>OW052247.1:44220000-54220000 GCA_932526585.2 Philonthus cognatus | reverse complement strand
TCGTTTTGCGATCAAGTGAAAATAACTCAAAAACTATTAGTGGGGTATATTTTGATATTTATATATTTTGAAAGAGTAAAAACTAGGTGATATGTACACCAAGTTTTATAAAGATTTCTTAAACAGTATCCAAGTTATGAATTCTTGAAATGTCTATATCACTCAAAATAATCAAAATTTACTCCCGTTTTGCGAACAAGTGAAAATAACTCAAAAACTATTATTGATGTATATTTTGATTTTCACATATTGCACATATTGAAAGAGAAATAATTGGGTGATATGTACACCAAGTTTTATAAATATTTCTCAAAAAGTGTCGAAGTTATGACTTCTTGAAATTTCTATATTACTCAAAATAATCAAAATGTTTTGCGATCAAGTAAAAATAACTCAAAAACAATTTGTGGGGTGTATTTTGATTTTTACATATTTTGAAAGAGTGAAAACTAGGTGATATGTACACCAAGTTTTATAAAGATTTCTTAAACAGTATCCAAGTTATGAACTCTTGAAATGTCTATATCACTTAAAATAATCAAAATTTACTCCCGTTTTGCGATCAAGTGAAAATAACTCAAAAACTATTATTGATGTTGTAATAGGTCAGTAGGGGTCATGTGCAAATATTATTTTTGACGAAATTAAATTAAAATATTAATACAAAAATCACCTAAGAAAATATTAAAGAAAAATCAACATTCAGTAAATACGAAAATAACATTAGTCGATCAAAATTTTTTATCTGAAAGAAATAACAAATGCAGCATCGCCTTAAAATAATAAACAAGTACCGGCGCGTGGAGAAATGCTAAGACATACAGAAAGATTCCGTTCAAGGTTTAACCAAGCGCAAACACAACGAATTTGCGAAGTCGGGGGAATTGCGTGACGTCAGGGATGGGTGGTATTTTATAACCATATATGGTCTGCGCGAGATCTTCCATCTCCACGATCGGGTGGGAAACAGAGTACTGCAGAGTTATGTTCCCGCTAGTTATATGCACAAAAAGCAATTGACGGGTGTGGTCGAGCTGTGCGTGGAAAACGGAGGAGTGTTCCCGCTAGTTAATTGCCTGAAAACAATTAACGGGTGTGGTCGTCCCGAGTTAGTACTGCAGAGTTATGTTCCCGCTAGTTAAATGCACAAAAACAATTGACGGGTGTGGTCGAGCTGTGCGTGGAAAACGGAGGAGTGTTCCCGCTAGTTAATTGCCTGAAAACAATTAACGGGTGTGGTCGTCCCGAGTTAGTACTGCAGAGTTATGTTCCCGCTAGTTATATGCACAAAAAACAATTGGCGGGTGTGGTCGAGCTGTGCGTGGAAAACGGAGGAGTGTTCCCGCTAGTTAATTGCCTGAAAACAATTAACGGGTGTGATCGTCCCGAGTTAGTACTGCAGAGTTATGTTCCCGCTAGTTAAATGCACAAAAACAATTGACGGGTGTGGTCGAGCTGTGCGTGGAAAACGGAGGAGTGTTCCCGCTAGTTAATTGCCTGAAAGCAATTAACGGGTGTGGTCGTCCCGAGTTAGTACTGCAGAGTTATGTTCCCGCTAGTTAAATGCACAAAAACAATTGACGGGTGTGGTCGAGCTGTGCGTGGAAAACGGAGGAGTGTTCCCGCTAGTTAATTGCCTGAAAACAATTAACGGGTGTGGTCGTCCCGAGTTAGTACTGCAGAGTTATGTTCCCGCTAGTTAAATGCACAAAAACAATTGACGGGTGTGGTCGAGCTGTGCGTGGAAAACGGAGGAGTGTTCCCGCTAGTTAATTGCTGATCACAATTAACGGGTGTGGTCGTCCCGAGTTAGTACTGCAGAGTTATGTTCCCGCTAGTTAATGATACAAAACAATCAACGGATGACGTCGGGATCTGCTTGCTAATCAGAGGAGTGTTCCCGCTAGTTGGTTGTCTGGTAAGCTCCGAGATGGTTTTTGTGGGTTTCCCATCTCATAATGCAAATGCAGGGGTTATTTAATTTTGCTCCCACAAGTAGAGTCATATACTTTTTAAGTTTAACTAAAATGCACATGGCTTCTAAGTACAAACGAAAATAAAGTATTTCGAGAATATAAATAATTTAAGAAACACAAATTAATCAGAAATGTCATAATTGAGGTCAATAAACTTTGCATCCGTTAAACTCACATCCTGTTTTATTTATTGTCCACACATACTCCTAGTCATTAAAAGGGAAGAAAGACACAGTATTTCCGATAATGCATATTGACACAAACAACGAATCTGTTAAATAAATTAAAAGGGTTACTACATACACAACACAACGTAAATAAAATACAAATTATAAATTTGTACAATACCTAGGGTCGAATCATTACAATGTATATTTTGATTTTCACATATTTTGAAAGAACAATAATTGGGTGATATGTACACCAAGTTTCATCAAGATTTCTCAAAAAGTATTTAAGTTATGAACTCTTGAAATTTCTATATCACTTAAAATATTCAAAATTTACTCTCGTTTTGCGATCAAGTGAAAATAACTCAAAAACTATTTTTGGGGTATATTTAGTTTTCATGTATTTTGAAAGAGCCATAATTGGGTGATATGTACACCAAGTTTTATCAAGATTTCTGAAAAAGTGTCTAAGTTATAAACTCTTGAAATTTCTATATCACTTAAAATAATCAAAATTGTTTCACGTTCATGTGAATATAACTCAAAAACTATCATGATTTTCACATATTTACAAAAAAAAAAAACAGTAATTAAGTGATATGCGCATTACTCTTTGTGCAGATATCTTAAATAGTGTCTAAGTTATGATCTCTTCAAATTTAAATATCACTCGAATTTATTAAAATTGACTCCCGCTTGACGTTTAAGTGAAAATAACTCAAAAACTATTAATGGGGTATATTTTGATTTTTACATATCTTGAAAGACCAATATTTAATTCACACAGAATTTTATAAAAAATATCACAAATAATTCCCAAGTTATGATCTCTTAAAATTTGTATATTATTTGAATTTATCAAAATTGTCTCTTGATTGACGATTAACTGAAAATAACTCAAAAACTATAAATAGGGTATTTTGATTTATACATATTTTGAAAGAGCAATATTTGATTAATATTCACACATAATTTTATTAAGATATCTCAAAAACTCTTTCAATTGTGATCACTCGAAATTTCAATACAATTAAAATTGATTAAAATTGACTTTATCTCTCGATTGACGATTAACTGAAAATAACTCAAAAACTATTAATAAGGTATTGTTTGAGTTATACATATTTTGAAAGAGCAATATTTGATTTATATTTACACACAATTTTATAAAGATATCTCAAAAAGTCTTTAAATTGTGATCACTTGAAATTTCAATGCCATTCGAATTTAATAAAATTGACTCACGATTCATGTTCAAGTTAATGCGCTATAAAATTGCAGACACTCATTGCTTTTTTGAATGCGGTCAATTTAAAGCTTTAAACGAGTGTTTTCCACTCCCAGGCTAAGCATGAAGTAAAATGTCGAGTTTAGAAAAGCCTGAAAATTTGGATTTACCGGGGCGCGCGAGCGAAGCGAGTCGCCTCCCGGCAAATCCAAATTTTCAGGCTTTTCTAAACTCGAAATTTTACTTTATGCGCTACGCGTATTAAACACTGATTTAGTGTAAAGTTAAAAAACACACATGATCCATCTATTCGTCATCGATGCATACATCCTCTATGTAACCTTATTTTAACTGCCTCAATTTTTGTTAAATGTTAATTGTTTCCACATATTTATATTTGTGATTATGTTTATTACTACTTTTCAATATTTTGCTATACATTTATATAACTATATATTATAGTCTATAACATACAACGTATAGTCTATAACTTAATAAACTAAAGTTGACTCATCCATAAATGTATCATTCTATTTGGAAATCTAGAGGGAGGTCCCAGGCACTTCCTCTTAGCTACGCCAATGCGATCGACTGTATATTGACACTTGTGACATTTTGAATCTTGAACTATAATATCAGTTGACATAAGTCGGCGCCAGCCGACATTCAGTCCATCGTGTAAACATGACATAAGTCGGCGTCAGCCGATATTTGGACTATAATGACAGTTGACTATATGTCACATTTGGTCGGCATTTGGACAGTTAACATAATTCAGCGGTAGCCGACATTTAACCTATAGTGACAGTTGACTTACGTCGGCGCAAGTCCACATTTAACCAATCGTGCCAACTTGACACGACTTTGAATTGAACTATAATGAGATCGCCATGTTATTTTTTCTGTTCTTTGTGACAGTTACGATACACATTTTAACAGACGTGACATATTTTAAAATAACGAGTGTCTTCCACTCCCAGACTAAGCATGAAGTAAATATTCGAGTTTAGAAAAGCCCCGCGTAGAAAATTTGTCGAGGGTCGCTCAGCGACCCGAGACAAATTTTCACGGGGCTTTTCTAAACTCGAAATTTTACTTCATGCGCCACGCGTATAAACCACTGATTTACAGTAAAGTTAAAAATATACAACACTTAGATGTGATGGTGATCAATATTTACCGAGATGTAGCGAAAAAATGCTAGAATTACTTTTTTTCTGAATACTTTTGAAATATTTGTATCATATTTTGTACCGTGCGATCATTTAAAATATAAATTAGAGTAGGCTTTGAATTTTAAAGTAGATTGGCACTACTGACTGTCAGCCCAATGTTTATCATAACCTCAAATTTATTCCATCATTCAATTAACATTCTGGGCAACCAAAAATGCCGCATTTTCTAATTTATAATTTAAATGATCGCACCCCACTAAGCAAAAAACAAACAAATAACGTTATATCAAATTTGTAGCAACATTAAACGTTGTTTTAATGTTGTTGAAACATTATTTAAATGGATTTGCTCAGTGGGACGGTATTAAAATTACATATTTTCAGTGTGTTTCAATGCACTCAATCAACTTTTAAAGTGTAAGCGTCATGCATGCGTAATGAATTCTGGTAAGCGCCTACTTAAACACGACCAATTCAGAATTAGTTTGTTTTGAACTCATAAAAGCAGCAATTGAATGTATATTCGCTAGTACAAGAGCACTTCAATTACTTTTCAAACACAATACATTTGCAATTCCAAATCATTTCGGCGTTTAATTAACACTCAAAATAACTCCAAATATACACAATCCAGTATTTTTTCAATTAATATTACATATGCGCATATAAACGAAACGTATTTAACGGCAAATAGTTGTTTTAAACACAATTGATAATTTCATTAGCGCATTTGTTGTTTGTTTTATATTTGTGTTAAAATTCATTTTTATGTTATTTGCCGTGAAAAATAACGTAAAATAAAACTTAAAATCCGGCCGTAAATTCGCGAGGTTTGTCGTAAATTAACAAATCATGTTATTTTGTAGTTTTAAGGTTCTGATTTTTGATGAACAAGTTGCATACAGAAAGTTTTATGTAACACCGAACATTTTCATAACGAGAATTTTTCGTTTAAGTATCCATATGCATACGATTCATATTATTCGATGCTCGGTTTATTAAATGAATTTAATTTGAAGCTTTAAGCGAGTGTTTTCTACTCCCAGGCTAAGCATGAAGTAAAATTCTGAGTTTAGAAAAGCCTGAAAATTTGGTTTGGTCGCGTAGCGCGAAGCGCGGACCGGCCAAACCAAATTTTCAGGCTTCTCTGAATCCGAAATTTTACTTCATGCGCCACCGGTACAAAATACTGACATATTACGAAGTTTAAAACACACCGCTAAACTTTACATTGAACCAGTGTTTTGTACAGGTGGCGCATGAAGTAAAATTTTGAGTTTAGAAAAGCCTGAAAGTTTGGTTTGGCCGCTCCGCGCTTCGCGCTACGCGACCCAAACCAAATTTTCAGGCTTTTCTAAACTCGAAATTTTACTTCATGCTTAGCCTGGGAGTGGAAAAGCCTCGCTTAAAGCTTCAAATTTAATTCTTTTAATAAACTGAGCATAGGGAAATGTGCAACGTATGCATATGGATACTTCAAAGAAAAATTCTCGTTATGAAAATGTTCGATGTTACATAAAACTCTCTGTATGTTATAAATATAACATATGCAACTTAGTTTTGTCGTAAATAATCAAATCATGTTATTTTGTACCTTTAGGGTACTGATTTTTGACGAACAAGTTGCATATGTTATATTGCTCTACTAATATAACATATGCAACTTAGTTTTGTCGTAAATTCTTAATTCTTTATTACGGGAGACCATTAAAAAAATACAACAATATATACATAGTAATCACAAAACAATACAAAAACAAACAAAAAATGAACAAATCATGTTATTTTGTACCTTTAAGGTTCTCATTTGTGACGAACAAGTTGCATATGTTATATTGCTCTACCAATATAACATATGCAACATAGTTTTGTCGTAAATAAACAAATCATGTTATTTTGTACCTTTAATGTTCTGATTTTTGCGAACAAGTTGCATACACCGAACATTTTCATATCGAGAATTTTTCGTTTAAGTATCCATATGTATACGTTTCATATTATTCAATGCTCGGTTTATTAAAAGAATTTAATTTGAAGTCTAATGCGAGTGTTTTCCACTCCCAGGCTAAGCATGAAGTAAAATTTCGAGTTTAGAAAAGCCTGAAAATTTGGTTTGGTCGCGTAGCGCGGAGCGGCCAAACCAAATTTTCAGGCTTTTCTAAACTCGAAATTTTACTTCATGCGCCACCAGTACAAAATACTGACATATTACGAAGTTTAAAACACTGCTAAACTTTACATTGAACCAGTGTTTAGTACCGGTGGCGCATGAAGTAAAATTTCGAGTTTAGAAAAGCCTGAAAATTTGGTTTAGCCGCTCCGCGCTTCGCGCTACGCGACCAAACCAAATTTTCAGGCTTTTCTAAACTCGAAATTTTACTTCATGCTTAGCCTGGGAGTGGAAAACACTCGCTTAAAGCTTCAAATTTAAT
This sequence comes from Philonthus cognatus, assembly GCA_932526585.2. Classification (NCBI taxonomy): domain Eukaryota; kingdom Metazoa; phylum Arthropoda; class Insecta; order Coleoptera; family Staphylinidae; genus Philonthus; species Philonthus cognatus. The sequence goes on along the minus strand of OW052247.1, from coordinate 54,213,019 downwards.
TCTTTTAATAAACTGAGCATCGGAAAATGTGCAACTTATGCATATGAATACTTCAAAGAAAAATTCTCGTTATGAAAATGTTCGGTGTTACACAAAACTCTCTGTATGTTATTAACATAACATATGCAACTTAGTTTTGTCGTAAATAAATAAATCATGTTATTTTGTACCTTTAAGGTTCTTATTTGTGACGATCAAGTTGCATATGTTATATTGGATTGTGCGACGCAACTTCCACTCCATTTCTTCCACTGACCGTTACTTCCACTAGTTCTTATTTCCACTAACCATCACTTCCACTAGTTCTTTTTTCCACTCCATTTCTTTCACTCCATTTCTTCCACTCCAGTTCTTCCACTTACCAATACTTCCACTACACCTTTACTTCCACTAACCACCAATTCCACCATACCTTTTTTCCAATTCAAAATAATTGTACAATTTATTCAAATTACATTATATTATTCCACATTTTATACAGTATAAGAATCACAGAGAGATATTGTGGCCTACAGCTTGTAGGTACTCCAGAATCCTATTTTCTTCGTCGAATTTACTAAATTTTTTGACAATGTTTGCTATTCGTTCCTCGGCTTTAATTTTCGATTGTAATTGCCCTTTTTTGATTTTTTGTCCCAAGTCAAGTTGCTGCATCATCGTCTCTGTATCGCCCTGCTCTTTTTGCACTTCCAAAAGGAATGCATACATGCTGGGATGATTGCGCCCCACCACCACGGAGAATCGGTTGTGCCATCCTTCTGAGGCGTTGTTGGTCCTAGACTCGTCCTGTAATGTGGCGTTGTACTGGTTCCAGAAATCTGGTGTATATCGAGGCTCCGTTGCTTTGCGTCGTCCAACAGCTTTCCTGCCTCGAACGTAGTTGACCTGAGATTGTAAATATTGTAAATAAAACTACCCCTCGAAATACACATTGTATATACCCATACCTCAAAATATTCCGCGACTGGAACAAAGTCTTCTGGAACATCATCCATGACCATACCGAAAATTTCTTTTACCCTGATGGTTAGTGGAAATAAGAACTAGTGGAAGTAACGGTCAGTGGAAGAAATGGAGTGGAAGTAAAGGTGTAGTGGAAGTATTGGTAAGTGGAAGAAATGGAGTGGAAGAAATGGAGTGGAAGAACTGTCCCCCTACGGTTATTATTGCTCTACCAATATAACATATGCAACTTAGTTTTGTCGTTAATTAACAAATTATGTTATTTTGTACCTTTAAGGTTCTGATTTTTGGCGAACAAGTTGCATATGTTATATTGCTCTACCAGTATAATATATGCAATTTGTTCGTCTTCTTATGGAATAAGGCGAGAAATGCGAAATTATTTATTATTAAATATGAACAGTATGTTTTGACCTTTACTTTAATTTGATTTCCACTTCCAGACTAAGCATGAAGTAAAATTTTCGAGTTTAGAAAAGCCTGAGCAGTTGCTTTGGTCGCATGGCGGGGACTTCTTGGTCGCATGACGAGACTTTTTTTCAAAAAAATTATTCGTTTAAGCTCTAATCTAAAAATACTGAAACACTCGCAGGATTGCAGCCTTAAGAAGCTAGTAAATATTAAATATTAATTATAAGTGTAATCAATAGAAGCGGGCAACGCAACGGGAGGTTGTTAACATTATGGCGAAACAGTGCACCGCGCCACCCACGAATAAATCTGATATTAAGTGTGCTGCAAGAGGAAGACATAAAAAGATTTATTAAGCCATGTTTAATCTCATAATTTAAGAGGAACGCCGCATCTTCCAGGCTCCCTCTATCTCGCTCAGTCTATCCCGCCGGATTGTAATTAAATTTTAAATAGTGGAGTGCATAAGAAGGGACCGTTAATTTCCGGGTCGGTCTCATCGAATTAATATTAACGCTTTTTGGCCCGAAATGCACGGGGCTAATTCACAACACCACCAAGTTTTTTTTTGTCGTTTGACGAGGGGCGCGGCCGAAACTCAGCCGAAACTAATTGTCACCAGGAATTTAAGTGACTAAACTCCGACTAATTAATTTTAGTTATCCTCGCTGCAAAGGCGTAATTAATAAGATCAGGGGTTGTTTGTTTTTCGGGTATAAATTTAATTGGACTTAATAGTTTTCTAATTATTTATTTAAAATCAGCTTCACCAAACCAGTATTTATTTAATTGATTAATTAAATTTACAGTAAAATTTTATTTCAAACTATCAGGATATTTTGTATTGTGGAGGCTTCTACTTCGTTACACATGTTAATTTATCAATAATAAAAAAAAAACGTTTTAACTTTGTATAACACAATTTATTTTTATGTGACTGCAGTTTCGGTAAATTTAGTTTACCATTATCGAACATGAAGTGACTAAAACTAAGTATGAAAGAGGTATATATACAAAAATGGTTAGAGAAAAACAAATCACAAAACGGCTGTAAAAATGGTTGTCAACATTATTTTTTTTTTTTATTGATATCAGGATATTATCTTTTTAATTATTGAATTGAGAAATGCATACACCATATGAAAGTTTGATCCTCTAGCATGCCATGACTTTTGTTTGCATTTAAATGTAAGTTGGTGTCACTGACAAATTATTTGACGCGCGACAGTAAGGTTATGTACAGTCCGCGTCCCATACCTTGGCGAGTGGCTCGGATGCGCAGTGGTATATTACTTCCCGCGACATTTTAAAAATTCCAATGGCGCCACGGCGCCGCGGCGGCGAATAACATGCGATAGAAGTAGCGACGAAAAGCAGTGGTATTGGTCATGTATTTTTAATACAATTTACGTAATTGTAATCTAGTAAGGTTATTTAAGACAAATTACCTGCTTGTCATGTAGGTAAATAAATACCAAAAGGGAGATATTCCCCTACTAATTACATTCAACGCACCTACAAATGCCTATGTTATTTTATTCAATTTTGTTTATTAAAACGTATATTATTAAGATATATGTAATTTCTATTACTTTTATTATAAGTGATTTTCATACAACAAAAGGGCTAAAGAATCTGCGTTACGCCACTGACCGCCGCGCGGTACATTTTACATTTATCGGTCGGCTATAAACGGTGCACTCGGGACTATTCGGGCTGCGCGGCTTATCGCCAAGGTATGGGGCGCGGACTGTATGTATGTATTTTGTGTACAGAATATTTACAGTGACAACTGCAGTAAGAATTAAAGATTGTTTAAATTATGATTTAGATTAGACGGCATTTTTTTGTGCGGTTGTCCCGAATGCTAATTGAATGATGCATACACTTTTATATTATAACTAGATGATCAACTTTCTATCGCGGACCCATAGAAAATGCATTTAAGGTTATGCTGAAATATGTGTTAGCAGTCAGTAGTGCCAATCTAATTTATAACTTAAAGTCCAGCCTAAATTATGTTTTAAATGATCGCACAGTATTATTAGTTTCAATAATTTGTTACTAACAAAATATTTTTTAGAAATAATTCATAGCCTTTCAGAGGTTAAAACTTTTAGATCATATGACACTTCCCCCTCCCTAGATCAACTTATTATAATAAAAGCCTACGAAATTAGGGATAACCGTCAAAATTTTAAAAACTAAGAGAACATCTTTTTAAATTCCTTTTGTTTTTGAAATTACTTTTTTTCAAATACCAAAATCGTGAAATTTAACGAAGATCAAAAAAAAAATCAAAATCTAACAACAACTAAAAATGCGCGAAAATTGCCAGGATCTTAAGAATTGACAGGTGTCGGCATTTTTAAAAGTAACAAAAGTCTACGAAATTAAGGACAACCGTCGGAATTTTAATAATTAAGAAAACGTCTTTTTCAAATCCTTTTGGTTTTGAAATTACTTAATTTTCAAATTGTGGCAAAACCATTTTACAAACAAAATAACATTGATATTACAAATAACAATCAAAATCTTTGAATTGGAAACATGGATAGCTTCGTAATTTTTAAAATTAACGCATATTTACTAAATTCACGAAAATCTTGAAAATTCATGAAAAGTATCAAGTTTTGTTTTAAATTAACGAATCTTAGACATTCATGAAAATCGTCAGCTTTTTTAATTTTAATAGAAATTTAGGAAATTTACGAAATTTGTCAGGATTTTAAAAATGGACTGTAAGCTTCGTTTTTATTGAGTTTCTGAAATTTCTGTTAGTATTTAAAATCCTGGCGTTTTTTTTTTCTGTGATTTTGATGGATTTTCGTTCATTTTAAATATTCTAACACTTTCTATGATATTTCGTTAATTCTTAAAACCCTGACAGTTTCTGTGAATATCCAGATTTTCAGGATTTTAATACTTATGTTTTTTTTTTCAGCTTCTGATGGTGATCTTCCGATTTCACCTCTACTGGGTATTGTAATTGGTGGTGCGTTTACCATTATTGTGGTGGTGTTTTTGGTAATCATCAGAGTTAGGAGGTCGCAAGGTCAGCCAGAGCAGAGTATGGAACAGAAAGTCGTTGGTGGTCCTCACAATCACGGATTATCTTCAACGAAACCTTTGCTACGAAGCGCTTCTCCAAGAGACGGAATTGACGAAAGGGATCCAGATATTATTCCAGCAAAATATGGTAACTCATAAAAATAGTACATTTAGAAGTAGGCTATGAGTCAATCGACTTAAATGTTTCTGTGACGACTCACGTTTGTTTGATCAAGTGTTTTCTTAAAAAAAAAAATAATGACAAAAACCATAATTCTTGTATAATTTTTTTTTATTATTAGAAAAAATATATTGTTTATGAGTATTTATTTTTCATTCTACAGAATAGAATAAAATATAATTTCGTATTTATAATACATAGAAATTATTAAATGTTGAATATTAATAAAGTATAAATTGTAGGTTCTCCAGATGGAGAAAGCGAACGGCAATTGGGAATTTCCGGACTTCCGGTTAACCGGTTACCGACATCACCCGGATTTAACCAAACGAACGTTTCGAATCCGCACTGGGTCTCGCCGCCGACTACTTTAGAAAGTAATCCAGTAAGTATTTCAGCCAAAAACATATTCCACAACAATTTGTTTATGAATACGTTTTTGTTGTTGAAAAATTGAAACAATAACATGTTCACATATTGAAAATCACTTTACGTTTTTCTTTAAAATTTACCATCACGTGCCTTTTGTTTTGTTTAGAAGATTAAAGTTTTCTATTTCTACAACAACTATTTCTCCACAACAATTTATTTATGAATACGTTTGTGTTCTTAAAAAGTTAAAACAATAACAATAATAATTTTCAACCATTACTATGAGTTTTTATAAAAAAAACTGTCCCTTTAATTTGAACTACTATTTCTGGAATTCTGGAATTGGAATAAAATGTTGGAACGTGTCACTTCTTCTTAGTGTAATTCTGTCCTCAATAGTTGGATTTCGTGCACTAAAACAATAAATACTTGTGTATTGAAAGTCACTGTGAGTCTCATCAAAATCTGACCAACACTTGTTTTAATTTTTCTTGATAACTCAATAGTTTTGGAGTGTGTCACTTTTTATTATGTAATATTTTATTTTTACCAGTTAGCTGTTGTTTTTTTCCTTCACAGAAACAATACATAATATATAAAATTACGAAAATGTTATTCGTGAAAATCGAAACAATGTCTTAATTTTTTTTTTTTTAAAGTCTTTATTTTCCTCAATATATACATGAATCACTATAAAAAAAGAAACAATAAACAATAGATATTATTACTTACAAATATGTATAAAGGAAAAAAGGCGGAGTTCAGCATATATGTCATAGACATTGCTGCTCTTCCACTCAACCTTCAAATATTAATTTTAATACACAAACCTAACTAAAAACTAGCACAACACAAATCAAATACAAATACAAATACAAAACCAGTACATGTTCTATTATCTTAATTTAATTTTTATTTTAATTTTAATTCTAATTCTGACCTTCACTGTCTGGACTGGCTAAACTTACTAAACAAAAGTTTTTTAAATTGTATTATGTTTCGTTCAGAACTTCCTGGTATTGAGTTCATTGACGTAATATTATATGAAAAGCATTTCTTATAAAACTGAGTTCTATGCTTTGGGATACTAATATTATTTTTGCTTCGTATATTTACACTGTGCATTGATCGTCTGAAATGAATTCTTGTGTATAGAGATTTTGGCATTTTGTTACAAATAATTTTTTGGTAAAGTACTAGTGTTGCAAGTCTGAAACGATTACACATATTGAGCCAGTTCAAATCCTTTATTTTATGACTGACCCTATCAAATTTTCTGAGACCAAATATGTATCGTATACAGTTGTTCTGCATTCTTTGAATACTATCCATATCCGATTTCCGCAAGAATGGAGAAAATACCTCACAGGCAAAGTTAAAGTGTGATAGGACCATTGAGTTGCACAGTATTTTCCTGGTTGATGGGTCAATGAAATTACGAATATTATACAAGAGTTTCAAATTCCAGTATGCCTTTTGTTTTACCTTTGATATGTGGGCACTAAAGTTTAGCTTGTTATCAATAACAACACCAAGGTTTCTCGCTAAATCAACCTTTGCAATTTCTTTCCCATCAATATACACATTAGAAAGGCCGTCTGGTATAATAGAAGAACTTCGGTTGAAAAAAATTATCTTGCATTTATCCGGATTCAATATTAGACTATGTCTTTTAGCAGCTTCACAGAACTTCTGAAGGTCAGAATTAATAATATTACAAGCGGCAATATAGTTAGATGGATGGAATGAATAGTATAATTGACTATCGTCGGCATATTGTATTAGTTGGCATGAGTTAATATAATTTTTAAGGAATGCTGTATATAAATTAAAGAACAACGGCCCTAGAATGGAGCCTTGTGGGATACCACTAACTATAGATAAAATATTTGACACATTTCCATTAATCTTTACCATTTTTGCCCTATCAGAAAGATAGCTTGTGAAAAACTGCAAGCTATCTTCAGACACACCTATGTAACTCATTATAGAAAGCAACAAGCGATGTGATATTGTATCGAACGCCTTGGAAAAATCAAGAAGTACTAAGCAAGTCACCAGTCCATTGTCGGTATTAGTAACGATGTCGTCTGTAAGTTCCATCACAGCTGTTGTGCAGCTATGACCTCTGCGAAATCCTGATTGATTTGTAGGGATAATATTATGATTATTTACATATTCGATTAGTTGATTGTATACTAGCTTTTCCATAACTTTCGATAATGATGGCAGAATGCTTATTGGTCGTAGATCGTTACATGAAGTAGGTGTCGATGTCTTTGGCACTGGAACTATTACAGCTGTTTTCCAAAGCCTAGGAATCTTCTTTTCTGCGATAGTACAGTTGATTAGATGGGTGATAACTGGTAGAGCTGCTGGACAAATTAATTTTATGAAATTTCCCCTAAATCTATCCGCTCCCTCAGCGTTAGATTTCATGTCAGATATTACTTGTAGTACTTGTATTTCATCCACAGTCTGTAGATTGAATGGAGTATCATTATGTAGATGTTCAGAATTATAATAAGATATTAAAGCTTCATCGTCAGGAACAATTGGTAAGCTATTCTGAAATTGCTCGCAAATGATGTTGGGATTTGATAGATCATCAGGCAGGTCCACGTTTTGTTTAAGTTGGAAGCCACATTTTTTCAGCGCATTCCAAGGGTTTTTATCTTGCTTCAGGCAGTATTTGTAGTATGCCTTCTTCTCGTTGCGGATTGCTTGCGTTGTGAAGTTGCGTAAATCGGCATACTCTTTTTGATGAACTGGTTCTCGAGTTAATTTAAACTTTTTGTGGGATTTATTTTTTAATTTGATGAGAAGCTTTATATTATCTGTGAGCCAGGGTTCTTTTTTCTTTTTCATTACAGATTTTTTTACCGGCGCATAAATGTCGACAATGTCGAGCACATAATTATTAAATAAGTTTAGTTTATTTTCTATGTTATTGGTTTGGTAGATATTTTGCCACGGTAACTGATTAATCGCAACATTGAAATTATTATAATCAAAATTTGAAAAATCCCTATATGTGTGTACCTTAGATGTCTTTAATTTCCCAGGCATACAGAAATGCCCATAAATGACTTCATGATCCGAAAGTTGTACATCTATATTCAAGGTGCCACTTTCAACGGGATTTAAGTCGGTAAAGATGACATCGATTAGAGTGGATGTATTTTTTGTTATTCTTGTAGGCACATTTATTATTTGCTTTAAATTGTACGACTCAAAGGTGTTTAAAAGAAGATCTGCATTGGCATTATCCAGATGTAATAAGTTCGCATTTAGATCTCCCAGAAAGATTACATTACCATCGCTCGGTAGCAGTAGTTCATCCAGTTGCTTTTCAATGTCAATTGCAAATTCCGTAAAGCTTGTAGAGGGAGCTCGATAACAACATATAAGATACACCACTTTCGTGTTTATATTAAGTTTGAATGACAGTAGTTCAATATTTGTATCTAAGTTCATCTGTATATGCTTTAAGGAGGTACGAATATAGCAAGCAACTCCTCCTCCTCGTTGATCAAGCCTATCCCGTCTATACAATTTGTAGCCATCTAGATGTAATAGTAAGTCATGAATGCTGGGATTTAACCAAGTTTCAGATATTGTTATTATATCATAATCCAAAATGGACATAATTCTTTTAAAATTTAAAAACTTATTTAATAGTGACCTGGTATTGATATGCAAGATTTTGAAGTTCATCTTAAATTAAGGGTATCTTTCTTGAATTGGACTATTTGGTAATTTAAAGTTACTTGGATAGAATATTCCTTCTAGGGCGTAGACTTGTTAATACACCATCAGTAATGTTTTTAACAGTATATGTCTTGTTATCAACAACTAGTGTAAGTCCCTTCAGTTTAGCCAGAATATTTTTTTGTTTCAAATCATGTTTGGTTTTTAATAATGTTTTTTTATCAGCCAAGTCTTCACGACTCAGATCATCAGCCACAGCTATCTTATCAATATCATCCTTGTGCTTGTTACAGTTTTGTAAAATGCATTTTTTGTACCGAATGACGTGAACTCTACAATTAAAGGACGTTTATCAGATTGTTTGCCTATTCTGTATGCATCACTTATGTCATGATCATTTAAATGGACTCCTAATTTATCGTTAATTATCGATTTTACTGTATGGAGCGGAACTTCATTACTGTTTTCCTTAACATTAAATAAGACTATATTCTTATGTTTCAATTGCCTCTCAATCACCCTAACTTTAGATTTTAATATGTTGTTTTCATCTCGTAGGTCGGATATTTCCGTTTTCATTACAGCGATTTCATTGATTGACGTTTTTATGGTATCAATTTCCGCCACAATGAATTTTAACACATCAAACACATCCTGTATCGTTGCATTGTTTTTATTTAGGATTCCGTCAACAGCACCTTTCATTATTTAATTAGAGGAGAGGTGTATGTTTAATAAGGATTAACAGTGATACAATATTTTCACACTACTAGTGCCTATTAGAGTGACTAACAAATACACAAACAGAAATGGGCAGCGGAAGGTTAACAATAGAGATAACAGAGGATTTGGGGAATACGTTTCAATTAGAACAATTTATGTTGATTTTTTATAAGAAATGCCAGGCTGTGAGTGATTGATAACCTTGCTCGCCCGATATCGGATTCGCTGGTGGAATTCGTGGCGGATTTATTTCCACTTATAGTTTATAATAGACTATGTACATGCTTCCAACAATAGTTATGTCATCATTGATTAACTATGCACTTAGTGATGTACTTTATGTTGTGTAGATAAAAAAAAAAATAAAAAAACGGTTTATTTTACCACATTAATGATGGATTTTCTTGAGGCTCACACAAACACGACCGACTCGCTCACTCGCATTTCTAAAATTCTAGACAACTAAATTAATTAGACAACTTGAGACAATAAATATCCATTGTAACAACTACTTCCCGTGCAAATACACCTCCCTTGCAAATACACCACGGAAAGTAGTTGTTTCAATGGATATTTATCGTCTTAAGTTGTCTTATTAAAAAAGACATTGTTTGCATTTTCACGAATAACTTTTTCGAAATTTTATATATTATGTTTAAAGTTTGCAAACTAAAGGGAGCGTAAACTTATTTTCTCGAATTCAATTTTTTTGAATTTGAATTATTTTTGATTGAAGCGATACATTGAAATTTAATTTGGAACGTGTCACTTGTTCTCAGTAGTTGCATTTTGTTCTTGCCATTTTTGATACAATAGACAGGGTGTTTCAGCCAAGAGGAATAGCTTGATATTTCTGGTAATAATAAAAATACGAAAAATGTTTTAGATACAAGTTGCATGAAATCATTTACTTTGCAACATAATATTATTTTCGCATTCATGACGCTTACGCTTTAAAAGTTGATTGAGTGCATAGAAACACATTGAAAATATGTAATTTTAATACCGTGCAATCATTTAAATTATAAATTAGTGTATGCGGCATTTTTGGTTGCCCAGAATGCTAATTGAATGGTGGAATAAATTTGAGGTTATGATATACTTTAGGTTGACAGTCAGTAGTGCCAATCTACTTTAAAATTCGAAGCTTACTCTAATTTATATTTTAAATGATCGCACGGTAATATTTTGTACCGTGCGATCATTTAAAATATAAATTTGAGTAGGCTTTGAACTGAACTACTGACTGTCAACCCAAAGTTTCTCATAACCTCAAATTTATTATATTTTTAGAAACAATATTCCAAAACAATTGACAAAAACAATAATTCTTGCATTTTCTCGCTACATGTCGGTAAATATTGATCACCATCACATCTAAGTGATATATATTTTTAACTTTATTGTGAATCAGTGGTTTATACGCGTGGCGCATGAAGTAAAATTTCGAGTTTAGAAAAGCCCCGTGAAAATTTGTCTCGGGTCGCTGCGCGACCCTCGACAAATTTTCTACGCGGGGCTTTTCTAAACTCGAAATTTTACTTCATGCTTAGTCTGGGAGTGGAAGACACTCGTTACTTTAAAATATGTCACGACTGTTAAAATGTGTTTCGTAACAGTCAAAAAGAAGAAAAAAATAACGGCGAGTTTTCCGTCCTCGCTAAAATACCTTGTATTTTCATGTTTGAAAAATCAGTGTGAGTTTTATCAAAATCTGACTACCACATGATTTTTTTGTAACAACACTAAAATGTTCTATATCTAGTGATGGGAATATTCGATATACTAATTAGTAATTAGACGATTACTGATATGTATCGATATAATCGATTATTATGCGAAAATTAGTATATACTAATTTATGCGATTATTTGATCGGGTAAATTAGTAAATACTAATTAGTAATTACTAATTAGTAATGACCAACTAGTAATTACTAATTTAAGCGATTATTTGTGTCGGGTAAAATAGTAATACGAATTTCAACGATTATTTAATCGGGTAAATTAGCATATACTAATTTAAGCCATTATTTGATCGGGTAAAATAGTATGTACTAATTTAAACGATTATCTGATCGGGTAAAATAGTTGATACTAATTTAAGCGATTATTTGATCGGGTAAAATAGTATATACTCATTTAAGCGATTATTTCGCCGGGCAAATTACTAATTGGTATACTAAAATAATTGATTATTGTCTCGGTAGACTGGACTATTAATTATTATAAACAATAGTATCGCTTATTATCTCGGTAGAGAGGACTACTAATTATTATATAGTAATATTAATAATTACTTATTTGAGGGTTGTTTCGTATTTCATTAAATAATTATAATTATACAAAAATTCTAATTTTCACTAACAAACATCACCCCCAGGGAAAAACGCTAATGAAACCACGGGCTTAAAAACAAACCCTTATAATCACTCCATCAAAAAACTACACCTTAAAAGACCACCCCTTGTAAAAACTTTTATGGAAAATCACATCTACGAAAAAAAAACCGTCTTGAAAAACTACCCCATGTAAAATGATTCCTGTAAAATCAGCCCCACTCCCGAAAAAACATCTCCCGACTGGAACAATCCCCCTAAAAATCATCTTTAAGGATAACCATTGCTGAAATTCATCCCCCAAAAAAAGCCCTCTATAAAAATCACTCCCTGAAAAAAACACCCCTCTTAATACCACTCCCTTGAAATACGATCCCCTCGAAATACCAACCCTTCGAAAAACCACCCCCAAAAAACTTTGCCTATAATATCACTTCTCCCCCCAAAAATAGCACCCCTAAAAACCCAAAAAAATATCCAAAAATACCCCCTGCAAAACATTTTTGAAAAAACAGTTCCAGAAAAACAAAAAAACACCCTGTTCGAATATATGATAAACACAAGATCGCTTTATATCGCTTGTTGTTAATTATTTATTTTACACCTTAACCCCCCACCCCCCGCCTCATTATATGTTTAAACTGAAAGGTTAACTATTAATTTTCAACTACTAATTTAATCGATTATTAAAATATCTCGTTTCAAAATAGTCGATTTTTAAAATATATCGATTATTCCCATCACTAATATCTACCACTAACATTTTTCTTGATATAATGGTTTGTAAATTAAATTCACTTGGTTTTGTTTCACTTATGAAACAAAACCAAGTGAATTTAATTTACAAACCATTATATTTTACAATGTTTTACCAAGTGATTAATGAGAAAAAAGTGTCCGATATTTTTCTTGATGGCTCATTAAAACTTTTAATTGTAGACGCATCTAACACTTGATGAAACATCTTTTAATAATGAATTTAAAACTGGTTTAAAATTAATAAAACACTATGTTATTGTTTCACTGTTTGTTTTTATCTAGTTCTCTTTATCTACTAGAAATTATTCAATATAAAATAATAATTATTCAATATAGAATACTAATACAGAGATTTTTTTATTTTAATTTAAACATATGCATACGCTTTCTTTCAAGGGTGCAATTTAAAGCTTTAAACGAGTGTTTTCCACTCCCAGATTGAGCATGAAGTAAAATTTCGAGTTTAGAAAAGCCTGAAAATTTGGTTTGGTCGCGTAGCGCGTAGCGCTACGCGACCAAACCAAATTTTCAGGCTTTTCTAAACTCGAAATTTTACTTCATGCGCCACGCGTATGAAATACTGATTTAGTAGAGTTCAAAATAAACTTTAGCTTATGTTTAATCTCATGTTAATTAATTTTACACATTTTTATCGTAATTAATTCAAACGTCTGAAGCAATTTATTTTAGAATATTTATATTATACTTAAAAGAAAAAATCCCCGTATGTTTCCTAAATATAATTTTAAATCGTGAGTTAGGGTTAATCCCTTCGTTAATACGAAACAATAGTGACTAATACTGGTTTGTTTTACTAATTTTGTAAACGTGTTTTGTTGGGCAGAAATTCCTTTCTTTAAACTCATTATCTATAATTTTTTGTATCTGCAAAGATCAAAAATGTTGCTCAATGGTGCTTTTTTGGAATAGCAACAGACGAATTTCAGATTAAACAACATTTTAGACCAATTAAAGTTGAGTCAAGGGATTAACGAAGCAGTGGTAACTGATACTGGTTTGTTTTACTTATTTCGTAAACGTGTTTTATTGAGCAGAAATTCCTTTCTTTTAACTCACTATCTATAATTTTTGTATCTGCAACGGTAAAAAATTTCGCTCAATTTGCTTTTTTGGAATTGCAACAGACAAATTTAAGATTTAACAATAACATTTTGTACCAATTTAATAAAAAAAATATTATTTTTCGCAAAATGTATTCGAAAGGTAAAACCAATTGGCGATTGACCAAAATAGGTCCAGCAATCGATGTATTATCAAAGTTAAATTTGACTTTAATAATGTATGCTCATATACAGGGTGTCCGTATGTCAACAGAATGTATGGGGATCTCGGTTATTTGAATAGATAGAGAGTTGGTTAAATTGGGGCAAAGTTGCGTAATTTAGGGCCTAATAATAATCTGACAACAAATTAGAAATATCTTTTTTCGTTTTTGAGAAATTGTCAAAAAACGGGTTAATTGAAATTTCGGTTTTATTTTTTTATTCTAAAACTATTGAATCGAGACATTTACAACTTTGACATTATAGAGGCACTTTTTAACAATAAATCTAGTAAAATATTTTATTTTAAAATAACTATAACATTTAACCAGGGACTATAGCCAACTTTTGTTTTTCTTAAGGGCGCCATTTTGGATTTTCATATTTTTTGCAAGAATTTTTTTTTTTCTGAATTCAATATAGTTTATTGTACATTTCATATGTAAAATTTTATTCTTTTGTTTTTTGTTAAGAGTGCCTTGGAAACAGTTGAATAACTCACTTATTTGACAACTCCTAGGACCCATAATTTGCTTACATATCACCCCTGAAGACGGGCATCTGACGATACATATTTTAACAGTTGTGATGTATTTCCAACTAACGAGTGTCTTCCACTCCCAGACTAAGCATGAAGTAAAATTTCGAGTTTAGAAAAGCCCCGCGTAGAAAATTTGTCGAGGGTCGCGCAGCGACCCGAGACAAATTTTCACGGGGCTTTTCTAAACTCGAAATTTTACTTCATGCGCCACGCGTATAAACCACTGATTTACAGTAAAGTTTAAAATATATAGTTCTTAGATGTGATAGTGATCAATATTTACCGAGATGCAGCGAAACAAATGCAAGAAGTACTTTTTTGTAAATAGTTTTGGAATAATAATAATAAAATTAGAATAAATTTAGTTTGTGCAACTTTTATGTGATAATCGATACTTATTATTATGAATACAAAAGATTCACAGTTATTAATTAATTTTAAGTGCTAACAATGAATGACTGCTGTCAAGATTTTATTGATTAATAGATATGACGTCATTGTTTTCAAGGCACTCTTTGCAAAAAAGAATATATCATAGTTTTAAATATCAAATCTAAAATAAATTATGAATGTGACACATCACTGAGTTCAGAAAAAAATATTCTTTCAAAAAGTATGAAAATCCAAAATGGCGCTCATAAGAAAAACAAAAGTTGGCTATGGTTCCTGGGTAAATGTTATAGTTATCTTAAATAAACATATGCTACTAGATTTCTCATTAAAAAGTGCCTGCATATTGTCAAAGTTCTAAATGTCCAGATTCAGTAGTTTTTGAACAATAAAATAAAAACGATTTTTCAAAAAATCAGTTTTTTGTTGAAATCTCGAAAACAAAAAAAAGATATTTCAAAATTGTTTTTGGATTATTGTTAGACCCAAAAATACGCAACTTTACCCCAATTTAACCGACTCTCTATCTCTTCAAATAACTGAGATCCCCATACACCCTGTATGGTTCCTATTTGTTTCAGTAGTTCTTTTATAGTTTCTAGATATTAAAACTTCAATCCCAAACAATTTACTACCCTAAGTCTGGATATAATGTTTTCTATTACAGTATCATCAATACAACAATCCAGTTGCTATGGTAGGAACCTTCCCTAGAGAGACAAGGCCCAAAGACCTCCGCTTGGGCAACGGAAACTCAGCAACCCTGACACGTCTCTCGAATCCTCCACAAACAGACTTGGAGCTGAATGGACTCGCCATCAAAGAACGACTGATGGCAAACCGTCTTCCAGAAAGTTGCGTATAAACAAAAGCCAGGACGGACTTATCGCCCCCTTCAAAACAAAATTATAACCATTTGGCCCATCACCGTCCAGAAAAGTCCGAGACGTGTACATATCGTTAAAATTAAATAAAAATTAAATGGACAATCGGATGTTGAGAACATTGAAATACCGCATCACCCTACAATCCGTAAAACTGATTGAATAAAAAATAAATAAAACAAACGCTTAATTGCAATAGAGGCACTAAACCTTGATTGAAAAGGTGTAATTTCCAAAAAAAAAACAAACATATAATACAAGACAATAAAATCGAATTGCAATTAAGGGCTTGCGTGTTTCGTATTTTTATATGTATGTAAATAGACATTGGCTCTTTCTTGCTGAATTGTAAAATATTTGGAAAAAGTGGAAGGAGGTGTAGATAAAAATTCATGTAAATATCACTGTTGTCTATGTCTAAAATAATTATTAAAATAAAAACGCTCGGTTATATAAATTAAAAGAAAGAAACAATTGTTGCTCCCTTCTATAAAAATATATCAATATATTCATATCCATTTATATAAAAAAAATCATCTAAATTTACAACCATCTCCATTATTATTATCATCATTATTATAGATAAATTAATAAACTAATGAATTTAAAAACAAAAATGAGAAAAAAATCATATGAACATATCCCTTGTGCTTGTGAAGAGAGAATATCTTGCTCATTACAACGCGCGCATATCCTAAAAAAAACTCTCTATCTCTACCTACCTATATTTCTATCTCTCTGTCTTACTTTGTATATCATTGTATAAAAGATAAATTTAAACAAAAAAAAATAATGTGTGCAGTGTGTGCGGAAGAACAGAATAATGTGGACTTCAGGTTCTTTTTTTATCGTCAGAAAAGACTGTTGTTATGAAAAATTATGAAATTGAGACCGTATAGTGTAATTTTTAGGTTAATGAAAAAATGAATATTGTGATATTTTATGTAGGCTAATGGAATCCGAAAAAAATGAGGAATATTGTGTTTAGCATCAATATAGGTCAATAAATGTATAAATATATAAAAATAAATATTGTGCGTGTTTTTGTTTCTTCAGTCCTTCCTTCAACAATAACAAAAATTTACATTATTCCATGTAAAGTAAAAATATAAAATATATTAAATTATTTATTAATTAATTAACACTCTTGCATCCTTTAGTAAACTTAAAGCTTTTTTAAAACTGTATTTAACCTGTAAGGAGATCGATGAGATGAGTTATAATTCAAAACTTATGTTGTATTTTTACTCCTCAAAAGAATAACTATTTTTTACATTTCTATGACGACGTTAATTACGAAATTAACGTCGTCATAAACCCATTCACAGCCGAGCAGTTATAGAATTAACTCTATAAGTTGATTTTAATGAAAATTCTGCACTTCTTTTTATATATAAACAACCTTTATTTGGCATCAAAAATTAACTTACAATGCAGTGTACAAAACGAACAAAAATATATAAAATACCAACCAATGTATACAAATCAACAAAAAGAGAGAAGAAAAAAAAAATAAAAACAAATTCTGTACCTTCCAAAATTAAACTAAATTTGCCTGCTTTTAAATTCCCCACGTCCCATCTTTACTTATTTATTTATTAGATTTTCCTGGTAGTTACACTGGCCTACTTCTTTTTATGATTTCTATGAATGACTTATACATGTATTACATACTGGGATTTTTTTTAATATAGATAATGTCTAGGCTGTAAATTTTCAGGCATTCGTCGATTTTATAAAAACGTGCAATATGAAGTTTCGAACGAATGTTTCCACTCACAGACTAAGCATGAAGTAAAATTTCGAGTTTAGAAAAGTTTGAAAATTTGGTTTGGTCGCTCCGCGAAGCGGAGCGGCCAAATAAAATTTTCAGGCTTTTCTAAACTCGAAATTTTACTTCATGCGCCACGTGTATAAAACACTGAAATATTGTGAAGTTAGAAATACACTAAAAAATACTTTTTTATAATGAGTAATGTATCTAGTACTACGCTCCGCTGGAACTACCTGCGGGTACCAAGCTAAAGGCAGCAGAATCGCCGCTCCGCTGGAACTACCTGCGGATTCCAAGCTAAATCCCGTAGAAAGTGTGAGGGATTGTTGAAATCAAAACTAAAAAATGTTTAATGCATTGAAAATAGAATAATAGCAACAGTGGAGTGATGAGGGGGGAAAGGAGGGTACGTAAGCCGAATGTTTGTGGTTGGAGAATAATGTGTTGTTGAGGTAGTGAGGATGCGGTGGATGGAGAAAGCAGAGTCCTTTTAATATACATATGACTCTGTAGCTCGCTAACACTCACCCCAGCTCGTTTCGCTCGCAAGCTGAATTGCGCTAAGCTTTAATTTTTACACTTTTAAAATCCCTAAAATATCGTTAAATAAGCTATTCGAATTTATTTGGTTTAAAATATAATTATTTTTAAATTTAATTAATTAAAAAAAATACTTCCGGTTGAGCAGAAAAAAATCGCTTTCTATGAAAACTTCATAGGAAAAAATGAGGAATTTTTTGATACCTCTAACAAAAAATTTTTTTTTTTCCAAAAAAATCCAAGGGGTACGTACCCCTTGATTTAAAATTTAACATTGAAACCCGCATAAGTCTGTCCTTGTCCCACTCATGGCTTTTGATAGCTAGCGCATCAAAATATTCCGGATTTGCTAAAAACTAAAAAATATTTATTGCTCCGGTCCTACTTGAGCTAGATAATTGAAATTTTCAGCATTTATATAAATTTATATTTCCTATTTACTGGTACAATTCCCATTATTTTACTGTGTCAAATACTGAAACAAAAAAAATAAAATTTATTTATTTAATTAATATGAAAAAATTTTAAAAAATCAATCTCCTATCCATATTAAGCTGGATAGATGAAATTTTCACAATTTATACATATTTGTATTTCCTATTTATTGGTACAATTGCAGTTGTTTCACTGTTTTAAATACTATAGCAAAAAATTAGAAATACACTAAAAAATACTTTTTTTTAGAATGAGTAATAATCAAAATATTTAAATAAGAAAAATATCAACAATTTCCTTTACAAATTATTAAGTAAGTTCAAATAATACAGTGTATCAAATTAACTTATTTAGTAGTTTAATTGATAACAAAAATTTAGTATGTTACTAGACACTGATTTCAAGTAAACTTCGCTTGATTACAATATTTTAGTGTTTTCAGTGTTTAATACGCGTGGCGCATGAAGTAAAATTTCGAGTTTAGAAAAGCCTGAAAATTTGGTTTGGCCGCTCCGCTTCGCGGAGCGACCAAACCAAATTTCCAGGCTTTTCTAAACTCGAAATTTTACTTCATGCTTAGTCTGGGAGTGGAAACACTCGTTCGAAACTTTAAATTGAACGCTTTTAAAAAATCGACGAATGCCTGAAAATTGACAACGTAGAAAATAGAAATACGCAAAATTTTTAATTATTTTTTAATTAATTACATTTTTACATCCTTTCTTTACCCTTTAGTGAACTTAAAGCTTTTTTAAAACTGTACTAAACCCATTCGCAACCTAGCAGTTATACAGTTAACTCGAAACTAGTTGGTTTTTGATATAAAATTCTGCACTTTTTTTATCATTTCTATGAATGACTTATTATTACACATGTATTACATATTGCTAATTTTTCTTTTAAATATACAGAATCTATACGTTGTAATTGTTCAGGCATTCGTCGATTTTATAAAAGCGTTCAATTTGAAGTTTCAAACGAGTGTTTCCACTCCCAGACTAAGCATGAAGTAAAATTTCGAGTTTAGAAAAACCTGAAAATTTGGTTTGGTCGCTCCGCGAAGCGGAGCGACCAAACCAAATTTTCAGGTTTTTTTAAACTCGAAATTTTACTTCATGCGCCACGCGTTAAAACACTGAAACATTGTAAAGTTAGGAATATGTTACACAAAACATAATTTTTTTAAAATAGGTAATAATTAAAATATTTAAGAAGGAAAAATATATATATTTTTCGTCACACATTCTTAAGTCAGTTCAAATAATACAATGTATTAAATTAACTTATTTAATAATTAAATTAACAAAAAATTAATAATCTTGCGATATTGCAATGGAGTAAAATTGATTAAATACATATTCCAAACCAAATTTGCAAGCTTTTCTAAACTCAAAATTTTACTTCATGCGCCACGCGTACAAGCCACTGATTTGAAGTAAATTTCACCTGTTTACCATATTTCAATATTTTCAGTGTTTAATACGTGTGGCGCATGAAGTAAAATTTCGAGTTTAGAAAAGCCTGAAAATTTGGTTTGGCCGCTCCGCGCTTCGCGCTACGCGACCAAACCAAATTTTCAGGCTTTTCTAAACTCGAAATTTTACTTCATGCTTAACCTGGGAGTGGAAAACACTCGTTTAAAAATTCGAATTGAACTCATTTCAAAAAGGCTATGCATATGTATACTTAAAAGAAAAAAAAAATTCTTTTAAGTATACATATGCATAGCCTTTTTGAAATGAGTTCAATTTGAATTTTTAAACAAGTGTTTTCCACTCCCAGGTTAAGCATGAAGTAAAATTTCGAGTTTAGAAAAGCCTGAAAATTTGGTTTGGTCGCGGAGCGCGAAGCGCGGAGCGGCCAAACCAAATTTTCAGGCTTTTCTAAACTCGAAATTTTACTTCATGCGCCACACGTATTAAACACTGAAAATATTGAAATATGGTAAACAGGTGAAATTATATATATAAAACATAAAACAGATCTTATTCAATGAAATTATTATTTACATTTACGGCCAAACCAAATTTTCGGGCTTTTCTAAACTCAAATATGACTTATTGCACATTAATTTAAACATTTAAACACAGCACTTAAAACTGAACTAAAAGAATTTTGAAGAAAAATACTCTTGCCTAAAGATAAAATAAAAATGGCAAAATAACATATCAAATTAAACTATAAATAAAAAGAAACAAACAAAATTGTAGAATATTTAGCACTAAAAACTGAGAGAAAAAAACATTTTGCGTTAGTCAACTGTTTCGAAGACACTCTTTCAAACCAAACGGAGCGACCGAACCAAATTTTCAGGCTTTTCTAAACTCGAAATTTTACTTCATGCTTAATCAAGGATTATACACACTCCTTCGAAACTGCAAACTATAAATTATATTAGTCTAGGAGTTTCAAAATAACCGCTTTTATAAAAACAACGAATGCCTGAAAAATTACATGGTATTCATCGGAGAATATCATATGTTCAATAAAAAAAATCAATCCTCTAGAGTGCCATGATTTTCTTTTCTTTTTTAATTTAAGTTAGCTACACGCTCTATAAATTAAGATATAAAACGTCAGACATAATACATAATTTCAGAGTTGCCAACCTACAATATTTTCCTTGATACTCTAGAGGTTTTATTTTATTGAACATACGATATATATTTATTTATAAGAAAAATTCTCTGAAGAAATTTTAGAGGATAATATTTGTTGAAGACTTTATTTTTTTTTTATATTTAATACATAATTTCAGAGTTGCCAACCTACAATATTTTCCATGGCACTCTAGATGTTTTATTTTATTGAACATACGATATATAATTATTTATAAGAAAAATTCTCTGAAGAAATTTTAGAGGATAATATTTGTTAAAGACTTTATTATTTTTTAATATAATACATAATTTCAGAGTCGCCAACCTACAATATTTTCCTTGGCACTCTAGAGGTTTTATTTTATTGAACATACGATATATATTTATTTATAAGAAAAATTCTCTGAAGAAATTTTAGAGGATAATATTTGTTAAAGACTTTATTTTTTTAATATAATACATAATTTCAGAGGTGCCAACCTACAATATTTTTCATGGCACTCTAGAGGTTTTATTTTATTGAACATATGATATATATGTATTTATAAGAAAAAATTGTCTGTAGAAATTTTAGAGGATAATATTTGTTAAAGACTTTATTATTTTATTTACAAAAAACTTATATAACTAATAGCACGTAAAGTCTTTATATAAATATACATAATACAATATATTCAACGGACTCTGAATAAGCTAATATTTGTCTTAGTAAGAAAAAAAATCATTTTCACTTTGCAATTTACAAATATTTAGTGATTTCCTTTTATAATTAACATGTATATTATCTAATAAATTTTAACAAACACTTTTGTGTACATACACATAACCTTCACGCCTTTGTCGTTCTTTACATTCCACAACAAATCCCCATCAAGCTAGAAATTATAAAAATAAGTATGAATACACATTTGCCAATTATTAAATATTTAAAAAAAAACATAAATAGGCACTGTATCATTTTTATTTTGTATTGACAACAACATTTTTGTAGTATAGATTTTACCCACTGAGCAAAAAACAAACAAATAACGTGATATCAACATTGTAGCAACATTAAATGTGGTTTAAATGTTTATAAAACATTACTTAAATGTGTTTGCTCAGTGGTAGGTATATTCAAAATAATTTGACTTAAACATCCACTGTAATACCGTGCTATCGTTAAAAACATGATTTAGAGTAGGCTTTGAATTTTAAATTAGATTGGCACTACTGACAATTATCATACAGTTTACCATAACCTCAAATTTATTTTATTATTCAATTAGCAATCTAGGCAACCACACAAAAAAATGACGCCTACTCTAAATCATAATTTAAACGATCGCACTGTACAATTGTATAAGTGGCTAAATTATTGATTTGATTTGCTTTGAATATTCATTGAAGCTCGTAAATATTTAGAAAGTTTCAACGAGACAACAGAAATACGATTAATTAGCTTTTTATATTTTTCATGAATACAATTTTTTTATGATTTTAAAAAGGAAAACATGATGGGTGAGCTCCACATCATGACAGCCATTATTGCCTAACCACATAATTTAAATTAACCTCTCTTTTGTATATAATGTTTGTAAAAATGTAATTTTCTGTACTCCTTGAGAATGACTCAAAGTGTCGAAACTACACTTGCGTGCATAGAAATCGGCCCACTGTTAACTTTTGACTTTAACTAGTTTTTTTTTAGAAACTATTCATCAGATCAAAAAAAAAAATATGCTGCTTGAAAGACAATTTAATATGCTTTAATATGAGAAATTTATTAAATTGTATGTTAGCTTAACATAGTGAAATTAATACATGAAACAAATTAACTTTTTTTATTGCAAACATTAATATTGTTCTTAACGCTTATCTAAATTAACACTTAATTTTTAATAATGGGTATGACTCCCTCTTGCACTAATAACATCTCTCATACGATTGGGCATAGATCGAATCAAGTTCGCTATTGTTTCTTGTGGGATGTTAAGCCACTCTGCTTCTACTGCAACAATAAGCTCTGGGATCGAAGTTGGGGCACGAAGTCTAGCTCGAATTCTTCGTTTTAGCTCATCCCATAAATGTTCAATCGGGTTTAGGTCGGGACAGCATGATGGCCACTCCATAACCCGAAAACCGACTTCTGAAATGTAATCTTTCACGATTCTTGCGGTGTCCGGCCTCGCATTATCATGCATAAAAAGGAATTCGTCTCCAATGTAGTCGACATAAGGTACCACATGGACTGCTAAAATCTCCTCGATGTACCTAGCACCAGTTAACCCTCCTCTCTCGTGACCACGGTCGCCCCTGCGGATGAAAGCAGGGTCAGTTCGTGTTCCCATAGAAATTGCACCCCAGATCATGCAGGAACCACCTCCATAAGCAATCCGTTCTTCAATGCAGCATTCTGCAAAGCGCTCTCTTGGTCTCCGGTACACTTTTTTTCTTCGGTCGCTACCATAGAGGCATATCCTAGTCTCATCTGAGAACAGAACAGACCCCTACTGTTCCACTGTCCAATTCAGATGATCCCGTGCAAAACGCAGGCGTGCTTGACGATGAGCTGGGGTAAGTTTTGGACAAATCGCTGGTGTTTTAGGAGTCAGGTTACTTTCCTGCAGTCTTCGTCTTACTGTCCACTGACTAATAGCCACTCCTCGCGTTTCACGGAGCTGTTGTTGCACTTGCACCGCATTAAGGTGACGATTTCTTAATGTTGTTGACACAATAAAGAGGTCATCACGAGCCGTTGTAAATCGCTTTCTGTCTGTTCCCGGTCGCCTATGAAAGGATCCAGTCTCCCCATATCGTTGAGTCACTCTTCGAGCCGCTGCGCGTGTCATATTGAGTTGTTGAGCAACTGCTCGCTGGCTAAGTCCATTGTCGATTAAGGCAATTACTTGGGCGGCTTTTTCCGGTGCAGTATGCATTTCACTAACACACTTGAAAACTAATCAAATTATGAAAAACGAATATTGTCCAAATTTCAATTGCAAAGGCAATAATTTCAATCTTTCACAAGTTTGTTATTCTCGTTATAATCACCACATAAATACGTTTCATTTTTTTTACCGGTTGAAACGATAAGCACTCTTGATAAATTTTAACTAATATTAAAGCAAATTAAATTGTCTTTCAAGCAGCATATTTTTTTTGATCTGATGAATAGTTTCTAAAAAAAAACTAGTTAAAGTCAAAAGTTAACAGTGGGCCGATTTCTATGCACGCAAGTTTAGTTGGAGTAAAAAAACAAAATATTAGTAAAATTTAACGAAGTGTTTTCCTTTTTTATATCATAGTTAAATATGTTACACCACATGTAACTATAATTTCAAAAAGAAAACACTTGGTTAATTTTCACTAATATTTTGGTTCTTTATTCCAACTAGTTTCGACTTTGAGTCATTCTCAAGGACTCCTTAAGAATGACTCAAAGTCAAAACTACTTGGAATAATAAACCAAAATATTAGTGAAATATAACCAAGTGTTTTTTTTAAATGATATAATTTTAATAAACTTAACCACAAATTGTTCACAGTGACTTAAAACCTCAAAGTATAAAGTTTATTACAGTCAATGACAAAAAATTGAGAATTGGAGTAAAACCACTTTCAAAATAAACGGCTCGATTATACTCTATAATTTGTAATTACCTGTGCTGTCAAATCTTCATTATCGAGATCCATAGTTGCAGTAAAACTCGCATTGTGTTGATTGCTTACAGGACAAACAATCTGATCGCAGGGATTAAGAGGAGTGACTTGTAGCTGGATGTAGACACCTCTTAATACCACACTTACTTCCTGGCTTAAATGTTGACTTACAGATTCTATAGAGTGTAAAAAATGCATGACTACCAGAATAATTTATAAAATAAAATCGTCTGCAACAATAAAAGTTTATAAAATCAGTGCATTCCTTGAAAATGACTCTTAGTTGGAATAAATAAATAATATTAGTGAAACAAGCCTGGTGATTTCCTTTTCTATTAATTTTTATAAATTAATTTACATATCAATGTAATCATGTTTCATCAAGTGATCAATGAGAACCAAACTAAAGATAAAGTAAAAATTCCACTTTGATTTTAATTTTCAAGTAAAGAAATAAGACATAATCTTCAGGAATATTATTTATATTCAAATGCTTTTATTAAGAAAAAACGACCTATAAAAGATTTGTGCATATCGGGACGCATTTTAATTCAAATTTACTAATAATTTTACTAACAATATACCTCATATACTGTTACTAAAATTTATTAGTAAAATTGAATAATAATACGTCGCGATCTGCACAAATCTCGTGTAGGTCGTTTTTAAGTAATAAAAGTACTTGGTTTGTTTCACTTAAATCTTTATTTCTTCCAACTAGTTTCGACTCATGCCATTCTCAAGAAATAATGAATAATCGTTTTTAGGTCACGTGTTTATAGCGAAGCGCCTGGCAAATCCAAATTTTTAGGCATTTGTAAACTCGAAATTTAACTCCAAGCGCCACGCATATAAAACACTGAAATAGTGTGAAGTTCTTGAACAAGTTTCTCATCTTTCACGTGGTGAAACATATTTAACTATGATGTAATAAAGAAAACACTTGGTTAAATTTCACTAATATTTTGGTTTTTTATTCCAACTAGTTTCGACTTTGAGTCATTCTCCTTAAGAAAGACTCAAAGTCGAAACTAGTTGGAATAAAAAACCAAACTATTAGTGAAATTTACCCAAGTGTTTTCTTTATTAAATCATAGTGTGAAGTTTAAAGTATACAGATAAGATATAACGTGTATCAGAGCTGGGACGAATCCTCGTGAAAAGGATTCGAATCACGAATCCGAATCACCTAATATGATTCAATTCACGAATACTCGAATAAAGGATTCGTAAGAGATAAATATGATTCGAATCAAAGATTCGAATCCTGTTTTTTTTGAATCACGAATACAAATCGTTTTAGAATAAATTTGAATTTATTATTTTTTTACAACCATTAACATATAAATATAGTTATCAGTTGTTTTAACAAAAATATTCAAAACGTAATTATTTATTATTAACACTGAACATCGTTGATAAAATATCTGTGTTACTCTCATTAAAGATGTATTTGTGTGTTTTTGAACTACACATCAAATCAGTGCTTTGTACGCGTGGCGCATGAAGTAAAATTTCGAGTTTAGAAAAGCCCCGTGAAAATTTGTCTCGGGTCGCTGCGCGACCCTCGACAAATTTTCTACGCGGGGCTTTTCTAAACTCGAAATTTTACTTCATGCTTAGTCTGGGAGTGGAAGACACTCGTTCGTAAATTTGACGGGGCTTTTCTAAACTCGAAATTTTACTTTATGCGCCACGCGTATTAATCACAGATTTCAAGTGAAGTTAAAAATATAAAAACATATTAAAACTGTTTTCAGCTTAAAAAGTTATCAAAATATGTCAAAATTATTTAAAATTGCCAAAAACATCAACATGACCAAAATGTCATCTCGTAAATATAAAAAATATCAAAAACGTCATAAATTAGGCGTGTTGATAACATTTATTTACTACAAAATTATCATTTTATGTCAGTACGTGACAGTTTGACAAAAACGTTCTTACAAAAACGAAAATTTCTGTCAAAATTAGAAATAGTAAAAAAGTTAAAAATTTCATTGTTTATCAAAAGTAACATCTAATATGAAAAATGTCAAGAAACGTAGTTTAATATCAAGAATATAATCTATTGTCAAATATGTCATCTTAAAAGGTAAAAAATATCAAAAATGTCATTCAATATCAAAAATGATTAAATTTGTCTTGAATAAAAAAAGAATCTGAAATTTGTGTGTTTAAATAATGATTTAATAATTTTTGAAAATCGTTACAAATCTGAATAAAAATATAGAAAATCTCACATATAAACATTTTATATTATTTAAGGAGAAAATCTCGAAAAATCGAAAATTTCATCAAAATTTTATAAATCGATAAAAATGACAAAATATCAAAAATCAAGATATGTTGAAAATCTGATAAATATTGACATACATTAATTAAAAATCTCGAAATATTTAAAATTTCATCAACATTCGATAAATTGAAGAAAATTTCGAAATATTGAAAAATCTGATGAAAATTTGATGAATCGACGAAAATCTCGAAGTGATGATAATTTTATAAAAATATCGATTTGTTTAAAATCCTATAAAAATGTTATAATTCGACATGTTAAGTGTATACATTTGATTGGGAATGTCAACTCATATGAAAATGGTCAAAATATAATTCGAAGCGTCATAAATGTCAATCCGTGTGAAAATTGTCAAAATATGATATGATCGCTAACGTCAAAAATATCAATTTGTGCGAAAATTGTCAGAATACAATTGAAAACGTCGAATATTAAAAATATCATATTTGATGGAGTTATTTAAAATACAATTAAAAATGTCAAATTTGACGGAAATCATTGAAATTTATCAAATTGTCAAAGTTGACAGAAATCATCAAAATTCATCAAAATATCATATTTGGCGAAATTGCTGAAAAACAATTAAAATCTCTAATCTGGCAAAAGTCGTCAAAATTTATCAAAATGTCAAATTTGACACAAATCATCAATTACTTTATTTTTGATTTTATCACTTTCGAACGAGTGTCGTCCACTCCCAGACTAAGCATGAAGTAAAATTTCGAGTTTAGAAAAGCCCCGCGTAGAAAATTTGTCAAGGGTCGCGCAGCGACCCGAGACAAATTTTCACGGGGCTTTTCTAAACTCGAAATTTTACTTAATGCGCCACGCGTATAAAACAGTCATTTAACTAGAATTTTCAAAAAAATACAAAACAGATTTTTTTATGTCAATCCTCGCGATTAATTCGAATTATTTTTGACTATTCGAATCCTTTTGTAAATTTTCGAATCCTTTTGTAAGTTTTCGAATCCTTTTGTAAGTATTTGAATCCTTTTATAAATATTCGAATCCTTTTATGAGGATTCGAATTCTTTTATGAGGATTCGAACCCTTTTATGAGGATTCAAATCCTTTTATGAGGATTCGAATCCTCTTACGAGGATTCGAATCGTTTTGTGAGGATTCAAATCATTTTGTGAGGAATCGAATCACCCGCATTTGCATTCGAATACGAATCCTCTTAAAAAAATGTAACGAATCCGGATCACAAATCCAGTTTAACTAAAGTATTCGAATGCCTCTTTTGAATCCTCCAAAAGGATTCGAATCCAGGATTGGAATCCTGAATGATTCGAATCCTGTCCAGCTCTGACGTGTATGATTTATAATTAAATTAATTCTAATTATTCTGCTATATGTAGATGGTTAACATAAATTTCTTATGGAATGTAAGAATTATAAAATAGTTGGATGTTAAATACGAGTTTAATAAAGTTCAAGATTCTTTGTATAGTGTAATTATCACTCTACAAACTCTATTGAGATTTTTTTTTTCAAAAATTATATTCCTTTTATTAGAATGAAAATTGTCTTACTAGCATGCATTGTAAAATGCACTGTTTTCTTAGTACCAGGAACCAAAACACAAGGCAATGTGTCACATCCTTCAATATCCACATCTTCCAACATATACGTTGATCCTTCAAAATCGAAATTAAAAATAGTTACAAACATTTGTTACTCTCAGTTTATATGAACACTATCGTAATTAATATATCGTATGTTCAATAAAAAAAACCTCTAGTGCCATGATTATTTATTTTTAAATTTAAGTTGGCTACACGCTTTGTGAATTGACATATAAAACATTAGGCATAATTCATAAAAAACGGTTTAACTTGGTTTGTATAACACAATTTATTTTTATGTGACTGCAGTTTCGGCAAATTGCCATTATGAAACATGTTTGATAATGGCAAGCTAAATTTGCCGAAACTGCAGTCACATAAAAATAAATTGTGTTATACAAACAAAGCTAAACCGTTTTTTATCAATAAATTAACATGTATAACGAAGTAGAAGCCTCCACAATACAAAATTAGACATAATAATTATAATGTATAATTTCAGAGTTGCCAACATACAATTTTTCTATGGCACTCTTGAGGTTATATTTTATTGAACATACGATATTTATTACTATATTTAAATAATATTAAAACACTTAACTTTGTCGTACCACTTTTATTTAATTGCATTAAATTGTTACTCACCGCAATCACTAAATGGAGTAGATCCAAAAACTACTACAGCCATCAAGCCCAAAAGCAGGAACGCAACTTTTATGTTAAACATCTTGAATTGGCTTCTCTAATTTTTTTTTATTGCCTAGATTTTTCTGTAAAATTCGCGCTAATCCTCTTTGAAATCTACTGATTAAGTAAACACGTTGCAAATGATTCAACTGAAATGAGCCTTATCATGATTTTGATACATTGAAGGATTCAGAGAGATAATGCACAGATAAATGTCGAGATTTGCAATAAAAATTATGCATATAATATAGAGCTTATAAAATTAGCTCAAAAATTAATAAATTAATTAATAATTATAATAGCAATGAAGTAAAATACTAGTAAATATCTGTTGGGCATTGAAAAAGGTCACATTATAACCGAAACGTACATTTTCAAAATAAATATTTGTAAAAAGAGGACTCTCAAGTCCACTTGCACTAGAACTGATTGATAATAATTATCTACTAATCAATAATTAAACTTCTGGTCAAGTCAAAATTGAGTATATATATATACAGAGAGTTTTATGTAACACTGAACATTTTCATAACGAGATTTTTTTTTTAAGTATCCATATGCATACATTGCACATTTTTCGATGCTTGGTTTATTAAAAGAATTTAATTTGAAGCGTTAAGCGAGTGTTTTCCACTCCCAAGCTAAGCATGAAGTAAAATTTCGAGTTTAGAAAAGCCTTAAAATTTGGTTTGGTCGCGTAGCGCGAAGCGCGGAGCGGCCAAACCAAATTTTCAGGCTTTTCTAAACTCGAAATTTTACTTCATGCGCCACCGGTACAAAACACTGACATATTACGAAGTTTAAAACACACCGCTAAGCTTTACATTGAATTAGTGTATTGTACCGGTGGCGCATGAAGTAAAATTTCGAGTTTAGAAGAGCCTGAAAATTTGGTTTGGCCGCTCCGCGTTTCGCGCTACGCGACCAAACCAAATTTTCGGGCTTTTCTAAACTCGAAATTTTACTTCATGCTTAGCCTGGAATTGGAAAACACTCGCGTAAAGCTTCAAATTGAATTCTTTTAATAAACCGAGCATCAGAAAATGTGGAACGTATGCGTATGAAATATTCTCGTTATGAAAATGTTCGGTGTTACATAATACTCTCTGTATATATACCGGAAGTTTTTCTTTTTAGTATACACATCCCAATTACAGCATATATGCTGTAAATCTTCAAATATTCGTTGACATTTAAGAGCTCAATTTGAAGCTATAAACGAGTGTTTTCTACTCTCAGGTTAAGCATGGAGTAAATATTTCGAGTTTAGAAAAGCTTGAAAGATTTACTTCTTGCGCCAAGCGTGTAAAACACTTATTAAGTCTGCATTTATAAAAACACTTTATTCATTTTTGCGTTAGTTTCGTAATATTGTTAAAATATTACAAAACCCACGCAAAAAGTATTAAGATTGACATTTACGAAATTGATTTCCATTTCAGACCTTCGTAAATCACGAGTTAAAGACTTTATCATTATATTATTTTTAATCTTTATTTAAACAGAAGGCAAATACGTAATTATAAAAACGTTGAACAATAACATACAGTGAGTTTTATGTAACACCGAACATATTCATATCGAGAATATTTCTTTTAAGTAGACATACGTTGCACATTTTCCGACGCTTGGATTATTAAGAGAATTCAATTTGAAGCTTTAAACGAGTGTTTTCCACTCCCAGGCTAAGCATGAAGTAAAATTTCGAGTTTAGAAAAGCCTAAAAATTTGGTTTGGTCGCGTAGCGCGAAGCGCGGAGCGGCCAAACCAAATTTTCAGGCTTTTCTAAACTCGAAATTTTACTTCATGCGCCACGCGTATAAAAGACTGATCTCAATTGAAGTTTAGCGATGTGTTTTAAACTTCATTATATGTTAGTGCTTTGTACCGGTGGCGCATGAAGTAAAATTTCGAGTTTAGAAAAGCCTGAAAATTTGGTTTGGCCGCTCCGCGCTTCGCGCTACGCGACCAAACCAAATTTTCAGGCTTTTCTAAACTCGAAATTTTACTTCATGCTTAGCCTGGGAGTGGAAAACACTCGTTTAAAGTTTTAAATTGAAATCTCTTGATAAACCGAGCGTCGGAAAATGTACAACGAATACATATATATACTTAAAAGAAATATTCTCGTTATGAAAATGTTCGGTGTTACATAAAACTCTATTTATAAATAAATAATGCAATCCTTATTTCGGCAAAATAAAAACATATGTAATAAAAATAACCTTTAAGTTTTCGAACTTCACTATAATTAATATTTCGTAAAATTAATATTGCTTGTTTTTGTGAAATAATTATGCAATTCGACGTTTTTTTTTTCAAATATTTTTAAATACTGAAATGTTTCTATCATTTCTTAATCACAAATATTTTATTATTTCTGTATGCAGGACTTGAACTACACTAAGTCACATTTTTTAATTTTGCAGTGCCAACGAAACAATCCATATTCCAATAGTATAAAAAAACGAATTTTGAAAATAACGAAACTTGGTGTAGTTTGCCTTCCACATACAAAGCTCTTTTATTAAAACATTTTTTTTTCAAAGAAACTTCACTCAAAAAATCTTTGAAAATTGAGTTCTATTTTATTACTTGGACTATTGTCTGTTATGGAAATAAATGTATTATTATTATCTTCATCTTATACATTCTGTGTATAGATTAAGTGTAGTGTGTTGATTAAGTCCCAGTTTACCTGTTTCCTCAAAATTACCCTGATTATCTAATACCTAAAGTGCAAACTCAGTTTCAGTCTCAGCATTCAAATTCTCATCAATAAATCTGAGAATTAAACCTACAGAAACTATTAGTATACATTTTCCACGTTGCATTAATTAATACATACAGGACGCAATATACTTGTATATAATATGATTTTCGGGAAATTCAATAGCAAGTAATTAATTAATCGAGGCTTATTGTATATAGATTGTGACGGTTTGATTTATAGACACGAGCACACGAGGGGCACGAGCCCTCGTATTTATCAGGTTGCATTAAAATTCACTCTAAAACAATTGCCGATTGAATAACATTATTTGTTGATTATTATGATTAACAAGTTATATTGTTATCAATTAAGGCCGTCTATTTTTGGATTTTAATCATTGTTATCGAAGTTGAATATAAATAATCTTTTAAAAGTATTTTTATATGTTTGGTGTTGTAGGCGTTCACTTTGTGGTACATCTTAAATACACTTGTAAATAAAACAATTTTTACTTTGTTTAACCACTGAATCTTAAATTTAATTGTGTGACTAGTTTCGACTATCTAGTAGTCATTCTCAAACTAAAGTTAGTTTGAGAATGACTACTAGATAGTCGAAACTAGTCACACAATTAAATGTAAGATTCAGTGGTTAAACAAAGTAAAAAGTGTTTTATTTACAAGTGTATTTTTATAGCATTATAAATAAAATCTTCTATTTAAAATTATATTTTTCAAAAATTTAAATTACTGTGCCTTGTAAAAAAAGTGACAAACGCCATTTATTGTGAGGTTATGTCAAACATAAATAATAACGACGCAACAAATAAGTACCTACTTTACAACTTATTGTAGAATAGAGCTAGTATTAATTTAACCCATTCATCGCCATTGGTCCAATAACACAACCCTATTATATTATTTTTTTAACTACTAACTAAATATTTAACAATTGATAATAGACACTAAGTGTCCGAAATGTACTATTAACTTAAATAAAAATAGTGAAGAAAGGAATTTAACAGCTTTTTATTGCTATTATAACAATCTTCACATAACTCACGAATACATATAACTAAATAAGTTTGAGATTGTGTCAGGAAAAACCTAAATATTTTGTTATTTCAATATTTGGATTATTACCCATTTTTAAAGTGTCTTCAGTGTTTTATACGCGTGGCGCATGAAGTAAAATTTCGAGTTTAGAAAAGCCTGAAAATTTGGTTTGGTCGCTCCGCGCTACGCGCTACGCGACCACACCAAATTTTCAGGCTTTTCTAAGCTCGAAATTTTACTTCATGCTTAATCTGGGAGTGGAAACACTCGTTCGAACTTTAAATTGAACTCTTTTATAAAATCTACGTATGTAATATATTAAATCATTCATTGAAATCATAAAAAAGATGTGCAGAATTTTACCTAAAATAATCTTTTAGAGTTAACTTTATAATTTACTCGACCGTTAATGGGATAATATTTAATTTCAAAGAAAAAAGTATTTATTTAATATTAAAGTTGCATTTAAAATAATAACGTCTGGCGCATGAAGTAAAATTTAGAGTTTGGTTTTACTTCATGCTTATCTAAAATTAAAAAACAGTCGTTTGCAACTTGAAACTAAACGTTTTTTTATAAACAACGAAAGGTTGAAAATTTGCAGCGCATCCATTGGGATATATATACTTTAATAATAATAATAATATGTAGACTTCAAATAAATTCCCTGTATATTTCACCACTTAAAAGATGATGAAACTAATTAAAAATGTAAATTGGGTAATTTTAATGAATTGATAATTTTACGAATGAAATACTGCTATTTTTTGTTGGGAAAACAGTGTGAATAAGGTATTTATTATTTTTGCACATAAATGCGCAGGTAGTATAATTTTGAATCACTTGAATCTATGATAAGATATCCATACATTATTTTTTGCAATCATATTTTTGTATGAAATCTTATCTTTATCATCATTAATCCCGTTGAGCTACTTACTTGAAGTTTACTACCAGTAATAAATAATTTTGTAAAAACTTCCACCATTTTTATAATAATCTCCTGAAGGATTATTGATTGTCTAGACGTTCTTAGTGTTACTCAATATGATCTGTTTGTAATAAATAAATATCATTATTGAATTTAATTACAAATACGAATGAAATTGCCAATACTTCAATACTTTTAAACAATAAAAGTGGGATTATTTAAGCGATCTACAACAAATTTGCAATACAAACACCAAATTATACATTGAAACAACTATTTCTCGATCTAATGCCCCGACGGACATTGGATCATATAACAAGTGTTTGCTCTTAATTACAGTAACTTACTGCAAATGTAACAATTCGGGTTAAATTATTCAGGCCTTTCCGTTTTGAGATTTTTCTATCATCAATATAGCTTTGCCATTTACTTTAAACAATGTTGCTTATCATATTAGTCTATGGATTCAATTTCTATTTAAAGTCCTTAAGTGTTAATAATTGTGTTTGAGTCACAATTATTATCACTTAAGGACTTTAAATATCAACTTAAACTAATGCTAATACAAACAGTGTACCAGAGCTGGGCAGGATTCAAATCATTCAGGATTCGAATCCTGGATTAATATAAAGAGAACAACATTACTGAAAATAAAGATTTTGGTCCTATTTAATTTTTAACAAGTTTTTTTTTCAGTTTTATTACTCTTTAATTTGTCAATATTGACAATTTTTTGCTGATTAAGTTAATTTTAATAATTTTTTTCACTTATAACGTATTATTAAAATAATTATTATTTGTATAATATTAAATTTAGAAGATTTATCTTGTTTCCAGTTTATTTTACCAATTAAAATGATGATAATATTTATTATTATTCCCATTATACATTATAAATATACAAATTGTTATTGTCTAAATTTATATAAATTATAATCTGAATAATAATAATAATTGTCAATATTTAAAATAAATGACAACAATTAATATTGTTAAAGCCAACAAAACTAATTGATAAAATAAACTAGATAGAGGATTCTTGAAAATTGAACATTGCACAATTATTATTCAATTTTATTGACTTTCATAATAATCCAGATTTCTATAATTATTGACGTTATTAGTATTTCTTTATGATTTCCTATTACTCTGCTAATATTGATTTTTTGTTATTTTTTTTTTATATTTTTCATAATTTCTGTATATTTTGTTACTTTTCACGATTTATTTAAAACGCTGTTTTGGTCAATTTAAATGAAATTTCATGATTTTTCTCCGATTTTAAGGATATTCAGTGAATATTTCTTTAACGTAATTTTCAGGCAGTCGTCGATTTGCTACAAGAGTTCAATTTGAAGTTTTAGACAAGTGATTCCACTCCCAGACTAAGCATGAAGTAAAATTTCGAGTTTAGAAAAGCCCCGTGAAAATTTGTCGAGGGTCGCGCAGCGACCCGAGACAAATTTTCTGGGCTTTTCTAAACTCGAAATTTTACTTCATGCGCCACTATACAACACTGATTCCAAGTGAAGTTCAAAAACACACATAGACAAGTTTAATCAGAGTAACAGGGAATCGGATATTTAGTCTGTTATCTACGATGTTCGGTGCTAATAATAAATAATTAGATTTTGAATATTTTTGCTAAAACAACTGATAGTGATATTAATATGTTAATGGTTAATGTACTAAAATCAAATTTATTTTTAAAGGATTTGTATTCTTGATTCGAATAAACAGGATTCGAATCTTTGATTCGAATCATATTTATTACTTAAGAATCCTTTATCAAGTATTCGTGATTCGAATCATATTAGGTGATACGGATTCGTGATTCGAATCCTTTTTTTAAGGATTCGTCCCAACTCAGCAGTTTACTAGGTAGGTTAAGTGGAAGAACAGTAACAGATATTGCTGACTGAACTCCGCCTACACTGTATCATACCTCATTTTGATTAAAGGAATTATTATTATTATTATTTAATACCAGACTATTTTACTGGTTAATGTTTGTTCCTTGTTTTGTTCAGAGGGAAACATTTTGCGTGTATCCAAAACACACGAAACATTTTCCTCAGAACTGTTCTGTTTAATATATTTTGTAGTAATTTTATGCTAGATTTTAAGAATATTGTATATAGAAGTATTGGTTTACATACCAGGAATTTTTCTTTCAGGTATACATATCCCAATGCATACGTTGTAAATTTGCAGACATTCGTTGTTATTCTAAAAGTGTTCAATTTTTAAGTTTCTAAAGAGTGTTTTCAATCTCAGATTAAGCATGAAGTAAAATTTCGAGTTTAGAAAAGCCTGAAAATTTGGTTTGGTCGCTCCGCGAAGCGGAGCGACCAAACCAAATTTTCTGGCTTTTCTAAACTCGAAATTTTACTTCATGCGCCACGCGTATTAAACACTAAAGTATTGTGAACTTCAAACTATACTGCTAAAGTAGCATTTTAAAGTTGTTTGCTAAAGCAGTATATTCTATACTTCTTCATGTATTATGCTTAATCATACTTGATAACAGCTTCAAATTAAACGCTTAAAAAATTGAATAATTTAAAATTTACAACGCATACATCGGGATATGTATACTTTATTGAAAAAGTCCCTTTATATGTGTCAATGATGTCTGAAAATGTACAGTATTTAAATCGTGATATGTATACTAAAAAACAAAATTTACGGTACTATTGTCTACACTTACATTTAAATAATAATAAAACAAACAAAAAATAACTTTATAAAACAAATTTACACTTTCAAATAAATTTTAATCTTGTAAACTCCCTTAGTTATTTTAAATTCGCCTGAAGAAGCCACACTATAATAGCAAAACAATTGAATTTTAAGCTTGCTAACTCTCTCACTTATTTTAAATTCGACTGAAGAAGCCACACTATAACAGCAAAACAATTGAAGCGATTTTAATCAATAGAGTTTATTTGAAAGTACTTTAAGTGTTATTCTAATACAACAAATGTATTATTCTAATACAACAAAGTAAAATTTATAAAATATATTTATTCATATCTTAAGAAATACATGTGGATTGTACAACCAGTAAATTGAACCAAGGCGATGTGTTACGATGAAAATATGTCATATAATTATATTATCTTTAAAACTAATATCACTGTTTCAGGTACTCCAGGATAGTGAACCTTTTTCAGTTTATAATCCTTGCAGGGACTTCGAAACATGCAAATATTGAACCGTCAGGACCGATCAATGCCCAACGCACATCGACTTTAATCTAAAAAGTACAAACACAATAATGACAATTAAACATGTAAAAGGAACATTTAAAAAAAGAGTTAAAACGTTAATGAGTATTACGTTAACAACGGTAACTTTGCTTAGAGTCAATAAATGTGTTTTTCTCTCTCAACATTACAACAAAATTTATTAATTTCTTAAAAATATCTGTGAGTTTTTATAATATTTTGACGCTTTGTTGATTATTATACAATCAATAGTTACATTCGGAAACAATTTTAGTACGTCAATTCCATTTTTTGTAGCTTTGTTGATTATTATACAATTAATACTTGCATTCGGAAACAATTTTAGTACGTCAATTCCATTTTTGTAGCTTTGTTGATTATTATACAATTAATACTTACATTCGGAAACAATTTTAGTACGTCAATTCCATTTTTGTAGATATAAACCTTTTCGGGCACAAGTGGGAATGTTGCTGGTGTTGTGCCGTCTTCTTCGAAAACCAACTTATTTGCGGAAGTGCCGTCGACTCCAAGGAATGGCAAGTTTAGGACACCGACGTCAGCACTGACTTTGTTAAAGATTTCTTTGACTTCTTTCTCTAAAAAACAAAACTGTTGTCTTCACCTTTATCCGATGTAAAAATCATACGACGGATTTTTGGCATGATTACAATACTTTCCTTACACAGTAGTGAAAGTATTGTAATCATGCCAAAAATCCGACTATCCAATTGTTTTAATAAAAAGAAAGAACTGAATACCTGTTCGGAATTTTATTTCTATATCCGTCCTAGTTCCTTTTTTGAGTGGACAGAAAGTATCTTTGCATCTACTCACTTTGACGAAATTTTCGATGTTATCAATGGGGACTGAAATTAGAAAGAATTTTAGACTTCAATTTATTTCAATTTCCTATTGTTTCATTTAGTTTGGTTTGAGAATAGTTTGACCTGATGTTGCATTTTGCATATAAATTATGCATAGAACAGTAGAGCTGTCGTGTACCTCAAATATTCATTGTATAATTCAATATCTGTCGGGGTATTAGCTCGAGAAGTAGTTGTTTCAATAAATATTTGGAGACTTCTCTCAATGAGACAAATATTTTTCAGAAAGTCGATATTGATTTTAATTCGTTTTTATATTTTGTAATTATTCTGCAAATTATTGACAAACTCAATTTTTCTTTATGTTAAATTGTCTTTATGTTAAATTTTAGACTTGTTTACCTTCAAATTTGTTTAGTTAACAGCTAAGCCTATTCTTCCAGCTACAGGTAAGTTTCTGTATTTATAAATTTTAAAAAACACCTTTATAATTAGTCCACACGTTAATTCATTTTATTTTCCAATACAAATTAAAATCTTGACATTCATCTTAAATTACACTTTCAATTATACGGGGAGTTCTTCTTCTAAGTATACATATCCCAATTATATGCTGTACATATTCGTTAATTTTTAGGAGTTTAATTCGAAGCTTTTAAGGACTGTTTTCCACTCCCGGACTTCGGATATTCTTCAGATCTGCGGATATTCGTTGTATTTTTTTTAAGGAGATCCATGTGAAAATTTGAACGAGTGTTTTCCACTCCCAGACTAAGCATGAAGTAAAATTTCGAGTTTAGAAAAGCCCCGTGAAAATTTGTCGAGGGTCGCGCAGCGATCCGAGACAAATTTTCTGGGCTTTTCTAAACTCGAAATTTTACTTCATGCGCCACGCGTATTAAACACTGATTTCTAGTAAAGTTCAAAATATACTTCTAAATCAGAATTAAAAATAAACTGCTAAAGTAGGATTATAAGTATACTGCTAAACAATAATATTTTAAAATTTGTTTAGTTAACAGCTAAGCCTACTCTACCAGCCACAGGTAAGTTTGTGTATTTATAAATTTTAAAAAACACCTTTATAATTAGTCCACACGTTAATTCATTTTATTTTCCAATACAAATTAAAATCTTGACATTCATCTTAAATTACACTTTCAATTATACGGGTAGTTCTTCTTCTAAGTATACATATCCCAACATATGTTAATTTTTAGGAGTTTACTTCGAAGCTTTTAAGGACTGTTTTCCACTCCCGGACTTCGGATATTCTTCAGATCTGCGGATATTCGTTGTATTTTTTTTAAGGAGATCCATGTGAAAATTTAAACGAGTGTTTTCCACTCCCAGACTAAGCATGAAGTAAAATTTCGAGTTTAGAAAAGCCCCGTGAAAATTTGTCGAGGGTCGCGCAGCGACCCGAGACAAATTTTCTGGGCTTTTCTAAACTCGAAATTTTACTTCATGCGCCACGCGTATTAAACACTGATTTCTAGTAAAGTTCAAAATATACTTCTAAATCAGAATTAAAAATAAACTGCT
Source organism: Philonthus cognatus (assembly GCA_932526585.2). Taxonomy (NCBI): domain Eukaryota; kingdom Metazoa; phylum Arthropoda; class Insecta; order Coleoptera; family Staphylinidae; genus Philonthus; species Philonthus cognatus. Next base: position 54,173,563 of record OW052247.1, on the reverse strand, counting down.
AAAGTAGGATTATAAGTATACCACTAGACAATAATATTTTAAAATTTGGTTAGCATTTCCTTTGTGGTTCATCTTTATATGAAATAATAATAAAACACTTCACTTTATTTCATCACTTCATCTAAAAGTTTAAATGAAAGTGATAAAAGAAAGGTAAGTACTTCTAAGATTATTTTAAACATCACTTGAAATCAGTGTTTATACGCGTGGCGCATGAAGTAAAATTTCTCGCAAATAAAATTTGTCTAGGGTCGCTGCGCGACCCTCGCCAAATTTTCACAGGGCTTTTCTAAACTCGAAATTTTACTTCATGCTTAGTCTGGGAGTGGAAAACACTCGTTTAAAGCTTAAAATTAAACTTTTAAAAATTAAGGAACATACATATCCCAATTATATACTGTAAACATCAGATATTCGTTGCTTTTTTCAAGGATATCAATGGGAAAATGTAAACGAGTGTTTTCCACTCCCAGACTAAGCATGAAGTAAAATTTCGAGTTTAGAAAAGCCCAATGAAAATTTGTCGAGGGTCGCGCAGCGACCCGAGACAAATTTTCTGGGCTTTTCTAAACTCGAAATTTTACTTCATGCGCCACGCGTATTAAACACTGATTTCTAGTAAAGTTCAAAATATACTTCTAAATCAGAATTAAAAATAAAATGTTAAAGTGGGATTTACTTATAATCCCACTTTAACATTTTATTTTTAATTCTGATTTAGAAGTATATTTTGAACTTTACTAGAAATCAGTGTTTAATACGCGTGGCGCATGAAGTAAAATTTCGAGTTTAGAAAAGCCCAGAAAATTTGTCTCGGGTCGCTGCGCGACCCTCGCCAAATTTTCACGGGGCTTTTCTAAACTCGAAATTTTACTTCATGCTTAGTCTGGGAGTGGAAAACACTCGTTAAAAGCTTAAAATTAAACTCTTAAAAATAAACGAATATACAAATCCAAATTATATGCTGTAAACTATAAATATTCGTAGTTCTCTTTTAAAGAGATCAATGTGAAAATTAAAACGAGTGTTTTCCACTCCCAGACTAAGCATGAAGTAAAATTTCGAGTTTAGAAAAGCCCCGTGAAAATTTGTCGAGGGTCGCGCAGCGACCCGAGACAAATTTTCTGGGCTTTTCTAAACTCGAAATTTTACTTCATGCGCCACTCGTATTGAACACTGATTTCTAGTGAAGTTTAAAAAATACTTCTAAATCAGAATTAAAAATAAACTAATAAAGTAGGATTATAAGTATACTGCTAGACAATAATATTTTAAAATCTTTGATTTGGTTAGCATTCACTTTAATAATAATAAAACACTTAACTTTGTTTCATCACTTTATTCAAAAGTTTAAATAAAAGTGGTAAAAGGAAGGTAACTACCTCTAAGAATATTTTAAACATCACTTGAAATCAGTGCTTTATACGCGTGGCGCATGAAGTAAAATTTCGAGTTACGAAAGCCCAGAAAATTTGTCTCGGGTCGCTGCGCGACCCTCGCCAAATTTTCACAGGGCTTTTCTAAACTCGAAATTTTACTTCATGCTTAGTCTGGGAGTGGAAAACACTCGCTCAAAGCTTCAATTCGAACTTTTATTAAAACACGACGAACATCTGACGATTTACAGCATATACACAGCAATTGGGATATACAGGGTGTTTCACCTAATACTCCGCAGACTGATAACAGGAAACTAAATATGTTATTATAGTTTTGTGTGTTGTAATCAATAGATGTCATTCAAGGCTTCAAATTAAGATGGACTTGGTATCGCTTATAATTACAGTTTCGCTGTCAGAGGTGTTAGAAAATATCTTTGATTTGGTTGGCGTTCACTTTGTGGTACATCTTTATAAAAAAATAATAAGAAAATATCATTCGATGATCAGAAATTTGGAAGCGACTTTTTCTAAAAGAATAGAATATTTTAAGACATGTTTATCATGTGCATATTTCAAATTGCATTGGCTAGTTTTAAGTTATAACGATTTTTTTCATATTTTCAATAACTTTTAATGCACACAATTAAAGTAACTCCTTGTATGTATACTTAAAAGAATTCGATAATCAGAACTTTTGAAGTGACTTTTTCTAAAAGAATGGAATATTTTAAGACATGTTTATCATGTACATATTTCAAATTGCATTGGCTATTTTTAGGTTATAACCAATTTTTATATTTTCAATAACTTTTAATGCACACACGAATTCTTTTAGGTATACATACAAGGAGTTACTTTAATCTTGTATGTATACTTAAAAGAATTCAATGATCAGAACTTTGGAAGTGACTTTTTCTAAACGAATGGAATATTTTAAGACATGTTAACATGTGCATATTTCAAATTTCATTGGCTATTTTTAAGTTATAACCAATTTTTATATATTCAACAACTTTTAATGCACACATTTAAAGTAACTTCTTATTTGTATACTTAATAGAAAAACTCCTTGTATATATACTTAATCTTAATCTATATTAAAGTAACGAAAAATCAACAGGTAAGTACAGTAATTCTAAAAATGAAAATTTATCAAGCACGTACAACTAATTTCTCTCTATATTATCTAGTTAACGTGAGTAAAAATTGGTTCCAATTCGCGGAATTTTTATTTTAACGAGAATTAAATCTAATGCGTTTGACAAGTGATTTTGCCACAATTGCAAACCACCATCCATGAACTAGTAATGTGTGATATATAAAAAAGGTAATTGTGCCGACCTTCACAGCATAACATAAAATGGATGCAATTAGAAATGCCATTTTATGTAACGTTTGCATTGAATCTAGCATTCACTAAACAATTATAAAATTAAATGTATGTTAAGTAAGAAACAATTGAATTGATTGATTTCTTGAAACAAGGCCAGTCAATTTTTAAATATTTCAAAAAATGATACAATTAGAAATGTCAATTTATGAAACGTTCGCATTAGATGAAAAATTTACTAAAAGATTTTAAAATTAAATGTAAATCAAGTAAGTCCCTTTTAAAATGAATTGATTAATTTCTTGAAGTATTTAAGACCACTCTTGTTTTTCAAATATTTTAAAAAAATCGATGCAATAAGAAATGTCAATTTATAAAACGTTAGCATTAGATAATATTTATTTATTTATTTCTTAACAGCTACAAAAACCTAATTACAGAGAAATACTTAAGAAACTAAATTACAAATAATATGGTTTGAAATTTTAAGTTACAATTAGCAGTAATTAATAAACTTATAAACTAAATTACAATTAATATTGATAGAATTTAAACTTACAATTAGCATAGTTAAAAAACAAAATTAGATGTAAAATTCACTTAAAGATTTTAAAATTAAATGTAAATTAAGTAAGCCCCTTTTAAAATGAATTGATAAATTTCCTAAAGTATTTAAGACCACTCTTGTTTTTCAAATATTTCAAAAAATAGATGCAATTAGAAATGTTAATTTATAAAACGTTTGCATTAAATGTAAAATTCAGTAAAATATTTTAAAACTAAATGTATATTAAGTAAGTCCCTTTTCAAATGAATTGATTAATTTCTTGAAGTATTTAAGAACACTCTTGTTTTTCAAATATTCCAAAAAATGAATGCAATTAGAAATGCCAATTTATGTAACTTTTGCATTGAACCTAACGTTCACTAAATGATTTTAAAATTAAATGAAAATTAAGTAAGTCCCCTTTAAAATAAATTAATTATTATCTTGAAATAAGACCACTCTTATTTTTCAAAAATTTCAAAATCAAGATTAGTGTAATTTAAAAAAATTAGAATAGGGTTCTATTAATAAATGTACTAAAATACTTCTATAAATTGTTTGGTGTTGTAGGCGTTCACTTTGTGGTACATCTTAAATACACCTGTAAATAAAACACTTTTTACCTTGTTTAACCACTGAATCTTACATTTAATTGTGTGACTAGTTTCGACTATCTAGTAGTCATTCTCAAACTAAAGTGTGTTTGAGAATGACTACTAGATAGTCGAAACTAGTCACACAATTAAATGTAAGATTCAGTGGTTAAACAAAGTAAAAAGTGTTTTATTTACACTTCTATAAATGTTTAAGTATTCACTAAGATCAACATAAAATATTTCTATAATTTTGATTAAACAGTTGTAAATTATGTAATGTAAATTTAGTAAGTCCCTTTTAAGATGAGTTGATTAATTTCTTGAAGACCACTCTTATATTTTACAAAAGTCAACGAACGGATTGGTTTATTAATCAATTCAATCAATTGTTTATTTTCTTTTCCTTTCTTTTTACAAGTACGAGTAGTTGTCTGAATATAACACTTACAGTTATAGTGTGAAGGTGAAGGACGGCAAGATTTAAATTACGATTTCAATGCCAATACGATAAATAAAATTGATGCTTCATTATAAATAACGATTCAATCACAATTGCATTCAATGCAAATACTGCTCATTTACTCGATAGTCTAAGTACATGTTCAAACAATTAACGGAATTGCAATTAATCAAATAATTGATGTAGTAATATTATCTATTCTCAGAAATATATTAAATCTAATTTATCTACGACTGCTTGAATAAGTGACGAATTTGACAATCATTTGAGTTACGTAATGAAACTCATTACCTAACTAGTTAGGTAATGAAATCAAAAACACACTCATTTTTTAATACCAACTAACCACCAAATTTATTAAACAATTACTTATGAACATTAATAATAACATGTTTACATTTATTTAAGTGTATTCCTGAAGACATTTCTGTTTTAGAAATTTCCAAACTACTGCGGTTACTGGTTGAAACTTCTACAAGTACATTCTTTTCTCCATGAATATTTGTTGCGATACGTTTCTTATTCTCAACCAAAGTTTCTATGTAATTTTTGATTTTTCCGGCAATAACATTGAAACTACCTGCGTGGCCGATTCTTCGATATCCGAAGGCAGAGATTCGGAGTCGCTCATTATTTCACAGCAAAACAGAAATTAAAACATTAATTCTTGAAGTTTTGACTATTAAATTGTTGACATTCAACTTACATGTTGCTATGGTTCTACGTACATACTATGATATTCTAATTTTTCATCAAATTCAATTCAAAAGTATAATTTCCGTAATTCTGAGCAGTCGTAGATAAAAAGTTGTATCTAATACGTGGGATAAGGCATATTAACTGAGACTCATGCTATTACTTCGACTCGGGCTACGCCCTCGTCTCAGCAACTCACCGCATTCGTCAGTTAATGATGCTCTTATCCCACTAATTAGATAAATATTTATTATTTAATTTTTTAGCGTATTATGTCATTAAAAAAACGCGATTTTGACGTAAAATATTCATTTAGTCAAAGTCAGATTAACAGGGAAATTTACGTTAAGTTTGTAATCACAGTTAATAGATTTTTACGATAAATAAGGAATCTTTATTCTTCAATCAAATATTAGTCATTAAATTAATCAATTGTATTTATTTGTTAAACAATGTCACTACATTTAACGAATAAAGCACTAATAACCTTTCTTTACACTTTTATTTGAATTACCAAATGTACATTTCGGACACAAAGTGACCATTATCAATGGATTAACACCACTGTTAATCCACTTTATTCGTCAAATTAATTGGATCTTTACGTAACTCACAATCAATTTATTTAATGTCACTACAATTATTCTGAGTAGTAAGATTGTTGAACAAAATACATATTTAAGCTCATTTTACTATAAGAATTACTGTAATAAATATTTTAATTTAATGATCATCATGATAGGCAACATACAGGAAGTTTTTCTTTTAAGTAAACATATCCTAATCTAATTATGTGCTGTAAATTTTCAGATATTCGTTATTTTTTTTAAGAGTTCAATTGGAATCTTCAAACGAGTATTTTCCGCTTACAGGTTGGGTTAAACATAAAGTCAAATTTCGAGTTTAGAAAAGCCTGAAAATTTAATTCAATCAGGTATATATTGGGTTTCAACATGTCAAACTACATTTATGCATTTTCCTGCTTCCTGGGTCATTTTAGAAGAAAAGTACAAGAGCAAACAAAAATTAAGAAAAAAAGCGCACGTATTTAGGTCGGTTAAAATCCGACGCGGTTTACTAACTTTATCATTTTATTGAAAATAGCAACATTCAAAAAATTACCCTCAATATAGGCATTTTCAGCACGTAATTACGGCCATTTAGAGGTCTAATACTCGACTTTTATTATACATTATTCATACAAAAATGATGAATGAAAACGGGTGTTCCTAAAGCTAAATATTTTCAATTTTCATAATTTTCAAAACTCCATAAAAAGTAGTAAACGATGTCCAATTTTAACTAAATAGCGACCTAAATACGTAGGATCTTTTTTCTTCATTTTTGTATACTCCTGTACTTTTCCACTAAAATGACCCTGGAAGCAGGAAAATAGACAAATGTGGTTTGACATGTTAAATTCCTATGTATACCTGACATTAATAATATACTGCTAAACAGGATTATTTATTTATTATTTATTCACAATATTTCAATGTTTTATAACCCGGGAGTGGAAAACACTCGTTTAAAACGTCAAATAGAACTCTTTTAAAAATTAAAAATAAGCGTATGCTAAGTGTTAATCCATTGATAATGGTCACTTTGTGTCCGAAATGTACATTTGGTAATTCAAATAAACATTAAAAGTGCGATTCTTTTCGCAATCTACAAGTTAGTCTTACAAAGACTATATCAAACACTCATTGAAACAACTACTTCTCGGGCTAATACCCCGACGGACATTGAATTATACAACAAGTGTTTGCTGTTACATACAGTAACCTACTGCAAATGTAACAATTTGGGTCAAATTATTCAGGCCATCTATAGACGCATTTCAAGATTTATCTCTCCTCAGTATAGCTTTGCCATTCCCTCTAAACAATTTGACACCTTAGACTGGCGGTCACGTTACCGTTCAAACATTAGTATAAATGAAATTGCCAATTCTTGGTTGCAGAAGTAGTTGTTTCAATGAGTGTTTGATATAGTCTTTGTAAGACTAACTTGTTGTAGATTGCGAAAAGAATCGCACTTTTAATGTTTGAAGTATTCTGCAACCAAGAATTGGCAATTTCATTTATACTAATGTTTGAACGGTAACGTGACCGCCAGTCTAAGGTGTCAAATTGTTTAGAGGGAATGGCAAAGCTATACTGAGGAGAGATAAATCTCGAAACGCGTCTATAGATGGCCTGAATAATTTGACCCAAATTGTTACATTTGCAGTAGGTTACTGTATGTAACAGCAAACACTTGTTGTATAATTCAATGTCCGTCGGGGTATTAGCCCGGGAAGTAGTTGTTTCAATGAGTGTTTGATATAGTCTTTGTAAGACTAACTTGTTGTAGATTGCGAAAAGAATCGCACTTTTAATGTTTGAAGTATTCTGCAACCAAGAATTGGCAATTTCATTTATACTAATTCAAATAAAAGTGTGAAGAAAGGTTACTAGTGCTTTATTCGTTAAATTAATTTGATCTTCACGTAACTCACAATCAATTTATTTAAGCATATGCATATGTATACTTAAAAGCAAATTCCCTATATGTTTGAATAAATTGATTGTGAGATACGTAAAGATCAAATTAATTTGACGAATAAAGCACTAATACCTATATGTTTACTCTAGAAAAAATCCCTGTATGTGTATTATATACTGAAAACAAAATTTATTGAAGAAAATTAATATTTAATATGTTTAGAATATTAAATATTGCTTCATTAAAATTGTATATTACTAATAAAAACACAATTAGTAATACACTATTTTAATTAGAAAGCATCATTAAATTTTCTCAAAATTAATAATTCTTTAAAATACATTATTTGAATTGAGCCGTCATTAAACATTTCAAATTTGCAATAATAATTCATATTTCTTTAAGATATTCACGTTAATCAACATGCAAATTATATTGTTTTTGCAGAATCTATTATAATAAAAAAAAACAAGACTTTGGTTTCAAAGAAATGGTTTTAAAGATAAGATAAGATATATCTAAAAAGTGTTGACTGGGTATATTTATTAGAAATAAGCAAATTGAATATTCTGAAATAACAAAAACTATTGCTTAATGCTTTAAAATATTCGTATAAATAAATTTGAGAATTTCTATTCTGAATATCCTTCAATAAGTTCAGGTCTTGATTAATAATTCTGTGCTAAAAATAAAAGGTAGACTTTCAGAACATGATTGCGAAATTTATGATATATGTATGCATGTGAGTTTAATATTAAAATATGATTTACATTTGCTGACTAATAAATCTTCGATTATATTTGCTAATATATTTATTTATTTCTCTATTTCTCAACAGCTACAGGTATCAATTACAGAAAAATGTAAATCTAACTAAAAGTTTATACTAATAAATCTGCGATTAATGGTTAAAACTTTTAACTTTGAAAATGATCGTAACGGATCGAAGAAACTGTCAAAGCAACTGAAAATAAATGTATGGAACAATACAAGAGTTTTACTTTATCTAATTTCAAAATTTGTTTCCATCAAAAGTAAGTAGCAGAACAAGTACCGAATATACTAACATACACCTATGTTATGATTTCTGACTGTATACAAAATCATTAAAACAAGTTATAATGCTGAGTACACACAGGGAGTTTTTTAATATACACATGCGAATAATTGTAAATCTTCATATTTTCGTAAAAAGTTCATATTGAAGCTTCAAACGAGTGTTTGGGGACCCCGGTGGGGGTCGCGGGTTCGAGTCCCGCCGGGTGGGGTCATTTAAAAGTACAAAATGATTCCACCTGGGTCCATGGATGTGTGTGAATGTGTTTGTGGCGTTTAAATATAGTTAAATACAAATATATAAAGGTGAAATGGTAGAATGGTCTGAGACCAATATCCAGTAAATGTATAAAAAAAGAGTATTTTTTCCACTCCCAGGTTAAGCATGAAGAAAAATTTCGAGTTTAGATAAGCCTGAATATTTAGATTTGGACCAAATCTAAATTCAGTCTTTTCTAAACTCGAAATTTAACTTCATGCGCCACGCGTACAAGACACTGATTTCAAGTAAAGTTCGCTTGTTCACAATATTCCAGAGTTATCAGTGTTTAATACGCATGGCGCATGAAGTAAAATTTCCTGTTTAGAAAAGCTACTTATCCAAATTCAAACGTTCAGGCTTTTCTAAACTCGATTTTTTTTAAATACTGTCACGACTGGTAATTTTAGAGTGGTGACCATTTACAAATTTATTAATTTAAGAACTTGATTTACAAACAAATAAAACATTATACTAATTGCTGCCTCGGAATTTATTGAATGATATCAGCAAATTCTCTGAAGTAATAACTGCTACTAAGCAAATACTGCCTGACTACACAGTGCAATTAAATATTTGAAATGAACACCTCGCGATATGTGTTTTGTAAATATTATCAGCTTGTAATTTATCAAATCAAATATATCATAAGCTCGATTTATCAAACATTTTGAATATTTAGGTGGAAACTTAAATACTTAATATGTGCATTTACAATAATTTTGTAACAATATAATTAATTATAAACGCTTAAATAGATTTGGCTTTCTTTCAGCTTACAAATTTTTAACGAACTGAAACGTTGAATAGTATTTAAATGAAGACCAAATGTAGACCATTTTGTAATCAAATTGAAGCAGATAAATATTATGATTTTATATGCGGGTTTTTTGATATCTCTATACAGACATATTTATAACTTAAACTTTTCAGTTTAAAGTAAGTAGGTCGATTTACAACCCTCCGCCAGGGCAGTTTATACACACATTATTGTAATTTTCTAGTTTATATAACTAACTACATTCATTATTTGTTAATATTTAATTTAGAAAATTATGTATGCAAATAGTCGATTAATTTGATTTGAATACTGAAAAAATACTAAAAAATTCTACAAACAAAAAACAAAATATCACCAAAGAGAAATCACTCGTTATACGGATATGTTTTAGTATTAAAAGCGTTCACTTATTATCTAGATTTTCACTTTACTTACAATTTTTGCATTCCCTGTACGCAGCCGAATGCACGTTGGATGCCAAGCAGCAAAAGACGATAGATAATACCAGCGACCTCATCATTTCAAGACTATTTCAAACAGAATCTAAAAATCTAGATCACCAGAAAAATTCTCAAACTAACGAAAGAAAAAAAAACTAGAGTGCACTGGTCTATCTGTGTCACCACACGACTACTACTGCTCGTTCCTACTTGCAGCTCAACACGCCAACTCTCTCTTTTAACGACTCGAGATTCCACCACCACTACTGCACATTTTTGTCGCACAGGCACACACCTGGATGCTAATCAGCAGCAGGTTCAATTACCATAAATAATTTCATTTGGTGTGTCAGTAATGTGGTAGATAATGAAGCCGAAATGTAATGAGGAAAAACAAATTGTTGGAATTTTGAGGATGAATTGTTGGTTTTGGTTTTGTTGTGGTGAGTTATTATAATTTACAGATAATTTCATTTGGTAAGTCATTAATGTAGTACATTATGAAGCCGAAATATATTGAGGAGAATCAAGTTGTTGGAATTTTGAGGATGAATTGTTGGTTTTGTTATTGTTGTGGTGGTATTACTGTAATTTGCATATGGAGGTGTTTTGCGTGTGCTATTAAAAAAAACGTGTAATTGCTGTCATTTGTTCTATTAACTAGCGTCGCGTTATTAGCTTCGCTAAAAAGGTGAGCTGTGTCAATTGCTGTTATTATGGATACGAAATGTTTTTGTTTTTATTACTCATTGATTGTTTCTATTATTGATCATAACAACAATCAGAGGTACAATTTGAATTTTACGGCACTCATTAGGTTTATTTAAATTAATGCAAAACATTTGAATTGTAAAGTATCAGATAACTCAGAACAAACAAACAATTAATATACTGGGTGATTCTTTCTCGACGACATCCCGATCGGGTTAAATCAGCGCTTCTCAGCGGGGTCGGTATAGACCCCCTGGGAGTCGATAAAGTTTGATAGGGGGTTAATTGGTATATCTGATACTTTGAATTGTAAAGTATCGAATTACTCAAAACAAACAAACAAATAATATACTGAGTGATTCATTCATGATGACATCCTGATCGGGTTAAATCAGCGTTTCTCAGCGGGGTCGGTATCGACCCCCTGGGAGTCGATAAAGTTTGATAGGGGATCGAATTGGTAAAGGGTCGATTGGTATATCTGATACTTTGAAATTGGAAAGTATCAAATAACTCAAAACAAACAAACAAATAATATACTGAGTGATTCAGTCACGATGACATCATGATCGGGTTAAATCAGCGTTTCTCAGCGGGGTCGGTATCGACCCCCTGGGAGTCGATAAAGTTTGATAGGGGATCGAATTGGTAAAGAGTCGATTGGTATATCTGATACTTTGAAATTGTAAAGTATCAGATAACTCAAAACAAATAATATACTGAGTGATTCATTCACGATGACATCCTGATCGGGTTAAATCAGCGTTTCTCAGCTAGGTCGGTATCGACCCCCTGGGAATCGATGAAGTTTGACAGGGAGGCGATATTGGTAAAGGGTCGATTAGGGGTCGATGATGCCCCTGACCATCATCGACCCCCAATCAATTGGGGGTCAATGATCGTCAAGGGTTCTACAAGCAAATATAATATATCGACTACGAATAATATTAAGTAATTTCGAACCTAATATTTCTTCAATATCTAAGCAATCTTTTCATTAACAAATTCAATTTTTCTTGTGTCAAGTGTCGTTGTTCAAATGTCGTCTGGCGCCGATTAGTGTCAACTGTTATTATAGTCCAAATGTCGGCTAGCGCCAACATATGTCAAGTATCATTATTGTTAAAATGTCGGCTGGCACCGACTAATACCTGCTGTCTCGATGAACTTAAACTTTTAAATAGTAATGTTAAAGACTTCGTAGCAATTTTGTTGCACTTTCAACGAGAATTAATAAATTCCTCAGTGAAAATGTTTAATTAACACTTCCAGTCTGGCTTTTTCCACTTTTGAGTTAGTGAATTTCAAGACTTCGTACCAATTTTGTTGTACTTTCAAGAGGAAAACCGATACATTTTCCAATAACAATTTTTGACAGATGTTGGCTGTCACTAGGGTGTTCGAATAAATGTAAGTCATGCATGTATGTGAGCCAATAAATGTCATAAATGACATTAAATGTCAAAATGTTTGAAAATGTCATAATTGTCAATCATTTTGAAAAGTGATAAAATGTCAACAATCCTTAAAAAATGCGACCATTGTTAAAAAAGGTGTTTAAAAATTTGAATAATTTAAATTTTAATTGATGCTCATATTATATTATTTTTTTTATGAAATGAAAAGAATAATATAAGCTTTAGAATAAATCGTTGTTTTTATACGCGTGGCGCATGAAGTAAAATTTCGAGTTGAGAAAAGCCAGAATTTGGATTTGGACGCTGCGCGTCCAAATCCAAATTCTTCTGGCTTTTCTCAACTCGAAATTTTACTTCATGCCTAGTCTGAGAGTGAAAGACATTTGTTCCACAATTGTCAATTGCTTATTTTGTGTTTCTGTTTTATAAAAAAAAACAATGCGATATTAAGATATTAAGAAAAGTTGTTGAATGGTAAATATTAAGAAAAGCTATGAAATTTTTCAAGAATGAAAAAATAAACTATGATTTTTCCTATTAAAAGGCTGGTGCCGACTTATGTCAAGTGTCACTATTGTCAAAATGTTAGCTGGCGCTAACTGGCGCTGTCTCGATGAGTCTATATGAGTCGAAAAATGTCAAAAATGACATATCAAAAAATGTCATAATTGGTAAACATTTGGAAAAGTGATAAAATGACAAAAATGATTAAAAATGCGGCAATTGTTAAAAAAAGTGTTTAAACATTTAAATTCTTTCAATTTTAATTGATGCGCATATTATATTATTCTTTATGAAATGAGAAGAATATTTTAGACTTTAGAATACATCAGTATTTTTATACGCGTGGCGCATGAAGTAAAATTTCGAGTTGAGAGAAGCCAGAATTTGGATTTGGACTGCGGGTCCAAATCCAAATTCTTTGGGCTTTTCCCAACTCGAAATTTTACTTCATGCTTAGTCTGGGAGTGGAAGACATTTGTTCCACAATTGTCAGATGCATATTTTTTTCTGTTCTATAAAAAAACAATGCGATATTAAGATATTAAGAAAAATTGTTGAATGGTAAATATTAAGAAAAGCTATGAAATTTTTCAACAATGAAAAGACAAACTATGATTTTTCCTATTAAAAGGCTGGCGCCGACTATGTCAAGTGTTATTATTGTTAAAATGTTATAATTGTTCAACATTTCGAAAAGTGAAAAAAAGCTAAAAATTTTAAAAATGCGACAATTGTTAAAAAAAGTGTTTAAAAATTTGAATAATTTGATGCGCATATTATATTATTCTTTATGAAATAAGAAGAATATTTTTGACTTTAGAATAAATCAGTGTTTTTATACGCGTGGCGCATGAAGTAAAATTTCGAGTTGAGAAAAGCCAGAATTTGGATTTGGACGCTGCGCGTCCAAATCCAAATTCTTCTGGCTTTTCTCAACTCGAAATTTTACTTCATGCTTAGTCTGGGAATGGAAGACACTCGTTCGACAACTTTGAATAGCTTATTTTATGTTTTTCTGTAATTGTACACAATTTTTATCGGAAGACCAGTAGGATGAAAGTTACAAGATTTACTTTCATCAGTAGGATCTTCCCATAAAAATTATGTACAATATTTTTCTGCCATTAGTTTATTTTTTCTACATATGCTAATTTTGTAGCCAATTATCTCATTAGATTCTCCACGGTACAAAAAGTGAAACGTTGTAAAAACAAGACCAGTTATACAAAGTTAAGTGTTTTAATTAAATAGTTATACTTTGCGCACGTGAAAATAATAAAAAAAGTATAATTGTCATTACGTGCAACCTTGACTTTGTTACTTAAAACATCATTAATATTAAAATTTTATTTGGCTGAATGACTTCTTCCAGGAAGCAAAACAGTTGAATGTTGTTTATATTCTGTCCGTCGACATCGCGGATTTGCGTCAATTTCATTCCACATGTATATTAACAACATTTCCGTGTACATGCTGCATATGACTACCTTTATTATTATGAATGTTAAAACGGAAGTAAAGGTCGAAAATAAATTAAATAAAATAATTACAATACAGTAAAAATGCTGTTGGTCAAATTATTATGTAACTAAATATTTTTCCTCTCCTGTCGGAAGTATTTTAATCTTTTTTCTACACTTCTCTTATTATTACATATATGTATAAAATTTGAATTTAAATTATTTAAATACTTTTTCCTACGACCGCTCCCGAAAACAGACATTTCGTTACCTGTGCATTGAAAGTAGTCAATTGTATATTTGTATTTTGACAAGTTATGATAGTTTTGAAATTGAATTTTTAAAACTAGTTTTGAAAGTAAAAATGTTTGACGATGTCAGTGTCAAAATTATTAATATGAAATGAGTAGTGACGAAGAACAATTACCGCCGCACAGTGTAACCGTAACCCCGAAAATGGCCAAAAATACAATAAAGGTATCAAAATTAAACGTCTACCTTAAACAAAATTGTATTTTATAATCACTTCTGCCTACTTTAGATTAGATGCATAGGCTTTTTTATTAATATTTATAGTCAACTTAGGAAGTTTATATACTTTGAAAAAGATAATTCTGTGAGACATTTAAAACGTATAAATAGCGCATACTTCTGTGGTCTATACAGGGAGTTTTTCTTTAAAGTATATGTTTTCTAAATTCAGCTTCTTTTCTTTAAATCTTTAGATATTCGTTGTTTTTTAAAAAAGAGTTAAATTCGAAGCTTCTAACGAGTGATTTCCACTCCCAGACTAAGCATGAAGTAAAATTTCGAGTTTAGAAAAGCCCCGTGAAAATTTGTCGAGGGTCGCGTAGCGACCCGAGACAAATTTTCTGGGCTTTTCTAAACTCGAAATTTTACTTCATGCGCCACGCGTATAAAACACTTATTTGAAGTGAGGTTCAAATATACATAAATTTCACAATATTTTAGTGTTTTATACGCGTGGCGCATGAAGTAAAACTTCGAGTTTAGAAAAGCCCAGAAAATTTGTCTCGGGTCGCTGCGCGACCCTCGACAAATTTTCACGGGGCTTTTCTAAACTCGAAATTTTACTTTATGCTTAGTCTGAGAGTGGAAAACACTTGCTTAAAGCATTAAATTTAACTTTAAAAAAACAGGGAATATCTGCAATTGTTGTATCAATTCTATGGTATGTCATTATTTTTATAAAATCACATTACTTTTTCTTAATTATTTTAGCTGTACATTTTCTGACATTCGTTGGTTTTTAAAAGAGTTTAATTTGAAGCTTTAAACGAGTAAATATTTCACAATATTTTAGTGTTTTATACGCGTGGCGCATGAAGTAAAATTTCGAGTTTAGAAAAGCCCAGAAAATTTGTCTCGGGTCGCTGCGCGACCCTCGACAAATTTTCACGGGGCTTTTCTAAACTCGAAATTTTACTTCATGCTTAGTCTGGGAGTGGAAAACACTTGTTTAAAGCATTAAATTTAACTTTAAAAAAACAGGGAATATCCGCAATTGTTGTATCAATTCTATGGTATGTGATTATTTTTATAAAATCACATTACTTTTTCTTAATTATTTTAGCTGTAAATTTTCTGACATTCGTTGGTTTTTAAAAGAGTTCAATTTGAAGCTTTAAGCAAGTATTTTGCACTCCCAGACTAAGCATGAAGTAAAATTTCGAGTTTAGAAAAGCCCCGTGAAAATTTGTCGAGGGTCGCGTAGCGACCCAAGACAAATTTTCTGGGCTTTTCTAAACTCGAAATTTTACTTCATGCGCCACGCGTATAAAACACTTATTTCACAATATTTTAGTGTTTTATACGCGTGGCGCATGAAGTAAAATTTCGAGTTTAGAAAAGCCCAGAACATTTGTCTCGGGTCGCTACGCGACCCTCGACAAATTTTCACGGGGCTTTTCTAAACTAGAAATTTTACTTCATGCTTAGTCTGGGAATGGAAAACACTTGTTTAAAGCATTAAATTTAACTTAAAAAAAACAGGGAATATCCGCAATTGTATGAATTCTATGGTATGTCATTATTTTTATAAAATCACATAACTTTTTCTTAATTATTTTAACTGTAAATTTTCTGACATCGTTGGTTTTTAAAAGAGTTCAATTTGAAGTTTTAAACGAGTGTCTTCCACTCCCAGACTAAGCATGAAGTAAAATTTCGAGTTTAGAAAAGCCCCGTGAAAATTTGTCTCGGGTCGCGCCGCGACCCGAGACAAATTTTCTGGGCTTTTCTAAACTCGAAATTTTACTTCATGCGCCACGCGTATAAAGCACTGATTCTAAGTGAAGTTTAAAATATACTTCTTATGTTTGTTTCGTTAACAAATTTTACAAATGTTTTAGTTTCTTTAAAACTTTTCTAGGTATTCATTGAAACAAATATTTGGAAAAGTATTATTGTTGAAAGGAAAACTATTAATTAACTAATAAATTTAATAAATAAATCAACCGACGTTTGTAAAACCAGGCTTGTAATGTTTTCCAAATTGAGAAATAATTATTTTAATTAAAATGATTTATTTCATATTAAACGAAAAATATGATAACTTATATCAATACAAATTATTATGCATAGTCACTCAATTATGTCTATTATATCTCATTTTTAGTGAAAAATTGATTGATACGATTTTTTTTAATAATAGACATAATTGAGCGATTATGTATATTAATTTTTTCAATGATTTGCATAATGATGATTTTTTATTAAGGAATCATCTATGGCACTACGAATAAGGAAAATTTTCTCAATATGTTGAAATGATTACAACATATTTGCAGGTTAACTAAAGGATAAGATGTTTCTTGTTGAAATAATGAATGATTTTAAAGATTTGTAATAAACATAATTATTTTATTTTAACGAATAAAGCATTAATAACCTTTCTTCGCACTTTTATTTATTATTTTTTTTTTTTTTGGGTTTGGCTTTTGCCTGGCCTTAGTTATATAACTATTAGCCAACATCAATGTTTATTTTAACTATCTTTCAGTTTGTAACTAATACTAGTATATAAATTTAACAGATATTTGGACGTCACAACACATTCGCACCACACCCAGGGTCACGACGAGAAATTATTTTTAAATAAAATCTCGCCGTGCACGGGAATCGAACCCGAATTGTGGTTTGCCGAGCGATACAGCCCGGCGACGTTACCGCTCGGCCACCACCTGCCCACACTTTTATTTGAATTACCAAATGTACATTTCGAACACAAAGTGACCATTATTAATGGATTAACACTTTATTCGTCAAATTAATTTAATCTTCACGTAACTCACAATCAATTTATAATTATTTTAATTAGCTTATTAAAATAAATTTGTTTATCACGGTAACCATCTTTTAAATAGTATTTTTCTAACTCATCATGACGCTTAAATTAATAGGTTTGTTATTGTTTATTAGCACAAGTTAAAATTGCGTTTTTATAGAATGAAATGCAAGGAATTATTGATTGAATCACTACTAACATAAATAATTGTGATGTGTCCATCATGGCACTTTCCCCGTTAAAGATATGATGATTTAAATATCAACAATATAGAAAAGAT
Source organism: Philonthus cognatus (assembly GCA_932526585.2). Classification (NCBI taxonomy): domain Eukaryota; kingdom Metazoa; phylum Arthropoda; class Insecta; order Coleoptera; family Staphylinidae; genus Philonthus; species Philonthus cognatus. The sequence continues at coordinate 54,155,849 of OW052247.1, read as the reverse complement.
GCTCAAACTAAATCTGTTCTACTTTTATTATTATTATTCTAAAACTATTCACAAAAAAGTAACTCTTGCATTTTTTCACTACATCTTGTCATATATTGATCACCATCCTATCCAAGTGTTATATATTTTTAACTTTACTGTAAATCAGTGTTGAATACGCGTGGCGCGTGAAGTAAAATTTCGAGTTTAGAAAAGCCTCGAGAAAATTTGTCTCGGGTTTATAAGTCAAGTTGCTTTAAGAATGTTTTTATAAATTTGAAGTAAGATCAAAAATAAATATAGAAAAGTCAGTTTTTTGCATCAAAACAATTGAAGATATTTAAAATGTGAAAGCAGATTATAAGTAAGCATTAAAATACGCAATTTTGCCCGCATTTAACCGATTATATATCTCTTTAAATAAGCGAGATCCCCATAGTGCCGCTCGAAAAACGGGCACCCTTATAGTATTTATTAAGTTTTCCAATTATACGTTAATATTAGCTCAGAATTTTGTATTTACTGTTAGAAATTAAATTTAACTTATTTTTTTGTAAGATTCCCTTATTACGTCTGTTGTTAGTTATATGTGTGCACAATTGCGTTATTAGCTCATCATCATTATGTTATTGTTATTATTATTATTGCATTATTATTTTGAACTTTTAATTGTAGACTCATCCATCACTTGGTGAAACATTTTTTAAAACACTGAATTTAAACTTTGTTTAAAAATTTTTATAAAAAACACTTGGTTATTGTTTCACTATTTGTTTTTATTTTTGAAAAACTGACTAGTTTCGGTCAGACGACCATTTTCAAAGATATTACAAGAATGATGTTACAAGAGGAGCGGTGTGCGTTTTATACCTAAAGGGGATTAAATCATTGCCTAATTGTTGGGGCGTAAAGAGACAAACATATCCAGCAGCGGGGTGTTAAACATTTCTAAGTTGTCATTAGTAAAGGGCGATCCTTTTTCTATTGAATTCTTAATGTAAAAAGTTTTCCAATAATTAAGCTTTTTACATTTGTTGATTATGTTCAAAGGTTTGAATTTAGAAGGATCGAAAAAGTGGCCCTCATCTATGTAATGTTTTGCGAAGCCCGTCTTTGGCTGATTATCTAATATGGATTTTTTATGTTCCTTTAGACGGCTGTTGAAATTTCTGCCAGTTTGGCCAATATATATTGCTTCGCAGTCGTTACATTATATTTGATAAACGCCACTCCTTCTATCCTTTTCGGTTTTGTCTTTATTATTCATCAATAGTTTGCCTAAATTGATTTTATTAACGCAAATTGTATTTATACCTAGGTTGTTTAAAATGTTAACAATAGAGCTGGATTTTTGATTTACATAATTAAGGGCGACATAAGATTTGGGTTTTGATTGATCTAGACCTGCATAGATTAATTTCAACAAAAAACGTTTTTGTTTTTTATTTACCATTGTATCAAATCCATATTTACCATTGTATAAAATCAATTTAGGCAAACTATTGATGAATAATAAAGACAAAACTGAAAAGGATCGAAGGAGTGGCGTTTATCAAATACAATGTAACGACTGCGAAGCAATATATATTGGCCAAACTGGCAGAAATTTCAACACCCGTCTAAAGGAACATAAAAAATCCATATTAGATAATCAGCCAAAGACGGGCTTCGCAAAACATTGCATAGATGAGGGCCACTTTTTCGATCCTTCTAAATTGAAACCTTTGAAAATAATCAACAAATGTAAAAAGCTTAATTATTGGGAAACTTTTTACATTAAGAATTCAATAGAAAAAGGATCGCTCGTTACTAATGACAACTTAGAAACGTTTAACACCCCGCTGCTGGATATGTTTGTCTCTTTACAATTAGGTAATAATTTAATCCCCTTTAGGTATAAAACGCACACCGCTCCTCTTGTAACATCATTCTTGTAATAACTTTGAAAATGGTCGTCTGACCGAAACTAGTCAGTTTTTCAAAAATAAAAACAAATAGTGAAACAATAACCAAGTGTTCTTTATAATTTTTTTAAACAAAGTTTATATTCAGGGTTTCATTATTATTTTGTTTATATTTTCTTAAATTTATTATATTACAGGGTAATTTATTGTACAAATGGTGTTTACCGTTAATAAATTAACTTTACTTTACTACTTTAATAATTAGTTTTCGGTCTGTTGAGAAAATAAATAAATAAATAAAATAGTTGTTAAATTCGAAATGAGGTCGGATATTTTCGAATCCACAAAAATTTTCGTTAAGATTTTATTTTAACACTATTAAAGATTAAAAAAAATAAATACAATATTCAACAATTCTACAACTTATATTTGAACAAAAAAATGGTTACGTTTATTAATTTATGCTGATATCTGCACATGAACGGAAGGTTTCTTGTGAACCACAGCCCATTGCACCGGTTCCATCAGCACATACTCCCCAATTGTTACCTGCAATAAAAAAAATATATAATATATATACATATTATACCTTAAATTTTAACATCACAAGAAAAGAACAGAAAAGATCACTTTGTTTGTTGGATAAGTAATGAATTAAATCGTAGCAAAAGAGAGGAGAAAAAAATATAGGATTAGTAATCTCAGTATGACAGGTAGGAAAATGGAAAGAAAAAAACACAGGATGATGTGTTCATCAGTCAAAATTGAATTTTTGTTCAGTATTCCGGCATCAGGTACCCACAGACGCGTATCGGACTTCAAGGTCCTCTTCAGTGTAGTCCCGACCCAGTGCTGAGGAATACTGAACATTTCTGACTATTTCAAGACAATATGTGAAAACTATTAATGATTTCGATAGCTAATACCATCTAATGTTTCATAGTGGCATCGTTAGTGACACGAATGCACAAAGTGCATATACAGGTCACTGTTTCGTCCACGAGCGAGCAGAACGCTGTTTGTGAAACCAGATGCCACTATGAAGCATTAGATGGCGTTAACTATCGAAATCATTAATAGTTTTCACATATTGGCTTAAAATAGTCAGAAATGTTCAGTATTCCTCAGCACTGGGTCTCCCGGTCCTCTTCAGTGTGGTCCCGACCCAGTGTTGAGTTCTGCTCGCTCGTGAACGAAACAGTAACCTGTATGTGCACTTTGTGCATTCGTGTCACTGACGATGCCACTATGAAGCATTAGATGGCGTTAGCTATCGAAATCATTAATAGTTTTCACATATTGGCTTGAAATAGTCAGAAATGTTCAGTATTCCTCAGCACTGGGTCGGGACCACACTGAAGAGGACCTTGAAGTCCGAAACGCGTCTGTGGGTATCTGGTGCCGGAATACTGAACACAAATTCAATTTTGATACTTGTTTTCTGGTTTCACAAACAGAGTTCTGCTCGCTTGTGGACGAAACAGTGACCTGTATATGCAGTTTGTGAATTCGTGTCACTGACGATGCCACTATGAAGCATTAGATGGCGTTAGCTATCGAAATCATTAATAGTTTTCATCAGTCAAATCGGACAATTTAACAGACTATTTAATATAATCAATATTTTCCGAAATATCAAGAAAAATCGGACCAAGTAACAGATAGGCAGACATTTTTTAAAAAATGGTCTCAATCGACTTAGGGGACCTCAACACGAATATTTTTACTAATATTTAATTAGAAAATGTTGACGAAAACAATGCGTTTCCTTCGTATTACATACAAACTTTATTCCTTTGTATTACATACAAACTTTATTCCTTGAATGAATGATGAATGAAATCGTATTGTGATTTTTAACTTGACTTAAAAAAAAACAAAAATACTTGAATTCTTAATTTATCTCACAAATAAAATGATAAAATTTTGTGTACGCAAAATACTTAAATTATATTTGTTGGAAGAATGTTGACTTTACTCATAGCAAAAAAGCTAAAAAGACAATAAGGCAAATGTAACAACAAATAGCTCATACTTATTCATTTATTCAGCAAATAAAATGAAAGAATTTTGTGTACAGAAAATACTATCATTTTATTCATAAATCATAGCAAAAGGCAAAAAACTATATTTGTGAAATAATACAAAAATAATGTTGTTGTAAACTATTTCAGAAATATTAAAAGTGTAATAATACAATCCGCAATTCTACAACAAATTAATATTTTAATTAAATAAGAAGTTTAATAATGCCCATATTTATAAAATTCAAATAATCCTTGGTATTCTTATAATACTTGTTATTTGTTGAATTGTTTACAACTTTCATACGATTTGAGTAAATCCTATTTTTGCAGAATTGAAGAAATCCTTTATGTTGTTGTAATACTTGTAATTTATTGAAGAATTGTTTATAACAGCTACTAACAAAACTAGATTACTCAAAAATATTTTAAAATAATGATAAGAAGATGATAAATAATGAATTGATTGGTTTTCAGAATCACATTGGCAATTTATGGTCAAATTAAATCATAAACATTTCTGAATTTTATGACTTAGTTAATTTGCTTGTATTTTACCTTGGACCAATAATTGGTTATTTCTATTTCAATTATAAGCTAGTTTTTTGTTTATTGTATATTGCTTTAAGAGCAGTATATTTGGATATAAATGAAATTGCCAATTCTTGGTTGCAGAATACTTCAAACATTAAAAGTGCGATTCTTTTCGCAATCTGCAACAAGTTAGTCTTACAAAGGCTATATCAAACACTTATTAAAACAACTACTTCCCGAACTAATACCCCGACGGATATTAAATTTTACAACAAGTGTTTGCTGTTACATACAGTAACCTACTGCAAATGTAACAATTTGGGTCAAGTTGTTTAGGCCATCTATAGACGCGTTTCGAGATTTATCTCTCATCTGTATAGCTTTGCCATTCCCTCTAAACAATTTGACCCCTTAGACTGGCGGTGTTCCAATGAGTGTTTGATATAGTCTTTATAAGACTAACTTGTAGATTGCGAAAAAAATCGCACTTTTAATGTTTAGCAGTATATTTGTTATTTGTAATATTGATGTTATTCTGTTGTAAAATGGTTTTTTGCTGTTAATAAAGGAAATTGAATTTGAATTATTTTGTTGTGCGTTATTTGGTTCGTTAAACTGGTAATATATACCAATAAATTACTCGTATCATTCATAAAGTAACAGCCCAATAATCTTGAAATAACATGTTAATTGCAGTTCAGTTATCATATCGGATATATTTCCATTAAAAAGTGATCTATTTGTTTTGAATCAACGACTTTAGATTGCTGTGCACCAGATTTTAACTATTTGAATATTAGCTAGATATACATTCATTGTTATTGCACTATATTAATAATTTAAAAATGATATATAATTTTAATTATTATTTGCGTAATTATTTATACTGTATTGGCTATACATTCATGGTAATTGCAGTTATTTATAATTATTATTTATATAATTATTTTAATTGTGTTTTTTTTTCACAATTTATCAATCTACAAAAATAGCATATCATGAGTTTATAATTAAACATTTCCCTAACTCTTGCAAGGATTTATTTATTTATTTGTACGGAAATCTCAATTTTACATTAAATATATATATAATAATAAATGTGTGTAAATTTATTTTTCTTTTATGGATACATATCCCAACTTTGTATAGATTTGAATTTAAAGCTTCTAACGAGAGTTTCTACACCTTGATTAAGCATGAAGTAAAATTTCGAGTTTATAAAAGCCTGAACATTTGAATTAGTCGCGTAGCGAAGCGAAGCGAACAATTAAAATATTCAGGTTTTTCTAAACTCGTAATTTTACTTCATGCGCTACGCGTATAAAACACTGATTTTAAGAGAAGTTCAAAATATCCGTCTTTAGCGTACTGCTTTCGTAGCATATTTATAACTTTACAATATTTCAGTGTTTTAGATGCATGACGCATGAAATAAAATTTCGAGTTTAGAAAAGCCTGAAAATTTGGTTTGGTCGCGTAGCGCGTAGCGCTACGCGACCAAACCAAATTTTCAGGCTTTTCTAAACTCGAAATTTTATTTCATGCTTAGTCTGGGAGTGGAAAGCACTCGTTTAATACTTCAAATTATACTCTTTAAAAAAACAACGAAAGTCGGAAAATTTACTTTGAATGCTGAATGTATACTTAAAAGAAAAATTCCCTCTATATAAAAAATACAATGAGAGCCAAAATGATTTGTTCATTTTTAATAGGAAATAACACATGAATTATTTTAAATGCAGAAATAATATAAATGACATCTTAAAAAGTAATAATGGGAGTTTTACTTTTTGAATATAGTGTGTGTTAAATGTCCGCCACCCTTCTCCACACACTCTTCTAAACGACGGACGAAATCTCTGCCATAACTCGTTGAAGCATATCCTGTGGAATAGCTTCAATTTCTTGTCGGATATTTCTTTTGAGCTCCTCTATATTTCTAGGCTTACTCTTGAACACTCTACTCTTTAAATATCCCCAAAGAAAAAAGTCTGGAACAGTAATATCGGGAGATCTCGGGGGCCAATTAAAATCACCGTTTCGAGAAATTAGTCTATTCGGAAATGTCTGTCGCAGGATCTCCATACTTATTCTTGCAGTATGACAGGTCGCACCGTCTTGTTGAAAAAAGTGATTTCTTTCTTCTTCTTCAATTTGCGGTATAAAAAATGTCTGGAGCATATGTGCATACCGTTGAGAATTGACTGTGACTGTTTCGCCGTTTTCTTCAAAAAAATATGGACCGATGATTTTTGACGATGATACAGCACACCAAACAGTCACTTTTGGGGAATGCAAGGGTCTTTCATAGATTTCACATGGGTTTTCGGTAGCCCAGTATCGAAAATTCTGTTTATTTACCAAGCCATGTAAAGTAAAGTGTGCTTCGTCGCTCATGAAAAGATGTTGTGCGATATCGGGTTCCTCATTGCTTAACTCCAAAAAACGTTGACAAAACTCAACACGGCTTTGTTTAACATGATCAGTTAACTTCTGCACCACTGCTATTTTGTATGGATGAAACTTCATTTTATGCAGCATTCTTCGGGTACTTGTTGCAGATAAATTTAACGCTGCCGCATGCCGCCGAACTGATCGATTTGGGCTACGCAGGATTGATTGTCTCACCCGTTCCTCATTTTCAGGATTGCATGCAGAGCGAATCCTCCCGGCTGATTTTCTTCTCTCAGCTGACCCATGATTTCGCCACTTCCTTACTCAATACGAAATAACAGTTCGAGCCGGAACATCACGAACATTAAAATGTAGACGAAATAAACGTTGAGTTTGAATAATTGAACTTAATTTAAGAAATTTTTCAACACAAAATATGCGTTGCTGTATGTTCCAACGCACCATTTTGACAACTGTCAAAATATCTCCAAAGTCTCCTCTTTCAAATTGTTATCAGTAATATAGCGATTAATAAATAGTTATATTTGTTATTGCCTATTAAAAATGAACAAATCATTTTGGCTCTCACTGTATATAAAACTTCTAGTCTTCAGTAATAAAAGGTGAAAAATTCTTGTTTACAGCTTCAAATTAAAAAAAGCAATCGATATCTGCATATACACTGTAAATTGAATAATGTATACTTAAAAGAAAAGCTCCCTGTATTTAAGAGGGGGATTGAATATATAAAATGTATATGTTCTGATTTTAGTTTCAGCATTATTAAATATCTTTTTTCAAATTTACTTTTACAAATATATGTATCGAACTTTTCTTAACGGGACGCCGCAACCACACTTTTGTAACATTTTAATTTAACAAAGAAATAATGTTTCTTCGAAATAGAATAATATACTATTTATTTGAAAATGCAAGTTTAAACAAAGATTCATATTAAACTACGAGAACAAATTAGAGATATAAGGTTTGTTCATTTGTACTGCACTAAGTTGAACTTCAAGTTTATGACGTCACAATTTAAGTTAGTGTGTCAAGTTGATGTAACGAATGGATTCAGTGCAAAAAGTGTAAAAAGTGCGTAGTGCAGCACTTTTTACACTTTTTGCACTGAATCCATTCGTTACATCAACTTGACACACTAACTTAAATTGTGACGTCATAAACTTGAAGTTCAGCTTAGTGCAGTTCAGGTAACCAACAGACCTATAGACATTTCACTTGACAATAATTATAGCATCACAATAAATTTACCTGCAATGTATGTCCATCTCAGAACACAATGTCTGCACGTAAATCCTTTGGGCAATTGAACTTTGTTGTTGACGTCGTAATCCTTCGAAGTGATTTTGAAAGTGGAAGAGCCGTCGGCGAAATTCAAGGGCTTGAAACAATCCTCTCCGGATTCAATTTTGCTGTCGTCCAAAATCTCGCACACGCTATATTCGAAATGCCCTAAATGGTTAGCAGTTAACCTTGTGTAAATTTCAACAATTTGTCCGGCCGTGTAATTGGCGACAATTTTTCCTTGTCCGTACTTCCCGGTGTTTTCGTTCGGCTGCGGATGAGGCGTACCGTAATTATCACCGCAGACACCGCAGTTACCACCATTAGGACCCCATTGAATCTAAAAATATGTACATTCGCATAATTTTTACATATAATTTAAAAATCAGGACATTTTTCTTAAGTATACATGTAAATGTACGAGGGGTTAAATATAGTATAATAATCAGGACATTTTTCTTAAATATACATGTATATGTATGAGGGGTGATCTAAAAGTAAGGGTAGAAAATGTACAGTTACGAGAGAGAGAAACTAGTACAGCAGAGAGCTTTAGCCACCTTTAAAATATCGTTTTTTTCTTTCTTGTAAAACAAACTTGTCATTTTTGAACAGTCTCAACTTGCTAGATAAAAGTTTATTGATAAGGTGAGCATATACGAGGGTTGGCTTTTATATTTCGGGATTGGGCAACCCTAGTGTTGCAATCTGGCAACTGAGAGCTCTATCATAAAGTTTTACATTTTTGAGGTTATACGTACTCAGAACATTTTGACATATGAGCGTTATTTGTGTCGTTTACACTAACTTAAAAGATTTATCTCGGCCGAAGAATGGAATTAAATCGTGAACATTTTCGTGCGATTATTTTTTACAACTTTCGACGTGGATTAACTCAACAACAGTGCATGGATGAATATAATTCAATTTTTGGCGATGAAGCTCCATCAAGGACCAGTGTTTATCGATGGTATGGTGAATTCAACCGAGGTCGTAGTTCACTCCAAGACGAATTTCGTGGAGTTCGTCCAAAATCAGGTGTTGTTCCGGAAACCATTGATGCTGTGCGCAAACAAATATTGCAAGATCGCCATGTGACCTATCGTGAGATTGAGACAACCTTAGGCATTAGTGGGACCAGCATACATTCAATATTGCATAAACATTTGACTGTCAAAAAAATTTGTTCGCGTTGGATCCCACACAATTTGTCAATCGCTCAAAAAAAGGCTCGTGTCGATTGGTGCAAAGAAATGCTAAAAAAATACGATTGCGGTGCTTCGAAGCACGTCTATGACATCGTGACAGGTGATGAATCATGGATTTACGCGTATGAGCCCGAAAGTAAACAGCAGTCGACCGTATGGGTGTTTCAAGATGAGCCAAATCCAACAAAAGTTTTTCGCGCATGAAGCACTTCCAAGCAAATGGTCGCCTGTTTTTTCGGAAAAACTGGACATGTCGCAACCGTACCACTAGAACAACGCAGAACAGTCAGTTCTGAGTGGTACACAACCATTTGTTCGCCAGTTGTCATCCAAGAAATCAGGAAAACCAACCGCCGAAAACGGATCACTCTTCACCACGACAATGCGAGCTCTCACACATCGGCTCAAACAACTGCATTTTTGAGCACGCAAAACATCGACTTGATGAGTCATCCGCCATATAGTCCTGACTTGGCCCCGAATGACTTCATTTTATTCCCATCCGTAAAAAATAAAATGAGAGGTCAAGGTTCTTCGACACCTGAAGAAGCGGTTGATGCGTTCAGAATGCATGTTTTGGAGATACCTCAATCAGAGTGGCAAAAGTGCTTCGACAATTGGTTCAAACGCATGCAAAAGTGTATAGATCTTAATGGGGAATATTTTGAAAAACAATAAAGCGATTTTCAATGATTAATATTTATTTTTGTTCTCTAATCCCGAAATATAAAAGGCAACCCTCGTACAAGATGCATATTCAAGATGGGAGCGAACATATGCAAAGTAAACAAGTTTTAGAGAAGAGACCGACTCTCCGCTTGATTTACCTAAGCATTTTCGAGGCTCGGTTACATATAAACTTATATGATGCTGGAAGTTAATTTTATGATAGAACCAAACACCTAAGTCTTTAATTAACTCTGTTCTTGCTATAGTCTTTTCTTCAAACATATAATTAAAGTTGGTCAGTGTTTTCTTACGAGAAAATGTAATGCAATGACATTTATTCAGATTGAATTTAAGACCATTGGAGCGACACCAGTCAGCTACCAGAGACAAATCGCTTTAGAGTAGGGAGCAATCACCGATAGAGCGTATTTCTTTAAATATTTTAAGATCGTCTGCAAACAACAAAAATTGTGAGTGTACAGGTTTGCCACATTTTGTTCGCTTTCCCAACAAGACGGTGATTTTGTTGACATGCACTTCATCAACAATGTCTTTAATGCTAATACAGTCTCTAAACGAGTCAATATTGTCGCTTTTTGCGTTTCGGTCAGTTAAGGGATGTTTGTTATTGATAATAAGCACCTTGTGTCTCGAAATGTACATCTAACATAAAAATAAAAAGTGAAGTAAGGAATAACAGTCTTTCTATTTGTGATTAATCACTTCACGTAAACTCGAAACAATACAGTTAAGGGATGTTGACGTTAATTAAATTTAGTTTGACATTTCCGCAGATTTGTCAATTTGATTGACGATTTGAAAAAATAAAGTGACCCCAGTATACATAGCCAAATGATTTGCTGTATTAGTTTCTTCTCTCGCAGCTGTACACGTTTTATTGCAGGCTTTGTAATCTTACTTTTTGATCTCCCTTTGTATCGGGGTTGTTAAAAAAAAAACGTTATTTTTTTAATTTTAATTAAAACAAACAGTTTTTTTATACAGTCTTTAATTCATTTTAATTAAATCAAACAGTTTTTTATAAAACGTGTTTGTTTTAATGAAACAGTGTATAAAACAGTAACAATTAAAAACATATTTAAAACATAAATAAGACAATTAACTTTGTTTGTATAACTGAGGGATCAGTTAATTGTCTTATTTGTGTAAATAATGATGTATAACGAAGTAGAAGCCTCCACAGTGAACAGTTTTATTTAAAACATGTTTAAAACGTGTTTTTAACATAACCAGCTTTACTAACAGACTTTAGCAAGCAGCTTTAACACAGTTCTAAGGATGATAGTGACATTTTCGGATTAATAAAACGTTTGAGTAGCTTACTATTGATAGTTTACAACTAATCATTTATTAGCCCTACTTTAAGTCTTATGCATAACCTCATCTATTATAACAAAATAGTGTTATTTAGAATTTATTTAATAATGAAATAAATCATAAATCAGTATGTTTTGAACTTCACTTGAAATCAGTGTTTTATACGCGTGGCGCATGAAGTAAAATTTCGAGTTTAGAAAAGCCCCGTGAAAATTTGTCTCGGGTCGCTGGCGCGACCCTCGACAAATTTTCTACGCGGGGCTTTTCTAAACTCGAAATTTTACTTCATACTTACTCTGGGAGTGGACAACACTCGTTCTTAGAAGTTTCAAATTAAGGGATCACTCTAGATTACTAAATTTATTACCATTTTAAAAAGGCTACAGCTCGAAGGACCAATCATGGTCTTCGGAGACCGAAGGACTACGGGGAATCGAAGTTTTTTTACAAGAAAACAACGAATATCTAAAGGTTAACAGCATGGATAGGAAAGAAAACATCTAATTTTAAAAAAACATTTAAGTTGGGTTGGGTTTCAGTGCATTTTTAACTTCACTTTAAATCAGTGTTTTATACGCGTGGCGCATGAAGTAAAATTTCGAGTTTAGAAAAGCTCCGTGAAAATTTGTCTCGGGTCGCTGCGCGACCCTCGACAAATTTTCTACGCGGGGCTTTTCTAAACTCGAAATTTTACTTCATACTTACTCTGGGAGTGGACAACACTCGTTCTTAGAAGTTTCAAATTGAAGGATCACTCTAGATTATTAAATTTATTACCATTTTACAAAGGCTACAACTCGAAGGACCAATTATGGTCTTCGGAGACCTAAGGACTACAGGGAATCGAAGTTTTTTTACAAGAAAACAACGAATATCTAAAAGTTTACAGCATGGATAGGAAAAAAACATCTAATTTAAAAAAAACATTCAAGTTGGGTTGGTTTTCAGTGCATTTTTAACTTCACTTTAAATCAGTGTTTTATACGCGTGGCGCATGAAGTAAAATTTCGAGATTAGAAAAGCCCCGTGAAAATTTGTCTCGGGTCGCTGCGCGACCCTCGACAAATTTTCTACGCGGGGCTTTTCTAAACTCGAAATTTTACTTCATGCTTAGTCTGGGAGTGGAGACACTCATTAGTAGTAAATTTCAATCTAATTATATATTAGAAGAAATACATTTTCACAAACATAAAAAACAGTATTACATACCTTTTAAATTACTTGATTACAATGAAGTTAGAACACATAAAAATGTAATGTTGCTATGTTCATTCTATAATTATTTCAAAACTAACAAATAACTTGTAGATTCTGCTCTATTAATACGAACTGTTAGTACCGTGTTTGTATGCGTCTAGTAGAGATTAATTAGCAATAAACTATAATGATATTAAAGGCAATTCTTTTAATAAAGCTAAACATGTTTAAAACACGTTTTAAATCACATTTGTGCATACATAATTGTGATATATTATTATGATAAAATGTTATTTTTATGAATGTAATTTGAATATCTTCACCAATTTAACTAAAAATTGAAAATGTAAACAAAAAATGTTCAATAAAGTAATATAAAATATAGTTTAACTAATTTAAGACAATAAATAAAATGGTGATGTGTCCATCATAGTACTTTCCCCCGTATATTGCGTATTAAATCACTTTTAAAATATTAGTAGCATTATTATTTTCAAAGTGTCTTCAACTTTTTGATAACTACAACTTTTATTTGAAACATTTTTCAATTGGATCAACACATACTGACACAAACCAATGACTAGATAAAAAACACTATTTATTGAATATCTGAAAAACTAAGAGTGCTATGACAAAAAATAAAGATACAAAAAATCTTTAATGTTTTATTACCTACAACTTTTAATTGAAATATTTTCCAATTGTATCAACACACACACTGACACAAATCAATGAGTAGATAAAAAACACTATTTATTAAATATCTCAAAAACTAAGAGTGCTATGACAAAAAGTGAGTCCACAAAAAATCTTTAGTTTTTCATTTCCTACAACTTTTATTTGTAACATTTTTCAATTGTATCGACACATACACTGTCACACACCAATAACTAGATATAACACACAACTTTTGAAATATCTCAAAAACTAAGAGTGCTATGACAAAAAGTAAGTGAACAATAAATCTTTATTTTGTTATTATCTACAACTTTTATTTGAAAGAATTTTTTGTTTGATGAACATTTATTGATAAAATCTGAAAAAACTGAAAAACGCTAAGAGTAAAGTACCACTTCCGGTTTTCCGATTTTCACAAAAAGCTTTTCAGTTCTTCCGATAGTAACAAAAAGCTTAAGTTTCAAGTTTTATGTCGATATCTTTAGCGGTTTTTGCGGTACAGCGCACACAGACACACAGACAGACAGACAGACATTTTTCAAAAATGGTCTTATTCGACTCAGGGGACCTCAAAACGGATATTTCCGCAAAAATTTTTGATTCGAAAATTTTCACGAAAACAATGCTTTCCCTTTGTATTACATACGGGGGAAAGTAAAAACTTTTTAAAGAAAATTAACGTTTGAACAAGTTTTAAACGAATTTAACATATTAAACACAAAGGTTGTTTTTAAACATGTTCAAAACATTGTTTTAAAACAAAGTGTTTTAAACATAACAACCCTGATTTGTATACGATGTAAATTTTCAAGCATTCATTGATTTTATAAAAGCGTTTAATTTAAAGCTTCTGAGAAATATCACCATTCCTTGATTAACCATTAAGTAAAATTTCGAGTCCACTAAATAAACCTATTAGATTGTAAAATTCTCTCTTAATTTATAACAAAGGTAAGAATTTACTATACACCCCGTGGGTATTATAGACAAAAATGATATTATTCGAAAGTACTTGACGAGTACTATCTATATATGCAATACATTTCGACCGGAAATGTTTAATAAATAAAAAAAAAATAGTATTTAAAATTTTTTTAAATATTGAGTCCTAGCAGTATGTAAAATAATCATCGTTCGCAAAGAGATTTACGCAATTTATTCTATTGCTAAATTTTATCCTTTTTATTTATTTATTTACGGATTTCTCCCTTTTGCAGCATTACAAAAAATAGGTACATATAAATTACAATAAATAAATATCGCGTTCAACACTTAGAAAATTAAACTAAACAAAAATGTTAGTAATTTATAATAACATCCAAATCAATAAAAGATAAGTGGCGTTTAAACACATCATATGAGTTTGAAAATGTTATAAAATTTGGATTTAACATCAGTATGTTGAAATACCGCATTATGCGTGAAACCGGGCTATGACTGCCATATTTTTTGTGGTGGAAGTTTAACCTGAACAATGGCCTGTTACGAACAGTTGTATTTAAAAAGAAATTAAAATTCAATAAAGACATTAAATGACTGGAATTCACAAGTCCATTTATCAGCTTAAATCCATAACACATATCCAGTGTTACCCTTCGGTATTATAGGGATTTTAAGTTTATTGTAGTCAGGATATGCGACCGACTGTACTGCACCCGACCAATGCCCATTCTAAATGAAACCAGCAATAGAAATGTATTTTGAACTGTCTCAATTGACTCAATATGGTTTTTGTAATTAGGAGACCAGATAACCGAGCTGTATTCTAACTGCGGTCTTACCAAACTAACATACAGAGTCCTAAACGTATCCAAAGAGAACTGTTTGGAACATCTGTTAATAAATCCTAGCGTACAATAAGCGTCACTGGTAACATTTATAAACTAACCTAACCTAACCTAGAAGTATGTGGAATATTCAACGTGACCAAACATTTTTTTTTCGGCGAAGTATAGCCGTTGACACAAACTAGAATTTAGCTCAAATGAATTTCCAAGAGTGTATTAATTTATGTTAGTTATTCTATAAATCCATATGAGTCCAAGTGTAATATGCTAATGTGTTATAATCGTCATCCGGTTAAATCTAACTTTAAGTTGAAGTTAGATTTACGTCTTTAACAAACATTTCTTTCGACTTCTTCAATTTCGTAGGGCGTCAATTTTTCCACTCCTTCTTTTCTACTGATAATTATTTCTACCTTATTCTTTTTCCTACTGCATAAAAAATTCTACTAATTTCTTTTTCTACCAATATTAATTTATTGAATTTTCGAACATTCGAAAAACATTAGAACACTGACATCTTCATGACAACTTCACGTTCATTCATAATTTGACACATTTGTAACTTTGATAATATTCTTTCAACTTCTTTTAAAATTATGGACGTGGAACTGATTAAAACATCTCGAAGTACGTTGTTGCACATTGGGGGATAATTGTATTCCAAAAACAATGAAAAAAACGGGCGAGTAAATTGGAAGTGCCGCCAATATCCGGAGTGCAGCGCTCGAGCGGTGACCCGTTCTTATTTAACCCACGGTCAAGCCGTTGAACTCTTGAGGGGTCCGGATGAATCGCCTCACCAGGGACATGCACCCAACATGGAAGAAGTCGAAGCCGAGAAAATAAAGGTTGAATTAATGAATTAGGTTGGTGGTATGGTGTTCACGGGGTTTTTACCTTCAGAATGGCCTGAAACGCAAAGCGGAAGATCACCCGGAAGCTCCACCTGTGCAACTGCTCCGGAGCGAATTGCATGATGTGCCTTCCGAAATATTAGCCTTGCTTCCTGATCGACCTAACTTAACCAGAGCTATCCAACGCCAAAGACTCCAAAACATGCCGACCAACCCCACTGACATAAATGATTTGGAAGAAATTCCACAAAGGTATCGGGATACGGCAGGTGGCGAAAAATTTTTGCTGTACGATTCTTGGGATACGGATGAAATAGAATCGGTCGGGCGACTAATCATTTTTGCGACAAAAGAAAATTTGAGGCGGCTCATGAGAAGTTCCAATTGGTACGTCGATGGGACCTTCAAGGTAGCTTGATTGATTTGATTTAAATTTTGATTTGATTTGATTTGATTTCGGTTTATTCGGTTGATTCCAGTTAATTTTATTTTCAGGTCGTGCCTCATATTTTTTTCCAACTTTTCGCCATCTTAGCCTCTTTCCAACAAATTCGCCGTGGAGTAACCCACATTGTGGCATTACCGCTAGTATACGCCTTAATGGACGGTAAAAAAGAGGTGGAATACGAAAAAGTATTTGCAGTGGTTAACGCTGCATGTTAAACATCTGGGATTCCTCGTACTGTACCGGTTGTCGTTATGACAGATTTCGAAATGGCCATTATTAATGCAGCTAAATCCATCGGCAACACTACTGTCAAGGCTTGTTTCTTCCACCTACGTCAAGCAGTGTTTCGACGCATTCAAGAACATGGTCTACAACAAGTTTATAGTGACCGAAATGATGAGCGAATAATTAAGATAGCTGCCCAAATGATGTGCGCAACCGCATTTGTGCCAATCGAAGATGTCGTTCGAACCTTCGGTGCTTTTGAGCGACAAGCTGCGGAAGATTTCAAACCGATCATAGATTATTACGCGGTAATTAATGTATAATTAATATAAAACTTCAGTTTTTTACACCTTTCTGATTCTGGCAGGAGAACTATGTACGCGGAAGAACTGCGCGAGGTAGACGACGCGCTACATCACCAAGATTTCCACCAGACCTGTGGAATATGTACGATGCAACTCTTCAAAATTTATCCCGAACCAACAATGTTTCTGAAGGCTGGCATAACCGGTTCCAAATTGTTGTGGGCAAAAATCATCCGAGTTTATACACATTTATGAAAGAACTTTTAAAGGAACAAGCGGACACTGAGTGTATGATCCGTGAACTGGATTTAGGCAAACGAATTAAAAAAGACAGCAATCAATCGAGACAGCAGCAAGAAGACCGAATCAGCAACGTGGTGCTTCAGTACGAAGAACGAAAAAATGAAATTTTATTGTACTTTAAAGACGTCGGACATTACATTACATTTTAATAAAAATTTAGTTTTTCATTGACGTTTGAGTATTATTATTTTGGGTAGATAATAACAATAGTAGAAAAAAATTAGTAGAAAAATCGGAGTAGAAAAAATGGAGTAGAAAAAACGTCGTACAAACCTCCAATTTCCCCAGTAAAGATTGCAATGGTTAACAGCAATTAGTGAGGTTTTATAGAAGTTTCTAGTCAAAATTTCAAAGTTGAAAAAAGTGAACTTTTATCATTTCCGTAGTGAATTTATTGATTTTAATTGGTGGTATATGTCAATAGAGAGTGAATCTATATGATAATGCATGTTATTCCACGGGGTGTAAAGTAAAGTCGAGCCAAAATTTTGAGTCCATGAAATAAACCTATTAGATAGTAAAATTCTCTCTTAATTTATAGCAAAAATTACTTACCCCAAATCCACCACAAAAATTTTCATTATCATTATAATTAATAGGAGCATCACCATCAAACCTCCACAAGGAACTCCTATTTGGAGGATCCAACATCATCCCATGCCCAGACACTTGTTGAAGCACGACCGCAACAAAAGCGAAAATACCAATTTTATACCCCATTTTAATAAAATGCGGGATTACAAATTATTTTTTTACAAAACACCAATTATAAAATAATCAACACGGTTTTTGAACCACCTTTTATACACTATACTCTCGTGAGAATGTTGATGTGATAAGATAGTGATGTTTATCGTCGATTTTGAAGAAATTCGCAATCTCTTATCTGGAATTTTCGAAGTAATTGTTTTCATTGTGTTCTGCGCAATTAGTTAAAAATTATGAGCAATTATAACGCCGGAAAATAATACTTTGATATCGAGTGGATGGTTGTTGTGGAAAATTATTTTTTTATGTAATCTAATCATGTTATATAAAGTTATTGATTTTGTTGATTGTGAAATGTCTATGGTTTTTATAAATGAAACATCTGTATTTTAGGAAATATGATATATTTCTAGAAATTTATCTTGTACTTTTTTGTGGATTGTGAAATTTTAATGGTTTATATCAGTGAAACATTTTTTGTAGATTGTGAAATTTGCATGGTGTCCATAAATGAATCGTCTATATTTTAAGAAATATGATATATTTCTGAAACTAATATCTTGTAGTTTTTTGTGGATTCAATGTTTTGGATTCGATGTGTGGATTCGATGTTTTGTTAATTGTGAAATTTGTATGGTTTCCATCAATGAAACATCTTTATTCTAAGAAATATGACATATTTCTGAAAAAAATGTCTCGTACTTTCTTGTGGATTGTAAAATTTAATTGCTTTACATCAATGAAACATTTTTTGTTGATTGGGAAACTTGTATGGTTTCCATCAGTGAAACATCTTTATTTTAAGAAATATGATATATTTCTGGAAATAAATCTCGTACTTGTTTGTGGATTATGAAATGTAAATGCTTTCCATCAATAAACATCTATATTTTAAAAAATATCAATATATTTCTCGAAATGATATCTTAGTATTTTTTATCAGGTGATTTTAAAAACCCTTCCTGTGATGGGATTATAAAGTTCGCGTAATTCATTTACTGTCAGTATTTATTTTTTTATTTAAATCGTTGTAATGATAAGTATTTCTTGAAATTTCATAGTTCTTTGCGTTTTTTTAGTTGAACGACATTATCATAAATGAATATGAATGATAACGACATTAAAAATCTTGGTTTTCCACAATTTAAAAAGGTCATAAAAAATATGCTACTAAATAGAGTTGTATACACAATTAATGACTTTAAGTTTTGACCTCGATCGGTGGCAAAGGTGTACCTGTACATACTATACAAAATTTGTTTTGATATTGTTTTGACGCTTCACATCTATCATATTTAATGTATTGTATCATTGCATTATGTAGCATACGTGAATAAAGCTATTATTATTATTATTATTTATATTATTATTATTATTATTATTATTATTATTATTATTATTTCTCTGTAAATTAATCTTTAAAACTTTAATTTTGTAATACCCTAAGCCAATAATTTATCTGAGTTTCTAAAAAAAAGTTATGTAGATTTATTCCCAGAGTAAATGTTTACACATTCATAAGAATATCAAAAGTGAAACCTTTATTGTATTCCGTTCAAAGTTCTGAAGATAATTTTCTTACGAAATTAAAAGATACAATATTTTGTTGTACTTGTGATGTTCAGATCTGGAATGAGTAGTAAAAATCCTTAAAAAATATTTTTTTTTACATTTTATTAATTAAGTGCAGTAACAACAGCAAAATATAGTTTAATAATAATATACACTTCTACGCAATAAAATTAAGCACAAGTCTTATAACTATTTTTCACAATATTCCAGTTGTATAATTCGGGTCTGTTAATTGCCTAGCAGCAGTTTTAATTAATGATAAACCACCTTAACTTGGAAATAACACCCTTATTAAAAAACTAAAACTAGGACACTTTGAAAAAACGCTCGTAATAAATACAACAAAGCCGCAATAGAAAAACAATCTTCTATTTTAGTTAAAATTAGATTTTTTTAATTGTTTAAATGACGCAGCATTTTGACATTAACGACATAGACATATTTACATATTTTCGTAACTACTTCATTTTATTCCACAGAAGTGTACATTTATTACGAAATTCCGCATTTTACAAAAGATAAATACAAAACTAAATACAATTACATGTGAAATAAAGAAATTAAGTTGGTTAAACTTCTTATAAAAATGCATGTACAGCGTTAAAAAAATACTTTGTACGTTACGAAAAACAAGAAAGTTTTTCTTTTAAGTATACATATCCCAATTACAGCGTATTTTCTGTAAATCTTCACATATTCTTTTTGTAAAGTTCAAATTGAAACGTTAAACCAGTTTTTTTTCACTCCCAGACTAAGCATAATGTAAAATTTCGAGTTTAGAAAAGCCCCGTGAAAAAATTTTCTGGGCTTTTCTAAACTCGAAATTTTACTTTATGCGCCACACGTGTAAAATACAGATTTCAAGTGAAGTTCGAATATACTACATTTCACAATATTTCGGTGTTTTATAAGCGTGTCGCATGAAGTAAAATTTCGAGTTTAGAAAAGCCTGAACGTTTGGATTCGGACGCGTCACTTTCAAATTTATATGTATTTTATTATAACGACGATATAAATTTACTGGATGTTAGGGTCCAGTAAATTTCATTCACAAAAATGTTTAATTTACTTTTTTTTTAAAAAACTGTTCAATATTTATTACGGTTCGGTAATTGCCATCGTATGATGTACAGATACGTGTATATTTCGCTGAATATTTATTAGTTGCTATTTGTCATTTCACAATTGTGTGACTCAAAAAACAAAACTAAATATCACATATATGCATGCTGATAGATAACCGATTATAATAATATAATACTTAATTTCTGATTATATCGCATGATGTATCATTGAACATTGTGTTAAAACTTTTAATTCATTTTGAAAGTAGAACGAATGAGCACAATATCAATTGTATTGAGATAGTTATTATAAACATAACTTGATAATATATCGTATGTTCAATAGAAAAAACTTCTAGTCTGCCATGGAAAATATTGTAGGTTGGTAACTCTGTAATTATTATGTCTGACGTTTCATATGTTATATGTCAGTGTAAACGTGTAGCCAACTTAAATTTTTAAAAAGATTAAATCATAGCACTCTAGAGGTTTTTATTTATTCAGTGTAAACGTGTAGCCAACTTAAATTTTCAAAAAGATTAAATCATGGCACTCTAGAGGTTTTTATTTATTCAGTGTAAACGTGTAGAAAACTTAAATTTTCAAAAAGATTAAATCATCGCACTCTAGAGGTTTTTATTTAATCAGTGTAAACGTGTAGCCAACTTAAATTTTCAAAAAGATTAAATCATGACACTCTAGAAGTTTTTATTTATTGAACATACGATATAAACTCTGTTTCTTTTTAATATGACTAAACTTAGGGTGTATTTACTGCGAACAGTTGCAGTCCTGATTTAACAGTAGGGTATTTTAAACATCAAATTTTGAGATATTGGTAAATGATTATCAATGTGACAAATAAATCATAATTTGTCAAATAAATTGTCGCGATGCAGAGATTTTCAAAAATGAAAACGCTACAACTTGCAACTTTACAACACGTGAAGGTATTTTTTTAATTTAAGTATACTTTCACATATTTCATATAAACATTTGTAAATTTAATGAACATGTAATCAAAACTAAGCAGTACATTTTGAACTTTACTTTAAATTAGTGTTTTATACGCGTGGCGCATGAAGTAAAATTTCGAGTTTAGAAAAGCCCCGCGTAGAAAATTTGTCGAGGGTCGCGCAGCAGGTATGGTGGGTATACCATTTTATGTAATGTTTTGTATTAAATAAAAAAATTAATAACTAATAAATAGTTGGAGAAGTAAACAAAAACCTAGTTTGGTGTTAAAAAGATCAGAGTTAGTTTTTAAAATATGACATATGGTTTTTGTTATTTTTGTTCAGTAATAATTTAGTCGGTTGTAATCAATGTAATTCTTTATATGATTTTTATGTTTTTTTGTTATTTTTGTCATATATTACAATATGTATATGTACACTTATGTAATAAAATGGAGATTCCGTTAATAAATATATAAATAAATTTGTGATAATAATATCCAAATAATTCAATTTTTTTTGCAAAATCAATTTTGTTCTATAACAAAACACAAAAACGTGACTCGCGAAAATGATATTTCAATATCTCTTCAAATAATAAAGTTTTCCAATGTGGCACCTCCAAAAAGCACTACCCTGTACATGCATTTTTATGACAAGTTTAACGAACTTATTTTTTTTATTTCACATGTAATTGTATTTAGTTTTTTTTTTGTTGTAAAATGGGGACTTCCGTACTAAATGTACAATATTATTATTATTAAACTATATTTTGCTGTTGTTATTGCACTTAAATAATAAAATAGTGTTTTATACGCGTGGCGCATGAAGTAAAATTTCGAGTTTAGAAAAGCCCCGTGAAAATTTGTCTCGGGTCGCTGCGCGACCCTCGACAAATTTTCTACGCGGGGCTTTTCTAAACTCGAAATTTTACTTCATGCTTAGTCTGGGAGTGGAAAACACTCGTTGGAATTTTTGAATTGAAAGTTTTTAATAAGATCACGCATGTCTGAAAATTTACATTGAAAAATCGTAACATGTATACCTAAATGAAAAATTCCTTGTATTTTGAACTTGTTTAAAATTGCAACATATAAATAGGCAGATAATAAAGAAGACAGATATTCCTGAGCAAGGAATATTACCTGATCCTACCTAATCCTCAGAGAGAGTTTATTAAATTGGTAGTAGATACCAATAATTTGAGGCGGTGATAGGTAAAAACATTTGTAATCGTAATCTTTGTAAGTTAATTGAATTGTCATATTTATGTCAGAATTCCTTTCACTTAACCTACAAACTACAAGTTGATTTACAACATAACATGTGATTAATCTTATCCTAACCTAAAACACACAACCTGCATCACACCACTAAATTTTTGAAATGTCAAATTTGATTGGTCATATTAAAAAAAAACAGATTATACATATATTTTTTTACTACCCACTGAGCAAATCCATTAACTTAATGTTTCATCAACATTAAAACAACGTTTGATGTTGCTACAATGTTGATATAACGTTATTTGTTTGTTTTTTGCTCAGTGGGTATATCTAAAATATTTATACAATCTATCTACTTAATATTATCAACATGTTTTAATTGTTTCTGCTGCAAATCTGTATTGAAAGAGTAGGCTTGAGCCACTTTAAAAAGCAACTACCTAATTTAATGACTAATTTAAATATTCTATGTTGATGAGCTGTTTAAAATTTCTGAATTTCAATAGGTATTTTAAAAATGTGTATAGAATGTTTCTTTTCTTCAATTTGAAGCTTCTAACGAGGGTTTCCACTCCCAGACTAAGCATGAAGTAAAATTTCGAGTTTAGAAAGGCCCCGTGAAAATTTGTCGAGGGTCGCGCAGCGACCCGAGACAAATTTTCTGGGCTTTTCTAAACTCGAAATTTTACTTCATGCGCCACGCGTATAAAACACTAAAATATTGCGAAGATATGGTATACACCAAATTTTTATATTGTAAAGTTTAAAATATACTTTTTATGTTTCATTAATATTTGATCGATATTTAATGTTTGTAAGAAAGAAAAAATTGATATAATCTGTTTTTTTAAAACAGATTATATATATATATATATATATATATATTATTTTTTAGTATAACTAAAATATTTATACAATCTAACCTATCTACTTAATATTATCAACATGTTTCAATTGTTACTGCTGAAAATCTTTATTAAAAAAGGAGGCTCAATTCACTTTAAAAATCAACTACTTAATTTAATGACTAATTCAAATATTCTAGGTTGATAAGCTATTTAAAATTTCAGAATTTCAAAAAGTATTCTAAAAATGTGTATAGAATATTTCTTTTCTTCAATTTGAAGCTTCTAACGAGGGTTTCCACTCCCAGACTAAGCATGAAGTAAAATTTCGAGTTTAGAAAAGCCCCGTGAAAATTTGTCGAGGGTCGCGCAGCGACCCGAGACAAATTTTCTGGGCTTTTCTAAACTCGAAATTTTTCTTCATGCGCCACGCGTATAAAACACTAAAATATTGCGAAGATATGGTATACACCAAATTTTTATATTGTAAAGTTTAAAATATACTTTTTATGTTTCATTAATATTTGATCGATATTTAATGTTTGTAAGAAAGAAAAAATTGATATAATCTGTTTTTTTAAAACAGATTATATATATATATATATATATATATATATATATATATATTATTTTTTAGTATAACTAAAATATTTATACAATCTAATCTATCTACTTAATATTATCAACATGTTTCAATTGTTACTGCTGAAAATCTTTATTAAAAAAGGAGGCTCAATTCACTTTAAAAATCAACTACTTAATTTAATGACTAATTCAAATATTCTAGGTTGATAAGCTATTTAAAATTTCAGAATTTCAAAAAGTATTCTAAAAATGTGTATAGAATATTTCTTTTCTTCAATTTGAAGCTTCTAACGAGGGTTTCCACTCCCAGACTAAGCATGAAGTAAAATTTCGAGTTTAGGAAAGCCCCGTGAAAATTTGTCGAGGGTCGCGCAGCGACCCGAGACAAATTTTCTGGGCTTTTCTAAACTCGAAATTTTACTTCATGCGCCACGCATATAAAACACTAAAATATCGTAAAGTTCAAAATATACTGTTTATGTTCGAATAATATTTGATCGATATTTAATGTTTGTAAATTGTTTCAGATTTTATGTTTTAACTTTATTATTACATTTAAAAACCAAGAATTGGCAATTTCATTTATACCTATATTTATATTTAATTGATTGTTAGTATTAAGCATTAGTATTAAGCATTAACTGTTCTTGTAGTCCATTTAACTTGCCGTGAATAAACATTAAACATTTCACGTTAATCAATTTTAGAAGTGTTTGTTTATTTTAACTAAATCCTGATAAGCTGTTTAAAATTTTAGAATTTTAATAGGTATTTTAAAAATGTGTATAGAATGTTTCTTATTTTCAATTTGAGCCTACTAACGAGGGTTTCGACTCCCAGGCTAAGCATGAAGTAAAATTTCGAGTTTAGAAAAGCAACGTGAAAATTTGTCGAGGGTCGCGCAGCGACCCGAGACAAATTTTCTGGGCTTTTCTAAACTCGTAATTTTACTTCATGCGCCACGCATATAAAACACAAAAATATCGTAAAGTTCAAAATATACTGTTTATGTTTGATTAATATTTGATCGATATTTAATGTTTGTAAATTGTTTGTAATTTTATTTTTTAACTTTATTATTACATTTAATTGATTGTTAGTATTAAGCATTTGTATTAGGCATTAACTACACTTGTAGTCCATTTAACTTGGCGTGAATATACATTAAACATTTCGCGTTAATCAATTTTAGAAGTGTTTGTTTATTTTAACTAAATCTTGTACTTTCAGAATTCAAACAATTTACTTTGATACACGCACTATAAATTTTATACTTTAGTTTAGGAATAACAAAACAATCAAATAATAAATAAATGAAATATATCACAAAAATCAGTTTTATTACAATAAATATCCTAACTTGCATTTTACAAAATGCTAATATCAGCGCAAGAACGGAATGTTTCTTGGGGACCACATCCTTGATCAAAGCTTCCATCTTCACATGGTCCCCATGTATTTCCTAAAAAAAAAAATGAATCATTAGCTATTGGGTAACAAAATGAACATTGTGGTTTGTTTCACAAATGTTTAAAAATCAATTGTCTCACCAATTGTTACATAAATTACTTCAAGAATTATACAGTGTGTATCAGCCAAATGGAATAAATTCGAGAAATAAATAAATAGAGGTGTGTCAAAGAAAACGCTCAGACGCATCGATTGGTATTTTTAGTTGCGCAATTTTTTCAAAAAAAACTGTTCATACATTTTTATCGTTCATTAAATCATACTTGGACAATCGCAGTAATTGTGTATATTATAATGGTTATAAATCTTATTCTTTTCAAAGTTCTTCTGGGGTACCACAGGGATCTAATCTGGGACCTTTACTATTTAACGTATATATTGATGACCTTATTAGTTCTCTCTCATGTTCTGTGTTAGTATATGCTGATGATTTAAAGATATATGGTACAATCACCAATGAAACTGACTGTATTCATTTACAACGTAACCTGAATAGCATTGAAGAATGGTGTGATACTAAAAAGCTTAAACTAAATATCAAAAAATGTGTAGTTGTTACATATTCCCGCAAGAATGTAACTACATATAACTATATGTGCAAAGACACCATTCTCCAACGTGACATCATAATTAAAGATCTTGGGGTTATGTTTGATTCGAACGTAACATTTGTTGACCATATTAATACCATTAGTTCTTCAGCCTTTAGAATGCTTGGTTTTATAATGCGCTCATCAAAGTACTTTCACGACATACATTTATTAAAAGTTTTATATTTTGCTTTTGTTAGGAGCAAGCTAGAATATGCCTCCATAATCTGGTACCCATATTATGTGTCTCATTCTTTAACAATCGAACGTGTGCAAAAAAGGTTTATGAAGTATTTATATTTTAAATCGACTGGTATCTATTCCGATGTAACTGTCAACTATGAGGACTTACTTGTAAAATATGAATGTATTTCTTTATATGAACGTAGAAATATTTGTAGCGGATTATTTATGTTAAAGCTGATAGATGGGTTAGTCGATTCACCCGATTTGTTATCAAAAGTAAACTTCCATATTCCACGTCTTTCGTCTCGTCAACCACCAACGTTTTTAATACCAACTGCGACCTCTAACACTCTATTAAGAGCACCTATTGTTCACATGAGCAAGAACGCGAATTCCATTTATAGTGACATTTTTATTGGCATTAAAAATATTTAAATTTTGTTTAAATAATAAGTATTTAGTTCATAATTTAGTGTTATCTCCTATTATTATTTTTATATATTTGTTATGTTATATTTAGTTATTGTAAGAATTATATTATGTATTTGATAATTGTCCGTTTTAGATTTTTCCGTTGGATAATAAATGGTCTTATTATTATTATTATTATTATTATTATTATTATTATTATACAGGGTGTAACATGTAACAGTGGCCAATATCAACTTCATTATTTTAAATGAATATTATTTAATTTTTGGATTCTTCAGAAAATTTTAGACATATTTCATGTACAATGTCTTATGCCTAACAAGATAAATTCAAATTCAAAATTATTTGAATTCGAGAAAATAAGCTTACGCTCCTTATAGTTTGCACACTTTATAGTTTGCACACTTTGAACATAACATTATTTTTAAATTTATATTTCTTAGTTGGTTTAAAGAGAATTTGACCTAAGCCCATACTTTAATAGAGCGTTGTAACAAATCAAATTAAATAAGATTATAAATATTTCATTGTATAATTCAATATCCGGAGGTGTATTTGCACGGAAAGTAGTTGTTTCAATGAATATTTATCGTCCTAAGTTGTCTTATTAATTAAGACATTCTTTGCATTTTCACAAATAACATTTTCGTAATTTTAAATATTATGTCTTATACATATTTTCAACTGTTTCAGAAATATTAAGTGTTTTCAGATTTATTCCAAAAATAAACATTAAACAAAAGAACATTATTAGTTTACAGAAATTCGCTACAACACACTCAAAACTATTAGTTTTTGAGTGTGTTGTAGCGAATTTCTACTATTTAATTATTGATAATGTAAAAAAACAAAAAAAAAACATTAATATCAATGTAGGAGATGTTCAAAATGCTTTGAAAAAAAAATCTGAAAACAATTAATATTTCAGAAACAGTTAAAGATAGGTATAAGACATTGTACATAAAATATGTCTAGAATTTTCTGAAGAATCTAAAAATGTAATAATATACAGGGTGTTGCATTTAAAATAAGATAGTTGGCATTGGCCACTGTTATATGACACACCCTGTATAAACAGTTCTTATTGAAAAAAATGCGCAACTAAAAATACCAATCAACGTGTCAAAGCATTATTTCGAACAAGCCTCCATTTATTTATTATCGAATTTATTCCATTTGGCTGATACACACTGTATAGAGCAGTGGTGGGGAAACTTTTTTTAAGACGGGCCATTTGTAATAACCAGACAATCGTAGCGGGCCAAAGAATAATGCTTAATCGTAGGTAGGTAGTTTTTATGCGGGTCGTCACATTACGAAGTAAGAACGCGTTCAAACATTCTCACGACGGCACTCTTAAACGGGGCGGATTAAACCTTTCCGCGGGCCGGACTTGGCCCGCGGGCCGTAGTTTCCCCATCACTGGTATAGAGCTATATTATAATAATGACGTCATTGAACAATTAAGCAATTGATTAATTGACGTACGTGAAGATCTAATTAAATTAACGAATAAAGCACTAATAACCTTTCTTCACACTTTTATTTGAATTAAAAATTCAAATAAAAGTGTAAAGAAATATTATTAGTGCTTTATTCGTTAATTCAATTAATTATTCAATCATAAAATTGGTGAATATAATGAGAGTAAAAGCAATTTATCACTTGAGAAATACAGGTTTAATATATATTTTTATTTTTCACCAGAGCTAATTGAAACAACTTACAATGTATATTAATATGTTTACATTTATCATTCGCACAGTTAATAAGAGATATTATCAGAAAACCCGTTTTCGTATAATCCAGCGAGAAATGTAATTGAACTTTATGGATATATAAATCTTAATAATTAATTATTTCCACTTGAAAGTTGCATTTAAATTGACTTGTAGCAATATACGAGTAATTATATTGACAAATTCTAAATGAACCTTCATATACAATGCGTTCGTGATGAAAGAAATATCTGGAATTTTCCGACGAATTCAAACATTCGATAATAGACGGGGTGTTCCATTAAAAAACACCTTTTATATAAAATTATTAGTACAAAAATGCACAGTTAAAAATACTAATCGACGTGTCAGAGCATTTTTCCAGAAATTATTCACCTGAATTTTAAACGAATATGTTCGTTTAAAATTCAGGTGAATAACTTCTGGAGAAATGCTCTGACACGTCGATTAGTATTTTTAACTGTGCATTTTTGTACTAATAATTTTATATAAAAGGTGTTTTTTAATGGAACACCCCGTCTATTATCGAATGTTTGAATTCGTCGGAAAATTCCAGATATTTCCCGTTCTATACCTATCTTTAACTGCTAACAAAATATTAACAACTGCTTCATAATAAATGTTCAATGTTTTGTCCGTTGACTTCAATGCATTTTTCTATTCGAAAAATTGTTTCCCGTTGGACGTTTTTAATTATCTCTGATGAAATAAGTCATTTCCCTCCGCATTCTCTGTTTCAGATCAACATTATTTGGACCATCTAAAATATCTAGACGAATCCAAATATGCGATAATATACAGAGTGTTTCGTTTAAAAAGAGGCGACCCTGCTTCGACATTTGTTTATGGGACACCGTGCATATAAAAATTTTAGTGCAAAAAATGCGCAGTTAAAAGTACTAATCGACGTGTCCGACCGTTTTTCCTAAAATAAATCACCTGAATTTTTTACGAATTTCTTCCTTTCATCGTGAACGCACAGTATTATTTGCATGCAATATTTAGCTGCATACTTTAAGTGTCTTGTGTTAAAACATCTTATTTCATATTCTTTTCTTTCTCCTAATTGACCTCTAATTAGAAGAAAGAAACGAACATGAAATGAGATGTTTTCTATTTAACTCAGGGATATCTTGTGGTGGCGATGGACGTTTGTAATTCTTTTAAATTCAATAAACGGACTATAAAATATAAAAAATTAGCTTGAAACCTTCAAACTAACGATAAAGGACACTTTGTGTCTGCCCACAAACACACAAAAATCGGATACGTTTTCGAGCTGGAAACAATCTATTAAAGAGTTCTTACTTGATTTAGAACCATATAATATGCATGAATATTTCTCTAGAGAAACATAATGTGTATTAATCTTGATTTGACCCTATTCCGTGTAGATGCATATGTGCAAAATTTGTATGTGATATTAACATTGGAATAAAGAACGGTTATTATTATTATTATTATTATCTGGTATATCTCGTATAGGAAAAAATTATGAAGAAAGGTTAAAAGAGTTTTATTTATTTTTATGTAATTCACTCAAATTCATTAATTATTTCTTAAATAATTTTTTAAGGATTACTTTGCTTTAAGATCGAATATTTTCGTGCGATTTAGGAATGTGCACCCTGTATATATCCCACATTCCTAACTCGCACGAAAATATTTGATTTTCGGTCTACAATTTATAAACACGATTCATTAACACGCTGTATATCAATATTTTGAAGGATTCAAATTTTTATTTAAATTATTCAGTATTAAATTATTTAAAGCTTTGTATAGACAACACATAATTTAAAAATCTTAATTATGTGCATTTTATCAAGTAAAATTTGTTATTTGTTTTTTTGTTTCTCATGTTCGATAATATTAATATTCATTTCCCTGACACTTGTGTTCGCTTTTACAAATCATTATCAAACGCAAAACCGCAATTATGGTTCTTTTTAGCAAGCAAAATTTGTTATTTGTTGTGTTCCATGATAAAATTTTCAGTTTCCTGACACTTGTATTGGCTTTTATGAGAGCTGGGCAGGATTCGAATAATTCAGGATTCGAATCCGGAATTCGAATCCTTTTAGAGGATTCAAAAGATGCATTCGAATTAGTTCAACTGAGTTCGTGATCCGGATTCGTTACATTTTTTTAGGACGATTCGTATTCGAATCCAAATGTGGGTGATTCGAATCCTTATAAAAGGATTCGAATATTTATAAAAGGATTTGAATACTTACAAAAGGTTTTGAATCGTCAGAATTAATTAGAATTAATTGTGAGGATTAACTTGAAAAATGTCTTTTGTGTGTTTTTAAATTTCTCGTTAAATCACTGTTTTATACGCGTGGCGCATGAAGTAAAATTTCGAGTTTAGAAAAGCCCAGAAAATTTGTCTCGGGTCGCTGCGCGACCCTCGACAAATTTTCACGGGGCTTTTCTAAACTCGAAATTTTACTTCATGCTTAGACTGGGAGTGGAAACGCTCGTTTGAAACATCAAACTGAATGCTTTGATAAGAACATTAAATGACTAAAAATGTTTTTAAAAATACCAATATAGGTTTCAAAATTTTGTTTAATATTATTTGAAGTAAAACTGACATGGTAGCCATAATCTAGAATGTTAAATTTTTCCGGCATTTCCCTGATTCATGATTTATTTCCCTGACCTTTTAAAGAAAGTTTTCTTCTGTAGGATGGGGGTTTTTTTTGGGTAAATTGTTTTCATTGTTTTTGTCAATATTTAAGTTAATTTTAGGGCAGGTGGTGGCCGAGCGGTAACGTCGCCGGGCTGTATCGCTCGGCGAGCCACAATTCGGGTTCGATTCCCGTGCACGGCGAGATTTTATTTAAAAATAATTTCTAGTCGTGACCCTGGGTGTGGTGCAAATGTGTTGTGACGTCCAAAAAATAAACATTGATGTTGGCTAATAGTTATATAACTAAGGCCAGGCAAAAGCCAAACCCAAAAAAAAAAAAAGTTAATTTTATAAATTTTTACGTGTTTTGTAATTTGCCTGCTGATTTTGACACATTTAATAATATCATATAGCTTTTTTGTTAGTATTTTGGTCAATTTGAATATAATTCCATGACTTTTCTCTGACTTTCCCGGTTTTAATGATATTTAGTAAATTTTTTATTTACGTAATTTTCAGGCATTCGTCGATTTTATAAAAAAATTCAATTTGAAGTTTTGAACAGGTGTTTCCACTCCCAGGCTAAGCATGAAGTAAAATTTCGAGTTTAGAAAAGCCCCGTGAAAATTTGTCGAGGGTCGCGCAGCGACCCGAGACAAATTTTTGGGCTTTTCTAAACTCGAAATTTTACTTCATGCGCCACGCGTATAAACCACTGATTTGAAGTGAAGTTCAAAAACACACAAATACATCATTAATCAGAGTAACAGGGAAACAGATATTTAGTCTGTTATCAACGATGTTCAGTGTTAATAATAAATAATTAGGTTTTGAAAATTATTGATAAAACAACTGGTAACGATATTTATATATTAATGGTTGCAAAAAAATAATAAAATCAAATTTATTCTTAAAGAATTTGCATACGTGATTCTAAAAAACAGGATTCGAATATTTGGATTGATTGAGTTACTTGAAGATTATTATAACTTTGAATAAAATACTTAGAACCTTTCTTCATTACTTTATTTTGTCACCAAATGTACATTTCGGACACGAAGTGTCCATTATGAATGGTTTGAAACAAATACGTATTTGTATCAAACCATTGATAATGGACACTTCGTGTCCGAAATGTACATTTGGTGACAAAATAAAGTATTGAAGAAAGGTTCTAAGTATTTTATTCAAAGAATTCGAATTTTTGATTAGAATCTTATTTATCACTTACGAATCCTTTATTCGAGTTTAAATAATTAACACTGATTACTTTTTTGTATTCACTTTTTATTTTGTACTGTGACTAGTTTCGACTCAACAGCGAGTTATTCTCAAACTAACTACTTAAAACTAACATTGCAATCTTATATATACTTAAAATTATTTATCAGGTAGAAAAGCGTCAAATAGAGGCGTATACATAAGTTCCGTCTGGTCGTTTATTAGCGGGATTCCCGGATTCGCTAATAAACGACCAGACGGAACTTATGTATACGCCTCTATTTGACGCTTTTCTACCTGATAAATAATTTTAAGTATATATAAGATTGCAATGTTAGTTTTAAGTAGTTAGTTTGAGAATGACTCGCTGTTGAGTCGAAACTAGTCACAGTACAAAATAAAAAGTGAATACAAAAAAGTAATCAGTGTTAATTATTTAAATATTTACAATGTATCTCAAAGTAACCGCCTCCACCACAAGATACTTTATTCGAGTATTCGTGATTCGAATCATATTAGGTGATTCGGATTCATGATTCGAATCCATTTTACGAGGATTCGTCCAAGCTCTGGCATTTACAAAGCACTATCAAAACGTAAAGTTAAATTATAAATCAATGCCTTACCTCACAGATGTGTTAAGTGCTTCAGAATCTGGATGCACTTAACACATCTGTTAGCTAAGGCATCGAAATGTAGTTATTATTATTTTTAGATAAATGATGTCAAAATTACCAACCTGCTTGATAGTGCCACCTCAAAACACAATGCTTACAAGTGTAATCTTTAGGTAATTGGATTTTATTATTAACATGTTTGTCATCCCTGTAGATTTTAAATTCATTAGAACCATCGGCAAACGTCAATTGTTTGAAGCATTCTTCTCCGGATTCGATTTGGTCTTCTTCGACGATTTCACACAAATGAAACTCGAAATGCCCTAAATGGTTAGCCGTTAATTTCGTGTAAGTTTCAATAATTTCACCGGCCGTGTAATTGGCGACGATTTTTCCTTGTCCGTAAATGCCGGTGTTTTCATTTGGTTGGGGATGAGGAGTAGCGTAGTTGTCACCGCAAACACCGCAATTGCCATCATTTTGTTGCCATTGAACCTAAATTTTAAGAATGGTTTTGTGATTTCTCAATATTAAACAAGTTGAGAATGTGCAAGCTTGCATTGCATTGCCATGACAAACAAACAAGAATTCGAAGTTAGATTTGGGTGAGAATTTACCGGGCTGTATCGCTCGGCGAGCCACAAGTCGGGTTCGATTCCCGTGCACGGCGAGATTTTATTTAATAATAATTTCTCGTCGTGACCCTGGGTGTGGTGCAAATGTGTTGTGACGTCCAAAAAATAAACATTGATGTTGGCTAATAGTTATATAACTAAGGCCAGGCAAAAGCCAAACCCAAAAAAAAAAAAAAAGTTAATTTTATAAATGTTTACGTGTTTTGTAATTTGCCTGCTGATTTTGACACATTTAATAATATCATATAGCTTTTTTGTTAGTGTTTTGGTGGGTATTATAGATAAAATTGATATTATTCAAAACTACTCGACTAGTACTATCTAGATATGCAATTAATTTCGACCGGAAATGTTAAAAAAAAAATAGTTTGAAATTTTTAAAATATTGAATCCCAGCAGTATGTAAAATAATCATCGTGCGCAAAGAGATTTACGCAATTTATTCTATTGCAAACCTTTCTCCTAACCTAACCTAGAAGTATGTGGACTATTCAACGTGAGCAAACATTTTTTTCGGCGAAATATAGCCGTTGACACAAACTAGAATTCAGCCCAAATGAATTTCCAAGAGTGTATTAATTTATGTTCATTATTCTATAAATCCATATCAGTCCAAGTGTAATGTGCTAATGTGTTATATTCTTCATCCGGTTAAATCTATCTTTAAGTTGAAGTTAGATTGGTCTTTAACAAATATTTCTTTCGCCTTCCCCAATGTCTCCAGTAAAGATTGCAATGGTTAACAACAATCAGTGAGGTTTTATAGAAGTTCCTATTCAAAATTTCAAAGTTGAAAAAAGTTAACTTTTATCATTTCCGTAGTGAATTTATTGATTTTAATTAGTAATATATGTCAATACAGTGTGAATCTACAGAGAGTTTTATGTAATACTGAACATTTTTATAAAGAGATTTTTTTTTTAAATATATATATATATATATATGTATACGTCGTACATTTTCCGACGTTCGGTTTATAAAAAGAATTTAATTTATAGCTTTAAACGAGTGTTTTCCACTCCCAGGCTAAGCATGAAGTAAAATTTCAAGTTTAGAAAAGCCTGAAAATTTGGTTTGGTCGCGTAGCGCGAAGCGCGGAGCGGCCAAACCAAATTTTCAGGCTTTTCTAAACTCGAAATTTTACTTCATGCGCCACCGGTACACAACACTGATTCAATGTAAAGTTTAGCGGTGTGTTTTAAACTTCGTAATATGTCAGTGTTTTGTACCGGTGGCGCATGAAGTAAAATTTCGAGTTTAGAAAAGCCTGAAAATTTGGTTTGGCCGCTCCGCGCTTCGCGCTACGCGACCAAACCAAATTTTCAGGCTTTTCTAAACTCGAAATTTTACTTCATGCTTAGCCTGGGAGTGGAAAACACTCGTTTAAAGCTTCAAACTAAATTCTTTTAACAAACCGAGCGTCGGAAAATGTACGACGTATGCATATGTATATTTAAAAGAAAATTTTCTTCATGAAAATGTTCGGTGTTACATAAAACTCTCTGTATATTATAATGCATGTTATTCCACGGGGTGTAGAGTAAAGTCGAGCCTAGATTTGTTTTAAAGTAAAGAAAACAAAAGTAAAAAGTTGTTCCACATTGGAGGATAGAACCCGGATAGGCGAGTTGTTACGCGGACGCCTTAACCTGTGCACGCTGACATTTGAAATACTTTCACGAATATTATTTTATAGACTTACCGCCTGTCCACCGCAAAAATTCTCATTATCATTATAATTAATCGGAGCTTCATCATCAAACCTCCACAAAGAACTCCTATTCGGAGGATCCAGCATCATCCCATGCCCAGAAACCCTTTCCACCACCAAAAAGGCGGCTAGTACAACAGATAAAAGCTTAAACATATTTTTTCTCATTTATTTCAATTAATAATGAATACTAACAAACAAATCCATTGGCTTTTATAGACCCCTGATTTGTAGTAAATAAAAATGATAAGATAAAGTTAAGCCCTGAGATTAGCAGAAATTTTAACCGACAAATCTATATTAACGGTAATTAGAACTCAAGATCATAATCCATTTGAGTGGATTTACAAGCGTGATAAATCACTCAATGAAGTTTTTTCTGTATTTGATGGTTCTG
Organism: Philonthus cognatus; assembly: GCA_932526585.2. Taxonomy (NCBI): domain Eukaryota; kingdom Metazoa; phylum Arthropoda; class Insecta; order Coleoptera; family Staphylinidae; genus Philonthus; species Philonthus cognatus. Next base: position 54,120,105 of record OW052247.1, on the reverse strand, counting down.
ATAAGATTTGTTTGAGTGAAAGTACGCGTGGTTTGTACTTATTTTTGAGCTTTTAGGGAATTAAATTTAGTAATTTAATCTTGTACAATAAGGAAACAAAATATTTTCAAAGGATTATGTATAATATGAGTCAAGGTGAAATATTATAACGATATATTTTGTTGCAATTATTTTTTTTACAATAATATGCGTCGATTACAATAACTAAATCGCTGACTAAGACTCCGGAAGTTAACCCGGATCTAAAAGCATAAATTTCGGTATATTGTCGTCTTAAGTACAATATTAATTGGGTTTTTAGTTTTAGCAGCGGAATAATTTCAAAAAATGGTGATGTGTCCATCATAGTACTTTCCCCCGTAAATTGCGTATTAAATCACTTTTAAAATATTTGTAGCATTATTATTTTCAAAATGTCTTCAACTTTTTGATAACTACAACTTTTATTTGAAACATTTTTCAATTGTATCAACACATACACTGAGACAAACCAATGACTAGATAAAAGAACATTATTTATTAATTATCTCAAAAACTAAGAGTGCTATGACAAAAAGTAAAGATACAAAAAATCTTTAATATTTTATTACCTACAACTTTTATTTGAAACATTTTTCAATTGTATCAACACATACACTGACACAAATCAATGACTAGATAAAAAACACTATTTATTAAATATATCAAAAACTAAGAGTGCTATGACAAAAAGTGAATCTACAAAAAAATCTTTAGTTTTTCATTTCCTACAACTTTTATTTGAAACATTTTTCAATTGTATCGACACATACACTGTCACACACCAATAACTAGATAAAACACAACTTTTGAAATATCTCAAAAACTAAGAGTGCTATGACAAAAAGTAAGTGAACAATACATCTTCATTTTGTTATTATCTATAACTTTTATTTGAAAGAATTTTTTGTTTGATGAACATTTATTGAAAAAATCTGAAAAAACTGAAAAACGCTAAGAATAAAGTACCACTTCCGGTTTTCCGATTTTCACCAAAAGCTTTTCAGTTCTTCCGATTGTAACAAAAAGCTTAAGTTTCAAGTTTCATCTCGATATCTTTAGCGGTTTTTGCGGTACAGCGCAAACAGACAGACAGACAGACAGACAGACATTTTTCAAAAATGGTCTTATTCGACTCAGGGGACCTCAAAACGGATATTTCCGCTAAAATTTTTGATTCGAAAATTTTCACGAAAACAATACTTTCCCTTTGTATTACATACGGGGGAAAGTAAAAATAAAATGAAGACGGAGACTTTATTGTAGAAATTTGTATGTAACTTTTTTTTGATTTGTTTAACTACATTCTTATTTTGCAAAAAAAGGGGTATTTTTACGGAAAATATAAAGTTTGTTATGTTGGCATAAAAGGATCTTAAATTACATTTTTACTTTCCCCCGTATGTTATATAAAGGGAAAGTATTGTTTTCGTAAAAATTTTCGAATCAAAAATTTTAGCGGAAATATCCGTTTTGAGGTCCCCTGAGTCGAATAAGACCATTTTTGAAAAATGTCTGTCTGGCTGTGTGTGTGTCTGTGTGCGCTGTACCGCAAAAACCGCTAAAGATATCGAGATGAAACTTGAAACTTAAGCTTTTTGTTACAATCGAAAGAACTGAAAAGCTTTTGGTGAAAATCGGAAAACCGGAAGTGGTACTTTACTCTTAGCGTTTTTCAGTTTTTTCAGATTTTTTCAATAAATGGTCATCAAACAAAAAATTCTTTCAAATAAAAGTTGTAGATAATGACAAAATGAAGATATATTGTATATTTACTTTTTGTCATAGCACTCTTAGTTTTTGAGATATTTTAAAAGTTGTTTGTTATATCTAGTTATTGATGTGTGACAGTGTATGTGTCGATATAATTTAAAAATGATTCCAATAAAAGTTGTAGGAAATAAAAAACTAAAGATTTTTTGTGGACTCACTTTTTGTCATAACACTCTTAGTTTTTGTTATATTTAATAAATAGTGTTTTTTATCTAGTCATTGATTTGTGTCAGTGTGTGTGTTGATACAATTGGAAAATGTTTCAAATAAAAGTTGTAGATAATAATATATTAAAGATTTTTTGTATCTTCACTTTTTGTCATAGCACTCTTAGTTTTTGAGATATTTAATAAATAGTGTTTTTTATCTAGTCATTGGTTTGTGTCAGTATGTGTTGATCCAATTGAAAAATGTTTCAAATAAAAGTTGTAGTTATCAAAAAGTTGAAGACATTTTAAAAATAATAATGCTACAAATATTTTAAAAGTGATTTAATACGCAATTTACGGGGGAAAGTACTATGATGGACACATCACCATTTTTTATAGCTATCTTCTACAACTTATAATGAAAAACTAATGAAAATACATTGTAAAATATTCCTTTGAGAAGATTGGCAGTTGTTTTCATTTATTTCTTTTCTAGAATAAACTATTCATATTCATATTTATTGATGCAACAATAATGTACATGTTTTACACAGGTCAGTTCTTAACTAAATAATAATAAAAAATAAAAATAAACTACATATCAAAGTAAAAATAAAAAAGTAAAAAAGACTGCATTTTAATGCAGCGTTTAAACTGCAATTACAGTTTAAACGCTGCATCAAAATTAAATTCAAGATAATCCTCCCAGCAGTAAAAGGCATTAATTGATAAGAAATCCTTCAGAACTCGGTAGAACTTCTTGTGTAGTAATTCCTGGATGATTTTTGGCAGGACATTAAAAAATTTAATAGCGTAGAAACGTTCTCCCGTCCGAGCTTTAGTCAGCCTCGTAGCTTTTAAATACAGATTTGATTGTTGTCGAGGGCTATATTGGTTGATATCACTGCACTCACTGCAACTAAGTAGAATGCCGCGAGTAAGACAGTTTTTCATATTTTTGGAAAATTAAATTGCGCGCGAACATGCAGTGAGTTTATTTTATGACAGAAATCAATAGAAAAAAACTACAAAGCTTTGTAAAGCTGCATTTTAAAATATGTACAAATTCGTTTTCCATAAAATTTTATATATATATATCAGAAAAAATCATTCAATTTCAGACGTGTTTGTGCAAGTTTACCAATGTTTGATATTTTTTATAAAAATGCGATAAAAGTAGGAAACATTTTTGTTTTATTTAGACATGCTCAAAGTTCATACCTATTTTTCTTAAAGTGGGTATACAGGGAATTTGTTTTTAAGTATACATATCATGCAGTATTTTTAAAAGCGTTTAATTTGAAGTTTTGATAAGTGTTTCCACTCCTTAATTAAGCATGAAGTAAAATTTCGACTTTAGAAAAGCCTGAAAATTTGGTTTGGTCGCGTAGCGCGAAGCGCGGAGCGGCCAAACCAAATTTTCAGGCTTTTCTAAACTCGAAATTTTACTTCATGCGCCACGCGTATAAAACACTGATTTCAAGCGAAGTTTACTCGTTCACAATGTTTCAGCGCTTTCAGTGTTTAATACGCGTGGCGCATGAAGTAAAATTTCGAGTTTAGAAAAGCCCAGAAAATTTGTCTCGGGTCGCTGCGCGACCCTCGACAAATTTTCACGGGGTTTTTCTAAACTCGAAATTTTACTTCATGCTTAGTCTGGGAGTGGAAAACACTCAATATCAATATTAATAACTTACCGGTAAGATATTGATAAGACATAGTACTCGAAATATATATTTAAGTTTAACTTACCGGTAAGATATTGATAAGACATAGTACTCAAAATATACATTTCGAATACTATGTATGTATATTCGATATTCGTTGTGTTTTTAAAAGAGTTCAATTTGAAGCTTTACACGAGTGATTTCCACTCCCAGACTAAGCATGAAGTAAAATTTCGAGTTTGGAAAAGCCCTGTGAAAATTTGTCGAGGGTCGCGCAGCGACCCGAGACAAATTTTCTGGGCTTTTCTAAACTCGAAATTTTACTTCATGCGCCACGCGTATTAAACACTGAAAGCACTGAAATATTGTGAACGAGTAAACTTCGCTTGAAATCAGTGTCTTGTACGCGTGGCGCATGAAGTAAAATTTCGAGTTTAGAAAAGCCTGAAAATTTGGTTTGGTCGCGTAGCGCGAAGCGCGGAGCGGCCAAACTAAATTTTCAGGAAATTTTACTTCATGCGCCAGGCGTATAAAACACTGATATAATGTAAAGTTTAATATGCGCTATTTATGTAGTCTTTTTTTGTGGAGAGCGGCAGTTTTTAAAAAAATATGCGTATAAGTTTACCAGAAAACTGCAGTTTTATTTGTACTAATATTTCGTTAAATATTTCTTAATTTCTTTAGAGCAGAAATATATGTTTGCGTTTTGTATATTAAGATAACATTTTTGTCAGAATACAGCTGTCAAAAAATGTCTAAATATATTTTTGCCCAGAAGAAGCTAGAAAATATTTAGCGAAATATTAGCACAATTACAAATAAAGTTATCTGGTAAACTCATCCACATATTTAAAAAAAAAAACGGCAGCCTTCCCCAAAACCTTACTAACAATTTTTTCCAAATTTACTACTTTAGCATACTGATTTAGCAGTCTATTTTAGACTTGAAATCAGTGTTTTACACGTGTGGCGCATGAAGTAAAATTTCAAGTTTAGAAAAGCCTATAAATTTGGATTTGTCGGGGCAAAACCTTAATAACAATCTTGTTCAAAATATACTACTTTAGCATACTGATTAAGCAGTGTATTTTGGACTTCACTTGTATCAGTGTTTTACACGCGTGGCGCATGAAGTAAAATTCGAGTTTAAAAAAGCCTAATTTGGATTGGTCGCTGCGCTTCGCTACGCGACCAATTCAAATTTTCAGGCTTTTCTAAATTTTACTTCATGCTTAATCAAGGAGTAGAAACAGTAGTTGAAGGTAAGTTATTAAACGCTGTTAATTTTACAAGTACTTAATGACTTTTACCCTGCAACAACAATATTGTTATTCATCAGTAAATTATTAATAAACCGGTCTTAACTTTAAATATAGAATTACGATAATATTTGTATCCGATTGTATTTTAAAAATTTAATAAATAAACTTATTAAATTTAAAAGCCATATACATTATAGACTATACATAATTGCAACATAAGGTAATATTATCAAATCTATCAATATAAATAAAAATGGCATGTTTTTTAAAGCATGTGTTATGCTTTAATGATTCATTTTTCGATAAGTAATATTCGAAATAAATCAGTTCTAATTACATAAAATCGATCGTAATCAACATAAGAGCACTTAGGTTTTCAATTTACTAGAAAATTATTATTTACGTCTCGAAATTATAAAGAACAAATTACAGAAAACACGTGTTCGGTTGTTATTCCCGTTTTAGAAAATATTAAATATTGTCAGCCGTAATATAACGAGTGGTATGATTATTATCGATGATATTTTGGAGTTGAAACCCAGCTGCAGATTCAACGAGCCCGAAGGGCGAGTTGAATGTGCTGCTTCGGTTTCAACGACAAAATATCATCGATAATTAATCATATCACGAGTTATATTTAGTGAGAAAATATAACGAATAAAGTAATGTGAGTCCCTTAACATTATCGACAGCTGAGATATTGTTGTTTCCCTATTGATTGAGAATTTTTTAACCGCACAAAAGTTACAAATAGAAAGACTGTTATTCCTTACTTCACTTTTTATTTCTATGTTAGATGTACATTTCGAGACACAAGGTGCTCATTATCAATAACAAACAGTTTGTTATTGATGATGAGCACCTTGTGTCTCGAAATGTACATCTAACATAAAAATAAAAAGTGAAGTAAGGAATAACAGTCTTTCTATTTGTGATTAATCACTTCACGTAAACTCAAAACAATACAGTTACGCACAAAAGTTCGTAAACTGCCGCCACTGTGATTCTTTATTCAAGACAGTGTTTTTTGGCGTCGCATTTTTCACTTTTCTATTAATATTACTGCACGAAACTTTACCTATTTTGACGTTTCGAATGACAGGAAAACTTATCACCCACCGCTTCTTTTGTTTTTTATCATCGCGGTGATAGACATGTACCTACGGATACTTGCATCTCATTGGTTTAAAATTCGTTCTAGTAGGCTATGAGTTGTATTCTCAGGTAAATAGCAATTAATGCTTTATAGTTTTGAGAGGTGCTTAAATCAGCAGTTTATTTTGAAAGTAGCCTAAGTCCACTGATATATAAACATCTTTATTGTGCACTAAAAAAATTACAGTTTGTTTATTTTTACACTATATTTTATTTTTTGGATCCTTGACTATCGACCATCGGTCTTTCAGCCTGAGTTGTATTTGTCCTTGTCTTGTCAGTTAGTTATGATTCATGTGAGATGAAATGAATTGATAAATGGTTGTTTCTGGGTTGTTGAATTTGGGAGAAATATTGGGGTTTCGTACTAAACAGAGGTGATTAAGGATGTCATGGATGTGTGGGTTAGATGCGATTTTTTGGGATAGTTGGGTAAGTCGTTGTTGGATAGGGATTATTTCTGTTTCCTAAGTCCATTTAATAATAATAATATAAATAAATGCCTGTGTTAATTGATACGAAAACATACAATTATAATTTGATAGCGTAATTAAAAAATTAAAAAATTAAAGATAACAAAATGTTATTCATTACACAGGAAGTTTTTCTTTTAAGTATACATATCCCAATTATATGCTGTTAGTCTTCAGATATTCGTTGATTTCTTAAAAGAGATCAATTTGAAGCTTTAAACGTGTGTTATCCACTCCCAGATTAAGCATGAAGTAGAATTTCGAGTTTAGAAAAGCCTGAAAATTTGTTTTGGTCAAACGATTTAAAAATTCTACGCACAGGTTATAAGGGATTAACGCGTAGTTATCGGGAGGGTTTAGAAATTTTAAAAGCCTTAGGGGCGAGTAAAAATGTGGTTAACGACAACGAAGACCTTTGGAATTCCCCGATATTAAATGCCCTTATTAACCAATAAAACTCAAAACTGTATATATTCCCAAACAAATAAATTTGTACAACATTCTTGATAATGCCATTAAGCCGAAACTAGTAGAAAATAAAATACATATAAGTGAAACAAAACCAAGTAAATTTAATTTACAAACTAATACCATATTTTCTTTGTTCAAAACACACCAAGAATTTGTTTTTATATTATTCATTAGAAGCAGAAAACATCCGTGTTTTGATTTGTTCCATTAATTACATTGTGAAAACAATTCATTATTTTTTTGTATGGAAGGCTTCTACTTCGTTATACATGTTAATTTATAAATAAAAAAACGTTAAAACTTTGTTTGTATAATATAACAAACAAAGTTAAAACGTTTTTTATTGACAATTAATTATAATACAATTAAAATTAACACTTTAAATATTTTTATATTAAACCAGTCAACCTCACAACAATTACTCATTTTTTTTAAACCGTATACATAAATGAATGCATTATATTGATTGGTTCAATGGCTTGGTTTTAAAAAGAAGTGATCCTTTTTAATAAACATAATCGTTCCGTTTTCTTGAGTGTTGTTTCCGTCTGGTTCCCGTTGTTTGTTCTGCTCAAAACCGGACCAAAGTTAATGACGAAGGTCAGTGGCGTGCACAGAATTACAAATTGTAATTCCTGCATTTCATTACTTCCAGCACAATAAAAAGAAAATTACAATGCGACACGACAGAGAGTAAAAAAACACGTTGTAAACCGGAATAATTTTTCTTTAATTGTCTAGACTAGTATTTCTTAAACTTTAATTAGCCATGCCTCTAAAATTCTGATACCCGTGGAGTATTTGGAGGAGCAAATTACGCTTGAATTTTGAAAGTGGAAATAAATCGAATTAAAAAATTGTGTTGTAAATTTTATTTTTTCTTGATTTCTGAGATTTTCATAGATTTTTTTGACAGGAAATCGAATTAAAACTAAATTTAAATTGTAAGGCTCGGATTATATGCACAATGCATGTTTTTTACTAAGAGGTATATCAACAAAATTGTAAGTTTTCTATACATATCCAATGTTTGGCTTATTTTTAATAAAAAAAAACCATTAAATATGCATAGAAAACTTACATGTTTGTTGGTATACCTTTTAATAACAAATATGCATTTTGTATTTAATCTGAGCCATAAATAAAAGTATATATCTAAGCAGGTTTCTTAAAAAACACGTTTATTTCATTTTAATTAAAACAAACAGTTTTTTTGACAAAACGTGTTTTTTTCATTGAAACAGCGTTTAAAACATTAACAATTAAAATATGTTTAAAACGTGCTTTAAACATCTTTAAATGACGTTTGCAACGTGCTTAAAACAGATCATACAGGGCATTTTTCTTTTGAGTATACATATCCCGATAATTACAGAGTTACTTTTTTAAATTTGCGGCAATTCGTTGTTTCAAAGCGGTTAATTTAAGGCTTTTCCACTCCCAGACTAAGCATGAAGTAAAATTTCGAGTTTAGAAAAGCCTCGCTTAGAAAATTTGTCGAGTTTAGAAAAGCCCGAGTTTGGATTGAGATTTTTTCCGGCAATAAATTTTGATGCAGGGAGTTTTTCTTTTAAGAATACGTATCCCAACTACCTGCTGTAAATCTTAAGATATATATATATATATATATATATATATATATATATATATATATATATATATATATATATATATATATATATATATATACAGGGTGTCCGTATTTCGAGGAAATGCATGGGGATCTCGGTTATTTGAAGAGTTAGAGAGTTGGTTAAATTAGGGAAAATATGTAAAATTTGTAGCCCAACAATAATCCGAAAACAGATTTAAAATATCTTTTTTTGTTTTCGAGATATTGCCAAAAAACTATTTTTTTTTTAAATTTCGTTTTTATTTTTTTATTCAAAAACTATTGGATCTAGGAATTTGCAACTTTTACATTATAGAGGCACTTTTTAATCAGGAATTTAGTAGTGTATTTACATTTAAAATAACTTTATTATCTTCTCCAGAACCATAGCCAACTTTTGTTTTTCTTATGGGCGCCATATCGGATATTCATATTTTTGGAAAGAACTTTTTTTTCTGAATTCAACGGTATACCACACTTATAATTTATTTTGCGTTTCATTTGAAACAAAGCAACCTTTTGTTTTTTTTTAAGAGTGCCTTGAAAACAGTTGCACATTTTAAAATTCCTGAGGCCTACAACTATATTTTTTTAGGGAAGGAACCAGAATAATCACTCTGCTGTTTGATGAAGTTTTTCATAATATTAAATAATAATAAATAAATTAATTAAATATCTTTTGAACTAAAATTATCACAAACTTAGAGTAAGTGTTCGAATATATCACCATTGACCTCCAAACATAATTCTAGTCTTTTCCTTAAATTTTGCACTGCCCGAAAAATGTCTCTTCTTCTTAATTGCTGAATGGTAACTAATTTTTTTCTTGAATTAATTTCTCATCTGGCACTTGGTGAAACATATTACACTATGTAAAGTTAATTAAAGGAAAGGCACTTGGTATTGTTTCACAATTAAATCTTTATTCCGACTAGTTTCGGTTTGTTAGACCATTTTCAAAGGAATGTCACATTCCTTTGAAAATGGTCTAACAAACCGAAACTAGTCGGAATAAAGATTTAATTGTGAAACAATACCAACCAACTCTCTAACTCTTCAAATAACCGAGATCCCCATGCATTTCCTCGAAATACGGACACCCTGTATATTAGAAAATTTGTCGAGTTTAGAAAAGCCTGAGTTTAGATTGAGATTTTTTCCGGCAATAAATTTTGATGCAGGGAGTTTTTCTTTTAAGAATACGTATCCCAACTACCTGCTGTAAATCTTAAGATTTATATATATATATATATATATATATATATATATATATATATATTAGAGCTTAATTGGAAGCTTTAAACGAGTGTTTTTCATTCACAGACTAAGCATGCAGTAAAATTTCGAGTTGATAATAAAAAGCCATTTTATAAAAAAAAATCAGATAGTACATTTTATCATAACAACGACGATATATTAAATTATATGTTAGTAATAATAATTTATTTCTCAACAGACATAACATTTAATAACACAGAAATGTAAATGTATCAAAGAATTGACAAATAACTTAAATTGAAGCATGATTTATTTTACAACTTGGATATCATTTTTTTAATTTAATAATATTTTGTAATAAGTAGATTTCATGTTAATTGACAAATTGATAATAAATTATAACGATTACAAAATGATATATTTCGTTATTAATTACATATTGCGTATTTTTGCTTTCTCAGTTGATTAAATATCTATTCAAAATTGGATTATACCTGTGATATTTCTTACTTCGACAATAATAATTGGTTCTTGGTATTCCTGAACAGTTAAATTATATTTGTGATTACGTGATATAAATGATGAAGTAAAATTTCGAGTTTAGAAAAGCCCCGCGTAGAAAATATATCGAGGGTCGCGCAGCGACCCGAGACAAATTTTCACGGGGCTTTTCTAAACTCGAAATTTTACTTCATGCGCCACGCGTATAAACCACTGATTAACAGTAAAATTAAAAATATATAACGCTCTGATGTGATGGTGATCAATATTTATTGAGATGTAGCGAAAAATGCAAGAATTACTGTTTTTGTGAGTAGTTTTGAAATAATAATAATAATAAAAGTAGAATAAATTTAGTTTGTGCAAATTTTATGTAATAATCGATACTTATTATTATTATTACAAAAGATTGACAGATATTAATAATTTTGAGGGCTAACAATGATTGACTGCTGTCAAGATTTTATTAATTAACAGATTTGACGTCCTTGTTTTCAAAGCACTCTTTGCAAAAAAAAAATATTTTAAATATCAAATCTAAAATAAATTATGAATGTGATACATCACTGAGTTCAGAAAGAAATATTCTTTCAAAAAATATAATAATGTAAAATGGCGCCCATATTAAAAACAAAAGTTGGTAATGGTCCCCAGACTACTAACATTGAGTAGGACACAGCTGAAAACAACCATAGGACTGCTCACAGGCCACATGACTGTTAAAGAGCATCTAAGGAAAATCGGGCTATACAACGGCGACACCAACTCTCGCCTCTGTAATACGGCACCGGAAACAATTATGCACGTTCTGTGCAGGTGCAATGCGCTGGAGAGCAAAAGACGGCTCATATTTGGGAACAGACAAATGGAACCAAATGATTTCCACGCGCAACCTCTGAAGGACCTGCACAAGCTAGTGCAGGGCATCGAGTTCGGAATAGTTGCGTGAGTGTAATAATATTGGGACAGTACAATAAGTCACCTAGGCTGCAGTGCATCCGGATCCGAAAGGAAGACGGCCCCCACAGGAAAAAAGAAAAAAAAAGGTCCCCAGGTAAATGTTATAGTTATCTTAAAAAAAATATGCTACTAGATTCCTTATTAAAAAGTGTCTTTATATTGTCACAGTTCTAAACGGCCTGATTCGGTAGTTTTTGAATAAAAAAATAAAAACGATTTTTCAAAAAATAAGTTTTTTGTTGATATCTCGAAAACAAAAAAAGGTATTTCAAAATTGTTTTCAGATTATTATTAGGCCCCAAAATACGAAACTTTGCCCCATCCTACTCTCTATCTCTTTAAATAACTGAGATCCCCATACATTCTGTCGAAATACGGCACCCTGTATATATATTTGAGATTAAAAGAAACATTGCTTAACCACTGTATATACATACAATGTTGGTTATAATAACTATTCTTCCTAAATTATTTAATTTACTCCACTATTTTGTTTAATTGATTTTCAATTATTTAAAATAGAAATTTGATTTGATTACTTTTTGACATTTTAGTATGTGTATGAAAGTTTGGCTGCCTATGATCGAAACATATAGCATAGTATACACGAATGTTCTAATGCGTTATTTATATGGGAAACTGTATACATAAAAGCAACATTTCCTGTCCTGCGTATCTTTAGCGATAGGGGTGTTGTTATTTTTTTGTTTATATAACTCTCATATTTACTAACAAAAATATAACGAAATAATATTACACTAATATTATCATGCTGTCTATCAGTTTACGCATTTTTCTAAATATTTTTAGATAATTAAAGAGTCTTCGATTATATCAATATTGTTGGAGAAAATTAAAGAATTGTATTCTTCATTATATGGATTTAGTTAAATATCTTGTGCTATTAATTAAATAAAGAGAGACACATATCTTTATTTAGACGTTTACAAAATATACATTAAAATATTTAATTTATTTACAGTTTTAAAAAGATAACCGATTAGTCTGCCTGGGCTCTCGACCTGCGGTCTTTCTGCCCCTCATTAAATGCATTATACCGAATTTCAACAAATTGCATTTTTCTATCGGAATAATTTTCCATTTGCCGTTATTAATGTTCCCGAAGTTAGTTATCGGTCCGTGCAATCATTAATCCCGGGCGGTAATTTATTTTTCTCGTTGATTTCCTAACGAACCCCTTATCGGATACGGAATCCGATAAATCGGCGCCCGACTATTTTTATTTCTCACTATATACTAAACACGTGACTATAGTTTTTAATATCTAGTAGTCATTCTCAATCATAATTAAATATATTCAACATTAATACTTTTTAACTTTTTATTTCTCACTATATTTACATAAACATCGAATGGCTAAATATATTAATCTGCAACAACTCTATAATCAATATTTTTATTGGTCTCCACTTTAGAACATTTGTAATAGCCTTGAGCCATATTAACCAACAGATCAAATCAATAATAATAAGATAATAAAAAATATAAACTTCTTTTAAAAAGTGAGTACCACAAACTAATCTCTAGAGTACATATTAAAAAAGCATTTCCACCCCTGCCCAATCACTCCTTGTAATGATGATCCTTGAAGATGTTATTCAACTCATCCAGCAAGGTCTCGTACCTAAAAGCCACCCTGATATCCGGCACGTTAGTACGGCTGATATCGTTGCCCGCAACGCCATCTTTTGTGTAGTTTGGACCCAACCAGTACTGCTTCATTTTGTGCGGGAATCCCGACATTAGTACGCTGTTTCTTGCTAGCTCGCACATGTCACAGCTGGATAATTTCCATACTTGCGCGGCTATGCTGTATTCCTCCATCAGGGGTTCTTTAGTGAAATGGAATTGGAGTGGATCATCGGTTGATAGTGACACGACTAAGCCTCTAGCTAGGTATTCAGGAAGCGGGTTTCTGTGGTAGTTCAAGAACAGACTGTTGTTGGACAGCGGGCTCATCGCGATGCCAATCTGCGCTAGGTAGTATAAATATTGCAGGACTGGAACTTTCCTCAGGAGCAATCCGTGGGAGATGTTTTCTGAAAGCATGTACCCGCAAACCAAGTGTTGGACAGGGCCGGCTTCGCCGCAATGGGGTCTTATCACGAAGGTGTTTAGACCGCGCTCCGCACGGAAATGGTTGAGAACGGCGACGTTGGCGTACATGTAGTATTGGTAGTAGGCGTATGGGGGGTTTTCCTCATCGGACCACTTGTCTGGTGGGGCGATGTCTTTTTCAAAGAGTGGGTTTTCTGGCTTGCTTTCGTCGTCGACGGAATCGAAGCCGATTATGTATTGGAGGAAACGATGGAGTTCCGGATGGGAGGTTGGTCTGGCTGTTACTTCCAATAGAGGGAGGAAGATGTTGGTCAGGATTTCCTGGAAGTTCTTCATCATCTTGTTTAATTTGAAGATATCACTGAAAGGATAGAGTTATATTATTATGTTAATCATTATTGTTATTAACGTAAATGAACCTGACAAGAGTTATATGTTTTTGGCTCTACATTGTAAATGGCTTGTCCGTTAATAAAGAATTATTATTATTATTATTAAGATAATTCATGTAGTCTTAAACTCTGTTTTCTTTTCTTTTAATATGACCAAACATAAGCTGTATTTATTGCGAACAGTTGCAGTGCTGCTTTAATAATAGGGTATTTTAAACATCAAATTTTCAGATGTTGGTAAATGATCATCAATGTGACAAATAAATCATAATTTAGCAAATAAGTTGTCACGATGCAGAGATTTTCAAAAAAAAAAACGTTACAAGTTACAACATTACAACACATACGGGGAGTTTTAAGTATACTTTCACATATTCCATATAAACATTTGTAAAATGAATGAACATGTGATCAAAACTGAGTCGAAATATATTTTGAACTTCACTTTAAATGAGTGTTTTATACGCGTGGCGCATGAAGTAAAATTTCGAGTTTAGAAAAGCCCGAAAATTTGTCTCGGGTCGCTGCGCGACCCTCGACAAATTTTTACGGGGCTTTTCTAAACTCGAAATTTTACTTCATGCTTAGTCTGGGAGTGGAAAACACTCGTTTAAGACTTCAAATTAAACTTTGAAGTCTTAAACGAGTGTTTTCCACTCCCAGACTAAGCATGAAGTAAAATTTCGAGTTTAGAAAAGCCCCGTGAAAATTTGTCGAGGGTCGCGCAGCGACCCGAGACAAATTTTTTGGGCTTTTCTAAACTCGAAATTTTACTTCATGCGCCACCCGTATAAAACACTAAAATATTGTGAACTCTTTGTATACTTGAATCTCACTTGAAATCACTGTTTTGTACGCGTGGCGCATGAAGTAAAATTTCGAGTTTAGAAAAGCCCAGAAAATTTGTCTCGGGTCGCTGCGCGACCCTCGACAAATTTTCACGGGGCTTTTCTAAACTCGAAATTTTACTTCATGCTTAGTCTAGGAGTGGAAAACACTCGTTTAAGACTTCAAATTAAACTTTGAAGACTTAAACGAGTGTTTTCCACTCCCAGACTAAGCATGAAGTAAAATTTCGGGTTTAGAAAAGCCCCGTGAAAATTTGTCGAGGGTCGCGCAGCGACCCGAGACAAATTTTCTGGGCTTTTCTAAACTCGAAATTTTACTTCATGCGCCACCCGTATAAAACACTAAAATATTGTGAACTCTTTGTATATTTGAATCTCACTTGAAATCACTGTTTTATACGCGTGGCGCATGAAGTAAAATTTCGAGTTTAGAAAAGCCCGAAAATTTGTCTCGGGTCGCTGCGCGACCCTCGACAAATTTTCACAGGGCTTTTCTAAACTCGAAATTTTACTTCATGCTTAGTCTGGGAGTGGAAAACACTCGTTTAAGACTTCAAATTAAACTTTGAAGACTTAAACGAGTGTTTTCCACTCCCAGACTAAGCATGGAGTAAAATTTCGAGTTGAGAAAAGCCCCGTGAAATTTTGTCGAGGGTCGCGCAGCGACCCGAGACAAATTTTCGGGCTTTTCTAAACTCGACATTTTACTTCATGCGCCACCCGTATAAAACACTAAAATATTGTGAACTCTGTATATTTGAATCTCACTTGAAATCACTGTTTTATACGCGTGGCGCCTGAAGTAAAATTTCAAGTTTAGAAAAGCCCAGAAAATTTATCTCGGGTCGCTGCGCGACCTTCGACAAATTCTCACAGGGCTTTTCTAAACTCGAAATGTTACTTCATGCTTAGTCTGGGAGTGGAAAACAGTCGTTTAAGTCTTTAGAGGTTTTAAATTGGAAGTTTTTAATAAGATCACTTCATGCCAAATTTTCTCGGCTTTTCTAAACTCGAAATTGTACTTCATGCGCCACCCGTATAAAACACTAAAATATTGTGAACTCTGTACATTTGAATCTCACTTGAAATCACTGTTTTATACGCGTGGCGCATGAAGTAAAATTTCGAGTTTAGAAAAGCCCCGTGAAAATTTGTCTCGGGTCGCTGCGCGACCCTCGACAAATTTACTACGCGGGGCTTTTCTAAACTCGAAATTTTCCTTCATGCGCCACCCGTATAAAACACTAAAATATTGTGAACTCTTTGTATATTTGAATCTCACTTGAAATCACTGTTTTATACGCGTGGCGCATGAAGTAAAATTTCGAGTTTAGAAAAGCCCGAAAATTTGTCTCGGGTCGCTGCGCGACCCTCGACAAATTTTCACGGGGCTTTTCTAAACTCGAAATTCTACTTCATGCTTAGTCTGGGAGTGGAAAACACTCGTTTAAGACTTCAAATTAAACTTTGAAGACTTAAACGAGTGTTTTCCACTCCCAGACTAAGCATGAAGTAAAATTTCGAGTTTAGAAAAGCCCCGTTAAAATTTGTCGAGGGTCGCGCAGCGACCCGAGACAAATTTTCTGGGCTTTTCTAAACTCGAAATTTTACTTCATGCGCCACCCGATTAAAACACTAAAATATTGTGAACTCTTTGTATATTTGAATCTCATTGGAAATCACTGTTTTATACGCGTGGCGCATGAAGTAAAATTTCGAGTTTAGAAAAGCCCGAAAATTTGTCTCGGGTCGCTGCGCGACCCTCGACAAATTTTCACGGGGCTTTTCTAAACTCGAAATTCTACTTCATGCTTAGTCTGGGAGTGGAAAACACTCGTTTAAGACTTCAAATTAAACTTTGAAGACTTAAACGAGTGTTTTCCACTCCCAGACTAAGCATGAAGTAAAATTTCGAGTTTAGAAAAGCCCCGTTAAAATTTGTCGAGGGTCGCGCAGCGACCCGAGACAAATTTTCTGGGCTTTTCTAAACTCGAAATTTTACTTCATGCGCCACCCGATTAAAACACTAAAATATTGTGAACTCTTTGTATATTTGAATCTCATTGGAAATCACTGTTTTATACGCGTGGCGCATGAAGTAAAATTTCGAGTTTAGAAAAGCCCAGAAAATTTGTCTCGGGTCGCTGCGCGACCCTCGACAAATTTTCACGGGGCTTTTCTAAACTCGAAATTTTACTTCATGCTTAGCCTGGGAGTGGAAAACACCCGTTTAAAGCTTCAAATTAAATTATTTTAATAAACCGAGCGTCAGCAAATGAACAACGTATGTTTATGTATACCTAAAAGAAACATTCTCGTTACAAGCATGTTCGGTGTTACGAAAAAATCTCTTTATATATATATATATATATATATATATATATATATATATATATATATATATATATATATATATATATATATTGTAACGGTTCTGTACCCGACACATGCTACGCCATTGGTTAAGTTAGATTCCACCCGCGAGAGGCGCGAGAGAGGATGGAAGAGGTGGCGCGAGAGAGCGGGCCCGAGGTTTTTTTTTGGTTTGGTGGTCTTGCGGTGGTTGTCCTGGTGTTTGTGTCGAGGAAATCAGGTATGCATTTTTGATAAATACTAATAAAGTCCGTGTATTATTATGAATGATTAATTTAATATGAGATACCGCCGTCTAACCGGCAGGTTATTTATTCAGTAAGAAGTTTATCGAAAATGCGTACCGCTAACGTAGCACGTGTAATTTTGTAGGTTATATGTTAGTTTTGTTGTGTTTCAATTATTCAACGAGTCCAATTTAATAGTGATGTCTTATCAGTAGTGTGTGGGTGAATAATAAGCTATTTAAAAGCTTGATGCCAGTGAGAGGAAATTATTTTCCCCTCACCGTTTCAAATTGACACCTGTCGCTCCTAGAGGACGGTGTTAATTTTACTACATTTTTCTGTGACCGAATTAATCTGTTTCTGTGTTTTTTTTTTGCTAACTAATGATATGTAAAGTCTGGTGTATCACCGTGTTAATTAATTCCTTTTATTGTAGTAAGGGGAATTAATTTAATTGCTATTCATTAATATTATTTAAATTCTGGTGCATCACCGTTTTGATTAATTCAGCTTATTGTTTTAAGTGGAATTAATTTAATTTCTAGTCAATAATATTATTTAAAAGTCTGGGTGTCACCATTTCAATTAATTCCAGTCTCTTGTGTTGAAGGGAATTAATTTGTTCAACTAAGGCCATTTGAACCCGCTTACTAACCACGTATTGGTCTATTGGCTGTGGGTCTTGATTTTTCTTGATTAACTACCCCCCTAATATGCTCCCCAACATGCTTAATGCCTAAACCCTGCGCATGCGTAGAATCATCATATTTGTAAGAGTTGTTAGCGACCCAGCCACCAGGGAACTCATAACGAAACAAATTACTGCCGTCGACTTGAACTTGTAGGTAAATCAATTCCCAGGAGACTCGCTACAATCAAGAAGGTGGACAGGTGACGGAGAGCTGGAGCTAGAAGAGTGTTAATCATACTGCTTCCACCCCGCTGCTTACCGCATGTTGCTAAAGGGATCCATCTAGGCCTGGTGACGGAGAGCTGGAGCTAGTAGAGCGTTAATCATACGGCTTCCGACCCGCTGCTTAACTACCCCACTTGCTAGCTTACCATTCCAGCAGTAGAGCCCGTATCTTGGCCCCCATATATGCCAGAAGTCACATGTTAAGGCAGGAGATACCCGCAACGATCAATTGGTGAGATAAACCCCAGTCACCCGACCAGAGAGAGAGCCACTACCGATAGTTCAAATCCATCGCCCACGATATCATTCATTTAGCTTTTATTTTATTGTGGCAGGTCAATTGTGAACTTTTTTATTAATCACATATTTTTTTCCTTCTCCTTTAATTGTTCTGATAAGTAATCATTCATTGCCTTTATTGATCTAAATTCTGGATAATTTATTAATTTACTTTTTATTCTTCTTTAATTGTTAATATAATTGTTATTAATTGATTTGGTGTTAATAGTGATTTAATTGTGACCTAACCTAAATAGTTCTCTTCCCCATCCTGTTACTTAGTAACTGGCGCGCGCACGGGATGCTGAATTAAAAAATACCCTGGCCCACGCACCGCTGAACTACCCTAGCCAAGGTCAGTGAGCCCTCTTATTTATTTTATGATAAGGGGGCGTCACAATATATATATATATATATATATATATAATGTCAGATTTCCCTCCACATAACCTACAAATTAAAAGTTGATTTACAACATAACATGTGCTTAACTCTGCGACGGTCGCGTAATGGAATTTTATGCCGCTTTTTCGTTTTTTCGCAAATTGTATTCAAAACAGTCATGGCACGCCTCTGTTCGTCCTTGCATTCCTGGTTGGCAATGTTAACCGCCAGATGACGGGGTAGTGGCATTTTTATGAAGCACGTGTTAGTTGTAATTAGGCTGTGAATGTGATAGGTTCATGAAAGCGGCACTCCGTACCGCAGTGCGACGGGTCATGTAAGTGAATTTAGAAGTAGTTATTACTAATTTCTTTTATTTCCTTTTATTATTATTACCTATAATTTCGTACAGTTGTTGGGGGTAAATAAACTACAAGACTTTTTTTTTAATTTTAGGACTAAAAATTCGAAATATCTAACAGAAAAAGAATTGCGGGAGATTTCCGAAAATTTTGCAGACGATGTTGAGGATGTTGTTGACTTTGATGATGAATCTGAGGGAGAGAACGAAGTAGTTGAAAATGATATAATTAGTAGTGACTCAGAACAGTCCATGGATGGTGGGGATAGTGACTCTGCAATTACTTTGCCAACATTGAAATCAGGAGAAGATTTTATTTTCTACATTGGAAAAGACAACGAATCAATATGGAAAAGCACTCCTGTTGTCACTTCAAGTAAAACTAAAGCTAAAAATATTATCAAGGTGGTACCTGGTGCCAAAGGGGCAGCAAGAAATGTCTTAGATGAAAAAGAGTCATTTTTTAAATTTATAACCAAAGAAATGATATACAAAATTGTTATCTGTACGAATATATACATTCAAAGCAAACCAGCCAGAAATTACGGAAGATCTAGAGATTGTCAATTGATCTCTAGCTTCGAAATTCAGGCTTTATTTGGAGTCCTTTTCATAATTTCGGAGCAAAGATGCCACTGGAATGATTTTACTGAGGGCGGTGTTTAGTTACAAAAGATTCTTATTTATTCTTCGTGCTTTGCGGTTCGACGACATTACAACTAGAAAAGATAGGGAAATAACTGACAAGTTCGCTGCTATTAGAGATATTTACAACGATTTCGTTACTATCTGCATGAAAAATTATAATTTAGGAGAAAATATAACTATAGACGAAATGCTTCATAAATTTAGAGGTCGATGTGGCTTTGTACAATACATGCCACAAAAACCAGCTAAATACGGCATAAAAATTTACGCTCTTTGTGACAGCAATACTTATTACACGTGGAGTTTCGAGATATATTGTGGAACACAGCGCAATGGACCCTACAAATTTTCTAATAAACCCTTTGACATAGTACAGAGATTAGTAGATCCTCTAAAGCAATCCAACAGAAACCTTACTACCGACAATTATTATACCAGTGTTCCTTTGGCTGAATATCTTTTAAAATGGTCTTACTTTGATTGGAACAATAAGAAAAAACAAAAAAGAAATTCCACCCGAGTTTCTACCTAATAAATCACGTGAAGTTGGTTCCAGCGTATTTGGTTTTCAGGATGAAATAACTCTCGTTACATATATTCCAAAGAAAAACAAGGCGGTGCTTTTACTATCTACCATGCATAATACCGACGAAATTGACAAAACTACTAATAAACCAGACATCATTCTGAACTACAATCAAACAAAATGTGGCGTTCATACGGTCGACCAGAAATGTACTTCTTATACAACTCAAAGAATTACTAGAAGGTGGCCCCTAGCAGTTTTTTTTTAGATTCTTGGATATTGGCGGTATAAACGCTGAAGTTATATTTACCGATACCAAGCCTCAAGTGGCTCCGTCTAGGAGACGAAAATTTTTGACAACCTTGGGATTTCAACTAATGGAAGATCATCTAAAAGAAAGGGCCAAAATGAGTACTCTTCCTCGGGACATAGTGGAATTTCTTTCAAAGTACCGAGTTTAAGAAGTACCAGCAGCGAATCAAAGTCATGTTGGACGCTGTCAGCTGTGCAGTAAACACAAAAATAATAAGACTACTGTAACTTGTAATTCGTGCAAACAATTTGTATGTAAAACACACTGTGATAAAATTGTCAAGTGTCATAATTGTCTTTACCCTCCAATGGAAGAAGACTGATTTAAACCTATTGTAAGAAGAGTGTTTTATAATATTATCAACTCAGTTTGCTACTTTTACTTAGCTCCTTTTTGGTATATTTTATTGTTAATGCCTCTTTTACAGATGTAAAATATTTACTTATGTAAAATAAATGTTATATACCTACTTTCTTTCACATAAAATGCCGCAACGCGACCGCTCATGTAATTTTTAAAGGCGCGACCGGCGCAGAGTTAATCTTGTCCTAACCTAAAACACACACACCAGCACCACTAAATTCTTGAAATGTCAAATTTGATTGGTCATATTAAAAAAACAGACAACTAACAGCCCTCAACTATACAGTAGTTTACTGCATATTTAATCAAGAAGTGGAAACAATCGTTAGAAGTTTTAATTTCAATAAAAACATAATGCACAATTCTCTATAAAATTCCGTATACTTACTATAATCTAGGAATCTGGATCAACCATCTAACATTGTCCGAATAAACATCAGACTCGATCGCCCACTTGGCCAATTTATCCCATTCCTCGCGGTTCTTCCCGTAAATACTCAACCTAAGCTCGGCATTCTGATACTTGGACTCTTCCAAATCGCTGGACACCTCTTTGATGATCCTCGCGAAATATTTACCATTCAAGTAGTTATCAGTTTTCAAGAAAACTTCCCTAAGCCTGCTCTCGCCGATCGGGTTATATTTCGCGTTGAATTTGTCGAAACGATGGAAGGTGTTCCTATCAGCATGCACGTCCAACATGTCCACAGTTAAATCATACGTTGTCAAATTCATGGACTAAAAATGGAAATTTTGTTTTATTATTAATAAATACACCATCAACTTGTATGTCACTTTTATAATTACAATACAGTTTTATGCATTCTATTATATGTTCAATAAAAAAAAAACTCTAGAGAACCATGATTTAATCTTTTTTCGAATTTAAGTTGGCTAAACACTTCAGGAATTGGCATATAAAACGTCAGACATAATAATTATAATGTATATTTTCAGAGTTGCCAACCTAGAATATTTTCCAAGGCACTCTAAAGATTTTTTTTAATTAAACATACGATAATACTAAACATCGTTAACATCTTAGATTTGTTTAGAGCAACAATCACTAAAGCCCAAAATTAGGTTCCAATTAAGCTTTTAACAGTTTCATTACGGCATTGGCGTTAGACAAGTGCCTTATATTTCTGGAATAATGCTCAAACATCTAACAAGCCCCGTGAATTTGCAGGCGATTTCGTTGTTCCTCATAAATGTTTATTATACCTAAATGAAGCAAAACATTATTAGCTTATGACCATTCCATTGCACCTACGATTTCTGTAGAGCCAAATCACAACCTAAACTAATACTGTCAATAATGTAGGGCAGGTGCCCATTTGTGATATGTACATTGATAAGGAGAAGAAAGAAACATCAAAAATAAGCACCTAGCCTGTTAATAGCTCACATTTTCTAAAAGATCTATGGTGTATGATTGTGAAGTATATACCTATTAAAGAAAAGAATAATGAATTACGGTCAACTTTAATCAACATCAAAAATTACTTCTAAAGGTAATTTACACTAAACAATTAAACATAGTTCAAGGACTATTAATGGTTTCGATAGCTAACGCCATCTAATGCTCCATAGTGGCATCGTCAATTACACGAATGCACACAGTGCACATACAGGTCACTGTTTCGTCCACGAACTATACTCTGTTTGTGAAACCAGAAAACAAATATCAAAATTAAATTTGAGTTCAGTATTCCGGCACCAGATTCCCACAGACGCGTTTCGGACTTCAAGGTCCTCCAGTGTGGTCCAGACCCAGTGCTGAGGAATACTGAACATTTTTAACTATTTCAAGCAAATATGTGAATACTATTAATGGATTAGATAGTTAACGCCATCTAATGCTCTATAGTGGCATCGTCAATGACACGAATGCACAAAGTCATTGACGATTGACGATGCTGCTAAAAATCAGTATTTAAAATATACTGCTAGTATTAAAAATATTCTAAGAAAGCAGGATTAAAAATTATTGCTAAACATAAATAATTTGAATTTCCCCATATTTCAGTGTTTTATACGCCTGGCGCATGAAGTAAAATTTCGAGTTTAGAAAAGCCTGAAAATTTGGTTTGGCCGCTCCGCTCCGCGGAGCGGCCAAACCAAATTTTCAGGCTTTTCTAAACTCGAAATTTTACTTCATGCTTAACCTGGGAGTGGAAACGCTCCTTCGAAACTTCAAATTGTACTCAATAAAATGCATTTTTGAAGGAAACATTCCATCTATGCAAACACAGAGCTGGGCAGGATTCGAATCATTCAGGATTCGAATTCTGGATTCGAATCCTTTTAGAGGATTCAAAAGAGGCATTCGAATACTTTAGTTCAACTGGATTCGTGATCCGGATTCGTTACGTATTTTTAAGAGGATTCGTATTCGAATCCAAATGTGGGAGATTCGAATCCTTATAAAAGGATTCGAATCGTTATAAAAAGATTCGAATCCTTATAAAAGGATTCGAATCCATATAAAAGGATTTAAATATTTATAAAAGAATTAGAATATTTATAAAAGAATTTGAATATTTATAAAAGGATTCGAAAACTTACAAAAGGATTTAAATCGTCAAAAATAATTCGAATTAATTGTGAGGATTAACATGAAAAACGCCTTTTGTGTGTTTTTACATTTCTCGTTAAATCAGTGTTATATACGCGTGGCGCATGAAGTAAAATTTCGAGTTTAGAAAAGCCCAGAAAATTTGTCTCGGGTCGCTGCGCGACCCGAGACAAATTTTCACGGGGCTTTTCTAAACTCGAAATTTTACTTCATGCTTAGTCTGGGAGTGGAAAACACTCGTTTAAAGCTTCGAATTGAGCTTAAAAAAACAAGGAATATCTAAAGATTTACGGAAAATAGGCTGTTTTGCTGAAAACACTATTTCTACTAGCAGAAACAACTAGCACTATTACCAGCCAGAACTTCTAGCTCAGATGGTTATAGCTTCAGATATCTTGCTACCAGCAGACGAGGCCTGCACTAGTACTACTAAGTACTATTAGACGATAGAACCACTACTACAAACTGTAACGTTTATTTTTTTTCAGTTAAAAACGATTTGTCCACTAGCAGAAAAAACTGCCGCTATTAGCAGACAGAGCTTCTAGTTCCGTAGACGGAGCCTGTACTGCTACTACTACTAGTTGCAGAAAAAACTAGTGGTAGTAGAATAAAAAACTACTATTAAGCTAAAAGAACAACCAAGGCCCCAGCCAGAAAAAAAAATCGGAGGGGGTTATAAAAATGTCGTGGGGGGCCTTAGAAAAAAATATTGTTTTTGCTCTTACAGTCTCGCTTTTACATACGCTATTAACGGAGCTTCTAGTTCAGATGGTTCTAGCTTCAGATATTTTGCCATCAGCAGACGGAACTGTAGTACAGGTTCTATCCGTACTAGTAGTAGAAAGACCTACTCGTAATAGAAGGAACAAAATAGTAGTTGTTCTTTCTACTACTGAAAGGGCGAACGCTAGTAGCACAAAGAAGATGTAATTCTAGCTGAAATAACTAGTACTACTGATAGAAACGTTTACGCTTAAGCAGAACACGCTATTTCTACTAGCAGAAACAACTATCGCTATTGGCAGACAGGGCTTCTGGTTCAGATGGTTCTAGCTTCAAATCTTGCCACCGGCAGATGGAGCCTGTACTACTACTAGTAGCAGAAAGACCTAGCAGTCGTTTTTTATAGCAAAAAACACTATTTCTACTAGTGTTACCGGCGTTTTACCGCAAACGCCGGAACTTTGATTTAATCAGCGTAATTTAATAATTTTTCGGGCAACATAATTTTTGATTCATTTTTTTTTTTTACAGCGGCACCCATATGTTTTTTTTAATTCCCTTTATTTATCAGCTTCATAAATCATAATAATTATAAAATGAGTAAAGTCCGTATTACATACATTGAAAGTTGAATTTGTATATTTTGTATATTTTAATTTTAAGTTTACATAGGTTTTTTTTAGGATTAGTAGATTTTTCCCCATGTACAAATTGCACTCGCGTTAAACGCTCAATAATCCGCACGTTACGCCCACAACGCTGTACCCGAAATTTTTCTTTAGAATTACCCCAGGTACCAGTTACGCCCCGCATTTTACGGACTCGGAATTTTTGTAATCCCTGTTTATGACGCCCGGGTATTCCAAAGACCCGGACTATTGTTAAGGGTAATAGAGGGAAAGTACGCGCAAACACGCGAGAGGGTACAGCTGCGGAATTATTTCCATTTTTAATATGTGTGATTTAATTTAATTATAAATGACACACATATACTAGTTGGTATACCACTCATACAGGGAACATCGGCGATTAGTTTACCAAACATGGTAAAAAGTCCTACCGTTGGTACGGATGCTACAACCAGAACATGCAAATATATTAAATTTGTAAATACAATTATTTTGCAATAATTTAAATTTAATTATGTGGTGGTACATCCGTACTGGTTCCCGGCGGTAGGCAATTTAAAGAGCGCATGCGCGCGCCCTAGCGCTGAGCGTAGCGCTATCTGCGTTTACCCCCAACCCCACGGGTCAGCCGATGGGAGAAGCGCTTGCCCTACCAGCCTCTCCCCCCAACAAGTTGGAAGTTGGAGTTGGTAGTCGGAAGTTGGGGTAGGCAGTTAGAAGTAGTTAGTTAGAAGCTGAAGTTAGGAGTTGGGGTTGTTCGTGTGGAGTTCACAAATTATTTTTTCAAAGTTACAAGTGCTTCTTTTTTTTTCTTTTAATTTCACGAAGCACTTCTAAGTCGTGTCTGTTTATTTCAATTTTTTACTTCAACTATTATTGAGGCTAGTTTACGCGAGTGCGACATTCTTTTTCCCCTTATTCTAATTAGTTCTTGTCTTTTCTTTCGTTCTTTTTTTTTGTAAATATTAATCAATTCCTCTATTTGTTTTTGGTTTGTAAATAAACCACAGTTTCTTTCATGAACTTATTGAATTTTTTTTTTACTTTATTTTATCTAAACTCATTCGCTTACCCCCGTTACCTCTAAAATTGATAATAAACAAAGTGAAAGTGTTTGTGCCAATCCAGCGAAGAAATAGCCAGAGGAAAGAAGACTACAACTCTAAGTCGTAAACTTTACAGCAACAAAGGTCAGAAATAACTAACATTATTTTTTTCAGCTTGCCGATCAAGTTAACAGTGAGCACCACCGCTTATTTTGTCAAACTTAATTTTTTTGTCTAGCGTGAGTGCCCGCCTGTTACACTAGCAGAAAGAACTACTGCTATTAACAGAGCGTCTAGTTCAGATGGTTCTGGCTTATTGTGTCTTGCCACCAGCAGACGGAGCCTGTATTACAACTAGTTGCAGAAAGTCCTAGTAATAGTATAAGGAATAAAATAGTAGTTGTTGCTTGCTGCTAGCAGAAATAACTTGTACTACTAGCTGAAAGATGGATAGGTAACTTCTTTAAACATAAAACGCATTTCTACTAAAAGATTAAAAATACATGTTTTTTATTTGTCGCCGCCATTGTTTAACAAACGTCAATTGTGTATAATATTAATTAACGCGTGTTTTTTTCATTATAATTAATAATTATTCATATTTCTTCGGAGCAACCAGATACAGGGAGTTTTTCTTTTAAGTATACGTATTCCAAATTTAGCCTATTTTCTGTAAATCTTTAGATATTCCTTGTTTTTTTTTTAAGTTCAATTTAAAGCTTTATATGAGTGTTTTCCACTCCCAGGCTAAGCATGAAGTAAAATTTCGAGTTTAGAAAAGCCCCGTGAAAATTTGTCGAGGGTCGCGCAGCGACCCGAGACAAATTTTCGGGCTTTTCTAAACTCGAAATTTTATTTCATGCGCCACGCGTACAAAACACTGATTTGAAGTGAAGTTCAGAAACACACAAATACATCTTTAATCAGAGTAACAGGGAATCAGATATTTAGTCTGTTATCAACGATGTTCAGTGTTAATAATAATTAATTAGGTTTTGAATATTTTTGTTAAAACAACTGGTAACGATATTTATATATTAATGGTTGCAAAATAATAATAATATCAAATTTATTCTTGAAGGATTTGTATTCGTGATTCGAAGAAACAGGATTCGAATAACTGTATTGTTTCGAGTTTACGTGAAGTGATTAATCACAAATAGAAAGACTGTTATTCCTTACTTCACTTTTTAAATAAAAAGTGAAGTAAGGAATAACAGGATTCGAATATTTGATTCGAATCATATTTATCTCTTACGAATCCTTTATTCGAGTATTCGTGATTCGAATCATATTAGGTGATTCGGATTCGTGATTCGAATCCTTCTTACGAAGATTTGTCCCAGCTCTGTGCAAACATACATTTATTTATTAATATAACAATATTTGAATACTATAAAATATAAATTAATATAATATAATTTGTAATATTGTGAAGTTATTTCAACCTCTGGTTGCAAGAAAACTTAACTTATTAACTTATTCTCGAGACAATTCTTTTTTGTGCAATTCGTGCATTCGTGTCATTGACGATGCCACTATAGAGCATTAGATGGCGTTAGCTATCGAATCCATTAATTGTTTTCACATATTGGCCTGAAATAGTATAATATAATTTGTAATATTGTGAAGTTATTTCAACCTCTGGTTGCAAGAAAACTTAACTTATTAACTTATTCTCAAGACAATTCTTTTTTGTGCAATTCGTGCATTCGTGTCATTGACGATGCCACTATAGAGCATTAGATGGCGTTAGTTATCGAATCCATTAATCGTTTTCACATATTGGCTTGAAATAGTCAAAAATGTTCAGTATTCCTCAGCACTGGGTCGGGACCACACTGATAAGGGCCTTAAAGTTCGAAACGCGTCTGTAGGTATCTGGTGCCGGAATACTGAACTCAAATTCAATTTAGAGTTCAAGGAATTAATTTCCTTAAAGTGCTAATTAGCAAGAATATCAAATGCTCTAATCACCTGAAAGACTTCTTTGAGAGTCATGGGCTTTCCGCTGTTGTTAGTCACAACCTCATCCGCGTGATTCTTCAACGTCTTCTTGATAAACCTCAACAAGTGCTTCTGGTTCATGCAAGAGGCCGCGTGGATGTGAGTATCCACTTTCCTGATATTATAAAAATCCCTGTGAGGGACGGCCTTCTGCGAGGCCAACTCCCGCAGCTCGTTCAACAAAACGTGCAACTGGAATTTCGAAGAAAGGTAGCTCAAACGCCGATAACAAAACGACTTTCTGCAACAACAAAAAACAATTAAATCAGTATATTTTTGGTATTGTGCAATTTGTAATGTTTCGTCTTACAGTGGACCGTCGGCAATCATGTTACACATGCTGTTCATGTCTGTGACGAAGGTGTCTAGATCTGGGTACGGATAGTCGCATGCTTTGTTGTTCTTGTAGTCTGTCTCGTTTGTATAAATGTGGAAAACGCCCTCGTGCGGGACGAAGACGTGTTCAGTGTCTGGTATGTCCGGCCCTTCCCAAGGATTCGCGCTGCCCGATGGCGGGTGGATGCCGTGTTCTTCGGAAGAAATAAGTAACATACACATGAAATAACTGTGTTGGCTATTTAAGGCCTAAGGAATCCCCTTTTTTATCAAAAATTAAAAGCAATAACGTTATTTTATGGTTAGAAACGTGTATGTTATTTGGCGAACAACGGTTAATCTTCTACAATAACGAAAAGAACGCTTTGAAACTTATATACAGAGAGTTTTATGTAACACCGAACATAGTAAAATGTACTTAATATTAATTTTCCTATGTTCGATGTGTACTGGGACGCATCAAAGCATTGAGCGCGATGTGATTGGGTACGATTTCTAATTTTAATATAGTCAACCCAATGAACACTCTTCACGTCAAAAATAAATTAAATTTGTCAATTATTATGCTAACCACAATATGTTGTATTATGAATATTTTAGTACAACGAAATGGTTATCAACTTTTGTTATCACAAATAGAAAGACTGTTACTCCTTACTTCACACAAGGTGCTCATTATCAATAACAAACTAAATTCTTAAAACTATGTGCGCGGTATATATAGTTGACGGGATATCGGAAAAATAAAAAGTAATTAAACCTGTTGTTAGCGGCTAAACTTAAAACCAAAATCAAATGTATATGCTTGAATCCATTGAAATGTATAAAAATAAAAATGTTTTGCTGAATTTCTATCTTAGTCCCTTAGTTAATCCATTATTAGATTTGTTACCCAAAAATAATCCTTCAGTGAATGTAATCCTACCGACCAACTTCCCGATCCATAAGCCGCCCGCGCCGTCCCACACCGCAGATAATGTAATGACACCGACACCCATCTCGAACCTTTAGCCGCTAACAATAGGTTTAATTACTTTTTGGTTTTTCCGATATCCCGTCAACTATATATACCGCGCACATAGTTTTAAGAATTTAGTTTGTTATTGATAATGAGCACCTTGTGTCTCGAAATGTACATCTAACATAAAAATAAAAAGTGAAGTAAGGAATAACAGTCTTTCTATTTGTGATTAATCACTTAAACTCGAAACAATACAGTTAACTCTTGTCATATTTTTAATCAGTAAAATACTAGTTAAAGAAGGTAAGAAGATATAAACGCTTCATTAGTAAACACAATTTGTCACAACATTTCGTTGTTTAATTTAACATATTAAATACAATTTTACAAAACTGTTATCGCTTAATTTTGTTATACAACAACTAGTAATGTTGGAATTTGTAGGACCTAAACTTAAATTCTTGTAGAACTCCTGCGTACAAAGGATTTTTAATTATTAAATGATTTTGCAATAGTAAGGATATTATGAGACAATCTTCGACATAACAGAAATTGTTTAATTTCATCTCTTTCGATAATATCGACGGACTTCTAACTCCTCGCTTGTGAAATTTATCTAAACAAACTGTCCTAGAAGGTTCGAAATGGTTGAAATAAATGGTAGTCTGATGAAACTGATTGGCCCGAACATTTTTCAGAAAATAAATCATTTGAATTTCTTGAACTGTTTTCTCTATGGTATAAGTTTCCCAGAATAATCTTTTCCTCCTTTGTATACATTATTGATATATTTAACTCTCCGTTCTTCGCCTACGTCTGCTTCAAGTGCTAGAACAGCAAATATCACTTGCTTGCAATAACTGACAGATTTCATTTATTTTTGAAGGGAAGAGTGTAAACTGGGTTGACTATATTACACTTAGAAATCGTAGCCAATCACATCGCACTCAATTCTTTGATGCGTCCCAGTACACATCGAACATAGGAAAATTAACATTGAGTAGATTTTAGTATGTTCGGTGTTACATAAAACTCTCTGTATATTTTAAATTGAAGTGTTTTGAATAAATTAACATATTTTGTTTGTCAAAAAAATTACTTTTAAATTAAATATAATTTAATTAATGGAACACTGACAAGTGATCATATACATTCGTAAAATATTTAAGCAGGAAACATTATTTCTTGGTGATATTACTTTAATTTATATAAATAATTATTATAGATATGTAAATATATATTAAATGAATTTAAAATTACTTATAAATAAAAGTAACCGTTGTTTAAAATAAATTAACATATTTTGTTTGTCAAAAAAATTATTTTTAAATTAAATATATTTTAATTAATGGAACACTGACAAGTGATCATATACATTCGTAAAATATTTAAGCAGGAAACATTATTTCTTGGTGATATTACTTTAATTTATATAAATTATTATTATAGATATGTAAATACATATTAAATGAATTTAAAATTACTTATGAATAAAAGTAACCGTTGTTTAATAATCACTGAATTACTTAAATGGCACGGAGTTGTCCCTTATTTATTATAAGCAGGTTAAAAGCAATGGCATTTTCCAACGTCTTATAATAAATAAGGGACAACTCTGTGCCATTTCAGTAATATGTAATAGCAAGGATCTCTGCTTCTCAGTGTCCATATACGCCAAACTTTCAGTCTTTACTAAACCCTAACTTCTTGCACAAAAAAGAATAGTCTCGAGAATAAGTTAAGAGTGGTATTAGAACAACAAAAACAGACATTTTGGATCCATTTTCAGGGATAAACTAAGTTCCATGTTTTCTTGCAACCAGAGGTTGACATAATTTCACAATATTACAAATTATATTATATTAAATTACATTTTATAGTATTAAAATATTGTTATATTAATAAATAAATGTATTTTGAATTGTGGAGGCTTCTACTTCGTTCTACATGTTAATTTAACTCAATAAAACACTTTTAACTTTGTTTGTATAACACAATTTATTTTTATGTGACTGCAGTTTCGGAAAATTCAGCTTGCCATTATCAAACATGAAGTGCATCATGTTTGATAATGGCAAGCTAAATTTGCCGAAACTGCAGTCACATAAAAACAAATTGTGTTATACAAACAAAATTAAAAGTGTTTTATTGTGTTAAATAAATGTATGTTTGCGTAGATGGAATGTTACCTTCAAAAATGCATATCCCGATGCGTATGCATTTTATTGAGTTCAATTTGAAGTTTTGAACGTGTGTTTCCACTCCCAGGTTAAGCATGAAGTAAAATTTCGAGTTTAGAAAAGCCTGAAAATTTGGTTTGGTCGCTCCGCGAAGCGGAGCGGCCAAACCAAATTTTCAGGCTTTTCTAAACTCGAAATTTTACTTCACGCGCCAAGCGTATAAAACACTGAAATATTGTGAAATTCAAATTATTAATGTTTAGCAATAATTTTTAATCCTGCTTTCTTAGTATATTTTTAATACTGATTTCTAGTTGTATATTTTAAATACTGATTTGTAGCAGTATATTTTTAGTTTCACAATATTTCAGTGTTTTATACGCGTGGCACATAAAATGGCGAGTTTATAGAAGCCTCAAAATTTGGTTTGATCGCGACCAAACCAAATTTTCACTTTTTTCTAAACTTGACATTTTATTCATGCTTAAACAAGGAGTTAGAAATTTAACGCGTTTATAAAAAGATTTTGAATTTAATAAACTTCAAATAAAATGTTTTGCAAGTAAAACATTTTATTCATAATTTATTAAATTTAAAAGCTTTCTTTAAAAGCAACATTTCTAATGTATTGAAAACCTTTTTCTGAAGGAATTTAGTTGAAACTAAAATTACAATATAATATATAAAATTACGAAAAAACTATTCGTGAAAATGCAAACAATGTCTTAATTAATAATACAATTTAAAACGATAAATATCCATTGAAACAACTACTTCCCGTGCAAATACACCTCCGGATATTGAATTACACAATGAAATATTTAAAATCTCAAATAGTTTTGAATTTGAATTTATCTTGTTAAAATTACAATGTTATAATAAACTTCTTAAACAAATTTACAATTTTTATTTAAGTTTTAAACCACGTCATTGCTTTTAATTTCAATTTAAACTATGTTTAACCATTTATTACTCTAACCCTTGAGTGTCTTTAGTCCAAAAATCCCAGATTTCAACATCCGGAATATGTGCACAAAGGACTTTTAAGGGTTAATTCAATAAGAGATTCGCACGCAGTTGAAAAAAAGGTGATAAAGTTACAAAATGATTATAAATCATCAAATTACATATTATGATTATGTTAGTCGTTATGTCTAGCAGTTTTAATGTCAGCCACACATAAAAAATATTCATATTCAGAGATGTAACTCATCCTTAGTAGAGTTATTCACTGACATAAAATTAAACAAAAATGGTAAATAATCTTAAGTGTAGTGATAGGCATAAACGAATGATGTCAATAATCGATTATTTTAATAAGAATTAAATTTATAATCGATCGATCACTCGAATAATTGCTTCAGAGATCGTTCGAATTATTGCTGGATATATTGTTTGAATGATCGCTCAAGAGATCACTCAAATAATTGCTCGAATGATCGATTAAGTGATAGGTTGAATAGTAGCCAAAATGATTGCTCGTATGATCACTTGAATGATAATGAAGATAATAATCTATCACAATAAAATAATAACAATAGATCTCGCGATCAATGGCCAGTTAGGAAGATCCTAACAAATACAATCACTACTAATAGCAATTAAAAAAAATCAATCGGGAAAGAAATCTATGGCATAAAAGTTTAAACAAATTCAATTTCAATATGAAATGAGCATACGTGTGATCGATCATTTCAACAATCAAATGAATGATCTCTCGAGCAATCATTCAAGATCTCTCGAGAAATCATTCGAGATAACTCTCTAGCAATCATTCGAGCGATCTTTCGATTAATCATTATTCTCTCAAGCAATAATTTCATCAATCATTCGATTAATCAGTAATCTCTTGAGCAATCATTAGAGAAATCCCTCAAGCAATTATCCGAGAGATCTCTCGAGCAATCACTCAAGAGATCTTTTGATCCATTGAGCAATCACTCGAGAAATCTCCGAAAATCTCGACATGTTCGATTATTTTCATAATCGAACAAATTGATAATTTTCATTCAAATGATTAAGGGCCAGTTGCACCAAACACGTTGAACTGGTTCATCTCTGAACTAGAGTTCAAAGTGACATTAGAACAATAGGACCTGTCATCTTGAACTCAAGTTCAAAGATGAACCAGTTCAACGTGTTCTGGTGTGTTACACCGAAAAACTTTAAACTGTCAATCCTCGAACTATAATTTGAAATTACGATATCTCTGTTGTTCTAGTATACTAATGATGTTGAATCAATTTTATTGACTCAAAATCACATTTTCTGTTGTTCTAATGTAACTTTAAATTCAATATCTACTGCAGTTACAGAAATAATAAAATAATTCATTTTTAATGCAAATGATAATGTCAAGTTTGATAATGTAAGTGTATAATTAAACTTAAACAATATATGATTTAATTATTTTAATGTTGTTATTTAAACAATTAAAACATAAAACTCATGCTAATTTATTAAAATTTTAGCCAAACAATAAATCGAATAATATCTGGTATTTGACATAAGATTACATCAAAAACATAGTTTCGACAAGAAAATAAAGGCAATATTATTAAATATATCGTCGTTGTTTTGATGAAACCTCCTATGTGATTCTTGTTTTACAAAATAGGGTTTTGGTATCAAAGTACTCTACGTTATCAGCCCGATGAGTTCGTGAAACCTCCTATGTAGTAAACTTGACTTTTAAATCACATTTGCTTCAAATACACACACCGGCAAAATTAAAGGAACGGATACAACATTTAATTTTATTCATTAAATTTCTTTTTTTACTGGCTAGATATAGACGGCGTCGCATTTGCTACTACCATATGTCATTATTTAAAACATTAGTTAAAACTTGAGACTTGTAATTACATGTTGACATCTCTTTAAGTTGTATAGTATTGTATTAATTGTTGCCTTACATTTGAAACGCGTGTTTTCTTTGGACAAAAGTTCGTATTTTTTAATAAGTTATCGTTCGAATTTGTTTTTTTTATTTACAATCGTCAATTTGGTTATCAACCAGTTAATAATGGGTGATTTAGCACCGACTGATATCGCTAGGGCAATAGAAATGATCGAAAATGGTCGGACCTTCCGAGAGGTTGCCCAAATGTTTGGAAAATCAAAATCAACGATCCATCGCAGTGTTACCCGTTGGAGACAGACTGGTTTGTATGTCAGAAGACGAGGTCAGGGTAGAAAACGCTCAACCACTACCATAGATGATCGATTTATAGCGTTGCAAACACTGCGAAACAGACGTCAAACTGCAGTTCAAACAAGAAACGTACTGGAAGAAGTTCGTGGAACCAATATAAGTGAACGTTCAGTAAGAAGAAGACTTAAAGAAGTTGGTTTGAAGTCGTATGTGCCAATAAAAGCCCCAAAACTTCAGAGAGGACATCGAGTAGCGCGACTAGACTTCGCTCGAGAATACCAGCATTGGAATAATGACCAATGGGGTCATGTTTTGTTTACGGATGAGAGCCGTTTCTGCGTAAATTCGATTGACGGTAGGGAAAGATTGTATCGACGTCAAGGAGAACAAAATGCACCATTTAATTTTACTCCTGCTGTCTCTTTTGGTGGAGGCTCAGTTATGGTATGGGGCGGCATATGTTTAGGGGCACGCACAGAGTTGGTGGTGATTCAGGACGGCACTTTAAATGCTGATAGGTACATTAGGGATATCCTGCAAGACCATGTGATACCTTTCGCTCCACATATTGGGGAACATTTTGTCTTAATGCAAGACAATGCTCGTCCGCACGTCGCTCGCTGTGTAATTGCCTATTTAAACCAAATGGGTATAACAAAAATAAATTGGCCAGCATGTTCTCCGGACCTGAATCCGATTGAACATGTCTGGGACATACTAGGTAGACGACTTAGGTCAAGAATTCCTGCTGTCCAAAACACAGAAAAAGTGAAAGCTGCTTTAATTGAAGAATGGGATAATTTGCCTCAAGAAATGATCGACGGCGTCATCAGAAGTATGGGAAGGCGGATGACTGCTCGTGGAGGCAATACACGATATTAAAAAAATAATATGTTTAATTTCTCTTATTTATTACATGTTTAAACAAAGTCAAAGTGTATAATTCTTCTAGAGCAAAAACGCTACTTTTTGGTTTATTTTTTTAAGAGGTTTCACAATGGCACATAGCTTTGCAAAAGGAACTGCTATTAGTTAGTTTACCTTGGTTGTACGACATGTCGCTGAAATTGCCCAAAAAAAAGTTGCACGGAGAAAAAAATATCGAATTTATCTGCGTTCCTTTAATTTTGCCGGTGTGTGTATATAGTTTTTTGTATTGCATGAAAACATATGTTCAAATCACATAGAAGATTTTCTCAAAACAACGACGATATCTAGATATTTTATATTCATTGGTAATATGGCCGATTTGCTGTTTGGGCTATGATTTAAAATCGAATTAATTGTAATTAATAATAAAAAAACAACTTCATACATTTTTCAACATTATTACATATCAGAGCTGGGACGAATCCTCGTAAAAATTATTCGAATCACGAATCTGAATCACCTAATACGGATCGAATCGCGAATACTCGAATAAAGGATTCGTAAAAGATAAATATGATTCGAATCCTGTTTTTTTCGAATCACGAATACAAATCCTTTAAGAATAAATTTGATTTGATTATTTTTTTCTGCAACTATTAATATATATATATATATATATATATATATATATATATATATATATATATATATATATATATATATAGTTACCAGTTGTTTTAGCAAAAATATTCAAAACCTAATTATTTATAATTAACACTGAACATCGTTGACAACAGACTAAATATCTGATTCCGTGTTACTCTGATTAAAGATGTATTTGTGTGTGTTTGAACTTCACTTCAAATTCGTGTTTTGCACGCGTGGCGCATGAAGTAAAATTTCGAGTTTAGAAAAGCCTGAAAATTTTTAAGGCTTTTCTAAACTCGAAATTTTACTTCATGCTTAACCTGGGAGTGGAATTACTCGTTCAAAACATCAAATTGAACTTTATTATAAAATCGACGAATACCTGAAAATTACGTGAATAAAAACAATTCACTGAATATCAATAAAACTGGAAAAGTCAGAGAAAAGTCCTGGAATTATATTCAAATTAACCAAAACACTAACAAAAAAGCCATATGATGTTAATTAATTTGCCAAAATCAACAGGCATCATAAAAATTACAAAACACGTAAAAATTTATAAAACCAACTTAAATGTTGACAAAAAAACTGGATTATTATCTTTAAAAACATTTTCAGTCATTTAATGTGCTTATCAAAGCATTCAGCTTAAATTTACGAACGAGCGTTTCTACTCCCAGGCTAAGAATGAAGTAAAATTTCGAGTTTAGAAAAGCCCCGCGTAGAAAACAAGAACATTTTTACAGGGCTTTTCTAAACTCGAAATTTTACTTCATGCGCCACGCGTATAAAACAGGAATTTAACGAGAAATTTAAAAACACACAAAAGAAATGTTTTATGTTAATCCTCACAATTAATTCGAATTATTTTTGACGATTCGAATCCTTTGGTAAGTATTCAAATCCTTTAAAAAATATTCGAATCATTTTATAAGGATTCGAATCACCGGCATTTAGAATCGAATACGAATCCTCTTAAAAAAAAAGTGTAACGAATCCGCATCACGAATCCAGTTGAACTAAAGTATTCGAATGCCTCTTTTAAATCCTCTAAAAGGATTCGAATCCAGGATTCGAATGATGAATGATTCGAATCCTGCCCAGCTCTGTTGCATATTAATAAAAAAATCCATGCATTATTATGGAAAAAAATAAACAACTGATAAAAAATCGCAACAAGTTGTATTAATAAGCACGCAACAATACATTGTATTATCTCAAACAATTCAACGCCTGTAATCAAGGTTTTTTTTTTTAATTCAGCATTCTCGTAGCGAATATGGAATGAATGAGAACGATAAGTGTATTATTATTTCTTTAATTGGGTCCAATAAAGTCAATACCTTGTAGAATATTTAATTATGTATAATTAATTTCATACAAGTAATGTTCTAAAAGAAGAATTAATTTAAAGAAATATATAGTAAGAAAAAATATGTGTAAGAGCCAGTTGCATCAACAATTTATAATTTTCATAAATATTTCTTACAAGCTTAATCCGTAACCGGTACAGCGGGGTCTAAGAGACACTAGCAAATCTTTATACATTTTCTACATCCTCATTCCTTAAAATATTGCATTGACCTTATATCTACTTCCATGTATGTCTATTTTTAGTATGCAGGTGGATTTTTAGTGCTCTGCTTGTTTAGTAGCCGAAATTATTACGCATCAAAGTGTGTGAAATTTCTGACAGTCCACTGTTTACCGGTTGCGGTTTGAGAATGTAGAAATGTCTAAAATTATGGATATCATGAAATTATAATTTAATTTTCATAATTTTGGACATTTAAGTCTCTTAGTGCTGTGTTTTTTTTTTTTTTTTTTCATTTTTAAAATGTGTTTTCCACTCCTTGATTAAGAATAAAAAAATATTTTAAGTTTAGGAAAGCCTGAAAATTTGTATTGGTCGCGAAGCGTTGCGCAGCAAAGAATCTACTTTTGTAGGCTTTTATAAACTCGAAATATTTACTTCATGCGCCAAACGAGTTAAACACTGATTTAATTTTAGTTTGATCCAGTTCAAAATATACTTTTGTTTACGTTTCATAGGAAAGTAAACTTGATTTGATGTTTAATATATTGTCAATGGAAACAAAACTTAAAATAAATTAACTAATTTTTGACATAATCGGTAAAATTCTAATAATGTTGTAATTACTGTAATATATCGTCAATGGAAACATTGAAAAATAAATTAACCAATTTTTGACATAATCGATAAAATTCTAATAATGTTCTAATTACTTTAATATATCGTCAATGGAAACATTGAAAACTAAAAATAAATTAACCAATTTTTGACATAATAGGTAAAATTCCAATAATATTTTAATTATTTTAAAATTGCGAAGCAATTTGCTTCTTAAAATTGCTTCGTAATTTTAAAATAATTAAAAAATTATTGGAATTTCACCGATTATGTCAATAAGTTGTTAATTTATTTTGGCTGCAAAATTCCCAAAACTATTGGGATTTTACCAATTATATCAAAACAACATAGTAAAAGAATATACAAAATCACTGCACATTTCGGTAATAATTTTAAAATGGTGCCAACCATTGTTGAAGAATTATTATTTCATGCAACTGGCCTTTAAAGACATAACTACTATAAAAAAGTAATATATATGAATTATACCAAGTGTTAACCACCAAATATAATGATTGTGTTATTTCGATTTCATGTATACTAGAGATGGGTAACTCCTGAGCAAATCGACTTGAAGAGTCAGCTCAGTGAAGTGAGCTGGTGAGCCAAGTGACTCAGTTCGAAATATGTAGCTATTTTTGAGCCATGATTCATTTTGATTCGCCCGCTCTTCTAGAGTGAATGTAGATTCGCAATGCATTAACAGATCTTGATTTTCACGCGGCTCGTAGATCGATAGGCCGGCTACTCTCAGCCTTACTGAATATGCACTTTTAACTTTTTCCATTTTCTAAAAACTGAATATTTTTCACGTCAATTTCTAAACCTGCGTTATTCATTTATTTCGATTGAGATTTGCCTCTTCTTACTTCACAGATACTACAATTTAAAATATCATAAGCAAACGCCGCTGTTTACTATCTAGTAAACATTACAAGTACAATTATTCTTCCGTCACCTTTTTTGTAACCAAAATTGTAAATTTAATAAGAAGTGTTTGTTGTAGTATTGTAGTAAGAAAATAGCTATCGTTATATTTCTATCATGTTATTGCAGAATCATCGATTTAAATTACGACGCGTGCGAATGGAGTTAAATAAACCCATTGAGTTGGCGAATCAACTCTAAAAGATCCACGGCGGCTGTTGAATCCGACTGAGCGGACTGAGCTAGCTCACTCATCGGGATTCAACTCCCCGGGTCGGAGTTGGATCGCGATGATTCACGACGGCTTTCGAATCCAATTGAACTAACTTGTTTTACGGAGATCTTGAATCCGACTGAGCTATAGCTCACTCGAACTCCTAGTTTCAGAGTTGGATCGCGATGTGCTGAATTATGTATGAGTGTTTTTATAGGCGTGCACACGTATTCAATATATTTAAACACACTTGAAGTGTAATTGCACGAAATGAATACGCGTTTACTATAATTATGATTTAGTATTCACTCTTACGTTTTTATATAAATTATGATTAAATTATTGCAATAATTGTATAACCGAAATAATTAATCACTCAATTCAATAAGTTGGCGAATCAGATGGATCTATAAGAGTCAAAACTCTCGGCGGATCGCTAACTCGTAACTGAGTCATGTAACTCTTTTGAGTTGGCTCACTGAACCAGTTCTTTAAAGTGAGTCAGATCTTTTGAACCAGCTCACTTAAAAGAGCCATTTCGCCCATCTCTAATGTATACCTCTAACGAGTGATTCCACTCCCAGACTAAGCATGAAGTAAAATTTCGAGTTTAGAAAAGCCTGAAAATTTGGTTTGGTCGCGTAGCGCGAAGCGCGGAGCGGCCAAACCAAATTTTCAGGCTTTTCTAAACTCGAAATTTTACTTCATGCGCCACGAGTATAAACCCTGATTTAAATTGAAGTCCAAATATACGGACTAAAGAATATTGAATTTCAATTAAAGGCACTTGGTCTGTTTCAGTGCCTTTAATTCAAAATAAATATTAGTTAAAATATTTCATAAAGTTATTAATTAAAAAAATTAAATTCAGATGTATGTTTATAATTTATAGCAATAAACATTTTAAATAATCCTATTTTGCTATGGCTGGGTTTGATGGTAAACACTCGGTATATGAAAAGAACTAAAGGTTTGGCCAAAGAGGATACTATAGTATCCTCTTAGGCCAAACCTTTAGTTCTTTGGCCAAAGAGGATACTATACTATAGTATCCTCATTGGTTTGGCATAGGACAAAAATCTACGATAATTAAACTGTTTATAAAAAAAAAATGTTGAGAAACGAAAGCAATTTCTGTCCAGCTAAATTTTAAAATAACTTAATTATTATATAAAAGAAAACTAAAAAATATCCTAGAACTACTGAGTTCGTTTTATTTTAGACTTTAATGGCTTTAATGTTGTCTTTTTTTGTAATGAAGCACAGGAGAAGATGGATTGGACGTAAACTGCGACACTCTAACTACATTAATTTAGGCTGGGTGTTACCTTCGGTGAGGTTTTGCAAGATAAGGTTCAATGAGGCATCGCTGAGAGACTGCTTCATGGCGTACTCGACAAAACTCGGCCTTTTCTCTCTGCACGCCGTATCTAACACATGCATAAGCTATTTTATCTAAATCTTTCAAATTAAAAAAAGAAATCATAAAGAAACATCTACGCTCCCGGGGGCGCGTCGAGGTGTTCCTCAAGGCCCACCTCTGGCACCCCCCAACATTCACGCACGATTCAAGCGACTACTGTAACATGAAAATAAGTAATGTTGAAGGGATAAGGATTAGTCTCACCTTCAATTGTTTGTCTGTCGTCGTGGTGTTGGTCGTTGCTGCCTTCCGGGTTGAGGAAGCGGGCTGTTGTGGCGGCGAAAGATTGGTGGGACATTTTCATGTAGCGCTGTCGGATTTTTAATGCTTGGACGAGAAGGCGCGAGGCCCTTTCTAAATCTTCCAAGGGGACCTGCAAGAACGGTATTAGATTCTATTTTTTAATAGAATCACCTTATAATAACTTTTCTTTCTGATTGGAATAAATGCACATGGTACTATAAGATCGTAAAAAAATGATTCTGAGCAGGCCATGACTAGAACAATATGATTGGTTACACTGGTTGTAGAATGCCTATGAATTATAATGTGAAAGTGACATTTTAAATTTAAGTCAATAGGATTGGTTACACTGGTTCTAGAATGTCTATGAATGATAATGTGACAGTGACTTTTAAATGTCAGTCAATACGATTGGTTACACTGGTTCTAGAATGCCTACAAATTATAATGTGACAGTGACATTTCTAATATAAGTCAGTTTTGCAATCTTATTTGTTGTATTGAAGCTTAGGGATTTTATTTTTTTTTTATTTATTTATTTATCACTTTAGCTACAATAAATGTTGAATAACATAGTTGTAAGATGTGAACGTCAAGGAAGAGAAGTTACAAAAATGTGTACTACAGATATGTTTAATTATTACCACTGCCGTCGATGGAAGTAGGGAATAACAATAAGTAGTTGTCAACTGAGTAAACAGGATGAGCTATAAGTATATTTTTTATATATTTTTTAAATTTAGAATAATCTAACTTCTTAACATTATCTGGAAGTAGATTAAACATTTTTTCCCTTCGCAAAAATATGCTCTATTCATAAGATTTGTGTGCGATTTATCTAACCGCAGTAGATTACAATGTCTAGTTTCATAATTGTGATGTTGACTTGACGTAGGGAAAACATTAAGATTTTGTTTTATGTAACATAGCATCTTGTAGACATATATTCCATACAGTGTTAACATTTTTTTTGCTACGAATACATGTTTACATGTATCTAGTCTCTGAAGACCAAACATTGATCTAATAATTTTTTTCTGTGCCATGAATACATTATGAGCATCAACTGCTCTTCCCCATGCTAGTATATTAAAAGACAGGTGAGGGTAGGCAAATGCATAGTACAGAGTCATTAAAGTATTTTCTTCTGTTTCGTCCTTCATTCTAAGAATTACAAAATGTGCCTCACTTAACTTTCTACAAACATGATCGGTGTGGTTTCTCCATGTCAATTTCCGATCTATGTGCACACCTAGGTACTTCACACAGTCTACAAGCGGGTATTTGATGTCATTTACTATGATTTTGAAGTCATTTGGCAGTTGACGTTTCTTACCTATATGCATACATACCGTTTTAGACGAATTTAATATTAAGTGATTGGCGGCACACCATTCATTCATTCTGTGTATGACATTTGTTATTTTGTCAATTAATTCAGTACGACTGTCCGCTGTCACTAATATTGCGGTGTCATCAGCAAATAATAATGCGGTTTCTATCAAGTATTCCGGAAGGTCATTGGTAAATAAAAAGAACAAAAGTGGGCCTAATACTGACCCTTGCGGAACACCATAAAACGTTTACAAGTAGATTTAAATTTATTGACTTCAACAAAGAAACTTCGGTTTGATAGGTAAGAAAGTAACCATTTAGAAAAATGACCTCTAAATCCATATGCTTCAAGTTTTGTTATTATAAAATTTATATCAACACAATCGAAAGCTTTCGTCAGGTCGAACAGCAAAAGCACAACGATTACATTTTGAATACTAACTCTAATATGTATTCATCTTAGTTTTCAGTTTGTTTCCTAGATAAATATTGTTTTGTATTTTAATGTATTTGACGTTTCGTTTCCTGTTTTTAATCAATTAGATAACCTAACTTACTGTCGCAGTTTAAAATCAGTCTTGCCAATCGTGCCTTGCTAGTCAAGGCTTGCTCAGAATAATTTTTTTACGATCTCATGGTGTTAATTTCATTCCAAATTATTATTTAAAACTATTTCAATAATCTTAAATAAGTTTTTTTTCCTATTAAAACATCAAGTAAACACATCACGATGTACAGGGTGCGGTATTTTCAATGGTTTCTTCGAGTAAAGTACCATAAATATGAATGGTAGACAACAACTAGTATATACTTCCAGTTTTTTTTTTTTTGCAGCTTATTCTATGTGCTTAATCAAAATGTGTCTGCCTATCTATCTATCTATATTGTTCTCGAGATATAGGTCAAAACTCAAAATGTAGCAATTTTGAAATATTGAAATAACTTCCTATTTTACAAAGATATTGACATGCGGTAAATACTTATTTAAAACACTTTTTTAAGTAGAATATTCTGACCATATCAGATTTTGATTTTTAAAATAATAAAAATTTATGTCATATCTCATAGAAGTTAAACTTTAAAACTTTTATGAGACATGACATAAATTTGTATTATTCTAAATACAAATCATATTTTGCCATGACTTCAGTCGATTGCAGTTTTTGAAATCTTTCTACAAATATGGTCAGCGTATTCTACTTAAAACAGTGCATAATACAGTTTTTACCGCATATCAATATCTTTAGGAATAAAGAAGTTATTTCATTCTTTAAGTGAAAATCCCATCGAAAATGCTGAACCCTGTATACTGTAAATTTTCATGTATTAATTGATTTTGTAGAAACGTTTCAATTAAAAGCTTCAAACGAGTGTTTCCACTCCCAGACTTTGAAGCTTCTAACGAGTGTTTTTCCACTCCCAGACTAAGCATGAAGTAAAATTTCGAGTTTAGAAAAGCCTGAAAATTTGGTTTGGTCGCGTAGCGCGAAGCGCGGAGCGACCAAACCAAATTTTCAGGCTTTTCTAAACTCGAAATTTTACTTCATGCGCCACGCGTATAAAACGCTGATTTAAAGTGAAGTTTAAAATGTAATATAATTTAATCTCGCGATAATAGTTTTTACATCTATTTATTTCGTTTCAAAGTTTTGCGGTTTCAAAATACAAGCATTTTTTTGGGATAATTAGAAGAAAAAGAAAATCCGAAAGCAAATTGTTCCAGGCGCTTGAATTTTGGAAAATTTGGTTATACGAAATGAATATTTGTAATATTTGGACCGCTTTTGTAATAGCGTTTAATTTGAAGCTTCTAACGAGTGTTTTTCCACTCCCAGACTAAGCCAAATTAGGCTTTTCTAAACTCGAAATTTTACTTCATGCGCCACGCGTATAAAACGCTGATTTAAAGTGAAGTTTAAAATGTAATATAATTTAATCTGAGATAGATAATACCTAATTTTCCTAATTTATTTAAATGGAATTATTTATAAAGGCGTAATCAAACTAAAACAGCGTATTTTAAACTTCACTTGAAATCAGTGTTTTACACGCGTGGAGCATGAAGTAAAATTTCGAGTTTAGAAAAGCCTGAAAATTTGGCTTAGTCTGGGAGTGGAAACACTCGT
The DNA here is from genome assembly GCA_932526585.2 of Philonthus cognatus. Classification (NCBI taxonomy): domain Eukaryota; kingdom Metazoa; phylum Arthropoda; class Insecta; order Coleoptera; family Staphylinidae; genus Philonthus; species Philonthus cognatus. The sequence goes on along the minus strand of OW052247.1, from coordinate 54,075,579 downwards.
TAGAAGCTTCAAATTAAACTTTTCATTTGTCTTTTAATTATCCCAAAATATGTTTGTATTTTAAAAGCGCAACATTTGGAAACGAAATAAATATATGTACAAACTATTATCGCGAGAATAAATTTAACTACATTTTAAACTTCATGCGCCACGCGTATAAAACGCTGATTCAAAATGAAGTTTAAAATGTAATATAATTTAATCTCGCGATAATAGTTTGTACATCTATTTATTTCGTTTCCAAATTTTGCGGTTTCAAAATACAAGCATTTTTTGGGATAATTAGAAGAAAAAGAAAATCCGAAAGCAAATTGTTCCAGGCGCTTGAATTTTGGAAAATTTGGTTACACGAAATGAATATTTGTAATATTTAGACCGCTTTTGTAATAGCGTTTAATTTGAAGCTTCTAACGAGTGTTTTTCCACTCCCAGACTAAGCATGAAGTAAAATTTCAAGTTTAGAAAAGCCTGAAAATTTGGCTCGGGCGCGTAGCGAAGCGGAGCGACCGAGCCAAATTAGGCTTTTCTAAACTCGAAATTTTACTTCATGCGCCACGCGTATAAAACGCTGATTTAAAGTGAAGTTTAAAATGTAATATAATTTAATCTCGCGATAATAGTTTGTACATCTAATTATTTCGTTTCCAAATTTTGCGGTTTCAAAATACAAGCATTTTTTTGGGATAATTAGAAAAAAAGAAAATCCGAAAGAAAATTGTTCCGGGCGCACAGTGGGCGGAAACGGCCAAAAACCCGCGCATGGGGTATTTCTTTCGAATTTGAAACGAAACATCTTGAAAAATAAGGGTTTTCTAGGGTTTTTGGGGTCGCTGATAACGAATTTGAACCTAGATTTGAAAAATTCAAAATGGCGGATCCAATATGGCTGCCGAAAAAATTAAAAATGATCTAAAACCGCTAAAAACCTGTGAATATGGGTTTTTGAGGTTGCTGATAACGAATTTGACACTAGATTTGAAAAATTCAAAATGGCGGATCCAATATGGCTGCCGAAAAAATTAAAAATGATCTAAAACCGCTAAAAACCTGTGTATATGGGTTTTTGAGGTTGTTGATAACGAATTTGACACTAGATTTGAAAAATTCAAAATGGCGGATCCAATATGGCGGCCAAAAAAAATTAAAAATTATCTCAAATCGTTCAAGTCTTGTGTATAGGGGTTTTTGGGATCGCTGGTAATGAATTTGACTCTAGATTTTAACAATTCAAAATAGTGGCCGAAAAATATTTTAGTTGTTCAAAATGTTGCAATCAAAAGCAATGAAGCGCCACAAAAAGGAATCACCCTCAATTTTGTTGAGTTGAGGGTGCCAGTCGACTCAAGAAATTTGTACCATTTATATCAATGATTTATAATTTTCAATAAGTTAAAATGTGTTTATTTTTCCTAATAAAATTGGTATATATAGATTTTTGATCCGCCATATTGTATTCACCATTTTTAATTTGAAACATCTGAGCTTCAATTCATACTTAAAGACCCCCAAAACCCCGTGGAAGATACATTTCAGGGAATTTTACCCTGAAACATAGTTGGGACGTTTTCTGTCCCACTACGAGTGAAAGGGTTAATGAGGGGATTCGCAATAAAAAATGCAGCGAAACGTATCCAAAAATGTGTAAATAGGTCTCTCTTCAATTCCGCAAAAGTCCTATGATATATACCAATTGTGTAATTAACTATTGTTTAAACAATTAATTTTGCCAAACAAAAACATACTGGTAATTTTGTTTTCAGTTACGTTAAGAATCATTCAGATAGTTTGTCTAAATATAAGCTGGGTTCTGCTTGAGCCTTAATAGGGTAAAAGCTTTAAAAGATAGTTCTCGCTGCTTGCTTTTTTTTTGAAAAATTCACCATTTCTAAGCTTGCAGGACATTGCAGATGGCACTATGTGAACAACGCAGGAAAATGTCCATATTTTAGCGAAATATAAGTGACGCGGAGAAGTTTTGAGAAGTTTTTAAGATCTGCTATTAGACAGGGGAAGATTAAAAAAATTAACAGTCTAAACTAGCATGTTGTATTGTATCAGTTGGCAACAGCCTTTGGCCAGAAAAATATGTATATATATATATCCCAGAGAAGGTATTGGTTATCGTAGATGTGGTAGAAATCAAGGTATAGTGCTGCAAACAACGACATTCCACATTCTCGAATTATTCCAGTTTCAGACCAATTTCAACTAAAAGTAGTATTTATTTCGGCACTTTTGGGTTTCAAACATCAGTTAGTGGAAAATCTTACTTCTCAATGATTCTAGAGACGGTATTTAGACGTACGAATTATTCGGTGAACCTTTTATTTTTCATCCGATGCGCGCATTTTCACCTCTTTCCGCCCACAGTGGGGCGCTTGAATTTTGGAAAATTTGGTTACACGAAATGAATATTTGTAATATTTGGACCGCTTTTGTTTTAGCGTTTAATTTGAAGCTTCTAACGAGTGTTTTTCCACTCCCAGACTAAGCATGAAGTAAAATTTCGAGTTTAGAAAAGCCTGAAAAATTGGCTCGGGCGTGTAGCGAAGCGGAGCGACCGAGCCAAATTAGGCTTTTCTAAACTCGAAATTTTACTTCATGCGCCACGCGTATAAAACACTGATTTAAAGTGAAGTTCAAAATACGCTGATTAAGTTTATAAATAAATTCATTTAAATAAATTACGAAAATTAGGTATTATCTCATTTGTTTTTTAAATGGACTTTCATCACTAGTCCATTTAAAAAAAAAAAAACAATTGAAATAATACCTAATTTTCGTAATTTACACCAAATTATTTACAAATTATGTGATCTCATTTTCTTATTTAATAAAAAGTTCAGTGATGAAAATCTATTTAATAAAATGAGATAGATAATACCTAATTTTCCTAATTTATTTAAATGGAATTATTTATAAAGGCGTAATCAAACTTAACCAGCGTATTTTAAACTTCACTTGAAATCAGTGTTTTACACGCGTGGAGCATGAAGTAAAATTTCGAGTTTAGAAAAGCCTAATTTGGCTCGGTCGCTCCGCTTCGCTACGCGCCCGAGCCAAATTTTCAGGCTTTTCTAAACTCGAAATTTTACTTCATGCTTAGTCTGGGAGTGGAAACACTCGTTAGAAGCTTCAAATTAAACTTTTCATTTGTCTTTTAATTATCCCAAAAATATGTTTGTATTTTAAAAGCGCAAAATTTGGAAACGAAATAAATATATGTACAAACTATTATCGCGAGATTAAATTTAACTACATTTTAAACTTCACTTTAAATCAGTGTTTTATACGCGTGGCGCATGAAGTAAAATTTCGAGTTTAGAAAAGCCTAATTTGGCTCGGTCGCTCCGCTTCGCTACGCGCCCGAGCCAAATTTTCAGGCTTTTCTAAACTCGAAATTTTACATCATGCTTAGTCTGGGAGTGGAAACACTCGTTAGAAGCTTCAAAATAAACTTTTCATTTGTCTTTTAATTATCCCAAAAATATGTTTGTATTTTAAAAGCGCAACATTTGGAAACGAAATAAATATATGTACAAACTATTATCGCGAGATTAAATTCAACTACATTTTAAACTGCACTTTAAATCAGTGTTTAGTACGCGTGGCGCATGAAGTAAAATTTCGAGTTTAGAAAAGCCTAATTTGGCTCGGTCGCTCCGCTTCGCTACGCGCCCGAGCCAAATTTTCAGGCTTTTCTAAACTCGAAATTTTACTTCATGCTTAGTCTAGGAGTGGAAACACCCGTTAGAAGCTTCAAATTAAACGCTATTATAAATCAACGAACGCCTAAAACTACACAGCGCACACATCGAGTTATGTATACTTAAAAGCAAAAACCCTAGTATGTAGATATTTTCCATTGAATGGATTTCCCTGCTGTAAGCGCTTCTCATTTACACATATAAATATGTAAGGCTTCTTCGTGACCTAAAAAAAAAAACATCACAAAGAAGGAAAAACACTATACTAACCCCGCTTGTATCCTCCCCTGAGACTGAAACCCTTTGAAAGTGCGGAACGAATTCATGCTCGTCCAGCAAATTCGCAGCGTCTTCAGAAGCCCCCAGCGACGGCTCATAATGGCTCTTTTTGTCCTCCAAATATCTACAAGAAAATTACAACATTAATAAAAACATTTCAAAAACAACTCGCCATATCTGAAATACTCGAAACCCGGACGAAATCGCCATTCGTCGGCCATGCCAAACATTTTAAACTGAGGGTTGTCGGATTAGGTCAGACCGCACTAGGAAGCCAGACGTGGAGGACTAATTCAAATAGTGTCGCAAGGAGTTCGCGATAGCGACACCCCCAACTCCCACTGTAAATATGACAGACAGCTATTACACCCTCGTGTATTAATTCCTCGTTTATTTTAATTTGTCTTTATCACTTTACAACGTGTATTAGCATTTTCCTTTATTGTTTTACAATTGGGAGCACCTCACGTGCAATCCAAGAAAGTTAATTACTCTTCAAACAGTAATTAATTAATACGATATTAAGGTCATTTCAACAATTCAATTGTTAATTATATTTTCTTGACTGTGTTTAAATGCTATACAGGGTGCCCATATTTCAACAGAATGTATGAGGATCTCGGTTATTTGAAAAGATAGAGAGTTGGTTAAGTATTAAAAGTATTAAAATTAAATAAAAACACTTGGTTTGTTCACTTAATTGAATTTAATGAACAAACCAAGTGTTTTTATTCAATTTTTAAACCTTTAATACTTCAAAAATATTTCACCAAGAGTTAAGTGAGAAATTAATTTAATATCGAGTTGGTTAAACTGAGGCAAAGTTGCGTATTTTAGAACCAAATAATAATCTAAAAACAAATTTGAAATATTTTTCTTCGTTTTTGAGATATTGTCAAAAAACTGATTTTTTTACAAGATAAATTCCAATTCAAAACTATTTGAATTCGAGAAAATAAGCTTACGCTTCTTATAGTTTGCACATTTTAAACATAATATATAAAATTACGAAAAAAACTATTCGTGAAAATGTAAACAGTGTCCTAATTATTAAGACAATTTAATTGTCTTATTAATTAGGACACTGTTTGCATTTTCACGAATAGTTTTTTTCGTAATTTTATATAACTGATTTTTTTAAATTTCGTTTTTATTTTCTTATTCAAAAACTATTGAATCCAGACATTTGAAACTTTTTACATTATACAGGCACTTTTAAACGAGAAATCTTGTAACATATTTTATTTTAGGATAACTATAACATTTACCCAGTGACCATAGCCAGCTTTTGTTTTTCTTATGGGCGCCATTTTGGATTTTCCTATTTTTGGACGAATATTATTTTTTGAATTCAATGATGTATCACACTTATAGTTTATTGTACATTTTATATGTAAATTTTAATCTTTTGGTTTTTGTAAAGAGAACAGTTGAGTAACTCACTCATTTGACAACTCCTAGGACCCATAATTTGCTTATATATCACCCCTGAAGACGGGCATCCAGTTGATTAATTACTGTACTGATAGAAAATGTATTTGTTTATAAACGAAATACTGGTGTGACTTTTGAATCTTAATAAATTGCTTGACTGTCTTTGGACTATCATAGGGATTTGTCATATTATATCTTTATTGGCCGTGTTTTCACTTTTGTGGCTGTAAGTGGCTTAATTGACTGTCTTCTGACTATTCTAGGATTTTGTCGGATTATGTCTCTCCATGAACTGTATTTCGGCTATTGTGATGTTATGTTTGTTAGTCACTTAAATCACTATATCAAATACAGTCAATATATTGATTTTATGACAAAATACTAATAAGTTGAAAGACAGCTAACGAAGTGATTTAAGTCATTACACCAGAATAGTCGAAATACAATTCATAGAGACAAAATTAGACAAAATCCTACCCTAGTCATAAGAAAGTTAACCAAGTGATTTACAGTCATAATGTCACAATAGTCAAAATATAAATTTATGACTGTAAATCATTAGTTTGACTAAAATAATCTATCGTTTCAGCTTTACATAGGTTGGCGCTAGCCGACATTTAGTCCAATGCGTCAACTTGACATAAGGCGGCGTCAGCCGACATTTAGGCTACAATGACAGTACAGGGTGGGCCATCTAGTGGTTTCTTTTTAAATCATAGGTTATTTTGACACTGACATCTTTTTCCCGCTCGAAATCTTGACAGAAAGTCGGTATCATTCCTCCGCGGTACGAAATGAGTCGCTTTACGCTTGAACAACGTTTGGAAATATTGCAAACTTATTTCCAAAGTGAGTGCTGTGTAGCCTAAACAGTGCGTTTGTTGAAAATAAGTTTTAGCCGAAATAAATCACCCACCGCGCCTGCTGTACGCAAGTTTGTGCAAAAAGTTCGTGAGACTGGCATGCTAGTGGACAATACTCATGGTCCTCGTTCTCGTACGGTGAGCACAGACGAGAATGTGGCTGCTGTAACCGAGAGTGTGAGACTCAATCCACGAACATCAACTCGCCGTCGATCTCAACATTGCACGCACTAGCTTGAGGAGAATTCTGCACAAAGATCTCGGATTATTCGCTTAAAAGGTCCAATTGACTCAGCAATTGAAGGCACATGACCATCCGCTTCGTTATCGCTTCGCAGTTTGGGCCTTAGAGCAGCTTCAATTGGACAACGATTTTGGGCGAAAAATCATCTTTTCTGACGAGGTTCATTTTCATCTTGGCGGCTACGTTAACAAACAAAATTGCAGCATCTGGGGCTCGGAAAACCCGCACGTTATTGTCGAGAAGCCAATGCACCCCGGAGAGTGACAGTTTGGTTCGAATTGTGGAGTGGTGGCATCATTGGACCATTTTTCTTCGAAAATGAGACTGGAAACAACGATTCGGTCAACGGTGAGCGTTACAGAGCCATGTTATCCGCTTTTTTTTTAATGAAATTGAAGACATGGATTTGGACGACCTCTAGTTCATGCAGGATGGCGCGCCATGCCACACAGCCCATGCCACAATCGATCTTTTGCGCACCAAATTCCCAAATCGTGTTATCAGCCGTCTTGGCGATGTCAATTGGCCGCCTCGGAGCTGCGATTTAACCCCTTTGGATTTTTTTTTATGGGGAACCGTAAAGGACCGATGTTATGCCAACAATCCAGAAACGATTCAAGCACTTCAGGCCAATATCATCCAAGCAATCCGTGAGCTACAGCTCGAAACCACCAACAAGGTCTTGGAAAATTGGAGTGACAGAATGCGCTACTGCGAAGCCAGCCGAGGCAGCCACTTGTTTTCCATTATTAATGGGAATGTTTGCTAATAAAGCCATAATACATGAAAAAAAAAATGTTCATTTTATAGCATTTCTAAAAAGAAACCACTAGATGACCTACCCTTTAGACATACAAGTCGGCGCCAGCCGACATTTGGAATATAATAACAGCTGACATAAGTCGGCGGTAGCCGGCATTTAAACTATAATGACAGTTGACATGATTCGGCGTAAGCCGACATTTAAGCAATCGTGCCAACTTGACACGAATTTGAATTGTACTATAATGAGATCGCCATGTTGTTGGTTTTCTTTGTGACAGTTACGATACACATTTTAACACTTGTGACATATTTTAAAGTAACAGTAACGAGTGTCTTCCACTCCCAGACTAAGCATGAAGTAAAATTTCGAGTTTAGAAAAGCCCCGCGTAGAAAATTTGTCTCGGGTCGCTGCGCGACCCTCGACAAATTTTCACGGGGCTTTTCTAAACTCGAAATTTTACTTCATGCGCTACGCGTACACAAAATTGATTTCGTCTGAAGTCCAAAATATACTGGTTAGGTTAGTTTATGATTTATGCAAGATCGCTAAAAAAATATCCTCTCCTTAAGATACCACACTTTTGACGAGACGATCACGACGAGGACACGATATGAGCACGATACGACCACGAGATATTCATGACACGAGTGTATTGAACGCCCCGTGCTCGTCTCGTATCATGCACGTCTTATACTCGTGTCGTGCTCATCTCGTGTCCTCACGACGAGAACACGATACGAGCACGATACGACCACGAGATATTCATGACACGAGTGTATTGAACGCCCCGTGCTCGTCTCGAGACAAATTTTCACGGGGCTTTTCTAAACTCGAAATTTTACTTCATGCGCCACGCGTATAAACCACTGATTTACAGTAAATTAAATTAAAAATAGATAACGCTTAGATGTGATGGTAATTAATATTTAGTGAGATTTATGGAAAAATGCAAGAATTACTTTTTTGTGAATTGTTTTGGAATAATAATAATAAAAGTAGAATAAATTTAGTTTGTGCAACGTTTCCATGCCGTTGCTATTTATTACAAAAGATTGACAGTTATTAATTAATTTTGACTGCTAACAATGATTGACTGCTGTCAAAATTTTATTAATTAATAGATATGACGTCATTGTTTCCTAGGCACTCTTTGCAAAAAAGAAAATAATATAATTTTAATTATCAAATCTAAAATAAATGATGAGTGTAATACATCACTGAGTTCAGAAAAAAATTATATTTCAAAAAATATGAAAATCGGAAATGGAGCCCATAAGAAAAACAAAAGTTGGCTATAGTCCCCAGGTAATCTTTAAAAAAAATGCGCTATTAGATTTCTCATTAAAAAGTGCCTGTATATTGTCAAAGTTCTAAATGTGCAGTTTCAGTAGTTTTTGAATAAAAAAATAAAAAAGATTTTTCAAAAAATCAGTTTTTTGTAGATATCTTGAAAACAAAAAAAAGATATTTCAAAATTGTTTTCAGATTATTATTAGGCTCTAAAATACGCAACATTGCCCCAATTTAACTGACTCTTTATCTCTTCAAATAACTGAGATCCCCATACATTCTGTCGAAATACGGACACCCTGTATAAAGCCTGATATTTCAGTATAAAGAAAAATTTGATTTGCCAATTGCCAGAAAATTTACAAAATATAAAAACGAATTTAAATTAATATCGATTATCTGCAAAAAATTAGTCTCGTTGAATTTTCAGGCTTTTTTAAACTGGAACATTTATTTCATGCTTAATCAAAGAGTGGAAACACTAGATAGTAGCTTTAAATTGAACGCTTTCAGAAAAACAACGATTGCCTAAAAAATTTACAAGAAAAACTCTTGTACATTGTATTAACATAATCGCACAAAAAAAATAAATAAATGTTGAGACACGTGTTGCAATTACTCGGATCATCCTGGCAATTATCAGTTTAAAATAAATTTTTGATGATAAACACTTATCATGCCACCTATTCCAAAGCGGATCCGCTTAAAAACGTAAATGGTTTTTCGACACGAAATAGTCACATTTTGAAGGGCATCCGATAATTACAGTAATTGATGGACCAATTTCAGAGTGCACGCTATTGTTAAATAACAATTACATTTAAAATACACTCCTTAGTTACTCAAGTGTTTAATCGAGTTAATTTGATAATAGAGAACAAATGATTGAGATAGTTTAACTGACTAAAGCACTAGGTATTTCAGAAGTAATTACAGGATTTTCTTTAGAAAAAAAATATGAATTAATTGATTTGGCTAGATTAGTAGTTTCTAACGGGTAGTCCACGAAACACCAGTGGCTGAGGTAGCCTTCCAATTTTGGAGGGCTCAAGCCCTAGGGCAGTGATGGCGAACCTTTTTTTTATGAGGGTCAAAATTATATTACACTTATTTTGGCCGAGGGTCATACATGTAAGAACATGATGGCTATAGAATAAAAAAACAATAATATATTTGGTATATAAAAAACTGTATAAAAATATAAAAAACAAAATATAAATGTATAAATAAATTTTGAACAATAATTCCATGTTTTAAAATTATTCAGATAAAGGGTGGCTTTGAAATTCTGAACGCATGTTTTTTTTTATTTTTTTTTATTTTATTTATTTATTTACGGTAAAAACCATTTTAACATTAACATAAAAAGAAAAAATATACACTCTAAGTATACAAAACTAATTACATCACTACTAAACTAAACTTATGTTGTATTTTAATTCATTGCAATGTCAGTAGTTAAAGCTTGATGACATTTAGTATCAGTTTTGGTTTAAAGCTTTTTTCTCATAATGGTATCATATGTTCAATAAAAAAAAACCTCTAGAGTGCCATTAAAAATATTGTAGGTTGGCAACTCTGAAATTATATATTATAAATATTATGACTGACGTTGTATATATCAATTTCTAAAGCGTGTAGCCAACTTGCATTTGAAAAAAGATGAAATCATGGTACTCTAGAGGTTTTTTTTTAATTGAACATATACCATTATGAGAAAAAAGCTTTAAACCAAAATTAACACTTAAAGTCATTTCCCGTAATGGAAATCATGTTCATGGGAAGTAGGTATATGGTGTTCAACCTTGTTTAGCTGAATTTAGACAACAGTTTCCTGATTTTGTATTCTTGGAACCTGACTTATTCAATGTTATGTGGTCCGAAATTGTGTTCAATTGTTTAGGGAAAGAGGAAATTTAACGCACAAGGACGGTGGTGGCAGGCCAACGGTTCGTACGGATGAAACAGTGAAATATGTTTGTGAGATAATGACTGATGCAACGACAACATCATTACGAAAACTCGCACAGCAAGTACCTATATCGTTTAGTACCTGCAGAGCAATTTTAGGGAACGACTGAGTTATTCCCGTACAAGATGCAAGCATTTCATGAGCTTTTGATAAATTCAATAAATTTCTTTACATAACCTATTTAATTTAAATTAATTGCGATGAATTAAGCATACAACATGCGTTCAGAATTTCAAAGCCACCCTTTATCTAAATAATTTTAAAACATATGGTACATATTTATTGATAAACTTGTTGTTTGTTCTTTTTTACAATTCGTCTATATTTGTTTTATATTGCGAATTAATCAGTTTCAAACCATATGTAGATTTAATTATTCAGAGTTTAAGATAAATCATCAGAAATAAAGTTCCATGAGCTGCAACAGAAATCACTCAGCTTTAAGGAAATGTTCTTATATTTACATTTATGTTTATAAAATTCCTAAAAATTGAATTGTTATGCGGGGGGAGAGGGCCTTGGCATAACAATTGAATTTCTAAGATTTTGTTTTATATCTTTGCCACCTGTGGTAATTTTAAAATATATATTCTTCAAAACTTTCAGGATATTCAAATGAATAAATGCTGAATAAACTGTAGAACCATCACAGAACTATTTTGTAAGGTATTTGTTAGGATATTTATTAACTTACTTAACATTTATCTGTCTTTGTATGGCGAGTTTCTTCTCGATTTGCTCGATGGGAAATTGGGGCACCTCGTACGGTGCTGAGATCTCGTTTGAAAGATCATTGTTGCCTTCAACTACGGGAAATCTGGATCCACTGTAGGAAGGACTTTCACTGCCTGAAATATAAACAAATATAATTATGAAATAAAAAATACCATAAATAATTAATTCATTAAATTTGTTGTATAATAATAAATTACTACAACACTGAAATCCTGAATCTCCTTTGTATTGCTCGCAATCCTAACATTCACCCAAAATTCAAATTCCCTATCACGACTATTCATCAATTCATCACATCTCATCATTTGAACACGGACAGTGACGTTAGCGATCATGACATGTAAATTTCTAGACATAGACTAGACAAGAACAGGCGGAAAGACCTTTGGTCGATAGCCAATTCCAGAGCAATGTATATATTTTTTTGTATATGTAAATGTATTGTATATATTAGATCATTGTACGAGTATGTTCTGGAATAAAGATTTATATATATATATAATAAATTATCAAATGGCCATCAATTTAAGTCCTTCAGCCTAGAGAAAATATTTTTACAATTCAATTCTTAATAAATAGTTCAAAGACGTTTAAAGTAATGAAACTCATCTTTTATACAGGGTGTTTCTAAATTAATGCGAAAGATTTTAAAGGGTGATTTTTCAGCAAAAATTAAGGGAGGTCTTTCATACCCTTTCATACCCTCTAAAGTTAAGGGGAAAAAAATGTTTTTTATTTTATATGTCCACTATGGAAGAATTTAGAAGAATGAAATTTAGCAGATAAGTGTTCCTAATAAAATTGCACTTTTTGACGATTTTTGTAATCCTAAAACGTCATTACAAGAGGTGAAAAAATCAACCCATTTTTCTGTTTCAAAACTTGAATATTCATCAAGTTTTAAAACAGAAAAATGGGTTGATTTTTTCACCTCTTATAATGACGTTTTAGGATTACAAAAATCGTCAAAAAGTGCAATTTTATTAGGAACACTTATCTGCTAAATTTCATTCTTCTAAATTCTTCCATAGTGGACATATAAAATAAAAAACATTTTTTTCGTTACATATTTATCGTTTTGAAACAGAAAAATATAGACGCATTAAAAAGTTCTGAAGCAAACTATTATAGAGGTTGATTTTATGCAACGTTATTGTCTCTTGGCATTTTCTCATAAATTTGTTAGTTTGATTACAAAAAAATAAATTATTTTATTTTGGCTCATTTGACAGAATTCAGAGATTGGGTATTATTTGTTAAGAAAAATCAAATAGGCTGATGTCAAATGAAGTCATACTATTTTCTTAATGAGTTTTATACGTATGGACTGAAAACATGTTGCACAACTAAATAAGACTTTATCCATACCACATATTGACAATTGTCCCATCTCCTAAATGCAAATACCTAGGCATTACACTCGACCCAAAGTTTACCTTCATCACACATACCCAACACCTTAAAGCAAGCATCAAGAGCAGGGCACGACATTTCAGATCATTAATGTATAAAAACAAAGGCATTTAAAAAAAAACAGCAGTACAAATATATACAATGATATGTCGCATCTGCTTGAATATGCTGCTATCCTATTCGATATTCTTCGCCCCAATGTGTTAAAAAACCTCGAAGTTGCGGAACGTTCAGCCCTGAGAGTGCTTACAAAAATCAGGCATCCCAACAATCATTTGCATAACCCCTCCAATATACTCCTGTACGAAATGTGCAACATACCCCCTATCAACCAACGCCTAGAACACCTCTCCTTGAAGTTTGCCACTAATCCCAATATTACCAATACTATTAACCACCTTTGTATCTCTCGCAACCCAAACATATACCCTAAATTTCAATTTCAACAATTTACCAATTCTTCTCATTACATCACCCGGGCTCAGACAATGACGTTAGCGATCATGACGTATAGAACATAAAAAAAAACAGAGACTGAGACTAGACAAAGACAGGCATAAAGACCAACTACGGTCGATAGCCAATTATTGACTTAAAAAATTTAGTGTGGTTTATTTTAATGTACTGTAAAATTAGTCTTATGTAATTATAATTCAGAAAGAAAAATATGTATATACAAGACTTTATTGAAAAAATGGCATTTTCTGTAACTTGCAGAGAAAGGGGTTTTGATTAAAAAATTATACGAGACCGTCCTTAATTTTTGCTGAAAAATCATCTATTAAAATCTTTCGCATCAATTTAGAAACACTCTGTATAATTTAAAGTTCTTCAAGAAGACCTCTCTAGATTTTTAAGTCTAACACTCTCTTTTCAAATTTAAGTTTCTATAAACAGGAAGACCATTACTTAATTTCTAATGAAACTCGTTTTTATTGAAATTGAAGGTACTAAAAGATTATCTCACTTCGTTTCAAAATTAATAAATTATCCTTTCAAATTTAAGAGAAGGAAAAAATTGTAATAAAAAGCATCAAATGTCCTACAGAATTTATTTGTTTACACCAGTGATGGGGAAACTACGGCCCGCGGGCCAAGTCCGGCCCGCGGAAAGGTTTAATCCGGCCCGTTTAAGAGTGCCGTCGTGAGAATGTTTGAACGCGTTCTTACTTCGTAATGTGACGACCCGCATAAAAACTACCTACCTACGATTAAGCATTATTCTTTGGCCCGCTACGATTGTCTGGTTATTACAAATGGCCCGTCTTAAAAAATGTTTCCCCACCACTGGTTTACACATTTGCGTATTGATAGAAGAGACATTTTTTAGGATAACTTACAAATTTATAACATTCATATATTCTTGAATATTGACTCTATCAGAGACTTAATCGATTAATAGTAGATGATTAAAATTAATCAGTTGTGGTGTAAACTTGCCTAGGTTTGTAACACTGAAAAATCTTTGAAACAAACCAAGTGATATCAATTTTCTATTAATAATAAAAACATGTTTCAGAGATAAGTCTGTTCAATTTAAAGACTACTAATCTTAAAGAAAAAGGTAGCTATTGCTTAATGGTTAAAATGTCTAATGTTATTTCAGACGTAAATATTGCAACAGTAAATAACATGTGCTCGTAATTAAAACGAAATTAAATTGGCGATCGGTCGAGTGGCGTAAACCAAGTCGAGTCCCACATATCGCAAACGAACCATGTCGAAGCCTCTCTAATTATAGACCAATCATGAAATTTTCTAAAAATAACCTGATTTATGTAAAACGCTCCGAGGACAAGTCCCAAAGGTCAGTGTCTTGAGATTACATCAAAACGTAAACATGCAATCCACATGTGGATTATCAAAATTAATTTGCATGCAGCTATAAAAAAATTCCGATTCGCTACACCCAGGGAAAATGTTCAGGCTTTTCTAAACTTTTCAAAAACTTTTCTTAATTAAGCACGAAGTGAAATCACTTCGTGCTTAATTAGGAAAATTGTCTTTCCAATTTTATAAATGTTTTTACTGATGATGTTTTTACTATGTTTTTACTATGATAGTCACCACCATCACCATTTCATTATTGTACAACTGGCTCTTATCTATGGAATACTATACATGTTCTTTATTCAATTTTAATATAGAACATGTATACAGGGTCGCTAAGTATGAATACAGCTAAATCTTTTCAGAACGGTTTAGCAGAGCTTGATGGAATTTGGGATACAGTTAGAAGAGTTTAAATTCTATGATCTCAGATTTTTTTCAATTTTCTGCCATCATTTATTTTAATAATATTAATAATAATAATAATCCATTTATTGTCCAACAGGAAACATTTCCTAATTACAAGACAAAAACAAAACATAAGCCTGGTACATATAAAAATATAATAATAAATGAAATTAGAATAAATTCTGTAACAATAAAATTACTTATTAAATGTTGAAGGCGTGTCCTGTGAATATAAAAACAATTTTTTAGTAAGAATAATTATTTCACAGTTGGCTCCAAGTTATAGAGTAAAATTTTTAGAGAATCGTAAAAATGCGAGGCCAACATGATTTTTTTAAAATGGCACGGGTGATCAAATTTGTTATTTAAAAAAAAAAAAAATTCTTCTAAGTTCTGTTATGTAACACATGCATATCTTATTTGAAGCGAAACTTAAAAAAAGTTATCAAACTAACAACATTTCGAAAAATGTAAAATTATATTAGCTTTGGAAATTTTGTCTATATCTATCGTTAGTTCTTTGGCTCCTGAAACTTGACCAAAAAATAAATAAAATACAAGGCTTACTTATTTATTTTAAATGGCACGGATGCTCAAATTTGTTATTTTTAAATAGAGAATTTTCTTCTAAATTCAGTAATGTAATACATGTCCACGTTTATTTTTATTAAAAGGTAAACAAATTAAATTCAAAAAAAGGTATTTCGTGTTAAAGCTTTTTTCTTTTATTAAAATGTGTTCCGTTTCAGTTAAATTTCTTATTTTTACATTAATTATTAACTTATTAATGTAAAAATAAGAAATTGAACTGAAACGGAACACAATTTAATAAAAGAAAAAAGCTTTAACACGAAATACCTTTTTTTGAATTTAATTTGTTTACCTTTTAATAAAAATAAACGTGGACATGTATTACATTACTGAATTTAGAAGAAAATTCTCTATTTAAAAATAACAAATTTGAGCACCCGTGCCATTTAAAATAAATAAGTAAGCCTTGTATTTTTAAAATAAATGATGGTAGAAAATTTAAAAAAATCTGAGATGATAGAATTTAAACAAATCTAACTGTATCCGAGCTCTGCTAAACCGTTCTGAAAATATTTAGCTGTATCCATACTTTTTAGCGACCCTGTATATAGTATTCCATAAATAAGAGCCAGTTGCACAATAATTAAATGGTAATGTGTTTCTCCGTCATTCATTATAGTATTTAAAACAAAGTGTATTTTAAAATATATATATCTCAAACAATTAAATGAATATAATCGAAATAGTTTTAAAAATTTAATACAAATTAGAAGCCCTATTTAAACAGAAATACAAGGAGTTTTTCCTTTAAGTTTATGTATTCCAAATTCAGCCTATTTTCTGTAAATCTTTAGATATTCCTTGTTTTTTAAAAGAGTTCAATTTAAAGTTTTAAACAAGTGTTTTCCACTCCCAGACTAAGCATGAAGTAAAATTTCGAGTTTAGAAAAGCCCCGTGAAAATTTGTCGAGGGTCGCGCAGCGACCCGAGACAAATTTTCTGGGCTTTTCTAAACTCGAAATTTTACTTCATGCGCCACGCGTATAAAACACTAAAATATTATGAAATGTATGTATCCTGTCTTATTGAGGCTGTTAATTGTTGAAACTCCATAATATCACTTTAATAAAACATTTAATTTGTTTAGGTTTCAAAATCATATTTATTGTACTACAACAATTGTTTCACTACACTGTGGCTTCGCCATTCATCTACCTGATGAAGCCACAGTGTGGTGAAACAATTGTTGCAGTACAATAAATATAATTTTTAAACCTAAACAAATTAAGTGTTTTATTAAAGCGAAATCTTTTGTAAATAAAACACTTTTTACTTTGTTTAACCACTGGATCTTACATTTAATTGTGTGATTAGTTTCGACTATCTAGTAGTCATTCTCAAACTAAAGTGTTTGAGAATGACTACTAAATAGTCGAAACTAGTCACACAATTAAATGTAAGATCCAGTGGTTAAACAAAGTAAAAAGTGTTTTATTTACAAGTGTATTTAAGATGTACCACAAAGTGAACGCCTACAACACCAAACAAAGCGAAATCTATGTATATTCGAACTTCACTTGAAGTCTGTGTTTTATACGCGTGGCGCATGAAGTAAAATTTCGAGTTTAGAAAAGCCCAGAAAATTTGTCTCGGGTCGCTGCGCGACCCTCGACAAATTTTCACGGGGCTTTTCTAAACTCGAAATTTTACTTCATGCTTAGTCTGGGGGTGGAAAACACTCGTTTAAAGCTTCAAATTGAACTCTTTAAAAAAACGACGAATGTCGGAAAATTTACAGATTATGCATATGTTTACCTAAAAGAAAAATTCACTGTATAAATACGAGTTCAATACTTGTTCTATTATTGTAATCTTAATGGTGTTTAAGATAAGTATGTGTTTTCCGTGCAAATTCCGTGTGTAAGGATGTAAATAAACTTTAGCTATAAATAGCAAACATATCGGTCAGTATTGTCAATACTGTTATTATTATAACTAAACAAATAAAATGTATGATACATATTACAACACAGTTTAATGTTGATTTAATACTCATTAAACAATACTTATACAAGGAGTGTTTCTTTTAGGTATACATATCCCAATTACAGCGTATATTCTGTAAATGTTCGTTGTTTTCGCTTTTAAATTTAATTTGTCGCTTTAAACGAGTGTTCTCCACTCCCAGGTTAAGCATGAAGTAAAATTTCGAGTTTAGAAAAGCCTGAAAATTTGGTTTGTTCGCGTAGCGCGTAGCGCTACGCGAACAAACCAAATTTTCAGGCTTTTCTAAACTCGAAATTTTACTTCATGCGCCACGCGTATACAACATTGGTTTTAAGTTAAGTTCAAAATATACGTCTATAGCATTCTGCTTTAGTAACATATTTTGAACTTTAATTGAAATCAGTGTTTTATACGCGCGGCGCATGAAGTAAAATTTCGAGTTTAGAAAAGCCTGAAAATTTGGTTTGGTCGCTCCGCGCTTCGCGCTACGCGACCAAACCAAATTTTCAGGCTTTTCTAAACTCGAAATTTTACTTCATGCTTAACCTGGGAGTGGAAAACACTCGTTTAAACTTCAAATTGACTCCTTTTAAGAAAATATTTAAAAATTTACAACACGTAATTGGAATATGTATACTCAAAAGAAAAAATGCACAAGAAATTAGGATTTAAAGTTTCTCTAAAAGAAAGTGCATTAATATACTCGCGACCTAAACACTATGACATTGTCATGTAACCTCAAAATTTGACACAGCTAGGAACAATCGTTGCAGATACAACTGTCGACATACTCTCTAAAAAATGTGAACCACACATTCCACATTAATGCGCCCATTCATCAAAAGATTCAACATTCAACATGTTTGGACTTTTTTGTGATATATGTTGGTATCTAATGAACGGTATTCCGTATAGTCTATTTCGTAAGATGGCAAAAATCCCAAACACGTTCACGATTAACAGTCCGGTCATCAGACAACACCCCCCACAGTTAGCAGTAAACTTCCAACTGTTGTCTCTGATGAACGGGCCCAATGAGTCATTGGACATCTCTCCCGAATTCCACTATATATAAAATAGAAGACAACGGGTAATATTCAACAATATATTATCCAGCGAGGAACGCATTACACACGGTGTTCCACAAGGATCTGTTTTAGGTCCCCTTCTATTCTTGATCAATATTAACGATCTGCCTCTCCAGCTACAGCATGGTTCAAGTGTTTTATATGCCGATGACACCACAATTTCATTTAGGGGTAGTACCGTTATGGAGATAGAGAATTGTCTTGATGAAGATATGAGCTCTATAAAATGTTGGTTCGATTGTAATTGCCTTAAACTTAATGCGGACAAAACTCAAAAAATATTTTTCACCTTAAAGCAAAACCAACCTATAGAACACTCATCAATAAAATTCCTAGGCATATTTGTCGATTCAAAACTAACCTGGATAAAGCATGGACAAGAACTTGAAGCCAGACTTGCCAAGCAAGTATATGTCTTAAGAAACTTATCCAGGTCTATCACGACCAAAATGCTAACAAATATCTATTATGCATATTTTCATTCGCACATGTCCTACGGAATTATATTGTGGGGTCATTCAAGCATCTTCTCAAACATCTTTCGTTTGCAACGTCGAGCTATTAGAGTGCTGGCAGGAATAAGTTATAGATCGGACTATAAACAATGCTTTAGCTTTATAGATTTGAACATTTTAACAGTCCCGTGTGTTTTTATACTGGAATGCGTTTTGCATTTAACAAACTATAAAGATAAATACGAAAGTAATAGGTTTTATCATGAGCACAATACAAGAGCAAAAAATGATATCCGGATACAATTTCAAAGGCTCACAAAAGCTAAAACCGGAATACGATACCACTTTATACAATTCTTTAATGCTCTTCCTACACAAATCCAACAGCTAAAACCAAAACATTTAAAAGTTTGGTGTAAATCGTTTTTGGCTCAAAATGCTTTCTATTCCTTCGAGGAATACTTTCAGGAGTGCAAGAAACACAAATTTTAATATGTTTGTTTTGTTCAAAACAATATTTTATTATATACAACCATATTTTCAACGTGTTTCTGTTTGTTCATAGTAAATGTTTGTTTTATATCAATTATTTGTAATTTATGGTTTTAATATGTTAGTTTTGTCCAGAAAATTATTTTATCATATACAACCATATTTTTAACATGTTTTGTTTGTTCATAGTAAATGTCTGTTTCATACCAATAATCTGTGATCTGCTATAAATAATGTATACTTTTAATATGTTAAGTGGTCGCCATTGTGAATGTTATTATACATAGTAGTATTTAAAATTACCTGTGGCCTGTGTAAACAATCTTGTATTAGCAATATATATTATTATTAAATTCAAATTCAAAACTATTTGAATTCGAGAAAATAAGCTTACGCTTCTTATAGTTTGCACACTTTAAACATAATATATAAAATTACGAAAAAACTATTCGTGAAAATGCAAACAGTGTCTTAATTAATAAGACAATTTAAGACGATAAATATCCATTGAAACAACTACTTCCCGTGCAAATACACCTCCGGATATTGAATTATACAATGAAATATTTAAAATCTTATTTAATTTGATTTGTTACAACGCTCTATTAAAGTATATGTAACGTTTAGGTCAAATTCTCTTCAAACCAACTAACAATACAATTTAAATTAAATTGTTATCCGGAGGTGTATTTGCACGGGAAGTAGTTGTTTCAATGGATATTTATCGTCTTAAATTGTCTTATTAATTAAGACACTGTTTGCATTTTCACGAATAGTTTTGTCGTAATTTTATATATTATATTATTATTATTATTTTTATTATATATACTTAAAAGAAAAATTCCCTGTATTATATATCCAATATTTAGTGGTAAAAGTAGTTCAACTATTCCATAAATAAGTGCACACTTTTTGGGGGTACATCGGGGATTTTAGCGAATTTTACATATATTATAAACGCTATCAAGACATGGTTTTTGGTTGTTACTAGAGGTTTTTGTTTCAAAAATTATAACAATATAAACTTTTAGTGCACCTTTATTTTGAACTTAAAAATATCGTAAACCGTTACTGATACAAAAAAGTTATACTTGACTTTATATGCTTAAATGTTCAAAGTTTAAAAAATTTTTTTTCCAAAACGAACAACCTTTATTTAAATAGATTTTTTTCAAATACTCATGTTTTAATTTTCTTGAAAAAAATATATATTATACCCCAATCCTTTCTAAGAATATTTCCGTTTTCAAAAAGATGGGCACTTTAACACTTTTTGAGATATGATTTTTTTACCCGAACGCTGCATTGACGCTAGGCGCTCACCGCGATTCGGGCCATTACACCATTGGCGGGAGCGCTCGGTTAAAAAAATTATATCTCAAAAAGTTTTAAAGTGACCACACTTTTAAAAACGGAAAAATTCTTAGGAAGGATCAAGGTATAACATATATTTTTTTAAAGAAAATTAAAACATGAGTATTTGATTATTTTTTTGAGATATGTTTTATTTATTAAAAAAAATGTATATAAAGTTTTTTCGTTTTGGAAAAAAATGTATTTTAAACTTTGAACATTTAAGCACAAAAAAGTGTAGAATAACTTTTTTGTATAAGTAACGGTTTACGATATTTTTGAGTTCAAAATCAAAGTGTACTAAAAGTTTATATTGTTATAACTTTTGACACAATAATTTGTTTAACCTCTAGTAACAACCAAACACCATGTCTTGATAGCCTTTATAATATATGTGAAATTCGCTAAAATCCCTGATGTACCCCCAAAAAGTGTGCACTTATTTATGGAATGGCCGAGTTGTTTTAATTCGTTTTTGTCTAATTAATTAGTTGAAGATTTTGATAAATATCGTACTTTCAACACTATATTTACATCTTTTCAATTAAGTACACAAACCAACTTCCATGAAAAATAACACGAATATCCCTAAAAAATAAAAACACTCACATTCAGAAATCCTCCTAATTATAGTCCCCAAATCATCTTTAGCCCAATTCAAATCCAGTAGGCAATCACTAGCCCGCACCTCTCCCCCCAGAGGCAACCGATTCCGGTTCATACTACTTCAACAAAAGCAAACAATAAACAAAAAACTCAACAACAAAAAAACAACAGTACATCTGTACAAATCAACTTGTTGTCGCGTTGACGTCGACGTGCGCACTGAACGCTCAGCAAGTTTCTCAAGAACTTATCACCCAGAGGAGGAATTTCGACGGTTCACTGATTATTTTGAATCCGACTTATCTGTTTGTCGAGTTGAAATTGATTCGATGTGATGTAATTAGTGTTGTCGAGTTTATTCAGCGACGAAGGGCGGAGGTTGATTGAAATGTGAACATACGCCATATATGGGGTGAAAGTAGAAAGTGGAACTCATTCATCAAATTCTTCGTTCCACGCATCTGTGATCTCGATGAATATTCATTCGACATGTTTAAATTTAAAAATTCCATTTTGCGTCGACCGTGTATTTATGAAACTGATTTACTCAAGATCGTTTATTAAGAGGGATATAACAGCGGATCGTGTTGGAAAAATCAGCATAGTTCGGTGGAAGACAGAAGCATACCGAATTATGCTGTATTAACTGTATTTTTTGACAATGTAATTGTAATTGTAATCGGTATTTGTCTTGTGTATCGGATGAAACACGTTTGGGTTTAATAAACGATTGACCATATAAGGCAAAAACGTAGAACTCATGAAAATAACTTATCTGTGATTATCAAGTAATATTGTTTGCAATATATTGTAAAATGCTTAATGAAGGAGTGAAAATACTCGTACATTTTTTTAAAAAAGCAAGTAATGCCTAAAATGAATGAATACCAGGGTAAAATATACAGAGAGTTTTATGTAACACCGAACATTTTCATAACGAGAATTTTTCTTCCATAGCATCCATATGCATACGTTGCACATTTTCCGATGCTCGGTTTATTAAAAGAATTCAATTTGAAGCTTTAAGCGAGTGTTTTCCACTCCCAGGCTAAGCATGAAGTAAAATTTCGGGTTTAGAAAAGTCTGAAAATTTGGTTTGGTCGCGTAGCGCGAAGCGCGGAGCGACCAAACCAAATTTTCAGGCTTTTCTAAACTCGAAATTTTACTTCATGCGCCACCGGTACAAAACACTGAATCAATGTAAAGTTTAGCGGTGTGTTTTAAACTTTGTAATATGTCAGTGCTTTGTACCGGTGGCGCATGAAGTAAAATTTCGAGTTTAGAAAAGCCTGAAAATTTGGTTTGGTCGCTCCGCGCTTCGCGCTACGCGACCAAACCAAATTTTCAGGCTTTTCTAAACTCGAAATTTTACTTCATGCTTAGCCTGGGAGTGGAAAACACTCGCTTAAAGCTTCAAATTAAATTATTTTAATTAACCGAGCATGGAAAAATGTGCAACGTATGCATATGGATACTTGAAAGAAAAATTCTCGTTATGAAAATGTTCGGTGTTACATAAAACTCTCTGTATGTTTAATTTATTAGAAACTTGTTAGTTTAAATCATTTTAAAAAAATATGCTTAAATTACTTTAAATTTTTGTTATCATAATAAACTGAAAAAAATATAAACGAGCCTGGCAAGTAACGTGTTTATATCTAAAATTCTAACAAGGTAAAATGCTTGATATAAACACGTAACATGTTTCCATTAAACTGTTTAACAAGTTAGAATGTTTCAGGTAAACACATTACATGGCAGGCTCGTATACAGGGAATTTTTCTTTTAAGTATACGTATTCAAAATTCAGCCTATTTTCTCTAAATCTGTAGATATTCCTTGTTTTTTTTTAGGTTAAGATAGAAGCATTAAACGAGTGTTTTCCACTCCCAGACTAAGCATGAAGTAAAATTTCGAGTTTAGAAAAGCCCCGTGAAAATTTGTCGAGGGTCGCGCAGCGACCCGAGACAAATTTTCTGGGCTTTTCTAAACTCGAAATTTTACTCCATGCGCCACACGTATAAAACACTAAAAAAATGTGAAATGTATATTCGAACTTCACTTGACATCAGTGTTTGATACGCGTGCGCATGAAGTAAAATTTCGAGTTTAGAAAAGCCCAGAAAATTTGTCTCGGGTCGCTGCGCGACCCTCGACAAATTTTCACGGGGCTTTTCTAAACTCGAAATTTTACTTCATGCTTAGTCTGGGAGTGGAAAACACTCGTTTAATGCTTCTATCTTAACCTAAAAAAAAAACAAGGAATATCTACAGATTTAGAGAAAATAGGCTGAATTTTGAATTTTCACGGGGCGTTTCTAAACTCGAAATTTTACTTCATGCTTAGTCTGGAAGTGGAAATCACTAGTTTAAAGCTTCAAATTGAACTCTTTTAAAAAACAACGAATGTCGGAAGATTTACAGCTTATGCAAAAAATTCACTGTATAAACATATTACTTAATTAAAGTTATCATTCATTTTGTTAAATGTAACGAGTGTCTATAAACTGTGGCATCCTAGTAGGTTCTGACTTCAGAAACATATCGTCGGTGTAATTCTAATACCTCGTAACCCAATTTTTTTTTATTTTGGGATTATGAGCTATTCCCTTAGTAAAAAGTACGCTAAATCGAGTGGGCAATACTTCGTAAACCATAGAGCAATTAGTTGTTGTGCTGCAGTTTTATGGCTTACTAAGTATTTTTTACTCGATTCAGAGCAGTTTTTACAAAGGGAATAGCTTATAACCCGAAAATCGAAAAAAAATGGGTTACGAGGTATTAGAATTACACCGACGATATGTCGTAATTAAATTTAGCACTGTGACACTACCCAATGACATATAATTAAATGTATTTGGCGTTTCTAAGATTCACCGATTCGTATGGCACAATCTACGATATTTAATTTGTTTTCCAAAGCAACCAAGACGCCGACAATTTATTGATACACGTTATAATATGCTGTGATTGATTTATGTTCAAATATTTACGTTACATTAGAACTAGGATTTATTGCTTTATATAAGATAGTGTTGGTAGATTGAAGGTCTCACTTAATCGCTCACTTATTAGCAAAGAATTTGAGAAACATCTGTATCTGTATCATAATAAATAAGCCTTCGATTAATTTTAATTTTAAGATGTTAACATAACCAACAGGTTTTATTTTTCATTTGTGAAATCGTTAATTTAAAAATCTACTATACATGATGGACAGAATTAATTTTAAGATGTTAACATAACCAACAGGTTTTATTTTTCATTTGTAAAATTGTTAATTTAAAAATATACTATACATGATGGACAGAATTAATTTTAAGATGTTAACATAACCAACAGGTTTACTTTTCATTTGTGAAATCGTTAATTTAAAAATCTACTATACATGATGGACAGAAAATGAGAGAGAAGCTTAATGCTGAATGATTCGTTAAGTAATTATGGGTAGGAAGTCTAAATAAAAAAAAAAATATGTTAATATAGTTCTGCATTAAGGCTCACGCTGCCATTGAAATTCTAAGGCCCACTAATCATTGATTCAACCTCTGATTAGGTCAAAATTCTAGAATATAAACATGTAAAAAATTTGTAAGATATCCTAAACATGTCTCTTTTATCAATATACGATTTGCGAATAAAATTGCTTCGCGGAGCGACCAAACCAAATTTGTAGGCTTTTCTAAACTCGAAGCTTTACTTCATGCACCACCCGTATAAAACACTGAATTATTGTGAAGTTCAAAATATACCGCGAAAGCATTTTCTCTTTAATCGTTTCTCGCTTACTTTAAACATTTACTTAAGTAAGATAAATTCAAATTCAAAACTATTTGAATTTAAGAAAATAAGCTTACGCTTCTTATAGTTTGCACACTTTAAACATAATATATAAAATTACGAAAACTATTCGTGAAAATGCAAACAATGTCTTAATTAATAAGACAACTTAAGACGATAAATATTCATTGAAATAACTACAACAGTTAGTTGGTTTGAAGAGAATTTGACCTAAACGTTACATATACTATATAGGTATTTGATTGAAATTCACTTGGTTTGTTTTACTAATAAATTGTTTTATTTTCAACAAGTTTCGGCTTAATGCCATTTTCAAGAATGGTGTACAAAAGAGCAAAATTGATTATATATACTAGATGTGGGCATTTCAGGTAATAAGCGCTCTAATTATCGGGGAATTCCAAAGGTCCTCGTTGTCATTGACCACGTTTTTTCCCGCCTTTATGGCTTTACTCATTTCTAAACCCTCCCGATAATTCAAAACTAATCCCTTATTACCCGAATGCAACATTTTACAGTCTTTTAAGCTGAGAAAGTGATTAGCCGTGATGCAATGTTTTGCGAACCCCGTGGTCTGTTTATTATTTAGAATATCTTTCCTATGTTCTTTTAATCGCATTTCAAAAGACATGCCCGTTTGTCCTATATATATTGCATCGCAGTCATCACATTTCAGCTCATATACTCCGCTTTTTTTAATATGACTATTGTCTGTTTTAATTTTATTATTCACTAATATTTTCCCTAAGTTAACAGAATTAGTCAAAATTATGTTATTGTCCTTTCCCTTAACTGTTTGTTTAATTTTCTGTGAGAGGTTATTGACGTATTCTAATCTATTCCAGTAGGTTTTCTCTATTTTTGTCACACTATAAAAATACTTTCGCAATTGTTTTTATTTTTTCTTTTTAATCATTTGATCAACTAATGCCTGCTTATAACCGTTATTTTTTGCTATTGTTTTAATTGTGTTTAGTTCGATTTGATAATCTATTTTACTAAGTGGAATATTAATTAATCTGTGTATAAATGAATGAAAAGTACTATATTTAATTTGGTTGTGTGTGTTTGAGTTTATAGGTATTATTGTATCCGTACATGTTTCTTTTCTAAATATTTTATATGTTAGTGTATTGTTGGATGATTTCGTAATCGTTAAATCTAAAAAGTTAAGACTATTGTTAAGTTCCTTTTCTATAGTAAATTAAATTTGACTATTTAATGAATTTAAATATTTTGTAAACATTTCTAACTGTCTTATTGACCCTGTCCATATGCAGAAAATATCATCTACATATCTCTTCCAAAATTGAATATGTTTGCTTTCTGGCTGTTTTAGTAAATTACTTTCGAAATCATCCATAAAGATTTCTGACATTAAAGGGGACAACGGTGATCCCATTGGTAGTCCATCTGATTGAATATATATATATTCTCATTGAACTCAAAGTAGCATTGATTAATGCAAATGTCTATTAAACATTCTAATTCCTTTTTATGTGACTCTAGATTGGCAGTGTTTTGAATTTTTTTGGTTTAGAATATTTTTCAACTCTTCTGTTGGTATTGATGTGAAGAGACTTTTCACGTCAAACGAAATTAATTTAGCATTTGGAGGAAATGACACTTCTTTTAGTTTATTTACCAAATCTATTGAATTTTTTATTGAATGTTGAGGTTTGAAGTTAGTGAACGAAGGAATTAAATTATTTAAGAATTTACATAATTTATAAGTCGGAGCGTATAAATATGAAACTACCGGACGTATTGGTACACCTTCCTTATGGATTTTAGGTAATCCATACACCGGTTCTTTATGGATTACCTAAAATCCATAAGGAAGGTGTACCAATACGTCCGGTAGTTTCATATTTATACGCTCCGACTTATAAATTATGTAAATTCTTAAATAATAAATAATTTAGGGTTCATTACTGTTAGTTTTTGTCTATCCCTATCTGAAATTAAATGTATGATTTGTCTTAATGCTTTTTTGAGTTCAGTCTGATATTTAATTTTTGGATCTATTTTTCTGATTTTAAAAAATATCCGTTTTTAATAAGTTTTCTGTTTTTTGAATATAATCTGTTTTACTCATTATGGTTACGGTGTTCCCTTTGTCAGCTTTACACAGAATTAGGTTATTATTTTTTAGTTTATTCTTTATATTGGTTAATGTTTGGCTATCTGAATTACGGAATTTATTTTTAAAATGCGTTTTTTTGTGATTTGTAATTAGCTTTGAAATATTACATTTGGCAATTGTTCTAACTTCTGCATCGGATATTTTATTACAAATTATCTCTGAGTTTATACCTACTGCCTCGAGTGATGTCTTGAAGTAATTTGTGGACTGTATTTTAAACCTTTCTCAAGTAAAGATGATTCAGTATTATCAAATTGAGTGTCAGTTACTCTTTTGTACACCATTCTTGAAAATGGCATTAAGCCGAAACTAGTTGAAAATAAAACAATTTATTAGTAAAACAAACCAAGTGAATTTCAATCAAATACCTATATTTTAATAGAAATGTTTTACCAAGTGATCAATGAGAAACAAGTTAACGATATGTTACATATACTTTAATATAGCGTTGTAACAAATTAAATTAAATAAGATTTTAAATATTTCATTGTATAATTCAATATCCGGAGGTGTATTTGCACGGGAAGTAGTTGTTTCAATGGATATTTATCGTCTTAAGTTGTCTTATTAATTAAGACATTGTTTGCATTTTCACGAATAGTTTTTCGAAATTTTATATATTATATTTACTTAAGTTCCTATCCTTATATTTATATTTCTATCTTTAAGCGCAAATAGTGTTATTCGTCGGAAATAAATGGTTATTATTATTATTATTATTATTATTCTTACGACAATATTTTTGTTACTTAAATAAATTAAACAGTCTGGTGTTTACTTATAAAGCAAAAACCAACTATTGAATTTATATTATTGCATTCAATAGTTTTGCTATTACTTTATAAACAACCAAACCAAACTATTTAATTTATTTGAGTAACAAGATCATTTTCGTATATAATATATTTAAAGATTTGTTTTAGAATAAGGTTTCAAGGTTTCACAGTTCATTATACGGATTTGGCTTAGTAATATAAATAGGAAGTGTTTTTTACTTTATTGCGTGTAACTATTTTTGAAATAAATTTTCCATTGAATCACCATTTTTCCCACGCTCGTATTTTGGATCCAAGATTTATTTTTGAACTTAAACAAACAAACAAAAAATAGTAACATGTTTTCGTATATCTATACATATATATATATATATATATATATATATATATATATATATATATATATATATATATATATACTCTGATTTTTGCTTAATATGATCAAACTGAGGTACTGCGAACAGTTGTAGTCTTGCCTTTACAGTAGGGTATTTTAAACATTAAATTTTGAGATGTTACTAAATGATTATCAATGTGACAAGTAAATCGTAATTTGTCAAATAAATTGTCACGATGCAAAGTTTCAAAAATTGAACGCTACAACTTGCAACTTTACAACACATACAGAGATTTTTTCTTTTAAGTATACTTTTATATATTTTATTTATTTATTTATTTATTTATTCACGAGATACCTCTTTAACATTGAAATAATACAAAATGAGAAATATTATATTTATATTCCATATAAACATTTGTAAAATTAATGAACATGTGATCAAAACTAAGCAGTATAGTTTAACCTTCACTTTAAATCACTGTTTTATCCAATCCCAGATTAAGCATGAAGTAAAATTTCGAGTTTAGAAAAGCCTGAAAATTTGGTTTGGTTGCGTAGCGCGAAGCGCGGAGCGGCCAAACCAAATTTTCAGGCTTTTCTAAACTCGAAATTTTACTTCATGCGCCACGCGTACAAGACACTAATTTCAAGTGAAGTTTAAAATATGTTACTAAAGCAGTATGCTATAGACGTATATTTTGAACTTCACTTAAAACCAGTGTTGCATACGCGTGGCGCATGAAGTAAAATTTCGAGTTTAGAAAAGCCTGATTTGGCATGGTCGCTCCGCTGCGCTACGCGACTAAGCCAAGTTTTCAGGCTTTTCTAAACTCGAAATTTTACTTCATGCGCCACGCGTATGCAACACTGGTTTTAAGTGAAGTTCAAAATATACGTCTATAGCATACTGTTTTAGTAACATGTTTTAAACTTCACTTGAAATTAGTGTCTTGTACGCGTGGCGCATGAAGTAAAATTTCGAGTTTAGAAAAGCCTGAAAATTTGGTTTGGCCGCTCCGCGCTTCGCGCTACGCAACCAAACCAAATTTTCAGGCTTTTCTAAACTCGAAATTTTACTTCATGCTTAATCTGGGATTGGAAGCACTCGTTTGTCTTTGAATTGAATGTTTTTAATAAGGTCACGAATTTTGAAAATGTACATTGAAAAATCGTAATATGTATACCTAAAAGAAACGTTCCTTATCTTTAGAACTTTTTTAAAATTTGAACATAAAAATGTCTAGATAATGAAGAAGGCTTGAGCAAGGAGCATTTACCTGATCCTCAGAGAGACTTTATTAAATTAGTAGTAGGAACGTCGACCAGTGAGTAGTATAGTAGATACAAATAATTTGAGGCGGTGATAAGTACATTTGTAATCGAGTTAATTGAATTGTCATATTACTGTCACATTTCCCTTCACATAGCCTACAAATTAAAGTTGTTTTACAACATACCATGGGATTAATCTTGTCCTAACCTAAAACACATAACCTGTATCACACCACTAAATTCTTAAAATGTCAAATTTGATTGGTGATATTAAAAAAAAACACTCAATGATTATTTAAAAAAACAAGTTTATACATAGATTTTTTTTACCTACATATCACACAAAGCAAATTGCTCCAAATTTGATTTGGATTCAAAGATTTGGTTAGACGAAATAAATATTTGGAAGTTGATTAACCTGAGATGAAACATAAAATCAAGCTGTCAGCTACAAATAATTGAGTTGCCTATTTCCAAAAACCCCTGAATCCATTGTTTTCAGATGGATCAAGGGGTTTTTGGAAATAAGTGACAACCCATTAGGTGATACTTACAAAGGTACGTTGTAAGTATCACCTAATGGGTTAAGTCACTTATTTCCAAAAACCCCTTAATCCCTCTGAAAACAATGGATTCAGGGATTCTTGGAAATAGGCGACTCAATTATTCGTAGCTGACAGCTTGATTTTATGTTTCATCTCAGGTTAATCAACTTCCAAATATTTATTTCGTCTAACCAAATCTTTGAATCCATTATTACCGTCTGCTGATAATACTAGATTTATGGTGGAATTCTTAGCGAAAGAAAGCATTTACTTAAGCATCCTAATAATTTATATCCACTCTACAAGAACACCATAAAATTCCCAGATTAAAAGCAGAACGCCGATCTGATTATTTCTCCAATCACAATAACACCAAATACAGAAAAATAATTGCAGAACTTGGGCAGATGGCCAATTGTACGATTTCATAAATAACATTAAACAATTGCAGGGTTTTTATTATTGATAGGTAATTTTACCAGGAAGTCGGTCTTAATTAGAGTCGTGATTAAATAAGATACAGATTGTGATCAGGTGAATTTTGAATGCGTATCGCTTTTAATGACGTTATCAATAGCACTTGCTCGAGGTAGTAAAGCACTCTATAAGAACACGCAACATTATTAATTTTATATTAATTAAATTACTAAATAAGTTAATTTGATATATTATATTATTTGACTTGACAATGTATGAAGAATAACGTAATTATTTTGTTATTTAAATATCTCAATTATTACTCATTTAAACAAATGTTTTCAGTGTATTTCTAACTTCACAATATTTCAGTGTTTTATACGCGTGGCGCATGAAGTAAAATTTCGAGTTTAGAAAAGCCCCGTGAAAATTTGTCTCGGGTCGCTGCGCGACCCTCGACAAATTTTCTACGCGGGGCTTTTCTAAACTCGAAATTTTACTTCATGCTTAGTCTGGGAGTGGAAATACTCCTTCTAAACTTCATATTGCAGTTTTTTATACAAAATCGACGAATGCCCTATATTAACACCGTATACATTACGTATATTTAAAAGAAAAATGCACTGTATGTTATACAATAAGTTATTCGTAGAAATCATAAAAAAAAAACGTAGAATTTTAACTACAATCAACTTTTAGAGTTAACTATAATTGCTCGGCCATTAATGGATTAATTATAATATATATCTAAATATTATATTTAGAATTTCACTTACAATTAGTGTGACGCATGACGTAAAATTTTAAGTTTATAAAAGTGTGGAAATATTAAAGAAATGTTCAGGTTTTTATAAACTCGAAATGTTATATATCTTGAACAAGTTTCTCATCTTTCACGTGGTGAAACATATTTAACTATGATTTAATAAAGAAAACACTTGGTTAAATTTCACTAATATTTTGGTTTTTTATTCCAACTAGTTTCGACTTTGAGTCATTCTCAAGGAGTAGAGGAAATTACATTTTTACAAACATTATATACAAGAGAGGTTAATTTAAATTTTATGGTTAAGCAATAAGGGCTGTCATGATGGGTGAGCTCCACAGATCTTCGATGTCATTAACAATTGGTTTTCCCTGTTTTATTGCTTTCTGGATTTCCAGTCCTTCGCGATAGTTGAGATAACGACCTTTATTACCTGTGTATAAAATCTTTAGTTTTTGGTTATTAATGAGAATGACTCAAAGTCGAAACTAGTTGTAATAAAAAAACCAAAATATTAGTGAAATTTAACCAAGTGTTTTCATTATTAAATCATAACGCGAAATGTTACTTCATACTTAATCAAGGAGTGAAACTACTCGTTAGAAACTTCAAATTGAACGATTTTCAAAAACAATGAATGCTTGTAGTAAATTGCAAAAAGAATCGCAGTTTTAATATTAATATTGTGCTGTGAATGAGGAAATAAAATCACAGTATTTTTAACAAGAACAGTCAACTCCTTAGTTCACATTATTTTTATTATTATTAAACGTGAGAGTATTTAAACATCCTTTATTACATAAATGTTGATTTTTCTATTGTTACAGCGGTTGTTTATACAGCATTCTAATAAAATCTGTTTACTGTTCATTATACAGCTGTAATTAATTTAGATATATAAATACGAATCCCCCAGGGTCAGATTTTAGATAAACGCTGTGTTTTATCTACGTGTTTAAAATTCGATCTCTCAGTACCGAGAACGGATTTTGTAAAAGTTGATTCGAAGAAATTTTTCACACAAAAAAAATATATCCATTACTGCGAAATGTAAATCAGGGATTTTGTATTTATTTTTTTCCGAGAATTAATAACTTTGCTCTGCTGCTTCTAAATAGATTAAGATTTAATGTGTGTATAAAAATAGTCTCAGGTGGAAGTAACGGTCGTACTTCGTCCTGAGTGTTTCGATGAAGTACGACCATTAAACTTTATTTTTACGGTAATTACCTTTTACATAAATTAACAAAATAATATTTCTTATGTTAAAAATTAATTAAGTATAAACTCATATTAACACATATAAATAAACAAAATTCCGCAAGTAAAAACAAACAATTAAAAATGTAAGTCATCAACTAAATCAAGCGTTTACGATATTATGCGCTAAGTGTATAAACTTGAAATGTCTTTTAAATACGTTAAATGTTGTCGCAAACAACGCAAAATGTGGCGAGCAACACACCTGAGATTATTTTTATATAAAATAATTAGTAGCAGGGACGTCGACCAGTAAGTAGGCTTTCTTATTTCAAGTAATTAATTATTGATTACCTGAAATAAGAAAATCTACTTACTAATCGACGTTCCTGTTACTAATCCTTGAGTATATAAAAATAATTTTAAATTTATTTATTTATTTATTTATGGAATCTCTATTTTATTACATAAGTGTACATATACATATTGTAATATATGACAAAAATAACAAAAAACATAAAAATCATATAAAGAATTACATTGATTACAACCGACTAAATTATTACTGAACAAAAATAACAAAAACCATATAAAGAGTTACATTAATTACAGCCACCTAAATTATTACTGAACTAAAGATCTAACAGTCAATGACATTGGATAGCCTAATACGACGTAACTGGACCTTAAACTGATGAATTGATGGTGTAAATAAAACAAAGTCGGGATTATTGCTAATACCATTGGCATACCTCATCATACGATCGATGGGATTAGACATCCCGTATCTGGTCGAATGAAAACGTAAACGGAATATAGGCCTATGTCTAGCTTGAAGACCACGAGGTATAAAGAAATTTAGTGCCTCTACCAAATAACAACAGTTAATTAAACCATTAACAATTTTGTGTAAGAAAGTCAAATTTAAAAATACTCTTCTTTCAGCTAACGATCTCAGGTTCAATAGCGATAACATGCCACTATGACTAAAATTGATACTAGCTACACCTAGCCGAGAAGACATAATTTTTAGAAATTTCCCCTAAGTCATTTCCAGCTGATGGATAGCGTTTTTTGAGTATGGTGCCCAAACAATAGAAGCATACTCCACATGTGGGCGCACCAGGGACAAATAAAGAGACTTGACCGTAGTGTCCTTGAACTGTTTGCCGAATCTATATACAAACCCCAACACATTTAATGCCTTGTTACACACATGCGAAGTATGCTCCTTAAAATCTAATTTTGTTGTAAATATTACGCCCAAATCCTTAACTTTATTATTCAGAGGTAGAGGTTGATTATGTAAACTGTAGGTAAATTCCCCCACACGCCCTCGACTAAAAGATATGGAAAAACATTTACCCAAGTTCAATTCCAATTTATTAATTGTACACCAAACAGAAATCCTATTTAAGTCCTCTTGGAGTTGTAGCTGATCAGAAACATTTTGCACTTTTTTGTAAACCTTTGAGATCATCAGCATACAGAAGAAACTGACTATTTTTTTATACTTAATCCAATGTCATTGACGAAGAGTAAAAATAAAAGCGGACCACAGTGTGAGCCCTGGGGAACACCTGACGTCACTGGTATTGTATTAGATACATGTTGACCCACACGCACACGCTGAGATCTTCCCACCAAATAACTCTCTAACCATCGCACTACATTGCTACCAAAACCGATACCCTTTAATTTGTGAATTAAAATATTGTGTTGTACCCGATCAAATGCTTTAGAGAAGTCTGCATAAGGTGAGTCAACCTGTGCACCTTCTTCTAAAGCATCTGAATTATTAGACATTTCCCAGAAGAATTTTACACAAAATATTTAAAACAATATTTATGATTTCTAATTACATTTACGCTCGTTTGCACACACGTTGATTAACTGAATCAGTGATTAGTTCTTCTTAAAAACACAACAATTTCATTCAAAAATCGTATATTGTTAAAAGAGACATGTTTTGGATATCATACAAATTTATAACATGCTTACATTCTAGAATTTCGACCTAATCAGAGGTTTAATCAATGATTAGTAGCTGATCATTCGTGGTGCAAATAGGCATTAGAATTTCAATGACATCGTAAACCTTAATGCAGAACCATACAATTTTTGTATCTAGACTTTCTACCTATAATTACTTAACTTATCGATCAACATTTAGATTTTCACTAATTTTCTTAGTCAAGGAATAGTAACACTCGTTCGAAACATCAAATTTAAATCTATTATAAAAACAATTATTGCCTGAAACTTTTACATTGGAATACGTAAGTATAATTAAGGTATAGTATGTTCAATAAAATAAAATCTCTAGAATCTCATGGAAAATATTGTAGGTTGGCAACTATGAAATTATACATTATAATTATTATGTTTGACGTTTTATATGTCAATTCCTAAAGCGTGTAGCCAACTTAAATTTTAAAAAAGATAAAATCATGGCACTCTAGAGGTTTTTTGTTTATTGAACATACGATACGATACGCCAGAGGTGTCCCATGTTTTCCTTGATTTGTAGTGCTTTCTGCACCAATACATGTAATACAAAAATGGTTTGATGTCATGAGATTACGTGTGTGAAAAGAGACAGAAAACTTGATAATATGTCTGCTATGGCTTTTAGATGGAACATGCGAAAACGTATGTTCCCGTATGCAGCTTTAAAATTTTAAGGTTAAACGTCACATTTTGACAATGTCTTCGTAAAACTAAATCTGCAAAAACCCAACCACAAATCATTTTAATTAACGTGCACAATCGTTTTAAAAGTGAGTTCAAGTGGTATAATTCCAATTTTCACATCTACTAAATAGTTTAGGTACTCGTAGGTTAAGGTGACATATGTAAAACATGTACTTTTGTTAATACATCAATAAATATGAATATGAATATAAATATGAATATACAGAAATAAATAATGCATTTATGTTGATTTTGTGTAAGCTCAAACGAAACTGTTATGATTTAATAAAGAAAACACTTGGTTAAATTTCACTAATATATATCATAGTTAAATATGTTTCACCACGTGAAAGATGAGAAACTTGTTCGAAAATGTTAGTTGAATCGAATGCACATTCAGTAGATTTGACAAGTAGTCATCGAATTAATCTGTTAATACAGGGAATTTGTCTTATAAGTATACATACAGTGAATTTTCTATTAGGTATACATATGCACACGCTTCTTTTTAAAGAGCTTAAAACGAGTGTATTCCACTCCCAGACTAAGCATGAAGTAAAATTTCGAGTTTAGAAAAGCCTGAAAATTTGGTTTGGTCGCGTAGCGCGAAGCGCGAAGCGACCAAACCAAATTTTCAGGCTTTTCTAAACTCGAAATTTTACTTCATGCGCCACGCGTATTAAACACTGAAAGCACTGAAATATTGTGAACGAGTGAACTTCGCTTGAAATCAGTGTCTTATACGCGTGACGCATGAAGTAAAATTTCGAGTTTAGAAAAGCCTGAAAATTTGGTTTGGCCGCTCCGCGCTTCGCGCTACGCGCCCAAACCAAATTTTCAGGCTTTTCTAAACTCGAAATTTTACTTCATGCTTAACCTGGGAGTGGAAAACACTCGTTTGAACTTCAAATTGACCTCTTTTAAGAAAACAACGAATATTTACAAATCTACAACACGTAATTGGGATATGTATACTCAAAAGAAAAAAATCACAAGAAACTATAATGTAAAGCTTTTCTAAAAGAAAAAACACTAATATACTCGCGACCTAAACAGTATGAAATATATAATAATTAGTTACATTATCTAATTTGTTAAAATTGTGAATACATTTGTGTTCTATTTAAAAATATTTCCTCATTCATTTATATGTGTATGTGTGCGTGCTCGCCGACAATGGGCCAGCCAGGCACATACACAAAAACACCAAACCGCATAACGGCAAAACTGACATATCCATCCCTCTCTAACACAAACAATAAAAAATAACCTACAATTTAATAATTTATGTAAATAAAAATAAAATAAACTCTTATACTTCCCCCAGAATAACACTAATTAATATAATTATCTCATATATATTACCTAATAATACTCCTACAACATCTATCCTAATACTTAATAATTTTTATCCAAGATTAGCCGCCATTATATTTATTTATAAAACTATCTCGATCATTTTATTTACGTGACTTATTTTAACTGTGTTTTATTTCAATGTACCTTATACAAAATTATAAATAATCTAAACTTAGTGTAAATCTGTTTTTAGTTTTCTACTGATGATGGCTAAGCCGAAACATGTATAGAAAATAAAATTCTTAAAATAATATCAAGAAGTACATTTCTTTCTCTCCACTACTCCAATTAGTTAAATAAACACTTGATATAATGGACAACACACACACACTATTTTAAACAGTATGACATTGTCATGTAACGTCAAAATCTGAGACAACTTGGAAAAATCGTTGCAGATACAACTGTCGACATACTCTCTAAAAAAATTTTAAGCACAAAGCCTGAAAATTTGGTTTGGGCCAAACCAAATTTTCAGCTTTTCTAAACTCGAAATTTTACTTCATGCGCCACGTGTATTAAACACTAAAAGCACTAAAATATTGTGAACGAGTAAACTTCGCCTTGAAATCAGTGTCTTATACGCGTGGCGCATGAAGTAAAATTTCGAGTTTAGAAAAGCCTGAAAATTTGGTTTGGTCGCTCCGCGCTTCGCGCTACGCGACCAAACCAAATTTTCAGGCTTTTCTAAACTCGAAATTTTACTTCATGCTTAGTCTGGGAGTGGAAAACACTCGTTTAAACTTCAAATTGACCTCTTTTAAGAAAACAACGAATATCAAAAAATCTACAATACGTAATTCTAATATGTATACTCTAAAGAAAATAATCACAAGAAATTATAATTTAAAGCTTTTCTATAAGAAAGAACACTAATATACTCGTGACCTAAACAGTATGACATTGTAATACAACATCAAAATTTGACACAACTTGGAAAAATCGTTGCAAAAACAACTGTCGACATACTCTCAAAAAAAATTTGAAGCACGCATTCCACATCAATTAGTCAAAGGTTATCCCTCCCGATTTCCACTATATAAGATAAATTCTCTGTATAAAAATCTAAATAAATAATGTATTTACCTTCGTCGAAAAAGGAATTCAATCTTAGAAAGGTCGGTGAACTGATGAGAACCTGATTCTCATCAGGACTAGGTATCAGGATCAGGCCTCTGGAGGACATTTTTCCTCCTCGGAGGGTGAGGCACAAAATTTATGAACTTTAACAAAAACACCTTCCTAACATCAGTTCACAATACAAACTAGTTGGTCTAAGCGCAAAAAGCGGGAATTGTCTGGTCATCCAAAAATACATACACTCACACCGTGCCCGACGTGTCTTTATCCAAATGCCAAAAATAAATTCCACACTTCTAACTGGCTATTTTGCAAAGTCTAATGTTATACTTGCACTATTTCAACAAATTAAATAAATTATAATTGTTTATAAGTACTTTATTAATCTACGTTAGAAGGAAGTTTAAATGATGTCCATTTCTTGTAAAAGACGATTGCCGTTAATAAAGTATTACTATTATTATTATTATTAATAAACCAGTTTGATTTCTTTCCTTCGCTAATTTGAATTAGTCGAAAACTGTGTTTAATTAATGATTTATTACATCACATAACTCAAAACAAATACAATGAAACACTTTTAACTTTGTTTGTATAACACGTTTTATTTAATGTGACTGCAGTTTCGACAAATTTAGCTTGTCATTATCAAACATGGAGTAACTTAAACTAGAGGTTTTACAGGTATACACAATTACAAAACAGCGGTAAAAATGGGGGTGTACATTAGGTCAACCTGGTCGTTAATTAAGGGAATTCCCGGATTAGCGCGGGCTTTGTGTATCTCTAGTGCTTCTAGCAAATTCATTTTACGACCCTTTTCGGCATGATGGATTATGGTAAGTACATCTTTTCCAAAAGTGTGATTTTCGTCTAAAAGGTATTTTGCAAAAGACGACTTATCACTCTGTTTAAGCCGAAAAGAGCGCAAATGTTCCCTCAATCTTATGTTGAAATTACGACCAGATTGGCCAATGTATATCCCTTGACAATCTGCGCAAGTTAATTTATATATTCCAGATTTATTAAATTTATCTAATTTTGTTTTACTATTAAAGATATGGTTATTGATTTTACAGTTTGTAATTGTGTATATATACCTGTAAAACCTCTAGTTTAAGTTACTCCATGTTTGATAATGACAAGCTAAATTTGTCGAAACTGCAGTCACATTAAATAAAACGTGTTATACAAACAAAGTTAAAAGTGTTTCATTGTGTAATTAACATGTATAACGAAGTAGAAGCCTCCACAATACAGAATTTCAAAACAAGTAGTGAATATATTTAAATGATGTATTAACAATTATTTTACATGTTGGTATTACTAAATCATAAAACCATCTACTAATATTTTTAATACGTTTCTCATCTTTCATGTAGTAAATTATATTTAAGTATGATAGCATCAAATACTTAACTGAATTTCACGAAATTTAGTGAAGTTTAATCAAGTATTTGATTTTAAATCATAGTTAAATATGTGTCACTACGTGAAAGATGAGAAACCTATTCAAGATAATACTAATATTAGTGAAATTGAACTAGATGTTTTTTTTTATCACAAAATTCAGAACAAAATTATTAATTATTCTATCTATCATTTGGTGACAATTTTTCAATAGTGCAGAATAAATGTTATTCAAAATCTAAAAGTTTGGAATTGAAGTTGTGCGATGATAAACACACGTCAC
Source organism: Philonthus cognatus (assembly GCA_932526585.2). Lineage (NCBI taxonomy): Eukaryota > Metazoa > Arthropoda > Insecta > Coleoptera > Staphylinidae > Philonthus > Philonthus cognatus. Next base: position 54,036,016 of record OW052247.1, on the reverse strand, counting down.
CACTGAAATTAGGAACACTTAATCCTGTCGACAAATACCAAGTGTAAAATTTTATACTTAAAAATAAAAATAATACAGATTTTAATTAGAAAAGTAACACATCAATTTATTAGTGTTTTAAAAAATGCATTAATCAATTTGTTATACGCCATTATCTACCACCTACAGGGGAGAATTACAGAAGGTTTCAACATTTAAGAACTCAGTGTAAACAACTTAGCAACAGTTTAAAAGGTTTATATTACAAACAAATTGAATCCGATATCAACCTTAAACCGTCCAATTTCTGGCGACATACCCACAATCTAAAGAAGGAAGCAGGTTACCCAAAGACAATGTTGTCGAATGGCAATACTCTCAATACCCTCAAAGATATAGTGGATTCATTTGCTGACAGTTTTGCTTCAAATTATAAAAAACCTGGAACAGCATCTGGTGGGTTATCGTCATTTAAGTGTAGTTCAAGTGCCAGCTGTGAATTATTTTCTATTAGTGAAATTGACATTTTTAACGAATTATTTTCTTTGCATAATAATTATAGCAGTGGGCCTGATGGAATTGTTGGTGACTTTTTTAGTAAATGTGTCTGTACATTAACCAAACCTATTTATTTAATTTTCGAAAGATCGTTATCACTTGGTATATTTCCTGAAATGTGGAAGCATAGTTTTATAATGCCTGTGTACAAGTCTGGTAAGAAGGATGAGATTAGTTACTATAGAGGTGTGGCACTTCAGTCGGTACTTCCAAAAATGCTCGATAAATTGGTTTCTAACCAATTAATGTGGATGTCAAAAAATGTTATTATTCCTGAACAGCATGGCTTTTATACAGGTAGCTCAACAGTAACTAATTTATTGGTTTATCAATCATATCTTTTAGATGCTTTGGAGGCAGGCTATCAAGTTGATGCTATTTACACAGACTTCTCCAAAGCATTCGATAGAGTCAATCATCGTTATTTAATTGATAAACTCAGTGGATTATAATTTCACGCAAATGTTGTTAAGTGGATCGACTCATTTTTAACAGGCAGGTCTCAATCAGTGCGAATAGGTAACAATACGTCTAAATTTATACCAGTTTATTCTGGTGTCCCCCAGGGCACGCACTGTGGGCCTATTATTTTCCTGCTATTTATTAATGATCTGAGCGACCTGTTTAAAGACTGTAAATATTTGTTTTTTGCAGACGACCTTAAACTATATAAACGTATTGTCTGTCAGGGAGATCAGATTATAATTCAGAACAATATTAACACCTTGATTGATTGGTGTAAACGTAATGATCTCGACCTTAATATAAATAAATGTAAACATATAGTATTTTCTAGAAGAAATACCAATTTAAACTGCACATACTATATGAAAGGGTTAAGTTTGGACGAGGTTGGCAGTATTAAAGATTTAGGGATTGTTTTTGATTCAAAGCTAAATTTTAGAGAACACATCGAAATAATCACTCGGGAAGCTATGAGAATGCTAGGATTCATCTTCAGAAATAGCTATATGTTTAATGTATCAACTATTAAAATTTTATATTGCTCGTTGGGAAGGTCACAATTAGAATATGGTAGTATTGTCTGGTCCCCCTCTTACATTATACAAATTTCAGAAATTGAATGTGTGCAACAAAAATTTATAAAAATGATTTCGTTCAAATTATGTTTCATTGATCCCAGCAATTATTACTTAATCTTAAATGATTTAAATCTCAAGACATAGTCTCGAAGACTTGAATTAGAGCTATGTTTCTTCCACAAATTACTCTCAGGAAATATACAATGTTCGGAGCTTCTAGGTTTGGCCAATTTCAATGTGAATCCTTATTGTACAAAATTTAGGAATTTTGCATTATTTAAGCTTGGCATTAATAAAACTAATTATACTTTTAATAGTCCGCTTAATAGACTATTAAGAACTTCTAATCAGCTTAATAATGATTCACGTTTTAATTTAATTGGTAGCGAATTTAGTTTATTTAAACGAAATTTAAAATTATTGATTTAGTTGAATAATTTTAGTAATTTTTGTTATGTTTATTATAATTTTAATTATGGGCATTTATATTCAAACAAATTTGTTTTATGTTGATCTGACTTATTGATTTGTAGTATTATTTTTAATTGTTTAGTTAGTTAGAGGTGATATTACTTGTACATTTTATGTATTTAATTTTGAAATTGGGGATAATCCCGTCAATAAACGATTTATTTATTATTATTTATCTAATAAATGTATTTGAAATATTTAAAATTGACTGTCGTTGGAAGTTGCGCGTTTTACCGGAGTCGATGTAGAACTAAAATTATTGCGAAGGGTTTTAGGCGAAGGGAACAAGGAGACAGGTAGTGACTGCACCCGGATATAATTTATGAATATTCGCGTATTTATAGAGTACACCTGTTTATTGCACGAAAATATAACTTCAGTTTGTAAATTCATGTTTCGCTGAGTAATTGCATTAAAATATGTGAAACTACGCTGTGAGAAACAAAAGGTAGTAAACATTTGCAAGTACATACTTTTGGCCTATTGAGAAGAGAATCTACAAATTGAAAACCACCTGCATTATGAGCACCTATGGACAATTAATTACTAGGTATCGCATTAAATAAATGAATAATTCTTCATTTATATTTTGTATTAATTTCCGCGATATTGGAATTTAGCGTGAACGAAAGACATTTTTTTCACGCTAAATTATTACATTTTTTCACGGTGAAGCATCAAAACGGTTTTAATGGGCCCGTTCATCAAAATATTCAATATGTTTGGATTTGTCTGTGATGTATGTTGGTATCTAATGAACGGTATTCCGGTCGGCATATTTTGTACGATTGCAAAAACCCCAAACACGTTCAGGCACTAAACTCCCAACTGTTTTCTCTGATAAACAGGCCCAATATCACCCTTTTTTTTATGGTTGTAGAAAAAATATATTCATCTAAAAGTGACAATTCTCGAGTAAGCGTTGAAACAAATCAAGAGATTTTTTCGTTTGTACTTAATCATGCTTTTGTTTAAATAATCAAAGAGAAACAAATTCAAGATTTACACATCTAAGCTGTATATTATGAATTTCACGATATTGCAGTGTTGTATACGCGTGACGCATGAAGCAAAATTTCGAAATGTTAGTTTATGATTAATCAAGTAGTGTTTAAAAATAAGAAAATCTAAATACCACAATGACTAGGGTTAATACTATCTTGTTAGTATTTAGAATTAAATTATAATTCTAATAATAAAAAGTTCAGGGATTTAGAAATTACCCGGCGCGTGCACCATTGTTTTCAGTAAATGATTACTAAACACAACATTTAGATTTGCCGAAGCGACAAATTGATAGTGAAATTCTAAAACGCATACGTCATCTAAGTCTATCAACGATTTTCAGCGTTAATAAGAATAATTGAATAATAATTAATATTTGGATGACACTCACAATTTTTTATTTGAATGATTTTATTGTAAACTTAACAGAAAATAACATATTGTCCCTTTACGTTGCGTTACGTTACGTTTTGTACATCCTGTATTATAAAACAAAGACGATATTTAAACCAGTTATAACACGAAACTAGATCCACTTAGTTCTAATTAAACTGTCACAAACTGTAAAGCACGCAAGGATAGCATCCTGGACATTGCTGTTAAAATATTTATTGTTTAATTACAAAATGATTTCATATACTAATTATATTACCTATACAGACACAGAGTGTAAATGAATACTGCGTTTTTAAAATAAAGTATTTAAAGTACATTAAAAAGCAAGTAACGTAGTAAACTAAATATGATTATATTAAGTTAATAAATATTTACTAAACAATATATATAATTTTTCACATTTGTAAAATACAGTAATTCATTCATTAGTAAAGTTTTGCCATCTACCATCTCATATGTATGTAAAAATACATGTATTGATTTTACAGAGGGCAACAACATTACATCTCTCCATTCGAGTTCATCGGCCTCGTTCTCAATAAATTTTGAATTGTCTACGCAAAGTCGCCTGAAATCGATTTCGTATCAGAATACAATACAGAAACAGAAGCAAAACTAATACCAAGTATAAAGTAATGGTAAATAATGTCTTACTCTAGTAAACTGCAATCTTAGGGAGATTGTAGGTTGCGTTACTAGCGTTTCACTCTTCAGCTAAGATAAATCAATAAAAATACACCAAGTTCAGATAAAGCAATAAAAGTGAAATGATAAATATTCTATTATGGGCATTGCATATTGGAAAGCCAAATGGAAATTACTAGGTGTTAAATTTTTGTCAAAATTTCCTTTCAAAATCCGCCAAAGCCAATTTCGCTGATGGAAATTCACTCCTGAAATAAATCATGTTCAAATCAGGCAATAAAAATAGTTCAATAAAGGCTAAGAAAAATAACGTTATTTTATTCTACCCTAAAAGTTAGGGTAGAATAAAATAACGTTATTTTTTGTTTGTTTTGTTTATAGAGTTGATTGGAAATCTGCAAACAGACAAAGGCTTTAGTTCTTATATGGCCCATAGTGTCGGGTTTTGTTACCGACTAACCTAACCTAGCCTAACCTAACCTGACCTAACCCAACTTATCTTATTTAACCTAACTTAATCTTTGATAAACGAATCACATCTGGTTCCAAATAAAGTGTTGAAATGTTTCGCCACATTATACCATGAAAATGGTCACTTTGTAACTGAAATGTCATTTTAATCCTTTTAAAACTACGATTTTTTATTTCTTTATAAAAAAAATACTTATCGCAATCGTAAACTTGTAACTGTTGTTCTTTGTCCATTCGGTCTTATTCGGTCTGGGTAAACAAACTCGCTCTAAAAAATGCACGGTGGCGTTGGCAATAACTCTCATCAGACATCCAAAAAACAAACTTAAAAATAACCCGACTGCAGCGGAACGCTGCATTTTGGCATGCCTCGAACATTTTTTTGATCCGTCGCGAAGCATTTTACTGCATAGACTGGACGTTTACCACATATTTAACCGATCATTCATTTTAAAACTTCAAAGTTCGGCAAACGTTTTATATTTGTTTTATAATTTATAAAACTAATTTTGAACAGAAACGCGTAAATCTTCAGTCCAAGTAAACACAACTTAAAATTGGAAAAAAATAACAAATATGTCGATATGCAAGTGCAAAGTTATGTAAATGTTTATTATGAAATTTATATTATATTATCCACTATAAATTTAATAAATTCCTTGCAAATAGCTAGCAGCCGCAACAAGTCAAAATAAATAATGTGACAAGTGAAGCAAATTAATTTATTTTATTTTAAATTTAAAAAAACAATAGCTGAAAATAATGTGATATTATTTTTAAATTGATATCTTCTTAATCAGTATTTTAAAGCAGTATTTTTGAACTTCACTACAAATCTAAAGCTGTTTTATATGCGTGGCGTATGTAGTAAAATTTCTAGTTTAGAAAAGCCTAAAAATTTGGTTTGATCGCTAGCGATAGTCGACCTTATACCGTTTAAAGCCCTTGACTATTGGCGTCATATAAAAAATGAGCGGATTGCCAGAAAATGAGTAAAAAGCTTTACATATCGCAATTTTGAGTTCATAAAAATATTAAAAATAATTTAAATTAAAATTAATTAATAACTTAAAAAAATTAAAAAACAAAGAAAAATATTGTATTATTATTCACGGTGCGGGGCAGGTGGTGGCCGAGCGGTAACGTCGCCGGGCTGTATTGCTCGGCGAGCCACAATTCGGGTTCGATTCCCGTGCACGGCGAGACTTTATTTAAAAATAATTTCTCGTCGTGACCCTGGGTGTGGTATGAATTGAGTGTTTGTCCGTATGAAATAATAGCATACTACAAATGGTAATCGTAACAATTAATACAAATATATAAATAAATGATGTTGGTTCCCAAGGCCAGGCAAAAGCCAAACCAAATTAAAAAAAAAAATTCACGGTGCCATTAATATTAAAAATATGTGACTAAAACTTGTTTTTAAAATTTTAAAAAATTATTGCTATTAACAATCGACCTAACATTACTTAAGCATTTGTAATGTAAAGCTGGTTTTTGATTTACAGAGAGTTTTATGTAACACCGAACATAAGTCGTACATTTTCCGATGCTCGGTTTATTAAAAGAATTTAAACGAGTGTTTTCCACTCCCAAACTAAGCATGAAGTAAAATTTCGAGTTTAGAAAAGCCTGAAAATTTGGTTTGGTCGCGTAGCGCGAAGCGCGGAGCGGCCAAACCAAATTTTCAGGCTTTTCTAAACTCGAAATTTTACTTCATGCGCCACCGGTACAAAACACTGACATATTACGAAGATTAAAACACACTGCTGAACTTTTCATTAAATCAGTGTTGTGTGCCGGTGGCGCATGAAGTAAAATTTCGAGTTTAGAAAAGCCTGAAAATTTGGTTTGGCCGCTCCGCGCTTCGCGCTACGCGACCAAACCAAATTTTCAGGCTTTTCTAAACTCGAAATTTTACTTCATGCTTAGTCTGGGAGTGGAAAACACTCGTTTAAAGCTTCACATGAAATTCTTTTAATAAACCGAGCATCGGAAAATGTACGACGTATGTTCGGTGTTATATAAAACTCTCTGTATATGATTTTAATCAAAACATAATGCTGATTTCTTGTGACATATTTAAAATTTCAATGGCGTCGTAAATAAAGACCCCTGCAATATTTTTTTATTTTGATTTTCTCCTCAAAGTGAATTAACGAATCAAGTTACCTGAAGCTTTTCCCTTATTTCCTGGCCACCTTGTATAAAGTGGGCCAGACAAATGGGGTCCCAAAACAAAATATTAATAACATTATTTTCGATTAAAATATTGGTAAATGTTATAGTTATCTTAGAAAAAAATATGCTACTTGATTTCTCATTAAAAAGTGCCTGTATAATGTCAAAATTCTAAATGTCCAGATTCAGTAGTTTTTAAATAAAGAAATAAAACACGCCCCAATTTAACCGACTCCCTATCTCTTCAAATAACTGGGATCCCCATACATTCTGTCGAAATACGGACACCCTGTATAAGACGTTTTTCAGTATTATAAAAGTTATACGTTAAAAATCGCGTGTTTCTATTTTTTGTTTCTGTATTGATCATACTAGACGTAGGCGCGAATTTATAACTTTCCGTCACGATCGGCAATTGTTTCCTACGCGCTGTTTTTGAACGATTATGTAACTACCGTGTTTGCCGTTTTGATTAAGCTCTTGTGTTCACAACAAATATTGTACAGATAAGAAGTTCAAGTACTTTTATGTTTGCTAATAAACATCAAAACAATAAATACTTCATAGAATTATTTATTTCCAAATATACTGTTACGGGGTGCTTCGCAGTTGGAATTTATATAAAATCTTCATTAAACAATTGAGGTGTTAAACGAAGACCCACATCGCAACTTCCGGCTAGCTATTTAGTCACTGAATAATAAAATTATGCTTACCAGGGTAATCACTTCACTGATTCTAAGTTAAAAGGTAAATGAAAGGTTTGAAATTGAACTTTAAAAGTAAATGAAAACTTTAGTCAAAGAGTAACAAAATGTATTAACACGAAACAAATTAAACAACGAATATAAATTTACAAATGAAGATAGAAAAATAAACAAGCAAAAGAAAAAAACAAGAAATACAATTAAAAAAATAACTTATGTACGACCACTGGGTCGTAAAGAATACTTGTAAAAACTTTCGCGGACGCGGACGCGGACCGAAATTTAGCGTAGTGACGATGCACGGTTCGAAGACTTTTTCGAAGTGATGTTGACGGGTCAACAGACTTTTTTGAAGTCATTTTAGCCCTTGAGGCCGGCGGTATTTATTTGGTTTTTGGTCAACCCTCTTCCGTCTTCCCCTCTGGCGACCACCAACTTTCGTTGGCCGAAAGAAAAATGGCCAAAATAAATATTAAATATTAATATTTTGAAATACAAAATATGTCATTATATGCGCGATATGATTCTGCGTCCGGGCATATATGACATATTTTGATTCGAGCTAAGAACGGGGTTTAATAGACGTTTAATTTAATTAAGCCGAAGGGGTTGACCGAATTTGCCTAAAAGTAATACCAACGATGTAGAATGATAAATTGTATTGTATTTAATTTGTAATAAAGATATAGCCCTGTTATTGGACTTTACAGTCTGTTGGGTTATTACCAAATAAATAAATAAATAAAGCGCATCGTTTGGTATACCTAGCAACAATATGCATAAACAATTACGCCTACCAAATCTAAAAAACATATAACCAATAGAGGTGTTATGCCTGGCTTTAGAAAATGTATAATAATAAGGAAAATACTGAATAGAAGTTTATGAAACTTCGTCCAAGCATAACGGGGAGCGTAGTAATTGTTTATACATATTTGTTGCTATGTGGAACCTCGTCTAAAAGCAAATTAGTAACAATTAAATATCATGACAGCTCGCGGTTTATATCCTTCTGGTTCGAACTAACCAAAAACACGATGGTGTCGTTCGAATCGTCTTTTTCTCAGTTATCCGATGAGAGTTGTGACGTTCGCGTATGTATTCTACATACGCGAACCACGTAGGGGTTGTTCCTATCCCTTGCATTCGGCGGTTTTATAACCCCTGACGTCATGCCCGATTCTTTTGTGCTTCGCACGTACGTTTCGCTCGCGCGATCGGACCGGTCGCAGGTAGCGGCGTCCCATCGCAGATGTGGCGAACTCGGGGATAACCGGGAAATCCGTATATATTTTGGACAACCCTGGAACTGGAAATAGCGGATGCCGTAGAGTTCTACCCTTGGACGGCCGAGAGGAGTTTTGAGCAGAGTTGAGCTGTCTGATGTTCGAGGGCGCTATTTGACGAGATTCCACTAGGCAACCTATCTAACTTAAATAATATCAATGTATGGCGCGAACTTTACTCATTTGGAAAATAAAAGAGAATGAAGCAATATTGTGTACTGAAAAATAGAATGAGGTGAATTGGGACCGTTGTTCCGAATATTAAAATATGTAACAAAATAACGCCCGTGGTTATGTTGCAGCTGAAATATTGCTGAATGAACAAGTTGACGACGCTTACGGAAAAGCGCCGGTAACAATACAACATTATAAAAGTTATCGTATTGATAACAAAATCTATTTGAAAACTGTAATAATATTCATATTTAAGAGTAATAAATCTCAGTGCTAGTTGTGTTCGCTTAAGTTAAGCTTATCATTATGGCGAATGTAATTTGATATATACTGGGTTTTTTCTTTTAAGTATACTTTTACATATTTCCTATTCACATTTGCAAAATTAATCAACATAAGATCAATCCTAATAGTGTATTTTAAACTTTAAAATATTTCAGTGTTAATACGCCTGGCGCATGAAGTAAAATTTCGAGTTTAGAAAAGCCTAATTTGGCTCAGTCGCTTCGCTTCGCTACGCGCCCGAGCCAAATTTTCAGGCTTTTCTAAACTCGAAATTTTACTTCATGCTTAATCTGGGATTGGAAACACCCGTATACGTATACAAAAAAGAAACATTATCTGTATAATGTAAATACTTATTAAATTAAAAAAAAACACGTAGTTGTTAAATAGAGGCTTATTAAAGAAAGTTGAAATAAAATATGTGAGTTTTATCTCAACTTTCTTTAATAAGCCTCTAATTAACAACTACGTGTTTTTTTTTTAATTTAATAAGTATTTACATTATACAGATAATGTTTCTTTTTTGTATACGTATACGAGTGTTTCCAATCCCAGATTAAGCATGAAGTAAAATTTCGAGTTTAGAAAAGCCTGAAAATTTGGCTCGGGCGCGTAGCGAAGCGAAGCGACCGAGCCAAATTAGGCTTTTCTAAACTCGAAATTTTACTTCATGCGCCAGGCGTATTAACACTGAAATATTTTAAAGTTTAAAATACACTATTAGGTTTGATCTTATGTTGATTAATTTTGCAAATGTGAATAGGAAATATGTAAAAGTATACTTTAATTTAATTTAATTTAATTTAATTTATTTACGGAATCTCCAGTTTACTTAAAAGAAAAAACCCAGTATATGGTTCCTAATATTAATATTTATATATATTCAATTAATGTTACCGTCTTTATTTATATCACTTTACTTATTTTTAACAAATTCCTTAACAGTTGATAATTTTCCTCAAGTCTAAACATTAAAATATTCTATCCGAATTAAAACATAAATTCTAGTTTTGTCCGCATGAGTAGACAAGTTGCATGCTAAGTGTCATAAAAATGTTAAATTTGTAAAGTTGTAATAACAAAAACTCAAAGTTAATCGAAATTATTGAAAATATAAAAAGATGGTTCTTTATTTTGACGCTCGCAAAATAATAAAGAAATAAAAACAAATAAACAATTTGTAAGGAAATATTAATTTCTTTCTTTTTATGTAAAAAAAAAAAACAACAACAAAATTAATCCGATAGCTTTATCGGATTAATTTTGTTGTTGTTTTGTTTTTTGTTGAGGAGCTAAATGATGGGACTAAATTATCAAAAATATGAGACATTCCCGCTTTTTTCCGAAATTATAAAATAAATCGATCAAACAATACAAAACAGGAAAACATCACATTGTCTTTTTTTATAAACAAAGTAACAAATTATTTATAAGGAGTATATTTTAAACTTCACTTTAAATCAGTGCTTTATACGCGTGGCGCATGAAGTAAAATTTCGAGTTTAGAAAAGCCTAATTTGGCTCGGTCGCTTCGCTTCGCTTCGCTACGCGCCCGAGCCAAATTTTCAGGCTTTTCTAAACTCGAAATTTTACTTCATGCTTAGTCTGGGAGTGGAAACACTCGTTAAAAGCTTCAAATTTTATTTATTTCAATTCAATATTAAAAAAAAAATTGATAAAAAATTATGATCAAGTCATCAATGATAAACAATACATTAATTAAGAGCTATAATTTTGTAATATTTGAAAATTGTAATAGTTTTTGACAGTCGTGAACATATTTTGTTTGTCACTTTAGCATGACATGACATAATTATATCACTAATTTGTATATTTGTTTACAATTTCTGGCAAATTAATTACTTATTATTATATGTCATAAAAAAAAACATAACCTTAAGTGTTGAAAGTTATATATAACGTCAAATGTGTCAAAAGTTAGGTTAGGTTACGTACCACATACATTTAGGTAGACGATCCTAAATGTATGTGGCACCTAACCTAACCTAACATTTACCGTTTTATACAAGGCCCAGTTGCACCATAAAAGTTCAACTAGAGTTCAAGCTGAACTTGAGTTCAAGATGACAGTTCTCATTGTTCTAATGTCACTTTGAACTAGAGTTCAGAGTTAAACCAGTTCAACGTGTTTGATGCAACTGGCCCTAAGTGTTGAAAGTTGTATAAAACGGCAAATGGGTCAAAAGTTAGGTTAGGTTAGGTGCCACATACATTTAGGTAGACGATCCTAAATGTATGTGGCACCTAACCTAATTTTTGACACATTTGCTGTTTTATGCTACTTTCAACACAAAAGTGACATTAGAACAATGAGAACTGTGATCTTGAACTCAAGTTCAACTTAAACCTTAGTTCAACTTTTATGGTGCAACTGGGCCTAAATGTTATAACTCCTAATAACCTATAACCTATAACTCCTATCCTAACTTTTGACACAATCGACGTAGTCACGGTGTCAAGCTTGGTTGTATCTCACATCGTCAAGGTTTTTGAGGTTAGGTGTCACTCTGATAAATTAGTCATATATTGTCATTCTGTCGACTAAATGTCGGCTAACGCTGACTAACATCAACTGCAATTATAGTTAAAATATCGACTGTGTTTATGGATTAACGTAAAACAAACATAGTAATCAAGATACAAATTCAAAATAAACATAACAAGTGCCATAAAAATGTCATAAGCGATAATGTGACAAACAAAACATGTCCACGATTGTCTAAAAATTACAACTTTCAAAATTTAAAAAATGTATAACTATTAATGAATTTATTGTTTATTATTAATCACTTGGTAAAAATTGATTACTATTTTTTTAATATTAAATTCAAATATAAAATGACTTCATTTATACAACATTTTTTGAAACCAAATGTATTAATTTTATTTAAATTTCGACATTTTTTTTAAATTTAAAATTAAAAGAAAACTACTTTATTTAAAAAGTAAATAATTTTAGGGATAAGTTTTTGATAATAATAATAATCTTTATTTAGCACCGTTTGCTATACAATAACAAAAATATATATAATTAATCACTCCCAATTATAAAAAGTAGATTTTTATGCAAGGTTTATTATAAAAGAGTTCAATTTTAAACTCGTAACGAGTGTTTCCACTCCCAGGCTAAGCATGAAGTAAAATTTCGAGTTTAGAAAAGCCTGAAAATTTGGATTTGCCGGGGCGCGCGAGCGAAAGTAAGGTTAGGTTAGGTGCCACATACATTTAGGTAGACGATCCTAAATGTATGTGGCACCTAACCTAACTTTTGACAAATTTGCTGTTTTATGCAACTTTCAACACTTAGGGCCAGTTGCATACACTCTAGTTCAGAGTGACATTGAACAATGAGAACTGTCAATCTGAACTCAAGTTCAACTTGAACTCTAGTTCAACTTTAATGGTGCAACTGGGCCTAAATGTATAACTCCTAATAACCTATAACCTATAACTCCAAACCTAACTTTTGACACATTCGACGTAGTCACGGTGTCAAGCTTGGTTGTATCTCACATCGTCAAGGTTTTTGAGGTTAGGTGTCACTCTGATAAATTAGGTTAGATATAATGTCATTCTGTCGACTAAATGTCGGCTAACGCTGACTAACATCAACTGCAATTATAGTTAAAATATCGACTTACGTCAGCTGTCTTTATGGATTAACGTAAAACAAACATTAAAAGTGCGATTCTTTTCGCAATCTACAACAAGTTAGTCTTACAAAGACTATATCAAACACTCATTAAAACAACTACTTCCCGGGCTAATACCCCGACGGACATTGAATTATACAACAAGTGTTTGCTGTTACATACAGTAACCTACTGCAAATGTAACAATTTGGGTCAAATTATTCAGGCCATCTATAGACGCGTTTCGAGATTTAAAACAAACATAGTAATCAAGATACATATTCAAAATAAACATAACAAGTGCCATAAAAATGTCATAAGTGATAATGTGACAAACAAAGCATGTCCACGATTGTCAAAAAATTATAACTTTTAAAATTTAAAAAATGTATAACTATTAATGAATTTATTGTTTATTATTAATCACTTGGTAAAAATTGATTACTATTTTTTTAATATTAAATTCAAATATAAAATGACTTCATTTATACAACATTTTTTGAAACCAAATGAATTAATATTATTCAAATTTCGACATTTTTTTTAATTTAAAATTAAAAGAAAACTACTTTATTTAAAAAGTAAATAATTTTAGGGATAAGTTTTTGATAATAATAATAATCTTTATTTAGCACCGTTTGCTATACAATAACAAAAAAAAATTGTGATGTGTCCATCATAGTACTTTCCCCCGTAAATTGCGTATTAAATCACTTTTAAAATATTTGTAGCATTATAATTTTCAAAATGTCTTCAACTTTTTGATAACTACAACTTTTATTTGAAACATTTTTCAATTGGATCAACACATACTGACACAAACCAATGACTAGATAAAAAACACTATTTATTGAATATCTCAAAAGCTAAGAGTGCTATGACAAAAAGTGAAGATACAAAAAATCTTTAATATTTTATTACCTACAACTTTTATTTGAAACATTTTCCAATTGTATCAACACACACACTGACACAAATCAATGACTAGATAAAAAACACTATTTATTAAATATAACAAAAACTAAGAGTGCTATGACAAAAAGTGGATCTACAAAAAATCTTTAGTTTTTCATTTCCTACAACTTTTATTTGAAACATTTTTCAATTGTATCGACACATACACTGTCACATACCAATAACTAGATAAAACACACAACTTTTGAAATATCTCAAAAACTCAGAGCGCTATGACAAAAAGTAAGTGAACAATACATCTTCATTTTATTATTATCTACAACTTTTATTTGAAAGAAGTTTTTGTTTGATGAACATTTATTGAAAAAATCTGAAAAAACTGAAAAACGCTAAGAGTAAAGTACCACTTCCGGTTTTCCGAATTTCACCAAAAGCTTTTCAGTTCTTCCGATTGTAACAAAAAGCTTAAGTTTTAAGTTTCATCTCGATATCTTTAGCGGTTTTTGCGGTATAGCGCACACAGACACACAGACAGACAGACAGACATTTTTCAAAAATGGTCTTATTCGACTCAGGGGACCTCAAAACGGATATTTTCGCTAAAATTTTTGATTCGAAAATTTTCACGAAAACAATAACTTTCCCTTAGTATTACATACGGGGGAAAGTAATATATATAATTAATCACTCCCAATTATAAAAAGTTGATTTTTTATGCAAGGTTTATTATAAAAGCGTTCAATTTTGAACTCTTAATGAGTGTTTCCACTCCCAGGCTAAGCATGAAGTAAAATTTCGAGTTTAGAAAAGCCTGAAAATTTGGATTTGCCGGGGCGCGCGAGCGAAGCGAGTCGCGCCCCGGCAAATCCAAATTTTCAGGCTTTTCTAAACTCGAAATTTTACTTCATGCGCCACGCGTATAAAACTGATTTCAAGTGAAGTTCAAAATATATTCCTTATAAATAATTTGTCATTGTTTATGAAACAAAATTATGTTTTCCAGTACTTTTTTCTTTTCAATGTAAAATCTTGCAAGGCATTTTTTCTAATAGCCCTTAGACACAACGCATTTTGCCTAGACAATGTGCGAAATGACAAACGAATGCAATTTTATTCCGCTATTGTCCGTATTTTGTGTTTTGTCCGCAACATATACATCGATATACTACAATCTAGTTAGTCTTGGGGGAGGTCTCAAGCCCGCGAGCCACCACCCTGGGTGAGCGCCTGTACCAATACATAAGCTGTCGATTTTCAGGCAATTTTTGTTTTTAAAAATTGTTTAATTTGAAGCTTTTGACGACTCTTTTTACTGTCTGTTTTCTAAACTAGAAATGTTACTACATGCTTAATCAAGGAATGGAAGAAAAATCGTTTATTTTCAATATTTAATATTTAATTGATGAGGCGGATACATGATGAAACTCCATAATACTATTTGAAATAAAACAACGCAGTTGGGAGGGTTTCACTTTTATTGTTGAACACTGCAACATGTTTCACCACACAGTGGCTTCATCAGGCAGATGAAATTATTTCATCTGCCTGATGAAGCCACTGTGTGGTGAAACATGTTGCAGTGTTCAACAATAAAAGTGAAACCCTCCCAACTGCGTTGTTTTATTTCAAATAGTTTATTTTCAAGCTTTTGACGACTCTTTTCACTTTCTCTTTTCTAAACTAGAAATGGTACTGCATTCCTAATCAAGAATAATAATAATAATAATAACAGTTCTTTATTCCAATGTTAATATCACATACAAATTTTGCACATATACATCTACACGGAATAGGATCAAATCAAGATTAATACATATTATGTTTCTCTAGAGAAATATTCATGCATATTATATGGTTCTAAATCAAGTAAGAACTCTTTAATAGATTGTTTCCAGCTCGAAAACGTATCCGATTTTTGTGTGTTTGTGGGCAGACTATTGTTTGTTAGTAATGCCTTGTATGTTAAAATACATGAATTTATTCTTACATTGCATTATTTTACCTCACATATAATTTAATTTGCAAACCTAAGACGAATGAATGAAAATTTACCAAATGCTGTAATCACCGGAATGAATATGTACACTTAAAAGAAAAATTCCCCGTATATTACTTTACCTACAACTTAACCTACATAAAATAAACAATCTAATAAACATACCTTCATCTGGTTCAATAACACTACCATTCACATGAATCACACTAAACGATTCACCAGCATGGACGCCTCTGTGGCTCATTTCAAAAATACTACCTTTTGTCTACTGCACAGGTACAAGTCTACTCATATCAAAAACCACAATAAATGCTGATAACAACATAAATTCCAGTATTTACACTGTTGTACAAACATCACATGATTCACCTTCGCACCGTATCGTCTGTCACCGTCAGAATTGACACTACCTTTCGCAGCGCGATTGCTCGGAAAAATTCCGCGTTTTAAACAAAAGTCGTAAAAAAATGTGCTATTGTTGTGTTTCGGTTCATTGAATCTAAATATTTGCACACGTGGTGAATGCCTTTGGATGTTAAGTCAAGGTTGAGATTTTGCTATTATTAACTTTTTTATGAATATATTTTTACGTGTTTTGCATTAGATATTAAAACTGTTGCAATGTAGCAATAAAAATTAATTTGTCAAGTATATTTGAAAAATGTAATAGCTAAGGCTGTTACTTGGTGAAATTCCATACCAACACCTTTAGGATATAACACACTTTGTTAAGATTTCACTATTTAGTAGTAGACACATCATTTATCTGCCTGATGAAGCCACTGTGTGGCGAAACAATTGTTGCAGTGTCAACTAATAAACAGTAAAATCTAAACTAAGTGTGTTGTTTACTAAAAGTGTTAACTATATTTAAGTTAAGCCTTGCAATATTAAGTTAAGCCGTACAATATTACAATTTCAGTGTTTCTAATATTGGATCCACACATGCGAATATAATGGGTGTCCCAACAAGAGCGCCGGATTTAATTATAAAGAAAAACATATTTATTTTTTGAAATAAGCAAACATTTTTGTTTCAACATAAAGAAAAATAGTTCCGATTAAACATGAAATACAACATCAGGCAAATGGCCACCACGAAACCTCTGGCACAGGGTTATTCTTTTGTTGAAATTTTGAATAACGTTTTCGTATAAATGTGGCTGTACTTCACCAATAACGCGCCGGGTTTCCTCTTTAAGATGTTGAACTATTTCAGGCTTATTTGCATACACCTTTTGCTTCACATAGCCCCAAAGAAAAAAGTCCATCGGCGTTAGATCGCACGATCTTGGTGGCCAATGTTAATCGCCAAATCGAGAAATGACACGGCCTGGAAATTTGGTCTGCAGTAACACCATTGTTTCACGTGCTGTGTGGCAGGTCTCACCGTCTTGTTGGAAAAACATGTGCTCCACATCAATTACATCCAATTCGGGCCACAAAAACTCCGTTAACATTTCCCGATACCGCACACCAGTAACAGTTAGCGCATTTCCAGCCGCATTTTCAAAGAAATACGGCCCAATCACTCCGCCAGCCCAAAATGCGCACCAAACCGTTACTCGCGGTGGATGCATTGGCTGTTCGAGTACCACACAAGGATTTTCAGCACCCCAAATCCGACAGTTTTGTATATTTACGTATCCGTCGAGTTGAAAATGTGCCTCATCTGAAAAAATGATTTTCTTCGAAAAATCCGGATTAATTTGATGATGTTCCAACACCCAATCAGCAAATCCACGGCGCTGCTTATGGTCCCTTGGCTTGATTTCTTGCACCAATTGAATCTTGTACGCGTGCAAATGCAGATCATTTACCAAAATTCGTTGCATAGTGGTTTTGGAAATGTTTAACTCTTGACCACGATGCCGAATGGAAGTTCCTGGATTCTCGGCCACAGATTCCCTTACTGTGTCTATATTTTCGAGTGACCGACAAGGACGACGACGAACAATGGTCTTCTGATTCGTCAGCGTAAATTTGGTCTCAAATTTTGTAATTAAACGCCTCACTGTCAATTCATTTGGCGCATAATGGCGACCGAAAACTTGACGTAATATGCGAATTGTTTTCGCAAAACTTTCACCATTTTTGTAATGTGTTTTTGCAATAATTAAACGTTGTTCGTTTGAATACTTCTCCATATTCTTAAATCGCGTGCTCTGTACTTGACAACTGTCAAAAAAAAATCACCGTACAACTCGTATTAACAAAATGGCGGCAAATTTAAATCCGACGCTCTTGTTGGGACACCCTATACAAACATTCGGTATTTGGGTAACTTATCGCATTTCTACATAAGAAGATCGTGTTAATTATAGAATAGTTTAGCTAAACGCAAGTGTGTCCACTCCCTGATTAAGCATGAAGTGAAATTTCGAGTTTAGAAAAGCCTGAAAATTTGGATTTGCAGGGGCGCGCGAGCGAAGCGAGTCGCGCCCCTGTAAATCCAAATTTTCAGGCTTTTCTAAACTCGAAATTTTACTTCATGCGCCAAGCGGATACATCAATGATTTAAAGTGAAGTTCAAAATATACTACTTCGAAGTTCACATTTATGATTCGTAGCGAATTGCTGATTTTATGTTTGATCCTTGCTTAAAATAAATTACAAATATGAAAAAATATAAAATTACAATACTATTCGTACAAACCGCAAATTTATTAATTTAGACATACTGATTGCGGTTTATACGAATATTATCGTAATATTATATTTCCTGTTTAAAGTTCTACAAAACTAAAAGCGTGAGCTTATTTTTCGAATTTAAAATAGTTCTGAATTCGGAATTAACTTAATATAAAAACGAATTAAAATTAATATCGACTTTCTGCAAAAATTTAGTCCTAGGACTTTCCCAAATATTCATTGAAATTTTTGGAAAAAGTCTATATTAATTTTAATTATTTTTTATATTTTGTAAATATTCCGCAAACAATTGATAAATTCATTTCACTTTATGTCGAAATATGCTTATATTACAAATGCACCTCTTGTTTAATGTTTATTTACAAAAATTCCATTCAAAGTATACAATGCTTAAGATTGGGGTTAGATGCTAGGTTGTCAATTTTAGCTTAAACATAGCTTAAACTTCATAGTGACATTTCAACGTGATATAAGATGGCAGAACGTTCAAACTAAGAGGGAGCAAGTCACTTGAACTTCTCATGTCACTTCTTTACGTCATATAAGATGGCGGAACATTTAAATTGATTATATGGAAGCAAAACTACTTTGAATCCAGAGAGATTATCGCTTCGGTGTATTGCTTTCTGTCTTTCACACGTCAAGAGTGACTATTATACAATAAAATGGTGAAAATAGAATCTTTATATGAACTTTTATTTCCATATCAATAATAAATTATTTTTTGCACTCTCATCTTAAAAGTTGACATTTTACAAACTGTAATCAATGTCAAAACGTGGCATTTTGCAAATGTTACATTGTTTATTTTCGCGACACGAGTACATCAATAGTAGTTCATCATGGAAGTGGATGATACATCCGACGCGGAAAGCTGCACACCACCAGATGTAGTAAAGGAAGCAGAGATAGCGAGTTTAGAACTACTACCGAAAAATTCAAGGGTAATATATGAAAAACGCTACCAGGAATTTATCAAGTGGTGTGAATCTAGAACCATTAGAAGGTATTCAGAGAATACTTTATTAGCATATTTTGCCGATCTTTGCAGAAAATATAAGCCCTCTAGCATTTGGTCTATATTTTCAATGTTAAAATGCACCCTCGCTACAAAACATAATGTGCAAATTGGAAAATATAGCAAATTAATAGCTTTCATCAAACAGAATGGCGTAGGATTTAAGGTAAAAAAATTTAAAACTCTCTCAAAATCCGAAATATTGGCATTTTTGAAGGAAGCCCCAGATGACAGTTTTCTTATGATTAAGGTTGGTTATTTTTAATTAAACCATTTTAACAATATATTGAAATAGGCATTTCAGGTGGCATTAATATTTGGGATTGTTGGGCATGCCGCAGACACGAATTGTACAATAATAAGAAAGAGGATATAAAAGAAATGGACAATATGTTAATTATTAGCATTCCTGATACGAAAACTCACAATCCAAGAACCTTTACTATTATCAACGATAATGAATCTGATATAGATTATATCTCTTTTTACCAAAAGTATTCAAGATTGCGGACCAATAAAAGTGCGGCAGATAGAAAATTCTTTATGAAATATGCAAACGGACGATGCACCAATCAAGTAGTTGGCATTAACACGTTTGGAAGTTTTCCTTCTATTATTGCGAAATATTTACATTTAGAAAATCCACATCTTTTCACGGGTCATTGTTTTCGACGCTCATCCGCAACATTATTGGCCAATACTAGAGCTAACTTAGTACAAATTAAGAAACATGGTGAATGGAAATCGTCCGCTATAGCCGAAGGCTACATTGATAATTCCCTTAATAATAAAATCAAAACAGCGGTCGCAATTATGAAAAATCCATCTGTAGCAGGTCCAAGTTCAAGTAATTATGTAGAACCCAGAATAGAAAATTTGACTACAAATGATAATATAGAATATATAGAACCCAATAAGGCAAAAGAAAGCACTATAATCGCACATAGTAGTTCTATTAAGGAATGCCAAAACCGTGAAGATGTGAATATTGCAAATAATATATCAGAAGCAAATGCCGATTCCCAAAATGTTATGTTACCAGCACTTACAGCTTCAGGAGTCAATATACAAAACTTGCTCCCATTTTACTATAAACTTAACTGTTAATAATAACAAATAATTCCCATTGAAATTTAAAGTCAAAATAAACCTTATTTTTAAATACTATATTGTACTTGTTTACGGTATGACGTGCAAAAAGTTATGTATGTAATGCGTGTGTAAACTAAGCTTTATGGCATTCGTTCATATGTTTTGTGACTCGCCTTCGGCTCGTCACGAAACATCATCTGAACTCATGCCATAAAGCTCAATTTTACACACTTATTACATAAATAACTATTATGTCGAAATAGATCTCTAAAGAAGCAATATTTCTGTGTTAAACAAAACAATTAAAAAAAATCTGTTTCCGCCATTTTGTTCAATGTATATCTTCATGTTCAATGTATATCTTTGTAAAAGAACTTTTGTAAAATATTATCTTATAACAACGCTAAAAATCCTAACGTACAAATTTTACATGACCTAACTCCCCTCTTAATACTAACAATAAATTAATAGTAAAAAATAAGTTTAAATATGAAATCACAAACAATATACAAGTCTCTAAAACGCAAAGTCAATCTTTTGAGTTGAATAAATAGATTATTACTTAATGACTTTTAAAGATAAATTACATTTATGTTCATAACGTCAATTATTCAGAATATTAAATACCACAAATTATGATAATTTACTTTTTACTTAGTATTAAGCTTATAACAGTAATTTGATAAATGCGTTGAGGTCATTTATTGACTTATCGTAGATACATTACTCAAGTAAATGACAGAAGCCGAAGGACTGGCAAGTGAATCGATAAAATTTTCGACGCAACCTTGCGCAATATTTTGATTAAAATATTTCACATACGCAAAAATACAGTTCTAAGAATAAAGTTCTAATTTTAAGCAGTTGAAAGAAACTCTTTCGGTATGCGAAAACGTCCATTTCCGAAGAAATTCAACGAAACGCATTTATAAATTAGCTTTTAACAGAATAGATATTTTTTATTGTGAGAAATATTAAAAGTTCGCTAAATTTACTTGGAATAGAATGAACTATAGCCAGCTTTAAAGAAATTTAAAAAATCTCAACAAATTTTCTTAAATTATTTAGCTAAATAAATCTTTGCATAACTAATAAAAAAATCACTTAGTTTGTTTCGTTGATATTATTTATTTACTCCTACACGTTTCGATTTACAGTCATTATAAAGGTGTGATTGATTTTTATTGAAATTTACGGGCAATTGTTCGTTTAAGCATACATTGTAAATTTTCAAGTATACGCTGATTTTATAAAACCGTTAAATGTAAATCTTCGAGCGAGTGTTAAGCATGAAGTAAAATTTCGAGTTTAGAAAAACGAGTTTCGCCCCGGCAAATCCAATGCTTTTCTAAACTCGAAATTTTACTTTATGCTTAATCTAGGAGTCAAAAACGTTCGTAATAATTTTCAAATTGAACTCATAAAAAGCGACAACTGTTTGAAAATTTGTATATGTGTACTTAAAAGAAAAATTCCCTGTATTCAAATCATCATTTATTTTTAGTATTAATGTTTATTTTTAGTTAGTACATTTAAAAAAAAAAACTGTATTTTTCTCTGTAAATAGAATTTATTCTGCTGAGAAATAAACGATTATTATTATTATTATTATTATTACCACATAGTTTTCCTAAATTGATTTCCATAAAATAATTTTGTATGGATGTTATTGAAACCTGACTCATTAAAAGTATGCAAAAATCTAAAAAAAAATTGACTTGGAGAGGTTAATTGATTGTTAGACGAAATTATTAAACTTAATGTAAACTACATTTTTTCAATAAAGTGCTGAGGTTTTAAAATTAATAACATATTTTTGCCATTTTGTCACCCCCTCGCTGATGACACGAGTAAAACAGTAAACCTAAATATTTTAATTTCTTTGAAACAATAAATTTGTGTTGGTAATTGCTATAACAATTTTCAAATAAAATACTCTTCTAAATCCATTAGTTTTTCTTACATATCAACTCTTTCTTAAAAGACCCGAGTCCAATCAATTTTGAATAATAATAATAAATAACGTTTATTGTACAGGGGGCGGCATGTTTTTTAAATAATTATAATAATGCTGCGCCCTGTATAATAACATTAATAGAAATCGCTATAGACCTTATCTTATCCTTTTGTCTTCCAAATTTAGTGAATTTTGTTGATTCAACAATCTCTTAATTAAAACTATTTTCCAAACAAAATAATTGTTTCTATTCATAGATATTTAGAAAATTTCAATTTTTCCTCCGTAGTTTAAGTAGGTTTGAATATTTTTAGCACAAACTTTGTTTTTGACTTCTTACGAATTTCTTCAAAATTGTTAATAATTTCAAAACTTAAAAAAAATTGTTGATGCATTTTTAACGTTTTTACTATCAATTTTGTCATTTCAATTAAATTTCCATTGTTCTTATATATGCAGGGAGTTTTTCTCTGAAGTATACGTATTCCAAATTCAGCTAATTTTCTTTAAATCTTTAGATATTCGTTGTTTTTTTTTAAAGAGTTCGATTCGAAACTTTAAACAAGTGTTTTTCACTCCCAGACTAAGCATGAAGTAAAATTTCGAGTTTAGAAAAGCCCCGTGAAAATTTGTCGAGGGTCGCGCAGCGACCCGAGACAAATTTTCTGGGCTTTTCTAAACTCGAAATTTTACTTCATGCGCCACGCGTATAAAACACTGATTTCAAGTGAGGTTTTTAAATATACATAAATTTCACAATATTTTAGTGTTTTATACGCGTGGCGCACGAAGTAAAATACAGGGAATATATTCAAATTTTCCAACGTTCGCCGTTTTTTATGAGTTCAATTAGAAACTTTTAACGAGTGTTTTTCACTCCTAGATTGAGCATGAAATAAAATTTCGAGTTTAGTAAACTGGAAAATTTGGATTGGTCGACAAATCCAAATTTTCGGGCTTTTCTAAACTCGAAATTTTACTTCATGCGCCACGCGTATAAAACAATGAAGTAGTGTCAAGTTAAAAATATACATCTTTAGTATACTGCTTTAGTAGTATATTTATATATTTCAAAATATTTCAGTGTTTAATACGCGTGGCGCATGAAGTAAAATTTCGAGTTTAGAAAAGCCCAAAAAATTTGTCTCGGGTCGCTGCGCGACCCTCGACAAATTTTCACGGGGCTTTTCTAAACTCGAAACTTTGAGCACAAACTTTGTTTTTGACTTCTTACAAATTTCTCCAAAATTGTTAATAATTTTCAACTTAAAAAAAAATTGTTGATGCATTTTTAACGTTTTTACTATCAATTTTGTCATTTCAATTAAATTTCCATTGTTTTTATATATGCAGGTAGTTTTTCCCTGAAGTATACGTATTCCAAATTCAGCTTATTTTCTTTAAATCTTTAGATATTCGTTGTTTTTTTTTAAGTTCGATTCGAAACTTTAAACAAGTGTTTTCCACTCCCAGACTAAGCATGAAGTAAAATTTCGAGTTTAGAAAAGCCCCGTGAAAATTTGTCGAGGGTCGCGCAGCGACCCGAGACAAATTTTCTGGGCTTTTCTAAACTCGAAATTTTACTTCATGCGCCACGCGTATAAAACACTGATTTCAAGTGAGGTTTTTAAATATACGTAAATTTCACAATATTTTAGTGTTTTATACGCGTGGCGCACGAAGTAAAATACAGGGAATATATTCACATTTTCCAACGTTTGCCGTTTTTATGAGTTCAATTAGAATCTTTTAACGAGTGTTTTCCACTCCTAGATTGAGCATAAATTAAAATTTCGAGTTTAGTAAATTGGAAAATTTGGATTGGTCGACAAATCCAAATTTTCGGGCTTTTCTAAACTCGAAATTTTACTTCATGCGCCACGCGTATAAAACAATGAAGTAGTGTCAAGTTAAAAATATACATCTTTAGTATACTGCTTTAGTAGTATATTTAGAATTTCAAAATATTTCAGTGTTTAATACGCGTGGCGCATGAAGTAAAATTTCGAGTTTAGAAAAGCCTGAAAATTTGGTTTGGTCGCTCCGCTTCGCGGAGCGACCAAACCAAATTTTCAGGCTTTTCTAAACTCGAAATTTTACTTCATGCTTAATCTGGGAGTGGAAAACACTCGTTCAAAGCTTTAATTTGAACTCTTTTAAAAAACAACGAATTTCTAAAGAGCTTTAGCCTATATCGGGATATGTAGGTATACTTAAAAAAAAACACTCTTTCTCACAGCTTGTACTTGAAAACTAATGTCCAATATTTTTGAAAAACCGATACACATCCGAAATGTAACTGATGGTATAACTGTATACACAAATCTGCGCAAGAATGCAACGTGATCTTCTCTATATTCCAATTTCCACTCGATTGGAATTCGGCACATTTGTTGGTGCCTTTTATATAAGTAATATCAAGTGAACTTCTACTTATTTGTCATTCAACGCTATCACTAACCTACTTATATTTCAATAGCGATCCTTTAATCCTACCTTCCGAAAAAGCAGCTCTTAAAAATATATAATTCGCATTATCCATTTCACAACACTTTATTATAACCTGATATTAATTTACTCGTTTAAAAACTAAAAATCAATCGATATTTTCGAAAAACTGAAGACGCGTAATGCACATGCCATGGTTTTATCCAAACTGATGGTTGCTGATGGTGAAAACGAGTACACACAAAATGCAATGTCATTGTTCTCGATATTTCAATTTCCGCTGAATTGGAATTCGACACGTTTTTTGTGCCGGTGATAAAAATAAATACGAAAGACAATTTATAAATTAAAACTGGACTTTTCCAAATATACATTGAAATTTTTGGAGAGAGTCGATATTCATTTTAATTCGTTTTTATATTTTATAAATATTCTGCAAGCAATTGGCAAGTTAACAAATGCGTTTAGGCAAATTTATTTTACTTATTATTAAATTACAAATGTAACAAGTATAAGTATACAATAATTAATACTAGCAGTAAATTAATAGTAATAAATAGGTTTAAATATAAAATCACGAACAATATACAAATAGAACAAACAAAACATTAAAACGAAAAGTCACTCTTTTGAGTTAAATAAATGGATTATTACTTAATGACTTCATGATACCGCAATCTGTCATCATTTATCTGTCAAATTATTATAAAACAAAACGGAAAATGAACAAACAAAAAATAAAAATTAATCAGTGAATCGGTGATTTGGTGAATTTGTGAATCAGTAAATCAGTAACTTAGTGAATCAGTGACTTAGTGAATCAGTGAATCAGTGAATCAGTGACTTAGTGACTCAGTGACTCGGTAAATCAGTGAATCTGTGAATCAGTTAATCAGGCAGGCAGGTAATTCACAAATAGCGCCTACAGTAGCCAACACAGACAAGAACTCAGAACTTCCTACAAATTTAAGTAAAATAGAAACATAATCATTAGTTTCGAAGTATTTATGTACTCTTAATTTAATATCAACTGTAATATAATATCAACTATAATATAATATTTATAATATTACTTTATATAATTGTCAACATTAATTTTGATAAATATATTACACAATAAATATTGTGTAATTTATTGTTGTGTCGTAAACAAAGTATAGTGTATAACTCGCATATAATGGCTCACTCAAACGATTTGCTCCACTCGCCTTTAGCTCGTTCTGCAAATTTTGTTCTCGTGATTAATAGCTATCATTATATGCTCGTTCTACAATATACTATTTTATTCATGCTTCCCATGAGCTTATTTAACTTAATATGAACGTTGTTTGTGAATAAATTATCGATAAGATCCGTGAAATTATAAATCATTTTTAGTAATCAATACTTTTTTTTCTATTACACGGCAGCATTCGCAATTACTGAATACTTCAAGGAAATTAGCGGGCCATGGGAAATTGCCGTGTAATGAGAATATGCCTGGATAAACCGTGAACTCAATAATTAATAATGAATATACAAAACTTTCCATATACATTTTTTGGATAATTAAAATTCTTCAAGTTATTAGCAGAACATTGGATATCAATACAGGGTGTCCGTATTTCGTGGAAATCTCGGTTATTTGAATCCATACAGGGTGTCCGTATTTTGTAGAAATGTATAGGGATCTCGGTTATTTAAGGAAATAAAGAGACGGTTAAATTGGTGAAAAGTTGAGTGATATGAAACTTGAATTGGAGTGCAATTATTTTGTGTGTGATGTGAAATGAATGAAACAAAGTTTTACACAAAACTCACGAACATTTTTGACGAATAAAATTACTATTGAATTAACATGTATAACGAAGTAGAAGCCCCCACCGTTCATAATTTAATAAAATAACTGTTTGTTAATTTACAATAAAACCAATTATAAAAACCATTACACATCGAAATTAATTATACTTTTTAAATAATTTTTAATGTCAAATCTCACATAATTAACCAATCATTATTGTTTTTGATATCCGAAATTTCTCAAGTTAAACATAAAATATGAAAAATACAGTTTAAATCTTAAAAAAATTACAGCTTTGTATAAAACAAAGCTATAATTTTTTTAAGATTTAAACTATATTATTCATATTTTATGTTTAACTTGAGGAATTTTGGATATCAAAAACAATAATGATTGGTTAATTATGTGAGATTTGACATTAAAAATTATCGTTTAACTTAAGTTTACACTCCTTGTTTAATCAAACATTTTACAATGAAGGAAATTAGAAAATAAGTTTCTGATTGATCGTCTAACGATTCCACTCCCAGGTTAAGCATGAAGTAAAATTTCAAATTTAGAAAACCCCCAACAATTCTATATTTAGACTTACAATTGAGTAATATTTTCTGACCTGCGATAAGGCTATATTTTGACTTACAATACGAATTACGATTAGGCATACAAAAATATCTGAGTTATGATTCGAAATGTCAATTTAACTTGAATTACGTGTAACTTTACTTTTCTCAACTTCAATATTAATATCAATCAACTAAAATATTGCCTTATCGTTGGTCAGATCATTGTCCTCTCGTTGGTCAAAACATAGTCTTATCGCAGGTTAAAATATTGCTGAGTCATAGGTTAAAATATAACTTTGTTACGTGTCCAAATATAGATTTGTTACTTGCCAAAATATAGCCTTGCCAGAGGTCAACATCGTAGGTTAAAATATTGTCCTAGCGTAAACCAAAATATAGCCTTATCAGCGGCGGCTCGCAGGACAGCCTTCAGTGTAGGCCAGAGACCCAAGGTAATATGTATCCGTTATTGAAAGGTGACTTTATTATGCAATTCCTTGAATTTATAAAGCGCGATCCCAACCGCAAATTTTGTGTGCCTTGGCGCTGTGGCCTACTCTGAAGTTAGGCTGCGAGCCGTCGCTGAGCCTTCTTGTAGGTCAAAGTAGTGAACGGTCGTAAGTGAAAATATAGCCTTCTTACAGGTCCAAATGTGGTCTTGCCACAGGCCAACATAGAGCCATATCTCAGATTAAAATGTTGCCATATCGTAGGTCAAACTATTATCCTATAGTTAGTCAAAATATAGTTTTAAATATTAACCAGTCGTAGGTCAAAATATAACCTTGGTACAGGTCAAAATATAGCCTTCGGATCCATGATTTTAGTGAGGCGGGCGCACTTGAATATATAATATTTTAAATTAATCGTTCATTGACTAATTTATTTGTCATGCCGTACTAATGATCGCTTATAGACTCACAAAAAGAAACGCCAAAGAATCATTATTTAGTTTACTTAAGCCTTAATTAAATGTTTACTAAAGATTAATTTTCTGGCGTCAGGCCACAGGCCAACATAGAGCCTTGTCTTAAGTTGAAATATTGCCTTATCAAAGGTCAATATGCCGTATTGTAAGTAAAAATATAGCCTTATCGCAGGTCACTAAGTATTGCCCAGTCGTGGATCAAAATATAGCGTTGTTATGAGTCAAATATAGCCTACCCATAGGTCACCATACACGGCTATATCAGGATATAGTATTGCCATATCGTAGGTCCAAATATTGTCCTATTGCAAGTCAAAATTTAGCCTTATCACAGGTCACCGTCGTAGGTCTAAATATAGCCGCTACGCGGAGTGACCAATCCAAATGTTCAGGCTTTTCTAAACTCAAAATTTGACTTCATGCTTAACCAGGGAGTGGAAACCCTCGTTAGAAGTTTCAAATTGAACGTTTTTAAAGAGTAACGAGTGCATACAAAAAATACAGAGGGCACATGTAGATATGTACTACATACTAAAATGAAAATATCTCTGTATGTTTATTTCCCAACAAAATTTACATTTCATTAAAGGTGAAACTTATCTAAATACTTCTTGAATTTTGGAGGCGTTCACTTCGTGGTATATTTTCAATTTTGATATAAAGAAAACACTTAACTTTTTTACACCACTTTTATTCTAAACACTGATATTTTATTTAATTTTAATTGCGGGTCTTTAAAACCGATATTCACTTGTTTGAAGATAAACGTCGGCTTTAACAAATAAAAAACATTCAGCACGACAAAATTTCACGCATTCAATAAATGCTGGACTAAAATTAAACCCAATAAAATGATTTAAGAATAGCTCAATCGACACATAGTCAGCGCAATGATTTTTCTCTCACATTTTTTATATATTTTTGTCTGCTTTTCAAACACTAATATAAAATATATATTCGATATTTGTTCTTTTACTTTCTTGGTGGCACCAAACTTTTAAACTAGAAAAGTAAAACACTGGTTTTGTTTCATATTTTTATTTTTACTTGAATGTCACGCAATTCGATACGTTACAATCATTTTCAAACTTAAAACGTTATAGTTTGATTACTGAGGCACCTAATTTTTGAAAATCCATGATTACTTTAATAAATTAATAAATAAAATATTTCTGATTTTCAATTTTTTGTATTTATTTTCACTACAATTGTTTCGATACGCTGTAACTTCTTCAGGTGAAGAATGTTAATGATGAATAACATTCTTCACCTGAAGAAGCTACAGCATAGCGAAACAATTGTAGTGAAAATAAATACAAAACGTTGAAAATCAGAAATATTTATTTATTAATTAATTTATTAAGTTAAAACTATAATATAAAATATAATGGAAAACCAATACTTGAATGTAGAATATTTTATATACAGGGTGAGTCATTTATTTTGAGATTTTTAAATATTTCAACAATTAATGCTTTTAGAAAAAAATGTTTTAAATAAAAGTTAGTTCTTTTTGAGTTAACTATACAAATCAAAAATAAAAAATAGGGCTTCCCATTTCAAATTATGAAGTTGCCCCCGTGTGAAGCCCCGTAGGAACTTCTTTCCACTACAGATCAATTTGCCCTTCTAAAATATGGAGGGTTTATCTTGAGCAAGTTTCTTATCTCTCACGAGGTAAAATATTTAACTATGATTTAAAAAAAAATTACGGTTTAATTTCACTAATATTTTGGTTTTTTATTCAAACTAGTTTCGACTTTGAGTCATTGTACTCCTTGAGAATGACTCAAAGTTTTCTTTTTCAAATCATGGAGGGTTTATTTGAAACTTTTTCTCATAAGATTATTAATTGTTGAGATATTTGAGTGCCTCAAAATAAATGACGATGCTATTTGATCGGTGTTTGAATTAGTCTTTGTAAGATAAATTAGAAAACAATCGCACTTTTAATATGTTTTAAACAATATTATCTAAGGCAAGTATTGTATTTCTAAATGTTCAAAATTGTTATTAATTTCAAAAAATTTTAAAAATTGTTAATGCATTTTTAACGTTTTTAATATCAATTTTGTCGTTTCAATTAAATTTCCATTGTTTTTATATCTACAGGGAGTTATTCTTTAAAGTATACGTATTCCAAATTCAACGTATTTTCTTTAAATCTTTAGATATTCGTTGTGTTTTTAAAAGAGTTCAATTTGAAGCTTTAAACGAGTGTTTCCAGTCCCAGACTAAGCATGAAGTAAAATTTCGAGTTTAGAAAAGCCCCGTGAAAATTTGTCGAGGGTCGCGCAGCGACCCTCGACAAATTTTCTGGGCTTTTCTAAACTCGAAATGTTACTTCATGCGCCACGCGTATAAAACACTACAATATTCTGAAATAAATGTTTATTTGAACCTCACTTGAAATCAGTGTTTTATACGCGTGGCGCATGAAGTAAAATTTCGAGTTTAAAAAAGCCCAGAAAATTTGTCTCGGGTCGCTGCGCGACGCTCGACATGGGGCTTTTCTAAACTCGAAATTTTACTTCATGCTTAGTCTGGGAGTGGAAAACACTCGTTTAAAGCTATAAATTGAACTCTTGTAAAAACACAACGAATATCTAAAGATTTAAAAAACAATCCGCTGAATTTGGAATACGTATACTTTAAAGAAAAACTCCCTGTATATATAAAAACAATGGAAATTTAATTCAAATGACAAAATTGAGACAAATTCTCTGGGCTTTTATAAACTCGAAATTTTACTTCATGCGCCACGCGTATAAAACACTAAAATATTGTGAAATATATGTTTATTTGAACCTCACTTGAAATCAGTGTTTTATACGCGTGGCGCATGAAGTCAAATTTCGAGATTAGAAAAGCCCAGAAAATCGTTTAAGGCTTCAAATTGACTTTAAAAAAACAAGGAATGTCTAAAGATTTACAGAAAATAGGCTAAATTTGGAATACGTATACTTAGAAAGAACATTTTGAGGAACATTTTTGCAGTAAGAATAACTTTCTAAATTCAGCCTATTTTCTATAAATCTTTAGATATTCCTTGTTTTTTTTTTCAAGTTTAATTTGAAGCCTTAAACGAGTGTTTTCCACTCCCAGACTAAGCATGAAGTAAAATTTCGAGTTTAGAAAAGCCCCGTGAAAATTTGTCGAGGGTCGCGCAGCGACCCGAGACAAATTTTCTGGGCTTTTCTAAACTCGAAATTTTACTTCATGCGCCACGCGTATAAAACACTGGTTTCAAGTGAGCTTCAAATAAACATATATTCCACAATATTTTAGTGTTTTATACGCGTGGCGCATGAAGTAAAATTTCGGGTTTAGAAAAGCCCAGAAAATTTGTCTCGGGTCGCTGCGCGACCCGAGACAAATTTTCACGGGGCTTTTCTAAACTCGAAATTTTACTTCATGCTTAGTCTGGGAGTGGAAAACACTCGATTAAAGCTTAAAATTGAACTCTTTAACAAAACAACGAATATTTTTCAATAAAGGAAATTGGAAAAGAAGTTCCTGATTGATCGTCTAACGAGAGGTCCCAATCCCAGGTTAAGCATGAAGTAAAATTTCGAGTTTAGAAAAGCCCCGTGAAAATTTGTCGAGGGTCGCGCAGCGACCCGAGACAAATTTTCTGGGCTTTTCTAAACTCGAAATTTTACTTCATGCGCCACGCGTATAAAACACTAAAATATTGTGGAATATATGTTTATTTGAAGCTCACTTGAAACCAGTGTTTTATACGCGTGGCGCATGAAGTAAAATTTCGAGTTTAGAAAAGCCCAGAAAATTTGTCTCGGGTCGGTTTCAAATGTTAGTAATCGAATATTGTTTCAAAACTTATTCTAATCAACGCCTTTGAAAATATAATTTACAGTATTAAATATTTATAAATATTATATTAATTCTAAAATATCTGGTATCAAAAGTATCGACATTTTAAATATCGATACTTTTCTTTATGATATTTTGCCGTATAGATACTTTACTATACGATATAATAGATAATCAATATTGATATTTTTTGTGATCGGAACATCCCTAATATTTAGTACTATTAATATCTTCTTCTTCTTTAGCTTTAAATTACATTACACAATCATTATCGATTGGTAGCATTCATTGCTTTACCTGGACCACATCGGACGTCCCGATCTTTCTTGAAGACTATTTTGACACGAATACAGTTTCTATTTGTAATAAAAATTGTAGTTTTCTTATTTATTTTCTGGAACACCCTCTCAATTGTTTTGCCAGGGGTCACAAAAACCAAAGGGCGGTAATGGGTTTTTACATGAAAGATTTTCCTTTGATTTTTGACACTGCAACATATTTCGCTTTACATTGACATATTGTCACTTGTCTTATAAATCCACTGCGTGACAAAACATGCCTGGAACACCCTCGCAATTGTTGTGCCAGGGGTCACAAAAACCAAAGGGCGGTAATGGGTTTTTACATGAGAGATTTTCCTTTGATTTTTGACACTGCAACATATTTCGCTTTACATTGACATATTGTCATTTGTCTTATAAATCCACTGGGTGCAAAACATGCCTGGAACACCCTCGCAATTGTCGTGCCAGGGGTTACAAAAACCAAAGGGCGGTAATGGGTTTTTACATGAAAGATTTTCCTTTGATTTTTGACACTGCAACATATTTCGCTTTACATTGACATATTGTCATTTGTCTTATAAATCCACTGGGTGCAAAACATGCCTGGAACACCCTCGCAATTGTTGTGCCAGGGGTCACAAAAACCAAAGGGCGGTAATAGGCTTTTACATACAAGATTTTCCTTTGATTTTTGACACTGTAACATATTTCGCTATAGATTGACATATTATCATTTGTCTTATAAAGCCACTGCGGAGAAAAACATGTCGCAGTGTCATCAATCAAAGTAAACCCCTTTTAAAATTGTTTTATTTTTTGATAAATTTATGATCAACTATTAACTATTGATAATGGACATTTAGTGTTCGAAATGTACATATAGTACTTAAATAAAAACAGTGAAAAAAGGAATTTAACCGCTTTTTTATTACTATTATAACAATCTCCACATAACTAACGAATACGTAAATATGATGGAATTTAATTAAATATCCGCCTCCTCAATTCCATATTTTGAAGATGATATACCTTCAAAATATGCAATTGGTGAGGCGGATACTTAAATAAATTCGAAATTCCAGCAAAAAGCAAATTGCAATCAAGTTTCCATAAAAGATATGCATTTACATTATTAAATATTTACATACTAATTGATGAATCGTATTTGTAATTTCAAGGTAGGTATTGTATTTACATCTCCAAAGCGTAATCGTAACATAATATGTGCACCATTATAAATTAAAATAAGTAGAAAATGACGCTTCACGGCCATCGGCTTATCACACGTACACACACACATAATAGCACCAATCGCCACAACACCGGACATACCATCAAAACATAACCTGCGCTCACCCAAACTCATTAATAAAAATTCTGAAAACTTACGCGTCCTAGCCTCTTTGAATTCCTTATCAGAAGCAGCATCCGCATCCCCGTCATCCGTGTAAAAACACATCGGGTACTTTTTAGGCACCCCATTCAGGTACTCCTCACCGCTCATGTTTACATCGGTGAAGACAAAAGACACACCTCAACACTGCGGCGACCCGCACTGCTGGTGGTATGAATGAACGGAGGTGTCTGCGTGGTGGCGACGGTCAAGCTCCACGGCAGGAAGATTGTTCGAGTTCGCGTCTGTGCGGAATGGATCTCTGCGAGTTCGCAGGAAAGTAAGAGATATTGATTCTGGCGACCAGCGGCAAGCGTGGATTATATATGGAGTGTTTGTCGGGTGTGCGACTCCGGCGCGAAATTTTCATTTTCCAGCGAGCGTGCGAGTGGAAAGTCGCGCTTGTAGTAACGATCCTGCTGGATTATTCATTTGGTTCTGTGGAATTTATGAGCTCATCCGGGAATTTGTTATTTGATGGTGTTATGGCAGCTGCTTAGCATATTTTCTAATGATATAGTTTTTTTTTCCTTGTTTTGAAATTATGAAATTATTTTACTACAACAAATATGTTTTTAAAAGATCAACCATTTTTCACTAATACTTACCCCGTATAAATGCCAGAAGAGCCGCAGTAGGAAAAACTTGCACCTGGAGCTAAATATCCAATTGGCGCCCTGAACTTGACAGTCATGACAGTGTAAATGCTATGTGTCGTTATAAATAAATATATCTTACCTGATAAGTACTGAGCGTATAAGTCAAATTAACATATTTTCACCACACAGTGGCTTCATCAATTATTATTATTATTTCATCTGCCTGATGAAGCCACTGTGTGGTGAAACATGTTGCAGTGTTCAACAATAAAAGTGAAACCCTCCCAACTGCGTTATTTTATTTCAAATAGTATTATGGAGTTTCATCATGTATCCGCCTCATCAATTAAATATTTAAAAACATATTTTCGAAAAACACGACCCAAAAGTTTTTTAACGCCATTGTTTTTTATTTAAATTCCTGATGGTCGGTTAATTGCTTGACTGCACTGAATTATACTGTTAAACCACTTATCTGGCAAATGAAGGTGCACCAGATAGTGCAATAAAACCGCAACCAACAAAATTGACTTATACTTTTAGTACTTATCGCGTTAAGCTTGTATTCTTGTACAAGAAAATAGTATACTATTTTCTATCATGGTGTACCAAATAGAACATGTCCTATTTTCATTATACAAAACTGGAAAAGATTCGCGTTTGGTCATATTTTGTGTATTACACCATGATAGAAAATAGTATACTATTTTCTTGTGCAAGAAAATAGTGTCGTCTAATACAAGCTTAAGAAATATCGACTAATGTTAACTGTCACTATTGACATATGTTAATGCCGGCTGTCAACGCTAACTTGTGTCAGAGGGTCTGGATAAATGTCACGCAAGCACCCATAAAAGTCTTATGGCACCTAAGAGAGGCATATTTAAGAAATAGGACACTTTAGGAAGGCTTAAAAGCACGTAAGAGAGTTTTGATGAGTATTCGTATTCGAATACTCATCAAAACTCTCTTACGTGCTTTTAAGTCTTCCTAAAGCGGTCCATTTCTTAAATATGTCCCTCTTAGGTGCCATAAGACTTTCTTGGGTGCCTCTTAAGCTGTCTCAAAACCCCTTTCGGTTACTCGTTTCTCAAAATTCTCTCAATCGCCTCCTAAGTCTTTATTAGTGCTGTATGTAAATTGATGTGACGTGTTTCCATGTTTGTGCTGTACCAACTTTATACTTGTATTATAATTGTTACTGTACGTACACCGGAAATAAATGATGTTATTATTATTATTATTATTATCAGGCCTACTCAAATACATTCTCTTTAGGTGTCTTAAGATTTTTGAATTTCTTGTTTTACAAATCTTTTGAAAATCTCTCCTAAATATCTGAAGTTCTATAAAAACTATATAAAGTGTTTTTAAGCCTTCCTAAAGTGTCCCTCTTAGGTGCCATCAGACTTTCTTGGGTGTCTCTTAAGCCGTCTCTAAACCCATTTCGATCTCTCGTTACTCAATATTCTCCAATGATTCTCTCCATCACCTCTTAAGTCTTTCTCAGGCCTAATCAAATACAATTACAATACACTTTAGGTGCCTTAGAAGTTTTTTGAGTTTCTTGTTTCACAAATTATTATTTAAGAGAAATAGGAGAGTTCTTTGAAATATTTAAATTTACTAAAGTGCCCCATTTTTTAAATATGTCTCTAGATGGCCTAAGACATTAGTTTTAATCCAAGTCCTTTCACTTCTAATTTGTTGCTATCTCTCCTTTCATTTTAAATTGTATTGTTAGTTGGTTTGAAGAGAATTTGACCTAAACGTTACATATACTTTAATAGAGCGTTGTAACAAATCAAATTAAATAAGATTTTAAATATTTCATTGTATAATTCAATATCCGGAGGTGTATTTGCACGGGAAGTAGTTGTTTCAATGGATATTTATCGTCTTAAATTGTCTTATTAATTAAGACACTGTTTGCATTTTCACGAATAGTTTTTTCGTAATTTTATATATTATGTTTAAAGTGTGCAAACTATAAGAAGCGTAAGCTTATTTTCTCGAATTCAAATAGTTTTGAATTTGAATTTATCATGTCTCTCTTAGGTGCCATAAGACTTTCTTGGGTGCCTCTTAAGCTGTCTCAAAATCCATGTCGTTCTGTCATTACTCAAAATTCTCCTATAGTTCTATTAATCACATCTTAAGTCTTCCTCAGGCTTGCTCAAATACATTTCCTTAAGGTGTCTTAAGACTATTTCGAGTTTCTTGTTTCGCAAATCTCTCCCAAACCACTCATAAATGTCTGTTAAGGTTTTCTCAAGCCTATTAAGTCTTCAGCTTTTCAAACAAAAGTCTCTTAAGTATTTCTAACGACTATTTTGCTTAAATATATTCCAGGTAAATAATATTGAAGTATCTCTAAAATCGAACACTAACCGGCTACATCGCCGGATACTACAACTTCCAAGAGCACCTCGCAAAAATGGGAATCACCAACGATACCATATGCCGAGGATGCAACGAAGAAGATGAGAGAGCAAGGCACATACTTCAGGAGTGTCCGGCCCTGTCAAAACTAAGGGATATTATGTCAAGCGAACCCCCCCCCCAAATGTGAAGGACCCGGATAGAACTGGTCTGTCACACAAATATTGGCAATTGCCAATAGTGCGCAGTGGGTCTGACCATCAGGAGGGAGGCTCTGCAATGGGTCTAAAGCTTGGCCTAAGTGGGCGCGGCTGTGGCTGCTCTCCCGACAACCACTCCTTAATCCTTAAATCTCTAAAATCCAACTCTACACATTATAGTTTAAATTTGATTTAAAAGTCAGGTGGGTAATAAACTTGAGGGAGACTTAAGAGACAACAGAGTGGAATTTAAGAGTCAAAACGCTAACTAAAAGCGTATAGGAGATTTGAAAGACGTCTAAACAAGGCTCAAGACTAGAGACTGGACAGAAGATTCAGTGTGATTTAAGACTCAAAATGCGGGGAAGACGCCTAGTGGAATTAAGAGACTGTAGTAATCCCACAAAAAAACATGTTTCAATCTCGAGTGAATCTCACTCAAGTTTTAGTTATTTACTCAGTGAGTTAAGACTAAAATACAGTGACGGTTAATCCATTAGGGCTAGGGTGGCTGCAGCAAAACAAATTCAGGCATTCATTCCTTTTTTTAAAGTGTTCAATTTCAAGGTTCTAACGAGTGTTTCCAATCCCTAGTTAAGCATGAAGTAAAATTTCGAGTTTAGAAAAGCCTGAAAATTTGGTTTGGTCGCTCCGCGAAGCGGAGCGGCCAAACCAAATTTTCAGGCTTTTCTAAACTCGAAATTTTACTTCATGCGCCACGCGTATACAACACTGAAATATTGTGAAGTTCAAAATATATTGCTAAATCAGTGTTAAAAATATACTGCTAAAGCAAGATTAAAAATGTACTACTAAAGCAGGATTAAAAATATACTACTAAAGCAGGATTAAACACATATACTGTTAAAGCAGGATGAAAAATATACTGCTGAAACAGGATTAAAAATATACTGCTAAAACAGGTTCAAAAATATACTGCTAAAGCAGGAATAAAAATATACTGCTAAAGCAGGATTAAAAATATACTACTAAAGCAGGATTAAACACATAAACTGTTAAAGCAGGATAAAAAATATACTGCTGAAGCAGGATTAAAAATATACTGCTAAAGCAGGATTAAAAATATACTACTAAAGCAGGATTAAACACATATACTGTTAAAGCAGGATGAAAAATATACTGCTGAAGCAGGATTAAAAATATACCTCTATAACAGGTTCAAAAATATACTGATAAAGCAGGAATAAAAATATACTGCTAAAGTAGGATTAAAAATATACTACTAAAGCAGGATTAAACACATATACTGTTAAAGCAGAATGAAAAATATACTGCTGAAGCAGGATTAAAAATATACTGCTAAACAGGTTCAAAAATATACTGATAAAGCTGGAATAAAAATATACGGCTAAAGCAGGATTAAAAATATACTACTAAAGCAGGATTAAACACATATACTGTTAAAGCAGGATGAAAAATATACTGCTGAAGCAGGATTAAAAATATACTGCTAAAACAGGTTCAAAAATATACTGATAAAGCAGGAATAAAAATATACGGCTAAAGCAGGATTAAAAATATACTGATAAAGCAGGAATAAAAATATACTGCTAAAGCAGGATTAAAAATATACTACTAAAGCAGGATTAAACACATATACTGTTAAAGCAGGATGAAAAATATACTGCTGAAGCAGGATTAAAAATATACTGCTAAAACAGGTTCAAAAATATACTGATAAAGCAGGAATAAAAATATACGGCTAAAGCAGGATTAAAAATATACTACTAAAACAGGATTAAACACATATACTGTTAAAGCAGGATGAAAAATATACTGCTGAAGCAGGATTAAAAATATACTGCTAAAACAGGTTCAAAAATATACTGATAAAGCAGGATTAAAAATATACTGCTAAAGCAGGATTAAGAATATACTGCTAAAGCAGGATTAAACGTACATACTGCTAAAGCAGAAATAAAAATATAGCGCTAAAGCAGGTTTAAAAGTATACTGCTAAAGCAGGATTAAAAAATACCGCTAAAGCAGGATTACAAATATTTTGCTAAAGCACGATTAAAAATATACTGCTAAAACAGGTTAAAGCAGGATTAAAAATATACTGCTACAGCTGGAATATGTACACTTAAAAAAAAATCCTGTATACTCATGTTTATCAAAGTGGGGTAAAGATTCAAACCTGTTGGTTTTTTAGGCTTTCACTAATCACATAATATAATTAAACATAATTTTTATTATCTGTATATTATAACACTAATAAAATTTAAATTTAATAATTATAAAGCCTATTATAAATTACTTAAGGTCAGTTGCATAAATACTTGATCTGAAGTTCTTCTCTGAATTTCCCATTAACGTCAACTTTTATTTCTCTTGACTTTTGAAATGACAAGAAATTTACATTGATTTGCTGTTCAGAGATGAACTACAGTTCAAAGTTTTTACACAACTATTTCACAAGAACATTTACTACAAAAATAAACCTAGGTAGCATTGCTGAAATCAAAATCACTATCATTCGAAACTTTATTCGTATCCTGCTTCCCACTCTCAGTATCCGTCTCCAGTAAATCCAAAACATTCTGCTTTTTCTCCTCGCCATTCTCATTGAAATTCACATTGGACGAATCAGTAACCTCCTGTGATGTATCATGATTGTAACTGATCGCTTGACCATTTTCATCATACTGAATTAATTGTCCATTTTCATCGTAATTGAGTTGGGTATTTGGATCGTATTGTATTGGTTGACCATTTTCATCATATTGAATTGGTTGGCCATTTTGGTCATATTGAATAGGTTGGCCATTTTCATCATATTGAATTGGTTGGCCATTATCGTCATATTGAATTGGTTGGATATTTTGATCATATTGGATTGGTTGGCCATTTTCATCATAGTGAATCGGTTGGCCATTTTGATCGTAGTCAATTTGCTGATTGTTGGGATCGTAAGGTATTGGCTGTCCGTTTTCATCATACTGAATTTGTTGGTTATTGATTGGTTGGCCATTCTCGTCGTATTGAATTGGTTGATTATTTTGGTCGTAAGTCATTGGTTGTCCGTGTTCATCATATTGAATTTGCTGCCTGTCATTTTGGTCATAATTTATTTGTTGTTGATTAGGATCATATTGTATTACTTCCCCATTTTCATCATATTGAATTGGTTGTCCGTTTCCGTCAAATTGGTTTGGTTGATTAATCTGTTCATAATTGATTGGTTGACCATTTTCATCGCATTGAATCGGTTGATTATTTTGGTCATATTTAATTGCTTGACCATTCTCATCATACTGAATTGGTTGATTATTATGATCGTAATTTATTGGTTGGCCATTTTTATCATATTGAAGTGGTTGATTGTTAGAATCATATTGAATTGGTTGCCCCTTTTCATCATATTGAATTGGTTGTCCCTTTTTATCATATTGAATTGGCTGATTATTCGAATCGCATAAAATCGGTTGCCCATTCTCGTCATACTGAATCGCCTGCCCATTTTCATCATAACCAATTGGTTGATTAATTTCATCTCTATTTTTTGAATCATTCTGAACGAATTGTCCGTGCGCATCATATTGAATTGGGTCCTCATTTTCATTTTTGATATATTGGCTATTATCGTCATGATTTATTGGTTGATTATTTGGATCGTATTGTATAGGTTGGCCATGTTCATCATATTTAATAGATTGGCTGTTTGAATCATGTTGTACAGACGATTGATTCTTTTGATCCAATTGAAACGGCTGCCCATTTTCATCATATTGCATCGATTGTTCATTAGTAGAATCAAATTCAACAGGTTGATGATCTTTCTGAGAATTATCAGCATTTACTTGTTTAATTTGATCATCTGCACCTGAACTATTATTTTGAATATTTTCATTAGTATTTATATGTTGATTAGTTGAATCATATTGCATAGATTCTTCTTCTACTTTATCTCTGGTTGATTGTTTATTTTCATCAGATTGTTTTGATTGATTGTTCAAACCATATTGACCAGCCTGGCCAGTTAATTCAACTTGAATTGGTTGCTGTTGCTTAACGTTAAGGATTTCTTCTTGCTTTTGAGTAGCTTGCCGATTATCAACACTTTCCTGCTGTTGATTATTTGAAGTGAGGTTTTGTGAACTTTCAAAAGATTTTTGCTTATTTTCTCCTGAGTTGGTGTTTCTTAAAATATTATCTTTTGCTGCGTTTAATTGATCACCATTCATTGTTGAATTGTTTTCGTTTTGATCAGTCGGTTGATTATTTTCTGAATAACTAGACTGATCCTTAATATCATCCAAAGACAGCCCTCTCATATTATTCCCTAGGGATGGGATGTTATTGTGTTTTTCTTTAAGGTTATTTGGTTGACTTTCTTGAAATTGCTTTCCTTGGTTATTTGATATTTCAGGATTGTGCAAATTTGGATCAGTAAAATTACTCTGCGGCTGATTTAAACCATCTAAAATTTGAGCTGAACTTCCTTCGTTTGTATATCCTGCTAAATTCTGGGCGTTATTTGAAAATTTATTTCCATCAACAAATTTCTGATTTTCATAATCATTCTTGACATTTGAAATATCATGCCTTCCAACTTCATTTCTATCATCAATAGGTCTTTGATTTTCATAAATATTGTCGTAATTTTGAGGATCAGACCCTGTAACTTTATGTCTGTCATCAATAGGCCTTTGATTTCTATAATTATTGTCGTAATTTTGAGGATCAGACCCTCTAACGTCATGTCTATCATCAACGGATCTTTGATTTGCATAATTATTGTCATAATTTTGTGGATCGGGTCTTCTAAGTGCATTAACAAGTCCTTGATTTTCATAATTTTTGTCATCATTTTTAAAATGATCTCTTTGAACTTTGTTTCCATTTCCATAAATTTCTGTTTCGCCAGGCCTTCTTACTGCATCTTTATTTCCATAAATTTGTGTTACGCTGGGCCTTCTTACTGCATCATTATTTCCATAAGTTTGTGTTTCGCTAGGCCTTCTTACTATATCTTCATTTCCATAAACTTGTGCTTCACCAGACCCTTTTAACGCATCTTCATTTCCATTCAAATAATTCCTTGGAGTTTCGTTTGCCACTCCAATTCTTTGATTATCGAAAGGATAATTGTCTTCATTTCTTCTAAAAACACCAACCTTCCTCTGCCTTTGTTCATTATCATATCCATCACGATCAAAAGAAACATTCTTCTTATAAGAACTGGGAACACCAGCAACAGAATCTGAATCAGAATCAAAACGCGTTGATGACGGATAAACGCTTCCTCTCCTTCTATTCCGAATTGAGTTCATGATATCTTCAGCAATTTTAGAAGCGTTTTGATGATAATAGCTTGAACTTTCTGCACTGGGATAAAATTGGGAAGAATTTTGATTCATTGAATTGGGGTTAAATTGGGATGAAGGTTTGTTGTAATTAGAAGTCGATGGTTCTAATCCTGAATTTTGATTCATTGAATTAGGGTGAAATTGGGATAAGGTATTGTTGTAACTGGAAGTCAATGGTTCTAATCCTGAATTTAAGTGGTATGAAGGAGTAGGATTGAAATTTGGAGTTGTATTAAAATATTGATTCGATGGAAGAGTAGACGAAGTACTTGGAAGATTTGCGTCTTGATTAGGAAATAATTTCGAATTAAATTGGGGATTATTATAACCCCCTTTCTCTTGAAATCCTGCTGTGATTTTATCCCCATCACCTCTTTTTCTTTGCTCCTGTTCAAATAATTCCCTTTCTCTGTCAAGGGCATATTTTTTATTCTGTTCGTCGTAGTTTCTTTTCTCGTTCAAGCTTTTTAGGTTGTTGTTGTTTTCCGCTTTTATGCGGGTTTTAGCGCTGATTCTGTCTAAATAGTTGTGATACTGTTTACGCAAAAACTGGATTCTTTGCGTTTTCGCTTCCAACATGGAAGCCCTGCTTTCTACGCGTTCTAGAAGTCGCAGGAGTCTCTCGTTTCTCTCCTGTCTTTTTCGGTTTTCGTCGAGGAATTGTTTGTATTGAGAACGGAGCTTTTTGTAGTAAGCTTGCTCCCTAAAAAATAATAATACAAAATAAATAATACAATCAATAAGATGCTCAAAATTTTATTAGAAATGATAATTAAATTGAACTGATGGCAATCGCAAAGGGACATTACATACCAGGTCTGTAAATATGAAACCGAAATTTGCTTATAAATGGCTCTAGTTGTCAATATAGTCACTGTTAAGTTGCGGTATTGATGTCTTATTCTTGTGTTTACATTTGTCAAACTTTTAACTCACAAGAATACAAATTTAATACAAATACATACGTTCTCATAGCGTTGGAGATGACTGTTTTTGATTCGCCAACAGCATTGATTTTCTGTTATCATTCGAAGAAAACTGGTGCAGAATCGCATCGAATGCTAGTCGAACCTTACGATGAGCATGCTCTTGGTAAATCACAGTGCTTTGAGTGATTTGAAATATTCAAAAGTGACGATTTTCACGTGAGAAACCAAGAATGTGGAAGACCACCGAGAAAGTTTGAAGACGCCGCATTGCAAGCATTGTTCGATGAGGATGATGCTCAAACGCACCAACAACTTGCGTATCAGTTAAATGTGACACGAGAAGTCGCCTTCATACGTTTGAAAGCCATAAGAAAGGTACAAAGATGGATTCGACATGAAAGACGGCAGGAAAACCGAAAAACCACCTACGAAATACTGCTCACCAGGTACAAAAGAAAATCATTTCCTTATCGAATTTTGACTGGCCATGAAATACTTCCGCATGCGGCTTACTCACCAGACTTGGCTCTATCCGATGACTGCTTATTTGCATCGATGGGACACGCACTTGCTGAGCAGCGCTTCACTTCTAACAAAAATGCACAAAAATGGCTCAATGATTGGTTTGTCTTAATCGATCAACAATCTTTTCGGCGTGGCATCTACAAATTAGCAGAGAGATGGGAAAAATGTGTAGCTGTGTGTAATATTCCGGTTTCATATTTACAGACCTGGTACAAGGAATCGTTCTTTTAAGTAAACATATCTTTGTATATGATTATTAAATTTAGTAAATTTTCGGGTTTTAATCGAGTTTAGAAAAACCTGAAAATTTAGTTTTGTCACGTATTTTTAATAAAGAATGAATTTCTGTAAGCAATTATACTTTGAAAAAATACGTTCAGTGTCCAATCTCACCCATGACGATAACTGACTCCGAGTTTTGAAACGATTTAGGTATATGTTCAAACTCATCCCAAAATGCGGGGCGAGTTTGGACACTAAAAAGTCAAAAATTATAGATAAAGCAATGAGAAAAAAATAAAGTGTTTCTATCGAAA
This sequence comes from Philonthus cognatus, assembly GCA_932526585.2. Lineage (NCBI taxonomy): Eukaryota > Metazoa > Arthropoda > Insecta > Coleoptera > Staphylinidae > Philonthus > Philonthus cognatus. Next base: position 53,991,795 of record OW052247.1, on the reverse strand, counting down.
ATGTAGATAAGACAGCACTTTCACACAAGACAATGTCATTTATTTCATTTTGTTGATTGTTACTTTGCCATTCATTAAAACATCTAAAAAGTGTCCAATCTCACCCCGTTTGACGGTACCCTGTAATTTATGGTGGAATTCGGGAGATATGTCCTATGACTCATTCACGTAAAATGTGTGGTTCAATTTGTTTAGAGAGTATGTCGACAGTTGTATCTGCAACGACAATGTCATGTTGTTTAGGTCGCGAGTATACCATGAGGATTTTTTTTTTTTTTTCGCTGAACATACGTTTTCCATGTTCAGTAAAAGAAAGTCCATGTCAATACATTTTTTCATTAATTTCGCTGATTAGGCAACCAATCTTGTAGATATTTTATTTATGCTTTTGAAAGGACTGACATTTTATTTTAGGTTTAGTACATATGATCAAAGTGACCACCTTCCTGCTCCAAACAATATGCCAAACGATTGTAAAATCCTTGTACAGTATTTCTTAAAAAACTGGACTTATTGCAATTCAGGCGATACTTACTCTGTTTTTTAGTTCCTCTGTACTTTTGTTTGCTATATTATTGTAGATTTTGGATTCGAGATAACCTCAAAGAAAGAAATCGTTTGGCGATAAATTGGGGGACCGAGGTGGCCAAGCTATAGGTCCAAATCTTCCAATGTAACGATCCTGTAAGGTTTCATTCAGGAAACGAGTAACAGGGCCTGTGTAATGTGGTGGAGCGCCATCCATTTGAAACCATGCATTCTCAATATTGAATACTTGTAATTGTGGTATAATGTCTCTTCGAAGAAGTACCAAAAATTTAACAGCAGTTAGGTTGCCCTCAACAAAAAGGAACCAATAAGGGTAGTTTCAACTATTCCAGCCCAAAAATTCTCTTCTATTGTATTTACTGTGTGAAATAAATGAAACGATGTATTGACATGGACTTTTAAAAAGTGAACATAGGAAACCTATGTTCAGCGAAAAAAATCCTCACCGTATATATATCCTAATTGTGTGTTATATTTAAATATTCGTTGTTTTCTTAAAAGAGGTCAATTTGAAGTTTAATCGAGTGTTTTCCACTCCCAGGTTAAGCATGAAGTAAAATTTCGAGTTTAGAAAAGCCTGAAAATTTGGTTTGGTCGCGTAGCGCGAAGCGCGGAGCGGCCAAACCAAATTTTCAGGCTTTTCTAAACTCGAAATTTTACTTCATGCGCCACGCGTACAAGACACTGATTTCAAGCGAAGTTTACTCGTTCACAATATTTCCGTGCTTTCAATGTTTAATACGCGTGGCGCATGAAGTAAAATTTCGAGTTTAGAAAAGCCTGAAAATTTGGTTTGGTCGCTCCGCGCTTCGCGCTACGCAACCAAACCAAATTTACAGGCTTTTCTAAACTCGAAATTTTACTTCATGCTTAGTCTGGGAGTGGAAACCACTCGTTTTAAGCTTCAATGTAAACTCTTAAAAAAAGCGTATGTATATGTAGAAAATTCCCTGTATGTATACTTAAAAGAAAAACTCCCTGTATTAACAAATTAATCCGATGACTATTTGCCAAATCGGCTAATGTGTAGAACAGGGTACATGGTCGATTTTGACAGGTTCGCGCATGCGCAGCAGCACCCTTACCTGTGGTTCTTAACATGCGGATGTGTATGTATGTGTGTGTAATTTGACAAATAGTCAAACATTTCTAAACTTTGCTACACTTAACTTGCGTTACACAGATCGAATAAAACATCCGGATGGGTCAATCCCGGTTCTTAACATGTGGATGTGTATATGTGTGTGTGTAATTTGACAAATAGTCAAACATTTCCAAACTTTGCTACACTTAACTTGCGTTACACAGATTGAATAAAACATCCGGATGGGTTAACCGCAATGTAAAATTGTATGCCCGACATTTTGGCATAAGTCCGGTCGCGATCAAGTGCCGAATAAAAAGGTTAACTATAAATTGGAAATTCAAATGTTCCCATCGCCACCAAATACCGTTGTATGGCTCTTGTTGAAAACATCGGAGCGTCGGCAGAGCAACAATAGTGCAAGGGGGTACATCAGGCCACTCATTAGAGAAAACCCGCAAGAAATCCGTGCAGATTCGTTTTTTGGTAAATGTTGAAAAAAATCAATCGTGAAATTCCTTTTGTACTGGGCTTGCGTTCCTAAGACTGAATGGGCCCCCCGGATAATTCAATTCCGACGTATGAACACACGCCCGCCACAACGAGACTACTCACGACGGTTAAAACTACTAATTACCAAAATTACAAATATCCGATTTTTTTAATTTTTGACGTTTCATTTTTGATGTTTGCTTTTTGATCTTAAATCACACACGCATATACACCCTCACACAGATCGATATAAATAACCTGTTGAGAACCACTGGAGAAACTATGGAAACGTATCAAAATGGAGTATGTGCCCTATTCTACACATTAGCCGCCAAATCTACTGAATGCGCATTCGATTCAACTAACATTTTCGTTTAAGCTTACAAAAAATCAACATAAATGCATTATTTATTGCTGTAAATACCTGAACTATTTAGTAGATGCGGAAATTGGAATTATACCACATAAACTCACATTTAAAACGATTGTGCACATTAATTAAAATGATTTGTGGCTGGGTTTTTGCAGATTTAGTTTTACGAAGCCATTGTCAAAATGTGACGTTTAACCTTAAAATTTTAAAGCGGCATACCAGAACTACAGTGCCTCGATTAAACACAGTCGAACTTTGGTATTCTTTTTGATTGGTTGTTAGTAGTTCTGACTCAAAATGGCGGACAAACAGCGGCGTGGCTAGGGGGTCTAAAGTTGGTCACAGCAATTCCGTCTAAAAGTTTAGCTATATTTCACTTACCCCAAAATCGTATCTCAAAAATTCGTAAAGGTAAATAGAATCAACCTAAACACGTTAGTTTGAGGTATTAGGCATCATATGTTACAATTTCAAAATTGAGGAAATAGCTCCCGCCCATGGATGACGTTTCAAGTGAAAGATGACAACACTCGATGTCACAATTGAATATCAGCTGTTTGTATTATAACCTATTCTCTTGATTAATATAGCCTCATCATGGCGGATGACAGGGAGCTGTCGCCACTGTGTTTAATTAAGTCACTGTAACCGGAACATACGTTTTCGTATGTTGCATCTAAAAACCATAGCAGACATATTATGAAGTTTTCTAGCTCTTTTCACACACGTAATCTGATGACATCAAACTATTTTCGTATTACATGCATTGGTGCAGAAAGCACTACAAATCAAGGAAACCATGGGGCACCTCTCATGAATCATACCTTTCAACGTTAGTCAAATCAAGATGTAAAAAATACACATCCGAATGTATATTTGTCCGTTTTCTCCCCATCTGTTAAAATTAATATGTTTGGTGGTGAGGATTGGCTCCGCGAATTCGGACAGGGCTCAAGTTTCGTGATTTCTATTATATCATTTGATTTTTTATTGCATTTCATAAACTGAGGAGAAATCATGAGAAACACAAGAAGCTCTGTGAATGGGCCAAACTATATACAAGCATTTTTTAGCACAGATGCTTGCATATCAAAGAGTTTCTCGGATTTTATGTAATAAATTTTGTTTGTCTATTTTCCTATCAGGTCTGTTTTATACATTATACATTTTATGTACATCCATACAATTATTTTGTATTTGGTTCAGAGATCATTCAGTTACAATATTTATAAAATATATAATAAAATTCCAACACAACTCAAAAATCTCACATTGACAAATTTTAAGCGGGAATTTTGTCGTCACTTGCTTGCGGATGAGTTTTGATGGGCCTTGAGAGTGACGTTAATGTTAATGTTAATGTTAGTGTTAATGTTAATCGTAGTGTTAATCCTAATTCGTTTTATCGCACATACTTTTACTATTACTTTTAAAAAGTACTTTTTCTTAATTAAATATTATTTGTATGAACCATTTATGCAATAATCTGTTAATATTCTTCAGGTTAAGTGGAAGAACAGTTAATAGTCATTAGGCTAACTGAACTTCGCCTGTTACTTTTACTAGACATTTTGTAAAATATTTTTTTCTATAATAAAGACGTATTATTATTATTATTATTATTATTTGTTACTTATTTAGTATTTTACCTAGTATATTTAAATTTTTACTTTAACCCATTAACGGCCGAGCAATTATAGAGATAACTCTGAAAGTTGATTTTAGGTAAAATTCTGCACTTCTTTCTATGATATCTATGAATGACTTATTGTATTAAATACTGTGAATTTTTCTTTTAAATACACATGCTGTAAAGTTTCAGGCATTCGTCGATTTCATATAAAAACGTGCAGTATGAAGTTTAGAACGAGTTATTCCACTCCCAGACTAAGCATGAAGTAAAATTTCGAGTTTAGAAAAGCCTGAAAATTTGGTTTGGTCGCTCCGCGAAGCGGAGCGGCCAAACCAAATTTTCAGGCTTTTCTAAACTCGAAATTTTACTTCATGCGCCACGCGCATAAAACGCTGAAATATTGTGAAGTTAGAAATACATTCGAATTATTTTTTTTAAATGAGTAACAATCGAAATATTTAAATAACAAAATATTTACATTTTTCTTGATACTTTTTCAAGTCAGATCAAATAATTTAATATATCCAATTAATTTATTTAGTAATTTAATAACCAAAAATCAATAATGTTGCATCAATGGCGCTTAATGGGTTAAACTATTTTTCATTGTCTTAAATACTGATGTTGCTGAAGATTGTTAACCTAATGGTATTAACATGAATAAATTACTCTACTTTACTTTACTATACACACCAGCGGGGGCTCGCAGCCTAACTTCAGGATAGGCCAGAGACCCAAGGTAATATGTATCCATTATTAAAAGGTGACTTTGTTGTGGAATCGCGTTTTATTAATACAAGGAGTATTAATAAAACGCGATCCCAACCTTAAATTGTATGTGCCTTGACACTGTGGCCTACCCTGAAGTTAGGCTGCGAGCCGTCGCTGATACACATCCTACTTACTCTTCTCTGGTAACTTGCATCATCTCATTGAACTTCATCTCCAAAACCAACCTCTCCTCCTCACTACAAACAAAAACAACGCAATCCGTCAATACAAACAAACGCTAAATTGTGGCGCACATACCTCTTTCGGAGTTTCTCTTGGAGTTCAATGAATTTCTGATAGTATTCCTCCGTCCCTTGGCGAAAAGTCATTGTCATTCTGTCATCCGATCGAATTCACTAACTTAATTTTCACGTATTCAACACAGCGCACAACGTGCGGCAGTTCTCACCCGGCACGATTTAATTAAAACCCGATGAGGATCTATAATGCGGTACACCTGCATGCAATACCACAAACCACCGGGCAAGGGTGCATGCATGTAAATTACACAACCCTTACCACGTCAATTTATGGTAGAAGGGGTAGTTACTAAATTAATTTTCGTTTTTAATATTTAATTGTGCTGTTTAAGGGTTCGCTAAACTCTATTATCCGATTTAAAAAAAAAAAAATTAAAATAAAATCACTTGGTATGTTTCACTAATACGTCTTTATTCCGAATAGTTTCGGCTATCAGCCATTTTCAAGGAATTCCTTCATTCCTTGAAAATGGCTGATAGCCAAAACTAGTCGGAATAAAGACGTAAAATAAGTGAAACATACCAAGTGATTTTATTTTAAATTTATTTTTTTTTAAATATTTAATCATGTTTCATCAAGTGATCAATGAATAACAAGTTGAAAATCTTTTATCCTATTTTTTTAATAATAATAATCTTTATTTCTGTTTACACCAAAAGATGTACACTTCTGTGCAATAAAATTAAGCACAAGTCTTATAACTATTTTTCACAATATTCTAGTTGTATAATACGGGTCTGTTTTAATTGCCTAGGAGCAGTTTATATATATATATATATATATATATATATATATATATATATATATAATAAATAATAAAACACCATAACACTTCTTTCCTGCTCTCCTCAACGTTTCTTAACTCTGAACGCAGTATTTTTTGTTCACCAATCAAACGATTTGTCTAATAGAAAAACCATCTTCTATTTTAGTTAGAATTCGAATTTTTGAATTGTTGTCTAAATGACGCGGCATTTTGACATTAGGGAAATTGACATAATTACGTAACTAGGAAACTCGTCATGTCCGCTTTAAACTATAACATATTTTGTGTACATAATTTTATTGCACAGAAGTGTACAGTTGTTTGATTTTTTCTATACAAAATTATAATTTTTGTTTACCTTCATTTTAAATCACTTTTTTAAGAATTCGATTAACTCTTGCGTCTCATTTAATTTGCTCTATTCAAGAATTTTATTTTTTTGTATACCTGCATTTGAAATCACTTCTTTAATGGTCCTGTTTAAGAATTCGATAAACTCTTTTGTCCCATTTAATTTACTCTATTCAAGAATTATTACTTTTTTATGCCTACGTTTTAATTACTTTAATTTAATAATTGCGTTTTAATAATGTTGTGTTACTGTGGTGTAGTCTTTTGGTTTATACTGTGATGACTAGCGTTGTCTTCGCCTTACTGCGTTTATAAAAAATGTGCTAATGTTCGTCTGGGAAATATGATGTTGACATGATGTTCCAATTGGGGGTGGTTGTATATATAGGAGCAAGGACGCACGCGACGTTTCGTACCAGGACAACAACGGATCCAGTCTTGACCTTAACGAAACGCGGCTCATTTTATGCAGATATGACCATAAATAAGCTTACTATTCAATAGACAAACAAGATATAATCATTCGATACTTATATTGCAGCTATGCAATGTATTGATATATGAGGTCATTCTTGCAGACAGAAAAAAAAAAACAACGAATGCCTCAAAATGCATACGCAAGGATATCAAGAATATATTTTTGATGGATACATATTAGCAGTGTAATTTATCGATTTAGAAGCAAAAGGTTGAGGTTGGTAAAAATCAATTATTTATTATCTTCATCATGATGAAGACCAATTTAAAATGTTAAATTTGACAAACTAAATGTAGGCAACTTAATTTACTACCTACTTTGTTTCTATTACGATGAAAATTAATGCAAGAAAAGTCGAAAGTATGACATAAATATTGAACTGTGTCAAAATCGACGTTATTTGTATGTATGCCTAGATCGCTTTTTTTTAAATTCCGTGTGACCTGTGCAAAATAATTGAGAGGCTGAAGTGGTTGATGGATGCGAAAATCAATCGTGTTCTAAATCGTGTTTCGAAATCAGCTAGTGTTCTCGTTTGTTCATCGTGTTTTATTTTGTTGTTTTGATATTGTTGTAAGTAACTTGTGAATATTTTGTTTGTTGTGTATAATATTTGCTATTGTTGTACTTGAATACACATTATTTTTCATCACACACCCTCATTCACTTTTAAATTAAAATCAGTGAAAGTGCAGAATTGGTAAGTTAAACATTTATTTTAGTACATAGTGTAAAGAATGATCTAAAGTTAGTCGGGTAGTTATACAGTGGGACATTTGTTGTCGGCTCCAATTATTTATAAAAAAATTGCCCGCCGAGTCAACACCCCCGTAACAGTTATTATAATAAGAATGTCAACTGAAAATGCAATTTGGGTTGCCTATTTTCCGGTACTTCTTAAGGATTTTAAAGAGGCTCTATTTTCTAGAGGAAGCACTTTTGACTACACATTTATTACCAAAAATTGCTTGCTTGGTTGTATTTGCAATCCCTAGAAGTTTGTCCCTACAATTCAAAAGACAAAAACAATATTTGTGCCATTAAAACTCCCCCTGAAATTTTTACAACAGCCTCCGAATATTTTTTCTGGCTACGGATTTTTTTTTCTGTCATCATTGAGCTGGAAAGGATTAAAAGGAAACTCGTAAGGATTACAAACACATTGGTCAAATATAAATATATTTTGCTTACTCATTACAGCATCAAAAATATTACAACTTCGTTTGCAGGTGTGCTCGGCTCGGTATAACTTCTTTGAAGCATTGCGGAATAAACTCATCTAAACAAAAGACAAACAAAACATTTCCAATTTAATACGGCAACAAAAAGTTTAAAATCCATACCTATTTTATCAATAGTCTCCATTAAATGCACTCCTTCAGCTTTATAAACAAGACTGCCATCCCTAAAAACAATAATAATCACATACCGTGCAATTGTTGAAAACATGATTTAGAGTAGGCTTTGAATTTTAATTTAGATTGGCACTACTGACTGTTAACACATAGTTTACCATAACCTCAAATGTATTCCATTAAAATTAGCACTACTGACTGGTTAATTTAATTTAATTTATTTATTTACGGAATCAACACAAAGTTTACCATAACCTCAAATGTATTCCACCATTCAAATTTATTGATTTAGAGTAGGCTTTGAATTTTAAATTAGATTGGCACTACTGACTGCTAACACATAGTTTACTATGACCTCAAATGTATTCCACCATTCAAATTAGCATTCTGGGCAACTGCACAAAAAAAATGCCGCCTACTCTAAATCATAATTTAAACCCTCGTTCTCCAAACTATCTTCTTCGCGGGCCACAAATACAATTCTACATAATAAAGTTGGCCAAGATCTGAATAATTTTATAAAATTATGAAAAATTTAAGGAACAATTGTTACAATATTTCAAAATATGACATTTACAAAAAAAATTACAAACAATCCCGGGCCGGATTCATGCAAGTTGCGGGCCGGATTTGGCCCGCGGGCCGTAGTTTGGAGACCACTGATTTAAACGATCGCACGGGATTATAGATCATTTCATTTAAAATCTTTAGAGGCAATAATAATCACATATTATAGATCATTTCATTTAACTGGAGAAATTCAAAGAAATGCAAACATATTTGTATGCCTCTGGAGTTTATCTGTATTAATTATGTGATTTTCCTAGAATAAAATGCTATTTTGATACCATAATTGAGGGGTCCAATGCAATAATCATCCAAGTCCATTTTTATGAGAAAATGGGTTAAGTATTCAATATTCTTGTAAAGTTTAAAATTCTGTGTTATAAAATGCAACAATCTGGTTTAAATTTGCAGTGCATTCATTGGTGTATTGTTAGTTGCATGCATAGTAATCATTATGTTTTATTTTTCCTTGCATGTAAACCGTTTTTTGTCTCTCCTCAACATTTTATAAAACTGAACTTGGCTGGTTATTGCATTGGACCTCTTAAATATGGTATCAAAATAGCATTTTATTCTAGGAAATTCACATAAAATTGACTTTTAATAAGTTAAAGAAGTCACATCTTATGACTGTTGGTGTTATGAGCACAAATGTGTTCTAATTTCTCGCCTAGTTAAATGGATGATCTATGTTTCTCTTTCATACAGTGAATTTTTCTTTCAAGTATGCATACGCTGTAAATTTTCTGACATTCCTGGTTTTTTAAGAGCTCAATTTGAAGCATTAAACGAGTGTTTTCCACTCCCAGACTAAGCATGAAGTAAAATTTCGAGTTTAGAAAGGCCTGAAAATTTGGTTTGGTCGCGTAGCGCGAAGCGCGGAGCGACCAAACCAAATTTTCAGGCTTTTCTAAACTCGAAATTTTACTTCATGCGCCACCCGTATAAAACACTGATCTAAAGTGAAGTTACAAATATTCTGATCTTATTGTTTATAAATATTTATTTAGTCTAACCAAATCTCACACTTTAAAATTTGAAATTAAAATTTAACTTCATGCGCCAAGCGTATAAAAGACTAATTTCAAGTAAAGTTCATAATATAACACCGTCTTCTCGGATATGACGTTAAATGCATGTAGGACCCGTGTACTGCCTGGATGTTGCGTGCACGTTAAAGATCCCTACCGGTGGGTTGGAACTCCCACCGGGTTCGGCAATATTCCCGGATAGCTGTAGACCTAATCTCCGGCGTCATGATAGGCCATAGCAACGGAAATAGATGACGTAAAACCCAAAACAAAACAAAACATAATATACTACTCTAGAATACTGCTTGAGTAGTATATTTTAAACTTCACGGTGTTTTAGTGTTTTATACGCGTGTTGCACATGAAGTAAAATTTCAATTTAAAATTTGAAAGTGTGAGATTTGGCTAGACGAAATAAATATTTATAAACAATAAGATTAGAATATTTTGAACTTCACTTTAAATAAGTGTTTTATACGGGTGGCGCATGAAGTAAAATTTCGAGTTTAGAAAAGCCTGAAAATTTGGATTTGCCGGGCTCGCTTCGCTCCGCCCGGCAAATCCAAATTTTCAGGCTTTTCTAAACTCGAAATTTTACTTCATGCTTAGTCTGGGAGTGGAAAACACTCGTTTAAAGCTTCAAATTGAACTCTTTTAATAAACAACTGTATTGATAAACAAATAAATGAATAATTTTTTGTATACTTAATGATTTTCTACTTACACTCTATTTCTTTGTAAAGCATTCATACTGACTAGATTCTGCACACAAATCGATCAGAAAATTTGCAGCGTATGCACACTTAAAAGAAAACTGCTTAATCTAGGAGTGGAAAACACTCGTTTAAAACTTAAAAAATTGCTTGTGGCGCATGAAGTAAAATTTCAATTTAAAATTTAAAAGTGTGAGATTTGGCTAGACGAAATAAATATTTATAAACAATAAGATTAGAATATTTTGAACTTCACTTTAAATAAGTGTTTTATACGGGTGGCGCATGAAGTAAAATTTCGAGTTTAGCAAAGCCTGAAAATTTGGATTTGCCGGGCTCGCTTCGCTCCGCCCGGCAAATCCAAATTTTCAGGCTTTTCTAAACTCGAAATTTTACTTCATGCTTAGTGTGGGAGTGGAAAACACTCGTTTAAAGCTTCAAATTGAACTCTTTTAATAAACAACGGTATTGATAAACAAATAAATGAATAATTTTGTATACTTAATGATTTTCTACTTACACTCTATTTCTTTGTAGAGCATTCATACTGACTAGATTCTGCACACAAATCGATCAGAAAATTTGCAGCGTATGCACACTTAAAAGAAAACTGCTTAATCTAGGAGTGGAAAACGCTCGTTTAAAACTTCAAAAATTGCTTGTGGCGCATGAAGTAAAATTGCAATTTAAAATTTAAAAGTGTGAGATTTGGCTAGACGAAATAAATATTTATAAACAATAAGATTAGAATATTTTAAACTGGGAATGTATTGAGGAGAGGGAAAGAGATGAGGAGAATAGGGGTGTCGTTAGAAGACTGGACCAGGAAGTGTAAGGAGGAGTGCGGTGAACAAGGGACAATAAGAGAAGTAGGGCGAGGGATTGGAGGAGAGGAATTTACGGAAGAGGAAACAGAAAGAGCGTTCAAGGAGGTGAAGGGAGGAAAGGCGGCCGGAAGAGATGGATTGAAGGCGGAAATGTGGAGAGAGATAGGAGAAGGGGGAAAGAAGAAATTCCGAGAGCTAGTAAATGGAATATGGAGGGGATGGGAGAGCATGCCAGAGGCATGGAGAATAGGCAGGATATGCCCGATATATAAAGGGAAAGATGAGAGGAAAGCAGAGAACTATAGAGGGGTGACGATTATGAGCACGGGATACAAAATACTGATGGTTATGGTGAAGAACAGACTAGAAGCAGAGGTAGAAGAGAAGAGGATGCTACCAGAGTCGCAAGGGGGATTTAGGAGGGGGAGGGGAACGAGGGACCAGGTATTTACCCTAGCGAGGATGACAGAGAAAGTGATGGAAGAGAAAGGGTGTGTGTATGCGGTGTTTGTAGATCTGAAAGCGGCGTATGATTCAGTACCGAGGGAAGATATGGTAGAATGTCTGAGGCGAAAGGGAGTGAGTGACGGAGTAGTTGAGTGTGTAAGGGAGGTGTATAGGGAAACATGGGTGGAAGCGAAGGTGGGGGAAGAAGTATCGGAAAGGTTTAGGACATGGAAGGGCTTGAGACAGGGGTGCCCCATGAGTCCGGTCCTGTTTAATATATACATAAGCGAACTAGAAGAGGTGTTGAGAAAGGGGCAGGAAGGGGGAGTGGTGATTGGAAAAGAGAAAGTATGGTTACTGGCGTATGCAGACGATATAGTGTTGATGGCGAGAGATTGGGAGGGAGTGAAAGGCATGTTGAAAAGGGTGGAAAGATATATGGATAAGAGAGGAATGTGTGTGAATGTGGGGAAGACGAAATGGATGAGGTTTAGGAATAAAGGGAGAGAGGGGAGAGTGGGAGTGCTAGAATGGAAGGGAGAGGTGATTGAGAGAGTGAAAAGTTTCAGATACTTGGGATTTATTTTTAAAGGAACGGGTGGGTATGAAGAGCATATAAGGTGGGTACAAGGAAAAGCGAGGAGAGCATGGGGAATGGCATGGAGAAAATGGGGGAGATGGATGGAGAACAGTATTAAGGTGACATGTAAGGTGTGGGACGCATGTGTAAGACCGATACTAATGTACGGGGTAGAAGCATGGGGAACGAGAGCATATGAGGTGATTGAAAGAGAACAGCTATGGTTCCTGAGACGGATGCTGGGACTAGAGAAGTCGACACCGGGATATATACTGTTGCAGGAAACGAATAGAGAGAGATTGGAATGTGAGGCGGTGGAGAGAGTGGTGAAGTATGAAATGAAATTATGCGGAGTAGAAGAGGAGAGATTGGTGAGAATAGTATGGGAGGCGTGCATGAAAGTAGAAGGGGGGAGGTGGAGGGAAGAGAGAAGGAGAATGTATGAAAGGGGAGGACTGGCAGAGAGGAAGGTACAGGAATGGTTGGGTAGAGGGGTGAAGGTGGCGGCGTGGATGAGAGAAAAGATGAAGGAGGTGGAAGCGCAGGAGAGACAGGGACGGATAGACAAAAGTGAATATAATGATATGTTTGGGAGATGGCAAGTATATGGGAGGGTGCCGAGATACATGAGTGAGGATGGGTGGAACAGGGATGAAAGGGTGATAATGGCGAGGGCAAGGTGTGGGTCTGGGGAGAGGGGAAGGAAGAGATGGATGGGGGAAGAATATATGAGATGTAGGTTATGTGAATGGGGGAAGGATACGTGGAGGCACTTGGCGGAGGAGTGTGAGGGTGTGAGTGAGGAATGGGTGGGAGTGAAAGGGAATAGAAGGGTGACAGAATGGATGAGGGAGGACGGAGTTAGGGTAAAGACGCTGGAGAAAGTGGGACGGGAGAAAGAGGGCAAGATGTGATATAGTGTCGACATTGTAAATAACTGTAGGATATGCCAATAAAGGTCTTTTTTTTTTTTTTTTTTTATTTTAAACTTCACTTTAAATGAGTGTTTTATACGGGTGGCGCATGAAGTAAAATTTCGAGTTTAGAAAAGCCTGAAAATTTGGATTTGCCGGGCTCGCTTCGCTCCGCCCGGCAAATCCAAATTTTCAGGCTTTTCTAAACTCGAAATTTTACTTCATGCTTAGTCTGGGAGTGGAAAACACTCGTTTAAAGCTTCAAATTGAACTCTTTTAAAAAACAACGGTATAGATAAACAAATAAATGAATAATTTTGTATACTTAATGATTTTCTACTTACACTCTATATCTTTGTAGAGCATTTATACTGACTAGATTCTCCACACAAATTGATCGGAAAATTTGCAGCGTATGCACACTTAAAAGAAAACTGCTTAATCTAGGAGTGGAAAACACTCGTTTAAAACTTCAAAAATTGCTTGTGGCGCATGAAGTAAAATTGCAATTTAAAATTTAAAAGTGTGAGATTTGGCTAGACGAAATAAATATTTATAAACAATAAGATTAGAATATTTTGAACTTCACTTTAAATAAGTGTTTTATACGGGTGGCGCATGAAGTAAAATTTCGAGTTTAGAAAAGCCTGAAAATTTGGATTTGCCGGGCTCGCTTCGCTCCGCCCGGCAAATCCAAATTTTCAGGCTTTTCTAAACTCGAAATTTTACTTCATGCTTAGTCTGGGAGTGGAAAACACTTGTTTAAAGCTTCAAATTGAACTCTTTTAAGAAACAACGGTATTGATAAACAAATAAATGAATAATTTTGTATACTTAATGACTTTATACTTAGACTCTATTTCTTTGTAGAGCATTCATACTGACTAGATTCCACACACAAATCGATCAGAATTTGCAGCGTATGCACACTTAAAAGACAAAACTGCTTAATCTGGGAGTGGAAAACACTCATTTAAAACTTCTCTTTTAAAAAAACAACGGTATTGATAAACAAATAAAGGAATATTCTTCTTTTAGTTACGTAAAGTGTTTTTTATTAATTATTGTAGTAATTCCTTTCTTCACTGATTAGTTTTATTTACTATATGTACATTTCGAACACTATGTGTTGAAAATGAACACATAGTGTTCGAAATGTACAAATAGTAAATAAAACTAATCAGTGAAGAAAGGAATTACTGCAATAATTAACAAAGGAATAATTTTGCATACTTAAGGATTTTCTACTTACACTCTATTTCTTTGTAAAGCGTTCATACTGACTAGATTCTGCACACAAATCGATATAGTATCGAGACTTAGAGCATACGGATGCAGGAACAAGCCTTCTGTGTTCATCACTGATTCAAGCTTCTCCTGGCATAACTTCAAAATACTTTTTTCTGTATGAAATTTAACAGGCAACTGCAACCAAAAATAATATTTACACATTTCATCGAAGAGTTGTCCTATAATAAACTCACAGATTTTAATACAAGACAGACAATGTAGTAACAGAGCAAAAAAGGCTTGATTTGGTTCCCTAAAAATTGCTGCAGCTTTAAATTTTCGCTTAGTGTGTACTTGTCGACATCAGTCTTTATCACGTTGAGATCTAATAAATCCATTAAACTTTTTTCAAAATCCTAAAAATAAATACAACACTTCACTGATTATAGAGGCTTCTACTTCGTTATACATTGTTGAACAAATAAAACACTGTTTATCACTTTGTTTGTATAACAATTGGTTTATTTGGTGACTATAGTTTCGATACTACACGTATTTTGTTACTAACGGTTTGATAATGATACGTGTAGTATCGAAACTATAGTCACCAAATAAACCAATTGTTATACAAACAAAGTGATAAACAGTGTTTTATTTAAATACAACACTGCTTATAAATGTACAGAAGAGGTAAATGAGGACAAACTTACTTGTTCTGTGCTATCTACAAAAAATGTAAATTCCTTCATAAATAAAAGTCTTAAATACTTAAAACGTTGAAATAAAATATCTGAAAAATGAAAAATAGTTTTTAAATCCTCGTGCCCAATTTCACAACTGATGCTTAATCGTGGTTAAGAAGTTAAGCAAGATTAACCCTCTGATTGACTTAATTCGAGAATATTTTTTTTTATATTTGTAAGATTTCCAAAAATGTCTCTTTCGTCAACATACAAATGTGTAAACAATTTGTGAATAAAATTTTTGTGTTTAATCACTGAATAAAGGTGCAAATCAGCGACGGCTTGCAGCTTAACTTCAGGGTAGGCCAGAGACCCAAGGTAATATGTATCTGTTATTGAAAGGTGACTTTGTTGTGCAATTCCTTGTATTTATAAAGCGCGATCTCAACCTCAAATTTTGTGTGCCTTGGCGCTGTGGCCAACCCTGAAGTTAGGCTGTGAGCCGTCAGTGGTGCAAATTTGCATGAACTCTGTTCACATTTTATTCTGACCAGAATAGGCTTTGTTAGGGTAACATTTTTGTTGGTAGTAAAAAAAGTTACTAACAATTTGGTTATGTCATTGCATTTTTTTAGTTATGTGTAGTGCAATGTTGCATTTTATACAAGATTAACCCTCTGATTGACTTAATTCGAGAATATATTTTTTTAAATATGTAAGATTTCCAAAAATGTCTCTTTCATCAACATACAAATGTGTAAACAATTTGTGAATAAAATTGTTGTGTTTAATCACTGAATAAAGGTGCAAATCAGCGACGGCTTGCAGCCTAACTTCAGGGTAGGCCAGAGACCCAAGGTAATATGTATCTGTTATTGAAAGGTGACTTTGTTGTGCAATTCCTTGTATTTATAAAGCGGGATCTCAACCTCAAACTTCGTGTGCCTTGGCGCTGTGGCCAACCCTGAAGTTAGGCTGCGAGCCGTCAGTGGTGCAAATTTGCATGAACTCTGTTCACATTTTATTCTGACCAGAATAGGCTTTATTAGGGTAACATTTTTGTTGGTAGTAAAAAAAGTTACTAACAATTTGGTTATGTCATTGCATTTTTTTAGTTATGTGTAGTGCAATGTTGCATTTTATATCCTTATTCACATGTAATTTTATACATATATATATTTTTATTTGAAATCCTTCACAGCATGATTAATTGTCCAGATCTTTTATTTAAAATTAACTTTAATATCCCTAGATTATCTAGTCGACATTGTATGTGCTTCCATATTAACACTGCGCGGTCTAACGTCCTTGAATTCTCCCTGTTGCGTCGTATCTGCGCATGTCACAATAATCTCGATTGTGACATATTTAACTGTAGTCTGAGAGAATTCAAGGCATTAATTTCTAGTGTGGAATTTAACATTTAAGGTTAACGGCGATTGACTACCTACTGTATTATTGTTTTTTTTTTACACTTAATTTAATTTAATTTATTTATCTTGTAAGTTATATATACATTTCCTTGTATATATATATATATATATATTTTTTTTTTTTTTTAAACATTTTTATTCAAATGATTATTTTAGTTTATAGTTGTTACTCTGTAATTGGGTTTTTGCCTGTTGGGTAATAAAGATTATTATTATTATTATTAAAATCTTACGATAGCAGGTGTTTGGCAACGTTTAATTGAAATTATAGGTTAACAACATACTTCAATTATTACTATCAAAAATACCGTGCGATTATTTAAAACATGATTTGGAGTAGGCTTTGAATTTTAAATTATATTGGCACATAGTTTGCCATAACCTCAAAGATTAAACTTAGGCAGTATATTATGAACTTAACATTAGAATAGTGTTTTATACCGGTGGCGCATGAAGTAAAATTTCGAGTTTAGAAAAGCCTGAAAATTTGGTTTGGCCGCTCCGCTTCGCTTCGCGACCAAACCAAATTTTCAGGCTTTTCTAAACTCGAAATTTTACTTCATGCTTAGTCTGGGAGTGGAGACACTCTTTAGAAGCTTCAAATTGGACACTTTTATAAAAACAAGGTATTGCTGAAGATTTACAGGATATACATTGGGTATTATAATACAATAATTATACGATTAATAAAATACCATGCGATCATTTAAAATATAAATTAGAGTAGGCTTTGAATTTTAAATTAGATTAGCACTACTGACTTAACACATAGTTTACCATAACCTCAAATTTATTCTATCATTCAACTAGCATTCTGAGCAAACGCACAAAAAAAATGCCGCTTTCTCTAAATCATAATTTAAATAATCGCACGGTACAACATGTCAATATAAGGAGAAAAAAAACAAGCCTACTGTGGTGAGAATAAATTATGAACATAGTTTAAGTTAACAGTTATTGCAATTCATGCAATAGAGCAGTGTTTCCAAAAGTGTAGTAAGCGAAAGGGTTGTAGTGGGTACGCAGCGGAATATACCAAAGCAAAATTTGTATACCAAAGGTTGTGTAAACATGTAATTATGTACAAACATCAATAAACATTATTATTATTGTCCTATGTTAAACTCCCAAAATGTAATTTCTTTTAAATTATTTGGCATTATAAACGTAAGAATTATATTTACCTATTTTTTATATTTGTGTAAATAAAAATGTTACAAATAAAAGTAAAGGGTGTCAAATTATAAGTGACTTATTACGGGCACTATAAATCTGCAAAATTGTTTTTTTTTTTAGAAATTAAAGATGGAAATTAAAGATGGACATTCTAAGTTTTATTCTTAATTCTTTTGAACTTCAATACTTAAAAATTACATCGACCATGTGAACTCCATACCTGTCGATGCATACCTGCGCACAGTACAATATTGATCCCATTACATGCTAATACATTTCAGCAGAAATCTCAGCAATAGCTTTTCTTATGTTATTTTTTAAGTTATCCCGAGTTTGAGGTCGGTTTTGGTACACTTTTGATTTATTATAGCCCCACAAAAAGTAATCTGGGGACGAGAAATTAGGAGAGCGCGCAGGCCACGGCTGATCTCCACACTGAGATAGCAGACGACCAGGAAACATCTCTCGTGGTACTTCATAGGTAAATTTGATACATGAGGCCTTGCACCGTCTTGTTAAAACCATGTAACATCTAATGATAACAGGAGTTGACCGATGGCATCCACTATAAACATTTGCAACATTTCCTCATATCGTTCACTGTTAACGGCTACTGCATTTCCCAATTGATTTTCGAAAATATATGGACCCAAGATTCAAGCTGAACAGATGACGCAAAAACAGTAACTTTTGCAGAATTCAGCATGTTCGGATTTTCAGCAGATCAATAACGCAAATTTTGCTTATATCACTCGCCGTGAATTGAATGATTGGATCAATTCTTAAAACCTTCTCTACACAGAATATTCTTTAATCAATCGGCCAGCGGTTCATATCTAACAAAACTTAAGATATGACAGTATATTTGACATTTATAATCATTACAACTAGATGTTTAAAATGTTTGTACTTAATAATTCAAATGGGATCACTTATAATTTGACACCCTTTATATGAATCTTAAATAAACCCTAACAAAATTTGATAAAACAATAAATCCCAATAAAATTTCGTAAAATAATAAACCCTAGCAATATACATAAAGTACTTTGGTGATATCCATATCTTAAAAGCATATGTTGAATGTTTAGCAATATCTTAGAGGATTTTATTATTATCATTAAGAACGAACCTTTAGATATTTTTGTCAATTTCTGACTTTGTAATACAACGACTAGAATAGCTTGATTAACAATCACGTGTAGCATCGGGTTAACGTAAATCTGCAACATTATGAAAGGCAATGCGAGTGTCATTGTCCTCTCCGACAACTCGTGCCCCTTCATTTTTGCCACATTCAAATCACCCAACCTAACCTCATTCTCGACTACAAAAACACTCCCCTCGTCATCGACCCCAATCAAATTCTGGTGTATAACCAACGAATCCTCTAAACATTTATCAAAATCAACATCCGTCCTCCCTCCGAATTTCACAATAATCCCTTTCAACCAGATAACTTCCCTTATTAATTGGTTTGAGTGTATCGATTTTTGTTGCGAGTGCAAATTGTCGGTGAGTATGGCGGAGATTAAATTGAAGCCGCTAAGTATTGCTAACTGTTTCTGTGAGGTGATGATTTTTTCAGCGAGTTTCGTTACTTGCTGTTTGTCTTCCGGGGCAGTTTCTTGGAGGTAAGTGGGTTTCATTGCGTATTTGAGTTTCGAGATTTTGTCGGAGAAGTAATCTCGGGCGGATATGGGCTCGCCAAAGTTTACATATATTCGGCCGTAACTTTCCTTCACGATGCTTAATGACTTAAAGAAGCCCTGAAATAATGAAATCATTTATTTACTTTTATTGTTAATTATATGTAAAATGTGAAATTGTTAAATATTAAATTTATACCCTGCAATCATTTTAATTAAAAATCAGAGAAGGCGGCAATATTTGCATGTAGTTGCCCAGAATGCTAAATGAATGATGGAATAAATTTGAGGTTATGGTAAACTATGTGTTAGCAGTCAGTAGTGCCAATCTAATTTAAAATTCAAAGCCTACTCTAATTTATATTTCAAATAATTGCACGGTAATTTATTAATTGTATAAGTATACATTCGTTGTTTTTATAAGTATCCAATTTGAAGCTGGTGCTTTTAATGAGTGTTTATTAAAAGCACCAAATGAATCAATTTTATAAAAACAACGAATTCCTGGAAATTTACCAAGCACTGTAATCATCTAGAAATTTATACTTAAAAGAAAAATTCCCTCTATGCACAGTGTTGAATTGGCAAACAGAATATCAACAAATAATGATGACCTTAACATATTTAAAAGTCCATTGTATTTATAAAGGTAGAGTATGTCGGGTGAATGCACAATTAAAATATGTAAACCTACTTTTGTACTTTCTTTGGGTTTCGGAATACCGAGGAGTTCGAATGCAAACAATTTCTCCTCCAATATCCGATCATAGCTTATGCTAATTGGTACAAACATTATATCAGGCACTTCGCTCATAATAAAAGCTCTCATCGCCATAAGGAGTAGACCTAAAACAAATATATAGTAATTTAACATAAGTATGGCAAGTGATTTATTAGTTTTGTATGTATAAATGTAATTATTATAAGTTGATTCTTGAATCTTGAGGGCTTTCAATTTGTTGTAAATTTACAATATGGGTAAATAAAACAATTAACTGTTTTATGTATGAAATTGGTAAACTAACCTAACCTGAACATAGTTACATATAACCTAACCTAACATCACAATCAGTCATCTAACCTAACCTAACCTAAAAATAGTTACACATAATCTAACCCAACTTCACAACTAACCTAACCTGAACATAGTTACACATAATCTAACCCAACTTCACAATCAGCCATCTATAAAAAGTAAGTAAGTATGGCATATGATTTATTAGTTTTGTATGTATAAATGTAATTATTATAAGTTAATTCTTGAATCTTGAGGGCTTTCAATTTGTTGTAAATTTACAATATGGGTAAATAAAACAATAAACTGTTTTATATATGAAATTGGTAAACTAACCTAACCTGAACATAGTTACATATAACCTAACCTAACATCACAATTAGCCATCTAACCTAACCTAACCTAAAAATAGTTACACATAATCTAACCCAACTTCACAACTAACCTAACCTGAACATAGTTACACATAATCTAACCCAACTTCACAATCAGCCATCCAACCTAACCTAACCTGAACATAGTTACACATAATCTAACTTAACTTCACATACAAATTTGAAAGCTTTTATAAACTACTTAGATTAATTTCAACATACTTACAGTCCGCGCCCCATACCTTGGCGAGGGGCTCGGATGCGCAGTGGTATATTACTCCCCGCGACATTTTAAAAATTCTAGCGGCGCCGCGGCGGCGAATAACATGCGATAGAAGTAGCGACGAAAAGCAGTGGTATTGGGCATGTATTTTTAATACAATTTAGGTAATTGTAATCTAGTAAGGTTATTTAGGACAAATTACCTGCCGTCAGGTAGGTAAATAAATACCAAAAGGGAGATAATCCCCTATTAATTAGGACAATTTAAGCGAGTATTGTGATTTAATTAAATTTACGATGTTTAATTTGTTTTTTTAAATCTTGTATTTCATTAAAAATTTTAAATTAAATGCCTATGTTATTTTATTCAATTTTGTTTATTAAAACGTACATTATTAAGATATATGTAATTTTTATTACTTTTATTATAAGTGATTTTCATACAACAAAAGGGCTAAAGAATCTGCGTTACGCCACTGACCGCCGCGCGGTACATTTTACATTTGTCGGTCGGCTATAAACGGTGCCCTCGGGACTATTCGAGCTGCGCGGCTTCTCCCCAAGGTATGGGGCGCGGACTGTAGTTTACCTAGTTCCCTAAATAATGTTGCTTGCCGATTACTTTAGCATATGACAATCAAGGCCGTAGCCGGAAAAAAAATCGGAGAGGGTTAAAAAAAATTCGGGCTGGGTTTTAATGATAAAAATATTGTTTTTGCTCTTACAGCGCCGCTTATACATACAAAAATTTAACATTTTGAAAATATCGGAGGGGGTTTGAACCCCCTAACCATTGAAACTGCCAACGAACCTAACCTGAAAGAGGACAGCCGCAGGCGCACCTACTTAGGCCCAATTTTAGGCACATTGTAGAATCCACCATAAAAACCTAACCATTTAAACTGCTAAATTTTAGACCCATTGGAGACTAATTTTAGGCCCATTGAAGAATCCGCTAAATAGCCTAACCATTGAAACTAACCCAATCTGATATACCACCAACTTAATTTTAGTAACCTAACCTGATATACCATCTCATTTCTAAGTAAGGAGCAACTCTAGTAACAGACCACCAACCTAATTTTAGTATGTTATCTAAGTTTGAAGTTAATCTAAAAGAAAATTAAATCTTACATTAGACTAATTATCATAAGTAACTGGTAACTAACCTAACCTAAGATAAGATTTGATACCTAACTTCAATACCTTGCCAGTAACCTCAATAATCGAGCTCCATGAAAAGATCAAGGAACTTGATAATATGCAAGAATCGAGTAATCTACTATTTTTGATCGATCTTGCTCATCACTAATATTAACACGTTTGCTATCATGCTCTCCGAGAAAAGTTCAGCACCTGTTGTCATTATAATTTTTTATTAAATTGAATATTGGGGACGAGAGGGTATGAGTGTATAGAGAGGGAGCAGTTGTGGTTCTTGAAGCGTATGTTGGGGTTGGAAAGGTCGATACCCGGATACATAGTACTACAGGAAACGAACAGAGAGAAACTAGAGTGTGAGAAAATGGTGAGAATGGCTAGGTTTGAGATGAAGTTATGGGACCTGGAGGAAGAGAGACTGGTGAAGGCGGTATGGGTGGCGTGCGTGAATGGGAGAGAGGGTAAATAGAGGAGCGAGAGAAGGAGAATGTATGAGAGGGTGGGTTTGTCGGAGGTGAAGGTGATGGAGTGGCTGGGGAATGGGGTAAAGATGGATGCGTGGGTGAAAGAGAAGGAGAAGGAGGTGGAAGCACAGGAAAGGCAAGGGTGTATAGAGAGAAGTGAATACAACGATAGGTACGGGAGGTGGCAGGTGCATAGGAAAATGCTGAGGTATTTGGTGGAGGGGGGTTGGAGTAGGGAGGAAAGGGTGGTGCTGGCGAGGGCGAGGTGTGGGTCAGGGGAGAGAGGAAGGAAGGTGTGGATGGGGGAAGAGTATGGGAGGTGTGTAATGTGTGAGCGGGGGAGGGATACGTGGAGTCATCTGCCAGAGGAGTGCGAGGGGGTGAAGGAGGAATGGGTGGGAATAAGAGGGAATAGAGTGACGGAATGGATGAGAGAAGATGGGGCCGGAGTAAGGACGCTGGAGAAGTTGGGGGAAGAGAGGGAAAGCAGAAGGAAGAGAGGGGGGCAGTGATTAATGTAGATATGGATGTAATATAGTATTACACCAATAAAGCTCTTTTTTTTTTAAATTGAATAAAAAGCTAAAAACAGTAATTTTGCTTTAGCCCAGAACATTCCAAACCTTTTTCAATTTTTTAGCTCATCCAATCTGTTTACATTAAGGTTTCCTAGAGCCAACTATAATGAAGTTATTAAAAATTTAGTATCACATATACGTGATGCTAGTAGCAAACATGTTAGTCACCATGCATATTAAAATTTAATCAAAATACAAACCAAATTTAGGAGGCAGCGCTTTACAGCTCCGACTTCGCATACCCTCCACGAAAAACTCAATCCCTGAGTCACCCCGCGTGACAATTTGTCGAATATACTGTCTGAACGTATCCCAATATAAATTATCTTCGTTGTACGAGCGCCGCATGAAAAATGCCCCGGTGTGTCTTAACACTGTCCCCATTCCTCTCATCGAATAAAAATCTACAAGTTACAACAAATTAATTTATTGGTGGCTGTTATTTATTAAACTAATTACCCATTCCTGCTGCGATTCCTGGTAAAGTAATATCGAAAGAATATAACACGTAGGACATGAGGATGAAGTCGGCGTAACTTCTGTGATTCGGCACGTAAATAACCGGGACATTTTTAAGATGTGATTTAACCTAAAATAAATCAATACAATTAGTAAACTTTGAATGGGAGCTCCGTTCTGGACCCCAAACAGAGCGGACGTGAAGCGTGTGTGGTGCGTTCCATCCCTGTTCGCATTTGACCCACGCGTGGTTGTTTCACAAATCCTTTTTCATCCTTTACAATCTGTTCGCGCCTAACAATTGCGCGAATAAATAATTGTATTAATTTCGGGAAAGCAAACATTTTGGTAAAATTTGAAATAGCCTTTTAGAATTAAAAATATATTTTAGCCCATATTTTATTGCTTGCTTTCACCCAGGGTGTGCACTTTATTGCCAGTACGTGCTGAATCCCGCGCAAACAGACCATAAACTCTTTCTTCAAAATTTCTAGCCGGACAATGGTGTTCCGCGGGTACGTGACCGATGACGGGCACTAGGAGATAATCCAGAGTTTGAGTTTATGGG
Source organism: Philonthus cognatus (assembly GCA_932526585.2). Classification (NCBI taxonomy): domain Eukaryota; kingdom Metazoa; phylum Arthropoda; class Insecta; order Coleoptera; family Staphylinidae; genus Philonthus; species Philonthus cognatus. Next base: position 53,967,591 of record OW052247.1, on the reverse strand, counting down.
TATGAGTCGTAAAGTGCGTCCCTGGGGAAAGCGAAATTTGTGTTCTTCGCATTCTATCTATTTTTCTTCTATCACTTTCTTACATTTGGCGTGTTTTTTCTTGTCCTTGTTACTTTTCATCCCTACTTTCACCCCTACCTTCATCCCTACTTTTCTATTTTTCGTGTTAATTTTTTCCCTCAATGAGAAGAACTCAAGCATTCTCTCACCATCTTCTAATCGAGTAAGTTGTTCCTTCTTTACGTGAAACTTGTATTTTTGTGTCATATTTGTACTTATATTTTTTGTCTGTGTTCCTTCAACTTAAAATTTGCTTTATTTATTTTCTAACTTCATGTGTAATTTCACTTGTGTATTTCATTTCATTTTAATCTTTCGTGCATATTTTCTTATCTAATTTAATTTGTTTCTTTACTTAATTTTGTTCAATTTGTCTAATTTTATTTGTAAATATTTGTTACTATTTGTTTTATTATTAACGATGCACATATTTATGTGAATAAAGAAATTTGTTCCTAAGTATCGTGTTTAAGTAATTTTGTAATCAAATCGCGCAAACCGCGTAAACACAATCTATACCTATATCCTGAAAATCCAATCATTCATTACTCATCCTTACAACCACGTGTGTATTTTCCGTAAATCCCTTTCCTTTCCTCGGGGATAGAGAAATTCTATTTATTAAACTGTTTAAAATTACTGTAACTGGCCAACAGGGCCTAGTTGCCAAGGCCATTAATTACGCAGACGAAGAAGCTTGGAATGAAAACACTGACACTTTGTTCACAATAATTTTTATTTTATTAGATGTACAGTCGGCCCAACCCAAATCTGAACGCCAAAATGTAATGGTGTAATTTACACTTTGCATCATAGCCGTTTGTTGCAAATAAATTTGACAGCTCTCAAAAACTATTGTCAAATATGTATATTCTCCAGTCTCTTTGTAATACCACTTGCCAAAGCCAGAATTACAGGAATGAATTTCAGTAACAAATACAGGGTGGGGCAGAAAAACCTATCCGATTTCAAAACGTTATAAAATTAAAACCACTCAACTTGACAAAAAAAAATGTTTTATTAACATATCGCAAATTTTATGCCATTTTTAAATTTAAGTTTTGAAAAGCACATCACTCAAATGTCGTCCTTGGGAGCGGATGCACTGATTTAGGCGCTCGTGGTAGCTTTCCATGACTTTCACCGTCATTTCCACAGGAATTTCTTCAATTGCCCGAGCAATTTCCCTTCGTAAAGCAAGAAGGGTCCTTGGTCGATGCTGGAATACCTTCGATTTGAGGTAACCCCAAACGAAGAAGTCACATGGAGTGAGATCCGGTGAGCGCGGCGGCCAGCCAATATCACCTCTCAGAGAAATGAGGCGTCCGGCAAACATTTCCCTGAGAATGTCCATTGATCGTCGCGATGTGTGGGCGGTTGCACCATCCTGTTAAAACCACACATTTTCCACGCCATTTTCTTCCATTTTGGGTTGAAGAAAATTTTCCAGCATGAAACAATAGCGCTCGCTGTTGGCCGTTACGGTTTGCCCATTTTCTTCAAAAAAGTAAGGCCCCCAGACGCCTAGGCGGGAAAGAGCACACCACACAGTCACTTTTCGTAGCGTGAGTTGGAACAGGATCATGACGCCCGAGTCCGAAATGAATTCGAAAAGCACGTTGTGTAGCAATTATCGAACTGCCGTTTTCGATAAACAGCTCAATAACAAAAGCACGATGTTCACCAGACCAAGGCATGTTGACTAATGACAAATGGCATAAAACCGGCTTTCTAACGGTTTTTACCCCACTACTCTACTTGTTCCCTCTTCTGAGAAAAAGGGATTTGAAATCGGATAGCTTTTTCTGCCCCTCCCTGTACCATGACAACCAAAGAGAATTCACATTTGGGTTGCGCCGACTGTACATTGGGAGTACTACGCAATCATTATCAAGAGCTTACAAAAATTATCGTGAAGAATATGTTAGTGCTTTCATTCCAAGTTTAGTTCAAAACTTCATGTAACTCAAAAAACCAAATTCCTATAATTTAATACTGGATGATTTAAATTAAATTTAAATTAAAACACTTGGTTTGTTTCACTCATTTATATTTTCTCCGACTAGATTTGACCATTGGTCATCTTCAAGGAGGAATAATTAGTAAAATTGGCCATTATTCAAGAAAGAAAAATGTTACTGTGATTCATAGGTAAATGGCATAATTTATTCAAGTGACAATTTTTCCATCAAAGAAAATATTTCCCTTATCTAGGAAATATAGAAAATAATCAGTTTTGAAATTATCAACTATAAATTTACATTGATACGACTCCATTAACAGAACATTTGCATGCACACAGATAGAAACTTTATTTAGTCCAAATACAAACTACAATTTATTTTCCTGCCTTATAAATTATTCATTAGAATTATTGTCTGGGAAATCAATAATTAAGTAAATAATACAAGATAGCACATATTATGTATATTTAAATATGTACATGACATACATACACAAGTGGAATGCAAGTCATTTGTTTTGTATTTTATGTGAGTCAGTAATTAACATACTGTGCATTGAAAAATAATCGGAATACTAAAACTAATACAGGAAATGTTTCCACATATCCCAAGTTGTAAATTTTCAAACATTCCATGTTTTTGAAAAGTGTTCAATTTAAAGCGTCTAATGAGTGTTTCCACTCCCAGACTAAGCATGAAGTAAAATTTCGAGTTTAGAAAAGCCTGAAAATTTGGATTTGCCGGGCGGAGCGAAGCGAGCCCGGCAAATCCAAATTTTCAGGCTTTTCTAAACTCGAAATTTTACTTCATGCGCCACACGTATAAACACTGATTTCAAACGAAGTTCAAAATATACTGCTTTAGAATACTGATTGTGCAGTATATTTTGAACTCACGATATTTCAGTGGTTAATACTCGTGGCGCATGAAGTAAAATTTCGAGTTTAGAAAAGCCTGAAAATTTGGATTTGCCGGGCTCGCTTCGCTCCGCCCGGCAAATCCAAATTTTCAGGCTTTTCTAAACTCGAAATTTTACTTCATGCTTTGTCTGGGAGTGGAAACACTCTTTAGAAGCTTAAAATTAAACTCTTTACAAAAACAAAGTAACACCTGAAAATTTACAATGTAAATATCAAGGTATGTATAATTAAAAGAAAATTTCCATGTATAAAAGTAAAAGCACAGAAAAATGTTAGAATACTGATTGTGCAGTATTTTTGAACTCACGATATTTCAGTGTTTAATACTCGTGGCACATGAAGTAAAATTTCGAGTTTAGAAAAGCCTGAAAATTTGGATTTGCCGGGCTCGCTTCGCTCCGCCCGGCAAATCCAAATTTTCAGGCTTTTCTTAACTCGAAATTTTACTTCATGCTTAGTCTGGGAGTGGAAACACTCTTTAGAAGCTTAAAATTATACTCTTTACAAAAACAAAGTAACGCCTGAAAATTTACAATGTAAATATCAAGGTATGTAATATGTATGTATGTAATAATCTTTTTAAAATAAAATAAAATTCCATTCGTCAAATTACGGATTTAACAATACTATATGCAGAACTATGAGATTATTTAACACATTGCCGAATGATATTGACTTGTTTAATTCATCAATCTCATTGTTTCGTAAAAAATGTTTAGACTACTTAAACTCTATTAATGAATAACATGTGTCTTTATAGTTTATAGTTCGTAGGTATTTTGTTACTTATACAAGTATAATTTAACTTTTAGTTTATTTGAATAAAAAAAAAAAAAAAAAAGACCTTTATTGGCATATCTTAATATCTTACAGACTATTTACAATTCATTCGTTATTTCTCCATTTCCGTATCCCTCTTACCCTCCCTTCTCTTTTCCCTCTCCCTCCCCAGCTTTTCCAACGTCCTTACCCCGATCCCATCCTCTCTCATCCACTCCACTACCCTTCTATTCCCTTTCGCTCCCAGCCACTCCTCTTTCACCCCTCACATTCCTCCACCAAGTGTCCCCACGTTTATTTGAATAATCTTGTAGTATCTAAACCAGCATAAGCGCCCATTTTTGTATTTTTGTTATCGATATGTTTAATTTTTTGTATTATTGTAAAAGTCGAAACGTAAATAAATAAACAAATAAATAAATAAATAAGTATGTATAATTAAAAGAAAATTTCCCTGTATAAAAGTAAAAACACAGAAAAATGTGATTGTCATAAAGTGAATCAGCACATAAGAAATTGATGGCACTAATTTATACCTTAAAAATATTATGTATTTTTTTTATTCAACATGAAAAACAAAGTAAAATAGAAAAAACATTTTATTTAGTTTAATCATTATTTTTTATTCTAATTTATTTTGTTATTAAATTTCGATTCACCAATAAAAAATGCGATAAAATAATTCTACAAATTAAATCTCGAACAATCAATGAAATGCAGAATGGAAAATACCCGCAACCCAATTATTTGCACAACTAACACATCAAACAAACTTTGTTTGACGTCTAATATCCTGTTGAAACAATATTTGTTTAAACACGAATAACAGATTAATTGCAAAATAATCTTACCAAATCAACTTTATCCTCATTAACATAAATACTTGTGCACACTTTACAACATATCTTTGCCAAAATGTAAGACAGCCACCTTATAATTTGCACATGCCTCTGGAAACCAATCTCGTCTAAAATCGCCCTCACTTGTTCCTCAACATCTCTCACTGATACATCACTATCCTGACTGATCTAAAATACATAAAAAATAAAACACGGCACCCCAATTTGTTAATTGTTCTAAAAAATAAACAAAAACAATACCTTTCATCTGATTTCTTTAACAAATAACAACTGAATTGAAAGCACTAATAACCTTTGTTTCTACTTTAATTTGAGTTACCAAATATACATTTCGCACACAAACTGACCATTATCAATGGATTAACTATGTAAAGTTAATTAAAGGAAAGGCACTTGGTATTGTTTCACAATTAAATCTTAATTCCGACTAGTTTCGGTTTGTTAGACCATTTTCAAAGGAATTCCTTTGAAAATGGTCTAACAAACCGAAACTACCATTTTCAAAGGAATTCCTTTGAAAATGGTCTAACAAAACCGAAACTAGCCGGAATAAAGATTTAATTGTGAAACAATACCAAGTGCCTTTCCTTTAATTAACTTTACATAGTGTAATATGTTTCACCAAGTGCCAGATGAGAAATTAATTCAAGAAATGGATTAACAGCTAACTTCTACAGTTTAGTGTAAATAAAATGATTAATAACTATTTTACCTTATAAATCAATAAATAAACAATGACTAACAAACCTTATAAATCAATCCTTGCACTGTTTTACTATTAAAAACATTCTCTTTCAACCTTTTGGGCACTCTCGTGATTTCCTTTTTGTACGTATCCAACTCACGGCTCGACCACAATAAATGAAAGTACTCGTTCCTCCTATCTTCCAAGATATCCTTAAATCCGTCCATTATCCACTTGCTTTTGAATTGAACCCGGCGAATCCTTTTTTGAAATATCGAAATTATTCGGTGAAGGAGGTGGTAAGAGAAACGTCAGTTGTCAATTGTTTGACAGCTGCGCCATCTGCTGAAGACATTTCTAAGCTGCGATTCAAATTTTCGGGCATTGATTAGTTTTTAGAACTTTTTAAAATATCTTTTTTCCATTAGTGCAGTTGTGCAATGTGTAAATCAGTTAATTTTGAAGTATTTAGTGGAAATTGTGGTGTTTGTAATTTTGATTTATCATACGTTGGTAAATACATGTTTAAATAAATTATAATAACGGTTTAAGTTATTTGTTTGCTGCTTTTTATGCTTAAAATCGTTGATTGAAGTGTAAATACCTCAATCAGCATTAAAATACTTTATATGGGCTCTGAAATAGGACAAACGTTTTTGATAATTAGAATAAAGCACCTTTATATAGTTTTGTTTTAATTAATTAATATATTACTAATAACATGCAGTTATTTATATTCTTACATAAAATATTATATCTCCATCTTGGGCCTATTAATATTAATAGGTTCATGAGCTACATAGAATATTTTGCGTTTGCAGAAAATGTAATTTTGATATATGCAACCTAATCTACAAACTTCAGTATATTAATTTGTATAGAGAGCAATTATTATTTGTTTTGTATGTTAAGTTGTATACGTTGAAACAAACAAAACTAAAATTCAATATAATATACAGAGAGTTTTATGTAACACTGAACATTTTCATAACGAGAATTTTTCTTTTAAGTATCCATACGCATACTTTGCACATTTTTCGATGCTCGGTTTGTTAAAAGAATTTTATTTGAAGCTTAAAGCGAGTGTTTTCCACTCCCAGGCTAAGCATGAAGTAAAATTTCGAGTTTAGAAAAGCCTGAAAATTTGGTTTGGTCGCGTAGCGCGAAGCGCGGAGCGGCCAAACCAAATTTTCAGGCTTTTCTAAACTCGAAATTTTACTTCATGCGCCACCGGTACAAATTAATTAATATATTACTAGTAACATGCAGTTATTTAGATTCTTACATAAAATATTATATCTCCATCTTGGGCCTATTAATATTAATAGGTCCAGCTACATAGAATATTTTGCGTTTGAATAAAATGTAATTTTGATATATGCAACCTTATCTACAAACTTCAGTATATTAATTTGCATAGAGAACAATTATTATTTGTTTTGTATGTTAAGTTGTATACGTTGAAACAAACAAAATTAAAATGCAATATAATATACAGAGAGTTTTATGTAACACCGAACATTTTCATAACGAGAATTTTTCTTTTAAGTATCCATATGCATACGTTGCACATTTTTCGATGCTCGGTTTGTTAAAAGAATTTTATTTGAAGCTTTAAGCGAGTGTTTTTCACTCCCAGGCTAAGCATGAACTAAATTTCGAGTTTAGAAAAGCCTGAAAATTTGGTTTGGTCGCGTAGCGCGAAGCGCGGAGCGGCCAAACCAAATTTTCAGGCTTTTCTAAACTCGAAATTTTACTTCATGCGCCACCGGTACAAAACACTGACATATTACGAAGTTTAAAACACACTGCTGAACTTTACATTAAATCAGTGTTTTGTACCGGTGGCGCATGAAATAAAATTTCGAGTTTAGAAAAGCCTGAAAATTTGGTTTGGCCGCTCCGCGCTTCGCGCTACGCGACCAAACCAAATTTTCAGGCTTTTCTAAACTCGAAATTTTATTTCATGCTTAGCCTGGGAGTGGAAAACACTCGCTTACAGCTTCAAAGTGAATTCTTTTAATAAACCGAGCATCTGAAAATGTGCACATTTTTCGATGCTCGGTTTGTTAAAAGAATTTTATTTGAAGCTTAAAGCGAGTGTTTTCCACTCCCAGGCTAAGCATGAAGTAAAATTTCGAGTTTAGAAAAGCCTGAAAATTTGGTTTGGTCGCGTAGCGCGAAGCGCGGAGCGGCCAAACCAAATTTTCAGGCTTTTCTAAACTCGAAATTTTACTTCATGCGCCACCGGTACAAAACACTGACATATTACGAAGTTTAAAACACACTGCTGAACTTTACATTAAATCAGTGTTTTGTACCGGTGGCGCATGAAATAAAATTTCGAGTTTAGAAAAGCCTGAAAATTTGGTTTGGCCGCTCCGCGCTTCGCGCTACGCGACCAAACCAAATTTTCAGGCTTTTCTAAACTCGAAATTTTATTTCATGCTTAGCCTGGGAGTGGAAAACACTCGCTTACAGCTTCAAAGTGAATTCTTTTAATAAACCGAGCATCTGAAAATGTGCACATTTTTCGATGCTCGGTTTGTTAAAAGAATTTTATTTGAAGCTTAAAGCGAGTGTTTTCCACTCCCAGGCTAAGCATGAAGTAAAATTTCGAGTTTAGAAAAGCCTGAAAATTTGGTTTGGTCGCGTAGCGCGAAGCGCGGAGCGGCCAAACCAAATTTTCAGGCTTTTCTAAACTCGAAATTTTACTTCATGCGCCACCGGTACAAAACACTGACATATTACGAAGTTTAAAACACACTGCTGAACTTTACATTAAATCAGCGTTTTGTACCGGTGGCGCATGAAATAAAATTTCGAGTTTAGAAAAGCCTGAAAATTTGGTTTGGCCGCGTAGCGCTTCGCGCTACGCGACCAAACCAAATTTTCAGGCTTTTCTAAACTCGAAATTTTATTTCATGCTTAGCCTGGGAGTGGAAAACACTCGCTTATAGCTTCAAAGTGAATTCTTTTAATAAACCGAGCATCTGAAAATGTGCAACGTATGCATATGAATACTTCAAAGAAAAATTCTAGTTATGAAAATGTTCGGTGTTACATAAAACTCTCTGTATAATTACGCGAATATTATTATACAGAGAGTTTTATGTAACACCGAACATTTTCATAACTAGAATTTTTAATTTATATTTAAGTTTGCAATTATTTAATTTTTTTAGATTTATTTTTCAAAAATGTAATAAAGATTAACAGACAACTGTGAAATAAGCACAATAGTTAGGCAACTTAATTTTCAATTTATTGTTATTGAAGTTCACGTGCCGCCACTGGTTATATTTGACAAATCCACTGACAGCTGTCAATTTGTTTGGGTTTCATTTTTAGTGCAGAAAAATTAGTCAATTCACCACGATGCAGCCCCTGTCCCTACTTTCAATACTAACAACATTCCTGGCATTAGCAAAATGTGATATATTAGACGAGGAAAACTCTACAGGTAGATACACTGTGGAGGGAAAAGTTTTAGTCGACCATCTCTACATGCAACCAAACTGGCAATCGTACACAAAAATCCACATCAACGGCGGTGAATATTTGGGTTTCGTAAAAGAAGACGGCTCTTTCATGATCCACAATGTGCCCCCGGGTTCGTACATCCTCGAGATCCTAAACACCCAACTAACCTATGAACCGGTGCGCGTCGAAATCAACTCCAAAGGCAAGTTCCGCGCTAGGAAAGTTAACCACATACAAACCTCGCAAGTCATTCAAGTACCTTATCCGTTACGGTTGAAACCCTTGGGTCACACCAAGTATTTCCAAATCCGCGAGCAGTGGATGATTACCGATTTCCTGTTTAATCCGATGATTTTGATGATGGTGCTGCCGCTGTTGCTGATTATGGTGCTGCCTAAGATGATGAACGATCCGGAGACGAAGAAGGAGTTGGAGCAGATCGGAAATATAACCAAGTTTGATATGCCGGAGATGTCGGATTATGTTACGAATTTCTTGGCTGGCGGGAACCCGCAGACGAGTCAGCAGCAAGGGAAGAAGGTGTCAAAGACGAAAAAGAGACAATAGTTGTGATGTTTAGTGTGTCTAGTCAATGTTAATTGAAATTGATTATTTAATTGTATATGTTGAGTTTTTTGAATGGTTAATAAATAAATTGATCAAGTGGTTTAGTTTGTGTATGAATTCTATTAAAATTGTTTTAGTTGATGATTCAAATACATTTAAATGCCCTATCTTTTTTGTATCATAATTTTACACACTAATAACTTGGTTTTAGAGAAAATAGGTCAATCGCCATTTGTATGATATTTAATTGCACAATAAATGATATTCAGATAACAGCGATTGTTCATTTTGTAATTAATAGGATAAAATGGTTCGATTACAAATTACCGATTATTTTTTCTAAAATTGTTTTTTAATTAGTTGATGATTTAAATACATTTAAATGCCCTATCTTTTTTGCGGTCTAGGACATTTCATCGCCGCCGTTTCATCGCCTGGCCAGTTCATCGCCGGCCGTTTCATCGCCGGGCCAGTTCATCGCCAATATTTTTATAAAATAAATTTTGAAAGAAAGTTCATATCTAATGATAAAATTTCAAATATTACCCAATTCTGGAAATTGTCCACTAATTTAATATTAGATTTTATAACCAAGTAATTGTTACTCAAACTTAATAAAAATCGAATGAGAATGATGTCATTTTTTGACGTATGTCATTTGCAAGTATGGAAACACAAATTTTGACCAAAAGAGGGAAAGAAAAGTTTATCCACGGAGGACATATGTATATTTTTGAAAAAAACAGTAAGTCTGACCAATGTGTTAAATTTTGGCGGTGTGACCACTTAGGACGTTGTAACGCCAGGATACACACAAAAAATGGAAATGTTGTACATGAATTAAATGTACATTCGCATGATTCTTCAGCAATAAACGTGGAAGTAGCTGCCACTGTTACTGCTATAAAGCGACGTGCAAAATCAACAGTAGAAAACACTGCACAAGTAATAAATCAATGTATAACTGATTTAAGCCAGGCAGCTCAAGCTGCACTATCAGGGAATGATCCACCTGTTAAACTCCGCAAATATCGTCAGGCTGATGAAAAAATAAAAAAATTGTGTCGGATTATGATAATAGGGAGCGTATAGAATATCTTCGTGGAATAGCACACAATTACCAATTTTAATTAAATAAATGTTTTCTAGTTGTTGTATTTAATGGAAATATGTAGATTCTAAGTTTGTTATTCTCATATTAATCATAAATAATTTAAATGTCATATTTCCTAACCTATCATAACCTTTTTTTTTTTTTTTTTATTATAGAGGGGATTGGGAAATCTGCTAACAGACACTGGCCTTTGGTCTTAACGGCCAGTAGTGTCGGGTTCTGATACCGACTAAAACCCTTCCCCCTCTCTTCCCCGGTATCGCCATCACGGCATTTCTTCGGGGGTCATTTTCAGCTCGTCGCCGTACTTTCTGCCCATTACGCAGTTCGCGAATGCAGTCACTGCCTCCCACGCATCCTCGTTTTCCAGCATGCAGCCTACAACGGTCCTCTCGTCCAGCGTGCCGATCCTACTCTCGAGCGTTCTTCTCTCGGGCTGCCATTCCGGGCATCTGAGCAACGTGTGTTCGGCCGTGTCGTCTCCGTTGTCGCAGTATTTGCACTGCTTGCTCTCTGCTTTTCCAATTCTATGGAGGTACGAGCCGAAGCTCCCGTGCCCAGTCAGCAGCTGCGTCAACTGGTGGCTTACCGTCCCGTGCTTTCTCTCCACCCATGGTCTGATGTCGGGGATGAGAGATCTCGTCCAGCCATCACCTGCCGACCATCTTTCCTGCCACTTAGCCAGTGCTCTGTCGTACGCCTCCTCCTTAGCCTGCTTCCGGTCTCCGGTTTCTCTGCCCGTCCGGTAGGCTTCCGCCCTCCCCACCACGTACAGATCTCCAGGCAGCGTCGATGCCAGGACTTCAGCCGCATCTGTAGAGACCGTCCTGTACGCCCTGATTATGCGTAGGGCACCGGCTCTCAGTGCGACCCTTGCTCTGTGCCTGTTCCTCGCCGACGTCATTGCTGCTTCCGCCCATACTGGTGCTGCGTACGCCAGCTTCGCTCTGGCCACCGTTGCCAGCAAGCGCCGTCTGCCTTCGCTTGGTCCTCGCACGTTCGGCAATAAGCGACCCACCGCTGTATCAGCCCTAGTTGCAGCCTCCGCTGCCTCCGCGCAGTGAGTCGTGGATTGGCTTCCAACCAAACCCCCAGGTACTTTGTGGCCTTCCCGATGAGTACCTGGACGTTCCCAATCTGGAGGGTCTCCTCTCGCTCTTTCCCCGCTCTCCTCGTGGACAGCCATACCGCCGTGGTCTTATCGGCGGCTACATTCAGGCCGTTCAGCTCCATCCACCGGATTAAGATGGAAGCTGCTTCGCTGACAGTCTGTCGCACCTCGTCCATGCTCCTGTGCCTCACTATCAGGGCCAGGTCGTCCGCAAACGCTATGGTGGTAGCACCGTCCGGCAGTTCCAGCCCTAACACCCCGTCATACACCAGGTTCCAGAGTGTCGGGCCCAGCACTGACCCCTGTGGGACACCCTGGTCCACTGCTCGTACCGTCGCTTTGCCGCATACCATATACCGGATGGCCCTGTCACTTAGGTATGAATTCACCATCGTTGCCATCCCCGCGGAGAGCCTTTTCGCTGCCTCCTCCTTCACGACCTCCCACGGTAGTGTGTTAAAGGCGTTCCTGATATCCAGGCATACCATGACGGCGTGTTCCCTTTTCCTGAGCGGCCCCTCGTTGGCTATCATAACCTATCCTAACCTTTTTTTTTTTTTTTGTTTATAGAGGGGATTGGGAAATCTGCAGACAGACAAGGGCCTTTTGGTCTATTACGGCCTATAGTGTCGGGTTCTGGTACCGACTAAAACCCTTCCCCCTCTCTTCCCTGGTATCGCCATCTAGGCATTTCTTCAGGGGTAGTCTTGAGGCGATTATGATGGTATCGCTCCCTCCTCTCCATACTTCCTGGACATGACTCTATTTGCGAATTCGCAAACCGCGTCCCACGCCTCCTCGCTATCGAGCATACGTCCCACCAGCGTACTCTCGTCCAACATGCCAACCTTGGTTCAGAGCTTGGTCCTTTCTGGCTGCCACTCCGGGCATCTGAACATCGTGTGCCCAGCCGTGTCCTCCTCTCTCCCGCAGTATCGACAATCCCCGCTTTCTGCCTTTCCTATACGACATAGGTAGGCCCCAAAGCTGCCGTGTCCTGTAAGCAACTGTGTTAGCTGGTGGGTAACAACCCCGTGACGCCTCTCCACCCAGGGTCTTACATCGGGGATTAAGGTTCGTGTCCACCCCTGTACCTGCGTCCACCTCTCCTGCCACTTGCCCATGGCCCTGCTGCGAGCTTCCTTCCTGGCTGTGGCCCGGTCGCCAGTCTCCCTTCCTCTGTTATGTGCTTCCGCCCTCTCCACAACGTACAGGTCTCCGGGCATCGTTGAGGCGAGTACCTCCGCGGCGTCCATCGAGACGGTCCTGTACGCCCGGATTATCCTGAGGGCTCCTGTCCTGAGCGCTGTCCTGGCCTTATGCCGGTTCCGCGCCGAGATCATAGCCCCTGCCCACACCGGTGCAGCGTAGGCCAGTTTAGCCCTGGCCACCGTAGCAAGCAATCGCCGTCTGCCTTCGCTAGGTCCTCCTACGTTTGGCATCACGCGCCCCACTGCTGTATCCGCCCTTAGAGCTGCTTCCGCCGCCTCAGCGCAGTCTGCTTAGCCGTGGGTTGGCCTCCAGCCATACCCCCAAATACTTTATGGCCTTCCCAATGGGCACCGCGGTATTAGCGATGTCCAGTGTCTCCTCCGGCGTTTTCCCTGCTCTCCTTATCGAAAGCCACACCGCCATGGTCTTCTCGGCCGCAACCCTGAGCCCGTTTTGTTCCATCCACTGGACAATTGTTGTCGTCGCCTCGCTGACGGTTCGTCGCACATTGTCCACGTCACGGTGTCGCACTATCAGGGCGAGGTCGTCCGCGAAGGCCAAGGTGGTAGCGCCGTCTGGCAGTTTCAGTCCTAGCACACCGTCATAAACCAGGTTCCATAGTGTCGGACCCAGTACCGACCCCTGGGGAACACCCTGGTCTACCTCTCTCTCCTTCACAGCCCCCCCTACACTGTATATGATGGCTCTATCCTTGAGGTAAGATTCCACCATCGCCGCCATTCCCCCGGAGAGCCTTTTTGTGGCCTCATCCTTCACGACCTGCCATGGCAATGTATTGAACGCGTTCTTGATGTCAAGCCCTACCATGACCTATCCTAACCTATTCTAACCTATCCTAACGTATCATAACCTATCCTGACCCATCCAAACCTATCCTGACATATCCTATTGCAATTGGCCTGGCGATGAACTGGCCTGGCGATGAAACGGCCGGCGATGAACTGGCCCGGCGATGAAACGTCCCATCCCCTCTTTTTTGTATCTTAATTTTACACACTAATAACTTGGTTTTAGAGAAAATAGGTCAATCGCCATTTGTATGATATTTAATTGCACAATAAATGATATTCAGATAACAGCGATTGTTCATTTTGTAATTAATAGGATAAAATGGCTCAATTACAAATTAACGATTAGACCTGCAATTGAGGGTTAGGTTAAAACCAGGGTTGTTATGTTTAAAACATTTTGTTTTAAAACAGTGTTTTAAACATGTTTAAAAACAGCCGTCGTGTTTTAAACGGTTTTGTCTTAAACATGTTTTAAATCTTAAATTTGTTTAAAACATTTTTTTATTATCTTAAATTTGCTAAATTATATTTTATGCTACTTTATTAGGATCATTTGTTTACATTTTTCAATTTTAACTTAATTTTTGAAGATATTTTAAATTACATTATTAAACTTAACATTATATTACAATAAAATATCACAGTGCATAAATCTTTTTTAAAAGATTTCAATTTTAATCTTTAAACGAGGGTCTTCCACTCCCAGACTAAGCATGAAGTAAAATTTCGAGTTTAGAAAAGCCTGAAAATTTGGATTGGCCGCGTAGCGAAGCGGAGCGGCCAATCCAAATTAGGCTTTTCTAAACTCGAAATTTTACTTCATGCGCCACATGTATAAAACACTGAAATAACAAAGTTTAAAATATACGGCTTTAGCAATCCAATATGTAGATGTGAATAAAGTGTGAGTTCAATTCTGCGCTGAATAAATTGTTTAAAACAGTGATTATAGGCAACCCAATAACTTTAACGTATATTAGGTTGCCTATAATGGATGTTGTATGTGTGTGTGTTTTTGTAACTTCACTGTAAATCAGTGTTTTTAGACGTGGCGCATGAAGTAAAATTTCGAGTTTAGAAAAGCCTAATTTGGATTGGCCGCTCCGCTTCGCTGCGCGGCCAATCCAAATTCTTAGGCTTTTCTAAACTCGAAATTTTACTTCATGCTTAGTCTGGGAGTGGAAAACACTCATTAAAAGCCCAAATTAACTGCTTTGAAACAACAAATTCCCGCAAATTTAAAATAATTATCAGGATATGTATACTCAAAAGAAAAATGCCCTGTATGTTCTGTGTTTAAAACAGAACGTGTTTTAAACATATTTTAAACAAGTTTTTAATTGTTAATGTATTAAACGTTGTTTCAATGAAAAAAACACGTTATATTAAAAAACTGTTTGTTTAAATTAAAATGAAAAAAACGTTTTTTTAACAACCCTGGTTAAAACAAGATTTGAGGATTAGGTTTAACCTACACTTCAGGTTTAGATTAGTTGGGTTTTGAAGGTGTTTATGCATTTTTGAGAAAATAGGTCAATCGCCATTTGTATGATATTTAATTGCACAATAAATGATATTCAGATAACAGCGATTGTTCATTTTGTAATTAATAGGATAAAATGGCTCAATTACGAATTACCGATTATTTTTTCTAGAATTGTTTTTTAATTAGAAATAATTTAAGAAGGGATAGAATTATTCACTAAAGAAAGCAACATGAATATTATAATAAATTTTTATTAACTGGAACTTTACTAATTACATAGTAGATACTATTAAGTAAAGATCTCCTTTATAGTAATAAAAAAAAGTTTTGGTTTGTAACAAACGGCAGTTCATTAACTTTAAATCTTTAATGAACACCCTGTTTATTAGAGTGATGATCACTAGATTCAGCATTCCAACTGTTTACATAAATAGAAATGGCATTGAATTATAAGTAGCTCTCAATCATGGTCACAATTTTACCTTAAAAATTTGATTTGTCAACATCATACGACAGGGCAAGAGAAATTTCACCTACTTTTCTTAAATAGCCAAAATAATAATTTTCAATGCATTTTCTTTAATGATATTATTTTTCAATGACATTCTTATTGTAGTACTATAAATTGGAACACCCTGTATATACACGAGAAATTATAATAACGACTCATCCAGACACCCGTTTTTTATAAACATTATTGACTTCCAATCGATCAATTTCCTCGGCAAACAAAATTTAAAAAAGAAAAACAAGCAAGGGGTTTATTAAAATATATTTTCTATAAAATAATTCAAATAAAATAATAATAACGATTTTAATTGGTAACACATCGTGATCGCGCTCGATTCGTGAAAAAACGCGTCTTTTAAACGAATGGTACGGTAGAAGGAAAAAAGATTTGTTTGTACAATCACCGTGCATGCGCAAGTTCTCATCACACACATACACACACAAAATTACGCTCTGTCCACTCGAATTTTTTTGGATTATCATAAAAAATTATTGTTGTTGTTTCGGTTATACGCAAAGAATTGTACTAATCATGTTAAATCATTAGAAATATGCTAAATTGATCTATCATAGATGAACTACTTAGTTAATGAGCAGATACTAGCACATTATGTTCAGTAGTGAGTTCGCATAGGCCATTGGTTTTACGTCGGGATGGGGCTGAAAAATTACAAAAATAAAGATTTGAAAATACGTAAGTTCTCAGCGCCCTGTCAGTAATTTTAGAGTTATTACAATCAAATTGACTTACCACAGCTGTGTACGTTGTGAGTACTGGTTTCATGCTGTTTCCTTTGAGGGTAATAAAAGCTCCCTTGTTTCCCATTGTATCACTAAAATCGGATACGAATAAATATTTTCCTACAACCATCGCACAACAATCGACTTACCAATAGTTTGGTGCCGAGAACACAGTGATGCAATTTCCGTCGTGGGCGATTTCGTACCCGTCGTTCTTCACCTCGTGGCTCCTGATGATGTAATCGAGCTTGTTCAGTTCTAGGAACTTCTTGGTGACGTCTGGCCCGAATTGGCACCCGACACCCCGTTTGCTCGGCGCCCTGCCGTTCTGCGGTTGCGGGTCCGACCAGAGCAGCTCGCACATCGGTCCTTCCTCCGGCGGCTGCCTGTTGCGGTCTATTTTACGGATCTCGTCTAGGGTCACGTCGTCTCTCGTGAACAAACCTCCATGCATTACCTATTGTAAAAATGAGAGACTTATAATGAAAGTTGTGTATGTATGCATTTATTAAGTTAGGATAAATCTGTGTAAGGATGGTTCAAATAAAGGCCTATTAATTGTTTAATGAAAGCGTAGTAGCTACTTATTGTTATATATACAATAACTAAGTACTTTTAGTTAACACTGATTGAAAGTGACGTTTAAAAGGCTTTCAATTTTTCAAATTGAAGTATTCAATTATTTGAGCCGTTTATTTTGAAAGTGACCTAACTCCATTTCTCAATTTTTTGTTCTTGACTGAAAAAATCTCCATAATTTGAGGTTTTCTGACATAAATCAAAATTTATAGTTAAGTATATTTAAAATTTAGCACTGCACTATACGATAAGAAATATTGACACAAAGGGAACACTACGGACTAAAGGGTCACAGATTATAGCTTACGCTGACGATAATAGTAATAGTTGCAAAACAACGGCAAATAATGATAAATGTGTTGGAGGAAATAGGGCGTGAAGCTAAAAAAATGGGAATGAACATTAACAATGACAAGACAAAAATTATGATATGCGATGGGAACAGTAGAAATGGGAACATAAAAATCGGGAAGTACACATTTGAGATAGTTGATAAATTCAAATATTTGGGGGTACATGTAACGGCAGATGGTAAAAGGCAGGAAGAAATAAAAGAAAAGATACAAGCAGCCAACAGAGCAGTGCATGCTAACAGAGAAATTCTAAGGAACAACAATATCACAAAAAGAACAAAAATGAATGTGTACAGAACGATGATAAGACCAATTATGACACATGCAGCAGAGACAATGACAATGACAGAAAAAGAGCAAAATGATCTACTCATAATGGAGAGGAAAATCATGAGAACGATACTTGGCCCAATAAAAGAAAACGACAACTATTATCGTAGAAGAACAAATGAGGAAATTCGGTAGCAAATGGGCGATGAAAATATAATTTCACATATAAAAATGAAACGATTAAGATGGCTAGGACATATTTGGAGAGCAGGACAGAACGCGACAATAAGGATTATGCTGGAGTGGAACCCAGGAGGAAGGAGAAGGCAAGGAAGGCCCAGATCGAGATGGCTAGATGAAGTGGAGGACGATCTTAAGAAAATAGGGGTGAAATATTGGAAAAAAATTGCGATAAATAGGAAAGAATGTAAAGACATAGTGGGAAAAGTAAAAAACAACAGTTAAAAACTAAAAAAAAAAAAAAATAATATAGACACAAAGCATAAAAGTAAATGGGGTCTGATCCGCCCCTACAAGTAGATCATGAAAGCTTCAGAAAAGAAGCAGCCAAACTCCACGAGGAGTGTAGTGCTTATGTATATATATATTTAAAATATATAATATATATTTTGAATATACTTAACTATAAATTTTGATTCATGTCAGAAAACCTCAAATTATGGAGATTTTTTCAGTCAAGAACAAAAAATTGAGAAATGGAGTTAGGTCACTTTCAAAATAAACGGCTCATTTATTCAAAAACTAGTTAAAATGTTCAAATATTTAAATATTTGTTCAAAAACATATTCACGGTGTGGAAAATTTATTCATTGAAATATTTAAATACCAGCCTTAGTTTAGACCTACAATTGAGGGTTTGGTTAAAACCAGGGTTGTTATGTTTAAAATATTTTGTTTTAAAACAGTGTTTTAAACATGTTTAAAAACAGCCGTCGTGTTTTAAACGGTTTTGTTTTAAACATGTTTTAAATCTTAAATTTGTTTAAAACATTTTTTTATTATCTTAAATTTGCTAAATTATATTTTATGCTACTTTATTAGGATCATTTGTTTACATTTTTAAATTTTAACTTAATTTTTGAAGATAATTTAAATTACATTATTAAACTTAACATTTTATTACAATAAAATATCACAGTGCATAAATCTTTTTTAAAAGATTTCAATTTTAATCTTTAAACGAGGGTCTTCCACTCCCAGACTAAGCATGAAGTAAAATTTCGAGTTTAGAAAAGCCTGAAAATTTGGATTGGCCGCGTAGCGAAGCGGAGCGGCCAATCCAAATTAGGCTTTTCTAAACTCGAAATTTTACTTCATGCGCCACACGTATAAAACACTGAAATAACATAAAGTTTAAAATATACGGCTTTAGCAATCTAATATGTAGATGTGAATAAAGTGTGAGTTAAATTCTGCGCTGAATAAATTTAAAACAGTGATTATAGGCAACCCAATAACTTTAACGTATATTAGGTTGCCTATAATGGTTGTTGTATGTGTGTTAATTTTTGTAACTTCACTGTAAATCAGTGTTTTTAGGCGTGGCGCATGAAGTAAAATTTCGAGTTTAGAAAAGCCTAATTTGGATTGGCCGCTCCGCTTCGCTGCGCGGCCAATCCAAATTCTTAGGCTTTTCTAAACTCGAAATTTTACTTCATGCTTAGTCTGGGAGTGGAAAACACTCATTAAAAGCCCAAATTAACTGCTTTGAAACAACGAATTCCCGCAAATTTAAAAAACGCTGTAATTATCGGGATATGTATACTCAAAAGAAAAATGCCCTGTATGTTCTGTGTTTAAAACAGAACGTGTTTTAAACACATTTTAGACAAGTTTTTAATTGTTAATGTATTAAACGTTGTTTCAAGGAAAAAAACACGTTATGTTAAAAAACTGTTTGTTTAAATTAAAATGAAAAAAACGTTTTTTTTAACAACCCTGGTTAAAACAAGATTTGAGGGTTAGGTTAAAACAAGATTTGAGGGTTAGGTTAAAACAAGATTTGAGGGTTAGGTTAAAACAAAATTTGAGCATTAGGTTTAACCTACAGTTCAGGTTTAGATTAGTTGGGTTTTGAAGATGTTTATGCATTTTTGAAAGGATATTGGTTGATTTCAGAGATTACACAATTACCAATACTCTGTTGTTTAAGCAATGTGCCAACGGTAACCAATTGTAGACTTCAGTGAAGAGCTCCGCCATTTGAGCCGTGTATTTCGCCTTGACTTCCCCATCAAAACCATACATTTGATTCATCATGGCGCTCTCGTGATTACCTAAATTATATAACAAAACTTTTACACAATTCTTTCAACGGGTTAAATTGAATAATTTACCTCGCGACATGAAGAATTGATTCGGGTACAATAGTTTAAAGCCAAACAGCGTGAAAATGCACTCGACTGAGAATGAACCGCGATCGACGAAATCTCCATTAAAAAGCTATGTCTAGTTAAGAAAAATATTTGAATCGGTTGTGTTTATTTTATAACCGATGTTATTTAAAGGATACATATGGATTGTCCGGCGATGGTAAACCATTTTTATCAAAAATATTCATAAGATCGTAAAATTGCCCGTGGATATCACCGCACACGGTAAATTTCGCTTCCGGCTCGATTGGAACGTCTACCAGTGACGGTTGGGCCATGAAGTAATCCTTAATATCTAATAATATCTGCAAATTACAAATAAATATAAAATTCGATAGGTACGAGAGGTGGCAGATGCATAGGAGAATGAGAGGGAAAGCAGGAGGAAGAGAAGGGGCAGCGATTAGTGTGTAGATGTAGATGCGTAGATGTAATGTAGTATTATGCCAATAAAGGTCTTTTTTTTATAAATAAAAACAATATTTATTAGCTGTATAAACTAATTCAATAGAAAACAGAAGAAATTTATATTATAATTAATGTTACAGTTTATAATGATGTAGGATTATAAAAATAGACTTACCTTGTATGCATACTTTCTATGTAATTTTCCTTGTTTCTTATACAATTCCATTACATCCTTCATAAACTGCAATGTAACTTTACCATCTTCCAATTCTGGTCCTTTATAATCACTTTCAATCGCTGTAAAAAGTGACATAAAAAGCCAAATAAAAAAAACTCTAATCCACATACGCTGAATGTTTCCTTTAAGTATACATATTCCAATGCATATGTCGTAAATTTCCAGTCGTTGGAGGTTTTCAAATTTAGAAAAGTCTAAAAATTTGTATTTGGCGCCCAACAAGGAGCAAGCGCTTGTTTATAGCTGGCCTCTTGTTGGGCGTCAAGAAAACTCTCAATCCTTTCAATTAGATAACTTCACACTAAATAAGTGTTGTATACGGGTGGCACATGAAGTATTATAGTAATTTCGAGTTTAGTAAAGCTCAACCCAGCAATTTTAAATTTTCAGGCTCTTCTGAAGTCGAAATTTTACTTGCGCCGCTTGTATAAAACACTGACTGAAAGTGTAGTTTACAATATACTGATTATGTTTAATCTCACATTAATAATTCGTTCAAATCTATCCAAATTTAGCGGTTTCAACATTTGAGCAATTTGCTTTGGAATATGTATAAAAGAAAAGATCCCTGTTTAAATAATGTACAAGTTTTTATCACTCACTCATTGCATCTAAGTTTATTGTTGCCGCAATGTTCTTTTTCTTATCTTCCACAGATATTGCTTTCTCAAAAGCCATCTTTTTGACGACTTTGTTGCACTCTGTGTATTTAACCTTTGCATCCTTATCACTTGGACTAGCTTTTGTAACCTATTAAAATTAATAGTTATTTAATTTCTTCTTATTTTTCTTTACAATTAACATTTATATACACAATTCCATTTGTTTCTGGATCTCGCCTAGCCATGCTTTCGTGTTGTTATGTTGCAGTATCAACATTTACATTTTTTATTTGTTGCCACTCCTGATTCCTTATTTTAACAGTGTTGCAATAATTTATGATATCATAAGTAATCCTCTTTTTAATTTTGAAGAGGTTTATTGTTAATCTTGCAACAATTATTTCGCCACGCGATCGCTTCTTCGAGCATTTTATTATTAAATCAAATTAATCTAGTGTTGCAATGCTAAATAATAAAAGTGGAATGAGGGCTTAAAAATTGTTTGACATGAAAATTATCAGTATCACAAGAGGGTGGGAATAAATTTGCAATTCTACAAAAAAATACTGAGGGCCAACAGAAGAGAGAATGACCAAAATTAAGGTGGATGGATGGAGTTGATCAAAATGTGTTAACGGGAAGACCCAAGCGAGAAATACAAATGGATGACGAAATAAGTTTGCAGAGCCGAATTCATTATATTTGTTATATACAATATTATTGCTGTGTTTGTAGTAAATTTTTAATCTTAAAACTGCATATTGTTATCCTTTTATATCTGAAAATTTGTAAAACAGGCAACAGTGTAAGATCACAATAGTCAGAAATTATAACCTTAAAATCGAACATCTGACAGTGACATTTAAAAACCCTGATTTAAAACACAACCAGCCCCATTTACAATACTTAAACTGTCACTTTTCCATAGCTAGGCGAGCTCCAAAAACAAATGGAATATATAATACTCAGCATATTTATTTATTTATTCATCAACGGGATCCATATACAATACAAGACTACAGTTTGTAATTCGTAAAACTAACAAAATTACATACAAGTCTAAAGTATTAAAAAAAAAAAAAAATATTTCCTAAGCTACAAACACAATGATAATTTACAAGTGGCAAACTGAACATGTATATAATAAACTATTCCTTTAATAAGAATGATCGTAGGTGTTTCAATGTTCCACTAAAAATGTCAAAATTGATATTATTGCAATTATCACAAATCCTATTGATACCAAAATTAGTGCAGTAATTGGTTCTGTTCATTTGTTCATAAAATGACTTACTACTCTGTAACATGAAAAGTTCACTAAGGTTAAAAGTTCTGGACAGATTATCACACCTGATATTAATTTGTGAATAAAAATAATATCTGCATTTAAGCGTCGTCGCTTGAGCGATTGCAAATTAATATATGACAGTATATGTGGATAAGTGCAATCAAGATTGAATTTAAAGGCAATGTATTTAAGGAACCTATGTTGAACCCCCTCCACTTGGTTTATGTTTTGGGATGTATTTGGGGACCATACCAGTGAGCAATATTCGATATGCGGCCGAAGGAGAGATTCGTACAGATTTACAAGCGTTCTTATTTTAGAAAAATCTGTACACTGTCTTCTAATAAAGCCTAACATTTGAAAGGCTTCCGAAGTTACAGTGTCTATATGGTTTGTAAAGCTCCAAGTGTTCATAAAAGTAACACCAAGATCTCTTACAACATTAGTCTGTACTAACGGTGTGTTATTAAGAGAGTATTTTCTGAGTCCCTTTAATCTCTTTTTTGAATAAGACACAACAAAACATTTGGAAACATTCAGCTTCAATTTGTTTATAATACACCAGCGACTTAACGCTTTCAGGTCGAGTTGTAGCTTATGACTAGAATAATTGACCTTAATAGGCATGTACCACGGTTCATATATCTAACGGTTGTAGCATGCGGCCGCTGGCCCCGCCCATTCGCGAGCGCGTGACGTCAGTGTAGTCGGCTGCTTATAATACGTATTGCATACAACGTGCAATTTATGTAAATTCCAGTAAATTCAGTAGAATTTAGTGCGAAAGCAATTCATTTAAAACATCATTCGATACTTTCTTGATTTTATCTTCTAATTCTTGCTGAAACATATTATTAATTCTTATATTTCTTTAAAACGTTCACTTGATAGATTCACTGATTTTCAAGTACGAAGATGTAAAAATTGATGTGTGTAAAATAAAATCCCAACAATAAAATTAAAATTAAGCAAAAAAAAAAATATTTAAATATGTATATGTTGAAGTATTAATTTATCACTGAATCTAAAACAATTGAAACCCAAACATAAAGTTAAATCGTTAACTAGAATTTTGTCTCTTTTAATTGCTTTAACAATTTTTAAACATTTCCTTAAATGTAGTAAAATGTTTTATTTCCTAAATGTAGAGTTCTTAAATTATTATCGTTTTTCTTGTAATAATTTGAATATCTTTTCTTTAACATTTTTGATTTATTGTTTAAATTTAAGTTTCGAAGTTAAAAATAAATCGAAAATGAAAAAGATTGAATATTTAATTCATTATTTGAATGCTATGCTGGAACAACGTTGTAAGCGCCAAAAATTGTTTTGTTGGGAAATCGAAAAAGAAGCCCCCCCCCCCATAAGGGTTCAGAACCACATATTTAAAAATGTAATACAGCCCACAACACAAGTGACCCTTGCTGCAAACTAAACTTGCCTCCCCCAAGACAAAATCCTGGCTGCGTACATCGTTTTTCCACGAAAATACCGCGTTTTCACAATTGGCGGTTACAACGTTGTTCCAGAATATTATACGCTTCATTTATTGAAATTTGTAATAATTCAATTACTTACCAAAAATATACAGCAATTATATTAATTGTAATATAAAGTTTAAGAAAAAACCACTCGTAATTATCTAAACGCACATAAACACCGTAAGCGGGCAATGTTCGACAGGTTAGGAGCGACCACAATGTCGTCAGACGCGCGAACATTTCCGACTTCGCCCGACGAATGCTACAACCGTTAGATATATAAACCGTGGGCATGTACAGCTTTAAGTCGTCCGCAAAAAGAAGGCAATTGTAATATTTGAACCACTATACAATATCATTGATAAAAACATTAAATAGTAATGGACCAATATGTGATACCTACGGTCTCCCCGAAGTTACAGATATGGGACGAGAAGTGATGCGAACTGTTTGAGTTCTGTTGATGAGGTATGATGTAATCTAATTGAGCAAAGACCCATGTACACCAGCCCATAAAACTTTTTCAACCAAGATTTGATGGTTAACACTATCGAACGCAAAGATTAGTAAATTAGATACTGTAGAATATCCTGGCCGAAACCCATGTTGTTTATCAGTTAAAATAGAGTTCAAGTCCTTACTAATGCAGTCAGTAACTAGCTTTTCAAACATCTTGGAAATGTGTGATAGCAATGATATTGGTCTGTAGTTTTCAACGAGGTTCCTCTTGCCTTTCTTGAAGACAGGTATTATTAGTGAATGCTTCCATCTGTCAGGAAAAGTACCAGACTTAAGGGATTTATTAAATAAGAGCCACAAAGGTCTAAAGAGTCAAAATGCACACTTCTGTAAGAAGATAAAAACCATTCCAGCCCTCTTTTCCACTAGAGGTCTGCCCTGACATTGATTCGGTTGATCGATATATGATTAAGACTAGTACTGCACGAAGAGAGTTGAGAAAGCACTGGTTGTGAGGTATTATAAACTGAACCAAAGAAGTCTGCAAATATATTTGCCACATCCTGCGGGTCGGTGTAGGTACTCCCCTCTGAAACGAGGGTATTTGAGTTTATAAAACTCCAAAAGCGTCTCGGGTTATTATTAATGGACGACTCAATCGAATCAATATAATTTTTGACACAAGCCTGTATGAGCATTTTGCACGCGTGGACTGGAATCTAGTATAGTCGATCACGTGTTATGATTGTTTAAATTTCTTATGCTGTTTTTTTCTTTAAAAATATCAAGTCAATTAGTTCCTTACTAAACTATTTAGGTAATTTAAACTGAGCTGACGACCTAATACGAATGATTGGAACGCATTTTTTAATTGAGTCAAATAAAACATCGTAAAAGTAATCCAAGTCGCAGTTTACATTATCACTTGATAGTAATGAGTCCCAGTAAGTATTTACTAAAATATCATTGAGAAAGTCGAAGTTACTGTTATTGAAGTCATATTTCAAACTACTTAAGAAATTAGAATTATTACTTTGAGCGAATAAGTTTAAATCTAATACAAGTGGGATAATGGCGATCACAAGTAACAAACGGAAGAACAGCTGCAGTAACTTCACTTTGTTCGGCCAAATCAGTTTGTAAAAATATAGGATCAAGCATGACCGCATTGTCATTTAAAACGTTATTACTTTGCATAGTATTGGCATAATCATAAGCTATTTGAAATAAAACAACGCAGTTGGGAGGGTTTCACTTTTATTGTTGAACACTGCAACATGTTTCACCACACAGTGGCTTCATCAGGCAGATGAAAATTTTTTTTTCATCTGCCTGATCAAGCCACTGTGTGATGAAACATGTTGCAGTGTTCAACAATAAAAGTGAAACCCTCCCAACTGCGTTGTTTTATTTCAAATAGTATTATGGAGTTTCATCATGTATCCGCCTCATCAATTAAATATAATCATAAGCCATAGCAACCTGATTAGCGAGGGGACAGGCTGATTTCGTATAAACATCAAAGCAGCTGTTTACCCAAATTATGTTTGGGAGATTAAAATCACCAAAGACACATACATTATGATGAGGATACTCTATGGTTAGTCTTTCGAGGCCAGCACTATGGTCTTGATACACAGACAAAGCAGACTCAGGAGGGATATAAACCGCCCCTAATATAAAATCCTGGAACACAACTCTTACAGAAATAAAAATCTCTTCGTGAATAAAAGCTTGACGGTACAATAAATGAGAATTTAACGTATTTTTATTAGCGATACATACACCGCCACCACGTGATTTGCCCGATCTTTGGGGGTCACTGTCACACCTATAAAGTTTATAGTTTAGGAAACCCAATTCAGCGTCAAAAAAGTCTGACGTTAACCAAGTTTCAGTGAGAATAATTACGTATTCGTATAGTATAGACAATTTTTTTATTTCAAACAATTTGGTCCTAAGACCTCGAACATTCTGGTAATAAGTGCGTAAGCATTTATTACCAGGCGCTAAATTAAAGTTAACAGCTGCAGCATCATTGATGATCAGATCCAGGGGGTGTGATTTAGTCGGGATATTTATAACTGTTGGGAGGTTGTTCCTTCCTGAGGTAAAAAAGTACTGGATCCTGTTATAGATGATTTTATATTCCGTTTTTAGTTGGAGAATGGGCAAACTACTATCCCTTCTGGCCATTTATCGGCACTAAAAATTGATGGTGAATTTTCTGCACTGATCTTGACTTCAAAGGAACAGTATCTGGCGTTGTTTATAAGTTGAATACAAGATGTATTGGGAATGTTAATCTCGTTTAACCATGTGGTTATATTCTCAATAGTTGTCCCAGGTGCACAGTTCCCTATGTAGTAGAATAAACTTCTAGTTGCACTCTTAATTGAAGAGCTGTTAGCTGTACCACGAATAAAAGAAGGGGGCTTTGACTTAGATGAAGTAGATAGGGTAGAAGTCAGTCGCCCAGCATTTAATAGAATAAATTAATCGATGTGTGTTTCTCAATATTTAAGCTATTCCAATTGTAGTCTGATTATCTATCGCTATTGGGACACTAGCCTCAATATCATTGGTCGCAGAGTTTTGAATAATTGTATTAATAGCATTTATTTTATTCGATAAAAGTGTATTATGGTATTTAGCTCAAACGTCGGGTTTATTGCCATTTCATTTATTTTTAACAGTATTGCTGTCCTTATTGAGGGTTAAAGCAAGAGATTTCTCTGATAGAAGGTGGTTGATGTTGTTTTTCATATCTTCAAATTTTCTGTCAATCAGATTTTCACCAGCGATAAGTTTAGCGCTAATTTTATTGAATTTTCCTTCGTCACTTTGGTTATTAATTGTTTTAATTCGGTGATTTCCGTTTGGAGCGCGCAATGAAACTGAGCGCAGTCCGCGCATGGAGTTTGGGATGCAGGTTTGTCACTCTTATCAGTACTGTTGCTTAGCGCTCGGACGTTGGGCGACCGATTTTGATCATATGCTTTGCAGCCAAGACACTGTGTGATTGAATTAATGTTGGAATCTAACTCTGAATATCCCTTGTATACTTTTACGGCTAGGTATGAGATGAAGTTATGGGACCTGGAGGAAGAGAGACTGGTGAAGGCGGTGTGGGTGGCGTGCGTGAATGGGAGAGAGGGTAAATGGAGGAGCGAGAGAAGGAGAATGTATGAGAGGGTGGGTTTGTCGGAGGCGAAGGTGATGGAGTGGCTGGGGAATGGGGTAAAGATGGATGCGTGGGTGAAAGAGAAGGAGGTGGAAGCACAGGAAAGGCAAGGGTGTATAGAGAGGAGTGAATACAACGATAGGTACGGGAGGTGGCAGGTGCATAGGAAAATGCCGAGGTATTTGGTGGAGGGGGGTTGGAGTAGGGAGGAAAGGGTGGTGCTGGCGAGGGCGAGGTGTGGGTCAGGGGAGAGAGGAAGGAAGGTGTGGATGGGGGAAGAGTATGGGAGGTGTGTAATGTGTGAGCAGGGGAGGGATACGTGGAGTCATCTGGCAGAGGAGTGCGAGGGGGTGAAGGAGGAATGGGTGGGAATAGAAGAGTGACGGAATGGATGAGAGAGGATGAGGCCGGAGTAAGGACGCTGGAGAAGTTGGGGGAAGAGAGGGAAAGCAGAAGGAAGAGAGGGGGCAGTGATTAGTGTAGATATGGTGTAATATAGTATTATGCCAATAAAGGTCTTTTTTATATTTTTTTTTTTTACTTTTACGCATTAATTGATATATTGTTTAATTTTACTAAATGACATGATGGAGCTAAGGGTTAAGTTACTTACATATTCGTAATCCCTAAGCGCTTCTTTGAATTTTCCCAGAGACATGTACGAGGCCGCCCGCCTGTAATAACCCTTGATGTACGATTTGTCCAATCCGATAGCCCTCGAGGCGTCCGCCAGCGCGTAACCGAAACATTCCGTCCTCAGGTAAGCGAAGCTCCTGTTGCCGAAATAGATGGCGATGTTCGGATTTAAATTTATTGCTTTTGTGTAATACTCTATAGCTGTATTGTAATCTTGCTCTATAATAAAAAACGAGAAAATATTATACTGTTTATCACAAACAGAAAAACAAAATTTCAACGTGCACACAGCTGAAAGTCTTCGGGTGTTGAATTGAAATTGAATTGATTCAATAATAAGTGTCCAGAAAACAACAACAAATGAATGTATATTTGTTGCAGCTGAATGAACCCAATTTTTTACTATAGGTAGAAAACATTTTTAAAATAATTAATACTGTATGTTCAATAAAATAAAACCTGCCATGGAAAATATTGTAGGTTGGCAACTCTGAAATAATATATTATAATTATCATGTCTGAAGTTTTCTATGTCAATTCCTAAAGCCTGTAGCCAACTTAAATTGAAAATAAAATTAAATCGTAGCTCTCTAGAGGTTATTTTTTATTGAACATACGATACATTACTACTAACAAATAATTAAAAAAGTATTTGAAATAAAACAACGCAGTTGGGAGGGTCTCACTTTTATTGTTGAACATTGTTTTATTTCAAATAGTAATAATAATAATCTTTATTTAGCATCTTTGCTATATAATAACATAGAAAAATATATGTATATCTATATATATATAAAATAAACATTTGATCATCCTTAATCTATAAATTGTGTATGTATAATAAATTTATCACATAATAATACTTAATATATAATCTTTTTACTACTTTAATAAAATCAGTCTAAAACCATACTTAAATATCTATGTAAAAGTATTATGGAGTTTCATCATGTATCCGCCTCATCAATTAAATAATTAAAAAGTGATGAAGATTTTGACAAAAATGCTGATGGGCGTGTTGTTTACACCATATTTTGTCTATTACCCCATCGAATTATTTGAAATATATATTTGGTCATTATCTGAAATAGTTGTTTACGTATAAACTTTTCTTGTCGTATGTTTTTATTGTTACAATAAAACTTAATATCTTATCTTTACTGGTGTAAATTTATTTCCAATAACTTAAAAGGAATGCTACGAAGCCAAAAGTAATTTAAAAGATTTCCACAATTTAAAAAATGTATATACAATGCAATTTTCTTTTTAGTATGCATATTGTGATGCATGCACTGTTAAATTTCAGGCATTCATTCTTTTTTAATATCGATCTATTTAAAGTTTCTAACGAGTATCTCCACTTCTTGATTAATTTTTCTTTTAGGTATACACATCAGAATACATGCACTGACAAATTTCAGGCATTCATTCTTTTTTAAAAGTGTTCAATTTGAAGTTTGTAACAAGTGCTTCCACTCCCAGATTAAGCATGAAGTAAAAATTTCGAGTTTAGAAAAGCCTGAAAATTTGGTTTGGTCGCGTAGCGCGAAGCACGGAGCGGCCAAACCAAATTTTCAGGCTTTTCTAAACTCGAAATTTTTACTTCATGCGCCACGTGTACAAAACACTGAAATATTATGAATGTTAATAATATACTGCTAAATCAGTATGCTAAAGCATAAGCATAAAGTTCAAATTATACTGAACTTGGCTATAATTCAATGTTTTATACACCTGGCGCATGAAGTAAATTTCGAGTTTAGATAAGCCTGAAATTTTACTTCATGCTTCATGCAAAGTTTCGGGATAAAAACGTGCGGTTAGCGGAGAAAATCAGGCACTCACTTTTCAAGTATTCGTTAGCCTGAAAAATTGGCTTGGTCGCTCCGCTTCGCTAAACGACCAAGCCAAATTTTCAGGCTTTTCTAAACTCGAAATTTTACTTCATGCTTAATCTGGGAGTGGAAACACTCGTCACAAACTTCAAATTGAACACTTTTAAAAAAGAACGAACGCCTGAAATTTTACAGTGTATGCAGCGGGATGTGTATACTAGAAAGAAAAATTCCCTGTATGCCGGAGCATTTTCGCACCAGTAGTAATATTATTAAAATACCAACCTAATTTTATATGAAGAGAAATCTAGAAATTAATTCATTAGAAAATAAAAATCATTAACTTTCAGTTGGTACTCAGAAAACCGATTGTAATAATCAACAAACAAAAATCAATATTAGTTCAGTTTTCGTTTATTTTAACACCTATATTTGCGAAACAAAAATAAAAGATAAAACTATAATGCTCCCGATTCTGTAAATTAAATGATATATACTATTTTTCAACTTCACCTTCTAAGAATACATACCAATTAACAAACCCACTTAGAACTTGAAGAATAATCAGCTCAAATATTCGGAACATACTCAATACTCATAGAAATAAAAGAATGAATAAATGTAACATTTAACATACAGAGAGTTTTATGTAACACCGAACATTTTCATAACGAGAAATATTATTTTAAGTATTTATTTATTTCAACGGCTTGCCATTTACATAAAAATACAATATACAAAAAAAAAACAAATATGTACAAACACTAAACTTAAAACTAAGCAAGAAAAGTTACAAATCTTTTAAAAGGCGCTTTAATTATGAAAAAGACCCATTAAAAAAGTCAAAATTTAAAATATTTGCGTGACGCAAAACCCGAACAGAAGCGGAATATTTCGCATAATCCGTGCGCCTGTAGCCGATATGGAATGTAATGTCAGACCGAAGAGAGCGCGGTGGAACCCGTATACCAACCAATTCCAACAGATCAGGGCAATCCAAATATCCATTAAGTAGTTCATATCATATATTGCACAAAATTAGAAGAACTTCATGTCAGCACGCTACAAGTGTTCACTCACTTAGGTGCTTTGAACTATTATTGTTACATCTGGATATTCATTACGTTGAGCAGAACATTGCTCAATATAAAAGAAATATATTATAGAACGGATGTTAATTTGTTGAAAATATATGTACTCATGTTATGTAATATTAATAATAATAATAATAATAATAAATAAATTAAAAAAAATAAATAAATAAAAAAAAAAATTATCCGACCGACCGAAAAAAATACTAACTTAATGTCAGCTTCTTCACGCCTTTGTTTATGGCTGCGAAGGCCAAAAGTCGTCAAAAGATCCAAGTAGGGCTGATCGGTACTAAATTTATAAGCAAGGTACCTTATAAATTTCATTTGAACTTGCTCAATTTTATTAATGTCGCATTCAGTGTACAGAGACCGTACCGTTGAACAATATTCCAAGTGGGGTCGCACTAACGAATTATATAGTGTTACCAGCGTTCTACTATTTGTAAAGTTCTTAATAAACTATCCATAAACATACGTTTCACATTTGCTGATGCTCGATTGATTAAAAGAATTCAATTTGAAGCATTAAGAGAGTGCTCTCCACTCCTAGGCTAAGCATGAAGTAAAATTTCGAGTTTAGAAAAGCCTGAAAATTTGGATTTGCCGGGCGGAGCGAAGCGAGCCCGGCAAATCCAAATTTTCAGGCTTTTCTAAACTCGAAATTTTACTTCATGCGCCACCGGTACAAAACACTGATTCAATGTAAAGTTTAGCGGTGTGTTTTAAACTTCGCAATATGTCAGTGTTTTGCATCGGTGGCGCATGAAGTAAAATTTCGAATTTAGAAAAGCCTGAAAATTTGGTTTGGCTGCTCCGCGCTTCGCGCTACGCGACCAAACCAAATTTTCAGGCTTTTCTAAATTCGAAATTTTACTTCATGCTTAGTCTGGGAGTGGAACACACTCATTTTAAGTTTCGAATTGAACTCATTTAGAAAAACGATTATCTAAAGATTTACGGCATACGTACATGAATACTTGAAAGAAAAACTCCCTGTACGTACAATGGCGGCCGACGAAATGTGAACGATATTTATTAGCTATGTGAATATCACTTTTAATCAGGAGCGTCACGTTTGTGCGAAAACAAACATTTGATCGACAGATTTATAAAAGTCATCCAAAAATATGCCTAGACATCTATCTTTAGACGAGAAGAGCAGGGCAATAGCTAAACTAGAAGAAAACTAGTCTCTTAGCCGAGTGGCTGCTGATTTGAATGTAAGCAAAACCTGCATACATAATTTGAAAAGGCGATTTGAAATAAGGCAAGATTTAAGAAGGCCACCCCGAATTGGAATAGGAAGGGTATCTAATGAAGAACAGGATGTTGCATTGGTGAATCATCTCAGAGAAAATCCATTTGATAGTGCCTTAGATGCTCGAGAAGTAACGGGTTTTGCGGGGTCTACTAGAACTGCTCGGAGACGTATTAAAGCTGCAGGACTACAAAATTATCAAGCAGCCAAGAAAGTTTTTCTCTCAGAAAACAATAAACAACGAAGATTGGAGTTTGCCAACGAATTTGTGTATCGTGGGGATGATTTTTGGAACTCGGTCGTCTTTTCTGACGAAAAAGTATTTCAACCATGTAGTAATGGGAGAGAACTATATTTTACTGTATTTTAACGTATGCTCACTAATACAAGCATTAATATTGCCTTCCAGGTTATCTCCTTAAGATTAATTGCGTGTAAACTAATCTTGTAAATAGTGTGAGCGGCATAGTTATATTTTTAGCAACCTACGAGTTTATAGACCAATAAACCAAAGGTATGAAGAAGGATTCACCCGTCCAATAACAAATAGTGGTCGTTTTTCTGTTAATTTTTGGGCTTGGGTCAGTGTAAACGGACCCGGAATAATTTGGAAAATAGATGGCCATTTAAATGCTATTAAATACAGGGATATTTTAGAATATGTAATGTTGCCTTCAGTAACACAAACATTTCCGGAAAATTTTATATTTCAACAGGACAATAGTCCTATCGATACAGCAAGAATTGTGACTCAGTGGCTAAATGACCACCGCATCCAAGTATTGCCTTGGCCTGCGAAGAGCCCTGATCTCAATCCAATTGAGAATGTTTGGGGATACCTACAAAAAAAGATTTACTCGAGAGATTTTAGACCTATGAATGCAGATGAAGTTCACGAAATTGTTGAAAATGCATGGGAGGATTTGGCTGACAACTACAATATGAGGAATCTAGTTTCATCCATGAGTACACGTTTGGCAAAAGTTATCACAGCAAACGGTGGTCCTACAAAATATTAATTTCATAATTTCTACTTGTATTAAGAATCGGTCGTCTGTTTAGCATTGTAATTAGCAATTGAATAATAGTCCTTTAAAACCTAAGTTACGCCACTGTTAAGAGTTCTGATAAATCTGTACAAAATTAGACAATTTCTCTATGACAACAAAATACCGTTCACATTTCGTCAGCCGCCATTGTACAAGTTTAATTGCGATTGATTGGCTACAATTTGTAATGGTCATATAGGCAACTCAATTTGCAGATAACCTAAAAATTAAAGGTGTCAAATTCTATTGGATGCTTTCATATGATATACAGAACATACGAAAATGAACATTGAAAGTGTTCGGTGTTACATAAAACTCTCTGTATGTTATTCTTCAACTTCACCTTCGAAGAATATATAACAATTACCAAATCCACTTAGAAGTTAAAGAATAACATATACTTACTATAAATTTAACATTTCGCTTACAGAGTCAGCACAAATATTAGAAACATGTATAGAAATAAAAAAAAGACACATTACTGTATTTTAACGTATGCTCATTAATACAAGCATTAATATTGCCTTCCAGGTTATCTCCTTAAGATTAATTGCGTGTAAACTAATCTTGTAAATAGTGTGAGCGGCATAGTTATATTTTTAGCAACAACCGGAGCGGTTTAATTTAACACCTGCGAGTTGCTCCATTTTAATAACACAAATAAAACCCCAAGAACCCAAACATCACGTGATTCAGATCCACACACAGCACACACACATGCACTGTTTAATTAAAATTCAAGGGAAAATTAAAATTCATCAGGCTTTTAGGTTATGACAATTAAATTACCAATTACAACTGTTTACAGATGCTATTCGCGGATGCTGCCGGGCGTGTTCGAAGAGTAAAGGGGGCTAGTGTAGTCCTCGCGGGGGGCGCTTTTGTAAGTTTCGGGATAAAAACGTGCGGTTAACGGAGAAAATCGGGCACTCACTTTTGAAGTATTCGTTGGCCTCGTTCTTGTCCTTTTCGGCTTGGGCGGCGTCCTCTGGGCTGACGACAGGGACTTCCGCATTCTCCTGGCTCATTTTATTGTAAAATTTGTAACAAAAATCGTGTGGGAAAAGTCAAACAGTTTTCAACGGAGCAGCGGGTTATCGGGAAAAACGGTTTTGGGGGAATTTCGTTGCCGCGTTCGGGGCTGTTAACGTGGCCGCACTGTTTTGGCGCCAATATTTTAATTCAATCACAGACTCCATTATTACAAATTAATATTCCTAAAAATTATCGAAATAATCTTATGCTGTAACAGATTTTTTTAACACAAACACGTTCATGAAATTATAGTAGCATATAATTAAACACAATTCAAAATTCGGAGCAAATCATTTTGCCATAAATTAATAATAACCCAAATCCAGCAAATTATCAAATTATTTAGCGTTTGCGAAGCTCTTTGAAAAATACCGCTGCTCGTCCAGTAATAATTAACCATGACGTACATAATAATAAACAACAAACTGACCGAATGACACAGTTACTCCAATTAGAAACGGTGCAAATTTGGATCCGAATAAATTATACATTTGTTCCACTCGAAATATCTAACGCACATTATTTCAAACCAAACAAAAAGTGCTAATTAATTAAGTTAAAAATAAAGAAAGAAAGCCACACTTAAGTTAAGGAAATGAGCAATGGCAGAGGAAGTAATCATTTCACAATTTTATAAAAGTTATAAAAAGTTGTCAATTAATAAATTTTTAACCTTGCAAAAGCTAATTTATACGTTTTGTTATTGAGGAAAAAAAACAACAGTTTCTAAATAATATTCATATTTATTTATTTATTTATTTATTTATTCAACCAACGGAACAAGGTCCAATTACAGATTGAAGTTTTATTACAAATAAAGAAAAAACACAATAATTTTAATTAAAGAAAATTAACATTGTAAATAAACGAAATTTTCAGGTTACTAAGCTAATAACAAGAAATAAACTAAAAGTAAAAAAAACTAAGAAAATAAACTAAGAAAATGAACTAAGAAAGATACTCAATGATCACATTGAAGAATTCTTTCGCTGATTTAAAGTTGAATATATCCACAACTGTATTTGTACTAATTAATGAGTTTGTTGTACGTAGCGCACATAGAATACATCGGCGATCTGACCAGTACGTTCGTTTTGGGTATTGGTAGCTGAAATAGACGTTTAGTTCTTACACTACAGGGCACCAATATATTCAGTTGCTCCAACAATTCAGGGCAATTAATTTGACCATTGAGTACCTTAAACAGCGTTGTCACTAAATTCGCCTTACGGCGACATCCTAAGGAGTGCATTTCAAATTCATCTAACAACGCAGCATAATCGTAATTAAAATCAGGATAAGCCCCGTACTTCTTAAAATGGAGATACTTAACAAACCTCTTTTGTATAGCTTCAATCATCGAGGAGTACTTAGAGTAGTGTGGATCCCAAACACTTAAGTGTTCAATTGAAGCATACTCCAGCTTACTACGCACAAATGCAAAATAAAGGGTATATAAAATTGCTTGTAGCTTTAGCAAATATATAATCGTGGTCATCAAACCCACTGAACAAACACATTTAAGTAATGTTTTATCAACATTAAATCAACGTTTAATGTTGTTACAATGTTGATAAAACGTTATTTGCTTGTTTTTTGCTCAGTGGGAAGTGAGCAAGAAAATCATTAACATTAATTGCCGTTAATATCGTTATAGTTGAATAATAGTTAAGTTCTACTAAACTCATACAAACACGACACTAACATTTCATATTATTGGAACAAAATCTACATGCTATTAGTTAGTTTTGAACTTTTGACAAAAAGAACGTGGCAACATCGCATTTTCGTGTGTTCCAACTTCACTCTAATTAAATTTGAAGTCATTTGACGTTATTTTGCATTGTTTTTTTATAAAAATGCATTTTTGCTGCTGAATTATTTAATTGAAATTTACTTCTAACGAGTGTTTCCACTCCCAGATTAAGCATGAAGTAAAATTTCGAGTTTAGAAAAGCCTTAAAATTTGGTTTGGTCGCTCCGCGAAGCGGGGCGACCAAACCAAATTTTCAGGCTTTTCTAAACTCGAAATTTTACTTCATGCGCCACGCGTATAAAACAAAGATTTCAAGTGAATTTTAAAATATACTGATTAGGTAAGTATATTTATAAATCAAATAAACCATAGCATTATAATAATAATAATAATAACAACAAGTCTTCATTTCAAATTTTCCTTACGCTAACATAATTACCCACTAAGCAAAAAACAAACAAATAACGCTATATATATATAACATTGTAGCAACATTAAACGTTGTTTTAATGTTGTTGAAACATTAATCAAATGGATTTGCTCAGTGGGTAAATTATAAATAATTTAATAATTGTGAGAAATTATTATAATTTTTCTAATCTTTGATTTGGTTGGCGTTCACTTTGTGGTACATCTTTATAAAATAATATTAAAACACTTAACTTTGTTTTACCACTTTAATAGATTAAAGTGGTAAAACAAAGTTAAGTGTTTTAATATTATTTTATAATTTTTCTTTTTAAATGTTTAAATTATATCATTAAATTAATAGATTGTAGTCTGAATTAATAACATCGCTTTTTAAAAAGACAAGTTATTCGCAAAAACGAATATTTTTTATAAAAAATCTGATTTTTTTCAATTTACCGCTCCCCACTTTTAAAAACTCTCACCCTAAAGTTGGCAGCGCTCTTACAATCCAATACGAATTCTTTATAGTGGGAGGCATTGTTTTCATACCTCACAGTTGGCCAGTCTGTTCCGGCCGATGATGGCCGCCGTGACATTTGACAATCGATGACAGCTGTTATTAAATAATAGAAACTTGCTGGTTAATCTTCGCTAAAAATGTCCTGGAATAACTCCGGAGGTCTTTAGTAGGGCCCCGAGACAGGATGGCGTCCGTCAAGGTGGCGGTGAGGGTGCGTCCCTTCAACCAGAGGTGAGTAATGTGCCCCGTTTGTTCCTTCACGCCACTAGTTTTACGCTCCGCTGCGCTCAAATTGCACACAACAAAACAAAAGCGACGATTATTGTCTTTGCACAATAGTTATCGTGAAATTGGTTTACTTTCCATAAAATTTTAAATGAAAATCATTTTTTTCGGTAACTGCGTTTTAGATTAAAAATAAATCGGAATTCAATGATTGTTAAATACAGTGTTTGTTGTTTCATTTTTTTTTAATAATAGAAAATATAAAAAAAAACTTGTTTACCACAAACCATGGCAAACCATCAACATTCTTATTTGTCTCTCAATGATTTCATATTGTGAGGTAAATTAAATTTACATAGCAAGTACCAAAAATAGGCCAAAATACCTCCTACTGCAATTGATTCAACTAAAGCTGGCTGCACACTTAAGCTGTTTTTTCAAAGCAAGACATTCTATGTATTTTATTTTATAATAGAATCAAACATTTTTGTAGCACTGTGATTATGATGTAATGCTTTCAAATTTGAAGATAAGTAAATAATAATAATAAATTTCTTTATTAGCGAAATAGTAAAAACATAACGTACATGGTTGATATGAGTGACCAAAATAACAAAATAAATAATTATTGAACAATACATATTTTTTTCAGTTCCTTAGTTCATTTTAATATAAAATTGTAGTCATAAATAATTAACACTGTTGTATCCTTTCTTCACACTTTATTTTCTAATGGTTAGATATATATTTCAAGTGCTAAGCACTAATTTTCAATAACAACTCTTTATTGAATTGAAATATATATCTAACCATTAGAAAATAAAGTGTGAAGAAAGGATACAACAGTGTTAATTATTTATGATTATACTCTTCACGAAACTCAAAAACAAATATCGATAAAATTGTAGGTTTAATAATAATTCAAGGATTTAAAAATGTTAAGTATTTAGTTTATTTATTAATTGTATTTAAAATTAGATTAGATTTAGATCAGTGAAAAAAGTGCTGCACTAGTTCATGTAACGGATATCAATTAAGGAGAATCTAAATTATATTAGGTTTGTCCTCTTGTACTGTACTAAGTTGAACTGAGTTTAAGTTTGTGACGTCACAGTTCAAGTTAACGAACAGATTCAGTACAAAAAGTGCTGCACTAGTTCATGTAACGAATAAACCTATTAAGAAAAATTGCGATGGGTGTAAAAATAACTGTATTTTCAAGGAAATTTACTGTCTCTCAAATTAATTAATGTCTATCAGGCATTCTTATGTAATGTAGCCCCCTTTACTCAATGGGTGAAACAAATGCTGGTTGGTGTCGTATTTTATGCAATGAGATTTTGCCAGTTCAACAGTGAAAGTCATAAAATGCTATTGATTTTCTGCAAGCTTAGTGACTTTTACCTTGAAACTGTCAATATAATATTAAAAATATTCCGTTTATGATATGTTGTTAACTGCTATTATTGACTTACTCGTAATAGTCGATTTGATACACCAATTTAAATCAGTATTTGAACTGGAGTTTATCATTGAATTTTTAATCAATGTCTAATTTCCATTTTGTAGATAGTTGAGGCACTTAATTTTTGAAAATCCATGATCACTTAAATAAAACACTTAATGATTTTCAACAATTAGTTGAAAATCATTAAGGGGGTATTACCACTAGGACAGCGTTTTTTTTTTACGGTTTTTCAGAATTTTTATTTTTGTGAAATTTAATACATGCGATCTTGCGGTTTCTTGCAACTTGTTTATAGATTCATAAACTATAAAAAATGAATTTTAATTCTTTTCAATCGTCCGGCTAAACCTCTAAATCTGGCCTCAAATAAGGCCGTGTCCGCCGTGTTTTTCCTCATGGCCGGAAAGATTTTTTCGATTCTGTGATTTGAAACGTAAAATGAAGTAGTAGTCATTAATCTGTATTAAATTATCTGGAGTTTGAACCACCGACAATAAAAAATCTCGATAAATAACAAAATGGAGGCCATTCGAAAAGAGTGGTCGCTTTTGCCCCCCTTTTTCTGACTTTAAGGCTCTATGAAAAATATCAAATGTTAATATATTTGAATGACGGTGGTTCAAACTCCAGAGGAAAATGTGGAGAACCGAACACTAAAAGCTCAAGTCAATCCGTTTCATAGTTTGAAAAGAAAGTTTCCGGCCAGCGAAAAAAAAGTGGTTTCGAGAAAAACGCGTTTAAAGTTTTGACACAAGTTTTAACTATTTTTGGAGATTTTTGGCTTTAGTCAGCTATGCCAGCTCCGTACACTAGGCCCTCCTCTTCCTCTAAAAACTGGGTTTGAATGATTTACTCCTGCCAGCGTTGTTGGATGGCCTTATGAGTTGCTGGAGTCAGGCAAAATTCGTCCCACATCTCACGCTCCGCGTCGGTCCGCACCGGAAAGCCTTGGCTTGCAGGCCGATATGGATTCCCAGTGTCTCTATCGTCTTAAAAACTGCCGAGTATCCGTCGTTGAAAATGCTGGTAGCTATGAAAGACGCGATAGCGACGGTTTTTGCACCACAGTTGAGGTGCTTCGAAGCCAGCTTCCAGACACAAGCATTCAAACTTTCGTTTGAGTTCTGCGTATTTCCACCCAGCCACCTACTCAGCATTGTTGACTTCAACAAGCAAAAATCTAACTAACGAATTCGCCTATTGTAAAACGGCTTTCGGACATGAAACTAGATACTATCAAGTATCAATACATGCAAAAAAAAAAATCAATTTTTTAAAACTTCCGAATGGTAATACCCCCTTAAGGAGAATCTAAATTATATTAGGTTTGTCCTCTTGTACTGTACTAAGTTGAACTGAGTTCAAGTTTGTGACGTCACAGTTCAAGTTAACAAACAGATTCAGTGCAAAAAGTGCTGCAGTAGTTCATGTAACGAACAAACCTATTTTAAAGAAAACACTTGGTTAAATTTCACTAATATTTTGGTTTTTTATTCCAACTAGTTTCAAGGAGAATAACTGTATTTTCAAGGAAATTTACTGTCTCTCAAATTAATTAATGTCTATCAGGCATTCTTATATAATGTAGCCCCCTTTACTCAATGGGTGAAACAAATGCTGGTTGGTGTCGTATTTTATTCAATGAGATTTTGCTAGTTCAACAGTGAAAGTCATAAAATGCTATTGATTTTTTGCGAGCTTAGTGACTTTTATCTTGAAACTGTCAATATAATATTAAAAATATTCCGTTTATGATATGTTATTAACTGCTATTATTGACTTACTCGTAACAGTCGATTTGATACACCAATTTAAATCAATATTTGAACTGGAGTTTATCATTGAATTTCTAATCAATGTCTAATTTCCATAAACACAAACAAACAAACAAACAAACAGTACAAATCTCACTCGTACTGCCCCTTAAGTGGTGTTCCTCAAGGATCAAACCTTGGGCCCTTATTATTCATTTTATTTATTAATGATATAGTTAAAGATATCAATTCTAAAACCCTAATATATGCAGATGATGTCAAAATTTTTAGCTGTATTAAATCTGTAGATGATTGCCAATCATTACAAAACGACTTGGATAACATCATAGAATGGAGCCTCAATAATAAACTGCATCTTAACATATCCAAGTGCAAGATTATATCATTTTTTAGAACCTTTACTCATATAGCATTTGATTACAACATGAACAATGTTTCATTAGAAAGAGTAACTATTTTAAAAGATCTCGGTGTCTTATTTGATAAAGATTTATCGTTTATACCCCATTATAATGCAAGCAACATTAATTTAACCTTAGCCATTGAACCGTTTGGTGTTAGCGATTCAGGTTATCCCTTGTAAAACATATTTCTCATATATATATATATATTTTTTTTGATATTATTTTGTTTATACATTAATTTTGGTTATACTTAGTAACGTAATGAGTATGATGTGTTACTATATACAACTAATTGTGTTAATTTCAATTGTAAAAAAGGTGAATTCCGTAAATAAAGAATAATAATAATAATAATAATAATACAGAAAGATGCCTTAAAAATGCTAGGTTTTATTCGGCGTATCAGTGAGCCTTTTCGGGACATTTATACAATAAATAAATTGTATCAAACATATGTGCGTCCAAAATTGGAATATTGTGCTTGTGTTTGGGCATCGAATTACAATGTGCATATGCAAAAATTAGAGCGAGTGCAAAAAATGTTTGTTAAATATTTGTATTTTAAAAAACATACAGTTTACCCCGACACTGCTGTATCTTATAGTGATCTGTTGTCAATGTTTGACTTACAAGAATTGGGCTCAAGGCGCAAAATCTTACTTCTAAAATGTCTACATCAGATCATTCATAACGATATTGATGATCCCAATTTATTGGCACTAATAAATATATATGTTCCTAGAGCGTCTAGTAGAAATTGTACAACATTTATACGTAACCATAGCTACACTAATTTATATTATTATTCTCCAATTAATTTCATGAAACTGTTACATCTTGATGTTCAACAATATGCAGATATATTTATGCTTAGTCCAAATGAATTTATAAAATGTATCAAAAATATATTATAATACGTCTCCTTAATTTTATGTATGTTTGTGTATGTATGTAAGCATTGTTTTTTTGTTTGTTTAAATTTACACTTAGTCTAAGTAGTCTTATATATTTTTCCTGTAAATGGATGTTAATTTCTGTTGGAAAATAAAATTATTATTATTATTATTTTGTAGATAGTTGAGGCACTTAATTTTTAAAAATCCATGATCACTTAAATAAAACACTTAATGATTTTCAACAATTAGTTGAAAATCATTAAGTGTTTTATTTAAATTTCCATTTTATCGAAACGACAAAATATTGATCTGCAGTTCATAGATAAACTACAGTTCAAAGTTTGTGTGCAATTGCCTGTTTTAAATTGTTATGAAAGTTGAATTTGAAATTTTTATTTTCTAGAATTATAAAACGAAACGTAATTTTGTTCTATTTATCATAAAACACCGTGAACATTTCTTTATTTCTTTGAAAATCGTCAACCTTTGTCACACTTGTTTAACATCTCCATTGTTTCACAGTGAATAAGGAAATTTGGAAGAAAGTTCTATTGTTACGTTTAAT
Organism: Philonthus cognatus; assembly: GCA_932526585.2. Lineage (NCBI taxonomy): Eukaryota > Metazoa > Arthropoda > Insecta > Coleoptera > Staphylinidae > Philonthus > Philonthus cognatus. The sequence continues at coordinate 53,925,104 of OW052247.1, read as the reverse complement.
GGTACAAACATTGAATTCCTGTTAATTGTAAAATTACATAAGTCAGTTGTTACAAGTTTCATAAAAGATATATATAAAAAAAAATGTTTTTTTTTAATCTATTTACTGGATATTGGTCTCAGACCATTCTACCATTTCACCTTTATATTTTTTAATTTAACTTTATTTAGACGCCACAAACACATTCGCACACATCCATGGACCCAGGTGGAATCATTTTGTACTTTAAAATGACCTCACTCGGCGGGACTCGAGCCCTCGATCCCTGGATTAGGAGGCAAGGCCTCTAAAATGACCTCACTCGGCGGGACTCGAGCCCACGACCCCTGGATTAGGAGGCAAGGCCTCTACCCACTACCCCACCGGGGTCCCCCACACAATGATTTTCGATTATAAAAAATTTGCCATTATAATAAAAATGTTTCCTGATTGTTAATTTGTGCGTGGATTAATGCTTTAAATAAAAAAGAGAGAAATTAACCAGCACTAACAATGTGATCGTCAATTATACTAAAATAAATGAGTTATAATGGACTTATAATGAGTTTCAAAACTTTGTTTTGTGGTTCAGACGTCGTGTTATTTCTGTATGCTCTATATTTTTAGCGTGCGGTTTTTGTTTGAATAGCTTTGTTCCAGAATTGATTTTTTTTTTCTTTTGGTTCATTACTGTGGAATAAATTGTTGAAATGAGATCATCGTTTAATGTGTGGGTGATTTAAATTTTATGGCAATTTCAATTTGTTTATTTGTCGGTTGTATATATTATTGGGTACAAGTAGGCGTGGAATGGGTTTATGTGGCCTCGTTGCATAATATATTGAGTGCATCATGGTTTAATAGAAAATTACATTTAGAATACAAAATTATGTCCCATTTGAAAATTTTGATTGTTTAATCTCCTAAATAATTATATCTACATAAGTATAAATGAAATTGCCAATTCTTAGTTGCAGAATACTTCAAACATTAAAAGTGCGATTCTTTTCGCAATCTACAACAAGTTAGTCTTATAAAGACTATATCAAACACTCATTGAAACAACTACTTCCCGGGCTAATACCCCGACGGACATTGAAGTAGTTGTTTCAATGAGTGTTTGATATAGTCTTTGTAACACTAACTTGTTGTAGATTGCGAAAAGAATCGCACTTTTAAATTATATCTACATAAATTTGAGATAAATGGTGTCGTAAATTTTTGTTTGTTTTTTTTTTTTATTATAAATATTATAAACCTGAATTTGATACTGATTTATTGATAACAAACAAAATTATATGAACAAATATTATTCAGAGTCTCATCTTAGAAAAATGCATTTTTTCCAACAATTTAAAAAGTTAAGTTATTCTCAATTGAAGGGAAATAGATGCATGTTTATCCAGATATGAGAAATCTGATAACTGTTGGACACCTCGATTTTTTTTGTATTGAAGGGTATGATTCTCCTTCAATACAAAAAAATCGTGGTGTCCAACAGTTATCAGATTTCTCTTATCTGTATAAACGTGCATCTATTTCACTTCATTTGAAAATAACTTAACTTTCCTAAGTGTTAAAAAAATGCATTTTTCTAAGATGAAACTCTGAATAATATTTGTTCATATAATTTTGTTTGTTGTCAATAAATCAGTATCAAATTCAGGTTTATAATTCAATGACTTTTGTACTACAATTTTTGTTGGTCGAATACCTTGGTTAAATACATTTCCGGGGACCCTCGTGGGTCAGTGAGTAGAGCTCCTGCTCTTGGGCCAGAGGGTGTTGGGTTCGAATCCCACCGGGGGGTGTCACTTTCTTATCGGGAAATTGGCACCCTCTGGAGCCATGGATGTTGTATGAATGCGTTGTGACGTCCATATGAGTTGTATAACGTGTGTATGTGGATAAGTTAATTTAAAATCGAAAAATAATAATACAAACGGCTGCTGACTGTATGGCCAAGAGCCGAGGTCAAAAAAAAAAAATACATTTTTTTTATATTTCAGGGAGATTGATATGGATGCAAAACTCATTATACAAATGAATGGTAAAACGACTGGCATTCTCAACAGCAAGGTGTGTATACAATTTTTTTTTAATGATTCTGCGAACCAATTTTCTTATCAGTCGCATATTTTGTATTGTATTGTTTCTATTTTAATATTTCAAATAATTGTTTTATACGATAAGTGTATAAAACAATTATTTGAAATATAATTCTCATTTAGCATTGTTTAAGAAACAAATAAATAATTCAGCAAACAATGACCACAACTCTGTTTATAAAATGTCTTCCTCTTTCTGCAAAATATTTATTTATTCCTTTGCCTATCTACCTTTCGGTGTAAGGCTTACATTACTAATTTTTATAGTATTCTCTCCACTTCTTCCTGTCCTTTGTTATTTCATTTATTTCTTCCCACGTGTTCCCTTTTCTTGTTGCCTCTTCTTTTATTACGCTGTTCCATTCTCTTCTTGGTCTTCCTCTTTGTTTTTTTCCTGTTGCTCGTGTCTCATGTATTTTTTTGGTATTTCTTTCTTCGCTCATTCTTCTTATGTGTCCATACCACCTCATTTGTCCTTCCGTGATTTTTTCCTGTATTGGCTTTATTTGTAGGTTTTTCCTATGTGTTTCGTTCCTTATTCTGTCTCTTATTGTTTTGTGTTCGATTTTTCTTAGGAATCTCATCTCCATTGTATTAATTCTTTTTATTTGCTTTCCTGTCATCGTCCATGTTTCACTACTGTATGTTAGCGTTGGTCTAATTACTTTTTTCACTATCTCTGTTTTTGTGTCTCTTGATATTTCCTTTTTACTAAAAAATGTGTTTTTCAACATGTTATAGAGTGTTGCCGTTTTTCCTATTTTATCATCAATTTCTTTATCTAGTTTGCCATTACTCTGAATAATGGTTCCTAAATATCTATATTGTTCTACCTGTTCGATTTTTTTACCGTGTATTTTTATTTCGTGTTTCTTTGTTCCTTTGGCAATTATCATTGTTTTTGTCTTTTCATAGTTTATTTTCATGTTTATTTTCGTAAGTTCTTTCTCTATTATTTCCATGTTGTTTTGTAGGTCTTCTTCTGTTTCTGCAATTATTGCCATATCGTCTGCGAAGAGTAGTTCCGCTATTTTTGTGATTTCCAGTTTGTAATATCCAACTTTCAGCATCTTCATTTTTTGTTTTGCTTTTTTCATCGCCGTGTCCAATACTATTGTAAATAGTAGAGCGCTTAGCACACATCCCTGTTTCACTCCTTTCTTCGTTTCGAATTCCTTTGATTCCTCGTTATTTGTTCTTACTATATTTCTGTTATTTTTGTACATGGTTATAATTACATTTATTATTTCGTTCTCTATTCCTCTTTCTGCTAGTTCTCTCCATATGTCTTCTCTTTTTATCCTGTCAAATGCCTTCTCGAGGTCTGCAAAATAATTGATTAATAAACTGCAGTAACAGGATGATACGTTTTATAAAGAGAGTTATGGTCATTGTTTGCTGAATTATTTATTTACCCAATCTACAAATTCAGTTCCGATGATATGTAATTTTTATGTAGGCAAACACTAGAGATGAAGCTATTCGCTACAAGGAATTCACATTCGACCATTCCTACTGGTCACACGACGACACATCACCCAACTATGCATCACAACAAGACGTCTACGGCGACCTGGGCACCGAAGTCGTTGACTGCGCCTTCCAGGGCTACAACGCGTGTGTCTTCGCTTACGGCCAGACCGGAAGTGGAAAGACGTTCACAATGATGGGATCACCGGTTAATATAATCCGAAACGGGAAACCTCCCAGAAATTCACGGTCTCGTTATTTTGTAGGAGAACCAGGGTCTTATACCGAGGATATGCAAGGCGCTTTTCGAGCGGATGTCCGTCGACTCGAAAAGGGGCACCACGCACCGTGTTCAGGTCAGTTACCTGGAGATCTATCAGGAGCGTGTGGCCGACCTGCTCAGGGGGAGAGATTCCACGTCGCTGAAGGTTAGGGAGCATCCGAAACGGGGACCATACGTACAAGGTTTGACCACTTGTCTTGTCACCAATTACGGGCACATTCAAGAGTGCATGAATAGGTAAGTAAATATTTTACATATGTACAGGATTTTGTTTCTTTTAAGTATACATACCTGAATATATACGTTGTAAATTTTCAGGCATTCGTTGTTTTTTAAAAATGTTCTATTGGAAGCTTCTAACGAGTGTTTCCACTCCCAGACTAAGCATGAAGTAAAATTTCGAGTTTAGAAAAGCCTGAAAATTTGGTTTGGTCGTGTAGCGAAGCGGAGCGACCAAACCAAATTTTCAGGCTTTTCTAAACTCGAAATTTTACTTCATGCGCCACCTGTACAAAACACTGATTTCAAGTAAAGTTTAAAATATACTGCTTCAGAATAATGCTTAAACAGTATATTTTGAACCTTATTTTAAATCAGTGTTTTGTACGGGTGGCGCATGAAGTAAAATTTCGAGTTTAGAAAAGCCTGAAAATTCAGGATTTTGTTTCTTTTAAGGATACATACCTGAATATATACGTTGTAAATTTTCAGGCATTCGTTGTTTTTGAAAAATGTTCAATTTGAAGCTTCTAACGAGTGTTTCCACTCCCAGACTAAGCATGAAGTAAAATTTCGAGTTTAGAAAAGCCTGAAAATTTGGTTTGGTCGCGTAGCGAAGCGGAGCGACCAAACCAAATTTTCAGGCTTTTCTAAACTCGAAATTTTACTTCATGCGCCACCCGTACAAACCACTGTTTTCAAGTAAAGTTTAAAATATACAGCTTCAGAATAATGCTTAAACAGTATATTTTGAACCTTATTTTAAATCTGTGTTTTATACGGGTGGCGCATGAAGTAAAATTTCGAGTTTAGAAAAGCCTGAAAATTTGGTTTGGTCGCTCCGCTTCGCTACGCGACCAAACCAAATTTTCAGGCTTTTCTAAACTCGAAATTTTACTTCATGCTTAATCTGGGAGTGGAAATACTCGTTACAAATATCAAATTGAACGCTTTTCAAGAACAACGAACACTTGAATATTTACAATGTGTATATATGGAGGTATGTATACCTAAAAGCAAAAATCCCTGAAAATTTACAATGTGTAAATATCGAGGTATGTATACTTAAAGCAAAAATTCCCTGCAAATTAGTGTCCGACATGGATGCTCACTTGCCCGTGAAAAAAATACCGCGCTGTTTCTTGCAGCAAGCAAGATGACAAAGAGATCAGATATTAAATTAGAAACTAATGTGTATATTAAAGGGCAAATATTTGCAGGGGAAATGGCAATAGGACGACGGCAGCGACTAACATGAATGACGTCAGCAGTAGGAGCCACGCGATTTTTACAATAACATTCGTCCAGGCAGGATATTGTGATGGCGTTCCTAGTGAGACTGTATCCAAGGTAAATTTTATCAATGAATGTCATTGTCAAAGTCAGATTGGTATACACAAAAATATTTATACATTTATAAACTGAGTTATGTAAGTTACATATTTTATGCTTTGTAATTAAAAAAGTACCTTATTCCTAAATCTACTTAACTTTATATTTGAACTGTCCAACTAGCAATTAAGAATTTTTAAAATTATCACATTTATTAACAATCTGAAAAAATCGCTGTGTATAATTCGCCAGAATTCTTGTTATCATTATAGCTTATTCAACCTATAATGTGCTAACAGAAAAGTGGAGATTTACACTCAACAAAATGTTGTGTATAATTCATAAGAATTCTTGTGATCATTAAATCTGACTATAGTACGGCAAACATTAACTTGCCCATACGCAGTGGTAAAATTAGAGTGGTAAAGGAATAGGCGCACTCGATAGGTTCGTGTCGAGTTTGGTCTTGCTTGTGATCCTTAAATCTAACTATAGTACACAAACATCACTTGCCTATGCGCAGTGGTAAAATTAGGGGGTAAAGGAATAGGCGCAGGAACCTACCTATCGAGTGCGCCCATTCCCTTACCGCCCTAATTTTACCACTGCGCGTCGGCAAGTAATTTTTGCCGTACTATAGTCAGATTTAAGGATCACAAGAATTCTTATGAATTATGCACAACAATTTACTCATGTTTGTTTTTCGCTCCTTCTCTGGGCAACTTAAATGTGCCGCGCTATATTTGATCTACAGTGTAATAACAGAACATTGAAGATCTATATTATCTGTTTCATCCTAGATACATTTAGTGGATTTGGCCGGTAGCGAACGTGCGGACGCAACTGGCGCCACTGGTCAGCGATTAAAGGAAGGTGCACACATTAACAAGTCGTTGGTGACGTTAGGATCTGTGATATCTGCCCTGGCAGAAATTTCCGTGGACACGAACGGCCACAAGAAGTCATTCTTCATACCGTACAGAGACTCCGTCCTCACTTGGCTGCTTAAAGACAGCCTCGGGGGCAACTCGAAGACAATCATGATAGCCGCTATTAGTCCAGCAGGTATTTTCCAATTGACCCTTTCAGGCATAGTAGTTTTGTCAGAATACCACCAATATTATGTATTATTGGATTCAAATTTTCTTTTTGTTCCATCGATTTATAATTACATCAAAGATCTAATTTATCAAATCGTTATTCAACAACTGTAAAATTAGGATGTAATTTTTTATAACGAATACAGTTTCTGGTGGAGGCGCACACTACTTTTTATACTTACTCCTATATATAAAACAAAAGGAATCTATTGTTTTCGCTAAAATGTTTATGCCTTAGAATGAAATCTACCGCAGAATTATATGAGTCGTCTAGTTCCAAAACTGGCCATCTCCACAATTTCATGAAATTACTTTTATTCCACACAAATATTCTTCAATCACTTTTACACATTGTGTTCAAGAGGTTTCGATTAAAACGCATGTTATTTAAGGGGGTCTTCCGGTATAATTGACCCAAACTTTGGATTTTTTTTCTAGGGAACTGGTAAGAGTTAGAGACCTGGGGTTTTTTTTAAATCTTTATTCATCCTTGCTCTACAATTGGGATTTTTGTCGAGTCGAAAAAATCAAAATGGCGTCCTAGGCTGCCCGCAGTTTTGGAACATTTCCGCCGGGCAGCCGTCATGCCCGGCGGAAATGTTCCAAAACTGCGAGCAGCCTAGGGGTCGCTATTCGTCACCTAGAAACAAAATCATCTCAGTTTCTTGAAGAGTATAGTTCAGAGAATGGAATGAACTACGAAATTTTGAAAAAACTCAAAATTTGACAAAATGGCGGGCATTTGAAGAAAAAGTCGTGTTTTTCGGTCGATTTTTTGACTTTGACAGGCTGTAAAAAATCTTTAAAATTGCAAATTGCACCGGGAGGTTAGTTCATTCCATGAAGAAAAGTGTTTTCAATAACGGAAGCAAAGAACGAAGTCAATTGGTTGAACCGTTCAAACGCTAGAATGCTCGCAGTTTTGAAAAATGTAGTTTTTAGAAAAACGCGTTTAAAGTTTGCGAAACAATTTTTCTGTGTAATTCAAAGTATTCGGCGGAAAATTCGCAAACAATAGTCAATACCTAGGTTTTCGGGGTCGCTGAATACGAATCTGAGGTCAAATTTGAAAAATTCAAAATGGCGGATCCAATATGGCGGTCCAAAAAACTCATACTCATCAAAATTTATGAAATTCGAGATTAAAGGGTTTTTGGGGTCGCTGAATACGAATCTGTGGTCAGATTTGGAGTTGTTAACTTACATTCAATCAGCAATTCCAGCCGTCATGCCCGGCGGAAATGTTCCAAAACTGCGAGCAGCCTAGGGGTCGCTATTCGTCACCTAGAAACAAAATCATCTCAGTTTCTTGAAGAGTATAGTTCAGAGAATGGAATGAACTACGAAATTTTGAAAAAACTCAAAATTTGACAAAATGGCGGGCATTTGAAAAAACAGTCGTGTTTTTCGGTCGATTTTTTGACTTTGACAGGCTGTAAAAAATCTTTAAAATTGCAAATTGCACTGGGAGGTTAGTTCATTCCATGAAGAAAAGTGTTTTCAATAACGGAAGCAAAGAACGAAGTCAATTGCTTGAACCGTTCAAACGCTAGAATGCTCGCAGTTTTGAAAAATGTAGTGTTTAGAAAAACGCGTTTAAAGTTTGCGAAACAATTTTTCTGTGTAATTCAAAGTATTCGGCGGAAAATTCGCAAACAGTAGTCAATACCTAGGTTTTCGGGGTCGCTGAATACGAATCTGATTTCAAATTTGAAAAATTCAAAATGGCGGATCCATTATGGCGGTCCAAAAAACTCATACTCATCAAAATTTATGAAATTCGAGATTAAAGGGTTTTTGGGGTCGCTGAATACGAATCTGTGGTCAGATTTGGAGTTGTTAACTTACATTCAATCAGCAATTCCAGCCGTCATGCCCGGCGGAAATGTTCCAAAACTGCGAGCAGCCTAGGGGTCGCTATTCGTCACCTAGAAACAAAATCATCTCAGTTTCTTGAAGAGTATAGTTCAGAGAATGGAATGAACTACGAAATTTTGAAAAAACTCAAAATTTGACAAAATGGCGGGCATTTGAAGAAAAAGTCGTGTTTTTCGGTCGATTTTTTGACTTTGACAGGCTGTAAAAAATCTTTAAAATTGCAAATTGCACCGGGAGGTTAGTTCATTCCATGAAGAAAAGTGTTTTCAATAACGGAAGCAAAGAACGAAGTCAATTGGTTGAACCGTTCAAACGCTAGAATGCTCGCAGTTTTGAAAAATGTAGTTTTTAGAAAAACGCGTTTAAAGTTTGCGAAACAATTTTTCTGTGTAATTCAAAGTATTCGGCGGAAAATTCGCAAACAGTAGTCAATATAGGTTTTCGGGGTCGCTGAATACGAATCTGAGGTCAAATTTGAAAAATTCAAAATGGCGGATCCAATATGGCGGTCCAAAAAACTCATACTCATCAAAATTTATGAAATTCGAGATTAAAGGGTTTTTGGGGTCGCTGAATACGAATCTGTGGTCGGATTTGGAGTTGTTAACTCACATTCAATCAGCAATTCCAGCGCCATATAAGAGTCCGCGACCACTCTTTCTCGGCATGGTGCGTCAGAATAAATAAAACTGATACTGACCATGCGATAATTGCAGGTTATGTTTTATCCGAAACCTACAAAACCCAGTAATAGCTACTGCCATCTAGAGGACGAAAAGAAAGCATTCCAATTACCATCTGCCGAAAAGAAACCGGTTCGAGCGCGCGCGAAAAAAGTTATACCTGCGCGACCCATACCGCTCGGGACGGCGATGCATTCAAAGGCCTGTAGCGACGTAAATATTTGCCGGATCGAAATATCCTTTTACCCACATATTCTAGACATGTTTAGCTTTGATTTCATACAAAAAAAATCGATTTTTTGAAAAAATTATACCGGAAGACCCCCTTAAAAGGAAAATTCTCTCTACATTTATATATACGCATACTGGAATAAATAAATATAAATAATCAATTATCATATCTTGTGCCTAAGTCGTGGTACAATAAATCTCTTTTAGTAATAATAATTTATTTATTTATTTGCTATTGTTATATTTTAATGTTGCGGATTTAGTATTATGTGATTGTTAGATTGTGTAATTGGAGTATTCGAGCTTAGTTCATTTAACATTCACGGCTTCCCTCAGTTTGCCCCCGTTTGAAAGACAGCCCTGCACTGGCTTGTATTCAATTAAGTTTCCTTGCAGTCTATTTAGTCAGAAAAAAATTATATCGGAAGACCCCCTTAAGTGTCAGAAAATTCGATTTGTTCCAAAAGCGACCATCTTCATATATTTTCGTTCCAAGATTTTGCTGGTAGGAGATGGCCGGTTTTGGAACTAGACGACTCATATATAACTTGTTTGGCACTGTAGCCTACAGTATATGCGAGTTGTATTTAACTTTATACTTGCTACAAAAGATATTTTCACCTTTGTCGCAGACTGTAATTATGGTGAAACCTTAAGTACACTAAGGTACGCGAACCGTGCTAAGAACATCATCAACAAACCGACGGTCAACGAAGACCCCAACGTCAAACTAATCCGCGAACTCCGCGACGAGATCAGCAAACTCAAATCCCTCATGTTCAACGAGCACCGCTCCGACGACATGCTCGCGCAGCTGCATGAAAAGGAAGCGCGCGAAAAAGAACTCACCGAAGAATGGACTGGAAAATGGCGGGAAGCTCAGGCCATTCTCCGGGAGCAGAAAGCTCTCGGTTTGAGAAAGGCAGGACCGGGCGTTGTTTTAGATTCGGACAGGCCGCATCTGGTGGCGATTGATGATGATCCGCTGAGTACGGGTGTGACTTTGTATCATTTGAAGGAGGGTCAGACGACGATCGGGACGGAGGAGGCGGATACTAAGCAGGATATAAGTTTGCGAGGGCCGGGGATGGAGCCGCAGCACTGTATTATTACTTTTGAGAATGGGGTGGCTACGCTGAATCCCAAACCTGGTGCTCAAGTTTGGTTGAATAATATTTTGATTGAGAATCCGGCTAGGCTGTCGCAGGGGTGCATAATTTTCTTAGGAAGGGCTCACGTATTTAGGTACGTATTTAGTTTACAAAGAAATCACAAATAAGGAACATAATATCTATCTTTAGTCAGAGTGTCGACTATTATGACTAAGGCTAGGATTCGAATACGAATAATTCAAATAGTCAAATATTCGAATATTCAAATACTAAATTATTCATTTATTTGAATATTCGTCTATCCACATATTTGAAAATTTGAATAATTAAAATATTTGAAAATTCAAATAATTAAAAATGTTTCAAATGTGTAAAAATATTCAAATGTTTTTATTAAAACATAATTTTTACTACCCGTGGTGATGAGGTAGATGAATTATATGTGAAAGTAACCTTTTAAATGAATAATTGAAGAAATAAATTTAAAAAATTACCAGCCTTAACAGTATACTTTAAACTTCACTTGAAATTAGTGCTTTATATGCCTGGCGCATGAAGTAAAATTTCGAGTTTAGAAAAGCCTGAAAATTTGGATTTGGCGGGCTCGCTTCGCTCCGCCCGGCAAATCCAAATTTTCAGGCTTTTCTAAACTCGAAATTTTACTTCATGCTTAATCAAGGAGTGGACAAAACTTGTTTGACAGCTATTGAAACCTATAATGACAATACTGATTTCTTAGAGAAAATGGGAAAGAAACACAAACTGTAGTCATTTTCATAATCTTTCTGAGTTTCGTTAATTATCTTATTCATTTTTTTAAGAATTTGGTGTTGTCATTAAAGGTTTTAATATCAGGTGTTAATTTAAAAACCCGATCGAGAAGGCATTGCTCTTTTGATAGAAGGAAATATAATGAAAAAGTGAAGTCGCAGCTTAATATACATTTTGTCATACCTGACATAAATGTCAGATTGTGTTAATCAGTAGCTCATTAATTTGCCTTGTTCTAATAGTTGTGTTGCTTCTTTTTCTTTCGTGTGAGTGGGCATTAAAATACCAAATTAAATAAAAAAAACTGTTATAAAACTAGTTTAGATTAACATTCCCACTGAGGAAACACAATTAAGTAATTTTTAGTGCCGGGCTCGCTTCGCTCCGCCCAGCAAATCCAAATTTTCAGGCTTTTCTAAACTCGAAATTTTACTTCATGCTTAATCAAGGAGTGGACAACACTTGTTTGACAGCTATTGAAACCTATAATGACAATACTGATTTCTTAGAGAAAATGGGAAAGAAACACAAACTGTAGTCATTTTCATAATCTTTCTGAGTTTTGTTAATTATCTTATTGATTTTTTTAAGAATTTGGTGTTGTCATTAAAGGTTTTAATATCAGGTGTTAATTTAAAAACCCGATCGAGAAGGCATTGCTCTTTTGATAGAAGGAAATATAATGAAAAAGTGAAGTCGCAGCTTAATATATATTTTGTCATACCTGACATAAATGTCAGATTGTGTTAATCAGTAGCTCATTAATTTGCCTTGTTCTAATAGTTGTGTTGCTTCTTCTTCTTTTGTGTGAGTGGGCATTAAAATACCAAATTAAATAAAAAAAACTGTTATAAAACTAGTTTAGATTAACATTCCCACTGAGGAAACACAATTAAGTAATTTTTCATCAACATTTAAACGTTTAATGTTGATTTGTTTTTTGCTCAGTGGGCTGACAGTAGCGACTGACAAATTCACGTATAACCTACTTCACAATTTTTTGAAAATTTCATAGCCAACTCGATCGGGTGTTTGACTGAACACCTGATAGTTGTTTAACAAGGGTTTTTCACTCCTTGATTAAGCATGAAGTAAATATTTCAGGCTTTTCTAAACTTAAAATATTTACTTCACGCACCAGGCGTGTAAAACACTGATTTAATATGAACTTTAAAAAATACTTAGTTATTGTTAAGTGACCAATTTTAAAAATTGAACTATTCAAATGCAATTTTAAAAATTCCCAGCCTTAATTATGATATTCCACATTTGTCGATCATGAAATCACATACTTGGTCAACGTGAGCCGATATTTTTTCAATCATTAACATTTATTTTCTTGAATTAATTTCTCATCTGGCACTTGGTGAAACATATTACACTATGTAAAGTTAATTAAAGGAAAGGCACTTGGTATTGTTTCACAATTAAATCTTTATTCCGACTAGTTTCGGTTTGTTAGACCATTTTCAAAGGAATGTGAATGTGTTCCTTTGAAAATGGTCTAACAAACCGAAACTAGTCGGAATAAAGATTTAATTGTGAAACAATACCAAGTGCCTTTCCTTTAATTAACTTTACATATTGACATTTATTATAATGACACCGAAGAGTAATATATAAATGTTATAATTTTTAAATTTAGAAACATCAACTTTGAAAACTTAGCTTAGTTGCTACAAATGTGTTGATTATCTTTTTTTAATTGAATTCCTTTTATCTGAATCGTATTTTTTTCAATATCATCGTATTTTTTTTCATTATCAATCGTATTTTTTTCACTTGTGATTATTTTGTTTAATAAATTTATCATTATCCTGTGTTTAATTTACACAATAAATGAATCATTAACATTCATTATCAATAGATTTAACGATCCGGCCGAGGCAGCTCAGATGAGAAAAGGTGAACGCACACACTTGTCCAGGATGAGTTTGCTGAGCTGGTCGACTCCAGACTTGGCCGCTTCCATGGAGAATTTACCAAGGTAAGTTCAGTTACAAAATGGGGATAATTGAATTTGCCACACAGGGGTGTATAGAGAGGAGTGAATACAACGATAGGTACGAGAGGTGGCAGGTGCATGGGAGAATACCGAGGTATTTGGTGGAGGGGGGATGGAGTAGGGAGGAAAGGACGGTGCTGGCGAGGGCGGGGTGTGGGTCAGGGGAGAGAGGAAGGTGTGGATGGTGGAAGAGTATGGGAAGTGTGTTATGTGTGAGCGGGGGAGAGGTACGTGAAGTCATTTGGCGAGGGGGTGAAGGAGGAATGGGTGGGAGTAAGAGGGAATAGAAGAGTGATGGAATGGATGAGAGGATGGGGCTGGGGCAAGGACACTGGAGAAGTTGGGGGAATAGAGGGGGTAGCGATTAGTGTAGATGTAACGTATTATTATGCCAATAAAGGTCTTTTTTTTTAATTTGTCACAAATTAGATAAAATTAATTTCCATGATTTTTGAAATTCTTTCTTTTTCTTTCTTTCTTTTTTTTTTATTCTTGCTTAAGACCAGAGGTTTACAAACGTTAATAAGAGTGGTAGAAAAAATATAAATATAAAAAATACAAATATAAAATATAAAAATACAAACAGAAAATATAAATATAAAATACAAATATAAAATCCAAATATAAAATCCAAATATAAAATCAAAATATAAAAGCCAAACATAAAATGTAAAACACGATAAAATACAGAATAAATACTATATACGATACAACATATTAAAAACATTTAAAAAAATTGTATCAGTTACTTGGCCCAAAATCCGCGAATTGGTGATTAATACATTCATCAATGCTGAAAAATGCTTTGGATACTAAATAAGACTTAACATGTTTCTTGAACTTTATATGGGGGAGAGATTTTATGGCCTGAGGTAAATAAGTGAATAATTTTGGCCCATAATAATTTTCTCCACTCCTAGACTTAGATAGTCGTAATCTATCTGGATAAATATGCTCACAGCCTCCCGTGCCGTATTTATGTACTTGATCATTTTTTGAATAATTATTAACGTTTTTATGAACATGCAGCAAGCATTCGAATAAAAACAAACTGGGTAAAGTAAGTATCCCTAGATTCCTAAAGACGTTGACGCAATTATCTCTGTAGCCTATGCCCGCTATTAATCGAACTGCTCGACGTTGTAGGCCGAATATCCGAGGTGCTATACTGGAGTGTCCCCAAACAAGAATGCAATATTGAATTTTCGACTGAAAGAGAGCATGATAGGCAGTTAGTAGTGCGGGTTTAGGAAGAGTGTTACTTAAAGTCCTAAGCAAGAAAGTTACCTTGCTAAATGCCAAACTAAGTACTTTTTCATGCTCTCTCCAGCTCAATTTAGAGTCGATGTTGATGCCTAAAAATCTACAATGTCCATGTTCGTTATTGCCTGATTTAAGTGTGAAAATAAGGTGAACAGTCTTTGAAGTTTTTATCGAGAGTTTGTTGGAATTAAACCACGCCAATGTTTTATTGTTTATCAGCTCTCTCTGTTGCAGGGTGTTTTGCAAATCAGTACTCTTATTTATAGAAGTCGTATCATCCGCGTACATTAAAATGTTTCCTTCTTCGATGTAGGCCGGTAAATCATTTACGTATATTAAAAACAGGAGTGGACCTAATATCGACCCCTGCGGCACACCACATGATACTGTTGCAAAACTTGATGTTTGCTCCTTAAATTTGACTTGCTGTATTCTATTTTGGAGGTAAGAAGACATTAAACGGCAACTCTCAGGACTGAAATTATAGAAATATAGCTTCCGTAGTAGGACGTCATGAGGAACACAGTCAAAGGCCTTACTAAGGTCAAAAAATAAAGCTGCTGTATATTGGCCAGCTTCTAGTCCATAGATTATTTCCTCAACAAGAACTCGAACTGCATCGGCTGTTGAACGTTCCTCTCGGAAGCCATATTGGTTATTACTTAATACCTCATTTTCCACCAGAAAATTCAGTATTTGTTGAAGGAGTATTTTTTCAAAAATCTTAGATAGTATAGGCAATAACGAAATTGGACGATAATTACCGACATCAGCATGCGAGCCCTTTTTATGCAGGGGGATGACAGTAGCTATTTTTAAACTTCTCGGAAATACGTTATTTCGAATACAGTTATTTATTAGTTTTGTTAGCGGACATAGGATTGCATCTTTTACATATTTAATGGCCCCACATGTCATACCATATATGTCTCTTGAGTTAGAATTTTTAAGAGACACAATCGTCTCCCTAACTTTGACTTCACTTACCTCTCTAAAGGAAAAGTAATTATTTCCGATAGTGTGTGAATTTATTAATGTCAGCGGGTCTAAATTTAACTGTGGATGACTAGTTAAAATAGATTCAGCTATTGTAGTAAAATATTTGTTAAAATTATTAGGATCTATATCACAGTTTGGTGTATCACAGTTGTTAGGGTTTCTTTTTATTAATGACCACATTGCCTTTGGTTTGTTATTTGAGCTGTTGATGTAATTTAAATTTGCTACTTTTTTGCATATTGAAGTGCATGTTTATAGTTTGTTTTGTATTCTCTATATGTAGCTTTTAATTCGGGCAATCGAGAACTAGCTTCTTTGATAAAAAATAGAGTTTCGTGCATTTGTTTAAGATCATTATTGTACCAGACAATATTATTGTTCCATGTTTTTATTTTCTTGAGAGGAAAACAATTTAAAAAATGTATTTCCAGCAAGTAAATAAAATCTGCGAATGCTGAATTTGGACACTGGCATTTATCAAGGTAAGAGAAGTCGGTATTTTGTAATATATGGTATAACTTAGATTTACCCCTCTCCGTGATAGGTCTTACCATTTTAACAAAGTTTGTTCCCATTCGGGCAGTTTTGCGCACTTTTATGTGTATTCCAACGTGGTCTGATAGGCAGTAATCAATTGGAAAAGTGGCTATTTCTGCTGCTGGAATGTTCGTAAAAACGTTATCCAGGCAGTTGTTGTTTCTCGTGTAAAAGGAAACCAAACCTCGGAGATCAAATGACAGTAAAAGACTAGTCACGTCGTGGGCACGTTGATCATCGGAGAGAAAATGGACATTAAAATCTCCCCCCAATATAACGTTTTTGTTTAAATTGATGTAGTTCAGCATAGTTCCTAAAACATTGATAAATGTATTAAAATCACCGTTAGGTGACCTGTAAATATTAATAATAGTAATATTCTGCAGAGGAATGTATGTTGCAGCTATTTCACAATGAATTTCCACTGACAGTGAATTTATATTATTAATTTCAGTAAATTGCGTACTACTTTTTATTAGCTGCATCACACCTCCATGGATGTGATTTGATCTGGAGAAGTTAGATGCGCATTTATAATTTCTAATATCAAGTGCAGGAATTTCAGAATTTTGCAACCAATGTTCACTGATACATAGTACATTGAATAAGCATGCATATTCCATTAAAAATACTTCTAATTCATTTATTTTGTTACGAATACATTGAAGATTTATAAAATATAAATGAAAAAAATCACTTTCCTGAGTAGTGTTTGTTTCTAAGTGAGTTGCGCTTTTGCCGATTCGTTTATAAAATTTTCTTTCTGATCGGGCATTTTCGGGAAGTTGAATTGTTAGTGAGTAATTATGAAATCACAGAAGTGGATGTATTAATAAAATCCCTCTTTAATTCAGGCTAAACGGTGAAGATCCTTCAGAGATAGAAATACAGAGGCTGACTATAGTGAAGGAGAAGGAAATATTGGAGAAAGAACAAGAGGCTTTTGAAAAACGCAGAAAATCACTCGAAGAGGCTCAAGCCAAATTGGAGGTCGAAAAGAAAATCATGGAGGAGGAACATGCAGCACAGGTATAATTACAACCTTTCCGAATAAAAATTTAATGCAAGGATTTTTGTTAGGTTGATTGAGTTAGCTACGTGAAGATCAAATGTAATTGATAATTAAAGCAACCTTTATTCACTCTTTATGTGAAGAAAGGTTATTAGTGCTTTATTTATCAATTTGATTTTTGCTAAGGCAAGTCCACACCAAACATGTGTGCCTTAGCAAAAATCAAATTGATAAATAAAACACGAATAACGCATAAAGTGTGAAGAAAGGTTATTAGTGCTTTAATTATCAATTACATTTGATCTTCACGTAGCTAACTCAATCAACCTAACAAAAATCCTTGCATTAGCATGGCTTCCGTGAACGTTTGCAAATACGATTCTTTTTTTGTGTGGATGAAAACAGGAAACAGAAATTAATCACAAATAGAAAGACTGTTATTCCTTACTTCACTTTTTATTTTTATGTTAGATGTACATTTCGAGACACAAGGTGCTCATTATCAATAACAAATCCAGTTTGTTATTGATAATGAGCACCTTGTGTCTCGAAATGTACATCTAACATAAAAATAAAAAGTGAAGTAAGGAATAACAGTCTTTCTATTTGTGATTAATCACTTCACGTAAACTCGAAACAATACAGTTAACAGAAATTAATGTTTGCTTGAATTTTCCGATGTTTCACCCCAAAAAATATTTATTTATTTTTATTTATTATTCTTTATTTACGGAATTCACCTTTTTTACAATTGAAATTAACAACATTAAAGCAATAAATAACATGTAGGAATAAAGTATTGAATTAAAAGATAAATATAAATAATTATGATCACTGGTCATTGTATGAAATTTGTCAACTTAATGCGCTTTAATCGGTTTTTAAACTGCGGCAGTGAAGATGTGAATAATAAAGTCGTTACTACGCGACAGTAGGTTTGCGTAACGCATCATACGATCCATGGGATTAAACATCCCATAGTTCGTTGAGTGAAATGCCAATCTAAACAAGGGTTTATGTCTAGACTGAACATTTCTTGGTATATTGAAATTTAACATCTCCAACAGTTCGCCGCAATTCAAAATCCCGTTAACTAATTTAAATAAAAACACATTTATGTTTGCAGTTATTGTCCACATACAAATATAATCATATTTGAAAATGTTTGCGAGCATTTACGGCATGTTCGTTTGGTATGTACGTGCCTCTAGAGTTGTTAGAGAAATTAAAATATGTTTGTTTTAAATGTTCAGGCCCGGCAGTTGCAAGAAAATTGGCGGAATCTAACTGCCCAGCAGAAGCAGAGGGAGATGGAATTGCAGAGGAAAGAACAAGAGCTGATCTCCCAGAGGGAGGAATTGGAAAGGGAAAGAAGGCAGATTATGGGAGAGGTCGGCAATTGTTATTCATTTTTACAGTAGATGTATACTTTACTTTCAATAATCTTTTATTTAATTTATTTTTACCTTCTGTAGATAGAGGAAGACTGTAAAAACTTAAAAGAGTGCAAGAATGACATTTTGATTAGATTAAAGAATGCCTGCCAGTTTGTGTTTTCCCATTGTAATGAGTGTACCTTTGCCGATTCCCATTGTAAACAAGCATTTCAGGTATTGTTTATTATTTTATGATTTTTATTTGATGTAGTTTCTTTTTTTTAAATTCAGTTCAAGTATACAGGGAGTTTTTCATAAAAGTATACGTATTTCAAATTCAGCTGATTTTCTTTAAATCTTTAGATATTCGTTGTTTATAAAAAAGGTCAATTTAAAGGTTTAAACGAGTGTTTTCCACTCCCAGACTAAGCATGAAGTAAAATTTCGAGTTTAGAAAAGCCCTGTGAAAATTTGTCGAGGGTCGCACAGCGACCCAAGACAAATTTTCTGATGTATACGTATATCAAATTCAGCTGATTTTCTTTAAATCTTTAGATATTCGTTGTTTTTAAAAAAGTTCAATTTAAAGGTTTAAACGAGTGTTTTCCACTCCTAGACTAAGCATGAAGTAAAATTTCGAGTTTAGAAAAGCCCTGTGAAAATTTGTCGAGGGTCGCGCAGCGACCCGAGACAAATTTTCTGGGCTTTTATAAACTCGAAATTTTACTTCATGCGCCACGCGTATAAAACACTAAAATGTTGTGAAATTTATGTATATTTGAACCTCACTTGAAATCAGTGTTCGCACGAAGTAACATTTCGAGTTTAAAAAAGCCCAGAAAATTTGACTGCTTAAGTAGTATATTTTGAACTCACTTGAAATCAGTGTTTTATATGCGTGGCGCATGAAGTAAAATTTCGAGTTTAGAAAAGCCTGAAAATTTGGATTTGCCGGGCTCGCTTCGCTCCGCCCGGCAAATCCAAATTTTCAGGCTTTTCTAAACTCGAAATTTTACTTCATGCTTAGTCTGGGAGTGGAAAACACTCGTTTAAAGTTTCAAATTGAACTCTTTTAAAAAAACAACGAACATCTAAAGATTTAAAGAAAATGAGCTAAATTTGAAAAACGTATATTTTAAAGAAAAACTCCTTGTATATTTTTTTGGTAATTTTTTTAATTTAACTAATTGACAATCTGACAACTACGAGCCCTGTCCCACATCAGTTGGCACAGTATTTAGAAATGCACTTACTAGAACTACAACGCTTGAAATGCTAAAATATTTTAATGTATTTGTAATATTTAGGTTTGCTATACACAGGATGTTTTTTTTCTAAGTATACATACCCGAATCACTGTAAATTTTCAGATATTCGTCGTATTTGAAAATAGTTTGAATTGAGGCTTTAAACGAGTGTTTTCCACTCCCAGATTAAGCATGAAGTAAAATTTCGAGTTTAGAAAAGCCTGAAAATTTGGATTTGCCGGGCGGAGCGAAGCGAGCCCGGCAAATCCAAATTTTCAGGCTTTTCTAAACTCGAAATTTTACTTCATGCGCCACGCGTATAAAACACTGATTTCAAGTATATATCTTTATCATACTGCTTTAGTAGTATATTTTGATATACTACTAAAGCAGTATGATAAAGATATATATTTTAAACTTTACAATATTTTAGTGTATATAGTGGACCTAAATATTACAAAATATCAACATTTTTAGTAAATAACACATTTGGTTAAGATTTCACTGTTTATTAGCTGACACTGGAACAATTGTTTCGCTACACAGTAGCTTCATCAGGCAGATGAATGATCATTCATCTGCCTGATGAAGCCTCTGTGTGGCAGATGAATAATCATTAATTTACCTGATGAAGCCACTGTGTGGCGAAACAATTGTTGCAGTGTGAACTAATAAACAGTGAAATCTTAACCAAGTGTATTATTTACTAAAAATGTTGATATGGAATTTCACCAAGTAACAGCCTCTGCTATTACAATTATATCAAAATATTTTCGAATTTCATGAATTGCACTTCTAGTAAGTGAATTTTTAAAGACTGTGCCAACTGACATGGGACAGGGCTCGTAATTAAACACAATATTAAATTCTTAATTAAACACAGTTATATTCCTTTCTTCACTTTTATTTATCTTGCTAGATGTACATTTCGGGTACTAAGTATCCATTATCAATAGCTAACTATAGTTAGCTATTGATAATGGGTACTTAGTACCCGAAATGTACATCTAGCAAGATAAATAAAAGTGAAGAAAGGAATATAACTGTGTTTAATTAAGTGACTTAACACCTTCACGTAACTCGTACAACTACATTAATTAAATTCTTTATTTTTTATATTAACTGTATGTACTATTTTAGGATTTGGTGACTAAATCTGAGACCTATTCGCTCTCAGATTCCGAGTCCGACTATTTAGTCGATCTCTTAAATGGTGTTAAAGGTAATCAGGTGCTTCAGGATTTAGTTAATCAACACGTGAGTACACTTTGAACAAATGTTCATTTTAAATTTGTGAACAATGAAATTATGTATGGTTTCAAATAGAGAAAAGAGTTGGCCGAACTACAAGCCGAGCTGGAAAGGCGGGTGCAAACGCTTTCAGAAAGGAGGGTCGCCGTGGAACGTCTAGACAAAAAGTTGGTGGGCTTAGTTGACGAACAATTGGAGCTGGGAATGCCATCCAGTGAAGAGAAGCTGCGGAATCTGAAAGAGTCGCTGGCCTCGAGGACGGTGCAACAGCTTCAGGAATTAGAAATGAGAAAACAGGCGTGAGTACTTAATTAATTCAAATTTTTGACATGAAGATTAATGTTAAGTACTGTAGTATTTCTCAATCTTTTGACTAGTGATAGGCCAGATCGATCAAAAAAGATTTAATACTTGGTCTGTGGAAGTGATCGAGCCGCTCTATCTTTTCGATTGGCTTGATCTTTTCAATCGGTTCGATCTTTTTGATCAACTCGATCTTTCCGGCACGCTCGATCTTGTTGATCGACTCGATCTTTCCGACACGCTCGATCTTGTATAGTGATGGGAATAATCAATATACTAATTAGTAATTACCAAATTAGTATGTACTAATAGAAGCGGTAATCAGAAGTGGTTGTAGTAATAGTGAAACAATAATTGAAAAATGTCTTGTGAGACCTTTTTTTTTGCTCTTTACCTACGATCATTCGACTTTTTTAAGGTTTAACTACTATTAATTCTATCACTAATTCAATTGATTATTAAAATATATCGATTATTCCCATCAATAATCTTTTGCTCAATCGGCTCGATACTTTAACCCGTTCGCCGCCATTCAGTGACACGCTCGATATTCAAGTATAAGTACAGCTCCAAATTTGTGGCAGCGAACGTGTTAACTAAGCGATCATTGCCTGATCGATCCTTGAGATACTCGATCTTGCTAATCACTACTTTTTACTCTCGTGGCATATTTTCTAAATCAAGAAATGTTCGCGGGTTGTGAAAGCAATATTTTACTTGTGAAGTAGTGCAGTGTTTATCAATCTTTTTACTCTCGTGTCACATTTTTCAAAACAGAAACATTTCGCCACACATTTTCATATTTTTTTGCAAATAATAAATATTATACATCAAGTGAATTAAACACGATTTTATTCACGAAAAGATTTTTGATTTCACGAGCGCCTCGGCGCGAGTGAAATCATTTCTTTGAGTGAATAAAGGTGTTTAATTCACGTGGCGTATATATGTTTTTATTCAATTTTGACGAAATTGTAAAGAAAATGTACTTTACATTTATTTTTAAATAAATTTTTTAACTCACTAGTGACCTAAAAAAATTTTAGTTCACTAGTGAATAAAACCTTGTTTATTACGGTTGTTATGGAGTTAATAATGTCGATTTAAATTAACAAAATTGAATAAAAATATTTAATGGTATCAAGGCCGTAGCCAGGGGAGGAATATGGGGGTTCAGCCCCCCCGAAATTAATTTTCAAAATGGTACTTTTGTACATAAAAGCAAGAGCAAGAGCAAAAACAATATTTTTACCATTAAACGCTCCCCCCCCTCGAAATTTTTAAAACCCCCTCTGAATTTTTTTTTCTGGCTACGGCCTTGAATAGTATATTTGATGATAAAAATATTTCACGCGACACTTAGAAAATTTTGGTACCCAAGGTTTGAGAAACACTGAAGTACTGTATAATTTGAGGTTAATTAGAAATGTTCGTTGTGCAATGTATATAGCAAAAATGTTCTTTGTAGTTTAACGTTAAATCTGAAAAAAATAAACTCAGTGCAAAGCCCCGGTTCGTTGGACATGAACTACAGCAACAGTTGCGAGCAGGAGGAACAAGGTACTTTGAGTAGTGACACTTATCATACTGCGGCTAGTGACTGTTCGGGTCACTTGCTGACAATGGAGGGCATTGAAAAGTTGATGAGCGACAGCGGTGTTGAACTAAGACCATCGTCTCGACCACAGGATGAGAGTGATTTATCTAGTAATGAAGATTATAAGGTATATCTAAAGATACAAAAATTGTCATTATGCAAAGAATTTTAGTTAAATTTTTGTGACCAATAATTACTGTCTTATGGGTTAGGTCCGTGGCCAGACCAAAAGTCCAGGTCAGGCAAAACATACCGGGAATTTATATTTTAATTATTCATTGTAAATTTTCTGACATTTGTTATTTTTTAAAAAAGGTCAATTTGAACCTTTAAACACCCCCTATGACGGTTACTATATTACACATATGATCTTGTTTTGGTGTGTGACCTTTTCTATGCTCTATTCTAACTTAAATAATAGTTTACCTGGTAAAACTATGTTTTTGAAATGATTATATTTAGGGGGTAGGAAGCGATTCTCAGTCGACAAGTTCTGTGGAGAATCATTCCCCGGTGATAAGAAAGAGGAGGAAAGACAACGATGCCCTACGCCACCTGACGCAGCGTGTCATGCAGCAGAAAGAGTTGATAATGCGGTGTCTGGATTCGCGGTGCTCAAAATCCCAACTCGACGCTCAAATAGCTGTAAGTTTTTATAAATCAGTGTAAAGTTAAAAGGTGGACTTTATATTGATGAAATCTTTAATATCGTGCAATCATTTAAATTATTATTCAGAGTAGGTGGCATTTTTTTTTGTGCAGTTGCCCAGAATGCTAATTGAATGATAGAATAAATTTGAGGTTATGCTAAACTAGTTTAAATTTAAAACTCAAACCCTACTCTAAATCATGTCTTAAACGATCGCACGGTACTTATGTATCGAGTGTGATTGAAGTCCTGGGTAGCTGTGGAATCAAACATAATTGTCGATTCTAAATCATATTTTAAATGATCGCACGGTACTTATGTATCGAGTGTCAAATATTGATTGCAGTCCTGGGTGGCTGTGGAATCAAACATGAATGTCAATTCTTACTTCTTTGAAATAGGTTCTGGATCTGGATCATAAAGGGGGTGTGTACCCAGACACAGCAATTAGACCCCAATGGGCCCTTTTTGCATCCCCCCCTAGGGTTGTGTCACTCAGCTCAGCCATGCCACTCTGTCGAGAAAGGCCAGCAGAGCAGCGGTTGACTCTTCCCTAATGTCGGCCATCTGAACCCCAGAATTGGCGAGGCGAGTGGTGGGCAATCACAGAGGATATGCTCGGCAGTCGCGTCCTCCTCATGACAGCCTCTACAATCCGGCGAGTCAACGACTCCCATTTCGTAGAGATGCCCATTTAGTCCACAATGGCCCGTGAGAACGGCCGTTATGCGTCTCAGATTATTTTTGCTCATTTGCAGGTATTGTAGTGTCGTCTTTTTGTTCGGATACCCTAAGGTTTCCCTAGACATCCTACAGTCCTTAATGTCATCCCAGCGTTCCCTGAATTTCTTCAGGATTTCGTTGTGGATCAATTCGTTTAGGGTCGAGATGGTGGGTTTTACTAGCGGCTGTGGCGAGGAAATAGTTTCCCCAGCGGCTGCTCTAGCCAGATTATCCGCCTTTCGATTGCCTACATTAATGTCATGGGCCTTCACCCATGATATCTCGATTCTGTTTTCTGCAGCAGCAAGCCTGAGTTTCCTGTGGCAGTCCAGAACTGTCTCCGATGTCGTTACTCTGTTTTTCAGAGCCATCAGAGCCTGCCTGCTATCTGTTAGGATGAGTAGCTTTTTGTTCCTCACGTTGCGGTTCTGTATGGTTTCAGCCGCAAGTGCTATTCTAGTTGTGCGATGGTCGTATTCTCTCCCATTGGAGTCTTTAGGTTGATGCCCAGGTTCCTGGAGTATATCCCCAGTCCCGAACGTCCTTCTTTACATGATGCGTCGGTGTAAATGCGATTGGCCGATTCTCTCATGTCCATCGAGGGATGGACGCGTACCTCGTATCCTTCCGGTACGGTATTTGTGGGCGAGCACAGGTCGTTTCTAGCTTCTAACAGAGGTATATCTTTGCAGAGGCTGCCTCTAGCCATCCCACATGTGTTACGTGTCCATAACCCTTCAGCTTGGAGACGGAGTATGATATTTATGGCCTCCTTCTCCACATACAGATCCAGCATAGCATGACTTCCATTGCCAGCGAGGGTAGTGCGCATTGCACCCGTCGCGCCGAGACAAGCTATTCTTTGTACCTGGGATAGGCGCCTCATTATGGTCTGTAGTTTCGTTCTTGACCACCACACAGAGGCGTCATAAGCAAGCATTGGCCTTATTATCGCTGTGTAGACCCATAGTGTCGCTTTTGGTTTCAAATAGGTTATGACTATGACAAATGCCAGATTCTATAATTTTGTGTAAAGTAAGAATCGACATTCATGTATAATTCAACAGCCACCCAGGACTTCAATAATTGCTGGACACCCAATATTTGTCTTATATTACAGATTTTCGAAGACTTACAAAAACAGTGCATGGCTATAAAGATGGGTTCATCCTCGATGCTCTCCCCCGCTGCCGAGCATCCCCTCCAAGACCTTGACAATACCCCCAGTCCCATCCGACCAATTCATGCAGGATCAACCTCAGCCTTATACTCACCACCATTGCCTGTAAGTTAACTATTACAATCAATTACTTCTATCATCAGCATTTTTTTATGTTTCCATAAAAAAGAAATGCATGATAATCACTCATTTTAAAACCATTTGTTTTTTCTCATTTAATAGTTACACAATAGTCAATTGTCCCCGTACAGTTCCTTATATCGGTCGATGCCGTCGATCATCACAGAGGCCGACAACGAGTCGGTCGTCAGCATCGGGAGTTACTGCTTGCGCGGCACCGGTTCGCAAACGCACTACGAATACGAAGTGCGGATTACGACCGCCGACGAGAGGTGGTGCGTGCTGAGGAGGTACAGGAGATTCAGGGACCTGCACATAGCCATGAAAGCACGATACGGCGAAAAGGTAGGACATCTTAAATAAAGAGTTAAACATTGTGTATTTTTTTTATTACTGTGGGTTTTCCCAAGGATATTTGAGTCGCCTAACAATTCTTGTGAAGCTAAAATAAATGGGTCGCCTATTTCCAAAAACCCCTAAACCAATTTTTTACAACACCGCTGTCACTCATCAACTTCTTGATGCCCTCTATCGTCAGCAAGGGACCCGAACAGTCGTTGGTTGCAGTATGGTGTCACTGAATCCATTTTTTACAAATGGATTTAGGTGTTTTTGGAAATAGGCGACCCATTTATACTAGCTTCACGTGAATTGTTTTTTTTTTTTTCGGGCAATACGGTATTCTACAGGGCAGTGGTTCTTAAACGGGTTTTGAATCAGGGACCAATATGATCTTTATTGTTCTTAGGAGGGACCTCAAGTAGGGATTGTAAATTACCATTAATTCGGCAAAGTAGTAATTCAAAACCGGTTTACCGATAATTTTTCAGTAAAAGCGGTAAAAGTAAGTACGTTGAAAATTAATAGCAAATTTTCAGGATTTTCTTGATGCTTAACCAAGGAGTGAAAGATACTCGTTAGACAAATCTAAAATTGTCCAACACTTTAATGACTATGTATGTTGGGCTGTCATGACTGTTTGACAGTGTCATTGGGCCCGTTCATCAAAATGTTTAACATTCAACATGTTTGGATTTTTTTTGTGATGTGTATTGGTGTCTAAGGAACGGTACTCCCGCTATTTTGAAAACTTTAACCCGCTAACACCAATCGGTCTACTTTGTACGATTGCAAAAATCATAAACACTTTTACGATTAACATTCCCGTCATCAGAGAATTCCGCAACTGTTGGCAATAAACTTCGAACTATTGCCTCTGATGAACGGGCCCATTGTCGGTTAACACTTTAATGACCTTATGTGTTGGACAGTAATGAACGTTTGGACAATAAGTTAACCTATAACGGCCGAGCAATTATAGAGTTTTTTTTTAATCAGGGACAATTCTGCACTTCTTTCTATGATTTCTATGAATGATTTATTGTATAACATACTGAGGATTTTTCTTTTAAGTATACATAATGTATATGCTGTACATTTTTAGGTATTCGTCGATTTTATATAAACGTTCAATTTGCAGTTTCGAACGAGTGTTTCCACTCCCAGACTAAGCATGAAGTAAAATTTCGAGTTTAGAAAAGCCTGAAAATTTGGTTTGGTCGCTCCGCGAAGCGGAGCGGCCAAACCAAATTTTCAGGCTTTTCTAAACTCGAAATTTTACTTCATGCGCCACGCGTATTAAACGCTAAATTATTGTGAAGTTAAAAAACACAATTTTTTTTTTGTAGTTTGAAATACTCAAAATATTTAAATAACAAAATATTTATATTTTCCTTCACACATTCTCAAGCCAGGTCAAATAATAAAATTTATCAAATGAACTTGTTTAGTAATTTAATTAACAAAAAATTAATAACGCTACGTTTTTGCATAAGTGGCGCTTAATACGTTAATACAGTCGTGGTCCTCAGAAGGTGTTATTGTCCAACGCTTGAATGACCATCTGTCCAACGCATTAAGTCAAATGTTGGACCAAAATGATATTACAGTGTTCGAAATTATTATTCTACTTAAAAATTATGTGTTTTTGAATTTCACGGTAAATTAATTCATAAATAAATAAATCAATTAAAACGCTCTGGTTATAAAATTCACAGTGGATTTTATTCTTTTAAAAAAGAAATCGATTAGTAATTAAATAAACTTTAATTTACATTGTGATTATTTCTTGTACCTTAAATATTGCATTCAGTACAAACGTTTAAAGTTGAATATTACTGGATTAAATAAATTTATTTTGCTTTTAAACTGATTCGCATCAGCATTGGAAACAATTAACGTTGTTTATTATTTTTCTTTGCAAAAAAACAAACGGTTACAATTTTACAAAACAAATGTAAAATAAACTATAAAGTAATACATCACTGGATTCAGAAAAAAAATATTCTTTCGAAAAATGTGAAAGTCCAAAATGGCACCCATAAGAAAAACAAAGGTCGGGTATGCTACCTAGGTAAATTCTAGAGTTATCTTGAAATCAAGTTTGCTAATACCGTGCGATTGTTTAAAGTGTTCATTTGAGTAGGCTTCGAATTTTAAATTAGATTGGCACTACTGACTGCTAACACATAGTTTACCATAACCTCAAATTTTTCCATCAATTACCATTCTGGGCAAAAGCGCAAAAAAAAAATCCGCCTTAACATTCCCGTCATCAGAGAATTCCGCAACAGTTGGCAATAAACTCCGAACTATTGCCTCTGATGAACGGGCCCATTGTCGGTTAACACTTTAATGACCTTATGTGTTGGACAGTAATGAACGTTTAGACAATAAGTTAACCTATAACGGCCGAGCAATTCTAGAGTTTTTTTTTTTTTTTAATCAGGGTCAATTCTGCACTTCTTTATATGATTTCTATGAATGATTTACTGTATTACATACTGAGGATTTTTCTTTTAAGTATACATAATGTATATGCTGTACATTTTTAGGTATTCGTCGATTTTATATAAACGTTCAATTTGCAGTTTCGAACGAGTGTTTCTAGTCCCAGGCTACTGACTGCTAACACATAGTTTACCATAACCTCAAATTTTTCCATCAATTAGCATTCTGGGCAACCGCGCAAAAAAAAATCCGCCTACTCTAATTTATAATTTAAATGATCGCACGGTAGATTCACTATTAAAAAGTGCTCGCGCCGGCAAAACCCAAACTCGAAATGCTACTTAATGCCTAATCAAGGGGCAAAAATCTCGTTAACCCATTAACGGCCGAGCAATCATAGTGTTAACTCAAAAAGTTGATTTTAGGTCAAATTCTACACTTCTTTTAATGATTTCACGAATGACTTATTGTTTTACATACTATGAATTTTTCTTTTAAATATACATAATGTATACGCTGTAAATGTAAGGCATTCGTCGATTTTATATAAAAACGTGCAATATGAAGTTTAGAACGAGTATTTCCACTCCCAGACTAAGCATGAAGTAAAATTTCGAGTTTAGAAAAGCCCCGCGTAGAAAATTTGTCGAGGGTCGCGCAGCGACCCGAGACAAATTTTTACGGGGCTTTTCTAAACTCGAAATTTTACTTCATGCGTCACGCGTATAAAACAGTGAAGTATCGTGAAGTTATAAATACAGTAAAAATATTTTTTTTAATGGGTAATAACCGAGATATTTAAATAACAAAATATTTACCTTTATCTTTATATATTGTCAAGTCAAATAATATAATATATCAAATTAACTTATTTTGTAATTTAATTAACATAAAATTAATAATGTTGCGTATATACATCAATGGCGCCTAATGGGTTAAAGATATTAATTTTCCATGAATTAACGCCTTTACCCTTAAAACAATGATATTGTGCTACACCGGTAAATTATCGGTAAATCAGTATTAATTTACAAATTTACGGAATTACCAGTAATTGAAAAAGTCGTTAAATTCACCAACCCTAGTATTCGCAATCTTTGTCCAACACGCTGGGCAGGGTTTAGAAATGATCGCATCAAATTTTATTGTCAAATGAATCACGATTTTAACTTTGTTTGTATAACTGAGACTCAGTTATACAAACAAAGTTAAAATCGTGTTACATTTGTGAATTATGATGTATAACGAAGTAGAAGCCTCCACCGTTAACAAATATTATTGTGATTTTTCCAAAGAATATTTCAACTTCTGTAAATAAGGTACTAGCAATCCTTGTCCAACGCGCTGGACAGGATTCCGAAGTTATTGTCAAAAAGACTACACAGAACAACGATTCACTTTCTTGTAGGTACAACAAATACCGTTTCCATCGCGACAGCTTTTCGCGAACACGGAATCCGTGGCGCAGTCGCGGAAACGCCAACTGGAGAACTACCTGAGGAGGCTGATCGAGGTGTGCAAGACGCACCCCTCTTGTCCGCTGACTTACAGCGGGCCGATCACGCGAGCGACTCTCATCAACTTTTCCCCTTTCTTCAGGAAAGGAGTCTTCGAGAACGGAAAGTACGGGACTAGCTAGTGATACACGAACAAACTACACTAAAAGGAAACGGAACGCTTTCTTTTAGTGCGGTCTCACGCGTTTTGTTACCTCTTATTAAATATGCCCAGTGTTAACTTAAAGATTATTATAATGTTTGGTGCTCGATTTGCATTGGGATTTGGTATGATTTTAAAGATCAACTTATTGAAGCTTAGAAAATAAGGACAGAAACATTTGATAACAATGACAAATATCTTTAAAAATTCTTTCAATAAAACATTTAATCTGATAACCCAAAGCAGGAACTTCTCGACTTACTTAGTTCTTAACTGTATGTTTTTGAGTTTACTTGAAGTGATTATTACACTAAAAAAGACTGTTATTCCTTACTTCACTTTTTATTGTGAAGTAAGGAATAATAGTCTTTTTTAGTATACTTAGTTCTTGCATTCAGTTAACAGCGGAATGCAAGAACCAAGTAATTAGACCTTACTTCTCTTTTTATTGTGAAGTAAGGAACAACAGTTACAAAAGATCTTTTAGGTCGAGGTAACGTCGAAAGGCCACACGACCCACCGACCCCATACCATACCAAGGAACAACAGTCTTTTTTAGTGTACTTAGTTCTTGCTTTCAGTTAACAGCGGAATGCAAGCACCAAGTAATTCGACAAGTTTCTACTTTGAGTTATCTACTTTACCTTTTCAGTAAATATATTTCACATAATTATTTTCCGCAGGGTGATCATAAAGTAAGGTTACAAAATGTACATATTTTATTGCAGGTTTTGTAACCTTCTTACATTCATTATACGCGCCATGCGTATAAAACACAGATTTTATGTGATGTACAAAATATTGAATATGTTTTATAAACCATACCAAATCTCAACTAAACATAATTTAACATATTTATTTATTTTTATATAGTTAGTATATTTCCAATAAGGGGACGGGAGATAGCACCAGACTTAGTTAAATTCAGTTGTTTATATATATATATTTTTTATAATTTCTACGTCCTAATTTATTTTTTAAATATAGCTGTTGTTTTCCATTATGAGTTGAATAAAATTTCACCTTAGAAAGTTGTAAATACAGGTTAGTACAAAAAAAAATAATAAGAAATGCTTTATGATACCGAAAAGTGCAATACGAAATGTAGTTAAGAGAGTTTTAATTAAAGAGTCAATGTAACTGTACCCAAAATAAAAGTTTATATGCCAAAATTTACGTCCGTTGCCGGTACATCAAAATGTTTACAAATTACAGGAAAACAAAAAGATGAAACAATAGAATACAGTCGTGCAATTTTAGTGAAGTTTCCGAAAATGTAGGTATTAGATGTTGACTTATTTTTGATTTTCCAGTATTGCACATAGAATTAGATTTGTGGGAAATTAGGATGGGTGTGATTAATGACACCCATATACATAAATAACTATTTTATGTATAATGGTTGGACAATTAATGTGTTATAATTGAAGGGTTTCTTAAATAAGGTCCAAAAATATTGTTTTAGGTGAAAACAAATAATTGGCTTAAAAGTAAAAGCAGTTCTATTAAGTTCCTTTACACTTAATGACTTTTATTGTTAACCTGATAAAATTTACATGTGTGTTCTAAAAATGTCCATGTTTGGAGTATTCTTGGGATTTTTTTTATTTATACATATTCTGATGCATACACTGTAAATTTTCAGTCATTCGTTGTTTTAAAAAAAAGGTAAATTTGAACTTTCAAACGAGTGTTTCCACTCCTTGGTTAAGCATGAAGTAAAATTTCGAGTTTAGAAAAGCCTGAAAATTTGGTTTGGTCGCTCCGCGAAGCGGAGCGGCCAAACCAAATTTTCAGGCTTTTCTAAACTCGAAATTTTACTTCATGCGCCACGCGTATACAACGCTGATTTAAAGTGAAGTTTAAAACGCACTGTTCCAGGATAATGGTTTAGAAGTATGTTTTAAACTTCATGTTAATTTAGTGTTTTATACTGGTGGCGCATGAAGTAAAATTTCGAGTTTAGAAAAGCCTGAAAATTTGGTTTGGCCGCTCCGCTTCGCGGAGCGACCAAACCAAATTTTCAGGCTTTTCTAAACTCGAAATTTTACTTCATGCTTAGTCTGGGAGTGGAAACAGTCGTTACTAGCCTCAAATTTATCGATTTGTAAAAACAACGAATTCCTGAACAAATACAGCGTATATTTCGGAAAATGTATACTCAAACGAAAAATTCCCTGCATGTTGTTGTACTATCTAAAGGGTCTTTCATTAGGAATGATAGGATTTTAATTTTGAATAAAACAACAAAGGTTTGACATATCAACTTCATTCCTGCTTTATTTTGAAGCTTGGACAATGCAGTTATGTGTGAAATAAGATATTGTTCAAATGTCCACCACGGGCTCGTTGACACTGACGCAACCGATCGCTCCAATTTCTGATCACTCTGTGCAATAATTCCGGCTGTATTTCGCCAATAACTTGACGAATATTTTCTTCTAAGTGATCCAAAGACTGTGGCTTGTTGGCATAGACTTGTGCTTTCCCATAGCCCCAAAGAAAGTAATCCAGGGGTGTCAAATCACATGACCTTGGCGGCCAATTCACAAATCCTCGTCGTGAGATGATCCAATCGCCAAACTTTTCCCTCAGCAAAGCGAGAGTAGCTTCAGCTGTATGACACGTAGCACCATCTTGCTGGAACCACATCTCTTCAATATTGATGTTCTCAAGTTCTGGCCATAGAAATTCAAGTAACATGGTCCTATAGCGATCACCATTCACGGTTACGGCTGTTCCATTCTCATTTCTAAAGAAATAAGGTCCGATGACGCCGTCATACCATAATCCGCACCAGACAGTGAGTTTTTCGGAATGCAACGGAACTTCATGTAACACTTCTGGATTGTCCTCGCACCAATAACGGCAATTTTGCTTATTAACACAGCCGTTCAACCAAAAATGGGCCTCGTCTGAGAAGATGATTTTTTTGTCAAAATCAGGATCGTGTTCCAAGTGCTCAAGGGCCCAGTCAACAAATTCTCGGCGCAATTTGAACACACTTCTGGATTGTCCTCGCACCAATAACGGCAATTTTGCTTATTAACACAGCCGTTCAACCAAAAATGTGCCTCGTCTGAGAAGATGATTTTTTTGTCAAAATCAGGACCGTGTTCCAAGTGCTCAAGGGCCCAGTCAACAAATTCTCGGCGCAATCTATGATCATTTGGCTTTAGTTCTTGAGTCAATACAACTTTATAAGGATGCAACCCCAGATCCTTACGCAATATTCTCCAAGTTGACGTCTGAGATAGCCCCAGTTGTTGCGATCGTCGTGAAATCGACAAATTTGGCTCATCGACAACACTGGCTGCTGTAGCTGCAATGTTCTCATCACTTCGCACGTTTCGTTGTCTTTTTGGTTGCTTATTGTCGTGTAAAGTTAACTGACTTTCAAACTTTTCCACAGTGCGGCGTATAACCTGCGCAGAGTACCGATGACGGCGACCCAATTCTCGAGTGAATAAACGTTGAGTGCCCACAACTGAGCTACCACTTTGGTAATATTTTTTTATTACTTCCAACCGATCGAGAGGAGTCAAACGCTGCATCATGAAACTGCACACTATACTACATATAGTAACACCTAGAAATAAAAAAAAATGTATTAGAAACCGAGAAATCTCTATTTGAAAAACTATCACTCCTATTGAAAGACCCTGTACAATCAATTTAAATATGTTTTTTATCTCAATTTATTTTTGTACACATTAAAATTAACATATATTATGTTTATTGATCTCAGCCTACTCCAAATGTGGAAGATTTTAAATACCCTTGATAAAAATAAGTCTTTATAAATTTACTTTGATGTTATGTTAAACAGCCTACATTAGGGCAAAGGTAAAAGCCATTAAGTACTACTGATTTTCTAATTATCTAATGATTTTTAAGGTATAAATCCTGGGTTGCTTGATTTTTCTCTTAAAGTCAATGTAAATAGACCAAAAATACATTTGCTTTTTTTTTAACATCCATCCTTATTTCTACAGAAATAAAACTTATTTTAACTAACAAATAAATAATAGTACATACTACATATACTTTTCAAGCTGAGAGTATGCCTTAATATATATTTTTCTCTGCGCTAAAGGGTATTTTTTTATACTAAGCTTTAAAACAAAAATGATAACTAAATTGTTCCACTGAAATACCTTCTCTCTTTTCAAGTTGGTTTCGTCTTGAAATTTCTAAAAAAAAGTATAACTGAAAAAATTGTTCTTGTGATATTAATAATATATACCTCTGTGTGATATTACTGTTTCGACAAAATCTGTGCGAAATTAAAAACTAACAAAAATCGGAAGTGTAATTGTTTTGGATGTTTTATACAAGTTTTTTTTATAGTTTTCTGCACTGGATTTATATGTGTATATCGTATTCCTGATTTCGATGTTTTTATACTTTTTCTATGTTCTTTCATTTTAATTGGATGATGGACTGTATTGAATTTTTTTGAAATATAATTGTTTATATCATTTTATGTATATCCTTTATTCTATTCATCCAGGTTTAGTGAAATTTGAAGCCGCAAAAAGGTAAGAACAAATCTTTCTTTACAAAAAGCTGGATCACAATATTCGTTGAAATTAATTCATCAAGTGTGTATTTGAAAAAATTGTTTAAACTTCAGTGTCATTTTCCTGTCTCTCAACCATTCAAAACTATTTTTTTCGGTTGCATAAAAATTCCTGTAGAAACCTTTCCATCTAAGTTTCGGAATTAGTTTGTAAGAGGGGGAAGCGCAACATTCATGGAGTTCCACAACATTGTAGAATGAACAACAGTCAGCGGGCATACGAAAAAGATTCTTTCAATTATGGCTAATTCAAAATTGAGTCCACGCAACTCGGAAGTGAACGCGTTGGAGCAGCGGGGATACCTGATCGGGAAGAAGATCGGTCAAGGATCCTACGCCACCGTCCATTTGGCCGAGTACGTGGACGGCACCGGCGGGAAAAAAATGAAGTTGGCATGCAAAATTTTCGATAAGGAACGCGCGCCCCCGGATTTTCTGGAGAAGTTCTTTCCAAGGGAATTGGATATTTTGACTAAAATTGAAAACGCGCATTTAATTCAAGTGCATAGTATCTTGCAGAGAGGACCGCGGGTTTTTATATTTATGAGGTATACCAAGGTTACATTTTAAACTTATCTGAACTGTCTTAGATCATTACAATTACCTTACATTTGCAAGTTTCTTAGATCATTTGCAATTCGGCCATTCCATAAATAAGTGCACACTTATTGGGGGTACATCAGGGATTTTAGCGGATTTCACATATACTATAAAGGCTATCAAGACATGGTGTATAGTTGTTATTAGAGGTTAAACAAATGATTGTGTCAAAAGTTATAACAATATAAACTTTTAGTATACTTTTATTTTGAACTCAAAAATATCGTAAACCGTTACCTATACAAAATAAGTTATTCTGTACTTTTTTGTGCTTAAATGTTCAAAGTTTAAAATACATTTTTTCCAAAACGAAAAAACTTTATTTATATAGATTTTTTTTAATAAATAAAACATATCTCAAATAATAGTCAAATACTCATGTTTTAATTTTCTTAAAAGAATATATGTTATACCCTGATACTTCCTAAGAATTTTTCCGTTTTCAAAAGTATGGGCACTTTAAAACTTCTTGAGATATGATTTTTTTACCCGAGCGCTACATTGACATGAGGCCCTCCCGTCAATGGTGTAATGGCCCGGATCGAGGTGAGCACCTCGCGTCAATGCAGCGCTTGGGTAAAAAAATTATATCTCAAAAAGTTTTCAAGTGCCCATCTTTTTGAAAACGGAAATATTCTTAAAACGGATTGGGGTAAAACATATATTTCTTTCAAGAAAATTAAAACATGAGTATTTGATTATTTTGTGAGATTTGCTCCGGTAAAAAAATCATATCTCAAAAAGCTTTAAAGTGCCCATCTTTTTGAAAACGGAAATATTCTTAGGAAGGATTGGGGTATACTATATATTTTTTTCAAGAAAATTAAAACATGAGTATTTGATTATTTTGTGAGATTTGTTTTATTTATTAAAAAAAATCTATCTAAATAAAGATTTTTCGTTTTGGAATAAAATGTATTTTGAACTTTAAACATTGAAGCATAAAAAAGTCAAGTATAACTTTTTTTGTATCAGTAACGGTTTACGATATTTTTGAGTTCAAAATAAAAGTGTACTAAAAGTTTATATTGTTATAACTTTTGATACAACAATTTATTAACCTCTAGTAACAACCAAAAACCATGTCTTGATAGCCTTTATAATATGTGCCTTTATAATATATGTGAATTTGAAATATTTATGGAATGGCCGAATTATATTGAGTCATTTATAGACTCGTAAACGTTTGCGATGATAATTTTTTTGTAAAATCAAACTGACATTTAAGTATTCAAATTTTATGTTTTATGATATTTTGTAGATACGCTGATAATGGCGATTTACTAGACTTCATCAAAAGAAACGGCGTGGTTCCCGAACAACAGGCCAAACTGTGGTTCAGGCAGATGGCCAGCGGCCTTCAATACCTTCACAATAAAAACATCGCGCATCGCGATTTAAAATGCGAAAACATTCTCCTATCCCGGCGATTCAACGTGAAACTCGCCGATTTCGGCTTTGCTCGTTTTTGCATCGACGAAGAAGGCCGGCGCGTTTTATCCCAAACGTACTGCGGCTCGGCGGCTTACGCCGCTCCCGAAGTAGTAAACGGAACCCCGTATAACCCAAAGCTATCAGATATCTGGTCGCTGGGGATAATCTTATTTATTATGCTAAACGCATCCATGCCTTTCGACGATTCCAACCTCAGGAAATTGTTGAAGGATCAAATGACGAGGAATTGGGTTTTTCGATCGCGGGTGAGGGATACGATTTCATCGGCGGCGAAAAGTATAGTGAGGCACATTTTGGAGCCAGATATTACGCTGAGGTTGACGTTGGAGAGGGTGATCGCGCATGATTGGGTCAGGGCCAGGAAGGAGAGGCCGAGTAATTTAATAGGGAGGTTGGTTCATCCGAATCAAGGGCAGGAGTCCTCGACATCGAGGAATTATGAGGATGAGAAGAGTGTGCCTGGAGATCACAAAAAGCCAGAAACGAAGAAGAGTAATATGATGATCAGTGTCTCAAAAGAATAAATTTAATTGCAGCTCGAAAATTATATAGAACTAAATTTTAATTGAGAGGGAGTGAGGGATTAAATTATAAAATTGACGATTTTATAAATGATGACAAATGTTCGTGTATAAAAGTGTGGTGGGGAATTGATTTTTTGGAACTATCATGTACTAATAAAATATATGCAAAAGTAATTATAGTAGTGATGTGTTTTTGAAATAAAGAAAATATAATCCCATGCTGAACTTAAATACTACTAATAAGAAACAGAATTAGGTTTAAATTTCTAACTTATTCCATAATAACATAAAATTAGAAATTCCCTTGTATCAGTTGCATAAAACCTTGAACTGAGTTCCCTTCTAGATTGAGTACAGAATCACCTTAGAACAGGTGTCTTCTAATTACGGTCCATGGGCCAAATGCGACCAACAGGTAAATTTTGCGCAAATTAAAATTTCAGTTTTTTTTTTTCTTAAATTTTTAAATGGTCAACATTAGTTGCGTCTTGGCCCACTCGATTTTGTAGAAATGACCGAAATAAAAAAGCTTTTATAATATAGTTATCTTTTTATTTAAAAAATTCATTATTAAAACAACGTCTAAGCCTCGTTTTCAGCTTCACCCCTATCGATTTCCGGCCTTGAATCTTCGACTTCCTCATTATTTGGTGGTTCGTATTCCATTTGCGAAACTTGCTGGCTCTCGTCCAACGGCTCGTCCTCTATTGGAACTGGTACAGATTTCGACGAATTTTCACCTTCATCCTCACTATCAGAGTCCCTGTCTTCTCCAGGGTGCGACGAAATTAATTGCTCGTGTTCCTTCACTTCGACTTGACCAGGCTTGTCCCATTTCTTTTGGGTCTTCATTAGAGAAAACATTTGAATAAAATATTAAGGAAACAGAAGTGAATTAAAGTGGCTCAACACTTTTTTTTTTGTCAAGAAGTGGTTTTGACTAAGTGATGGTGTCCAGGGGCTAAACACTTAAAAATCCCCTTTTCAAAAATTCTAGATATGCAAATTTTGTTTTACTAAATCCAAACTTTAAACTGTTGAGAATTTTGTGTATACAATATATGGGCTTTCATTAAATATTCCTACTTTATCTTTTGTATTGTGTGATGTTGAACATTCATAAGGACTCAGATATCATAAGATTGGTAACATACAATCAGAGTAAACTTACCAAATAATAATAATCTTTCATAGCTTTAACATGCTCCATATAATACGTGTAAACAAAATTCGCCATTTGCGTCATATCTTCAACAATCATGGACTTTACATTATTCGAGTGAGCTTGTAATCTCGTTGTAGGGTACAATTCGTTCATTATTAAGTGCATTTTTGTAGGACGCATCATTAACTGTAATATGTAAAGAAACACGTAAATTTTCAAGATACAAAATTATATTTTCTATTAATTTCCCAGTACTGTGGATGTTGGGCATTTGCTTATAAAAGCATGATTAGGATTCAATTTGTGTTAAGTATTCTAACATATTTATTACTATATTACTTACCTGTTGAAATACAGGCGTTAGTTCAAAGCAATTCTGGAAAAGCGCGACCCTGGCGAAAATGTACAACCCGAGACGAGCGCGAGACATGGCGACCACTAAACGCCGCACGTCTCGCAAATGTCCAACGGCTCGTGTTCTCACTAAAGAGAGGATAATGTAGTCGTTTTGTTGACCTTGATATTTATCCACTGTTGTGACCTATTAAAAGAATAATGTATCGAAATGATCAACAGAAATGCATTAATTTGAACTCACTTTGTGCGGCCTACCGATCAACGGATTATCAGCACATCTGGTGTTTATAACGTCGCGTATTAAATGTTTCTGTCCATTATATGTGGTGAGCATGGAAATTTTATGAGCTGGATAGCCGATTAATCTCATGTACATAAAAAGTGCTACGCAATATTCAGCCTCAGCTAAATTCTAGAAGTTAAATACGGTATCAGTTAAAATCTTCCAGCTTTAACCAGCAATCTTAAATAATGAGCATGGCTGCTGACAAATCAAATCTTAAATTACCTGGTAAAAGTATGGACTAGGTTCTGATTCTCCCACATTGTTAAAATCTTCAACATTGATTAACTGATAATCGTATTTTAAACCGGCATTGGCTGTTTGATACTCTCTCCAATCATTCACGTGTTTTAAGTTACCCAAATTGTTATATCTCCATTTGTACAAATTACAAATACTAAAATATAAATTACAATTGTGTTCATATTATGTTCGGTCCCAAAAATGTACTGTTTTAATTTAATTTTCAATTGCACATACCTTGGTCTTGCTCTTCCTTGTCCATCCAAATCCACTGTTGGTACACCAAGCCTGACTAATCTAGTAAACAAACTCTGTTCCATATTGGAATATTTCTGGAAGGCCATGTTTTTAATGACGGGTGGCAATTGATGGTGATCACCAATCATGATCCACCTTTTTAATCTATTGTATCCGTCTTGTGGATTTTGCAATAATAACGGTATGAAAGTTTCAATTTCCA
This sequence comes from Philonthus cognatus, assembly GCA_932526585.2. Classification (NCBI taxonomy): domain Eukaryota; kingdom Metazoa; phylum Arthropoda; class Insecta; order Coleoptera; family Staphylinidae; genus Philonthus; species Philonthus cognatus. Next base: position 53,885,558 of record OW052247.1, on the reverse strand, counting down.
AAATTTGGGCGGATTCTTCCATTAATATATTGTCATATTTGAATCCTAATAAAGTAAATGTGGCCAATTGCAAGAGGTTTCATTTAAAGTAAAGGTAAAGGCAGTAATTAATTTACTCACCCATGTCGACCAATTCCTTTCTTTTCAAAGCAGCGTGCGTGCAAGTCATGGCGATAATTTTCGCTTCCTTAACCAACAAATACTTCGACCTGTCCAAACCGGACCTTAGCAGCTCGAAAGCCCTGAACTCCTCCAATTCCTTGAATATGTGTTCGATGTATCTGAAACAGCTATCGGCGATCTCTAAGTCCTCCTCTAAAGACTTTTGTTTGAAAAGCGGCTGCGGCGCGTTTTCGAAGAACTTCATAAACGGAAACTCTTTCGCCACCGATTCCAATTCGACGGGCTTCTCGTTTTTAGGCCTGACGGCGTTTTGGAATTGTTCCCACCTGGATAAGACTTGGTAAAGGTAGAAATGTCCGGCGGTTTCGCACGTGTAGGCTACGTCGCCTTTTACTTCCAAGGATTCTTGAAGGCGTTGGACGTCCATTAGGAGGTCTAAGCGTTTTGCCAAGACGTAATTTACTCTTCCATATCTACAATATTTAGCGTTGTATTAACTGTTGGACAAATAACAATTTAAAATACCTGCTGAAGTCTTTTTCAGTTTCTAGAGCCTCTTCTCCGTGACCTAAACGGAGTAAATGCCGTTCGTCGATGTCCAAAGCGGCGATTTTTTCGAAAAGCTGATTCAGCGCTTGATTAGAGTGTGTTACGATTAAAGTACGCTGATTGGGGAAGTTGTGATAGAGATTTGATATTATTTGCACGGCGACATCAGTTTTACCCGTACCTGGAGGACCTACGACTAGGGTTAGACCTGGTTGCATTCCCGCTCTAATCGCTTCGACTTGTGTCGGTGTAAATGGTATTGAATTTCTAAAAGATGAATCCATAAATTACTTTATCAAAGTCAAACCGATTTGTTTGGTTGCAGTGTGAGAAAAAAAATACAATTCGCTTACTTTTTCGGCTCATTAAATGTGTAAGGACCGCGCCTGGGTATAATATGTGGCTCAACGACCAAAACTTTCTTCTGCTTTTCTTCTTCTTCGTAGAAATCTTCAAATGTCAACCTGTGAACACAAAAACACTCCTTCAAAATAAAAGTTTAGTTTTCGTTTACAATTTGTGTACCTAAAAGGCCGCACGAGTTTCTTAGGATTATCCGTTTTCACTTTGATTTCATATTTGGGGAAACACGATCTCAAGTGGTCCATGCTGATGAAGGTGTCGTTGAAATCCATGGTGGGGATTTTGTTGGACATTTGGGAGTAATGCGCGGCGCTCGGATCGCCGTAACCCAAGATGATGTCGTGCAACCAATCGGGTACGACGCATTCCGTGTTCATGAGTTCTCTGATGGTTTCCAGTACTGCTTTGAAATTGTTTTCCTTGGGTTTACGACGCATAAAAATGTTAAAACCTAAGGAAAATAAATGTTGTTATAATATATAAAATTACGATAATGTTCGTATCATATGTTCAATAAAAAAAAACCTTTAGAGTGCCATGATGTTTCTTTTTTTTAAATTTAAGTTGGCTACATACCTTAGGAATTGACGTATAAAACATCAGACATAATAGTTATAATGTATAATTTCGGAGTTGCCAACGTACGATATTTTCCATGGCACTCTAGAGGTTTTATTTTATTGAACATGCGATATAAACTATTATTTTTACATATATCTTGAACAAGTTTCTCATCTTTCACGTGGTGAAACATATTTAACTATGATTTAATAAAGAAAACACTTGGTTAAATTTCATTAATATTTTGGTTTTTTATTCCAACTAGTTTCGACTTTGAGTCATTCTCACTCCTTGAGAATAACTCAAAGTCGAAACTAGTTGGAATAAAAAAACCAAAATATTAGTGAAATTTAACCAAGTGTTTTCTTTATTAAATCATATTATTTTTAAACATTAAAAGTGCGATTCTTTTTGCAATCTACAACAAGTTAGTCTTACAAAGACTATATCAAACACTCATTGAAACAACTACTTCCCGGGCTAATACCCCGACGGACATTGAATTATACAACAAGTGATTGCTGTTACATACAGTAACCTACTGCAAATGTAACAATTTGGGTCAAAATAAAAATAAAAAAAAATATATTATTTTTACTTCACGGTATTGTCAATTTTTACATGAAACTTATGTATAATTATCAAATTCTGGTCAACAGTGCTGCAAAGCTAAGATCATTAGTCGTAGGACTATTTCTTGGTGTTTTAATAGCCTTTAAAACTTAAATGTTAATCAGATCAAAAATACCTTCATAAACATCTTCCCCGCCATCATTCATCTGATTCATATCATCTCTGTATTGATTACAATCCAACCAAACCCTATACGTCCTCTTATCACCCGGTATGACGGGTTTTGGTTCTGGCCCATCTTCAATCACCCTTCCATTGCTGTCGAGCATCCCTTCAACCTCACACCCGCGAATACAGTGCAACCCCACTTGCGGAATGAAGGGTTCTCTGTAATTGTATTTCGTACCTAGAAATATGTTTGCAATGTTAAAGAAAAAAAACTCATTACATTTGACTGCAGGTGTGGTAACTACTGCAGAAAGCATTTGGTTTGATTAATTAATTGAAAAAATAGTACCTATGGGATTGTTGGGTTTAACCGTAATTAAAAAGCACACGTCGTGCTTTCTCAGGTTTTCCCACTCCGTTTTAATTTCAGGGCGAACTGACAAATTAACCGTTACGTCAGCGCGTACCCTGCTCGGCCGCTTTTCACCTGTAATAGTCACAACATTTTTACAACATATTCAAGTGAGTAATAGTTTTAAAACTAGTTATTAGAACCGAATTAGTATTAAAATAAGGATGTCTCTACACGTGTATTTTACAAAGCAAAACTTTTAATGAACAATCTGATTTTCCAAGGTTCTGTACAACCAACTGTTATAAATACAGGGAATTTTTCTTAAAAATTGTACATATGCATACGCTGTAATTTTTTTGACATTAGTTGTTTTTTTTTTTTTAAAGTTCGATTTGCAGTAAACGAGTGTTTTCCACTCCCAGACTAAGCATAAAGTAAAATTTCGAGTTTAGAAAAGCCTTAAAATTTGGTTTGGTCGCTGAGCGAAGCGAAGCGACCAAACCAAATTTTTAGGCTTTTCTAAACTCGAAATTTTACTTCATGCGCCACGCGTATTAAACGCTGGTTTTAAGTGAAGTTAAAAATATACTTCTTTAGTATACTGTTTTATTAGCATATTGTGAATTTCACAATATTTCAGTGCTTTATACGCGTGGCGCATGAAGTAAAATTTCGAGTTTAGAAAAGCCTGAAAATTTGGTTTGGTCGCTTCGCTTCGCTCAGCGACCAAACCAAATTTTAAGGCTTTTCTAAACTCGAAATTTTACTTCATGCTTAATCTGGGAGTGGAAAACACTCGTTTAAAGGTTCAAATTGAATTATTTAAAAAAAAAAAAACAACAAATATCTGAGGTTTTACTTTGTTTCTGCAAATTTAGCTTGCCTTTATCCATTATCAAACATGAAGTGAAATTATTTTCACTACACTGGTGGTACATTTTTCTCATTTACTAATGGGCCAGTGGGAATGTACTTATCGTTTTGCAAAAGATAAAGTAAGATTTAGAAATTAAGATAATTTTCTTTTTTACAACTATTAAATTCATATTTCAAAATTTAGAAGATTTACCACTTTGAAATATATACCACAAGAAGTTATATGTAAAATTAAAAAAAAAAAACCTAAATTAACAAAGGAATAAGTATTAATACTTAAAATATGTATATTGACATATGAAACATAGGGATTTTTGTTTAGGTATACAGTGTTTTTTTTCTTTTTGAATATACATGTGCACATGCTGTAAATTTTCAGACATTCGTTGTTTTTTCAAAATACATAGTAATTTAATTTTTCAGCTGTAAACGAGTGTTTTTCACTCCCAGACTAAGCATGAAGTAAAATTTCGAGTTTAGAAAAGTCTTAAAATTTTACTTCATGCGCCACGCGTATAAAAAGCTGGTTTTAAGTGAAGTTTAAAATACACTTCTTTAGTATACTACTTTAATAGCATATTGTGAATTTTAAAATATTTCAGTGTTTTATACGCATGGCGCATGAAGTAAAATTTCGAGTTTAGAAAAGCCTGAACATTTGGTTTGGTCGCTTCGCTTCGCTCAGCGACCAAACCAAATTTCAAGGCTTTTCTAAACTCGAAATTTTACTTCATGCTTAATCTGGGAGTGGAAAAAACTCGTTTAAAGGTTCAAATTAGTTTTTTAAAAAAACAACGAATATCTAAAGATTTACTTTGTTTCGGCAAATTTTGCTTGCTTTTATCACTTATCAAACATGAAGTGAAATTATTTTCATTACACTAATGGTCTATTTTTCTCATTTACTAATGGGCCAGTAGGAATGTACTTCTCGTTTTGCAAAAGATAAGGTAAGATTTAGAAATTAAGATAATTTTCTATTTTACAACGATTAAATTCATATTTAAGAATTTAGAAGATTTACCACTTTGAAATATATACCACAAGAAGTTATAAATTAAATTTAAAAAAGAAAACCTAAATTAACAAAGGAATATATATTAATATTTAAGATATGTATATTGAAATATAAAATACAGGTTTTTTTAAGCATACAGTGAATTTTTCTTTTTAAGTATACATGTGCATATGCTGTAAGTTTGCAGACATTTGTTGTTCTTTTAAAATACATAGTAGTTCAATTTTTTAGTTTTAAACGAGTGTTTTCTACTCCCAGACTAAGCATGAAGTATAATTTCGAGTTTAGAAAAGCCTTCAAATTTGGTTTGGTCGCTCTGGTACGCTGAGTAGTTTAATTTTTTAATTTTAAACGAGTGTTTTCCACTCCTAGACTAAGCATGAAGTAAAATTTCGAGTTTAGAAAAGCCCTAAAATTTGGTTTGGTCGCTGAGCGAAGCGAAGCGACCAAACCAAATTTTCAGGCGTTTCTAAACTCGAAATTTTACTTCATGCGCCACGCGTATAAAACGCTGGTTTTAAGTGAAGTTAAAAATTTACTTCTTTAGTATACTGTTTTATTAACATATTGTGAATTTCACAATATTTCAGTGTTTTATCGCGTGGCGCATGAAGTAAAATTTCGAATTTAGAAAAGCCTAAAAATTTGGTTTGGTCGCTTCGCTTCGCTCAGCGACCAAACCAAATTTTAGGGCTTTTCTAAACTCGAAATTTTACTCCATGCTTAGTCTGGGAGTGGAAAACACTCGTTTAAAATTAAAAAATTAAACTACTCAGCGTACCAGAGCGACCAAACCAAATTTTAAGGCTTTTCTAAACTCGAAATTTTTTTTTTTTTTAGGTATACAGTGAATTTTTTTTATGAGTATACATGTGCATATGCTTTCAGACATTCGTTGTTTTTTGAAAATACATAGTAGTTTAACTTTTCAGCTTTAAACGAATGTTTTCCACTCCCAGACTAAGCATGAAGTAAAATTTCGAGTGTAGAAAAGCCTTAAAATTTTCAGGCTTTTCCAAACTCGAAATTTTACTTCATGCGCCACGTGTATAAAACGCTGGTTTTAAGTGAAGTTAAAAATATACTTCTCTAGTGTACTGCTTTAATAGCATATTATGAACTTCATAATATTTCAGTGTTTTATACACGTGGCGCATGAAGTAAAATTTCGAGTTTAGAAAAGCCCAGAAAATTTGTCTCGGGTCGCTGCGCGACCCTCGACAAATTTTCAGGGGGCTTTTCTAAACTCGAAATTTTACTTCATGCTTAGTCTGGGAGTGGAAAACACTCGTTTAAAACTGAAAAATTAAATTACTCCGCGTAGCAGAGCGACCAAATCAAATTTTAAGGCTGTTTTAAACTCGAAATTTTACTTCATATTTAATCTGGGAGTAGAAAACAGTCGTTTAAAGGTTCAAATTTAACTATTTAAAAAAACGAATATCTGAAGATTTACAGCATATACGCTGTAATTCGCCTATGTACAATTAAAAGAAATACACCCTGTATAATAATAATAATAAATCTTCCGTGTCTGTCCGCTCCAGAGTCTTTTACAACTCTGAAGCACGTTTTGTATATAGGTTTAGGATCCGGCATCGGGATCTGTGATATAAGGTTGTGTTGTCTGTTACGTGTAGGCTCCGGCATCGGGGTATTTTACAACACCGATTTTACAACACCCAATGTCGTCGTCTTATCTGTGATAATAGGCTCCGGCCTACTTGTGATATTAGGTTCCGGCCTACTTGTGATATTAGGTTTAAAGTGTGTTTGTCTATTTTGTGTATAATCGGTGCCAGGGTCTTTTACAACCCTGGTACCACAAAATCTGTGATTTTAGGCTTAGGTTTATTTATGTATTATATATTTTATCTTATTACTTTAGTTGTTTCTTTTGTTTTATTACTAAGATTTCAAAGAAACAAGTAAACCGGCTAATGACCTTGTAGTCGAAGCCGGTAAAGTGGGAGGGGTTTTTAGTTGGTAGTCCTCCGCCTGGAGGGAGTCCGACACTCCGTCCGTAAATGGATTTTCCCCTCCCACACCACAAAAAAAAAAAAAAAAATCTTTATTGACAAAAAAGCCATGTTACATGGATTTCACATGTCTGCGTAAGTACACTTAACTAAGATAAAAACACTTAATACATAAAAGCATACAATTATTAAATGGGATAAATATAACCATCCTAAGAATATATTATACATTATAAATTATCAGTCATAAACTCCTGTATAGTATAATAACACTTTTGCACGAGGAAGTATTTGACCTGTTTTTTAAAATGTTTGTAGATTTTTATATTTTTTATTTCTGAAGGAAGCTTATTGTACAGAGTTATTCTAGCATAGTTTGGAGATCTTTCGAATGTTTTTGTATTATGATTCGGTAACCGAAGCATACATCCATTTCTTGTGCTATATGGGTGTGTATCGCCGACTGCTTTATACGAATTAATATTTTTGTGTATATGATTAACACATTTAAATATATAATAAAAGATTTGAACTCTACACCTTTTCATGTTTAAGTTGATACTAAAAAAATGTAAATTGCATTTGATTAGTGACAACTTAATTTTGCCTATTATCAACTTAAAATTATTCAGTGCCATTTTGAACTTTAAAAGTTATAGTTCAAAGTTGATCCATAATAGTAGAACGTGATATTTTTAACGTTAGCTCAGTGATAGACTATATTTAAGACTTTTAATAGATTCGCAACTTCAGAAAAACTAGATGTTCTGCTTCAAAATTGTTATTTTAACTTACCTATATTTGGCTTGGAAACCTCAACAACGGCAAAATTTACAATTGGCTGAGCCATTCTAGCCCATCCTCCCCAATAAACACCAGCATCTTCTGCTTTCCTATTTAAAAATATTATAGTAAAATAAAAGTAGAGAATATTCCCACTAAGCAAATCCATTTAAGTAATGCTTCATCAACATTAAAACAATGTTTAATGTTGCTACAATGTTGATATAACGTTATTTGTTTGAATTTTGTTCAGTGGGTTGATAAGAAGAAATTTTGAAAAATATTTGTTTTTGAATAAACATTACCAGGGACAAAGCCTGCTCACAGCGTCTTCTATATCTTGTCGAATTTCATCTGTTGAAAATAAAATAAAAATATTATTTACGTCAATATAAGAAAAGAAAGATGTAAAAGATGTATCTTACATGTGGATTCTAAACGAAACAAGTTGAAATTCCTCAATAAGTAATCGTGCAACGTCAAAAATTGCAAATTTAATTTCGGTAGCGCTAAACACCCGTCTCCAGAAAAATAAGCCGTAGGCACGATATTCTCATCCCAGATCACTTTTTCTATAGGATACAAAGGCATCTCGTTCAGAGCATCTAATTGGGATGTTCTCTTTTCGTGCCTAAAAATCTGCGTTGATGATAAAATATTAAATGAAAAATTAATAATTCTTTAATCATATTTGTTAAAATAATTACGAAAAATATTTTCAGAATTTTATATATTAAATCATATCTCCATTTGAATTTGTGATCAGCGGAAGAAATGTGAACATAGACTCCTTAGTATTGGTTTAACAATGAACTATGGTTTGACATTAAATTTAACAATGAATCATGGTTTGACATATTTAATAATAATTCACAAAACTTCAAAGTGATTTGTAATCAGACGATGTAACAATGCATTTATTTGGAATTAAGTTTTATTAGTTATAGTTAAATTTAACTTTATTAGTTATTTACTAAATAGCAAATATTTCTTTTATTGCTATTTAGTTTTACAGAATTGAATTTTATGTTAATTTTATAATATGCATTATTATAACGGGTTTTCCATTAAGAGGTCCCATTTTAAATTCCCTGGCATTTTTAAACTGTTAATTACAGGGCCTTGATAGGTTCATATTTATCAAATAAAAAGTTTACGATTTAGGAAATTGGAATGATATACGCTCCAACAACGTATAGAAATAGCAAAATTCATTATCAATATCGTGAACATTTTGCCTAGACAGATCGCAGCGTTCGTCCTGTTTTCGGTCGGTATGAAATTTGAGCAAAATGGACAAATTACTGATGTAAAATTGCCAGTTCGTACTCGTATTGCCAGGTCAGCTGAGAACATTACTGTAATTCAAGCGCTCAAAGAAAATATTTGAGCGGTTATTGGTCAAATAGAACTAGAGTTAAAATGCTAAAATCTGATGCAAAACTTTTTCAAAAGAATAGAAATTTGCAGAAGAAGCCGAGGTGGCCATTTACCAGATGCCATTTTAATAATAATAATAAAACTTTATTCATTTCCCAACAGATAACATCCAATTACAGGGAAATATTGTATTAATAATAATTATAATTAGATTTCAAATAAAGTAAATATTCTTTAACAAAAAACTAATAAAAAAATTTATATAAAATAAAAAGATAAAAAAAAGATAAAAAAGCATGCGAAGACTAAAGATTAAACCTAACATTAATCTTAAAATTATGTCAGTATTATGGTATTATATAGACAAAAAATATACAAAATGTTACAAATTTAGACAAACTGTGAAATATTTCGCAATAATGTGGAACGAGAATCTATAAAAATGTCGGCTAAGAAGTTAACATTGTTATACGAGCCCTAACAACTATATATTGGGACAAAATCAAATTCATATAAAAGTCAGGTATTGGACAGTTTATTTAAGTTTTCTAGTATATTTTTAATTTAATACTATGTAATTAGTTAATTAGCAACAGTTATGACCAATCAACAACAAAAAACACAAATTAATTATTCAATCACCTCTAATTTACAAGAAAAATGTTAATTTTGTGTGTCAACTAAATATTGGGACATTGCACGAATTTTATTTCTAAAAAGGAGTAACATCGCCCTTATATTTTATGACAGCTCGAATTCGGCTAGGCATTGACTCAACTAAGGATCTGCACGTTTCAGGAGAAATTTCATTCCAAATATGCTCTATCTTGTCTCTAAGTTCAGGTAATGTACGTTGTGGGTTGTTCCTCAATGTTTGTTTCATTTTATGCCATACTGTTTCAATGACATTAAGGTCAGGACTGCTGGAAGGCCAAGAAAGAACATTTACATTGTGGTCGCCAAACCACTTTTTTGTGGTTTTGGCCGTATGACAGGCCGCCCCATCCTGTTGAAAAATGTAATTTTCGTCAACATTTAACTTGGCGATACTTGGTAGCAAACTGTTTTGCAGTATTTGTTGATATTTCGCAGCATTCACGGTACCATCAATAAATTCAAAACATCCTAATCCTGAAGCTGTCATGCAGCCCCAAATCATCACTCCTTTAGGAAATTTTACGGTACGTTTTAGGCAGTCGTCGTGAAATGCCTCATGTTTTGAGCGAATCACGCGTTTGCGGTAATCACCAACACATACGTCGAATTTTGATTCGTCACTAAAAATTACTCTGGACCAGTCTGTAGCTGACCAAGATAATTTAGATTTTGCCCGTGTGAGTCTGGCTTTCTTCTGTTTTTTCGTCAACAGTGGTTTTTCCTTTGCCTACAAGAAAATATTTCTTTTTAAATGCACTTTTAAATTGCTACTTGAATTTCAACCTTATAAAACTTGAGTCCACATTTATGAATCCACATCCACTGGCGGTAGCATTCCCTTGACAGATTCAATCCAGTTTCGTGATTCCATTCAGTCGTAATTTGCCTTAAAGTATTTCTTCTCCTTTTTTTGCACAGTTTTACTAATAATCTCTTGTTTCTATCAGAAACTAATATTGGACGACCCGAACTTTTGCCTTTTTGTCTAGGATATTTCCGGTTTCTCCATAATGCTTAATTATATTCCACACTGTTGTTTTAGGAATATAAAGTTCATCCGCCATTTCACGTATCGTTGTATTTCGGCAATCATTTTTAATCACTAACTCACGAATTTTGGAACTTGTAGAGATACCACGCACCATTTTGTTCAATAAAAGCAGCGATTCACCCGATACGATAAGAAAGCAACTACCAAGTAATCTGACGTTTCGTTCTGCATTGTTTTCACAGCTTACTTGTCTTATTTCGTTTCATTTTTAACAGTTATTTTATACTGTCCCAATATTTAGTTGCCACACAAAATGAACATGTTCCTTGTTAATTAGAGATGATAGAATAGAATAGTATAATAATTTTGTTTTTTGTGTTGCTGATTGGCCCTCATTGATGTTAATTAACTAATTACATAGAATTAAATTTTAAAAAAAAGAAATAAACTGTCTAATACCTGAATTATAGATGAATTTGATTTTGTCCCAATATATAGTTGTTAGGGCTCGTAGGTTCTGACCATAGAATTTATAGGTGAATGGAAATGAGCAACAGTATTAACATGGGATATGTAAAATAACTTAGTATGACGTGAATTTACTCGTGGAACTAGAAAATTGATTTTGGAGAGAAGATTTGGGTCATCAATATCGTCATTAAGCAAACCGTGTAAGAATAAAACCATCGCATTATTACGCCTATGATGTAACGATTTCATTTCAAAAGTGTTTAAAAGTTCTTGATATGTAATATTTAATGGCGGATATTCGTTAAACTTTTTAAGGAGAAGCATTTTTAAAATTTTTTTCTAATCGATTTATATGAACATAATAGCTAGGCGACCAAATAACGCTCGCAATTTCAAGATTTGATCGCACATATGAGCAAAATAATTTTTTCATGACCTCTATGTTAGTACACTCCTTACATGTACGATGAATGAAACCTAGCATTCTAAAACTTTTATTACAGATGTTGTTTATATGTTCCCGAAAAGTAAGCTGTTCATCAAATATAACTCACAAATCACGTATAATATTAAGTCTTTCAAAAATGACATTGTCCAGCGAATAATCATAATGTATCACATCTCTCCTTCGTGAATAAGATAGACATTTGCATTTATTTAGATTTAATGACAAACCATTATTGCTTCACCATTGCTGTATGCGAATAATGTCATCCTGTAGTTTAATGCAATCACTTACAGATTCAATGACGCCATAAATCTTTACATCATCAGCATAGAGTAGTACATTAGATTAAAGCCCTTATACAATATCATCAATAAAAATGATAAAAAGCAGTGGTCCAAGATTAGATCCCTGTGGGACCACACTGGTTGCAACATATTCACATGAAGTATAGCCATTGAAATAAACATACTAATATAAATAATGTTATATAAATACAATTGAATCAGAGACACTGCATCTTTATTGAATCCATAAAAAATCAATTTTCTAGTAATGACTTGATTGTCAATTGTATCAAACGCCGTCTGAAAATCTTTTTACACAACTAATCGTGGAGTTTGTACTTTGCTGGAAATAAATATATTGGCACTATTTCATAGAAAAAATATTGTTTTTAAATAATTAAAATAGGACCTCTTAATGGAAAACCTTATATTATTTCAATTTTTGTAAAAGGCGATTGCCGTTAATACAGTATTATTATTATTATCTTGCAAAACGCTCTATTATTATAATTTCACATGAAATTATTTTGCGTGAAATGTATGAGAGTTATTTATAATTAAAAATAACATTACCAGCAATTCTTTCAAGAAAATCTCATCCAAACGACACCATTTATATTCATTCTCCTTTTCCGAAGGCGGTAGTAAATGTAAATAAACGCCAATGGCTTTTAATTTGTCTTGGCTACAAAATAACACAATAAATTCCTCAAAATGTGTCCAAATATTTTTTTTAAACGCATTTACCTCAAAGTGCTGAAATGTTTGTCCAGAGCGTTCCTCGTATCAACACTGGCCACATTCGCCAAAGCGAAACTCTTCAATTCGGGAAATTTCGCAAAAGCCGCTTTCTGATAAATATGTTTTTTTCATTGTTTTGTGATAAACGCAAATAGGGAAAAGTAACTCACCTGCAATGATGTAATTTTCGAATAGTGGATTTCCGTCATATCGTGGTCGGTGAGTGGATCACCGGTTTCGTCGCTGATTTCGAAACGCGTGTAGAATTTCAGCATTTCTAGTAACTGTAAAGAAAACGTGCACTTATTACAGGAAGCCATTTATTGTTGATTTGGTAAATTATAACAGTTTTTTTCAATTTGTGTGTTTGAACGAGATGTTTGTTATATTTTATGATATTTATTTAAAATAATAATAATTATTATTTTAAATGTATTTCAACATGTTTATTCATAGGCGCCCGCACATATAGGCAAGGGGGGGGGGGGGCACTTGCTCCCCCAGGAGTTCTGATTTTTCAATTATTTATTATAGTACACTGACAATTGACCAAATATATTTATTTATGCTACGATTTGTAAATGTTCAAATAATAATCAATATATTTTGAGCTTTTCAATAAATCAGTGTCTTATACGCGTGGCGCATGAAGTAAAATTTCGAGTTTAGAAAAGCCTGAAAATTTGGTTTGGCCGCTCCGCGCTTCGCGCTACGCGACCAAACCAAATTTTCAGGCTTTTCTAAACTCGAAATTTTACTTCATGCTTAATCTGGGAGTGGAAAACACTCGTTTGCTTGAAAATTTACAGTATACATATTTCAATATATCCTAAAAACTAATATTTAGGTATTCCTTTGTAATAATCTAATTTTCTGAAATTGACATTATATTTTAATATTTTGATCTTAGTCATTTAAATTTAATTTATCAATTTCACTGAATTTTCAATGAGTGTGTCAATTTTGATGATGATATAAAGTGTTTTGAATCTTGTCGTTTCTGTAAATTATACTTCTGTTAAATTTTTATTTAAAGTTGGGTTGAGATGGGTTAGGCCCACCGCATATTGAACCCAGCCCAGCACACTACAGCCCAGGCCCATGCTCAACCCAGCCGAACCCACGCCCACGTGTGCAATGGAGGCACCGCATATTGAACCCAGCCTTGCATCTCTCTCCATGACGTCCCTTCAAATGCTTTTAGATTTAGAACCCGAGTCCTAAACTGAGGACTTAGTTCTTTTGTATGCGTTATGCAAAGTAAAAAAAAAACGCCCAAGTGCTTACTTAAGTGCGCGAAGTACTCGAGAAGAGTTTTTGTTAAGTAGGGAAGTTCCAAACAATGTATTTAGTCTGTGGGTATCTGGTGCCGGAATACTGAACACAAATTCAATTTTAATGTATTTAGTGGTTGTTTCCGGCTCAAAACGTCAAAAACACTTTTTTATTAAATGTTTAGGTTAATGTAAACAAAATCAATATCATTAGTTATTGATAATGAGTGCTTAGCACTCGAAATGTACATCTAACACATAAAAATAAAAGTGAAGTAAGGAATAAAAACAGTTTTTCCATTGTGATTAAATACTCCACATAACTCAAATCAAACAATTAGTGAAAATCAATATAAACAAACTCGAGTCTCACGACCCACGAAATCTGTGTGACTCTCGCAAATCTTCACACGCGTGATTGACGTCATCGTGGGCTCACCGTGGACTGGGTTCAATATGCGCCACTTCATGTTTTACTATAATTCACAGAATTAACCCACACGTGGCCTGGGCTGTGCTGTGCTGGGCTGGGTTAAATATGCAGCGGGCCTTAGAGTAGGGTTGCGAAGGGTCAAAGTTGGGTTGCGATGGGTTAAAGTTGGGTTGTGATGAGTTAAAGTTGGGTTGCGATGGGTTAAAGTTGGGTTGGGGTGGGTTAGAGTTAAATTGGGATAGGTTAGAGTTGGATTGAGATAGGTTAGTGTTGGGTTGGGATGGGTTAAAGTTGGGTTGGGATGGGATGGGTTAGAATTGGGTTGGAATGGGTTAGAATTGGGATGGGATGGGTTAGAATTGGGTTGCGATGGATTAAAGTTTCTTTGAAATTTGCGAACCCGGAAATTAACGAAATTCTTGAAAATTCATGAATACAGGCAATCTTCTTTTTAAATTAACGAAAATCTAGGAAATTCGTGAAAAGCGTCAAAGTTTTAAAAAGTGACGAAAGGAGTCAAGAATTTGAAAATCAGCAATAATCTTGAAAAATGTGTTTTTTGTCAACATTTTAAAAATTGTATAAATCTTAGAAATTGAAAAAAAAGTTTGAAATTTAACGAACGTATTGAAAAATTCACAAGTCGTCAAAATTTTTAAAATTATTTAAAATCTTGGAAATTCACGAAAATTGACAAGAACTGAATAAAAACTTCAAAACCCTCAAGATTTTGTAAATTAATGAAAATATTGTAAAAAGCCAGTAATTATTTTTTAACGAATGTTTTCCACTCCCAGACTAAGCATGAAGTAAAATTTCGAGTTGAGAAAAGCCCGAAGAATTTGGATTTGGACGCGCAGCGTCCAAATCCAAATTCAGGCTTTTCTCAACTCGAAATTTTACTTCATGCGCCACGCGCATAAAAACACTGAATAATTGTTAATTTTAAAATACTTAAAACATGTTTTTATTTCAGATTATCACTTTTCGACATACTTTAAAATGTTTTCAAATTTCAATTTTTCATGACATTTCATTACTTTTTTACATTGTTTCAACATTTTCTTAAATGTAAACATTCTACGTATTTCGACAATTTTCGATTTTCATCAAAATTCCGGAAAATTTAAACTTTTTTACCTTGAAATTTCATCACTTTTCTATAGTTTGCGCACCACTGACAGTATATAAAATTCTAGATAAAGACAATAGAGATAAAGACTATCATTATCAGCTGTAATATAACAAGTGGTGTGATTATCATCGATAATACTCATGAATGAAACCGAGCTGCAGATTCATCGAGCCCGAAGGGCGAGTTGAATGTGCTGCTCTGGTTTCATGAATGAATATTATCGATTATTAATCATACCACGAGTTATATTCGATGAGAGAATATAACGAATTTCACTATATTTCTGTCTTGGAAACCTCGCCCCATCGTCCGGTTGACATTTTTAATTATTGACTGTCAGATTTGACAAATAATTTTCGTAGCAACGACCAAAACAAAGTGATAGGATTCTATCACCACTGTGATAGCATGTATCCATGGAAATAAAAGATTCTGATTGGAGGGAATGTAGTCTTGTGACGCTTGGGTTATATTCTCAGCCGTAATATAACGAGTGGTATGATTATTATCGATGATATTTTGGAGTTGAAACCGAGCTGCAGATTCAACGAGCCCGAAGGGCGAGTTGAATGTGCTGCTTCGGTTTCAACGACAAAATATCATCGATAATTAATCATATCACGAGTTCTTTTCACCCTATTCACCCTATTCAACATAAATTATCTGCTTATCGATCTATGATTCACCGAGCATTTTCAATACCAATGAAAAAACAAAATTTTGAAAAAGAAATCAACATAATTAAATACATTGCGGTTAGAAATAATTTTAAATTAGAAACAGTAAACAAATTAATCATTAACAAAGAAAAAGAAGTCATTAATAAATTAATATTCCCCAGAACGAAATGCAAGGATGAAAATTATGGATCAATAACATATAATGGCTATTTGAGCCAAAAAATCAGTAATTATATAAGAAAATAAAAAATAAATGTCGCATTTAAATCTACCAACACTTTATCAAAAATCATAAAAAACAATAAGGATAAAACTAAAAAGGGTCAACGCTGTGGGGTTTATTTGCTTAATTGCGCTGATTGCCCAAAGTTTTATATAGGCCAAACTGGAAGAGCATTCGATGATAGAATAAACGAACATCAAAAAGCATTTATTCATCAGAAAAACACGTTTACATATTCAAACCACCTGATTGAAGAAAACCACCACTTTGACAACAATTTTAAAATCCTCCACATTTCCAACAAAGGACGGAAACTAAATTTATTGGAAAATTTAGAAATAAATAAAAATATTCATTTAGGAAATTTGTTGAACGACCAACTAGAACTCCCCCCTACTGAAGTTAAAGAAAAATACACCCTACACCCACACTTCTGAAATCGGTATATAATGTAAATAAGTTTGTAAAAATGTTTGTATTATATTTCTTCACCTGAAGAAGCTACAGTGTAGCGAAACAATTGTAGTGAGTAAAATAAAAAGTTGAAAATCATCAATAGTTTACTATTATTATTATATTAAGTGATAATGGATTTTCAAAATATAAGTGCCTCAACAATCAACGAGATGATTTCAATAATTATTGTTTTTCCAGCAAGAGAGATCTATATAGATTTTTGAATCGTAATATTGTAGCGTTTTTAAAGTTTTTATTGTTATGGATTAAAAATTACCTAATACAAACCAAACAAATTATAATAATTATCTTATATGATTATTATTACACATCAACATAATAAAGCTGCATATTTGTTGATGAGATTTCTAGACACAACAATACCTCCGTTTTTTTTGCCACAAACAAATAACAAGTTAATTTTCATTTTTCTTATTTATTGGCGCAGGACTCCGCTGCAAACATTCAGTTCATTGAATCACACAGGTTATATATAATTAGTGAATCAGCCTGGGAAATCGATTAATTTAAAATTATATCGGAAATCGTTTTGTAAATGAAGGCGCAGGCGGTGACGTTTTTTCAGTTAGCGCGTACCATCAATGAGTACAAGTTCCACAAGATGCGGGATTTGGACGGAAATTAGTTGGCGGGATTTCCCCATAACTGGAATAACGTATTTTTTTCGGAAAACATAAGGTGAGAAATTATAATAAATTCTTTTAAACGCAACAAATTGAATATATTGTGCATGTGACATAAAGCAATTTGGTATTATACAATATAGGTAACAATAATAATTATGGGGCTTATTTAGGTTAGTGAAATCTTACTAGACGTTACAATAGCAAAAATAACAATATTATATACAGGGCGTTTTTCTTTTAAGTAATTACGAAAGTTCCGATGCTTACTCTGTAACATTTTTAGGTGTTCGTTGTTTTTAAAAAACGATCAGTTTGAAATTGCTACCGACTGTTTCCACTCCCAGACTAAGCATGAAGTAAAATTTCGAGTTTAGAAAAGCCTGAAAATTTGGTTTGGTCGCTACGCGAAGCGGAGCGACCAAACCAAATTTTTAGGCTTTTCTAAACTCGAAATTTTACTTCATGCGCCACGCGTATAAAACACTGAATTATTGTGAAGTTCAAATAACACTGCTCGTTTTTGATCCGAAGTTGATACATTTTAGAAATGCGATTAGAGCAATTCGCATTAGGATAAATTTTTGTATGTAGGCGGTAAACTACACCAAGTCACATTTTTGAAATTTAACAGAGCTATTTCCGTCTCGATAGAGTAAAAAATCGTGATTCCAACAGTATAAAAAAAAACAGTATTTTGAAAAAAGTTTGACTTGGCGTAATTTACTTCCCACATACAGGATTTACTCATATACCTATATTGTTTTTTTTTTTAATTTGACCAAACTTAGGGTGTATTTCCTGCGAACTGTTGCAGTCCTGTTTTAACAGTAGGGTATTTTAAACAATACATTTTGAGATGTTAGTAAATGATTATCAATGTGACAAATCATAAATTGTCACGATGCAGAGAGTTTTAAAAGAGAACGCTATAACTTGCAACTTTAGAACACATACAGGGATTTTTTCTTTTAGTTTACTTTCACATATTTCATATAAACATTTGTAAAATTAATGAACATGTGATCAAAACTAAGCAGTATATTTTGAACATCACTTTAAATCAGCGTTTTATACGCGTGGCGCATGAAGTAAAATTTCGAGTTTAGAAAAGCCCAGAAAATTTGTCTCGGGTCGCTGCGCGACCCTCGACAAATTTTCACGGGGCTTTTCTAAACTCGAAATTTTACTTCATGCTTAGTCTGGGAGTGGAAAACACTCGTTTAAAGCTTCAAATTAAACTCTTAAAAATAAAACAACGAATAAAATATCGAGTGTAGAAAAATCCCAAAACACATTTTCTGGGCTTTTCTAAACTCTAAAGTTTACTTCATACGCCATGCATATAAAACACTGATTCCAAGTGAGGTTCAGATATACATAAAGTGTACAATAGGATTAATCATAAAATCTAAATAATGCAAAGTATAAAATACAGGGAGTTTTCTTATTAAAGTATACGTAATCTAAATTGAGCTTATTTTCTTTAAATCTTTGGTTATACGTTGTTGTTTCTAAGGTTCAATTTGAAGCTTTCAACGAGTGTTTTCCACACCCAGACTAAGCATGAAGTAAAATTTCGAGTTTAGAAAAGCCCCGTGAAAATTTGTCGAGGGTCGCGCAGCGACCCGAGACAAATTTTCTGGGCTTTTCTAAACTCGAAATTTTACTTCATGCGCCACGCGTATGAAACACTGACTTTAAGTGAGGTTCAAATATACATAAATTTCACAGTATTTTAGTGTTTTATACGCGTGGCGCATGAAGTAAAATTCCGAGTTTAGAAAAGCCCAGAAAATTTGTCTAGGGTCGCCGCGCGACCCTCGACAAATTTTCACGGGGCTTTTCTAAACTCGAAATTTTACTTCATGCTTAGTCTGGGAGTGGAAAACACGGTTTTTAAATAGAAAGTTTTTAATAAGATCACGAATGTCTGAAAATTTACATTGAAAAATCGTAACATGTATTCCTAAAAGAAACATTCCTTATATTTAGAACTTTTTGAAAATTTGAACATATAAATGTCCAGATAATGAAGAAGGCAGATATTCCTGAGCAAGGAGCATTTACTGGATCCTCAGAGACACTTTATTAAATTGCTAGTAGATACAAATAATTTGATGCGGTGGTAAATATATTTGTAATCGTAATCATTGTGAGTTAATTGAATTGTCATATTACTGTCAGATTTCCCTTCACATAACCTACAAATTAAAAGTTGATTTACAACATAACATGTAATTAATCTTGCCCTAACCTAAAACACAACCTGCATTACACTACTAAATTCTTGAAATGTCAAATTTCATTGGTCATATTAAAAAAAAAACAGATTATATATGGGGCATTCCACGCCAAATCGGATACCATCTGGCTTCTACATCTCCGATTTTATTTATAACTTTTTATGTTATAGTACCAAATGAGAGAGGCCTCCGTGATTTTTTTCAATTTTATTTGTGTAGCCGCTTCCGAGATATCGATTTAAAAAAAACGGTCCTTTTTTTAAATGCTAATAACTTTGTGAAAAATGGGCCGATTTTAACCTTTTTTTTTGAATTTTCTATTTTTCAAAATACTTTTTGAATATAAAATCCAAAAAATTTTGAAAACCATATTTCTATAAAATTTTCAAATTTTTAACATAAAATGTTGATTTCCAAAAAACACGTACTGATCGATTTTCCTGAATTTTTTTATCTAAAAGACTGTTATTCATTCTGCAACTTTTAAGCCTACTCCGATAATGGGATAACAATAGGATCTATTTTTTGTCGAGTTTTTAAAATTACATGTTTCAGCTATTAGTACTAAAAGTTAATAATAACCTTTCTCTCAGGTCCACCAGCAATAGTTTTTGCCATTTATGAAAAGTAATAGATATGACTTAATAATTTAATGGATTAAAACCAAGGTCACTTATAAAAAAATATTCGGAAAATATTTCTATAAAATTTTCAAATTTTTAATATAAAATGTTGATTTCCAATAAACACGTACTGAAAGATTTTCTTGATTTTTTTTTCTAAAAAAACTGTTACTCGTTACGCAACTTTTAAGCCAGTCCGGTGCTGGGATAACGATGGGATTTTTTTTTCCGTTTTTTATTAAATTCCATGTTCTAGTTATAAAGGGTGTCCCAACAAGAGCGCCGGATTTAATTATAAAGAGAAACATATTTATTTTTTGAATTAAGCAAACATTTTTGTTTCAACATAAAGAAAAATAGTTCCGATTAAACATGAAATACAACATCAGGCAAATGGCCACCACGAAACCTCTGGCACAGGGTTATTCTTTTGTTGAAATTTTGAATAACGTTTGCATAAATGTGGCTGTATTTCACCAATAACGCGCCGGATTTCCTCTTTAAGATGTTGAACTGTTTCAGGCTTATTTGCATACACCTTTTGCTTCACATAGCCCCAAAGAAAAAAGTCCATCGGCGTTAGATCGCACGATCTTGGTGGCCAATGTTGATCGCCAAATCGAGATATGACACGGCCTGGAAATTTGGTCTGCATTAACACCATTGTTTCACGTGCTGTGTGGCAGGTCGCACCGTCTTGTTGGAAAAACATGTGCTCCACATCAATTACATCCAATTCGGGCCACAAAAACTCCGTTAACATTTCCCGATACCGCCTGGTGTGACAGTTAGCGCATTTCCAGCCGCATTTTCAAAGAAATACGGCCCAATCACTCCGCCAGCCCAAAATGCGCACCAAACCGTTACTCGCGGTGGATGCATTGGCTGTTCGAGTACCACACAAAGATTTTCAGCACCCCAAATCCGACAGTTTTGTTTATTTACGTATCCGTCGAGTTGAAAATGTGCCTCTTCTGAAAAAATGATTTTCTTCGAAAAATCCGGATTAATTTGATGATGTTCCAACACCCAATCAGCAAATCAACGGCGCTGCTCATGGTCCCTTGGCTTGATTTCTTGCACCAATTGAATCTTGTACGCGTGCAAATGCAGATCTTTTACCAAAATTCGTTGCATAGTGGTTTTGGAAATGTTTAATTCTTGACCACGATGCCGAATGGAAGTTCCTGGATTCTCGGCCACAGATTCCCTTACTGTGTCAATATTTTCGAGTGACCGACAAGGACGACGACGAACAATGGTCTTCTGATCCATCAGCGTAAATTTGCTCTCAAATTTTGTAATTAAACGCCTCACTGTCGATTCATTTGGCGCATAATGGCGACCGAAAACTTGACGTAATATGCGAATTGTTTTCGCAAAACTTTCACCATTTTTGTAATGCGTTTTTACAATAATTAAACGTTGTTCGTTTGAATACTTCTCCATATTCTTAAATCGCGTGGTCTGTACTTGACAACTGTCAAAAAAATCACCGTACAACTCGTATTAACAAAATGGCGGCAAATTTAAATCCGGCGCTCTTGTTGGGACACCCTTTACAAGGATTGTGAAGACAAAAAAATAAATCCCATCGTTATCCCAGTATCGGACTAGGCTTAAAAGTTGCGTAATGAGTGACAGTTTTTTAGAAAAAAAATTCAAGAAAATCGATCAGTACGTGTTTATTGGAAATCAACATTTTATAATAAAAATTTGAAAATTTTATAGAAATATTTTCCGAGTATTTTTGTACAAGTGACCTTGGTTATAATCCATTAAATTATTAAGACATATCTATTACATTTCATAAATGGCAAAAACTATTGCTGGTGGAACTGAGAGAAAAGTTATTATTAACTTTTAGTACTGATAGCTAAAACACGTCATTTTAAAAATTCGAAAAAAATAGATTCTATTATTATCCCATTATCGGACTACATTTAAAAGTTGCGGAATGAGTAAGTCTTTTAGAAAAAAAAAAAAAAAAAAAAAAATCAAGAAAATCGATCAGTACGTGTTTCTTGGAAATCAACATTTTATGTTAAAAATTTGAAAATTTTATAGAAATATGGTTTTTAAAATTTTTTGGATTTTATATTTAAAAAGTATTTTGAAAGATAGAAATTTCAAAAAAAAAAAGGTTAAAATCGGTCCATTTTTCACAAAGTTATTAGCATTTAAAAAAAAGGAACGTTTTTTTTTCAAAAATCGATATCTCGAAAGCGGCTACACAAATAAAATTTAAAAAAATCGCGGAGGCCTCTCTCATTTGGTACTATAACATAAAAAATTATGAATAAAATCGGAGATGCAAAAGCCAGATGGTATCCGATTTGGCATGGAATGCCCCATATACTTTTTTTGTTGCTCTTGGATTTAGGATATTATTTTTATATATAAACAATCTTTATTTACAGAAAAAGCATATACATATATAAATGTAAACAGAAACAATATATATATAAAAAAGATAACAATTCCGTAAAATGGCTATCGACCTGCGGTCTTTCAGCCTGGATTTTTTAAAAATTACTTATTAGTTTTTTTCTTTTGTAAAATGGGAAGTGTTTAACAGTCGATGTCGGTGAATTTAATGGTCCTCTAAAAGTCATGATCGCCAATGTCTGCATGGAAGGATGAAATGAATTGTTGAATTGTTATGTTGGGGTGTATGAATTTAGGCGGAATATCAGGATTGCGAGGGATACATAATAATGTGAAAATGTCGAGGATGTAGGGGTTGGTGGCTATTTTTTGGCACAGTTGTTGAAGGCGTTGTTCGATGGGGGTTACTTGGGTTTTTTCATAGAGGAGTTAAAATTATTTTTATTATATTAGAATTAAATCATAATGTCAATGACGAGTAAATAGTATTACAGATACATAATCTTTTTTTTCACCTGGCCATTAAGGGGGAAGGGGGAAATTTCCCGATTTCCCTCCGTGGGTCCGTGCTTGACGTCAAGCATACTCATCCATAAAATACTACGAAAATTACTAATAACAATGAAACATGCTTTCTTAAAAAAAAAATATCAACTAAAGTTAAATACATATATTTCTCAATAATGAATACACCTGCATGATTAACGTAATCAGATTAGATCCCCTTAAATTAAACACATTTCGATAACATAACAAAACAAGCAATATGCAAACGCCAATATCGAGGAAACCACACGATTGTGCGTATCAAAACGCACGTATTTCCGCCGAAAAAAAAAAAAAACAGGATATTGATAGTTTGTAGATATTCTTATCGAAAATAAAAAGCACCGTGCGTAAATAAAATATTTGAAATTATTCATAATATATTATTTCTTGTGAATTTAGTGCGAATTTAGTGAGTAAAGAATTATTCATAATAAATTATATTTTGCCAATTTGGAGAAAATGTAGCGGAATTCGGAGAAAATGTAGTGGGCAGTTTATCTTTTTTTTGAAGTACAATAAAACGCATAGTTAATATTTTAGAAAATTGTAAGCTAAAAGAAAATTTGATGTAGACTTGAAACGATTGACCGTTTGGATGAGGATTCCGAAAAGTCCAAAATCCCAAAAAAAAAAAAAAATACTTAAAAGAAAAGTTTTAAGACCAAAAAATGTAACAAAATAGCCATAAAAACAACAAATGGTGACAGATCAGCAAAAACTCACAAAATTTGAAAAATTGGAACTGTGAGAATTGACGAAATCACTAATATGTTTTAATCAAATTTAATAACCTCCTCAAATATGACAACATTTACGAACATTTTGGAAATTGACGACAACAAAAAAAACATAACAAGTTCACCATTTCTAAGAAAACTAAAAGTGGTACGACAAAAGTGTGTATTTATTAAATGTTTATATATTGATTCTCTACAACCTTTATTTGCAAGATTTTTCGACTATGTTAATAATTTAGATACGAAGGTTTGGTTTGGTCGCCTAGCGAAGCGGAGCGACCAAACCAAATTTTCAGGCTTTTCTAATCTCGAAATTGTACTTCATGCGCTACGCGTGCATAACACTGATTTAAAGTTAAGTCCAAAACATACTGCTAAAGTTTGATCTCTAAGACGAAATTCTTGCTGTGTTATATTTAAAGGAAATATACTCGTATTTGTTGGTGAATAACGTTTGAAATTAATCACAATCAATGAATGTATTTACAAATTTATTAGGAATTAAGTGGTGTAGGAAAATATGTAATATCAAAATACAATACAGTATCATCCAGAATGAATCATTCATATTCATGTGTAAGATTAAGGCAAATTAAGTGGCGTGATTTAAAATTTTATCTACAAATTTATGATGAATGAATTACTAAATTCAGTTACAGGATTAGAAAAAAAAAAGGTTTCAATTAGATAAACCCGTGGTGCTGGAAAAATGTATCGTATCACCCTATAAAATCATAGTATAGATCTTATTTGTACATATCAAATTATGCGGAATTATGCTGAATAAATTGGGTGACCTAATTTGAACATGCAACTTTCATTTTACGAAGGCTGATTTTTTTTATTGTTATCACACGTAGCAGATTAATGTTTCATTCAATAACTCATCCTATTAATCATACTAGTTTAATAAAAATATCGAGCCTAGTATCTATACAAATTTCAAGTAGAATAGGACAAGATAATCGACACTGCAACCGTAGCGTAGATAGCTTTTTGCGATGGGGGGATTTGACTTAGTATTAGGTTAGGTAATGTATTCTTCCAAAGTTCTATAAAAACAAGTACAAAAAATTGTTTTATTTTTTAGTTATAAAGAACCGAAAATTCATAAATTTAAATCAGAAATTTTAAATTATATAAGTAATCGATATTTTAAATTTGACTTTAAATTAGCGTTTTATACGGGCGGCGCATGAAGTAAAATTTCGAGTTTAGAAAACCCTGAAAATTTAGCTTGGTCGCGTAGCGACCAAACAAAATTCAAGCGTTCTAAACTCGTAATTATACTTCATGCGCCACACGTATACAGGGTGAGTTACTAAGCGGAAATCGGTTTATAGTGGGCGTATCGTTGAAAATAGCAAAAAAAGGTTCAAATAAAAGTTGTTCAGAATCAAGTTTTTCACAACCTAAAATTATTTCTAAATATGGCGGCCTTGTGGTTATACCGGAAGTAAACACTAACTTCCTTATTTTAAATAGAACACCCTATATATTTTTATATTTTTTGGATTGCTCGTTAAAAATAAACATGAGTTTATTCACACAACATTGGGTCTCAGTTGAACCGTTTTCGAGTTATTTAATTTTTTTTGATAAATTTGACGATTTCGGAGCTCGACGCCATTAACAATATCTTCAAAACAAAATAAGTCAGAGTTGTGCGGCTTACGGTTTTGGATTCTGGAAGAAATGTAGTATTTGTTTAGGTTTTTGCCATTAGTCGGATTTTCTAAATTGAGCCGAGTCCCTCGACGGTATTCTTCATTACTTCAAACATGCATAACTTCATTTTTTTTAAATGGAACTATATATCTTGTGACACTTTATCTGATGCGAAATTAAATTTCCTTTTTATTGATACCGGGTTGTTGCCATATCCTTCCAACAGTTTTTGAGATATTTGCGATTTTGTAAAAATTTTAATACATTTCGTATGTTTTCTCAAGAAGAACTGATGGGTATGGTCTACACCTTGGGCAGTGCTGATGGAAATACATTACTTGCTTCAAGAATGTATGCCCAACGTTTTGCCGATCGGAAACATCTAAATTCAGCGGCATTCGCTATATTTGTACTTAATGACTAACTTTTATATAATAAATTTTGACATTTCAGGGGGCTATTCACAGCACAGATGCAATTTGTCATCGGTGAGAAGTCGCACTAAAATGACGTCATTTCGGGAAGAATTTACCAAATCGTATGAAGTAAAATTACGCCATTTCAGAGCAACTTGTCACCGATGACAAATTGCATTGGTGCTGGTGCTGTGAATAGCCCCCCAGAAGTTTCCCAGTATAATATAAATAATAAAAACTAAACTACTCCAATCATTAAACCAAATCTTACATTTTAAGTACAAATGGTGTATTCAGACGTTAAAAATTTATCCATCTAATGTGTATCCAAGGACGGTGGAGTATACGGTAAGAAGGATCGACAGAATCGAAGATTTTAGAGTGAGGGTAGAGATCGTTTACGTCACAAATGCGCGCTGAATTTAAATGTGATTACTTCATGGTAAACTTTAGGTAAACATGCATAAGCTGTAAATTTTCTGACATTCGTTGATTTTTAAAAGAGTTCAATTTGAAGCTTTAAACGAGTGTTGTCCACTCCCAGACAAAGCATGAAGTAAAATTTCGAGTTTAGAAAAGCCCCGTGAAAATTTGTCGAGGGTCGCGCAGCGACCCGAGACAAATTTTCTGGGCTTTTCTAAACTCGAAGTTTTACTTCATGCGCCACGCGTATAAAACACTGAAACATTGTGATATTTATATATATTTAAACCTCATTTGAAATCAGTGTTTTATACGCGTGGCGCATGAAGTAAAATTTCGAGTTTAGAAAAGCCCAGAAAATTTGTCTCGGGTCGCTGCGCGACCCTCGACAAATTTTCACGGGGCTTTTCTAAACTCGAAATTTTACTTCATGCTTAGTCTGGGAGTGGAAATCACTTGTTTAAAGCTTTAAAATAAACTTAAAAAAAACAGGGAATATCTCAATGACTAACTAAATATTAAAACAAAATCCCCAAACGTCATCAGTATCCAGGGCTAACGCGATAATCCGAAATGTATTAAAATTTTTACAAAATCGCAAATTTCTCAAAAACTGTTGGAAGGATATGGCAACAACCCGGTATCAATAAAAAGGAAATTTAATTTCGCATCAGATAAAGTATCTCAAGATAGATGGTTCCATTTAAAAAAAAATTAAGTTATGCATGTTTGAAGTACTGAAGAATACCGTCGACGGACTCGGTTCAATTTAGAAAATCTGACTAATGGCAAAAACTCAAATAAATACTACATTTCTTCCCGAATCCAAAACCGTAAGCCGGGCAACTCTGACTTATTTTGTTTCGAAGATATTGTTATTGGCGTCGAGCTCTAAAATCGTCAAATTTAAAAAAAATGAAATAACTCGAAAACGGTTCAACTGAGACCTAACGTTGTGTGCAAAAACACATGTTTATTTTTAACGAGCAATCCAAAAATGTAAAAATATATAGGGTGTTCTATTTAAAATAAGGAAGTTGGTGTTTACTTCCAGTATAACCGCAAGGCCGCCATATTTAGCAATAATTTTGGGTTATAAAAAACTTGATTCTGGACAACTTTTATTTGAAACTTTTTTTGCTATTTTCAACGATACGCCCACTATAGACCGATTTCCGCTTAGTGACTCACCCTGTATAACGCTGATTTAATGCTAAATTATCTTTAACCAATTGATAAGTGAAATAAGTTTAGTATGCCAATTATCGAAAACTTTTTAACTGTCAAAATATATGATTACTGTCACGAAAAACGTACCGTATCAAAATATCACAATTGATTAAAGAAATCATAATTAATACAATTATTATAATTATAATTTATAAAAACGAACTAAAATTATTTTTTCTTTATGTTAAATTTTTCTTTATAATTATAATTGTCAAAAAAATATTATAACCATCAAAATATGTCATTTTGGCACAAGTTTTCAAAGTGCTGCGCCAACATGATGCCTGATTCTACCAAGATTACATTCCATTTTATTGTCTTTTTACCTATCCATATTTATTGTCCTTTCAATTATTATTCCTAATCTATTTGCTCATTTATTTACTGTGACGAATGTAAAACTTGTGTTATATTAGGAATTAAAAAAAAAAACATAATATAATTCTCAAAGACATTCTAAGACGATTGTGTCACGGAAAATCTATAAAAACTCGTAAACTAAAGATATATCCATAATTCTGTATTTATTGACCGATTTGAATGAACTAAAAAACAAAGTCAATAGTCGTTTTATTACTATAAATTGACAGTAATTATATTTTTTTTTAAATTGACTTCATTGCCAAATAGTCAACGTTTAATTTTTAAACGGCTGCATAAAATCATAAAAGTAGATTTTATTAAATTGGACCATATTTTTCTGAATCCAATTATGCCCGATAGTCGATTTTAGTTTTATATTTATTCCAGAAAAATATTATAATAAATCAATCACACATAAAAAGACTGTTATTCCTTACTACATTTTTTAATTTAATAAAAAGTGAAGTATGTAATAACAGTATTTTTATGTGTAATAATCAATTTACGTAAACTCAAAACATACAGTTATAAATCAATTAATCAATCAATCTATTGGTCTATTAGATTTTATAATATAATATTGGACAAGTCATGCAAACACATAATAACGTTTGGCAATAAAAGTAGTGTGCCTTGAAAGGAAAAAAAAGCAACACACGATGTTGTAAAGAGATGCAATTTTTGTATTTAACAAAAATATTGTCAAATGTCATTTATAACTATATGTTTTTGAGTTTATGTGAAGTGATTATTACACACAAAAAATAGTGTTATTCGATACTTCTAACAGAAATCGTTTTCATTTTTCAATTTTTTTAAGACTCATGGGGGGATTGATCCCCTAAATCCCCTCCTATCTACGCCACTGCTGAAAACTCATTGCCTAAGATTAACTTGATACTTTATCTATCCACTGCTCTCAATAAATCGGCATTGTTTATCGATCAATGAAATGAATTTCCCACACCGCACCACACCACGATAATTTCATCAACATCAAACCACAGTATCAATTCATTAATCATGAAATCCGCTCAGTGTGCGTCTATAGCTAACCGCTTACCGACTGGGAAAAATGCGAAATAAAACGAACCGACCAAAGTGAAAATATTTATAGCGTAAGCACGTGCGATACATCCCTCCTCCGGCCACCGGGACAAAGAAGTAGTGACCAACGAACGCGTTTTGCTGAATTGAATGGATGTTCGCGAGAAAACAGAAATCCGCAACACAAACAGTTTGTGGGTGTATTTACTGCAGAAAACACGTCTTTCTTTCGCGTTAACACGTGCGATTATTTTGGTGATTATTCAATTTTCGAATTGAGTAAGTTTCAATGTTGTTTATTAAATATCGTTTATTGCCTGCTGGCGTCAAGTGATTATTAAAATATCATTACGAAGTGCAGTTTTGGAATTGTCGGATTGGAAATGTCAGTAGTTTCAAGTGCATGTCCTTACCTGAATGCAAGAGCTGGGTAACTCAAATATGAATTATTCGGAAGAACTGTTCATTGCTTGATAAAAAAAAATGCAGTTATGTTCTATTCTACACGTTTATTAATTTCATTAGCCTATATGTTTCGAATATACCGAATTAAGTATTCGCGAATACAAATACTCTTTGACATCTTTGAAGACATTGGCAATTCACATCGAGTAATGTCACGATTGTCAACTCTTGTAATAATCTAAATGTTGTTTGACAACATGTGAAATTGACAACTATTATTACTGAGAGTGAAATCGAGTTCAGAGTGGCATTAGAACCATAGGAACTGTCACCTGGAACTTAAAATTAGCTTGAACTCGAGTTCAACGTTTCTGGTGCAACTGGGCCTAAATATTGAAATAATTGAACTGTTTTAATTTCGGCACTTTCTAATTCTAATTGAATCATTTATATTAATTAATTAAATACGCTAATAGGTGAATGATTAAATATATTTTGAATTGTGGAGGCTTCTACTTCGTTATACATGTTAATTTAACACAATAAAACACTTTTAACTTTGTTTGTATAACACAATTTATTTTTATGTGACTGCAGTTTCGGCAAAATGGCAAGCTGAATTTGCCGAAACTGCAGTCACATAAAAATAAATTGTGTTATACAAACAAAGTTAAAAGTGTTTTATTGTGTTGAATGATTAAATGTTAGAAAATGTGATATTTTATTATTCGAATTCTCAGCTTTGATTCAAATATAAAATGTGTCACAAAGTGAAAGCCTCCAGAACAGGGGCGACAACGTAGTGCCCGCGAAGCAATTTTAAAGTGCCCGCCGTGCAACTATCTTCATTCTAAATTTTATATATTTGAACAGCAAACACTCGTAATTGCAATGGCGGATGATTTACCATAAAGCGATTTTTCGTTTTATTATATTTACATATCCCAAAACAAGAATTTTATATAGAGAAGGAAATGTTAGTGTTTTTATTCCAAGTTTAGTTTAAATTTTCACGTAACTCAAAAAAACAAATTCCTATAGATACCTCGAAATCTGAATGTTTTGTCTCGCCTAGTTTTTACATACAAATGACGATGTTTTATCTCCTGTATAAATTTATCAAATACACAAAACATTATGTTTTTTGTTTGTTTAGTAACTGTAACAATTTCGTAATTTCAGTTGGAAGAGATATTAAAAATCAATATTGACATATGTATATGATATTCAGTGACAGAAGTTACAAGCAAATATTTCATAATAATAGGTGATATTTTTACTTTCTCTCATATGCAAAACAAAGGGAAAGATTGTTTTCGCGAAAATGTTCATATCAAAATTTTAGTGGATATATCCATTGGACCGTTAAATGGATATACCCACTAACATTTTTGATTTAAAAATTGATTAACCGAGTTGATTAAGACCATTTTTGAAAAATGTCTGTAATTCTGTCCTGTAATTCTGTTGCCACTATAAAGTCTAAACCGATTGAGCTGTTACGATGACACTGTGAACTTAAGCTTTTTATTACAATAGTAGTAACTTTTGGTGAAAATGCGGAAACCGGATTTATGATTTATGCCAAATAAAGAATTTTCATAGTACATTATAATAAAATGACAACTTTCACTATGAATCTATTTTAAATTTAATAATAATAAATTTGTACGGTTCATAAACTCAATAAAATACAGCAAAACTCACCATGAATTTATTTACGAGAAAATGCTATTCATAAATAATTTTAATCGTAAATTGTTTACTTAAGTCTACAGGGTTATTAAAAAGATAAACCCAATTTAATTAATTTGTATTTACACTAAAAAAAGACTGTTACTTCACTTTTTATGAAGTAAGGAATAACAGTCTTTTTTAGTGTAATAATCACTTCACGTAATCTCAAAAACATACAGTTAATTTGTATTTAATGAAGTATAAATTAGACATCAACAATCTACATACCGTGCGATCATTTAAATGATGATTTAGAGTAGGCGGTATTTTTTTATGCGGTTGCCCAGAATGCTAATTGAATGATGGAATACATTTGAGGTTATGGTAAACTATGTGTTGACAGTCAGTAGTGCCAATCTAATTTAAAACTCAAAGCCTACTCTAAATCATGTTTTAAACGATCGCACGGTACTAATGAAAAGAGAAGTTTTATATTTTTTTTTAACACAGATTATAAAGGCAAATGATTTTAGTTAGGAAAAAATGCATCGTTCTATGTATGTCAAAAACAGTCCATTATACAGATTGAGCCACACCGGGAATTGCTTAATCTTCTCATCAAACTTTGATCTATTTGCTTAGAATTATTCAAGCTTTCGCAGAGCGGTTGTGGTCATAAATTTAGATTCGACTTTCAATTAGTTTAAGTAGTTAATAGAATTAAATGAAGTATTGTTATTCTTTTGTATGGGTATAATGGGTGGGATTGTTTTCAATTGTTTGTATTTTGTAAAAATTTTGTAATTTGTAAAGAAGTTTTTTTGTTTGTTAATAAATAGATAAATAAATGTTCAATGTCTCCCCCCTTTACAAAAAACTTTATGCTGCATCACACCGACATGAACTGCGTGCCTATTGGCGCAAGTACCCTAGCGGCCGTTTACGCAACTTTTGCCACCCTAGCGGTGGTAAATAAAACTTTAGAACTTCCTCTTTACTTCGGTATAAAGACTGTTCATATCCAATTTATAACGTATGTTCCATAAAAAAAAACCTTTAGAGTGCCATGGAAAATATTGTAGGTTGCCAACTCTGAAATTATATATTATAATTATAATGTCTGACGTTTCATATGTCAATTTCTAAAGCGTGTAGCCAACCTAAATTTACAATAAGTTAAAATCATTGTACTCTAGAGGTTTTTGTTATTAAACATACGTTATTTCGTGAAATGCAAATTCATTAAATTGGGTCCATCGTTTTGAATAACCCTGTATATTGTTTACACAAGTCTATATTGTTTACACAAGCGTATATTGCATATTTGTGATATCTTACAAATTTATAATAATTGTATCTTCTCGAATGTTTACTTAATGCGAGTTTTAATCCATGATTACAGTTAATCAGCCGTAATGCAAATGAACCTTAGGGTCAATGTAACTTAAACTAAGCTTAAGTTAAGCCACATAACTGGCTGTTGTTCAATAGTGGCTTAAGTTCAACTTAAACTCGATTTAAATTACGTTTACTCTAACGTAACCCTAGTAGAAATGCATCGAGTGTCTATAACCTGTCGGCATCCCAGTAGGTTAATAATTTTTTTTTAAATAATTTAGTTTTCAATATTGTATCAAGAATGAGAATTCAATAATAGATATTCAATTTCTGTACAATATTATATCAATAATGAATATTATTAAACCTTCAATATAAACATTCAATACATGTACAATATTGTATCAATAATATCATTCAATATACATATTCAATTTCTGTAGAATATTGTGTCAATAATAAATATAATTGGCCATTCAATAGCGCACGCGACTAAACCAAATTTTCTGGCTTTTCTAAACTCAAAATTTACTTTATGCGCCACGCGTGTAAAACATTGATTTCAAGTGAAGTTCAAAATATACTGCTGTAGAATACTGTTTAAGCAGTATATTTTGAACTTCGCGGTATTTTAGTGTTTTATGCACGTGGCGCATGAAGTAAAATTTCGAGTTTAGAAAAGCCTGAAAATTTGGTTTTGTCGCGTAGCGCTACGCGACCAAACCAAATTTTCAGGCTTTTCTAAACTCGAAATTTTACTTCATGCCTAATCTGGGAGTGGAAACACTCGTTAGAAGCTTCAAATTGAACGCTTTTCAAAAATAACGAATTTCTAAAAATTTACTATGTATATACAGCGTGTAATCGAACTAATGTACATCCTCTTAAGGGCGTATACACAAAATATTTTGACACCAATTGCAGCAAAAATAAAATCGGAAAAAAAATATTGGATTTTTCATAATTTTTCATGCATTTTTTACTTTTTGAGAACTTCTGGTTACCTGTGTTCGTGATATTTTTCGTGGATGCGTAAGTTGCTGTATTTTTTATTTACTTTTACTACTGCGAGGCGCATAAATCACTTCGCACGCACTATCGAGACGTATAAATCACTTAGCACGCACTACACACACACACACACTGTCTAGAATTACTAGATGACTAGATGACGTGACCCAGTACGTATAAAAAAAATCACAATAACAACATAGACATAATTCTTCACAATCTGACCCACTTTTCTCTGGATGGTGTAATTCGATATCCAAATCGTTTAAAAACTACGAGTCTATGTGGAATCTCTCTTAAAATACGCAATGTGCGCGTATACCAGATACCACAAACATGTGGCCTATTATTATTAATTATTTTTAATAATTATTTGTGAGCTATCTACTAAAGGTATGGTAATTTCAAATGCAGGTATTGTTTGTTTAAACGCTGCCCCTTGTGTGGTAGAGAGCCTGTACAGTAGTTCGTTTACACGCTGTATATATCGAAAAATGTATACTTTTAAGAAAAATTTACTGTATCCGAATATTATCTTGATTTTATAGTTTGTAATAAAAAAAATCTATTAACTACAAATTATTTGAATTGAGAGATATTTAATTAAACAGTTTAACTTACAAATTTGAACAGATCAAGATTTATGGAAGAAATTAAATTTATTGCTATTTTAGACCCAGTTGCACCAAATACGTTGAACTGGTTCAACTCTGAACTTGAGTTCAAAGTGACATTAAAACAATACGAACTGTCATCTTGAACTTGAGATCAACGTTTTTGGTACAACTGAGCCTTAAAATGTTTTCTCAATTATTGAATAATCTTTTACGATGTGATAAGTGAAGAAATTTCAAAATAAAAACATAGTTTTATGTTGGTTGTACATTTCTACATCAATATCCATTTTGTCTAGAAATTAAGTAACTAAACAATACCTGTGTACAATACAATACCCTAATTGTGTTGCTGATAATGTAATCAACTACACGTATATTCTAATTACATTACCTTAATGGAAAAATCTAATAAATTACAAAAATGAACCTGAATTCCACCAAGAGATGCGAGACCATGAACACACTTAACATCTAATTAAAAATTCAGCCTTGCCCTCGTGCTCTTCGCCAATGAGACCCACTATATACATATTCACGTCCCCAGACAGACAGATTTATTTTTTATGTGTATTTTAAGGCATATGTATTTTTACAACATGAAAGTATAATTTTTCAGTATCTTTACGACCGCGGCAAAAATGTATTTAATATATTTACGACCACCGTAATAAATATTTTGATCCGCAAAATGAATCATCTAAAAGCCACATCCAGATTCTTTGGCATGGTGAAGTAGCAATTATTTATGAAATAAATTATACGCGCAAATAATTTTAATCGCGGGTCTCTTGGGATTTATTTATAGGATGTGTGGTTCAGTGTACTTTTATATTCAAAAAGCTGAGTTCACGAAACGCAATACGTCATGTTTTTAAAAAAATGTTGGATTATTCCGAAACGGTACGACTTAGACCAAATTTTGTTGATAAATACCAATCAATTTTTATGAGGGATCAAAAAACCAAATAATTTACTAGGTGATCTATTTACAATAAACAATTTGCATCAGATACTGTCTTTATGGCGGACCCTGTAAACATGCAAATACTTTTAGGTTAGGTTGTTGATAAAATAGCAATAAATTTTGATGAAACATCAAAAAACCAAATAATGTACAGGGTGATTTATTTAAAATAAGCAATTTGCATCCGATACTGTCTTTATGGCGGAACCGTCATACATGCAAATATGTTTAGGTTATGCATCTCTTAAAGTCAAACAAATTTGGTAAAGAAACTTTTTTTCCATCTTTAACGTGAGCCGAGATATTCTCCGAGAATGCACTAATGTGACACCCTGTATATTACTATAATTTATACTAATTCCGTCATTAATTTATTTATGTACAGGGTGATTTATTTAAAATAAGCAATTTGCATCCGATACTGTCTTTATGGCGGAACCGTTATACATGCAAATATTTTTAGGTTATGCATCTCTTAAAGTCAAGCAACTTTGGTAAAGAAACTTGTTTTTCCATCTTTAACGTGAGCCGAGATATTCTCCGAGAATGCACTAATGTGACACCCTGTATATTACTATAATTTATACTAATTCCGTCATTAATTTATTTATTTATTAGTTTCTTAATTACAGAGAAATGTGATGTCAATTTATGTCAAAAACGATTTATATTTTGTGTATTTTTCTCGGCAAAGGCTAAAACAAAACTGTATTTATTAAGAGGTGAAAAAAAAAAAGATCAATATATAATTCTGGTCTTATGTTTTTGTAATTCAAGTTGATGTGTGTGTATGATTTTAAGCTTTAGAATAAATCAGCGTTGTATACGCGTGGCGCATGAAGTAAAATTTCGAGTTTAGAAAAGCGTGAAAATTTGGTTTGGTCGCGTAGCGCTACGCGCTACGCGACCAAACCAAATTTTCACGCTTTTCTAAACTCGAAATTTTACTTCATGCTTAGTCTGGGAGTGGAAACACTCGCTCGAAACTTCAAATTGAAGTCGTTAAAAAAATGAATGCCTTAAAATCAATATGAATTCCAATTTGTATAATTGCAAGAAACATTCCTTGTGTGTTTATATCGGAAGCCCCACCAATAAAAATTCTTACGAGCCGCCACTGGTATGAAGATAACTCGTGTTTTTAAAAGCCTACATTTACCTATCAACTTTTTTGTGGTATATAAAAAGAAAATGCTACGCATACAAAATATTAAGAGGTAAGATGTGTGTGTGTATGATTTTAAGCTTTAAAATAAATCAGCGTTTTATACGCGTGGCGCATGAAGTTAAATTTTAAGTTTAGAAAAGCCTGAAAATTTGGTTTGGCCGCGTAGCGCTACGCGACCAAACCAAATTTTCAGGCTTTTCTAAACTCGAAATTTTACTTCATGCTTAATCAGGGAGTGGAAACACTCGTTGAAAGCTTTAAATTATATACCTGAAAATGTAGAGCGTATACATCGGGATATGTCTACTTAAACTGTTTTAGCATAGTTTTTAAATGAAAATGGTGAAGTGAGAAATATAAATTTCTTATACTTTATAAACACTTATTCAATCTTCTCTGGATATAAATGTATTATAGAAATGAACTTATCCCACTTTGAAAATGAAATTATTCTCTGGATATACCGTGCGATCGTTTAAATGATGATTTAGAGTAGGCGGCATTTTTTTGTGCGGTTGCCCAAGATGCTTATTGAATTATAGAATACATTTGAGGTTATGGTAAACTATGTGGTAACAGTCAGTAGTGCCAATCTAATTAAAAATTTAAAGCCTACATTTACCTATTAACTTTTTTGCGGTATATGAAAAGAAAATGCTGCGCATACAAAATATTACGAGGTAAGATGTGTGTGTTTGATTTTAAGCTTTAGAATAAATCAGCGTTGTATACGCGTGGCGCATGATGTAAAATTTCGAGTTTAGAAAAGCCTGAACATTTTTTCTAAACTCGAAATTTTACTTCATGTTTAATGAGGGAGTGGAAACACTCGTTGGAAGCTTTAAATTGTATACCTAAAAATGTAGAGCGTATACATCGAGATATGTATACTTAAATAGTTTGCGCATAGTTTTTAAATGAAAAGGGTGAAGTAAGAAATATAAATTTCTTATACTTTATAAACACTTATTCAATCTTCACTGGATATAAATGTATTATAGTAATAAACTTATCCCACTTTGAAAATGAAATTATTCTCTGGATATACCGTGCGATCGTTTAAATCAGTGGTCTCTAAACTACGGCCCGCGATTGTTTGTAATTTTTTTTGTAAATGTCATATTTTGAAATATTGTAACAATTGTTCCTTAAATTTTTCATGATTTTATAAAATTAATCGGATCTTGGCCGACTTTATTATGTAGAATTGTATTTGTGGCCCGCGAAGAAGATAGTTTGGAGACCCAGGGTTTAAATGATGATTTAGAGTAGGCGACTTTTTTTTGTGCGGTTGCCCAGGATGCTTATTGAATTATAGAATACATTTGAGGTTATGGTAAACTATGTGTTAACAGTCAGTAGTGCCAATCTAATTTAAAATTTAAAGCCTACTCTAAATCATGTGTTAAACAATTGCACGGTATCTATATCACCGTTCTCTGGGTATAAATGTATTGTAGAAATGAACTTATCCCACTTCGAAAATGAAATTATTAAACATCTGTGATTTCACAAATCTCTATTAAATATTGAAAGTATTTACGCACGTAAATATTTTTCTCGACGTAAATAACTATTTTCGTTTAATTTTAAATTTGCTACGATATGCGATATTTCCATCGGCAAATATTATTACAATAAAACTTTCGTTTGCGTTTCTGTATTTATGGAAATCTTAGTCATAATTCACACCCCCGTTGATTCAGCTGGCAACGTCAGCAATATTAACAACGTATTTATTTATATCTATATCCACCTTGAGTAAGCGAAAATGTTACGATTGTTCAGTTTTATTGCACGCAGTAAATATGTTATTAGCGTTACTGTCTTTTGCTTTTATTTCCAGGCGGTGATGTAATTCTTTGAGGGAGGCATTCGCAATGGTAATTTCGAAGTCTGTAAATATGTCACGCGCGATTTACTGAATACGTTTGTGTCAACTTGAACGATTCCCGCCTTGTTTTTTTTTTTATTGATTTATGCGGAGTGTACGCAAATAGATTTGATGTTAAAACTAAGAAATGCGGTATTAGTTTCGATGCAATAAACAAATGTACTTTTAACTGATGGGAATTCGCCACACAAGGATTTTTTTTAAATAAGTAAATTGCTAGAATTGTCAAAACTTTGCGCGCTCATCACGGCTTCCAGAGGGCCCATACTCCGCTCATTTTCGACAAAAAACACTTTATTTTAAAACAGTGTTTCAAACATGTTTAAAAACAGCCGTCGTGTTTTAAACGGTTTTGTTTTAGCCATGTTTTAAATCTTAAATTTGTTTAAAACATGTTTTAAACTTTGTTTAAAACATGTTTTCAATTTTGTTTAAAACGTTTTTTTTTTTTATTGTCTTAAATTTGCTAAATTATATTTTATACTACTTCATTAAATTTTGTTGTTTACGTTTTAAAATTTAGCTAAATTGTTGTAGATTTTTTAAATTACATTCTTAATCATAACAATTTATAACAATAAAATATCCCAACTGTGTGTGCATAAATGTGATTTATAAATACAGGATTTTTCTTTTTTTTCAGGTATACATATGCATACTCTGAAATTTTACGACATTCGTTGTTTTTTTAAAAGATTTCAATTTGAATCTTTAAACGAGGGTTTTCCACTCCCAGACTAAGCATGAAGTAAAATTTCGAGTTTAGAAAAGCCTGAAAATTTGGATTGGCCGCGTAGCGAAGCGGAGCGGCCAATCCAAATTAGGCTTTTCTAAACTCGAAATTTTACTTCGTGCGCCACACGTATAAAACACTGATATAGTAAAGTTTAAAATATACGGCTTTAGCAATCTAATATGTAGATGTGAATAAAACATGAGTCGAATTCTGTGCTGAACAAATTGATTAAAACAGTGATTATGGGCAACCCAATAACTCTACGTGTATTAGGTTGCCTATAATCGTTGTTGTATGTGTGTATTTTTTAACTTCACTATAAATCAGTGTTTTTAAGCGTGGCGCATGAAGTAAAATTTCGAGTTTAGAAAAGCCTAATTTGGATTGGCCGCTCCGCTTCGCTACGCGGCCAATCCAAATTCTTAGGCTTTTCTAAACTCGAAATTTTACTTCATGCTTAGTCTGGGAGTGGAAAACACTCGTTAAAAGCCTCAAATTAACCGCTTTAAAACAACGAATTCCCGAAAATTTAAAAAACGCTGTAATTATCAGGCTATGTATACTCAAAAGAAAAATGCCCTGTATATTCTGTTTTAAACACGTTTTAAATGTGTTTTAAACATGTTTTTAATTGTTAATGTTTTAAACGCTGTTTCAATGAAACAAGCATTTGTAAAAAAAACTGTGTATTTCAATTAAAATGAAAAAAACACGTTTTTTTAAGAACCCTGAAATTGGCACGTCTATCAGTCGGTACCAGACCGATAGACGTGCCAATTTATGTCGGAAATGAGCGAGTATAGCCCACTGGAAGCCGTGATGGGCGCGCAAAGCTTCAATAATTCTGGCAGCGCAAAAAAAACCCGAATTAAAAAAGTTTGTAAAGAATATGATACTTCGCGATTTTAAGTAATTCTACAGATACAGAACTTCATTTAAAATAATAGTGTTTGAAATTAAAGTTTTGGATCTGTAGATAGAATGCTGATACAGCAAAATATTTGGGTTTTACACTGGACGCTAAGCTACGCTGGAGAGCTCATGTCAAAAAGAAAAAAGAAGAACTGGATATCAAATTTCGAAAAATGTATTGGCTGCTTGGTCGGAACTCCACCCTGTCAATCTACAATAAATTACTGCTGTATAAACAAATTCTTAAGCCCGTATGGACATATAGCATCCAGCTGTGGGGTTGTGCCAAAAAGAGCAATATAGAAATAATCCAGCGATACCAAAATAAAGTACTGAGGAGTATTGTCAATGCTCCTTGGTATTTCCGAAACAGTGACCTCCACAGGGACTTGGAAATGGATACTGTTAATGAGACAATACACAAATTTGCCAAGAGTCATGAACAGCGACTTCTTCAACACGTCAACATCGAAGCCATCCAGTTCCTCGATAACACGAATTTGACCAGAAGACTACAGCGGACTAAACCGTTCGAGTTAGTTTAATATTGTGTTAGTGCAAAAGCAGAGCATAGTGCTAGTGTACACATTAATTAGTGTAATTAAGTTATTAAAATCTAAGGGATACTAATGAGTAAACCCTTAGTATTAAACCTTTAGTAAATTAAGTTAAATATTACTCATTGATCCATTTGTGATCAGATTGTAATTATAGTAAAATACAACTAAGTGTTTTGCAAATAATAATAAAAAAAAAATGTGCAGAATAACTTAGAATCGCGAAGAATCAAATTCTTCACAATTTTTTTAATTCGAGTTTTTTTGCGCTGCTAGAATTGTTGAAGCTTTGCGTGCTTATCACGGCTTCCAGACGACTATACTCGTTCATTTCCCACATAATTTACCGACTAATAGACGTGCTAATTTATTAATAAAAAACGGTTTAACTTTGTTTGTATAACACAATTTATTTTTATGTGACTGCAGTTTCGGCAAATTTAGCTTGCCATTATCGAACATGAAGTGTTCTTCATGTTCAATAATAGCAGCTAAATTTGCCGAAACTGCAGTCACAAAAAAATACATTGTGTTATACAAACAAAGTTAAACCGTTTTTTATTAATAAATTAACATGTATAACGAAGTAGAAGCCTCCACAATACAAAAAAAATGTGCTAATTTATGTTGGAAATGAGCGAGTATAGGCCCCCTCTAGAAGTCGTGATGAGCGCGCAAAGTTTTAACAATTCTGGCAATTTACCTATTTACAAAAAAAATCCTTGTATGTTGGAGAATTCCAATCAGTTAAAAGTACATTTATTTATTGCATTATTGCATACGGGGAAAGTACTACGATGGACACATCACTATTTTCCCCCTTCAGTCATTTTAAAACAGGTGATTGAAAATAGGTATAAAAAAGCACATCTCTTCTTGCATTAATAATTTCAGGTTTAAATATTACCTCTGTCCATACCACGGTGCCCACCTAGCCGCCGCATTTCTAACATAAGGCCTCTTTCCTTTCGGTTCAATAAAAAAAAAATGGCTAATTCCGCTATTCGTTTCAAATTTCTGTTTATAACAAACTTAATGTAATTGAGCAAATTATGTATTTTCTATAACCACTATTTTCAATATTCAATATTTATCAATACCATCAACTGGAACTGAACTCTTCCGGTTTGTGAAGTAAACAAATCAATTTCGTTTCAACACATCAAAGTGAAGCGATTTAATGAAGTTTTTCCGAGCCAAAACATGTGGAATGCGTTAAAAATATTTGTTCCAATGTTATGGCCAATTAAAATAGAATATAGGTTAACCTGCTAAACCTACAATCCAATATTTCGGCATTGGATACATTAAAATAGGTAAAGACTGCTTTCGATGAAAAGGTCGCTGGTTTTGAGGTAATTTGCATAAAATCTATTCGATTTTTATTCTTGTTCCTCGCAAAAAAAATAATAATTTATTACTGTAGAAAGAAATGTAATCACTATGATGAATGAATTAATGTGGCCAATCAACTATTATTACGTGTTATTATATTTTTTTTATGAATATTATAACGTGTTATAAAACGATTGAAAAATAATGGTGATTTTAAATTAAGGTTTAGAAAAAAAAAACTTCATTAAGTTTTTATATAAGCCAGTGTTTCCCAAGCTGTGGTACGCGTACGCGCAAGGGGTTTAGGGAGAAAAATTTAGCAAAATTTGTATATCAAAGTTCTTACATTTAACTCCCAGAATGGTATTTTTTAAAAGTATTTTGCATTATAAATTTAATAATTATATTTACGTTATAAAGGGTGTTCCAATGGCTTGAACCGATGTTAAATGTGAGTGAAGCTTAAACGCAAACCAAGATTTAGCAAAATTTGTATATCAAAGTTCTTACATTTAACTCCCAGAATGGTATTTTTTAAAAGTATTTTGCATTATAAATTTAGTAATTATATTTGAGTTGTAAAGGGTGTTGCAATGGCTTGGGCCGATGTTAAGTGTGAATGAAGCTTAAACGCAAATTATTTTTGACGTCTGGTTTTGATATTCAAAAAGTTCAGTCTTGGGCAATTTTAACCATGGATCGGACTGTTAACTGTTAAAGTTATTAAAGCCTACTACGAAAATGGAACTTCCAACATATGTGCATTTCCCGCACTTCGCGCTTTTTTTGGTCGGCATAATCGCCGTATTTCGGCTGATGAAAATCCAAGGACAATTGTTGAAAAGCCGATGCATTCACAAAAGGTCACTATTTAGTGTGCATTTTTTTGCTCGAAACAGCGAAGTTGGGCCGTTTTTCTTCGAAAATGATGCCGAGAATTCTGTTACGGCGAATGGTAAGCCATGGTTCAGGCCATGATAATAAACTTTTAATGGCCTGAATTGGATGCTATGAATGTCGACGATTTGTGGTTTCAACAGGACGGCGTCACATGCCACACAGCCAGTGGAACAATGGCTTTATTGAATGAGAAGTTCTCGGGTAGCAAACAGCTACCCTCTCGAAACAGCGAAGTTAATAGGACACCAAGATCGTGCAATTTGACGCTTTTGGACTTCTTTCTTTGTGGTTGTCTCAAAAGTACGATCTAGGTTAGGTTAGGCTCCAATGGCAGCAGTTAGACCGCTCACTTAGGCCCAAAGGGCCCCTTGTAATACCATAAGGGTGAAAAGGATGAACCCGATCAGATTTCTCACATCTAGAGGCGGGAGGTCCGTTAGTCCAAGGTACTTTATCATCTTCCCTTCGAGAGCATGGCATTGTCCCAGATAGTGGAGTACCGTCTCTTCCTTCTCCACATCCAGGCATCCTCTGCAAAAGTCGTTGTGCTCAAGACCCGTCTTTTGTGCATGTCTGCCTAGGAGGCAGTGGCCCGTGAGGATGCCTACCGCCTTCTTTATGTCGATTCTGCTAAGTGCAATTAATCTCTTGCTGTTTATAGTATCCCATATAGGCCATAGCTGCCTTGTTATGAGACACGCATCTTCTTCTCTCTACCTATGGTTGACCGATACTATCATTTGGTCCCTAAGTAGTCTCTTGCATTCCACATGGAATGTGGGTGAAGAGCTCAGTAGACAGGTCCTTCATTCTTGCCTTCTTTCTTGCAAGGTCGTCAGCAATTGAATTTCCCCTGATATCACTGTGACTAGGTACCCGCATGTACTTAAACTTAAGTCAATTTTCTTTTAAGTATACATTGCACATGTACTTAAACTTAAGTATATTTTCTTTTAAGTATACATTGCACATGTACTTAAACTTAGGTACATTTTATTTTAAGTATACATTGCATATGTACTTAGACGTTTGTACTAAAGCTTAAGACTTAAGACGTATAACACTGAAATATTGTGAAATTTATGTATATTTGAACTTCACTTAAAATCAGTGTATTCGGTAGAGATATTGAATGGGAAGACAGATTGGCTCAAATTCCCAATTTATTTCTAAACCCTTTTTTGTTTACCCCCATCACCCCACACTTATGCGCAGCGGGCGCGTGAGTGAGAGTCGCAAAGAAGTCACGGACGATGGTGGACGTGAAACTCGTGTGACTAATGTGATCGTCTTTTTGGAAGTCAAGTAATGAAGGCTTGACGCTCTTTAGGTTATTGTTGGGGACTGTAAAGGGCATCTGAGTATTAGTGACGTCGATAGGTTTTGTAGAATGCATTATTAACTTTATTAGTGATCAGCCGCATGTGTGTAGTGATCAGTGATCGCCTGCCAGAAACCTCTGGACCCGATCAAAACGTGGGGCAAACGCGCGTAAGGACCTTACAACCCTTCCGCCTACGTTGCGCACGTCACAGAAGCTAAGTCAGGT
Organism: Philonthus cognatus; assembly: GCA_932526585.2. Lineage (NCBI taxonomy): Eukaryota > Metazoa > Arthropoda > Insecta > Coleoptera > Staphylinidae > Philonthus > Philonthus cognatus. The sequence continues at coordinate 53,841,640 of OW052247.1, read as the reverse complement.
GAGTGTGGGTTCCTTTTGCCACAATCAATCTAGCCTGGGTCAGTCTGTCTGTTTACAGGCCGGAAATATTCCGTACTCTCCTCTGAGAGGCTCGTTATCTCGACCGTTTCCGGAAAGTTTAAAACCCCCCCCAAACATCAGTGTTTTATACACGTGGCGCATGAAGTAAAATTTCGAGTTTACAAAAGCTTGAAAATTTGGATTTGCCGGGCTCGTTTGCTCCGCCCGGCAAATCCAAATTTTCAGGCTTTTCTAAACTTATTTTCAACTTATTTTTAAAATTAAGTTCTGGAGTGCAGCTGTCAGTCTTCAGGGGAATATCGACAAGCTCACTTAGGACTGAGTTGATTCTGATCTGCAGTAGAGGTCGACTGGAGCTAGATTTAGTATTATATTTAGCGCTTTGGAGGCGGTGGACCTGACCGCCCCCGTTATGAGCAATTTGGCAGCTCTCTGAGCCTTGCCGAGTACAGTTTGGTGGATCCTTTTATCCGGGGCAGTCCTCTAGACTGCGGCCCCGTAGAACATAATGGGCCTTACCACGGCCCATTATGTTCTACGGGACCGCAGTCTGGTGGACTGCCCTGGATAAAAGGATCCACCAAACCGCACTCCGCAGGGCTCAGAGAGCCGCCGAATTGCTCATAACGGGGGCGGTCAGCTCCACCCCCTCCAAAGCGCTAAATATAATACTAAATCTAGCCCCAGTCGACCTCTACTGCAGATCAGAATCAACTCAGTCCTAATTGAGTTTGTCGATATTCCCCTGAAGACTGACAGCTGCACTCCAGAACTTAATTTTAAAAATAAGTTGAAAATAAGTTTAGAAAAGCCTGAAAATTTGGATTTGCCGGGCGGAGCGAAGCGAGTTGCTCATAACGGGGGCGGTCAGGTCCATCCCCTCCAAAGCGCTAAATATAATAACATAAAATACGATCTAAGCCAATAACAATTCAACAGCTAAAGGATATAATAATAAGGCATACTGGTAACATTATGCAGAGATGTCGACAAAAATAATAAATGAAGGTGTGCCGACGATGCCTTTGCGAACATTTGGACGATATTATCGTTCACACATAATTGCCATGTGCCAAACAACCATAATTCAATAAAGAAGTTAATTCTTTTTAACAAATAATATTGTTTTATTTACTGTTAACATCGATCCGTCTTATTGAAACACCCTTTCATTTTATATAAAAAATATTGTTACAAATAGAAGTATATGAACCTTAAATACCGTGCGATCGTTTAAATTATGATCTAGAGTAGGCGGCATTTTTTTTTGTGCGGTTGCCCAAAATGCAAATTGAATGATTTTATAAATTTGGTAAACTATGTGTTAACAGTCCGTAGTGCCAATCTAATTTAAAATTCAAAGCCTACTGTAAATCATGTTTTAAATGATCGCACGGTGTATCCCCAACACATTTCATAAAATGGTATTACTTTGGTGACAGTCATATTTTAAAGGTGGTAAGTTGTAAGCAATATTTTGTTGGAATATGTTATTTATTATAATAATAAATGTATAATTCAGGCAAAAAAGTGTTTTTTTTTTTCTATATTTAAGTAGGCTCTGAGAGGCTTCTAGCAATCGAAGCATAAAAGTTTGAGGTGCCCAAAATATTGACCAACTTTTGGCCCTGAATTAAAGTTTCGCTATTGAAAAAGAAAAAATAAACACCAAATAGCGATGATTTATTATATTAACCCATTAACGGCCGAGCAATTATAGAGTTAACTCTAAAAGTTGGTTTTAGGTAAAATTCTGCACTTCTTTTTATTATTTCTATGAATAACTTATTGTATTACATACTGTACATTTTTCTTTTAAATATATATAATGTATGCGCTGTACATGTCCAGGCATTCGTCGATTTTATATAAAAACGTGCAATATTAAGGTTAGAACGAGTGTTTACACTCCCAGACTAAGCATGAAGTAAAATTGCGAGTTTAGAAAAGCCTTAAAATGTGGGTTGGTCGAGTAGTTTGTGTGATTTTACAATAAATTTATTACAAATAATTTATTACCAAAACCTAATGATATCATCACAAATGAAATGTTGTACTTTAATATCGAATTAAAAAAAAAAGCAAATAACTGGCGCCAAAACAGATGTATCGATAAAACCTTAAAATTAACCATGACCTAATCTCGGATAAAATGACACTATCGCAAATTTTGTAATAGCCTCGGACGGCCGGCTGCAAATTCAATTAGACGTACATAAAAACATCCAATGTTCATTAAATGATCCTTCATGAAAGGCGAGCAAACTTATTTATGACGGCTAATTAATCTTGTAAACGCAATTTACGTCGAATACTGATAATATTTGCGAGATTTTACGACTATGTGCCGTAACTACCGAAATTAAGTACATGCGAAAGTGCTAACAAATAAAAGTTATCACTGCCGAAAATAAACGGTATGTGTCAAAACAATTGTTTAATTGCTAATTATCATATGAACAGACACCAATTATAACAGAGTGACTGCATTATTAGTATATTACAGAGCTGGGCACGATTCGAATCATTCAGGATTCGAATTCTTTCAGAGGATTCAAAAGAGGCATTCGAATACTTTGGTTCAACTGGATTCGTTACATTTTTTTAAGAGGATTCGTATTCGAATCCAAATGTGTGGGATTCGAATCCTTATAAAAGGATTCAAATATTTAGAAAAGGATTCGAATATTTATAAAAGGATTCGAATATTTATAAAAGGATTTGAATACTTACAAAAGGATTTGAATCGTCAAAAATAATTCGAATTAATTGTAACGAATAATATGAAAAATGTCTTTTGTGTGTTTTTAAATTTCTCGTTAAATCACTGTTTTATACGCGTGGCGCATGAAGTAAAATTTCGAGTTTAGAAAAGCCCAGAAAATTTGTCTCGGGTCGCTGCGCGACCCTCGACAAATTTTCACGGGGCTTTTCTAAACTCGAAATTTTACTTCATGCTTAGTCTGGGAGTGGAAACGCTCGTTCGAAACTTCAAACTGAATGCTTTGATAAGAGCATTCAATGACTGAAAATGTTTTTAAAGACAATAATCTAGTTTTCAAAAATTTGCAATGTTACATTTTTCCGACATTTCCCTGATTCAAGATTTTTTCCCTGGCCTTTTAATATAATTTTCTTCTGTGGTAAGAACCCCCATTATGTTCAATTGTTTTCATTGTTTTTGTCAATATTTAAGTTAATTTTATAAATTTTTACGTGTTTTGTAATTTGCCTGCTGATTTTGACAAATTTAATAATATCATATGGCTTTTTTTGTTAGTGTTTCGGTCAATTTGAATACAATTCTATGACTTTTCTCTGACTTTCCCGGTTTTAATGATATTCAGTAAATTTTTTATTTGCGTAATTTTCAGGCATTCGTCGGATTCGGGCGGATTCAGATTCAGATTCGGGCGGATTCAGATTCAGATCATATGTACAAAGCGGAATTGAAGTTGTGCGCGAATTCGAGCGAACGAAATAGTCATCCGATTAGGGCGGATTCAGATTCAGACCGCATGTACAAAGCGGAGTTGAAGCTGTGCTCGGATTCGAGCGAACGAAATAGTCATCCGATTAGGGCGGATTCAGATTCAGACCGCATGTACAAAGCGGAGTTGAAACTGTGCTCGGATTCGAGCGAACGAATTAGTCATCCGATTCGGGCGGATTCAGACCGCATGTATAAATCCAAATTGGGAATACGATTCCGCTCAGCTTAACTCGTTCGCACGGTCGTCTCGAGTGAATGAATCAGTAACGAACCAATTCTTCTTGAAATACGGAATCAGTTCATTCAAATCACCGCACAGAATCGTTCTTTTCGAACGAATCATTCATGAACGACCCATCTCTACTGTATATGAAAGTAGCTTCGATGACTTTAATATATTTTTTCTTAAATTACAGTTCTCAAAAATGTTTCGAATATATCCCCTTCTCCTCCTAACAACCCTAGTAACAACCACCATCTCAACACCCAACAACTGCTGCTCGGGCGACGGCTACATCGACAAGAAACTCTGCAGCGACGGACAACGCATCTTCCTAAACTGTTCCAAGCGTTTCCTCCTAGACAACGATTTAGAGGATGAATCCTTCCAAATAGACACGGCGGATCGGCTGAATTACCAGACGCCGCTGGAGATCGACACGATTTTGATTACGAAGGAGAAGTAAGCGTTGTTGTGTGCATGTGGTGTTTGCTGGCGGTATCGTAATTTTAAGGTTGTAGTTACTGCATGGCACGGATGGGGAGCAGTAAGGGATCGCAGGTGGCCGTCATTTGTTTTGATGCCTTGGATCACGACTCGACGGAACAAACTTGGTACGAGTTGAGGGCGGCTTGCGGGTTCATTTCGGTCTTCTTTATTATCGCGACGTTGGTTGTTTACGGTTTAGTGCCGACATTAAGGGATTTACAGGTAGGTTTGTGATGATAACATTAATAATAGTATTTACAGTTCAAGACATTAATGTCAAATTAGAGCTGTAGTCAGCCTTGCCAACTTCTATGAACTCCAATTCATAGAGATCGGCCCGAAGTTATAGTATTTTTAATACCCATTTGGAATACCCTCATCCTTATTTCTGTGGTTTTGAGGAAAAACCAGTTAAGTCACTTTTTTGGCCAAATTGAGTTAAGTACACACTTTAATACATATTCATCTATATTTTAATTTTCTGACCTCAAAACGGTGTTATCTGACTTAGGTTTTGCGTAGTTTTGACGAAACCTACCCAAAGAAGTGCAATTTTTGAGGAAAAACAAGTTTTGTTCCATTTAGATGCACGTTAAATTTATAAGAAACATGTTTACAAGGTAACCATGAATTTAATGGTTTTTTATGAAATGTTAATGATATATATTTTGAACTATTTTAAGGTACTTAAGAAGTTGAGTTGTAAAACTTTAAACGCAAATAACTCGAAATCATGAAATAGTTACTTAACTGGTTTTTCCTCAAATCCACAGATTTATCCATCATGAATCAGATGAAACAAAAAATTACCAACTAAAATGAACGTCGATTACTAATTAGATATTACGTCAAAAGTTTGATGTCTGTTAATGTCATTAAATAAAACAAAAATAAACTACTAAAATGCGATATTCCGATAAATCCAAAAAGCTTATGTTTAATACAGTGTTTTTCAAAATGAACTAAGATCTTGATTTAAGGCAATTCAAAAAGCGTCCGAAGTCTTAAGAGTTCCACAAAGCACATTATACAACCTACAAAATGAAAGCAGAGCAACGGATTTCGAATTTAGAAGGAATATGTCTGCAAACGTTTCCCTGAGCAAAACTCAAATTACAATTACATTTACAAAATGTATGCCCGAAAGAAACATACTACTTTGGAAACTATTTACTGGCAATTTATGGAATAATCACCAGAAATTGAGATCTCGAAAAGTTCTTTATATAAGCTCTAGCAAAAAACGTCTTATAGAATGGCTTGGAAAGAAAAATATGTCTTTTTGCTCATGGAAACGTTTGCAGACATTTTCCATCTAAATTCGAAATTCATTACGTGTTTAGATCCTCCGGGTTATATAATATATTTTATCTACGACTGCTTGAATAAGTGACGAATTTGACAATCATTTGAGTTACGTAATAAAACTCATTACCTAACTAGTTAGGTAATGAAATCAAAAACACACTCATTTTTTAATACCAACTAACCACCAAATTTATTAACCAATTACTTATGAACATTAATAATAACATGTTTACATTTATTTAAGTGTATTCCTGAAGACATTTCTGTTTTAGAAATTTCCAAACTACTGCGGTTACTGGTTGAAACTTCTACAAGTACATTCTTTTCTCCAAGAATATTTGTTGCGATACGTTTCTTATTCTCAACCGAAGTTGATGTAATTTTTGATTTTTCCGGCAATAACATTGAAACTACCTGCGTGGCCGATTCTTCGATATCCGAAGGCAGAGATTCGGAGTCGCTCATTATTTCACAGCAAAACAGAAATTAGAAAATTAATTCTTGAAGTTTTGACTATTAAATTGTTGACATTCAAATTACATGTTGCTATGGTTCTACGTACATACTATGATATTCTAATTTTTCATCAAATTCAATTCAAAAGTATAATTTCCGTAATTCTGAGCAGTCGTAGATAAAAAGTTGTATCTAATACGTGGGATAAGGCATATTAACTGAGACTCATGCTATTACTTCGACTCGGGCTACGCCCTCGTCTCAGCAACTCACCGCATTCGTCAGTTAATGATGCTCTTATCCCACTAATTAGATAAATATTTATTATACAACTTTTAGTTGTGTTGTAATAACAAATAGCATAACGTCTATATAAATTATTATGTTCCACATTATGAAATTAATTAATATTACTCCACCAATGCCCTAAGAATAATGGTTTAGATGTCAGATATTTGACATGACATATTCTGAACCTAATTTTGTGTGTGTGTTCAAGAAGCCACATACGTTAAGTCACTAAAACGACTGGTAATTCCAAATAGGTATTAAAAATACTATACCTGGGACTCCTAAGCAAAACAAAATCAGGTGCTCAATTTTTTGGGGGCGGGATGTACCCTTAGAGAGGGTATCCGTATCACAGAGCTGGGCAGGATTCAAATCATTCAGGATTCGAATCCTTTTGGAGGATTCAAAAGAGGCATTCGAATACTTTAGTTCAACTTGATTCATGATCCGAATTCGTTACACTTTTTTAAGAGAATTCGTATTCGAATCTAAATACGGATGATTCGAATATTTATAAAATGATTCGAATACTTACAAAAGAATTCGAATACTTACAAAAGAATTTGAATCGTCAAAAATAATTAGAATTAATTGTGAGAATTAACATGAAAAATGTCTTTAGCGTGTTTTTTAAATTTCTCGTTAAATCACTGTTTTATACGCGTGGCGCATGAAGTAAAATTTCGAGTTTAGAAAAGCCCAGAAAATTTGTCTCGGGTCGCTGCGCGACCCTCGACAAATTTTCACGGGGCTTTTCTAAACTCGAAATTTTACTTCATGCTTAGTCTGGGAGTGGAAACGCTAGTTCGAAACTTCAAACTGAATGCTTTGACAAGAACATTAAATGACTGAAAATGTTTTTAAAGATGATAATCTAGTTTGCAAAATTTTATTTAATATTATTTGAAGTAAAACTGACATGGTAGCTACAATCTGAAATGTTAAATTTTTCCGACATTTCCCTGACTCAAGATTTTTTTCCCTGGCCTTGTAATATAACTTTCTTCTGTGGGAAACCCCCATTTTGTTAAATTGTTTTCATTGTTTTTGTCAATATTTAAGTTAATTTTATAAATTATTGCGTGTTTTGTAGCTTGCCTGCTGATTTTTATAAGTTTAATAATATCATATGGATTTTTTGTTAGTGTTTTGGTCAATTTGAATACAATTTCATGACTTTTCTCTGACTTTCCATGTTTTAATGATATTCAGTGAATTTTTTATTTACATAATTTTCAGGCATTCGTCGATTTTATAATAGAGTTCAATTTGAAGTTTTGAACGGGTTTTTCCACTCCCAGGCTAAGCATGAAGTAAAATTTCGAGTTTAGAAAAGCCCCGTGAAAATTTGTCGAGGGTCGCGCAGCGACCCGAGACAAATTTTCGGGCTTTTCTAAACTCGAAATTTTACTTCATACGCCACGCGTACAAAACACTGATTTAAAGTGAAGTTCAGAAAACACAAATACATCTTTAATCAGAGTAACAGGGAATCAGATATTTAGTTTGTTATCAACGATGTTCAGTGTTAATAATCTAATTGCTTATTATTAACACTGAACATCGTTGATAACAAACTAAATATCTGATTCCCTGTTACTCTGATTAAAGATGTATTTGTGTGTTTCTGAACTTCACTTTAAATCACTTTTAAATTTTGAATATTTTTGTTAAAACAACTGGTAACGATATTTATATATTAATGGTTGCAAAAAAACAATAAAATCAAATTTATTTTTAAATGATTTGTATTCGTGATTCGAAAAAACAGGATTCAAATCATATTTATCTCTTACGAATCCTTTATTCGAGTATTCGCGATTCGAATCATATTAGGTGATTCGGATTCGTGATTCGAATCCTTTTTACGAGGATTCGTGCCAGCTCTGCCATATCAAAACCTATTCAATGAATCCGACATAAAAATTTGCTTCATGTTTAATCAAAGAGTAGATTCTACCAGTGTTACCTACTAAATAGGGCTATTATGGTATTTAAGTTCTAATTATATTTCTAAGAAGTGTTTTAGAGGTATAATTAAAATTTAAATAACATAATAGCCTTATTTGGTAGTTAGTTAACACTCGTAGATTTGCTTGTTATACAGGGTCCTGCATCTCACCTCCCGTCTTCTGTAGCTCAGTTACTAATTAAGTTAGACTTTTGATATTTGGCAGACTTTACCTGTATCCTAGGGCGTATTTCAGGAAAATATTTTTGATTATACAGGGTGCCCCAAAAAAGTTTGACGTCATTATGATATATATTTTTAGATTACATGCTATATATTTTATTCGTTATTTGGGTGCCTTCTATGGATACCTACATACCCCTAAAATTTTATAGAAATTGGTTTAGTAATTTTAGAAAAAAAAAAAAAAAAAACTAAATAAAATCAGTTTTGCACCATTGGTTTAAAAAATTTATAAAAAATAAAAATAGTGCCTCGTTAATAAAATTATACAATGTACTTATTAAATAAGTTCTGACAGTCCCGTTATCCAAGTTTTATTCATATGAATTATACAGAGTGTCTAAAATTTAGTATCAAACTTTAAACTTTAAATTGTTTTTCAAAGCCACCTTCGATTTTTATCATTAAAATGTCTATTGGATTAGTTGATAAAACGAGTTTTCTGCAAATAACTTTTAATGTGTTAGGAATTGCGATAGGGTTGTAATTAGGAAAAATGTTTGTTCTATAATTCAGCATAAAATGACATAAAAATATACAGGGGTTCCAATTTAAAATAAGAAAAATACAGTGCATTAAAATTTAAAAAGTTTGACACTAAATTGCACACTCTGTATAATTCATATCCACCAAACTTGGTTATCGGGACCATTAGACCTTTTTTAATAAGTACCTTCTATAGTTTAATTGACGACATACTATTTTTAATTGTTATTAATTTTTTAAATTAAGGGGGAGTATTTTTATAATTTTTTCAAAAAATCGATTATTTTTTATTACATAAATCTAATGCCACATGTCTGAAAAATATTTGGTTAAAATTATATGGCGGTCCGCGCATTAGTTCCGTCGCTATACGGCTTTCAATGAACCATTGTCCTGAGCGCGGACCGGCCGCTCTGGTAGCGGAAAAACAGTTCTCAAACTTCAAACGCGTTTATCTCGAAACAAGATTTTTCAAATCTGCGGGAATTCTAGCTTGCGAACCGTTCAACCAATCGACTTCTAGTTTTGACTGCCTAAAAGGAAATTGAATTTATGGGCCTCTGAACCTTTAAAATCGCAACATTTGGATGACTAACGATTTTTAACGGCATGCCAAAGTTGAAAAAATCATGCGAAAATTCGTACCTCTTGTTCAAACGGCCGCCATTTTGTTTCTATAAGGAATTTTTTCATGTTTCTTAGGTTCAGATGCCTCCTTTGAGTTTAAACTTTACTTATTTTTTGGTTTCATGCTTCTAGGTGACGTATTGCGGCTTCTATCCATCCCGCAGATAACAAATATTTTCAAAACATGACTTCTCGTAGCCGCCATTATGGATACCATTTTAAATTATTATACTTCGAAAAATTTCCATTTTATAGACAAGAGATGAATAAACATTGTGCCAAAAACCGCAAGTGTCTAAGTCTTTTCAGTTTCCCCAAAAAAATTGCCAAACATCAGGTAGTTTTGGCACAATTATAAAAATACTCACCCTTAATAGCGCAAAACCGATTTTTTTTTTAGTTTTTTTTTTTTGCTGATATCACTAAACTAAACCGATTTCTATAAAAATGTAGGGGTATGAAGGTAACCATAAAAGGCACTCAAATTATTAACAAAATGTACACCATTTAATTTAAAAATATATATTATCATGACGTCACACTTTTTTGGGACACCCTGTATAATCAAAAATATTTTCCTGAAATACGCCCTAGGATACAGGCAAAGTCTGCCAAATATCAAAATCCTAACTAAATTAATAACTGAGCTATAGAAGACGGGAGGTGAGATGCAGGACCCTGTATAATGCTTAATAAAGTTTTAAAACTGTCTTGTGCTAATAAAACCAATTATTTTTAGGGTAAATGCATAATGCACAGTTTGGCAGCTTTGGCGATATCTCTATTCAACCTAGGTCTGATGCAGTTATTTGCAATGGAAGAAGCTACCTGCAAATTTTACTCGTTCTTCAACTACTTCACGTTCATGACAACGTTTTTCTGGTTGAACGTTACGTCATTTCACGTATGGAAAACTATTGTGTAAGTCACCTACGAAACTGAGGAATTCACGAGCAGTTCTATTTGAAAAATTATTTCTTTTTAGAGTATCATTTAATTTCGTTCTTCAAACATACGAGTAAATCAATGTAGAATTAACAGCAGTTCCATTTAAAAAATTAATTTCATTTCGAAATATCTTTTAATTTCATTCTTCAAACATACGAGGGTAAATCAATTAATTCGCGGATTTTTTTTTGTAATGCTACTAGATACAAATGCAAAATATAGCCCGTACAATCGTATTTTGGCATTAGTCTACTACTCAAGCCCGGTTATTGTAGAGAAAAAGTGGTTATCTGGTTAAAATTCGACGTGCGATCGTTTAAGAGGAAGTCGACCGCTCTCTAAACGTATAAAACTAAGCATAATGCCGTCTTAATTACATCCTTGTTTAGGGATGAAATATTTTGAAAAAATAGGTATACTTCAAGGAAAGTACAATCTTAAAGCCCGTCTCAATAAAATATTTTATACTTTTACCGTTATTTCATAGAATAATATCAAACATTGGTAAACTAGCGAAATCGCGTTCCTAATTTTATTTTTGTCTGCAGTATCTATAAAAAATATTGAAAAACTAAATCAGTAACATTGTAGATAATTCCTTTGCAAAGATATGTGATTTCTTTCATTTATTTATTTGGTTAAATATAGTCACTAGGATGTCGCGCGGAAAACAGTTTTTCAAATTTTCTGAAACTTCAATATCGCGCGACATCCCAGTGAATTTGAATTTATTGTGCGATAGAAATAATTGGAATAAATTAAAATTCTTCGAAATTAATTCTTCTACAATGTGACTGATTTAGTTTCCCAATATTTTTTATAAATGTTGCAGAAAAAAATTATATTGAAGATGCGATTACGCTAGTTTAACAATGTTTGATATTTTTTTATAAAAGAACGGTCAAACTGGGAAATATTTTATTAAGACAGGCATTAAGATTCCACTCTCCTTAAAGTATTCCTATTTTTTCAAAATATTTCATCCCTAAACATGGATGTAATTAAGACGGCAGTATGTTTAGTTTTGTACGTTTAGAGAGCGGTCGACTTCCTCTTAAATGATGATTTAGAGCCTGGGTCTCCAAACTATCTTCTTCGCGGGCCACAAATACAATTCTACATAATAAAGTCGGCCAAGATCCGATTGATTTTAAAAAATTATGAAAAATTTAAGGAACAATTGTAACAATATTTCAAAATATGACATTTACAAAAAAAAAATACAAACAATCGCGAGCCGGATTCATGCAAGCCGCGGGCCGGATTTGGCCCGCGGGCCGTAGTTTGAGACCACGGATTTAGAGTAAGCAGAATTTTTTTGTGCGGTTGCCCTGAATGCTAATTGAATGATAGAATACGTTTCAGGTTATGGAAAACTATGTGTGACAATCTAATTTAAAATTCAAAGCCTACTCTAAATCATGTTTTAAACGACCGCACGGTATTTTATGTCAATTTCAATATTTGAAAATTTCGAAAATTGAAAAAATTGAATATTTTTTTAAAATTTTGTGTACTCTTGATGTTCGGTAATTGTATCGAAAAACATGCATGATTTTGCCGGATTTTGTGTATTTTTGTATTGCGCTGATGCAGCTTATTAGGCATGGGCATAACATGCACGACTTTTCATAAACTCGCGAAACTCCGTCGGGAGAAGACCCTTTGGTCTTTGGGCTTGGTTGTCAAGAGAACATCGTAAGTGTTTGTCGTTAAAAGAATAATAACGCATGCGTGCGGGACGCTCCCGAAAGCCCAGAGACCGGAAGCCTAGAACACCAGGGTAAGTCCGGAGATTCGCTCCACAGGTGGAATTGCAGTCACAACAAGTCAACTTGTTGTTGCAGTCTACTTGTACTATTCCCAAATGTCTTTTCTCTAAAATGACCGCGCGAGCAGGAAAATGCAAAAATGTTGTTTTACATAATAAATTATCATTATAAAATTGACTTCTTTAAAGGTATCCACAAAAAATGGAAGACGAAAAAAAGAATTACAGATTCTATTTACTTTATGGTTATGGAATGCCCGTGGTGTTTTTGATCATATTACTGATATCACATCACGTGCCTGGAGATCATTTGAAACCAAATATGGGTGTTAACACATGCTGGTTTGGAGGTATGTCCTTTTTATTTCAGCTTGAGTAATAATAAAGTGAAAGTAATGCTTTTTAGTGGAAAATTATTGTCCTTGTGCAGCGAGTTTAATATGTTAGGTAGTGATGGAATTATTTGAATGAAAATAATCGATTCCTTTGATTATGACATTAATCGATTCGTACAATCATGAAAATAATCGATTCGTTCAATTATGAAAATAATTAAACATCTCAAGTCTTCCGGGGAGATTGCTCGAGTGATTGAGCGAGAGTTCGCTGGAAAGATTCCTTAAAAGACCTCTCGAATGATTGCTCGGGAGTTATCTCACATGATTGCGAGTGGAAAATTAGTAGAAAATTATTGTCCTTGGGCAACGAGTTTAACCCATTACCGGCCGAGCAATTATAGAGATAACTCTAAAAGTTGATTTCAGGTAGAATTATGCACTTCTTTTTATAATATCTATGAATGCCTTATTGTATTACATACTGTGAATTTTTCTTTTAAATATACACAATGTATATGTTGTAAAATTTCAGGCATTCGTGGATTTTATATACAAACGTGCAGTATGAGCTTAAACGAGTGATTCCACTCCCAGACTAAGCATGAAGTAAAATTTCGAGTTTAGAAAAACCTGAAAATTTGACCGCGGAGCGGCCAAACCAAATTTTTAGGCTTTTCTAAACTCGAAATTTTACTTCATGCGCCACGCGCATCAAACACTGAAATATTGTGAAGCTAGAATTCATAGATATTTTTATAATATCTATGAATGCCTTATTGTATTACATACTGTGAATTTTTCTTTTAAATATACACAATGTATATGTTGTAAAATTTCAGGCATTCGTGGATTTTATATACAAACGTGCAGTATGAGCTTTAAACGAGTGATTCCACTCCCAGACTAAGCATGAAGTAAAATTTCGAGTTTAGAAAAACCTGAAAATTTGACCGCGGAGCGGCCAAACCAAATTTTTAGGCTTTTCTAAACTCGAAATTTTACTTCATGCGCCACGCGCATCAAACACTGAAATATTGTGAAGCTAGAAATACACTCACATTATTTTTTTTTTAAATGGGTAATAATCAAAATATTTAAATACCTAAATATCTAAATTCTTTTTCATACACTTTCAAGTCAGGTTAAATATTATAATATTAAATTAACTTATTTAATAATTTAATTAACAAAAAATTAATAATGTTGTGTGTATGCACCAATGGCGCTTAATGGGTTAATATGTTAGGTAGTGATGATATTATTTGAATGAAAATAATCGATTTCTTCGATTATGAAATTAATCGATTCGTTCAATTATGAAAATAATTGATTCATTTAATTATGAAAATAATCAAACATCTCGAGATCTTCCGGAGATTGATCGAGTGATTGAGTGAGAGTTCGCTGGAAAGATTCCTCAAGAGACTTCTCGAATGATTGCTCGAGAGATCTCTCAAATTAATGTTCGAGAAAGATCATTCGAATGATCACTCCATTGATAATTCAGATAATAATATATCACAATTTAATAATAGCAATAAAAAAATTATCTATCGAAAAAGAAATTTATAACATAATTGTTTAAACAATTTAATTTGAATAAAATAAATTGTTTAAACGTATATGGCATATATTTATTTTTCGATAGATACATTTTTATTGCTATTATTTTATTGTGATAGATTATCAATGGAGTGATCATACGAGCAACCATTCAAGCAAAATTTTCGGATACCATTGGACAGCTCACCTGAGAGAACGCTCAAGTAATTATTTGATTGATCTCTCGAGCAATCATTGAAATGATATCTCGAACAATAATTCGAATGATCTCTGGAGCAACCGTTTGGTTATCAATTTAATACGAATGTTGTTTTTGACACACCTGATATAAACAAATGTCTGCATTATACTTATATGTATTCTTATTCCAAAGAGTTTACTACTAATATGTAGGGCGTCAATTTTTCTACTCCTTTTTTTCTACTAATAATTATTTCTACCTTATTATTTTTCCTACTGCATAAAAAATTCTACTAATTTCTTTTTCTACCAATATTAATTTATTGAATTTTCGAACATTCGAAAAACATTAGAACACTGACATCTTCATGACAACTTCACGTTCATTCATAATTTGACACATTTGTAACTGATAATATTCTTTCAACTTCTTTTAAAATCATGGACGTGGAACTGATTAAAACATCTCGAAGTACGTTGTTGCACATTGGGGGATATTTGTATTCCAAAAACAATGAAAAAAACGGGCTGGCATAACCGGTTCCAAATTGTTGTGGGCAAAAATCATCCGAGTTTATACACATTTATGAAAGAACTTTTAAAGGAACAAGCGGACACTGAGTCTATGATCCGTGAACTGGATTTAGGCAAACGAATTAAAAAAGACAGGAATCAATCGAGACAGCAGCAAGAAGACCGAATCAGCAACGTGGTGCTTCAGTACGAAGAACGAAAAAATGAAATTTTATTGTACCTTAAAGACGCCGGACATTACATTACATTTTAATAAAAATTCAGTTTTTCATTGACGTTTGAGTATTATTATTTTGGGTAGATAATAACAATAGTAGAAAAAAATTAGTAGAAAAATCGGAGTAGAAAAAATGGAGTAGAAAAAATGGAGTAGAAAAAACGTCGTACAATCCTACTAATATCCCTTTTATATCATCTTTTACTTGACAACTGGATACATAGTACTACAGGAAACGAATAGAGAGAAACTAGAGTGTGAGAAAATGGTGAGAATGGCTAGGAATGAGATGAAGTTATGGGACCTGGAGGAAGAGAGACTGGTGAATGCGGTGTGGGTGGCGTGCGTGAATGGGAGAGAGGGTAAATGGAGGAGCGAGAGAAGGAGAATGTATGAGAGGGTGGGTTTGTCGGAGGCGAAGGTGATGGATTGGCTGGGGAATGGGGTAAAGATGGATGCGTGGGTGAAAGAGAAGGAGAAGGAGGTGGAAGCACAGGAAAGGCAAGGGTGTATAGAGAGGAGTGAATACAACAATAGGTACTGGAGGTGGCAGGTGCATAGGAGAATGCCGAGGTATTGAGGAGGGGGGAGGGGGGATGGAGTAGGGAGGAAAGTGTGGTGCTGGTGAGGGGGGATGGAGTAGGGAGGAAAGTGTGGTGCTGGCGAGGGCGAGGTGTGGGTGAGGGGAGAGAGGAAGGAAGGTGTGGATGGGGGAAGAGTAGTGTGTAATGTGTGAGCGGGGGAGGGATACGTGGAGTCATCTGGCAGAGGGTGGGAATAAGAGGGAATAGAATATAAGAGGGAATAGAATATAAGAGGGAATAGAATATAAGAGGGAATAGAAGAGTAACGGAATGGATGAGAGAGGATGGGGCCGGAGTAAGGACGCTGGAGAAGTTGGGGGAAGAGAGGGAAAGCAGAAGGAAGAGAGGGGGGCAGTGATTAGTGTAGATATGGATGTAATGCAGTATTATGCCAATAAAGGTCTTTTTTTTATCATCTTTTACTTGGAAATTGAGCATTTTCTTTTGATTCATCAAAAGAAATGTAATATATCTCTTAATTTATAGGTTTAAGAGAAACATTTGCTTATTTCTATGGGCCGATATCAGTCTTGCTGCTACTGAACCTGATAATGTTTATATGGAGTACCAGTGTCTTAATGACAGAAAATAATAAACTCAATGAACCAAAACTGAAGTCATTAAAATACAAGTAAGTAAACAAAAATTACCCTTGTGGGTATTATGACTTTAATTTTTGTAATTAATCCATTTATATTTAACAACTTCAATAATCTTTGTTATTTTGTGGCAATAGACAAATTTGAAGAGGTACTTAAGGAATTTTTCTTTTAAATAAATTTTCCAACATCCGATGTGTTTTAAAATCAATTTGAAGCTTCTAACGACTGCTTCCACTCCCAGATTAAGCATGAAGTAAAATTTCGAGTTTAGAAAAGCCTGAAAATTTGGTTTGGTCGCTCCGCTTCGCTACGCGACGAAACCAAATTTTCAGGCTTTTCTAAACTCGAAATTTTACTTCATGCTTAATCAAGGAATGGAAGCACTTGTTAGAAGCTTCAAATTAAATGCTTCTTAAAAAACGAATGCCCGAAAATTTACAGCGTATGCATCGAGATATGTACTTAAATGAAAAATTCCCTATATGTATGTTACAATATTTATAATTCACTACAATATATTAGACAGATGGTAACATCGGCAGTAATAAATATTTTTGCGTTTATACCAATTGAAATTCTAAAAATATTTAGGCAAATCAATAACCAATAAATGAAATTACAAATTAATGGCACTAAATGAGTTTTACCTTTAAACAATTAATACTCATTACTCGATCTTGCAATCAAACAGATAATTGAATTGATATTTCATTTTAGATTATCGTTATACAGCAAACTCTTCCTTATAATGGGTTTAACCTGGGTTTTTGAGGTTATTTCAGCAGCAACAGAGAATATTAATAAGATACTGAACTACTTATGGTAAGTATTATTTACAGATTCAGTTTAATTTCAACTGCTTTCATATCGTGAGTTCAGGATTAAAATATTGAACTTAATTTGCAGTACAACGTAATATACATACAGAGAGTTTTATGTAACACCGAACATGTTCATCCAATACAATTTGACACTTTTATTTTTAAAGTTATGTGTAAATTGGGTTGCCTATATGACCATTAAAAATTGTAGCAAATCAATCGCAATTAATGCCTCAACTTGTACACACAGGGAGTTTTTCTTTCAAGTATACATGTCCCAATTACACTGTATATGTCGTAAATATTTAGATACTGGTTGGTAAAAAAAATCAATTTGAAACTTGAAATGAGTGTCTTCCACTCCCAGACTAAGCATGAAGTAAAATTTCGAGTTTAGAAAAGCCTGAAAATTTGGTTTGGTCGCGTAGCGCGAAGCGCGGAGCGGCCAAACCAAATTTTCAGGCTTTTCTAAACTCGAAATTTTACTTCATGCGCCACCGGTACAAAACACTGACATATTACGAAGTTTAAAACACACCGCTAAACTTTACATTGCATCAGTGTTTTGTACCGGTGGCGCATGAAGTAAAATTTCGAGTTTAGAAAAGCCTGAAAATTTGGATTTGCCGGGCTTGCTTCGCTCCGCCCGGCAAATCCAAATTTTCAGGCTTTTCTAAACTCGAAATTTTCCTTCATGCTTAGCCTCGGAGTGGAAAACAATAAAGCTTCAAATTAAATTCTTTTAATAAACCTAGCATCGGCAAATATGCAACGTATGCTTATGTATATTTAAAAGAAAATTTCTCGTTATGAAAATGTTCGGTGTTACATAAAACTCTCTGTATATTCAATATTTTTCTTGCTTAAGTTGCCGTCAAAGCCCTGTCGATCCCCCATTCGATATTCATAAATAATATTTCTTCCAGGGTTGTGACGGATTACATAAACGTCCTCCAAGGAGTCTTAATCTTCATCCTCCTGGTGGTCGTAAGAAAACGGGCACTCAGGGGTTTGGCGGAGAGAGGGTTTTTCTGTTTCAAATTCCCGAGTGCATGGAAAACGCTCGAAGATCAGGAAACGGAAGGAGTCGAAGCGGAAGTCAGGCTTTCGCAAAACGAATATGCATGAGACGAAATTCTCACCATCGAAACGCACTCATGATAAATAAACAAAAGACGCTGCTGTGAATTTCATTCACCAGACCCAACAAACATTTTTCATTATTATAAATAAAACACTGTTTATCACTTTGTATAACAATTGGTTTATTTGGTGACTATAGTTTCGATACTACACGTATCATTATCAACGGTTTGATAATGATACGTGTAGTATCGAAACTATAGTCACCAAATAAACCAATTGTTATACAAACAAAGTGATAAACAGTGTTTTATTTATGTTCAACAATGTAGAACGAAGTAGAAGCCTCTATAATCAGTGAATTTTTTATTATTGCTAAAAAAAGGATAATTAAGTTTCAAAGCAATTTATTGAACGTAATTTAATTTTTATTAGCGATAAAACAGAGTTGAATCACTTTTTAAGTGATTTACTCAACAAAATTTAAATATATCAAGATGCTTTTTGTTCAACTTTGTTGTTATGGCCGCCAGTCAGTTTTTAATGCCATCTAAGCATGGTAAGAGAGCCCGAGTGTTGGCATGACTTGTTGAAGTCGATACTATATTGTAATTATCGTCAATTTAAAAGTGCTATTAACTTCCTATGTACTTAACCACTTTTACATTTAAACAGAAGTTATAAAAATGTTCTATATTAACAATATTCTCTGTGTGTTTCAGTAATATTAACTGTTTTAGCTACAGTTTTACAATTGTCGAAAAACTACATATTGAAATTTTACTTCACGCGCCACGCTTAGACAGCACTATTTAAAAGCAGTACATTTCACTTAAAATCAGTGTTTTATACGCGTGGCGCATAAAGTAATATTTCGAGTTTAGTAGAGCCTGAAAATGTTCAGGATATTCTAAACTCGAAATTTTACTTCATACTTAATTTGGGAGTGGAAACACTCATTAGAGGCTTCATATTAATTAATTCAGATAAGGTGGCAATTTGCATATTTCTTTTCCATTTGCTTGTTGTCAATCAACAAGTAGCGAATGAGCCACTGAGCAGGATATGTACATTTAAAGAAAAATTCACTGTATTTATTTTTTTATAAATTTGCCATTATAAAAATAATACTATTTCTAAAACACTGTTTATCACTTTGTTTGTATAACAATTGGTTTATTTGGTGACTATAGTTTCGATACTACACGTATCATTATCAAACTGTTAACGGTTTGATAATGATACGTCCAAATAAACCAATTGTTATGCAAACAAAGTGATAAACAGTGTTTTATTTATGTTCAACAATGTATAACGAAGTAGAAGCCTCTATAATCAGTGAATACTATTTCTTTTTAATTTAAGCTTTAAAAAATATTATGATTTTTTAATGCTTAAAATTTAAAAAAATAGAATAATTTGTAGAAAATAAATATTTCAAATATATACCTAGTAGCAATAAAACTTAGTTGACAAAGAAACGTTATTCCATCCTTATTCGACTATTGTAAAACTGAGCCTTAGCGAGTGTGAAATTTAGGTAAGGTGGCAATTCCCATTTTTTTTCCCATTTGCTTGTTGTAAGTAAGCCACAAGTAGCGAATGAGCTACCGATCTAAGAGGGCTTTTTATATCTGTGTGTTTTTTTGTACAAATTATATTTAAGTTTATTAACAAATGTATGAAAATGTAATTATAAATCTTGTGTATATATTTTAATAAATCATTCAATATGTAATCATTAAATTATAAATGTTTAAATACGAATTATTAAGCTAATGATAATACGTAAACTGTCACTGCGATGCCCAGGGACCGCTGCATAACTTACCGCTTTTTGCTATGGCGGTTAACGTGTTAATTAAATGTTCATATTTATTGAAGCATCTATCCAGAAGGTAAGATTATTATTAAGTTGGCAAAATGTACATTATAGTAGACTATGACTAAATTGAAAATGTTTACCAACTTCTGTTGTTAGATAATGTTTTATAAATAATGATTCAAAGTTCCATCATGTATTTTACATACAAAATTAGTTAATTTACATGATGTTTATGTGCATATTTAGAGATTATGCAGATTCGTCGACCTTGACTAAAATCCTAATTCATTTATGAAAGGTCAAATGATGTTCTTCAATCAGTATATTAATAAACATTTGGTATTTCAAAGACACTGTTTGGATAATTTAAAAGTTGCGGTAAAAAAAACAATTGACATTCGTGAGGGTTCTGGTTCTTTGAGGAGTGCCCGTTTCTGCACTGCACTTAAGCCTCATTAGGCCCATTGTGCTGAATTTGTGAGGGAAATCAAGTGTTAAAATAAAAGTTTTAGTTTATCATTTTATGAAAAACGGTAACGCTAATGTGGCTTGTTGCCCGGTAGCCGTCGGTTACCTGACTACAAGCTAGTTTAGCGTAGACTTTAGTGTTACTGTCGCCTGTAAAATGATAAACTTAAACTCTTAATAATAGTCCGATTTGATATAAAAATAATAAATGCCATGCATATCTATTTCATATCTTATTAATTGATCTTGAAAATCATATGAATAAAAAACACTCACCTGTCGGAATAAATGCCCCTCTGGTCGCTTCACCAAATTTGACAACTGACACCTAACCACTAGATGACAATCGTCTAACACTGTATTGAAAAACCGCCGGGTTGGCAACAGCGCCTCCAAATCCGTCACGAGCTCCAAAAACCTCTCACAATACTGAATCTACAAACCGAATACACTAAACTCCCACAATTTTCACCACAAAATCAAGCTTACCGTATCTTTCAGCAACATCCCGTGCTCAGGAATCTCATCCAAAACACGTATAAACTTCAACATCAACTTATGCAAAAACGTCCTCTCCCAATTCAGCTTTTCCAACTGCTCCGGCTTATCCTTCTTCTGTATAGCCTTCCAGTACTTTTTCCACTTCGGATACCTCTTAAACTCATATTCCCTTCTCGATTCTTGTAAAGAAGCCCACATCGATAAAGACACCAGTCGCTTAACCTGATCTCTGCACAAAGTTTCTTCCATGCTGTTGAAGCAACGATTTATGAAAATCAAAAGTGCCGTTTGCTCTTTAATCGTGATCACCAGAAAGTCATCCTCAAGACAAAGTTCCAGCACCTGCTGGAAGAAGTCTTGAAAGTACTGATTGTCTTTTTTGAAGGCCTGCCAGATCTGGACCCGTTCACGAAACTTCTCATTTACCATTATTACGATCGAGAGGATGTGCGCTTGCGAGGCACCTGGTCGATAATTCGGCCATAAGTAGTTTTCTAAATATTGACTGAATTCTAGGACCATTATTCTTCTTATTGCAAATCTACAAAAAAGCGAAAATAATACTGGTAAGATTTTTTTGTAATTTGTAATGTAACATACATCAGCGTATTGTATTTAAAAATTGCATTTAATTGATTTGTTGTAATCTAACATAGTAAAGAAAGTGTTTTAAAATAAATTGTATAAACAACTTTATATTTTCATGGCAATCCTGAAGTATTAGACTGATGGCTCATATGTGACATTGCCAAAAGAGAAAATTGTGCTGGTGAATTTTAATAATAATTACAAATTTTGGTAGACCATCTATATTATTCATATCTATCATAACTGATGCACACTAGCCTAACCTAGAAAACGTGAAACAATGGGCCGTAAGATTTTCCCTTTATTCAGGCCTTCGTTAAAGAGATAACTGATTATAGGGAGCGGAAACATATCAAAACTAAGATGTATGACAAAGACAAACAAACTTAACGATTGTCTCTAACTTTAACGAAGAGATGGACCAATGTCCCTATCATAATTTTCTCTGTTAGCAACATTCCATTTAAGATGGCAACCCAATTGCCATATTCATGACCTACACTCATCAGATTTAGATATCTTCTATTCTATTGAAAGTGAGTGGATAGTTATGCTACCCTCCACTGCGACCGCAAGGATCTATTGTGGCTCACAATTAAGGTCGAACATCCGACCTTACAGCTCACCTTCCAAGTCCATCTTCTTGATGAAGTCAAGGATCTTGTCAGGTGAAGTTTTCTCCAGGTCCTTGAGGTTTAGCTTCGGTGTGCCAAACACCGTGGTCCTGATCTGGTTGCCAGCTGGACAGGCACATAAGACGTGCTCTGCTGTTTCATCATCCTCTAGGCATAGGCGGCACTCAGTGGTGTCGCTCAGTCCTAGTTTGTTAAGGTGATGCCTTAGATGGCTGTGTCCAGTGAAGAGAGCAGTTAATGTGTGAACATCTGATCTGCTCAGCTTCAACCATGAGGCCGTCCTGGCCGCAGATGGTTCACTTGTTACCGCTCTGAAATGTCTCATCCCAGGGCGGTTTTGCCAGAAATCCTGTGCCTCGTGTCTCATCCATTCGTTATTACGGTCTCTAGCTGTTGATCTGGGTATCCCCAGAGCGGGTTCTGGTCCGATGTAGGCTGTACGCGCCCCCTCTCTGGCTAGGGAATCGGCTAATTCGTTTCCCTTCACGCCAGAGTGGCTTGGCACCCACATCAGACTGACCCCGTTTACCTGTGCCATTTGGCAGAGGGCTTCTTTGCAGTTCCGTACAGCCAGCGAGGAGCATCTAGAAGATGCCAGGGCCCTAAGGGCCGCCTGGCTGTCCGAACATATTTTTATTGTCCTGCCCGCCCAACCGTTTGAAAGGATTTCGTGGGCGCACATTTCAATGGCGTATATTTCAGCCTGAAGTATGGTAGCATACCTGCCAAGGCTGTAGTAAAGTTCAGTCCTTGGTCCGACGACTGCGGCTCCTGTTCCAGTGGACAGTTTTGAGCCGTCAATGTACCAGTAGGAGTCAGCCTTTCCTGGGGTGATTTTGTGTCGCTCCCAGTCATCCCTGCTTGGGAACAGGACCTTGTACGGCTGATCCTCGCAGTAGTCCGTGACTGCGTCCTCATACTTAGGGTGTCATCCGCCTCAATGGCAGTTGACAACCCATTTGGTGTGAAGACTATCACCTTCGGATCCAATAGATATCTTAATCACTTTCCTAAATTTTTTTGAACCGTACAATAAATAAAATACTCACCCACTTCCTCTAATATCCTCTAAATATATATCCTCGATAACCTCTGGTTTGAATGGTAAATGCTGGCTCTTCGTGTGAGGGGCCCAGTATTTTTCGGCCAACTGAAATAAACAAAATCCAATTGTTTACGAAAAACAAACGTTTGTGTTTTGGTTGGGTTTGAGGTTATATCGACATTTTCCCATTTACCTGTGTTATGTGATCGGCGTTGATTTGTTCGATTGTGGGGGCCACGACTTTAGGGGCGCCGGTTTCTGTTTCTTCCCCCATGTTCACTCACAAATTATATTTTATTGGTGAAATTTGATTTGCACATCAACAAACGTTTAAAAAGTGAACGCCGAAACAGGGCAATTGAACAGAGAAAAGTTTTGTTAAGTTAGTAGGAAGATGTTATGAGTGGAAACGAGATAGACGTATATAAATAATGTATGCAACTTGTTATACTAAAAATGTGTAGATATGCCATAAATATACAACTTGATACATAGAAATAAGTACAATTGGTTGCATATAATATAATTACATTTTATTCAAATGCTATATTCTTGTTCAGACATTCGCAGTTTTTGTAGACTTTCAATTTGAAATTTTTAACTAGTGTTTCTACTCCTTGCTCAAGCATGAAGTAAAATTTCAAGTTTAGAAAAACCTGAGCGTTGTCAAATCCAAATTTTCAGGCTTCTCTAAACTCGAAATTTTACTTCATGTGCCAAGCAAATACCACGGAAATATTGTTAAGTTCAAAATATACTGCTAAAGCAGTATGCATGTGGTAAGTTTATTAATAACCCCATTTTTGTATATTAAATATAGGTTTGATAAAAAGAAACAATTTCCAAATTTTAATTTAAAAAAATGTATTTCTCATAAATATACAAGGAAAAAAAATAGAGAATCATAATGTGATCAGAACAATCTGGTAACATATCATAGCTTGATTTAAAAATACTATTTTAACTACAAACATTTTCCAAAAAGTAAATAAGCAACATACAGAGTAAACAAGTTGCTACTTATTATGTATTCATTCCTATCAAAATTAAAAAATTGTATTTCAACTACAAATATTTTCAAAAATGAAAAAGCAACATACGGAGCAAATAAGTTGCTACTTAATTTATATCCAGTTTAATTAATATAAGTAATAAAAATAAATTGGCAAGTATGCAAATATTTTTACATTACGTTTGTAGTAACATGATTGTTATTAATTAAAGTAAAAACAGTCTTTTCATTTTATTTTAATACTTCTACGTACTTCCAATTTCGACAGTTTAAAGATGAAAATCATCAAGTGAATTAATATCCTTAATATTTTCTATATTTAAACTTTTGGTTTTACTTTTGGACAATGATATTTTAATGAAAATGCTTACTTTATTTAACAATTAAATCTTAAATTAACTATTTTTTCAGATAATTAAAAATGTTAACCTCGCCTCCATGCTTGAATCTATCGCCTGGGTCTCCGTGAAACAGGCATAACTTCTTCATCACCGGAATCAGGAATCACATCATTGCTCTCCACTTCATCGTCATCGTTATCTTCCACAACCTCATCTTCAACATCACTTTCCACGACCTTTTTTTTCACTGCTCTTGTACTTTTCGCTTTTCCTCTGCTCGCTATTTTCGCTTTGATCCTCTTCATCTCCGCTGTTTCCCCAACTTCTTCCTCAGTAATTTTCGCTTTAATCGTTTGCACCTCAGCATTTTCCTCAACCTCTTCCTCTGCAGAAATTTTCGCTTTAATTCGCTTCACTTCAGCATTTTCTCCAATTTCTTCCTCTGCGGAAATTTTCGCTTTGATTCGTTTCATCTCTGCTGTTTCAACTTCCTCATCAACGGCATCCCCATTCATCTCCACTTTTTTCTTTCTCCCTCTTTTAACAGGCGCTTTCTTAACATCCTCATCCTCATCTTCATTACTAACTTTCGGTTTTCTACCTCTTGTTTTTTTAACAGGCTCAGTCTCTCCAGTTTTAATTTGATTGCGTCTTTCCATTCTCTTCCTTCTGGGTGTGTCTACATCGGTCGGTTCTTCCGGCTCACTGATGTTTTCCTTCAAATCGTCGCCGTTTTCTAAAGTTTTTTTCCCCCGTGGAGTTTTAGGCGACGACAAAATATCGGATTTGCGTTTTGGAGCAGATTTGAATTGTAACGGGCTAGATTCCGTTCCGCCCTGTTTTTTTAATTCGGCTCGGAATAACTGACGGATTTTGTCGTAATCGGGAGATTCGTTGAATTTCATCGAGTTGATGTAATTCAAAAATTTCACTATGCCATCTAAATAAAAGAAATTTGATTGGTGGAAGTTGAAGAAATTGTAAATAATTGTTACATACCTGGAGCTGTAGTATTTTTGAAACAAGTCTTCACAAACATAGGAACATCATCCATGTGCTTAATTTTACTTTCTTCAACTGTTTTTGGGTTTGTTAGGTTTTTCTCCCAAGGTAAAGTGCATCCAAGCCAGTGTATCATATTGTACGCTAATATTTCCATATCTCCTCTCCTTGTTTGAACTAAAAATTTTATTTTATGGAACAATATTGGTGTTTTCATACATCAATATTTTTTAATAAAAGTAACGCATTTTTTGAAACTTACCTCCTTGATGTGCATCTCTACTTAAGTACTCGATTGTTCCGTCGTGCATTTTTTTGGGATTCGGCTTGAAAACAGTCTCTGATGTGTATTTACCCGCCAACCCGAAATCGACCAAGTATGCTTGATTTTTATCGCTTTCCCCTAGTAAAATGTTGGCACCCTTGATATCGGCATGAACGTAACCTTTGCTATGAATGTATTCCAGAACATCTAACTATAAGTCAAAGTTAAAAAATGATAATATAAACAATTTCTCTTAAAATGAATATTTGGTAATCGTTAAAAATGTTTTGCTTGGAATTCAAAGTCTTAATGTTATAAAAATCACATACCATTTGTAAGCCTAGTTTATAAACAGTCAACGCTGGAAATTTTTTATTGTTCGAGAGATACAGCTTCCAAATGTCGGAGCCGAATTTTTCCATTACGACAAAGCGATATTTCTGCCCTTTGAATTCGTGAGATCCCGATCCTATAAACACTGGCATGCCCAGGTTTTTCAACTTTTTATCAGCCTTGAAGGCATCAACTACAAAAACATAATCAACAAATACATTTTTATACACATAACATTGTTATTGTTTATTACCATCAGCTTTTTTTCCATTTCTTGAATAGAAATGCATTTCCACAAATAGCGGACCATTTTCATGTGGTTCCTTAAAAAAATCAAATAGATAAGTAATCACAAAAACTAAAAAATAACTGGACAACCAACAATCCGAAACCTGGACCAATTCTGTAATCGAAATGTTAAATTTAAAGTATGTGTTAATAATCTCACATTCTAAATATATACTGCCTTTCAAAAAAATCAGAACACCAAGTATTTATTGCACGATTTTAATAAAATTTACACAATTTGATCATGTAATCGAACTGTATCGATGATCAAAAAATCAACTTGAAAAACAAAAAAACAAATGAATAAAAATTAATAATGTGTTGGGCCTCCACGATTTCCCAAACACTCATTAACACGTCGAGGCATGCTAGAAATCAGGCTGTCAATATCGACTTGGGGTATTTCATTCCAAACTTCGATAATTTGACCTCTAAGTTCCATTACAGTGTTAGCGGGGCGCTGTAAGTTACTTATTCTAACACCTATCATATCCCAAACATGTTCTATTGGCGATAGATCTGGAGAACGAGATGGCCAAGGTAACAAATTGATTTCGGCACTATCAAATAACTGTCTTGTAATAGCCGCTGTGTGAGGTCGAGCATTATCTTGCTGAAAAATGGGGTTCTGCAAGCCATTTACATAGGGCACTAACACTGGCCGTAAAATGTTGTCAATATACCAAATCGCGTTAAGACTTGCTTCTAAAAAAAACTAGAGGAGACCGACTACCATATGCTATCGCCCCCCAAACCATACCTCCCTGTGTAAGAGCCGTATGTCTTTCAACAGCAAATTGTAAAATTCTACGTTCACCGCGTCGACGTCTCACTCTTCTGCGACCATCATGAGCCCATAAACAGAACCGAGACTCATCGCTGAAGATAATGTTATTCCATTCATGGGTCCAATGTTGTCTTTCCCTGCACCAATCAAGTCTTGCTCTGCGATGCTGCGGAGTAAGAGGTAGACACAATTGTGGACGGTAGGATCTTATACCAAAACTGCGGATTCTTCTGTAAACAGTAGCCATGGATACTCTTTGGCCATTTAGAGCCAACCAGTCATTTCCCAATGCCCGCGACGTTGTAAATCTGTCCCTTAAAGTTGTAAGACGAAGAGCTCGATCTTCACGCTCAGTGGTGCTTCTGATCCAAGTCTACGTCGATTCTCCCCAGCTTCGGACCATCTAGACCAGCAGCGTACGATCACCGATACAGTACGGCCTACCCTTTCAGCAATAGCACGAACCGAAAAACCCGCTTCTCGCATTCCAATAATGCGATCCCTTTCAAA
Organism: Philonthus cognatus; assembly: GCA_932526585.2. NCBI lineage: Eukaryota > Metazoa > Arthropoda > Insecta > Coleoptera > Staphylinidae > Philonthus > Philonthus cognatus. The sequence goes on along the minus strand of OW052247.1, from coordinate 53,813,814 downwards.
TTCACTTAGATGATGATATTGTGCACGCCGACGAACACGGGACATCTTTTTATGTTTTACAAACTGAAACGTCAAACTACTCAGAGGCTACTTGGATATTAGAAGCAATTACATTAAAAAATCAGCAGCTCTTCATAATGGTGAAATCAAGGAAAAATACCATTAAATAGTAACCAAAACAATTGATTTTTTGATCATCGATGCAGTTCATTTACATGATCAAATTCTGTAAATTTCATTAAAATTGTCCAATAAATGCTTTGTGTTCTGATTTTTTTGAAAGGCAGTATATATAACATATAGCAAATCTGCTTAGAAGATGAAGTTAAAGAATAATTTGTATGTTAAATTTAACATTTAGCTTACAGAATCGGCCAGAATAACTGACCTATTGGAAGGGATATTACTTACAATCTTTATAACGTATGGATAATTATTCCCTTTTGAGCCGGCCTCCTGCGCAGAATAAATCTCTCCGAAGCCCCCTTTTCCAATCGAAGCACCCAACTTCCACTGCTTCTTGTACAAATCTTGTAGGATCTCCCCTTTGGGGATGGGGTCGGGCATCTTGTACCCATTGACTTTGCGTTTCGGCGCCTTTTTCGCTTTATCCATCTTCACTTTTGAGGTTATGTCTGCACGAAGAGTTGTGAACACATAAATAAAACAAAGCACGAAAGTTTATTGTCGGTAAATGTAAACAGTGATAAGTACGAAATTGATAATAAGTTAATTGTAGAATGTAAATATAAGGAATTGTAGAAAAAAGTGTGTACGGATTCACGGCCAGTAATTTAAAGGGAATTTAAACGCCGACAGTGTTGCCACAACAAGAAAATTCGATGAAGATGGACGCATCCCTAATTTTTAGGGGAGTTTTTGTTTGAGATTATTTTTCGTGGGATTTTAAAATAATAGATTAAATACTATTTAAGTATTATGTTTAGTATGATTTACTAATAATAAAAAGCACTGTAATAAATATGAAATTTTAACAAAAATAATTACATTTCTGGTGATGATCCTTTTTTTATACTTTTTCTGTAGTTGTCAAAATGAATTGTGGGGAATAAAACGAAGTATTACAAGTTATTTATTCAAAAAAGCTCACAACTAAATTGGTTTTTATTACATAAATTAAACAATCAATTTAATTAACAAAATGGTTATTTTTTGTTTCGCGGTTGGTTTTTCCTGAAATTTGAGCTTTGTTCACTCTATATAAATAGGAATAAAATTAAATAACATTTAATTTATTTAATTTTAAACAATACACAATCAAATTACGATTTATTACAATAATTCAATTAAAATACCTTTTTAATTTTAAAAGTAGTAAATTTTATTTTTTGTAGGTTGGTCACTTTGTAATTAGAATAAATTTGTTCCAAGACAATGCACCGATGAAATTGTGTATATTTAGATAGGTTTTATTAGTTTATTAATGCTTTAATTACTAACAATGTACCTACATAATTCAATTAAAATTTATATTTCTTCATAACATAGTAAAAATTCCTACTAATTTAATCAAGTAGCTATCTATAACTTGATTAAATATTTATTGGATCAGCTTGGAACAAATTGCGGAATCTCAGAAACATTAACGTAAGTTAACAACTAATAAAAAAGTGTGCAAGTTGTTTTCTACATCTCTTACAAATATTTCATCAAAGGTCTCAAAAGTAAATTGAATAAATAAAGAAATACATTTTCTTTCAATATTATTTTATAGGTATTTTTTGTTTATATGTTGGTATCATCGTAGCAGATTGTGTAGACAGGTGCGTGAATTTTTAAAAGTAGTGAGCTCTCGTGAAATTGTGAGTATTTATTTGATTTGATTCATTATTAACTAAGCTTGCAAACATCAATTTTTAAATATTTCAGTTAATGTTCACTAATAAATCACTTTACACAAATACACAGTTCTTATAAATAATACTGAAATTGGTTATGTTTAATTTATTTGTTGATTTTAAACAATTACATTCATTTGTTTTCATTGGATGTCTGGATCAATTTGAATAGAAATACTTGTATTAATCCATTAACGGCCGAGCAATTATAGAGTTAACTCTAAAAGTGGATTTTAGGTAAAATTCTACACTTCTTTGTATGAGTTCCGCGAATGACTTATTGTATTATATTCTATGAGTTTTTCTTTTAAATATAAATAATGTATACGCTGTAAATGTAAAGCATTCGTCGATTTTGTATAAAAACGTGCAATATAAAGTTTAGAACGTGTATTTCCACTCCCAGACTAAGCATGAAGTAAAATTTCGAGTTTAGAAAAGCCCCGCGTAGAAAATTTGTCGAGGGTCGCGCAGCGACCCGAGACAAATTTTCACGGGGCTTTTCTAAACTCGAAATTTTACTTCATGCGCCACGCGTATAAAACACTGAAATATTGTGAAGTTAGAAATACACTGCAAACATTTTATTTAAATGAGTAATAATCAAGATATTAATAACAAAATATAAACATTAACGTAAGTTAACAACAAATAAAAAAGTGTGCAAGTTGTTTTTTACATCTCCTACAAATATTTCATCAAAGTTCTCAAAAGTAAATTGAATAAATAAATAAATATATTTTCTTTGGATATTATTTTATAGGTATTATTTGTTTATATGTTGGTATCATCGTAGCAGATTGTGTAGACAGGTGCGTGAATTTTTAAAAGTAGTGAGCTCTCGCGAAATTGTGAGTATTTATTTGATTTGATTCAATATTAACTAAGCTTACAAACATCAATTTTTAAATATTTCAGTTAATGTTCACTAATAAATCACTTTACACATATACACAATTCTTATAAATAATACTGAAATTGGTTATGTTTAATTTATTTGTTGATTTTAAACAATTACATTCATTTGTTTTCATTGGATGTCTGGATCCATTTGAATAGAAATACTTGTATTAATCCATTAACGGCCGAGCAATTATAGAGTTAACTCTAAAAGTGGATTTTAGGTAAAATTCTACACTTCTTTGTATGAGTTCCACGAATGACTTATTGTATTATATTCTATGAGTTTTTCTTTTAAATATAAATAATGTATACGCTGTAAATGTAAGGCATTCGTCGATTTTGTATAAAAACGTGCAATATAAAGTTTAGAACGTGTATTTCCACTCCCAGACTAAGCATGAAGTAAAATTTCGAGTTTAGAAAAGCCCCGCGTAGAAAATTTGTCGGTAAAATTCTACACTTCCTTGTATGAGTTCCACGAATGACTTATTGTATTATATTCTATGAGTTTATCTTTTAAATATAAATAATGTATACGCTGTAAATGTAAAGCATTCGTCGATTTTGTATAAAAACGTGCAATATAAAGTTTAGAACGTGTATTTCCACTCCCAGACTAAGCATGAAGTAAACTTTCGAGTTTAGAAAAGCCCCGCGTAGAAAATTTGTCGAGGGTCGCGCAGCGACCCGAGACAAATTTTCACGGGGCTTTTCTAAACTCGAAATTTTACTTCATGCGCCACGCGTATAAAACACTGAAATATTGTGAAGTTAGAAATACACTGCAAACATTTTATTTAAATGAATAATAATCAAGATATTTAAATAACAATATATTTACGTTTTTCTTCATACACTGTCAAGTCAAATAATATAATATATCAAATTAAGTTATTTAGTAATTTAATTAACATAAATTTAATTTAATTTAATTTAATTAACATAAAATTTAATTTAATTAACATAAAATTAATAATTACATTGTCAAGTCAAATAATATAATATATCAAATTAAGTTATTTAGTAATTTAATTAACATAAATTTAATTTAATTTAATTAACATAAAATTAATAATTAATAAAATTAATAATGGCCCATAATGGGTTAATATACGGATATTCTTATAATATGAGTATTTTGAAAATGAGTAAATGAATGAATAAATTACCCAAATTTGAAATTTATTGAACATTTTATTAAAATTTAATGATTGATTTGTATTTAAAACATAACTTCTTGCCTAAAACTCGTTCGTTAACAATTTCTCGTAGATATACATAAATAGAATGAATTTTTAAAAGCTCAAGACTTTTTAAGTACATTTTAAGCTTCGCACTATTTTTCAATCCTTGATTAAGCATCAAGTAAAATTTTGAGTTTAGAAAAGCCTGAACATTTGGTTTGGTCGCACCGCGAAGCGGAGCGACCAAACCAAATGTTCAGGCTTTTCTAAACTCAAAATTTTACTTCATGCGCCAGGCGTATAAAACACTGAAATATTGTGAATTACAAAATATTCTTGTTTAGTAGTAATAATGTGAAATAATATAATATATCAAATTAAGTTATTTAGTAATTTAATAAACATAAATTTAATTAAATTTAATTTAATTAACATAAAATTTAATTTAATTAACATAAAATTAATAATTACATTGTCAAGTCAAATAATATAATATATCAAATTAAGTTATTTAGTAATTTAATTAACATAAATTTAATTTAATTAAAATAAAATTTAATTTAATTAACATAAAATTTAATTTAATTAACATAAAATTTAATTTAATGAACATAAAATTAATAATTAATAAAATTAATAATGGCCCATAATGGGTTAATATACGGATATTCTTATGAGTATTTTGAAAATGAGTAAATGAATGAATAAATTACCCAAATTTGAAATTTATTGAAAATTTCATTAAAATTCAATGATTGATTTGTATTTAAAACATAACTTCTTGCCTAAAACTCGTTCGTTAACAATTTCTCGTAGATATACATAAATAGAATGAATTTTTAAAAGCTCAAGACTTTTTAAGTACATTTTGAGCTTCGCACTATTTTTCAATCCTTGATTAAGTATGAAGTAAAATTTTGAGTTTAGAAAAGCCTGAACATTTGGTTTGGTCGCTCCGCGAAGCGGAGCGACCAAACCAAATGTTCAGGCTTTTCTAAACTCGAAATTTTACTTCATGCGCCAGGCGTATAAAACACTGAAATATTGTGAAATTCAAAATATTCTTCTTTAGTAGTATATTTTTTAATCCTGCATTAGCAGTTTCTTTTTAATACTGATTTAGCGGTATATTTCTAATTTCACAATATTTCAGTGTTTTATACGCGTGGCGCATGAAGTAAAATTTCGAGTTTAGAAAAGCCTGAAAATTTGGTTTGGTCGCTCCGCGCTTCGCGCTACGCGACCAAACCAAATTTTCAGGCTTTTCTAAACTCGAAATTTTACTTCATGCTTAATCAAGGAGTGGAAACGCTCGTTCGAAACTTCAAATTGGACTCTATTTAAAAAAAATCATTGCATTCGCTTGTTAATTTACAGCGCATGCATCAGATTATACATTTAAAAGAAAATTTTGCTGCATGCAGTATTTTTTTACGGAGAGAAAAACCAGCACTCGTGATAAACCAGTTATTTTTCAATGAAATAAATTTCAAAAGCAAGCATTTGTTGTTGTTTCCTTTACGGTGTAAATCCCCAAACGATTTTCAAACAAACTCCGACCTTCCTCCACAGAAGAACCAGCCACGGCCGGCAGTAGAAAACGAGTTTTTGTTGAGCGCTCTCGTACCGCTTCGTGGATTTACGTGCGGCGAGTCAGTTGTGTTAAAAATGGCGAAAACGGTGCTTAACGACGAGGTGAGTAAATTATTTTTCTTTAAAAACAATCGGACAAAATAACAGAACACCCCAGCGAAAGTGCCCCCATTGTGTTGATTGCGTTGTTCGGAGGGTGTGACGTTTGTCACCACCCCGCCTGCATCGCTACCGCGGGTTAGAAGACCATTAGCAACAGGTTGGATGTCAAGGCCACGCCTATTTTCGTTTGTTGATGTTTACAAATTTTGACGTTTTTTTGGAGTTTTCGGGAAATTAGCGTTTGCTGTTGGGAAATGTGAGGTTGCGGAAATGTTGTTGACCCGAGGTGTGCCCGTTAATTAACGCACATGACTCATTAATTGCAGTTTGTTAATGTTGTTGTTGAGTTGGTATACGATTGCTTTGAAATTATTTAAATGGCATTTGAATCAAATCAAATGATATTAGAACAATATTACAAGTAAATTGTAACTGTACTTCGGAGATAAAATAATTTATTATTATGCAACTAGTTGAAATTTTATTAATGCATTCTAAATGCAGCAGAAGACGAGCATAAATAATACGACTCCGCTAAGCATATTTTATTATGCTTAGTGCAGTTTTAATACTCTATTTAAACATATACTGTATTAGGACTGCCGAGAAGTGACTAAGATTGGATTTCTAAGAATTTCATTTCAATAAATATTTACATTGCTCAAGAGTAATTATATAAGTGTATTATTGTGAATCGTGTTACTTTAAATTATTTCATGGATGTTTATCGTTAGTTTGCTTCAGATAAAACAATGAGTCATGAACGGCTATCTGCAGCTCTATTATTTCAGAGCTATTTATTTATTGAATCGTATAAATTCGTAATAAGCCTACACCGAAAGGTAAAAGGCAAATGATAATATTATATATATATAAATTTGTAATAATATTACGGTATGAGTTACGTGAAGATGATGATTTAGTATAGATTCGTAATATGTTGTAATGATTATTACGATAAGTGTACCTAACAAAATTCATTGCAAATTCTGAATACAGCCGAGGTCATTTGTTTTCACTATAACAATCATGGTAAAAACCACTCATGCTCTAAGTTTTATTTAAGGCAAACTTACATTCTTAGAAAGTTTCTTGTTTTTTTTTTAATTTGAAGACGATCAAAATCACTCGAACCGAACTTCTTACAATCAATTCTTTGTATTTAACCCATTAAGCGCCGTTGATGCATACAGGCAAGATTATTAATTTTTTGTTAATTAAATTACTAAATAAGTTAATTTGATATATTATTTTATTTGATCTAACTTGAAAATGTTTGAAGAAAAATGTAAATATTTTATTATTTAAATATATCGATTATTACTCATTTAAATAGAATAATGTCAGTGTATTTCTAACTTCACGATATTTCAGTATTTTATACGTGTGGCGCATGAAGTAAAATTTCGAGTTTAGAAAAGCCTGAAAATTTGGTTTGGCCGCTCCGCTTTTAAAAAAAACCACTCATGCTCTAAGTTTTATTTAAGGCAAACTTACATTGTTAGAAAGATTCTTGTTTTTTTTTAATTTGAAGACGATCAAAATCACTCGAACTGAACTTCTTACAAACAATTTTTTGGATTTAACCCATTAGCGCCGTTGATGCATACACGCAAGATTATTAATTTTTTGTTAATTATTAAATTACTAAATAAGTTAATTTAATATATTATTTTATTTGATCTAACTTGAAAATGTTTGAAGAAAAATGTAAATATTTTATTATTTAAATATTTCGATTATTACTCATTTAAATAGAATAATGTTAGTGTATTTCTAACTTCACGATATTTCAGTATTTTAAACGCGTGGCGCATGAAGTAAAATTTCGAGTTTAGAAAAGCCTGAAAATTTGGTTTGGCCGCTCCGCTTCGCGGAGCGACCAAACCAAATTTTCAGGCTTTTCTAAACTCGAAATTTTACTTCATGCTTAGTCTGGGAGTGGAAACACTCGTTTTTTTTTTAATAATAATAATAATAATATTTATTTATGACCACAGGTACATACGTCACAAAAGCAGAAGTATATATGCATATAATTATTAATCACTTAAATCTAACAAAGTATTCATCCAGAGAATAATAAGCGTTAAGCAGTAACATATTTTTTATTTCGTGCTTAAAATTAACGAGATTCAATTTCTTATACCTGGAAGGAAGGGCATTGTATAATTTAATGCCGTAAAAACGCGTACTATTTTGAGTGCGTTTTAATCTATTATATGGAGTCCGGATCTATTATATGGAGTTCGCATTTCTTGTTTCGATGTAGGAAATATTGCTGTTTATGTTGTAAAGTTCGAGATTACTGTGGATGTGGGTAAGGCATTCCAATATATAGATAGAGGGCAGCGTTAGCAGATTGCAACTTTTGAAATATCCTCTGCAGTCTTCTGTATAACCGAGGTTACAGAGAATTCTTAACGCTTTCCGCTGTGCCGAAAATACCGTGTTTGCACTTGCCGAATGGCCCCATACAAGTACACCATAACGTATGTACGATTCTACTAACGATAGATAGCATGTTCTTAAAGTGTCGTAGTTAACGACCAAGGAAAGCCAACGTAGCAAAAATATAGATTTATTAATTGTAAGTACAATTTTTGAGGTATGATTTTTCCATGATAGTTTGCTATCTAGGTGGAAACCTAGAAATTTGACTTCATCAACAAGGTGATTTGAAATATGTTTTAAGCTAAACTGGATGGTTACGGCACTAATAATTTCTTGAATTAATTTCTCATCTGGCACTTGGTGAAACATATTACACTATGTAAAGTTAATTAATAATAATTTTAAGATTTTGCATTCAGGTAATAAGGGATACGCACTAAACCTCAAAGAGGGCCTGGAGATTAACAGGGCCATAAAAATGGGGAAAAATATCGTAAACGACAACAAACAAAAATATTGTATATATACTTAGGAAATAATTTTTTCTGTACATTCCTTTGAAAATGGTCTAACAAACCGAAACTAGTCGGAATAAAGATTTAATTGTGAAACAATACCAAGTGCCTTTCCTTTAATTAACTTTACATGGATGGTTACGGTTTTGTTATTATTTAATACCAATTTATTGGTTGAGAACCAGTCTGTCGCCAATTTCACTGTGTTGATGCTGGCGGTACTTATTTTCAGTTGCGACGTTCCTTGATTAATTAAGGTAGTGTCATCTGCAAAGAGTATCATTTTGTCTTCTCCAACATATTTACAGATATCATCTAAACTTTATATTGCACGTTTTTATATAAAATCGACGAATGCCTAAAATTTACAGTGTATACATTATGTATATTAGATAGAAAAATTTACAGTATGCAATACAATAAGTCATCCATAGAAATCATAAAAAGAACTGCAGAAATTTACCTAAAATGAACTTTTAGAGTTAACTCTATAATTGCTCGGCCGTTAATGGGTTAAAATGATTGGATGAGTTAACCTATTTTTTAACAATCCTTAATCCTTAACTTATATTAAGTTGCACAGCATTCCAAGTTGTTGTGGATTGTTATTAAGTTACATGTAAATCATTCGCTGTTTAAAAAGTATTGACTGTTTCTCTTTTAGTTTAAAAATAGATTTTTACGATTAAAAATATATTTTAATTAGGGAGATTAGGATTGCATAAGCTTGATTTATCTTAATTAAAATGAATGTAATTTAAATGAGTCGGTATTAATTCTTTACAAATATTGTCCAATAAAATTATGTTAGGTTAAGTGTAGAGATGGGCATGGGCATGATCGATTATTATACCTGCTTATAATCGTTAAAATCATCATTCAATGGAAAGGTACTTGAATTATATTTAAATAAATGAAAGTACCATTGAATTTCTTAATTTTGGTCTACATAAAATGTATTATCATTCATTCGATTGAATCATGATCTCAACAAATATAATATATAATAAGCGATTATACCCCTAGTGATGGGTATAACCGCTTATTATATATTAATAATAATAATAATAATTCTTTATTAACGGACAAGCCATTTACAATGTAGAGCCAAAAACATATAACTCAAATGTAAGACACAAAACATGAATCACAAATATGCACAAAGACACGTATGTTAATCTGTGTAAACCACAATAGGGTTATAACATTTAGTGCACACCATCCGCGAGACTCCTCCTAATTAAACCTAAAGACCTAAAAAGTCAATACCGCTACAAATGCCATTAGCCGTGCGCGTTAATCGAGTCATGGGGCAATTTAAACTGCAAGTCGTCCTGCAAAATTCGTTATGAAGTAGCATGCGGCTACGTGCATGTCTAGGTGGTACATGATAATTAATCATACTAACAATATGACTTGAATCTATTTTGCAGTTTATGATTTTATAAAGAAAACATATCTAATTCCATGCCACGATGTTGCAAAGTTGTGAGTCCTAAGTATGCCATCGTTTCCTCGGTTGTTGGGTGAATATTTTTCTGGGTCAATTTATATGACATTATAATCAGGTCTACAATCCATAGAGATATCCATGATTATGTCACTAAGCGTTGTTCTGTTGTATTTTCATCAATTTATATTATTCATTGTTTATTTTAATTGCTTCTCACGTTTTTTAATATACGCTGCGTGTGTGCCAACAGTCAAGTTCGTTGAAAAACAGCTGTTCTGGATATCTCTATATTCAGCATTCCTAACCTAACAACTTTTTATTGTGGTGTTTAGAATATTTTTATAGAAAATCTCAATGACTAGAGATTGAAGAAAACGGATAGTGCAAGTGAATAGTAAAATTTGTTTTTTTATCTAAGTGTCTGCCAAACTGTGACAATTTCCGAATGTGCAGCGAAATATTTTAAAATACGGATTACTTAGGTTAGATTAGATCAGTTATCGGTTTATAGTTGAATTAGAAACTTTAGGTTGTGTTAAATAAAAGTTACACAAGTTACGTTTGTCAAAGTTTGATTAAATATATTTTTTGTAGTTAATAAAAATGATTTTTTGTTGGATAATATTTATTTCATATTTTCCGACATGTATTAATTGTACTATGTGTATTCTTAAGGTTACTACAGCATACGTAACTCTTTAGAAAAATGGAAATGTAGGTCAGGTTTAATAATTTGTACTATAATTTGTTAAGATGCTATATGTGTAGGTTAAATGAGTCGCCTATTTCCAAAAATCCCTAAATCCATTTAAACACAATGGATTTGAGGTTTTTGGAAATAGGCGACTCAAATAACATCTGCAAACGTTAGGTTAAATATTAATTTATGTTTGTTTTATAACACGCACCAAAGTTAGGTTAGGCTATACTTAACAGTAAGTTTTGTAAGTGCAGCCTGGCCTAACTATGGTATGTGTTATAACTTGGGTAGCCGTTGCCTAAATTCAACGGTCATTGAGATTAGATTAAATAATAATAATAAAAGTTAGACCTCCCGTCTATCAATCCTTAATCATTGGGTTAGGTTAAACAACTATAAGCTCTTACAAAAGTTAGGTTAGGTAGCTTTAAACTATAGCTGTCACAAAAGTTCGGTTAGATAATTATAGCTTTCACAAACGTTAGGTTAGATTTGCTAAAAACTAGTAGGTGAAAATTGTCATCGTCAATGTTCTTAGTTAAGTCCACCAAGCTCTTGTACTCATGGTTTCCTAGATGCTGGTGCAATCCACTAAGTCCTTAGTTAGATTAGACTTAGTGGATTGCACCAGCATATAGAAAACTATGAGTACAAGAGCTTGGTGGACTTAATCAACAACAGCCATAAATTGACTTAGTGGATTTCACTTGTAAGCCGGCGATTTGTAGAAGTGGCCTTATTGGAATGTACCACCGCGACCTTTGCAGATCTATTGTGGATTCCTGTTATCCTAGACGACGTGCTCGAGCTTCACCTCTTTGATTATCCCTATTAACCCTGACAGTGAGCCTTGGGTGTACCTCTCCACGCTTGGTTTAGTGTTGCCCAGCTTTAGGTATCTAACCCTTGCTAGGGCCTCACATTGCCACAGGATGTGGAGAGGGGCCTCCTCTTCTTCTTGGCAGAATCTACATATTGTATCCTCTGCCAGACCTACTTTGCTCATGTGTTTGTTGAGCCTACAGTGTCCTGTCAGTAGATGTACTATATCTTTAACCGACGATATGTAGGATATGTATATTTGAAAATATGTCAGTTTGACACAACTTTCTTAAAAGTTAGGTTATGTTTACAACCATAGGCGCAGCCACTGCCGTGCACTTGACGTCTTCCCCCCCTCCATATTGATCTAAGCCAACTTCACATTTAAAAAAAAATAATAACAGGAAATTAAATTACACTTTCAATGACTATTTCCTTCAAAAAATGTCTACCAATCATATTACGAGAATTCATTTTCATTGCCCAATCACAATTAAATTTCAGCGAAAATTGCATAGTAGGTGAAAATTCTACGAAAAATTACAGCGAAAATTGCACTGTTGTGACGTCACGTGTCAGGTATCAATCAATTTCTCTCAATCTTTCAAAATTAACGTTTTTTAATCTAACTCGTATTTTCTTTCATCACAGAATGTCATAAATTGCCTCCAAACGAACTCTTTACTCTTTCTTGTATTTTCGGATGAATTTTTCTCGATATTTTTCGATATATCTTTCGAAGAAAAACTTCCGAAGCGATTCATGACACATTAAGGGACACTGATTGATAATTAATATTTTAAATAATACGTCAACTTGATTAAAAATCGTATTTTTCAGGAAATAGTCTATTAAATACATTTCGTGCATTAAAAATGCTCTGAAAATTTAGTACTCAAAGCTCGTTGCCTTTAAGAAACTACATTCGTTCATTTTGATTGTGATTTGACTGAAAAAGTGTCCTCGACGCTTCGCGTCTCGGGCACTTTTTGTCAAATCACAATCAAAATGGACTCATGCAGTTTCTAGGCAACGGCTTTTCGTGCAAAATTTTCGATCATTTTTAATGCACTTAATATATTAGTATTGAAAATTCAACGTGGCCAACTAACCGCACTGCATTTTACTCATAAGTTATATACAGAGAGTTTTATGTAACACCGAACATTTTCATCCAATACAATTTTCTACCTTTAAATTTTAAATTATGTGTAAATTGGGTTGAATATACCATCATTACAAATTGTAGCCAATTAATCGCAATTAATGCCACAACTTGTACACATGTATTTCTTTCAAGTATACATGTCCCAATTACAGCGTTTATGCTGTAAATTCTTAGATAATCGTTGTTTTTTTAAAAGAGTTAAATTTTAAACTTAAAATAAGTGTGTTTCACTCCCAGACTAAGCATGAAGTAAAATTTCGAGTTTAGAAAAGCCAGAAAATTTGGTTTGGTCGCGTAGCGCGAAGCGCGGAGCGGCCAAACCAAATTTTCAGGCTTTTCTAAACTCGAAATTTTACTTCATGCGCCACCGGTACAAAACACTGATGTATTACGAAGTTTAAAACACACCGCTAAACTTCATTGAATCAGTGTTTTGTACCGGTGGCGCATGAAGTAAAATTTCGAGTTTAGAAAAGCCTGAAAATTTGGTTTGGCCGCTCCGCGCTTCGCGCTACGCGACCAAACCAAATTTTCAGGCTTTTCTAAACTCGAAATTTTACTTCATGCTTAGCCTGGGAGTGGAAAACACTCGTTTAAAGCTTTGAATTGAATTCTTTTAATAAACTGAGCGTTGGAAAATGTACAACGTATGCATATGTTCGGTGTTACATAAAACTCTCTGTATATTATATTGCTATATTCTGTGTAATACTTCATATCACTTATAAATTGTATATTTATTATTTATGATCAGGAAATTAATAAAATTGCAGTGTTACGAATTGCAAAGAACTAACCAACTGACCCCACTTGCATATCACTTATAAATTACATGTTAATTTAAATAATTCTGTCTAGTACTTCATATCACTTATAAATTACATATTTATTTCTCCTGTTCGCTAATGTGAAGAAGACATTCGTTGATTGGCGGAAGAGAAAAATGTCGCTTCGCGTTTCGCAAGAGACCAAGACGTCTCTCTGGCCGGGCTGAATTCTATTCCGCTCGCGATTAAATAAACACGAAACGCACTTAATCATAATTTACGAGGAAGAATGGTGTCAAATGACGAGGATGCAAAGTATGTCAAGGTTGGACACCGTTCACGCACATCTAATCTCTACTTATTTTTATCAATTGCCAGCGGTGGTGCGTTGTTTGATAAAACAATAAACAGACGACGGCTAAAGATTTCAATAAACAATAAACAGTCGACGGAGAATTGGACCGCAGAAAAGCATGCGAATACATTCGAAACAAAGAATAATTGACATATAATAATAATAATAATAATAATAATAATAAATCATTTATTGACCGATAATATACATATTACAAGGTATATAGGTACACAATAATACATTCTAATATCGTCAAATGGACCTAAATCAGTGCCATTAATTCCAATTTCTTGGTGATTAGTAGCACTGTTCTGCCTTTAGGCCAATGCAAGACTAAATTTAAGTACAACATGACACATATGCACACATACAACCGTTACAATGAATACTGTGGTGTTTGGGCAAGAAAAATAGTAATCAAAAATAGGCAAGTATATATTAACCTGGGGTGTCAGTAATTGGTGATAGATTCACGAAGATGCTTAGCAAACAATTTGCGAAAAACCATAACACTACTTTCCTTATACACAGGAGGTAGTTTATTATACACTTTAGAGACCTGGACCGAAAATGCTCTTTCTGCAAAGGTTGATTTGTATTGAGGCGGTGTTAGCAAGCCTCTAAAGCGTAAATTTAGAGTATGCACATCAGAACGAAACTTGATTTTTTCGTACAGGTAAGGAGGTGTTTTACAGAGAATTAATTTAGGATAAAACACCGCGAAGTGCAACAGACGCCGATCACTCATATTAAGCCATTCAATTTCTATTAGTTTGTGACTTATATATTGGTACTTTCGAATGCCGAAGATCAATCTTAAACAAGAGTTTTGTACTAGTTGAATTTTATGGATTGTCTTTTTGTCTAAACAGAAACTGAATACAACATCGCAGTAATTGAAGTGCGATAACACAAGTGAATCACACAATATAGTCTTCAGCCTCTGAGATAAACAGTGACGATTTAAAAGTATGAGTCTAAGATTAGCATATCTTTAATTAATTTCTCACTTAACCCGTGGTGAAACATTTTTGAATATAATACTGGATATTTAATTAAAACACTTGGTTTGTTTCACTAATTAGTGAAACAAACCAAGTGTTTTAATTAAATATCCAGTATTAAGATTAGCATATGCTATATTGATGCACTTGGATATATCGTTGTAGAATCTAAGATCAGAATCTAGGCTTTTTACCCATGCTTTTATCACAACATTATCGTTGTTCATCGTTATTGATATTTGAGGTAGAACTCTCTCAGTATTTTTTTGGGACCAAAGAGTATTGCTTCCGTTTTGGAATTATTAATTATTAGTGCATGATCTCTGCATTTAGCTGATATATTGGAAAGATGCAGATTAATTTTGTTACATACAGAATTTATATCCTTCTCCGCAAGTGTGTATAGCAGTTGGGTATCATCAGCAAAGAGATGGACGTTATTTATATTGAGGCTAGAAAATATTTGTGAGGTATAGTAAAGTAAAATAAAGTAAAGTTTATTCATGTATTACATCGGTGTACATAAGTCAGTGGGTATAATTAGTAGTGATTAAACATACAGTAATATTAAGAAATATAAATTAGTTATTAAAACAAAATGTGATCACAGTTTGAATAAATAATAATAAAGACATTAAAAAATAAAATATATGCAAGTACAAACATATTAAAATCGTCATAATAATAAAAATATTAAAATATCAAAAATATAAAGTATATACAAGTACAAACACATTAAAATCAATATGTGACTATGTGTCACAGAGCTGCTGAAACTCATATGTTAGGCACTCATGAACACTATAGAAGGCTTTCATCTGTAAATATGATTTAATTTTATGTTTAAACTCAAGTGCGGACAACGACTTTATTGCATCAGTCATTGCATTGTTTAGTTATGGTCCATAATAGTTTACGCCATTGTGACATTTAGTTAACCGCATTAATTTTAAACAAATGTCATGCCTGTGTCGGGTTTTATGTCCATGAAGCTGAGAATGAGTGCTGTAAGACGCTAGATTCTTTTTTACGTGCATTATACATTCAATTATGTAAATACAGGGCAGGGTAAGAATATGTTCGTCGATAAAAGCATGCTTACAGTCATCTCTAAATCCGAGACCAAGAACTGCTCTTAGTGCGCGTCGCTGAAGTCCAAACAATCTATTTATTATGGTTGAGTGTCCCCACGTCAGTATTCCATATGACACATGACTATGAAAGTGTGCGAAGTACGCAGCTTTGACAGCAGTGTGTGGCAGAGTTGTATGTAAGCGCCTTAATAAATAGATTGATGTGCATAATTTCTTAGCTGTCATATTCCCGTGAGCATGCCAATTTAGTTTACTATCCAGCTCAACCCCTAAGAATTTAGTTGAGTTTAATTCTATGTTAGGTTTTAGTGAAAACGTAACATCAATAGTTTTATTGGAATTTTATGTGAGCTTATTGGATAGAAACCAGTCAGAAATAATATTATTGCAAATGTTAGTCTTGTTAAATGCATAGGCCAAGTCATTCGCTCTATTCATGAAGGTTGTATCATCTGCGTATAATATTATTTTAGTCGCCGTACTGATGAACTCGGGTAGGTCGTTGATATAGAGTAAGAAGAGAAATGGGCCCAGAATTGATCCCTGGGGTACCCCGTTTAGTGTATTCACTGGTGATGATACTTCTTGACCAACCATTACTCTCTGTGACCTGTGGCTGAGGTACGAGTTAATCATACGACAACTTTTGGGATGGAAGCTGTAGTAGTAGTAGTCGCAGTAGAATGTCGTGCGAGACACAGTCAAAGGCTTTACTAAGATCTAAAAATGATGCGGTAGTGTACATGTTCTGATTAAAACTTTCTAGAACTTAAAGCGCTGACTGCATCTTTTGTCGACATTCCCCTTCGAAAACCGTACTGTGAGTTGTTTAATAAGTCATTCCTTTCAACGTAGGCTACCATCTGACTAAGCAGGATTTTTTCCAGCACTTTTGAGATAATAGGTAATAATGAAATCGGGCGGTAGTTGTTAACCTCAGATTTGTTCCCTTTTTTGTGTATTGGTATGATGCAGGCCTCCTTCAAAGTGCGTGGAAACGTTCCTGTATCAATACATAAATTTATTAACTTCGTTAGAGGTATGATAATTACATTATTTATTGTTTTTAGTATTCCCGAGGTCATACCATATATATCTCGCGATTGTGAATTTTTTAGACATTTAATTGCATCACGAACTTCAATTTCACTCACATTATGAAAATGAAAGTATATTGTTTATTCACAGTATATTTTGCATTATTACACATTAACCGCACGGCATCAGTAGAGGTTGGATTAAGTTCATCGACTAGTTTTTGCGCTATCGTGCTAAAAAAGGTATTGAAATGATTTGGCAATATATCACAGTTCTTGTCACAGTGGGTAGAATTAGTATTTATTAAAGTCCACATTGCTTTCTGCTTGTTAGAACTATTTTGAATGAAATTATTTGCAGCTGCTTTTCGTGTTTCTTTTAAGCAATTCCTATAACTAAGTTTATAATTTAGATAGTTACGCTTTAAGTCCGGATATCGTTCGCTGGCAGCCTTTAGGAGTAGAAGGGTTTCACGCATATTACTAAGATGAGTGTTATACCAATGGAATTCTTTACTAAACTTTTGATTGTTGACTCATCTAACACTTGGTGAAACATCTTTACACTTTTTATATAAGGTTGATAGAATAAAACACTTGGTTTTTGTTTCACAAATTTGTGAAACAAAAACCAAGTGTTTTATTCTATCAACCTTATATAAAAAGGAATTCTTTACTATTCTTAATTTTAATAGTTTTTACAGGAAAGCAACGATCTATAACATCTTCCAAAGAGTGCATGAATAATAAAACAATAGAGGGCCCAGAACTGATCCTTGAGGGACACCTCTATTTACTTCTACTTTCCTTGATTTGTAGTGCTTTCTGCACTAATACATGTTATACGAAAATAGTTTGATGTCATCAGATTACGTGTGTGAAAAGAGACAAAAAACTTCATAATATGTCTGCTATGGTTTTTAGATGGAACATGTGAAAACGTATGTCCCGGTATACAGCTTCAAAATTTTAAGGTTAAACGTCACATTTTGACAATGTCTTCGTAAAACTAAATCTGCAAAAACCCAGCCCCAAATTATTTTAATTATTGTGCAGAATCGTTTTAAATGTGAGTTTAAGTGGTATAATTCCAATTTCCACATCTACTAAATAGTTCAGGTATTTACAGAAATAAATAATGCATTTATGTTGATTTTGTATAAACTCAAACGAAAATGTTAGTTAAATCGAATGTGCATTCAGTAGATTTGGCAAGTTGACTATTTGGATTAATCTGTTAATACGGGGAATTTTTCTTTTAAGTAAACATACAGAAAATGTTCTATTAGGTATATACAGAGGGTTTTATGTAACACCGAACATTTTCAATGTTTATTTTCGTATGTTCGATTTGTCAAACCAACGCATTCAATACACCTTTAATTTTTAGGTTATGTGTAAACAGGGTTGCCTATATGACCATTAAAAATTATAGCCAATTGCAATCAACGCTTTAACTTATTTCAGTACAAATTGTACAAACAGAGAGTTTTTCTTTCAAGTCTTTTTCAAGTTTTTTTAAAGAGTTCAATTTGAAACTTAAAACGAGTGTTTTCCACTCCCAGACTAAGCATGAAGTAAAATTTCGAGTTTAGAGAAGCCTGAAAATTTGGTTTGCTTTTCAGGCTTTTCTAAACTCGAAATTTTACTTCATGCGCCACTGGTACAAAACACTGACATATTACGAAGTTTAAAACACACGGCAAACTTCACATTGAATCAGTGTTTTGTAGCGGTGGCGCATGAAGTAAAATTTCGAGTTTAGAAAAGCCTAATTTGGCTCGGTCGCTTCGCTTCGCTACGCGCCCGAGCCAAATTTTCAGGCTTTTCTAAACTCGAAATTTTACTTCATGCTTAACCTGGGAGTGGAAAACACTCATTTAAAGCTTCAAATTAATTTCTTTTAATAAACCAAGTGTCATACAACGTATGCATATGTGTACTTAAAAGTAAAATTCTCTGTATGAAAATTAACATTGAAAATGTTCGGTGTTACATAAAACTCTCTGTATATGCATACGCTTTTTTTTAAAGAGTTCAATTTGAAGCTTAAAACGAGCGTTTTCCACTCCCAGACTAAGCATGAAGTAAAATTTCGAGTTTAGAAAAGCCTGAAAATTTGGTTTGGTCGCGTAGCGCGAAGCGCGGAGCGGCCAAACCAAATTTTCAGGCTTTTCTAAACTCGAAATTTTACTTCATGCGCCACGCGTATTAAACACTGATAGCACTGAAATATTGTGAACGAGTAAACTTCGCTTGAAATCAGTGTCTTATACGCGTGGCGCATGAAGTAAAATTTGGAGTTTAGAAAAGCCTGAAAATTTGGTTTGGCCTCTCCGCGCTTCGCGCTACGCGACCAAACCAAATTTTCAGGCTTTTCTAAACTCGAAATTTTACTTCATGCTTAACCTGGGAGTGGAAAACACTCGTTTAAACTTCAAATTGACTTCAACGAATTTTTAAAAATCTACAACACGTAATTGGGATATGTATACTTAAAAGAAAAAATTCACAAGAAATTATGATTTAAAGCTTTTCTAAATCAAAGGACACAAATACTGGTGCCTTGATGGACACACCACTATTATTCTTTAGTGTTAAACAGTTTTCAAACATAAAATTCAAAACGAGTATCAGGAAAATGCTAATAAAAGCCGAACTATATAGCGTAGAGGACTATTATAAGATAAACTTTTGAATTGGCAATTTTAATTTGTTTGTAATTTTTGTAATTTTTGCCATTCTAATATGTTTGTAATTTTTGCCACTTTAATATTTTAATATGTTTGTGACTGTATATTAATTTATTCTATGTTATCTTAGTGTTTTCAATATTTTAAAATTTTTAATATGTTTGCGACTATATATATATATATATATTAATTGTACCTAGCTCAGTGTTCAAACACTTATATTTTCTTTTACCTCGACAAATGTAAACTTTTATATATAAGTTACACGAATAAATCTTACTTACTTACTTACTTACTTGCTTACTTACTTACTTACTTACTTACTTACTTACTTACTTACTTACTTACTTACTTACTTTTATATACATGGAAACGGAGAGTTTAACACATTTTTAATTTCGTGACTATAACCACTTTTGATAATGAATTATAATTCCAAATGATAGCACTGACCCAGAAAGCTGTTTATGGCAGAAAATATCGCTCTTTTCGAAGGTCTGGGCCGAGGCCGCGGTAACTTGTGGAATATTTTATCACTTTCGATTGCGTGCGTATTTTAAGTTACGCAGCTCTGAGCGGAAAATTTATCAAAAAAAAATCCTGGAATTCCTTGAATCCAATCGGAAAATGTTATTGTCGATTAATTTAATCAGAATAGATCATCGCTTTAAAGATAATAACCATTAAGCGCTATTAATTTCTTATGCACTTAATGATTTTTACCTTTAAACCTACCATATTTTTTATTATTTATTATATCGTACATTTAAGGTATCGCATGATCAATGAAAAAAAAAATCTCTACAGTGTCTTGGAAAATATTCTAGGTTGGCAACTCCGAAAATATACATTATAATTATTACGTCTGACGTTTTGTGTGTCAATTCCTGAGGTGTGTAGCCAACTTTAATTTGAAAAAATTAAATCATGGCTATCTAGAGGTTTTTTTTGTGTTGAACATATGAGGATTAACATGAAAAATGTCTTTTGTGTGTTTTTAAATTTCTCGTTAAATCACTGTTTTATACGCGTGGCGCATGAAGTAAAATTTCGAGTTTAGAAAAGCCCAGGAAATTTGTCTCCTTGAGTTGTAGTGCTTTCTGCACCAATACATGTAATACGAAAATAGTTTGATGTCATTAGATTACGTGTGTGAAAAGAGACACAAAATTTTATAATGTGTCTGCTATGGTTTTTAGATGGAGCATACTGAAATGTATGTTCTGGTATGCAGCTTAAAAATTTTAAGGTTAAACGTCACATTTTGGCAATGTCTTCGTAAGACTAAATCTGCAAAAACCCAGCCACAAATCATTTTATTTAATGTGCAGAATCGTTTTAAATGTGAGTTTACGTAGTATAATTATAATTTCCACATCTACTAAATAGTTTAGGTATTAACAGAAATAAATAATGCATTTATGTTGATTTTGTTTAGATTTGGTAAATAGTCATCGGATTAATCTGTTATACAGGGAATTTTTCTTTTAAGTATACATACAGGGAATTTTCTATTAGGTATACATACGCATACGTGTTTTTAAAGAGACTGATAAAAATGTTATTTTGAATTGTGGAGGCTTCTACTTCGTTATACATGTTAATTTAACACAATAAAACACTTTTAACTTTGTTTGTATAACGCATTTTTTTTTTATGTGACTGCAGTTTCGGCAAATTCAGCTTGCCAATATCAAACATGAAGTGTCTAAAACTGGAAACAATACGGGTATATATACAAAAGGTGATTACATGAAAACGGATTACAAAACGGCTTTAACCCCATTTTTAAAGCCGTTTTGTAATCCGTTTTCATGTAATCACCTTTTGTATATATACCCGTATTGTTTCCAGTTTTAGACACTTCATGTTTGATAATGGCAAGCTGAATTTGCCGAAACTGCAGTCACATAAAAAAATAAATTGTGTTATACAAACAAAGTTAAAAGTGTTTTATTGTGTTAAAAATGTTATTATTTAATTGAGAAGTCTTAGATTGAAGAGCAGTGAAGCCCACCTTACGATTTGTACTGTAATATGAGTTATATTGCATATTTTTTAATAATATTGGGATTACAAATAAAGCAGTTTATTATTATTTCTTACTACAGTAAATTTAATACAATGCATACTCTCAAATTGTCCTGAATAAATTTATCTCTTGTAATAAATATAATCTCCATGCGTCAATGCATACACATCTTCCTCGTATTCACCAAAGAACATTTATCTTGGAGTTATCAGAAGTCGACTGATTATTGTTGTGGAAGTTTCATCTTGACAGACAGTTGCTTCTTGTCCAGTTGCGAATAAATTCATTCTCGGTGAATGGCGTTGTTTAGCAGGAAATTATCGTATAGTCGGATTTCTGGTTCCAATCAAGATTTACACCAACATCATGTAAGTTTTTAAAATATAACATTCATTTTAAAAACATACGTTTAATATCTTAAAACCTGAGTTTCCACTGTAAACAAACCTGTTGAAATCTTACAAATTTAATTGTCTTTTAGTTGTACCCCAAGGCTCGAACTTAGGTCCTTTGCTGTTTAATGCTTATTCCATTTAACTAGGCGAGAAATTACAACATATTTGTGCACATAACACTAAAAGTCGTGAGCTGTAACACGTTTAACTTACCAAAAGTTAATTATAATTTCGCGAACCGTCCAAATCTAAATTCATGCTTTTCTAAGCTCGAAATGTTACTTTATGCGCCACGCGTATAAAACACTGAAATATTGTAAAGTCAAAAATATCGCTTAATTGAGATATTTTACAACATTTTGACCATTTATGCTCGTTCTAGATATATTGTTTAAATAATTAGTAAACACATTTGGAAAATGTAATAGGAGGTTTCAGAAATATGATTTTTTTAATATTTAGTATGAATGGCGCCATACGAGGGACAGCAATATATTTAAATTAACATTTGCGATATATAACAAATGTGAGTTACAACATTCTGGTCATTTATACTTATTCTAGATTGTTTAAACAATTAGTAAAGACATTTTGAAAACGAAATATGTGGTTTGGGAGTTATGAAAGTTTATAGTTCTGGTGAATTTGTTTCATAACTCTTGTGATGGTGGAGGCGCCAAAATCCGCAGCTATCTTCACATCAGGAAAAACTTCAAAATTTGAACAAAAAAGATTTTGAAATTTTTAAGTTTCAGCGGTTACGTGGTTAATCTCCTCCAAAAAAATGATAATAAAATAAACAACCAAGTTATAACTTAATTCTTGTGTAAACAAAAGTCTTTAGTTTACAATTTGTATATTGTACCCTTTCTGTCTATAAGTCACCATTGGGCCTTTTTTGAGACGAACGTTCTTTTGTTTATTTAATTGATGAGGCGGATACATGATGAAACTCCATAATACTATTTGAAATAAAACAACGCAGTTGGGAGGGTTTCACTTTTATTGTTGAACACTGCAGTGTTCAACAATAAAAGTGAAACCCTCCCAGCTGCGTTGTTTTATTTCAAATAGTTCATTGTTTTATGAAGTTCTAAATAAAAATAAATTTCACTGTAATCTGTTTTTGCTCAGATATTGAAGTTTTTAAATTCCGGCAGTTAAGGAGTTAACATCATCAAAAAAATAATGATAATGAAGTAAACACCAAGTATTATTTACATTATCTAATAACTTAATTCTTGTATAATACTTTCAAAATAATAGCAGACGTTGATGTTTACACTTAGCACGTTACATAAAGTCGCGTGTTTGTGTTGAGTATTAACTTCTGTGTGACTTTCTAACACTTTGAGCTAATAAACAAAAGCAGCTGTAACTGAATATTTCCAGCCAGCACCGAAATAAACCGACAACACGAGACGAAAAAAAACTTGGGCCTTTTTTGTTGGGCATTGTTCCAAAAGTTTATAAATCAATATCCAAATTACAAGAATATAAAAACTATTCTTTAATGTGCACAAAATACATTTAAATTAACTTAAATAATAACACGTAGGGTTAATTGTTTATTAGAAGCTTAATTTAAATCAGATTTGAGGTAAATGTAATTTCCTAAACTGAGTTTAGGGTGAGTTTGGTTTATGTGACAATTGAACAACTGGCCCTTAGATTCATTAGACTGTACATTTTCAGGTATTTATTCAGAAAAGAATAATTGTGAAGCTTCTAACGAGTGTTTCCACTCCCAGATTAAGCATGAAGTAAAATTTCGAGTTTAGAAAAGCCTTAAAATTTGGTTTGGTCGCTCCGCGAAGCGGAGCGGCCAAACCAAATTTTCAGGCTTTTCTAAACTCGAAATTTTACTTCATGCGCCACGCGTATAAAACACTGAAATATACTGAAGTTCAAATTTATACTGCTTTAGCAATATATTTTGAACTTCAGTATATTTCAGTGTTTCATACGCGAACTTTTATGAACTTATAGCAGTATAAAAATATACTACTAAAGCAATATTCCTGCTCCAAGAAATTAACGCACTACGCAATTTCTCGAAAATTTTAGAAATGTGAACTATTTTTGTGTATTTTACGTTAGCATCTTTAAGGTAACGAAGAATTCTTTAAATTTTGTGTTTAATTTTACAGGTTAAAAAAAAATTAAATAAACACAAAGCTAAACTTAAAAAGTTAAAATTTATAAGAAATTGTGGGGTGGTGCGTAAATTTCTTGGAACAGTATATTTTGAACTTTACTTTAAATCAGTGTTTTATACGCCTAGCGCATGAAGTAAAATTTCGAGTTTAGAAAAGCCTGAAAATTTGGATTTGCCGGCGCGCTGCGCGCTGCCGGCAAATCCAAATTTTCAGGCTTTTCTAAACTCGAAATTTTACTTCATGCTTAATCAAGGAGTGGAAACACTCGCTACGCAACCAACCCAAACTTTTTCTATTCTATTACATAATAACAAAATCAAACGTTACAGAAATCTGTAAATCAAATCGATATTAAATTGCATAATGTTATAAATCTTAAACAAATATCATTGAATATAGAAATCTATATTCAATGCATATACTTTGAGATATTGACTCAATTTCACTTTGTACATTTTATAAACGACACTCTCAAATAAAGTTACTAGTAGAACTTTGATTAAAACACTTGGTTTGTTTCACTGATTAAGTTATTTTGACGCTATTTTCACTTTGTTAGTAAATGACACTTTGAAATAAAGACATATTCTATTCCATTCTATTGTAAATTGCATTTGGCGTTTGCATTTTTTTCAACTCGAATTTGAATACAAAGACTTGGTTTGTTTCACTGATTATATCAGGTGTTTTAATCAAAGTTCTACTATTAATTAAAATGTTTCACCATGGGTTAAGTGAGAAATTAATTCAACATAAAGATTGTATTATTAAATCGATATCATATTGCAGAATGCTGTAAACAAATATTTTAAGATATTAACTCAATTTCACTTTGTACATTTTGTGAATGAAACTCAAATAATAATTGTATTATTTCATTATTATTATTATAATTAAGATAAAATTACAGTTTTCTGATTTAATATTGAACTTAAACTTCACCTAGCAACGCAGAGATGTCGCAACCGCCCCTTATATCAATTATTTCCCACACTCCTGAATGAAAATATTTCCAATTCTAATCAATCGCTATCGCAGTTTCATGTTATATAATTAAACCCACGATATTATTTATTAGGTTGATAGGTATTATTTTTTCATTCATAGAATTGCGCATGGAGGATTTATCATGGATTTTTCCAAGAAAACAAACACGCTGCGGTTACGATTTCGAATGGAATCGCTGTTCGTAATAACCTTCGGCACTGATAAGGAACGAGCAGCGCTTGTTTATTATTCACTGATAAAGGTGGCTCTGAGCAATTTTCGCTTACTAATTACGTATGGCTAATTACAGTGAAGTTATTACACAGAATGAGAAATATGATTGCAACTGTGAAAAAAAAAATCGGGAGTGTTTTTCCGTATACAGGTTATAACTAGGGATGTTCCGATTAGGGATGCTCGATATATAGGGTGTCCCGTTATTGTGGGGAAATGGCTTAACCATAGATTCCTGGGACCAAAATATGATGATTTAACATAACTTATCTAAAGGGTGATTCATTTTGGATTTCCACATTAAAAATAATAAAAAAAACACGTAGAAGTTGAAAAATATAAAAAAAATTATTTGCCCTTTAAGGTTAGTTCATTACAGTTATGTGTGAAAGATGATATCATGTAAATGACCGCCGCGGCTCATGTGACATGACGTAATTCGTTTGTTAAAATTTTCGGCTACTCTGCGACACAAATCAGGTTCTATGCCGGCTATTTCGCGTCTGATCTTCTGTTTCAGCTCTGCAATGGTGTTCGGTTTATTCTTGTATACTCTGCTATTCAGATACCCCTAAAGGAAAAAATCTGCGGGAGTTAAATCACACGATCGCGGCGGCCAATTGAAGTCACCGTTACGTGAAATAATGCGACCGGGAAACTTGCCGCGCAGTAATTGTATCGTTTCTCCTGCTGTGTGGCAGGTGGCACCGTCCTGTTGAAACCATAAATCTTCGATATCTATATCTTCCAACTGCTCCCAAAGAAAATCTGTTATCATGTTCCGATAACGAACGCCATTAACCGTAACAGAGTTCTCCGCATGATTCTCGAAAAAAAATGGGCCAATTACGCCTCCGGACCAAAAGGCACACCAAACAGTGACCTTTTGAGGATGCATTTTCGTTTCAACAATCTCTCTTGGATTTTCCAATCCCCAAATACGACAATTGTGCTTATTTACGAAGCCATCAACGTGGAAATGCGCCTCATCGCTAAAGGTAATTTTCATTGAAAAATGTACCCTTTGTTCTTTTATCCATTCGGCAAACACACGGCGCTGTTGATGGTCTCGAGGTTTCAATTCCTGTGTTATTTGGAGTTTGTACGGGTCTAACTTCAAATCTTTTGTTAAAATTCGCTGTGTAGTGGAATACGTAAGGCCCACTTGCTGCGATCGATGACGAATCGATGTGCTTGGATTTTCGGCCACGCTTTCGCGAACAATGGCAATATTTTGTTCCGAACGACCTCTACGAGCACGCTGAGGGGTTTTGATGTTAGCTACGGATCCAGTTTGTTCGAATTTTTGGACCACATTCCAAATTGTCCTTTCACAGGGTCGATTTTGCGCACCACAAACTTCACGTAAAGCACGAAATGCACCTTTCCTCGATCGGCCATTTTCATAACATGCTTGGATAATTTTAACACGTTGTTCTTGCGTATATTGCTCCATGACTACTTTTGTTTAACTTTTTGGGTTAGAAATCACACGCTGCCCTTGACAAATACAGTGGCGTGTCAAAAATATTTTAGATTGTAATGTGGAAATTCAAATTGAATCACCCTTTATGTAAGTATAAATGACATTGCCAATTCTTGGTTGCAGAATACTTCAAAGATTAAAAGTGCGATTCTTTTCGCAATCTACAACAAGTTAGTCTTACAAAGACTAAATCAAACACTCATTGAAACAACTACTTCCCGAGCTAATACCCCGACGGACATTAAATTATACAACAAGAGTTTGCTGTTACCCACAGTAACCTACTGCAAATGTAACAATTTGGGTCAATTTATTCAGGCCATCTATAGACGCGTTTCGAGATTTATCTCTCATCAATATAGCTTTGCCATTCCCTCTACACAATTTGATACCTTAGACTGGCGGTCACGTTACCGTTCAAACATAAGTATAAACTTATGTTTGAACGGTAACGTGACCACCAGTCTTGCGAAATGAATCGCACTTATCTATATCCAAAAGTTTACGGTTAAGCCGGAATTAATCTTCAAAGTTCAAAAAAATATTATTAATCTTATTTATAAGAATTGTACGCTACATTCGATCCAACTAAAATTTATTATGGTTTAATATCCTAATATAACACACCATGTAAAGTTAATTAAAGGAAAGGCACTTGGTATAACACACCATTTCAGTTATTATGGTCATCATTGATTGATAAGAAGTATAAAAAACAATAGTACCACAACAGAAAAAACTAAAATATGTTTTATTAGCGCTACTTATAAACATTTAAAAAATATATCTTGAAAGATTAGTTCATTTAAAAGCTTTTTTGCCTCCTAATAATGTTTGATATCTTGTACGGGTTTGCCACAAAAAAATAAAATGCAAATAAATAATTTTTTATTTAGTAAAAAGGAAATCTACTTTTTCGGGTGATTAAAAATACATGTTTTTTTCTTTGTCGCCGCCGTTGTTTAACAAACGTCAATTGTGTATAATATTAATTAAACATTGTTTTTTGAGAATTAATTGTTATCTTCATTATGGTTTGTAATTATTCATATTTTTCCGTAATAAACAGATAAGGGAAGTTTTTCTTTTAAGTATACGTATTCCAAATTCAGCCTATTTTTTGTAAATCTTTAGATATTCCTTGTTATTTTTTTTTCAGTTCAATTTAATTAAAGCTTTAAACGAGTGTTTTCCACTCCTAGACTAAGCATAATATTCTTTGATAATTTGACGATTTAAAGTAAATTGGGTGTAATAAATAGAAAAAATTGCCTTTTATCTGAAATTGGTGAAACCCGACATGCGCAAATTATTACTTTCAACTTGAGTTTTCATTAAAATATTCATTGTAGTACGCGTATCTACTACTAGCACGTTTAATATTCCCACCCATGCATAAACACCCATTAATAATTCAGGTGCGAAACACGTTTGTGTAATAACCGTTGTATTTTTAGCGATTCCACGAAAAAACTCTGAAATTTATCAATCATTACACCTAACCGAAAACGCATTCATTAAAAGCACCGACCCAATTTATAACTTCATGAAAATTCAAGAATAAAAAGCAAATGCAATCACTTAAAATATTCCATACACACACACATACACACAGCTACGAGCACAGCACACGCACAAGGGAAGCTTTAAAGTGCCAATTATAATAAGTCAAAACGTAAATTGGACCGGCGTGACGTCACATTGGTCAAAATACAATGATCAATGTGAACGTCGTGTATTTGAATACGTTAACTAATGTGTCCTGTGCCATTTCGCTTCGTTTTGCATCTGAGGCGCAAAACCACCGGGCGTTTCGCATCGTCGCTGTCTAGCACACACGGGCGGAAACGCAATTTTGGCGCCTTTTAGGCCCAAGTTTGTATGAAAAGTCCATTATCCACTGCAATATATCGGGATATTTCCGGTCGCCCCCTCGTTACGTCACAAGGCTACCGCGTTATTCAACTATTATCAAGTTGTTAATTCATTGACAGAATCATTTATACACTTGTTTGTAATACGGGCAAGCGCGCATCAAATTAGAATTAACTTACTTTTTCCATTCTTTTAGGAACAAAATGTACATTTCAACAAATGTTTATTCATTAACCAACCTAATATTGTAATACAGGGTGTCCGTATTTCGACAGATTTATTATTTCTTGCCAATATTTCTATTTAATAGTAGCTTGTCAATTTAAACTCCAGCAGCAAAATGATACACCTCGGACTTAACCTAGCAAACTCAACGCAAAGTGTGAGGTGAACTATAACATTGTGACTTTGTTTGTATCTGACAGGCCTGTGGACTTAATATAGTTCAAAACGTGTTATTTCTATAAAATACAAAATACATGAAAACGGCAAATACGTGTTAGAAGCTAGTACAAAGTTTTGTGACTAAACATATTAAAAGCAAAACACTCGATTTTAAACTCAACATAGTCTGGCTCCAAGGTACAGAATTATTATAAACTTTTGATTATTATCAAAAACATAATTCAAGGAAATGTTGAATTATTAAAAATATCAAAAAAAATTCGTATTTCAACATACACAATGTTTGAAATTCTTATAAATATTCCACAATTATCTAGCTGGGTAGGATTCGAATCACTAATTGTGAAAATCTGATAACTCTACTGTAGTACACTTATAATGAAACTAACTTAAAGTGACTGTATGTTTTTGAGTTTACGTGAAGTGATTATTACTCATAAAAAGACTGTTATTCCTTACTTCACTTTTTATTTGTATCGTTAGATGTACATTTTAAGACACAAGGTGCTTATTATCAATAACAAACTAGTTTGTTATTGATAAAAAGACTGTTATTTCTCACTTCACTTTTTATTTGTATCGTTAGATGTACATTTTGAGACACAAAGTGCTCATTATCAATAACAACTAGTTTGTTATTGATAATGAGTACCTTGTGCTTCGAAATTTATATCTAACGGTACAAATTAAAAGTGAAGTAAGCAATAACAGTCTTTTTATGAGTAATTTAAAGTGAAGTTATAAAACACATAACAATGATTGTAGGCAACCCAATATACAATGACAATACTAGGTTGCCTATAATCATTGTTTTAAACAACTGGTTCAATATCGGTAAATTTGCCAAGTGGTATCGTTAAAAGCTCAGCAAACTGCATATATGTAAATTTTAAATTTTAGGCTTTTCAAACTCGACATTTTACGTCATGCTTACTTAAGGAGTAGAAACCCTCGTTATATGCTTCAAATTGAAGGTTTGACAAAACAACGAGTGCCTAAAAAAACCGTGTGTATCGGGATATGTATACTTAAGCCTGGAATTTTTCTGGTCCTCAAAAATATGTTTTGTACACTGCATATTATATATCACTATCTCAGATATACAGAGAGTTTTTCTTTTAAGTATACATATCTCAATATCTTGTGTACGCTGTAAATCTTCAGATATTCGTTGCTTTTAGAAATATTTCAATTTGAAGCTTTAAACTAGTGTTTTCCACTTCCAGATTAAGCATGAAGTAAAATTTCGAGTTTAGAAAAGCCTGAAAATGTGGTTGTCGACTCATCAATTATTTTTAGTTCTATTTGTTATTCTCGGGAACATTATTTTAATTTATTTCAATCCATTAACTACAAATCTCATATAAGTTTGTGTAAGCGTTATTAAAATTTTTCAGTAACCTATTTTTCAAATTATTCCCACACATAACCTGAAAACTTAAAATTTATGCTAAAGGTACAAACAGCCTCTAACAAAATTTACATAATACTCCTATTATAAAGTTTAAAAGTGCTTGCCCTATTTCTAAAGACTCCTCCATTTGATCAATATATTACACAAGTTTTATTTTTTCGTGATATTGATCAAATTGTGTCTGATTTATATTCTTCGGAGCAAATAGGTGATTTTTTCCTATTCGTGTGTGTGGTAATTTTGAAAACGATGCCTACGTGTCGGGCAGGGAACTAGGGCAGCACCGCCCTATTTGGAACGCATCGCCCTTGCCAGAATCAATAAAAGTCGCGACATCATGGCCACACACTGTCTGCTTCTGCTGCCTAGGCGGCCCTTGCGCCTTCGCCACAGCTGCACCTATTTTATTTTTCCCTTACTTCCTTTTTTGTTCTCTTCTTGATAAAATTGCCCTTTTTATTGCAAGCACATTAAGGGTTCACTTTATTTATAACAGCTGTTACTCGCGCTTTTTACGCAGAAACGATGATGCTCGGGGTTTCATTAATATCCTGGCACAATGTCTCGATGATGACTCGGTAGAAATAATATTGTATTAAGCTCGAAGTTTTCCTTAGAAAAAGTGTTTGCGCTTTTAAGGAGAACAATTGATATATGGGAGAAATTCACCATTTGTGCGTTAACATTTCATGGAAAGGTGGATATAAAAAACTCCACAATGCAAGGAAATAGAGCAAAACGTAGTTACTTATAGAGACAAAAAAATCTTTAATACTTACTTTATTAACTTTAGTACATCGACATTAGGGTGTCCCTTATTTTGTTTAGTCCTATATGAAGTTCAAGTAAAATCTGATAACTTAAACCCGTGCCGAATTTAGTGGCAAGTTTAAATATTTAATAAAATTCATCTTTAATTTCATCTATAAACAGAGCTTTTTTTAGGGACCCTCTTAGGTCAAAGAGTAGAGCTCCTGCTCTTGGGCCAGAGGGTCGTGAGTGCGAATCCCACCGGGGGGGGGGGGGGGGGGGGGGGGGTTTCACTTTCTTATAGGAAATTGGCACCCTCTAGAGCCATGGATGTTGTATGAATGCGTTGTGAAGTCCATATAAATTATATAACGTGTGTATGTGGATAAGGTAATTTAAATCGAAAATAATTAAATACAAATAGCAGCTGATTGTATGGCCAAGAGCCCATTTTAAAGTACCACCTGGACCCGTATTCACAGTACCGATGTAATTTGTCATCGGTAAGAAATTGCACTGAAATTACGTCATTTTGGGAAGAATTTACCCAACCGTTTAGAGCAAAATGACGTCATTTCAGTGCAACTTCTCACCGAATGAAAAAATGTTTAAAATAAAAGTTTAATGATTTGGAAAATTTAACCGCCTATCTCCAGGGGAGGCTGGGAAAAGGTTAGTTTTAAAATCTTAAACGCGAACCCCTATTTTCTATTACAAATCTGGATAGAGCGTGGAAAAGTAAGTAAGTTTTTATTTAAAAACATTTTTGGTTACTTTGATAGATGGCTCTGCAATCACCAAAATTGAACAATTGATAATTGACAACTAAATTTATTTTACTTTAACCAATTAGTTGAAGATTTCACTTGAAGTTAGTGATTTATATGCGTGGCGCATGAAGTAAAATTTCGAGTTTAGAAAAGCCTGAAAATTTGGATTTGCTGGGGCGCGACTCGCTTCGCTCGCGCGCCCCAGCAAATCCAAATTTTCAGGCTTTTCTAAACTCGAAATTTTACTTCATGCTTAATCTAGGAGTGGAAACCTTCGTTAGATGATCAATCAGTAACTTAGTTTGGAATTTCCTTTATTGTCAAATTTATGACGTAAAATAAATAGAGTTAATGTTATTTGTTACTTCAAATTTAGAACGAAAATAAATTCCTGTGCATTATTTGTGTGTTACTAAACAAATTGGAAAAGCTTAAATTATGTAAAATAAAGCCTAATAAATAATTGCTATAATTCAAAATGATCAGTAATTATTGAAAACTAATAGAATTTAATCCAATAAAAAAGTACTCATAAATATTTCAAATCAAAATTTAACTATTATTTAATGTTTTGAAATATCATCCCGTGACAATATTTAAATTTCAATTACAGACTATTATAATTTTTTTCATTTCTGTGAAGATTCTATAAATTTTATTTATTTTTATTTTTACAAAAAGCGCGGGTGTACGCTCATGCTTTTTGTAAAATTAAAAATAAATAAAATTTATAGAATCTACACAGAAATGAAAAAAAATTGATAGTCTGTAATTGTAATTTAAATATCGCTTTCATTGGTTTCGAGAAATTTACATAATAAAAACAATTTTGTTGATTGCAGCGCCATCTATTAAAATAACAAAAAATGTTTTTAAATAAAACTTACTTACTTTTTCACGCTCTATCCAAATCTGTAATAAAAAATTGGGGTTCCCATTAATGATTTTAAAGCTACTCCTTCCTCGGGGGGTGGGGGGGTAAAGGGTTGAATTTTCTTACAGAATTAAATGTCCCCCTCCGAATCATCAAATTTTTATTTGAAACATTTTTTCATTCTGTGCATGGTTCTGAAGATATTCCAGGTGGTAGTTTGAAATGGGACACCCTGTAAATCGATATTTATAAACTTCGATATACAGGGTGCCCGTTTTTCGAGAGACACTATGGGGATCTCGCTTATTTGAAGCGATAGAGAATCGGTTAAATGGGGGCAACGTTGCGTATTACAGTGTTTACTAATAATATACTTTTACAGTTCAAATATCTTCAATTGTTTCGATATAATTTTAAAAAAAACTGAAATTTTTGATATTTAAAATTTGCTTATATCTCTGGTATTTTTTATCTTATTCCAAATTGGTGAAAACATTCTTAGAGCAACTTTTTACGAAATTGTCCAACACTTGCATAGATTTGAGGTTTTTTTTTGGCGCCCACCGTGGGGCCATGCCTTCGCTGGGAACTTGTTGGGCGCCATAAATTGCGAAACGAAAAGTTAAAAACTTCACACCGACTTAGTGTTTCGTGCACGTGGCGTATGAAGTAAAATGTAAAGTTTATAAAAGATTGAGTTTGGACACTACGGGTCTAAATCCAAACGCTCAGGCTTTTCTAAACTCAAAATTTTACTTCATGTTTATTTTATTTTATTTTTTATTTTATTTTATTTATCAACGGAAATCTCCTTTATACATCAATACACAATTAAAAATAGTGATATAAGATAAACATAATATTACTTTGAAAAACATATAAATAGAGTGAGAAATATAATACAACAAACAAAAATACACTAATTCACAATATCCAGCTTAATAAACTGTAAATGGCGTTTGAATACACTGTAAGAATTACTAAAAATGTAAAAGTTGGGATACAACATAAGGACATTACAATACCGCATTATACGTGCCACAGGATTATGGGAACCATACAATGTTCGATGGAAGTTTAAACGAAATAAGCCTACAACGAACTGGAGTTGTTAAAAAAAATTAAAGTTCAACAATGATAATAAAAAAACTGCAATTGACATGTCCATTAATCAGTTTGAACCCATAGCATAAGTCAAATGATATTCTTCTATATTCTAAAGATTTTAAACTAAGACAATTCAATATGTGTGACCGACTATAGTCAATGCGTGCGATCCCCATTTTAAAAGATGTTTAAGCTGGGAATGGAGAACACTCGTTTAAAAATACTTAAAACGCTTGTATTTGAGGTTTTTTGACGCCCAACGTGGGGCCAGGCTAACAGGGCCCCTAGTTGGACGCCATAAATCGCAAGTATCTAAATTTAAACATCCTACTGAATCAGCGTTTCGTACGCGTGGCGCATGAAGTAAAATTTCGAGTTTAGAAAAGCCTGAGTTTGGATTTGGACGCTACGCGTCCAAATCCAAACGCTCAGGCTTTTCTAAACTCGAAATTTTACTTCATGCTTTGTCTTGGGGTGGAAAGCACTCGTTTAAGCTTCAAAATGATCTTTGATTAATTTAATTGTTTTTAAACTTATTGAACGTATCTCTAAATAAATACAATACACTACAAAATATATATATGTCAACTACCCCATTTCTTACATCATTCTTTTCTTCTCTCCCTCTCCTACCCTAATCTCATCACAATTTTAATTTAATGACTACTTAATGACTAAATACTCTTTAATTTGATTCGTAAATTTTTTCATATTATTATTAAGAATTGTAAATTACCCGTGATTTAATAAATTAGTGAATCTAAACCGGTTTACCGATAATTCACCGGGAAATCATGATATCGTTGTTCCAGGGGTAAAATTCATTAAATACGTTATGTGGATAATTCATAGAATTTAAAGATTTACCTTTACCAAGTGTTTTCCACTTCCAGACTAAGCATGAAGTAAAATTTCGAGTTTAGAAAAGCCCCGTGAAAATTTGTCGAGGGTCGCGCAGCGACCCGAGACAAATTTTCTGGGCTTTTCTAAACTCGAAATTTTACTTCATGCGCCACGCGTATAAAACACTGACCATATTGTGAAGTTGGAGATATACTACTTATGTTGAATTAATTTTAACCAAATCTCGCGCTATTAAAATTCGACCAATTTACAATAAATTATAAGGAATACTCATAAGAAAAAAATAGTTATATAATGTTTTTTATTTGATTTTATTATCTATAACCTGTCGATCGCCAAATAACTTGGTATGCAAAAGAAGCTCGCGTATGAAAAAAGCTTGAACAGGGATGTTCAACCTTATGTTATTCGCGAGCTACTTTTGCATACCAGGTTATAGATAATAAAAACAAATAAAAAAACAGTATACCCATTTTTTTTATATAATATATTTTCTTCCTCAATGTGTGCGGTATGCTTACTAAAAACCATCTTTACTAAAGTAGATTTTATTTCTATGCTCCAACTTGTTGGAACCTCGTGGCAACCAACAACTGACCCCCCCGTTGCCCCGGTCCAAATTTACTTTTGCCGAAACATTAATCTCACTAGCCGCTTGCCATCAATCACCGACACATCGAATCGCAATGTCTACAAACATCAGTTTAATTAATTGACCCGTCTGGCAAGTTAATCTGCATGCATGTCTATCATCGGCGTAATTATTTTTTATTGGTGCCTTATGTAATTACGTTAACCCGATACGATTGTGCACGATACGACAATCGTGGTCCTTTAACGATTTGTCCTACTTCCACACAAATATTTCCCAGAAATTATCGCGGACAATTTGAGGCTGCTCAAAAGAAACAAATTGAGAAAATGCGACGGAATGTAATGGGCTAGGAAAATTGAATGCGTTCAGGAAATATGCGTGCGTGTTTTCGCTATAGTTTTTGTTTTAATTTACTATAAATTATGTTTTCAACATAATCATAACGGAAACCACAAAATTTAGTTTAGAGTTGGCTATAGAGAAGAGCTGCTTACATCACTGAAATAGCTTCTTATTTCATAAAATGTAGTTGATAAGTAGATTATAACGTACACATATTACACAATTAATGTAAATACGTTATGTATATTTTTGAAGAATATATATACAGCGTGTAATCGAACTAATGTACATCCTCTTAAGGGCGTATACACAAAATATTTTGACACCAATTGCAGCAAAAATAAAATCGGAAAAAAAATATTGGATTTTTTATAATTTTTCATGCATATTTTACTTTTTGAGAACTTCTGGTTACCTGTGTTCATGATATTTTTTGTGGATGCGTAAGTTGTTGTATTTTTTATTTACTTTTACTACTGCGAGGCGCATAAATCACTTCGCACGCACTAAACACGCACGCTGTCTGGAATGACTAGATGAAACTAGGTCACTCATTTGTGGTATTGTTTATTTACTGTTACTACTGCGAGACGTATAAATCACTTAGCACGCACTACACACACACACACACACACTGTCTAGAATAACTAGATGAAACTGGGTCACTTATAAAAAAAATCACAATAACAACATAGACATAATTCTTCACAATCTGAGCCACTTTTCTCTGGATGGTGTAATTCGATATCCAAATCGTTTAAAAACTACGAGTCTATGTGGAATCTCTCTTAAAATACGCAATGTGCGCGTATACCAGATACCACAAACATGTGGCCTATTATTATTAATTATTTTTAATAATTATTTGTGAGCTATCTACTAAAGGTATGGTAATTTCAAATGCAGGTATTGTTTATTTAAACGCTGCCCCTTATGTGGTAGAGAGCCTGTACAGTAGTTCGTTTACACGCTGTATAATAGGAGTTGGCTATAGAGAAGAGCTGTGTACATCACTGAAATAGCTTCTAATTTCATAAAATGTAGTTGACAAGTAGATTATAACGTACACATTTTACACAATTAATGTTCATACTTTATGCATATTTTTAAAGAATATCTTTGTTTTACCCTAGTTTGCTATTTTTTTTAAATAATCATTCGAAATGGGCGCTAGAATTTATCCTTAAGGGATACCCAAATTTTAAAACTGCACAAGAAGTCTTCTGGTCGGAGAGTGGGCTATGACCTTGACATACATTGGTGGTCCGACTCTGAAAACCCTGATGGACTGATTTAGAACCTAATGGCTCTCTTACCAAAGGACTTTTCCAGCATTGACCTACTTTGAGGTTCTAAATTTGAAGACAGCTAAACACACTCATTAACTAGGTTAGATACCCTGATGGACTGGCCCAGAACATAATGTTCACACTCTTTTTGATCAATAGACTGCTTCAGCAATGCCCTACTTTAAAATTTTGAATTAATCTGAAGACCATACTTTTCTTATGCAGTATTTCTTATTTTAGTTTCTGTCGTCAATTGTCAAGTAATTTCAATTTTTCATCCCTAATTTAAACAGAGATTCGGGATCAATTTACCTATTCAAAAAACACAGGATGTTTACTGAAGACGAGGCACAAATTACGGGGCTTATTCCTTGGGCTATTTTAAGATGTTTTTCTATTTGGTTGATTTTCTGAAAGACGCTTCGATGCGAAGATGATGCAGGATGATAAAAGTTTGGATATTTAAAAAAAGTAGCCTATAAGCATTGTGGACTTGCAAATAGGAATTTGATAGAGGCTAGGTGGTTGTACAGTGAACACTTTCCTAAATATCATGCCGGTTTCATGAAGACGTTGGAAGATTTTTCTATCAGGAAAAAAAATCTTCCAACGTCTTCATGAAACCGGCACCTTTAAACAAAATGGAGGATCAGGAAGGCTAAATACAAAAACGACAGTAAAATTGGAAGAAAATGTGCTGAACATGGTAAAAAAAAATCCAGGTACTTCTACTATAAAGTCAATGAGGAGAAGATTGTATCTTGAAATCAGGGTTGTTATGTTTAAAAGACTTTGTTTTAAAACAGTGTTTGTTCACGACAATCTTATCATATGTGCATTATTTAATTGTGTGGGGTGCATTTAACACTCAAGTACATTTAACACGGGATTTGCGTGATAAATGTGGTTTTTTAACACGAATTAATGTGTTATAAATATGATTTTAATGGTCAATGTTTTAAACACCGTTTTAGTGAAAAGAATACGTTTTGTAAAAAAAAAACTGCTTGTTTTAATCAAAATAAGAAAACGTTTTTCACAACCCTGCTTGAAAGTAATAAAGTGCTGTTTCTTTTTGAAAATCTATAATCGCCCTGAGTCTTCGCAACGAACCGTCTTTCCGAAAATCACCCAAGCTCAAAAACATCTTGAAATAGCCTAAGGCATAACCAATTCATTTGTTTAGTAAACACCCTTTATAACTATAGTTATTAAATAAAAGAATTGAGTCTCCTTTCTTCACAGGATTTATTTAAAAAATCGCAAATGTACAATTCGGTCACGATGTGACCATTATCAATGCTTAACTATTTACAAAAACAAACGGAAAATTTATACCATGGATACAGATTCGGATTATAATTACAATGTTTCGGGTGACTGGGATTAGAGCGCTGGGATCAATTCTAGAAACGGATTTACTAATGGGCTTAAATCAAAGTTTAATAGTCTGTTTTCCACTTTTTTCATTTCTCATAAAGACAATTTATCATAAAGAAAAATTGAGTTTGTCAATAGGTTGCAGAATATTTATAAAATATAAAAACGAATTAAAATTAATATCGACTTTCTGCAAAAAGTTTGTCTCCAAATAGTTGTTTCAATGAATATTTGGAGACAAACTTTTTGCAGAAAGTCGATATTAATTTTAATTCGTTTTTATAGTTTTTCATTTCTATTGCCTCCAAGGTATTAAGCCGGTAATAACTGGAGAAATTTAATAATTTCATTTTATCTATTGAAAATTTGTGACCTGATTTGATGGCGTGGTGATTAATCTGCATTAAAGTTTTTGATGTGTAAGGTATGTTCTTTAAACCTGGTCTGCAAATTGCGTTGAGTTTGTCCAACATAAATTTTATCACAATTGCAGCACTCTATTGAATAAATGCCAGATAAAGAGAGGTAGCATTTATTGTGAAACGTGTTTCCGACATAATTCTTTAGTTTGGTATTAGTATAATAAGCTGGAATTAAATTGAAATTTTTATAACCTTAAATTGAGAATAACCTAACCTAATACAAAAAGTGTCAATTTCTATTAGGGAGTTTAGTTGCCACAGAGAATTACTAGATGGTCGTAGCCTCTCCTGACCCAAAAAGTACGTGAACGGTATATACATTACTATCCTTCACAATTCACCTGTGCCGAACAGTTTTTGTTGGAATGAGAGTGTATTTTGAAATATGTGTTTTGCATTTATGTAATTTCAAAATTTGTGGATTTATTATTAGCGGTCACGTTTACAAGCAAGAATTTCATGAAGAGAAACCTGGTTGAGCAATGAAAACACGTTACGCTAGAACACAATTGTGTGTATATTTTTATACGGGGAAGTCTATTCTAAACCTATGCCAGACATTTTTATACATGTGTTGTGACGCATTCGCGGCTAAATTTAGACGGATGTCTTTATAATTATTATCCGCGAAATCTATCAGAACAGATAAAAATAAGGGATAACCCAAAATACATTTATTTTGATTAATCTTCTTACATTACTATCCTTCACAATTCACAAAAAACAAGTTTTTTTTTCTACCAACGGTTTACTGTTTTTGCTTTTACTTTTTATTAATTGCTAACCTCTTGATGTTGAAGTTGGGCCAATTAATGTTCTCGTTTCAACACAATAATTCACTAACTAAAAATGTCTTGTTTTTCTTTAACATTATTTTAGAATTATATATGATTTATATTGTATTATTGTACTGTTAGAAAAATAAAGTTTTTTTATCGTTATTATTATTAATAATTGATAAATAAAGCACTTATAATCTTTCTTTACACTTTTATTTGAAATATCAAATGTACATTTCGGCAAGGTTGTTAAAAAACGTTTTTTTTTTTATTTTAATTAAAACAAACCGTTTTTTTAACAAAACGTGTTTTTTTCAATGAAACAGCGTTTAAAAAATTGGGCTCGTTCATCAAAATATTCAACATTCTACATGCTTGGATTTTGTTTGTGATGTATGTTGGTATCTGATGACCAATAGTCCGGCCATTTTGATTTTATATTGTTTGTTTTCGTTTTAGTTGTATATTAAATACATTTATCGATGGATAATGCCCAATTACACTTAATTTTATTTGATGGCAGAGAAAATTTAGTTCCATTGCTGAATATAATTAGTTAAATACTCATTTACACAAACAATACTCTATTTACACAAACACTATTACAGGGTGTCCATAAAGGGTAGGGGGTATTTGTAAATTGAATTAAAAAATAAATAACAGTCAGAAAAAATAAAGTTTTATATTAATTTTCAGACAAAGTTTTGGAAAATTAAGTGCCAAAGATTACGTTGTCCAAATGTTGACCCTCACGCTGCTCTCACTCCTCTGACCGTAAACGGAAATTAGCCGCTACGCGTCTACACATCTCTCTGGAAATTGCGGTTATTTCGGTGCGGATGTTGTCCTTCAATCGCAGTACAGTTTGTGGTTTGTTTTTATAAACTTTCTCTTTAAGGTATCCCCATAGGAAATAATCAAGGGGTGTAAGATTGGGGCTTCTCGGAGGCCAGTTGATAGTGCCTCGACGAGAGATCACTTTTTATGGGAAAAGTTCATTGACAACCTGATGTGATTGGTTTGAGGCGTGGCAAGCTGCCCCATCTTGTTGAAACCATGTTTCCATATTAAAACCTTCAAACACCTGCAGTTGGGGAACCAAAAGGTCCTTAACATATCGCAATACCGTTCACAGTTTACAGTAAGTGCTCGCCCTAGCCGGTCTTCAAAAAATACCCTGAAAAAAAAGTTTATAAAAACAAACGACGAACTGTACTGCAATTGAAGGATAACATCCGCACCAAGATAACCGCAATTTCCAGAGAGATGTGTAGACGCGTAGGGGCTAATTTCCGTTATCGGTTTGAGAGATGTGTAGACGCGTAGCGGCTAATTTCCGTTATTGGTTAGAGCAGTGCCAGCATCGTGAGGCTCAACATTTGGACAACGTAATCTTTGGCACTTAATTTTCCAAAACTTTGTCTAAAAATTAATACAAAATTTTATTTTTTCTGGCTTTCATTAATTCTTTTATTCAATTTACAAATACCCCATACCCTTTGTGGACACCCTGTATTTTCTGACCTTACAGTAATTCACGAATCTCCTTACGTTTAGTAATTTCATAATAGATATTATTAAAAACATAATTTCGCAGATCCATAACCTCGACTACCTTAAAAGTTTAACCCGCCAATACCAATCGCCAAAATCAATCGGTCTAAATAGCACGATCGCGAAAATGGTGACCGCTGCACTAACATGTTCACGATTAACAGCCCGGTCATCAGAGAATTCCCGAACAGTTGGCAGTAAACTCTTAACTGTTGTCTCTGATGAACGAGCCCAATAACGATTAAAAACATGTTTAAAATGTGTTTAAAACATGTTTAAAACACGTTTAAAACGTGTTTAAAACAGAACATACAGGGCATTTTTCTTTTGAGTATACATATCCCGATAATTACAGCGTTTTTTAAATTTGCGGGAATTAGTTATTTTAAAACGGTTAATTTGGGGCTTTTAACGAGTGTTTTCCACTCCCAGACTAAGCATGAAGTAAAATTTCGAGTTTAGAAAAGCCTAAGAATTTGGATTGGCCGCGTAGCGAAGCGGAGCGGCCAATCCAAATTAGGCTTTTCTAAACTCGAAATTTTACTTCATGCGCCACGCTTAAAACACTGATTTACATTGTATTTCAAGAACACACAGATACAACAACAATTATAGACAACCTAATATACGTTAGAATTATTGGGTTGCCTATAATCACTGTTTTAAACAATTTGTTCAGCGCAGAATTTGACTTACGTTTTATTCACATCTACATATTAGATTGCTAAAGCCGTATATTTTAAACTTTACGATATTTCAGTGTTTTACACGTGGGGCGCATGAAGTAAAATTTCGAGTTTAGAAAAGCCTAATTTGGATTGGCCGCTCCGCTTCGCTACGCGGCCAATCCAAATTTCCAGGCTTTTCTAAACTCGAAATTTTACTTCATGCTTAGTCTGGGAGTGGAAAACCCTCGTTTAAAGATTCAAATTGAAATCTTAAAGAAAAAGCAACGAATGTCGTAAAATTTACAGTGTATGCATACCCTGCAGATTACTTTACTTTACTTTATTGGTGCTATTAAATCAGTTTACACAGGTCAAGAATACATATATAAGTAGTAAGATAAAATAAGACATATAACAATAATAAATAAATATAAGCACAAAATAATATAAGAAGAGTACAGGTTTTAATTATGAGTAGTTACAATTAAAATTAACTTAAGACTTACATAACAATAAATAAAGAGTAAATGTGTTAAAATTCGACTGTGCTGGATACGTTACTGTAGTCATTTATAAGACATTCATTTAATGTGTAGAATGCTTTGGCAGCGAGGTATTTCTTTATCGTAATTTTGAATTTTGCCTGATTTGCTGACTTAATTATATCTGGTAGCAAGATGTATATTTTTGGCCCGTAGTAATAGGTGCCATTCCGTGACTTATTGAGACGCATGTGATTTAGACAAATTTTTAACGCAGTTCTTGTGTCGTGGCGATGTCTCAGCGAGTGCAGGTCGTATTCTGTGATGTTTTTCCGAACATGGACTAAGCATTCCAGTATGTACAGCGAGGGGAGAGTTAGAATGCCTAGCTCA
Organism: Philonthus cognatus; assembly: GCA_932526585.2. Taxonomy (NCBI): domain Eukaryota; kingdom Metazoa; phylum Arthropoda; class Insecta; order Coleoptera; family Staphylinidae; genus Philonthus; species Philonthus cognatus. The sequence continues at coordinate 53,770,915 of OW052247.1, read as the reverse complement.
GTATATTTGGCTTTGCAGTCGTCCTGATATTTTAGGTCTGAAATTATACGTACGTTATTAAAATGATTTGGCAGTAAATTTGTTAATTTTCCATGCACTTGATGACTTTTACGTTTAAATCGACAATACAAACCTACTGAATGCTATTTAATGTTCAACAATAAGTGTTCTCGCTTTTTTGCGCAGGATGTCCATATTTAACTTGTCCAAATTTAACCAACGTCGGCCCGTAAAATTTTCCCAATGAGACACATCTCCAGACGTTTGTAACCCCATTTTTTTATCCGTTGGCGTAGGCACATATCCCAGCCATGACTAGGCTTTTCAAAACTCGAAATTTTACTTCATGCGCCACTCTTAAAAAAACTGATTTACAGTGAAGTTCAAAAACACACACATACAACAACAATTATAGGCAACCTAATATACGTTAGAATTATTGGGTTGCCTATAATCACTGTTTTAAACATTTTGTTCAGCGCAGAATTTGAATTACGTTTTATTCACATCTGCATATTAGATTGCTAAAGCCGTATATTTTAAACTTTACGATATTTCAGTGTTATACACGTGTCGCGCATGAAGTAAAATTTCGAGTTTAGAAAAGCCTAATTTGGATTGGCCGCTCCGCTTCGCTACGCGGCCAATCCAAATTTCCAGGCTTTTCTAAACTCGAAATGTTACTTCATGCTTAGTCTGGGAATGGAAAACCCTCGTTTAAAGATTCAAATTGAAATCTTAAAAAAAAAGCAACGAATGTCGTAAAATTTACAGTGTATGCATACCGTGCAGATTAAAATGATTTGGCAGTAAATTTGTTAATTTTCCATGCACTTGATGACTTTTACGTTTAAATCGACAATACAAACCTACTGAATGCTATTTAATGTTGAACAATAAGTGTTCTCGCTTTTTTTGCGCAGGATGTCCATATTTAACTTGTCCAAATTTAACCAACGTCGGCCCGTAAAATTTTCCCAATGAGACACATCTCCAGACGTTTGTAACCCCATTTTTTTATCCGTTGGCGTAGGCACATATCCCAGCCATGACTAACGTAATTTAATCGTTAAATTTTAACACTTTGCTTACACTTATTACCAGGAAACGACCGTTTAGATTATTAAGCCACGTCTCTATAGATATGATGAATTAGTTTCTTTTCGCACTATAAATATTTGTTATGTAACCTTCTACTATACTCTAAAACTATTTTAAAAGGAAAATGAGACAACACTAAGAATATTAAATATTTTTTAAAACAAGACAAAACAATACAACTTTTATAACAAAAAGAAAGAAACAAATATTGCACAATTTGATAGGATTAGACTAAAGACAAATTGGAGTTTAGTATCGGATACTTTTTTCTCAATAATCACTTGGTAAAACAATTTCAAAATATATTGGTTTTGTAAATTAAATTCACTTAGTTTTCTTGAAAATAGCACTAAGCCGAAACTAGTAGAAAGTAGAAAAATAAAATACATACAAGTTAATTTAACTTACCCAACCAAAATATTTTTAGAGTTTAGTGGTGACCTAGAAACTTTTGTTGCATTTCTGGTTTAATTGTAGGTTAGGTTAGGTTTCAATGGCAGCAGTTAGACCGCTCACTTAGCCCAAAGGGCCCCTTGTGATACCATAGGGGTAAAAGGAGTCAGATCTCCCCTCCCTCCCCACCTATACAAACCTAATGAACCCGAACAGATTTCTCAGATCTAGAGATGTGAGGTCCGCTAGTCCATTCGCGTAGTGCATACCAAGGTACTTGATTCTTTTCCCTTCAAGAGCGGGGCATTGTGCCAAATAGTGGAGGCCCGTCTCTTCCTCCTCCACATCCAGGCATCCTCTGCAAAAGTCGTTGCGCTCAAGACCCATCTTTTGTGCATGTCTGCCTAGGAGGCAGTGGCCCGTGAGGATGCCTACTGCCTTCTTTATGCCGATTCTGCTAAGTGCAATTTATTTGTTGCTGTTTATAGTATCCCATATAGGCCATAGCTGCCTTGTTGTTCTCTCCATCTATCATTTGGTCCTTAAGTAGTCTTTTGCGTTCCACAAGAGAAATGTGGCTGGAGAGTTTAGTAGACAGGTCCTTCATTCTTGCCCCCTTGCGAGGTGGAGTACGGACTATTCAGTATCTTAATGGCGGCTTGGCTATCGGTAATGAACCTGATGCGGTTCCCCTGAAGGTCATTTTTCTGGATCCAGTCCACTGCCACTCAGATGGCCATGACCTCTGCCTGAAGAATGTTACAGTGGTTTGGGAGTCTGAAAGACTTTTTGAGGTTAAAATCTTCTGAGAAGATTCCTTCCCTTACTCTGTTTTCATACTTGGAACCATCCGTAAAGAGCCAGACGTCCTTGCCTTGAACTATCTTGCCCTTTAACCATTTGGTTTTGTCCAAAATGGAAGTGGAAAACTTATTTTCAAAATTAAGTTCTGGAGTGCAGCTGTCAGTCTTCAGGGGGGTATGATCGATATTTGTTTTTGAGTTTCGTGAAGAGTATAATCATAAATAATTAACACTGTTGTATCCTTTCTTCACACTTTATTTTCTAATGGTTAGATATATATTTCAAGTGCTAAGCACTCATTTTCAATAACAACTCAGGGGGGTATGGTTTAATTGTAAGTTCAACAAAAACGATGACTCTTAGAGCTAATCACTTAATTACTGTCGATTGTTGAACTGCAGAGTTCTAGAATTAATTGTAAAAGTAATTATATTTTAAAGTAATTAAGTGTAAAACTGGTTATCTGTAGAATTGACTTCAGTAGTCATATTTTGATGCAATGAACCGGAAATCTGTTCTACTGCAGAAGTTATGAGCTGATGAACTGTAGAATTAACTTTAGTCATCATATTTTAATGCAATAAACCGTAAATCTTCTACTATAGAAGTTATAAACTGATGAACTGTGAAATGGCCAGTAAAACTGCTGAACTACATCTAACTAGCATCTGCAGTAATATTACTAGCTGGAATAAACTGATGACCAGTAAGACTGATGATCCATTGAAGTGGTCAACTGTACCGAATGTGTGTACTGTAGGCATTGTATTATACAAGTGTCCATCGGGATATTAGCTCGAAAAGTAGTTGTTTTAATGAATGTTTGATTTAGTCTTTGTAAGACTGTAGAATTGACTTTAGTACTCATATTTTGATGCAATAAACCGTAATTCTTGTTCTACAGAAGTTATGAACTAATTAACTGTAAAATGGCCAATAAAACTGCTGAACTACATCTAACTAACATCTACAGTAATATTACTAGCTGGAATAAACTGATGACCAGTAAGACTGATGATCCATTGAAGTGGTCAACCGTACCGAATGTATGTACTGTAGGCATTGTATTATACAAGTGTCCATCGGGATATTAGCTCGAAAAGTAGTTGTTTTAATGAATGTTTGATTTAGTCTTTGTAAGACTGTAGAATTGACTTTAGTACTCATATTTTGATGCAATAAACCGTAAATCTTGTTCTACTACAGAAGTTATGAACTAATTAACTGTAAAATGGCCAATAAAACTGCTGAACTACATCTAACTAACATCTACAGTAATATTACTAGCTGGAATAAACTGATGACCAGTAAGACTGATGATCCATTGAAGTGGTCAACCGTACCGAATGTATGTACTGTAGGCATTGTATTATACAAGTGTCCATCGGGATATTAGCTCGAAAAGTAGTTGTTTTAATGAATGTTTGATTTAGTCTTTGTAAGACTGTAGAATTGACTTTAGTACTCATATTTTGATGCAATAAACCGTAAATCTTGTTCTACTACAGAAGTTATGAACTAATTAACTGTAAAATGGCCAATAAAACTGTTGAACTACATCTAAGTAACATCTACAGTAATATTGCTAACTAGAATTAACTGATGACCAGTAAGACTGATGATCTATTGAAGTGGTCAACTGTACCGAATTTATGAACTGTAGGCATTGTATTATACAAGTGTCCGTTGGGATATTAGCTCGAAAATTAGTTGTTTTAATTTGATCTAGTCTTTGTAAGACTATTTGTTGCAGATTGCGTAAAGAATCGCACTTTTAATGTTTTGAAGTATTCTACAACCAAGTATTGGCGATTTAATTTATACTTATCTATAATACTTTCCATAGCACTCTAAAGGTTTTATTTATTAAAAATACTTAAGTTGAAAAGTTTGAGTTTTGAAGTCCGCGAGTTAAAATTTTTGAGAACCACTGGAATAGATAGTGCATAAAATGGATTCTAAACTCCATTATTTATTCAAATCTTCACTTCTCTACAACCAAGTATTGGCGATTTAATTTATACTTATCTATAATACTTTCCATAGCACTCTAAAGGTTTTATTTATTAAAAATATTTAAGTTGAAAAGTTTGAGTTTTGAAGTCCGCTAGTTAAAATTTTTGAGAACCACTGGAATAGATAGTGCATAAAATGGATTCTAAACTCCATTATTTATTCAAATCTTCACTTCTCTCGTTAATATCAAACAAAGGCAGAAATGTAAACCTAAATCAATAATGCAGTTGAAAATCCATTTTCTGCGCTACATATTCTCTGGCAAGTAGTAACTCGATAATTTAAAAATCTTTATTTCCCCCATTATACATAAACTGACTCGGGAATTGATCTTGATTTATTCAAAGCCTACTACCACAGCCAGGCGCGCACTCAGAAGTTTTAGGGGGGGGCTCACGCGGCTTAAAGGGGGCCCATCCTGGTCTTATGGGGGGGTCTCGCGTTTTGTCTAGACCAGTGGTCTCCAAACTACGGCCCGTGGGCCAAATCCGGCCCGCGACTTGCATGAATCCGGCACGCCATTGTTTGTAATTTTTTTGTAAATGTCATATTTTGAAATATTGTAACAATTGTTCCTTAAATTTTTCATAATTTTATATAATTAATCGGATCTTGGCCGACTTTATTATGTAGAATTGTATTTGTGGCCCGCGAAGAAGATAGTTTGGAGACCCAGGGTCTAGACTAAACGCGAAATGTCTACTGCCCACAGACATAGTCCGAATTAAAACATTATTTGGGGTTTTGTTCGCGTTACTTTAGACAAGTCCTAACATGTAAAGTGTCATAAAAATGTTTAGACAAGTCCTAACATGCAAAGTGTTATAATAATGTCAAACTTGTAAAGTTGTAATAACAGAAGCTCAACGTAAATCGAAGTTATTGAAAAGATTAGAACATTGTACTTGTTTTTTGGCGCTTACAAAATAATAAAGAAATAAAAACAAATGAACAATTAGTAAGGAAATCGTAATATCTTTATTTTTATGTAAAAAAAACAACAAAATCGAGCCGATTAAGCTAGAGGAGCTAAATGTTGGGACTAAATTATGAAAAATACGATCAAACAAAACAAACCAAAAAAGTACTGGAAAATATCACTTTATTTCATAAACAATGTGACAAATTATTTATAAAGAGTATATTTTAAACTTCACTTTAAATCAGTGTTTTATACGCGTGGCGCATGAAGTAAAATTTCGAGTTTAGAAAAGCCTGAAAATTTGGATTTGCCAGGGCGCGACTCGCTTCGCTCGCGCGCCCAGGCAAATCCAAATTTTCAGGCTTTTCTAAACTCGAAATGTTACTTCATGCTTAATCTGGGAGTGTAAATATTCATTAGAAGTTTCAAATTGAACGCTTTTATAATTAAACTTGTATAAAAAATCTATTTCTCATAATTGAAAGTGATTCATTATTAACTAATCCAGTTTGGCTTGATATTATTTCAAGTAAAACTTATGGATATAATTATTTACTTTTTAAATTAGGTAGTCTTATTTTAATTTTGTTATGCAAGGTTTATTATAAAAGCGTTCGAATTCAACCTTTTAACGAGTGTTTCCACTCCCAGACTAAGCATGAAGTAAAATTTCGAGTTTAGAAAAGCCTGAAAATTTGGATTTGCCGGGGCGCGCGAGCGAAGCGAGTCGCGCTCCGGCAAATCCAAATTTTCAGGCTTTTCTAAACTCGAAATTTTACTTCATGCGCCACGCGTATAAAACATTGATTTTAAGTGGCGCATGAAGTAAAATTTCGAGTTTATAAAAGCCTGAAAATTTGGATTTGCCAGGGCGCGACTCGCTTCGCTCGCGCGCCCAGGCAAATCCAAATTTTCAGGCTTTTCTAAACTCGAAATTTTACTTCATGCTTAATCTGGGAGTGGAAATACTCATTAGAAGTTTCAAATTGAACGCTTTTATAATTAACCTTGTATAAAAAATCTATTTCTCATAATTGAAAGTGAATCATTATTAATTAATCCAGTTTGGTTTGATATTATTTGAAGTAAAACTTATGGATATAATTATTTACTTTTTAAATTAGGTAGTCTTATTTTATTTTTGTTATGCACGGTTTATTATAAAAGCGTTCGAATTTAACCTTTTAACGAGTGTTTCCACTCCCAGACTAAGCATGAAGTAAAATTTCGAGTTTAGAAAAGCCTGAAAATTTGGATTTGCCGGGGCGCGCGAGCGAAGCGAGTCGCGCTCCGGCAAATCCAAATTTTCAGGCTTTTCTAAACTCGAAATTTTACTTCATGCGCCACGCGTATAAAACACTGATTTTAAGTGAAGTTTAAAATATATTCCTTATAAATAATTTGTCACTTTGTTAACAAAATTTTGTTTTCCAGTACTTTTTTTTTTCAAAGTAAAATCTTCCAACGCATTTTGTTTAATAGCCCTTAGACACAACGGATTTTGACTAGACAATGTGCGAAATGACAGATGAATGCAATTTTATTTGGCAATTATCTAAAAACTTTGGACAATTCGTATTTTGTCAGACAAGTCCTAGCATGCAAAGTGTCATAAAAATGCCAAACTTGTAAAGTTGTAATAACAGAAGCTCAACGTTAATCGAAGTTATTCAAAATATTACAAAATAATAAAGAAATAGAAACAAATGAACAATTTGTAAGGAAATCGTAATATCTTTATTTTTATTTAAAAAAAAACAACAAAATCGAGCCGATTAAGCTAGAGGAGCTAAAGGTTGGGACTAAATTATGAAAAATTCGATCAAACAAAACAAACCAAAGAAGTACTGGAAAATATTACTTTGTTTTATAAACAAAGTGACAAATTATTTATAAAGAGTATATTTTAAACTTCACTTTAAATCAGTGTTTTATACGCGTGGCGCATGAAGTAAAATTTCGAGTTTAGAAAAGCCTGAAAATTTGGATTTGCCAGGGCGCGACTCGCTTCGCTCGCGCGCCCAGGCAAATCCAAATTTTCAGGCTTTTCTAAACTCGAAATTTTACTTCATGCTTAATCTGGGAGTGGAAATACTCATTAGAAGTTTCAAATTGAACGCTTTTATAATTAACCTTGTATAAAAAATCTATTTCTCATAATTGAAAGTGAATCATTATTAATTAATCCAGTTTGGTTTGATATTATTTGAAGTAAAACTTATGGATATAATTATTTACTTTTTAAATTAGGTAGTCTTATTTTAATTTTGTTGTGCAAGGTTTATTATAAAAGCGTTCGAATTTAACCTTTTAACGAGTGTTTCCACTCCTAGACTAAGCATGAAGTAAAATTTCGAGTTTAGAAAAGCCCCGTGAAAATTTGTCGAGGGTCGCGCAGCGACCCGAGACAAATTTTCTGGGCTTTTCTAAACTCGAAATTTTACTTCATGCGCCACGCGTATAAAACACTGATTTCAAGTGAAGTTTAAAATTAAAATATATTCATTATAAATGATTTGTCACTTTGTTAACTAAATTATGTTTTCCAGTACTTTTTTTTTTCAAAGTAAAATCTTGCAACAGATTTTGTTTAATAGCCCTTAGACACAACGCATTTTGACTAGACAATGTGCGAATTGACAGACGAATGCAATTTTATTTGGCAATTATCTAAAAACTTTGGACAAATCGTATTTTGTCAAGACAAAATTATGTTTTCCTGTAATTTTTTTTAATCAAAGTAAAATCTTGCAACGCATTTTGTTTAATAGCCCTTAGACACAACGCATTTTGTCTAGACAATGTGCGAAATGACAGATGAATGCAATTTTATTTGGCTATTGTCTAAAAACATTGAACAATTCGTATTTTGTCTAGACAAAATTATGTTTTCCAGTACTTTTTTTTTGTCAAAGTAAAATCTTGCAACGCATTTTGTTTAATAGCATTTAGATACAACGCATTTTGTCTTGACAATGTGCGAAATGACACAAATGCAATTTTTATTTTTTCTATTGTCTAAAAAACATTCGCATTTTGTCTAAATAAAACGCGTTTTATCCGTATTTCGTGTTTTGTTCGCAACATATACAGTTTAGTTAGTCTTGGGGGAGCTTAAGCTTTGTCTTGACAATGTGCGAAATGACACAAATGCAATTTTATTTTTTCTATTGTCTAAAAACATTGGACAATTCGCATTTTGTCTAAATAAAACGCGTTTTGTCCGTATTTCGTGTTTTGTTCGCAACATATACAGTTTAGTTAGTCTTGGGGGGAGCTTAAGCCCGCGAGCTACCCCCCTGAGTGCGCGCCTGATCACAGCTCCTCATTTACCAAGTATTTCCACCCTCGGCACATCCCCACAAAAAAAGCAAAAATAATCCAGTAACAAAACACCACCCTCCCATCCTCCCAGCAAATCAATTAAAGTCGTCGACCTGCGGTTTACCCCAGTTAACGTCACGTCTACTGTGTCTAGGAAACGGTATCAATACTCTGGCGCATCGACTCTAGGCATTATTCCGCTTCAATCATTAATTCCACCCTTTTATCTAATACTTAATTAAAGCCGGCGTCCTGTTTTTTTCCTTCCTCCCTTTTTTTAATCCCAGCCCAGAATCTAGGTCCGGAATACTAATCCCACGAAAACGCTCGATACTCCGCATAAGGTCTCTCCTCCGTCCCATTGTTGCGTAATCGCGTGAAGTGATGTTTCACGGGGGGTTGTAGTAATTGTTTATCCTTTTTGTTGTGGAGATTTAATCGGTGAATAATGGGCGTAGACGGAATGTCGGGTTTAATCAAGTAAGAGCGATAAGTTTGCCTGAAATCATTAGTAAATGGAGGGGGCTGTGCCTTGGCAATAATTTTGCGGGTTAAGTCATTAATTCATATTCAACTGTTTTTGAGGGCAGGTGCTTTTACTTGGATGAAGTAGTCCTTGAGGGGAGTGGGAGTAAACACATAATAGCACGGAAAGGGATGAAAGAAATGGGCACACTTAGCGAAGAACTATGCCAGGGTATGAATTGTGGGGATTGTAGCTCAAGGCTTACCTCAATCTAAAAATATCTTTTACGATTTGTGTGTGCGTATTTTTCAGTCTATTCAGATTTATGATGATCTTTTTGTAAATTCATAAACAAATCTTTTCAGTAGGTTTTTACTTTTCGCAGACCCGTGTCTGCCAATATTTTCATGATTATTACTAAAACATTAGTGAATTTTTCTTTTAAATGCAGGGTCTTTACGCTAAACCGTCCGTCAAAAGTTTATAAGGTTGCTGTTGCACTAAAAATTTGAAAAAAATTCTTGTCATACGGTTGGATCAGTTCTCCTCATCTGAAATATTTTTAACTTTATATCACTTCCGGTTTTACCGGAAGTAGCACCAAATTTGTTATTTTAATTAAAACATTGAAACATTTTTGGATTCCTCGTTTAAATTGCAACATATTTTTTTCAAACATATGTACAGGGTGGCCCAAACTGGATGTTACTATAGGGAATTTCAGTTATTAGAAGAGATAGAAAAAAATCGGTGGCGCATCCTTGAGCTCTTTTTTTTTGAGACAAACTCAATGCCGAAAACAGAAACTAGCTATCGTCTTTTGTTTTCAAGTTATAGCTAAAAATGCAATATTTTCCATTTTCGATTCTCGATTTTTTTTAATATCTGAGTCATTTATTATTTTATCAAGATAAGAATTGTATGTTCTACAAGTACTTTTTCGAGGAGAATCGAATGCAATTTACAGATTATTTTATCTTCATTAATAAAAGAGATACAGCCCAAAGTTATTTTTTTTAAATAGAAGTCATAGTTGGCTGTGCTATTAAAAAAATTGTTATTTTGATTAGGAAACCCTTTTACTACATCCATATACTCGTACTGAATTATTTATTACTCATAAATTACCCCACCCAGACGAGATTAGAACCCATGGCCTCCGGGTTGCGGGCAGGGTCTCTACCCCCAGCTTTTAAACATACAGTATTTTAATAATTCAGGATATCTGGACTATGAACTTTCTAGTTTTTTTTTTATAAAGGTCGTTTCTAAAACTATTTGTAGTTACTTTATATAGAATTACAAAAAAAGTATCGTGTTTTGCTGCCAAATAAATATTTATACAATTTTGGACCAATTTTTGTCGATGTCGCTATCTACTAGTACATCACGAGCAAGTGACCGTAATTTCAGATTAGGATTTCACTGCGGCGTGCACATTATCAAAGTCATGGCGAAGAGGTTATCTAGTCTCTGTTAAGAAATCGCGAGTGATTCTAGAACTTGCCGGATTCCAACAGTAATCGCATGTCCAAGTCAGTCAGTCGGCATATTAAGTAGCCTTAGTGTACGTGGTAAAATTTCCATTAATAGAACAATCGCAGAAAAGTGTACCTATATGGAAATTTCATTCAAATCGAATCTGAATCACCAACGTATAAAATTAAGTTAATTGAACAGATTAATTCTGAACGAGAATTTTCGATACAAGAAATAAAAACAATGTTAATTTGAGAAATATGGAGGTGAATTCGTACTCTTAAAGGTCTTTTTGAAGCCAGTGCAGTTAATCCGTTTAAAATGTACTGAATTTAAAGACTGCAGGGAATTTTCTGTTTATGTAGGATATCTTTTAAAGAATGTGCAGTGGTTTGTGATGTGATAAGGATACAAATTTACCTCAAAGAAAACGCTAAAAAGGAGTGCAATTTTAAAGTATTGACTACTGAAGACTACAGACTGAATTTAAAAGTTTGATTATTTTGAGATATAGATATACTACCAAAAACGTTGGATTTTACCCATAATAAATCGCAACCTTAATCAATTTGGGAGCAAACGGGCACTAATATTCAATTTTAAATAATTTGAATTATAAACTAACTATCCGAAGTCTATATTCTTTATCAAACTCCCAAAAAATTTTAGAAAATATTTAGATATCTCATAGTAGTGCAAATGGTCCACAGTCTTTATGGAGTCGTTATACTTTTAAGTTAAGTGGTTTTCCAGTAGTTTTTATTAACCTTAGCACACAGTGGACGATGAAATAATGTGGTGGTCTACAAAATAGTTACAATGATACCGTAATGACATGTAATGGGCGCGATGTAATTGAGGTACAATTAGGTTTTGTGTGCTTGTGCTTGTTGCTGCAAACTGCTCTTCAGTTGGCATCCAGACTCCGGCAGTGTTGATCATATTTTCGACTTAACAAACCTTATTTTTTGGAATTTTTATTTTGTAACGTTTACTCTTTTGATACACCTGTGAGAGTTCGTACGTGAACGGTATGGATCATCCAAACTCAAACGAAGATGATGTAAGTGATTTTTAGCATTTCTGTATCGAGATCTTGGTTTTACTAGTTTTGTAATTGTACGTTCTTAAATGGTTTTTGAGGATGAGGTTTAGTGATTGCAAGTTTAGATGTAACTTCCTTTTATTACTTTCATAGATGCACGAGTTTAAATGAACGCACTATCTTACAATTTCTTTGAAAAAAATAACCTTTTAAGTTTAGCTCTGTGCTTATTTCATTTTATTTTTTTGGAAGCTGTCGAAATAAACACAAGATTTGTAACATTTTAAAGACGCTAACGTAAAATACACAAAAACATTACACATTTCTAAAATTTCTGAGACAGATTAACTTTTTAAGTATAGCTCTGTGTTTATTTCATTTTATTTTTTTGCAAGCTGTCAAAATAAACACAACTTTTAAAGCATTTTAGAGACGCTAACGTGAAATACACAAAAGCATTACACATTTCTAAAATGTTCGAGAAAAATTAACGTTTTGAGTTTAGCTCTGTGTTTATTTCATTTCATTTGGATGCTGTCGAAATAAACACAAGATTTGTAACATTTTAAAGACGCTAACGTAAAATACACAAAAACATTACACATTTCTAAAATTTCTGAGACAGATTAACTTTTTAAGTATAGCTCTGTGTTTATTTCATTTCATTTTTTTGCAAGCTGTCAAAATAAACACAACATTTAAAGCATTTTAAAGACGCTAACGTGAAATACACAAAAACATTACACATTTCTAAAATGTTCGAGAAAAATTAACGTTTTAAGTTTAGCTCTGTGTTTATTTCATTTCATTTTTTTCTATTTTTTTGCAAGCTGTCAAAATAAACACAAGATTTAAAGCAAGGGTACTTTCAGCAGAGCTGGAGAAAGTACAGAGTCGCTTTTTGCGCTTAGTTTCTGCTAGGCTGGGCAACACTAGATACCAATTCAGCAATAGTACTATGCATAATATGTTGTGTCTCAGCTCATTGGAAAATAGAAAAATAATAAATGATTTGTGTTTTCTATTTAAGCTTATACACGGCGAGATAGACTGCCAAAGCTTATTAAAACAATTAGACTTTTATGTGCCAGCTAGAGGTCCCAATAGATCGAAATTTTTATTTTATTTGCGCTATCATGCAGTTAATTACGCAAAATTTAATCCAATATGCAGAATGATGAGTTACTGTAACGAATTAAACAATAACAATCATTTTTTATTACATCATTCTTCATTTTCAACATTTAAGGCTAATTTGAAACGAATCAATTTATCCGCTATTGTTAATAATGTTTTATCTTAATTTTAATTACTTAGTTTGTGAACTCATATAATTTTAATTCGATATTATATTATACAATTTAGTCTTTACTGTGATATTTTGCTCATCAATTACTGATATTAATTTCAGTATGTTATTTGTACAATTTATTAGTTGTTTATGTATTTGTCTTTGTACCGATTTGTTGATTTTATCTCTAAATAATGTATTTACTCTTTAGTATTTTTTATTATTATCATTTTAACTCGCGTAAAGTAAGAGTAACATGAACATGTCTAATACAATTGTTATTATTCTGTTATCCACTCTGTATATATAAATATACTAATATTATAAATTTATGTAAAAGGAGTTTCCGTAAATAAATGAAATAAATAAATTTAAAGACGCTAACGTAAAATACATAAAAACATTACACATTTCTAAAATTTTTGAGAAAATTAGTGCGTTAATTTCTTAGAGCAGTGTATTTATAAAGAATTTTAGCTTAGTGATTGCAAATTTACATATTTTGTGGTTTTTAATATTTTGACAATGTAATTGTAATTGTAATCGGTATTTGTCTTGTGTATCGGATGAAACACGTTTGGGTTTTTTCCCCGAGTAGCATCGGACCTCCCTTATATATGCATTGATAATGTTGTAAGTAATTGTAGACGCAAGGTTTTTTTGTATTCTTAAATATCCCAAATCAAGTTTTGAATTTTAATAGCACTAGGTTTGGTTAAACGAAAGAGACATTTCTAAAATGTATTAACGTGAGATCAAACATAAGGAGTATATTTTTAATTTCACAATATTCCAGTGTTTTATACGCGTGGCGCATAAAGTAAAATTTCGAGTTTAGAAAAGCCTGAAAATTTGGTTTGGTGGCGACCCAACCAAGTTTTCAGGCTTTTCTAAACTTAATTTTACTTCATGCTTAGTCTGGGAGTGGAACACACTCGTTTAAAGCCTCAAATTGATATCTTTTATAAAAGCAACGAATGGTTGAAAAGTTGCAACTTATACACCGGGATATGCATATTTCAAAGAAGAAAAAAATACAAATTGTTTTTATTAGTTTCATACAGAGCTGGGATGAATCCTCAAAAACATGATTCGAATCACGAATCCGAATCACCTAATATGATTCGAATCACGAATACTCGAATAAAGGATTCGTAAGTGGAAAATATGATTCGAATCAAAGATTCGAATCCTCATTTTTGAATCACGGATACAAATCTTTTAAAAATAAATTTGAATCTATTATTTGCAACCAGTAATATTTTATTCCATCAGTTTCTATTAACAAACATGTTCATTTATCGACTAAATATCTAATTATATAATGATTTTAATTAATGATTAATGATGAAACAATTGAACTTCATTTTGAATGTGTGTTTTATACGCCTGGCGCATGAAGTAAAATTTCGAGTTTAGAAAAGCCCCGTGAAAATTTGTCTCGGGTCGCTGCGCGACCCTCGACAAATTTTCTACGCGGGGCTTTTCTAAACTCGAAATTTTACTTCATGCTTAGTCTGGGACTGGACAACACTCGTTCTTAGAAGTTTCAAATTAAAGGATTACTCTAGATTACTAAGTTTATTACCAATTTACAAAGGCTACAGCTCGAAGGACCAATCATGGTCTTCGGAGACCGAAGGACTACAGGGAATCGAAGTTTATTTACAAGAAAACAACGAATATCTGAAGGTTTACAGCATGGATAGGAAAGAAAACATCAAATTTTGAAAAAATTTCGAAATTGGGTTGGTTTTCAGTGCGTTTTTAACTTCACTTTAAATCAGTGTTTTATACGCGTGGCGCATGAAGTAAAATTTCGAGTTTAGAAAAGCCCCGTGAAAATTTGTCTCGGGTCGCTGTGCGACCCTCGACAAATTTTCTACGCGGGGCTTTTCTAAACTCGAAATTTTACTTCATGCTTAGTCTGGGAGTGGACCGTCAAGACTTTCTACATGTCGAGATTTTTGATATTTCTAGATTTATGTCGATTTATTCACAGTTTGTTATTGTATTAAATGCAACTTTCATATTAAATAAAAACGGTTTTTTTTAGGAATAGAATATTCACCCATTAAGAGCCGAACAAATTAGAAAGTTAACTCTAAAAGTTAATTTTAGGTAAAATTTTGCATCTTTTTCTATGATTTTAATGAATGATTTATTATATTACATACGTCGATTTTTTAAAAGAGTTAAATTTAAAATTCAAACGAGTGTTGTCCACTCCCAGACTAAGCATGAAGTAAAATTTCGAGTTTAGAAAAGCCCCGCGTAGAAAATTTGTCGAGGGTCGCGCAGCGACCCGAGACAAATTTTCACGGGGCTTTTCTAAACTCGAAATTTTACTTCATGCGCCACGCGTATAAAACACTGATTTCAAGTGAAGTTAAAAATATACTATTAACGTTGTATATTTTTCATGGTCAAGTAACCAAATATGCATTCACAAATACTTGAATTATTCGAAAATTTTAATATTTATGTTCAAATATGAATAATTTAGTGATTTAAATATTCATATTAGAATATTTATTTATTTGAATTAATCTAATTCGAATCCCAGCCTTAATAGCGATGATTCGAATTATTTAGGAGGATTTGAATCCATGTGTCAGGATTCGAATTTTATAAGGATTCGATTCCTTTTATAAGAATTCGAATTCTTTTATAAGGATTCGAATCCTTTTATAAGAATTCGAATCCTTTTATAAGGACTCGAATCATCTACGTTTGGATTCGAATACGAATCCTTTTAAAAAAATGTAACGAATCCGGATCACGAATCCGTTTTCACTAAAGTATTCGAATACCTCTTTTGAATCCTCTAAAAGGATTCGAATCCTGACTGATTCGAATCCTGCCTAGTTCTGGTTTCATAAGTGAAAGAATTTACATATTTATAGAGAATTTTACCTTAGTGGTTGCAAGTTTACATATTTTTTTTTTTTATTATGCATTAATAATGTTGTAAGTAACTTTAAACGCAAAGATTTTTTCTTTTAAGTACTTAAACTTCTTCTATTATGTAAGGCAAATTTTAAATTTTAGTAGCGCAAGATTTAGTTAGACGAAACAAACATTTTTAAAATCTATTAACATAGGATCAAACATAAGGATATTTTTAACTTCACAATATTTCAGTGTTTTATACGCGTGGCGCATGAAGTAAAATTTTGAGTTTAGAAAAGATGAAAACTTTTGAACCATTCGTTGTTTTTATAAAAGAAATCAATTTGACGCTTTAAAAAAGTGTTTTCCACTCCCAGACAAATCATGAAGTAAAATTCCGAGTTTAGAAAAGCCTGAAAATTTGGTTTGGTCGCTCCGCTTCGCAGAGCGACCAAACCAATGAAGTAAAGTATGGAGTAAAGTTTTACTTCATGCGCTAAGCGTAAAAACCACTGAAGTATTGTGAAATTCAAAATATACTGCTTTTGTTTGATCTCGTGTTAATTAATTTTACAAATGCTTGTTTTGAATAATTCGTCTTGAGCAAATTGTCCTTTAATATGTTCGTGTATAATGCAGGTATACTTAAAAGAAAAAATAAATCGTCAGTTAATGGGTTAATATCAATTAAAGTACAAGTTACAACAAAAATCAATGCCATTTTTAAATTTTTAATATTGCTGTTATTATAGTGGACATTTATAATCTATTCAATTTCTACTATAATAATACCATTTGTTAAACCTTTAACGTTTATTTATTTTGAAAAAATTTCGAAATTGGGTTGGTTTTCAGTGCGTTTTTAACTTCACTTTAAATCAGTGTTTTATACGCGTGGCGCATGAAGTAAAATTTCGAGTTTAGAAAAGCCCCGTGAAAATTTGTCTCGGGTCGCTGTGCGACCCTCGACAAATTTTCTACGCGGGGCTTTTCTAAACTCGAAATTTTACTTCATGCTTAGTCTGGGAGTGGACCGTCAAGACTTTCTACATGTCGAGATTTTTGATATTTCTAGATTTATGTCGATTTATTCACAGTTTGTTATTGTATTAAATGCAACTTTCATATTAAATAAAAACGGTTTTTTTTTAGGAATAGAATATTCACCCATTAAGAGCCGAACAAATTAGAAAGTTAACTCTAAAAGTTAATTTTAGGTAAAATTTTGCATCTTTTTCTATGATTTTAATGAATGATTTATTATATTACATACGTCGATTTTTTAAAAGAGTTAAATTTAAAATTCAAACGAGTGTTGTCCACTCCCAGACTAAGCATGAAGTAAAATTTCGAGTTTAGAAAAGCCCCGCGTAGAAAATTTGTCGAGGGTCGCGCAGCGACCCGAGACAAATTTTCACGGGGCTTTTCTAAACTCGAAATTTTACTTCATGCGCCACGCGTATAAAACACTGATTTCAAGTGAAGTTAAAAATATACTATTAACGTTGTATATTTTTCATGGTCAAGTAACCAAATATGCATTCACAAATACTTGAATTATTCGAAAATTTTAATATTTATGTTCAAATATGAATAATTTAGTGATTTAAATATTCATATTAGAATATTTATTTATTTGAATTAATCTAATTCGAATCCCAGCCTTAATAGCGATGATTCGAATTATTTAGGAGGATTTGAATCCATGTGTCAGGATTCGAATTTTATAAGGATTCGATTCCTTTTATAAGAATTCGAATTCTTTTATAAGGATTCGAATCCTTTTATAAGAATTCGAATCCTTTTATAAGGACTCGAATCATCTACGTTTGGATTCGAATACGAATCCTTTTAAAAAAATGTAACGAATCCGGATCACGAATCCGTTTTCACTAAAGTATTCGAATACCTCTTTTGAATCCTCTAAAAGGATTCGAATCCTGACTGATTCGAATCCTGCCTAGTTCTGGTTTCATAAGTGAAAGAATTTACATATTTATAGAGAATTTTACCTTAGTGGTTGCAAGTTTACATATTTTTTTTTTTTTATTATGCATTAATAATGTTGTAAGTAACTTTAAACGCAAAGATTTTTTCTTTTAAGTACTTAAACTTCTTCTATTATGTAAGGCAAATTTTAAATTTTAGTAGCGCAAGATTTAGTTAGACGAAACAAACATTTTTAAAATCTATTAACATAGGATCAAACATAAGGATATTTTTAACTTCACAATATTTCAGTGTTTTATACGCGTGGCGCATGAAGTAAAATTTTGAGTTTAGAAAAGATGAAAACTTTTGAACCATTCGTTGTTTTTATAAAAGAAATCAATTTGACGCTTTAAAAAAGTGTTTTCCACTCCCAGACAAATCATGAAGTAAAATTCCGAGTTTAGAAAAGCCTGAAAATTTGGTTTGGTCGCTCCGCTTCGCAGAGCGACCAAACCAATGAAGTAAAGTATGGAGTAAAGTTTTACTTCATGCGCTAAGCGTAAAAACCACTGAAGTATTGTGAAATTCAAAATATACTGCTTTTGTTTGATCTCGTGTTAATTAATTTTACAAATGCTTGTTTTGAATAATTCGTCTTGAGCAAATTGTCCTTTAATATGTTCGTGTATAATGCAGGTATACTTAAAAGAAAAAATAAATCGTCAGTTAATGGGTTAATATCAATTAAAGTACAAGTTACAACAAAAATCAATGCCATTTTTAAATTTTTAATATTGCTGTTATTATAGTGGACATTTATAATCTATTCAATTTCTACTATAATAATACCATTTGTTAAACCTTTAACGTTTATTTATTTTGAAAAAATTTCGAAATTGGGTTGGTTTTCAGTGCGTTTTTAACTTCACTTTAAATCAGTGTTTTATACGCGTGGCGCATGAAGTAAAATTTCGAGTTTAGAAAAGCCCCGTGAAAATTTGTCTCGGGTCGCTGTGCGACCCTCGACAAATTTTCTACGCGGGGCTTTTCTAAACTCGAAATTTTACTTCATGCTTAGTCTGGGAGTGGACCGTCAAGACTTTCTACATGTCGAGATTTTTGATATTTCTAGATTTATGTCGATTTATTCACAGTTTGTTATTGTATTAAATGCAACTTTCATATTAAATAAAAACGGTTTTTTTTAGGAATAGAATATTCACCCATTAAGAGCCGAACAAATTAGAAAGTTAACTCTAAAAGTTAATTTTAGGTAAAATTTTGCATCTTTTTCTATGATTTTAATGAATGATTTATTATATTACATACGTCGATTTTTTAAAAGAGTTAAATTTAAAATTCAAACGAGTGTTGTCCACTCCCAGACTAAGCATGAAGTAAAATTTCGAGTTTAGAAAAGCCCCGCGTAGAAAATTTGTCGAGGGTCGCGCAGCGACCCGAGACAAATTTTCACGGGGCTTTTCTAAACTCGAAATTTTACTTCATGCGCCACGCGTATAAAACACTGATTTCAAGTGAAGTTAAAAATATACTATTAACGTTGTATATTTTTCATGGTCAAGTAACCAAATATGCATTCACAAATACTTGAATTATTCGAAAATTTTAATATTTATGTTCAAATATGAATAATTTAGTGATTTAAATATTCATATTAGAATATTTATTTATTTGAATTAATCTAATTCGAATCCCAGCCTTAATAGCGATGATTCGAATTATTTAGGAGGATTTGAATCCATGTGTCAGGATTCGAATTTTATAAGGATTCGATTCCTTTTATAAGAATTCGAATTCTTTTATAAGGATTCGAATCCTTTTATAAGAATTCGAATCCTTTTATAAGGACTCGAATCATCTACGTTTGGATTCGAATACGAATCCTTTTAAAAAAATGTAACGAATCCGGATCACGAATCCGTTTTCACTAAAGTATTCGAATACCTCTTTTGAATCCTCTAAAAGGATTCGAATCCTGACTGATTCGAATCCTGCCTAGTTCTGGTTTCATAAGTGAAAGAATTTACATATTTATAGAGAATTTTACCTTAGTGGTTGCAAGTTTACATATTTTTTTTTTTTTATTATGCATTAATAATGTTGTAAGTAACTTTAAACGCAAAGATTTTTTCTTTTAAGTACTTAAACTTCTTCTATTATGTAAGGCAAATTTTAAATTTTAGTAGCGCAAGATTTAGTTAGACGAAACAAACATTTTTAAAATCTATTAACATAGGATCAAACATAAGGATATTTTTAACTTCACAATATTTCAGTGTTTTATACGCGTGGCGCATGAAGTAAAATTTTGAGTTTAGAAAAGATGAAAACTTTTGAACCATTCGTTGTTTTTATAAAAGAAATCAATTTGACGCTTTAAAAAAGTGTTTTCCACTCCCAGACAAATCATGAAGTAAAATTCCGAGTTTAGAAAAGCCTGAAAATTTGGTTTGGTCGCTCCGCTTCGCAGAGCGACCAAACCAATGAAGTAAAGTATGGAGTAAAGTTTTACTTCATGCGCTAAGCGTAAAAACCACTGAAGTATTGTGAAATTCAAAATATACTGCTTTTGTTTGATCTCGTGTTAATTAATTTTACAAATGCTTGTTTTGAATAATTCGTCTTGAGCAAATTGTCCTTTAATATGTTCGTGTATAATGCAGGTATACTTAAAAGAAAAAATAAATCGTCAGTTAATGGGTTAATATCAATTAAAGTACAAGTTACAACAAAAATCAATGCCATTTTTAAATTTTTAATATTGCTGTTATTATAGTGGACATTTATAATCTATTCAATTTCTACTATAATAATACCATTTGTTAAACCTTTAACGTTTATTTATTTATTTATTTATTAAACGGTATAACACCGTTTCGTTACGTAACGGCTATTCGCAATGGGACCATAAAAATAGAATACCTTAAATTTTCCATTATTATTATTTTAGTGGAAATTAAATAGATTTCAAATGTCTACTACAAGAATACCCTTTGTTTGATTTTCGTTGTAATTTGTACTTTATTAGTATACATTCGATAACAATTTAAGTGAAAATTTGAATATTTGAGGCTGTTACTTGGTGAAGTTCTTTGTCAAGACTTTTAGTAAATAACACACTTCGTTAAGATTTTACTGTTTATTAATTGACACTTCAACAATTGTTTCGTTACACAGTGGCTTCATCGGGCAGATGAATAATGAATATTCATCTGCCTGATGCCACTGTGTGGCGAAACAATTGTTGCAGTGTCAATCAATATACAGTGAAATTTTAACCAAGTGTGTTATTTACTAAAAGAATTTAAGTGAAAATGGAAAATATTTTTTTTTAAAATTTATTGACCATCATGGAAAATTTAAGGTATTCTATTTTTATGGCTCCATTGCGAATAGCCGTTTACGTAACGGAACGTTAAAGGTTTATATTTCGCATGAATATGCATGCAGGCTGAATTTGCACGAATTGTTTTATTCATATCACGGTGTGGCGCTACTCTTTTCGTCATTGTTCTTGCACATAAATTAAACTTGATAAAGTTGTGTAATATTACACAAAAAAAATTGTTTTATTCATATATCAATTCAATAGTATTTTATGTTATGGCTCCATTGCGAATAGCTCTGTTGTAGGAACAAACTAGAACTCGGTCCTATAACTCTCAACTGTTGTTAAAAATCAGAGCTGGGATGAATCCTCAGAAACAGGATTGGAATCACGAATCCGAATCACCTAATATGATTCGAATCACGAATACTCGAATAAAGGATTCGTAAGTGAAAAATATGATTCGAATCAAAGATTCGAATCCTCATTTTTGAATCACGGATACAAATCCTTTAAAAATAAATTTGAATCTATTATTTGCAACCAGTAATATTTTATTCCATCAGTTTCTATTAACAATAATGTTCATTTACCGACTAAATATCTGATTATATAATGATTTTAATTAATGATCATATATGTGCTATTAAACTTCATTTTAAATCTGTGTTTTATACGCGTGGCGCATGAAGTAAAATTTCGAGTTTAGAAAAGCCCCGTGAAAATTTGTCTCGGGTCGCTGCGCGACCCTCGACAAATTTTCTACGCGGGGCTTTTCTAAACTCGAAATTTTACTTCATGCTTAGTCTGGGAGTGGACAACACTCGTTCTTAGATGTTTCAACTTAAAGGATCACTCTAGATTACTAAGTTTATTACTATTTTACAAAGGCTCCAGCTCCAAGGACCAATCATGGTCTTCGGATACCGAAGGACTACGGGGAATCGAAGTTTATTCACAAGAAAACAACGAATATCTGAAGATTTACAGCATGGATAAGAAAGAAAACATCCAATTTTGAAAAAAATATCAAAGTTGGGTTGGTTTTCAGTGCGTTTTTAACTTAATTTTAAATCAGTGCTTTATACGCGTGGCGCATGAAGTAAAATTTCGAGTTTAGAAAAGCCCCGTGAAAATTTGTCTCGGGTCGCTGCGCGACCTTCGACAAATTTTCTACGCGGGGCTTTTCTAAACTCGAAATTTTACTTCATGCTTAGTCTGGGAGTGGACCGTCAAGATTTTCTACATGCGAGATTTTCGATATTTCAAGATTTATGTTGATTTATTCACAGTTTGTTATTGTATTAAATGCAACTTTAATATTAAATAAAAACGGTTTTTTTAGGAATAGAATATTCACCCATTAAGAGCCAAGCAAATTATAAAGTTAACTCTAAAAGTTAATTTTAGGTAAAATTTTGCATCTTTTTTTATGATTTCAATTAATGATTTATTATATTATATACGTCGATTTTATAAAAGAGTTAAATTTAAAATTCAAACGAGTGTTGTCCACTCCCAGACTAAGCATGAAGTAAAATTTCGAGTTTAGAAAAGCCCCGCGTAGAAAATTTGTCGAGGGTCGCGCAGCGACCCGAGACAAATTTTCGCGGGGCTTTTCTAAACTCGAAATTTTACTTCATGCGCCACGCGTATAAAACACTAATTTAAAGTAAAGTTAAAAATGCACTGAAAACCAAGCCAACTTCGATATTTTTTCAAAATTAGATGTTTTCTTTCCTATTCATGCTGCAAACCTTCAGATATTCGTTGTTTTCTTGTAAAAAAACTTCGATTCCCTGTGGTCCTTCGGTCTCCGAAGACCATGGTTGGTCCTTCGAGTTGTAGCCTTTGTAAAATGGTAATAAACTTAGTAATCTAGAGTGATCCTTCAATTTGAAACTTCTAAGAACGAGTGTTGTCCACTCCCAGACTAAGCATGAAGTAAAATTTCGAGTTTAGAAAAGCCCCGCGTAGAAAATTTGTCGAGGGTCGCGCAGCGACCCGAGACAAATTTTCTACGCGCGGCTTTTCTAAACTCGAAATTTTACTTCATGCGCTACGCGTATAAAACACTGATTTTAAGTGAAGTTAAAAATATACTTTGTTTAACCACTGGATCTTACATTTAATTGTGTGACTAGTTTCGACTATCTTAAGATGTACCACAAAGTGAACGCCTACAACACCAAACAATTAAAAATATACTATTAACGTTGGATATTTTTCATGGTTAAGTAACCAAATATCCATTCACAAATATTTGAATTATTCGAAAATTTAAATATTTATATTCAAATATGAATAATTTAGTGATTTAAATATTCATATTAGAATATTTAACTATTTGAATTAATCGAATTCGAATCCCAGCCTCAATAGCGATGATTCGAATTATTTAAGAGGATTTGAATCCGTGTATGAGGATTCGAATCCTTTTATAAGGATTCAAATCCTTTTATAAGGATTCAAATCCTTTTATAAGAATTCGAATCCTTTTATAAGGATTCGAATCCTTTTATAAGAATTCGAATCCTTTTAGAAGGATTCGAATCATGTACGTCTGGATTCGAATACGAATCCTTATAAAAAAATGTGACGAATACGGATCACGAATCCGTTTTCACTAAAGTATTCGAATACCTCTTTTGAATCCTCAAAAAGGATTCGAATTCAGGAATCGAATCCTGAATGATTCGAATCCTGCCCAGCTCTGTTAAAAATGATACATCTTTCGTACGAAAATAAATGCTAAACATTTTGATTTCTCTCTTGTCCGAAAATATATGCTATACATTTGGTTTTTTTCTTGTCCGAAACAATTTTATAATGTGCCGCAAATCGAGACGCGAGCCGCATGTGGCTCTTTAAGCCAATGCACGCGGCTCTTCTTAACTTGATTAATAAATTGATAAAAGAAATTAACTTTTAGCGGCACAATAACAAAAAATGCAATGAATTTTGTCATTTTGCCACAAATTTGTCAAAACATGTATGTTGTTTTGCATCTGGGCGACTCATAAGCCC
Organism: Philonthus cognatus; assembly: GCA_932526585.2. Taxonomy (NCBI): domain Eukaryota; kingdom Metazoa; phylum Arthropoda; class Insecta; order Coleoptera; family Staphylinidae; genus Philonthus; species Philonthus cognatus. The sequence continues at coordinate 53,746,874 of OW052247.1, read as the reverse complement.
AGATGCAAAACTAACCATACTTGGTTTGACAAATTTGTTTCAAAATGACAAAATGAGCCTTGTATCGAATTAGGACAAGAAAAATTATTTAAAACTTAAGTTCAAATTTGGCAGGTTTTGCAACTGAACATTTTTTTCGGTTTTTGCAACCGAGATATGAAGCAGGTTTTGCTTTCGGTAGAATTTTTCAAACTTAATTTTAATAGGTATAGAATGGCATCACGATAGTTTTGACCGTTAGTTTTTAGGTATAGAATGGGTTTTGAAGTTCAAATTAGTTTTAATATTATAGTTTGAGACGAGTAGAAACCAGGGATACTAAAACCTTAAAATAAAAAATTAGGTGCTTAGCTGGTTTTGCATCTGGGGGACTTATACAGCGTGTAATCGAACTAATGTACATCCTCTTAAGGGCGTATACACAAAATATTTTGACACCAATTGCAGCAAAAATAAAATCGAAAAAAAATATTGGATTTTTCATAATTTTTCATGCATTTTTTACTTTTTGAGAACTTCTGGTTACCTGTGTTCTTGATATTTTTCGTGGATGCGTAAGTTGTTGTATTTTTTATTCACTTTTACTACTGCGAGGCGCATAAATCACTTCGCACGCACTATCGAGACGTATAAATCACTTAGCACGCACTACACACACACACACGGTCTAGAATTACTAGATGAAACTGGGTCACGTATAAAAAAAATCACAATAACAACATAGACATAATTCTTCACAATCTGACCCACTTTTCTCTGGATGGTGTAATTCGATATCCAAATCGTTTAAAAACTACCAGTCTATGTGGAATCTCTCTTAAAATACGCAATGTGCGCGTATACCTGATACCACAAACATGTGGCCTATTATTATTATTAATTATTTTTAATAATTATTTGTGAGCTATCTACTAAAGGTATGGTAATTTCAAATGCAGGTATTGTTTATTTAAACGCTGCCCCTTATGTGGTAGAGAGCCTGTACAGTAGTTCGTTTACACGCTGTATATGAATAAATTAAGATTCTCTGGTATTTGTCTACCTTTACTTTTAATTTATCATGAAGTTTTACAAATAATTGGTAAAAAATCGGGATGTCGAAAGTGACAATTAAAATGTCAAAACTATCAAATTATTAAAAATATTACCCGTCAATTAAAAAAAGTAACACCGCTATCTATTTATTCGCGTGTGACCTATATTGTAGCAACAAACGAACTAGAATGCATTTATCATTTTTTTTCGTTTGTCAGTAAAAAAATGGATTTTTCGCAGGAAATTAATTGCAATTATCAGGATTGAAAATCGGTCTAAATACGAGCGGTCATTTCTTTCCATTAACAGTTGGCACAATTTTGATATTGGTCGTTGAATTCTAATCTCGATTTTAATTGTCAACATCTGCTGCCGGGGTAAGGACGCTAGAAAAGTTGGGGGAAGAGAAGGAAACAGGAGGGAGAAAGGGTGTAGCAATTAGTTGGAGCTAGTAAATATGTAATACATTATGTCAATAAAGGTTTTTTTTGTCATCATCTCTAGCTTCACCTTCAACAATTTCTTTGCCCTTTTCTGAAAATTCTGTAACTGTAATTATTATTTTTCACAAATTTCAAAAATATTCGACTATTTTCACATATTATAAATAACATTCCTTCATTTTCACTCGCCCCAGTTTTGTCTACCTGTTTCAACGACACACTTCAACATTTCTGTAAGTTTTCTGTTTATTTTAATAATTTTTTGTATTGAAAGTCTAAAGCATAGCTACACTGATGAGGGGTACATCTCGAAACGCTTATATAGATAGCTTAAGACTTTCTCTAAGATCGCCTAAGATTCTCCCAATTAATATTCATTCCCTTTATTTTTTTCAATTAATTTCAATTTCCTGTTGGTTCATTTAGTTTGGTGAGAGAATAATTTGAGCTGATGTTGAATTTTGCATATAAATTAAGCAGAGAGAAGTAAATCCGTCGTGTAACTCATATATTCATTGTATAATTCAATATCTGTCGGGGTATTAGTTCAAGAAATAGTTGTTTTAATGAATATTTGGAGAAGTCTCAACGAGACTAAATTTCTGCAGAAAGTCGATACTTATATTTGTTTTTACTTTCCCCCGTATGTAATACAAAGGGAAAGTATTGTTTTCGTGAAAATTTTCGAATCAAAAATTTTAGCGGAAATATCCGTTTTGAGGTCCCCTGAGTCGAAAAAGACCATTTTTGAAAACACATACACAGTCTGTCTGGCTGTGTGGCTGTGTGTGTGTCTGTGTGCGCTGTACCGCAAAAACCGCTAAAGATATCGAGATGAAACTTGAAACTTAAGCTTTTTGTTACAATCGGAAGAACTGAAAAGCTTTTGGTGAAAATCGGAAAACCGGAAGTGGTACTTTACTCTTAGCGTTTTTCAGTTTTTTCAGATTTTTCAATAAATGTTCATCAAACAAAAAATTCTTTCAAATAAAAGTTGTAGATAATAACAAAATGAAGATGTATTGTTCATTTACTTTTTGTAATAGCACTCTTAGTTTTTGAGATATTTCAAAAGTTGTGTGTTTTATCTAGTTATTGGTGTGTGACAGTGTATGTGTCGATACAATTGAAAAATGTTTCAAATAAAAGTTGTAGGAAATGAAAAACTAAAGATTTTTCGTAGATTCACTTTTTGTCAAGTTGTAGTTATCAAAAAGTTGAAGACATTTTGAAAATAATAATGCTAAAAATATTTTAAAAGTGATTTAATACGCAATTTACGGGGGAAAGTACTACGATGGACACATCACCATTTTTATATTTTGTAAACTGTCCAGCATTTATTTCTACGAATTTAGTTCTACGAAATTATATTTTTGTGGTATTGGGGAATTATTTAAGTATACAGGTATTTATTACTTAAAGGTATTAGATGTTATTGTTATTGAAAACTCTCCAACACTGCTAATTTTAATTTTATGGTTAGTGTCTAGAAAATAATAAAAAAAAACAAACAAGTTGGTCGTTTGCGCATTTTGTCCTTGGACGTTATGTAACTGATATGATATGATGGTTTGATAATCTTGAGTAACGAGCTGCCTCATGAATTGAAACAAGGGATATAGGCGATTATTGTAATGCAAAATGGCGTTTGAAGGAATTAGATTATAAGTAGGTATGTGGGTTAAGTCTGGAGTCGCATTCTCAGGCCTTCGCCGGAATCTTAAGTGATTTACGACGGTGCCGTTTAGCGAAATTGCACACATTTCTCATTTTCCAGGGCTCTCGGTGTACGTGTGTGTGAATTTTCCCTTATCCAGCGTCTTGCATTATAATTAATTATTCGCCTGCTTGTGCTTCGAGATATTACAATGTGATAATATGATGTTTTCCCAAATCGAAATTTTGCAATTAATTTTTTGAAGTTTTGAAAGAGTGTCTCCACCCACAGATTAAGCATGAAGTAAAATTTCGAGTTTAGAAAAGACCTTAAATTTGGTTTGGTTTGGTTTAGTCGCACATTTTTTTTGTGATTTTGAACTACATATCAAATCAGTGGTTTATATGCCTGGCACACAAAGACAACCTAGAATATCTCTGGAATTCCACTAAAACAATCAAGCAAAACTTTTTTTCATTTTGAATTGTGTTTAAAAAGTGTTTTTTTTTAAATCTCAATATTAATTTTATATACACTGCAGGCCAAAAGTTTGGATACATTTATTAGTTTGTTTAAGGTAAATGCCCTTTATTATAAAAATATCTATTAAACAAAGATGCAATTTGAAACTAGAAATAAACTAAACTTATAAAGAAAAAAGAAATTTAGTAAATACTAATGCCTTAAAATTAGAGATAAATTAAGTATGTACAACCAATAAATACTACAAAAAACTTTTCCTTGCCCTTATAATTCTTTGATTTTTGTTAGATGCCATTATTTATGTATTATATTAACATTAATTCTTACAGGTTAAGTGGAAGAGCAGAGATAGTTTTTTTTTAAGCTATCGCTGAACTTCGCCTGTATTTTGTTTTTTGTTTACTTTGTATTTTCTTTCAATTGAATAAAGACAATTTATTATTATTATTATTCTATTTCTTGTTTTCTCGGTGATTAATCAGCCGGGGTCTTCCTTGCTGACGGGTTATACCAAGTCTCGCAAGTGCTCTATCGTAGGAATTTTCGTGTAATACTGCAGGTTTTTAAAATAATTGCCTTTTGGATGTTGGTATGCATAAATGGCTCTATATGTAGTCTTTTCAAATTTGGTTTAAATTCTTTATGAGTAATACCGGTGGTGGATATAATAAATGGTAGTATATGTGTACGATCTTGTTTCCATATTCTTTCTATCTCAATGGCTAGCGCTGTATATTTTTCGATTTTCTCCGTGTATTTTTTGGTAGTGTTGTTGTCTACCGGTATAGCAATATCTATAATATATGTCGTTTTGTTTGTTTTATCTTGGAATGTGATGTCCGGTCTATTGCATACGATGGTCTTATCAGTGTGTATGGTTATGTCATAGTACAATTTGTATTTGTCATTGTCTATTACAGTGGTCGGCACATAGTTGTAGTATGGTACTTGCTCTTTAATGAGGTTGTATTTTAGAGCTATAGCTTGGTGAATAATTTTCACTGCAGTGTTATGGCGGTCGGTATATTCTGTTCCTGCCAACATTTTGCACCCTCCTATAATATGGTCAATTGTTTCTGGTTGTAGCTGGCATTTTCTGCATTATTATTATTATTATTATTAAATTAATGTAAACGTTTTTCGATTGATTTACCACCGGAACGCCCTGTTTTACGGTGGTACTATGATGGACACACCACCATTTTTATTTTTGAGCCCGATTAGTATCACAATACTAATCCCTAATAAATGTCTAGATCTATGTGATGAATTTGAAATTGAACCTTGACAATATTTACCGTTGGCACACTATGAAATTTTAATACAAACAATATTAAACAACCTCCCGAAATAGTATTCCGGCCTGCGGGGGTGGGATGTGTGTTAGTGGTGTGTGCGCGCGCGAAAGAGACGGACGAACTCCGGGTACGTGTTGGCGAGAGGGAAAGGGAACGCTCCCGGAGTCCTATATTCCGGAGGGCGAGCCCATTTCCCTGCCGGGGGTGCACACCCCGCTCGTATTGATCACCGGGAAAAACGAGGTCATTGCTAGGGTAGCAACAGCGACGGCATAATACTTTATGCGCCCGCTCCGTTCTCAGGAATACTTCTCTCCATCCCGTGATCGCCATCGCTATCGCCTTCGGTATTATTTAATATCCCTTCGACATTTTTTTTATTGTTCTGTTATGGATTGGGGATGTTTTTTTTTGCTGGCGAATGTTTGCGTTGGGTAGAGAACGCCTACCTTTCCGCAGATTTGATTGATTTCTTAAATTCATCGCAAAGATGTTACTTTAATTAATTTTAAAGTTTTTTTTTTAAAATCCTGTGAATTAAATTGAAATTTGCTTTAGTTGATTATTATTTAAATTATGTTCCAGCTATTCCGAAACATAATTTAAATAATAATCAACTAAAGCAAATTTCAATTTAATTCATATATTATTTTGATACTTCGCTTGAAATCAGTGTCTTATACGCGTGGCGCATGAAGTAAAATTTCGAGTTTAGAAAAGCCTGAAAATTTGGTTTGGTCGCTCCGCGCTTCGCGCTACGCGACCAAACCAAATTTTCAGGCTTTTCTAAACTCGAAATTTTACTTCATGCTTAATCAAGGAGTGGAAAACACTTGTTAGTAGCTTCAAATTGAACTCTTAAGAAAAACAACGAATACTTGAAATGTACAGGGTGTTTTTTTTTTCGTTGATATTATAGGGCATAGGCTAAACGGTAAGAGATACAAAATAACTAATATATGTGTCCCGTTTCCTTTTTTAGTGTTTAGTTTAATGGCGCAATCAGATCTACGCTAGCTAGATTGGTTTAGAAGAAACAGGGTGATTCTTAAAATTTACTGGTTTTTGTTATCTCTTATGACTCGGTTATTTATAGCGATAGAAAAATATTTTAAATACAAAAGTTTTTTGACTTTTTACGTAGAATCTAGTGGTGTTCTTAAAAAAAGCATAAATGTTTTAATTTTTGAGATTTGATTGATTTCTTAAATTCTTCGCAAAGATGTTACTTTAATTGATTTTTAAGTTTTTTTTTTTAATCCTGTGGATTAAATTGAAATTTGTTTTAGGTGATTATTATTTAAATTATGTTCCAGCTATTCCGGAACATAATTTATATAATAATCAACTAAAGCAAATTTCAATTTAATTCATATATTATTTTGATACTTCGCTTGAAATCAGTGTCTTATACGCGTGGCGCATGAAGTAAAATTTCGAGTTTAGAAAAGCCTAAAAATTTGGTTTTCAGGCTTTTCTAAACTCGAAATTTTACTTCATGCTTAACCTGGGAGCGGAAAACACTTGTTGATAGCTTCAAATTGAACTCTTAAAAAAGAACAACGAATACTTGAAATGTACAGGGTGGTTTTTTTTCATTGATATTATAGGGCTAGGCTAAACGGTAAGAGATATAAAATAACTAATATATGTGTCCCGTTTCCTTTTTTAGTGTTTAGTTTAATGGTGCAATCAGATCTACGCTAACTAGATTGGTTTAGAAGAAACAGGGTGATTCTTAAAATTTAATGGTTTTTGTTATCTCTTATGACTCGGTTATTTATAGCGATAGAAAAATATTTTAAATACAAAAGTTTTTTGACTTTTTACGTAGAATCTAGTAGTGTTCTTAAAAAAAGTATAAATGTTTTAATTTTTGAGATATTATCAAAACTAATATTTTCTTAAATGGGACACCCTGTACCCGAGTATCTCAAAGTATTCAATTTTTTCTTGTGATTGCAACAGTATACAACACTTTATATTTTGTTTTGTCCTAAATAGTTAAAATACCAAAAAACAAAAAAAAAGATTTTCTAGATGGCCATGCATTGAATGAATATTCTTTTTTTATAATAGGTATATTAAAAATCCAGTTAACAAGAATATTGAAACATTGATAAACTAAAACAACAACAACTACAAAAAACAAACAAAAATTTATAATAACTTAACAATTATCTCATATACTTATACATGGAATTTTTCTTTTAAGTATACATATGCATGCGCTGAAAATTTTCCGATATTCGTTGCTTCTTAAAATAGTTCAATTTGAAGCTTTAAATGAGTGTTATCCACTCCCAGGCTAAGCATGAAGTAAAATTTCGAGTTTAGAAAAGCCCCGTGAAAATTTGTCGAGGGTCGCGCAGCGACCCGAGACAAATTTTCTGGGCTTTTCTAAACTCGAAATTTTACTTCATGCGCCACGCGTATAAAACACTATAATATTGTCAAATTTATGTATATTTTAACTTCACTTAAAATCTGTGTTTAATACGCGTGGCGCATGAAGTAAAATTTCGAGTTTAGGAAAGCCTAAAAGCTTTAAACAAGTGTTTTCCACTTCCAGACTAAGCATGAAGTAAAATTTCGAGTTTAGAAAAGCCCCGTGAAAATTTGTCGAGGGTCGCGCAGCGACCCGAGACAAATTTTCTGGGCTTTTCTAAACTCGAAATTTTACTTCATGCGCCACGCGTATAAAACACTATAATATTGTCAAATTTATGTATATTTTAACTTCACTTAAAATCTGTGTTTAATACGCGTGGCGCATGAAGTAAAATTTCGAGTTTAGAAAAGCCTAGAAAATTTGTCTCGGGTCGCTGCGCGACCCTCGACAAATTTTCACGGGGCTTTTCTAAACTCGAAATTTTACTTCATGCTTAGTCTGGGAGTGGCAAACACTCGTTTAAAGCTTCAAATTGAATTCTTTTAAAAATTAAAGAATGTCAGAAAATGTACAGCTAAAATAATTAAAAAAAAGTAATGTGATTTTATAAAAATAATAACATACCATGGAATTGATACAACATCCCTGTTCTTTTTTAAAGTTCAATTTAAACCTTTAAACAAGTGTTTTCCACTCCCAGACTAAGCATGAAGTAAAATTTCGAGTTTAGAAAAGCCCCGTGAAAATTTGTCGAGGGTCGCGCAGCGACCCGAGACAAATTTTCTGGGCTTTTCTAAACTCGAAATTTTACTTCATGCGCCACGCTTATAAAACACTATAATATTGTCAAATTTATGTATATTTTAACTTCACTTAAAATCTGTGTTTAATACGCGTGGCGCATGAAGTAAAATTTCGAGTTTAGAAAAGCCCCGTGAAAATTTGTCTCGGGTCGCTGCGCGACCCTCGACAAATTTTCACGGGGCTTTTCTAAACTCGAAATTTTACTTCATGCTTAGTCTGGGAGTGGCAAACACTCGTTTAAAGCTTCAAATTGAATTCTTTTAAAAATTAAAGAATGTCAGAAAATGTACAGCTAAAATAATTAAAAAAAAGTAATGTGATTTTATAAAAATAATAACATACCATGGAATTGATACAACATCCCTGTTCTTTTTTAAAGTTCAATTTAAACCTTTAAACAAGTGTTTTCCACTCCCAGACTAAGCATGAAGTAAAATTTCGAGTTTAGAAAAGCCCCGTGAAAATTTGTCGAGGGTCGCGCAGCGACCCGAGACAAATTTTCTGGGCTTTTCTAAACTCGAAATTTTACTTCATGCGCCACGCGTATAAAACACTATAATATTGTCAAATTTATGTATATTCTAACTTCACTTAAAATCTGCGTTTTATACGCGTGGCGCATGAAGTAAAACTTCGAGTTTAGAAAAGCCCAGGCTTTTCTATTGAATTTTACGACATGTAAGAAACAAAAACAAACGCTTAAAGAATTCAATTCATGGCCATCTAGAATTTTTTGTTGTTTTTTAGTATTTTACCTATTTACGACAGAGCAAAATATTAAGTGTTACGTATTGTTGCATCCACAAAAAAAAAATCATTTTTTTTTAAATACTCAGATACAGGGTGTCCCATTTAAGAAAATGCTAGTTTTGATAATATCTCAAAAATGAAAACATCTATATTTTTTTTAAGTACACCACTGTATTCTACGTAAAAAGTCATAAAACTTTCGTATTTAACTATTTTTTTATCTCCATAAATAACTAAGTCATACGAGATAATAAAAATCGGCACATTTTGAGAATCATCTTCTAAACCAATCTAGTTAGCGTAGATCTGATTGCACCATTTAAGTAAACACTAAAAAGGAGAAAGAGAGAGATGTGTGTCCCATCTTAGTTTTTTTGTATCTCTTACCGTTTAGCCTATACCCTATAATATCAACGAAAAGAAACCACCCTATACAGTGTAATAATCGAAATATGTGTACTCAAAAGAAAAATTTCCTGTATACCTATATTTACGGCGTTTTCTTATATATAATTATTTTTTCAATTTCAAATGAAAACATTCAATTCTAAAATAAGAAAAAAGCAACAATTATGATATTTTCTTGTATGTAAATATATGATCATTTTTTACTCTCCCCGATATTATGTAAAACAAAGGGAAAGTATTGTTTTTAATTTTAATTGTAAACATTTACATCTTAAATGGAAAGAAAATATACAATTACGCTTTTATCTTGTATGTAAATAAACATATGAATATCTTTTCAATTTAAAATATATTTAATTTTAAAAATAAAGATTTACGTGAAACAAACCGAGTGCCTCTAATTTAAATTTAATATTAGTTATAATTAAGTATTTATCTTAATTATAACTAATATTAAATTTAAATTAGATGCACTTGGTTTGTTTCACATAAATCTTCTTCCAACTACCCACTGACCAAACTCATGGAAGTAATGTTTTATCAACATTAATACAACGTTAAATGTTGCTAATCTGTTGATTTAACGTTATTTGTTGGTGTTTTGCTCAGTGGGTAGTTTCGACTTATCGTCATTCTTAAGGAATAATAATAACTTTTATGCTAATTTTTGTATTTAGATTGAAAAGGTGAAAGGAAACATGTGTCAAAAGCGGGAATACCCACTGGAATACGTATTATTAATAAGTCGCCGAGAGTCACGGCTTCGGCAGTTTTTCCAATTTAATTTATGTACAAAATCCCGCTAATAATAACCTCGCGAAATTTCGCAAGGCATTTTGGCAACTTTCGGCCGATTCACGGTATTTTTGGACTAAAGAGGCTCTATGTACGTACTTTTAATTCGCGGCCCGTTCTTGTTGACCAGCTATTATTAATAACATTACTAATAGAAATTTATAATTAAATGCTACACGAAAATCAATAAAAATACTACATAATGTACAATTATGTAATTCACAAAATGCCAATGAATTGTTTTTTTTTAATTTATTAATCGAATAGTGTAATGATACACTTGTAGGGATTGTAAATTTACCTAATTTTTCAATTACCGATATTTCGGCATATTTCATTTGCATTAAAAACTCGAAATTTTATTTTATGCGTCAGGCGCATAAAACACTCAAGTGTTGTTAAGTTCAAAATATACTTTTAAATGTGTATGCTAAAGCAGTATGTTATGAACTTTAGAGTATTTCAATGTTTTATACGCCTGTCGCATAAAATACTCTAAAGTTAAAAATGTACTGATTTAGCATACTGATTTTAAGATTGGGGTACACTTTTCCCATGCCGTTTTTCCCAGGATTTTTTTCCCATGCCATTTTTCCCGTGATAACATTTTCCAATGATACTATTTTCCAATAAAACTATTTTCCAATAATATCATTTTATTAAAAAAGTGCAAATTGTATACAAAGACAAGTGTAAATAATCAAAATTCTATATTGTATCCAATCAGTCTAAGGTATTCTAAAATGTCTTCGCCGTCTGTATAATCTTCGAATTTTGAGACGATGTTGAAAATCCTGTCCTCGGTTATTTTTCGGTTCAGCCCTTGTTTCCTTTTAATTTTTTGCCCTAGGGCCGACTGCCGCAGCATCGTCTCAGTATCCGACTGTTCCTTCTGTATTTCCGTTAGAAAAGCGTATAAACTGGGATGATTTTTGCCAGTGATCACGCGGAAACGATTGTGCCATCCTTCGCTAATGTTGTTCGTCCTAGCTACATGATTTAGCACCGAATCATACTGATTCCATAACGAAGGATGATACCGAACAGTAACGGCCTTTCTACGTCCCCTGGCAGGTTTTCCGCGAATATAATTTAACTCAAAATAGTCGACGAGGGGCATGAAATCGTCAGGAGCCTGTTCTGCGAAGATGTCGAACATCTCTGCAACCTTATCCGATGGAACGAATGCCAAACCCGCCATCATTTGCGATGCCTCCTTTATGGAGCGATCTTCCCGGTCATTGTATCTGATTTGCAAACCTTCCGCTTAAACGTGCCTAAAAATCGACTGCGTCATATGGAAAAAAAACACGCTTTTACATCTGCTGTCGGATACGATTTGGAGGCCGCATTGATGATGGCGAGTTCGAAATCGGTCATGAGAATTTGAGGAGGGCGAAATGGCAGGCCCAGTTCTATACATTGTGATTCGACGACATCGAAGACTTTTCTGTACGCAGATTCATCTTTCGTTGCCAGCAGAGCGTACACAAAAGGAAGGGCGGTTTCTTGACCGATGTCGTCTATGGATCCCAAAATTGCGAAGAGCTGAGTAAAAATTGTAGGGGCTGCTTTAAAAGTTCCGTCGACGAACCACGTTCCGCATTTCTGAAGTTTCCTCAAATTTTTAGCTGTTCCAAAAACGATAACGCGTCCACATGCCAAATCGAAGTCATCGTCTTCATAAGAATCGTATAAAATGAAATTTTCGCCTGTAATTTAATGTAAAAGTCAAAGTTAAGGTCAAAGTGTATCAACGCAATAATAACTCAGTAGAGTGACTCTATATTTATCCGGAATACCAGCAAGATCATCCATCGCAACTGGATTTGCCGGCATATCTTTTAGTCTTTCCCGCGTAATGGCCTTCCGCATATTCGGTCTGCTTGGCAACTGCGATAAAACGCTACTCGGCACGCCAACCAGAGTACGCATAACCTGGACAGGGGGCATCTCAGGATGTTCAGCAGCCTTTCGTTTGATGGCCCGCACGACACGAACAGCTTCGACCTCTTCGAGATTAGGTGCGTGGCCTAGATGCTCAGAAACCATTGGGCCTCCCCGAGTAAGGAGGAGCTGAGTACCCGATATGGCGGTTGTTTGCGCACTGGCATAGCATTGACCCTTTTTCCGGCAACTCCAGTTGACAAGACCTTTTTTCGTGACGAAATGCTTGTAGTATAGATAGCCGTCGATGTGCAGAAACCGGCCGCCTCTTCCATTCTCTATAAGTTCCAGGGTAATTGGTAATAAAGCTCCCGCCATAATTTGGTTAATTTTGATACGAATGATGGTGATCAAATGACAAATGCTATGACAAACGCAGGTTAGGAAGTTCGAAGTATTCGAAATACTTGAAATGTTCGACAACATGAAAATCGAATCAGAAGTAATAGCTGTGGGAAAAAATCATGGGAAATCTAATAGTCATGGGAAAAATGTCCATTGGAAAAAAATCATGGGAAAAGTGTCCCCATACTGATTTTAAAGTGTATTTTGAACTTTCGAAAATTCGAGTGTTTTATACTCTCTACAAACTGTCATCTAACTTTACTTTTTAATCTGCCATCTAACATAACTCGTCAATCTGCTATACAACCAACAATCAAGACCGTAGCCAGAAAAAAAAAATCGCGGTGGAATTAATGGTAAAAATGTTGTTTTTTTTTTATTGAACATTCATACATTGCATATTTTCGAACATTCGTTTTTTTTAAAAAACGCGTTCATTTCGAAGCTTTTAACGAGTGTTTCTAATCCCAGATTAAGCATGAAGTAAAATTTCGAGTTTAGAAAAGCCTGAAAATTTGGTTTGGTCGCGTAGCGCGAAGCGCGGAGCGGCCAAACCAAATTTTCAGGCTTTTCTAAACTCGAAATTTTACTTCATGCGCCACGCGTATAAAACACTTAAATATCGTAAAGTTCAAAATACGCTGCTTAAGCAGTATTGTAAAGCAGTATATTTTGAACTTCACTTGAAATCAGTGTTGTGTACGCGTGGCGCATAAAGTAAAATTTCGAGATTAGAAAAGCCTGAAAATTTGGTTTGGTCGCGTAGCGCTGCGCGACCGATTAATGGTAAAAATGTTGTTTTTTTATTGAACATATCATACATTGCATATTTTCGAACATTCGTTGTTTTTGAATAGCGTTCATTTCGAAGCTTTTAACGAGTGTTTCTAATCCCAGATTAAGCATGAAGTAAAATTTCGAGTTTAGAAAAGCCTGAAACTTTGGTTTGGTCGCGTAGCGCGGAGCGGCCAAACCAAATTTTCAGGCTTTTCTAAACTCGAAATTTTACTTCATGCGCCACGCGTATAAAACACTTTAATATCGTAAAGTTCAAAATACGCTGCTTAAGCAGTATTGTAAAGCAGTATATTTTGAACTTCACTTGAAATCAGTGTTGTGTACGCGTGGCGCATGAAGTAAAATTTCGAGTTTAGTCTGGGAGTGGAAACACTCGTTAGAAGCTTCAAATTGATACATAAAAAGAAAAATTCCTAGTATAATTACCTACTAACAAAAATAATTTTAATCGTTTTAAAATTAATGATAAAAAATAATACGTACTTCGCGGTGGAATTAATGGTAAAAATGTTGTTTTTTTTATTGAACATTCATACATTTTCGAACATTCGTTGTTTTTGAAAAGCGTTCATTTCGAAGCTTTTAACGAGTGTTTCTAATCCCAGATTAAGCATGAAGTAAAATTTCGAGTTTAGAAAAGCCTGAAAATTTGGTTTGGACGCGTAGCGCGAAGCGCGGAGCGGCCAAACCAAATTTTCAGGCTTTTCTAAACTCGAAATTTTACTTCATGCGCCACGCGTATAAAACACTTTAATATCGTAAAGTTCAAAATACGCTGCTTAAGCAGTATTGTAAAGCAGTATATTTTGAACTTCACTTGAAATCAGTGTTGTGTACGCGTGGCGCATGAAGTAAAATTTCGAGTTTAGAAAAGCCTGAAAATTTGGTTTGGTCGCTCCGCGCTTCGCGCTACGCGACCAAACCAAATTTTCAGGCTTTTCTAAACTCGAAATTTTACTTCATGCTTAGTCTGGGAGTGGAAACACTCGTTAGAAGCTTCAAATTGATACATAAAAAGAAAAATTCCTAGTATAATTACCTACTAACAAGAATCATTTTAATCGTTTTAAAATTAATGATAAAAATAATACGTACTTCGCGGTGGAATTAATCGCGGTGGAATTAATGGTAAAAATGTTGTTTTTTTTAGTGAACATTCTTACATTGCATATTTTCGAACATTCGTTGTTTTTGAAAAGCGTTCATTTCGAAGCTTTTAACGAGTGTTTCTAATCCCAGATTAAGCATGAAGTAAAATTTCGAGTTTAGAAAAGCCTGAAAATTTGGTTTGGTCGCGTAGCGCGAAGCGCGGAGCGGCCAAACCAAATTTTCAGGCTTTTCTAAACTCGAAATTTTACTTTATGCGCCACGCGTATAAAACACTTAAATATCATAAAGGACAAAATACGCTGCTTAAGCAGTATTGTAAAGCAGTATATATTGAACTTCACTTGAAATCAGTGTTGTGTACGCGTGGCTCATGAAGTAAAATTTCGAGTTTAGAAAAGCCTAAAAATTTGGTTTGGTCGCTCCGCGCTTCGCGCTACGCGACCAAACCAAATTTTCAGGCTTTTCTAAACTCGAAATTTTACTTCATGCTTAGTCTGGGAGTGGAAACACTCGTTAGAAGCTTCAAATTGATACTTAAAAAGAAAAATTCCTGGGATAATTATCTACTAACAAGAATAATTTTAATCGTTTTAAAATTAATGATAAAAATTATACGTACTTATTCATAATAATTATTATCAGTATATCAAATTGCGCCTGATAAAATAACTAACGTAACAGGAAGCCGGTGTAAGAATATGAAAAAAAAAGTTAACAAAGCTCACTGATTACATTACATTCATTAGCCTGATGTAATTTTCTGTACGCCATTCATTAATGTAAATTATTTACGACGGCAGTACGAAGTGTTATCAAACATTCACTACTATCAAAAGATTATGGATTTGTAAAACCGGTTACAAACTGGTTTCGGTGACAATTTACAATAAATCCATCCATCAAATTAACCGTGGTCAGTTATTGTTTAAAAACATAATAGTTATTTAGGTAACTAGTGTGTGAAGTAGGTCAGTTATTGTTTAAGAACATAATAGTTATTTAGGTAACTAGTGTGTGAAGTAGGGCATTTGCGCACGATTTGCAAGTATAGTGCACGAACGCAAAGAATGACCAAAGGCCCTTTACACACTAGTTGCCTACAATATCTTTTCTATAACCGTTAAAAAAAGGTGACATTGACACACCGTTTCGAATTTGCAAAGTGGGCTATTAATTCACCGTGAAAAAATGTAAATATTTAACTCGAAAAAATGTCTTATTTTCACGCTAAATTCCAAAATGGCGACAATTCATACAAAATATAAATTAACAATTTTTATTTAATGCAATACCTAATAATTAATTGTTCATAGATGCTCATAATGCAAATGTAATGTCTCTTCGAAATAGGCCTAAAGTACGCTCTCGGAAATGTTTACTACCTTTTTCTTCGCACGTCAATCACGAAATTGCCAATATGTTTTTTGTATTGCGATTTTGATTACTTCTGCATTAAATCAGAAATTCCTGCCTCTACTGTATTCTTGATCTAGGTGGAAGTATCACTACCACAAGAATCGTCATATGAACACAAGCGCGGTAAACATTCTGAGAAATTCATTCACTGATTAATGTTTTTGTTATTGAACTCGTGTCCATGGGTACATTAACATAGACGACTAAATATAATGATATCTTTCAAATTATTTATTTAATTATTAAAGCTTATTTATGGTAGAATTTTTACCTTTGCGGTTGTAGAGAAAATGTTGTTTGTATTCAGTGCGAAAAATCAGTATGTTTCTTGACGCATTCGAATTCATTCATTTTTTATAAAAATGCATTCTCGATGCGTCAAAAAAACACTGATTTTGCGCACATAATACAAAAATATTATTTAACTACGACCAGTGTTTTCTACAATATAGGTACATACAATGAAATATGAATTTGTGTTCAGTATTCCGGCACCAGATACCCATAGACGCGTTTCGGACTTCAAGGTCCTCTTCAGTGTGGTCCCGACCCAGTGCTGAGGAATACTGAACATTTCTGACTATTTCAAGCCAATATGTGAAAACTATTAATGATTTCGATAGCTAACGCCATCTAATGCTTCATAGTGGCATCGTCAGTGACACGAATGCACAAAGTGCATATACAGGTCACTGTTTCGTCCACGAACGAGCAGAATTCTGTTTGTGAAACCAGAAAACAAATATCAAAATTGAATTTGTGTTCAGTATTCCGGCACCAGGTACCCACAGACGCGTTTCGGACTTCAAGGTCCTCTTCAGTGTGGTCCCGACCCAGTGCTGAGGAATACTGAACATTTCTGACTATTTCAAGCCAATATGTGAAAACTATTAATGATTTCGATAGCTAACGCCATCTAATGCTTCATAGTGGCATCGTCAGTGACACGAATGCACAAAGTGCATATACAGGTCACTGTTTCGTCCACGAACGAGCAGAATTCTGTTTGTGAAACCAGAAAACAAATATCAAAATTGAATTTGTGTTCAGTATTCCGGCACCAGGTACCCACAGACGCGTTTCGGACTTCATGGTCCTCTTCAGTGTGGTCCCGACCCAGTGCTGAGGAATACTGAACATTTCTGACTATTTCAAGCCAATATGTGAAAACTATTAATGATTTCGATAGCTAACGCCATCTACGACGATGCCACTATGAAGCATTAGATGGCGTTAGCTATCGAAATCATTAATAGTTTTGACATACAATGAATCCATTGGCATACATTTTTTTATTATTAAACAAATTTAAATAAATATAATGTATACTAACAGGGCATCTAACAGGTGGATTTATATTACATGTTCTGACAGGTGGAGTATGAGAAACCCGAAAATGTCACTGTCAGTAAACGAATTGAAGTGAACACATTTTTTTATGAAAAACAGGCTGCTTGATTTTGTCAGGAGTACTAATTTTTTTTTTGTTGCTAATTGTATGTAGTAATGCGAATTTTTTTTTTCAGAAATTAAATCAATTAGCATCCGACCTTAGTTGACATTTAACTGGTGACAGTTAATGTGATAATGTCGTTAACATTAACTCATTAAAGGCCGAGCAATTTTACTCAACTCAACTTTTAGGGTTAAATCTAGAGAGTGTCTATAAACTGTCGGCATCTCGGTTGCTTTGAAAAACAAATTACATATCTTAGATTATGCCATACGAAACGGTGATCTTGGAAACGTCAAATACATGTTATTATATGTCCTTGGGTAGTGTCACAGTGCTGAATTTAATTATGACGTATGTTTCTAAGGTCAGAACCTTTATATATATATAATCATTTAAAATCCCTTTTACCCTTTAGGGTGTCGAGATTGTGTGTTTATATTCTTGTGTAATTTTCTGTCCATTCTTTTCACTTCTTTCTGTCATTTTGTCATTTGCGTTGCTCCCTTCTTCTGGTGTTGATGTCTGTTTTTGGTTGATGTGCTGTTCATTTCAGTTGTCAGGGTTTGTCCTTTCATGTGTTGTCCTTATAAATTCCTTCCATTGTTGTCTGTCCTTAGCTGTTCGTTTTGCCTCTTGAATTGTTTTACCTCTTCTTTCAGAACCTTTTACATAGTAAAATATTTTGCAAGCCCCATGGCTACGGCCTTGCTAACAATACAACTCTTTAGTCTGCCATCTAACCTAACTCCTCAATTTACCATCTAACCTAACTCTACAATATGCCATCTAACCTTACTCTACAAACTGCCATCTAACCTAGCTCCACAGTCTTCCATCTAACCTAACTCCTCAATCTGCCATCTAACCTACCTCTACAACCCGTCATCTAACCTAACTCTACAAACTGTCATAATAATAATAATAATAATATTTATTTATTTATTTATTTACGGAAAAAATCCATTTTTATACATTTAAATATACAAAATACTTAAAGCTATTACAAAATGTAGATCATACATGTTATATATATACATATATGGATATGGCAAGTTACATACATATGTTTGTTTCCCAACAAAATTGACATTTTTTTACAGGGAAAACTGATCAATATACTATATATGCGCTTATGGTAAACAATATACATTAATACAATACAATATTAAGCAAAATTTTACACATTTAAAAAAGATTAAAATTATACAAAATAAATTAAATTACTACGTGTTGAATCACAAAATATCAATTATTAAACTTACAAATTGCTTAGAGTTGCAATTAAATATGTCAATATTATATTGCACACTAGAGTGTAGTCTAAACAATTTGTTTAACGGCGAGTTATAATAAGTGTTATAACTGGCTAACCTAACTGCACAATCTGCCATCTAACCTAACTCCTCGCTCTACCATCTAACCTAACTCCTCGCTCTGCTATCTAACCTAACTCTATAATCTGCCATCCAACCCAGCCCCACAATCTTTCATCTAATCTAACTCTACAATCTGCCATCTAACCTAACTCCTCAATCTCCTATTTAATCTAACTCTATAAACTGTCATCTAACCTAACTCCACAATTTGCCACCTAACCTAGCTCTAAAACCCTTCATCTAACCTAACCCTATAAACTGTCATCTAACCTAACGGTACAATCTGCCATCTAACCTGTCTCTGCAAAATGAAATCTAATCCAACCCTAGAATCTGCCATCTGACCTACAAACTGCCATTTAACCTAACTCTTCACTCTGCCATCTAACCTAACTCTACAAACTGTCATCTAACCTAACTCTTCAATTTGCCATCTAATCTAACTCTGCAAACTGTCATCTAACTTAACTCTCTAATCTGCTATCTAACATAACTTGTCAATCTGCCATACAACCAATAATTAGGACAGTAGCAAAAAAAATTCGGGGGTTAATGGTAAAAATGTTGATTTTGACCTAACGGAGCAGCTTCTAAATAGTAAAATTTAATATTTTAAAAGCCCCCTGGCTACGGCCTTGCTAACAATACAACTCTTTAGTCTGCCATCTAACCTAACTCCTCAATCTGCCATCTAACCTAACTCCTCAATCAGCCATCTAACCTAACTCTATAATCTGCCATCTAATCTAACTACAAAATGCCATCTAACATAGTTCCACAATCTTTCATCTAACCTAACTCCTCAATCTGCCATCTAACCTAACTCTACAACCCGTCATCTAACCTAACTGCACAATCTGCCATCTAACCTAACTACTCGCTCTGCCATCTTACCTAACTATTCGTTCTGCCATCTAACCTAACTCTATAATCTGCCATCTAACCCAGCTCCACAATCTTTCACCTAACCTAACTCTACAATCTGCCATCTAACCTAACTCCTCAATCTCCTATTTAATCTAACTCTATAAACTGCTATCTAACCTAACTCTACAATCTGCCATCTAACGTAACTCTACTACCCATCATCTAACCTAACTCTACAAACTGTCATCTAACCTAACTATACAATCTGCCATCTAACCTAACTCATCACTCTACCATGTAGTCTAACTCTATAATCTGCCATTCTAACCCAACTCCACAATCTTTCATCTAACCTAACTCTACTGAGTTTAGACAAAATCCTGCACTTCTTTTTATGATTTCTATGAATGGCTTATTATATTACCTAGTGGGCATTTTTTTTAAATATACATAATGTATATGCTGTAAATTTAAGCATTCGTCGATTCTATATAAAAACGTGCAATATGAAGTTTTAAACGAGTATTTCCACTCCCAGACAAAGCATGAAGTAAAATTTCGAGTTTAGAAAAGCCTGAAAATTTGGTTTGGTCGCGTAGCGCGAAGCGCGGAGCGGCCAAACCAAATTTTCAGGCTTTTCTAAACTCGAAATTTTACTTCATGCGCCACGTGTATAAAACAATAAAATATTGTGAAATTAGAAATACACTTAAAAATACTTTTGTTCAAATGAGTAGTAATCAAAATATTTCACTAACAAAATATTTACATTTTTCTTCACACATTCTCAAGGCAGGTCAAATAATACAATGTATCAAATAAACTTATTTAGTAATTTAATAAGCAAAAAATTAATAATGTTGCGTTATCGCATCAAAGGCCCTTAATGGGTTAGGGTATTATTATTATTTGCAATAAAAACAACAAAGTTGGAAGAGTTTCACTTTTATTGTTGAACACTGCAACATGTTTTACCACTTATCAGGCAGATGATTACTTGCAGTTAAAGTATTATTATTTCACTGTTAACGGTGTAAGCTTTTACTTCGTTATACATCATAATTCACAAATGAAACACGATTTTAACTTTGTATAACTAAGACTTTATTAAGTGACTATAGTTTCGACAACAACTATAGTCACTATTGATAACTGTATGTTTTTTAGTTTACGTGAAGTGATTATTACACATAAAAAGAATGTTATTACTTACTTCACTTTTTAATTGTATCGTTAGATGTACATTTCGAGACACAAGGAGCTCATTATCAATAACAAACTATAACTTTGTTATTGATAATGAGCACCTTGTGTCTCGAAATGTACGTCCAACGATACAAATAAAAAGTGAAGTAAGGAATAACAGTCTTTTTATGTATCTTGAACAAGTTTATTAGCTTTCACGTGGTGAAACATATTATCTATGATTTAATAAAGAATACACTTGGTTAAATTTCACTAATATTTTGGTTTTTTATTCCAACTGTACTCCTTGAGAATGACTCAAAGTCAAAACTAGTTGGAATAAAAAACCAAAATATTAGTAAAATTTAACCAAGTGTTGTCTTGTTATGTGTAACTATAGTCACTTTTGAGTTTGAAAATGACAAGTTAAAGTTGTCGGAACTATAGTCACTTGATAAAGTCTCACAAATAAAACAGTTAATACAGTCTCAGTTATACAAACCTAAAATCGTGTTTTATTTGTGTATTATTATTATTTTCATCAATCGATGTGTAAATTTAAATATTTTCTTTATAATTTCAAGGATTTTCTTTGGCAGTAAACGACAGGAATTTAATTAGCCTGGTGTAGTATTTATTTATTTATCGCGGGCGGAATTAAATTAATTTCAGGGTTAGTGTTGTATGTTTCCATTACGGTGTATCGGTATGCGCATAGGCCCACGCGGAATTACAGGAAGCTCCAAATTATGTCAATATAGGACATAAAGTAAGTCTGAGTCATGCCGCCATGTGATGGAGACTGATGGTAGAGGTGTTTGCTGTGATGAGAAACTTCTACACACTTCAACACTTTCATTGATTGAATTACATAAATAAAGTCTACGAAAAAGTGTATCTATCAAATTGCCCAAACGATCTAAAATGCCCATATAACACGGTTAAGTTTTTGACGACAAAAAAAAAACGAACTAAAAAGCTCACAGATGTGTTAAGTGCATACATATTCTGTAGCACCTAACACATATCTGAGCTAAGGCGTCAATATAAAACGGTCAAATTTTTGTCGACAAAAAATACAATTCAAAAATCCTTTATGAAACGCTTTAGTTTTCTAAAAAACCCATATGAAACGGTACAATGGTTGACAACAAATAAAAAACCATCGAAAAAGCCCATATGAAACGGTCCAAATTTTGATGACAAAAAAGCAACAAAAAAGTCCATACGAAACGGTCCAAATTTTGAAGATAAAAAAAAACAAATGAGACGGAAAGAACTCTGGTCGATAACTAATTTCTGAATTGGAAAATTATATATTAATGTATTATAAAATTCAACTTACAGAGTTGCATTCCATTAATTATTTGAAAGAACTAGGTTTTATACCTTTATGAATATCTAATATTAAATCTTTAATATTGCTTACTATT
The DNA here is from genome assembly GCA_932526585.2 of Philonthus cognatus. Classification (NCBI taxonomy): domain Eukaryota; kingdom Metazoa; phylum Arthropoda; class Insecta; order Coleoptera; family Staphylinidae; genus Philonthus; species Philonthus cognatus. The sequence goes on along the minus strand of OW052247.1, from coordinate 53,724,873 downwards.
AAATATTTGATATCGATCATTAATTCACTTTAGATCCATTATCACAAATTGCATAGTAATAATTGTAATATAATAATCAAAATTCGTCCATTAAAACTCAATATTTCTCAACTCCAGCTACAACCCTCTTATGTAACGAGGGTGCGGCCGGAGGCGTCGAAACCTGAGCGATAAATTCACCTTAAACAATACCCCCACCCTCCGAAACATCACGCGAAAACTCAAAACCCTACTTAATGCACCTCACCGAACCATCCCCCAGAGGCACCAATAAAATTAAATTCGCTAAAGTACAAAAATACTGGGGCCGCGATTACGCAACGTGTTTTCGTGAATAATCCTCTGGCGGATGAAACTTTTCGAAATCGATAGCAGGCAGCAAGCAAGCAGGCAGGGGCCGACCGAGCAAATCGGCCAGCATTGCGAATTCAAGTCGATTACTCAACAGTTTCGTATATATGTGCATACAATCAGCGGCCCTCGATAAATAAGTAATTACTCGGCTATGAATTAGTCTAACCGTTTGTTGTGCAATTTACTGGGTACACTTCCGTCGGGGCAGGCCTTGGTTAAATGAATGAAATTCGAATGCAATTTCGGGACGAGCTGCTGCAATTATTCACTAACTGTTGTTGTTTGCTGGCTTTTTATAGAAAATTGACTTTTTATTAGTTGAACTGTGCTAAAGTTGGACAAAATTAAGTTGGATTCTCTCAAAGTTCTAAAAGCCGATGAAAAATAATTTATCGGACACTTTTTTTCTCATTAATCACTTGGTAAAACATTTTCAAAAATATATTGGTTTGTAAAATTAATTCGCTTGGTTTTGTTTCACTTAAATGTATTTTATTTTCTACTAGTTTTGGCTTAATACCATTATCAAGAATAATTTACAAACGGATTTGTTTAGGAATATATAGTTTTGAGTGTTATTGGGTAATAAAACCAAAAAAATCATAGTGATCCCCGATCGAAAAAAGGTTGGTAACCACTGATTTAGATTAATACCGGGTTTTACCCAATTTATAATTTAGTAATAATTGATTCAAATTATTTTATATATTTTTATTTTAAACTGATTATCACCATTTCCTATTCCATTAGCTTTAATTATCATCACATAAACAAACACAATAGCCGAACATTTTCTCGCTGGCTAATTGATGCGCTTAATTAATATTTAAATAAATACAGCCTTATCTTCGTCCTAGATACATAAACATGAGGTTTTCTATTTACCTCATATAAACATTATATCATGATGCACATGTATGTACTACCAAAATAAAGCCAGAAGGATAAATAACGTAATCGCGGTAATGGCCTTTGAAAATGAAAATTCGCCATTACTTGCAGAATTAACTAATTTTTTTCGACTCAAAAAATATTTGCCACTTACAATAGTTATATGATAAGTCATTGCGTGAAATGTTTTATCCTTAAACTAAATATTAATCCTTACAATAGTTGTATGATAAATCATTGCGTGAAATGTTTTATTCTTAAATTAAATATTAATTTTTTATTTCTACCTAAGGCGACACTTTTTCTTATTCGTATCCCCATTGTTTTTTTTTGTATCTCTGATTTTTTTTTTAAGTCATAATTAAATTACAGCCCTTGGCTTTAAGGGCGCCAGGCAGGGCTGTCGCTCTTATATCACCTCTGGCAGCCTCCTCCGAGGGAAACGCCCGTGTTATGTAATTGCAGACTGTGACCCATTTCGCCCATTTCATTATGCAGATCTCCGCTGAGATAAAAATTTATCGTCCAATTTTTCACATTAATGTAATTGAAATTGAAACATTTTTCCACTCGCTGGCGGAAAAAAAGTTTAAAAAGTGCGCAACTAACACGCGAGTGTAATAAATATTACGGACGTATGGTAATGACAGTCGCACGGGAATTAATCAAATATGAACAAAATAATTTTTATGCGAAAAAAAAATCAGGAAAATGTAATTGGTGATTGTTAATAAGGCTGCAAATATTTAACTTTAAGGAAAATGTAATTAATAGTTATTAATAAGAAAGGAATTTTTATAACTAGAAGCTAGATCCGCCATTGGTGTAAAATAAATCTTTAATTCTTCTCTTTCTTTAAAATCTTCAGTTAAAGCAATGGTGTAGCTACGTGTAAATCAGAACAAAACTTTTTTGAACATTCAGTGCAGGTTTTCGCAACCTTTTTTTTATCATCGACTCCCTTTAAAGGAGGGGTAATGTTTATTTACCGTATTTCATCTTCCATAGTGACATTCTTATACTTGTTTGTACTTTTTGATTCCCGATATTGATCGTACGATTCGGTCGTACGAAATCTGTCATTTAGATAGGGTTGTAACATGTGAATTTGACAGTTGGCGGGCGCAAACGCAAATGCGAAAACCCCATTTGCGTTTGCGCCCGCCAAATGTTTTATTAACTAAAATTAATTTTGATTCAGAAAATAAATAGAAATATAAATCTTTATTGTTGATTTCTTGCAATTTATTATTATTATTATTATTATCATTATAAGAAATACTTCTAATTCTATGAGGATTTTACAAATCAGAGCGATTTGAATGAGGCAAATGATAAATTCGTAGAAGTGAGTATTTTATTAAAAATAATCTTACGAGAAAATAAACCAAAGCTACACATTGCCTTATTGGAAATTAAAGAGGCTTTAATTTAGTTATTTCACGTTTTTGTAACTTTAAAATGACGTCCGTCAAAGTTAGCACTTTCTTTTGAATTGCGATTTTCAAGAAATTTTAATTTAAGCTGGGTGCTTTAAGATTTTTTTTCTGAGGTAAATTAATACCTTAGATTGTTTATAATATCGATAGAAAAAAATGTAATTTTTTTTGAGAACAATACAAAAATTTAAAAAATCGGTTATTTCGTATGAAAATTTGTATCTAATTTTGGTTAGAATCGCGATTTTTAAGAAATTTTAATTAGTGCTAGGTATTTGATTTTTTTTTTTGGAAAACAAACAACCCTAATATCGATGGGAACGTTTATGAAACAAACAACCCTAACATCGATGGGAAAGTTTATGAATTTAATAACAATTTTTAAAAATCTTTAACAATAAATCGTAATTTTCGTTCAAATGGTCTAAGGATAAACTACAAGTAGGGATTTTAAGTTTACCGACTTGTTTTAATTACCGGTAATAACACAACAATATTGTTATAATGTTAGAAATTATATTATTATTTTTTTTTACTTTCTCCCACATGCAAAACACAGGGAAAGTATTGATTTCGCGAAAATTTGCAAATCAAAAATGTTAGTGCATACATCCATTTTAAGGTCCTTTCTGTTTATTAACTCGGAGAGGTTAGGCCATATAAAATTTAGACAGGACATTTTTCTTTTGAGTATACATATTCCGGTAATTACAGTGTTTTTTTTTAAATTTACGGGAATTTGTTGTTTCCAAGCGGTTAATTTGAGACTTTTAACGAGTGTTTTCCACTCCCAGACTAAGCATGAAGTAAAATTTCGAGTTTAGAAAAGCCTTCGAAATTTGGATTGGCCGCGTAGCGAAGCGGAGCGGCCAATCCAAATTAGGCTTTTCTAAACTCGAAATTTTACTTCATGCGCCACGCTTAAAAACACTGATTTACAGTTAAGTTCAAAAAACACACACAACAACGATTATAGGTAACCCAATATACGTTAGAGTTATTAGGTTGCCTATAATCACTGTTTTAAACAATTTGTTCATCGCAGAATTTTAAAAGATTTCAAGTTGCATCTTTAAACGAGGGTTTTCCACTCCCAGACTAAGCATGAAGTAAAATTTCGAGTTTAGAAAAGCCTAATTTGGATTGGCCAATCCAAAGTTAGATTTAGGCTTTTCTAAACTCGAAATTTTACTTCATGCTTAGTCTGGGAGTGGAAAACCCTCGTTTAAAGATGCAACTTGAAATCTTTTAAAATAACAACGAATGTCGTAAAATGTACAGTGTATGCGTATGTATACCTCAAAGAAAAATTCCCTGTATGTTGGAACTTCGGTTCCAGCGTTGTTATAAGACAATATTTCACAAATGTGCTTATACAAAGATATACATTGAACCTTTCGTAACAAAATAGCGGAAACTGATTTTTTGTAACTGTTTTATTTAACGCAGAAATATTGTTTGTTTAGAGGTCTATTTCGACATAAAATTTATTATTTATATGGAAATAAAAGTTCATATAAAGATTCTATTTTCAACATTTTGTTATATAATGGTTAGTCTTGACGTGTGAAAGACAGAAAGCAATATATCGAAGCGATAATCTTTCTGGATTCGAAGTAGTTTTGCTTCCATATAACCAATTTAAATGTTCCGCCATCTTATATGACGTTAAGAAGTGACACAAGAAGTTCAAGTGACTTGTCCCCTTTTAATTTGATCGTTCCGCCATCTTATATGAGCGGCATTTTTTGGTGCGGTTGCCCAAAATGCTTATTAAATGATGGAATAAATTTGGGGTTATGGTAAACTATGTGTTAAGAGTCAGTAGTGCCAATCTAATTTGAAATTCAAAGCCTACTCTAAATCATGTTTTCAATGATCGCACGGTATAATCGAATTTTTCAGTTAACAAACTAAAAGCGGCAGCATTGTCACCTATGACAACTAAAAATTTTTCAGGTTCGTATTTTTGGGTAGGTAAATATCGCTCGGAAAATACGGGGTAAATACTCAATGTATTTACCTACCCATGGGTATTTACCCAACTCCCATCACTATTGCTATCTCTTGATAACCCCATAAAATACGGAAATTGCTATTTTCTCGTCTTTAAAATAATGTATAACTTCATTTTTGGGCCATTTTGTCCAAGTTAGATATAAATTCGTCCACGCAGATCCTTTTTAGATTCCACAGTTCAACAAAAATGCACAAGTAACGCTATTGACAGACAATGGCAGCATATGCCAAACTAACAACAATTGTCATTTATTTCTAAGCCTACTAAGTTATACACATTCTCATTAACTTAATCCCACCTGTTATGCAACCTCAGAAATGAAATGACGATTTTTATATCAGGAAACCACATAATTCACATTTTAAAAAGTACCTATTACATTTGAATCGCCCAGATGCAAAACCAGCTATACACCTATTTTTTTATTGAGGTTTTGCTATCCCTGGATTCTACTCATCACAGGCTCAAATTTTAAAAATAAATTGGCCTTCAAAACCCATCTTAAACCCTTTCAAATTAAGTTTGAAAGATCCTGTCGATTGCAAAACTTGCTATATTTCTCGGTTGCAAAAGCTGACACGTGTTTTCAGTTGCAAAACCTGGTAACGTTTTACTTAGTTTTATATAACTTTTCTTGTCCCAATTCGATACAATACCAATGTACTGTTGTAATTTATCTAAAAGACCCTGTAAAATTAGTTTTTATCGATTTGCCACAAGTTTGCCAAAATACGTGTGGCTGGTTTTGCATCGGGGCGACTTATTAAATATATAGGTTTTTAATTTAAATTTACTATTACATTTGCTTTTATAAAACTGTTACCGCTCTTCATTTTTGACTTTAACTGTTTTATTACAAATAAAATAATAAATATTCTAAACGAAGTTTTGTTTTTATCTCTGTCTTTCTGTTTATAGAAAATGAATAGTGAATAATTTATGCATTTACATAAATTGTATGGCTAGACACAACAATTAAATAACGAACTAGAACTACGGTGACGAGAAAACGTGTTTTTTGTAATTTCCCCGAGTTATAAGAAAACCGAATTTGCTTTGCAAATCGACGAAGTCGCGTATTTTTATCTTCGGTTTTCGGAAGTGTCCGCTTTCGATTTATTTTTTAAATCGTTTCGAGAATTTTTCAGAAAAGTCTGGTTCATTTGCATATGTGAGGGTCAATATTTGTTTACTGCAGTAGCGACTCGTGAGAATTTCTATAATTTTTCAGAAAAGTCTGGTTCATTTGCATATGCTAGAATCAATTTAGTTGTAGTAGGCTCGTGAGAATTTCTATTAATGGGGCTGTAGATATACAGGGTGTCGCGATTTAGCAGTCGTTGCATGGGTATCTTCTAGATCATTTGCATATGTAAGAATCAAAATTTGTTTACTGCAGTAGCGGCTCGTGAGAATTTCTATTGGCGAGGCTGCAGATATACAGGGTATTCCGATTAAGCAGTCGATGCATGGGTATTTTCTAACGGTAAGAGATATAGAATCGGTTAATTGAGAGAAAATATGCAGCACAACGAGTACTATCTAGGCCTGGTGTAAAACTAACAAAAATGTTGAACGTTCAGAGCATACTGCGAAAAAAACTAATTTTGGCTATTTTTTGTTTTCCTTTGTAACTTGGTTATTATTAATCATAGAAGGATGAGTTTTTGATATTATTAAGGCATTTTTTTGTGCATTTCAATAAAATGTATTTAATTAATTTCTCATCTTGGCACTTGGTGAAACATATTAGTATATGTAAAGTTATTTACATTAAAAATACTTGGTATTGTTTCACAAAACAAGTCGGAATAAAGTTTTAATTTGTGAAATAATACCAAGTGTTTTTAATTTAAATAACTTTACATAAAATTACTACGAAGCAAATATTTTCCAAGATACGCGTACTAACTTCATTTTTTTTTTTATATGGACGCCAACGGTAACTGACTAGAAGGTCATTTTGTAGAGTTTTTATTTTCCTTTTATTTAATAGATAATATAGTTGTTTTATATTTATTATAAGAAAATTAGATGAGATTTTCGTACTTTTTAATGTATTTTATACTAAAATAGTGGTTAAAACGTATTAAATTAGTTTCCTACGTGTAGTAAATTCATAATTTATAAATATTCTTTTGTTCTAATATAAAATTTAACAGCCTACCAAAAAAATATATATTTTTTTTTTTCTTTAAATAAACTTATCATATGATTGATCAAATTAAAAAGAATAAAAACATCTACAAGATGAGCTCTTAACCAGCTTTGAACCAACTAACTACATATTATTAAAAAGTATAAAAAATGTCCTAGTAATATTAAAAAATTATACTTTTTTTTGTTTCTTTGGCCTCGGCTTTCGTCATACAGCCATTATCTATTGTATTATTTTATCTATTTAATTTTTACTAATTCAAACACTTAACTCTTTAAATTCATTTAGACGCCACTTTACATTCATACAGCATCCATGAACCGGAATGAAATAATTTAATTTTTACTCATAAATGTTTCTACCGGACGGGATTCGAACCCGCGACCTCTTGGTCTGTGGGCAGTGTCTCCATCCAGTCGGGCACCATGCTCCAAAATCATCCTTCTATCATCAATAATGGCCAAGTTATAAAGAGAAATAAAAAATCGCCAAAACCGTTTCTTTTTTCGTAGTATGCTCTGAACTAGTGTTGTGAATTGGCGAAAATTCTCGAGCACGTTCTCTGTGAACGAAATGGCGAAACATAGAGAACGTTCTCAACTAGTTTCGGCTTAATGCCATTTTCAAGAATGGTGTACAAAAGAGCAAAATTGATTATATATATATTAGATGTCGGCATTTCAGGTAATAAGCGCTCTAATTATCGGGGAATTCCAAAGGTCCTCGTTGTCATTGACCACGTTTTTTCCCGCCTTAATGGCTTTACTTATTTCTAAACCCTCCCGATAATTCAAAACTAATCCCTTATTACCCGAATGCAACATTTCACAGTCGTTTGAGCTGAAAATATTCTAAATAAACAGACCACAGGGTTCGCAAAACATTGCATCACGGCTAATCAGTTTTTCAGCTCAAACGACTGTAAAATGTTGCATTCGGGTAATAAGGGATTTGTTTTGAATTATCGGGAGGGTTTAGAAATAAGTAAAGCCATAAAGGCGGGAAAAAACGTGGTCAATGACAACGAGGACCTTTGGAATTCCCCGATAATTAGAGCGCTTATTACCTGAAATGCCGACATCTAGTATATATAATCAATTTTGCTCTTTTGTACACCATTCTTGAAAATGGCATTAAGCCGAAACTAGTTGAAAATAAAACAATTTATTAGTGAAACAAGTGAATTTCAATCAAATACTTATATATTAATAGAAATGTTTTACCAAGTGATCAATGAGAAACAAGTTAACGATAGAGAACGTTCTGTTGGGGAATGACCGAAATAATTTTCATGCCTCTGCTCGCTGTTTTCTCGCGGGCTAGATGCGCTGTCATCAATTATCCTTCTCGCACACACTGTTCCATTCTTTCTTTTTTTTTAGCTAATTAAGGATATCGTTATTAAAGAAGTATAATTAATATTAAATAAATATTTATTTTTTAATGTATGTGACTCAGTGAGACACACGCTGTTTGTTTTGAAGTTATTACATTACATTTGAAGAGTGTGACGAGGATAAATGATGACGGCGCCTTCAGCCCGCGAGAAAACAGCAAGCGGAAGCATGTAAATTATCGGGGTCATTCTCCAACAGAACGTTCTGTATAATTCGCCATTTCGGTCATAGAAAACGTGCTCGAGAATTTTCTCCAACTCACAACACTACTCTGAACGTTCAACTTTTTTGTTGGTTTTACACCGGGCATAGATAATAGTCATTGTGCTGCATACTTTCTGCCATTTAACCGATTTTATATTTCTAACCATTTGAAAGATACCCATGCATCGACTGCTTAAGCGGACACCCTGTATACATTCAAGACATTTTTCTTTTAATGTATACTTAAAACAAAAAACAAAAAAATCCTGCCGCGTGTGCGTATTGAGTCATTCGTTTTTTTTAAGAGGTCAATTTGACGAGTGTTTCCAATCCTTGTATTAATCCATTAACGTCCGAGCAACTGTAGAATTATCTCAAAACGTTAATTTTAGGTAAAATTCTGCAATTCTTCTTAAAATTCGCATGAACATGCCTTATTGTGTTACATACTGGTAATTTTTTTTTATTTTAAAAATATGTATAATGTATACGCTGTAAATGTTCAGCCATTCGTCGATTTTATAAAAGAGTTCAATATGAATTTTCAAACAAGTGTATCCATTCCCAGACTAAGCATGAAGTATTTTGGGTAAAATTCTGCACTTCTTTTTATAATTCATATGAACATACCTTATTGTGTTACATACTGGTAATGTTTTTTTAAAATATGCATAATGTAATCGCTGTAAATGTTGAGGAATTCATCGATTTTATAAAAAGAGTTTAATTTGAACTTACGAGTGTTTCCACTCCCAGATTAAGCATGGAGTAAAATTTCGAGTTTAGAAAAGCCTGAAAATTTGGTTTGGTCGCGTAGCGCGAAGCGCGGAGCGGCCAAACCAAATTTTCAGGCTTTTCTAAACTCGAAATTTTACTTCATGCGCCACGCGTATAAAACACTGAAATATTGTGAAGTTAGGAATACACTTAAAAAAATACTTTTTTAAAACGAGTCATAATCGAAATATTTAAATAACAAATTATTTACATTTTTCTTCATACATTCTCAAGTCAGGTCAAATGATACAATATATTTGGTTTGAGTTACGTGAAGAGTTGAATATAATAAACTTAATAAAAAACTTTTAGTAAATAACACACTTGGTTAAGATTTCACTGTTTATTGATTGACACTGCAACAATTGTTTCGCCACACAGTGGCTTCATCAGGCAGATGAATAATGAATTACAAACTTAAACTAACGCTTAAATACTAATGACGTGGAGGAGGTGGTGTTGCTTAGGGAAGGGGGTGGGGGGTGGTAGTGAATTATGTGAGAAATATATATGCATATAAACATACATAAGTATATACAAACGTTAACATATCGTATAAACAGAGGATAAAATGTCAGGACAAATTAAATTAATAAATAACTTAATAAAAGACTAACATTTTCTTCACTAAAAACATTTATTTACGCTAAATGTACATTTCGAACTACGTGTTCATTATCAATAGCTTACTGATTAAATAACAATAAATGATACAATGTATCAAATTAACTTATTTAGTCATTTTTATGTATTCTTCCTTCATCGCGAAACATTAATTATTCTCCGTTTCAATGTTCCAATCATGCACGATTGTTTTTCCATTGTCTTTACCTGAACCACTTCGTACTTCTCTATTTAGTTATTTAATTACCACAAAATAATTAATGTTGAGTTATTATTAATAGCGCTTAATGAGTTAAGCGAAATTTTACTTCATATAAAATTTAGAGTTTAGAAATTACACCTATTCTGAATCACCCTGCGTATCGATTCAACGTGAGAATAATAGTAAAATTATTGATTATGTTATAAATAAACGACTACGATTATTATAAATTCAATTATAATTTCCCGATGATTGAAATAATGAATGGATGTATAATTAATTTATTGAGCGAAAGACATTTCTCCCCTTTGTATATTTTCCTTAACTTTTATTCTGTTACATAACTTTTATGCCCCAGTTCTGATTCATCCCCCCTTTAATGCATTCTCTCAGCCCTCTGGATGGAATAAAAATGCTCTTAAACCGGATTATGTTGCTTTTATGTTACATTGTAACACTTCCGCATGAAGTTATTACGTTGTTGGCATCGGTAATGTAATTGATGGATTATTTTCAACTTCATTGGATTAGATAAATATATACGGTTTTTTTTTATTGGCCAACCTGATCTGGTGATTTTTTTATAATGTTAGATATTTGTAGGAATATTGTTTTTTTTAGTTACGTGTAGTTATAAATTAATCCTCTAGTTGTAATTCTGAATTTTGAGTTCAAAATAAATTTTTGTTTATGTTTTCCTCATGATTGCAATGTTTAAATCTATGTCTTATACGCGTGGCGCATGAAGTAAAATTTCGAGTTTAGAAAAGCCCGAAAATTTGTCGAGGGTCGCTGCGCGACCCTCGACAAATTTTCACGGGGCTTTTCTAAACTCGAAATTTTACTTCATGCTTAGTCTGGGAGTGGAAAACACTCGTTTAAAGCTTCAAATTTAATCTAAAAAAAAAAATCAAGGAATATCTAGATTTACAGAAAATAGGCTGAATTTGGAATACGTATACTTAAAAGAAAAACTCGCTGTATCTAGATATATATTTTTAAACGGAACATTCCCTGTATACGAAAAAAAACAAAAACCCTAAACTAGAAATTTTACTGAACATTTCTGTAAATCTTTAGATATTCCTTGTTTTTTTTTAGGTTGAATTTGAAGCTTTGAGCGAGTGCTTTCCACTCCCAAGCTAAGCATGAAGTAAAATTTCGAGTTTAGAAAAGCCCCGTGAAAATTTGTCGCGGGTCGCGCCGCCACCCGAGACAAATTTTCGGGCTTTTCTAAACTCGAAATTTTACTTCATGCGCCACGCGTATAAAACACAAAAATATTGTGATATTTATGTATATTCGAACTTCATTTGAAATCTGTGTTTTATACGCGTGGCGCATGAAGTAAAATTTCGAGTTTAGAAAAGCCCAGAAAATTTGTCTCGGGTCGCTGCGCGACCCTCGACAAATTTTCACGGGGCTTTTCTAAACTCGAAATTTTACTTCATGCTTAGTCTGGGAGTGGAAAACACTCGTTTAAAGCTTCAAATTTAATCTAAAAAAATAAAACAAGGAATATCTAGATTTACAGAAAATAGGCTGAATTTGGAATACGTATACTTAAAAGAAAAACTCGCTGTATCTAGATATATATTTTTAAAAGGAACATTCCCTGTATACGAAAACAAAACAAAAACCTTAAACTAGAAATTTTACTGAACATTTCTGTAAATCTTTAGATATTCCTTGTTTTTTTTTAGGTTGAATTTGAAGCTTTAAGCGAGTGCTTTCCACTCCCAGACTAAGCATGAAGTAAAATTTCGAGTTTAGAAAAGCCCCGTGAAAATTTGTCGAGGGTCGCGCAGCGACCCGAGACAAATTTTCGGGCTTTTCTAAACTCGAAATTTTACTTCATGCGCCACGCGTATAAAACCCTAAAATATTGTGATATTTATGTATATTCGAACTTCATTTTAAATCTGTGTTTTATACGCGTGGCGCATGAAGTAAAATTTCGAGTTTAGAAAAGCCCAGAAAATTTGTCTCGGGTCGCTGCGCGACCCTCGACAAATTTTCACGGGGCTTTTCTAAACTCGAAATTTTACTTCATGCTTAGTCTGGGAGTGGAAAACACTTGTTTTAAGCTTAAAATTAAACTCTTTTAAAACACAACGAATGTCTGAAAATTTACAACTTATGTATGTTTATCTAAAATTACCTGTATAATTGTTTTGTATAATAGAAACTACAGTCTTAACTAAAAAATAGTATGTTATACGAACAACGTTAAAATGTTTTATTTGATGTAATTCCTATTATTTTTACTCCTGGAATTAATAAATTGGAGTAAATTAGAGTTGGCAGTGCCTTAAAGTTTATTATAAATTAAGGCTGTGAATTAGAATTTGCAAAATAGTCAAATATTTATATAAGTAAATTATTTGAATTATTTAGTGTTAAAAAAGTATATCAAACTTCAGCTCTCCCTGCCGGATTATTTTGTGCATTATTTCGACTGAATTTTACATTTTAATTTGTACATCACGATATATTTCACTGAAACCGGTTGGTTTTCACTGAAACCGGTTGGTTTTCACTGAACCGGTTGGTTTTCACTGAAACCGGTTGGTCGACACAACACTAACACAAAGCCTTATTTTTTATTTTAATAACACATTTTATTATCACTTTTCTGTCAAATAATTAATCAATTGCAACATGGCATTGACATATCAATGTCATTACATGACAAACATTAGGGACAACAAATAACCAAAGAACCTAAGAATAATAAATCCTAAATTTGGTTAGCCAATAAACAAAAACTTAACTCTAGCAAAGTCGTTAAACCGCTCGAAGACATGACTTTGCTCTCGTTTAATTAATAAACAACAAAGTTTTCGTGAAATAATTGTTCAATTTTTTTCTGAAAAAATAACCCTCTAGTGAAAATATAAAAACGATTAAAATTAATATCGACTTTCTGCAAAAATTTTGTCTCATTGCAGAAAGTCGATAATAATTTTAATTGTTTTTTTTTAATATTCTGCAAACTATTGACAAACTCAATTTTTCTTTATGTTAAATTTTTTTTATGTTAAATTTTCTTTATGTTAAATTTTCAATTTTTTCTGAAAAAATAACCCTCTAGTGAAAATATAAAAACGATTAAAATTAATATCGACTTTCTGCAAAAATTTTGTCTCATTGCAGAAAGTCGATAATAATTTTAATTGGTTTTTTTTTTCTAAATATTCTGCAAACTATTGACAAACTCAATTTTTCTTTATGTTAAATTTTCTTTATGTTAAATTTTCAATTTTTTTCTGAAAAAATAACCCTCTAGTGAAAATATAAAAACGATTAAAATTAATATCGACTTTCTGCAAAATATTTGTCTCATTGCAGAAAGTCGATAATAATTTTAATTGTTTTTTTTTTTTTAAATATTCTGCAAACTATTGACAAACTCAATTTTTTTTTATGTTAAATTTTCTTTATATTAAATTTTCAATTTTTTTCTGAAAAAATAACCCTCTAGTGAAAATATAAAAACGATTAAAATTAATATCGACTTTCTGCAAAAATTTTGTCTCATTGCAGAAAGTCGATAATGATTTTAATTGTTTTTTTTTTTAAAATATTCTGCAAACTATTGACAAACTCAATTTTTCTTTATGTTAAATTTTCTTTATGTTAAATTTTCAATTTTTTTCTGAAAAAATAACCCTCTAGTGAAAATATAAAAACGATTAAAATTAATATCGACTTTCTGCAAAAATTTTGTCTCATTGCAGAAAGTCGATAATGATTTTAATTGTTTTTTTTTTAATATTCTGCAAACTATTGACAAACTCAATTTTTCTTTATGTTAAATTTTCTTTATGATAAATTTTCTTTAAGTTAAATTTTCTTTATGTTAAAACCTGTAGTGGTTTTATTTATAAAAAAAATCCCTGAATTTGTATGTCCCTCAAAAGTCTAAACATTTCTGTTTCAAATGAGTTTTCAATTCTGATTTTCTTTCACGATTTTATAAAGCCTAAATATTTGTTAAAATTATCTTTATTTCCAATTGTCTATTAATAAATCAGTTGATGTTTACCTACTGATCTTGACATGATTAAACGTGATTATTTTCGTATATTTAATATTTGTTTCCGTTTTTCTTTCGTCTCACCTAAACATTGGTATTACGTAAAGTGTAACTGAGAAGTGTACATTACGTTCTGAAGCCATTACTTTTATCGTTTTAGCTGGCAATACAATTTAAAGCTTCGACCTTAAGCGACTGCTATAAAATTCTAAATAACAATTGAGCTGGAAATATCGGTGTTTTTTTTCCTAAATATTAAATACGTACATATATAAAAAAAAACATGATTTGATAATACAACTTCTGATAATCAGCAATAAAATTACATAATATTTTTTAATCTATCGTATGTTCGATAAAAAAACCTCTAGAGTGCCTTGAAAAATATTGTAGGTTGACAACTCTAAAATTATATACAGGGGGTCTCCTAAAAAAACGCCGCAGGCTATAACTTCTTTATTTATTGACCGATTTTAAAAAATCAAAAAAACAATTAAAATGGCTTTACAAGATCTACAAACAAGCCCTAATTTTACTTCTTTACCAAATCAAGTTTCATGTCAGCGATAGTCAACTTATTTTTTTTCCAAATGGCCACGTATATTTTTTTAAATTGATTCTGATAAAGGTTTCTTTTCTAAATCCACTTATAAAAATAAGCGATTGTATACGTATACAACAAGTTGACTTTGGTGCAATATTCATTAGTAAAAAAATGTTTATTAACATAAAATTGGAGTCTTATAGATTTGTTTAAGTGTGCCATGGAAAAATTAAACACATGAAACACATGAAACAATAACTGTTATCTAAGTGACAGTGTCTCAGATTTAAAATTGCTATGAGCAACGTCAACAAATTGAAATAAATTCGGGCATAAATAAAAACATACGCCTTCTTTACGATGTCCACTTATACTTTTATATACTATTTTTTTTACTTATAAGTATTACACAAAAGCCAACTTGTTGTAGATATTTGAATTTAGAAAAATATTCTCTATCAGAATAAATTTAAAAAAATATACGTAGCTATTTGAAAAAAAAAAGTTGACTGTCGCTGACATGAAAGTTTATTTGGTAAAAAAACTCAAATCAAGTCTTCTTTGTAGATCTGGTGGAGCCATTTTAATTGTTTTTTGTTTTTTTTGAAATCGCTCAATAAATAAAGAAGTTATGGCCTGCGGCGTTTTTTAGGAGAATAAAATCATGATTTGAAAATACAACTTCTGATAATCAACAATAACATTAGACAATATTTTTTTATCTATCGTGTGTTTTATATATTATATATATTATAATTATTATGTGTTTAATTAATTTCTCACCTAACTTATAGTGAAACATTTTTGAATCTAATTTTGGATATTTAATTAAAACACGTGGTTTGTTTCACTAATTTATATTTTCTCCGACTAGTTAACCAATGGTCGAAACCAGTCGGAGAAAATATAAATTAGTGAAACAAACTAAGTGTTTTAATTAAATATCCAGAATTATAATTATTACGTATGACGTTTATTATATCAATTCCTAAAGCGTGTAGCCAACTTAAACACTGGAGCAGCTCCCAAGTGCTAAATAAAATTTTTACGATACAAAAACGCGTGTTGAGGATAATGTTCGGCTTAAACCAACTACAAACCTGCCGGGGAATGTTCAAGAAGCACTTCCTACTGACAGTACCCGGTATATATATTTTTGAGTGTATAAAATTCTGTCACAAATACAAACACCTATTTGCGGAAAATGTCAGGGATGCATCAAGAAACAAATATAACTTGATATACCCACGCCATCGTTTAACATTAACAGAAAAATCTGCGTTTTATGCATGTGCTAAATATTATAATTTGTTACCAAGGCATATAATCATCGAAAATAAGTTTGATAAATTCAAACCATTAGCGTTCGAACACTTGCGAAATAGGGAACCTTTACACTATTTCAGAATTTCTTAGTTATGGCGCGGCTAGAACTTAAATTTTGTATCCTGAATTTCTATTTTCTATTTTTTGACGTATTCAAATTTGTTAACAACCACTTGTAATTCTAATTGTAGCAAATATTGAATAAAAAGTATTATTATATTATTAATAAATTAAAAAGAAATCATGGCACTCTAGAGGTTGTTTTTAGTGAACGTACGATACTTTGGTTGTTCTGAACTTTGGTCTTAAATTCTACATATGAGATTTTTTATAATTTATATTAATAATGAAATAAATACCCACCGATAATGAAAGTGATGTTAATTCCTAAAGCGTGTAGCAAACTTAAATTTAAAAAATAAATCGTGGTATTCTAGAGCTTTTTTTATTGAACATGCGATACTTTGGTAGTTCTGAACTTTGGTTTTAAGTTCTACAGGTGAGATTTTTCAAAATGTATTTTAATATAGAAATAAATACCCACCGATAATGAAAGTGTGTACGTCGTCTGCATGCACGAGAAAATCTACGTCAAATGGAAACGGAAATATTTCCTGACGCAAAAATCGCATGTCACAGATTTCGTCATTCATTTGGGTCAAAAATATCCGCGTTTACGTTTTACTTTGCTCGGCTTCACTAGACGCAATGTGTGGGAATAATAACATCATTTTCAAGAAAAATACAAAAATAGCTGCAATAGCCGCAAACAACGAACATAGGAGTAATATTTTTAAAGATATATTCGTTCAGTATGGAAAACTGCCCAGTGTAATAAAATTTCATGAGTTATATATATATATATAAATCTTTATTCCAGAACATACTCGTACAATGATCTAATATATACAATACATTTACATATACAAAAAATATATACATTGCTCTGGAATTGGCTATCGACCAAAGGTCTTTCCGCCTTTCATGAGTTATTTTCTCTTAAAAAGAGTATTTAAATCACGCAATGACTTGCCGAAAATGCACATTTCGAGGTTAGGATCGCAACTTTGCTGAACGGGTGTCCCTGATACCCCGTTTGAGGCTTTTATTAACTTTGTAAAAATTTTAAAATTCTAAACGATGTCGGATTTTAACCAGATAATGACAATGAAAAGCAGATTTTAATTATCTTTTTTTTTCTAGTTATGTACTATTTTTCTAATATAATCGGAGAAGCAGGAATTTTCAGATAAATGATTTTACTTGTAAAATCTAAATGTATGCTATATGTTTCCCTATTTTTAGTATCTTGGTAGATATTTTTAACAAATTCATGAATTTGAAGGGACCTCGGTGGCCGAGTGGGTAGAGACCCTACCCACAAACCCAAAGGTCGCGGGTTCGAGTCGAGTTCGGTGGACTCATTTATGAATAATAAATGATTAAATTTAGGTCCATGTGTGAATGCATTGTTGCGTCCAAACGAATTAAATAAGTGTACGAATCAGTTAAAATTAATTGAAATAAGTTAATAAAAATTTTGTATGTTGGTTAATAGTACAAATAACTAAGGCCAGGCAAAAGCCAAACAAAAAGAAATGAATTTTGGTATATAAGCACAATATTTGCGTCTGACAGTTTTTTGTTCCTTGGTATAGAAAGAACTATTGATTGCATTTTTTTTTTTATTAATAAACAGTAAAAATAAACAAATACAGGAAATTTCCAGTAAAACCAGCGTTATCTGGTATACGTTGGTCACCTGAAATCTAGTCCGTCCCGACAGAAACTGGACAACATAATTATCACCTCTCCTTTATCTCGCATCCATTCGACGCAATTAAATCCGTTTCATTCTCGCTTCAAAGGAAAAATAACACACCTTGCACACGGTAAACTCGTTGCTTCAATGAAATAATCAACGCTGTTTTTGATTACTATTCAAAGTAAATATCAAAGTACAAACAAACCTCAATTTTATTCAACGATTTTTTTTATATTATCAATTGGAAATAGTATTTTATTAAACTTAGTGTGTGTTTAATAGAATACGATTTCCAATTGATAATATAGAAAAAATGCGTTGATTAAAATTGATAAATAGTAACAGATATATTGTTTGTTTATCAAAAAGAATTGTTACGCAATTTTATTAATTTTTTCCTGCTGAAGACTTTACAAAACTTTATGTTCGATAATGGCAAGCTAAATTTGCCGAAACTGCAGTCACATAAAAATAAATTGTGCTTTAGAAAATTGTTGTTATACTAAACTATTTAGTAAACATTTTGAAATTTTTAAATAAAAAGAAAAAATAAATTTTAACTATTGGATTTATTTGTAAAAACAAAACCTTAGGCTAAATCAATTCGCTTTAGGAAGCCGGAAATATGTTCCATTTAAAATAAAAAAGTTGCACGGTGCCCATGAATTATAGGACATCCTGTATATGTGAAAAAAAATTTATGATTTTTTCGGTTTAATAGACAAGAAATGCAGATTTTCGGTTGTCAAGAGAGTACTTTAAGCGTTACTTTCGTGGCGGTTAATTCAAAAAATATAGAGTATTTCAACGAGGACGAAAAGCTGGATATTTTCCTTAATATTAAAAATACGAAAAAAATGTTTTAGATACAAGTTGCATAATATCATTTTCAAAAACTTCTTTAAACTTTTTGGGGAAAAGCGACAGAATTCAAAAATTATAGTTGTATTTTTCTAGCCAGAACTTATTTTTTATTTAGCCAATATTTCACTGAACTTTTGTCTGAAGAAGCTGACGAAAGTTCTGGCTAGAAAAATACAATTATAATTTTTTTAATTCTGCCGCTTTTCCCCAAAAAGTTTAAAGAAGTTTTTGAAAATGATATTATGCAACTTGTATCTAAAACATTTTTTTCGTATTTTTAATATTAAGGAAAATATACAGCTTTTCGTCCTCGTTGAAATACTCTATATTTTTTGAATTAACCGCCACGAAAGTAACGCTTAAAGTACTCTCTTGACAACCGGAAATCTGCATTTCTTGTCTATTAAACCGAAAAAATCACTTAATAGCTCTGTCTGCAGTAGCAATGTTTCGATCCCAAAAAAGTATCGATAACTGAAAAATAGTAGTAGTAAAGTAAGTCCGATGTGGTCCAGGCAAACCAATGATGCTACAAATCGATAAATGATTGTGCATATTATGTAAAACTGTAACAAGTTAAATTGAGCTGTCTTTGACAGAAAAATTCAAAAATGTCAGTCACGGAGGAATTCCATATATCGAACATCCCTACTCTCTTGACAACCGGAATTCTGCATTTCCTGATCTACTAGACCGGAAAAATCACCTCCCTCGTCACACGTACTTCAAAAATTCGTTCACACCAGTAAATTTTAATATATAAAATTAGGAAAATTTTATTCATGCAATTGCAAACAATGTCTTTATTAATAAGACAACTTAAGACAATAAATATCCATTTAAACAACTACTTCAATGGATATTAATTCTCTTAAGTTGTCTTATTAATTAAGACATTGTTTGCATTTTCACGAATAACATTTTCGTAATTTTATATATTATGTTTAAAGTGTGCAAACTGTAAGAAGCGTAAGCTTATTTTCTCGAATTCAAATAGTTTTGAATTTGAATTATTCTTACCAGTAAATTGTTTTTCCCCACTTGGTTTCAAAAATGCTATTTAGATTCTCTTGGAACATCTTGACAAATAATAATTAATGGTTTGTATATTTTCCATTTGCTTTAATATATAACTAATTATTACACATTGTGCAATCATTATACTTAATTTACATTTCATTCCTAAAATTATTCTGTCTAAGCAGCAGACATTCCTTAAATATTTAATGATAGTGTGAGTATTGACACTCTTAAAACATTTTTAATTAGTGGTATGCGTGATTTTCCTGGAATGTTACGATGTTTATATTTTTTTCACAAGTGCCCAGGATTCTCGTTACATTTTATTAGCCTACATAATCAAGGATTAATTGAATTCGCATGATACGATAAAACGCCCGATTAATAAATTTATGACTATCTTATCAGCCGTGATTAGCTTCACACGCTCACGTGAATTAGTTCTAGATTAGCTTTCTTGAGAGTAGTTTCGGTTGTCGTGTGAAAAAAATTGTAATGGTAAGTTTAATTGTAATGGGAAGTTTATTAACTAAAATAATTCTTAATATAACAATTGAGTCGCCCAGATGCAAAACCAGCCATACTTGCTTTAACAAAGTTGTGGCAAAATGACAAAAAATTATTTTGCAGCGTCTTTTAAATAAATTAAAGTAGTTAGTTAACTATTGATAATAATAATAATAATATTTATTACCCAACAGGACATCCCAATTACAGAGTAATATTACAAAAGTAAAAATTCTTAAAATAATATATATAAACAAAACAAAATAAAATTACAAAAATAAAGATAAAGATCACGTGATTCTATTTAAACAAAATAAATTAAATATTTAGAAATTATAATAATAAAATAATGGCAAAATAACTAAGAAATAACAATAGTTAGTCTATGCAGCCGTTTGTTGTTATTAATATCAAGTACCAGAAATTATGTTCTTGAATTCACGTAAGTCCAAGTGAAAAATATCACAATGAGTGGCAAATATGTTGTGATACACACAAATGCGACGCACTGGGGACAGTTCCAAGACATTAGTTTGAGCTTTTTGAACATAAAAGCTGGTACAATAACGTGTCGAGAGTCTAGGTACATAAAAATGTATCCTTTGCAAAAGTTCCGAACAATCAACTGAATTATGTAGTAACTTAAACAAGAAGATTTGACCGTGAATATTCCTACGTTCGACCAAAGTAACTGCATCAAACTCTTCTAAAAGTAATTCATGACTGAAACCTTGAGGGGGGTAGGTACCATGCATTTTATACCACAAGTATTTATAAAATGTACGCTGAATATTCTCGACCGATTGAATAGATGAAATATAAATTGGATTCCAAACAATTGAGCCATGTTCTAGAATCGATTTCACATATGAGTTATACAACGTTTTTAAACAATTAATATTATTAAATGATCTAGTATTACGTATGATGAATCCAAGAGCTCTGTTAGCTTTTAAGATAATAGCGCTGTAATGATGTTTAAACGTAAAAAGCGAATCATAGGTTATCCCTAGATCTTTAAATACATAGAGCCTTTCAATTGACTGATTATCAACAGTATATGTATATATGATCGGATTTCTTTTATGCGAATAAGTCACAACTTTGCATTTGGCTACATTAAGATAAAGGTTATTAGTTTGGCACCATGTAATGTCAAGCATGTTTTGTAATTGCGAACAAGATGAAGAGTCATAGATAGTTGAAAACAATTTAAGATCATCGGCAAATAATAAGTGTTTACAATCTAAAATGAAGCTCAAGTCATTTATAAAAAGAAGGAAGAGTAGCGGGCCAAGGTTTGAGCCTTGGGGTACACCAGAGCAAGCCAAAAATGTCTTTGATTTAAATCCATTAACCCAAACATTAAGTGGACGATCACATAAGTATGAGTTAAATAACTTAATTAAATTGATATGGATATGATATGGATACTAAGTGTGCATTATGGATAATGCACACTTAGTATCCGAAATGTACATATAGTACTCAAATGAAAACAGTGAAGAAAGGAATTTAACCGCTTTTTATTACTATTAAATTAAAGTAGTTTTGTATTGTGGGGGCTTCTACTTCGTTATACATGTTAATTTATTAATAAAAAACGGTTTAACTTTGTTTATATAACACAATTTATTTTTATGTGACTGCAGTTTCGGCAAATTTAGCTTGCCATTATCAAATATGTAGTGTTAAAGGAGACTTGTGTTGAATGGGAACAAGAAAAATGAAAAGTAGTAAAAGTAAGTTAAGTAAATAGTTAATAGATTTTGCACCTGAAAAAAATGGTTACCTCTTGCAACCGAGAAATGTAGCAGGTTGTGCATTCGGCAGGATTTTTCAAACTTCATTTTAATAGGTTTAAGCTGGGTTTTGAAGGACAATTTATTTTTAAAAATGTAGTCTGAGACGAGTACAATCCAGCGATACCAAAACCTCAAAATCGAAAAATAGGTGTATGGTTGGTTTTACATGTAGGCGACCTAAGTAATAATACGAATAAAAAACAAATAATTACGAGCTTACCATTTATTGATTACACAAATAAGACACTTAAACTTTGTTTGTATAACTGAGGTTTTTATTCTGACTACAGTTTCGAGAACTTTAACTTGTCATTATTAAACTAGAAGTACTTCTAGTTTGATAATGACAAGTTAAATAATAATTTTTGTCTCGTGCTGGTACTTAACGATTTAATGACTTAATGATATTTTTCGTTAAAAATTATGAAACATAAAATGTTTATGAAATTTGCAGCAATTATTAAAGCAGAGTGAGACAATTAATAAATAAAACTGTTAACTGTTAGCTGTTACCGTTAATCGTTAACAGTTTGATAATGACAAGTTATAGTTGTCGAAACTATAGTCACAATAAAAACCTAAGTTATACAAACAAAGTTTAAGGGACAACACCACTGTGACCCCCTGTTTTTTGCCGTTTTTTAAGAATTTTTTTTTGTGGGAAAAAAAGAGATATTCAAAAATTTTTTGTTGTTTTGTTCGTTGTTTATTAAAGATACATAAAAAAAAATTCAAAATTTTCACGCCTCATGGTGGCGCTGGGGAAGCTCCCGCGTCAGGTGCTGTTGCCTTTGCAGTGATCCACGGCACGCAGCAGAACTGTCTTCAAAGTCGATCTGAAAAAAAATATCGAGTGTTTTCGTTAATAATAT
The DNA here is from genome assembly GCA_932526585.2 of Philonthus cognatus. Classification (NCBI taxonomy): domain Eukaryota; kingdom Metazoa; phylum Arthropoda; class Insecta; order Coleoptera; family Staphylinidae; genus Philonthus; species Philonthus cognatus. The sequence goes on along the minus strand of OW052247.1, from coordinate 53,702,065 downwards.
GATATTTTGAAGAGAAGTACATAGGGATTTGAAAAAATATTGATTTTTAAAAAATAGGAACGCTTTCGAAATTTAAGGTCGATTTTCGAGCAAAGTTTCTCGTTGAAAAAAGGCTATAATTTTTTTATTTATTGAGATATCGAAAAAATCCTATGTACTTCTTTAGATAAACTATTTTTATTGATTCAGTCCAAATTTGAAGTCGATCGGATAAAAATTGCTCGAGTTCTGCTGCGTGCCGCACTCAAAAAAGTGGTTTTGAGAAAAACGCATTCAAAGTTTGAAGTTTGTTAATTTATGTGATAAATTGGAAAACAAATTTTTTACCTAATCAGCGATTCCGGCACCATATAGCTGGCCTTCAAGAAGCAAATAAAGGTCCCCAGCATCTTTTCTCGAACTTTAGAGGCTTTTCTTGCCTCTTTTGCAGCATCCGTGAGCGAGCGCTCCGCCTGCTCGATCCGCGCTTCGTCGGTTTCAACGCAAAAATTGAAACAATTTGGGTCGATGGTTACCCCCAACGTCTCCATAACTTTCATGAGGCTTCTCAGGCCATCGTTGAATAATAATACCGCGATATCAGCGGCAATATCGATGATTTTTTTGCCCCCGGACTGACACTTGGGGGCTATTGCCCAAACTGATTTGTTGTAGCTTTCGTTATTGTTTTGCGTAAAGCCGCCCAAACAACGCTGCAGCAAATCGTCTCTGCTCAAATTTTCATACACTGGCGTAATTGCCTCCAATACTACCTTACCTACCGCTATCCCTATACCGGCCTTGAAATTTTTTTAACTATCGCCACCTAAGGCGGCGCGGGACTCCGAGCGTCACGGAGCGCTGCACCGCTCCACAATATATTTACTATCTCCGAAAATAATAATTTTTTCGACCTGGAACCAACGGCATTCTAATCTTAAATGTATTTTAGATTTTTCTAGATGGTTTTCAAAAAATCGATTTTTTGAAGCCGTCACAGTGGTGTTGTCCCTTAAGTGCCTTATTTGCGTAAACAATGATTTATAACCAAGTAGAAGCCTCCACAGTTAACAGTTTATTTATTAATTGTCTCACTCTGCTTTAATAATTGCTGCAAATGTAATGAACATTTTATGTTTCATAATTTTGAACGCAAAATATCATTAAGTCGTTAAGTACTAGCGGCCATGGGCGTAGCCAGGATATTGACCAGTAAGGAGCACGAGACTAAAAATATCCTTTAATTTAAAGAAATGTCAATTATTAGTGTTTTATTTTATTTTTTAACATAGGTGTTCACTCCTTGATTAAGCATGAAGTAATATTTCGAGTTTAGAAAAGCCAGAAAATTTGGATTTGGGCGCGGAGCGAAGCGTAGCACAATATATGAATCGACCGTTCTAGCGGGACAAAATTCAAATTATTGAAATATGGAAATTACAAATGCATTACTACAAATTATTCATATATGTATATCAGAAAAAGATTCATGATACAGAATTATTTCAGTTTACTTTCAATTCTCTGTAACAAAATTGAAGTAAACAACTAATTTCATTTGTTGTTGATTCATTTTATTATCAATTATTTTAAAATTGCATCGTTTGATCAAAGCTGAAGAATATTTTCTCTTTGGTCTCTTTTTCTGCAAAGGTACCTACAATATCATATATTATTTGTATAAATATAATATAATATAACAAATATATAATAGGTTAATCAATTTATAACAAAAAAAAAACAAATAAAAACAAACAAAAAACATTCATATATTTTGTGTCATACATCGTCATAAACTAATACCTGTTTTCTAATGATCCTCAAGATGTCTAATTTACAATGAATCTTGGTAAATTGTGCGATTTTTTGCGATTACTAAGATGTTTAACATTTTTGTTAGATGAAGAAATTAAGTAAACACGCCTTGTTTACTGTCAATATTTCTTAAAATAATGTTAATTAAAAAACAAATAATTACGACATAATATATAAAATTACGAAAAAACTATTCGTGAAAATGCAAACAATGTCTTAATTAATAAGACAATTTAAGATGATAAATATCCATTGAAACAACTACTTCCCGTGCAAATACACCTCCGGATATTGAATTACACAATGAAATATTTAAAATCTTATATAATTTGATTTGTTACAACGCTCTATTAAAGTATATGCAACGTTTAGGTCAAATTCTCTTCAAACCAACCAACAATACAATTTATGTTTTAAGTGTGCAAACTATAAGAAGCGTAAGCTTATTTTCTCGAATTCAAATAGTTTTGAATTTGAATTTATCTTGTTTGAAATAATTACGAGTTTTGAAATAATTACGTTTATTAATTACACTAATAAGACACTTAAACTTTGTTTGTATAACTGAGGCTTTTGTTGTGACTATAGTTTCTAGCACTTTATCTTGTCATTATCCAACTAGAAGTATTTCTAGTTTGATAAAGATAAGTTAAATAATAATTTTTGTCTCGTGCTCTTTACTGGACAATATCCTGCCTACGCCCATGGCCGCTGGTACTTAACGATTCAATGACTTAATGCTATTTTTCGTTAAAAATTATAAAACATAAAATGTTCATGAAATTTGCAGCAGTTACTAAAGCAGAGTAAGACAATTAATTAATAAAGCTCCATCACCTGCAAACTTATGCCGGTTTTTTCTTTCAAAGCTAAATAAATGTACGTTTATTCAAATCATATCCGATACTATTTTAAATAACTCAAATAATATTTTCTAGGATCCTATGTATTTATTTTATATAGGGAGTTATTTTAAGTATACTGAAATATATGTCAATTTCTGCGTATATGCTGTAAATCTTCAGATATTGGTTTTTTTTTTAAGAGTTCAGTTTGAAGCTATAAACGAGTTTCGTCCACTCCCAGACTAAGCATGAAGTAAAATTTCGAGTTTAGAAAAGCCCCGCGTAGAAAATTTGTCGAGGGTCGCGCAGCGACCCGAGACAAATTTTCACGGGGCTTTTCTAAACTCGAAATTTTACTTCATGCGCCACGCGTATAAACCACTGATTTCAAGTAAAGTTTAAAATATTCTTATTAAGCAGTCTATTGTTAATTCTGCTTTAGCAATATTTTTTTAATACTGATTTAACAGCGTATCTTCAGATATTCGTTTTGCTAAAAGTTCAATTTAAAGCTTTAAACGAGTGTCATCCACTCCCAGACTAAGCATGAAGTAAAATTTCGAGTTTAGAAAAGCCCCGCGTAGAAAATTTGTCGAGGGTCGCGCAGCGACCCGAGACAAATTTTCACGGGGCTTTTCTAAACTCGAAATTTTACTTCATGCGCCACGCGTATAAACCACTGATTTCAAATAAAGTTTAAAATATTCTTATTAAGCAGTCTATTGTTAATTCTGCTTTAGCGATATTTTTTTAATACTGATTTAACAGTGTATTTTTAATTTCACAATATTTCAGTGATTTATACGCGTGGCGCATGAAGTAAAATTTCGAGTTTAGAAAAGCCCCGTGAAAATTTGTCTCGGGTCGCTGCGCGACCCTCGACAAATTTTCTACGCGGGGCTTTTCTAATCTCGAAATTTTACTTCATGCTTAGTCTGGGAGTGGATGACACTCGTTTAAAGCTTTGAATTGAACTTTTAGCAAAACGAATATCTGAAGATATACTATTACTTGCTTAATCTGGGAGTCGAAACACTCGTTTAAAGTTTCAAATTGAACTTTTTCAAAAAGGCTACGAAAATCGAGGATATTACTTAAAATAAAAATTCCCTGTATAAAAATTGTTTTAAAAAGTCAATTGCTTGTAATAAGTCTAAAAGTATACACAGTGATATACATTATGAATAAGAAAACTTCAACAACATAAAAGGAGCGACAAACATAATGCTAAATGTATGCAAAATTAAATATTTGTTTTGTTGATAATACACCTAAAATATTGTATTGTGGAGGCGTTATACATGTTAATTTATTAATAAAAAACGGTTTAACTTTGTATAACACAATTTATTTTTATGTCACTGCAGTTTCGGCAAATTTAGCGTGCCATTATCAAACATATAGTGACTAAAACTACTTACAAAACAGGTATATATACAAAATGGTTAGAGAAAAACACAAACAAATTACAAAACGGCTGTAAAAATGGGGGTGTACACTAGGTCGACCTGGTCGTTAATGAGAAGGATTCCCGGATTAGCGCGGGCTTTGTGTATTTCTAATGCTTCTAGGAGATTCATCTTCCGACCCTTTTCGGTATAGTGAATAATGGAAAGTACATCTTTTGCAAAAGTATGGTTTTCATCTAACAGATGTTTTGCAAAAGGCGACTTATCACACTGTCTCAACTTCTCTTTTGCAAAACATCTGTTAGATGAAAACCATACTTTTAGAAAAGATGTACTTTACATTATTCACTATGCCGAAAAGGGTCGGAAGATGAATCTCCTAGAAGCATTAGAAATACACAAAGCCCGCGCTAATCGGGGAATCCCTCTCATTAACGACCAGGTCGACCTAGTGTACACCCCCATTTTTACAGCCGTTTTGTAATTTGTTTGTGTTTTTCTCTAACCATTTTGTTTATATACCTGTTTTGTAAGTAGTTTTAGTCACTATATGTTTGATAATGGCAAGCTAAATTTGCCGAAACTGCAGTCACATAAAAATAAATTATGTTATACAAACAAAGTTAAACCGTTTTTTATTAACACCTAAAGTCTCTTACTGAATTTAATTATTGACCCATTTAAATAACTTTTTTGGGAAACTATCTATTTTTATATTAATCCAAAATTAATTAATTTCTGATCAAAAATGGACCATAAAAACTAGTCCATGAATTTTGTCCCACTAGATTGGTTAAATCGTGTACTGTGCGTAGCGCCCAAATCCAAATTTTCGGGATATTCCAAACTCGAAATTTTACTTCATGCGCAAGGCATAATCAACCCTGATTAATGTAAATTTTAAAATACAGGGTCGCTAAAAAGTATGGATACAGCAGGATACAGTTGAAATTTGGGATAAATTCTATCATCTCAGATTTTTTTCAATTTGCTACCATCATTTATTTCGAAAATACAAGGCTAACTTGATTTTTTAAATGGCACGAGTGGTCAAATTTAGAATTTTTAAAAAGAGCATTTTTTTTCTGAATTCGGTAATGTAACACATGCCCAACTTTATTTTTATTAAAAGGTAAAAAAAAATAAAATTCAAAAATGCATTTCGTGTTTAAGCTTTTTTCTTTTATGAAAATATGTTCTGTTTTAGTTAAATGTCTTATTTTCACATTTATTATTAACTATTATTTATTTTTTGGTCAAAGTTAAGGCGGCAAAGAACTAATAAAAAACTATAAAAACAACATTTCCAAGGCTAACAAAATTTTACGTTTTTCAAAATTTAACATTTTTCAAAATTTTGTTAGTTCGATAATTATTTTTAAGTTTCGATTCAAATAAGATATGCATGTGTTACATCACAGAACTCAGAAGAAAATTCTCTTTTCAAAAATAACAAATTTGACCACCTGTGCCATTTAAAAAAAATCAAGTTAGCCTTGTATTTTCAAAATAAATGATGGTAGAAAACTGAAAAACAATTGATATGATAGAATTTAAATACTTCTAACTGTATACCAAATTTCAACAATCTCTGCTATACCGTTCTGAAAATATTTAGCTATATCCATACTTTTTTGCGACCTTGTATATATTACTCTCTTACGTTTAAATTTTATAGCGAACTCGGTTTAATTTTATATTTAATAGTATGAAACATTAACATTTCGAAAACTTTGTCTTAAAAAACGCATTTTGTCATTTCAAAATCATATAATAAAAAGATGAAAATATAGTAATATAAGATATAAATGCGGGAAAACAATTTTTCCGCGTAAACGATTTTTTTAAGTAAGAGCAAGCGATGATAATAATAATAATTTATTTATTTTCCAACAAATATAACCAATTACAGGGAAAAATGATATTAATAGTAATGATTAACTTAAAAATATAGTAAAGTGCAAATAATTATAGTGTAATAATTGTTAAAATGATAACAGTACAGAAATTAGATAAAACTAAAAATAAAGAATACCAACACTAACGAGTTAACTTAATGTCGTACGGTTAAGAATAATAATAATTTTTAAGCACGAGCGAGCAATGATAATAATAATAATTTATTTATTTTCCAACAGATATAACCAATTACAGGGGAAAATGATATTAATAGTAATAATTAACTCAAAAATACAGTAAAGTGCAAATAAATATAGTGTAATAATTGTTAAAAAGATAACAGAACAGAAATTAGAAAAAAACTAAAAATAAAAAATACCAACACTAACCAGTTAACTTAATGTCGTACGGTTAAGAATAATAATAATAATATTACAAATTAACTACAAAAACGATAAAATACAGAGGAATACGTTCACTTATAGTGTTGCCGAATATGTCAACTTCAAAACTAGAATGTCAAACAGACCGGGCAATGCGGTTTTGCGGTGGCCCAGAGACTTTTGTTACGGTAAGTTCAAAAATATGTTTTTATTTACTGAAATCATTTAAAATTAATTTGGGTAAAATCTAGTTTAAGAAAATTCAAACAGTAAAAGTGCGACTCTTTTCGCAATCTACAACAAGTTAGTCTTACAAAGACTATATCAAACACTCATTGAAACAACTCTTTCCCGAGCTAATACCCCGACGGACATTGAATTATACAACAACTGTTTGCTGTTACGTACAGTAACCTACTGCAAATGTAACAATTTGGGTCAAATTATTCAGGCCATCTATAGACGCGTTTCGAGATTTACCTCTCATCAGTATAGCTTTGCCATTCCCTCTAAACAATTTGACACCTTAGACTGGCGACCACGTTACCGTTCAAGCATATGTATAAATTAAATTGCCAATTCTTGGTTGCAGAATACTTCAAACATTAAAAGTGCGATTCTTTTCGCAATCTACAACAAGTTAGTCTTTCAAAGACCATACCAAACACTCATTGAAACAACTGCTTCCCGAGCTAATACCCCGATGGACATTGAATTATACAACAAGTGTTTGCTGTTACGTACAGTAACCTACTGCAAATGTAACAATTTAGGTCAAATTATTCCGGCTATCTATAGACGCGTTTCGAGATTTACCTCTCATCAGTATAGCTTTGCCATTCCCTCTAAACAATTTGACACCTTAGACTGGCGACCACGTTACCGTTCAAGCATATGTATAAATTAAATTGCCAATTCTTGGTTGCAGAATACTTCAAACATTAAAAGTGCGATTCTTTTCGCAATCTACAACAAGTTAGTCTTTCAAAGACCATACCAAACACTCATTGAAACAACTACTTCCCGAGCTAATACCCCGATGGACATTGAATTATACAACAAGTATTTGCTGTTACGTACAGTAACCTACTGCAAATGTAACAATTTAGGTCAAATTATTCCGGCTATCTATAGACGCGTTTCGAGATTTACCTCTCATCAGTATAGCTTTGCCATTCCCTCTAAACAATTTGACACCTTAGACTGGCGACCACGTTACCGTTCAAACATATGTATAAATTAAATTGCCAATTCTTGGTTGCAGAATACTTCAAACATTAAAAGTGCGATTCTTTTCGCAATCTACAACAAGTTAGTCTTTCAAAGACCATACCAAACACTCATTGAAACAACTACTTCCCGAGCTAATACCCCGATGGACATTGAATTATACAACAAGTATTTGCTGTTACGTACAGTAACCTACTGCAAATGTAACAATTTAGGTCAAATTATTCCGGCTATCTATAGACGCGTTTCGAGATTTACCTCTCATCAGTATAGCTTTGCCATTCCCTCTAAACAATTTGACACCTTAGACTGGCGATCACGTTAAAAGTGCGATTCTTTTCGCGATTCTTTTCGCAATCTACAAGTTAGTCTTTCAAAGACCATACCAAACACTAATTGAAACAACTACTTCCCGAGCTAATACCCCGATGGACATTGAATTATACAACAAGTGTTTGCTGTTACGTACAGTAACCTACTGCAAATGTAACAATTTGGGTCAAATTATTCAGGCCATCTATAGACGCGTTTCGAGATTTACCTCTCATCAGTATAGCTTTGCCATTCCCTCTAAACAATTTGACACCTTAGACTGGCGACCACGTTACCGTTCAAACATATGTATAAATTAAATTGCCAATTCTTGGTTGCAGAATACTTCAAACATTAAAAGTGCGATTCTTTTCGCAATCTACAACAAGTTAGTCTTTCAAAGACCATACCAAACACTCATTGAAACAACTACTTCCCGAGCTAATACCCCGATGGACATTGAATTATACAACAAGTGTTTGCTGTTACGTACAGTAACCTACTGCAAATGTAACAATTTGGGTCAAATTATTCAGGCCATCTATAGACGCGTTTCGAGATTTACTCTCATCAGTATAGCTTTGCCATTCCCTCTAAACAATTTGACACCTTAGACTGGCAGTAAGGTGTCCAATTGTTTAAAGGGAATGGCAAAGAAGAGAATTGGCAATTTCATTTATACTTAAAAAAAATCATTTCGATAACATCTGCAAGGCCTGTTGCCAGAAAAAAAATTCGGGGAAGGGATATAAACATTTTCGGGGAGTTTAATAGTAACATTTTTTTGGGGTTGAACCCCCATATCCCCCCCTGCCCTGGGGCTACAGCCTTGAATATCTGATGTTAAAAAAATAACAAACCCTCTTGGGCGGGGTGCTAACAGAATAAAATTGGACTATCTGAGGTATATTTTATCTCTACATTTGGTAATACTGATCTTACTTAAACGTAAATCTCAACTAATAAATAAAACAAGTACTTTCAATTACGATAAAAAAATAATCCTTGATCATATTATATTTTTTTCCAATTATTAATATTACATCATATCGGCGAGATGAAGAGTATAATTTTCAATAACGCTAATCGACATTTAATAATATTTTATTACTTTTAAATCCCGCATTAAGTACAGAGAGCGGATCTCAATCGAGACTAATTAATGTTTTATCAGGAAACAGGTGAGATAAGCTCGGACCTTCAATTCTGGAATTATGCAATTGGCCGAATTATAGTCATTAAGATAATACATAAATATATCGATTTGAGTGGATAATCGATAATTACGGAATTGGCGATAATAATAATTAAAGCAGAATTCAATAGAAAACCGGTTATTCACATCAAAAACTTCACATGAGTGCTACCGTGCGATCGTTTAAAGCATGATTTAAAGTAGGCTTTGAGTTTTAAATTAGTTTGGCACTACTGACTGTTAACACATAATTTAGCCTAACCTCAGTTTATTCCATCATTCCACAGAATAGAATGATGGAATAAATTTGAGGTTATGCTAAATTTTGTGTAATATAACCTCAATTTATTCCATTATTCCATTCTATGGATGTCCTGTTAATGCCAGAAAATGGTTTAACGATAGATTCCTGGGGTAAAAATATGATGATTTAACACAACTTATATATATCCAAAACTTTACGGTTAAGCCGGAATTAGTCTTTAAAGTTCAAAAAAGTATTATTAATTTTATTTGTAACGATTGAGCGCTATATTCGATTTGTCTGAAATTTATTATGGTTGATTATCATAATATAACACACCATTCAAGTTATTATGGTCATCATTGATTGACAAGAAGTATGAAAAACAGTAGTTCTACAACATAAAAACTAAAATTTATTTTTACTGGCGCACCTTATAAAAATTAAAAAAATATTACTTCAAAGATTGGTTCATTTGAAAGCTTTTTTGTCTCTTGATAATGTTTGATATCTCGTACAGTTTTGCCACAAAAATATAAAATATGAATATAGTATCCTTAATTTTGAAAATTTGTCTCGGGTCGCTGCGCAACCCGAGACAAATTTTCTGGGCTTTCCTAAACTCGAAATTTTACTTCATGCGCCACGCGTATTAAACACAGATTTCAAGTGAAGTTCGATTATACATAAACTTCACAATATTTTAGTGTTTTATACGCGTGGCGCATGAAGTAAAATTTCGAGTTTAGAAAAGCCCATAAAGTTTGTCTCGGGTCGCTGCGCGACCCGAGACAAATTTTCACGGGGCTTTTCTAAACTCGAAAGTTTACTTCATGCTTAGTCTAGGAGTGGAAAACACTCGTTTATGGCTTTAAATTGAATTTAGAAAAAAAAACAAGGAATATCTAAAGATTTACAGAAAATAGGCTGAATTTGGAACACGTATACTTAAAAGAAAAACTCCCTGGATCTGTTAGCTCCGGAGAAATATGAATAATTATAAACCATAATGAAGATAACAATTAATTCGTAAAAAATACTCGTTAATTAATATTATGCATAATTGACGCTTTTTAAAAACAACTAATGTCTGAAAATTTATAAATCGGACTAAGTATACATTAAAAGAAAAATTCCCTTTACGATATTTTCTGTAGGTATTATTAATTAATATATATTTTTTAACAATAGGTCAGTTGCCTGTTCATTACATTTTATATAATTACATATTATTTATGTAATTGTTTTTTTTTTATTCAGTGCAATTTTTTTCATGGCATTATAAACATGACCTTAATTGTTTAAGACGACCATAATTACGCGAAAGGCAAATTTGCTTTCGATTGATTGTTGCTAATTGTAACGACAGCACATTCTGCAAGCGATGTTTCGAAACCGGTAAATACAAAGTTCAAAAACGCTGCAATGGCGGCTTGATACATACTATTATAGTAGTGCTGGTGTGAATTGAAAGGAAAATGATGCATGCATTGTTGAAAATTATCAGTTACAAACTAATTTACTTATACTTCTTAAAAACGCGTATTTATTATTTGAAGCTCCTTTTAAAGACTAATTTACTTATCATTTTATAAAATACATTTATCCTACGACATTACCAAAAAGCTTAATTTATGCATCGATTCATATGCGCGCAGCTGTACTTTTTGGCACTAGTGTGAAAAAATAGCCAATGCATTTTAAATGAGCCTTGGTTTTTTAAACTTAAGACTTTTTTTTTAAACAGGTATTTTATTTTTTATTTATGACAGTTCATAAGCTACAGAAAAAACCTATTCGCGCATCTATCCAAAATGTAAAGTAAAATAATAATAAATATAAAATGTAAAGTAAAATACTAATAATAAATGAAAGTACTAATATTTAAGAGTGATTACGATTAAATTGTCGTTTACATGTACATATGGCATAAAATAAACAATAATGCCTCGTTTCTAAAAAAATGTGAGGAATTGCAATGCATAGAAACCTAGGCTTTTATGGTACTGTCAAAGGTTGATCAATTGTAAAATATAAAACTAGCTTCACATGAACATGCAGTTGTTTGCGTAATTCGACCAAAAGTCCTTCAATTTTGTCTTTGATGTTTGCAAAAAGTTGCCACACTTTACAAAGAACTGTGCAAAGATGTATATAAAATATTAAAAGAGACCGGAACTATAAATAGCAAATATTGAAATGACAAGCCATCACGAATTCGTGACAAAACAATTAAAAAAGCCGAATGTGAAGCTTACAAACAGCTTACAAACGAAATTCTTGCACTTCCTCTAGAGATGTGAAACTTAGTGTAAAATCAAACAAAAGCATGACAACTTTTGACTACTGCTAGAAATCATATTTGCTCTATTTGTTTACTAAAAACAACATTTTAAAACAAGTACCTAAATATTCATAGTAGACTTAGATTCTACTATCCTAAAAATTAAAAAATGTTTATTTGAAGGAAATGAGTTTTTTTTTAATTTTCCAGGCTTTGGCACCACTGTGCGCCGGTCCACATAAAGTCTTTAGCCAAGACGCTGGCCTCTTCATTATGTATTGACCCTTACATAGTTTTTTTTATGAATATACAAAATATGATTTAATTATTAACGGTGGAGGCTTCTACTTCGTTATACACCATAATTTACAAATGAAACACGATTTTAACTTTGTATAACTGAGACTTTATTAAGTGATGACAATAATTTACAAGTTAAAGTTGTCGAAACTATATTCACTTAATAAAGTCTTACTTATACAAACAAAGTTAAAATCGTGTTTCATTTGTTTTATTTATTTTAGGTTATGCTAAATTTATTTTTTGTTTAAGCTAATCTAATAAACGCAATTGTCATCTAACTTAATCTAAGTTATTGGCATCCAACTAAATCTAACTTAGTATTAGGTTAGGTTATACTTTCACAAATTGTCATGTCAATTTCTGGAGTTCTAACGCGACCTATGTAACTGGTATCTAAAAATAATAAAAAGTAACTACTATTAGTAATCTAATATGAGTTACGTTAAGTTAGATGAAGGTTTATGAAAATAGAATAATCTGACTTTAAAATCTATAGTCCAACCAAATATAACTTAATAATCTGTATTTTAAAGATTATTAAGTTATATTTACTTGTATTACAGATTGTGAAGTTAGATTTGGTACTATAAAAAAAAAAAACCTACACCATTGCTGTCTAATCCAAATTTAGTAACTCGAATATAACTTACTACCAGGTTAAATGGTGTAACGTTAGATTAGACTATGCAGATAGGTTAGAAATCAGATTAGGTCATATGACTAAACCTAAATCATTGCTGTCATATCTAAACTTCGTAACTGGAATGGAACTTCTCAGATAGTATTAGATGTTTAGGGATTAACTTAGATGATACCTTGAGCTTTAACCACCATATTACATATATCTGTAGAAAACTAAGTAGTGCATGTTATGGCTTAAGAATACTGATACGTAACACAAACATTCGCATATAAAAACTGTTTTACTTTGTTAACATAGTCTCACACCTTAGATATGGTCTGATATTTTGGGGCAGCAGTACAAACGCCATAAGAGCATTTATTATACAAAAGAGAATACTCCGAGTTCTGTTAAAAGTAAAATATAACTCAAGTTGTAGGGGTATCTTTAAGCAAGCTAATATGTTCACATTTTATGGGCTATATATATACGAATGTATAAAGTTCATTTGGAAGAATAAATCATTGTTTAATGATGTATACTGATGATGACTGAATGATATATACATGATGTACACGTTATAACACAAGAAGAGGTCAAGTATATAACCTACCGCAGCATAGGCTTAATAAATTCGAGAAAGGTTGCTTTTATGTCTGTCTGAAAATCTACAATCACCTACCTATTGAAATAAAAAATGTTGTAAATTACAACAGAATGAAGAACACGGTATACAAGCTGATATGTGATATGGAACCATACTGTATGGCAGAATATTTTTTCTGTAGTTTTGGATAGATTAACTTAATAGATATTTTATGTGACGTTTTCCATGTACAAATATATGTATGTGTGTATGTTTGTAAAGTGCGAATAAAAGTATTATTATTATTATTATTATTAACTATTACTAGCTAAAATGGTGTACCGTTAGATTAAATTAAATGACATATTGTGAAATTCAATGCCAGATTATGCACTTAGGTTAGGTTAGATTACAGATTGTAGAGTCTTATCACTTTGGACTCTAGATTGTGAAGATAGATTAGGCGACCTAACCTAACATAAATGTACACTATTTCGAAAATACGGAACAATTAGTTTAGGTCTGTTCGTTACATGAATTAGTGCAGTACCGTTTGCACTTTTTGAACTAAATCTGTTCGTTACATGAACTGAACGCCCGCAATTGTAATTGTGAAGTTACACTAACTAGAACTGTGACGTCACAAACTTGAACTCAGTTCAACTTAGTGCAGTACAAACGAACAAACCTTTTGTATATCCTTGAGATTCATAAAATCTATTCCTCTAATACCTGTTGGTATCGAATAGATTTCATCAATATCGAGGAATATTTTATAATTTATTTCATTCCTCTTTTTAAAACTTTATATTATCGTAAATCATTTATTTAAATAAATTTTCATTGAAGTCAGCAAATTTACTCCACAAAATATTTTCTTTTTGTGCAAATACAGTTAGCAATTAATTCTGAATAAATACAGTTAATGGCTTTTCGATACAAAAAAAAGGTCCGTTTCGTAACGTCTATCCCATCCGAGACTAGGGCGACGTTAATGTTGGCAGCAGTGGTGGGGGGCGCGGCCCGGATAAGCGTCATGTATGACGTAATGCGGCGACGCTCTTCGTGATTGATCTGCACCTGAGGCCGGCTCAAAAACATATCGCCTTTATAAATATAACCGCTGTGAAAACGACGGTGCAATCTTTACCATGCACAACATCAACCAATATAATACGTCATTACTAGATAAATAGATGTATTCAGCATACGAGCCGTGTTCGATAACGATTTAGGACGACAAAAGGAAAACGTACAATGGAAAATATGTTTGTATAGATATCGTATTTTAGTTGGATTTCAAAAATAATGTTAACAGTTCGATATTTCTACCCATAATAAAGTTTAAATTTTAGTCGGACATAAAAAAAAGTTTGTACAGATCAGGTTAACAATTGCATATTTGTATCAAATCAAATCAAACTTTATTCAAACATAGTATCATATTCACTTTGATTTAGTTTAAATAAAACATTAAAATTAAAGAAGATCTCTAGAGTACCATGAAAAATATTCTAGGTTGGCAACTCTGAAAATATGCATTATAATTATTGTGTCTGACGTTTTATATGTCAATTCCTGAAGTGTGTAGCCAACTTAAATTTGAAAAAAGATTAAATCATGGCACTCTAGAGGTTTTTCTTAATTGAACATATGATACTATAACTTAATTGTTGAGGCAGTTAATAGTTGAAAGTTCATTTTAATTTTGATTTAGTTTAAATAAAACTCTTATTACTTTCAAACACTTTATTGTACTCGCGACAGTTGTTTCGCCACATTGTGGCTTCTTCGGGCGAAGAATAATTATTCTTCGCCTGAAAAAGCTGTTATACAATCTCAGAATTTGAAGAATTCCTTGCTCAATGATTTTATATCGCATTTATAATTTTAATGTGTGATTATTGTACCCACGCTTATGTTTCTTATATTTTTTCATTTGTATTTTGTGTAATTTTAATATATACCACCTGACATGTTCAATCTATATTATATGTAGCTGACTGAATCAATAAATAAAAAAATAAATAAATAATTAAAATACGCCTACGAGTTTGGCTGACGATATATACAAAAAACAAGTAGAGATATTTAACGTTTCATTAAACAATCCTAAAATGTATTCACTTCTGTGTAATCTGAGGCAATTCTATATTGATTTTTTTTATCATGCACAATCTTTTAAACATATTTTGTCCTAATTTTCTGTTTATTTCAATTTTTTGACATTTTCTTAGAAAAACTTATCTATAAAAAAGTTATAGATCCATTAAAAAGGGTATAGATCCAATCACTTTTCATTAAACAATCTTAAAACGTATTTAGTTCTGTGTAAACTCAGGCAATTTTGTATTGAATGATTATTTTTTTATTTCGCACAATTGTTTTAACATAATTTGTTCTAATTTTTTGTTGATTTCAAGTTAGAAAAACGTCTCTATAAAAAATGTAAAGATCTATACTTTTTATAAAAAATCGATAACTTTCATGTTATATAATAATATAAATATAAATAATGGGTTCTTTACTAGAGATGGGTAATTCCTGAGTGAATCGACTCAAAGAGTCAGCTCAGTGAAGTGAGCTGGGTGAGCCAAGTGAATCAGTTCGAAATATGTAGCTCTTTTTGAGACATGACTCATTTTGATTCGCCCGCTCTTTTAACAGATCTTGATTTTCACGCGGCTCGTGAATCCACAGGCTATCGTTATATTTCTATCATATTATTGCAGCATCATCGATTCGAATTACGACGCGTGCGAATGGAGTTAATAAACCCATTGAGTTGGTGAATCGACTCTAAAAGAGCCACGGCGGCTGTTGATGCCGACTGAGCTAGCTCAGTCGGATCGCGCGATGATTTACGACGGCTCTCGAATCTAACTGAACTAGCTCCTTTTACGGAGCTCTTGAATCCGACTGAGCTCTAGCTCACTCAGGTTCGGAGATGTTTCCGTGTTGAATGTATGTATGTGTTTTTATAGGCGCGCACACGTATTCAATATATTTAAACACACTTGAGGTGTAATGGCACGAAATAAATACGCGTTTACTATATTTTTTATTGAATATTCACTTGTACTTTTTTATATAAATTATGATTAAATTATTGCAATCATTGTTTAACCGAAATAATTAAACACCGCGTCACTCAATTGAAAGAGTTTGCGAATCAGATGTCTAAGAGTCAGAACTCTCGGCGGATCGCTAGCTCGTAACAGTTATGTAACTCTTTTGCCAAAACCAAATTTTCAGGCTTTTCCAAACTCGAAATTTTACTTCATGCGCCACGCGTATAAAACATTGAAATATAGTGAAGTTCGAAATACACTTAAAAAATGTATTTTAAAATGAGTAATGATTAAAATATTTAAACACCAAAATATTTACATTTTTCTTCACACATTCTCAAGTCAGGTCAAAAAATGCAATGTATCAAATTAACTTATTTAGTGATTTAATAAGCTAAAAATGAATCATGCTGCGTTATTGCATCAATGGCGTTTAATAAGTTAATGCGTTTAATAAGTTAATGTGAGATTAAACATAAAATCAAACTGAGTTAGCTATGAATCCTAATCCTACATATTAAAGGAGTATATTTTAAACTTCATTATAAATCAGTGTTATATACGCGTGGCGCATGAAGTAAAATTTCGAGTTTAGAAAAGCCTGAAAATTTGGTTTGGCCGCTCCGCGCTTCGCGCTACGCGACCAAACCAAATTTTCAGGCTTTTCTAAACTCGAAATTTTACTTCATGCTTAACCCGGGAGTGGAAAACATTCATTAAAAGCTTCAAAATCAACACTCTTATATCGAGTTCCTAAACAAAATATTAGCGCGTAAATATTTGTTTAGTTTCATTGAGCATTTGTTTATCTACGCTTTTAAATAATAAATAAGTATAAAAAATATATTATATAAATTATGTCGGTTCGCAATAAATAATGTTATCTTGAACCTGCTCGGCCATGTGGAAACTAACACCAGACTTGATACGCACTAGTGCAATATTGTTATTAGCCCGTCATGTTTGAACATTAAATCCCGACAATGCAAAATTCCGAGATAAGGAGCGGGTGATTAGCACTTTTTTTATTGCACGACAGTTGCTCACTTTGTTTTCAGAAGATTTAATAACTTTAATAATATATTGCTGCAGTTGCCAACTGCTGCAATTTTAATCTGTTACTCATTGAATTTCATATAAATAAATAAATGAATTCGATTTAAGTAGAGGTGATTGCAGAATTTGACCTTATTTTTAATTTTTGTTTTGTTTTGGGTTTTACGTCATCTATTTCCGCTGCTATGGCCTATCATGACGCCGGAGATTAGGTCTTATTATTTAATTTCCTAAATAATTTATGGTATAAGATTATCAACTGCTCTTAAAGTCAGCCAAGAAGTAGCTGTTTTAATTATAATAATTATTATAATAAATGTCTTTTATTCAATAATAAATCAATAAAAAAAATTACAACTTCTATTTAACAATTACATTATTTTTGAACATAATCATAGAAACATAAAATAATAAGTTTTCGAATTCGTCTTTGTAAGATTAGATTGCAGAAAGTATCGCACTCTTAATATTTTTAAATTTTTGGAAACTTAACTAGATTATACAAAAAGAGAACACTCCGTTTTCTATCTCAAAAATTATATCTTGTCTAATGTTCATGTCATTTTTAGAAAAACTCTAGACCTGACTACAAAATAAATAAGTACCTGGTAAAATATTAATTTCTGAAAAAATTGACCAAAAACACCAGAAAACAGGAGCTTTAGTGAGGGAAAATATACAATAATTATAATTGAAATTGCCAATTCTTGGTTGCAGAATACTTCAAACATTAAAAGTGCGATTCTTTTCGCAATCTACAACAAATTAGTCTTACAAAGACTATACCAAACACTCATTGAAACAACTACTTCCCGAGCTAATACCCCGACGGACATTGAATTATACAACAAGTGTTTGCTGTTACATACAGTAATCTACTGTAAATGTAACAATTTGGGTCAAATTGTTCAGACCATCTATAGACGCGTTTCGAGATTTATCTCTCATCAGTATAGCTTTGCCATTTCCTCTAAACAATTTGACACCTTAGCTCGGGAAGTAGTTGTTTCAATGAGTCATTTCGAGTTCAAAGTGACATTAGAACAATAGGCACTTTCATCTTGAACTTGAGTTCAAGCTGAACTCTTGTTTAACGTTTTTGGTGCAACTGGGCCTGAGTACTTTGAAGAAACTCTGAAAACTAAAGAAGAAAGTAGAAAATAACTTCCAGAAGTAAATAAGATTACAAAGACAAGTCTCCAAGTCACTCTTCTGAGTAGGTATTTAGATCTAAAAGTTACTTCTGAAAAACTTTATCTTGACTTTGTCAACATTTTTGTAAATCAGCAGAACGATTAAAAAAGTGGAACATTTCTGGACAAATCGTCAAGTCGCTTCTGGCCCAACTTAGAAAAATTCATTTCGTTTAGGTCTTCAATTAAACTTTGTTCAATCTCAAATAACCAGGTTTTGTGTAATAAACAAAAGGATAACAATTTTTAGACAGATATTGACGTCACTTTTGATGTATGTGTCCAATATTTGATTTAAAAAAATCTTTCAAGAGAATGTGCCCCAGACCAGACTCCAAAAAAATGAGAAAAAATCTGCTTAGTTTCGAAAAAAGAAGTGAAATGTCGCAGAATGCATGCGAAAATTGTTTAAAATCGTGGAAATAATAAAACAAAATAAAAAACATTTTTAGAGACTTTTTTTTCGTTTATAATTTAGTAAAGTTAGGTTAGGTTAGATAACAAACTAATCAAGCTAGATTCACTGAAATATAGTAATACTGGAACGCGCACTGCCTATGATCGCTGGGTTAAGAAAGCGAGCCGAGAGAGACAGCGACCAAAGGGTCTTGTGTCATTGTCTCACGCTCCTCGCGCATGCGCATTAGAACTAAAGTCAGGCGGCGTACATCACGGCACAAAAGTGAATCTCTGTTTATCTTCGATTCGAACCGGTGTTTTGCGTTAACATATTGTAGCAAATGTAATGTAAATGGATTAAGTGAAGAAAATGGTGCGTCATTGCTGTGTAAAGGGGTGCAACAATCACTGGCAGCCAAACACGGACGTGACTTTCTTCAGGTACGTAATTAAATGCTTTAACCTAAAAGTCTGAAGGCAATAAAATCTGATTGAAACTGAATTTTAATATAGATCAGGGTTGGAAAAAATCATCAATACTTCTGGAACGGACTGTACGACGGAGACACAAGACCCGTTACTCGCTATCTCTGTCGGCTCGCGCTGGCGTCGCCAGAGCGCGTTCCAGTATTACTATATTTCAGTGGCTAGATTAGATAAATTGTTAGGTTAGGTTAGACGACTAGTTGTAACCCGCCGAGTTATGTCCATTATCAATTGTTTGAATGATAAAACAAACGAGTGTTGTCCACTCCCAGACTAAGCATGAAGTAAAATTTCGAGTTTAGAAAAGCCCCGTGAAAATTTGTCGAGGGTCGCGCAGCGACCCGAGACAAATTTTCTGGGCTTTTCTAAACTCGAAATTTTACTTCATGCGCCACGGGTATAGAACACTGATTTAAAGCGAAGTTAATGCACTGAAAACCAACCCAACTTCGATATTTTTTCAAAATTGATGTTTTCTTTCCTATCCATGCTGCAAACCTTCAGATATTCGTTGTTTTCTTGTCAAAAACTTCGATTCCCTGTAGTTCTTCGGTCTCCGTAGACCACGATTGGTCCTTCGAGCTGTAGCCTTTGTAAAATGGTAATAAACGTAGTAATCTAAAGTGATCCTTCAATTTGAAACGTCTAAAAACGAGTGTTGTCCACTCCCAGACTGTGCATGAAGTAAAATTTCGAGTTTAGAAAAGCCCCGCGTAGAAAATTTGTCGAGGGTCGCGCATTGTGTCCAATATTTGATTTAAAAAATCTTTCAAGAGAACTGAAATTGGACGAATTTAACTGTAAAATCAAATGTTTGAATCACATATAGAGATTCGAGAGAATTCAATAAGATATCAGATCCAAGATGCCTAGTATTTAAGATTGCACAAAATCTAATTGAAGACTTAAACGAAATTAATTTTTCTAAGTTGTGTCAGAAACGACTTGACTTGATTTGTCCAGAAATGTTCCACTTTTTTCCCCTGATTTTAAATGTAATATCGACCTTACACATCAACAGGGGCGGATTTATAGCAAGAAGCGCTTTGGGTCTATATAAAATTAGGCGCCCCACACTGAACATATAAAAAGAACACGTAAATGAATGCCAAAATCGATATTGACATTTCAGACTAATGTCATGATTGTCTAACTTTTAGCGGCGGCTATCGCCGACTAATGTAATTATTTACTAATTGTCGAATAAACGTCGACTAATGTTTGTCAACCATTATATCACCATTGGCAAATGTCAATGTCAGCTAACCCCGACTTATGTCCGAGTGTCTATAAATGTGACACGTTAAATGTAACGGCAAATTTTAATAAAATGCGATAAATGTATTAAAATGTTAAAAGTAAAAATTTGGGGAATGCAAAAAAGTGTCAGAAATGTCAAAAATATAATGCTCAATGTCTTTTTATGTCTAAAATACTGTCATACATATGTCATCGCCATTTTGCTTTTACAAACATTAATATTAAACTCGAAATCAGCGACCTCAAAAACCTATTTACAAGAAATTATCAACTCACTAAAAGAAATATCAATTTTGATATCTATGTCCCCGACGCCCTAAGGGGCAACAAGGGATAGCAGAAGAAGAAGAAGAAGAAGAAGAAGAAGAAGATATCTATGTCTTAATTTGCTTGAAACAGTAGCATTTTTTTGCAATATAAAAATATAAATGAAAACACACTAAACATGCAATCGAGTTGTGTAACTGTAAAAACTGTCAAAATAAGAAAACAAATATCAAAATAGTCGAATCATCATATTAACATACATACCTAAAATAAAAATAAGTGTCAAGAGTCGATTTATAAATTTTCGATTTTTTTTCGTTTCAACGATTTTAGCATGACATATGTATAAAATGCTAAAATTGTTGAAACGAAAAAAAATCGAAAATTTATAAATCGACTCTTGACACTTATTTTTATTCTAGGTATGTATGTTAATATGATGATTGACTATTTTAATATTTGTTTTCTTATTTTGACAGTTTTTACAGTTACACAACTCGATTGCATGTTTAGTGTGTTTTCATTTATATTTTTATATTGCAAAAAAAATGCTACTGTTTCAAGCAAATTAAGACATAGATATCAAAATTGATATTTCTTTTGGTGAGTTGATAATTTCTTGTAAATAGGTTTTTGAGGTCGCTGATTTCGAGTTTAATATTAATGTTTGTAAAAGCAAAATGGCGAATACAATATAGTTGACTTGAAATTACAAAATAAATTGATTTTCATCAAAATTGGGTTATTCTGCTGCACTTCGAGTTACGGACAAGATTTAATATACCAATGAAATTAAAAATATTAATTAAAATTAAATTAAAAAAATGTATTAAAAAACTATTAATTATTCTCTAACGAGTGCTTTCCAATCCCAGATTAAGCATGAAGTAAAATTTCGAGTTGAGAAAAGCCCAAAGAATTTGGATTTGGACGCGCAGCGTCCAAATCCAAATTCTGGCTTTTCTCAACTCGAAATTTTACTTCATGCGCCACGCGTATAAAACACTGATTTATAATAAATTTAAAAATATACTGAACATTTAATAAAAAAAAGTCTAATGTGCATCAATAAATTCTTCACACTTTTTGACATTTCATCATTTTTTGAAATTTTTAACTCTGGATATGTAATTTATGACTTTTATTTTTTATTTTAAATAAATATTTTTATGATTTTTGATGAAACTATTAATAATTCTCTAACGAGTGTTTTCCAATCCCAGATTAAGCATGAAGTAAAATTTCGAGTTGAGAAAAGCCCAAAGAATTTGGATTTGGACGCGCAGCGTCCAAATCCAAATTCTGGCTTTTCTCAACTCGAAATTTTACTTCATGCGCCACGCGTATAAAACACTGATTTATAATAAAGTTTAAAATATACTGAACATTTAATAAAAAAAGTCTAATGTGCATCAATAAATTCTTCACACTTTTTGACATTTCATCACTTTTTGAAATTTTTAACTCTGGATGTGTAATTTATGACTTTTATTTTTTATTTTAAATAAATATTTTTATGATT
This sequence comes from Philonthus cognatus, assembly GCA_932526585.2. Lineage (NCBI taxonomy): Eukaryota > Metazoa > Arthropoda > Insecta > Coleoptera > Staphylinidae > Philonthus > Philonthus cognatus. The sequence continues at coordinate 53,679,705 of OW052247.1, read as the reverse complement.
TTTTATGAAACTATTAATTATTCTCTAACGAGTGTTTTCCAATCCCAGATTAAGCATGAAGTAAAATTTCGAGTTGAGAAAAGCCCAAAGAATTTGGATTTGGACGCGCAGCGTCCAAATCCAAATTCTGGCTTTTCTCAACTCTAAATTTTACTTCATGCGCCACGCGTATAAAACACTGATTTATAATAAAGTTAAAAATATACTGAACATTTAATAAAAAAAGTCTAATGTGCATCAATAAATTCTTCACATTTTTTGACATTTCATCACTTTTTGAAATTTTTAACTCTGGATGTGTAATTTATGACTTTTATCTTTTATTTTAAATAAATATTTTTATGATTTTTTATGAAACTATTAATTATTCTCTAACGAGTGTTTTCCAATCCTAGATTAAGCATGAAGTAAAATTTCGAGTTGAGAAAAGCCCAAAGAATTTGGATTTGGACGCGCAGCGGCCAAATCCAAATTCTGGCTTTTCTCAACTCGAAATTTTACTTCATGCGCCACACGTATAAAACACTGATTTATAATAAAGTTAAAAATATACTGAACATTTAATAAAAAAAGTCTAATGTGCATCAATAAATTCTTCACACTTTTTGACATTTCATCACTTTTTGAAATTTTCAACAATTTTTACATTAACGACAATTTTGACAGTTTTAACTCTGGATGTGTAATTTATGACTTTTATTTTTTATTTTAAATAAATATTTTTATGATTTTGTTTATCGAAAAATTAATTATTAAACTTTTAAAAAAAATAATTCACAACTATGTATTGTTTTTAAGTTATTGACAATTTTTCGTGACTTCCGTTTAGTTTTAAAAATGTTGACGGTTTTCATGAGTTTAGAAGATTTTAGTTCACTTTCAAAGTTTCAAGAATTTTTTATGAATATTAGTTAATCTTCAACGCTTTTCGTAACTTTCCCAAGATTTTCTTTAAGTGTATTTAAAATTAAAGAAAATCTTTGGAAAGTTACGAAAAGCGTTGAAGATTAACTAAAATTTTGGATATTCATAAAAAACTGTAAAATTGACGAAAAGTATCAACATTTTTACCATTAACGAAAATCTAAAAAATCAGTATTTAATGATTTTTTTAGATTTTCGTTAATGTTAAAAATGTTGATACTTTTCGTCAATTTTACTGTTTTTGGAAATTTCCATTTTTTTTTTAAATTTTTAAAATTTTTACTCGTTTCATAAAATTATAAGATTTTGGTTAGTTTTCAAAATTCCGACGATTTTTGTGAAATCCAAAAGAATTTTAAAATCGAGATGGTTTTTGTGGATTTCCAAGATTTCCTTTAATCTTCAAAATTTTCACATAAGTGGGAATATCCAAGAACTTGGTTAATTATCAGAATGTATCATAAATTTACAATAATTTTTAAAATTCGCCATGAATTTTTTTTCATTCTCCCTGACATCAAGAAATCGTATATTTTTGAAGATTCATGTGGATGATTTTCGCGAAATCCAAAGATTTTCGATAATTTTCAAAATATTTGTTAAATTTTAAAATCGAGATGGTTTTTGTGGATCTCCAATCTGTTAATCTTTAAAATTTTCACATAAGTGTGAATATCCAAGAACTTGGTTAATTACCAAAATGTATTATAAATTTACAATAAGATTTTCTTTAATTGTATTTAAAATTAAAGAAAATCTTGGGAAAGTTACGAAAAGCGTTGAAGATTAACTAAAATTTTGGATATTCATAAAAAACTGTAAAATTGACGAACAGTATCAACATTTTTAACATTAACGAAAATCTAAAAAATCAGTATTTAATGATTTTTTTAGATTTTCGTTAATGTTAAAAATGTTGATACTTTTCGTCAATTTTACAGTTTTTGGAAATTTCCATTTTTTTTTTAAATTTTAAAAATTTTTACTCGTTTCATAAAATTATAAGATTTTTGTTAGTTTTCAAAATTCCGACGATTTTTGTGAAATCCAAAAGAATTTTAAAATCGAGATGGTTTTTGTGGATTTCCAAGATTTCCTTTAATCTTCAAAATTTTCACATAAGTGTGAATATCCAAGAACTTGGTTAATTATCAGAATGTATCATAAATTTACAATAATTTTTAAAATTCGTCATGAATTTTTTTTCATTCTCCCTGACATCAAGAAATCGTATATTTTTGAAGATTCATGTGGATGATTTTCGCGAAATCCAAAGATTTTCGATAATTTTCAAAATATTTGTTAAATTTTAAAATCGAGATGGTTTTTGTGGATTTCCAATCCGTTAATCTTTAAAATTTTCACATAAGTGTGAATATCCAAGAACTTGGTTAATTATCAAAATGTATTATAAATTTACAATAAGATTTTCTTTAATTGTATTTAAATTAAAGAAAATCTTGGGAAAGTTACGAAAAGCGTTGAAGATTAACTAAAATTTTGGATATTCATAAAAAACTGTAAAATTGACGAACAGTATCAACATTTTTAACATTAACGAAAATCTAAAAAATCAGTATTTAATGATTTTTTTAGATTTTCGTTAATGTTAAAAATGTCGATACTTTTCGTCAATTTTACAGTTTTTGGAAATTTCCATTTTTTTTTAATTTTTAAAATTTTTACTCGTTTCATAAAATTATAAGATTTTGGTTAGTTTTCAAAATTCCGACGATTTTTGTGAAATCCAAAAGAATTTTAAAATCGAGATGGATTTCCAAGATTTCCTTTAATCTTCAAAATTTTCACATAAGTGTGAATATCCAAGAACTTGGTTAATTATCAGAATGTATCATAAATTAACAATAATTTTTAAAATTCGTTGTGGATTTTTTTTCATTCCCCCTGACATCAAGAAATCGTATATTTTTGAAGATTCATGGGGACGATTTTCGTGAAATCCAAAGATTTTCGATAATTTTCAAAATATTTGTTAAATTTTAAAATCGTGATGGTTTTTGTAGATTTCCAAGATTTCCGTTAATCTTTAAAATTTTCACATAGGTGAAGAACTTGGTTAATTATCAAAATGTATTATAAATGTACAATAATTTTTAAAATTAATCATGGATTTCTTTTCATCCTCCTGAACATCAAGAAATCGTATATTTTTGAAGTTTCATGTGGACGATTTTTGTGAAATCCAAAGATTTTCGATTATTTTCAAAATTTTCAAAATATTCGTTAAATTTTAAAATCGAGATGGTTTTTGTGGATTTCCAAGATTTCCGTTAATCTTTAAAATTTTCACATAAGTGAAGAACTTGGTTAATTATCAAAATATATTATAAATTTACAATAATTTTTAAAATTAATCATGGGTTTCTTTTCATCCTCCTGGACATCAAGAAATCGTATATTTTTGAAGTTTCATGTGGACGATTTTTGTGAAATCCAAAGATTTTCGATTATTTTCAAAATTTTCAAAATATTCGTTAAATCTTAAAATCGAGATGGTTTTTGTGGATTTCCAAGATTTCCGTTAATCTTTAAAATTTTCTCATAAGTGTGAATATTCAAGAACTTGGTTAATTATCAAAATGTATTATAAATTTACAATAATTTTTAAAATTAATCATGGATTTCTTTTCATCCTCCTGGACATCAAGAAATCGTATATTTTTGAAGTTTCATGTGGACGATTTTTGTGAAATCCAAAGATTTTCGATTATTTTCATAATTTTCAAAATATTCGTTAAATTTTAAAATCGAGATGGTTTTTGTGGATTTCCAAGATTTCCGTTAATCTTTAAAATTTTCACATAAGTGAAGAACTTGGTTAATTATCAAAATATATTATAAATTTACAATAATTTTTAAAATTAATCATGGATTTCTTTTCATCCTCCTGGACATCAAGAAATCGTATATTTTTGAAGTTTCATGTGGACGATTTTCGTGAAATCCGAAGATTTTTGATAATTTTCAAAATTTTCAAAATATTCGTTAAATTTTAAAATCGAGATGGTTTTTGTAGATTTCCAAGATTTCCGTTAATCTTCAAAATTTTCACATACGTGTGAATATCTAAGAACTTGGTTAATTATCAAAATGTATCATAAATTTACAATAATTTTTAAAATTCATCATGGATTTGTTTTCATCGTATATTTTTGAAGTTTAATGTGGAAATAATTGACATAGTTTTTAACAAATATTTTGACTCTTGCCTACTGGGAAATCCGCCCCAGCACATCAAGTCTTACATTTCAAGTTGGTATTTGAAAATATGTCATTTCCTTTTTGGATTCTTTTTTACATGCATTATAATTTGTTGTAATTGCAAAGAGGTCGAGCGTTATCTTAGCATCCCATCAGAATAATAAAAGGGCAATTGTTTTTAAAGAAACGACTCTTGCATAAATGAAACTCCAAAAATAGGAGTGGGAGAATAAAATTTCCATAGGGATTATTTTTCCCGAATCAAAAATTTGTTTGATTAGCCCGAGATAATCACAGCATCTCGCGCACCCTCTCCGGAGAACCTAGGCACCGCGTCGGTGGGCGGCGCCGGGGCGCGGAGAAAAAAACCCAGGCGCACCAACCTAGTGAACCTAGGTCGGGCGGCCGGCGCGCTCGCAACCCAACCTCCCCCACCATCGCGCAAGCACCGACGTCGACGTCGTCGCTCCCCCCTCCCACACGTCGCGGCGTCGGTCCGCAGTGTGACGTCAGAGCTCAATACGGTTCGCGACAGCGCAGCCGAGAAGTGGCAGCAGTGGGTCCGCGCCCGTGTCCTAGTGCTGTGGTTGCCCGTCCCATGAAGTTCTGCATTTAACACATCCCCTGGAATAACTACTCTTGTTGTGTGTCGCTATGGGGGAGGTATGTCTACCAAAAACAAAAAGAAAACACTAAACTATTTCAACAAAACCAAATATAATACGAAATGAAAGTGCATGAAATCAAAGTGCGTTACTTTTATCTTAAAAAAAAAAATGAACGAGAAAAACCGTGCGGTTTTCATTTCCCCCCCTGATTATTAGTGCTAACAGTGTTTCAACATTTACCACACAAACACACACTTTATCATTCGATTACAATCTTCATCAGCATTCGCTTTTTAGATTATAGTGCACGTTGAAATTACCGGTTTTTATTTTTACACATAAAAATCGATACTGGATTACTGTTACGTAACGGCCACCCTTTCAAACCGGCGTCAACCAAAAACACACCCTTACCTACATTCATCTGCATGCCTTTAATGTTCTAGTGCATTTATAACAATAGTTGTAGTGTTTAGTTAAACTTAATATAAAAAAGTTTTTTTACAACTAAATTAAAATTTTCTGTAATAGTGAGTTTTGCGCAAATCGATTTTACTTTTAAATATACTTACATATCTAAGTATACTTCAACATATCGGTAATTGGGAGTAATTGCTTTGGGATTCATATTCAAATTTTACTCGAATTTTAAAAGCGCATGATTTGGTTGGATGAAATAAGGGTTTGTAAAATTTATTAACGTGACATCAAACTAGGACAGTATATTTTAAACTTCGCTTTAAAATAGTGTTTTATACGCGTGGCGCATGAAGTAAAATTTCGAGTTTAGAAAAGCCCCGTGAAAATTTGTCTCGGGTCGCTGCGCGACCCTCGACAAATTTTCTACGCGGGGCTTTTCTAAACTCGAAATTTTACTTCATGCTTAGTCTGGGAGTGGAAACACTCGTTCGAAACTTCAAATTGAACGCTTATATAAAATCGACGTATACCTAAAAATGTACAGCATATAATAATGATAATTATTATTATTATTACATATATGTTATGACATTATGCATACTTAAAAGAAAAATTCCCAGTATGTAATACAATAAGTCATTCATGCAAATTTACAGCGTGTAAATCAGGATATGTATACTTAAAAAGAAAAAATCCTTTTATATAAAAGTCCACTGCTTTATTAAAAGAAATAAATGGAATTTCATTATTCACCGCACTCGGGCATCTTAGCCCCGATCAATCCCTTTCTAGCTCGTTCAAATAATCGAATTTTAGACATTCCATGTCATTTCCACCCAGTTTCGTGTATGGATCGTCCGCGGTGACTCCCCAAAGTTTCGAAATTTTGACAGCTCATCGCCGACTCGGCGGCCATAATGGAAACACGAATTTCATCCCTTATTTTCCAAAACATTCGTAACTGAATCGATATCGGTCAGGTTTTCTTTACTTTAAAACCATCTTCTTCTTCTTCTGGTGCCTATTCGTTTCGGATGTTAGCATTCCGAACTTTACTGGCCGTGGCTCTGAAGAAGCCCACCATTGTTGTGATGAACCATGTTCGCAGGTTCTTCAACTAAGGCGTTCTTCTCCTTCGTGCTCCTCTCTTTCCTTCCACTCTACCCTGCAGGATTAATTGCAATAAACCGTATCGTGGATTTTTCCTCATTGTCTTACGTATTCCAGTTTATGGAATTTTATCGTTAAGAGAAGTTCTCGTTCTTTGGAAACACCAATCTCATCCTTTATTTTCCAAAACATTCGTAACTGAATCGATATTGATCAGGTTTTCTTTATTTTAAAACCATCTTCTTCTTCTTGTGGTGCCCATCCGTTTCGGATGTTAGCGATTCGAACTTTACTGGCTGTGGCTCTGAAGGAGGCCTACCGTTGTTGTGTTGAACCGTGTTCGCAGGTTCTTCAACCAAGACGTTCTTCTCCTTCGTGGTCCTCTCCTTCTTTCCACTCTACCCTGCAGGATCAATTGCAACAAACCCTATCGTTGATTGTTCCTCATTATGAGTAATTTTATCGTTAAGAGGAGTTATCTCTCTTTGCCAAGTCTTTCGAGGACATCTTTGTTGGTGACATGTTCTGTCCAAGGGATTTTCAAGATGCGTCGGTATAGCTACATTTCGAATGCTTCCAGTTTTTCTGCAACTGGCTTCTGGTTTTTTGCAACTGACTCCACCACATATAGGCATGCTGGCAAGACATAGGGTTTTATCATCTGACCTTCGTTGGCAAGTGTAGATCGTGAGTTCTGAATAGTTTTGACATTTTAAGAAATGCAGTTCTAGATTTCTGTTTTCTTTAAAACCATCTTTGTTAGTCACATGGTCTGTCCAAGGAATTCTAGTTTTCGTAATTTTATCGTTAAGAGGAGTTCTCTCTCTTTGCCAAGTCTTTCGAGGACATCTTTGTTGGTGACATGTTCTGTCCAAGGGATTTTCAAGATGCGTCGGTATAGCTACATTTCGAATGCTTCCAGTTTTTTTTGCAACTGGCTTCTGTTTTTTTGCAACTGACTCCACCACATATAGGCATGCTGGCAAGACATAGGGTTTTATTATCTGACCTTCGTTGGCAAGTGTAGATCGTGAGTTCTGAATAGTTTTGACATTTTAAGAAATGCAGTTCTAGATTTCTGTTTTCTTTAAAACCATCTTTGTTAGTCACATAGTCTGTCCAAAGAATTTTGTTCCTCATTATGTGTCCCTGGTATTCTAGTTTTCGTAATTTTATCGCTAGGAGAAGTTCTCTCTCTTTGTCTTTCGAGGACATCTTTGTTGGTCACATGCTCTGTCCAACGGATTTTTTTATTCTTCCTTATTATGTGTCCCAGGTATTCTAGTTTTCGTGATTTTATCGTTAAGAGAAGTTCTCTCCCTTTGCCAAGTCTTTCATGGACATATTTGTTTATCACATGATCTGTCCAAGGGATTTTCAAGATGCGTCGGTATAGCCACATTTCGAATGCTTCCAGTTTTTTGCAACTGATTCCACCCAATATAGGTGCGCTGGCAAGACATATTGTTTTATTAATCTAACCTTCGTTGGCAAGTGTAGATCGTTAGTTCTGAATAGATTGACATTTTGAGGGATGCAGTTCTAGATTTCTCTATTTTTTTTAAAAACCATCGTTGGTCACATGTTCTGTCCAAGGAATTTTTTGATTGTTCCTCATTATGTGTCCCAGGTATTCTAGTTTTCGTAATGTTATCATTAAGAAAAGTCCCTCTCTTTGCCAAGTCTTTCGAGGACATCTTTGTTGGTCGCATAATCTGTCCAACGGATTTTCAAGATGCCTCAGTATTTTTGCAACTGACTTCACCCTATATAGGAGTGCGGGCAAGACATAGGGTTTTATTAATCTGACCTTCGTTGACAAGTGTAGATCGTGATTTCTGAATAGTTTTGACATTTTGAGAAATGCAATTCTAGATTTCTCTATTTTCTGTAAAACCATCTTTGTTGGTCACATGTTATGTCCAAGGAGTTTTTTATTGTTCCTCATTATGTGTTCCAGGTATTCTAGTTATCGTAATTTTATCGTTAAGAGGGTTCTCTCTCTTTGCCAAGTCTTTCGAGGACATCTTTGTTGGTCACATGTTCTGTCTAAGGTATTTTTTGATTGTTCCTTATTATTTGTCCCAGGTATTCTAGTTTTCTTGATTTTATCATTAAGAGGAGTTATCTCTCTTTGCTAAGTCTTTCGAGGACATCTTTGTTGATCATAAGTTCTGTCCAAGGGATGCGTCGGTATAGCCGCATTTCGATAGCTTCCAGTTTTTTGCAACTGGCTTCTGCTTTTTTGCAACTGACTCCACTCCATATAGGAGTGCTGACAAGACATAGAGTTTTGGTTCTTTGGGGAGTGCACTGCACTTAAGCCTCATTAGGTCCATTTTGCTGACATAGGGTTTTATTTATCTGACCTTTGTTGACAAGTGTAGATCTTAAGTTCTGAATAGTTTTGACATTCCGAGTAATGCAGTTCTAGATTTCTCTATTTTCTTTAAAACTATACTGTATTGAATTGTGATTGTAATTTAATCAAAAGTGTAGACATATTCAAAACCTTTCTGACATGTCGTCACTTATTGGAATCAATATTCAGGGTTCAGGTTTCTTTTATTTGGATTGATGGATTTATTTGAAGATAATTATAACTTTGATTAAAACTTTTAGAACCTTTCTTTAACACTTTAAGTGTCGAAGAAAGGTTCTAAGGGCCAGTTGCACCAAACAAGTTGAACTGGATCAACACTGAACTTCAGTTCAAAGTGACATTAGAACAATAGGAACTGTCATTGTGAACTCAAGTTCAGCTTAAACTCGGGTTCAACGTTTTTGGTGCAACTGGGCCTAAGTGTTTTAATGAAAGGTTTCTTTTATTTTAAAACCCTTCAGTTTTAAATTGTGATTGTAATTGAATCAAAGGTTGTGGATACGTTTGGAACCTTTCTGGCAAATACTCTCATCTTTGATCTAAGTAGGGTTTGATTTTTGGCCTGAAAAACTTGATGAGTAGCAGTGGCGCAACTACAGAGGCGCAGGGGAGGGGGTTTACCACCCGTAAACTATTATATGTACTGAACATACCGAGAGTTTTTCTTTTAAGTATACATACATGTTTGTCGCAATGTGTACTACAGGGAATTTTTCTTTTAAGTATACGTATTCTAAATTCAGCCTATTTCTGTAAATCTTTAGATATTCCTTGCTTTTTTTAAGTTCATTTTGAGGCTTTAAACGAGTGTTTTCCACTCCCATACTAAGCATGAAGTAAAATTTCGAGTTTAGAAAAGCCCCGTGAAAATTTGTCGAGGGTCGCGCAGCGACCCGAGACAAATTTTCTGGGCTTTTCTAAACTCGAAATTTTACTTCATGCGCCACGCGTATAAAACACTGATTTCAAGTGAAATTCGAATATACATAAAATTCACAATATTTTAGTGTTTTATACGCGTGGCGCATCAAGCTTCAAATTGAACTCTTGAAAAACAACGAATGTCGCAAATTTACAGCTAATGGATACGTTTACCTAAAAGAAAAATTCACTATATGTAATTTTGCAAGCATTTGTTGTTTTTCAACGAAGTTCAGTTTGTACCTTCTCTCGAGCGTTTCCACTCCCAGATTTTGCATGAAGTAAAATTTCGAGTTTAGAAAAGCCTGAAAATTTGGTTTGTTCGCGGCCAAACCAAATAACTTTTTTTGCTACTCTAAACTCGAAATTTTACTTCATGCTTAATTAGGGAGTGGTTAATACTTGTTTATAGGTTCAATTTTACCTTTTTCAAAAACAATGAGTATCTGAAGATTTATATCGTATGCTTCAAAGAAATATTACCTGTATAAACAAATCGATTGAAAATATTTAATAATCTAAATTATTGAAAGATATAAACAAATCCATTGAAAACATTAAATAACCTAGATTGTTGAAAGATATAAACAAATCCTTTGAAAACCTGAAATAATCTAGATTGTTGAAAAATATAAACAAATCAATTGAAACATGAAGTAATCTAGATTGTTAACAATTTTGTTTTTATAAATATATAGAATTGAATAGTAGTGTGTGATTGTAAAAAATATATAAATAAATGTATTAAAAACAGTCTAAATTATTAATGTTATTTGATTTTTTTAAATTAATTTGGAATTAATTGGGTATGCTTGTTCAAAACAGCGCATTGTTATTTCGATAAGTTTTTGTTTGAGGAACCTTTTGGCTCCGAGATGCCGAACGCTAATGATAATGTTGTAATGGAATGTTGGAGCTTAACTATCAAGAACATTTTATATGAAGAATCAATAGATTTACTATTTTTAATTTAGAGTAGGACAAACTTTGAAGAGATGGGCGGAGAGTCACAAATGTTAAGGTTATTGTAGATATTTCGATTATAATGTTTTTTTAAAAATAATAAAAGTTGATAACAAAAAATATCTGAGAAGAAAATAAGTAGCTAACATAGTTTTGGAAACAGTAAACTTTTTTTTATATATTTGTGTTTATGAAAATCAGCAGTAAGTCTTGTATTAAAAATCTCACGAGCCACTGTTTGCATTAATATAAGAACGAGGGATGTTTTACAATGGGCGTAGCTAGGATTTTGCCCCGGGGGCACAAGACAAAACATTATTTTTACAAGAGAATTTGGTTTTCTTTTGCTGTTTTTACAAAAATCGCGTAATTTAAACGGAAACCGATTTTAATCACTCACAATGCAAATGACTCAAAATAATATTTGAGTAAATAGTTAATTATGTATTTTCTTCTATGCCAATTTTTGTATTGAATTGGCGTAGAAGGAAATCCTATAATTTTGGAAAGGCTGGTTCAAAAACTGTTTTTTTTTACAAAATATCACTATTAAGTTGAAAAATTAATTTCAGACATGTAACTAATAGAGGATAAAAATGTTAATTTTTGCATAGACGTTTTAAACTGTGATCATCTTTGATTGCAGTTCAAAATAATTTTTTAATAATAATAATAATAATAATTTATTACGGAATCACCTTTTTAACACAATAATTTATTTATTTATTTGACGCCAAAACAACATTTTACATCGATTACATTAATACACATATACCTAAAAAGAACATTTTATATGGATAGCATTAATATACATAAACTAAACTTAAATTTAAAAATGACTACGAACAAACAAAATGCCGAGCGACCGATTTAAATCTGATAAGGGATACATCAAAAAAGTTAATTTTATCACAATGTTTGTTTACAGAGTTGCACATTCTTACAATCGGGCTAAACATATTATAGGATGTACGACAGAATGGAATATGTAATAACTGCAAGTTATGTGTGGAATACTGTGGTATATTCAATGAAAAACATTCTAAGCACTCAGATGAGGTTATAAAATTATTCAAAACTTTATATACTTTATATACAAACAAATATATATCAGTGTTACAATAAAATAAATCATAACATGATTTATAATCCGAAGAGGCTGTACTACTGGCCCTCGTGCTTATAACGTTCTTTTTCTTCTTCAATTGGCATCTCCTTTCAGGAGATTTGCAATCGGGTTCGTTATCTTTACTTTGTAACCTTGATTAGAAGTAAATATATTTTTGGACACATTTGGCCTAAGGCTGGTCAACTTGTACCTGTTCTTATTTAAAGAGACCTAATACTTTTTTTATCTAAATAATGACTAATCCCTAGATCTAACCGGAGGCCTTGATAATGAAGGAGGCACTGACATTGATCAGATCTAAGCACCGAACGAGGAAACCGGTTTATTTTGTCCCATCCGAATACATTTTCTAAATTTTCGGCGAAGACACGCGCGCACGCCACTTCCACTACCTGGTCAGTTGCGTAACCGTGATTGCACCTCTTGCACGAAATAATATCGATTGCCAAAATTGGCGCGCGCGCCACTCGAAATAATCAAAAGGGACTTCTGTGTGTTGCGTGTGTATCCATCATGCACAAAATACACTTGACCCGGTTTTCCGTTTCTCGCGAGATTTTTGGCAATTGGAATTTTTCGGTTTAGCAAGAGGGAAGACGGGGCAAGGCCACATGAATGAACTTTTCTCTAGAAATAGAGGACCGCGGTGGAAAATAGCCTGGCCTATATTTCCGCGCACACACATTCAAAGAAAACGGGACATAAAAATATTTTGATTGATCGATATTCAAGTGTAAAGCATTTAAGTATATTTAAAAAAAAATCGTAAAATATTTAGTATACCTGGAATTTTTCTTTTAGGTTTACATATCCCGATATACACGCGTTTAATTTGAAGCTAGTAACGAGTGTTTCACTCCTTGGTTAAGCATGAAGAAACATTTCGAGTTTATAAAAGGCTGAACAGGCATTGTGAGAAAGTTTGATCAGAAGTTTCTAACGAATTTTTCCAATCCTTGATTAAGCATGAAGTAAAACAAAACCAAACCAAATTTTCAGGCTTTTGTAAACTTGAACAAGTGTTTTCCACTCCCAGGCTAAGCATGAAGTAAAATTTCGAGTTTAGAAAAGCCCCGTGAAAATTTGTCGAGGGTCGCGTAGCGACCCGAGACAAATTTTCTGGGCTTTTCTAAACTCGAAATTTTACTTCATGCGCCACGCGTATAAAACACAGATTTCAAGTGAAGTTCAAATATACATAAATTTCATAATATTTTAGTGTTTAATTCGCGTGGCGCATGAAGTAAAATTTCGAGTTTAGAAAAGCCCAGAAAATTTGTCTCGGGTCGCTGCGCGACCCTCGACAAATTTTCACGGGGCTTTTCTAAACTCGAAATTTTACTTCATGCTTAGTCAGGGAGTGGAAAACACTCGTTTAAAGCTTCAAATTAAACTTAAAAAAAAACAAGAAATATCTTAACATTTACAGAAAACAGGCCGAATTCGGAATACGTGTATTGAATAATTTTAAGTATTCGTATTCCAAATTCAGAATTTTTTCTGTAAATCTTTAGATATTCCTTGTTATTTTTAAGTTTAACTTGAAGCTTTAAACGAGTGTTCTCCACTCCCAGGCTAAGCAAGAAGTACAATTTCGAGTTTAGAAAAGCCCCGTGAAAATTTGTCTCGGGTCGCGTAGCGACCCGAGACAAATTTTCTGGGCTTTTCTAAACTCGAAATATTACTTCATGCGCCACGCGTATAAAACACAGGTTTCAAGTGAAGTTCAAATATACATAAATTTCATAATATTTTAGTGATTTATTCGCGTGGCGCATGAAGTAAAATTTCGAGTTTAGAAAAGCCCAGAAAATTTGTCTCGGGTCGCTGCGCGACCCTCGACAAATTTTCACGGGGCTTTTCTAAACTCGAAATTTTACTTCATGCTTAGTCTGGGAGTGGAAAACACTCGTTTAAAGCTTCAAATTAAACTTTAAAAAAAACAAGAAATATCTTAAGATTTACAGAAAACAGGCCGAATTTGGAATACGTGTATTGAATAATTTTAAGTATTCGTATTCCAAATTCAGAATTTTTTCTGTAAATCTTTAGATATTCCTTGTTATTTTTAAGTTTAATTTGAAGCTTAAAACGAGTGTTCTCCACTCCCAGGCTAAGCAAGAAGTAAAATTTCGAGTTTAGAAAATCCCCGTGAAAATTTGTCGAGGGTCGCGCAGCGACCCGAGACAAATTTTCTGGGCTTTTCTAAACTCGAAATTTTACTTCCTGCGCCACGCGTACAAAACACTGATTTAAAGTGAAGTTTAGAACACACCCAAATACATCTTTAATCAGAATAACTGGGAGTCAGATATTTAGTCTGTTATTAACGATGTTCAGTGTTAATAATAAATAATTAGGTTTTGAATTTTTGCTAAAACAACTGGTAACGAGATTTATATATTAATGGTTGCAAAAAAATAATAAATTAAAATTTATTCTTAAAGGATTTGTATTCGTTATTCGAAAAAGCAGGATTCGAATCTTTGATTCGATTCATATTTATCACTTACGAATCCTTTATTCGAGTATTCATGATTTTAATCATATTAGGTGATTTGGATTCGTGATACGAATCCTTTTTACGAGGATTCGTCCCAGCTCTGTTTGTATATACATATTAATTAATGTACTATCAGAAATACATGTTTTACGTTAAGTCAACTTAAACTATAGTGCATAATATAAAGTATTTAATACACTATATCTAATAACACATTTAATAATCGCGACTGTTTGAATTGAAATTCGTGTCACATTTCGCAGTGTTTAGTGCCGGATTTTATTTGGGCCTGAAGCACACGCGCTCCAGGGATTGACAAAAGATACATTCGCAACCAAGAGAGACAACCTCTGATTCATCTTAAATGAACTTGATTTGAATCAATACATGCAATACAAACCTACATTGACATCTCTTTAAATAGATAATTCTATTTTTGTTCAGTCTAAATCGAATAGCATTTTTCTTTATTTCAATCAGTGCAATATAATCAGATAACAAAATTGGGCCGTATGATTTCCCCTTTGTTAAATCTTTCGTTAACTAAATAATTGATCAGAGGGAGTAAAAACATGTCAAAATTAGCATAATAATAGAGACAAATAAACTTAACTTTAAGGAAATGGAAATCATAAGGCCCATTTTAACTTTCTATGATAATAATAATAATTCTATTTTTATTGTCCAAATGGAATGTCATTTTTCTTAATTTCAATCAACGCCTTATAATTCGATAACAATATTTTTCAAAATTGAATTTGTGTTCAGTATTCCGGCACCAGGTACCCACAGACGCGTTTCGGACTTCAAGCGTTAGCTATCGAAATCATTAATAGTTTCAACAATATTTTGACTGTCTAATATTTTGAATCATATACAGGGAAAAAAAATCCTGTATATGGTTCTAAATATTGCAGTAAAAATATTGTTGAAACTATTAATGATTTCGATAGCTAACGCTTGAAGTCCGAAACGCGTCTGTGGATTATCTTTTCTTTTAAGTAGACATTAAAGATTTCGTTAGAATAAATAAACGTTTTTAAAATTAAATTGCGTTTTTCATGAGGAGTATATTTTGAGTTTCACACTATATTAGTGTTTTGTACGCGTGGCGCATGAAGTAAAATTTCGAGTTTAGAAAAGCCTCCAAATTTTCAGGCTTTTCTAAACTCGAAATTTTACTTCATGCTTAATCTGGGAGTGGAAACACTTGTTAGAAGCATCAAATTGAACATTTTTAGAAAAACAGCGGATGCCTGAAAATGTTCAGCCTATACACCGGGATATGTGTATTTGGACGAAAAATTCCTTGTATGTATAATTTTGTCATGGATTACATAATCGTAAACTCTTTCACAAACTTAAAAATTCAACCTCTAATATTCATATTAAATATAAAATTATTGAATTAAATTTTATATTTATTATTTAATTTATATTTGTAAACTAAAAGTGTAATGCCTGGGGTTTCACCAATTCAATTTCTTTAAAGGCAGGTCTACGACGTCTAACTTATTATCTTACCAGATGTATTTGTTAAGGGCTTTGGAAAACGGCCATGAAGTTAGTGCAGTTTATACTGATTTTTCCAAAGCTTTCGACCGTGTTAGCTATTCTGTTCTCTTAAATAAACTTGTGGGCCTTGGTTTCGGTGAAAATATTGTAAAGTGATATTAAAACACTTAACTTTGTTTTACCACTTTAATTAACTTTTTACAGTGACTATAGTTTCGACTACAAGCTAGTCATTATCAAACTGAGTACCTAAAATACATTGTACATTGTTTTTATATTACAGCATCAAAGAGGGGAGTATACATTATGTCGGTCTGGTCGTTGATGAGGGGAATTTCCAGATTAGCTTTCAACTTGTGAATTTCCAGCGCTTCCAGTAAATCCATTTTTCGGCCTTTGTCCGACAAATGGATTACGGAAAGCATGCTGTCTTCTGTGCAGGTGTGGTTGTTTTCTATTAAATGAGTTGCAAAAGTGGACTTGTTATTCTTTAAACGGACTGAATTTAAATGCTCTTTTAATCTTATTTCAACATTTCTACCAGACTGACCAATGTATGCTCCTTTACATGTTTCGCAAGTAAAGTGGTTCGATAGTTGCCTACATGAGCGTAAACAGTTCGTTAAAATCGACAACTTTATTTCCAGTGCGATCAGTGTTACGTCTGGTGTACCACAGGGGTCACATTGTGGCCCTATTCTTTTCTTACTTTTTATGAACGACATTGGCAGTGTTATTAAAGAAAGTAAATTCTTGATGTTTGCTGATGATCTAAAACTATATAGAAAAATCGAACAATTCAGTGATCACAATATTTTGCAATCAGACTTAAATAATTTATCAAATTGGTGTTCAAGAAATAATCTTCATCTTAATTTAAAAAAAGTGTTTATCTATTTGTTTTAGTCGCCGTAAATGTATTAAATTTAAATATTCAATTAACAATTGTAGATTACCCGGGGTTGATACGGTACGCGATTTAGGTACAGTTTTTGACAGTCACTTGACCTTTGTTCCCCATTAAAATTGGTGAAACCGGACATAAGCACATTTTTTAGAATTCAAAATAGTTTTAAATTCGGAATTTACTTATCCTTTAATATTCAATTGTTTTAAAGCCGGTATCTTTTAAAAGCTTTAAAGATAATCAAATTCGTTTGTATAACAATTGGTTTATTTGGTGACTATAGTTTCGATACTACACGTATCATTATCAAACCGTTAGATACGTGTAGTATCGAAACTATAGTCACCAGATAAACCAATTGTTATACAAACAAAGTGATAAACAGTGTTTTATTTATGTTCAACAATGTATAACGAAGTAGAAGCCTCTATAGTCAGTGAAATAATCAAATTCCCCTACAAAGCTCGCTAAATTATTAAAGTGCTCTCAGGATATTTGTTTCAAGAACGTACATTTAAAATACTCACATTCAATCAATATTGATAGAAATGCTTTTAGAAATCGAAAATGTATTCGACATATCCATTGAGAGAACATAATTGAAAACTCATCTATCAATATCGTTTGAATGGGATGACATAATATAGTCACATATCCAATGCAAAAATACGCATTGATGTTGGAAATATAAAGTTGATGTATCTATCATTTTTTTATCGAATAAATATGACAAAGCGTATTTGAATTCTTGAATTTCAATATCTTCCGATGAAACAGATTTTTAATAATGTTGAATGGAAGCCTTCAAATTTCTTAAAAGTATTTCTCGCTTAACTTATTAAGCTCCATTGATGCATACACGCAACATTATTATTTATTTGTTAACTAAATTAATAAATAAGTTAATTTGATATGTTATATTATTTCATTTGACTTGAAAATGTATGTAGAAAAAAGTAAATATTTTGTTATTTAAATATTTCGCTTATTACTTATTAAAAAATTACTCATTACTTATTAAAAAAAGGCAGTGTATTTCTAACCTCACAATATTTCAGTGTTGTATACGCGTGGCGCATGAAGCAAAATTTCGAGTTTAGAAAAGCCCCGTGAAAATTTGTCTCGGGTCGCTGCGCGACCCTCGACAAATTTTCTACGCGGGGCTTTTCTAAACTCGAAATTTTACTTCATGCTTAGTCTGGGAGTGGAAACACTTGTTCTGAACTTCATTTTTATATAAAATCGACGAGTTCCTCAAAAGTTTACAGCGTATACATTATGTATATTTAAAAGAATAAATCACAGTATGTAATACAATAAGTCATTCATAGAAAATTATATTTCGGACACAAACGAACCATTATCAATGGATTAACACTAATCTTTTAGTGTTAATCCATTGATAATGGTCACTTTGTGTCCGAAATGTATGTACATTTGGTAATTCAATTAAAAGTGTGAAGAAAGGTTATAGTGCCTTATTCGTCAAATTAATTTGATCTATACGTAACTCAATCAATCGATCTAATATTTATATTAATTATAAAATTAAATTGACTAATTTTTTATTTAATGTGAATATAAGAGGTTGAATTTTTAGGATCGTTCAAGTGTTTTTATTTATGTAATCTATAATCGTGTATATATACAAAGAATTTTATATTTAATATTTAAAGTTCTGTCAACTAAAAGCGTATTTTTTTTTGAAATTCAAAATAGTATTTAATTCGAAATATACTTATGATCTAATATTCAATTATTATAAAGGCGGTATCTTTTAAAAGCTCTGAAAGAAATCAAATTTCCCTACAAAGCTCGCTAAATTATTAAAGTGCACTCAGGATATATGTTTCAAGAACGTAAATTTAAAATACTCACATTCAATCAATATTGATAGAAATGCTTTTAGAAATCGAAAATGTATTCGACATATCCATTGAGAGAACATAATTGAAAACTTATCTATCAATATCGTTTGAATGGGATGACATAATATAGTCACATATCCAATGCAAAAATACGCATTGATGTTGGAAATATAAAGTATTATATTAGGATTAATGTATCTATCATTTTTTTATCGAATAAATTTGACAAAGCATATTTAAATTCTTGAATTTCGATATCTACCGATGAAACAGATTTTTAATAATGTTGAATGAAGACCTTCAAATTTCTTAAAAGTATTTCTCGCTTAACCCATTAAGCGCCATTGATGCATACACGCAACATTATTATTTATTTGTTAACTAAATTAATAAATAAGTTAATTTGATATGTTATATTATTTCATTTGACTTGAAAATGTTTGTAGAAAAAAGTAAATATTTTGTTATTTAAATATTTCGCTTATTACTTATTAAAAAATTACTCATTACTTATTAAAAAAAGGTAGTGTATTTCTAACTTCACAATATTTCAGTGTTGTATACGCGTGGCGCATAAAGTAAAATTTCGAGTTTAGAAAAGCCCCGTGAAAATTTTCTACGCGGGGCTTTTCTAAACTCGAAATTTTACTTCATGCTTAGTCTGGGAGTGGAAACACTTGTTCTGAACTTCATTTTTATATAAAATCGACGAGTTCCTCAAAAGTGTACAGCGTATACATTATGTATATTTAAAAGAATAATTCACAGTATGTAATACAATAAGTCATTCATAGAAATTATAAAAAAGTGCAGAATTGCACCTAAATTCAACTTTTAGAGTTAACTCTATCATTGCTCGGCCATTAATGGGTTAAACAGATTTTTCAAATACAAAACTTTACATAAAGTTGTAGAAGTAATGAAATTATACATTACATTTATAAAAAATATATAGACGAGGCTGATAAATGTTGAAAATGTATCTTCACTTTTATAACTGCATGAAAAGTTATGCTAGTTAAATAGATTTTCGCAGTTTATACGAACATTATCGTAATTTTGTAAATTATGCCTAAAATTTATCATTATCATTATAACATACGTTTAAGCGAGCGGAATTGAGTTGAGTAATTAATACAAAATATATATAAATAAATGATGTTGGCTAATGGGCTAGTTCCCAAGGCCAGGCAAAAGCCAAATACAACAAAAAAAAATATTTCGCTTATTACCTATTAAAAAATTACTCATTACTTATTAAAAAAAGGTAGTGTATTTCTAACTTCACAATATTTCAGTGTTGTATACGCGTGGCGCATGAAGTAAAATTTCGAGTTTAGAAAAGCCCCGTGAAAATTTGTCTCGGGTCGCTGCGCGACCCTCGACAAATTTTCTACGCGGGGCTTTTCTAAACTCGAAATTTTACTTCATGCTTAGTCTGGAAGTGGAAACACTTGTTCTGAACTTCATTTTTATATAAAATCGACGAGTTCCTCAAAAGTTTACAGCGTATACATTATGTATATTTAAAAGAATAATTCACAGTATGTAATACAATAAGTCATTCATAGAAATTATAAAAAAGGGCAGAATTGCACCTAAATTCAACTTTTAGAGTTAACTCTATCATTGCGGGGCCATTAATGGGTTAAACAGATTTTTCAAATACAAAACTTTACATAAAAGTTGTAGAAGTAATGAAACTATACATTACATTTATAAAAAAAAATATCGACGAGGCTGATAAATGTTGAAAATGTATCTTCACTTTTATAACTTCATAAAAAGTTATACTAGTTAAATAGATTTTCGCAGTTTATACGAACATTATCGTAATTTTATAAATTATGCCTAAAATGTATCATTATCATTATAACATACGTTTAAGCGAGCGGAATTGAGTGCTAGCGCCATTCACAGCGTGCTACTCGAATTGTTGTTGGCTTGATATTAAATCAATTCGTGAAATGAATTAATTGTCGTGTAGTGTAAAATGTCAATTACTCAGCCATTTGATTGCGATGCAAATACTATCTATAGCTCATTTCGAATTTAAATAAAACGCTCGTATTACATACCGTACATTTTAATTACAAATGCGATTAAAACAAAGTACAACAATTACTTGTCTAAACAACGAACATTCATTTATTATTAAAAAAATAAAACTTTAGGTACATAATATTTACTTAGCCGTGATTAGAACATTTATTTATTATTAAAAAATATAACTTTAGGTACATAATATTTACTTAATCGTGATTAACAGTATACTTTAAATATTTCTACTTATTATTAGAGATAAGTAGTTAGTGTATCCATATTCACATACAATATATAAGAGACGTCAATTAATTTAATTCGTAAACGTCAGTTTTGATGTGTCGCAGATATCACATATATTGTTCGAGATTTGTGTATGCCAGGAACTATGTTTTTTTTTTAAATAAAATCAAAATAGAAAAAATCATTTATATTGTTGTTCATAAATACAGGGTTATTCAAACATTTATTTTTACCAAACTACAAAAGATGGAAACACAATTTCAACGTTGCTGGAAAGAGAAAAGTTCATTTTTTATGCATTCAATATGAGCAGAATGTCTTACACGACAAATATCAAAACGGTGGCTCATTTCTTGCCACACACGAATCAGCTGGTCTGTAGTTATCAAATTCACAGCGTGAATAATTCGATGTCGCAGATTTTTTTTTTGTTAGGCATAAAGGGGATAAAAACACATTTTTTTTTTTAAAATTCGTTCGCAAAATTGGTCCTTGAAACTTCCAGTGCGGGGTCAGCAGTATGGCAAGTCACACCATCTTGCTGAAACCACATTCCAGGTCTTACGGCCCTTGACTTATTTTTATGGGGATACCTGAAAGAAAGAGTGTTCGTGATAAACCTCAGAGAATTCCACAACTAAAAAAAAGACATCTGTGCAGAAATTAGAGTACTAGAGCCAGAGACACTAAAAAAAAGAGCTGTGAATCATGCCATCGAAAGAGCTTATCAGTGCGAAGTCGAAAATGGAAGTCATTTAAAAAATGTTTTCTTTCAATCATGCCATCGAAAGAGCACATCAGTGCGAAGTCGAAAACGGAAGTCATTTAAAAAATGTTTTCTTTCATTCATAATATAAAATAATCTCAAAGATGTGTTCTTTTTTATAAGCTATAAATTTTAATCATTTATAGCTTATAAAAAAGAACACATTTTAAGAATCAAAGATATATTAACTAACTCAAACCCCGTCGCAACTTATGGGCCACCCTGTATTATTAGTATTTTAATTTCACTTCGGTAACAATCGAAATTATTTATATATATATATAATCAGTATTCCCTTTTACCATATGGTGTCGGGTTCGAAATTATTTTAAACTCCACTTAATTTTTGATAAAGAAAAACACTTGTTTTGTTCCACTTAATTTTGAATCAAGTTAAAATGACATTGAAACAATAAAAAAACTCCAGTTCATTTTTGTTATTTAACTAAAACTAAGAAGAATAAGAAATATTCATGTAATATTAAAATAGATTGATACGTTTTAGTTCACAGTTATTTATTATAAATATATTTATGGAATTTAAAATTTTATAAACTTGTGTTTTGTAACATCTAATTCTGGATTATTTATGAATTAGCTTCATACATTATCCAGAATTAGATGTTACAAAACATGATTTTTTTATGATGTTTATAAAACGCGCATCAACTCTTCTTTGAAGTTCAGTTCAATATTATATTTATTATTTAGAGGTCATTTAATAATTGTTCCTCATGTTGGTTATATTTATTCAGTGGCAATTATATTTGTCAGCCTTGGCACAAATATTTATCGGAACCTTTCAAGTTTAACTGTGTTTAAAAATGCTCAAATTTCAATTTCAGCAACTGAACTCACTAAAACAAAAATGTCTTACTATATTCCAATTTTATTAACTTCAATAAATATTTACTCTCTTACTCCTTTATAAGCGTGAAGTTAGATTTCGAGTTTAGAAAAACCGTATATTTTGAATATAATATATAAAATTACGAAAATGTTATTCGTGAAAATGCAAACAATGTCTTAATTAATAAGACAACTTAAGACGATATCCATTGAAACATCTACTTCCCGTGCAAATACACCTCCGGATATTGGATTATACAATGACATATTTAAAATATTATTTAATTTGATTTGTTACAACGCTCTATTAAAGTATATGTAACGTTTAGGTCAAATTCTTTTCAAACCAACTAACAAATACAAATTTAAAACGAAAGGAGAAGTAACAAAAAATTAGAAGTGAAAGGACTTGGATTAAAACTAGTCTTAGGCCATCTATATAGAATAACATTTTCGTAATTTTATATATTATGTTTAAAGTGTGCAAACTATAAGAAGCGGATTCAAATTGTTTCCAATTTAAATTAATCTTGTATATTTTGAACTTGACAATATTTATCCGCGTGGCGCACGAAAATCTTCATCGAAATCTGGTAAATCATAACCGGTTTACCGACAATTTACTATTACATATTACCAGCGTATTTAGATTTATGTTTAACTTTTTTCAAAATAAAAAACAGTTTTATTCCCTACTTCACTTTTATTTTTATTCGTTAGATGTACATTTCGAGTGCAAAGCACTCATTATCAATAACTAAATGTTAACTTTTTTATTCTGCAATTTTGCGCGTCGCGAGTAGTCTTCGCGTGTCGGGGATACTAATTTACGTCGGTATTGACCGATCCGGGGGCCCTATTCTGCCTCTGTAACGCAAGCCGAGCGTTTAAATTTTGGAATTGTTGACAATTTTTCAGATTTGCGTATTCCATCCACACAATAGTTTAGTTTTTTTTTACGTAGTTGTTGCCATTGAAACCATTACAGTTCTAAAGTTACAATACACCTATTGTAACTTAAGAACTACAATGGTTTCTATGGCAACGACCAAATAATAAAAAAATCGCATAAAATGTATTACATTTACTAATTAGTGATGGACCTGTAACACATTTCAGAATAGAGGTAGAAAAATACATATTCCTATTTGTTGTTCTAGAACAGGGGTCTCTTAAACTTTTTTCTTCGGCTAAATTCTAACTAAATTTATAATCATTTTCTTTTTTTTTCTACATCGTTATCAAATATCAAAATATCACATTTACGGAAAATTAAAATTGTGCTCGCGGGCCGCATTGGCCCTGGGGACGTAGCTTAAAGACCCCTGCTCTGGAGCACTCAATGACTGTTGCAGTGTCACTGTAATTAATAATAATGATAGAATTAAGACGAAAACTAGTGGTGGGGTATTTTCTAAGTTTAAAATATTTTTAAAGATCTATATGTGATAAACATCAACCCTGAATTTCATGAAAATTATTAAATAGGGTTTTTGAACAATGTAATTCTATGAAAATCAAGCCGAAATAAGTATATTAATGATTGTATAGTATGTTCAATTAAAAAAAACCTCTAGAGTGCCATGATTTTAATTATTTTTATATTTAAGTTGGCTACACGCCTTAGGAATTGACATATAAAACGTCAAACATGATAATTATAATACGCTTTGATTAAAACACTTGGTTTGTTTCACTGATTTCTACAAATCAGTGAAACAAACCAAGTGTTTTAATCAAAGCATATTAATTAAATATGTTTCACCACGGGTTAAGTGAGAAATTAATTCATCATGATAATTATAATATAAAATTTCTTAGATATCTTTATTAGTATTATATCAAATATTTAACAGCTCAAAAACTTAAAACCCATACAAACATATTTTTTCTTGCTCCCGTTGAGGATCGCGTGCCAAGTTTTAAAAATAGTCTTTTAGCATTGGGACGCGAAACCAAACAAACTTGTGCCTGTCGATCTCTCTCTGCTCTGGTCTTGTGTTTGTACCTGCACCTGAATTTGTGTTTGGGCTTCGACGCCGCAAGGCCGATCGAAAAAAGGAACCGAGTTGCGATATCGATATTTTATTCGGCCGGCTAGAGCGGTAGCGATAATGGTCGCGCATCATATTCTTATAATCGATTGCGCAATCGAGTTGCGCAATCGGGTGTTAAGTCGTCGCCGGGTTTTCTTGATTACGGTTACGTTGTTTTTAATTACTTAATTGTTGTATTTACATATTTGGAATATAGGTATTCATAAGTATACGTTTCCCGATGTATTTGCTGTAATTTTTCAGGCATTCGTTAATTTTTATAAACGCGGTAATTTGAAGCTTTAAACGAGTGTTTTCCACTCCCAGAGTAAGCATGAAGTAAAATTTCGAGTTTAGAAAAGCCCCGTGAAAATTTGTCGAGGGTCGCGCAGCGACCCGAGACAAATTTTCTGGGCTTTTCTAAACTCGAAATTTTACTTCATGCGCCACGCGTATTAAACACTGATTTCTAGTGAAGTTCAAAATATACTTCTACATTAGAATTAAAAATAAACTGGTAAAGTAAAATTATAAGCATACTGCTAAACAATAATATTTTGAAATCTTTGATTTGGTTAGCATTTACTTTGTGGTTTATCTTTATGTGAAATGAAAATAAAACACTTAACTTTGTTTTATCACTTCATTTAAAAGTTAAAATAAAAGTGGTAAAAGAAAGTTAAGTACTTCTAAGAATATTTTAAACATCACTTGAAATCAGTATTTTATACGCGTGGCGCATGAAGTAAAATTTCGAGTTTAGAAAAGCCCAGAAAATTTGTCTCGGGTCGCTGCGCGACCCTCGCCAAATTTTCACGGGGCTTTTCTAAACTCGAAATTTTACTTCATGCTTAGTCTGGGAGTGGAAAACACTCTTTAAAAGCCTAAAAAAAAACTATGAATTCATGTATACGCTGTAAATTTTCAGGCATTAGTCGATTTTATATAAAAACGTGCAATATGAAGTTTCAAACGAGTGTGTCTACTCCCACACTAAGCATGAAGTAAAATTTCGAGTTTAGAAAAGCCCCGTGAAAATTTGTCGAGGGTCGCGCAGCGACCCGAGACAAATTTTCTGGGCTTTTCTAAACTCGAAATTTTACTTCATGCGCCACGCGTATAAAACACTAAAATATTGTGAAGTTAGAAATACACTGACAGTTTTTTTTAATGAATAATAATCGAAATAATGAGATTTTTATGGGATTTAATCTTCAACAAATTATTACCTAAAAATCCATTCAATAATTTTCATAAAATTCAGTATGGATGTTTATAAAGTTTAGTACTTTAAAAATTTTTAAAATTCAGAAAATACCCCATCACTAGTTTTTGTGTTATTTTCATTTAAAATCAGATTTACATTTATTTTAACGAGATTTTTATGGAATTAAATGTTAAACAAAGTATTACCTAAAAACCCCTGCAATCATGTTCATGAAATTCAGTGTGGATGTTTATGAAATGTAAACCTTATACTTTTAAAACTGATTTAGTAGTAAATTTTTAATTTCACAATAATTCAGTGTTTTATACGCGTGGCGCATGAAGTAAAATTTCGAGTTTAGAAAAACCTGAAAATTTGGTTTGGTCGCTCCGCGCTTCGCGCTACGCGACCAAACCAAATTTTCATGTTTTTCTAAACTCGAAATTTTACTTCATGCTTTGTCTGGGAGTGGAAACACTCTTTCGAAACTTCAAATTGAACGCTTTTAAAAAAGCAATGAACGCCTAAAATTTTACAGCGCATGCATCGGAATATGTACACTTAAAAGAAAAATTATCTGGTGTTTTTTATAATGTTGGATATTTGGTTTTTTACTTTGGTTGTAATTCAGACTTTTGCCTTCAAAATAAATATGAGGTTATGTTTTCCACATGGTTGCCATGTGCTTATTTACCCTATCATAATGATTAATTAAGTGGCGGAACATTACTTTCGGTATTTTATTACCACTTTTCTGTCAAATAATTAAACAATTGCAACATGGCATTCGTATATCAATGTCAATACATGACAAACAGTAGGGACACCCAAATAATCAAAGAAACCAAGAGAAATAAATCCCAAATCGGTTAGAAAATCAAAAACAAAACGAATATAGATACCCAAATTATACACTCCCAAGTTTTAATGACAAGTTTCTTTGAGCAGTGTTAAGTTAGAAAATTGTATACTGTGTAGATATTGCAGGGAATTTGTATCTATATCAGCGGGGCTCAAACTTTTAAACATTGCGACCCACTTTTTAGAAACCCAATTTATGACGACCCACTTCACTGATACCTTAGATGACTTACTAATACTAGGAAATTTTCTAGTTACTAGAGTTACCAGTTACTTGAATTAAATTAAGCTACGTTAGTTTGCAATTTCATAGGTTAACCTATTTAGAATGTAACGCATTCTAAATAGCTTAACCTATGAAATTGCTAACCGACTTTGTTTGATTTAAATATTTATTTCATCTGCCTGATGAAGCCACTGTGTGGTGAAACATGTTGCAGTGTTCAACAATAAAAGTGAAACCCTCCCAACTGCGTTGTTTTATTTCAAATATGATTTAAATAACTCATAACTTTAGTAACTAGAAAATTGCCCAGTTATATCCTAAAGAGAAACTACCCTAAGTAACTGGCAACCACCCTAACCTTAGATTCAGCAAAGTATTCAGCCACTCAATTTACTAGCTGTTAGTTAAGCTGGAGAGATTTCGTAAAATTGGGCTAGGTCATGATTATCAATGTTTAAATTAAATTAATTGCCAGTTACTATAGTAAGCAATCTAATCTAAGAAACGTTCAGGTTAATTTCGTACGTTAATTGCTAGTTATTTAGGTTGTGTTGATCGCCAGATATTAAAGCAATCAACAACCAACTTAATGAGGAGTGAGGAAAAACTCAGTATCTAGAAAGTAATTCAAATAGTTGTCGTTTTTGATAGGGTTAGGTGGCAGATTTTGAAGTTGGGTTAGATTATGCCTAACTATTTTCAGGTTAGGTTGAGTTACCAATTTCTTATATCAAGTTGGACGCTAGCCTAGCTTGGATTAGGTTAGTCTGTCATACTGAGGAAAAACTCAGTATCTAGAACAGTGGTGGGTAAACTTTTTTTAAGACGGGCCATTTGTAATAACCAGACAATCGTAGCGGGCCAAAGAATAATGCTTAACCGTAGGTAGGTAGTTATTATGCAGGTCGTCACATTACGAAGTAAGAACGCGTTCAAACATTCTCACGACGGCACTCTTAAACGGGCCGGATTAAACCTTTCCGCGGGCCGGACTTTGCCCGCGGGCCGTAGTTTCCCCATCACTGATCTAGAAAGTAATTCAAATAGTTGGCGTTTCTGATAGGGTTGGGTGGCAGATTTTGAAGTTCGCTTAGATTATGCCTAACTATTTTCAGGTTAGGTTGAGTTACCAATTTCTTATGTCAAGTTCGACGCTAGCCTAGCTTGGACAACCTGACTATCTAGATTTGTGAAATTATGTTGTCATATGTAACTGTTCTTAGATTAGATTGATTCATGATTTGTTAGGTTGAGTATGGCAATTATAAACGAGTGTTTCCCACTCCTTGGTTAAGCATGAAGTAAAATTTCGAGTTAAGAAAAGCCTGAACGTTTAGATTTGGACGCAATGCGTCCAAATCCAAATTCAGGCTTTTCTAACTCGAAATTTTACTTCATGCTCCACGAGTATAAAACACTGATTTGATGTAAAATTCAAAATGTACTGCTTAGATTATAGGAGATCGATGAAAAAAGTCGTATTCTCGATTCTTACAAATTACTTTGACTGCTGGATTATCGCTAACTCGATTATTGAAATACTCGATCTGGCCCATCATTAATAAATATACATTCAGGATCTTGTGTTGCGACGACCCACCAAAAATTTACTCACGACCCACCAGTGAGCTCGACCTACAGTTTGAGCAACCCTAATCTATATTATATCCAGGTATTTGACGATTAAAGCACTAATAACCTTTCTTCACACTTTTGTTTTAATTACCAAATGTACATTTCGGACACTGAGTGACTATTATCAATGGATTAACAGTAAATACAAAACAGAAATTTTAAACTATATATAGAGAGGCAATTTATTTATATCCAGGCATAATTAGATAATTGATTTTGGGTGAGTTACGTGAAGATTATAATAACTTTAATTAAAACACTTTTAACATTTCCTCACAATTTTTATTGTATACTTTGTGACCGAAATGTACATCTAGTATATAACTCTACTTTATTTCTACCATTTTGTATTAATGTTTATTTTTAGTATTAATGTTTATTTTTAGTTAGTATATTTAAAAAAAAACTGTATTTTTCTCTGTAAATAGAATTTATTCTGCTGAGAAATAAATGATTATTATTATTATTATTATATAATAAAAATTGTGAAGAAAGATTAAAAGTGTTTTGATTAAAGCTATAAATACATAGTTGAACTAATCAATCATTAATAAAATACGGTTTGATTTCCTTTTTTTTTTACTAATTTATTGAAGAAAGGATATCAAATCGTGTTTTATTAAACATCTTATTACCCTATAATTCGCTACCTACGTTTTATTTCTCTGAGAAAAAGATACGTTTTAACATAATTGTCATTTTAAGACTTATTTAGACAAAGTGAGCATTATTTGTTAAGGAAGATAATGGGGTGATTAGCGCTGAGCCGTCTTATCTCCTGTCATTAGATTAATTACCTTGAAACTTCGCATTTTCACAGATACTACACAGTATTTGCATTGTTATCTAAGGATTTTTGGGAATAATCTAAATGATTTTAGTATTCAAATCGGATATTCTGGGGAATTTCGCTTAACATTCTAAAAACTTTGTTTATTTTTCGTTCGAGGAAGGGACGCGAAATTATTTTTAGATGAGCTTCATATTATAATGAATAATAAAATGAACATTTTTCGTCTTTTAATAGTGTACAAATAATAATAATAATAATAATATATAATATATAATAATATCTAAATAAAAAGAATATGGAAACAAGAGAAGGTCAGAATATTACCATTTGTCATCTCAGTAACGGGAATCACTCCTAAAACGTTTACACAAAATCTGGACGTACTAAACATACCTGTATATACACACGATGAGCTTCATGTTATAATGAATAATAAAATGAACATTTTCCGTCTTTTAATAGTGTACAAATAATAATAATAATAATAATATATAATAATATCGAAATAAAAAGAATATGGAAACAAGAGAAGGTCAGAATATTACCATTTGTCATCTCAGTAACGGGAATCACTCCTAAAACGTTTACACAAAATCTGGACGTACTAAACATACCTGTATATACACACGAAAATATACAAAAAGCTGTGTTACTGTCAACACTTTCAATAACCAGAACATTCTTACAATAAATAAAAAGGTAACTTGACTTAGCCCGTTTCCTTTTTATAATGCCAGGACAAACCCCTGAGAAACGCTCATAATAATAATAATAATAATAATAATTCGTTTATTTCCCAACAGATACAAATGATCTAATAACAGGGAAAATATATCAAACATTCAAACTTAAATATAATAACATAAAACAAAGTTGAGTATACATACAATCAATGACACACATGTATAAAGTAAAATGTATTTGTGGTGGTTGGCGCGTATTATAACAAATTCATTACAGTGTTTGTGAAGTGACGGCTCGTGCAATTAAATATATCTATAGAGTCTTGAATAATAGTATGTGTTCGAAGCATTTTATTTATTGGCGAGTTAAAATAAAGGTTCGTGAAACTGCGCTTACATATGAACGTATCAATATTTCTACTACCACACCGCGGTACATATATGTTTATGAGAGAAAGAATACTAGGATCATCAATTTCTCCATGTAATACCTGATATAACCATCTCATCTAAGTTATATTCCTGCGTGAAGCTAATGATTTTAACTCGAACATTGACAACATATGCTCGTACGTTACTGAATCATCCGGATAAGTTAACATCACTTTGTAATAAAGAAACTTGACAAATTTCTTTTGTATGCGTTCTGAAGAATTTGAGTGGTTATTATAAGATGGCGACCATACAATTGCGCAGTATTCCAATTTTGAACGAACGTATGCATAGTATAATTTCAAAAGCGTGCGTGGATCTCTAAACGATTCTGTTATTCGACGTATAAAACCGAGCATTCTATAAGCATCTTTTGTTACCTTATTATAATGCGGAACTAAAGTTAATTCTCTATCAAACAGCACACCCAAATCACGAATCTCGGAAACTTTATCTATAGATATACTATCGATAGAGTAGTCGAATATAATTGGCCGTGCTGTACGATAGAACGAAATAACCGTACATTTCGAAATATTTAACTCAATATCGTTAAGAAGACTCCAAGATTTAATTTTATTTAGGTCGTTCTGAGGTCGTTATTGTAGAAAATGTTTACGTCATCGGCATAAATAAGAATATGAGAGTTTATATTATCCACTATAACGTTCACAAAAAGAAGAAATAACAAGGGCCCTAGGTTCGAACCTTGTGGCACCCCACTGGAAGGATGGAAATATTTGGACCTGTGGTTCACATATTCAACGTACTGTTGTCTATTTGTAACATAAGATGAAACCAAGTATAGCAATTTATCACTAAGACCCCAGAATTTCAATTTATCTATCAGAATATTGTGATTGATAGAGTCGAAAGCTTTGCTAAAATCAGTGTGGATAGTATCAACTTGCTCACGCCGATCTAAGTGATAC
The DNA here is from genome assembly GCA_932526585.2 of Philonthus cognatus. Taxonomy (NCBI): domain Eukaryota; kingdom Metazoa; phylum Arthropoda; class Insecta; order Coleoptera; family Staphylinidae; genus Philonthus; species Philonthus cognatus. The sequence continues at coordinate 53,648,526 of OW052247.1, read as the reverse complement.
GATGCATATTCAGTAAAATTGAGCAAGTTTGATGCGGTTGATCCCTTTTTCATAAAACAAAATAATTGTTAAGTTATGAAATAACAAAAAAATGTCTAAAATTTACACGAATTTCTATTTCTAATATGTCTAATTTAATTTCCGATATGTCTTCAATTAGATTTTCTGAGGAATTTTGTTTGGATTTTAAAAAGTTTGTTTATGATAAATAATTAACACTGTTGTATCCTTTCTTCACACTTTATTTTCTAATGGTTAGATATATATTTCAAGTGCTAAGCACTCATTTTCAATAACAACTAATTCTTACAACTGTTGCGCGGTTTCTTTATACCTACAGTGGATTAAAGGGAAAAACCCCAGATTAAGGGAAGACCTTTGGGTGGGTTAACAAATTTGTTTATGATAATATTTTTCTATGACGAAAAAAGTTAATCTCAATATTCATTACAATATGAAGCTCATAATATTGTAATAAATATTGAAATTAACTTTTTTGTTTTTGAAAAATGTACAGAAGATTGTTAAGTAATAAAAGAAAACGTGTGGAATTTACGCTGTCAATTTTTAGGCATTAGGCAATAAATAATTAGATTTAGAATATTTTTGATAAAACAACTGGTGATATTTAAATGTTAATGGTTGCAACAAAATAACAAAATCACAAATTTATTCTTAAAGGATTTGTATTCGTGATTCGATAAAACAGGATTCGATCTTATATAATAAAATATGAAGTTTAGACCGAGTGTTTCCACTCCCAGACTAAGCAAGAAGTAAAATTTCGAGTTTAGAAAAGCCTTAAAATTTGGTTTGGCGCGAAGTTAAAAATACACTGACATTTTTTTTAAGATTCTAATAACAAAATAAATAAAATAAAAATGTTGTTGTCGAAAATAAATTGAAATAAATTTTCTATTTAAATTATATTTTTTAAAAATAAAATTAGTGTGCCTTAGAAAAAATATTCGAATATATCAATTTTAAAAGTTCGGACTTCTCTTTGAGCCGATGTTTTATGCCCGTGGCGCATGAAGTAAAATTTATGTGTTTTTGAACTTCACTTTAAATCAGTGTTTTGTCCGGGTGGCGCATGAAGTAAAATTTCGAGTTTAGAAAAGCCCCGTGAAAATTTGTCTCGGGTCGCTGGCGCGACCCTCGACAAATTTTCTACGCTCGGCTTTTCTAAACTCGAAATTTTACATCATACTTAGTCTGGGAGTGGAGAACAATCGTTTTATCGTTAGACATTATTTTTCTGAACCCAATAATGCGCAATATGTTGTTTTTCAAAAATATTGTTATCGAAACAAAATTAAAACAAACCTTCTATTTGAAATTATACTTTCAAAAATTATAATTAGTGTGCCTTGGAAAAAAAGTGACAAATGTCATTTATTGTAAGGTTATGCCTAAGTATTCAGATTTGACATAACACATTAAAGACTCCACATCATTTAAATCAATTTTAGAGCGTACAAATAAAATGATGCAGTTTTCGTCATACATTTTCAAATCAGGTAAAATAATATCGTCGGCTTACAAGTGAAATCCACTAAGTACTAAATAAATTTCATATATTATATCGTCGGCTTACAAGTGGAATCCACAAAGTTACTTTTTGGCTGTTGTTAGTTAAGTCCGCCAAGTTCTTGTACTCATGGTTTTCTACATGCTGCTGCAATCCACTAAGTCCTTAGATTAGACTTAGTGGATTGCACCAGCATGCAGAACCATGAGTACAAGAGCTTGGTGGACTTAACTAACAACAGTCAAAAAGTAACTTTGTGGATTCCACTTGTAAGCCGACGATATAATATATAAAATTTATTTAGTAATTTATTTAAATCGATTGCGCCTAATAAATTACGTAATGAAAAAAGAAACGTGCGAAATGTACTCGAAATTTTATTTCTAATATGTCTAATTTAATTTCCGATGAGTATTCAATCGGATACTCTGGAGAATATTGCTCAAATTTTAAAGTTTGTTAATTTCTCTTTTGTGGAAAGGGCGGAAAATTATTTTTAGATAAATTTCATATCAAACCTGGGCAGGATTCGAATCATTCAGAATTCTAATCCTAGATTCGAATCCTTTTAGAGGATTCAAAAGAGGCATTCGAATGTGTTAGTTAAACTGGATTCGTGATCCGGATTCGTTACATTTTAAAACAGGATTTGTATTCGAAACCAAATGCGGGTGATTCGAATCCTAATAAAAGGATTGGAATATTTATAAAAGGATTCGAATATTTATAAAAGGATTCGAATACTTACAAAAGGATTCGAATACTTACAAAAGGATTCAAATCGTCAAAAATAATTCGAATTAATTGTGAGGATTAACATGAAAAATTTGTTTTGTGTATTTTTAAATTTCCCCCTGAATCACAGACTAAATATCCGTGTTAAAGATGTATTTGTGTGTTTTTTAACTACACTTCAAATCAGTGGTTTATAAGCGTGGCGCATGAAGTAAAATGTCGAGTTTAGAAAAGCCCCGTGAAAATTTGTCTCGGGTCGCTGCGCGACCCTCGACAAATTTTCTACGCGGGGCTTTTCTAAACTCGACATTTTACTTCATGCTTAGTCTGGGAGTGGAAACACTCGTTCAAAACTTCAAACCGAATGCTTTGATAAGAACATTAAATGACTAAAAATGTTTGTAAAAATAATAATCTAGTTTTCAAAATTTTGTTCAATATTATTTGAAGTAAAACTGACATGATAGCCACAATCTGAAATGGTAAATTTTTTCGATATTTCCCTAATTCAAGATTTGTTAATATTACTTTCTTCTATGGGAAACCCCCATTTTGTTAAATTGTTTTCATTGTTTTTGTCAATATTTAAGTTGATTTTATAAATTTTTACGTGTTTTCTAATTGTCATAATGCCTGTTGATTTTGACAAATTTAATAATATCATATGGCTTGTTCTGTTAGTGTTTTGGTCAATTTGAATAAAATTCCATGACTTTTCTCTGACTTAATGATATTCAGTGATTTTTTTATAAACCAAATTTTCAGGCATTCGTCGATTTTATAATAGAGTTCAATTTGAAGTTTTGAACGAGTGTGTCCACTCCCAGACTAAGCATGAAGTAAAATTTCGAGTTTAGAAAAGCCCCGCGTAGAAAATTTGTCGAGGGTCGCGCAGCGACCCGAGACAAATTTTCACGGGGCTTTTCTAAACTCGAAATTTTACTTCATGCGCCACCCGTACAAAACACTGATTTAAAGTGAAGTTCAAAAACACATAAATACATCTTTAATCAGAGTAACACGGAATCAGATATTTAGTCTGTTATCAACGATGTACAGTGTTAATAATAAATAATTATTTCTTGAATAACTTTCTCATTTATCACTTGGTGAAACATTTTGAAATAATATTGAAGGATAAATTAAAAACACTTGGTTTGTTTCACCATTTGAAACAAAGCAAGTGTTTTTAAATTATCCTTCAATATTATAAATAATTAGATTTAGAATATTTTTGATTAAACAACTGGTAACGATGTTGATATGTTAATGGTTGCAAAAAAATAGCAAAATCAAATGTATTCTTAAAGGGTTTGTATTCGTGATTCGAAAAAACAGGATTCCAATCTTTGATTCAAATCATATTAATCTCTTACGAATCCTTTATTCGAGTATTCGTAATTCGAATCATATTAGGTGATTCAGATTCGTGATTTGAATCCTTTTTACGAGGATTCGTCCCAGCTCTGCTTCATATTATAATGAATATTGAAATATTTCAAAAACGTACAGAAGATTTTTAAGTAATGAAGAAACAAAAAAACGCGTGACATGTACACGAAATTATTTTTCTAATACGTCTAATTAAATTTCCGATATGTATTCATTATAACCAACAATTCCACAAACCTTATCACCTAAACCTCCTCGCTATGTAAACAACATTAACTATAAACAAATTTACAATGCAAATTCGATTCATAGCCGATAATTATCAGAAAACTTCCAATAAATCTAGAATTCTTAAAACGGATTTCCTAACAAAAAATAAATTGATCACGACTTCTATGGCATAAATTCGTGAAGTTAATAAACATTTTTTATTATTATTCAATAAATCCTTCAAATTAAAATTTACAGTAATTTTGTAATTGACATGTATTGTATGTTCAATAAAATAAAACTTCTAGAGTGCTATGAAATATATTGTAGGTTGGCAACTCTAAAATTATACATTATAATTATTATATAAAAACGAATTAAAATTAATATCGACTTTATGCAAAATGTTTGTCTCCAAATATTCATTGAAACAATTACTTCTCGAGCTTATACCCCAACAGATATTGAATTATGCAATGAATATTTGAGTTACACGACAGAAAGTCGATATTAATTTTAATTCGTTTTTATATTTTGTAAATATTCTGCAAACTATTGACAAACTCAATTTTTCTTTATGGTAAATTGTCTTTATGTTATAATTATTATGTCTGACGTTTTATATGACAATTACTAAAGCGTGTAGCCAACATAAATTTAAAAAAAGATAAAATCATAGTACTCTAGAATTTTTTTTTAAATGAACATAAGATATTAATAAATATGTAAATGTGCTTCATATTGAACGTAATGGTGGATACTTAATTAAAACGCTTGGTTTGTGTTACTGATTCAACACACACAATTAAATATCCAGAATTAGCTAGGCAGTAGCCAGGGGGGAGGATATGGAAAAAGATGCATATTATGATCTAAAAACGATTAATAAAAATATTTCAAATTAATTCAAAAATTCATTTGTAGATAGTGGAAGCTATCACTTTTTTTATAATTGATAACAGAAGAAAAAAATAAATTGTCTTATTATTCTCAATTGATAACTGAGGGAAAACAATACATTAATTTATCATTTCAAGACAGAAAATGCATAATTTCATATAAAAAAACTTGTATTAATAAAAATATTTCGTGGCCTTGACCTCACCAACAATTCTACAAACAAACAAACAAACTAACAAACAAACAAAAACATAAATAAACCTTAACCAGAAAATCTATTTTGTTTAAACTATAATCTAAAACTTAAACCAAAAGTAATATGATAATACCTACACTATTTCAACTATAATCTAAACCTTAAACCAAAAGTATTATGATAATTAATAGCTACACTATTTTAACTATAATCCAAAACTTAAACCAAAAGTATTTTGATAATTAATAGCTACACTATTTTAAATAATCTACACCTTAAACCAAAAGTATTATGATAATTAATAGCCACACTATTTTAACTATAATCTAAAACTTAAACCAAAAGTATTATGACAATTAATAGCTACACTATTTTAACTATAATCTAAACCTTAAACCAAAAGTATTATGATAATTAATAGCTACACTATTTTAACTATAATCTAAAACGTAAACCAAAAGTATTTTGATAATTAATAGCTACACTATTTTAACTATAATCTACACCTTAAACCAAAAGTATTATGATAATTAATAGCCACACTGTTTTAACTATAATCTAAAACTTAAACCAAAAGTATTATGAAAATTAATAGCTACACTATTTTAACTATAATCTAAACTTTAAACCAAAAGTATTATGATAATTAATAGCTACACTATTTTAACAATAATCTACACCTTAAACCAAAAGTATTATGATAATTAATAGCTACACTATTTTAACTATAATCTAAAACGCAAACCAAAAGTATTATGATAATTAATAGCTACACTATTTTAACTATAATCTAAACCTTAAACCAAAAGTATTATGATAATTAATAGCCTCACTATTTTAACTATAATCTAAAACTTAAACCAAAAGATAAATTCAAATTCAAAACTATTTGAATTCGATAAAACAAGCTTACGCTTCTTAATCAAATTAAATATGATTTTTAATATTTCATTCTATAATTCAATATCCGGAGGTGTATTTGCACGGGTAGTAGTTGTTTCAATGGATATTTATCGTCATAAGTTGTCTTATTAATCAAGACATCGTTTGCATTTTCACGAATAACATTTTCGTACTTTTAGATATTATGTTTAAACCAAAAGTGTTGTGATAATTAATAGCTACACTATTTTAACTATAATCTAAAACTTAAACCAAAAGATAATTCAAATTCAAAACTATTTGAATTCGAGAAAACAAGCTTACGCTTCTTAATCAAATTAAATAAGATTTTAAATATTTCATTCTATAATTCAATATCCGGAGGTGTATTTGCACGGGTAGTAGTTGTTTCAATGGATATTTATCGTCATAAGTTGTCTTATTAATTAAGACATTGTTTGCATTTTCACGAATAATATTTTCGTAATTTTAGATATTATGTTTAAACCAAAAGTATTGTGATAATTAATAGCTACACTATTTTAACTATAATCTAAAACTTAAACCAAAAGTATTACGATTATTAACACATTACTGGTAGAATAATTATGAAGTTAACTCTAAAAGTTGATTTTAGTAAAATTCTGCACTCATTTTTATGATTTCTATGAATCACTTATTATATTAGATACTATGAATGTTTCTTTTAAACATACATACTATACACGCTGCAAATTTTCAGGCATACGTGGATTTTATAAAATTGTTTAATTTTAAGTTTCGAACGAGTGTTTCCACTCCCAGACTAAGCATGAATTAAAATTTCGAGTTTAGAAAAGCCTGAAAATTTGGTTTGGTCGCGTAGCGCGAAGCGCGGAGCGACCAAACCAAATTTTTAGGCTTTTCTAAACTCGAAATTTTACTTCATGCGCCACGCGTTTAGAACACTGAAATATTGTGAAGTTTAGAAATACACTTAAAAATACTTTTTTGAAATGAGTAATAATAAAAATATATTAAATAACAAAATATTAACATTTTTCGACACACATTCCACAAATTCGTATTATTCGTCCCATTTTAAATATTATAATAGTTTTAATAGTTTTCAATATTTACGGTTTTCTACCAGTCCTGTGCAAGATTTTGGATAACTTTTACGAACATTATTGAACTTATCAATTTATTATTGTTAAAAATGTTGAATGCAACGATTTATTAAATTTGAAGATTTTTTTCCTGAGTTTTGAGCCAAATTTAATTCTAAAATAATTTAAATTAAAAAACGCGTTCCTGAATAAATTTGAAAAATACGTGCAATTTAATCATCAGCAAGGCCGTCGCCAGGAGGGGGGGGGGGGATATGGGGGTTGAAACCCCCCTCAAAATGTTCGTATGTAAGAGCAGCCCTGAAATTTTTATAACCCTCTGCAATTTTTTTTTTTTTTACTGGCAACGGCCTTGATTATCAGTAATGAACATTGATCTCGCTTAGTTTGTCTTTAATATAAAGTAAACATTAATATATATAAAACATCTTTATTTCTGAGTTGACTACAAAACAGATATCGTATGTTCAATAAAAAAAACCTCTAGAGTGCCATGAACAATATTGTAGGTTGGCAACTCTGAAATTTTCTAAAACATTAATATATATAAAACATCTTAATTTCTGAGTTGACTACAAAACAGATATCGTATGTTCAATAAAAAAAAACCTCTAGGGTGCCGTGAACAATATTATAGGTTGGCAACTCTGAAATTATATATTATAAATATTGTGACTGACGTTTTATATGTCAAATCCTAAAGCGTGTAGCCAACTTAAATTTGAAAAAAGATGAAATCATGGCACTCTAGAGGTTTTTTTAATTGAACATACGATAATATCGTAACGATATAATACAAATATTACAATATATTTTGATTTTGTTTATTTTTTCCAACTCGGAAACTGGCTATCGACTAGTGGTCTTTCAGCCTTAAACATTAATATTTAATTGGAAATAATGTATCAAATTAACTTATTTATACTGGGTTAACCAACTTTAGGTAAATCGACCAATAGTTAATCATTGATTAAAATCTTGTAATAGTTACATACATGTCAAAAACTCAATTAATTTACATTATTTATTTAATTTACATTTATTTATTTATTTATTTATTTATTCCCAACAGAAATAATCCAATTACAGAGAAAATTTTAAAATATAACTATTATAACATAAATTTAATCTGCGAATAAGATTTAATTGAAGTTGGTGAAACCGGACATTAGTAATTTAATTAACTCAAAATGAATAATTTTATTATTGCATCAATGGCGCGCTTAATGGGTTAATATCCACACTGTTTTAACTATAATCTTCAGAAAAGCGGACATAAGTAATTTAATTAACTCAAAATTAATAATGTTGCGTTATTGCATCAATGGCGCGCTTAAGGGGTTAATATCTACACTGTTTAAACTATAATCTACAGAAAAGCGAATGCTGCATGTTGACATTACAAACAAAATTTACGCCCCCGCTTGTGTGTGTTGTTTTTGAAATTTAAGACCTTTGTTTACAAAAATTCCCCGCTTGTTGCTTATGTTTACCAATTGGCATTACATTTTTATTTAATTTACGTGCAAGTTTAAACGTGATAAACTGCGATATTGAGTACCAGACTAAAGCCGTAGAAGAAAACGCGACCATTTTTAAAGCTGCAAGAATGCTAGGGTTAGAAATCGACGCTAAGCGGAATTACCTTTACAGGATTACCACGCAAAATCAATAGGATTAAATACAATGAGTGCATAATGATAATAAACAGAAAGTTAATCATTATAAATTAAATACATTTTCTGTTAACTAATATTCTACGCTGAATTATGTTTCTTCATTGAATGACAAAATTATAAGTTTAAAAAGAAGTTTTTTTTATTTTGTTAATTTCCACAAACAAATAACGTTATATCAACATTACACGTTGTTTCAATGTTGATGAAACATTACTTAAATATGTTTGCTCAGTGGGTTATGTCACTTCGTTGAAGAATTTGTAAATTTAAAAATGAATTGAATCACCTATAAGCAAAGGGATGTAAGCGACTAATAAAAAATTGAAAAATCCAGTCATAACATTCAAGTTATATCGAAACCAACAAATAAAAGAGCAAATTGTTAGATTTACAGCGCATATACTGGTTAGTACCGTGCCATAATTTAAATTATGATTTAGAGTAGGCTGCATTTTTTTGTGCGGTTGTCCAGAATGCTAATTGGAAATAAATTTGAGGTTATGGTAAACTATGTGTTTACAGTCAGTACTGCCAATCTAATTTAAAATTCAAAGCCTACTCTAAATTATGTTTTAAATAATCACACGGTAGCACCTACCATAGCTGGGCAGGGTTCAAATCATTCAGGAATCGAATCCTTTTAGAGGATTCAAAAGAGGCATTCGAATACTTTTAGTTCAACTGGATTCGTGATCCGGATTGGTTACATTATTTTAAAAGGATTCGTATTCGAATCTAAATGTGGGTGATTCGAATCCTTATAAAAGGATTCGAATATTTATGAAAGGATTCGAAAATTTATAAAAGAATTCGAATATATTAATAAAATGATTCGAATACTTACAAAAGGATTTGAATCGTCTAAAATAATTCGAATTAATTGTGAGGATTAACATGAAAAATGTCTTTTGTGTGTTTTTACATTTCTCGTTAAATCACTGTTTTATACGCGTGGCGCATGAAGTAAAATTTCGAGTTTAGAAAAGCCCAGAAAATTTGTCTCGGGTCGCTGCGCGACCCTCGACAAATTTTCACGGGGCTTTTCTAAACTCGAAATTTTACTTCATGCTTAGTCTGGGAGTGGAAACGCTCGTTCGAAACTTCAAACTGAATGCTTTGATAAGAACATTAAATGACTGAAAATGTTTTTAAAGACAATAATATAGTTTTCCAAATTTTGTTTATTATTATTTAAAGTAAAACTTACATTATAGCCACAATCTGAAATGTTAAATTTTTCCGACATTTCCCTGATTCAAGATTTTTTTTCCCTGGCATTTTAATATAACTTTCTTCTGCGAGAAACCCCCATTTTGTTAGATTGTTTTTGTTAATATTTAAGTTAATTCTATAAATTTAATAATATCATATGGCTTTTTTGTTAGTGTTTTGGTCAATTTGAATATAATTCCATGACTTTTCTCTGACTTTCCCGGTTTTAATATTCAGTGAATTTTTTATTTACGTCATTTTTGAGCAATCGTCGATTTTATAATAAAGTTCAATTTGAAGTTTTCAACGAGTGTTTCCACTCTCAGGCTAAGCATGAAGTAAAATTTCGAGTTTAGAAAAGCCCCGTGAAAATTTGTCGAGGGTCGCGCAGCGACCCGAGACAAATTTTCGGGCTTTTCTAAACTCGAAATTTTACTTCATGCGCCACGCGTACAAACCACTGATTTGAAGTGAAGTTCAGACACATACATCTTTAATCAGAGTAACAGGGAATCTGATATTTAGTCTGTTATCAACGATGTTCAGTGTTAATAATAAATAATTAGGTTTTGTCAAATTGGCACTTACATTCCTTTGCTTCTAAGTGCCTCAATTTTTTTGTATGTTGTTAATTTCTAATTGTTTTAAACTGGTACTCAAATATACAGTTTTGTCCCTTATTACGATCGCTAGAAATTATTTTGCTACAAATCAAACTTTTAGCGCGGGGTGTTCTGTTCGCCAAAGATCGTCGACTTCCAACGGATTGCAACGGGATTTTCGTTGTTGTTTTTTTGTTATTGTTTTTTTGGCATGTGTGTTAGCAGTAGATGGCTTATGTTACAGCACGGACGCTCAGATTCCTACCGTGTGGCGACAGTACCCTCCAACTACGACGACAACAAAACTGCCGATGGCAGAGCTAAGGTATTTTGCGCTTGTTTTTTTTTATCTCTGTTTGGTTTTGGGTGTTCCGCAAGGTTCTTCTTCAGGTACTGTTCGATAACGCTGCACGAAAAATCATTCAATTTGCATTATTACTATACTCTACTTTACACATACTATATTTATAAGTACACACTAACAACAACATAATTTGAATTAATAATTCTATTATTTATATTTTAATTTTCAATAGCGATTAAGGAATAATTCTAAGTAATTAATTATTTATATTCAAACGTTTATCATATTCATTTTAATCATCAAAATATACTACATATTTTAATCATTAATAAAAAGGCGATTTTTTATACGCAGTTTTTTATACGCGTGGCGCATGAAGTAAAATTTCGAGTTTAGAAAAGCCTAAAAATTTGTTTTGGCCGCTCAACCAATCCAAATTTTAAGTCTTTTCTAAACTGAAATTTTACTTCATGCTTAATCACGTAAAAGGCATGTCATTAAACAATATTAATTTTCCATGTATTTAATGACTTTGACCACTTAAAACAACGATATTGTGCTTTACCGGTAAATTATCGGTAAACAGGTTTTAATTAACAAATTTATCGAATTAGCGGTAGTTAAAAAGCCGATAAATTTACAACCCCTAGTAGAATTCGACTCAATCGACAGTTTATTTTTTATTAAAATTAAACTTTAAGATTCAATTAACATTAAATTATCGTTAACCGGTTGTGATTAACAAATTTACCGAATTACCGGTAATTGAAAAATCTAATAAATTCACAATCCCTTGTAGAATTAGACTTAATCGATAATTTTATCAACATTTAACTTTAGTGGTAATTAGTTAAGTTATTCCTTTATTCCTTTTACTTCACTTTTTTATTTTAATTCTATATTTAACACTTTTGAATTTAATGGAATATTTTATAAACAAACATTTGGCACTGCTATGGGTAATCCATTATCCCCCTTTTTAGCAAACATTTTCATGAACCATTTAGAAAATATTGCGAAGAACAGCATACAATATTTTCCAAATTTATGGTTAAGGTATGTTGATGATATTTTCACAATTATTAAAACCAATACCGATATTCAAAATTTTACAAATCAATTAAATAAATTATTTACTAGCATAAATTTTACATATGAAATTAAGATCAATGGTCAACTTCCTTTCTTAGACCTACTAGTTATAAAAAACAATAACAAATTATTCTTTAATATTTTTAGAAAACCCACCCACACCTTTAATTACATTCACTCAAGTTCACATACTCCTTTCAAACATAAACTATCGTCTTTTAATAGTATGATTTATAGAGCTATCCAGTTACCAATATCTGAAGAAAATAGAAAAAGTGAGTTTACATTAATTTTAGATTTAGCCAAAGCATTAAATTACGATACTAACATTATTCAGAAATTAATCAATAAACATAAAAGAACACATTCCATTCGTCTAGCATCACGTTAAGAACCAATAATAGAATCTAATACAAATAAAAATTACTGTAAAATTATTCACGAACCAAAATTAACTAATCAAATTAATAAAATTTACAAAAAATTCAATCTTAAACCTGCATACTACACAAAAAACAAAATTAAACTTTTATTGGGGAATACTTTTAAGAAAATTGATGATCATGAAAAGTCTGGGATTTATTCATCAAAATGCAGCAATTGCAACAAAATGTATATTGGACAAACTATACGAAATTTAAAAACTAATTTTAAAGAACATATTTACCATACTAAAAACCATAACCCAGATAAATCTGCGATAGCTCATCATACATTAACCACGGGACACAAATTTATTATAAATAATTTGAAATTACTAAAAGAATCTAACCATTTTCAACTAAACATGTTAGAAGCAATTGAAATGCACAAAAATAGGAATAACCTTCTAAATTTTGATTTAAGTCCTTTAAACAACCCACTTTTAAATTTAATTCCTTAAACTAGCCTGCCTTTATCTGATTTCAAATAAATCGCACTTGCTTGTGAAAATAGTTGTATTTCTATTTTTATTTATTTACGAAAAGTCAATTAGTTTTTTCTATTGATAAAGGGTACATTGTACCCGAAATGTACATATAGAATTAAAATAAAAAAGTGAAGTAAAAGGAATAAAGGAATAACTTAACTAATTACCATTAAACTAACCTTCACGTAACTCAAACAAGAATATCTTAGATTAAACTTTAGGATTAAATCAACATGACAATTGTATTCACATAATTTTTAGTTGCGCAAACTAACGATTATTAAACTTGTTTTGTTAAATTCCTTATAATTCGCTAATGACAATTCTAATAGCAGTTATAATTCTCTGTATTAATTAATTATAATTTGCTAATGAAAATCGTAATACTATCTATATTTTTTCTGTATTAATTCATTTCTTCTTCCCTTCTCGTAATTATCATCGGCTTAAAGATAAAAAAAACATTAAGTACGTGGAAAATTAGTAGCACCAAATGACTTTTACATTTAAATGAACCTTATATTCTTATAGAACTTTTCTTATTTTATACCGTTTTATTGATTATGTTGCTCTCTATTTTATCGATTTTTTTTTCGCTCTTTAATTGTAAAATAATTCGATTTATGAGCAAAATAAGTTAATTGCGAAGTCAAGTAATTCGATTTAGGAGCAAAAAAGTTAAGTGTGAATCGGCACTTAACTTTGTTTGCTGCTAAATCAAATTACTTTACGATTAATAAAGTAATTCGATTTAAGAGCAAAAAAAAGTTAAGTGTGAATCGGAGTGTTAACTTTATTATACCGTTTTGTTGATTTATTTTATTCTGTTATTTTAAAAGTTAAGTGTGAATCGGAGTGTTAACTTTATTATACCGTTTTGTTGATTTATTTTATTCTGTATGTTATCGATTATTTGTTTCACGCTCTTTAATCGTAAAGTAATTCGATTTAAGAGCGAGACATAACGTTAAGTGTGAATCAGAGTGTTAGTTTTATTCAAACATTTTACTTTCTAATTAATAAAAGGCTAAACTAAACGGACGACAAATAAAAAAGTGTCATAAACATGGTAATAACAGTAGTTCCTTTTGTATTTGCTTAATAAGTATCTACTTAAATCGTTTAGAACCGTCATTTATTTAGTGGTGTGGCCGTAACAAGTAATCCTAATTCGAATACGAATAATTCAAATAGTCGAATAATTCTAAAATTTAAATAACTGTATGTTTTGAGTTTACATAAAGTGATTATTACACAATTACTTCAGTTTTTATAAAAAAATATTTTTATAATCTTTATGACCTTCGTTAATTATCTTTTTAATTTTTTTAAGAATCTATATATTAGTTAAAGAAATTAAATTCTCTTAACAATAAAACGATTTTAGAATTTACCACTTTTAAAGGCAAAGTTCATTAAGTACATTGACAATATCACTCAATAACGTTGATCTTTAAACTAATTATATTTCTTATTAGAATTTTTGATTTTTTTTTGTTCCTTGAACTGTTATTATTTTCTTCTTTAATATTGTTTTACTAGAATACTCTCATATGTAAACTTGCAATTGCTAAATTTCTCCGCAAATAACTTATTTGTGTAAAATGATTGTTCTCTAATTTAACGAAATGTGTTTTCTCTTTTTGTGCAGTCACGAAGGAAAATGAAAAAACAGAGGAAAGCGGATGATTTAGACGACTTGAAGCAGGAATTGGACATCGATTATCACAAAATCACACCAGAAGAATTATATCAAAGGTTCCAAACACATCCAGAAAATGTAAGTTTAAATAAAAATCGTAAATTGTCGTTGTCGAAGTATAAAATTCGTTAAGTTTGCTCGAGTAATTATTTTAAATAAATCGATGGCTTAACGCACAAATGTTTTAAGTGCAGTTTTTGATTAAAATGGGTGAAGTGTGCCATCTCATGCATTAGGTTCAGATGTATGAGATGGCACACTCAACTCGTTTTAGCCAAAAACTACACCTAACACATTTCTGCGCTAAGCGAAATATTAAAAATATACAGAGTTTAAATAATTAATACTGATTACTTTTTTGTATTCACTTTTTATTTTAAACTGTGACTAGTTTCGGCTCAACAGTGAGCCATTAACTAAAGTTACTAAAGTAATCAGTGTTAATTATTTAAATTTTTACAATGTTTCACAAAGTAACCGCCTCCACCACATAATATACAAAGTGGTGATTTTTTCGATGCTCACCATTGGTACCACGAGAACGGTAAAAGATACGAGGTCGGTTAAATTAGACAAAAGTTACGCTTTATCATGAAGATTGAGAATCTAAAAAGAAATCTGGGATATTTTGATTAGTTCCTGATTTATTACAAAAAAAGAAAATTATGATTTAAGAAAAAAAACAAGATAAATTCAAATTCAAAACTATTTGAATTCGAGAAAATCAAATCAAATTAAATAAGATTTTAAATATTTCATTGTATAATTCAATATCTGGAGGTGTATTTGCACGGGAAGTAGTTGTTTCAATGGATATTTATCGTCTTAAATTGTCTTATTAATTAAGACACTGTTTGCATTTTCACGAATAGTTTTTTTCGTAATTTTATATATTATAAGACAAAAAAGATTATCTTTAATTCCATTGACGTTATTTTAATCAAACTGGGTAACTTTATATTTTTAACCATTTCAAGTTGAATGATGTAAACAGACATTTTCTTGGCCTTCACGATAGTCAACTTTTTTTTATTTCTTATGGCCGCCATATTTGATTTTCACACCATTAGATAGACAAAAAATTAGCTTTTCAGATTAGTAACTAACATAACCATTTTTTTTTTTGCAGAAAACTTGTTGCAACTGTATGTTTTGTATAAAATCACAAATGCTTTGAAATACAGTTGATACAATGATAAAAATAGATTAAGATCCTCGTCTAATAATAACGTGATAATATATTCAAAAACACCGGATAATTATTTAAATTGTTCATAATGTGTCCCGTTATTCATAATGCAGAGATTAGTTCTCAAATTAATTTCATCCACTGCTTTTTGTACCCCTTGGAATGGAGACGAAAGCATTTTTGATTTTGAAACGAAGATGTCGGATATTTTCCGTTGGGGTTGCATGTATAACGTTTTTAACATTGCCCCACAAAAATATAGCGGCCATAAGAAATAAAAGGGTTGACTTTCGCAGCTTAACATCTAGAAGGTCTAGAAAATTTCTGTTGACATAATTTGACTTGGAGTGGTGAAAAACATAAAGTTGCCAAGTTTTATTAAAATTTTGTTAATAGTTTTAAAATCTGCAATCGCAATTTTTAGTTTTTTTCATGATAAATCAGGAACCAATAAAAATATACCGTATTTATTTTCAAATTCTCAATGATCATGATAAAGCGCAACGTTTGTCTAATTTACCCGACCTGGTATCATTTACCGATCACAAGATGCCAATGGTGAGCAACGAAAAAATCACCACCCTGTATACAGGGTGAGTTACTAAGCGGAAATCGGTGTATAGTGGGCGTATCGTTGAAAATAGCAAAAAAAGTTTCAAATAAAAGTTGTTCAGAATCAAGTTTTTCATAATCTAAAATTATTGCAACACTGCCCAAGGTGTAGACCATACCAATCAGTTCTTCTTGACAAAACATGTTCAGTTTTTTTATTGCAAGATCTCGCCAAAATAATCTAAAATAAACTGACATTTGTCGGAGATGCGAGTCAAAACAAAATCACCAAACGTCATCAGTATCCAGGGCTAACGCAATAATACGAAATGTATTAAAATTTTTACAAAATCCAAAATTTCTAAAAAACTGTTGGAAGGATATGGCAACAACCCGGTATCAATAAAAAGGAAATTTAATTTCGCATCAGATAAGGTGTCACAAAATATATGGTTCCATTTAAAAAAATAAAGTTATGCATGTTTGAAGTACTGAAGAATACCGTCGACGGACTCGGTTCAATTTAGAAAATCTGACTAATGGCAAAAACCTAAACAAATACTACATTTCTTCCCGAAACCAAAACCGTAAGCCGCACAACTCTGACTTATTTCGTTTTGAAGATATTGTTAATGGCGTCGAGCTCTAAAATCGTCAAATTTATCAAAAAAAAATGAAATTACTCGAAAACGGTTCGACTGAGACCCAATGTTGTGTGCATAAACTCATGTTTATTTTTAACGAGCAATCCAAAAATGTAAAAATATATAGGGCGTTCTATTTAAAATAAGGAAGTTGGTGTTTACTTCCGGTATAACCGCAAGGCCGCCATATTTAGCAATAATTTTGGGTTATGAAAAACTTGATTCTGAACAACTTTTTTTGCTATTTTCAACGATACGCCCACTATAGACCGATTTCCGCTTAGTGACTCACCCTGTATGTATGAATATTAATTTAAATAAAAATCACTTGGTTGGTTTCACAAAATATTTGATTTATTCCGACTAGTTTCGGCTTCTGTTCATTATTGAAATTAATTATCATACATATATATTTAATCATGTTTTACCAAGTGATTAATGAGAACATGAAAGATATAAGAAATATTAAAAAGTGAGAAAAATTGAATATTGTAGTAAATGCAAACGTATCTAAAAACTGATTTAACTCCGCTGGCTAGAGATCAAAACAATTCGAATTGGAAGTTGCCCAGAACAATTTGGTAATCGTGTTTCGAATTCTAGCGGTGAGATTGTCTAGACAGAATCAGAATGTACGGAGAGGACAGTAATTATTTAAAGACGTCATTATTGGTGATTCATTCTTCAACAAGGTACTTAATTATTGTCACGTAAATGCAAATACTAGGTACAATATAACAGAATTGTGATCTGCGTTATCTTTAGGCTAAAATGTGAGTTTGCAAGGAGGGAGGACAGAAGATGACGACGATCGTTTCGCTCTTTTTATGAGCTCCTCAGGCCGCCACATCCATTATCCCATACACAATCACTTGATATGTAGAACTTGTATATAAATTGACTTCGCCAACCATAAGCCGGTATTGACGTCAGTATTTATTAATGCTACTGCATTGATCTTATTTTGATTCTACAGTTAGTGTCGGTTTTTAGTTTAAACCATCGACTAGCATCGGAGCGGCGAGAAACCCGAATTAATGCGATGATAATATTCAGAACCCCGAATTAAATTAAACAGTATATATATACAAGTTCTACATATAATAATACTTTATTTACGCTAACTGCATTTACAAGAAAGAAAGTAGATATATTTACACAATATAAAACAAATTACTATACTATAGATACATAAATAATAAGTAAAGTTATTCAATATGTCTTAGATGGGCCTTGAACGTTGAAAAGGGAATCCCAACCATATCAAGTAGGTGTGTATGGGATGATGGATGTGGCGGCCTGAGGAGCTCATAAAAAGAGCGAAACGATCGTCGTCGTCTTGCACACTCGCTTGATAAAATAATTTTTTCAACATGACCTAATTCGCTGTTATTTCTTATTTGGTACTTATAGGTGGGTCGTTAATTTTAATTTATATATATATATATATATATATATATATATATATATATATATATATATATATATATATATATATATATATATACATTCCTCCTTGAAGAAACTAGTCGGAGAAAATATAAATCAGTGAAACAAACTAAGTGTTTCAATTAAATATCCAGAATTAGATTCCAAAATGTTTCACAACGGGTTAGGTGAGAAATTAATTAAACATAAAATAGACAGATTACCTGCAGTAGTTAATCTGTCAATTTTAGTCTAAAGATAACTTAGATCTCAATTCTGAATGCATAATTTCTTCCATAGAGTCTGATGAATGAATTTAGTGTTAATGTACAAACAAAATTAAATGATTAAAAATAAGTCGACAACACATTTGATTTACCCAGTTTTTGTGTAACCAGATTTACAACTGCAATCGTTCAGTTCATGTAACCAACAGATTCAGTGCAAAAAGTACTGCACTTGTTCATAAAACGAACAGACCTAATATTTTCCATTGGACTTTACAGGTTTTTTGTTTTTTGAACATTCGATACTAACTAAATCAAGCTCTAAAAGAGTTTAATTCGAAGCGTTTAGCGAGTGTTTTCCACTCCCAGACTAAGCATGAAGTAAAATTTCGAGTTTAGAAAAGCCCCGTGAAAATTTTCTGGGCTTTTCTAAACTCGAAATTTTACTTCATGCGCCACGCGTATAAAACACTGGATTTAATGTGAAGTTCAAAATATACACAGCTCGTAAGTTTGATCCGATAATCCGATAAAAAATCGCTCGAATTTTGAAAGTGCAAGATTCGGTTAAAGTTAGACGAAATAAATGTTTGTAAATAAGTAACTTGAGGAGAATATTTTGAATTTCTGAATAAATTAATATTGAGTAAGCGTGGCGCATGAAGTAAAATTTCGAGTTTAGAAAAGCCTGAGTCTCCTTGAGTTTTGATTACTTATTTACAAACATTTATTTCGTCTAAATTTAACCCAATATTATGCTTTTAAAATTCTAGCGATTTTTCATCGGATTATCGGATCAAACTTACGAGCTGTGAATATTTTGAACTTCACATTGAATCCAGTGTTTTATACGCGTGGCGCATGAAGCAATGTTTCAAGTTTAGAAAAGAATGAGTTTGGATTTGGACGAACTTCTGAATAAATCAATGTTGAGTACGCGTGGCGCATGAAGTAAAATTTCGAGTTTAGAAAAGCCCCGTGAAAATTTGTCTCGGGTCGCTACGCGACCCTCGACAAATTTTCTACGCGGGGCTTTTCTAAACTCGAAATTTTACTTCATGCTTAGTCTGGGAGTGGACGACACTCGTTTTAAGCTTCAACTTGATTTTATTTGAAAATTGACTAAACAATTAATTTTTGCATAAACAATTCAATATTATTTAAAAAAAATATTGATTTGTGAATTTTTTAAAGAAAACACGACAAATCGCAAAAGTTGATTATTTCCAGTGGAAATAAAAAATTGACTTTACCGCATTTTAATTCAAAATTTCAGAACGATCAGCCCTTAGAATCCACACAAAAATCCGACACCCCAATAACCCGCTCCACAACCCCTCCAATACTTTATTGTATGAAAAAACAGAAATAATCCCAATCCAACAACGACTTACCCAACTATCCCGAAAATTCGCATCTAACCCACACATCCATGACATCCTTAATCACCTCTGTTTAGTACGAAACCCCAATATTTCTCCCAAATTCAACAACCCAGAAACCACCATTTATCAATTCATTTCATCTCACATGAATCATAACTAACTGACAGGACAGATACAACTCAGGCTGAAAGACCGATGGTCGATAGTAAAGAATCCAAAAAATAAAATATAATATAAAAATAAACAAACTGTAATTTTTTTAGTGCGCAATAATTATATATATATTCAAAATTTCAACAGAAATTTTTCGGTTTTTCGTGTTGAAAAATGACCATTCTTGATTTTCCAACACTAAAGACAAAAAACTCCTGTAGAGAATATAAATTCCGAGGCTATTTTTAGTGGAAATAAAAATACGAAGTACTAAAAATAAGATATAAAAATGTTTAGCGAGTGTTTTCCACCCCCAGACTAAGCATGAAGTAAAATTTCGAGTTTAGAAAAGCCCTGCGTAGAAAATTTGTCGAGGGTCGCGCAGCGACCCGAGACAAATTTTCACGGGGCTTTTCTAAACTCGAAATTTTACTTCATGCGCCACGCGTACTCAACATTGATTTATTTAGAAGTTCGTCCAAATCCAAACTCAGGCTTTTCTAAATTGAAATTTCACTTCATGCGCCACGCGTATAAAACACTGGATTCAATGTGCAGTTCAAAATATTCACAGCTCGTAAGTTTGATCCGATAATCCTATAAAAAATCGCTAGTATTTTGAAAGGGCAAGATTTGGTTAAATTTAGACGAAATAAATCTTTGTTAATAAGTAATGAAAACTTTAGTAGAATATTTTCAACTTCTGAATAAATCAATGTTGAGTACGCGTGGCGCATGAAGTAAAATTTCGAGTTTAGAAAAGCCCAGAAAATTTGTCTCGGGTCGCTGCGCGACCCTCGACAAATTTTCACGGGGCTTTTCTAAACTCGAAATTTTACTTCATGCTTAGTCTGGGAGTGGACGACACTTTTTTTAAGCTTCAACTTGATTTTATTTGAAAATTTACTAAAAAATGAATCAATTGATAATTATTTAAAAAAATATTATTAGTGAATTTTTTAAAGAAAACTCGACGAATCGCAAAAGTTGATTATTTCTAGTATAAATAAAAAATCTACTTCATCGCCTTTTAATTTAAAATTTCAGCAGGATTGTTTTGTTTTTCGTGTTTGTTGAAAAGTGACCATTCTTGATTTTCCAACACTAAAAACAAAAAAAAAACCTGCTGAAAATATAAATTCCAAAGCTGTTTTTAGTGAAAATTAAAATATTAAGTAATAAAAACAAGATAAAAGATGAAGTATTAGCATAGAAAAATATCTAATGCTACATATTTAGCTTTATTGATACTTGTGTTACAAAATATGCAAATTCAAATTTCTAAAGACCGCTTATAATTCTTTTTTCTGTATATTAAACTGTCAATATTTATTTTCATTAAAAAACAAGCAGATGTTTCAAAATCATGTATATTTCTAAAAAAAAAAACGCAGAACAAGACTTTTGGAGGTAATTTGGCAGGCCCGGTTTTACGATAAAAAAGAAACATATCTATATTTTAAGATTATGAACGGTGGAGGCTTCTACTTCATTATACATGTTAATTCAATAAAATAAAACACTTTAACTTTCTTTGTACAACACAATATTTTTTATTTTCGTGACTGCGAAACTGCAGTCACGAAAATAAAAAATATTGTGTTATACAAACAAAGTTAAAGTGTTTTATTTTATTATATTTTAAGACGATATTGTCACAAACAAGTGAACGTTTTGTGTTGTTTGTTATAGGGCCTCAGTCATGCGAAAGCAAAGGAGAATTTGGAGCGGGACGGACCCAACGCACTCACACCACCAAAAACGACCCCCGAATGGGTGAAGTTCTGTAAAAATCTGTTCGGAGGTTTCGCCCTGCTGCTGTGGATAGGTGCCATCCTCTGTTTCATCGCGTACTCTATTCAAGCGGCAAGCGTCGAAGAACCGGCAGACGATAATCTTTACCTTGGGATCGTGTTAGCTGCTGTTGTAATTGTTACAGGTAATTAAACCATCGAAGAAATACAAAAGCTAATCCAAAATTCTAAGATATAAAGAATTGTTAGTTTGTTGTACACTTAAACACTCTGGTTGCACCAGAAATGTAGAACTCAGGTTCAAGCTGAACTTAAGTTCAAGATGACAGTTCCTATTGTTCTAATGTCACTTTGAACTCAAGTTCAGAGTTGAACCTGTTTAACATGTATGGTGCAACTGGGCCTTAGTAATTTATTTTTAACAATATTTAGTTGTGATTAGATGTTGATTATGTTAGTTTGTTTTTGTGGAGGTAGATATTGGATGAGACATTTTAGAAGCCAAGTCTAAAAGTTTATATACACTTATCAGGTCTGTAAATATGAAACCAGATTTTTTTAATAGAAAATATATTAGTATAAATGAAACTGCCAATTCTTGGTTGCAGAATACTTCAAACAGTAAAAGTGCGATTCTTTTCGCAATCTACAACAAGTTATAGTCTTTGTAAGACTAACTTGTTGTAGATTGCGAAAAGAATCGCACTTTTAATGTTAGAAAATATATATTTATTGTACAAATATGGTACAAAATATTTTATTCAAATCATTGCCCATCGCTAGCTACACATTTTTTCCCTCTCTCTGCCAATTTGTGGATGCCACGCTAAAAAAATGGTTAATCTTTTAAGGCAAACCAATCATCGAGCCATTTTTGTACATTTTTCGATGCAGCAGTCATCGGATAGAGCTAAGTCTGGTGAGTAAGCCGCATTCGGAAGTATTTCATCGCCAGTGATAATTCGATAAGGAAATTGTGACTGGCGAGCAGTATTTCGTTGGTGGTTTTTCGGTTTTCCTCCCGCCTTTCATATGAAACTCATCTTCCTACCTTCTGGATCTTTCTTATGGCTTGTAAACGTATGGAGACGGCTTCTCGTGTCACATTTAACTGATACACAAGTTGAAAATGTATATAAACTTTTAGACTTGGCACACAGTCTCCCTAGACTATGGTTTTCTTCCTAACCGGAAGACCAAGCTTTCCAATGCGATAAGCAGCCCTTTTCCTATCTTATTTTAGTAGATAACTGAAGATGATTTAACTAATATATTTGTTTCTTATCAATTTAGGTATATTTTCATACTACCAAGAAAGCAAGAGTTCGAAAATCATGGAGTCCTTCAAGAACATGGTACCTCAGTTCGCTACAGTACTTAGGGAAGGTGAAAAACTGACATTACGTGCGGAGGATATTGTGTTAGGTGACGTTGTTGAGGTGAAATTCGGTGACCGTATCCCGGCCGACATCCGTATCATCGAGTCGCGCGGCTTCAAAGTCGACAACTCCTCGCTCACCGGAGAATCCGAACCCCAGAGCCGCAGCCCCGATTTCACCCACGAGAACCCCCTGGAAACCAAGAACTTGGCCTTCTTCTCGACCAACGCCGTCGAAGGTACCGCTAAAGGTGTCGTAATCAGCTGCGGTGACAACACTGTAATGGGCAGGATCGCCGGTTTGGCCTCCGGTTTGGACACAGGGGAAACGCCCATCGCTAAGGAAATCCACCATTTCATCCAGCTCATCACCGGCGTCGCCGTGTTCTTAGGTGTAACCTTTTTCGTAATCGCTTTCATCCTTGGTTACCATTGGTTAGATGCTGTGATCTTCTTGATCGGTATCATCGTCGCTAATGTACCTGAAGGTCTTTTGGCTACCGTGACAGTATGCTTAACTTTGACCGCGAAACGTATGGCCTCGAAGAACTGCTTGGTCAAAAACTTGGAAGCCGTGGAGACTCTCGGTTCGACCAGCACCATTTGCTCAGACAAAACCGGAACTTTAACACAAAACAGGATGACCGTCGCCCACATGTGGTTCGACAACCAGATCATCGAAGCCGACACCACCGAGGATCAATCCGGCGTGCAATACGACAGGACTTCCCCAGGATTCAAAGCCTTATCGCGCATCGCCACCCTCTGCAACCGCGCCGAGTTCAAACCAGGCCAGGACGGAGTACCGATCCTGAAACGCGAAGTCAACGGCGACGCCTCAGAAGCCGCTTTGTTGAAGTGCATGGAACTGGCCTTAGGCGATGTGATGGGAATCCGACGCAAGAACAAGAAAGTGTGCGAAATTCCTTTCAACTCCACGAACAAATACCAAGTATCCGTTCACGAAAACGACGACCCCAACGACCCCCGATACCTTTTGGTCATGAAGGGCGCGCCGGAACGTATTTTGGAAAGGTGCAACAGCATCTTCATCTGTGGAAAGGAGAAGGTCCTAGACGAGGAGATGAAGGAGGCGTTCAACAACGCGTACTTGGAGCTCGGCGGTCTCGGCGAGCGTGTGTTGGGTTTCTGCGATTTCCTCCTGCCCACCGACAAATTCCCCCTTGGATTCAAATTCAACTCCGATGACGCCAACTTCCAGATTGAGGGGCTCCGCTTCGTGGGCTTGATGTCCATGATTGATCCTCCCCGTGCCGCCGTGCCCGACGCCGTCGCTAAGTGCAGGAGTGCCGGTATTAAAGTTATCATGGTCACTGGTGATCACCCCATCACCGCCAAAGCTATTGCCAAGTCTGTTGGTATCATCTCCGAAGGAAATGAAACTGTTGAGGATATCGCTTCGAGGTTGAACATCCCAGTGTCTGAGGTTAATCCTAGGGAGGCCAAGGCTGCTGTCATCCACGGCGGTGACTTGAGGGAGTTGTCTTCTGATCAATTGGATGAGGTGTTGAGGTACCACACTGAGATTGTGTTCGCTAGGACGTCGCCGCAACAGAAGCTGATTATTGTGGAAGGTTGCCAGAGGATGGGTGCTATTGTAGCTGTAACTGGTAAGTTTCTACCATTATTAAGTATTGAAAGATAAATGGCTGCTGGCTATATTTAAAGGCATTTGAGGAACTTAGAAACAAAGACGCATAAGTTAAAAATTAAGTACAAAGGGGAATGTTATTTATTTAATTAGAAATTAGAAACAACTAGCATTTTTTTAACTCATTAACGGTCGAGCAAATGATAGAGTTAACTCCAAAAGTTAATTTTAATCATTTAAGAACAAATTTGATTTTATTATTTTTTTACAACCATTAACATATAAATATCGATATCAGTTGCTTTGACAAAAATATTTAAAACCTAATTATTTATTATTAACACTGAACATCGTTGATAACAGACTAAAAATTTGTGTTAAAGATGTATTTGTGTGTTTTTTAACTACACTTCAAATCAAGTGGTTTATACGCGTGGCGCATGAAGTAAAATTTCGAGTTTAGAAAAGCCCCGTGAAAATTTGTCTAATATTTATAAAAGGATTCGAATACTTACAAAAGGATTCAAATAGTTACAAAAGGATTCGAATCGTCAAAAATAATTCGAATTAATCGTGAGGATTAACATGAAAAATTTGTTTTGTATGTTTTTAAATTTTTCGTTAAATCACTGTTTTATACGCGTGGCGCATGAAGTAAAATTTCGAGTTTAGAAAAGCCCCGTGAAAATTTGTCTCGGGTCGCTGCGCGACCCTCGACAAATTTTCTACGCGGGGCTTTTCTAAACTCGAAATTTTACTTCATGCTTAGTCTGGGAGTGGAAGACACTCGTTACTTTAAAATATGTCACAATTGTTAAAGTATCTATCGTCAGATGTCTTCAGGGGTGACATGTAAGGAAATTGTGGGTCCTAGGAGTTGCCAAATAAGTGAGTTACTCAACTGTTTTCAAGGCACTCTTTACAAAAACCAACAGATTAAAATTTTACATATAAAATGTACAATAAACTATAATTGTGATACATCATTGAATTCAGTAAAAAATATTCTTCCAAAAAATATGAAAATCCAAAATGGCGCCCATAAGAAAAACAAAAGTTAGCTATGGTCCCTAGGTAAGTGTTATAGTTATCTTAAAATAAAATATGTTACTAGATTTATCGTTAAAAAGTGCCTATAATGTCAAAGTTGTAAATGTCTGGATTCAACAGTTTTAGAATTTTCAAAAAATACGTTTTTTGACAAAATCTCAGTAACGAAAGAGGACATTTCAAACTTGTATTTGGGTTATTATTAGGCCCCAAATTACGCAATTTTGCCCCAATTTAACTGACACCCTATCTCTTCAAATAACCGAGATCCCCATACATTCTGTTGAAATACGGACACCCTGTATAATAATATCAATACCGTAAACTGGGGTTACTTTGTTCCATTTTTAGTGGAGAAATTGAAAATCGTTTTTAAAAAAAAAAAGAAAAGAACGTATATAAAAGTATAATTTTTGCACAAAACACAGAGAAGGGTTTTAGTAATGTAGCTGTAGTATTATTTAATACAAAAACAAATGGCAAATATATAATTTCTTTTGCTGAAGATCGGAGCAAAGTCTACAATAGGACGGGGTTACATTGCGCCGGGGTTTAAATCTCTATGTAATGCATGACTGTGAACGTCTGGAGTAAAGTAGTACTGCTCTCTAGTCAAAATTTCTCCAACGTTTCATATCTACTTATACAGCGTGTAATCGAACTAATGTACATCCTCTTAAGGGCGTATACACAAAATATTTTGACACCAATTGCAGCAAAAATAAAATCGTAAAAAAAATATTGGATTTTTCATAATTTTTCATGCATTTTTTACTTTTTGAGAACTTCTCTGGTTACCTGTGTTCATGATATTTTTCGTGGATGCGTAAGTTGTTGTATTTTTTATTTACTTTTACTACTGCCAGGCGCATAAATTACTTCGCACGCACGCTGTCTCGAATGACTAGATGAAACTAGGTCACTCATTTGTGGTATTGTTTATTTACTGTTACTACTGCGAGACGTATAAATCACTTAGCACGCACTACACACACACACACTGTCTAGAATTACTAGATGAAACTGGGTCACGTATAAAAAAATCACAATACGTGTTCAAATTGACATCCGCCGCACTGAATGCACATTTGGGTTCTACGTATCCAATTTGCACGAACAGTAGCAAACATTTCACGAGGTTTTTCACGAATGGTATTAGCCGCGGCGTTTACTCGTTGTATCAGCATTTCAGCATTGTCAATTTCCGTAGTGTAGACTTCACTTTTAAAGTATCCCCAAAGAAAAAAATCTAAGGGGTTTAAATCCGGACTTCTTAGAGGCCATGGTACAGGGCCTCCACGACCAACCCAACGTCCTGGAAACTCATCATCCAAATATCTTCTAACGCGCCTTTCATAGTGAGCTGGCGCACCATCTTGCAAATACCACATTCTTCTAAGAACCGCTAAGGGTACATTTTCTAGAAGATCTAAAAGGTCATCTTGCAAAAATCGTAAATATCGTTCTCCATTCAAATTAAATGGGAACATAAATGGCCCAATTAATTGATCATTTAAAATACCTGCCCAGATATTAAGGGAGAAGCGATGCTGGAAATGAGTTCTACGCGTAACACGAGGATTTTCTATTGCATAAACATGCA
Source organism: Philonthus cognatus (assembly GCA_932526585.2). Classification (NCBI taxonomy): domain Eukaryota; kingdom Metazoa; phylum Arthropoda; class Insecta; order Coleoptera; family Staphylinidae; genus Philonthus; species Philonthus cognatus. The sequence continues at coordinate 53,621,095 of OW052247.1, read as the reverse complement.
TATTATGGAAATTAAAACTTCCATTACGCGTAAAGCACGATTCGTGGGTCACTAAAATGTCTTTGGTAAAGTTAGGATTTTGAACATTTTGTGCCAAAATCCATTGACAAAATGCAATTCTTTTGGGAAAATCATGGGGTTGAAGATGTTGTACACGCTGGTAGTGATACGGATAAAAATTATTGTCTCGTATAACACTGCTGACAAATGTGTGCGATACATGTAGCTGAGCGGCGATAATACGGGTAATTAAACCAGGATCCGCTTCCAACAGATTCAAAATTTCATCTTCCGTTCGCAAATATCGCATTGGACGGTCACCACCTCCTGCGTCTCCGGCTCCGGCGACGGGCTGCAAACTTCCAGTGCCGCGTGCTCTTTGTAATAAATTTCTAAATCGATTTGGCGGTGGTAAGTGTCGTTCAGGAAATCGCTCTTGATAAATTCTTACAGCTTCCGCAGAATTACACCGAGTTTCACCGTAAATAAGAAACATGTCTGCCAATTCAATGTTTGAATAAACGTATCGCGCCATGTTACAAAATGTAGATGTTTCATGGAATAAGTTTCACCATAGACTAAACAGCAAACTATTTTTATGTTTAAAAATCATCCACCCTCGCCGCTCTTATCTAAACATTTCAATTAGAGTGGAGATAAAGTGAAGTGTGAACCTAATAAGGAAAAATATTGAATTTCATTAACACGTTTAGAAAATATTCGGAATTTAGTCAGCAATGGGTACTTATGAAAACGATAACATAGACATAATTCTTCACAATCTGACCCACTTTTCTCTGGATGGTGTAATTCGATATCCAAATCGTTTAAAAACTACCAGTCTATGTGGAATCTCTCTTAAAATACGCAATGTGCGCGTATACCAGATACCACAAACATGTGGCCTATTATTATTAATTATTTTTAATAATTATTTGTGAGCTATCTACTAAGGGTATGGTAATTTCAAATGCAGGTATTGTTTATTCAAACGCTGCCCCTTATGTGGTAGAGAGCCTGTACAGTAGTTCGTTTACACGCTGTATTTCACTTGGAATTTTTCGACTGATCGCTCGAACATTTTTTTCACTGCATCCACTTCCATCTTACCAGCAGAACCGCTATGATTTATCGTGCACACGACATCGTGATTACTTTTCCAATGTTTATATTCCACTGTATTAGACTTAGTTTTCCATAAATTGCACGATTGGCAAAAACTTGATTTCATGACTGTGTCAATGACTTTATTGGAGTATATTCCGATGAGCGTGCTGATACCAAACAGCGAAGAGAAGCCTCTTTTCTTCCACGTTCCGTCCCCGGACACTGTCAATTCCTTTGATTACTTTTCTTAGCGTTTTCCTCCTTCTCTTCCTCGGCTGCTTTTTTCGTTACGGTGTCGTAGACTCTTTGACTCGCGTTATAGATATTCTCCAGACTTGCGTAATATGTATTTCGACAAAGTCCTTGACAAAAATCCATTATGCCACAGAATAGAGCGATTCCTTTGGAACCAATGCCTAGCAGTCGCATGGCAAAAACTATTCGACGGTTTACTTCGAAAGCCTTATCAATCAGAGGACATGAGTTGATAAAATGCATACCACAGTTGCACTTCACTGCTATTTTGAAACCCAAACCACGAGGACTTGCTTCACTAAAAGTTATATCGCCTTCACACGTCTTACACATTACAAGTGCACCGATAGCTCAGAAGACAGAGAAAAAGTTGAGAATACTATAACCGTGTTCTCTGTTCATACAAAAGTCGTCGTTCTCAGTATCTTTAATTTTTTTTCGCTGATGTACTAGTATACGCAGTATCAGCTTCGAAAGTGTGTCGATTTCCTTGAAATGGTCTTTTTTGTTGGTGTCGGCTTACGTGCATGACCACCTCGTTTGCTTTTTCGATCCATTTTTAGAATATGCACGTCTATCAGAGCTGGGCAGGATTCGAATCATTCAGGATTCGATTCCCGGATTCGAATCCTTTTAGAGGATTCAAAAGAGGTATTCGAATACTTTAGTGAAAACGGATTCGTGATCCGGATTCGTTACATTTTTTTAAAAGGATTCGTTTTCGAATCCAGGCGTAGATGATTCGAATCCTTATAAAAAAGGATTCGAATTCTTATAAAAGGATTCGAATCCTTATAAAAGGATTCGAATCCTCATACACGGATTCAAATCCTCCCAAATAATTCGAATCATCGCTATTAAGGCTGGGATTCAAATTCGATTAATTCAAATAGTTAAATATTCTAACATGAATATTTAAATCACTAAATTATTCATATTTGAAAATAAATATTTGAATTTTCGAATAATTCAAATATTTGTGAATAGATTTTTGGTTACTTAACCACGAAAACATTTCCAACCTTAATAGTATATTTTTAACTTCACTTGAAATCAGTGTTTTATACGCGTGGCGCATGAAGTAAAATTTCGAGTTTAGAAAAGCCCCGTGAAAATTTGTCTCGGGTCGCTGCGCGACCATCGACAAATTTTCTACGCGGGGCTTTTCTAAACTCGAAATTTTACTTCATGCTTAGTGTGGGAGTGGACAACACTCATTTGAACTTTAAATTTAACTCTTCTATAAAATCGACGTATGTAATATTATTATTATTATTATTATTATTATTATTATTATTATTCTTTATTCACGGAATTCACCTTTTTTACAATTGAAATTAACACAATTAGTTGTATATAGTAACACATCATACTCATTACGTTACTAAGTATAACCAAAATTAATGTATAAACAAAATAATATCAAAAAAAATATATATATATATGAGAAATATGTTTTACAAGGGATAACCTGAATCGCTAACACCAAACGGTTCAATGGCTAAGGTTAAATTAATGTTGCTTATCCGATTATATAAAATGCATTAAATGTGTAACTGGACGAATATAATTAATATAAAAATATTCGATAATAGACTGACATAAACAAAATATCACAGTTAATGTTGCTAGTCATAAGTAGAGTTAATGCCAGCAATATAATTATTTATGCCATTGTAATCCGCCGCTTTAAAATTAAAAACCCATTCTGATGTATCACATGAACGTTCCAAAACCGTAGGAAACACACTTAAACAATACGGAATGTGATGATGGCTGGACACACAGAGTTCATCGGTTGTTTGACAAATGCGCATTTTTGATATAACATATTAGAAAACACTAAATCTAAAAATACACCTCTGGCATTGGGGATTTCACTTAACTGATGTAGGTGATGATAGCTGAGAGCATCACCTATTAAATTTGCCTGATGACACTTATTCATCACACTTAACGCACCATCATCAGATTTTTCCCACACAGCACCCGGAAGGTTATAGTCCCCACATAGAATATATTCACAGTCTTGATGTTCTTCGCAAATTCTGTCAACTTCAAGGGCATGTGAAGTATACGAGGAATCATCAGCAGAAGGTGGTATATACGTTGATGCAATTATGTACCTTTCGCCGACTTTCACAAACAATTGTTCAATACTATCACTAAATGAAAGTAATTGACTGCACAGACCCTTCTTAACCGCAATTAGGACACCACCCCCTCGGCTTTTTGTGCTGTTGCGGCTTGAGCGGTCGGTTCTATAGATCAAGTAATTATGAAAACCAAGTTCTTCATCAGATATGTTGTTATCCAGCCAGGTTTCCACGAAAACAATGACATCATATCCAGAAACATTCACATTTAACTTAAGAGATTTAAGCTTTCCTTTTAGTCCTCCCACATTTTGAAAATAAATATCTAGTTTTTTTTCCGATTAACTGATTTTATTATGGTAGGACGGCTGTTTGTATATTTTATGGTTAGATCATGCTCGCCTTGCTGCTTTCTTCTTTCTAATTCATTTCTTAGCTGCTTCAAGTGATCCTGCTGAGCTTTAGTCATATCATTATTAAAAATGACATTGCCAGTATCAGTTGCCCGTCCGACCTTTAAAATATTAATTGCTTCCTTTTGCGTAGAGAATATTGCCTTCACTGGGCGCGGTTTATTACTTGGTTTGCCTAAACGTATAATTTTTATCGGTTCAAAAACAACTTCAGAAACAATTAAAGATTTAAGAGAATTCATATCCTTATCTAGTCTTCCCTCGATAGGGCCTGTAGCTTCAGGCAAATTAAATACCATGACGTTCTTAAGCCTCATTTGCCGCTCCTCTAATTCATGCACAATATCATCATGATTAACTGCAGCCGCTGGGGCTGCAGAACTCACCGTATAAACATTCGATTCAATAATTGTCAGGCGATCGTCTAGTGATTTTAAGTCGTTTTTTAAATCAGATATCATACTGAAAATTTCAGACCTCAATAGGGGCATAAATTCGTCCCTAAATAATTTTCGAATTTCATCCAACATAAGCGAGTTATTGGTGCATTGGTCCCTGGACGGTTGATTAGCAGCGATAGACGCGCGGGATTGATTAACCTGCAGAATTGACGCGCCTCTGCGATTAGCCTGGACTCCCCCACTCATTATGACGCAGTCCTTAGAATCAAAAGAATGGGAATCGTAGTTGTGAACAGTGGTCTACGACAGCTCCGCTTCGCCTCTGCGACACCTAGGATAAATAGTCCTTTATGCGAAGGGTTGATAAAACGCACTTTAGGACACACACAAGCACATGTTAAATACGGCGATCGCGCGCGGTTTTATTGTAAATCCATACAAAAACACCTAAAATTAACTCCGCGAAGACACTGGAGGAGCGTTAGCGCTGGCTCGGGCGGCCATAATAAATCATTCGTTGAAATCATAGAAAAAAATGCAAAATTTTACCTAAAATTAACTTTTAGAGTTAACTTTATAATTGCTTAGTCTGGGAGTAGACAACACTCGTTTGAACTTTAAATTTAACTCTTCTATAAAATCGACGTATGTAATATAATAAATCATTCATTGAAATCATAGCAAAAATGCAAAATTTTACCTAAAATTAACTTTTAGAGTTAACTTTATAATTTGCTCGGCTCTTAATGGGTGAATATTCTATTCCTAAGAAAAACCGTATTTATTTAATATTAAAGTTGCATTTAAAATAATAACAAAGTGTGAATAAACCGACAAAAATCTAGAAATATCGAAAATCACGACATGTAGAAAATCTTGAAAGTCCACTCCCAGACTAAGCATGAAGTAAAATTTCGAGTTTAGAAAAGCCCCGCGTAGAAAATTTGTCGAGGGTTGCGCAGCGACCCGAGACAAATTTTCACGGGGTTTTTCTAAACTCGAAATTTTACTTCATGCGCCACGCGCATAAAACACTGACTTACAGTGAAGTTAAAAACGCACTGAAAGCCAACCCAACTTCGATATTTTTTCAAACTTGGATGTTTTCTTTCCTATCCATGCTGTAAACCTTCATATATTCGTTGTTTTCTTGTAAAGAAACTTCGATTCGCTGTAGTCCTTCGATCTCCGAAGACCATGATTGGTCCCTAGAGCTGTAGCCTTTTTAAAATGGTAATAAACTTAGTAATCTAGAGTGATCCTTTAATTTGAAACTTCTAAGAACGAGTGTTGTCCACTCCCAGACTAAGCATGAAGTAAAATTTCGAGTTTAGAAAAGCCCCGCGTAGAAAATTTGTCGAGGGTCGCGCAGCGACCCGAGACAAATTTTCACGGGGCTTTTCTAAACTCGAAATTTTACTTCATGCGCCACGCGTATAAAACACTGATTTAAAATAAAGTTCAATAACACATATATCATCATTAATTAAAATCATTATTTAATCAGATATTTGATCGGTAAATTAACATTTTTGTTAATAGAAACTGATGGAATAAAATGTTACTGGTTGCAAATAATAGATTCAAATTTATCTTTAAAGGATTTGTATCCGTGATTCAAAAATGAGGATTCGAATCTTTGATTCGAATCATATTTTTCACTTACGAATCCTTTATTCGAGTATTCGTGATTCGAATCATATTAGGTGATTCGGATTCGTGATTCGAATCCTGTTTTTGAGGATTCATCCCAGCTCTGACGTCTATTTCGTTCAAAACTCAACAGTATACTGATCATTCGTCCTTGGACTACAAGGGGGACCATAAAGGAGGAAATCCCCCCAAGCCGGTATACCGGGTAAACAATAGACAACCGGTCGAGGTATAACGGTCGACGTTATAAGTGCCGCGCCTCAACGCGCCGCAGCCTAAGCTTCTGTAACTAAGGGAGTTCTACGAATTTCAAATTAATATTTTCGAGACACACCCTCAGGACCCCAGACTATAATAAAATGCAAAAAAATAATTTTTAATTGTCGAATTTTCTAAAGCCAAACCAAGCCAACCAAAGTATTCGAATGCCTCTTTTGAATCCTCTAAAAGGATTCGAATCCAGGATTCGAATCTTGAATGATTCGAAACCTGCCCAGCTCTGATATCAATAAATGACTTATTATATTACATACTGGGATTTTTTCTTTTAAGTATACAAAATGTATATGCTGCAAATTTTCTGACATTCTTCGATTTTATAAAAGAGATCGGTTTAAAGTCGGAACGAGTGTTTCCACTTCCAGATTAAGGTTTTAGAGAAGCCTTAAAATTTGGTTTGGTCGCATAACGGGTAGCGCTACGTCGAACGTAATTTTGCGCAGAATATAACTATCCAACAAAAGTATTGGACAATTCATGCAGAACATAACTGTCCAACAAAATGTTGAACAATTAGGCCGGTCGTCCACTGGAAGCGACAACACGCGGCTACGCGCTCACGCGCTACGAGCGGCAACGGGCGGCTGCAAGAGTAGCAGCTACACGCGAGAATCCGCATGTCCGCGCAAGCTTGCAGTGGACGAGATTCATTGGATTTACACACGTCGGGATCTGTCGCGCGTATACGCAATTACCGAGTTTTGACGAGTTTCATCGTAATAAATGTAAAATAAGGTTTCATAAAATATACAGGAATTGAAAACGTATCAATACAATGATCAAAGTCAAAATCACAATTCCTGAATGTGCGACAAAATTAATTTTTAATTTTTTTGGAAAACATACAATTTTGCCAAATTTTGCAAATTGCGAAAATTTGCATATCAATGTCGTACTCTCCAATGTCTGAGGAATTGTTCAGATATACACAAGTGCCTCAAAATTCGTAGCATTAAATCCATTAACCGCATTCGTTCTTTAAGAATCAATATTTTGTATTTGGTAAATTTTGCTTTTTATATGGTCCCACAGAAAATAATCACAAAGCGCTAAATCAAGAGATCTGGCGGGCCAGTTAATTATTCCTCTACGACCAATAATCCAGCGATTTGGAAAGGTTTTTTCTAAATATTCCTGAACATCTACTCCAAAATGCGCTCAGCAGCCATCTTGTTATATCTTAAATTTGTTTAAAACATTAAATTTGTTTAAAACGTTTTTTAATTATTTTAAATTTGCTAAATTATATTTTATACTACTTCTTATCATTTTTTGTTTATATTTTTAAATTTTAGCTAAATTGTTAAAGATATTTCAAATTACATTATTAAACATAACATTTCATTACAAGAAAATATCAAATATGTGTGCATAAATGTGATTTTTAAAAACAGCGAATTTTTTTTTCAGATATACATATGCATACACTGTAAATTTTACGACATTCGTTGTTTTTTAAAAAGATTTTAATTTAAATTTTTAGACGAGGGTTTTCCACTCCCAGACTAAGCACGAAGTAAAATTTCGAGTTTAGAAAAGCCTGAAAATTTGGATTGGCCGCGTAGCGAAGCGGAGCGGCCAATCCAAATTAGGCTTTTCTAAACTCGAAATTTTACTTCATGCGCCACGCGTATAAAACACTGAAATATCGTAAAGTTTAAAATATACGGCTTTAGCAATCTAATATGTAGATGTGAATAAAACGTGAGTCAAATTCTGCGCTAAACAAATTGTTTAAAACAGTGATTATAGCGAACCCAATAACTGTAACGTATATTAGGTTGCCTATAATCGTTGTTGCATGTATGTATTTTCAAAACTTCACCATAAATCAGTGTTTCTAAGCGTGTAGATGTGAATAAAACGTGAGTCAAATTCTGCGCTAAACAAATTGTTTAAAACAGTGATTATAGGGAACCCAATAACTGTAACGTATATTAGGTTGCCTATAATCGCTGTTGCATGTATGTATTTTTAAAACTTCACTATAAATCAGTGTTTCTAAGCGTGGCGCATGAAGTAAAATTTCGAGTTTAGAAAAGCCTAATTAGTAGACGCTCAAAGTTGGAATTTTTGTTTCACCAATTTTCTGGTGATTAAAAAAGTTATGGAAATACATTCTTAACTAAATAACATATTAACGTATGTTATTTCTAACGTCACAAAGAACCTCTCTGATTTTTTTCACAATTTAATTTTTTTTTTAAATACGTTCGAAATCGCAAATTTGGTCGATTTTTATCAAAATAATTTTTTTTAAATCCCAAAAAATTCACAGATGAACTTATAAATGCAAGAAACAATCTTAGCTACTGATTTTCTGCTCTGATAATGTTTTTCATGAAGTTATTACATTTATAAAAACATCCGCGAAGCATCAAATCCCACAAAAATCAACTTGAGCGCTTGTCTTCAAGGCCGTAGCCAGGGGAGCGATATGGGGGTTTAAACCTCCCCGAAATCTTCAAAATGTTAAATTTTACTAGTCATCTCATAATGGAGCCAAAAGTGAAAATAAAGCAGTTTTCGATGATTTTTTTACTGAAAATCACCATTTCTTCTCACTGAAATGATAGATAATGAGGTTTCAGTGATAAGTATGTTCAATTATATCATCTCGGATTACAAGGGATATGTATTTCATAAAAAGCAAGGGTTCATCGTGATTTTATTCACGTAAATGTGATTACGGAAAAACGGTTCTATTTTATAACGCATTTTCCATTTTCGCCGCCTCTAAATATTGTCCGATTTCGATGAAAAAAAAGCATTGAGTAGCCCAAGAGTTGCTTAACACGATCCTCGATGAAGAGCTAAATCGAAGAACTTTTTTTTTTTTGACCACCCTAATACGCATGTTGCCGCTAGGATCGCGTGAGCGCGTAGCCGCGTGTTGTCGCTTCCAGTGGACGACCGGCCTTATGATCTACATAAAATTTTGGATGTTCCGCTAGTTTAAACATAATCAACTTTTTGTAAACAACAAATATAAACATTGCTTCTTTCAGGTGATGGTGTAAATGACTCCCCCGCTTTGAAGAAAGCCGACATTGGCGTCGCCATGGGTATCGCAGGTTCCGACGTATCCAAACAAGCCGCCGACATGATCCTTCTCGACGACAACTTCGCCTCCATCGTAACTGGCGTAGAAGAGGGCCGTCTCATCTTCGACAACTTGAAAAAATCCATCGCCTACACCCTCACCTCGAACATCCCTGAAATCTCACCTTTCCTCGCCTTCATCCTCTGCGACATCCCGCTGCCCCTCGGCACCGTCACCATTCTTTGCATTGATCTTGGAACTGACATGGTAAGTCGAAATTTATTCACACCCCCTTAAAAAAGAAAAAAAAAACTATTAAATAACCAATTTTTAAAAATGAGGTGTTAATTAAGAAAAATTGATATATAAAAGGCATCAATACCAGAGATTTACCAAAAAAGAAAACAAGCTTGTGTTAATTGAATAGCAATGTGTTTCGGATTCGAGAAAGAAAGTAATGATATATAATGAAAAATAATGTGCGTAGGTGCCTGCAATTTCACTTGCATACGAAAAAGCCGAATCGGACATTATGAAAAGACGCCCCCGTGACCCATACAACGACAAATTAGTAAACGAAAGGTACAACACTCCAGAGACGTATTATATTAATCTTAATATCTATATCTATATTATTCGATTAATTATAAAAAGCATGTAGTTAAAAATTTTGTGCACACGTAGGCTCGGTTCATTTTTTCTTATATTATTATTGAAACACTTTGTGCTCTTCTCTCTCTTATTATTCTCCTGTTTTTTGAAATCCCCCTTTTTGAACGCCCCCCTTTTTTTATTCTCTTTCAAAAAATACTTTTTAAAATGAACTCAAATTCCACCCATTCTGATAGAAGAGCATAAAAATATTGTTACGCTAGAATATCAAGATTTATTTGATTTATTCAAAGTAAGTTCGGTACAGTTTAGATAGAATATACGAAAAAGGTAATGTCATATAAGGATAAGTATTTACATTAATTCTAGTTTATTTTTCATTAATTCTCAAGAGAAATTCTATTTCCCACTCCTTTTTTTTGTAGGCTTCAGATTTGGACACTGTTTGTTTAGTTTATTTTTGTTTTGTTGGTTTAAAGGTAAAACTACTACTACAACAATTAAAAGTTATCAAGTGTTTGTACGTAATGACTTATATTTCTTAATAATATATTTTATTCAATTTTGTTAATTTAAATCGACATTATTAACTCCATAACAACCGTAATAAACAAGGTTATATTCACTAGTGAACTAAAATTTTTTTAGGTCACTAATGAGTTAAATAATTATTTAAAAGTAAATTTAAAGTACATTTTCTTTACAATTTCGTCAAAATTGAATAAAAACATATATACGCCACGTGAATTAAACACCTTTATTCACTCAAAGAAATGATTTCGCTCGCGCCGAGGCGCTCGTGAAATCAAAAATCTTTTCGTGAATAAAATCGTGTTTAATTCACTTGATGTATAATATTTATAATTTTGCAATATTCCAGTGTTATACATAATTATCATTCACTTTTCATCATAGTTTTTACAATTGTTTTTTTTTTTATTTGCTAATTTAATTCAATTTGTAACACATTGAAATGCTAAATAAAATATTCTGGTGTGCTCGAATTATTTCTAGAATCGACTAATTGCTAATTATATCGATTATTACCAACACTACATTTGATCTTTCTCGCAGAAATGAAAGTTAATATCAGTCATAGCTATCAATTTTATAAATAAAATAATTGTCTATAAAAGTCCATTACTTTTGTAACTATACATTTCGTATAATTACAAAGTAATCCATTTCTAAGTAATTAATTACGTAATCAAATTACTTTGCAATAACTTGCTTATACAGAGAGTTTTATGTAACACCGAACATTGTCATACCAAAAATTGTTCCAGTACACATAAGCATACGTTGTACATTTTCAGACGCTCGGTTTTTTAAACGAATTTAATTTAAAGCTTTAAACGAGTGTTTTCCACTCCCAGGCTAAGCATGAAGTAAAATTTCGAGTTTAGAAAAGCCTGAAAATTTGGTTTGGTCGCGTAGCGCGAAGCGCGGAGCGGCCAAACCAAATTTTCAGGCTTTTCTAAACTCGAAATTTTACTTCATGCGCCACCGGTACAAAACACTGATGCAATATAAAGTTTAGCGGTGTGTTTTAAACTTCGTAATAAGTCAGTGTTTTGTACCGGTGGCGCATGAAGTAAAATTTCGAGTTTAGAAAAGCCTGAAAATTTGGTTTGGTCACTCCGCGCTTCGCGCTACGTGACCAAACCAAATTTTCAGGCTTTTCTAAACTCGAAATTTTACTTCATGCTTAGTCTGGGAATGGAACACACTCTTTTCAAATTTCAAATTGAACTCTTAAAAAAAAAACTACGATTATCTAAAGATTTACGGCATATACGCTGTAATTGGGACATATATACTTGAGAGTATGTACCAGTTGAGGTATTAATTGCGATTTATACATAACTTAAAAATTAAAGATGTCAAATTGTATTGGATGAAAATGTTCGGTGTTAAATAAAACTCTCTGTATGTATAAATAATTTAAATAGTTACTTAAACTACAAACACTTTAAATGATATTTTGACTTCGGATACTAGTCCATAATTTAAAATAAAAGTACCCATATGGAATACATAGGAAAATACATACTTAGATGTATTAAAATAAACATTTTAAGTTTATTTGCTAGTAGTTCATTAATACTATACAATTTCTTTTTTAAGAGATGTGAATATAACTTTGTTATATTAATAACCTTATCATTAAATATTAATACTTGATGGCGTTAAAGATTATTACTTTGAACTATTAATATTAATACTTTTGACTATTAATATCAATACTTTTGACTATTAATATCAATACTATTGACAATTAATTTCAATACTTTTGACTATTAATATTAATACTTTTGACTATTAATATCAATACTTTTGACTATTAATATTAATACTATTGACTATTAATATCAATACTTTTGACTATTAATATCAATACTATTGACTATTAATATCAATACTTTTGACTATTAATATTAATACTTTTGACTATTATTATCAATACTTTTGACTATTATTATCAATACTTTTGACTATTAATATCAGTAAGTATTAGTACCTAATGAATTTTACCTTTAAACCGACAAAGTGAACCTTTTTTTAAAAGCTAGAAAGGTTTTTTTTTCGCTATTGGATCGAGTACCGTCTACTTTTATTACTGTAGTTTCAAGTTTTAGGGTACTCGATTTGTTTACGCCTATTTTTAAATTCAGCTGATTTTTTTTTAATTTGACAGCCGATAGATTTAAGAGAAAATCGCCCTACTTCTCTTTTCACGAACGTACCTTTCTTTGAACATCGAAAAGTTGTATCGCCACTCTGAATTGTTTATTTTCTTTGTTGATATTTATTTCGTAATATTTAAATAAACCACAATTAAATATAAAAAATGAATGAAATTGCCAATACTTGGTTTCAGGTTCTAGCTGACCTAACCTATGAAAACTGTTGTTTTGACATAATTAAAGTATGGTATGATATACCGGATACTTTTTTCTCATTAATCGCTTTGCAAAATATTTTCAAATATATTGGTTTTGTAAATTAAATTCACTTTGTTTTAAATTGATTGATTTACCACTTTTTTTGTTTGAATTATATGTATTTTTTTTTGTCTACTAGTTACGAATTAATGCCACTATTAAGAATTATTCTTGATAATTGTATTAACCTATTAAACAACATTATTAATTTTTTGTCAGTTAAATTACTAAATAAGTTAAATTTTACTTCATGCTTAGTCTGGGAGTGGAAAACAGTCGTTTGAAACTTCATATTGCACGTTTTTATATAGAATCGACTAATGCCTGAAAATTTACAGCGTATACGTACATTTTCAGGCATTAGTCGATTCTATATAAAAACGTGCAATATGAAGTTTCAAACGACTGTTTTCCACTCCCAGACTAAGCATGAAGTAAAATTTCGAGTTTAGAAAAGCCCCGTGAAAATTTGTCGAGGGTCGCGCAGCGACCCGAGACAAATTTTCTGGGCTTTTCTAAACTCGAAATTTTACTTCATGCGCCACGCGTATAAAACACTGAATTATTGTGAAGTTAGAAATACACTGACATTTTTTTTTTTTAAATGAGTAATGATCGAAATATTTAAACAACAAAATATTTACATTTTTCTTCATACATTTGCAAGTCCGGTCAAATAATATAATACAGCAATATTATATTATTTGACCGGACTTAGAAATATATGAAGAAAAATGTAAATATTTTGTTATTTAAATATTTCGATCATTACTCATTTGAAAAAAAATTATCAGTATATTTCTAACTTCACAATTTTTCAGTGTTTTATACGCGTGGCGCATGAAGTAAAATTTCGAGTTTAGAAAAGCCCAGAAAATTTGTCTCGGGTCGCTGCGCGACCCTCGACAAATTTTCACGGGGCTTTTCTAAACTCGAAATTTTACTTCATGCTTAGTCTGGGAGTGGAAAACAGTCGTTTGAAACTTCATATTGCACGTTTTTATATAAGGTCGACTAATGCCTGAAAATTTACAGCGTATACATACATTCACAGAAATCATAAAAAGAAGTGTAGAATCTTACCTAAAATCAATTTTTAGAGTTAACTCTATATTTGCTCGGCCGCTAATGGACTAAGCCGAAACTCGGATAAAAATAAAACACATATAATTGGAAGAAAAAAAAAGGTCTTTATTGGCATATATTACATCCACTTACATCACTGCCCCCTCTCTTCCTTCTGCTTTCCCTCTCTTCCCACAACTTCTTCAGCGTCCTTACTCCGGCCCCATCCTCTCTCATCCATTCCGTCACTCTTCTATTCCCTCTTATTCCCACCCATTCCTCCTTCACCCCCTCGCACTCCTCTGCCAGATGACTCCACATATCCCTCCCCCGCTCACACATTACAGACCTCCCATACTCTTCCCCCATCCACACCTTCCTTCCTCTCTCCCCTGACCCACACCTCGCTCTCGCCAGCACCACCTTTTCCTCCCTTCTCCATCCCCCCTCCACCAAATACCTCGGCATTCTCCTATGCACCTGCCACCTCCCGTACCTATCGTTGTATTCACTCCTCTCTATACACCTATGCCTTTCCTGTGCTTTCACCTCCTTCTCCTTCTCTTTCACCCACGCATCCATCGTTACCCCATTCCCCAGCCACTCCATCACCTTCGCCTCCGACAAACCCACCCTCTCATACATTCTCCTTCTCTCGCTCCTCCATTTACCCTCTCTCCCATTCGCGCACACCACCCACACCGCCTTCACCAGTCTCTCTTCCTCCAGGTCCCATAACTTCATCTCATACCTAGCCATTCTCACCATTTCCTCACACTCTAGTTTCTCTCTATTCGTTTCCTGTAGTACTATGTATCCGGGTGTCGACCTTTCCAATCCCAACATACGCTTCAAGAACCACAACTGCTCCCTCTCTCTACACTCATGCCCTCTTGTCCCCCATACTTCCAACCCCATACATTAACACTGACCTCACACACGCATCCCATACTTTACACGCCACTCTTACATTGTTCCCCATCCACTTCCCCCACTTTTCCCACGCTATCCCCCACGCCTTTCTAGCCTTCCCCTGCACCCACCTCACATGCTCCTCATACCCTCCCGTCCCTTTGAACAAAAACCCTAAATACTTGAATTTTTTAACCCTCTCAATCACCTCCCCCTTCCACTCTAATTCCTCCACCCTCCCCTTCCTCCCTTTATTTCTGAATCTCATCCATTTCGTTTTTCTAACATTCACGCTCAACCCCCTCTTATCCATAAACCTCTCCGCCCTTTTCAGCATATCCTTCATCCCTTCCCACTCTCTTGCCACCAGCACCATATCATCCGCATATGCCAACATCCACACCTTACTTCTACCAATCACCACTTCCCCCCGCCTGTCCTTTCCTCATCACCTCCTCTAACTCACTCGTGTAGAGGTTAAAAAACACCGGGCTCAATGGGCACCCCTGCCTAAGCCCCTCCCACGTCCTAAACTTCTCCGACTCTTCCATTCCCACTTTCACCACAGCCCATGTTTCCTCATACACTCCTCTCACCCACTCTACCATTCCCTCACTCACCCCTCTTCTCCTCAGACACTCGAACAGTCCTACCCTTGGTACTGCGTCGTACGCCGCTTTCAGGTCCACAAACACCGCATACATGCTCCCTTTCTCGTCCATCACCTTCTCTACCATTCCCTCACTCACCCCTCTTCTCCTCAGACACTCTAACAGTCCTACCCTTGGTACTGCGTCGTACGCCACTTTCAGGTCCACAAACACCGCATACATGCTCCCTTTCTCGTGAATCACGTTCTCTACCATTCCCTCACTCACCCCTCTTCTCCTCAGACACTCTAACAGTCCTACCCTTGGTACTGCGTCGTACGCCACTTTCAGGTCCACAAACACCGCATACATGCTCCCTTTCTCGTCCATCACCTTCTCTACCATTCCCTCACTCACCCCTCTTCTCCTCAGACACTTTAACAGTCGTACCCTTGGTACTGCGTCGTACGCCGCTTTCAGGTCCACAAACACTGCATACACGCTCCCTTTCTCGTCCATCACCTTCTCTACCATTCTTGCCAGGGCAAAAACCTGCTCCCTCGTCCCCCTACCCCTCCTAAAGCCCCCCTGCGTCTCCGGTAGCAGCCCCTTCTCTTCCACCTCCTCCTCTAGCCTAAACTATAGTCACTGAGTTTCGACTTCAACACCCTTCGTAAAACAAAGTTAAGAGTTTTTAATATTACATTTTTTTCGGTAATTCTTAAGAGAAAATTATAAATAATAATCAACTCGTTTATTTAATGGTGGTTTATTTATATTATATTATTTTTTTAATTATTTACGTTTTTAACAAAACAATATCGTTAATTAAAAAAAAAATAGGTACCGGCCATTTCCTTGGCTTACGAAGAAGCTGAAGCCGATATCATGAAGAGACCGCCTAGGAATCCATACGATGACAAACTTGTAAATTCTAGGTGCAGTTTTTTTTTTTTTTTTAATTTTTCAGTTTTATTAATTTACTAACAGATTACTAACTCTCTGAAAGTGTGAGAATTTTCTACTAATACGGGCGTTTTCACTATTAAAGCTTTTCTTCTCTTTCTGGGCGGTACGTTCCTCTTTAGCTTTCGGATAACTCTAACTTTATTCAACTGGTGTGATGCCTATGAAAAAAAGAAAAAAAAATTACGACGACGAAAAGATTAAAGAAATGCATGTGTCTTTGAATTAAATCTCGAAAATACAAGCACATCTTCGACGACAAGCTTAATTCTTTACTTAAATCAGATTTAGTTTAGTCTTAATATGTGGAAATATTAAAAAATGAACAGTTGTTTCAATTTATATTACTCATTAATCAATTATTTTAATAGAATATTATGTTTCATCACTAAAATTTGATAAGAATACGGTTATTTTTATCAAATTTGAGTGATGAAACATGATTGAATATTATAAACTAATAAAAAGTGGAAAAAGACGTCCTGACAAATGGTTACATAAACCCAAGTTGAGAATACAAAGTTTATATCAAAGATTAAGAAATATATACTGGGAATGTTTATCTTAAATATATCACACTTGGTTAAGATTTCACTGTTTATTGATTGACACTGCAACAATTGTTTCGCCATACAGTGGCTTCATCAGGCAGATGTATAAAATGATTTTATTCATCTGCCTGATGAAGCCACTGTGTGGCGAAACAATTGTTGCAGTGTCAATTAATAAACAGTGAAATCTTAACCAAATGTGTTATTTACTGAAAGTGTTGATATGGAATTTCACCAAGTAACAGCCTCAACTATTAAATTATCTTAAATATAACGTATGTTCAATAAAAGAAAACCTCTAAGTAGAGAATATTGTAGATTGGCAACAGTGAACCTATATATTACAATTATTATGTCTAACGTTTTATATGTCAATTTCTATTGCGTGTAGCCAACTTAAATTAAATAAAAGATTAAATCATGGCACTCTAGAGGATTTGTTTTGTTGTACAGACGATACATATGCATACTTTTTTTTTAAGTTTAATTTGAAGTTTTAAAGGAGTATTTTTCACTCCCAGGTTAAACATGAAGTAAAATTTCGAGTTTAGAAAATCCTGAAATTCAGGCTTTTCTAAACTCGAAATTTTACTTCATGCGCCATGCGTATTAGACACTGAAAACACTGAAATATTGTGAACAAGTAAACTTCACTTGAAATCAGCGTCTTACACGCGTAGCGCATGAAGTAAAATTTCGAGTTTAGAAAAGCCTAATTTGGATTGGCCGCTCCGCTTCGCTACGCGGTCAATCCAAATTCTTAGGCTTTTCTAAACTCGAAATTTTACTTCATGCTTAACCTGGGAGTGTAAAACACTCATTTAAAGCTTCAAATTTTACTTTAAAAAAGCAACGAATGTCTAAAGATTTGCAGCATATAATTGGGATATGTATATTTAAGAAATCTCCCTGTATATATTCTGTATTAAGATTGAAAACTTCGAAATTAAGAATCGTTGATCTTCGGGTTTTAATTATTATGATATTAAATGTTAAGAGGAGGTCAAAACGGACTACTTTCTGATAACATTTGATATTACAATAATTAAAATAGATATACAGCTAATTTTTCTTTTATGTATACATACTTTGATTTATACATTGCTCATTTTCGGGCATTCGTTGTTTTTGAAAAGCTTTCAATTTGAAGCTTTCAACGGGTGTATTTAATCCCATATTAAGCATGAAGTAAAATTTCAGGCTTTCCTAAACTCGAAATTTTACTTCATGGGCCACGCGTATAAAACACTTAAATATCGTGAAGTTAAAAATACGCTGCTTAAGCAGTATTGTAATGCAGTATATTTTGAATTTCACTAGAAATCAGTGTTGTGTACGCGTGGCGCAGGAAGTGAAATTTCGAGTTTAGAAAAGCCTAAGAATTTGGATTGGTCGCCGCTCTGCTTCGCTACGTGACCAAACCAAATTTTAAGGCTATTCTAAACTCGAAATTTTACTTCATGTTTAATCTGGGATTGAAAACACTCAAGAAGCTTCAAATTAAACGCTTTTTAAAACGTCGAATAGAGATCTTTCTACACTTAAAAAACTCAGCAGAGATAAAATACTTTGAATAAAAAAATAGGTATACTTAAAGGAAACTACAAACTTTGCACTTCTCTCATTAAAATGTTTCCTCTTCTCGTAGTTGTTTATTTTAACAAAAATTAAACATTGATAAATTTTCACAATAACCTCTTAAATTACAATTTTTTTTTGCAATATCTTGAACAAATATTCAAAAACTAATTCGCACAGTTTATAAAAGATTCCTTTGCGATGGTTTGTACCCCAATAGGTTTCATTTATGATAGAAATAAATTAAAGAACAAAAAAAAATACAAATCTTTGCACTTAAATATTGCTGTTGGCTAATAATAATAATAATAATAATTTATTTCTCAACAAGCACAGCCTAAATTGAATTTGTGTTCAGTATTCCGGCACCAGATACCCACAGGCGCGTTTTGGACTTCAAGGTCCTCTTCAGTGTGGGGGACCACACTGAAGAGGACCGGGAGACCCAGTGCTGAGGAATACTGAACATTTCTGACTATTTCAAGCCAATATGTGAAAACTATTAATGGATTTCGATAGCTAACGCCATCTAATGCTTCATAGACGATGCCACTATGAAGCATTAGATGGCGTTAGCTATCGAAATCCATTAATAGTAAGCATAGCCTAATTACAGAGAAATATATACCGGGCTTTCATTAATTCCCGAACCCCACGTGACCAAAAATAATAGGCAACCAAATGTACAAGGTGGTATGGCTCACACAAAAATTCCCTAGATTTAAAAATATTTATTCGCCGGCGTATTTTTATGACGACTGAAAATATTATATTTAAAATGATTAAAAAATAGGCTCATCTTCAAAAATGTTACTAATTTTTATTAATTTTCGCAGTATTTGCTTATCCTAGCAAATTGACTCTGCAAAATAAATAGAAATAAATCTCAATGTTTCAGAATAATTAAACAATTTTTGCTTACCTGAAAATTCCGGGCGAATCTTGTAAGATCTCAAAGGTTGGTTTAACGATGCACCGCGCATAAACGTTTATGTCAAATTTGACTTTAGTAACGTTTGGTTACTTTTTTCAAAGCCTCCAACGTACAAATACAATAATTTACGCGGCAATTTTAAATTTAGTCACGTGGGGTTCGGGAATTAATGAAAGCCCTGTATAAACTAAATATAGGTTTACAGTGTGAGTGAGTAGGGTACAAACTAATAAGTTAATTAACAAATTCAGAAAACACATTCGGTAACATCACACATAAACTGTTCTATACGGGGTGAAAACATATCGACAAAGCATTGCGTTTCGTGATAATTTCGCTAATGGATAACACACGTTACAATCCCAGTAAGCTTCATCTACGATAGAAATATATTGAAAAACAAAATACAAATCTTTGAGACATAATTTAATGAAAATATATTGATATTTTAAAATTAAATTTCCGCATATAAGTTGTTATATTCGGTTTATTGCACCCAAATATTGTTGTTGGCTAATTGATAACATTTTCCAAAGAAAAGCAAAAGCCTGTAGTAATCAAAATAAATGCAGTAATATAAATTGAGTATTTCAGTACGTTTGATTTTTCACAAATATTTTTTAATGTTTCCACTAAAACTTCTTCTTATTATCAGTAGATGATAGGAGGTTTATTTCTCATATAAACTAATGTAGTGGTATTACTTTAGTATACAACTTAACACTAAACACAAATCCATTTCCTTTATCAACTTTATCAAAAAAAAAAAATCAAAACGCATAATAGATCTTTTCCCATCGCTTAGCACAGCTTGCCTGACATGATTACTAGTCTTCATTTGTTTTATTTTTGTTGTCAGTAGAAAGTAGCCAATCATTTTGAGGACCTTATTGTTATATAAAATAAGTAGACTTGCTCAAATCAAAAAATAATACATACAAGGTGAAATTAACATCTGGTTTATTTTCTACCATTACTAGGAAGAACATTTTTTTTCTTATTTTTTTAAAGTCTACTCTTAAGACGTACTTATACTTTGGTCTTAACCCATTAAGTGCTATTGGTGCATAGACTCAACATTATTATTTTTTTGTTAATTAAATTACTAAATAAGTTAATGTGATATATTTTATTTGACCTGACTTGAAAATGTATGAAGAAAAATGTAAATATTTTGTTATTTAAATATTTCCATTTTTACTCGTTTAAAAAAAATATAATGTGAGTGTATTTCTAACTTCACAATATTTCAGTGTATTATGCGCGTGGCGCATGAAGTAAAATTTCGAGTTTAGAAAAGCCTGAAAATTTGGTTTGGTCGCTCCGCGCTTCGCGCTACGCGACCAAACCAAATTTTCAGGCTTTTCTAAACTCGAAATTTTACTTCATGCTTAGTCTGGGAGTGGAATCAATCGTTCTAAACTTTATACTGCACGTTTTTATATAATATCGACGAATGCCTGACATTTTACGGCATATACATTATGTATATTTAAAAGAAAAATTCACAGTATATAATACAATAAGTCAATCATAGATATCATAAGGCTGGTCGTCCACTGGAAGCGACAACACGCGGCTACGCGCTCACGCGATACAAGCGACAATGGGCGTATATGCGCGACAGATCCCGATGTGTGTAAATCCAATGAACTATTGCAACATTTTAACCGTAAGTTACTGTCAACTGTATTTTACTATTATGGCATTTTGGATCGACCATGAATTGTCTTTTAGAGACTGACATAAAAAAACGACTGTAAATGGTTAAAGGTTTCACTTGAAGTCAGTGTTTTATACGCGTGGCGCATGAAGTAAAATTTCGAGTTTAGAAAAGCCTAATTTGGCTTGGTCGCTCCGCTTCGCTACGCGCCCAAGCCAAATTTTCAGGCTTTTCTAAACTCGAAATTTTACTTCATGCTTAGTCTGGGAGTGGAAAACACTTGTTCGATCACTAAAACAATTAAAAATTGATTATTGTTGACAGAGAAATTTCTATGACGTTAAAACAGAATGTCAATTTTGATACAAGTTAATGAAATTGATAATTGTCGACAGAGAAATTTCTATGACGTTAAAATAGAATGTCAACTTTGATAGTTAATCAAAAGTTAATCAAAATTGACGTTCTGTTTTAACGTCATAGATATTTCTCTGTCAACTATCTTTAACCATTTGCAGTCATTCTTTTAGGTCGGTCTTTAAAAGATTTCACTTGAAGTCAGTGTTTTATGCGCGTAGCGCATGAAGTAAAATTTCGAGTTTAGAAAAGCCTAATTTTCAGGCTTTTCTAAACTCGAAATTTTACTTCATGCTTAGTCTGGGTGTGGAAAACACTTGTTCGATCACTAAAACAATTAAAAATTGATTATTGTTGACAGATAAATTTCTATGACGTTAAAATAGAATGTCAATTTTGATTAACTTTTGATTAGCTATCAAAATTGACATTCCATTTTAACGTCATAGAAATTACTCTGTCGACAATTATCAATTTCATTAACTTGTATCAAAATTGACATTCTGTTTTAACGTCATAGAAATTTCACTGTCAACAATAATCAATTTTCAATTGTTTTAGTGATCGAACAAGTGTTTTCCACTCCCAGACTAAGCATGAAGTAAAATTTCGAGTTTAGAAAAGCCTGAAAATTTGGCTTGGGCGCGTAGCGAAGCGGAGCGACCAAGCCAAATTAGGCTTTTCTAAACTCGAAATTTTACTTCATGTGCCACGCGTACAAAACACTGACTTCAAGTGAAATTTTTAACCATTTAGGACAACTATGTCATTTTAGGACAGTTCAGACAATTTTTTTCCTTAATGTCCTTAATTATTATGACATTACTGTCAATTGTTTGTTGACCATTAAAAAATGTTAGCCTCTTGACTGCGATAGTATATATATATATAGTATATATATATATATAGTATATATATATATAGTATATATATATATATATGTATATATATATATATATATATATATGTATATATATATATATATATATATAATCTATTGCCTTGTCTACCCTTATGTGTAAGGCGACTGCGATAGTATTTTATTATTAAATAACTATTGCAACATTTTAACCGTAAGTTACTTAGTTGACTGTATTTCGTTATTATGGCATTTTGGCACTAAATCTCTTGATCGACTGTGAATTGTCTTTTAAAGACTGACATAAAAGAACGACTGTAAATGGTTAAAGATTTCACTTGAAGTCAGCGTTTTATACGCGTGGCGCATGAAGTAAAATTTCGAGTTTAGAAAAGCCTAATTTGGCTCGGTCGCTCCGCTTCGCTACGCGCCCGAGCCAAATTTTCAGGCTTTTCTAAACTCGAAATTTTTCTTCATGCTTACTCTGGGAGTGGAAAACACTTGTTTGATCATTAAAACAATTGAAAATTGATTATTGTTGACAGAGAAATGTCTATGACGTTAAAACAGAATGTCAATTTTGAAACAAGTTAATCAAACTGATAATTGTTAACAGAGAAGTTTCTATGACGTTAAAACAGAATGTCAATTTTGATACAAGTTAATTAAACTGATAATTGTCGACAGAGAAATTTCAATGACGTTAAAATGGAATATCAATTTTGATACAAGTTAATCAAAATTAACATTTTGTTTTAACGTCATAGAAATTTCTCTGACAATAATCAATCTTCAATTGTTTTAATGATCGAGCAAGTGTTTTCCACTCCCAGACTAAGCATGAAGTAAAATTTCGAGTTTAGAAAAGCCTGAAAATTTGGTTTGGTCGCGTAGCGCGAAGCGCGGAGCGGCCAAACCAAATTTTCAGGCTTTTCTAAACTCGAAATTTTACTTCATGCGCCACGCGTATTAAACACTGACATATTACAAAGTTTAAAACACACCGCTAAACTTGACATTGAATCAGTGTTTAGTACCGCTGGCGCATGAAGTAAAATTTCGAGTTTAGAAAAGCCTGAAAATTTGGTTTGGCCGCTCCGCGCTTCGCGCCACGCGACCAAACCAAATTTTCAGGCTTTTCTAAACTCGAAATTTTACTTCATGCTTAGTCTGGAAGTGGAATCAATCGTTCTAAACTTTATACTGCACGTTTTTATATAATATCGACGAATGCCTGACATTTTACAGCATATACATTATGTATATTTAAAAGAAAAATTCACAGTATATAATACAATAAGTTAATCATAGATATCATAAGGCAGGTCGTCCACTGGAAGCGACAACACGCGGCTACGCGCTTACGCGATACAAGCGACAATGGGCGTATATGCGCGACAGATCCCGATGTGTATAAATCCAATGAATCTCGTCCAGTGCAAACGTGCGCGGACATGCGGATTCTCGCGACGAGCGTGAAGCTGCGTCAGATTCCAAGAGAATGGGATCCGTCGCTCGTAGCCGCGTCTAGTCCTGTGTCTTTTCTTTCTACTTTGTCTTCTCTAAGTCTAACGTTACTTTTTTCTGATAACAATAGTTCTAAATACTTTTATCATTCTTAATTTCTTACTAGGTAGGTGTATTTAATAGTATATACTATAAAATAAGACGCTGCTCAGTTTGTCGGCAGCGTCAAAAGAATTGTACATTTTTAATGGATTTTTTTGGAAAATCCCTACTTAATTAGGGGCATGATAGGAATTTCAAAATATATTTTTTATAAAAAATACTTAAATTATATAGAATAGTATAATTTAAGTATTTTTTATAAAAAATATATTTTGGAATTCCTATCATGCCCCTAATTAAGTAGGGATTTTCCAAAAAAATCCATTAAAAATGTACAATTCTTTTGACGCTGCCGACAAACTGAGCAGCGCGAAGTTAAGTGCAGTGTACGACCCCTGTCGCGTGTAGCCGCTAGTCTTGCAGCCGCTTGTCACCGCTCGTATCGCGTGAGCGCGTAGCCGCGTGTGGTCGCTGCTAGTGGACGACCGGCCTAAAAAGAAGTGCAGAATTTTACCTTCTAGTGTTATCTCTATAATTGCTCGGCCGTTAATGGGTTAAGGGTGCTTGAATTAAAGGTATAAGTATGTCTTAAGAATAAACTTTAAACGAGAGTTTTATTGCTCCAGTATTATTAGCAGGAATGTTATGTATAAAACACTTTGTTTTAAAACAGTGTTTTAAACGTGGTTAAAAACAACCGTCGTGTTTTAAACGGTTTTCTTTTAAACATATTTTAAATTGATTTAAAAAAGAAAACACTTGGTTAAATTTCACTAATATCAGTGAAATTTAACCAAGTGTTTTTTTTTAAATAATAGTTAAATATGTTTGACCACGTTAAATATGAGAAACTTGTTCAAGATATATTTTAAATTTGTTCTAACTATGTTTTAACCGTTAAATTTGCTTAAAACGTTTATTTTATAATCTTAAATTAGCTAAACAATATATTATATAGTTGATTAATAGTTTTTCAGTTATTCCCAATTGAACGTTGAAATGTTGATTTTTTATGTTTTTATTGAATAAAAAATGAAAAACTAGCAATAACTAGAATAATTATAGAAATATTGCGATTAAATTTTGTGTGTATATCAAGAAACTGTGGTTCCTTCAAAATATTTAAATATCTGAAAACACCCCATCGATTGTTTTTAACTGAACGTCAAAATGTTGATATTTTTTATATTTTTGATGAATAAAAAATTTAAAATAAGCAATAACTGGGACAATAATAAAAATATCGTGATAAAATTTTGTAGTACTTTAATAAGATTTTTTTTGGTTCACATTCTTAAATGTTCGCTTAATTGCTGAAGATATTTCAACTTACATTATTATTTTATTAAACATACAATAAGTTCCTCATCTATGATTCCATTAAAACAAAAACCACATCCATATTTTGAGCATTTCAACATGGATGTGGTTTCCTAGGACTGGATCCGTCACCGAGCGGTGCTGGCATGCGATTGCAACCGAAACGAAAAAAGATTTATCTCTCTCTCTCTCTAAAAAAAAAAAATCAACCTTCCCCCAAAATGACCGGTCCCCTCTTCTCCCCCTTATCATTTTTATTTTGACATGTGTTTGTTTGACCGAGCTCAGGTCCCCGCCATTTCCCTGGCATACGAGGAGGCAGAGTCTGATATCATGAAGCGCCGCCCTAGAAACCCTTTCACAGATAAACTGGTCAACGAAAGGTAATGAGATCCCGAACGAAAGATCTGGCTGCATCTCAATTCGATGTATCCGGGGTGATTGAAAACAAAAAAAAATAAGATATTCAAAATTTTGTGAAAAGAGCGCCAACTTCTGCCCTCCTGATGTGTACCCCCCCACTCTTCTCTTGTGTCTGTACATACGTGGATCTATCGAATTACTCGCCTTAATTATTTTCGTTTGACTTATTTTGGTTTTGGGTTATTTTTTTCGATTTTGGTTCATACGCTTGTTTTCCTCTTTCCACAGTTTATACATAATGTACTCTCGATTCTTGTAGACATTTTCTTGGATTGCCAGTCTTTTTAACTTCTTTTGTAGTGTGGAATATACATTTTTTATATACAGTAGTGGACATAAGTATAACAATTAACTAATTGTTTATTTGAGTTATGTGGAGTATTTAATCACAATAAAAACACTTTTTGTTCCTTACTTAACTTTTATTTTTATTCTTTAGATGTACATTTCGAGTGCTAAGCACTCATTATCAATAACTAATTAGTTATAGACTGCAAAAACAATCGCACTGAAACGGTATTTTAGTTTTTCCTATTATTTACATCAATTGTTGTACTCTAGGGTGGGTCGAAAAAAGGGTATTTTTTTTAATCGTCGATGGCCCCCCCTAGAACTTAAGATTATTATGTCCTAAGAAGGTTTTTATCCAAGAAACATTTTACTGAGCTGAACTGACCTAGCGCACGAGCCTAAATTTGCCATTTTTGCACTTTTTTTTACATTTTAATCTCCAACAACTCTAGATATGCTCAAATCAACTTCGGAATAACATGTATCAACGCGTATTGAGTCACTCTATAAGCCAGTCATACTTACTTGCATAGGCAAACAACTTTCATCAACTCCCAGTGCTCCAAACATAGGGAAAAAATCGAAGTTTTGCAATTTCCGTAAGTTTTTTTAAATTGTATTAGTTTTACTTAAACTTTTGACCATTTTTCATAAAAGAAAACAATTTTCACATGTATTTTAATCACGGGATACAAACTTCTCATTCTTGAATGTCAAATAAATTATTAAAAATAATGACTTTTAATAATTTATTTGACATTCAAGAATGAGAAGATTGTATCCCGTGATTAAACTACATGTGAAAATTGTTTTCTTTTATGAAAAATGGTCAAAAGTTTAAGTAAAACTAATAAAATTTTAAAAAAACTTACGGAAATTGCAAAACTTCGATTTTTGCCCTATGTTTGGAGCACTGGGAGTTGAAGAAAGGTGTTTGCCTATGCAAGTAAGTATGACTGGCTTATAGAGTGACTCAATACGCGTTGATACATGTCATTCCGAAGTTGATTTGAGCATATCTAGATTTGTTGGAGAGTAAAATGTAAAAAAAGTGCAAAAATGACCATTTTTTAGGCTCGTGCGCTAGGTCAGTTCAGCTCAGAAAAATGTTTCTTGGGTGAAAACCTTCTTAGGACATGATAATCTTAAGTTCTTGGGGGGGCCATCGACGATTTAAAAAAATACCCTTTTTTCGACCCACCCTATTGTACTCACAATAAAAACACTTTTTGTTCCTAACCTTACTTTTATTTTTATTCGTTAGATGTACGTTTCGAGTGCTAAGCACTCATTATCAATAACTAATTAATTAAGTAACGTAATTGAATGCCCTTAATTATTGTGACATTGCTGTCAATTATTAGTTGACCATTATACAATTTTGTCTTAAAATCACTCAGCCTTTTGACTGCGATAGTATTTTATTATTAAATAACTATTGCAACATTTTAACCGTAAGTTACTGTCAACTGTATTTTACTATTATGGCATTTTGGCATTAAATCTCTTGATCGACCATGAATTGTCTTTTAAAGACTGACATAAAAAAACGACTGTAAATGGTTAAAGATTTCACTTGAAGTCAGTGTTTTATACGCGTGGCGCATGAAGTAAAATTTCGAGTTTAGAAAAGCCTAATTTGGCTTGGTCGCTCCGCTTCGCTACGCACCCAAGCCAAATTTTCAGGCTTTTCTAAACTCGAAATTTTACTTCATGCTTAGTCTGGGAGTGGAAAACACTTGTTCGATCACTAAAACAATTGAAAATTGATTATTGTTGACAGTGAAATTTCTATGACGTTAAAACAGAATGTCAATTTTGATACAAGTTAATCAAATTGATAATTGTCGACAGAGAAATTTCTATGACGTTAAAAAGGAATGTCAATTTTGATAGTTAATCAAAAGTTAATCAAAATTGACGTTCTGTTTTAACGTCATACAAATTTCTCTATCAACAATTATCAATTTGATTAACTTGTATCAAAATTGACATTCTGTTTTAACGTCATAGAAATTTCACTGTCAACAATAATCAATTTTCAATTGTTTTAGTGATCGAACAAGTGTTTTCCACTCCCAGACTAAGCATGAAGTAAAATTTCGAGTTTAGAAAAGCCTGAAAATTTGGCTTGGGCGCGTAGCGAAGCGGAGCGACCAAGCCAAATTAGGCTTTTCTAAACTCGAAATTTTACTTCATGCGCCACGCGTATAAAACACTGACTTCAAGTGAAATCTTTGACCATTTACAGTCGTTTTTTTTATGTCAGTCTTTAAAAGACAATTCATGGTCGATCAAGAGATTTAATGCCAAAATGCCATAATAGTAAAATACAGTTGACAGTAACTTACGGTTAAAATGTTGCAATAGTTATTTAATAATAAAATACTATCGCAGTCAAAAGGCTGAAGTAAAATTTCGAGTTTAGAAAAGCCAAATTAGGCTTTTCTAAACTCAAAATTTTACTTCATGTGCCACGCGTACAAAACACTGACTTCAAGTGAAATTTTTAACCATTTAGGACAACTATGTCATTTTAGGACAGTTCAGACAATTTTTTTCCTTAATGTCCTTAATTATTATGACATTACTGTCAATTGTTTGTTGACCATTATTGTCAATTGTTTGTTGACCATTATTGTCAATTGTTTGTTGACCATTATTGTCAATTGTTTGTTGACCATTATAAAATGTTAGCCTCTTGACTGCGATAGTATATATATATATATATATATAGTATTTTAGTATTTTATCATTAAAGAACTATTGCAACATTTTAACCGTAAGTTACTTAGTTGACTGTATTTCGTTATTATGGCATTTTGGCACTAAATCTCTTGATCGACTGTGAATTGTCTTTTAAAGACTGACATAAAAGAACGACTGTAAATGGCTAAAGATTTCACTTGAAGTCAGCGTTTTATACGCGTGGCGCATGAAGTAAAATTTCGAGTTTAGAAAAGCCTAATTTGGCTTGGTCGCTCCGCTTCGCTACGCGCCCAAGCCAAATTTTCAGGCTTTTCTAAACTCGAAATTTTACTTCATGCTTAGTCTGGGAGTGGAAAACACTTGTTCGATCATTAAAACAATTGAAAATTGATTACTGTTGACAGAGAAATGTCTATGACGTTAAAACAGAATGTCAATTTTGAAACAAGTTAATCAAACTGATAATTGTTAACAGAGAAATTTCTATGACGTTAAAACAGAATGTCAATTTTGATACAAGTTAATTAAACTGATAATTGTCGACAGAGACATTTCTATGACGTTAAAATGGAGTGTCAAGTTAATCAAAACTAACATTCTGTTTTAACGTTATAGAAATTTCTCTGACAATAATCAATTTTCAATTGTTTTAATGATCGAGCAAGTGTTTTCCACTCCCAGACTAAGCATGAAGTAAAATTTCGAGTTTAGAAAAGCCTGAAAATTTGGCTTGGGCGCGTAGCGAAGCGGAGCGACCAAGCCAAATTAGGCTTTTCTAAACTCGAAATTTTACTTCATGCGCCACGCGTATAAAGCGCTGACTTCAAGTGAAATCTTTAACCATTTGCTTAGAGTGAAATAACTTTAGTATGTCAATTTGTTACGTTTTCAATGATGGACAAGTTTTTTCATGCAGTGTCAAGCTAGAAAATTGTATACTATGTAGACGCTATTATGGAGGAGTGGCTTTAATCAAGGATGATACATTGTGATGTCGTTGGGTTATATTGGAAAACAAATTGTGAAGGTAGATTAGAATATAACTTCTTAAAGTAACCATCTCGGAAACTAGTATTGAACCTACCCTGATCCCAGTAACTGTCGGAAAGGTTCAGGCTAGATCAGAAGACAAATTGAGACATTCCATGCGAATTTCGACACCTTACTTTATGTTAAGCTCTAAAATTCACGTTCTATATCAATTTATGTTGTTTATTGCCTAAAAGTTGAAATTTTGTACTAATTAGTCAGTGTAATGTACTATGATATTTTCATTTAGGGCCCAGTTGCACCAAACACGTTGACCTGGTTCAACTCTGAACTCGAGTTCAATGTGACATTAGAACAATAGGATCTGTCATTTCGAAATCATGTTTAAATAGAACTTGAGTTCAAGATGACAGTTCCTATTGTTCTAATGTCACATTGAACTCGAGCTCAGCGTTTTTGGTGCAACTGGGCCTTATTGAGCCATCTGTCATCTTGAAATCATATTTAAATAGAACTTAAGTTCAAGATGACAGTTCCTATTGTTCTAATGTCACATTGAACTCGAGCTCAGCGTTTTTGGTGCAACTGGGCCTTATTGAGCCATCTGTCATCTTGAAATCATATTTAAATAGAACTTGAGTTCAAGACGACAGTGCCTATTGTTTCTAATGTCACATTGAACTCGAGCTCAGCGTTTTTGGTGCAACTGGGCCTTATTGAGCCATCTGTCATCTTGAAATCCTATTTAAATAGAACTTGAGTTCAAGATGACAGTGCCTATTGTTCTAATGTCACATTGAACTCGAGCTCAGTGTTTTTGGTGCAACTGGGCCTTATTGAGCCATCTGTCATCTTGAAATCAAGTTTAAATAGAGCTTGAGCTAAAGATGACAGCTCCTATTGTTCTAATGTCACATTGAACTCGAGCTCAGCGTTTTTGGTGCAACTGGGCCTTATTGAGCCATCTGTCATCCTGAAATCATATTTAAATAGAACTTGAGTTCAAGACGACAGTGCCTATTGTTCTAATGTCACATTGAACTCGAGCTCAGCGTTTTTGGTGCAACTGGGCCTTATTGAGCCATCTGTCATCTTGAAATCATATTTAAATAGAACTTGAGTTCAAGATGACAGTTCCTATTGTTCTAATGTCACATTGAACTCGAGCTCAGCGTTTTTGGTGCAACTGGGCCTTATTGAGCCATCTGTCATCTTGAAATCATATTTAAATAGAACTTGAGTTCAAGATGACAGTTCCTATTGTTCTAATGTCACATTGAACTCGAGCTCAGCGTTTTTGGTGCAACTGGACCTTATTGAGCCATCTGTCATCTTGAAATCATATTTAAATAGAACTTAAGTTCAAGATGACAGTTCCTATTGTTCTAATGTCACATTGAACTCGAGCTCAGCGTTTTTGGTGCAACTGGGCCTTATTGAGCCATCTGTCATCTTGAAATCATATTTAAATAGAACTTGAGTTCAAGACGACAGTGCCTATTGTTTCTAATGTCACATTGAACTCGAGCTCAGCGTTTTTGGTGCAACTGGGCCTTATTGAGCCAAAGTTCAAATCAACGATTCCACGAAAATGTTATCCTCTATTGAATATAATTGTAATTGCAAACAAAAAATATAATTGTTATACTTTAGATCCACCACTGTAAAATAATTAGAGTAGTTATGTATAAACTAGTTAGAAAACCCCTGGGTGAAGGTAAACCTTTTTTTGGTAAGTAAGCAAAACTCAAACTTTTTTCTCTTCCACAAAAATCCCCAATCACTCTCTCATTCATTCCGCACTGAATTAAAATACCAATGACAAAAAAAAACGACCCGCTTGTCAACCGGAGACACTGCCAAATTAGAGAAAATTTTACAAACCCTCTTCCTCTCAAACTCTCACCCTATCTCTAAACAACGACAACACACTTATTAAAAACAATTCTCAACAGGATTTAAAAAACAATACAAACAAACAAAAAAAAATTGTGCATGTCGTTTCTCACTACTAACTGTATGTATTGCGCCCGGCCACTATATAGGTGCCTGCTATATCTCTGGCTTATGAGGCTCCGGAGTCGGACATTATGAAACGACAGCCGCGAGACCCCTATAGAGACAACTTGGTTAACCGAAGGTGGGTCACCGCCGTGCAGACTCTCACAGCTATCGCACCACACTAGTTACTACCTCGGCACATATTTACCATGTGTCCAATGATATATAAACATATTTATACAATTTGTTTTTTTTTTCTGTTTACTACGTTTTTTATTATTATTACGTGTCTGTGTAGTTGTTAATCGGACCGATGATGATGATATGATGATATGTTGCTTCCAGTTTTATTTTTGTTCTAATTATATAAATGTCTAGCAGTCGTAATGTATTTCCAGTATACACCAAAGATTTTTTTATCTACACCGAGTGTTAACTGTGAAACTGGGCTATAATAGAATAGGGATATTTGAACCTTTTTAAGTTCAAGTTGGCACTACAAAAATTCAAGTTAGCACTAATAAAAATCAAGTCGTCGCTAATCAAATGCAACTTAAATGTAATTGGTAACACTTAGGCCCATAATTATACAGTGTGAAACAAAATTATTTTACATTCAATTCTGTCAATAAATGTCATCAATGAATCAAATCGTAAATTATTACAATTTAAACATTAAAAGTGCGATTCTTTTCGCAATCTACAACAAGTTAGTCTTACAAAGACTATATCAAACACTCATTGAAACAACTACTTCCCGAGCTAATACCCCGACGGACATTGGATTATACAACAAGTGTTTGCTGTTACATACAGTAACCTACTGCAAATACAACAATTTGAGTCAAATTATTCAGGCCACCTATAGACACGTTTCGAGATTTATCTCTCATCAGTATAGCTTTGCCATTCCCTCTAAGTAATTTGACACCTTAGACTGGCGGTCACGTTACCATTCAAACATAAGTATAAATGAAATTGCCAATTCTTGGTTGCAGAATACTTCAAACATTAAAAGTGCGATTCTTTTCGCAATCTACAACAAGTTAGTCTTACAAAGACTATATGTTGTAGATTGTGAAAAGAACAACAAGTTAGTCTTACAAAGACTATATGTTGTAGATTGCGAAAAGAATCGCACTTTTAATGTTTGAAGTATTCTGCAACCAAGAATTGGTAATTTCATTTATACTTATGTTTGAACGGTAACGTGACCGCCAGTCTAAGGTGTCAAATTACTTAGAGGGAATGGCAAAGCTATACTGATGAGAGATAAATCTCGAAACGCGTCTATAGATGGCCTGAATAATTTGACTCAAATTGTTGCATTTGCAGTAGGTTACTGTATGTAACAGCAAACACTTGTTGTATAATTCAATGTCCGTCAGGGTATTAGCCCGGGAAGTAGTTGTTTCAATGAGTGTTTGATATAGTCTTTGTAAGACTAACTTGTTGTAGATTGCGAAAAGAATCGCACTTTTAATGTTTGAAGTATTCTGCAACCAAGAATTGGCAATTTAATTTATACTCATTACAATTTATGTTTATTTTCAGATTAGAATAACATATTCCCTATTTTTGTAGAGCGCCACTTCACATTTTAACATGGTAATGCAAAACCAACCAGATTATTTTGTTCCACGCTGTACTTCACATTTAGTGCTAAAAGCGACTTTGATGTATTCCTAGATATGACTTAAAAGGCTATGTTGTTTATATGTCACGCTGTAAGAGTAATTTATAGCCACTTTAATAGGACGTGGCCTTTAGACGAGTATTGTCGTTAGGGCACATCTAAAGTCACATCTTGGAACATATCTTAAGTCACTTTTAGCACTAAATGTGAGGTGATTGACTTTGATTAGTGACAACTTGACTTTGGTTAGTACCAACTTGAATTTGTTTAGTGCCAACTTGAACTTGAAAAGAGCAGAATACTAGGGTTATTTATACCTTATCAAGTTCAAGTTGGCATTACACATATTCAAGTTGGCATTAAACATATTCAAGTTGGCATTAAACATATTCAAGTTGGCATTAAACATATTCAAGTTGGCAATAATCAAAATCAAGTCGAGAATAAAATATGATTATTGATATGATTTTCATAAGTGCCAAGTTAAATATGTAAAGGTATAGAGAATTAATTTAACTGTAATGCACTGACTCGTCTGTGAACTTCACATTTCCTTGTTTAACACTCCTGATGCATAAAGTAAAATTACAAGCTTAGAAAAGCCTGAAAATTTGGAAATTCATACTAAACTCGAAATTTTACTTTATGCTTTAATCAAAGAATAGAAACATTTAATAGAAGTATAAATAAAATCTAAATACAATGGCGAGGTTTGGAGGTTAACACTCGGTACAATTGAGAAATTGTAGAGGTAATGAAAATAAATAAAATGTCAGATTGTAGGTTGTTCAAAAATTTGACTCATTTGTTAAATAGTGGAATAGAGTATTATCAGTTCATTGTTTATAGACAAACTACAATTTATTTATAGAGATAATTTTTATTTTAAGTATATATTTCCCGATATATACGCTATATTTGTTCAGGAATTTGTTGTTTTTGTGAATCGTTCAATCCGAAGCTTCTAACATACATTACTACTCTTTAATTAGGCATGAAGTAAAATTTCTAGTCTAAGAAAGCCTGAAAATTTGTTTTAATCGCATAGCGACCAAATCAAATTTTCAGGCTTTTCTAAACTTGAAATTTTACTGTATAAAACACTGATTTAATTCAGTATTCAGTAGTTAAATTTAGTTAGAGAAGCCTGAAAATTTGGATTGGTCGCATAGCTATATATTATTCCATGCTTAATCAAGGAGTGGAAATGCTCGTTAGAAACTTCAAATTAAACGATTTCCAAAAACAACGAATGTCTGGAAATGTATACTTAAATAAATGTCTGTATTACAATATACACATTACAAAACTATATTCAAAACAAAAAACACCCTGTATATAGTAGTTGCAAAAAAAAATAGTTCAGTGGAATTTCAAGTACATAAATTACATTGCTTAACAAAAGATAGATAATTAAAAAGAAATGGGAAACCAACGTAAGTGGCAATAAATTGAACAATCATTTGTGTTAATTTGACATTCCTATTTCAGATAAAAATATTATAAAATATCTGTGTAGCTGAGATTTGAACCGTCAGAATAAAGTGACTAAAATAAAAAAAAAATCGCGAAAACAATACTTTCCCTGTTTTACACATGGAGGAAAGTAAACAAGAATCATGATGAAAGCATTTTTAAACAATCTCAATATCCTTTGAAAGTTTTTTTTATATGAGATTTAATAAGAATTGACTGTGTTATTCTAATACTGTGCGATCATTTAAAACATAAATTAGAGCTTTGAATTTTATATTAGATTGGCACTACTGACTCTTGACACATAGTTTACCATAAC
Source organism: Philonthus cognatus (assembly GCA_932526585.2). NCBI lineage: Eukaryota > Metazoa > Arthropoda > Insecta > Coleoptera > Staphylinidae > Philonthus > Philonthus cognatus. The sequence goes on along the minus strand of OW052247.1, from coordinate 53,586,082 downwards.
CTAAAATTTAATCCATCATACAATTAGGATTCTAAGTAACCACACAAAAAAAATGCCATCTACCCTTATTCATAATTTAAATGATCGCACGGTATTTATTTCGTTGTATGAATTAATGCGTTGTTTGGCATGTTTAACAAAAAAACAATCATTTAAGTTAAAATGTTATGTTAGATGATAATGAACCACCTCAGACAGATATATATTTTTTTACCGACCACACTACTGTGTAAGGGAGGTATTGTTTTGTAAAGTTCTTCAAACAACGCACTAAAAATGTTTGCATTAGAAAATGTTTGTGTGCATGTCTTTTATCTGTCAACCATTATAATTTGGAAGAACAGTTATGCAAAATGTTTTAATTCATGCAAAATCCGTTTGTTATCAATTTTTAAATATTCAAATTTAGTATAAATTATAATCTACATAAAGTTTGAAGAGATTATTTTTAAATACCTGTAAATAATCGAAAAATTCTACTGCGAACACTTAAGTTGAAATGCCCTGAATATATAAATTAATCCACATAAATGTTGCAAAATAATAAGGCCCGTATCGACTAGAACATTTGCCCGTAGCGTGTCACCGTAACGTTGCCCTGTTGTACCTAGTAGAGCATTGTGTTTTAAATGTGTCAATTCACAGGATAAAATAAAGTGGAAATCACGGGATAAAATATAACAAAAAAAAGCAATCGATTGCATCGTTGCGTGTACGTACAGTGCCACACAACGGGCAAATTTTCTAATTGATATGGACCTTTAGCTTGCATATCAACACAAATATTGATACACATCCAAAATACACAATATGATGTAAATATTTGTACTTAATTATTAAAAAAGTGACTCAAAACACATAACATTACAAAAAAATATTAACAATAAACAGCGTTTGTGCAAAGTAAACATGATCTTACAAGTATTTTACATTTATAAAGGGTGACTTTTAATTTCACAAAAACACAATTTAAAACAAAATTCCAATAAAAGCCGAGGTATAGTTTGGTGTGATACGGTGTAGTGCACTTTAGTAGACACAACCTTTTGCTATTTCTCTATAGCTGTGTTCATCACACAGTGTTTATATACCTGGAGATACCTGTTCTTATAACTGGGATCGATGAAATTTTACCGATTGGTTCTTATATATTATTGACTAATTTGCATGTGTTAACAGAAAAAAAAAATATTGATTACATGAAAAAAAGAAAATATCCCTGTTTATTAGATTGTATGCTTCTTTGAAATTTTAGAATGAAAAAGAGAAAATACATGCAGATGTGTGTGTGTGTGTAATGGTGATAAATTATTGAAATAAATTCAAATTTCAGAATCCAGGCAATTTAGCTGTTGACAAAATATTAGTTATAAATTAATACAATTTCATTAAAATATTCACTGGATCATGTTATTGAAAAGTTTTATCGAATTCATTGTGGCTCTTCTTGAGTATTTGCCTTAATAAAAAAAAATGCATTTAATTTAAAAATGTATGCTTCATATATTTAATTAATCTTAATGTCGACTGCATTATCAAACAGTGTAATCAAAACATAAATTAAATACTAATCTTTTGACAGAATCTTAGTGAATACTTAAAAACAAAAACTGCTTGTTTGCAGTCATTTCATTTAAAACTACAACTTAAATAATCATAATCATTAGATAATTCATGGTAGATATACAGGGAATTTTTCTTTTAAGTATACATAACCCGATGTGTACTGTGTAAATTTTCAGACATTCTTTGTTTTTTTAAAGCGGTTAATTAGAAATGTCTAACAAGTGATTCCACTCCCTGATTAAGCATGAAGTAAAATTTCGAGTTTAGAAAAGCCTGAAAATTTGGTTTGGTCGCGTAGCGAAGCGGAGCGACCAAACCAAATTTTCAGGCTTTTCTAAACTCGAAATTTTACTTCATGCGCCACCCGTGTAAAACACTGAAATATTGGGAAATTTATAATATACCACTAAAGCACTATAATTTGAACTTCGCCTTACATCAGTGTTATATACGTCTAGTGCATGAAGTAAAATTTCGAGTTTAGAAAAGCCTGAAATTTTACTTCATGCCTAACCAAGGAGTGACCTAACCAAGCCTAACCAAGGAGTGGGCGCACTCGTTAGAAGTTTCTAATTGAACACTTTAGAAAAAAAAATCGAATGTTCAGGCCATTTACAGATTATGCATTGGGATATGTATACTTAAAAGAGAAATTCTCTTTATTTATCAATTATAATTTACAAGCAATTTTACTGTGATCTAATTTTAAATTCTGGAAATGGGCATTAAATCCATGAATTATCTTCAAGTAACTCAATCAATCGAAATATATCTCAGGTATCGATAACCTGAGATATATTTCGATTGATTGAGTTACTTGAAGATAATTATACTTTGATTAAAAAACACTTGGAACCTTTCTTCAATACTTTATTTTGTAACCAAATGTACATTTCGGACACGAAGTGTCCATTATCAATGGTTTGATACTAATACCTGAGATATACATCATTATAAATTTTGATTAACTAATTTAATTTTACATTTACTGAAGTTCGGGTATCTATTATAGTTACAGATTTTATAATCTAATTGCAAAGTACCATATAAAACGCATTAAACTTGCTTGTTTTTGCTATCTATATCTCCTCCTCTATCTTATTCGACATCAAACATTTTTTATTCGAAACAAATCATAAAAGTAAATTCCACCATTAACTCACTCGTTTTCCATCGATTTCTAAGGTACAAAGAATCATACATAAACTCGACCCGAACCCCACAAAAACTTGATCCTCTATGTTCCAAAAATTATATATATATTTGATGCATTCATGGCAGAAGTAACCCAACATATAAACATTAACAAAAGGGCTTTACATGTGGTTATTTTTAGTACGTTGTGAAGGTGGCCCTTTGAATTTTTCAATAAATCAAAAAACTCTTGATTGTTCCTCAATCGCGTTTCAAATGGCCATCCTTCTTTGGTTGTCGTAAGATCTTGCATGTGAGTGTACAAATTGCTAACTCGAGTATAGCATGCTGGATGTTTGTCGTAAGTATGTGTTAACTGTATATTTGTTACTTTACTGTTACTTCGAACTATTATGAAACAAATAATATATACTCCGATTTAACAATTTTGACTTAAAGTATTGAATCGGCTGATTTCTGTATTATTTAAAATTGTTGATAACATTTTAGACGTACAATTATCTGAATTATTTAAAATTGAGCCTAATTTTGACTCAATAATATTAATTACTAAAATGACTAAATTGATATTATATGATCAGTTTAAAGACAAAAATCATGAAGTGCTATTGTATATTTATAGGTAATATAATGCTATATAATATAATGCTATATAATATAATGCTATAATATATTCAGAATTTCAGCCTAGATATGTTTTTTTTTTTCAAATTGTGGTGGAGTACGAGTATTTAATAGTTCAAAGTAATAGAGCCAAAACTGTTAATGTGCCAAGAAAATACTGATGATTATGTGCTGGTCGACAGGTTGATTTCTATGGCCTACGGTCAGATCGGTATGATCCAAGCGGCTGCCGGTTTCTTTGTCTACTTCGTCATCATGGCTGAGAATGGATTCTTGCCTATGAAATTGTTCGGCATCCGTAAACAGTGGGACTCGAAGGCTGTCAACGATTTAACTGATTCTTATGGACAAGAATGGGTAAGTCGATTAATTTGTTATAAACACCAAACACTACTCCTAAGCTGGAATATATATATTTTTAAATAACATCAAAAACTATTCCTAAGTAGGAATATATTTTTAAACATTTTACTGATTATCATATTAATGGAGCATTTTGTTAATCATGTGTTAATTATTGTTGTCCACAGACTTACAGAGACAGGAAGACACTGGAATACACGTGCCATACCGCTTTCTTCGTTTCCATCGTCGTAGTACAATGGGCCGATTTGATCATTTGCAAGACCAGACGTAATTCCATCGTGCACCAGGGAATGCGTAACTGGGCTCTCAACTTTGGTCTCATTTTCGAGACGGCGCTCGCCGCCTTCCTGTCTTACACCCCTGGTATGGACAAGGGTCTTCGTATGTTCCCACTCAAGTAAGTAACTCGATATAAAATACTATTTGGCGCCCAATGAAGGGCCAGAAATTACTCTACTAGGAATAAACAAAAAATGGCACCAAACATGGAGCCATAAAGATTTTACTTAATCTTGGAATAATAAGTACTAGTATCGTTTTCTTAGATTTCAAGAGAGCATTTGAAACAATAGATAGGAAGCGACTACTTATAAAACTCAGAAATTATGGTGTGGAGGGTACAGTACTAAATTGGTTTACTAGTTACCTGAATAAAAGAACCCAGAAAGTAAAGATTGGAGATAAATTATCGGATACTCTATCTATTGAAACAGGGGTACCACAGGGTAGTATTTTGGGACCTCTGCTTTTTGTGTTGTATATAAACGATATTGGAAACTGCTTAAGTCACTGCAAATTCCATCTATTTGCAGATGATACTATTATATACAGAACATCAGTAGACATAATAAAAGCAACAAATGAAATAAATAGCGACTTAATTAATTTAAACAATTGGTTACAGGATAATAGTTTGAAAATTAATACAACCAAAACAAAAGCAATGATAATTAGCAGAAAAGATCAGTCCATAGAAAATAATACAATTAAATTCAATAATAGCCCCATAACATATGTCAATACAATAAAATACCTAGGAGTTCAATTAGATAAACGATTACAGTTCAATGAACATATAGATTATACATGTAAAAAAATAGGAAAAAAGTTAGGAGTATTAAGACGAAGTAGTTATTATATGTCGCAAGCTACCAAAAAAACAATATATAACACTATTATACTACCACATTTTCACTTTGCAGGATCTATTCTTTATCTTGCAAATAGTGGATCTTTGAATAGACTCCAAATATTGCAAAATAAAGGAATGAGAATAATTTTAAATTGTAATAAATATACAAGTATAAGAACGATGTTAGAACAACTGGATTGGATAAACATAGAGAATTTTGTAAAATTTAAGGCATTAATTTTTATCCACAAAGTTTACACTGGGAAGATGCCCAAATACTTTGATGAAAGTATCATCACTAATGCAGACATCCATACGTACAACACAAGAGGCAGAGGAAATATTTTTCTCCCATTCAAAAACACAAAGGCAGGACAGAATTCACTCTTTTTTAAAGCTGCTCAAGAACACAACAAGCTATCAATAAAAATAAAAGAAGAAGAAAATATTAATAAGTTTAAATCAAAGTTGCTAGATTACTTGAAGAGTCTTCAGAAATAGTCGTAGTGTATGGGCTGTGCATTATGTGTATATATTATTAATTGTTCCTATATGTATAAGTACAAATTTTAAATAAGTATTATTACCTTTTTAGTTATTGTTTTTTTGCATAAATGTATAAGTATTGTTGTATTATGGATTTATTATTTTTACATAGATATTTAAGTATGGTTTTAGACTGATTTTATTAAAGTAGTAAAAAGATTATATATTAAGTATTATTATGTGATAAATTTATTATACATACACAATTTATAGATTAAGGATGATCAAATGTTTATTTTATATATATATATAGATATACATATATTTTTCTATGTTATTATATAGCAAAGATGCTAAATAAAGATTATTATTATTATAAAAATTGGCACCCAACACTGGGTCAGAAAATAAGAATTTAATATTAGAGTAAATATAAATAGCACCTAACGGTGGGCCTCAAAATATTACTTAATCTTGAATTAAATAAAAATGGCAAATCACTGGATATAAATTATTATAGACAATAAACTTATTATAAATAAAATATGTAAACATAGATAATTAATAATGATAAAACACGATGAAATATGTTATAAATATCATAACTATGGCTTTTGTTAATATTTTTAACCCATTAAGCGCCATTGATGTGTACACGCAACATTATAAATACAGTAGAACCTCGTTATACCGGGATGGCTTTTCGCTATACCTAGCACGATATAAGGAAAACACAGTATATCCGAATATATGTAATTTGTATAATAGTCACATACACACACGCGCATATATGTTAATTTTAACAATTGATATATATACATACAGAGAGTTTTATGTAACACCGAACATTTTCATAACGAGAATTTTTCTTTTAAGTATACATAAGCATGCGTTGTACATTTGCCGACGATCTGTTTTTAAAATAATTTAATTTGAAGCCTCAAACGAGTGTTTTCCACTCCCAGGCTAAGCATGAAGTAAAATTTCGAGTTTAGAAAAGCCTGAAAATTTGGTTTGGTCGCGTAGCGCGAAGCGCGGAGCGGCCAAACCAAATTTTCAGGCTTTTCTAAACTCGAAATTTTACTTCATGCGCCACCGGTACATAACACTGATGCAATGTAAAGTTTAGCAGTGTGTTTTAAACTTCGTAATATGTCAGTGTTTTGTACCGGTGGCGCATGAAGTAAAATTTCGAGTTTAGAAAAGCCTGAAAATTTGGTTTGGCCGCTCCGCGCTTCGCGCTACGCGACCAAACCAAATTTTCAGGCTTTTCTAAACTCGAAATTTTACTTCATGCTTAGTCTGGGAGTGGAACACACTCATTTCAAGTTTCAAATTGATTTTTTCTAAAGATTTACAACATATACAGTGTAATTGGGAGGGATTAATTGCGATTGATTGGCTACAATTTTTAATGGTCATACAGGCAACCCAATTTATACATAACTTAAAAAATAAAGGTGTCAAATTGTATTGGATGAATATGTTCAGTGTTACAAAAAACTCTCTGTATATATACACCTACATAACAAGACATACTATATAATACAATAATGACGCCGGAACGTTTTACCTAATCAGGGCGGTACGTAGTCAATTGTTAAAATTAACATCTTAAAAAAAAAAGAAACCTGAAAAATGACCCCGATATATCCGAATCACGGTATCTCGAGGCCCGGTATAGCGAGGTTCTACTGTATTTGGTTAATTATATTACTAAATAAGGTGATTTAATATATATTATTTGACCTGGCTTGAAAATGTAAAGAGAAAAATGTCAATATTTTGTTATTTAAATATTTCGATTATTACTCATTAAAAAAAAAAATGTGAGTGTATTTCTAACTTCACAATATTTCAGTGTTTTATACGCGTGGCGCATGAAGTAAAATTTCGAGTTTAGAAAAGCCTGAAAATTTGGTTTGGCCGCTCCGCTTCGCGGAGCGGCCAAACCAAATTTTCAGGCTTTTCTAAACTCGAAATTTTACTTCATGCTTAGTCTGGGAGTGGAATCACTCGTTCTAAACTTCATACTGCACGTTTTTATATACAACCATTGCCTGAAATTTTGCAGCATATAAAGGGTCCGCCAGTAAGCGCGCTCGATCTTTAAAATAAAATAAAGCAAGTTGTGTGAGAGGTATAAATGAAATTTATTTTGTGTTTGAAAGAGTATTCGAAGGCATTATGTATGGAAAATAATATCGTTCAAATGGCCACCTCGGCTTTGCTTGGTGGCGCGCATACGAGAAGTCCAATTTTCAATGACTCTGGCGCACAAATCGGGCTGTATTTCATCGATGGCGTGACGTATGTTGACTTTGAGGTCATCAGTGTTTTGTGGTTGGTTTGCGTAGACCTGCGATTTAAGAAAACCCCACAAGAAATAGTCTAGTGGGGTTAAATCGCACGATCTCGGTGGCCAGTTGATGTCGCCTCCGCGCGAGATAACCATTCCTCCGAAGCGCTCGTGCAGAAGATCCATTGTGGCGCGCGCTGTGTGGCTCGTAGCGCCGTCCTGCTGAAACCACATATCCTCGACATCCATATTGTCGATTTCATGCCAGAAAAAGTTCGTTATCATGGATCTGTATCGTTCGCCGTTTACCGTGATGGCCACACCATCGTCGTTCTCGAAGAAATACGGCCCGATGATGCCTCCGGCCCAAAATCCACACCAAACAGTTACCTTTGCTGGGTGCATTGCGACCTGGTGGACCTCCTGTGGATTGTTCTCGGCCCAATAACGGCAATTCTGCTTGTTGACATTCCCATTTATCCAAAAATGTGCCTCATCGCTGAAGATGATTTTGAGACCAAACTCGGGGTCGACTTCCAACTGCTCTAAAGCCCAATCAGCGAAGATACGGCGCTGTCTATGGTCGTTTATTTTGAGCTCTTGTGTCAGCTGGATCTTGTACGGATGCATGCCCAAATCCAGATGCAAGATTCGGCGAAGTGATGTTTCCGAAAGGCTGAGTTCCTGTGCGCGACGTGAAATTGACTGTCGCGGATTTTCACGCACACTATCGCGCACAGCGGCGACATTCGCGGCAGATCGGACGTTTCGACGACTCGTCGGTGTTGGCTTATTGTTCACCGAACCGGTTGCCTCGAATTTGTTTATCAAACGACGGATAGTCGACTCAGCAGGACGACCAATTGCACCGTAAAATTGGCGGAGCGCGCGGAACGTTGCCCGAACCGATGAATGATTTTCGTAATACATTTTAATGATTTGCACATGTTGCTCGCGGCTGAATTGGTTCATGGTAATTTTTGAAGATATCTGAATAATAACAACTAGGTTTGACAACTCTACCACAAACAACATGGCCGCCATCAGCTGTCAAAGATCGAGCGCGCTTATTGGCGGACCCTTTACATTATGTATATTTAAAAGAAAAATTCACAGTATGTAATACAATAAGTCATTTATGGATATCATAAAAAGAAGTGCAGAATTTTATCTAAAATCAACTTTTAGAGTTATCTCTATAATTGCTCGGCCGTTAATGGGTTAATGTTAGAATAATTAAAATCCAGTGATCTACGTATATGCCATTTTGGTTTAAGCAAAAATTGCACTTATCGATATTAATATTCTGTTTTTGTTTGTAGGTTCGTGTGGTGGTTACCAGCATTACCATTCATGTTGTCGATCTTCATCTATGATGAAACAAGACGCTTCTACTTGCGCCGCAACCCAGGAGGCTGGCTAGAGCAAGAGACTTATTATTAAGTGCAACGACTGCCAACACTCTGTGCCCGAGTTTTTATTACATAACATATTTAAACAAAACAAAACAAAAAAAAGAGTATGAGATAAATGGGCGCAGTTTATTCACTCGATAGGAAGGATTTCGTTCTCTCTCGGGCAAAAACAAAACAAAAAATTAACCCCTTCTCCGAAAATTTATTTCTCCGTGTGCGCACCTAGCCGCACAAAACTTTGGCTGCTTAAAGTTTACATTTATCTCCGCATACAATAAGTTCTATATATGCGAATATATAGGTTCAAATCGAATGCACAAACAAAAAATAATTTTGAAGAAACAAACGATTTCGTTGCCTATCGATACGTTGTACAAATCCTGTTGCTAATCTAGAGAAATAATAAGAGAATAACTAAATAATAATAATAAACGCTGTAAGTAAAAAAAAAATGATTATAAGAAAATAAGTTGAGTGAAAAGGGAGGAGCGCGAGCGACGGCGTCTAAGCACTCACTGTTTTCCCGTTGATAGGCCGTTGTGGCTCGCGCCTTGAAAAAAAAACAATATACATATATATATAATTATAAATAAAAAAGTTATATATTTTATTTTTGTTTTCGGTGACAGTCTGAATCTCAAAAAAAGAATAAAGTTAAAAGCAGTCGTGGTACGGATTTTAATTATCATTTTTTTTTATTTTTTAGACGCAATAGTGTTTTCATACATTCCAGTTGAAAACAGTTGCCTTAGTGCTGTCAGTCGAGTGGAGGGGGGGTAACGCCGCAGGTTTCTGTTTTGCCGCGTCGCCTCCGCTCCGTGTTTACGTAGTGTCGATGTGAATGACGAAGAGTAGTATTATTAGGCTTTCAACACTTAGGTTAGCTAGAGTTGTAACTGTGTTGTTATAATATCGTGTTAAGTGTAAAAAAATAAATGAAACAAAAGAAAAAAAACAAAAAAACCAGTCGTGCTCAATACACATGACTAAAACTAATCACACGATGGTAAACGTTCATTATTTACATACCTATTTCTTTGTATATAGTTTAGTATTATATAAACGTGCGGCAGGCGGTACCCCCTTCATCAAAATATTTATATAAAAACACACATACACAAACACACTCAAACCACCCCCAAAAATACGAGATTACGACAAACAAATAAAAAAAGAAAAACACGAGCATCGCATTGATACATACCACACATAATCCATATATTCAAACAAACAAACAAACAAAAATCATGCGCTCCTAATTATAAACATACAAAATGATGAAAATTTAAATTATTAACGTACAGAAATAAAGAAAAAAATTATTAAGTGGGTTTTTTGTAGAGAGCAGAGCAGAGAGTGCCGCAAAAAAATTAATCTGCTTGTCTTGTAGAGCCAAATAAATGAATAAAACAAAAGCCAGTCAGCCCCCCCTGTTTTTCATGGATAAAGTGTCGCGCCCTGGTCCGAGACCAACTCACACCATGGTATTGTTATCTTATTGTAAATATTTTTAAGTAATCACTTAATTATTTTTTGCTTGTGTTCTTTTCACATTTAATGTTTTCGTATGTAATGAAGCTGTATAAATTTGGGTTTTAATAAAATGGATAAATAGTATTAAAATTTAAATGTGTTCTATTTTTTTTTATTGTAACACCTTATAACCTAACATTTAATTTATGTAAATTTACCAGACCTTTACCAGACCTTCTATTTTATCCTAACCTAACGTATCACATTTCACCTAACCCAACTTATTATTTATGTAAATTGTAGGGGTCGACCATGCTAACCCACAATGTAATTATTTTTAGATATTCCGTTTTTAAAGGGTTGCTGAATCTATAAATTGGGTTAATTAACATATTTCAGGCTTAAGAGCTCATACAAATTCGTTATAAATTTAGTTAATTACTAGACTAAGTGAACGTAACTCATATAAACCCTGGGTCTCCAAACTATCTTCTTCGCGGGCCACAAATCTAATTCTACATAATAAAAGTCGGCCAAGATCCGATTAATTTTATAAAATTATGAAAAATTTAAGGAACAATTGTTACAATATTTCAAAATGACATTTACAAAAAAAATTACAAACAATCGCGGGCCGGATTCATGCAAGTCGCGGGCCGGATTTGGCCCGCGGGCCGTAGTTTGGAGACCACTGATATAAACGATCAGTTCAATTTATACAAAATGAGAACTAGCACTTTTTTCCACTGACCCCTTTAATTCACTTAACCAAACTCGAGCTGATCAAACTACAAATTGGTAACAAGATATTAAACATATTCGGTTGTCTATACCAGTGGCTCTTAAGTTTTTGATAAGAGCGGGCCCCGAAATATTTTTGCACCCCACCGTTTTCTATTTTGTTACTCACGACGTTAACTAATAAATCAGGTTAATGTAATTATTTTGTCTTAAAATTGAAATTTCCCAAATCTGACTAAATAATACATGAGATTTAATCTAACTTTAATTGTACGTAGATTACCTATCATTAAAATAGAGACACAAATTTTAATACAAGAAAATTGACAGCAGTCGAAAAATTATTTTTTACTGTACGCCACTGACGATAAAAATGTAACCATTGTAAAACAGACTTTAGTACTCATTCTATATATGACGCTTTGGCTGTGTGAAAAAAAAGTTTTTCGAGGCTGGCAACATTGAGTGTCAGTACGAGTTTGTTTTGTGACGTTTCATCTGTATTTGGTTAGATAGGTTATATTTTGAATTTGCTCTGAAAAATTGTACAAAACGGCCAGAAACATGACGAAATTCGATTTGCTCGAACTCGACGTGCCAAAGCTCTTCGAAGAGCGCAGCATTGACGATATCATAAAGATAGACAAGATGTTGGATGCTGAAATCGAGAGAAAACGAGCAGACTTACGTTCTATGGTTGGGTACGTTAAAATAAGAAAACATTTAATGGATTTTGGGGAAATATGTTAATATTAGAATCATTTAGAGCATATTTATGTGTATGGTAACATAAACAACAAAATAGATTATTATTTCAATCACCTTTCTTGTTAAGTTATGTAGACTACCATTTAAGCAAAATATGATTTTTCAGTGATCGATACAAGGATATTTTAGCTGCTACAGAAGCGATTAAGTCAATGGAAAATCTATCCGAGTTTATAGTAAATGACATACACAACGTTAAAGAAAGATGTGAATGTGTTGTAAAGAATACTTACGTGGAATATCCGAAAGTAACATTTTCAGTCGATGCGTAAGTACTTCAATTTATTACCTGAAGTAATTCATTGAGTTATTTTTCTTGAATAGTGAAAAAATGGAAGAGAGAAGAATTTTAGCACAATTAAAATTATCAATGGAGTTCTACGAACAAATCTGGTTAGCCCTGGATGCTGAGGATTTTTGCAAAGCTGCACAGTTTTACTTGTTGAATCGGCACATTCACACAGGTCAGTGTTTTATTCAAAATTAATATTGAATTCAGAAGGTTGATACTTAATGAGACTCCATTGCCCATTGAAAAATTAAACAGCAAATTTATGTGTTTAAAAAAAACCGTACAATACTCACGCATGAAATATTTTTATTTGTTTTTTTATCACTGCAATTAAATTTAAGTGATGCATATCTTATACTTTTCTTGAAAATTTAATTGTACGTAAAAATATAAAATAATATTTAATGTATTTTAAGATATTATTGTTTCTTCACACTGAAATATTTTGTAATATTTGAAGAGTTATTATTGATCAAGAAACTTAATAAGAGTTTTTTTATGGTAATTAACAGACTTATAATCGAATATATCAATAATTCACCAAATAATAATAAATTATCTTTATTGAAATAAAAAACGAAAATACCAAACAATTGTAAAGTTCAATGATAGTTGGAAAAACGACGGTAGGTGTTGACCACAGACTTGTAATAACTATCACTGCTCTTTCACTAAGCAATAAGTAACGGTTCTTTGAGGTAATGATATATTTTGATTTAAGGGTTGGGTTTGTTAAAAAAGGAAGTAAAGGAAAAATATAAAGTGATTGAATATTTGGCCAACTGTACGCTGAACATGAAAGAGAAAATCTTGAAGAGTACCAACGAGAAACTGCAAACTGTACATTTAAGCATAGAGGTTAGTAATTCAAAATATTTCCTAATAAGGTCTATGCAACATTATTTCTAGGACACATGCAGCAATTTAAACGCACTGATGTTGCTAGAAAATTACAGCGGCAGAGAATTGCTGGATAAATTCATCGATCTCAGGAAAAACGCGCTCACAACGATCATAGAAACACAACACCCAAGCGTCAGAGCTCAAGTGTCCGCTATGGTCAATTGTTTGTATACGACAATACACTTGTTACATGATTGTTTTCTGAGTAAGTTCGGTTATGTTCAGTTGTATTTCAAAATTTTGAAGCAACTGGTTCTTATATACAGGGAATTTTTTATTCAAGTATACATTCCTCAGTGTACTCTATGAATTTTCAGGTATATATTAACAAGTGTTTCCACTGATAAGCATGAAGTAAACTTTCGAGTCTAGAAAAACCTGAAAATGGGGTCCGAATTTTCAGGCTATTCTAAACTTAAAATTTTACTTCATGCGCCACCTGAATAAAACATTGAAATATTGTGAAGTTTAAAATATACTGCAAAAGCAGCACAATTTTAACTTCACGTTAAATCAGTTTTATACGTGTGGCGCATGAAGTAAAATTTCGAGTTTAAAAAAGCCTGAAAATTTGGTTTGGTCGCTCCGCTTCGTTACGCGATTAAACCAAATTTTCAGGATTTTCTAAACTCGAAATTTTAATTCATGCTTAATCAAGAAGTGAAAATACTCGTTAGAAGTTTCAAATTGAACATTTTTATAAAAAACTACGAATGCTTGAACATTTACAGAGTATGCGTCAGGATATGTATACTTATCAAAAAAAATTCCTGTATATTTATTCAGATAAAAACAGTTTGTTAATATATTTTACATTTTCATTTAATTTTTATATAATAATAATTTGTTAGTCTAGGCTCTCGACCAACGATCTTTCTGCCCTCGTCCTTAATTGTAAACGTTTTTAGATTACAACAATACAAAAAAAGGTCTAATCTGGCATCAGTTAGAGGAGATTATTGGTCCAAATTCATCGCCGACATTATCAAAAATTAAGTTGGGTGAAAGTAATTTACTTTCTTATGTGCCCGATATTATCAAACAATTTAGGTATGTTTAAGATTATGTTGTGGGATTATTTTGTTAAGGAAAATATTTGTAGGCCTAATTGTAATAGTGTTGAATATTGCCTCGCCAAAGAGGAATCCGTTAAACTAATCCAAAAATGGGTCGAAGACACATCGCTAAGGATAAAAGTTGGATTGAAGAGTGCTTTGGAATTGGTGCCCAACATCAAAGGTCTTCATATCATTAGAGAAGAAGCGTTAAAAGTTGGTAAGTTGCAATGTTTTTCTAAAATGCGAAACATAATCGACCTTTCTATGAAATTACGAGGGGTGATGAAAAAGTAACGGTACAAAGCCTGTAGTAAAACGTGTACATATTGCAACCTTACTTTTTGATCATCCCTAATATAAAAATAATTTCAAGTACCAGTAACATCACTTTGTGTATGTAATTAGAAATCCCGGAAAATTGGAGCGACATCTGCAAGTACACCGAGCTTGAGAAAAACTTTAACATCTGGAACTTTTTCTTCCAAAACCTCATCACGGAGCACGCACAACACCTAATGACAAAAAAAATCACCAAAAACGTGACCGACTTGCAAAAAGAAGTCATCGACGTTTTAAAAACAACATCGGAAGATGATTTGGAGAGCGATCTCCGCTGGTACATTTGGCAGGAGGAAAACACGCAGAATTCTACTCACGATAAGTTGAATATGAAAACCAAAGGTTTTTCGCCCAGCGTCGTGAAATTGTGCGAAGTGCTCGATGGAAAGTTTTTAGAGTTGTTGGAGGATGTTTTCTTGTATATGTACGGAAAGGAGTATGTGAAGGACGATGTGGGGATGAGGTTTGTGCTGGATGGGAACAATAGGAGGAAGTTTGTTGATAGGGAGAAATTGGAAGGGCATTTGAGGGTGGAAGCTTGCGGAAATCTTCATAGGTAAATAAACAATAATTGTAATTAATAATTGTTAACTTCAATCTAAAAAATTCCAAGCCTCACTAATTACTATATTCATTTATCCTTAAAAGGCTTGGACAAAGTAACTCAGTGTAATTCTTTTATTCAAAACTGAATTGTAATTATAAATTAAATATTTCAGGATAATTTCCCATTTAGAAAATTTCATAAACTCGAAAAAAGACGACAGAAACTTCATCACGAAATCAATTTTATGCGCACGATTTTTCCATGGCCTCACCACTTTATGCCCGAGCCTAACAAAAATCAGCTCCTGCAACTCGACGACAGAGTGGGAAAAACTCTGCGGCGCTTTATTCACCTCCGGCCTGCAATTCTGGAAAAACTGGATCAAAGACAGAAACGCGAAAATCGAAACGCTGTGCGCAAACAGACTGAGCGATCTGAGCCCGTTGAGCATGCTCTCGATCCTCTGCAGATGGGACAGCATCGAGATTCAAGAGCAAACCGATGAGAAAATATTCAAATCGAAGATTAAGGTCCCGATGAAGATCAGCGTAGCGCTTCAGGAGGTTTTGGATGCCAGTTGCGAGATGTTGAATTCCGTTCTGCCGCACACTCTGCCGAAGCAGGTGCATTTGGATTTTATCGAGAAGAGCACACTGGTGATTTTGGGGCAGTACGAGGTGGTTTTGGGGAGGGATTTGAATCAAACGCAAGCACTGCAGTTTTTGTTTGATGTTAAGTTTTTAACGACGTTTTGTATTCCAAGAGAAAACATGGAGTTGACGCAAAAAAGTCAGGATGTTTGTGATAAATTGAGGGGGTTTGTTGATCCGTTTGATTTGGACGTTTTTTACAAGTATTTGCAGCATAATGTTAAGCAGAATGTTTTGCAATCACAGGTGTGTATGATTTTCACAAAACACGACGTAAACGCCAATTTTTACACATTAGCTAAGAGGCATTGTCAGTAGCTGATCAAGCAAGCATTAAGCTTGATCAGCTACTGACAATGCCTCTTAGCTAATGTGTAACAAATGGCGTATACAGCAACTATTATAGCATATGTGATATCTATATAGTTAACCGATGAATAAATACTAAACACAAATTCATATTTTTGATATGTGTATGATTTTATTTTAGATCGGTTGAGTGTGTGGTTTTAAATGATTTGATTTTTTTTAGGTGATTTTTGGCAGTCTTTTACCTTCTTCTGGACAGTTAGCTAATTTGGGTCTGTTGGAGAAGAATAAGGAGCATGAGAAGGAGCCTTCAATTTTAGCAACGAGTATACCAGCGAGTAGTAATTGGTTTTCTTTGTTGCCAGTTACTGCTCCTGTTCAGAAAACCGCCCATTCTAGCTTAGCTGAACCTGTTGATATTAAGGTAAGTGTTTTTACTTTCCGAACACTACTCTGTAAGGAAAGTTTTGTACTCATGCCAAAAATCCGTTTATCAAATTTTGGTATTTCTTTACGTTTTTAATTCAGGTCCCCTGATGTGTATGTGAATCTGAACACAATAACTTCTAAAGTGTATAAATGATCGATCTCAAATTTTGTAGGTATGTTTTAGAGCTTCGCTGAAAAATCGCTAGTGATTTTGGGGCAAATCGCACTTTAGGGTTATCTTTAATTATTGCTCACAAAAAAAATATATACATAATCAGGGTCCACACCAGATTTTTTTGTTTGAGAAATAAAAACGTTAAATTAGAAAAATACACGAGGGGGCTATTCACAACACAGTTGTAATTTGTCATTGGTGTGAAGTCGCACTAAAATTACGTCATTTTGGGAAAAATTGACCAAACCATATAGAGTAGTGCTGGGCCGACTCAAGTGAGAATAATGGGATCATTCAATTATCTAAATCAGTGGTCTCCAAACTACGGCCCGCGGGCCAAATCCGGCCCGCGACTTGCATGAATCCGGCCCGCGATTCTTTGTAATTTTTTTTGTAAATGTCATATTTTGAAATATTGTAACAATTGTTCCTTAAATTTTTCATAATTTTATAAAATTAATCGGATCTTGGCCGACTTTATTATGTAGAATTGTATTTGTGGCCCGCGAAGAAGATAGTTTGGAGACTCAGGATCTAAATCATCGATTATTTAATAACCTATTATTATCATTCAAATGATAATTTTAATGATCATTCAAATGGTAATATAAATGATCATTCAAATGATAATTTGAATGATCGTTTTAATAAAAACATACAACTTACATTTACAACAAATATATTGCAAAACATTTTTTATTAGTGTTTCTTTCTTGGGACACGTTTGCTTTGTTTTAAAGCTCAGTTATTCTACCTCTAATGTCATTTGGAATATTTTGTCATCGGCTACAAAACAATGTCAATTTTCTTAGTGCATTTAAAAATGTTATCATTTTGAGGTTTTTTGTAATAGGTTTCAAAATATCTACATGTTTTATGGAAATTTTTATTAAAAAATATGTTTCTCGCTACTTGAAATTTTTATTAATTTATTCCTTGATTGTAGGAAATGTTTGTACTTTAAATGAAAAATATGCAATTTTAAAACAGTAAGCTGAATGTGTATTATATGTGTGTGTGAAAATCCCCGTTTTGTTTATTTATTCCATTCATAATTAGCTTTTAAGGACCCCCCACATTTCATTTAAAATGATCGGTTTTCCTCTAAACATAGCCACCTATTGTTTTAAAGATGGGCAAGATTCATTTTTGAGGGTCAACACTATCAAAAATAATCAAGTGTCTATTTTGGGGGAAAATAACGAAATGTTTGGAGTCTTTTCAAGATATTACAGGCATAAAGGGTGTCAAATATTTGATTGCTTGGAGTAAGCTATGATTCAGTAAATGTGTCTATGCTTTAAGGCAAAAAGATCGGTTTAGACATTATTTTTATAAATTAGGCACGGCTCGTTGTCGACTTCAGAAGAGGCAAATAATCTAAGGCAGGGTCTCAACCTTTTTTAGGTCACGCCCCCCTCTAAACTCCACTCCCCCCTCCTTGATTGAATTTCGGTTTTTTAGATAGATTGAAACACAATTATAGCCTTATTTCACTTCAGCTCCTCTTAGGAAATCTGTTGCGCCCTCGTAATGTGGCGTGCCCCCCGGTTGGGAACCCCTGATCTAAGGTAAAAAAGTGAAGTTTAAATCTCTTCGTGTACATGTCATTTAACACCTGTTCCAT
Organism: Philonthus cognatus; assembly: GCA_932526585.2. Lineage (NCBI taxonomy): Eukaryota > Metazoa > Arthropoda > Insecta > Coleoptera > Staphylinidae > Philonthus > Philonthus cognatus. The sequence continues at coordinate 53,567,728 of OW052247.1, read as the reverse complement.
CATAGAACATGAGTATTGCCAGATAAGTATTACAGGCAGATTATGCGACCTTTTAATCACGAGAAGCTAGTTGCCTCACCAAAAAAAAAGGTCACGAGCCACGCCTGTTGTAAATAGATATGTTTACAGTATCAGTGCTTACTCTAAATGTAATAATATATAAACACCCTTTAGTTGTTTTCCTAAAACTAAACCCTTTAGTTGTTTTCCTAAAACTAATTAATCAATATTTTTATATTAATATACAGATTGTATTTTAACAAGTGCATTTTGTCCAATTATGACTAGCAAGTTATTTTTAGTTTTTTTTCTTTTGTATTTCGTTTGTGTTTTCGCGTTTTTTTAAATTAATTAATGCTGTTTGTTTTCGTTGTTATTGATGATGTTGTACATCTTAATCATATTGAAATAAATCGGACCTAATAAAATCTTATTGTGTTGTTTTCGCAGCCAGTGAAGACAAAACCGACGGTCAAAAAAACCAACGATTTATCCACGAGTGGCGTCCGATCAGGTGCAGCAGCTTTATTCGGTGCCATGACCACAGATTGGTTTTCATAACACAAAATTAACATTGTTACTTTTTTAATATGCAGTATTTATTAACCTTGTGTATATCATTTGTATATAATCTTTTTAAATATGAAATAAATATTATTTTGACACAATTTTTTTTTAATTTTATCAAAACCAACTTCAATTACATCTTATTAGTAGATTAGAGAGGTGGGAGTACGTGGTTCGATGAGTAGTGTAGGCAGGCGAAGAGAGAGTTGAGGATGGCAGTGGGAGAATGCGTAAGAAATGGAGAAGAGGCTAGAAAGAGATATGATAGTATATGTGAAAAGGAAGGTGATTGGTAAAAGTAAGGTGGATGTTGGCATATGCGGATATGGTGCTGGTGGCAAGAGAGTGGGAAGGGATGAAGGATATGTTGAAAAGGGCGGAGAGGTTTATGGATAAGAGGGGATTGAGCGTGAATGTAGAAAAAATGAAATGGATGAGAGGAAGAGAGGGGCGGGTGAAAGAATTAGAGTGGGAGGGGAAGGTGATTGAAAGATTCATAGAAAGTGACAGAATGGATGAGAGAATGAGGCTGAGGTAAGGACGCTGGAGAAGTTGGGGGAAGAGAAGGAAAACAGGAGAAAGAGAGGGGGTAGCAATTAGTTGTAGCTAGTAAATATGTAATGCAGTATGCCAATGTCGTTTTTTTTTATTGATAAATTGACCGATTTTGGTGAAACCCGGCATTAATCCCTCCAAAAAAGCCACAAATAATCTAATTAAAAATTAAATATACAAGCATTTTCATTTAATATTCAATTAACTTTCCAATTAATTGTTTATGTTGTAAAGGTCAAATAGCACACAAAGAGCACAATGTATGTACTTTTTAAATAATAGAAACAGGAAACGCAATTAAATTAATTAAAACAATTCTATAAATAAACTTTATTTACATCATCTTCGTTATCACAGCTTAAGTCAGATAAATAATAATTATTAAAATATATGTATACGTACGACTAAAAACTTACAAATTACAAATCAATGTGTTGTTTCATATTTCTTTTTTTTTTTTTCTCGTGGATCACTAACAAACTACAAGACCTAACATTACTGATATTAATTGTATGGAACCATTGTAGTAGTCATCATAGCACAAAACATTAAATCTCAATTCAAAGTCTCTATCAGGTAGGATTAATAAAGAAAACACATTCAGGAATACAGAGTGATTTAAATTGATTGACACAGTTGGTAATAGTGAAACATTTTTGAAAATTGCAACACTGTAAGTTTGTCGATTTCCTATTGGCACTTTTTATAGATGTGTTAAATGGCAATAATGTAACTTTGTCTATTTTCTGTTGTCACTTTTTATACCATATGAATAACAATTATTTAGATAAAGGGTGGCTTTGTTAAGTTGAACCCCACATCCCCTACCTCTCTGGCTACGGCCTTGCCGTACCTCGCATTTTCAAGATTTCCATTACGAAAATAAGATTCAATGATGAATCATTATATAATTCTCGCAATTACATAAGCGGTGCATCTTATTTTCGTAATGGAAATCTTGAAAATGCAAGGTACGTTCAGAATTCCAAAGCCACCCTTTATCTAAATAATTGTTGTTCATATGGTAGATGTATTGTATGCAACTTTGTCTATTTCCTGTGTCACTTTTGACAAATATAGGAACAGAATTTGAAGTATTATTAAAGAATTTAGAAAGGAGTTATTTAAATACATAGCCTAATATTTAAGTAATTAATTCACCGGCTTTCATTAATTGCTTGGTGAAACATGATTAAAATATATGAAACTATATATTTAAAAAAAAATCTATATCAAATTCACATACAGAGAATTTTTCTTTTAAGTATACACATCATCATACAGTTAATTTCTTTTAAGATTAATCATGATTTAGAATATCGTTCAATTTGAAGCTTGTAACGAGTGTTTCCACTCCCAGACTAAGCATGAAGTAAAATTTCGAGTTTAGAAAAGCCTGAAAATTTGGTTTGGTCGCGTAGCGAAGCGGAGCGACCAAACCAAATTTTCAGGCTTTTCTAAACTCGAAATTTTACTTCATGCGCCACCAATACAAAACACCGATTTTAAGTGAAGTTCAAAATATACTACTAAAGCAGTATGCTAAAAATGTATATTTTGAACTTCACTTGAATCAGTGTTTTGTACGCGTGGCGCATGAAGTAAAATTTCAAGTTTACACAAGCCTGAAAATTTGGTTTGCTCACGTAGCGAAGCAGAGTTTAGAGTTTAGAAAAGCCTGAAAATTTGGTTGGTCGCGTAGCAACGCGGAGCGACCAAACCAAATTTTCAGGGTTTTCTAAACTCGAAATTTTACTTCATGCGCCACCGATACAAAACACCGATTTCAAGTGAAGTTCAAAATATACATCTTTAGCATACTGCTTTAGTAGTATATTTTGAACTTCACTTGAAATCGGTGTTTTGTATCGGTGGCGCATGAAGTAAAATTTCGAGTTTAGAAAAGCCTGAAAATTTGGTTTGGTCGCTCCGCTTCGCTACGCGACCAAACCAAATTTTCAGGCTTTTCTAAACTCGAAATTTTACTTCATGCTTAGTCTGGGAGTGGAAACACTCGTTAGAAGCTTCATACTGAAAGATTTTCAAAATCGTGTTTAATCTTAAAAGAAACTCACTGTATGATGATATCATAACTTCTATTCTAAACTCAAAATTATACTTCTTGCTTAATCTGGGAATGGAAACACCCGTAAGAAACTTCAAATTGACTTTTTTCAAAAACAATAAATGTATAAAATAATCCTTGTATTTTCAAATGAACACGATTTTATACGATCATATTTTATTAGATTAAACAAACAGGGCATAAAACAATAAAATCTCCGAACTTTAATACTGCAACCAACTAGAATAATCATTTTTAATCACTCCGTGGTAATAATAGGAAGAAAAATTTGTTAACTCTGGAAAAAAAAATCAATTTATTAAATCTCACTAAACTTCGTCTCAAAAAATAGGAAATCCATATCAAGAAACGCTTATTATAAATTATGCGATTTGATTGGCTGCTGAAAAGACGAAATCACACTGATGCTAACTTCACATGGGAAGAGGAACGCTCTGTGTGAAATAGGCTCTGCAGCCAATAAGACTGTTTAATTCAAATTTAAGTGTACTTCTAATTGGTTAGGAAACCATTTTTTAATAAACGTTTCTCTCCATCTGAATCGCTTATTGCTAAAAGGGGTCTGAATCACATTTTTTAATTTTGAGTTTCGTATTTTTATGTACTAATTTAACTGATACTGGATGATTTAAATTAAAACACTCGATTTGTTTCACTTATTTAATAAATGAAACAAACCAAGTGTTTTAATTTAAATTTAATTTAAATCTATCGGACACTTTTTGCTCATTAATCACTTGGTAAAACATTTTAAAATATAATGGTTTGTAAATTAAATTCACTTGGTTTTGTTTCACTTATATGTATTTTATTTTCTACTAGTTTCGGCTTAATGCCATTATCATAATGATAATGGCATTAAGCCGAAACTAGTAGAAAATAAAATACATATAAGTGAAACAAAACCAAGTGAATTTAATTTACAAACCATTAATTTAAATCATCCAATATTAGATTCAAAAATGTTTCACCACGGGTTAAGTGAGAAATTAATTAAAGATAATTTAACAGAGCCCGGTCGTTTGATGCTAAAAAGAGCCACATCCGATGATCAACACATTTTATTGTTTTTTTGAAAACTATAGTAAAGTGACTTAAGTCCTGACCATCTAACCTGACCATCAGGAGGGAGGCACTACAATGGGCCTAAAGCTTGGCCTAAGTGGGCGTGGCGGCGGCTGCCCTCCCGAAATCCTTTAAGCCCTTTTAGTAATAAGTGATTCATGTAAAGATGGCATAATGATATGTAGCAATGTATTCTTTTAAATAAACACCAGAATAGACACGCTTTAAATACCTGCTTTTATTAAACAAGAAAATTTATTGTGGCCTTCCTATTTTTTTGTTTCTTTGTTGACAAAGTGTAAAAAAGTCAAAGTTAAGATTAATTTTAGATATAAACATACTACAGACGTAATCTCTGTGGATTGTTTTTTTTTTTTTATTAATTAAATGTTGAGTATGTAAAGGATTTTTATGTCGATTAGGCAAGAGAGTGGAGGAGGGATAAACTGAGGTTAATGTTACCGCTGGAAACCTAGGAAGTCGATCAGACGGTCGTTTAGGCCGTCCAGCCAGTTGTAAATGGCGCCGTGTTCCGGCTGCGACTTGGATGACTGGATGGGCATGTATTCTTCACCCCTGATGCAGAAGTAACTCTTGATCGGCTCCCTGCACATCGGACACCTGTCCAACTTGTCGAAACAGCTCGCACAAATACAAGTATGCCTATACAGGAAATCGATGTTTATTAAAAATTAAAGAAGTTTAGTTTAGAACAGCTTGAACATTTGGATTTGACAAATACCGTTGAATGACGACTCATATAAAAGTTTTACTCCATGTATTTTTCGCGTTATGGTAAATGGATGTAGACTGAGTGGCAACATCTGTGGATCCGACGGCGAACTAACATTTTCAGAATTTACTAATTCAAGACACAGAGCGTTTTAATACTGCATAACATTGTTCACAGTGTGAAGGTGGTCATTTTGAACATTTACTCTAGTCAGTATGGATATTTATAGAGGAATTTGAGAAAGATGTCCTATGACTCATTGATGTGACAGAGACAGAATCAAATGAATGCAGCGGGCATTGTTTTCTGGAAGGGAAAAACTAAATAGTAAATTGGGTTGCATAGGTTTACCATCACCTAAATTTACCATTCAGTTGCACTTCTATTTATTCACCATTCAACATTAATACTTTATCACCTGCAAATCCAAATATTCAGGCTTTTGCTAAATATAGGAAAAACCTGTAATTATAATACTGAGTGATCAGTCTCAAGTGTCCGAGGTTGGCAACAAAAAAATCTCTACACTTGTACATTTTTATGTTTGAAAGTTTACAAACATGATTCAGTAATTTATTATTTCTGCTATACTGTCAGACGTTATGCTGTCACCTGACAGCATAACGTCGTGTTTATTGTTTTCTTCAAATTTATTAATGCAGTGCCGTTTACAATCCCTCACCATATATTTATTGTTCGAAGTGGAACCCAGAATGAAGGTGACACCTGGACCCAGTCCCGGATACAAGGTATGAGACCGGCGCAGGAAAAATATTTTCCTACCAGCCCATTAGTAGCCAAGGCCCAGCTCTCGAAAGGACATGGGCGGGGAATTGTCCCGGTGTCCCGTCGGTTGTATCCCGGCCTGCCAGGACCTTTGTTTAATGTGTGAAGGTGGTCATTTTGAACATTTACTCTAGTCAGTATAGATATTTATAAATTTATTTTTGTTTGTTACATCTTAAATGAAGTTTTTGTTAAGAAGGTTGTTTCTCCCACTTTTCTGATTAAGCAATTTTGATTGCGATTTAGATAATGACAAGTTCAATTTGTCCTTTATTTGAATACAAACATTTAACCAATAACATTATCTGTTTATTTTGTTGATTACCTAATCTTTGACTCATGAAAAGGCCCTAGCTAGAGGGTGATATGGGGATTCAACCCAATTAATTAACATGTGATCAAACATAAGTCGAAGTGTATTTTGAACTTCACTTTAAATCAATGTTTTATACGCGTGGCGCATGAAGTAAAATTTCGAGTCTAGAAAAGCCTGATTTGGCTTGGTCGCTCCGCTGCGCTACGCGACCAAGCCAATTTTTCAAGCTTTTCTATACTCGAAATTTTACTTCATGCTTAGTCTGGGAGTGGAAAACACTCGCTAGAGTTTTCAAATTGAAAGTTTAATAAGATCATGTATGACTGAAAATTTACATTGAAAAATCGTAACATGTATACCTAAACAAAAATTCCCTGTATTTAGAACTTTTTTAGAATTTGAACATATAAATGGGCAGATAATAAGGAACAGATATTCTTGAGCAAGGAATATTGCCTGATCCTGCTATCCTACAGTAGGATAGGATTCCTACCTGATCCTCAGAGACACTTTATTAAATTAGTAGTAGATACAAATAATTTGAGGCGGTGAAAGGTAAATATATTTGTAATCATAATCTTTGTGAGTTAATTGAATTGTCATATAATTGTCAGATTTTCCTTCACATAACCTACAAATTAAAAGTTAATTTACAATATAACATGTGATTAATCTTCTCCTAACCTAAAACACACAACCTGCATCACACCACTAAATTCTTGAAAGGTCAGTTTATAACATAACCAAAACATAACTTTCGTTTAGCAGATTAAAACCGGATATGGAATAAATCATGATAGCCAACTATTCAATAATACCACCCACCTTAAATTTAGTATTGCCAACTCAAGACAGTTGACATAGATCAACCGGTATAGCAATGGCTTATACATCTCCTTGGAGACATCGCTGCTAATAATACGCTTTCTAGATCTATCTATTTTGGGGCAGATCAGACCCCATATAAACCTGTAATTATGTAAACTAAATATTATGTTATTATACCTGCAGGGCAGGAGAGCTCTAGAAAGCGGAAAATATTGACAAACAACGCACAGTTGTTCTCCGGACGAATTCCAGACAGCCTCTTCAGTTGACGGACACACGATGGGCCTCTCTATGGCTTCGGGAGCGTCGTCTATCGGCTCGGCTAACGTGAACGGCATGTGGCCGTCTTCTTCATAGCTCACGGGATTACCCGTCGCTAAATAGAGTTGCTGGAGGAAAGTATTGTTTAACAAACAAAAAATGGTATTGGATCATAATAGCATGCGATCGTTTAAATTACGATTTAGAGGAGGCGGCATTTTTTTTGTGCGGTTGCCAAGAATGCTAACTGAATGATGGAATAAATTTGAGGTTATGGGAAACTATGTGTAAACAATCAGTAGTGCCCAAGGTACGTTGAAGGGCGTAACACATACAGAGAGTTTTATGTAACACCGAACATATTCATAAAGAACATTTTAGTTTTAAGTATACATAATGCATACGTTGTACATTTTCCGACGCTCGATTTATTAAAAGAATTTAATTTGAAGCTTTAAACGAGTGTTTTCCACTCCCAGGCTAAGCATGAAGTAAAATTTCGAGTTTAGAAAAGCCTGAAAATTTGGTTTGGTCGCGTAGCGCGAAGCGCGGAGCGGCCAAACCAAATTTTCAGGCTTTTCTAAACTCGAAATTTTACTTCATGCGCCACCGGCACACAACACCGATTTAATGTAGAGTTTAGCAGTGTGTTTTAAACTTCGTAATATGTCAGTGTTTTGCACCGGTGGCGCATGAAGTAAAATTTCGAGTTTAGAAAAGCCTGAAAATTTGGTTTGACTCGAAATTTTACTTCATGCTTAGCCTGGGAGTGGAAAACACTCGCTTAAAGCTTCAAATTGAATTCTTTTAATAAACCGGGCATCAGAAAATGTGCAACGTATGCATATGGATACGTCAAAGAAAAATTCTCGTTCGGTGTTACATAAAACTCTCGGTATATGTTACAAGGTATGACAGAATTGGATCTTTCCATATTTTCCCCTACCCCTTTCCCCGCAGGCCGTGGTTCGTGCGAGAGAGAACAATGACGTTGTATTTGGTTACGTTTTTGAGTCTATCATAACCTCTCTTTCCGGTTTCGCTGTACTTTCATAGATAGATTTTTTAATATTATTTATTGTTGATAAAACATTACTTAAATGTATTTGCTCAGTGGGTATTAACATGTTTTAAATATTAATTTCCCCGTTTCGCACCTTCCTTAAATATGTATTTACCTTGTACAGGGAGTTACTCTTTAAAGTATGTATACGTATTCCAAATTCAGCCAATTTTCTGTAAATCTTTAGATATACCCTATTTTTTTTTAATTCAATTTGATGCTTAAAACAAGTGTTTTCCACTCCCAGACTAAGCATGAAGTAAAATTTCGAGTTTAGAAAAGCCCCGTGAAAATTTTTATACGCGTGGCGCATGAAGTAAAATTTCGAGTTTAGAAAAGCCCCGTGAAAATTTGTCTCGGGTCGCGCAGCGACCCGAGACAAATTTTCTGGGCTTTTCTAAACTCGAAATTTTACTTCATGCGCCACGCGTATAAAACACTAAAATATTTTGAAATATATGTATATTCGAATTTCGCTTAAAATCTATGTTTTATAAGCGTGGCGCATGAAGTAAAATTTCGAGTTTAGAAAAGCCCAGAAAATTTGTCTCGGGTCGCTGCGCGACTCTCGACAAATTTTCACGGGGCTTTTCTAAACTCGAAATTTTACTTCATGCTTAGTCTGGGAGTGGACAACACTCGTTTAATGCTTCAAATTGAACTCTTTTAAAAAACAAGGAATGTCAGAAAATGTACAGCTTATGCATGTTTACCTAAAGTTTACTATGAAGTAACGACATTTAAATTCAGCGCGCATTTGTGACGTAAGTGATCTCTACCCCCACTCCAAAATCTTTGATTCTGTCAACCTTCTTACCATATACTCGACCGTCCTTGAGTAGTGCCAATCTAATTTAAAATTCAAAGCCTACTCTAAATCATGTTTTAAATGATCGCATGGTATAAGTAAGTACCTTTAGACAGGACAGTTGTCCGTTGGCTTGTTTTAAGTATTGAGCTAGAATACTAGTAGGTAGCGTACAAACGGAATCTTTTATGTGGACTACGTTTATTAAAGCAACCTGAAAAATGTAACGCAAATGAATAAGATCGGATTATGTTATAAAATTTGTGCCTCGGAACCAGACAGCCGCAATTCATAAAAGGACTATTATGAATTTACAGGAAAACGCAAAACTTTCGACTGTAAGTTCTTTCAACTAGAACTTAAACACTAGATTTACATCACGACTCGATGAACCAGTGTCAGTCAAACTGTGTGACCTAAGAGATTGCAAGTGTACCACGAACGTAGAGCTCTTTGTTCTTCGGTCTAGGACGTTTCATCGCCGCCGATTCATCGCCACCGATTCATCGCCGCCGTTCCATCGCCGGGCCAGTTCATAAATTTTGAAAGAAAGATCATATCTAATGGTAAAATTTCAAATATTACCCAATTCTGGAAATCGTCCACTAATTTAATATTAGGTTTTATATCCAAGTAATCGTTACATAACCTATCCTCACCTATCCTGACCTATCATAACCTATCCCAACCTTTTTTTTAATTTTTTTTTTATTTTGGGTTTTACGTCATCTATTTCCGCTGCTAAGGCCAATCATGACGCCGGAGATTAGGTTTACAGCTATCCGGGAATTTTGCCGAACCCGGTGGGAGTTCCAACCCACCGGTAGGGATCTTTAACGTGCACGCAACATCCAGGCAGTACACGGGTCCTACATGCATTTAACGTCATATCCGAGAAGACGGAGTGTTTGGCATTTTTATCCTAACCTATATAAATGCAGACAACTTGTTAGGCCGGTATTTGAACCCCGGTCCGTGGCGTGGCAGTACAACACTCTAACCACTACACCACCAAGCTGCCCAACATATCCTAACCTATACTAACCTATCCTAACCACTACACCACCAAGCTGCCCAACCTATCCTAACCTATACTAACTTATACTAACCTATCCTAACCTATCCTAACCTATCCTAACCTATTCTAACCTATCCTAACCTATCCTAACCTATCCTAATCTATCCTTACCTATCCTGACCTATCTAAACCTATCCTAACCTATCCTGACATATCCTATCGCAATTGACCTGGCGATGAACTGGCCTGGCGATAAACTGGCTTGGCGATGAAACAGCCGGCGATGAACTGGCCAGGCGATGAGCTGGCCAGGCGATGAACAAGCCCGGCGATGAAACGTCCCATTCCCTTGTTATTTTCATATTTAATTGGGATTTTTAGTCAGTGTGCCACAAAAAAAAATTCTCCTTGCCTAGTGTACCGCGAGATGAAAACGTTTGATAGATACTGCAATAAACAACGATATTTTTACACACAAAACGTTCAAAACCGAAAAACATATATTTCGGACTTATCTGGCTTTAAGGTAGAGATTTGAGTTACTTTAAACCGAAAGATCAGACTTCAAAATTTTGTATGCAACACTTTTATCTAACGAGTGTCTATAAACTGTCGGCATCCCAATAAGTTCCGACTTCAGAAACATGTGTTACCGGCGATTCTTTCAATCGCCGGCTACAAAAATTAAATTTATAATTTTAATTTCTTTTTGTATATAAAATGAGTTTATCCCCAGCAATTACCTGAGATCCGATCGGGGATTAACTCGGGTAATTTATATGACTGGAGTCCGAACACCCGGAGTGCACTCCGAGCAGACCTCCTAGAGGAAAGATTGGTGACCAGCGGCAGTCCGTTTTTCGGAAAAGGGATTTGTGTAATCTTTTGCATTCTCCTTTCCTAAGAACGGATTAGATGATATTCTGACATTTTCGAGATTCGTCGTCCGGTAATTGCGACGGATTCGGCGAATTTCGGCCGGCTGGTCACGTCCACTAAGAAAACTACCCCTCTCCACCTTCGTTTTCGGCATTTAAATAATGGAGGACGGCACTTCTGCATGAGTGGCAAACCAGTAACAAAAGCAACAACAGGTCTAAGTGAAATGTAGTCAGTGGGGTATAAGTTCTTTTTATTTACAACTTCGTGTTGTTCTTTTTTTGCCAAATTGTCTTTGATTAGTGCAAGTGCACTAATCAGAAGAACCGGAATTGCTACCAGTGCCGCCTGTCACCGCTCTGATCTTCGGCCAAAGCAGCCTTTGGTCGATGCTTTCCGGAAGCCTCCGGACTTTCCGATACCGCTCGACTCTCGACGACGCGTTCCGAACTTTTCCGACGCCGCCGGTCTTTATCTCTGCTCTCCGGACTCCGTCGATGCCTTCTGGATACATCCGGACTTCTCTGAAGCCGTCCGGACCTTATCGTCGTATACCGGACTTTGCCGTTTTCGTCCGGATTTCGCTGCCGCCGCTCACCACCACTGACGACCAGCCTGCCACGGTCCACGCCTACTATGCCCACGTATTAGTTATTATTTGTTGCTGTGTTTTTTTTGTGCCGTGGTTTTTATTGCTGCTTTTTTTTGTGCTGTGGTTTTTATTACTGTTTTTTTTTTGTGCTGTGGTTTTTATTGCTTTTTTTTTGTGCTGTGGTTTTTATTGCTGTTTTTTTTTTGTGCTGTGGTTTTTATTGCTGTTTTTTTTTGTGTAAATTAATTTGTTGTTTTTGGATCGGTGTTTAAAGGTCTAGTTGCTCGTGCTCTCTACCCCTAAACCCCTGAGCTAGCTGGAAGTGCATTCGGGGTATCTTCCCCCTATGACACATGCGTCGTGATTAAATTCAGCACTGTGACACTACCCAATGACATAATTAACTGTATTTGACGTTTCCAAGATTTACCGTTTCGTATGGCATAATCTAAGATATGTAATTTGTTTTTCAAACCAACCGTGATGCCGACGACAGTTTATAGACACTCGTTACTTTATAAAATATTTGCTGTTAACATACGGTTTCATCTGGATGTATTTCCCCTTCCTCCACTCGCAGAAGAAAAATGACTAAAGGATAGCAAAGTCGTGGAGGCGTTCCCAAATCCAAGGGCGCGGGTAGACTAAGCTTTCGAATTTCGTCCGAGTGAGAATTTTTCCTACAACAAACACATGAAAATAAAGTAAACATTTAAAGATGAAAAGGTATTGTCAGTTGAATAATCTAAACCTTAACGTACTAACTTTTATTTATTTTTAATAAATAGCACTTTACCCCCCGACACCGAGAAATCGTAAATTTTTTACGTTTCACATAGATGTATCATACCTAACCTACAAATTAAAAGTTGATATATAACATAACATGTGATTAATCTGGTCCTAACCTAAAACACACAACCTGCATTACACCACAAAATTCTTGAAATGTCAAATTTGATAAGTCATTAAAAAAAAGAGATTATAGATGGTTTAATCCAGAGTTTTCTAACGTCTGAATTTTTACAGAGTGTAAATCGACGACAAAGTGCACTGCCGTTCACGGTTCAAAACTGACACGAGATAAAATTTGGTGTTAGGCTGAAAATAAGCTATTGAAACAATTGCTATGATTTAGAAAACATATAGGGTTTTTCAAAAATAAGTACTGAAACAATTGTTATGATTTAGAAAACATAACCTAACCTAAAACACACAACCTGCATTACACCACAAAATTCTTGAAATGTCAAATTTGATAAGTCATATTAAAAAAAAAAACAGATTATAGATGGTTTAATCCAGTTTTCTAACCTCTGAATTTTTACAGAGTGTAAATCGACGACAAAGTGCACTGCCGTTCACGATTCAAAACTGACACGAGATAAAATTTGGTGTTAAGCTGAAAATAAGCTACTGAAACAATTGCTATGATTTAATAATAATAATAATAATATTTATTTGTGTCTTATAACAATACAGTTTTACACACGTCGACAAACAAATACAAAAGAAATAAACAATAAACAAATTAGACTAATTATATTATCAATAAGATTTAGAGCACATATGTAATTCCCTAACTTAATTATTAAAAGCAACAATCAATTTGTTCAGAGCAACATTCACTCGGCCTAAATACTCCTTTAAACTATATCACTATATTGTGTGAATTCGTTGATGCAGTAAGGCGCCATTTTAATAAAAAATTCCTTAATGTATTTTTTAAATGAATTTATTTCTAGATGTCTAGTTTTCTCGGACAATTTATTGAAAAAAATGATTTAGAAAACATATAGGGTTTTTCAAAAATAAGTCCTATTTTTAAAAATTGATATCTTTATCAATAATTGAGCAATTTGAAAATGAAAAATGTCTTTATGTGCCAAAAGAAATGGGATTTAATAAAACTATTACAATTATCGTAAATGTTAAATGTGGCCGCCATCTTCTTCTACAACAAGAAGTAAAGACTACTTCTTGTTGCTGTAAACCGCAGCTCTGAGTAGGTCTGGTGGAATAGCTGCTATGTTCTGAGTAATGGACTCTTTCAATTCATCAATTGAATTAGGTTTCATTAAAAAAACCTTTCTTTTAGATATCCCCATAACCAAAAATCAGCAGGGTTAAGATTTGGCGATCTTGCGGGCCAAATTACAGGAAATTGTCTACTGATAATGCGGTTTCCAAAAGTGTTCCTTAAAAACTGTTTTACTGGGTTAAAGATGTGCGGAGGTGCGCCATCCTGCATAAATACGATATTTTCAATGTCGTGCTTTTGTAATAATGGTATTGCATAATCACGAAGCATATTCAAATAACGTTGTCCATTTAATGTAACTGTGTTTGTTCGTCCATCCACAATCTGTTCAAAAAAATATGGACCTATGATAAATCGTGATATAAAGCCGCACCAAACGGTAACTTTTGAATCGTGAAGTCCTTGTTGAATGACCGAATGCGGATTATTTAATGACCAAATTCGACAATTATGTGTGTTCACACCACCATTAAGTTGAAAGTGTGCCTCGTCAATCCATAAAACATTATCAAGCCACTGTGGATTCACTTGAATTTCCGCTATTGTTTGCAGGGCAAAATCAGTTCTTATACCTTTATCAGCTTCCTTCAGTTCGAACAGAACTTGCATTTTGTATGGATACATTTTAAGTTGCCTTCGAAGAATGCGCCAGACTGTGGTGCCACTCATCTCCAGACGTCCTGCTATTTTATTGACACTAGATGTTCCATATTCGTTTTCATTTGCTAAATTTTGCGTTTCTTGTAAAACTTCAGCAACTGCAACATCTGTTGCCACAGTGGGTCTTCCTGATTTCTTTTTATTCATAACAGAACCAGTTTCCTCAAATGTTGCTACCAGCTTTCGAAAAGCTTTTAAAGTGCATGGGACACCTCTTAAATCGTTACGGTTGCGAAACCGTCGAATACCTGCCAAAAAACTCCGTCCACTTTCGTAATAACATTGGACAAGTCCAATGCGAGTTTGCAGAGGCAAAACCATGTCTTTTCACAAAAAAAAAGGTATTTGAAAAACCTGTGAAGACACTTTATTCTTCACGTAACTGTTGTAAACAAGTTTGTTGCTATGACGACCGAAAGGTGTAAAACAAAAATCCCGCTTTCCCTGAGACCTGATACTGTTATTATTTTCAAAAATGCATAAAAATCAGCCACGATACGAGTCGTTTAAAATAGGACTTTCTTTTTAAAAACCCTATACTTAGAGGATGTTTAAGAAAAAGTAGAAATGTTTATTTGGTACAAACCATTCTAAAAAGACAGAGAACCTTACTAGAATGAACATCGAGAGGTCATCAAAGTCTTGGAGTTCAGAAAATGTGGCTAAGATGAAAGTAATTTTGAACTGTAATTGACATTTACATTACAGATTGATAGTAGATAAATAAGGCATTTCAAAAGCCATTCTGTATAAAATTATCCCAACAAAGTTGCAGATATTTGAGAAGTCTGTGCTAAATCTCGATACTTGAACATTTTTAGTTGGTATTGCTCAAATTTTTCTGTACCCCAGATCTGTTTCTGTTTGGCTTCTATTTGTTTCCTAGGTTGTCATTCGGGTCCTGGAGGATTACTACAAAACAGAGCTGGGCAGGATTCGAATCATTCAGGATTCGAACCCTGGATTCGAATCCTTTTAGAGGATTCAAAAGAGGTATTCGAATACTTTAGTCAAACTGGAATTCGTGATTCGGATTCGTTACATTTTTGTAAGAGGATTCGTATTCGAATCCAAATGCAGGTGATTCGAATCCTCATAAAAGGATTCGAATACTTACAAAGGATTCAAATACTTACAAAAGGATTCGAATACTTACAAAAGGATTTGAATCATCAAAAATAATTCGAATTAATTGTGAGGATTAACAAGAAAAATGCCTTTTGTGTCTATTTAAATTTCTCGTTAAATCACTGTTTTATACGCGTGGCGCATGAAGTAAAATTTCGAGTTTAGAAAAGACTTCATGCCTAGTCTGGGAGTGGAAAACACTCGTTTGAATATTCAAATTGAACTCTTTAAAAAAAGCGTGTGCACACTTGTTAAAAGTTTTAAATTAAGCTCTTTTGAAAAACAACCGATGTCGGAAAATGTACAGCTTATGCATATGTTTACTTAAAAGAAAAATATTCACGTTGTTTTTTTTAGAAGAGTTCAATTTGAAGCTATAAACGAGTGTTTTCCACTCCCAGACTAAGCATGAAGTAAAATTTCGAGTTTAGAAAAGCCCCGTGAAAATTTGTCGAGGGTCGCGCAGCGACCCGAGACAAATTTTCTGGGCTTTTCTAAACTCGAAATTTTACTTCATGCGCCACGTGTATAAAACAGTGATTTAACGAGAAATTTAAAAAGACACAAAATACATTTTCTTTTGTTAATCCTTACAATTAATTCGAATTATTTTTGATGATTCAAATCCATTTTCTGGGCTTTTCTAAACTCGAAATTTTACTTCATGTGCCACAGGTACAAAACAAAAATATTGTGAATTTATGTATATTTGAACCTCACTTGAAATCAGTGTTTTATACGCGTGGCGCATGAAGTAAAATTTCGAGTTTAGAAAAGCCCAGAAAATTTGTCTCGGGTCGCTGCGCGACCCGAGACAAATTTTCACGGGGCTTTTCTAAACTCGAAATTTTACTTCATGCTTAGTCTGGGAGTGGATAACACTCGTTTGAAGCTTCAAATTGAACTCTTTAAAAAAAGCGTGTGCACACTCGTTAAAAGTTTTAAATTAAGCTCTTTTGAAAAACAACCGATGTCGGAAAATGTACAGCTTATGCATATGTTTACCTAAAAGAAAAATGTTCACGTTGTTTTTTTTAGAAGAGTTCAATTTGAAGCTATAAACGAGTGCTTTCCACTTCCAGACTAAGCATGAAGTAAAATTTCGAGTTTAGAAAAGCCCCGTGAAAATTTGTCGAGGGTCGCGCAGCGACCCGAGACAAATTTTCTGGGCTTTTCTAAACTCGAAATTTTACTTCATGCGCCACGTGTATAAAACAGTGATTTAAGGAGAAATTTAAAAAGACACAAAAGACATTTTTTTTGTTAATCCTCACAATTAATTCGAATTATTTTTGATGATTCAAATCCATTTTCTGGGCTTTTCTAAACTCGAAATTTTACTTCATGTGTCACAGGTACAAAACAAAAATATTGTGAATTTATGTATATTTGAACCTCACTTGAAATCAGTGTTTTATACGCGTGGCGCATGAAGTAAAATTTCGAGTTTAGAAAAGCCCAGAAAATTTGTCTCGGGTCGCTGCGCGACCCTCGACAAATTTTCACGGGGCTTTTCTAAACTCGAAATTTTACTTCATGCTTAGTCTGGGAGTGGAAAACGCTCGTTTGAAGCTTCAAACTGAACTCTTTAAAAAAAGCGTGTGCACACTCGTTAAAAGTTTTAAATTAAGCTCTTTTGAAAAACAACCGATGTCGGAAAATGTACAGCTTATGCATATGTTTACCTAAAAGAAAAATTTTCACGTTGTTTTTTTTAGAAGAGTTCAATTTGAAGCTATAAACGAGTGTTTTCCACTCCCAGACTAAGCATGAAGTAAAATTTCGAGTTTAGAAAAGCCCCGTGAAAATTTGTCTCGGGTCGCGCAGCGACCCGAGACAAATTTTCTGGGCTTTTCTAAACTCGAAATTTTACTTCATGCGCCACGTGTATAAAACAGTGATTTAACGAGAAATTTAAAAAGACACAAAAGACATTTTATTTTTGTTAATCCTCACAATTAATTCGAATTATTTTTGATGATTCAAATACATTTTCTGGGCTTTTCTAAACTCGAAATTTTACTTCATGTGCCACAGGTACAAAACAAAAATATTGAGAATTTATGTATATTTGAACCTCACTTGAAATCAGTGTTTTATACGCGTGGCGCATGAAGTAAAATTTCGAGTTTAGAAAAGCCCAGAAAATGTGTCTCGGGTCGCTGCGCGACCCTCGACAAATTTTCACGGGGCTTTTCTAAACTCGAAATTTTACTTCATGCTTAGTCTGGGAGTGGAAAACACTCGTTTGAAGCTTCAAATTGAACTCTTTAAAAAAGCGTGTGCACACTCGTTAAAAGTTTTAAATTAAGCTCTTTTGAAAAACAACCGATGTCGGAAAATGTACAGCTTATGCATATGTTTACCTAAAAGAAAAATGTTCACGTTGTTTTTTTTTTAGAAGAGTTCAATTTGAAGCTATAAACGAGTGCTTTCCACTCCCAGACTAAGCATGAAGTAAAATTTCGAGTTTAGAAAAGCCCCGTGAAAATTTGTCGAGGGTCGCGCAGCGACCCGAGACAAATTTTCTGGGCTTTTCTAAACTCGAAATTTTACTTCATGCGCCACGTGTATAAAACAGTGATTTAACGAGAAGTTTAAAAAGACACAAAAGACATTTTTTTTGTTAATCCTCACAATTAATTCGAATTATTTTTGATGATTCAAATCCATTTTCTGGGCTTTTTAAACTCGAAATTTTACTTCATGCGCCACGTGTATAAAACAGTGATTTAACGAGAAATTTAAAAAGACACAAAAGACATTTTTCTTTTAATCCTCACAATTAATTCGAATTATTTTTGATGATTCAAATCCATTTTCTGGGCTTTTCTAAACTCGAAATTTTACTTCATGTGCCACAGGTACAAAACAAAAATATTGAGAATTTATGTATATTTGAACCTCACTTGAAATCAGTGTTTTATACGCGTGGCGCATGAAGTAAAATTTCGAGTTTAGAAAAGCCCAGAAAATTTGTCTCGGGTCGCTGCGCGACCCTCGACAAATTTTCACGGGGCTTTTCTAAACTCGAAATTTTACTTCATACTTAGTCTGGGAGTGGAAATGCTCGTTCGAAACTCCAAACTAAATGCTTTGATAAGAACATTAAATAACTGAAAATGTTTTTAAAGATAATAATCTAGTTTTTAAAATTTGGTTTAATATTATTTGAAGTAAAACAGGATTCGAATCTTTGATTCGAATCATATTTATCTCTTACGAATCCTTTATTCGAGTATTCGTGATTCAAATCGTATTACGTGATTCGGATTCGTGATTCGAATCCTTTTTACGAGGATTCGTCTCAGCTCTGGTACAAAACCGCGAGAAACAATATATTGATGCCCAACTAATGTATGTTCAAGAATACTAAATGAATTTAATCATGTTTACAAATATAAAAAAGTTTTGGCATCATTGTTATTACTTACTGGAAAAACCATATACATTTTGACTCTTGGCTACATATTTCAGACGTTAATGAGCGTGGAGCAAAAAACTGGTACTTTTTCGGGACAATTCGTGACGAAGGCTTTAAACTAGGGACACAAAACGAGTTGCTGTTTATACATGTTTAACCCGTTCGCTACGCAGTTTGAATTTCAAATGCGTGCACCGTGTATGGTGCTCGAAAACGCAATGAGTATCCGGCATATACAGTATGTAATCATTTCATAGTCTTGCATTACATTTTCTTTGAAAAAAAAAGCAAAAAACAAAGCAAACAAAAGTTGGCTATGAATGGTTTTAATTATACTGTATAGACTGCTCATTGAAGAGGTATACAAACTTCGTGCGCTCTCCGCTCACCATTTACAGGCTTTTGAAATTATACGCTCTTCGCACATAAAACTAAAGTATGGATACGCTCCTCGTAGCGAAAGGGTTAAAGGCTGATTTTATGAACATTTTATTTTCAATAGTATTTTGAAAAATCCCATGCTCCCGGCGCATTCACCAATAATACACTTACTGGATGTTGGGTCCGGGTTGTTGGTAAAAATTTTGCAGAAGTGTACCATTAAGGCACATTTCTCTCAAAATGGACCAAGGCCTCCAAAGACAGATGTGAAGTTCTTTGATGTTGACGCCCCAGTAAGCTTGGACACGGTATCTCACTTGACTAGAGACACTGTACTGTATTTCTGCAAATAAAATTACGTTATTGATAATTGAATAGAAGTCACTTGGTTTGTTTCACAACTGTTTTAAATCATCACTTGTGGATATTTCCTGAATTATAAATTAAGAAAAACCAACCAGTAATATTTCAGCACACAGTGGCTTCAGCATGGTGAAATATTAGTTGCGGACGATATACCTGCATAATAGGTTCACATAAAGACAATTTATCATAAAGAAAAATTGAGTTTGTCAATAGGTTGCAGAATATTTATAAAATATAAAAACGAATTAAAATTAATATCGACTTTCTGCAAAAAGTTTGTCTCCAAATATCTGTCGGGGTATTACCTCGAGAAGTAGTTGTTTCAATGAATATTTGGAGACAAACTTTTTGCAGAAAGTCGATATTAATTTTAATTCGTTTTTATATTGCATAATAGTTGTTATATTTGATACATGTTCCGCTATTTTCTTAATGGAACCAAACTTTTAAATAGTGTAATTCAAGTGTCCCACAACTCACTTATTTTTGCGAATTGGAACTGTGCTTATACGAACTTTTTTGCTTACAATGACCTCTAGAATACACCCCTGAGGTGGCGGAAAAACGTCGCGAATAACCCTGTATACTTAAAAGGAAATTTCGTAAATTAATTTCTCATCTGGCACTTGGTGCAACATATTACACTATGTAAAGTTAATAAGAGGAAAAACACTTGGTGTTGTTTTCACAAACTTTATTCCCACTAGTTTCGGATAGTTAGACCATTTTCTAAGGAATATTCTATCCTATTCTATTAATATTCTTTAGAAAATGGTCTAACAAACCGAAACTAGTAGGAATTAAGTTTTTTTAATTTGTGAAGCAATACCAAGTGTTTTCCTCTCAATAACTTTATATACTTAAAAGGAAAATTCGGTGTACAAGTATTCGATTTTTACATTTACGTATCAGATTTTCAAGGTTAAACAATACACATTTATTTAAGAACCGTAGGGAATATCTCGATCGTTAATATAATCAATTACAAAACACATAAATATGCATAATTTTGAAACGCGTGAAACCGCATAGAAAACATCGAGGTAGGTGTAATAAATACAATAACCAACATTAGTTATATTTGAAGGTTAAAATCAGGTATCCACTTGAATTATTTCCGTTATGTAAGCCTTGCCTAATAAAAAATAGGTAATAAAGTTATGTACAGTTATTGAAAGAAAAAACGCTTGGTACTGTTTGATAAATTTGTGAAACAATAACGGCAGTTTTTGTCAAGCTCGAATAGTTGCCCACCCCTGTTGCTCTGGATTATCAATAATTTTTCAAATGAAACACCTTTGAACTTTGTTTGTATAATATATAAAATTACGAAAAAACTATTCGTGAAAATGCAAACAGTGTCTTAATTAATAAGACAATTTAAGACGATAAATATCCATTGAAACAACTACTTCCCGTGCAAATACACCTCCGGATATTGAATTGTGTATCTGTTCATTCCACACACAACACTTTTTCCAAGTAAGTTTGTTTTAATTTTATTCCTAATTTTTTTAAACGTCATAAGCAAAGCTATACTGAAGAGAGGATAAATCTCGAAACGCGTCTATAGATGGCCTAAGACATTAGTTTTAATCTAAGTCCTTTTACTTCTAACTTGTTGCTATCTCTCCTTTCATTTTAAATTGTATTGTTAGTTGGTTTGAAGAGAATTTGACCTAAACGTTACATATACTTTAATAGAGCGTTGTAACAAATCAAATTAAATAAGATTTTAAATATTTCATTGTATAATTCAATATCCGGAGGTGTATTTGCACGGGAAGTAGTTGTTTCAATGGATATTTATCGTCTTAAATTGTCTTATTAATTAAGACACTGTTTGCATTTTCACGAATAGTTTTTTCGTAATTTTATATATTATGTTTAAAGTGTGCAAACTATAAGAAGCGTAAGCTTATTTTCTCGAATTCAAATAGTTTTGAATTTGAATTTATTTTGTTTGTATAACTGAGACTTTATTAAGTGAGTATGGTTTAATTTTAATAACTGTATATTTTGAGTTTACGTGAAGTGATTATTACACATAAAAAGACTTGCTCCTTACCTCACTTTTCACAAAAAGTGAAGTAAGGAATAACAGTGTTTTTATGGTTTAATTTTTCAAACAAATGTAAACAGTTGAATCGGTCATTTTCAAAAGAAGTAATCTCCGCAATTTCAAAATTTTCATTTCAATTAAAAAAACGTAACTAATAATGAATAGAACTTGGACACCATTTGATTTTGATTGATTGATTTGATGCATGGTACTTCTGGTCCATTTTCATATGGATGTAATGTACCAATGTATTATGTTAATGTCTATTATTGTATTATTATTATTTACATGTTCTGTCTTATTGTATATTTTCGATTTGCTTGTGTATCTGTTATATTCATATCTCTTCATTTATGTATATTGTGTTTATGTTTATTTTATAATTAAGAGCGAACGCAGATAATACTGCGAACAGCAAACATTTAATTCCTCTTTTGAAACTTTCTAATTTTCCATCAATAGTCATTATCTTATCTTATCTAATTCTTTGTCCAGCATTATGCGCGTCCGCACTAGATTAAGGGGAGTTAGTTCTAAAATTCAAAGGAGAAGGTTAGAAACAATCACAAATTCAAAAGTTTTAATTCATATTCTAAATTATAAAGCAAACTAACTTTTAATGTCAAATTTCCAAGTCTCAAATAAAACAACACTTCTGTTAAACTTAGATAATTACTTCACTTCAAATCACACACCCAGAATAGAACTTAAAACAAATAAAGAGTACAACAAAAGTATTCTTTACATGGAATACACGAGAGGTACTAAGAGACAGAATTTTGCAAAGAGTGTTTTTTTTTCAGATTGAGAGTCCTTTTCAAAATGATGAATTCAGTTATGTTCAAAATTAATAACGTTTAATAAGAACAAATTCGTCTGTCTGTGCCTTTTGAGCATTTCGATTTTCCGCCGAACGGCAGTCAGTCAGTGCCTTTCTGTTTGTGTTCATGTGCCTTATTATCTGTGTGTGCGTATTACAAAATTGCGGTCACGGCTTACATAATCGCAATGGCAGTTCTCTAGCAGACTTAGAGAAAGTGAAACTGCATCTCGGAAAGAGACCGAGAAGCAAAACTCGACACAGCCACACACACAACATTTTGTAACGGCAAACATTTCAGTAATTTGCCAGTCCCGAACAATTTGCACAAGAACACTTTTTTCTTGCATGGTATCAATGTAAATTTGACCCAAATTGTTACATTTGCAGTAGGTTACTGTATGTAACAGCAATCACTTGTTGTATAATTCAATGTCCGTCGGGGTATTAGCCGGGGAAGTAGTTGTTTCAATTAGTGTTTGATATAGTCTTTGTAAGACTAACTTGTTGTAGATTGCGAAAAGAATCGCACTTTTAATGTTTGAAGTATTCTGCAACCAAGAATTGGCAATTTCATTTATACTTTTTTCTTACTACTCAAATGAACTTAACACATTTTGCAGCTCACAAGGTATACATACAAAGAGTGTTAGAGATGATTTGTGAAAACACAAAATAATAATAATAATAATAATATCTTTATTCGCGGATCACCATTCTACAATAATAATACAAAATATAGTATATAAAAATAAATGATGAAATAAATACAATAAAATAGACAATAGGTATAAACCCATTCACAAGCAAAATAATACTACATGTAAAAAATCAGGGAAAGTGAGAATAGTCACAATAACACGTTAAAATAATACAATTTTAAAGTATCGTCAATATAATTAAATAGGTACCAACACAGTAGCAATACATATATTAAAAATTATTTAATTTAAACAGTTTACTACGGAGCTGTCCTAAATTAACATTAAATAAATCCACATCTACAACATTGGAATTATGAAGCAGACGCGAAGTTGCAAAATGTTTCGCATATTCTGTTTTTTTTTTAATTGGTATAAAAAAATTGCAATTGCTTCTAAGAGACCTAGATGGTACATAAAAATTAATGTTGTTTAATAAAAATGGCGAATTAATATGACTATTTAATAGTTTATACACAAATATTATATCATTAATAAAACGTCTTTGTTCGAACGTATGTAGACGGAATTTACTCAATAAATTAAGGTAGTCATCGTCCAAGGTAAATTTAAATTAACTAAATTTAACAAATTTACGCTGAACCCTTTCAATCGCATTAATTTCAGTGGCATTATGGGGGCACCAAAACAATGAGCAATACTCCAAATGGGGACGAACCAATGCCACATACAGTTTAATGTGTGTATAGGGATTCTAAAACTCAGCGCAATTTCTTTTCACAAATCTAAGCATTTGAAATGCTTTTGATGTTATAGTGCTAATATGAGTAGAGAAGCTCCAATTACTGGTGAGTATCACACCTAGGTCCTTAACTGAGTCTAAAGGAGTGAGGTGCCTATTGTTAATTAAATAATCGTGAGATATATGTGACCTGTTTTTATAGAATGAGATCACATTACATTTATCTAAATTTAATTGCATTTTATTTAATGCACACCAATTATTAAATCTATTCAAGGCATCTTGGAATGGTTTAGATGTATTGTTTTTCTCTACAGTATAAAAAATTTTCATATCGTCGGCAAATAAAAGACACTGTGCATATTGGAAACATGCGGTAACATCGATTATAAAGATATTAAAGATATAGATGTTGAAACGAACAAGCCTACGCGAAATAAGAATAGCTTTAAATTCTTCTTTCGTGTTTTCATAAATCATCTCTAAAAAAAAAATAAGCTCAAGCTTTTAGATTTCAGGAGTGATCTGCTAAAAGTATTTGATATTCTAGTAGGTAATTTTGCGCTGCAAAAATTATAGAATGCCAAACTTGTCGAATTTACCTTTCATCAAGTGGACGAATTGAAAAGAATGTTACTTTAGGATTCAACCTTGCAAATCCCGCTCGCTCCTCAATCAGTCAAAAGTGATAGAATAAAATGGACATGGTGGCCATACACGATCCTGCCTAGTATTGGTTTGCCTAGTATTCATTTGATACCAGGTGTATAGCCACTCTAAGTTTGCGTGTTTCGCGTGATACCAGCGTTTTCATTCACTCCAATCGAATGAATGAAATCGTGTATGGCCCATTCGATTGAATTAAATGAAAATGCTAGAATAGAGACACTGGCTTGATACCAGTGTATTGCCACCCTTAGATTTTTATCATATAAGGTACAATTCACGAGAGGTATCCCATGACTTCCTTGATTTGTAGTGCTTAATGCATCAATACATGTCATACGATAATAGTTTGATATCATCAAATTGCGTGTGTGAAAAAGAGACAGAAAACTTCATAATATGTATGCTATGGTTTTGAAATGGAACATGCGAAAACGTATGTTCCGGTATGCAGCTTTAAAATTTTAAAGTTAAACGTCACACGAATGTGTTCGTAAAAATAAATCTACAAAAACCCAGCCACAAATCATTTTAATTAATGTGCACAATTGTTTTAAATGTGAGTTTAAGTGGTTTAATTCCAATTTCCACATCTTCTAAATAGTTCAGGTATTTACAGAAATAAATAATGCATTTATGTTGATTTTATGTAAGCCCAAACGAAAATGTTAATTGAATTGAATGCGCTTTCAGTAGATTTGGCAAATAGTCATCGAATTAATCTGTTAATACCGGGATTTTTTCTTTTAAGTAATAATAATAATAATAATAATAAATTGTCTTTATTCAAAAATTCAGGAATATTACAAAAGAGAATAACATACAATAGTGCAGGCGAAGTTCAACCAGTCTGTGTGACTTTAGTTGCTCTTCCACTTAACCTGCTTCGGTAAGAAAGATAATCCATAGAGGAGTACATAATTATAATAATAAGTCTTAAAAATTAAATGAACAAACAAAAGATACAACTTTAATTAACTGAGAAAATAAACAAAAAAAACTCCAATCAAATCAGATACCTAGAATTTTAGATCTAATTTGTCGGGACATGGCTTTTTTAAAAGTAAAGGGTGACAGTTGTTTGAGGTTAGAGGGAATTTTATTAAAAATGTTGTATATATTGTATTTAAAACATCTCTTAAAAAAGGTGGTTTTGAATTTAGGAGGTGAGATGGTTCCTCTAAACCTCAAATTGATATTGTGGACATCAGACCGATAAACAATATTGTTGTAGAGGTAGGGGGGTGTGCGGGTCTCAATAATTTTCTTATACATCACACAGCAATGTAACAATCTGCGCTCCGCCATATCTAGCCAGTTCAGCTCTTCAAGTTTACCTGAGATGTGGTCAAATTTGCGTATGCCAAAAATAATTCTAATACAGGCATTCTGGACCTTTTGTATGCGTTTCGTTATTACAGAGTCTAGGCAGGCATTGTATACGGCATCCACAAAGTTAAAGTGGCTAAGTACCAAAGTGTCGCATAGCAGTCGCTTAGTTTTTAAGGTCAACACATTACGGTTAGAGTAAATCATTTTTAAATTAATATATGCACGAGATATGCATTTATTGATGTGTAATTTGAACCGTAGCTTATCATCAATTACTAGACCTAGGTTTCGTACAGAGTCAACAAAAGGGAGTATTGCATTACCTATTTTGATTTTTAATTTTGATTTTGCTATTTGAATTAATTTTTTTGGACCGAAAAGCATAGCTGATGATTTAGATGGATTTATTATAAGTGAATGACTGTGCGATGTATCGACTAGCTTACTGTCAGAGTTAATGTTGAGGTTAGCGGTGGATATATCATTAATATTGAATGCGTATGATAGTTGTGTGTCATCAGCGTATACATTTACGGAGCAATGGTTTAATACTGACGGTAGAGAGGAAGTATAAACACAAAATTAAACTGGTCCTAAGATGGATCCCTGAGGAACACCCGCCTCCACACTACATGTATTTGAGATTGCGCCGTCTATCTGTACAAACTGGGTACGACCTTTTAGAAAAGAACTAATCAAGTTTATTGATGAATTAGTAAGTCCTTGATAGTGAAGTTTAGCTATAAGGATATCGTGATTGATAGTGTCAAAAGCCTTACTATAATCCAGCAGTACGATTGATGTGAGTAAGCCATTATCCGTTGAGGAAACGATGTCGTCTGTAACATTAAGTAAGGCAGTTGTACAGCTATAATTTGGCCTACACATAGGAAATTTTCTATTAGGTATACATATGGATACGGTTTTTTTAAAGAGTTCAATTTGAAGCTTAAAACGAGTGTTTTCCACTCCCAGACTAAGCATGAAGTAAAATTTCGAGTTTAGAAAAGCCTGAAAATTTGGTTTGGTCGCGTAGCGCGAAGCGCGGAGCGGCCAAACCAAATTTTCAGGCTTTTCTAAACTCGAAATTTTACTTCATGCGCCACGCATAATAAACACTAAAATCACTGAAATATTGTGAACGAATAAACTTCGCTTGAAATCAGTGTCTTATACGCGTGGCGCATGAAGTAAAATTTCGAGTTTAGAAAAGCCTGAAAATTTAAACTTCAAATTGACCTCTTTTAAGAAAACAACGAATATTTAAAAAAAAAATTAAAAAGAAAAAATTCACAAGAAATTATGATCCAAAGCTATTGTTCAGGAGTTCAATTTAATTTTAATTTAGATGAATGTTATTTTCCTCCATTGTATAGATTTTGGTGTTCACGACAAATATTCCTTCTCGGTATTCCAGCGGAGAAATATTTGTACGTGACCCAACAAAGGATGAAATTTCTTTGTCATTTGGGGTTCAGTGAAAGTGACTAACGGCTATTTTTGCTACGCCGATGCTGAAACCTTTTTTGGGCCTCCTAATTGGCATTTTTGACCGCCGAAACACCACCCTTCTGAACATGCGTCGCATCCCCCATTCACTCCCCCACTCACTTGTATATTTTTTCCTTTCAAACTTGTACATTTTTTCTTCCCACTTACTCTTGTAATCTTGCAACAGAAACACCTTGTAAACTTTTAACATTTGCTGTGAATGTCATAATTTTATTTCATTCCGGTGTAAAATACAAAATTCATCTTAGAATCAAGTATTTTATTTTACACCACATCTTCAAACCCCGGTTGAATCTCGAGAACCAGGAGATTACAACAACTGGACATAACAGCTTTTCTAAAAGAAAGAACACTAATATACTCGCGACCTAAACAGTATGACATTGTTATGTAACCTCAAAATTTGACACAACTAGAAAAAATCGTTGCAGATACAACTGTCGACATACTCTCTAAAAAATTTGAACCACACATTCCACATCAATGAGTCATAGGACATCTCTCCCGAATTCCACTATACAAAGAAATTTAAAACATGCTAACTGTATTACACATTTTAGAGCACGCGGTATTATAATTTTACGTAGACACATTTATCTTTTTCTTTTCAAGGAGAATGATATGCAAATTGAATTAATTTATTTACAAGTGAACGAGGAAATGTAAATTATTCAATCGATGAAAGAACACATCGATTAAATAAATATTAATTGATTGGGAATGCGTATCTCTCTCTGACATGGACGCAAATCAATAATCAGGAACTCAATTGTAGCCAGCCTTCACATTTGTATATTTGTGTGATATGCATGTACATTGCAGGTTTCTATAAAGTTGTGTAAATCAGGAAATTCTTTGAATCGTGTGAGAAAAAAAATCGTATCATTCATTAAATATGATTAAAGTGTAATTGACAATTGTCTCAGACCAAGAATATTCTCTGTTTGATTCTTCTTAGACTTTGACAGTTGTTAGTTCGAGGAAATATATACAGGGAGTTGCTTCACTGGCACATAATATTTCTTGAACAATTTTCACTTACACTTGTGATGATAAGTGAGAAAATTATACAGGGAGTTTTTCTCAGTATACATATCCCAATTATATGCTGTAAATCTTCAGATATTCGTTGATTTTTTTAAGGAGATCAATGTGAAGATTTAAACGAATGTTTTCCACTCCCAGACTAAGCATGAAGTAAAATTTCGAGTTTAGAAAAGCCCCGTGAAAATTTGTCGAGGGTCGCGCAGCGACCCGAGACAAATTTTCTGGGCTTTTCTAAACTCGAAATTTTACTTCATGCGCCACGCGTATAATACACTGAGTTCAAGTGATGCTCAAAATATTCTTAGAAGTACTTTCTTTTCCCACTTTTATTTAAACTTTTAAATGAAGTAATAAAAGTGTTTTATATTTATTTCATATATCAATATTATTTCATATATCAATAATTTGCCTACCACTTGTGACATATTTCATGACTCATTAGAGTCAATTTTGCTTTGTGTTAGTTGTTAATTTAATATGTAACTTAAAAGTTAACATTTTATTGTTTATGTTTATCATTTATTTTAGTTATTATTATTATTAATATTATTATTTGTGAAGTATTATATTATTCTATTATATTATTGCACATATTGCCTTGTAATTAGGATTTTTCCTGTTGGGTAATAAATATTATTATTATTATTATTATATAAAGATGTAGCACAAAGTGAATGCTAACCAAATCAAAGATTTTAAAATACTATTGTTTAGCAGTATATTTATAATCCTGCTTTAGCAGTTTATTTTTAATTCTGATTTAGAAGTGTATTTTGAACTTCATTAGAAATCAGTGTTTTGAACGCGTGGCGCATAAAGTAAAATTTCGAGTTTACAAAAGCCCTGAAAATTTTCACGGGGCTTTTCTAAACTCGAAATTTTACTTTATGCTTAGCCTGGGAGTGGAAAACACTCGTTTAAATCTTCACATTGATCTGCTTGGAAAAGAAAAACAACGAATATCTGAAGATTTACAGCATATAATTGTCATATGTATAGTTAGAAGAAAAACTGTCTGTATATATATTTCTAAGTCATAGAAATCAGGGGCATACACCTACATTAATTATCATAAATATGATTATTTAGTTTTACAGTAAAATTTCTATTAATATCGAATTCGTAACAACTACTTTCCTTTGTAAGTTTTTTAGTATAAGGAATATATTAATAATCCCTTTATAATCCTGCTTTAGCAGTTTATTTTTAATTCTGCTTTAGAAGTATATTTTAAACTTCATTAGAAATCAGTGTCTCGAACGCGTGGCGCATAAAGTAAAATTTCGAGTTTAGAAAAGCCCTGAAAATTTGTCTCGGGTCGCTGCGCGACCCTCGACAAATTTTCACGGGGCTTTTCTAAACTCGAAATTTTACTTTATGCTTAGTCTGGGAGTGGAAAACACTCGTTTAAATCTTCACATTAATCTCCTTGGAAAAGAAAAACAACGAATATCTGAAGATTTACAGCATATAATTGGGATATGTATACTTAGAAGAAAAATTTGCTGTATATATTTCTAAGTCATAGAAATCAGGCGCATACACCCACATTAATTATCATAAATATGATTATTTAGTTTTACAGTCAAATTTCTATCAATATCGAATTCGTAACAACTACTTTCCTTTGTAAGTTTTTTAGTATAAGGAATACTACTCAATTTTTTTAAAATAAACGTCAAAGGACATAAAGTTTATTTACAAACCTCGCACTAACAACTGTCAAAGGTTAAGAAGAATCAAAGTTTAGTTTAGTTTAGTTTATTGACGGATAATCTCATATTACAATAATATTAGATCAAAGTCAAATAAATCAAGTACTTATATCTTATCAGACGAACTTCCTATAGATATTGGGGTTCCACAAGGGTCAATTATGGGGCCTATTTTGTTTATAATATATATTAACAATTTGCCTGACTACATGTCACAGGAAGTTATACTATATGCGGATGATACCTCGGCGGTCATAAGTAAGAAATCAGAAGATAGAGTGGATCAGGAATGCACGGGTGTTCTTACAAAGTTTAACACCTGGTTTGCAGCTAATAAACTATTTGTTAATGAATCTAAAACCAGTCTGATACGTTTCAGGACTAAACAGTGTAACAAGGAACTACAAATAGCACCAAAAATTGAAAACACAGTCTTACAACTAACTTAGTACACAAATAAAATTCTTAGGAATAAATTTTGATAAAAACTTGGACTGGGAATATCACTGCAATGGCCCAACTAAAACCCTAAATGTTACCTGTTTTCAATTAGGATGTATGCGAGCAGTACTTGAGGTACTTCAACTAGTGAACTTTTACCATGCAACCGTCAAATCTCGACTAACCTACGGAGTGTGCTACTGGGGATGCTCAAGACATCTACAGTCTACATTCACCGCTCAAAAACAAATAATAAGATGTATTGCTGGTGTCCCTATGACAGCTCACTGCCGACCAATATTCCGAAAACTATGTTTAATGTCTCTACCGTGTCTCTATGTGTACGAATTATGCCTGTTTGTGTTTAAACAAAAATCAAACTTTAAAGAAGCATCTAGTGTTCACACTTATCCAACAAGAAGCAATTCACTTATATATATATATATATATATATATATATATATATATATATATATATATATATATATATATATATTTATTTTTAGGTTTTCGCGAGCAAAATATAACTTGCTTGAGTTTTTTGGGCTGCTTTCTAGCGTTGGTTGGTTTATTTGCGCTCTACGTTTCGGCAAAAAAAAAGCTCCTGAGGATGGCAGAAGTGATGCTGCCGAAACGTAGAGCGCAAATAAACCAACCAACGCGAGAAAGCAGCCCAAAAAACTCAAGCAAGTTATATATATATATATATATATATATATATATACAGTCTGTTTGATTTATTGTGACACAGCACATATGTCCGTTATTAGTACAGATAGAAAAAAAAGTTAAAGACAATAGTTTTAGTATTTTTCATGATCTATTCAGTAGCATTGTCAATTGAAAATCAAATAAACACGTGAAAGCTATTAGCTTCATTTTCTTTAATGGAACACCCTGTATATTTTGTTTATTTCAAATAGGTAATAACCTTAGCTTTATAATGATACCACATAAGTACCCCTTCATTATACAAATAACGCGACAATTGCAAATAAATGAAATTTATCAGTTGCCATGGATAACAATTGACATAAAACAATTTGTTAACGCTTTAATGTCAAAGTGGTGTAGTAACTTCCCGTCTTGCGTGTTGTTGATTCAAATCTTTAGAGATGGGTGATAATTACTATTCTAATGATGAAAAAATGGATATGCTAAAGGTCTTCGTTAGATGCAACGATAATTCTAGAGAAGCTAGTATCACTTATGGAAACATGTATCCAGAAAAAAGACAACCACATTATTGCACTTTTGCAAGACTTGAACAAAATTTACGGAGAAATGGGTGTTTTAATAATAAATTACGAAGGAGAAGACAAGAAAGAGAAGATAAAATGAAGTATTGATATTGGCCTATTTTAGAGCACATCCACGTAATTCAATACGCGAAGCAGTGGCTGACTTAGGAATAAGTATGCATAAAATATTTTCTATTCTGAGAAAACATAAAATGAGACCATATAAAATTAAGTTAGTACAAGGTTTAAGAGATGGTGATTCTGACAGGAGGATAGTATTCTGTAATTGGCTTAGCAACAATCAACATTTATTAAATTTAATTCTTTGGAGTGATGAATCAAATTTCAACAACAACGGAATCTCCAACCGAAAAAACGACCATTACTGGGATACTGAGAATCCACGTCAAATTCGAGAATGCAGATTCCAACAAAGATTTGCAGTTAATGTGTGGCTTGGTGTGTTAGGTGATACCATAATAGGACCATTTTTTTATCAAGGAACGTTGAATGCAGAGCGATATGCCAACTTTCTTACGATAGAATTTGAAGATTATTTAGATGATATCCCCCTAGAAATACGTCAAGATATGTGGTTCCAACAAGATGGAGCTCCTCCCCATAACGCAAGAAATGTCAAAGATATTTTGGAAAGAAAGTTTGGTTTGAAATTGATTGCAAATGGTGGCCCCATAAACTGGCCAGCAAGATCGCCAGATTTGTCTATTTTAGATTTTTTTATTTGGGGATTTTTAAAGCAAAAAGTTTATGTTACTCGTCCAGAAAATCTAGACGATCAGAAAAATCGTATTCGTATGGCATGTGGCCAAATAACCCCACGGATGTTGCAAAAAGCACGACGAAATTTAATGAAGAGATGTGAAGAATGTATTGCAAACAACGGACGTCACTTTGAACAGACACTTTAAATAGTTATTCATGTCAACTGATAAATTTTATTTATTGGCAATTGTCGTGTTATTTCTATAATAAAGGGGTACGTATGTGGTATCATTATAAGGCTAATATTAATGCCTATTTGAAATAAACAAAATATACAGGGTGTTCCATTAAAGAAAATGAAACTAATAGCTTTCACGTGTTTATTTGATGTTCAACTATTTTTCTGACATTACGATTGAATAGATCATAAAAAATACTAAAACTTTTGTCTTTAACTTTTTTTTCTATCTGTACTAATAACGGACATATGTGCTGTGTCACAATAAATCAAACAGACTGTATATATAAATAATACCAGATTAAAAAAAATAAGACTCTCTCCTAGAATTAAAGGGCCTGAAGTTTACAATAAACTCCCCCATGATCTTAGAAGTTCCACAAATATAAATGTTTTCAAAAAAAGACTAAAAACTCTGCTGATTGATAAATGTTATTATTCAATTGATGAATACTTGAATGATACTATCACGTAGTAGAAAATAACCTATCATTATTAAATATGTAGCGTATATATATACTGTTAAATTGTTAAGTGTCAGAGGAATTATTATTGCCATTATCAATTATTTAATTGACGTATTCCATATCATAGCTGTCTTATTTTGTATTTTATATTATGGTTTTATGATCAGTGAATAAAAATGTTTATATACACAAAAGAAAGAGTATAAGTAAACAATATACAAAAAATATATATATACATAGAAACTAAATATATGTAACCTTAAGAATGCACATGTAAACTTAATAATATTCAACAAAAGTTATAAGAAAAACTAGATAAGTAAAAGTTATCATTTAAATAGAAAAAAAAAGAAAAAATTGGAAGAATGGAGTTAATAATAATATAATAAAAATAAAATAAAATAAATAATATAACAATAATAAAGAGATTGAATATTCTTGATCTGAAACAATAGTCCTTTATAAAAATAAGTAACTCTTAGAAAAGGAAGTCTGATTCACTTTGATACAAAATTGTGTTTACATACGTGTATTTTTGTTATTGTTAAAAATACAAATTACGTTTCATGTGTGCAATTGTGATTTATGTAAATGTATGTCATTACGGTCCGGAGGAGATACCCTTTAAAAAGCGTTTTGGTGGAACGGTCGAGCGCTAAGCCAATAATTGTGCCGTCCACTCATGCACCAAGGCTCTTCGAGTCACCTTCAAAACACTAGGGAAAGGTTGATAGTGCTTATATTGAATTCAATACGTATTAATCAGCGAACAAACACTGGATGTGCGTTTACTTTTGAAATATTCGGCAGGTTTAAATCACGAGTCGATGTCACGTCATTAAGTCGGCCCAGAAATATCCAAATGGAAATGTACGGTTGAGTATACATAAAAATGCTTGTATTAATCAAATCTATAGAAAAACTTAAAAAATTACAGATAAATCAATCAAATTTAAAACACATAAATATGAAGGTACTCTACTTCTTCTTCTTTTGCGTATTTAATGACTTTGGCATCTAAGCCCTGTTGATTAGTCACAGTATTAATTAAAAAAATGTTTGTTAAACCATTTGAATAAATAAATATAGGAGTAGTTATCAAAGGAAATGGTTATAGGAATGATTGTAGTTATTTTGATAATTAGATTATTGGAGTATCGACTGAATTTAAAATTTGGACTAACGCCCTTCCTGAGGGATAGGAAAAGGAAAACACACGTGCAGTTAGCAGGATGAGGTACACTAGAAGGAAATGCAAGGAATAGAAATATGAAAATGAATGTGACTGAAAGGATGCAAAAGGGAGACTAACCACGTGCTGGCTTTGCGTTTTAATTTTTGCGCAGCGGTCCGACCTGTTTGGGATCTGGACACAGACTCGAAGATACTCTAAATAATTGTATATAGACTAACCTAACCAAAGTAACTTAATGTTACCTAAGTAGAATTCATTTCATTTAACTAGGCGAAAAATTGGAATCATGGAGACGACCAATTTGAAATGTTCAATTCCCTGACTCTTCCCCGATGTCCGATTTTTTTTCCATTACCCCCTTAAAATAATTTCATATAATCAAACCAAATATAGAAGAGAAAAAAGTGATTCAAGTTATATCAAGAGGTGACAAGAAAACATATTACAAAGCACGAATTTAGAAAATAGCAACATTTGATAATAACATTTATTACCGCCAAATTAAACATAAGCAGTATGTTTTGAACTTCACTTTAAATCAGTGTTTTATACGCGTGGCGCATGAAGTAAAATTTCGAGTTTAGAAAAGCCAGAAAATTTGGATTTGCCGGGGCGCGACTCGCTACGCTCGCGCGCCCCGGCAAATCCAAATTTTCAGGCTTTTCTAAACTCGAAATTTTATTTCATGCGCCACACGTATAAATTCCTAACTTCAAGTGAAATCTTCGGACCCCGTTGGAAACTGGTGTTTTGAGGGTGACTTACCCCGGTTTTGTGTTATGTGTGCTTCGATGGTTGGATGGCCTGAAGACACGATAGTCTTTTTAAGTTGGAGTTGTATTTTAACGAACACACTCGCGTTGCACGCGTCTTACTCGAATTCTTCTCTGCAAGTGGAGCTATGAGCGTCACCCCTTACGCGCGCACTTTCCAAGCGCGCGAATTTACAAAACATAAATAAAAAATCAAATATTCTGCATTTGGTCCTTTTCACGGGAATTAAACAAAACCGACACATCACCATTTTTGTTAAAAAAAAATTAATACTATTTAATATGTCAAACTCGGGTTATGAACAGAACTAACAATTTGTCAATTCTTTAATCGTATTATTTGCATATTTATTTTATTATTAATTCAAAAAATCCCTGATTTTTCGCTAAAAAGCCCGAATTTCCCTAACTTTTCCGGATGAATAAAATCTCCCGACTTCCCCGGTTGGATAAACATTATTATTATTATTATTATTATTTACAACATTGAACAAATTTATGAAAATCATTCTATACTTGAAATAAATTGGACAAATTTGCAAACATTCAATTATTTCAGTTTTCCTTGGAGGATTTCGCAATATGCACTTTTACGCGATTGAACGAAAATTAGACGTTTTTATCTTTTGTAACGATTGTTTACTTGGATTTGTGTCATTTCGCATTCCGTGCACGCGTATGTAAACTAATTGTCGATGTCAATGTCGGCAGTTCCGATCACGACCCGGCCGGAGTGTTGGGCAAACTCTTTTTTTCAGTTTGCGCGTCACGTAAAGCCAGATGCGGTGATTCGGCCGGTGTTTCAGCCTTCTGCTTTTAAAATTTGTGGATCAAGGGCCTTTTAATTAACGTCCAGTGTATTGCGTACAATCACTTCTATTTTATGTGCATACACAGACATTTATTTATTCAATATACATACAGGCAATTTTTCTAAGGTAAAGTGTTTTATTTCATGAACCAAATAAAGATGATTGAAAGCGTACAACGCAGGTTTTTAAAATTTTTATTTCATAAAACTGAAAGATACTATCCAGGAAGAGGATTTGATCATGACATACTACTCAATAAATTTAGTTTAGACTCTCTTGAATGTCGTAGGCATAAGGCATCTATCTTATTTATGCATAAATTATTACACAATGAAATAGATTCACCAGAATTATTAAATCAGATTGGGCTGCATATTCCAGTTTTTTGCAGCAGGCAAAAACCTATGTTTAGCATCCCAAACCATAGGACTAACGTGAGATTAAAATCTCCTATTGTTATCATGTCATGCATGTGTAATAAATTACCACCCTGCTGTGATATTCTGCACGACTCTGTTAAATCGTTGATGAACAATCTGTCAAATAGCTGTCACACTCACGAGCGTCTTCATATTGTTTAGATTTAAATTTATTTATGTACATACATACATTGTTTATTGTATTATCATTGTCTTGTAATTGGGAAATTTCCTGTTGGGCAATAAATACTTATTATTATTATTATTATTATAAATTATCCAAATTAATTTAAAATTTCTAGTTTAGGAAAGCCTGAAAATGTGGATTGGCCGGCGCGATGCTTTAACTACTCTTATAGTATATCCAAGAATCCAGGCAATATGTTAATGGGCTTATTTGTCTCTCATTTGTAAACGTCAATTTATCAATAGACAGTATTAAACAAGTAAGGTTATGTTTTCAAGCTACTGACTTGTAAAATTTTAACAAGTCAGTATACTAACTTGTTAAAATTTAACAAGTTAGTACTGGAATAGTATTTATAGTTTTTCGTGAATTGAATTTATTAAAGAAAAATACAATAAATACTATTATTCTTAAAATAATAATTAAGAAAATATATATTTACTTAATTATTATTTTAATAATGCACTGCAACGATAAAACACAATTTATTCACTATGAATCTCTTTTATTTGTATTATATATATTAAATATACAGTTTGTACTTCCAGTAATGGAAATCGAACCACCTGGCGCACAACTTGATGAAGGTATAACATTTGGAGCTAAACTTGATATCGAACCATCTAGCGCACAAATTGATGAAGGCATAACCCTAGGAGCAAAACTTGATGTAGAAGGCATCGGATTCGCACTGCAAGGCGCATCAGAAAATAATTTTCTAGACATTTCCACTTTTTTGTTAATCGAATCATCGACATAACTTGTGGCTATTTCGGTAGATTTCCAACCGCCGGCACGTTTGAGAGCCAAAATATCTCCCCCTGCATCCACAACCATGGTTGCCCCAGTTCGGCGAAAGCAATGACCAGTATATGTCTGGTTCTTTTAAACCTAAAAAGTTTGCTATCTTCTTTGGGACTGCACCAATAGTATGTTGGCCGGCATTAAGCGAAATGCACTTTCCATTTCTGTAAGTCAAAAAAAATCGTAGAGATTCTTTTCCCGCTGGTCGAATAGATATATATTTTCTAATGTTTGTGCAAGGTTCGAAACTGCAGCCATCATTCGTAACTGTAAACCTTCTTGTTGTTAAATTTTTAGTTTGTCGCAAAGTTACAACAATGTATTTTCCAGTGTCTTCTACATCATTTATAGTTAAGGAGAGAAGTTCATCGCAGCGGCAACAACCAAAAATTCCAAATATGGTTACAATTTTTGAAAGCAACCAATGGTCATCGGGAGCTTCTAACAAAAAACGATCCACCTCTCCCTTACTTAATACTTTGGCTTTTTTTGGAGTATACCGCTCATTCTTTCTTTTGAGGAATGCAATTACTTTCTGAAACC
Organism: Philonthus cognatus; assembly: GCA_932526585.2. Classification (NCBI taxonomy): domain Eukaryota; kingdom Metazoa; phylum Arthropoda; class Insecta; order Coleoptera; family Staphylinidae; genus Philonthus; species Philonthus cognatus. The sequence continues at coordinate 53,529,770 of OW052247.1, read as the reverse complement.
TACAAATATTAATGAACACCAATTTTTTTTAATATTTTAACATTGAATACCTGTGAACTGGAACATTTTCCTTCATATTTAAACAGCTTTTTAACATTGACCATTTCGTCCATAGCGAATTAGGGCTACATTTTTCAGCAAGGTGACTTACATATGCCAATATCACATCTTCTGTCACGCCAATCACGTCACTTTCTTTCTGCCATATTTTAAAGTCCGTATACTCCCGCTCATATCTCGTCGTTGACTTTACTGACAGCAAACGCTTACACGAATTGCGAAATAATTTAATTTGATTTAATCAAATAAACAACATAAGTATCCACGGAAATGCTTCATAACTTACTACATATTTTTTTGTAATTCCAATTTGATTAAATTTACCAAATAATTGTATTTCAATTAATTACAAATGATTGACATATAAAATATATAACAATATACGCAAGTTAACGGGGTTTACTGACTCCAGAAGGTGACTGGCTCGTCTAGCGACTCGCCAGTCATATCCTTCTGTCCGCCAGTAAAAACCGTTTTAACAATGCTAATAATGTTAAATACTATTAAAGTCACCGCATTGTTGCCAAGAGTACATGTCATAAATTCAACATAACCTAGAAACCCGTCTGAAAACGTTAGATGCTAGATGCCTACCGTTGAGTTATGAATGGTTAAAAAGTGGTGACCAAACCAAATTTTCAGGCTTTTTTAAACTCGAAATTTTACTTCCTGCTTAACCTGCGAGTGGAAAACACTCGTTTAAAGCTTCAATTTAAACTTTTACAAAAAATAACGAATGCCTCAATTCAACGATTTTAAGAGAACGTTTATTTCAAGAGAATTGTAAATTCAACGAATAATCAAATCAACCTATAATTCATAGAATCTATACAGAAATAAATAAACTTTGATTGGCCGTAATGGAAATTTAAATATTTCTACTGGATTTTCCAAAATATCAAGCTAAAGTTGAAATTATGCGATAAAATTGACAATTTTTGGAGAATAAATTGTAAAAAATTTAAATTTTATACCATCAGCGTGAAATTCACACAATTTACTTAGAATTGATTGGACTTACATCTTATACAAAGAAAATATAATTTTCTTGACGTATTTTCCGAAAATATTCAACCGAAGTTGAAATTATGCAATAAAATTGACAATTTTTGAAGAATGTTTTCTTTGAAAAACCCGACGTTTTAGTAATTCTTCACATTTTTTAAAAACACATCAAAAATGGGATTTTAAACGTGTTTTGAACATGTTTTTAATTGTTAAAGTTTTAAACGTTGTTTCAATGAAAAAAAAACACGTTTTGTAAAAAAAAAAAACTGTTTGCTTTATTTAAAGTGAAAAAATCGTTTTTTTTAGCAACCCTGCCTAAAAGCATCTAAAATCGCTTAAGCTATAAACTAGTAGAAATATGAAATTCATCAAGCCTCTATGGTTTATTAGCCGATCTCAAAATTCTTTTGAATTTTTCACACTTCAATTCTTCTGTATTAGATTTTTCACAACTTTCAACAAATCGGTTCTTTTCATAACCACCAACAGTATTTGAGAAACATGCATGTACTTAAATAGTCTTATGTCCGGTTTCACCAACTTCAATTAAATCTTATTCGTAGATTGAATTTAGTTGCCGATTGAAATAGACATTTTTCATGTCATAAACATTAATGTCATGTGGAGTTATTGATTTTTTGACATGTATGTGTCTATTACTAGATTTTAATCGATGAACAAATACCTGTACTGTATAACGAAACAGATGCCTTCACCATTAATGATTTAAGTTTGGTATTCCATATGAGTATATACAGGGAGTTTTTTTTCTTCAAATTATACGTATTCTAAATTCAGATTATTTTCTTTAAATATTAAGATATTCGTTGTATTTTAAAAGAGTTCAATTTGAAGCTTTAAATAGTGTTTTCCACTCCCAGACTAAGCATGAAGTAAAATTTCGAGTTTAGAAAAGCCCCGTGAAAATTTGTCGAGGGTCGCGCAGCGACCCGAGACAAATTTTCTGGGCTTTTCTAAACTCGAAATTTTACTTCATGCGCCACGCGTATACAACACTAAAATACTGTGACATTTATGTATATTTAAACCTCACTTGAAATCAGTGTTTTATACGCGTGGCGCATGAAGTAAAATTTCGAGTTTAGAAAAGCCCAGAAAATTTGTCTCGGGTCGCTACGCGACCCTCGACAAATTTTCACGGGGCTTTTCTAAACTCGAAATTTTACTTCATGCTTAGTCTGGGAGTGGAAAACACTCGTTTAAAGCTTCAAATTGAACTCTGTTAATTCCCAATTGGTCGATTTAACTGACGTTGGTGAAACCCGGCTTTAAAGTTATTATATTAATAATTTAATTGCATAGAACCTACAATTGTCTAAGGTGTATTAATATTAATTAGTATGTATTTTAAAGTTACCGCCGTAAAGCGTGACCCCTGGCGGGATTATTGTTTACTATATGTTTTGTATTATCTATGAAAAAAACAACCACAAAAATAACGCACGAAAATAACAAACATAACCCTTCAGAACCCATGAAAATCGGAATTTTCAACAGTTAATTTCGACCAAACGGTAAGTCCGATCTCTTTGTCGTGAGATACTTTGAGCATAAATAATACACCCCAAACCTGTAGATATCCATTAAACCTTTTTTTCGGCGAAATATCGCCGTTGACATAAACTAGAGTTCAGCCAATTAATCTATTAGAGTACATCCAGTTTATACATTTATTTTATTTATAATTTGTTAATTTAGTTCGGCCATTCCATAAATAAGTGCACACTTTTTGGGGGTACATCAGGGATTTTAGCGAATTTCACATGTATTATAAAGGCTATCAAGACATGGTGTTTGGTTGTTACTAGATGTTAAACAAATTATTGTGACAAAAGTTATAACAATATAAACTTTTAGTACACTTTTATTTTGAACTCAAAAATATCGTAAACCGTTACCTATACAAAAAAAGTTATTCTGTACTTTTTTATGCTTAAATGTTCAAAGTTTAAAATACATTTTTTTCCAAAACGAAAAAACTTTATTTATATAGATTTTTTTTAATAAATAAAACATATCTCAAACAATAATAAATACCCATGATTTAATTTTCTTAAAAAAAATATATGTTATGCCCTGATCCTTCCAAAGAATATTTGCGTTTTCAAAAAGATGGGCACTTTAAAACATTTTGAGATATGATTTTTTTACCCGAGCAAATCTCACAAAATAATCAAAAACTCATGTTTTAATTTTCTTGAAAGAAATATATGTTATACCCCAATCCTTCCTAAGAATTTTTCCGTTTTCAAAAGTATGGGCACTTGAAAACTTTTTGAGATATGATTTTTTTACCCGAGCGCTACATTGACATGAGGCGCTCCTGCCAATCGTGTAATGGCGCGGTGAGTGCCTCGCGTCAATGCAGCGCTCGGGTAAAAAAAAAATCATATCTCAAAAAGTTTTAAAGTGCCCATACTTTTGAAAACGGAAATATTCTTAGGAAGGATTGGGGTATAACATATATTTCTTTCAAGAAAATTAAAACATGAGTTTTTTATTATTTTGTGAGATTTGCTCGGGTAAAAAAATCATATCTCAAAAAGTTTTAAAGTGCCCATCTTTTTGAAAACGGAAATATTCTTAGGAAGGATTGGGGTATAATATATATTTTTTTTCAAAAAAATTAAAGCATGAGTATTTGATTATTTTGTGAGATTTGTTTATTTATTAAAAAAAATCTATCTAAATCAAGTTTTTTCGTTTTGGGAAAAAAATTATTTTAAACTTTGAACATTTAAGCATAAAAAAGTCAAGTATAACTTTTTTGTATCAGTAACGGTTTACGATATTTTTAAGTTCAAAATAAAAGTGTACTAAAAGTTTATATTGTTATAATTTTTGAAACAATCATTTGTTTAACCTCTAGTAACAACCAAAAACCATGTCTTGATAGCCTTCATAATATATGTGAAATTCGCTAAAATCCCTGATGTACCCCTAAAAAGTGTGCACTTATTATTTTTTTTTTGTTTGGCATAGGTTTTTACCATTCAGCCACTAACGTTGATTTATATTAACTATAATATTAACATATATTTCGACTAATTTGGACGTCACAACACATTCACACACATCCATGGAACCGGAGACGAGTATTTTTCGTTAGAAAAATTACTCGCCTCCGCTGGGAATCGAACCCAGATCACCTCCGTGACCGATTTGGCGAAACCGGCGGCTCAACCGCTCGGCCACGGCGGGCCCCATTTGCACTTATTTATGGAATGGCCGAGTTATTTGAGTTACGTGAAGATTTTAAGTCACTCAATTAAAACGCAGCTATATTCCTTTCTTTAGTTTTATAATTTGTTAATCGCAATTTGCATTTCTATTTTCAAGTCAATTGTGGGATTTGTGGAAGTCCCGTTTGGCCCAATTTGTATTTCACACTCATTAACCAATTCTATTGTTTCTAAATTAAACAATAGAAAGACGAAAAACTCCGGAAATTTATTCGACTTGTCAATTTCGGAATAAATAATTTATGGAATAGGTTTAATTATTTATAAATAGTGCATCTTTTCTAAAAAATTACAAATTAGCCGAATATATGGACTTTGAAGTTTCCAAAAGTTTGAAGGTGAAGGGAATTAACCAATTCTATTGTTTTTAAATTAAACAATAGAAAGACGAAAAATTCCGGAAATTTATTAGACTTGTCAATTTCGGAATAAATAATTTATGAAATAGGTTCAATTATTTACAATTAGTGCATCTTTTATAAAAAATTACAAATTACCCGAATATGTGGACTTTGAAGTTTCCAAAAGTTTGAAGGTGAAGGGAATGTGGACCTTCATCATGTTCATCTGAGGAATCCTGGGCGGGACTTGGTTCAACGAGCTGTGAAAAACGAGATCTTCTCCGTGCATCCTTAACACCACCATATTTCTGAAACGAGAAATAAGAAATTACTTTTTCGAGTGGAACACCATAGCATTGAACTTGACCCAAGTGTATTTATATTAAAAAAATACACTTCACGTAAACTTAAAAACATGCAGTTAAATATTTAATATTTAAAGGAAAATCCATTTTACAAAATACGTTTTGACAAAATTTAATAACTCCAAGAAAAGTAAGTGTACTGCTGTTATTATTAATTGTTTTCATTTTACATCGGGGTTTTAAAGAATGGTGGAAGAAAATTGTCTTTATTGGAGAATATTATCATCTGTGCTCATTTTGAAATCATTTTTAGCTCTAGCGAGTGTTTCCTCTCCCAGACTAAGCATGAAGTAAAATTTCGAGTTTAGAAAAGCCTGAAAATTTGGTTTGGTCGCGTAGCGCGAAGCGCGGAGCGACCAAACCAAATTTTCAGGCTTTCCTTAACTCGAAATTTTACTTCATGCGCCACGCGTATAAAACACTGATTTGAAGTGAGGTTCATCTGTTCACAATATTTCAGTGGTTTCAGTGTTTAATACGCGTGGCGCATGAATTAAAATTTCTAGTTTTGATTGACATTACGTTCACATGCACGTAATAGCTTTGACAAGTACATTACGTGCTGAAAGCTGAACAGCTGATTGCTTACCGCACAATCAATCGGCACATCTTTGATGTACAGGGAGTTTTTCTTTAAAGTATACGTATTCCAAATTCAGCTTATTTTATTTAAATCTATAGTTATTCGTTGATTTTGTTTTAAAAGTTACATTTGAAGCTTTAAACGATTGTTTTCCACTCCCAGACTAAGCATGAAGTAAAATTTCGAGTTTAGAAAAGCCCCGTGAAAATTTGTCGAGGGTCGCGCAGCGACCCGAGACAAATTTTCTGGGCTTTTCTAAACTCGAAATTTTACTTCATGCGCCACGCGTATATAACACTAAAATATTGTGATATTTATGTATATTTCAACCCCACTTGAAGTCAGTGATTTATACGCGTGGGGCATGAAGTAAAATTTCGAGTTTAGAAAAGCCCAGAAAATTTGTCTCGGGTCGCTGCGCGACCCACGACAAATTTTCACAGGGCTTTTCTAAACTCGAAATTTTACTTCATGCTTAGTCTGGGAGTGGAAAACACTCGTTTAAAGCTTAAAATTTAACTCTTTTAAAAAACAACGAATGTCATCATTGTCATGTTACTATTAAAACTTATTGCAATAAATTAGTTGATTTTTCATGCTCATTGGTTATTTTGTTAGGGCGTAGGTGAAGTGTCGTACGTTTCTCGAAATTTTACTTCATGCGCCACGCGTATAAAACACTGATTTCAAGTGAGGTTCATCTGTTCACAATATTTCAGTGGTTTCAGTGTTTAATACGCGTGACGCAGGAAGTAAAATTTCTAGTTTAGAAAAGCCTGAAAATTTGGTTTGGTCGATCCGCGCTTCGCGCTACGCGACCAAACCAAATTTTCAGGCTTTTCTAAACTAGAAATTTTACTTCATGCTTAGTCTGGGAGTGGAAAACACTGTTTTGAAGCTTCAAATTGAACTCTTAAATAAAAGAGTTCATTTATCATAATAATAATAATCACAAGCAATTCTGCAATTTTGACTGCAGAATCAACTAAAACTGACGAAAATCGTCAAAATTGAAGACTAAAACAACCTAATTTAACCTTAGTAATCCTGCGACAGGCGGTATTTTATTTCGTTACAATTAAAGACTCAAACCTTACTTAACACATTGACTGCCGCAATGATTTTTCACATGAAGATTTCCATTTAATGTGAATCGTATTTGATTTACATGGCGGCCAACGTGTTAACATACCGTAATCTAATTTGACGAATAAAGCACTAATAACCAATCAATGGATTAACAATGTGTTAATCCATTGATAATGGTCACTTTGTGTCCGAAATGAATGTAGATTTGATAATTCAAATAAACGTATATATATACGTTAATTTGATCTTCACGTATCTCAATCAATTAAGCCTAATCTAACCTTAGTAATCCTGGGACACGGTTTTTTATTTTATTGATTCTTAATTGTGTAATTAAAGACTCAAACCTAACCTAACCTAACTTAACATAACCTAACCTAACCTAACCTAACTTAACATAACCTAACCTAACCTAACTTAACATAACATAACATAACATAACCTAACCTAACTTAACTTAACATAACCTAACCTAACCTAACCTTAGTATTCCTGGGACGCGCGGTATTTTATTTCTATTTTATTAATTCTAAATCGTGCAATAAGTCACTCCAGACATGTTATTACTAATATCATGTCTAGAGTCACTTCGAAATATTTATTTTTATGAATCATCATTAACAATTTCAACCCGACCATATTTTCAATATTACTTGTGTACTTTATTACACACTTTATTTAACGACTCGAGTTATTTATAATAGACAATCCCAATTAAGTAATCGCGTAGCTCAGATAAAGGTCGATAGTCGTAATGACGTGGAAACAATTAAATAAATATTCCAAGGCGATGCAGAAAAAAAAAAGGTTAATGAGGCGTCGATGTGCTGTGAAATTTCACAAAACCTCCGGTTAATTAAAATTAGAATGCGCTATTGCAGACTTCCGATGAGAAGACCGGCACTTTTGAAATATCAGAACGGTATTCAGATTTCGATTATGAATTAACCTTCTATGTCGAAATAACTAGATTAATTTAGCAAAAAATACTTAATTAAAGAATATCAAATATAATATTTAGGGACATCTAAAGGGTATATGAAGGTTTTTTTTTTGGTAGAGTTTTATTTGAAATGTAATGAATATTGTACGATATTTGGTACCTTAAAAATGCACCACCCTGTACTTTAGTTGGGTTGAATGTTATATATAGCTCGAGAAGTAGTTGTTTCAATTAATATTTGGAGACTTGTCTCAATGAGACAACATTTTTGCAGAAAGTCGATATTAATTTTAATTCGTTTTTATATTTTGTAAATATTCTGCAAACTATTCACAAACTCAATTTTTCTTTATGTAAAATTTTCTTTATGAATGTTATTTGTTTAGGTTAGATAACAATTGCATAAGTTAGATTAGATATTAATTTTGGGCCAACAGTTGGACAGACACAGCTCTACATAAACAACGTGTTGCAAAATTAATGATTTCTTTAATAGTGGTAACAATCGCATTTTCAAATTTTCCTAGGGAAATATGGAACTTTTTGACAATCCATATTTCCCTAGGGAAATATGGATTATCAAAAATTGACAAGAAAATGTTTTTCTCGATACCGTTGATACTATTGATTTCTTTAATAGTGGTAGCAATCGCAAATACAGCAAATATGTTTTTTTTTTTCTGATTGATACAATAACGAGTAATGTTGCCTTAGTGACAAGAAAATGTTTTCCTCGATACCGTTTCAATTTTGACCGTATTCACACTGACCATTTTTCGTCGAGCCACAAACGCCCGACCAATGACGAAGGCTGCACGTAAATAGTAGTGTGGTGCACAGCTGGATAAATCGGATAGGCGGTGGCCCGCCAGGCGTAGCCATGAAAATGGATAATAAAAATAATTATTATAAATCAGTAGATGTAATATAAAGTATTTTTCGTGCAAGAGACCAATAAACGATTAAAAGATCTTCCTGCTTTGCATTTATTGAACGGCTACTCCGACATTACAGTAGCATTCACACAAAGCGAAGCCACAAAATGTGGCGCGATTGCTCACAAAGTACAGAATCAAAATGACGCATTCACACGTACGCGTGTTTTTTTAGTGGCTTAAAGTGGCCGCGTGTGAACACGTTTTTTTCTTTCAAATATAACATTAATGTTAGCATTGATAATTTAGGCCACAGCGTATTTGGTAAATATTTCTGTGACTACGCATAGAATAAACAAGTCATACCTCAAAAATAACAAAAATTTCAACAAGATACTAAATTTTCAAAAAAACGCAAGTAAAATATTTGCTTCGGCACCGTTCGCGGAATGTTGGCTCCTCGATTATTCGTGAAAATCTGCATACATTTTTTCATATGCAGATTTAGATTAGGCTCGAATCAAACATTCACGGGCTTTCGCAACTTGCGTTAGCACGTACGACATTTCAAATTATGACATGATGAAAAAGTCAGACCCACGTCAGACTATAATAATTACAAACATGGCCCTTAGCAACATTATTAATAAATTCAAAAAATTAATCCAATATTTACCTATTTTCAGAAAGGTATTGCTTTAATCAGAAAGAAACCATTGATTACAACACGGGAAATATGAATATATTTCCCTTGGTTGGCTATATATCCCTCCGGCTTTGCCGTCTATACAACCTCGGGAAATATTCTCTTCATATTTAACTAGCAGTAATAATAATTATAAATAACACTGTTTTGCAGTTATAGTTGGGTTTGAATGCTGTTTGTTTAGGTCAGATTGCAGTTACATAAGTTAGGTTAGAGATGAATTGGGGGAAACAGCTTAACGGACACTGCTGTACATAAACAACGTTGAAAAAATAATTATACTGTTGACAGCATTTAAATGTCTTTAAAAGTGGTAACAATCGCAACTCTAATAATCATATTATCTACGCCCTATCTAGTAACCGCATCATACCACACTGTCATCTTGACAAGTATGATTGACATTACGTACACATGCACGTAATAGCTTTGACAAGTACATTATGTGCTGACAGCTAACCAGCTGATTGCTTACCGCAGGGAGTACAGGGAGTTTTTCTTTAAAGGGAGTTTTTCTTTAAAGTATACGTATTCCAAATTCAACTTATTTTCTTTAAATCTATAGTTATTCGTTGTTTTTTTTTTTTTTGTTTAAAAAGTTCAATTTGAAGCTTTAAACGAGTGCTTTCCACTCCCAGACTAAGCATGAAGTAAAATTTCGAGTTTAGAAAAGCCCCGTGAAAATTTGTCGAGGGTCGCGCAGCGACCCGAGACAAATTTTCTGGGCTTTTCTAAACTCGAAATTTTACTTCATGCGCCACGCGTATAAAACACTAAAATATTGTGATATTTATGTATATTTCAACCCCACTTGAAATCAGTGTTTTATACGCGTGGCGCATGAAGTAAAATTTCGAGTTTAGAAAAGCCTAGAAAATTTGTCTCGGGTCGCTGCGCGACCCTCGACAAATTTTCACAGGGCTTTTCTAAACTTGAAATTTTACTTCATGCTTAGTCTGGGAGTGGAAAACACACGTTTGAACCTTCAATTATTTTTTTTAAAAAACAACTAATGTAGGGAAATGTACAGCTTTATGTATTGTTTACCTCAAAGAAAAATTCCCTGTACATTGATTAATTAGTCATTTAGTTTTCATCATTGTCATGTTACTATTAAAAATTATTGCAATAAATAAGTTGCTTTTTCATGCTCATTTTTTATTTTGTTAGGGCGTAGATAAAGTATCGTACGTTTCTCGAGTGGTATGGCAAGTGGTATGGCTGCGCGGCTCGTGCGCAACATGTCCGCTCATATGTAATATGCTGCATACCACTCTCGTTACGTAATATATTATTAAATGGTACTTTGAATGTATTACAGTCAAATTTCAACTACAATAGTATTACAGTCAAATTACAACAACGGTAGTTGTAATTGTAGTTCCACTACCTGCTTAGATTATAAAAATAAAACCGTCATTTAAAATACACTTGACCTTTCTTATATAACACGCATAAATCGTCCCAAAATAAATCTTTCCAATCAATTATGGATGAAAAAAAATTATAGGTATTCCGGCAATCTTGATTTACAGCGCTAATTTTGGTGGACGCCCACTTTTTCTTGTATATAAATAACTCCCGTTCTTTGTAAACCTCCGCGTTATTTTTTAAATGCGTGTATTAAGAAATGTGGTATTGTTGGATTTGTGGGCATATAAGTGTATAAAACATAAGTAATAAAAAAAGAATGCGAAAACCTTGAGACGACACGAAAACACGCTTCCTGCATTTATTTACACATTGTAAACGTTGTGACATTATTGCTCTCTATTGGTATTAACGACTAGTTTATAACTATGTTTATATCCGGTTTCATAAACATGAAAAAAATGCATTTTCTATCGGGTATCTAACAGTTATTGAAGTATGAATGAAATTGCTAATACTTGGTTGTGGAATACTTCAAAACATTGAAAGTGTGATTCTTTACGCAATCTACAAAATACAGGGAATGTTTTTTCAAGTATACATATGCACACGCTTTTTTTAAGAGTTTAATTTGAGGCTTTAAAACAGTGTTTTCCACTCTCAGACTAAGCATGAAGTAAAATTTCTAGTTTAGAAAAGCCTGAAAATTTGGTTTAGCCTAATCATAGAATGTTTTCTTCGATAAATTAAGAAAAAATGTAAATAAGAAAATAATTTCATACACCACGAAATCATTAGGAAAACCCTGCAATTGAAAATTAGTCCAATTTTCTTTTGGAATTACCAAATACTTTGAATTCCCGTTTTACGCGTGTTGTTACAAATATCGATTCAAGGTCCCAATTAATTAATACAAAATTTAATTTGTAGTAGACAAATGCTGCTAATTAAGTTAAATGGGTCCTCTTGTCACCATAAATGCTAATAATGAACGGAACGCCCGTCTCGATTTTTAAATGTCAAGCAAACAAATGCAATGTCGAAATCTCGGCTGGCATTTCAACTGCACGCTAATTACTCAATCAAGAAAATTATGCGTCTTTTCGGTGCATGTGATAAAATAGTGACACAGATGTGAAGTTAGCCATAGATTTCAGCCATAGATTTTTAAATTTCATTATTTCTATACATATTCAAGATAAATAGATTGCTTTTACTTTAGGGTGTAAATAAAACATTGAATTAACAGATTGTGATACAAGCACCCCAATTTTCAACCCTTAATATTTTTTATCACACGCTTAAATAATATAATTAAAAAAAAATCAAAGTGCGCCGTCTCCTATAAAAAAGTTAGCAACAAATATAGGTTCAGCACACATTAATCTATTATTTAAACAAATAAAATTCACACCACCTTACTTTTATCCTACGAAAAAAAAAAAAAGAAACAATATTAGTCGCCAGTCTGAGATAGCGGCCGGACAAATTTTAACATATTTCAAAGTGCGCCGTCTTCCATAAAAAAGTTAGCAACAAATATGGATTCAGCACACATTACACTATTATTTAAACAAATAAAATTCGGACCACCTTACTTTTATCATACGAAAAAAAAAGAGACAATATTAGTCGCCAGTCTGAGATGGCAGTCGGACAAATTTTAAAATATTTCAAAGTGCGCCCTATCCCATAAAAAAGTTAGCAACAAATATGGATCCAGCACACATTAAACTATTATTTATACAAATAAAATTCGGACCACCTTACTTTTATCATACGAAAAAAAAAAAAACAATATTAGTCGCCAGTCTGAGATGGCGGTCGGACAAATTTTAAAATATTTCAAAGTGCGCCCTCTCCCATAAAAAAGTTAGCAACAAATATGGATTCAGCACACATTAAACTATTATTAAAACAAATAAAATTCAGACCACCTTACTTTTATCATACGAAAAAAAAAGAAACAATATTAATCGCCAGTCTGAGATGGCGGTCGGACAAATTTTAAAATATTTCAAAGCGCGCCCTCTCCCATAAAAGAGTTAGCAACAAATATGGATTCAGCACACATTAAACTATTATTTAAACAAATAAAATTCGGATCACCTTACTTTTATTATACGAAAAAAAAGAAACAATATTAGTCGCCAGTCTGAGATAGCGGTCGGACAAATATAAAAAAGTTAGAAACAAATATGTATTCAGCACACATTAAATTATTATTTAAACAAATAAAATTCGGACCACCTTACTTTTATCATACGAAAAAAAAGGAAACAATATTAGTCGCCAGTCTGAGATGGCGGTCGGACAAATTTTAAAATATTTCAAAGTGCGCCCTCTCCCATAAAAAAGTTAGCAACAAATATGGATCCAGCACACATTAAACTATTATTTATACAAATAAAATTCGGACCACCTTACTTTTATCATACGAAAAAAAAAACAATATTAGTCGCCAGTCTGAGATGGCGGTCGGACAAATTTTAAAATATTTCAAAGTGCGCCCTCTCCCATAAAAAAGTTAGCAACAAATATGGATTCAGCACACATTAAACTATTATTAAAACAAATAAAATTCAGACCACCTTACTTTTATCATACGAAAAAAAAAAGAAACAATATTAATCGCCAGTCTGAGATGGCGGTCGGACAAATTTTAAAATATTTCAAAGTGCGCCGTCTCCCATCAAAAAGTTAGCAACAAATATGGATTCAGCATACAATAAACTATTATTTAAATAGATAAAATTCGGACCACATTACTTTTATCTTACGAAAAAAAAAGAAACAAAATTAACTTTTTAAAATTGAAATGTGGAGTGCATGGTCATTTTATTTTATTTTATAATAGTTTAATGTGTGTTGAATCCATATTTGTTGATAACTTCTTTATGGGAGACGGCGGACTTTGAAATATTTTAAGAATTATCCGACTGCCGACTGACATTGCTTCTTTCTTTTTTTTTTGTATGATAAAAATAAGGTGGTCAGAATTTTATTTGTTCAAATAATAGTTTAATGTGTGCAGAATCCATATTTGTTGCTAACTTTTTTATGGGAGACAGCGCACTTTAAAATATTTTAAAATTTGTCCGACAACTATCTCAGACTGGCGGTTGATATATATTTTTTTTTGTATGATAAAAGTAAGGTGGTGCAAATTTTATTTGTTTAAATAATAGTTTAATGTGTGCTGAATCTACATTTGTTAACTTTTTTATGGGAGACGGCGCACTTTGAAATATTTTAAAATTTGTCCGACCACTATCTCAGACTGGCGGTTGATATTGTTTTTTTTTTTCGTATGATAAAAGTAATATGGTATGAATTTCATTTGTTTAAATAATTGTTTATTGTGTGCTGAATCCATATTTTTGCTAACTTTTTTAAGGGAGACGGTGCACTTTGAAATATTTTAAAATTTGTCCGACCACTATCTCAGACTGGCGGTTGATATAGTTTTTCTTTTTCGTATGTTAAAACTAAGGTGGTCCGAATTCAATTTGTTAAAGTAATAGTTTAATAGTATTTGTTGCTAACTTTTTTATGGGAGACGGCGCACTTTAAAATATTTTAAAATTTGTCCAACCGCTATCTCAGACTAGCGACTAATATTGTTTCATTTTTTGTTTTTCGTACGATAAAAGTAAGGTGGTCCGAATTTTATTTGTTTAAATAATAGTTTACTGTGTGCTGAATCCATATTTGTTGCTAACTTTTTTATGGAAGACGGCGCACTTTGAAATATTTTAAAATTTGTCTGGCCACTATCTCAGACATTCACAGAAAAATAAAATCAAGATTTTATGGTCAGGAAAACGCACGAGTAGTATGCCAAAATTAGTATATTTTTAACTTCACGTTAAATCAGTGTTTTATCATTTGACACCTTGAAAATAAAGACTTATTATTATTATTATTATTATACGCCTGGCGCATGAAGTAAAATTCCGAGTCAGGCTTGTCAATCAGTATTATCAATATTTAGCATAGATAATGTCGAAAATGAATAACAAATCCAATTGTCTGTGTGTTTAATTTTTAACATTTTGTTTACATAATTAAACTAAAATAATATTTTATAATAATTATATAGGAAACATGTTACAGAAGTTCTATTAATCAAATATGTGTGCATAAATGTGATTTTTAAAACCAGGAAATTTTTCTTGCAGGTATACATATGCATACACTGTAAATTTTACGACATTCGTTGTTTATTTTTAAGATTTTAATTTGAATATAGAAACGAGGGTTTTCCACTCCCAGACTAAGCATGAAGTAAAATTTCGAGTTTAGAAAAGCCTGAAAATTTGGATTGGCCGCGTAGCGAAGCGGAGCGGCCAATCCAAATTAGGCTTTTCTAAACTCGAAATTTTACTTCATGCGCCACGCGTATAAAACACTGAAATATCGCAAGTTTAAAATATACGGCTTTAGCAATCCAATATGTAGATGTGAATAAAACGTGAGTCAAATTCTGCGCTAAAAAAATTGTTTAAAACAGCGATTATAGACAACCCAATAACTCTAACGTATATTAGGTGGCCTATAATCGTTGTTGTGTGTGTGTGTTTTTTTAACTTCACTGTAAATCAGTGTTTTTAAGCGTGGCGCATGAAGTAAAATTTCGAGTTTAGAAAAGCCTAATTTGGATTGGCCGCTCCGCTTCGCTACGCGGCCAATCCAAATTCTTAGGCTTTTCTAAACTCGAAATTTACTTCATGCTTAGTCTGGGAGTGGAAAACGCTTGTTAAAAGCCTCAAAAATGTGTGCATGAATGTGATTTTTAAAACCAGGAAATTTTTCTTGCAGGTATACATATGCATACACTGTAAATTTTACGACATTCGTTGTTTATTTTTAAGATTTTAATTTGAATCTACAAACGAGGGTTTTCCACTCCCAGACTAAGCATAAAGTAAAATTTCGAGTTTAGAAAAGCCTGAAAATTTGGATTGGCCGCGTAGCGAAGCGGAGCGGCCAATCCAAATTAGGCTTTTCTAAACTCGAAATTTTACTTTATGCGCCACGCGTATAAAACACTGAAATATCGCAAAGTTTAAAATATACGGCTTTAGCAATCCAATGTGTAGATGTGAATAAAACGTGAGTCAAATTCTGCGCTGAAAAAATTGTTTATAGCAGCGATTATAGGCAACCCAATAACTCTAACGTATATTAGGTGGCCTATAATCGTTGTTGTATGTGTATGTTTTTTTTAACTTCACTGTAAATCAGCGTTTTTAAGCGTGGCGCATGAAGTAAAATTTCGAGTTTAGAAAAGCCTGAAAATTTGGATTGGCCGCTCCGCTTCGCTACGCGGCCAATCCAAATTTTCAGGCTTTTCTAAACTCGAAATTTTACTTCATGCTTAGTCTGGGAGTGGAAAACCCTCGTCTAAAAATTCAAATTAAAATCTTTTTGAAAAACAACGAATGTCGTAAGATTGACAGTGTATGCATATGCAAGAAAAATTTCCTGTATTTAAAAATCACATTTATGCATACATATTTGATATTTTTTGTAATAATATGTTGTGTTTAATAATGTAATTTGAAATATCTTCAACAATTTAGCTAAAATTTAAAAAGGTAAAGAAAAAATGTAAAATTGACAGTGTATGCACATGTATGGAGTGGTTTGTTGTGGTAAATTGCGAAATTTCATAAAGACACACAGGGAGTGGAAACGCTCTTTCGAAACTTCAAACTGAATGCTTTGATAAGAACATTAAATGACTAAAAATGTTTTTAAAGATAATAATCTAGTTTTCAACATTATGTTTAATATTATTTGAAGTAAAACTGACATGGTAGCCACAATCTGAAATGTTAAATTTTTCCGACATTTCCCTGATTCAAGATTTTTTACCTGGCCTTTTAATATAAATTTCTTCTGTGGGAAATCTCTATTTTGTTAAATTGTTTTCATTGTTTTTGTCAATATTTAAGTTAATTTTATAAATTTTTACGTGTTTTGTAATTTGCCTGCTGATTTTGACAAATTTAATAATGTCATATGGCTTTTTTTGTTAGTGTTTTGGTCAATTTGAATATAATTCCATGACTTTTCTCTGACTTTCCCGGTTTTAATGATATTCAGTGAATTTTTTATCTACGTAATTTTCAGGCTTTCGACGATTTTAATTTGAAGCTTTAAACGAGTGTTTTCCACTCCCAGACTAAGCATGAAGTAAAATTTCGAGTTTAGAAAAGCCCCGTGAAAATTTGTCGAGGGTCGCGCAGCGACCCGAGACAAATTTTCGGGCTTTTCTAAACTCGAAATTTTACTTCATGCGCCATGCGTACAAAACACTGATTTGAAGTGAAGTTCAGAAACACACAAATACATCTGTAATGAGAGTAACAGGGAATCAGATGTTTAAT
The DNA here is from genome assembly GCA_932526585.2 of Philonthus cognatus. Classification (NCBI taxonomy): domain Eukaryota; kingdom Metazoa; phylum Arthropoda; class Insecta; order Coleoptera; family Staphylinidae; genus Philonthus; species Philonthus cognatus. Next base: position 53,512,771 of record OW052247.1, on the reverse strand, counting down.
CTGTTATCAACGATGTTCAGTGTTAATAATAAATAATTAGGTTTTAAATATTTTTGTTAAAACAACTGGTAACAATATTTATACATAAATGGTTGAAAAAAATAATACAATCAAATTTATTCTTAAAGGATTTGTATTCTTGATTCGAAAAAACAGAATTCGAATCATATTTATCTCTTATGAATGCTTTATTCAAGTAACCGTGATTCGAATCATATTAGGTGATTCGGATTCGTGATTCGAATCCTTTTTACAAGGATTCGTCCCAGCTCTGGTTCCTAAGATACAGCCGGTGGCCACGCTTAATCAAACACCCGGTACAATAAATTCTGAGTCAAATATATTTCCAGAAATTTAATTACGTCGATTTTAATTTGAATTATATTTAGCAATAAATTAGGAGAAACAAAGATTATTTTTTAGCGAATTTTGGAAATAGGCTATAACATAACTAACTGGTGTCCGGATATAATAATAACAAATACATACCTTCATCAATATATGGAATCGGCACGGCATTCCAATTTAATAATTTTCGTTTAGTGCGTGGATCCCGAATACTAGATAATGTGAAATGATTCTCACATATGACGTTTGTTCTTTGAAAAAAGGTAATTTCACCCTTAGTACTTTTCTTGAAGGGACTATTGCGACAATTGTAATAAGCGCAAGAAGTTGGATTCCAATTCATTTTAAATGTTAATTTAAACTAGTTTGTAGCAAATTCAGCGGTAATACCGGAAAAATAAATATTAATTAGAGAACCTACAATGTGTAGAATATTTTCTTTTATAAAAAGTGTGAGGGTAAGTAAAAGAACGTGGCCACTAGCTATTGGTCTCTATAAAGAGTTAGATTAGATGAACGAAGCAACCAGTATTGAAATAAAAGAATTTAAAATGTTCATAAAAAATAATAGTGAAGACATTAAAGGGACAATGAGAGAATCCGGAAAAAACCACCTGGTCGGATTACTGACAGTGTATGCATATGTATGGGAGTCTCAAATTAACCGCATTTAAACAACGAATTCCCGCAAAATTTAAAAAACTCTGTAATTATCGGGATATGTATACTCAAAAGAAAAATGCCCTGTATGTTCTGTTCTAAACACGTTTTAAACATGTTTTTAATTGTTAATGTTTTAAACGCTGTTTTAATAGAAAAAACACGTATTATTAAAAAAACCGTTTGTTTTAATTAAAATGAAAAAAACCTTTTTTTAACAACCCTGATAAAAAAGCCCCCCGAATTTTATTTCTGGCTACGACTAAGGCCGAAGCCAGAAAAAAATCAGGGAGGGGGTTTTAATGGTAATTGTAACATCTTTGCTATCAAGGCACTTGCTTGATAGCAAAGATAACTTTAAAAGGGATCGTTTTATTATCTCCTCCAAACGATCATTTATTTATGATACCGATAAAAATTAAGTACATTTTCTAATTGGCATTAAATTAAATTGCTATTTGTAAACATTGTTTAAATAAATTGCACAATTTAAACAAATATTGGAACACTTTATCTTCACTGAAAACATATCAAATCTAGGTGACATTGATAAACAGCCGAGCATTTGCGTGTATTTACAACAAACAAAAACCGACCTAATCTTAGCTGTGCAATGAATCACCCCAAATTTCGCCAATTTTTTTCGTTTTTTGCGCATACATACCTGAGGATGATCAAAATCATCGCCCCGAAACACAGCAGCACCAGGATCACAGAGAAAATACTGGGCAATTCGGCGATGTTGACCAACATCGTGGTCATCCTCGTCGCGTATCCAAAAACCAAAACAAAAGAGCACTAATGTGGATAACGACGGCGGACCACACTACAATCGGCGGACAGCTGATGCCGCGGCGTACGCGACATGTCCACAATGGACTGGTTTGCACTCGCGATTGAATCAAACGTTTATACGTTTGTTTTCTGCGTTTTCGCTGGCGATGTGATCACGGAACGTTCCCCCGTTCAGGTGTGCGCCGCACTGACAGCCCGCTTACGTCACCTGTCAGCTGGTTCTAGGTGGGGTTTCAATTGCTGATTTTCATTGTTCCATCACGGCCGAATTCGTAAAGTAAGTGTAGATTGTTTTAAACTTGTAGTGGAGATTTTCTCGTCAGGGAAATTCGATAGTTTTTATTGTGAAATTGATTAATTTTGATGAGCGCGTTGTTGTGGGGTGAAGTTGGCAATTCATGGAGAGTTTGTTTTACAATGCATAGATTTGGACCAAGGTAGGTCGATCCATAGAAAACTAATATCAGCCACCTTACGCCGCACTTATAGTTCTCGGTCCTGTGACGTAATAATCTCTGTGTGTTAGTACGCGTCATAGGACCGAAGACCCCGCCCCCATTCCATCCCATTCTAATCCAGCGATCCTATTATACACTATATACTCGATCGTCCTTGACTTTTTATTCGAAATGTACATTTGTTAGTAATTCAAATAAAAGTGTAAAGAAAGCACAGTATAACCCATAGATTAAGTATATCCAACCAGTATACTATAAAAAAAGGTCATTAGTGCTTTATTTGTAAGTTGCCAGATGTATTGAACAAGTGGTCGTCACAAAAAGCGACTGAAGTCGTCAAAAATCGCCTATGTAATTTGAATTAATAAAAATAGTAAAAAAGCATAAACGAGAGTGTATTTTTCTTTCAGAAATAAATGAAGGTCATTGAATTATGCCAATTTATTTATAAACAAACGCATTTTTATAATTTCGAGCAGTTAAAAATTAACGAAACAAGCACGACCGGTGTTGAATATAATTTTTATTTTGAATACGAATGCAAAATAAAAGTCGTCGCGTCCTTGCGAATTCAATTTTTTCGTCTGCTTTACAGACTAAAAATGCAGCATTTTCCACAATCCAGCATTAAACATTCAGGCTTACATTTATTTTAATGTACAGTGTTTACTTACAAATAAATATTATCAACAAAAAATTAGTGAAAAACCTTGACATTATAATTTTGTGTATACGTAGATAATAACTTTGTTTCCGCGTTAATAAATTCAATTTTCTTTAGTACGCTTCTTAATTGGTAATGTGAGCGTGAGCAGAAGTGCAAGTAAAATAAAAATGTATTCACATTTTTTACATAACCCAGCAAAACAAATCATATAATTTATATTTAAAATGTATGTAATATCTTAGAAATATTACATAATATCTAGAGAAAATCGAGAGCAAATGTAAAGATATTTTTAGGGATATAAATTTACATAAATATTATATAAAAAACTTTATATAATTTCTACGTAAAATATCCATAATTCATAAGACATGCAATTATCTTATTAAAAATACCAAAAGCATTATAATTCAATATTGTATAATTGTACCCGTCGATCTTTTTAAATTTCCGCACACCCGCACACTGTTGGCCCTACAATAAAAACACACGTGTAAAAAAAATTCTATTAAAATCATAAAAGTTGTGAAAACAACTCAGAATTGCTATTAAGATAGCAATTTCGTAATAAGTTTGCTGCAAAAACCAGTTTGAAAAGCAAAGATTAGAAAAAGTGCAAAATATCTAAAAAGCCACGAGAACAGATCATACAAATTTGCGAGTAGTGGCTTAGAGTCGTTAAGGGGGTCTTCCGGTATAATTTTTTCAAAAAAACGATTTTTTTTTTGTATGAAATCAAAGCTAAACATGTCTAGAATATGTGGGTAAAAGAATATTTCGATCCGGCAAATATTTACGTCGCTACAGACCTTTGAATGCATCGCCGTCCCGAGCGGTATGGGTCGCGCAGGTATAACTTTAATCTCGAATTTCATAAATTTTGATGAGTATGAGTTTTTTGGTCTGCCATATTGGATCCGCCATTTTGAATTTTTCAAATTTGACCTCAGATTCGTATTCAGCGACCCCGAAAACCTAGATACTGACTACTGTTTGCGAATTTTCCGCCGAATACTTTGAATTACACAGAAAAATTGTTTCGCAAACTTTAAACGCGTTTTTCTAAAAACTACATTTTTCAAAACTGCGAGCATTCTAGCGTTTGAACGGTTCAACCAATTGACTTCGTTCTTTGCTTCCGTTATTGAAAACACTTTTCTTCATGGAATGAACTAACCTCCCGGTGCAATTTGCAATTTTAAAGATTTTTTACAGCCTGTCAAAGTCAAAAAATCGACCGAAAAACACGACTTTTTTTTCAAATGCCCGCCATTTTGTCAAATTTTGAGTTTTTTCAAAATTTCTTAGTTCATTCCATTCTCTGAACTATACTCTTCAAGAAACTGAGCTGATTTTGTTTCTAGGTGACGAATAGCGACCCCTAGGCTGCTCGCAATTTTGGAACACTTCCGCCGGGCAGCCGTCATATTGGACGCCATTTTGATTTTTTCGACTCGAAAAAATCCCAATTGTAGAGCAAGGATGAATAAAGATTTTAAAAAAACCCAGGTCTCTAACTCTTACCAGTTCCCTGGAAAAAAATCCAAAGTTTGGGTCAATTATACCGGAAGACCCCTTTAAGATAACGACTTTTTCAAAGAAATCCCGCAAATTGTTGTCACGTAAGATCGTCCATCTATTAAAGACACCCTGAACTGAAAAATACCCCATTTCTGCTATACAACCACTAGGTGGCATGACGGTATGCGGAAAATTGCCAAACGAGTGAAAATTTTTATTTGAGCCTTCCCAGGCCATTTCGTGAAAATCTAACTTTACAGAAATGTTCAGCGGGCAAAAATAGGTCCAGTGTGCATCGGTTTTGCAAATCCGTGAGAATTTTTAAAGATTATGTCGTGATTAAATATTATTGCAAATTTCATTTTTTTTCAGAAAAAAGATAATAGCTAGAATCATAAGCGATGCACACAGGTCCTAAAATAGGGTCAAGATTATGTATGAATTTTTTCATAACTCTAGCTTTTCTGGGAAGGCTGGAATAAAAAATGACGATTTTCGTACATCAAAAATGACCCTTAAGTATTACTATATTTAGTTAAATTAATAAACATATGATCAAACTTAAGTCAAAGTATATTTTGAACTTCACTTTAGATCAGCGTGCTATATGCGTGGTACATAAAGTAAAATTTCGACTTTAGAAAAACTTGAATTTTGATTTGGTCCAAGGATGGTCGAGTATACGGTAAGAAGGATCGACAGAATCGAAGATTTAAGAGTGGGGGTAGAGATCGCTTACGTCACAAATGCGCGCTGAATTTAAATGTGGTTACTTCATGGTAAACTTTAGGTAAACATGCATAAGTTGTAAATTTTCTGACATTCGTTGATTTTTAAAAGAGTTCAATTTGAAGCTCTAAACGAGTGTTGTCCACTCCCAGACTAAGCATGAAGTAAAATTTCTAGTTTAGAAAAGCCCCGTGAAAATTTGTCGAGGGTCGCGCAGCGACCCGAGACAAATTTTCACGGGGCTTTTCTAAACTCGAAATTTTACTTCATGCGCCACGCGCATAAAACACAGATTTTAAGCGAAGTTAGAATATACATAAATTTCACATTATTTTACTGTTTTATTTATTAAAATTTATTAAAATTTCGAGTTTAGAAAAGCCCCGTGAAAATTTGTCTCGGGTCGCTGCGCGACCCTCGACAAATTTTCACGGGGCTTTTCTAAACTCGAAATTTTACTTGATGCTTAGTCTGGGAGTGGAAATCACTTGTTTAAAGCTTTAAAACTAACTTTGCAAAAAAACAGGGAATATCTCAAGATTTACAGAAAATAGGCTGAATTTGGAATACGTATATTTTGAAGAAAAACTCTATGTTTAATGTAAATACATATTTAAGGGTCTTTTCCACTTTTTGACCTTAACGAAATTGAGTCAGCTCTCCCTGGCGGATTATTTTGTGCATTATTTCGACTGAATTTTACATTTTAATTTGTACGTCACGATATATTTCACTGAAACCGGTTGGTTATCACTGAAACCGGTTGGTCGACACTTAACACTAACACAAAGTCTTATTTTAATAACACTTATTTTTAACACAAAATATTAAAAATCTATCTCTGAAAGTACAGCGAAACCGGAAAGAGAGGTTATGATAGACTCAAAAACGTAACCAAATCAACGTCATTGTTCTCTCTCGCACGAACTAGGGCCTGCGGGGAAAGAGGTAGGGGAAAACATGGAATGATACAATTCTGTCATACCTTGTAACACATATATATTCAATGAGCCCGTTCAGCAGAGACAACAGTTGGGAGTTTATTGCCAACTGTTGGGGAATTCTCTGATGGCCGGATTGTCAATCGTGAATGTGGGATTTTCGCAATCGTACGGAATAGACCGACCGAAGTACCGTTCATTATGTACCAACATACATCACAAACAAATCCAAACATGTTGAATGTTGAACATTTGGTTACTCTCCAGATCGGAATACTCCGTATTTTGAATTGTTTTAAATTGAGCCGGGTGTAGACATGTGTGGTACACACACATGTTAGGATAAAGTTCTTTCGAAGACTTACCATTTAGCCGCAAATCGTATTTTAAGTTCCGATTTTGAGGTTATATACGTTGGTATTTTCGGGCGAATAAGCATATTACAGGTATAAATTGTACACATAATGAAATGATCTCCAAAATTATGACGTAGTTAATCCAAATTGTAGTATTATCTTCATTTATACATCCAAAATCCCAATATTAATTTCACTTTAAATCTGAGGTCTACTGACGTTTATTTAAACCCTGGGTCTCCAAACTATTTTCTTCGCGGGCCACAAATACAATTCTACATAATAAAGTCGGCCAAGATCCGATAAATTTTATAAAATTATGAAAAATCTAAGGAACAATCGTTACAATATTTCAAAATATGACATTTACAAAAAAATTACAAACAATCGCGGGCCAGATTCATGCAAGTCGCGGGCCGGATTTGGCCGTAGTTTGGAGACCACTGATTTAAACTAGATTGATTATTATGTTTAGATTATGAGTATTTTAGTATTTTAGCTTTTGGTATAAAAAAATAGATGGCGCAAAGTGTATTAAAAGTTCATAAAAGATCCGCTTACTAAAATGTTTTTCCAATAACTGGGATTATAACGTAAACAATTAATTTTGTAATTGAAATTAGAATATTTGTCTCTAACTTCTATAACCATAATTTCTAGTTGCGTTGATGGCCAACAATTTTGTTGTTACTCCACTGCTGCAACCCCAGTTGATTTTCGTAAACGGCAAATGTGAATTTATTGAAAATCAAAAGTTAAGTATAATTTTAGAGAACATGGTGATTTTATAATTACAGTATATGTGATTTTGTTAGGAGATCAATTTACTTAAAAGTAATGGTACAATATCATCATATTCTCGGTTCCGCGTTAAGGTAGCGCCATCTACTTTTTTATATCATAATTAAAATATTTGTAATTTTCTAATGGATTCAATTTATATATCCATTATTTCAAATAAACGTCAGTACACGTCATATTTAGGGTAAAATAGATATCGTGATTTTGGGTGTATAAATAAAGATAATACTACAATTTTGATTATTTACGTCATAATTTTGGAAATAATTTCATCATGTGTACATGTTTACTCTTCTGAGAAAAAGGGATTTAAAATCGGATAGCTTTTTCTGCCCCTCCCTGTATATCGATGCCTTTTGTTTCGATATATTGATAAATCGATACTGTTGGTTTTCGATATATCGAAATATACAATAAAATTCTTTGATTAATTACCGCGCCCTCTATGAACAAACGGAAAAATTATAATTATGCTAAAGTATGAATCTACACTTATCAATGATACTATTTCCGGGTTACTGTACTTACTATAACATAACCTTAAATATAATTTTGCAGCATCTTTACGTGTGTTCGGTTCGAGTCTTATTTTGTCTTATTTAAATTGTCCGGTTCGTAGTGAGCGTAGTGAGAAGGTACAATCACAAATGCCTCCACGAAGTGATATTTGGAAAGATTTTATAAAAATCAACAATAATGAAGCCAAATGCAAATATTGTGGTCAAGTATTAAAAACCTCAGGCAATACCAGCAACCTGAGAGCCCACTACAAAGTACACAACATTCCTAAAACTAATAAAGAAGATAAAGTAACAACAAATCAATCAATGCAGTCAATTTATGATTCACAACCAAGTACCTCAACTGCAAACGTTATTAGTTCGAATGAATCGGACAGCAACACTACCATAACAATTACTGAATCTACTTCACCAAGGGTAAGTGAGTTCAATTAAATTTTCAACTTCAATAAATCTATACAAAAATTTAAATGTTAAAATGTTTAATTATTTGAAACGCTCTTAATTAATTTACTTTTTTAGCCTTAGCACACACATTCAGTTTAAATGTAGCTAAAAACCAACGCTGTTGTGTTTTCACTTTTCTTTTGTGTTTTACATGTCTTAAATGATACTTGTACAACAGTTAATGGTTTTAAAATATTATTTTTAGGTATTATCACCGACAAACTGGACACAAGAAACACTGAAATCGTCTTTCCAGAGAATATCAAGTTTTTCAGAGGGAGGATCACGCCACTGCAGAATCACTAACGGAATTGTCAAGTTCATATGTATGGACAATTTACCATATTCACTAGTTGAAGGAGCCGGCTTTAAGCACTTCCTAAAAGAATTATCACCTCTGTACAAAATTCCAAGTACATGGTGGGGCAGAAAAACCTATCCGATTTCAAAACGTTATAAAATTAAAACCACTCAACTTGACAAAAAAATTTTTTAATTAACATATCGCAAATTTTATCCCATTGTTAAATTTAAGTTTTAAAAAGCACATCACTCAAATGTCGTCCTTGGGAGCGGATACACTGATACACTGACGTCCAGGCGACTTCTTTTTCAATGCTGAACCCGTCTGACCGCCCACGCGTCGCGACGATCAATGGACATTCTCAGGGAAATGTTTCCCGGACGCCTCATTTCTCTGAGAGGTGATATTGGCTGGCCGCCGTGCTCACCGGATCTCACTCCATGTGACTTCTTCCTTTGGGGTTACCTCAAATCGAAGGTATTCCAGCATCGACCAAGGACCCTTCTTGCTTTACGAAGGGAAATTGCTCGGGCAATTGGAGAAATTCCTGTGGAAATGACGGTGAAAGTCATGGAAAGCTACCGCGAGTCATGTGCTTTTCAAAACTTAAATTTAAAAATGGCATAAAATTTGCAATATGTTAATAAAAAAAAATTTTTGTCAAGTTGAGTGGTTTTAATTTTATAACGTTTTGAAATCGGATAGGTTTTTCTGCCCCACCCTGTATTACATGTTGGATCGCTTTTTGTTTTTGCTTCCTCATGTAGTAAACATATTATTAAAAAAACCCAATTCACCTCCAATACTTTCGTCCACTGATCTCGACAAAGTAAAAGGGCTTGTAAATGCTGTGAAACTTTTTGAAAAGTTAACAAGAGAGGTTTCTTACTTAACTTTAAGTAAAATCATACCTATGATAAATTGCTTAAATAGCCAATTAGAAAGCTCTCTTGATTGTATAAGTTTAGAAGATAATGAAAAAAGGATCTTTTTATCAGAGGTTAATAAAAGATTTGGCAATATTCAATATAATCATTTTCTCTCTATCAGTACAATTTTAGATCCACGATTTAAGAATATACATTTTACTGATTCGACAGCTCTTGCAAAAACAATGCATTATTTAACTAAATTGATTGAAGAAATACAATGTAATAGCCCAAAGTTATCATCCAGTTCAAGTTCTTCAACTGAAGATAAAGAGTGCTTTTGGAATACTCACTATGAATTAGCGGTATCGAAAAATAAGAAAAAAAGAAAAAACAATAATTCTGAAATCAGTTTACACTTATCAAACGGTGTGAATAATTTGAGGGAAAATCCATTGGAATTCTGGGAACAAAATAGAAATATTTACCCCACCTTATATAAAATTTCAAGGAAATATATGTCACCAGTTGGCTCATCAGTACCATCCGAACGTCTGTTTTCAAAAGCTGGAACGATTATGACAAAAACAAGAAATCGTTTAAATGGTAAAAGTTTAAAGACATTGCTATTTTTAGGTTCACTTCCTGATAATTATTGGTATTGAGTATTCATTTATGTGTTACAAATTTATATTAGGTTTTTATTATTGTTTGTGTTGTTGCTATAAAAATATATTTAAAAACATTTTTGCACTTTTTTCCTTTCATTTAAAAGATATATCGATGTTTTTGAAACGATATATCGATATTTTCAGCCGTAATATAACGAGTGGTATGATTATTATCGATGACATTTTGGAGTTGAAACCGAGCTGCAGATTCAACGAGTGCACAGCACGAGTTGAATGTGCTGCTTCGGTTTCAACGACAAAATATCATCGATAATTAATCATATCACGAGTTATATTTAGTGAGAAAATATAACGAATAAAATAATGTGAGTCCCTTAACATTATCGACAGCTGAGATATTGTTGTTTCCCTATTGATTGAGAATTTTTTAACCGCACAAAAGTTCGTAAACTGCCGCCACTGTGATTCTTTATTCATGACGGTGTTTTTTGCCGTCGCACTTTTCACTTTTCTATTAATATCACTGCACGAAACTACCTATTTTGGCGTTTCGAATGACAGGACAACTTATCACCCACCGCTTCTTTTGTTTTTTATCATCGCGGTGATAGACATGTACCTATGGCTTTCCTTGCATCTCATTGGTTTAAAATTCGTTCTAGTAGGCTATGAGTTATATTCTCAAAACGATATATCATTTATATCGGTAATGCTATTCGATATATCGAATAATCGATATTTTGAACAAATTTGCCATCCCTAGCTGCGAGCCGTCACTGATATGTGTTACAAGGTCAAGGCCATGTTTTCCCCTACCCCTTTCCGCGCAGACCGCAGTTCGTGCGAAAGAGAACAATGACGTTGTATTTGGTTACGTTTTTGTGTCTATCATAACCTCTTTCAGGTTTCGCTGTACTTTCATAGAGATTTTTAAATATTTTGCGTTAAAAATAAGTGTTATTAAAATAAGACTTTGTGTTAGTGTTAGGTGTAATTAAAATAATAGTATGTGTTACGTGTAATTAAATTTAAAAAAATATGTTGACGTTTATTGGGTTATGATAAAAACATATTTCAAACAAAGATTATTTATTTATATAAATTAATTATTTAAGTTTTTTTAAGTTCAATTTATAGCTTTAAACATGTGTTTTCCACTCCCAGACTAAGCATGAAGTAAAATTTCGAGTTTAGAAAAGCCCCGTGAAAATTTGTCGAGGGTCGCGCAGCGACCCGAGACAAATTTTCTGGGCTTTTCTAAACTCGAAATTTTACTTCATGCGCCACGCGTATAAAACACTAAAATATTGTGAAATTTATGTATATTTGAACCTGGCTTAAAATCTGTGTTTTATAAGCGTGGCGCATAAAGTAAAATTTCGAGTTTAGAAAAGCCCCGTGAAAATTTGTCTCGGGTCGCTGCACGACCCTCGACAAATTTTCTACGCGGGGCTTTTATAAACTCGAAATTTTACTTCATGCTTAGTCTGGGAGTGGACAACACTCGTTAAAAGTTTCAAATAGAACTCTTTTAAAAAACAACGAATGTCAGAAAATTTACAACTTATGCATGTCTACCTAAAGTTTACCATGAAGTAATCACATTTAAATTCAGCGCGCATTTGTGACGCAAGCGATCTCTACCCCCACTCCAAAGTCTTCGATTCTGTCGATCCTTCTTACCATATACACCGTCTTTGCCTTGCACAAAGTGACCATTGGGCCCATTCATCAAAATGTTCAACATTAAACATTGTCGGATTTGTTTGTGTTGTATGTTGATGTTTAATGAACGGTACTCCGACCGGTCTATTATGTACGATTGAAGAAATCCCAAACACGTTCACGATTAACAGTCCGGTCATCAGAAAATTCCCCAACAGTTAGCAGTAAACTCAGAACTGTTGTTTCTGATGAACCCATTATCAACACTGGCAACACTGTCAATAACATACCTTTCTCCAGTGTAAATTAACCTTTGCTAACTTCACGTTAAAGTCGGCCATTTTCCCGTATCCGGTCGTTCGCTTGGCGTTTGTTTATGTTATTCCGTTTCCAACCCCTGTTTTGGGCAGTCACCCTCGTCATCTGCGTAAATTTTGTCGAGGAAATGAGCGCCGAGATGCTGACGGTCGAATTCGAAGTCTTCGGCAGGGTCCAAGGTACGTCCGGCAATATTTCTTACGTGTATTCCGCCATTATCGCTTTTATTGATATTTTCAGGAGTGTTTTTTAGGAAGGTGAGTTGAGGTATATTTAGTGGTGGCCACCGGCGTGACGCCATACTTTTGTTTGTGCAAACAAGTGCGTTTCTTGCTTAAAATGAAACGAATGGTTTTCTGCTGAAATAATTGATAATTTATTGCATGCGTACGGCTCCCAGCAGTGTTATTATGACCCCCAGACGTCAGGTTTTGTTATTAATTATCTTTGGTTTAGTATGTTAGACTAGAAATAATGGGCCCGTTCATCAAAATGTTCAATATTCAACATGTGTGGATTTTTTTGTGATGTATGTTTGTACCTAATTAAGGGTACTCCGCCTATTTTGAAAACTTTAACTCGTCCAAAGCCAATCAATCTATTTTGTAAGATTGCATAAATCCCAAACACGCCCACAATTAACAATCCGGTCGTCAGAGAGTTCAATGACAGTAGTCAGTAAACTCCCAACTGTTGTCTCTGGTGCCCGTCTATCAAAATGTTCAACATTCAACATGTTTGGATTTGTTTGTGATGTATGTTGATATCTAATGAACAATATTTCAGTCGGTCTATTTTGTACGATTGTAAAAATGCCAAACATGTTCACGAATAACAATCCGGTCATAAGAGAATTCCCCAATAGTTGGCAGAAAACTCCCAACTGTAGTCTGTGATGAACGGGCCCAATGCCAACATTTATGAACATTTTTTACATTCCAAGAAATAAGCTTATTGGTATTATGCTCAGTGTTGGGAACTGGCAAGGGAATTCCCTTTTTGGGGGATTTTGTTTTACTACAAGAGGGGTTTTTAAAATTTATAAGCTCATTTGAAATTTAAGAAAACTACAAGATCAAAGGTGTTTCGTGTTTCACCTCATATAAATAAAAAACATTTATGAACTTTTTTTACATTCCAAGAAATAAGCTTATTGGTATTACGCTTAGTGTTGGGAACTGGCAAGGGAATTCCCTTTTTGGGGGATTTTAGTTTTACCACAAGAGGGATTTTTAAAATATATATGCTCATTTGAAATTTAAGAAAACTACAATAAAAGGTGCTTCATGTTTCACCTCATATAAATAAAAAAAAATGGGAGGGATTTTCTGTTTAAAATAGGGATTTTCTACATTTTCCACAGGGAACATCTATTTACTTCAGTTCCCAACACTGATTATGCTGTTCACAAGTGTTCAGTAGATTGGGAGACCTCAATGGAATTCCAAGTGTTTAGTACATTTGTTGCCGAGTATTTTCACTTGGGGCCAGATTTGGAATGAAAACGATATTGTTTTTGTTAATGTATTAATATTCAAATCAGCGGCGGCTCGCAGCCTAACTTCAGGGTAGGCCAGAGACCCAAGGTAATATGAATCCGTTATTGAAAGGTGACTTTGTTGTGCAATTCTGCGTATTTACAAAGCGCGATCCCAACCTGTGGCCGACCCTGAAGTTAGGCTGCGAGCCGTCGCTGATTCAAATTAAGTGTAATGTAATTGAGTAGGCTATTTCCAAAAACTCCTAAATCCATTGTTTACAAATGTATTTAGGGGTTTTTGGAAATAGGCGACTTGATTATACATTAATACCCGTTTGCACCAGTCTTCTTTAAACTAACTACAATATATACAGAGAGTTTTATATAACACCCAACATTTTCATAATAAGAATTTTTCTTTGGGGTATCCATATGCATTTTTTGCATATTTTCCGATGCTCGGTTTATTAAAAGAATTCAATTTGAGGCTTTAAGCGAGTGTTTTCCACTCCCAGGCTGAGCATGAAGTAAAATTTCGAGTTTAGAAAAGCCTGAAAATTTGGTTTGGTCGCATAGCGCGAAGCGGAATTTTACTTCATGCGCCACCGGTACAAAACACTGATTCAATATAAAGTTTAGCGGTGTGTTTTAAACTTTGTAATATGTCAGTGTTTTGTACCGGTGGCGCATGAAGTAAAATTTCGAGTTTAGAAAAGCCTGAAAATTTGGTTTGGCCGCTTCGCGCTACTCGACCAAACCAAATTTTCAGGCTTTTCTAAACTCGAAAATTTACTTCATGCTTAGCCTGGGAGTGGAAAACACTTGCTTTAAGCTTCAAATTAAATTCTTTTAATAAACCGAGCATCAAAAAATGTGCAACGTATGCATATGGATACTTAAAAGAAAAATTCTCGTTATGAAAATGTTCGGTGTTACATAAAACTCTCTGTATGTGATGGATTGATTTATGTGATAGATTATACCTTTAATATAAATAATAATCTTTATTTAGCATCTTTTGCTATACAACAACATGACTTTGCTTCATAATTTGTCATTTAATTGCAACATAAATTAACGAGGATTCTAACTACAACCGATGCAAACGGGTATAAGTAAACTGTATGATTTGATTGACAATATATTATATCTATACTGCGTCTAAAAAGTAGGAGGACCACAACAAACTTTTCGGTTTACACTGCCGAAATATAAGCGAACAGTTTAATAAAAGTGGAGTGGTAATACAGAAATACCTAATTTTTGATACATTGATTACACTGATCAAACACAAGATGTGTAAATAGACGCAAATTGCTAGTTGGCAAAGAAACGCCAGTTGTGATTTTAAATGACAGCTGCAATTTCCCGTGCTTAGATCTTTATGCTTCAGTTTGAATTTGCCTTTTCGGCAGTCAAAAGGTCGCGTAATTTGATCAACTGATTTTTGTTGTGGTTCTCGCGATTGCAAACCATAGCGATTGCATTTGAAACCTGATGTACGAACCATATTTGTTATCATCTTACGAAGAGAGATTTGAGCAACATTCATTGGTGTAATTTCTTCAATTGGGAAAATGCCAAACTTGATTTTCATCCAGTGCATTTATTATTAAAATTCTTCAACTGTTTAGTAGAAAGCTCCCAACTATTTTGCCTGATGCATGAGCCCCAATGCTGGATATTTTGAACTAATAAAAATGACATAATTTTGAATATTTTAGATAATATTTACTTTTATGCAAAGTTTAAAAGCAAGTTTATTATGCTTTTTTTGATACCGCTTATTTTTTTTATAATGTGTTTTTTGAAAGATATTACAGTAGAACCTCGTTATACCGGGTGGCTTTTGGCTATACTTAGCACGATATAAGGAAAACACGGTATATCCGAATATATGTAATTTGTATATATATGTATATATACATATATATATATATATACATATGTGCAGTAGCCACCTACATAACAAGACATACTATATAATACAATAATGACGCCGGAACGTTTTACCTAATCAGGGCAGTACGCAGTCAATTGTTAAAATTAACATCTTTTTTTAAAAAAAAGAAACCTGAAAAATGACCCCGATATATCCGAATCACGGTATCTCGCGGCCCGGTATAGAGAGGTTCTACTGTAGTTGCAATCAGCTGTAAAATGCTTTAACTTCCCTGAACGAACAAAATATCAAACGGTGACTTTTATTCAACTGCTGTAAAACTTTAACAGTGCTTCAGCGTGAAACAAATACATGCATTGCCGCTTGAGGAAAGTGCTGCAGTTAGGGTTTTCAGTCCTGGTTTTTTGGTGCCGGGACAGTCCTGAGATAATCTGGTCCTGAGACCACAAAAATTGTTCTGGGATCAGACAAGTCCCGAAACTTGTTATTCAGGAAATTTTTGTTTTAAGTATACATATCCCGATGTTTTTGAGCACATCATGTTCTTAAAAAGCGTTAAATTTTAAATTTGTAACAAGTGTTTCCACTCCCTGATTAAGCATGAAGTAAAATTTCGAGTTTAGAAAAGCCTGAAAATTTGGTTTGGTCGCGTAGCGAAGCGGAGCGACCAAACCAAATTTTCAGGCTTTTCTAAACTCGAAATTTTACTTCATGCGCCACCAGTATAAAACACTCATTTCAAGTGAAGTTCAAAGTATATTGCTAAAGGAGCATCTAAAAGGGTGTATTTTGAACTTCACATTAAATCAGTGTTTTATACGCCTGGCGCATGAAGTAAAATTTCGAGTTTAGAAAAGCCTGAAAATTTGGTTAGGTCACTCCGCTTCGCTACGTGACCTAACCAAATTTTCAGGCTTTTCTAAACTCGAAATTTTACTTCATGCTTAATCAAGGAGTGGACACACTCTTTGAAACTTCAAATTGAACACTTTTATAAAAACAGCAAATTCCTGCACACTTACACGGTATGCAATGGGATATGTATACTTATAAGAAAAATTCCCTGTGTACCAGGTGCGTAGCAGTCAATATATGTCCAAACTATATCGCATATGTGGAGAACCGTAAATATAAAAATCGCAAGAGTATCTTTGCATTTCAGTTGTGTTGTAGCTAACCTAAATTCCTTAGATCAGATTTTATTTATATTACGTTTTTTTAATATATATGAAGACATAGTTTCGTTATACCAATAACATCAACGATGCTGCTTCGAAGAACAATTATTTAATTTGTGCTTCCTTAAAAAGTGTTGCAAACATTTCTTTATTTCATTTTATGGACATCAATCTTCATCTATCTTCAGTAATGTCGATAGTCTATTCAATGACATGAGTGACAAATACAACACATTTTCATTTTTAAAATGAATTGTGTAAATGTATTGGATTAAGAATGGTAGAACATTTCTACTTTCTAATATAGGGTTACTCTAATCTGGCACTCATGGTGTCTGATTACAGAAATCTAATTGGTTAATGGTTTATTAATAAAAACCTACAAGTCACAAATGACCAGTTGTGGCTGTCGATTGCTGGACGAGTCGGATTGACAAAGTGCCGGACTAGTGTATTTCATTGTCATCGGATGCATTAATGCATTGACTTCAAAGTCAATTTTTATTAGTATTAATAATGCATGAATTCTTTTCCGACATTGTAAATTAATACAATAGATTATTATTAGTATTAATGATGCATGAATTCTAAATTAATACAATGAATACAATAAACTTATTCAAAAATGTATCTGGAGTAATAAAAAATATTCAACAAATTATCATTATTACACCAGGTTTGAATATGAAGTTTTTCTTTTAAAAAAATTTGCACAGAAATCATTGTGTGCTTTGGCGTCGACTCACTACCATTATCGCACACAAAAATGCAACAAAGTTCTTATTACAATTTGAACATTTTGACAAATGATTATATCTGTCAAAAATAGGGGAGAATTGTGTAACAGTAGGGGAATCACACATTGTGGAGTTTGAAGATGATGAACATTCAACAGATGTACAGTAAGTTATATTGCAGTGACGAACTATGTTTTTGTTTGCTTTCAGAACAATGTCTCGAAAGATGATTTTCTTGTCCAGGAAGATAGATTTTGATTTGTAAGAGTGTTTCTTAAGCTACAACAATTCAAATCTTAAGAAATACGTTTTATTGTTACAAGCATCTTTATACGAGATACTTTTAACATCTTTAAAGGAAAACCATATCATCACTACACCGCCGTCTTTGAAATCGAGGCTATTTCAAATTACCACTAGCGTTATTTGAACTACTGTGAACATCATCAATACTTCTCGAAACCGGAGGGTTGGGTGCTTACCAGGCGCATCTCCAGTTGGTAGATTGGAGAACGGCCGACGGTCCGACGGCTGTCGGTTAGCAGCGGAAAACCTCTGCCGCGAACCAACCCTTCGCACACCGTAAACCGCCTGTAGGCTGCAACGACCACCTGGAGCACGGGGCCCGGGTGCAGTAGTAACGGGGGCACGGGGGTCTGGACTTAGCCGTCTGAACTGCGTGGATGAAGCACCACTCTAAAAACTTCCCTAATCCCAAGGTAGAGGCCACGCCGATGGGACGCATGGCTGGGAGGAAGTCCAGTCGTTAGTGGCCGAACCTCGAGGCACCTGGCGCACCTCGTTTGTATTAAGCCTTCCGTACGTAAGGGAGCACTGCGTGCGGCGACATTTATTTCTTCCCGTTTCGTGGGATTCACAATGCAAGCTAATTTTTTTAATAATAATAGAGGTAGAGGAGCAAGTGGACGTGGAGGTGGTAGAAGCTTTCTACCTCCTAGAGGAAGATATACTTTTCCACATAATGTGAGTAACGAGAGATCCGATTATGACACACAATTTAACACTAGGAGGAGTGGTGTACCTTTGGACACCGAGGTAATCGCAATGAGACCAGTTGCGCCTGCTCCTCCTAGATACAACAAAGTAACACCCCCACAGAACAAATTTGACAGTAATTGGGGACGCATGTACTTCGAGCAACAACAAAAAGATCGATTTCTAAAACCTGATTTAAACGAGAAGTTCAGTAAAGACGGTCCGAATCTAAGCAAATCTGCATCTGAAGATTATGATCCTTTCGGAGATGATAATGCGTACGATAGATATGCAACTAATGATAAAGTACCACCTTGGAAACATACACCTCCAATGAAATCAAGTGCTAGGGATGATATAAACCCTATTGCTAGTAGGAAGTCGCTAAGTCAAGAAGATGATTTTGATCCTATGCGACCATTGTGGGATGATAATTCTCCTAGGGGTGGGGGAAATTATAATCGTGGTGGTAATTATACTCATGATAGGGGAAGTTCTAATTTTGTTGAAAATAATTGGAACCAAAAAGCTAATATGAGTAAACCATTTGGTGATTTCGATAAATTCAAACCCAGAGGTGCACCAGATTGTGATGATTGGGATAGTAAAGAAGGAAATTATAGAGATGCTATCAAAAATGTTGATTTCCGCCAAAATCAAAGTATCGTTAAGAGTAATTCATTCACGACAAAAGATATGTATGGTGAAGGTAAAGCAAGTGGTTATCATTCAGATCATTCATTTAAAAGAGATGAGGCTGCTAGTGCCAGGTTTAGCAATACAACAGAAAGAGGTTTAAATTTAGAGGAAAATAAACCTGGTTTCAGAGATCAGAGGGAATTTGTAAACCCAGGGTTTAACAAAAATGATCGAGATGATGGAGAAAGTAGGCCGTTCAATAGGGAAGAAAGGTTTAATAGAAATGATCCCTTACAAGATAGATTTCATCGAATTGAACCTCAGGTAGATCTGCTTAAAAGAAATGAAGGTCCACTTGATACATTTCATAGAAACGAAGCTCCACTGGATACAATACATAGAAATAAACATCATCTTGGTACTATCAACAGAGATGAACCACAACAAAGTAGATTCAACAAATTCGAACCCCAGCCAGATAGATTCAATACACGTGAGTCTGAGTTGGTTAGATTTGATAGAAATAGAAATGAACCTCAGCCAGATATATTGAATAGAAACGAACCTCAACAATATGGACTAAATCGAACTGATTCACAATCAAACAGGTTCGTGAGATACGATGAGCCCGCTTCAGATTCATTTAATAGAAGCGGTTCTCCCGACAGATTCAATACAAACAATCGAAACGGTAGATTTAACCAAAGCAGTCCTGAACAAGATCGGTTTGAAAGAAACTATGATAAGAAAAGAGATTTCAGTAGTGCGTTTAATAGAGAAGACCCGTGGGAAGATGAAGAGAATTTCTCGAGGAATAAACATGATTCATTCAATAAGGATAGGGAATTCGGTTTTGAAAGGGGCAATAAGAACGAATTTCCACGGGAAAGATTTGGTGGTGATGTTATTGACGAGAGTTTCCAAAGTCAAAATCTACAAGAGGAAAGTTTTCCACGTGGCAGATTCCAAAGCAGAAATCAAGAAGAAAGATTTCCAAGTAGAAATAATGAGCGAGAAAGGTTTCAAAATAAAAGTCGAGAGAGAGATAACGAGCAAGAAAGGTTTCCAAATAAAAGTCGAGAGAAGAATAGCAGACAAGAAAGGTTTGAAAATAAAAGTCAAGAGAGATATAACCGGCAAGGAAGGTTTCGAAGTAGAAGTCGAGAGAGGAATAATCAGCAACAAAGAAATCAAAATAGAAGTCAAGAGAGATTCCAGGGTAGAAATCGCGACGAAGAAAGATTTGCTGAAAATAGATTTTCTGGTAATAGTCGGTCTCAAGAAAGATTTCACAGCAGGAATGATCGTGATAGTGATACATTTGATCGAAATGCGGATCATCCGCCGAGCAAAAGATTTAAAAAATGGTATGCTCCTAAACAGCATGAAGTAAAATTCTCACCACCGAGGCGTCGCAGTCCTGAACCCCATGAACCGAAATTCAGCCCTCCTAATTTTTCACCAAAGAAACCACAATCGCAGCGAAAATTTCACCCAAATTTACAAAGGATGACCAATAAATTAAACGTTAAAACCTTACCACAACCTAATAAAACGATAGGCTGGAATAACAAAAAGCTACAGCTAAATTTACCGAGGGGTCAATGGCCACTCCGTGTGCAAAAAGCGAAAATGTACATGCAACAATGTTACAACCCACGTTTAATCCCGCCGAACCCTACCATTGCAACCATGGTCAAAGACCTTTTCCAGAGGATCAAAATAAACCCTCAAGGCGAAAACATTTCCAAGCTTCTAATTACCCACGCTGAGTTTCCCAATAAAAGCCTCAGCCTGGCCCAGAAGGAGGAAATCAAAAACATCGTGACCAAGGCACTGGATACTCCATCAGGACATCAAATCAGGTCCTTGGTCAAAAGACCGGTAGGGCTTTTAATCAAACCCAAAACAGATAGCTGTATGGAGCAGATTAAGAAATTTATAAATGATTTTAAATTCGAAGTACCTTTGAAGATCATCGATGCCTCCGAAGAGGAAAAATCCAAAAGGCTGGTGGTGCAACTGCCAGAGGACTTGGATGGTGAAGAAGCACTGAAAGTAATTGAAGCTGAGAATGATTTAAAGACAGTAATGTGGGGGTATTCATTTAAAGTAGCCACAGAAAAGGGGGCTGATTTTTATTATGATGTTCCTTCGAGTATATTTAAGTTTTTGATGGGAAGTAATGGGAAGAAACAACTTAAGTATAAAGGTGAATGGGTGTCTGTTCTCTTTCCATCCATCCATTCCAAACCTAAAAATAAACCTTGAAAAATGTATAAACCACCAAGATTAATATTTAACCATTTGTTTAAAATTTCCAATGTCATTTAGTTGTTAAAAACCAAAAAGATTAATACTAAGTTTGATGGAAACTTGATTATTCAATCTTCTCCAGGACTCTGAATTAGCCGCATTTGCAATTGCAACTGGAAGACATAAACTTGATAAACCTACTTATGTAGTATGTTTATTTGAAACATCAACCAAAATGATTACCATTTGGAATCTAGCCTCTGATAAATGCTTTGATTAAAGGAAATACCCAATTTTAATAAATAAGTCTGGATCAACATTTGGAAATCATGCGGCGGTTAAAATATAGTCTTGGTCTGTGTAGAAATTTTAGGTTTTTATTAGCACTTCAATTATACAGAAAAAATAAGGATATTTATATTAATCACTTGGGTCAAAGGAAATAACCAACTTTATTAATTGAGCCAGGATCGATATTTGAAAGACACATGCGGTTAAACTAGTAGTCTTGGTCAATGGAGAAAATGTATGTTTACATTAACTTTCCAATACTTCAAATATACAGAGAAAATAAATATATTTAGATTAAACTTAATCGAGTACAATTAAAAGAAGACACATTTTTTAAGTTTGGATACACACAGTCTAGAAAATAAATACATGTCAACTTTTGATTATATGGATAATGGATATGGAATAAAAATAATAAATAATTATGAAGAATAAAAATAAATGCAGAAAAAAATATAAGGATGAGGCTTATCATCAAAGTGAAAGAAAGAACTTTTTACTAACACTAAACTGTATTAAAGTTAAAAATACACTGCATTCAGTGTTCTTTAAGTTAAGAAAAATATATGTTAGAATACGGATTTATATTAAAGGAAAACATATTTATGTTTTATGGAAATATAGCATTTTTTATGTACACATTTCAGTTTTATGAGTTACTTATAGAATGTGGTATAATTTTGAATTAGATACACAAAAAATATCTTTACTAACATTTTTTGTGGTTGAAAAATAACTACAATCCCAATAGTACATCAATAAGTCTTGCATTTGGTTGAAAATTGCAATTTGAAAAAAATTGATAGCTTGAAAGCTGTATGATGGATGGCAGAAAAGCATAAAAAGATCCTGCTGGTGATGTCTGGCAAAGAAAATTCAGCGATCAGAATGATGAAGGTCCAAAATCACTGAAAGATATTTCTTGAAATCAATTTGATTATTCAATCGAAATAAGTGATTGATACTAGCAGCAGTTACTTTGTGATACATGCATGCTTTGGTAATCGGAAGGATGGAGATATAAAATATCACTGATAGATATGTCAGGAAATCAAATTGTTGATTCAAACGAAATAAGTGATTGTTGTTTGAGCCATTACTTTGTGATACACCTAATTTTTGATTATTAGGAAAATCCAACCAGCATCACTGAATAATATACCTAGGAATCAAATTGATAATATAATCGAAATGAGTGATTGATATTACTTTGTGACACGTTCTTTTTGCCAGTCAGAAAGATAAAAATATAAATATGTATTCACAGTTGAGTTTGGATACCTGGCTAGAACGTAAAAACCTGTTAACTTTTGTTCCTATACAAACAGAATAAAGAAGAGCTAACGCCATCTATTGCTCTAATAATTAATTATTAGACTATTTCCAATCGTGTCAACATTTGGAAAATCAAATAGCATAGGAAGGAATGAGGTGAGTTATCTTTACCCTAATTATATTTTGTTAGCGAATGTCCCATCTTAATTTTAAAAACGTGTGAAGATTATTTTTATTATAATTTTGTAGAAATTAATAAGTTAAGCAATAGACAATTTTGTGGTATTATGTGTGTCACAATTAAGTTTATTTATTTATTTAAAAAGCGTCTTTTATTGTTTAAAGTACCTCTTCTTCTAATTGGCAACTAAGCCCCTTCGACCAGCCTCAGGCCCTCTTATTTAAATTTGTCTTTAAGTTTGACGTCTTACAATGGTACTTCAAATCTGACATTTCACAAGGTGTGCTATAGAATATCTAACTAAAATTTTAACATTTATCATCAAGAAATGTTAAAAATGTATAGTTTGCCTCTAATTGAAATTATTTTAGGCATCAGATGCTTAAATTATTAAACTGGATTTAACATTTTTGGCCTAATTAGAAGGCTTGACATGAAAATGGCTTTGTATAACAAGATAATTTATCTAAAAGTAAACCTGTTGGATAACCAGGCAGGGGGGTGAACATTTACAGTGAATCACCTTGTAACTAATTTTGAAAGACTATTCAATTTCCTAAATCAGTGGTCTTCGTGATTAATTAAAGATGAACATTTTTTTTCCACAATTAAACATTTACTTTAATCCTTCAAAGTTGAAAGTGATAAACATTTGCAGCCTTATTAATAGAATTGCCGTTAATATCATTATAGTTTAATGCTAGTTAATCTTTACTAGACGCATACAAACGTGATATTAACATTTTGTATTAATAGAACAAAATCTACATGCTATTAGTTTGTTTTGAACTGTTTATTTATTTATTAACGGAATCTCCATTTTATTACATAAGTACATATACATATTGTAATATATGATAAAAATAACAAAAAACATAAAAATCATATAAAGAATTACATTGATTATAACCGACTAAGACTACTGAACAAAAATAACAAAAACCATATAAAGAGTTACAATGATTACAGCCAACAAATTATTACTGAACTGTTGATAAAATGAACGTGGCAACACTGCATTTTCATGTGTTCTAACCTTATTGTATCAAGTAATTTAGAGCTTATGCTACACTATTTTTGTTAATGTTTGTAAAAATGTATTTCTTCTGCTAAATAATTTGATTAAAATTTACTTTAAATGAGTGTCTCCACTCCCAGACTAAGCATGAAGTAAAATTTCGAGTTTAGAAAAGCCTGAAAATTTGGTTTGGTCGCGTAGCGAAGCGGAGCGACCAAACCAAATTTTCAGGCTTTTCTAAACTCGAAATTTTACTTCATGCGCCACCGGTATAAAACACTGATTTCAAGTGAAGTTCAAAATATACTGATTAGGTATATACATTTATGATTTATATCATTATTAAATAAATTCCAAATAACCTTATCTTGTTATGACAATTGAGGTTATGCATAAGACTTAAACTAGGAGTACTACTATTACATTATTAGTTATTTTGTTATGACAATTGAGGTTATGTACAAGACTTAAACTAGGGATACTACTATTACATTATTAGTTGTAAACTAACAATTGTAATCTACTCAAACGTTTAATTACCCGAACATTTTAATTACATCCTTAGATAATGCTATTGATGAAATGAACGTGGCAACATTGCATTTTCATTTGCTCTAACTTCATTGGTAATCAAGTAATTTAGAGGTTATGTTACACTGATTTTGCTTATGTTTGTAAAAATGTATTTTATCTGCTAAATATTTTTTTTTAAATTTACTTTAAACGAGTGTCTCCACTCCCAGACTAAGCATGAAGTAAAATTTCGAGTTTAGAAAAGCCTGAAAATTTGGTTTGGTCGCGTAGCGAAGCGGAGCGACCAAACCAAATTTTCAGGCTTTTCTAAACTCGAAATTTTACTTCATGCGCCACCGGTATAAAACACTGATTTGAAGTGAAGTTTAAAATATACTGATTAGGTATATACATTTATGATTTATATAATTATTAAATTAATTCCAAATAACCTTATCTTGTTACGACAATTGAGGTTATGTATTAGACTTAAACTAGGGGTACTACTATTAAATTATTAGTTGTAAACTAACAATTGTAATCTACTCAAACGTTTAATTATCCGAAAATATAAAATTATCCTTAGATAATGCTATTGATAAAATAAACGTGGCAACGTTGTATTTTCATTTGTTCTAACTTCATTCAAATCAATTAATTTAGGGGTTGTGTTACACTGATTTTTCTTATATTTGTGAAAATCTATTTCATCTGCTAAATTATTTCATTAAAATTAACTTTAATGAGTGTCTCCACTCCCAGACTAAGCATGAAGTAAAATTTCGAGTTTAGAAAAGCCCCATGAAAATTTGTCGAGGGTCGCGCAGCGACCCGAGACAAATTTTCGGGCTTTTCTAAACTCGAAATTTTACTTCATGCGCCACCGGTATAAAACACTGATTTCAAGTGAAGTTTAAAATATACTGATTAGGTATATACATTTATGATTTATATAATTATTAAATTAATTCCAAATAACCTTATCTTGTTACGACAATTGAGGTTATGTATAAGACTTAAACTAGGGGTACTACTATTAAATTATTAGTTGTAAACTAACAATTGTAATCTACTCAAACGTTTAATTATCCGAAAATATAAAATTATCCTTAGATAATGCTATTGATAAAATAAACGTGGCAACGTTGTATTTTCATTTGTTCTAACTTCATTCAAATCAATTAATTTAGGGGTTGTGTTACACTGATTTTTCTTATATTTGTGAAAATCTATTTCATCTGCTAAATTATTTCATTAAAATTAACTTTAATGAGTGTCTCCACTCCCAGACTAAGCATGAAGTAAAATTTCGAGTTTAGAAAAGCCCCGTGAAAATTTGTCGAGGGTCGCGCAGCGACCCGAGACAAATTTTCGGGCTTTTCTAAACTCGAAATTTTACTTCATGCGCCACCGGTATAAAACACTGATTTCAAGTAAAGTTTAAAATATACTGATTAGGTATATACATTTATGATTTATATAATTATTAAATTAATTCCAAATAACCTTATCTTGTTACGATAATTGAGGTTATGAATAGGACTTAATAAACTAGGGGTAATACTATTAAATTATCTGTTGTAAACTAACAATTGTAATCTACTCAAACGTTTAATTATCCGAAAATATAAAATTATCCTTAGATAATGCTATTGATTAAATAAACAAGGCAACATTTTATTTTCATTTGTTCTAACTTCATTCAAATCAATTAATTTAGGGGTTATGTTACACTGATTTTTCTTATGTTTGTGAAAATGTATTTCATCTGCTAAATTATTTCATTAAAATTATCTTTAATGAGTGTCTCCACTCCCAGACTAAGCATGAAGTAAAATTTCGAGTTTAGAAAAGCCCCGTGAAAATTTGTCGAGGGTCGCGCAGCGACCCGAGACAAATTTTCGGGCTTTTCTAAACTCGAAATTTTACTTCATGCGCCACCGGTAAAAACACTGATTTCAAGTGAAGTTTTAAATATACTGATTAGGTATATACATTTATGATTTATATAATTATTAAATTAATTCCAAATAACCTTATCTTGTTACGACAATTGAGGTTATGTATAGGACTTAAACTAGGGGTACTACTATTGAATTATTAGTTGTAAACTAACAATTGTAATCTACTCAAACGTTTAATTATCCGAAAATATAAAATTATCCTTAGATAATGCTATTGATAAAATAAACGTGGCAACATTGTATTTTCATTTGTTCTAACTTCATTCAAATCAATTAATTTAGGGGTTATGTTACAGTGATTTTTCTTATGTTTGTGAAAATGTATTTCATCTGCTAAATTATTTGATTAAAATTAACTTTAATGAGTGTCTCCACTCCCAGACTAAGCATGAAGTAAAATTTCTAGTTTAGAAAAGCCTGAAAATTTGGTTTGGTCGCGTAGCGACCAAACCAAATTTTCAGGCTTTTCTAAACTCGAAATTTTACTTCATGCGCCACCGGTATAAAACACTGATTTCAAGTGAAGTTTATAATATACTGATTAGGGTTTATACATTTATGATGTATAGCATTATTAAAAAAATTCTAAATAACCCTATTTTCTTATGACAATTGAGGTTATGTGTAAGACTTAAGCTATCTGAAGCACACTATTAAATTATTAGTTGTAAACTAATAATAGTAATTTTTTTAAATGTTTACTAATCCAAAAATGTTAATATCCTTAAAACCGTGTTAAAGCTGTATGCTAACGTCTATTAATAAGGCTGTTATGTCAATAGCCTTATGTTAACAGTGTAACATATGGCTGTTGAACTGTATTAATACTACAATAAAAAACACTTTTATTCCTTACTTCACTTTTATTTTTATTCATTAGATGTACATTTCGAGTGCAAAACACTCATTATCAATAACTAATTACTAAACAATTAGTGTATTAATACTGTTCTAAAATACACAGAGAAATTTCCTTGTATTCTTAATATAAGAGTCGCCTATTTCCAAAAACCCCTAAATCCATATGAAAACAATGGATTTAGAAATCCCCGACTCATATGGACATGCTAGTATACTAGCAATTTTAATTCACTCCTTATTCTGTTTTCAGTATACACAGCAGCAAGCTAACGCCTTAGGACTCAAAGGATACTGCATGAACACTGAAAAGGGGACCGTCCAAGGGCGAATGCAGGGACCGAGGGATAAAATTGAACAAATGTAAGTTTGACATTTCCGTGTACTCTAATGTTACTAGATTAGCTTTTAGTCCCATCATACAGGCATTCTAAGTATACATATCCTGATGTATAAGTTAATGAAACACTTGTATCTTTTCTTCACTTATTTATTTGGAGTACCAAATGCACATTTCGATCACGATGTGATCATTATCAATGGTTGACAAATACCGTATTTGTCAACCATTGATAATGATCACATCGTGATCGAAATGTGCATTTGGTACTCCAAATAAATAAGTGAAGAAAAGATACAAGTGTTTCATTAATTTAAAACCATCTTCACGCAACTCAACAACAACTGATGTATAAGCTCTACTATTTCTCTTATTCGTTGTTTTTATAAAAGTGTTCAATTTAAATCTTTTAACAAATAGTTAATTAAGCATGATGTAAAATTTCGAGTTCCAAATTTTTATGCTTTTCTAATCTCGAAATCTTACTTCATGCTCCATGCGGCTAAAAGACTGGAATATTGTAAAGTTTAAAATATGTGTATAGTTAAATTAAAAAAAAATAATAATAAGGAGGGGATTATTTAGGGGGCAGTATAGTTGAATATTTACAAGGATTCCAAACTATTGTAAAACGGTTGTAACTGATTGTAAATTACCTGTACAAAACCAGGGGCCACGGCCGGCCTCAATCATAAAGTGTCCGGAACCGAATTATTCTTTCCTAACTGTAAGAGAGCGAGTGAAATGGGTGAATTTGGTGTTTTACCTTAGAAGAAAATATTTCTTTGCCAATCTTCAATAGGGTCCAATGACAATTGACTGATATACCCATCCTATTTTGACACACTTATTAAGGAGGTCTTCCGGTATAATTGACCCAAACTTTAGATTTTTTTTCCAGGGAACTGGTAAGAGTTAGAGACCTGTTTTTTTTTTAAATCTTTATTCGTCCTTGCTCTACAATTGGGATTTTTGTCGAGTCGAAAAAATCAAAATGGCATCCAATATGACGACTGCCCGGCGGAAATGTTCCAAAACTGCGAGCAGCCTAGGGGTCGCTATTCGTCACCTAGAAAAACAAAATCAGCTGAGTTTCTTGAAGAGTATAGTTCAAAGAATGGAATGAACTACGAAATTTTGAAAAAACTCAAAATTTGACAAAATGGCGGGCATTTGACAAAAAAGTCGTGTTTTTCGGTCGATTTTTTTGACTTTGACAGGCTGTAAAAAATCTTTAAAATTGCAAATTGCACCGGGAGGTTAGTTCATTCCATGAAGAAAAGTGTTTTCAATAACGGAAGCAAAGAACGAAGTCAATTGGTTGAACCGTTCAAACGCTAGAATGCTCGCAGTTTTGAAAAATGGTGATGTGTCCATCATAGTACTTTCCCCCGTAAATTGCGTATTAAATCACTTTTTAAAGTTTGTAAAGAGGCTAATGAATCACCCTGTAGAAAATTGTGTTTGAAAGTTCCCGAAAAACGTTCTTCTTTTTATAACATATTACGAAGTGGTCCTCAATAACTAGATAAAACACACAACTTTTGAAATATCTCAAAAACTAAGAGTGCTATGACAAAAAGTAAGTGAACAATACATCTTCATTTTGTTATTATCTACAACTTTTATTTGAAAGAATTTTTTGTTTGATGAACATTTATTGAAAAAATCTGAAAAAACTGAAAAACGCTAAGAGTAAAGTACCACTTCCGGTTTTCCGATTTTCACCAAAAGCTTTTCAGTTCTTCCGATTGTAACAAAAAGCTTAAGTTTCAAGTTTCATTTCGATATCTTTAGCGGTTTTTGCGGTACAGCGCACACAGACATTTTTCAAAAATGGTCTTATTCGACTCAGGGGACCTCAAAACGGATATTTCCGCTAAAATTTTTTATTCGAAAATTTTCACGAAAACAAAACTTTCCCTTTGTATTACATACGGGGGAAAGTAAAAATGTAGTTTCGAGAAAAACGCGTTTAAAGTTTGCGAAACATTTTTTCTGTGTAATTCAAAATATTCGGCGAAAAATTCGCAAACAGTAGTGAATATCCAGGTTTTCGGGGTCGCTGAATACAAATTGAGGTCGAATTTGTAAAATTCAAAATGGCGGATCCAATATGGCGGACCAAAAAACTCATACTCATCAAAATTTATGAAATTCGAGATTAAAGTTATGCCTGCGCGACCCATCCCGTTTGGGACGGCGATGCATTCAAAGGCCTGTAGCGACGTAAATATTTGCCGGATCGAAATATCCTTTTACCCACATATTCTAGACATGTTTAGCTTTGATTTCATACAAAAAAAAATCGATTTTTTGAAAAAAATATACCGGAAGACCCCCTTAAACAGAAAGGGAAGAGGTTCGCCTCTTTAGGAAATCCATTTTACACTTTTACGACAGTTTTGAATCCTTATAAAAATTCAACTATACTGGCCCCTAAATAATCCCCTCCTTGAAATGTTTGTTTAAGTGACACTGTCAATTAATAAAATAAACATATTTGTCAATTGTAATACTATTGAGAATAAACATATAGTGTTCGAAATGTGCATTTAGTGAATAAAACTAATTTGTGAAGAAATAGATTATTACAATAATTATTATACTGCTTGTGTTTGATCTCAGGTTAATTGATTTTACAGTTTTTTTTATTTCGTCTAACCAAAATTCGATTGCTTGGAGCAATTTGCTTGGGGATATGAATACATGATAAAAACAAAAAAAAAACACTGTATATTCTTCTTTTAATGTGTTTATTTTTATTATTAAATGCAGGAAGGATTGGTTACAAACAGTTGGAAGTCCATCATCGAGGATTGAGAAAGCCGTTTTCGTCAATGAGAAGGCAATCAAGGAGTACACCGATGAGAGCTTTGTCATCAAACGTTAATGAGTTTAAATCTTGTAATATTTGCATGTATTTATTGTGAAGAATGTATTTATTTTGACCACATGAAATGTTAAATGATTAAAATTAACATTATTACCGAAATTATATTATTTGTTACAAAATATTCAGTACAACTAAAATTGATCCAACTTAGTTCCTAGTAGTGATGATTGAATAAAAGTCCATTTTTGGGGACCCTCGTGGGTCAGTGAGTAGAGCTTCTACTCTTGGGCTAGAGGGTCGTGGGTTCAAATCCCACCGGCGGGTGTGACTTTCTTATGGGAAAATTGGCACCCTCTGCAGCCATGGATGTTGTATGAATGCGACGTCCATATGAATTATATCATATGTTCAATTAAAAAAACCTCGAGAGTGCCATGATTCAATCTTTTTTCAAATTTAGGTTGGCTACACACTTCAGGAATTGATATATAAAATGTCAGACACAATAATTTTAATTATAATATTTTCAGAGTTGCCAACCTACAATATTTTCCATGGCACTCTAGAGATTTTTTTTAATTGAACATACGATATAACGATTTAAATTAACTTAAACACATACATATAAGTTAATTTAAATCCAAATAGCAGTATGGCCAAGAGCTGAGGTCAAAAAAAAAGTCAATTTTTTTGTTTCACGAATGTTAACATTTGAAAAAAAATATATTGATAGCTAGAAACAAGTCGGAGAGAATAAAAACATTAAGGGGGTATTACCATTCGGAAGTTTTAAAAAATTGGATTTATTTTTTTTGCATATTATGATACTTGATAGTATCTAGTTTCATGCCACAAAACCGTTTTACAATACGCGAATAGTTACTTAGTTTTTTGCTTGTTGAAGTAAACAATGCTGAGTAGGTGGCTGGGTGGAAATACGCAGAACTCAAACGAAAGTTTGAATGCTTGTGCCTGGAAGCTGACTTCGAAGCACGTCAACTGTGGCGGAAAAACCGTCGCTATCGCATCTTTCATAGCTACCAGCATCTTCAACGACGGATACTCGGCAGTTTTTAAGACGATGGAGACACTGGGAATCCATATCGGCCTGCAAGCCAAGGCCTTCTGGTGCGGAGCGCGAGACGTGGGACGAATTTTGCCTGACTCCAGCAGTTTAGAAGGCCATCCAACAACGCTGACAGGAGCAAATCATTCAAACCCAGTTTTTAGAGGAAAAGGAGGGCCTACTGTAAGGAGCTGGCATAGCTGACTAAAGCCAAAAAACTCCAAAAATAGTTAAAAATTATTCAAAACTTTAAACGCGTTTTTCTCGAAACCACTTTTTTTTCGCTGGCCGGAAACTTTCTTTTCAAACTATGAAACGGATCGACTTGAGCCTTTAGTTTTCAGTTCTCCACATTATCCTCTGGAGTTTGAACCACAGTCATTCAAATATATTAATATTTGATATTTTTCATAGAGCCTTAAAGTCAGAAAAAGGAGGGCACAAAGCGACCACTTTTTTTGAATAGCCTCCATTTTGTTATTTATCGAGATTTTTTATTGTCGGTGGTTCAAACTCCAGATAATTTAATACAGATTAATGACTACTACTTCATTTTACATTTCAAATCACAGAATCGAAAAAATCTTTCCGGCCATGAGGAAAAACCGGGGGACACGGACTTATTTGAGGCCAGATTTAGAGGTCAAGCAGGACGATTGAAAAGAATTAAAATTCATTTTTTTATAGTTCATGAATCTATAAACAAGTTGCAAGAAACAGCAAGATCGCATGTATTGAATTTACCCAAAAAAAATAAATTCTGAAAAACCGTCAAAAAAACACTATCCTAGTGGTAAAGGGGGTATTACCACTAGGATAGTGTTTTTTTGACGGTTTTTCAGAATTTATTTTTTTTGGGTAATGAAACAAATCAAGTGACTTATTCAGTTATATATCGTTAACTTGTTTCTCATTGATCACTTGGTAAAACATTTCTATTAATATATAGGTATTTGATTGAAAGTTATAGTCCAGTCAATGAATATATTGTAGAGTGCATGGAATATGCGAGCATTTTTTACTTCAGGACTTTGTTAGGGGTAGTTAGTAGGTAAACATACTAAAAGTCCCCGCCCATGGGAGGTGAGCTAAAGGCCAGGAGGGGGGTAAAAGGTCACATTTTTTTGTTTTTCGTTTATATCTTGGAAACGGTGCATGTAGAAAAAAAAATGTTTTAAATAAAAATGAAAGCTAATTAAATTTCCTATAAAATTGTTATAATACATATTTGTCCCAATGGTTTCCGAGATATGGAAACTAAAGAGAAAAAAAGTGCGCGGGTACTCCACCCCCCTCCACTGTACCAAGTGGGTAGGAGATGAGACCTCCTGCCCATTTGTTCGTTGGCTGCCAATTATCGTTGAAAATTATCAATTTTTAATAACGTATATCTCTGAAACCGTTGGGAATTCGACAAAGAAATAATTTTATAGGAAATTTAATTTGCTTTTATTTTTATTTAAAACATTGATTTTCTACATGCACCATTTTCGAGATATAAGCGAAAAACTAAAAAATGCGAACTTTCGATCTCCCTTCCGCCTTTAACTCGCACTTTCACCTCCGAGGGGCTTTGTCCTTTTTACCTACTAACTACTCCTAGCAAAGTCTGAAGTAAAAAATTCTTGCATATACACACACCTATCTTTTGAGCACTCATTGACTGGACTATTAGCAATATTATAAACATGTTTTATTAAGTAAGTCAATTAAGAACCAAGTCAAAGATATATTAGTTGGTAGAATTATCACCATTGAATCAACTCACCACAATAATTTTTCTGGACCATCATTATTATTACTTGGTGAAACATATTGAAAATAAGGTATAAATCTAATAATAATAAAACACTGAAATTTCTCACCTGCAGTGATGCATGAACATTGTTCGTTGTACATATCTGAGGTGCAGATTTCGATAATTTAGAGCCCGACACTTGGCTTATTACACAAATATTCAAGTCTTGATGGTGCTACAAAAAGACTAGTTTACTTAAATTGTTTATTAAAAGGCATACATTAATAAATAAACTCTCTTCTTTCTGGCAGTATCTACATAGATGGAAGTAATACAAATAGATATCTTGCAGAAGTCAAGAAATTTAAATTGTTTACATTTTAAATACAACCCCCTAAATGTATAAATAAGTTTAATTAAGGAAAATGTCCTAATACACTAAGGGACACCACCTCATGTGAAAAAAAAAGTAATACGTATATCTCAGTGCCAAATAGAATAATAGATAATTAATATTAAAACACTTAACTTTGTTTTACCACTTTAATTAACTTTTTACAGTGACTATAGTTTCGACTACAAGCTAGTCATTATCAAACTGAGTACCTAAAATACATTGTACATTGTTTTTATAATACAGCATCAAAGAGGGGAGTATACATTATGTCGGTCTGGTCGTTGATGAGGGGAATTTCCAGATTAGCTTTCAACTTGTGAATTTCCAGCGCTTCCAGTAAATCCATTTTTCGGCCTTTGTCCGACAAATGGATTACGGAAAGCATGCTGTCTTCTGTGCAGGTGTGGTTGTTTTCTATTAAATGAGTTGCAAAAGTGGACTTGTTATTCTTTAAACGGACTGAATTTAAATGCTCAGTCCGTTTAAAGAATAACAAGTCCACTTTTGCAACTCATTTAATAGAAAACAACCACACCTGCACAGAAGACAGCATGCTTTCCGTAATCCATTTGTCGGACAAAGGCCGAAAAATGGATTTACTGGAAGCGCTGGAAATTCACAAGTTGAAAGCTAATCTGGAAATTCCCCTCATCAACGACCAGACCGACATAATGTATACTCCCCTCGTTGATGCTGTATTATAAAAACAATGTACAATGTATTTTAGGTACTCAGTTTGATAATGACTAGCTTGTAGTCGAAACTATAGTCACTGTAAAAAGTTAATTAAAGTGGTAAAACAAAGTTAAGTGTTTTAATATTATTTTATAAAGATGTACCACAAAGTGAACGCCAACCAAATCAAAGATTTAATAGATAATTGTTGTGATTGGCACGTCTCAAATTTTGTATCGAGAGGGGTGCCAGGACTCTTTGAAGATGATAATTTCAATGTTATTCATGATAAACGAGGAAAATAAATACATTGCACTGTAATGAAAACCAATATTATTTTTATTTATTCTTTCGGCACAATATATAAGCTGCGCCACTCGTTTTCACTAACACTTTATGTACTTATTAAAAAATAATGCCATTTTCATTAATGCAACACTGATGCAAAGAGTTCCGTTCTGAACCCCCAACAGAGCGGACGTCGAGCGTGAGTTGTGCGTTCCATCCCTGCTTACATTTGACCCACACGTAGCTGTTTCACAAATCCTTTTTCATCCTCTCTATTTCATCCTTTACAATCACCTATATCCTGACAATCCTTTCATTTATTACCCATCATTGCAACTACGTGTGTATTTTCCGTAAGTGCATCCCTTACCTCAGGGATAGCGAAACTCTATTTATTAAATTATACAAAATTACTGTGACTGGTCCACAGGGCCTAGTAGCCGAGGCCATAAATTACGCAGAAGAAGAACACCGATGCAAAACATAACCTTCAATTCTATGCCAGGTTTTTTTTTTATCTGTGGATGTTAAGTTCCATATTTCAACCTGCTATGAAATTGCACTTCTATAAGCAACAGTTTGCCTGAGATTTTACACCTTTTGGGTTAAAGTTAAACATTTTATGAGACAAATAACGCACCACAAAACACAACGCGCACACCATTTTACAACTGTACTTCTTTCTCTAATGTTTTTTTTTGCCACCAGGTGGCGTATTTGAACGCGTTAGTCGTCAATGCAATGATTATAACCTAAAATTAGATATTATATTTTAATAAACAGCAAGATTTCTTTTAAAAGTGTTCAATTTGAAGTTTCGAAAGAGTGTTTTCCACTCCCAGGTTAAGCATGAAGTAAAATTTCGAGTTTAGAAAAGCCTTAAAATTTTCAGGCTTTTCTAAACTCGAAATTTTACTTCATGCGCCGCGCGTATTAAACACTGAAATATTGTGAAATTACAAATTTACTGCTAAATCAGTATTAAAAATAAACTGCTAATGTAAGAATTAAAATATAAACAACAAAAATAAAAAATATTGTGTTACACAGACAAAGTTAAAGTGTTTTATTTTAATAAATAAACAACATTTGTTGAATTCCACAATATTTGAGTATGCACGTTAAACTGGTTCATCTCTGAACTCGAGTTCAAAATGACATTGTAATAATAGAAACTATCATTTTGAACTCAAATTCAGAGATAAACAAGAACTTGGAGAGCTTCTTCAATCAAACCATTTTGTAATTTTGACATTGCACAAGGGCTGTGTTACAATAAACCTACACGTTTGAAGTTTGTGATTTTGACGTATTACGTTCCTAGCTGTCATTATGGCAATATGAAAGAAAATGTACAACATGAAACGCTCGTCTCGGCTCGTCTTCTACTTTGATGAATTCCAGATACGATGTTTCTACCGTACCAAATTCGAACGTCGGTGAGTGATCTTTTTTATTTTACTAAAAGTGTAGTGTAGTGTAATAGAGGTGGCGCAAGAAGCGTTTCTTTGCGCATGCAAGAAGCTCAAAATTTGGGAATTTTTCTAATTAAAAATGCACGCGATAGTGAAAATCGTAAAGATATTAGATCAACCTTTAAATAATTATTATAATTGAAGCAAGAAGGAATTAAATCAAAAACGGATTTGTTTGGCTTTTTTTTGCAATACACCATTTTTTATCTGGATTATTTTCTTTTAATACTTTAACCCTTTCGGACCTAAATTATTTAAAAGTAATTTTTGCTTGATAAAACAGTTGATATACGTTTATTAAGTATTTATTTTTGAACCTCAGAATATGTGAGTGTTAAATAAGCTTGGCGAATGAAGTAAAGATTTTCAATAATTATTACATGCAGGCAGTATTATCACAGTTAGATAATAACATTATATTTTAATATTAAAGATTACCTATCTTATTTGTCAGTGCAAATCTAAGCGCATTACCTTGCAACTAGGTACGATAATATGTATTTGCCAGCCTCTTCATAATATTTTTAAGATTCTTATCAGAGCTAAAGTTGATATTAAGGTCAACCCAGATACTTTTATTATTTATTTATTAAATAATCCGTTTATTAATTTTATTAAAATTACGAAATTTATTGATTAATTAATCAATTGATATTAGGAACTTTTAGTATAAGTTACATGAATATTTTTAACTGAGTTTGTGCCTGAACGTCAATTGATAATAATCATGGAAATTGACGAAAATCAACCATTTTTTTCAATATTTATCAAAATTACGAACGAGCATTGTATAAATTACAGGTACTATAGTTTCGACTAAAACCTAGTAAAGTCAAAGCTATTGTCGATATAAAAGTTAGAATAAAAGTGGTAAAACAAAGTTGAGTGTTTTTAATATTATACAATATTGTATCTATTTTGTATTGTAGAGGCTTTTACTTCGTTATACGTATTAATTTAACAATAAAACACTTATTGATTTTGTTCATATAACACTCTTTTATTTTACGTGACTGCAATTTCGGCAACTTCAGCTTGCCATTATCAAACATGTAGTCAGGGTCGACTGGAGGGCGATGCGAAGGGTGCGACCGCACAGGGCCCCGCGCCACTGTTTTTGAAAAATTGTTTCATTTTCCTTTTCTTTTCTTTTTTTAATCGAAATACTTCAACTTTTATGAACATACCTGTAGCATAAAACGGATATCCGAAATTGAAAGATAGAAAAAAAAAACAACCTTTATTGGTATAAAAAAAATCCAAAACTCGAAATTTTACTTCATACGCCACGCGTGTAAAACACTGATTTACAGTAAATTTAAAAATACACCCACCTCTTATGTTTGAACCTTACGTCAATACATTCTACACATGTTTACTGTTTACTAATATACTTATACACCTTTTATTGTAACTCGAGGATTTTGAGATATTATTTTTTTCATATTTAATCGTCATTTTAATAACGAGTAAATAGTTTTGTAAATATATAATCATTTTTCTAAATTTGTGTGTCGTCTGACTATTTGGGGGGTGAGGAAATCCCTCCCAGTGCATGTTGTTCAAGGCACCGCAACTCCAATTTGCACTGGGCCCCGCTTCTGTTTCTGCCGGCTCTGCATGTAGTAAATAAAACTAGAAACAAAACAGGTATATATACCTGTTTTGTTTCTAGTTTCATTTATAGTAGTTCCAGCGTTATATGAAAAAAATGACTTCAGTTTGCGGTTAACTTGTAAATGATAATTGGGGGTTTATGACCATAACCGCAATAAAACTAACCTGCGCTGGCCAGATGTTTTGCATAGAAAATTCATGACCGAAATGAACAGGGCCGCTACAAGGTGTGTTGTCCCCGGGGCGCGAGGCAAACAACGGAAGAAAAAATGATTATTTTAGACTAGATTTAACTCTGCCGTCAAACGTTAAATTTAACGTTTTCGATAGAGAATACCATCGAATGTGCATTTTTACATATCTACGTCAGTCATTGGAATGAAATGTTCTAATACGGACTTGAAATTATGCAGCCGACTCACGGCCGAGCATGCAATAAGCTGTTTGCTGAGGGGATATTTTTATTGAGGATTATGGTTTATGGTGTTATAAAAGTATAAAAATTTATTGCAAATTTGAAGTCATTTTTTTCATATAGCGCTGGAAGATCTATACTACATGCTTGATAATGGCAAGCTAAAGTTGCCGAACTGCAGTCACGTAAAATAAAAAAGTGTTGTACAAACAAAGTCAATAAGTGTTTTATTGTTAATATTGTATCTATAATGAATATTAATATAGTATCAATAACCGCAAACTATATTGTAACATTATTCCCACTGAACAAAAAACAAACAAATAACGTTATATCAACATTGTAGCAATATTAAACGTTGTTTTAATGTCGATGAAACATTACTTAAATGGATTTGCTCAGTGGGTTGTGTGCACATTGATTAACATATTAAAATATAAATGTATTTGAAATAAAACAACAGAGTTGGGAGGGTTTCACTTTAATTGTTGAACACTGCAACATGTTTCACCACAGCTTTCGTCAAAAGCTCATCTTAGACATCCTTTTTAAAAAACAAAGACAACAAGCCCTGAAATTAGTATATCCCACCAATTTTCAAAATCAGAATAATAAATATTGCTCATTAACATTTAACGGTCCCCCTTCGATTGCCATCAGCAAAAAACTCAGATCCTTAAACCTAACTCCTTCTTTTAGAACGGTCAACTCACTTAATAAATTCATCAATAATTCTAAAGACAAATCTGATAAAACTACGAACTCTGGCGTGTATTTGCTAGAGTGTGGAGATTGCCCTAAGGTATACGTTGGACAAACTGGACGTAGCTTCCCAGATCGCATTTCAGAACATCAAAAATGCTTTCAATTTAAGAAAACCTCTTCAACCTACGCCAATCATTTAATCGAATACCAACATAACTTTAACCCTAAATTCAAAATTTTGCACGAATGTAACAAAAGTCGTAAATTAAACTTATTAGAAGAATTAGAAATTAATAAATATAACAAAAAAGGTATTCTATTAAATGACCAAATAGAAGTAAACAACTCACCCCTAATCAATATTTAGTCGCTCAAAATTGTTTGTATTAGTTTCAGCCTAATTACCTCATTAACCCCCCCCTTCTATTAACTTAATTGCATTAGTATATAAGCTCTTACCTGTACTTTGTAAAATCATTATTTCATCTGCCTGATGAAGCCACTGTGTGGTGAAACATGTTGCAGTGTTCAACAATTAAAGTGAAACCCTCCCAACTCTGTTGTTTTATTTCAAATAGTATTATGGAGTTTCATCATGTATCCGCCTCATCAATTAAATATAAATGTATATATTATATATTCCATTTATTTCTGGATCTCGCCTAGCTATGGAAAAGTGACAGTTTAAGTATTGTAAATGGGGCTGGTTGTGTTTTAAATCAGGGTTTTTAAATGTCACTGTCAGATGTTCGATTTTAAGGTTATAATTTCTGACTATTGTGATCTTACACTGTTGCCTGTTTTACAAATTTTCAGATATAAAAGGATAATAATATGCAGTTTTAAGATTAACAAAATTTACTACTTGGTTTTTGTACATACAAACACAGCAATAATATTGTATATAACAAATATAATGAATTCGGCTCTGCAAACTTATTTCGTCATCCATTTGTATTTCTCGCTTGGGTCTTCCCGTTAACACATTTTGATCAACTCCATCCATCCACCTTAATTTTGGCCATTCTCTCTTCTGTTGGCCCTCAGTATTTTTTTGTAGAATTGCAAATTTATTCCCACCCTCTTGTGATACTGATAATTTTCATGTCAAACAATTTTTAAGCCCTCATTCCACTTTTATTATTTAGTCAAGAGAACCTGCATCTGAATCTTCTGATGTTTGTTCTGAGCCAGATTCCCCAAGCGAAATAATAAAAGGAGGAATGGTTTCAAAAGAAAGGTTCCCCATGTGTTTTGTCCAGTCATCCGAAATAAGTTTTTCACAATGATCACAGAAATTTTGCCACATATCGGATGTACATTTTGAGAGAGACTCAAGCCATAAATTCTGAACACGATCCTTAGATGGTTGCTTAGAATTTATGTGCTTATTGTAGTAAGTCTTACAAAACCCCCATGCCATTTCAATTGGATTGTATTGACAATGGTATGGCGGTAATCTAAGAACTTCGTGCCCGCTCTTTCTCAAAATGTCATCAACTACGTAAATTTTGTCATTTGATCGAAAAGGTATAAATAAAGCCCATAGTTCCTTTTTGGTTAATTTTGGATTGAATTTTACATTGTGTTTAACCAACCACTCCTGCATTTCGCATTTCTTACAAGAAAATGAAGGAGTTTTGTCTAATTGCACAGAATGGTATGCAGCATTATCCATAATAACTACACATTTCCCTGAAAGCTTAGCCAAAGCAGGAATAAGTTGATTAACCACCCAATTTTGAAAAGTATTACCATCCATTGTGGCATGGTAATCTCGGTCATTGTTTTTCGAATGTAATAAAAAATCGCACCCATCCAAAAACCCACCCCTATACCCAGCATGTAGAATGGTGAAGCGTTTGCCTTCATTTTTGAATTTAGTTGGATTACTTTTTATATCCGTTTCATGTACCCAGCGTCGAACCACGGATCCATTCTGATATATCCATGTTTCATCCAGGTATACGAATTGGATATCTTCACTGGAATTTTGATACTGTAAAAATTTTCTAAGGAAAATAATTTTAGCTGCAACAACATGTTTTTGTTCACAGAGAATTTTGCGCCCATTAATTAATTTGAATTTATACCCCATACTTTTAACAACCCTATAAAGTGTTGTTCTACTCCCATGGAACTCATAATTTTCTTTCATATCATTCAAAAGATCTCTCAAAGTAAAATACTGATTTCTAGAGTTATATTGCCAAATTAGTTGTTGCAGATCTTTTCTAGCTAGGTGATTCCAAAAATGGCTGTTTTTAGATCGTTTGCCAGAAGTAGTAGATTTCAATTCATCAGGTCTTTGTCGTAAAATTAATTGTAATGAAGATCTCCCTACCTGAAACGCAATTATCTTTAATTAAATATATATGATAATTAAAATACTAGACATACCCCAAAAATATCTATTAAAATCGTAATAATATTGTGATGCTGTAGATTTGGATTACTTTGCCTAAAATGTTTGTAGGATTTCAGAATTTGTAACTTTTTTGATTCAGAGATAATCTTTGGCATGTTAATATTTAATATGTGCCTGAAATTATTTTTCACTTTGACATTGACACAGCATTGCAACACTAGATTAATTTGATTTAATAATAAAATGCTCGAAGAACCAACGCGTGGCGAAATAATTGTTGCAAGATTAACAATAAACCTCTTCAAAATTAAAAAGAGGATTACTTATGATATCATAAATTATTGCAACACTGTTAAAATAAGGAATCAGGAGTGGCAACTAATATAAAATGTAAATGTTGATACTGCAACATAACAACACGAAAGCATGGCTAGGCGAGATCCAGAAACAAATGGAATTGTGTATATGTATGCAAAATATGCAGTACGGACGATAGGGGGATTAACATGTTCAGAAATTTTATATAGCAAGTATGTGTTTCTGCTTATTTTGCTGCCGATCTTGTATACATGCTGATCCCAAGAGAGAGTTGGGTTTAATGTAATACCCAGAAATATAGCTGTGTCTGTGTTACATTCGGATCGTGGTGAGAAAGAAAGTATTTTTGCCTTATCTTCATTAATCGAAAGATTATTATATTTAAACCAATGTATTGCCTCAGATTCTAGAGGCAATTCTTCCGCTGCCGAATCTGATTTAAACTTCCTGACTAACGTTGTGTCATCGGCATATTAATCATAACTTTTAAACATGCTGTTAATCTTTTGTTTTCAAGATTTCTCACAAACCCACTCACTCTTTTGATAAAAACTAAATGAAATTCGTATTGCACACGTAACTGAATGTGATTTGGAATTTCCTGTAAACTTTGATATTAACGAGGTTTACAGGAAATTCCAAATCACATTCAGTTACGTGTGCAATACGATTTTCTTTTGGTTTTTATTAAAATAGTGAGTGTGTTTGTGGGAAATCTTGAAAACAAGTGATTAACCCATTAACGGCCGAGCAATTATAGAGATAACTCTAAAAGTTGATGTTAGGTAAAATTCTGGACTTCTTTTTATATCTATAAATGACTTATTGTATTACATACTGTGAATTTTTCTTTTAAATATACATAATGTATATGCTGTAAAATTTCAGGCATTCGTCGATTTCATATAAAAACGTGCAGTATGAAGTTTAGAACGAGTGATTCCACTCCCAGACTAAGCATGAAGTAAAATTTCGAGTTTAGAAAAGCCGGAAAATTTGGTTTGGTCGCTCCGCGAAGCGGAGCGGCCAAACCAAATTTTCAGGCTTTTCTAAACTCGAAATTTTACTTCATGCGCCACGCGCATAAAACACTGAAATATTGTAAACTTTGAAATACACTCACATATTTTTTTTTAAATGAGTAATAATCGAAATATTTAAATAACAAATTATTTAAATTTTTCTTCATACATTTTTAAGTCAGGTCAAATAATATAATATATCAAATTAACTTATTTAGTAATTTAATTAACAAAAAATTAATCATGTTGCGTGTATGCATCAATGGCGCTTAATGAGTTAACAGCATGTTAAAAAGTTATGATTAAAATGTTTTTTCCATAAAATAAAACACTTTAACTTTAACAAAGTTAAAGTGTTTTATTTTATCGAATTAACATGTATAACGAAGTAGAAGCCTCCACCGTTCATAATTTAAAATGTTTTTGTTCGCGCAGTTGAGTAGTTCGTGCTTTGTTCATATCCATAAGGTCGACAAAATTACACCGACACTTATAGTCATTATTGTGTCGGGAATGTGTGCACAGCAATTTCCTGTCGACGTACATAATTTTTTGCAAACAGAATTCTCCTTTTTAGTGAAAGTTAGCGCACGGATAATAAACAGCGTGTCGTATTTGTGATGTTAGTTAGTTTGTAAAGTTTACACCAACAATAATCAAACAAATATTTGATTTTTTTGTAAAGGGAGTTTTCTGAATATTTACGATTTTTTAATTATAGTAAATGTAGTGTTAGAGATGTATTGCTCTGTGTTGGTGTTTTTATAATATTGTGATATGTTTTGAAATTTTTGTGAA
Organism: Philonthus cognatus; assembly: GCA_932526585.2. Classification (NCBI taxonomy): domain Eukaryota; kingdom Metazoa; phylum Arthropoda; class Insecta; order Coleoptera; family Staphylinidae; genus Philonthus; species Philonthus cognatus. The sequence continues at coordinate 53,469,392 of OW052247.1, read as the reverse complement.
AATTGAATTGACATCCATTTTGCGAAGACTATTAATTAGAGAGAAATAAGTGCAAGTAAGTATTTTTGTTTAGACGATTAAAATTGAGAAGTCTCCAACTAATTTTACTAGGAAACCTAATTTTGTTAGATAATAATAATAAGTCTATTGCACAACAGGAAATTTCACAATTACAAGACAATGTACTATAATATAATAAACAATTAACGTCCCACTGAGCAAATCCATTTAAGTAATGTTTCATTAACATAAAAACAACGTTTAATGTTGCTACAATGTTGATATAACGTTATTTGTTTGTTTTTTGCTCAGTGGGGTATGCACAGGGTGGGGCAGAAAAACCTATCCGATTTCAAAACGTTATAAAATTAAAACCACTCAACTTGACAAAACATTTTTTTTATTAACATATCGCAAATTTTATGCCATTTTTAAATTTAAGTTTTGAAAAGCACATCACTCAAATGTCGTCCTTGGGGGCGGATACACTGATTTAGGCGCTCGCGGTAGCTTTCCATGACTTTCACCGTCATTTCCACAGGAATTTCTTCAATTGCCCGAGCAATTTCCCTTCGTAAAGCAAGAAGGGTCCTTGGTCGATGCTGGAATACCTTCGATTTGAGGTAACCCCAAAGGAAGAAGTCACATGGAGTGAGATCCGGTGAGCGCGGCGGCCAGCCAATATCACCTCTCAGAGAAATGAGGCGTCCGGGAAACATTTCCCTGAGAATGTCCATTGATCGTCGCGATGTGTGGGCGGTTGCACCATCCTGTTGAAACCACACATTTTCCACGCCATTTTCTTCCATTTTGGGTTGAAGAAAATTTTCCAGCATGAAACAATAACGCTCGCTGTTGACCGTTACGGTTTGCCCATTTTCTTCAAAAAAGTAAGGCCCCCAGAGGCCTAGGCGAGAAAGAGCACACCACACAGTCACTTTTGGGCTATGGAGGGGTTTCTGATGGATTTCCCGAGGATTTTCGTCACTCCAATATCGAAAATTCTGCCTGTTTACGGCGCCACAAAGGTTAAAATGGGCTTCGTCCGCGAAGAGCACAACATCGTCTATTGGGAGTTCTCGGAGATCGCGACACAGGTTCATCTTCTTCTTCTCTTCTGAGAAAAGGGATTTGAAATCGGATAGCTTTTTCTGCCCCTCCCTGTACATAGAAATTTAAGTCTAAACAATGCTAGTGTGTATGACAGATATTTAAATTAATTAATTATTTATTAAACATTTCGCAGAGTTGTGAAAAATATAATAACAGGGTGATAATTTATTAGTAGCGACGGCTCTCAGCCTAACTTCAGGGTCGGCCAGAGCCCCAAGCTAATATGTATCCGTTATTGAATGGTGACTTTGTTGTGCAATTTCTTGTATTCATAAAGCGCGATCCTAACCTGAAATTGTGTGTGCCTTGGCGCTGTGGCCTACCCTGAAGTTAGGCTGCGAGCCGTCGCTGTTTATTAGATATTCCAGACATGATAACAATGGGAGATTTTAATCTCAGGTTAGTCCTATGGCTAGGCACAAGGCCATAGCCAAAAAAACAATTCGAAGGTGGTTATAAAAATTTAGGGATGTAAACCGTTATTTTTTTCGTTCCGGAAAAAATAACGATTTTTTTACTGTTTTCTACAAGTGATTGTTGAAATTTTTCAAATGATATTATTTATTATGTTGATGTGTCCATCATAGCACTGTCCTCATTATAGATATGATGATTTAAATATTAAGAATATGGAAAAGTGTCTCAAACTAAATTTGTTCTACTTTTATTATTATTGTCGCCTTTACAAAATAAATATTTTTTAAATTTTTTCGCTATACCTATCACATCTCAGCAGTATATATTTTCAACTTTACTTCAAAACAGAGGTTTATACGCGTGGCGCATGAAGTAAAATTTCGAGTTTAGAAAAGCCCCGTGAAAATTTGTCGAGGGTCGCTGCGTGACCCTCGACAAATTTTCACGAGGCTTTTCTAAACTCGAAATTTTACTTCATGCTTAGTCTGGGAGTGGAAGACACTCGTTAGTTCAAAACGTGTCACAACTATCAAAATGTGTATCGCAAGTGTCATAAAGAAAAAGAATAACATGACCATCTAATAATACATTTCAAATAATAGTTATCTCAAATTCACAATAATCGGCTGACGCTGATTTGTGTCAAATTTGATACATTGGACTAAATGTCATTTCAGTTGACAGGATAGACTAATGTCTGCTGATGGCGACTCATGTTAAGTTGACACAATGGAACGCCGACTATCGTTATCTTAAGTCAAGTTGACACGATAGGCTAATGTCAGCCAATCAAGTGACTTACAGTCATAAAGTAACAATAGTGAAAATGCAGTCGATGTAGTGATTTAATGACAAAATCATATCATAATCGAAAGACAGTTAACCAAGTGACTTGCAGTCATAATAGGTTTGTTCGTTACATGAACTGGTGCAGCACTTTTTACACTTTCTGCACCGAAACCGTTCGTTACATGCACTAAGTTGAACTGAACTGTGTTCGTTTGCGTCAGTTCACTTGCACTGAACCCTGGTCCAGAGTAGGTGTAACTAGCGCAGGTTAGAAAAAGGAGAGGGTGGGAGATATACAATTTTCAAAGATGGACGGGACATGTCTATGGTTGTGCAATGTGTGAATTAACGAGCAAACATTCTGAAATCGTCACTCAACAACCCTAATTTTTTTTATTAAATTATGAAACACGGATTTCATTCAGTTTGCTTAATTTTATTTGTTTATAAAATACAGTACCAACATTTTATTATTAGTGTTTCCTTAAACTGTCTTGTAGTGTGTTGCAGAAATTATTTTTTTTATATTTTACACCAAAGGTGTTCGTTTGTTTTCAGTTCAGTTCATGTACACTGACATGAACTGACCTGAACTGGTGACGTCACAAACTTGAACTCAGTTCAACTTAGTGCAGTACAAACGAACAAACCTAATATCGCAATAATGAATATACAGTGAATTAATGACAAAATCCTTTTTATTCTCAAAAAAAAAAAAATAGAGGTGGAACTAAAACTTACTTCTTTTTTTCAAAGTCGAACGAAAACTGAAATTTCTAGGTAAACAAAAATCTGAAATGGTCTCAATCGAGTGAGGAGACGAATATTTGCGCAAACAGTTTTGATTTAAAAATTGCAAAAAAGCATACTAGTCGAATATTTTGAAATTCGAATAGTCGAATACGTCGAACATCAAAATTCCCAGCTCTACGTGGGATACAGATCAAATGAAAACAACCCGTAACATATTTCTTTGTGGAACATGGTATGGGTGTTCCAGATCTAACAAGAACATACAAATTATTACAAAACAACTACAAGACATTGGTTTGCATGTTGTTTGCACAATATGTGACAACATGCAACTAATGTTAGGGTCATAAAACAATTAAGGGAGGAATCAAATCGTAGGTTCATTTTGGAAGGTAAGGAAAATCGCTCAAGGGGTATCTTGATAGGAAATCAGAAAATAATACCCTTGTTTGATCCACCTCACCTTCTAAAATGTGTCAGAAACAATTTATTAAATTACAATGCCACATTCAAATGGAAGGGAACAAACTTCACGGCTTGCTGGTTGGATATTGTGAAGCTACATGAAATGGATAATGGAGCATGTTACTGCCTAAAATAACTAATTGCCATGTTTACGAAAATAAAATGAATAAGATGAAAGTGAAATTGGCATCTCAGGTAGTTTCCCAACGTACCTCATCTTTATTGAGATTTCTTGTACGCTGACTGATTGCCATTTATCAAAAACAGAAACAATGCTTGGCACTTCAGAGTGTTTGTTATTTTTTGATAAATTATTTGATAGTGTAAATGGTTCATCAGTTACAGGGGACAAACCTTTAAGATGTGCGATTCACGAAGATAGTGAACATGTTGGATTTTATTCTGAAGCGATTGATGTTTTGAGGACAATGCAATTTAAAAGACCTAAGGGTAATTTTACTCCACCGTGCATTGCTAACTGGATAACTACGTTTAAAGGTTCTCAATGCATATGGAAAAAATTATCTGGTATTGGTTTTAAATATGTTTATCCTCGAAACATAAACCAAGATCACTTGGAAAATTTCTTTGGAAGTATAAGGTCTTATGGTGCTCGTAATGTAAATCCTACATGTTCATCATTTAAGGGATCGTATAAAGCGTTAATTGTCAATAATTTCACTACTTAATATTCTCCTTATTTAAATTGCGAAAAAGATGGTTGTGAAGGGGCACTAAACTTTTTACAAATATTTTTAACCAACGACTTTTTAGCTCCAAAAATTACTTCTCCCCCAAATATCTCTGATGTGTTTGAATTTAAAAATTCATATAATTTTTTATGTGATAATACAAATGCTTACATAACAGGATATTTGGGAAGACATGTATTAAAGAAAGTGCGGGACTGCAATACATGTAGAAAAGAGTTAGTGTCCGACACAAAAGAGTCTTTCCATTGCTACATTGATTGTAGGGACTACAATAGAAAAGCTCTTTTGAATCCGAGCACTAATTTTTTCAGATATGTTTCCAAATCTTTTCAGATCATTAATTTTTTTTTGTCATAGATATGCATTTTTGGTGATATTGTTAAATATTTAAAATCAAAAGTTAATTTATTAAATTCCAATATTTCATTCTCCTGCACAGACCATAATTTGATTGATATCATTGATAATTACATGATCTCCTTTTACATTCATATGTGGGTACAAAACCTAAATAGGATTCTAAAAGGAACAGAACATGTAAAAATCAATGATACTGTCAAACATTTGGCCTCAATTAAACATAGAAAAATAAGGGCGCGAAATTTGGCTATTTCATATTTGTAAAAGGTTACTTTAAGCTGTTAAAATATGGAACAATTTATATTGAGATCATTAGCAATAATCCTTAACTTTGGAACCTGTTTTGATTATTCAATTATATTATTAGTAATTTGCTTCAGAATATCACCAATACAATATAGTTTAGGATTCATGCGATTTTTGTTGTACAATAATAAAAATGTATTATTGATTTGATAATTATACAAGTTTTATTTAACCATTACTTCTATAAAAATTAAATCAATGATAATGTGGATCTATTATTTAGCAATGATTATTCATATTTTTCCGAGTATGGTTAAATATTGTATATAGTTAAAAAATCGACAAAATTAAGAAAACTGTTATAAATATTATAATTAATACCTTCACATTTCTTGAGCATTAATTTTAATTTGTATCGATATTAGTTCTGCGTTTTATTTGTAATAATTTGTATTTCATTTATAATACTTCTTGTTTTAACATGAATTATCAATTATTAAGCATTAGAAGTACTAATTAGACCAAATAAGGTGGACATCAATCCACGCAGTCATCTTGGCAGAGATAATTTAAATATTGTTCATTATATTCGAAAATTATGTATAAGTTAATATGTGAAAGATATTTTAATGGTTATTAAAATTATTCGTTCACTAATTCACCGGAATCGCATTGCTTAGTAACTATTATGTTATGGTTAATACATTTTATTGTCATTTAAATATGTATGAGAGCGAATTTTTCTACAGTCAATTAATGCGATCAATATTTGATTAAATCTAATTGTAAATTAAGTAATTAATGTTTTTTTCTATTTATTTGTAAAAATTAAAATTTTAAAACTATTTGTAATATACATTTTATACCATAATTATGTCGTTATTATTTCTCGCATCGTGCGGTTATTCAAACACCGGGCGGTGTTCCCCGCACCGCACCACCGCTCATATGTATATCCCCCCGCACCGCGCGTCCCGCACTGCCAGTAGCTACGGCTTTGGCTAGAGATGCTAAACGTTAGACGATAAAACTAAATGAAAACGCCAATCTTTCTTCTAATTCTTGAATTATTGTGTTGATATCAAATGTGTCTACATTTTCATCCGATTAAAAAATATGCTTTAATTGTACAATATGAACAAGTTTCAAAGCTCCATTTTCATTATTGTGGAAGATAAACCGTTGTTCGTTCTTCTGGCCAAAAAAACATGCATATTTTGAACTTCACTTTATATCAGTGTTTTAATTTTAAACCCGTGGCGCATGAAGTAAAATTTCGAGTTTAGATAAGCCTGAAAATTTGGTTTATGCTTAATCAATGAGTGGGAACAAGCTTTAAATTGAACTCTTTTAGAAAATCGGCGAATGCCCGAAAATTTATAGTGTAGTCATCGGTGTATGTATACTTAAAAGAAAAAATATCTGCGTGAAAAACCCAATTTTTGATTTTAAAAAAAAAGTATTTATCCACTACAATCGTTTTTTTTTAATAAGTAAAGTAATATGGATTTTCAACCCATAAAAGCCCCAATAATAAACAACAAAATTCAGAGTATTTTAATGCCTCAAAAATCAACGAAAAAATTTCGAGTATTTTAATGCATCAAAAATCAACACAAACATCCCGAGTATTCTAATGCCTCAAAAATCAACGAAATGATCGCGAGCATTTTAATATTGAAAATCTTAAACTCGGTACGAAGTATTAATTAAAACAATCGATATTAATATTGATTGTTTTAACAAATTGATAACGAACGCTTTATTGTTATTATTTAATACCTTCGATTAATCAGTGATTAAATTGAATGGAATTTATACAAGAGTATAATTTCATTATTATTGTATCAAATTATGCACGTGTATTAATTATCGTATGCTTATCTGCAGAAACGAAATACCGTGTTTATTTTTGAACTTTTCCGTTATCACAAAAAATAACGTTTGTTTCCTGTTATATCAATGAAACATAACTATTGATATTTACAGTTTAAATAAATGACCATAAGTATATTTTGAATTGAAAACTATCTTGAATTCGAAAAAAAAATGATTACGCTTTTAGTTTGCGGAGCGTTACATATAAATATATGATATTACGAAAATATTCGTAATATCATCCATTGAAACAACCAGAATAATTTTAAATATTTGATTGTGTAATTCAATATCCGGCGGTGCATTTGCACGGGAAGTAGTCGTTTCAATTGATATTTATTGTCTTAGTAATTTTATTAATTGTAATATTCTCGTAATTTTATGTTTTACATTAAATAAATAGATTTTAAATGTTTACTTACGCCTTATCTAGTAACCGCATCATCCTACACTGTCATCTTGGCATTACGTACACATGCACGTAATAGCTTTGACAAGTACATTACGTGCTGACAGCTGAACAGCTGATTGCTTACCGCACAACCAAATGACATTTCTTTGATGTACAGGGAGTTTTTCTTTAAAGGATACGTATTCCAAATTCAGCTTATTTTCTTTGAATCTTTAGTTAATCGTTGTTGTTTTTTTTTAGAAGTTCAATTTGAAGCTTTAAACGAGTGTTTTCCACTCCCAGACTAAGCATGAAGTAACATTTCGAGTTTAGAAAAGCCCCGTGAAAATTTGTCTCGGGTCGCGCAGCGACCCGAGACAAATTTTCTGGGCTTTTCTAAACTCGAAATTTTACTTCATGCGCCACGCGTATAAAACACTAAAATATTGTCAATTTATGTATATTCAAACTTCCTCTAAATCTGTGTTTTATACGCGTGGCGCATGAAGTAAAATTTCGAGTTTAGAAAAGCCCAGAAAATTTGTCTCGGGTCGCTGCGCGACCCTCGACAAATTTTCACGGGGCTTTTCTAAACTCGAAATTTTACTTCATGCTTAGCCTGGGAGTGGAAAACACTCGTTTAAAGTTTAATAAAATTATATTTTTGTATAAAAAAGGCAACATATTTCTAGTAAATGTACACGTGTGTATGTTACCGGAATTCCAAATAGTCTGCATATTTTTAAATGATCTTAGTTTGGGTTGTTTGATCTACACTCAATAATGAATGAATGAAATGTATGTCAAATAGTAATAGTTTTTAAGTAAGGTCGTGGACCTTTATTAGCGACTAATTAATTTTTGAAAGTGCATCGGGTTGGGAAAATTTGTGTCTGTTTATAAATCTATTATCGTAACGAGCTCACGGAATTCCCATTTCTCGCGTCGCGCCGTATTTATATTAATTATTTTTCAGATTTTCTTTTTGCAAAAATACTGTCTATATCCTCCACCAACTGATTATTTTCCCTACATCAAATATACGAAAGGGATTTAAACACCAAGGGCATTAAATTGTCCGTAGTGAAAGTGCCAATAAACAATTCAATAATAAACTTTTGATTGTTGACTCATCTAACACTTGGTGAAACATCTTTACACTTTTTATATAAGGTTGATAATCCTTGTAAACCACATTGATAATGGTCGTCTGACCGAAACTAGTCGTGGAAATAAAATATTGAATTTGTGAAACAAAAACCAAGTGTTTTATTCTATCAACCTTATATAAAAATTCAATAATACTATAATATTGGAAATATGGAAGATTATTCTTTTTTACCTCCTTTTTTTGCAAACACTTGAATAATGTATACTTTACTTATTTTGTTCTGCTTTGTTATTATATTTAGTTAACCTGACGCAATTTTCACGTTGTACAAATTTTGACACTTTGAAAATAAAGACATATTATTATTATTATTATTATTATTAATACGAGATTGCTCTGGACCACAGGCAACACATATGGTTCCAGCATGATGGTGCTTCAGTTCGTTTTTCTATTGCCGTTAGAGAGCATTTAGACCAAACTTTTCCAAGTAGATGGGTAGGATGAGGCGGAGTTGTTTTATGGCTTAGAAGATCGCCTGCTTTAAACGCTCTAAATGTTGGAAACCATTAGTCGATGGTACTCATATAAATAGCCTCGAAGAGCTGCAGCTAAGAATTAATCAAAAAGCCAACAAATCGAATCCAATGTGGGTGTTTTAGAAATAGTTCGAATATCCAAGAGTATAATTTCAGATTTTATTTTTGCAAAAATACTCTGTATATCCTCCACCAACTGATTATTTTCCCTACATCAAATATGCGAAAGGGATTTAAAAACAGAGGGCATTAAATTTTCCGTAGTGAAAGTGCCAATAAACAATCCAATAATACTATAATATTGGAGATATGAAAGATTATTCTTCTTTACCTTCTTTTGCAAAAACTTGCATACGAAATTTCTCTGGACCACAGGCAACACATGTGGCTCCAGCATGATGGTACTCCAGCTCATTTTTCTATTGCCATTAGAGAGCATTTAGACCAAACTTTTCTAAGTAGATGGGTAGGATGAGGCGGAGTTGTTTTATGGCTTACAAGATCGCCTGATTTAAACGCTCTAGATATTTAAAAACATTAGTCGTGGTACTCCTGTAAATAGCCTAAATAGGAGCTGCAGCTAAGAATCAATCAAAAATACCAAGTAATGGAATTCAATGAAGGTGTTTTAGAAAGAGTTCGAATATCCTTCAGACAAAGATTTCGTGCCTGCTTGGAAATGGAAGGAGGGCACTTTAAACAGCTCTTGTAATAATAATAATAATAATAAATTGTTTATTTGCATACTCAGTTTAGATACAGAACAAATACAAACTAAAACATTATACTACCGAGCAACAAAAGCGAAACTAGATCAGCTTGTATATCAAACGCTAGTCTGATATTGCTGTTACTTCCTCTAGTTCGCATAATAATAATAATAGTAATATAAATAAATCAGAAATAATACCTTATAAATTAAAAACAAATTCTAACAATAATAAATAATAACGTAATTTTTAATATTAAACAGTAATATAGTAATTAGTACTAACAAAACGAAAACAAAAACAATAGAAAAAAATACATAGAAACAAAAAAAAATTAAAAAATAATTCTTAAATAAATAGAGAAGTGGATACGGATCGTAAATAAAATAGTCAATTGATTTGCTGGTGAAATAGCAACTTTTTTAAATTAGTCTTAAACGGGTAGAAGGTCGATTGTGAAAAATTATATTTATTATAATAGTTTGAGATGTTATAACTGAAACTCCTTTTATATAACTCTTTTCGGTGTGAAGGTATAGTTAGGGCGTCCTTCCGACGAACATTGATGTTATGAACATCTGATCGAAACCTCAATTTCTTATGTAAATATGGAGGAGTTTTAGTTAAAACAATTTTGTAAAACTGACAGGCAGTATGTAAGATCCTACGGTTTTTCATTATAAGCCAATTGAGTTCATTGATTTTGTAACGAATTGGTTGCCTTTTACGTATGCCAAAAATTAATCTGGCACATGCATTTTGAATTCTCTGAATACGGGATTGACACACCTCATCTATACAGGGGCCGTACACCGACTCGCCAAAGGTAAAATTAGATAGCACTAATGCCTCGCAAAGGATTATTTTGCTTTGTCTGCTTAGTATGTCTTTATTCATATAAATTGACTTCAGTGCAAAAAATGCTCGCCTGGTTATTGACGTTACATATTCTCTAAAACGGAGCTTATAGTCTAAGAGTAATCCTAAGTTTTTTACGCAATCTGAAAACGTTATCGGAGTTCCATCAAGATGAATGCTGCGTGATTCCAATATTGATTGTCTCTTCTGTTCGGCACCAAAAACTATAGCTGTGGTTTTATTAGGATTTATTTTTAGAAAATGCAATGATGAATATTTAGAAATTTTCTCAAGATCATGATTTATTTTAAGTTCAGCATTTAACACATCAGCAGCATCAAACGATAAATACAATTGGGTATCATCTGCGTATTGATGGTACTGACAATAATCGATATATGAGTTTAGCGTGCAGGTATAAATTAAGAACAAAATAGGGCCGAGGATAGAGCCTTGAGGTACACCTGATAAAATATTAGTTGCCGAAGATACACTTTGACCGCATTTAACTGTTTGCTGTCTATTTGATAGATATGAATTTATTAGTTTGCATGATGAAGTATTAAAACCAATATATTTAAGAATTGACTCAAGAAGTTTGTAGTTGACATTATCGAAGGCTTTACTGTAATCCAACAAAATAAGAATCGTTATTTTGTTATCATCAATCGCCCTTATAATGTCATCAGTAATTTTTAATAATGCAGTGGAGCAGCCATGAGAAGAACGAAATCCTGATTGTAGTTCAGGTAAAATATTAAACGACTTTAGATGATTTTGAATTTGTTTTTCTAATATTTTCTCATACAATTTTGATAACACAGGGAGAACGCTTATAGGACGTAGATCATTAATTACAGATGGATTATTTATCTTGGGTATTGGAGTTATTATCGATTGTTTCCATGCATCGGGAAATATATTAGTAGATATACTTTCTTTAATGATGTGAGTAATATAGGGAATTAGAAAAGAGCTGCATAAGTTAATCATTTTGGAATTTATATTATCGCTACCATATTGTGAAGGTTTAAGTTTACTTAAAGTAATTGCCACCTCATCTTCAGTAATTGTTGAAAAACAAAATTTGTTTCTATATCCATCATTCGTAGTAGCATTATAGAAATTTAAAATGTCTGGATTCGGATTAGATTGTTGAGTGTTTTGAGAAAAATAGTTATTTATTTCATTTGCGTTAGCTAAATGCTGAGGAATCGTATTAGCGTTTTTACTGTAAACTTTGTTTTTGCTAAAAGCTCCTTTTGTGTGAACATTATCAATAAATAATTACAAATAAATGTTTGAAACATGAATAATGTTTTATATCTCCGAAACCGTTACTTTGAGGATGCATGTTTATTAAGACGTTTTTATTTATTTTGGTTTGTACGGGTAGTAGTTAAATATTTTACACTCTTTTTTAACACCCTGTATAGAAGAGATCGGTGGTTGTGTTTGTTGCACACTATACATTTTTTTACTTTGTAGCTTTAGATTAAGCATGAATCTGTAGTTTTTCTTCATGCCTTAGATTGTAGACTTACAGCAGCTAGGCCCTTTTGACAGTATGAATCTCTAGTCGTTATTTTCTAATTTAAAGTCAAGAATTTGTATGAATCAGTGTGATTTACAAAAATATAAAAAATGCATCATGTATTGTTATCTAAGTAATGTATTTTAAGAAATTCGTTCAATTGTTAATTTGGCGTTTGCATAGATAACGCTACTTTTCGTACGTGACTCGATTATCTTCGAATAATGCATTCATTAAGCGCCGCTTTATTGCTAATTTAAACGGATTAATCTATGACTGCACGATCAAGCGCATGTAATACAAATCGATCAAATATTTTTGATCAGTTTGATGCGTACGCCTTTTTTCTTCCATTAAAAAATGGTATTAAGTTATCTAAACGAAAGAAACAAAAAACTGAATGAATATTTCAGGGCTTTGCAATCCCTAGTTAATAGTACTTTTACCTTTAAACACACGATATTTATAATCAAATAAAATTCTTGTTGGTATTATTTGTATTTGCCATTGGGCCCCGTTCATCAAAATGTTCAACATTCAACAAGTTTTGATTTGTTTGTGATGTATGTTGGTATCTAATGAACGGTACTCCGGTCGGTCTATTTTGTACGATTGCAAAAATCCCAAGCACGTTCACAATTAACAGTCCAGTCATCAGAGAATTCCACAACAGTTTGCAGTAAACTACCAACTGTTGTTTCCGATGAACAGGCCCATTGATTCATTCACATTGTGTTAATGTCAGTTCTTTTGCAATTTGTAGTATCAATTCTTAATTGATTTCGATAGTTACAATGAAAAATAAAACTTAATTATATTCATTTATAAAAGGTGTTTGTCCTTTGGCGTATGTGGTATCACATATTTTTTCCACGATATGTTTTCCAAGATGTTCGAAAAACCGCACAGATATCTGATCACTGATAACTTATCACGCAAACACATGGTCCCCTATATTGTACAAACAATATCGAATGGATGTGTGCGCGTGTGTGTGTGTGTGTGTCGAGTTGAAGCAAATTGAAAATATCCCACCCAAATGACCCGGGGCCCGAGTAATCCGCCAATCCCGTCGACTAACTACATGTTGTCTATCGTTTTAGATCCATTTCGATTATAGGTCACTTTCGCCTGCTAGCAGACCGACACTGTCACTTGTGCTAAGCTAACAGCACTAGCCGGCTGATGTAGTTGAGTAACTGATTGAGTTATTTTTTCGTTTTCGATGTTGTTTGTTGACTTGATAGTAGGATCATCAGCGATGGCAACAAGTGTCGGTCGGGTTTGCGACGTGCAGTATTTTTGGTGTTCAGTTTTGTGTTAAAAATAGTTTAAATATAAATTGTTATTAAAATTTTGCTCATATGGATCGAATGGATAGCATGAGGGATGTTAAAATCAAAATGTTTGATAAAGTAAGTCGTTTTATTTGTTATTTTTTGCAATATGTTTTAAGTGCGCACGTTATCTTCTTGATTATTCGGGCCTTTCTACCAGCCACAGTTCACAAATCTTTAGAAAAATATCTAGATTTTTGAGATAATGTTTTCTTCTGCGCGATTAACGGCTTTCTAGCTCTGTTAATTAAAGAAATATTATTGCTTTTGAATAAAGAAATATTATTTCTGTTGATTAAAGAAATATTATTGCTTTCATTTAAACATTACCATACGTCACTAAAAATCATTTTGTATAAATAATGCAACAATGCTAATTATTTACTTATCATATTCATAAATCAAAAATAATTGCAGTGTTAGTTATTCCATTTTTAACCTATAATTAATAAACCTCAGCATTAATTAATTTCAATAGTTTATAGTGGAGAGGGGGGGTCAAGCTGGCGAGCCACCCCCCTGAGTGCCCGCCTGGTATCACCTATATTTAGATTCAAAAACGAATTCTTTTAAAACATTGAATATCCCCTCGAATCCTGAACAGGGTTGTTAAAAAAAGTTGTTTTTTTCATTTTAATTAAAACAAACAGTTTTTTTAGAAAGTGAGTATTTTTTTCATCGAAACAGCGTTTAAAACATTAATGTTTAAAAACATGTTTAAAACGTGTTTAAAATATTTTTAAAACACGTTTAAAAAGTGTTTAAAACAGAACATACAAGGAATTTTTTTTTGAGTACACATATCCCGATAATTACAGCGTTTTTTTTTAAATTTGCGGGAATTTGTTGTTTTGAAGCATTTAATTTGAGGCTTTTAACGAGTGTTTTCCACTCCCAGACTAAGCATGAAGTAAAATTTCGAGTTTAGAATATGTAAATCAGTGTTTTTAAGCGTGGCGCATGAAGTAAAATTTCGAGTTTAGAAAAGCCTAATTTGGATTGGCCGCTCCGCTTCGCTACGCGGCCAATCCAAATTTTCGTGCTTTTCTAAACTCGAAATTTTACTTCATATTTAGTCTGGGAATTCGTTGTTTTGAAGCATTTAATTTGAGGCTTTTTAACGAGTGTTTTCCACCCCCAGACTAAGCATGAAGTAAAATTTCGAGTTTAGAATATGTAAATCAGTGTTTTTAAGCGTGGCGCATGAAGTAAAATTTCGAGTTTAGAAAAGCCTAATTTGGATTGGCCGCTCCGCTTCGCTACGCGGCCAATCCAAATTTTCAGGCTTTTCTAAACTCGAAATTTTACTTCATACTTAGTCTGGGAGTGGAAAACCCTCGTTTAAAGATTCAAATTGAAATCTTTCAAAAAAACAACGAATGTCGTAATATTTACAGTGTATGCATATGTATACTTGAAACAAAAATTCTCTGTATTTAAAAATGTATATGAAATATCTTCAACAGTTTAGCAAATTTTAATTAACTAGTATAAAATATAATTTAGCAAATTTAAGATAATTAAAAAAACGTTTTAAACGAATTGAAGATTTAAAACATGTTTAAAACAAAGTGTTTAAACATAACAACTCTGATCCTGAATGATGCGAATTCTACCCATTCCTGGTATTTACAGTAAACATATACTCCCTTTCAAAAAAATCAGAACACCAAGTATTTATTGCACGATTTTAATAAAATTTACACAATTTGATCATGTAAACGAACTGTATCGATGATCAAAAAATCAACTTGAAAAACAAAAAAACAAATGAATAAAAATTAATAATGTGTTGGGCCTTCACGATTTCCCAAACACTCATTAACACGTCGAGGCATGCTAGAAATCAGGCTGTCAATATCGACTTGGGGTATTTCATTCCAAACTTCGATAATTTGACCTCTAAGTTCCATTACAGTGTTAGCGGGGCGCTGTAAGTTACTTATTCTAACACCTATCATATCCCAAACATGTTCTATTGGCGATAGATCTGGAGAACGAGATGGCCAAGGTAACAAATTGATTTCGGCACTATCAAAAAACTGTCTTGTAATGGCCGCTGTGTGAGGTCGAGCATTATCTTGCTGAAAAATGGGGTTCTGCAAGCCATTTACATAGGGCACTAACACTGGCCGTAAAATGTTGTCAATATACCGAATCGCGTTAAGACTTGCTTCTAAAAAAACTAGAGGAGACCGACTACCATATGCTATCGCCCCCCAAACCGTCAAACCATAACTCCCTGTGTAAGAGCCGTATGTCTTTCAACAGCAAATTGTAAAATTCTGCGTTCACCGCGTCGACGTCTCACTCTTCTGCGACCATCATGAGCCCATAAACAGAACCGAGACTCATCGCTGAAGATAATGTTATTCCAATTTCATGGGTCCAATGTTGTCTTTCCCTGCACCAATCAAGTCTTGCTCTGCGATGCTGCGGAGTAAGAGGTAGACACAATTGTTGACGGTAGGATCTTATACCAAAACTGCGGATTCTTCTGTAAACAGTAGCCATGGATACTCTTTGGCCATTTAGAGCCAACCAGTCATTTCCCAATGCCCGCGACGTTGTAAATCTGTCCCTTAAAGTTGTAAGACGAAGAGCTCGATCTTCACGCTCAGTGGTGCTTCTTGGACGTCCTGATCCAAGTCTACGTCGATTCTCCCCAGCTTCGGACCATCTAGACCAGCAGCGTACGATCACCGATACACTACGGCCTACCCTTTCAGCAATAGCACGAACCGAAAAACCCGCTTCTCGCATTCCAATAATGCGACCCCTTTCAAATTCACTTAGATGATGATATTGTGCACGCCGACGAACACAGGGCATCTTTTTATGTTTTACAAACTGAAACGTCAAACTACTCAGAGGCTACTTGGATATTAGAAGCAATTACATTAAAAAACAGCAGCTCTTCATAATGGTGAAATCAAGGAAAAATACCATTAAATAGTAACCAAAACAATTGATTTTTTGATCATCGATGCAGTTCATTTACATGATCAAATTCTGTAAATTTCATTAAAATCGTCCAATAAATACTTTGTGTTCTGATTTTTTTGAAAGGCAGTATATCTTGGTTGATACCTAATATTAGTACCTAATACTTATGAGAAAGTAGTAAAGTTAACGCGCGTTTTACATGGAATTAAAATAAATAGAACGGTTTCGACGTTTTAAATAAGAATTGCTACTACTTCTAAGTATAGATAAATATTTTACTCGTATTCTGATTTATTTCCTTCTATATTTTATTAATATATTTGTAGAAATAGACAAAGAGAAAATTCTGTAAAATAATGTGGACTTTTAAATTATGTATACATATCTTTATGCCTGCGGACCCACTAATAACCAATTCTCACAGTTGCCACTGAACTATTATTAATCTCGCAATGACAATAAACTTTTTAAACTATAATAAATTATGCCAATCTCAATTATTTTGTTTAAGTTTAGAATCATCTAAATTTACCATTAAGTTGCACTTGTATTTATTCATCATTCAACGCTAATAACTTAAATAATAACACAATAAATGTTGTAGTTAACATTTTAAATAAGAAGTTGTAATTTAGCAATATTCATATTTAGTCCTTTTGTAGATGGATAATGTGGCCTACAGCGAAGATACGGAAAAGGGCACGGAAATGGATTTGGTCGAGTCGACCGAGAAGGCCGAGTCCCGAGAGAGCGAGCCCTCGACGTCCCTCCCTTCGACATCCTGCAGGCCGGAAGTGTGCCAGGCGGCGAGGGCGCGATACCCGGGCCCGGACCTGCGGGGCAGTCCCTGGAGCAGGAACAAGTCCATCATTTTAGCGATCATCATCGGGCTTTTAGTCGTCTGGATCATAATCTACGCCACTTTAAACAAATTCGACTTGCTATGAATGTGATATTAGGATTTTAAGGATATTTTAGAATTAAGCAAGAGGCTGCAGTTTTTATATGAAAGATGAGGATATTTACTCGGTCAGACTGATGTTTGATCCTTCTGTATTGTACTCAAAAGTATTTTATTTAAGTGTAAACAGATGTGTTTTTTGTTTGTTTGCGGAAGGTGTGAATGGATTTTGTGTCAAGTATAAGGTTGTTCCTTTTATATATTAATAAAAAGTATTTTTTATTCTTTATATTAATGTTATTTACATTGCTTTCTTTGTATACATTTTATCACTATTGAAGAGAAAGTAGAAGTTTCGATAAAATCTGAAGGAATTTGGAGTTAATTACAAAAACCTGAAACGACGAGTAAAGCACTAGTTCTTTCTGGATTTTGTGTCAAGTATATGGTTGTTTCTTTTATATATTAACCCATTAAGCGCCATTGATGCATACACGCAACATTATCATGTTTTTCTAAAATTAAATTACTAAATAAGTTAATTTGATAAATTATATTGTTTGAACTGACTTGAAAATGTTTAAAGAAAACTGTAAATACACTCGACCGCAAAAAAAACGCGCCACTTGAAAATTCACATTTTTTCGTGAATATTCAAACAGCCATAACTTCGGTCGATGTGGATGAAATTTGATGAATTTTTGAGTTTTTGGAACGCTAAAGTTTTCTCTTTAAGGACACATAAGTGGATATAACGAAATTTAAGCATTTCTGCATTTAAAAGTCCTACCAACAAAAAAATGTTTAGAATGTTAAAAATGATTAAAGTTGAGAAGTTATACTGAGCCCAAAAAAAATCGTAGCTCTACTTCAAAAAAAGTGCAACAAAATTCTATCATTTTCTTTTGAAATAAGCGAAAAATCATGTCGATCCAATGATTTGGTTCGAAGTTATGGCAGTTTTTTTAAAAAGTGTATTTTGGGGCAAAAAATTGTCACCCAGTCAAAACATTTAATTGGCAGTAGGTTTTTTCGGTAGAGGTGAAATGCAAGTTTTGCCTTATTTCAGGCCAAAATTAACTTCTGCTCATTGAGTTTGGGGAAAAAATCAATTTTTCTTAAATTGTCATAACTTTACTCCAAATCAATTTATCGATCTCAATTTTTGCGCATATTAAAGGAGAAGGACTAAATTTATTCTGGATGTCCCTTGATCGAAGCCACAATTTTTTTTGCGCATTGTACAAGTTAACAAAGTTAAAAGTTTTAAAGTGAAAAACGTTTCATCGCCTTTAGGGGGTAGAAGGGGGTAAAACAACGACCATTAAACATTGTCAATGTTTATTGTATGCTGATGACCTCAAACTATTTAAAATAGTAAATACTATCGACGATTGCGCCTTGATACAGGAAGATTTGGGTCGTATCAACGAGTGGTGTTTTTCAAATAAGTTACGTTTAAATACCGCTAAATGTTATTCAATGTCCACTACAAGACGCCAAACCCAAGTCAACTTTACCTACACCATCGGATCATCCAATCTCATAAAGATTAATTCAATCAAGGATTTAGGTATTACCTTCGATTCTAAACTCTCCTTTGCCACACACATTCAAAATATTTCTAACAAAGCTCTACGAATGTGGGGTTTTGTGAGGCAGTTTGGAAGAAACTTAAGCATTGAATGTATGTACACCTTATACTGTTCGCTCGTACGATGTCATTTGGAATTCGGAACCTGTATCTGGACACCATCAACTTCTTTGCATATCAATTTGGTAGAATCAGTTCAAAAGAAATTCCTTCGTTTCATGGAATACAAGAAAGGATATCAACATGTCCCCGGTGACTACGAGATCATCTTGAACGAACTAAACCTTTCAACACTTCATGATCGCCGGATAACATCTGACTTATGTACACTACTAACGATAATTAATGGTTCTTTGGAATCACCTTTCCTCTTGGAGCAAATAAATGTGTTGGTCCCATGCAGGACAACAAGATCAAAACAATTATTTTATCTTGAGTCTCACAGGACAGTTTCCGGATCTCACAATTCGATGACTCGCTTAATGGCTCTTGCGAATGAATATTGTGCCCATCCATGGTTTGACCTTTTCAACACAACTCTATCTAATTTAAAGTTTAGGCTAAAACGTAATTTCTAGTTTGTGCAATTTATGTTATTTCTATGATTTATGTTATTCAATTTATGTTATTTCTATAATTACTATATATACACGCACAATTACGTCGATTAGCTATTATATTTGATTTTTATATATATTTTTTTAATTAATTATATTACGTTGTAATTTTATGTACAAATGGTGTTTACCGTAAATAAATTTACTTTACTTTACTTTACTTTACTTTAAAATGTGCATGTTTGAAGATCTGACTAACATGCCCTTAAAGAGAAAACTTCAATCTTTTTAAATCGCATAATGTCACAGGTTTGCGAGCAGAGTTATGCCTGTCCGCCAAAGTTATGCCCCAAAATACACTTTTTAAAAAAACTGCCATAACTTCGAGCCAAATCATTGGATCGACATGATTTTTCGCTTATTTCAAAGGAAAATGATGGAATTTTGTCGCGCTCTTTTTGAAGTGGAGCTACGATTTTTTTTGGGCACAGTATAACTTCTCAACTTTTATCATTTCTTACATTCTGAACATTTTTTTTGTTGGTAGGACTTTTAAATGCAGAAGTGCTTTAATTTCGTTATATCCACTAATGTGTCCTTAAAGAGAAAACTTTAGTGTTCCAAAAACTCAAAAATTCATCAAATTTCATCCACATCAACCGAAGTTATGGCTGTTTGAATATTCACGAAAAAACGTGAATTTTCAAGTGGCGCGTTCTTTTTGCGGTCGAGTGTATTTTGTTATTTAAATATTTTGATTATTTCTTATAAAAAATTTACAGTGTATTTCTAACTTCACAATATTTTAGCGTTTTACACGCGTGGCGCATGAAGTAAAATTTCGAGTTTAGAAAAGCCCCGTGAAAATTTGTCGAGGGTCGCTGGCGCGACCCTCGACAAATTTTCTACGCGGGGCTTTTCTAAACTCGAAATTTTACTTCATGCTTAGTCTGGGAGTGGAAGACACTCGTTCTAAACTTCATATTGCACGTTTTTATATAAAATCGACGAATACCTAAAACTTTACATCGTATACATTATGAATGTTTAAAAGAAAGATTCACAGAATGTCATATAATAACAGTGAGTGCAAAATTTGTACCTAAATCCAACTATTAGAGTCAACTCTATAATTGCTCGGCCGTTAATGGGTTAATAAAAATTATTTTTTATTCTTTATATTAATGTTATTTACATTGTTTTTTTTTATACAGTTTATCACTATTAAAGTGAAAATAGAAGTTTCAATAAAATCTAAAGGAATTTGGAGTTTACTACAAAAACATGAAGAGACTAGTAAAGCACTAGTGCTTTATGGATTTTGTGTCAAGTATATGGTTGTTTCTTTTATATATTAATAAAAAGTATTTTGTATTTCTTATAATAATGTTTATTACATTGTTTTATACATTTGATCTCATATTAATTAATTTTACAAATTTTTATTCTATATTCCCCAGGGTTGTTATGTTTTAAACACTTTGTTTTAAAACAGTGTTTTTATACATTTGATCTCATATTAATTAATTTTACAAATTTTTATTGTATATTCCCCAGGGTTGTTATGTTTTAAACACTTTGTTTTAAAACAGTGTTTTAAACATGTTTAAAAACAGCCGTCGTGTTTTAAACGGTTTTGTTTTAAACAAGTTTTAGATCGTACATTTGTTTAAAACATGTTTTAAACGTTAACTTTGTTTAAAACGTTTTTTTAATTTCTTAAATCTGTTAAATTTAATTTTTTTAAAGATTTTTTGTTTACATTTTTAAATTTCAACTAAACTAAATAAATTGATTGTGAGTTACGTGAAGATCAAATTAATTTGACGAATAAAAGCACTAATAACCTTTCTTCAAAGTGTGAAGAAAGGTTATTAGTGCTTTTATTCGTCAAATTTAACTAAACTGCTGAGGATATTTGAAATTACATTTTTAAACTTAACATTTTATTACAATAAACTGTGTGTGCATTAATGTGATTTTTAAATATAGGGAATTTTTCTTTCAGGTATACGTAAGCATACACTGTAAATTTTACGACATTCGTTGCTTTTTTAAAAGATTTCAATTTGAATCTTTAAACGAGGGTTATCCACTCCCAGACTAAGCATGAAGTAAAATTTCGAGTTTAGAAAAGCCTGAAAATTTGGATCGGCCGCGTAGCGAAGCGAAGTGGCCAATCCAAATTAGGCCTTTCTAAACTCGAAATTTTACTTCATGCGCCACACGTATAAAACACTGAAATATCGTAAAGTTTAAAATATACGGCTTTAGCAATCTACTAAATCAATCTTTCTGAGAATATGTGAATAAAACGTAAGTCGAATTCTGAGCTGAACAAATTGTTTAAAACAGTGATTATAGGCAACCCAATAACTCTAACGTATATTAGGTTGCCTATAATTGTTGTTGTATATGTGTGTTTTTGAACTTCACTGTAAATCAGTGTTTTTAAGCGCGCCGCATGAAGTAAAATTTCGAGTTTAGAAAAGCCTAATTTGGATTGGCCGCTCCGCTTCGCTACGCGGCCAATCCAAATTCTTAGGCTTTTCTAAACTCGAAATTTTACTTCATGCTTAGTGTTTGGGATTCACAGAATTATATTTTCCTTTCCATCACTGTATTTATTATATCAAATTACTTTTACAATGTTAAAAATGCATTCATATTTTCGGCTTACAGATATTTTAAGAAATTTATATTTTATGATTTTATTCATTTATTGGTACATTTCAGGAACTGAAATTATTTATTGTAAATTGCACTTAATTTTATTATTATTTGCGTACCAATTTCATTACAGGGTTTACGATGGTTTACAACTCCGACCCTAACATTATTTCATAAATCGTAAATTGCCTGCCGCATAACGGTAGTCAAAATCGACCAAACAAATATTAATAATAATAATAATAATTTATTTCCCAACAGAAATACACATTTCAAATTACAGGGAAAAATATACAAAATTCTAGCAGAAAATTATTACATATACAATATTTAATTCAGTTAAACAATACTTAACGATATCTGACATAGTGACTAAATTAATACAGCGGACATTTGGTTGATAAATTGTTTACGATTACAACAAAAGATATCAGCAACGTTTTGAGAATTATTATAATTGCGCATCATTGTATTGAGAGGGGAGTTGTAATATACATTACTTTGACTTCTATTACATACAAATTGTACGCTATTTCTACTACAAATCCTAGGTGTAAAAAAATTTAACTGAGCGAGTATACCGGGAGCATTTATATTGTTGTGAAGCAAATTGTAGAGAGTGGTTAATGAAGCGATCTTGCGTCGTGCAGATAAAGATTTTAAGTTAAACATAGCCAACAAGTCTTCATATCTAATAGATTCGTCCGGGTATACAGAATGTACTACAAAATACAAATACCTTACAAACATTTTTTGAACATGTTCTATAGATTTGATATGGCAATCATAGAACGGAGACCACACTAACGAGCAATACTCTAACTTCGGTCGCACATACGACGTATACAACTTCATAATGGTTCTGGTGTTTTTGAAAGGCTTTGATATTCTACGTACAAAACCCAACATTCTCATAGCCGAGTTCACTAGTTTTGTGTAGTGGGGAACAAAAGACAGATCTTTATCTAGTAAGACACCTAAGTCTTTTATTTCCGTAACACGTTCCAGCAAGATGTTATTTAAAGAGTAATCATAGAATAGAGGGCTACTTAATCTGCAAAATGAAACACATTTACATTTTTTTATGTTTAAATATAATCTATTTTCCAAGCTCCATTGCTGGATAAGCTCTAAATCCGATTGCAGTGTCAAACAATCCTCTATCGATTTAATTTCTCTGTATATTTTGATGTCATCGGCGTATACAAGAATGTTGGATTTTATGTTGTCGACGACGTCGTTAATAAATAACAAAAAAAGCAAGGCCCCAGATTTGATCCTTGAGGGACCCCACTGGTTGGATAGAAAGATGCGGACCTATGGTTCATATATTCAACATAGTTCTCTCTGTCAGATAAATACGCACATAATAAATTAATTAGAGGAGTACTGAATCCCCATCTCTTTAGTTTATATATTAGTATATATATATATATATATATATATATATATATATTGCTTGTATATACTTTGTACTTTTCCATTTCATCCCCTCTTGTTTATATTATGTACATACCACCTCCACTTTCTCCCCCCTTAGATTAAGATTTCATATTTGTAAAAATATTCTTGAAAAATATTCCAACTTTGTACTTTGATGAATATACACAACTTTTAATTAAATGCAACGAGTTTTACTCAATGTCCGAAATAAAATACAAACAGATTGTTAAACGAAATAATCAAACATTTTGTATTTAAAGCAGAACGCGTGTCAGTTTTGAACGAGTGATACATTTACAACTGCACACACTCAACACTTAGTCTGGGAATGGAAAACACTCGTTAAAAGCCCCAAATTAACCGCTTTGAAACAACGAATTCCCGCAAAATTAAAAAACGCTGTAATTATCAGGATATGTCTACTCAACAGAAAAATGCCCTCCCTGTATGTTCTGTTTTAAACACGTTTTAAACAAGTTTTAAACATGTTTTTTAATCGTTAATGTTTTAATGGCTGTTTCAATGAAAAAAAACAACACGTTTTATTATTATTAAAGTTTATTATTAAAGTTTATTTATTTTCACCAAGTAAAATCAACAGGTTGTTTACAATCATTACAACTAACATTACAATGAATATTTTACAAAATGATCCTACCAGGCGGAAAATAAAAAGGTATGAATTCAGCGCAACCGAAGTGCGGCTGATCTTCCATTCAACCAATAAATTACCGTAACAAATGTGATGGATTCAATATAACAAAAAAAGTAAATAAAAATCATAAGAAATAAAAATTGAAGAAACGAATGATATATTTTGGATTACACAGCAGTATTAACCGTGTTGCTGAACATAAGTTCTGAGTCTAGATTTGAAAAGTAGGACGTTCATAGTCTTAAAGTTACCTGGAATGTTATTATATATTTTTGTAATTACATAGGAGTACGTTCGCATAAAAAGAGCTGAACGAAATTTTGGGGGTGTTAGTGTACCCTTAAACCTAATATTAAGACTATGAACGTCTGTGCGAAACTTTATTTTATTGTAGAGGTAGGGCGGATTTTTATTAATTATAATAGATTGAAATAAGCACGCACTATGTAAATATCTTCTGTTTTTCATATTTAACCAATTTAGATCCGTGAGTTTATGACTAATTCTGTTATGCTTCCTTATTCCAAAAATAAAGCGCATACTTGCATTTTGCACTCTTTGTATTCGCATAATATCTACGCAATCAATACATGGATCATAGAGGACATCCGCAAAGTTGAAATGTGATAAGACGAGCGACTCGCACAACATTTTTTTTGATCGGATAGATAAGAGGCAGCGATTACTGTATAAATTTTTTAGGTTACTATAGGCATTTCTAATACATTGATTTACATGTGATTTGAAGCGAAACCTGTAGTCAATGGTAACCCCTAGACTCTTGACTTCATTGCTATATGGAAGCACAGTATTATTAATCGTTACTCTGAATAAATTGTTTTGCATAAGGCGTTCTCTAGCTTTTTTTGGGCCGAAGACAATTAATTTCGATTTGTCAGGATTAACATAGAGACTATGTTCTGTTGAGGTTTTAACTAAATTTGAAATGTCTTCATTGACTTGACTACACGCTAACACTGTATTGCAGCTATGGAAAGAATAAAGCAGCTGAGTATCATCAGCATAGGAGTGGGTTTCGCAGAATTTAATAGATTTATGAAGAAAGGAAGAATATATTAAAAATAATAGGGGTCCCAAAATGGATCCCTGGGGTACACCTGAGGGAACTGGTAGGCTATTCGAGAGATTTTCTTCAACTTTGACCCGCTGAGTGCGATTTCTTAAGTAATTTTTGAAAAAAGTTACAGGCACTTCAGCTAGCCCAATATGCCTTAGGATAAGTAGCATCGTATCGTGATCGATTGTATCAAATGCTTTGCTATAATCTAGCAATACAATCACAGAAAGCATGCCATTATCCGTAGCTCTAATAATGTTGTCACACATATTAGACAATGCGGTTGTGCAACTATACTTAGGGCGAAAACCTGATTGTGTTAGAGGTAACAGGTTAATAGAAGCGATGTAATCTCTTAACTGAAGGTCAACAACTTTCTCTAAGATTTTGGACATAACTGGGAGCACACTAATAGGACGCAGATCCTTGAACTGAAGGGGGGTTTTAATTTTAGGAATTGGGGTAACTATAGCCTCTTTCCAAAGTGCCGGAAACTCACCTTTCTCTAAACACATATTTACTATATCAATGATCTGTGGCAAAATATGCGGACAACAATATTGTATCATTTTGATACCAATGCCATCGCAACCGATTGCATTACTTTTCATGTTATTTAGAATTTCACTAATTGATTCTTCACTTACGGGCTGAAAGTTAAAAGAAGAATTGGATACTAGGTTATTTTTATAATACTCTTTAAGGGTGTTGTTATTCCCACTTTTGGGTATAGAGTCAACGAAATAGGAGTTTATTTCATCAGGATTTTTTAGAAATGTCGGAATATTATGCGTATCCTTTCTTTTAATTATTCCCATTGATTTTAATGTTCGCCATGTAGTTTTGTAATCTCGAGTATTAAGAACATTTTCTAAAAAAGCCTTCTTCTCCCTTCTAATGGAAGCTGTTGTGAAGTTTCTTAGTGACTTATAATATTCCCATTTAGCTGCGGTTGGATTAGATTTATATTGTCGTAACGCGTTATTTTGAAGCGATTTCATAAATTTTAAATTGACGGTATATCAAGGTGACCAAGGTTTAGAGAATATCCTAGCCATTAACGGTGCATGAGTATCAAATAGAGTTGAGAGTTGCAATATTAGATAGTTGACTTTATCATCAACATTATTAATGTCATAAATTAGGAAGAAAGGCACAGAGTATAAATCTCCCAAGAAATGATTGTAGTTAAAGTGTCTAAAATTTCTAAATGTTACCAATTTTTGCTGTATTTCATTATTTTTTATTTTTAGTACTGTATAGATGAGTTTGTGATCGCTAATTTCCGGTACGTTAACAACTCCAGTACTGACTACCAGCGTTTCATCTGAAATACAAAAAATATCAGTTAATGTTTCAGATGAGTTAGTTACTCTAGTAGGTTCACAGATTATCTGCTTTAATTTGTAAAATTCCAGAACATCCATAAGGTATGTTAAACTGTTGTTCATTGTTAAAAAATCTATATTAAGGTCACCAGTAATAACACACAAATCATACAAAGGGCTGATGTGAGAGAGAGTATCTCCGAGAGTATTGACAAAATGTTTTACATTAACATTAGGAGGACGGTAACACACACCCACTGCAATAGAATAACGATCAATGTAAAGTTTTATCCATAATTGTTCAATTGTATTAGTAGTAGGAATGCGTTCGAAGCATATACCATGTTTAATATAAAACGCCAGTCCTCCACCTCTGCCTTCTCTATCACTCCGTACCATATTATAATTATGCAATGTAACAACTTCGTCCTTAATTGCCTGCGATAACCATGTTTCTGATAGCGAAATTAAATCATAGTCTAGTGGTGCCACAATCTCAGTAAAATCTAAAAAGGAAGAAATTAATGATCTAGTATTTAAATGACATAAAGTTATATTATGCAACATCCTCTATCGTATGTAATCCAAGATAATAGTTGAGTAATGTAAGTAATTTAGATTAGAAAAGTAATAAATCTTTTTTTTTTGTTTTTTTTTAACTTTTTAAATTAATATCAATATATTTAAAGTCAAAATTAATATCGTTATATTGAACCCAAAACTAAGATAAATTAATACTTAAATATGTATATATATATATATATATATATATACAAAAAAAAGATGAATAATTAAACGAAAGCCTATGTAATAGAACATTTAACAAAATGGCTACAGTATTCGAGTAGATTATTCACTCAAAACCCGACTATAATTACTAATAATGTAATAAAGCAACGTTGTGTGTGTGTGAACGAAGCAATAATGTGAGTTATTGAGTCGCATATGTTATAGACAAATCTTAAATTAAATAGATTATTTATCAGCAAAAAGATGGTAAATATTGATAAAATAAATAATAATAAATAATGATAACCTACAATGCAACTCGTAGTCATATTATTGATCTAAAGAGATACATAATAAGTAAACAGTGAAGAATATAATATAATTATATATTGTTAAAAAAACTGTTTGTTTTAATTAAAATAAAATAAAAAGTTTGTTTTATCAACCCTGATATTCCCTGCATACAATCGTCATTGCGGCGACATCGGAAGTCCAGTATACATTTATGTTATTGGGTTGCCTATAAAGTCTGTTTAAAACAATTGGTTTAACCCATTAACGGCCGAGCTATTAGAGAGTTAACTCTAAAAGTTGATTTTAGGTAAAATTTTGCACTTCTCTTTTTATGATTTCTATGAATGACTTATTGTATTACATACTGTGAATTTTTTTTCAAATATACATAATGTATACGCTGTCAATTTTTAGGCATTCGTCGATTTTGTCTAAACACGTGCATTATGAAGTTTAGAACGAGTGTTTCCACTCCCAGACTAAGCATGAAGTAAAATTTCGAGTTTAGAAAAGCCTGAAAATTTGGTTTGGTCGCGTAGCGCGAAGCGCGGAGCGGCCAAACCAAATTTTCAGGCTTTTCTAAACTCGAAATTTTACTTCATGCGCCACTCGTATAAAACACTGAAATATTGTGAAATTAGAAAAACACTACAATTTTTTTTTTTAAATAAGTAATGATCGAAATATTTAAATGACAAAATATTAACATTTTTCTTCATACATTTTCAAATCACTTAAAATAATATAATATAACAAATTAACTTATTTAGTAATTTAATTAACAAACAATTAATAATGCGTGTATGCATCAAAGGCGCTTAATGGGTTAATGCCATGAACCAGCTTACCGGTATTACAATTACATATTAGGTTTTAATCAGCATTTACTCAGTTGTTTTGTATGCAATCTTCCCACTGAGTGTACACAGCTTTATTCTTGTTGCTTAAAAAATTATAATAAATTTTCATAAGTCATTTTTTTCAGTAAACTTTGCCATTAACGAAAACTTGTCCCATTTTGCAAAAATTTGACATTGAAACACATCGCGTTCCTCGTGAGTGATCACAGTCGACAACAACACTAACCAGAAATTTTAAATAATAATAACCCACTGCAATAAAATAACATTATTCAAGGTAATCATCTTTCCCACATTAATTCCACTTTAACTAAACAGAAACCACGAGCGTATTTCCCCGGTAAAAACACACCATTATTGTGTTGTCAGTATCAGTGTAACGTGCGATTCCGGCTAAATTTAAATTACACGAGGAAAAGCACACTTCTATGATAACAGAAGAAAGATTATAACCAATTAGGTTTGTAAAAAAAACATATTATTCCATACAATTTCTGATGTATTGTGATTTATTCCATTAAAAATGGATTTAATTTTATTATACGTTTTGCATGTTTTGCTCCAGAATTAATAACAAAATATTAATTTTGTCAATTGTATTTCACTATTTCTCAAAACTAATTATAATAATATTAATGTCAAAGTGACGTACATAAATATGAAATACTTTTGGTAAATAGTAAAATACGATTAACAAAAGAGAAAACCCAAAAGAAAAATAAATGTATTAATATAATTTATTAGTATATTCCAGTCACGTTAAATAAATAAAAGTGTTACACAAACAAAGTAAAACGTGTTTTATTGTGAACAAAATATTAGTTTAACTCTTAAAATAATCACATTCAATTTAAACATTAAGAAAAACAAATATGTAGATAATTGATTGATAAGGCTGATAATGTTGAAAGTTCATCTTCACTTTTATATAAATAAAATAAAATAATTTAAAACTTTCAAATATATATTGTAAACTCGCTACAATTGTTTCGCCACACTGTGGCTTCTTCAGGCGAAGAAATGATAAATTACATTTGTCAGTACAGGTATATATACAATGTTTATATACATTGTATATATACCTGTACTGACAAATGTAATTTATCCTTTCTTCGCCTGAAGAAGCCACAGTGTGGCGAAACAATTGTAGCGAGTTTACAATATATATTTGAAAGTTTTAAATTATTTTATTTTATTTATATAAAAGTAAATATGTAGATATACTATATATATATAATCATTTAAAATCCCTTTTACCCTTTAGGGTGTCGAGATATGTAGATATACTAATAAATTATATGAATACAATTATTTTTCGTTTGGGTTTTCTCTTTTGTTAACTGTATTTTATCATTTCTCAAAAGTGTTTCATATTTATGTACGTCACACTGATATTAATATTATTATAATTAGTTTTGAGAAATAGATACAATTGATAAAAGGGGAAAACCAAACATAAAAGACTGTAATATTGATATTGGCATTGTACCGTGCGATTATTCAAAAACATAATTTAGAGTAGGCTTTGAATTTTAAATTATATTGGCACTGCTGACTGTTAACACATAGTTTACCATAACCTTAAATTTATTCCATCATTAAATTAGCATTCTGGGCAAACGCACAAAAAAATGCCGCCTATTCTAAATTAAAATTTAAACGATATAACATTTTGGCAATAATATTAAATAGTGACTAGATCCGTCTTAATAAGATATTGACAAACTTTACATGTAATTGTAAACTATTTAAGAACTATTACTGTTTATAATGATTAGTACATTTTGAACTTCATAATATTTCAGTGTTTTATACGCGTGGCGCATGAAGTAAAATTTCGAGTTTAGAAAAGCCTGAAAATTTGGATTTGCAGGGGCGCGACTCGCTTCGCTCGCGCGCCCCTGCAAATCCAAATTTTCAGGCTTTTCTAAACTCGAAATTTTACTTCATGCTTAATCTGGGAGTGGAAACACTCGTTAGAAACTTCAAATCGAACACTTAAAAAAAATAACGAATACCTAAAAAAAGTCATGCTATTCTTCCCTGTATAAAAAAAATATTAATTATACTTTTGTTACTTTTGGCTTGAATCAAGTTCAACATAAACTTAGTTCAATTTACGTATACTGTAATGTAACCTAAGCTAAGTTTAAGTAAGACCACTGTTAAACAACTGACTTTTAATGTTTATTTATTATGTTTCGTACTGTAAACTTTCCCACACGATATGACTCGTGTTTAGATAATATATTTACTAATATCAATAATCAGCACTTCGGTACAGAGCCAATCACAGCTCATTTTTCTGATCACGATGCTATATATTTCAACTATAGTTGCTGTAAAATTAAACCTAAATCAAGCACTAAACTTATTAGACCTATTACCAAGTACGGCAAAGATATATTCTACCAACTCTTGTCAAATGAGAATTGGATTGGACTCTATCGAGGTGAAACAAATGAAATATGGTCAGATTTTGTAAATGTTATTATCAATTGCTTTAACACAGCTGTTCCAATAAGATCGAAAGAATTTAAAGGTGATAAATCCAGGATTTCTTGGTTCTCGACAGAATTGTATAACATGCGTGAAAATCTGAATCTAATTCATGAAGCATCGACTCGATTACGCGATCCCGAATTGATTGCAATGAAAAAAATAATGCGGCTGAATTACAAGAACGCTATTATTAAAGCAAAAACCAAAGCAAATGATAATTACATAAATACTTCTGCTAATATGTCCAAAGGCAGGTTATTAAAATTAGTAAAGAGGTACCCAAGACATCTGGCAGTATTACGGCTGGCGAATTTAATACCTTTTTTGCACACATAGCCAATAAAATTATAGACAATATGGACTCTTGCTCACCTGATCCCATTATACTGGCATGTGAACATATCTCAACGGACAATGTCCCGTTGTTTTCTTTTAAAAGAGTTTCTGGCGTGGTGGTAAGAGATGCAATAAATTCTTTAAAAAATAATAAAAGTAGGGACGTCTTTGGTTTGACCTGTGAGGTAATCAAAAGTGCTGTGGATATTATCATCGAGCCTCTCACTGAACTAATCAACAGCTCAATTGCTTCTGGTATTTTCCCGAATATTCTCAAAGTGGCTAAAGTAATACCCATACACAAAAAGGGAGACAAAGATGACTGCGGGAATTATAGACCTATCTCTATTCTGCCGGCATTCTCCAAAATAACGGAACGAATATTGTTTAACCAAATAATGGATTTTTTCGAGAAACACAAGTTGTTTTCGATGCATCAGTTTGGTTTTAGAGAAGGCAAGTCTACCAGCTCAGCTGTTGCTAATTTAATCGAAAATATTGTGGAATCGTTCGAAAAGCGTGAATTTACTCTAGCAACTTTCTTTGACTTATCCAAAGCATTTGACTGCGTCTCGCATAGTCAACTGTTGCGGAAACTTTATGTATATAACTTCGAGCCAAGCAGTTGTAAACTCATCATGTCGTATTTGACTGGTCGATTACAATATGTCCATCATAATCATGAAGCTTCCAGTCGGCTTCCTATTTCATGTGGGATTCCGCAAGGGTCTATTCTGGGACCACTACTATTTTTAATCTTTATTAATGATTTTGACGCATATATGGAACCAGTTAAATCGATTATGTATGCAGATGACACATCAGTATTAACATCTACAAAGACGCTGGAAGACTGCGTGCTGATGCATGAGGCAGCCAAACGTAGAGCAGCAACATGGTTTCTCGCAAACAAACTTGCCCTTAATGATGACAAAACCATATCAATGTTATTTACTCTTAACAATCACGGCCTTGAGGATTTAACTAAATCTACAACATTTCTGGGGGTACATATCGATTGTGCCCTATTGTGGAAAGTTCACGCTGATGAAATCGCCAAAAGATTGAATTCTAGTACCTATTTAATTAGAAACCTGCGCGAAAGAGCATCTCAGTATGTTGTACGAACAGCGTACTTCTCCTTGTACGAATCACACCTGAGATATGGCATTTTAGTTTGGGGCCACTCCAATGCCCGGCACCGAATATTTTCATTACAACGTCGTGTAATTAGGATCATTGCAGCGCTGGGGTATCGGGAGGACTGTAGGCATATATTTAGAGAAATGGGTATATTAACTGTTCCCTGCATTTATATATTCGAATGCCTTATTTACATCAGGAAAAATATCCACAAATATACTAGTCATACTCTAAATCATGATCATGACACTAGAACTAAGAAAAACCTTTGCCAGCCACAATTAAGGCTAACTAGAAGTCAGATGAGCGTAAATTGCTTCGGAATCAAATTCTATAACATTCTACCTCTCGAACTACGTGCCCTGCCACTGAAGCCTTTTAAAAGAAAAATAAAAGCAATACTATTGGACGGTGCCTTTTATGACTGGGATGAGTTTTTATTATTAAGATTGTAACCATCTATTGTTTGACATTTGTTTTAAAATTGCTATATGTTTTGTACTGACGTATGTATGATCTGTGATCCTAAACATCAATAAATTATTCTATTCTATTCTATTCTATTATTTTTATAATTTCAGTCTAGCATTTGTTTACTTATTCCAAGGTGAAATTTCCATATGAATCATCTTCCATTCCACAATTAAATCATGACAATGTAAGTAACACTGTTAATTAATATTGTACAACGTAAGTCATTAAAATTTAATTTTATTCTACACTTTAATTAATTCTGTGATTAATTTGAGTTCCATTCATATTGATTTTTTTATTTACATTCAAGTGTTTTTAATTCTTTATTTATAAAAATTGTTGTGTCCTACCGAACTTGTCAGTCAGACACTAATTAGTTATTTTAAATAATACACCGATAAACCTTTATACGTCTTTATTCCATTTCAGCTCATTACAGACTCGCGATGCGAATGCACACCTGGCATCGTACACAAAAAACATTGAGAGCAAAAAGCTATAAAGTAAATTGAATTCATTTCAATACACCACAAAAATAAAAATAAATGTCATTAAAAATGAATTAAGGACACTACCCACTGAGCAAATACATTTAAGTAATGTTTCGTCAACATTAAAACAACGTTCAATGTTGCTACAATGCTGAAAAAAGTTATTTGTTTGTTTTTTGCTCAGTAAGTGAACACTAAGCAAACACATTTAAGTAATATTTCATCAACATCAAAACAGAACCGTTTACGAAATAGCATTTGATATGTGTACAACAAACTCTCTCAAAAATAAATAAATATTATATAAATATGAGTATATCAAAAAGAATAAACGAGAAGTAGAAAAGAAAAAAAAAACAACGTTTAATGTTCTTATAGTGTTATTTGTTTGTTTTTTGCTCAGTGGGATTTAATTTACTTTGATCAATTCTCTAATTTATTAATAATTAATCAAATAATTTCGAGTAAGAATATATACTCAATGACATTAGAAGCGTAACACCCAGAAGGAGTTATTATTTTAACTTAATTTTTTGCCAGTATGGTAGTCTTACATCAAGAATTATATGATTACATTTTCAAGAAATTTTATTAAAAAACAATCTAAAAAAAATTAATAATGTGTTTGGCGACTCCTTTGCTGTATACACTCCTGTAGACGTCTGGGCATCGACAAAATGAGATGGTCGATGTCTTCTTGAGGCATCTCGTTCCAAGCAACTTCAATTTCATCGATCAACTGTGCTAGAGTCTGTGGAGGATGGTGCAAAGAGAATATTCTTCTTCCCATGATATCCCACACATGTTCAATGGGATTTAAATCCGGCGAACGGGGCGGCCACGCCAAAACATTCATTAAGAAAGTTCATAGTTCGACGAGCAATATGGGGACGTGCGTTATCTTGTTGAAAAAGTACGTCTGGGCGGCCATCTAAATAAGGCAACAAAGTCGGTCGTATGACGTCTTCAACATAACGCGCAGCTGTCATACTGCCTCGAATGAATACAAGAGGTGATCGACTACCATAAGCAATAGCCCCCCAAACCATTACTCCAGCAGTCCTGTGTACATGCCTCTCAATAGCAAACCTAAGATCAGGTCGTTCTCCACGGTAGCGTCGTACCCTTCTACGGCCATCATGCGTGCCTAGACAAAATCGTGATTCATCGCTGAATACGACATCGTGCCATTCTGCCTCCCAATGCTGCCGTTCTCTGCACCAGTCCAACCTTTGGCGACAGTGTCTCGATGTTAAAGGAAGCACTAATCTTGGACGGTACAAAAGAAGCCCAAAGGATTGAATGCGGCGATATAAGGTTCGCATACTAACGGGCCTACCTTCTTCTTCAATCCATTGATCACCGATTTGACGCGTAGTAGCGAAACGGTCTCGCAGGGCTATTTGTCTTAAGCGCCGATCTTGACGTTCTGTGGTACGCCTTGGTTGACCAATTGGTCTTCTTCTTGCTCCTCTACCTTCTTCTGTCCATACCTGATACACACGTATTACAGTTGCTGCAGTGGAATCAATACGGCGGGCAATTTCGCGATAGGACATACCGACATCTCGATAAGCAACAACTCGACCCCGGTCAAAATTGGTCAAATGGTGATATTGTGGACGTCTTCGGACTCGAGGCATTTTATTTAAGCTTAACACACTCAACGGAAACACGAAAACTAAAAACATCTGTACTAAACAGCTCATATAAATAGTTTTATCAAAAAAGAAAAAGTGAAATATATTTTTTTTTTCACAATAAATATAAAAGGCACAAGGTTGAAATTGTTATCAATGTATGCTTTAAATATAGTCACTCTGTTGCTAAAATATGAATTCAAAAAAATCATTCCTTCTTGGTGTTACGCTTCTAATGTCATTGAGTATATGAATAAATATTAATAAGCTAATAACACTGAACAACAGCAAAAAATATCTGTGTTCAGCAGATCAAAATGAATATGTATTATTAATTTTGATCTGCTAAACACGAAAATAATTGCTAAAATTGTTTATTAGTTTACGTTTTAAAGTTGTACGGACTTGCACTTATCCGCAGACTAATATAATAGTCCCGATACATGAACGCATCTTCCCGATGTTTGCCCTCGAAGAATAACTTAATCGGCATAGGTGTTGCATAGTACTTCTTTAAGCCTGTATGCTACGGTACTAATTTCTGAGACCAACAATTTGTCTTAATTTCTTGTTTCAGAAACTGAATTGTCTCTGAATTACACGATGCAAAAAATTGAAACAAAGCAAGCGCTGTAAAGTAAACAGTTGACTAAATGGAGTCCTTCCATGCTTGCTGATTATATAGTGTTGGCAGAGCTGGGACGAATCCTCGTAAAAAAGATTCGAATCACGAATCCGAATCACCTAATATGATTCGAATCACGAATACTCGAATAAACGATTCGTAAGAGATAAATATGATTCGAATCAAAGATTCGAATCCTGTTTTTTCGAATTACGAATACAAATCCTTTAAGAATAAATTTGATTTTATTAATTTGTTGCAACCATTAATATATAAATATCGTTACCAGTTGTTTTACCAAAAATATTCAAAATCTAATTATTTATTAATAACACTGAACATCGTTGATAACAGACTAAATATCTGACTCCCTGTTACTCTGATTAATAATAATAATAATAATAATAATCGTTTATTTCTCAGCAGAATAAATTCTATTTACAGAGAAAAATACAGTTTTTTTAAAAATATACTAACTTAAAGATGTATTTGTGTGTTTCTGAACTTCACTTCAAATCAGTGTTGTGTTCGCGTGGCGCATGAAGTAAAATTTCGAGTTTAGAAAAGCCCAAAAATTTGTCTCGGGTCGCTTCGCGACCCTCGACAAATTTTCATGGGGCTTTTCTAAACTCGAAATTTTACTTCATGCTTGGCCTGGGAGAGAAAACACCCGTTTAGAACTTTAAATTAACTCTATTATAAAATCGACGAGTGCCTAAAAATTACGTAAATAAAAAAATCACTGAAAATCATTAAAACCAGGAAGGTCAGAGAAAAGTCATGAAATTATATTCAAATTGACCAAAACACTAACAAAAAAACCATATGATATTATTAAATTTGACAAAATCAGCAGGCAAATTACAAAACACGTAAAAATGTATAAAATTAACTTAAATATTGACAAAAACAATCTAACAAAATGGGGGTTTCCTATAGAAGAAAGTTATATTAAAAGGCCAGGAAAAAAATTAATGAATCGGGGTCAGTTTTACTTCAAATAATATTAAATAAAATTTTGAAAACTAGATTATTATCTTAAAAAAACATTTTCATTCATTTAATGTTCTTATCAAAGCATTTAGAGTGAAGTTTCGAACGAGCGTTTCCACTCCCAAACTAAGCATGAAGTAAAATTTCTAGTTTAGAAAAGCCCCGTGAAAATTTGTCGAGGGTCGCGCAGCGACCCGAGACAAATTTTCTGGGCTTTTCTAAACTAGAAATTTTACTTCATGCGCCACGCGTATACAACAGTGATTTAACGAGAAATTGAAAAACACACAAAAGACATTTTTCATGTTAATCTTTAAAATTAATTCGAGTTATTTTTGATGATTTAAATCCTTTGGAAGTATTCGAATCCTTTTATAAATATTCGAATCCTTTTATTAGGATTCGAACCAATCACATTTGGATTCGAATACGAATCCTCTTAAAAAAATGTAACGAATCCGGATCACGAATCCAGTTGAACTAAAGTATTCGAATGCCTCTTTTGAATACTATAAAAGGATCCGAATCCAGGATTCGAATCCTGAATGATTCTAATCCTGCCAAGCTCTGAGTGTTGGACACTCGTTAGAGATGCTCCAGATCTAATGTATCACCGGGTAGCACAACGAATACAAATTTTGCTTTAGAAAAGCATTTAAAAATTATTTATTATAAATAATATGTTTAAAAATGTATTTAAAGTATAATTTAAAAACCGTAACTTTTGAATTTCATTCTTGTTTTCATATTTAGCATCACAATTTCCATATAAATACCCACTGAGCAAAAAACAAACAAATAACGTTATATCAACATTGTAGCAACACTATACGTTGTTTTAATGTTGATAAAACATTACTAAAATAGATTTGCTCAGTGGATATGTATTTTATATCAAGGATACCGACAAAAAGTTGAAATTTGTTGTCCAGTGTAATTCGTTTATTATCTATTTAGCAAAATTTATTATTTACATTATATAATTGTTTTAAATTTCAGACTCTGTCATATTGGTTTATTTGGCATTCGATAAACAGGAACGAAAGTGAGAGTGCGCCCGCGCGTGTTACTTTAGCGTGTTGTGCAAGATTAAAGAATTAAATAATTTTCAACTTGTTCGTTCGGTCGTGCGACACGATTTCAAATCATCCGTGCGGTTTTATCTACGGTATCAACAGGGAGTTTAATTTAAATCCATGTTTTTCTGATAAAGATAACATTATCGGTTATAAGAAGGCGCGAGCTGGATATAGTTTTGTACTTTGTGCGACGCGGAAATTTATATGATTAACAATGAACAATTCTAGTACGGAGATTTTGACCATAAGCGGTGCCAAAAGTAGCCAGGTGAGTTTGCAATTATTAAGAATGTTATAGGTTTTTTACTTTCCCCCGTATGTAATACAAAGGGAAAGTATTGTTTTCATGAAAATTTTCGAATCAAAAATTTTAGCGGAAATATCCGTTTTGAGGTCCCCTGAGTCGAATAAGACCATTTTTGAAAAATGTCTGTCTGTCTGTCTGTGTGCGCTGTACCGCAAAAACTGCTTAAGATATCGAGATGAAACTTGAAACTTAAGCTTTTTGTTACAATCGGAAGAACCGAAAAGCTTTTGGTGAAAATCGGAAAACCGGAAGTGGTACTTTACTCTTAGCGTTTTTCAGTTTTTTCAGATTTTTTCAATAAATGTTCATCAAACAAAAAATTCTTTCAAATAAAAGTTGTAGATAATAACAAAATGAAGATGTATTGTTCACTTACTTTTTGTCATAGCACTCTTAGTTTTTGAGATATTTAATAAATAGTGTTTTTTATCTAGTCATTGATTTGTGTCAGTGTGTGTGTTGATACAATTGGAAAATGTTTCAAATAAAAGTTGTACGTAATAAAATATTAAAGATTTTTTGTATCTTCACTTTTTGTCATAACACTCTTAGTTTTTGAGATATTCAATAAATAGTGTTTTTTATCTAGTCATTGGTTTGTGTCAGTATGTGTGGATCCAATTGAAAAATGTTTCAAATAAAAGGTGTAGTTATCAAAAAGTTGAAGACATTTTGAAAATAATAATGCTACAAATATTTTAAAAGTGATTTAATACTATGATGGACACATCACCATTTTTTTGTATTCCTTTGTTGTTTACGAAAACAAACATTTTATAATTTAATAGTTGAGGCTGTTACTTGGTGTAACTCCGTATTAACACTTTTAGTAAATGCCACACTTGGTTAAGATTTCACTGTTTATTGATTGACACTGCAACAATTGTTTCGCCACACAGTGGCTTCATCAGGCAGATGAATAATGGATTACAAACTTAAACTAGTTTAAGCAGTTTAAGTTTGTAATCTATTATTCATCTGCCTGATGAGCCACTGT
Source organism: Philonthus cognatus (assembly GCA_932526585.2). Taxonomy (NCBI): domain Eukaryota; kingdom Metazoa; phylum Arthropoda; class Insecta; order Coleoptera; family Staphylinidae; genus Philonthus; species Philonthus cognatus. The sequence goes on along the minus strand of OW052247.1, from coordinate 53,430,536 downwards.
GTGGCGAAACAATTGTTGCAGTGTCAATCAATAAACAGTGAAATCTTAACCAAGTGTGTTATTTACTAAAAGTGTTGAAAACAAACATGTTTTGTCCCGCTATAAGGGTTTTTTTGCATATTTATTTTCAACTAGTAAAATTATGGTTTACAAATCATGTTTCAACAAATGCTGCTTTAACACTTATACATTTTCAGTTGCGACTTTATGTTGCGCAATTTTTAAATAGCAAATTGCAAACAACAAAATTTCAGATTAGGTTAGGTTTGCGAATTGAGGTTATGAAGGTGGATACAGGGTGTCCCCGAATGGTCTGTACAACGCTCTACCACATATTCTCTGAAACAAAATAAGACGATTTAACTAAACTTATCTCTATCCAAAAGTGGTTCCTAAGCCATCTACGAGGCCTCAACGATATTATTTTTTTTCATTATTTTTCAAATAATTTTATTTTGGAATTAGGTAAGAAAACCTAATTTGGCACATTTAATTACATTGATACCATGCACTTTTTGCGATATGTTTCTTTATCCTACGTTTAAAGTAAGGGCTAATGTGAAGTTTACGGGATGTTCTCGAAAATTGATTTTTTATATTGATACTTGTAGAATCGCGGATGGAATGGCCGAAAATGACGAAAAAAAAGTGCGGAAACAACGTTTAGCCCCATTTTGGGGCCCCGAAAGGTTGGAAATCCGTTTACTTAAAATGTGTTTTTTAGCCGGAAAAAAATAAAATGTGGTGATAATATGTATTCGTTTCACAAAACTCAATTGTTTAAATGTGTTTTTATAAAGATAGGACTTACGGATTGCTTAAAACTTCTACTTAAAGATTACGATTTTTGGCAGGTTAAGTTGTTGACAATTACTTCTTTTGTTGATTCATAGATATAACATAATGATACCAATAATACTATAATGGAATGTGATAACTGGTTCACAATTGCCCAGAACAAGAGATAGGCGCACCCTGGTGTCATTTCCAGGAGTAAAGTACCAACGCTCACTATAAATTAAAAAAAAAAAAGAATATGTGATGGGAACATTGATTTCATTTTTCGTTTTTGTTAGATTAGTTGACAGCGTTATAAATTTAAAAACAATTATTAAATATGAAATTGGAGCAACAATCTAATTTCTCGTGTTTGTTATGCCGGGTTTTTAAAATATTGCTGCTGCCTCCTGGTGTACAGAAATTGAACCTTAAATTTGATTCAAAACCATGGTCCCTTAGCATCAATTGTGCTATATCTATGAATAACAATGGAAGTAGGTGATAACATAACCTGTCAAAAATCGTAATATTTAAGTGAAAGTTTTAAGCAAACTGTAAGTCCTATCCTTATAAAAACACATTTAAACCATTTAGTTTTGTGAAACGAATACATATAATCACCACATTTTATTTTGTACACACCAAAAAACACTGTTGAAATACACCAATTTTCACCCTTTCGGAGCCCCCAAATGGGGCTAAACGTGGTTTCCGCACTTTTTTTTCGTCATTTTCGGCCATTCCATACGCGATTCTACAAGTATCAATATAAAAAATCAATTTTCGAGAACATCCCGTAAACTTCACATCGGCCAAAGTAAGTGGTCAAACTAGGACCATCGACTTCTTAAGATACCTAAATCTTTTTATTCAACAGGTCAATTTTTTTCTGCAAGATCATTCAATTTTACATAGGTTTTGTCTCTTATAAAATTTTGCTATTTTCCCCAAAAAAAAATATTTTTATTTGTCAAAACAACAAAGAAATAAAATTCTAAAAAAAACGGATTCTTTATTTACAAAAATAGAAATTGAGACACCTGTGAAATTCAGTTATCGGTGATTTTGTGACAACATCAGTCATGTACTCAATTAATGAATTAACTGATATTGTTTTAGTTTTTGGGTTTTGTGAAGGTAATGGCCGCAAATGTGTAAGAGTGTATAGTGAAAGATTTCCAAATCGCCGAATACCAAACCATCAAACATTTGCTTCCGTAGAAAGGCGACTTAGAGAAACTGGCCGCTTAGAATACTCTGCGAGGGATTGTGGTAGAAGAAGCACTGTACGAACTGTGGATGTTGAAGAAGAGATTTTAGAACGGATAGGTGAAGATCCATCTAAAAGTACCCGGCGTTTAGGTGCTGAACTAGGCGTATCTAAAAATGTTGTGCATAAGGTGTTTAAAGAGCAACTGCTATACCCATATCACATTCCAAAAGTTCAAGAGCTAATGCCTCAAGATCACGATAAGCGACTTCAGTTTTGCCAATTTATTGTTAATAACCAAATTGACAATTTGAATTTGGCCAAGACAATTTCGTTTACAGACGAAGCGTGTTTTACCCGAAGAGGTATAACAAATCTTAAAAATGAGCATGTTTATTCCGAAGATAATCCACATGCAACTAAAACCATGCATTTCCAACGGCAATTTAAAATAAATGTTTGGGCCGGTATAGTAAATGATATTATTGTAGGACCAGTAATTTTACCACAAAATTTAAACGGAGAACAGTACTTACAACATCTTCAGGAATTGCCAGTCTTACTGGTGGATGTGCCGCTTTTACTTAGGCGTGATATGTGGTTTATGCATGATGGGGCTCCACCTCATTTCACTTTACCAGTGCGTACTTTTTTAAACCAAAAGTATCCCGGTAAATGGATTGGGAGAGGCAATGACGCACCAGTGCCTTGGCCTCCACGTTCCCCGGATATCACCCCAATGGACTTTTTTTGTGGGGAACTATTAAATCTATTGTTTATGGTAAGCCCATAAATACGCACGACGAATTATGGGCGCGAATACAGAATGCGTTTCAAACAGTTAAAAACAATGTTGGTGTTTTACAACGTGTCCATTTTAATTTTTTGCGACGTGTAAATTGTTGTATTGCTGAAAATGGCAATCAGTTTGAACATTTGTTGTGAAACTAATAAATTTGTGTTTATTGTTGGGTACCTATATTTATTTCTACTTTGTTAATTGTTTTGAGAAGCAAAATATTGTTCATAATTTTATTACTTTTTTTTGACAAATAAAAATATTTTTTTGTGGGGAAAATAGCAAAATTTTATAAGAGACAAACAATACGTAAAATTGAATGATCTTGCAGAAAAAAAGTATTCCTTATGATTTGACCTGTTGAATAAAAATATTTAGGTATCTTAAGAAGTCGATGGTCCTAGTTTGACCACTTACTTTAAACGTAGGATAAAGAAACATATCGCAAAAAGTGCATGGTATCAATGTAATTAAATGTGCTAAATTAGGTTTTCTTACCAAAGTCCAAAATAAAAATATTTGAAAAATAATGAAAAAAAATAATATCTTTGAGGCTTCGTAGATGGCTTAGGAACCACTATTGGATAGAGATAAGTTTAGTTAAATCGTCTTATTTTGTTTCAGAGAATATGTGGTAGAGCGTTGTACAGACCATTCGGGGACACCCTGTATATGATCAAAATTTGTCTTCCTTGAAACAAAAATCGACGGGTCTCAGCGATTTAAAAAAAAATGCTGCCTAACTCAACCAAGTCTCTTCTTACCTCTGAGATGGACCACCATGTATAACTTTTTTAGTGTTTTGTTTTACTTTTTTAGGATGCTCTTGAAAAATGTGCCCAGAAACAGCCTAAGCAACAACAAATTCTTGTCGGTTGGAACAAACAGAAGTCCTACACCTTTATTGGTTTGCTGGTGCTTTTCGTCGCTTGGGCCTGCATTTTCTTCCCTTTGATGGACGCCAACAAATTGTGATATATTCCATGTATTAATGTACTTATTGTTATGTTTACCCAATAAAACTATATTTATATAAAACAATCTGCTATTGTGTACAGTAAATAAGGTCAATTGAGCTACAGTGCGAATTAGGAAAAGAAATCAAGAGATTTAGGTATAATGTTGGGATAATAAAATTGAAAAACAAAATTAGAGAAGTTCAAACCCACTAAGCAAAGAAACGTTGCGTGACACGTTGCATCAATGTTACCGCACAACACGAAACGTTTCCACTGAGAAAATCCTTTGAACGTTAGCATGCGACGTTCCTGCAGGCAGACATTCAGCGTTTATTTAACGTTTTTCCAACATTTACACAACTTAAAACGCAACCCACTGAGCAAAAAACAAATAAATAACATTATATCAATATTAAACGTTGTTTTAATGTTGATTAAAAATTACTTAACTATTTTTAATCAACATTAAAACAACGTTTAATATTGATATAATGTTATTTATTTAGTAAGTAAGTAAGTAAGTAAGTAAGTATTTATTGGTGATCATAACAATATTGTTTTGCACAGGTCAGGAGTATATAAATAAATGTATAAGTAAAACAAACTAGGCTGCTAAGCATAAAATTAAGCGATGCAAAAAATGAACATAACAAAGTTAAGTAAATCACATACACATATTAAAACAGAATTAGAAAATTATTTTAAAAATATACTTATAACTAACACTTTAAAATTTAGATCATGTTTAATAAAATTATAGTAAATACACAATGAAACAAAACATTAACACATTAAAAGAGTCTCCATGTCACAGTTTAAAAATTCTTCACATGAGAAAAATGTGCCTTTTATTAGCAATTCTTTTACTGCCCTCTTATACGAGAGATAAGAGCGTGTTTTTAAATGAGGTGGCAACTTATTGTAAAATTCGATAGCAAAGCAATTAGCACCTGAACGTGATTTTGTTAGTCTGTGGTGTTGTTTTTGCAGATTATCACGGTTCCTTGTATCGTATTTGTGGTCAAGACATGCGTATTTATCAGGATATTTTTTTATATATAGAAGACATTCTAAAATAAATAATGATGGCAATGTTAAAATGCCTAGCTCGAAAAAACTCTCTCTGCAATCATCGCGATATTGTAATTTAGCTAGTATACGGATAACCCTTCTTTGTATACCGAATATCCGGTGACGACAAGATGAGTGTCCCCAGATTAAGACCCCATATTTGAGGGCTGACTGGAAATATCCAAAATATGCCGTCTTTAACGTTTCACTAGATACGGTACCAGCCAATTGACGTAACGCAAAAGTAATTTTAGAAAGCTTCTTTGCTAAAATGGAACCGTGGCAATCCCACTTAAGGGCCGAATCCACATGAAGACCAAGAAAGCAAGTAGTTTGATCTGTTTCACCAACATCTACCTTATTGAGAGTAAAGATAAGTTTTTTGGTTTTCGTGTCGTTCAGTACCAGCCCATTATCTATACACCACTGTGCAGTTTTCTGTTTCATTACTTCCGCTTTTTCTGATACTTCTTTAATACTTTTCCCTTTTACCATTACTGTAGAGTCATCTGCAAATAAAATTACGTTGGCCAGACTTAGTTGTTTCGGCATGTCATTTATATATATTAGGAAGAGTATAGGCCCTAAAATTGACCCCTGTGGTACACCACGGTTGATTGAAGAAGTATCAGACATTTTTCCTTTGAACTGAACTACTTGGTGTCTCTCAGTAAGATAGCTGGTTAGTAACTGTAAGCTATTATTACAGAAACCATATGCTTTTAACTTGGTTAGCATTATATCATGTATAACGCAATCAAAGGCTTTACTCATGTCGATAAATGATGCCATGGTTATTTCCTTTTCTTCGAAAGTTTTCAATATGGATTCAGTTAACTCTAAAATAGCATCACTAGTGGACAGACCGTTTCTAAATCCAAATTGATTTTTGTTGAATAGATCATTAGATGTAAAGTATTCCATAATTTGATCTTTCATTACCTTTTCAACTATTTTTGAAAAAACTGGAAGAAGCGAGATAGGCCTATAGTTATTTACTTGATCTGCATTTCCACTTTTGAGTATAGGGATGACTCGCTAATTTTAAAATTGTTGGAAATGAGCCCACTTTTATAATTGAATTAATTAGTTGAGTGAGCTCCGGTATTAATATGTCTTTTGCATTTTTTATTAGATCAATTGAGATACCGTATATATCTGTACATTTACTATTTTTAATACTAGCTAGAATATCTCTTATTTTAACCTCACTAACCATTTTAAAGCTAAAGTTAATATCACAGTTCACATTAATATCACAGGTAAAGCTAATTGAAGGAATATCTTTTGTTAACATGTTGGCCACATTACTAAAGAATACATTGAATTGATCACAGGTAATATCACAGACTGTACTGGTTCGTTGCCTATTTGGATTAATAGCTTTCCATATAGCTCTCGGTTTATTCGGTGCGGAGTTAATGAAGTTATCATAAGCTTGCCTTTTCGACTGGATTATTGCATTTTTATATCTTTTACGATATTCGGATTTAAGCGCACGTGATGCGGGGGAGTTATTAATGATATTATTTTCTTCAATTAATTGAAGTATGTCTCTCATTTTACCCAAGTCCGCATTAAACCACTTGACTTTGTTTATCTGTTTTGAATCGCCTTTGATCGTTTTTATAGGGAAGCATTTAAGTACGCATGATGTTACGATATGGGTGAACATTTGCCACTTTACATTTAGATCTATTTCATGGCATTTAACGAAGTTCCAGCGGGCCTCAGAAAGCATGGAAAAGAAAGAAAGAGTGCCATGGCGCGTTATAGGCCTGTATTGTTTGATACTACATTGCTTAGCTGTCGTTATATCTTTAATATTTACAAATATACCGTTGTGATCGGATAATGCTGTTTCTATACATTTAACAACAATGTGTGTATTGATATTTGTAAATACGTTATCAATACAGTTCGCCTTACGGGTTGCAAAACTAACCAATTTATGTAATCCATACGTAGACAGCTGGTCAATGAGAGATAATTCATTGCTTTCACTGCTATCGAATTTAACATTAAAGTCTCCACCTAAAATAATTTTACTCGATTTATAATCTAGTTTATCCAAAAATGACATTAAGATGCATAAAAAATCATTAAAATCCGACGAAGGAGAACGATACACGCAAATAATGTAACATTTCGTCAAGGGCAAATAAACACATGATAATTCACAAATTTTTTCAGAGCTAATTACGCTTGTGATATTATTGAAAGATGTTAGATGTACATTATTATCTGCATAAATAATTGAACCACCATGCCGAGTGGCTTTACGCGAAAAATAAGCTTTAGAGGACAGTGTATTAATATGTGATACTTCACACTCATCTTCCGTCAGCCAATGTTCGCATAAAGCCAGAAAAGTGAGTGATTTGTCAACAATGAACGATTCTAACTCATGAATTTTGTTTCTAAGGGACTGAATATTTAGGAATAAGATATTAAATTCGTCTGCTTGGTCCTCTGGGTGTTCTGTATAATTGCTATTTACATTCTCTTCTGTTCCAACGGAGGCTCTTTTTGGGGTCTTTGGTGTCGAAATAAAAAACGCCTCAACATAACTCCAACAGGCCACATTGCAGGATCTTCCACTTTACTCAGGCAATCGAATGGAATTGTTATTTTAAATGATGTGTATTCATCAGGGCGACGCGAATTAAGTTGTTCGCATTGAATATTTGTTTTTTGCTCAGTGGGTTGCGTTTTAAGTTGTGTAAATGTTGAAAAAACGTTAAATAAACGCTGAATGTCTGCCTGCAGGAACGTCGCATGCTAACGTTCAAAGAAAAATGTTGCTGCACCGTTAACAAAGCAACGCCTATGCAACACAAGCGATCACTCTAATTTGAATGCAACCCAACATACGAATGTATGCATGTACGTTAAGTTGCATACGATGAATGCATAGAATCTGTATTGCATACAACCCGAATTGCAGCAATTAAGTGAACGTTATAAGGTTCCTCTCGTAATCTCAATGCAAAATTTATTGCTGGGTTTGAATGGGTCAAAAAATACAAATATATATTGGTAACAAGAAAACAATAAAAAAACTGTCTTATAGTCTAGGGAAGACAGTACCCTAAAACCTACCCACTGAGCAAAGACATTGAAAAAATGTTTCATCAACATTAAAACAACGTTTAATGTTACTACGATATCAACATAACGTTATTTGTTTGTTTTTTGCTCAGTGGGTAAGTATCTAGTACCCTTAAACTTTGAAAACATTAAAATATTGTTAACAAGTGCATGAACTTTAATTGAAATCAGGCTTATACGCGTGGCGCATGAAGTAAAATTTCGAGTTTAGAAAAGCCCAGAAAATTTGTCTCGGGTCGCTGCGCGACCCGAGACAAATTTTCACGGGGCTTTTCTAAACTCGAAATTTTACTTCATGCTTAGTCTGGGAGTGGAAAACACTTGCTCGGCAGCTACAAGAGCCTTTAATGGCAATACTGATTTCTTAAAGAAAATAAAAAACAAACAAACTGTAGTTATGTTCATAATATTTATGAGTTTCGTTAATTATCTCGTTGTTGATTTTTTTTAAGAATAAGTATTGTCATTAAAGGTTCTGATGGTTGTCGAAAAAGTGTTTCCACTCCCAGGCTAAGCATGAAGTAAAATTTCGAGTTTAGAAAAGCCCCGTGAAAATTTGTCTCGGGTCGCGCAGCGACCCGAGACAAATTTTCGGGCTTTTCTAAACTCGAAATTTTACTTCATGCGCCACGCGTATTAAGCACTGATTTGAAATAAGGTTCAAATATACATAAATTTTACAATATTTTAGTGTTTTATACGCGTGGCGCATGAAGTAAAATTTCGAGTTTAGAAAAGCCCCGTGAAAATTTGTCTCGGGTCGCTGGCGCGACCCTCGACAAATTTTCTACGCGGGGCTTTTCTAAACTCGAAATTTTACTTCATGCTTAGTCTGGGAGTGGAAAACACTCGCTTGTATCGTTTATATCTGTATCATCATTGTAGCAACATTAAACGTTGTTTTAATGTTGATAAAACATTACTTAAATGGATTTGCTCAGTGGGTTTGTGGTCTTTGTAAGACTGATTGGTTGTAGATTGCGTAAAGAATCGCACTTTAAATGTTTTACTATCAATATTTATTAATAGAGTTATCACCAACAACTATGAATGACATAATTTATACTCAATTACCAAAACATTACAAGATTAGTTCAAGAAAGTCGTAATTGGAGAGATAGACCAAACCGAAAAATCTGAGCGCGGATTACACATGTGCGAAACAAGTTTCTCCGTTAATCGACCGAATCAACTCCCAAGACGACCTCACTTTTACAAATCCCCTTCAGTCACATGAGCGTATTTGACGTGTAAAGAGAGCGGGTTATGTTTCTCTACAACGAAACTTCTGCATTTAAATGTTGTTGAAATGGCGCTGAATTATTGTGAATTAGCAGTAATTATAGTGATTTTGTCGATAGGACTCAATGACGTGTTTTGTAAGTAGATAACCTTTCGCAACCTTGACGAATATAAATATTTTTTTTTAAAATGGGACAAACAAAAACTGAATTTGTTGTGGTAGTAAAATTATGGATAATGTTAAATTAATTGTAGGTATTACGAGTACCTTTCAATCGGAACAAAAACACTTTATTATTTTTAATTTTCACAGCCCATGTAAAAAGCTCATTTAAAAATTCTCTACTATACAGGGTGATCCAGATTGAAAGCCTAATAATCCCACTGAGCAAAAAACAAACAAAAAACGTAATATCAACATTGTAACAACATTAAACGTTGTATTAATGTTGATAATAGTATATTATTCAACAAGCGCATAATGAAAGCTATTAATCATGAGAATGAGATTTACGGAACGAGCCGCAGGCGAGTGGAGTAAATCATTCGAATGATTAATAGCCATTATGCGCGAGTAGAATACTATACTTTATCCACAACCACAAAATGTATATTCATTCTTGCTTACTGCAACTTTTCAAGAATAACAACATAATTCATTAAATCATGTACTTTTAATTATAACTAAGAAATACATATAATAATACTATTTATTAGGATTAATGTTAATAGTAACGTTAGAACAATTATTAAACACAATAGGGGGCATTGAAGTGGGTACACCAAGATTTACGGTTTGATCCAAAATATCGAAATTAACGGAATTTGTGCTGGAAGATGCAGCTGTTACATTATTTGCTGTCGATTCTATTGACGATGCAATTTTCTGGCCGTTTCCTTTTTGTTTTCCAAAGAATCGTTAATATAGCCTTCTGCAACCGCAGTTGACTTCCATCCTCCATGACGTTTTAACGCAGTGATGTCTCCACCAGCATCAACCAAAATGGTGGCTGAGGTTCTTCTAAAGCTATGGCCTGTATATTGCTCAGGATTGGGTAATTTCAAAAAACTGGCGATATCCCTTCCCATTTTTGTAAATTTATTAATACCAATTCGCTGTTTAGTACACTTTCCATTTTGAAAATTTTGAAAGAAATAATCACAGTTTATCTGCTTTCGGAGGCACAAATATTTTTTTACAATGTGGTAAAAATTACCAGATACTGTAAATTTCCTACAAATTTTAGTTTTTGTGGTTGGCACCTTAATCATATAGCAGGAATTAAGGTCTTCTTTATCTTTAATTTTCATGTTATACAGCTCATTTGAACGACAAGCGCCCATTAAACCCATAATTAATGCAACCTGAAGAAAAAATTACTGCAATTTTTAAAAAATATTAAAATAATTTAAAACTTACTTTTGTTGCAAGAAATTTGTCATCCGGTGCATTTGCAATGAAACTGTTAACATTTTCTGGGGAGAAAGTGTTGGCTTTTTTCGGAGTAAACCCTTCATTTTTTTCTTTTCAAAAAAGCTACAAGTTTGCCATAGTTTCCAATATTGATGTTTTCAAAGATTTTCAATGTACTTTTTAGCATCGAATACTTCTGCCACAACGATGAGGTGTTGTATTTTTTTGATAATTCAGTAAAATACACCAAAACTACCGACTCAGTTGAAGAATGTGATTTTTTCTCCTTTTTCCATTCACAAAACGTGTTGTATGTACTTTGGTATATGTTGCGAGACTTTTTAGGCAACAAATTGATGGAAGCGATTTCTGCCGCGTCCCTTATTTCCGGGGGTGTCAACAAGTCAGGATCGGATTCCATGTTGTTTCTTTCACCTTCGATAAACTATTAACCACACTATCACAACACAATTAACACAATTTGCTTTCAATTTATAAATTGTTTTTGTTTATGTCAAAATTGATTAACATGAGGTATCCTGATTTTGTAGTGATTTCTTATTATTCACAGTTGAGCAGTGATAAGTCAAAATATTACTCACAGGTTTCATAACCTATTTATAATAAACGTCATTATTATTGACTCTTAGCATGTATAATTATAATATTATAGAGTGGTTGTGGATAAAACATTATTTCAATGTGTTAGCTCAGTGGGATAGATATTAAAAATACTTTACTATACAATGGGTTCTTACGAAGATATACATTCTGTAGCTCTCTAAGCAAAAACTAAACGAATAACGTTTTAACAACATGAAATTTTGTTTTAATTTTAATAGAAAAATAAAAAACTAAACAAAAGTTCTATAGAATCATCTGCACTACTTAAAATTATTTTAAACAGGGTTGTTTTAATTAAAACAAACATTTTTTTTAACAAAACGTGTTTCTAACAAAACATGTTTTGTTTCATTGAAACATCGTTTAAAACATTAACAATTAAAAACATGTTTTAAACGTGTTTAAAACAACACAAATAGAAAGACTGTTATTCCTTACTTCACTTTTTATTTTTATGTTAGATGTACATTTCGAGACACAAGGTGTTCATTATCAATAACAAACTTGATAATGTTATTTGTTCTTGATAATGAGCACCTTGTGTCTCGAAATGTAGATCTAACGATACAAATAAAAAGTGAAGTAAGGAATAACAGTCTTTCTATTTGTGATTAATCACTTCACGTAAACTCGAAACAATACAGTTATGTTTAAAACAAGTTTAAAACGTGTTTCAAATAGAACATATAGAGCATTTTCCTTTTGAGTATACATATCCCGATAATTACAGCGTTTTTTAAACTTGCGGTAATTCGTTGTTTCAAAGCGGTTAATTTGAGGCTTTTAACGAGTGTTTTCCACTCCCAGACTAAGCATGAAGTAAAATTTCGAGTTTAGAAAAGCCTAAGAATTTGGATTGGCCGCGTAGCGAAGCGGAGCGGCCAATCCAAATTAGGCTTTTCTAAACTCGAAATTTTACTTCATGCGCCACGCTTAAAAACACTGATTTAAAGTGAAGTTAAAAAACACACACATAGGCAACCTAATATACGTTAGAGTTATTGGGTTGCCTATAATGACTGTTTTAAACAATTTGTTCAGCGCAGAATTTGGCTCACCCCACTGAGCAAAAAAACAAACAAATAACGTTACATCAACATTGCAGCAACATTAAACGTTGTTTTAATGTTATTAAAACATTACTTAAATGTGTTTGCTGAGTGGGACGTTTTATTCACATCTGCGTATTAGATTGCTAAAGCCGTATATTTTAAACTGCGATATTTCAGTGTTTATATGTGTGGCGCATGAAGTAAAATTTCGAGTTTAGAAAAGCCTAATTTGGATTGGCCGCTCCGCTTCGCTACGCGGCCAATCCAAATTTTCAGGCTTTTCTAAACTCGAAATTTTACTTCATGCTTAGTCTGGGAGTGGAAAACCCTCGTTTAAAGATTTGATTTTAAACATAACAACCCTGATTTTAAATATGCATATATCTATTTTTTAAAATAACAACCCTTATTCTATTAACTTCTTGTAATCCTTTTTTAAAAAAATATATCAGTTTAATAATATCAAAAATCGTGCTGTTTTAAAATGATTTGATATTTTATGAAAACAAAAGTACATTTGCAATGCTATCGATAAATTTGACTATCTCCGGAACCAAATAGGTTACGGTTGTTGCTAATGTTTAAAATATGAAAAGTGCTATAGATTTAACTATACATTTTCTTTATTCGAGCTAGGCTGTTTTCAAAAAAGTAATAGTTGAATTTCTTTATTTTCGATCAAGTGCAGCTTGACCAAAATTTTGAATGACAGTTAATAAAGTTTTAATATATAAAATTACGAAAAAACTATTCGTGAAAATGCAAACAAATAGTTTTTCGTAATTTTATATATTATGTTTAAAGTGTGCAAACTATAAAAAGCGTAAGCTTATTTTCTCGAATTCAAATAGTTTTGAATTTGAATTTATCTTGTTTAATAAAGTTTTATTTTATCTTTTACCTTAAACTTGCACTCCTTGTTTAATCATAAATATGACAATAAAGGAAACTGGAAAATAAGTTTCTCAATAATCGTCGAACGAGGGTTTCCACTCCCAGATTAAGCATAAAGTAAAATTTCGAGTTTAGAAAAGCCTGAAAATTTGGATTTGCCGGGGCGCGCGAGCGAAGCGAGTCGCGCTCCGGCAAATCCAAATTTTCAGGCTTTTCTAAACTCGAAATTTTACTTTATGCGCCACGTATTTAAAAACACTGATTTAATGTAAAAATCAAAATATATTTTATTAATTTAAATTTAAAAAATTATGAAAAAAGACCTTTATTGGCATATAAAAAATAAAATTAAAAAAAATAATAATAGATCAAAAAATTATATCATTTCCTTTCTTTTTTCCGCCCTCCGCCAACCCAGTGCCGTTACCATCTTTACGCCAGCTCCGTCCTCTCTCATCCAGGACCTGATCGTAACCTCTAAAAATCGGTAGGACCCCCGACCGCTATGTAATGAATACATTTCTGCGGGGAATGGGCCCGAATTTCACGCCTTGTTATAACATCTAGCGTTCCGGAACCGAATGCAAAATAGGAAAGGGTCTTGAAAGGGAAATACTACCTGATTCCACTGACACACTTTTACTTATATGAGTTGTAATTACTAAAATATGTAGATATATTTACACCAAATATTCTTATACAAAATTTAAAAGGCAATAAATTACCCGGTTGTAGATAATACCATAAAATTGTTAACATTGAAGAAACGGATGGAATAATAAATAAAGCTAAACATTTTGAAAATACAAAATATTGCTTATATTGGTCTTATCAAAAAGGTCTATAAAACCCAAGCCTCAAGTAAGATTAGAATAAACATTCAATACATAACAATATAATCAATGAAACAAGCCGTATACTTACCGTTACTTGCCGTATGCAAGTATAGCGTTTTTTTTTCACAGCTGTCATTCCCGTAAATATTAATATTTTTGAAATCCCGTATGTGGTTTATTAGTCTCTTTCATGTAGTTCGAGGAATTATTTTTCTTTTTCACATTACAGAAAATTTACAAACGAGCATTTTCCTCTCCCAGGCGAAGCATGAAGTAAAATTTCGAACTGTATTGTTTCGAGTTTACGTGAAGTGATTAATCACAAATAGAAAGACTGTTATTCCTTACTTCACTTTTTATTTTTATGTTAGATGTACATTTCGAGACACAAGGTGCTCATTATCAATAACAAACTAAATTCTTAAAACTATGTGCGCGGTATATATAGTTGACGGGATATCGGAAAAACCAAAAAGTAAAATTTCGAGTTTAGAAAAGCCCAGAGAATTTGGCGTGGTAGTGCAGCGCAGCGGAGCGGCCGAGCCAAATTCGGGATTTTCTAAACTCAAAATTTTACTTCATGCGCAGCCGAGCATATAAAACGACGATTTCAAGTAAAGTTCATTTGTTCACAATATTTCAGTTATTTCAGCGTTTAATACGCTCGGCTGCGCATGAAGTAAAATTTCGAGTTTAGAAAAATTCTCTGGGCTTTTAGAACAATTAAAATATTTTTTTATTAAATCAATATCTTTTCATTACCCGTAATCTGCATTTTTGTTGTTTTCGTTGCTCACTTCCTTTTTCATTTTCTTTATATTAGGTTTTAAATATGAAACGAATTATGTGTTATATTTAACTTATTATGAGGAATTTATTAACTTATGTTAAGTTAATTGTAGTAATTACAATTCATATAAGTAAAAGTGTGCCAATGGCATCAGGTAGTATTTCCCTTTCAAGACCCTTTCCTATTTTGCATTCGGTTCCGGAACGCCAGATGTTATAATAAGGCGTGAAATTCGGGCCCATCCCCCGCAGCAATGTATCCATTACATAGCGGTCGGGGGTCCTACCGATTTTTAGAGGTTACGATCTGGTCGCTCTCATCCATTCTGTTACACTCCTTGTTCCCCCCAGCCATTCCACATTTACCCCTTCACACTCCTCTCCCAAATGACTCCATGTATCTCGTCCACTTACGCAAAACACACATTTACCATACCTTTCCCCCATCCAGACCTTCCTCCCTCTCTCCTCCGAACCACATCTAGCTCTTGGCAGGGTTATCTTAGCCTCCTTCGACAAGTCACTATTGGATAGGTACCCTGGCACGCTCCCATGCACTTGCCACCTTTCGTACATTGGATTGTATCCGCTCCTCCCGATAAACCCTTGCCTCTCCTGCATCTCCACCTCTTTCCACTTCTCATTCATCCAAGCTGCCACATTCACCCCCTTCTCTAACCATTCGTTTACACTATCCTCAGACTCTCCTGCCCTTTCATACATCTCTCTGCGCTTCATACTCCACTCACTCCTTCCTAATCCCTTGCACCTTCTCCATACCTCTTTCACCAGTCTCCCACTTTCCAATTCGCACAACTTCATCTCATACTTCACCACTCTCTCCATTGCCTCACCATGTATACTCATTCTATTTGTTTCCTGAAGCAGAATGTATCCAGGGGTTGACCTTTCCAACCCCAGAATCTGCTTCAGGAACCACATCTGCTCTCTTTCAATGCATTCATACTCATTTATACCCCATGCTTCCACTCCATACAACAAAATGAGCTACACACACGCATCCCACAGTTTGCACGCCAATTGGAAGTTGCCAGCGAACCATTTTCCCCACTTCTTCCTTACAATACCCCATGCTTTCCTGGCTTTCCCTTGTACTCATTTGGCGTACTCCCCGTAACCACTGTAGCTTTAAATATGGAGCCCAAATATTTAAATTCTTTCACCTTCTCGATGAAATTTAGGAACAGAGGAAGAGTAGATGAATTGAAGTGGAAGGGGAATTGAAGTGAATTCATCTACTCTTCCTCTGTTCCTAAATTTCATCCGCTTTGTTTTCCTTGCATTAACTAGCAGCCCTCGCTTGTCCATATACCTCTCCACCCTCTGCATCACCTCATTCATCTCTCTCCAGTAAAAATTTATGATGTAAATTTATAAAATTTGTAATGTCAAGGGGGGAGCAGGTAAAAAAAATAATGATTAACCATCTTGAAATTATGAGTTAAAAGAAGTCACACTTTATTATAATTAGTTGGTTCAATGGTAAACTTCCTCAAGTGTTATTATTATCCTGAGTACTTGATGAACTTTACCTTGTAACATGTATCATCAAAAACAGTATGAGCATTAGACTGTGCCAAAAAAAATCGATATTTTTTTATTTTGCTCTTCATCAAGTATATTGTTTCCTATTTAAATTCATTAGAATTACCTAAATTTTAATCAAATCGAACAGTATTTAGAGGTCCATCAAGTCCAAAACGTTTAAGGTACTTTTTCCCAATTTTTGACGTTTCATAACCCCAATCTGCATTAACCTATTATTGATGCATATACGCAAAATTATTAATTTTATGTTAGTTAAATTACTAAATAACTGAATTTGATATATTCTATTATTTAACTTGACTTGAAAATTTATGAAGAAAAACATAAATATTTTGTTATTTAAATATCTTGATTATTACTCATTTAAATAAAATGTTTTCAGTGTATTTCTAACTTCACAATATTTCAAAGTTTTACACGCGTGGCGCATGAAGTAAAATTTCGAGTTTAGAAAAGCCCCGTGAAAATTTGTCGAGGGTCGCTGCGCGACCCTCGACAAATTTTCTACTCGGGGCTTTTCTAAACTCGAAATTTTACTTCATGCTTAGTCTGGGAGTGGAAATACACGTTCTAAACTTTATATTACACGTTTCTATACAAAATCGACGAATGCCCTACATTTACAGCGTATACATTATTTATATTTGAAAAAAATCATAGAATGTAATACAATAAGTCGTTCGTAGAAATCATATAAAGAAGTGTAGAATTTTACCTAAAATTCACTTTTAAAGTTAACTCTATAATCGCTCGGCCGTTAATGGGTTAATGACAGATCTGAATATGGGGATAAATTATTCCAATAAAAATTAAAATATTGTGTGCGTTTCATGGTGTTCTGCCCGGCGTTTTGACGTTACAATGTGGATATATAGACTTTTCAAACAAAAGAAGTTTAGAAATCGTTTAGTTTCTATACACGTTATAAAAATAACTTGTTCCTTATGTAATCTTGAATGGCGTTGTGATTAGCATCTAAATTATCATTATAAATAAAGCTATGTATTCTTGCTCAAAGCTAAAACTATAAGGTACATCCCGACACTAAAAAAATTAAGTTGTTGAAGTGGAAAGTGGAAATCACGGTTTTTAGGCCTCCAAAAATGGCTTGTATTTATCAATATAAACTTCAAAGAACGGATGTTGCTAATGAAACACACAATATTTTGTTTTTTAATAAAATAATTCATCCCCATATTCAGATCCGTCATTAATGCAGGTTGGTGTTATGAAAGATGTAAACAATTGGGAAAAAGTATCTAAAACCACGTTTTGGACTTGATGGACCTCTAAATACTGTTTGATTAGATTGAAATTTAGGGAATCCTAATGAATTTGAATAGGGAACAATATACTCGATGAAGAGCAAAATAAAGAAACATCGATTTGTTTTGGCACAGTCTAATGAGCATGTAATATTCTGATAAAAAAAATGCCAATGCAATCTTAAATTTTGAACCCTGATCGATTCTTAAAGGTGTTGACCCAAAACAATTCGATCCACTTTTATTCGATCGGCCCAGCGGCAACCAACGAGACCCAGCAAACCCTTGGAACAGGAATACCTACGACCCATTAGCTTTAGAAGGAGGACTAAACAGGCCAACAACGCCAAAATCACCTCAACCACAAAACGGCCCAACAATTCCCAACAAACCTCCATCACACCCACAGGATGGCAAACCTGACCAGGGAGGAAAACGGGATTACGTAGCCCCGAAACCAAATCCTCTGGTTCAGGAGAAGGATAAAACATCAACAACCCCATGGCCGGAACTGGGAAAGAGGAAAAACAGCGGGCCTAGCCAACCAGCGCAACCGTTGCCGGATCCAGTTTGGGTCAGACCGACAACACCAGCTCCAAAGCGGGATTATGTTGCGCCAAATCCTTTGCTTCCTAATAATCAATTCCCAAGTCTACCCGCAAAAAACCCTAATCAACCAAACCCAAACACCAACATCCCCAATAAACCGCAAAGTAATCAAAATCCTACACGAGATTTCGTCAATCCAAACTATCCTAGTAAACCACAAAGTGGTGTAAACACTAATAATCCGAATCCTACAAGAGATTTTGTCAATCCAAACTATCCTAATAAACCACAAAGTGGTGTAAATACTAATAATCCGAATACTACAAGAGATTTTGTTAATCCAAACTATCCTACAAGCCCCGGAAGTCCAACAAACGCAAACACTGGTAATAAACAACAAACTCCTGGAAATGTCAATCCGAATCAACAAAATCTGAATAAACCAGGAAATACCAATATGAGAGATTATGTCAATCCGAATCCCTTGTCTAATCCTCAAGGGGTTAAACCAGGTGTGGCCCCCAGCACGCCAAAAGGTCCTGTCTCTTTTATAGGGGGATCTACTCCGACCACTTCCACTTCCAAACCGGATCCCGGCGCTGATCCGAAGCAGAAGAACAGATTAGCCGAGGATAACGATTTGAGGGAGTTTTCCGAAATGCTGCTGAAGAAGGATGTTAACAGTCCAATGAAACACGTTACTGTTAATTACCAAGGGATGACCAGGTCGAGTTCTTTGATTGACGAAGCACCAAAACCGTAAGTTAAATCTTCTTCCTATGAATTTATACATTAATAGATGTTTCGAAAGCGTAAATGCCATCTAATGCCCCTTAGCTCAAGTAGCATCGTCAATAGCTGGCAAACTACACGTTTGTATACAGCAATTGTTCGTCGACAAGATGGCGTTTACGCTTTCGAAACATATGCAAATTGCACAGGCCGTAAAAAATGGTCAAAGATGTTCAGTATTCTTCAAGCACTGGTTCAGGACTATACTGATGATGGCGTTGAAGCCTGAAACGCGTATATTGTTATCCGGTGAATGAATGAGTACTGAACACAAATTCATATTCTTGATGCATTAATAGATGTTTGCGACAATACGATCCATTTCTTCGCGGATCTAGCTGTATGAACCAAACTTACAATAGTTAGTCCTGTAGAGTGCCTTACATTTCTCAGACACGACATCTTCCTTTTGATCCTGTTCTTCTTACAGCCCTTTAATACAAACGGAAAGTATTTTTTTTCGTGAAAATGTTGATTATGACCATTTTTGAAAAATGTCTGTCTGTCGGTATAATAGTTTTTAGTCCTGCCCATTGCTTTACATTTCTCAGACACGACATTTTCTTCCTTCTGATTCCTCTTGTTCCTTCAACCCTCTAATACAAACGGAAAGTATTGTTTTCGTGAAAATGTTGATTATGACGATTTTTGAAAAATATTTGCCTGTCTGTCTGTCGGTACAATAGTTTTTAGTCCTGTCCATTGCCTTACATTTCTCAGACACATTTTTTTCCTTCTGATTCCTCTTCTTCCTCCAACCCTCTAATACAGTGGTGGGGAAACTTTTTTTTAGACGGGCCATTTGTAATAACCAGACAATCGTAGCGGGCCAAAGAATAATGCTTAATCGTAGGTAGGTAGTTTTTATGCGGGTTGTCACATTACGAAGTAAGAACGCGTTCAAACATTCTCACGACGGCACTCTTAAACGGGCCGGATTAAACCTTTCCGCGGGCCGTAGTTTCCCCATCACTGCTCTAATACAAACGGAAAGTATTGGTTTCGTGAAAATGTTGATTATGACCATTTTTGAAAAATGTCTGTCCCTCTGTCTGTCTGTCTGTCGGTACAATAGTTTTTAGTCCTGTCCATTGCATTACATTTCGCAGTCACATTTTCTTCCTTCTGATTCCTCTTCCTCCTTCAACCCTCTAATACAAACGGAAAGTATTGTTTTTGTGAAAATGTTAATTATGACCATTTTTAAAAAATGTCTTTCTGCCTGTCCGTCAGTCTAAACCAACTGAGATGTTAAAATGATACAATAAACTTATTTTTTATTAAAATCCTAGGATGTGAAAAACTTTTAGTCGAAATCTTTTAGATTGTTGAGCATCAGTCAAGACGCGTATAAAATCCCTTCCGTTGCCAAACTCATCCTACTTCACAACAATTACATTTTGGAGAGCACTCAAAACGAAGTTTACACCGCACAGGAGAAAATTGAAGAGAACAACTTTCTGGATACGATCTTGCCAACTGCTGTAATGCAACACACGAGGAACTTTCTAATTCAAAAAGGTATCCCGACAAAATCATGATTTTGTCCTATTTTAATTGTACTATTTCTGTAATGTTAATCAAACGTTACGTTGCTTACAAGAAACTTAAACAAAAATCATGGTTTTATGCTATTTTTAGTGTATCATGACTGTACTGTTAATCGAACGTTACGTTACTTACAGGGAAATTAGAAAAAGACCCGAAAGTATTCAGAGACCTCTTGAAAACAATCTGGTTTAACATGTACTCACGTGGAGGCGGCAAAATCGGATCCAGCGGATTCGAGCACGTCTTTCTAGCCGAAATTAAAAACGGCTCCATTTCAGGCCTTCACAACTATCTGTATTTCACAGAAGAAGAAAAGAAGAATCAAGCTAATTACTTGGGTTACATGAAGAAAATCGAATTTGATGTACGAATTATCCTTTTTTTAGATTATTATTTATAATTAGTTCATAGCATACTTTCAAGGGTTATTTAGAATGTATTCATTTTTAACACGTTCTCGACAGGGGGTCCCACCGGTGGGCCACAGGGATGACTCGTGGATCCCGCGTGACCCACGATGGGGCACGGCAAATTCACTAGAGAAATTAACGTTTTGCTTGTAATAAAACGTATGAACGTACGGCTGTCGCGAACGTGTTAATGCTATAAATCCTGGGTCTCCAAACTATCTTCTTCGCGGGCCACAAATACAATTCTACATAATAAAGTCGGCCAAGATCCGATTAATTTTATAAAATTTGAAAAATTTAAGGAACAATTGTTACAGTATTTCAAAATATGACATTTACAAAAAAAATTACAAACAATCGCGGGCCGGATTCATGCAAGTCGCCGGCCGGATTTGGCCCGCGGGACGTGGTTTGGAGACCACTGCTATAAATCATAAATGTACTTACCTAATATATATATTTTTAACTTCACTTGAAATCAATGTTTCATACGCGAGGTGCTTAAAGTAAAATTTCGAGTATAGAAAAACAGAAGAAACACACTCGAAGTGTCACCGTTCCCTCGGGAATCAATGAAAACAAAAACAAATTACACCGTTGTTTTCAGAATCAAAAGAGCTTTTCAACGATATATCACTCGACCCACATCCTCTGTTTAAAATCAGGGGATGAAGTTAGGTTAGGTTAGTAGATTGAGGTTATGAAGGGGAAAATGTGATTAAAAGTTGTCCGCTTCGAAACAAAAATAGACGTGTCTCGGCGATTTTTTTAAAAATGCCGCGTAACTCTACAAAGTCGCTTGATACCTCTGAGATGGACCACTCTGTATAATAATAATAATCTCACAAACAGACAAAATCAGCTCTACTGATAGATGTAGCTATACCTTCTACTACAAACAGAACCAACTTACGCTGAAAAAATGAGAAAGTACTTCGACCTACTGATCAAAATTAAATATTGCCAGTAATAATATCTGCAATTGGAGTAATCCCCCAAAGCCCTTAGCAAGACACTGAAAATAATGGAAATCAATGAAACTACATATACCGAGCTACAAAAATCTGTCATCCTAAGCACATTAACAACATGCTTTCTAAACAGCAATACAATGTAATAATAATACCGTGCGATCGATTAAAACATGATTTAAAGTAGGCTTCGAATTTTAAATTAGATTGGCACTACTGACTGTTAATACATAGTATACCATAACCTAAAATTTATTCCATCATTCAATTAGCATTCTGGGCAACCGCAAAAAAAAGTGCCGCCTTCTCTGAATCATAATTTAAACAATTGCACGGTAGTATACTTCCAATCTGTTTTTTTTTTAATATGACGAATCAAATTCGACATATCAAGAATTTAGTGTTGTGATGCAGGTTGTGTGTTTTAGGTTAGAACAAGATTAATCACATGTTATGTTGTAAATCAACTTGTAGATTATGTGAAGGGAAATCTGATATTAATATGACTCACAAAGATTACGATTAGAAATGTATTTACCTATCCCCGCCTCAAATTATTTGTATGTACTACCAATTTAATAAAGTGACTCTGGGGATCAGGTAGGATAGGAGGATCAGGTAATATTCCTTGCTCAGGAATATCTGTCTTCTTTATTATCTGCCCATTTATATGTTCAAATTTTAAAAAAGTTCTATATACAAGGAATTTTTCTTTTAGGTATACATGTCATGATTTTTCAATGTAAATTTTAAGACAGTCGTGATCTTATTAAAAACTTTTAATTTAAAAACTCTAACGAGTGTTTTCCACTCCCAGGTTAAGCATGAAGTAAAATTTCGAGTTTAGAAAAGCCTGAAAATTTGGCTTGGTCGTGTAGCGCAGCGGAGCGACCAAGCCAAATCAGGCTTTTCTAAACTCGAAATTTTACTTCATGCGCCACGCGTATAAAACACTGATTTAAAGTGAAGTTCAAAATATACTGCTTAATTATAATCACATGTTCATTAATTTTACAAATTTTATATGGAATATATGAAAGTATACTTAAAAGAAATAATCCCAGTATGTGTTGTAAAGTTGCAAGTTGTAGGTTCTCTTTCTTGAAAATCTCTGCACTGTGAAAATTTATTTGACATTGTGATTTATTTGTCACATTGATAATCATTTACCAGCATCTTAAAACTTGATGTTTAAAATACTCTACTGTTAAAGCAGGACTGCAACTGTTCGCAGTAAATACACCCTAAGTTTGGTCATATTAAAAAAAAAACAGAGTTTACCTCTACATTGGAAGTTATCCTTTTGGCTATTTTACTTATCGCGGATCCGAGACGAAATAAATAATAATCCCACTGAGCAAAAATCAAACAAGTAACATTACGTCAACATTGTAGCAACATTAAACGTTGTTTTATGAAACATTACCAAAATGTGTTTGCTCAGTGGGATAACTAGCTATAGGTTAATAATACATTTTCATTTATTTTTTCAGAAAGGTGCAATATTGAAATATCACTTCAACTTCCACAACATCGACAAACCGGTCGGATCCATGTTTGTTGGAACGAGCCCTGAATTGGAAATAGCTTTATATTCGACTTGTTTTATCTTGAGACCCGATGATGTGTGTCCTCTCCGTTTGGCAGGGAAGAATTTCGGAATTAGGACCTATACTTATAGATACAGAGGGAAAAAAATGATTGGCAGCGCTTTTCCAGATATCTAATTTATAGTCAAATTATTTCTCCAATTTTAATGTTTAATTGTTATAAGTTTTTTTACTCTATAAAAGCTGTGATGTTTTTTACCAAGATATAATAATAATAATTAATCTGAAAAAATGTTTTTTACGAAAATGTTATACATGATATAATTGTTATGTATAAGTTTGTAGTCCGAAGTCTCAGAATAATAATAAATAAATATGGTAGTGTAATTATGCTTGTTAGCACCTCGACTAATAATCTATACACGAATAATTGATTAAACCTTTGAATAAGCCAAAATTAAAGAGTTATAGAAGAAGGATCTGTTTTTTAACTTCACTGTAAATCTGTGTGTTATACACCTGAAGCATGAAGTAAATATTTCGAGTATAAAAAAGCCTGAAAAGTTGGATTGGTCGCTTCACAACTAGCATTAAATAATGATTGGTTCCTTATTAGATGCTAGTTGCCACTGAGCAAAAAACGAACAAATAACGTTATATCATCATTGTAGCTACATAATATATAAAATTACGAAAAAACTATTCG
The DNA here is from genome assembly GCA_932526585.2 of Philonthus cognatus. Lineage (NCBI taxonomy): Eukaryota > Metazoa > Arthropoda > Insecta > Coleoptera > Staphylinidae > Philonthus > Philonthus cognatus. Next base: position 53,406,392 of record OW052247.1, on the reverse strand, counting down.
TGAAAATGCAAACAATGTCTTAATTAATAAGACAACTCAGGACGATAAATATCCATTAAAACAACTACTTCCCGTGCAAATACACCGCCGGATATTGAATTATAATGTATAATTCAATATCCGGCGGTGTATTTGCACGGGACGTAGTTGTTTCAATGGATATTTATCGTCTTGAGTTGTCTTATTAATTAAAACATTGTTTGCATTTTCACGAATAGTTTTTTCATAATTTTATATACACTGCGCCGCAAAATTAACGCAAAATTCGAAATTTCGTTTAAAAAAATTAATTTTATCGTTTTTCCTGAATTGAGCCTTCTTCTCTTTTTCTGTTTATCACAAAAACTGGAAATATGTATTAGTAGGCTAAAAACAAACCTTATTATCTGCCAAACAGGTCTTTATTTTCTTGTTAAAAAAGGCGAGTATCGTTTGATAAGTAAGTTCTTTGATTACTGGAAGTTTATTTAGAAAATTGTAAAAACAAACAAAAATGAATCCCCCTGGACGAGTTTGAATTGTAGCAACATTAAACGTTATTTTAATATTGATGAAACATTACTTAAATGGATTTGCTCAGTGGAATGTGAAGCAATTTATATTTTTGTATGAAAAAATTGAAACCGGTTTTAGGAATAACTTACGAAACGATTTCCTTCTAACAATTTTTTCTTTTAAGTATACATGTCATATTTTAAAAATGCAAACATTCCTTCTTACTGTTTTTTCTTTTAAGTATACATGTCATATTTTAAAAAGCAGTCAATTTGAAGCTTCTACCGAGTGTCTTGTTCTTCATTTATGACATAATTTCCTCATATTTTAACAACTTTCCCACTGAGGAAAAAACAAACAAATAACGTTGTATCAACGTTTTTTATTTTTTTATTTTGGGTTTTACGTCATCTATTTCCGCTGCTAAGGCCAATCATGACGCCGGAGATTAGGTCTACAGCTATCCGGGAATTTTGCCGAACCCGGTGGGAGTACCAACCCACCGGTAGGGATCTTTAGCGTGCACGCAACATCCAGGCAGTACACGGGTCCTACATGCATTTAACGTCATATCCGAGAAGACGGAGTGTTTGGCATTTTTATCCTAACCTATATAAATGCAGACAACTTGTTAGGCCGGTATTTGAACCCCGGTCCGTGGCGTGGCAGTACAACACTCTAACCACTATATGTATATATATATTGTATATATGTTAACAGTTTTTAATAGAATAGGTTTAATTAAGTGTTTCATTTGTGTAAGCCAAAAATGGCAGGACTGAATTTTATATGTATAATAACTGTAAATTTCATAAAGTTCAATAAACGATTACACCACCAAGCTGCCCTGTATCAACGTTATAACAACATAAAACGTTGTTTGAATGGTGATCAAACATTATTACAATGTGTTTGCTCAGTGGGTGCATTTGCATTTGTTTGCTCACTGGGTGCATTTGACACATTTGTGACGCATAAAATGAGTCTTCTTTGTGATAAAAATTTCAGAAAATCGTATCTTGATATTTTAAAAAATATTTCCATGATACTTCGCGCGGATATATTAAGCAAATATTTCTCTTAATTTCAAAATATATATAAACCTAGATATATCCCATCAAAAGTGTTTGACTCATTTCCAATTGCACTTAAAAATAGATTAATTTTATCATAATTTTCTGGAATATCTCCATTAAATTTTGTGTGGATATTGAGTAAATATCGCACTAAGCAAAAAAAAAACAAATAACGATTTATCAACATTCCCACTGAGCAAACACAAAACATTAAAACAACGTTTAATGTTATTACAATGTTGATAAAACGTTATTTGTTTGTTTTTTGCTCATTGGGTTGTAACAACATTAAACGTTGTTTTAATGTTAATAAAACATTACTTAAATATCCAGAATTATTTCAAAAATGTTTCAACACGGGTTAAGTGAGAAATTATTTAAATTACTTAAATGTATTTGCTCAGTGGAATTGCTCTTTAAAAATATCTAAAAATGCCATATTAATAATTAAGTTGTTTTAAAATAAATGTATAATAGTCTTATTTTTATATACAGTGAATTTTTCTTTTAGGTTAACATATGCATAAGCTGAAAATTTTCCGACATTCGTTGTTTTAAAAAGAATTCAATTTGAAGCTTTAAACGAGTGTTTTCCACTCCCACACTAAGCATGAAGTAAAATTTCGAGTTTAGAAAAGCCCCGTGAAAATTTGTCGAGGGTCGCGCAGCGACCCGAGACAAATTTTCTGGGCTTTTCTAAACTCGAAATTTTACTTCATGCGCCACGCGTATAAAACACAGATTTCAAGTGAAGTTGAAATATTTATAAATTTCACAATATTTTAGTGTTTTATACGCGTGGCGCATGAAGTAAAATTTCGAGTTTAGAAAAGCCCAGAAAATTTGTCTCGGGTCGCTGCGCGACCCTCGACAAATTTTCACGGGGCTTTTCTAAACTCGAAATTTTACTTCATGCTTAGTCTGGGAGTGGAAAACACTCGTGTAAAGCTTCAAATTGAATTTAAAAAAAATTTCTGGGCTTTTCTAAACTCGAAATTTTACTTCATGCGCCACGCGTATAAAACACAGATTTCAAGTGAAGTTGAAATATTTATAAATTTCACAATATTTTAGTGTTTTATACGCGTGGCGCATGAAGTAAAATTTCGAGTTTAGAAAAGCCCAGAAAATTTGTCTCGGGTCGCTGCGCGACCCTCGACAAATTTTCACGGGGCTTTTCTAAACTCGAAATTTTACTTCATGCTCAGTCTGGGAGTGGAAAACACTCGTATAAAGCTTCAAATTGAATTTAAAAAAAAAACATACAATATCTAAAGATTTACAGAAAATAAGCTGAGTTTGGAATACATATACTTAAAAGAACATTACAAATTAAACAAAAAATTATATGATTTTGTGATATCTTAATGCAATGTTGTATGAATGTTAGGCAGATGTTGCTGTTGCGGCTCATATGTACATTTATATATTTATATTTTTTCTATTTCTCCATGCATACTTTTGTATTTCTTTAGAAATTCATTTCATTCAAATTCTTAATGGGCTGTTGTAAAATTGAGCAGACCCTTCCTCACGCCGGGGGGTGTTGTTTTGTTCACTCGATGTTTCGTGGAAACATTTACATCTGGAAACTCTTAAAGCAGGTACGGAACGACCGTACAGTAAAATCAAGAAAAGCTATCCCTTACTTCACTTGAAGGAAGGGATGCCAAAAATACACCCACGAAATGTCAATGACCAATTACAACGCTCTCCCCACTTTGTAAATATTCATATTTTTAACTCTATTTTCATTTTTGTAATCATTCTAAATAAAATCTACAAACAGTCAACATATATTAGCAATAAGTGAGAAATGTAAATATTTTGTAAATATTTCTACATTTTAAAGGTGAATATACAAATAATAAGTGCAACGAATGTTTTATTCCACTTAAATTCACCCGCATCAGAACTAGTGGCGATCTCTAGAACCAGTGCAAAAATAAAAGAAATCGTCACAGAGATAAATCTCATAACCAGTTGCTCTTACAAAATATATAAAATTCTAACACGTGTTTCCACTCCTTGGTTAAGCATGAAGTAAAATTTCGAGTTTAGAAAAGCCTGAAAATTTGGATTTGCCGAGGCGCGCGAGCGAAGCGAGTCGCGCCCCGGCAAATCCAAATTTTCAGGCTTTTCTAAACTCGAAATTTTACTTCATGCGCCACGCGTATAAAACAATGAATAATTGGCGATATTGTTAAATCGACCGTCATTAGTGAATATTTGACATTTAGATACTTTCTCTAATTTTGTTTACGTTTTTAAGATTTTGATTTTTTCCTTGTTATTATTTTTAAATAATCAATACACAGAGAATTTTCTTTTCGGTATACATTTCTCTATGGATACTGAGATAAAAAAAACGCATTGGATCAATCTTGTGTACTTGCTTTATGTTGTGATTATAGGCAACCAAACTTACACACAGAGACAACAGTTGGGAGTTTACTGCCAACTGTTGGGGAATTCTCGGATGACCGGATTGTTAATTGTGAACGTATTTGGGATTTTTGTAATCGTACAAAATAGATCTACAGGAGTGCCGTTCATTATATTCCAACATACATCACAAACAAATCCAAACATGTTGAATATTTTGATGAACGGGCCCATTAAAACGACGTAAATTTCAAATTAATTTAACACAGTTTAACAAAATTGTGGTTTGAATCAAACAATTTAGGATTTATTTAATTAAATAAATAAGGAGGAATATGTATCATAACCAAAATTTATAAAATGTTTCCATCTCATCAAAATGGTATTTAATTCATTTCACGTAACTGTAAATTATTTAATTTTGCCTTATTAATAGACATAATGCTGCTATCAGACTTTATTGAGCATCTTCAATAATGCTTAGTTTAGCTTTAAATTTCTCTTTAAACATCTAATAATAGGTAAGTCACCGACGGCCCGCAGCCTAACTTCAGGGTCGGCCATAGCGCCAAGGCACACAAAATTTAAGGTTGGGATCGCACTTTATAAATACAATACAATACAATACAATATTCTTTATTTTACATATACAAAATGTATACATTACAAATCTGTGTATGCAAAAACGTCACACCAAAATAGACTATTGAAGCTATTACTTAATGAAAATTAATTAATCGAACCTATAAGAGAAGTAATCCGCTAAGCAGTATGGTTCAATAATAATAATAATAATAATATAATTTATTTCCATTTGTAAATTACATACAGTTGTTCATCACTAAACAATACATGCATTCAAAAGGAAAACGTCATAATCCAGCTGAAGGGTGTAAACTAAAATGTACCTATTTGAATATAAACAATAATTAGACATAGACAATTTCTTTAAACAAAAAATTCTTCAATTGTATATAAACTTTTTTCAAGCAATAATTTTTTAAGTTTTCGTTTGAAAATTATAAGAGATGCACTGTCTTTAATTTCATGAGGCAAACAGTTATAGATTTTGGAACCGTTATAAATGATCCCCTTTTTAAATAGGGTGGTTTTATGAGCTGGTGGTTGAAGGTGATTTTTATATCTGATAGGGTAGTAGTGTTGCGCTGATGGAAATAGATGAGTGTTTTGTCGAACAAATAAGGCTACTTCATATATATACGTTGAAGCTAATGTTAAAATACCGCAATCTTTGAAACCTTGGCGACAAGAGTCCATAGGCTTTATAGAACTTAGTGCTCTGACGACACGTTTTTGAATCACGAACAGACGTTGAAATAACAGTTTTTTACAGCGTCCATATTGCATTATCCCATAGCGCATATGGGAATGAAAATAGGCATAATATGCGGTCAATGTAATGTGTTTTGAGCACTTTTTATTTATCGATTTAATTAGAAAGCATATTCTACTCAGTTTCACTGCTACATAATACATCATAGAGATGTCGCTTCATCTTGCCATAGTTGGCAATGCTTTTTATGTTTATTAGTAGATGATTAAATATTTTTATGCAGTTGTAGCAACACCCGGTTTCGAATTTATTGAGTCTATGTTGAGGTAGCATGTATTGAGCACCTCTTCTCATACTGTACTGCGAAACATAGAAAGCACTATCAAAATATGTTTTATGCCGCCACAAGAATTTTACACATTCGTACACATAGAGACCAAACATCGTAAGTATATTTACTTTTCGAAAGTATCCTCTACAGCTGCTGTTATATTTTAATTTACATAAAATTCTTATTGCTGTTTTTTGCTTAACGAAAACCCTATTAAAATTAACAGAGCCACCCCAAAATATGAGTCCATATCTTAGGCGTGACTCAACATTTGCGAAGTAAAATAGTTTTGCTATGTCAAAGTTAGTATATCGTATTAATATGCGCATTCCATACGTAGCACTGCTTACTTTGTTACACAAATACAAAAAATTGCACAACAAAGTCACCTTTCAATAACGGATGCATATTACCTTGGGTCTCTGGCCTACCCTGAAGTTAGGCTGCGAGCCGCCGCTGGGGTACGTTCATCAAAGACAACAGTTGGGGAATTCTCTGATGACCGGATTGTTAATCGTGACTGTGTTTGGGACTTTTGCAATCACACAACATAGACCTATTGGTGTTGACGGGTTAAAGTATTCAAAATGGCCGAGTACCGTTTATCAGATACCAACATAAACACAAACTAATCCAACCATGTTAAATATTGAACATTTTGATGAACGGGCCCAGTAAGACAGATAAAGGTTTAAGCAGTAAAAGGTTTCTATCTCATAAACTTTACCATCAATAATATTTGAAAAATAATAACAAAATATAACTAATAATACAAAAAACGTTCAAAATAAGCTTCACCTGCTTATAAAACTTCAACCTGCACCGTTTTCTTCTACAACTTTTGATTTCGATTTGATATTTACGACGCCTATACATTTTAAACGCTTTTACAATCTCTTGATTAATTATCTTTGGTGGAAGTAACGAATTTCAACAACACAATTCTTTTATAACGTTTTCTAAATCACTTACCCACTTTCATCTGCACTCATTTCACTCATTTCAAATTAACCGTAAAACACAAAACCTTTCGCCACAAATTGAGACGAATGTGTTCCAAGTCAGACACAAAATGATCGCTTATACAATACGCGCACGCGCAGTGGATTTGAATAATGTTTTGGTAAACTTTAATTAATCAATTTATGCATATAACTCTTACTTACATAAAAAATGTTATTAGGATGTTATTTATGAATGATAATATGTTATTAAGCACGCGTTAAATTGCAATTAAAAAGTAAATAGTGCTGTCATGTAATAAGTCTGATCCGAATTTGTTCCAAGTCAGACACAAAATGATCACATATACAATACGTGCATGCGCAGTGAATTTGGATAAAGTTTTATTAAACATTAATTAATCAATTTGACGAATAAAGCAATAATAACCTTTCTTCACACTTTTATTTGAATTATCAAATGTACATTTCGGACACAAAGTGACCATTATCAATGGATTAACGCTTCACAATCGATTTATTAATTAATCAATTAATGCATTTAACTATTAATTAAATAATACAGTTCATTAGATTTTAATTTAAGAATCAAAATATGTTATTACGTGCGAGTTAAATTTCATTTAAAAAGTAAATCGTTATGTCATGGAACAAGTCTGCGTAAAAACACACGTGACAGCCGGAAAAGCACGAACGCGCAAAAAATCGGCAACCACCTTTTCCCAGCCTCTCTCTCTCCCACCCGTTCAGTCGCGCGCTCACCTCCTCTCGCACGCACGCATCGCAAAACAAACGCGCACCGTAAACAAACGACACATCCGACAACATATTTTTTTTGTTTAGTTCGCCGTTCGCTTGTTTAAAGACCCGGTGCGTCATTTGTTTCCCGTTTTTTCTTCAAAAAAGGGGCCCCCGTAAGCGCGCGCGGTTCGGATTTCGCAACAGTTTGTTTTGACGTAATGTGAAATGGCCGAAGAGTGCACGGTGGTGCGTTTCTCCGGGGGGCCCTCGTCGGTGCAGATCGAGGATCTGAAGAGCGACGGGGGTTGTAAAGTGCCTGAGGGCGGCGGACACAGTTTCGGGCCCTATTATATTGTCTGCGTGCTCCTGTCGATTCTAACCTACGTCCTGGATTTGGGTCTGGCCGTGGCGTTGCTTTATTATTACTCTGCGAACGGTTTGGGTTCCTATTTCGCTGTTACGCTGACTTTTCTACTGGTGCCTGCGTTGTTCATGACGGCTTTTAACCTGCGATGGTGAGGAATAATTTTTAATTAGGTTAACGAAAGATATAATAAACAATTATGATCCGATGTTCTCTTTTTTATAGGAAGACTGGCGATTATAGAAATAATAAATAATAATGATTGGAAGTTCCCTTTTTTATTAAAAAACTCCAATGACGATCACAGAAATAATATCGATTAGATATTCTCATTTTCATTAGAGGCCTCGGAAGATCTTACAGATAATAAATAATAATGATCGGAAGTTGTCTTTTTTTATCAAAACACTTAAATGATCACAAAAATAATAATTATCAGATGTTTTCCATTTTACTAGAAGACGTGGGCGATCATAAGAATAATAAATAATAATCGGAAATTCCCTCTTTTATCAAGATTCGGATGATCACAGAATTAATAATGATCGGAAGTTCTATTTTTCTATCCAGACCTGGACGATCACTGAAATAATAATGATCAGAAGTTCTCTTTTTTATTAGAAGACTAGGACGATCATAGAAATAATAATTTAAAGAAAAATTGGAATTGCCAAGTGTTTGCAGAATATTTACAAAATATAAAAACAAATTAAAATTAATATCAACTTACTGCAAAAATTTTGTCTCGTTGAGACTTCTTCTAAAAATGGTAGTTGTTTCAATGAATATTTTGAGACGTCTCAACAAGACTAAATTTTTGCAAAAAGTCGATATTAATTTTAATTCGTTTTTATATTTTATAAATAATAATGATCGAAAGTTCTCTTTTTTAGGATCACGGATTTTTTTTTTTTTGGCTTTTGCCTGGCCTTAGTTACGAGACTATTAGCCATCATCAATTTTATTATTTGTATACATTTGTTTATTTTAACTTATTACTAAGTACATATAACTATATATTTGGGACGTCACAACACATTCACACACACACCCATAGACTCCGGGACGAACCCAGATCACCGCCGTGAACGATTGGCCAACCAGCGGCTCAACCGCTCGGCCACGGCGGACCCTCACGGAAATAATAATGATCAGAAGTTCTCTTTTTTATCAAGACTTGGACGATAACAGAAATAATAATGATCAGAAGTTTTTTTTTATTAGACTTGGACGATCATAAAAATAATAAATAATAATGATCGGAAGTTCCCTTTTTTATCAAGACTTGTATGATCACAGAAATAATAATGATCGTAAATTCTCTTTTTTATCAAAACTCTGACGATTACAGAAATATTAATGATCAGAAGTTCTCTTTTATTAGAAGACTTAGACGATTGTAGAAATCAAAAATAAAATTGATAGGAAGTTCTGTTATTTATTGGAAATCGCGGGACAATCAGCTCTGTGAAAATGTTAAGTAATGCAGTAGTTTTGATTCATTTACAAAATGTAAACGGAAACAAAATTACAACATTAATATGATTTGTGGAAAATCCAAGTATTTTAATCCCGATATTTACCAATACAAAACTTATTTGAAACTCATCTTCTATATTTAATTCAATTGCAATTTAATTCAATTGCAATCCTCGAAAAATTACCTTGGCATTTCAACAAACCCCTAAAAACTTAGACGTTAGTTTAAAGCTCCAATTGAAATTTCCTCTAGCTTAAAGTTTTTGATTGATTTTCAATTTAACTAACAAAATTACTGTTATCCAATTGTTAATAATAATATTATTCTTTATTGTAGTTTGATAGTAGAATGTGTTATGATTTAACTGAATTTTTTTTTCATATTAGATGTAAATACAGGGAATTTTACTTTTAGGTATACATATCCTGATGTATACGCTGTAAATTTTAATGCATTAGTTGTTTTTGAAAATAGTTCAATTTGAAGCTTTAAACGAGTGTTTTCCACTCCCAGACTAAGCATGAAGTAAAATTTCGAGTTTAGAAAAGCCTGAAAATTTGGTTTGGTCGCGTAGCGAAGCGGAGCGACCAAACCAAATTTTCAGGCTCTTCTAAACTCGAAATTTTACTTCATGCGCCACATGTTTAAAACACTGATTTTAAGTGGTTTTTAATAAGCTTCTAAGGTATTGTTCTAAAGCAGTTTGTTTTGAACTTCGCAATATGTCAGTGTTTAATACACGTGGCGCATGAAGTAAAATTTCGAGTTTAGAAAAGCCTGAAAATTTGGATTGGTCGCTCCGCTTCGCTACGCGACCAATCCAAATTTTTAGGCTTTTCTAAACTCGAAATTTTACTTCATGCTTAACCAAGGATTGGAAACACTCGTTAGATGCTTCAAATTGAACTATTTTCAAAAACAACTAATGCATTAAAATTTACAGAGTATACATCGGGATATGTATTCTTAAAAGTAAAATTTCCTGTATTCTACAACATCAACGAATATTTGAAGTTTTTCAGTAAATCTGTATGTGAATACTTTAATAAAAAATTACTAGTGTACAACACTAAAATGTTAGGAAAAACTGTCGCAAGTTTCATTACAGATATACTTATCGGAGGATTTACAAATCTTTGATCCAAAGTTGATCTTTATGCTTAATTCAGCAGAAAAATAAATGACACAAACAATAGAATGTAACATAACCTCTAAAAAAAAAAAAAAGACCTTTATTGGCATATCTCCACACTTTACATTACATTTGCATTTACATTTACATTTGATTATCTCATTACACTCCCGTATCCCTCTTACCCTCCCTTCTCTTTTCCCTCTCTCTCCCCAGCTTTTCCAAAGTCCTTACCCCGCTCCCATCCTCCCTCATCCACTCCACTACCCTTCTATTCCCTTTCGCTCCCAGCCACTCCTCTTTCATCCCCTCACATTCCTCCGCCAAGTGTCCCCACGTATCCTTCCCCTGTCCACACAACACACACCTTCCATATTCTTCCCCCATCCATACTTTCCTTCCTCTCTCCTCCGATCCACACCTCGCCCTTGCCACCATCACCCTATCCTCTCTACCCCATCCCTTCTCTATCAAATACTTCAGCACCCTCCCATACACCTGCCACCTCCCATACATATCATTATACTGACTTCTGTCAATACACCCTTGCCTTTCCTGCCCTTCCACCTCCTTCCCTTTCCCCCTCACCCACTCATCCATCTTCACCCCATTTCCTAGCCATTCCATTACCTTCGCCTCCGACAGCCCTACCCTCTCATACATTTTCCTCCTCTCCCCCTCCATCTACCCTCACCCCCACCCACACTCGTCACCCATACATCCTTCACCAATCTCTCCTCATCCAGTTCCCACAATCTCATCTCGTACCTTACCACCCTCACCATTGCCTCCCACTCTAGCCTCTCTCTGTTGGTCTCCTGAAGCACTATGTAGCCAGGCGTGGACCTTTCCACCCCCAACATGTGCTTCAGGAACCACATCTGCTCCGTCTCCATCACCTCGTACCCTCTCGTCCCCCACACTTCTACTCCATACATTAGCACCGCTCTTACACACGCATCCCATATCTTACACGCAACCGTCACATTGTTCCCCATCCACTTTCCCCACTTGCCCCACGCCTTCCTCGCCTTACCCTGCACCCACCTCACATGCCCCAAATACTTGAAACTCTTCACCCTCTCAATAACTACCCCCCTTCCACTCCAATTCTTTCACCTTCCCCTCCCTCCCTTTATTTCTAAACTTCACCCACTTCCTTTTCACTACATTCACATTCATTCCCCTTTTATCCATAAACCTCTCCACTCTCTTCAACATCTCTTTCATCCCTTCATACTTTCTTGCAACCAACACCACATCATCCGCATACGCCAGCATCCATACCTTCCTTTTACCCATCACCACTCCCCCGCCTGCCCTTTCCTCATCACCTCTTCCAATTCACTCACATATACATTAAAGAGCATCGGGCTCAGCGGGCACCCCTGCCTCAAACCCTCCCACGTTCTAAAACACCCCGACACCTCCTTCCCCACTTTCGCCACCACCCATGTCTCCTCATACACTCTCCTCACCCACTCCACCATCCCCTCACTCACTCCTCTCCTTCTCAAGCACTCTATCAAACTCCCCCTCGGTACCGAGTCATACGCTGCCTTCAGATCCATAAATACCGCATACACACATCCTTTCTCTTCCATCACTCTCTCCACCATTCGCGCCAGGGTAAAAACCTGCTCCCTCGTCCCCCTCCCCCTTCTAAACCCCCCCTGCGTCTCCGGCAGCATCCCCTTTTCCTCCACCTCCACCTCCATGCGAATCCTCACAACCATCATCGCCATCTTATATCCAATGCTCGTTATTGTTACATAACCTCTAAATTACTTCAAATTTGATTAAAATGAAGTTGTAACGTATGAAAATGCAGTGTTGCTACGTTCATTTTATCAATAGTTCGAACATGTAGATTTTGTTCTATTAATACAAACTGTTGGTATCATGTTTGTACGGGTCTAGTAGAAATTAAATAGCAATGATACTAATGGCAATTCTATTGATTGATAAGAACAGCCTTTAGAAAAGCGTGTTGAGCTCGGAAATAATTATTTTTGGAGTTATCTAAAGTTACATAAAGCACTAACTTTATGTGAAGTTCATTCATGCATGATTCAGCAATAATCGTGTAACTGATAATGATTTTTCTATTTATATGTGACTAGATACACAACAATCGGATAAAGTTATTTTCTTGTTTTGAACAAATTTATTATCTATAAATTTAAATCTCAATATTATTATTAATAAATTGTGTAAAAGCTGAACAATCAATCAATCCTTAACTAAAATTGAATATAATTTATTAATTAACTCATTAACGGCTGAGCAATTATAGAGATAACTCTAAGAGTTTTTTTTTTTCCTGTGGGGGCCGTCTTCCTTTTGGATCCGGATGCACTGCAGCCTAGGTGGCTTATTGTACTGCTCTACTCTAAGAGTTATTTTTAGGTAAAATTCTGCACTCCTTTTTATGATATCCATAAATGACTTATTGTATTACATACTCTGAATTTTTCTTTTAAATATACATGATGTATGTGCTGTAAAATTTCAAGCAGGTGTCGATTGCATATAAAAACGTGCAGTATGAAGTTTAGAACGAGTGATTCCACTCCCAGACTAAGCATGAAGTAAAATTTCGAGTTTAGAAAAGCCTAAAAATTTGGATTGGCCGCGTAGCGAAGCGGAGCGGCCAATCCAAATTAGGCTTTTCTAAACTCGAAATTTTACTTCATGCGCCATGCGTATAAAACACTATAATATTGTAAAGTTAGAAATACAATCTCATTTTTTTTTTTTTTTTTTTTAGATGAGTAATAACCGAAATATTTAAACAACAAAATATTTACATTTTTCTCCTTACATTTTGAAGCCAGATCAAACAATATAATATATTAAATTAACTTATTTAGTAATATAATTAACCAAACATTTATAATGTTGCGTGTACGCATCAATGGCGCTTAATGGGTTAATTAATGATCTATTTATTGAATCTAATAGATGATCGACTGAGGTATTTCAGTCACTTGTGTATAATTTACTATCATTCTTATATTGAATAATACAGTTGTTACTAGTTGAAATACCATGATTACTAGGATCATGATATTTCAATGATCGATATTTTAAGAGTAATGCATTTTACGAACCAATACATTAATCGATCATTTTTGGTAATGACATGAACTGAAATGAAGGAATTTTTTGGTTTTTGTGTTTCTACATCGCTAAATCAAAATAGCAATCAATAAAAAATAAACCTTTATTGGCATCAAAACTAAAACACATCTCAAAATTAATACAATACAATACAATTTATGTCTACTACCCCATTTCTTACATCCTTCTTTTCATGTCCCCCTCCCACCCTAATCTCATCACAATTTTTACGCCTGCACCGTCCTCTCGCATCCACTCCTCTATTCTTTTATTACCTCTCGTGCATAAAATAATAAAAAATAATTGTTACATATTTATAAAATAGTTTCTAATTCTTTTCTTCGGGGACCCTCGTGGGTCAGTGAGTAGAGCTCCTGCTCTTGGGCCAGAGGGTCGTGGGTTCGAATCCCACCGGGGGGTGCCAGTTTCTTATGGGGAAATTGGCACCCTCTGGAGCCATGGATGTGAGTGAATGTGCTGTGTCGTCCATAATTAGTTGCATAAGCGTGTAAAGAATTAAATACTTAAATGGAATAAATAAAATAAAAATTGATGTTGGCTAATAGTCTACGTTACTAAGGCCAGGCAAAAGCCAAAAAAAAAAATTCTTTTCTTTTTGCTGTTATAGCTTTAAGTTTATTTTATTTAGTTAGTGATCTATTTTAATCCCGTCAATTAGAGCCCGTGTAACCACAATCAGTTTTAATTAAAGACACAAATTGGCTGAATTGATTCTCAATTAGCGTACAATTGTTTTCAATTTGAAAATATTGCTGTGACCGTTTTATTTTCAGACAGGTGATCTCATGCCGCGGTGACAATAAAGCATGATATCATCAAAAGTCGAAACTATTTTTGTGCATTCTATTTCAAATAAATTCACACCAGCTTACAACAGCCTAAATTATTCCATAAAAACAAAAACACAGATGTTTTATAAACCCTTATTCGGTGAGAAAAATGTAGGAAATGTTAACCTTATTTCGCCTAACCCGTAATCGGTACAGTGAAGTCTGTGAGACACTAGCAATTAGTTAACATTTTTAACATTTCCATTTCTTAAAATATTGCATTGACCTTATATTTACTTTCAAGTGCGTCTATTTTTAGTATGCAGGTAAATTTTCAGTGCTCTGTTTGTTTAGCAGACGAAGTTATTACGCATCAAAGTGTATGAAATTTCTGAAAGTCCTCTGTGTACCAGTAACGGGTTAAAAAAAATTAAGGGTTTTGGGCCCCCCGTATTCACAGTACCGATCAGAGCTGGGACGAATCCCACGTAAAAAGGATTCGAATCACGAATCTGAATTACCTAATATAATTTGAAGCACGAATACTCGAATAAAGGATTCGTAAGAGATAAATATGATTCGAATCCTGTTTTTTCGATTCACGAATACAAATCCTTTAAGAATAAATTTGATTTTATTATTTTTTTGCAACCATTAACATATAAATATCGTTACCAGTTGTTTTAACAAAATAATTCAAAACCTAATTATTTATTATTAACACTGAACATTGATAAATTTTCACGGGGCTTTTCTAAACTCGAAATTTTACTTCATGCGCCACGCGTATAAAACAGTGATTTAACGAGAAATTTAAAAACACATACAACAAATTTTTCATGTTAATTCTCACAATTAATTCGAATTATTTTTAGCTATTTAAATCCTTTTGTAAGTATTTGAACCCCTTTGTAAGTATTCGAATCCTTTTATAAACATTCGAATCATTTTATAAATATTCGAATTCTTTTATGAGGATTCGAATCACCCGCATTTAGATACGAATACTCTTAAAAAAATGTAACGAATCCAGATCACGAATCCAGTTTAACTAAAGTATTCGAATGCCTCTTTTGAATCCTCTAAAAGAATTCGAATCCAGGATTCCAATCCTGAATGATTTAAATTCTGCCCAGCTCTAACGAAATGACGTCATTTTACTCCAAACAGTTGGGTAAATTCTTCCCAAAATGACGTCATTTCAGTGCAACTTCTCGCCGGTGACAAATTACATCGGTACTGTGAACACAGGCCCTAATTTTTGGCATTTATTTTAAATTTATTTCTTCATTTACTACTATTACTGCTATGAATAATTGTACTATTATAATAACATTTTCAGAATGAGTAGAATTAGATACAACCATATTTAAATGACTATTTAATCTATCTTATCATAAAAATCAAGCTCGACTCATTAGATTACATAATCATTGGAATTTATTTATCTTGACACACTCATATATCACATATTTCCACAACTTATGATGATTTCATATTTGTACATTTTACAGTACTCGTGTACTCAAATTATTTGTTTAAACTTATTTTTTGTAAATTATAAACAAAAGTAGCTATTTATAAATAGCTGAATTTGCTTATTATTTTTGCGTCACAAAAATGTGCAAATGTATTTGTTCTGATATGCTCCATTTCGCTACGCTACCAAACCTAATTTTCAGGCTTCTCTAAACCTGAAATTTTACTTCATGCTTAGTCTGGGAGTCTCCAGACACTCTTTAGAAGTAAATTTCAATTAAATAATATACTAGAAGAAATACAGTTTTACAAACATAAACAAAAACCTCTAATTTCCTTGATTACAATGAAGTAGATTAACTAACGAGTGTGTATAAACTGTCGGCATCTCGGTTGCTTTATAAAACAAATTATATATCTTAGATTACGCCATACTATTCGGTGAGTCTCGAAAACGTCAAATAAATTTAATTATGTCTTATAGCAACGTATGTTTCTAAAGTCAGAACCTACTGAGATGCCGACAGTTTATAGACAATCATTAGCATTAAACTCTCAGATGTTCATTTAAAAGCATAATCGAAAAGGCGTTTTTTTGATAAAAGGAAATGGAACGAAAAAGTGAAGTCGCAGCTTAATTTACGTTTTGTCATACCTGACATATATGTCAGATTGTATTAATCCCCTCTACAGGGTGATTACTGGGAATCGCATGGTTTTCAAAAAGCCACAAATTTTTAAATTTTGATCCTAAAATTTATTTTTTTCTAAACAATGTGTTCTGCAAACTCGGAATTTTAAGAAAATCTTACAAAAAATTAAGTAGCAAAAATATCATTGCGTAGATTGCGCTTTTCTGACATCTCTATAAAACACATTCATGGAGTTCCTACCATTGTGAAGAAATTGGAAAACTAATTGCACCTGAAAGAAACCATTTACCACTCGAATTTTATTATCAAAATACACGTGGATTGCGTTCTAAAACTCATACATTTTATACAAATTCTTGCTGCTCTACATATGACATCATATTTCTATGTGAAACTTGGTTAAACGACTCTATCTATAACTCTGAATTATTTCACAGTAATTACAGCGTCGTTCGACAAGATAGAAACTTTATCCAAACACATCGGACTACCGGAGGGGGTGTTTTGTTAACATTTTCTGACAAAATTAGCTATGAAGTGATGGATACGAGTCACGTACATACTGTAGCGCCTATTATTGATTTTATTTTATGTAAATGTAAACAGGATTCTATAACTTTTTATGCCATGGTAGTTTATGTTCAATGTGATATACTGGATTCATTTTTTGAAGCTATTGAATTTTTAATTTTAGATAAACCTATTATACTGGTTGGCGATTTTAATATACCTTCATTTAGTGATGAAAGTAACTTTCCAGTATCTCGCAAAGTTATTTCTATCTGTCAGTTTATGAATGTTTTAAAACTAAAACAATTTAATCAATGTAAAAACACACACAACAAACTATTAGATTTAGTTCTAAGTAATTTTGACTGTAATATAGATTTAGATCGCAGCATATACACTTTTGTTTCTGAAGATTCTTATCACCCCGCACTATCTGGTTCACTCCAAATTATTTCTTCTGTCAAATCACTTGAATTTCCTCGAAATAATAACAATAAGAGATACAATTTACGAACGGCTAACTACCACAACTTATATAGTAATTTAATTAATACTGATTGGTCAATCTTGGAATCCTACACCGATGTGAACGTGGCGGTGAATGAGTTTTATAATATCCTTTATAATATTTTAGATACATCCGTGCCGACTTACCAGAACTCTTCTTCGAGTAAATTCCCTCCTTGGTTTACAAAAGAAATAATAAAAAATGTTGGTTTGAAGCTGTATTACCATCGTAAATGGAAAACTAGAAGGTCGTCTTTTTACCGTAAAGAATATGAAAGGGTTAGGGCTTCAACTAAGCAACAAATTAAAATGGCTTATAAAACTTATATGACAAATATTGAACATAATCTTAAAGTTAAACCTAGAGACTTGTGGAAATTTGTGCACCTGAAGAATGGGACAACCAGAATTCCAGGTCAGCTAAAAAGAGACGATATCACTTACAGTACCCCCGAGGAGATTGTCAATGCCTTTGCCAATACTTTTTCCGATGTGTACCTAACAAAAAGCTCAATAAACATCAATGCAGTACACACCAATTGTGAAAGCTTCCGTATGCCTACCATTACTGAAGCGGATGTTATCCGCAGTATAAATAAATGAAAAACTTCATTTATTTGTGGCGATGACCTTGTTCCTTGTTTTGTTATTAAAGATTGTAAATATATATTTACAAAACCATTAACAACCATTTTCAATTTGGCAATCAGCTCAAAAACATTTCCAGATTTTTGGAAACTTCAAAATTAAGACCCGTTGCTATTTTACCCAATTTCTCCAAGGTATTTGAACATATAATATACCACTTTATGTATAATCATGTTTACAAATACATCACTCCTCGTCAACATGGATTTGTGTCAGGTAGGTCAACTACAACTAATTTGGCAACAATTGCACAACATATTAGTGAAAATCTCGACAACAGGAATCAAACAGATGTTATTTACACTGACTTTTCGCGTGCATTCGATATCATTGATCACAACACTTTAATTTACAAACTAAGTAATTTTGGAATTACAGATACCTTTCTTCAATTTATTTCATCTTATTTGGATAACAGGCGTAATTATGTTTTTTACAACGGTTTCAAATCTCACGAGTTTTTATCAACGTCAGGTGTGCCACAAGGATCTAATCTTGGGCCCCTCTTATTTATTGTATTTATTAACGACCTTATAACTTCAATTTCTTGTCCTATATTAGCTTATGCTGATGATCTTATAATCTACCACAGTATTAACTCTATAGAAGACTCCATCACACTTCAACAAAACTTAGACCTTATATCAGATTGGTGTGTAACTGTCACCTAATATCGATAAGTGCTGTGTTGTGTCATACTGTCGAAAACGAGCCACAGTTCAGTTTGACTACTTAATTGACGGTTCAGTCATTTCAAGGAGCACAAGTATAAAGGATCTCGGTGTTACTTTTGACAGCCATATAAGTTTTAAAGAGCATATTGCCAACATAAGCAAATCAGCCGTTAAAATGTTGGGATTCTTGATGCGCACATCTAGATGTTTTAATGATGTGTCTCTATTGAAAACTCTATATTTTGCATTAGTACGCAGTAAGCTGGAATATGCATCGATAATTTGGTATCCGGGTTATATAAACAATAGTCTGACGATAGAGCGTGTCCAGAGACGATTTTTAAAATATCTTTCTTTCAAAATTGACGGCACTTATCCTGAACGTAACACGGACTACGACCAACTATTATCCAGGCATGATCTGCCTTCATTGTCCTCTCGTCGCGAAAACTCTAGCGCTGTCTTTATGTATAAATTAATACACAATATTGTTGAGTGCTCAGAGCTGCTACAATCAGTTAATTTTACTGTTCCGCGAATTTCAGGCAGAAATTGTAATACATTTAGAGTTTTGAGCGCTAAAACAAATATTTTATCAAAGTCTCCAATTGGTCATATGAGTCAAAATGCTAATCATTATTTTGCATTAAGGAACGTGCTGAGTTATAGGAGTGGACTTTGTTTATATAAATGTATTAGGGTTGTTTAGCTTTAAGAATGTTGTTTTTTTTTTGACTGTTTTTTTGAATATTTTTTGATTTGTTGAGTATATAAACACAGTTCCCTGTGTCCAAAACGTGTGTATGTATTTACATATGTATATACATATGTATGGATGTGCATATGTATAATATATTCCATTTGTTTCTGGATCTCGCCTAGCCATGCTTTCGTGTTGTTATGTTGCAGTATCAACATTTACATTTTTTATTAATTGCCACTCCCGATTCCTTATTTTAACAGTGTTGCAATAATTTATGATATCATAAGTAATCCTCTTTTTAATTTTCAAGAGGTTTATTGTTAATCTTGCAACAATTATTTCGCCACGCGGTCGCTTCTTCGAGCATTTTATTATTAAATCAAATTAATCTAGTGTTGCAATGCTGTGTCAATGTCAAAGTGAAAAATAATTTCAGGCACATATTAAATATTAACATGCCAAAGATTATCTCTGAATCAAAAAGGTTACAAATTCTGAAATCCTACAAACATTTTAGGCAAAGTAATCCAAATCTACAGCATCACAATATTATTACGATTTTAATAGATATTTTTGAGGTATGTCTAGTATTTTAATTATCATATATATTTAATTAAAGATAATTACGTTTCAAATGAATGACCAAAATTAAGGTGGATGGATGGAGTTGATCAAAATGTGTTAACGGGAAGACCCAAGCGAGAAATACAAATGGATGACGAAATAAGTTTGCAGAGCCGAATTCATTATATTTGTTATATACAATATTATTGCTGTGTTTGTATGTACAAAAACCAAGTAGTAAATTTTGTTAATCTTAAAACTGCATATTATTATCCTTTTATATCTGAAAATTTGTAAAACAGGCAACAGTGTAAGATCACAATAGTCAGAAATTATAACCTTAAAATCGAACATCTGACAGTGACATTTAAAAACCCTGATTTAAAACACAACCAGCCCCATTTACAATACTTAAACTGTCACTTTTCCATAGCTAGGCGAGATCCAGAAACAAATGGAATCGTGTATATGTACGTATATTGTTTAGTATTAATTTTTATATGGAACTTTTTGTTCTATTCATTTAATTTAATTTAATTTATTTTGTTTACTATTTTATTATTGTATTTATTTTATCCAATACATTCTTCCGTTGGGTAATAAAAATTATTATTATTATTATTTTCCAATTAATCACATATTTCCAGACGTTCCCTGAAGTTACGCATTGAATCTTGTAACATTTCTGGTGAAATGGCTTTTATTTCTTTTCGGATGGCTTCTGTGTTTACGTTGAAAAACCACATACATTACCAAAGTTGAAGGAAGCCATCCGAAGAGAACTCCAAGCTATTCCACGAGAAATGTTACAAGATTCAATGCCTAACTTTAGGGTCTGGAAACATGTGTTCAATTGGAAAGGCGCTATGCTATTTTTGTTACTTCATTTTTTGTAAGATTTTCTTAAAATTCCGAGTTTGTAGAACACATTTAAAAAAAAAATCAGGTTCAAAATTTTAAAATTTGTGGGTTTTTGAAAACCGTGCGATTCTCGGTAAACACCCTGTATAAACAAAAAACGACTGACCTGCTTATTTTCCAACGTGTGAGTTAAAACGATTAAAATACCAAATAAAATAAAAAACTTTATAAAACTGGGTTATTGACAGGAGCGACTGACAAATTCCCGTTCGACATACTTCACAATGTTTAAAAAATTTCACAGACAATCGTGTTTTTAACTGAACACCTGATATAATGATATTAACAGCAATTCTATTTGTAACGCTGTAAAAGTATTACTGTTAATTAATTATGTGTACACAGAAATGAAATTATAATTGTTAATTTAATTCCATGATAAGATCTTTAAGGATTATTATTCTCGTAATAAAATGCAAGGACAAGGATACTAATGCTGTGTAAAGGTAAAAGTCATTAAGTGAATATCATACGATGAGAGAATTATTGTGTTGGAATTTTTTTAAGACAATGTCACTTAACAACTTGACGGAAAGACCTCGGGCAAGGAGGCAGTTCAGGAAATTGAAACATGATTGTTGATTAAACATACTCAATTAGGCAGGCTTATTTCCTAATACAAACTTGAAGCTTCTGATGAGTGTTTTCCACTCCCAAGTTAAGCATGAAGTAAAATTTCGAGTTTAGAAAAGCCTGACATTTTTAGGCTTATCTAAACTCGAAATTTTACTTCATGCGCCAACGGTGTAAAACACTGAAATATTGTGATGTTCAAAATACATTTACGAAAAAAAAAAACCTTTATTGGCATATCCTAAAGCTATTTACAATGTCAACACTATCTATATTCTTACATTCTCAATACTATATTATTACCCCTCTCCTCCCTCCTTTCCTTTCCCTCCCCACCTTCTCCAGCGTCCTTACCCCTGCATATTAATAATCTGTTTTTCTAATTCTAACCCTTAGCAAAGCAACGTCTTATGGCAAAATATTTCTTCATTATTTTAAGCATTCTGCATTCTATTATTTTTCTTCCCTTCACATCTTGCCCTCTTTCTCCCGTCCCACTTTCTCCAGCGTCTTTACCCTAGCTCCGTCCTCCCTCATCCATTCCGTCACCCTTCTATTCCCTTTCACTCCCACCCATTCCTCATTCACACTCTCACACTCCTCCGCCAAGTGCCTCCACGTATCCTTCCCCCTTTCACACAACGTACATCTCATATATTCTTCCCCCATCCATCTCTTCCTTCCCCTCTCCCCAGACCCACACTTTGCCCTCGCCATTATCACCCTTTCATCCCTGTTCCACCCATCCTCACTCATGTATCTCGGCACCCTCCCATGTACTTGCCATCTTCCAAACATATCATTATATTCACTTTTGTCTATCCGTCCCTGTCTCTCCTGCGCTTCCACCTCCTTCATCTTCTCTCTCATCCACGCCGCCACCTTCACCCCCCTACCCAACCATTCCTGTACCTTCCTCTCTGCCAGTCCTCCCCTTTCATACATTCTCCTTCTCTCTTCCCTCCACCTCCCCCCTTCTACTTTCATGCACGCCTCCCATACTATTCTCACCAATCTCTCCTCTTCTACTCCGCTCACCAATCTCTCCTCTTCTACTCCCCCATTTACTATGTTTTATGAAATTTTAACAAAGTTTATTTTGTCTAACCAAATCTTTCAAAATTCGAGTGTCTGAAACAATAAATTTTAATTAATGTTACGAACGTTCATTTTATCTAACCATATATTTCCTAAATCCATTTTTTTTCTAGGTGGATTTAGGAGTTTTTAGAAATAGGCGACTCAATTCATTTTATTAGTATAACATTCACACTATTCAACAGAAATTTAGAGGTTATGTTACACTGTTTTTGTTCATGTTTGTGAAACTGTATTTCTTGTGCTGAATTGTTTGATTGAAATTTAATTCTAACGAGTGTCTCCACTCCCAGGCTAAGCATGAAGTAAAATTTCGAGTTTAGAAAAGCCTGAAAATTTGGTTTGGTCGCGTAGCGAAGCGGAGCGACCAAACCAAATTTTCAGGCTTTTCTAAACTCGAAATTTTACTTCATGCGCCAACGGTGTAAAACACTGAAATATTGTGATGTTTAAAATACATTAACTATGTTTTATAAATTTTAACAAAGTTTATTTTGTCTAACCAAATCTTTCAAAATTCGAGTGTCTGAAACAATAAATTTTTATTAATGTTACGAACGTTCATTTTATCTAACCATATATTTCCTAAATCCATTTTTTTTAGGTGGATTTAGGAGTTTCTAGAAATAGGCGACTCAATTCATTTTATTAGTATAACATTCACACTAGTCAACAGAAATTTAGAGGTTATGTTACATTGTTTTTGTTCATGTTTGTGAAACTGTATTTCTTGTGCTGAATTATTTGATTGAAATTTAATTCTAACGAGTGTCTCCACTCCCAGACTAAGCATGAAGTAAAATTTCGAGTTTAGAAAAGCCTGAAAATTTGGTTTGGTCGCGTAGCGAAGCGGAGCGACCAAACCAAATTTTCAGGCTTTTCTAAACTCGAAATTTTACTTCATGCGCCAACGGTGTAAAACACTGAAATATTGTGATGTTTAAAATACATTAACTATGTTTTAGAAATTTTAACAATGTTTATTTTGTCTAACCAAATCTTTCAAAATTCGAGTGTCTGAAACAATAAATTTTAATTAATGTTACGAACGTTCATTTTATCTAACCATATTTTTCAAAATTCTAGTGCCTGGAACATCCCCGTATATGACCGCTATCAAATACAAAATTAGAACATTTTAAAAATTACCAATTTTGAAAATGTTCTAATTTGTATATAATATCAAGGATAGGTGGCGTCAACAATGTCACATCGACAATGTCATTCGGCCCGTTCATCAAAATGTTCAACATTTAAAATGTTTGGATTTGTTTGTGATGCATGTTGGTATCTAATGAACGGTACTCGGCCATTTTGAAAACTTTAAGCCGTCAACACCAATCGGTCCATTTTGTATGATTGCAAAAATCCCAAACATAATCATAATCATTTCTTTATTTCCAATAGAATTACATATAATTCGAGGGTGGGTCAAGTAAAATAGAATTAAAATGGTATGAAATAAAATAAAAACAGTTTGTGGGACATTACATACATATTAAAATATAAATAAGAATAAAATATAAGTAAAATATTACCGATGAGAAGTTGGCCATAAATTCTCCAGCCACGGATTTAACCCGGCGCCTCCACAATAGGACATTTCATTATTACATGTTTAAACATTTATAAATCCTTTTTGACGATCTATAAAATTAATTTTAAAAATATAACAGTATTCCAAAAGATATTAAATAACAAACATTTAAAAAAAATGTCTGTGCCACACATATTAACTAGACACAATTCTTGATTTAAAAATTTTCAAAAATTCATAACTTCTATATGTCCCCATATAGAAACATTTTTTTCGTGTCAATTGTTTCTATGGGGTATTGTTCACAATCTTAACCAATCAAAACACCGTGAAAATGATTTTTTGATTTTTTTTATTTCCAGCCACGATTATTCATCCAGAAATTTTCAAAAATTCATAACTTCTATTTGTCCTCATATGGTAAAAATTTTTTCATATCAATTGTTTCTATGGGGTATTGTCAACAATCTTAAACAATCAAAACACTGTGATTGTTGACTGTTTTGATTGTTTAAGATTGTTGACAATACCCCATAGAAACAATTGATATGAAAAAATTTTTACCATATGAGGACAAATAGAAGTTATGAATTTTTGAAAATTTCTGGATGAATAATCGTGGCTGGAAATAAAAAAAATCAAAAAATCACTTTGACTTTGTATTTTTTATTTATTTCCAGCCACGGTTATTCATCCAAACATTTTCAAAAATTCATAACTTCTATTTGTCCGCATATAGAAAGAATTTTTGCGTGTCAATTGTTTCTATGGGGTATTGGTTACAATCTTAACCAATCAAAATAGCGTGAAAATGACTTTGTGATTTTTTTAATGTCCAGCCACTATTATTCATCCAGAAATTTTCAAAAATTCATAACTTCTATTTGTCCCCATATAGAAACAATTTTTTCGTGTCAATTGTTTCTATGGGGTATTGTTAACAATCTTAATCAATCAAATCACCGTGAAAATAACTTATTTATTTTTTTATTTCCAGCCACGATTATTCATTCCGAAATTTTTAAAAATTCTTAACTTCTATTTGTCCCCATATAGAAACAATTTTTTCATGTCAATTGTTTCTATGGGGTATTGCTAACAATCTTCAACAATTGATACAACAAAATTGTTTCTATATGGGGACAAATAGAAGTTATGAATTTTTGAAAATTTCTGGATGATTAATCGTGGCTGGAAATAAAAAAAATCAAAAAGTTATTTTCACGGTGTTTTGATTGGTGAAGATTGTTAACAATAACCCATAGAAACAATTGACATGAAAAAATTGTTTCTAAATGGGGACAAATAGAAGTTATGAATTTTTGAAAATTTCTGGATGAATAATCGTGGCTGGAAATAGAAAAAAATCACTAAATCATTTTCACGGTGTTTTGATTAGTTAAGATTGTGAACAATACCCCATAGAAACAATTGACATAAAAAAATTGTTTCTGTATGGGGACAAATAGAAGTTATGAATTTTTGAAAAATTTTTATATCAAGAATTGTGTCTAGTTAATATGTGTGGCATAGACATTTTTTTAAATGTTTGTTATTTAATATCTTTTGGAATACTGTTATATTTGTAATATTAATTGAATAGATCGTCAAAAACGATTTATAAATGTTTAAAGATGTAATAATGAAATGTCTGATTGTGGAGGCGCCGGGTTAAATCCGTGGCTGGAGAATTTATGGCCAACTTCTCATTGGTTAAAATATTAATGATTAAATAAATAAAAGTTACTGCGTATAGGACATTACGACATAGTAAAATTGACATTACCCATATAGGACATATTACAAACACATTAAAACTTGTATATAGGACAACACTACAAACAAATTAAAATTTCTGTATAATTGAACATAACAAACATATTAAAATATTAAAGGTGTCCCTGGGTGTAGTGTGAATGTGTTGTGACGTCCAAATATATGTATATAGATATATAAATCATCGTTAGTGGCTGAATGGTAAAACCTATGCCAAACAAACCACAAAAAAAAAAAAAATATTAAACATTATTAAAATTAGCCTTAAGTTGAACATTACAAACATATTAAAATTGGTGTATAATTGACAACACTAACATAACACGTTCACGATTTACAGTCCTGTCATTCGAGAATTTCCCAACAGTTTTCAGTAAACTCCCAACTCTTGTCTTTGATGAATAGGCTCAATATCGACGCATCGAAAATCAGATCCACGTCGATTCTTTGTAAAACATTACTAAGGTCGACAATTGAGTCGGCTATTTCCAAAAACCCGGAAATCTATTTTCTTTAGATTGATTTAGGGGTTTTGGGAAATAGGCGACTTAATTCTTTCTATTGGTAAAACATTCGCACTATTCAACAGTAATTTAGAGGTTATGTTACACTGTTTTTGTTTATGTTTGTGAAACTGTATTTCTTCTGCTGAATTATTTGATTGAAATTAATTCTAACGAGTGTCTCCACTCCCAGACTAAGCATGAAGTAAAATTTCGAGTTTAGAAAAGCCTGAAAATTTGGTTTGGTCGCGCAGCGAAGCGGAGCGACCAAACCAAATTTTCAGGCTTTTCTAAACTCGAAATTTTACTTCATGCGCCACGCGTATAAATCGCGGATTTCAAGTGAAGTTTAAAATATACTGCTTAGGTATGTACATTTATAAATCTTAAATAAATCATAGCATTATAATTAAATAAATTCGTTTTGCTGTAGCATTTGAGGTTATGTATAACATTTTATATATTTTAACTTAATTATTACTTTTAACTTAGTTTAGACTAAGCATTATGTATTTATTTTAAATGGATATCCGTAAATAAACAATAAACAATAAACATGGAGTACCATGTTATTAAATTATTAATTGTAAACTAACAATAGTAATCTACTTAAATGTTTTATTAATATGAAAATGTAATATCATCCTTAATACAATGTTAAAGCTGTATGCTAACGTCTATTAATAGAGATGTTTCCAACACTAGATATTTTTTTTTTAATGTGAAAAGGTAAAAGTTGTTGAGCACGTATGAATTTAACTTAATGTGTTTTAAATTTAAACTAATACAAGGCGATCATTTAAAACATGACTAAGAGTAGACGTTGAATTTTAAATTAGATTGGCACTACTTACCGTTAACACATAATTTACCTTAACCTCAAATTTATTCCATCATTCTGGGCAATCGCACAAAAAAAATGCCGCTCTAAATCATAATTTAAATGATCGTACAGCAGCATTTACTTGTGTGCCGCAGTTAAATTTGCGTTTATGCCCCTCAGTATGAACTTGTGCCGCATCCAGAAACAACTTTTAAAGTATCGTGCTGCCCGTGCCGCAGAATTAGTATAACTATAGACATATAAACTAGGTGGCCTGAAAAAAATGTTTATGTTCCTTCAAATGTTTGCTTTATTATTCTATACAGGGTGAGTTTTTTTCGATGTTCTATATGGGGATCTCGGAAACTATAAGAGATAGAAAAACGGTTAAATGGGGAAAGAAGTGTACTTTTATAGGACGAATAAATTGACACTTTCAAAATATTTGAAAAAGTCAAGGGTAACTAGATATTTTGAATAAAGTAAAATGTGTCAATTTTTTGAAATCAATATATCTCTATTATTATCATAGATAGAAAAAAACTGTAAAGGACAAAGTTGTAGAAAATTTTACACAGATTAATAACAAAAAACCAAAAAAAAAATTCGCCCATATTTTGGGAGATATGACACAAACTTATCTTTTTTTAAATGAAAACAATAGTTGGCTATGGCCTCATTGGAAAGGTTATTTTTTTCCCTTTAATCCGATATAACATATGCCATAGTTATTTTTAAAATAAAATAAGTTATAATCGTTTTAATTTTTCCATACACCAAAAAATAGTTAGCCATGAAAAAGACAAAAGTAAAACAATCGCGGTTGTTTACAGCAACGAAATCAATATTTAATTTATTATCTTTCTTTAGATTTGTCAAAAGCAAAATAAAGTAAAATAATTTCAAAATTATCAAAATAATAATAGAAGAAAATTTTAAATATTACATAAGATGCTCAAAAAGTCCACCATTATTATTATGGCATAAAGTACATCTTTTTAAAATCGAATTTGTGGCTTTTTTGACTTTTTTCTGTCAATAGAATTAAATGTTTCAAGTACAGCTAGTCTAAGATCCTCTACGGATTGATATGATTGTTGATACACTTTGTTCTCCACATAACCCCACAGAAAAAAGTCTAAAACGGATAGGTCGGGTGATCTAGGTGGCCATAGGATTGGTCCATTTCTTCCCACCCATGAATTAGGAAAAGCATCATTTAAATAGTTTCGCACAGCCAACTTGCTATGAGGTGGAGCTCCGTCGTGTTGAAACCACTTCAATCTTGCCCGTACTGATAAATTTAAATCATCGAGCATATCTTCAAATGTTTCTTGAAGAAAACGAAGGTAATCATTTCCATTCAATGTGTTATCAAAAATATATGGTCCGAGAATTCTCGATCCGAACACACCGCACCATACATTAAATCCAAATTTAATTTGTGGTCTACGTTGTGCAACTTCTCGTGGATTCTCCTGACTCCAAACATGTTCATTGTGCCGGTTAAAAATCCCACAATTAGTAAATCGCGTTTCATCTGTCCAAATTATTTTTGTAGGGAACGTATTATCCTCTTGGCACATGTTTTTGTACCACATACAGAAGACCATTCTCTTATTGGTATCACCGTCATGTAAATTTTGTGAAATTGATACCTTATATGGGTGATATTTGTGGTTTTTCAAAACTCGTACTACAGTCCGTTGAGATATGCTTGCTTCTGTTGCAATTTGTCTGGTCGATGTGGATGGATCTATCATCGCCAATGCTAATACGTTTATTTCCGAAACTTCATTAATTTCGTTTTTTTCAAGTTTCGGCTTTGTAAAGGATCCGTACTCACCCAAATTGTGGTAAATTCTTCTAAATGTTGGTAAAGATGGCTGCCGAGATCAATATATTGATTATAATATTGTTCTGCAGCATCCGCAGCGTTTTTATTACACTGAATGTAACAAACAAGCATATCACGCTTTTCTTCGTTGGAAAAATTCATTATCACTTTAAAAAACTTTCAACACCAAATAAATACAAAACAAACTTATCGAAACAAACCAAATATGGAAATGAATTAATATGTGTTTAGAATAAACAACTGCAATTGTTTTAATTTTGTCTTTTTCATGGCTAACTATTATTTGGTGTATGGTAAAATTAAAACGACTATAACTTACTTTATTTTAAAAATAACTATGGCATATGTTATATCGAATTGAAGGGAAAAAAATAGCTCTTTTAATAAAGTCATAGCCAACTATTGTTTCCATTTAAAAAAAGGTAAGTTTGTGTCATATCTTCCAAAATATGGGCAAAATTTTTTTGTTGATTTTTTGTTATTAATCTGTGTAAAATTTTCTACAACTTTGTCCCTTACAGCTTTTTTTCTATCTATGATAATAATAGAGATATATTGATTTCAAAAAAATTGACACATTTTACTTTATTCAAAATATCTAGTTACCCTTGACTTTTTCAAATATTTTGAAAGTGTCATTTTATTCGTCCTATAAAAATACACTTCTTTCCCCATTTAACCGTTTCTCTATCTCTTATAGTTTCCGAGATCCCCATAGAGAACATCGAAAAAAACTCACCCTGTATAATAGCAGGAGATGGGCGGCGTCAACAATGTCACATCGACAATGTCATTAGGCCCGTTCATCAAAATGTACAACATTCAACATGCTTGGATTTATTTCTGATGCATGTTAGTATCTGATGAACGGTACTCGGCCATTTTGAAAACTTTAAGCCGTCAACACCAATCGCCAACACCAATCGGTCCATTTTGTATGATTGAAAAAGTCCCAAACACGTTCACGATTAACAGTCCAGTTATTAGAGAATTCCCCAACAGTTTTCAGTAAACTCCCAACTTTTGTCTTTGATGAATAGGCTCAATATCGACGCATCGAAAATCAGATCCACGTCGATTCTTTGTAAAACATTACTAAGGTCGACAATTGAGTCGGCTATTTCCAAAAACCCGGAAATCTATTTTTTTCAGATTGATTTAGGGGTTTTGGGAAATAGGCGACTTAATTCTTTCTATTAGTAAAACATTCGCACTATTCAACAGTAATTTAGAGGTTATGTTACACTGTTTTTGTTCATGTTTGTGAAACTGTATTTCTTCTGCTGAATTATTTGATTGAAATTAATTCTAACGAGTGTCTCCACTCCCAGACTAAGCATGAAGTAAAATTTCGAGTTTAGAAAAGCCTGAAAATTTGGTTTGGTCGCGCAGCGAAGCGGAGCGACCAAACCAAATTTTCAGGCTTTTATAAACTCGAAATTTTACTTCATGCGCCACGCGTATAAATAGCGGATTTCAAGTGAAGTTTAAAATATACTGCTTAGGTATGTACATTTATAAATCTTAAATAAATCATAGCATTATAATTAAATAAATTCGTTTTGCTGCTGCATTTGAGGTTATGTATAACATGGAGTACCATGTTATTAAATTATTAATTGTAAACTAACAATAGTAATCTACTTAAATGTTTTATTAATATGAAAATGTAATATCATCCTTAGTATAATGTTCAAGCTGTATTCTAACGTCTATTAATAGAGATGTTTCTGATACTACATTTTTTTTTTTTAATGCAAAAAGGTAAAAGTTCTTAAGCACGTATGAATTTAACTTAATGTGTTTTGCATTTAAACTAATACAAGGCGATCATTTAAAACATGATTTAGAGTAGGCTTTGAATTTTAAATTAAATTGGCACTACTAACCGTTAACACATAATTTACCATAACCTCAAATTTATTCCATTATTCAATTAGCATTCTGGGCAACCGCACAAAAAAATGGGGCTCTAAATCATAATTAAAATGATCGTACAGCAGCATTCACTTGTGCCGCAGTTAAATTTGCATTTAGGCCCTGCGGCATGTACCTTGCTCCGCATCCAGAAACAACTTTTAAAGCATCATGCTGCCCGTGGCTATATATACATATAAACTAGGTGGCCCGAACAAACATTTAAAAACATTTATGTCCCTTTAAATTTTTGCTTTATTATTATGTATAATTAGAACAAAAACTTAAGCAGCGGCCTGAGGTAATATTTTTATTGTTATGAAGGTGGCGATCAGCGTGTTAATAAAACCAGTTTTGCTAATGAATTTTTTAATACTTAATTTCTACAAAAAAAACAATTCTTGATATATTAAATGAACACAATGTTATTACATACTAATGGATTTTTTGTAATAATCAATTTCCACAAAAAAAACAATTCTTGATATATTAAATAATCACAATGTTGTTACATAAAACTATTATCTAATCTATTCTACGCCCGCAATTTAGTGAATTGATGAGTCGGCAGTTTGTTTGTCCTGCTGGTGTGTTTATATTCGAACACACCCTAATTAGCAATCCGGCAGTTCCTATAATTAATTATAAGCCAATTAGTTCCAGCCTTGAGTCTTCAATGTTCGCAGAATAGGCAAAGCAATTTAAATGAAAATTCGAAGATAAAGACACAAAACGAGTTTTTTTTAAATTAAATTCGGTGTACTATACAGGGTGATTGATTAAAATTAATCGTATTTACCACTATTTTCTTTTAATTAAGCTTTATCTAGATAGGTGAATAACATAACTTTAATGATAACCTGAATCTAATGGACCTGGTCTACAAGAAATAATAAAATATCCGTCTCACAAATGGATAGTTTATTTAACCCATTAAGCGCCATTGATGCATTATTAACATTATTAATTTTTGGTTATTAAATTACTAAATAAATTAATTTGATGTATTATATTATTTGACCTGACTTGAAAATGTATGAAGAAAAATGTAAATATTTTAAATGAAATTGCCAATTCTTGCTTGCAGAATACTTCAAATATTAAAAGTGCGATTCTTTTCGCAATCTACAACAAGTTAGTCTTACAAAGACTATATCAAACACTCATTGAAACAACTACTTCCCGGGCTAATACAACAAGTGTTTGCTGTTACATACAGTAACCTACTGCAAATGTAACAATTTGGGTCAAATTATTCAGGCCATCTATAGACGCGTTTTGAGATTTATCTCTCATCAGTATAGCTTTGCCATTCCCTCTAAACAATTTGACACCTTAGACTGGCGGTCACGTTACCGTTCAAACATAAGTATAAATGAAATTGCCAATTCTTGGTTGCAGAGTACTTCAAACATTAAAAGTGCGATTCTTTTCGCAATCTACAACAAGTTAGTCTTACAAAGACTATATCAAACACTCATTGAAACAACTACTTCTCGGGCTAATACCCCGACGGACATTGCAAACACTTGTTGTATAATTCAATGTCCGTCGGGGCATTAGCCCGGGAAGTAGTTGTTTCAATGAGTGTTTGGTATAGTCTTTGTAAGACTAACTTGTTGTAGATTGCGAAAAGAATCGCATTTTTAATGTGTAAATATTTTGTTATTTAAATATTTCGATTGTTACTAATTTAAAAAAAAATAATGTGAATGTATTTCTAACTTTACAATATTTCAGAGTTTTATGCGCGTGGCGCATGAAGTAAAATTTCGAGTTTAGAAAAGCCTGAAAATTTGGTTTGGCCGCTCCGCGAAGCGGAGCGGCCAAACCAAATTTTCAGGCTTTTCTAAACTCGAAATTTTACTTCATGCTTAGTCTGGGAGTGGAATCACTCGTTCTACACTTCATACTGCACGTTTTTATATGAAATCGACGAATGCCTGAAATTTTAAATAAATACACATAGTGTATTGTGTATTTAAAAGAAAAATTCACAGTATTTAATACAATAAGTCATTCATAGATATCATAAAAAGAAGTGCAGAATTTTACCTAAAATCAACTTTTAGAGTTATCTCTATAATTGCTCTCTATAATTGTTAATGGGTTAAAGTTAAAAAGAGTCACAAAAGATCATAAAAATATTTTACATTTAAAAAAATATACAGGGCGTAACAAAAAGGTACGGCCAAACCTTCAGGAAACATTCCCCACACATAGAAGGAGAAAATATGTTATATGGACATGGGTCCGGAAATGCTTTATTTCACCGATGAGAAGTTGGCCATAGATTTCCAGCCACGAATCCGGCGCCTCCACCATTGATTTTCCAAACCGCTCACCCATGTCTTCAGATGAGCGGTTTGGAAAAAAATAGTTTAAAAAAAATTGAAGAAAGATGGTCCTCCAATTGTAGTTTAATATGGTTACTAATACTATGGAGAACATTTGTGGCCAACAAAATCATTTCTAAAAGGCCCCAAACACCAACTTTTTATTTTTCGAAAAATAAGCCGTCAGGTGAGCGGTATGGAAAAAAATTTAAAAAAAAATTAAGAAAGATGGTCCTCCAATTGTTATTTAATATTGTTACTAATACTATAGAGAACATTTGTGGCCAACAAAATCATTTCTAAAACGCCCCAAACACCAACTTTTTATTTTTCGAAAAATTAGCCATGTCTTCCACGTGAGCGGTTTGGAAAAAAATTGTTTAAAAAAAATTGAAGAAAGATGGTCCTCCAATTGTTGTTTAATATGGTTACTAATACTATGGAAAACATTTGTGGCCAACAAAATCATTTCTAAAAGGCCCCAAACACCAACTTTTTATTTTTCGAAAAATAAGCCATGTCATCAGGTGAGCGGTATGGAAAAAAATTTTAAAAAAAATTAAGAAAGATGGTCCTCCAATTGTTGTTTAATATTGTTACTAATACTATAGAAAACATTTGTAGCCAACAAAATCATTTCTAAAAGGCCCAAAACACCAACTTTTTATTTTTCGAAAAATTAGCCATGTCTTCAAGTGAGCGGTTTGGAAAAAAATTGTTTAAAATAAATTGACGAAAGATGGTCCTCCAATTGTTGTTTAATATGGTTACTAATACTATGGAGAACATTTGTGGCCAACAAAATCATTTCTAAAAGGCCCCAAACACCAACTTTTTATTTTTCGAAAAATGAGCCATGTCATCAGGTGAGCGGTATGGAAAAAAATTAAAAAAAAAAAAATTAAGAAAGATGGTCCTCCAATTGTTATTTAATATTGTTACTAATACTATAGAGAACATTTGTGGCCAACAAAATCATTTCTAAAAGGCCCCAAACACCAACTTTTTATTTTTCGAAAAATTAGCCATGTCTTCAAGTGAGCGGTTTGGAAATAAATTGTTTAAAAAAAATTGAAGAAAGATGGTCCTCCAATTGTTGTTTAATATGGTTACTAATACTATGGAGAACATTTTTGGCCAACAAAATCATTTCTAAAAGGCCCCAAACACCAACTTTTTATTTTTCGAAAAATAAGCCATGTCTTCAGGTGGGCGTTTTAGAAAAACATGTTAAACAAAATTCAAGACAGATGGTCCTCCAATTATTGTTTTATATTGATAATAACACTACTGAGGACATTTGTGGCTATTAAAATCGTTTCTAAACCTCCCCAAACAGCATTTTAAAAATGTTTGAAATGTCCTCTTTTATCACAGATACAAATTTCAATGCCAGATGCTAAATCATAACTTTTAAAAGTTTTAAGAGCTATCTCAGCATTACGTTTAATTAAATTATCAATTGTTTCTATGAAATTTTATTGTATTCGTTGTAATACGTTGGTAAAATTATAGTTTTATAAATGGTGGAGGCGCCGGATTCGTGGCTGGAAATCTATGGCCAACTTCTCATCGTCTTTATTTCCATGTTAAAGCTCATTATGTACTTATCCTTATAATCACATTATTTATGGCAACCACACATTAGGATTGGTTGTCGGGAGGGCAGCCACAGCCGTGCCCACTTAGGGCAAGTTTTATGCCCATTGTAACCACACATAACCACACAATAGATCCTTGCGGTCGCAGTGGAGGGTAGCATAACTACCCACTCACTTTCAATAGAACCACACATAAACAACATATTAGCTTATAAAACACGTTCTTAAATCTTCTTCTTTCATGTGCCGTGTCCGGTCTCCCTAACGTTTGCGATCACTTTGGCGAATTCGTGCCGGTCTTTTGCTAGTCTAAACAGTTGTTCCGTACTCCAGATCCCTGTCCATTGGTGAATGTTTTTTAGCCAAGACATTTGCTTTCTGCCGATACCTCGCTGGCCTTCAATTTTTCTTTTTCGTATAAGATGGAGTAGATGATACTTCTCCCCTCTTAAGAGACATGTCCAAGGTAGCTGGTTCTTTTGCATTTGATGTTGGATAGATGATAGAAGTTCACGACTTGTATTTGTTCTTCGTAGCACTTCATTGTTAGTTGCTTTTCGAACCCACGAAGTAGATGATACTTCTCCCCTCTTAAGACATGTCTAAGGTAGCTGGTCTTTTTGCATTTGATGTTGGATAGATGCTTACGGCTTGTATTTGTTCTTCGTAGCACTTCATTGTTAGTTACTTTTTGAACCCACGAAATGCGAGCATTCTTCTATGTAACCACATTTCAAATGCTTCTAATCAATACAAAGTTTCTATCTTGAGAGGCCATCCCTCCATGCCATAAATTAAGTGTTCAAAATGCCCTCCGTCAGCAAGGATTAATGTATCAGCCCGCCGTCGCATTGAATCTCTGATGCGCTGATGTATCGCTGGAGAAAATAAGCTTTAACATGGAAATTAGGCGTTTCCGGACCTATGTCCATACAACATTATTCCATATCTTTAATTAATTTCTCACTTAACCCATGGTGAAACATTTTTGAATCTAATACTGCATGATTTAAATTAAATTTAAATGAAAACATTTGGTTTCGACCATTGGTCATCCTTATTCCTTCTTCTGTGTGTGCGGATTGTTTCCTAAAGGTTTGGCCATACCTTTTTGTTACATCCTTTAAACACCACTCGTCGGAATGACAGGTTATTATCCTGTCTAGTGCACACAATGTAATTGTAACAAAATGATTGATAAAATATATATATTTTCTTTCTTTTCTCAGCACATTTCTACCTTCATTTTTTCTAGGTACATCGTAGACCACGATGATCCGACGATAGGTAAAACCTCGACATTCCAATGGATCATTCGGGTTATTTTCCTTGTCTTGCAAATATCCCCCCTTTTACGATACATCGACACGTTGTATTACGGCATAAAGAGCGTGATATGGAAATACGGTGGTTCGGACCACAAACAAACGACTTACTACAGGCGGATGCTGGACGAGGACACGAACGGCGCCCTCTTGCGACTGTTTCATTGTTTTCTGCACGCCGGTCCGCAGTGTGTGATTCAGCTGATGATATTACTTCGAGAGGTCAGTTCTGAGGATAATTTACTCGATAAAAGAGAAGGTAAGTGCAAATAATTTTTTTACAGAATTTTAAAATTTGTACAGGGTGGTGCGTTTTCTTATTCTTATACACCCTAACAGCCTTATTAATAGAATTGTCGCTAATATCATTATAGTTTAATGCTAGTTACAGAAATAAGACACTTGTGTCCATTTGCACCCAACTCGATTAACTTTAATCAGTGATTAGTACTCCATAAAAATTACAAATTGTTTACACAATCGTAGATTGATGAAATAGATATGTTTAGGATATTGTAGCGTGTTATTTTTAATTAATTTGGTAGATGTCAGTCTAATTTTTTTTGATCAAATATGGGTGGTTGCGAGGGAAAAAACAAAACTGAGGTTGTTAAAAAAGGGGTCAAGTTTTGGTGAGAGTGAAAACATATCTTTGTCAATACGATTTTTTGAGTTTGCGAGGCTTCTCTGTAAAAAAGGTGAGCGTTTTAAATTTCACAAATGCTTAGAGCTTGTACGTGATTGTGTTCTCTTTAGAGGAGCCTTTAGTTTGGGTATCGCTTTACGGTTTGGTGCTGCACTTGAAGTGGCCGAGTTTGTACCCCTTGACTGGTGTTGCCGTCCGACTGAACGATAGAGAATCAAGAAAGAACTTGTAGCCGGGAGCAGTCAATTTAAGATAAGTGTCCATTCGAAATTTGAAAAGCTATCGTCGATTTGAACATTATTTAAACGTCCTAGAACGGATTATTTCTAGGTGGCACCCATGTATTTTCGTTCTGTTGTTTATGTTATTAGAAATTAATTTTAAAATTTAGTTATTAATTATTAATTTATTCCTTGTGTTTCTCTTGTAGTTTACTCAGACCCGCCCCACATATTACAACTAGCCGGACGTCTTAATATCTTACGCATGTATAACATTCTTGTATTCTAGAATTTTGACTTAATTAGAGGTTTTATCAATGGTTATTGGATGAATAAAGTTAATCAGTCCCCCAGTGTACCCCAAATGAGCCGTGAACTTTGTTTGCATAACTGAGTTTTTCATTGTGACTTTAGTTCCGTTAATTTTTATAAAACTCATTCAAACATGATACTATCATTTCGTATTAATAGAACAAAATCTACATGTTATTAGTTAGTTGTAAACTATTGACAGAATGAATGTGGCAACATCGCATTTTCATGTTTACCCACTTCATTTTAATTAAATTTTAACCATTTATAGGTTATGTTACATTCTTTGTGTTCGTGAAAATGTTTCTTCCGCTGAATTATTTAATTGAAATTTACTTCAAACGAATGATTCCACTCCCAGACTAAGCATGAAGTAAAATTTCGAGTTTAGAAAAGCCTGAAAATTTGGTTTGGTCGCGTAGCGCGAAGCGCGGAGCGGCCAAACCAAATTTTCAGGCTTTTCTAAACTCGAAATTTTACTTCATGCGCCACCGGTATAAATCACTGACATATTACGAAGTTTAAAACGCACCGCTAAACTTTACATTAAATCAGTGTTTTGTACCGGTGGCGCATGAAGTAAAATTTCGAGTTTAGAAAAGCCTGAAAATTTGGTTTGGCCGCTCCGCGCTTCGCGCTACGCGACCAAACCAAATTTTCAGGCTTTTCTAAACTCGAAATTTTACTTCATGCGCCACGCGTATAAATCACGGATTTCAAATGAAGTTCAAAATATACTGCTTAGGTATGTACATTTAAAAATCTTAAATAAATCATACCAATATAATTAAATAAATTCGTTTTGCTGTAGCATTTGAGGTTATGAATAACACGGAGTCCATGTTATTAAATTGTTAGTTGTAAACTAACAAAAGCAATTTATTCAAATGTTTTATTAATACGAAAATGTTATAACATTCTTAGTACAATGGTAAAGGTGTATGCTAACGTCTATTAATAAGGCAACAACAGATTAATAAAATATTACATAATAAAAACAATAAATAAAAAACACAATTGATTAGTAACACAGCATACAGTATTTTTTAATAATTAATAAGCCAGAGTCCCTTTTCTTTTAAAACATTGTGCAACCACATGATTAACAATTATATTTTTGTTTATGGTTTAAATTTCCTGGCAGTGGCGGTGCGAGCGACCGCACCAGTCAAAGACTACCGAAAACGAAAAATTGCTCTAATTTTTGTATTTGACGGGGTGCCACAATAAGATCTCGCACCACCTTAAAATGTTAGAACCGCCACTGTTTCCTGGTTTAATATGCAAGAAAAAGAGATGACACCGTAACTTGTGACGATAGTTTCAGATTTAGCTGTGATACAAGCGTGGACGGTAATCGTGGGCCTAATCTCGATCGCCTGGTCCCTAACAAGCTACCACAGATCAGTCCGTTACGCCCGGGACGACAAGGAGAAAATGTCCTGGAGGTCGACGACAATCGCCTTCTGCTGGCAATTCATGAGCACCGTTTCCAGGGTGGTCGCCCTAAGCCTACTCGCCGCCATCTACCCCTCCTGGATGGGGATAGTGTGCGTCCTGCACTGGCTCGTCATGACCCTCTGGCTGGCTTTCGAACACTTGACCACCTCCTGCGTGAACAAGTGCGACGAGCTGATGCTGTCACTTGCCTTGGGACTGGCCTACGTTTTGGCCTTCATATCGCCGCGGGACGGCCCCACCAGATACGTGTATCTTGTCTATTATTTGGTATGCTTTATGGAGAATACTGGAGCGCTGGTCGTCTGGTAATTGAAATATTTGAATACTTTTTAACTAATTATTTAAATACTTGAATTTGAAAAACTCCCAGCCTGAATAGTATAAACTTTACGATTATCATAAATTTTGCAATCAACGGGGGGCAAGATATTGTTTACAGGTGACCTCTTGTTGGGTGTCAAAGTCTAGATTAGTGTTTTCTATATGTGGCGCATAAGGCCAGTAACATTTTCAGTGTTTGTCTGAAATGTTTTATTTTTGGCGCCCAACCTGGGGCAATCGCCTTTTTATAGCTGACCTCAACAAACATGTTAGTAATTCTTATAAAGTTTTCTTAGAAAAACATAAACTCCAATAATTATTTTATAACACTTGTAAATGCAACACTTTTTTACTTTGTTTAACCACAAAATCTAGATCAATGTTTTCTACATGTGGCGTATAAGGCCAGTAAAATTTTATGTGTTTGCCTGAAATGTTTTATTTTTGGCGCCCAACCTGGGGCAAGCGCCTGTTTACAGCTGACCTCAACAAACATTTTAGTAATTCTTATAGTTTTCTTAGAAAAACAAAAACTCCAATAATTATTTTATAACAATTGTAAAAGTAACACTTTTTTATTTTCTTAAACCACTGTATTTCTTTAACCATTTAATTCTGTGACTATAGTTTAGACTATTTAGTAGCCATTCTCAAACTAACCACTTTGATTTGAGAATGAGAGCTAAGTAGTTGAAACTATAGTCACAAAATTAAATGCAATATACAGTGGTTAACCAAAGTAAAAAAGTGTTTTATTTACAAGTGTATTTAAAATGTACTACAAAGTGAACGCCTACAACACAAAACAATTATTTTATAAGTTTTGGCTATGAGTATGATTTTTGATCGTACTATAAATGATAATCAATAATTACTTACAGGTGCGTAACGAATAATTCCATGGATAATCCGGTCTTGTATTACGGAGCTGTTTCCACGCAGATCGTTTCCTTCCTACTGGCGATTACGTTCCTGCTGGTCTATTACAGGTACTGCCATCCGTCCATGGCGGAGCGCGACAGCATTTTCAGCAAGTCGGGCAAGTCCGGACTGTGCAAGTCGTACAACCCGCGCTCCTACTCATGATCCTTGACCAATCTATAAGCCGGCTAAGACCGCAAAAAAGGTTCTAACCGGCTTATAGATTGACGGATCGTGGCGACATCTAATCAAAAGAAAAAAATAGAAACGAGATATACAAGGAGAAACAAAAGATAATAACATAACCTATAATAATTTAATTATGGGTTATGTAAGTATTTCTGTCCACACAAAAGTTTGTTTAAATTTTAACACTTTGATTGACGTACGATTTCTCTCTCACTAAACAATCAAACTAAAATGTGTATTGTATACAAGGGCTTCCGGAAAAGTAGGTAAGCATTTTTTAACCATCATATTTGTGTAATTTGACATTGTGCACAGTTCGTTTTCTAATGCTGGGTTTATAAGACGTGTAAGGCGTGTTTAAGGTTTAGCTTTTAAGCAGAGTAGAGCGTACGATTTTTAAGGATTTTAAGAATTAACATTTAGTCTACAAGAGTTTGCTATATTCGGTTTTGCTTAAATATCCTTAAACATAAATAGTTCTGCGCACTTTTCTTGCGCCGACGTTTTAACATTTATACTCAATTATTCAAGCACAGTGATGCCAGATTTACTGAGCAGCCGAATTGTTGACGTTAAAAAGGAGGGTTTATAAGACGTTTAAGGCGTGTTTAAGGTTTAGCTTTTAAGCAGAGTAGAGCGTACGATTTTTAAGGATTTTAAGAATTAACATTTAGTGTACAAGAGTTTGCTATATTCGATTTTCCTTAAATATCCTTAAACATAAATAGTTGTGCGCACTTTTTTTACACCGACATTTTAACATTTATACTCAATTATTCAAGCACAATGATGACAGATTTACTGATCAGCCGAATTGTTGACGATAAAAAGGAGGAATTCCTTCCTTTTACTATTAACAATTCTGCCAAATTGTTAAAATTACTAAATATCCTGTTGTAATAGCTGAATTAATTTAACTAAATTAATTCAGCTATTACAACAGGATATTTAGTAATTTTCAGTTACGTGAAGGTTTTAAGTCACTTAAATAAAACGTAGTTATATTCCTTTTTTCACTTTTATAAAATAAATAATAGTGAAGAAAAGAATATAACTATGTTTGTAATAGCTGACTCAGGGGCAGCTTGGTGGTGTAGTGGTTAGAGTGTTGGACTGCTACGCCACGGGCCGGGGTTCAAATACCGGCCTAACAAGTTGTCTGCATTTATATAGGTTAGGATAAAAATGCCAAACACTCCGTCTTCTCGGATATGACGTTAAATGCATGTAGGACCCGTGTACTGCCTGGATGTTGCGTGCACGTTAAAGATCCCTACCGGTGGGTTGGAACTCCCACCGGGTTCGGCGAAATTCCCGGATAGCTGTAGACCTAATCTCCGGCGTCATGATAGGCCATAGCAGGGGAAATAGATGGCGTAAAACCCAAAACAAAACAAAACAAATAGCTGACTCAGTAAATAATAAAGTGTAAATTCGGAAAGTGTTGTCACTAAAAATGTGCGCAGAACCATTTATGTTTATATTTAAGGAAAATAGAATATAGGGAACTATTAAACACTAAACGGTACTTCCTAAAATCCTCAAACATCGAATGAGGATTGGTTGTCGGGAGGGCAACCGCAGCCGCGCCCACTTAGGCCAAGTTTTAGGCCCATTGTAGACACGTACGTTCTACTTCGTTTAAACGCTGAACCTTAAACGTGTTATAAACCCAGCATAACCTCTGTCTTAATTTGTAAAATTTGACATCTATAATTAGTTGACAGTTCATTTTAACTTTACGCTATAATACTTCGTTTTAAGAAGCCCTCATACTGAGAAATATGTAAGTCAGCCAAAGTGTTAATTTACGAATTTTGTTGTTTTTTACAGGTCTGATTTTTTTAAAATACTTTTTTTATATAAGCAGATTTTTTTACGGCACGTCAGTCGGTTTAGTGTAACTGTGAAATTCCTACGATTAAGTCCAAACAAGTGTACATATCGAAAGTCTTGAAACGAAAACGAATTCAATTTTTAAAAACATATTTTTCTTGCATGCACATTTTTGAAAACAAACAATATGCACTTTAAAAATATCTTTTATATCTTGGAAGTTTGATAAGAAAATATTAACAAAGAAATTGAAAACAAAGAATATGCACTTTTTTTTTTCTTTGATATCTCGGAAGTTTAATAAAAAAATATTAACAAAGAAATTGAAAACAAAGAATATGCACATTTAAAAATGTATTTGATATCTTGGAAGTTTGATAAAAAAATATTAGCAAAGTAATGAAAACAAAGAATATTTTTCTTGTGTGCACATTTTTTAAAACAAAGAATATGCCGTTTAAAAAAGTCTTTCATATCTTGGAAGTTTGATAAAAAAATATTAATGAAGGAATTGAAAACAAAGAATATGCACATTTTTTTTCTTTGATATCTTGGAAGTTTAATAAAAAAAATAATAACAAAGAAATTGAAAACAAAGAATATGCATATTTAAAAATGTCTCTGATATCTTGGAAGTTTGGTAAAAAAAATATTAACAAGTTACAAATGAGCATTTAAAAAAAACTAAGGGACATTTACAAATTATTCTCATATCTTAAGGATAAAACGAATCTTTCCAAATTTCAAACACATTTTACTTGTAAGGTCATTTTCCCAAATGAAGAATGCGCTTTTATAAAGTTCTCTCATATCTTAATAAGAAAATATTAACAAGTTTCAAATGAACAGTTTTTTTTTTCAACAAAGGAATATTTACAAATATTTCTCATATCTTACGGATAAACCGAATGTTTATAAGTCAGTTTCAAACACATTTTTCTTGTAGGGGCAGTTTTTGAAATAAAGAATGCACTTTTACGAAGTTCTCTCATATCTTGAAATTTTCAAAAAATGTTACCAAGCTTCAAATAGGCGCAAGTTTTTCTACGGAAACTTTTTTGATTAACCTAAAACACACTTTTTGAGATTAATTACTGTAACTAATAGGAAATACTTTTAAAGATGTAAAAAAGAATACAAAAGTTAAGGAAAGAGTTATAAACACTGCTTGTTTCATATCTGAAACTAATCGTTCAACTTGCACTATTTTGGAAAATGAAATTTAGGGTAGAAATAATTGAATAACACAGAATTGCATATCGAGTTAAAACTTTAAATAAAACACTAAAGATAAAGTTGTAATTAAAAAGATAAAGTAAGTATCATGTGAATAACGTTATGGAAACCACTAACAGCCTTATTAATAGAATTGTCGCTAATATCAT
The DNA here is from genome assembly GCA_932526585.2 of Philonthus cognatus. Classification (NCBI taxonomy): domain Eukaryota; kingdom Metazoa; phylum Arthropoda; class Insecta; order Coleoptera; family Staphylinidae; genus Philonthus; species Philonthus cognatus. The sequence goes on along the minus strand of OW052247.1, from coordinate 53,362,920 downwards.
TACAGTTTAATGCTAGTTAATTTTTATGAAACCCGTACAAACATGATGCAATCATTTCGTATTAATTGGAACAAAATCTACATGTTATTAGTTTTGAACTGTTGTTAAAGTAAGTGTGGCAACATCGCATTTTCATGTCCACCAACTTTACTCTAATTAAATTTGAACCATTTAGAGGTTATGTCGTATTGTTTGTGAACATTTTCTTCTGCTGAATTGCTTTATTGAAATTTACTTCAAACGAATGGTTCCACTCCCAGGTTAAGCATGAAGTAAAATTTTGAGTTTAGAAAAGCCTGAAAATTTGGTTTGGTCGCGTAGCGCGAAGCGCGGAGCGACCAAACCAAATTTTCAGGCTTTTCTAAACTCGAAATTTTACTTCATGCGCCACGCGTATAAAACACGGATTTCAAGTGAAGTTCAAAATATACTGCATTATAATTAAATAAATTCGTTTTGTTATGGCATTTGAGGTTATGTGTATGTATGTACAATGTTGTTAAATTATTAGTTCTAAACTAACAATAGTAATCGATTAAAATGTTTTATTAATACGAAAATGTTAACATCATCCTTAGTACAGTGCTAAAACTATATGCTAAAGTCTATTAATAAGGCAGTAAGAGTTTATATAAGAACATTATACTAAAACCTGCAAAAATACGTAATTACGTTTATATTAAATTTAATTGATAAAGAAAATCAATTTGATAATTTAGAAAATAAGTAATAAAAGTTACTATTTTTTTATATGCACTGAATAAAATACTATACAAAAAGCACTAAAATAAGTTTTCGAGAAATATAGGGGCCTAATTTAAGCTTACATTAAAGTACATTACCAAATAATAATAATAATAATAATAAATTTATTCATGTTATTAACAAAAGTTTTACATAAGTCGGGAGGGTGGAAAATTTAAAGCACATGTATACAGGGTGTCCCATTAGTGCGGTCTCGGAAGATATCTCAGCTCTCGTTAAAGATAGAAAAAAAATGTTTTCACGAAATTTGCTTGATTTTAAGAGCTGCATAACCTAAAATTATTTTCAAATATACAGGGTGTCCCATTATTCCATACTTAATACCAACTTTGTTATTTTAAATGGAACACCCTATATATTATTTTTTTATTTGATCCGCCTTTAAATAACCTACACAAAGATATATCATTATTGGCACTTTAGGTTATTTGTTACTTCAGAAAAAAATATTTTTTAGTACTTTACTTAAAAATTCACTGTGTCCTTATTTTTTAAGATATCAGTCTGTAATTTTACACACATATGCAGTAAAGAATGCTCTATCCATTGACTATAACACATTATAATATTACTTATAAAACCTAATAAAAAACTACCTTCTAATATTTAATATTTAAAATGTACATAACTTCATTTTCTTAAATGGGACACCCTATATTTCTTTACTTTATCAGATCCGCAATGAAAAATGCTTTATTTTTTGTATAACATACCCTATATCTATTTTTATTAGTTTTTGAGATATTAACATTTTCCTGTCATATATGGGAAATTAGGCCACAATCAGCATTTAATTAATCTCTAATGGACGTCTAACTTTAATGGTATTTAGATATTTCAGTTTTACTTCAAATCATTTATTTATGACATAATATAATTACATTTATAATATCAAAGTAAACAATATAACGACAATGGAAACAAGTAAACCGTATTAATATTAACAGATTAGCATATAATGAATTTGATAATTATATTAAGTGTTCGATATGGCCTCCATTTTGGTTTTGGCACACTTGAAGCCTCCGTATGAAGCTTTGATTGACACTTACTAAGTTGTCTACAGTAATGGCACGCATAACATTACTAATTCTATTTTTCATATCCTCTTGTGTTGTTGCAGGTATTTTATAAACTTCTTCCTTCACAACACCCCATAAAAAAAAGTCCAGTTTTGTTAAATCAGGTGACCTCGCTGGCCATGGAATTGGTCCTCCTCTTCCAATCCATTTGTTAGGAAAAGTTTGGTCTAAATATTGTTTAACTTGTCGACTATAGTGTGGTGGTGCGCCATCTAATTGTAACCATGCATTTTGTAACGTTCTTAACGGCAATTCATCCAACCAGGTTTCGAACTGATTTTGAAGAAAATTTAAAAACGTATCACCAGTAACATTTCCATTAAAGAAATACGGACCAATAATCCTATTCCCAATAATTCCAGCCCAAACATTAAGAGACCATTTATGTTGATGGTCTATACAAACAATATGGTTCGGGTTATGGTCATCGTAATAATGATAATTATGTCTATTAACGAAACCATTTCTATGGAATATCGCTTCGTCGGTAAACAAAATATTGTTAAAAAAGTTCGGTTCAACTTGATGTTTTTGTAACGCCCAATTACAAAAATCCAATCTTTTTAAAAAATCATTCTCACCTAATTCCTGCACCAACTGAACGTGATAGGGATGAAATTTGAATCTCTTTGTTATTTTGTTTATTGTTGATTTGGGAATATCAAGTTGTTTTTCTAACTGGCGGGAAGAAATTTGAGGGTTCTCAACAATGGACTGAATTACCAAATGTTCATTCTCTTCTTTCGTTGTCCTTTTCTTTCTCTTTAATTTTAGAGGGTACATGATACTTCCTGTGCTTTCAAATCGGTTCTTCAATCTCACAAACGCTGCTGCATTAGGATGCCGTTCCGCATTTGGATACTTTTGTGCATATATTCGACTTGCAAGAAAACAATTTTCTTCACTTGCACCCAAAACGTATGTCATTTTTATTAATTCTTCTTTTGAAAAATTCATTATTGCGTTATCAAAAATTCAATAATATTAATAATAGTGTTAACAGCACTTTATTTATCTGTATGTCAAATAAATACGTTTGTTTACTTTATCAATTGCTTTTCATGGCCTCCTTTATTGCATTCATGATATATTAAAAAATGACAAAATTTGTTTATATTGTTTACTTTGATATTATAAATGTAATTATAATATGTCATAAATAAATAAAGTAAAGTAAAACTGAAATATCTAAATACCATTAAAGTTAGACAACCTTTAAAGACTAATTTAATGCTGATTGTGACCTAATTTCCCATATTTGACAGAAAAATGTTAATATCTCCAAAACTAATGAAAATAGATATAGGGTATGTTATACAAGAAATAAAGCATTTTTTATTGCGGATTTGATAAAATAAAAAAAATATAGGATGTCCCATTTAAAAAAAATGAAGTAATGTACATTTTAAATATTAAATATTCGAGGGTAGTTTTTTACTAGGTTTTATAAGTAATATTAAAATGTGTTATAGTCAATGGATAGAGCATTCTTTACTGCATATGTGTGTAAAATTTCAGACTGGTATCTTAAAAAATACGAACACAGTGAATTTTTAAGTAAAGTACTAAAACTGCCAAAATTTTCAAAAAATATTTTTTTTTTTAAGTAACGAATTACCTAAAGTGCCGGTAATGATATATCTTTGTGTAGGTTATTTAAAGGCGGATCAAATAAAAAAATAATATATAGGGTGTTCTATTTAAAATAACAAAGTTGGTATTAAGTATGGAATAATGGGACACCCTGTATATTTGAAAATAATTTTAGGTTATGCAGCTCTTAAAATCAAGCAAATTTGGTGAAAACATTTTTTTTCTATCTTTAACGAGAGCTGAGATATCTTCCGAGACCGCACTAATGGGACACCCTGTATATGCACATTAAAATAATTAAAAAAATATAAGGCCGTATTTATAAAATTTGAACAATACAAAAATAAAAATATCACCTACCAAGTTGGATTACCCGATATACACATTAAAATAAATAATTAGAAATAAAGTCATGTTATACCATATATACATACATATATCACATATTACATATGGATTATACATTAAAATAGGTAATTAAAAATAAAGTCATGTTATAAAAAAATAATATATATATATATATATATATATTACATACCACACACCAAGTTGACTGTTTGGTAGTACATCAAAAATTGTGTTTGTTTTGTAAGAATTCATCAATGCTGTAAAAAGTATGTCTGCTCATGTAGGCTTGAACGGTCTTTTTAAATGTATGTATATCTAATTCTTTGATATGAGCGGGCAGTGCATTGTAGAGTTTTGGCCCAAGGAAACTGATCCCATTTTGCGATTTATTAAGTCTGAAGCGTTCAGAGTGTAATAGATGACCTGAGCGTGTATTGTGGTCGTGGTGTTCTGCTCTTCTATTGTATTGGCTTATATTTTTATGAACGTACAACAGACATTCCCGCATGTATAAGCTTGGGACAGTGAGAATATCTAATTTAGAAAAAGTTGATTTACAGTCACTCCTATATGGTATTTCATCTAAGATCCTAACTGCCTTTCTTTGGAGGCCAAACACTCTTGACATGATTGCTGAGTGTCCCCAAAGTAGAATACTGTATGTAATATGGCTTTCAATTAAAGCATAATAAGCCATTTTGAGTGCAACTTTTGGTACTACTTTACTGATGTGTCGGATTCTGTATATGTTAACACATAGTTTTTTAGCCAGATACTCTTGTTGGTTATGCCAATTTAGTTTAGAGTCGAGATATGTACCTAGAAATTTTACAGTCACTCCTATATGGTATTTCATCTAAGATCCCAACTGCCTTTCTTTGGAGGCCAAACACTCTTGACATGATTGCTGAGTGTCCCCAAAGTAGAATACTGTATGTAATATGGCTTTCAATTAAAGCATAATAAGCCATTTTGAGTGCAACTTTTGGTACTACTTTACTGATGTGTCGGATTCTGTATATGTTACACATAGTTTTTTAGCCAGATACTCTTGTTGGTTATGCCAATTTAGTTTAGAGTCGAGATATGTACCTAGAAATTTTACTGTACTGAGCTCCGTATCTGCATGCAAAGAGAACACTATGCTTGTCGTTTTATCTATATTTATAGTCAGCTTGTTTGACATAAACCATTCCTTGGCCTGATCTACATAAGCCTTATTATTATCTAAGGCCATCTCTTTGTTTCTATTTAAGTTTTTTAGTGTTGTGTCATCAGCATACAACACCTGTTTCGTTGCACTTTTTCGTTACGTTGGGTTTTGAGTAAAAATTAAACACGATTTACATTTTGTTGTTTTTCCTTTTACTTCTCGAGAGTCAATCACACAAATATACATATTTACAAGCTATTTAATAACTTACCCCCACAGATCGAGGGTTTGGGTGCATTCTCCTATTGGTCAAAGTATTTAGTGGGAGGACACTGCTAGATAGGGATAAGGCTAGGAGACGGAGGATAAAGGGTGTATTGGCAACAAGGCCCAAATTTCAGAAAATCTCTGCTACAGCAAATTAGAGATCTGCGTACCATAGCAAGATATTTACAATAGATATATATACATAAATTCCGTTGGCCTTAATGACCCACTAATAAATCTTTCTCCAGAATGCCTTTCACGGTCGCTGTGGATTAGGGAACAAAATAAATGCCCTGTGGCGACGGATGCTGGTCAGGATCCCTTTTCTGACCTGCTCTGGGAATCGCGATTATGAAACGCGACAACACCATTGACCCCTCATTGCTGATGTTAGGAAGGTCATTTACATAAATAAGAAACAAGAGTGGCCCCAAAATAGATCCTTGGGGAACACCGTGTGTAGTAGACAGTTCATCTGATAATTTGTTATTTGTCTTCACATAGTGCCCTCTATCGATTAGATAGCTGCATAGTAATCTACAAGACTTTGAATCAAAGTTGTAGAAATATAGCTTCCGCAAGAGGAGCTCATGAGAGACACAGTCAAAAGCCTTTGTTAGGTCTATAAGTGTGGCTTGAATACATACTATGTTCAAAACCTTTGTGTATTTCATTTACAAAGGTAGCGACTGCATCCCTCGTAGATCTTCCTCTGCGGAAGCCATATTGATTATTTGAAAAGATATTGTGTTCTTCAAAGTAATGTAAGTACATTTGTATTTGGTAATGTACTTTAATGTAAGCTTTAAGTTAATTTAAACTGAGTTTAAGTCACTCTTGATCAACCCTAAAAGTAATACAAAAATATTTGTTATTCTTATATGCACGAAAGGTTTTCTTTTTTTTTTTTTGTTTGGCATAGGTTTTACCATTCAGCCACTAACGTTGATTTATAATAACTATATTAACATATATTTCGACTAATTTGGACGTCACGACACATTCACACACATCCATGGAACCGGAGACGAGTATTTTTCGTTAGAAAAATTACTCGCCTCCGCTGGGAATCGAACCCAGATCACCTCCGTGTCCGATTGGCGAAACCGGCGGCTCAACCGCTCGGCCACGGCGGGCCCACACGAAAGGTTAATAATATATTATGTAACAAGAGTGGCATCCAGCATATTACACGAAAGGTTAATAATATATTATGTAACAAGAGTGGCATGCAGCATATTACATATAAGCGGATATGTTGCACACAAGCTGTGCAGCGGCGAGTGCAGTATTCCACGAATATGTAATTGCCATACCACTCGAGAAACGTACGATACTTTACCTACGCCCTAGCCAAATAAACAATGAGTATGAAAGAAACTTATTTATTGCAATAATTTTTGATAGTAACATGACAATTATGAAAACTTAATTACTACTTGATTAATTAATGAAACACTTGTATCTTTTCTTCACTTATTTATTTGGAGTACCAAATGCACATTTCGATCACGATGTGATCATTATCAATGGTTGACCGTATTTGTCAACCATTGATAATGATCACATCGTGATCGAAATGTGCATTTGGTACTCCAAATAAATAAGTGAAGAAAAGATACAAGTGTTTCATTAATTTAAAACCATCTTCACGCAACTCAACAACAATTAAGTACTTGATTAATATACATCAAAAAATGTCATTTGGTTGTGCGGTAAGCAATCAACTGTCAGCATGTAACGTACTTGTCAAAGCTATTACGTGCATGTGTACATAATGTCAATTATACGTGTCAAAATGACAGTGTGGTATGGTGCAGTTACTAGATGGGGCGTAGGTAATAGTATATTACGTAACAAGAGTGGTATGCAGCATATTACATATGAGCGGACATATTGCGCATGAACCGCGGAGCAGCGAGTGCAGTAGAAACGTACGATACTTTACCTACGCCCTAACAAAATAAACAATGAGCATGAAAGAACAACTTATTTATTGTAATAATTTTTAATAATTATAGTTATTATAGTTATTATTATTATTATTATTACATAACATGAGTACATATATTTTCAACAAATTAACATCCGTTCTATAATATATTTCTTTTATATTGAGCAGTGTTCTGCTCAACGTAATGAATATCCAGATGTAACAATAATAGTTCAAAGCACCTAAGTGAGTGAACACTTGTAGCGTGCTGGCATGAAGTTCTTAGAAATTTTGTGCAATATATGATACATAAATATTGTTTTAGTTTACATAATGAGTACCGAAAAATAAATAATACCATGACAATGATGAAAACTAAATTACTACTTGATCAATATACAAGGAATAAAGCTGTAGATTTTCCGACATTCGTTGTTTTTTAAAAGAGTTCAATTTGAAGCTTTAAACGAGTGTTTTCCACTCCCAGACTAAGCATGAAGTAAAATTTCGAGTTTAGAAAAGCCCTGTGAAAATTTGTCGAGGGTCGCGCAGCGACCCGAGACAAATTTTCTGGGCTTTTCTAAACTCGAAATTTTACTTCATGCGCCACGCGTAAAAACAGTGATTTCAAGTGAGGTTTAAATATACATAGAGTTCACGATATTTTAGTGTTTTATACGCGTGGCGCATGAAGTAAAATTTCGAGTTTAGAAAAGCCCAGAAAATTTGTCTCGGGTCGCTGCGCGACCCTCGACAAATTTTCACAGGGCTTTTCTAAACTCGAAATTTTACTTCATGCTTAGTCTTCGAGTGGAAAACACTCATTTAAAGCTTCAAATTGAACTCTTAAAAAAAAAACAACGAATAATTAAAGATTTAAAGAATTTAATTTGGAATACGTATACTTTAAAGAAAAACTCCCTGCACATCAAAGTAATGCCATTAGGTTGTACGGTAAGCAATCAGCTGTCAGCATGTAATGTACTTGTCAAAGCTATTACGTGCATGTGTAGGTAATGACAATCATACGCGTCAAGATGACAGTGTGCTATGATGCGGTTACTAGATAGGGCGTAGGTAAAAAAATATTACATAATAAAATACAATTGATAAGTAAATAACATACAGTATTTTTTAATAACTAAGTAAAATTTAAAAAATAAGTAAGCAAAACTTCATAGTTACACTAAACCATCTGAACGATTTATTTGTTTAATTTTTTAAAGATAAAACTTTGAATCAAATTTATGAATATTCAAATACACTAATGTTCAACTTTTCAAAGCGCGTTTTACACATACATATAGAAAAAAAGTCCGACAGTATTAAGCTTAAACGAAATTGTGATAATTATTCGCTGTGTATAAATAGTGCACATACACACGTATGCATACACAAAAAAATATTGAATAGTATATTTTTTCAAAGCCGAAATGTATAAGAAAAAAAGTGGATGAATTGTTATAAATTATTTATTAGCCCCGAAGAAAAAAAATCAAACTATATTAAGAGAAAAGAGTACATATTAAACTTGCCTTTTGCCAAGACTGCTGCGGTCCAATTTGTGTCAAAAAAAATGTTAGGCCTTAATTGCGAAAACAAATCGTCGCCTCGGGAAGAAAAATCATCGAGTGCGTCGCAAATTTGATGGTTTTTAGCTTAACAGCGATGAAATGTTTGTGTGTGTAGGGGTAAAATTCGATTATGTTTATTTTTTATTGATTGGAATTTTTATTAAGAATAATCAATGATTGTTTTATGTCCGGTTTTACTAACGTCAGTAAATTTTATGCATAGATTCTACGAGGGGTAGTCAAAAAGTAAGGTTACAAAGCTGCAATGAAATGTGTATATTTTGTAATCTTACTTTTTCATCACCCCTCGTATTATTGGTTGTTTAAAATAGAGTTTTTCCATGTTATATCAATGGCCGCGTTCAGGGTATTGTAGCGCTGCAGCGCTTTACGAAAACAGTGTCGCTGAACAGTACCGCATTATCTTTAATCTTTATTACTACTATACTACTATGTTTTTATTGTGCTGATTTCTGTATTGTATTATTTCTTTATATGTTATTATTCTGAATGTTTATATTTATGTATTGGCCATCCGTTTTGGCCAATACATAAGTATAAACATTCAGAATAATAACATATAAAGAAATAATACAATACAGAAATCAGCACAATAAAAACATAGTAGTAATATAAAAGTGTATAACAATTAGGTACAAACTAAAATAACATAAAATTCACAACGATTTCAATACGTGCAGTAAGGTGTTGTAGGAGTCAACAAAGAAGTCAATATTGACTTCGTTGGCGTTCCTTAAAATAAGCATAGAGACCGAGTGTAGAGCGTAATCCGTCCTTCTAAATGGAACGTTAAAAGTTTGATGGTTTCCTAAAGTTCTAGCGGGAACATGCATTCCTATCCAATTTAGAAGGTCCGGACAATCGATTTGACCATTTACGATTTTAATTATGTGTGGCGCTGTAGCGCTTCATCAACAGGTAAAGCATTTTTTTTTTTTTCAAGCCATGCAGCTGTAAACAACACCATATTTTCGTGATGTAAACAGCTAAACTCGCTTTCGAGGTTATAGACGCTTATTGTTCTTTAATATTTTTTCTTTAATCATGAAAAATAGTATTATTATATCCATTTTCTCCTATAAGTCAACAATTTATTCGTTTCATAAACAAACATAATATTTAGAATACTCTTTACTTGATATATTCAAAATCAGCCTGTAAACTAGACTTTTATGTTAATTCAATCTTTGATCATTTACCTTCGCTTTCAAAAAATGCTTTTAAATTTGCATGTTATGTATACAAACAAAAGTGAATATAGCAATTCTACCAACTGGAATTTTTTCCGTTCAGGGAACATCAACTGCTTACCGTTGCAGCGCTACAAAAAAAAAACTGTATTTTTCTCTGTAAATAGAATTTATTCTGCTGAGAAATAAACGATTATTATTATTATTATTACATGTCTAAAAATTTACTGACCACGACCAATGTCAAAAATTGTGTATTGATTGATTTTTTGGCATGTATTAACTATTACTAAATTTTATTCAATGAATAAGTATTGCTTCATTTAAATTAACGTTGCCGAGTTGTTAAACTCGTCCCAATAGAATAAAGTTTACACAAGTCGAAAACATAAAGATAATAATAATAATAATAATATTTATTTATGACCACGGGTACATACGTCACAAAAGCAGAAATATATATGCATATAATTATTAATCACTTAAATCTAACAAAGTATTCATCCAGAGAATAATACGCGTTAAGCAGATCTTAATTTTTTAAATAAATTAACCCTTTCGCTACGAGGAGCGTATTCATACGTTTTGTTTTTGTGTGCTTCATGTGCGAAGAGCGTTTATTTTCAAAAGCTTGTAAATCGTGAGCGCACAGCGTACAAAGTTTGTGTACCTCTTCAATGTGCAGTGTATAATTAAAAAAAAAATCTATGGCTAACTTTTGTTTTTTGCATTTTTGCAAAAAATCTGTTACAGACAGATTGTAGCAATCAACACCCAGCCTTATAATATCTTTTATTTTTCATTTTTATTCAAAAATAGAGCCGCTACAGCTTGGGCCCTTTTTCGTGGGGCACACGGTATATGCCGGTATGAGCCTATGGTACGAAGTACTTACAAGTACACATTGTGTTTTCGAGCACCGTATACGGGGCACGCATTTGAAATTGTAACTGCATAGCAAAAGGGTTTTTTTTTTTGTCACATGTGGTGCCGCTTAGAGTCCCTACACTGCGGTCTCCGTGGCCGTTTTGTGTAGCGAAAGGGTTTATTTGAAAATTAAATAAGAGAAAAGGTGCCTTCCTTGCTTTTTTTATTAACTTGATTTTAACTGGATTTTAAAATACGAATATTATTTTTTTTATTTTCTGCTGATTTTACTAAAAAAAATGTTGTAGCCATGTAACGGGGCAAATTGAAAATATTCTTATGTACCTAACGAATAAATACAAATATTTTCAATTTGCTCCTTTAAAATGGCTACAAAAATTGAGTATATGGGACGATATTAAGAAAATGCCAAGTCAAAAAGTTATGATTTTATTTGAATGGCACTTTTTTTTTCTAAAAAGATGAAATTGAAAATATTCTCATGTACCTAACAAATAAATACAAATATTTTCAATTTGCTCCTTTAAAATGGCTACAAAAATTGAGTATATAGGACGATATTAAGAAAATGCCAAGTCAAAAAGTTATGATTTTATTTGAACGGCACTTTTTTTTTCTAAAAAGATGAAGTCAAATTCTATTTTTACACACACAAACATATGAATATATTTATTGCAAAATGAAGTATATATATTGCAAGTTGTTGGTGTTTTAAAATGTTTACGCAATGTTTTTTAATATATATGAGAAGTTTATCCAGTAGATGTGTTGATATGAGTTCTTGCTCAAGGAAAAAATGATGTTGATTATTTCACGCAACAACATTTCTAATAAATGTGCCAAATTAAGAAAATGTTATATTGATTAAAATACTTAATAGAGAAGGGAATGAAAATGTCTTAAAAGTTACAACTAGTTTTTATGTATAAATTAATGCATGCGATTAATAATTGTTCAGCATTTGGAAACAATTTAAACAAAAAATGAATTTCTCATATTAGTAGAGAGGTGGTTAATCTCTCTACTAATATATAAACAACTTTTATTTGGCATCAAAAATTAACATACAATGCAGTGTATAAAATGAACAAAAATATATATAATACCAACCAATAAACGCAAATTAGGTAAAAGAGAAAAAAAAAACAGAAAAAAACAAATACTTTTCCTTCCAAAATTAAACTAAATTTGCCTGCTTTTAAATTCCCTACGTTCCCTCTTTACTTATTTATTTATTAGATTTACACAAATAAGACAATTAACTTTGTTTGTATAACTGAGGATTTTATTGTGACTATAGTTTCGACAACTTTAACTTTTTTTTTTTTTTTCTTGAATCTCCTGATAATGCTGTAAAACGCGAAACTAGTCGAGTAAATAGTAAAGTAAAAAATTGTGAAACAAACCAAGTGTAATTTAATTTAAACCTTCATTATCAAACTTTAACTTGTCATTATCAAACATAAAGTACTTTATTTACACAAATAAGACAATTAACTTTGTATAACTGAGGATTTTATTGTGACTATAGTTTCGACAACTTTAACTTGTCATTATCAAACATAAAGTACTTTATGTTTGATAATGACAAGTTAAAGTTGTCAAAACTATAGTCACAATAAAATCCTCAGTTATACAAACAAAGTTAATTGTCTTATTTGTGTAAATAATGATGTATAACGAAGTAGAAGCCTCCACAGTGAACAATTCATTAGATTTTCTTGGTAGTTACGCTGGCCTTCTTCTAATAATATTCTTACACATCTTGACACCCATTCCTCTTTCATCCAGCTTCTTTCTTCAATATTACTCTCTACTAATATAAGAAGTTCATTTTTTGTTTCAATTATTTCCAAAAGCTGAACGATTATTAAGAAGGAGCGAAAAACAAACATGAGCGAGACCTAACTCGCCACAAACCTATCGAGTGCGCCCATTCCTTTTCCCGCCACAATTTTACAACTGCGCATCGGCAAGTAATGTTTGCCGTATTATAGGAATAATAAGAATTTATCAAAGGTTTCCTTTTGGAAATTTTATAAAAAAGTTAGATATATTGAAATAATCTACACGATTTTAACTTGAGTGAAAACTATTATTTACACATCGGCTTTTATCAAACTGTTGACTGTTGTACTTATATTATTATTTTGTGTACTAATCATACATTTTTTGTTTATTTATTATTATTAGGCTTTTCATAAGAAAAAAGGAAGAAAATGAAAATGTTACGACTGGTTTTGAGTTAGTATTATAATTTTTATTTTTATCGTACGAAGTTACCATGTTTGTATTATAAGGAAGTCTGTATTATATATTTATACTTAAAGCGGGAACAATGGTATCGAAATGTATTGTATTAATTCAACTTTTAATTAGACAGAGAAGTGTATTTGTTCTATTTCTAATAAAATATTTATAAAAAATTTTTTATTTAGAATATTTCAATTATTGCAGCTAATAACTCATTAATTGCTTATACGGGGTATTAAGGATTGGTTGTCGGGAGGGCAGCCATAGCCACGCCCACTTAGGCCAAGTTTTAGGCCCATTGTAGTGCCTCCCTCCTGATGGTCAGACCCATTCCGCACTACTGGCAATTGCCAATATTTGTGCGACGAACCAGTTCCATCCGGGTCCTTCACGTTTGGGCTGGGTTTCCCTTAACATACTATCCCTTATTTCTTGAATAACTTTCTCACTTATCACTTGGTGAAACATTTTTAAATATTGATAATGAAGGTTTAAATTAAATTACACTTGGTTTGTTTCACAATTTTATAATTTATAAAATTGTGAAACAAACCAAGTGTAATTTAATTTAAACCTTCATTATCAATACTATCCCTTAGTTTTGACAGGGCCGGACACTCGTGAGTATGTGTCTTGCTGTCTCATCCTCTTCGTTGCATCCTCGACATGTGGTATCGTTGGTGATCCCCATTTTTGCGAGGTGCTTTTGGAAGCTGTAGTGTCCGGTGATGTAGCCGGTTAGTGTACGTAAGTTTTGCTTGGAGAGTTCTAGGAACTTCTTTATATATATACAGGGTATAGATACATTCGTCAATTTACCAAAATATTTTTCTGGCTACGGCCTTGTATGCTGCCCAAGGTGACGGAAATGATAAGGACACACTGGCACTCTAAACTGCGAGTGGCACATTATAATATAAATTTGATTATTGCAGTCTTTTTATAGTCAAAATGTAACTATTATAGTGATCTACAGTCCCGATACTGCCAACGGGTGACTATTATTGTCATTTTGATACGAACATTTTACTATTAGCGTCACATTGAAAAGAAAATTTGACTATTGCAATCTTTTTTAAGTGAATGGCTATTTTAGTGATCTATAGTCAGGATAAAGCCCATTTTCTATATTAAAATGAACATTTTCAATAGGGAATGAGAATTTTAGCCAACCATCAGATTTCATGACATTTCTGGCAATTTATAATTTAATAAAATTAAGTTAGGTTAGATGTCTACTAGACGGACTAGCGAAGCTTCTGGAAAAAGCACTGACGCGGAGGATCGTAGACCACATTGAGGGGGAGGGAGGCTTTCACCCTATGCAGTTTGGGTTTCGGCGCGGCAAGTCGACCGTGGATGCGGTAATCGAAGTCAAGCGGCAAGTGGCAAGCGCAAATGAGGGACCGTTGAGAAAACGCGAGCACGCAGTAATGATAGCGTTGGACGTTAAAAACGCGTTCAACGCCCTACCCTGGCAGGCCATTATGACAGAGGCGGAAAGGAGGCTACCCCCAAGCCTGGCACGAATGGTAGACGCATACCTGAACGATAGACACCTAGAATTTGCGGCAGGCCGCCAGAAGGGAGAAAGAACGCTGAGCCTAGGGGTACCACAAGGGTCGGCCCCACGCTCTGGAACCTGGTCTACGACAGGGTCCTGGAGCTACAGCTGCCGGGAGGAGCCACAAAGGTAGCCTTCGCAGACGACCTGGCGCTGATAATAAGAAGCCGGACCATCGAAGGGGTGCAACGCACCGCGAAAGAGGCGAGCGTTGCTATAATCGGATGCCTGGAGGCGACAGGGCTAAGGGTAGAAGCCAACAAAACCAAGGCTGTCTGGCTGGCGACCAAAAGATCAGGGAGAAACCAGGGAGATGCCATCAAAGTGGCGGGCGTGGAGATAGTAGTGAATAAGGCACTGAAGTACCTGGGGGTATGGCTGGAGGCAAACCCAAGATGGAGCCGTCATTGCAACGAGGCGGCGGAGGGCGCGGTACATATGGAAGCGATGATTGGTCGACTGATGCCTAATGTGGGAGGAGCAGGAGAGGGCAGAAGAAGACTGCTAATGTCGGCTGCCAAGGCTAGGCTCTCATATGCAGCACCGGTTTGGAGCAAGGCCATGGATACGGCCAGGAACGCAGCCAGAGCTAAAGGGGCACTGAGAGTAGCATGCCTCCGGATAACCAGGGCATACAGGACGACATCCACGGACGCTGTAGAAGTGCTTGCCGCATCCATGCCCGGGGACCTCTATATCAAGGAACTAGCAGTAGCCCATGCTCTGCAGGGGGAAGGGAAGTCCAAGAAGGAGGCGAAGGAGGAAGCCCATGACAACGCACTAGAGCAATGGCAAGATCGTTGGGACCAAAATGCAAGCTGGACACGAGCCCTAATACATTGCGTACGGCCGTGGATAGAAAGAGCGCATGGACAGCTGAATTACCACCTAACCGAGCTTCTGACGGGACACGGGAGTTTCGGATCCCACCTCCACAGGATTACGAAGGCGCCATCAGGGCACTGCAGGTACTGCGAGGCTATGGAGGATACGGCCCGCCACACCCTGGTAGAATGTGAGGGCTGGGCTGCAGAAAGAGAGGAACTGGCGAGTAAAATCGGAGAGGTAGAAGAAAACAACATGATTGATAAGATGTTGGCGAGCGAAGAGGGGTGGGATGCGGTAAACATATTCGCAAAAACCGTATTGGGGCGGAAGTTAGCTGACGAGCTGGATATGGCGTGAGACGAATGCCCCTGAAGCAATGCCGCGATGGCGATACCAGGGAAGAGAGGGGGAAGGGTTTTAGTCGGTATCAGAACCCGACACTATTGGCCGTTCAGATCAAAGGTCACTGTCTGTTAGCAGATTTCCAATCCCCTCTATAAACAAAAAAAAAAAAAAAGGTTAGATGACAAGTTGCGATGAAACTAATGTTATTTTTCTAACCTATCCTAAAAACGTTTATTAGAAAATATTTGCCAAAATACACATTAATACAACACACAAATGGCACCAAATACTCGTTAATAGAGAGCTGAGCAATTATAGATTTAACTTCAAATCTTGATTTTAGGTCAGATCTGCACTTTTTTTATGGTTTCTATGAATTACTTATTATATTACATACTGGAAATGTTTCTTTTAAATGCACATGATGTATATTTTATATAAATTTTCAGGCATTCGTTGATTCTATAGAAAAGTTCATTTTGAAGTTTTGAACGAGTGTTTCCACTCCCAGACTAAGCATGAAGTAAAATTTCGAGTTTAGAAAAGCCTGAAAATTTGGATTGGCCGCGTAGCGAAGCGGAGCGGCCAATCCAAATTTTCAGGCTTTTCTAAACTCGAAATGTTACTTTATGCGCCACGCGTAAAAACACTGAAATATTGTGAAGTTAGAAATACACTGAAAAATACTTCAACATTTCTTTTTAAACGAGTAATAATTAAAATATTAAATACCAAAATATTTACATTTGTCTTCACACATTCTTAAGTCAGGTCAAATAACAATAAATCAAATTTTAATTCATGCTTAGTCTGGGAGTGGAAACACCCGTTTGAAGCTTCACATTGAACACTTTTATAAAAAGAACGGGATGTGTATACTTAAAAGAAAAACTCATTGTATGTTAATGGGAGTTTTTCTTTTGAGTATACATATCCTGTTCTTTTTATAAAAGCGTTCAATTTGAAGCTTTAAGCGAGTGTTTCCACTCCCAGACTAAGCATGAAGTAAAATTTCGAGTTTAGAAAAGCCTGAAAATTTGGATTGGCCGCGTAGCGAAGCGGAGCGGCCAATCCAAATTAGGCTTTTCTAAACTCGAAATTTTACTTCATGCGCCACGGGTAGAAACACTGAAATATTGTGAAGTTAGAAATACAGTGAAAAATACTTCAACATTTCTTTTTAAACGAGTTATAATTGAAATATTAAATAACAAAATATTACATTTTTCTTCACACATTCTTAAGTCAAATAACAGAATATATCAAATTTTACTTCATGCTTAGTCTGGGAGTGGAAACACTCGTTTGAAGCTTCACATTGAACGCTTTTATAAAAAGAACGGGATATGTATACTTAAAAGAAATACTCCCTGTATGTTAAAGGGAGTTTGTCTTTTAAGTATACATATCCCGTTCTTTTAATAAAAGTGTTCAATTTGAAGCTTTAAATAAGTGTTTCCACTCCCAGACTAAGCATGAAGTAAAATTTGATATATTCTGTTATTTGACCTGAATTAAGAATGTGTGAAGAAAAATGTAATATTTTGTTATTTAATATTTCACTTGTTTAAAAAGAAATGTTGAAGTATTTTTATTAAAAGAACGGGATATGTATACTTAAAAGACTAACTCCCTTTAACATACAGGGAGTTTTTCTTTTAAGTATACATATCCCGTTCTTTTTATAAAAGCGTTCAATGTGAGGCTTCAAACGAGTGTTTCCACTCCCAGACTAAGCATGAAGTAAAATTTCGAGTTTAGAAAAGCCTGAAAATTTGGATTGGCCGCGTAGCGAAGCGGAGCGGCCAATCCAAATTAGGCTTTTCTAAACTCGAAATTTTACTTCATGCGCCACGCGTATTAGAGACTGATTTTAAGTGGATTTGAAAATATACTCCTCTCTCGCTGTAGTGTTAATAAATTATACAAATGTTTATTTCATCTAGCTTAATCTAGGAGTAATTTTCTTTTGTATATTTATTTATTTATTCATTCATTCAGTCAACGGAGTCCATTTAAATGAATATATACTCAAAAGAAAAATTTCCTGTATTTAGTTAGTCATTTTTAAAAATAGAATAAAACGCAATTTTATTCTATTTTTAAAAATTAATAACTAAATACAGGAAATTTTTCTTTTGAGTATACATTGCATCAATGGCGTTTAATGGGTTGGTTAATAAATTTAATATTAAAAAGGAAAACAAATATTGCGTACAGTGATTTAATAAAGAAATCATTTGGTTAAATTTCACTAGTATTTTGGTTTTTTATTCCAACTAGTTTCGACTTTGAGTCATTCTTCATGTGCCTACTCCTTGAGAACGACTCAAAGTCGAAACTAGTTTGAATAAAAAACCAAAATATTAGTGAAATTTAACCAAGTGATTTCTTTATTAAATCACTGTACGCAATATTTGTTTTCCTTTTTAATATTTTTATTAAATCATAGTTAAATATGTTTCCCCACATGAAAGATGAGAAACTTGTTCAAGATATTGCGTACAGTATTAACATCTTTATTTATATATCTAATAAAAAGAAAATATATTACACAATTATAAAACATACACTTATCTACAACGATATCACTTCTTGAAAAACTTCAGATACGACACGCACACCAATATGGCAATTTCAAGAATAATAATCATAATAAGAATCAACTTATTGTACAGTACATTCCTCCCCATTTTTCTTAAAATATTCCTCGTGTTGTCCAACTGCTCGTCCGCATTGTTAAGCCGGCTCTTCGCCCTCAAAAGCGACTCCCTTTGATCGCTCAACTCTGACACCACCTCCGTTCCGATATTCTCCGTTTCTATCGCGATCTGATGTGAACGGGCGATGCTCTCTCCAGTTCTTTCCAGGATTCTTCGGCCTTCGAAAACCGCCTGCCTGTTTTGGGCATCCCAATCATCTTCTCCGGAATACATGGTTTAATTATTTTTGTGTGTAATTAACACTCACTGATTAAGAATTTTAATTATTACTCACTGGTTTATTGAAGTTTTATGCTTATTAAAATATGTTTAATTGTTTAATTATTAAAATATGTTTAAGTATTTATATGTACATTTGAGTTATAATCGGTATTCTTGATTGTTATTAACGTTTGAGAAGAATAATAAAAGTAAATTGTAAAAAAATATTTTGACGTAAAATTATAGGTTATGTTTGGTAATTTGTAATTCTCAAGTTGGCATTCTGTTTGGGTCACCAAAGAAGCCAGATTTACAACAGACAATGCAATACTTTGATTTTTTGAAAGAATTGTGTTAACTTAATATTAATTAGCAATTAAAATATGAGTAACATACAATTCTTTGTTTTAAAAAATAATTTGATAAATGACAATACATAATTTAGTGCATATTTTGTTATATTTGAAATTATTTTGTTTTTGTAAGGTTGGTAGTGTAATTAAGAATAAACTTCATACGCTAAAAAACGGACCAAATTATTTATTTTTCGTACAATAGTTCATAGGGATTATACAGGGCATTCATTAATTCCCGAACCCCACGTGACTAAATTTAAAATTGCCGCGTAAATTATTGTATTTGTACGTTGGAGGCTTTGAAAAAAGTATCCAAACGTTACTAAAGTCAAATTTGACATAAACGTTTATGCGCGGTGCATCGTTAAACCAACCTTTGAGATCTTACAAGTTTCGCCCGGAATTTTCAGGTAAGCAAAAATTGTTTAATTATTCTGAAACATTGAGTTTTATTTCTATTTATTTTGCAGAGTCAATTTGCTAGGATAAGTAAATACTGCGAAAATGGTATTTACAACGAAAAAATTAATACAAATTAGTTACATTTTTGAAGATGAGCCTATTTTTTAATCATTTTAAATATAATATTTTCAGTCGTAATAAAAATACGCCGGCGAATAAATATTTTTAAATCTAGGGAATTTTTGTGTGAGCCATACCACTTTGTACATTTGGTTGCCTATTATTTTTGGTCAAGTGGGGTTCGGGAATTAATAAAAGCCCGGTATAAGTAAACAGTGTTTGTATTTTATTATAAGAAAATATAGAATATAACAAATATTGGGCCCGTTCATCAGAGACAACAGTTTACTGCCAACAGTTGGGAAATTCTCTGATGACCAAGCCCTGTATTTACAGCTAGGATTCACACAGCGATGGTTCGCAGCCTAATTTCAGGGTCGGCCAGAGACCCCAGGTAGTATCCGTTATTGAAAAGGTGACTTTGTTGTGCAATTCCTTGTATTTATTATGCGCGATCCCAACCTCAAATTTTGTGTGCCTTGTCGCTGTGGCCTACCCTGAAGTTAGGCTGCGAGCCGTTAGCTGGATTTACAGATGCAATTTTCCATCGGTGAGAAGTGATGTCATTTTATTCCATACGTTTGGTAAATTCTTTCGAAAATTACGTCATTTTAGCGCGATTCTCACCGATGACAAATTGGTGCTGTGCTGTAAATAGGGGCCCCGATTGTTAATCGTGAACGTCTTTGGGATTTTTGCAATTGTACAAAATAGACTGACCGGAGTACCGTTCGTTTTTTACCACCATACATCACAAACAAATTCAAACATGTTGAACATTCTGATGAACGGGCCCATTAGTATCATATGTAAAGTGATTGCTACTCTATTTAGGATATCTATTATTAATTAGTAATTGGTAGCACTGAATGTCATTACCATATGTTTAAAATACAAATAGTTGTCATCGCAACCCGACCGTGTAATAACACTCGCAAGGTGGTTTCATCCCCCTTCTTATTTTAATGATTTAACATATCCAGAAAATGCCGTGCCCTCATACCCCAATCACCCACACAAAATTACCTCACTCCAGAAACAATCTCTTCTCTCGGAAATTTTAATCAAGTATGCTCGTGTCAAAGTGACTTTTACAACACTCAGACTGCAACATGTGTGTCTGAATTAACTTTTACAAACGCATTTTACGCAAAATTTTACACCAACCGGACAAGAAATGTCGCAGGCCAAGGATCGCATGTCGGAGATAGACGAGCACATCGCAAGGCGATTCGACATACACAAGAGGTTGGGCAAGGGGGCGTACGGCATTGTTTGGAAGGCAGTGGACAGGAAGAGCAAGGAAGTGGTTGCGGTTAAGAAGATTTTCGACGCGTTCAGGAATCAGACGGACGCGCAGCGTACTTTCAGGGAGATTATGTTCCTGCAGTCGTTTAAGAATCACCCAAATATTATTAAATTGCACAGTATACACAGGTGAGTTTTTACTAGCATCTTGTGTAAAACGACGAAATTTCTTTTATTCATTATTCATTATGAAGTAAAAAAATATAAACCAATAAAGGTTTGATGATAAGACATAATTTGAATCTTTAGTACCTATTTTTCTACTTCTATAAACATGAAATAACAGTTAACTCCAGTTCTTCGCACAGACTGATATTAATGATTAAAAAAAGAGATTATTGAAGCGACTTTAAATTAAAATTACAAGATTCAAATTATGTCGCTTCAATAATCTCTTTTTTTAATCATTAATATCAGTCTGTGCGAAGAACTGGACTTAACTGTTATTTCATGTTTATAGAAGTAGAAAAATAGGTACTAAAGATTCAAATTATGTCTTATCATCTGAAATAAAGGTTTGGTTTATATTTTTTTACTTCAAAATGAATAATGAATAATTTTAAAATGTGTATTTGAGTCCTCAAATATATTTTACACTTTCTGGTCCTGTCGCAATAATTAGTGTACGTTGTAAATTTTAAGGTATTCAATTTTAGGCTTCTAACGAGTGTTTCCACTCCCAGATTAAGCATGAAGTAAAATTTCGAGTTTAGAAAAGCCTGAAAATTTGGTTTGGTCGCTACGCTACGCGACCAAACCAAATTTTCAGGCTTTTCTAAACTCGAAATTTTACTTCATGCTTAATCAAGGAGTGGAAATACTTGTAAAAGCTTCAAATTAAATGCGTTATAAAAACGAAGAATTTCTGAAAATTTACAACATATTCATACTTAAAAAGATGATAGTCGAATTTGAACTGAAATTAGTGATCTGTACTATTTAATTATAGTGATTTATATTTTTATTTTTTCTGTTATTTATGGTCTCAGATTTTCACGTTAAATTAGATCGAAAGCAGTAGGTTAGGTTAGACCTGGAACTGTAAGTTAGGTTAGATCTAAAGGTGTAAGTTGGGTTAGAACTGGAGCTGTAGGTTAGGTTAGATCTGGAGCTGTAGGTTAGGTTAGATCTTCAGCTGTAGGTTAGGTTAGATCTGGAGCTGTAGATTAGGTTAGATCTGGAGCTGTGGGTTAGGTTGGATCTGAAGTTGGTAAAACTGATCTATTTATTGATACTAAATTAATTAAGTTGGGTTAGAACTGGAGCTGTAGGTTAGGTTAGATCTGTAGCTGTAGGTTAGGTTAGATCTTCAGCTGTAGGTTAGATCTTCAGCTGTAGGTTAGGTTAGATCTGGACCTGTGGGTTAGGATGGATCTGAAGTTGGTAAAACTGATCTATTTATTGATACTAAATTAATTAAGTTGGGTTAGAACTGGAGCTGTAGGTTAGGTTAGATCTGTAGCTGTAGGTTAGGTTAGATCTTCAGCTGTAGGTTAGATCTTCAGCTGTAGGTTATGTTAGATCTGGAGCTGTAGGTTAGGTTAGATCTGGAGCTGTGGGTTAGGATGGATCTGAAGTTGGTAAAACTGATCTATTTATTGATACTAAATTAATTAAGTTTGGTTAGAACTGGAGCTGTAGGTTAGGTTAGATCTGGAGCTGTGGGTTAGGATGGATCTGAACTTGGTAAAACTGATCGATTTATTGATACTAAATTAATTAAGTTGGGTTAGAACTGGAGCTGTAGGTTAGGTTAGATCTGGAGCTGTGGGTTAGGATGGATCTGAACTTGGTAAAACTGATCTATTTATTGATACTAAATTAATTAAGTTGGGTTAGAACTGGAGCTGTAGGTTAGGTTGATCTGTAGCTGTAGGTTAGGTTAGATCTTCAGCTGTAGGTTATGTTAGATCGGGAGCTGTAGGTTAGGTTAGATCTGGAGCTGTGGGTTAGGATGGATCTGAAGTTGGTAAAACTGATCTATTTATTGATACTAAATTAATTAAGTTGGGTTAGAACTGGAGCTGTAGGTTAGGTTAGATCTGGAGCTGCGGATTAGGATGGATCTGAAGTTGGTAAAACTGATCTATTTATTGATACTAAATTAATTAAGTTGGGTTAGAACTGGAGCTGTAGGTTAGGTTAGATCTGTAGCTGTAGGTTAGGTTAGATCTTCAGCTGTAGGTTATGTTAGATCTGGAGCTGTAGGTTAGGTTAGATCTGGAGCTGTGGGTTAGGATGGATCTGAAGTTGGTAAAACTGATCTATTTATTGATACTAAATTAATTAAGTTGGGTTAGAACTGGAGCTGTAGGTTAGGTTGATCTGTAGCTGTAGGTTAGGTTAGATCTTCAGCTGTAGGTTATGTTAGATCGGGAGCTGTAGGTTAGGTTAGATCTGGAGCTGTGGGTTAGGATGGATCTGAAGTTGGTAAAACTGATCTATTTATTGATACTAAATTAATTAAGTTGGGTTAGAACTGGAGCTGTAGGTTAGGTTAGATCTGGAGCTGTGGGTTAGGATGGATCTGAACTTGGTAAAACTGATCTATTTATTGATACTAAATTAATTAAGTTGGGTTAGAACTGGAGCTGTAGGTTAGGTTGATCTGTAGCTGTAGGTTAGGTTAGATCTTCAGCTGTAGGTTATGTTAGATCGGGAGCTGTAGGTTAGGTTAGATCTGGAGCTGTGGGTTAGGATGGATCTGAAGTTGGTAAAACTGATCTATTTATTGATACTAAATTAATTAAGTTGGGTTAGAACTGGAGCTGTAGGTTAGGTTAGATCTGGAGCTGCGGATTAGGATGGATCTGAAGTTGGTAAAACTGATCTATTTATTGATACTAAATTAATTAAGTTGGGTTAGAACTGGAGCTGTAGGTTAGGTTAGATCTGTAGCTGTAGGTTAGGTTAGATCTTCAGCTGTAGGTTATGTTAGATCTGGAGCTGTAGGTTAGGTTAGATCTGGAGCTGTGGGTTAGGATGGATCTGAAGTTGGTAAAACTGATCTATTTATTGATACTAAATTAATTAAGTTGGGTTAGAACTGGAGCTGTAGGTTAGGTTAGATCTGGAGCTGCGGGTTAGGATGGATCTGAACTTGGTAAAACTGATCTATTTATTGATACTAAATTAATTAAGTTGGGTTAGAACTGGAGCTGTAGGTTAGGTTAGATCTGGAGCTGTGGGTTAGGATGGATCTGAACTTGGTAAAACTGATCTATTTATTGATACTAAATTAATTAAGTTGGGTTAGAACTGGAGCTGTAGGTTAGGTTGATCTGTAGCTGTAGGTTAGGTTAGATCTTCAGCTGTAGGTTATGTTAGATCGGGAGCTGTAGGTTAGGTTAGATCTGGAGCTGTGGGTTAGGATGGATCTGAAGTTGGTAAAACTGATCTATTTATTGATACTAAATTAATTAAGTTGGGTTAGAACTGGAGCTGTAGGTTAGGTTAGATCTGGAGCTGCGGGTTAGGATGGATCTGAAGTTGGTAAAACTGATCTATTTATTGATACTAAATTAATTAAGTTGGGTTAGAACTGGAGCTGTAGGTTAGGTTAGATCTGGAGCTGTGGGTTAGGATGGATCTGAACTTGGTAAAACTGATCTATTTATTGATACTAAATTAATTAAGTTGGGTTAGAACTGGAGCTGTAGGTTAGGTTAGATCTGTAGCTGTAGGTTAGGTTAGATCTTTAGCTGTAGGTTATGTTAGATCTGGAGCTGTAGGTTAGGTTAGATCTGGAGCTGTGGGTTAGGATGGATCTGAAGTTGGTAAAACTGATCTATTTATTGATACTAAATTAATTAAGTTGGGTTAGAACTGGAGCTGTAGGTTAGGTTAGATCTGGAGCTGCGGGTTAGGATGGATCTGAACTTGGTAAAACTGATCTATTTATTGATACTAAATTAATTAAGTTGGGTTAGAACTGGAGCTGTAGGTTAGGTTAGATCTGGAGCTGTGGGTTAGGATGGATCTGAACTTGGTAAAACTGATCTATTTATTGATACTAAATTAATTAAGTTGGGTTAGAACTGGAGCTGTAGGTTAGGTTAGATCTGGAGCTGTAGGTTAGGTTATATCTTCAGCTGTAGATTAGGTTAGATCTTCAGCTGTAGCTTATGTTAGATCTGGAGCTGTAGGTTAGGTTAGATCTGGAGCTGTGGCTTAGGATGAATCTGAAGTTGGTAAAACTGATCTATTTATTGATACTAAATTAATTAAGTTGGGTTAGAACTGGAGCTGTAGGTTAGGTTAGATCTGTAGCTGTAGGTTAGGTTAGATCTTCAGCTGTAGGTTAGATCTTCAGCTGTAGGTTATGTTAGATCTGGAGCTGTAGGTTAGGTTAGATCTGGAGCTGTGGGTTAGGATGGATCTGAAGTTGGTAAAACTGTTCTATTTATTGATACTGAATTATATTGTTAAATTTTTTACTGTTATTTATGGCTTCAGATTTTTAGGTTGAGTAAGATCTGGAGCTGTAAGGTAGGTTAGATCTAATGCTGTAAGTTAGGTTAGATCTAAAGCTGTTAGTTAGGTTAGATCAGTGCTCTAGGTTCTCCATTTTATTCACATTGTTTCTTGCTGTGAGAAGTTTTACATTCGTAACTATTAATATAATAATAAATCTTAAATTAAACATTCTTATTTAGTCAGAATATGAATGAATAAATATTTTCTATCGGTATTAATTGAAAATTCCTACTTTTCCATGTTAATTTAATATAAAACATTAGCTAATAACCCGTGTATGTTAGTGGTGTTTGTTTACAGTGTATCAATTTAATTATTGATTACAATCGTTGCAAATAACCCACATTGAATGACATACACAAATCAATTGAAATATTTCGTACAGAAATAACTTGGCTTGCCATTCGACCCGGATCAATTGAGATATTGAACTCATAAATTTGCTGCAGGTCTGGACTGAATGTGTTCGGATTATAAACAAACTTTCCAATTATAATAATTGAATAAGGAAAATATTTAGGAGTAATTTCTCTGCTATTGAAGAATTGTTTGGCCCCTACAGTTGCACTTACTTTGCAGGGCGGCCAATAATAGAGATATTTACTTGGGTTTTGAGTACATGGAGACTGATTTGCATAATGTGATCAAACGCGGTAATGTTTTAAAGGACGTTCATAAACGGTACATCATGTACCAACTGCTGAAAGCGACTAAATACATTCATTCGGGCAATGTGATACACCGGGACCAAAAACCTAGCAATATACTTTTGGATACTTTATGCAGGTGAGTTACAATTTATCAACTCTTAGCGCCAGTTGCACTAAACACGTTGGGTGAATTCAAGTTCAAAGATACTTAAGAACTGTCATTTTGAACTCGAGTTTAGAGATGATCTCTCCTTTAACGTTTTTGGTGCAACTGGACCTTAATTTAATTTACTTCGCCTACGCTTATAAGTATTTATTTTTTGTATGACAAATAAAGGCATTTATTATTATTATTATTTATTATTATCTATACCTTTTCAAGTTTAAGTTGGCACTAAACAAATTTAAGTTGGCAATATTCAAAATCAAGTTGTCACTCAAACAAATCGATCAACTGCTTCTGAAACTGCTTAGGTCCCCATTTTACAAAAAACAAAATTCTTATAATTCAATTAATGTAGTTGTATGAGTTACGTGAAGGTGTTAAGTCACTTAATTAAACACAGTTATATTCCTTTCTTCACTTTTATTTTTCTTGCTAGATGTACATTTCGGGTACTAAGTACCCATTATCAATAGCTAGCTATTGATAATGGGTACTTAGTACCCGAAATGTACATCTAGCAAGAAAAATAAAAGTGAAGAAAGGAATATAACTGTGTTTAATTAAGTGTCTTATAATTCAGATATTATTAATTTACCAATATTATTATAAATATCTACCCAAAATACTTTTAAAAATTGCTCATGATGAAGTTATATGTACCATAAAAAAAAGTTAGCATGATTACGAGGTTTCGGAAGTAGTTGATCGAAATGCAGCTTCAGTGTGATTAGTAACAACTTATTTTCATTAGTGCTAATTTGAACAAGTGACAACTTGATTTTCATTAGTGCCAACTTAACCCATTACCGGCCGAGTAATTATAGAGATAACTCTAAAAGTTGATTTTAGGTAAAATTCTGCACTTCTTTTTATGATATCTGTAAATGACTTATTGTATTACATACTGTGATTTTTTCTTTTAAATATACATAATGTATATGCTGTAAAATTTCAGGCATTTGTTGATCTTATATAAAAATGTGCAACATAAAGTTTAGAACGAGTGATTCCACTCCCAGACTAAGCATGAAGTAAAATTTCGAGTTTAGAAAAGCCTGAAAATTTGGTTTGGTCGCTCCGCGAAGCGGAGCGGCCAAACCAAATTTTCAGGCTTTTCTAAACTCGAAATTTTACTTCATGCGCCACGCGCTAAAACACTCATTATTGTGAAGTTAGAAATACACTCACATTATTTTTTTTAAATGAGTAATAATCGAAATATTAAAATAACAAAATATTTACATTTTTCTTCATACATTTTCAAGTCAGGTCAAGTAATATAATATATCAAATTAACTTATTTAAAATTTAATCAACAAAAAATTAATAATGTTGCGTGTATGCACCAATGGCGCTTAATGGGTTAAACAAGTATATTGCCCCACAAGTTCGTTTAAAAATTCAATATTTATCGCCGAATTTTCAAGAAATTTTTTAAAATCGGTTTTCAGATGTAAAATAGCGGATTTCGGCCTGGCGAGATCCCTGACGCAAATTTTCGACGGTCAAACGAACGATACCGATCCCCCTTTGACAGATTACGTGGCGACCAGGTGGTACCGCGCTCCGGAAATTTTAATTGCCAACCGGAAGTACACAAAGGGCATAGATATGTGGAGTCTGGGCTGTATCTTGGCCGAGATGATAGCGGGAAAACCGATATTTCCCGGCACTTCCACCATTAATCAAATCGAGAAAATCATGGCAACAATCGCGACACCGTCACACGAAGGTAATCCGAATAGTTAGTAATTGAAGTAAATTGATGGCGGTGTTCACTATATATACAGAGAGTTTTATGTAACACCGAACATGTTCATCCATGAGTTTTGGACAAATCGCAGGTGTTTTAGGGGTCAGGTTACTTTCCTGCAGTCTTCGTCTTACTGTCCACTGACTAATAGCCACTCCTCGCGTTTCACGGAGCTGTTGTTGCACTTGCACCGCATTAAGGTGACGATTTCTTAATGTTGTTGACACAATAAAGCGGTCATCACGAGCCGTTGTAAATCGCTTTCTGCCTGTTCCCGGTCGCCTATGAAAGGATCCAGTCTCCCCATATCGTTGAGTCACTCTTCGAGCCGCTGCGCGTGTCATATTGAGTTGTTGAGCAACTGCTCGCTGGCTAAGTCCATTGTCGATTAAGGCAATTACTTGGGCGGCTTTTTCCGGTGCAGTATGCATTTAACTAACACACTTGAAAACTAATCAAATTATGAAAAACGAATATTGTCCAAATTTCAATTACAAAGGCAATAATTTCAATCTTTCACAAGTTTGTTATTCTCGTTATAATCACCACATAAATACGTTTCATTTTTTTTACCGGTTGAAACGATAAGCACTCTTGATAAATTTTAACTAATATTAAAGCAAATTAAATTGTCTTTCAAGCAGCATATTTTTTTTTGATCTGATGAATAGTTTCTAAAAAAAAACTAGTTAAAATCAAAAGTTAACAGTGGGCCGATTTCTATGCACGCAAGTTTATGTACATTGGGTTGCCTATATGACCATTAAAAATTGAAGCCAATTAATCGCAATTAATCTCTCAACGTGTCCACACAGGGAGTTTTCCTTTTAAGTATACATGTCCCTATAACACTGTATATGCTGTAAATCTTTAGACATTCATTTAAAAAAAAAAACAATTTGAAACTTGAAATGAGCTTTTCTAAACTCGAAATTTTACTTCATGCGCCACCGGTACAAAACACTGATGCAATGTAAAGTTTAGCGGTGTGTTTTAAACTTCGTAATATGTCATTGTTTTGTACCGGTGGCGCATGAAGTAAAATTTCGAGTTTAGAAAAGCCTGAAAATTTGGTTTGGCCGCTCCGCGCTTCGCGCTACGCGACCAAACCAAATTTTCAGGCTTTTCTAAACTCGAAATTTTACTTCATGCTTAGCCTGGGAGTGGAAAACACTCGTTTTAAGCTTCAAATTAAATTCTTTTAAAAACAGAGCGTCGGCAAATGTACAACGCATGAAAATGTCCGGTGTTACATAAAACTCTCTGTAGGAAAATTAACATTGAGTAAATTCTAGCATGTTCGGTGTTACATAAAACTCTCTGTATATGTATATTCAAAAAAATTAGTTTGTTGATTGAAGCCCTGATTTTACCAGGCTTCTTTCAATTCAATTTTGATTTTAATCACATCCATCAGTGGTAGTCGAGTTTTTAAGCAACATCTTTATACAAAATAATATAAACTAACTTTTATACAGACATCCAGAATGTATGCGTAACCGGCGTCGGCAGTTCAATGATAAAAAACGCCTCATCCGTACAGAAAATCCCGATCAAAACCATCCTAGGCTCGGACCTCCCGTCCGACGCCGTCGACCTAATCAACAAACTCCTAATCTTCAACCCGGTGAAACGCCTGACGGCGGAACAAGCCCTGAAACACCCGTTCGTTTCGAAATTCCACGATCCCAGCTCGGAAACCGAGATGAACTGCAGCGTGACCATCCCCTTCAACGACGACGTCCGCCTCTCGGTGGACGACTACCGCAACAAACTCTACGAAATCATGTCTCAGCACAACCGACTGAAACCGCTCAGAGTGCAAAAGACCCTGGTCAAAGTACAACCGCAGTTCCGCTACGAAGTCAAACCGCCCCCGCGCATCCACCGCCCCGAAGAGAAGTTCATCAAGCCCAGGGGTCCGACGCTGTCCGACACGAAACTCAACCAGCTGAAACCTAGAAGCAACATGTACATTAAATCCGATACTAAATTGAATAATAAACCAAAGACTGAGTTTAAGAAAATGCCTAGTTTTAGCCATCTGCAGGACGAGAAGGATAGGGACAAGTCGAAGAGGAGGTCTTTCGATAGCAAGAGCAATATTTACATGTCGTTTAATAGCTACAATCAAACGCACGGTATTATATCGCAGAGTGCTCTGATGGAACTTCGTGCGGCGGGGACGCGATAACTGTTTTTATTAGTGTCTAGGTTTGATATACATAAATTTTTATCAAGGGGATTTAGTGTATATTTGTATATTCTCACAGTATTAAACAATTGATCACTTTACGATCACTCCTCTGACTGGCTGATATGACAGTATTATATCTCTGCAAATATTTTGCACGTGTGATAATTTTTGCAAATAAAAAAATGTATTATTAATGTCACGCGTTTTATTATTTTCTTCTTCTTCTTCTGCTATCCCTTGTTGCCCCTTAGGGCGTCGGGTATTTATTATTTTCAATGGTGAAATTGTTAACATGTTACGGTAAATCTACGTAAACCAGCAAATCTAAGCATACATATCTCGATGTATACACTGTAAGTTTTCAAACATTCACCGTTTTTATGTTCAAAATGTTCAATTTAAAGATTGTAGCGAGTGTTTCCGTTTCCTTGATTAAGCATGAAGTAAAATTTCGAGTTTTAAAAGGCTTACAAGTTGGATTGGTCGTGCAGCGTAGCGTCAGACTTGAGGCTGGGATTCGAATACGAATAATTTAAGTAGTCAAATATGAATATTTCAATCACTTAATTATTCACATATTTCAATACGTTTTTGAAAGAATATTTTAATCACTAAATTACTCACATATTTGAATACGTTTTTGAACGAATATTTAAATATTCGAATCATTCAAATATTTTAATATGATTTTTAATTAAATAATAGAATGCTTAAATTTGAAAAAATTTCTGCCTAAATAGTATATTTTAAACTTCACTGAAAATCAGTGTCTTATACGCGTGGCGCATGAAGTAAAATTTCGAGTTTAGAAAAGCCTGAAAATTTGGTTTGGCCGCTCCGCGCTTCGCGCTACGCGACCAAACCAAATTTTCAGGCTTTTCTAAACTCGAAATTTTACTTCATGCTTAACCTGGGAGTGGAAAACACTGGTTCGACAACTATTAGAACCTTTAATGACACTGATTTCCCAAAGAAAATAGGAAACAAACTCAAACTGTAGTTATTTTAATAATATTTATGAGTTTCGTTAATTATCTTGTAGTTCATTCATTTTCAAGAATTCAGTGTTGTCATTAAAGGTTTCAATAGTTTTCTAACAAGGGTTTTCCAATCCTTGATTAAGCATGAAGTAAAATTTCGAGTTTAGAAAAGCCTGAAAATTTGGTTTGGTCGCGTAGCGCGAAGCGCGGAGCGGCCAAACCAAATTTTCAGGCTTTTCTAAACTCGAAATTTTACTTCATGCGCCACCGGTACAAAACACCGACATCTTACGAAGTTTAAAACACACCGCTAAACTTTACATTGAATCAGTGTTTTATACCGGTGGCGCATGAAGTAAAATTTCGAGTTTAGAAAAGCCTGAAAATTTGGTTTGGTCGCGTAGCGTAGCGGATGACAGTATTATATCTCTGCAAATATTTTGCACGTGTGATAATTTTTGCAAATAAAAAAATGTATTATTAATGTGACGCGTTTTATTATTTTCAATGCTGGAATTGTGAACATGTTACGGTAAATCTACGTAAACCAGCAAATCTGAGCATACATATCTCGATGTATACACTGTAAGTTTTCAAACATTCATCGTTTTTATGTTCAAAGTGTTCAATTTGAAGATTGTAGCGAGTGTTTCCATTTCCTTGATTAAGCATGAAGTAAAATTTCGAGTTTTAAAAGGCTTACAAGTTGGATTGGTCGTGCAGCGTAGCGTCAGACTTTAGGCTGGGATTCGAATACGAATAATTTAAGTAGTCAAATATGAATATTTCAATCACTTAATTATTCACATATTTGAATACGTTTTTGAAAGAATATTTTAATCACTAAATTACTCACATATTTGAATACGTTTTTGAACGAATATTTAAATATTCGAATCATTCAAATATTTTAATATGATTTTTAATTAAATAATAGAATGCTTAAATTTGAAAAATTTTCTGCCTAAATAGTATATTTTAAACTTCACTGAAAATCAGTGTTTTATACGTGTGGCGCATGAAGTAAAATTTCGAGTTTAGAAAAGCCTGAAAATTTGGTTTGGTCGCTCCGCGCTTCGCGCTACGCGACCAAACCAAATTTTCAGGCTTTTCTAAACTCGAAATTTTACTTCATGCTTAACCTGGGAGTAGAAAACACTGGTTCGACAACTATTAGAACCTTTAATGACACTGATTTCCCAAAGAAAATAGGAAACAAACTCAAACTGTAGTTATTTTAATAATATTTATGAATTTCGTTAATTATCTTGTAAATTGGGTAAAGCACTACACTTGATATGTTCCATATTTTTATTTTCAGTTGCCTGACACGTGTTTCGATCCGTTACGATCATTTTCAAAGTTAAAACTCAAAGTTTTAACTTAGAAAATGATCGTAACGGATCGAAACACGTGTCAGGCAACTGAAAATAAAAATATGGAACATAACAAGTGTAGTACTTTACCCAATTTGAAAATTTGGTTCCATCAAGAAAGTAGCAGAACAAGTATCGAATAAATTATCTTGTAGTTCATTCATTTTCAAGAATTCAGTGTTGTCATTAAAGGTTTCAATAGTTTTCTAACAAGGGTTTTCCAATCCTTGATTAAGCATGAAGTAAAATTTCGAGTTTAGAAAAGCCTGAAAATTTGGTTTGGTCGCGTAGCGTAGCGGAGCGACCAAACCAAATTTTCAGGCTTTTCTAAACTCGAAATTTTACTTCATGCGCCACGCGCATTAAACACTGAAATTACTGAAATATTGTGATTAATCGAACTTCACTTGAAATCAGAGTTTAATACGCGTGGCGCATGAAGTAAAATTTCGAGTTTAGAAAAGCCTGAAAATTTGGTTTGGTCGCTCCGCGCTTCGCGCTACGCGACCAAACCAAATTTTCAGGCTTTTCTAAACTCGAAATTTTACTTCATGCTTAACCTGGGAGTGGAAAACACTGGTTCGACAACTATTAGAACCTGTAATGACACGGATTTCCCAAAGAAAATAGGAAACAAACTCAAACTGTAGTTATTTTAATAATAATTATGAGTTTCGTTAATTATCTTGTAAATTGGGTAAAGCACTACACTTGATATGTTCCATATTTTTATTTTCAGTTGCCTGACACGTGTTTCGATCCGTTACGATCATTTTCAAAGTTAAAACTCAAAGTTTTAACTTTGAAAATGATCGTAACGGATCGAAACACGTGTCAGGCAACTGAAAATAAAAATATGGAACATAACAAGTGTAGTACTTTACCCAATTTGAAAATTTGGTTCCATCAAGAAAGTAGCAGAACAAGTATCGAATAAATTATCTTGTAGTTCATTCATTTTCAAGAATTCAGTGTTGTCATTAAAGGTTTCAATAGTTTTCTAACAAGGGTTTTCCAATCCTTGATTAAGCATGAAGTAAAATTTCGAGTTTAGAAAAGCCTGAAAATTTGGTTTGGTCGCGTAGCGTAGCGGAGCGACCAAACCAAATTTTCAGGCTTTTCTAAACTCGAAATTTTACTTCATGCGCCACGCGCATTAAACACTGAAATTACTGAAATATTGTGATTAATCGAACTTCACTTGAAATCAGAGTTTAATACGCGTGGCGCATGAAGTAAAATTTCGAGTTTAGAAAAGCCTGAAAATTTGGTTTGGTCGCTCCGCGCTTCGCGCTACGCGACCAAACCAAATTTTCAGGCTTTTCTAAACTCGAAATTTTACTTCATGCTTAACCTGGGAGTGGAAAACACTGGTTCGACAACTATTAGAACCTGTAATGACACGGATTTCCCAAAGAAAATAGGAAACAAACTCAAACTGTAGTTATTTTAATAATAATTATGAGTTTCGTTAATTATCTTGTAAATTGGGTAAAGCACTACACTTGATATGTTCCATATTTTTATTTTCAGTTGCCTGACACGTGTTTCGATCCGTTACGATCATTTTCAAAGTTAAAACTCAAAGTTTTAACTTTGAAAATGATCGTAACGGATCGAAACACGTGTCAGGCAACTGAAAATAAAAATATGGAACATAACAAGTGTAGTACTTTACCCAATTTGAAAATTTGGTTCCATCAAGAAAGTAGCAGAACAAGTATCGAATAAATTATCTTGTAATTCATTCATTTTCAAGAATTCAGTGTTGTCATTAAAGGTTTCAATAGTTTTCTAACAAGGGTTTTCCAATCCTTGATTAAGCATGAACTAAAATTTCGAGTTTAGAAAAGCCTGAAAATTTGGTTTGGTCGCGTAGCGTAGCGCCACGCGTATAAAACACTGATTTTCAGTGAAGTTTAATATGCACATTTAGGCTGGAAATTTTTCAAATTTAAGCGACCAAAACCAGATTTTTAAGCTTTTCTAAACTCGAAATTTTATTTCATGTGCCACGCATATAAAGCACTGATTTCCAGTGAAGCTTAAAATATACTATAATGGCCAGGAATTTAATTTAAGCGCCCAAAACCAGATTTTTAAACTTTTCTAAACTCGAAATTTTACTTCACGCACCACGCATATAAAACACTGATTTCCAGTGAAGCTTAAAATATACTATAATGGCCAGGAATTTTTCAAATTTAAGTGACCACTCCAAATTATTAGGCTTTTCTAAACTCGAAATATTTACTTCATGCGCCAGGCATATAAAACACTGATTTAATATAAAATTAAAAAAACATATTTTAATTCAAATATTCAAACATTAGAATATTCGAATAAATCAAATATATAAATATTTTTTTGAATGAATATTCAAATACATCAAATTTAAAATTCTCAGCCTTAGACAGAATAGTTCCAATTATAAGGCTCTAGTAGTAAACTTTTAACTTTACAAAACATTTTCGGTTAGCATAAAGCATCTACGAACATTTAAAAAGTAATATTTTATTGAAATGTTACATAAGTTACTTTGTGAATTGATGTATTTTTTTAGCATCTTAAAATAAATACCGTTATTCGATATTTTATAAAAAAGTAACCCGTTATATTGTAAATAATTAACACGCGAACTTTATTGGGGACAAAAAGTCGCGTGTATTTATGAAACGAGGTAAACGGTGTGAATGGTAAATAATGAATTATGTCACCCTAATTAATTCCACCCATTCAGGGTAGCCTAAATTTCTTCAAATAAAAGGTGTAATGTAGTATTCGGTTGATTCAAAATCAATATCTATTGATTTATGCAAAAGAATTACAATTACCCAATTAGATTAATATACAGGATGTTTCAAATTCAAATGAAGTTTAACTAAAAACCTTAATAAATTGGTCTAATTTAAGAAAGCATTTAGTCATTTTGAAGAGGTCATATACAAAAAAAGCATGGCCGTTTTTTACAACTGTGATTGACATAGGGACTCACAAATAGATATTTTTTAAAAATTAAAGACTATTTTTAAAAAATACTCACGGGACCTTAAAACAAATATTTTCCCTAAAATTTTTGATTTCTAAATGTTCACAAAAACAATACTTTCTTTTTTTAGTGCATACGGGGAAAGTAAACATTGAAAATAAATCAAAATGTATCACCACAAAATTCAGCAAAAGTATCAAACTTAAGGGGAATATAACAGTGGTCTGAAATTTAATGTTAGGTTTATTTAAAAACTAAAGGTCCTAGAAAGTTGAAATTTTGACAGCGTATATTAAGCCCAATTATCTAGTAAAATATCGAAGTACTTTTTTTTTACCAATTTGCTTTCAGAGGTATGAAAAAAATAATGTTATATTTTTCAAAATCAATAAAAACATTCCCATATCTTACTAGTTTATACTATAAGGAATATAATGTGAACATTTCATAAAGATGCGATAACTCATGCCCGAGTCAGGTTAAAATAAAAATCTTGTAAAATAAGACCGTAAAATACCGCCGCCTTGCGGATCTTCTCTTAGTTGAACGCGTTGTACACTCATCTGCACAATTATTGGAGGGGCGAGCAGCATGCGGCCAGCGTTTATCCCTGGGCCGGTGAACGCTGCGCGGCTTCGCGTTTGTTCTTCTTTTCCTTTCTCAGTCATAGTTAACAAAAACGGCTCGCGTCGTTAGCATTTGTTCTCGTAAAATTAATATTTCCCAATTATAATCGATATTTTATTGTACTAGTGTTTTATTTTTATGCTTTCTGACTACTAATGGAATGAGTATTTTTTTATACTGCATGTTCACTAATATAGAAAACACGAAATGTTTCACTAATTTAAATAAAGATGTGTAATATACCTTTAATATTGGCTTCCCTAATTATTTGACAGTGTCGGTATTATTTAATTATTTTTAAAGTTTTTTAAACTGATTAATAAGCCAGAAGCAATTAAATAACAATCAGTCTTGTTCAAATCATTATTTCGTCTTAAATCTTTCGTTATTAAAGCAGTTGTTAAATGCCATTAAACTTCTCGCAATAAAACTATTAAAGTAAATTGTAAAGTTTCTAGCAACCAGACCTATTTGAACCAACTGCGACTTCATGAACGAATCAATGATATCAAAACTATAATAATAACGTCACTAATATGACGTTGTTGTTACAAATCAACTATTTTTTACTGAGCACAGGTAATATATGTTTGACGAATGTTTAAAAAAATGGAGGGTTTAACTGCGTGCATATTCATTGTTAATTATTTTAGAAAAAATAGAACTACAATAATAATAAGGTAGTTATTATAATGCATTTCAAATAACAAGTTTCTTGCTCAACATTGCACCGAGCCCGATATATTTTTTAAGGTCCGGCTTGGCCCGGCCCGGTCATAAAATAAGAGAGATTGAGTTTTGCCTGACCCGGCCCGGTCAACATTTCAGGTCTAAATAAATAAAAAATATACTTATCTGATTATAGGCGTAGTTTTCAGAAATAGTAATACAAATATATAAAATTAAGATAATTTAAATATTGAATATGATACGGGAAAATCGCCTAAGAAAAATTCAGGCCCGTGCAGTGCTCCAATTGACATATCTTCCCTAAATATTTTAGATGACAAATCTCAAATATATTTTTTGTTGAGTATAAAATGTCTGCCTGAAGTCATTTTATTATTTATTTGTTGCATTCATAAAAACTAGAATATTTGATAAAATAAAAATTGAAATTCTCCCGAAAATTTGGGGTATTTACCCAATTTGGCAGAGGCCAAATTAATACACATTATTTTCATGGCCATAGCAGTTAGGAAAGATAATATTCCTATATAAAAAAATATCATTGAAAATCCTATGTTCCGCGTTTTTCATACAGGGTGTCTACGGTAAACCGTTCGTTAAAAGTTTATGGGGTTGCCGTTGCACTAAAAATTTGAAAAAAATCCTTGTCATACGGTTAAATCAGTTCTCCTCATATGAAATATTTTCAACTTTATATCACTTCCGGTACCACCGAAAGTAGCAATAAATTTGTTATTTCAAACAGAACACCCTATATATTAGTAATTTTTTAGATTCCTCGATTAAATTGCAACATATTTTATTCAAATATATGTACACTTATCTCTTATAGTTTTCAAGCAAAAAAAATATTTCTAAAATTTTGACCTCTAAAAGGCATCTTGAAATCTGTCTGTAACTTCTCTTAAGAATAAGATAAAAATATGATTTAAATCTCTACTTGTACCTAGGGGATGCCTCTATAGGTATATTAATTGGAAACTGTCAATTTTGACAATAAGTGTTCTTAAAATGTCAATATCGAAGTGCCCTCTTCAATATCTCGTAATTCAATTTTTTTAAATGGAATGACCATTTTTTTATCACGTGGTACGATTGGGGGAAAATTTTCCTACAAAAAAGTATTAACAACTATACTCCTAAAGCAAGTGGTTTTCGAATTATTTCGAAGATTTGTTTTTCGTCGCATTTATGGAGGGAATAATGCGCGCATAAGTCGCAACTGAATTTTAGTAGGCAAGTAGTAATGTTTTTGTTTTGTCGCGTATGTAATGCAAAATGTCAAATAATAACAATATATTACGTAACCAGAGTAGTATCCAGTATATTACATATGAGCGGACATGTTGCGCACGAGCCGCGCAGCGGCGAGTGCAGTATTTCGCGAGTATGTAATTGCCATACCACTCGAGAAACGTACGATACTTTACCTACGCCCTAACAAAATAAACAATGAGCATTAAAGAACAATTTATTTATTGTAATAATTTTTAATGGTACCCTGACAATGATGGAAACTAAATTACTACTTGAATAATATACAGGGAATAAAGCTGTACATTTTCCGACATTCGTTGTTTTTTAAAAGAGTTCAATTTGAAGCTTTAAACGATTGTTTTCCACTCCTAGACTAAGCATGAAGTAAAATTTCGAGTTTAGAAAAGCCCCGTGAAAATTTGTCGAGGGTCGTGCAGCGACCCGAGACAAATTTTCTGGGCTTTTCTAAACTCGAAATTTTACTTCATGCGCCACGCGTATAAAACACTAAAATATTGTGAAATTTATTTATATTCGAACTTCAGTTGAAATCTGTGTTTTATACGCGTGGCGCATGAAGTAAAATTTTGAGTTTAGAAAAGCCCAGAAAATTTGTCTCGGGTCGCTGCGCGACCCGAGACAATTTTTCAAGGGGCTTTTCTAAACTCGAAATTTTACTTCATGCTTAGTCTGGGAGTGGAAAACTCTTGTTTAGAGCTTCAAATTGAACCATTAAAAAAAAAACAACGAATAACTGAAGATTTAAAGAAAACAAGCTGAATTTGGTATACGTATATTTTAAAGAAAAACTCCCTGTACATCAAAGAAATGTCATTACCTTGCATAAATGCGACGAAAAACGAATTTTCGAAATAATTCGAAAACTACTCGCTTTAGAAGTATAGTTACTTTTTTGTAGGAAATTTTCCCCCCAATCGTACTACGTGATAAAAATTGGATCATTCCATTAAAAAAAAATGAATTACTTGATATTGAAGAGAGCACTTAGATATTGACATTTTAAGAACACTTATTGTCAAAATTGACAGTTTCCAATTAATTTACTGATAGAGGCATACTCTAGGTACAAGTAGAGATATAAATCATATTTTTATCTTATTCTTAAGAGAAGTTACAGACAGATTTCGAGATGCCTTTTAAAGGTCAAAATTTTAGAAATATTTTGTTTTCTTGAAAACTATAAGAGATAAGTGTACATATGTTTGAATAAAATATGTTGCAATTTAAACGAGAAACCCAAAAAATTACTAATAAGTAGGGTGTTCTATTTAAAATAACAAATTTGGTGCTACTTCCGGTGGAACCGGAAGTGATATAAAGTTGAAATATTGCACATGAGGAGAACTGATTCAACAATATGCTAAGGATTGTTTTCAAATTTTTAGTGCAACGGCAACCCCATAAACTTTTAACGAATGGTTTAGCGTAGACACCCTGTATATATCCGGCATATAAATATTTACAAGGAGCTTATGAACAGGAATTATTTTATTATTATATTTTTAAGAAATAATCTCTAATTTAATAAAATAAAACACATAGTTTGTTCGGCTGTCGAAACTGGAGTCTTAAAAGAAAAAATAATGTGTTATAATGACAAGAATAAGAATCATCGGTTTTGTAAATACCGAAAAATAACACAGGATCCGATAACGCTTTCTAACGAATTAAAAACAATACATAGCTTGTATGTATTATCAGCGTGTTGAAATAATACGAATCGACACTTTCCTTAGATCCGTCTTTTTTATACGCTTTTTTTTCGTCTATTCTACGCGACGCGAGACCCCATCCGTTCATGCCAAGGAGCAATGCACAAATGCACAGCGAGCTACTGCTTTTCTCTCTGACTGTATTCGCCCCACTTGTCCTGTAAATTTGGCATCGGATGAGCTACTCTAAACTATGTGGGTCTCTCCAACACGATCGGCGTGTTACACTGCAATAATCCCCTTAAACCAATTCTCTTAACTCTTATAATAAGTCAAGATCCCAACAGTGGCCCGAATTTGAAAAAACAGTCTATACACCCTAAAAGTAAGCCTTTTTATATTTGTAAATGTAAATATCCCTTTTCTACAGAGTTTGGACATTTTTGGATAAATAATAAAGACCAAACATTTTTCAACCACAAATTTCTGGAAAATTTTGAGCCAGTATTAGTTTCCTTACCAAAAATGTATTACCATTCTATTGTAAACCAAGTTTAGTCCAATGATTTCATTTTATTATATGTACAGAAAACAAATTGTTATTACATTTTTAAAAAGATATCTAAGGCTACATCACGCATTCACATCAATATTAAAAACAAAAACGGAAAAATAAACTTGCATTAAACCATGCAATATTTCAATCACTCAGTTTCCGAATTCCCATTAGCTTGCGTTAAATACACTTGCTGAGATCCTGAAGTCGGTTGAACCTGTATAAAGCAAAATAATCGAGTGTCAAAAAACTAAAACTGTTAGAGTAACTTTAATTCGTGGAATAAAGAACAACGTATAAGGGAAAGTCAGTAATTAGGTCAGAAAAGGTTATTAAAAAAATACAATTCAGTCGCCTATTTCCAAAAACTATTTTGGAAACAGGCGACTTAATTACACATCTGTATTTTGACAAAAATGTTATCCTAATATTAAAAAATACTCTGAGAAATACTTAGCGGAAAACGAGTTTTATTTTCCCACTAAGTATCATTAAGGGGGTATTACCACTAGGACAGCGTTTTTTTTTACGGTTTTTCAGAATTTTTATTTTTGGGAAACTTAATACATGCGATCTTGCGGTTTCTTGCAAGTTGTTTATAGATTCATAAACTATAAAAAATGAATTTTAATTCTTTTCAATTGTCCGGCTAAACCTCTAAATCTGGCCTCAAATAAGGCCGTGTCCGCCGTGTTTTTCCTCATGGCCGGAAAGATTTTTTCGATTCTGTGATTTGAAACGTAAAATGAAGTATTAGTCATTAATCTGTATTTTTTTTTTATTTTGGGTTTTACGTCATCTATTTCCGCTGCTAAGGCCAATCATGACGCCGGAGATTAGGTCTACTGCTATCCGGGAATTTTGCCGAACCCGGTGGGAGTTCCAACCCACCGGTAGGGATCTTTAACGTGCACGCAACATCCAGGCAGTACACGGGTCCTACATGCATTTAACGTCATATCCGAGAAGACGGAGTGTTTGGCATTTTTATCCTAACCTATATAAATGCAGACAACTTGTTAGGCCGGTATTTGAACCCCGGTCCGTGGCGTGGCAGTAAAACACTCTAACCACTACACCATCAAGCTGCCCTTTAATCTGTATTAAATTATCTGGAGTTTGAACCACCGACAATAAAAAATCTCGATAAATAACAAAATGGAGGCCATTCAAAAAAAGTGGTCGCTTTTTGCCCCCCTTTTTCTGATTTTAAGGCTCTATGAAAAATATCAAATGTTAATATATTTGAATGACGGTGGTTCAAACTCCAGAGGAAAATGTGGAGAACCGAACACTAAAAGCTCAAGTCAATCCGTTTCATAGTTTGAAAAGAAAGTTTCCGGCCAGCGAAAAAAAAGTGGTTTCGAGAAAAACGCGTTTAAAGTTTTGACACAAGTTTTAACTATTTTTGGAGATTTTTGGCTTAAGTCAGTTATGCCAGCTCCGTACACTAGGCCCTCCTCTTCCTCTAAAAACTGGGTTTGAATGATTTACTCCTGCCAGCGTTGTTGGATGGCCTTATGAGTTGCTGGAGTTAGGCAAAATTCGTCCCACATCTCGCGCTCCGCGTCGGTCCGCACCGGAAAGCCTTGGCTTGCAGGCCGATATGGATTCCCAGTGTCTATCGTCTTAAAAACTGCCGAGTATCCGTCGTTGAAAATGCTGGTAGCTATGAAAGACGCGATAGCGACGGTTTTTGCAGCACAGTTGAGGTGCTTCGAAGCCAGCTTCCAGGCACAAGCATTCAAACTTTTGTTTGAGTTCTGGATATTTCCACCCAGCCACCTACTCAGCATTGTTAACTTCAACAAGCAAAAATCTAACTAACGAATTCGCCTATTGTAAAACGGCTTTCGGACATGAAACTAGATACTATCAAGTATCAATACATGCAAAAAAAAAAAATCCAATTTTTAAAACTTCCGAATGGTAATACCCCCTTAAGATGAATCACACTACCACCTAGTGGACACATTTGGAAGTAACTCACTGCTATTTACAGGTTTCCGACATCAGTTATTGTGACCCAATTACTGATTTTCTCTTGTACATTAGGTTTGTTCGTTACATGAACTGGTGCAGCACTTTTTACACTATTTGCACCAAAACCGTTCGTTACATGCACTAAGTTGAACTGAACTGTGTTCGTTTGCATCAGTTCACCTGCACCAAACCTGCACTTTTTGCCCCTGGTCCAGAGTAGGTGTAATCAGTTCAGGTTAGAAAAGGAGATGGATACGGGACATGTCTATGGTTGTGCAATGTGTGAATTAACGAGCAAACATTATGAAATCGTCACCCAACAACCTTAAATTTTTTTATTAAATTATGAAACATGGATTTCTTTCAGTTTTTCTAGTTTTATTTATTTATAAAATACAGTGCCAGCATTTTATTATTAGTGTTTCCTTAAATTGTTTTGTAGTGTATTGCAAAAATTATATTTTTTTTATATTTTACACTATCAGTTATCAGTTCAGTTCATGTACACTGACATGACAGTTCATGTCAGTGTACATGAACTGAACTTAACTGATAGTGTAAAATATAAAAAAAATATAATTTTTGCAATACACTACAAAACAATTTAAGGAAACACTAATAATAAAATGCTGGCACTGTATTTTCCCTGAACTGGTGACATCACAAACTTGAACTTAGTTCAACTTAGTGCAGCACAAACGAACAAACCTATTTATTATCGGGTAGAAAAAAGTCAGTATCTAACCTGAATCAATTGTGGTTGCGCTGCAGTCTGAAGTGGCGCAGCTTGGATGATCATTGGTTGCGTTGTGTTGTTTTGTAACTGCATTCGTATCATTTGCATTTGCTGTGGTGATAATTGGATCTAGAAATTAGTCATAATTTTATATTTATATTGCCCTACTTTCACGAATTTATATCAACTGGAAATAAACTCACTGGAATTTGTTGCACTTCACCACTAGGCGTAACGATTTGTTGGAATATTTGTATAGCGCCGGCTTGTGATTGTGGCGAGGTGGTCGGTTGTTGGATCATCACCGGAGTTGAAGTCGCTGACGTTGCAGCTGCTGTGGGTGTTGTCGGTGTGTTCTAATACAAAAATATACTCTTCTGAATTTATCATTTGATACAATAGTTTAAATATTGCATTGTTGTACAAGGTTAGAAACAAAATTCGGGGGGGCTTTTACTGGTACAAATATTGTTATTGCTCTTTTAAAATTTTCAAAATGTTAAATTTTTGTATGTAAAAGTGGCCCTTTACATACAAAAATTTAACATTTTGAAAATTTCAGGGGAAGTTTAAGCCCGCATATCCCCGCCCCCCTGGCTATGGCCTTGTTGTATATTCTGTATATCTTATGAAACACTTAACCTAACTTATTTCTAAGTCTTTCTACCGTTAGGTGAAACATAGTTTTTCAAATACCTGTTCAATGGCGTTAACTTGAACTGCCTGCACCTGTTGGGGCTGAACGATTTGTATGGCGTTCTGGGTGGGGGGAGAAGTCGTGGCCGATGCCTGCGCCGAGTTTTGTTGCAACGAAGCGTGATGTTGTTGTGCGAGTTGAAAATAGTATTGCACCTAAGTGGGTTATTTGTTTTTTAAAAAAAAGAACCATTATCAACGGGTTTTCTTTACATACCTGATCTGTATTGACGACCGTCCTGGTGGGTTGGCCGCCTTCTTCTTTCGGTTTATTCGGTTTTATGTCATCCCTTGGAACGATATCGATCAGGAAATCGAACTGATCGAATTTCGTAATTGCCATTGCGATATCGTTCCTCTAGAAAAAAAAAATTTGTTATGCAATTCGAAATGCGAAATAAAATATTATTTAACGGTAACGCCGTTTGATATTGTGTTCAAAAATATTGAAACAATATTTTAAAATCAAAAAGTAATTACAATTGAACAAATGATTAATATTACATTAATTATTGTAGTAATTCCTTTCTTCACTGATTAGTTTTATTACACTAAATGTACTAGTGTTCGAAATGTGTATTTAGTATAATAAAACTAATCAGT
This sequence comes from Philonthus cognatus, assembly GCA_932526585.2. NCBI lineage: Eukaryota > Metazoa > Arthropoda > Insecta > Coleoptera > Staphylinidae > Philonthus > Philonthus cognatus. The sequence continues at coordinate 53,318,598 of OW052247.1, read as the reverse complement.
GAAGAAAGGAATTACTACAATAATTAATAGAAAACACTTCACGTAACTAAAAGAAGAATATTGAATATTAGATTACATCATATGTTCAATAAAAAAAAACTCGGAAATTATATGAGTGGTCTAACTGCAAAACTGACATTCTCCACTTTTGAAAACTTTTCACAAATTGCAAAAAACACTGTACTTTAACATGGCGGACATAAAAAAAAACTGCCAACTCAATTTCACAATAAGTGGAGACTGTGAGTTTTTCAGACAGACCACTTATTTATATCTGACGTTTTGTATGTCATTTCCTGAAGCGTGTAGCCAACTTAATAAAAGAAAATAAAACCATGGCACTCTAGAGTTTTATTTTTATTGAATATTAATTCACGTATATTTTATCCATGCTTAATTTTTTTTTACTAACCTGTAATGTTCTCCTTTTATTATCCTCTGTGTGAATCCATGACCTTAACGTGAGCTCATGAATAAAAATCTCTGCGGCCTTCGCAAACAAAAGCGGAGCTTCCGCAGAAATCATCTTCACATCCTCGTCCAACTTCATGATCTTTTTTATTCGAGCCAACGGCAATACTTGCTGTTTTAAATCCAACTAATTGTGGAGATGAAGTGAAAAAAATAAAGAAATGTTACTAAACAATTAATGTTATTAGAAAAAAAAAACAACTGTTCTAAATTGAAATAATTGTGCTAATTATAAAATAAAAGACAACCTGAGAAATTGTTTAACAATAGGCAAAAACAAATGTTCATTTGTTATTTGTGTCGTGTGAAACTCGAGATATTTTGTTTACTCTTATGAATTTGAAGTTGGATAATTTTCAACAGAAAAATACTTACAAGTTTTATCGCTTTAATTTCATCCTTGATTTTCGGCCAGAATTGCAGCAATTGGGCCTGAGCCTCACTTTGGGTCTGAGTTTGGTCATCGGATGCAAGAGGATCAGGTTTTGTTTCAACCTCATTTGTTTCTCTGTAACAATAAAATATAGTTCCAAAAGTTTCAATTTAAAATAACAAATCGGTTTTAAATAAAAAATGAACGCAATTTAATGGTACTTATACTTTACTTTTACCTTTAAATCAAGAAAATACTTCTTTCAATTAATAATAAAATTCATTTAATACTTAAATGATGGAATCGAGCGACTTCCATCAATAACATTTGTTTTATGATCAATGTAAACAAACAAATTATATGGATTAAACAATAAAAATTACCATTTATTGAACTTTCACATTTAATCTACTAAAACAACTCATTTTAATTGAATGAAATCAACAAAAGCAACTTCCTCCACAATCTTTGCACGATCGTGTAACAATAAAATATAGTCTCAGAAGTTTTAATTCAAGATAGTAAATCAGTTTAAAATGAATACAATTTAATGGTATTTATTATTTTTACCTTCAAATCAAGGAAATACTTCTTTCAAGTAATAATAAAATTCATTTATACTAAAATTTTAGAATCGAGCGACTTGTATCAATAACATTTGTTTTATGATCAATGTAAAGAAACAAATTATATGAATGAAAAAGTTAAAATTAACATCTATTAAATTTTCGCATTTAATCCATTAAAACAAATCAACAAAAGCAACTTCCTCCACAATCTTTGCACGATCGAGGTGTAAATATGCATACTCACGTATTCAGAAAGAACACGGACATTTCACCACCTGCGAAAACCCACGGTCGCGCTCAAATTTATTCCTCGGGCTTGTTTGCGGCGGATATTTTCAAAATCGGTGCAGAATCTTGTTAAAACTCGATGGGCCAATCATTTATTTTCACTCACGGCACAATCCAATCAAGTGTCATTACGATGATACAAACAACGAGGCGAGTGGTCGGACGGACAATACCGCCTTATTCGCGTCTTTGTCGCGCTAACGTTTGACGAGATAGGGTCGTCTTTTTCTACGTGAAGTTGGTGAGGATTGAGCCATGCGTACAAGGGGAAAATAATTAGGAAAGTCGGGCTTACAGTAGGGGTTGGTCTATGTGTATGTTGTGTTGCGTGTGTTACGGGCGGTTAAGGAATTAGGTCTAATGGTATGTCGGGTTGCATATAATGTTTGAGTAAATTAAGATAATTTGATTATTATTGATTTAATCTCAATGGCCCCTTCATCAAAATGTTTAATATTCAACATGTTTGGATATAGTCTTTGTAAGACTAACTTGTTGTAGATTGCGAAAAGAATCGCACTTTTAATGTTTGGATTTGTTTGTGATGTATGTTGGTATCCAATAAATGGTACTCCAATCGGTCTATTTTGTACGATGCAAAAATTCTAAACACGTTCACGATTAACAATTCGCTCATCAGAGAATTACCCAACAATTGGCAGTAAATTTCCAACTGTAGTTTCTGATGAACAGGCCCAATTTAAATAATTAAGGGGAATAGAAACAAAGGTGACAATCTTCACTTCATATTTAGATAAACTTATAATTTCTCATCGTATTTCTCCATAAACCTCTATGTGAATTTAGTTCAAACTTGCTTGGTATCTTCATCTAATTCTTTTTTTTTAAATTAACTACTGGCTTTTTCCTTTTAAGGGGAATAGAAACAAAGGTGACAATCTTCACTTCATATTTAGATAAACTTATAATTTCTCCTTATCGTATTTCTCCATAAACCTCTATGTGAATTTAGTTCAAACTTGCTTGGTATCTTCATCTAATTCGTTCTTTTTTTAAATTAACTACTGGCTTTTCCCTGGCTTCGGATAATTTTATCCATTAACCAACAACAATGTTTTGGAGCGATGATTAATATAATACTAATTTTAACCCTAACAGGATAGACACACAGGGAAGACACTCTTCTCGCCTAAGGACTCGTCAAGGCATTTATTTTTACACACAACACTGAGCCACGGTTCACAGGAACCCTACAAAGGATAAAAACAAGGGATACAAAACTATAATATAACTAAACTAAATATCATCTAATTCTATTCTACTGCAGTGTAATAAATATGTGTATCTTTAGCGATACAGGTTTTTGTTATTTTTACAAAAAACATTAGAGAATGCTAACTTTCGTTCAATACCCCTCAATTAATCATTCATTTTAAAGGAGCATAATTAGATTAGATGAAATAAATAAACATTTGTAAAATTTATCATGCTGAGTCGATTATGAATCATAAACATAATCATAAGCAGTATATTTTTAAATTCGCATCAAATCCCACTGAACAAAGAAACGTTGCATGACACGTTGCATTAATGTTACTAAACGTTGCGTTTTAAGTTGCATAAATGTTGAAAAAACGTTGAATAAACGCTGAATGTCCGCCTGCAGGAACGTTGCATGCTAACGTTCAAAGAAAAAGTATTGCTGCACCGTTGACAAAGCAACGCCTATGCAACACGAGCAATTACTCTTATTTGTATGCAACCCAACATACGAATGTATGTATGTATGTTAAGTTGCATATGATGAATGTATAACATCCGTATTGTATACAACCCGATGTGTAGCAATTAAGTGAGCGTTATAGGAAGGTTTCTCTCGTAATCTCAATGCAACATTTATTTCTGGGTTTAAATAGGTTGAAAAAATACAAATATATATTGGCAACTAGAAAACAATAAAAAAGAAGTGTTACAAAAAGTAATGTATAGTCTAGGGGAGGCAGTACCCCGGAACCTAAGTACCTAGTACCCTTAAACTCTGAAAACATTTTTTTAAATTTTTATCATAAAATTTTGTGTTATTACAGTAGTTTACACACGTCAGAGTTCAAACCTTTAACATGTTTTGATCTATAAAAGTAGACAATCAACATGAACATGTATATATGATATATTCCATTTGTTTCTGGATCTCGCCTAGCTATGGAAAAGTGACAGTTTAAGTATTGTAAATGGGGCTGGTTGTGTTTTGAATCAGGGTTTTTAAATGTCACTGTCAGATGTTCGATTTTAAGGTTATAATTTCTGACTATTGTGATCTTACACTGTTGCCTGTTTTACAAATTTTCAGATATAAAAGGATAATAACAATAAACAATAAACCTCTTGAAAATTAAAAAGAGGATTACTTATGATATCATAAATTATTGCAACACTGTTAAAATAAGGAATCAGGAGTGGCAATTAATAAAAAATGTAAATGTTGATACTGCAACATAACAACACGAAAGCATGGCTAGGCGAGATCCAGAAACAAATGGAATATATTATATGTATATATATGGACAGATAAAAGAAAAACAATTACACAAAATCTAGGAACTTATTGGACAAGCAATCATCGATGGTATAGAATGCCTTTTTCAAGAGGTAGGCTTTAATCCTTGTCTTAAAATTTGTCACAGACAGGTGTTTTATGTGCTGTGGCAATAAGTTAAACAACTTAGGACCATAATAGTTGGTGGCACTTCTCGCCTTGGATATGCGATGATATTCAGGATAAAGTAGGCTGCTATTTCTTGTGGAATAGCAGTGAATTTGTTGATGGGTAGCGTACGAGTCGATATGTTTGCGAATATGCTTTAATGACTCCAGAATAAAGACAGACGGTAAAGTGAGTATTCCCATATTAATGAAGAATTGTTTACAATCATCTCTGTAGCTGGCATTTGCCAGCACTCTGATGGCACGACGCTGCAGAGAAAATAGGCGAGTCATCATAGACGAGTGTCCCCACAATACTACTCCATAGGTTATGTGGCTGTGAAACATACCAAAATATGCTGTTTTTAGAGAAGATCGAGGTAAGGAATTCGTCAGATTGCGTAACAGGAAGATAGCAGAGCATAGTTTTTTTGAAATGTAGTCACCATGGGCATGCCAATTTAATTTGGAATCTAAATTGATACCCAGGAACTTTATTGAACAGTTGTTTGTGGCATCTGTGCTTAAAGAGAATACCTGGTTTACAGTTTTTCCTGCATTCAAAGAAAGTCTATTGGTGTTGAACCATTCCAGTACTTCAAGATTTGCCTCCCCATTACGGGCGACCAAACTCTGGATTCGAGAAGATTGATTCAGGCATGTGGTGTCGTCGGCGTAGAGGATCAGTTTTGCATTCCTCACGTGATACGGCAGATCGTTTATGTAAAGCAGAAATAATAGGGTTCCCAAAATTGAACTCTGTGGTACCCCGTGATAAAATGTGTTCTCCTCCGCCGACAGACAGCCATTTAATTTTACTCGTTGGCGTCTATTGAGAAGATATGACCCAATGAGACGGCTACTGGTAGGATGGAAGTTTAAAAAGTAAAGCTTACGCAGAAGAACGTCGTGCGAGACACAGTCGAATGCCTTACTGAGATCGAAATAAGACGCCATTGTTGACTCGCTAGAGTTAAATCCATCCAGGACGTTATCCAGTAAGGCACCGACCGCGTCAGCGGTAGACATTCCCCTGCGAAAGCCAAATTGATTTTTATTTAGAATGTCATATCTGTCAATGAAGTCAGTAATCTGTTTAAATAATACTTTTTCCAGGACTTTGGAAAAAATAGGCAGTAAAGAGATCGGTCTGTAGTTATTACTATTACTTCTTGAAGACTGGAATGATGCAACCCACCTTGAGGCTATCCGGAAAAACTGAAAAATTGATGCAGTAGTTGAATAATTTAGTAAGGGGGAGTATAAGTACATTAGTGATCATTTTTAGGAGCCCTGTTGTCATGCCATAAATATCCTTAGCATTTAAATTATTTAAGCTCTGTATAGTATTCCTTACCTCAATCGGGCTAACCTCATGCAATTTGAAATAATCTACGGTGCATATAGGGCTTGCACACATAAATTTTATAGGATCATTATCAGACACCGGAAGACTCTCGACTATCCTCTCTGCAGCTGTGCTAAAGAAAATATTTAACTCATCAGGTGATATAGGAATAATACTAGTGTCACCTTTATTTTTTTTTAATCATTGACCAAAGAGCTTTGGGGTAGTTATTTGATTTTTTGATAAAGTTTACGTTTGCACTTATTCTTGCTGATTTTATTGCGTTATTGTAAATTTTTTTATAATTTACGTAGTTTATTTTTATATCAGGGGATCTATTACTTGCTTCCTTTAATAGTAGCAGTGTTTCCCTCATTTCCTGTACATTTTGATTGTACCAATATATTCTGCTAGTATTATTACTTGTATTGTTAATTTTCTTCTCTTGAAAACTGTTGACAATGCCCTCGCTTATTATGTCCATACATGTATTGAATTTAAAATCAATGTTTGTCTTTGTATCATCAATGAAATTAAAATTTTGTTCATTTAATGTATTGAATAAGTTAAAAGTACCCAGCTCAGTAATAAATTAAAATGTTGTTAACAAGTGCATGAACTTCACTTGAAATCTGTGTTTTATACGCGTGGCGCATGAAGTAAAATTTCGAGTTTAGAAAAGCCCAGAAAATTTGTCTCGGGTCGCTGCGCGACCCTCGACAAATTTTCACGGGGCTTTTCTAAACTCAAAATTTTACTTCATGCTTAGTCTGGGAGTGGAAAACACTCGTTTAAAGCTTCAAATTGAATTCTTAAAAAAAAGCGTAGGCATACAAGGAATTTTTCATTCAGGTAAACATATGCATGAGTTGTAAATGTTCTGACATCCGTTGTTTTTTAAAAAGAGTTCAATTCGAAGCTTTAAACGAGTGTTTTCCACTCCCAGACTGAGCATGAAGTAAAATTTCGAGTTTAGAAAAGCCCTGTGAAAATTTGTCGAGGGTCGCGCAGCGACCCGAGACAAATTTTCTGGGCTTTTCTAAACTCGAAATTTTACTTCATGCGCCACGCGTATAAAACATTTAAATATTGTAAAATTTATGTATATTCGAACTTCACTTGAAATCTGTGTTTTATACGCGTGGCGCATGAAGTAAAATTTCGAGTTTAGAAAAGCCCAGAAAATTTGTCTCGGGTCGCTGCGCGACCCTCGACAAATTTTCACGGGGCTTTTCTAAACTCAAAATTTTACTTCATGCTTAGTCTGGGAGTGGAAAACACTCGTTTAAAGCTTCAAATTGAATTCTTAAAAAAAGCGTAGGCATACAAGGAATTTTTCATTCAGGTAAACATATGCATGAGTTGTAAATGTTCTGACATCCGTTGTTTTTTAAAAAGAGTTCAATTCGAAGCTTTAAACGAGTGTTTTCCACTCCCAGACTGAGCATGAAGTAAAATTTCGAGTTTAGAAAAGCCCTGTGAAAATTTGTCGAGGGTCGCGCAGCGACCCGAGACAAATTTTCTGGGCTTTTCTAAACTCGAAATTTTACTTCATGCGCCACGCGTATAAAACATTTAAATATTGTAAAATTTATGTATATTCGAACTTCACTTGAAATCTGTGTTTTATACGCGTGGCGCATGAAGTAAAATTTCGAGTTTAGAAAAGCCCAGAAAATTTGTCTCGGGTCGCTGCGCGACCCTCGACAAATTTTCACAGGGCTTTTCTAAACTCGAAATTTTACTTCATGCTTAGTCTGGGAGTGGAAAACACTCGTTTAAAGCTTCAAATTGAATTCTTAAAAAAAAGCGTAGGCTTACAAGGAATTTTTCATTCAGGTAAACATTTGCATGAGTTGTAAATGTTCTGACATCCGTTGTTTTTTTAAAAGAGTTCAATTTGAAGCTTTAAACGAGTGTTTTCCACTCCCACTGAGCATGAAGTAAAATTTCGAGTTTAGAAAAGCCCCGTGAAAATTTGTCGAGGGTCCCGCAGCGACCCGAGACAAATTTTCTGGGCTTTTCTAAACTCGAAATTTTACTTCATGCGCCACGCGTATAAAACATTTAAATATTGTAAAATTTATGTATATTCGAACCTCACTGGAAATCTGTGTTTTATACGCGTGGCGCATGAAATAAAATTTCGAGTTTAGGCTTTTCTAAACTCGAAATTTTACTTCATGCATAGTCTGGGAGTGGAAAACACTCGTTTAAAGCTTCAAACTGAATTCTTAAAAAAAGCGTAGGCATATAGGGAATTTTTCTTTTAGCTAAACATATGCATACGCTGTAAATGTTCTGACATCCGTTGTTTTTTTAAAAGAGTTCAATTCGAAGCTTTAAACGAGTATTTTCCACTCCCTGACTGAGCATGAAGTAAAATTTCGAGTTTAGAAAAGCCCTGTGAAAATTTGTCGAGGGTCGCGCAGCGACCCGAGACATATTTTCTGGGCTTTTCTAAACTCGAAATTTTACTTCATGCGCCACGCGTATAAAACATTAAAACATTGTAAAATTTATGTTTATTCGAACTTCACTTGAAATCTGTGTTTTATACGCGTGGGGCATGAAGTAAAATTTCGAGTTTAGAAAAGCCCAGAAAATTTGTCTCGGGTCGCTGCGCGACCCTCGACAAATTTTCACAGGGCTTTTCTAAACTCGAAATTTTACTTCATGCTTAGTCTGGGAGTGGAAAACACTCGTTTAAAGCTTCAAACTGAATTCTTAAAAAAAAGCGTAGGCATATAGGGAATTTTTCTTTTAGCTAAACATATGGATAAGCTGTAAATGTTCTGACATTCGTTGTTTTTTTAAAAGAGTTCAATTTGAAGCTTTAAACAAGTGTTTACCACTCCCAGACTAAGCATGAAGTAAAATTTCGAGTTTAGAAAAGCCCTGTGAAAATTTGTCGAGGGTCGCGCAGCGACCCGAGACAAATTTTCTGGGCTTTTCTAAACTCGAAATTTTACTTCATGCGCCACGCGTATAAAACATTAAAACATTGTAAAATTTATGTTTATTCGAACTTCACTTGAAATCTGTGTTTTATACGCGTGGCGCATGAAGTAAAATTTCGAGTTTAGAAAAGCCCAGAAAATTTGTCTCGGGTCGCTGCGCGACCCTCGACAAATTTTCACAGGGCTTTTCTAAACTCAAAATTTTACTTCATGCTTAACCTGGGAGTGGAAAACACTCGTTTAAAACTTAAAATAACAACGAATATTTAAAAATTTACCGCAGATAGTTGAGATATGTATAGATAAAAAAAAATCTTCCCGTGCATTTGAGAAGTAAAAATTAGTGACACATCTCCTGGTCTGACACTTCATGGTGAAAACTATAATTAACAATCCATTAATTTCGCTTTACATCTCACGTACACGTGCATCCCGTTGTGAATGGCTAATCAGCTAATAAACTTCCACTCGCAAGTCAGTCGGTTAATTTACATAGTTTTTCGCTTAATTAATGACCCTATTTGAAAATTAACTGTTCCATGTATCAATAACACAACACTCAATATACACACAAAAAGCTCCATTTATTCCTCTTGAGGTAATTTTAATTTTCTATATTGTCTTATATGGACCCACTGAGCAAAACACCAACAAATAACGTTATATCAACATTTTAGCAACATTAAACGTTGTATTAATGTTGATGAAACATTACTTGAATGAGTTTGTTCAGTGGGGACATTTTAATGAATTAGCAATATAAGAGTTTTCTTGATGTAATTGTCATCAAGAAAGCTTTTATTTTTTAAAATAATAAACAGAAATAACCAAATAGAGACAGAAAGTCTCTTTTATTTCTAATTTAAAGTAGTATATTATAATTATTATGTCTGATGTTTTTTATGTCAATTCCTCAGCGTACAGCCAACTTAAGTATAAAAAAAGATTAGATCATGGCGTTCCAGAGGTTTTTTTTATTGAACATACGTATATATTTAGTGTTTGTCAAATTTGTATCGTATGTTTAATAAAAACAACCTCTAGAATGCCATGATCTAATCTTTTTTTTAAATTTAAGTTGGCTGTACGCTGAGTAACAGGATTGTTTGTTTAAAACACTTTGTTTTAAAACAGTGTTTTAAACAGTGTTTTAAACAGTGACGGCTCATGATCTGAAGAAGTGGGTCGGCCGAATGTATTTTGGCGCATGCGCACTGAGACTTAACGGCCTGCCGTACCAAACTATAAGTGCCGTGGTACGCTAGTTTGGCGCCTGGTGGCAACATTTTAAAAGGCGCTTTTTTTTACTTTTCCTATATGCAATATAGAAGAAGAAACATTTGCAAATTGAAAAATGTAGTGGAAATGATAGTCAACTGGCGTCAATGACGACTGACACCGACTTATCTACGAATGTCTTGATAAATGTCAAAACTTACGTCAAAAATACGAAAACTGTGTTAAAATGTCGTAGTGACAAAATGTGTTAAAAACGTAAGAGCATTTTATGCAAAGAAGTTTCAGAAGTGTCGTAATTCTCCAAAATGGAAAAAATTGCGAAAAATTGTTGAAAATTGTCGAAACAATTTAAGACATTAAATTATTAACTGCCATTTGTTATTTTTTGATATTTCGACTTGATTGTAGAAAAATTGCATTTTCGATTGCCTTTTGTTGATATAACCCCATTAACGGCCGAGCAATTATAGCGATAACTCTAAAATTTGAGTTTAGGTAAAATTCTGCACTTCTTTTTATGATATCTATGAATGACTTATTGTGTTAAATACTGTAAATGTTTCTTTTAAATACACATAGTGTTATGCTGTAAAATTTCAGGAATTCGTCGATTTTATATAAAAACGTGCAGTATGAAGTTTAGAACGAGTGATTCCACTCCCAGACTAAGCATGAAGTAAAATTTCGAGTTTAGAAAAGCCTGAAAATTTGGATTGGCCGCGTAGCGAAGCGGAGCGGCCAATCCAAATTAGGCTTTTCTAAACTCGAAATTTTACTTCATGCGCCACCCGTATAAAACACTGAAATATCGTAAAGTTGAAAATATACGGCTTTAGCAATGTAATATGTAGATGTGAATAAAACGTGAGTTATATTCTGCGATGAACAAATTGATTATAGGCAACCCAATAACTCTAACGTATTTCCCTCGAATGTGGTTGGGGCCTTGACGTAGTGAGGGGGCTCCTCGCCTCCAGGGGCAGCGTACCATATCGCTCTTCCTGGTGGCGAGGCTAAATACCAACCCCACGTGTTTGTGCCGTACGTGGCGACCCGTGTCGACGGATGAAGGGGTCCTGGTGGCTGAGAGGAAGCGTCACCTGCGGGGGCGTGGAATCGATACACCACTTTGGCCTGGATTTCGTCTAGACGGGCGGTTGGAGCTACCCAACTCCAATTAACTGGCTGCGTCGTCCCGTCAGAGGGCCGACAGAGTAGACCCTGGGTTGTGGTAGGGGCACGGAGGACCCCTCTAATGACCGATAATCCTGGGTGTCAAGTGGACACTCCCCTCTGTGGACTCTGTGGTGGGTGGGAACCGAAAAGATGATGTTGAGATTTCACTTTATGGAAGCCAACAAGACCTTGTTGAGAGTGGACGAGCCTTCTGGCACGCAACAACTGATGCCAGCAATGGCACATAGCACCCCGACTAGATGTGTGGCTGGGCCTTCAGGTACACCGCAACCTCAAGCGGGCAAATCCTCAGGTGAACCTGCAAGTGGTCAACCTGCAGCTGGTCCCCTTGGACTTGGTAGGAATCACCACTGCTCTCAGGAAGAGAAGTCGGATCTGCGGGGCAGAGGCCAAACGCAGAAAAATTAAGAGGGAAGCGGAGGCTCGGGCTAACCTAGTCGTTGGGACTAAGGCAGCCGTCTCCGGAACGCCTCAAAAAGAGGGAAAAAGACCCCGAAGGGTTGAGCCTGGACCGAGTCGACCGACCCAGGACAAATCGAAAGCCGCAAATCAGAAGGGTGCGGCTACAGCTAAGGGTAAGGATACTAAGAGGCTGCACTCCGCCACTTCCTCTGAACCAACCCCGAAACGCCATCTAGGCCAATGGGCGGGGGTTGCAGCGGGGAGAGGGCGAAAGCACCTTCGGGCATCCTACAAGGATGCGGCAGAGAGTCACCTCAGACTGGTGATCACGGATGGGTCTAACCCGTTTGGAAGGCCTTCCCTGGAGAGAGCCATCTTAATAAGGCAGGCACTTTTCAGGGAGCTTGACTCAGTGGTGTTGGGCCCACCAATCGCTACTACAAGTCCTTCGCCGAGGTTCAGGGCCTGGTCCTATGCAGGCGAGTTTGTCAAAATTCACTGTGAGGACCAGAGCACTGTGAATTGGCTTGTGAAGACGGTGGCGATGATCAAACCGTGGCCTGAGGCTCGACTTTTAGCCATAGCTGAAGACCGCCTCCCTAAAATCGCGACGTCCACCCTCTGGTTTCCTAGGGAGGATTTGAGATTCCCGAAGGGGAGGAAAAAGTCATAAAAAGGTTGGCGGGACAAAATCCTGAACTTAAAATCGAAGAATGGCCGATCCTTCACCGAGCTGTGTCTGAGGACCCACCCGGGCAACTACTCGTCTTTGGAGTACGAGAGGACGATAATACAATTCTAAATGGCAGGGGAAATCGCATAAGTTATAGGTTTACCTCCCTGATCTTGATGGTTAGCAGAGGCATCCAACTCAGCGCTTCTAAGAAAGATTGCCCCTCAGCAGGTTGAGCACGTGGCTGCTGTATGCATACTGGAGCAGCTACAAATCTCGTCGGTTAGGGAAGAGCCAAGACTGAAAGATGTGCTGATCGAGTCACCTCTAACGTCAGAAACGACCGACGCCTCTCTTTCTCGTTGAGTCGAAAGGTGACTGGATTAGGACCAATCAGTCACCATAATGGCTAATAACAAGGTAATTCATTTTATCCAATGTAACCTGAGTCATTCAAGAGCGGCTACGGCAACACTGTGCCGCCGCCTTGATACGACTAAGGACACTGTGGCCTTCATATAGGAACCCTGGATCGTAAGATCTAGGATCTGTGGTATAGGCAAGGTAACCGGTAATTTATTTTACAGGCCAAACACGAAACCTAGGATTGCCATCTACGCACCTAGGCCCATTTGCTGCCACAACTTTCCGATGGCGACACCACCGTGATAAGTGTTAGTGGAGCAATGAGCAAAGGGAGAGACGTAGTCCTGGCGGCGGTCTACTTACCTAGAGACTCCACCCTTCCGCCCCCAACAAGAGGAATGGAAGGGCTTGCTGAGTACTGCAGGAGGGAGGGACTACCGTCTATCATGGGCTGCGACTCAAATGTGCACCATATAGCATGGGGGAGCAGGATTTCAGATAAAAGAGGCAAGTCCTTGCATGACTGATATCACAATGGCTAGCCTAAGTATCTCTAATAAAATAGACAAATGGGAGGTCAGTCGAGAAGCGTCCATGTCTGACCACAGATGGGTCACTTTTCAGATAGGCCTAAAGACGAGACCTGTCAAACCCTACCGAAATCCGAGACAAACGGATAAGGATGCATACATTGTGCACCTCGGTGAGGGGCTGCGGGATATAAATACGCAGTACCCTAAGGACTGCGCCAGCCCAGACCTCCTTGCGGAGGAAGTGCACACAAAGATAATTAAAGCTTACAAATTGTCTTGCCCACTTAAAAGGAGGTCGGAGACAGGGAGAGCTACCCCATGCTGGACCCCAGATCTCGACTCCCTCAGAAAGGAGGCCAGGAAAGCATATAAAAGAGCTCAACGCTCTAAACAGAGCTCTGACTGGGCTTTCTACGAGGCCCGCCTTAAAGAGTACAAAAAACTCATAAGGCAATGCCAAAGAGTTTCATGGCGAGCTTTCTATGAAAGCATCGAAAGCGCGCAAGAGGTTAGCAGACTTAAGAAGGCTCTATCACAAGACCACCAACAGTCTGTGGGAGTCCTGAGAAAGGAGGACGGTGATATGACCGACGACCTCCTGGAGAGTCTGCAACTGTTGCTCAAGACTCACTTCCCTAGCTGCACCATACTTTCTAGGCAAGCCAGGGGGAAATCTGGAATCACTTCAGGAACAATAGAAGATTGGGAGCTAGCCCATGAAGTGATAAATGAAGAAAACACCCTACACGGTATATTAGGTTGCCTATAATAGCTGTTGCATGTGCGTGTTTTTAAAACTTCACTGTAAATCAGTGTTTTTAAGCGTGGCGCATGAAGTAAAATTTCGAGTTTAGAAAAGCCTAATTTGGATTGGCCGCTCCGCTTCGCTACGCGGCCAATCCAAATTCTTAGGCTTTTCTAAACTCGAAATTTTACATCATGCTTAGTCTGGGAGTGGAAAACACTCGTTAAAAGCCTCAAATTAAGCGCTTTGAAACGACAAATTCCCGCAAATTTAAAAAAACGCTGTAATTATCGGGATAAGTATACTAAAAAAAAAATGCCCTGTATGTTCTGTTTTAAACATGTTTTAAACACGTTTTAAACTAATCTAATTGTTAATGTTTCAAACGCTGTTTCAATGAAAAAAAAAACACGTTTTGTAAAAAACTGTTTGTTTTAATTAAAATAAAAAAAAATGTTTTTTTAACAACCCTGCTGAGGAATTGACATATAACACATCAGACATAATAATTATATTATATAACTCCAGAGTTGCCAACCTACAATATTTTCCATGGCACTCTAGAGGATTTTTTTTAAATTGAACACACGATATTAATTATAATGCATTGCATTCGTTGTAAACTAAAACGAAGAACGAATTACTTAAGGCCATTATTTTTAAATGTCTTCTAATTAATGAACAATTAAAATTTAAATTCTTTCATTCTCTCTAGTTTTTCTTTTAACAAAAGCCAGTTTCCCACTGAGCAAAAAACAAACAAATAACGTTATATCAACATTGCAGCAACATTAAACGTTGTTTTAATGTTAATGAAATATTACCCTAAATGGATTTGCTCAGAGGGTCGAGTGAGCAATTTTCTTTAACTGGATATTTATAATAAAATATTTTTTTCTTGGTCAGTTTCATTCATGCAATATGAGAAGATCGTGTGTGTAAGTCGGATAAACGGATGAATATTAATCACCGATTTCGCGATGGTGTTTATGCAAAATTTTGCAATAAATCTGACGTTAAGGTATTCCGTAAACAAAAATCAAAGACGAGCGCTACAAAATTTCAATAATGGAATTCCGTGGAGACCGTAGGAAGTCCGCATCACACATTTTAATCAAAGTCTATTGCATAATTCCGCATAAGATTTCTGACTCCTAGCACTCTCTCGATTCGGATTGTTTGCACGCGCTTTATTATTTACGCTGAGAAATAGACGATACGGAAAGTATTAATATTATACGAAACGAAATAAAATAATTAAAGACAAAATTAATTAGACTGTAGTTTCAGAATTCAGATGATACAGCCTAATTATTATTAGTATTATTATTTTCTTTCGTATAATATTAATACTTTCCGTATCGTGTATTTTTCAGTGTAAATAAACGTTTGACAATAAGCTGTATTAATAAAGCCTAATAATAATAAATAAACTACTAAAGAACAAATTTAAATAATAAACTTACATACAGAGAGTTTTATGTAACACTGAACATTATCAATGTTAATTTTCGTATATTCTATTTATCAAACCAAAGCACGATTTGACGCCTTTGATTTTTTAGGTTATGTGCAAATTGGGTTGCCTATATGACCATTTTAAATTGTAGCCAATCAATCGCAATTAATGCCTCGACTTGTAAATACAGAAGGTTTTTCTTTCCAGTATACATGTCCCAATTATATGCCATAAATGTTTAGATAATCGTTTTTTTTTTTAAAGTTCAATTCGAAACCTAAGATGAGTGCGTTCCACTCCCAGACTAAGCATGAAGTAAAATTTCGAGTTTAGAAAAGCCTGAAAATTTGGTTTGGTTGCGTAGCGCGAAGCGCGGAGCGACCAAACCAAATTTTCAGGCTTTTCTCAACTCGAAATTTTACTTCATGTGCCACTGGTACAAAACACTGACATATTACGAAGTTTAAAACACACCGCTAAACTTTACATTGAATCAGTGTTTTGTACTGGTGGCGCATGAAGTAAAATTTCGAGTTTAGAAAAGCCTGAAAATTTGGTTTGGCCGCTCCGCGCTTCGCGCTACGCGACCAAACCAAATTTTCAGGCTTTTCTAAACTCGAAATTTTACTTCATGCTTAGCCTGGGAGTGGAAAACACTTGCTTAAAGCTTTAAATTGAATTCTTTTAATAAACCGAGCGTCGGAAAATGTACAACGTATGCATATGGATACTAAAAAGAAAAATTATCGTTATGAAAATGTTCGGTGTTACATAAAACTCTCCGTAGTTTATGAAATTATTAATTTAATAACTTTTATTGTAATGTTAAAAAAATCAAATCCAACAATTTTTGATTAGAAATGATTGAAAATGTTCAAATTTAATTTATTTCAAAAATACACTGATAAAATAAATACCTTCCCAGAAAACACACACATATATATATATATATATATATATATATATATATATATATATATATATATATATATATATATACTATATGTAAGATATATATATCTTATATGTACTAGATAAATATTATGTATATATTATATGATTTGGTTTGCTGGGTATACAGTATTTCAACAGAATGTATAGGGATCTCGGTTATTTGAAGAGATAGAGAGTCGGTTAAATTGGCGTAATTTAGGGCCCAATAATAATTTAAAAATAAATTTAAAATATCTTCCTCCGTTTTTCAGATATTGTCAAAAACGGATTTTTTGAAATTTCGTTTTTATTTTTTTTATTCCAAAACTATTGAATCCAGACATTTACAATTTTGAAATTATAGAGGCACTTTTTAATGATGAATTTAGTAATATATTTTATTTTAAGATAACTATAACATTTACCCAGGGACCATAGCCAATTTTTGTTTTTCTTATTGACGCCATCAAATATGTTATCTGTTATGTTCATTTCTGTATTGATGTATTTCATGTTTCATATATTGAATAAAGACTATTTATTTATTTATTTTATAGGCACCATTTTGGATTTTCATATTTTTTGGATGAATATTTTTTTCTGAATTCAATGCTGAACCACACTTATAGTTTATTGTACATTTTATAAGTAAAATTTTAATCTTTTGTCTTTTGTAAAGAGTGGTTTAGAAACAGTTGAGTAACTCACTTATTTACAACTTCTAGGACCCATAATTTACTTACATAGCACCCCTGAAGACGGGCATCTGACGATACATATTTAACAGTTGTGATGTATTTTAAACTAACGAGTGTCTTCCACTCCCAAACTAAGCATGAAGTAAAATTTCGAGTTTAGAAAAGCCCCGCGTAGAACATTTTTTGCGCAAGTGCAATCAGTTCTAAGTTAATTCTGTAAATGTTATGTTGATTGAATAACATTTTAAATCTATACAATTTTTTCAAAGAAAACATTCTCCCAAAATCGTTGATTTTATTGCATAATTTTAACTTTGACTAAATATTTTGAAAAAATTCGTTGAGATTAATAAGTTTTCTTTCAATAAGACGCAAGTGCAATTAGTTCTAAGATAATTCTGTGAATTTTATGTTGATTAAATAACATTTTAATTATATACAATTTTTTCAAAAAAACATTCTCCCAAAATCGTCAATTTTATTGCATAATTTCAATTTTGGCTTAATATTTTAGGAAAATGCACTGAGTTGATTTAATTTTCTTTCAATAAGATGCCTGTGCGATTAATTCTCAGTTAATTCTGTAAATTTGATGTTGATTGAATAACATTTTGATTTTTTACAATTTTTTCTAAGAAAATATTCTCCCAAAATCATTGATTTTATTGCATAATTTCAACTTTGACTTAATATTTTAGGAAAATTCGGTCAGATTAATTAGTTTTCTTTCAATAAGCCGCAAATGCAATCAATTCTAAGTTATTTCTGTAAATTTAATGTTGATTAAATAATATTTTAATTATATACAATTTTTTCAAAGAAAACATTCCCTTAAAATCGTTGATTTTATTGTACCATTTCAATTCTGGCCTAATATTTTAGGAAAATGCATTGAGTCCATTTAATTTTATTTCAATAAGATGCATGTGCAATTAGTTCTCAGTAAATTCTGTAAATTTGATATCGATTCAATAAAATTTTAATTTTTTACAATTTTTTCTAAGAAAACATTCACCCAAAATCATTGATTTTATTGCATAATTTGAACTTTGGCTAAATATTTTAGGAAAATTCGTTGAGATTAAAAAGTTTTCTTTCAATAAGACGCAAGTGCAATCAGTTCTAAGTTATTTCTGTAAATTTTATGTTGATTGAATAACATTTTAATTATATACAATCTTTTCAAAGAAAACATTCTCCCAAAATCGTTGATTTTATTGCATAATATCAATGTTGGCTTAATATTTTAGAGTTTATTTATATTTCTTTTAATAAGATGCATGTGCAATTAATTCTTAGTAGATTCTGTAAAATTGATATTGATTAAATAAAATTTTAATTTTTTACAGTTTTTTCTAAGAAAACATTCTCCCAAAATCATTGATTTTATTGTATAATTTCAACTTTAACTTAATATTTTAGGAAAATTCGTTGAGATTAATTAGTTTTCTTTCGATAAAGCGCAAGTGCAATCAGTTCTAAGTTAATTCTGTACATTGTATGATGATTGAATAACATTTTAATTATATACAATTTTTTCAAAGAAACCATTCTCCCAAAATCGTTGATGTTATTGCATAATTTCAATTTGGCTTAATATTTTAGGAAAATGCATTGAGTTCATTTAATTTTCTTTCAATAAGATGCATGTGCAATTAATTCTCAGTAAATTCTGTAAATTTGATGTTGATTAAATAAAATTTTAATTTTTTATAATTCTTTCTAAGAAAACATTCTTCCAAAATCATTGATTTTATTGCATAATTTCAACTTTGACTTCAGATTTTAGGAACATTCGTTGAGATTAATAAGTTTTCTTTCAACAAGACGCAAGTGCAATCAGTTCTAAGTTAATTCTGTAAATTTTATGTTGATTAAATAACATTTTAATTATATACATTTTTTTCAAACAAAACGTTCTCCCAAAATCGTTGATTTTATTGTATAATTTTAAATTTGGCTTAATATTTAAGGAAAATGCATTGAGTTCATTTAGTTTTCTTTCAATAAGATACATGTGCAATGATTCTCAATAAATTCTGTAAATTTGATGTTGATTAAATCAGGTTTTAATTATTTGCAATATTTCAATTAATAAGTTTTCTTACAATAAGTTAATTCTGTAAATTTCAAATTTGGCTTAAGATTTGAAGAAAACGCGTTGAGATTATTTAATTTTTTTTCAAAAAGATGTAAGTGCAATCAATTCTTAGAAAATTTTCTGTAAATTTCATGTTAATTAAATTATATTTTAATTTTTTATGATTTTTTCAAAGGAACCATTCTCCCAAAGTCGTTGATTTTCTTTCATAATTTCAAACTTGGCTTGATATTTTAAGAAAACGCGTTAAGATTACTTAATTTTCTTTCAATAAGATGCGAGCGCAATCAATTTTGAGTAAATTCAGCAAGTTTCATGTTGATGGAATAAAATTTGAATTTTTTACAATTTTTTCAAAGAAAACATTCTCCCAAAATCGTTGATGTTATTGCATAATTTCAATTTGGCTTAATATTTTAAAAAATGCATTGAGTTCATTTAATTTTCTTTCAATAAGATGCATGTGCAATTAATTCTCAGTAAATTCTGTAAATTTGATATTGATTAAATAAAATTTTAATTTTTATAATTCTTTCTAAGAAAACATTCTCCCAAAATCATTGATTTTATTGCGTAATTTCAACTTTGACTTCATATTTTAGGAACATTCGTTGAGATTAATAAGTTTTCTTTCAACAAGACGCAAGTACAATCAGTTCTAAGTTAATTCTGTAAATTTTATGTTGATTAAATAACATTTTAATTATATACATTTTTTTCAAAGAAAACATTCTCCCAAAATCGTTGATTTTATTGTATAATTTTAAATTTGGCTTAATATTTTAGGAAAATGCATTGAGTTCAGTTAATTTTCTTTCAATAAGATACATGTGCAATTGATTCTCAGTAAATTCTGTAAATTTGATGTTGATTAAATCAAGTTTTAATTATTTACAATATTTCTAAGAAAACATTTTCCCAAAATCATTGATTCTATTGCATAATTTCAACTTTGACTTAATATTTCAGAAAAATTCGTTTAAATTAATAAGTTTTCTTACAATAAGACGCAAGTGCAATCAGTTCTAAGTTAATTCTGTAAATTTTATGATAATTGAATAACATTTTACTTATATACAATTTTTTCAAAGAAAGCATTCTCGCAAAATCGTTGATTTTTTGCATAATTTCAAATTTGGCTTAATATTTGAAGAAAACGCGTTGAGATAATTTAATTTTTTTTCAAAAAGATGTAAGTGCAATCAATTCTAAGTAAATTCTGTAAATTTCATATTAATTAAATTATATTTTAATTTTTTTATGATTTTTTCAAAGGAACGATTCTCCCAAAGTCGTTGATTTTCTTTCATAATTTCAAACTTGGCTTGATATTTTAAGAAAATGCGTTAAGATTACTTAATTTTCTTTCAATAAGATGCGAGCGCAATCAATTTTGAGTAAATTCAGCAAGTTTCATGTTGATGGAATAAAATTTGAATTTTTTACAATTTTTTCAAAGAAAACATTCTCCCAAAATAGTTGATGGTATTGCATAATTTCAATTTGGCTTAATATTTTAGGAAAATGCATTGAGTTCATTTAATTTTCTTTCAATAAGATGCATGTGCAATTAATTCTCAGTAAATTCTGTAAATTTGATATTGATTAAATAAAATTTTAATTTTTATAATTCTTTCTAAGAAAACATTCTCCCAAAATCATTGATTTTACTGCGTAATTTCAACTTTGACTTCATATTTTAGGAACATTCGTTGAGATTAATAAGTTTTCTTTCAACAAGACGCAAGTACAATCAGTTCTAAGTTAATTCTGTAAATTTTATGTTGATTAAATAACATTTTAATTATATACATTTTTTTCAAAGAAAACATTCTCCCAAAATCGTTGATTTTATTGTATAATTTTAAATTTGGCTTAATATTTTAGGAAAATGCATTGAGTTCAGTTAATTTTCTTTCAGTAAGATACATGTGCAATTGATTCTCAGTAAATTCTGTAAATTTGATGTTGATTAAATCAAGTTTTAATTATTTACAATATTTCTAAGAAAACATTTTCCCAAAATCATTGATTCTATTGCATAATTTCAACTTTGACTTAATATTTCAGGAAAATCCGTTTAAATTAATAAGTTTTCTTACAATAAGACGCAAGTGCAATCAGTTCTAAGTTAATTCTGTAAATTTTATGTTAATTGAATAACATTTTAATTATATACAATTTTTTCAAAGAAAGCATTCTCGCAAAATCGTTGATTTTTTGCATAATTTCAAATTTGGCTTAAGATTTGAAGAAAACGCGTTGAGATTATTTAATTTTTTTTCAGAAAGATGTAAGTGCAATCAATTATAAGTAAATTCTGTAAATTTCATGTTAATTAAATTATATTTTAATTTTTTTATGATTTTTTCAAAGGAACCATTCGCCCAAAGTCGTTGATTTTCTTTCATAATA
The DNA here is from genome assembly GCA_932526585.2 of Philonthus cognatus. NCBI lineage: Eukaryota > Metazoa > Arthropoda > Insecta > Coleoptera > Staphylinidae > Philonthus > Philonthus cognatus. Next base: position 53,297,164 of record OW052247.1, on the reverse strand, counting down.
TCAAACTTGGCTTAATATTTTAAGAAAACGCGTTGAGATTATTTAATTTTCTTTCAATAAGATGCGAGCGCAATCAATTTTGAGTAAATTCTGCAAGTTTCATGTTGATTGAATAAAATTTGAATTTTTTACAATTTTTTCAAAGAAAACATTCTCCCAAAATCGTTGATTTTATTGCATAATTTCAAATTTGGCTTAATATTTTAGGAAAAGGTGTTGAGGTTATTTAATTTTATTACAATAAGATATAAATTTAATCAATTCTAAGTAAATTCTGTAAATTTCATGTTGATATCATTCAATCAACATGAAATTTACAGAATTTACTTAGAATTGATTAAATTTATATCTTATTGTAATAAAATGTAATAACCTCAACACCTTTTCCTAAAATATTAAGCCAAATTTGAAATAATGCAATAAAATCAACGATTTTGGGAGAATGTTTTTAATTTTTTACGATTTTTTCAAAGAAAACATTCTCCCAAAGTCGTTGATTTTATTTCATAATTTTAACTTTGACTTAATATTTTAAGAAAACCCATTGAGATTATCTAATTTTTTTTCAATAAGATGCGGGTGAAATCAATTTTGAGTAAATTCTACAAATTTCATGTTGATTGAATAACATTTAAATTTTTTAAAATTTTTTCAAAGAAAACATTCTATCAAAATCGTTGATTTTTATATCGGACACTTTTTTCTCATTAATCACTTGGTAAAACATTTTAAAATATAATGGTTTGTAAATTAAATTCACTTGGTTTTGTTTCACTTATATGTATTTTATTTTCTACTAGTTTCGTTGATTTTATTGCATAATTTTAATTTGGTTTAATATTTTGGGAAACGGTGTTGAGGTTATTTAGTTTTATTACAATAAGATATAAATTCAATCAATTCTAAGTAAATTTTGTAAATTTCATGTTGGTTGGATTATATTTTATTTTTTTACGATTTTTTGAAAGGAAACATTCTCCCAAAGTCGTTGGTTTTATTTCATAATTTCAACTTTGGCTTAATATTTTAGGAAAATACGTTAAGGTGTTTTAATTTTCTTTTAATAAGATGCAAGCGCAATTAATTCTAAGTAAAGTCTGTACATTTCCTGTTAGTTGATTAAAATTTAATGTTTTTACAATGTTTTTGAAGAAAACATTGTCCTAAAATTGTTGATTTTATTGCATAATATTAACTTTGGCTTAATATTTTAGGAAAATTAGCTAAGATTATTTAATTTTTTTTCAATCAGATGCAAGTGCCACAGTTTTAAGTAAATTCTGTAAATTTCATGTTGATTAAACATTTTTTTAATTTTTTACAATTTTTTCAAAGAAACAATCTCCCAAAATTATTGATTTTATTGCATACTTTCAACTTTGGCTGATTTTTTTAAAAATGCGTTGTGATAATGTAATTATCTTTAAAGCAGGAGTAAGTGAAATGAATTTTAAGTAAATTCTGCAAATCCATAGGTCACGTCAGTTTTAACCGTTTTGAGAATCGCAATTGATTCCCTGGCGAATTCTAATCTAATTCTAACCTAATTTCACACTCGTCACTCGTTTTTCCCTGTTGAAAATTACGCCTTTTTTTTACCCCTCTATCAAAAACGTCTCAATAATATGATGTTGACAGTTTTAGAAAATCTGCTAATAAATGAAATAGAAGAACGTTGATAAATGTGAATATTTTACGGCGAATGTCTGCATTTACCAATTCGCTTGTAAATACAGATAGATTATCAACAAAAGCGTGTTTAGTAATGGATATCGATAGCTAACGCCATCTAGATGGCGTTAGCTATCGATATTCATTAATAGTTTTCACATATTGGCTTGAAATAGTCAGAAATGTTCAGTATTCCTCAGCTCTGGGTCGGGACCACGCTGAAGAGGACCTTGAAGTCCGAAACGCGTCTGTGGGTATCTGGTGCCGGAATACTGAATACAAATTCAATTTTGAAAAGCGTGTTTATTTATGCATTAATTGGTAAATGTGCCAGTGGCGAAGAAATGGGGGGGGGGGGGGGAGATTTGTGGAATCTTCGGATCTTTGGCTTTGATGGTGCCCCTGCATCTAAGATCTAAGTAAAAAATAAAATCATTATACTTTAGAAAAATACATTTATGAAACCAAATAGTAAATCAAATCCCCCCCCCGCCATAGCAAAAAGCAATCTATGTCACTGTAATGTGCGAATATAATAAATCATGTTGATAAATTGAAAGTGAAATTTATTTTACAAACTTAGTTTGATAATGATTACCGTATAATTGAAACTATGCACAAAAGTAAAATAAAAGTGGTATAAAAAAGTTAAGTGTTTTCATTATATCGAAATATACATATGTAATTATTGCGTTCTTGTGTGTGAAATATAAGAAAATCGTTTATAATGACGATGAAGGCAAGGAAGTGTAATTTATGACGATCTAGTATTTCACGATGGGTCATGACCACAATTTTATATTGAAATTTGCAGTTGGGGAAAGTGGGGTGAAGACATTCTTCCGTTTGCGCACTGAATTTCTGGGAGAGATGAATTTTGCGCAGGGAATTTAAATGACCCTCTCCTCCTGCCCGATGAATTTTACTACGCCGATCCACTGACCTAAATACTACCTCTTTTTTTTTTCGCCACTCACAATTATTAATAAACATCAATCAGTATCGTATTCATTGCAATAATTAATATTAAATTAAACACTCTATAAACAATAAATAATGTAATATTAAATTGTGTTCCTGGGTGTGGGGTGAATGTGAGGTAACGTCCAAATATTGTATATTCAATAAAATAAAGCCTCTAGAGTGCTATGAAATATATTGTAGGTTGGCAACTCTGAAATTATACATTATAATTATTATGTTTGACGTCTTATATGACAATTCCTAAGGCGTGTAACCAACATAAATTTAAAAAAAGATAAAATCATAGAACTCTAGAGGTTTTTTTTTATGGAACATACGATATATGTTAACATAGATATATACAGGGTGTCCGTATTTCGACAGAATGTATGGGGATCTCAGCTATTTAAAGAGATAGAGGAGACAGTACTCCAGAACCTAAGTACCTAGTACCCTTAAACTCTGAAAACATTAAAATATTGTTAACAAGTGCATGAACTTTAATTGAAATCAGCGGCTTATACGCGTGGCGCATGAAGTAAAATTTCGAGTTTAGAAAAGCCCAGAAAATTTGTCTCGGGTCGCTGCGCGACCCTCGACAAATTTTCACGGGGCTTTTCTAAACTCGAAATTTTACTTCATGCTTAGTCTGGGAGTGGAAAACACTCGTTTAAAGCTTTCAGTTGAACTCTTTCAAAAAAACAACGAATATCTGAAGATTTACAGGATATAATTCGCACATGTTTACTTGAATGAAAAACTCTCTGTATGTTCAATATCCATGAAATGTGTAAACCACGATGCTGCATTACAGCAACAGTTTCAACAATTAACAATGTTAAAAAGGCAATGTTACCATTTTCAATTTACAGAGAGTTTTATGTAATACCGAACATTGTCATAACGATAATTTTTCTCACTAGAAACTCCAATTTTGCTGTGTGGTGATTTTAATATCAATTCTTTGGTAAGTTCAACAAATATAATAAAATTAATCAATATGCTAGAAACTTTTAATATAAAATTAATTAACACCAAACCAACTAGGATTACAGAAAAGTCATCAACCTGCATTGATCACGTGTACTTAAATATGTCTTCTATCAAATACGAAACAATAAGAAACCATATATCTGATCATGAAACAATATTATGTAATTTAAATATTTCAAACAATAAACAATCAATATTTAATTGATGAGGCGGATACATGATGAAACTCCATAATACTATTTGAAATAAAACAACGCAGTTGGGAGGGTTTCACTTTTATTGTTGAATACTGCAACATGCTTCACCACACAGTGGCTTCATCAGGCAGATGAAATAATGATTTTACAAAGTACAGGTAAAAGCTTATATACTAATGCAATTAAGTTAATAGAAGGGGGGGGGGGGGGTAATAAGGTAATTAGGCTGAAACTAATACAAATAATTTTGAGCGACTAAATATTGATTAGGGGTGAATTGTTTACTTCTATTTGGTCATTTAATAGAATACCTTTTTTGTTATATTTATTAATTTCTAATTCTTCTAATAAGTTTAATTTACGACTTTTGTTACATTCGTGCAAAATTTTGAATTTAGGGTTAAAGTTATGTTGGTATTCGATTAAATGATTGGCGTAGGTTGAGGAGGTTTTCTTAAATTGAAAGCATTTTTGATGTTCTGAAATGCGATCTGGGAAGCTACGTCCAGTTTGTCCAACGTATACCTTAGGGCAATCTCCACATTCTAGCAAATACACGCCAGAGTTCGTAGTTTTATCAGATTTGTCTTTAGAATTATTAATGAATTTATTAAGTGAGTTGACCGTTCTAAAAGAAGGAGTTAGGTTTAAGGATTTGAGTTTTTTGCTGATGGCAATCGAAGGGGGACCGTTAAATGTTAATGAGCAATATTTATTATTCTGATTTTGAAAATTGGTGGGATATACTAATTTCAGGGCTTGTTGTTTTTGTTTTTTATAAAGGATGTCTAAGATAAGCTTTTGACGAAAGCCGTTGTTATTAGCTATTATGAGAATTCTGTTAAACTCATTATTAAAATTATCAATTGATAGGGGGATAGTGGTTAGCCTATGCAACATGGAATGGTAAGCTGCTAGCTTATGTTGCATAGGATGGAATGATGTGCTATGGATCGTAGTATCTGTATGGGTCGGCTTGTGAAAAATATTGAATTCATGTTTTTGACCTGGATGTGAAATTGTTAAGTCTAAAAAATGAATAGATTTATTAGATTCGATCTCCCTAGTGAATGAAATATCCTTGTGAATTGAATTAATGAAATTTAAAAGTTGATCTAACTGTCTCTCCGTTCCTGTGAAACAGGTGAGAATATCATCAACATATCTGAACCAGTATAGGCATTTAAAAATCCATAAAGAAGATTCCCCTATTAGGCCAGTAGTATCATATGTTTCGGCTCCTTGTCGTAATATATCAAAATATTTAATTAGTCAGATTTGCGAACACACAAAATTCAAATCCACATTTGCTATTAAAAACTCATTAGACCTAATCACTAGAATTAAAGACCTCAAAGTTCCGATGAAAAGCCGGTTGGTGTCCTTTGATGTCAGTAATCTCTTCCCTAGTGTGCCGCCTCAAGAGGTGGTAAACCTGGTTGAGGGATTGCTGACCGCCCGGGGTACTAATCCGATTGTTAAGTCGGAGATTCTCGATCTCCTTAATGAAAGTTTACGACAAAATTACTTTCAATTCAATAACAACTTCTTCATCCAAAACAAAGGATTAGCGATGGGTAATCCCCTCAGTCCGTTACTTGCCAAAATTTTCATGATTTCATTAGAGGAAATAATTAGTAAACACCCATTGTTTAATAAATGCCTATACTGGTTCAGATATGTTGATGATATTCTCATCTGTTTCACAGGAACGGAGAGACAGTTAGATCAACTTTTAAATTTCATTAATTCAATTCACAAGGATATTTCATTCACTAGGGAGATCGAATCTAATAAATCTATTCATTTTTTAGACATTTAACGGTCCCCCTTCGATTGCCATCAGCAAAAAACTCAAATCCTTAAACCTAACTCCTTCTTTTAGAACGGTCAACTCACTTAATAAATTCATTAATAATTCTAAAGACAAATCTGATAAAACTACGAACTCTGGCGTGTATTTGCTAGAATGTGGAGATTGCCCTAAGGTATACGTTGGACAAACTGGACGTAGCTTCCCAGATCGCATTTCAGAACATCAAAAATGCTTTCAATTTAAGAAAACCTCCTCAACCTACGCCAATCATTTAATCGAATACCAACATAACTTTAACCCTAAATTCAAAATTTTGCACGAATGTAACAAAAGTCGTAAATTAAACTTATTAGAAGAATTAGAAATTAATAAATATAACAAAAAAGGTATTCTATTAAATGACCAAATAGAAGTAAACAATTCACCCCTAATCAATATTTAGTCGCTTAAAATTATTTGTATTAGTTTCCGCCTAATTACCTTATTACCCCCCCCTTCTATTAACTTAATTGCATTAGTATATAAGCTTTTACCTGTACTTTGTAAAATCATTATTTCATCTGCCTGATGAAGCCACTGTGTGGTGAAACATGTTGCAGTGTTCAACAATAAAAGTGAAACCCTCCCAACTGCGTTGTTTTATTTCAAATAAACAATCAACACCGTTAATTATTAAACGGCCTTTTAATGATGAAAATATGTTTAATTTCATACATAATATAAGTCAGGAAAAATGGTTCGATATGTATTCAGCCGATAATTTAAATGACAAATTTGATGTCTTTCATAACATATTTGTATATTACTTTAACATACATTTCCCTCCATTTAAATACCATAAATGTAATAAAAATAAAAATTGGGTAAACACAATTGTCAAAAAATCTAGCAGCGAATTACGTAATCTCTTTCAAATACAAAAGCATTTTACGCAGCTTAGAAGTGAATATCTAAAGCGAAAAAAACTTCACAATGACATTGTACGTAATACTAAAAAGATATATTATTAAAATGTCATATTTAAATCAGATAACATTCAACAAACATCATGGAGAGTTATAAATGAACTCTCTGGTAAACAGAAATCAAATGTGGACATAGAACTAAATTATGAACATTCTACTGTCAGTGATCCTTGAGAACTGTCGGAAATATTTAACGAATATTTTATCAACGAACCCTTAAAATTACAAAGTTCCTTAAATTCGACTAATTCTACAAATTCACTGCCAGATATAATCGCTGACAGTATATTTCTAGAACCATTTACAGAAAATGAATTAATTAATATATTATTTTATAAATTAAAAAGTAATAGGTCGCCAGGTTTTGATGAAATCCCCGACCGGGTCATAAAAAAATCGGCATATTATTTAGCGAATCCACTATGTCACTTAATTAATTATTCGTTGGAAACGGGAACTTTTCCAATGAAGCTGAAACTAAATTTGGTGACTCCAATTTATAAAAAAGGAGATCATTCCGATGTTCAAAATTATAGGCCAGTCTCATTAGTTTCAGTATTTCATAAAATATTTGAACTTGCAATGTTAGACCGCATGTTAAAATTCATAAAAAAACATAATATCTTGAGCAATAGTCAGCATAGATTTTTAAGCGGCCGATCCACTATTACTGCAATACATGCGCTTTATGATAAAGTAATAAACTATCTAGACCATGGAGAGTGTCCGATTGGATTATTTTTTGATCTTAGTCGGGCGTTCGACTGTGTAAATATTGACATATTACTCGATAAATTAAATAATTATGGGTTTAGAGGCGTTGCTCAGAGTTGGTTTAATTAGTATTTAAAGAATAGAAGACAATCTGTCCGGATTGTTAAGAACGGTCGAATTTGTATGTCAAATACTGCATTAGTTAATATTTGGGTACCGCAAGGGTCTATATTAGGGCCGATCTTATTCATCCTATATATCAACGATATTGTAAACACAATACCTGTTGAAATGTTTATTTATGCAGACGATACGTCAACTATTCTGAGTGATATTGATGACGAAGCTCTGAGCAACAAATCTATAGATTTGATACGTTCACTACAAACTTGGTTTTCCAGCAATAATCTATTTCTAAATACGAACAAAACATTTTGTATAAGACATAAAACAAAACAATCAACAATAAACTCAAATATCAATATTACTTTAAATGACATAAATATACAGAAGTCAAACGCAATAAAATTCCTTGGAATAGAAATGGATTATTGCTGTGACTGGAAAAATCAATGTGATACGATTATAAAACATCTAAATAAAACTTCGTTTCAAATGAGATGTCTCAGAAATGTATTGAGTACACAACAATTGATACAGGTATACTATGCTAATGCTAATTCACGACTTATATATGGTGTAATCATAAGATCGATGGCAGGCATTCGGCAAAACCAATCTTGCAAGCCATACTTTCAGTACTATAAAATACTACCTTTTCCTTGTTTAGTCATGTATGAGCTAGTGTTGTATACTCGCAAAAATAAACATTTATTCTCAAAAAACAGTAATATACATAATTACAACACAAGGCATTGTAATACATTTAGCATTGAAAATTGCCGACTAAATATAAAAAAACGTTCAGCAAACGTTCTCGGGCCAAAACTATACGATAAATTACCACATTATATTAAAAATGCAATATCCACCCAATTATTTAAAACTAAATTAAAAGAATTTTTGCTTGATAAATTATATTACACTTTGAGTGATATGTTATAATTTTTAAATGTACATGTATGATAATTATGTTTTGATGTAATTTGTTTGCTCTCTTTAATTTTTTATTTGATTGTTTGACACTTCCAAAATTGTAATTGTATATTTTTTGTATATGATCTACAGTCAAAGGAAATAAATAAATAAAAAAAAAATACATAAACATACGTTGTAGATTTGCCGACGCTCGGCTTATTAAAAGGATTTAATTTGAAGCTTTTAATGAGTGTTGTCCACTCCCAGGCTAAGCATGAAGTAAAATTTCGAGTTTAGAAAAGCCTGAAAATTTGGTTTGGTCGCGTAGCGCGAAGCGCGGAGCGGCCAAACCAAATTTTCAGGCTTTTCTAAACTCGAAATTTTACTTCATGCGCCACCAGCACAAAACACTGATTCAATGTAAAGTTCGGCGGTGTGTTTTAAACTTCGTAATATGTCAGTGTTTTGTACCGGTGGCGCATGAAGTAAAATTTCGAGTTTAGAAAAGCCTGAAAATTTGGTTTGGCCGCTCCGCGCTTCGCGCTACGCGACCAAACCAAATTTTCAGGCTTTTCTAAACTCGAAATTTTACTTCATGCTTAGCCTGGGAGTGGACAACACTCGTTAAAAGCTTCAAATTAAATCCTTTTAATAAACCGAGCATCGGCAAATCTACAACGTATGTTTAATTTAATTTAATTTAATTTACTTTATTGACGGCTTATCACCATTTTACAATAATACAATATAAATTTAATTCATGATACTTAATGATATAAAAAAACAAATAGAAAATAGATATAAATGTAGGCAGTGAACAAAAAAGAAATACATAACAATACATTCATATAATTCTAAGTCTAAAAAAAATAATAAGAATACATAACATTATAAACAGACGTATACATCAGTATTTAATAACAATTAAAGGTGTCAAATTGTATTGGATAAAAGTGTTCGATGTTACATGAAACTCTCTGTATATCTAATGTTTACAATACAATGTTGCATAAAAGTCAAATTTTAATGATTATATCATATGTTCAATAAAAAAAAACCTCTAGTGTGCCATGATTTCATCTTTTTTCAAATTTAAGTTGGCTACACACTTCAGGAATTGACATATGAAACGTCAGACGTAATAATTATAATATATATATTTTCAGAGTTGCCAACCTAGAATATTTTCCATGGCACTCTAGAGATTTTTAATTGAACATACGATATAACTTTGTGTTACTTTGCCGCAATATTTTTGAAACGTTATAAAACAATGTTGAATTTTAGTATCATCCCACTGAGCAAATCCATTTAAGTAATGTTTCAACAACATTAAAACAACGTTTAATGTTGCTACAATGTTGATATAACGTTATTTGTTTGTTTTTTGCTCAGTGGGATGTTTACCATCTCGGTAATGTATATAAATCAATATTGCAAGGAAAACGTTTATACAATGTTTGTAACGTTGCTAACACTTTTTTGTAATAATAATAATAATAATAATAATAATAATAATCGTTTATTTCTCAGCAGAATAAATTCTATTTACAGAGAAAAATACAGTTTTTTTTTTAAATATGTAATAAATGTAATAATTTGAATACAATGTTTTATTTTAGTATCGTGTTTAATATTCGTGCAATATTTTAAATGTTTCCGTGTTCAATGGGCTAGGTAAGTGGGATTTTTTATGAAGAATTAAAATGTAATCTAAAAACATATCTTTAAATTTATTATTTTTTTCTAATAATCATTTATGGTGGTTTCAATTAAGGTATACGTAGCAAAATCCGGATGTTGGTCGGTTTATTTAATGGATCTGCGATGAAGTTCATGAATAAATAAATATGTATTGATTAATTTTCTAATATACGCATCTCCCAAGAATTCCATTTCAGGAATATGCTATACGTTAATTTCCTGTTTATTAAATAACACTGAAGACTGCGAAAATACTGTGTGAAGTAATTTATGGGAAAATTGTATCATTAAATATTGAGAATTTAACATACTGGGTGTTGACATAGGAAATCCCATATACATTTATAAAATGTTTAAATATTGGTTTCTCTATTTATTTTAGAAACAAAATGTATTTACGTTTTTTCCGGAGGCAAAAATTCTGAATTCATTCGTGTTAACGTTTGTCACTTTAAGTTTCTCTAAGTTAAAATAACTAAGAAAAAGTAATGCAATTTTATAAAAATAATGACATACGATGGAATTGAATCAACAATTGCGGATGTCAACATGGCACTATATATTGCTGTCACTTTATTAAAGTAAATGTTTTCGAAATGATTTACACTACACAAGAAAAAAATGCTCCTAATTAAAAACATTATTATTATTTGATTATTTAACGGATTCACCTTTTTTATAATTGCTTACAATATATATATATACATATATATATATATATATATATATATATATATATATATATATACATATATATATATATATATATATATATATATATATATATATATGTATATGTATATTAGGGTGTTTCGAAAAGAATCGAAACAGCTGGCTCACCGCTTAAATTAAAGATTTTGGTCTACAATAGATGTGGGCAAAAGCATTTGCGATTGAAAAAATATTTAGAGGGTCCCCCGAGCCCCCAAACATGCCATTTTTAGCCCTTTTTTAGATAATCGGCCAAAAACTTGCCTTATAGTCATCGGATCAAGGCGAATATTTTATATTTTGTGCCCAGATGAATATACTACAAGCAAAATATGCAAAACCTAACTTGGCGTTAGGTCTAGGTGAGCTACGAATTTTTTAAATAACTTTTTTTCACGATTTTGAAGGGTTTTTTTTCACCTTTTTTGTTAAAAAGTGGGTTTTAACGACAAGAAATCAAGTTGCACCCGCGATTTGTCCTGAGAAGTATATTTAATAATGTAAGCATTCTGGTCCTATCAGTAAAGCTTTATTGACTTGTGAAGAGAAACCAGTTGTTTCGTTTAAATTAGTTGAAGCGGAAGTGAAGTTGCCTGAAATCGATTCGCGAAACCTGAGTAAAGATCAACAATACCTTTACGAAATCAGCCAAGCAGATTCGAAAGGTCATTGTCCAGAAGACTTAAGCAACAGAACTCCGGGAAAAATGTCGCATTCTCGTTGGCTTACGACAGCAAACCGCATTTTGCGACTGTACATAGCAACTGCAGAGCCTTCAACGAATTTGCAAAATCTTGTTAATCTGATTATCAAAGTCTACACACCAGTATGGTTTTCCATCAAAGCGAATCCAGAATGTTACAACGGTGCGCTTCACCTCTGGAAATCTATTTCTCTGTCTCGAAATCTGGATGCAACAGTGAAACAAGTCATAGATCCCGTAATAAGACGCAATGCATATTTCGCCCACCCTGAAAACTTACTTTTGGCAATGGTCGTTGACGATTTATTCGATTTATTGGAAGTTAGAGTAGATGCCATGAACAAAATTTTGCAGTGCCGAAAATCGTCAAATGATAACTTGCGAAAGTTTAAAATACCAGACGTAGATTTTGAGGCTCAGAATTACACATCCATGATAAACTGGAACGAAGTTTCTGAACCTCCTCTGATTAAAAATTTTCCAACCGACAGATTAACCTACCTGATAATGAATGACAACGTAAGTTTAAAGAAACTGCTTGATTACCCATGCCACACTCAATCGGTAGAAAGACACATCAAAATGGTAACAGAAGCTTCGCGTTCAGTTATTGGACATGACTCCCGACATGCCCGTATAGTTGGTGCCCTAAAGAGACGTGCGACGATGGCCAAATTCCAAAGTAAAAAAGACTACGTTGTTATCGAACAAGATTGCTGACTTTGAATTTATTGTAATCGATTGCAGGTTAAAAAACACATGTTTCAACCAAATATTGTTTAACAAAATGAAATTTATTAATTAATTGATGTACTGTATTTTTAAACGAAAATGTGGGAAAATCCATACTGAGCGTTATACGCAGAATTTCAGGCTGTTATTTATGAATTTAATGGATCTCAAAAGCATCAGTTGCACGCTTACAACTAGTTATTATAATGAAAGCAAGAAATATTTAGCGTAAGCCAGTTCTTCATTAATTTAAAACGTTTTTTTTAAGAAACAAACATAATAATGCCACATAATCGGACATGGGTGAGATACGCAGTTCGCATGCTTACATTATTCAATATACTTCTCAGGACAAATTATCGCGGGTGTGACTTGATTTCTTGTCGTTAAAGTCCACTTTTTAACAAAACAGTTGAAAAAAACCTTCAAAATTGTGATAAAAGTTATTTAAAAAATTCGTAGCTCACCCAGACCTAACGCCAAGTTAGGTTTTGCATATTTTGCTTGTAGTATATTCATCTGGGCACAAAATATAAAATATTCGCCTTGATCCGATGACTATAAGGCAAGTTTTTGGCCGATTATCTAAAAAAGGGCTAAAAATGGCATGTTTGGGGGCTCGGGGGACCCTCTAAATATTTTTTCAATCGCAAATGCTTTTGCCCACATCTATTGTAGACCAAAATCTTTAATTTAAGCGGTGAGCCAGCTGTTTCGATTTTTTTCGAAACACCCTAATATATATATATATATATATATATATATATATATATATATATATATATATATATATATATATATATATATATATATATATATATATACAGGGTGTCCGTATTTCGAGGAAATGCATGGGGATCTCGGTTAATTGAAGAGTTAGAGAGTTGGTTAAATTAGGGCACATTTTAAAATTCCTGAGGCCTACAACTATATTTTTTTAGGGAAGGAACCAGAATAATCACTCTGCTGCTTGATGAACTAAAATGATCACAAACTTAGAGTAAGTGTTCGAATATATCGCCATTGACCTCCAAACATAATTCTAGTCTTTTCCTTAAATTTTGGACTGCCCGAAAAATGTCTCTTCTTCTTAATTGCTGAATGGTAACTATTATAATTCTTCTTAAATCGTCTTTGTCCTCTGGAATAGTTTTATAAACTTTTTCTTTTATAGCTCCCCAAAGAAAATAATCTAGAGGTGACAAATCAGGTGAGCGAGCTGGCCAACGTATATCACCATTATTTGCCATAACTTTATTCGGAAACATTTCGGACAGACAATTAGCGACAATTTGGCTGTTGTGAGGTGGTGCACCATCTTGTTGAAACCATACATTTCTTAACATATTTACGGGGATGTTATTGTCTACGTAATCACTTAAAAATGTTCTTAAAAAATCGTGATATCTCTGTGAATTTAATATATCTTCGTAAATGTATGGACCTACAATATTGTCTCCCAAAATACCGACTGTTACCGGCGTTTTATCGAAAACGTCGTAACTTGATTATTTTATTCACATTCGCGAAAACATCCGACTCCATTTGTTTTGCTCACTTCATTTCATAATCATTTTAATTCCAAATGACTCAAGTTCGTAACCATTCATTCGATGTTCTTTTGTATATATTTTTTTCTTGTAAATATGTAAATTAGTCCAACATTGAATTCCCCCGAACGTGACCAACAATGACGACTTGCAAACCACCCCATCATTAACCGCGCGACCAGCACCGGCCGATGTTGACAACCCCGAGGAAGGTCATAAAATTCCGCACCTCCGAGGACCAGCGCCATAAAACCCACGGCGCGCTGTAGATGTTTACGACCATGAAAACAAAGCCTTTGGGAATTTCTCAAAATTTCGGGAAAACAGCGAGAACAAAGGTTTATGGTCGTAACATCTGCAGCACAAACTTCGACACGCCGGAGCAGTCGGAAACCAGAGGCCCAAAACTTTTTGGCCTCAGCTAAATAAGAAAACTCCACCCTCTGCTTCTTCCACCACGTTCTCGACCAATCACCGTCACCCCCAAGATACATGGCGGGGGTGAAGACAGCGGTGGTTGGGAAGATAAGAGACAGCGGAAGAGAGGAAAAGCAGTACAGTTCGGAAAGTCAGTACAGTTCGGAACCGCAGTACAGTTCGAAAACTTGATTCGATCATCACAAGTGAGTCGAACTCCAGACATCAAGTTCAAAAACGCATTCAGGATACATGAAGTGAAGTTCGAAGTTTTATCAAGTGAAGTTTTCATCATATGTAAGTCGTCGCGTACCTATAAGTTGTCGGTGTCATTATTCATTGAATCGTCACATCACGTTCGTTCAATTTCATTCATTTGTTCATTTCATACATTTTTATCATTGTTCATTTCATCATTGTTTGTTTAGCTTAATCATTGTATTTCTGTGTTCATTTGTTTCATTCATTACATTTTTGTTGGTCCTTTTTTTTTGTTAATAAATTTTAAGTGTTGTTTTTTCAAAACAATAGTCATTTTAAATTCATACAAAATTCAAACAACCTTTTTTGTATATAATAAAAATGAGTGCCTTTTGACTAAGGATATTTAGGTAAGTCAATTTATTATTATTATTTTGTGTGTGACCAATCCTGAGCCACCGGAGTGTTACGGAGGAACGTCGTTAGTGCATAACTCATGCTCATTATAAAAATTAGCACAACAGCAAGCGACGTCCCGCACCCCGATAACACGACCCATACATTTAGTCCGAATCGCACTTGTCGTCGTCTTTCTTCATGTTGTCTAGGATTATTTATACTCCACACATGTTCATTACGCCTATTGAATATCCCTGTGTTGGTAAAACGGCATTCGTCAGACCATATCACATTTGACAAGAAATTCGGATTTTCGTTTAATTTTCCCAATAAAATACGACAAAAGTCCATCCTTCGTTTAGCATCTCCAGGATGGAGAGCTTGAGTAACTTTAATTTTGAATGGGCGATATTTATTTTTTTTCAAAATTCTCCATACGTATTGAAATGTCACACCAAACTGGTTCGCAAGTTCTCTCGTTGAGGAAGAAGGGTTATCTTGAATCTAGGGGAATAAATATTATCTTATTGTAATTAAAATGAAATCATTTTACCGCTTGCAAAATTTGGTTTTCATTTTCATGGGGTTGGTGATATCCATATCTTTGTCGTGGCTTTACGAAGGAACGATATTCCAATAAATTTGTATGTAGTTTTATGAAATGACTTTCACTTGGCTGTTGCCTTTCTGGATAGCGCTGTAGATAGACTTCGGATGAAATACGTACATTTTTGTTTGAAGTATAATAAACTTCGATCATATCTCGTTTTTCTTGGTTCGAAAACACCATTTTTAACTTTATTTTATGTATTATGTATAATGATCGTATCTTATTGACACATCAATAACTGAATAACGTATCAATATTATTGTTTCCAAGGCACTCTTTACAAAAAACAAAAGGTTGCTATGTTTCAAATGAAACGCAGAATAAATGATAAGTGTGATACACCGTTTAATTCAGAAAAAAAAGTTCTTTCTAAAAATATGAAAATCCAATATGGCGCCCATAAGAAAAACAAAAGTTGGCTATGGTTCCGGGGAAGATATTAAAGTTATTTTAAATGTAAGTACACTACTAAATTCCTGATTAAAAAGTGTCTGTATAATGTAAAAGTTGCAAATTCCTAGATCCAATAGTTTTTGAATAAAAAAATAAAAACGAAATTTGAAAAAAATAGTTTTTTGGCAATATCTCGAAAACAAAAAAAGATATTTTAAATCTGTTTTCGGATTATTGTTGGGCTACAAATTTCACATATTTGCCCTAATTTAAACAACTCTCTAACTCTTCAAATAACCGAGATCCCCATGCATTTTCTCGAAATACGGACACCCTGTATATATATTATTTATTTATTTAACGGATTCACCTTTTTTATAATTGCTTACAATATATATATATATATATATATATATATATATATATATATATATATATATACAAATTTTCCTAAAATAAAATGATTTAATCTAGAAATTACAAATTGAACATTAAATTGGTAGAATTGAAGGTTTATACCATGCGGATACACGTTTTGGGGAGTGAAGTGGTCTCTCGTGAAGTTGCCTTGGGTTATTTACAGCCCAGTATCGAAAATTGGCTACACACTTTAGGAATTGACATATTAAAGTTCTGACATAATAATTATAATGTATATTTTCAGCGTTGCCAATCTAGAATATTTTACTTGGTACTCTAGAGATTTTTCTAAATTTAACATACGATATTATAATAACTAAAAATATCGTTATTTTATTTGTGTTCAAAATTATTGTTGAGTTCAATATACCAACGCAGATAGATAACGAATAGACGCGTTTCCGTCGTTTTCATCTTCGTCAGTGTGGTCTGATCCAACGAAATGTGCACGGAATACTGAACAAATGACAGATTCATTAATTAACTGTTTCCTCACTAATTTCGCCATCATTTAAATATTGCGAATTACACGAATAATTGTTGCACACTATATCAACTCTGAAAGTGAACTTAATGTATTTGTGTGGCGATAAACTAGTGTCGTTAAATTTTCATATTCAAGAGGGCTTTCAACTTGAACTAAGTGACTTTTGAGGGAGACGAGAACATTACACGTAAACTAAAAGCCCCTCGATACAATAAAAAAATTATAAAAGGCATAGAGAACTTATTTTCAAAGGAAATATTTTTAAAACTCTCAAAATTGAAAGTTAACAATAAAATATTTTGATGATTAACATTACTAATTCTGTTATTAAATAATAGGAAATTTCTTAATTTACTGCAATTAGATTTTATTGCTACTTGAAATAAGTTGAACTGATACAATAGTGAGTAAGTGTCTAATTTCCAGAGTTACATTAATCATAAAATAAACATGGTGATTAATTTAAATTTAAAATTAGGTAGATTTTTTTTAGGCTACTTATCCAATTACTATAATAATCACACATAATTAAGCCATGAGAGCAACCGTTTAGAGCCATGAATAATTAAATAAATAATTTTCATTGTACTAAAGATTTTAGAGTGGGGGTAGAGATCGCTTACGTCACAAATGCGCGCTGGATTTAAATGTGGTTACTTCATGGTAAACTTTAGGTAAACATGCATAAGCTGTAAATTTTCTGACATTTGTTGATTTTTAAAAGAGTTCAATTTGAAGTTTTAAACGAGTGTTATCCACTCCCAGACTAAGCATGAAGTAAAATTTCGAGTTTAGAAAAGCCCCGTGAAAATTTGTCGAGGGTCGCGCAGCGACCCGAGACAAATTTTCTGGGCTTTTCTAAACTCGAAATTTTACTTCATGCGCCACGCGTATAAAACACAGATTTTAAGCGAAGCATTCGAACATAAATTTTACAATATTTCGGTGATTTATACGCGTGGTGCATGAAGTAAAATTTCGAGTTTAGAAAAGCCCAGAAAATTTGTCTCGGGTCGCTGGTAAAAATACTATACTGACCTTTAACACATAATTTACCATAACCTCAAATTAAAAAAAAAAAAGAAACCTTTATTTGGCATTCAATTGAGTACCCATTACACCCATTGCAGTATATACAAAAATAAAAAACAAAAATACTTAAAACAAATATCATAAATAAATAACGTAAATTTCTCCTCGCATAACCCTTTCCGCGTCCATTTAGCTACCTCTCCCTGACTTCCACCTTCCAACTTTTTACATAACTCAATCCCCTTTCCACTCTCGCTCAAACACTCTTCTCTGGACATTCGTCTTTCTCTCTTACTCATCTATTCTCTTAGCCATTCACACTCATTCATCCAATGATCCCATTCGTCCATTCCATCCTCAAATTTATTCCAGCATTTTTTCTATATTTTTAAAAAAACTGTATTTTTCTCTGTAAATAGAACCAACTCTCTAACTCTTCAAATAACCGAGATCCCCATGCATTTTCTCGAAATACGGACACCCTGTATATATATTATTTATTTATTTAACGGATTCACCTTTTTTATAATTGCTTACAATATATATATATATATATATATATATATATATATATATATATATATATATATACAAATTTTCCTAAAATAAAATTATTTAATCTAGAAATTACAAATTGAACATTAAATTGGTAGAATTGAAGGTTTATACCATGCGGATACACGTTTTGGGGAGTGAAGTGGTCTCTCGTGAAGTTGCCTTGGGTTATTTACAGCCCAGTATCGAAAATTGGCTACACACTTTAGGAATTGACATATTAAACTTCAGACATAATAATTATAATGTATATTTTCAGCGTTGCCAATCTAGAATATTTTACTTGGTACTCTAGAGATTTTTCTAAATTTAACATACGATATTATAATAACTAAAAATATCGTTATTTTATTTGTGTTCAAAATTATTGTTGAGTTCAATATACCAACGCAGATAGATAACGAATAGACGCGTTTCCGTCTTTTTCATCTTCGTCAGTGTGGTCTGATCCAACGAAATGTGCACGGAATACTGAACAAATGACAGATTCATTAATTAACTGTTTCCTCACTAATTTCGCCATAATTTAAATATTGCGAATTACACGAATAATTGTTGCACACTAGATCAACTCTGAAAGTGAACTTAATGTATTTGTGTGGCGATAAACTAGTGTCGTTAAATTTTCATATTCAAGAGGGCTTTCAACTTGAACTAAGTGACTTTTGAGGGAGACGCGAACATTACGCGTAAACTAAAAGCCCCTCGATACAATAAAAAAAACTATAAAAGGCATTGAGAACTTATTTTCAAAGGAAATATTTTTAAAACTCTCAAAATTGAAAGTTAACAATAAAATATTTTGATGATTAACATTACTAATTCTGTTATTAAATAATAGGAAATTTCTTATTTAAATAATTAACACTGATTACTTTTTTGTATTCACTTTTTATTTTGTACTGTGACTAGTTTCGACTCAACAGCGAGTCATTCTCAAACTAACTACTTAAAACTAACATTGCAATCTTATATATACTTAAAATTATTTATCAGGTAGAAAAGCGTCAAATAGAGGAGTATACATAAGTTCCGTCTGGTCGTTTATTAGCGGGATTCCCGGATTCAGTTTTGCTTTATGAATCTCTAATGACTCCAGAAGGTTCATTTTACGGCCTTTTTCTACACAATGCAAAACTGAAAGTACATCTTTATCAAAAGTATGTCCTTCTTCCATGAGGTGATTAGAAAACGTGGATTTATCCTGTTTTAATTTATACGCTCTAAGATGTTCTTTCAGTCACAAGACTGACATGTTAACTCATATATCCCGGATTTATTGTGAATGTTGGTTTTTGTTTTTGAATTGAAAATTTCATATTTTAGTTTCGAATATGGTTTAAATGCGACTGTTATATTCTCTTTTTTTAATATATTTTTAATTTTAAGGCTTGAAATGCCGAAATAGGTCAGTGGGGCGTATTTTTGTTCATTTTTATTAGTTTTAATGGTTGCATACAAGTATTTTTTCATTTGTTTAAATTTTTGTTTTTCTATTAAATTATCTATTAGTCCTGTGTTGTATCCATTATTGTTCGCAATGTTCTTAATTATTTCGATTTCTTTTTTAAACGCGTTTTTTGTTAGGGGTATGTTTAGAGCTTTATAGATCATTGAATTGAATGCCGCTAATTTGTGTTTCATAGGATGTCTAGATGATTGAGGAATTATTGTGTCTGTAAATGTTGGTTTCCTATAAATTTCGAATTCTAATTTAGAGTTGACTTTTGAGATTTTTAGGTCTAAGAAATTTATTTGATTATTTTGTTCTGTTTCTAGTGTAAACTTTATGTTGGGGTGTAAGGAATTAATAAAATTTAAAAACTGATCCAATTGTCTATTGGAGCCTACAAAACAGGCTAATATGTCATCCACATATCTGTACCACTTAACAATATGTTTCTGTCCGAGAGGGGAATTTAAAATAACTGATGTGATGTTTTTCATAAAAATTTCTGCAAGTAATGGACTAAGTGGTGACCCCATTGCTAGCCCCTCTTTTTGATCGAAAAATTTATTGTCAAATGTAAAATAATTTAATTTAAATAAGGATTCTAATAGTAGGAGGAATTCATTTTGTATTATTGGATTTATATTGTTAATATCAAAAGACTCTATTATTAGTTTTACGCATTCTTGTGGTGGGATTTTCGCGAACATGTTGGACACATCAAAGGATACTAATTTGTAGTTAGGTTCTATTTTAAAGGATTTAAGTTGTTCGGTTAAATCAATTGAATTTTTAACTGCATGCTCATCCTTAAATTCTGTCAGTTCTCTATAAATTTTGTTTAAATGTATACCTATTTTACGAGCAGGTGAATTAATGTAAGAGACCACTGGCCTAATTGCGCAATCCTGCTTATGGATTTTCATTAAACCATAAAGTTTTGGAGGGAGGGGATTCATTGGTAATAATAAGCGCTTTTCATATTCTGAAAATATGGCTGTACAGTTTTGAATATTTGATTTTAAGATGTTAACAAATTGTGTGGTTGGATCTTTTTTAATTTCCACAATGTTTGAAGAGGCAATAAAATTGTTGATTTTTTCAAAATACGCATTTTTGCTTAAAATTACCACTGAATTTCCTTTGTCGGCTTTAGTTATTGTGAGGTTTTCGGCTTTAACTTTCTTATTAATAGACTGAATTGTGAAATGGTCTGAGTGGTAAACTTTATTTGGGTTTTTTGTTGAACTTATAATAATATTGCAAATTTTTGATTTTATGAGGTTGCTATTTTTAATACTATTCAATGCTAATTCTGACTCGACTGTTAACAATTCTTTGAGGTTTTTTGCCTGAATATGTGGTGAATAATTAGGGCCAAGTTCCATAAGGGCGATTTCCTTTTCGGTGAAATTTACCTCGGTGCAGTTTATAACTCTGGAGTGGAAGGTACGTTGTGAGTCCTGGGTTTTATGCTGGTTCTGTTCCGGTGTTTTCAGGCTTTTTAGTTTTTCCAACTTCTTCTTCTGTGCTGTGTACTTCTGGTGTTTTGCGACACTAGCTTTCCATCTAATGTAATCGTCTAGGAGGTCAAATTCGACTGGATTTAGTTGACGAGCTAGTTCAATGTGAAGTATTTTTAAGTACGTGAAAATACTTTCTCGTTATTTGAACCAGAATTTTATCTCCTCGTTTATCCAGAGCTTCTGAGCGATTTTTATCGTTTTCTTGGCGGCGAACGTTTTGCTTTTTGATTTCAGTTGAACGTAATGTGGTATTATTCCTGTTTTAATGCACTGTTGATTGAACCAAATGTTTTGTGATGCTTGTACTTTTTTTAACATTAGTTTTAAGTAGATTTTCGCCTTTTTTGCTACACTAGCTTCGATTAAATATCTTGTGGTGGAGGCGGTTACTTTGTGATACATTGTAAATATTTAAATAATTAACACTGATTACTTTTTTGTATTCACTTTTTATTTTGTACTGTGACTAGTTTCGACTCAACAGCGAGTCATTCTCAAACTAACTACTTAAAACTAACATTGCAATCTTATATATACTTAAAATTATTTATCAGGTAAAAAAGCGCTAATAAACGACCAGACGGAACTTATGTATACTCCTCTATTTGACGCTTTTCTACCTGATAAATAATTTTAAGTATATATAAGATTGCAATGTTAGTTTTAAGTAGTTAGTTTGAGAATGACTCGCTGTTGAGTCGAAACTAGTCACAGTACAAAATAAAAAGTGAATACAAAAAAGTAATCAGTGTTAATTATTTAAATATTTACAATGTATCACAAAGTAACCGCCTCCACCACAAGGAAATTTCTTAATTTACTGCAATTAGATTTTATTGCTACTTGAAATAAGTTGAACTGATACAATAGTGAGTAAGTGTCTAATTTCGAGTGTTACATTAATCATAAAATAAACATGGTGATTAATTTAAATTTAAAATTAGGTAGATTTTTTTAGGCTACTTATTCAATTACTATAATAATCACACATAATTAAGCCATGAGAGCAACCGTTTAGAGCCATGAATAATTAAATAAATAATTTTCATTGTACTAAAGATTTTAGAGTGGGGGTAGAGATCGCTTACGTCACAAATGCGCGCTGGATTTAAATGTGGTTACTTCATGGTAAACTTTAGGTAAACATGCATAAGCTGTATATTTTCTGACATTTGTTGATTTTTAAAAGAGTTCAACTGAAAGCTTCAAACGAGTGTTTTCCACTCCCAGACTAATCATGAAGTAAAATTTCGAGTTTAGAAAAGCCCCGTGAAAATTTGTCGAGGGTCGCGCAGCGACCCGAGACAAATTTTCTGGGCTTTTCTAAACTCGAAATTTTACTTCATGCGCCACGCGTATACAACTATGATTTATAGTAAAGTCTAAAATATACCCCATCATATATTTAATAAATTTTACATAATCATAATAATGTTTCTGAGCACTTTTGGGTTATTTTACAAAAATTAAATTACCTGATGAAATGTCTAATTACCCATAGAAACAAGAATAATAAGAATTAATAATGAATTGTAGAATTGTAAAAAAATACAATAATAAAAATGCTACATCGCAACACTTTTGTTCAGGTTTTCTGGGATTTTCTAAACTCAAAATTTTATTTCATGCGCTACGCGTATAAAACTCAGATTTTAAGCGAAGCATTCGAACATAAATTTTACAACATTTTGGTGATTTATACGCGTGGTGCATGAAGTAAAATTTCGAGTTTAGAAAAGCCCAGAAAATTTGTCTCGGGTCGCTGGTAAAAATACTACACTGACCTTTAACACATAATTTACCATAACCTCAAATTTATTCCAGCATTTTTTCTGTTCGGTTGCCCAGAATGCTTATTTTCTGGGCAACCGAACAAAAAAATGGTGATGTGTCCATCATAGTACTTTCCCCCGTAAATTGCGTATTAAATCACTTTTAAAATATTTGTAGCATTATTATTTTCAAAATGTCTTCAAGTTTTTGATAACTACAACTTTTATTTGAAACATTTTTCAATTGGATCAACACATACTGACACAAACCAATGACTAGATAAAAAACACTATTTATTGAATATCTCAAAAACTAAGAGTGCTATGACAAAAAGTGAAGATACAAAAAATCTTTAATATTATATTACCTACAACTTTTATTTGAAACATTTTCCAATTGTATCAACACACACACTGACACAAATCAATGACTAGATAAAAAACACTATTAAATATCTCAAAAACTAAGAGTGCTATGACAAAAAGTGAATCCACAAAAAATCTTTAGTTTTTTATTTCCTACAACTTTTATTTGAAACATTTTTCAATTGTATTGACACATACACTATCACACATCAATAACTAGATAAAACAAACAACTTTTAAAATATCTCAAAAACTAAGAGTGCTATGACAAAAAGTAAATAAACAATATATCTTCATTTTGTTATTATCTACAACTTTTATTTGAAAGAATTTTTTGTTTGATGAACATTTAATAAAAAAATCAGAAAAAACTGATAAACGCTACGAGTAAAGTACCACTTCCACTTTCCGATTTTCACCAAAAGCTTTTCAGTTCTTCCGATTGTAACAAAAAGCTTAAGTTTCAAGTTTCATCTCGATATCTTTAGCGGTTTTTGCTGTACAGCGCACACAGACACACAGACAGACATGTTTCAAAAATGGTCTTATTCGACTCAGGGGACCTCAAAACGGATATTTCCGCTAAAATTTTTGATTCGAAAATTTTCACGAAAACAATACTTTCCCTTTGTATTACATACATTTTTTGTATTTGCAGCAATATTATTTATTTAAATATTTACTATTATAAGTTAGATTTGTTTATTTTTTGTAAAAGGAGATTCCGTTTAATAAAGAAACATGAAACATGAAACATACGGGGGAAAGTAAAAAATGCCGCCTACTCTAAATCATAACTTAAATGATCGCGCGGTACATGCACATCATTTAATAATAAATTAATTATAATATTAATCAAATTGTGAATTATTTGTCAATAATGTAACATCCATTGAACATGTCTAAATTAAATTTACATACATCCAGGTGTTCGTATTTGGGTGGTACCAAAAACTGAAGCATAAATCAAGTTAAATGCACCTATAATTTTGTGCATTCCACATATAATAAGCGATCACTGAATATTTATTAGCCTTCCAACGGTTAAAGCGCTGACGGATTTATTGCCTGTTGGGGGAATAGTTTCGACATCAAACATTACAGAAAACCTACACTAATTTAAATAATAAACTAATCGCTTCAATCCCCAATTCGTAACTTCAAACAGTTTGGCAAAATCGCCCGATTTAAATTGCGCACATTTTCCCAATAAGTGTGCTTGGAAATGGCGGGATGTTTGTTTGCTTTCAAAGCACCCCAAAACAATACTAATAAAATTTAGTTGTTTGTGTACTGTTGTTAAAGTTTTCATTTATACTATAAATGAGTGAATTTGATTTTATTACTAGCATAATTAAATTTTAAAATTAAAACTAATCAGAGGTTTCAGCATACAGGGAGTTTTTATTTTAAGTATACAAACCCCTATGTGTACTCTGTAAATTTTCAGGCATTCGTTGTTTTGTAAAGCGTTCGATTTGAGGCTTTAAACGAGTGTCTTCCACTCCCAGACTAAGCATGAAGTAAAATTTCGAGTTTAGAAAAGCCCCGCGTAGAAAATTTGTCGAGGGTCGCGCAGCGACCCGAGACAAATTTTCACGGGGCTTTTCTAAACTCGAAATTTTACTTCATGCGCCACGCGTATAAATCACTATTTTAAAATAAATTTAAAAATACACCCACAACTTATGTTTGATCCTCACGTCAAAACATTATACAAATGTTTACTACTTAGTATTTATTGTAACTCTTGGAAAGCCTTAAAATAATGTCTAATAATAAAACGAGTGTTTTCCACTCCCAGACTAAGCATGAAGTAAAATTTCGAGTTTAGAAAAGCCCCGCGTAGAAAATTTGTCGAGGGTCGCGCCAGCGACCCTCGACAAATTTTCACGGGGCTTTTCTAAACTCGAAATTTTACTTCATGCGCCACGCGTATAAATCACTATTTTAAAATAAATTTAAAAATACACCCACAACTTATGTTTGATCCTCACGTCAAAACATTATACAAATGTTTACTATTTAGTATTTATTGTAACTCTTGGAAAGCCTTAAAATAATGTCTAATAATAAAACGAGTGTTTTCCACTCCCAGACTAAGCATGAAGTAAAATTTCGAGTTTAGAAAAGCCCCGCGTAGAAAATTTGTCGAGGGTCGCGCCAGCGACCCTCGACAAATTTTCACGGGGCTTTTCTAAACTCGAAATTTTACTTCATGCGCTACGCGTATATATTCAGGGGTGATATGTAAGCAAATTGTGGGTCCTAGGAGTTGTCAAATAAGTAGGTAAGTTACTCAACTGTTTCCAAGACACTCTTTACAATAAACTATAAGTACATCATTAAATTTAGAAAAAAATATTCTTCCAAACAATATGGAAATCCAAAATGGCGCCTATAAGAAAAACAAAAGTTGGCTATGGTCTTTGGGAAAACGTTATAGTTATCTTAAAATCAAATATGTTACTAGATTTATCGTTAAAAAGTGCCTGTATAATGTCAAAGTTGTAAATGTCTAGGTTCACTAGCTTTTGAATAAAAAAATAAAAACAAAGTTTAAAAAAATCCGTTATTTCGACAAAAACGAAAAAAGATATTTCAAATTCGTTTTTAGATTATTATTGGGCCCTAAATTACGCAACTTTGCCACAATTTAACCGACTCTCTATCTCTTTAAATAACCGAGATCCTCATACATTCGTATTTCAACAGAATGTATGAGGATCTCGGTTATTTAAAGAGATAGAGAGTCGGTTAAATTGTGGCAAAGTTGCGTAAATTAGGGCCCAATAATAATCTAAAAACGAATTTGAAATATCATTTTTCGTTTTTACCCTGTATATGTGATCTGTTTCTTTTAAAAGTAGATTGCACATTTTGTGATGAATTTAATTTTGATTTTTCTAAAATTCCTTAAAAATTTGAATTTGTATTAAGGAGGGCCTAAAGTAGTAAAATGAAAAATATATCTATTAATATCTATTTCACATGGTTGACTTTGTAAGACAAAGTAATAAGGTGAAAAAACGAGAAATAATGTAATAAAATAAATATCTACTTTAGATGCTTGAGTTTGTAAGAAAAAGTAGTAAAAGTGAGCTGTTGAAGAGGAGGACCAGAAGCAGAAACGGCGCGCGGCCGCGCGCTCCGTTAGCGAGCGCGAGCGTCGCGGCGCACAATGTGCCAAATCCGAGCGCGAGCGCCAGGGGGGGATTTTGAGGAAAAAAATCAAATTAAAAATTTTGAGAAAAAAACATATCCACTCCATTGTAGATACACGAAACCCTTCTAATCTTGCATGTTTATATTTTTCAACCCCCTATATTATTAACAATTAACTCTTAAAGTTAAGCGATTTAGAAAACATCAATTTTACGGCATTTCACTCGCAAGTTTAAATAATTTATTACATGGATAGTAGGCGTACTATCAATATAACATTATACACTATTGTTTATAACATAATACTGTATATTATGGTTGAAAAATTAAGTCTCTAAATATTTTAGAACAAAAGTTAAAAAAAAATTGAATATGAAATATATTTTAAATATAAATTTTAACTTTAGAAAGTGTTATAAAAAAAATGTCAACTCGATGAGGTCTGGGACTATCACTAAAAATTAGTTCTATGTTTTCTCTAACTACCCTCAAAATTTCGTATCTCCACCGGTGCGTTTTTGGGGTCTTTTTAATTTTTTTATTTGACGCCACCAATTAAAGTTGGGTCGGGCGAGGCCCGTGTGCGGTGAGTATCGTGGAGTCGAGCGCGCGCTATTCTCGAGCAGCACGCAACATGATTTTTACGTTGGCCCCGAACAAAAAATAATAAAAACGCACTTAAAACGCACATGTAAAAATTCAAAAAAATTAGGGCAGTTACAGAAAATATTAACAAATGTTTATATGATAGTCACAGTTCTTCCGGTTTGCAATCTTCTAGAAAAATAATATAATAATAATTCAAGGCAGCAAAATTATATACAATTGTTATAATCATTACATAGGTTGTGACTTTCACCAAAAACTGTGGTATGTTTTTAAATGCCCTAAAAACTTCGTATCTCTACATGTGCGTTTTGTGTCAGGTTTTTGCGAATGACCGAGTCGATTTTTATCGGTTGCGCCTAATAAAAAATAAAGCACCTCAAAAAAACCTACAAATGTGAAAAGTATCTGCTGTAGTTTAAAAATAATTTAATCTGTTGTTTAAAATATGAATTTTTAATCAGAATATACATTACATTTTTCTGATTTTGCACAACGAAGTTATGTATTTTATACTGTTTTATTTACTTACTTTTTTAAAATGAAAAATTGTCAGTATCCTCATCAGTCTGTTCGTCTTCGCTGTCACTTGTGTCCGTTTCACAAATAACTAATTTTTTAGCGTCTGCAGGTAGTTGTTTTTTATGAATTTTTACATCGCTTCTCAAAGAAGAAATTATTGGATCAGAACATACAAGAAGCATATTAAATAAATCTCGAATTGTATTAAGCCTAGAGTTTTTCCTAGTATGGTTTTCTCTAACTCTCTTATATATTTTATTGGTTGCTTCCTGTGCCTCTTCCGAAAGTTCTCCGATTGGTAAAAGACATTGTCCAATTATTTTGCTCCCGTGAATTAAAATTTTATGGACACTAGGAGGCATTCTATACCATCCATATAACAAGGTGTAAAGTCGGGCCGGGCCGTATCTTCTGCATATTTATCAAACATCAATACATTTATATTACGAGAACTCGACATTGTTATAAGAATTGTATAAAATCTGTTCAATAATTCTTCATTCAATTCAGTGATGACAGCTACTTTCTCATAATTTCGAAAAAATATTCGAGCAACGTTGCCAGTATTTGAAGTACCTCCTCCTTGCACAACAATATCAACCCTTATCCCTAACTATTTACGTAATAGTTTTTGTATTCTAGTTTTCCGACTAAATATATTATTTTTCTCTTCTATCGTACATCCGTGAGTAGTTGTTTTCTTCAAATCTAATTTATATATTATGTATTTTCGGTGATCAATAAATTAGTTTGTCTTCTTTTAGATGTATTACTTTGTATTGTGAACTGTGTACCTGATGTACTTGGTATTGGTGAAATATTTTCTATATTTTCAAAGGGGTTTGTATTTTCAATTAAGACAGAACCCTCGTTGTATTTAAAAGGCAGCAGTAACCAATTTCTATTTTTTTTTTTTATGAAATTGATATGAGATCTTGAGCACATTTTCCACTTTCTATTAAGAGTACTGCAGAAACCCTTAACTTTTTTAAGAATGTCATCATTTTCACTATTGTTTTTCGTCGAAACATTTTCAATATATTTTATTAAATAATCAATGGTATTGCTTGACTGAATAAGGTTTTTAGGTTTTAGTTCGTACCATACCTTATATAAATCACCGTTTGTAATTTTAATTTTCTCCATTATCACTCAGCGTTTTGGATTAATTAAATTACACTAACACTAAACACTAGTTTAATTAAAGTAAACTATTTTATACACAAAAAAACACTACATCAAAGAAAGAGTATATAGTCAACAAATTAAATAACACTTAACACTAACTTAATTAATAATTACTTTATAATGTTCAATCGTTCGCTTATGGATCAGAAAAATATGTGAACTGTTGGAGACTTCGTTCAACACTAAACGCATATTTTGCTTTCAAGAAAATTAAGAATAATCCATTTCAGATACTTAAACCGTAAAAACTGTGTGACAAGAATGCCATTTGTTACGGTAAATGACAGCTTCAATCGGACCCCTAATAAAAATGTAAACACAAACCAGATGACCTTTATCAGTAACAGATGTACACCCTTATATATCAATAAGAAAAAAACCCATAAAACTATTTTTGTAAATGTGATTTAAATGCTGCAAAAAATACTCAGAGAAGAAATAATTTCCCTATGATATATACCTGTATATTAGAAAAATTGTAGATTGTGAGGATTATGACTATTATGTAAACATTTGTCAATATTTTCTGTAACAGCCCTAATTTTTTTGAATTTTTACATGTGCGTTTTAAGTGCGTTTTTATTATTTTTTTGTTCGGGGCCAACGTAGAAATAATGTTGCGTGCTGCTCGAGAATAGCGAGCTCGACTCCGCGATGCCACCGCACACGGGCCTCGCCCGACCCAATTTTAATTGGTGGCGTCGAATAAAAAAATTAAAAAGACCCCAAAAACGCACCGGTGGAGATACGAAATTTTGAGGGTAGTTAGAGAAAACATAGAACTAATTTTTAGTGATAGTCACAGACCTCATCGAGTTGGCATTTTTTTTATAACACTTTCTAAAGTTAAAATTTATATTTAAAATATATTTCATATTCAAATTTTTTTAACTTTTTTTCTAAAATATTTAGAGAGTTGATCTTTCAACCATAATATACAGTATTATGTTATAAACAATAGTGTATAATGTTATATTTATAGTACGCCTACTATCCATGTAATAAATTATTTAAACTTGCGAATGAAATGCCGTAAAATCGATGTTTTCTAAATTGCTCAACTTTAAGCGTTAATTGTTAATAATATAGGGGGTTAAAAAATATAAACATGCAAGATTATAAGGGTTTCATGTATCTACAATGGAGTGGATATGTTTTTTTCTCGAAATTTTTAATTTAATTTTTTTCCTCCAAATCCCCCCCTGGCGCTCGCGCTCGGATTTGGCACATTGTGCGGCGTCGGCGGGACGCGCGGCGTCTACTGTTGAACTGCAAAAAGACGAAAGTGTGAGCATGATCAAACCCATACCCATCGTGCGTACTAGAACGAACACTCATCTAAGTATATATCTGCCAATCCTGCCTTTTATCCGAAACTACCACTACCACGGGGACACGGACACCAACCAACTCGAACCCGAGCACAACTTTAGTTTACTCGCAGCTGTCAACTCTTAAACACCCCGCCAAAATACAACAAAACCGCAAAAAGAATCAAATAGTGCATTTCCGCGTTTTTTTTTTGCAATGATTAATTGATAATAATCCCGCTTTTAATTTTTGAATTACAATCATGTCGTCCGGTTGCTTCGAGAGTCTTCCTCTGAAGACGCTCGCCGCCAAGGAGAATGTGAACGGTGACGCGGATGTTAAGAGAAAACGCCGGAGCGTCTCCGACGTTGGTAAAAC
The DNA here is from genome assembly GCA_932526585.2 of Philonthus cognatus. NCBI lineage: Eukaryota > Metazoa > Arthropoda > Insecta > Coleoptera > Staphylinidae > Philonthus > Philonthus cognatus. The sequence goes on along the minus strand of OW052247.1, from coordinate 53,266,609 downwards.
TTCGCCGGGTTGCAATAACGATGGCGATGCGACGCAAAAGTTGATCGAGAATTACGAAGAGACCGCGAGCGTCGAGACGCTCGTCGCCGGCGAGAAGAACGAGAAAAATGGTAAGTCCCTGGTGGAGGAGAGTCCGCAATGCTCGAAACAGCATTCGACGCCGACGTCGGTCTTCGATGATGGTTACGAGTCCTGCAATAGCACACCCCAAGGTTCAGGTCAGTCTTTACATTAACAACAAAAGTTTAAGCAAACAACTTCAAAAGTGCGTATCTTTCTACAATTTTTTTCAGCACTTCAAAAATAAATTATTTTGACAATGTAATTGTAATTGTAATCGGAATTTGTCTTGTGTACCGGATAAAACACGTTTGGTTTGTGTTGTAGACGTTAAGTTTGTGGTACATGTTAATTACACTAGTAAATAAAACTAAGTTTATGTATTTTCTGGCAACAGGCGCGGATTCATGGGGGTGAAAATTTCCCTATCCAAAATAAAACGAAAAATAGTCATGTAATTCTAATTTTAATAAAATGACTATTAAATATGAAAAAGATAATATATCAAAATCCAAGAGTTACAATAAATACTAAATAGTAATCATCTGTAGAATGTATTGACGTGAGGATCAAACCTAAGGAGTAGGTGTATTTTTAAATTTATTATAAAATAGTGATTTATACGCGTGGCGCATAAAGTAAAATTTCGAGTTTAGAAAAGCCCCGTGAAAATTTGTCTCGGGTCGCTGCGCGACCCTCGACAAATTTTCTACGCGGGGCTTTTCTAAACTCGAAATTTTACTTCATGCTTAGTCTGGGAGTGGAAAACACTCGTTACTTTAAAACGACGTTTGTCCGGGCCCCCCTCTAGATACCAAAAAAAAAAATCATACATTTAAAGTGGTTGCAGGCAAGTTTTCACCACAATTAAAATAAATAATTAATTATCTAAGGATTAGAACATAAAATGTTCTTAACTAAGAAAATTATCTACTTAAAAATTGACAAAAAGCTGTCCAATTTATAAATAGAATTAGTATGTATAATCAGCTCAGAAGACTCAACACAATTTGTCAACCAACCGAACAAAAAAAAGGCTAGTATTTTTCAAACTTTACAACATTCAGTGTTTTATACGCGTGGCGCATGAAGTAAAATTTCGAGTTTAGAAAAGCCCCGTGAAAATTTGTCTCGGGTCGCTGCGCGACCCTCGACAAATTTTCTACGCGGGGCTTTTCTAAACTCGAAATTTTACTTCATGCTTAGTCTGGGAGTGGAAAACACTCGTTACTTTAAAACGACGTTTGCCCGGGCCCCCCTCTAGATACCAAAAAAATCATACATTTAAAGTTGTTGCAGGCAAGTTTTCACCACAATTAAAATAAATAATTAATTATCTAAGGATTAGAACATAAAATGTTCTTAACTAAGAAAATTATCTTCTTAAAAATTGACAAAAAGCTGTCCAAATTTATAAATAGAATTAGTATGTATAATCAGTTCAGAAGACTCAACACAATTTGTCAACCAACCGAACAAAAAAAAGGCTAGTATTTTTCAAACTTTACAACATTCAGTGTTTTATACGCGTGGCGCATGAAGTAAAATTTCGAGTTTAGAAAAGCCCCGTGAAAATTTGTCTCGGGTCGCTGCGCGACCCTCGACAAATTTTCTACGCGGGGCTTTTCTAAACTCGAAATCTTACTTCATGCTTAGTCTGGGAATGGAAAACACTCGTTTCATCATTAGACATTATTTTACGGCCTTTCCAAACTCGAAATTTTACTTTATGCTTAATCTAGGATTGGTAACACTCGTTAGAAGCTTCAAATTGAAAGCTTTTATAAAAACAACGTATGCCTGAAAATTTACATCGAAAAATCGTTATACAGGGCTCGTATTTCAACAGAATGTATCTTCGTTATTTGAAGAGATAGAGAGTCGGTTAATTTAGGCAAAGTTGCGTATTTTAGGGCCCAATAATAATCCAAAAACAAATTTAAAATATCTTCTTTAGTTTTTGAGATATTATTATTTTTAATCAAAAACCATTGAATCCAGACATTTACAACTTTTACATTATAAGTTCAATTCTAGACAGAATATTTGGATTATCTGTTCTGGCTCATTAAAATGTTGTTGCTGAGATTTTCAAATCCCGAATATTTGAATAAAAGTCTGCACTAAAATCCATTTAATTGTTTATCTAAAACCACGTTGAATGTTCAAAACTTTAATTTCAGACAAAATATTTTAATTTTCTGTGCAGGCTCATTAAAATATGCTATTTTTAAGTAAATTCTGAGATATCCAAATCAGTTTGTCTATAAATAAATTTCAGACGAATGTTTGAATAAAAGTTTACACTGATATCCAATTTTTGTTTTTTTCTAAATCCACTTTGAATGCTCATAACATGAACTCTATACAGAATATTTGGATTGTCTACACTGGCTCATTAAAATATGTTATTCCTAAATAAATTCTAAGATTTTCAAATTAATTTTACTATAAATAATTTTCTGGTGAATGTTTGAATAAAAGTCTGTAGGAAAATCCATTTAATTGTTTATCTGAATTCACTTTGAATGTTTATAACTTTGATTTCAGACTGAATATTTTGATTTTCTGTGCAGGCTCATTAAATTATGCCAAGTTTAGGTAAATTCTAAAACATCCAAATCAGTTTGTCTATAAATAAATTTCAGGCGAATGTTTGAATAAAAGTTTACACTAACTTCCAATTTTTGTTTTTTTCTTAATCCACTTTGAATGCTCATAACTTGAATTCTAGACAGAATATTTGGATTTTCTACACAGTCTCATTAAAATATGTTATTTCAAAATAATTTCTGAGATTTTTAAATTAATTTTACTATAAATAAATTTCTGGTGAAGTTTTGAAAAAAAGTCTGTAGAAAAATCCATTAAATTGTTTATCTCAATCCACTTTGAATGTTTATAACTTTAATATTAGACAGAATATTTTGATTTTCTGTGCAGGCTCATTAAAATATGCTATTTCTAAGTAAATTCTCAGATATAAAAATCAGTTTGTCTATAAATAAATTTCAGGCGAATGTTTGAATAAAAGTTTATACTGAAATCCAATTTTTGTTTTTTTCTAAATCCACTTTGAATCCTCAAAAAACTGAATTATAAACAGAATATTTGGATTATCTACACTGCCTCATTAAAATATGTTATTTCTAAATAAATTCTGACATTTTAAAATTAATTCTACCATAAATAAATTTCTGGTGAATATTTGAATAAAAGTCTGTAGGAAAATCCATTTAATTGTTTATCTAAATCCACTTTAAATGTTTATAACTTTAATTTTAGATAGAATATTTTAATGTTTTGTGCTGGCTCTTTAAAATATGCTATTTGTAATAAATTCTGATAATTTCAAATAAATTTAAGCATAAATAAATGTCTGGCAAATGTTTGGATAAAGGTCTGTACTCAAATCCAATTATGTTTGTATGTAAGTTTACTTTGAATGCTCACAACTTGTATTCTAGATAAAATATTTGGGTTTTCTTTACTTGTTCATTAAATTATGATACTTCTAAGTAGATTCTGATAATTTCAAATCAATTTAACTATAAATACATTTCTTGTAAATGTTTGAATAAAGGTTTGTACTGAAACCCAATTAATTTTGCATGTAAGTCCACATTGAATGCTCATAACTTTAAGTTTAAAAGTAATATTTTAATTTTCTATATTGTCATTTCTAAGTAAATTCTGAGAAATTAAAATCAATTTGAATATAAATAAATTTCTGATGCATGTTTGAATAAAAATCCGCTCTGAAATCTAATTCATTTTCTTATCTAAATCCACTTTGAATGTTTAAAACTTTAATTCTAAACAAAATATTTTGATTTTCTCTGTTGGCTCAGAAAAATACGTTATTTTTAAGTCAATTCTGAGAAATTGAAATCAATTCGACTATAAATAAATTTCTGGCGAATATTTGGATAAAGGTCTGTACTCAAATCCAATTAATTTTGCATGTAAGTTTACTTTGAATGCTCATAACTTGAATTCTAGACAAAATATTTAGGTTTTCTTTACCGGCTCATTAAATTATGATATTTCTAAGTAGATTCTGATAATTTCAAATCAATTTAACTATAAATACATTTCTTGTAAATGTTTGAATAAAGGTTTGCACTGAAACCCAATTAATTTTGCATGTAAGTCCACTTTGAATGCTCATAACTTTAAGTTTAAAAATAATTTTTTGATTTTCTATATTGTATTATTAAAATAAGTCATTTCTAAGTAAATTCTGAGAAATTAAAATCAATTTGAATATAAATAAATTTCTGATGCATGTTTGAATAAAAATCCGCTCTGAAATCTAATTCATTTTCTTATCTAAATCCACTTTGAATGTTTATAACTTTAATTCTAAACAAAATATTTTGATTTTCTCTTATGTCACATTAAAATACGTTATTTCTAAGTCAATTCGGAGAAATTGAAATCAATTTGACTATAAATAAATTTCTGGCGAATGTTTGGATAAAGGTCTGTACTCAAATCCAATTAATTTTGTATGTAAGTTTACTTTGAATGCTCATAACTTGAATTCTAGACATAATATTTGGGTTTTCTTTATCGGCTCATTAAATTATGATATTTCTAAGTAGATTCTGATAATTTCAAATCAATTTAACTATAAATACATTTCTTGTAAATGTTTGAATAAAGGTTTGCACTGAAACCCAATTAATTTTGCATGTAAGTCCACTTTGAATGCTCATAACTTTAAGTTTAAAAATAATTTTTTGATTTTCTATATTGTATTATTAAAATATGTCATTTCTAAGTAAATTCTGAGAAATTAAAATCAATTTGAATATAAATATCTGATGCATGTTTGAATAAAAATCCGCTCTGAAATCAAATTCATTTTCTTATCTAAATCAACTTTGAATGTTTATAACTTTAATTCTAAACAAAATATTTTGATTTTCTCTGTTGGCTCAGTAAAATACGTTATTTCTTAGTCAATTCTGAGAAATTTAAATCAATTTGGGTATAAATAGATTTCTGGCGAATATTTGAATACAAGTCTGCACTGAAATCCAATTCATTTTGTATGTAAGTTTACATTAATTGCTCATAGCTTGAATTCTAGAAAAAATATTTTGATTGTCTTTACCGGCTCATTAAATTATGATATTTCTAAGTAGATTCTAAGAGTTTCAAATCAATTTAAGTATAAATACATTTCTAGTAAATGTTTGAATAAAGAATTGATTGATAAAGCTGATAAATGTTGAAAGTTCATCGTCACTTTTATATAAATAAAACAATTTAAACACTTTTAAATATTTGGAATAAAACAACTCAGTTGGGAGGGTTTCACTTTTATTGTTGAACACTGCAACATGTTTCACCACACAGTGGCTTCATCAGGCAGATGAAATAATGTGTTGTTTTATTTCAAATAGTATTATGGAGTTTCATCATGTAACTTTTAAATATCATTTTTTCGCCTGAAGAAGCCACAGTGTAACGAAACAATTGTTGAGATATTTAAAAGTGTTTAAATGGTTTTATTTATATAAAAGCGTAGTTTGAATAAAAGTTTGCACTGAAATCCAATTAGTTTTTTATGTAAGTCCACTTTGAATGCTCATAACTTTGATTTTAAGTAGAATATTTTGATTTTCTAACTTGTCTTATTAAAATATGTTATTTCTAAGTAAATTCTGAGAAATTGAAATCAATTTGAATATAAATAAATTCCTGATGCATGCTGCAATAAAATAGATTTCAGTCCAACACATTTTTCATCTAAATCCACTTTGAATGTCTATAAATTCAATTTTAGACAGAATATTTATCATTTCTATGAATGATTAATAGTATTGCATATTGGGAATGTTTTTGTTAAATATACAAAATGTATTTGCTGTAAATTTTTAAGCATTCGTTGATTTTGTCAAAGAGTTCAGTTTGAAGTTACGAACGAGTGTTTTCCACTCCCAGGCTAAGCATGAAGTAAAATTTCGAGTTTAGAAAAGCCCCGCGTAGAAAATTTGTCGAGGGTCGCGCAGCGACCCGAGACAAATTTTCACGGGGCTTTTCTAAACTCGAAATTTTACTTCATGCGCCACGCGTACAAAACACTAAAATACTGTGAAATTTATGTATATTTGAGCCTCACTTGAAATCAGTGTTTTATGCGTAGCATTTTGAGTTTAGAAAAGCCCAGAACATTTTCTGGGCTTTTCTAAACTCAAAATTTTACTTCATGCGCCAAGCGCATAAAACACTGATTTCAAGTGAGGCTCAAATATACATACATTTCACAGTATTTTAGTGTTTTGTACGCGTGGCGCATGAAGTAAAATTTCGAGTTTAGAAAAGCCCCGTGAAAATTTGTCTCGGGTCGCTGCGCGACCCTCGACAAATTTTCTACGCGGGGCTTTTCTAAACTCGAAATTTTACTTCATGCTTAGTCTGGGAGTGGAAAACACTCGTTCGTAACTTCAAATTGAACTCTTCGACAAAATCGACGAATGCTTGAAAATTTACAGCAAATACATTTTGTATATTTAACAAAAACATTCCCAAATTTTCACGGGGCTTTTCTAAACTCGAAATTTTACTTCATGGGAGTGGAAAACACTTGTTTAAAGCTTCAAATTGAACTCTTTTAAAAAACAGCGCATGTCGGAAAATTTACAGCTTATGCACATGTTAAAATTCTGGCAACATAAAATATATATCCATGTTTATTTGCAACTACATAAGTGATTTAAATGTTTACTATCAAAAATCAAATATCGTACATTGCTGTCGCGTTCTGCACTCCTTAATTTGGTAAAGTGCAATGAAGCAGACAAAAGGAATAGATGCGAACACGAGAGGAGGTCTACCCTCTAAGCTGGGTAGGCGACACTTCAAGCTGAGTAGGCTAAGCCGTACAAAAAATGAGAAATTACAATAACCCAATTCGAACTCTAGACGCTAAGCTGACTAAATGCCTCGGTAATCAAATCGCTGAGTGTCACACATTCAATTTGGTAAATAAATGAAAAAGGAATTTTCCCGACTCATCACTTGAATCAACATGTACCGGCATTCCACATTCCTATCCAAAACATAAATCCAGAAATGCACTTATACTTAAATAATGTATTGGGAAATATTTTAATAATGCTCTTTGTTGTGTATCAACAATATAATCAATGAACAGTCAGCGGCAGAAAAATCACATTCGCAATTCAAGGTCGCGCACCGGGAACCCGTGTCGCGACTAATGCCGTACACGAATTCTACATATTAAACCCAATTTCTTTTCACATCTTTTTGGAAATTGCAGTATAATTTTAAGATATTAATAAAATAGCACGATGCTGCTTTTGATTATCCTATTTATTAAAAGGATAATCAAAATTTACATTGCTCTTATAGAGATTTGTAAGCAACGATTAATTTTATTTATTATTCATTTTAGATTAATAATAAATTTAATATAACATGTTTACAATAATTACTTCAATAAATTGAAGCAATATGAAAAAGAAATAATGCTTTTTATGGAAGTATTGCACGGATTTATGTGATCATTTAAGAGTGTTCCATTAGTTGATTTATATAAAATTTAAGAAACATTTTAATAAAAAAAAGAATAGTGTCAATTTATTTGCAAAGCTTCAATGTGCAATATGTATAAGTTTCAAAGATCTCTTTTCATTATTGTGGAAGATTAATCGTTGTTCGTTCTTATGGCTAAATAACATGTGAATTTCCGACCTTAAATCTACGCGAGATAAAAAAAAGTCTGGACTAGGGATGAAAACTCGGGGCAAAAATTAAATCAGGTGAGGCATGATGATTTTCATGAGTTGAGAGCCCCTGCTCTAAATGTTTAAATATTAATAAAAATTGAAAGTAGTAACAAATCCCCAAATGCCACAAGTTATCCACGACACGCACCTAAATTAACATCGTAATGATGATAATAATAATAAAGGGAACGGTAATTGAAAGTGCTCATTATCCCATCAGGCTCTGTTTTGTGCGAAATGCTCCCGATGATTCAGATAATTAAAAACGAAAACAAACATTGATACATTCAGTTAATTTTATTACTTACAACAACAATCATTATTTCCACCTTTAAATAATCTATTTAAAATATACATCATAAAAAATAAACAGATTTTATAGTTCTTAAAATATATAACAAAATTTGTGCGAATACTCATAAAGTAAAACCAATAAAACAATTTTCACGTTTAATTAATCTATTTAAATAATAATTATAAAAAATAAACACATCTTCTAGTCCTTATACAAATAATATAACGAAAATTATTTAGCGTTTACTAAAGTTTCAGGACTATTATCTTTAATCAGATTAACACTGGATCAGACATTTAGTCTCTTATCAACAAATTTCCTTGCTAATAATTATAGTTTAAGACATTATCAATTTTGGGTTTTTTAAACTGTTAAATAATAAAACTGTTTCTACTAAAATTTCAAGAATATTATAGTTGTATTTTCATTTACTAAACAGCTTTATTTCTAAGAAAGCACGTTTCTATAAATTTGAAATTCTTAGTAATGTAATAAATCCATTAAATTTTTATGGATTCGTTAAAAACCGGCAATTTCATTTAAAACGCAGTGAAAATTCTGTTCATAATGCAAAAAACGAACGCAATAATATTTCAAAGAGTTCAGCTTTTACCTCTCGTGTGTGTTACATTTATCACTTTTTCAGTACAATCAATGCTCTAACACTGAATTTAAAACTGGTTTAAAATTAATAAAACACTTCATTATTGTTTCAACAGTGAAACAATAACCTAGTGTTTTATTAATTTTAAACCAGTTTTAAATTCAGTGTTTAAACCTGTTTCACCAAGTGTTAGATGAGTCTGCAATTGCAAGTTTAAAATAATGCCCTTTTTGCTAAAATTGGAGCGCTATTTTAAAAAAAATGTGCTTAGAAATTTGAGCTTTAATTATAAGGAAGTCTATACTTTGAATTAATAGATAATATGATACTAATTTGGGATTTGTCCAGTTTGTATTTCTTTTGTATGTAAATAAATAAATACAGTCAACAACATTTTCCACCTTTTCAGTATAATCAAATTCACATGAAATTCATTGTTAACTCAATATTAATGACCAATTATTCATCATTTACGAGTATAAACATAAATTCAATATTAATATAAAATAAATCATCGATAATTTAATATTCATGTGCATTGAACCGGTTTTTATTGCAATTATTTGCTTTTAAATGATAAAGAAAACAAATATTGCTTTCTTTGCTTGCTATAGTGCAATAAATGTCGCAAAGAGAACGGATGTCAATATTTTCTTTATGCAACTAAGTTGCAAGTAAAATCAATGTCCTAGTTTACAAATTCTGAGTTTAAAAGACATTTATGTTATTGCGATATTGCATGAAAATGGCAAATAACCAGAGAAACAATTGCACCTTCATAAATGGGGATCTTGACATTTTTTTAATGTCTTAATTAATTCTTTAGAAGCAAAAAAACATTATGTCCTATGTGTTTTTTCTTAATTATACAATTAAAAGAAAAAAATTCTGAAGAAAATTGCTTAATTCGCTTAAATTTTGAAAGAAATGATTACACAAAATAAACATTTGAAATATTAAGCAGAATATTTTGAACTTTACATGAAATCAGTGTTTTATACGCGTGGCGCATGAAGTAAAATTTCGAGTTTAGAAAAGCCTGAAAATTTGGTTAGGTCGCGACCAAACCAAATTTTCAGGCTTTTCTAAACTCGAAATTTTACTTCATGCTTAAACTGGGAGTGGAAAACACTCGATTAAAGCTTCAAATTGAACGCTGTTATAAACACAACGACTTCCTAAAAATTTACCAAACACTAGTTATCCGGATATGTTTACTTTATATACAAATTCCCTGTGTGTATTTTTTGTTCTTACAGTCGCTGTAAAAAACTTTGATTTTTGTTCATATGCTAAAATAAGAATAAAAGTGTCGATAGAGCTTTATTTTTGTAGAAGAGTGAAATTAGTTTAAGTAGAATTTTTTTAACTTGTAAATTATAAGTTGCAAAACATAAAGAATTTATTCATATATAATAAACAAACAACAAAATACTGGTTTAAAAAACAGAAGTATTGACACACTTTTTAGTTTTAGACATTTAATCATATAGAATTAACAAACAACAAAATACTGGTTTAAGAAACAGAAGTAATGACAAACTTTTTAGTTAGATGAACATTTCGAGTGCTAAGCACTCATTATCAATAGGTATTAAAAACGTGTGCGCTAAGCACACGTACATTTCAAATGTACACTTCTGTGCAATAAAATTAAGTACACAAAATATGTTATAGTTTAAAGCGGACATGATGAGTTTCCTAGTTATGTAAATATGTCAATTTCCTTAATGTCAAAATGCCGCGTCATTTAGACAACAATTCAAAAATTCGAATTCTAACTAAAACACAAGATCATTTTTCTATTAGACAAATTGCTTGATTGGTGAACATCAGTAAAGACACTGTTTTCAGAGTTAAGAAACTGGGAGCAGGAAAAAAGTGTTATGTGGTTTTATTATTTATTGAAACTGCTGCTAGGCAATTAAAACAGACCCGAATTATACAACTAGAATATTGTAAAAAATAGTTATAAGACCTGTGCTTAATTTTATTGCACAGAAGTGTACATCCGACGAATAAAAGTAAAAGTAAAGTAAGGAATAAAACGTTTTTCATTGTGATTAAATATTCCACATAACTAGTTAAATTTTACATATTTAGTTAACCTATATTATTTATTTTTTAAATAGATACCGTTAACTGGATAAATAAATAAATAAACAATTAAAGAAGTACAATACTTGTATTAAAATGTTTGTATTTTATTTGTAATTTACATATCTTTATCAAAATGTATGTATACTTTATAAATATATAAAGAAATGCAAAAACCCGCAAAGTAATAAACCGTTTGATGTGTTGGTTTATGGAAAAGCCATTGTTTTTCACTTTCTTTTTTTTTCCCATGCGGGCATTCTTTTTTTGCATTTTTCGTTGATCTAAAAGTAGACCCGCACGCTCGCAATTGGAAAATGTGCAATTGAAAATATTAAAAGCACACTAAGCACTAACTTGCGCATAAAACGGCGGTATTTTTAGTAAGTAATAATAATAAAGTTGAAAACTACTCTGAAAATTTTAATTATCGCGGACAAATGATTGCAAAAAAATGCAATTTATGGACAAATATTTACTTAGGTCAGTATTCTAAAAATGTTTGCCCGTGTGAGTAAGTTTTAAATATTATATCTTAAGAAATTTCAATTATTAGTGATGTATTTTATTTTTTAATCACAGATTTCCACTTCTTGGTTAAACATGAAGTAAAACTTCCAGTTTAGACAAGCCTGAAAATTTGGATTAGCCAGGGCGCGAGCGAAGCGAGGCTAGCCCCGGCAAATCCAAATTTTTAGGCTTCTCTAAACTCGAAATTTTACTTCGTACGCATATAAAGTATCGATTTAATATGTATATATATATATTTCTAACTTTACATTAAATCGATACTTTATATGCATGGCGCGTGAAGTAAAATTTCGAGTTTAGAGAAGCCTGAAAATTTTGAAGTTTTACTTCATGCTTAACCAAGGAGTGCAAATCTATGATTAAAAAATAAAATACATCACTAATAGTATATACAGGGTGTCCCAAAAGTTTGGAAACGGTTGAATATCTCGAGAACACCTCATCGGATCAAGATGGTATAAAATACGTCTTTCTTTATTTTTAAAGCTCTATTTAGGCATGCTGTGCGATAGCCACCCACACCCCCTCTGGGTTCTGGTTCGAGGGGGTAGTTTAGAAAATTTAAATGGAAACTCCTATTTTTTAATTGTTTTATCACTCCCTCCCCAATCCCGTTCGGTGGTGGAAAGAGTAGTTTTGAATTTTTCTGCGAAAAAAAATATTTTGCTTGCACTGTTGCATTTTGTATCAAAAACGGTTTATGAATTTTTAAAATTGCCACTTCCCCCCACACACACACACCCTTTAAAAGTAGAAAAAGTGGTATTTTAAAAAAAAGTACCACCATTTTTTTTAGACAAAAATGATTTTTCTTGCAGAGTTTCATTGTCTATCAAAAACTCCTTATGGAGTTTCAAAATATCCACACCTTAACCCTTTTTTGGAGGGTGGAAAAAGGAAGTTTTCGCTCAATTTATCGTCGAAAAATGTTTTCCATTTTGTCATGTTTACAATTTTAAATGAAAGCACAGAAGTGTAGTTATTGAACATTTATTTCGGACTGTCAATGTTGACGTTCTCGACGACTCCGTGAAATTCTAAGAAATGGGTAATAGCTCAGAAACTTTAAATCTAAATTAATTAAGCTGCTATCTGTCGTTTTGAGATGAGGTTATCGGAAAGTGAACGCATATCATTATTAATGATGCGTGGGTCCGGGGAGAATGTGAGATCTTACAGTGTCAAAATCGACGGTTAAAAAAACAGTGAAACGATTTGAAGATACTGGAGCAGTAAAGTATCGCGAACGCAGTGGCAGGCCAAGAACGGCATCAAACGAAGATCAGAAGGTGGAAGTGTTGCAGCATTTCGTGGAAGACCCTCATATTTCTGTAAGGAGAGTGTCGCAAGCTCAATTCATCAGCAAGACTTCAGTACATTGCATAATGCAGGAGGAAAAGTGGCACCCTTACAAGATTCATCTTGTGCAAGAACTTTTGGAGGATGATTTTCGAAGGAGGAACGAGTTCTGCAGAGACATGGTGCGTCGTTGTGCTGCCGACCGTGCGTTCCTGGATAACGTGGTTTTCTCCGACGAAGCGACATTCCAGCTGAATGGTTAAGTAAATCGCCACAATTGTCGTTATTGGTGTGACGCGAATCCTCACTGGATGAGCGACATTCACAGCCAGTATCCGGAGAAGCTGAACGTTTGGGCAGGTTTTTCTAAACATGGAGTTGGGGGGCCGTTTTTCATCGAGGGCAACTTGACTGACGAAAAGTATTTAGATTTGTTGCAAGATGAAGTGGTACCAGCAATTAATCATTTGTTCCATGGAAACGTGCAAAATGTGTGGTTTCAATAAGATGGCGCCCCTCCCCATTACGCCGTGAGAGTGAGGCTGTTTTTGGACCGTACATTTCCCAACCGTTGGATCGGACGACGCGGCCCTCTTGAATGGCCTGCGAGATCGCCGGATTTGACCCCACTGGATTTATCCTTCTGGGGATTTGTGAAGAACAGCGTGTACACTAACAGACCTGCCAATTTAGCTGACTTGCGGAATCGCATCATGGACCAGGCTGCATTAGTTATACCGCAAATGAGGACTAACGTGATCAACGATTTTCACAGCCCACTGGGTCAGTGCCAAGGCCAAAATGGCGGTCAGTTTGAACATTTGCGATAAGGAAGAAGACGATTTGGCGGCGGAGATGCAACATCAAACCACCGGAAGTGCAACAATCAGCCCTTTTCAGGGCTACATGATGTGCAAAATCCGATCATGCAACCTCCCCGTGGTGCACATCGGGTCACGCTAATGCCGACGGTATTGTAAAGTTAATTTATAAATAAATAAATAAATAAATAAATAAATTTTGATCTTAGTAGAAAGTGGGGAAAAAGCCAAAATAACGAAATGATTTTTTAATAACAATAACATAACCAATTTTAGATCAGGGATCAAAAAATGAGACAACCAAAATTACTTTGATTAAAAAAACAGCAATTACCCCTTATTTGCCTAAATAGAGCTTTTAAAAATAAAGAAAGACGTATTTTATACCATCTTGATCCGATGAGGTGTTCTCGAGATATTCAACCGTTTCCAAACTTTTGGGACACCCTGTATATTTATATATATATATATATATATATATATATATATATATATATATATATACAGGGTGTGCTTGCTTCATTAAAAATATTTTCAAGATTATACGACTTCCGGTTATACTGAAAGTAAGCACCAACTACCTTATTTTTAATAGAACGCTATAATTCTTATCACGAATTTTGATTCTACATAAAACATCATTAACTAACATAACCTCCAAATGTAATCGTTTTCGAGAATTTTGATAATTGGTTAAAATTTAGTGCTGTTTCATAATTCACTCAAAAACACGTATCTTCAAACAAAAGAAAATCAAAAGGATGTCATGTTTTCTATAAATAGTCAATACTCGAAGGTACCCATGGTGAATTATTTTTGGAATTTTAAAATACAGAGTGCTAAAATTATATCCCAAATTTAGTCAATTTTAAACGATTACATCTCGATTTTTTTAAAATGAAATACTCTGTATATTTTGACATATTTTGACGCAGAATTGAATTCTGCCTTGATCTATTCCCTATACCTATCTTCGATTTGGAGATATTAAGATGTTTGTAAAAATATGTCAGTGCAATAGAAAAACAATAATTTATCAACGGGCTTCGAAAATAAACAACAACTATTTGTTTATTTAGACCAGTGGTGGGGAAACTTTTTTTAAGACGGGCCATTTGTAATAACCAGACAATCGTAGCGGGCCAAAGAATAATGCCTAATCGTAGGTAGGTAGTTTTTATGCGGATCGTCACATTACGAAGTATGAACGCGTTCAAACATTCTCACGACGGCACTCTTAAGCGGGCCGGATTAAACCTTTCCGCGGGCCGGACTTGGCCCGCGGGCCGTAGTTTCCCCATCACTGATTTAGACAAACAGGTGTTTTTTGAATTAAAAAGTCAATCGTATTGTTGTTACTTGCTTTAGCAGTGAAGTGATGTTAAAATGAATCCTAGAGGTAATTACTCTAACAACGATATTTTAAATTTATTTTACATTCACAGCGAATGTCAAATACTTGTTTAAAGGACGGTACATTTAATCAAAGGTATCCCCATTTAACCCCAACGATTGGGATTTTGTTTAAAAAGTTGAAAAAAAAATCAGCACTTCCCCTGAAGCTTATAAATCAAGAATGTTTATTTTTATTTCAATAAAAATGTCTTACTTAACATGGACATTTAAATTCATTAAATATGCATTCGTGTAACAAATCATTGCCTTCGTATTAAAATTAAGTCCATGCATACCTAAGATATGTTTACAAGTGTAAATTAGTTTGCCAATGTTGTGATGAGACGTCAAAACTGACATTTATAGATTGTGGAGAGTCGGAAACGCATGAAATGGAATTCATCCAGAACAAATATAATTTGCATTTATGAATGCATTTAAATTTAAAACTGATACATCGTCTGTTTTAAAAGTAGAAGTTGTAATATGATACTAATTTTCCCTGCAGTTTATGATTTTTACGATTTGTTAGTTTCACGTTAAATCGTTTGTAGTTATTTTAAACTTTATAAAAAAAATTCACAGTGAGTTCTGTGTTTTTCAGGGTTGTTATGTTTAAAACCCTTTGTTTTAAAACAGTGTTTAAAACATGTTTAAAAACAGCCGTCGTGTTTTCATTTTTGTTTTAAACATGTTACAAAAAAAAGTTTAAACAAAATCAACGTTTAAGATTTTGTTTAAACTTTTTTTGTATTGTCTTAAATTAGTTAAACTATCTTTTATACTACTTTATTAACTATTTTTTATTTACGTTTTTAAATTTTAGTTAAATTGTTGAAGATATTTCAAATTGCATTATTAAAAATAACATGTTATCATAATAAAATATCACAATTATGTTATGTTATGTTTATACCCGATATATCCGGTGTATTTTTTTATAATCCCTTTTTTTTAAATCGGTTAATTTGAAGCGTTTAACGAGTGTTTCCAATCCTTGATAAAGCATGAAGTAAAATTTCGAGTTTAGAAAAGCCTTAAAATAAGGCATGCAGAGTATGTTATTTTAATAGGTAGGATTTTATTCCAGTTATGATTATATTATCATCAATTCACATTTTTTATAAATTACATTTTTATATTTTGAATAAGTTGTTCATCTTCTTAAAAAAATATATATTAGTGAAATCTAACTAAGTGAAATAAAACACTTTAACTTTGTTTGTATAACACACTATTTTTATTTTCGTGACTGCAGTTTCGGCAATTCAACTTGCCATTATCAAACAGAGTTATCTGTTTGATAATGGCAAGTTGAATTGCCGAAACTGCAGTCACGAAAATAAAAATAGTGTGTTGTACAAACAAAGTTAAAGTGTTTTATTTCATTGAATTAACATGTATAACGAAGTAGAAGCCTCCACAGTTCATAATTTAAGTGTTTTCTTTTTCAAATTATTATATTTTGCTATATGGAATTTCTTGAGTATTTCACTTCTCTTATTACCAAAGTAACTTTCTAACTTTGCAAACTGAGGCTTGCAGAGTGTGTTATTTTAATTGGTAGTAGTATTTGATTTTAGTTATAATTGTGTTTTCATTAATTTTACGTTGAAGTGTTATGTTATCGTCGAAACGTCTGTTTATGTGTAATAAAACTTATATATCCAAGGTAAATCTTTGGACAACTTGTGTTGGAACAATAAATTTACTTTTATCATTCTTCAGAGCGGTTAAAAAGCGAACAGTAAATTTTGATTTATTGAATGTTCTGATTTAATTTTATGACTAACTACATCAAACTGGATTCAGCAGAGAATAATTTGAAATACAAATGTAGGTTATTATTTTGTAATAGTATTTTTAAAAATGACAAAAAATTAATATGTAAAACAATAGTGTAATAAACTTACAAATACGAAAAAAACAACTTGAAAACATAATAATGTAATAATGCAAAAATCGAATCTTAAAAAATCATCAAAACCATAAAAACCCTTTTTAAGGCTTTTTATAGTTTTGACGATTTCTTAAGATACTTTTAATTTCTTGTTTGAAAGAACCAAATTTTCAGGCTTTTCTAAACTTGAAATTTTACTTCATGCTTAATCTGGGAGTGGAAACAGTGGTTAGAATTTTCAAATTTAACACTTTAATGAAACAAAGAATGCCAAAAAATTCAGCGCATTAATCGGGCTGTCTATACTTAAAATAAAAAAAATAGAATGTATAAATTATGTAATAGATTGTTTATGTATTGAAATAAATTTTGATAAGACATCATAATAAAATTATTTCCTCGTTCTCATGAGGTACTTGGAAAATTTATTGCCCACAGCAATAAACCCAGATATACGAAATGTGATGTTCTGTTCTCGCCTGTTTAAATTAATGTTAATGGTCTGCAGAAAATTTTATACATTAATTCACGTACGGGTGTAAAATGTATGTGTGTATTACTCAACAGCTGTTAACAAAACGTGAGATCATCTCAAAACAAATAATTAACCAATAAAATATTCATACAAAAATTAGTTTACAAAGTTTTCTATTAGTTTACAAAGTTTTCTATTAGTTTAAAAAGTTTTCTATTAGTTTACAAAGTTTTCTATTAGTTTACAAAGTTTCCTATTAGTTTACAAAGTTTTCTATTAGTTTACAAAGTTTTCTATTAGTTTACAAAGTTTTCTATTAGTTTACAAAGTTTCCTATTAGTTTACAAAGTTTACTATTAGTTTACAAAGTTTTCTATTAGTTTACAAAGTTTTCTATTAGTTTACAAAGTTTTCTATTAGTTAACAAAGTTTTCTATACAACTGTAAACTATTTATTTGCATTTTAGTAGTATTTTATTTTATTTTGTACCTAAAAAAATAGCCAAATAAGCAATATCAGCGAATTAGGTCATACTGAAAAAATCATTTTATCAAGTGAGTGCGCAAGGAGGACAAAAGACGACGACGATCGTTTCGCTCTTTTAATGAGCTCCTCAGGCCGCCACATCCATCATCCCATACATACTCATTTGAAATATGGCGGCCTGAGGAGCTCATAAAAAGGGCGAAACGATCGTCGTCGACTTCTGTCCTCCTTGCACACACACTTGATAAAATATTTTTTTCAGCATCACCTAATTCGCTGTTATTTCTTATTTGGTACTTATAGGTGGGTCGTTAATTCTAATTTGCTTAAAAATAAAGTTACTTATGTCTGGTTCACAAACTTCAGATAAATCTTATTCAAAGATTACATATATTTGTCGATTGAAATATGTCATCAACGTCAAAAAATGTGAAAAAAAAAACAGATCTGATGATTTTTTTATAATATTGGATATTTGGTTAGAGACTCTGGTACTATAATATAAAAAAAACAGATCTGATGATTTTTTCATAATGTTGGATATTTGGTTAGAGACTCTGGTTGTAATTTGTACTTTTCATGGTTGCCATGTCCCTAATTACCTCATGGCATATCAACAATATGGAAAACTTGCTCAAACTCAATTCATTCTACTTTTATTCTTATTCACAAAAAAGTAATTCTTGCATTTTTTTCGAGTTTAGAAAAGCCCAGAAAATTTGTCTCGGGTCGCTGCGCGACCCTCTACAAATTTTCACGGGGCTTTTCTAAACTCGAAATTTTACTTCATGCTTAGTCTGGGAGTGGACAACACTCGTTTAAAGGTTCAAATTGAACTCTTTTAAAAAAACAACGAATGTCAGAAAATGTACAGCTTATGCATGTTTACCTTACGTTTACCATGAAGTAACCACATTTAAATTCAGCGCGCATTTGTGACGTAAGTGATCTCTACCCCTACTCCAAAATCTTCGATTCTGTCAATCCTTTTTTTTAAGTTTAATTTGAAGCTTTAAACAAGTGTTTTCCACTCCCAGCCTAAGCATGAAGTAAAATTTCGAGTTTAGAAAAGCCCCGTGAAAATTTGTCGAGGGTCGCGCAGCGACCCGAGACAAATTTTCTGGGCTTTTCTAAACTCGAAATTTTACTTCATGCGCCACGCGTATAAAACACTAAAATATTGTAAAATTTATGTATATTCGAATTTCGCTTGAAATATGTGTTTTATAAGCGTGGCGCATGAAGTAAAATTTCGAGTTTAGAAAAGCCCAGAAAATTTGTCTCGGGTCGCTGCGCGACCCTCGACAAATTTTCACGGGGCTTTTCTAAACTCGAAATTTTACTTCATGCTTAGTCTGGGAGTGGACAACACTCGTTTAAAGGTTCAAATTGAACTCTTTTAAAAAACAACGAATGTCAGAAAATGTACAGCTTATGCATGTTTACCTTAAGTTTACCATGAAGTAACCACATTTAAATTCAGCGCGCATTTGTGACGTAAGTGATCTCTACCCCTACTCCAAAATCTTCGATTCTGTCAATCCTTACCGTATAGTCGAACATCCTTGGATAATATGATCAAGTACCAAGTTGGCATTACCTACCTGAAAATTATGAGTAACCGTCGAAAAGTGGAAATTGCTCGCGATTGGATTTATCGGGTTTTGCGCGCGAGCTCCTTATTTGTCGATTTAACTGACGATAATGTGAAAGCATCAAACCTATAAAATATTAATACAAAAAATTACAACAAAGTATTGGCAATTTCATTCATAATTCATGTTCATACAAAATATGAGTTTACAAAATTAAATGAAAATTTATAATATACTGAATGACATTAGAAATGCAACACCTAGAAATAACGGTTTTTTTGCAGTTGATTTTATCTTTATTTATTAGGTCTTAAGTTAATTAATACATGATAAAAATTTGAATCAAAACAAAAAACAAACAAGTAAATTACACCTAATAATGTGTTTGGCGACCTCCATTTCGAACGCATTCATTAACACGTCTGGGCATCGATTCGATGAGGTGATCGACTTCCTCCTGAGGTAGTTCGTCCCAACCAACCTGAATTTGCTGCTGCAGCTCAGCCAGAGTCTGTGGAGGGTTCGGTAAACTTGTCAGTCTCCGACCTAGCATATCCCAGACATGTTCTATTGGGTTTATATCTGGAGATCTGGGCGGCCAAGGTAAAACATTTATGGCACCAGCTTCCAAGAAGTCCCTCGTTAGATGTGCTATGTGAGGACGTGCGTTATCTTGTTGAAACAACACGTAGAATTGTATTTGTGGCCCGCGAAGAAGATAGTTTGGAGACCCAGGGTCTAGGCCTTCGTACTCTGGGCATCTTGTCGACGCAGTTAAATTTAAAAACTGATGAAATTAGTTGTTGAATCGTCTATTTAAACGTATTTTAATATGAAACTGATAGATACGATTATTTTTTTCCAAAAAATGTTAAAGATAAAAGGTTGCAACTTTTATCATAGCATTCTTTTTACACATTAAACTTTTATTTATTTATTTATTAACGGAATCTCCATTTTATTACATAAGTGTACATATACATATTGTAATATATGACAAAAATAACAAAAAACATAAAAATCATTTAAAGAATTACATTGATTACAACCGACTAAATTATTACTGAACAAAAATAACAAAAACCATATAACTTGCACAAAAAAAATTGTTGACGAAGAATGGTTATTTCCAGGTGTTGCATTTCTAATGTCATTCAGTATACTTAAACCAATTAAATATAAATGCAAAAAATTAATTTACAAAGTTGAATAGAACTAATATTCAGACTGTAATTTTATTTAATAATTCCCAGATTTATTCGTATTTGTATATAGACATTTTATTTCGTCCGAGCGAAACATTCTAAATTCGTAATAATGAGCATAAATTATGAATGAATTCCATGTCTTAAATGCGCGATGAAATTCCGAGACGATGCGACGTTTCAAAAAGCAGAAGTAATAAATTAATTTAGTGTAAAGAACAGCCGTCTCTCTCTCTCTAGCACCGCCAATTTAAAACCCAACCCGATATTTCATACTTGTAATAAGGATTAATTGCCAGCAACTCAAGACGTGGACATTCATTAACGCCTTACGAAACATATGTTAATGTCAATATCAAAAGCAAGGATTTACACGCAGTGAAAACATAAAAACGAAGAAAATAGATTTTGTAACTAAGAAAATACATATTTTTTTATGAAAACAAAATGTGTACACTTTATTTTACATATCGTATATTTAATAAAAAAAAAACCTCTAGAGTGCCATGATATAATCTTTTTTTCACTTCATTTTACACATCGTATATTCAATAAGAAAACCTCTAGAGTGCCTTGATATAATCTGTTACTAATTTAAGTTAGCTCGACGCTTTAGAAATTGACATATAAAACGTCAAACAATAATTATAATATATAAATTCAATATCAAAATTCAGGATTTACACGCAGTGGAAAAGTAAAAATAAAGGGAATACATTTTGTGATCAGGAAAACACATATTTTTTTTCATAAAATCAAAATCTGTACACTCAATTTTACATATCGTATATTCAATAAAAAAAACCTCAAGAGTGCTTTGATTTATTCCTTTTTTTTTAAATAAGTTAGCTAGACGCTTTAGGAATTGACATATAAAAAGTCAGACATATTTCAATTTTTTTCAATTTCAATTTATTTAGTATTAAAAGCATAGCTGTACACACGTTAAAACATACATGTAATAGTATAAAATCAGGTAATTACAAGACATAGAAGCACAGACATTTTTTACATGATCAGCGCATAATAGTATTTTTACGAAACACAAGACAAAAATTAAATATATAATAAAATTACTAATATTATACATATGTTTATATTAACAAGTCACCGTTCAGAAAGTCATTAACACTGTAATAGGACCCTGAACACAGTAATCGTTTCACTTGTGATTTAAACATTTTTATGTTTAAAGATTTTATATGATTTGGCAATTTGTTGTAAAATAGTGGAGCGTAATAATTTTCACTATTCCTTGTTCTATAAATACGAGTATATTTTATCTTAACGTTGTCAGAAATTCTTGTATTATAACTGTGATGTTCCTTTGTAATTGTGTACATATGTAGATTCGTTTTCACAAATAGCAGGCACCTTAAAATATATAATGACGGAACTGTTAAGATGTTTAAGTTTTTAAAGTTATTTTTAATGTCTTGGCGAAAATGTAATTGGAGTAGGGCTCGTATACATTTTCGTTGAAGCCCAAATATACGTTTAATATGTGTGGTATGGCCCCATGACAAGATGGAGTAATTTATTTGTGATTGTACCAGCGAGTAATAGCAATTTAACATGGTTGTTAAATTATTAAATTTAGTTAAACTGCGGATCAAGTACACATATTTTGAAATCTTTTTACAGATAAATTCAGCTTGATTACTCCACGTTAATCCCGGGTCCAGCACAACCCCTAAAAATTTGGTTTCGTTTTTGTTGACAATATCTGAGCAGTCCTTTAGACTGAAGATCATATTAGATGTTTTATTTTCATTCAGCAACAAACGATTGCTGATTAACCATTCTTTAACCTTCGATTGTGTATCCCCGAGACCATCCAGCAATACAGGGAGATGTTTCTTTGATTGGTAGCACTTAGTGTCGTCTGCGTACAAAGTGAAATTTGAGTTAGGGTCACAATTTGTCAAATCATTGATAAAAATCAAGAATAGAAGCGGTCCTAGGACAGACCCTTGAGGTACCCCAGTGTGTATGTAATCTACATTTGAATAATTATAATATATAATTTCAGAGTTTTCAACCTACAATATTTTCTATCCCACTCTAGAAGATCTTTTTTTTAATTAAGAATGTGATATTTCCCTATGCAAAATGCTTACTTTTAACTAATCAAAATACTACGAAATTTTCTTTTAAATATATAAAATGTACACGCTGTAAACTTTCAAGCATTCGTCGATTTTATAAAAGCGTTCAATTTGAATTTACAAACGAGTGTTTTCCACTCCCAGATTAAGCATGAAGTAAAATTTCGAGTTTAGAAAAGCCTGAAAATTTGGTTTGAACGCGTAGCGCGAAGCGCGGAGCGGCCAAACCAAATTTTCAGGCTTTTCTAAACTCGAAATTTTACTTCATGCGCCACCGGTACACAACACTGATTCAACGTAAAGTTTAGCGGTGCGTTTTAAACTTCGTAATATGTCAGTGTTTTGTACCGGTGGCGCATGAAGTAAAATTTCGAGTTTAGAAAAGCCTGAAAATTTGGTTTGGCCGCTCCGCGCTTCGCGCTACGCGTCCAAACCAAATTTTCAGGCTTTTCTAAACTCGAAATTTTACTTCATGCTTAATCTGGGAGTGGAAAACACTCGTTTGTAAATTCAAATTGAAGCCTGAAAATTTGGTTAGGTCGGCCAAACCAAATGTTCAGGCTTTTCTAAACTCGAAATTTTACTTCATGCGCCACGCGTATAAAACATTAAAATATTGTGAAGTTAGAAATACACTTAAAAATCCTTTTTTAAAAATAAGTAATCAAAATATTTAAATAACAAAATATTTACATTTTTCTTCACAAATTCTCGAGTCAGGTCAAATAATACAATGTATCCAATTAACATATTTAGTAATTTAATGGGTAACTTATTAATAATGTTGCGTTATTACATCAATGGCGTTTAATGGGTAAATCATAAAATGGCAAATTGTATCCCTATATTATATTTTAGTTGGTACTTCGAATAACTTTAGATACCTAAAACGTCTTTTAAACATGTTTTTCAAACACGTGTTTATGTTTAAAACTTTGTGTAGGTAAATTAAGAAAAACATGTTTGTTTTGATAAGAAAATTTAACATCTATCACAGTGATGGGGAAACTACGGCCCGCGGGCCAAGTCCGGCCCGCGGAAAGGTTTAATCCGGCCCGTTTAAGAGTGCCGTCGTGAGAATGTTTGAACGCGTTCTTACTTCGTAATGTGACGACCCGCATAAAAACTACCTACCTACGATTAAGCATTATTCTTTGGCCCGCTACGATTGTATGGTTATTACAAATGGCCCGTCTTAAAAAAAGTTTCCCCACCACTGATCTATCATATACAATGTATTGTATCATTGAATTATGTAGCATACGTGAATAAAGCTATTATTATTATTATTATTAAAAAAAATAACTTTATTAACAACTCTGCATGTAATTCACATCATCAACGTATATTTTAGTACTGTCAAGTTATATTGGCGTAATATCATATTTAAAAAAACCTCTAGAGTGCCAAGGAAAATATTGTAGGTTGGCAACCCTGAAATTATACAGGGTGTCTCAGAGTCACTCGATTTTAACAGCTACATAACCTAAAAATATTTGCATGTATACAGGGTGTGCCATAAAGACAGTAGCAGATGCAACTTGCTTATTTTAAAGGGATTACCTTGTATGTTAATTGGTTTTGAAGGTCCTCAAAAAAATGCGTGTCATTTTATTAAAAACATTTGGTCTAAGTTGTACCGTTTTACAGTAATTTGACATGTATGTATAAAAATCACGTTGCAAGTTGCATCCTCTGCTCTCTTTATGGCATACCCTGTATACATACAAATATTTTTAAGTTATGCAGCGCTTAGCACCAAGCAACTTTGTTACAGAAACTGTTCGTTTATCTTTAATGTGAGTCGAGATATCCTACAAGAACGCACTAATGGGACACCCTATATATTGAAATTATTATATCTGACGTTTTATATGTTAATTCCTAAAGTGTGTAGCCAGCTTAAAAAGGAATTAAAGATTATCTTGGCAACCATGGCACTCTAGAGGTGTTTTTTTTATTGAATATACGATATTAAATCAACATAACTTTACTAAACATAGTAACATTCATTCGTACGACACCAGACACGTAGGTGATATGTATGTAGAACGTTGCCGGTTTAATATAAGACAAAAGTCACCAAACGTATTAGGGCCTAAATTATATAATAATTTGCCGAATGATATAAAATCAATTAAATCTATTCACAAATTCAAAAAGAGCTTAAAAACCTACGGATGTGAAGTTAGCCATAGATTTCAGCCATAGATTTATTATTTCATAATTTCTAAAAGTATTCAAAATAAATAGAATATATTTACTTTAGGGTGTCAATAAAACATTAATTTAACAGAATGTGGTACAAGAGCCCTAATTTTGAACCCTTAATATATTTTTTCACACCCTTAAATGATAAGATAAAAAAATCTTTAAATATTTCAAAGTGCGCCATCTCCCATAAAAAAGTTAGCAACAAATATGGCTTCAGCACACATTAAACTATTATTTAAACAAATAAAATTCATTCCACCCAACTTTCGTCTTAGGGAAAAAAAAATCAAAATCATCTCTCTATCTCGGATCGGCGTCGAATAAATCTTCAAATACTTCAAAGTGCGCCGACTCCCATAAAAAAGTTAGCAACAAATATGGCTTCAGCACACATTAAACTATTATTTAAACAAATAAAATTCATTCCACCCAACTTTGGTCTTAGGGAAAAAAAATATCAAAATCATCTCTCTATCTCGGATCGGCGTCGAATAAATCTTCAAATATTTCAAAGTGCGCCGTCTCCCATAAAAAAGTTAGCAACAAATATAGATTCACTACTACTATTTAATCAAAATTAATTCGGAACCAAACTTTGGTCTTAGAACAATATCCCTAATTAACTCGATGTGATTTTACCTGGCTTGTGCATAGTTCACATTTATGAATAAAAGTATCATTTGTTACACACAGTTGGCAGCAAAATCGGTGGCATTGTTGACATTCGATTTCTCGATTCATTTCTCCGCAATACAGACACATAAGTGAAATATCGTCAGATTGATCAATTATTAAATTTTTTAACATTTTTATGGGAGACGGCGCACTTTGATATATTTGAAGATTTATTCCACGCCGATCCGAGATAGAGGGAAGATTTTGATATTTTTTTCCCTAAGACCAAAGTTGGGTGGAATAAATTTTATTTATTTAAATAATGGTTTATTGTTTGCTGAATCCATATTTGTTACTAACTTATTTGTGGGAGACGGCGCACTTCGAAATATTTGAAGATTTATTCGAAGCCGATCCGAAAAAGAGAGAAGATTTCGATATTTTTTTTCTCTAAGACCAAAGTTGGGTGGAATGAAGTTTATTTGTTTAAATAATAGTTTAATGTGTGCTGAATCCATATTTGTTGCTAACTTTTTCATGGGAGACGGCGCACTTTGAAATATTTGAAGATTTATTCGAAGCCGATCCGAGATGGAGAGATGATTTTGATATTTTTTTCCCCTAAGACCAAAGTTGGGTGGAATGAATTTTATTTGTTTAAATAATAGTTTAATGTGTGCTGAAGCCATATTTGTTGCTAACTTTTTTATGGGAGACGGCGCACTTTGAAATATTTGAATATTTATTCGACGCCGATCCGAGATAGAGAGATGATTTTGACTTTTTTTTCCCCAAGACCAAAGTTGGGTGGAATGAATTTTATTTGTTTAAATAATAGTGTAATGTGTCCTGAAGCCATATTTGTTGCTAACTTTTTTATGGGAGGCGGCGCACTTTGAAATATTTGAAGATTTATTCGACGCCGATCCGAGATAGAGAGATGATTTTGATTTTTTTTCCCTAAGACCAAAGTTGGGTGGAATGAATTTTATTTGTTTAAATATTAGTTTAATGTGTGCTGAATCCATATTTGTTGCTAACTTTATTTTGGGAGTGGGCGCACTTTGAAATATTTGAAGATTTATTCGACGCCGATCGGAGATGGAGAGATGATTTTGATATTTTTTTTTTCCTAAGACCAAAGTTGGGTGGAATGTATTTTATTTGTTTAGATAATAGTTTAATGTGTGCTGAAGCCATATTTGTTGCTAACTTTTTTATGGGAAACGGCGCACTGTGAAATATTTGAAGATTTATTCGACGCCGATCCGAGATAGAGAGATGATTTTGATATTTTTTTTCCCTAAGACCAAAGTTGGGTGGAATGAATTTTATTTGTTTAAATAATAGTTTAATCTGTGCTGAAGCCATATTTGTTGCTAACTTTTTTATGGAAGACGGCGCACTTTGAAATATTTGAATATTTATTCGACGCCGATCCGAGATAGAGAGATGATTTTGATTTTTTTTCCCTAAAACCAAAGTTGGGTGGAATGAATTTTATTTGTTTAACTAATACTTTAATGTGTGCTGAAGCCATATTTGTTGCTACCTTTTTTTATGGGAGACGGCGCACTGTGAAATATTTGAAGATTTATTCGACGCCGATCCGAGATAGAGAGATGATTTTGATATTTTTTTTCCCTAAGACCAAAGTTGGGTGGAATGAATTTTATTTGTTTAAATAATAGTTTAATCTGTGCTGAAGCCATATTTGTTGCTAACTTTTTTATGGAAGTCGGCGCACTTTGAAATATTTGAAGATTTATTCGACGCCGATCCGAGATGGAGAGATGATTTTGATATTTTTTTCCCCTAAGACCAAGGTTGGGTGGAATGAATTTTATTTGTTTAAATAATAGTTTAATGTGTGCTGAAGCCATATTTGTTGCTAACTTTTTTATGGGAGACGGCGCACTTTGAAATATTTGAATATTTATTCGACGCCGATCCGAGATAGAGAGATGATTTCGATATTTTTTTTTTCCCTAAGACCAATGTTGGGTGGAATGAATTTTATTTGTTTAAATAATAGTTTAATGTGTGCTGAATCCATATTTGTTGCTAACTTTTTTATGGGAGATGGCGCACTTTGAAATATTTAAAGATTTTTTTATCTTATCTTATAAGGGTGTGAAAAAATATATTAAGGGTTCAAAATTGGGGCTCTTGTACTACATTCTGTTAAATTAATGTTTTATTGACACCCTAAAGTAAATATATTCTATTTATTTTGAATACTTTTAGAATTTATGAAATTATAAATCTATGGCTGAAATCTATGGCTAACTTCACATCCGTTAAAAACCTTTTACTTAGAAAAATTATATTACGATATAAATCATATTATCAAATAATATTTATTGTATAACATAATTATAAGAAACTAATTTATATTATGTATCATTTCTCTTTTTTGACGCTTCTAATACTGTACGATATATGTAACTATATGAATCTGTTCAGTCAATGGAATAAAGAATTATTATTATTATTATTATTATTATTTAGAAAATTCAGTTTCAATAAAGATAACATTTTAAAAAATACAGTTTTTCTTCCTCATGATTTTCTAAGATGTTATCTTTATTCCGACTCTCCCTTTTTCGAAAATTATGCAAATAAAACTTGAGAGTGCTGAAACGCGTCTGCGTTTAACATTGAAAACTTTTTTCGTCATGTAAACATTTCCTCCGCATTTACTGCCCATAAATCCATTTGATGATTTTATGCAAACATCTTCGAATGTTTTGGATGCCATCTGGTGCCAGTTCCGTTCAAAATTTCGCTATAAAACACTTCCTGTTTTTACTTTTCACAAACTATTGTACATACACGCATTTTTCAAGAAAATAATAATGTTTTATAACTAAAAATACTTCTTTAACATTAACCTATATTTGTTATTTGACAGAATTAAAAATATCGTATGTTCAATAAAAAAAATCTCTAAAGTGCCATGATTTAATCTCTGTTTTTAAGTTAAGTTGGCTACACGCTTTAGGAATTGACAATCATCTGACGTTTTAGACATATTAATTATAATGTATAATTTCAGAGTTGCCAACCTACAATATTTGCTATGACACTCTAGATATATATGTTTTACTGTTTCTTCGGGTTTGGTCCCGCGTATTTTCTTGGCTCTGGTCCATTGTATTTTTGATTCAGCGTTTCGATGATGCGCAGTCATCATCGTCAGGAATAACTAATAAAATTCCATTGCTCTAGCAACCACTTGTTTGATTTCTACGTACTACTTGATGCGTGAATTTCTTGTTTGGATTCGTGTTACTCTTCTGTTTTGTTCTTCTGATGATGTAGTAGTGACAATTTCAACCCGAAGAAACAGCGAAACATGTTACGCCCGCGATAATCTACGTTTTAATATATATATATATATATATATATATATATATATATATATATATATATATATATATATATATATATATATATATATTTATATATATATATATACAGGGTGAGTTTTTTTCGATGTTCTCTATGGGGATCTCGGAAACTATAAGAGATAGAAAAACGGTTAAATGGGGAAAGAAGTGTAGTTTTATAGGACGAATAAAATGACACTTTCAAAATATTTGAAAAAGTCAAGGGTAACTAGATATTTTGAATAAAGTAAAATGTGTCAATTTTTTGAAATCAATATATCTCTATTATTATCATAGATAGAAAAAAACTGTAAAGGATAAAGTTGTAGAAAATTTTACACAGATTAATAACAAAAAATAAAAAAAAAATCGCCCATATTTTGGGAGATATGACACAAACTTACCTTTTTTAAATGGAAACAATAGTTGGCTATGACTTTATTAAAAGGGCTATTTTTTTCCCTTCAATTCTATATAACATATGCCATAGTTATTTTTAAAATAAAGTAAGTTACAGTCGTTTTTAATTTTACCATACACCAAAAAATAGTTAGCCATGAAAAAGACAAAAGTAAAATAATTGCAGTTGTTTATTCTAAACACATATTAATTCATTTCCATATTTGGTTTGTTTCGAAAAGTTTGTTTTGTATTTATTTGGTGTTGAAAGTTTTTTAAAGTGATAATGAATTTTTCCAACGAAGAAAAGCGTAATATGCTTGTTTGTTACATTCAGTGTAATAAAAACGCTGCGGATGCTGCAGAACAATATTATAATCAAAAATCGATCGTCGGCAGCCATCTTTACCAACATTCAGAAGAATTTACCACAATTTGGGTGAGTACGGATCCTTTACAAAGCCGAAACTTGAAAAAAACGAAATTAATGAAGTTTCGGAAATAAACGTATTAGCATTGGCGATGATAGATCCATCCACATCGACCAGACAAATTGCAACAGAAGCAAGCATATCTCAACGGACTGTAGTACGAGTTTTGAAAAAACACAAATATCACCCATATAAGGTACCAATTTCACAAAATTTACATGACGGTGATACCAATAAGAGAATGGTCTTCTGTATGTGGTACAAAAACATGTGCCAAGAGGATAATACGTTCCCTACAAAAATAATTTGGACAGATGAAACGCGGTTTACTAATTGTGGGATTTTTAACCGGCACAATGAACATGTTTGGAGTCAGGAGAATCCACGAGAAGTTGTACAACGTAGGCCACAAATTAAATTTGGATTTAATGTATGGTGCGGTGTGTTCGGATCGAGAATTCTCGGCCCATATATTTTTGATAACACATTGAATGGAAATGATTACCTTCGATTTCTTCAAGAAACATTTGAAGATATGCTCGATGATTTAAATTTATCAGTACGGGCAAGATTGAAGTGGTTTCAACACGACGGAGCTCCACCTTATAGCAAGTTGGCTGTGCGAAACTATTTAAATGATGCTTTTCCGAATTCATGGGTGGGAAGAAATGGACCAATCCTATGGCCACCTAGATCACCCGATCTATCCGTTTTAGACTTTTTTCTGTAGGGTTATGTGAAGAACAAAGTGTATCAACAATCATATCAATCCGTGGAGGATCTTAGACTAGCTGTACTTGAAACATTTAATTCTATTGACAGAAGAAAAGTCAAAAAAGCCACAAATTTGATTTTAAAAAGATGTACTTTATGCCATAATAATAATGGTGGACTTTTTGAGCATCTTATGTAATATTTAAAATTTTCTTCTATTATTATTTTGATAATTTTGGAATTATTTTCCTTTATGTTGCTTTTGACAAATCTAAAGAAAGATAATAAATTAAATATTGATTTCGTTGCTATAAACAACCGCAATTGTTTTACTTTTGTCTTTTTCATGGCTAACTATTTTTTGGTGTATGGAAAAATTAAAACGACTATAACTTATTTTATTTTAAAAATAACTATGGCATATGTTATATCGGATTAAAGGGAAAAAAATAACCTTTCCAATGAGGCCATAGCCAACTATTGTTTCCATTTAAAAAATGATAAGTTTGTGTCATATCTCTCAAAATATGGGCGAATTTTTTTTTGATTTTTTGTTATTAATCTGTGTAAAATTTTCTACAACTTTGTCCTTTACAGTTTTTTTCTATCTATGATAATAATAGAGATATATTGATTTCAAAAAATTGACACATTTTACTTTATTCAAAATATCTAGTTACCCTTGACATTTTCAAATATTTTGAAAGTGTCATTTTATTCGTCCTATAAAACTACACTTCTTTCCCCATTTAACCGTTTTTCTATCTCTTATAGTTTCCGAGATCCCCATAGAGAACATCGAAAAAAACTCACCCTGTATATATAAATATATATATATATATATATATATATATATATATATATATATATATATATATATATATATATATATATATATATATATATATATATATATATATATATATATATATATATATATATATATATATGTATATATACAGAGAGTTTTACATAACACCGAACATTTTCATAACGAGAATTTTTCTTTTAAGTATACATATGCAGACGTTGTACATTTTACCAGGCTCGGTTTATTAAAAGAATACAATTTTAAGCTTTAAACGAGTGTATTCCACTCCCAGGCTAAGCATGAAGTAAAATTTCGAGTTTAGAAAAGCCTGAAAATTTGGTTTGGTCGCGTAGCGCGAAGCGCGGAGCGGCCAAACCAAATTTTCAGGCTTTTCTAAACTCGAAATTTTACTTCATGCGCCACCGGTACAAAATACTGATTCAATGTAAAGTTTAGCGGTGTGTTTTAAACTTTGTAATATGTCAGTGTTTTGTGCCGGTGGCGCATGAAGTAAAATTTCGAGTTTAGAAAAGCCTGAAAATTTGGTCTGGCCGCTCCGCGCTTCGCGCTACGCGTCCAAACCAAATTTTCAGGCTTTTCTAAACTCGAAATTTTACTTCATGCTTAGTCTGGGAGTGGAACACACTCATTTTAAGTTTCAAATTGAACTCCTTTAAAAAAAAACAACGATTATCTAAAGATTTACGGCATATACGCTGTAATTGGGACAGGTATACTTGAAAGAAAAACTCCCTGTATGTACAAGTTGGGGCATTAATTGCGATTGATTGGCTACAATTTGTAATGTTCATATAGACAACCCAATTTACACATAACTTAACAATTAAAGCTTTTATAAGACAACACTATTTTCTTGTACAAGAAAATAGAATACTATTTTCTATCATGCTGTACCAAATAGAACATGTCTTATTTCCATTATACAAAACTGTACAAGATTTGCATTTGGTCATATTTTGTGTATTACACCATGATAGAAAACAGTATACTATTTTCTTGTACAAGAAAATAGTGTCTAATACAAGCTTAAAGGTGTCAAATTGTATTAGTTGAAAATGTTCGGTGTTACATAAAACTCTCTGTATATTGTATTACAAACAAAAAATGAGCGCAATTTGAAAATGTTTTCGATACATAATGATCTCCTTATAATGAATTTAAAACATTCATGTTTTAATCCCGAAAATGTATTATTGTTACGTCATTATTAAAACTGTATTAGCTGCCAATTGAACTGCTGTCGATTGTTGATCGAAACCCAAACGCCTTTGATTGATTGGCCAGTAAATGGATTCGATAATCGAAAATAAAAAAAAAAAAACTCAAGCGTGTATTTTAGATTCCGTTGAACTTTGGCGGATCCCTAAATTAACGGGAATTAATCTTGATCTTTTCAATTGAAGTGTTATTTTTTTCGAGAGGGGAATCGAATTAAACAGTTATTATGATCCCGCATTAATGTACTTAAATAACGGCCAATTTAAAGCCGACCACCAGCCTACTTGAATCAATCAATTAACAACAAATAAAATTAAAAATAAATGTAATCTAAACTCGAAATTTTACTTTATATCAAGGAGTGGAAACACTTTTAAGAAGCAAACTACTGATTAAAATTTGCATAGCAATTTTCGGTTGTATGCATAGTCCACTAATCGCGACTAACGCGTGACTAACTAAGGTTTAGTAGTTTAAAATATGTCGTATGTATAGTCCAATTTTAAACGCGATTAGAGCTAGTCACCAGGGTTGCCAAATCAGTGATTTTGTCACCAAATCTGGTGGTTTCAACTTTCAGATTCGGACAAATTGTTTGTAATTCAGACGTGGCTTAATTCTAGTGTTTGTTGGATGTTTTTAGTGACAATCTAGTGATTTACTGTCATGAGAAAGCGATTAAAGTTAAAACAGTCTAACATGCCAAAATACTGTCAAAACTATTACCACTCGGAAATATCTATCTTTACTTTCTTAAAAATATAAATGTCCAAATGAATCATAAACTTACGTTTCTAAGGAGTATATTTTAAACTTCACACAAAATCATTGTTTTGTACGCGTGGCGCATGAAGTAAAATTTCGAGTTTAGAAAAGCCCAGAAAATTTGTCTCGGGTCGCTGCGCGACCCTCGACAAATTTTCACGGGGCCTTTCTAAACTCAAAATTTTACTTCATGCTTAGTCTGGGAGTGGAAAACACTCGTTTGAAGCTTCAAATTAAACTCTTTTAAAAAACAAGGGATGTGGAAAAACTTTCAGGCTTTTCTAAACTCGAAATTTTACTTCATGCTTAATTTGGGACTGGAAACACACGTTAGAAGCTTTAATTAAACGCTTTTATAATCTAACCTAAGTAACTTTTCACTGACTTAACCTGACAAATTGAGAACCAACATAACCTAAAAACGTAACGTAATAACCTACCTTTTATTTTCCGCCTGGTAGGATCAGTTTGTGAAATATTCATTGTAATGTTAGTTGTAATGATTGTAAACAACCTGTTGATTTTACTTGGTGAAAATAAATAAAACTTAAAACTTAAAAAAACGGATACAGACGACATAACGTAACTTACCAATCAAGCTAGTATTATGTTAAATCAAATTAATAATCTATTGATTATTGATAAGATTACCAATTTCTTAGGTTAAGTTGGACGTCAGTTATTACTGACGTCCAACTTAACCTAAGAAATTGGTAATCTTACCAAACCTGAAAATAGTTACGCATAACCTAAACTAATTTCTCGATGTATCATCTTACCTATCCCTAGCTCAAATGCCAATGACTTTATTCATTTAATTAGAACTGCTACAAAAGTTCAGCCATAAGTTACCCTAACTTGTATAAATAACCTAACCTAACCTAAACTAATTTCAATATCTATCTTCTAACCTAACCTAAACTAATTTCACAATCTATCTTCTAATCTAACCCTGAATACTGAATACCAACTACGTATATTTATTTAATTAGAATTGCTACAAAAGCTCAGCTGTAAGTTACCCTAACTTTTAATCTAACTTTGGTGGTTACATGTTCTTAAATTTATCTTGAGTAAATGCTACATGAAATAACCTAAACAACTTTCTCTAAAGTTCGATAAGCTGCTAAGAAAGTTATAATAGCTTAGATAGCTATTAGTTAACCCAACTTATGTAACTGTTATTCAATCTAACCTAAGTTTTGCAACTGTTATTCAATTTAACCTAACTTTTTACTATATGAAATAGCAAGTTAGATTAGGTTAGATATGATAACATGCACCATATTATCATATCTAACCTACGTTGTTATTTAACTTAACTGTTATCATTGTCAGATTAGATATTATTAGATAAGGAGTTGGATCAAATAATTTGTTATTGTTATGTTATGTTAGATTAGATATTATTAAATATCACGTTGATTTAGATATATGCTAAGTAATCTAAATTTGTATCTATCTCAATCTGGTTTAAGTTTATCAGTAAAAATATGGATTTTGCTCGTTTTACGTCAATTTTTTTAAGGGAAAATTGGGTTTGAATCCTACAATCTTGTTGGTATTTCACTCAAATTTAGTACATGTTGTCAAACCTAACCTAAATTGTTATTTAACCTAAGCAAATGCTATCCAGCCTAATTTCAATACAGATTTGTTAAAGATAATTAAGTGTTCATAGCTGTTGAGTCTTAGACATTGAGTTCTACACAAGGTGTCCCATTAGTGCGTTCTTGAAGGATATAGAGGATGCAACTTGTTTATTTTAAATGGATCACCTGTATATTATTTGGTTTTTGAATCCCTCTTGAAAATTTAATTTCCTTTTAATAAAAATTCACAGGATCATTTCTGTAGTATATCTTCAACATACTCATCATTGACTTGATGAGTATTCGCAATTCGGTCTAAGTCATACTGCTTCGGAGTTATTAAAAGAGCTCTTAGAACTAAGCAACTTCGGTGTTTTGCTTCTTTAACGTGAGTCAAGATATAGTATTATGTACAGGGTGTCCCATTAGTGCGTTCTAGGAGGATACTAGAACGCACTAATGGGACACCCTGTACATAATACTATTTTAATTATACTATCATAACAATAGTAGAATTAGAGTATAATGCATCTTTAGTTATTATACGTTTTTTATTCATTAACGTTAAATAGTGTTGTTCTGTTTATTTGTATTTGATTTATTCATGTTATAAACATAAAATCTGGTGATTTCTGGTGATTTTTTAGACGAAATTTTCAGACATCTGGCAGTCTAGAGTTGGCAACACTGCTATTCACTGGCTGAATTTTTAATCACGCCGTACCCCTAGTTTTACATGTGATTATACTTAACCTCAAATGGCATTCGCGTGATTGTGAGCGTCCGAGTTCGGTTATCCTTAAATAATGAGCAGTGTTTTTGGTCAAATTAGTGTTAAGAAGTTCGCGAAATAGCATAAATATCGTGTGCTATGCCTGTGTTCACAGAAAAACACAACTGTGGGATCTGTGGGAGTAATGCATTTCCCTAGAGTGGCGGTTGGATAAAGGGTACATTTGCTCTTCCGTTTACAATTATAAGCCTAGCAAATGCTGCGTAATCACTTATGTATATCGTAGGTATAAAGAATTTTCCTTGTTTTTTTCGACAAGGTGCAGTGTGCGCATTTTTATGCGCACAGACAGAGCGCACGTTTATATTAAAGTGTTCATTAGTTGATGACATTGGCACAGAGGGCGTAGCAACCTTCGTTACATAGATAATTATCATAAAAATCTAGGCTAATATGAAGGTTACGGGAGATTCACGAATTTTTTTTTTTGCTGATTATTGTAGATGCATGTAGGGAATAGTCGAATATGGCAAAAAAAATCCGCGGAGACCACGTTTAGTCCCATTTTGGGGCCCCGAAAAGATGAAAATCAGTATTTTTTAGACGGTGTTTTTAGCTGGAAACAAATAAAATGTGGTGGTAATATGTATTCGTTGCGCAAAACTGAATGGTTTAAATGTGTTTTCATAAAAATAGGACTTACGGTTTGCTTAATACTTCCACTTAAAGATAACGATTTTTGGCAAGTAATTTTGACATTTAATTCCATTGTTGATTCATAGATATAATATCATAATACTAACGGAATGCAATAACTGAGGTGACAATTGGCCTAGATAGAGAAATAGGCGCATCCTGGTGGTTATTTCTAGAAGTAAAACAGTATGATTGTTAATTCACTGAACTTAGCGATGTAAAATGCGGGAATGCGGGCAAAACTATTCCGATTCAGAGGTGATTGCGAGGTCTGCTTGTACGAACTGCGATCGCAACCTGAGATTTCGCTAAAATCTGTAGAATAACGGTCTATTTCGCTCATTCGATGGCAATCGCAGGCCCATTTTTGCTAAAACCGAAGACTGTGTAATCGGATAACCATAAAGCGCTGGATTTCTTGTTTATAAGTGAATCTCACTATTTAAAATACTATATTTTGATTTATTATTGAAATAATTCCTTGATTTTGAAATATTGTTGCTGCCACCTGGTGTACAGAAATTGAACCTTAAAGTTGAATCATAAACACATTCTGTTTGCATAATTATGCTATATCTATGAATCAACAAGTGAAGTAAATGTCAACATAACCTGTCAATAATTGTAATCTTTAAGTGGAAGTAATAAGGAAACCGTAAGTCCTATCTTTATGAAAACACATTTAAACCATTTAGTTTTGTAAAACGAATACATATCACCACCACATTTCATTTGTTTCCGGCAGAAAACACCGTTTAAAAAGAACTGATTTTCAGCCTTTAGTGGCCCTAAAATGGGACCAAATGGGGTTTCCGCGGATTTATTTTGCCATATTCGACCATTCCCTACATCCATCTACAACAATCAGCAAACAAAATAATTTTCGTGAATCTCCCGTAAACTTCATATCGGCCTATATCTATCAATATTGTTTTTAATCTATGATTTAATTTGACAGGAAATCATAGATTAAGAACAGGAACTGACAGGAAAAGCAATGTTGCCGATACGAGCGACTAAAGTTAGGCGCTACTCAAGGACTGTCGAGTATACGGGAAGAAGGATCGGCAGAATCGAAGATTTTAGAGTTAAAAGAAACACATTCTGTTTGCATAATTATGCTATATCTATGAATCAACAAGTGAAGTAGATGTCAACATAACCTGTCAATAATTGTAATCTTTAAGTGGAAGTAATAAGCAAGCAAACCGTAAGTCCTATCTTTATGAAAACACATTTAAACCATTTAGTTTTGTAAAACGAATACATATCACCACCACATTTCATCTGTTTCCGGCTAAAAACACCGTTTAAAAAGAACTGATTTTCAGCCTTTAGTGGCCCCAAAATGGGGCCAAATGGGGTTTCCGCGGATTTATTTTGCCATATTCGACCATTCCCTACATCCATCTACAACAATCAGCAAACAAAATAATTTTCGTGAATCTCCCGTAAACTTCATATCGGCCTAAATCTATCTATATTGTTTTTAATCTATGATTTAATTTGACAGGAAATCATAGATTAAGAACAGGAACTGACAGGAAAAGCAATGTTGCCGATACGAGCGACTAAAGTTAGGCGCTACTCAAGGACGGTCGAGTATATGGGAAGGAGGATCGGCAGAATCGAAGATTTTAGAGTTAAATTGAGAATGTTTGGGGATACCTACAAAAAAAGATTTATTCAAGAGATTTTAGACCTATGAATGCAGATGAACTTCACGAAATTGTTGAAAATGCATGGGAGGATTTGGCTGACAACTACAATATGAGGAATCTAGTTTCATCCATGAGTACACGTTTGGCAAAAGTTATCACAGCAAATGGTGGTCCTACAAAATATTAATTTCATAATTTCTACTTGTATTAAGAATAAATATGTTTAGCATTGTAATTAGCAATTGAATAATAGTCCTTTAAAACCTAAGTTACGCCACTGTTAAGAGTTCTGATAAATCTGTACAAAATTAGACAATTTCTCTATGACAACAAAATACCGTACACATTTCGTCGGCCGCCATTGTACCTTGGGCGCTACTAACAAGTATGTGTTAAAACGTGACTATGCATACGGCGTACTTAGTAACACCTTAATCGCGATTAGTTAATCACACGTTAGTAATAGTTTAATCACAGTACTATGCAAACGGCCGTTTGTCTTTAACGTTATTATTAAATTTCCGCATTTTCTATTGATAATTATTACACGGTTATTCAAAATTCACTTATAAAAGTGTTTAACCTTTGGATATTTCTTATTAATTATTGTTTCCCAACAATTCACAGTCTGATTACCTTCGAGAAAGTTGACCTTAAACCCTTCCACTCGGATAATGAAAGCACTCCATTTTTTGCGAAGGGCATATCCGGGAACGGGAATGAAATTAGGTCTGTTTTTAATTGTTGGTTGTGTGCAGGTGCACTATTGAGGGCTTTTAAGCTTAATAATCGAATTACGAACTAATGAATCTGCCGAGCTCACCTTGGACTTGCTTATATTTCCGCCAAACACGAAACCTTCGTTTCAACAAAGAATCCCATGAATTAACTCAAGACCCCAAGAAACGAAAATCAATAGTTGTTTGTGAACTAAGATTAAATGCTGTTTTGTCCATTATAATTTCTGTACAGCAGGGGCGTATATAGGGTAGGGATTTAGAGGACCAATGAGTCATGAGTCTTGAAAAATGAGAGAATAAAATAAAAGGCTATTTTTCTATAAGCGATTGATGCTGTTAGCGACTAAATTAAATTTTCTGGCTTTTCTAAACTCAAAATTTTACTTCATACGCCACTGATTTCAAGTGAGTGCGCTTGTTATAAAAGACTTCAACGAGTGTTTTCCACTCCCAGACTAAGCATGAAGTAAAATTTCGAGTTTAGAAAAGCCCCGCGTAGAAAATTTGTCGAGGGTCGCGCAGCGACCCGAGACAAATTTTCACGGGGCTTTTCTAAACTCGAAATTTTACTTCATGCGCCACGCGTACAAGACAGTGATTTCAAGTGAAGTTTACTTGTTCACAATATTTCAGTGTTTTCAATGTTTAATACGGGTGGCGCATGAAGTAAAATTTCGAGTTTAGAAAAGCCTGAAAATTTGGTTTGGTCGCTCCGCGCTTCGCGCTACGCGACCAAACCAAATTTTCAGGCTTTTCTAAACTCGAAATTTTACTTCATGCTTAGTCTGGGAGTGGAAAACACTCGTTTAAAACTTTAAATGGAACTAATTTAAAAAAAGCGTTTGCATAAGTATATAAATCGCTGGTTATGTCTGACTTAAAAACATAGTTATAACGATTTAATAAGTGTCATATGTTAACATGAAAAAATATAATTTAGCGACGCCTGAAAATAAAATCGCGTCATAAATCCTTTTCGCAGTGACAGCGACATGTCAAAACTATTATCAGAGGGACGATTGATGCTTTTTTTAGAAAGACAGAATGTAGATATCATAAAAATGACCAGCGCATTTAAACACACCTGCCGAATTTTAAAATGGATTGGAAATAAATGTGTTTGGATAGGTAGATAAATAAAAGTAATTCACTAAATAAACATGCATAATTAAATTATTATTGTTGCTCTAATAAAATAAAATTTCACTAATGCCCGGTATTATAAAACGTTTTATTTATATTTTATTTATTATTAATTTTTTATATATACTAAATAGGTAAGGAAAACTCGCCAAAAACACACTTCCCAAACAGCGAGCGAAGCGAGCTCGCGTGAGGGGGGCCGGAGGCCCCCCGAGGCAAAACTATCAGACGGGGGCGGCCGAAGGCTGCCCCCCTCAAAATTTTGACTTTGACAATTTTTTTTGACACAACTACAGAAGATAAAAAATCGCGGTTTTCAAATTCGGAAAGAGCGCAAAAAACTCAATGGACGAATATTTTTTTTTTAAGAAAATCACTGCCCCCGGGGGTGGGACGAAAAAAAGAAGAAAAACGTCGACGTTTTAGCGAAAATAACCTGTGTCTAGGTTTTTTCCTGTCTACATCGTTCATATTACGGCGACAAAAAAAAATCACATTGTAGACTGGAACCTGTAGCGTGGCTTCCTAACTTGCGATTTTTGTTTTGTTTTGTTTTTGCCCCGGGGGCCGGGAAAAAAAATCCAACCACATCGGGGGCGTTTTTCCGAGTTTTCACATTTTTTGCCGTCGCGTCGAGCTGCGACGTCCGATCGAATCGCGGTCAACGGTATCGAATGCGCCTTGCAATTTGCCTTCGAATGGATATCAATTTAGAATTTTGCCGCCCCCCGGGGGCCGGCAATTAACTAAAACAATTTTAAACTTTCGACCTTAAAAGCGCCCTTATGCAATGAGCTACGTCGACTTTTTTTTCGGCAAGCTGTAGTTCTTGACGTGCTCTACAAGAATTATAACAGCCGCGCCGCCTCCTAACTCCACCTCGGGGGCGGCAACGGTTTTTTTGAAACCAAAATGACCCTCAAATTTGAAGTGCTATAGCGACCGAACGAAAGCGCCAAAAAAATATTCGATTACAGAATCTTGTAGATCTTTAAAAGGGCTTTCGATTAGTGTACAAACTTTTCACCGGGGCCCTTTTATGGGGCCCACAATCGAGAAAATATCCGGTCCGGTCCTCCGCCATATTGTTCGCTTACGCGATGACTTATCCGATTAAAAAAAATACTTGTAGGTAGCCAAAAGATCACTTATTAAGGAGTGCCCCATGCGCCCTTACTGAAAAGTTCAGGGGGCCCGTAAAAAATTCACAAAGTCCAATAATTTTCAACATTTTTAAAATGCTATTTTTTAACGAAAATTCGAAGAAAAAAATGCACCATTCCCTCTGAGTTTACGGTGGAGGGCTGAAATTTTTATCGAATGTACTCTAGGGTAGTACCTTTCGCTTCCTATCTTTTGGATATTTGCTGAAATATTTAAGTTTATGTTGGCGCAGTCGTGAAAATCTCGAAAAATTATAATTTTTTTTTTTACTTTCGTCATAATAATAGTAGACCTATGGGAGTTGCACTACAAATGGGCATTAGGAATCTGCATAAATGCTGAAAATTTCATCGATCCAGCTCTATTAGGACGGAAATTGGTATTTTTTTCTGCGCTTCAAAACCGCTTTTCAGGCTAAAACGGCGAATTAAAAATACAATTTTTATTTTTTAGCTCCACTATTATTTATAGTAAAACAATGGGAATTAGATCAATAAATAGGTAATACTAATCTCTATAAATGCTAAACATTTCATTCACCTAGCTCAATTCAGATCGAAAATAGATTTTTTTTGCTTTTTAAATTATTAAAAAAAAAATTTTTTTTTTTTGTTGCTATAGTATTTAAAACAGTGAAACATTTGCATTTATACCAATAAATAGAAAATACAAATATGTATAAATGCTGAAAATTTCATTGATCCAGCTCAATTTGGATAGGAGATAGATTTTTTTTATTTTCATATTAATTAAATAAATAAATTATATATTTTTTTTGAGTATTTGATACAGTACAATAATGTACCAGTAGATAGGAAGTATAAATGTGTATAAATGCTGAAAATTTCAATTCTCTAGCTCAAGTAGGACCGGAGCAA
Source organism: Philonthus cognatus (assembly GCA_932526585.2). NCBI lineage: Eukaryota > Metazoa > Arthropoda > Insecta > Coleoptera > Staphylinidae > Philonthus > Philonthus cognatus. The sequence goes on along the minus strand of OW052247.1, from coordinate 53,224,787 downwards.
TAAATATTTTTTAGTTTTTAGCAATTCCGGAATATTTTGATGTGCTGGCTATCAAATGCCATGAGTGGGAGAAGGACAGACTTATGCGGGTTTCAATGTTAAATTTCGAATCAAGGGGTACCCTTTGGATTTTTTTGAAAAAAAAAAAACTTTTGTTAAAGATATCAAAATATTCCTTATTTTTTTCTATGACGTTTTTGTAGCAAGTGTTTAATTTTTTCAACCGGAAGTATTTTTTTTATTAATTTAAATTTAAAAATAATTTAATTTTAATCGAAATAAATACAAATAGCAAGTGTAACGATATTTTAGCGATTTCCAAAGTGTAAAAATCAAAGCTAAGCCCGATTCAGTTTGCGAGCGCAGCGAGCAGGCAAGCGAGCGAAGCGAGCTGGGGTGAGCGTTAGCGAGCAGCAGTCCTTTTAATATACGAACTGCTTTCTCCATCCATCGCATTCTTACTAACTCAACAACACATCATTCTCCAACCACAACATTCGGCTTACGTACCCTCCTCCTTTCCCCCCGTCATCACTCGATTGTTGCTATTATTGTATTTTCAATGCATTAAACATTTTTTAGTTTTGATTTGAACAATCCCTCACGCTTTCTGCGGGCTTTAGCTTGGTACCCGCGGGTAGTTCCAGCGGAGCGGTGATGAAGATAAAGGTGTACTAGATACATTCTCGTTTTATTCCCTAAATAAAATTTACTTTAGGAATAAATTAATTTATTTCAAAGATTTCGGTATTGTAAACACAAAATAACTTTAGGTGGCTAATAAATCTCCTCAGTTAATTATTTGTTTGTTGTTCTACCAAGTAAATTTTATTCTCTAAATAATTTAACAGTTAAAAGTCAGAAGTGTATTATATCGTATGTTCAATAAAAAAAAAAACCTCTAGAGTGCCATGATTTTATCTTGTTTTTAATTTAGGTTGGCTACACGCTTTAGAAATTGACATATAAAACGTCAAACAGAATAATTATAATGTATAATTTCAGAGTTGCCAACCTACAATAATTTTCATAGCACTCCAGAGGTTTTATTTTATTGAACATACGATATTATTATAATTACTTTAGATTCTACTACTTATATTTATTAATTTTATTAAGGTTATCATGTCTACCATATCATCCGTGTCAGATTTAAGTTCGCTCATAGTATCATTCTTTACAGTGATTAATTCGAACCACAAGACATTCTAAGGAGTCGAAGACCTAGAGTTTTCAAGTCCCAGTGATTTTTATACTTATGCAAACACTTTTTTTAAATTAGTTCCATTTAAAGTTTTAAACGAGTGTTTTCCACTCCCAGACTAAGCACGAAGTAAAATTTCTAGTTTAGAAAAGCCTGAAAATTTGGTTTGGTTGCGTAGCGCGAAGCGCGGAGCGACCAAACCAAATTTTCAGGCTTTTCTAAACTCGAAATTTTACTTCATGCGCCACGCGTATTAAACACTGAAAACACTGAAATATTGTGAACAGGTAAACTTCAGTTGAAATCAATGTCTTGTACGCGTGGCGCATGAAGTAAAATTTCGAGTTTAGAAAAGCCTGAAAATTTGGTTTGGCCGTTTCGCGCTACGCGACCAAACCAAATTTTGAGGCTTTTCTAAACTCGAAATTTTACTTCATGCTTAGTCTGGGAGTGGAAAACACTCGTTTAAGTCTTTTATCATTTCTAATAAGCTTTCTTTTTCTTGTTCTGTTTAATTCTGTCCTATTCCACGGTTATTCTCCAGAATTATAAGGAATTAAAGGAATAAAATCAACTAATGTAGATTTTTAAAAGAGTTCAATTTGAAGCTTTAAACGAGTGTTGTCCACTCCCAGACTAAGCATGAAGTAAAATTTCGAGTTTAGAAAAGCCCCGTGAAAATTTGTCGAGGGTCGCGAAGCGACCCGAGACAAGTTTTCTGGGCTTTTCTAAACTCGAAATTTTACTTCATGCGCCACGCTTATAAAACACAGATTTTAAGCGAAGTTCGAATATACATAAGTTTCACAATATTTTAGTGATTTATACGCGTGGCGCATGAAGTAAAATTTCGAGTTTAGAAAAGCCCAGAAAATTTGTCTCGGGTCGCTGCGCGACCCTCGACAAATTTTCACAGGGCTTTTCTAAACTCGAAATTTTACTTCATGCTTAGTCTGGGAGTGGAAATCACTTGTTTGACCAAACCAAATTTTCAGGCTTCTCTAAACTCGAAATTTTACTTCATGCTTAATCTGGGAGTGGAAAACACTCGTTTAAGTCATTTATAATTTCTAATGAGCTTTCTTTTTTTGTTCTGTGAAATTCTGTCCTTTTGCACAGTTATTCTCTATAATTATAAGGAATTATACTAAATTTCCAATTTGATTGACAATTTAATTTGAAATATTGACAATTCAATTTAAAAAATTGGTGGTTCCAGCTATGGCCACAATCAAAATGTATAATTTCGGTCTGTAATCTACTAATTAAATTATTTATTTCTAGAATTGCCATTTATTTGGTAGGTTTGTTTATAAAACGCAATTTTATTTGCCCATTAATTTACTAGGTAAATAAATTTACCCCACAAATAGTTATCTAATGATTTATTAATCGTTTATAATACCGGGCACAATTGAAATATATATAAATTATTATTGTTGTTACTCTAATAAAATGTTATTAATTGTTAACAATTATTGCAATATCTGGTGGAACTATAACCATACAGTTTGGAGGAGTTATATAATAAAAATAAATGTTAATACAATATTTTATACTATTCACTGATATGTTCTAGTACCAAGAGTAAACTCACCTAGTACTAGGTTATTTTATATGTCAACGGTCAATTCTGTTTTCCATTTCAATTCACCATTAAATTCAATGCTTAGAATTTATAATGATGTCCACTTCTTAGCTGATATTTTTATAGATTCTCGTACCAACCTATTGAGGAATAACATATAAAATTACGAAAAAACTATTCGTGAAAATGCAAACAATGTCTTAATTAATAAGACAACTCAAGACGATAAATATCCATTGAAACAACTATAAGAAGCGTAAGCTTATTTTCTCGAATTCAAATAGTTTTGAATTAGAATTTATCTTGTTCTATTGAGGAATATTTCACAGTTTGTTTAATTTCTTTTTAAAATCTGGTTGTGCCATATTATTATTCTGCCACTATTTAATGTTTAATTTAATTGTTGTTTCTTGCATGCTATATTTAATTTTATTTTTTATATATTTTTTAATTTTTTTTTACTTTACTTTTATTGTTACTTTCATTATTGTTATTATTAATACAATGTTTCCCAGTAATTCGATGTATATGTTGGGAAATAAATGAATAAATGAATAAATAAATATGCACTATTCACAGATATGTTATTATTTTGTTTTGTTTTGCTATTTGACTTGTTTTCATGTTTTGCAACTTACTCCTTGTATATCTACTGAAAATAAATGTACTATTATTATTGTTATTAATGGTGCAGAGCTCATTTCGTTTAACTAGGCGAGGAATCTGGACTTCTGGATAGATATTTTAGTCACCAATAAGACACTTAAAGCACAAAGAATTAAAAAAAATTATCTTGATCTAGATGAAGATTGAAGTGATTACATTAGTTTTTTTAGTGCTTCAGAAATAAACCCAAAATTTATCTATTTATATCTACTTTAAACTTTAGAAAGAAAAAAATCATGTTAATAATTAAAGATGTTTGTATCTAAGATGATAATCATTGCAAATTCATAGGTTATTAAAAAAGAAACCTATTTTCGACTATCTATAATTATCATCTACTACTTTTAGTAGTAGGAATGAAGGTGTGTGCACTTGACACATGTATCACCATTTTACACGTATAAATAGATCTAAAAGGATTTATGGAAACCATATTTTACCACTCTGGAAGATCTGAGGAAACTCGAGAAAGACATAAATAAAATTACATTTATCTAGATTAAAATAGCTATTAATTAACTAAAAATAGATACGTGAATAATTACAAGATATGTAAATTATACTGGTGTTTATTAACTATTTACATTTTGCAATCAATATAATTTTGAAGAATTATTTAGCTAACTTAAAATGCAGAACAGGACAATGTTTCACTTATAAAATTGTAAAACCCACGATACAGTAATTTTTTTAGCAAACTTTAATTTGCAATACATATTGTTTTTCATATTAGATTATTTCCTTATTTTTACCTTAATGCAAGGCCGTAGCCAGGGGAGGTATATGGGGGTTGAAACCCTCCCCGATTTTCTAAATATTAACGTTTACTATGTAAAAGCTGCCCCGTAAGGCCAAAAATGTTTACGATTAAAACCCCCTCCGAAATTATCAGGCTTTTCTAAACTCGAAATTTTACTTCATGCACCAAGCATATAATACACTGGTTTACAGTGAAGTTCAAAAACACACGATAATTACTTTATGCAACCCAATATACTTTCACGGTATCGGGTTGGCAATAATAATTGCTTTAAATAATTGATCATTTGACTGGCGTTATAATTAAGTATACATCAAAGACATACAGCAACTATTATAGACAACCCAATATACATTTATTGTACTTCGTTGCCTATAATCACTGTTTCAAACAATTAGTTCAATGTATTTTTCACTCGTGATTTATTCGTGTACACATAGCAGATATGCATATACAAATTTAAAAGTTCTCAATATACCGTTCAAATAACTTTACTAATTTACCGTAATACCAGTACAAAAACGGTAAATTTCGGGGAGATTTTCTTACGATCCCTAGATGGAATCATGTTTATTATCATTTGAATAAAAAAATCATAGTTTTTCGTGTACTTTCCTTTTAGTGAAAAAAAAATGGTTCATTTTTTTATGTGATTTCATAAAAATATTAAACAATTGAAAAATATACTGTTGTAGATTAAAATTAGAAGAAGTCTATCTATCTAATTATATGAAAAATATATTCGTCAATGTGCCTCGTAAGAAAAAGTGTATCCCTCTAAAGCAAAATAGGATTTTACCTGCAATTTAGAAAGGGTACGTGTAATAAGTTTTATTTTTGAGTGTTATAAATCTAATATAAAAAGGGCTGATATGTTGTATAGTTAGAGTTTGAAATAGAATTTGTAAGATTTACTTTTTGTAATAGTATCTGCGGATTATTTACTGCAATTAATAAAATATTTATTTGTGATTATTGATTGATAAATATCACAATATATCCATCAAGGATTTATAGTTTCCTTATTAGTTAATATTGTTCCACATAAAAATAGTTTACTTTTTCAACTGTAATTTTGTAATAATCAATCAATTTTAAACTTAACCTGACAATGACAATGGCTGATGTCCGGTTCATGCAACGTCATTAGATGACGTATTTCGCTTTGGTTTAAATTCCGTAACCCCCCCAGCGGCCAATGTACCCATTGACGTCATATGTTGCTATATTCAGTTTATAGATATTTTATGACAATGACAGTAACCTCCGACTAAGAATAGAATAGACAAGTAATGCCGTGGTGGGGATTGGCGTTGTTATGATTCCATAATAACCTCACAAATTTACGTCTGTGTTAAGATAGATGTAAACAATGATTCCGTCACAGTTTATCGTGTAAACAGTGGTTTATTCAAATATAACCTTCACTTCAAAAATGAAATTATATACAAATCACTTCGACAGATGATTTCGTGAGACTTTTGGTCGGTGAAAAATTATATTATTTTGATATTAATTTATGCTAAAGAGTGTTTCAATGGATACATAAAATACTTAAATGGAAGATATTATTAATTTTGAAGCAATATATGCAGATATGTGCCTTTTTAGTTCTATTTACATTACTTAATTTAACACACACTAAATACTAAAGAATTACTTAGTTTTCTACACAACACAAAGAGATTAAGGGATATGTTCGTATAACCTAACTTAATAGCGTCTCTAAAGACTAAAATGAGGTTCCTACACTACACTGCACTAAATATAACTAAATTAACTTAACTAAATGAATTCAAAGTCCAAAATCTCGAAAACAAACAACAAAACAGTAAACATACATGTTAACGAAAAACAGCTGTGACGTTATAAAACAATGGCGCCAGCACCCCACTTCTTCAGCATGGCGGAATTACAACAAAGACGGGCATGGTTCCTTTAGACCAGTGGTCTCCAAACTACGGCCCGCGAGCCAAATCCGGCCCGCGATTGTTTGTAATTTTTTTTGTAAATGTCATATTTTGAAATATTGTAACAAGTGTTCCTTAAATTTTTCATAAATTTTATAAAACTAATCGGATCTTGGCCGACTTTATTATGTAGAATTGTACTTGTGGCCCGCGAAGAAGATAGTTTGGAGACCCAGGCTTTAGACTATTCAAACTCTTTGACTGTAACCGTCTACAAGTTTACTGTCATTGGATATATGACGTGTCAATACTTCATAATTCTCCTTCTTTTGCGTAAGGAATGGCGCTGGCGACCATCAATCCAATCAAAATCAAATTTTTATCACAATTATTTGTATAGAAAATCGGATCCAGAGAAAAGAGATAATGTTTTCAGTAATTTACACACGATACATTTATTACGTTATTTTCCGTGTGTGATCTGTACTTGTACCCATTGACGTCACGACCCTCCACTTGGTTCTCCAGCGAAAACGTCAGATTCTGTCATACCTAGACACAGTATATGTGTCATCCAATTACCTTGCGGTTCATGTAACGAATAGATTCAGTGCACTATATCTTATTTCATTTAACTAGGCGAGAAATGCGGACAGCTGGATATATACTTTAATGTCTGTAAAGTTTATCTGTGTGACTGATTAAATAATTAGCCTAAAAATAATGACATCTCCATATTGTAATTTACTTTAAACAAGCTGCTTCTAAGAATTTTTAATTTTATGTAGACGAATGTATTCCAATTTCTCGCCGAACTAAATGAAATAAGTTCTAGTTCATAAAACGAACAAATCTAGTAGGTACAGTTGCGAGAGAAAAAAAATAGTACAACAGGGAGCATTAGATACTTCTAAAATATCGTATTTTTGTTCTTGTAAAACAAACTTGTCATGTATAGGTTAGCAACAATTTTGTTCTTGGCCAACAAGACGGTGCTTTCGTTGACATGCACTTCATTAGAAATGTCTCTAATGCTAATACCGTCTCTGAACGGCTCGTTATTATTGCGTTTCAGTCAGTTGAGGCATGTCGACGTATATAAAATTTCGTTTGACAATTCCGCAGATTTAGCAATTTGATTGACAATTTGAAAAATCAAAGTAAATCCAGTTCACACAGCCAAATGTTTTGCTGTACTAGTTTTTTCTCTCGCAACTGTACCTAAAACTCTAACGTATTGTTTTTATTTTCGAGTTTTTAAATAAAATATTGGCTCACAATAATTGTGTTATTTATTGCTTCTTCGAATGAAGTAATAACTTTATCATCATCATATCATCATCATCATCTTTATTTGACAAAATAGAATATACATGTTATACAATTCATACTTATATGTTATTTTGTTTGTCAAACAGGTTATCGACCTTAGGTCTTTCCACCTATTTTGTTTCTTCATTCTTCTTTTTTGCAGATATTTTGGTGTTAGTGAGTTATCGACGTGATGCTATAATGGTTTCAAATATTGTGTTAGTGGGAAATTTGTATTTGGATGGGATACGGGGATTTCTGGAAATACAAAATCGTTTAATTATTGAGAAATTATAGGGTGAATTTGAGAATTTTTTGAGAATTTTAATAACTTTATATTCTTTAGGTTGACTTTTGAACTCTTATTTTGAAAGAAAACTTTCAAAAATGAGTTTTTTTATACGGCTAGTAAGATTAGGTAAGAGATCGCGCCAGCAATTATAAATTATAGGACGCAACTAAAAATAATTCGTATTCTGGCGGTCTCCGCTCCACATAAAAGTCATAACTTATTTCCACGCTGTTTACCTTTTTGTCGAATGTGGGACGTTGCCGCTTTCATTCAGAAATTTCCGGTGTTTATAACGAAATAAAATGAAAGAGAAACATAAAGCCAATAAAAACAAGATTTAACACAACCTTAAATAAATACATTCAAAATCATATTCAATAATCTCTGTATCGTGACAATTTATTTGAGAAATTACGATTTACTTGTCACAAATCAAATTTTGAGATGTTGGTAAATGATTATCAAAATCATTTACCAACATCTCAAAATTTGATGTTTAAAATACCCTACTGTTAAAGCAGGACTGCAACTGTTCGCAGTAAATACACCCTAAGTTTTTTCATATTAAAAAAAAACAGAGTTTAAGTAAAAATAACAAACGATTTTTTTTAATTTAATAGTTGAGGCTACGCGGCCAAACCAAATGTTCAAGCTTTTCTAAACTCAAACTTGTACTTCATGCGCCACGCGTATTAAACACTGAAAGCACTTAAATATTGTGGACGAGTAAACTTCGCTTGAAATCAGTGTCTTGTACGCGTGGCGCATGAAGTAAAATTTTGAGTTTAGAAAACCCTGAAAATTTGGTTTGGTCGCTCCGCGCTTCGCGCTACGCGACCAAACCAAATTTTCAGGCTTTTCTAAACTCGAAATTTTACTGCATGCTTAACCTGGGAGTAGAAAACACTCGCTTCAACTTTAAATTGACCTCCTTTAAGAAAACAACGAATATTTAAAAATCTACACCACATAATTGGGATATGTATACTCAAAAGAAAAAAAAAGAACACTACTACTCGCAACCTAAACAGTATGACATTGTCATGTAACGTTAAAATTTGACACAACTAGGAAAAATCGTTGCAGATACAACTGTCGACATACTACCGATGTTAAGATAGCCATAGATTTTCCAGCCACGGATTTGCCCGGCGCATCCACCATCGATCGTAAATTAAAATAAATGTTTTTCTTAATTTGAGGCATATTATTAATCAAACAAAAAAAAAACTAATTCCAGCCCTAAAAATAAAGCTCATCCAAACATAAATTTATTTTCGTATATAGGCTTTATCAAACACAAATAGATAGTCCTCCCAAAAGCATGTAATAAAATTACCAGATTTCAAACTTAAATTAAAAGTATGTAGTTGTGATTAAAATTATTTCGTTTAACTCTGACGTGTAGCTTAAAGCCTAACTAAGCTATTTAAGCTATAAAATTTTGGCAAAAATGTTAAATGAATTTTTTATAATTTTCTTCCATTCGAATGACTCGAATAAAATGACCAGATTTCAAACTTAAATTAAAAATATGAAGTTGTAAATAAAATTATTTCTTTTAACTTTGACGTGTAGCATAAAACCTAAGTAAGCCATTTAAGCTATAAAATTTTGGCAAAAATGTTAAATGAATTTTTTATAAATTTTTTCCATCCGAACGACTCGAATAAAATGAAAAGATTTCAAACTTAAATTAAAAATATGTAGTTGTGATTAAACTTATTTCTTTTAACTCTGACGTGTAGCTTAAAGCCTAACTAAGCCATTTAAGCTACAAAATTTTGGCAAAAATGTTAAATGAAGTTTTTATAAATTTTTTCCATCCGAACGACTCGAATAAAATGACCAGATTTCAAACTTAAATTAAAAATATCTAGTTGTGATTAAAATTATTTCTTTTAACTCTGACGTGTAGCTTAAAGCCTAACTAAGCCATTTAAGCTATAAAATTTTGGCAAAAATGTAAAATGAATTTTTTATATTTTTTTCCATCCGAACGACTCGAATAAAATGACCAGATTTCAAACTTAAATTAAAAATATGTAGTTGTGAAAAAAATTATTTCTTTTAACACTGACGTGTAGCTTACAGCCTAACTAAGCCATTTAGGCTATAAAATTTTGGCAAAAATGTTAAATGAATTTTTTATAATTTTTTTCCATCCGAACGACTCGAATAAAATGACTAGATTTCAAACTTAAATTAAAAATATGTAGTTGTGATAAAAATTAATTCTTTTAACTCTGACGTGTAGCTTAGAGCCTAATTAAGCCATTTAGGCTATAAAATTTTGGCAAAAATGTTAAATGAATTTTTTATAAATTTTTTCCATCCGAACGACTCGAATAAAATGACCAGATTTCAAACTTAAATTAAAAATATGTAGTTCTGATTAAAATTATTTCTTTTAACTCTGACGTGTAGCTTAAAGCCTAACTAAGCCATTTAGGCTATAAAATTTAGGCAAAAATGTTACATGAATTTTTTATAATTTTTTTCCATCCGAACGACTCGAATAAAATGACCAGATTTCAAACTTAAATTAAAAATATGTAGTTGTGATTAAAATTATTTCTTTTAACTCTTACGTGTAGCTTAGAGCCTAACTAAGCCATTTAGGCTATAAAATGTTGGCAAAAATGTTAAATGAATTTTTTATAAATTTTTTCCATCCGAACAACTCGAATAAAATGACCAGATTCCAAACTTAAATTAAAAATATGTAGTTGTGATAAAATTATTTCTTTTAACTCTGGTATGTAGCTTAAAGCCTAACTAAGCTATTTAAGCTATAAAATTGTGGCAAAAATGTTAAATGAATTTTTTATAAATATTTTCCATCCGAACGACTCGAATAAAATGACCAGATTTCAAACTTAAATTAAAAATATGTAGTTGTGATTAAAATTCTTTCGTTTAACTCTGATGTATAGCTTAGAGCCTAACTAAGCCATTTAAGCTATAAAATTTTCGCAAATATGTAAAATGATATTTTTATAAATTTTTTCCATCCGAACGACTCTAATAAAATGACTAGATTTAAAACTTAAATTAAAAATATGTAGTTGTGATTAAAATTATTTCTTTTAACTCTGACGTGTAGCTTAGAGCCTAACTAAGCCATTTAGGCTATAAAATGTTGGCAAAAATGTTAAATGAACTTTCTGGTCATTTTATTGGAGTCGTTAAGATGGAAAAAATTTATAAAAAATATATTTAACATTTTTGGCAAAATGTTATTGCTGAAATGGCTTAGTTAGGCTTTAAGCTACACGTCAGAGTTAACAGAAATAATTTTAATCACAACTACATACTTTTAATTTAAGTTTGAAATCTGGTCATTTTATTACATGCTTTTGGGAGGACTATCTATTTGTGTTTGATAAAGCCTATATACGAAAATTAATTTAAGTTTGGATGAGCTATATTTTTAGGGCTGGAATTAGTTTAGTTTTCTTTGTTTTATTAATAATATGCCTTAAATTAAGAAAAACATTTATTTTAATTTACGATCGATGGTGGATGCGCCGGGCAAATCCGTGGCTGGAAAATCTATGGCTATCTTAACATCGGTCGACATACTCTCTAAAAAATTTGAAGCACAGATTCCACATCAATGAGTCATAAGACATCTCTCCCGAATTCCACTATACTTGCATATCCAATATTATTGTATTTTATTTCGAGTATTATTATTCTGTACGTGTTTTAATATTTTCACTTGTTATAAAACATGTTCCATTTTTTTGGAATTTTAGGTTTCATGGTAGGTTTATTCTAGGAGAATTTCGGAACGTTTAAAAATCATTTACAAAGAGGGTGGTCGTAATCTGATTAGGGAGATTTAATGCAAACCCCGTTTGTTTCTGCGGCCCTTTTTCTGTGCCGCCTCCCCGACGAGGGCGACAAAAGCCCCCTTTTCTCCCTTTCGGCGTTCCTACCCCGAATGACGGCTAAAATAGGTGTATTGATTCAGATGAGCAGACACGGTTTAATGATGACCATCCAACGGAATAAATGCATTGTCATTTCTCACAATTGAAAATATTCTAATCTTTAAACGGACACAAAAAGTAAATATTTAAAAAAACGAAAAGTCAATGACAATTTGTAATTAAGGATTGTACAGTTTATGACTTTTTCAATTAATAATGATGACAAGTTGCGGTAAAACTAACGTTATTTTTCTAATCTAACCTCTCCCTGTTTTCATCATGACATTTTGACTATACGTGACCTATTTGAAAGCCATCAACTGTACAATCCCTAGTTACAAATTGTCATAAACTTTTCTTAATTTTTTTTATATTTATTTTCAATTAATAATGATGACAAGTTGCGGTGAAACTAATGTTAGTTTTCTAACCTAACGCCCCCCCCCCCCCCCGTATACGTGACGTATTTGTCCTTAATCATTGTGTCATTACTGTGTGTCAATTGTTTATTGACCATTATGAAATTTTGTCTTAAAATCACTTAGCCTTTTGACTGTGATAGTATTTCATCATTAAATGACTTGCTAACATTTTGACGAAAATTCGACTATAATGGCATTTTGATAGTATTTCATCATTTAATTGACTGTAATTTAACTATTATATTTTGAATCCTTTTTAACTTTTATCAAAATTAACGTTCCGTTTTAACAATACAGAACGTTCTCAGTCAATAGAACGACAATTGACACACTACACTTATTTCACTTGTCACTTGGTTAAATTTAAGACCATTTCACATTAAATTAGCGTTTTATACGCGCGGCGCATGAAGCAAAATTTCGAGTTTAGAAAAGCCTAATTTGGCTCGGTCGCTCCGCTTCGCTACGCGCCCGAACCAAATTTTTAGGCTTTTCTAAACTCGAAATTTTGCTTCATGCTTAGTCTGGGAGTGGAAGACACTCGTTTGTTTCATCATTGAAACAATTGAAAGTACGTCAATTTTCAATTGTTTCAATGATGAAACAAACGAGTGTCTTCCACTCCCAGACTAAGCATGAAGTAAAATTTCGAGTTTAGAAAAGCCTGAAAATTTGGCTCGGGCGCGTAGCGAAGCGGAGCGACCGAGCCAAATTAGGCTTTTCTAAACTCGAAATTTTACTTCATGCGCCGCGCGTATAAAACGATAATTTAATGAAAATGGTCCTAAATTTAACCAAGTGACAAGTGAAATAAGTTTAGTGTGTCAATTATTAATCAATATATTTTTATTGCTGACAGTGTTAAAAATTCTTATTTTTTGACACAAAGAAATGTAATTTGCTCATTTATATATTGTCATAATTTTAACGAATTATATTAATAATGTGATTCTCCGACTGTAACAGAATCCTATTATCGACAAATATATTGGTATTTTTGACAATTTTGTATCACTAATGCTATTGTTGGGCGATTCTGATATTTTTGGACATATTTTAATATCTGAATATCTAAATATCTAAATATCTAAATATCTGAATATCTGAATATCTGAATATCTGAATATCTAAATATCTGAATATCTGAATATCTGAATATCTGAATATCTGAATATCTGAATATCTGAATATCTGAATATCTAAATATCTAAATATTTAAATATCTAAATATCTAAATATCTAAATATCTAAATATCTAAATATCTAAATATCTAAATATCTAAATATCTAAATATCTAAATATCTAAATATCTAAATATCTAAATATCTAAATATCTAAATATCTAAATATCTAAATATCTAAATATCTAAATATCTAAATATCTAAATATATAAATATCTAAATATCTAAATATCTAAATATCTAAATATCTGAATATCTAAATATCTGAATATCTAAATATCTGAATATCTGAATATCTAAATATCTAAATATCTAAATATCTAAATATCTAAATATCTGAATATCTGAATATCTAAATATCTCAATATCTAAATATCTCAATATCTGAATATCTAAATATCTAAATATCTAAATATCTAAATATCTGAATATCTAAATATCTGAATATCTGAATATCTGAATATCTGAATATCTAAATATCTGAATATCTGAATATCGGAATATCTGAATATCTGAATATCTGAATATTTGAATATCTGAATATCTGAATATCTGAATATCTGAATATCTAAATATCTAAATATCTGAATATCTAAATATCTAAATATCTGAATATCTGAATATCTGAATATCTGAATATTTGAATATCTCAATATCTGAATATCTAAATATCTAAATATCTGAATATCTGAATATCTGGATATCTGAATATCTGAATATCTGAATATCTGAATATCTGAATATCTGAATATCTGAATATCTGAATATCTAAATATCTAAATATATAAATATCTGAATATCTGAATACCTGAATATGTGAATATCTGAATATATGAATATTTGAATATTTGAATATTTTAGAATTTGTATATTTGAATATTTGAATACTTAAATATTTGAATATTTCAATATTTGAATATTGGAATATCTGGATATCTGAATATCTGAATATCTGAATATCTAAATGTCTAAATATCTGAATATCTGAATATCTGAATATCTGAATACCTGAATATGTGAATATCTGAATATATGAATATTTGAATATTTTAGAATTTGTATATTTGAATATTTGAATACTTAAATATTTGAATATTTCAATATTTGAATATTGGAATATTTGAATATTGGAATATTTGAATATTTGAATAATTGAATATTTTAATATTCGAATATTTGAAAATTCAAATATTTGAATACATATGTTACTATTTGTATATTTAAATATTTAAATATTCGACTATTTAAATATCCAAATATTTGAATAATTCGAATATTTGAATATATTTTTGAATGAATATTCGAATACTTAAATTTGAAAAATTTCCAGCCCTAGTTTCAACCATTATTATAAACATTTCAGAACTTTATGCGAAACAAACGATTTTTATACGATTTTTATTTTGCGGCGTCCGTGATTTTTTTTTTGTGTACTCCGAAAACAATCGGACAATGCAGAACGTTCACTTTTGTGCGGTGGCAGCCATGGGCGTTTAAATGAAATGAATGCTTCACCCTTTCCATCCCCGCCAAGCATCCCCTTTCTGGCGTTATTATTCAGAGGTGTCTTAAATTGATCCCTCATAATCCGCGATTGCACGAAATGAAATCCCCTACCGAATCGTTTCTATTTCAGATATTTATCGAATTTTCAATTAAGATTAATTAATACCAATAAATCTTACAAAATTGGACATATCTTTGGAGAAACGATGGAAAATCTAAATTAAATCCGTTACAATATACAGGGTGGTGCATTTTGGAGCTGCCACATATGAAAAACTTTCTTATTTTTTTCTATAACCGGAAGTTGATAAAATGTCATTTTTATGAAGTTACTGTAACTCGTTTGTTTTACAAGTTATAACCAAACTGTAAAAACTTTCTTATAGCAGCTTTTTACTCCCATTAAAATGACGTACGTGTTTTACTTTAAGTTCGCCTCGTTTTTGTTTTCCTACACCAAAGTCACAAATGTATTTGTTATATATAACAATCGAAGTAGCAGTTTATGTCAATCAACAGTGCTTATTTATAAAACAAAATATACCACATCGATAGTAGTCATATTTTCTAACAAATTGCAAGCAAAACCTAGTAACGAAATTGTTTACCGGTTGTCATGGCAACTTTGTCAATGACTTTTTTTTGACAAAAGTATGCGTGTGGCAGATCCTTAAAATCAGGGTTAAAAATGCTGTTCAATGATATGCATATCTCCATATGCGTCCATAAGAAAAATGTGATTTTGATACAAGAAAACAAAAACGAAACTTCCTTGAAACAAAACAGGTACGTCATTTTAATAAGACTAAAAAGTTGCCATAAGAAAGCTTTCAGTTTCATTATAATTTGAAAAACAAATGAGTTACAGTAACTTAAAAAAAAAACGGCAATTTTTCAACCTCCGGTTATAGAGCGAAAACGGTTAGAGATAGATCAATTTTGTTTTCGCTATTGATTAAAACGTGAAAAACTGACCCTGGCTTGCGAATACGGTTTTTCAATATCTCTTTAAATAAAAAAGTTTTCCATATGTGGTACCTCCAAAATGCACCACTTCATCTGTAAATAATTTTCTGTAAAGTTTCATCAACATTACAGAAACATAAAACGTTCCAGGCAACAAATATACAAAGAAGTTTTCTATAAATTTGATAGTTTTGAAATGCGTTCACTTTCAAGCTTCTAACGAGTGTTTCCACTACTTGCCTGAGAATTTGGATTAGCCGGTCTGTAGCGATTTTAAGTTTTGTATAAATATGCACTTATTAACAACCTGGCACATGCACCATTTATTCTTATTTGATATGCTTGAGTAAACAGTTGATTAAAATCTGAAAAATATTTGCAAATGCAATGCAGCAGCAATTAATCCATGCAGATGAATATTCCCAGCACACTAATTGAGTAATCAAGCAGTTAGTTAAGGCATTTAGCCGGCGGCCGAGATAATTACTACCCCTCATCCGATTATGAAAACCTGGATGGGATCCATCCGTATCGCAATAAGAAGAAGCTAAAGAAGACTCGCTCCTCTCTCAACGAAACGATTCATGATTAATGACGAATCGCCCCCTGATATTAAAAAAGTTGTCCATTGTAGACCGGATGTTTCCCCGAAGGGAGAGAGGGGGGTTGTATAAAACGGGATAAGGTAATGAATATGGATGATTTGATAGGCTTTTGAAAGGAAAGAAGTGTCGTCGTCGACGGGAAGAGAGGAAGCGTCGCGACGCCTATAATAGGTGCATTCCGGGAGCGTCTCGGGGCTTCATCTCTCAATAAAGCGGCCACCGTCGGCGCACCCCCGCCCCATCCCCTCTCGCATTACCGCATTCCAGGACACCAATATTACTAAAGATATGTCCTCTGGTACTTGGCTGCTTTGCTGCTTTCCCGCCGGATATGGTGGATCATCAGGTACAAGGCCACGGAAAAATTCCTTCATATGCCCAACCCTCCGCTTCGCCCTCTTGTCCCCTTCGGCCTTCGTGCCGATTAATTTATCCATCCATAAATGGGGGAAATGAAGGAATGCCATGTGATGCTTCGCACTACCAAACGATTCTATTCTTCCGAAATTATGGTCGTAAAATATTTTCACCTGTTTTTATTTTGTTCTAATTAATTCGCAGCTGAACAGAATTATTAAAAGTACAGTCAAAAACGTTCTTTACGACACCGGCTATAATGTACAATCGGATATCACGAACAAAATAGTCGGTCTGTAGAATAACGTATACACAAACAACATATGTAAAGCTTCTTGAATTAATTTCTCATCTGGCTTTATTTTGTTCTAATTAATTCTCAGCTAAACAGAATTATTAAAAGTACAGTCAAAAACGTTCTTTACAACACCTGCTATAATGTACAATCGGATATCACGAACAAAATAGTCGGTCTGTAGAATAACGTATACAAAAACAACATATATAAAGCTTCTTGAATTAATTTCTCATCTAGCACTTGGTGAAACATATTAGAATATGTAAAGTTATTTAAATAAAAACACTTGGTATTGTTTCACAAATTAAAACTTTATTCCGACCAGTTTCGGTTTGTTAAACCATTTTCAAAGGAATGTGACATTCCTTTGAAAATGGTCTAACAAACCGAAACTAGTCGGAATAAAGTTATAATTTGTGAAACAATACCAAGTGTTTTTAATTTAAATAACTTTACATATTCTAATATGTTTCACCAAGTTCCAGATGAGAAATTAATTCAAGAAATTAACAAAAACAGCATTTATGTTGCTTTCAATGAACACATCGGTTAGAGCAGTGGTGGGGAAATTTTTTTTAAGACGGGCCATTTGTAATAACCAGACAATCGTAGCGGGCCAAAGAATAATGCTTAATCGTAGGTAGGTAGTTTTTATGCGGGTCGTCACATTACGAAGTAAGAACGCGTTCAAACATTCTCACGACGGCACTCTTAAACGGGCCGGATTAAACCTTTCCGCGGGCCGGACTTGGCCCGCGGGCCGTAGTTTCCCCATCACTGGGTTAGAGCAAACAAATTTCTAGAAACAATAGCTGTAGACATTATCAGCAATAATGTCCCAAGGGCAGTGATAATTACGTATTAATTTTGTTTAACCCGAAAGTCTGTTGCTTGGTAATTGCCCGACGCCAGGAGGGCAATTACCAGACTTGAGGGAAAATCAAAATTACGTAATAATCATTGCCTGAAGTACATTCGGTCAGATAAGTTCTTGAATAGACATGTGTAATCTTAGGCAGAGCTGGGACGAATCTTCGTAAAAAGGTTTAGAATCACGAATCCGAATCACCTAATATGATCCGAATCACGAATACTCGAACAAAGGATTCGTAAGAGATAAATATGATACGAATCAAAAATTAGAATCCCGTTTTTTATGAAACACGAATACAAATCCTTTAAGAATTAATTTGATTTTTCTTTTTGCAACCATTAATATATAAATATCGTTACCAGTTGTTTTAACAATAATATTCAAACCCTAGGGCAGGTGGTGGCCGAGTGGTAACGTCGCCGGACGGTATATCGCTCGGCGAGCCACAGACCGGGTTCGATTCCCGTGCACGGGGAGATGTTATTTAAAAATAATATCTCGTCGTGACCCTGGGTGTTGTGTGAATGTAGTGTGATGTCCAAATATGTATGTTTATATAACTTGGAATAAGTTTAATAAATATTGATACAAATTAAAAATTGATGTTGGCTAATAGTCAAGAGACTAAGGCCAAAACCGAAAAACAAAAAAATTCAAAACCTAATTATTTATAATTAACACTGAACATCGTTGATAACAGACTAAATACCTGATTCACTGTTACTCTGATTAAAGATGTTTTGTGTGTTTCCAAACTTTACTTCAAATCAGTGTTTTGTACGCGTGGCGCATGAAGTAAAATTTCGAGTTTAGAAAAGCCCGAAAATTTGTCTCGGGTCGCTGCGCGACCCTCGACAAATTTTCACGGGGCTTTTCTAAACTCGAAATTTTACTTCATGCTTAGCCTGGGAGTGGAAAACACTTGTTCGGCAACCATCAGAACCTTTAATGACGATTCTATGGAAATAATTAGTATCACAAAAAATTTAAAAAGTAGTTACAGTGCTGGTATAGATGAAGTACCTATATATATTATAAAAAAGTGTATCGAGTATATAGCAAAACCATTAGCCGACATTATTAATTTTTCTTTAGTAACTGGCACTTATCCTGAAAAGTTAAAAATGTCTGTTATTACCCCTATATTCAAGAAAGGGAATCACGATGAAATACAAAATTACAGACCAATAAGTATACAAAATTCATTCTCCAAGATCTTTGAAAAAATAGTGTATTCAAGGCTAAGTTTATTCTTTATGAAATCTGAGTTACTAAATCCAATGCAACACGGTTTTCTTAAAGGAAAAAATATAAACACTGCCGTCTACGAACTTACAAACTTTATTTTAGAAAGTCTTGAACAAAATAATTTAGCATGTGGTCTCTTTATTGATTTGACTAAGGCTTTCGATACACTAGATCACGAAATATTACTTAATAAATTATATAGGTACGGCGTGAGAGGGACTGCCTACAAATACTTTGAATCATACCTAACAAATCGTATACATTATACAAGATTAAAGGACAATAAGGACGGAACAATTATACTATCAGATCCTTTGAAAGCAACAAAGGGCATACCGCAGGGCAGTATCCTTGGCCCTTTACATTTTATAATATATATTAACGACATTCCTTATACAACATCTCCAGACTGTAAACTGATTAATTATGCTGACGATACTAACTTTTTATTAAAGGGATCTACATTGCCAGATATAATTAGTGATGGAAACATAAACATAAATATGATGGAAAATTGGTTTCAAAGAAATAAATTAGTTTTGAACACAAGTAAAACATCTTGTGTCCTATTCAAAACCAATCAAGGATTAGTAACACCTGATAGCATCAAATTAAATAATAATATATACAATCTAACAAATTCTGTAAAAGTCCTTGGGATTACAATAGACGATACACTTACTTTCTCTGCACATATATGCAAACTATGTAATAAAGTAAGTAGCGCTTGTTTTGGTTTGCGTATTTTAACAAAATTAGCATCAATCAATATTTCAAAACTGTTTTATTTCGCCAATATATATTCTCACCTAAAATATGGCATAATATTTTGGGGGGGGTCTGTCGATATAAACAAAATATTTGTGGTACAAAAAAAAGCAATAAGAATTCTCCATAAGTTAAAATTCAGTCAAAGCTGTAGAGGGGAATTTAGAAATGCAAATGTATTGACCGTATATGGCATTTACATATATGAGTGTCTGAAGTTTCTTTGGAAACATAACAACTATTTTGATCAAATTTTTACAAACTCTGTATACCCTAAAAGAAATGGTCAAATCTACAACTTGCCTCACCATCGTCTAAAAAAATACGAGCAAGGATGTTTCTACTCAGCCATAAAACTATACAATCATTTGCCAGCAAGCATAAAAAATATTGAAACATATAAGAAACGCACAAGTCACTTGTATGAATACCTAGTAAAAATGGAGCCGTATAGTATGTCGGAATATTTTAGTAGATATACATAAATTTTAAATTGTACTTATGTCCTGTACATATTTGTTCTATATTTGTTTATTTTATCTATATTACATATTTTCTTAATATCCTTCCATATTGTCTGACGCATTTACGTACACAATTGTATATTATGTAATTGTTATTGTAAATAAAGACCATTATTATTATTATTATTATACTTATTCTTAGCAAAAATCAACAACGTGATAATTAACAAAACTCATAAATATTATGAACATAACTACAGTTTGTTTGTTTTTCATTTTCTTTAAGAAATCAGTATTGCCATTAAAGGCTCTTATAGGTGCCGAACAAGTGTTTCCCACTCCCAGACTAAGCATGAAGTAAAATTTCGAGTTTAGAAAAGCCCCGTGAAAATTTGTCTCGGGTCGCGCAGCGACCCGAGACAAATTTTCTGGGCTTTTCTAAACTCGAAATTTTACTTCATGCGCCACGCGTATAAAACACTAAAATATTGTGAAATTTATGTATATTTGAACCTTACTTCAAATCGGTGCTTAATACGCGTGGCGCATGAAGTAAAATTTCGTGTTTAGAAAAGCCCGAAAATTTGTCTCGGGTCGCTGCGCGACCCTCGACAAATTTTCACGGGGCTTTTCTAAACTCGAAATTTTACTTCATGCTTAGCCTGGGAGTGGAAAACACTTGTTTGACAACCATTAGAACCTTTAATGACAATACTTATACTTAAAAAAAATCAACAACGAGATAATTAACGAAACTCATTAATATTATGAACATAACTACAGTTTGTTTGTTGTTCATTTTTTTTAAGAAATCAGTATTGTCATTATAGATGTTTATAGCTGCCGAACAAGTGTTTTCCACTCCCAGACTAAGCATGAAGTAAAATTTCGAGTTTAGAAAAGCCCTGTGAAAATTTGTCGAGGGTCGCGCAGCGACCCGAGACAAATTTTCGGGCTTTTCTAAACTCGAAATTTTACTTCATGCGCCACGCGTATAAAACACTAAAATATTGTGAATTTTATGTATATTTGAACCTCACTTGAAACAGTGTTTATTACGCGTGGCGCATGAAGTAAAATTTCGAGTTTAGAAAAGCCCGAAAATTTGTCTCGGGCCGCTGCGCGACCCTCGACAAATTTTCACGGGGCTTTTCTAAACTCGAAATTTTACTTCATGCTTAGCCTGGAAGTGGAAAACACTTGTTCGACAACCATCAGAACCTTTAATGACAATACTTATTCTTAAAAAAAAAAATAAACAACGAGATAATTAACAAAACTCATAAATATTATGAAAATAACTACCGTTTGTTTGTTTTTCATTTTCTTTAAGAAATCAGTGTTGCCATAAAAGGCTCTTATAGCTGCCGAACAAGTGTTTTCCACTCCCAGACTAAGCATGAAGTAAAATTTCGAGTTTAGAAAAGCCCCGTGAAAATTTGTCGAGGGTCGCGCAGCGACCCGAGACAAATTTTCTGGGCTTTTCTAAACTCGAAATTTTACTTCATGCGCCACGCTTATAAAACATTTAAATATTGTGAAACTTATGTATATTTAAACCTCACTTGAAATCAGTGTTTAATACGCGTGGCGCATGAAGTAAAATTTCGAGTTTAGAAAAGCCCAGAAAATTTGTCTCGGGTCGCTGCGCGACCCTCGACAAATTTTCACGGGGCTTTTCTAAACTCGAAATTTTACTTCATGCTTAGCCTGGGAGTGGAAAACACTTGTTCGACAACGATTAGAACCTTTAATGACAATACTTATTCTTAAAAAAATTAACAACGAGATAATTAACGAAACTCATAAATATTATAAACATAACTGCAGTTTGTTTGTTTTTCATTTTCTTTCAGCAATCAGTATTGCCATTATAGGCTCTTATAGCTGCCGAACAAGTGTTTTTCACTCCCAGACTAAGCATGAAGTAAAATTTCGAGTTTAGAAAAGCCCCGTGAAAATTTGTCAAGGGTCGCGCAGCGACCCGAGACAAATTTTCTGGGCTTTTCTAAACTCGAAATTTTACTTCATGCGCCACGCGTATTAAACACTGATTTCAAGTGAGGTTTAAATATACATAAATTTCACAATATTTTATTGTTTTATACGCGTGGCGCATGAAGTTTAAAAAAGCCCAGAAAATGTGTCTTTCTAAACTCGAAATTTTACTTCATGCTTAGTCTGGGAGTGGAAAACACTAACACTAAAATATTGTGAAGTTGCTTATGTTTGATCCCACATTTATTAACTTTTGCAATTTGCTGGACTAAACCAGACTTACCTGACTAATTTAAAACATTAATAATATAGCAGCTATAATTAGACTTAAATCTATGATGTACATCATCTATTAGATGTGTATATTCTTGCTTATCTATTGGTAACCTCAAAATATAGTCTTTTTTAGAATTTACGGGTCTTTTAAATCAGTAATAATAGGTATATCAGATAAATTCAGATTTAAATATATAATATACACTTTTATTGGATGCGTATATATTTGCTTATCTATTGATAACCTTAAAATTATGTCTTCTATTAAAACAATTTCTTATGGAGCAAATAAAGTCTATTTGATTTTTATATTAATTCTCAAAATGTTCTTAAGTTGGTAAAATACAATATTTTAGAATAGACTAAGTAAACAGCTGTTCGCGCCGTGGCACCCGCCACCTAGCGAATTTCTGTATAAGCAGCATCGGTGTCGGTTGCGTATGAGTTGCATGGTGTCAGTTGGTTTTTTTATTGTGTAACGTCATAATTTAATGCTGTTCGTGGTATTTGTTCGTACAAAACCGATGTAAAGATGCATGTAATAATAAGTTGCGGCTTTGAAACGGTTGACACAACCATTTTCCGACGGAAAAGGCTGTCGAAAGGTAGGAAGCTTTGTGTGTGTGTTTAATTTGAAATATTCGCTATGTAATCCCTCTATACAATTGTATTAATTTATAATAATTTTTAAAAATTACTGCAAACTTCAATCAAACATGGCACAAGTATATACTTCTTTTAATTATCTCAGTGAAGCAATGAGTTTCGAGCATCTTCATATTTGTATTAATCGTTTGCAGAACTTCGCGTACAATCATTTTTTTAGAATGGCGAACTTGTTGTAAAGTAACAATTACAATGTCAACGGATATGTGCTGAAATATTAACTTTGACTAATAACAATATACTTACTCGACACGTCGTACAGCGGCAATCCACCTCGCTTTCCGCTCCGTTTCCTATGGTTTGTATGGGAACGAATAAAAAGAGACGGAGCCATCACTTTTATATTTACTGGTACATCCGACGACACAACAACTTTGATTGCATTTAGCTCGCTTCGGCTCAGAACTCATACTTCTGCTCAGAACTCCCGTATGACGAAATGACAACCGGCACCGATGCTGCTTAGGCTTAAAACCGCGTGGCGGCGCTGCAATCGCCGCTTACTTAGCCTATAGGGATTTTGGTGAATGTTTGTCGTTAGTCCTAAATGTCATCAAGGCCGTAGCTAAGGGTCCCTCCCCCCTTGGCTACGGCATTGATGACTATGGGGGTTCAAACCAACAACGGCTCGCAGCCTAACTTCAGGGTAGGCCACAGCGCCAAGGCCATAGAAAACTCTATAGAAATGTAACTCCGCATAAAAAGGGACCACTTATGATTTGTTATTTTAAGCAAGGAAAGGAATGCAACTTAACAACACCAATATATAATTGACAAACAGTCCTACCACTACAGCAATTCTAATCGAAAATTTAGCGGGATATCACAATATAGTTGCGAACAATTTGAATAAACGTTTTATTAGTATGACAGTTTTAGGAAACTAAACAAACGCAACAGATAAATTTATTATATTTCTTTTTTAACATTATATAACAATATATACAAATTTCCAATAATTTAAGTTTTAAAAATTGTGTACATAAACAGCTGTTATATGTATTTATTTACAAACAAATGTTATACCATTAAACATGTCATTATTACAGAACAAATAAAATATTGGTCAATAATTGAGGAGGTAACATTCAAACCGTGTTTTTTCACAATCCGATGTTGGCAAATGGTCCACTAACGTATACAAATCTTCTCCTAATGGTAGAAATACTTTTTTTGGCATATCTCCTTCCATAATTGTTTTTGCCAATATTTCTAAGCTTGGCAAATGTAAATTTGGAACTGCAGTCCGTTTAAGTGACATTTTGTTACTTTTAGAATTTTTAAATTTTTGTGAATCATCAAAATGTAAATCACAAATCTGACAGTGGATTACGTTTCTCTTCAGCAGATCAAGGCGTTTAATTGCTTTCAGCCAAATATTTATTCTCTAAAATGCAAATATGATTTAAATATTATAATTTAATTATGTAAAAATGTTTTTTTATTAACACGTTAACTGCCGGAGCGTCTTTCACTATTATTTGTGTTCGAGTCAGAGGGGTTTTGGCTGAGCATGTCCTCGGTTATATAGACCGAGTCGGTCTAAGAAAAAAACTTTAGTTTGGTCATATTGACCGCGACGGCAGTCAACGTGTTAAATATAATATCATTGAAATAAGTAATTACTAGGACTCGGGAAAACCGTCAAACCGATTAACGGTTATCTATCGGCCAAGTCAATAATTACGAATTACGAACGAATACTAACAATAAAATTAGAGTTATCCTTGAGCTAACTTTAGTGCGCTGAAAATATGTGAATACCACATAGGTACCCTTTGTTTTTGTTGGTAGTTTGCTCTTCGGTTTAGCTGATAGCTAATTCCTGGCCGATGGCCAGCTAACTATTACATTTAGCTATTGATCGTAATTCCGGACATAAGACTTACTTATTACAAAATCTATATTATCTAAAGAGTTAATGTGGCGTATACATGCACTTATTGTAGACACTTTTCATTATAATGCAACAATGAAGTTCATGGCTAAGTGATGCGAAGGGCATAAATTAAAATTTTAGCCCCCCCTGCAGACATTTGTTTGTGAAACAAAATATAAGTTAATACAAAATAATTACTAATTTTAACAACAAAAATAACATCACAAAACAAAATAATACTGTATGCTATGGAAAATGATGCTAATATTTATTATTTTTTCAATTGTTTTGCCAAGGGCTCACGCAGCGAAGTTACGTCGCTGGGTGACGCAGGTAACTTGTATATACAAGACATGTACGAAATTAATAATAATAATATAAGTTAAAACTAACCTTCTTATCATTTGGGAAGGAATAATATCTCGAAGATTCACTTTTGCATCCAGGTACAGAACAAGTAGGCATTTTAAAATTGTTCAAATATAAACTTTTCACTCACTACAAAATACATCCGAAATGGCGATAGTAAATAACCAATGAACACATGGACGCACGTAGGGCACGAGTAACAAACAAGCAAATGACGCATGCGCTGAGGTAGTACCAACCTAGAGTTTTCTATGGTACCAACTGTGAAAAATATAATATTTTATTTTTGCTTCAAGTTGGCGATCCTTTCCCGGCTTAAGAAAATAGAGTGAAGTTGGAGTTTCACCCCCTGGCCAAGGCACACAAAATTTGAGGTTGCGATCGCGCTATAATATATATATATATATATATATATATATATATAATTATATTATATATATATATAATTCTGCCGCTTTTCCTCAAAAGTTTATAGAAGTTTTTAATTGTTCAAAGACTTCAATTCCAAAAGGTCAACTTTATGAGTCGACCTTATAAGCTTAATAACCTTGAACTTTGACATCATATGAAGAATTCCACTCGTGACGTCATTGGTCAAGGACTTCAATCGCGTAGGTCGACTATATTGAATCGAGTCGACCTTATAAACTTAATAACCTTGAACTTTGACGTCACATAAAGAATTCCTCGCGTGACCTCATTGGACAAGGACTTCAATCGCCTAAGGTCGACTGTATTAAATCGAGTCGACCTTATAATAATAATAATAATAATAATAATAATAATTACTTTATTGTCCAACAGGATAAACCCAATTACAGAACAAAAATTTGAATAAATAAGAAAAGGAAAGATACATGTAAGTTCGTGAACAGTGAATACATATTACAGGATAGTATGATTTATTGAATAAAAATATCGTTGAATAATTTTTCGGAGCACTGGCACAACGCAGTCACTGGTGAACGCTGCAACACATTAGAGCGCGCCGTTGGTAAGCGGAATGTTGATGAAAACCGTGTAGACTTCACAGGGACATTAAACGGAACCCTTGCGAGAATTTCTGGACAGTCGATTTTCCCATCTACGAGTTTCTTCATAAACGTGGCACATCTCAAAGTTCTTCTGTCGGCGAGGGATTCGAATTGGTGACGCTGAAGAAGTTCATCGTTCAAAATTCCAATCGGAGGATAAGAGTGGTCAAGTTTAAAAGAGAGAAATTTAAAAAACCGGCGGTGAAGACGATCCAACACAAGAGAGTGACTAGCATAAATAGGAAACCAGATTAAACTGTTATATTCCATAATACGCTTTTATTAAAACACTTGGTTTGTTTCACTGATTTTTTATTTTTACTCCAACTAGTTTCGACCTTGGGTCATTCTCAAGGAGATATGTACAAAATTTTACAAATGTATCGATATTTATACAAATTTTACAGCTAATTTCAGGTAATAAGGGCCGTCGCGATGGGGGAAAGCCAAATGTCTTCGATGTTATTAAGCGTGGTTTTTCCATTTTTTATTGCTCTGTTTATTTCTAATCCCTCTCGGAGATTTAAGTCACGTCCCTTATTACCTGAATACAAAATATTTAAATTACTATTATTGAAAAAATGGTTATTTTCTAAGGTCGAAACTAGTTGGAGTAAAAATAAAAAATCAGTGAAACAAACCAAGTGTTTTAATCAAAGCGTATTAATTAAATATGTTTCACCACGGGTTAAGTGAGAAATTAATTCATCATATGTTATATTCCAACTTACTCAATACGAAGGCGGAATATAGAGATTTAATAGCATCAACATTGGAAAAGTCGCGGCTAATACGTAGAATAAATCCCATGGCTTTAGACGCATTTGTTCGGACTGAGTCAATATGAGGTTTAAAAGAGAGCTGGCTATCAAATGTAACTCCTAGATCCTTGAAAGTGCTACATCTGGACAGAGACATTCCCTCAATTTGATCATTTGATTCAATTGAAGTACGGGTGCGAGAAAAGCTTACCACACAACATTTGTTAACATTAAGTATTAAATTGACTCTTTTACACCAATCAGCAATAATGTTTAAATTTGATTGTAGAATGTCTACGTCCTGTACGGATTTTATGCTAAGATATATTTTGAGATCGTCCGCATATGCCAAAATAGGACACGTAAACATGCCTAATAGATCATTAATAAAAATGTTAAATAGGAGGGGTCCTAGGCAAGAGCCCTGCGGAACACCAGTGGTAGTAGAAAATTCGTAGGATTTAAAACCATTCTAAAGTACATAACAGGAACGATTAAGTAGGTAAGACCGAAGAAGTTTGGTGACCGCAGGGACCGCACCCAACAGGCTAAGACGATCAATTAGAAGCTCATGGTCAATTGAGTCAAAGGCGCGTGAAAAGTCAGTGTAGATAACGTCAACTTGACCACGAGCATCCAGGGCATCAGCCAAGTATTGGGAGACTGTCGCCAGATTTGTTGTTGTAGATCTAGCCGGCATAAATCCGTGGTATTGTGATATAAAGGAGCCCACACCTTTAAATATGTCATTGTGCAGCACAATCCCAACGATTTTTGCAAAGTTAGAAAGGATCGATATTGAACGATAGTTACGAAGATGGGATTTGTCACCATTCTTGAAAACGGGACATAGTCTAGCACGTTTCCACATGTTGGGGAACTGGCAAGAAGCTATTGAGAAATTTAAAATCGTACACAATGGACTGGCGAAGGTGAATCTACAATCGCGAATTAAAAAACTGGGTATTTTATCATCACCAGTGGTAAATTTATTTGGAAAACGTGACATTATATTAATAAGTTGAGATTCGTCTACATTATTAATCAGAATTGGCGGATACACAGTTGACTCGTTGCACAGTATGGGATTTGAAATAGGATTGAAATGACTATTAAATATATCAGCAAATCCATTAACTATGTCATTGGGATTAGTAAATTCTTCGTTGTCATTGTGTACCTCACTAGGGATTCGAGTAGTTCCACGTTATAAGCTTAATAACCTTGAACTTTGACGTCACATAAAGAATTCCACACGTGACATCATTGGTCAAGGACTTCAATTGCGTAAGGTCGACTATATTAAATCGAGTCGACCTTATAAGCATAATAACCTTGAACTTTGATGTCACATGAAGAATTTCACACATGACACGTGGCCAAGGACTTAAATCGCGTAAGGTCCACTATATGGAATCGAGTCGACCGTATAAGCTTAATAACCTTGAACTTTGACGTTAGATAAAGAATTCCACGCATGAATATTTCAGTTTGAAAAAAGAGAGGATTTAAAATTAATTTGCGCCTACACCCCACCCCGTAGGCGTACTAAATCCTTCACTGCTTATGGTGGTTTAAAATATCCTCATTTAATTCACTCATCGTAATTATTTTCCAAGAAACTATAGCCAATTTTTATGTTGTGTAATTAAACTTGCAATCCCTTTAACTAGAACATAAATATGTTAAAAAAGAACTTCAAATAATTGAAATCTATCGAATAAACTTGGTATCAAGAAAAAAATCAGACTGTTTTTTTATAACTTTAGATAATTGTATTAGATGAGGTACGAGTAAGGAAAATAAAGCACGAGTAAAGAAAATAAAGCATATCAAAATTTTTTTTTTCCTTGATTTCAGGGAGAAAATCGGGAAAGCACATATCAACATTCGTACCTGCTTGCGTCCTTCGAAAAAGTAAGTAAAATTAATTTAGCACCAATAAATGGATGATTGGTTTTATATTCTTAATTTGAAATAGATAAATATAAACATATTTATTTTTTTTTTAAATATTTAATTGATGAGGCGGATACATGATGAAACTCCATAATACTATTTGAAATAAAACAACGCAGTTGGGAGGGTTTCACTTTTATTGTTATTGCCTGATGAAGCCACTGTGTGGTGAAACATGTTGCAGTGTTCAACAATAAAAGTGAAACCCTCCCAACTGCGTTGTTTTATTTCAAATAAACATATTTTATCGAGTATTGAAAATTGGCCATTGTGTTTTTAATTTATACAGGGTGGGCGTAGAAGCTTCCTTTACTAAAAAGGGCTTAGTAATGTTAGCGAGAGTAACTAAAAGCTAAAGAAGGACTCAATAGAAGGGCCTAGATGGGAACTGTGTGTCCCTTGTCATTTTAGTCGCAAAATTGCTTTGTCACAGCAGGTGCCTATTTTTCAGGCCTATTTTTCGGGAATATTTTTCGGTATTATTTTACGGTAAAGGTCATTTCAGAGTTTTCTTGGAAAATGATTCAGGAGTTTTTTTGCCTACTCTCGAAGAACTGGATAATAAAGGTGTGGTTTTAGCAAAAGGGGGCCATAACCCACACAGCTAGAACTTCAAGTCATTTATTGAAATAATTCTTCTCCGTGCGGCTGATCTCCCTCAGAGGGGCACGCTCGCCTAATTTAACCCCTTATGATTATTTTCTGTGGAATAATCTTAAATTCCGAGTTTATAACAATTGCCCACAGAACCTGGAAGACCTACAGAAAAAATCCGAGCCAAAATGATCAATATAACGATGCTTGAAAGAGTAGACCGAAACTTCACAATTTGATTGAATCAATGTATTGACAAGGCGACAATCACAAGATGTTCTTTTTTGTAAACGGTGTAAAACCAAATTTCCCGTATTGTGTGACAAGAGAAAAATAACAATAAGTAACTGTAGGTTTTTGAGTTTACGTGAAGTGATTATTAGACATAAAAAGACTATTATTCCTTTTTTTTTTTTTTCCACATGAGGTGGTATCGCTTTGCGTCCCTGCACTACGGTTTCCGTGGTCCTTTTGTGCTCCTCTGGTTATTTTACTCCCTGTATATTCTTGTGTCTTCTAAGAAGTCCAGGAGTTTGGGCCAGGGGATGTTCTTGAGCTGTTCTTCAGGAAGCACGGGCTTCCCGAGTTGCTCCGTGCGTTGCCGTTTATGGGCTTCGCATGTGCACAGTAGGTGTTGGGGAGTTTCCTCTTCTTCCAAGCACCCACGGCATAGGGGGCTTTTCTCAAGACCCATCCTATGTTTGTGCTTATTCAGGTCACAGTGCCCAGTAACTAGTCCTGTGATTTTCCTTAGTTTCATTCTGCTCAGTCCTGACAGCGCTAATGCGCTATCAGGTACCGGGCCATCTAGGAAGAGTCTCGTGTGCCTCATTCCCATTTGGTTGTGCCATGCCTTTGTATGCTCCTCTGCTAACTTGCGTCGGATTATTTCCTTTCCGGTTTCATGTGGTATTCCGAAAGCGGGTTCAGGTCCCCGAAAGCGGGTTCAGGTCCATTATTCCTTACTTCACTTTTTATTTGTATCGTTAGTTGTACATTTCGAGACACAAGGTGCTCATTGATAATGAGCACTTTGTGTCTCGAAATGTACATCTAACGATACAAATACAAAGTAAAGTAAGCAATAACAGTCTTTGTATGTATAACAATAAGTAGTTTTAAACTGTGCAAAGTGTTTTTATTTCATTTTCAAAAAAGGAAGTTACCACGCTCTACCCTGTACTTCCTACGAGTGCTCAAATTAATTCAAATTTCATTATAGCTTACATAAATTAAACTAAGGTTAAGCTAACCTTCCTGTAAAGCACCACTGAACAATTTAACGTTTAACCCGGAGCATTCGCCATTTATACATGTGATCTAATAATTTCAAATACTGTACTAGTATGACTGAGTCGCGAAAACAGTTTATCAATATTATTACCAATAAAAAAAAATAGCACTACCAAAATACACCAGTTTTAGTAGTGTTATTTTTTTTAATTGGTAATAATATTGATAAACTGTTTTCGCGACCCAGAGTCACTTTTTTTTTCTTTACCACTTAATGAAACATTTTAAAAATACTAAGGATAAAACAAAGAAAATCACTTGGTTTGTTTCACAAATCAAGCATAAATTGTTGTTTTTTTTTATTTTCTTGCAATTGAAAATTTATAATAATTGTGAATTTTATTCGCGTGTGTTTCTATTTTTCCGCGTAGAGGAATTGCACGTCCAATTAGAGGAGGATGAGAAGTTCGAGTCTTTCGCCTTATCCACCAGCTCCAGTCAAGTGGAGGCGGACGAAGATTCGCCGAAAGACCCGGACGGAAGGGAAACGTGGGGTTCGAACGCGGATTTTCTCCTCTCCATAATCGGCTTTGCCGTCGATTTAGCGAACGTGTGGCGGTTTCCCTATTTGTGCTACAGAAACGGCGGAGGTAAAAATACCCCACGCACAATACAGCACAATGCATAATCTCAAACAAATTGGCGAACTCGATTTGCATACCTAGAAAAATATAAATCAGAATTGTTCAAAAGATTAAATAGTACAAACTGTAAATATACATAAATAAATCCATAGATATGCATAATAATTAATGAATAAAAGAATCTTTACTCAACGGTTTAACCATTTTTACAGAGTTAAATTAAATTAGAATTCAGGGAATTTTTCTTTCAGGTATACATTTTCCTATGTATACCCCAAGGTACGTCGATGGGTGTAACACATATGAACACATATGTGTTACAAGGTATGACAGAATTGGATCTTTCCATGTTTTCCCCTACCCTTTTCCCCTAGTTCGTGCGAGAGAGATCAATGACGTTGATTTGGTTACGTTTTTGAGTCTATCATAACCTCTCTTTCCGGTTTCGCTGTACTTTCATAGATAGATATTTAATATTTTGTCTTAGAAATAAGTGTTATTAAAATAACACTTTGTGTTAGTGTTAAGTGTCGACCAACCGGTTTTATTGAAAACCAACCGGTTACAGTGAAATATATCGTGATGTACAAATAAAAATGTAAAATTTCCGTCGAAATTATGCACAAAATAATCCGCCAGGGAGAGCTGACTCAATGTCTTCAAGGTCAAAAAGTGGAAAAGACCCTTAAATATGTATTTACATTATACAGACAGTTTTCTTTAAAATATACGTATCCCAAATTCAGCCTATTTTCTGTAAATCTTGAGATATTCCCTGGTTTTTTTTAAGTTCATTTTAAAGCTTTAAACAAGTGTTGTCCACTCCCAGACTAAGCATGAAGTAAAATTTCGAGTTTAGAAAAGCCCCGTGAAAATTTGTCGAGAGTCGCGCAGCGACCCGAGACAAATTTTCTGGGCTTTTCTAAACTCGAAATTTTACTTCATGCGCCACGCTTATAAAACAGATTTTAAGCCAAATTCTAATATACATATATTTCACAATATTTTAGTGTTTTATAAGCGTGGCGCATGAAGTAAAATTTCGAGTTTAGAAAAGCCCAGAAAATTTGTCTCGGGTCGCTGCGCGACCCTCGACAAATTTTCACAGGGCTTTTCTAAACTCGAAATTTTACTCCATGCTTAGTCTGGGAGTGGACAACACTCGTTCAAAGGTTCAAATAAAACTCTTTTAAAAACCAATTAATTTCAGAAAATGTACAGCTTATGCATGTTTACTTCAAGTTTACCATGTAAGTGATCTCACCGCCACTCCAAAATCTTCCATTCTGTCGATCCTTCTTACCGTATACTCGACCGTCCTTGTGTATACCAATATAAAAAACGCATTGAAACATTCGTGTATACTGTGCTTTATGTTTTGATTATAGGCAACCACACTTTCATACACATACTCAAATGTCAAAAAGTAATCAAATCAAATTTCAATTTAAAATATTTGTAACACGACTAAACAAAAAAGTGGTTTAAATAAAACAATTTAGGAAGAATATTTATTGCAACCAACATTGTTAAAATGCTGCTATCTTATAAAAATCTGAATTAATTTATTTCACGTACCTGTAATTAATGGACATTAGATAGTAGTTATCGGATTTTATTAAGAATCTTAAATAATGCTTAGTGAGGCATTAAAACTTATTTTTACTTTTAATAATAAGGCAGATAACCTAATAAATAAATTTAAAGTGCAATATTATTTAAACAATATAAAATAACACAAATAGTTACAAGTGTTGGAAATGACAACCACCTACTTTTATAGTTTTAAATACCGAACTTCGGGATATTTTATATTATTTTGAAATTTCTTGTAGTGCCCAAACAGGATTCTCTTCCACAAAGCACAAAATATTTAATTTTAACTCATCACCTTAAACGTGATTCAAATTCTTCCGCTTTGAGTGTGAATTAACTAGCGACGGCTCGCAGCCTAACTTCAGGGTGGGCCACAGTGCCGAAGCATACAAATTTGAGGTTGGAATCGCGCTTTATAAATACAAGGAATTGTACAACAAAGTCACTTTTTAATAACGGATACATATTACCTTGGGTCTCTGGCCTACCCTGAAGTTGGGCTGTGAGCCGCCGCTGGAATTAACTACACTTTTGAAGAAAACTTAGTGATGGTCTTTTGGATTGTTCTTACACACGGAATTAGTCGTTCGGGATATTTTGCCATAAATAGATCCCTTACACTCCTCAAGCTCTTATCATTGTGATGACAGGTTACTACTTTACCTCTTTCTTCTATGGAATACGTTACTACTCGGAACATTCACGCGTACGAAATAGAAACAAATGTTATTACTAATTGACGTTTTAATGAGTACGTTTGGTTGCCTACAATCACAACATAAAGCATAGTACACACGAACGGTCTAATGCCTTTTTTATCTGAGTATACATAGGGATTTGTATAACGATATAAAAAATTCACTGCATATGCTGTAAAGAAATGAGCGATTTTTACTTTGTTGTAAATGTTCAATAAAAAAAACCTTTAGAGGGCCATGGAAAATACTGTAAGTTGGGAACTCTGACATTATATACAGGGTGTCTACGCTAAACCGTTCGTTAAAAGTTTATGGGGTTGTCGTTGCACTAAAAATTTGAAAAAAATTCTTGTCATACGATTGAATAAGTTCTCCTCATGTGAAATATTTTTAACTTTATATCACTTCCGGTTCCACCGGAAGTAGCACCAAATTTGTTATTTTAAATGGAACACCCTATATATTAGTAATTTTTTGGATTCCTCGTTTAAATTGCAACATATTTTATTCGAACATATGTACACTTACCTCTTATAGTTTTCAAACAAAAAAAATATTTCTAAAATTTTGACCTCTAAAATGCATCTTGAAATCTATCTGTACCTTCTCTTAAGTGTAAGATAAAAATATGATTTATATCTCTTAAGTGTACGATAAAAATATGATTTATATCTCTACCTAAAAGATGCCTTTATGAGTGTATTAATTAGAAACTGTCAATTTTGACAATAAGTGTTCTTAAAACGTCAATATCGAAGTGCCCTCTTCAATATCACGTAATTCAATTTTTTAAATGGAATGACCCATTTTTTATCACGTGGTACGATTGGGTGGAAGATTTCCTACAAAAATGTATTAACAACTATACTTCTGAAGCAAGTGGTTTTCGAATTATTTCGAAGATTCGTTTTTTCGTCGCATTTATGCAGGGAATAATGCGCGCATAAGTCGCAACTGAATTTTAGTAGGCAAGTACTAATGCTTTTGTTTTGTCGCTTATGTAATGCGAAATGTCAAATAATAAAAACAATTAGTACAAAGTTATACAGAAATCAACAAAATGAATAAATACCCCCATCAACAAATTATCAATGTATTCTTTATACATGGCAACTGCGATAGAATTGGTACTCGAACATGTAGAATATTTAATGAAACTTATCCACATTTGCCGCCGATGAATAAAATAAGATTTAGAAGATTGGAATCAAATTTTGTTCAATTGGCAGTTGCCATCTATAAAGAATAAATTGATAATTTGTTGATTTGTGTAATTATTTATTTTGCTGATTTCTGTAAAACATTGTACTAATTCTTTTTATTATTTGACATTTTGCAATACAATCGCGACAAAACAAAAGCATACTACTGGCCTACTGAAATTCGATTGCGACTTATGCGCGCATTATTCCCTGCATAAATGCGACGAAAATCGATTTTCGAAATAA
Organism: Philonthus cognatus; assembly: GCA_932526585.2. NCBI lineage: Eukaryota > Metazoa > Arthropoda > Insecta > Coleoptera > Staphylinidae > Philonthus > Philonthus cognatus. The sequence continues at coordinate 53,189,272 of OW052247.1, read as the reverse complement.
TTCGAAAACTACTTGCTTTAGGAGTATAGTTTTATGATACTTTTTTATAGGAAATTTTCCCCTCAATCGTACCATGTGATAAAAATTGGGTCATTCTATTTAAAAAAATTGAATTACTAGATATTGAAGAGGGCACTTAGATATTGACATTTTTAAAACATGTATTGTGAAAATTGACAGTTTCCAATTAATTCACTCATAGAGGCATCCTCTAGGTACAAGTAGAGATATAAATCATATTTTTATCTTATTCTTAAGAAAAGTTACAGACAGATTTCAAGATGGCCTTTTGAGGTCAGAATTTTAGAAATATTTTTTTTTCTTGGAAACTATAAGAGATAAGTGTACATATGTTTGAATAAAATATGTTGAAATTTAAACGAGGAACCCAAAAAATTACTAATATATAGGGTGTTTCATTTGAAATAAGAAACTTGGTGCTACTTCCGGTGGAACCGGAAGTGATATAAAGTTAAAAATATTTCATATGAGGAGAACTGATTCAACCATATGACCAGGATTTTTTTCAAATTTTTCGTGCAACGGCAACCCCATAAACTTTTAACGAACGGTTTAGCGTGTACACCCTGTATTATAATTATTATGTATGACGTTTATATGTCAATTCCTAAGGCCTGTAGCCAACTTTAGAAAAGATTAAATCGTGGCACTCTAGTCCCGCTGAGCAAAAAAACAAACAAATAACGTTATATCAACATTAAACGTTGTTTTAATGTTGATGAAACATTACTTAAATGGGTTTGCTCAGTGGGGTGGTTTTGTTTTATTTTATTTATGAACATACAATACTTTCATTGTAATGATTGGAATAATTATATAGAAAAAATAAATTATTTCGTCGATTTTTTGTAATATTTTAATGGATTTAGATGCAAATGTTATTTTGTTTTTCTGCTTACAGGTGCATTTTTAATACCTTACACGTTAATGTTAATCTTCGGGGCTGTGCCCTTATTTTACATGGAATTAATATTAGGACAGTTCAATAGGCAAGGGCCTATAAGTGTGTGGAGGATTTGTCCCTTATTTAAAGGTAAATTATATTTCCACATCAAATTAGTGTATATTCCTAATAAAAATAAGTTAACTGTAAGCATGAATTAAATAATTAAAAATTGAATTAAGGAACAACAGTTTTTTTTTATGTGTATGAATACAATTGCTAAATGGGTATTAGCCCCGAAAGTACTTCTTTCAAAAAGGGTTTTGATCAGTCTTTGTAATACAAATTTGTTGTGTAGATTTCGAAAATCATCGCACTTTTAATATTTTTAAGTTAATTGTCAGAACGCAACATTATTTTTAATTCTGCGTGTAAATTGCATTATAATTTTATAATTCAATAACTTAATTTTATTTAGTAAAATTACATACAGGGAATGCCTTTTTTAAAGAGGTTAATCCAAAGCTTTAAACGAGTGTTTTCCACTCCCAGACTAAGCATGAAGTAAAATTTCGAGTTTAGAAAAGCCCCGTGAAAATTTGTCGAGGGTCGCGTAGCGACCCGAGACAAATTTTCTGGGCTTTTCTAAACTCGAAATTTTACTTCATGCGCCACGCGTATTAAACACCGAAATATCGTAAACAAGCGAAATTCACTTAAAATCAGTATCTTATGACAACTATTTGCTGATCAAATCAAATTTGACTGTTAATTACAATAAATAAAACGATATCTAATGACGACAATTATTCCGTTATTAAGAGGGGGGTTGGGTGCTCGGTTGTCAATTTAGGCTAAAACATCGCTTGAACTTCATAGTCGCTTTTTAACGTCATATAAGATGACAGAACGTTCAAATTAAGAGGGGCCAAGTCACTTGAACTTCTAATATCACTTGTTAACGTCATATAAGTTAGCGGAACATTAAAATTGGTTATATGGAAGCAAAACTACTTCGATTCCAAAGAGATTATCGCTCCGATGTATTGCTTTCTGTCTATCACACGTCAAGAGTAACCATTATATAATACAATAGTGAAAATAGAACCTTTATGTGAACTTTTATATATATGTTAAAACGTAGATTTTCGCGGGCGTAACATGTATCACTATTTCTTCGGGTTTGGTCCCGCGTATTTTCTTGGCTCTGGTCCATTATATTTTTAATTCGACGTTTCGATGACGTCGCAGTCATCATCGTCAGGAATAACTATCAAAATTCCATTGCTCTAGGAACCACTTGTTTGACTTTTACGTACTACTTGATGCGTGAATTTCTTGTTTGGCTTCGTGTTACTTTTCTGTTTTGTTATTCTAATGATGTAGTAGTGACAATTTCAATATTATTTTCCGGAAGGGGTTGGGTTTTGAATTTCTTGGTTGTTGTTCGGAGATAATATATTTTGACCAGAATTTATACAAGTTTTCCAAATTGGTGGTAGTCTTTTGGCATCATCTCTTTGATTTAGACTGTTCGGCCTCTTTTCAATTTCTATCGCTTCTCTAATAATCCTCGCGTGGAAGTAGTCTGTCTTTTTTAAAATTCTCGTTTTTTCGAAATTTATTGTATGTTTAGAAATGTTTACGTGTTGAAATAAAGAAGATTGTGGATCAGACTTTCTTACTGCTAAAATGTGTTCATCTCGACGAGTACTAATTTTCCGGTTTGTTTGTCCTACATAGCTCTTCTCACACATACCACATGGAATTTCATATACGCCTTGAGCTTCAAGTGGGATAATTTCTTTTGGAGTTCGGAGTAAATTTTGAATTTTTGTGTGTATATTGAAACAAGTTCTAATATTGTATTTGGAGAGGACTTTTCCGAGTTTATCAGTTGTTCCTTTAATGTAGGGAAGGGTGACGTTGCTACACGGACTTTCACTTCTTGTTTTTGGACTTTTGTTTCTGTTTAATTTATTGATTGTTTTTTTGGAAAACCCATTTTGCATTAATGCCTTTTTGACATTGGATATTTCAATATTTAAGTGGTGTTCGTCCGATAGCGTACGTGCTCTTAGTAGAAGCGATTTTGCCACAGACGCTATTTGAGCTGGATGGTGATGTGACTTCGCATTCAAGTACCTGTTTGTGTGTGTAGGTTTTCGGTATACGGTGTAATTTAAATGCTAAAAGACTACCACCAATTTGGAAAACTTGTATAAATTCTGGTCAAAATATATTATCTCCAAACAACAACCAAGAAATTCAAAACCCAACCCCTTCCGAAAATAATATTGAAATTGTCACTACTACATCATTAGAAGAACAAAACAGAAGAGTAACACGAAGCCAAACAAGAAATTCACGCATCAAGTAGTACGTAAAAGTCAAACAAGTGGTTGCTAGAGCAATGGAATTTTGATAGTTATTCCTGACGATGATAACTGCGACGTCATCGAAACGTCGAATTAAAAATATAATGGACCAGAGCCAAGAAAATACGCGGGACCAAACCCGAAGAAACAGTGATACATATATATATATATATATATATATATATATATATATATATATATATCGGGCGCGTAGCGAAGCGAAGCGGCCGAGCCAAATTAGGCTTTTCTAAACTCGAAATTTTACTTCATGCCCCACGCGTATTAAACACTGATTTCAATTGAATTTTAAAACATTACTAAAGCAGTATGCTAAAGCCGCATGTTTGGAACTTCACAATAATTTGGAATTTTATACGCGTGGCGCATGAAGTAAAATTTCGAGTTTAGAAAAGCCTAATTTGGCTCGGTCGCTTCGCTTCGCTACGCGCCCGAGCCAAATTTTCAGGCTTTTCTAAACTCGAAATTTTACTTCATGCTTAGTCTGGGAGTGGAAAACACTCGTTTAAACCTTCAAATTGAACTCTTTAAAAAAGAACAACGAATATCTAAAGATTTACAGCATATAATTGGGGTATGTATACTTAAAAGAAAAGCTCCCTGGATTATTATTTTTTATTACAGGTGTTGGTTTTTGCGCCGTTCTAGTCGCTTTTTACGTCTCATTTTATTACAACGTAATAATAGGTAAGTAAAAATACATGCTGTTTTATTAAACTCCTTACTAGTATTATTAAAATCTTGTTATTAATACATAGCAGTTTTTATCAAGGCTAACATTTAATTGTAGATGAAAATTATACATAATCGGCCGCATGCATAGTCTTGTGATTAAAGTGTTACTAACGTGTGATTAACTAATCGCGATTAAGCTATTACTAAGTACTCCCTATGCATAGTCATGTTTTAATGCATACTTGTTAGTAGCGCCTAACTTTAGTCGTTTCTATCGGCAACATTGCTTTTTCTGTCATTTCGATGTCAAATGGAATCATAGACCAAGAACAATATAGATGGATCGATGATATTTATCTATGTAACGAGGGTTGCTGCGCCCTCTGTGTCAATGTCGCCAATTAATGTTCATGTTATTAAATTATTTAAGTGTAAAATTATTAATATTGAATTACTGATTGTGTATTTTAATGAACTTTTATAGCTAACTATCCATCATAGAGCTTATGGTGATTTGAACAAGCGTCATAAAGTTCTTGAACGAGCGCAAAAACGTGCGCTCTGTCTGTGCGCTCAAAAATGCGGGCACTGCACGTAAATCCAAAGAACACAGACAATTCTCTACACGTAAGATGGAGATAATTGATTACGCAGCATTTGCTAGGCTTACGATTGTAAACCAGCGACGGCTCGCAGCCTAACTTTAGGGTAGACCACAGCGCCAAGGCACACAAAATTTGAGTTTGGGATCGCGCTTTATAAATACAAGGAATTGCACAACAAAGTCACCTTTCAATAACGGATACATTTTACCTCTGGCCGACCCTGAAGTTAGGCTGCGAGCCGTCGCTGTTGTAAACGGACGAACGAATGTAGCCTTTATTCAACCGCTCCTCTAGCAAAATTCGTTTCTCCTACAGTTGCAGATTTCTGTGAGCAGAGGCTTAGCACACGATTATCGCGCTCGTTTGCAGACTTTAAAACACTAATTGGAACAAAAACACAGCTCATTATTTTAGGAAACACAGAACTCGGACGCTCACAATCGCGCAAATGACGTTTGAGGTTAAGTATAATCACATCTAAAACTAGGGGTATGGTGCAAGGATCTATGGATCGCTAACTTTCGCTAAAAGATGAAGCCACTGGTGGGGGAAAAGGCGCCATTTACCGGGTAGGAATTTCAATTGTTTAAAATTCGGGTTTGTTGAATTTACTGTCAACTCGACAGATTGAAACGCAGTGATTATTTTGTGAATTGTGTCAGTTTCTGTATTTATTTCTATATTATAATTATAATAGACAATATGATAGTTTTGTGTAGTGTCAAAGACTGTAAAAATCGGCATTCTAAAGAAAATTCAAGACAATTTTTCCAGTAAGTATTTTCATAATTGTTTGTTTGCCTTTGCACCACGTATTTAAGACTAACATTTAGTATATAAAATATAATACAAATAAGCAATTGTATATTTGAGCGCAAAACTCGATAAAACCACGCGCGGGCGATTTTCACTTTTTGACGGTTACTTATCATTTTGGTTGAGGGAAATTGTTCCTTATCGTGTCACGGGATTTTTAATATTTTAAAAACGGAATCAGCGGTAAGCATGTATGAAATTAAGGAATCCGAAGTCAGTGTCTAAGAAAAACTTACCGTTTGGTCTGATTTTTGACTAAGTAAGCACACTTCGAGTATAAATCGCACACATGATGAAATTATCTTCAATTAATACATATCGGTTATTTTAAATAAACGTCAGTACTTTCGGTGTAAAATTGAAATCGAGATATTTGCTGTGTAAATGAAAACAACACTAGAAATTTGATGACTTTTGTCATAAATATAAAGATAATGTCATCATGTATGCGATTTATATTAGTAATGTGCTATTTATGTCGAAAATTGATCAATTATAACCTCAAAATTGGAACTTTGAATAATAATTGTGACCAAACGGTAAGTTTTTCTCAAACGCCGACTTCGGATTCGTTCATTTCGCGCACGTTTACCCTTGATTTCGTTTTCAAAATATTCAAAATCCCATGACACGATAAGGAAAAACTGCCGTTACGGAATATTCTACTTCAAAAATGTTTTAAATCCTGTCAGCAGAAGGCATGAATTCACAAAAAAGATTTTATTTATAAATTCATAATGTTTAAACCTAAATATATATCTATGATTTTAAGTTAATTATGTCTATGATTTATGGATTCATTTTAAATTTTCCACCAAAAATTCCTACTTGACAAATGGCGGATTGGCTTCGTTTTCGAAAAGCAGTTATGATGTAAGTTAGCGATCCATAGATATAACATCCTTGGTATGGTGTGATTAAAAATGTAGTCAGTGATTAGCGCTAATCGCGTCTAAAATTGGATTATGCATACGACACATTTTATTTACATACTAAACCTTAGTTAGTCACATTTTAGTTGCGATTAGCGGACTATGTGCAAGGCCGAATATTATCTAACTGTTATTGATATAGAAGTTTTTGATAATAATAATATTATTTAACTGTTATTGATATACGTAGAAGTTTTTGATTAAGGCTAAAATTTAATTATAGGTGATCTGGCTTAATATGTGTGCGAGTGTGTAAAGTTGGGGTGGTTGTTTTGAAATATGATAAGTGCTTTTAGTCGGCTAACAATTAAAAGGGTGGCCGTGGACTTAATTTGCATGATAATAGTTATCCACAAACACATACTCGTTACCATAAACTAAATAAGTGTGAGGTCAACTTAATTATTAGTAATTTATTCTATTTCAACCCTAGAAAATAGAAATTAAAAGAATAATAGTCTATACTTTACACAGTTAAAACTGTTTTTCTTGTTACAATTGGGACGATTTTGTTGTAATAATAAGTGATCTCAGTTGTTCATCTCTTCATTTAGTTCAAACTTGAGTTCGGAGATGAACTCAGTTCAACGTTTTTAATGCAACTGGACCTTGGAAGAGTATATTTAATATCTCTACTTCTGGATTGACATTTATGTTACTTTAATTTGACAATCGTCCTCACCTGTCAATTTAAAGAATCGGATCAATCAAAATGGCGTATTACTCAGAAATTAGCCAATCACATACGAAACACGTGAATATTTTGACAGCGAATGTTTGGCCTGGCAAAATAATCAAATATTTCCCGCAAGGATAACTAGATGCCTAATTTTCAATAATTTTATTATTTAAGGTAAATAACAAGAATATCAAAAATAAGGATTTAGAGAATTTTTATTTATAAGAGGTCAAAATTGGAACAGTTGGTGAAATTATTTTTGTTTAAGCGATTGTCTGAACAAATATCCCTCGTGCAGGCATATACTATATCCCGCAAATTTTCCCTTCTTTCAGACGCGTGTTTGTTGCCCCTTAAACATTGCCCAAGCGCGAAATTTCGTTGCAACAAACACTTTTCTGGCAGATTTTCGGTAATATGCCTGGCACTTGGGATATTGTATATGATTATTTTTCATATTTAAAAACTAAGGTTACTTGCTTGTAACTTTACTTTTTGGCCACCCATTCTATTTGTTTATGTTATTATTTGAATTCGATTATATTTTAATTTGTGGATTTTAGATAGTCTAAAGTTGTGTCCGTGTTTTAAATTTTCCCAGCGTGGGCACTCTACTTCCTGGCTTCGAGTGTAAAGAATGAGTTGCCATGGTTGCACTGCAACAACGAGTGGAACTCCGATATTTGCTGGGACAACTCGACGAAGAAGATGGTCCAAAACGAAACCATTCCGTTGCATTCGAACAGACACACGCCCGCATCCGAATTTTTCCAGTAAGTTACAAACAAACAAAACATTTAAAAACAAAACTTGTTAATATATATGAACTTTTCTAGCTTTGCAAAATATTCTTGTCTATTAAGTTTGGTGAGAGAATAATTAGACCTGATGTTGCATTTTGTATATAAATTATGCGGTAACAGTAAATCCGTCGTGTAACTCAAATAAATAAAATATACTACTAAAAGAGTAACCAAAACGTAAATTTTGAACTTTACAATAATCCAGTGTTTTAGACGCCGGACGCATGAAGTAAAATTTCGATTTTAGAAAAGCCTGAAAATTTGGATAGGTCGCTTCGCTTCGCTACACGCCCTATCCATATTTTAAGGCTCTTCTAAACTCGAAATTTTACTTCATGCTTAATCTGGGAGTGGAAAACCCTCATTAGAAACTTCAAATTGAACTCGTTTAAATAACAACGAATATCGGAAACTTACAGCGTATATGCAAACGTTGTAAATTTTCTATTCTTAATGCATATATATTTAAGGATGATTATGATTTTATTAATAAAATATTTGGGTAGATACATTAATTGTTAACCTTAACAATGTTAAGTTACAACTTTTTACAAAATAAATTTACGATATTGACGATTAATTAAACATTAACAAAAAATAATGGCTAGACTAATGTTGGAATTTGTTTTTTGAGTTACGTGAAGATTTAAAGAAAACTTGGAATGAAAACACTAACACTTTCTTCGCAATAATTTTTATTTTGCTAGATATACATTTCGAGCGCTATGTACTCAATATCAATAGCTTAACTATTGATAATGGGTACATAGCAGAGCTGGGCAGGATTTGAATCATTCATTATTCGAATCCTTTAAGAGAATTCAAAAGAGGCATTCGAATACTTTAGTTCAACTGGATTCGTTATCCGGATTCGTTACATTTTTTTAAGAGGATTTGTCTTCACATCCAAATGTAAGTGATTCAAATCCTTATAAAAGGATTCGAATATTTATAAAAGGATTCGAATACTTACAAAGGGTTTGGAATCGTCAAAAATAATTCGAGGATTAACTTGAAAAATTTCTTTTGTGTGTTTTTTAATTTCTCGTTTAATCACTGTTTTATACGCGTGGCGCATGAAGTAAAATTTCGAGTTTAGAAAAGCCCAGAAAATTTGTCTCGGGTCGCTGCGCGACCCTCGACAAATTTTCACGGGGCTTTTCTAAACTCGAAATTTTACTTCATGCTTAGTCTGGGAGTGGAAATCTAGTTCGAAATTTCAAACTGAATGCTTTGATAAGAACATTAAATGACTGAAAATGTTTTTAAAGATATTAATCTAGTTTTCAAAATTTTGTTATTATTATTTGAAGTAAAACTGACATGGCAGCCACAAACTGAAATGTTAAATTTCGGACATTTCCTTGATTCAACACTAAAAAAAGACTGTTATTTCTTACTTCACTTTTTATTTGTATCGTTAGATGTACATTACGAGACACAAAGTGCTCATTATCAATAACAAACAGTTTGTTATTGATAATGAGCACTTTGTGTCTCCAAATATACATCTAACGATACAAATAAAAAGTGAAGTAAGGAATAACAGTCTTTTGTAGTGTAATAATCACTTCGCGTAAACTCAAAAAAATACAGTTATCCTTGATTCAAGATTTTTTTCCCTGTCCTTTTAATATAACTTTCTTCTGTGGGCAACCCCTATTTTGTTTGATTGTTTTCATAGTTTTTGTCTATATTTAAGTTAATTTTATAAATGTTTACGTGTTTTGTAATTTGCCTGCTGATTTTGACAAATTTAATAATATCATATGGCTTTTTTGTTAGTGTTTTGGTCAATTTGAATATAATTCCATGACTATTCTCTGACTTTCCCGGTTTTAATGATATTCAGTAATTTTTTTATTTACGGCATTCGGCGATTTTATAATAGAGTTCAATTTGAAGTTTTGAACGGGTGTTTCCACTCCCAGGCTAAGCATGAAGTAAAATTTCGAGTTTAGAAAAGCCCCATGAAAATTTGTCGAGGGTCGCGCAGCGACCCGAGACAAATTTTCGGGCTTTTCTAAACTCGAAATTTTACTTCATGCGCCACGCGTACAAAACACTGATTTGAAGAGAAGTTCAGAAACACACAAATACATCTTTAATCAGAGTAACAGGGAATCAGATATTTAGTCTGTTATCAACGATGTTTAGTGTTAATAATAAATAATTAGGTTTTGAATATTTTTGCTAAAACAACTGGTAACGATATTTATATATTAACGGTTGCAAAAATAATAAAATCAAAATGCTTAAAGGATTTGTATTCGTGATTCGAAAAAACAGGATTCGAATCTTTGATTCGAATCATATTTATCTCTTAAGAATCCTTTATTCGAGTATTCGTGATTCGAATAATATTAGGTGATTCGGATTGGTGATTCGAATCCTTTTAACAAGGATTCGTCCCAGCTCTGGTATATAGTACTTGAAATGTATGTACATTTCGAGTACTATGTACCAGACCTGGGACGAATCCTCGTAAAATGCAAAATAAAAATCATTGTCAAGAAAGTATTGGTGTTTTTATTTCAAGTTTAGATTAATGTTATTTGATAACAAAAAAACAAAAACGTTTTTTTCCTCCTTGTATTTAATTAATTTACCAATATTGATTAATACAAATTAAATGTATTTTTCCTCCTTGGATTTAATTAATTTAGCCGTGAAGTGCTGGAAATGCAATTCAGCGAAGGACTTCACGAAATCGGATACCCGAAATGGCAGCTGGTACTCTGCCTCTTCATCGTTTACATAATGCTCTACATTTCATTGTTTAAAGGAGTCAAATCGTCAGGTAAATACGATTCAAATTATTCCATCTTATAATAACATAAATATAAATGTTGAACTACCATTTATCATAAAACGGGATAGGTTTTTTAATTACGAGGGGTCATCAAAAAGTAATATTACGAAATGTACACATTTTATTGCAGGCTTTGTAACCTTACTTTTTGATCACCCCTCATATGGTTTCTTTATGAAACCAGCTATAGTCTCTGAGATTGAAAGAGAGAGCTGAAATACATTTCCAAACACGCCTAATATTTACACAAGACACATATTTCAGATCTCGCATCCAATTTTAGAGACTATACATACAGTAGTGGAAAAAAGTAGAGCAACTTTTGAAAATCGTTTATTTCTTTAATCAGTAATGTATGACATAGCCATATTTTTTTTATAATAATCCACAACTACAAAAGCAATTTATTTTGGGGGTAAAAATAAATATTTTTTGTATGAAGTATTTTTATATTTAAAGATAATTTTTGGGTGGAAAAAAATAGAGCAATTTTGCTTCAAAATTGTTTTTTTTTAAATACAAATAGTTAAAAAAATATATTAATTAATATTTTGTAAAGAACCCGTTATTCTTAATAACATGTTGACAACGTTTTGGCATCGATTTTATCAGTTTAGAAATAATCGCAGTATCCATATTGACCCATGCTTCGTTCAAGGCTTCAAACAATTCTTGGTGATTGCGATAGAATTTTCCTCTGATTTTGGAATCCAAAATGTCCCACAGATTCTCAATTGGATTGAGATCTGGGGACTGTGAAGGCCATTCCATAACAGTGATGTTTTCCTTTCTGAACCATTCTTTCACGAACCGAGAAGTATGCTTAGGATCATTGTCCTGTTGAAATAAATGTCTTAAAGGCATAATCTCGTCGGCGTATGGGACCATTTGGTTCTCTAATATGTCCTTATATTTAAATCGGTCCATAATACCTTCTATTTTATATTAAAAAAAAAGACCTTTATTGGCATATCTCCACACTTTACATTACATTTACCTTTACATTAGCTTATCTCATTACCCTCCCGTATCCCTCTTACCCTCCCTTTTCTTTTCCCTCTACCTCCCCAGCTTTTCCAACGTCCTTACCCCGCTCCCATCCTCCCTCATCCACTCCACTACCCTTCTATTCCCTTTCGCTGCCAGCCACTCCTCTTTCACCCCCTCACATTCCTCCGCCAAGTGTCCCCACGTATCCCTCCCCTGTCCACACAACACACACCTTCCATATTCTTCCCCCATCCATACTTTCCTTCCTCTCTCCTCCGATCCACACCTCGCCCTTGCCACAATCATCCTATCCTCTCTACCCCATCCCTTCCTTATCAAATAATTCGACACCCTCCCATACACCTGCCACCTCCCATACACCTGCCACCTCCCATACATATCGTTATATTGACTTCTGTCTATACACCCTTGCCTTTCCTGCCCTTCCACCTCCTTCCCTTTCCCCCTCACCCACTCATCCATCTTCACCCCATTTCCTAGCCATTCCATTACCTTCGCCTCCGACAGCCCTACCCTCTCATACATTTTCCTCCTCTCCCCCCTCCATCTACCCTCACCCCCACCCACACTCGTCACCCATACATCCTTCACCAATCTCTCCTCATCCAGTTCCCACAATCTCATCTCGTACCTGACCACCCTCACCATTGCCTCCCACTCTAGCCTCTCTCTGTTGGTCTCCTGAAGCACTATGTAGCTCGGCGTGGACCTTTCCACCCCCAACATGTGCTTTAGGAACCACATCTGCTCTCTCTCTATCACCTCGTACCCTCTCGTCCCCCACACTTCTACTCCATACATTAGCACCGTTCTTACACACGCATCCCATATCTTACACGCCACCGTCACATTGTTCCCCATCCACTTCCCCCACTTGCCCCACGCCATTCCCCACGCCTTCCTCGCCTTACCCTGCACCCACCTCACATGCTCCTCATACCCTCCCGTTCCTTTAAACCAAAACCCCAAATACTTGAAGCTCTTCACCCTCTCAATAACTACCCCCTTCCACTCCAATTCTTTCCCTTTCCCCTCCCTCCCCTTATTTCTAAACTTCACCCACTTCGTTTTCCCTACATTCACATTCATTCCCCTTTTATCCATAAACCTCTCCACTCTCTTCAACATCTCTTTCATCCCTTCATACTCTCTTGGAACCAACACCACATCATCCGCATACGCCAGCATCCATACCTTCCTTTCACCCATCACCACTCCCCCCGCCTGCCCTTTCCTCATCACCTCTTCCAATTCACTCATATATACATTAAACAGCATCGAACTCAGCGGGCACCCCTGCCTCAAACCCTCCCACGTTCTAAAACACCCCGACACCTCCTTCCCCACTTTCGCCACCACCCATGTCTCCTCATACACTCTCCTCACCCACTCCACCATCCCCTCACTCACTCCTCTCCTTCTCAAGCACTCTATCAAACTCCCCCTCGGCACCGAGTCGTATGCTGCCTTCAGATCCATAAATACCGCATACACACATCCTTTCTTCTCCATCACTCTCTCCACCATTCGCGCCAGGGTAAAAACCTGCTCCCTCGTCCCCCTCCCCCTTCTAAACCCTCCCTGCGTCTCCGGCAGTATCCCCTTTTCCTCCACCTCCACCTCCATGCGATTCCTCACAATCATCATCGCCAGTTTATATCCAATGCTCGTTATTGTTACCCCCCTATAGCTACTGGCCTCTTTCTCATCCCCTGCTTTATACACTGGACACATCATCCCAATCCTCCACTCTCCCGGAAAGCTCACCTCCCCCCTCCACATCTGATTCAACAGCTCCCTGAATTTTTTCTTCCCCTTTTCCCCAATCTCCTTCCACATCTCTGCCTTGAGACCATCCCTCCCTGCCGCCTTTCCACTCTTCACTTCCTTGAACGCCCGCTCCACCTCCTCTTCCGTGAACTCTTCCCCTCTGTCTCCACCTCTGCTTTCTCCAATCTCCCCTGGTACTCCGCTTCCTTCTCTGCATTTCCTTGTCCATTCCCTCAGCGAAACCCCTACTTGCCTCCTTCTCTCCCCTCTCCTCAAAATTCTCCACATTTCCGCCTCGTTCTTACATTCCCTCAAATCCTCGCTCGCTTTTTCCACCACCTCTAGCTTCTTCTTCTCACATACCTTGGATAATGTCCACCCTCCATCTGGGTGTCGGGGTGAGGGAAGACCCACCCCCTATATAAATAGGTACCGGACAGGCAAATCGCTCTCTTCTTCAATAACCATCGGTCCGAAAAGTACGTGAATAATCGGTCCGAATTAGAGTTTGTACTCGCAGTAAGAATTGTATTACGTGTGTGATTATTATAATTAAACGGCGAAAAACATCTAACTTCTTTTATTAGCCTAACGGCCACCAAGACTTAACATGGTCCTTCGAAACGGAAGTGTAAAGTGATAATAGTCGCGCATCATACATATTTTTCTTTTATTTACGAAGTACACCGTCTGGTATCAAGAATATCACTGACTATAGACTCGTTAATCGTTAATTAATTCGCGAACAACTAAGTGTTTCGCGCAAGAAGAAGAAGAAGAAGAGGGCAGCCACATTTCAAGGAGGAACATTCTTCAGGAGAAGATATTATAAGGTCGGTTCCCTATTTTTTTCCATATCCTTGTAATAATTAACAATGGCTGAATTAAAAAAACAACGTGGAATTTTAAAAAGTAAGTTAACTCGTTTTGAAACATTCATAAACAGTGATGATGCTAAAAATGCTACAATATTTTTATTAAAAAATAAAACTGAAGCAATTAAGGGAATTTTAGATGAATTTATAAAAGTACAAGCGGATATAGACGAACTAAGGCCCGCAGATTTGGAAATTCCCGAAGACGAGGTAGAGGCGGTAGAGAAATTTGAGGCAAAATATGATAAGGCATATGAATTAGCAACCATGTTAATAGAATCAAAAAATTCTAATAAAAATCTACGATCGGGTTCGACACCGACTTCGGATTCTAATACTAAATTACCTGAAATTTCTCTGCCCGAATTTAATGGCAATTTTGAAAGCTGGCTTAATTTTTATAACAAGTTCAAGTCGTTAATACACGAAAACAGTGAAATAAAGAATATTCAAAAATTTCATTACCTAATTTCATGCTTAAAAGGCGAACCAGCAGAATTAATTAGTGAATTCGATATTTGCGACGCAAAATATGACGCAGCTTGGCAAACCTTAGTAGATAATTATGATAACATTAGAAAAATTGCCAATAAACATATAAGTGCAATATTTAACTCTCAAAAGACTGACAGTGAAAATTCTGTTAAACTTAGGGAAATAACCAGAAATATAAATAAACACATCCGTGCATTAAAATTATTAGGGCGATCAAATGATGAATTATTTGAGGATCTTATTATACATTTAATTTCTATTAAAATAGATCAGAAAACTTATTTTGAATTTGAAAGAACATTAGATAAAAAACAATTTCCAACAATTATTCACATTTGTGAGTTCATTCAAAAAAAATGTGATTCGTTAGACGTAATAAATAATCTTAAAGACGAATTTATTTCTGAGAATAATTCAGAAAAAAGGAAATTGTGCCGCTTTTGTAATGGCACACATAATATTCCAAATTGTTTAAAATTTAAACAAATGAATACAGATCAAAGAATAGAATTTGTTAAATCAAATGGACTATGTAGTAATTGTTTGAAATCTGCTAATCACGCTGTTCAAAAATGTTTTGCAAATCCGTGCAAGGTATGTAAACTAAAGCACAATACCTTATTGCACAAAAACAATTCAAATAACAATGTTAGGGCATCAACAAGTCACGAAAATAAAACATCAGTTAATATTGCTAGCCGTCGAGCTATAGCCTTATTATCAACTGCGGTTGTCAATGTTTTCGATCAAAATAATTCCATAATTGAAGGTAGATTCCTATTAGATTCAGGTAGTCAATCTAATTTCGTAACAGAAGATTTTGCAATTCGTTTACGGTTAAAGAAAACGTATGATTTTTTAGCCATTCAAGGGGTGAACGGCGCTAGTTCAAACGCCACACATAAAATTTGTTTAACATTTCAATCTATGTATAATAGTTATAAAAGAACTTGCGAATTTCACATTCTTCCAAATATTACTGGGATGCATCCTAACGAAAATATTGACAAAAATGTATTTAAATTTTCTAAAAATTGTAATTTAGCGGACCCGAAATTTGAACAATCGCGCCCGGTTGATGGTTTATTAGGTGTAGAAGTTTATTGGGACCTGTTTTGTGCAGGCAGGAAAACAGCGGGTGTTCCGGGTGCAATCCTCTCAAAAACCCATTTGGGTTGGGTAATGGGGGGTAATATACCAAACTTGACAAAAACAACGTCAAGTACTTGTCATGCTGCGACATTGGATTTAAGAAAGTTCTGGGAACTGGAATCTGTTCAACCGGAACCAATAAATTCCCTGTCACCAGCGGAAACTGAATGCGAAACACATTTTCAAAAAAATGTCAAAAGGACTGACGAGGGTAGATTTATGGTGGCACTTCCTTTTAACTCTTTTCCTCTTGACATTGGAGAATCAAAATTTATGGCAATAAAGCGATTTTATAATCTGGAAGGGCGCTTTAAATCAAATCCTCAATTAAAAGAAAAATACACTGAGTTCATTAATGAATATATAGATTTAGGTCACATGCAAAAAATTAAACCTAACGACGCGATACCTAACTATTACTTACCCCATCATGCTGTGTTTAAACAAGAATCACTCACAACTAAAATACGGGTTGTTTTTGATGCGTCCGCGAAAACAAATAGCGGGAATTCATTAAATGACTTATTGTTAACAGGCCCTATATTACAAGAAGATCTCCTTAGTATTCTTTTACGATTTAGATCATTTCTATATGCATTTACCGCGGATATAAATAAAATGTATCGCCAAATTTTAATAGAACCTAATCACCGTAATTTCCAACGAATTGTGTGGCGGGAAAATAAGGAAGAATCTCTTAAATTTTTTGAACTTAATACAGTCACGTATGGTACTGCTCCAGCATCCTTTTTAGCCGTCCGATGTTTACAACAACTAGCCGAAGATGCAAAGTATACTCATCCTAATGCGTCCGTTGCTATTAAACGCGATTTTTATATAGACGACTTACTTACGGGATCAGATACTTTAGAAGGCGCGTTAACTTTACGAGATAATATTATAGACATTTTAAAAGGAGGTGGATTCTTATTAAATAAGTGGAACTCGAATTACAACGAAATCACCGAGGGATTGGATAAATGCACCGAAAATTTAATTTTACTCGACAAAGATGATGTAAATAAAATATTAGGATTATATTGGCATTCTAAACTTGATTATTTTAGCTATGTGGTACCACAATTATCGCACGGTGCCATAACAAAACGAAATATTTTGTCTAAATCGGCAAAATTATTTGATCCGTTAGGGTTAGTAAATCCTTGCGTATTATTATTTAAAATAATAATTCAAAAATTATGGAAACTTGAATTAGAATGGGATGAAATAGTACCAGTAGAAATTCAAAATGAATTTAAAAATTTATATAGCGAGTTGCCACATTTAAAAAGAGTCCAGATTCCTAGATGCTTAATTAATAAAGGTACAAAAGGGGAATTTGAATTAATTGGATTTTGCGACGCGAGTGAAGAGGCCTATGGAGCGTGTATTTATCTTCGCCAATTCATAGGTGAAAATGAACAAAAATATAACATCAATTTAGTTTGTGCAAAATCTCGCGTTGCGCCAGTAAAAACTGAAACCATTCCGCGTCTAGAGTTATGCGGTGCACTACTTTTAGTTCAATTAATGGTTAAGGTTAAAAGGGCGATAAATATCAACATAAAAAAGTGTCATTGTTTCACAGATTCTCAAATTGTGCTTCACTGGATTCATGCTCCATCATATAAATTTAAAATTTTTGTTGCAAACAGAATTGAACAAATAAGGGAACTATCTCAAGAACTTGATTGGTCGTATGTAAAATCAGAATTAAACCCTGCAGACATATTATCACGTGGCATGGCACCTTCATTATTAATTAATTCAGAATTGTGGTGGAAGGGACCATCATATCTAAAACATGATGATGTTATTACTAATATCCCAAAAAATATAGAGGAACATAAAGTACCCGAAATTAAAAAGAATAGTTTTGTACATACAGTTGAATTAGCTGAAAATAGTATTTTTAATGAATATAGTAGTTTTTCTAAATTAGTTAGGATAGTAGCGTTATGCCTTAGATTTAAATTAAATTGTAAAAATACAAAAAATAAAGTAAAAGGTTATTTAACCGTGCATGAATTGCAAAATGCAAAAAATGTGTTGATAAAAATAGCACAAAAAGAATGTTTTACTGAAGAGATAGCAGATTTAACAGCAAATAAATGCATTTCTAAAAAAAGTACGTTATTGAAATTAAATCCCTTTATCGACACGGAAGGTATAATTCGGGTTGGAGGTAGACTAAAACATTCTCATCAAAATTTTGATACAATGCATCCAGTATTACTACCTAAACGACATAAATTAACGTCATTAATTATTTTGGATACGCATTTAAAACATTTGCATGCAGGTGCACAGTCGACGTTAGCTGCAACTAGGCAAAATTATTGGCCGATTAATGCCAAGAATAGTATTAAAAATGTAATTAGGAAGTGTGTAGTTTGTTTTAAAATTGATCCTAAGTCAAGACAGCCAATAATGGGCAATCTACCTTCAGTTAGAGTCACGATAGACAAACCGTTTACCACATGTGGAGTAGATTATTGCGGCCCTTTCTTTATAAAGGAAAGCAGCCGCAAAATTAAGATTGTAAAGGCTTATGCCGCCTTGTTTATTTGCATGTGCACAAAAGCTGTGCACATTGAAGTAGTAAGCGATCTTACTTCAGAAGCCTTTATTGCTGCCTTGCGGAGATTTATTGCCCGACGAGGTAAATGTAGTGATATTTATTCCGATAACGGAACCAATTTTGTCGGCGCAAATATCGAACTAAAAAGATTAAAAGAATTTTTTGATAACCAAGAAAATGTTAGGCGACTTGGAAGTGAAACTGCGAGCCAGGGTATAAACTGGCATTTTATTCCAGCACGGTCTCCACATATGGGGGGTCTTTGGGAATCAGCAGTTAAAATTGCCAAAAGGCACCTTTATAAAGTAATTGGGGAAACTAAGGTAACTTTTGAAGAATTGTCAACTATCTTTACTCAAATAGAAGCCATTGTTAATTCACGACCTATAACCCCGATCAGCACCGACCCAAACGATATCTCCTACCTCTCCCCCGGCCATTTTTTAATAGGACGACCGCTAACAGATATACCGAGTCCAGACCTGGAACATATCAAGATGGGAAGGCTGTCACGTTGGCAGCTCATGCAAAAAATGCAGGGAGACTTTTGGAAGAGATGGTCACGCGAGTACCTGTCTCAGCTTCAGGTGCGACACAAGTGGCAGCGCACAAAGGAAGCATCGGTTACGGGAGTCGAAATCGGCGACATGGTGCTGTTAAAAGACGACAACCTTCCACCGCTACGTTGGGTCCTGGGACGAGTCATCGAGCAGCACCCCGGCGATGATGGTGAAGTGCGGGTTGTGACCGTTAAAACCGCGAGTGGCATTTTAAAACGCGCTGTGTCTAAGGTGTGCGTACTACCAATTGAACGCGAGGGGATCAGTGTATCCAATTAGAACTCTCAGTTAGAATCTAATTAAAACAGTTTTCATTGGAATTCTAATCCCAGGCTAAGTCGGAAGTCCAATCAGAACTCTATTTTGAACATTTACTCATCAAATTATTTTCATTCTCGTTTAAATGTATTCTATTTTTCATTTAGTTTGTAATTGTGTATATAATTTCTTAAAATTCAAATTGTATTTGTGCATAATTGACGATTTGCTGAGTCCGTTACCTAATTGAGTCACCTGACAAACAACGTTTTTATATTTGAAACTTTCACTTTGAAAGATCACTGTCTTTCAAGGGGGGCGGCATGGATAATGTCCACCCTCCATCTGGGTGTCGGGGTGAGGGAAGACCCACCCCCTATATAAATAGGTACCGGACAGGCAAATCGCTCTCTTCTTCAATAACCATCGGTCCGAAAAGTACGTGAATAATCGGTCTGAATTAGAGTTTGTACTCGCAGTAAGAATTGTATTACGTGTGTGATTATTATAATTAAACGGCGAAAAACATCTAACTTCTTTTATTAGCCTAACGGCCACCAAGACTTAACATACCTCCTCATATCTCCTCCTTACCTCCGCCACTCTCCTTTCTCCCCCTTCGCCTCCTGCACACTCTCTCACCGCCTTCCTCAGCTCCTTTTTTCTCTGCCTGCATTCCTCGTCAATTTCTATTTTATAAAGGGGCCCCATACCATATCCCGAAAAACAGCCCCAAATCATACCGATCCACCACCATGTTTTAAAGTTGGACACGTATACTTAGGGTTGAGTCGTTCATTGGCAGGACGTCTTACATACACAATACCATCACTTTTAAATAAAGAAAACTTAGATTCAACGCTCCAGATAACCTTTTTCCAGTCATTCTCAGTCCAGTGTTGATGCGTTTTGGCAAAACTAAAACGGGATCGTCTGTTTTTCTTAGACAACATGGGTTTTTTTGCTGGTCTTCTAGCAAATAATTTAGCTTCTAGTAGTCTGTTTCTCACTGTTCTAGAGGTCACATTTACTCCAAGTTCTTCAAATATACGGTGCTTTATCATGTTAGATCCGAGAAAAGGCTCGGTTTTGGCAATTTTTATAATTTGTTTATCCGTAAAGTGAGTGGTTTTTCTAGGTCTCCCTGATTTTTTTTTTGACGGATGTATCTCCCTTTACACGATATTGCTTAATTATTCGCGACACAATAGATTTATTTAACATAAACATGTTTGCAATGGTAATCTGTTTTTGACCACTATTGTATAAATCAACAATCCGATTTTTAATATCAGCGGATAAATGTTTGCCTCTGGGCATGTTGACAAGTGAAATACGTTAAACTGATGAATTTAAACTTATACTAAACTAAATACATTGCAAATTTATCAGGTTATTGAAAAAGTTGCTTTATTTATTTCCATTCTAAAATATTTTTTTTTATATCCAATGGAACAACGAAAGAAGAATGGGGATTTTTTATCAGCAAACTATTTATAAATATCGTATGTTTTTATCTACAGACAAATTATGGCCAAAGGTAACATCAGAAATTTTATTTTAGCAATATATTAAAGTTGCTCTATATTTTTCCACTACTGTATCTGTATGTGGAAGGTCAACTGCAGCAAGTCACTCTTTTTTTTTAAATACGTTTTTTTTATACAGTTGGAATCAGGATTTTTTACTCTATTGCGAGGTAAATAGCACTGTAAAATTGGAAAAATGTGACTTGTTGTAGTTTACCTCCTACATACAAATATACCCAATGAGTAAAAAACAAACAAATAACGTTATATCAACATTGTCGCAACATTAAACGTTGTTTTAATGTTGATGATACATTGCTCAGTGAGTACATTTTTAAAATTGAATTTTAATTAAAATTATTCTATGTATAAATCTCACTTTAAAGTTAAAGAACTATCCGGTAAATTAAAATCGTCTTTATACATGTTATTTATATATTTTTAATTTATATTTTTTTATTTTAGGGAAGGTAGTGTGGGTTACAGCAACAATGCCTTATGTTGTTTTAACGATATTATTGATAAGGGGTTTAATGCTGCCGGGTGCTTTAAAAGGCATATCCTACTATCTACAACCAGAATTGTCGAAATTAAAAGAAACACAGGTATTGAAAATGGTTGTCTATGATTATCAAGTTTGCATTGATTTTATTTTTTGCAGGTTTGGGTAGATGCCGCAGTCCAAATATTTTTCTCAGTCGGTGCAGGTTTCGGTGTGCATTTATCTTATGCCAGTTATAATACATACCACAATAATTGCTACAGGTAATCACATTATATTAATTTAGAATACAGAGAATTTTTATTTCAAGTGTAAATTCACATTCCGGTGTATATGCTGTAAATTTTCATTCGTTGTTTTTATAAAAGCAATAATTTGAAGCTTCTCACGAGAGTGTCCACTCCCAGATTAAGCATGAAGTAAAATTTCGAGTTTAGAAAAGCCTGAAAATTTGGTTTGGTCGCGTAGCGCGAAGCGCGGAGCGACCAAACCAAATTTTCAGGCTTTTCTAAACTCGAAATTTTACTTCATGCGCCACGCGTATAAAACACTGATTTAACGTGAAGTTGAAAATATACTCCTTATGTTTGACCTCAAGGTAATAAATTTTACAAGTGTTACAAAACCAAATCCTTGTATACAGTGAATTGTGTATCTGAATCATTGTTTCGATTTTAAGTTTCATCAGTTATTCTCACATTTACTATTATTACAGATTATTATGATTTTTAGGGATTGCCTTGTGACAACAGTTGTAAATTGTTTTACAAGCTTTTTCTCCGGTTTTGTGATTTTTACCTACTTGGGATACATGTCGCATAAACATGGTGTACATATTAGTACTGTAGCAACTGAAGGTATGTTTAGATATAAATTTTAATTTCTGCAATTTATATAATTATTAACTTAAAATTGCCATACAGGGTGGAAACCTTAACTGGAATAAATTCGGTATTTATGAAATGAGAAGTTCCAGAAAAAAATCCTCGGACAGGTCGATTTTTGTTCTTTATTGCGCACTTTCAAACGTCTTCAAAACAAGTATGACATCATTAGCTTTTGACGTATGACGTCATAGGCAATATTTTTAAATGGAAACATATTTTTTTATTCCACCAAATTTGTAGCCCTATTAATTCTCTTTACGATCATGCAAAAATATGTTGATTTATTTATTTTTTTTTATTTCAAAAATTAAACAAAAATGGAGGATCTGAAGGAACGTATCAGGCATGAAATGAGAAATATTTCACCGCAAATGTTTCAAAATGGAAGGGATGGGTTTTATAACCGATTGGCTATTTGCCAAGAGAAAAACATTTTGAAAATTTGGTACATTAAATTAATTTATTAAAAAAAATTGTTTAATTTTTAAAATGAAAAAATAAAAAAAACAAAATATTTTTAGATAGTCGTAAAGAGAATGAAAAGGGCTACAAATTTAGTGAAATAAGAAAAAATTGTTTACATTTAAAAAAATTGCCTATGACGTCATACCTAAAAGGCTAGTGACGTCATACTTGATTTTAACACGCTAAAAAGTGCGCGAAAAAGGTCAAAAATCGACCTGTCCGAGAATTTTTTTCTGGAACTTCTCGTTTCATAAATACCGAATTTATTCCAGTTAAGGTTTCCACCTTGTATAGGTATTTGATTGAAATTCACTTGGTTTGTTTTACTAATACATTGTTTTATTTTCAACTAGTTTCGGCTTAATGCCATTTTGAAGAATTCTTCAAAATGGCATTAAGCCGAAACTAGTTGAAAATAAAACAATTTATTAGTAAAACAAACCAAGTGAATTTCAATCAAATACCTATATATTAATAGAAATGTTTTACGAAGTGATCAATGATAAACAAGTTAACGATATATTAAAATTGCTATTCAATTGAGTTTAGCCCACTGAGCAAACACAGTTAAGTAATGTTTGATCAACATTACAGTAATATTATTTACATGGGTTCTGTTCAGTGATAGCATATCACTGAACAGAACCCATGTAAATAATTGTTGTGGTATGAATTTCATGTTTTGGTTCGGTGCCAGTTGCACCAAAAACGTTGAACAGGGTTCATCTCTAAACTGAGTTCAAAGTGACATGTTTAACGTTTTCGGTGCAACTGGATCGTGGTGTTTCAAATTTATGTAGAGGCAATTGCATTGAGTTAGTCCAGTAAAATGTAATTAAAGCACCTAAAAGCAAAAGAGTATAATTACTAATTACAAAGTGCGGAAGGGAACCTTGCTGATTTGAATTGGGCGCCAATCAGCGAGACGTGGTCAGAAAGGGGTAGGGAGGGTCTCATTCGGTAGAGGGGTCTTGAAGTTTTGTTACCGCTGAAGCCAGTTGTCGTCATGCTTTGGACAAAGGAGGAGCGTGCTTTCGCCGTCGAGGCCTACTTTTCCAATGGCCGTTCGGTGGTTGCCACCCAACGTGCCTTCCGAACTCGGTTCAATACGGTCCCTGTGAACTTCATGAGAAGCCACTTCATTGTGAACGTGTTACTGTGTGGTGTGCATTGTGAGTTGGGATAATTGGGCCTTACTTTTTCGAGGAAGAAGAACACACTGTTACTATGAATGCAGTTCGCTACAGAGAAATGATTGAGGCATTTTTTTCTAAAAACCCGAAGAAATGGAACTTGGGGACGTATAGTTCCAGCAGGACGGAGCAACGGCACACATAGCGAGAACTTCAATGGAACTTTTGAGGGAACACTTCCACGCGCGCCTAATCTCTTTAAGGGGTGACGTACTGTGGCCGGCGCGCTCCCCCGATTTGGCTCCCTGTGACTTCTTTTTATGGAGATATCTCAAATCCATTGTTTACAATGACAAACCACGGACCCTGCAACACCTGAAGGACAACATTCACTAATCCATCGCCAACATTCCCGTCGATATGCTCGAAAGAGTGGAGCAAAACTTCAAAAAGCGGGTGGATCAGTATATCGCTAATAAGGGCCGCGATTTGTCCGATGTCATTTTTAAAACCACTTGAAACAAAAATTCAGGATGTGTACAATACGATAAAAAAAGAATTAAATCGATATGTGAAATACTTTTTCTTTTATTGACCTTTCAAATCAGCAAGTGTCCCTGCCGCACACTGTATTAAAAACTGGAGTACATGCAAGGGATATCCACAATAGACCTGCAAAGGTCGCGGTGGTACAGCCCAAGGAGCCACCCCTACAATTATCTATCCAAGGGGAGGAGTTATTTTGTTAATTAGCCACTTAACCACACTTCAATAACTACACTTAGGCCCAGTTGCACCAAAACCGTTGAACTTAACTTCAAGCTGAACTCGAGGTCAAGAGGACAGGTCCTATTGTACTAATGTGACTTTGAACTAAAGTTTAGAGTTGAACCAGTTCAATGGGTTTGATGCAACTAACCCTTAACCACTAGAATTTTGTTTGGTTGATTTGAATGACTCGAACTTTGGAGCTAGACTTCTCATAATTTCCTTCTAGGTGCTTCAATTCATTTTATTACAAATTAATGTTTAAGTTCTACATTCGTTTTTCGAATGTTTTCGGTTAAATGCATTAAGTTTATATCAAATTATATTTTAGGTCCTGGTTTAGTTTTCCAAGTGTATCCAGAAGCAGTGGCAACGTTGCCAGGTTCGAATTTTTGGTCGATGCTCTTCTTCTTCATGTTGATCATGCTTGGGCTGGATTCAGCAATGGGTGGTTTGGAGTGCGTCATTACCGGTCTTATGGACGAATTTGGAAGTTTTTTCAAAAAATACAAGCACTCGAGAGAAGTATTTACATTAGTCGTTATTATCATGTCGTTTTCTGTTGCTACAATCAACGTTACTCCAGTAAGTTATAATAAAATTATGTGTACAAATTATAGTTTAATTTATCGCTGCGATTTTTTTGATTCAATGTTTTACTTTTAGGGTGGAATATACTTATTCCATCTGTTGGATACGTATGCAGCAGGAATTTCATTACTGTGTTCTGCACTTTTCGAAGCAATTGGAGTTTCGTGGTTTTATGGTAAATATAGAAAATATTCTATTTGAAATAAAACAACACAGTTGGGAGGGTTTCACTTTTATTGTTGGATTGTTGGATTTCATCTGCCTGATGAAGCCACTGTGTGGTGAAACATGTTGCAGTGTCAACAATAAAAGTGAAACCCTCCCAACTGTGTTGTTTTATTTCAAATAGTGTTATGGAGTTTCATCATGTATCCGCCTCATCAATTAAATATAGAAAATATTCATTAGTTGTGTAAAACCAGGGTTGTTAAAAACAAACGTTATTTTTTCATTTTAATTAAAACAAACAGTTTTTTTTTTACGAAACGTATTTTTCTCATTGAAACAGCGTTTAAAACAATGGGCCCGTTCATCAAAGACAACAGTTGGGAGTTTACTGTCAACTGTTGGGGAATTCTCTGATGACCGGACTGTTAATCGTAAACATGTGTTTTTGCAATCGTGCTAATTAGACCGATTGATGTTGGCGATTGGTATAGCCGGGTTTAACTTTTAAGTTAGTCGAGGTTATGGATGTGCGATATTATGTATTTAATAATATCTTATTATGAAATTACTAAACGTAAGGAGATTCGTGAATTACTGCAAGGTCAGAAAATAATAGTGTTTGTGTAAATAGAGAGCAAACAATTCACGGTTGCTCTGGGGAAACATGCCTCCATCTTCCAGGCTGAAGTGGCCGCTATTGACTGGAGTGCCCACCACATAATGGAGTCGGGACTCAACAAAGGACCAATTACCATTATGTCGGACAGCCAGGCAGCCCTAAAAGCGCTAGCCTCGCCGATAGTTCAGTCCAGACTGGTTATAAACTGCATAAACAGGCTGGACGCACTGGCGACAACAACAAAAACACAGCTAGTATGGATACCCAAGGACCAAGGAATTATTGGACACTTGGGGGCCGACTTGCTGGCCAAACAAGGGGCAACAGGTGAATTTATAGGACCTGAACCCGCTTTCGGAATACCACATGAAACCGGAAAGGAAATAATCCGACGCAAGTTAGCAGAGGAGCATACAAAGGCATGGCACAACCAAATGGGAATGAGGCACACGAGACTCTTCCTAGATGGCCCGGTACCTGATAGCGCATTAGCGCTGTCAGGACTGAGCAGAATTAAACTAAGGAAAATCACAGGACTAGTTACTGGGCACTGTGACCTGAATAAGCACAAACATAGGATGGGTCTTAAGAAAAGCCCCCTATGCCGTGGGTGCTTGGAAGAAGAGGAAACTCCCCAACACCTACTGTGCACATGCGAAGCCTATAAACGGCAACGCACGGAGCAACTCGGGAAGCCCGTGCTTCCTGAAGAACAGCTCAAGAACATCCCCTGGCCCAAACTCCTGGACTTCTTAGAAGACACAGGAATATACAGGGAGTAAAATAACCAGAGGAGCACAAAAGGACCACGGAGACCGTAGTGCAGGGACGCTAAGCGATACCACCTCATGTGGGAAAAAAAATAGAGTATTGTTTGTGTAAATGAGTATTTAACTAATTATATTCAACAATGGAACTAAATTTTCTCTGCCATCAAATAATATAAAGGATAATTGGGCATTATCCATCGATAAATGTATTTAATTTACAGTTAAAACGAAAACTAACAACACACAAAATCAAAATTGCCGGACAATCGGTCAGCAGCAGAGCCGTCCTTAGACCGGGGCGAGCGGGGCCCAGGCCCCCCCGCGCTTGGGGGGCCCCGCGGCCTTATGCGAACCGGCAGGCACAATCGTGAGCCGGCACCAAACATTTAGGCTGCGCTCCGTTTTTATGTTTTTTTAGACTCGAATCAAAGGACACGTGGCAAAACGTGGTTTCACTAGAGTTGCGCAGTATTAAAAAACATACGCAAAGTAATGGTGGATTTATAAGACGTTTAACGTTTAAGCGTGTTTAATAGAATAGAAATTGCGTGTTCTTACGGGTGTGTTCAAACGTTGTTTAAGAATTTAAGTGTTTCGTGCGCATCTGCGCACACTTTTTGCGCCGACACATGTGTGCACAGTGATGCCCGAATTTCTCGATCAGCTGTTATAACTTGCTAGTTCGAACACAATATTTTCAAAAATCTGTGATGAAATAGTTGGCAACGTCGATACGCGCAACGTAACCTAAAATTGTTATACTTTCATTCTCGTATGAATGGCATCATTTTCTTAAACGTTAAACACTAAACGATAATCACTAAACGTTAAACGTCTTCTAAACCCTGCATTAAGTGTTAATAGTGAGTGGTAGTGTCGAGTGTCCAGTGTCTATGAAAACATCGATTTAGTCACATATGTATGTATTTTCTTGCAGTACTGTAAATAAAAAAAATTCGGTTGTGATAATTTATCGCTACAGAAATTTTATCTGCATAAACTTACTAAACGTTTTTAAATGAAAATTACAAAGTTGGAAAATTAATTTTTCAAGCTGTTCTGAGTCGCCGATAAAACTAGATTCAGAAAAGCTTGCAAAATTAATTTTCCAACTTTGTAATTTTCATTTAAAAACGTTTAATATGTTTATGCAGTTAGTCATTTGATAGGCAAATTTTTTGCTTGAAATCATAATTATTTTTAGGGTATTAAAATGAATTCAGAAACGAGAAGAGACCGCGATCGTGGTAGAAAATATGAGATTGGCTCGCAGAAAAGAAAAAAAGCACAGAAACAGACAGAAATACAAAATCTTCAACGGGGAGGCATGCTCAAATTTCTAAAGACCGGTGCTGTCACTGAAAATGAAAATGAGTCGAGAAATCTACAATGTGCGGCTACTACATCTGGAACCACAGAAAGTGAAATGTATGAAGAAAACCGTGAGCTTCATGATGAATTTGAAAATGAGATATGTGAAACTGATATAGAAGAACAGTCGTCAAATCTGGAATGTGTGGCTACTACATCTAGAAGCGCAGAGAGTGAAATGTGTGAAGAAAAACGTGATGAAATTAATGATGAAAGTGAAACCACTAGAAGAGTTTTCTGTCTTGAAAATGATCTAGGAAATTGGCCACTAAATGTTACTGATACTATGAGGATGTTTCTCGTAAACAATAATCCAACGCAAGTTCGTGATTTTAACTTTCCAGTAGACGACTATGGAAGAAGGTTTAACGAATCCCACTATTTAAGATGTTTACCAAATGGCGAAAAAATTTGTCGAAAGTGGATACTGTACTCAAAATCAAAAAATAGAGTATATTGCTATTACTGTTTCTTGTTTTTCAACACGGGTGCAAGATCGGGTTTGGCCTACGAAGGAATTTGTGATTGGAAGCATATAGGAAACAGACTGAAAGAACACGAAACATCTATGCTCCACAACAAAGCCCAAAGCAAATATATCGAATTGAAAAAAAGACACAATAAAGATCAAACAATCGACGTTGTTCAACAACGACAAATAAATGGCGAAATAGATCATTGGCGTGGTGTTTTAAAAAGAATTATATTATCAATTCAATATTTAGCCAAGCACAACGACGCTTTACGTGGCTCCAACTGTACGATATTCACAAAAAATAACGGGAAATTCCTAGGACTAATTGAAATGATTTCAAAATTCGACATTCGCTTGGCAGAGCATTTAAGAAGAATTAAAAATAATGAAACCAATGACCACTATTTAGGACCAAGAATACAAAATCAAATTATTGAATTGCTCAGTAAAAAAGTTAGAGAGGAAATAATTTCAAAAATAAAAGAGAGCAAATATTTTTCCGGTCAAATGGACTGTACTACCGATAGGAGTCATATCGAACAATTAACATTTATAGTTAGAATTGTAGAAGTTAGTGTCGAAGTGAAAATCAGTGAATTTTTTATAGGTTTTACACCAGTTCTAAAAAGTACTGGTCTCAATTTATTCGACGAACTTCAAACACAATTACTAAGTTTGAATATTAATTTAAATGATTGTCGAGGGCAATCGTATGACAACGGCGCCAATATGATTGGCAAAAACAAAGGTGTTCAGTCTAGAATTTTGCAACAAAATCCAAGGGCATTTTTTGTACCTTGCACGGCACATTCCTTAAATTTGACATTAGGCGACATGGCTGGCAGTGTAGCGATGGCTATGACATTTTTTGGTACAATTCAACGGTTTTATACCTTATTCTCAGCCTCTGCTGAAAGATGGGCCATATTTTGTAAGCACATACCAGATTCGACATTAAAGCCCCTATCTGACACCAGGTGGGAATGCCGACATGAATCCGTTAAGACAGTTAGGTTTCACATATTTGAGTTACGCGACGCCCTGGAAGAAGTTACTGAAACCACAAAAGACCCAAAAATTAAAAGCGAAGCACAGTGTCTATCAGAAAATGGAATAAATTATGAATTTATTTTATCCTTAATTATATGGTACGACCTCCTACTTGCCATACATAAGGTTAGCAAAGCACTACAAAAAACCGAAGCGGATTTAAGTTTGGCTGTATCGCTACTAAACGGATTGAAAACATTTCTGATTCAATTCAGAGAGACTGGGTTTTCTACTGCAAAACATGTTTCAAGTGAAATTTGTAGTGCAAATGACATTGAAATAAAGTTTAAAGAAACCCGAAGACGCCAGAGAAAAAGACTACATGAATACGAAGGAGAAGATTCGAGAACCGGAGACCCTGAATTAAAATTTTATCAGGACTATTTCCTCTGTGTGGTCGATCAAGCAGTTGTATCGGTAGAGGAAAGATTTACACAATTAAAAAGTCATGAAATAAATTTTGGATTTTTATACAACATCCCACAAATAAAAACAATAAGCGACGATGAAATAAAAAAGAAATGTGCGGACCTAGATCTAATCCTACGTGACGGCGAAAACCGTGATATAAGTGGTAGCGAATTGTTTGAAGAACTTAAGATATTTTGCGAAATTTTCTGCAAAGACACCATAAAAATGTCACCCTTAGAGTGTTTAAGAAAAATATCACAAATTCGAGAATCCTTTCCTAATTTGTTTACAGTTTTACGAATAATTTTGACAATTCCCGTAACATCGGCGGCATCGGAAAGGAGTTTTTCAAAGTTAAAATTAGTCAAAAATTATTTGAGGACTAGTATGAGCCAGAAAAGACTAAACAATTTAACATTACTGTCGATTGAGCACGAGTTGTGTGAAAGTTTAAATTTTGATGAAATCATCAATGCATTTTCAGAAATAAAGGCACGAAAAATCAATTTCGTTTAGTTTAGGACAATAATTTTAGATATAGCTAATAAAAATATTGTCAGATATTTGAAAAATTATATTTTATTTTATTTTTTATGATTTTATTGATCATATTTATGTTATATGTTTTGGATATATATTTTTTTGTTTTTGTTAAATGTTTAAACTTTTAATCTTGTATTTGTTTACATTTTACATTGTTTTTCGTAGTTTTTTGCTTTACTACTAAGATAGATTTATTTATTTTATTTTACTTTGTTTTATTTTTCTTGTGCAAAACAAATAAACAGTAATTATTATTCTTGTCTTGTCACTATAATTAAATTTCAAAATCGAATATTATTTTCCAGATTTTAAATTATAAAAAAAAATATTTAAGGAGCCCCAACATTATTTTTTGCCCTGGGCCCCGCACTTGCTAGGGACGGCCCTGTTCAGCAGATACCAACATACAACACAAACAAAATCCAAATGTTGTTGAATATTTTGATGAACGAACCCAATGTTCATCAAAATGTTCAACATTCAACATGTTTGGAATTTTTTTGTGATGTATGTTGGTATCTAATGAACGGTACTCCGGTTGGTCCATTTCGTACGATTGCAAAAATCCCAAACACGTTTACGATTAACAATCCGCTCATCAGGGAATTCCCCAACAGTTAGCAGTAAACTCCCAACCGTTGTCTCTGATAAACGGGCCATTAATAATTAAAAGCATGTTTACAACGTGTTTAAAACATGTTTAAATCACGTTTAAAACGTGTTTAAAACAGAACATGCAGGGCATTTTGTTTAAGTATACATATCCCGATAATTACAGCGTTTTTTAAATTTTCGGGAATTCGTTGTTTCAAAGTGATTAATTTGAGGCTTTTAACGAGTGTTTTCCACTCCCAGACTAAGCATGAAGTAAAATTTCGAGTTTAGAAAAGCCTAAAAATTTGGATTGGCCGCGTAGCGAAGCGGAGCGGCCAATCCAAATTAGGCTTTTCTAAACTCGAAATTTTACTTCATGCGCCACGCTTAAAAACACTGATTTGCAGTGAAGTTCAAAAAACACACATATACAACAATAATTATAGGCAACCTAATATACGTTATAGTTATTAGGTTGCCTATAATCACTGTTTTAAACAATTTGTTCAGCGCAGAGTTTGACTCACGTTTTATTCATACCTACATATTAGATTGCTAAAGCCGTATATTTTAAACTTTGCGATATTTCAATGTTTTATACGCGTGGCGCATGAAGTAAAATTTCGAGTTTAGAAAAGCCTAATTTGGATTGGCCGCTCCGCTTCGCTACGCGGCCAATCCAAATTTTCAGGCTTTTCTAAACTCGAAATTTTACTTCATGCTTAGTCTGGGAGTGGATAACCCTCGTTTAAAGACTCATATTGAAATCTTTTAAAAGAACAACGAATGTCGTAATATTTACAGTGTATGCATATGTATACCTGAAAGAAAAAATCGCGGTATTTAAAAATCACATTTATGAAGACACAGTTGTGATATTTTATTGTAATAAAATGTTATGTTTAATACAGTAATTTGAAATATCTTCAACAATTTAGCTAACATTTAAAAACGTAATCAAAAAATCTTAATGATGAAGTATAAAATATAATTTAGCAAATTTGAAATAATGAAAAAACGTTTTAAACAAATTAAATGTTTAAAATATCGAGTGTTCAATAAAATAAAACCTCTAGAGTGCCATGATTTAATCTTTTTTGAAATTTAAGTTGGCTACACGCTTTAGGAATTGACATATAAAACGTCAGACATTATAATTTTAATGTATAATCTCAGAGGTGCCAACCTAGAATATTTTCCATGGCACTCTAGAGATTTTTGTTTATTAAACATACGATATGTTTAAAGCAAAATTAAGATTTAAAACAAACCCGTTTAAAACACGACGGCTATTTTTAAACATGTTTAAAACACTGTTTTAAAACAAAGTGTTTTAAACATAAAAATCCTGTGTAAAACTATTCTGTATCTCAGAGGTGCCAACCTAGAATATTTTCCATGGCACCCTAGAGATTTTTGTTTATTAAACACACGATATGTTTAAAACAAATTTAAGATTTAAAACAAACCCGTTTAAAACACGACGGCTGTTTTTAAACATGTTTAAAACACTGTTTTAAAACAAAGTGTTTTAAACATAAAAATCCTGTGTAAAACTATTCTGTATTAAAATAGTGATTATAGTCAACCTAATAACTATAACGTATATTAGGTTGCCTATAATCGTTGTTGTATATGTGTGTTTTTTGAACTTCACTGCAAATCAGTGTTTTTAAGCGTGGCGCATGAAGTAAAATTTCGAGTTTAGAAAAGCCTAATTTGGATTGGCCGCTCCGCTTCGCTACGCGGCCAATCCAAATTTTTAGGCTTTTCTAAACTCGAAATTTTACTTCATGCTTAGTCTGGGAGTGGAAAACACTCGTTAAAAGCCTCAAATTAATCACTTTGAAACAACGAATTCCCGCAAATTTTAAAAACGCTGTAATTATCGAGATATGTATACTAAAAAAATGCCCTGTATGTTCTGTTTTAAACACGTTTTAAACATGATTTAAACATAATACATAATTTACTTACTTACTCACTAACTTACTTACGTACTTCTACATTAATGCATGCTATAGTTTCTTAAAATTCAGGAAATGCGACTTGCAATTTGCACAACTATTAACTAAAATTAGAACAAAAATTAATTATTTCAGGTCTGGATAAATTTACGCAAGACGTCGAGTCGATGCTGGGCTTCAAGCCTGGATTTTATTGGAGGGTGTGTTGGAAGTTCATCAGTCCAGTATTCATAATTGCAAGTATCAAAAAATATTTACAGTATAACAAAATCTATTACTTTGACTCCTCCAAGTCATAGAAAATAAACTCGATTAACAGTAATTTTGGTTTAAGCCATTATTATTTAATAGTTTTGTAACTTTTAGTTAATATTATAATGATGTATGAGACATTTTTTACTGATTTAATTTTTTTTTAGTGTGTCGTTCTTTTTGGATTATTCAATCCCGAGCCATTAAGGTACAATGACTACAATTACCCAACGTGGGCGGTTTTTGTTGGTTGGGGTTTGGCATTGTCATCAATATTGATGATACCTTTAGTCGCCATATACAAATTGGTAACCACAAAAGGCACATGTGCAGAGGTAAGTTATATCAAACCAGTGGTTCCATTGAATCCGCGATTTATGTAATACGACTATAACACTTTGTCATTAAGAGTTAATCATATTTAATGCGACATATTTTACAGTGACAAACTATTTAATCAGGATAATCGCATTTTCACTTTTTGACAATTACAAAACACGATTTGATATAAAAATCGGCAAGGCCTCCGAAATTTTCAAAATGTTAAATTTTTGTATGTAAAAGGGGCCCTGAAAAAGCAAAAACAATATTTTTACCAGTAAATTTTCAAGATTTCCTTAAATTTTTATAATTTTTTGAATTTTATAAATTCAAATAGTTATTATGAATTTTCATTTTCTTGGCAATTTTCACTTTTCTGAATTTTCTGCATTTTTGTTAATTTTAAAAATTTTGATAAATCTTATGAATTTTTAAATTTTCCTTTAATTTTAAAATTCTTTTCATGACCTTCCTAAATATTTATTTACTTAAAAATGTTGAAATTCTAAGACAACTGTTAATTTTTAAAATTAAAACCGTTAGAATTTTAAAAATCAACGGAAATCTTGAAACTTTAAAATTTTTTAAGTGAGCCAATATTTAGGAAAGCCATGAAAGCTGCCAAGAATTTTAAAATTAAGGGAAATTTCAAAATTCATGAGAACTATCTAAATTTTGAAAGTTAACAACAATTCAGTAAATTCAGAAAAATGAAAATGATAAATTGCTTTAATTTTGAAAAATGTTACACCTTCCATAAATTTTCGTCGATTTTTTAAATCTTAGTAGTTGTAAATATTTTTAAATTTTCATCAAATTCAAACATTTTGATATTTTTTATGAACTTTCAAAATAAGTTTTCGTAAATTACATAAATTGTTGTTACTTTTAAAAATGTTGACTCTTTTCATGAATTTTTACAATTTTAGTTAATGTTCAAAATCTTTTGTTTTGTGAATTTTCAAGGTTTCCATTAATTTTCAAAATTATAACTCTTTTCCTGAATTTCCTAGATTTTTGTTAATTTTACAAACCTCGACATTTTCCGTGAATTTTAATTCTCAAAAATTAGCCTATAGCAATATTTTTCAAGATTTGCGTTAGTTATAAAAATATTGACGCTTTTCATTAATTCCCAAGATTAATGTAAATTTTCAATATTTTGCTGCCTTCCATGAATTTTACAAGATTTTCTCTAATTTTGAAAATCATCACGGTTTTTCGTAAATTTAAAAAAATTCCGTTAATTTTTAAATTCTTTACGGTTTTCGTTACTTCTTAGATTCATGAATTTTTACAATTTTAGTTAATGTTCAAAATCTTTTGTTTTGTGAATTTCCAAGGTTTCCATTAATTTTCAAAATTATAACTCTTTTCCTGAATTTCCTAGATTTTTGTTAATTTTACAAACCTTGACATTTTCCGTGAATTTTAATTCTCAAAAATTAGCCTATAGCAATATTTTTCAAGATTTTCATTAGTTATAAAAATATTGACGCTTTTCATAAATTTCCAAGATTAACGTTACTTTTCAATATTTTGCTGCCTTTCATGAATTTTATAAGATTTTTGCTAGTTTTAAAAATCATGACGGATTTTTGTAAATTTAAAAAAAATCCGTTAATTTTTAAACTCTTGACGGTTTTTGTTACTTCTTAGATTTTTGTTAATTTTCCAAATTCTAACGATTTGCGTTTATTTTTTTCGTGAATATCCAGTTGCGTTGATTTTTAAAATCCGGATAAGGTTTCAAGATTTTCGTCGATTTTTCAAATGTTGACGCTTTTTGTGAAAAAACAACTGACGTTTTTCCATTAAAAACTAAATAATCAGTTTTTATAAAATTTAATAAAAAAATTTTGGTTTTTTTAATAAAATTTTATTAAAACTGATTATTTAGTTTTTAATAGAAACACGTCAGTTGTTTCTTTTTTCATTTTTAAGAAATTTCAGTAATTTGTTAATATTCATCATTTTGCGACTTTTCTTAAAACCAAGGCCGTAGCCAGGGGGGGGGGTATGGGTGTTTAAATTTTCAAATGATAATTCCATTCCAACCTAAAATCATGCATATTTGCTAACAAACAAAATCGCAGAAGTAAAAATGCAAGTGGATATTTTAAAATTATCTTATTTACGTTCTCCATGCCAACGACTGTACGATCGCGCTGAATTAGTGACGTTAAGTTCAATCCGTCAAATCAAGAGCGGATGACAGATTTTAGAATGACAATACACCTTTGTCATGGAATTATCTTATCAAATACCACTCGAGGTTTGGTTTTGGGAGGATATTTTTTCATTTAATAACTCGTGCGTGGTTTTCCAATTTTACTCGAGAAAACTAGTATAGACAAAAACACTCGAGCTTCGTTCTCGTGTTTTTGTCATCTAAGTTTTCTCTCGTTAAAATTGCTAGGCAACCACGCACTCGTCTAAATAAAAAAATATCCGGCCAAAACCAACCTCTTGTGGTATTACATACGATAAATTTTTCTATGTAAAAGCGGCCTTGTAAGAGCAAAAACAATATTTTCACCATGTCAGCATTTTTATATTGTAAGGCAGGTGGTTGTAAAGGGTCAGGCACATGTAATAGGGACTTTGATTGTATAGTGTGGTGCGATGCGTGGGTACCGCAATATCACTTTGATAACGAGTAGCAGAGCTCCTGTTGTATGTTTGATTGGTTGCAAATTTATTCTTGTGTAGAAAGACATATAAGCAGCAATTATATATGTATAATAAATAAAATGTAAGTAGATTCAGTGCTTTGAATAGAGGTTTACAGCTTGCTCTACCTTTTGAGAATGTAATTCTCCGGATAATTTGTTTTTGGAGTCTAAACAGTCTAATAGCGTCAGGCGAGACACCCCATATGATTATGCCATACGTTAGGTGGCTACAGACGTATGCATGATAGAATTTCAAGAGAGCGTTTTTATTGACCGCAACCCTTATTGACAGCACAGCATAGCTGGTGGATCTTAGTTTTGAGCTTATTTTTTCGATTTGCTCTTGCCAGGATAAGGTTGGTGTTATTGTAATCTTTTAAGTACATTTTAATTTTTCATGTTCAATAAATGCTATTAATTGTTCACGTACTTGATGACTTTTACCCCCAAAACCACGATATTTAAGGGTAAATTATCGGAATATCGGCTTTGATTGACAAATTTACCGAATTGCAGTTAATTGAAGAGGTCGGTAAATTTTATATTCCAACACAAACCTTGGGAGCCCGCGAGAATATTTCGAACCCGGTCCCTACGATGACTTAGATACGCCACTGAATCAACCAAAAAAAAAATAGAAAATTCTAGCATTTTCCAAACATATTACTCACTGAGCAAAAAACAAATAAAAAACTTTTTATCAACATTGTAACCACATTAAACATTGATTTAATGTTGATAAATAGTATTTAACATTATTAGCATTGTTAAAACGGTTTTTACTGGCGGACAGAAGGATATGACTGGCGAGTCGCTAGACGAGCCAGTCACCTTCTGGAGCCAGTAAAATCCGTTAACTTGCGTATATTTTTATTTTATTTATTTATTCTCTCACGGGAAACCCCTTTTACAAAGAATCCGTTATATATTTTATTTGTCAATCATTTGTAATTAATTAAAATACAATTATTTGGTAAATTTAATCAAATTGGAATTACAAAAAAATATGTAGTAAGTTATGAAACATTTCCGTGGATACTTATGTTGTTTATTTGATTAAATCAAATTAAATTATTTCGCAATTCGTTTAACATGAGCGCGTCAATTCACGAAAAACTATAAATTACTATTCCAGTACTAACTTGTTATATTTTAACAAGTTAGTATACTGACTTGTTAAAATTTTACAAGTCAGTAGCTTGAAAACATAACCTTACTTGTTTAATACTGTCTATTGATAAATTGACGTTTACAAATGAGAGACAAATAAACATTATTTAAAGGTGTTTGTTCAGTGGGTAAGAACATTTATATACTTTTGATACATCTTAACAATTTTAACAGCGATTAATTTTACCATTGTAGTAACTAATATTTCGTAACTTTTTTTCATTTTTAGAAAGTGGCGATAAATATATCACCAAAAGCCGAGCACACGGAAATACGGGAAGGAAAACTAGTCAGTCGATTTAAAGCCAAACACTGGCTCTTCGTCTAAACAACTAAAAAATTCTCCACCGAGAAACAACAAGAAAACAAAATGTACAATACAAAAAAAAACCTAAATGTCATTCAGGATTATTTGAGTAAGCCTATTTGAATTAGTTAATTAGTGAAAACATTATTACGCTGGCCGTAAGAAACAAAAGTAAATAATTCCTAGTGTTAAGGGTTTATTTTATAAACGTATGCACGCACTCCATGGATTTGTAGTTAAATAATGTAAAAGAACGTTTTCTTTTTGTAAATATATTATTATTCTGCTGCATCGTGAATGTGCTGAAGTAAACCAAAAAAGAAAAATTTTTTATATTAAAAAAATAAATGATGTTTTATGTGTGTGTAAAAATAAGTCGAGTTAGGTTAGGTTAGGTTAGTTTAGTGCGCGAGGGTCCAATTTCTTATGATATTATTTATAACAGCCAAAATTATGTATCGTTTTTTTTTTGTTATAAGTTGATTGTAATATCAACCTACTGAGCAAACGCAATTATATAATGTTTCATCAACGTTAAAACAACGTTTCATGTTGTTACAATGTTGATATAACGTTATTTGTTTGTTTTTTGCTCAGTGGGAATTATCTAATAAATTACAAATGTATTTACAGTGTAAAATATATTAATAAATAAAAGTGTTTAAAATCTAAGATAAAACAACTCGATATTAAGCTTAAGGTTTATTTTTAGGATATGTGTATTTCGCAATTGAAGCTGAGCTTAAATATGACTCTTTCTTTTAAGTATACATATCCCGATAAATACGCTGTAAATAGTCAAAAATTGTTTTATTTAGAAAAGGGTGCAATTTGTAAATTTTCAGACGTTCGATGTTTTTGAAAATTGTTTAATTTGAAGTTTCTAACGAGTGTTTTCCACTCCCAGACTAAGCATGAAGTAAAATTTCGAGTTTAGAAAAGCCTGAAAATTTGGTTTGGTCGCGTAGCGCGAAGCGCGGAGCGGCCAAACCAAATTTTCAGGCTTTTCTAAACTCGAAATTTTACTTCATGCGCCACGCGTATTAAACACTGAATTATTATAAAATTCAAAATATTCTGGTTTAACAGTATTTTTTTAATCCTGCTTTAGCAGTATATTTTTAATACTAATTTAGCAGTACTTAACAACCACAGTGACTTAATTGTAAAGGTCCAAACTAGATTTTTATTACTTGCTTCACATAAGCTAGGTATTGCCCGGATAAATTATAGCCGATCTTATATGCTAAATGTATTAAATTTAAAATCTCTGCGCTACAGAAGAGTTATGCTAGATTTGTGCTATTGGTACAAACTAATTAATGGCTTTGTGAACAGTAGCATATTGGTTGGGGCATTAAACTTTAATTTTTATTCATCCACTGTTCTACGAAACAAACCTTTGTTTCGTTTAAACACCCATCGCACAAATTATGCCTCTAATAATCCTGTTTGTCGCATAATGAAATATTGTAATATACTAAATACATTTCCAAACTTTTTAATATTTTGTAATTCTTACAATATATTTAAGCGCCACCTTTCGCTCATTGATCTTGTAGTTGTTTTTTAATTGTATTTATTAGCTAATTGTAACTTGAATTTCATAACTATCATGTGCATTGTATTATTTGTTATATGTTTAATTTACACACATTTATTATTATATATATATTTAATGTAAAATGGAGATTTCCGTACAAATAAATAAATAAACACTGAAATATTGTAAAATTGAAAATATTCTTGTTTATCAGTGTATTTTTAATTCTGCTTTAGCAGTATACTTATAATACTAATTAAGCAGTATTAAACACTGAAATATTGTGAAATTCAAAATGTTCTTGTTTAACTGTATATTTTTAATCTTGCTTTAGCAGTATACTTTTAATACTGATTTAGCAGTATATTTTTAATTTCAAAATCAGTATTTAATACTGCTAGATTAGTATTAAAAGTAAACTGCTAACGCAGGATTAAAAATATACTGTTAAACAAGAATATTTTGAATTTCGCAATAATTCAGTGTTTAATACTGCCAAATTGGTATTAAACGTATACTGCTAAAGCGGTATTAAAAATATACTGTTAAACAAGAATATTTTTAATTTCACAATATTTCAGTGTTTAATACTGCTAACTTAGTGTTAAAAGTATGCTGCTAAAGCAGGATTAAAAATTTACTAATTAACAAGAATATTTTAAATTTAACAATATTTCAGTGTTTAATACTACTTAATTAGTATTAAAAGTATACTGCTAAAGCAGGATTAAAGATACACCGCTAAGCAAAAATATTTTTAATTTTACAATATTTAAGAGTTTAGTACTGCTAAATTAGTATTAAAAATATACTGCTAAAGCAGGATTAAAAATATACTGCTAAACAAGAATATTTTGAATTTCAAAATACTACAGTGTTTAATACGCGTGGCGCATGAAGTAAAATTTCGAGTTTAGAAAAGCCTGAAAATTTGGTTTGGTCGCTCCGCGAAGCGGAGCGACCAAACCAAATTTTAAGGCTTTTCTAAACTCGAAATTTTACTTCATGCTTAGTCTGGGAGTGGAAACACTCGTTAGAAGCTTCAAATTGAGCGATTTTCAAAAACAATGAATGTCTGAAAAATACACTGCTAAACAAGAATATGTTTAATTTTACAATATTTCAGTGTTTAGTACTGCTAAATTAGTATTAAAAATATACTGCTAAAGCAGGATTAAAAATATACTGCTAAACAAGAATATTTTAAACTTCAGAATATTTCAGTGTTTAATACTACTTAATTAGTATTAAAAGTATACTACTTAATTAGTAGTGAAAGTATACTACTTATTTAGTTTTAAAAGTATACTACTTAATTAGTATTAAAAGTATACTGCTAAAGCAGGATTAAAGATATACTGCTAAACAAGAATATTTTTAATTTTACAACATTTATGTGTTTAGTACTGCTAAATTAGTATTAAAAATATACTGCTAAAGCAGGATTAAAAATATAATGCTAAACAAGAATATTTCGAATTTCACAATATTTCAGTGTTTAATACGCGTGGCGCATGAAGTAAAATTTCGAGTTTAGAAAAGTCTGAAAATTTAGTTTGGCCGCTCCGCGCTTCGCGCTACGCGACCAAACCAAATTTTCAGGCTTTTCTAAA
Organism: Philonthus cognatus; assembly: GCA_932526585.2. NCBI lineage: Eukaryota > Metazoa > Arthropoda > Insecta > Coleoptera > Staphylinidae > Philonthus > Philonthus cognatus. The sequence continues at coordinate 53,148,224 of OW052247.1, read as the reverse complement.
CTCGAAATTTTACTTCATGCTTAGCCTGGGAGTGGAAATACTCGTTAGAAGCTTCAAATTGAGCAATTTTCAAAAGCAATGAATGTCTGAAAATTTACAGCGTATTAATCGGGATGCGTGAACTTAAAAGTTGTTAGTAGTGCCAATAAAATAATTTATTTTGTTAAAAACGTAATATTGTTGTAATGTTGCTCAAACATTGCTTAAATGTGTTTGCTTAGGGGAATTTGTTGAAACTCGCAACTGAAAATAAAACTAGGGTTAAAAATACCAATCAACTTATAATAAAAAAAATAAAACGAATTTATTTAAAGTGAAAGTGACGTACAATAAATAAACAAAGCAAAAAAAGCGTGTGCATGTGTGTATGTATCAACAGAACAAATAATATTTATTTATATATGTAAATACATGTCCTGTATATAAATGTGTACTTATAAGTAAAAAGGCGGTGTCGTTTTAGAAAAAAAAATTAATCGTGTTAGCCAAAGTTTAAGTAAAAAAAAACTGTATTTCAATGTGATACTCGAATTTTGGAAACGACTGTGCCTTCGTTGTTTCCAAATTCGAGGTAGTTCCTAAGTGTTTTTTAGTTTTATTTTTTAAATTATTTTTGAATACTTTTGTAAATAAATTAGTATTATAGTAATAATAATATATAAATCAAAAACAATGCGAACGCGCATTAAGTAAGTAATAATTATTGCGTATTTGTTGTTGAATGATTCCAAGGTTTTAAAACTAAATCAAAACGCTCGGACTTGAATGTAATGTTTGTTAAATTGTATAAATAAATTTTTCAGTTCAATTGGTGTTTGTATTTTTTATTTTTCCAAATTTTGTATGCATTCTATCCCACAGAGCAAATCTATTTAAATAATGTTTCATCAACATTAAAACAACGTTTAATGTTGCTACAGTGTTAACATAACGTTTTTTTGCTCAGTGGGATGTGCCACGTATTCTCTGAAAGAAAAGAGAAAAATGAAAATTGTACTTACTTTCAGTCTAGACTACTGATCACCTGTTGGCATAGATTACCGAAACCTGTCTAACTCAGTTCGGGGAGTTTGGTCGTGGGATATATGTAATAAATTATTTGACATATAACAACGCAGTTGGGAGGGTTTCACTTTAATTGTTGAACACTGCAGTGTTCAACAATAAAAGTGAAACCCTCCCAACTGCGTTGTTTTATTTCAAATAGTATTATGGAGTTTCATCATGTATCCGCCTCATCAATTAAATATGTAATAAATGTTTTCTGTTGGGTGCCAGTAACCATAAAGGAAAATAGTTGAGACCCACGTTCAGAATTATTAAATATAAAAATATTCGGTTACTAAATATTTTCCTTTATAGTGACCAGTAAGTCCAGAAAGTCCAAAATAAAGAAAAGAAATCGTCAGTTAGATTATAACTAAAGTAAACTCTTTATTATAAATGAAATTAAAACAATGGAAAATATAAGAAACAAAAATATATATATATGTATGACGAATATAATTTAGAGAGATAGAGTTCGTAGACATAAACATTCAATATGTATCAAAACAAATTATAATATTTCATTACCTTGAATATCACTTTAAATAAATAAATATTCCTGTTAACTCTTAAATCTAATCAAGTCAATAATTCAAAAATACTGAATAAACATTCACATACCCAACTAATATATCTTTAATTCAAAAATACTAAATAAACGTTTAAAATAATATACTCAACTAATGTACCTTTAAGTTAAGTTGAGCCCACCTATATAACTCACAGAATATAATATTATACAGGGCCTTCATTAATTCCCGAACCCCACGTGACTAAATTTAAAATTGCCGCGTAAATTATTGTATTTGTACGTTGGAGGCTTTGAAAAAAGTAACCAAACGTTACTAAAGTCAAATTTGACATAAACGTTTATGCGCGGTGCATCGTTAAACCAACCTTTGAGATCTTACAAGATTCGCCCGGAATTTTCAGGTAAGCAAAAATTGTTTAATTATTCTGAAACATTGAGTTTTATTTCTATTTATTTTGCAGAGTCAATTTGCTAGGATTAGCAAATACTGCGAAAATGGTATTTACAACGGAGCAAGACGCGTTTATTTTGATGGCACATTTTCGTAGTGCTTCACGTAATATTGACGGTAACTGGAGTTATTCTCTGCAGTCTTGCATTGAGCAGTTTCATGAAGAATTTCCAGATGCGGTAATTGCGTATGATACTTTTAAACATCATAAGCAAGTTCTTATTAAAAGATATGAAGACAAACATTGCATTTGTAAAGGAAAATCCACTGGTAGACCGACAGTCTTAACTAATGATGTTGTCGAAGATATTCGAGTGAGGATGGAACGAAGTCCTAAGAAATCCGTACCGAAATTGGCAGCCTAATCAGGTAAAACAAATCCTATTGTTTGGGGTTTTTATATTTAAAAATTCCAGAATAAATTAACCGTGAATTAATAATGTGCTTCTTTATAGGACTCTCTGTTGGAACCTGCCATAAAGCACTCACAAAATCACTAAATATGCATCCTTACAAAGTCTCAGTAGTGCATCAATTACATCCACCAGACTTTATTCAGCGAGTACGATACTGCCAGTGGTTTAATGAACAGTTAAATAATGATGACGTACTTGATCTTACGTTTTTTTCTGATGAAGCGTGGATACATTTATCTGGGTACGTGAACAGCCAAAATTACAGGACATGGGCGACAGAAAATCCCCATGTATTGGAGGAAACACCTCTGCATCCCCAAAAGCTAGGAATTTGGATAGCTATGTCTAGGAGAAGGATAATTGGCCCAATATTTTTTAAAGAAACTATCACTGCTGAACGGTATCGGTTAATTTTAGAAGAAGCTATTGGACAAATGCACGACGATGAGCTTCGATTGGGCTATTTTCAGCAAGATGGGGCCACAGCACATACTGCAAATGCAACCATTCGGTATTTAGCTGAATTTTATGAAAACAGAATAATTAGTAGAGGTGTGCGCGGCAGCGGAAGACCAAGCGAACCCCAAAGGACACATCCTAGGCCTACATCGGCCAAGGGTAAGGGTCCACTAAGGGGCAAGGCACACCTAAAGAGGGGCGGTAAATCGACCTTCCGGGGAGCCAAATCACCGTCGGGTAAGTGATGTACCCGACGGTGAGATGTGTGCAGGCCAACCTGCACCATGCCAAAGGAGCCTCTTTTCTCCTTGGCAAACGGTTCAGAGAAGAGCGTGCAGATATCGCCTTCATACAGGAGCCATGGGTGACTAGCACAGGCCGGATAAGCGGCCTGAGCAACATACCAGGTAAGGTAATTACATATAGTTCGGGGCAAAAACCCAGAGCTTGTATATTAATCCGTAAGGACATTGAATACTTTCTGTTGACAGGATACTGCACCAGAGATGTAGTCGCTGTGCAGCTGAAACTCCCGGTGGGGAAGAGCAGGCTGGACGTAATAGCCTGCTCGGCATACTTCCCGGGGGACAGCGCAGACCCACCACCTCCAACAGCTGTGAGAAGACTGGTGGCCCACAGCAAGAGGGAGAATATCCAGCTTGTTGTGGCATGTGACGCCAACGCACACCATCTAGCGTGGGGCAGCACTGACACCAATCCGAGGGGTGAGTCTCTATTAAACTTTATTATGGGGGAAGGGCTAGCTATACTTAATACTGGCAACGAACCTACCTTTGTTACGAAAAATCGCGCAGAGGTATTAGATATTACTTTCTGCTCAAACTACTTGAGCACAAAAATTTCCGACTGGAAGGTGTCAGAGGACCCTTCCTGCTCTGACCATCGGAACATTCAATTTAACATTGAAGCAGGCACTAGACCAATAGTGGAATACCGTAATGCTAGAAGCACTAAGTGGGGCGGTTATACGCGTACACTTGGAGAGCTTCTGGGATCAACGGCACCCACTATTAAAAGTCATGAGGACATTGAGACGGCGGCGGAGCATATCTGCCGATCAATCGTCTCAGCGTACCATGAAAATTGTCCACTACAAAGGAAAAAGGACAGTAGAAATGTCCCCTGGTGGAACAATACATTAGAAAAAATGCGAAAAGAAGTCCGGAAACTATTCAACCGGGCTAAGGAGGCGGGCAAATGGGAACCGTACAGTACAGCTCTAACGGAGTACAATAAACAAATTCGCAGGGCCAAGAGGGAATCTTGGAGGAAGTTCTGCGAGGGTATTCATGATACCCCCCGTAGTGCAAGAATCCACAAGATTCTAGCCAGAGAGCCGGCGCAAGCACTTGGATCGATAAAACGACCTGATGGCTCATATACGGCCTCTGGTAAAGAGACGTTAGAGATCCTGGCCCAAAATCACTTCCCAGATTGTTCCCTTCTAAGTAACGAAACACCGGATACAATGCTCCCACGGGATCGAACTAAGAGACCGGGGAAGCAGGACTGGAAGGTGGTAAACAAAATCGTTACCTACAGATCAGTAAGTTGGGCGGTCAAATCCTTCCAACCATACAAAGCACCAGGAATAGATGGGGTCTTCCCTGTCTTACTCCAAAAAGGCTTGGAGAAAGTAATCCTCCACCTTATAAGACTGTTCAGGGCGAGCCTAGCGTGGAATTACATTCCAACTAGCTGGTCGGAAGTAAAGGTAGTCTATCTACCTAAGGTGGGAAAAACAGATCCCCTACCAAAATCCTTCCGACCTATAAGCCTGATGTCATTTATCCTAAAGACCCTGGAAAAGGTGCTGGATGGCTACATCAGGAGGGAGATACTGAGTATTAACCCTCTTAGTGTGCACCAGTATGCCTACCAAAAAGGGAAGTCAACGGACTTGGCGCTGAATAACCTAGCCGGGAAAGTTGCGCAAACCCTGGACTACAAGGGAATTGCGGTAACAGCTTTCTTGGACATAGAAGGGGCCTTCAACGCTGCTCTGACGGGATCACTCTGCAAATCCGCGAGGGACAGAGGGGTTCCACCGGCTATTACAGGCTGGATCAGAGCAATGCTCGACACCAGAACCGTGACAACATCACTATGTGGCGACACGATCAAGCTGAGGACTGCCAGGGGATGCCCGCAGGGAGGGGTTCTTTCCCCCCTGCTGTGGTCTTTACTGGTAGACGATCTGCTTGCAATAATAGATACGCTTGACGTCGAAGTGCAAGCGTATGCTGATGACATAGTCATTCTTGCAAGGGGCACGGATGAAAACCAAATCTGTGAAGCCATGCAGGAGGCACTGGATGCGACTCAGAACTGGTGTATAGGGGAACGGTTAAACGTAAACCCTAGCAAAACATCAGTTGTCCCGTTCACGAGAAGGAGGATCCTGAAATTGAGACCTCTTACTCTACGGGGAGAAATCATACCATTTGTGGAGGAGGCGAAGTATCTAGGAATCACCCTGGATAAATCGCTGAATTGGAACTCCCACTTGGACAAGACAATCCGCAAAGCAAGGTACGCCCTGTGGACGTGCCATAGAATTTGCGGGAAGTCATGGGGATTAAACCCCAAGCAAATGTACTGGCTATATGGTTCGGTCATAAAACCAATAATAACCTATGGCAGTATCGCCTGGTGGCCGATTACAACTCGAAAAACGGCCATATCAAGGCTCTCCTCACTACAGAGAATGGCGACAGTGGCGGTAACTGGAGCCATACGCACTACCCCATCAGCGGCGCTAGAAATGCTACTGAACCTCACCCCCCTGCATATCCTAATACAGGGCGAGGCCAGATTGGCAACGTATCGATATCACCATGCGGCCCTATTGGATCCGAAGGTGATAGTCTTCACACCAAATGGGCTGTCAACTGCCATTGAGGCGGATGACACCCTAAGTATGAGGACTGACTACGCAGTCACGGACTACTGCGAGGATCAGCCGTACAAGGTCCTGTTCCCAAGCAGGGACGACTGGGAGCGACACAAAATCACCCCAAAAAAGGCTGACTCCTACTGGTACACTGACGGCTCAAAACTGTCCACTGGAACAGGAGCCGCAGTCGTCGGACCAAGGACTGAACTTTACTACAGCCTTGGCAGGTATGCTACCATACTTCAGGCTGAAATATACGCCATTGAAATGTGCGCCCACGAAATCCTTTCAAAGGGTTGGGCGGGCAGGACAATAAAAATATGTTCGGACAGCCAGGCGGCCCTTAGGGCCCTGGCATCTTCTAGATGCTCCTCGCTGGCTGTACGGAACTGCAAGGAAGCCCTCTACCAAATGGCACAGGTAAACGGGGTCAGTCTGATGTGGGTGCCAAGCCACTCTGGCGTGGAGGGAAACGAATTAGCCGATTCCCTAGCCAGAGAGGGGGCGCGTACAGCCTACATCGGACCAGAACCCGCTCTGGGGATACCCAGATCAACAGCTAGAGACCGTAACAACGGATGGATGAGACACGAGGCACAGGATTTCTGGCAAAACCGCCCTGGGATGAGACATTTCAGAGCGGTAACAAGTGGACCATCTGCGGCCAGGACGGCCTCATGGTTGAAGCTGAGCAGATCAGATGTTCACACATTAACTGCTCTCTTCACTGGACACAGCCGTCTAAGGCATCACCTTAACAAACTAGGACTGAGCGACACCACTGAGTGCCGCCTATGCCTAGAGGATGATGAAACAGCAGAGCACGTCATATGTGCCTGTCCAGCTGGCAACCAGATCAGGACCACGGTGTTTGGCACACCAAAGCTAAACCTGAAGGACCTGGAGAAAACTTCACCTGACAAGATCCTAGACTTCATCAAGAAGATGGACTTGGAAGGTGAACTGTAAGGTCGGATGTTCGACCTTAATTGTGAGCCACAATAGATCCTTGCGGTCGCAGTGGAGGGTAGCATAACTACCCACTCACTTTCAATAGAATAGAATAGAGGTGTGTGGCCTCCTCGCAGTCCAGACTTGACACCTTTAGATTATTATCTATTTGGTCGAATAAAAAGTAATATCTTCAAAAATAGGATCCATACTCTCGAAAATTTAGAAGTAGCAATTATGCAAGAGGTACAAAATATCACCGAAAATGAACTCCATCATGTGTTTGATAATATGCGGCGTAGGATAAATTTATGTGTAAGAGAAGAAGGAGGACATATAGAACACTTATTATAATTTTTTTTTAATTTTAAGCTATTAATCTTTATTTGTTGTTAACTTTGTATGTTCTGTTCGTGTTTAAGAAAAAAAATTAATAAAAATTAGTAACATTTTTGAAGATGAGCCTATTTTTTAATCATTTTAAATATAATATTTTCAGTCGTCATAAAAATACGCCGGCGAATAAATATTTTTAAATCTAGGGAATTTTTGTGTGAGCCATACCACCTTGTACATTTGGTTGCCTATTATTTTTGGTCACGTGGGGTTCAGGAATTAATGAAAGCCCGGTATTATTATACCATCAATGATCATTTTTGGTTTACAGTTTTAATACAGTAGAACCATTATATTACACCAGAAAAATAATGTGAGAATAATCCCTTCAGCAAAACTCTATTAATTCATTAACACTAATTTGTGACCTAATTAATTTCAATTATCAGACATTATTCATTCCTAAATACTTAATAAGCAAAATGTAAGTCTTAAATTAATCATCATATGACAAATAAATCCAGCCCCAAATAATTCAAGAATGAACAATGTGTCAGATCGGTAGAAAAATATACTTTAAAAATTAGTTTGAATATTTAAATTGAAAAACGTTATAACTTTAAGTAGGAAAATTAAATAAGAGATGTATATAGTATTACTTGACATAAAATATTATGTTATTAACCTCAAGTATAGTAAACTTGAATAAAACTCAACGCACAATGACTAAGGCGAGCAAATTGTACGCTTTAACTCAAAATTCAAATGTAATGGTAAATATTTTACCCCTGAATGCACTTATCTTGTGTAACTATCCGGTACTGATGTAGAACAGTCCTCGTAGAAAAAGGGATGCTTTCTACTCCCTATTCCAAGACAATCCGCTCCCTTAAGCGTTCTTCACAGTAAATTCCTTAAGGGTAGGCGACAGATAAAATTCGGTTTAGCAACAAGCCCTCAACAGCAAACTAATAATAACGGAACCATATCCAAAACAGTAAAAGAAAAAAACTCCAGTGAAATCCCAAAAATATCCTCAGTTATCCATAAATTAGTCCAACACAGAAATCCTAAAAGGGTCAATGGTGGTATTAGCGATATGCCACGAACAAATGCATAAAACACGAATAAATGACAATTCTCTCAATGCAATAACTGAATCTGATTAGATGAAAAATAATCTCTTACCTGAGCTAAGACAACATACCCTACAAAACTATGTACCCGACAAAACCTCTTCAGCGATATAAAATCCTCTCACGAGTGATCACAGGGGAACATCCTCAACGAAACAGCCACAATAATATCCCAAATTAATCCAAAGTTTCCCCGATGAAAATGGATATATCAATCAGAGCCACAATAATAGTGATATAAGACGATCTGATAAAATCCAATCGCTAATTAAGTCTGGCACGTTTGACAGATGGTAAATAAATGAAATCCGGAAGAGAATTAAATGTCGCAATTTCGTACCAACCCAATTAATCAATAATTGATGTATGAACGATTCATTGTCGAAGTACACAAAGTTGCCTATATTAAAACGCTACAAGGAGAATTAAAAATATCGGCATATACAGGGCTTTCATTAATTCCCGAACCCCACGTGACTAAATTTAAAATTGCCGCGTAAATTATTGTATTTGTACGTTGGAGGCTTTGAAAAAAGTAACCAAACGTTACTAAAGTCAAATTTGACATAAACGTTTATGCGCGGTGCATCGTTAAACCAACCTTTGAGATCTTACAAGATTCGCCCGGAATTTTCAGGTAAGCAAAAATTGTTTAATTATTCTGAAACATTGAGTTTTATTTCTATTTATTTTGCAGAGTCAATTTGCTAGGATAAGCAAATACTGCGAAAATGGTATTTACAACGAAAAAATTAATAAAAATTAGTTACATTTTTGAAGATGAGCCTATTTTTAATCATTTTAAATATAATATTTTCAGTCGTCATAAAAATACGCCGGCGAATAAATATTTTTAAATCTAGGGAATTTTTGTGTGAGCCATACCACCTTGTACATTTGGTTGCCTATTATTTTTGGTCACGTGGGGTTCGGGAATTAATGAAAGCCCGGTATTTAAATTCGTTTTCAAATTGTTACAGATGACGTTAACATTTATGTTGAAATTTTGCGTCCGGCAAATCAAAATTTTGAAGCTTTTCCCACTGAGCAAACACAATTAAGTGATGTTTCATCAACATTAAAACAACGTTTAATGTTGCTACAATGTTGATATAACGTTATTTGTTTGTTGTTTGCTCAGTTTGTTCTAAACTCGAAAATTTTACTTCATTCCTAATCAGGGAGTGGAAACACATGTTAGAAGCTTCAAGTTAAATGCCTTTATAAAAACAATAAATGATAAATTTATTTAACAAAAATCTACTTCGAATAATTGGAAATGATTCATTATCGAATAATCTAGTTTTTATTGATTTCATTTGAGGTTGAGTGATATGTATAATTTTTTTATAAATAAACAAGGGTTTCTGATCCTTAATTAAGCTTGTAGTCAAATTTCGGGTTTAGAAAAGCCTGAAATATCCCACTGAGCAAAAAACAAACAAATAACGTTATATCAACAGTGCAGCAACATTAAACGTTGTTTTAATGTTGATGAAAAAGTAGTTTCATGGATTTGTTCAGTGGGATTGGATTCCAAATTTTCAGGCTTGTCTAAACTCGAAATTTTACTTCATCCTTAATTAAGGATCAGAAACCCTTGTTTATTACCGTTACCACTGATTTAATATCAAGTTCAAAAATATACTTAGTTATTGTGAATCCACCACAAGAATAAAATAAAATAAGGATTAATATTTTGATTAATGCTGGGTATTTCCAAAATTTAGGTATTCGAATAATTCAAACATTAAAAGTGCGATTCTTTTCGCAATCTACAACAAGTTAGTCTTACAAAGACTATATCAAACACTCATTGAAACAACTACTTCCCGGGCTAATACCCAGACGGACATTGAATTATACAACAAGTGTTTGCTGTTACATACAGTAACCTACTGCAAATGTAACAATTTGGATCAAATGGGATATTAGCCCGGGAAGTAGTTGTTTCAATGAGTGTTTGATATAGTCTTTGTAAGACTAACTTGTTGTAGATTGCGAAAAGAATCGCACTTTTAATGTTTGAAGTATTCTGCAACCAAGAATTGGCAATTTCATTTATACTCATATTCGAATAATTATTCAAAAACATTCAAATTTTTAAAATAAAGAGCATTTTATGAATTACAATTGTAACTATTACATTTATGAACACGAAAAGGAAATAATTATTTGTAAATTATAAACAACAATTAAAAAAAAACTGCAGTATTTATGTTTACCTATTCTAGTAACAGTAGTGACACCTGTTACTAGAATAGGTAAACATATATATTGCAGTTTCCTTTTTAATTGTTGTTTACAATTGCATTTTATGAATTATAATTTTAACTATTATATTTATATACATCAAAATGAAATAATTATTTGTAAATTGTAAAGAACAAATAAAAAGAAAATTGCAATATTTATGTTTACCTTTTCTAGTAACAGTAGTGACACCTGTTACTAGAATAGGTAAACATAAATATTGCAGTTACCATTTTAATTGTTGGTTACAATTGCATTTTATGAATTATAATTCTAACTATTATATTTATACACATCAAAATAAAATAATTATTTGTAAATTGTAAACAACAATTAAAAAGAAAACTGCAAAATTTATGTTTACCTATTCTAGTAACAGTAGTGCCACCTGTTACTAGAATAAGTAAGCATAAATATTGCAGTTTTCCTTTTAATTGTTGTTTACAATTGCATTTTATGAATTCTAATTCTAACTATTATGTTTACACACATCAAAATGAAATAATTATTTGTAAATTGTAAACAACAATTAAAAAGAAAACTGCAATATTTACGTTTACCTATTCTAGTAACAACAGTGACACCTGTTACTAGAAAAGGTAAACATAAATATTGCAGTTTCCTTTTTAATTGTTGTTTACAATTGCATTTTTTGAAATATAATTCTAACAATTATATTTATACACTTCAAAATGATATAATTATTTGTAAATTGTAAACAACAACTAAAAACAAAACTGCAATATTTATGTTTACCTATTCTAATAACAGTAGTGACGCCTGTTACTAGAATAGGTAAACATAAATATTGCAGTTTCCTTTTTAATTGTTGTTTACAACTGCATTTTATGAAATAAAATTCCAACTATTATATTTATACACATCAAAATAAAGTAGTTATTTGTAAATTGTGAACAACAATTAAAAAGAAAACTGCAATATTTATGTTTACCTATTCTATTAACAGTAGTGACACCTGTTACTAGAACAGGTAAACATAAGTATTGCAGTTTTCTTTTTAATTGTTGTTTACAATTTACAAAAAAAACAAAACGATCGATAATTCTAATTGTAATTACAATATAATTCTTCTTCTTCTTCTTCTTGCAAATTTAATGGCCTCAGCTATACAGCTTTGTTGACCATTTTACAATATAATTAATGATTACACCATTATCTTCTTTGTGAATACAAGCAATGAATAAAAATTTTGAAATTGTAAACAGCAATTATAAGGTATTTGCAAAGAGGATAGATATCAAGGACGGTCGAGTATACGGTAAGAAGGATCGACAGAATCAAAGATTTTGGAGTGGGGGTAGAGACCGCATACGTCACGAATGCGCGCTGAATTTAAATGCGGTTTCTTCATTGTAAACGTTAGGTAAATATGCATAAACTGTACATTTTCTGACATTCGCTGTTTTTTAAAAGAATTAAATTTGAAGCTTTAAACGAGTGTTGTCCACTCCCAGACTAAGCATGAAGTAAAATTTCGAGTTTAGAAAAGCCCCGTGAAAATTTGTCGAGGGTCGCGCAGCGACCCGAGACAAATTTTCTGGGCTTTTCTAAACTCGAAATTTTACTTCATGCGCCACGCGTATAAAACACAGATTTAAAGCGAAGTTTGAATATGTATAAATTTAACAATATTTTAGTGATTTATTCGCGTGGCGCATGAAGTAAAATTTCTAGTTTAGAAAAGCCCAGAAAATTTTCACAGGGCTTCTCTAAACTAGAAATTTTACTTCATGCTTAGTCTGGGAGTAGAAAACACTTGTTCAAAGCTTTAAATTGAACTTTTAAAGAAGGTGCGAAAATGGGAAATTATTATTTATAACATGTTAATAATTGTATTTATTTTCTTCTCTTTGCATTTTAGTTAATTTGAGAGATTTTACTCCTAAAATCTTTGTTATTTTTAAAAACTTATTACTCTAATATTAAAAAATCTATCTATGAAAGTACAGCGAACCGGAAAGAGAGGTTATGATAGACTCAAAAACGTAACCAAATACAACGTCATTGTACTCTTTCGCACGAGCTTCGGCCTGCGAGGAAAGGGGTAGGGGAAAACATGGAAAGATTAAATTCTGTCATACCTTGTAACACATATTTGTTCATATCGACGTACCTTGGATAGATATCAGCGACAGCTCGCAGGCTAACTTCAGGGTCGGCCACAGCGCCAAAACACACATTATTTGAGGTTGGGATCGCGCTTTATAAATACAAGGAATTGCACAACAAAGTCATCTTTTAATAACGGATACATATTACCTTGGGTCTCTGGTCGCTGATAGATATATTCTCTTTGTTATTTGCTCAGACGAAGTTTAATAGATACTCTATGGTTATTTGTAAGAAGTTCAGCAAGTTTTGTTATTTTAATGGCAGATGTCACTAGTATGAAATTAACAGCTTAAGCACAGTATTGTATTTAAAATAAATAAAAATAAACTTAAATATATCTTCAGCATCCTTATCACTTTATTTTTGTTTTTTTTCATTTATAAGGAGTTTGCTCTATTAATTTTAATAATTGTTTACATCATTCAAAAATAGTTTGTCTTTTATTATATAGATGTCGCTATATATATCTATGAAAGTACAGCGAACCGGAAAGAGAGGTTATAATAGACTCAAAAACGTAACCAAATACAACGTCATTGTTCTCTTCGCACGAGCTTCGGCCTGCGAGGAAAGGGGTAGGGGAAAACATGGAAAGATTCAATTCTGTCATATCTTGTAACACATATTTGTTCATATCGACGTACCTTGGATACATATCAGCGACAGCTCGCAGGCTAACTTCAGGGTCGGCCACAGCGCCAAGACACACAAAATTTGAGGTTGGGATCGCGCTTTATAAATACAAGGAATTGCACAACAAAGTCACCTTTCAATAACGGATACATATTACCTTTGGTCTCTGGTCGCTGATAGATATATTCTCTTTGTTATTTGCTCAGACGAAGTTTAATAGATACTCTATGGTTATTTGTAAGAAGTTCAGCAAGTTTTGTTATTTTAATGGCAGATGTCACTAGTATGAAATTAACAGCTTAAGCACACTATTGTATTTAAAATAAATAAAAATAAACTTAAATATATCTTGAGCATCCTTATCACTTTGTTTTTGTTTTTTTTTTCATTTAGAAGGAGTTTGCTCTATTAATTTTAATAATTGTTTACATCATTCAAAAATAGTTTGTCTTTTATTATATAGATGTCGCTATTTAATTACTATTTAAAGCATTAGATGGCACCAAGCTCGTTTCAATTTACGTTGAGTGACGTTTAAAAGTTAGGTTATTTTTGTACAAAATAAGTAAATAAATAACATGAATTAGATGCTCGACGTAAACATGCCCGATTCGATTTTTCCAAAATGAGCAAGTTTGCACAAATAAGAGACAGGAATGATGGAAGTAAAAGTTACAAAATCATTACTTCTTTAACCGTTGATGAATTGGATGTCACAATTTTGGACGGTGAAAACTCCTACGTGTCAAAGGTAACGTTTAATTAAGTTTTATTAGTAAAACCATAAAGTTTTATCCTTCTGAATAAATAATAATAACGGTTAGTGCTGGGTTTATTATTCAATCAACATCTTATTCAAAGATTCATAGGCTGTAAAACTTGCCTTAATACGTCGAGCATTCTGTAATAGCATTGAGTAAATAATTCATTACTTACTTAATGGTAATAGTCTTAACGTCTATTAATAAGGGAATTTACTGCAGTAATTTACTTTATACTGCTTAATTAATAGTTTTAGTTTATCATATTACAAAATACGGTAATGCAAACGCCTACGCTAAACTTGCTTGTTACTCTGTAAGCGGCTGCGTTACCAGGCAACTAGCAGGTTTAGCGTAGACATTAGTGTGTACACAGTAGCTAGAAAAAAATGTCAGGGGGGGGGGGTTTACTGGTAGAAATATTGTTCTTGCTCTTTCAAGGCCCCTATTACATACAAAAATGTAACATTTTGAAAATTTCGTGGGGTTTGAACCCCTATATCCCCCCCTGCCTACGGCCTTGATTAGTGTTACGGTATTTCGTAAAAAGATGAACTAAAACTCCCTTACATAACTGTAAAAATGTTTAATACAAAACATAATACTGCTTCTACCTCATTGTTTTTCCATTAAAGATTAAAATTGAGGATGTGGAGGAGTTCGCAAACTCTTTCGAGACAACTGTCGATTGTTACCTGAATATGTTACATCAACTACTGTCCGAAAAATCGACTGCGACGATATCTGTGATTGGAGACGAATGGACTGTTTATAAAAATGAGAATATAAAGTATTTTGTTAAGAAAATTGAGAAGGTTAGTGAAATTATGCAGTAATATTTTAATTTATATAATAAATTAGGCATCAATTATCTACTGTAAAAGTAATTTGATAAAGAGAAAACGTCTTATATATTTTTATTATGTATCATAACATATTTAACAATAAACTAAATTTCTATTTGACCACTCAATAAAAAGTAAATTTCACATTCTAATCGTTTCAGCCTTTATAATAAATTGTTCATAAATTACTTACTGTAAAATTAATTTTTATTGGACCACTTAATAAAAAGTAAACTTCACATTTTAGTTGTTTCAGCCTCTATGGTTAGCAGTTTGCAACAAAGCCATATGCTTTGTTGCTAACTGTTTCACATTACAAATTAGAAAAATGTACAGTTGCGAGAGAAAAAAAAACTAATACAGCCGAGACCTTTTGCCACTTCTAAAATAACATATTTTTTTTCTTATAAAAGAGACTTGTTATGTACAGGTTAGCAAAACATTTTTTCTTTGCCAACAAGACGGTGCTTTTGTTGACATGCAATGTGTCTTATGCTAATACCTTCTCTAAACGGGTCGTTACTATTGCTTTTTGCGTTTCAGTCAATTCAGGCATGTCAAGGTTAATTAAATTTTGTTTGACATTTCTGCAGATTTTTCAATTTGATTGACAATTTGAAAAATCAAAGTGAGTCCAGTTCACATAGCTAAATATTTTGCTGTATTAGTTTTTTTTCTCTCGCAACTTCAGAAGTTGTTTTTATTTTGCACTGTATAACTTTAGTGTGCATGGATAGAAATTTTTATTTTATTAGAAAAATTGTTATCAAAAGGATGTAGCAGTTTAAATTGCACAAATAATGTTGGTGTTTTTAGTGCAATTATAGTACAAAATTAGAAACCATTTTAATTGACATCTTCAAGGAAAAATCGAATCTGGAACTAAAAGTTAATAAGTTGAAAGAGGAAAAGAGGGAGATTATAAATGGTAAGCGATTCAAACTATTGTTTTGTATTATTAAATCATTTTACTATTTTAAGACATTCATAACACACTTGCAGCCCTATTATTAGAATTGCTGTTAATATCATTATAGTTTAATACTAGTTAATCTTTATTAGACGCATACAAATTTACATGCTATTGGTTAGTTTTGAACTATTGATAAAATTAACGTGGTGGATAATTGCATTTTCATGTGTGCCATTTTCTTCTTCTTTCGCGTATTAAATGGCCTTGGCATTTAAGCCCTGTTAACCACTCACAGTGTTCATTAAACAAATGTTTGTTTAACTATTTGAATAAATAAATATAGGGGTAGTTATCAAAGGAAAAGGTTATAGGAATGATTGTAGTTATTTTGATAATTACATTATTGGAGTATCGACTGAATTTAAAATTTGGACTAACGCCCTCGCCGAGGGATAGGAAAAGGAAAATACACTGCAGTTAGCAGGATGAGGTACACTGAAGGGAATGCAAGGAATAGGAATATGAAAATGGATGTGACTGAAAGGATGCAAAAGGATAGGAGTCTAACCACGTGCTGCCTTTGCGTTTTAATTTTTGTGCAGCGGTCCCGACCTGCTCGAGATCTGGACACGGACTGTGTGCCATTTTACTCTTATCAAGTAATTTATAGGTTATAGTACACCGTTTTTGGTTGTGAAAATATATTTCTGTTAAATTTTTGATTGCAATTTACTTCTAACGAGTGTCTCCACTTCCAGATTAAGCATAAAGTAAAATTTTGAGTTTAGAGAAGCCTGAAAATTTGGTTTAGTGGTGTAAGCTGTGGGTTATTAAGCAAACAATTGGTACAGTTAAAACAAGTTCCAATATATTAAACATACATTTTTTATTTTTCCATGAGCCGGGAATGATTATCTTTCAAAAATGTGAATACTAATAATTTTGCATTCCTTAATATTTAAAAAAAAATAATAATAATTAAGGATGGTTGAAGTTGCACGTTTTACCACTTTCGAATACTTTTCAAATCTAACAAGGCAATTACAAAGATTTATTTGAATCAGTCGGAGTTACCCAGACTTCCTTTTTAATCGAATGTTACCAGAGCGATCAGATCACTTAAAATTGACCTTCATCAAACAGTAGGGTTGATAGGATCATTTAATAAAAAGGTTCAGTTTAAATGATCTCATTCGTTAATTAAAATTAGTCCGAACAATCCAGAAAATCTTACGGGTAATCAAAACTGGTCTAAAATGTGATTTATATTTCTTTATGGATTGTAAGAAAGATTATTATTTTTTATTTTGTAGAGTGCACATCGTTAAAAGCTCTCTTGGAAGAAAAAGTTAACGAGCATTCAAACCACGAGAAAAAACTCCTCAGTTCATTCGTGCTTTTGTTAAATGAGAAAAAACGACGCATACAATACCTGACAGAAGCACTGGAATCACAAATAATCGACACCGTCTCTTCGAAACGAGTCAAACTCGACCAATCAGATGAAGAACTTTCCTTGACGGAAATTTCAGATGCCGAAAATTCTAACACAAATAACATCTCCAATGATGATAATGATGAA
Source organism: Philonthus cognatus (assembly GCA_932526585.2). Classification (NCBI taxonomy): domain Eukaryota; kingdom Metazoa; phylum Arthropoda; class Insecta; order Coleoptera; family Staphylinidae; genus Philonthus; species Philonthus cognatus. The sequence goes on along the minus strand of OW052247.1, from coordinate 53,130,859 downwards.
GCAATATTGCCTACAGATAAGGAAAATGATGATAATTCGAAATTATTAATCGATGATAATACAAAATTATCGAATTACGACGAAAATGATGATGATGAGGATTCGTTGCTGAGGAGTCCTGAGGATAGCTCGAGTAGGGGGGGTGGTGGGGAAGGAATGAGTTTGCCGAAAAGGGTGTCTACTGGGAGTACCGTGGGGGTGAGTTTTAGGGAGGGTGCAAAGGAAGTCGTCATGACGCAAGAAGTGGAGAGTCAGGTTGAGAGTGTTGTTTCTTCAGAGGCTCAGTTTACATCGCAGGATATTTATGATCGGTTGTTTAATTGAGACTTTTTAAAGTGTAATAAGTGTTTTTAATAAATTTTAACATAGCAATTTGTGATAATCAGGAGTAATATATTGATGGATTTTTTGTTTATTCCTTGTCATAAGCATCAAAAAACTTTTATAGATTAATGTTTTTGCATGTACAGAGCTATTCAATAGAAAGGAACAGATTCCAAACGTTTATTTCTTCCAAACTACAAAAGTTAAAACCATAATTCTAACGTTCCTGGACAGACAAGTTTAAAATTTGAACAGTCCAGGCAGAAGTTCCAACCACGGCCGCATTGGCGCTATTATTTGTCATGTTGATTTTCTGTAGTAAAATGACAACACAACAAAAAAAATCATTTTGTGTGCTGCAATTAGCAAAAGTAGAGCCCATTATTGAAGTTTAACGTGCTTTTCGCCGTGAGTTTAATAAACAACCGCCTTGTCATGAGCAGATTTACCAGTGGCATCGAAAATTCATAGACGATGGTTGCATCTGCAAACAGAAAAGCACGGGATTCCACGCACATCGAATGAAAATGTCCAGCATATTAGTACAGTTTACAAAAAGGAGCCCAAAAACCTTTCTTGAAAATATGCGACATCAAATTGTTGAAGCTGTAAATTCGATAACTAGAGTGATATTTGTCATGTCACATGGTGGTCATATGAATTCATAAAATTTGAACTTTCCTCTTTTAAGGAACGTTGGAATTGTGTTTCTATCTTTTGTCGTTTGGAAGAAATAGTTCTTTGAAATCTGTTCTTTTATTTTGTATAGCCCTGTATTTAACCCAGCATTTGACACGTTAAAATTGATTTTTCTTGTAGATCTATAATAAAATGAAAGTGGTTTTTTAACAATTTGTGTTTGATTTAAAAGTAAATGAAGGTTTACTCTTGTTATTTTTAAGAAGTTCAAAATCCTAATAGACATTTGAGAAAAGAATTTTTAGAGTGGGGTTAAACCCCACCTGTCGGAATATGTAAAATAAATCCACCTGTCAGATGCCGGGTTAGGTAGTACCAACTTTTATAAGATGAATTAATGATAGTTATTTTCACATGTGAGCCAATATAAAACTAAATAGGAAAGGAAGTAATAACACACACTTTTTTGATAAAAACAGTTTTGTACAAAAAAACATGTGACACGAAATAAAATACAATTTGTTTTTAATAAAACTAAAAAGCGAGTTTCTTCATCAAGAGATACATGTGCTGGTCCACCTCGAAACCGTGCAAGTTGTTGGCATCTCCTTGCAGCCTCATCAAAAGCCCACCAAAGGACACGTAAGCGGCTCTGCAAGAGAAACAGAAAACACCACATTAGCTTCGTAGCATAATTGTAAAACATAGGATTTAATTTATAGTTACCAAACTCTGAAGACCAGTCGTCTGAGTGATACTCACAAGGGTAGTATGGATAGTGGCCGTGGTTCGATATCACAACCAGCTAACCACACTGCCACTGTGTATATTACTACCTCCCTTTCAACAACATTCTGTAATATCTCTATATCTATGTTTTAACGTACTATTATACAATATTGATAATGAAGGTTTAAATTAAATTACACTTGGTTTGTTTCACAGTTTTTTTTTTTCGGGTAACAACAAAAAAAAAAAATAATTGTGAAACAAACCAAGTGTAATTTAATTTAAACCTTCATTATCAATATTTAAAAATGTTTCACCAAGTGATAAGTGAGAAAATTATTCAAGAACTATTATACAATGTGACGACTGCAACAATTACGAAAAAGGTTTATTTTTATTTATGTATTTAACGGTGGTCTACAATAGAATATTACATCAATATTACAATAAACATTAGAGATAAAATATGAACAATAAAATATAAAAACACATGCATTCAAAACAACAAAATAGGTTTATATATATACATACATCATTTCTATAAAAGTGTGAGCCTGTATTGCAATACTCTAAGGCTGTTTGCAAAAAAGTCAAAATGACTGCCTATCGTATTCACGTGTCTTAGCATTCGTGTGGCTGCAGAGTTCTGTGCGTGGTCCGTCTTCCTGAAGGGAACATAAAAAACTACACTTTCTCGTAATGTTCAAGGGGGTACGTAGATCCCTAGAAGAGTGAGCAAGTCAGGGCAGTCTATAAGGCCATTAAAGAGTTTGTTGACTAAGATAATGTCTGCGTTGAGACATCTTATATCAAACGTCGCAGAATCAAGAGAAGAAAGAATTTCGGTATAGCTACCGGTTAGGTTAAACTTAAATGAAATGAACCTTATAAACTTTTTCTGTACTTGCTCTATCTTATGTTTGTCGACCGCCGTGTAAGGTGACCATACGCTCGAACAATACTCGAGGTGCGGACGGACCAAAGAATTCTAAAGGGTACTTAGGGTCCTAGTGTTACCGAATTCGCTTGCATTTCTTTTTACCAACCCTAGCATCTGGAAGGCTTTAGATGCTATATTAGATATATGCAAACTAAATAAAAGATTGGAAGTAAATGTAACACCTAAGTCTTTAATTGTAGTTACCCTAGCGAAAGATTGACCTAATATGGAATAATTATAGAGCAGGGGAGAAAATCGCCTAGAAAATGTAATAGCACGGCATTTTGAGAGCTCTAGTGCAAGGTTATTGTTTTCACACCACCTGCTGAATGACTGTAAATCCCTTTCAGGTAACAAGGCAACGCTCAAAGAACGGGTCTTTATAAAGATCTTCATGTCATCGGCAAATAATAAGCAATCAGCATGAGTGAAACACTTGATGCCATCAGTAATGAAACCATTGAAGAACAGGGGACCAAGGTGTGATCCTTGAGGGACACCAGATGTTACCTGAATGGGGCTAGAAGTGCAGAAGCTAATACACACAAGTTGTACCCTATTTGATATATAAGAACGGATCCATTGCAGAAATAGACTGTGAAAAAACTATAAGTAGTTAATATTTAATTGATGAGGCGGATACATGATGAAACTCCATAATACTATTTGAAATAAAACAAACAAATAAAAGTGAAACCCTCCCAACTGTGTTGTTTTATTTCAAATAATATAAGTAGTTAACACAATAGTCAGGAGCGCTATCTGTTACCCAAAGTAAAAACTTTAATAACTTTTATCCAATGTTATTTTACTTTACAGAAAATAATGCAAGAACAAATGTAAAAACAAGCTGTGTTAGTTTTGTAATTTTTGCGATATTAAGAGTAAATATGGGAGTTTTCTCCTAATATCGCAAAAACTGCTGTGCTGGTTGTTTATAGGTATTGCTGAATTAATTAAAGACATGGAGTCACTTTAATCTTGATTGTACATTCGATCACATGTTACATATGCTCTTGGGTGGATTTCACAAAGGCCCGGGCCTAGGGCGCCAAATTACACTTTCGAGTATGAACAATAATAAAACCCAATATATATTCGGTTTTTACTTTCTCCCCTATGCAAAACAAAGGAAAAGTATTGTTTTCACGAACATTTTCAAATCAAAAATGTTAGCGGTTATATTAATTTTGAGGTCCCTAAGAGTTGATTAAGTCTATTTTTGAAAAATGTCTGTAATTCTGTTGCCACGATAAAGTCTAAACCGATTGAGCTGTTAAGATGACACTATAATTGTAAGCTTTTTAGGTATACATATGCATACGCTTTTTTTTAAAGAGTTCAATTTGAAGCTTAAAACGAGTGTTTTCCACTCCTAGACTAAGCATGAAGTAAAATTTCGAGTTTAGAAAAGCCTGAAAATTTATTTGGTCGCGTAGCGCGAAGCGCGGAGCGGCCAAACCAAATTTTCAGGCTTTTCTAAACTCGAAATTTTACTTCATGCGCCACGCGTATTAAACACTGAAATATTGTGAACGAGTAAACTTCGCTTGAAATCAGTGTCTTGTACGCGTGGCGCATGAAGTAAAATTTCGAGTTTAGAAAAGCCTGAAAATTTGGTTTGGTCGCTCCGCGCTACGCGACCAAACCAAATTTTCAGGCTTTTCTAAACTCGAAATTTTACTTCATACTTAACCTGGGAGTGCAAAACACTCGTTTAAACTTCAAATTGACCTCTTTTGAGAAAACAACGAATATTTAAAAATCTACAACACGTAATTGGGGTCTGTAATTCAGTCGCCACGATAGAAGTCTAAACCGATTAAGCTGTTAAGATGACACTATAATCGTAAGCTTTTCTTTTAAGAGTTTAATTTGAAGCTTAAATCGAGTGTTTTCCACTCCCAGACTAAGCATGAAGTAAAATTTCGAGTTTAGGAAAGCCTGAAAATTTGGTTTGGTCGCGAAGCGGCCAAACCAAATTTTCATGCTTTTCTAAACTCGAAATTTTACTTCATGCGCCACGCGTATTAAACACTGAAAGCCCTGAAATATTGTGATCGAGTAAACTTCGCTTGAAATCAGTCTCTTATACGCGTGGCGCATGAAGTAAAATTTCGAGTTTAGAAAAGCCTGAAAATTTGGTTACACGCTACGCGACCAAACCAAATTTTCAGGCTTTTCTAAACTCGAAATTTTACTTCATGCTTAACCTGGGAGTGGAAAACATTCGTTTAAACTTCAAATTGACCTCTTTTGAAAAAACAACGAATATTTAAAAATCTACAACACGTAATTGGGATATGTATACTTAAAAGAAAAAAATTACAAGAAATTATGATTTAAAGCTTTTCTAAAAGAAGTAACACTAATATACTCGCGACCTAAACAGTGTGACATTGTCATGTAACGTCAAAATTTGACACAACTAGGAAAACTCGTTGCAAATACAACTGTCGACATACTCTCTAAAAAATTGAACCACGCATTCCACATCAATGAGTCATAGCACATCTCTTCCAAATTCCACTATAGACATATCAATTTTATTTTTTATTGGCTAACTAGATCTGGTAATTTTTTTATTTTGTAGGATATTTGGTTGTATATTCTGGTTGTAATTCTGACTTTTGCCTTCAAAATAAATTTGAGGTTATGTTTTCCACATGGTAGACATGTGCCTAATTACCCTATCATAAAGATTAATATCACATGTTCAATAAAAAAAAAACCTCTAGAGTGCCATGATTTTATCTTTTTTTTTAAATCTATGTTGGCTACAAGCTTTAGGAATTGGCATATAAAACGTCAGACATAATAATTATAATGTATAATTTCAGAGTTGCCAACCTACAATATATTCCATAGCACTCTAGAGATTTTATTTAATTGAACATACGATATTACTTTCGGCATTCTGTTACCACTTTTCTGTTAAAAAATTAATCAATTGCAACATAGCATTCATATGTCAATGTCATTACATGACAAACAGTAGGGACACTCAAATAATCAAAAAACCTAAGAAAAATAATTCCCAAATCTGGTTAGCCAATTAAAAAAAACCTAATATAGATAGATATACTTAAAAGAAAAAAATCCCGGTATGTTTAGAAACAAAAAATAATGTTATAAGTACCAATTTTCTTTTATCTTTTAAACAATATGAATTCGAAGCGCGTCCCGTCTGACATTTTTATGCGTTTTGCTCTAGTTGAGTCGCAACGATATTTTATATAATTAGTTCCGTTTAATACGCAATAATAATAGATAATTGTCTATATCGTTCTGGGGCAAGGTGAATAGCCTGCGATTAAGCCTCGACGCCGACAATTACGAATTACTTGTTACTTTTAGATATTACAGGAGAACATCCTTTTCGTAATTACGGCCTGTATTTCCCATCCTGTGGACTGTTGCGTCCGTCTCTTTCTCGTGCGATTTCCATCTTCTCATAATCTGCGAAATCTGTAATCTGCGTCGTGCATACCGTGTGAATTCAATTTATATGTGTAATTGAAAAAAACAATACAATTACTAAAGGATTATTGAAAGTAATTGCAGTGATACCAGTGGCGTAGCTACATACCGGGATTTGTTTTGAAGTAAACATACCACGATTTGTATTCAGTAAACTTTCAGGCATTCGTTGCTTTAAAAAAAAAACGTTTAATTTGAAACTTCTAACGAGTGTTTCCCAGAGCAGGGCAGGATTCGAATCATTTAGGATACGAATCCTGTCCAGCTCTGGGAAACACTCGTTAGAAGTTTCAAACTAAACGTTTTTTAAAAGCAACGACTTTTAGAGGATTCAAAAGAGGCATTCGAATACTTTAGTTCAACTGGATTCGTTACATTTTTTTAAGAGGATTCGTATTCTAATCCAAATGTGGGTGATTCGAATCCTTACAAAATGATTCAAATATTTATAAAAGGATCCGAATATTTACAAAAGGATTCGAATATTTATAAAAGGATTCAAATATTTATAAAAGGAGTCGTATACTTATAAAAGGATTTGAATCGTCAAAAATAATTCGAATTAATTGTGAGGATTAACATGAAAAATGTCTTTCGTGTGTTTTTAAATTTCTCGTTAAATCAGTGTTTTATACGCGTGGCGCATGAAGTAAAATTTCGAGTTTAGAAAAGCCCAGAAAATTTGTCTCGGGTCGCTGCGCGACCCTCGAAATTTTACTTCATGCTTAGTCTGGGAGTGGAAACGCTCGTTCAAAACTTCTAACTAAATGTTTTGATAAGAACATTAAACGACTGAAAATGTTTTTAGAGATATTAATCTAGTTTTCAAAATTTTGTTTAATATTATCTAAAGTAAAACTGACATGGTAGCCACAATCTGAAATGTTAAATTTTTCCAACATTTCCCGGATTCAAGATTTTTTTTCTGGCCCTTCAATATATATTTCTTCTGTGGGAAACCCCCATTTTGTTAAATTGTTTTCATTGCTGATTTTGACATATTTAATAATGTCATATGGCTTTTTGGTTAGTGTTTTGGTCAATTTGAATATAATTCCATGACTTTTCTCTGACTTTCCCGGTTTTAATGATATTCAGTGAATTTTTTATTTACGTAATTTCCAGGCATTCGTCGATTTTATAATAGAGTTCAATTTGAAGTTTTGAACGAGTGTTTCCACTCCCAGGCTAAGGATGAAGTAAAATTTCGAGTTTAGAAAAGCCCCGTGAAAATTTTCGGGCTTTTCTAAACTCGGGCTTTTCTAAACTCGAAATTTCACTTCATGCGCCACGCGTACAAAACATTGATTTGAAGTGAAATTCAAAAACACACACACACATCTTTAATCAGAGTAACAGGGAATCAGATATTTAGTCTGTAATCACCGATGTTCAGTGTTAATAATAAATAATTAGGTTTTGAATATTTTTGTTAAAACAACTGGTAACGATAGTTATATTGTAATGGTTGCAAAAAAATAATAAAAGCAAATTTATTCTTAAAGGATTTGTATTCGTGATTTGATAAAACAGGATTCTAATCATATTTATCTCTTACGAATCCTTTGTTCGAGTATTTGTGATTCGAATCATATTAGGTGATTAGGTGAAAAGCCTGAAAATTTGGTTTAGTCGCTTCGCGAAGCCTAAAGATTAATATGATTTAGAGTAGGCGGTATTTTTTTGTGCGGTTGCCCAGAATGGTAATTGAATGATGGAATAAATTTGAGCTTATACTAAACTATTTATTAACGGTCAGTAGTGCCAATCGAATTTAAAATTCGAAGCCTACTATAAATCATGTTTTTAATGACCGCACGGTACTATATAATCTAATACATCCAATAATTTCTCCTTCTAGAACAAATTTGTTACATTTTATACGCTTTGTTAAATGAATTAAAAAAAGCGAGTAAATGTTACAATACGTATACATTAAAGGAAATATCGTATATTCTCCTTCTACAACAAATTTGTTAGATTTTATACGCTTTGTTAAATGAATAAAAAAAAACGAGTAAATGTTACAATACGTATACATTAAACGAAATATCGATTAGACACGCAAATCAATCGACTGGTACAAGCTGATACAGTCAACGTTCGACATCGATGTAAAAACGTTTTTTTTTTGCAGCATAAATTGTGGAGTAATGAAGTACACACACCTTGAATAACTATTATTTACACGAGAAGCGACGTTTAATCATTATTATCGATAATTATGAAAACAATACATCATTATCTTCTTTACAGTATCCTGCATTTATCATTGACAATAGATAATTTCATAATAGAAAAGAAACAATTAGTTTGAAAGACCTAGATGGCCATTTGTAAATCTATGAGTTTAGTATTTCAGTTTCTTTCTTTTGGCTTCTTTAATTAATGGCCTTAGCTATACAGCTCTATTGACCAGTCACAGTAATTTCAAATATATAGTTTTACAAATTAATAATTATTGTATCAAAAGATCAAGTCCTACTAATAAAGATGTGCTTTGTATGTTTGTCTGTATGTTGGTATCTAATGAACGTTACTTCCGCCATTTTTAAAACTTTAACCCGCCAACACCAATCGCTCTACTTTGTACGATTGTAAAAATGCCAAACACGTTAACGATAACAGTCCGGTCATCAGATAATTCCCCAACACTTAGCAGTAAACTCCCAACTGTTGTGTCTGATGAACGGGACCAATGTTTTAAAAAAAAATCCTATAGAGTTATAAAACATTTTCAGCAATTTTTGATAGTTTGAATCCATTAAATATAAAGGGTGTTTTTTTTTAAGAGTTTGAGAACTTTAAATAATGCAAAGCAGAAATATTGTTGGAATTATTAATCATTATTATAATCTGGTAGATAGTTTCATGGCATTTATTTTTTAAATAAGTTACATCCATTCGATCAGTCCAATTTCTCACTACTTTTTCCAATAAATCTGGCCGTATGGCGTCAATGGTGGCTTGAATATTGGCTTCAAGAGTTGCTGGTTTGTTGGCATTAAGTCGCACGAACGAGGGGGCCAGTTAACAGGACCACTTCTGGAAATAAAGTTGTCACCAAATAGATTTTGCAATAAATTGATAGTTAAGCGCGTTGTATGGCTATTTGCGCCGTCTTGTTGCAGCCAAATGTTGTCGATGTTTAGCTGATTAATTTTTGGAAACAAAAATGGTGATGTGTCCATCATAGTACTTTCCCCCGTAAATTGCGTATTAAATCACTTTTGTGATATTTGTAGCATTATTATTTTCAAAATGTCTTCAACTTTTTGATAAATACAACTTTTATTTGAAATATTTTTCAATTGGATCAACACATACTGACACAAACCAATGACTAGATAAAAAACACTATTTATTGAATATCTCAAAAACTAAGAGTGCTATGACAAAAAGTGAAGATACACAAAATCTTTAATATTTTATTACCTACAACTTTTATTTGAAACATTTTCCAATTGTATCAACACACACACTGACACAAATCAATGACTAGATAAAAAACACCATTTATTAAATATCTCAAAAACTAAGAGTGCTATGACAAAAAGTGAGTCCACAAAAAATCTTTAGTTTTTTATTTCCTACAACTTTTATTTGAAACATTTTTCAATTGTATCGACACATACACTGTCACACATCAATAACTAGATAAAACACACAACTTTTGAAATATCTCAAAAACTAAGAGTGCTATGACAAAAAGTAAGTGAACAATACATCTTCATTTTGTTATTATCTACAACTTTTATTTGAAAGAATTTTTTGTTTGATGAACATTTATTGAAAAAATCTGAAAAAACTGAAAAACGCTAAGAGTAAAGTACCACTTCCGGTTTTCCGATTTTCACCAAAAGCTTTTCAGTTCTTCCGATTGTAACAAAAAGCTTAAGTTTCAAGTTTCATCTCGATATCTTTAGCGGTTTTTGCGGTACAGCGCACACGGACACACACACAGACAGACAGACATTTTTCAAAAATGGTCTTATTCGACTCAGGGGACCTCAAAACGGATATTTCCGCTAAAATTATTGATTCGAAAATTTTCACGAAAACAATACTTTCCCTTTGTATTACATACGGGGGAAAGTAAAAAATCAGTCAGCATGGCTCGATAGCGCTCGCCATTCACCGTACCGGCGGCTCCTTCCTCATTGCGAAAGAAATAAGGACCGACGATGCCGCCAGCGTATAAACCGCACCAAAAAATCAATTTTAATGGATGTAACAGTGTTTTGGTAATGGCTTGAGGATTGTCTTCGCTCCATATACGGCAATTTTGCTTATTGACGAAGCCATTTAACCAGAAATGAGCTGCATCATTAAACACAATTCTTCGATAAAAATGCTTATCTTCGGCCAGTTTCAAATTAGCCCAATCAGAAAAAAATGCGACGTAAACGATGGTCATTTGGCTTTAATTGTTGCACGAACTGTATTTTATAGGCACGTAATCCAAGATCCTTACGTACAATTTTCCACGTAGTCGAAGGACAAAGGCCAACAAGTTGAGAACTGCGACGAATCGACATTTTGGCGTCTTCTTCAACACTTCGCGCTACAGCAGCAATATTCTCTTCGGTACGCAGATTTCTTTGTCTTGTTGATGGTTTTGAATCGAGAAAAGTAAAATTAGTGCGAGAACGATCAATAACTCGCAAACAGATTCATTTTTTTGAAAGTAAATTTCCACAATTTGGAAGCTTGTGGAGTTAAACGATTTATGATGAATTGCCTAAACGTTACTGAACAGAAATGTCAACATAGTTTGACATTCTCATTGAGTATAGATAGACAACTACCATCGAAACTTCTCATGCAGCTAAAAAAAAACACCCTTTACTTGTAAAACGACACTAAAGAAGAAATATCTAAAAAAAAAAAACCGGGGCTGGAAATGCAATGCTAACTTCTCGTCGGTGAGGAAATCCCATTATTCATCCTGGCTTTGAATAGGATTTCCATTGGCATTTATTCATCCTAGTTTCGCCATTCGCACGTATCCACACGCCTTGCACCTTGCCTTTCTGCTGCTTGAGAAGAATATTTATCTAAATAAAGCAATTCCTATTCTGTGCTCGCTAGTAAAATCGTTGCGTAGGTTTGTATCGGAAATTTGCACAATTTCGCACTCAGTCGGAAAATAAATCGCGATTTTTTTGTAAATAAATTGCAATTTAGAAGCTACAATACTATGCATGGTTTGTACAATTAGTCTAAAACCATCAGAAATCAACAATAATTTAATTGTAATAATAACAATTTATAAGCTACAAATCTGTAATATTTACAGTGGGCAAGGTAACTGAAAATAAAAATATGGAAAAAAGCAAGTGTTTAACTTTACGCTATTTATTGGTTTTTAGAGAGAGACGACATCGTTAATGGCTGATTAACTTAGCTAATTTTAATTCCTAATTAATACAAAAATTCTAGGATGTTTGAAAAAAACTACTTTTTTCTTGATTAAAAAAAACTTGAAAAAGTTAACTAACGAGTGTTTTCCACTCCCAAACTAAGCATGAAGTAAAATTTCGAGTTGAGAAAATCCCTAAGAATTTGGATTTGGACGCGTTTTTAGAGAGTGACGACATCGTTAATGGCTGATTAACTTAGCTTATTTTAATTCCTAATTATTACACAAATTCTAGGATGTTTGGAAAAAACTATTTTTTTCTTAATTAATAAAAAACTTGAAAAAGTTATCTAACGAGTATTTTCCACTCCCAGACTAAGCATGAAGTAAAATTTCGAGTTGAGAAAAGCCCTAAGAATTTGGATTTGGACGCGTTTTTAGAGAGTGACGACATCGTTAATGGCTGATTAACTTAGCTTATTTTAATTCCTAATTAATACAAAAATTCTAGGATGTTTGGAAAAAACTAATTTTTTCTTAATTAAAAAAAAAAAACTTGAAAAAGTTATCTAACGAGTGTTTTCCACTCCCAGACTAAGCATGGAGTAAAATTTCGAGTTGAGAAAAGCCCTAGGAATTTGGATTTGGACGCGTTTTTAGAGAGTGACGACATCGTTAATGGCTGATTAACTTAGCCTATTTTAATTCCTAGTTAATACAAAAATTCTAGGATGTTTGGAAAAAACTAATTTTTTCTTAATTAAAAAAAACTTGAAAAAGTTATCTAACGAGTGTTTTCCACTCCCAGACTAAGCATGAAGTAAAATTTCGAGTTGAGAAGCCCTAAGAATTTGGATTTGGACGCGCAGCGTCCAAATCCAAATTCGGGCTTTTCTCAACTCGAAATTTTACTTCATGCGCCACGCGCATAAAAACACTGATTTAATATTCAGTTCAAAATAAAAATATAAATGAAATAACAATTATTCTACAGATCTTATCCTCTGTTCTTTTTGAAATCACAGGAAAGTTAGTGAGAGTAAGAGGGAAAGAACTTCATTGAAGAGCCTGGATTTACATTTTGTGTCCCTACTCATTTTAGTCGCAAAAATGCTTTAGTCGAGGGAGCAGCGCGCTTTTACCGCAGAAACCTTTTTTTTCACGGTAAATGTAAACTCAGATTGTTATTAAAAAATTATCCAGTAGTTTTTTTATTTCGGGTCTCGAAGAACTGGACAATATGTGTATAGTTTCAGCAAGATGGGACTACAACCCACACAGCTAGGACTTCAATGCATTTGTTGCCCGTGCAGCTAATCTATCTGGGCACGCTCGCCTGATTTAACATCCTGCGATAATTTCCTACGAAGTAATCTCAAATCCCGAGTAGATAATAATTGTCCAGACCCTGGAGACCTACAGAACAACATCCAAGCCGATATTGTCAATATACAGATTGGAATGCTTGAAAGAGAGGGCCGAAACTTCCGAATTCGATTGAATCAGTGTATTGAGAACGGAGGGCGACATTTACAAGAAGTTTTTTTGTGAACGGTTGTGTGCCAGGAGAAAAATAACAATAACTAGTTTTGATATGTGTAAAGTTTTTTTATTTAATTTTCAAAAAGGGAAGTTCCCACGCCCCACCCTGTAGCAGAAACGACAAAAGATTTTAAATTAATATTACTACTTTTGTTTGAACTACAGGGCTATTCAAAATAAAGGAACATGCTTATGACGAGGCGGTAAAAAGCACGTTAAAGTTCAATAATGGACTCTAGTTTTGCTAATTGCAGCACACAAAGTGCTTTTTCTTGTTGTATCGCTATTTTACTACAGACAATCAAAATGAAAAGCAACAGCGCCAATGCGGCCGAGGTTGGAACTTCTGCCTGGACTGTTCAAATTTTAAACTTTTGTCTGTCCAGGAACGTTGGAATTATAGTTCTACCTTTTGTAGTTTGAAAGAAATAAATGTTTGAAATCTGTTCCAACAACTTATGCTAAATCTTCTTACCTAGGGGATTCATGTTATCAAAGTTATTTTAATTTGATCTTAAATACCTCTCGTAAACTTGACTATAGATGATTTTCTATTTGTAATAAAAAAAAAACTAGTTTTTTTTTCTGTACTTTTTACTTTACTGGAGCCCAGACTAAATAATTATGCTCAAGGCCACGAAAAATCAAAGGACGGCACTGCCCAATTATTATAAAACCAGGAAAAACTGCTTAACGTATGTGCAAAATTTGGTTAGACGAAATAAATGTTTGTAAAATTTATTAACCTGAGATCAAACTGAAGCAGTAAATTTTGAACATTGATTTAAATTGAAATTTAAATAAAAGTTTGTTCTTAACAATATATCCAAAATGAAACTAGTGTTTTAAACGCGTGGCGCATGAAGTAAAATTTCGAGTTTAGAAAAGCCTGAAAGTTTGGATTGGTCGCTCCGCTTCGCGGAGCGACCAATCCAAACTTTAAGGCTTTTCTAAACTCGAAATTTTACTTCATGCTTAACCCGGGAGTGGACACACTCGTTCAAAACTTCAAATTTTCTATTTTTTAAAAAAACAACGAATTCCTGAAATTTTACCAAAATTAAATCACCGGGATGTGTATACTCGAAAGCAAAACTTCCTGTACAAACATGAAATTACAAATTTTATTAAACGCACGAATTTGAAATTCAATTTAGACTGGGATGAATGATTTCCACTATTTTTTGTTTGCAATATTCTTCGTTTAGTTACGTGAAGTGTTTTTGTATTAATTATTGTAGCAATTCCTTCCTTCACTTTATTTTAATTATGCACATTTACATATGTATGTATCGCATGTTCAATAAAATAAAACATAATATATTCTAAGTTGGCAACTCTGAAATTATGTCTGACGTTTTATATGACAATTCCTAAGGAGTGTAGCCAACTTAAATTTTAAAAAAGATTAAATCATGGCACTCTAGAGGTTTTTTTTTATTGAACATACGATACATTTCAAACACCTAGTGTTTGAAATGTACATTTAGGATAATAAAAATAAAGTGAAGAAATGATTTTTTTGTTTGTTTGTAAAAACAAGAAATATCATGTTATCAAAGTTATTTTAATTTGATCTTAAATACCTCTCGTAAACTTGAATATACAGGGTGAGTTACTAAGCGGAAATCGGTTTATAGTGGGCGTATCGTTGAAAATAGCAAAAAAAAGTTTCAAATAAAAGTTGTTCAGAATCAAGTTTTTCATAACCTAAAATTATTGCTATATTTATTTATTTCCTCAACAGACCCAAGCCTAATTACAAAGGAAAATATAGTAAAGCAAAAACAAAAAATAGTACACAATAAATCAACTTAAACCTATAACTTAAACCCATAACTTAAACCTATAACCTATAACAAATATAAATTAAGCCTAACTACAAAGGAAAATATATATGGCGACCTTGCGGTTATACCGGAAGTAAACACCAACTTCTTTATTTTAAATAGAACACCCTATATATTTTTAGATATTTGGATTGCTCGTTAAAAATAAATATGAGTTTATTCACACAACATTGGGTCTCAGTTGAACCGTTTTCGAGTTATTTCATTTTTTTTTGATAAATTTGACGATTTCAGAGCTCGACGCCATTAACAATATCTTCAAAACGAAATAAGTCAGAGTTGTGCGGCTTACGGTTTTGGATTCGGGAAGAAATGTAGTATTTGTTTAGGTTTTTGCCATTAGTCAGATTTTCTAAATTGAGCCGAGTCCGTCGACGGTATTCTTCAGTACTTCAACCATGCATAACTTCATTTTTTTAAATAGAACCATATATCTTGTGACACTTTATCTGATGCGAAATTAAATTTCCTTTTTATTGATACCGGGTTGTTGTCATATCCTTCCAACAGTTTTTGAGAAATTTGCGATTTTGTAAAAATTTTAATACATTTCGTATTATCGCGTTAGCCCTGGATACTGATGACGTTTGGTGATTTTGTTTTGACTCGCATGCCGGACAAATGTCAGTTTATTTTAGATTATTTTGGCCAGATCTTGCAATAAAAAAGTGAGAAAATTTGTTTTTTTCGTTCGTGAAACATCCATCTAATGTGTATTCCAAGGACGGTCGAGTATATGGTAAGAAGAATCGACAGAATCGAAGATTTTAGAGTGAGGGTAGGGATCGTTTACGTCACAAATGAACGCTGAATTTAAATGTGGTTACTTCATGGTAAACTTTAGGTAAACATGCATAAGCTGTACATTTTCTGACATTCGTTGATTTTTAAAAGAGTTCAATTTGAAGCCTTAAACGAGTGTTGTCCACTCCCAGACTAAGCATGAAGTAAAATTTCGAGTTTAGAAAAGCCCCGTGAAAATTTGTCGAGGGTCGCGCAGCGACCCGAGACAAATTTTCTGGGCTTTTCTAAACTCGAAATTTTACTTCATGCGCCACGCGTATAAAACACAGATTTTAAGCGAGGTTCGAATATACATAAATTTCACAATATTTGAGTGATTTATACGCGTGACGCATGAAGTAAAATTTCGAGTTTAGAAAAGCCCAGAAAATTTGTCTCGGGTCGCTGCGCGACCCTCGACAAATTTTCACGGGGCTTTTCTAAACTCGAAATTTTACTTCATGCTTAGCCTGGGAGTGGAAATCACTTGTTTAAAGCTTTAAAATAAACTTTAAAAAAAACAGGCAATATCTCAATGACTAACTAAATGTCCAAACATCATCAGTATCTAGGACTAACGCGATAATACGAAATGTATTAAAATTTTTACAAAATCGCAAATTTCTCAAAAACTGTTGGAAGGATATGGCAACAACCCGGTATCAATAAAAAGGAAATTTAATTTCGCATCAGATAAAGTATCTCAAGATAGATGGTTCCATTTAAAAAAAATGAAGTTATGCATGTTTGAAGCACTGAAGAATACCGTCGACGGACTCGGTTCAATTTAGAAAATCTGACAAATACTACATTTCTTCCCGAATCCAAAACCGTAAGCCGCACAACTCTGACTTATTTCGTTTTAAAGATTTTGTTAATGGCGTCGAGCTCTAAAATCGTTAAATTTATCAAAAAAAAATGAAATAACTCGAAAACGGATCAACTGAGACCCAATGCTGTGTGCATAAACTCATTTTTATTTTTAACGAGCAATCCAAAAATGTAAAAATATATAGGGTGTTCTATTTAAAATAAGGAAGTTGGTGTTTACTTCCGGTATAAACGCAAGGCCGTCATATTTAGCAATAATTTTAGGTTATGAAAAACTTGATTCTGAACAACTTTTTTTTTTTTTTTTAGAAAATAATTTATTTATTTCAGTGTTTCAATTACAGGTATATGTATGTACAGGGCTTTCATTAATTCCCGAACCCCACGTGACTAAATTTAAAATTGCCGCGTAAATTATTGTATTTGTACGTTGGAGGCTTTGAAAAAAGTAACCAAACGTTACTAAAGTCAAATTTGACATAAACGTTTATGCGCGGTGCATCGTTAAACCAACCTTTGAGATCTTACAAGATTCGCCCGGAATTTTCAAGTAAGCAAAAATTGTTTAATTATTCTGAAATTTCTATTTCTATTTATTTTGCAGAGTCAATTTGCTAGGATAAGCAAATAATGCGAAAATGGTATTTACAACGAAAAAATTAATAAAAATTAGTTACATTTTTGAAGATGAACCTATTTTTTAATCATTTTAAATATAATATTTTCAGTCGTCATAAAAATACGCCGGCGAATTAATATTTTTAAATCTAGGGAATTTTTTTGTGAGCCATACCACCTTGTACATTTGGTTGCCTATTATTTTTGGTCACGTGGGGTTCGGGAATTAATGAACGCCCGGTATATTATTTGTATGATATTTATTTGTTTGATGTATCGTCTGTAGTTGTCGCTGTTGGAGTTCCTTCCTTCTGTCCTCGCCTCGTGATTCTCGGTTGTAGGACCAGATCTCGGGCTAGCGGTATTGAAGGATGTTTGCATGTTTTCATTCTGTTTTATTGTAATTCGTTGTTTATAAACTACTAAACAACGAATTCTTTAATTTCAATTTGTAGGGTATATATTTTAATGATTTTATGTATTGTGGTATGTTATTGTATATTTTGATTATGTCTTGTTTAAGGTGTTGGGTGTATTTTTTTGTTTTATATTTTTCTGTTCGGAGGTCTGACTTTCTTCTTGTTTTATATTTGTGTGTATTCTTGTTCGGGTGTATTCTGATTCGCGTTTTAATTAAATTGTTTTGTATTTTGTATAAGAATAGTAAGTTGTTATATGTTATCATTTTCTTTATGTTTAGTTCTTGTGTAATTTCATATATCTTTTTAGTGGTTGTTTTGCTATTTTCAACGATACGCCCACTATAGACCGATTTCCGCTTAGTGACTCACCCTGTAGATGATTTTCTATTTGTAATAAAGAACGAGTAGTTTACTTTCTGTACTTTTTACTTTACTGGAGCCCAGAATCAATAATTATGCTCGGGGCCACAAAAATCAAAGGACGGCCCTGCCCAATTATTATAAAACCAGGGTCGAGGAATCAATTTTTCGTCACCGAACCAGTTTTTAATTACATCCTTCGATTAATTCACCGTGATTTAATTGGCATTTAATTAAATCATAACGAAAATCCGAACGTTAATTTATCGCGACTTGATTGGCGCGTTGTATAATAAACGATATTCTTGTCAAATTAATGAGGCTGCGAGACGAAATAGAGCAGCGGCGCGCTGTTGCTAAACCCAGTTTATCCTAAATAATTCCACACGGAAACACAGGAATCCTCATCAAAACCCCGTCGGCCAGAATTTTTGGAAATTATCCAAGTCGTGCGGAAACGCTCATCTCGCTCGAAGATTCTAAAGCATTTAAAAATAGTCACTTTACATCAATCATAATTCCAGAAAACACCAACAGGGGAA
The DNA here is from genome assembly GCA_932526585.2 of Philonthus cognatus. NCBI lineage: Eukaryota > Metazoa > Arthropoda > Insecta > Coleoptera > Staphylinidae > Philonthus > Philonthus cognatus. Next base: position 53,112,437 of record OW052247.1, on the reverse strand, counting down.
ATAAAGTACGATTTTATTAAGAAAAGAAAAACAAAGGTTTTATTGGTAAAAATACAATTTATATAAAACAAAAATAAATATAATGTAGAGTAAGTCAAAAAAATGTTGTTTTTGAATTAGCCATGATGAAATATAACAGTAACAGTAGACTTGAATGAATGATTTCAAATATTTTTTTGTTGGTTGGTATAAACATAAAATGACAAATTTGAAGTATACATATTCCAATAAATACGCTGTCAAATTTCAGGAATTCATTATAAATTAGTCATTTCATGTTTATACAGGCAATTTTGCTTTTAGTATACATCTCCCGATGGTTACAGTGTTTCATAAAATTTCAGAGCCCGTATTCACAGCACTGATCCAATTTGTCATTGGCGAGAAGTCGCACTAAAATGACGTCATTTTGATGCAAGTTTTCACCGATGACAAATTGCATGGGTGCTGTGAATACGGGCCCAGCAATTCGTTGTTTTTATAAAAGTATTGAATTTAAAGTTTCAAACGAGTGTTTCCATTCCCAGATTAAGCATGAAGTAAAATTTCGACTTTAGAAAAGCCTTAAAATTTGGTTTGGTCGCTCCGCATCGACCAAACCAAATTTTCAGGCTTTTCTAAACTCGAAACTTTACTTCATGCGCTAAGTGTATAAAACACTGACATGCAAATTAAAAATATACTGTTAAATTAGTATTACGCGATCAATCCCAATTTTCAGGCTCTTCTAAAATCGTAATTTTACTTCATGCTTAATCAGAGTGAAAACACTTGTTCAAAACTTTAAATTCAATACTTTTATAAAAACAACGAATTGCTGGGCCCGTATTCACAGCACCCATGCAATTTGTCATCGGTGAAAACTTGCATCAAAATGACGTCATTTCAGTGCGATTTTTCACCAATGACAAATTGCATCAGTGCTGCGAATACGGGCTCTGAAATTTTATGAAACACTGTAACCATCGGGAGATGTCTACTAAAAGCAAAATTGCCTGTATAAACATGAAATGACAACTATTAATGATTTCGATAGCTAACGCCATCCAATGCTTCATAGTGGCATCGTCCGAAACGCGTCTGTGGGTACCTGGTGCCGGAATACTGAACACAAATTCAATTTTCAATTATGAAATGACAAATTTCATCAAAGGCACGAATTTAAAATTCCATTTGGACTTGAATAAATGATTTCCAATTATATTTCTTTTTTCTAAAAACAGGACAAATTTCATCAAATGCACGAATTTAAAAATCTATTTGAACTTGGTTGAATGATTTCCAATAATACTTCTTTGTGTAAAAACAGAAAATGACAATTTTAATCAACTCACGAATTCGAAACAATTCCATGAAGTTTTGGATGAATGATGTACAATTTTTCTCTTTGTAAAAACAGGAAATGACAAATTTAATCAAACGCACAAGTTTGTAATTCTATTTGTACTTAGCTGAAAGTTCTCCAATAATTGTTGTTTGTAAAAACAGGAAAAGACAAATTTAATAGAACTCGCGAATTTGAAATTCTATTTGGACGAAAGTTCTCTAATAATTTTTATGTGTTTGTAAAAAGAGGAAATGACAAATTTTACTAAACGCGCGAATTTGAAATTTAGTTTGGACTTAGATGAAAGTTCTCCAATCATTTGTGTTTGTTTTGTAAAAACAGGAAAAGACAAACTATTAATGGATTCGATAGCCGACGCCATCTAATGCTCGTCAATGACACGAATGCACAAAGTGCATATACAGGCCACTGTTTCGTCAACGAACGAGTCTGTAGGTATCTGGTGCCGCAATACTGAACACAAATTTAATTTTGATATTTCTTTTCTGGTTGCACAAACAGAGGTTATCTGTTTGTGCGACCAGAAAAGAAATATCAAAATTAAATTTGTGTTCAGTATTTCGGCACCAGATACCTACAGACGCGTTTCAGACGTCAGGGTCATCGTCAGTATGGTCGCGAGCCAGTGCTGATGCTCAATATTCCTTAGCACTGAGTCGGGACCACAGTGACCAGGCCCTTGAAGTCTGAAACGCGTCTGTGGGTATCTGGTGTCGGAATAATGAACACTAATTTCATTTTAATTAGGAATAAAGTTCTATTTGTGGCCTGAATAATTTGACCCAATGTTCATGTTCATAGATGAACGTTCTCCAATAAAGTTTGTTTGTTTGTAAAAAGAGGAAATGGCAAATTTATTCAAACGCGCGAATTTGAAATTCTATTTGAACTTAGATGAAAGTTCTCCAATCATTTTTGTTTGTTTGTTAAAACAGGAGAAGGCAAATTTAATCAAATGCGCGAATCTAAAGTTCTATTTATACTTAGATGAAAGTTCTCCAATAATATTTGTTTGTTTGTAAAAACAGGATATGACAAATTTAATCAAACGCGGGAATTTAAAATTCTATTTGGACTTAGATGAAAGTTCTCCAATCATTTTTATGTGATTGTAAAAACAATAAAAGACAAATTTAATCAAACGCGCGAATCTAAAGTTCTATTTGTACTTAGATGAAAGTTCTCCAATAAAGTTTGTTTGTAAAAAGAGGAAATGACAAATTTATTCAAACGCGCGAATTTTAAATTCTATTTGAACTTAGATGAAAGTTCTCCAATAATTTTTGTTTGTTTGTTAAAACAGGAGAAGGCAAATTTAATCAAACGCGCGAATCTAAAGTTCTATTTATACTTAGATGAAAGTTCTCTAATAATATTTGATGGTTTGTAAAAACAGGATATGACAAATTTTATCAAACGCGGGAATTTAAAATTCTATTTGGACTTAGATGAAAGTTCTCCAATCATTTTTATGTGATTGTAAAAACAGGAAAAGACAAATTTAATTAAACGCGCGAATCTAAAGTTCTATTTATACTTAGATGAAAATTCTCCAATAATATTTGTTTGTTTCACTAACGTTTTACTTATTATTCCGACTAGTTTCGGCTTCTAGCCATTATCAAGGAATGTACAGAGAATACTTTTTTACACGATATTTATATACAAAATCAGGTAATAAGGGCGTTCATTATTGGGGAGATCCATAGCTCATCATTGTCATTGACCACATGTTTTCCCGATTTTATTGCTTTAATTATCTCCAAGCCTTTTCTGAAATTCAGTATACGACCCTTATTGCCTGTATACAATATTTTAAAATTATTGCTGTTGTATAGATGACCGGCTGTGATGCAGTGTTTGGACATACCCGTTGATTGTTTTTTATTTAGAACATCTTTTTTATGTTCGTCGAGACGGATTTGGAATGATCGTCCGGTCTGTCCTATATATACTACATCACAGTCGTTACATCTTAATTCATAAACACCTGATAGTTCTATTCTATCGTTTTTGAACTTATTATTCACTAATAATTTACTTAAATTAATGGGGTTAATCATTCCAAATCCGTCTCGACGAACATAAAAAAGATGTTCTAAATAAAAACAATCAACGGGTATGTCCAAACACTGCATCACAGCCGGTCATCTATACAATAGCAATAATTTTAAAATATTGTATACAGGCAATAAGGGTCGTATACTGAATTTCAGAGAAGGCTTGGAGATAAATAAAGTAAACATTAAAAGTGCGATTCTTTTCGCAATCTACAACAAGTTAGTCTTACAAAGACTATATCAAACACTCATTGAAACAACTACTTCCCGGGCTAATACCCCGACGGACATTGAATTATACAACAAGTGCTTGCTGTTACATACAGCAACCTACTGCAAATGTAACAATTTGGGTCAAATTATTCAGGCCATCTATAGAATAAAGCAATAAAATCGGGAAAACATGTGGTCAATAACAATGATGAGCTATGGATCTCCATAATAATGAACGCCCTTAATACCTGATTTTGTATATAAATATCGTGTAAAAAAGTATTCTCTGTACATTCCTTGATAATGGCTAGAAGCCGAAACTAGTCGGAATAATAAGTAAAACGTTAGTGAAAGAAACCAAGTGTTATTATTTCAAATTATATTTTAATCATGTTTCACCAAGTGATTAATGAGAACATTGTGAAAAATATTTGTTTGTTTGTAAAAACAGGATATGACAAATTTAATCAAACACGGGAATTTAAAATTCTATTTGGACTTAGATGAAAGCTCTCCAATCATTTTTATGTGTTTGTAAAAACAGGAAAAGACAAATTTAATCAAACGCGCGAATTTAAAATTCTGTTTGGACTTAAATGAAAGTTCTACAATTATTTTTGTTTGTTTGTAAAAACAGGAAATGACAAATTTCATCAAACGCGCGAATTTAAAATTCTATTTGGACTTAGATGAAAGTTCTCCAATCATTTTTATGTGTTTGTAAAAACAGGAAAAGACAAATTTAATCAAACGCGCGAATTAAAAATTCTGTTTGGACTTAAATGAAAGTTCTACAATCATTTTTGTTTGTTTGTAAAAACAGGAAATGACCAATTTCATCAAACACGTGAATTTAAAATTCTATTTGGACTTAGATGAAAGTTCTCCAATCATTTTTATGTGTTTGTAAAAACAGGAAAAGACAAATTTAATCAAACGCGCGAATATAAAATTCTGTTTGCACTTAAATGAAAGTTCTACAATCATTTTTGTTTGTTTGTAAAAACAGGAAATGACAAATTTCATCAAACACGTGAATTTAAAATTCTATTTGGACTTAGATGAAAGTTCTCCAATCATTTTTATGTGTTTGTAAAAACAGGAAAAGACAAATTTAATCAAACGCGCGAATTAAAAATTCTGTTTGGACTTAAATGAAAGTTCTACAATCATTTTTGTTTGTTTGTAAAAACAGGAAATGACAAATTTCATCAAACACGTGAATTTAAAATTCTATTTGGATTTAGATGAAAGTTCTCCAATCATTTTTATGTGTTTGTAAAAACAGGAAAAGACAAATTTAATCAAACGCGCGAATTTAAAATTCTGTTTGGACTTAAATGAAAGTTCTACAATCATTTTTGTTTGTTTGTAAAAACAGGAAATGACAAATTTCATCAAACACGTGAATTTAAAATTCTATTTGGACTTAGATGAAAGTTCTCCAATCACTTTTATGTGTTTGTAAAAACAGGAAAAGACAAATTTAATCAAACGCGCGAATTAAAAATTCTGTTTGGACTTAAATGAAAGTTCTACAATAATTTTTGTTTGTTTGTAAAAACAGGAAATGACAAATTTCATCAAACACGTGAATTTAAAAATTCTATTTGGACTTAGATGAAAGTTCTCCAATCACTTTTATGTGTTTGTAAAAACAGGAAAAGACAAATTTAATCAAACGCGCGAATTAAAAATTCTGTTTGGACTTAAATGAAAGTTCTACAATCATTTTTGTTTGTTTGTAAAAACAGGAAATGACAAATTTCATCAAACACGTGAATTTAAAATTCTATTTGGACTTAGATGAAAGTTCTCCAATCATTTTTATGTGTTTGTAAAAACAGGAAAAGACAAATTTAATCAAACGCGCCAATTAAAAATTCTGTTTGGACTTAAATGAAAGTTCTACAATCATTTTTGTTTGTTTGTAAAAACAGGAAATGACAAATGTCTTCAAACACGTGAATTTAAAATTCTATTTGGACTTAGATGAAAGTTCTCCAATTATTTTTATGTGTTCGTAAAAACAGGAAAAGACAAATTTAATCAAACGTGCGAATTTAAAATTCTGTTTGGACTTAAATGAAAGTTCTACAATCATTTTTGTTTGTTTGTAAAAACAGGAAATGACAAATTTCATCAAACACGTGAATTTAAAATTCTATTTGGATTTAGATGAAAGTTCTCCAATCATTTTTATGTGTTTGTAAAAACAGGAAAAGACAAATTTAATCAAACGCGCGAATTTAAAATTCTGTTTGGACTTAAATGAAAGTTCTACAATCATTTTTGTTTGTTTGTAAAAACAGGAAATGACAAATTTCATCAAACACGTGAATTTAAAAATTCTATTTGGACTTAGATGAAAGTTCTCCAATCACTTTTATGTGTTTGTAAAAACAGGAAAAGACAAATTTAATCAAACGCGCGAATTAAAAATTCTGTTTGGACTTAAATGAAAGTTCTACAATCATTTTTGTTTGTTTGTAAAAACAGGAAATGATAAATTTCATCAAACGCGCGAATTCGAAATTCCATTTGGACTTAGATGAAAGATTTCCAATAATTGTTTAATTAACTTCTCACTTAACCCGTGGTGAAACATTTTTGAATCTAATTCTGGATATTTAATTAAATCACTTGGTTTTATTTAGAGAAACTTTAATCAGTGAAACAAACCAAATGTTTTAATGAATTATCCAGAATTTTCAATAATTTTTGTTCGTTTAATAAAGAAAACACTTGGTTAAATTTCATTAATATTTTGGTTTTTTATTCCAACTAGTTTCGACTTTGAGTCATTCTCAAGGAGTGTTTTCTTTATTAAATCATAGTTAAATATGTCTCACCACGTGAAAGATGAGAAACTTGTTCAAGATATAATTTTTGTTCGTTTATAAAAATAGGAAATGACAAATTCAATCAAACAGACAATTTTGAAATTCCATTTGGACTTAGATGAAAGATTTCCAATAATTTTTGTTTGTTTGTGAAAACAGGAAATGACAAATTTATCGAACACGCGAATTTGAAAACTAGTTTGGACTTGGATGAAAGATTTCGAATAATTTTTGTTTCGTTTAGATTAGGAGGAAATGACACATTCTCAGTGCACAAGAAAAGTGACACATCTCAAACATCCCCATTTTTCAATAATATTGTTGCTCATTTTAAAGTTACAAAACGAACATTCTCTAGAACCTGATTATCAAAATGTAGGAATGGGATAAACTTTTATGGCCCAAAATTATTCAATTCTTTACCAAGTGTAATTAAGCATTTGCCAATTAAAAAATTGAGATTTTGAAAACGTACTTGGTGACAAGGGCGTTCTATAGTGTTGATGAGTGCACCCAAAACAACTTTGAGGATCTCTAGAATAATATATGTACACTATTTCAATGTTTTGTTCTTTTTATGTTTTTTATACTGTAGTTTGCGTATTTTTATATACAGGGTGTCCCATTAGTGCGTGCTCGCAGGATATCTCCGCTCTGGTTCAAGATAGAAAAATATTTTTGAGGCCAAACTTACTTGAATTGAACAGCTTCATAACGTAAAATTATTTTAATGTATACAAGCTGTCCCATAAAAGTGGTACTGAAAGTAACAACATTTTTTTAAATGGAACCCCCTATATATTATTTGATTTTTAGATATTACTATTAATTATACGTATGTTTTATATAACATTGTATATACCTAAACCTAACATATTTCATAATATTTACAATTTAATGAGAAAAGTTAGATTTTTAGGTTATCAGATTTGAATTTATATCTCAGTTATTTGCAACTTTAAAAATAATCGGTACGGTACTTTCATAATTTATACCAAGCGCTATTCTCAGCCGTAGTCAATTTTAATTTTGCACTTACTTTGTAGTAATTATTACTTGTCAATTTTAAGAAAGTTGAAACAATAAAAACTATTTTTTTTCAAATGGCACACCTTATATTTTTATACGGCATATTATTCGTCTTTCAGTCTTTAGTCATTATAACCTGTCAATCTTAAAAAAATTCAAACAATAAAAACTAATTTTATTTAAATGACACACCCTATATTTATATACGGAGTATTATTCGTCTTTCAAGACGAATATTATGCCGTATAAAAATATAGGGGATGCCATTTAAAAAAACTAAGTTTTTGTTGTTTGAATTTTCTTAAGATTGAGAGGTTATAATTACTACAAAGTAAGTGCAAAGGTAAAATTGACTTCAGCTGAGGATATCGTCGGGTATAAATTATGAAAGTACCATACCGATTATTTTTAAAATTACTAATAATAGAGATATAAATTAAAATCTGATAAACCAAAAATCTAACTTATTTCATTAAATTGTAAATATTTGAAATAAAACAACGCAGTTGGGAGAGTTTCACTTTTATTGTTGAACACTGCAACATGTTTCACCACACAGTGGCTTCATCAGGCAGATGAAATAATGTCATTATCATTATTTCATCTGCCTGATGAAGCCACTGTGTGGTGAAACATGTTGCAGTGTTCAACAATAAAAGTGAAACCCTCCCAACTGCGTTGTTTTATTTCAAATAGTATTATGGAGTTTCATCATGTATCCGCCTCATCAATTAAATATTTAAATTGTAAATATTATGATATATGTTAGGTTTAGGTATATACATGTTGTATAAAACATACGTATAATTGTTAGTAATATCTAAACATCAAATAATATATAGGGTGTTCCATTAAAAAAAAAATTACTTTCAGTACCACATTTATGGGACATCCTGTATACATTAAAATAATTTTGGGTTATGCAGCTCTTCAAGTCAAGTAAGTTTCGTCTAAAAAATATTTTTCTATCTTTAACGAGAACGGAGATATCCTCCGAACACGCACTAATGGGACACCCTGTATATATTTATATATCGTTAACTTGTTTCTCATTGATCACTTGGTAAAACATTTCTATTAATATATAGGTATTTGATTGAAATTCACTTGGTTTGTTTTACTAATAAATTGTTTTATTTTTAACTAGTTTCGGCTTAATGCCATTTTCAAGAATGAAATTCTTGAAAATGGCATAAAGCCGAAACTAGTTGAAAATAAAACAATTTATTAGTAAAATAAACCAAGTGAATTTCAATCAAATACCTATATATATATATATATTTATGTTATTACTATATTATACTACTTTTTATACATGACGAATGTAAACTCAATTGTATTAACATGAAAAATTTAAAAAAAAAAAATTTTACAATGTTACTCGATTGTGATGGTTTCATAATACTATGGCATTTAAAACAATATTATTAACTTGGCCAACAGTGACGTTTACCCTGAGTGGGGGTCATAAATTCTTTCCCATGGCAAAGTAACACATGGTCTTTTTACCCAGTATTTTATGAACTATCTTTATGTCGTTTTTTTCTAATAAAAGCCGATCTTTTCATAAACATTTTATATTACTTAACTCAAAAAGGAGGATTTTTGAGGATTTTCTTGAGCACCGACGACATTCCAACAAACACATGATTTGAAATTCTATTTGGACTTACATAAAAAATTTCGAATACTTTTCGTTTCGTTTGTAAAAACAGGAAACGACAAATTTCATCAAACACGCGAATCTAAATTTCCATTTAGACTTAGAAGACTTGGTTACTCAACAAATATTTGGTCAATTCTCACACCACCGGTAAAAAACAGGAAATGGCAAATTTAATTAAACAAGCGAATCTGAATCTCCATTTAGACTTAGAACACTTGGTTATTCAACAAATATTTGGTCAATTCTCATAACACCGGTAAAAAAAAAACAGGAAATGGCAAATTTAATTAAACACGCGAATCTGAATCTCCATTTAGACTTAGAACACTTGGTTATTCAACAAATATTTGGGCAATTCTCATAACATCGGTAAAAAAAACAGGAAATGGCAAATTTAATTAAACAAGCGAATCTGAATCTCCATTTAGACTTAGAACACTTGGTTATTCAACAAATATTTGGGCAATTCTCATAACACCGGAAAAAAAAAAACAGGAAATGGCAAATTTAATTAAACAAGCGAATCTGAATCTCCATTTAGACTTAGAACACTTGGTTATTCAACAAATATTTGGGCAATTCTCATAACACCGGAAAAAAAAAACAGGAAATGGCAAATTTAATTAAACACGCGAATCTGAATCTCCATTTAGACTTAGAACACTTGGTTATTCAACAAATATTTGGGCAATTCTCATAACACCGGAAAAAAAAAACAGGAAATGGCAAATTTAATTAAACACGCGAATCTGAATCTCCATTTAGACTTAGAACACTTGGTTATTCAACAAATATTTGGGCAATTCTCATAACACCGGTAAAAAAAAACAGGAAATGGCAAATTTAATTAAACACGCGAATCTGAATCTCCATTTAGACTTACAACACTTGGTTATTCAACAAATATTTGGTCAATTCTCATAACACCGGTAAAAAAAAACAGGAAATGGCAAATTTAATTAAACAAGCGAATCTGAATCTCCATTTAGACTTAGAACACTTGGTTATTCAACAAATATTTGGGCAATTCTCATAACATCGGTAAAAAAAAACAGGAAATGGCAAATTTAATTAAACAAGCGAATCTGAATCTCCATTTAGACTTAGAACACTTGGTTATTCAACAAATATTTGGGCAATTCTCATAACACCGGAAAAAAAAAACAGGAAATGGCAAATTTAATTAAACACGCGAATCTGAATCTCCATTTAGACTTACAACACTTGGTTATTCAACAAATATTTGGTCAATTCTCATAACACCGGTAAAAAAAAACAGGAAATGGCAAATTTAATTAAACACGCGAATCTGAATCTCCATTTAGACTTAGAACACTTGGTTATTCAACAAATATTTGGGCAATTCTCATAACACCGGAAAAAAAAAACAGGAAATGGCAAATTTAATTAAACACGCGAATCTGAATCTCCATTTAGACTTAGAACACTTGGTTATTCAACAAATATTTGGGCAATTCTCATAACACCGGAAAAAAAAACAGGAAATGGCAAATTTAATTAAACACGCGAATCTGAATCTCCATTTAGACTTAGAACACTTGGTTATTCAACAAATATTTGGGCAATTCTCATAACATCGGTAAAAAAAACAGGAAATGGCAAATTTAATTAAACAAGCGAATCTGAATCTCCATTTAGACTTACAACACTTGGTTATTCAACAAATATTTGGTCAATTCTCATAACACCGGTAAAAAAAAACAGGAAATGGCAAATTTAATTAAACAAGCGAATCTGAATCTCCATTTAGACTTAGAACACTTGGTTATTCAACAAATATTTGGTCAATTCTCATAACACCGGTAAAAAAAACAGGAAATGGCAAATTTAATTAAACACGCGAATCTGAATCTCCATTTAGACTTAGAACACTTGGTTATTCAACAAATATTTGGGCAATTCTCATAACATCGGTAAAAAAAACAGGAAATGGCAAATTTAATTAAACAAGCGAATCTGAATCTCCATTTAGACTTACAACACTTGGTTATTCAACAAATATTTGGTCAATTCTCATAACACCGGTAAAAAAAAACAGGAAATGGCAAATTTAATTAAACAAGCGAATCTGAATCTCCATTTAGACTTAGAACACTCGCTTATTCAACAAATATTTGGTCAGTTCTCATAATACCAGTAAAAAACAGGAAATGACAAATTTCTTAAACACGCAAATCTGAATTTCTATTTAGACTTAGAACACTTGGTTATTTAACAAATATTTGATCAGTTCTCGTAATACCGTAATTCGTAATGCATAGCAGAGCTGGGATGAATCCTCAAAAACAGGATTCGAATCACGAAACCGAATCACCTAATATGATTCGAATCACGAATACTCGAATAAAGGATTCGTAAGTGAAAAATATGATTCGAATCAAAGATTCGAATCCTCATTTTTGAATCACGGATACAAATCCTTTAAAAATAAATTTGAATCGATTATTTGCAACCAGTAATATTTTATTCCATCAGTTTCTATTAACAAAAATGTACATTTACCGACTAAATATCTGATTATATAATGATTTTAATTAATGATGATATATGTATGTGCTATTGAACTTCATTTTAAATCTGTGTTTTATACGCGTGGCGCATGAAGTAAAATTTCGAGTTTAGAAAAGCCCCGTGAAAATTTGTCTCGGGTCGCTGCGCGACCCTCGACAAATTTTCTACGCGGGGCTTTTCTAAACTCGAAATTTTACTTCATGCTTAGTCTGGGAGTGGACAACACTCATTCTTAGAAGTTTCAAATTAAAGGATCACTCTAGATTACTAAGTTTATTACCATTTTACAAAGGCTACAGCTCGAAGGACCAATCATGGTCTTCGGAGACCGAAGGACTACAGGGAATCGAAGTTTATTTACAAGAAAACAACGAATATCTTAAGGTTTACAGCATGGATAGGAAAGAAAACATGCAATTTTGAAAAAATATCGATGTTGGGTTGATTTTCAGTGCGTTTTTAACTTCACTTTAAATCAGTGTTTTATACGCGTGGCGCATGAACTAAAATTTCGAGTTTAGAAAAGCCCCGCGAAAATTTGTCTCGGGTCGCTGCGCGACCCTCGACAAATTTTCTACGCGGGGCTTTTCTAAACTCGAAATTTTACTTCATGCTTAGTCTGGGAGTGGACCGTCAAGATTTTCTACATGTCGAGATTTTCGATATTTCTAGATTTATGTCGATTTATTCACAGTTTGTTATTGTATTAAATGCAACTTTAATATTAAATAAAAACGTTTTTTTTAGGAATAGAATATTCACCCATTAAGAGCCGACCAAATTATAAAGTTAACTCTAAAAGTTAATTTTAGATAAAATTTTGAATCTTTTTCTATGATTTCAATGAATGATTTATTATATTACATACGTCGATTTTTTAAAAAAGTTAAATTTAAAATTCGACGAATTCGACGAAAACGAGTGTTGTCCACTCCCAGACTAAGCATGAAGTAAAATTTCGAGTTTAGAAAAGCCCCGCGTAGAAAATTTGTCGAGGGTCGCGCAGCGACCCGAGACAAATTTTCGCGGGGCTTTTCTAAACTCGAAATTTTACTTCATGCGCCACGCGTATAAAACACTGATTTAAAGTGAAGTTAAAAATGCACTAAAAACCAACCCAACTTCGATATTTTTTCAAAATTAGATGTTTTCTTTCCTATCCATGCCGTAAACCTTCAGATATTCGTTGTTTTCTTGTAAAAAAACTTCGATTCCCTGCAGTCCTTCGGTCTCCGAAGACCATGGTTGGTCCTTCGAGCTGTAGCATTTGTAAAATGGTAATAAACTTAGTAATCTAGAGTGATTCTTTAATTTGAAACTTCTAAGAACCAGTGTTGTCCACTCCCAGATTAAGCATGGAGTAAAATTTCGAGTTTAGAAAAGCCCCGCGTAGAAAATTTGTCGAGGGTCGCGCAGCGACCCGAGACAAATTTTCACGGGGCTTTTCTAAACTCGAAATTTTACTTCATGCGCCACGCGTATAGAACACTGATTTCAAGTAAAGTTAAAAATATACTATTAACGTTGGATATTTTTCATGGTTAAGTAACCAAATATCGATTCACAAATATTTGAATTATTCGAAAATTTCAATATTTATATTCAAATATGAATAATTTAGTGATTTAAATATTCATATTAGATAATTTAACTATTTGAATTAATCGAAATCGAATCCCAGCCTGAATAGTGATGATTCGAATTATTTAGGAGGATTTGAATCCGTGTATGCGGATTCGAATGCTTTTATAAGGATTCGGTTCCTTTTATAAGGATTCGAATCCTTTTATAAGAATTCGAATCCTTTTATAAGGATTCGAATCCTTTTATAAGAATTCGAATCCTTTTATAAGGACTCGAATCCTTTTATAAGAATTCGAATCCTTTTATAAGGATTCGAATCCTTTTATAAGAATTCGAATCCTTTTATAAGGATTCGAATCATCTACGTCTGGATTCGAATACGAATCCTTTTAAAAAAATGTAACGAATCCGGATCACAAATCCGTTTTCAATAAAGTATTCGAATACCTCTGTTGAATCCTCTAAAAGGATTCGAATCCGGGAATCGAATCCTGCCCAGCTCTGATGCATAGCTTATAATTATAATTCTTGTTCTCGTGGCTAATTCTTGAACAACATTTTCCAGCTCACCCTTTTACAATAAATAAAAATCCACTCATTCAGTACAAACGAAAGCGCACTTTTCCAGTTCATTAAGAGAGATCTGTCTATATTTCGACGGGCTTTGCTGATTTGTAGGCGTCCGGAGTGTCGTACCAGATAGTGCATTTACAGACTCAAAAGTTGGCTACAGTGTAAACGCGCTTCTGGCACGCAGCCCAGCGCTGGTTTTGGCACATTTGGTTTTTTTTTTGTGTGATCGAATTGAAACGTTCTCAAATCCGGAATTCGATTGACCACCCACACCTACAAAATCGATCGAAAATATATAAATGTATGAATCGTACGTATTAATTAGCGAATTAAACTGAGCTAACAGCGCATGCGCACTAGTTTGAGTTAGTTTGAACTTATGTAACGAAAAAAAGAAAAACTGGTATTAAAGCACAAAACAAAAACTCGATTATGATTGGATTAGATCAAAAAGAAAAAGAAAAACACACTCTTGTTGATTTTTTTAAAGAATACGATACGTTATTAAAATCCCAGCACTTGAATAACGTTACTTAACTAAACTTGTAGGTATGGGTGGTTGGTTAGAAGAAACTGCCGGAACAGACACTGCGACCGTCCGGCCAGCTGTGCGTGTTAAAAACCGCTTCCAACAATACACACGCTAGCAGGCCTCTACTCTCTAAATAACATTTTGCATTATGCAAGAGAGTGTGGTGATGCAGCGGTCTAATGCCAAAATGTGCCATGCCAACGTGTTATCATGTACGCGAAATTGCAAGGCCGCAAATAGGTATTCGCACGCCGGTCGAATATAGATCAGAATCTGGATAAGTGGGCCAAGACATCTGGGCTATTCACACAACGAAAATAATCCATCTCCTCCTGCTCCTCCTCGCGCGGCGCAATCGTGTAATAAATGTTACAATGTTCGGTTGAGGTGTGTAACTCAAAGCAAGCGAAAAAAGAAAACACACTTTTATACAAACTGTTACTAATTTGCACGGCTTGAAGATGGAGATGTTGGTGCAGTTTCGCGAATTGAATTGGTTACATAAGTGGGACATGCGCACTGGCCCAGGTTGCCCAGGTTGGTGTTTTTCTGCAGTAGGGATCTGCGAGTGGACTGTCCTGCTTGAGCACTTCGTTAATAGATGGTGTTTGATTGGGGTTTTATCACTTTAACAACACTGCACAGGATGTGCGCACTTGGTTTAAAATAATTTATTTTGTTCGCAAAGAGATGAAAATAAAACAAAACCTATCAAAGAAATTACAAATATGCTTAGTATATTTCAAGGTCGTTACCTCTCCATTCAAGAAAATATTTTTCAAATATATTTCCCATTTATCAAATACATTTTCCTATATACCACTACATTTCCCTATATAATAATAATAATAAACGTCTTTTATTCAATAATCAAACATACATCAATAAATTACATCTATTTTACAATCACATCATTATTGAATATGGCGAAGTTCAGCATAACATAATATGTTTGCTGTTTTTCAACTTGACCATATACCACTACATTTCCCTATATGTCAAAACCTTATCACAGTTTGTCTATTATATTTCACTTCTCAGCAAAATGGCTGCAGTTCGTCAAAAAATGCATCAATAAGCAATAAGCTAAGAGGACTGCTTACCCGGATAATGGATACTGGCGTAAGTAGTGTTAAATACAGTGAATTTTTCTTTTAGGTATACATATGCATAAGCTGTAAATTTTCCGACATTCGTTGTTTTTTTTAAAAGTTTAATTTGAAGCTTTAAACGAGTGCTTTCCACTCCCAGACTAAGCATGAAGTAAAATTTCGAGATTAGAAAAGCCCTGTGAAAATTTGTCGAGGGTCGCGCAGCGACCCGAGACAAATTTTCTGGGCTTTTCTAAACTCGAAATTTTACTTCATGCGCCACGCGTATAAAACACAGATTTCAAGTGAAGTTCGAATATACATAAATATCACAATATTTTAGTATTTTATACGCGTGGCGCATGAAGTAAAATTTCGAGTTTAGAAAAGCCTAATTTGGATAGGTCGCTCCGCTTCGCTACGCGACCTATCCAAATTCTTCAGGCTTTTCTAAACTCGAAATTTTACTTCATGCTTAGCCTGGGAGTGGAAAACACTCGTTTGAAGCTTTAAATTGAACGAAAAAAAAAAAACAAGGAATATCTAAAGATTTACAGAAAATAGGCTAAATTTGAATTTAAACGAGTGTTTTCCACTCCCAGACTAAGCATGAAGTAAAATTTCGAGTTTAGAAAAGCCCTGTGAAAATTTGTCTCGGGTCGCGCAGCGACCCGAGTCAAATTTTCTGGGCTTTTCTAAACTCGAAATTTTACTTCATGCGCCACGCGTATAAAACACAGATTTCAAGTGAAGTTCGAATATACATATAAATCACAATATTTTAGTATTTTATACGCGTGGCGCATGAAGTAAAATTTCGAGTTTAGAAAAGCCCAGAAAATTTGTCTCGGGTCGCTGCGCGACCCTCGACAAATTTTCGCGGGGCTTTTCTAAACTCGAAATTTTACTTCATGCTTAGTCTGGGAGTGGAAAACACTCGTTTAAAGCTTCGAATTGTACTAAAAAAAAAAAAGGAATATTTAAAGATTTACAGAAAATAGGCTAAATTTAAATTTAATCGAGTGTTTTCCACTCCCAGACTAAGCATGAAGTAAAATTTCGAGTTTAGAAAAGCCCCGTGAAAATTTGTCGAGGGTCGCGCAGCGACCCGAGACAAATTTTCTGGGCTTTTCTAAACTCGAAATTTTACTTCATGCGCCACGCGTATAAAACACTAAAATATTGCAAAATTCATGTATATTTGAACATCACTTGAAATCCGTATTTTTACGCGTGGCGCATGAAGTAAAATTTCGAGTTTAGAAAAGCCCATAAAATTTGTCTCCGGTCGCTGCGCGACCCTCGACAAATTTTCACGGGGCTTTTCTAAGCTCGAAATTTTACTTCATGCTTAGTCTGGGAGTGGAAAACACTCGTTTAAAGCTTCAAATTGAACTATAAAAAAATAAAACAACGAATATCTAAAGACTTACAGAAAATAGGCTGAATTTGAACGAGTGTTTTCCACTCCCAGACTAAGCATGAAGTAAAATTTCGAGTTTAGAAAAGCCCCCTGAAAATTTGTCTCGGGTCGCGCAGCGACCCGAAACACATTTTCTGGGCTTTTCTAAACTCGAAATTTTACTTCATGCGCCACGCGTATAAAACACTGATTTTAAGTGAAGTTCAAATATACATGAATTTCGCAGTATTTTAGTGTTTTATACGCGTGGCGCATGAAGTAAAATTTCGAGTTTAGAAAAGCCCAGAAAATTTGTCTCGGGTCGCTGCGCGACCCTCGACAAATTTTCACGGGGCTTTTCTAAACTCGAAATTTTACTTCATGCTTAGCCTGGGAGTGGAAAACACTCGTTTAAAGCTTCAAATTGACCTAAAAAAAAAAAAAAAACAAGGAATATCTAAAGATTTACAGAAAATAGGCTGAATTTGAATCTGAACGAGTGTTTTCCACTCCCAGACTAAGCATGAAGTAAAATTTCGAGTTTAGAAAAGCCCCGTGAAAATTTGTCGAGGGTCGCGCAGTGACCCGAGACAAATTTTCTGGGCATTTCTAAACTCGAAATTTTACATCATGCGCCACGCGTATAAAACACTGATTTCAAGAGAAGTTCAAATATACATGAATTTCGCAATATTTTAGTGTTTTATACGCGTGGCGCATGAAGTAAAATTTCGAGTTTAGAAAAGCCCAGAAAATGTGTCTCGGCTCGCTGCGCGACCCTCGACAAATTTTCACGGGGCTTTTCTAAACTCGAAATTTTACTTTATGCTTAGCCTGGGAGTGGAAAACACTCGTTTAAAGCTTCAAATTGACCTAAAAAAAAAAAAAACAAGGAATATCTAAAGATTTACAGAAAATAGGCTGAATTTGAATCTGAACGAGTGTTTTCCACTCCCAGACTAAGCATGAAGTAAAATTTCGAGTTTAGAAAAGCCCCGTGAAAATTTGTCGAGGGTCGCGCAGCGACCCGAGACAAATTTTCTGGGCATTTCTAAACTCGAAATTTTACATCATGCGCCACGCGTATAAAACACTGATTTCAAGAGAAGTTCAAATATACACGAATTTCGCATATTTTAGTGTTTTATACGCGTGGCGCATGAAGTAAAATTTCGAGTTTAGAAAAGCCCAGAAAATTTGTCATTTCGTAGATCGGGAAATATTTTGGCATATACAGGGTCCGGCATCGTTACCTGGCGGTTTTTAAATTGTGCTATTTTAAAAACCGCCAGGTAACGATGCCGGACCGTCTATATGCCAAAATATTTCCCGATCTACGAAATGATTTTCACCATATACGAAATACTTTTCAATCAATTTTCAAGATATTTTATTAAAAAAAAAATTGTTAACAGGAAAATTGGAAGTTTATAACGTATACGAAAACTTAGAATCTCAGTGAATCTCATTTGATAAAAAAAAATAAAATGAAATGCACTAGAAAAACCCTGTAAGTAATGTAATTTTAAAAATAATAAAGTTCTTTATTAATACTAAAAATATTGTAAAAACGAGTCATATGATATCGAAAGAAACAATTAACTATAAATACTGTTGCTTATCAGCTTTATTTGAATACTTATCCTTTAAAAATGAATGTTAGTCTAATCGATTTCAGGTCAACATGCGCTTCCCCTAAACTTTAAATTCCGCGCCCAAAAATGTCACCAGACTCCGCCATTTTAGCCGTATAAACCAGTCTTCTAGTTACATTAATCTTCAGATGAATGAAATATAAAGGCCGGTTCACTATCAAAACGGGAACGGAAACGGGAACGAGAAGCAAGTTGAATCATAGGGTTTACATGTTAAGATGCACAATGAACGAGAACGGGAAGCGCCCGGGAACCAGAACGAGAAGCGTGGTCAACTTCTTTCCCGTTCTCGGGCACTTTTATTTTCAAGCCAATCACTGCTCGTATTTACCGAGCAAACGCTATCGCCTTTATATCATATGTTCAATAAAAAAAACCTCAAGAGTGCCATGATTTATTATTTAAAAAAAAATAAGTTGGCACACATGTTACGAATTGACTTACAAAACGTCAGATCTTTTGAAAAGTCACAATGGTTTATAGCGACCTGCAGAAAACGTTTTTAGTTGAAAGTTATGGCTAATGTGTAGAATAGGGTACATGGTTGATTTTGACAGGTTCGCGCATGCGCAGCAGCACCCACTCCAGTGGTTCTCAACATATGTGTGTGTATTTTAAATAAATACAATTTTTACAATGGCTGACCAAACCTGACAAATTGTCAAAAATTTCCAAACTTTATACGCTCGGCACGTTACACCGAATCAAACCCTCAGATGGGTCAAAACCGACGTAAAATCGTACGCCCGACACGTTGGTACAAGTTTGATTGCGATCAATTGCCAAATAAAAAAAATATCTATAAATCGGAATATAAATTTTCACTGCGCCGCCGAGTGCCGTTGTGTGTAAAAGTAAACTAATGTTCTGTGTAGGTAAGAGCATATGACTTTTATCCAATACCGACTTGCACCACAGATACTTAACCGTGGTTAAGCCATTTCTAGTAGTTTGTGGCTTAAGTGAAAGATTTCAAATTGAATACGTTGCTTAAGTATCTTTGCACACGCTAGCGATTTTACATACTTCTAGGTTTGGTTAGGTTGTAACGTTCGCGTTTTTCATTATCCTGTTTTATCCTAAAAATAGTGGTGAAATAAGAAAATAAGTGGTATATAAAATAATTAAATTAAATTAAATTCAAAAACCGAGATTTATTATCGGCAACCCAAGTATCACAAAAATGTAAACAAACGGATATTTTTGCTTCGATAAATTTAATACATTTTTCACTTTTTACAACGAATCCTTAAATGGGAAGGGCGGTGTGATGTAGCAGTATTCAGGGTTCCGTCAGGCTATTTACTTGTTAAGTAACTCCTTATAAAGAAACGGTTCATCTAACTTAATTCAGTTTTACCGATTTGTTGGTTAATTGTCACTTTTACAGGCAGCGGTTGGCAACTCGCAGATAAGGAGCAGTCACACATCTGCGACTTCGTAGCGAAATGAATTCACGGATTTCTGGCAAGACGCATAGAATAATTTATATGATTTAATACTAAATAAGGAGTTGGTAGTCGGCGGAGGTTGTGATTAGTAATTCTTCGAACATAACTTTCACTTTCTGTGAGACTGAAAGGCGCGGATGATCCGTTAGTGTAGCGGAGTCTTAATATTCGATAAGTCAAAATTACCAAAAATGTTCCAATTTAAATAGAGGGCGTTAAATTAGATTAATTAGGTGATTGGGGAATTGAATTCCGAGTGTTCACCGGCGAGGAGCTGTGTGCCCAGGTGGAATAAAAGACACGTGCTGTGTGCGGTGTCCAGAAATTTTTGAATCATCTGTGTGATCTTTCGACTAGTTTGATAAGTTATAATAAATCTGAGAGAGGCCGCATTATATCTAAAGGTAGTAGATAATATTTTTCTTCTAATATGTATTTTTCATGTCCTCTTGGGTTCTTTTTCTCTGGTTGTTTTTTTTTTACTAAGACTAAAATTCGCTTTTAGGCCTCGTTTATTCAGTCAAGTTTTGGAAGTGAATTGACTGAATTTAATTAAATTTCCGATTTCGGTGTGGGTTTGGAATTTTTCCAAGCGGATTATTTTCCGAGAGGGGGTAAACCGATTCTACCTACCGAGGGACCTACTTACTGCTTTGATTGGTTCCGGCTACTCGATTTGGATACGTGTGTAGTTGCGGAGTGAAGAAACGGAGTATTTTTGAAGTGAGGAGGAAGGAGATAATTCTGTGGATGCTGATGAAACTCAGATAAGTGATTGTGTTTTGTTTCGAGTCATACAACTTCAAGTTCAGTTAATTTAGCAGTGCTTTTTTTATTTTTGATTCGTGTAATATTATACTTTTGAGTATGTTGGGAAATGTTGAGAAATTTCTGTTTATAAGATCCATATAAAAAATTTATATATTATTTTTTTTAATTTGAAATGCGTTTCTAAGATTAGAATAAATGATTGAAGTGAGAATCAGGAATGCAATTTTACAGAAGGTGAAGGTTTAATTATGTGGCCCTAAGAAAATAAAGTGAATATTTTATGTAATATTAATGTAAAGGAAAATGACGTCATTTTTTTATGAATTACTCGTGTTTATTTGTTTTTGATAATCAAACATTTTCTTAGTTATTTATGATAGAGGTTTTTGATTACATAAGGGTTATTTCTTATTAGTTGTGTTTGCCGCCTAATTAATCGATAATTGTTGTGGAGAAATTAATCTAATAACGATTTTTTCATTTTTATTATAGTATTATTTTTCATTTATAAGCGTTTCGATATTTCAAGTGTCTCGATAAAATTCTATTGCGTTTTTTTTATTTTTCAATTGATCATTTTTGTTAAAATTAAATTGGTTTATATTTTCAATATTTTTGATATTATTTATTAAAGTAATTTTTTATTAATATTTTTTTTACTATTACTTTCAACTACATTTTCATCCCCATAGTTTCTTGGTTTATACAGGGATAAACATAAAAAGGTAAAGTGATAAAACCAAGTGGCACCCAAAAGTCATTTTTTGTTTTTTTTACATTTTGCTTTCTTTTGAACCCCGACGCCGCCTCCGGCTAAGAGCTGCCGTACGCCGTCACAAAATTTGGTTAGTAGACAGGTTTGCAATAGAATAAATTGCGCAAGTCATTTTGCTCCCGATGTTTGTTCCACATACTTCTAGGTTAAGTTAGGTTAGGTTAGGAGAAAAGTTTGCAATAGAATAAATTGCTTCTGTCTCTTTGGGCACTGTGCCTAGTCCATGTACTTCTGGGTTAGGTTAGATTAAGAAAAAGGTTTTTAACAGAATCAACTACTCATCTTTTTGCAACGCTAACGCTTATCAGGTGAGGGAAACGAAGCAGCAGTATCTTTGCGAATGTTAGCGACTTTACATACTTAGGTTAGATTAGTAGAAAGGTTTGCAATAGAATACATTATCTTGAACAAGTTTCTCATCTTTCACGTGGTGAAACATATTTAATAAAGAAACCACTTGGTTAAATTTCACTAATATTTTGTTTTTTTTTATTCCAACTAGTTTCGACTTTGAGTCATTCTCAAGGAGTACATTATTTTTTGTTTATAAGTAATCTTATAATTTAAGTTGTGTATTCGTATTCTTTTGTAAGCTTTTTTTTTAACAAATTCAAAGCGAATATTGAGATTCACTTTTTAGTGAGTGGTTAAAAATTCAATCGCGAAATTCCTTTTATACGGGGCTTGCGTTCCAAAGCCCGAATGGGCCCCCCCGGATAGGTCAATTCCGACGTACGAACACACACCCGACACAACGAGACCATTCGCGACGCTCAAAACTGTCGATTATCAAAGTTGCAAATATTCGGTTTTTTTTAAATTTTTGACGGTGCATTTTTGACGTTTGATTTTTGATCTTAAAGCACACACACACATACACAGCATCACACAGATCCATATAAATAATCTTTTAAGAACCACTGGAGTGGTTTCCACGAAAACGTATCAAAAATGGAGTATGTACCCTGTTCTACACATTAGCCAAAGTTATTTTCGAAATGGGACTAAAGTTGACGGGAATTGGGCATATTCATTGGACAGAGTTTCAGGAAGAATTTCCCAACGTTCCGATTATTTATGAAGAATTTAAAAATACCTTATCACGATCAATTACAACATTTCGTGAAACGGGTAAGTTTCTCCGTAAACCAGGAAGTGGTAGACCAGTTAAACGTACTCAGGATGCCATTAACACAGCCCAAGACATTTTGGAAGATGAACCTACGACTTCTCTGCGTCGTTTATCACAGCAAATGAATTTATCGGTAGGAACATGCCACAAGCTTCTACGAAAAGATTTGCAAGTATACCCTTATCGCATAACATCGGTGCAAGAGTTATTACCCAATGATTCCCCTAGAGTCTAGACGACTGGAATTTTGTCAGTGGTTTTTACAAAATGTTAACGATGATGTTTTACAAGTTAGTTTTTTTACTGATGAAGCATGGTTTTACAAGGATGGGTACATTAATTCCCAAACTATGAGAATTTGGTCGGATGAAAATCCACGTTTTCATTGGAAACAAATTACGCAACAGATCATCACTAGAAGAATTCATAATTTGGATAATAATTAGTTTGGATTAATTAATTTGGATAAAATAATAATATAAGCAGGTTACATTGATATAAACCCTGGGTCTCCAAACTATCTTCTTCGCGGGCCACAAATACAATTCTACATAATAAAGTCGGCCAAGATCCGATTAATTTTATAAAATTATGAAAAATTTAAGGAACAATTGTTACAATATTTCAAAATATGACATTTACAAAAAAAAATTACAAACAATCGCGGGCCGGATTCATGCAAGTCGCGGGCCGGATTTGGCCCGCGGGCCGTAGTTTGGAGACCACTGATATAAACAAACACTGCAAACTTCAGAATAAAAGTCCCTAAATCGACATAAATATGCCTAGTCCTTCCCAGTTGATTTCCGATTTGTTGTGAAGCTGGGCTTCTTGTTCTAGTTCCCGTTCTCGTTCCCGTTTTCATTGAGAATCGGCCTTAAGTAGTCAACAATGAACCTTACCTTACTGAATATTTCGTTTTAACCCGGCATCTGGCAAGTGGATTATTTTACATGTTCCGACAGGTGGGGTCTGAGAAACCCCACTCCCAAAATTGTATTTAGAAATGTCTATTAGGATTTTTGACTTCTTAAAAATAAGAAGAGAAAACCTTTATGTTATACTTACCTGTAGAATTGAACAGAAATTGTAAAATACAACTTAAAATTTATTATAGATCTACAAGAAAAATCAATTTTAACCAAGTTGGGCATGTTCTCAGGTGTTAGGGTTTGCTAGACCCCACGTGTAAAATGCCGGGTTAAGGACTAAGGGCCAATTGCATCAATCACGTTGAACTGGTTCAACTCTAAACTCTAGTTCAAAGTAACATTAGAACAATGAGAACTGTCATCTTGAACTCGAGTTCAGCTTGAACTCGAGTTCAGCTTAAACTCAAGTTCAGCTTGAACTTAAGTTCAGCTTGAATTCAAGTTCAGCTTGAATTCGAGTTCAGCTTGAACTCAAGTTCAGCTTAAACTCAAGTTCAGCTTGAACTCAAGTTCAACTTGAACTCAAGTTCAACTTTTATAGTGCAATTTGGCCTAACATTTCTGACTAATTTGAAATAAAAGTCATTTTGAATTACACGCTTCATAGATGAAAACAGCTCAAGTATTTTTGTGCAGCTACTCATAAATAATAGAAGTATTCTTTTCTGGTTGAGAAACTGCATGCGATCCAATATTTCAGTGTTACAATTGTGCTAAATTTATTTCGTTTCTGGTCTACTTAAATATATGCATACGCTGTAATTTTTTTTTAAAAGCGTTCAATTTGAAACTTTAAACGAGTGTTTTCCACTCCCAGACTAAGCATGAAGTAAAATTTCGAGTTTAGAAAAGCCCCGTGAAAATTTGTCGAGGGTCGCGCAGCGACCCGAGGCAAATTTTCTGGGCTTTTCTAAACTCGAAATTTTACTTCATGCGCCACGCGTATAAAACACTAAAATATTGCGAAATTCATGTATATTTGAACTTCACTTGAAATTTGTGTTTTATACGCGTGGCGCATGAAGTAAAATTTCTAGTTTAGAAAAGCCCAGAAAATTTGTCTCGGGTCGCTGCGCGACCCTCGACAAATTTTCACGGGGCTTTTCTAAACTCGAAATTTTACTTCATGCTTAATCTGGGAGTGGAAAACACTCGATTAAAGCTTCAAAGTGAACTTAAAAAAAAAACAAGGAATATCTAAAGATTTACAAAAAAACAGGCTGAATTTGACATACGTATTCTTAAAAGAAAAACTCCCATTTCTGACTAATTTGAAATAAAAGTAATTTTGAACTACACGCTTCATAGATGAAAACAGCTCAATTATTTTGGTGCAGCTTCTCATAAATAATAGAAGTATTCTTTTCTGGTTGAGAAAATGCATGCGATCCAATATATCAGTGTTACAATTGTGCTAAATTTATTTCGTTTCTGGTCTACTTAAATATATGCATAAGCTGTATTTTTTTTTTTCAAAAGAGTTGAATTTGAAACCTTAAACGAGTGTTTTCCACTCCCAGACTAAGCATGAAGTAAAATTTCGAGTTTAGAAAAGCCCCGTGAAAATTTGTCGAGGGTCGCGCAGCGACCCGAGACAAATTTTCAGGGCTTTTCTAAACTCGAAATTTTACTTCATGCGCCACGCGTATAAAACACTAAAATATTGCGAAATTCATGTACATTTGAACTTCAGTTGAAATCTGTGTTTTATACGCGTGGCGCATGAAGTAAAATTTAACTCGAAATTTTACTTCATGCGCCACGCGTATAAAACACTAAAATATTGCGAAATTCATGTATATTTGACTTCAGTTGAAATCTGTGTTTTATACGCGTGGCGCATGAAGTAAACTCGAAATTTTACTTCATGCGCTACGCGTATAAAACACTAAAATATTACGAAATTCATGTATATTTGAACTTCAGTTGAAATCTGTGTTTTATACGCGTGGCGCATGAAGTAAAATTTAACTCGAAATTTTACTTCATGCGCCACGCGTATAAAACACTAAAATATTGCAAAATTCATGTATATTTGAACTTCAGTTGAAATCTGTGTTTTATACGCGTGGCGCATGAAGTAAAATTTAACTCGAAATTTTACTTCATGCGCCACGCGTATTAAACACTAAAATATTGCGAAATTCATGTATATTTGAACTTCAGTTGAAATCTGTGTTTTATACGCGTGGCGCATGAAGTAAAATTTCGAGTTTAGAAAAGCCCAGAAAATTTGTCTCGGGTCGCTGCGCGACCCTCGACAAATTTTCACGGGGCTTTTCTAAACTCGAAATTTTACTTCATGCTTAGTCTGGGAGTGGAAAACACTCGATTAAAGCTTCAAAGTGAACTTAAAAAAAAAAAACAAGGAATATCTAAAGATTTGCAGAAAACACGCTGAATTTGAAATACGTATACTTAAAAGAAAAACTCCCATTTCTGATTAATTTGAAATAAAAGTAATTTTGAACTATACGCTTCATAGATGAAAACAACTCGATTATTTTGGTGCAGCTCCTCATAAATAATAGAAGTATTCTTTTTTGGTTGAGGAAATGCATGCGATCCAATATTTTAATGTTACAATTGTGCTGAATTTATTTCGTTTCCGTTCTACTTATTTTTCCTACAGCTTTAATTAAAGTTAAAAAAAGGTTTAATTTATTACAATTCAAAAATACATCATTCATTTCACGCACTGGCAGTCTCGGCAAAGTCTTGATGATTTAACATCTATCCCATTTCCAATTATTATAGTAATTTTTTCGATTACTGAGAACATTCTCAATTAACTATGCAATATAATTATTTCAGTGTATCCATTTAATTATTAATTAACAATTATAACAATAATCATTTGATATACAGAAAATTTTTAAAAGTGAAATAACCTGTTCAACAAATGATTATTGTTATAAATTTTAATTAATAATTACATATAGCAGCATGCATTTTGAGGCATTCGTTGTTGTTTTAAGGAGTTCAATTTGAAGCTACTAGCGAGTGTTTCCAATCCTTGAGTAAGCATGAAGTAAAATTTCGAGTTTAGAAAAGCCTGAAAATTTGGTTTGGTCGCTCCGCGAAGCGGAGCGACCAAACCAAATTTTCAGGCTTTTCTAAACTCGAAATTTTACTTCATGCGCCACCCATATAAAACACTGAACTATAATAAAATTCAAATTACTATGTTTATTTATTACTTCATGCGCAAGGCGTATAAAACACTGAAACATCGTAAAATTCAAAATATTCTTCTTTGGCAATATATGCTTAATCCTTCTTTAGCAGTTTGTTTATACCCATTTAGCAGTATATTTTTAATTTCACAATATTTTAGTGTTTTATACGCGTGGCGCATGAAGTAAAATTTCGAGTTTAGAAAAGCCCGAAAATTTGGTTTGGCCGCTCCGCGCTTCGCGCTACGCGACCAAACCAAATTTTCGGGCTTTTCTAAACTCGAAATTTTACTTCATGCTTAGCCTGGGAGTGGACACACTCGTTCGAAACCTAAAATTAAAGCTTTAAACATTGGAATATGAATGCTTGAAATTCTATAGCATCGGAATATGTACACTTAAAAGAACAATTTCCTGTATAATAGCAAAAACAATTCTTTTTAATCATTTAACGTATTTTTTTTATTTTTCAGTAGCGATCTGACTAGATAATTAGAAAATATGACGACTTTAATATAAAAATCAGAAGTAGTATTTCCTAAACTTTGTCGAAAACAGGTTATAACATAAAAATAGCGAAAATAAATGTCTGCGTGCGGATATCTCCGAAAACAAAAGTATTAAGTTTAAAGTTTATTTTTTCTTTATTATCGGCAACTTCTATTTGAAACATTTATAAATAATATGTATATTTAGCAAATTTTTCAAAAAAAAAAATCTAAACAAGAAAATTCCCACTTCCTGTTTCCAGAATGTAACCAATCTCTTGATACAAATGCGAAAATTTTGTGTAGGAGCTAAACATACAATTTGATAAGTCTAACTAATAATTGCGTTTTTTAGTTATCGAGTTAACTGGTACACAAAAAGACACACGGACATGTTTTCAAAAATGCGTTTTCGGTCAAAAAGCGAATATCTGTCAAAATCTCGATTTTTTACGATTCCAATACCTTTTTGTCTATACGAGAAAGAAAAAATGTCAAAACTAAAAAGTATTACTGAAACAATCAGTTATCCTCTTTTTTTAATAGTAATTAACTACTTTAAGTGTTGTATAACCAACAAAAACTGCAGTTCTTAAAAAAAGCATTTACAAAATTCAATAGGATCACTTATGTTTTTTTTTTCCTGTGGGGGCCGTCTTCTTTTCGGATCCGGATGCACTGCAGCCTAGGTGACTTATTGTACTTACTTATGTTAGATCTGTCAAATTATTCGGATTGTTATTTCTATCAATGAACGGGATCACTCAAGCATAACAGTTTTTATAGTTTATGAATAAAATTGCCAACACTTGATTGTAGAATATTTAAAGAATATTAAAAGTGCGGCTCTTTTGGCAAACTAAAACTAATTTGTCTTATTATCCGTATATGCTGTTAAATCCATCACAGTTAGTTTTTAATGATCTGATCACTTTGGTTACAGTTTTCGATTTGATTTTTGAATGCAATCTTTTTAATTCGATATATTTTTTGAACGTTTGTACATGTGATTCAGGGTAACTGATCGGATTTAATTTTTTGTAAACGGCTAAAATGGCGAAAGTGCCGGGCGCAAACGTAAATTTAGACAGGGCAGACTTGTAGGGGTAAATGGTTTGAAATTATACACGTTGTCCCCTGATATTTTGAATAAGAGTAATGTAATGTGTTTGTAGGCACTGTGATTTTGTTCTTCTCAATTATTATAATAGGTTGCCATGATTCTTACCGGAAAATGCATGTCCTGCTGATAATGCGGCTAGGGAATATTTAAATCAAATATTTCCTTGTCATATTATTAGCATCAAAGGAGACATAAAATGGCTACCAAGATTTCCTGATTTGTTCCCAAATATTTTTTTTTGGGAGGGGGGCGGGTATATAAAGCAAACAATGGGCCCGTTCAGCAAAATGTTCAACATTCAACATGTTTGGATTTGTTTGTGATGTATGTTGGTACCTAATGAACGGTACTTCGGTCGGTCTATTCCGTACGATTGCAAAAATCCCAAACACGTTCACGATTAACAATCCGGTCATTAGAGAATTCCCCAACAGTTGGCAGTAAACTCCCAACTGTTGTCTCTGCTGAACGGGCCCAATGTATACCCATCAGCATCAATGAGCTAACAACGTGGATGACAGATTAAAAATTCTTGAAGCCACTCAAAATATCACTCCTGCGACGTTAAGATACATGTGACAAGAATTTTATGATCGTCTGGGACATTGTTTAGTTCAACAAGGAGATGTTTTCGAACATTTAATAAGATGGACATTTTAGCTATTTGTTATTCGTTAAGTTAGCATTATGTTTGTTAGAATTTAAGTATAATTTGTATTATTAAAATATCGTGTAAATACTTTTTACTTTGATTCGCTGTTTTATTACAAATGAGAGATAACTAATTCTGTCCCGTTGTTAGTGCATTATATTATTTGCTATGCAAAAAATGAGCATCTTAACTAAGCGGCAAGTAATGCATTAAAATCCCCGTATTCAAAATTTCTGGGACCAACAAATTACATTATTCATATTCAAAATTTCAGGGAACAGCGTGTATAATAATTATGCATTGAAATCTTACCTAAAAATAAACAACAATACAAATACTGTTACAAAGAATTTTGTCTTTTTCTATTTATGGGCATTATAAAAAATTACCAAAAAATCACATTTTATTACTCCCCAGCAAGTTGTGTTTATGATCACCTTTCTTTATAGTTTTAATTGCCACTAAATATATGCAAGACAATTTGCAGGTCATGTTCCGTATAAAAGCGCCTTAGTCATTTTAAGCAAGTTAGCAAGTCCTAAAAATAAATTGAATTGTTGCAATAATTAGGTCCGAACGTACACGTGCGCAACGTCTGCCAACATAAGTCAACTTTATATACAAAATGTTGATTGCACAAAATACAAGGTTAATACATTTTTTTTTCGTATTTATTCATTTAGAATAATTATGTCATTCAATGTCATTTGATCAAGAAGCTTTTTAAACAATCGTCGCGTTCGGGGAATTTTTTCACTGCAGCGCTAAGCGCTTGAACTTCCTTGAATGAACAAAAATGTTAATGGCGATTTTATACCGATGGATGGCTTGAAAAGCGATCCAGTAAAAAAAATATATGCTTTACCGATGAGGCACTTCAGCGCCACACATAAAGCGGTAACTCTCCTTTCATAAAGCTCTAGCAGTTCCCTAAACGCGACCAATGTTATAACAATTTAAAGTCCTGCGTGAACACTATTTTAAAACTATATTGCTAGATTTGTTGTTTTAAAATAATACATTAAAGCCCGACAGTAGAGATTGTAATGCCAGTTCACCGATTTACCAGTTAATTGTAAAAAATACGCTGTAAAATTGACCGGCATTTCGGTAAATTATAAATTTGATCGGTATACAGAGTACTTTTTGTATACCTGAATAAAACGCGAGTCAAATTATTATACCAATTATTTAAAACAGTAATTGTAGGCAACTTAATACCGTCAATGTGTAGGGTTTTTCAAAAGTAGGTAATATTTTAAACTACTCGTATCCTGGCCTGATTTTTATGCATTTTTGAAAATAAGGCCAGTATCAGGTCATAAGGAAACGGGATTTTTTTATTTTCACCTTTTGGTCGTCATAGCAACAAATTTGTTTAAAAACAGTTGCATAAAAATACCATTGTGAGCAATTGTCATCACAGGCTTTTCACATTAGAACACAATTTCTTTTGTGAAAAGAAATATCTTTGTCTCTGCAAACTCCCATTGGACTTGTCCAATGTTATTACGAATGTGAACAGAGTTTCTCGGCAGGCCTAAGACGGTTTCGTACTCGTAACGGTCTGACCTATGCCCTTTGAGAGCTTTTCGAAAGCCGTTAGCAAAATTTGAAGAAAGTGGTTCTGCTATGGATAAAAAGAAATTAGAAAGACCCCCTGTGACAACAGAGCAAAATTTGAAGAAAGTGGTTCTGCTATGGATAAAAAGAAATTAGAAAGACCCCCTGTGGCAACACATGATGCAGTTGCTGAAGTTTTACAAGCAACGCAAAATTTAGCAAATGAAAACGAATATGGAGCATATAGGTTTATAGTATTTGAGAAAGGTTACTTCTTGTTTAAGAAGAAAATGGCGGCCACATACAACATTTACGATAAATGTAATATTTTTAATAAATCCCATTTCTTTCTGTACATACAGGCATTTTTAATTTTAAAATTGTTCAATGATTGATGAAAATAGCAGTATTTCAAAATACGACTTACTATTGAGAAACCCTATATATTGGGTTGCCTATAATTATTGCTGTGCGTGTTTTTGAACTTCGTTTAAATTATTTATACGCCTGCCGCATGAAGTGAACTTTAGAGTTTAGAAAAGGCTAAAAATTCGCTAAGCTCGCCCCGCGCAATCCAAAATTTCAGGCTTTGCCAAACACCAAATTTTACGTCATCTTTAACAAGTGGTATTTATGTATTTAAGGAATTTGACTCCCATAAACAACGATACTGTGATTTACCGGGAAATTATCGGTAAACCGGTTTTGATTGACAAATTACTGGTGATTAAAAAAGTCGGCAAATTACAATCCATACCCAATCGGGCTTCATGTAGTATAGTAGGCGCTTTTATCGAGGCTCATTTGTCGCAGGCGAGTGTTGGTGTACAAAAAGGGACGATATTTATACAGAAGCTAGAGTCCAACAAATTTAACGTGAACGCTGGACTGGACCAGTGAATCACCTGCTGAAAACAAATACAATTGTATTTTGTCATCATTTTTATTGTTATTGAAAATTCATGATCTTAATAATTTCACTAGAAACTCACTGGTGCGCCACTCCACGTTAAATTTGTTCATCTGTAACTTCCATAAATTAATTGCGATTTTTGATTAAGTCCGCATCCCACGTTGAATAATAGCGACAAGCCACTGAGATACCACCAGCTGTGTTCACTGGCCGAAAACATAACAGTCAACACAGGGTGGTCCCCAGCAGCTCAGTCACCAGAACACGAAGAACATCCACGTACGTACGTAACAAATCAACGCACAATCTACATCTCCGCCACTCGATGGTCAACTATTTATTAAGCCCGGTATAGAGAGAGACCGGTGGCTCTGTCGAGGAGGTATGCGTACAGTACAATCTACTACACTAATTGGACACTTACAGCCGACTGGAGGACTCGTTCGCGGCCTCGTCGCCCTCGATCCGGTACACCTTTCCGGACATCACGTATTCGAAACTGTCTGCCCGCGAACTCTCGTTTTCGAAGCCCTGGGGGTTCCACTCGCCACCGTCCGGGTAACCATCTTCGCGGAGCGTCGTCGCCAGAACTAAACGGAACTTATCACCTACAATTAGAATAACAAAAAAAGAAATTAATATTTGTTTATTAATAATAATAATAATAATAATAATAATAATACGTCTTTATTTATTATAGAAAAAATATTTTACAAAATGTCTAGTAAAAGTAACAGGCGAAGTTCAGTTAGCCTAATGACTATTAACTGTTCTTCCACTTAACCTGAAGAATATTAACAGATTATTGCATAAATGGTTCATACAAATAATATTTAATTAAGAAAAAGTACTTTTTTAAAAGTAAAAGTAAAAGTATGTGCGATAAAACGAATTAGGATTAACACTACGATTAACATTAACACTAACATTAACATTAACATCACTCTTAAGGCCCATCAAAACTCATCCGCAAGCAAGTGACGACGAAATTTCCGCTTAAAATTTGTCAATGTGAGATTTTTGAGTTTTGTTGGAATTTTATTATATATTTTATAAATATTGTAACTGAATGATCTCTGAAACAGAGCCGTTTTATGACATGGCGGTGAAATAGTTCCTCTAAATCTCACATTGATATTATGTACATCACATCGATACACGATTCTATCGTAAAGGTAGGGAGGCGTACGATAGAGGATTATTTTATGGTAGAGAGATGCACAATGTAGAATTCGACGTTTCTCCATATTTAGCCACTGTAGTTCGGCAAGTTTATGGGATATGCGTTCGTGCTTACGAATTCCGAAAATTAGAAAATTAGACGTATGCAGGAGTTTTGGATTTTCTGAATGCGGTTCTTCGTCACTTGATCTAAACAGGCGTTATAAACAACATCAGCAAAGTTGAAGTGACTTAAAACGAGTGTGTCACAGAGCAAACGTTTTGTTTTTAAACTTAAATGATGTCTATTCGTGTAAAGCATCTTCAAACTCTAAAATGACTTCCTGATACAGTTACTTATATGCAACTTGAATCGTAAATTAGTATCGATATTTAAACCAAGATTTTTGCACATTCTACTATGTGTATTGGAGAGTCATCGATTTTCAGTTGAAGTTCAGATTTTGCAATTTCGATATATTTTTGTGGGCCAAAAAGCATAATCGATGATTTTCTAGCATTCATTTTTAAAGAATGTTTACGAGAGATATCTACTAATTGCTATAAATCGAAAGATATGTTATTCCCAGCTAGTATTAAGTCATTCGGTTTGAAAGAGTACAGCAGTTGCGTGTCATCCGCGTATAAATTCGCAGTACAATGTTTTAACACGGCAAATACTTTGTTCACTGCACTCTTGATGAAACTAAATTATAATATTAGATAATTTCAAATTAAAACAATTGTTTAGTTTCATGTTGTTGTATTAAGTTTCCAGTTATTTTTGTAATTTCTTTGAGAATAGTCGTCATTGACCGAAACACGTGTCAGGAAACTGAATACAACAACATGAAACTAAACAAATGTTTTAATTTGAAATTACCTGAGAGAATTTGTTTAAATCAAATATTGGTACCGTGCGATCATTTAAAACATGATTTAGAGAAGGCTTTGAATTTTATATTAGATTGGCCGTTAACACATAGTTTACCATAACCTCAAATTTATTCATTCATTCAATTAGCATTCTGTGTGTGTTTTCAATGTTTTTTTGGTGAAGGATATTCAGTTATTATATATTCCATTTGTTTCTGGATCTCGCCTAGCTATGGAAAAGTGACAGTTTAAGTATTGTAAATGGGGTTGGTTGTGTTTTAAATCAGGGTTTTTAAATGTCACTGTCAGATGTTCGATTTTAAGGTTATAATTTCTGACTATTGTGATCTTACACTGTTGCCTGTTTTACAAATTTTCAGATATAAAAGGATAATAATTAGTAGTTTTAAGATTAACAAAATTGACTACTTGGTTTTTGTACATACAAACACAGCAATAATATTGTATATAACAAATATAATGAATTCGGCTCTGCAAACTTATTTCGTCATCCATTTGTATTTCTCGCTTGGGTCTTCCCGTTAACACATTTTGATCAACTCCATCCATCCACCTTAATTTTGGTCATTCTCTCTTCTGTTGGCCCTCAGTATTTTTTTGTAGAATTGCAAATTTATTCCCACCCTCTTGTGATACTGATAATTTTCATGTCAAACAATTTTTAAGCCCTCATTCCACTTTTATTATTTAGCATTGCAACACTAGATTAATTTGATTTAATAATAAAATGCTCGAAGAAGCGACCGCGTGGCGAAATAATTGTTGCAAGATTAACAATAAACCTCTTGAAAATTAAAAAGAGGATTAGTTATGATATCATAAATGATTGCAACACTGTTAAAATAAGGAATCAGGAGTGCCAATTAATAAAAAATGTAAATGTTGATACTGCAACATAACAACACGAAAGCATGGCTAGGCGAGATCCAGAAACAAATGGAACGGTGTATATATTGCCCTTTTTCGACATTAGTGGAAATTGCAGAGATTGCAGCGCTACTAGTAATTTTTATTATTTTTAGTACGACAAAGTGGGACTATTGAGCACTACAGACCGTTAACACATAGTTTACCATAACCTCAAATGTATTCCTTTATTCAATTAGCATTCTAGGCAACTGCACAAAAAAGCTCCCGCCTAATCTATCATAATTTAAACGATCGCACGTGATTATATTAAAACCCAATAGCCACTATTGGTCCCCTTAGGACGATTAGTATTTGTTTAGATCAAATAGGGTATAAAATTAACCCGAAAACCACTATTGGCCCTTTTAAGACGATTTCTGTTTCGAATATGGGTTAATGACAAGACCAAACTATGCTTTAACAAAGTCTGTTTTATTAAAATATGATAAAAGACAAACCTATCTTTGTCTAAATCTGCGGTACAAATATCGTCGATGAACTTTGACATACTAACGGGCTCTTAAAACCAGACTTGGCATAAGTCACAATAAGCATACTTTTAAGGAGAGAGCAAAAACTGTTACCATCTTAATTTACCAAAATTGATTTGAATTTGGGTACCCTAACGTTATAAACGTCATATATCTCATGACTTACAATACCATGGAGAATATCCATTAAGCCCCAATCGACTTAAGGTAACTGAACATACTTGATGTGACCTTAAAACTAAATACGATTGTCTGTTTACTATATTATTTATTATCTCTACTAAAAAATAAACGAGTCTTATCACTTTAACGTCATCCAGAAGTAAGTATATGTTTTAATCAGATTAGATTTTAAAGATGTGTATTGATTATATTATATATAGAATTGTAACATTTTTTCATTATATTAGAACCAATATTTATGTAGTATGTGAGTGTGAGAGTAGATTTTGATATCGCGACCTTGCTGGTATGTACGCGGGCCTTTCAAGGCTACCTGATTTTTGGGGCTTTGTTGAATGGATCCATCGAGGTTGATTAAATGCCGCTGTCATTAAGAAATAATGGTCTATAAAATCGAATGGTAATCATTGCGATAGAGAACTAATTATTATTAGTAATAACATAATTAAGAGGTCACTTGTCCCAATTATCATTTCTACTCTTGCAATCGTTAGGATTACAGACTGTTAAACATTTTTTAGGCATCAGAAAAAATCCAGGATTAAGATTAAATTACGTTGCCAATTCTGTTGTACATTTCTTTCCCGACAGATAAAAGCGTTCAATTTAAGTTTCGAACGAGTGTTTTCCATTCCCAGACTAAGCATGAAGTAAAATTTCGAGTTTAGAAAAGCCCCGCGTAGAAAATTTGTCGAGGGTCGCGCAGCGACCCGAGACAAATTTTCACGGGGCTTTTCTAAACTCGAAATTTTACTTCATGCGCCACGCGTGTTAAACACTAAAGTATCGTGAAGTTTTAAATATACTTCTAAATACTGATTTGAGGCAGTATTCAATGTAGCTTTGTGATATGTAAGTATAATTTAAAGAAATACTATGAATGCAAATTGGTCTAAACGCTTGAGTTGTTTAGGATTTGGTTAATCTTAGAAATAAACATTTGGGTTTCTAAAATCCCGATCAACTAAAATAATGCGTACTATATGGAACACCCTGTTGTTGGTTAACTACTCTTTGGAGTAGCTAACAATGTTTGCTTCAACATAAGTATTAATAAAATTGTCAATACTTGGCAACCAACACTTCAAATATTAAAAGTGCGATTTTTTTCGCAATCTACAAGTTAGCCTTACAAAGAGTGAATCAAACACTAATTAAAACAACTACTTCCTGAGCTAATACCCCGACGGACATTGAATTATACAACAAGTGTTTGTTGTTACATACAGTGACCTACTGCAAATATAGTTTGTTTGCCCTAGTAGAAGAAAAACTGCTTTGAAGAGTACGTAACAGTTTTCCTCTTTGTCGAAGCTTTAGAATTCTAAAAGACCATTGAGCAAGATCATCAGAAAAACTGCTTTGAAGAGTACGTAACAATTTTCCTCTTCGTCGGAGCTTTTGACTTCTAAATGGTCATTTAGAAGTCTAAAGCTCCGACGATTAGGAAACTTGTTATGTACTCTTCAAAGCAGTTTTTCTGATGATCTTGCTCAATGGTCATTTAGAAGTCTAAAGCTCCGACGAAGAGGAAAATTGTTACGTACTCTTCAAAGCAGTTTTTCTGATGATCTTGCTAAATGGTCATTTAGAATTCTAAAGCTCCGACGAAGGCGTAAATTGTTACGTACTCTTCAAAGCAGATTTTCTGATGATCTTGCTCAATGGTCATTTAGAATTCTAAAGCTTCGACAAGGAGGAAAACTGTTACGTACTCTTCAAAGCAGTTTTTCTTCTACTAGGGCAAACAAACTATATTTGCAGTAGGTCACTGTATGTAACAACAAACACTTGTTGTATAATTCAATGTCCATCGGGGTATTAGCTAAGGAAGTAGTTGTTTTAATTAGTGTTTGATTCACTCTTTGTAAGGCTAACTTGTAGATTGCGAAAAAAATCGTACTTTTAATATTTGAAGTGTTCTGCAACCAAGTATTGGCAATTTAATTAATACTTATGTTGAAGCAAACATTGTTAGCTACTCCAAAGAGTAGTTAGCCAACAACAGGGTGTTCCATATAGTACGCATTATTTTAGTTGATCGGGATTTTAGAAACCCAAATGTTTATTTCTAAGATTAACCAAATCCTAAACAACTCAAGCGTCTAGACCAATTTGCATTCATAGTTTTTTTTTTAATTATACTTACATATCACAAAGCTACACTGAATACTGCCTCAAATCAGTATTAAGAAGTATATTTAAAACTTCACGATACTTCAGTGTTTAACACGCGTGGCGCATGAAGTAAAATTTCGAGTTTAGAAAAGCCCCGTGAAAATTTGTCTCGGGTAATTAAAGTTAGTGAAACCGGAGATTAACAAGTTAATTTCATACATTAAATCAGTATTTTGAAGTATATTTTAAACTTCACAATATTTCACTGTTTAATACGCGTGGCGCATGAAGTAAAATTTCGAGTTTAGAAAAGCCCCGTGAAAATTTGTCTCGGGTCGCTGCGCGACCCTCGACAAATTTTCTACGCGGGGCTTTTCTAAACTCGAAATTTTACTTCATGCTTAGTCTGGGAGTGGAAAACACTCGTTCGAAACTTAAATTGAACGCTTTTATCTGCCGGGAAAGAAATGTACAACAGAATTGGCAACGTAATTTAACCTTAACCCTGGCTTTTTTCTGGTGCCTAAAAAATGTTTTGTACACTGCATATTATTTATTACTATCTCAGATTTACAGAGAGTTTTTCCTTTAAGTATACATATCTTAATATACTGTGTATACGCTGTAAAGCTTCAGATATTTGTTGTTTTTACAAATATTTCAAATTGAACTTTTAAACGAGTGTTTTCCACTCCCAGATTAAGCATGAAGTAAAATTTCGAGTTTAGAAAAGCCCCGCGTAGAAAATTTGTCGAGGGTCGCGCAGCGACCCGAGACAAATTTTCACGGGGCTTTTCTAAACTCGAAATTTTACTTCATGCGCCACGCGTATTAAACACTGAAATATTGTGAAGTTTAAAATATACTTCAAAATACTGATTTAAGGCAGTACATTTTGAACTTCAATTTTGGGGTATGGAAGTATAATTTAGAGAAAAACTCTGAATGCAAATTTTTAGCATACTGCTTTCGTAGAATATTTTTAATTTCACCTAAAATCAGTGTTTTATACGCGTGGCGCATGAAGTAAAATTTCGAGTTTAGAAAAGGCTGAAAATTTGGTTTGGTCGCGTAAATTTTCAGCCTTTTCTAAACTCGAAATTTTACTTCATGCTTAATCTGGGAGTGGAAAACACTCGTTTAAGACTAAATTAAACTATTCTAAAAATCAAACGATTATCGGAAAAGTTACAGCTCATGTATACACTTATGTATATTTAAAAGCAAAATACCCAGTATGTTTGCCAATTTTAGTGGTGGCCAGGGCCGAAAGGGTTAAATTCTGTTATTTGTTAACAAGTGCGTATGTTTTTAATGTTTTTTGGTTAAAGAAAGTTGATATTCAGTTACACTGCCGTTTTTTTTTTTTTTTTAATAAAATGTCGGGTAAGTGGGATTATATAGTTAGTTAGAAACTAGATTTCCCGTATATTGTATCTTACTCATAAAATTCATTTTAGAGACGACATAATTAGTGTAAATTAGGTGCTTTTTCAAGGGAAACCACAAAGCAGCAGTATTTGTAATTTTGTTTATTTTTAGTACGACAAAGTTGGACTATTAAGCAATCAGAGAACTTGCCCCATGAAGAATTTACTAATATAGTGAAGGAAATTCCATCTGGTGGCCAATCTGAAGATAATTCAGAAAATGAAGTAGAGGCCAATTATTACCTGATAGAATCTCCTATCATGGATGACGAAATAGTCGTTGCTGACTAAATTATCATAGACAGAAATACCTGAAATGTGGATACCAGATACCAGAGTATAGCGAAAAAGACTTATTACCCGTATCGGAAATACAATGGCTTCTCAATGCCGATACATTTGTTTAGAGACGAGTTGTATTGAATTGTACTAGGTGGATCAAAAAGTTGGGAATAATCCTAAGAGATGGCGAGATTGCACTAATGTGTACCATATACAACAAGCTTCATCCTTCATTAGATGACACAAAATTTCAGCCATTTATGTTTACGCATTTAGAAGTTACAGCAGTGAGAAGCAACCAACCTCCGTGTTATTTCAAAAATGGAAAAATCTGAGTTTCGTGTCTGATTTAACACTATTATTTACGTAAGAAAGTGATAACCGAGACCAAAGCCAAGCTAGATAAATATTTTCCGTACTCTGCACCGTCGATGAAGATGATTCAAAAGTAGTTTTCTGACTTTTGTTGTGGTCGTACAAGCACCAATGACACTGAACGATCTGGACGCCTAAAAGACGTCAAAACACCAGAAAACGTGAAAAAAATCTCTGATCTTATGTTGAACGACCCGAAAGTGAAATTGAGGGAGCTAGCTGAGACCACATATATGCCGTATGGCAGTGTGTCCAATATCATACATGATATTTTGGGTATGAAGAAGCTCTGCGTGCGATGGATGCCGCGTTTGTTCACAGTGGACCAAGAACGAATCCGTGTTACGACTTCCCAGAAGAATTTAGCAATGTTTACGCAAAATCCAACAGAGTTTTTGCGCCGATTAATAACCATTGATGAAACATGGATCCATTTCTACACACCAGAGTCCATACAACAGTCAAAATAATGAGTGAAAGTGCTCCGAAGCGTAAAAAACGCAATAATGGACCGGAAAGGTTATGGACTCCTTATTTTGGGTTGCGTATGGAATAATATCCATCGACTATCTTTAAAAAGGTAAAAGCATAACTGGCGCATATTATTCATCATGGATCGTTTGAAAACAGAAATCGCAGAAAAACGGCCGTATTTGAAGAAGAAAAAATCGGTTATCATCATGACAATGCGCATGCTCATTCATCGTTAGTTGTACAAGCAAAATTGCACGAAATCGGATTTGAACTGGTTCCTCAGCCACCGTATTCGCTAGACCTAGCCCTCAGTGACTTTTATCTATTTCCAAACCTGAAGAGATGAAACTGAAACTGAGTCCTATTTTGGAGAGCTTCCGAAGGACTCATTTTCGGATGGGATAAAAAAGTTAGAAAATCGTTGGAGTCGCTGTATCGACTTAAAAAGAATGTATGTTGAAAAATAAACCCGAATTTGACCAAAAAAATATTTTCTTGTTTCACTTTTTCCAAACTGAAGACTGTGGACCATGTAACATACCAGCAGATATCAACGATCCGCTTGAAGTATTTCTCGCCCTATTCCCAAATAGTTTGCACAAAGTCAAGCAAACCAATCCAACCTACAAATATAGATAAAATAAAAATGTTCTTTGCCACAATATACTAATGGATATAAAAGATCTACCGAGCTATCGGAACTTTTGATCCATTAAATTGGAACTAAGAGATTCCTATATCTCAAGTCTGATATCAAGAACAAGATTGGTTGATTAGGAATCTACACCTCAATAATAATGTTTTCGAACGGAAACATGGTGAAGCGGAGCGACCAAACCAAATTTTAACGCTCTTCTAAACTCAAAATTTTACTTAATGCGGCACGCGTATAAAACCCTGAAATATTGTAAAGTTAAAAACGAGTAATAATCGAAATATTTTAATAACAAAATATTTAGATTTTTCTTCACACATTCTCAAGTCAGGTCAAATAATGTATGAAATTAACTTGTTAATCTCCGGTTACACTAACTTTAATTAAATCTTATTCATTGATTAAATTTATTTGTCGATTCGAAAACATTTTCCATGTCGTAAACTGCAATGCCACATGAATTGATTAATTTTTGACATGAACGAGGTCTGTTCAGATAATAACAGAATTTATTTTTTTTCAACTGTATTATTCATTTTACAGATTATTGGTCCTTGTCCCTATTAAAGTACTTTTCTCCGTAATTCGCACACTTTTCCCAGCGGTGTTTCAATTTTGCGATACAGTATTAGATGCTTCGCTTGAAATGGCCTGTGCGGTCAGTGACGAATTTGCTTGGGGAGCCAATCCATTTTGATGATTGAACTTTTGTCTCAATGTCGTAGCCATAAGCCCAGCTTTTGTCACCTGATGATTCTCTGCATGAATGTTTTATCGTGATTTGCTTGTTCAAGGAGTTCTCGACAAATGTCCACTCGATTTGCTTTCTGTTGTTCGGCCAACAAACGAGGAACAAATTTTGCTGCAACTCTACCCATGTTCAATTTTTCAGTCAAAATCCCATGACATGGCCCAGTTGAGAAGCTAAACTCTTCTGCAA
This sequence comes from Philonthus cognatus, assembly GCA_932526585.2. Classification (NCBI taxonomy): domain Eukaryota; kingdom Metazoa; phylum Arthropoda; class Insecta; order Coleoptera; family Staphylinidae; genus Philonthus; species Philonthus cognatus. The sequence continues at coordinate 53,071,018 of OW052247.1, read as the reverse complement.
GTTCTCTGGCAGTCAATCAGCGATTTGCACGCACCAGATTGTTGATGTTCTGAACGTGGGAGTCATCAGTTCAAGTGGAAGACCTTCATAGTCGACGATCATCTTCAATCGACTGAAGACAACTTTTAAATCGTGAAAACCATTCGTAACATTGCGTACGACCCAGAGATCATCTTCGTAAGCTTGTTTTAAAAGATTAAACGTTTCTTCAAACATTTTCCCCAGTTTTACGCAAAACTTTGTGTTGCATCGTTGCTCCAGAAACTCGCACATTTCAAAAATCGCCACTAACACTTTAACACGTTGCACCTAAATAAGAATATCACGAAAACTAAACGATATATCAACAATCCAAGAACATCAGCGCTCTTTTCGGCTTAATCAAATAGAAAAATCAAATTTCGCCAAACATCTAATCGATGAAAACCATTCTTTTGGCGAGGATGTACTTAAGATCATCCATTATGCCGAAAAGGGCCGAAAAATGAACCTCCTAGAATCCCTGGAGATACAGAAAGCCCGCGCTAATCCGGGAATCCCCCTAATTAACGACCAGGTCGATCTAGTATATACCCCCATTTTTAATGCTATTTTGTAAATAACCATTTTGTGTATATATACCTGTACCATATCGTAATTTAAGTTACTCTGTTTGATAATGGCAAGTTGAATTGCCGAAACTGCAGTCACGAAAATAAAAATAGTGTGTTATACAAACAAAGTTAAAGTGTTTTATTTCATTGAATCCAAGAACATGCGCTTACAAAGGAGGTTATGCACAAGGCAGTGCTGCCAACAGCATATCATTAAATATCTCGTAATTGGAAAGTAATTCAAAATGTTTAGTTGTTATCTGAACAGGCCTCGTATGTAACTATTACTAGATATTAATCGATAAAATTGGTCGATTTAACTGACGTTGGTGAAACCCGCTACAGTAATTTAATTTAAAAAAAATTAATAATGATATTGCATCAATGGCACTTAATGCGTTAATGAATATTAATTTTTACACTATCATTAAAATTTACTTAATTATAACTTCTTTTACCGACTATATCAATTTGTATGCAAAGCAGAATCGGTAATCCGGTTCGAAGGACAATTATGCGTGTACTCATCGATGCACGCACGTTCTGGCTTCATCGTGGCTACCGAACGGGCGACTTTGATGATAATCCAGTAATTCACAAAAAAGGATCATTGCGAAATTCGCGTATTATTATTATTTATCGTAGCCGGGCGATTATTTACCAACACGGGCATGACGAACGGACCGAGGCGAGACACCGCGCGGTGCAGGTTATGTAACACGGAGTCAAGGTCAGCCGGTACACGTTTAGAGGATGTAAACCGACTGGCGACCGACTTGAGAAAGACGTGACCGCAATATTCGCGAATTTTGCGGCGCGTCGTTACAATGGATGGCAACATTTCGCGCGGATTACGTTGGGTTTTTAATGATCGTTTTATTTAATCCGATATGATCGTGATCGCGACGGTGGGATTGGCGAATGACCAGGTGCCGACTGGTTTGCGCCGTTAGCAACAGAAAGAACAGGTGGCTGATGGCGAACACGCGCGACAAAAAAAAACGCGAAAATCGCTAATGGTAAAGAGGCAAATTTGCGCTTTAACTTGGGGAAGGCTTAATAATTTCTCACCTTAAAATTTAATAAAATATCACCTTATTCCTGTTTTCGCGCGAGAGAAAAAAACCTACCTTTTTCTTTCATACCACTTATTTTATTGATCTGCCCGTGCAATTAAAAACCTGTGTAATTGAAACTACACAGGTTTCAGTTACACGGCAATCTTCATCAAACTCATTATCAAACTAAAAACACTTAAGCTTGTATTAGACAGCACTATTTTCTTGTAAAAGAAAATACTGTACTATTTTCTATCATGGTGTACGAAATAGAACATGTCCTATTTCCATTATACAAAACTGAACAAGATTCGCGTTTGGTCATATTTTGTGTATTATACCATGATAGAAAATAGTATACTATTTTCTTGTACAAGAAAATAGTGTCGTCTAATGCAAGCTTTAGATTGTTAATAATTACCGTGTTGTTGAAACTTGAAACTAGTCAACTCATATTTCTCAGACCGTTTTCAGTATGTTGAAATAGACAATCAGAAATCACCACTGTCCCGTATAAGTAGAGGTGTCTTACAAGGATCTGTTCTCGGCCCATTGTTTTTCATAATATACATTAACAATCTGGAAGAATGTATGGGCGAAGCAAACTTGATTGTATACGCAGATGACACGTCAGCCTTCAATTTTAAAGATGACATTAAAACTCTCAAATTCAGTACCGATACAACAAAAGACAAACTAAAAATTTGGTTTACTGCCAATGAATTATCGCTAAATGAATCGAAGACTCAAACATTGATCGTCGGTACTTGACCTATGGAGCAGCATTTCAGAGAACAAAAAGGAAAGCTCTTAGGAATTAGCTTTGAACCAACACTCAGGTGGTTCACATACTGCGATCAGCTTGCAAAAAAATTGAGCTCGCTCATTTTTTTATTTCGCAATATTACTGCCTCCACAAAGGTTTTGCTAAATGCATATCATGCAATATTTCATTCAAAGATGACCTACGTAATCATTATATGGGGTCACTTGGCATCTAGCGACCGAATATTCAAGTTACAAAGAAAAGTCATTAGGGTAATTGGCGGTGTACACTACAGACACGAAACAAATGATCTTTTTAAAAAATTTAACATCTTAACGTTACCTAGTGCATTGTTTAATGCACAATAAACAAAACTTAAGTAAGTACGATCCTGTTTGCGACACGCACGCATATAACACGAGGACGAGAGAAGATCTACGCATGCCGTACTCTAGATTGAACAAAACTCGGGGAGGTGTCAATTATTATGGAGTAGGTTTCTACAATTCGCTACCAAAAAATGTTAGAGAGCTAAATGTCTGTCAGTTCAAAAAGTACATAAAAAAAGTGTTAACAGCAAATTGCTTATTCTCTATAAATGATTTTTTTTTAAGATAACTTATTAGTATATAAGTATGTATTGTATTCTTTTGTAATGACGAGTGTAAATATTTTTTTGTAAATATATAACACAATAAAGTTAAATAAAAAATAAAATAAAAAATAAATAAAAGTGGCACAGAAAAGTTAGGTGTTTTCTTTATATCAAAATTGAAATGTTCAACGAAGTAAACGCCTTTAAAATTCAAGAAAAAAAGCACCTTCAAATAAAAGTGGTATAGAAAAGTTAAGTGTTTTCTTTATATCAAAATTGAAAATGTTCAACAAAGTGAACGCCTCCAAAATTCAAGAAAGAAAACACCTTTATATTGCCTTGAATATAAAATCATAATTATGGGTTTCAGTCAAGGCGGTAGGTAAGGGAAGGGGATATGGGGGTTCAAAAATCTTAAGATTTAGGTATGGGCATTGTCAGAAGGGTTACACTTGTCAAAATCCTGGTTACTTTGAGCCCCTAGTCAAAATATTGTCTAAAAGTAAGCCATTACCTTCTCCTAATCAATGTATTTTGGATGAAACAGAACATCAATTTTTTTGGCAAGTACAAGTATTTTTGACACAACGCTGGTCAAAATAACTATAAAAGCCTCGATATGATGAAAATGTCCAAAATACAATTCTGAATGTAAAAACAAGATAAATACAAATTCAAAACTATTTGAATTCGAGAAAATAAGCTTACGCTTCTTATAGTTTGCACACTTTAAACATAATATATAAAATTACGACAAAACTATTCGTGAAAATGCAAACAGTGTCCTAATTAATAAGACAATTTAAGAGGATAAATATCCATTGAAACAACTACTTCCCGTGCAAATACACCTCCGGATATTGAATTATACAATGAAATATTTAAAATCTTATTTAATTTGATTTGTTACAACGCTCTATTAAAGTATATGTAACGTTTAGGTCAAATTTTCTTCAAACCAACTAACAATACAATTTAAAATGAAAGCAACAAATTAGAAGTGAAAGGACTTGGATTAAAACTAATGTCTTAGGCCATCTATAGACGCGTTTCGAGATTTATCTCTCTTCAGTATAGCTTTGCTTATGACGTTTAAAAAAAAAATTAAGAATAAAATTAAAACAAACTTACTTGGAAAACGTGTTGTGTGTAGAATGAACAGGTACACAGAAATGGAATCCCCTTTTTTACCTATAAATACCGACCATCATTTTCACTCATTCTATTTCTGTGTACCTGTTCATTCCACACACAACACTTTTTCCAAGTAAGTTTGTTTAATTTTTTTTTAAACGTCATAAGCAAAGCTATACTGAAGAGAGATAAATCTCGAAACGCGTCTATAGATGGCCTAAGACATTAGTTTTAATCCAAGTCCTTTCACTTCTAATTTGTTGCTTTCATTTTAAATTGTATTGTTAGTTGGTTTGAAGAGAATTTGACCTAAACGTTACATATACTTTAATAGAGCATTGTAACAAATCAAATTAAATAATATTTTAAATATGTTATTGTATAATTCAATATCCGGAGGTGTATTTGCACGGGAAGTAGTTGTTTCAATGGATATTTATCCTCTTAAATTGTCTTATTAATTAAGACACTGTTTGCATTTTCACGAATAGTTTTTTCGTAATTTTATATATTATGTTCTAAATGTAAACCCAAACAGGGAAGTTTTCTTGTAAGTATACATATCCCTATCCATACTCTGTGAATGTTTAAGCATACGTTGTTTTTAGAAAACTGTTAAATTTGAAATTTCTAACGGGTGTTTCCACTCCTTGGTTAAGCATGAAGTAAAATTTCGAGTTTAGAAAAGCCTGAAAATTTGGTTTGGTCGCGTAGCGAAGCGGAGCGGCCAAACCAAATTTTCAGGCTTTTCTAAACTCGAAATTTTACTTCATGCGCCAGGCGCACGAGACACTGATTTAACATGAAGTTGAAAATATTCTGCCTCAGCAAATTGTTATTGCAATATATAATATAAACTTCACAATATTTCAGTGTTTTTTTTTTAAATTAGACGCTTTCTGATGGCAAATATTTGTATCAAATTAAATAAGTATGAGTACTATCGGTACAAATAAAATGTTGGGACACGTAAAATTTGTTTAGTATGCGTCAAACTTTGGACCTTTCTTTTCCTCTCATTTAAATATTTTAATTGTATAGAAACGGCTTCTCGTGCCACATCTAATTGATATGCGAGTTGTTGTTACTTTTGAGCGTTATCCTCATCCAACAATTCTTGCAATTCGGTGTCACGGTTTTTTAAAAAAAGGTTATAATATGGAGTATTTTAACCTTTTTTTTAAAAACCGTGACACCGAATTGCAAGAATTGTTGGATGAGGATAACGCTCAAAAGTAACAACAACTCGCATATCAATTAGATGTGGCACGAGAAGCCGTTTCTATACGTTTGGAACCCATGGGAAAGATCCAGAAGGTAGGAAAATGGGTTCCAATAAAATGGATGAAAGACAGCAGGAAAACTAAAAAAAAAACACCTGCGAAATGCTGCTTGCGAAGTACAAAAGAAAATCATTTCTCCATCACATTGTGACTGGTGATGAAAAATGGATATATTTCGAAAATCCTAAGCATAAAAAATCATGGGTAACTCCAAGCAAACCAGCGACATCGACTGCAGGGCCAAATCGCTATAGACGGAAGACAGTCCTCTGTTTGGTGGGATCAGAAAAAATCATGGGTAACTCCAAGCGAACCAGCGACATCGACTACAGGGCCAAATCGCTATAGACGGAAGACAGTGCTCTGTTTGGTGGGATCAGAAGGGTGTTATCTATCATGAGCTGTATTAACCTGGCGAAACCGTTAATACTCAACGCTACCGACAACTAATGATGGATTTGAACCAGGCATTACGTGAAAAACGGCCAGAAAATCAAAAGAGGCAACACAAAGTGATTTTGCTTCACGCCCCCCGTAACTTCGCCAATGCTCATTCTGCTATTTTAGCGAGTTTGCATAAAAAATGAGGACTTTGCATGACGGGTGTTTCTTTGAGGCTATTTTATAAAATGTATGTAATTTTCATAATTCGGTAATAAATAGTAAACGAGATCGAATTTTAGATACATATCGATGTTGACAGGTAGTATTTTTTGTGCTCTTGTACTTTTTCTCTAAAATTGCCATAAAACTACTAAAATGCATAAATGTAGTTTTGCATGTTAAATTCCTATGTATAACTAATCGATTCAACACCCAGAGCAGCGCTTAAAAAACGATATCTGCAATTGAAACTTAAAAAACTTCAGTAGATAGACTGTAATTAATTATTAAAAATAATTAATAATAAAAATAAACAGAAACTGCAAACCACGATAATTGTGCCCGTATTTATTTAACCGTCATTACAAATACTTTGCCTGTGTTTGAACAATATTAAGAATTTGGAATTCCCGGGAATTACGTGTCGCGCCGTTAAAATAATTAAACACTACAACATAATCAATCATCCACGAGACATTATGTACGCAAATTACCAAAAGTTCTCAAAAAGTGAAAAATATGCAAAATTTCGGAAATAGACTAAGTAAACAGCTGTTCGCGCCGTGGTACCCGCCACCTAGCGGATTTCTGTATAAGCAGCATCGGTGTCGGTTGCGTATGAGTTGCATGGTGTCAGTCGGTTTTTTATTGTGTAACGTAATAATTTAATGCTGTTCGTGGTATTTGTTCGTACAAAACCGATGTAAATATGCATGTCATAATAAGTTGCGGCTTTGAAACGGTTGACACAACCATTTTCCGACGGAAAAGCCTGTCGAAAGGTAGGAAGCTTTGTGAAAGTGGCACGTAACCGACGTATCCGAAGAAATAAGAGGAGACGAGAATAATATCTTGCGCGGGGTTGTTTTACGAGAAACACCCGGGGCATTGAACTCCAAAGCAGACACCCTGTACTACAAACCGTCGGTAGAGGTAACCTATACAAAATTGTAATATTTCTGTGTCATAATGAGATTTCATTTTCAACAAGTTCATTGTAGCACGTAGAATTGTTTGGAAATGTTGTTAAATTATTAATTTACTTATTATTTACAATTACAAATAGAACGCATAATAAGAAATATACGCACTTCATTTAAGCTTTTTAAGTTTCTGCTTAGACAATTTGATATACAATTTCAAACAATGTTATTTTCCTTACTCGTAACAGAAGTGCCACTTTCTCCTACTGTTTCAGTTAGTGAGAGTGAACTTCTTCAACTTGTAAGACGAAATGTTGTATTTAACGGAGGTGGAAATAGTAATTTTAGTCGTGTGAAAACTCGCTAAAAATTACTTTTCCCCCCTCGTTAAGTATTAGGGTATTTCAGAACTCCCGTATGACGAAATGACAACCGGCACCGATGCTGCTTAGGCTTAAAACCGCGTGGCGGCGCTGCAATCGCCGCTTACTTAGCCGATTGTAAAACATTAGCCGTTTTTGCCGGAATCGTGCCACAGACCGACTTCATTGAGGATAACGCTTGATTCGGATTCCTGGGATCCAGGATGGGGGGTCAATTTTTGGCCGATCACAGATCGGTGCGGTCGGTAAAAATATGAATTGGATAATTCTTGTTCATTTTGCAAATTTTGGAGATTTTTGTTAATCCTTTCAAATTTTCACAACATTGTCCTAATTTGGTACATTCTTAAAACTCGTCAAGTTATTTTGGTGGACTTTTTAGAATCCCTATTTGTGAATTATACATCAGACTGTAATAATCAATTCTTAAAATAAGTGACGCAATTCATAAGCTCCGAGGTTCTAGGGGCCCCTTTTTCTGTAAGATCCTTTTGAAGCATAGACGTTGAATTCAAAATGACAGTCTTCATTGTTGTAATGTCAGCTTAAACTCAGTTCGAAGATGAATCCAGTTCAACGTTTTTTGTGCGACTGGTTCTAAATTCATATCGGCTGAGGCCCCGAGGACATGAGTAACGTTATTTGTTAACCACCTCCCAAATATTTTGTTACGCCACACAGTGTAAGAGCAACCCCGAAATTCGTTTTTCTTTGGAAAAAGTTTCCACTCCCAGAGTGGAAAACGGGTCGCTGCGCGACCCTCGACAAATTTTCACAGGGCTTTTCTAAACTCGAAATTTTAGTCTGGAAGTGGAAAACACTCGTTTAAAGCTTCAAATTGAACTCTTTTAAAAACAACGAATATCTAAAGATTGAAAACAAAATAAGCTGAATTTGAAATACGTATACTTTAAAGAAACACTTCCTGTATTAAAAAAAAAATGATGTATTGCAGCTAAAAATTGCTAAATAATTATACGTTTGATTGAAGCTTAAAATGTCAATTTGCAGCTTAAAACGAGTGTTTTCCACTCCCAGACTAAGCATGAAGTAAAATTTCGAGTTTAGAAAAGCCTGAAAATTTGGTTTGGTCGCGTAGCGCGAAGCGCGGAGCGGCCAAACCAAATTTTCAGGCTTTTCTAAACTCGAAATTTTACTTCATGCGCCACGCGTATAAGACACTGATTTCAATCGAAGTTTACTCGTTCACAATATTTCAGTGCATTCTGTGTTTAATACGCGTGGCGCATGAAGTAAAATTTCGAGTTTAGAAAAGCCTGAAAATTTGGTTTGGACGCTCCGCGCTTCGGGCTACGCGACCAAACCAAATTTTCAGGCTTTTCTAAACTCGAAATTTTACTTCATGCTTAGTCCGGGAGTGGAAAACACTCGTTTAAAGCTTCAAATTGAACTCTTTTAAAAACAACGAATATCTAAAGATTGAAAACAAAATGAGCTGAATTTGAAATACGTATACTTTAAAGAAACACTTCCTGTATTAAAAAAAATTATGTTGTATTGCAGCTAAAAATTGCTAAATAATTATACGTTTGATTGAAGCTTAAAATGTCAATTTGAAGCTTAAAACGAGTGTTTTCCACTCCCGGACTAAGCATGAAGTAAAATTTCGAGTTTAGAAAAGCCTGGAAATTTGGTTTGGTCGCGTAGCGCGAAGCGCGGAGCGGCCAAACCAAATTTTCAGGCTTTTCTAAACTCGAAATTTTACTTCATGCGCCACGCGTATAAGACACTGATTTCAATCGAAGTTTACTCGTTCACAATATTTCAGTTGATTCTGTGTTTAATACGCGTGGCGCATGAAGTAAAATTTCGAGTTTAGAAAAGCCTGCAAATTTGGTTTGGTCGCTCCGCGCTTCGCGCTACGCGACCAAACCAAATTTTCAGGCTTTTCTAAACTCGAAATTTTACTTCATGCTTAGTCTGGGAGTGGAAAACACTCGTTTAAGGCTTCAAATTAAACTCTTTTAAAAACAACGAATATCTAAAGATTGAAAACAAAATGAGCTGAATTTGAAATACGTATACTTTAAAGAAACACTTCCTGTATTAAAAAAAATTATGTTGTATTGCAGCTAAAAATTGCTAAATAATTATACGTTTGATTGAAGCTTAAAATGTCAATTTGAAGCTTAAAACGAGTGTTTTCCACTCCTAGACTAAGCATGAAGTAAAATTTCGAGTTTAGAAAAGCCTGGAAATTTGGTTTGGTCGCGTAGCGCGAAGCGCGGAGCGGCCAAACCAAATTTTCAGGCTTTTCTAAACTCGAAATTTTACTTCATGCGCCACGCGTATAAGACACTGATTTCAATCGAAGTTTACTCGTTCACAATATTTCAGTGCATTCTGTGTTTAATACGCGTGGCGCATGAAGTAAAATTTCGAGTTTAGAAAAGCCTGAAAATTTGGTTTGGTCGCTCCGCGCTTCGCGCTACGCGACCAAACCAAATTTTCAGGCTTTTCTAAACTCGAAATTTTACTTCATGCTTAACCTGGGAGTGGAAAACACTCGTTTAAACTTTAAATTGACCTATTTTAAGAAAACAACAAATATTTTAAAATCTACAACACGTAATTGGGATATCACAAGAAATTATGATCTAAAGTTTTTCTAAAAGAAAGAACAGTAATATACTCGCGGCCCAAACTGTCATCTAACTTCAAAATTTGACACAGCCAGGAAAAATCGTTGCAGATACAACTGTCGACATACTCTCTAAAAAATTTGAACCACACATTCCACATCAATGCGTCGCAGGACATCACGAATTCCACTAAACATTATTACCCTCACAATCTAAGTATACATATTAAGTACTAAACGCGCTTAGACTGTAATGTTACAAATACATGTACGTTAAATTTAACATTCCGTGTACAGAATGGCCACGAATACGTTAAATTTAACATTTCGCATACGAACTAGTTCCTGAATTACTTTCACTTTAAATTAAGGGACAACACCACTGTGACGGCTTCAAAAAATCGATTTTTTGAAAACCATCTAGAAAAATCTAAAATATATTTAAGAATAGAATGCCCTTGGTCCCAGGTCGAAAAAATTATTATTTTCGGAGATATTAAATATTTTGTGGAGCGGTGCAGCGCTCCGTGACGCTCGGGGTCCCGCGCAATTACGCCAGTGTATAAAAATTTGAGCAGAGACGATTTGCTGCAGCGTTGTTTGGGCGGCTTTACGCAAAACAATAACGAAAGCTACAACAAATCAGTTTGGGCAATAGCCCCCAAGTGTCAGTCCGGGGGCAAAAAAATCATCGATATTGCCGCTGATATCGCGGTATTATTATTCGACGATGGCCTGAGAAGCCTCATGAAAGTTATGGAGGCGTTGGGGGTAACCATCGGCCCAAATTGTTTCAATTTTTGCGTTGAAACCGACGCGGATCGAGCAGGCGGAGCGCTCGCTCACGGATGCTGCAAAAGAGGCAAGAAAAGCCTCTACAAGTTCAAGAAAAGATGCTGGGGATCTTGATTTGCTTCTTGAAGGCCAGCTATATGGTGCCGGAATCGCTGATTAGGTAAAAAATTTGTTTTCCAATTTATCACATAAATTAACAAACTTCAAACTTTGAATGCGTTTTTCTCAAAACCACTTTTTTGAGTGCGGCACGCAACAGAACTTGAGCAATTTTTATCCGATCGACTTCAAATTTGAACTGAATCAATAAAACTAGTTTATCTAAAGAAGTACATAGGACTTTCTCGATATCTCAATAAATAAAAAAATTATAGCCTTTTTTCAACGAGAAACTTTGCTAGAAAATCGACCTTAAATTTCGAAAGCGTTCCTATTTTTTAAAAATCAATATTATTTCAAATCCCTATGTACTTCTCTTCAAAATATCATATTATTAACGAAAACACTCGATATTTTTTTTCAGATCGACTTTAAAGACAGTTCTACTGCGTGCCGCGGATCACTGCAAAGGCAACAGCACCTGACGCGGGAGCTTCCCCACCGCCACCATGAGGCGTGAAAAATTTGAATTTCTTTTTATGTATCTTTAATAAACAACGAAAACAACAAAAAAAAATGAATATCTTTTTTTTTTCCCACAAAAAAAAAATTCTTGAAAAACGGCAAAAAAACAGGGGGTCACAGTGGTGTTGTCCGTTAAGGGATCTAAAAGCAACATCGGCAATCTCCACTTTTTGTGAAAATCATTTTGTGTGCTACACAAATGACGTACGATAAATCATCCTCTAATTAATTGACATTTGACATGTTTAACAAAATAGCCTCTCGGGCAAAATTCGAAATTTTAAGTTTTGCATTTAGAGCCTTTAATTATCCTTACATTAAAATTATGTCGTAACTTCAAACATACTGTTTTCTGGCACTTCGTTTTTCCGTGACACCTATTAGATAAACTGATCCTGCCCTTGAGGCATCCGTTGGGAGCACAACCAGGAGGCGGCTGTCCCATTTCCCTCATTGCTGTTCCACCACTGAAGTTTTAGCCGTAATTGCCACATATGGGACGATCCAGGTTCACGTTAACAAATTTTAGCGATTGCAACACGTAATTGAAAATATAAACATACATTCTATTGAATGAACACGAAGCACAGGTGAGCCGAAATAAGAACTGAACGGAGTGGACGACACGAAAGTGAATTTGCCGGAGTATGAATGATGTGTTGCTATGCGAGAGCCATTCGGAGTGAATCGCAACGCAAACGCAGGCGGAGAGGACCTTGTCCTTGCCGGGTTTGTCCTTAACATTGACATCATTCACGAACGCGCGCGGACGCTCTTGTGCGCCAGAACACGGACGCGCCCTTTGCTGCGCTCAGCTGATGAGGCCGCCGTCTCGCTCTGCCTCACCCACCGCCCCCTCTCTCCCTCTCTAGCGCCCTCTGATCAATAACCATTGTATGTGTGTGTGTTATACTGCTGCATACTCACCACACCTAGGACTAGGGCAATCCGAAAAATTTAAACCTCGCCGCCAGGCACACGGTAACACGGAAATATTGCGCAATTACACGGTGAAAAAATGAGGTGGTTTTAGCTGCGCGCGCGCGCGCGTGAGCCCTGCCGAAAACAAAAATAACAACAAACCGCATATGTTTATGTTTTTGCGTGTGTTGTGTTGTTTTTCGCGCACTGATAAATTTTGTATAGGTGGAACAAAAGCGATTTTGCGAGAGCGAGCCGCTGGCTAGCAGCAGGTTTGTTGCCAGGCGGTGTGACCTTGAGCGTTTCGCGCAAAAAAGCAATTGAGGGTCACCTTGTTCTTGTGCGCGGCGTCGTGGGGTTCGCCGGTGAGCGCCATCCTCAGCGACTCGTTAAACACTGGGCCGCGTTGCGGAGCGTGCGAGCCCGCGCTCCGGGGACCCCGTCCACACTTCCACACTGGCATCTTCGCGGCCCCCCAGCAGACGGACCTGGTGCGACGGCTTGCAGATGTGGCGGCAGGACGGACTGGCGGAGTGTTACGCAATGTCCAGGAGGCCCCGGTAAGGCGGCTGCAATATGACGCGCATGCGCCAAACCCAACCTTGGCATTGAACTTGGATGCGTCACACGAATAGTGGTCGATAATTTCAGCTCCTCATACTCCTCAAACACACACAAAAAAAACCACCCGCCTCAATTTCTGCAATCCCAAATTGCAACACGACGAATTTATTCATTTACACAACGTCGTGTTTACAAACAAAAACAAACCCGAAAACTAAGAATTCGCCTCTAATAAATTAAAAATGCGCCCAATCAATATTGCGCATGCCACGTCGTACATTTGTTGATGATGAAAATTGCATTTGGAAAGGTCATAGGTTACGTAAGGTATAAATAGGTCAAATGGGCGTACCTCGGGGGCGGCGGGATGGGAGAGGATTCCCTCCCGCGGGAGTTTCGCATCCAGCGAAACAGAACCGGTGGACCTGGTGTTTTGTTTTGTCGTTCGAAACACGGAAGTCGAGCGCGAGAGTGGGGCCCCGAAAGGTTTTTCAATAACAGACTGCGCGGTGGGCTCGGTTCGCTATTAAAATACCCGTATTGTAATTAACATCGCACGATTTGCTGATTTTTCGTTTGTTACCTGCAGGCTTTAAAATATCATATTATTAATAATAGAACATTGATTAAAACACTTGGTTTGCTTCCAGTAGTGGCTCGTCCAATAAGGGGACTGGAGTGAAATTAAATTATTTTTATCCACGACACCACTAAAAAGGCATTTATACATCTATTAATTTGCGTGAAGCTCTACTTTAAAGCGCTGGTGTCTAAATGACCGATGGATTTTAAATGGGAGTTACATTTTTAAGCAGTTTTTATTATCTGTCATTTTTGACAGTTCGCCAAACATACAGTGCGATCGTTTAAATCCTGGGTCTCCAAACTATCTTCTTCGCGGGCCACAAATACAATTCTACATAATAAAGTCGGCCAAGATCCGATTAATTTTATAAAATTATGAAAAATTTAAGGAACAATTGTTACAATATTTCAAAATATGACATTTACAAAAAAAATTACAAACAATCGCGGGCCGGATTCATGCAAGTCGCGGGCCGGATTTGGCCCGCGGGCCGTAGTTTGGAGACCACTGGTTTAAATCATGATTCTACTCTAAATCATGTTTTAAACGATAGCTTTACATTTTAAATTAGATTGGCGCTACAACTTTTAACACACAGTTTACTATATTTCTTGAACAATTTTCTCACTTGGTGAAACATTTTTAAATATTGATAATGAAGGTTTAAATTAAATTACACTTGGTTTGTTTCACAATTTTTGAAAATTGTGAAACAAACCAAGTGTAATTTAATTTAAACCTTCATTATCAAAAGTTTACTATAACTTCAAACGGAATAAGTTTGAGGTTATGGTAAACCATTCAATTATCATTCTAGGCAACTGCACCAAAAAAACGCCGCCTACTCTTAGTCATCATTTAAACAATCGCACGGTATTAACGACTCTATCTAAAATATACTGCCTTTCAAAAAAATCAGAACACAAAGTATTTATTGGACGATTTTAATGAAATTTACAGGATTTGATCATGTAAATAAACTGCATCGATGATCAAAAAATCAATTGTTTTCGTTACTATTTAACAGAGCTGGGATGAATCCTCAAAAACAGGATTCGAATCACGAATCCGAATCACCTATTATGATTCGATTCACGAATACTCGAATAAAGGATTCGTGAGTGAAAAATATGATTCGAATCAAAGATTCGAATCCTCATTTTTGAATCACGGATACAAATCCTTTAAAAACAAATTTGAATCTATTATTTGCAACCAGTATCATTTCATTCCATCACTTTCTCTTAACAAAAATGTTCATTTACCGACTAAATATCTGATTAAATAATGATTTTAATTAATGATGATATATGTGTTATTGAACTTCATTTAAAATCAGTGTTTTATACGCGTGGCGCATGGAGTAAAATTCGAGTTTAGAAAAGCCCCGTGAACATTTGTCAAGGGTCCTTATAAAAGAATTCGAATCCTTATAAAAGGATTCGAATCCTCATACACGGATTCAAATCCTGCCAAATAATTCGAATCATCGCTATTAAGGCTGGGATTCGAATTCGATTAATTCAAATAGTTAAATATTCTAATATGAATATTTAAATCACTAAATTATTCATATTTGAATATAAATATTTAAATTTTCGAATAATTCAAATATTTGTGAATGCATATTTGGTTACTTAACCATTAAACATTTCCAACCTTAATAGTATATTTTTAACTTCACTTGAAATCAGTGTTTTATACGGGTGGCGCATGAAGTAAAATTTCGAGTTTAGAAAAGCCCCGTGAAAATTTGTCTCGGGTCGCTGCGCGACCCTCGACAAATTTTCTACGCGGGGCTTTTCTAAACTCGAAATTTTACTTCATGCTTAGTCTGGGAGTGGACCGTCAAGATTGTCTACATGTCGAGATTTTTGATATTTCTGGATTTTTGTCGATTTATTCAGTTTGTTATTATATTAAATGCAACTTTAATATTAAATAAATACGGTTTTTCTAAGGAATAGAATATTCACCGATCAAGAGCCGAGCAAATTATAACTATGCAAAGAAACCCACAAAGTAACAACAGAGGTGGAATGCAAGAGTCTGGTACATCATTTGAGAGAAATACTAAAAAATATTGAAGAAACTTTCTCAGGCATAGCAAATCAAGACAAATCACGCAACAAACGAGGATTACTAGGAACATTGATGACCGCAGTATTTGGAGTTAATGACGAAGTTTACACAGATATTGACCGCCTTGATGCTAACCAGAAGCAGCTCATCCACTCAGCACAACATCAAACAAAATTAATGATATCTGCCATGGCAACATTCAACAATACAGAAGAAGTCATGGCAAAGAAGTTTGAACAATTTCAACTAAAGATAAACCAAGGTTTCCAATTAATCCATGAAATGTCAAAATGGTATGCAGCCATCAATTCCAACCAGTTAAATATCCATCTCCTTGGTGCGTATCAAACAGCACATAATTTCCTCAGCGAAACCTACCAACACCTCTCCAAAATTTTAAGCATCCATTACAGACAAAATAACTTCAACATTGAGCCCGTTGCTAGCCGAGATATTCATGTGCAACCTTACCAATTGAATTTTAAATTCACAGCTAGGCAAGAAACATATTAAAGTGTGGTATAGATAAGTCGATGACATCATAGCTTCTTTCGTAGGTACTAATAGACAATTAACACAATTTTTAGATTATATTAACTCATTACATCCAAATATAGTATTTACAGTAGAAACAGAAACTAACAATAACATAAAATTTTTAGACCTCTCAATAACACGTACTAATGAATCACTAACTTTTGATATTTATAGAAAACCTACTTTCACAGACCGTGTAATTCCTAACTATTCCAACCATCCCTATAAACATAAACTAGCTGCCTTTAACTCCATGGTAAACCGAGCTTTTATTGTTCCGTTGTCAGAAACCTCTTTTAAAAAAGAAATAGATATTATTAAAAGTATAGCCGTTTCAAATGGCTATACTACGTCAATAGTCGATAAAATAGTTAATCAATACAAAATTAAACTTATTAGAAAATACATATATGCCGGAATCGAACCTAAAACACATGCAACATATCGTTCCCTTACTTACTTTGGAAATATAACTCACAAAATTAAAAATATTTTAGCAAAACACAAATTAAATATAGCGATGAAACCATTTACAAAAATTAAAAATCATATTTTTAACCATAAGACTCAGATACCAAGTATTTACAAATCAGGAATATATAAATTAACCTGTAATGATTGTAAGGGAGTGTATATAGGTCAATCTGGTCGTAATTTTAAGACCAGACTCAATGAGCATCTTTACTCTTTTCGGCATAGATTAATTGATAAGTCATCTTTCGCCAAACATTTGATTGAAAATAACCATTCTTTTGGCGAGGATGTACTTTCAGTTATTCACTTTGCCGAGAAGGGTAGAAAGATGGACCTCCTGGAGTCTTTGGAGATTCACAGAGCCCGCGCTAATCGGGAAATTCCCGTAATTAACGACCAGCTTGACCTTAAATACACCCCCCTCTTTAACGCTGTTATTAGAAAATTTGCAAATATAAATAATGTTCCTTTGTAGTTTTTTGTTACTAACGGTTTGATAATGATACGTGTAGTATCGAAACTATAGTCACCAAATAAACCAATTGTTGTACAAACAAAGTGATAAACAGTATTTTATTTATATTCAACAATGTATAACGAAGTAGAAGCCTCTATAGTCAGTGAA
Organism: Philonthus cognatus; assembly: GCA_932526585.2. Lineage (NCBI taxonomy): Eukaryota > Metazoa > Arthropoda > Insecta > Coleoptera > Staphylinidae > Philonthus > Philonthus cognatus. The sequence continues at coordinate 53,053,870 of OW052247.1, read as the reverse complement.
AATAACTTCCATATTCTAATACCTCCTTCTCAGATTCAATCCATCATAAAACATGCAAACCTAAAGCTCCCATCCAATCTACAAATACTATCCGCACCTATCACAAATGTGCAAAGCAAACAGGATAGCAACACAATACACATTTATGGGCACTTCCTTATTGTGGATACATCACAGTTCACAATAATGAAAGCAACAGCGACACCATGTCAAATTCATAAAACATACTACGAGGCGCTGGATATATCTCAAGACATCATCGCAGCTGACTACAATCAACAACTCTACTTCCATTTGCAAGACACAGAATTTTCGGCTTGCAGAACACTGACACGACACAAGTATGTCTGCGCACCCACCCAAATCATGGACATCGAGACACATCCTGAATGCATCATCAGTCAAATATTCAACCGAGATGACAAGATACATTGCAGAACAAGAAATTTTCCATTACATTCAATTACATGGAAGCAACTACATATGTCAAACACATGGTTATTCATCACACCATCACCCATAAAAATAGCCATATCCTGTAATGGTACACGAGAGGATGTTCAACTTAGCAACACAGGAGTAATCCAAACAACCCAGGATTGCATCATACACACACAACATGTGTTGCTAACGCCTAACCAGATGGAATCCAAAGCAATACTGGCCACATATTCAAAGAAGGCTAACGTTTCACTTATAGGTGGACAAACAGTACCGCCTATAAATCAAATTTCATTCAAATCTATTCTACGATCGCAGAACAATAAGATGGCAACTGATATAACCAACAAAGAAGAGGAACTTAGGGACCAACTTTCGAACATCAACTGGAAACACATCAGATACCACTCGTCCTGGACCAGTGCTGTAACATCCATAGGCACATTTGGCGTATTAGGACTAGGAATCGCAATCATTCGGCACATCTGGAAGAAAAAGCAAGGTGGCGAAACCTCACCGGCAGGACATCCAGAAGAACTTCAAATGGTTCCAAGTCCAGCTTCCAGAGCATCTCCAGAATACTGTACAGTCCAGAGGACACCAAAAAATGTCAACACACACCCACTTCCAAGGAACTTATCACCGACAGAGTCCTTCCAACTACGACCGCTGATATCCCACACTCCCGCCGGGCAGAATGTCTAATCCCTAAGATTAGACATATATTTAATTATTAATTATTCTATTACGATTGCATCATTCGTTCAATAATGCAATCATAACACAACACAATTCCGGACAATTACCTGATGCCCCACTTACGCAAGAATGACGAGCGGCTGTCCGGCCGATCCACGGCAACAACTTCTGCAACTCAGCAACGGACTTGTGGACTTTGTGACCATCGGCGTCCCAAATCACCGGGTCAACGCTACCAGTCAGCACCAACACCAAATATAAATACCCGCGAGGAGGCCAACTGACCAGAGTTATTTTGACTCTCAAACCATTAACTACCATGTCATGTATTTAAGTTATTATGTTACAATATATACCTATTATAAATCCACTACTCTACCCTGAACTATTACAAAGGTAACTCTAAAAGTTAATTTTAGGTAAAATTTTGCATCTTTTTCTATGATTTCAACGAATGATTTATTATATTATATACGTCGATTTTATAAATGAGTTAAATTTAAAGTTCAAACGAGTGTTGTCCACTCCCAGACTAAGCATGAAGTAAAATTTCGAGTTTAGAAAAGCCCCGCGTAGAAAATTTGTCGAGGGTCGCGCAGCGACCCGAGACAAATTTTCACGGGGCTTTTCTAAACTCGAAATTTTACTTCATGCGCCACGCGTATAAAACAACGATTTCAAGTGAAGTTAAAAATATACTGTTAAGGTTGCAAATGTTTAATGGTTAAGTAACCAAATATGCATTCACAAATATTTGAATTATTCGAAAATTTAAATATTTATATTTAAATATGAATAATTTAGTGATTTAAATATTCATATTAGAATATTTAACTATTTGAATTAATCGAACTCGAATCCCAGCCTTAATAGCGATGATTCGAATTATTTGGGAGGATTTGAATCCTTTTATAAGGATTCGAATCTTTTTATAAGGATTCGAATCCTTTTATAAGGATTCGAATCCTTTTATAAGAATTCGAATCCTTTTATGAGGATTCGAATCATCTACGTCTGGATTCGAATACGAATCCTTTTAAAAAAAATGTAACGAATCCGGATCACGAATCCTTTTTCACTAAAGTATTCGAATACCTCTTTTGAATCCTCTAAAAGGATTCGAATCCGGGAATCGAATCCTGAATGATTCGAATCCTGCCCAGCTCTGCTATTTAATGGTATTTTTCCTTGATTTCACCATTATGAAGAGCTGCTGATTTTTTAATGTAATTGCTTCCAATATCCAAGTAGCCTCTGAGTAGTTTGACGTTTCAGTTTGTAAAACATAAAAAGATGCCCCGTGTTCGTCGGCGTGCACAATATCATCATCTAAGTGAATTTGAAAGGGGTCGCATTATTGGAATGCGAGAAGCGGGTTTTTCGGTTCGTGCTATTGCTGAAAGGGTAGGCCGTAGTGTATCGGTGATCGTACGCTGCTGGTCTAGATGGTCCGAAGCTGGGGAGAATCGACGTAGACTTGGATCAGGACGTCCAAGAAGCACCACTGAGCGTGAAGATCGAGCTCTTCGTCTTACAACTTTAAGGGACAGATTTACAACGTCGCGGGCATTGGGAAATGACTGGTTGGCTCTAAATGGCCAAAGAGTATCCATCGCTACTGTTTACAGACGAAGCAGTTTTGGTATAAGATCCTACCGTCCACAATTGTGTCTACCTCTTACTCCGCAGCATCGCAGAGCAAGACTTGATTGGTGCAGGGAAAGACAACATTGGACCTATGAATGGAATAACATTATCTTCAGCGATGAGTCTCGGTTCTGTTTATGGGCTCATGATGGTCGCAGAGAGTGAGACGTCGACGCGGTGAACGCAGAATTTTACAATTTGCTGTTGAAAGACATACGGCTCTTACACAGGGAGTTATGGTTTGGGGGGCGATAGCATATGGTAGTCGGTCTCCTCTAGTTTCTTTAGAAGCAAGTCTTAACGCGATCGGTATATTGACACCATTTTACGGCCAGTGTTAGTGCCCTATGTAAATGGCTTGCAGAACCCCATTTTTCAGCAAGATAATGCTCGACCTCACACAGCGGCCATTACAAGACAGTTTTTTGATAGTGCCGAAATCAATTTGTTACCTTGGCCATTAGACTGTGCCAAAAAAAAAATCGACATTTTTTTATTACGCTCTTCCTCTAGTATATGATTCCCCGTTCAAAATCCGGCGGGTTCCCAAAATCTGAAGCCAATCGGTTGATATTTAGAGGTGCATCAAGTCTTAAACGTGTTTTTAAAAATTTTTTCTCGATTTTCGAGAGGTTTTAGCTTACTGTTCCAAAATAACGGGATGTTTGACGACTGAGACACATTATTACATTCCAATACAAAGTATTCAATGCGTTTCAGTCGCCAGATCTACTTTCGGAAAGATATATTGGCCAAAAAACCCATTTTTTAAGGCCTAAAAACCGTGACTTCAACTTTCAAGTTCAATAACTTCATATTTTTAGGTCCGCGATGCGTCAATTGTTGCTTGAACATAGTCTAGTATCACATAGCATTACTTGAATTCAAAATTCCAGAGAAAATCGGCCATCAGTTGAAATAATCTTCACTCGAGGGAAAACACGCACTACTTGAAAATGGACCAAAATGGCAAAAATTCAGATAGCCATAACTCAGCTGTGTTTAGTCGAAATTGTATGAATCTTTGAGTTCTAAATAGGTTGGGATCTTCCCTTTAAATATCATGCATATCACTGTGATACGAAATCCATTTCACCATTTCCCACTTCGATAAGAAAAACATTTTTTCATGATTTTCACTGCCTACTCGCTGTATAATTTAACAGCTAGTAGGCAGGGCCGCAAAAATCGTTCTCTCAATCAAACAACACAGCAATAAATTTCAGTAATTATTCAGTTCCCTAAAATTTCCAGTTTCTACGATGATTTGGAGCGAAGTTACTAATTTTTCCAGAAAAGCTGCGTGTAGCTTTTTTTGGCTACAATTTAACCAATTTTGCACTTTAATTGGTGATTTTATATTAAATTACTCGACAAATACTAAAATTAATAGTATATGTTAAGTACAGAGTTTGTTTGAGTAGTTAAAATCAAACACTTTTAATAGTAACTTGAATCACATATTACATGAACGCTTTTTCGGAAATGCTTGGTATTGTTCGCTATGTGTCATATGTTGTTTGAAAGTAGTCTAAGAAATATTAACGTAGTCTGGCATTTCAGATTATTTTGTATATTTGTTGCTTTAGCCGCTATACGGAAACTTGCGAACCACCTCTGGTACCTTGCAGACGAAGCGATAGGTTTATCTTTGTTTGACAACAGTATTCCCGCGGACATAAAATGTAAAATGGTTTTGTCATTAGACAGTTGTAACGAGTCCGATGAGCCGGTTAAAAGGTTATTATTAAATCCAAATTCTGACACCGAATTAGAGATGTGGAGAACGCGTTCTATCGTTGAACTATTCTCTCAACATACACGTAAGTTGTTGGAAAGATTTGATGTGAACTGCGAGTTCTTAACTGAAGATCCATCTGCGTGGGAATCCAACGAGTCTTACATAGAGGCAAAACATAAACTTTCATTTTTACGCGTTACGAACGATACCGCGGAAAGGGGTATAGCTTTAATAACAAAATATAATTCCGAATTGACAACGAGCGAAGAACAAAGGCAGTACCTTTTGAAAGTTGTCGCGGAGCACAGGCGGCGAATGCCAAGCGTTACAAAAAAAGCGTTCCTGTAATATACTTGGAAATACTCGAATAAATTCTGTGTTCAATACATTTAATTGATTTGATTATTTGTCGATTATTGTTATTAAAAATCAACAATTATGGTGCAAAATTGGTAAAATTGTGGCCAAAAAAGAGCAAGATGCAGCTTTTTTGAAAAAATTCATAACTTTGCACCAAATCATCTTAGAAACTGGACATTTTAGGGAACTGAAAGGAAAATGACTGAAACTTATTACTCTGTTGTTTGATTGAAACCACGATTTTGTTGGCACTACCTACTAGCTGTTTTTTGTAAGTTAAAATCATGAAAAAGTTTTTTCTTATCGGAGTGGGAGGTGGTGGAATGGATTTCGCTATATGCATTCCATTAAACGGAAGATCCCAACCTATTTAGAACTCAAAGATTCATACAATTTCGACTAAACACAGCTGAGTTATTGCAATCTGAATTTTTGTCATTTTGGTCCATTTTCAAGTAGTGCGTGTATTCCCTCGAGTGAAGATTATTTCAACTGATGGCCGATTTTCTCTGGAATTTTGAATTCAAATAATGCTATGTGATACTAGACTATGTTCAAACAACAATTGACGCATCGCGGACCTAAAAATATGAAGTTATTGAACTTGAAAGTTGAAGTCACGGTTTTTAGGCCTTAAAAAAATGGTTTTTTTGGCCAATATATCTTTCCGAAAGTAGATCTGGCGACCAAAACCCATTGAATACTTTGTATTGGAATGTAATAATGTGTCAGGCGTCAAACATCCCGTTATTTTGGAACAGTAAGCTAAAACCTCTCGAAAATCGAGGAAAAAATTATAAAAACACGTTTTAGACTTGATGCACCTCTAAATATCAACCGATTGACTGCAGATTTTGGGAACCCGCCGGATTTTGAACGGGGAATCATATACTAGAGGAAGAGCGAAATCAAAAAATATCGATTTTTTGGCACAGTCTATTGGCCATCTCGTTCTCCAGATCTATCGCCAATAGAACATGTTTGGGATATAAACACTGTAATGGATACAACACAACGCTAACACTGTAATGGAACTAAGAGGTCAAATTATCGAAGTTTGGAATGAAATACCCCAAGTCGATATTGACAGCCTGATTTCTAGCATGCCTCGACGTGTTAATGAGTGTTTGGGAAATCGTGGAGGCCCAACACATTATTCATTTTTATTCATTTGTTTTTTTGTTTTTCAAGTTAATTTTTTTATCATCGATACAGTTCGTTTACATGATCAAATTGTGTAAATTTTATTAAAATCGTGCATTAAATACTTGGTGTTCTGATTTTTTTGAAAGGCAGTATAGAAAGCGACATTATTGTTGCAGAATATAAATCATCACAAATATTAATGAAATTTATAGTGTTCATTAAATTTAAATTAATAAAAACCAAAATATTTATTTATTTTCTATTATTATGATCGCAGCGACAATGAAGCAGTGCGACTATAGTCTGAACTAGACGGAATTGCAAAATACAAAACAAACGGTTTTTAATAGGCATTCTATTTATTTAAATGCATTTCATGATAAAAAAATTGTAACAATAGTCTTATTTTACGTTTATTGTAATAAATACCGGTCGTAGATGAAATATTGTAGGCAACTTGTGTGTAAAGGGCTTTTGGGCACTCTTTGCAATTAGGATACTCGCCTACGGCTCGTGCCCTAAACTCGCAGATCGTGCCCAAAAGCCTTACTTCAAACACTAGTTACCTAAATAACTAATACATACAGGAATGTTTTTTTTAAGAGGAAACCACATTAGGAGGCTGTTCTTTTTTAGGCTTTTCACGATTTTTTTGAGGCGGATAAAATAATTTAAATCTGTTAAAACTTTTAAATAAACGTTGTAGATAAGGGCTGATCAATCCAAATTGCTTTGAGAACTAAAATTAACGCCTAAAATGTTTTAAGGGCCGCACCTTATAAATATATACATTTTTGTTGAAAAATCAAGTTCTTTTTCCATATCTTCATTTTTATTCGGAAATTTTAAAAGACTCTTTCTGATTTTTTTTTTGAAAATCTGGATATCTTCTGGTCATGATTTTTGCAATGCACATACCCAGAATATCCGTATTATGCAAATCATGTGCTCTTTGAATGAATAAAAAAATGGCGAATCTAGCTTATTATGCAAATGGAGGTGATTAATATTGAATGGTCCGTTCACGTGAGGTTCTGCGTTAAACTTGACCGAGGAATATGCAAGAGCATATCAACACAGAGTGCAGCGGAATTAAGGTCACGGGCATCACGCCAACTCACTATAAACACACACACATAAACATTCATGACTTTCAATGAAGAAATATCATCAATAACATTAGTTTATTTATATCTCTAAAAAGATATAAATAAAAAAAATATAACGGCTTGATGTGATTCATTATAGGAGGATCACGAGCTTTTAGTCCGGACCTGATAAGAATTACAAATGATTTTCAAGTTTTTGGTGTCAATGATCTCAGAATTGTTTATATTAAATTATATAGTTTATATAAAATTATTATAGTCTTTCAAAAGTGATATCAAATGTAACAGTTAGTAATGAATAGGGTCGGAAAGTAATGACATCAAAAATGAGTGGAAAATTCAAACGTGTGTCATACTTCGAAAACACTGTCAAAATATTGGCAGTATTGACAACGTGCATAAGGGCGAGAATAAAATAGGTTATGTTTGGAGGCTGACTGTGCCGTACTTTTACATATCGCTTCGCTTTTCGGGCTTTTCTAAACTTGAAATTTTACGTCATTTATTAATCAAGGATTGGAAACCATCGTTAGTAAATACAATATATATAGCTGTTACCGTGCAGCCTAAAAAGCTGAATCATTCATTTAAAATATGTGTACCTGTTGTTTGTTAGTTATTCAGAATATTTCTCTTATCTACTTTCTAGTGAAAATATATATGAGAGGCATTCTTGCGATTTTTTGGCATTAGCAAATGAATATTTCAGATAAACATTTGCGGCTTGGGTCGGATAAGTATAACTTCAAATTATGCACAGGATTACAGAGGGATTTTCTTCTGATACTAGATTTTATTTAGTATGGGCTTTTCGAACATTCCAACGGTGTGAATTATTGACGCATGAATTGGCGTAAAAAGAATTAATGGTCATTCTGCCACATCCCTTTTGGAACTCATCAAGAACTAAATTAAACGATAGAGTAAGGAGTATAATATTAATAATACTCTTTGATTAAACCAATTACAATGTCCTTATCAGATGTGCTCGGTATTTGATCAAATTATCTCGTTTGTTCTATTTATGTTGTTGTAAATATTGTCTGATACTTATCTTGAAAATGACAATACGCAGAGAAAATAATAAGAAAAAAACTGAAGGTGGCCATTTATATGATTTTTATTGTAGAATAAAAGGTGATAATAATTAATTAACTGAAAAGAAATGAAACGGTGAATTTTGTTTACAAACACCTATACTGTTAGATATTATTGTTAAAAACACAATTTTGACTTACTTTAGCACATCGGATACATTTTTCTCATTAATTACTTCGTAAAACATTTAAAAAATAAATTGGTTTTGTAAATTAAATTCACTTGGTTTTGTTTCACTTCACTTTTACTAGTTTCGGCTTAATGACATTATCAATTAAGCCGAAACTAGTAGAAAAGTAAAATACATGCAAGTGAAACAAAACCAAGTGAATTAATTTACAAAACCAATATATCTTACATGATAAGTACCAGGTCTGTAAATATGAAACCGGAATTTGCTTATAAATGGCTCCAGTTGTCAATATAGTGGCTGTTAAGTCGAGTTATTGGTCCCTTATTCTTGTGTTTACATTTGTCAAAGACTTTTAACTCACAAGAATACACATTTAATACAAAAACTTATATTTTCATAGCGTTGAAGGTGACTGTTTTTGAGCCTAAAAATTATGATTCGCCGACAGCATTAGTTTTCTGTTACCATTCGAAGAAAACTGCTACAGAATCGCATAGAATGCTTGTCGAAGCTTACGATGAGCATGCTCTTGGTAAATCACAGTGCTTTTTCCAGACACGTAATCTGATAACATCAAACTATTTTCGTATTACATGTATTGGTGCAGAAAGCACTACAAATCAAGGAAACCATGGGACACCTCTCGTGAATCGTACCTTAGATATATATATGTTCAATTAAAAAAAATCTCTAGAGTGCCATGACTTAATCTTTTTTTCAAATTTAAGTTGGCTACACACTTCAGGAACTGACATATAAAACGTCAGACATAATAATTATAATGTATTTTTTCAGAGCTGCCAACCTAGAATATTTTCCATGGCACTCTAGAGATTTTTTTAATTGAACATACGATATAAACTAGGTGGCCCGAACGTTTAAAAAAGTGTATGTCCCTAAAATTGTTTCTTTATTATTCTGTATAATTGGAACAAAAACTTAACCAGCGGCCTGAGGTAATATTTCAATTGTTATAAAGATGGCGATCAACGTGTTAACTTAATCAGCTGTAGTTCAAGTGGGCACAAGTGCAGGTTATCCCCTATTTATACATTTTGTGTTTGAATAGTGTTTTGCATTTATTTTTAAATTTAGCTCTTCTCCCTCACGTCGACGCGTTGAAACTAAAATAGACATTTAATATTTACCGGTAAAACCCGTTCCTGCGCGATATTTGTTTCCCCAAGTCAGGTTTTATTAACGGCAGCATTACCTCATCGATTCCAAGAATGTGTAACAATGGATCTAATTCATCCAGAGATAAGCCGTTATCCACAAGGTCGCAAACAACAAACACACAATTCATGTCACCGTTAATTTTCTTCGCAGAAAATTAAAAGACTTACCTAATTCCATTGGATATAACCAGTTGTTGATATCCAGAATCAGGTCCATCTTGAAAGACTCTGATTCGCAGTGAAGCCTGCTCACTGTAACAAACAAAATGCAAAAATTGAGTAAATTTAGAATCTATAAATAATAATAAATCAGTAAAGTATTTAGATTTCAAAAGGCTGTTAAAAATACCCGGTGAAATACTTAGCCGAAAACAAGATAAACTACTATGATAAAAAAAGTAAGGTGACAACTGTTTCGAAAAAAGTAATGATATCTTCGTCTATAAAGTACGAGGCCAACAAATTTGTATACATTTGTTCGTTAGTTGTATAAGTACCACGTCCATGTGGAACAGGCATCGGGCGCAAAATGACTTGCGCAATTTATTCTATTGCAAACCTTTCTACTAACCTAACCTAACCAAACCTAAAAGTATGTAAAATCGTTAGCGTGTGCAAAGATACTTAAGCAATCTATTTAATTTGAAACCTTCCACACCAAGCCTTTGTGCTTTATTAGACAGGCCTCATACTTAATAGACGAAGATATCATTACTTTTTTTGAAACAGTTGCGATTGACACTAATATCGTTCAAACTAATTAAATAAAAGTTATTGTACAGAAAAAGTTGTTTTGTTTTGGAATATAAATTCGACCTTATGGGACTTCTACCTTTTCGCTTCGACCTAATGGGATTCGATCTTATGGGACTTCTACATTTTCGCTTCGACCTAATGGGATTCGATCTTAAGGGACTTCTACCTTTTCGCTTCGACCTAATGGGATTCGATCTTATGGTATTCGACCTCATGCGAAAGTACCTAAATAAGGCCGTTAAATAATTTACAATCCCTACTAGGAACTAGTTTAGACCAGTGGTCTCCAAACTACGGCCCGCGGGCCAAATCCGGCCCGCGACTTGCATGAATCCGGCCCACGATTGTTTGTAATTTTTTTTGTAAATGTCATATTTTGAAATATTGTAACAATTGTTCCTTAAATTTTTCATAATTTTATAAAATTAATCGGATCTTGGCCGACTTTATTATGTAGAATTGTATTTGTGGCCCGCGAAGAAGATAGTTTGGAGACCCAGGGTTTAGACAATTATCTGCCATCCAACCTAACCTACCTAACCGCTCTCTCCGCATAGGTGATTCTTAAATAATCTATTAAAAAAATTGCATTATTCAAGACGTCAACCACAAAATATGAATTCTAAGTAGTCAAGGTTAGCAAACATAAAAACTTCAACAAACAAAAAATGGCGATATAAAATGTTTATACTATATTTTTTTCTTTCCTTTATTGGATCAATGTTTAGTCTCCAATAGGCGTCCTTTTTTCCTTTTAATTTATTTATAAGAGACGAAACGTGTGGGCGGGCAGAGGAGAGGAAAGAAAAAATAAAAGCCGTACGCCGTTGTTTATCGCCTCGGCCCGACTCATACTCGACAAGGTCGTTCGTGACATGTTCCAATAAATTTAAAAATTGTTTTATTGATTACAGCCAGCCGGTGATAATAATTGCTTTATTATGCAACCGTGCACTATTGCTATGAATCATGCAGCAAAATTTAAACAAACAAGCTTTTGTCACATGTGTGTGTGTGTGCGGCAATCGGAAATAAATTTTGCTGTTTTGCACACAGCTGATTGATTAGTCAGGAATTTTTACTGAATAACTTGAGATAAAAAAAACCTACTTCAGTCACTTTTTATATTTATTATATTTAATTCAGAAAATTCCAGTATTTCAATATGACATTTTTTTAAATAATTTTTATTACTCGCCATCTTTGAGGGTATTGTGAAGTGATCATATTTGATATTGAAGGATTTTTCAAAAATCAATCAATATTTCAACTTGAAATTTTACATAGCTCTTTAAAATAATAATATGAAGGTGATAACAGATGTTTTAATAATTACAATTTTAATTAACAAAATAAAAACAAATCATTTGGAAAATAATCAAAACAAAATACGTCTTCCCCTCAACAAAAATTAACTTGATATTTTATCTTAATAAAGAAAAAACATAAAAATTATGTGTTTTTCTTTATTAACCCATTAAGCGCCATTATTAATTTTTTGTTAATTAAATTACTAAATAAGTTAATTTGATTAATTGATATTACATTATTTGTCCTGACTTAAAAATGTATGAAGAAAAATGTAAATATTTTGTAATATAAATATTAATAAATAATTCTTTTTAATTAAATTACTAGGAGCCGCTTTTACGATCCATAGTTACACCTCTGTTAACTTAACCTAAGGATCAAACCATTGGTGTCTATTTTACAGTTGCGGGGCAAAGCAATGTTGCGTGTAAAGCTGAGTTACCTCACTGTCAGTCTGCCCCGTGCTTCGAGCTTGGGTTAAACCTGGGGTGGGTCGTTTCTATAGATTATTAGATTAGTTGTGACAAATTCATTTTCGATTCTGAAAGTAGAGGTTAGCTTAGTATGGATAAATCCAAGAGCCGTACAACGAATTTTAAGCAGGAGATAAATTTACTTGTCGAACTGGCAAGTAAATATAATTTTTGACAGACGCACGCGCCCAAATAATGTCAGTAATGTTAACTGAGTGAAAAATCTGTAGGTGACAACTGGAACAATTGTAAAATGGCAAGGCCGCTTACCAATGATTTAAACTAGGCAATACTAGAGGGTCTACATTACCAAAGGTGTAACTATTGGTTGTAAAAGCGGCACTAAATAAGTTAATTTGATTGATTGATATTACATTATTTGACCTGACTTAAAAATGTATGAAGAAAAATGTAAATATTTTGTAATATAAATATTCCGATTATAACTAATTTAAAAAAAAAAAACAATGTCAGTGTACTTCTAACTTCACAATATTTTAGTGTTTTATACGCGTGGCGCATGAAGTAAAATTTCGAGTTTAGAAAAGCCTGAAAATTTGGTTTGGTCGCTCCGCGAAGCGGAGCGGCCAAACCAAATTTTCAGGCTTTTCTAAACTCGAAATTTTACTTCATGCTTAGTCTGGGAGTGGAAACACTCGTTATAAACTTCATATTACACGTTTTTATACAAAATCGATAAATGCCTCAAAACTTACAGCGTATACATTATATATATTTAAAACAAAATTTACAGTATGTAAAAATCATAAAAATCATAAAAATAAGTGCAGAATTTTACGTGAAATTAACTTTTAGAGTTAGCTTTATAATTGCTCGGACGTTAATGGGTTAAGATAATAAATAAATTTGGAGGTAGAAAGTTTCAAAAACGTTATTTTCTTTTAATGGCCCATACTGATGCGCCATCTATAGTAGGGGATTGAATTTCGTCTGAGGGATAAATATGATACGGCTAAATGGAATGAATATGATTTGGCAAATCGCATTGTTTACATTTTAATCAGCTGTTCAATTCACAATACCCTTAATTATTAAATAACAAACAGACCGTGACTGAAAGGCTTCTGTCTAAGTCAAAGAAAACGCAAAGAGAAAAATTATGACTTGCCTTGTTCACAAGTAACAATTCGAAATAAACTTTTATAAAATGTATTGACTTGAGATTGAAAATAAAATTAAGCTTAGTTTTCTATAAATTTTTGAGTTTTTGGAACGCTAAAGTTTTCTCTTTAAGGACACATAAGTGGATATAACGAAATTTAAGCACTTCTGCACTTAAAAGTTCTACCAACAAAAAAATGTTCAGAATGTTAGAAATGATAAAAGTTGAGAAGTTATACTGTGCCCGAAAAAAATCGTAGCTCCACTTCAAAAACAGCGCAACAAAATTCCATCATTTTCCTTTGAAATAAGCGAAAAATCATGTCGATCCAATGATTTGGCTCGAAGTTGTTTTAAAAAGTGTATTTTGGGGCATAACTTTGGCGGACAGGCATAACTCTGCTCGCAAACCTGTGACATTATGCGATTTAAAAAGCTTGAAGTTTTCTCTTTGAGGCATGTTAGTCAGATCTTTAAACATGCACATTTTACCCCCTTTCACCCCCTAAAGGCGATGAAACGTTTTTCACTTTAAAACTTTTAACTTTGTTAACCTGTACAATGCGCAAAAAAAATTGTAGCTTCAAGCAAGGGACATCCAGAATAAATTCAGTCCTTCTTCTTTAATATGTGCAAAAATTCAGATCGATAAATTGACTTGGAGTAAAGTTATAACAATTTTAGAAAAATTGATTTTTCCCCAAACTCAATGAGCAGAAGTTAATTTTGGCCTGAAATAAGGCAAAAGTCTTACATAAACTTGCATTTCACCTCTACTGAAAAAACCTACTGCCAAAAAAATGTTTTGGCTGGGTGACAATTTTTTGCATTTTCATTGCAAAGTGAAATTTGAAGTTAAGTTAAAAACTGCCATAACTTCGAGCCAAATCATTGGATCGACATGATTTTTCACTTATTTCAAAGGAAAATGATGGAATTTTGTTGCGCTCTTTTTAAAGTGGAGCTACGATTTTTTTTGGGCACAGTATATCTTCTCAACTTGTATCATTTCTAACATTCTGAACATTTGTTTGTTGGTATGACTTTTAAATGCAGAAGTGCTTAAATTTCGTTATATCCACTTATGTGTCCTTAAAGAGAAAACTTTAGCGTTCCAAAAACTCAAAAATTCATCCACATCTACCGAAGTTATGGCTGTTTGAATATTCACGAAAAAACGTAAATTTTCAAGTGGCGCGTTTTTTTTTTGCGGTCGAGTGTATAACCAATAAAATTAACTTAGAAAGATGCATAGCTATACATAAAATCATAAACAGCGATAACTCAAATATTGAATTAAAAAACAGCAAACAGTTGCACGACCACAATACACGCAGAAAGAGTAATCTTATAATCCAACAAAATTCTACCGATATCTTAAAAAACAGTATATTTATTTCAGGAATCAAATATTATAATAACTTACCAGCTACAATCAAACAATTAAAAGATGTAAACAAGTTCAAAGTTAAAGCTAAGATACATATTTTAAAGTCAAACTCATTACATATTACCTAACAACTATCATCATTACAATCAGCCTAACATAATAAACTTTAATTTTACTTAACAATCATCACCATCATAACCACCCTAACATAATAAACTTTAATTTTACTAATTTAGAGAAATTCTCCAGTACCAGAATTGTTTTTATTTTAAATCAATTTCTGTTGGAGATACATTCCAATAATAAAATTGGGGGTTTATATGCTGGATGAGATATTATCTCGCTAGCATCTATTCAACCAAACATGAAAAAAAAATGGTGATGTGTCCATCATAGTACTTTCCCCCGTAAATTGCGTATTAAATAACTTTTAAAATATTTTTAGCATTCAAAATGTCTTCAACTTTTTGATAACTATAACTTTTATTTGAAACATTTTTCAATTGGATCAACACATACTGACACAAACCAATGACTAGATAAAAAACACTATTTATTGAATATCTCAAAAACTAAGACTGCTATGACAAAAAGTGAAGATACAAAAAATCTTTAATATTGTATTACCTACAACTTTTATTTGAAACATTTTCCAATTGTATCAACACACACACTGACACAAATCAATGACTAGATAAAAAACACTATTTATTAAATATCTCAAAAACTAAGAGTGCTATGACAAAAAGTAAGTGAACAATACATCTTCATTTTGTTATTATCTACAACTTTTATTTGAAAGAATTTTTCGTTTGATGAACATTTATTGAAAAAATCTGAAAAAACTGAAAAACGCTAAGAGTAAAGTACCACTTCCGGTTTTCCGATTTTCACCAAAAGCTTTTCAGTTCTTCCGATTGTAACAAAAAGCTTAAGTTTCAAGTTTCATCTCGATATCTTTAGCGGTTTTTGCGGTACAGCGCACACAGACAGACAGACAGACATTTTTCAAAAATGGTCTTATTCAACTCAGGGGACCTCAAAACGGATATTTCCGCTAAAATTTTTGATTCGAAAATTTTCATGAAAACAATACTTTCCCTTTGTATTACATACGGGGGAAAGTAAAAATGGTTATAACTGTACTGATACTTCTGATATTTAAATGTCTTTTCTTAATTTGCAAAAACTGACAACGATAAATTGACAAAGTTCATTATTACCACCACAGACAATTAGTCCGTCCAATATAATTATTTAGACGCCAAAAATTGGAATCAAGGATGTAGTGCGAGACAGTTTTTGGAGTCTAGGAGGCCTTCACGTTTAAATAAACTAATAAAATCAATTGATGCTTTGAATTTAAAATTATTATAACTAATTATAACGAAATTGCGAATGGATATGCCATTTGTAAGATTTAGTAATTTAATTTCGATGATTCCCGAACCCATGGACTGTCTGTATAGATCAAACAAGATAAATTCAAATTCAAAACTATTTGAATTCGAGAAATTAAATAAGATTTTAAATATTTCATTGTATAATTCAATATCCGGGGGTGTATTTGCACGGGAAGTAGTTGTTTCAATGGATATTTATCGTCTTAAGTTGTCTTATTAATTAAGACATTGTTTGCATTTTCACGAATAGTTTTTCTTTTTCGTAATTTTATATATTATGTCTGTATAGATGTCTGTGATTACTAGTGATGGAAATAATCGATTAAATTAGTAGTTACAAATCAGTACTTAACCTTTCAGTTCAAAAATGTGATGAGCGGGACGGTGTAAAATAAACAATTATGTAGTACAAACCACAAGCGATATATTTTTATAATCAATTAAATTATACACAGATTTTAGCAAAGCGTTCGATAGAGTTAGTCACTGTAGATTATTATATAAGCTTCGCAATTATGGTGTTAGTGGACATATGTACGATTGGATCAAATCATTTATATCATGTCGTGAGCACGTAGTAAAAATCAATTCCATATTATCAAGTAGCGTGGTCAGTGCGACGTCTGGTGTGCCACAGGGCTCGCATCTAGGACCGTTGCTTTTTATTTTATTCATCAATGATATTGGAAATAACATTTAATCAAAGTTTTTGCTATATGCTGGCGACATGAAAGTTTATCGTAAAATCAGCACCATAGACGACTGCAACATTTTACAAAATGATTTAGAGAAGATTTCAGCGTGGTGCTCTGATAACGATCTTTATTTAAACACTGACAAATGTAAACATATACGTTTCTCTAGGAAATATACATCAGTTATACCCTTTATTTACACCTTGAATGGAAATACTTTGGAAAGGGTTGATTTAATTAACGATTTGGGAATATTATTTGCCAATAAACTGCAGTTTATTGATCAGATACAAAAAATTACTGCAAAATTCTTACAAGTCATTGGATTTATCCGGCGAATATCCAGCAACTTTAAAAACATTCGAACGTTTGTCACGCTCTACGTGACATTAGTGAGACCAGTTTTGGATTATTGCTGTATAATTTGGAGTCCGCATTTTATGTGCCATATTGAGCGCGTGGAAAAGGTTCAACGGAAAATGGTGAAACTCATCTGCTTCCATACACACGTGCAATATGACAGAAATAATTACAACCTTCTTCTGGATTATTTCGGCCTGAGGTCTCTAGAAAAACGTAGAGTTTACTTTTCGCTTTGCTTTTCTTATAAAATATTGAATAATCAAATTTGTTGTTCTTCAATTTTATCATCTTTATCTCTAAATATTCTTCAGCAATCGGTAAGACAGCATAAATTGTTTGCTACGAGGTTCCACGGTACATCTTATGGTTCAAATGGCCCGGAAGCAAGGATGATGACAAATGTAAATACATTTTATAATTTTATAAACGTGTTTGGAGTTTCTCTAAAAATATTTAAACTAGATTGTTTAAAAGCGATCGATAATACGTGAACATACGTAAAGATATGTACCATAATCTTAGGTGTTTATTTATATTTATATTTAGGTTATTGTGTTAATATAGTGCAAGTTGTTTTTTTCTTTTTAAATAATACTTTGTAACTATTTTGTAACAATTTAAATGGTTTCCGTAATAAAGAATTATTATTATTATAAATTAGTAATTCAAAATTAATACTTAATCTTAACATTTTAGTAATTTAATCATTTAAATTAGTATGTACTATTTTACCCGATCAAATAATCGCTTAAATTAATATATGCTAATTCACCCGATCAAATAATGGCTTAAATTCGTATTACGATTTTACCCGATTAAATATTCGCTTAAATTAGTAATTACTAATTAGTAATTACTAATTTACCCGATCAAATAATAGCATAAATTAGTATACAGAGAGTTTTATGTAACACCGAACATTTCCATAACGAGAATTTCTTTGAAGTATCCATATGCATACGTTGCACATTTCTTTTTGCTTGGTTTATTAAAAGAATTTAATTTGAAGCTTTAAGCGAGTGTTTTCCACTCCCAGGCTAAGCATGAAGTAAAATTTCGAGTTTAGAAAAGCCTGAAAATTTGGTTTGGTCGCGTAGCGCGAAGCGCGGAGTGGCCAAACCAAATTTTCAGGCTTTTCTAAACTCGAAATTTTACTTCATGCGCCACCGGTACAAAACACTGATATATTACGATGTTTAAAACACACCGCTAAACTTTACATTAAATTTGCGTTTTGTACCGGTGGCGCATAAAGTAAAATTTCGAGTTTAGAAAAGCCTGAAAATTTGGTTTGGCCGCTCCGCGCTTCGCGCTACGCGACCAAACCAAATTTTCAGGCTTTTCTAAACTCGAAATTTTACTTTATGCTTAGCCTGGGAGTGGAAAACACTCGCTTAAAGCTTCAAATTGAATTCTTTTAATAAACCGAGCGTCGGAAAATGTACAACGTATGCCTCGTTATGAAAATGTTCGGTGTTGCATAAAACTCTCTGTATGTATACGTCGTACATTATTCGACATTCGGTTTATTAAAACAATTTAATTTGAAGCTTTAAACGAGTGTTTTCCACTACCAGGCTAAGCATGAAGTAAAATTTCGAGTTTAGAAAAGCCTGAAAATTTGGTTTGGTCGCGTAGCGCGAAGCGCGGAGCGGCCAAACCAAATTTTCAGGCTTTTCTAAACTCGAAATTTTACTTCATGCGCCACCGATACACAACACTGATCCAATGTAAAGTTTAGCGGTGTGTTTTAAATTTTCTTAATATGTCAGTGTTTTGTACCGGTGGCGCATGAAGTAAAATTTCGAGTTTAGAAAAGCCTGTAAATTTGGTTTGGCCGCTCCGCGCTTCGCGCTACGCGACCAAACCAAATTTTCAGGCTTTTCTAAACTCGAAATTTTACTTCATGCTTAGCCTGGGAGTGGAAAACACCCGTTTAAAGCTTCAAACTAAATTCTCTTGACAAACCGAGCGTCCGAAAATTTACGACGTATGCATATGTATACTTAAAAAAAAATTATCTTTATGAATATTTTTGGTGTTACATAAAACTCTCTGTATACGAATTTCCGCATATTAATCGATTATATCGATATATTTCAATAATCGATTATATCGATATATTTCAATAATCGGCTAATTACTAATTAGTATATCGATTATTTCCATCACTAGTGATTACCACTTTTAAATAAATTTTAATGTTGCCAACTAAATTAGTTATTTACCGTGCCCACGGTAAAACTTAATGTTAAGAATTTTAATAATTATAGAGAAATTACTAATTTCGCTTATTTCAGTTGATTTCGAATTTAGCTATTTCAGTTTGCGACAGTTCTAAATCTCATTTCACGCTACATTCACGATTTATTTTATGCCATTTTTACCTCCCATGCTAAATATAGAATTTTAACAATTGCGAAGGATTGATTGAACTGCGTATGTTAGTTTGCAACCGATAAGCAATAAATTGTGCCGTGACTAATCTAACACAGTTTTACAAACTTTCCAATGAGTGCATTTCGCACTTATCACTAAAAAATTATCAAAATATTATAAATACCTGAATACCTACTTATTTTTTCCTTAATATTAAAAAAACTGTATACTTGGCTGTATAAGCAGGGTTGTTATGTTTAAAACACTTTGTTTTAAAACAGCGTTTTAAACATGTTTAAAAACAGCCGTCGTGTTTTAAATGGGTGTGTTTTAAACATGTTTTAAATCTTAGACTTGTTTAAAACATATTCTAAGCATTAAATTTGTTTAAAACGTTTTTTATTATATTATTTTTTTTTTCCTGTGGGGGCCGTCTTCCTTTCGGATCCGGATGCACTGCAGCCTAGGTGGCTTATTGTATTGCCCCAATATTATTACACTCACGCAACTATTTCGAACTCGATGCCCTGCACTAGCTTGTGCAGGTCCTTCAGAGGTTGCGCGTGGAAATCATTTGGTTCCATTTGTCTGTTCCCAAATATGAGCCGTCTTTTGCTCTCCAGCGCATTGCACCTGCACAGAACGTGCATAGTTGTTTCCGGTGCCGTATTACAGAGGCGACAGTTGGTGTCGCCGTTGTATAGCCCGATTTTCCTTAGATGCTCTTTAACAGTCATGTGGCCTGTGAGCAGTCCTATGGTTGTTTTCAGCTGTGCCCTACTCAATGTTAGTGGTCCTGCAGCTTGGCTTGAGTTAGGCCCTTTTATAAGGGCCTTACTATGGTTAATGCCTGGTCTGTTTTCCCAGTATTCCTTGTGTTTGTTGCGAGTCCACTTCCTGACTTCAAGGCGACTCGACTTTTTTGTTATACCCAAGGCAGGTTCGGGTCCCATAAATGAAATGGTGGCTCCCTGCCTTGCTAGCTCCTCAGCTTTTTCATTACCCGCAATACCAGAGTGACCCGGCGTCCAGATAAGCGTAACCTTGTTCTGTCTCGCTAGGTCATTCAGGGTATTGAAGCATTCCAATACCAGTTTGGATGAAGTCTTTTGACTCTGGAGAGCCTTCAGTGCCGCCTGGCTATCGGACATGATATAGATTTGCCTGTTTCGACAGTCCTTCTCTATGTTGGTTCTCGCACATTCTATGATTGCGAATATTTCTGCTTGAAAGACTGATGCCAGGCTACCCAATGGTTGAGCATAGCCTGTCCTCATGTTTTCATTATAGATTCCTGATGCAGTACCTGTGGTTGATTTAGAACCGTCCGTGTACCAGATCACACTTTGTTTGTGTATATCTTCCCTAAAGCCGTTCCATTCGTTGCGGTCTGGAATAGTGACTTTAAAGAGTGAATTTTCAAGATATCTGACTACCATATGACCCGACCTCATTTGCAGGAGAGGTCCCCCTATGTCTGTCAAGAGTCTTCTGTGTGGGGTATCAACTCTTACGTTGCCCGATGATAATTGCAGCCTATAGAGTGCCAGTCTTGCCTCCCTCACTATCAGAATATGAAGTGGTGTGAGGTCTAGAACCGTCTCCATGGCTGCAGTGGGCGTAGTTCTCATAGCCCCCGCTATGCTAATACAAGCAAGTCTTTGAACCTTGCTGAGTATTTGTATGGTTGTATGATGTATGGCTTTAGGCCACCATACCAAAGCAGCATACATGATTGCGGGTCTGACCACTCTGGTGTACAGCCAGTATACCATTCCTGGACTGAGCCCCCATTGTCGGTCGTACATTCGTCTAATTACCGCAAGGGTAATTTTCGATTTGCGTCTGATTTTTGAGATTTGAGGGATCCAGGTCAGTTTGGAGTCAAAGATTACTCCTAGGTACTTCACCTCACCCGACATTTTCAAGTTGCCACCATTTAGAAAGAGCGGTCCAAGGCCCGCCAGTTTCCTCCTGCGTGTAAATGGTACCAGGGTGGTCTTCGAGGGTGAGACATTAAGTCCTTCTCTAGCACACCATTTGCTCACCACGTTCAGTGCACGTTGCACACGCTCTCTGATCGTGTTGTTAAATTTTCCCTCAACGAGTATGACTAGGTCATCCGCGTATTCTAGGGAAGAGTA
Source organism: Philonthus cognatus (assembly GCA_932526585.2). Lineage (NCBI taxonomy): Eukaryota > Metazoa > Arthropoda > Insecta > Coleoptera > Staphylinidae > Philonthus > Philonthus cognatus. The sequence continues at coordinate 53,032,282 of OW052247.1, read as the reverse complement.
TCCCTCGTTGCTGAGATCCACTAGCAGGCCATCCATGACCAGGTTCTACAGCAGGGGTGAGAGAACTCCCTGCGGACAACCACCGGCCACCCTGGATGCTAGTGTCTGGTCAGCGAACGTTGTGTAGACCATCCTTTGTCTTAGCATGCAGTCTATCCACCTGCAGCTAATTTCCTCCATTATATTATTAAATTTGATAAATTATATTTTATACTTCTTCATTAAGATTTTTTGTATACGTTTTTAAATGTTAGCTAAATTGTTGAAGATATTTCAAACTACATCATTAAACATAACATTTTATTACAATAAAATATCACAACAGTGTGTTCATAAATGTGATTTTTAAATACAGGGAATTTTCTGTCAGGTATACATATGCATACACTGTAAATATTACGACATTCGTTGTTCTTTTAAAAGATTTTAATGTGAATCTTCAAACGAGGGTTTTCCGCTCCCAGACTAAGCATGAAGTAAAATTTCGAGTTTAGAAAAGCCTGAAAATTTGGATTGGCCGCGTAGCGAAGCGGAGCGGCCAATCCAAATTAGGCTTTTCTAAACTCGAAATTTTACTTCATGCGCCACGCGTATAAAACACTGAAACATCGCAAAGTTTAAAATATACGGCTTTAGCAATCTAATATGTAGGCATGAATAAAACGTGAATCAAATTCTGCCCTGAACAAATTGTTTAAAACAGTGATTATAGGCAACCTAATAATTATAACGTATATTAGATTGCCTACAATTGTTGTAGTATGTGTGTGTTTTTGAACTACACTGTAAATCAGTGTTTTTAAGCGTGGCGCATGAAGTAAAATTTCGAGTTTAGAAAAGCCTAATTTGGATTGGCCGCTCCGCTTCGCTACGCGGCCAATCCAAATTTTTAGGCTTTTCTAAACTCGAAATTTTACTTCATGCTTAGTCTGAAAGTGTAAAACACTCGTTAAAAGCTTCAAATTAACCACTTTAAAACAACTAATTCCCGCAAAAACGCTGGAATTATCGGAGTATCTATACTCAAAAAAATGCCCTGTATGTTCTGTTTTAAACACGTTTAAAACGTGTTTTAAACATGTTTTAAATTTGTTTTAAACACGTTTTAAACATGCTTTTAATTGTTAATGTTTTAAATGCTGTATCAATAAAAAAACACGTTTTGTAAAAAAAGTGTTTGTTTTAATTAAAATGAAAAAAAAAACGTGTTTTTTTTAACAAGCCTGTGTATAAGTGAGTCGCCTATTTTCAAAAACACCTAAATCCATTTTTTACAAACTGAACTAGTGTCGCCACCTCTTAGTATATTGGGCATATTTTAATCCGAAATTAGCCATCTAATCGAACTAAATCCTGCTGTAAAAACGTGTGTAAGATCGCTGATCGTTTCAAACATTTCTAAATCCACATGGGTTTTTTGAATACCTACCGCTAAATCCAGTAACGCACTTAGTAAATAAAAACCGCAAAATCCATCGTAGATTCATTGTACTATTAGTTTTATAACAATATGGTTTTAGGAAAGAACGTTCAACGGGGATCGCTTTATCGAAATTAGTTGAAGAAATTATCAATGTCTTCGAAGATGGATCTATAGCAAGAGCTACATTTCTAGACCTGTCTAAGGCTTTTGACAGCGTATCTCAGGACATTTTACTGCGCAAACTTTATTTTTACAATATTCATCCAGACACTTGCAGGATTTTACTCTCATACCTCACTGGAAGGACTCAGAGGGTACAATCAAATGGAGTCATGTCTGAGGCCTTGCCCATTAAATACGGTGTACCACAGGGATCTATTCTTGGGCCTCTGTTGTTTCTGATATACATCAATGACTTACCTAATGCGACGCCAAATACCAATACAATATTATACGCAGACGATACCACTGTTATTAACAAATCTAAAGATTACTCTATTGCTAATAATTTGCATGATAAAGCACTCGGGGAGGTATCGGAGTGGTTCATATGTAATCGACTAAAACTGAATATCAACAAATCTGCTTCCCTAACGTTCACATTAAGGAAATATGAATCAACTAAATTTCTTGGCTTTCACATTGATTCCTTTCTATCTTGGACTACTCATGGGGCTAGAAAGCTTAGTTCGAGTATATATCTTATTAGAAACCTGGCACCCATAGTATCAAGGAACGTAGCTCGTACGACATATTTCTCGCTATTCCAGTCCAACATCACATATGGGATACTTACTTGGGGTCATGCCGCTATTCGACACCGAATATTTGGTCTTCAGAGAAAGGTAGTAAGAGTGTTAGCTGGCCTGAACTACTGTGATGACTGCAGACAAGCTTTCATTGATTTAAGAATATTAACATTCCCATCACTATTTATTCTTGCCTGCTTGTCTCATATTAGACAGAATTTGGATAGCTACCAAACTTGTAGCGACATCAATAAGTACCATACTCGCCAAGAATCAAACATATATCTACAAACAACAAGACTCTCGAAAGCGAAGACTGGTACTAGATTCCACGCTGTTAAATTCTTCATCTTGAGGATAAAGGTTTTTACTGCTGGGAAGAATTCCTTAAATTTGATTTTAAAACTCATTTTAAACTGTGAACGTCCGTATATTACTTCAATATGTTATTTTAATGTGTTATTTTAATGTGGTATTTTAATATGTTGTTTTAATATGATATTTTAATATGTTATTTCTTAATAACTTATTTTAATATGTGACTATAGATCTATTTACTTATTTACTTCGATGTTTCTCACTATGCAGACTAGCTTGTAAGGTTTTATTATTATTATATTTTTTATTATTATATCCTCGTAGGTTAAGGTGACATATGTAAAACATGTACTTTTGTTAATACATCAATAAATATTAATATGAATATGAATATAAATATGAACAAAATAATTAAAGCGGCTAAACCAAATTTTCAGGCTTTTCTAAACTCGAAATTTTACTTCATGCGCCACGCGTACAAAACACTGAAATGTTGTGAAACTAAAAAAATATACTGCTTAATCAGTATTAAAAAATATACTGACTTAGCAGCAGTATTAAAAAATATACTGCAAAGTAAAATTAAAAATATACTATTAAATTTTTGGGCTTTTCTAAACTTGAAATTTTATTTTATGCCCCACGCATATTAAACACTTATTTAAAGGGACGTTTAAAATGTACTGTTTATGCTTGATCCCCACATTTATACTATTTACAAATGCCTATCAGAAAATTCGAGCGCCTGAAATAATTTGCGTTCAAATAAAAAATCGATGTATTAACACATCCTGTTTTGTACATGTTCGCCAACAATGACATTAAAATAAATCTGAATTAATCTCGAAAATTCAGCTTTTTATATCGAAGAGTTCAAAAACAAAACCGAATAAAAAAAAAAACGTCATTTTTATCGGAACTGAACCAAAAACAAATATTGATTTATTTCTCAGTTCGGTACATTTCAAAACATGCGCTTTAAAATGTTCTAAATTATAAAATTATGATAGAAAGTATTATTGTAATACAAATTAAAATATTAAAAAAAACTTATTACTCGGAGCTAAACCCTAAAAAAAACGTTACCTTTTCCAGAACTAGAAACGGAAACCGAAACGTTTACTTTGCTAATGGGCATTAGGTGGCGTTTGCGCTTTCAAACATATGTAAATTGCACAGGCCATAATAAATGGTCAAATATGTTCAGTATTCTTCAAGCACTGGTTCGGGACTATACTGATGATTTATCAGGTGAATGAATGAATAATAATAATAATATTTTATTACCCAACAGATCCACAATCCAGTGACAGGATAACATCATAATTTAAGTATACAAACAACAATGTAAACATTTAAAAGTAAACATAAAATATGCACACTATGGTATGATTTATATAGTGGAGAATTATTATGAACAACACATATTCATTTTCTTAATATATTTTTGTTTAATTAAACCGGTATGAAAACAGAAACGGAAAATAACGAACCTTAGCACATTTCAAATGCAATGTACTTATTCTTTTTTATAATTAAAATTAAGTTTATTGTCCTAAAGGTCTAAACCAGTGATGGGGAAACTACGGCCCGCGGGCCAAGTCCGGCCCGCGGAAAGGTTTAATCCGGCCCGTTTAAGAGTGCCGTCGTGAGAATGTTTGAACGCGTTCTTACTTCGTAATGTGACGACCCGCATAAAAACTACCTACCTACGATTAAGCATTATTCTTTGGCCCGCTACGATTGTCTGGTTATTACAAATGGCCCGTCTTAAAAAAAGTTTCCCCACCACTGGTCTAAACAGACGCTTTTGGTGTACACTAACTAAAAATATTGTATTGAATTTCGCCGCCTAATTAAATTTTAGAATAATTCTTCCTTTTATTGCCCGGCGCATTCACCAAATAAGCAGGAAACGATGTATCAACATTAATACTCGACACAGCAATTCGACCTGCAACAGCAATAAAATTTGCTGCAAGGGCAATTAAATTACTTAGCTGTATTTGCAACTTTTAGGTTTTCTTTTGATGTACGCAGTATTTCAATTAATTCTCACTTAAAAAATAATTTCATACATTTATCGAAAGACAAACTATGTGCTACTTTAATTGTTTGGCTACAAATTAAAGTAGCACATAATTTGTCTTTCGATAAATGTATGAAATTATTTTGTGTTGAAAGTGGTTATTAATATATGGGTTTTTTTCCAAAGTAAGCAGTATTTTAAACTACTCGTATTGTGGCTGATTTTTGTGCATTGTGCGAGAATCCCGAACATATTTTCATCTCTATGAGCCGTTTTATACACACGAGAATTCACGCAGAAATGTATAATATAAAAACGGATTAAAATTAATATCGACTTTCTGCAAAAAGTTTATCTCCAAATATTCATTGAAACAACTACTTCTCGAGCTAATACCCCGACAGATATAGAATTATACAATGAATATTTGCGTTACACGATAGCACTGCTGTTCTATGCATAATTTATATGCAAAATGCAACATCAGGTCAAACTATTCTCTAACCAAACTAAATGAAACAAAAGGAAATTAAAATAAATTGGAAAAATTACAGGGAATGAATTTTAATTGTCTTAAGCCATCTACAGACGCGTTTCAAGATTTATCCCTCATCAGTATAGCTTTGCTTTAGACTTTCAATACAAAAAATATTAAAGTAAAATAAACAGGAAACTTAGAGGAATGTCGAAGTGTGTCGTCGAAACAGGTACATAAAACTGAGGCGAGTGAAAATGAAGGAATGTTATTTATAGGTAAAGGATTAAGTCATTAATAGGTGCGAACAATTTGATACCTTAGAGAGAGTGACATACCGCGTTTAACGGTACAGTTTCACATAAAGCAAAGCTATACTGATGAGGGATAAATCTCGAAACGCGTCTATAGATGGCTAAGACAATTAAAATTAATTTCCTGTAATTTTTTCAATTTATTTCAATTTCCTTTTGTTTCATTTAGTTTGGTTAGAGAATAGTTTGACCTGATGTTGCATTTTGCATATAAATTATGCATAGAACAGCAATGCTGTCGTGTAACGCAAATATTCATTGTATAATTCAATATCTGTCCGGATATTAGCTCGAGAAGTAGTTGTTTGAATGAATATTTGGAGACAAACTTTTTGCAGAAAGTCGATATTAATTTTAATCCGTTTTTATATTTTGTAAATATTGTGCAAACATATTTAATTGATGAGGCGGATACATGATGAAACTCCATAATACTATTTGAAATAAAACAACACAGTTGGGAGGGTTTCACTTTTATTGTTGAACACTGCAACATGTTTCACCACACAGTGGCTTCATCAGGCAGATGATTATTATTTCATCTGCCTGATGAAGCCACTGTGTGGTGAAACATGTTGCAGTGTTCAACAATAAAAGTGAAACCCTTCCAACTGTGTTGTTTTATTTCAAATAATATTCTGCAAACTATTGACAAACTCAATTTTTCTTTATGATAAATTGTCTTTATGTGAATGTATAATATATTTCAAGTGAGAATTCTCGTGAGAAAAATATCGAACATGTTCACTATAATTTACAAAAGAATTTTTGACAGATGCAGCTTACGCGCTTATTCATAACCTAGAAATTAGTCGTCACTGGTTATTATTACATAGGGAAGTAGAGTATTTTTATTAACAGAAATTTGTGCAACTAAATGTATGCTTTGCTGTTTTGAAATATTTTGCCGCAGCAAGAGATGGAGAACCGCTAATGTTAAGGTCATACTAGCATAGATGATATTTTCTGTAGTGCACTGTGTTATACAGGGAAAAAATATTTATATACAAGGATTTTTTATTTAAGGTATACATATGAATGCGCTTTTTTGTACTTCAATTAGAACTTATAAACGAGTGTTTTCCACTCCCAGATTAAGCATAAGGTAAAATTTCGAGTTTAGAAAAGTGTGAAGTCCGCGAAGCGGAGCGTCCAAACCAAATGTTCAGGCTTTTCCAAACTAGAAATTTTACTTCATGCGCCACGCGTATAGAACACTGAAAACACGAAAATATTGTCAACAAGTGAACTTGAAATCAGTGTCTTATACGCGTGGCGCATGAAGAAAAATTTCGAGTTTAGAAAAGCTTGAAAATTTGGTTTGGTCGCGTAGCGCTACGCGACCAAACCAAATTTTCAGGCTTTTCTAAACTCGAAATTTTACTTCATAATTAATCAAGGAGTGAAAATACTCGTTAGAAGCTTTATAAAATCAAAGACTGTTTAAAAATGTACAGCCTATACAAGACAAATTCCTGTGTGTCAAAACAAACTACAATTATTTTAATAACAGTTTAATTTAAAGAGAAATGCGCATTAGAATTTATATATAAAAATGTACAGCTTATACAAGAAAAAATCGTTTATGTAAAAACAAACCAAAATCATTTTAATAACAGTTTATTAAAAAATAAATGCGCATTAGAACTCATCCATTAAAATGTACAAAGCATACAAGAAAAATGCCTATATGTGAAACAAACCAAAATCAATTTAATAACAGTTTTATTTTTAAACAAAATGCGCATCAGAATTCGTCTTTAAACACTCTTCTCTGTTATTGCACAATGTTGACACAGATTTACAACTCTTAAAGGAGATTCAATTGTTAGATAAAAAGAATCCTTTACGTTACCCTTAACATATGTTAGAGAAATTACTGTTTTGAGAAGTAACAATTTGAACAAAAAGGTTAAATATTAGGAGTTACAGTGAAACATATTATTTTTTTTTAATTTTCACCAACCACTGAACACATATGCGCTTGTTTTTCTTTCGTTTTGTTTTTCAATTCAGATGCACAAAAACAAATGTTATGACACATTACCTTGACATGTTGTCGTGGGACGCGCACACTTTCTGTACGACGGACCAGGAAACTACACTACCCCACTGGAAGGGTCCACCTGTGGTACACATCTCCCTCATTTCCCATCTCTCCCACCCCTTCAGCCCCCCGCGCTATAAGGGAACGATAGATCCCCACAATGCTCGCCGACTCCGTTTTCGAAACGGGCCGGAAGGGATGGTTGCGCGTGCCCGCCGCCTCCGAGCGCCGGGGCGGCGGGTGGCCCGGTGGGGGGGTAGCGCGCCCCCTCGCCGGATCGGGACACTTCAAACGTGACGCGATCGTGACGTCAATGCGCCCGGTTCCGTTTTCCGACGGAATCCATAACTTAGGAAGGGAAAAAATGTACATACGGAGATTTCACTTGCATAAATAAATTAAGTCGTTGCGTGGTCGTAAATTCGCTTAGATGTAGGTTATTTTTAGGGGTAATGTGAGGAACTGTGATGAAACTAGGGGTGGTTGATGACGTGGAAAAATGAGAATGCTAGAATTGTGTGTGGGTTCAGATAAAGTTTGGTCGTATATTTGGAAATTTTTCCAACTAAGAAAAGTGTGGAGATTAATCAAAAACCGAGTTTTCAATTACTTTCATTGGTTACTTTGTTTGATATGCCTGGACCCATATTCTAAATTATCATTTATGCTTTCTAGAACTTAGTCCAAATAAAAAAAACATGAGATAGCATTGGACAAGCAAGTGTTATAAATCCTTTTATTGATTGATTTGCCTAGACCAGGAGCGGCAACCTTTTTTTAGTAAAGGGCATATTTTAGAAATGTAAGAGTTCGGCGGGCGCCATGGGATGAGCGCAAAAAATGTTGACAATTCTGTCATTTAATCAGATTTTATGTAGGTCATCATGAATTTTCTACTTGTCCGTAAATTCTCTGAAATAGGTTATGACTTTAGGATCCAATAATTAATGCGTAATTATAAAGTTCCGCACCCCTAAAAACGCGAAAGCAGTCTAAATTTACCGCAGACTGCAGGTCTAGTTTGGGAAAGATGCCCTTTCATGGAAAAGATTTAGCAGGAGGTTTGGTTCATTGAAATTAAGCCAGAAGGAAAGACCAAGGGAAACCTATGAAAGCTAAAAGTTAATTATCTTAGTTGGTCACGGTTTTTTGGGACTAGAGCGGGGTCCTCCTAGTGCAGTGGTGGGGAAACTTTTTTTAAGACGGGACATTTGTAATAACCAGACAATCGTAGCGGGCCAAAGAATAATGCTTAATCGTAGGTAGGTAGTTTTTATGCGGGTCGTCACATTACGAAGTAAGAACGCGTTCAAACATTCTCACGACGGCACTCTTAAACGGGCCGGATTAAACCTTTCCGCGGGCCGGACTTGGCCCGCGGGCCGTAGTTTCCCCATCACTGTCCTAGTGGATTTCTTACACAGACGCTGAACCAACAACGTAATTTGCTACTAATTGTCCCATTTGCGAAGTAATCCACCTCCATGACAATGCTACGCCTATGGAAGAGTTGTAAGGCAGCACATAGTTATGGCAATTACCTTGCAAACACTTGAACATTGACCTTACAGTACAGACTTGTCAGTATGCGATTTCCGCTTATTTGGACCCCTTAAAAAAGCACTTGAAGACAAGCGATTTGACAGCAATGAAAAAGTGGAAACGTTTGTGCGCAATTGGTTACATTTTGCGTTATGGCATAATATTTTGGATAAAAAAATCAAATGAAATGCGAATATTCACTCTTTAAAAAAGAGCGGTGCGCTTAGTATGTGGAATGAAATATAGGAAAATCCTGTCGTGGCATATTCCAAAGGAATAATATTCTCATCTTTTATAATAATAATAATAATAATATCTTTATTGCCCATACATACATACATACATACATACATACATGCATACATACATACAACATACATATACACTTACACATTAAAAAAAACAGTAGTACAATGATTAACAAATTAAGTAAAAATATCATCAAAAATCTTATTTGCATTTCTACACATGCTGTGGACAGGGGATTTTCGCAGAGCTATGGTTCTGGCAGTAGGAATAAAAAAGTGTTTGCATGCCTCGACGCTAACCTGGGTACAAAAAAAGTTAATTCTAGCTAGGAGGTCAGGACAATCTAGCCTGTTATGAATTAACTTGTATGTGAAAATTGCGCTCATTTCTTCTCTACGTGCTGATAAAGAGGTAAATTCATGTTTTAGTAATAAGCATTCATAATCAACACCCCTCTGTGGGTACGACCCATCAGTTTTAAATGAAAGAAATTTTAGGCACCTCCCTTGGACTTTTTCTAGTAGGAGTGTTAAGTACATATAATGAGGGTTCCAAATAATAGAAGCATACTCTAAGCGACTTCTAACAAACGCGTTGCACAAACACGTAATTACGTCACAGTTATTAAAGTATTTACTAGTGCGCATGACAAAACCCATAGTTTTTGAGCTAGATGCGCATACGTATTGAATGTGCTGTTTGAATGAAAGTTACCAAGTCCTTAAATTCAGTTAGTTTCTGCAAGGGTTGCCCGTTTATATTATAGTAATAAGTGTGCGTGTGCATACGAGCGTGAGCATAAGTGACAGATGCGCATTTTTGAATATTTAGGTTCAGATTATTTTCACGACACCAACGGTATATTAGGTCTAGATTACACTGCAATAAGATCGAGTCTTGTAAATCCCTTATACAAGAAAATATCTATAAATCATCGGCATATGCCAGAACATTGCAGGTTAGTGAACTAATTAATAAGATCGTTAATGAATATGATAAACAGGAGCGGGCCAAGATTCGAACCCTGAGGCACCCCCGACGTAGAAGTGAATTCAAAAGATTTGTATAAATTGTAATGTACATAGTTACTTCTGCAAGAGAGATACGGTTTCACAAGTTTTTGTGTGCGATGCCCAAACCCAAACGTTGATAGTTTATTTAACAAAATCACATGATTCAATCACAACGAACGCACGTGAAAAATCAGTATATAATATGTCAGTTTGAGATCGGTTTTCTAGTGTTTTATGGAATATATACACTTGAAACAATCATGTTTTATCATAAAAGTATAAGTAGCAGTGACAATAAATGAAACCAAACAAGAACGAATAATTACATATTCCGACGCTACACAAATAAATCAACAGAAGACGGAACACATTACGCCGCAATACAATTGTTTAACGCCTTACCAGAACATATAAAAAAACTAAAAAATGACAAAAAAAAAGCCTTAAAATTAAATTTAAGCAAATATCTACTAGAGAATGAATCATACTCCTGTTTATCATATTCATTAACGATCTTATTAGTTCACTAACCAGCAATGTTCTGGCATATGCCGATGATTTAAAGATATTTTCTTGTATAAGGGATTTACAAGACTCGATCTTATTGCAGTGTAATCTAGACCTAATATACCGTTGGTGTCGTGAAAATAAGAATTATCGTAGTTGTAAGTAATATATTATTAGTTATTATACAGAGAGTTTTATGTAACACCGAACATTTTCATAAAGAGAATTTTTCTTTCAAGTATACATATGCATACGTCGTACATTTTCCAACGCTCGGTTTATTAAAATAATTTAATTTGAAGCTTTAAACGAGTGTTTTCCACTCCCAGGCTAAGCATGAAGTAAAATTTCGAGTTTAGAAAAGCCTGAACATTTGGTTTGGTCGCGTAGCGCGAAGCGCGGAGCGGCCAAACCAAATTTTCTGGCTTTTCTAAACGCTAAATTTTACTTCATGCGCCACCGGTACAAAACACTGACATATTACGAAGTTTAAAACACACCGCTAAACCTTACATTGAATCAGTGTTGTGTACCGGTGGTGCATGAAATAACATTTTGAGTTTAGAAAAGCCTGAAAATTTGGTTTGGCCGCTCCGCGTTTCGCGCTACGCGACCGAAATTTTACTTCATGCTTAGCCTGGGAGTGGAAAACACTCGTTTAAAACTTCAAATTAAATTCTTTTAATAAACCGAGTTTTATTAAAAGAATTTAATTTAAAGCTTTAAACGAGTGTTTTCCATTCCCAGGCTAAGCATGGAGAAATTTTACTTCATGCGTCACCGGTACAAAACACTGACATATTACGAAGTTTAAAACACACCGCTAAACCTTACATTGAATCAGTGTTGTGTACCGGTGGCGCATGAAGTAAAATTTCGAGTTTAGAAAGGCCTGAAAATTTGGTTTGGCCGCTCCGCGCTTCGCGCTACGCGACCAAACCAAATTTTCAGGCTTTTCTAAACTTGAAATTTTACTTCATGCTTAGCCTGGGAGTGGAAAACACTCGTTTAAAGCTTCAAATTAAATTCTTTCAATAAAACTCGGTTTATTAAAACAATTTAATTTGAAGCTTTAAACGAGTGTTTTCTACTCCCAGGCTAAGCATGAAGTAAAATTTCGAGTTTAGAAAAGCCTGAAAATTTGGTTTGGTCGCGTAGCGCGAAGCGGCCAAACCAAATTTTCAGGCTTTTCTTAACTCGAAATTTTACTTCATGCGCCACCGGTACAAAACACTGACATATTACGAAATTTAAAACACACCGCTAAACCTTACAGTGAATCAGTGTTGTGTACCGGTGGCGCATGAAGTAAAATTTCGAGTTTAGAAAAGCCTGAAAATTTGGTTTGGCCGCTCCGCGCTTCGCGCTACGCGACCAAACCAAATTTTCAGGCTTTTCTAAACTCGAAATTTTACTTCATGCTTATCCTGGGAGTGAAAAACACTCGTTTAAAGCTTCAAATTAAATAAAACGAGCGTCGGAAAATGTACGACGTATGTATACTTAAAACAAAAATTCTCTTTATAAATATGTTCGGTGTTACATAAAACTCTCTGTATGTATGTTAAGTCATCTATCTTTATCTGTATTATATTTTGAAACCTTAGTTTAAGTAAACATGACGCAATTTACATTTTGTACTAATTTGACACCTTGAAAATAAAAACATATTATTATTATTATTATTATTACCTGCCCAGCTTCATTCTACGATAACTGAGTTAAAAAAACTGCCAATAGTTTTGGAAAAATGTATTTTAAATAGACGATACTATATTGAAATATAATGTACATAAATGCAAATAACTTCTATTATTTACAATGTTCTGTGAAAAATAAAGGCTCGATTATATTTGATCGACCCATGCATATGAGCCGGTCGGTAGCGATCGTGTGAAATACAGTTGGGCACACATGAACCTAAAATTATTACTTAGCGATTACAATTCATCAACAAACTGCTGAGGCTTAAAAAGAAGGGCATATGTCGCATTAAAATAGCAAACGTTGCGATTAGTTAAGTCATTAATGATTAAGCTTAATAACGGAAGAGCTAAATGTCATATTCGGATAAATGATTTAATATTGTATTTACTTTCATGGAAAGGTAGTGAAAATGGCTGCACTTAGGCTAGGTTAGGGCGCAATAGGAAATCACAAATTTGTTTGCTCATTATAAGTAAACCTGAAACCTCAGGACTGTTCATCTCTTTAAATAACCGAGATGCTCGTGCAAACAATTCGGACACTGTAGATTAAAATGTTGCAAGAAATTTTTGTAAAGAAGCATGTACAAGAGATATTATACTAGACTTCTTTTAACATCAAATTGTCTAAACATGAATAATTCCAATTCAAAAATGTTTGAATTAGAAAAATTAAGCTTACGCTTTTTATAGTTTGCATACTTTAACCCATTAATGGCCGAGCAGTTATATAGTTGACTTTAAAAGTTGATTTTTGGCAAAATTCTGCAATTCTCTTTATGATTTCTATGAATAACTTATTATTAACTTTTTCGATTATTACTCATTAAAAAACATACATCAGTGCGTTTCTAAATTCACAATATTTCAGTGATTTATACGCGTGGAGCATGAAGTAAAATTTCGAGTTTAGAAAAGCCCCGTGAAAATTTGTCTCGGGTCGCTGCGCGACCCTCGACAAATTTTCTACGCGGGGCTTTTCTAAACTCGAAATTTTACTTCATGCTTAGTCTGGGAGTGGAAACACTCGTTCTAAACTTCATATTGCACTTTTTTATAAAGAATTCGATTAATGACTAAAAATTTACAGTGTATACATTTTGTATATTTAAAAGAAAAAATCACAGTATGTAGAATGTCTCTTTTAAATATGCAAAATGTATACTCTGTAAATGTTCAAGCATTAATCGGTTTTTTATAAAAACGTGCGATATAAAGTTTGGAACAAGTGTTTCCACTCCCAGACTAAGCATGAAGTAAAATTTCGAGTTTAGAAAAGCCCCGCGTAGAAAATTTGTCGAGGGACGCGTAGCGACCCGAGACAAATTTTCACGGGGCTTTTCTAAACTCGAAATTTTACTTCATGCGCCACGCGTATAAAACACTGAAGTATTGTGAAGTTAGGATTACACTAATGTATTTTTTTTCAATTGATCGAAAAAATGTAATTACAAAATACTTACATTTTTCTCCATACATTTTCAAGTCAGGTCAATTAATATAATATATAAAATTAACTCATTTAGTAACTTAATTAACAAAAAATTTATAATGTTGCGTGTATGCACCAATGGCGCGTAATGGGTTAAATAATATATAAAATTACGAGTTGTTTGCATGTTATACGACAAACATTTTCGTAATTTTATATATCAAATTGTCTAATAACTGGATTACGATCAATAAAAAAAACAAAACAACGAAGTTATTGATAGAAATGATGCTGACCTTTTTAACGTTTCTTCAGACAAAGAAATATATTTATATTTCAACATCGGATGAAGAATTATAGGATATTTATTGATTATCAGCATTAATAAATGTACATATTTATGAAAAATAATGTTGGCCCCTTAATTTTGGTCAATACCCCACTGTGCGTCGATTTGATTAAATAATAAATTTGTATATTCGGTTGCCTCCAGTATTTTCTAATGCAAGCAATTTAATCATACGATTGAGAGACGCAATTAAGTAACGTTTCATGAAAGTCATGATTCGATTTAACTCTTCGTGAATACATAATATTTTTGCCAAGTACGTAGATAATTGTATAGTTATGATTAGGGATCGTAAATTTACCGTCTTTTTGATTTATCAGTAATTTGGTAAATTTGGGAATCCCTTAATAATGTTTGCCTTAATTATTTATTAAACGAAATTTGTTATTCGATCACGGTTTACTTTCACAATATTAACCCTTAATTGGCAAATCAAATTTAGGCTATTCAGACTAAACTCGAAACATTTACTTCATGCTTAATCAAGATCTGGAAACGCACCTGATTGAATATACTGAACAAGGCCGTAGCCAGGAGGGGGGATATGAGGGTTCAACCCCTCTACCCTCCAATTTTTCAAAATGTTAAATTCTTGTAAAAGCTGCCCTATAAAAGCAAAAACAATATTTTTACTATAAATGAATTGAATTCTAGCTAACAATGTCTCAATTTGTTACAATTTCTTGAGCAGAAAAGTCTCTAAAATGAATAGTTTTAATTACAATTTTTTAAAAAATGTGCAATCATTTTTGTTTACAATAAATAGTCTCTTAAATTTAGAATTTCTATTACAAAATTGCTTCAACATTTAAAAAAAATGTACAATGTGCAACTTTCTCAAAGAAACAGTGCGATACTTTCTCTGCAAACACATAGAATTTTCTGTAAGTAAGTAAGTAAATTTATTGATCCTAAATTTGTGTACAGAAATATAGTTAGGATATGTCATGAAAAATTGATAAAAGTACAATATAATATAAAAAAGTTTACAGGTATTCACTAAATAGTGACACAATAAAAAACATAAAATATTAACACAAACATACACATACATATACATATAGTGTAAAAATATTTATATTTCTTTCCGTCCATAGCTTGTGGTGATGTTTTTAAGATATCACAGTGTTAAAGAAATCATCAATACAATATAATTCAGCCGATACTAAAACTTTCAGAACTTTATACTTGAATTCTTTCCTCGAGAGGTCTTTAAGAGCATAGGGCACATGTATTGTATTGTATTGTGGAGGCTTCTACTTCGTTATACATGTTAATTTCACAATAAAACACTTTTTACTTTGTTTGTATAACACGTTTTATAAAATGTGATTGCAGTTTCGACAAATATAGCTTGTCATTTTCAAACATCATGTTTGATAATGACAAGCTTAATTTGTCGAAACTGCAGTCACATTCTATAAAAAGTGTTATACAAACAAAGTAAAATGTGTTTTATTGTGGCATAGAATTTTGTTTTTAATTAATAGTCTCTCAGTAATAGTTTGTATTACAAAATTTCTTCAAAGTTTTTGAAAAATGTGCAATGTGCAATGAATTTTGTTTTTAATGAATATTTAACGTTTCGCGTAATAGCCTTGCTAATATTTTGTATTTCATTATTTCACTTAAAAGTATTGAGAGCCAATAAAATTAGACGAATTTGCAACAAGTGACATAAATGCAAAAACTACGGGATCCACGTGGCGTTTAAAAGGTTTTAGTTTTACATTTATTAAAACTTCATGGTTCCCACGTGTAGTCCGTGAAAGTTTTAATAAATCGAAAAACTCTCTTCTCTTTTACAGTTGATCATAGTAACTAAACTGACACAAACATCAAATTAAAACGTCAAAAGCTGACAGACGGCGTTCCTTTTACGAATACAATTTATTAAGATATCTCGCTTTGATAACAAGAATGAAAAAATCTAAAAGAAATTAAAGAAAATGTTGATGTTCTAATATATAGGTTTTTTTAAATTTAAATTCACTTAGTTTGTTTTACTAATAATACTTGATGTTCTGTCCCACAAAATACTCAAACATTGAAATTTTGGAAGCAGTTTACAAATTTCTGTAATACCCATTATGGCACACAAACTATTGAAGAATAAGGTATTATTTTAATTTAAGTTCAAAATTAGTTTCGGTCTATTTAAGGATAGGTGGTGCAAATGTGCCAGGAATGCGTTTTCGTAAAATAATCAAGACGAAAACCACCCGACTTTTATTTGTAATGCGGGCAAAATTTAAACATTTCACTCAAACTTTGTTGTTTTTCGCAAATACATATAACTCGAGCAAAGTCACCAAATCGGTCGACCTACGGTCTCGCGATTTAAAACATGATTTTGCTCTCGTTAAATTAATAAACAACAAAGTTTTCGTGAAATATTTATTCAATTTTTGGCTAAAAAAAATAAACCTTTATTTATGAATACTTCTCGTTTCGTAATAGCCTAACTAATAAATTTTATTCGAAAATATTCACAAAAACCACTTTAATTCGATTCTTGAAAAAAAAAATATATACAAAATGAGCAATACATTGTATAATTTTTAAAATCACACATAGAAAAGAGCTTTACGTATTCTGATATGGAGAAAAATGAAATCAAATTCCCTTAAAATAACTATTTTTTTTATAAGTGTCCAAAAAAATTACGTTCAAATTAAAACATTAAAACTCGGGTTACATTATATTACTAATACAATTAACAGTTCTCAAAATTGTAAATATTTTTTTTAGCGCAAAGAAAAATATCATCAAGTTTACCAAAAAATGATTAATTTTCTTATTTTTTTCACAAATATATTATTTATTAATTATGTTGCACCCAGGATAAGTAAAATACAGAGAATTTTCTTTTAAGTATACGTATCCCGATGTACACGCTGTAAATGTTCCGGCATTAGACGATTTTTTAAGAAGAATTCAATTGGAAGTTTCGAACGAGTGTTTCCACTCCCAAACTAAGCATGAAGTAAAATTTCGAGTTTAGAAAAGCCTGAAAATTTGGTATGGGCGCGTAGCGCGAAGCGCTACGCGACCAAACCAAATTTTCAGGCTTTTTTAAACTCGAAATTTTACTTCATGCGCCACGCGTATTAAACAGTGAAATATTGTGAAGTTAAAAACACACTGAAAAATACATTTTTTCAATGAGTAATAATCGAAGTATTTAAATAACAATATGTTTACATTTTTTTTTCAAACATTCTCAAATCAGGTCAAATAATACAATGTATCAAATTAACTTATTTAGTTAGTAACTAGAATGTTCGGGGACTTCTGCGAAACTCGTAAGTAATTTCTAATTGTGAAGTTAGAAATACACTGAAAAACATATTTTATTTAATGAGTTATAATCGAAAAATGTTTCCCATTTTCTTAAATGAGTACTAATCGGAATATTTAAATAACAAAATATTAACATTTTTAATTAACATGTATAAGGAAGTAGAAGCCTCCACCGTTCATAATTAATATTTTTCTTCACATATTTTCAAGTCAGGTCAAATAATACAATGTATCAAATTAACTTATTTAGTTAGTAATTAAAAAAAATAATGTTGCGTTAGTAAAGAGTGTTTTTTTTCAAGGTATAGAACTTCAATCATGAATATCTGTTAAACCAATGTCAGAATGGGAATCTGTTGGTGACAATTTTGTTCAGTAAGCTTTGGCAAATTATCATGCCAAAGCTTACAGTCGAACAACAATTACAAATTGTGAACATTCATTTCCAAAATGCGCGCTCTATGCGTTAAACTTATAGAGAACTTCGCCCATTTACTGGTTCTTACCGCCAAATAATGTATAGTGATGAGGCTTATTTTTGTCTGAATGAGCTTTGGCAAATTATCATGCCAAAGCTCACAGTCATACAATAATTACAAATTGTGAACATTCATTTCCAAAATGCGCGCTCTGTGAGTTAAACTTATAGGGAAATTCGCCCATTTAGTGATTTTTACCTCCAAATAATGTATAGTGATGAGGCTTATTTTTGCCTGAATGAGCTTTGGCAAATTGTCATGCCAAAGCTCACAGTCATACAATAATTACAAATTGTAAACATTCATTTCCAAAATGCGCGCTCTGTGAGTTAAACTTATAGGGAAATTCGCCCATTTAGTGATTTTTATCGCCAAATAATGTATAGTGATGAGGCTTATTTTTGCCTGAATGAGCTTTGGCAAATTATCATGCCAAAGCTCACAGTCATACAATAATTACAAATTGTGAACATTCATTTCCAAAATGCGCGCTCTGTGAGTTAAACTTATAGGGAAATCCGCCCATTTACTGATTTTTACCGCCAAATAATGTATAGTGATGAGGCTTATTTTTGCCTGAATGGACTCGTGAATCAAAAAAATTGAGTTGCTGTGTCGTGTGGATTGCATGCTGGAGGCATCATTGGCCCCTACTTTTAAAAAAATGAAGACAGACCCAATGTGACTGTCAATCGCGAACGCTACAGGTCAATGATTCGACATTTTTTGATCACCAACGTCAATGCAAATGTGTTGAGAACTAAATGCTTTTAACAGGATGGTGCAACTTTCACCCCCGCGCGTGAAACCCACACATTGTTGGGAGAAAAGTTTGGTGATCAAATTATTTCAAGACATGGGCCTGTTAATTGGTCGCCTAGATCATTTGATTTGATCCCGTCAAATCACTGGTTTATACTGATAAGCCAGCAACGATTGAAAACTTAGAAGTCAACTTTCGGCGCGTGGATGAAAAATACTCGTGAATCAAAAAAAATGTGTTACTGTGTGGTGAGGATTGCATGCTGGAGGCATCATTGGCCCCTACTTTTTAAAAAATGAAGACAGACCCAATGTTACTGTCAATCGCGAACGCTACAGGTCAATGATTCGACATTTTTTGATCCCCAACGTCAATGCAAATGTGCTGAGATCTAAATGCTTTTAACAGGATGATGCAACTTTCACCCCCGCGCGTGAAACCCACACATTGTTGGGAGAAAAGTTTGGTGATTAAATTATTTCAAGACATGGGTCTGTTAATTGGCCGCCTAGATCATTTGATTTGATCCCGTCAAATCACTGGTCTATGCTGATAAGCCAGCAACGATTGAAGACTTAGAAGTCAACTTTCGGCGCGTGGATGAAAAATACTCGTGAATCAAAAAAATGGTGTTACTGTGTGGTGAGGATTGCATGCTGGAGGCATCATTGGCCCCTACTTTTTAAAAAATGAAGACAGACCCAATGTTACTGTCAATCGCGAACGCTACAGGTCAATGATTCGACATTTTTTGATCCCCAACGTCAATGCAAATGTGTTGAGAACTAAATGCTTTTAACAGGATGGTGCAACTTTCACCCCCCGCGCGTGAAACCCACACATTGTTGGGAGAAAAGTTTGGTGATCAAATTATTTCAAGACATGGGCCTGTTAATTGGTCGCCTGGATCATTTGATTTGATCCCGTCAAATCACTGGTCTATGCTGATAAGCCAGCAACGATTGAAGACTTAGAAGTCAACTTTCAACGCGTGGATGAAAAATTGAACTAATAGAATAGTTCATCTAAGACGCAATCGCGGTGGTCACACGCCCAAAATTATTTTTAGACATGAAATGCCTTTACATTGGTTACCTATTAAAGCCAAAACATCTGTTGTTTCATTGATTTTTATGTGTTTTATTTGAAAAAGAATAATGGTGTGGGCAGCTTGGTGGTGTAGTGGTTAGAGTGTTGTAATGCCTCGCCACGGACCGGGGTTCAAATACCGGCCTAACAAGTTGTCTGCATTTATATAGGTTAGGATAAAAATGCCAAACACTCCGTCTTCTCGGATATGACGTTAAATGCATGTAGGACCCGTGTACTGCCTGGATGTTGCGTGCACGTTAAAGATCCCTACCGGTGGGTTGGAACTCCCACCGGGTTCGGCAAAATTCCCGGATAGCTGTAGACCTAATCTCCGGCGTCATGATTAGCAGCGGTAATAGATAACGTAAAACCCAAAATAAAAAAAATAAAAAAATGGTGCTTAATGGATTAACCAGTAAATTAAATTCCAAACATAATAATAATCTTTATGTCATATAAATACACGACATTGAATTTAATAATTGTGAAATGTAAAGAAAAGGGCGTTAAGAAGTAGTGTAGGAACAAACTTTTCCGCATATAATTTTGAAAATAATCTTATATTTGAACCGTTTGTTTTGAAAGTGGCTTAATTCCTCCTTTCTTATTTTTTTGTTGTTTACTGTAAAAACCTTAATAATTCAAGGTTTTCAGTCATAAAAAAACAATTTGTGGTTAAGTATATTCAAAATATATTTCATATTTTGTAAATACACTTAACCAAAAATTAATGTTTATGACGGAAAATCTCGAATTATAAATATCGTATGTTCGTTAAAAAAAAATACCTCTAGAGTGCCATGGAAAATATTGTAAGTTGGCAACTCTGAAATTTTATATTATAATTATCATGTTTGACGTTTTATATGTCAATTCCTAAGGCGTGTGGCCAACTTAAATTTAAAAATAATTAAAATCATGGCACTCTAGAGGTTTTTTTATATTGAACATACTATATTATTTGAGTCAACAACAAAAAGCTAGGCCACTTTCATTCATTGTATTTTCAAAATGATATGCGAAAAAGTTTGTTTGTAGAATAAGTTTATTATTTATCTATCCCAAGTTGTAATGGTTGAAAGTAACTTTCCGAGACATAAATTAAAAGTAATACACACCTCAATTATTCTGAATTTTTTATTATATTGTGCAATGTAAAACAATACCAGTTGATAAGGGAATTGTAAAAACATTTTATTGTTTAACCCACATATTGAATTGTTGATAATATACGTAATAAACGAATAAATATTATATTTCACTCCTGTTGTTTTATTAGGTAGTCATTGCAGAAGCGGATTTTTGTGTACATTGTGTTGCCTAAATAACGTACAGACAAAAGTTAATAATAGGCAACTGAATGTACGTATACTAAAGTAGCTAATCACGATATTTCAGTGTTGTATACGCGCGGCGCATGAAGTAAAATTTAGAGTTTAGAAAAGGCTTTTCTAAACTCAACATTTTACTTCATGTTTAACATAAGAGTAGAAATCTATGTTAAAAATAAAATAAATCTTGCGCTTTCAAAATTCTAGTCATCTTATAAATAAATATCCCAAATTTATTTATTTATTTATTTATTCAAACGGTACACCTATGTATGTAAGAACATAACGTGAAGGATGGCTAAGAATAATAACAGAATGGGAACCTAGTGGTAGCAGAAGAAGAGGAAGACCAAGGAATAGATGGAAGAATGAAGTAGAAAATAAGAAGTGGAAAGACACAGCGAACGACAGGAAGAAATGGAGAAAGATTGCAGAACAAATGAAAGAAAATTGGGACTGATCCACCCATCTAAATGGATTGGAAGGGCTCCAAGAGGAGCGGCCAAACTCCATAAGGAGTGTGCAGCCACAGAAGAAGAAGTACATGACATTATAAAAAAATCCGAAAGCAAATAGCTTTAAATATTTATGAAAACTACCAAGGTTTTAAAAGTCGACTGAAAATTTGAATATTAAACGCGTAGTATATTTTGAGCTTTACACTAAATCAGTGTTTTATACGCGTGGCGTATGAAGGAAAATTTCGAGTTAAGAAAAGCCCGAATTTGGATTTGGACGCTGCGCGTCCAAATCCAAATTCTTGGGGCTTTTCTCAACTCAAAATTTTACTTCATGCTTAGTCTGGGAGTGGAAAACACTCGTTGGAGAATAATACAATAGAATAAATCTTGCGCTTTCAAAAATCTAGTCATTTTATTTGGGATATGTAAGCACATAATATTAAAAAAAAAATCCGAAAGCAAATGGTTTTAAATATTTACGAAAACTACCAAGGTTATAAAAGTCGACTGAAAATTTAAATATTAAACGCGTAGTATATTTTGAGCTTTACACTAAATCAGTATTTTATACGCGTGGCGCATGAAGTAAAATTTCGAGTTGAGAAAAGCCCGAATTCGGATTTGGACGCTGCGCGTCCAAATCCAAATTCTTGGGGCTTTTCTCAACTCGAAATTTTACTTCATGCTTAGTCTGGGAGTGGAAAACACTCGTTGGAGAATAATACAATAGAATAAATCTTGCGCTTTCAAAATTCTAGTAATTTTATTTGGGATATTTAAGTACAGAATATTTAAAAAAAATCCGAAAGCAAATGGTTTTAAATATTTAAAAAGTCGACTGAAAATTTAAATATTAAACGCGTAGTATATTTTGAACTTTACACTAAATCACTGTTTTATACGCGTGGCGCATGAAGTAAAATTTCGAGTTGAGAAAAGCCCGAATTTTGATTTGGACGCTGCACGTCCAAATCCAAATTCTTGGGGCTTTTCTCAACTCGAAATTTTACTTCATGCTTAGTCTGGGAGTGAAAACACTCGGAGAATAATCTAATAGAATAAATCTTGGGCTTTCAAAATTCTAGTAATTTTATTTGGGATATTTAAGTACAGAATATTTAAAAAAAATCCGAAAGCAAATGGTTTTAAATATTTACGAAAACTACCAAGGTTATAAAAGTCGACTGAAAATTTAAATATTAAACGCGTAGTATATTTTGAGCTTTACACTAAATCAGTGTTTTATACGCGTGGCGATGAAGTAAAATTTCGAGTTGAGAAAAGCCCGAATTTGGATTTGGACGCTGCGCGTCCAAATCCAAATTCTTAGGGCTTTTCTCAACTCGAAATTTTACTTCATGCTTAGTCTGGGAGTGGAAAACACTCGTTGGAGAATAATCTAATAGAATAAATCTTGGGCTTTCAAAATTCTAGTAATTTTATTTGGGATATTTAAGTACAGAATATTTAAAAAAAATCCGAAAGCAAATGGTTTTAAATATTTACGAAAACTACCAAGGTTATAAAAGTCGACTGAACATTTAAATATTAAACGCGTAGTATATTTTGAGCTTTACACTAAATCAGTGTTTTATACGCGTGGCGCATGAAGTAAAATTTCGAATTGAGAAAAGCCCGAATTTGGATTTGGACGCTGCGGGTCCAAATCCAAATTCTTGGGGCTTTTCTCAACTCGAAATTTTACTTCATGCTTAGTCTGGGAGTGGAAAACACTCGTTGGAGAATAATACAATAGAATAAATCTTGCGCTTTCAAAATTCTAATAATTTTGTTTGGGATATGTAAGTACATAATATTAAAAAAAAATCCGAAAGCAAATGGCTTTCAATATTTACGAAAACAACCAAGGTTTTAAAAGTCGACCGAAAATTTAAATATTAAACGCGTAGTATATTTTGAGCTTTACACAAAATCAGTGTTTTATACGCGTGGCGCATGAAGTAAAATTTCGAGTTGAGAAAAGCCCGAATTTGGATTTGGACGCTGCGCGTCCAAATCCAAATTCTTGGGGCTTTTCTCAACTCGAAATTTTACTTCATGCTTAGTCTGAGAGTGGAAAACACTCGTTGGAGAATAATACAATAGAATAAATCTTGCGCTTTCAAAATTCTAGTAATTTTATTTGGGATATGTAAGCACATAATATTAAACAAAAATCCGAAAGCAAATGGCTTTAAATATTTACGAAAACTACCAAGGTTTTAACAGTCGACTGAAAATTTAAATATTAAACGCGTAGTATATTTTGAACTTTACACTAAATCACTGTTTTATACGCGTGGCGCATGAAGTAAAATTTCGAGTTGAGAAAAGCCCGAATTTGGATTTGGACGCTGCACGTCCAAATCCAAATTCTTGGGGCTTTTCTCAACTCGAAATTTTACTTCATGCTTAGTCTGGGAGTGGAAATCACTCGTTAGAGAATTATAAAATAAAATAAATATTGCGCTTTTAAAATTCTAGTCATTTTATTTGGGATATGTAAGTACATAATATTTAAAACAAAATCCGGAAGCAAATGGCTTTAAATGCTTAATTTTTTCAACATTGAAAATAAACATATATAATATTTATTAACATGAGATCAATCTTAAGCAGTATACTTTGAACTTCAACCAAATTTTAAGGCTTTTCTAAACTCGAAATTTTACTTTATGCTTAATCTGGAAGTAGAAACACTCTTTAACAGCTTCAAATTGAACGCTTTTCAAATATAAAGAATATCAAATAAATTTACAGCGTATGCATCGGAAAAAGAAATATGTTTCTTACATGTCTGTTTATAAAAATAACTTTATTAATAGTAGGTCACTTTAGTCATAAAAAAACGTAAACATATCAATTTTCATATTTAAATGTGCAATTTTTACTCCCCACCCGTACATTTTTCATGTAATTAAGATCCTCACAGACAAACAGACACCCTATAATTCTTATCAAGTCCGTGTAATATTTCTTTCTACGTCGTGGAAATTCGGTCGCAATTCACGTCGTCCTCTGTATATGCACACCCTGACCTTCCGCTACTAGGAGGATGAGTCACTGGAAAAGCGCGTGGGCGTGGCGAGGAAACTCTCCCTCGGCCAATCGGCTCCCAGTATTTCCCCTGCAGTTCATGTTACGACACAATATGGCGCTTCCAGGACGCGAATTTCCCCAAGCGTTATCACCGTCATGACGATTAACCACCTAATTAACTTTAATCGCCCATCACTTTGAGAGCGCTCTCAAAAATGTATGACGATTTTTCTGAAATTTATAAAGAAGCTTACATGTGGAAAATTTTCTTCAAAAAGGCGGAAATCAATAAACCGCGCGTATTGCGCAGTTTTGTTTTGGCAGTGTTCTCCAAGTTGGAATGAGTTTCGTGTTTCGTAACTCCGCTGCCGGTAATGGTCTTCCGAATAAATGGCTTTAAATTCGTAATGGCCTTGAAAATCTAATGGCGTGTGTTTACTTGGTTTCATTGAAATCTAATTGTTTCCTTACTTGCGAATTTTTCGTTTTTGATTCGCTTTTACGGACTTTCATTCAATTATTTTTAAGTGAGCTTTTCGTTCGCTTTTACTCATTTCTTTTATTCGCTTAAATCCGGCCGTTCAGAATCGGTTTAGCATAAAGCTAGGCTTAATTTAAAACGATTTTGAACAGAGCATAATGGAGTAACTTAAAATAAAGCAAATCTTATTTAATTTAAATCACATGTGAATAATTGATATACTGGAACATTTTCTTTTAAGTTACATATAGGGATTTTTTTTTAATTTTTTTTAAAGTATACATATCGCAACTTGTATGTATCAAAATTTTTGTTTTGGTGAAGAAAAAAATACTTTTAACTACTCTTAGGCGTAGTTTTACTTGTCATGAGGATCATAGACCATTTACAGTTGCATAAATGGTCTATGATCCTCATGGAAAGTAAAAGTACGCCTAAGAGTAGTTAACAGTATTTTTTTCTTCACCAAAACAAATATTTTGATAAATAATAAACACTTTGCGATATGTATACTTTAAAAAAATCCCTATATGTAACTTAAAATATTGTATGCAACTGTACCCGAATATATAGAAAGTAAAGCTGGGTTCGAATACGATTAATTCAAATAGTCGAATATTCAAATTTGAATATTTTAATAACTAAATTTTTCACATATTTGGATATTCAAATATTTAAATATACAAACATTTAAACAATCAAATAATTTTAAATGAAATATTCAATTATTCATTAAAAAACATATTCAAATATTTTAAATGTTAAAATATTTAAATGTTCCAAAACATATTCAAATATTCCAACAACATGCAACAACGCATTTTTATTCTTAAACAATATTTCAAAAACTGAAAATTTGGTTGCCACGATTCGCAAATTGCGTCCAATTTTTAGCGGGCAAATTGTTTCAAATGCATCAACTGTGAAGCGAAGGAGACTTCATAACTATAAAATCCAACTAACTCAACAACTTAAGCATACAGATATGGTCTGTAGCGAAGAGAATTCGTTAATTGGATCATTGAACAACAAGTGAACTGAGGCACATTTTCATGTTGATGACTTCGTAAACAAGCAACGTTATCGCATATGGAGTGACAAAAACCCATATGTGTTTCATGAGGAGAAAATTGATTCTAAACGTGTTACTGTTTGGTGTGGATTTAGGGATAGAGGCATCATTGGACCATTTTTCTTCGAACACGCTGCCGGGAATGCACAAACAGTCAATGGCGAACGGTATTTGTGCCTTAAATGCATGATATGGATCTCGAAGACATGTGGTTTCAACAGGACGGTGACGTTTGCCACACATCACGTGAAACAATAGCATTATTGCACCCAAGCCTTGAAACAGGAGATTAGATACTGTATCACTGAAATCCAGTCACAGTAATGCCAAACCGTAATTGAAAATTTCGTCACAAAACGCAAAGCCGAGGATGGCATTTAACTTTACGATTAAATCAAAATTTCGGTATTCTCCTCGGTATTTTATTTAAAATATCAATGTTTCACTTTTGTTGGGACACCAGTTATTAACCAACAGTTGCTCTTATTTAAAAAATTACAACCCCCTGTCATCCGCCATGATGAGGCTATATTAATCAAGAGAATAGGTTATAATACAAACATCTGATATTCAATTGTGACAGCGAGTGTTGTCATCTTTTACTTGAAGCGTCATCCATGAGCGGGAGCTATTCCCTTAATTTTGAAATAGGAACATACGATGGTTAATACCTCAAATTAACGTATTTAGGTTGATTCTGTTGACCTTTGCAAACTTCGAGATACGATTTTGGGGTAAGTGAAATAAAGCACAACCTTTAGACGGAATTGCTGTGATCAACTTTAGACCTTATAGCTACGCCGCCGTTTGTCCGCCATTTCGGCTCAGAATTACTAACAACAAATTAAAAAGAATACCAAAGTTGTCTCCAATGTGTTTAATCAAGTCACTGTAGTTATAGCGTGAGATTTAAAAAAAAAGATTCAGAGCAGGCCTTGACTGGAACAACACGATTGGCTACATTGGTTCTAGAATCCCTATAAATTATAATGTGACAGTGGCATTTCAAATTTAAGTCAGTTTTACAATCTTTGTCCCAGAATTATTTAAGTTTGCCGTTGTAATACTAGTGTAATTCTTTCAAAATGTTTGGGTTGGAGCACAAAACCTTTATCCTGGAAAAATATTTCAAGAATTTCGTGAAACTGGCAAACGGACAATGGAATATGACTATTGGTCTTTGTGTTGAAGAATTTAGTGAAAAATGTCCGAACTTTGCAGTGGATTATCATAAATTGTTTATAGAAACTCATGAATGTGTTGATAAGTTCCTTGAAATGGACAGTGTAACCCGTAAAACCGGAAGTGGTCGTCCAACAAAGAGAACAGCAGAAAACATCCAAGATGTGCAACGAAGAATGAAAGGTTCCCCAAGGTAATCTATTCGTAGGCTTGCACAACAAACACAGTTTTCATATGTTACTTGCCATACAATTTTAAAGAAGGATTTGCATATGATCGCATACAAGATAACTGCAGTTCAACAACGTTTACCACCAGATTTTCGTAGAGTACTGTCGATGGTTCCTAAATCATTTAAATAATGACGATATCCTGGACAAGAGCTTTTTCTCAGGTGAAATATGGTTCACTCTTTCGGGATATGTTAATAAACAAAATATGCGATTGTGGTCTGCTGAGAATCCCCAAATGCCAACTTTTGAGGGTGCAACTCCTCAAAAGTTGGTATTTGGATGGCGATGTCACGAAGACGCTTTACTAGCCCTATATTTTTACACGGCACAGTTAAGGCAGAAAGATATCGCAATCATTTCATACGACCTTTTATTGAACAACTGCGCACACATGTCATGAAACAATAAGGTTCTTCCAGGAATTATTTGACGACCGAATTGTATCTTTTCCTCCGCAGGAGAACATTAACTATTATGGACTATTATGTTTTCTGTTTTCTTAAAAACACAAATTACAGACAGACATTTCATACGATACAAGAACTATGGAGGCGATTACCAATGCATGTATAGTATATCCAAGAATCCAGGCAATACGTTAATGGGTTTAAAGTCTCCGCATTGTTACCAAGAGTACATGTAAACATTTAACATAACCTAAAAACCCGTCTGAAAAGTGGTGAATTGTGGTTAAGCTGTAGTGACGCAGCAAGAAGAGAGGGCCCAAATCCACACCAAATAACAAAAAACTGCCATTTATCAATATAATTTTAAAGGTGCATTGAAATGTTCTAAAAAATTCACTTTTCCTCGGACTCGGAGTTTTCGCATGGATTTATTACAAGTGGTGAAGCGGCAATGCTGTGAGGTATTACCAACAAAACGTCATATATTTAACCCTTGATTTAACGTTGTGTTTTGGGAGTTTAGAGATGTCGGAATG
Source organism: Philonthus cognatus (assembly GCA_932526585.2). Classification (NCBI taxonomy): domain Eukaryota; kingdom Metazoa; phylum Arthropoda; class Insecta; order Coleoptera; family Staphylinidae; genus Philonthus; species Philonthus cognatus. The sequence goes on along the minus strand of OW052247.1, from coordinate 53,003,750 downwards.
GCAAAACAACTAGATATTGCTTGCATTCTCGGACGAACTATAATTCAATTACTCCTCGGCTATTGGAAAACGCATTTGATAATATGAAACGAAGAGTTATTAGTTGTATCAAAGCTGAAGTAACACATTTTGAACACCTACTCTAACTTGTATTTATCCTAGTTTTCAGTTTGTTTCCTAAATATAAATACTGTTTTGTTTTAATTTATTTGACATTTCTTGTATTTAATCAATTAGATAACCTCTAATCTACTGCCGCATTTTGAAAGCAAGATTGCCAATCGTTGTAGTAGTCCAGGCCTACTCTGAATCATTTTTTTCGATCTCACGGTATTATAATCCACCACTGTGTTTAATTAAGTCACTATATGATGCATATATATGGTCTAATAGAAGATTAAGGTAAATAATTGCAAATAATTCGAAGCATCCTTGCATAGTTTGAAGTACATTCGCTCTAGTATTGTTTTCGCATGTACAAATATAATTCTGTTTATTACTCGTTTCATAAAAAATACATTTTAATAAAGTTGAAAGTTTCTTATTCATCCTCTACACCCCTTTCAGATTACTAATAGGAAGTGCAGTTGAGGGTGACATGGAAATTTTTATGAGTCATGCTGGATATCATGCATGCTCAATCTTAGATATTCTTACTAATAAAAACAGGACATTTCACGTATCAATAACACATATGACATCATCGATAAAACCACAGTAAGTACACAAATGTGACATTATTTTAATAATTATGATTATGCATTAGACTTGCATAATCATGTAGTCTATAAATTAATTGTGGCAGATTACCTACAAAGCAGAAAAATAACAGAATATTTATGCGTGGCTGATCGAAATGGCATAATTGCCAAAATCAAAGAAGCAGAAGAAGAACACAATGTAAAATTATTTCAGCTATATGTTGATGAAAGGAATGTGTGGATTGGTCGGTCTTCACCTGACTGGCATTAGCGTAGTCAGGATTTTGAACAAGCTGGGGCACGAATGGCATATGTTATGACATACTCAATTAAAAGTTTGGGGAATTTTAGTAAATAAGTAATACAGTATAGCTATTAATTTACAGTACTGAAATTCAGTTTGAAAGTTTCAGTTTCAGTACTGTAAATTAATAGCCATACTTTAGTAACGAATGAATGAACATTTACGTATGTATACTTTATTCGCGTTAAATTTAATGTTATAGAAACATAGGGCTTATTTGACCTTGATCGCTGATTGGTCGAAATTCGAGGAAAACTCACAAAGCCGATAAATAGACAATTTGTTCTATTTCCCACTCACTCTTACTTATAATAAAAAAATAATTCTGTATTGTGGAGGCTTCTACTTCGTTATACATGTTAATTACACAATGAAACACTTTTAACTTTGTTTGTATAACACGTTTTATTTAATGTGACTGCAGTTTCGACAAATTTAGCTTGTCATTATCATTGTCATTAATTGTCACAATTGTCACTGTGTTTTCAAATGTTTGGTCATTATGTCCAATAACGAAAAACTGATGAATGTTTCTTCTTCTAAAAATCAACAAGGGAAAATAACTTATGGATAGAATGGGTAGAAGAAGCTTCATGGGTGGCATGGCCCTCAGCATTTATTAGAAGTACAAGTATGTGGGAAAACTAAAAAGTAAAACTATAAATCTTGAGGCTGCTGATGAGAGAATATCAATTTCATCAATGTTTAAAATTATTGCTGAAATGGAATCAACATGAGAAGTTAAAACATAGCCGAAGAAGAAAGTACATCGTGATACTTATTCAAAGATGACTGAATGTGAAGAATAGAAAAATTATTAAAGAATCATTTTATAATACAGAATTTTTCAATTGCATTTCTCTTTATATCGAATATATTTTCTATTTATCAAATACATTTCCCTATATGTCAAAACCTTATCACAGTTTGTCTATTACATTTCACTTTTCAGCAAAATGGCTGTAGTTCGTCAAAAAATGCATCTTAGCAATGAACTAAGACGACTCCTTATCCGGAAAATGGTTGCTGGCGTAAGTAGTGTTACATACAGTGAATTATTCTTTTAGGTAAACATATGCATAAGCTGTAAATTTTCCGACATTTGTTGTTTTTGAAAAGAACTCAATTTGAAGCGTTAAATGAGTGTTTTCCACTCCCAGAGTAAGCATGAAGTAAAATTTCAAGTTTAGAAAAGCCCCGTGAAAATTTGTCGAGGGTCGCGCAGCGACCCGAGACAAATTTTCTGGGCTTTTCTAAACTTGAAATTTTACTTCATGCGCCACGCGTATAAAACACTGATTTCAAGTAGTGTTCAAAATATACTGCTTTTGAATACTGCTTAAGCAGTATATTTTGAAATTAACTATAAATCAGTGTTTTATACGCGTGGCGCATGAAGTAAAATTTCGAGTTTAGAAAAGCCCGAAAATTTGTCTCGGGTCGCTGCGCGACCCTCGACAAATTTTCACGGGGCTTTTCTAAACTCGAAATTTTACTTCATGCTTGGTCTGGGAGTGGAAAACACTCGTTTAACGCTTCAAATTGAGCTGTTTTAAAAAACAACAAATAGCGGAAAATGTACAGCTTATGCATATGCGTACCTCGACAAATTTTCACGGGGCTTTTCCAAACTCCAAATTTTACTTCATGCTTAGTCTGGGAGTGAAAAACACCAGTATATAGCTTTAAGTTGAACTCTTTTAAAATGTATCGACATTGGTTCTTTTTCAAAAGAGTTCAATTTGAAGCTTGAAACTGGTGTTTTCCACTCTCAGACTAAGCATGAAGTAAAATTTCGAGTTTAGAAAAGCCCCGTGAAAATTGGTCGAGGGTCGCATAGCGACCCGAGACAAATTTTCTGGGCTTTTCTAAACTCGAAATATTACTTCATGCGCCACGGGTATAAAACACTGATTTCAAGTAAATTTCAAAATATACTGCATTTGAATACTGCTTAAGCAGTATATTTTGAAATATACTATAGATCAGTGTTTTATACGCGTGGCGCATGAAGTAAAATTTCGAGTTTAGAAGCTTTTCTAAACTCGAAATTGTACTTCATGCTTAGTCTGGGAGTGGAAAACAGCAGTTTAAAGCTTTAAGTTGAACTCTTTTAAAATTTTTCGACATTCGTTCTTTTTTAAAAGAGTTCAATTTGAAGCTATAAACTGGTGTTTTCCACTCCCAGACCAAGCGTGAAATCAAATTTAAAGTTTAGAAAAGCCCCGTGAAAATTTTAGGGCTTTTCTAAACTCGAAATTTTACTTCATACGCCACGGGTATAAAACACTGATTTCAAGTAAAGTTAAAAATATACTGCTTTAGAATACTGCTTAAGCAGTATATTTTGAACTTCACCATAAATCAGTGGTTTATACGCGTGGCGCATGAAGTAAAATTTCGAGTTTATAAAAGCCCAGAAAATTAGTCTCGGGTCGCTGCGCGACCCTCGACAAATTTTCACGGGGCTTTTCTAAACTCGAAATTTTACTTCATGCTTAGTCTGGGAGTGGAAAACACACGTTTAAAGCTTTAAATTGAACTTAAAAAAAACAAGGAATATCTAAAGATTTACAGAAAAAGGGCTGAATTTGAAATACGTATATTTAAAAGAAAAGATCCCTGTATGTATAAATACTAATAAAATATTTCTAGAAGAAAGTTGTTACTGCAAAATTGTTCAGCAAAAATATATTTTCGTATATAGTGAAACTCATTTCGTAAATCGGGACATCTTTTGACATATATTTGACAAGATAAAAGATATTTGGGATACAGTAAATCTCATTTAATCAATAGTGAAATGCAATAGAAAAACCCTATAAGTTATGTAATTTTAAAAATAATAATGTTCTTTATTAATACTGAAAAATATTGTAAAAAGAAGTCATATGATATTCAAAGAAACCATTAACTATAAATACTGTTGCTTAACAACTTTATTTGAATACTTATCCTTTAAAAATGAATTTTGGGCTAACCGATTTTAGATCATCATGCGTTTCCCCAAGATTTTAAATTCCGCGCCTCAAACTGTCACCAGATTCCTACATTTTAGCCGTATAATAAGCCAGGCTTCTAGATGCTTAAAAGAAAATTTCCATGTATATTAAATCCACTTCAAAATGTGACTTTCTGTTGACTAACTTTGTATGTTCTTGTATAAAAACTACACAAATAACTATTGAACTACTTTTTGTCTATCTTATAGTTAAGAGGGATTACAAGGTTGGAATTATTGAACAACGCCTAACAATCATATACACTATACCGGGTGCTGATCCGACCCTCGGTAATAGCAATTTACATGTAAAATCACACTTTTGCAGTTTCCTGCTCCCCTAAATATTTTAGAGCAAAAGCATAAGAGATCAAAGTTGTTCATAATTCAAAATGCTATATGATAGGTCCGTATTTATTTTCAAAATAGTACTAATAGTAGAAGAAAACGAAGATATAAATTAGTAATAATTTGAAAAAAATAACAAATAAATACGGAATTAGGGGAGCAGGAAACTGCAAAAGTGCGATGTAAATTGCTATTACCGAGCAGTCGGATCAGCACCGGTATATACAGGGTGTATTATAACCGCGCGATTTTTAAATTTCCCGCCTTGAATAAATTGTACAGGCAACCATTTTTACACGCCCTATATTCAAATTAATTGACAGCCATTTTGTTTTCGACATCTTGTGTTTTTCTTGGAATTTTCTTATTCCTTATCTTATTTACTTCCTGTTACACAGGAAGTCCTTATCTACATCCTGTTACACAGGAAACCACAATCTGCACCTGAAGCCCTTATCTACTTCCTGTTACACAGGAAGCCCCGCCTACTTCCTGTTAAACAGGAAGTCCTAATCTTATATACATCCGGTCCAACCGGAAACCGTTATCAACCGGAAACCGCAATCTACATCCGGTCCAACCGGAAACCGTTATCAACCGAAAACCGCAATCTGCATCCGGTCTAACCGGAAGTCCTTAGCAAAGACAAGCCCCGTCCACTTCCGGGAGCACTTCCTGTTCCAGAACCGGCTATTACCCTCTACTTATATCAACAAAATTGTAAGTTTTCTATGCATATCTAATGTTAGGCTTATTTTAATCAAAAGCCATTAGATATGCATAGAAAAATTACAATTTTGTTGATATACCTTTTAATAGGGCAGGCGGTGGCCGAGCGGTAACGTCGCCGGACGGTATATCGCTCGGCGAGCCACAGACCGGGTTCGATTCCCGTGCACGGGGAGTTGTTACTTAAAAATAATTTCTCGTCGTGTCCCTGGGTGTGGTGTGAATGTGTCGTGACGTCCAAATATATGTTAAATTAATACAATCATCGTTAGTGGCTGAATGGCTAGAACCTATGCCAAACAAACAAACAAACAAACAAAAAAAAATACCTTTTAATAACAAATATGCATTTTGTATACAAATCGAGCCTTACTTGCAGTTATTAAGAAAAATACGTATTTTAAAATAGCTAATAATTGAAAATCGGCCGATATCTTGCGAACTAATTAAGTTAACCATCATCTGTTAATGCCATTGTTATTTTATCAGAAACTGTTCTGGTTGCCGAGGTACCATATAAAAACATCTAATTCAAGCCATCCTATATTATAATCATGTTTTAATTTACCACAAATATTTTTAATTTTAAACGAGTGTTTTTACTTCTTGATTAAGTGTTATTAAGTTGTAAAGTAACTTTCGAGTTTAGAATAGTTTTAGAAAATATGGATTTGCTTAGCAAAATGGTTCTAATCTAAAAGGAGCGTAAATCCTAGTTTCACATTTATATAGCCTTGATATATAACAATAATCTTATTTCTTCAGTTCTTTTCAAATACTGTAAGAAACATGAATCAGTGTATTTAAAATAATCATCGTTCGGCTCTTTTTATCCGGTTCAGAAACCCGACAATCTTCTGCGCGAGTTCAAGGACTCAACAAACACGTGTGTGTATATGTTAGAGAGAATCGTCTGCTAGATTTCTAGATAATCGTTAATTACCGATGCAGACTGGCAAATTATTCGCGACCGGCGCTTACGTAACGACTTTTTTTTGCACAGGTTTCCCTCCATTCATCTCTGGAGTGGATACATTCAAGCCCAACCCAACACCTACTCAGTGTTAACAAAGTGAGACTTAAAAAATATGGTAATTACTTAATGTAAATATTAACATTAGCCGTCTTAGATGATTATTGATTTTTAAAATAATAATAGAAATTTGAAGTTTATAATTATTGAAGATATTGGTGTGGCTTTGTAACAAATTTAAGATTCCTTTTTACAGAGTTTTGACTGGTTGTAATGGGTGATTCGTTTAAAGGTACTTTTTTCAGAAGGCAGTTTAAGACGAGTGTTGTCCACTCCCAGACTAAGCATGATGTAAAATTTCGAGTTTAGAAAAGCCCCATGAAAATTTGTCGAGGGTCGCGCAGCGACCCGAGACAAATTTTCTGGGCTTTTCTAAACTCGAAATTTTACTTCATGCGCTACGCATATAATACACTGATTTCAGGTGGAGTTTAAATATACATAAATTTCACAATATTTTAGTGTTTTATACGCATGGCGCATGAAGTAAAATTTCGAGTTTAGAAAAGCCCAGAAAATTTGTCTCGGGTCGCTGCGCGACCCTCGACAAATTTTCACGGGGCTTTTCTAAACTCGAAATTTTACTTCATGCTTAGTCTGGGAGTGGAAAACACTCGTTCAAAGCTTCAAATTGAACTCTTTTAAAAACACAATGAATATCTAAAGATTTAAAGAAAACAAGCTGAATTTGCTTACATACGGATTGCAAATTCAGCTTATTTTCTCTCCCTGTATTTTTTTCATGGATCCCGGTCATTAATTGAGCTTTGTATTTGATATAAACGTTTTGGACACTTATAGGCGTTTGTTAATATTTTTAAATTAGTATTTCCTTATTATAACGTATAAATAATGATTATTAATACTATATTTAAATAATATTTTTATATTCACTTGAAATCACATGAAATACGTGAAAGTATTAAAGGTTTGAAGTTATTTTTAACTTCAAACCTTTAATACTTTCACGTATTTCACCATCACAACCCGCAATATTCAAACGCGACCATATATCGTCGAATATACACTGTTTATGGTCACTTTTTTGAGCATTTAACCACATATTTACTAGATCAATTTTTTTTGTGACGGTACCTCTCTCTACAAAAAAATCATAAAAGAGCAGTCAGAAGTAGATGATCCTTATAAAATTTTGAAATATATTAATGTACTAATAAGGGGATGTTGACACCCCAAAACGTTTTGATACGTTTTTTTAAGTCTCTTCAAAATTTGTAATCGCATAAATTTCATACAAAATTTAAGAGTTTGTTTAAAAATTATTTGCGGAGTAAATCGTACACCAAAAGATAACCTTTAAATGATATCTTAAACTACATACACTGGGCTACAGAATCCATCATAGAATATTTAAATACACTTCGTAGCAATTGTAGTATAACGCTTAAAACAATTGATAAAATAGTACTGATATTAAAGACAAGTATCCGCTCAACCATTGCCTCGGTTTGAGAGTACATTAATAAGAAATTAGCAAAACCCAGGTAGCTGTTAAATGGAATTCTTGGAGTAATGGCCTACTTTACTGTGGTAATATGAAAATCCTTATAATTAAATGTTTATTTTTTGATTTTTGTCCATAGCTCGAAACACTGTGCGCCGAGTCAAATTGTCATTGTATTTTTATTCAGTATCGTTTGACATTTTGTCATGGATAGACTTAGCCCGATCTTGGTTCCAACAAGACGGCGTTACTTGCCACACAGCTCGTGAAACCAAGGCTTTATTGCGAGAACAATTCGATGAACAGTTAATTTCACGCTTCGGACCGGTGGATACCTGGATCATGTAATATCACACCTCTAGACTCTTTCCTTTGAAGCTACGTAAAGTCCAAAGCCTACATGGAGAAGCCGGCTATGATTGAGGAATTGGAAACCAACATTACTCGCGGCATTCGCCAGATACCACTCAAAATGCTCGAACGCGTCATCGAAAGTTGGAGCTTTAGAATGGTTAGCCGCATTTGAAAGAAATAATCTTTAAAAAATAAATGTAAAAAATGATTCTTTTGTATGATAATAAAGACTACCTAATAAAATTGATTTTTTTTCTGCCTTTAAGGTAATCTTCAAAATTAAATCGTTCATATCTTGCTTATTTAGCACAATGGGCCTAATAAGGTCGAAATGCAACGCAGCAATGCCCACTCTCCCTTATAATCTTTAAAAAAAATCTAACCCAATTTTCAGGCTTTTCTAAACTCGAAATATTACTTCATGCTTAATCAGGGAGTGGAACACACTCGTTAGAAGTTTCAAATTAAACACTTTCACACAAACAACGAATGTCTGAACATTCACAGCGTATAAATCACGATATGTATAATTAAAAGAAAAATTCCACGTATACAGATTTGTTTACAGCATATCAAAAAGAAAACTAGCGGTGCAACTTCATGGAAAATTCAACATCCAATTCCTGTACGAATGAATAACGTTGATTTCAACCGAACAAAAGTGTGCAGTGACCTTTTCGCTATTGACTAGTTTAGCAAAGGAAGGAAGGACTACAAGTAAAACTTGATCAAAAGTACAGGGGTATAAATATGGGGTGAGGGGAATTGGGTCAGACACGTGTTAAATTATTTGCGGTGTAGATATTCAAATACAGTTAATAAGTAGGAGAATGACAACGCGTTTGATCGATGACTTTTTACTTTTACACACACACAAAAATCAATATAAACCGCTATTATTAACAATAATAACTATCCCAGTACAATTTACCGTGATAATTATTCTAGTATAATTAACAAACATAATTATAGGTATAATATAATATTAACCACTTCACTCGCTCAACCATTAGATTCTAGTCGCTGATTTCTAACCCTTATTCTAATGATAAGAATAAGGGTTGGAATTTTGTTTTCAATAATAATCATAAATGTCTTTTTGTTCAGTATAAAAATAAACAAAAAAATACAAATATTTATTCGGTTTTTTTTGGCCAACCAGATCTGGTGATTTTTTTATAATGTTGAATATTTGGTTGGATACTGTGGTTATAATTCTGACTTTTGCCTTCAAAATAAATTTGAGGTTATGTTTTCTACATGGTTGCCATGTGTTTGATTACCCTATCATAAAGATTAATTAAGTGGCGCAACATTACTTTCGGCATGTTATTACCACTTTTCTGTCAAATAATTTATCAATTGCTACATGGTATTTATATATCAATGTCATTACATGACAAACAGTTAAATAAATTATTTAATATATAAGGTAATTGAATTGTCAAATTACTGTCATATTTCCCTTCACATAACCTACAAATTTAAAGTTGATTTACAACATAACATGTAATTAATCTTGTCCTAACCTAAAACATACAACCTGCATCACACCACTAAATAATCAAAGAACCTAAGAAAAATAACTCCCAAATCTGGTTGGCCAATAAAAAAAACGAATATATTATCTGTTTTTTTTAATTTTACCAATCAAATTTGAGAATTTAGTGGTGTGATGCAGGTTGTGTGTTTTAGGTTAGGACAAGATTAATTACATGTTATGTTGTAAATTAACTTTGAAAAACAATCCAAAATCATTTTGGAACTATGTTCATGAATGTAATCATGTTCGTGGCTTTCCGGTGCAAATGTTTTATGATCAACACACCAGCAATAATGGTGTAGACTGTGTAAATTTATTTGCAAAGTATTTCTCGACAGTTTATTGTATTGATGCTACCGACAACCATACTACTCATAATTCGCTTGTGAGTGATAACTTGGTTAACACCATTAACCTCAACTCTTTTTCCGTAAATATTTCCGATATTTTCAATTGTATCAATCATTTACCTGATTCATGTATTGCTGGTCCCGATGGAATCCCACCATTTGTGCTGAAGAAATGTGTATATTCTTTAACATCGCCTATTCACTCCCTTTACAATCGATCTCTAAAATCTGGTATATTCCCAGAGTTATGGAAACATTCATTCATTAATCCTTTACATAAAGATGGATTAAGAGAGAACATAAAAAACTATAGGGGAATTACTATCCAATCAGCAATACCTAAAATGTTGGATGAACTAGTGGCTAAACAAGTAATGTGGGAATGTAAACGGATCATTTGTAATGAACACCACGGTTTCATGCAAGGTAGATCTACATTAAGTAACCTCATGATCTATCATACATTTTTATTAGATGCGTTGGAAAGGGGACATCAGGTTGATTCCATCTATACTGACCTATCCAAGGCTTTTGATCGTGTCAATCATATCATACTTCTAAACAAACTTTCAGATCTTGGCTTCGGAAATTCTGTAACTAATTGGTTCAAAAGCTTCCTCTCTTCTAGGTTACAATATGTGAAAATCGATAACTATATATCTGAGCCAATAAATGTTACATCAGGGGTTCCACAAGGGTCTCACTGCGCTCCTATCCTTTTCTCTCTTTTTATAAATGATATTGGTGAATGTTTTCAATATTCTAAATTTTTAATGTTTGCTGACGATCTAAAATTGTATACTATTGTGCAACGTATAGATGATTGCGAGAAAATTCAAAGTGATTTGAATAATCTCTCCAATTGGTGTGCTATAAATAAGCTTGCCTTAAATATTAATAAATGTCATTCAATATCATTCTGTCGTCGTAAAAGGATTCAATTTCAATATGAAATAGACGGGCATTCATTAAGTGAAGTGAGCGAAGTTAGAGATTTGGGAATTTTATTTGATTCAAAGCTTACATTTCAGCCTCATATAGCAAAGATAACTTCTAGCGCATTGAGATCAATTGGAGCAATTAGCCGATATTCAAGTAACTTTAACATCAACACTGTCAGATTGTTATATACGACGTTAGTACGGTCTAAGTTAGAGTACGGCTCTGTTATTTGGAACCCATTCTACAATAAATGGACAAATAAAATAGAAATGGTGCAGAGTAAATTTCTGAGATTGATATGGTATAAGCTTGGTAAACCAAGGTGTGAGTTCAGTCATTCTGATACCTTATTGTCTCTTAACTTAAAATCATTGCAATATAGAAGAACTACGCTAGACTTATGCTTTGGTTTTAGAATAATTAATGGGATGATGGATTGTAGTACCTTGTTGTCAGCGTTTACGTTTAATACATGTAAATATAATCGCGCAAATTTATTGTTTCGTATACCGTTTCATTCTACTAATTACGGTTCGCATAGTCCTATTTGTAGAATTATGAAATTATGCAATATATTAAATGCGAATTATTATTTCAATATAATTGATACGTCATTTATACGATTCAAACGTAACTTACATTATTTAGATTCGAATATTTGTAGCTAGTGATTTAGATGTTTTATTCTAGGGTGGTGCTTGTATTACTGTGTGTTTAAGTAGATTTCTTCATTGTATTATTATCTTTGTATAAATTCTTTATTATTAATATTTATATAGCATTAAGTTTATTTTTTGTAACATTATTACTATATGCTTTTGTAAAAAGGTGATATCCGTTTAAAATAAAATAAATAAATAAATAAAAAATAAAAAAACTTTAAATGTGTAGGTTATGTGATGGAAAATATGACAGTAATTTGACAATTCAATTAACTCATAAAATAAATAATTTATTTAACAAAGATTACGATTACAAATGTACCTATCGCCGCCCAAAATTATTTGTATCTACTACTAGTTTAATAAAGTATCTCTGAGGATCAAGTAAATGCTCCGTGCTCAGGGATATCTGTCTTCTTCATTATCTGCTCATTTACATAATACATATTACGGTTTTTCGATGTAAATTTTCAGAAATCCGTGATTTTATTAAAAACTTTAAATTTGAAGACTCTACAAGTGTTTCCAATCCCAGACTAAGCATGAAGTAAAATTTCGAGTTTAGAAAAGCCTGAAAATTTGGTTTGGTCGCGTAGCGCGAAGCGCGGAGCGGCCAAACCAAATTTTCAGGCTTTTCTAAACTCGAAATTTTACTTCATGCGCCACGCGTATAAAACACTGATTTAAAGTGAAGTTCAAAATATACTGCTTAGTTTTGATCACATGTTCATTAAATTTGCAAATATTTATAAGGAATATGTGAAAGTATACTTGATAGAAAAAAATGCCTGTTTGTGTTGTAAAGTTGCAAGTTGCAAGTTGCAGCGTTCTCTATTTTAAAACTCTCTCCATTGTGACAATTTATGTGACAAATTATATTTTTTTTGTCACATTGATAATCATTTACCAACAACCTAAAATTTGATGTTTAAAATTAAAGCAGGACTGCAACTGTTCGCAGTAAATGCACCCATAGTTTGGTCATATTAAAAAAAAAATAGAGTTTAAGTACTTACAGGAAATACAAGGGGTGATCAAAAAGTAAGGTTACTAAGCCTACAATAAAATGTGTACATTTTGTAACCTTACTCTTTGATCACCTCTCGTATTTAAAAAGAATTAACTCAGGCTTGCGAATGATATCCATTTTTATTTATAGTTTCTTGCAGATATTAAATTCTTTATAAATTGTAAGCGTCTTTTAACAATGTCCCTTAATGGTCAATAAAAATCAACGGTAAAAAAATAGCGAATTAATTAAATTTCCTTTTCTTTGTTTCTTTTTGATACTTTTTATTCATAGACACGCATACAATCCGAAATGTATTTTTCTTTCTTTATGCAATGATGTCAGATGATTAATAACACATGCACATAGATTACATTATTCGGCCGCAACGGCGATGGCGTTTGGACACATGTCGGTTAGTCTGAATTGAATGGAGTCGAGAGCTAAATGTCCTTAATGAGGCCTAAATAAGAGGGCACACAGATTTTTTTCACAATTGAGACTTATGGTCCCGACTACGAACAGAGACAGAGGCGATTACGAAATTAGGAGATCAAACAAACTAACAAACAAACGACATTTGTCTTAATCAAATTGTATCGTATCTAGGCTATGAATTAATAATGGAATGAAAAAAAGAATTAATTATTGCAACGCCAAGATTAGGAAATTTTACTTAAAATATTAGAGAAATATAAATACAAGGTTAGTCTTAAATAGAAAAATTATATGCATTTTGAATAGTTTTAAATATCAAAACGATCTATTATAAAGGATTACAAAATATTACAAGAATTATTCTTGGGATGAACTTCAGCAGGTTGAAAGGTCGCGCACCGCGGCAAATCCAAATTTTCAAGCTTTTCTACACTTTACATCACTATGTATCATAGAATAGTAGCTGGCGTGGAATCGAGGAGGGGGCGTTCGAGGAATAGGACGTCTAACGTCATCAGGGTTAGTCAACGTGTTAAGAAAATAAGTTATACGCATGTGCAGATACCCGGTCAACGTCACGAAATCAAACCTTTAGACCGTTGCGGGATGCGCCTTTAGCCTTGTGCACGAAATCAGAGTTAGTCAACGCGTTAAAAAAATAAGTTATACGCATCTGCAGATACCCGGTCGACGTCACAACCTTCTACGCCAGATACCCTTCTACAAGTATACCAGTGTTTTTAAAATTGTCTACCGCAAAATGTTTTAATTGTGCCGCGAAATACTTTTATTTTAATATCATTGTCCGAATTTGAAAAATTTGGGTTACAACTTAAAATAAAGTTGAGAACATAATAATAGGGCTTCTTTACTATTGTCAGTATCTTCTACTCCTATATCAAATCTTGAACTTTACTTTTGGTAACATTGGATAATTCCGTTTTTGAACAAATCAATGTTGTATAAGCCTGGCGTATGAAGTAAGAATTTTGAGTTTAGAAATTAATTTAAAAATCCAATCGCGACCGATACGTTTTCCTTTATGACTTGCTGCAAAATGTTTGTTTTTTTTGGAAAATGTGCCAATAGATTTAAAGATTGAGAAACACTGTTCTATACAATTATACTGTGGTGACGTAACTTGATCCAAACTTACTTAAATTTCCAATTATTGAAATGTTTGTCTTTTGAGGTAATCTATGAAATTATGGTAACACAGAAAATGTTCTTAAAAAAATAAATCTTTTAATGTTAAAAGGCGTGTTGTCAATTTGAAGAGGACACTTGATCTAATCAAAGTAGGAATAATTTTCGACTACTAGCGTGCACATTAGTTCTTAATGCGTCTAAGGCAATTGTTTTAAACATTAACGCACGCTAGGAGCGTGTGCTTGTGTAATTTAATGGCGATAGCACGCACGCATTAAATCTTAATATCGACGACAGATGAGCCAGATCGAGAAATTCGCACTTGCGTAACCCAATTTCGCTCCCATCTCTGGACTTAATTAACGCTCCAGAAACGGCATTCCACATGTTTTTCCTATCCCAACGGCTTTAAAAGCCGATAGCGCCCAGCTCCGGAATCCAGTAAGGCCTGGGTGCGTGCGCTGTGGTGTGTGTTGGGGCAGCACCCCCTTCTTATTAAGTGCTAGTGTAGGACGCTACAAGATGTATCTTAGGGATATTTGTGTTTTTGTGGTGGTACTAGCGGTGGTTGAGGGTAGAGTGCGCCGGCAAAAAGGGAAGAATTTGAGTCCTTTACCCGAAGGGGTGCAATCGCAGCAGCCAGCCGGGGAATACGAAGATTATGCCACTGATTATGAATATTATGAATACGATGACAAGCACCGTAAGTTCTAAAAATACACGCAGCCAATGACGATATTATAGTATCCTCTTTGAAGCAGCTTAGGTTTGATTAAAAAAAAAGTCGATAGTTCAATAGTCAAATAAGTCAATTGCAGCTTATCCAGCGCTAGTATTGAAGTTGTGTAAAATTGAAACGAAACATGATTATTTACATAACTTCTTTTCTATTTTAAAAAGTACGATTCTTCTAATATATAAAATTACGATAATACTCATTCCGAAGCCATTTGAAAGGAGTAAACGTTTCAGTAAAATCTGGGGAGTAAATATATCTTAGACATAAATCATCGATAAAATCTGTTTCTAATATTTTATTCAAACAGCAAGCACTTCAACTCAAAGTGCACCCCCAGTGAGTAGGATAAACACAACACCCCAGCCTCCCGACGAGAGGCCACGGTCACAGCCGCAGCAACCAGAAGAACCAGTCACCGTTTACGAAATCCCCACAGTCAAACCCACCAGCAGCGTGGACATACACATCCTGCTGCCAACTCAAATCACCCCGTTGGTACCAGACTCGCACGCCGCTGCGTTCTCCTGCCAGCAAGACGGTAAATTCTACCACGAAGGACAAAAGTGGAAACCCAACCAATGCACCAATTGCACCTGCACAAACGCGAAAATTACCTGCATCAAAATACCCAACTGTGGAAACACTAGGGTCAATTACGATTTATCTCCTGTAAGCTCCGATCCGATTCCTGGACCGAGAGGCGATACAGGAAGGCCGGGTGATGAGGGTAGGCCTGGTGTTGGTGGTGTGCCTGGTACTCCGGGTAATCCGGGCATTCCGGGTCCACCGGGACCTCCAGGATCGGCACCTGATTTGTCGCATTATTACCACCAGTTAGCACTTTCGGAAGCAGGGAGTGATAAGGGACCCAGTTTCCCCGCTGAGCCTTTTCAATATTTGCAAGCACAAGTAGGACCTATTGGACCTAGGGGACCTCCCGGGCCGTCAGGATCCGCCGGACCGCAAGGATTTCAAGGAACTCGGGGAGAGACTGGTGAAGTTGGACCGCAGGGACCTATGGGACCAACTGGGTCTAGAGGATTACCAGGACCGCCAGGAAAAGATGTAAGTATTAACAATACACACAATTGTAACCATTATAGACGTAGTAACAGTTGGCTCAAAAGTATGTACTATTAAAGAAATAATAAAACAAACAACATAATGAATCAGTGCAATAGACGCATAAATATGATAGGACTACATTGAACACACAATATCAATAAACTGAACACATATCTCCTTGATAATTACCGAAGGTCGAAACTAGTTGGAGTTAAAATAAATCAGTGAAGCAAACCAACTATTTTATTTAATTTTTTATTACTAATACAAACATTTCACTACGAATTGAGTGAGGGATTAATGTATCATATAAAAAAACTGATTACAGTAATTTATTTATTTTAGGGAGAACCAGGCGATGATGGTGAGGCCGGTCAACCCGGAGCTGCTGGTCCCCCAGGTCCCAGAGGACTCTCCGGCATGCCTGGTCTTCCAGGCGTCAAAGGACACCGCGGATTCCCAGGCATCGACGGCGCTAAAGGCGAACAAGGACATATAGGTGAAAAGGGCACTGTAGGCAGCCCCGGCCAGATGGGACCGATGGGTCCAATGGGACCTGCTGGACCACGCGGAGAAAGAGGTAGAGAAGGACCTCCTGGCCCGCCGGGTTTACGAGGAATAGACGGCATTGCGGGACCTCCAGGACCACCAGTTAGTAAACCCTCACAAATCATCTTCATTACGTTTAACTGGACTTAATAACTTTAGGGATCTTTGGGTAAACCGGGACCACCAGGTTTTCCTGGATCACCGGGAAATAAAGGAGACTCCGGATCGCAAGGACCTAAAGGAAGTCAAGGCCCCCAAGGTCCGCGCGGTGAAAATGGTAGACCTGGACAACCAGGAGAAAATGGACCTCCAGGACAATCAGGAAAGGACGGCATCCCGGGAGAGAAAGGCAGCTCGGGCTCGCCAGGTCTTTCAGGACCGCCAGGTTTTCCGGGACCAAGAGGTTTACCTGGAGTTGCTGGAAACCCTGGCTTACAAGGAATGAAAGGACATCCGGTAAATACAAATCTCATGCGGATATATTCAAAGTAGAAATTTTATCAATGAACATACAGTAAATGTTTCTTTTAAGTATACATATACTGATGCATCCGTGGTAAATTTTCAGGCATTAGGTATTTCTGAAGTGTCCAATTTAAAGCTTATAGCGAGTGTTTAAACTCCACTCCCGAATTAAGCATGAAATAAACTTTCGAGTTAGAAAAGCCTTAAAATTTGGTTTGGTCCTTCCGCGAAGCGGAGCGACCAAACCAAATTTTCAGGCTTTTCCAAACTCGAAATTTTATTTCATGCGCCAGGCGTATAAAACACTTATATATTGTGAAGTTTAAAATGTACTGCTACAGTAATATGCCAAAGCATTGTATTCTGAACTTCACGTTAAATTAGTATTTTATGCGCCTAGCGCATGAAGTAAAATTACGAGTTTAGAAAAGCCTGAAAATTGGGTCGCTCCGCTTCGCTGCGCGACCAAACCAAATTTTTCGGCTTTTCTAAACTCGAAATTTTACTTCATGCTTAATCTAGGAGTAGACACACTTCCTAGAAGCTTCAAATTAACCGCTTCTATAGAAACAACTAATTCCTGAAAACATGCAGCGTGTATATCGACATGTATAGTTAAAAGATAAATTCCCTGTTATTATTATTCACTAAATGGATTACTATTAGATGATAGCGACCACTGCGATAATGGACAAAATATTTAGATGTAGAATTTCAAAGGAATAAAAAATAAAAAGATAAATCATATTTCTCTAACATTAAATGAAATGCGGAGGATTTATCTTGTGTCTATTCTTTAGGGTGCACCTGGTGAAAGAGGTTTCAAAGGCGAAACCGGATCAAAAGGCGAAACAGGCGCAGCCGGTCTTCGTGGTCTACCAGGAGTTGTCGGTCCGGAAGGCAAACGGGGAAAACGTGGCATGCGCGGTCCCAGCGGTCCTTCGGGACCACCCGGTGATCGCGGACAACCAGGAGCAAGAGGTCTACCGGGCCCTGACGGAGCCATGGGTCCTAAAGGTCAAGCAGGTGATAGGGGCTCACAAGGCCCTCAAGGTCTCAAAGGTCCACAAGGTGACATTGGTAGGCCAGGCCCTACCGGACTTCAAGGTTTGCGAGGATTACCGGGAAGAGCTGGACCTCCGGGTAAAACTGGAAACCCAGGAGAACGTGGAATTCCCGGTGCTGATGGAAAACCCGGCGAATCAGGTCCGTCTGGTATACAAGGGCTTCCCGGACCATTGGGTCCACCAGGCGATAAAGGATTAACTGTAAGCATGGATACTTTCTCTTCAATTTAAATAATTTTTATGCGGATCACGATTTATTTCTACACATTTGCTGCACTTCTTCCGACTGCTAATGCAAAATCTAATATTATTAATTTGTTATATGTATTTCTTCAGGGTGAAACAGGAAAAGAAGGAGAACCAGGATTACCGGGTGCACCAGGACCAAGAGGAGATCCAGGAAAAGACGGATCACCAGGTGTACAAGGACCACAAGGATCTCCAGGAAATGACGGAGAGAGGGGTGCGCCGGGTCAACCAGGACCTAGAGGATTCCAGGTATTTCATTTCCTTGTACCTCAATTACCATAGATATTAAAAAAACGAATAATATAAATTATAGGGTCTACCAGGAACAACAGGAAATCCAGGATTACCAGGAAAAGATGGAGAGACTGGTATGCAGGGTCCTGTCGGACCACCAGGAAGCGCTGGGCCTAGAGGTGAAAGAGGATTCCCTGGAGAGAGAGGTCCACTAGGCCAACCGGGACAACCAGGCTCCAAGGGTTCAGTTGGTGCACAAGGAATTGATGGACCTCCTGTTAGTATTAATAAATATGTATTGCTAGGTTTTAAGAATCCAATTTCACAAATAAAAGGCAATTCAAGCTCATAATTACGACTATTTATTTTCTTATTATTTTAGGGCCCATCTGGATCTAAAGGCGACAAAGGCCACGCCGGACAACCAGGTCTTGTAGGCCTACCAGGTATGAGAGGTCAGACCGGCTTACAAGGCGAAAAAGGTGAACGCGGATCAATAGGACCAGTTGGCCCTGAAGGTCCGCCTGGAAAACATGGAGAGCGCGGGCCTCAAGGCCCTGTAGGCCCCGTAGGTCCACCAGGAGAACCCGCAGAAAGAGGCGACCAAGGACTTCCAGGAATACCTGGCGAACCGGGAACACCAGGTAGTCCAGGCGAACGCGGCCAGGTCGGTGCACCGGGACCCCAAGGTTTCCCCGGACCACTAGGATCTCCTGGACTTCCAGGAGTTAAAGGAGATAGAGGATTGACCGGGTCTAAAGGCTCTCAAGGTAATCCGGGAATTGCTGGTAAACCTGGCGATGCCGGACCTCAGGGTTTGACCGGATTGTCGGGAGCTAAAGGAGCTAGAGGCGAGACTGGTGCTAGGGGAGATGCCGGTATTATGGGTCCGCCTGGAAGACCAGGAGAACAAGGACCTGCAGTAAGTATTAAACTAAAAGATGAATTAATATCAAGTAAACACACATCGTAAAAAAGGGCATGACAATTAGATTATCCATATTCAAATGGGCACTAATACTTCAATTTTAACAATTGTAGGGTTTATCGGGAAGTAGCGGGCCGCCAGGACCACAAGGTATCCCCGGAAGTAAAGGTTCAAGTGGAGAACCGGGCCGTTCGGGTAATCCAGGTACACCTGGTTTGCCTGGCAACCCAGGTCCTGAGGGTCCAAAAGGTGACACTGGAAGAGAGGGCCCGTCAGGTCCTCAGGGCCCTATAGGTCCCCACGGCCCCGCTGGTGATAGAGGCTTACCTGGATTGCCAGGTCCAGTCGGTTTAGCCGGGGCCAGAGGTCTCCGAGGAGCTCAGGTAACTATAATTTTGTGTTGCGAGTCGAAATATGTGACAGCAACAACCAATAAAATAATTTATATTTATACGTATAAATAAAATCATTGATATACCTACATTAATTTGACAGGGAGAAGCAGGTGTGCCAGGTAAACCAGGCAACGATGGTCCCTCAGGACCAATGGGTCTAATGGGCCCACCTGGATCTCCAGGCCCGCATGGCGATCAAGGACCAGAAGGTTCTCCTGGCAAAATGGGCCAACCTGGATTATCAGGCAGACCTGGTGATAAGGGACCTCCGGGCAACCCAGGTCCAGTTGGTCAATCCGGACCTCCTGGGCTACCAGGCCCTCAAGGATCAGTAGGTCCATCTGGACCGGCTGGTGAAAGAGGTCCTCGTGGAGAAGTAGGCCCTCAAGGTGTTGAAGGTCAACAAGGTCTACGTGGAAAACCAGGGCCTGCCGGTTTAGAAGGAGCCCGTGGGGAACGCGGTGAAGTCGGAGCTAAAGGAGCGAAGGGACATAGAGGGTTGATCGGGCTGCAAGGTTTACCAGGCACACATGGTCCTCCAGGCGAAAAAGGTATGACTGGCAACCAGGGTCTATCAGGGAAAGATGGAGACGCTGGCCCGAGAGGTCCTCCGGGTAGAGATGGCAATCCAGGTCCGGCTGGCCCACCAGGTCCACCTGGTGAACGCGGATTTGGTGGAGATTCAGGCAAACCAGGCCCGTCTGGCCCAGCTGGACCTCCGGGGCCACCTGGACCACCAGGTGAAGGTCTTGCTTACGACGCAGCTAGTTTAGCAGCAATCCTCGCACAAGGTCAGATCAACAACCAAAAAGGACCCGACATAATGGGCGACGATCCTAACGCACCAATGCGCTTGTTTGGAAAAGAAATCACCCAAGAGGAAAAGAAACAATTAGTAATGAAAGCGTATCAAGAATTAAAAGCATCTTTTGAGAAATTCAAAAAACCCAACGGAGAAAAATCCTTCCCCGCGAAGACTTGCAAAGACATAGCCTCGGCCTACCCTGAATACCCCTCAGGGCCGTACTGGGTAGACCCCAACGAAGGCGACCCCAAGGACGCCATTTTAGTCAACTGCGACATGGAAACCAAATCGACCTGCATCCTCCCAAGCCCGACGAAATCGCAAGAATTGAGATACACCGGGCAGGAATCCGAAATTTGGATTGGAGAAATGGAGGGAGGTGTCAAGATGACTTACAAAGCGGACAGTACACAAATCGGCTTCCTTCAGTTGTTATCAGCAAAGGCACAACAGAATATTACCTTCCACTGTAAGAGGACTGTCGGTTATTACGATGTGCAGAAACATTCTTACAGGAAAGGTTTGAAAGTGGCGCTGTGGAACGAGGCGGAACTCACACCTAAAGGCAACCAGAGGTTAAAATACGAAGCATTGGAAGATGAGTGCAGGGTAAGTTTTAACACCGATTTTATTAAAATCTGAACTAAGAGGAACATTTTTTATAATTTGTGTTATTGTTCAGATCAAGAGTTTTGTCATTTCAACTTTTTATTATAGTCTCTAAAGTTGTACCACGACTTTAAGGGCCAGTTGCACTAAACACGTAGAACTGATTCATCTCTGAATTTGAGTTCTAAGTGACTTTACATCAATAAGAACCGTCATCTTGAACTCGGGTTCAGATATTAACCCAGTTTAACGCTGTTGCTGGAACTAGGCTTAACTTAAGTTCAGAGATTAACCCAGTTTAACGTTGTTGGTGGAACTGGGCTTAACTTAAGTCTATCGTCACAATTTGATTCACCTGGCTCAGTTTTACGATAAATTTTGTTTGCATCTGTTTTCTCTTTCTATTTGTAGTTCCGTAAAGATACTTGGGGAAAGACGGTGATTTCCTACAAAACCGATAAACCTGTCAGGTTGCCGTTCATAGATGTCGCTGTTAGAGACGTGGGCGACGCTGAGCAAGCTTTCCTGTTGGAAATCGGGCCCGTATGTTATTCTTGAAATCAAGATTACATATCCTATGTCGGGAGACGATTCGATACTTAAATAAAAATTTATACGACTACTTTATTTTGATTTATCTGTACCCGCCCTGTATATTTGCATACAGTGTAATATAATTAATATTAATATTTTTTACAGTAAACAAACACAGAGTACAAATATAAAAGAAAAGATAGTGGCGAGATGAGATTTGTATTTATCTCGTATCTATCTCAATATTTTATATAATTGTACATATTTTTTTGTATATTTGGAAATAATTCAGCTTTAACACATCTTGCGATGGTTTTATCTTATTGGCGACATGGACAGTGTTAAACTTCAGGCATGCGTGGCTTCTTTTACAAGCATTCAATTTGAAGTTTTGAACGAGTGTTTCCACTCCTTGATTTTCCAAATTTTCAGGCTTTTCTAAACTTCAAATTTTACTCCATGCGCCACATGTATAAAACGTTGAAATATTGTGAAACTTAAAATATACTGCTAAATCAGTATTAAAAATAAACTGCTGGAGCAGGGTTAAAAATTCACTGCTAAACAAGAATATTTTGAATATCACAATACTTCAGTGTTGAATTTTATTTTTGCGTTTATAGTTTTTGTGTAACAAACTTTTATTGTAGACATTTTAATCCGAATCAAAATTCGATACGAGAAAGTGTTTGTATTAAATTTATAAATACAGATCAGTTAAAATAACTAAAATATTTTAAAAATTATAGGGGAAATAGCAATTTCAAAAATGAGCTTTTTTTTACTGATTATGACGCGATCTTTGTCTAATTTTTTGTAGCCTATATCAATAGGGGTGACTAACACACATATAATTTTTTCGCGAATTCAGGTCACTAATTAAGCCTTGTACGAAACAAATACGTTTTGGACACTTACAAACGGTGGAACCCCCTTAACAAAAATCTTGGAAATTCATGAAAGCGCGATTATTAAAAAAAATGATAATGATAAAAATTCACAATAGCTGTTTAATTTGAATTTAATTTTAAAAATGGAGGAACATCTTTAAAACCGTCGAGTTCTTATAAATGAAGCAAAAAGTCGAAAAATGTATCGATTGTTCTCTAACGAGTGTTTTCCAATCCCGGATTAAGCATGAAGTAAAATTTCGAGTTGAGAAAAGCCTTAAGAATTTGGATTTGGACAAAATCCAAATTCTGGCTTTTCTCAACTCGAAATTTTACTTCATGCGCCACGCGTATAAAACACTGATTTAGTTTTAAGTTTAAAATTAATTGCTCAGTTAATAAAAAATCATTTCAATATGTGCATCGCGTTTTTGCAATTATTAAGAAATTTTCTCACTTTTTCTCAATTTTGGCATTTTACAAGTTTTTTCTTTTTATCATTTCATCACCCTTTTTCACAATTCCCGCATTTCATAAAATTTTGTTAATGTTTATCACATTACAACAATTTTTACATCATCAACAATAGCAACAGTTTGAAAATTCGTCATTTTTGCCGTTCATCGACTTTGATTGAGTTTTCACAATTATTGAGAGTTTTTCACACTGTATCAATTTTTTTTACATTTCATCATTTTTTGACATTTTTAACAATTTCAATATTATCAATATTTTCAGCAGTTTCGACATTCGAAGTGTCATTTAATAAGATTAAATCAAAAAATCTTATTAAATGACACTTCGACAATTTTTACATAATTTCGACATTCGATGCATTTTTGACGTTCACCGACTTGGATCGGGTTTTCGGAATTATCGAGAGTTTTTCACACTTTTCCAAAATTTCTGTAATTTTTTTACATTTCATCATTTTCACTTTATTCGCTAAGTTGTAAAATTATTTGCAACTCAGTTGTGATGATAAAAAAACAATGCTTTTTCATTTGAGTATAAAAAATCAACCAAGAGGTGGATTTTAAATTTTTGAAGTGTATTTTCTTAAGAAATAAACAAATTTTGTTCTGTTGGTTGAAAAAACAAAATCCGGTCGCTGGAAAAATTAAATTATAGGAGTACTAAGTTGAAGATGGAAAACAAATCGTAAAACTGGCGTTTCTTGGAATAAAGTATTGTTAAAAATTGAATTTAAAACTGCTTAAAATCAATCGATTTAGAGCTAAGCTGTTCTTTAAGTTGAATTACAGTGCATGTTTTTTAATTTAAAATTGTGGCTAGCACAAGCGCCCAAAGTCACGAGTTTAAGTCAAGTCGGTTTTTTCTTTAAATTACCCTTAACCCATTAGGCGCCATTGATGCATATACGCAATATTATTAATTTTATGTTAATTAAATTACTAAATAAGTTAATTTATTATACCATATTATTTGAGTTGACTTGAAAATATATAAAGAAAAACGTAAATATTTTTTTATTTAAATATCTCTATTATTACCCATTTAAAAAAAAATGTTTTCAGTATATTTCTAACTTCACGATATTTCAGTGTTTTATACGCCTGGCGCATGAAGTATTTTCTACGCGGGGCTTTTCTAAACTGGAAATTTTACTTCATGCTTAGTCTGGGAGTGGAAATACTCATTCTAAACTTCATATTGCACGTTTTTATACAAAATCGTTATTATTTAGGGCAAAAATAGTAACGATTTTCTTGTTAATTGTTTTTTTTTATCTTCAAAATTATCGTGGATAAGCAAGGTTATAAACAATTTGAGGTGTTTTTTTAATTTATTTTTATTTTTTCTTTCTGTGGCCGAGTGAGGCAGGTCTCTATGCCCACAGGGCCAATTGTTTGCAGCATTTATTAGTAAATCAATAAATCCACTAATGTCTTATTTTGAGCGCTAGTGCTGAGCGCATTTTTCAGCCGATTGAAAACATCAGCAGCTCAAATTAAATCTCATTTTATCCTCAATAATTCTCGTGAATATCATTTGAATTTAATAACCGCTTGATTTTTTTTTTTTTTAAACAAAAAATGTGGAAATGAAAAAAATTCACAATGAATTCATGTTTTCTTTAAAGTATATTTAAAAATTACCGAAACACCCGATTTTCATGAGATTTACAGGAGTTAATGAAGAAAATATTGGGTTTGGTTTCTATGTAAGATTAAACGAAATCTGTTAATATTGGAAAAAGTTGCAGAAACTTAAAGTTGGTTGAAAATATAAAAAAGTAAATAAATCCTTGTTAAATTGATGTTTTGTTTGAAGAATTTTGAAAAATTACCGAAACATCAGATTTTTAAAGATTTGCGGGTATTATTAAAAAATGACAACGCTTTATTTTTACTCAAGATTAAACAAAATGTTTAAACTTGATATGTGAAACTGTCATCTACCAAGTTCTTTTTACACTATTTGTTTTGTAGTGCGTGTTATTGTCTTTTTTTTTATTTGTTTTTTGTTCTATTTTTTTTGTATTTATGTAATTATGTATTGGCCTTCCGTTTTAATAAAGATTAAACAGATTAAACAGATTAAAATCTGTTAATTTGGAAAATGTTACAGAAGCTTAAAGTTGATTGAAAATATGAAAAAGTAAACAAAATCTCATTAAATTGATGTCTTGTTTAAAGAATTTTGAAAAATTACTGAAATATCAGATTTTTTTATTTATTTATTCTCTCACGGGAAACCCCTTTTACAAAGAATATGTACAAAATAATAACAATAATATATAAAAATTGATTTTTGACATTTGCGGGTATTATTAAAAAAAAAATGACAGTGCTTCGTTTTTACGTAAGATTAAACAAAATATGTCAATTAGGGGAAAAGTTACAGAAGCTTAAAGTTGATTGAAATTATGAAAAACTAACAAAATATCATTAAATTGATGTTTTGTTTAAAGAATTTTGAAAAATTACTGAAACATAAGATTTTTATAAGATTTGCGGGTATTAATAAAAAATGACAGTGCTTCGTTTTTATGTAAGAATAAACGAAATCTGTCAACTTCGGAAAAAGTTACAGAAGCTTAAAGTTGATTGAAAATATAAAAACTAACAAAATCTCATTAAATTGATGTTTTGTTTAGAGAATTTTGAAAAATTACTGAAACATCAGATTTTTATAAGATTTGCGGGTACTATTAAAAAATGACAGCGCTTTGATTTTACGTAAGATTGAACAAAATCTGTCAATTTGGGAAAAAGTTACAGAAATTTAAAGTTGATTGAAATTAAGAAAAACAAAAAATTTCATTAAATTGATGTTTTGTTTAAAGAATTTTGAAAAAATATTGAAACATCAGATTTTTATGAGATTTGCAGGTATTATTAAAAAATGACAGTGCTTCGTTTTTACGTAAGATTAAATAAAATCTGTCAACTTGGGGAAAAGTTACAGAAGCTTAAAGTTGATTGAAATTATGATAAAGTAACAAAATCTCATTAAATTGATGTTTTGTTTAAAGAATTTTGAAAAATTACTGAAACATCAGATTTTTATGAGATTTGCGGGTATTATTAAAGAATGGCAGTGTTTTGTTTTTACGTAAGATTAAACAAAATCTGTCAACTTGGGAAAAAGTTACAGAAGCTTGAAGTTGATTGAAATTATGAGAAACAAACAAAATCTTATTAAATTGATGTTTTGTTCAAAGAATTCTGAAAAATGACTGAAACATTAGATTTTTATGAGATTTACGGGTATTATTAAAGAATGACAGTGCTTCGTTTTTACGTAAGATTAAACAAAATCTATCAATTTGGGGAAAAGTTACAAAAGCTTAAAGTTGATTGAAATTATGAAAAATTTACAAAATCTCAATAAATTTATGTCTTGTTTAGAGAATTTTGAAAAATTACTGAAACATCAGATTTTTATTAGATTTACGGGTACTATTAAAAAATGACAGTACTTTGATTATACGTAAGATTAAACAAAATCTGTCAATTTGAGGAAAAGTTACAGTAGCTTAAAATTAATTGAAATTATGAAAAACTAAGAAAATCTCAATAAATTGATGTCTTGTTTAAAGAATTTTGAAAAATTACTGATACATTCGATTTTTATGAGATTTAAGGGTATTATTAAAAAAAAAATGACAGCGCTTTGTTTTTACCTAAAATTAAACAAAATCTGTCAGTTTGAGGAAAAGTTACAGAAGCTTAAAGTTACTGAAACATCAAATTTTTATGAGATTTACGGGTATTATTAAAAAATGCCAGTGCTTCGTTTTTACGTAAGATTAAACAAAATCTGTCAACTTAGGAAAAAGTTACAGAAGCTTAAATTTAATTAAAATTATGAGAAAAACAAAATCGTATTAAATTGATGTTTTGTTTAAAGCATTTTGAAAAATTACTGAAACATCCGATTTTTATGAGATTTACGGTTATTATTAAAGAATGACAGTACTTCGTTTTTACGAAAGAATAAACAAAATCTGTCTACTTGGGAAAAAGTTACAGAAGTTTAAAGTTGATTGAAATTATGAAAAACTAACAAAATCTCATTAAATTGATGTCTTGTTTAAAGAATTTTGAAAAATTACTAAAACATCAATTTTTATGAGATATACGGGTATTATTAAAAAATGACAGCGCTTTGTTTTTACGTAACATTAAACAAGATCTGTCAATTTGGGGAAAAGTTACAGAAGCCTAAAGTTGATTGAAAATATGAAAAACTAACAAAATCTCATTAAATTGACGTTTTGTTTACAGAATTTTAAAAAATTACTGAAACATCAGATTTTTATGAGATTTACGGGAATTATTAAAGAATAACAGTGCTTCGTTTTTACTTAAGATTAAACAAAATCTGTCAACTTGGGAAAAAGTTACAGAAGCTTAAAGTTGATTGAAATTATGAAAAACTAACAAAATCTCATTAAATTGATGTCTTGTGTTTAAAGAATTTTGAAAAATTACTGAAACATCAATTTTTATGAGATTTACGGGTATTATTAAAAAATGACAGCTCTTTGTTTTTACCTAAGATTATACAAAATCTGTCAATTTGGAGAAAAGTTACAGAAGCCTAAAGTTGATTGAAAATATGAAAAACTAACAAAATCTCATTAAATTGACGTTTTGTTTAAAGAATTTTGAAAAATTACTGAAACGTCAGATTTTTTATAAGATTTACGGGTATTATTAAAGAATAAAAGTGCTTCGTTTTTACTTAAGATTAAACAAAATCTGTCATTTTGGGAAAAAGTTACAGAAGCTTAAAGTTGATTGAAATTATGAAAAACTAACAAAATCTCATTAAATTGATGTCTTGTTTAAAGAATTTGAAAAATTACTGAAACATCATTTTTATGAGATTTACGGGTATTATTTGTTTTTACGTAAGATTAAACAAAATCTATCAATTTGGGAAAAAGTTACAGACGCTTAAAGTTGATTGAAAATATGAAAAACTAACAAAATCTCATTAAATTGACGTTTTGTTTAAAGAATTTTGAAAAATTACTGCAACATCAGATTTTTATGAGACTTACGGGTATTATTAGAAAATGACAGCGCTTTGTTTTTACGTAAGATTCAACAAAATCTGTTAATTTGGGGAAAAGTTACAGAAGCTTAAAGTTGATTGAAAATATGAAAAACTATTAAAATCTCATTAAATTGACGTTTTGTTTACAGAATTTAAAAAAATTACTGAAACATCAGATTTTTATGAGATTTACGGGTATTATTAAAGAATAACAGTGCTTCGTTTTTACTTAAGTTTAAACAAAATCTGTCAACTTGGGAAAAAGTTACAGAAGCTTAAAGTTGATTGAAATTATGACAAACTAACAAAATCTCATTAAATTGATGTCTTGTGTTTAAAGAATTTTGAAAAATTACTGAAACATCAATTTTTATAAGATTTGCGGGTATTATTAAAAAATGACAACGCTTTGTTTTTACGTAAGGTTAAACAAAATCTGTCAATTTGGGAAAAAGTTACAGACGCTTAAAGTTGATTGAAAATATGAAAAACTAACAAAATCTCATTGATGTCTTGTGTTTAAAGAATTTTGAAAAATTACTGAAACATCAATTTTTATGAGATTTACGGGTATTATTAAAAAATGACAGCGCTTTGTTTTTACGTAAGATTAAACAAAATCTGTCAATTTGGAGAAAAGTTACAGAAGCCTAAAGTTGATTGAAAATATGAAAAACTAACAAAATCTCATTAAATTGACGTTTTGTTTAAAGAATTTTGAAAAATTACTGAAACATCAGATTTTTATAAGATTTACGGGTATTATTAAAGAATAACAGTGCTTCGTTTTTACTTAAGATTAAACAAAATCTGTCAACTTGGGAAAAAGTTACAGAAGCTTAAAGTTGATTGAAATTATGAAAAACTAACAAAATCTCATTAAATTGATGTCTTGTTTAAAGAATTTTGAAAAATTACTGAAACATCAATTTTTATGAGATTTACGGGTATTATTAAAAAATCACAGCGCTTTGTTTTTACGTAAGATTAAACAAAATCTGTCAATTTGGGAAAAAGTTACAGACGCTTAAAGTTGATTGAAAATATGAAAAACTAACAAAATCTCATTAAATTGACGTTTTGTTTAATAAATTTTGAAAAATTACTGAAAGATCAGATTTTTATGAGACTTACGGGTATTATTAAAAAATGACAGCGCTTTGTTTTTACGTAAGATTCAATAAAATCTGTTAATTTGGGGAAAAGTTACAGAAGCTTAAATTTGATTGAAAATATGAAAAACTAACAAAATCTTAATAAATTGATGTCTTGTTTAAAGAATTTTGAAAAATTACTGATACATCAGATTTTTATAAGATTTCCGTGTATTATTAAAAAATAACAGCGCTTTGTTTATATGTAAGATTAAATAAAATCTGTCAATTTGGGGAAAAGTTACAGAAGCTTAAAGTTGATTAAAAAATATGAAAAACTAACAAAATCTCATTGAATTGATGTTTTGTTTAAAGAATTTTGAAAAATTACTGAAACATCAGATTTTTATGAGATTTACGGGTATTATTAAAGAATGACAGTGCTCTGGTAAAATTAAATAAAATCTGTCAACTTGGGGAAAAGTTACAGAAGCTTAAAGTTGATTGAAATTATGAAAAACAAACAAAATCTCATTAAATTGATGTTTTGTTTGAAGAATTTTGAAAAATTACTGAAACATTAGATTTTTATGAAATTTACGGGTATTATTAAAAAATGACAGCGCTTTGTTTTTACGTAAGATTAAACAAAATTTGTCAACTTGGGTAAAAGTTACAGAAGCTTAAAGTTGATTGAAATTATAAAAAACTAACAAAATTTCATTGAATTGATGTTTTGTTTAAAGAATTTTGAAAAATTACTGATACATCCGATTTTTGTGACATTTGCGGGTATTTATTTATTTATTTACGGAAAAAATCCATTTTTATACATTTAAATATACAAAATACTTAAAGCTATTACAAAATGTAGATCATACATGTTATATATATATATATATATATATATATATATATATGGATGTGGCAAGTTACATACAACAACAAACCTGGATACGTTTGAGACCGGATACGAATTTACAGAGAGACTTACTAAAAAGATGAAAGTTTGGATTTAGCGACAGTTTGATTGACGTGCGCATAAAGCGAGAGAGTGGACTATTAATTCCATAGTTAGATTTGTGAAATGGTATGGAAAATAGTGGAATATGTCTGGTTAAACGATTTGTAGTATTTATATGAAAACCTACTTGATCCAACAGAAATGTACACTCCACTTGACAAGAAATTAATTATTATTAAAAAATGACAGCGCTTTGTTTTCACGTAAGATTTAATAAAATCTGTCAATTTGGGATAAAGATACAGATGCTTAAAGCTGAGTAAAGTTATGAAAAAGTAAATAAACTCATATTCAATGTATGTAATTTACATAATTTCTGTATAGTTTCAGCTTTTGCAACTTGTTTGTCAAAGTTTAGTAATGCACACGAATTTAATTTGTTTTATAAATTTGAACTAATAAATATCATCAACTCGTATTTATTTTCTGTCATAAATTTGACAATAAAGGAAACTGCAAAATATGTTTCTGATTGATCGTCTAACGAGGGTTTCCACTCCCAGACTAAGCATGAAGTAAAATTTCGAGTTTAGAAAAGCCTGAAAATTTGGTTTGGTCGCGTAGCGCGAAGCGCGGAGCGGCCAAACCAAATTTTCAGGCTTTTCTAAACTCGAAATTTTACTTCATGCGCCACGCGTATTAAACACTGAAAGCAATGAAATGTTGTGAACGAGTAAACTTCGCTGGAAATCAGTGTGTTATGCGCGTGGCGCATGAAATAAAATTTCGAGTTTAGAAAAGCCTGAAAATTTGGTTTGGTCGCTCCGCGCTTCGCGCTACGCGACCAAACCAAATTTTCAGGCTTTTCTAAACTCGAAACTTTACTTCATGCTTAACCTGGGAATGGAAAACACTCGTTTAAACTTCAAATTAACCTCTTTTAAGAGAACAACGAATATTTAAACATCTACAACACGTAATCGGGATATTTATACTCAAAAGAAAAAATTCACAAGATATTATGATTCAAAGCTTTTCTAAAAGAAAGAACACTAATATACTCGCGACCTAAACAGTCAAACATTGACATGCAAAATAAGTTTCTGATTGATCGTCTAACGAGGGTTTCCACTCCCAGACTAAGCATGAAGTAAAATTTCGAGTTTAGAAAAGCCTGAAAATTTGGTTTGGTCGCGTAGCGCGAAGCGCGGAGCGTCCAAACCAAATTTTCAGGCTTTTCTAAACTCGAAATTTTACTTCATGCGCCATGCGTATTAAACACTGAAAGCAATGAAATGTTGTGAACGAGTAAACTTCGCTGGAAATCAGTGTGTTATGCGCGTGGCGCATGAAGTAAAATTTCGAGTTTAGAAAAGCCTGAAAATTTGGTTTGGTCGCTCCGCGCTTCGCGCTACGCGACCAAACCAAATTTTCAGGCTTTTCTAAACTCGAAACTTTACTTCATGCTTAACCTGGGAGTGGAAAACACTCGTTTAAACTTCAAATTAACCTCTTTTAAGAGAACAACGAATATTTAAACATCTACAACACGTAATCGAGATATTTATACTCAAAAAAAAATTCACAAGATATTATGATTCAAAGCTTTTCTAAAAGAAAGAACACTAATATACTCGCGACCTAAACAGTCAAACATTGACATGCAAAATAAGTTTCTGATTGATCGTCTAACGAGGGTTTCCACTCCCAGACTAAGCATGAAGTAAAATTTCGAGTTTAGAAAAGCCTGAAAATTTGGTTTGGTCGCGTAGCGCGAAGCGCGGAGTGGCCAAACCAAATTTTCAGGCTTTTCTAAACTCGAAATTTTACTTCATGCGCCACGCGTATTAAACACTGAAAGCAATGAAATGTTGTGAACGAGTAAACTTCGCTGGAAATCAGTGTCTTATGCGCGTGGCGCATGAAGTAAAATTTCGAGTTTAGAAAAGCCTGAAAATTTGGTTTGGCCGCTCCGCGCTTCGCGCTACGCGACCAAACCAAATTTTCAGGCTTTTCTAAACTCGAAATTTTACTTCATGCTTAACCTGGGAGTGGAAAACACTCGTTTAAACTTCAAATTGACCTCTTTTAAAAAAACAACGAATATTTAAACATCTACAACACGTAATCGGGATATGTATACTCAAAATTAAATTGATGTCTTGTTTAAAGAATTTTAGAAAATTACTGAAACATCAGATTTTTATGAGATTTACGGGTATTATTTAAAAATTACAGCGCTTTGATTTTACGTAAGATTAAACAAAATCTGTCAATTTGGGGAAAAGTTACAGACGCTCAAAGTTGAGTACAATTATGAAAAACTAAATAAACTCATATTAAAAGTATGTAATCTACAGAATTTCAGTATAATTTAAGCTTTTGCAATTTGTTCGTCAAAGTTTACTAATGCACATGAATTTGTGTTGTTATAAATTTGAAGTAATAAATATCAACACAAATACCAACTGCAAAATAAGTTTCTGATTGATCGTCTATCGAGGGTTTCCACTCCCAGACTAAGCATGAAGTAAAATTTTGAGTTTAGAAAAGCCCGAGAATTTGGTTTGGTCGCGTAGCGCGAAGCGCGGAGTGGTCAAACCAAATTTCCAGGCTTTTCTAAACTCGAAATTTTACTTCATGCGCCACGCGTATTAAACACTGAAAGCAATGAAATGTTGTGAACGAGTAAACTTCGCTGGAAATCAGTGTCTTATGCGCGTGGCGCATGAAGTAAAATTTCGAGTTTAGAAAAGCCTGAAAATTTGGTTTGGCCGCTCCGCGCTTCGCGCTACGCGACCAAACCAAATTTTCAGGCTTTTCTAAACTCGAAATTTTACTTCATGCTTAACCTGGGAGTGGAAAACACTCGTTTAAACTTCAAATTAATCTCTTTTAAGAGAACAACGAATATTTAAACATCTACAACACGTAATCGGGATATGTATACTCAAAAGGAAAAACTCACAAGAAATTACGATTCAAAGCTTTTCTAAAAGGAGGAACACTAATATACTCGCGACCTAAACAGTATGACATTGTCATGTAACGTCAAATACCGCAATTCTTGTTTTAATCCCATGGCATGACATTATTTTTATAAAATTATTTTCTTAACTATTTTAACTTAGAGAAACAAAGTGATAAACCATGGCATGACATTATTTTTATAAAATCATTTTTTTTAACTAGTTTAACTTAGAGAAACAAAGTTGTTTGTGATTTGAATGAATTCAGAATTTTTCCCTCTCCAAAAAAGGTAAAAACATTTTCTTTCTAAAATAAATAGGGGAGCGAATATTTGAACATTTCAAATTTACATGGGATTTCCTATGTTGCATCCGCCAAGTCAACACCCGGTATAGAAAATCCAATATATATTTTAAAAAGGCCAATTATTGTCTTTCGTATAAATTTTTAAAATACTAGATTAGATAAGAATACCTACCAATTTCTTAAATTAATTTCTCATTTGGCACTTGGTGAAACATATTAGAATATGTAAAGTTATTTAAATAAAAAACACTTGACTTTTATACAAATAAAACAATTTAAACACTTTCAAATATTTATTGTGCATTCGCGAATGCACAATATATATTTGAAAGTGTTTAAATTGTTTTATTTATATTAAAATGAAGATGAACTTTCAACATTTATCAACCTTGTCAAGGCTGATAAATGTTGAAAGTTCATCTTCACTTTAATATAAATAAAACAATTTAAACACTTTCAAATATTTATTGTGCATTCGCGAATGCACAATATATATTTGGAAGTGTTTAAATTGTTTTATTTATATTAAAATGAAGATGAACTTTCAACATTTATCAACCTTGTCAAGGCTGATAAATGTTGAAAGTTCATCTTCACTTTAATATAAATAAAACAATTTAAACACTTTCAAATATTGATTGTGCATTCGCGAATGTACAATATATATTTGAAAGTGTTTAAATTGTTTTATTTATATTAAAGTGAACTTTCAACATTTATCAGCCTTATCAATCAAAAAACACTTGGTATTGTTTCACAAATTAAAACTTTAATCCGACTAGTTTCGGTTTGTTGGACCATTTTCAAAGGAATGTGACACACATTCCTTTGCAAATGGTCTAACAAACCGAAACTAGTCGGAATAAAGTTTTAATTTGTGAAACAATACCAAGTGTTTTTTATTTAAATAACTTTACAACCCTACCAACCCTAAATACTTTCTATTACGCCGTTTTGAAGTTATTTTCGTTTTATATTGATTTTGATAATTTTGCAATATTGAGAAATTTTCGTTATAGTGCACTATTTTGCTTGTTTGTGATTTCTAAAGCAAATTATGAGTGCTGTTAATTTTTTAAACACTGAATAAATTCTTACATCTGGGAAATAACATATTGAAGTAGATTAACTACATGTATTACAAATCAACAATTTAATCTACAGCTCGTCAAAACAAGCCAAAGAGACACAAAAATCAACAAAAACTTAAAAAAAAATAAACTCACAAAATTGTTGATAAACCAGCTCCGATGTTTGAAAATTACACACGTACAAATCTGAACATGGCTAAATATAGACATTGTTGCTGTTACGGCAAGCGAGCAATGTCAACGGGCAACCTTGCCATTGATGCAACAACGCATTAATTGAACATTAAAATAAAACGGAAAAGAAGGCACTCACCGTTCAGCAGCCATTCCGACAGTTCCGACCATCTTGGCAGGAGAGACAAATCGAACCGCGACCACACGAGACACGACTACTAACTCGGAATTCACTGCAGAAGGCGGAACGCCGCCGTGACTTTGACATGATCGACCATGATCTGATCCATGATGGTAGCGAAATTCGCGAACGGGGGGCCCCGAGGTTGGAAATGCGCAATTTGCCCCACCACACACTGCACACAGCTATACGTGTGTATGTATACATAACACGCGATCTACTCATACTCGGGCGAAAACCAGAAAAATCGTCCGCATTCATGCCTTATGCAATCGAAAAATGTTCCGACCGAAAAAAAAAAAAAATTGAATCCGAGTTTTTTCAAAAGTCGGTTTAATTGAATTTAAGGAGGGGGTGTAGGAACGGCGGATTCGACCTAGACCCGATGACCTTGACCGTCAGGAGCTGGATCGATCCGAGCGTCGGGATTGGCGCATGCCTTATATCATCATCCCCTCAGTGGGTCGCGCTTTTCTGTGTGTGTGTGTATGTGAGCCCAAGGGTAATCCATAATTACGATTCGCCCACGTTCCACTTGTTATATTTTTTGTGATTCATTTGGAAAATTGGCGAAATGCATCAAAAGCCTAGGAAAATCGAACTTGGGTGTATAAATAGCGAGATGTATGTTGTTGCATCATCTCCTTGGGTGGAAACGTTTTCCCGTATATATTTTTTTGCATTTCGCCTGCTCCGGTAGGAAACAGCTGACCAGGAGAATAACAAGGCAATTTGCGGCGTCAATGTTTGCGCTGTTGACATTTGCACGCTTGTCGGACGCCCACATTCGGCAACAATACAAAGCGGGGAAATGATTAATGTTTTAAACATGGATGTTAATATTCAAAAATAACTGTTTCCAATGTTGAATAATGTGGTTTTACATCCATGTTCGTACAATAATACGTAAAATATCCCCTTATTGCATTTGCGAATTTCCATACATTCGATGTTTTCGAAAAGCGATCAGTTGAAGCTACCAACGAGTGTTTCCACTCCCAGATTAAGCATGAAGTAAAATTTCGAGTTTAGAAAAGCCCCGTGAAAATTTGTCGAGGGTCGCGCAGCGACCCGAGACAAATTTTACTAATGCACACTAATTTGTCTTGTTATAAATTTGAAGTAATAAATATCATCAACTCTATTTTATGTCATAAATTTGACAATAAAGGAAACTGCAAAATAAGTTTCTGATTGATCGTTTAACGAGGGTTTCCACTCCCAGACTAAGCATGAAGTAAAATTTCGAGTTTAGAAAAGCCTGAAAATTTGGTTTGGTCGCGTAGCGCGAAGCGCGGAGCGGCCAAACCGAATTTTCAGGCTTTTCTAAACTCGAAATTTTACTTCATGCGCCAAGCGTATTAAACACTGAAAGCAATAGAATATTGTGAACGGGTAAACTTCGCTTGAAATCAGTGTCTTATGCGCGTGGCGCATGAAGTAAAATTTCGAGTTTAGAAAAGCCTGAAAATTTGGTTTGGCCGCTCCGCGCTTCGCGCTACGCGACCAAACCAAATTTTCAGGCTTTTCTAAACTCGAAATTTTACTTCATGCTTAACCCGGGAGTGGAAAACACTCGTTTAAACTTCAAATTGACCTATTTTAAGAAAACAACGAATATTTAAACATCTACAACACGTAATCGGGATATGTATACTCAAAAGAAAAAATTCACAAGAAATTATGATTCAAAGCTTTTCTAAAAGGAAGTACACAAATATACTCGCGACCTAAATAGTCAAACACTGACATGCAAAATAAGTTTCTGATTGATCGTCTAACGAGGGTTTCCACTCCCAGACTAAGCATGAAGTAACATTTCGAGTTTAGAAAAGCCTGAAAATTTGGTTTGGTCGCGTAGCGCGAAGCGCGGAGCGGCCAAACCAAATTTTCAGGCTTTTCTAAACTCGAAATTTTACTTCATGCGCCAAGCGTATTAAACACTGAAAGCAATGGAATATTGTGACAGAGTAAACTTCGCTTGAAATCAGTGTCTTATGCGCGTGGCGCATGAAGTAAAATTTCGAGTTTAGAAAAGCCTGAAAATTTGGTTTGGCCGCTCCGCGCTTCGCGCTACGCGACCAAACCAAATTTTCAGGCTTTTCTAAACTCGAAATTTTACTTCATGCTTAACCCGGGAGTGGAAAACACTCGTTTAAACTTCAAATTGACCTCTTTTAAGAAAACAACGAATATTTAAACATCTACAACACGTAATCGGGATATGTATACTCAAAAGAAAAAATTCACAAGAATTATGATTCAAAGCTTTTCTAAAAGGAAGAACACTAATATACGAGGGTAGATTGAAAAGTTTCCGGAATGGGCAAGAGATGGCGCGCGTATCGTGAAATTGTTATGATGGTTGTCAGGATTTTACCGTTGCCCTTTTTATAGACATTTCAGCAGCATATGATTCAGTAATACCGCAAGTTCTCATTACTCGTCTGCATTCCATTGGAATTCCTTCTAATATTTGTAATTGCATCTGGTCTCTAATTAAAAATAGAATACTGTATCTTAGAGATGATTACTCTTTTTCTAATCCTCGCTCCTCATTTATTGGTCTCCCGCAAGGCTCTGTCCTTAGTCCGGTTCTTTATATTATATATACTCTCCCCCTTCAAAATATCATATCTCCTTATTGCTCTATACTGCAATATGCTGATGATGTTGCGCTATACTGCTCTGGAAAAAATATTCAGTCATTATATAACAGAATTAACCAAGCTTTATTTGAATTGTCAGACTGGCTTTCTGCAAACGGTTTGTCTCTTTCTCCTTGTAAATCTTACAATATTATATTTATGAGGAGAAATAGAAATCTGCCAAATTACAGTTTGTTTTTTGAAGGTGTTCCCATTCCTAAAGTCACACAAGTAAAATATCTAGGTATTATACTAGATTATTCACTTTCTTGGAGACCATATATAACACAACTTCAGGTGAAAGTCAACAAATCTCTAAATATTTTCAAATGTCTGTGCCGCACTTGGTGGGGATCAGACCCAGGGACACTAATTATTTTATACAAATCTATAATTAGATCACAGTTAGAATATTGTATATTTGCTCTTTCCCCCTTAAATATTACCCTTTCTAAAATCATAGATAGACTCCAAACATCCTCCCTTCGCATTATTTTGGGTTGCATGAAGTCTGCTCCTTCGAGAGCTTTGGAGGTAGAAAGTGGGGTTCCTCCTATCTTTGTTCGAGCTGATTATTTGGCCAGAAAATATTTTCTTAAATCTATCTCAAACAATAATTACATGGTAAATGATTCCCTTAACCATTTATTAGAATTATATCAGAAAAAGCATAAACCATTATGTTCAATAGTAGAAAATTACGTCCTTGTCTCCTCATTTAATACCTTTATTTCTCCTAAAATCCCATGTTATGACTCTTCCTATTTTTCAAATTTCTTTCCTATTGATATTATTTATAACATAAATATCGCAAATAGTTGTCAGTCTGATATAGATCATAGGTTTAAGGAGATTGCTTCAGAGAGGTGGCCTGGTTATACATATTGCTTCACTGACGGTTCATTTTCGGATTTATCTGCAATTACTGGGTGTGGGATTTATATTGAAAATAAAATATCCTACTCATTTAGAATTCCGCATACCTCCTCAATCCATACAGCGGAACTCTCAGCTATCCTTGAATGCGTAAAACTTATTCAAGAGCTTAATCTTAAGAAATCTGTAATTTTTACAGACTCTAAATCTGCTCTCTTTTCTATCTATAAAAAGGGAATATTACCTAACAGACATCCAATATCTTCGAATATTCGTTCGTTGATATATAAAATGTATACTGAAGGGTTTAAAGTCATTTTTTGTTGGATCCCCAGTCATTCAGGGATTCAAGGAAATGAAACGGCAGATTACTTAGCTAAATCTACAGCAGTTCTTCCTCTTCTCGAAGATTCTTCCCCCTGTAAAGATTACTTTAACGTGCTTAAAACCAGTCTCAGATTAAAATGGCAGGATATTTGGTCTACATCATCTCATCACCTTAAATATTATTCGATACACCCAAAAATTCCCGTTTACACTTGGTTCTTTGACCCGAAGGTCAAAGGGCGAAGGTTTGTTACTTCTATGATACGTTTAAAGATGGGTCATAATTCATCACCGAGTCATTTATTTAAAATAGGTGCGATCTCCTCCCCAAATTGTTCTTGTGGAGAATTTGGAGATTTAAATCATATTTTATTTTCCTGCAATAAAGAAATTCATAAGTGTCAAATTCTGTATTCGGATCTTATTTTAGCTGGTCACTATGCCCCTCTCTCAATTCTATCTGTTCTCTTTCCCCTCTGTTAAAACATATTCTATCCTCTTCTCCTTTTTATCTGATACTAACATGTTGATCTAATTCTATGTTTGTTATTAGTCTATTTAAGGGTTATCCCTCCACTAATAATTTCCTTCCACTGTTTCAACCTTGAAAAGTACCTTCAAATCAAGTAGCTGTGGCTGGTCGACAGAGCTGTTTAGCTGAGGCCATTAATAACGCAATAAGAAGAAGAAGATGGTTGTCAAGGCTAACCTATTTTAGGTAAGCTGTCAAATTTTCAGACACGTGCGTCGTTCCGTTGTTGTTTACTAGGATATCTTGTGAAGCAAGTCAGGCACCTTTGGAAAAATGGATAAAAACGAATTTCGTGCAGTCATCAAACATTTCTGGATCTATGGGAAAAAGGCGACGGAGATACGAGATATTTTGCAGGAAGGTCATGGCACATCCACACCTTCATTTTCGACTATTAGTTTCTGGGTGAGCGAGTTCAAACGTGGCCGTACGAGCACCAAGGATGAACCACGCAGTGGACGTCCAAAAACGGCCACAAATGAAGAAATGGTCGTCAAAGTCCATGATCTCGTGTTAGCCGATCGACGAGTGAAGTTGCGCGAAATAGCAGAGACCACGGACATCTCATATGAACGTGTGCAAAATATCGTGCACGAACATTTGGGCATGAGGAAGCTGTCGGCGCGATGGGTTTGCTGACTATGGACAACAAGCGAAATCATGTGACCACTTCGAAAGAGTGTTTGGCCTTGTTAAAGCGTAATCCAATGGATTTTTTTCGCCGATTCGTGACCGTGGACGAAACATGGATCCACCACTACACACTAGAAACCAAGCAGCAGTCGAAACATTGGATTTCTCCAGGCGAATCTGCTCCGAAGAAGGCAAAGACTGTCCCATCAGCTGGAAAGGTCATGGCCACCGTTTTTTGGGATTCGCAAGGTGTGATACACATCGGCTTTTTGCAGAAGGAAAGAACTATCACGGGACAATACTACAGCGATTTATTGAATCAATTCAACGGCATATTTACGGAGAAACGGCCTCATTTGCAGCGAAAAAAAGTGCTCTTCCACCACGACAACGCGCCGGCCCATTCATCCCGAATCGCCAATGCTAAATTGGTTGAATTGGGCTACGAGGTGGTGCCGCATCCCCCGTACTCTCCAGACCTGGCCCCGTGCGACTTCTTTTTGTTCACAAACACGAAGACTTGGCTCGGAGGCAAGCGCTTTACGTCAAATGAGGAGGTCATCGCCGCCACTAAAGCTTATTTTGCAGAGTTCCCGAAATCATATTTTTCTGAAGGCTTAAAAAAGTTGGAGCACCGCTGGGAAAAGTGTATCGCCCTGCAAGGGTACTATGTTGAAAAATAAAAAATAAAACCTGTTCAATTACTGCGTTTTCTTGCCCATTCCGGAAACTTTTCAATCTACCCTCGTACTCGCGACCTAAACAGTCAAACATTGATATACAAAATAAGTTTCTGATTGATCGTCTAACGAGGGTTTCCACTCCCAGACTAAGCATGAAGTAAAATTTCGAGTTTAGAAAAGCCTGAAAATTTGGTTTGGTCGCGTAGCGCGAAGCGCGGAGCGGCCAAACCAAATTCAGGCTTTTCTAAACTCGAAATTTTACTTCATGCGCCACGCGTATTAAACACTGAAAGCAATAAAATATTGTGAACGAGTAAACTTCGCTTGAAATCAGTGTCTTATGCGCGTGGCGCATGAAGTAAAATTTCGAGTTTAGAAAAGCCTGAAAATTTGGTTTGGCCGCGTAGCGCTTCGCGCTACGCGACCAAACCAAATTTTCAGGCTTTTCGAGCGCGAAGCGGAGCGACCAAACCAAATTTTCAGGCATTTCTAAACTCGAAAATTTACTTCATGCGCCACGCTTATAAAACACTGATTTCAAGCTAAGTTCATAATATACTGCTTTAGAATACTGCTTAAACAGTATATTTTGAACTTCAAGATATTTCAGTGTTTTATACGCGTGGCGCATGAAGTAAAATTTCGAGTTTAGAAAAGCCCAGAAAATTTGTCTCGACAAATTTTCACAGGGCTTTTCTAAACTCGAAATTTTACTTCATGCTTAGTCTGGGAGTGGAAACACTCTTTAGAAGCTTCAAATTGTACGCTATTCAAAAACAACGAGTGCCTGAAAATGTACTATGTATACAGGGTGTTAATTAATATCGAAGAGATAATTCACAGGAAGATTCTAACATGAAAAGTTCCTATACAACCGCCAAACCTGGTCATAGCAAAATAGGGTTAATTAGAATTAATTTATTTATAATGCATTAAATAGGTTATGAATTATAAATCAGTATACAAGGTGCAACACCGAAACCGCACGTTGAAAGTATATGGGCTGTAATAGTGTGTGCTCTTTTCAATGAAAATATTTTTAAGATTATTTACCTTTCGGTTATACCGGAAGTCAACACCAACTTCTTTATTTTAAAATGGA
This sequence comes from Philonthus cognatus, assembly GCA_932526585.2. Taxonomy (NCBI): domain Eukaryota; kingdom Metazoa; phylum Arthropoda; class Insecta; order Coleoptera; family Staphylinidae; genus Philonthus; species Philonthus cognatus. Next base: position 52,962,080 of record OW052247.1, on the reverse strand, counting down.
ATGCTATATTTTAATTTAGAATCTAGATCCTACACAAAATTCTGTGAAATAATCATAAATTAACATAACCCATAAATTTAACCGTTTTCGAGATATTAGACATTTTAAAAACATTTAGGGCTTTTTTATGATTTACTTTATAATTCGAATCTCCGAATATAAGAAAATCAAAGGGTAGTAATGTTGGCTATGAAAAGCCAATACCCGAAGGTACCCAGTGGTGAATTATTTTTTTAATAATAATGTACAGGGTGGCCCAAATTGGATGTTACTATAGGGAATCTCGGTTATTAGAAGAGATAGAAAAAAATCGATGGCGCATCCTCCAGTTCTTTTTTCGAGGAAAACTCAATGTCGAAAACAGAAATTACCTATCGTCTTTTGTTTTCAAGTTATAGCCGAAAATTCAATATTTTCCATTTTAATTATTATCTCAGTCATTTGTTAATTTATCAAGATAAGAATTCGATTTTCCTCGAAAAGTACCTGTAGAACATGGTACTTTTCGAGGAAAATCGAATGCAATTCACAGATTATTTCTATTTTCATTAATACCAAACATACAGAACAGCTGTGCTATTGATAAATTTGTTTTTTTTTTCTTTTTATTGATATACAGGGTAAGTCACTCAGCGGAAATCGGTCTATAGTGGGTGTATCGTTAAAAATAGCAAACAAAGTTTCAAATAAAAGTTATTCAGAATCAAGTTTTTCATAACCCAAAATTATTGCTAAATATGGCGGCCTTGCGGTTATACCGGAAGTAAACACCAACTTCCTTATTTGTTTTCAAGTTATAGCTGAAAATTCAATATTTTTCATTCTCCATTTTTATTATTATCTCAGTCATTTGTTATTTTATCAAGATAAGAATTGTATGTTCTACAGGTACTTTTCGAGGAAAATCGAATGCAATTTACAGATTATTTCTATCTTCATTAATAAAAAAAGATACAGAACAGCTGCGCTATTGATAAATTTGATTTTTTTTTCTTTTTATCGATATACAGGGTAAGTCACTAAGCGGAAATCGGTCTATAGTGGGCGTATCGTTGAAAATAGCAAACAAAGTTTCAAATAAAAGTTATTCAGAATCAAGTTTTTCATAACCCAAAATTATTGCTAAATATGGCGGCCTTGCGGTTATACCGGAAGTAAACACCAACTTCCTTATTTTAAATAGAACACCCTATATATTTTTACATTTTTGGATTACTCGTTAAAAATAAACAAGAGTATACTCACCCTGTATAATATGTTGATGTTATATTTGCAATTTATTGAGATATATTATATTTTTTTATTAAATTTTAAATATTTCTCATTAAGAACAGAGTGTTAAAAATTTCACACCACATTTGGTCAACTTTAATACATTATATCTCGATTTTTTTTAAATGGAACACTCCGTATATTTTAAATATTCTAATGCAGAATTTAATTCTTCAATGATCTGTGCTAGTATTCTCTATACCTATTTTCTTTTTATTTTATCAACGTGCACCAATAATACAGAGTGTTCCACCGAAACCGCATATTAAAGATACATGGACTTTTTATTAATTTATTGTAATGAGATTTTCAGCAATGATGTAGCGTACTCGATGCTCTTTTTAATGAAAATATTTTCAAGCTTATTCGACTTCTGATTATACCAGAAATCAACACCAACTTCCTTATTTCAAATGGAATGCTATATATTTTATTGTGAATTTCGATTCTACATAAAATTCTGTGAACAAAATCTTAACTCAACCGTTTTCGAGATATTTGACGGTTTTTATAACTCACTTTAAAAATACGTATCTCCCAACAAAAGAAAATCGAAGGGATGTATGTTGGCTGTAAAAAGCCAATGCCCAAAAATATGGTGATTTGTTTTTAGAATAATAGAATACAGAGTGTTCAAAATTTCATACCACATTTGAACAACTTTAAACAGTTAAATTTCAATTTTTTTAATGGAACACCTTGTATATGTTCACATATTCTGAAGCGGAATTCAATTCTGCATTGATTTTTACTAGCAATTTCTATAGTTATCTTCTTTTGTTTTCAAGATATTTTCATTTAAATGAAATAAATATGAAGATTTAAGCATTATTTCATTAACGTTTTATGTTTCAAATAGAGATGGGTAACTGCTGAGCGAATCGACTCAAAGAGTAAGCCCAGTAAAGTGAGCCAAGTGACTCAGTTCGAAATATGTAGCTCTTTTTGAGCCATGAATCATTTTGATTCGCTCGCTCTTCTAGAATGAATGTAGATTCGCAATGCATTAACAGATCTTGATTTTCACTCGGCTCGTAGATCGACAGGCCGGCTACTCTCAGCCCTACTGAACATGCATTTTTACTTTTTCCATGTATACACTACTCAATTCATTTCTAAAAACTGAATATTTTTCAAATTCTGTATTGTGGAGGCTTCTACTTCGTTATACATGTTAATTACACAATGAAACACTTTTAACTTTGTTTGTATAACGTTTTATTTAATGTGACTGCAGATTCGACAAATTTAGCTTGTCATTATCAAACATGGAGTGTTCCATGTTTGATAATGACAAGCTAAATTTGTCGAAACTGCAGTCACATTAAATAAAACGTGTTATACAAACAAAGTTAAAAGTGTTTCATTGAATATTTTTCACGTCTATTTCTAAACCTGCTCTATTCGTTTATTTCGATTGAGATTTGCCTCTTCTTAATTCACAGATACTACAATTTAAAATATCATAAGCAAACGCCGTTGTTTACTATCTATTAAACATTACAAGTGCAATTATTCTTTCGTCACATTTTTTGTAACCAAAATTGTAAATTTAATTAGAAGTGTTTGTGATTGTAGTAAGAAAATAGCTATTGTTATTGCAGCATCATCGATTCGAATTACGACGCGTGCGAATGGAGTTAAATAAATCCAGTGAGTTGGCGAATCGGCTCTAAAAGATCCACGGCGGCTGTTGAATTCGACTGAGCGGACTGAGCTAGCTCACTCATCGGGATCCAACTCCGCGGTTCGGAGTTGGATCGCGATGGTTCACGACGGCTTTCGAATACAACTCAACTAGCTCGTTTTACAGAGATCTTGAATCCGACTGAGCTATAACTCACCCATCGGGATCTAAGTCCGAGGTTCGGAGTTGGATCACGATATGCTGAATGTATGTATGTGTTTTTACAGGCGCGCACACGTTTTCAATATATTTAAACACACTTGAAGTGTAATTGCACAAAAAGAATACGCGTTTACTATAATTATGATTTAATATTCACTCTTACGTTTTTATATAAATTATGATTAAATTATTGCTATCATTGTTTAACCAAAATAATTAATCACCACCTCGTTCAATTCAATAAGTTGGCGAATCAGATCTCTAAGAGTCAGAACTCTCGGCGGATCGCTAGCTCGTAACTAAGTCATGTAACTCTTTTGAGCTGGCTCACTGAACCAGCTCTTTAAAGTGAGTCAGATCTGTTTAACCAGCTCACTAAAAAGAGCCAATTCGCCCATCTCTAGGTTTAAACAGTATTGAAATATATTTAAATCTTTAAGCAAAAACATTGATTTTTTTTCTTCTTTTGATTAAACCTGCATATCAAACATAAGTGTATTTTGAACTATACTTTAAATTAGTGTTTTTTTACGTGAAAACATCTTAAAAACATAAGATAGGTATAGAGAATTATATTTTGCGCCAGAATATGTAAAAATATACAGGGCGTTCCATTTAAATTGAATTATGAAAAAGAATTAAATTTTTGAAAAATGACAAATATCTAGAAAATGTTAAAAGTGCGATTCTTTTCGCAATCTACAACAAGTTAGTCTTACAAAGACTATATCAAACACTCATTGAAACAACTACTTCCCGGGCTAATACCCCGACGGACATTGAATTATACAACAAGTGTTTGCTGTTACATACAGTAACCTACTGCAAATGTAACAATTTGGGTCAAATTATTCAGGCCATCTATAGACGCGTTTCGAGGGAATGGCAAAGCTATACTGAGGAGAGATAAATCTCGAAACGCGTCTATAGATGGCCTGAATAATTTGACCCAAATTGTTACATTTGCAGTAGGTTACTGTATGTAACAGCAAACACTTGTTGTATAATTCAATGTCCGTCGGGGTATTAGCCCGGGAAGTAGTTGTTTCAATGAGTGTTTGATATAGACTAACTTGTTGTAGATTGCGAAAAGAATCGCACTTTTAATGTTTGAAGTATTCTGCAACCAAGAATTGGCAATTTCATTTATACTAATCTAGAAAATGGTTAGATTTCGAGATTATGTTACTTTACGATTTTTTCGAAGAATTCTATATAGAATCCAATTTTACAATAAAAAATATAGCATTCTACTTAAAATAAGGAAGTTGGTGGTAACTTCCGGTACAATTGGAAGTCGTATAATCTGATTACAACACAATAATTAGAAGTCCGTATACTTTTAATGTGCGGTTTCGGTGGAACACCCTGTATTTGGTGATAGCGATTTTCGAGATTTTCATGTGTCCAGAAAAGCGTATTAGTGGCAAAGGGAGTTTTGTGAAAATATATTTCAACAAAAGGTCGGGAGCCAGAGGATAGAATAAAAGAATTTATAGAGAGCAAAAAAAGCTTTACGTATCAAGAGAGGTGAACATTGTTAAAAGAGTGTTGTAAAAACTCCACGGACCGATTAAACTGGACACAATAATGCTGCCTAGGGTTAGGTATCATTCAGAGTTCAGAATCAGAAGCGAAATGGAGAATCTGAGCATGGATGTCGATCAGCGATCGGGAACAAGGGGCTTCTTGGTCAAGATGAAGATATGGATTATAAAAGGATGTTGAGACGAGAAAAAGTTGGAGACGATATTGGATAGTGCTCCGAGTTATGGATAAATTTAAAAAAATGGCTTGGTATCTGAAACAACGAAAACCTGAGTTTCAGAGGTGATGAAAGCTGAATCTTCTTCGGCGGTTCTGCATTGTGAGAAGGGTGTACCACTAAATAAAATAAAATAAATGTGAAACTACCTCCAAAAGTAAAAAAATGGCCATTTGCGCTTTCAAAAGTGTATAAAAGATGCAAAGAGATATTGAACAAACTAAAAATATTTATCGGGCATTCGTTTTTTAGATATTTAAATTCTTATGTTCTTGTATAAAAAAATGTTTAAAGTAAAGGATATGTTGTAAACATTACTTATCATTCCATTGCTCCTTTTCAAAATAATTATAATTAACAAATATAATTATTAACCACATATTTTAGTTTTGAATATTTTTTAATAGTAAAGTAAATTACATAAATTATAATTTCTAAGAAAAGATCTGATTCGGGATTAAGGCCGAACAGACACTCAATTTAAATAAAATTGTAAATGTGTTGTAAATTGTAAGTTCAGAAAATATAAATAGTCAAAATTGGTTTTAATTTGAACCAAACTTTGATAAAAATTCTATGAGGCGTTTTCGCAAAAAATTAACAGACCGACCAACGCAAGGCCGTAGCTAGAAAAAAGTTTCGGGGGGGTTATACAAATTTCGGGAGGGGTTTTACTGGTAAAATATTGTTTTTACTCTTTCAGGACCACTTTTACATACAACAATTTAACATTTTGAAAATGTCACCCCTATATCCCCCCCTGGCTACGGCCTTGGACCAACGTCAATGAGATAACACTTGATTCGTAGTCATGTAGCCTGAAAACGTATATTTCCGTCAAAACAATGGAGGTTTAATTTTTTACCAATCACAATACCTTCCTTTACATATTAGTGTAAGGTCACTAAAAATATTGATTATGTTGCAGGATTTCAAAGCAGAAATCTTGACATTTAAGCTTGTCAACTTTACGTAGAACGGTGTACCATAACAACAGTTACGGAGTTCGTTTTGGAAAATACAAGCACCTAATATGATTTTTTAGTTTGCAGCCATCTTGCCTTCGCAATACTATCAACTGTACTATTGAAACTTGTACGGTTCCTCCACCTAATAGTGCGAAATTAATGTTGATACCAGAAATAACTTGACACTAAAAAATACTGTTATTCCTTACTTCACTTTTTAAATATAAAGTGAGGTAAGTAATAACATTTTTTCTTTAGTGTAATAATCACTTTACGTAAACTAAAAACATACAGTTAGAAATAACTTTGTTTTATACAATACTAAAAGTGTCTATTTCTTTTGTGGTAACCCTGTAGTTTGAATTATATTTTTCATATCTACACATTACAATGCTACACGCATTAAATGGTGCAAAAAATGTTTAATAAAAGTTTAATGCTACATTTAACACAATAAACTTAATCAACATATTTAATTGACTATTTGAACAGTATTCATCTGCCTGATGAAGCCACTGTGTGGTGAAACATGTTGCAGTATTTAGCAATAAAAGTGAAACCCTCCGAACTGTGTTGTTTTATTTAAAATTTTATTAAAATGTTTTATCACCATTTAATGACTGCATGCATGCGGCATTCTAATGTACTTCTACAAATAATAATTATTAATATAATCTTATTTTATATGTATCTATTAATAATGTCCATTCTTCAATCAGTAATTGATTCTTGATTATCTCTTCCCATAGATAAATTGTCAAATTTCTCTGGTCGGACTGAAGTTTATACAGCAGTGACTTCAACACAAATCCAGTGAATATAATGCTGCTTTGCTTGGATAATGGCACAAGTGCAATTTGATATTTTTTTAGGAGGAGCGGGCAAAAGCAAGACACTTTTATTCAACTATTGAAGTCTCTATCTTCACTCGATTTATCCTATTTTTTGCAAGTACTTTTATTTGTGTCTCTTAAAGCTGTATTCATTAAATAACCGTATTGAACAAAAAACACTTTTTTTTAGTTGTGCCACTATCAAAGTAAAGCAGCGATAATATTAAAGAACCTGATAATGAGTGACACGTTATCAAGTTGATATTGTTGTTGGGTAATGTTAGAACATACCTTATTTTTAATTGTTGCCCATACAATTTCATTCGTAGACAATAAAGATAAATAATATAAGGTAATTATTTATTATTAGCAACACGTCATGTGGAGTATTTATTTACAACATTGAGGTAATGACACGTTTTAGGTTAAGCGTTCCTAATTTAATAACTGATTTATAGTTTTGCGTTCGATTGTTCGTATAATTTCGAAAATCCTTAGAGGGATTAATTTCAGGAATGGGTAATGTTAGAACATACCTTATTCTTAATTGTTGCCCATACAATTTCATTCGTAGACAATAAAGATAAATAATATAAGGTAATTATTTATTATTAGCAACACGTCATGTGGAGTATTTAATTACAACATTGAGGTAATGACACGTTTTAGGTTAAGCGTTCCTAATTTAATAACTGATTTATAGTTTTGCGTTCGATTGTTCGTATAATTTCGAAAATCCTTAGAGGGATTATATTCATCTGCTCAGAATATAACTCATGCAGTAACCAGGCAAAATGCACGTCTTTTTTCAACGACGCAAAAATCATAAGAATAATTATTGCACCACATTAATTTCTACCGATTTTTACGATTAATTTAATCAGAAAGTAATTATTCAGCCCTAACACATAGTATCACCTTTTTACACCACGCAATCACGATTTTAATTAAAATCGCACCACCACATAACCTCAAAACCGCGTTGTTATTCCACCGAAAACCCCACAAAAATCCACTCACCTCTGTCGAATTTCTTTCCCTCGGGATCGATGTCCTTAACGTTGAAGATATCCTCGAATAAAACTCCAGCCATTTTCTTCTATCAGCTTCAATTAATTCTTGCAGGAAAATTCGAACCGCTTGAAATCTTGGGCCTTCACGTTCTGTGGAAATTTAAATTGCCGCGCAGTGTTGCCAGATTTTTTTTCGACGCAAGTGTTAAATTTCATTATAATCATTGAATATTATATCCCACTGAGCAAACACATTTGAATAATGTTTCATCAACATTAAAACAACGTTTAATGTTGCTGCGATGTTGATGTAACGTTAATTGTTTGTTTTTTCCTTAGTGGGATGTTATTATTCAATTATTATTCTTCAGCTTATAAAATTAAGAAAAGTTTACATTTTGTCTTAAATTTAGATACTGAAAATGTAACCATATCACCAACCAAATTGCTTAGACAAAAAAACGTTTGTAAAGTTTATTAACGTAGGATTAAACATATGCAGTGTATTTTAAACTTCACTTTAAATCAGTGTTTAATACGCGTGGCGCATGAAGTAAAATTTCGAGTTTAGAAAAGCCTAAAAATTTGGATTGGTCACTCCGCTTCGCGGAGCGACCAATCCCAATTTTGAGGCTTTTCTAAACTCGAAATTTTACTTCATGCTTAACCAAGGATTGGAAACACTCGTTAGAAGCTTCTAAATATTAATTGAAATTGTTTCAATATTTGGAAATATCTCAGAAAAACAGAAAATCGATCAATTCGTTTCTATATTTTGTAAATATTCTGCAAATAATCAACAAATTCAATTTTACTTTATAATAATAAAGTTAAATACTAAATAATCCGCCGATTTTTGTACAAACTTTTTCCAAACGGAATTAAAAGTTCTCTTTATAGAATTTTATCAATTTGAATTTTTGAAAAAAAATGGCCAAGATATATGAATTCTGTATAAAGTAATATTAATTCACTTATGTCTAAGCACATTGAATTTTTTGGAGATTAGTCAATTAACAGATGGCTAATTGATATAAAAAGTTCTTTAAATCAATTAAAAATTAATATTAAATTATATTTTAAAAAATAAAGTATTTATTAGTTTATTTCACACTTAAAATTTTCATATTTATTTTAATGTGCAATAATATTGGAACGAGTGTTTTCCACTCCCTGATTAAGCATGAAGTAAATATTTCGAGTTTAGAAAAGCCTGAAAATTTGGATTGGTCGCTCCGCGAAGCGGAGCGACCAATCCAAATTTTCAGGCTTTTCTAAACTCGAAATATTTACTTCATGCGCCAGGCATATTAAACACTGATTTATTGTGAAGTTTTAAACTTACTTTACTCATCTTAACAATACCACAAAATTCTTTAAACTGTCCAAATAGTAATTGATCTTTTCTTCATTGGTCATTATTATGGCTAAAATTCTTCATATTGAAGAAATTTCTTTAAATACGGCAACACTGTTGCCACTCGCGCTGCCAACTTCACGCATCGAAAACATATGTGCGTCGAATGTCAGAATCTGCATCAACAACAACAACAACATTTTAACGAATTAACCTGTAAACAAGTGTTTTAAGCGAGGGTGCAAGGGAGTGGGTGATCATGGCGACGTTGCCCCCGAGGAGGAACCCCACGCCGACGAAGATCAGCAAGCAGCATCTGTCCCCGTTGCAGATTCTCCTGCAGATGGGATTTCCTAAACACAGGGCGTGAGTAGTTGTAATGATGATTTGTATTGTTGATTATAATTGTACTTACTTTATTTAATTGGTGTTGTAGATGTTGTGTTAAAATCAATTGACGTCATGATATTTTATTTGTTGATCATAACGTTGAAATAATTTATGTCGATTGTTTTTAGAGCTGATCAAAGGTGGCCGTGTTGCTATGTTTGTTTATTATTTATTTTAATAATATGCCCGTTTTTTGTTTATTTTATTGATTGAGTTATGCTTCTGTTATAAATTCTTATTCTTGTATTCTTTATTTATATCTTGTGTCATGACGTGTCAAATTTATTTATTACCATAAATAAACAGTAATAGTAAATATTACACCTTTTTTTATAAATGATCCATCAAGGTTTTAAATGTTTGTATTACTTATTTACTTAGTTCGTACAGAAGCTACTTTGACAGCTATTATCGTCAACAATTAGTTAATACATCATGTCAGCGGCGACTCGCACCCTAACTTCAGGGTAGGCCTTAGCGCTAAGGCACACAAAATTTGAGGTTGGGATAGCACTTTATAAATACAAGGAATTGCACAACAAAGTCACCTTTCAATAACGGATACATATTACTTTGGATCTCTGGCCTACCCTGAAGTTAGGCTGCGAGCCGCCGCTGCATCATGTAGAAATATCAATTATTAGTTCTTATTAAATTAAAAGTGTTTGATATTTGTGATGAATATTTTTGTTTCTTTCCTCTGCAGAGAGAAAGCTTTAGCAGCAACTGGCAACGAATTCTTATTATTGTTGTGTCTTTAATCTGCAGAGAGAAAGCTTTAGCGGCGACTGGCAACCGAGGTGTCCAATTCTTATTAACCACTTTATGTGCATGCTCGTGTCTGTCACGGGCGTTGCTTACTGGCAATTTTACACACGCTCGTGTCTGTCACGGGCGTCGTTATATCTCCTGAACAATTGTTACTTGCTCGTTTTCGCTTCGAACTACATTTTTATCAAAAAATAATGTGATAATTTTTTGACCAGAAATTCAAAATTAATGTGTGCGTGAAGTGGTTGAATGTTTGATATTTGTGATGAATATTGTTGCTTCTTTCCTCTGCAGAGAGAAAGCTATAGCAGTAACTGGCAACCGAGGTGTCCAATTCTTATTAACCACTTCATGTACATGCTCGTGTCTGTCACGGGCGTTGCTTACTGGCAATTTTACACATGCTCGTGTCTGTCACGGGCGTCGTTATATCTCCTGAATAAATGTTACTTGCTCGTTTTCGCTTCGAACTACATTTTTATCAAAAAATATTGTGATAATTTTTTGACCAGAAATTCAAAATTAATGTGTGCGTGAAGTGGTTGAATGTTTGATATTTGTGATGAATATTGTTGCTTCTTTCCTCTGCAGAGAGAAAGCTATAGCAGCAACTGGCAACCGAGGTGTCCAATTCTTATTAACCACTTCATGTACATGCTCGTGTCTGTCACGGGCGTTGCTTACTGGCAATTTTACACGCACTCATATCTGTCACGGGTGCCGTTATAACTCCTAAACAAATTTTACCTGCTCGTTTTCGCTTCGAACTACGGTTTTATCAAAAAATAATGAGATCATTTTTTCACCAGAAATTTAAAATTAATGTATGCATGAAGTGGTTAAGAGTATTTGATATTTGTGACGAATATTGTTGTTTCTTCAATCTGCAGAGAGAAAGCTTTAGCGGCGACTGGCAACCGAGGCGTCCAATTAGCATCAGATTGGTTGTTAGCCCACGTCAACGACCCACTCCTCGATGACACCAGCCCGAGAGAGTACATACTGTACGCCTGCCCCGTGGGACAGTTTCTCGAAGAGCTCCAGAACTTCTGGGAGCTTTCATTAAACCACTGCGGCTGGAATGGGGCACACAATTTTACACCGCACATCACATTGGTTTCATTCTTTAAAGTATGTAATATTACGTTTAGTGTTAATTTACCTACTTTTTATCGCATTTAAGTAATGAATGAGGAAAAATGCGGCTCACATTTTGTTACATTTAAGTAAAAAATTGCTCAAATGTTACTTCTTAATTGTATTTGAGAAATTTATTTATTAATTTATTTGTACGGAAATCTCCATTTTACATTAAATATATATATAATAATAAATGTGTGTAAATTAAACATATAACAAATAATACAATGCACATGATAGTTATAAAATTCAAGTTACAATTAGCTAAATACAATTAAAAAAAAAACAACTACAAGATCAATGAGCGAAAGGTGGCGCTTAAACATATTGTAAGAATTACAAAATATTAAAAAGTTTGGAAATGTATTTAGTATATTACAATATTTCATTATGCGACAAACAGGATTATTAGAGGCATAATTTGTGCGATGGGTGGAAATAAATAATAAATTGGATTAACGACAATTAAAACAAAAATCAGATGGGTGTTAGATTGTATTTTTTGTAGGCTCCTGATGAAGATGCTCCGCATTTAGCACAAACGTTAAAATCGGTGATGGAGCGACAGGGGGCTACTATAAATGAACCGTTGAAATTGGAAACGTACACATCACCGAATTTTATGGGGTTTTTCGTCACAGAACAGCATGCGGATTATTTGAAAAGAATCGCTATGCAGTATGTTAAAGAGGTCTCCAATGCTAGTAAGTTTAAAAAAAATTCCTTTTTTTCAGTTCTAAAGTTTACACGAATCTCGGTTATTTCAACTTATGTGAGTTCGGGTTTAAAACAATCTTAATTCTAATTTTGAACACTCCTAAAAAAATGTCTTTGCCAAATTCTAGTGATGGGCATAATGGAATGATATCAATATCTGATTATTTTGATTCGTATTAAATTGATAATCGTACGAACGCTCAAATGATTGCTCGATCGTTCGAATTATTGCTCGAGATATCTTTTAAATGATCTCTCGAGAGATCAATTTGTGACTATTTTTAACACTTGTAGTCTGCCCAAATAAAATTGGTGTTTGATGGATCAATTTACCAAGTGTTGCCAAATCATTTTATAATTTTCGAATTATTTTCTCACAATCTTAAGATTTTGATTAGCCTCACATTAGCACAAATAATCGGGATTTCACTGTATTCAATAACCAATAAATATAATTTTCTGAATAATGTTTAAAGGTACAAAAAATGCTTTACTGTAGTGTAAATATTGATTTTTAAAAGATATTTTTTTTGAATTATTTGATATTGTGTTTGTAAGAATATCTTTGAATAACATGGGTTGGATCTTTCAGTAATTAGTGACACTTATGAGCATTTCGATGCACTAACTGCCTGCTTTCCGTGGTGCTCGAATACAACAGCTAGATGTATTCCGAGGGGTAGCAGATGTAAGATTTACTTAGAGATTCTGTTTGTTGTTGCTTGCATGTTGCTTTTTATCTCCTGTAGACGTACGGCTAAATAACGCACAACTCTTCGTTAGACACTTTCGATGTCTAACACCAAATCATACATATGTAATATTTTACGAAGGGTGATCAAAAAGTAAGGTTACAAAGCCTGCAATAAAACGTCTACATTTTGTAACATTACTTTTTGATCAACCCTTGTATCTCGAATACAACAGCTAGATGTATTCCGAGGGGTAGCAGATGTAAGATTTACTTAGAGATCCTGTTTGTTGTTGCTTGCATGTTGCTTTTTATCTCCTGTAGACGTACGGCTAAATAACGCACAACTCTTCGTTAGACACTTTCGATGTCTAACACCAAATCATACATATGTAATATTTTACGAAGGGTGATCAAAAAGTAAGGTTACAAAACCTGCAATAAAACGTCTACATTTTGTAACATTACTTTTTGATCAACCCTTGTATTAATACTGAAATTGGTTTATTAAAAAAAATGTACGTGGCAGTTTTGCTACCTACAATGATTTCAAACTTAATTAAATTGTACAAATTTGATAAAATAACAAAGAGTTTTGTTTAATAATATCACTGTCCATCTTACTTTTGTTGCTTTATTAAGTATTTTTGTTAATGATTTTTTTTTGCCTAATATAATATATAGATATTTTTTGCATTTGCTTAACCCATTAAGCACAACATCATTAATTTTTTGTTAATTAAATTACTAAATAAGTTAATTTGATTATTATATTATTTGACCTGACTTGAAAATGTATGAAGGAAAATGTAAATATTTTGTTATTTAAATATTTCGATTATTACTCATTTAAAAAAAAATAATGTCAGTATTTTCTAATTTCACAATATTTCAGTGTTTTATATGCGTGGCGCCTGAAGTAAAATTTCAATTTAGAAAAGCCCTAAAATTTGGTTTGGCCGCTCCGCTTCGTGGAGCGACCGAACCAACTTTTAAAGCTTTTCTAAACTCTAAATTTTACTTCATGCTTAGTCTGGGAGTGGACACACTTCTTTTGAACTTCATATTGCACGTTGTTATATAGGATCAACGATTGCTTGAAAATTTACAGCGTATACATTATGTATATTTAATAGAAACATTCACAGTATTTAATACCGTGCGATCATTTAAATTATGATTTAGAGTAGGCGGCATTTTTTTGTGCGGTTGCCCAGAATGCTAATTGAATGATGGAATAAATTTGAGGTTATGGTAAACTATGTGTTAACAGTCAGTAGTCCCAATCTAATTTAAAATTCAAAGGCTACTCTAAATCATGTTTTAAACAATCGCGTGATACAATCAAATCATTCATAAAAATCATAAAAAGAAGTGCAGAATTTTACCTAAAATCCACTTTTAAGAGTTAACTCTATAATTCCTCATCCGTTAATGGGTTAATAATGATTAAAAAGAAGTTTGATCTTAATTGGCATCTACACTGAAAAAAATATACGAGCCTGCCAAGTAACGTGTTTATATCAAACATTCTAAGAAGTTAGAATGTTTGATAGGAACACGTAACATGTTTGAATCAAACATTCAAACAAGTTGGAATGTTTGATGAAAACGCTTTACTTGGCAGGCTTGTAAATAAACATATTGCTTGATTAAAGTTATAATTTATATTTTTCACTGTAGAATCTGTGTTGCATAAATTGTAATTAATATGCCAGTGTGATTTCAAAATTACAGTTATGATTAATCCAAAAAAAAAAATCAAAATAGAGAATTCAAAATGCGCATAAGTATTTTGCAGAGCTGGGCAGGATTCCAATCATTCAGGATTCGAATCCTTTTAGAGGATTCAAAAGAGGCATTCAAATACTTTAGTTCAACTGGATTCGTGATCCGGATTCGTTACATTTTTTTAAGAGGATTCGTATTTGAATCCAAATGTGGGTGATTCGAATCCATATAAAAGGATTCGAATCCTTATGAAAGGATTCGAATATTAATAAAAGGATTCGAATATGTATAAAAGGATTCGAATATTTATAAAAGGGTTCGAATACTTACGAAAGGATTTGAATCATCAAAAATAATTCGAATTAATTGTGAGGATTAACATAAAAAATGTCTTTTGTGTGTTTTTAAATTTCTCATTAAATTACTGTTTTATACGCGTGGCACATGAAGTAAAATTTCAAGTTTAGAAAAGCCCAGAAAATTTGCAAGGTTGTCTCGATTTAAAAAGAGCCGACCTTATTACGCGCGGAAATCCTCACATGACGTCAAAATAAAAGTCATTACTGTATAAAGTCGACTCGGTTTAAACTGAGACAGTCTTGTATAAGGTTGTCTTCATTTAAACGAGTGTTTTCCACTCCCAGACTAAGCATGAAGTAAAATTTCGAGTTTAGAAAAGCCCCGTGAAAATTTGTCTCGGGTCGCGCAGCGACCCGAGACAAATTTTCGGGCTTTTCTAAACTCGAAATTTTACTTCATGCGCCACACGTACAAAACACTGATTCAAAGTGAAGTTCAGAAACACACAAATACATTTTTAATCAGAGTAACAGGGAATCAGATGTTTAGTCTGTTATCAACGATGTTCAGTGTTAATAATAAATAATTAGGTTTTAAATATTTTTGTTAAAACAGCTGGTAACGATATTTTTATCTAAATGGTTGAAAAAAAAATCGAATCAAATTTATTCTTAAAGGATTTGTATTCGTGATTCGAAAAAACAGGATTCGAATCTTTGATTCGAATCAAATTTATCTCTTACGAATCCTTTTTTCAAGTATTCGTGATTCAAATCATATTAGGTAATTCGGATTCATTATTCAAATCCTTTTTACGAGGATTCGTCCCATCTCTGGTATTTTGCATCCTCGCTGTTAAGCATGAGCTACAAATGATTATCATTATTTTAATTAATTTTAATTATCATGTGTGTTGTCTCAATTAAAATTTTTAGAGGACTATTTCGTGTACAAAAATTAATTTATGCTAACTTTTAGCAATTAGCTTGGAACCCCATGTAAAATCCCTACACCTAACACTAGCCTACCAATTCCCGAACAGTCAATACACAAACCTAAAAGGCCTCGTCGACACATTAGACCCGGCTTCTTCGTCATCCTGGGAACTCCGGTTATACTCCAGAGATCCCAGAGTGAACAGCAAACAAGTCCACAAGGTATTCGAACAAAACCTTTCAACAATTTTTCTCTTACAACAAGATCAATTCTTACGTAGGTCATCCACGCTTACGCCCCGTTGGAAAGCGACGAATTAGAGTTGCACATCGGCGACTACGTTTATATAAGCAGTGAAGCCTTGGCTAATTCCCCCGATAGTTGGGTGGAGGGTACGTCGTGGTTAACGGGACAGAGCGGTTTGCTGCCGGGGAGTTACACGGAAAGGACGGCGGAATCGGACGCCTGGACGCTGCACAAGAAAGTTGCCTTAAATCAAATCGGGAATGTGGATCAGTTGCACAAAACCCCGGCTCAGGCGCAGACTGCTGCGAACGAGCAAAGTGTGGACGACAATAATGCAGCTGAGAATGTTAGCGGGAATCAAGATAATAATTCGACCAATGAAGTGGCTTATGAGAATGTCGATAACATCGCTTCGACTTGTTCGGATAAGGTAGGAATTGCATTTTTCAGTTTTGTTAGATTTTAAATGAGTTCCGTAATCAGAGCTGTTCCGATTACAAGCAAAATGTACTCGAGTACTACATAATAATAATCTTTATTTAGCATTTTGCTATACAATAATAATATGCAGTTATATATATATATATATATATATATATATAATCAATCACAATATATATATATATATATATATATATATATATATATATATATATATATATATATATATATATATATATAACTGCATATTATTATTGTATAGCAAAATATATATATATATATATATATATATATATATATATATATATAACTGCATATTATTATTGTATAGCAATATATATATATATATATATATATATATATATATATATATATATATATATATATATATATATATATATAACTGCATATTATTATTGTATAGCAAAATATATATATATATATATATATATATATATATATATATATATATATATATATATATATATATATATATATATATATATATATATAACTGCATATTATTATTGTATAGCAAAATATATATATATATATATATATACATATATATATATATACATATATATATATATACATATATATATATATATATATATATACATATATATATATATATATATATATATATATATATATATATATATATACAGACAGTTTTATATAACACCGAACATTTTCATCCAATACAATTTGACACCTTTAATTTTTAAGTTATGTGTAAATTGGTAAGCCTATATGACCATTAAAAATTGTTGCCAATCAATCACAATTAATGCCTTAACTTGTACATACAAGGACTTTTTCTTTCAAGTATGTCCCAATTACAGCGTATATGTAGTAAATCTTTAGATACTAATTGTTATTATTTCAAGAGTTCAATTTGAAACTTGAAATAAGTGTGTTCCACTCCCAGACTAAGCATGAAGTAAAATTTCGAGTTTAGAAAAGCCTGAAAATTTGGTTTGGTCGTGTAGCGCGAAGCGCGGAGCGGCCAAACCAAATTTTCAGGCTTTTCTAAACTCGAAATTTTACTTCGTGCGCCACCGGTACGAAACACTGACTTATTACGAAGATTAAAACACATCGCTAAACTTTACATTGCATCAGTGTATTGTACCGGTGGCGCATGAAGTAAAATTTCGAGTTTAGAGAAGCCTGAAAATTTGGTTTGGCCGCTCCGCGCTTCGCGCTACACGACCAAACCAAATTTTCAGGCTTTTCTAAACTCGAAATTTTACTTCATGCTTAGTCTGGGAGTGGAAACACTCATTTAAAGCTTCAAATTAAATTCTTTTAATAAACCGAGCATCGGCAAATGTTCAACGTATGCTTATGTATACTTAAAAGAAAAATTCTCGTTATGAAAATGTTCAGTGTTACATAAAACTCACTGTATACATATAGACATACACACGCACACATACACACGCACACATACACACACAAATACAAGTACTCTGCGAAATATTTACTCGAGGACTAAGTACAAGTAAGTAACAATAGGTACATTCGCTTTTTTTTAATTTTTCAACCATATTTAGGATTCATTTTTCTTAGGTTCATTGATTATTTGGGTGTTCCTACTGTTTGTTATGTAATGATATTGATATATGAATGAATAATGCCGAAAGTAATGTTCCACCACTTAATTATTCTTTATGATAGGGTAATTAAGCAAATGGCAACCATGTAGAAAACATAACCAGAAATTTATTTGGAAGGCACAAGCCAGAGCAAATAGGTTGAATACAATACTATTCTTGGTCTGAGAGTCAGAGTATCTAACCAAATATCCAACATTATAAAAAAATCACCAGATCTGGTTGGTCAATAAAAAAAAACTGAATATAACAATAGGTACTTAAGTACTTTTATGAGTACAAAATACTGAGTACATGGAGAGAATAAGCAAATATGCTGTAAGCTCTTGACTTACAATTTAAAATTATATTTAAGATGCACACAGTGATTTTTTTCTTAGTGTGTAACAGGGTTTAGCTCTGTTATACTTTTGTGTGGAATTCTTTTTGTAGATTCGAGAGAGATACTGGACACAGTTAACGTTTATTAGAAAAAACTATTATTATATCTTAGCAACATAACTAATATCACATCATAAGGGCGGCGTTGATCATAGGCGTACCAAGATGCAAGATACAGGGCGTACGTTACAAGTGTAATTTTATACATTTTAAAATAAACATTTGTAAAATTATTTAGCTAGAGATCAAAAACAAACAAGAGTATATTTTGAGCTTCACAATGTTTCGGTGTTTTATACACGTGGCGCATGATGTAAAATTTCGAGTTTAGAAAAGCCTAATTTGGATAGGTCGCTCCGCTTCGCTACGCGACCTATCCAAATTCTTCAGGCTTTTCTAAACTCAAAATTTTACTTCATGCTTAGTCTGGGAGTGGAAGGTGAGTTATGTAAAAATGTTATTTTCTCGATATTTAATAACGGCCACAAAAGACATAATGAAAAACTCTCGTAACTGCCACAAAAATTAATGAAAATTGCAACATTGAGGAAATATCAAAGACCCAACGTTTGAAATATCAACGGTTGGATTAGGTTAGATGTATGGATGGGCTTCAACGCGTCGACTTTAATAATCGACGTGACACCACGTCGACAATGTAGAGAACGTCAACAATGTAGACAATGTCAACAATACAATTTACAGGTTATGTTAGTGGAAAGTATATTTTAAGCTTCACAATGTTTCGGTGTTTTATACACGTGGCGCATGAAGTAAAATTTCGAGTTTAGAAAAGCCTAATTTGGATAGGTCGCTCCGCTTCGCTACGCGACCTATCCAAATTCTTCAGGCTTTTCTAAACTCGAAATTTTACTTCATGCTTAGTCTGGGAGTGAAAGGCACTCGTTTAAAGCTTCAAGATGAACTCTTTTAAAAACAATGAATGTAGGAAAATGAACAGCGTATGAAAAAAAGTTTGTCAGTATACATTTTCACTATGTATTCCCCTATAAAAATTCATTGTATAATATATTATGTTTTTACATTAATTTATATAAAATTTATTTTTGTTTCCCTAGTATTAGTTAATATATTATTCAAATTGAAAAAGTTCATCAAACTCTCGATGTGACATATAACCAGGGTGGGGCGGCATCAACAATGTCATTGTCGACACGTCGACTATTTATACAATATTCCTGACCTCGACAATCTTGACAATGGTTTTGATTCATATAACATTTCAACTATTCAGCTTAATGCGATGCAGTTTTAGCAGTTAGCTTGGAAGTTAACAGAGTATCCATAACTCTTAAAATCACAAAAAAACTGCAACGTATATTCGATTAAATTAGTAGTTAACCTTTCAGTTCAAAAATATAACGAGGGGGGGGGCTAAATAATTATGTAGTACAAACAAGTGACATAAAGTGATCTTGTAAAACAATTGTTTTTTTTGGGGGGGGGTGATATTACAGGCAAAGTTTTTTATGGTTGGTTGTTTCGGGGGGTGGTTTTTCGGGGGTGGTATTTCGATGGGTTGGTATTTCAGGGAGTGATTTTTATGGAGGTTTTTTTTCGGGGGATGAATTTCAGGAATGGCTTTCCGTAAGAATGATTTTTAGGTGGCATTGTTCCTTTCGGGAGATGTTTTTTCGGGAGTGGGGCTGATTTTCCAGGAATAATTTTAGATGGGGTAGTTTTTCATTACATGTTTTTTTTCCGTAGGTGTGATTTTCAATAAAAGTTTTTACAAGGGGTGGTCTTTTAAGGTCTAGTTTTTTAAGGGAGTGATTTATAGGGTTTGTTTTTAAGCCCGTGGTTTCATAAGCGTTTTTTCTGGGGGTGTTTGTTAGTAGTGAAGATTAGAATTTTTGTATAATTATTATTTAATGATTTATTTAATGAAATACAAAAACAACCGTCAAATCAGTAATTATAAATATTACTACAGGGTCCGGCAGCGTTACCTGACGGTTTTTAAAATAGCACAACTCAATCAATTTTCAAGATATTTTATTAAAAAAGTTAGTCTTCACTCCTTGTAAAGTTGCTCGAGGAATCGCACGAATTTCTCGCTGAATATTATCACGCAGTTGAGCCAAATTTCAAGGCTTGTCAAGGTACACTTTTCTCTTTAGGTAACACCACAAATAAAAGTTTACCTGATGCTATTTTCGCTACTTGAGTTTTTTTTTTAAGTTTTTGTGTACGTTATTAACCTTCCAATCTTCCTGTTTACAAAACATTTTTGTTTAATAAAATATCTTGAAAATCGATTGAGTTGTGCTATTTTGAAACCATCAGGTAACGTTGCCAGACCCTATATATAATAATTAGTAGTTCTATCTACCGAGATAATAAGCGATACATTTGTTTATAATAATAGTCTAATCTACCGAGATAGTAATTAATTATTTTAGTATACTAATTTGCCCGACGAAATAATCGCTTAAATTAGTATATACTATTTGACCCGACCAAATAATCGCTCAAGTTAGTACCTACTAATTTACCCGATCAAATAATCGTTTAAATTAGTACATACTATTTCAGCCGATCAAATAATCGCTTAAATTAGTATATACTAATTTACCCGACCAAATAATCGCTTAAATTAGTATTACTATTTTACCCGATCAAATAATCGCTTAAATTAGTATATACTAATTTCCGCATAATAATCGATTATATTGATATATTTCAATAATCGACTAATTACTATTTAGTATATCTATTATTCCCATCACTATTGTTTACATTGTCTACATTGAATGTTTTGAGAATAAGGAGTTCGCATTGGCTACCTTTATAGATATGAGCAAAGCATTTGACACTGTCAATCATGAAATATTAATTTCTAAACTAGTTTCTTATGGTTTTTGTTCAGGTGCTCGTGATCTCATAGCATCATACCTAACCAACAGATCGCAGATTGTAAGAGTGGGATCTCAGGTCTCTACACCTCTGTCTCTGAAGCACGGTGTACCCCAAGGTTCATTCCTTGGGCCACTTCTATTCCTCATTTTCATTAACGATCTTCCTTCTAATGTCAAGGAAAGTGATGTGATTCTCTATGCCGATGACACAACATTCTTTACTTCAGGCAATTTCTCTGACAGGATTGTGGAGATCGGTATAAATGAACAGGAATCATGTAGAAATTGGTTGCTTTTGTCTCCGAAATCGGTTGCTTTTGTCTCCGAAACGACAAACATCAATTCGCTCAATCAATTCGATTCCTTGGCGTTCAAATCGATCTACTGCTTACTTGGAACGAGCATGGTAACTACATTGCTAGTAAATTGAGCAAAAATATATTTCTGTTAAGGAATCTAGCAAATTCTGTACAACCGTTTGTTCTCAGAACTTCATATTTTGTCACATGCCAATCACTATTGTCTTACTGCTTGATTACTTGGGGGCACTCGGCGTGTAGACATAGGCTCTTTGCACTCCAAAGACGTGCAGTTAGAATATTAGGCAGTGTAAATTACAGGGATGACTGTAAGCATGTATTCATAAAAATGAATATACTTACATTACCATGCCTGTACATTTTTCAATGTTTATTGTTTATCAGGAAAAATATGGACAATTACACCTCTGCGGCTAATATTCACAGATATGATACCCGACACAAAGAAAATCTCATGTGTACTTTTCGTAGACTTAATAAATCGAGAGACGGTGTTAACTACTGGTCGCTTAAATTCTACAACAAACTCCCTGCTGCAATCCGATGCTTACCCATTGTCGCATTCAAAAGAAATATAAAACTATTACTTTGTAAAAAAGCCTATTACTCCTGGGAACAATTCTTGGATGACAACTTTTGATTACCTTAATATATTATTATAACAATCTATCTATGTATATATCTGTGGCTAAAAGAAAAAACCAGTTAACTCCACTTTTTTCGAAAAATGAGTTAGCACCATAATTCATACTATTTTTGTGTCTATTTTCATTTTTTACAACAATATCAGCCCAAAACCCTCATAATTTTGTGATAATCACAATGGAAAAACAAGTAAAATGGGGTACATTTGGGGTAAAACCAGTTAACTCCACCGGGAGACGGAAAAATCAGATAACTCCATCATCTTCCATAATAATCGTACTAGTTATGCAAATAACCATATAATTTACTACAATTTAGTGTTAATACATAAAAACAACTTAGGTTTACACTATTAAGAGTATCAATATGTCTTATAAAACAGATAAACAATAATCACCGACGAATCGAGTCGAGTATGGCCAGTTTATATCGGTATTTTTTTAACTTAAAATAATGATTTGCCAGCTCACTGACGAATCCGGTATCGGTTTCCTCGAAAGCGTCTTCTTCGGTGGCCCATGTGTTTAGAGCCGGCAACAGTGCGATTAGTCTTTCAGCGATCGTTTTCAGGGTCCATTCGGCTCAGGATACTGCTTCCCGCACGACTGGACTGTAAAATCATGTTATATGTATTAAATTTGTTTTCAACTTCACTAAACAAAGTTGTAAATCAAATTACCTTAATGCTTAGAAGACAATCGCGTCGATCTTCTTGGGCGTGTCTCCGGCGGATTCGCGGTTGGATGTATCTACTTTGCGTTTCTTCCTGGGAACTTCGCTCTCATTTTGCTCCAGATGGTCCGGGACTTCAGGATCCAAATCAAGCCGATCAAGGTCGGAATCCAGATTGATGTCCGATTGTTTCGTGTAAGCAGGTAGACCGTTGTAGAAATCGTGTACGTCTGGTCGCAAGAGGGGCAGAAGGCTCACTAGGTCTCGCTTCTTCTCTCCTGTTATCTTCAGCATCCCGTTGTAGCAAGGCTTCAATAGATCATCCGAAACTGTAAAGTTTCCCCGTCTTCTCAAGTCCAATTTTGAGAAAGGCTCCTCTACTGACAAACTCTTCTTGAACTGTACGATGCCCTGTTCCTTCGTGTATCTCAACCACTTTACTTGCTGCATGAGAAACTTCTCATTATCTTCGTCCTTTTTTCGCGTTATCAGCCCACTTTTATAAAGATCGTCGAAATTGTAAACGCGCCTTTGGTCAATCTCAATAACTTCAAAAGGATTCTTCGGTCGAGCGGTTCGCACCAACTCAAACCAATCTTCTGGGCAGTGGATGGTGGAGGACTCACGCTTTTTCGCTGCTTCGATAGTCGCGTGGTCTGAGTCGCACTCCATATGGGTGTGGCCTGGCTCCAAAAACTTGTGGTCGATGGACTGTAATGTTGGATGATTGGCGACAACAACGGACATCATCCCAGTGACGATTTTGTTTTTATTCTGGCCAGCACAGGAGTCAGAATAGAATGTAACATGCTGCACGTTAGGATGCTGCACGTTAGGATCAAAGTTTAGGTAATCGTACAGACAAGATGAAATTTCATTTGCCCCCCTTTTAGCAGTTCCTTCGTGCCACATATAACATGTAGTTTTGTGGGATGTATTGTTGTTGATGGTTAGGTTATACGTCCACAGAGCTCTTTTGTAAAAAGCAGTGGACGTCTGCAAAGCTGGGGTTGGCAAACACTGCGATTTCCGGTGTAATTTTTCTGTAATTTCTTTGCAAAAATTGAATTTAATGATAATTCTCATTAAAAAAATAATGTACATAGATTTTACTTTAGAATATACTTTTATTTACTTGAGATTTCACTTCAATTTTAGAGTGTATTATAGATTTTGTTTAAGAAAAAAAAGGAAAAAACTATGTATTGAGGGGTGGGGGTGCAGCGGCTTTCCCAGGAGCCGAATTTTTTTTCCGAATTTTTCGGGAATTTTTCAAGCGTTTCTTTTTAAGTTTTTGGGAAGTTTTATTTGATTTTTTAAATTTATTTTGGAGTTTGTTTTAAATTGTTAGGGATTTTTTTGAGTTTTTAGGAATTTTTAAAAAAAATTTTTAAAAATATTTAAATTAAAAAAAAAAAATTTTTTTTTTTTTTAATTTTTTTTTTGGCTTTTTAGACAATTTTTTTTGAATTTTAAATAAATTTTTTTGGATTTTAAACAAATTTTTTTAGATTTAAAAAAAACATTTTTTTATTTAAAAAAATTTTTTGGGGGATTTTTTTAAAAGTTTTTTGGGTCCTCGGGTGACGCTAAGCATTAATATCAGTCACAAAAGTGGAAAAAACAGACAACTCCACACGTGTGAAGGGAAAAACCAGACAACTCCACACGTGTGAGGGGAAAAATCAGTTAACTCCAAAAATCGATATTTATTGCATTTAGAGTTGATGAATTTTCGATTTTATGATTTACATAAATTACTATTATATCGTTCTACATGATTGCACTAGTCAAAAACCATCATGCTAAAGCATTGTTTCTGTAGCCCAAATGAACTTTTCAGAATTTCAAACGCATTTTTCTCGAATTATTGAAAAGTGGAGTTAACTGGTTTTACCTTTTAGCCACAGATATATTTTACTTTCTATTTAATTTGACCTGTGTAAACATACTTGTAATGTAATAGCACCAATAAATTATTATTATTATTATTATTGTCGACGTGGTGTCACATCGATTATTAAAGCCGACGCGTCTAGGACCATCCGTACATCTAACCTAATCCAACCATTAATACTTCAAACGTTGGGTCTTTGATATTCCCCCAATTTTGCAATTTTCATTAATTTTTGTGGCAGTTATGAGAGTTTTTGATAATGTCTTTTGTGGCCGTTATTAAATATCGAGATAATGACATTTTTACACAACTCACCTTCCACTCCCAGGCTAAGCATGAAGTAAAATTTCGAGTTTAGAAAAGCCTGAAGAATTTGGATAGGTCGCGCAGCGAAGCGGAGCGACCTATCCAAATTAGGCTTTTCTAAACTCGAAATTTTACTTCATGCGCCACCATATAAAGCACTGATTTGAGTTCGAGTTCAAAACCAATATTTCCTCTTTTATTTATCCGTACATCTAACCTAATCCAACCACTCATATTTCAAACGTTGGGTCTTTGATATTTCCTCAATTTTGCAATTTTTATTAATTTTTGTGGCAGTTACGAGAGTTTTTGATTATGTTTTTTGTGGACGTTATTAAATATCGAGATAATGAGATTTTTACACAACTCACCTTCCACTCCCAGGCTAAGCATGAAGTAAAATTTCGAGTTTAGAAAAGCCTGAAGAATTTGGATAGGTCGCGCAGCGAAGCGGAGCGACCTATCCAAATTAGGCTTTTCTAAACTCGAAATTTTACTTCATGCACCACGCGTATAAAAGACTGATTTGAATTCGAGTTCAAAACCAATATTTCCTCTTTTATTTATTTATTCAGTTAACTGAATCCATTTGATTAGTAATATAGATTTAACACATTAAAATTATAAATATAAAACAATATAACACACGCACGATGACAGTTAAAAATAAATAGTAATCAAAAACAAGGAATAAAGGTACAAATATTACAATACATTTTTAATCCTTAGGGTACTTCTTAATAAAGACAGAGAATATATAAACCGCAACATATACATTTTAATAGCATAACCTTTAAATAGTATTGTTGACATTGTCTACATTGTTGACGTTCTCTACATTGTCGGCGTGGTGTCATGTCGATTATTAAAGTCGACACGTCGAGGCCCATCCGTACATCTAACCTAATCCAACCATTGATATTTCAAACGTTGGGTCTTTGATATTTCCTCAAATTTGCAATTTTCATTAATTTTTGTGGCAGTTACGAGAGTTTTTGATTATGTCTTTTGTGGCTGTTATTAAATATCAAGATAATGACATTTTTACACAACTCACCTTCCACTCCCAGGCTAAGCATGAAGTAAAATTTCGAGTTTAGAAAAGCCTGAAGAATTTGGATAGGTCGCGCAGCGAAGCGGAGCGACCTGTCCAAATTAGGCTTTTCTAAACTCGAAATTTTACTTCATGCGCCACCGTATAAAGCACTGATTTCAGTTCGAGTTCAAAACCAATATTTCCTCTTTTATTTATCCGTACATCTAACCTAATCCAACCACTCATATTTCAAACGTTAGGTCTTTGATATTTCCTCAATTTTGCAATTTTCATTAATTTTTGTGGCAGTTAAGAGAGTTTTTGATTATGTCTTTTGTGGCCGTTATTAAATATCGAGATAATGACATTTTTACACAACTCACCTTCCACTCCCAGGCTAAGCATGAAGTAAAATTTCGAGTTTAGAAAAGCCTGAAGAATTTGGATAGGTCGCGCAGCGAAGCGGAGCGACCTATCCAAATTAGGCTTTTCTAAACTCGAAATTTTACTTCATGCGCCACGCGTATAAAACACTGATTTGAGTTCGAGTAATTTCAGTTATTATTTATTCAGTTAACTGAGTCCATTTGATTAGTAATATAGATTTAACACGTTTGAACTATAAATATAAAACACAATTAAAAAATATAACACATGCACAATGACAGTTTAAAATAAATAGTAATCAAAAACAAGGAATAAAGGTACAAATATTACAATACATTTTTAATCCTTAGGGCACTTCTTAATAAAGACAGAGAATATATTCCATTTTTTTTTTTTTTTAATAATGTTGGATATTTAGTTGGATACTCTGGTTATTATTCTGACTTTTGCTTTCAAAATAAATTTGAGGTTATGTTTTCCACATGGTTGCCATGTGCTTAATTACCCTATCATAAAGATTAATTAGGTGGCGGGTCTTTGATATTTCCTCAATTTTGCAATTTTCATTAATTTTTGTGGCAGTTACGAGAGTTTTTGATTATGTCTTTTGTGGACGTTATTAAATATCGAGATAATGAGATTTTTACACAACTCACCTTCCACTCCCAGGTTAAGCATGAATTAAAATTTCGAGTTTAGAAAAGCCTGAAGAATTATCCAAATTAGGCTTTTCTAAACTCGAAATTTTACTTCATGCGCCACCCGTATAAAACACTGATTTGAGTTTGAGTGCAAAACCAATATTTCCTCTTTTATTTATTTATTTAGTTAACTGAGTCTATTTGATTAGTAATATAGATTTAACACATTAAAATTATAAATATAAAACACAATTAAAAAATATAACACATGCACTATGACAGTTTAAAATAAATAATAATCAAAAATAAGGAATAAAGGTACAAATATTACAATACATTTTTAATCCTTAGGGCACTTCTTAATAAAGACAGAGAATATATTCCATTTTTTTTTTTTAATAATGTTGGATATTTAGTTGGATACTCTGGTTATTATTCTGACTTTTGCTTTCAAAATAAATTTGAGGTTATGTTTTCCACATGGTTGCCATGTGCTTAATTACCCTATCATAAAGATTAATTAGGTGGCGGGTCTTTGATATTTCCTCAATTTTGCAATTTTCATTAATTTTTGTGGCAGTTACGAGAGTTTTTGATTATGTCTTTTGTGGACGTTATTAAATATCGAGATAATGAGATTTTTACACATCTCACCTTCCACTCCCAGGCTAAGCATGAAGTAAAATTTCGAGTTTAGAAAAGCCTGAAGAATTTGGATAGGTCGCGCAGCGAAGCGGAGCGACCTATCCAAATGAGGCTTTTCTAAACTCGAAATTTTACTTCATGCGCCACGCGTATAAAACACTGATTTGAGTTCGAGTTCAAAACCAATATTTCCTCTTTTATTGATTTATTTATTCAATTAACTGAGTCCAACCATTGATATTTCAAACGTTGGGTCTTTGATATTTCCTCAATTTTGCAATTTTCATTAATTTTTGTGGCAGTTACGAGAGTTTTTGATTATGTTTTTTGTGGCCGTTATTAAATATCGAGATAATGACATTTTTACACAACTCACCTTCCACTCCCAGGCTAAGCATGAAGTAAAATTTCGAGTTTAGAAAAGCCTGAAGAATTTGGATAGGTCGCGCAGCGGAGCGACGGAGCGACCTATCCAAATTAGGCTTTTCTAAACTCGAAATTTTACTTCATGCGCCACCGTATAAAGCACTGATTTGAGTTCGAGTTCAAAAC
Source organism: Philonthus cognatus (assembly GCA_932526585.2). Classification (NCBI taxonomy): domain Eukaryota; kingdom Metazoa; phylum Arthropoda; class Insecta; order Coleoptera; family Staphylinidae; genus Philonthus; species Philonthus cognatus. Next base: position 52,933,677 of record OW052247.1, on the reverse strand, counting down.
CAATATTTCCTCTTTTATTTATTTATTTATTCAGTTAACTGAGTCCATTTGATTAATAATATAGATTTAACACATTAAAATTATCGTATGTTCAATAAAAAAAACCTCTAGAGTGCCATGATTTAATCTTTTTAAAATTTATGTTGGCTACGCGCTTTAGGAATTGACATATAAAATGTCAGATATGACAATTATAATATATAATGTCAGAGTTGCCAACCAACAATATTTTCCATGGCACTCTAGAGGTTTTTTTTTATTGAACATACGATATAAATACAAAACACAATTAAAAAATATAACACACGCACGATGACAGTTTAAAATAAATAGTAATCAAAAACAAGGAATAAAGGTACAAATATTACAATACATTTTTAATCCTTAGGGCACTTCTTAATTAAGACAGAGAATAAATTCCATTTTTTTTTTTTAATAATGTTGGATATTTGGTTGGATACTCTGGTTGTAATTCTGACTTTTGCTTTCAAAATAAATTTGAGGTTATGTTTTCCACATGATTGCCATGTGTTTAATTACCCTATCATAAAGATTAATATTACTTTCGGCATTCTATTACCACTTTTCTATCAAATAATTAATCCATTGCAGCATGGCATTCATATATCAATGTCATTACATGACAAACAGTAGGGACACCCAAATAATCAAAGAACCTAAGAAAAATAAATCCCAGATCTGATTGGTCAATAAAAAAACCGAATATGCACGAAACATTTGCTAATTTTGTATAGAGACGAAAGTAGCGTAAAGTTTTTATATAACTCTTATTAATCTCGTCATCGCATGTTAAAAAGTTCTCAATGTGAATCGAAATGTACTCGAGTACACCAAAATGTACTCGAGTACATTGAAATGTATTCAAGTACAAAAGTATTTACTCGAGTACATTTTGCGGTTGAAAGGGCTTCGAGTACAACTACAAGTACTTAAAAAATAAAGTACTCGTGGACTGAGTACTGAGTATATGAAAAGTACAATTTTTGAATACTTGTACTCGAGTACCGCCCAGCTCTGACTCCGTTGACTCAATAAATAAATAAATTAGATTTAGATTATTCTCTATACAACCAATTAAATTTGAAGTATGATTTAATAAAGAAAACACTTGGTTAAATTTCACGAATATTAGTGAAATTTAACCAAGTGTTTTCTTTATTAAATCATAGTTAAATATGTTTCACCACGTGAAAGATGAGAAACTTGTTCAAGATAAATTTGAAGTTATTAAAACAACAAATAAAATATTAATTATTTAAATATTTAGGATATCAAACACCCGCATAACCAAAGACTCTTCATAATGCGCCACGGTGAACGGATAGACTTCACATTCGGCTCGTGGATCCCTTACTGTTTCGACTCGGAGGGGAATTACGTCCGCAAGGACCTAAACATGCCCCCATCCGTCCCTCGGCGCAAGCTCGGCCCCAAGGGCTTCATAAAAGACTCCCCTTTGACCAACGTCGGAACTTTACAGGCGAACCTCACAGGGGAATCTCTGAAAGAATCCGGGACTCAAATAAGCTACGCTTTTTCCTCACCTTCGCTGCGCTGCGTGCAAACCTGCCACGGAGTTTTGAGAGGTCTGGGCCTGTTGGACACGGTGCAGATTAAGTTGGAGCCCGGGTTGTTCGAGTGGTTGGTCTGGTATCAGGACAGCACGCCCGACTGGTTGAGTGTGGAGGAGTTTACCGAGGCTGGTTTTAACATCGATCCGGAATACGTTCCTTTGATAACGAAAACGAAGTTGTTTGGCTCCAGAGAGACCTGCGAGCAGTTCTACGAGCGGAGTAATTTCGTTACGACGAATGTTTTGGAGGTGTACACTTCGGGGAATATTTTGTTTGTCGGGCATGCGGCGACGGTGGAGGTGTGCACCAGGGAGCTGGTCGGGTTGAAGCCGAGGGTGGCGAGCGAGATGTCGAAGGTGATACAGAAAGTGCCGTACTGCAGTTTGATCGCGGTGGAAAACATCGAAGAGATGTGGAAAATCGTGGAGCCTCCGTGCCCGCCCGTCACACATTCCAACAATCAGAGGTTCGATTGGAATATTCTGCTTTAATTCCATCCGAAATGTAGGTTAGGTTTATTTATATAATGTGATATGTATGAATAAATGAAGGGAGGCCTTTATTCCATTCCAGTTCGGCACAATAGGGGATTGGATTACTTGCACAATTACTATTTAAAAGGTTTTTTTTATAGTCCAATGCTTGACAATTATTAATTTTTCTTTTAAGTATACATATCCCGATATACGGTTAACGTTGTAAATCTCAAGATTTTTTGTTTTGAAAAGCGTTCAAATCGAAGTTTTAAACGAGTGTTTTTCACTCCCAGACTAAGCATGAAATAAAATTTTGAGTTTAGAAATGCCTGAAAATATGGATTTGCTGGGCGGAGCGAAGCGAGCCCTGCAAATCAAAAAACTCGAAATTTTACTTCATGCGCCGCACGTGTAAAACATTGATTTAAAATGAAGTTTAAAATATACTCGCAAAAGCAGTATGCTAAAGCCGTATTTTGTTAACTTTATAATATTTCAGTGTTTTATATGCGTGGCGCATGAAGTAAAATTTCGAGTTTAGAAAAGCCTGAAAATTTGGATTTGCCGGGCTCGCTTCGCTCCGCCCGGCAAATCCAAATTTTCAGGCTTTTCTAAACTCGAAATTTTACTTCATGCTTAGACTGGGAGTGGAAAACCCTCGTTAATGCTTCATTTAAACCGCAATGCGACCAAATCAAATTTTCAGGCTTCTCTAAACTCGAAATTTCACCTTATGCTTAATCTGAGAGTGAAAAACTTGTTAGAAACGACCAAACCAAATTTTCAGGCTTTTCTAAACTCGAAATTTTACTTCATGCACCACGCGCACAAAACACTGATTTCATGTGAAGTTCAAAATATACGTTTTTAGCACACTGCTTTAATAGTGTTTTGAACTTTACTTGAAATCAGTGTTTTTACTTGTGGTACGAGTGTTTGAAGGCATTCATTGTTTTTGATAAGCGTTCAAGTTGTAGTTTCTTACGAGTGTTTCCACTCCCAGATTAAGCATGAAGTAAAATTTCGAATTTAGAAAAGCCTGAAAATTTGGTTTGGTCGCACCGCTTCGCTACACGACCAAACCAAATTTTTAGGCTTTTCTAAACTTGAAATTTTACTTCATGCTTAATCTGGGAGTGGAAACACTCGTAAGAAACTACAACTTGAACGCTTATCAAAAATAATGAATGCCTTCAAATTTACTATGTATACTATTTGAAATAAAATAGCACAGTTGGGAGGGTTTCACTTTTATTGTTGAACACTGCAACATGTTTCACCACACAGTGGCTTCATCAGGCAGATGAAATAATGATTTTACAAAGTACAGGTAAAAGCTTATATACTAATGCAATTAAGTCAATAGAAGGGGGGGGGGGGCAATGAGGCAATTAGGCTGAAACTAATAATATTGTATTAGTTTCAGCCTAATTGCCTCATTGCCCCCCCCCCCCTTCTATTGACTTAATTGCATTAATATATAAGCTTTTACCTGTACTTTGTAAAATCATTATTTCATCTGCCTGATGAAGCCACTGTGTGGTGAAACATGTTGCAGTGTTCAACAATAAAAGTGAAACCCTCCCAACTGCGTTGTTTTATTTCAAATAGTATTATGGAGTTTCATCATGTATCCGCCTCATCAATTAAATATTACTATGTATACATTGAGATATGTATACTTAAGAGAAAAATTCCCTATATGTGATAGAAAAGATGATGTCCAACATTTAAACAGTTAAGCATTGGATTATAGCAATAATCCAATGCTTATTGGTCAACATATATAAGCATTGGACATCAAGTTTTCTTTCATAATCAATTAAGATTAGTAGCATTTGGGCGGGTTGGCTGCTAAGTGGTGTAAGTCGCAAAACTACATTTTTCAGGAAAGCAAATTTAAAGTTCTTACCTCAATATAAAATCATTCAGTAGCATAACATTCAACGCTATCTGTCGGCAGCCTATTGAACTAGGACCCACAGCACTTATCAGAATCGTAGATCTATCCACCTAGTACTGGAAAATGGTGTAAACCCAATTTTAAATATTTGTGAATTACACCACTCGGCATCCGACCCGCCCATTTAATGCGCACAGTGTCAGAAGAGCTTTTATTAAAAACGTTTTAAATTATTATTGCACAAACTCAATGGTTTTTATGATATTGACAGATTGTCATCACAGAGTTACACTGTGGTATGTCGCATCTGAATCTACTGCGAGATATTGTCAAAAAAATTAAATCACTGAAGAAGAAAATTTGTTTTGTCTGTTTACTTTTGATATACTTGGAGTCCCAATATTGCATTGTCAGACGATATCACATCAGCGGTAAAAGATAGGAAAAAAGTTTCTTTACCGAAAGTATTTTTTTAACAAATCTACAAAATACTATACTACGTGATCGTTTTAACCATTATTTTAAATTATGTAGCTTTTAAAATCTATTAATTTTGATGGACAGTTTTTTTTTTCTACGAGCAACCAGAGCTGATAGATTGTCCAAAAATGCACTGTTGGGGCTTCTTATAATATTGTGCAAGTAGTCTATTGTTGTTATTTTTTTATATTATTAATCACACCGATTTAAATTCAGTATTTGGATCGATTTCTACTGTCTAACAGTATTATTGATACAGAGGGATTTTTTTTTAATTTCTCATCTAACCAGCTGTGATTTTTCATTAGATCAGAACATATCTACTGTTTAGATCCATAGTGTTGCCTAATTTTCAAGTTTTGACTAATGTGTGAATTAATAGTATATTATTCAACAAGCGCATAATGAAAGCTATTAATCATGAGAATGAGGTTTACGGAACGAGCCGCAGGCGAGTGGAGTAAATCATTCGAATGATTAATAGCCATTATGCGCGAGTAGAATACTATACTTTATCCACAACCACAAAATGTATATTCATTCTTGCTTACTGCAACTTTTCAAGAATAAGAACATAATTCATTAAATCATTTACTTTTAAATTCTGTATTGTGGAGGCTTCTACTTCGTTATACATGTTAATTACACAATGAAACACTTTTAACTTTGTTTGTATAACACGTTTTATTTAATGTGACTGCAGTTTCGACAAATTTAGCTTGTCATTATCAAACATGTTTGATAATGACAAGCTAAATTTGTCGAAACTGCAGTCACATTAAATAAAACGTGTTATACAAACAAAGTTAAAAGTGTTTCATTGTGCATTTACTTTTAATTATAACTAAGAAATACATATAATAATACTATTTATTAGGATTAATGTTAATAGTAACGTTAGAACAATTATTAAACACAATAGGGGGCATTGAAGTGGGTACACCAAGATTTACGGTTTGATCCAAAATATCGAAATTAACGGAATTTGTGCTGGAAGATGCAGCTGTTACATTATTTGCTGTCGATTCTATTGACGATACAATTTTTCTGGCCGTTTCCTTTTTGTTTTCCAAAGAATCGTTAATATAGCCTTCTGCAACCGCAGTTGACTTCCATCCTCCATGACGTTTTAACGCAGCGATGTCTTCACCAGCATCAACCAAAATGGTGGCTGAGGTTCTTCTAAAGCTATGGCCTGTATATTGCTCAGGATTGGGTAATTTCAAAAAACTGGCGATATCCCTTCCCATTTTTGTAAATTTATTAATACCAATACACTTTCCATTTTGAAAATTTTGAAAGAAATAATCACAGTTTATCTGCTTTCGGAGGCACAAATATTTTTTTACAATGTGGTAAAAATTACCAGATACTGTAAATTTCCTACAAATTTTAGTTTTTGTGGTTGGCACCTCAATCATATAGCAGGAATTAAGGTCTTCTTTATCTTTAATTTCCATGTTATACAGCTCATTTGAACGACAAGCGCCCATTAAACCTATAATTAATGCAACCTGAAGAAAAAATTACTGCAATTTTTAAAAAATATTAAAATAATTTAAAACTTACTTTTGTTGCAAGAAATTTGTCATCCGGTGCATTTGCAATGAAACTGTTAACATTTTCTGGGGAGAAAGTGTTGGCTTTTTTCGGAGTAAACCCTTAATTTTTTCTTTTCAAAAAAGCTAGAAGTTTGCCATAGTTTCCAATATTGATGTTTTCAAAGATTTTCAATGTACTTTTTAGCATCAAATACTTCTGCCACAACGATGAGGTGTTGTATTTTTTTGATAATTCAGTAAAATACACCAAAACTGCCGACTCAGTTGAAGAATGTGCTTTTTTCTCCTTTTTCCATTCACAAAACGTGTTGTATGTACTTTGGTATATGTTGCGAGACTTTTTAGTCAACAAATTGATGGAAGCGATTTCTGCCGCGTCCCTTATTTCCGGGGGTGTCAACAAGTCAGGATCGGATTCCATGTTGCTTCTTTCACCTTCGATAAACTATTAACCACACTATCACAACACAATTAACACAATTTGCTTTCAATTTATAAATTGTTTTTGTTTATGTCAAAATTGATTAACATGAGGTATCCTGATTTTGTAGTGATTTCTTATTATTCACAGTTGAGCAGTGATAAGTCAAAATATTACTCACAGGTTTCATAACCTATTTATAATAAACGTCATTATTATTGACTCTTAGCATGTATAATTATAATATTATAGAGTGGTTGTGGATAAACATATTTGCGACAGACATAACCTGTGAATTCATAAATATTTAAGAAATGGGGCAAATATCATATGTTCAATATAATAAAACCTCTAGAGTGCCATGAAAAATATTGTAGGTTGGCAACTCTGAAGTTATACATTATAATTATTCTGTCTGACATTTTAAATGTCAATTCCTAAAGCGTGTAGCCAACTTAAATTAAAAAAAAATCATGGCACTCTAGAGGTTTTTTTTTATTGAACATATACATTGGTAGATTTATGCCCAGTTCACATTATTCCAGTAGCATTTCAGTCCAGCGATCGAAACCAATGCTGGAATGCCACTGGAATAATGTGAACCAGCACTGGAATGTACCCATTACAGTGAGCGATCCAGTTCCAGTGACTGGATCGCTGGTCTACTTTTTATTCCAGCGCCACTGGAATAGTGTAGACGGCCAATCCAGTGCAGTATTAAACGTTGAACAGTGAACACGCATTGGAATGACTAGAATAATGAAGACGATATGATCCAGTCCAGCACTGGACTGGATTAACTCGCTGGAATACTGGACTGGAATAATGTGAACCTTGCATTACAAATTACTTAGACCGCAATGCCCGGTTCACATTATTCCAGCGAGTTAATCCAATCCAGCAGGTTATTATTATTTTAAGTCATAGCTGACTAGATGAGAAAAATATTAAAGATCACTTAATGAGCAAAAGGAGAGATTTAATTTTGTGTAATTGTTGATGTACCAAAGATTTATCGGGCACGATTTCTGAGGTGTTAAACCTTTTCTCCGTATTCTTAGAATCGTGTACTTAATTAAAATTTAGAGAATTATATATATTATATGCTTGTTATTGAAACATTTTTTGAATCATCTCTGGTTAAAGTCTGCTAGGTGATTTATTCAATCTAGGATACATAGGGTATTCAAACAGACTCACATTTGGAAGAGGACTTTCAGTGAAGCCTTCACTTTTAAGATTAATCATTCTTTATGTCTATATATACAATTTTTGGACATACGTTTAATGAATCCAACATGAGAGTATTTGAACACCCTTTACCTTAAACATTTAATAAACTTTTAGTTTGCGTACTCTTCCAGTTTTATTAAAACTTGATGAACAAAGTCGGTCGCAAGTTGAACATAAAAACTATATCCCAGATTGATCTAATCATCTAGTATATAAAAATATGTGTATATACATATATTTAATGATGTTGAGACTGCATTTATTTTATTATGTAAGATTGTATGGAGATAATAAATCAAAACATTAAAGACTTCGACTACAAAAAAAATCCAATTTAAATTACTTAATTTACCAAAAATAATAACCTATCCTTAATTATTTCATTTCACTGATGATATGTAATAAAAAAACTAAACTGTTAACGGTGGAAGCTTTAACTTTATACCAGGCACGCATCCAGGGGGTGGCTTGTGGGCTTGAGCGCCCCCCCCGCAAGACTAACTATGTAGTATTTTGATGTATATACATAGGTTTAAATGCGTGAGCCGCCCCATTAGATCAGGGTGAGCCCCTAACAGGTTAGCCGCTGCACCAGAAATCGGGCCTATAGGCCGCTTTACTCTTGTATGCATTTTAATAACCATTTAAACAATGTTATTTAAAAATTGTTGCTAAAGTGTTTGCTTAAGGCCCTAAGCTTTAACATACTGCTATGAGACCTCAGCAAACCAAGCGAAATTAGAACCAAAACTATCGTGAAATCATATGATTCCGAGCCCACAGTACTTGTGAGTTGTATTTAACTCGCGTGGCAGTCAATGTGTTAGAATTATCAAAACTATAGTCACTTAATAAAGCCTCTGTTGTAAAAACAAAGTTAAAAAGTGTTTCATTTGTTAATAAAAATTCATGATTTTGATTAAAACAGTGATATAAAAATATTTATTCAACAGGTTTCATGTTTATAGACAAAAAGTTTACTTATTTATTTACGTAAGGCCTTTCTAGGATAGTTTAAACATGTCCACCCTCCTTCAATTTAGCAACTAAAGTGTCGACATCGGGAAGAATAACGCCGGGTTGACGGACGGGGGGATCTTCGACGCTGACAATTTTAATCCTCGGTGAGACGTCAACGCCCAAATCTTTCGGGGTCATCTTGGCAATGGGCTTCTTCTTAGCTTTCATGATGTTAGGTAGAGTTGCATATCTAGGTTCATTCAGACGGAGATCGGCGCTGATCACGGCGGGGATTTTGCACTTGATTGTTTCCATTCCACCATCGACTTCACGCTTGACGGTTAGTTCCTTATCTCCTTTTTCAATCTAGAAATATTATAAAAATGATAGAAGTTTAAGAATAGTAAAAAACTGCCAATGAATACTAAATTAGTTAAGAAAACCTGTTTTACACTATAACATTTCTTAACACTTTGACTGCCGCTATGTTTTTACACATGGAGATTTCAATTAAACATGAATCGTATTTGATTGACACGGCAGCCAACTTGTTAAAGGCTATTGTAATTGATCATACAGGGAATTTTTCTTTTAAGTATATATATCCGGATGTATACGCTGTAAATTTTCAGGCATTCGTTCTTTGTGGAAAAGTTGAATTTGAAGTTTCTAACAAATGATTCCACTCCCAGATTAAGCATGAAGTAAATTTTCAGGCTTTTCTAAACTCGAAATTTTACTTCATTCGTCAGGCGTGTATAAAACACTGAAAACTTTTAGGCTCATAATATACTGCTTTAGCATACCGATTTAGAAGTATATTTAAATTTCACAATATTTCAATGTTTTCGAAGCGTGGCGCACGAAGTAAAATTTCGAGTTTAGCAAAGCCTGAAAATTTGGTTTGGCCGCTCCGCGCTTCGCGCTACGCGACCAAACCAAATTTTCAGGCTTTTCTAAACTCGAAATTTTACTTCATGCTTAGTCTGGGAGTGGATAACGCTCGTTTAAAGCTTGATTTCCTTTAAAAATAACGAATGTCGGAAAATTAATTAAATTTACGCGTATGCATATGTATACTTAAAAAAAAATCCTTGTATATGCTAAAATAATGTGTTTAATTAGTACCAATTGATAGATTGATTTAATATGCTAACGTACCTGTGAGGCAAATGTAGCTTGAGGCCAGTTCAAAACTGCCGCAGTCATTTGTGCTGTTTGATTAGAATCATCATCGATGGCCTATGCAAAAAAAAAGATAGGTTACGTAAGACAAGCAACATTAATAAAAAATCAAACTTACTTGTTTGCCTACAATGATTAAGTCGATCTTCTCTTTCTCGGCAATTTTGGCAAAAATTTTTGATACGTGAATTGGCTGGAGGGTCTCGTATTCGGCTGCGGAGATTTCGACGTGAATTCCCTTGTCCACACCCATGGCGAGTGCTGTTCTAATCACGTCCTGGCTCTGAGCGGGCCCACAGGAAACGGCGATGATTTCTGCGGCGATCTTCTTCTCCTTCATCCTCACCGCTTCTTCCACGGCGATTTCATCGAAAGGGTTCATCGAGTGTTTTACACCCTCGGTGACTACGCCTGTTTTGTCTGGCTTAACCCTGATCTAAAAAGATACCAAAAAAAAAATGTATTTAATATAATATGTTTGAATTTTTAATTTATAATAACTTTAGTGTTCATAATAATTTCTATCCATTGATCTATGTATATGCCACTAGGCGTTAACGGGTTAAAGACAAAACATTGACCACATTTTATTTCAAATTTCAGAGTCTGGTCGAAAGACCTTAGTTGGCAAAGTCAATAAAATAAGAAGGGGATTTCAACCTTTTGTATTGTATTATTTAATTATGAACACAGTTTATAAATCACTGATAAGACCATTTACAAAGTTACATAATTTTATAAATTCAAAAAATAATAAAAGCCACAAGTTGTTTTAAACTTTGTGCTCTTTTAACTAACACCCCAATAACAAAGAAAATAATGATAATTCAACCCTTATTTTTTGCATAAAATCAAAACCAATTGCCCGTATTCTATTCCTACAAATAACTACTTATTTTTTAAGTTTTTATTAAGTCTTACCTTGACTGCATAGTCGATGACTCTCTTCACTCCAACCAAAACACGGGCCATTTTCTTATCGTGGAAGACTAAGGAGGTTCAGGAATTAAACTAGAAAATTGATAAATTGGTGGAAGAGTGAACGATGGACTTTGAACACTTCCTCGGGCCTGTTGCTGTGGGGGCCAAGGGGGGATTTTGACGTTTGACAAATGATTTTTCTGCTTGGTTGGTTGCATTTGTTGTCAGATATTCGCGCTAATTTTAGAATAATTACAAAAATGAGTAATGTTACATTTTTTAAATAAATGCATATTTCTTTTAAACAGATTTCTATATACACTATAAGACAAATACTAGTCTTATATGTATTTGCTATTTCATAATGATTCATTTGAAATTAAAATGCTCTTTTATTCGCTCTTACGGTGTTGTAATATATGTAACCAAACAATCAGTCTGTACGCAAACAAAAACACCGTGATTGTTTGGTTGCATATATATTACAGCACCGTAATAGCGAAGAAAATAGCATTTATTAAGGGGATTATCGCAGTGTAACACGCCGATCGTGTTGGAAAGACCCACATAGTTTAGAGTAGCTCATCCGATGCCAAATTTACAGGACAAGTGGGGCGAATACAGTCAGAGAGAAAAGCGGCAGTTCACTGTGCATTTGTGCATTGCTCCTTGGCGTGAACGGATAGGGTCTCGCGTCGCGTGGAATAGACGAAAAAAAAGCGTATAAAAAAGACGGATCGAAGGAAAGTGTCGATTCGTATTATTTAAACACGCTGATAATACATACAAGCTATGTATTGTTTTCAATTCGTTAGAAAGCGATCCTGTGTTATTTTTCGGTATTTACAAAACCGATGATTCTTATTCTTGTTATTATAACTAATTATTTTTACTTTTAAGACTCCAGTTTCGACAGCTGAACAAACTATGTGTTTTATTTTATTAAATTAGAGATTATTTCTTAAAAATATAATAATAAAATAGTTCATGTAACACCGAACATTTTCATAACGAGAATTTGTCTTTTAAGTATACAGAAGCATACGTTGAACATTTGCCGATGCTAGGTTTATTAAAAGAATTTAATTTGAAGCTTTAAACGAGTGTTTTCCACTCCCAGGCTAAGCATGAAGTAAAATTTCGAGTTTAGAAAAGCCTGAAAATTTGGTTTGGTCGCGTAGCGCGAAGCGCGGAGCGGCCAAACCAAATTTTCAGGCTTTTCTAAACTCGAAATTTTACTTCATGCGCCACCGGTACTAAACACTGATGCAATAGAAAGTTATCGGTGTGTTTTAAACTTCGTAATTTGTCAGTGTTTTGTTTTGTTTTGAAGTATGTTCAATTTTTTAAATAAATGCCTATTTATTTTAAACAGATGTTTACATACACTATAGGACAAATTGTAGTCTTGCATATATTTGCTATTTTATAATGATTCATTTGAAATTAAAATACATTTTTCTTTTATTCCTTACGGTGTTGTAGTATATGCAACCAAACAATCACGCTGTTTTTGTATTCATTCGTTTCTCCTTCGCGGTTTTTAAAATTTATTTTCCGCGTGGTTGAAACATGTGAAGACTGATGGTTACAAATAAGTGATTATAGTGATTAATTTTGTATTATTTAGTACGTTTATTAATTTTAAAGAATGGATTCTTCGTGTAATCTAGTGTAAGTATTAATTTTCTTTTTACTAAATTTTGTAGGTTATGACCATCATATGTATTGTTCATCTAAAAGAGATTTTACAGCTCTATACAAAAGATGTTCTTCAATCTAAAAATATTCATTTTGAATTAATGGCGCTCGTATTATGTAAATTATTTAAATATATTGTTTGGTGTTGTAGGCGTTCACTTTGTGGTACATCTTAAATACACTTGTAAATAAAACACTTTTTACTTTAGTTTGAGAATGACTACTAGATAGTCGAAACTAGTCACACAATTAAATGTAAGATCCAGTGGTTAAACAAAGTAAAAAGTGTTTTATTTACAAGTGTATTTAAATATATAATTATCTTGCTGGTTTAAGTATCCATTTATTTTTTTATTGGTGGGAATTCTTATATTATTTTTACCAATTATTTGTAGGACTCCCCCAAGGGAAATTTTAATGAAAAAAGCCCTTTCTCCCCTCGAACAGGATTTAATCAATAAAAAGAATATACAAAAATCACAGCATTGCATTTTATGGGGCACCGTTAACCTGTTAATATTAGCTGTGATACTTTCTGACTTGTAAGTAACGCATTTTAAAATAAAATTATTTTAATTGAATTTAAATTTTACATTAAAAAAAATTAAATATATCAATCAACTACTTCCAAAAATTTGTAAGTCCCAATTTTACCAAAAAATGTCCTCGTAATTCAGATATTATTAATTTATTAATATTAGCATAAACATCTACTCAAAATACTTATTAAAAATCGCTCATGATGAAGTTATGCGTACCATAAATAAAAAGAGGTTTCGGAAGCCGTTGATCGATATGTAACTGTTGGTTTTTTTTCCGTTTAATACCTTCAATTAAATCTAGCTGTAAATTTGAATGAATTCCATTTTTAGATGCCTAACGTGTCGTATCGAACCAACGTACCTGTATTATGTAGAATATGCCATTCTCACAATTTGTGGACTGAATTGTGTTCACTACTCGATCAAATACGCCAAAATATACGCCAGTAACGAAAAACCGTGTGTACTGAGTATTGATAATAGATTTAAATCAACAGAAAATTGTAAGTATATTTAAATTGCAATTCGATATAGGGTATTTAAAAATGAGTACGATCTGAGTAGGAAAACACAGGTTTTCGGTTTAAGGGATGACTTTAAAAATGAACACACACTCAGTAGCAAAACACATGTTTTTGGTCTAAGCGACGACTGGATTTAACCGTGATTGTTTTTTAACACTTTAATGATATTTACAGGAGTCACTTATTTATATGAAAGATAATTTAAATAAATTAGTAAAACATTTGTGTATTACAGATAATCCAAACGTAACTTATCAAAATGTTGTAATGAATCCAATGACAAAATCCCCGAGAGATATATCGACGAGTCGGATTAACACTTCTTTAAATATAAGTATGTTTTGTAGTGTTGTTGAAGTAGTATTTTTAAATTATAATTTGTTCTTAGGTCAACAAAATCTCTCACCAAAATGCCGTTCATCCCCTCTAGCTTCCCCGAAGTTAACTAACATGGAATTAAACAACGAAAAGAGCATTCACGAGTATGTGAAAGAATATGCGGCGATCGAAACTAGCACTAATCTGAGCGTGCGAGAACCAACTAATTTACTCAGCTTATTTTGGAATCATCCTTCTACGAAAATGAATAAAGATGCTTCGCCGATGCTGTTTAGGTGTGAATATCAACTTTCTACACCATGTAAGTTAATGATTAGTTAAATGGAATCGCACTTTTAATGTTTGAACGGTAACGTGACCGCCAGTCTAGGGTGTCAAATTGTTTAGAGGGAATGGCAAAGCTATACTGATGAGAGATAAATCTCGAAACGCGTCTGTAGATGGCCTGAATAATTTGACCCAAATTGTTACATTTGCAGTAGGTTACTGTATGTAACAGCAAACACTTGTTGTATAATTCAATGTCCGTCGGGGTATTATCCCGGGAAGTAGTTGTTTCAATGAGTGTTTGATATAGTCTTTGTAAGACTAACTTGTTGTAAATTGCGAAAAGAATCGCACTTTTAATGTTTGAAGTATTCTGCAACCAAGAATTGGCAATTTCATTTATACTTAAGTTAAATGGAATTGATTGTTAGTTTGAAAGTAAAAGTATTTTCATTAAAATGTGTAATATATTATTGTATGTTTTATTTGTATAACCTATTTTAGCTTCAGTAACGAGCAGTCCGAAATCAGACGACAAAAGTTCACCAATGAACAGCTCACAAGGATTGGACACATGGAGGAGGTTAAACGTTGACAGCGTCGCTTTAACACAGTGGAACGAAAATTTGAGAATTGTAAGTCTCGTTTATCAAAGGCTTCTTGATATTTAGTAACAATTCTAAACATCAATGGTCGGGGGTTTAAATTTGTAAACAATTTAATTCATTGGGTGCTAACATATTTGAAATTTCTATGAAATTTGAGCATTGTCGTGTATTAAATTTCTATGAAATTTGAGCATTGGGTGCCAAAATGTTATTTGGCAAATTAAGGATCGTGGATTGAATATAAAGTAATGTAGAGCTGTTAGCTCAGTTGACACAAAATAATAATAAATCCCAATCTAAGATATAAAACATTTTGTGTAATAAAAGTGAGTAATGTAACTTTTATAATTAATTTCAGTGGATTTCACAAACGATATTATGTAGGTTAATTAAGGAATTTGAAAGTATCAATAAAAGCTTCCAAAGTCACGGCTTGGGTGATATAAGTATAGGCAGCGTGGGTCTGGATCGTCTGCGGAAAACCGCGCAGGGTCCTATTTTGCAGACGATTCCCAATTTACCGACAATCGTGCCGTTTTTGGAGTTGCATTCTAACCAAGAGTATTTGGTGAAAAGAATTCGGGAGTTGGCGAAAGGAGGGTGTATGAGTGAGTATCGATGGAACGGCGGGAGCAGTTACAATGGAAAGGAATGGGATATTTCGTTACCGACGGACGCCGCAGTAAGTTTTCATTAAACGAATCATCTTTATTTAGAGTAGTTTTTATTACAATTTGTTTTAATATACGTGAAAATCATGGAGATTATACAATTTTTAAATTTGAGACAAAAACGTTATTTAGTTATTTCATTAATTACCTTGTACATTTTTTTTAAGAATTCGGTGTAGTCATTAAAGGTTTTAATAGTTTTCTAACAAGGGTTTTCCACTCCTTGATTAAGCATGAAGTAAATATTTTAGTGTTTTCTAAACTCGAAATATTTACTTCATGCGCCAAGCATGTAAAAAAACACTGATTTAATATGATGTTTAAAAACATACTTATTTATTTGTAATCGATCACAAGATTAAAACAAAAGAAGATACATGATTTGATTAATGCTGGGAATTTTATTTTTAAAATATTCGAATATTCATTTAAAAACATATTCAAATATTTGAAATATTCGAATATTCAAGAATTTTAAATATTCGAATATTTGAATATAAAAATATTTTAATATATTTCGAATATTTCGATATTTGATTAATTAGGGTATTTGAATTTTTGAATATGTTTGAATATTTGAATACTTCAATTTTAAAAATTCTGTCTTAGTAAAAACTTAGAATATCTTTTAGTTTTATTATTTCACAATACTATAATTTTTAACACTCCATAAACAGAAAAACAATGGAAATAATTAAATACAATTCGATATTAAATAAAATAAATCATGATTAGGAATTTATGGAGCAGGAAAGTTCTGGGAAACCTAAAAAATACAAATTTTAAACTTTTATCGACTTCAGTGTTTCTCTTTTATTTTATAGATAATAATGCACTTGACCGCCTCATATCTAGACACGCAACTTTTGCCGCTACCTAATAAACCGGACATAAAGCCCTTCACGGGTTTCCATTTTATTAAATGCAGCGAGAAATTACCTGAACTGACCGATAAAACTCTGGCTATACACGAAGTCTCGGTGAATCCCCCGCATTATAGGGTCATCTTTATGACAAACTCATACGAAATGGTCAAAGTAAGTAAAAAAATATTGTACGTTCAATAAAAAAAAAACCTCTCAACTGTCATGGAAAATACTGCAGGATGGCAACTCTGAAATTATATAGTATAATTATTATGTCTGGCGTTTATTATTTCAATTCCTAAAGCGTGTAACTAACTTGAATTAAAAAAAAAAAGATTAAATCATGGAGCTCTAGAGGTTTTTATTTTATTGAATATATGATATTTGAAATTAGTAGACATGATTGTCATTTGTTATTTTTGACATGTCACAAGAAAAGTGATACAACTCAAAAATCGTCCTTTTTGAATTAAATAATGTAAAATGTTCATAAAAAGATCGACTTTTATCAGAAAAAACGACATACAGTTCATAAAATATTGGGTAAAAAGACAATGTGTGTGTATTGTGATAAACACTTCATAACTTGTCTTATGTGCAATTTTGATATTTTATGTTAAAACTGTCTGTGGTCTATTTTGTGTTATGGGAATTGCTTTTGAATTTGAATCACCGTATTAGCCAATAAATGATTATGTGAACATTTCTGCCCTTGTGTTTATTTGTAATTTTGTGTTTTAGGGTTATAACAATTTATTCCACAGTATTTTATTGTTCCTTTATTACGTTAACCAAAAGGAGCACGGGATGTTGGGCAGGATCAACTTGGGTCGAGCGGGCGTGAATATGTTGTGGATTATTCAATCAAACTAATTTTTAGTAGTTTTTTTTTTGTAAAAATTATGTATTGTATTAATGATTATAATAAAAAACAAAAGTTTTCAATAAAAAAAAGGAGCATACTATCCTAAATCACAATGTTTAAAAAGTTTTAATATAACATTTCTTATGTATGTTTGCACCGGTTCTCGTTAATTTATATTGTCGTTAAATGACAAAATACCTAGCAACGCCACTCATGTGATAGTTAAAGGCGCTATCTGTCACATAAATTAGTCCACCACATAGGTTAGGTTTAAAGAATACATAAACTATTTTTTTTTTAATACGACCAAACTTAGGGTGTATTTACTGCAAACAGTTGCAGTCCTGCTTTAACAGTAAAGCATTTTAAACATCAAATTTTGAGATGTTGGTAAAGGATTATCAATATGACAAATAAATCATAAATTGTCACGATGAAAAAAGTTTTAAAATAGAGAACGCTATAACTTGCAACTTGGCAACACATTCAGGGATTTTTTCTTTTAAGTATACTTTCACATATTCCATATAAACATTTGTAAAACCAATGAATATGTGGTCAGAACTAAGCAGTATATTTTGAACTTCACTTAAGATTAGTGTTTTATACGCGTGGCGCATGAAGTAAAATTTCGAGTTTAGAAAAGCCTAATTTGGCTTGGTCGCTCCGCTGCGCTACGCGACCAAGCCAAATTTTCAGGCTTTTCTAAACTCGAAATTTTACTTCATGCTCAGTCTGGGATTGGAAACACTCGTTAGACTCATTAAGTTGAAATTTTTTATTAAGGTCACGAATATCTGAAAATTTACATTGAGAAATCGTAACATGTATACCCAAAAAAACGTTCAAATTTAATTGGTGATATTAAAAAAAAAACAGATTATAAACGTAGTTACTTGTTGTGTTTTATTAACACATATCCGAAAATTTACTTTAGGACTTGTAATTTATGTTATAGTTAACTTTATGTTGTCATTGGTTAACTAATACTTTAACGGAAACTGGTGCAAACTGCATCATAAAGAAAATTGTAAATTTTTAATTAATTTGATGGTCTTAGTTTGTGTTGTATGTAATTACGCACCACGTTTACCTCTGGATCCACGAGGCTTGCGTGTTGTTGTAGTGGACGCGGCTTTGCCCCTTCCCCTCCCCCTGCCTCTCTTCGATTTATCTGCAGCAGTAGAGGAATTAGCCGCATCATCGTCGTCTAAGTCCATTTCATCGTTTTCTGGTTCTTCTAATCTTTGAATTTCTCTATTTGGATTGTCCAACACTTTATTTATCTGAAATAATTTCAATCAAAAATCGGATTTTTCTGTAAGGGACCCTATTTTTTAATTTGTCTTTTTAAAGATCATCATAGTCATTAACCTAAATTAAAGGCTACTGGCAAATGTGCGCATATTTTAATCAGGGAGGCATGAAAATAAGTTTAAATGGATATCTATTAGTTTTAGAGTATAATATATAGTTGATCATGGTACTCAAAATAATTCCGTAGAAAAAAAGGAAAATGATTTTTGTTTCGCCAAAAAATCTCAAATTAAATGATCTTTGACATGTTCGCTGCCTTCGCCGGAATTTAGTGACACTTTTAAAAAACATAATTGGCCAAATGTCAAAGTATAGCTCAAAATAGCTATACCAAACATCGCTATATACCCTGGTTCGAATCTCGCTGAGAATTAAAAAGTTTTTAATTAAAATTAACTCTTTATGAATTTGAATTTAGGCGCGAATAAAAAATGAGGTCAACATCTGACATATAACCAACTTGTAATTAAGAATATTTGTAGGTTGGTATCACTGGATTCTCCATCTCACTCTTTCATCTCTAAAAATTCTCTCTCACACCCATACTCTTATGGGAGTGTGCGCGGGGGGTGCGCACCGACCGGGGGCTAACCCCCTACAACCCCTTACACCCCCTACCCTCACCCCTCCCCTCATGGCGGGCATTTTGGATGACCACGAATGGCCTGGGGGTCATTCAAGGTCGTCCAAGGTGCCCCATACCTACAGCTCAAAATTTATGGCAGTGAACGTGTTAAGGGGGCATTCACCTTTAGCGGGTTCAAAAAATCGATTTTATTTTTTAAGAATCGGACACTTTTAAGTGCTGATTAGGGGTTCCTGAAGCCGTTTTTCAAAATTCGAGTTGGAAATATGTGAAATTGCGATTTAAACAAAACAATGTTTTTGCTCAAAAACAGTGTTTTCGCGCGCGTCAGTTCGATTGCGTATTTTACGTTTTTGGTACTTCCGTATCCATGTCCACTGCTTAAACTCATCAAACACACTAGATGGCGCTGTAGGCCGAAACCAGTTATCGACTGTCGATAAATATACTACTGTTTTTCTCTAAGTAAGTTGCACTTTCTCAGTACAGTTTAAATCTACTACGGCTTGGCCATCAGACGGCATTCAAATTCAGTGAACGACATGAAGAAGGCAATTTGGGCTACATATTTCCATAAATGTTCGACAAACAACCATCCACAACACCAAAACTGTCCGGAGGGAGAGAAGAGCTGGTGCAAATGGCAAGTCGCAGCGGCGACTGGGAAGTTGGATGAATTCGACGACGAACCACCGATCTCCAAAGAAGTTCAGAACGTCATCAAACCAATTTACGAGGCTCTTTCATCGGATGATCTACTGGTCCGGTGCTTAGGAGGCAATACTCAAAATTGCAATGAAAGTTTGAATGTCTGCATTTGGAGGTTGGCGCCCAAACATTTGCAAGCCGGGATGAAAACCATCGAAGTCGCAACATTTTTGGCCGTCGGATTGTTTAATGAGAGATACTCATCGCTTCTGAAGACCATGACAACGATGGGAATAACGAGGTTCAACGCACTGCAGTTCGCAAAAAAACCCGATGCGAAGCGGATCAAGCATGCAGAGCGTAAGCTGACTCCAGCGGTGCGAGGGGCGATGGAGGAGCAGAGAAGGGACCGCCACCAGCAAAACACCTTCTACGAGGAAGAGGAGGGCTTACTTTATGGTGCTGACATCGCCGATTAGCCGTAAGTTGCATAAAAATGGTTATTTTCTGAAGTTGAAATTTTAAACACGTTTTTGATTGTACGACATTTTTACCACTCCATTTTTACCACCATATATTTTTTACCACCAATTCTTTTTACCACTCCGGTTTTACTACCATATATTATTTACTACTAATTTTTTACCATTAGTTATCTTACAAATATTTCTGAAGTATTTACAAGTCTGTATAAAACATTCATTCGGTTCTATTTTTGATTTTTCGCACTAGATGTATTAAAATGTAATAAATATTAACTGTTTACAAAACTGTCATCGACATCTTTGAGAATGATGTAAAATATTAATGTTAATATTTAAATATTCAGGGGCTGTTCCGTACACGCAAAGAGACTTACGCAATTTATTCTATTGCAAACTTTTCTCCTAACCTAACCTAACGTAGCAGTATGTAGAATCTCATAGAGATTTAAGCAATCTATTCTATTGCAAACCTTTCTCCTAACATAACCTAACCTGCAAGTATGTGGAATAGTCACCGTGCGCAAAGAGACTTACGCAGTTTATTCTATTGAACACCTTTCTCCTAACCTAATCTAGAAGTATGTGGAATAGTCATCGTCTGCAAAGAGACATACGCAATTTATTCTGTTGCAAACCTTTCTCCTAACGTAACCTAGAAGTATGTGAAATATTTAACTTGCGCAAAAAGACTTCCACAATTTATTCTATTGCAAACCTTTCTACTAACCTAACTTAAAAACATGTAAAATCGCCTAAGCATAATAAAATGTTTATCTGCATCTTATTATTTTATAGAAAAATGTGTGGCCTTAAATCAGATAATTTTGCTTGGATATGTGGTTCTATTAAATTATTTTAATTGTATTTAAATTTAGCAGTGTGTCTACTAACCAAACTGGATATGCCGTACCCAATTACGATGTAAATCACCAAGTATGATGTAAATCAGGAAAAATATAGTGGTAAATATAGAGTGGTAAAAATGACCCCTAACGCACGTTTTTATCGAAACCATATTTTTTAAATTGCCCGGTAGAATATCTCGACAACAAATTAACCGATTTAACTTTCGATAAACGCATCTTAAAGGTAATAAAATTCTCTAGGAGTTGATTCTTGACGAAGTGTGTCCGACAATTATTAATATTTTTTAAGGCCCGCCAAAGGAGTAAAAGGATTTTGCTAATTATGGTCCAAATGGACCACCCGAGGGTCAATTCCTAGACAATTTAATATACTTTAAAACCCTTTATTTTTTTTTGTTTCAGACAACTGGGACCAGAGTTATGCTACCGCGCGCCAGCCTAAATTGAGCTGCCCAAGTTGGACCTGGACATCTTCGCCGGGGCTGAACGTACCCGACTTTAAAAAATACCTTAATAAAGAGAAAAGTTGAATAAATATATATATAATCATTTAAAATCCCTTTTACCCTTTAGGGTGTCGAGATTGTGTGTGTTTATATTCTTGTGTAATTTTCTGTCCATACTTTTCACTTCTTTCTGTCATTTTGTCATTTGCGTTAAAGTTGAATAAATATGATACGAAAACCGCGTGCGAATATCTCGAACGTACTCTGAGAAAAAAAATGTCAAAAAACAGCCTCTTTTTCATGCCCTAAAGGTGAATGCCCCCTTAAGGGGTTAAGCACATCAAGGTCGTAACTAGAACAAAAACGCGGCGGGAATTAAAAAAAATTCGGGGGATTTTAATGGTAAAAATATTGTTTTTACTCTTACAAGGCCGCTTTTACATTTTAAAAATTTGGGAGGGGGGGTTTGAGATGGGGTTAGAGATGCACCGAATATCGGTTTTGCCGAATAACCGAATATCTAATATTCGGCGGATTTAACGTGCCAAATACCGAATATTCGGCAACTATTCGGCAGATCAGCGAAGTGGCCACGTGGCGTTAGCCGTCGCGTTGCGCTCGGCATTTTAGTCAGTCTTCCGCTCGGCGTTACAGTCAGACACCGCATTCGCCATTCACCGCATGTTGTTTCGTTGTATAATATTGCGCAATGTCTTCTGCAAAGTGTAAAAAATCGCCTGTATGGAAGTATTTTGTGGAGTGCACAGAGAGTACTAGGCTGGTCCAGTGTAGATTGTGCGATGTAAAGATTTCGCGTGGAGGAGAAGGTAGAAAAGCCGCAGCAACTGGATTGATTAATCACGTAAGAAATAAACATAACCACGAATTTCTAAAACTACAAGAATGCTCATCAGTTGCTGTAGCAACCAATCAAAAACTTTTAAAGTTTAAGCAACCATGTTTATCAGAATGCCTAGAGAAGTCCAAATTGTGGGACATAAATGATGTGAGGGCCAAAGAATACCACTACTTAATAGGGGAAATGATAGCAGTAGATAACGAAGCTATAGCTATGGTTGAGAGACTAGGATTTATGAGATTGATGAAGAAGGCTCTACCTCGGTATAACATACCTAGCAAAACATACTTTATTGAAAACATAATACCTGATATATATAAAAAAACTGTTCATAAAATTAAAAATAACATAACAAGAATTTATGGAATATCGATTACATCTGACATGTGGACGTCAGTTTTTTGAGTTTTACGGGCCATTGGCTCAATGATCAGTTTGAATTAAATCATGCAGTTCTCAATATGAAGCATTTCGCAGGACCACATACTGGAGAAAATATTGCCTCTGCTTTGATGGAAATTTCATCTATGTGGGATATTCCACGATCCAAAATACATGCTGTTATACATGATAATGGTGCCAATATGGTTAAAGGTGTGAGAGATACCGGATATGGATCTATTACCTGCTTCATACACACTCCAACTAGTTATCGTAAATTCATTAAAAATCCAGAGTGAAGTTACTGAAACGATTAGTGCAGGAAGAAGAATCGTAACCCATTTTAATCACTTGAATTCAGCGCAAGAAAAACTGCAAACTATTCAACGAGAGTTAAGCCTTCCGCAACATAAGTTGGTTCAAGATGTTATCACTCGCTGGAACTCAAGCTATTATATGTTAGCAAGACTGCTCGAGCAAAAGCGTTCTATTTCATTGTATCTAACGGATAATTCAAATATTCCCAATTTGTCTTCATCGCAATGGGAGCTTCTACAACAGATATTGAGACTGTTACAACCGTTTGAGGAGATCACAAAAATCATGTGTGTCAGAGACCATACCACATGTAGAAACGCTTATGTGCTATGTAAATAAAGAAGAAACTGCACGGGACACCAACAAATTGCAGAGTACAAGACTTGCTATTAAGGCGGAGCTGGAAAACCGCTTCGCCAAGCTCAAAACAGAAAAGTTGTATTTACTGTCTACTCTACTCGATCCAAGGTTTAAGACGAGTTTTTTCATGGGCCAGAATCAAGCTGAAAAGGCTCGGCAGTTAATAATGCTAGAAGCTTTAAAAAACAGTTGTGACGAATCAAGTACTGACAGCGATACTGATATTGACGCTGTGACACCTGCGAATAAAAATAATATTAGGACTGATAACAAATCTAGCCTTGAGTCTGACACTTATTTAAGTTTTTGGGACTGCTATAATGAAGTGGAGAAGAGGGCAGCACAGCAAAATAATAGTGAATCTCCTAAAAAGAGAAACAATATTGCAACTGAACTTGACAGTTATTTGGAAACTGCACGCATAGCAAGAAATGACAATCCTTATACTTGGTGGGCATCCAATCGAAATCAATACCCATATTTAACACAATTTGCTGCCATTTATCTGTCTGCTCCTGCGAGCAGTGTTTATAGTGAAAGACTTTTCTCAGAAGCTGGGAACGTATATGAAGATAAAAGAAACCGACTATTGCCATCAAATGCAGAAAAACTAGTATTTCTGCACCACAATTTACCACTAATAAATTTTGAATATATTTGATTTATAATAGATGTATTAAAAATAAGAATAATATTATCATTTATAAGTTTATTTATTTCATTATTATTAATAATTATACACGAGTTTGTTTTCTTTTGCAAAATTTGTTTTGAATGATTCTTTTTTACCTTTTAAATTGTATAATTTATTAATAAATAATACACGAGTTTGTTTTCTTTTGCCAAATTTGTTTTAAATGATTCATTTTTACCTTTTAAATTGTATAATTAGAAGAAAAAAAAATAACGCGTCACTATTCGGCAAATGCCGAATAGTGACGCCAATTATTCGGTATTCGTCCGAATAGTGAAAAACGTGCCGAATATAGCGAATACCGAATAGTTGCCGAATATTCGGTGCATCTCTACCCCATATGCCCCCCATGGTTACGGCCTTGAAGCACATTTTAAATTGATTAAATTAGTAAAAATTATTAAAATGTCAAAAAATAAAATACCTCTAATGCTTCAACTTCCTCATCAACTTCAATTCTTTTTTTGTACAATAAATCCATTCCTCTATCCACATTTTCAACATTGACTTCCATTTCGACGAGTTTGTCAATTGTTTTATCTATTTGATAACTGTAAATAAGTTAAAATTGATGATAAACGTTAAATTGAAAGCACATTTTTTTCTTCAAAAATTGATGTAGCTAGCTTCAAAGTTTATAAATCTAAATAGTTAAAAAAAAAAGTAATTACACTTACTTAATTATATCTGAGAGAGCATTGGCATCCTTCTGAACGATGAACCTTTGGACAGCCCGATTCAAACCGTTAATGGATAACACTTTCATTTCCTCCTTGAGATCATTTTTCTCAAACTCTTTTAGCACTAAATCAGCCATTACCTTTATTAAAAAGAACATTAAATTAAGTATAATATACATTTATTATTTTATTTATTATTTTATTATTATTATTATTACATAACATGAGTACATATATTTTCAACAAATTAACATCCGTTCTATAATATATTTCTTTTATATTGAGCAGTGTTCTGCTCAACGTAATGAATATCCAGATGTAACAATAATAGTTCGAAGCACCTAAGTGAGTGAACACTTGTAGCGTGCATATTTATATACTTTTATAAATTTATCTTAAATCATTAATAATTTCTTTTCTTCTATGAGTCTGTTTTGTCTAGTTGATCACGAAGCTTGTTTTATAACATTCATAAAATTTAATTCAAAACATAATTTTTGATACAGAAGTTTGAGTCTAAATAATTTTATTACTTTCATTAATCTTAATCCGAAAAATCATTAGGTAAGGCCATAGATTAATAATATTAGTGGATTTATAAATTTATCTTGAATCATTAATCATTTCTTTTCTATCAGTCTGTTTTGCCTAGTTGATCATGAAGGTTGTTTTATAACATTCATAAAATTTAATCCAAAATATAATTACTGAAGGGCAGTTTTTGAAAAAGTTTAATACAGAGAGTTTTATGTAACACCGAACGTTATCAATGTTCATTTTTGAATATTCTATTTATCAAATCAAAGCATCAAATACGATTTGACACCTTTAATTTTTAGGTTATGTGTAAATTGAGTTGCCTATATGACCATTACAAATTGTAGCCAATCAACCGCAATTAATGTCTCAACGTGTACATTAGGGTGGGTCGAAAAAAGGGTATTTTTTTTAATCGTCGATGGCCCCCCCTAGAACTTAAGATTATTATGTCCTAAGAAGGTTTTTGTCCAAGAAACATTTTTCTGAGCTGAACTGACCTAGCTCACGAGCCTAAAAAATGGCCATTTTTGCACTTTTTTTACATTTTAATCTCCAACAACTCTAGATATGCTCAAATCAACTTCGGAATAACATGTATCAATGCATAGGCAAACAACTTTCATCAACTCCCAGTGCTCCAAACATAGGGAAAAAATCGAAGTTTTGCAATTTCCGTAAGTTTTTTTAAATTGTATTAGTTTTACTTAAACTTTTGACCATTTTTCATAAAAGAAAACAATTTTCACATGTATTTTAATCACGAGATACAAACTTCTCATTCTTGAATGTCAAATAAATTATTAAAAATAATTTTCAATAATTACATGATAATAAAACGTAGAAAAAATTTCAAAAATCATTTAAATTACTGAAATGGTTCCGATAGTCAATTGTACGTTACAAAAACATTATTTTCTAATGTTCCGAAAAATAAACATCATCAAAAAATTCTACGTTTAATTATACTAAACTGTATTTTCTTTATTTACAACAAAATAAATTTTGATACGTTAGATCATACGAGATTGAAAGATAAAATGCGGTTCCCTTGTCATACGCAAGTGGTTGAACGACACATAAAGATTGTAACTCGAGCGTCACAATTAGTTTGCAGTCATGAAGCTAGAGAATCAAATATTGCTAATACCTTGAAATCTCAAATTGTGATGCCGCGATTTGAGACCAAACGCGATTATAAAGCGATCTAATCTTCGTTTGTGCGATTACGATAATGTTCAAAGTTTCTTCCTATATTTATTTATTTATTTATTTACACATTAAACGAACTGGCAGATTACATCTGGTGTCGTTCGCTATACAAACTAGCATAAATGCTTGTGGCTCTATACAGTGCAATAAATAATTTACACGGTTTACATAATTTACAAGATGTACAACATATATAGACACTGCTCGCAAATTAACAATATATCAACGTTATGGGACTAACTATCACAGTTGTAGGTATACATCTAGTCTATTTTTAAACTGTTGGACGGAGTCGGCAACAACAACATTTGCGGGAAGAGCGTTCCAGTCGTCTACAATTCTATTAAACAGATAGTGCTTATAGGGATTTTTGTTGAATCGGCTTTTGTTGAGCTTATACGCATGCCCTCGCAGGTGCTGGTTTTGGTTGGAGGAGACGTGGCTGAGAAGTAGAGGGCAGCTGTAGTACCCTCTGACGGTTTTGAAGGTCTCGATCAGGTCGCCGCGCAGCCTTCGACGTATCAGAGGAGGGAGGTTTAGTGCTGCCAGCCGGTCCTCGTAGTCCATATGTCTCAGAGGCAAGGGGATTTTCGAGGCCCTACGTTGCACCTTCTCCAGTGTGGCGATGTCCCCAATGAAGTATGGTGACCAAACCGCATGACCATACTCCAGTATGGGTCGTACGTAGATGGTGAAGACGTCGAGTAGCATTTTCGGGGACATGAACTTGAAGGACTTCCTGATGAGGTAGATCAAGGAGTTAGCTTTTTTGACTGCGGCATTGATGTGCGGCCCCCACTTGAGATCGTGGGTGACAGTAATGCCGAGGTCAGTGATCTGGTCCACGGACGGGATCAGTACTCCATGCATGGAGTACGTCCTTCGGGGGTTATTTCTGCCGACGTGGATGACCGCACATTTTGATGGATTCACCGTCACGAGCCAGTCATCTGACCAGCCCTGGAGTCTGTCCAAGTCCTCCTGGATGCCGTCACTCGTGGGGTCGCCGTAACACTTCACGTCATCCGCGAACCAGCTGTTTTTGGTTGACATTGTGTTGCAGAGATCAGCGATATAGATCAGGAATAGCAGTGGGCCCAGGACTGACCCTTGTGGCACACCGCTGTCTACTGGGCGCAACGACGACAGGTGGATTCCGGTTCTGACCCTAAAGGTGCGGTTGTTCAGGAAGGCCTGGATCCAGGTCAGGAGCTTTCCCCTGATTCCAACGTGTTCCAGTTTTCTCAGCAATCTGGTGTGGGGAACCCTGTCGAAGGCTTTTTCGAAGTCTAAGTACACGATGTCTAGGGGACGACCACAGTCATGGGCCATTGTCCAATCGCCAACGCACTCCAACATGTTTGTGGTCACCGATCTGCCAGGCATGAATCCATGCTGGTTTGTGGGGAAGATCTCGTTCCTCATGCAAAATTCCCGGATCTCCTCAGCTATGATCCTCTCCATACACTTGCAAATGTGCGAAGTGAGGGAGATCGGCCGGTAGTTTTGAGGGTGAAGCCTGTTGCCCTTCTTGTACACAGGAATCACACATGCCTCAAGCCATTCGTTCGGGAGGACACCCTCATCGAGGGACAGCTGCATGAGCCGGGTCAGATACGGTGCCAGGGTCGTCCTGCAGTTCTTGAGTAGGAGCGGGTGGAAGCCGTCAGGGCCAGCAGAGGAGGTTTCCTTCAGGGAGGAGAGTAACTCCAGGACTGCACGCTCCCTAAAGACTATGTGGTCGAGGCTGGCACGGTTCCTTGGCAAGTTGGTCACTTCTGGTAGGTTTCCCAGCGGCTCGGCTACGTAGACACTACAGAATTGGTCAGCCAGGATCTCCGGTAGGGCTTCGGGGTCGCCGTGTTCTTCGCCGTCGTCTGTCACAAGTACCGGTGGTAGCGCTGGCTTGGACGACAGGTTCCGCTCCATGTATTTGTAGAAGGTTTTGCGGTCGCCGGCTACGATGGTCTCCTCATATCCTGACTGGGCTGTTCTCAGGTCCACTTGTATGGTGTTTCTCAGTTGTTTGTATGCCTGGTGTACCGCCGGGTCTCGGGATCGCATGTACCTTTTCCACATGTTGTCTCGCTGCCTGATGTTTCGCAGGATGTCTCTGGTCATCCAGGGTTTGAGATATCGCGTCCTTCCTGCTGTACTCCATGGAATGTGCGTCTCCACTTGTTCCAGATTACGTCTAAGAGCTGTCCATAAAGAGTGTGCCGAGGTCCCGATCTCATCAACTGATGGGAGTGTGCTCCCCAGGAGAAGGTCCAGCTCTTCATAATTTGCCTTGAAGTATTGCCTGTGTTTGGGTTTGTGGTTGTGGTTGTCAAGGTTGTTAATAAACTGGGCTGAAGCTAGTAAGGCAACATGGTCACTCTTGGCTATGGGGGGAAGAAAGTTGATGTCTGTTAGGAGGTTTTCTTGGCTGCACAGAACAAGGTCGAGGAGAGATTCGGTCTGGTTTGTTCTAAACCTTGTAGGCCTAGAAATCAGCTGTTGTAGGTGGCTTTCTAGGTAGAACTGCAGGAAGTCCGTCTCCTGATGGTTGCTGGTAGTTGAGGTGAGAGTACTCCAGTCGATTGATGAGTAGTTGAAGTCCCCGAAAATGATGGTGTTGTGATTTTGGGGGATCATTTTCAACTTTTCGACCAGGTTGGTGTTAACATCTGCGGAGGTCCCAGGAGGGCGGTAGATCACTCCCAGGAGCAGCTGGATACCCTTGGAGGTTATGTCAACCCAGAGCGTTTCATCATCCTCTTCGTTGGTGTTTAACGTAGGGTGAGCCGTGGCTTTGATGGAGGCGCCACCCTCAGTGTGCGTCCGGAAGTAGACCGCCAGTCCTCCACCGCGTCGCATTTCCCGGTCTTTCCTGAGCAGTTGGTAGTCCTGAATTTCAACCAGCGGGGCTGGGGTCTCGCTGCGGAGCCAGGTCTCGGTCAGGACAATGAAGGTTGGGCGATGCGCGTCTACTGCTATCAGGAGCTCCGGTCTCTTCGGCAGCAAGGATCCTAGATTTGTATAGAAGAACGACACCGAGTCTAGTTTTTCGAGACGCTCGGGTTCGCTTGTGAGTTTCGTGCATTCTGCGGCTCGCTGACGATTTTCGGCTTTCCCCTGATGTAGCGTATGGTGATGTCCTTCTCTCCTCCAGCTAGGCGCTCCTGTAGTTGACGTCGAAGCTCCAATAGTTGTTCGCGTTGGGCTGGGGTCTGGTCCTCTCGAACTTGAAGGTCATCTGGGAGGTCTTTCGCTCGTTTCAGCAGCGACAGGGCTTCATCTCTGGAGCCTAGGACGATTTTCAGCGGGCGGGGCCTAGTGCCTCCTCTTTTACCCAAGCGGAAGGCATTTTTCACGGTCAGTTCCAAACCCAGTTGTCGAAGAAGTCCCGTGATGCGGTCTCTGTCGTTAGCGTTACCTGAAGGGTCTAGGGTTTGTCCATTTTCAGGCAGGTTGAAGAGCAGGACATTGGCCTCCCTGCTGTGACGTTCCTCTATCTCATCTATCACTGCTTCAACATTTGCAGGTTCACCAGCATTTCCTCCAGCCACTTTCTCACGGAACTCGGCACGGAGGGTCTCGGCCATGGCGTTGACTAGGTCCTCGACGTGCCGGGAGTTCTGCACGAGTTGTTGTTGAATGCCTGCCATGTCCGCTTGAATTTGGTCAAGGGTTCCCTGAAGTCCGGAATATTTGACGGTTTCTCGCTTTAGTTCCTGGATTGAGTCCGCGATGAGCTTCAGGGTATACTGGTTACCGGGCTGGTCTTCCGGGTCGGCACGCGCAGTGGCCATCTCAGCTTGCTTTTCTCGCAAGGCCAAGACCTCAGACTTCAGTGCAGTCAGCGACTCGCGCATCTCCGGGATGGCAGTGACCGCTGCTTTGCATTCTGGACATAAAAATGTCAAAATTCGGGTTCTCAGTTGGAGGCATCGTACTTCAGTCGGTGTCACTCTACCTGCGCAAGAAGCGCAAAGTAGATTTTTGCAGCTGTCGCATGCCCAAATGTCATCCGTTTTCGTCTGACACTTGCTGCATGTTTCCATTGTGGACGGAGCTTTTTCTTTAATTTCTTGAAAAACATCTTCTAAGTTTACAGGCTCTTTCGACTCAAGCTCAACATTATTTGTATTGTTTGTTTTTTTATCTTTATTAGGATAACGTGGCATAATTGATAATAACTTCTATTTAACAAGGGGTGCACTTTTCTCGCCCAGGGGTCGTTCAGGGCGACTTGCAAAAATGGATGGATGGAGTAGGGAAAAAGACGAAGGGCACACGCTTCACACCGACGGGGTCCTTCGTGGTGACTAACTAATAAACACACAAACAAGGGAAAAAAGACCACGGATGGGAAACACAATTAAACAAAGTAATGAAAAGGATTTAAATAATTAAAGTGAAAAAACATAAACAAATTTGAATGAAATATAGTATCGTGAATGAATACGATATAAAATGCCAGTTCATTAAGTATGAATGACCGTGGATAAAGATAAATGCACGAATTTTAATTTTTATTTTTTTTTTCGAAAGGTGACCTTCACACAGCTGGACTGATTCAGTGGAATTTTTCCAATTTGAATTCACTAATTAACAATTGAATAACTGTTGCAATTATTACAGGATTCACTCACCACGTTAATGATTAATAATGCAATCACCATGTGAATTTCCACGATTTTTTGGTACTTTTATCCCACTTAATTAGATTACCAAGCAAGAGCAAGCAAGAGCAGATGTACACCACATGTGTATCATAAAGTTTAAAATATGTATATGTATTACATGCAAACGCAAATTGTAAATAAATTACACATACAATAAAGATGATATTGCATTATAATGTCTTATTAAAAAATGTGATGTAGATATTTTTTACAATGCCTGTAGCATTCCGTATTATTTATTCCCTTTCTGTACACGTAGCAAATAATGTTTTTGTAACGTACAATTGACTATCGGAACCATTCCAGTAATTTAAATGATTTTTGAAATTTTTTCTACGTTTTATTATCATGTAATTATTGAAAATGACTTTTAATAATTTATTTGACATTCAAGAATGAGAAGATTGTATCCCGTGATTAAACTACATGTGAAAATTGTTTTCTTTTATGAAAAATGGTCAAAAGTTTAAGTAAAACTAATAAAATTTTAAAAAAACTTACGGAAATCGCAAAACTTCGATTTTTGCCCTATGTTTGGAGCACTGGGAGTTGAAGAAAGGTGTTTGCCGATGCAAGTAAGTATGACTGGCTTATAGAGTGACTCAATACGCGTTGATACATGTCATTCCGAAGTTGATTTGAGCATATCTAGATTTGTTGGAGATTAAAATGTAAAAAAAGTGCAAAAATGGCCATTTTTTAGGCTCGTGCGCTAGGTCAGTTCAGCTCAGAAAAATGTTTCTTGGGTGAAAACCTTCTTAGGACATGATAATCTTAAGTTCTAGGGGGGGCCATCGACGATTTAAAAAAATACCCTTTTTTCGACCCACCCTAGTGTACATACAGGGAGTTTTTCTTCCAAGTATACATGTTCCAATTACAGTGTACATACCGTAAATCTTAAGATAATCGTTGTTTTTTTTTAAAGTTTAATTTGAAACTTAAAACGAGTGTGTTCCACTCCCAGACTAAGCATGAAGTAAAATTTCGAGTTTAGAAAAGCCTGAAAATTTGGTTTGGTCGCGTAGCGCGAAGCGCGGAGCGGCCAAACCAAATTTTCAGGCTTTTCTAAACTCGAAATTTTACTTCATGCGCCACCGCTATAAAACACTGACATATTATGAAGTTTTAAACACACCGCTAAGCTTTATAATTAATCAGTGTTTTGTACCGGTGGCGCATGAAGTAAAATTTTGAGTTTAGAAAAGCCTGAAAATTTGGTTTGGCCGCTCCGCGCTTCGCGCTACGCGACCAAACCAAATTTTCAGGCTTTTCTAAACTCGAAATTTTACTTCATGCTTAGTCTGGGAGTGGAAAACCCTCGCTTAAAGCTTCAAACTGAATCCATTTAATAAATCGAGCATCGGAAAATGTGCAACGTATGCATATGGATACTTAAAAGAAAAAGTCTAGTTATGAAAATGTTCGGTGTTATATATATATATAACTCTCTGTATGCCAGCTCAGAGGCAGCCAAATATCCAAATATAAATATGTCAGGCATCAACAGGAAAAGATAAATAAGCTAAGACGGCTCGATGAGTGCACTTAAAAAGCCTAGAGAAGATTCCTGTTTTCTCAAATATCGTTTGTTTTTATATTTATTACAATTCCAATTTCAAATAGATACGCCTATAAGTTTACTTTTTGTATTTTTCTTGTTTGAACGAGTGTTTCTCTGGCCAAGCGAACCTCAGGTTAAGTATTTCTTGAATAACTTTCTCATTTATCACTTGGTGAAACATTTTGAAATAATATTAAAGGTTAAGCTCGAGACGTTTCACCCGTGGCGCTTTATTACCCCTTACTCTATAGTAAGGCAAGATTGTTAGTTTTCATTGAATGTAGACTTACAATTTCATCTTCATCGTGTTGGTAAGCCTCATCATCCTCCTCGTCAATTCCCCTCTTGTCCCCCTTCGCCTTAGGATTAATTTTTTTCTGCAGAATCATGTCATCAGGATTCGCCACCCTTCCCACGAAATTCTGACCTAATTTAATGGCATTGAAGTTTTGTTGATCAGTACGATACCTAACAACCAGCCTGATTAAAGGCAGCATTTCAGGTAATTTCTTTGCTAAAAATAAAATGTTCTTAGTAAATAATTTCTTGGCTAGAGTTGAATATACCTCGTTTGGGAATACCAGAAAGCTATGGAACGCTCCGGTAGCCGTTAGCAGTGGCGCATCATAAATTCAGTAATATTATGGTTTTAATTATAAAAAAATATATTTAAGTATTTTTTTTAAACTTGACGATATATAAATTAAATTAAAACATATTTAAATATGTTTATCATTTAAATTATTTGAAAACAATTAAAATAAAAGACAAACTTGAAAAGTACTAGAAAATTATCGGCACAAAACAATATAAAAAGATTAATGCCTACAATGAACACGTGAAAATACAGGTATTTACAGGTAAATGCACAACATGGGTATTCCCGGGGGGTATTTGCGAGGGGTATTTGCGGGGGGTATTTAAGAAGCCTATTAGTATTAAACAGATTATAAACTCTTAGTATTTTTCTATATAACCCCAGTTTGTTTATTTCATAATCCAGTTACATTTTTCTCTGTGATGTAAATAATGGATACAGTTCCGAATTGTTCTTCATATTCGCCGCCAAAATAGCGATTGAAATGTTCCGCGTTGTCACTGAATGAAAAAATTATAATTTTAAATGTATATAACGCATTACGACACCAATACTCAGTATGTGACTACAGTGTTCGCCAAATTGTTGACATGTGTGCAAACATGACGGGAGTAGAAAAATCAACAATATTCCGGATTTCAAAAGAACAAAAGGATAACGGAGATATATCAGATCCAATCAAGAAATCTGGCCGAAAACCAGCAGTAGTGGAAAACGATGTGAAAAACTATGTGCGTCGTACTGTTCATTCGTTTTTCTTGTTAATGATTAGCTTGTAGTCGAAACTATAGTCACTGAAAAGTATAATAAAAGTAGTAAAACAAATTTAAGTGTTTCAATTAACGTTTGAACAGATTTTTGAATTATTAGTTAGTAAATATTTAGCAGAGCCGTGAAAAGAAAAATTATTAGTTCAAACTTTTACGTAATTAAAAAATGCATTTCTAGCAAATAGGGAATTATTTATTCGTATTTAAATAATAATAATAATAGTAGTAGGAAACACACAAGAAAAATATCTTAACCTATTAAGCGCCATTGGTGCATGTACGCAACATTATTAATGTTTTGTTAATTAAATTACAAAATAAGTTAATTTGAGATATTATATCATTTGACCTGACTTGAAAATGTATGAAGAACAATGTGAATATTTCGTTATTTAAGTATTTTTATTCTTACTGATTTAAAAAAAAAATGTGTTTAGTGTATTTCTAACTTCACACTATTTCAGTGTCTTGTACGCGTGGCGCATGAAGTAAAATTTCGAGTTTAGAAAAGCCTGAAAATTTGGTTTGGCCGCTCCGCTTCGCGGAGCGACCAAACCAAATTTTCAGGCTTTTCTAAACTCGAAATTTTACTTCATGCTTAGTCTGGGAGTGGAAACACTCGTTTGAAACTTTATATGGCACGTTTTTGTATAAAATCGACAAATGCCTGAACATTCACAGCATATACATTATGTATATTTAAAAGAAATATGTCCAGTATGTAATACAATAGGTCATTCATAGAAATCATAAAAAGAAGCGCAGATTTTACATAAGATTTACTTTTACAGTTAACTCTATAATTGCAGGCCGTTAATGGGTTAAAAAAGCTGAAGTTTCCCGTAAGGGTAAAATGCATACACCTAAACAGTATATTGTCAACTTTACAATATTTCAGTGGTTAATACGCGTGGCGCATGAAGTAAAATTTCGAGTTTAGAAAAGCCTGATAATTTGGTTTGGTCGCCCCGCGAAGCGGGGCGACCAAACCAAATTTTCAGGCTTTTCTAAACTCGAAATTTTACTTCATGCTTAATCTGGGATTTGAATCAGTCGTTAGAAGCTTCCAATTGAAATAATAATAATAATAATAATATTTATTGACGGGAACCCCCTTTTATACACAATAGATTTATAAAAAAGAAAAATATAACCATAAAGATGGTGCGCGGGGAGGGGGAAAGAAAAAGGCTGGGGAAGGAGTGAAGGAAGGATGCGGTGGAGAGTGCATCAGGATAATGCAGCAATTTAGAGAAGAGATGAGGAAGGAGAGGGAGGTCTGGAAGGAGGAGATGAGGGAGGCCAGGGAGAGGTGGAGAGAGGAATTGAGGGAAATGAAAGAGATGTGGAAACAGGAAAGAGATATTTTGAAGCGAAGGATAGTGGAGTTGGAGGGTCAGGCGGAGAGGAGGGAGAGACAGGAAAGGAGAAAGAATATAGTAATTAGAGGGAAGGAATTGAAGGAGAAAAGGGAGGTGGAGGATTTCCTAAAAGATAGCCTTGGTGTGGAGGTCAAGGTGAAGGATAGCTTCATTGTAGATAGGGTGGCGCCAATGATATTGGTAAAGTTGGGCCACCTGGACGACAAGATACTGGTGATGCGAAATAAGAAGAAGCTGAGAGACGGGAGGGAGAAAAAGGTGTATATAGACGATGATCTCACTAGGCAAGAAAGGAGGGTCCAGAAGGAGATTAGGGAGTGGGCGATCAGGGAAAGGGAAAGGGGGAAAATGGTGAGGGTGGGATACCAGAAAGTGGTGGTGGATGGGAGGGTGTGGAGATGGAACATGGAGAAGGAGGAGTTAGAGAGGCAGGAAGAGGAAAAAAAGTAGGAAGATGGAAGGGTGGGGGAGGGGTGGAGGAAAGGAGACATGAATGTGAGGAAGGCGAGGAGATGGATCGAAGGAAGGGAGAGGAAGGAGAGCAGAAGGATTGGGCGGGTGAGGACAAAAGGGGTAAAGGGGTAGGAACAAAGCGGTGGCAGAAGGACAGAGATAAGTACATAGGAAAGGAAGGGGGGAAACATAGAGGAGGACAAAAGGATAGAGAGGAATGGTGGTGTGGAGACGACGGAGAAGGGGAGGAGAGGAAAGAAAGGATGATAGCAATTGGTGTATGGAACGTGGCAGGACTAAAATCGAAGATAAAGGAGGGCACATGGAAAAGGGACATGGAGGAGTGGATGGTGGGGAAAGACATAGTAGGGATGGTAGAGACGTGGATAGTTAAAGAAGAATGGAAGGAAGTGAAAAGATGGTTACCAGTGAACTTTAGATGGGAGATGAAGGAAGCAAAGAAAAGTGCAGCAAGAGTGAAAGGGAATAGAAGGGTGACAGAATGGATGAGGGAGGACGGAGCTAGGGTAAAGACGCTGGAGAAAGTTGGGACGGGAGAAAGAGGGCAAGATGTGATATAGTGTCGACATTGTAAATAACTGTAGGATATGCCAATAAAGGTCTTTTTTTTTTTTTTTTTATAACCATAAAGTGTACAACTAAATAAACATTAATAATAATAATAATACCCATAAAGTAACTAATAGAACTAAGAATAATTTGTGTGTATACATAAATTTCGTTTGAATGAATGTAAAGAGCCAGAGAATAGTCGGAACCAATAGAGCTTGTTTTAATATTTTAATAAAGCAACGAATGTCTGAAAAAATACATGGAAACCCTTTGGTTAAATTTTAATTTTACGAATATGTTATGTTATTATGTATTATGATTTATTTATTATTATTATTATAATATTTTGATGTTTCAAAAATGTATGTAATTGTGTAAATTAGTTTATTTCTTGTCTGATTTTCTAGCAATGCTATTTAAAACTGCAGTTTAGTAATGAAAACGTTTCCGTCTTCGAATCATTTCACAAACATAACTTTATAATAATAATGAAAGAAATTCCAATCAACAGACACTCAATCAGACAAGAGCCGCATTATAACGGTGCACTCGTGGAGCCCCGTTTGTAATAATCCACCTGATGTGATTGGCGTTTTCAATCAATCCTACCTGTCCGTGGATAATTGGTTTTAGAACTTTATTTGACAAGCCATTATGATATGAAGGCAAGATAGTTTCAGATAGCTAGGACTCATGGAAATTATATACCAAAAAATTCATTTCTGATCAAGGCCGTAGCCAGAAATATTGTTTTTGCTTTTGCAGGGCCGCTTTTACTTACAAAAAAGTACCATTTTAAAAATTTCGGGGGGGGGGGGGGGCTGTTCGAACATCCATCCTCCCCCCCCCCCTCTATCTACAGCCTTGTTTCTGATAAAAAAAAAATCAACTATTGAAATATGCCACTTGTTTCGAACATTTTCACAAGAACAAGTTTGTAAATGTTGGTTTATTTGTTATTTCTGCTGCTGTAAAATTGACATGATTTAAATACTTTTTAAACGTTTGCTCTTTAATTTACTTCGCACTAATTCACATAATAAATGTGCAAAATATTAAGGTATAGGTTGATTATTTAAAAAAATGCGACAAAGGACGGTTTGTTTTGTTTTACATAAAGGAGCCAAGTCATTCGTAAAAGGTTGTGTGTTGACCTTTCGAGAGCGCGGCTTTACCATGATTTATCGTATCCTGTCAAAGTTTGTGTGCTCAATTTGAGAATATCTTGATCTACACCTTAATTGATATCCTAATTTTGTAAGCAATTTTTATAGTGCGTTGCTGTATAAATCTGGGTTGGGAAAATAGGAGACATTTTTTAATCTTACATTACTAAAGACATTTAATATAATTTTCTTTCCATATATAATGAGGAAACTCATATTTTACTACATTTACGTAATGAATTAAATTAATTTATTAATAACTAGTGACAAGATAATAGCCTAAAAATAAATTCATACAAAATAAAATAGGATATTAATAAACAAATATATAAATAAATATGATCTTTAAAACGTACATTTAAACATTTTTGTTGCTGTTGGTACTTTAGTTTTTATGAAATGGTAGCCCTAAAAATTACCCAAGCAACAGATATTTATAACTCCTGATTCAATTAATTTATTCAGCAATCAAAATATTTTGTTGAGCATAATTTTAAACACATGTAAAAATTACGAACAGCACGAGCCACTATATCAAAGCGGTGAGTGGCGCTGACCGCCACCACTAGATAAAGTTTTGTCAGTTGTTCGAGAAAATGAAGAATCGGCAAATATTACCAAATGGAGGCTGGGAGAAATATTAAAAAGTTTAAATTTTCGATATCAAAAAAGAGGTCGGAAAAGTGTGTTAATTTAAAAAGATGAAATAATTGTATGGCGAAGAAAATATTTAAGACAAATAAAAACCGCAAGAGAAGACAAAAAGAAAATTTATTATCTCGATGAAACGTGGGTAAACGAAGGTCATACTGTGAATAAAATATGGCAGGATTTAAATATTAATAGTGCCAGGCAAGCTTTTATTGAGGGATTATCAACTGGCCTAAAATCTCCTTCAGGAAAAGGACGTAGACTAATCATAACACACATAGGAAGCTACGATGGATTTATAAAAGATGCACTTCTAGCATTCGAATCTAAAAATAGTGGGGATTACCATCAAGATATGAATGCTGATGTTTTTGAAGATTGGTTTAGAAAAATATTACTTGAAATGCCATGTGGATCAGTGATTGTGATGGACAACGCAAGTTATCATAGCCACCGCATAGAACGTCTTCCTACAACCGCTTAGAAGAAAGCTGCTATATTGGAGTGGCTGTTATCAAAAAATATTGATGGTGATATTGGCATGCTGAAGAAAGAACTTTTATATTTAGTAAAAATACATAAGCCAACTTACATCAAATATGTAATTGATGAAATGGCGGCAGCGTGAGGAGTTACAGTGTTACGATTGCCGCCATATCATTGCGAATTAAATCCTATAGAACTAATATGGGCGCAGGTCAAAAGTGTAGTAGCCAGAAAAAACAGCACTTTTAAATTAGCAGGTGTGAAGCAACTATTGGCGGATGCAATTCAAAACATAACTGCTACTAAATGGCAAAATGCCATGACAATAACATTGAGATAGTTGTGGAACCATTGTTAATTACGGTCGATGAATTAAATGATTCGTCATCGGATGATTTCAGTGACGAAGAAGACATGTATTAATCTTCTTTGTTGTCACAATTGTACGTGTAAACTATAGTTATAGTAAACTGTTTTTTTTCTATAAATACCCATTAAAAATAATATGTGTTTATTTTCAATTATTATAATATTTGTAAAATAATCAGTTCTGTTTCAGTTTATGTATTGTAAATAATAATGCATATGTGTATAATATATTATAGTTATTATTTCATATAAATAAACCTTTAATTTCAATCCCTATTTGTTTAATTTTAATAAACATCATTTTCTATTATAATTCCCGTTTTCAAACGTCTTCTACGCTTATGGAGCGAAAGAACGATAACATTCGGTTGAGTGGTACAGCGGCCGGGCCATGTGTTCAGAGAGATATGAACGAACGTTTACAAAAAATATCTTGGTCCACAACATATACCCTCGACACTGAGCGGAACATTGAAAATAACATGTAAAAAAAATATATTATTTTCTATTTCATCGCTACGCTCACCATTTTTCAAGCGCATACTATTCACACTCGTCGAATTCCTTAGCTCTCTCCTATTTCCAGGCGGACTTTAGAGCAATTACATTTGAATTTTATAAATGTGTCTAATATAAACAGAATTCTAAACTGGAATTATATTTTCAGTTGTAATATAACAAGTGGTATGATTATCATCGATAATATTTATGAGTGAAACTGAGCTGCAGATTCAACGAGCCCGAAGGGCGAGTTGAATGTGTTGTCCCGGTTTCACAAATAAATATTATCGATTATTAATCATACCTCGAGTTATATTCGAATATAACGAACTTCACTACATTTCCGTCTTGTAAACCTCACCCCATCGCCCGGTTGACATATTTAATTATCGACTGCCAGATTTGACAAATAATTTTCGTAGCAACGACCTAAACAAGGTTATAGGATTCTATCATCGCTGTGATAACATGTATCTATGGAAATACGCGATTCTGATTGGAAGGAATGTAGTCATGTGACGCTTGAGTTATATTCTTTCCTTAACATATTAGAAAAAATGTAAAATCAAAGGCTATAATTTAATGTCGTTACCAACACTTTGCACGTTATGTAAAGGTCACAATTTTCACTGTTCGTACAGGGTTTTTTCCTTTTAAGTATATACATACCTCGATATAAACATTGTAAATTCAGGCTTTTGTTGTTTCTTAAAAGCATTCAATTTGAAGCTTTCAATGAGTGTTTCCACTCCCAGACTAAGCATGAAGTAAAATTTCGAGTTTAGAAAAGCCTGAAAATTTGGATTTGGGCGCGGAGCGAAGCGAGCGCCCAAATCCAAATTTTCAGGCTTTTCTAAACTCGAAATTTTACTTCATGCGCCACGCGTATAGAATACTAAAATATCGTAAAGTTCAAAATGTACTTCTTAAGCAGTATATTTTGAATTTCACTTGAAATTAGTGTTTTTATATGAAGTAAAATTTTGAGCCAAAACTTTGCACGTTATGCAAAGGACACAATTTTTAAGTATAAATACCTCGATATAAACATTGTAAACTCAGGCATTTGTTTTTTTTTTCAAAAGCATTTCATTTGAAGCTTCAAACAAGTGTTTCCATTCCCAGACTAGGCATGAAGTAAAATTTCGAGTTTAGACAAGCCTGAAAATTTGGATTTTTGCGCGGAACAAAGCGAGCGCCCAAATCCAAATTTTCAGGCTTTTCTAAACTTGAAATTTTACTTCATGCGCCATGTGTATAAAACACTGAAATATTATGAAGTTTAAAACGTACTTCTTAAGCAGTATATTTTGAAATTAACTTGAAATGAGTGTTTTATACGCGTGGCGTAGATGAAGTAAAATTTCGAGTTTAGAAAGCCCTGAAGAAAATTTGGTTTGGAAGTGGAAATACTCGTTGGGAACTTCAAACTAAACGCTTTAAAATAAAAACGAGTGCCTGAATTTACAATGTTTATTTCAAGGTATGTATACTTTAAAGGAAAATTTCCTGTACGAACAATAAAAATTGTAACCTCTGCATAATTTGATTTTAATTACATGCAAAGTGTTGGCTCAAAATTTTACTTTATGTGCCACGCATATAAAAACACTTCAAATCGCTTTTCAAAAACAACGAATGTCTGAAAATGTAAACTTAGAAGAAAAGTTCCCTGTATAGCCAACTCATTTTAAAATGACTGTTACGTTTACACTCATATAAGATTTGAGGTTCATTTAAGTTAGTTGTAATTTCCTATAATTTGTTTTTATTGTAATCTTTAATTTTTTCACGATTTAATATTCACCTTTTCTCTCGTTTGAGATTTGTTTTATGATGTCCTCGATTCTTTTCGACACGACGTGCATGGAATGCTTGGATAATTCCTCCATTTCCACCGGGGAGGGAAGTAACGCGGGTTCGTCTAGTTCGACTGTTTCGAACACGAAAGGTCTGACCGTTTCCAAGGGGATCGCGTGTAAGAAAAACTCTTTCTTTTTTACGACTAGCACGCCGACGTGCTTCGGTTTAGCTTCGCCTTCACTTAAGGAAGTTGCTACCGAACTACCTGTAAAATGTGTTACGTAAAAATGATAGAACATCACAATTATAAAATAAAATAAAGATACATGTTTTAATTAAAGCTGGGAATTTTTTAAATTGAAGTATTTAAACGATAAATTCAAATTCAAAACTATTTGAATTCGAGAAAATAAGCTTACGATTCTTATAGTTTGCACACTTTAAACATAATATATAAAATTACGAAAAAACTATTCGTGAAAATGCAAACAGTGTCTTAATTAATAAGACAATTTAAGACATTAAATATCCATTGAAACAACTACTTCTCGTGCAAATACACCGGATATTGAATTATACAATGAAATATTTAAATATATATAAATAAATAATTTTTAAATATTTCATTGTATAATTCAATATCAGGAGGTGTATTTGCACGGGAAGTAGTTGTTTCAATGGATATTTAACGTCTTAAATTGTCTATTAATTAAGACACTGTTTGCATTTTCACGAATAGTTTTTTCGTAATTTTATATATGAAGTATTTAAATATTCATTCAAAAACATTAAAATTCAAATATTTGAAATAATCAAATTAAAATATTTGAATATTCATTCATCCGACACCAGGACTCGAGAAAAAGAACAATATTCATTTAAAAACATTAAAATTCAAATATATGAAATATTCAAATAAATCGAATATGTTTTTGAATGAATATTCGAACTTCAGTTTAAAAATTCTTTGCATTAGCAAACAATACCTGGTTGTGTAATCCAAATTCCGTTATCTTGTTTTTCCGGCACTATCAAACAATCGTGTTCATGTCCCCAAAAAACCAGATCCATAAAATCAGGAAGGCTAGTGTGGGGTATGAAATTATTGGCTCCCCTGTGCGCACGATTTTGATGCAAGACCAACAAATGGAACCAATCCTCCTCTTCTAATCTTCTCATTGTCACCTGTTTATAATTTCTTTAATTTTGGTGCATTTGTATAAAAATAAAACATTTTATACTTTACAATAAAATCAAGACTTAAGCTTTTTATTATCACTTCATTAACAAACTAAAGTTTTGGTTGGAACTTTACTATTTTTATTTTTAATCGATATGAGCAAGATGTGATATCCACTGCTAATAATATCTTTATTTGAATCACAATAATTCTTTTAAAGTAAACTCTGCTCACATTTTATTCTCATCGCAGTAGGCTTTGTTAGGGTGACATTTTTGTTGGTAGTCAAACAAGTTACTAACAGTTTGGTTATGTCATTGAAGTTTTTTGGTTATGTAAATTGCAATGTTGCATTTTATAATATCCCTCATTTGTAAATGATATTATTATAGTATATCCAAGAA
Source organism: Philonthus cognatus (assembly GCA_932526585.2). Classification (NCBI taxonomy): domain Eukaryota; kingdom Metazoa; phylum Arthropoda; class Insecta; order Coleoptera; family Staphylinidae; genus Philonthus; species Philonthus cognatus. The sequence goes on along the minus strand of OW052247.1, from coordinate 52,890,599 downwards.
TCCAGGCAATATGTAAATAGTTTAAAGTTCCCACATTGTTGCCAAGAGTACATGTAAACATTCAACATAACTTAAAAACCCGTCCGAAAATGTTAGGTGCTAGATGCCTAACGTTAAATTATGAATGGTTAAAAAGTGGTGAATTATGGTTAGGCCAGTGGTGGAGAAACTTTTTTTAACCAGACAATCGTAGCGGGCCAAAGAATAATGCTTAATCGTAGGTAGGTAGTTTTTATGCGGGTCGTCACATTACGAAGTAAGAACGCGTTCAAACATTCTCACGACGGCACTCTTAAACGGGCCGGATTAAACCTCTCCGCAGGCCGGACTTGGCCCGCGGGCCGTAGTTTCCCCATCACTGGGTTAGGCTGTAGTGATGTAGCAAGGAGAGCGCCCAGATCCACACCACATAACATAAAACCGCCATTTATTAATACGAATTTAAACGTGCATTGAAATGTTCTAACAAATTCACTTTTCCTCGGACTCGGGAGTTTTCGCCTGGATTTATTAAGAGTGGTGAAGCGGCAACGCTGTGGGGTATTACCAACAAAACGTCATATATTTAAGGCTTGCTTTAATCTTGTGTTTAGGGAGTTTAGAGATGTCGGAATGGCAATGAAAACAACTAGATATTGCTTGCATTCTCGGACGAACTATACTAATATTACTTTTGGCATTTTGCCACAATGTTTGACAACGTTTTATTGAAATTATAGGTTAACAACATACTTCAATCATAACTATTAAAAATACAACATGCCAGTATTAGAAGAAAAAAAACAAGCCTACTGCAGTGAGAATAAAATATGAACAGAATATAACTTACTTTGTCATCTCTGAATAACCGTGCCAATCTCTGATCGTGTATATGCGATAAGCCGAATAGAGCTAAGGTGCTCTCGCCCTTTCTTAAAATGATTGGCAAGACCTCGACTTTGCGTAAATCGGTCCACCGGCCGAAATAGTTAATCAACCCGTTGGTCGCCAGCAAATCCATGGCGGAAATCGATTTGTTTCCGGTCGGATCGTCGTGGTTTCCGTGAATGGAAAAAATCGGAATAGAAATGTTGATATTGGGATCTTCGTAGTTTATGACCGGATTTGCCAGCTGTTGGAAATGTACGGATTGATCCGAGAGGCATTCTATGGCTACGCATTTATCACCAAAGCAGTATCTACAAAAATACTCAGTGAAATGTTTTACAAATTACATACAATTATGGAACAATTTATCAACTTCTAATTAAGAAGAAAATAAAAGCTTTATTTTTAAATCAAATTACGTTTTATGTTTGCTAGTGTATGAAATTTGATTTTAACTGGCTCAAGTTTCCTCAAGTTCTTGTGTTTAGGTAGATCAGTGGTTCCTAACTGGTGGTAATTTAAGAATATACATTGATCAAAAGTTTCGACAGATTCAATTGAATTATTTCTAAAATGTTTTGCGGGCCAGATTTTTGTTCAGCACCGACCCTCGGTTGGGAACCACTGCTTTAGGGCCGTTTCCACGATCGACAGTTGCACCTCTGGCAAAATAGTCCTAAGGTACTGTGCTTTCTAGTTTAAACCATCGGCAAACGGTCTTTCGATTCTACATTCAAATTACGAGACACGTCACAACAAACCAAAACATAAATGGCGGAATTCTCAAGCAGGTCTCACACAGGTTTACCTCATGCTCCGAGCACGGGCTAGACTGACAGTGAGGTAACTTAGCTTTACTCGCAACAATGCTTTATCTCGCAATTGTAGAATCACCACCTAAGGTTTGATCCATGGGTTGAGTTGCCGAAGGTATAACTATGGATTGTAGAAATGGCCCTTAGATGAATAAAAAAATTCATTTATAAATTCAGTCAATTAATTTTTTAATAAAATTAGCTGGCTTATAATAATACTGTTCTGTGATACATGACCCAACATAACAGAGAACTCATAATTGTATACTGGTGAATTATATAAATTATGAATTTTCCTTTTTTTAATTTAAAAAAAAAAGACCTTTATTGGCATATCTTACAAACTATTTACAATTTATTCGTTATTACTCCATTCCCGTACCCCTCTTACCCTCCCTTCTCCCTCCCCAGCTTTTCCAACGTCCTTACCCCGATCCCATCCTCTCTCATCCACTCCACTACCCTTCTATTCCCTTTCGCTCCCAGCCACTCCTCTTTCACCCCCTCACATTCCTCCGCCAAGTGTCCCCACGTATCTTTCCCCTGTCCACACAACACACACCTTCCATATTCTTCTTCTTTTTTTTAATATATTGCATTTATTTTTTTCACTTACTTTCTTATAAGTTCAGAACATTTCTGTATACAGTACGGACTCGGTTTACATTCGTGGAATAAATCTCCGCCCAGTAATATGAAATCAACATCTTCCTTAACGGCAATTTTCAAAATTTCTTCGAAAGATATAAAACTGTCATCACCTTAAATTAAAATTGTTTTACTGTTAACTGTAGAGGCTTCTTCATCGTTATACATCATTATTTGAACAAATAAGACACTTAAACTTTGTTTGTATAACCTCACTATTACAAAGTTCAAGTTTCTCATTTGTGTAAAATTGTTATGATCAATTATTCTGAAAATTATTATAAATGTTGTTGGACGGTGGGTCGCCAATGAGCCATTCGAATTATGTCAACCTAGAAGATCTTTTGTAATCAATTACAAATGTTACCTCTTAACTGATCTTTTTCGTTGTACCCCAAATGAACATCTGTGGCAAGTAATATTTTGAATGCATCGTCGCCGTCGTAATCATCAAGACCGTGTTGCAGAGCCATATTTCTTTAAAATAAACAAATAAATCAGATTAAAAATATAATGAATTAATTTCTCAATTAATTTACAGATTACAGATTAAAAATGTTCTATATGTTGTAAGAAAAAAAATAATAATAATATACTTTATTAAACTCAATGTACAGACTACACAGGAATTTTAAAGTCCACTTGCAACATACTAATTAGTCGTGGCTTTAACCTTTATCTGAGTGTAATGATAAAAAAAATGTTTGTAGTATCTTACAAATTGATAACATTTTTGTATTTAAAAATTTTGACTTTATTAGAGGTGTATTCAATGATTAATGGATGATTTTAGTCGATCAACTAAAATTATTCATTAATCATTGATTAGACCTGTAACTAAGTCAAAATTCTGGAATATAAAAATGTTATAAATTTGTGAGATATCACAAACATGTTTCTTTATCATTATGCACTTGTGTGCGATTAAAATGGATATGTTTCAAGAAGTACTAATCACTGATTAAAGTTAACCAGCTGTGGTGCAACTGAGTCTTGATTCAGCCTTATAAGAAATTAATATTAATTCACGAAAATGTTAAAAGTATTTAATTAGCACTTACCACAAAATATGTAATTTTTGTATGCAAAAACACAGCAGAAATTCTGACAAAATTCAATAATCTGTTAAGAAAACCAACTTTGACTTTTAGGTTATGTTGCTTCTTCACTTGAAAAAATTCAACTAACATTTCCCGCCGAAGCAACATATGCCTACAAAAGTGTTGCCACCTGTAAAACTTTAAAATGTTATATTTTTCTAATAAAATATTTATTTAATTAATGAAATAACAAACAAACAAGCAACATTGCAAATAAATTATAAAATTGATTTTGTTAAGAAAACAACTTCGGCTTTTAGTTTATGTTGCTCCTTTGCTTAAAAAATTCAACTAACATTTCCCGCCGAAACAACCCATGCTCACAAAAGCGTTGCCAACTCTAAGACTTTAAAAAGCCCTACATACTGTATTTTCTATTAAAATATTTATTCAGTTAATTAAAAAAGTAAACTAACAAGCAACATTGCAAATAAATTATAACATTGATTTTGTTAAGAAAACAACTTCGGCTTTTAGTTACGACTATTTTCTCTATATAAAAGAAGAGTAATTATAGGCAACACAAACTACAAAGATATGAAGCCCTATTTACACTATAACGATAAATGAAGTTTTGAAATATACAGGGTGTAGATGGATAAAACGGAACATATAATTTTGAATGTTAAGTTCGCTTAAAACTAATTAGAGTTACACGCAGAAAATAGTTAATTAGGATGCAGAGGTGAAAATACAGCTACTAAAAATGAGAACTGTTGGTAATTTCATTTCTTAATTTATTCAGTTTTCTAATAAAGCTTTAAAAAATCGGATTTTTATCAATGAAAAAAATCTAAATATATAATAATACACTACAAAAAAAAGGAAGTATTGAAGAAAATATAAAGTCAAGTCAAGGAGATTTTATTAACTCATTAAGGGCCGTGCAATTATAGAGTTAACTCTAAAACTAGATTTGAGGTAAAATTTTGCACTTCCTTTTATGATTTCTATGAACGACTTATTATATTACATAGTAGGAATTTTTCTATTAAACATACTTAAGGGGTTTGGCCACTCTAGACTAAGAAAAAAAGGTCATTTTCTAGATTTTTTAAACAAAATCTAAAAGTGCTACTTAAAAACTGTTTTTATATCTTTATTAAATGCACACTGAACTTTATTTAAAAAATTTTTTAAAAGAAAATTTTCAAAAATGACGTTACAAAATAAAGAAAATGGAGGTTCCTCTCGGAACGTAGGGCAAAACGGGCGAAAAGGTCCTGGAAACAGCAATGGACCTGGAATAAAAAAGTAAATGTTTTCTGAATCTCTGATGTATACTCTAAAAAAATACGGGTCGGATTTTAAAGATTTTGATTCTAAACAAAACGGCGCACGTTTGAAAAAAAAGTTCATTTTTCAGGTTTAAATTTTCGTATAAAAACGTTCATAAAAAACGAATGAAGCACTTTAAAAAAAACCCTCGTATTTTTGTAGTATTTTTTATGTAAATTGGGGAATAAACAGATTCAGGCTGATCGATTAATTAGTATTTGAGATTTCTTTTCGTCCGCTTTTAAAAACAGGGTTTCGAGAAAAACGCAATTAAAGTTTTGACTCATAGTTTTTCACAGAAATTTACCTCTAGTCTGCAATGCCTGCGCTATAAAATTGACCTTCCTCATCGTCCTGATCCTTTCTTTCTTGTTGATTTCTGTGCCATTCGAGCCTCTTTTACGGCATCAGTCAGCGCGAACTTTTTTTTCAAAAGTGCGCCATTTTGTTTAGAATCAATATTTTCAAAATTCGGCCCGTATTTTTTTAGACTATACATCAGAGATTCAGAAAACATTTATCTTTTTGTACCAGGTCGATTGCTGTTTCTAGGATCTTTTCGCCCGTTTTGCCCTACGCTCCAAAAGGGACCTCAATTTTCTTTATTTTGTGAAGTTATTTTTAAAAATGTTCTTTCGAAAAAATTTGGAAATAAAGTTCAATGTACATACAATGAAGATATAAAAACAGTGTTTTGGTAGCACTTTTAGATTTTTTTTTTTTAAATTCTAGAAAATAATATTTTCTTTCCTAGTCTAGAGTGGCCTAACCCCTTAATGTATAGTCTGTACATTTCAAGCATTCGTCAATTTTATTAAAGCGTTTATTTGAAGTTTCGAACGAGTGTTTCCACTCCCAGACTAAGCATGAAGTAAAATTTCGAGTTTTGAAAAGCCTGAAAATTTGGTTTGGTCGCTCCGCGAAGCGGAGCGGCCAAACCAAATTTTCAGGGTTTTCTAAACTCGAAATTTTACTTCATGCGCCACGCGTATTAAACAGTGAAATATTGTGAAGTTAAAAATACACTTAAAAATACGTTTTTAAAATGAGCGATAATCAAAATATTTAAATAACAAAACATTTACCTTTTTCCATACATTCTCAAGTCAGGTCAAATAATGCTATACATCAAATTAACATATTTAGTAATTAAATTAGTAAAAAATTAATAATGTTCCGTTATTGCATGCAAGGCGCATAATAGGTTAAAGGCATTGATCTACACATTTGAGCTAATAACAATAAGTGGAGATTAGTTTTCTTCTTTCACTTTTCTGTTGTATTATAGACACATATTGAGAAAATGTCAATGCACTCAGTGTTGGGAACTGAAGTAAGTAGATTTTCTCTCAGGAAAATGTAAATCATTTTAGCTTTTAATATTTTAATTTCTTTCCCCAGAGAAGATTTGAAGTGTGTAGTTTTGTGAGTTTGTGTATAAAAAAATAATGCCAAATAACTCACTGAGCCACAAACAAACAAATAACGTTATATCAACATTGTAACAACATTAAACGTTCCATCGTATGTTCAATAAAAAAAAATCTGTCTAGTGCCATTTTATCTTTTTTAAAATTTAAGTTGACTACACGCTTTAGGAATTGTCATACAAAACGTCAGACATAATCATTTTAATGTATAATTTTAGAGTTGGCAACCTACAATTTATTCCATGGCACTCTAGAGGTTTTATTTTATTGAACATACTATATTAATGTTGATGAAATATTACTTCAATGCGTTTGCTCAGCGGGAAAGGTTTATTAAAACTTTGCACTATCTTTCATAGTAAGCGAGATCCAAACAATGAGGAAATTTTCATCTAGTTAAAGAGGCAATAATAAATACTCGTTATTTACAGTTTTTCAGCGTTATAATATTCCAAGGAAAGAATTGTTAAATTTTTATATATGGGTTAATTGAATTTTTATGACCAAATATAAATTTTATAATAAAAATCTCGTCAAAGTGTTCGTAACAAATCGCTCTATAATCCCCCGGACAGATGAGTAGTGGGCAGACGCCGCAGGTGGTTGCTAAAGCAGAATAACAGAAGCGTCGCGACGCTGATAACAGACGCACACTTTCTCTCCGCGATTAACATTTCCATGCGCGTTTTTTTGTGTACCGATAGTTTTTACTTGGGAGAATAAATTATGCATGTAGTTATGTAATCTCAGAGGTAAATTATTTAATTTAATTAATCTACTATAACTTTTAATTTAATTTGACGAATAATCACTAATAACCTTTCTTCACACTTTTATTTGAAGTACCAAATGTACATTTCGGACACAAAGTGATCATTATCAATGGATTAACACTTTTTTTTAAATTTAATTGTTATACTTTATTTATAAAATTATTGATACCTTAAAATAAAATTTATTGTGATCTAAAAACAGAATTATTTTTCTTTAAAGATTATTATGGATGTAAAGTTCCACCTATACATCCTTCACGTGATTAACCTGATTGTGAACATCGTTTGCTTGAACGATGGCTCAAAATACCGATACTTCAATGTCGGAGTTTTGATGGCTTCCCATTTGAACTCGCCATTCGACATCGAAAGATGCGGACCTGCCGTGGATTTGGCCCTAGAATACGTGAACGAGAAATTCCTGGCACACCACAAAATTAAACTCAACAAAGTCCAAAGACGGTGAGTAAAAAATATGTAATATTCATACTATAGATTAGAAATAGAAGATACCTTTTAGCAGGGGCGCAGCCAAAAAAAATGGTGATGCGTCCATCATAGTACTTTCCCCCGTAAATTGCGTATTCAATCACTTTTAAAATATTTGTAGCATTATTATTTTCAAAATGTCTTCAACTTTTTGATAACTACAACTTTTATTTGAAACATTTTTCAATTGGATCAACACATACTGACACAAACCAATGACTAGATAAAAAACACTATTTATTGAATATCTCAAAAACTAAGAGTGCTATGACAAAAAGTGAAGATACAAAAAATCTTTAATATTTTATCACCTACAACTTTTATTTGAAACATTTTCCAATTGTATCAACACACACACTGACACAAATCAATGACTAGATAAAAAACACTATTTATTAAATATATCAAAAACTAAGAGTGCTATGACAAAAAGTGAATCTACAAAAAATCTTTAGTTTTTCATTTCCTACAACTTTTATTTGAGACATTTTTCAATTGTATCGACACATACACTGTCACACACCAATAACTAGATAAAACACACAACTTTTGAAATATCTCAAAAACTAAGAGTGATATGACAAAAAGTAAGTGAACAATACATCTTCATTTTGTTATTATCTACAACTTTTATTTGAAAGAATTTTTTGTTTGATGAATATTTATTGAAAAAATCTGAAAAAACTGAAAAACGCTAAGAGTAAAGTACCACTTCCGGTTTTCCGATTTTCACCAAAAGCTTTTCAGTTCTTATGATTGTAACAAAAAGCTTAAGTTTCAAATTTCATCTCGATGTCTTTAGCGGTTTTTGCGGTACAGCGCACACAAACACACACACAGACAGATAGACAGACATTTTTCAAAAATGGTCTTATTCGACTCAGGGGACCTCAAAACGGATATTTCCGCTAAAATTTTTGATTCGAAAATTTTCACGAAAACAATACTTTCCCTTTGTATTACATACGGGGGAAAGTAAAAAGTAAAGAAAGAAAGTTATGTTTGTATTATAAATAGAAAATGATTTATTCCTAAATAATAATAATTATACAATATGATGATTAATTCCTCAATAGTAGTGGTAAATATACAATAAAAATAACTTAAAAAACTGTATCGTCCTACAAATGTACAGGTAATTATCTAAGCAGTATATTTTAAACTTTTCATAAAATCAGTGTTTTATACGCGTGGCGCATTAAGTAAAATTTCGAGTTTAGGAAAGCCTGAAAATTTGGATTTGCCGGCGCGACTCGCTTCGCTCGCGCGCACAGTGCACCGCGCTTAAGGAGAAATGAGACAAAAATCATATTTCCATTATTAATAAATAATATTATATTTTTTTAATATAAAATGTTATATTGAACCGATATGCACCTATATACAACAAAATATTTTAGTGTGGTCACCACACGACTTACCTGATGTATAAAATATTAAGCTTTTTTATTATGAACGGAGAAAAATATTCTAAGCAACTATTAAATATATAAAGGGTTAAATTAAATCAATACCTCTATTTAACATATTTATTTATAAATAAATTAACCAAATTAAAATAAAAAAGATACATAATTACATTAAATTTTAAATTAAACTATCTTCATCTGAATCGTTCTCTTTGTCAGAATCATTAAAATTGAAAATATCATCATCTCCACTACATTCTGTATTTTTTATAACTAAATATTCAATTATATCATCATTTGTTTTATTTTTTAAATTCGAGCTATATTTTTTGCGAAAACTTGCCAAGTAGGGATCCGATGATAATGTCAGCATGTTAAATAAATCGTTATTTGTATCACATCGCGATGTTTTGCGTGTGTGACACAGTCTATATTTTCTAATTAATTTATGAGTAGCCTCAAGAGCTTCCTCTGTTAACTGACCAATAGGCACTTCAAAATTATTAATAATTTGTGTCCCATGCATTAACAATTTGTGGAGACTACTAGGCATGTAGTACCACCCATACAAATTTAAATATGTCTTTAACATTCTTCAATAAAATGTCAAATTTGTTGGTAATAATTGGATATCCAGTGGATATAATTCTTAATATTATATGTAATTTGTTAATTAAATCTAAATTTATTTCAGTAATTTCTGAAGAAATAGCACTACAGTAGAACCTCGTTATACCGGGATGGCTTTTGGCTATACCTAGCACGATATAAGGAAAATACGGTATATCCGAATATATGTAATTTGTATAATAGACACACGCGCATATATATATATATAAAATACGAAAATACGCGGGACCAAACCCGAAGAAACAGTGATACATATATATATATATATACAGGGTGTCCGTATTTCGAGGAAATGCATGGGGATCTCGGTTATTTGAAGAGTTAGAGAGTTGGTTAAATTAGGGCAAATACGTGAAATTTGGAGCCCAACAATAATCCGAAAACAGATTTGAAATATCTTCTTTTGTTTTCGAGATATTGCCAAAAAACTATTTTTTTCAAATTTCGTTTTTATTCTTTTATTCAAAAACTATTGGATCTAGGAATTTGCAACTTTTACATTATACAGGCACTTTTTAATCAGGAATTTAGTAGTGTACTTACATTTAAAATAACTTTAATATCTTCTCCAGAACCATAGCCAACTTTTGTTTTTCTTATGGGCGCCATATTGGATATTCATATTTTTGGAAAGAACTTTTCTTTCTGAAATCAACGGTATATCACACTTATAATTTATTTTGCGTTTCATTTGAAACAAAGCAACCTTTTGTTTTTTTTTAAGAGTGCCTTGAAAACAGTTGCACATTTTAAAATTCCTGAGGCCTACAACTATATTTTTTTAGGGAAGGAACCAGAATAATCACTCTGCTGCTTGATGAAGTTTTTCATAATATTAAATAATAATAAAAAAATTAATTAAATATCTTTTGAACTAAAATTATCACAAACTTAGAGTAAGTGTTCGAATATATCACCATTGACCTCCAAACATAATTCTAGTCTTTTCCTTAAATTTTGGACTGCCCGAAAAATGTCTCTTCTTCTTAATTGCTGAATGGTAACTATTATAATTCTTCTTATATCGTCTTTGTCCTCTGGAATAGTTTTATAAACTTTTTCTTTTATAGCTCCCCAAAGAAAATAATCTAGAGGTGACAAATCTGGTGAGCGAGCTGGCCAACGTATATCACCATTATTTGCCATAACTTTATTTGGAAACATTTCGGACAGACAATTACCGACAATTTGGCTGTTGTGGGGTGGTGCACCATCTTGTTGAAACCATACATTTCTTAACATATTTAAGGGGATGTTATTGTCTACGTAATCACTTAAAAATGTTCGTAACAAATCGTGATATCTCTGTGAATTTAATGTATCTTCGTAAATGTATGGACCTACAATATTGTCTCCCAAAATACCGACCCATACATTTAGTCCGAATCGCACTTGTCGTCGTCTTTCTTCATGTTGTCTAGGATTATTTATACTCCACACATGTTCATTATGCCTATTGAATATCCCTGTGTTGGTAAAACGGCATTCGTCAGACCATATCACATTTGAGAAGAAATTCGGATTTTCGTTTAATTTTCCCAACAAAATACGACAAAAGTCCATCCTTCGTCTAGCATCTCCAGGATGAAGAGCTTGAGTAACTTTAATTTTGAATGGGCGATATTTATTTTTTTCAAAATTCTCAATACGTATTGAAACGTCACACCAAACTGGTTCGCAAGTTCTCTCGTTGAGGAAGAAGGGTTATCTTGAATCTAGGGGAATAAATATTATCTTATTGTAATTAAAATGAAATCATTTTACCGCTTGCAAAATTTGGTTTTCATTTTCATGGGGTTGGTGATATCCATATCTTTGTCGTGGCTTTACGAAGGAACCATATTCCAATAAATTTGTATGTAGTTTTATAAAATGATTTTCACTTGGCTGTTGCCTTTCTGGATAGCGCTGTAGATAGACTTCGGATGAAATACGTACATTTTTGTTTGAAGTATAATAAACTTCGATCATATCTCGTTTTTCTTGGTTCGAAAACACCATTTTTAACATTATTTTATGTATTATGTATAATGATCGTATCTTATTGACACATCAATAACTGAATAACGTATCAATATTATTGTTTCCAAGGCACTCTTTACAAAAAACAAAAGGTTGCTATGTTTCAAATGAAACGCAAAATAAATTATAGGTGTGATATATCGTTTAATTCAGAAAAAAAGTTCTTTCTAAAAATATGAAAATCCAATATGGCGCCCATAAGAAAAACAAAAGTTGGCTATGGTTCCGGGGAAGATATTAAAGTTATTTTAAATGTAAGTACACTACTAAATTCCTGATTAAAAAGTGCCTGTATAATGTAAAAGTTGCAAATTCCTAGATCCAATAGTTTTTGAATAAAAAAATAAAAACGAAATTTGAAAAAAATAGTTTTTTGGCAATATCTCGAAAACAAAAAAAGATATTTTAAATCTGTTTTCGGATTATTGTTGGGCTACAAATTTCACATGTTTACCCTAATTTAACCAACTCTCTAACTTTTCAAATAACCGAGATCCCCATGCATTTCCTCGAAATACGGACACCCTGTATATATATATATATATACAGTACTCTCTCGCTAATCCGCCACCATAAAATCCGGACCATCGGCGGATTACTGGAAACGGCGGATTATAGTGTCTAGGAACAAAAAAATAAAAAATATATGTAGATATTTACTCATATGCAGATATATTTTGTATTAGTATGTAGGTTTACAAAAATGAATTGAAATTAGAAAATAAACTGACACGTAACTGATTACTCAGGTTTTGAAAAATACTGGTCTCGTTTGGCCTGTTTTTTGCCATAATAAATCTTCGTAATTACTTGATCACGCATTTTACGTAAATTTCTAACCATATCGTATGTCATTCCATTTTCCTGAGCCCATTTAATGCAAGTGTCAACACTTTCCAAAGCGTCCTCTGATTTGACAGTGCAATCTACATGTACCGACATTTCGTCTGATGAGCTATCAAAGGATGAGTCAAATGATTCATTTACAAGCTCATCTTCGGTTAAACGTGGCTCATATATTTCTGGGTTTTCTTTAAACCAATTTTCAACATCTTCACGTGTTAAACCTGCATTAGGATTTGTTGCAAACTGTATCAATTCCTGTAATGGAATTAGATCCTCTTCTTCCCAAGTGTCATCATCTTCACAAATTCTAGGCCACAATTTTTTCCATGATGATTTGATTGCTCTTTCTCCAACTTCGTCCCAGGCATCAGAAACTGTAAAAACTGCATCTTTGATATTCAACATTTTCAGAGTTTCAGAAATGTTTGCCTCTCGACTTATGGCGTTAAGTAAAATCTTCTTTTTGTAATTGTTTTTCATCATTTGTATCACATTTTGATCCATTGGTTGGAGCAGAGGCGTACAATTAGCAGGAAGGAAGAGTGTTTTTATACAGCCGTCACTAGATGATAATTCGTCATTTGGGCCGTGTCCAGGAGCATTATCAAGCACAAGAAGAGCTTTCTGTGGTAGATTTCGCGACTTTAAAATTTTTTTCACCTCAGGCACGAAAACATGATGAAACCAGTCGTAAAACAAATCTTTGGTTACCCAGGCTTTATTTTGACTCATATAAACAACCGGGAGATATATGTTCTTGAATGGCCTAGGGTTTTTAGATTTTCCAATAACTAAGAGTTTCAACTTATGACTGCCACTTGCATTTGAACAAGGCATAACGGTTATCCGCTCCTTGGATACTTTTCTGCCTGGAGCACACGTTTCACTTCTGTGAACATACGTTTTATGTGGTAAAAGTCGCCAAAATAAGCCAGTTTCATCGGCATTGTAAACTTGATCCGCCGTCAAATTAAGCTCTTCAATTTTTTTCATAAAAACTTCAAGAAATGGTGATACAGCAGCCTCATTGCTGGACAATTTCTCTCCAGTTATGGACAGCAACCTGATTCCAAATCTTGCTTTAAATTTTGTAAGCCATCCTTCACTAGCTCTGAAATCATTTTTCTTATAAATTTTCTCATAGAACTGGAGTGCTTTCTGTCGCAACACTTCAGCAGTTATCGGTGTGTGACGTTGACGCTCTTGTAAAAACCACGAAAAAAGTGTTTCTTCCAACTGTGGATATTCACCAGTTCTCATCGTTTGACGTTTTCCTATTTAAGACTCGGCGTTAGTGACATAGTTTTCGATCTTATTTCTGTTCTTCCGAATATCGTAAACTGTTGACCGCCCAATATGAAACTGATTTGCTATGTCTGTAAAAGGCACACCACTATCCACTTTCTTTAAGATTTACATCTTTTCCATTAAAGTTAAAGTTTCGTGCTTTCGTTTAGTAGATCGCGATTGTGGTGAAGAAGCCATTTTTTTGCTAATGAACAACAAGAAAGACGCGCGACCGTTCGTTTTTGTTCCTAGTGGTGGACTAACGAGTAGTTGTTTACGACTAAACGGCGATGTATAGAACATTCCAGAAAAAAAAGAGAGGGAGGTGATTGCGGCGGCGGATTACCGAACCAAACTCGTTCAATAACGGCGGATTACAGAGAGTCTATAGATTGGATCAACTTGCGAAAAAACGGCGGATTATAGTAGTTGTCGGATTATGGAGCGGCGGATTAGCGAGAGAGTACTGTATATGTATCACTGTTTCTTCGGGTTTGGTCCCGCGTATTTTCTTGGCTCTGGTCCATTTTATTTTTAATTCGACGTTTCGATGACGTCGCAGTCATCATCGTCAGGAATAACTATCAAAATATATTATCTCCGAACAACAACCAAGAAATTCAAAATCCAACCCCTTCCGAAAATAATATTGAAATTGTCACTACTACATCATTAGAAGAACAAAACAGAAGAGTAACACGAAGCCAAACAAGAAATTCACGCATCAAGTAGTACGTAAATGTCAAACAAGTGGTTGCTAGAGCAATGGAATTTTGATAGTTATTCCTGACGATGATGACTGCGACGTCATCGAAACGTCGAATTAAAAATAAAATGGACTAGAGCCAAGAAAATACGCGGGACCAAACCCGAAGAAACAGTGATACATGTTACGCCCGCGAAAATCTACGTTTTAACATATATATATATATATATATATATATATATATATATATATATATATATATATATATATATATATATATATATATATATATATATATATATATATATGTGCAGTAGCCACCTACATAAGAAGACATACTATATAATACAATAATGACGCCGGAACGTTTTATATAATCAGGGCGGTACGCAGTCAATTGTTTAAATTAACATCTTTAAAAAAAAAGAAACCTGAAAAATGACCCCGATATATCCGAATCACGGTATCTCGAGGCCCGGTATAGCGAGGTTCTACTGTATTTTCAAAAAATCGTCTTGCCGTATTACCGTCATTTGATGAACCAAATCCCGGTTTTGGTTTGTCTACGATTAATCCAAGTTTTTGTTTGAATTTATTTTGGATAAGTTTTTTTCTTTCTTCGAATACTACTTTATTTTCATTTCCTCTAACCTGCCAAGATTTAAAAGGTAACCTATACGAAATGTGTAATAAGCATTCGAATAATCGTATCCAACTGTGTAATGTAGACAAACCAAAACGGTAATTTTCGGGATTTGGTTCCTTTTTGTGAATAGATGCATTATTCATTTCTGTGGGTTTTGCACCACAAATATAACATTTAGAAGCTGCATTTGTTTCACTTAGTACATTGCAAACACTTCCGTCTACCATCGTAAAATGCATTTCAAAAGAAACATTAATAGTATTTTCAAAAATTGTTAATATATAATTTTGCAATTTGGTAATTTGATTTTTCATACATTCTTCCTCGTCATGAATTAATTTAGGGCATTCTTTCATAAATTGAAATTTAATTGGCCGACAATATATGCTCGAACCAGGACGTGGGTTAGCCCAAAATTCTTGTCCTGATTCAATGCATATTAACTTTAATGGTACAAATGCTACAAAAAATATGTACTAATCTGTATTTTCAAGATTTGAAAATTTTTGTTTGTAATTGCTATGCCCTGAGCTTCCATCGAATCCCCACTTACAAATTAATGTTGCAGTAATTTAACCTTTTATATTTATTGTTTTGATTATGCTTTCGGTTGTTTTATTTAAAATATTTTGAAGCAAAACAGATGCAGATAGTTCATTCACCGATATATTTAACAAAAATTGTTTTTTAGTTTGTCGCAAAACGTGTAAGCTCGGTACGCACTCCTCACTAACACAATTAATCATACTACGCAAAATGTTGTATTTACTCTCCGATAAGCCCAAATCCAAATATAATGCTAAAGCTTGAACTGGTTTAAGAGATTTTCGTTTATCAACGGAACTATTTAACCGCTTTGCCGCAAAACTTAGTTCTTCATAGCTATTATTTATAACCAAATCCTCAGTCCGTCGAATTTTTGTTTTAGTTGAACATTCTTCGAATGGTTTGGGGGGTCGTCCGCGAGATGTGGAGGCTTCATAATTTATCTCTTCATCCCCTACAAGCTCTTGAATTTTTTCTGGCAAGACTACTATGGAATGTAGCCATACATTGTGCCGGGATAATAACAAATTTTTGTTTTTGTTGCACTTTAGAATAGAATAGAATAGAATACCTTTATTATGCTTTTGCCATACATAGTATAGATACATTCGTCAAGTATAAACATACATAATTTACATAATTTGTGAACATTAAGTCATATAACGGTAAATACATGCATACATAAACATTCACAATGACATGGTAAATTCTTCTACTGAGTAGGGTACATTCAAAAGTAGCATTTTCTTTAGATTATTTTTGAATTAATTTAGACTTAATTTTCTTAAATATTCAGGAAGTTTATTGTATAATTGAATTCCTGCGTATATCGGAGATTTCTTGTAAATTTCAAGTTGGCATTTCTTTACATGGATATTTGAGGAATACCGAGTGTTATAACTGTGTATTTCAGTAATACGAGTGAATGTATGTTCTTTCTCATGAATATATTTTAACAGCTTGTAAATGTATATTGCTGGAGTTGTCATTATATTATATTGTTTAAATATGGGCCTGCATGAATTGCCATATTTTACATTGAAAATTAATCGCAATACTCTCTTCTGGGCTATGAAAGCCTTCATGGCTACTGAAGACTGTCTCCATACGACAATTCCGTAGCTAAGACGGGAGTACACTAGTCCATAGTAAACGGAGATTAAGCTATCTATATCTAAAATATGTTTTAAAATTCAAACATTTTAAGCGACAAAATTTAGATAATTCATTTAAAATCTCATTTGGGCGATTGTCTATTTTAAATTTAGTTTTCAGAAATGAAAACATATTTTTTTCTTTCTCTGCGCCTTTGCTATCCAACCAAATGTTGAAAATGTCTAAATTTGTAATCCGCGCCGCGTCAACTAAAAAAAATATTACGCTGATATTAACGGGTACTAGCGGGTACTGCTTAGCTCATTATTAAGTTTATAGTCTAAAGCTTATTTGACGTTAATTTAAAGAATATGTTTTGATAGGTATTTTTTTTAAATTCTATCCAAAGTTTAAACTCTCATAAAAAAATCAATACTTTTCACTATTTAATTTTTTGATACATGTGATAAATTTAGAAGAATTTATTATAAGAATAATACATACATACCTTCAGAATGAGAGTCCATGACAATATTTTTTTTAATCAAAAATAAATTTGTTTAAAAACACAATTATATTAATGCACTCGCAACGCAACTAAAATTATTATTCAACAAGTGTTCACTTTAAGGGTGTAAAACAGAGTGATACAAATTTGTTCAAGAACGGATAATCCGTTTATCTGATGAATTAGTAATCCCTTTTGAGGATTACGCAAGTGTTATAGATCTTCCAGCGCTATATGAAAAAAATGACTTCAAATTTGCAATAAATTTTTATACTTTTATAACACCATAAACCATAATCCTCAATAAAAGTATCCCTCAGCAAACAGCTTATTGCATGCTCGGCCGTGAGTCGGCTGCATAATTTCAGGTCCGTATTAGAACATTTCATTCCAATGACTGACGTAGATATGTAAAAATGCATATTCGGTGGTATTCTCTATCGAAAACGTTAAATTTAACGTTTGACAGCAGAGTTAAATCTAGTCTAAAATAAAGGGAAATTGATTAAATTCCCTATCATTTTAATAGTTTTTGTTGAACTTATAATTTAATTTACACCAGTTGTCACCATTTATTTTAACGCGGATAGCAATTAAATTGTAACGTTTTCGAGATAGATAGTCCAATAAATGTATACCAAGGAAAACACTTTAATTTGCAGCTCTTACGATACAAACGTCAGTTATCTGATTGAAAGAGTTAAATGACGGTTGCAACTTGTTTTCTAGTCGATAAATTGTTTCATACTCTTATTAGCATGAAGTTCTGTTTCTTAACACTTCTCTATCAATTTACATCTTATTAATTGATACACAATCTACATACAAAATATGTCACCCCTTTATGATTGAATTTTTGTTAATCGCATGTTACTTTTGTATGTATATAAAAGTTTTATAAAAATGATGTATTTTTCTTGATAGTCGATAAGTAAATATTAATTTAATTATAACAATTTAATTAGTAATTAAAATTAAAAATGTTTCAATGTTGTATATACAACTGTATATATTATGTTTTATTAAAGCAGTATTTTCAAAAATCGTAATTATAGCCAAAATAACTGAAAATCAAATGAAATAATTTTGATATTTTAAAAATATATCTAAATATCATTTATTTTTCTAAGAAATTAACTAACGGCCCTAACTTTAACTTATACATTTTTTGTATTTAAAAAATATTGGTATTAAATATATACAATAATATTAATTACTCTTTTTAAATATTACAAAGTATCAATTACAATAATCGAACTCAATTGTCCATTAGCGTGAAATAGTGAATGAGCGGCTCATAGCGATTATACAGGTAAAGGTTATTAAGAAAATTGTGTTAGGGCCAATGACAGGATTATATGTATATAATCCTGTCATTGGCGGAATTAAAAGGTACTGGGGATATCCCGGATTAACTCAACTTTTGAACATCTCGACATTCCTCGAAAAACTAATGGTCAATTTGATCCTTTATGCTATAAGGAACCAAGAGGCCCAGAATTAAAAGGTATTGGGGATATCCCAGATTAACTCAAATTCTGGACTTCCCGACAAAATGATTGTTCATAACAATTTCTACTAAAAGTATACATCTTCGTGTGATTTATAATACATATTTAGAGTTGTTGTTTTTTTTCATTTTTATTTTTTTGATTATTAGGATTATTTAGGATTTTGATATAGTAGGGGTTGAAAGGGTTCAGATATGCATTTCTTTCTTGCACCACTCTATAAATAAAGATTTAATCTTTTACCAGTATTTATTTCAAATTTTTATACTTAACTGATTAGGATTTATAAAGAGTTAGTAAAAATCCGTTGAAAAAATAATTATTTATGATAAAAATCTGATTTCTTCAATAATAATAAAGAAACACTCAGGATTACAGAAACGTGCTCGGATATTTTTTAAGATTTTTTGTTTTGAAAATACAGCACTTCAAAGTGAGGCGCCTCACTTTTTGAAATGGATGTAGGTATTTTCACATGTTTGATGGTTTGATAAATCACACAATTTAATATTAGTTAATGTTAAAAGAGCATAAATGTTTTGAACTTTTCATTCTTACACTTAAATGAACTCGGTTAAACAATCAACATTTTTAATCTCATCATCTCTGAACATTGTTTCTTCCGCTGTTTGCCTCGCGCCCCGGGGACAACACACCTTGTAGCGGCCCTGTTCATTTCGGTCGTGAATTTTCCATGCAAATCATCTGGCCAGCGCAGGTTAGTTTTATTGCGGTTATGGTCATAAACCCCCAATTATCATTTACAAGTTAACCGCAAACTGAAGTAATTTTTTTCATATAGCGCTGGAACTACTATACCTGAAAAATAAATTCTTCGAATTTTGATTTTTGTCCATTGGACGACGCACTGTGGCGCGCCGGCCAATCCAAATTTTCAGGCTTTTCTAAACTCGAAATTTTACTTCATGCTTAACCTGGGAGTGAAAAACACTCGTTTAAACTTCAAATTGACCTCTTTTAAAAAAAACAACGAATATTTAAAAATCTACAACTTTTCTTTTTTAGATTTTTAAATATTCGTTGTTTTTTTTAAAAGAGGTCAATTTGAATTATGTGTTGTAGATTTTTAAATATTCGTTGTTTTTTTTAAAAGAGGTCAATTTGAAGTTTAAACGAGTGTTTTTCACTCCCAGGTTAAGCATGAAGTAAAATTTCGAGTTTAGAAAAGCCTCTTTCTGAATGAAAGAACACTAATATACTCGCGACCTAAACAGTATGACATTGTCATGTAACGTCAAAATTTGACACAACTATGAAAAATCGTTGGTGATACAACGGTCGACATACTCTCTAAAAAAATTGAACCACACATTCCACATCAATGACTCATAAGACATCTTTCCCGAATTCCACCATAGAAGTAATGTTTCAAGTAAATTATAAAAATAAATCCTTTGCGAGTGTGAATAGATTTACACTTAAATTAAGTCGTGATTATTTAGTTTGTGTGTAAGTGGAAAGTCGAAAGTATGTAGATGTGGAATGTGTGTGTTTGTGCTTAATTGAAAGATTACTTTAGGATTTCGTGTCCTAGAAAAGTAACTAGATAAGCCTGGCAGGCAGACTGTAGATTAACTCGCGCCAGCAGGAACTGACACGTTCTGTTTGGCCCTTTTCTCTCGCAGCCCTGACCTTAATGCACAACAGATTCATGCCATCCACAAAAGCTGCGACAACAGGGTTTTAATCCTTAAATAAATACTTTCGACCTGTATTTAAAATATATAGTATAGAACTCATTCCATTTAACTAGGCAAGAAATTGTAATATATTTCTGTATGTGGGAGGTAAACTACACCAAGTCAGATTTTTTAAACTTTACAATGTTATTTACCTTTGGATAGAGTAAACATTTCGGATTCCAACTGTATAAAAAAAAACGTATTTTGAAAAAAATGTGACTTGGTGTAGTCACCTCCCACATACCCACTGAGCAAAAAACAAACAAATAACGTTATATCAACATTGTAGCAACATTAAACGTTGTTTTAATGTTGATGAAACATTACTTAAATAGATTTGCTCAGTGGGTACTGATTTGTACACATAAAACTAAAAGTCCTAAGAAGCGACTTGTTTAATTTATCAAAAGTAAAGTACGGTACCTAGATGTCATTATTTTTAGATAAATTACTTCATTAGTCACACCGATAATCTCCATAGAAATTAAAATATCGATCAAGATTTTACTTCATGCGCCACTCGTATTAGACAGCCAAAAACACCAAAAAACGGTCATCTCTGATCGTGGTGACTTTTTTCGCCCGGATCCTGGTTTTCTGGTTATCAGGCCAGTATCCAAGTAACGCTGATACACTTTTTGTACAGCACAAAGGCTTTTGCCAACAATCCTTGCAGTTTCACGTTTTCCTCGCCCATCTTCAATCGACGCTATAATTCTTGCCACAACAATAGGGCTTAAAGGCATTATAACTTGTTAAGTACAGTACACCGTGTGAATGACAAGTTTCGCAGAGAAAAATCAACACTAAGTAAGAAAACCACAACGAAACGTAGGTTTTCAATTAGAGCGAAATGGATGTTGTTTCATAAAAGTCTGTAACACGGTGATAGTAACTGACAGATAAATAACATTTGTCAGGAAATGTATTATTAAACGCCTACTTTGATTTACAATTTGCAAACATAAAGTTAAAACAAAAAAAAATATATATATATATAATCAGTATTCCCTTTTACCATATGGTGTCGGGTTACAAAAAAATAAAAAAAATAAATCATAATTTTAAAGTGACCTCTATTTTTTGCTCGCCAGTGTATAATAAATGGATTTGTTAGTACGTCCTTGTCTGGGCTATCGACCATAAGTCTTTTTGTCCTTCAAAAACTATTTTGTAGATGTATCAAATAATGGTAAGTACGAACCTAATGTTTTTTTTTTTTTTATAATCCGAAATAGTGGTTTCAATAGGGCAAATGTTAGCAAAATATGTAAACATCATTAAATTTGTATAAAACTATGTATTCTGAAATATTGTGAACAAGTAAACTTCGTCTGAAATCAGTGTCTTATACGCGTGGCGCATGAAGTAAAATTTCGAGTTTAGAAAAGCCTGAAAATTTGGTTTATTTTTACTCCAACTAGCTTTGACCTTAGGTCATTATCAAACTTCCAAAATGCGAACTTCCTCGCCTAATTTAATGAAACGACCTCTACTTTCCGAATTGAATTTGTGTTCAGTATTCCAGCACCGGATACCCACAGACGCGTTTCGAGGTCTTCATCAAGCCAATAGTATGCCTTGTATCAAGGTTATAGTATGCTTAAATTATTTTCCGTTTTATTATTTGTACAGAAAACAATTTTATTACCTGAAATTAGATGTAATATTTGTATAAAAATCGGTACGTTTGTAAAATTCTATACATATCTCTTTGATAATGACCTAAGGTCAAAGCTAGTTGGAGTAAAAATAAACCAAATTTTCAGGCTTTTCTAAACTCGAAATTTTACTTCATGCGCCACGCGTATAAGGCACTGATTTTAGACGAAGTTTACTTGTTCACAATATTTCAGTTCTTTTAGTGTTTAATACGAGTGGCGCATGAAGTAAAATTTCGAGTTTAGAAAAGCCTGAAAATTTGGTTTGGTCGCTCCGCGCTTCGCGCTACGCGACCAAACCAAATTTTCAGGCTTTTCTAAACTCGAAATTTTACTTCATGCTTAGTCTGGGAGTGGAAAACACTCGTTTTAAGCTTCAAAGTGAACTCTTAAAAAAAGCGTATGCATATGTATACCAAATAGAAAATTCCCTGTATGTATACTTAATCCGATGACTATTTGCCAAATCTATTGAATGCGAATTCGTTTGAGCTTACACAAAATCAACATAAATTCATTATTTATTTCTGTAAATACCTGAACTCATTAGTAGATGTGGAAATTGGAATTACCACTTAAACTCACATTTAAAACGATTGTGCACATTAAGCAGGGCTGTGGAGTCGGTGGATACAGTATCCGACTCCGACTCCTCAATTTAAGATAAAACGACTCCAGCTTCAACGTCCGACTCCGACTCCGGTGATTATTAGGAAATCATAAGGATTAAAGGGTACTATTAAAAACCACATGTATGTACAAGAAGTTCAAATGCAAAATTAACATGTATTTTTTTTTTAAAGGATTAACATGATCATAATTGATCATTTTAAAATTCTACGATATTAATAATGATTCGTTAAGCCACTATCACTCACCGACTGGCTCTTTATACATAGAGAAGACACTCTATAAAAAAAATGTAACAGTCGAAGAAAATGATCAAAATTACTTATTTAAAAATGCACTAATAATCGTGTTAATGCAATAAGCCCAGTAACACTATATTATTTTTAAACGTTACAAATTAGACATAATTTATTATTATATGTAAAACCAATAATTTTACACAAAATATATTAAAAAATACTTATTTTTAATCATATATTTAGAATTTAAATGCCTATCGAGACTTAATAAGAAGCTATAGGTACAGCATATTTAAATTACGATTAACGAATAGCGTTACCTGAAGTGTTACGCTCAATTTTCGTCCATCTTGTACTTTTTATTTCGATTTATCCGGAGTCGGAGTCGTAACTAATTTTCGACTCCGCGACTCCGACTCCGACTCCGACCAAAATACCTAAACTCCGACTCCACGACTCCGACTCCACGACTCCGACTCTGACTCCACAGCCCTGACATTAAGTGAAACGATTTGTGGCTGGGTTTTTCCAGATTTAGTTTTACGAAGACATTGTCAAAATGTGACGTTTAACCTTAAAATTTTAAAACTGTATACTGGAACATACGTTTTCGCATGTTCCATCTAGAAACCATAGCAGACATATTATGAACATTAAACCATTTTTGTATTACATGTATTGGTGCAGAAAGTACTACAAATAAAGGAAACCATGGGACACCTCTCGTGATCTTACCTTATTTGTGTATTATATCGTATGTTAAATTAAAAAAAACCTCTAGAGTGTCATGATTTCATCTTTTTTTAAATTAAAGTTGGCTACACGCTTTGGGAATTAACATATAAAACGTCAGACATAATAATTTTAATATATAATTTCAGAGTTGCCAACTTACAATTTTTTCCATGTCACTCTAAAGGTTTTTTTTAATTGAACATACGATATTTATAACCTGCATTAAGCAAAAAGCATTTATACAATGTTTTATTGACGTTACAATAGGAAATGTTGTTGTGATGTTGATTAAGAGCCTGGGTCTCCAAACTATCTTCTTCGCGGGCCACAAATACAATTCTACATAATAAAGTCGGCCAAGATCCGATTAATTTTATAAAATTATGAAAAATTTAAGGAACAATTTTTACAATATTTCAAAATATGACATGTACAAAAAAAATTACAAACAATCGCGGGCCGGATTTGGCCCGCGGGCCGTAGTTTGGAGACCACTGATTAAGAGGAAGTCGACCGCTCTCTAATCGTATAAAACTAAGCATAATGCCGTCTTCATTACATCCTTGTTTAGGGATGAAATATTTTGAAAAAATAGGTATACTTTAAAGAAAGTACAATCTTTAAGCCCGTCTCAATAAAATATTTTATACTTCTACCGTTATTACATAAAATAATATCAAACATTGTTAAACCAGCGAAATCGCGTTCCTAATTTTATTTTTGTCTGCAGTATCTATAAAAAATATTGAAAAACTAAATCAGTCACATTGTAGATAATTCCTTTGCAAAGATATGTGATTTTTTTATTTATTTATTTGGTTAAATATAGTCACTAGGATGTCGCGCGTAAAACAGTTTTTCAAATTTTCTGAAACTTCAATATCGCGCGACATCCCAGTGAATTTATTGTACGATAGAAATAATTGGAAAAAAAATAAAATTCTTCTAAAAGAATTCTTCTACAACGTGACTGATTTAGCTACCCAATATTTTGGAAATGTTGCAGAAAAAAATTATATAGAAGATGCGATTACGCTAGTTTAACAATGTTTGAAATTTTTTTATAAAAGAACGGTCTAAGTGGGAAATATTTTATTAAGACAGGCATTAGGTTTCCATTTTCCTTAAAGTATGCCTATTTTTTCAAAATATTTCATCCCTAAACAAGGATGTAATTAAGATGGCAGTATGCTTAGTTTTATACGTTTAGAGAGCGGTCGACTTTCTCTTAATCAACATCACAACATTTCCTATTGTAACGTTAATAAAACATTGTATAAATGCTTTTTGCTTTCTTTCTCTTAAGCGTTGGGTGTTCAATATATAAAAATGATGTTGATGACTGTATTGTTTCGAGTTTACGTGAAGTGATTAATCACAAATAGAAAGACTGTTATTCCTTACCTCACTTTTTATAAATATTTATAAAAAGTGAAGTAAGGAATAACAGTCTTTCTATTTGTGATTAATCACTTCACGTAAACTCGAAACAATACAGTCATCAACATCATTTTTATATATTGAACACCCAACGCTTAAGAGAAAGAAAGCAAAAAGCATTTATACAATGTTTTATTAACGTTACAATAGGAAATGTTGTGATGTTGATTAAGAGAAAGTCGACCGCTCTCTAAACGTATAAAACGTATGTTTTCAAGCCTGAAAATTTGGTATGGTCGCGTAGCGCGGAGTGCTACGCGGCCAAACCAAATTTTCAGGCTTTTCTAAACTCGAAATTTTACTTCATGCGCCACTCGTATTAAACACTAAAAGAACTGAAATATTGTGAACAAGTAAACTTCGTCTAAAATCAGTGCCTTATACGCGTGGCGCATGAAGTAAAATTTCGAGTTTAGAAAAGCCTGAAAATTTGGTTTATTTTTACTCCAACTAGCTTTGACCTTAGGTCATTATCAAAGAGATATGTATAGAATTTTACAAACGTACCGATATTTATACAAATATTACATCTAATTTCAGGTAATAAAATTGTTTTCTGTACAAATAATAAAACGGAAATTTCCCTTCTTAATGACCAGGTTGACCTAATGTACACCCCTCTGTTCGAAGCCGTATAAATAGTTTTTAACGTGTAATTTGTATTTACTTTAGTTTGAGAATGACTACTAGATAGTCGAAACTAGTCACACAATTAAATGTAAGATCCAGTGGTTAAACAAAGTAAAAAGTGTTTTATTTACAAAACGGAAAATAATTTAAGCATACTATAACCTTGATACAAGGCATACTATTGGCTTGATGAAGACCTCGAAACGCGTCTGTAGGTATCCGGTGCTGGAATACTGAACACAAATTCAATTCAGAAAGTAGAGGTGCTTTTTGCTTTCTTTCTCTTAAGCGTTGGGTGTTCAATATATAAAAATGATGTTGATGACTGTATTGTTTCGAGTTTACGTGAGGTGATTAATCACAAATAGAAAGACTGTTATTCCTTACTTCACTTTTTATAAATATTTATAAAAAGTGAAGTAAGGAATAACAGTCTTTCTATTTATGATGTTGATGATTTATTTCACATAAAACTTGTCTCATTATTCTTACAGTTATACATTCTCCTTTGTGAAAATAATCCAAGTTTGACATAATCCAATTTTCATATTTACATTTTTTCAACAACATTGCCCTAGTTTAATATCCTTCCAAACCAGTATTATTTTCTTGACTTTACTTTCCTCGCCATTTTAAATCTAAACAAAACTTTTTCCTGTCGCTGTCGCCCGTGCCATCAAGAATGTCGTCCGTTTTTTGTTTGGCTTAAAGTTTCCACCTTAGCCCCGTGAAAATGGAATTTTCATTGCAGGGAAAATGCGCGAAATTTACGCGAGGCACGTTTCACTGGAATGCAATTCGCGCCCAATTAGCGTCCGCCCTTTGTATTCTAGAAAACTTAATTGGAAAGTAACTTTAAGCGTCCACGTTTAATTATTCAAAGTGAAAGCGGAGAAAAACTGAAACTGCGCTATGTTTATAATCATTTTTAAATAAAAAATGTATTTACAATATTATACCCGGGGAGCATATTCAATCCGGAACATATAATATAATTAAGGGTAAGCACTCACTAAGCAAAAAACAAACAAATAACGTTATATTAACATTGTAGCATTGTTCAATCCGGAACATATAATATAATTAAGGGTAAGCACTCACTAAGCAAAAATCAAACAAATAACGTTATATTAACATTGTAGCAACATTAAACGTTGTTTTAATGTTGATGAAACATTACTTTAATGTGTTTACTCAGTGGACATTTTCACAAAACAACAATTCACAAAAAAAATATACCAGCAGATTTGACTGAAGCATTACAATTTGTAAATTAAGAAGAAAATATGTATTACTTATTTACTTACAAAATTTTAAACAACCTAATAATCAAAACAAAAATAACTTTTCAAGAATCAATAATAACAACTGTATAGCTATAATAATAATTATAGTAATTTCAATAATCCAAACTCTAGTTGGATTAAACTTGGAATCCAATAAGAAATAATCATAACAATAATTTCCAAAATTTTGATAATTTTAATCGATTAAACTCACAATTTCCTGGCCAACCTATTCAATTGCAACCGAGAAATATAAATACTCGTTTTCTTACAAATAATCAAGTTTTTAAATCACTAAATGTTTGGAAACTTAGCGGTCGAACTCAAAATTTTAAATCACAAACACGAAATACAGAAAAAACTAATTTTTAAAATTATTAAAAAACTCCAACGAGTGTACAAACAAGAGCTACAAATTATTCAATTCAATTTTTTTTTTTTATGGACATTTTTTAATTTTTTTTATTCTTGTCATAATAAATGCAAACAAGGTTTTTCAAATATTTTTAAGAAAAACTCAAATCTTCATGAAATTTTGGATTCACTGCGTTCACCCTCCCTCTTCCACTCAACTTGAATTGAACGTGGAATAGTCTACTTGGACCTCGCACGAATCTTCCTGCGCTTACGCTTTAGCCTACGCATACGCTTCTTACGCCACTTCGCTCTCATCTACGAGCTGTTAAAGAAGCTCTAGCAGAAGGATGGGCCCTCGGACTAGAGGATTCTTTTGGATAACAGCAGCGTTGCTTGTTTACACCACAACGGGAAAGATGAAAATGCGAAATTGCATTCGAATTAAAAACTAAGGATTAAAAGGAAATTGGAAGTGCTCATCCTTAATTATATCATATGTTCCAGAGTAAAAATGCTCACCCTTAATTATATTTATGTTCCGGATTGAAAATGCTCACCCGGTATAGTATGTTCAATAAAAAAACCTCTAGAGTGCCATGATTTAATCTTTTTTAAAATTTAAGTTAGCCACACGCTTCATAAATCGATATATAAAACGTCAGACATAACAATTATAATATATAATTTCAGAGTTGCGAACCTACAAAATTTTTCATGACACTCTAGAGGTTTTTATTTTATTGAACATACGATACTAGTATTAGACTCCGCACATAGGGTTAGTGTATCCTAAACTTCACTTTAAATAAGTGTTCAGTGAAATGTCTAACGAGTGTTTCCACTCCCAGACTAAGCATGAAGTAAAATTTCGAGTTTAGAAAAGCCTTAAAATTTGGTTTGATCGCTCCGCGAAGCGGAGCGATCAAACCAAATTTTCAGGCTTTTCTAAACTCGAAATTTTACTTCATGCGCCACGCGTATAAAACACTGATTTCAAGTGAAGTTTAAAATATACTTCTAAAACAGTATGGTAAACTAGTATATTTTGAAGTTCAGACTAAATCAGTGTTTTATACGCGTGGCGCATGAAGTAAAATTTCGAGTTTAGAAAAGCCTGAAAATTTGGTTTGGCCGCTCCGCGCTTCGCGCTACGCGACCAAACCAAATTTTCAGGCTTTTCTAAACTCGAAATTTTACTTCATGCTTAGTCTGGGAGTGGAAACACTCGTTCGAAGCCTTTTTTATCAACAAGTACCACTGGAATATTATCAATATTAGACATCTAATGGTATTGTGGTACCCCACAATGCTTTTTTCTCATTGGAATAGTAGCTGTAATAATATCTATTATCAAATTACTAAACGTAATGAGATTCGTGAATTACTGTAAGGTCAGAAAATGATAGTGTTTGTGTAAATAGAGTATTGTTTGTGTAAATGAGTATTTAACTAATTATATTCAGCAATGGAACTAAATTTTCACTGCCATCAAGTAAAATGAAGTGTAATTGGGAATTATTCATCGATAAATGTAATAATAATAATAATAATAATAATAATAATAATAATAATAATAATGGTCGCGGGGAGCTCGCCAACCTATCTCCCGCCAAACTAAGAACCCAGCCAAAAGAAGCAGAAAACATGGACCTGCTCCGAAGCCATATGGACAAGTCAATGCACTCTATTTTCTTCAAGAATATTGAAGAACTTGGCTTGTCCAGACAGCTTACTTTTAGTTTTCTACGATCGGCTGGACTAAAATCCGAGACGGAGGGTTTTATCATCGCATGTCAGGACGGTGTAATTAACACGCTAGTATACCGTAGCCGCATAATGGGTGTAGAAGTCCCCGATGTAAGCTGTAGAGCCTGCCATCGGGCGCCGGAGACTTTAACGCATTTACTCTCTGCCTGCGGAGTGTATGCATCTTCGGCCTACATCAATCGACACAACGCGGCACTGCGAGTCCTGTACTTCCATCTCAGGTACTCGTATGGCATAGATGACACTGCTGTGCTGCCTTACGCTCCTAGGGAAATAGACTCCGTCGTGGAGAATGAGAGGTGCCGGATATTCTGGAACTTTTCATTCCCCACAGTTAAGCAAATACAAGCAAACAAGCCTGACGTAGTCCTCATGGACCACCAACTCAAGACAATGTTTGTTATCGAATTCTCTGCACCGGCAGACGCAAACATTGTCTTGAAACATGAGGAAAAACGGAGGAAATACCAAGACCTTATATATGAGCTTAGCGCGCTGCACTCAGGCTACTCTGTCAAGCTGGTTGTCCTCATAATTGGTTCGTTAGGTGGTATACACCGGGCGCTAGTCGACAACCTAAAAACCATTCCGGCCTGCCGTGAGGCAACAAACACTCTAGCCGGACATATGCAAAAGGCAGTTATCCTAGGCTCTCTTCGTCTACTTAGAGCTCACAGTAGCGGAAACCAATAGTTACCTTACCTCCAGGTTTGGAGGACGTTGCTATTGGAAAACGCGGCTCCCTCTCTGTACGGTATCAGGGACGTATAGGCAAAGAGGGTAGTCCGGCATTAAAAAAAAATATATATATATATTTATTTATGACCACAGGTACATACGTCACAAAAGCAGAAGTATATATGCATATAAATATTAATCACTTAAATCTAACAAAGTATTCATCCAGAGAATAATACGCGTTAAGCAGTAACATATTTTTTATTTCGTGCTTAAAATTAACGAGATTCAATTTCTTA
This sequence comes from Philonthus cognatus, assembly GCA_932526585.2. NCBI lineage: Eukaryota > Metazoa > Arthropoda > Insecta > Coleoptera > Staphylinidae > Philonthus > Philonthus cognatus. Next base: position 52,860,568 of record OW052247.1, on the reverse strand, counting down.
TACCTGGAAGGAAGGGCATTGTATAATTTAATGCCGTAAAAACGCGTACTATTTTGAGTGCGTTTTAATCTATTATATAGAGTCCGGATTGCGTTCGCATTTCTTGTTTCGATGTAGAAAATATTGCTGTTTATGTTGTAAAGTTCGAGATTACTGTGGATGTGGGTAAGGCATTCCAATATATAAATAGAGGGCAGCGTTGTATTTAATATACAGCTTAAACAAAAACAAACAACACACAAAATCAAAATGGCCGGACTATCGGTCACCAACATACATCACAAACAAAATCCAAACTTTTTGAATGTTGAACATTTTGATGAACGAAGCTCATTATTTATCTTGTGTATTTGTAATTAATTCGAAACAGTTCACCGGATTATTATTAGTCTGTAGAACTAAAATATTACTATCAAACTTATTGGTTTTTGGTAAGCTTTCATTTTGTTCATTAACTGCCATTAGAGCTATACGTTGTGTTGAGTGTGTGCAGTTGTAAATGTATCACTGGTTCAAAACTGAGACGCTTTCTGCTTTAAATACAAAATGTTTGATTATTTCGTTTAACAATCTGTTTGTATTTTATTTCGGACATTGAGTAAAACTCGTTGCATTTAATTAAAAGTTGTGTATATTCATCAAAGTACAAAGTTGGAATGTTTTTCAAAAATATTTTTACAAATATGAAATCTTAATCTAAGGGGGGAGAAAGTGGAGGTGGTATGTACATAATATAAACAAGAGGGGATGAAATGGAAAAGTACAAAGTATATACAAGCAATATTTGTTTGGTCGATTTTGACCACCGTTATGCGGCAGGCAATTTACGATTTTTGAAATACTGTTAGGGTCGGAGTTGTAAACCATCGCAAACCCTGTAATGAAATTCGTACGCAAATAATAATAAAATTAAGTGCAATTTACAATAAATAATTTCAGTTCCTGAAATGTACCAATAAATGAATAAAATCATAAAATATAAATTTCTTAAAATATCTGTAAGCCGAAAATATGAATGCATTTTTAACATTGTAAGAAGTAATTTGATATAATAAATACAGTGAATGGAAAGGAAAATATAATTCTGTGAATCCCAAACACGTTGTCCACTTGAAAAATCCATCTATAACGGCGAAATAACAATAGAATAAAAATACAAATTCGAGTTTATAACTTAATAAAAACTTGGTTATTCCCAGCAAATCACAACAATCACAAATCGTTATCACCAGACCTGTTTAACTTATAAGGAATTTGCCTGAATAACTCGCATTGTGACAGACGCACGTTTTAGGTTAAGTTACGCAATTTTCACACAGGCAAGCGCACGACTTCACTGCAGTCTTTGTTTTTGCGTTGCAGTTTTGTTATAATGGGAATAAAATATAGTATGTTCAATAAAAAAAAAAAACCTCTAGAGTGCCATGGTTTTAATTATTTTTAAATTTAAGTTGGCTACACGCCTTACGAATTAACATACAGAGAGTTTTATGTAACACCGAACATTTTCATAACGAGAATTTTTTTAATTATACATAAGCATACGTTGTGCATGCTCCGACGCTCGGTTTATTAGGAGAATTCAATTAGAACTTTAAGCGAGTGTTTTCCACTCCCAGGCTAAGCATGAAGTAAAATTTCGAGTTTAGAAAACCCTGAAAATTTGGTTTGGTCGCGTAGCGCGACGCGCGGCGCGGCCAAACCAAATTTTCAGGCTTTTCTAAACTCGAAATTTTACTTCATGCGCCACCGGTACAAAACACTGACATATTACGAAGTTTAAAACACACCGCTAAACTTTATATTGAATCAGTGTTTTGTACCGGTGGCGCATGAAGTAAAATTTCGAGTTTAGAAAAGCCTGAAAATTTGGTTTGGCCGCGTAGCGCTTCGCGCTACGCGACCAAACCAAATTTTCAGGCTTTTCTAAACTCGAAATTTTACTTCATGCTTAGTCTGGGAGTGGAACACACTCATTTCAAGTTTAAAATTGAACTCTGTTAGAAAACAACGAGTATCTAAAGATTTACGGCATATGCGCTGTAACTGGGACATATATACTTGAAAGAAAAACTCCCTGTATGTACAAGTTGAGGCATTAATTAATTTTTAATGGTCATATAGGCAACTCAATTTACACACAACTTAAAAATTAAAGGTGTCAAATTGTATTGGATGCAAATGTTCGGTGTTACATAAAACTCTCTGTATAAAACGTCAAACATGATAATTATAATATATAAATTTCAGAGTTGCTGGGTTTCCATGGCACTCTAGAGGTTTTTTTTTAATGAACATACGATATTATCGTAAGCGACAGTGTTTCTGTCGTAACGTCAACATTTTCTGGCGCTTACGATTATCTGTAGGTAATCGTTTAGCGTTTACGATAAAATATGGCAATATGGGGATTTTGATAGAGTTAAAACTGGCGCTTACGATAATAATTCCAACCACTTGGATTAAAGATGGATGTAAATTTTATGTGGAATCACATGTAAAACATCGTAAGCAACAGTTTAGTTGGACGGTCCAATTTTCAGTAAATTTATCGCTTACGATGTTTTGTCAAAAACTCATCGATATTTATTGTATTAAGATGTATAGGTATTAATCTATAGTAAACTGGAGATTCCGTAAATAAATTAATATAAATATTACTATACTTCGTTTCACTCTCTACGAAAAGTTAGTATATTTAAACCTTAACTTTAAATCAGTGTTCAGTGAAATTTCTAACGAGTGCTTCCACTCCCAGACTAAGCATGAAGTAAAATTTCGAGTTTAGAAAAGCCTAAAAATTTGGTTTGATCGCTCCGCGAAGCGGAGCGATCAAACCAAATTTTCAGGCTTTTCTAAACTCGAAATTTTACTTCATGCGCCAAGCGCATAAAACACTGATTTCAAGTGAAGGTTAAAATATACTTCTAAAGCAGTATGCTAAACCAGTATAATTTGAACTTCAGACTAAATCAGCGTTTAATACGCGTGGCGCATGCAGTAAAATTTCGAGTTCAGGAAAGCCTGAAACCATTAGGGCTATACGTTGTCCTCTTAATAAAATTCATCTATAACGGCGAAATAACAATAGAACAAAAATACAATATAACTTTTAACTTACCAAAAGCTTGGTTATTCGTAACAAATCACAACAATCACAAATCGTTATCACCAGATGACCTTATAAAGAATTTGCCTAAATAACTCGCAATGTGACACACGCACGTTTTAGGTTAAGTTAAGCAATTTTCACACAGGCAAGCGCACGACTTCACTGCAGTCTTTGTTATTGCGTTGCAGTTTTGTTATATTGGGAGTAAAATATTATCGTAAGCGACAGTGTTTTTGTCGTAACCATCAACATTTTCTGGCGCTTACGATTATCTGTAGGTAACCGATCGGCGTTTACGATAAAATATGGCAGTATTGGGATTTTGATAGTTAAAACTGGCGCTTACGATAATAATTGCGACCAATTAGATCAAAGATGGGTGTAAATTTTATGTGAAATCGCATGTAAAACATCGTAAGCAACAGTTTGGTTGAAAAGTCCATTTTCAGTTAATTTATCGCTTAAGATGTTTTGTCAAAAACCCATCGATGTTATTATACTTCCTTTCACTCTTTATGAAAAGTTAGTATATTTTTACCTTAACTTTAAATCATTGTTCAGTGAAATTTCTAACGAGTGTTTCCACTCCCAGACTAAGCATGAAGTAAAATTTCGAGTTTAGAAAAGCCTTAAAATTTGGTTTGATCGCTCCGTGAAGCGGAGCGATCAAACCAAATTTTCAGGCTTTTCTAAACTCGAAATTTTACTTCATGCGCCACGCGCATAAAACACTGATTTCAAGTGAAGTTTAAAATATACTTCTAAAGCAGTATGCTAAGCCAGTATGTTTTGAACTTCTGACTAAATCAGTGTTTAATACGCGTGGCGCATGAAGTAAAATTTCGAGTTTAGAAAAGCCTGAAAATTTGGTTTGGTCGCTCCGCGCTTTGCGCTACGCGACCAAACCAAATTTTCAGGCTTTTCTAAACTCGAAATTTTACTTCATGCTTCACCGAGGACTGGAAACACTCGTTAGAACCTTCAACATTTAACCCTTTTAAAATCCATACATTTCTGAAATTTACAGAGTATACATCTTACAAAATATCGTATGTTCAATCAAATAAAACCTCTAGAGTGTCATGATTTTATCTTTGCTTTAATTTAAGTTGGCTATACGCTTTAGGAAATGTTACATAAAACATCAGACATAATTATTTTAATGTATAATTACACAGTTGCCAACCTACAATATATCCCATGGCACTCTAGAGGTTTTATTTTATTGAACATACGATACATTCCCTGTATATTTATTTATATTCATCATATGTTCAATAAAAAAAAAACTCTATAGTGCCATGATCTATTCTTTTTTTAAATTCAAGTTGGCTACACACTCCAGTAATTGACATATAAAACGTCAGACATAATAATTATAGTGTATATTTTCAGAGTTGCCAACCTAGAATATTTTCCATGGCACTCTAGATATTTTTTTGAATTAAACATGCGATATATTTAAAAGAATTTATTATTATTCTTTCAAACACCAGTAATTAAATTATTACGTTTTTTATGATGTTAGCAAAATTGGAAATTACATACATGTATCCGTTGGGGCTTGTTTTAAATAGGGTGGCTAATTTTCAAGGGCAGTCCCAATTAATGTCCATTCACGTAGGCAAACACATACATTCTGTGGGTGCATGCACGTGAACTTGAATAGGGAATATCAATTAGTAATTCCTTGCAGTATAGAACGGATGTAATTATAACGCACATGTCAAATTAACAAAAATAATTGCACAGTGGTCTAATGAACCTAAAAATAAAACGATGAATATATTGCGATTGTAACTGTAATTTTCAATGAAAATTAGAGATATTTAAAAGATATTTTAATTACTTAAATAAAACACTTAATGATGTTCAACTAATTGTGTATTTCACAATTGTTTCGCAACGTTGTTGCTTCTTCAGGTGAAGAACGTATAACCTTATAACCTGAAGAAGCAACAACGTTGCGAAACAATTGTCGTGAAATACACAATTAGTTGTAAATCATTAAGTGTTTTATTTATGTGATCATGGATTTTCAAAAATTAAGTGCCTCAACTATCTACGATATTTTGATTGTATTTTCAAATGTTATTTGAATCTTATATAGAGCAGCGTTTTAAAAAACGATCGCAGCAATCGAAATTTAAAAAACTTTAATATATAGCACTTAACCCATTAAGTACTATTGATGCATTCACGCAACATAATTAATTTTTTGTTAATTAAATTACTAAATAAGTTAATTTGATATATTATATTATTTGACCTGACTTGAAAATGTATGAAGAAAAATGTAAATATTATGTTGTTTAAATATTTCGATTATTACTTATTAAAAAAAATGTGAGTGTATTTCTAACTTCACAATATTTCAGTGTTTTGGGCGCGTGGCGCATGAAGTAAAATTTCGAGTTTAGAAAAGCCTGAAAATTTGGTTTGGCCGCTCCGCTTCGCGGAGCGACCAAACCAAATTTTCAGGCTCTTCTAAACTCGAAATTTTACTTCATGCTTAGCCTGGGAGTGGAATCACCCGTTCTAAACTTCATACTGCACGTTTTTATATAAAATCGACGAATGCCTGAAAATTTACAGGATAAACATTATGTATACTCTAAAGAAAAATTCACAGTATGTAATACAATAAGTCATTCATAGATGTCATTAAAAGAAGTGCAGAATTATACATGAAAACTACTTTTAGAATTATCTCTATAATAGCTCGGCCGCTAATGGGTTAATAAATTATTAGAAACAATTAAAAATAAAAATCAACATGTTTGTGGTCCCTGATACGAGGGTAAGGTGGAAAGTTCTCGGCTTGGCAGTGAAAAACTGTGTTTTTAGGCTTAAAAATAGTTTAATTTTTCTACGTAGTCCCCCTGTTGTACAATCTACTTTGTCCAACGCTTCTCCAATGAATGGATTCCATCCCTGAATTGCGATTCTGAAAGGCCTGAAAAATACTCATCTACTGCTGCTATAACCTCTTCATTTGACTCAAAACGTTTTCCAGCTACAAATTTCTTTAGATTTGAGAATAAGTGGAAGTCACAGGGAGCTATTCTGGTGAACAGGATGGATGATTCAACAATTCCTACTGCAAATTTCTCAGTTTTCCCATTGTCAAAGCGCATTTACGGCAGGTACATTGTCCTGATGAAAAGTGATTTTTTTCTTTTGCAATCCAGGGCCTATATTCACAGCACCTATGTAATTTGTCATCGGTGAGAACTTGCAACAAAATTACGTTATTTTACTCCATACGGTTTGGTAAATTCTTCCCAAAATAACGTCATTTCAGTGCGACTTCTCACTTCACAAATTGCATCGGTGCTATGAATAGGGGCCCTGGCCTTATTTCCCGAATTTGTTCATCCAGTTGGTCCAGAAAACATGCGTAGTATAGGTCACTTATGGTTTTACCCTTTTCAAGGTAATCAATAGAAGAATCACAATGAAAAAACTGTTTTTATTCCTTACTTCACTTTTATTTTTATGTGTTAGATGTACATTTCGAGTGCTAAGCACTCATTATCAATAACTAATGCTCTTACAAACTAGGTGCGCAATTATATATACCTGAATAAAAATGGTGGAAACGGGAAAACCTAAATATAATTACATTTGTGTCGCAAGGTTGAATAACATTAAGGGGATTACATTATGGACTGTTGAGGGGATTACGATTTTTCGGGTTTTTCAAGAGATTTAAGAGTGGATTGTCTAACGGGCTTAAATCGAAATTCAATAATTTATCTTTCTGTTTGTGCATTTCTATGGCCTCCAACATATTTAATCGGAAATGTGATGATTGTTTTAGTAATTTAATATTATGTTTCGAAAAAGAATGTCCTGTCTTTAAATTATGGTCAGCTAAAGCGGATTTATCTATGTTTCTATTTTTGACGTGGTATATGTGTTCTTTGAATCTTTTTAACAAATTCCTTTGGGTTTGGCCTATGTAACATTTGTCACACTCATTGCATGCAATTGAATAAATTCCGGACTCTTCTAAGTGGCTCCTTTTTGTAAATTGATTGCCTAGTAATGATCTTAATTTGTTGTTATTATAAAATGCAGGAGTCATATTGAATTTACTCAGGAGCTTTGAAAATTGGTTAACCGTGCTGTTGTTGTATATAAACCTAGCAAATTTGTTGTTTTTTCTTTCTTTAAGCGGTGTGAGATTTGTGGTCAAGTTTAATTTTTGGTTTCTTTTGTGTTTATTAATTAGTTTGTTGATTGTGCAGTTTTTGTAACCTAATGAAATTGCTATTTTTCTTATTAGTGTTAGTTCTGTTTTTCTCTTTTCTGTTGAAAGAGGCAGATTTAGGGTTCTAAATATCATACTATTAAAAGCTCAGAGTTTATGTTTAAAATGCGTGGATGAAGAATTGTGAATATAATTAAATGTATGAGTGGGTTTTCTATATATATTAAATTCTATGTTGTTATTTGTTAATAGTAAATCGAGGAAAGGGATTTGATTATTTTGTTTGATCTCGTAAGTAAAATTATTGCTGGGGTATAACGCATTTAAACTAGCTTGTAAGTCTTCAATGTTGGTATCAGATTTTATTATTGTGAATATATCATCTACGTATCTAAACCAGACTCTCGGAAAATTGTGTACTTTACTTTTGGCTAAGTTTTCGAGATTATTCAGAAAAATGTTAGCCAAAAAGGGTGACAGAGGGTTGCCCATTGCTGTTCCGAAAGTCTGTTTATAGATTTTATTGTTGAATTCAAATGCGTTACACTCCATCACTAGTTTCGTTAGATTTATGTAAAAGTCACATAGAGTCCGACATTGTGATTAAATACTCCACATAACTCAAATCAAACAATTAGTAATAGAAGAATCCCTTTTGCATCTCAGAAAACACTGGCCATGACCTTTCCGGCAGATAAAATCGACCTTGCCTTTTTTGGTGCAGAGCCACCCACTGCTTTGATTGCTCTTTCGTTTCTGGCGTATAGTGGTGGACCCATGTCTCATCCATAGTAACAAATCGTCGCACAAAATCGGTTGAATTCGTTTTAAAACGGTCTAAACATCGTTGAGAAATTGGTTTGCGTGTTTGCTTTTGGTCAGCAGTTAACAAATGCGGCACTCAGCTGCACCAGGCGCGCACCTAGAAATTGGTCGTAGGGGGGCTCATCCCGGTCTTAGGGGGGGCTAACGCATTTAAAGCTGTGTATATACGTGAAAATACTACAATGAAGTAAGTTTTGAGGAGGGGGGCTCAAGCCCGTGAGCCACCCCCGTGGGTGCGCCTGCCTTGCACAAAGCTTTCTCATATTTAATTCTTTATGTAAAATGCACTGTACCATTTCTTCGGATATGCCTACGGCATCAGCTATCTTACAGACCTTTAATCGCCGATCGTCCAATACCTTATTAAGCACCTTCTCGATGTTTTCTTCTGTGGTTGCAGTTTTTAGTCGTCCTTCACGTGGATCATCTACAAGAGATGTACGACAGCGACGGCTCGCAGCCTAACTTCAGGGTCGGCCACAGCCACGGTTCATATATCTAACGGTTGTAGCATGCGGCCGCTGGCCCCGCCCATTCGCGAGCGCGTGACGTCAGTGTAGTCGGCTGCTTATAATACGTATTGCATACAACGTGCAATTTATGTAAATTCCAGTAAATTCAGTAGAATTTAGTGCGAAAGCAATTCATTTAAAACATCATTCGATACTTTCTTGATTTTATCTTCTAATTCTTGCTGAAACATATTATTAATTCTTATATTTCTTTAAAACGTTCACTTGATAGGTTCACTGATTTTCAAGTACGAAGATGTAAAAATTGATGTGTGTAAAATAAAATCCCAACAATAAAATTAAAATTAAGCAAAAAAAAAATATATTTAAATATGTATATGTTGAAGTATTAATTTATCACTGAATCTAAAACAATTGAAACCCAAATATAAAGTTAAATCGTTAACTAGAATTTTGTCTCTTTTAATTGCTTTAACTATTTTTAAACATTTCCTTAAATGTAGTAAAATGTTTTATTTCCTAAATGTAGAGTTCTTAAATTATTATCGTTTTTCTTGTAATAATTTAAATATCTTGTCTTCAACATTGAAGTTTCGAAGTTAAAAATAAATCGAAATTCCATTGATATTATTATTCGATTAACAAAAAATAATCGATTATTTCGCAAATTACTAAAATAATCGATTATATCTTTCACTAATTTAAACCTTGTAGTTGTAAATTTTAAAATATAATAATATTATATACCAGTAGTTTACATGCTAATAACCTTATAAAATCACTGGGAAAATAAATCTTTAATATTCAAACATAATTAAACAAATAATACTACAGATTATAAAGTAACATATACATATATTTATAAAAAAAAGTTTATGTACATATTTTTTTCATTTTTTTTTGTATGTCTTCTTTCTTCACTTCCACTTTTTCTTTTTAATGAATGTTGTTGCATTTCTGCATTTAAACGTTTTATGCGAATAAATGTTCTCTGCAAAATGAAACATTACCGCGTTTTCACAATTGGCGGTTACAACGTTGTTCCAGCATATTATACGCTTCATTTATTGAAATTTGTAATAATTCAATTACTTACCAAAAATATACAGCAATTATATTAATTGTAATATAAAATTTAAGAAAAAACCACTCGTAATTATCTAAACGCACATAAACACCGTAAGCGGGCAATGTTTGACAGGTTAGGAGCGACCACAATGTCGTCAGACGCACGAACATTTCCGACTTCGCCCGACGAATGCTACAACCGTTAGATATATAAACCGTGGGCCACAGCGCCAAGACACACAAAATACGAGGTTGGGATCGCGCTTTATAAATACAAGGAATTGCACAATAAAGTCACCTTTCAATAACGGATACATATTACCTTGGGTCTCTGGCCGACCCTGAAGTTAGGCTGCGAGCCGTCGCTGATGTACGACCACGTTTAAACTCAGCCGTCCATTTCTTCACTGTTAAAAATGAAGGAGGAGACTTGGATAAATTTCCGTTGCCGATAAACCGTCCAAAACTAAGAATTTTATAACGGCACGCTATTCCAGTTTTTCTATTTCAATGTAGCACACACAACACTTTTACTTTAAAAAATCCGTATAAAGAAAACTATTTGACAGACCAAGTAGACACTTGACATTCGTTATTGGGACACGTGTACCAACATAACAAAAAAAATATCATCAATAGCAACGCCATTTCTGTGCTAGGCCGACAATTTTCCACCTTACCCTTTTAAATGTGTGGGTATTTCTTTAAAAAAACATTACAAATAGTTTGCGTGTGTTTTAACAGATGGACAAATATTTTGTGTAATTTTGAGTTTTTTTAGAATTGAGATGTTTATGTAATACACAGAAAGTAATTTTTTAATAATATCTTGTTTGCTATAATTGAGACACCTATTTCCAAAAACCTCTAAATCCACTTTTTTCAAATGGATTTAGGGGTTTTTAAAAATAGGCGACTCAATTGTTTAATTCGAAAACTGATTAAATCGTGGGTGTTTTATTGGATTTCCTAATATAGATGTTATTATTAGCTTATATAGTGAATATCTGAGAGTTTTGGCAAGCAGGGGATATAGCTCAGTGGTAGAGCATTCGACTGCAGATCGAGAGGTCCCCGGTTCAAACCCGGGTGTCCCCTAACTTTTTGTTAGAATTCTATTTGTAACTACAACATATTGATTATGGACACATTTAGAAGGTTCAATATGAAGACGAGGTGGCCGAGTGGTTAAGGCGTTGGACTGCTAATCCAATGGGCTCTGCCCGCGTGGGTTCGAATCCCATCCTCGTCGGGAGACATTTTACTTTTTATGCTTCCTAAATTAATAGTAATAAAAGCGATTAAATTTCTTGATCATTGTTTTTTCTTAAGTACTATGTGTACATTGCGGACACCGTGTCCATTATCAATAGTTACCTAATGATAATGGACAGTTAGTGTCAGAAATGTACATATAATATTTGTAAAATCTTAAATTACGCTGATGATACTAATCTACTAATCAGCGGAAAATCTATTTCTGACATCGAACATTTGAGCAACGACTGCATTAACAACCTAGAAATATGGTTTATAACAAACGATCTAATACTAAATGAGTCTAAAACCAATATTGTATTATTTAAGACAACTGAAGCCATAAACACGCCCCCACACATCACTATAAATAATAAATTATATCCAATTACAAATAGTGTCAAATGTCTTGGAATTATATTTGATAACACCTTAAAATATAATCATCATATTGACTATATCTGTAATAAACTAAGCGGAGCGTGTTATGGACTTAGGGTATTAATCAAAAACACAAACCATCGCATTGCTAAACTATTTTACTCTTCAAACATTGAATCCCAATTAAGATATGGTCTGATATTTTGGGGTGGCAGTACTTCTGCAGGGAAAGTGTTTACACTGCAAAAAAGGGCAACAAGAATATTACTTAAACAAAAAAATAAATGCAAGCTGTAGAGGCTTGTTTAGAAATCAAAAGATATTGTCCTTTTATGGTCTCTACATTTACGAGTGTTTGAAATTCTTTTTAAAAAACAGGTCGCTATTCGGGGACGTGTTTTACTCAACTAGATACCCTAGCAAATACGGTCAAGTATACAACTTACCACATCATTCACTCAATAAATTTAAGCAAGGTTGTTTTTACTCATCCCTTAAAATGTTTAACCATCTTCCATTGTCAATTAAAGTAATAAATGATTACAACAAAGCCAAAAGAAAAATATATGAACTCTTATGTGATCTTGAGCCATACTCTATGTCAGAATTTTATAATTTTAAATTTTAATTACGTGAACTTTCCATGTTATTATTTATTTATTTATTTTATCGATATTTTACATTGAATTTATCTATCTAAAATTTATATATATTTATATATACAGGGTGTCCGTAATTCGAGAGAATGTATGGGGATCTCGCTTATTTGAAGAGATACAGAGTCGGTTAAATTGGGGCAAAGTTGCGTAATTTGATGCTTATTAATAATCTGAAAACAGATTTAAGATATCTTTAATTACTTTTGAGATTTTCGCAAAAAACCGTTTTTTCGAAATTCTGTTTTTATTTTTTTATTCAAAATCTATTTATTTTAGAAATATGGTACTTTGACATTATTAAGGTACTTTTTGATGGGGAATCGAATGGTATTTTTTATTTTGAGATAACTCTTCAAATTACATGAGAACTGGAACTAACTTTTGTTTTTCTTATGGGCGCCATTTTGAATTTTGATTGCATATGAAAGGATGTTTTTTTCTGAATTCAATAATGTATAACACTTATACTTTATTTTGTTTGTAACATGTATAATTCTATTATCAAAACTATTACTTGTTTATTGTAAACAAGCCCTTAGAAACAATTGCAGCTTGTTTGTTTACAATCAAATTATTCATTGTTTGCAACTACATTGCATTGTTTAGAAGTATTTCTTACGGATATAAGAAAAAATGTCATACAGTAATGAAGAATTACGTGATATGATAAATATTTATTATTTATCAAATAAAAATGTACACCGTACTTCAGAAGAGTACCTCTTGCGGTATCCAGAAAGGCGACAACCATCCCAGAGTCACTTCGTAACCCTACATCAAAATTTATTGAAATACGGTTCATTCAAAAAACCTAGAACAAAATATGGAGACCGTTTTATAAATAATTACGAGGATGAAATTTTACAGCAGGTAAATAATAATATTTATTTTAAAAATATGATAACGTGGTTTATGCAGGTGCAGGATGAACCAACGACGTCAACTAGACAAATTGCGAGAACCATTAATAAGTCTCATCAATCAGTATGGCGAGTTTTAAAAAAGCATAAATATCGCCCGTACAAAATTAAAATAACCCAAACTCTGCATCCTGGCGACAACGAGAGACGTACAGAATTTTGCCATTTTCTATTAAATAAGTTGGAACAAAATCGGCAGTTTTTGGAAAATATTATCTGGACAGACGAATGTAAATTTACCAACTGCGGTTTATTTAATCGCCACAACCAACATTTCTGGAGTTTAAATAATCCCAGACAATTTGAACAACGACGGCCGCAAATTCGGTTTAGTCTAAATGTATGGGTAGGTTTGTTAAATGACGAAATGATAGGCCCATACATTTACGAAGAAAATTTAAATTCTGCTCGTTATTTAAATATTTTAAGAACTGTTTTAACAGATTATTTAGACGAACATATTACGTTGGATCGATTAAGTGAACTTTGGTTCCAACAAGACGGCGCACCTCCGCATAATAGTGCCGTTGTCAGTAGTTGCTTAGAAGAAATGTTCGAAAATAATGTTATTTCAAATAGAAGTGTAGTCCGCTGGCCAGCGCGCTCACCAGATCTGTCGCCTCTTGACTATTTCTTGTGGGGCTCAATTAAAGATAATGTTTACAAAACCATTCCACAAGATGTTGAAGATCTCCGAAGAAACATTCTAGCAGCATTAAATAATATTCGAAGAAGAGACATAGCACGATCAATTAAACATTTAAGAAGGAGGGCAGAATTGTGCATTGAAATAAATGGCGGATTATTTGAGCATTTGTTATAATTCTTTATTTATTGTTATTTGTAAAAGACTTATTTAATAGGATGAACAATATTTATTTTATGTTAATTAATGTTTAATTCATAATAAAATGTAATGTACACATTTAAATTAGAGTTACCTGTAACAATTTAAAATTACATCTCTAAGGAACATTGTTAAACAACCGAACATACTTATAATCGATTGTAAACAAACAAGCTGCAATTGTTTCTAAGGGCTTGTTTACAATAAACAAGTAATAGTTTTGATAATAGAATTATACATGTTACAAACAAAATAAAGTATAAGTGTTATACATTATTGAATTCAGAAAAAAACATCCTTTCATATGCAATCAAAATTCAAAATGGCGCCCATAAGAAAAACAAAAGTTAGTTCCAGTTCTCATGTAATTTGAAGAGTTATCTCAAAATAAAAAATACCATTCGATTCCCCATCAAAAAGTACCTTAATAATGTCAAAGTACCATATTTCTAAAATAAATAGATTTTGAATAAAAAAATAAAAACAGAATTTCGAAAAAACGGTTTTTTGCGAAAATCTCAAAAGTAATTAAAGATATCTTAAATCTGTTTTCAGATTATTAATAAGCATCAAATTACGCAACTTTGCCCCAATTTAACCGACTCTGTATCTCTTCAAATAAGCGAGATCCCCATACATTCTCTCGAATTACGGACACCCTGTATATATATATATATATATATATATATATATATATATATATATATATATACCTTTGTGACGATTTACATGTACAAGTATTATTTTGTATGTATTTGTGGAATGTAAATAAATTATAAAAAAAAAAAAAAATACTTAAATAAAAACAGGGAAGAAAGGAATTTAACTGCTTTTTATTACTATTATAACTATCTTCACATAACTCACGAATACATATATATCCTAAATTAAAACATACTTATTAATAAATATTTATACTACTACTACTATACAGGCAATTTTTTTTAAAGTGTACATATGCATACGCTAAAAATTTTACGACATTCGTTGTTTTTTTAAAATAGTTCAATTTGAATCTTTAAACGAGTGTTTTCCACTCCCAGATTAAGCATGAAGTAAAATTTCGAGTTTAGAAAAGCCTGAAAATTTGGTTTGGTCGCGTAGCGCGAAGCGCGGAGCGACCAAACCAAATTATCAGGCTTTTCTAAACTCGAAATTTTACTTCATGCGCCACGCGTATAAAACACTGATTTCAAGCGAAGTTCGAAATATACTAGTAAAGCAGTATGCTAAAGACGTACATTCTAAACTTCACATCAAATCAGTGTTTTGTACGCGTGGCGCATGAAGTAAAATTTCGAGTTTAGAAAAGCCTGAAAATTTGGTTTGGTCGCTCCGCGCTTCGCGCTACGCGACCAAACCAAATTTTCAGGCTTTTCTAAACTCGAAATTTTACTTCATGCTTAGTCTGGGAGTGGAGAACACTTGTTTAACGATTCAAATTGAACTCTTTTGAAAAACAACGAATGTCGTAAAATTTACAGCGTATGCATGTGTATACTTTAAGAGGGCCATTTATTGCTGGTTGTGTGTTTCTGGGATACGAGATGGCGCAGAGATAGCAAAGTTGCAGAAAGTAGTTTTGAGTATGTATTGGTGTATAGTGCCTCCGAATTTTATTCGAAAAATTCCTTGTATCATCTTCATTGAAAAAAAAAGAAATATTAAAAATACAGGGCTATTCAAATAGAACGAGCAGATTTAAAACATTTATTTCTTCCAAACTACTAAAGGTAGAACTATAATTCCAACGTTCCTGGACAGACAAAAGTTTATAATTTAAACAGTCCAGGCAGACGTTCCAACCACGGCCGCATTGGCGCTGTTGCTTGTCATTTTGATTGTCTGTAGTAAAATGGCGATACAACTAGAAACAGCACTTTGTGTGCTGCAATTAGCAAAACTAGAGTCCATTATTGAGGTGCAGCGTGCTTTTACCGCCTCGTTATAAGCAGATTTACCAATGGCATCAAAAATTCGTAGACGATGGTTACATCTACAAACAGAAAATCACGGGACATCCACGCACATCGAATGAAAATGTCGAGCATATTCGTACAGTTTATGAAAGAAGCCCAAAAAAATCCACAGCACGGGTAACACATGGTGCTCATATTAATTGCATAAAAAATTAAACTTTTCTCTCTCCAGGAACGTTGGAATTGTGTTTCTATCTTTTGTAGTTTGGATGAAATAATAAATATTATACATCAAGTGAATTAAACACGATTTTATTCACGAAAAGATTTTTGATTTCACGAGCGCCTAGGCGCGAGTGAAATCATTTCTTTGAGTGAATAAAGGTGTTTAATTCACGTGGCGTATATATGTTTTTATTCAATTTTGACGAAATTGTAAAGAAAATGTACTGTAGATTTATTTTTAAATAAATGTTGAAAAACTATGTAGACTGTGAAATCCATTTTCATGACGACGTATTATTTATATATTGTTGTAACTCCATAACAACCGTAATAAACAAGGTTTTAACTCACTAGTGACCTAAAAAAAAATTAATTCACTAGTGAATAAAACCTTGTTTATTACGGTTGTTATGGAGTTAATAATGTCGATTTAAATTAACAAAATTGAATAAATGTTTAAAATCTGTTCCTTTTTTTTAATTTAATTCTTTATTAGTGTATTAGAAAAATCCTTACACAAGTCAAGTAAATAGTATACAAGATAAATATTAAGTATGTAATAGTGATAATAACATAATAAAATAAAATGAAACCTGAGAATGTGTATATAATTGTGGCAAATTAAACAAATACTAATAACAATCTACTATAAATTAGTCAATAAATAAGTTTAAATTGAATATATAAATTCGATAAAATTGAATATACCTATAAGTAAGATAAAATGAATTATATAAATAAGATAAAATTGAATATATAAATAAGATAAAATTTAATATATAAATAAATAAATAAATTTTAAAACGGACTATTTCATTAAACAATACCTCCAAAAGTAATAAATTCCTCGATGTTGTAAGACGATAATTCCAGCAGAAATTCTTTAATGACATTTTTAAATTTAATAAAATATAAATTACGTGTATTTTCTGATAATCTATTAAGCAGAAGCGGGCCGAAATAATTAGTTCCCGTTTGTGATTTTTTAAGTCTAATTTGGGGTAGCTTTATGTCCTTTCGGTGTCTGGTAGGATACTCATGGTGTTCATGAGTTGTGTACGCGTGTAAGTTTCGTTTGACGTAACATAAACACTCCAAGATAAATATGGCTGGTAAAGTAAGAATACGGAGTTGTTTGAATTTTTCCTTACAGTCGGCTTGGTATCCAAGTCCGGTAAGGGTGCGAATAGCTTTGCGCTGTAAGCCGAAAAGCCTGTGTCGAGATGCCGAATGACCCCACACCAAAATACCGTGTTGGAGATGGCAATGACAACACTCGTAGTGCACAGTTTTGAGTATCCATCCAGACACCTGATTTGACAGACTTTTTAACCGATAAATGCCCCGAGACATTCTTTTTGCTATTTCAGCACCATGCTGTTCCCATTTTAGTGCATTGTCCAATTGTATGCCTAGGAATTTTGTGTTCGCGGGCTGGACAGCAACTGTTTTCTTTAGTGTAAAAATCATATTTACGGTTTTAGACGGATTAACCGTAAGCTTATTCATGTTAAACCATTGTTCAGCATTAAGAAGGGAAGTTTTGTTTTTGTCTTGAACATCTACTAGGGAGGATGCTACATTGACAATTGTTGTATTGTCCGCAAAAAGAAAAATATTACAATTTTCTAGGTGCAAGGGAAAGTCATTAAGGGGATTATTGCAGTGTAACACGCCGATCGTGTTGGAAAGACCCACATAGTTTAGAGTAGCTCATCCGATGCCAAATTTACAGGACAAGTGGGGCGAATACAGTCAGAGAGAAAAGCGGCAGTTCGCTGTGCATTTGTGCATTGCTCCTTGGCATTAACGGATGGGGTCTCGCGTCGCGTGGAATAGACGAAAAAAAAAAAGCGTATAAAAAAGAAGGATCGAAGGAAAGTGTCGATTCGTATTATTTAAACACGCTGATAATACATACAAGCTATGTATTGTTTTCAATTCGTTAGAAAGCGTTATCAGATCCTGTGTTATTTTTCGGTATTTACAAAACTGATGATTCTTATTCTTGTCAATATAACACATTATTTTTACTTTTAAGACTCCAGTTTCGACAGCCGAACAAACTATGTGTTTTATTTTATTAAATTATAGATTATTTCTTAAAAATATAATAATAAAATAATTCATGTTCATAAGCTCATTGTGAATATTTATATGCCGGACATATATGGAAAAAAAATCGGAACATAGGATTTTCAATGATATTTTTTAAATGGGAATATTATCTTCCCTAACTGCTATTGCCATGAAAATAATGTGTATTAATTTGGCCTCTGCCAAATTGGGTAAATACCCCAAATTTTGTATATTTGAACCTTACTTGAAATCAGCGTTTTATACGCGTGGCGCATGAAGTAAAATTTCGAGTTTAGAAAAGCCCAGAAAATTTGTCTCGGGTCGCTGCGCGACCCTCGACAAATTTTCACGGGGCTTTTCTAAACTCGAAATTTTACTTCATGCTTAGTCTGGGAGTGGAAAACACTCGTTTAAAGCCTTGAATTGAACTTTTTTTTAAAAAACAAGGAATATCTAAAGATTTAAAGAAAATAAGCTAAATTTGGAAAACGTATACTTTAAAGAAAAACTCCCTGTATGTTATTGTGTTGTATTCAACTTAAATCTTATTAGGTTATTACTCATATTAAGTTTAAGATTCATTTCTTGCCTGATGAAGGAGCAACTCTCTAAGCAATCCTAAATATCTAATCCATGTTACATATCAAATATTTAGCTTAAATGTTTTGATAGTTGTTGCTTACATTATACGGCTCAGTCAACTTAGCCCCCCGAAGTACGACTTTGTTGAAAAAAACTTGTCAGTTAGGCTACTGTTTTCTAGGCATCATCTTTGTAATAGCCAGTGTCTTTGAACATACATAAAGTAATTACAACGCCAACATATTTCTTGGAAGCGGTATTTTATATGCCAATCATGATTTTG
Source organism: Philonthus cognatus (assembly GCA_932526585.2). NCBI lineage: Eukaryota > Metazoa > Arthropoda > Insecta > Coleoptera > Staphylinidae > Philonthus > Philonthus cognatus. The sequence goes on along the minus strand of OW052247.1, from coordinate 52,841,722 downwards.
TATTGAAATTCAGCAAGTAAATGGTAATACGCATACAGGAGCTGAAAGCTCTCACATTAAAGTTTGGATGTGAACTTTTTTACCTGATATTTTTGAGAGAATATTTTTTTCATATTCTGCTGGCGCTAGCTCTAAGCAATCTTTTGCACCCAATTTGATTAAAAAAATCTCATTTCGGGGGGCTAGGGTTTAAAATGTTTTATAATCTTTTGGGGTTGTGGGGGTTGTGGGGGTGGCGCTAGCTTTTAAATTGGTAGCGCTAGCTGGCGCTAGCTCTGAGGAATCCGAATACTGTAAGAAAACTTGAAAATCCAAACTCGGGGGGCTAGCAACAACCTAGCCCCCCGAAAGTTCAAACCCCCGTAACTTTCTTGTCTAAACGGCGCTAGCTCTAATTTTTGTGGCTTTAGCTAGCGCTAGCTAAGGCCCGTCTAGCGCAACAGTTATTTTTTAAAAAGTCGAACTTCGGGGGGCTAAGTTGACTGAGCCGTATAAATAGAGGATTGCAATAACATTCAATTACAATTCATTTATTCCTTATTTACTTACTATCAAAATATGACTCATCATAAATCAGCCAAATTTGAAAAAAATATATTGGGCTCGGTGCAATGTTCAGCAAGAAGCTTGTTATTTTAAATGCAATAAGGTAGTTATTATCTACCTTATTATTATTCTTATTATTCTATTTTTTCTCAAAATAATTAACAATGAATATGCACGCAGTTAAACCCTACATTTTTTTAAACATTCGTCAAACAAATATTACCTGTGCTCAGTAAAAAATAGTTGATTTGTAACATTAATCTACGACAACGTCATATTGGTGTTATTCTAACTATTCTTATAGTTTTGATATCATTGATTCGTTGATGAAGTCGCAGTTGGTTCAAATAGGTCCGATTGCTAGAAACTTTACAATTTACTTTATTAGTTTTATTGCGACAAGTTTAATGGCATTTAAAAACTGCTTTAACAACAAGAGATTTAAGACGAAATAATGATTTGAACAAGACTGATTGTTATTCGATTGCTTCTGGCTTATTAATCAGCTTAAAAAACTTTAAAAATAATTTAATAATACCGACACTGTCAAATAATAAGGAAAGCCAATATTAAAGGTATATTACACATCTTTATTTAAATTAGTGAAACATTTCGTGTTTTCTATATTAGTGAACATGCAGTATAAAAAAATATTTATTCCATTAGTAGTCAGAAAGCATGAAAATAAAACACTAGCACAATAAAATATCGATTATAATTGCGAAATATTAATTTTACGAGAATAAATGCTAACGACGCGAGCCGATTTTGTTAACTATGATTGAAAAAAGAAAAGAAAAACAAACGCGGAGCCGCGCAGCATTCACCGGCCCAGGGATAAACGCTGGCCGCATGCTGCTCGCCCCTCCAATAATTGTGCAGATGAGTGTACAACGCGTTATATCAAAAATAATAACGGCCCTAGCACCGATCCTTGTGGTACATCATGACTAATACGTCGGAAACTCGATGACTTCCCCCGAATGCATACTTTCTGTCTTCGATTGGATAGGTAAGATTGAATTAGATTACAGCTTACATTAAATTAAATGGGCGACAATTTTCATTAGGCAGAATGTGTACTCCTAAGTTAGGCATGCAAATATTAAGTGATAAACCTATATGATCTGACATACTTGTATTACAGGGGTTGATAGAGTACTCGGTTTCAAAATTGATAAAAATATTGTCTATTCTATTAACACCCCTTGTATTAAAATCTACAATTGGAATTAATCCATAGCAAAGAAACATATCAGACAAAGAAGTTACTTTACTGTCACTGCACAAATTGAAATTTATGTTGAAATCACCCACTAAGATAATAAAATAATTATTTAATTGATGAGGTGGATACATGATGAAACTCCATAATACTATTTGAAATAAAACAACACAGTTGAGAGGGTTTCACTTTTATTGTTGAACACTGCAACATGTTTCACCACACAGTGGCTTCATCAGGCAGATGAAATATCATTATTTCATCTGCCTGATGAAGCCACTGTGTGGTGAAACATGTTGCAGTGTTCAACAATAAAAGTGAAACCCTCCCAACTGCGTTGTTTTATTTCAAATAATAAAATAATTGTTAGTGTTTAAGGTTTCTAGGTAAGACGTTATTATATTCATAAATTCAGACCAGATCCCAGAAGGTGATCTGTAGACACAAATGATTCAGAGATTAAGATTTGGGACATAACTGCGAGATATTTCACGATCTTTTTCTCTAGAAAATAATTTAGTTTTATGGTTAAAATTATTATTTTTGATCTGACTGTCCACGTAAATAATTGTGCCACCGTAATTATTTCCAGGACGTCAGTAGTATGCACTACACGTTAAAGTATTTATCTGCGATATTTCACACTCAATGCTGCTTAGCCAATGATCTGTGAGGCAAATCATCGAATTTGGGAGACTGATCGATTAAATAACAGTCCAATTCATTAAATTTATTTCGAAGGGACTGAATATTTTGAAATAAAATATTCACATTATTTTCTTTTTCTTCTTGCTGTAATGAAAAAAATTATTGATACACACATTCTCAGGCCAAACCTCGGGTTTCTTAAGTTCATCAATAATGTCCGAGTGAGCACTGAGTTTAAAAGATGAATATTCGTTAGGATGTTTAGACTGTAATTGTTCGCATTCGATAGAAATGAAGTTCTTTTCCTTAAGGTAATCTAGAAGTTGTTCTTTCTTGAGTTCGGGATCCAGTCTGAAGATATGGAGGTGTTTATATCTAGGTGCACCCTTGATCGACTCCCCTTTAGAAGAACCCATAACGGCGTTGAACTTCTTCCTTTTGTATGTAACTTGCTTCCATCCCTGAATATTTGGTTCCATGTTGCTAGTATTCTCTGTGGTCTTTGACTCGAATTCCGGACTACGTAGTTGAGTTGGTTTCTCTTGAGATACGTGTACAGTATTGCTACTACTTTTCTTCTGGGTAGTTTTCGTCGCGGTTGTGGTTGGTACGGCTGCAACTGTCTTAACATTTTCAGTAAGATTTGGTTTATTAATACTAGGTGGCGGACCATTCCTTTTATTTAACTGGTTGATATGGTTGTCTACATCAGTTTGTTTACATTTTGACTTTTCAGTAAGATTTGGTTTATTAATACTAGGTGGCGGACCATTCCTTTTATTTAACTGGTTGATATGGTTGTCTACATCAGTTTGTTTACATTTTGACTTTTCAGTAAGATTTGGTTTATTAATACTAGGTGGCGGACCATTCCTTTTATTTAACTGGTTGATATGGTTGTCTACATCAGTTTGTTTACATTTTGACTTTTCAGTAAGATTTGGTTTATTAATACTAGGTGGCGGACCATTCCTTTTATTTAACTGGTTGATATGGTTGTCTACATCAGTTTGTTTACATTTTGACTTTTCAGTAAGATTTGGTTTATTAATACTAGGTGGCGGACCATTCCTTTTATTTAACTGGTTGATATGGTTGTCTACATCAGTTTGTTTACATTTTGACTTTTCGTTTAATACTGAAATTTTTTAATGTTGAATTCTCGAACTCCAGAACTTCCTTTAGGTGTTGATAAGCTTCTATGGTAAAGTCAATCTCTTGTACTTGCCCCATGTTTGGTGGTGTCGGTGTTAGAGGCGCTAGGACCAGTGAGGTTAGGTCGTACCCACAGCAGGTTTTAGCCCTTTCTGCACAGCTGTTGTGGTAGATTGTTTTACAGAAGTGACACTTGACTCCCGTTCTAGTAGCAGCACCACACACACATTTTTTTGCACTATTAGTTTCATATATTTTCAATGAGTTAGCGGACGCTTTACTGGTAGTAGGCGCCATCTTTTTAACAATTTTATTTTGAATAACCCTATATAATATATAAAGATATTTACAAATTATTTTTATTTCCCTCTCTTACAAGAACTATCGACCATAGGTTTTCCTGCCCCCTTATTTATACTATTTTTTCGTAATATGAAGATTAAGCTTTCAGATAAAAAATAACTAAAAAAAATACAATTTATTTTGAATAACCCTATATAATATATAAAGATATTTACAAATTATTTTTATTTCCCTCTGTTACAAGAACTATCGACCATAGGTTTTCCTGCCCCCTTATTTATACTATTTTTTCGTAATATGAAGATTAAGCTTTTAGATAAAAAATAACTAAAAAAAATACAATTTTATTTTGAATAACCCTATATAATATATAAAGACATTTACAAATTATTTTTATTTCCCTCTCTTACAAGAACTATCGACCATAGGTTTTCCTGCCCCCTTATTTATACTATTTTTTCGTAATATGAAGATTAAGCATTTAGATAAAAAATAACTAAAAAAAATCTGTAATTATTGAGTTAAGAAGTAACTAAAACTAAGTAGTGTCTCGCTTTATTAAGTATCTGTACGCAATTTAAAATAAATATTAGATTATAAATGTGGATTAGAAATGTGGATGAATAGTTATAATTAGAAACGAAATTCAGATGAATGAAGATGGCTGGAATGTGCTGCATAAAATTTTAAGCACTCCTGGCATACAAATTGACATTTAGCATATAAATTGGTGGGCGAATTAAAATGTGTCCGAGTTGTTCACGCACGCCGACAAATGCCCTATTTGCTGCCATTCATTTGCAATTCTCATATGATGGGTATTTGAATACCTACATGTCAAAATTAATGATGTCCATCTCACATCATAGGCACATTCAAATTTCAACAGCAAAAATATAATTGAGTCACGGCAAGCTTATAAATGCGAATATTTCCAAAAAAAGAAAAGAATATTTTATTTCAAACATTAAAAGTGCGATTCTTTTCGCAATCTACAACAAGTTAGTCTTACAAAGACTATATCAAACACTCATTGAAACAACTACTTCCCGGGCTAATACCCCGACGGACATTGAATTATACAACAAGTGTTTGCTGTTACATACAGTAACCTACTGCAAATGTAGCAATTTGGGTCAAATTATTCAAGCCATCTATAGACGCGTTTCGAGATTTATCTCTCATCAGTATAGCTTTGCCATTACCTCCAAACAATTTGACACCTTAGACTGGCGATCACGTTACCGTTCAAACATAAGTATAAATGAAATTGCCAATTCTTGGTTGCAGAATACTTCAAACATTAAAAGTGCGATTCTTTTCGCAATCTACAACAAGTTAGTCTTACAAAGACTATATATATGTTTGATATAGTCATTGTAAGACTAACTTGTTGTAGATTGCGAAAAGAATCGCACTTTTAATGTTTGAAGTATTCTGCAACCAAGAATTGGCAATTTCATTTATACGAATATTTTATTTACTTATTTAGATCTTTCTTGTTCTGCGTTAATATAGTAGGTAGTGATAAAAGTATTATTTTTGACTAAATAATCACTGGAAATAATTGATCTTACTGTTAAGCAATAAATAATACAATCTATTATTTCCACTAACAAAAATGGCCGAGTGGAATACGGTTTGTAGGTTAAGGCGGCCGAGGAGAAAAACTGGGAGAAAAACGCGCTAAATTTAAATACTGAACCCTGAACCAATGTAGTGATACTAAAAATATTTAAAGGGGCCTCAAAATAACTTGCGTTTAGGGCCTCTCAGGTGTTAAATACGCCACTGAGTTTAATCATCTTTTAAGAATGATCTACTTTTGATGACCTATTTTTCTTTTCAGTTATCCCTCTTGCAGTGGCGACAGGGCCCCAGGACTTGCAGCTGATATGCATTTCAGAGATGATGTGATTGCTTTCATTGGACCAGCTTGCATGTTTGCTCTTGAACCTGTGGCTAGTTTGGCTGCTTACTGGAATACACCAATCATCACAGGAATGGGTGATCAAGTAAGAAAAATCAATCTTTGGTCATATAATTGTTTTCTCAGAACAGAACACTGTTTTTTTTTTAAATATAGTGCACGTAAAACAATTTATTTTAAAATGCATACCCATTTTTCGATCTTTATATAAAAGTGTTTTATTTAAAACAATTGTCATTTATTGTTTAAACATGAAGTAACATCTGTTGTGGTCCAACTGCTGGACGGTAGCCCCCTGCAAAGATATAAGAAAATCCATATTTCTTTAATAACTTTCTCATTTATCACTTGGTGAAACATTTTGAAATAATATTAAAGGATAAATTAAAAACACTTGGTTTGTTTCACAAATAGTGAAACAAACCAAGTATTTTTAATTTAACCTTTAATACATATTATAGTAAAATCCAATTTGCGCAAAATTAATAATTTAAGTCAACAGCCTATAAAAACACTAATTTTATAAACCTGATAACTTTATCAACTGAAATAAACTTCTATAAGCCATCCGACCCATATATAAGTATATCCAAATAGGACAGGGTGTGTGTTTTATTGTCATCAACCCCTCGGCGTATTTTAAGGCGTCGTAAAATGACGGGGTATTATATTGAGTTCTTGGCCCTTTTTGTCCGTCATCCTAGTCCGATTATGCAAATCTGGGCGTTAATAGCGCGTGCGACGTTTCGCTCTCGCTCTCAGTCTTCCCCAGGGATGATAGAATCCACCGACGTCCTCTTTTTTCAATGTCTGTATTTAACGGATAAATTATACGGATGCACAATTGCATCAGAAACGGGGTGATAATGTACGCTATATTGCAAATAATGCGACGTCTTTATGAGCGGATTAAATTCTGATTTTGAAGTTTAATTAAATAAAAGTGAATGCACATAAAGGAAAGTTTTCTTTTAAGTATACATTGAATAAATTAAATTTTCAGGTATTCGTAAACCCGACACCATATGGTAAAAGGGAATACTGATTATATATACCGGGTGGTGCTTCGGACGGCGCACCATAGGGATTTCAATGTATTTTTTTAAATTCTCATTTATTTACTTCCCACGTCATTTTATCAAAAAATCATAAGATAGGTTTTTTGTGGGGATCAAAAAACTGAGTGTAATACACCCACTTGAGATATTTTAAATGTATCATTTTTCAAGATATAAATTATTTTGAAATCATTAGTTTAACAATATAAATATGCCGTGCCTTGCAAAAATAATGTCGCGTTTACACCTGTCATTATTTATTAAATGTATCAACATCTACAAATAAACACACTGTTAAAAGTACTCTTAAAATCTACGTATTGAATACGTAACGAAAAATTATAAATGGTTTTACGGGTGAAACAGTTCTCGACAAGAAAGTGCCAATTTACGGTTAAATACCTAAAACCGACTTAATAGAACTGATGGTCATTGTAAGTAAAAATAAGTGTGGAAATAGATTACAAGAATACTTCAACAGCTTAATTACTCGTAATTATCATTGGCGCAATGAATTATAAATGTAAGCGCAAGACATTATTATTTAAAACTAATGTATATCCTACATTTAGAAAATAAATAAATATTTATAATAGGTAACATGATTTTTTGATAAAATAGCATGGGAAGGATATAAAGGACCATGTATTTATTTAAATCTCAATTATTTACTCCCCATGTGCTTTTATCGTAAAATCAATAACAGTTTTTATGTAGAGTATACAAAAATATTTCTTAATAGTTTTATTTTATAGATTTTAAAGACAATTAATAAAACTCATTATGTAATATTAAAAACTGAATAATCGTTAACCAAAATCAAAAATAACTATAAACTAGATTCCGAAGCCAAAACAAGAAAGAATAAAAAAAAAACTATATCAAGTGTTCGAATACATTTCCTTCGGCAGCTTGGCAATATTCCAATCGATTATAAAATTCACGTCTAACATTTGCTAACTGATAGCGAGTTATTTTTCCACACTCGACACAAATGGCATTTTTAAGATCCTCCACATTATTGAATGGTATTCCATTATAAATTTTGGATTTTAAGTGTCCCCATAGATAATAGTCGTTAGGAGAAAGGTCAGGCGAACGAGGAGGCCACTGAATATCGTAATTAGGTCCAATTATTTTTCGATTAAAACTGTCGTTTAAAAATTCACGCACAATGCGGCTGGTATGCGCAGGGCAGCCATCCATTTGAAACCATATTTGTTGGTCTTCTTGAGCCACTTCAGTTATTGCTGGCGCTATTTTTTCAATTAACAATTCCAGAAAACTTTCTCCGGTCAAGTTTCCATCGATAAAAAATGGTCCTATAATGTGTTGTCCTAAAATTCCAGCCCAAACGTTGACTTTTACAGGATACTGTGTTTTTGTGTTAATCACTTTATGTGGATTTTGTGTAGCCCACATTCTAACATTTTGCACATTGGGTTCGTTATGCAGAGTAAATGTGCATTCATCCGTAAAACAAATATTTTTAAGAAAGTCACGATCATCGTTTACCTTTTCCATTATTTCGTAACAAAACGCACTTCTTTTAAACATATCTTTTTCGAGAAGTTCTTGGTGACACTGGTATTTGTAGGAATGAAACTTGTTTGCTTTCAAAATACGCAAAACTGTGGAGTGGTGTACGCCAACGTTTGCAGATATTTGTCTTAAACTCAATGTTGGATTTTCTATCGTAGTGGCCACAACATTAAAAACACTCTCATTTTCTACTTGAAGACGTCCAATTTCTTTATGACACTTGCAATGATCAATTAGTGTACCAGTATTTTCAAACTTTTTAACTAATCTAATCTAACTGTTGTGTGATCAGGAATATTTCGATCTGGGTATTTTACACTAAACATTGCACTTACTTCTCGAGAACTGTTTCCTCCGTAAAACCATTTCACCATTTCTATTTGTTCGTCAATTGAATACATAATTTGATTTTAAAAGTTCTTTTAACACAGTAGCTAATATTACTTTTACTATTTGATGTCAATAGAGATAATTAAAAATGTCAGTTGTAAGCGTGACGTTATTATTTTTCCAAGGCACGGTATATTTTTTTTTTTTTAAATTGTAATTTTAAAATAATGTGGATCTCGAATTTAGATAACAAATAAATATTTTAAATGGGTGTATTAGACTCAGTTTTTTGATCCCCACAAAAAACCTATCTTATGATTTTTTGATAAAATGACGTGGGAAGTAAATAAATGAGATTTTAAAAAAATACATTGAAATCCCTATGGTGCGTCGTCCGATGCACCACCCGGTATAGGTATTCGTAGTTTTTATAAAAGTATTTAATTTGATACTCCTAGCGAGTTTTTCTACTCCTTGGTTAAGCATGAAGTAAAATTTCGAGTTGGGAAAAGCCTGAAAATTTGGTTTGGTCCCGTAGCGCGAAGCGACCAAACCAAATTTTCAGGCTTTTCTTGAGCATTTAGCATAGCTAATAGAAAATTCCTTTAATAAAAGCGTTCTATTTGAAACTTCAAACGAGTGTTTCCACTCCCAGACTAAGCATGAAGTAAAATTTCGAGTTTAGAAAAGCCCCATGAAAATTTGTCGAGGGTCGCGCAGCGACCCGAGACAAATTTTCGGGCTTTTCTAAACTCGAAATTTTACTTCATGCGCCACGCGTGTAAAACACTCATTTTAAGTGAAGTTAAAAAAATCTCTCGTTAATTAGTATTAGAAATGTTTATTGCGTATAGCCAAATCTTTCAAAATTCAAGCACTTGCTGCAATTGCGTAGCGCTACGCGACCAAACAGAATTTTCAGGCTTTTCTAAACTGATTTAAAGTAAAGTTCAAAATATACTGCTTAAGTTTAATACATTTTATAAATGTTTACTTCATCTAACTCAAAATTCGAGCAATTTGCTTTGGGATATGTAAGAATAATTAAAACAACAAATCTGAAAGCTAATTGCTCAAGGCGCTTGAATGTTGAAAGATTTGGCTATACGAAATAAACATTTCTAATACTTATTAACGAGAGATTTTTTTAACTTCACTTAAGTGAAGTGATTTATAAGCATGGCGCATGAAGTAAAATTTCGAGTTTAGAAAAGCCCAGAAAATGTTCACGGGGCTTTTCTAAACTCGAAATTTTACTTCATGCTTAGTCTGGGAATGGAAACACTCGTTTGAAGCTTCAAATTGAACGCTTTTATAAAAACAACGAAATCATGAAAATTTACGAAACGCTGTAATCATCGGGATATGTATACTCTGAAAAATTCCCAGTATATTTCATTTATCATACTTTAGTAAAGAAGGAAATATATAATATATAAAATTGCGAAAAAACTATTCGTGAAAATGCAAACAATGTCTTAATTAATAAGACAACTTAAGACGATAAATATATAACTGTATTTTATTAAACGGCAGTCTATAATAAATGTAATAATAAATTAAGTACATGTAAGATACACATGTACTTAATTTATTATTACATTTATTTTAGACTGCCGTTTAATAAAATACAGTTATATATTTATCGTCTTAAGTTGTCTTATTAATTAAGACATTGTAAAAAATGGTCTATTCCGTTAAATAAAGAAATAAAGTTTAAAATTAAATTGTAAAGAGTCTTTCAATGTCAACGCTCGAATTTTGTTAGATTATATATTCCATTAGTATCCCTGTATTTATGAGAGTAGCGTAAATCGTATTCAATATTTTAACTAAGATATAACATATTATTCTTATTTTTAATTATCATATACTAATATTATTAGTATTTGTAATGTTTTTGTAGAAGAATAATAAAATATGATTTTAAACTATTAAATTAAGACTTAAAATATAGCTGCGCTATTTAGGATACACTATGGTTGCCCGGGTTACTATATAAAGTGTTGTAGTTAGGTTACCCAATGTACTCGCTTCGGCGGTACATATACTAAAATTGGAACGATACAGAGAAGATTAGCATGGCCCCTGCGCAAGGATGACACGCAAAATCGTGAAGCGTTCCACATTTTTTGACAATTTTAATTTTGAGAATTAACGTTTAATTTTGTTTACAGGCGTTCCACATTTTTTGACGATTTTTATTTTGAGAATTAACGTTTAATTTTGTTATGTTTAACATTTATTTTTTTAATGTTTTATAAATAATACAGTAGAGCCTATTACTGAATGATTGTATTTATATAATGGTGTGTAAATTAAATTCAGTTGGTTTTGTTTGTTTGTTTGTTTCAAATATATAACTGTATTTTATTAAAAGGCAGTCTAAAATAAATGTAATAATAAATTAAGTACATGTGTATCTTATAGCTGTAAAAAATGGTCTATTCCGTTAAATAAACAAATAAAGTTTAAAATTGAATTCTAAAGAGTCTTTCAATGTTAACGCTCAAATTTTGTTAGATTATATATATTCCATTAGTATCCCTGTATTTATGAGAGTAGCGTAAATCGTATTCAATATTTTAACTAAGATGTAACATATTATTCTTATTTTTAATTATCATATACTAATATTATTACTATTTGTAATGCTTTTGTAGAAGGATAATAAAATATGATTTTAAACTATTAAATTAAGACTTAAAATATAGCTGCGCTATTTAGGATACACTATGGTTGCCCGGGTTACTATATAAAGTGTTGTAGTTAGGCTACCCGATGTACTCGCTTCGGCGGTACATATACTAAAATTGGAACGATACAGAGAAGATTAGCATGGCCCCTGCGCAAGGATGACACGCAAAATCGTGAAGCGTTCCACATTTTTTGACAATTTTAGTTTTGAGAATTAACGTTTAATTTTGTTTACAGGCGTTCCACATTTTTTGACGATTTTTATTTTGAGAATTAACGTTTAATTTTGTTATGTTTAACATTTATTTTTTTAATGTTTTATAAATAATACAGTAGAACCTATTACTGAATGGTTGTATTTATACAGGGTGGAAACTTTAACTAGAATAAAATTCATAACTTCGATATAGGCGATTTTTGCAAAAAATCCCGAAACACGCTAAGTATTGTTTTTTCTTGCCCTCATTTCTATGTATATGCTGCTTGTTTATCTGTTCCCGGAAGAGCGCAGCCACCTCTGACTTTTTTTTTCAAATGGAAAGGTATGTCAACAACACACTATTTATTTCTTGAATATTTACAAAGCCCACGTGATAAAAAAAAGAAAACCACTTTTACATTGAACATGTTTCGGCGTAAAGTTGTATGTTTTTGACATGTGTTTTGATGCTATGGAACTGCGTTGCTTAGTTACTAGTGATAATAATAGTCACCAAAGCAGTCACATACGCTCGTCAAGTTGTCGAAGTGATTTCTAAAATGCAGTATTTAACCGAAAATCTCCGAATCGAGATGATGATCGGTTATGGTAACAGAAGACGAAATCAGCTTGAGGTTGCTCAGTTATTTCGAGAAGAGCATCCGGATTTATCACCCATTAGCCAAGGTACCATAAGCAAAATTGAGACACAATACAACAATTTGGGTCATGTCAGGGTTGTGCCCAGACAGCGAAATCCCACTGTTCAAGCAGATACCAGGCTAAACGTATTATTAACTCTTCAAGAAAATCCAGTGACTCCAGCCAGGCAACTGGCCCGTGACAACGAGATTAGTCATACTACTGTCCTGAAAATTCTTAGATCAGCCAAGCTGTATCCTTACAAGATGCAGGCACGACATTGAGGACCTTAAGCAACGTATTAGGCATGAAATACGGCAAGTCACACCAGAAATGTTACAAAACATTAGAGATGCATGTTATCATCAATTTGCACTTTGCCAAGAAAGAAACGGTGCCCATTTTGAACATTTGTTGCATTAAATAGTATTCAAGTTATAAAAGTGTTTTTTTTTTATCACGTGGGATTTGTAAATATTCAAGAAATAAATAGTGTGTTGTATTACTTGCGCAGAGACCTTTCAAACGAGGTGTCACTTGACATACCTTTCCATTTGAAAAAAAAAAGTCAGAGGTGGCTGCGCTCTTCCGGGAACAGATAAACAAGCAGCATATACATAGAAATTAGGGCAAGAAAAAACAATACTTAGCGTGTTTCGGGATTTTTTGCAAAAATCGCCTATATCGAAGTTATGAATTTTATTCCAGTTAAAGTTTCCACCCTGTATAATGGTATGTAAATTAAATTCACTTGGTTTTGTTTGTTTGTTTCACTTATTTGTACATCATTCTTGATAATAATGCCATTATCAAGAATGATGTACAAATAATAGCCGAAACTGGTAAAAAAAAAACCTATAAGTGAAACAAAACCAAGTGAATTTAATTTACACACCATTATATTTTAAAATGTTTTACCAAGTGATTAATGAGAAAAAAGTGTCCGATAGGTTGTATTTATATTTATTTATCAACACTAATACAAAAACCCAAAACAGTTGGGGGTGTTTGACCCTTTATCTAATCTATAATAGAATTTGTAGTTAACATTCTTATCTCGCCGCTTGAGAATGAGTGGGTTATGTTTCATAAATTTTAATCATATAATTTCAAAATTATTGCAGATATGAGTAAACTTTTTACTGTGTTATTTTGAAATTACAAAAAAAGAAATTACATATTTTAGTAATTCCTTTAAGAATGGTCGTTATTGACCGTAACACGTGTCAGAAAACTGAATACAACAACATGAAACTAAACAAGCGTTTTAATTTGAAATTACCTAATATTATAATTTCGTTTCATCAAGAGTGCAGTGAACAAAATATTTACCGTATAAAAAAAGTATTTCTCGAGAACTTTTGGGTATTTTACGATTCACCAATTATTCAAAAAAGTCGAAATTCTTCGGTGTGCTTTTCACCTCCTTTATTACCTATAGCTAACTTTACTGGCCTTATTTCGTAATTGACAATTTTTCAAATTCAAACCTGAAATATGCCAAATATCTAAGATTTGCTGCCCAGAGCAGCAACTTTATAGTGTTAACGATGGCATCATCTATCCTCAAAAGAATATCGTAAATTCAACTCTCTATCTCATTTATTTTTAGAGGTATTTTACTTTTAAGACACCACTACAAACATCAAATATTTCCAAAAATGTCGAATAACTCCGAAATGGTACGACGTTCTGTGAATGTTATATTAACAAACTAGCATTCATTTTTATGAAGGAATTTAAAAGTTAAAAGTTAAAAGAAGGTTATTTAAAAGTAATATATGGGGTGTCCCATTTAAAATAACAAACTTGTATGACGCCCAGGTATTACAGATATTACTGATAAAATTATCCTTTCTCAGGAGAATGGTTTTTTATCACTGCTGATACTATTAGATTTTTCCAAAGCTTTCGATACACTGAACCATAACACATTATTATCTATTTTGTCCTTTATCGGATTTGATCTGATTTCTTGCAATCTGCTTAAAAACTACCTCCAATCGATCGCAAATGGTGAAATCTAATTATTTTATGTCTGAGGAAGTAGAAGTAAATAGAGGTGTCCCTCAAGGATCAGTTCTGGGCCCTCTTTTGTTTTCTATTTACACCTTACAAATATTTTCTAGCCTCAATATAAATAACGTCCATCTCTTTGCTGATGATACCCAACTGCTATACACACTTGCGGAGAAGGATGTAAATTCTGTATGCAACAAAATTAATCTGGATCTTTCCAATATATCAGCTAAATGCAGAGATCATGCACTAATAATTAATAATTCCAAAACGGAAGCAATACTCTTTGGTCCCAAAAAAATACGTGAGAGAGTTCTACCTCAAATATCAATAACGATGAACAACGATAATGTTGTGATAAAAGCATGTGTAAAAAGCCTAGGGCTTCAAATAGATTCTGATCTTAGATTCTACAACCATATATCCAAGTGCATTAATATAGCATATGCTAATCTTAGACTCATATTTTTAAATCGTCACTGTTTATCTCAGAGGCTGAAGACTCTATTGTGTGATTCACTAGTGTTATCGCACTTCAATTACTGCGATGTTGTATTCAGTTTCTGTTTAGACAAAAAGACAATCCATAAAATTCAACTAGTACAAAACTCTTGTTTAAGATTGATCTTCGGCATTCGAAAGTACCAACATATAAGTCACAAACTAAAAGAAATTGAATGGCTTAATATGAGTGATCGGCGTTTGTTGCACTTCGTGGTGTTTTGTCATAAATTAATTCTCTGTAAAACACCTCCTTACCTGTACGAAAAAATCAAGTTTCGTTCTGATGTGCATACTCTAAATTTACACTTTAGAGGCTTGCTAACACCGCCTCAATACAAATCAACCTTTGCAGAAAGAGCATTTTCGGTCCAGGTCTCTAAAGTGTATAATAAACTACCTCCTGTGTAAAAGGAAAGTAGTGTTATGGTTTTCCGCAAATTGGTTGCTAAGCATCTTCGTGAATCTATCACCAATTACTGACACCCCAGGTTAATATATACTTGCCTATTTTTGATTACTATTTTTCTTGCCCAACCACCACAGTATTCATTGTAACGGTTGTATGTGTGTATATGTGTCATGTTGTACTTAAATTTAGTCTTGCATTGGCCTAAAGGCAGAACAGTGCTATTAATCACCAAGAAATTGGAATTAATGGCACTGATTTAGGTCCATTTGACGATATTAGAATGTATTATTGTGTTAATATATAGGTATTTGATTGAAATTCACTTGGATTGTTTTATAATAAATTGTTTTATTTTCAACTAGTTTCGGCTTAATGCCATTTTCAAGAATGGTGTGCTCTTTTGTACACCATTCTTGAAAATGGCATTAAGCCGAAACTAGTTGAAAATAAAACAATTTATTACTAAAACAAACCAAGTGAATTTCAATCAAATACCTATATATTAATAGAAATGTTTTACCAAGTGATCAATGAGAAACAAGTTAACGATGTATTATTGTGTACCTATATACCTTATAATATGTATATTATCGGTCAATAAATGATTTATTATTATTATTATTATATGCAAAAATAGTTTTATGTTGTGCAGAAAATGATTTCATGCAATTTGCATCTAAAACATTTTTCGTATTTTTGCCAATAGGGGAAATATCGAGATTCCCTCCTCGCTGAAACACCCGGTATATACCTAAAATGCCCGTATATTTCAAACAAACTAATTCTGTGTTTATTTAAAATATCATTATTTAGTCGTAAAAAAAAGTTCGCTCCTATACGATTAATAAATTTTAGTAGTGATAATAAAAACTTTTCTCATTTTCTCGAAACTTTGTAGAATCCAACGTTGTTGGGTTTTAGAATTAGGTTATTATTTTTTTATATAACGCGTATTTATATTCAAGAACTTTACACATATTTTTTGCATGTTTCATCCAATAACATTGTCTTTTTACTCACAAAAATATATATTGTTATAAAACTTATAATCACCAATATAATAATAACTTTAGTTTGCACTTTGCTATGTAAACACAATTGTTACAACCATTTTACAATGTAAACATATATGAAAATATAGCATAGCATTTAATTATTACATGTTTCCCTTATACCTTTAAATAAAGAGTATTATTATTTAATCAATGCTTATACTAATGAAAATAAAATATATACAGGGTGCCTGTATTTCAACAGAATGTATAGGGATCTCGGTTATTTAGGGCCCAATAATAATATAAAAACAAATTTTAAATATCTTCTTTCATTTTTGAGATATTGTCAAAAAACGGATTTTTTTTTAATTTCGTCTCTATTCTTTTATTCAAAAACTATTGAATCCAGACATTTAAAACTTTTTAACGAGAAATCGAGTAAAATATTTTATTTTAAGATAACTATGATATTTACCCAGGGACGATAGCCAACTTTTGTTTTTCTTATGGGCGCCATCTTGGATTTTTATATTTTTTGGAAGAATATGTTTTTCTGAATACAATGATGTATCATACTTATAGTTTATTGTACATTTTATATGTAAAATTGTAATCTCTTGTTTTCCGTAAAGAGTGCCTTGGAAACAGTTGAGTAACTCACTCTTTGACAACTCCAAGAACCCATAATTTGCTTACATATCACCCCTGAAGACGGGCATCCAGTTGATTACTTACTTATAAATGAAATTGCCAATTCTTGGTGGCAGAATACTTCAAACATTAAAAGTGCGATTCTTTTCGCAATCTACAACAAGTTAGTCTTACAAAGACTATATCAAACACTCATTGAGACAACTACTTCCCGGGCTAATACCCCGACGGACATTGAATTATACAACAAGTGTTTGCTGTTACATACAGTAACCTACTGCAAATGTAACAATTTGGGTCAAATTATTCAGGCCATCTATAGACGCGTTTCGAGATTTATCTCTCATCAGTATAGCTTTGCCATTCCCTCTAAACAATTTGACACCTTAGACTGGCGGTCACGTTACCGTTCAAACATAAGTATAAATGAAATTGCCAACTCTTGGTTGCAGAATACTTCAAACATTAAAAGTGCGATTCCTTTCGCAATCTACAACAAGTTAGTCTTACAAAGACTATATCAAACACTCAATACTGATGAGAGATAAATCTTGAAACGCGTCTATAGATGGCCTGAATAATTTGACCCAAATTGTTACATTTGCAGTAGGTTACTGTATGTAACAGCAAACACTTGTTGTATAATTCAATGTCCGTCGGGGTATTAGCCCGGGAAGTAGTTGTTTCAATGAGTGTTTGATATAGTCTTTGTAAGACTAACTTGTTGTAGATTGCGAAAAGAATCGCAATTTTAATGATTAATTACTTTACTGATAGAAAATGTATTTGTTTATAAACGAAATACTGGTGTGACATTTTGAATCTTAATAAATTGCTTGACTGTCTTTGGATTATCATAGGATTTTGTCATATTATACCTTTATTGACCGTGTTTTGACTATTGTGTCTGTAAATGGCTTAATTGACTGTGTTTTGACTAGGTTAGGATTTTGTCTGATTATATCTCTCTATAGATTGTATTTCGGCTATTGTGATGTTGTGATTGTAAGTCACTTAAATCACTATATCAAATACAGTCAATATAGTGAATTAATGATAAAATACTAATACGATACTTATTGTAACAGTTGTGATGTATTTTAAAGTAACGAGTGTCTTCCACTCCCAGACTAAGCATGAAGTAAAATTTCGAGTTTAGAAAAGCCCCGTGAAAATTTGTCGAAGGTCGCGCAGCGACCCGAGACAAATTTTCTGGGCTTTTCTAAACTCGAAATTTTACTTCATGCGCCACGCGTATAAAACAATGATTTCAAGTGAGGTTCAAATATACATAAATTTCACAGTATTTTAGTGTTTTATACGCGTGGCGCATGAAGTAAAATTTCGAGTTTAGAAAAGCCCAGAAAATTTGTCGAGGGTCGCGCAGCGACCCGAGACAAATTTTCACGGGGCTTTTCTAAACTCGAAATATTACTTCATGCGCCACGAGTATAAACCACTGATTTACAGTGAAGTTAAAAATATATAACTCTTAGATGTGATGGTAATCAATATTATTTACCGAGATGTAGCGAAAAAATGCAAGCATTACTTTTTATGGACTATATATAGACATAATCACAAAAAATCTTACCATAATCATGAGATCGTCATGTTATTGTTTTTCTTTGTGACAGTTACGATACACATTTAAACATTTGTGACATATGTTAAAGTAACGAATGTCTTCCACTCCCAGACTAAGCATGAAGTAAAATTTCGAGTTTAGAAAAGCCCCGCGTAGAAAATTTGTCGAGGGTCGCGCAGCGACCCGAGACAAATTTTCACGGGGCTTTTCTAAACTCGAAATTTTACTTCATGCGCCACGCGTATAAACAACTAATTTACAGTAAAGTTAAAAATATATAACGCTCAATAATTATTGAGATGTAGCGAAAAATGCAAAAAATTTTGTGAATGGTTTTGGATTAATAATAAGAGAAGAATAAGTTTAAAAGATATTTCAAAATTGTTTTCAGATTATTGTTAGACCCCAAAATACGCAACTTTGCTCCAACTCTCTAGTTCTTCAAACAACTAAGATCCCCATACATTCTGTCGAAATACGGAAACTCTGTATAACATATAATACAAAATTTTGGCGATACATTTAACTTATATTTGGATTGATTGAGTTACTTGAAGATAATTATACTTTTTTTTTTAATCAAAGTATATTTAACTTATACTTATACCTACAGGAACACAACAAAATTATATCTATTAAACAAAAATTAAAGTTTTTATACATCCAAAAAAAAAAGGTGAAATTTGTCTTTGCGTTGTCTGTACTTTTCGTTTTACATACAGTCTAAAATCAAGTAAATGTAAAATTTTCCTTTCATATTTTATTTATGCGACTTTTTACCAAGCTCTATAATATAAAGCCCTCTAACATTGAACTACTTCCCTTGAGACGATATTTTTCTTTTTATTCTTCTTCTTTTGATCGGAATCGCGCGCGTCTGTGGAATGGAATTGATGGGGGGATGGATGGACGTATCTTTTTCTCTGTTACATATCATCTTTGATTTATGTCCGCAGCCACCCTCCGAAGGCGAGCTGTCCGTCACTTCTGGCATTATAGGTCGACTGCAGCGATGGAATAAAAACGACACGACCGTAAGTAATTCTGTTAACAAACTTTTTATCTAATTTATAAAATACCCACTGAGCAAACAAACAAATAACGTTATATCAACATTGTAGCAACATTAAACGTTGTTCTAATGTTGATGAAACATTATGCTACTATTCTTAAATTCGAAGGACCAATTATATCTAATTTAGATATAATAAAGATAAATATAGTAATAATAATAATTCGTTTATTTCCCAACAATAAAATGAGTTTAACATTCGTAAAACACTAATATACAGGGTGTCCGTATTTCGAGGAAATGCATGGGGATCTCGGTTATTTGAAGAGTTAGAGAGTTGGTTAAATTAGCTAATACGTGAAATTTGGAGCCCAACAATAATCCGAAAACAGATTTAAAATATCTTTTTTTGTTTTCGAGATATTGCCAAAAAACTATTTTTTTCAAATTTCGTTTTTATTTTTTTATTCAAAAACTATTGGATCTAGGAATTTGCAACTTTTACATTATACAGGCACTTTTTAATCAGGAATTTAGTAGTGTACTTACATTTAAAATAACTTTAATATCTTCTCCAGAACCATAGCCAACTTTTGTTTTTCTTATGGGCGCCATATTGGATATTCATATTTTTGGAAAGAACTTTTTTTTCTGAATTCAACGGTATATCACACTTATAATTTATTTTGCGTTTCATTTGAAACAAAGCAACCTTTTGTTTTTTTTTTAAGAGTGCCTTGAAAACAGTTGCACATTTTAAAATTCCTGAGGCCTACAACTATATTTTTTTAGGGAAGGAACCAGAATAATCACTCTGCTGCTTGATGAAGTTTTTCATAATATTAAATAATAATAAACAAATTAATTAAATATCTTTTGAACTAAAATTATCACAAACTTAGAGTAAGTGTTCGAATATATCACCATTGACCTCCAAACATAATTCTAGTCTTTTCCTTAAATTTTGGACTGCCCGAAAAATGTCTCTTCTTCTTAATTGCTGAATGGTAACTATTATAATTCTTCTTAAATCGTCTTTGTCCTCTGGAATAGTTTTATAAACTTCTTCTTTTATAGCTCCCCAAAGAAAATAATCTAGAGGTGACAAATCAGGTGAGCGAGCTGGCCAACGTATATCACCATTATTTGCCATAACTTTATTTGGAAACATTTCGGACAGACAATTAGCGACAATTTGGCTGTTGTGAGGTGGTGCACCATCTTGTTGAAACCATACATTTCTTAACATATTTAAGGGGATGTTATTGTCTACGTAATCACTTAAAAATTTTCTTAAAAAATCGTGATATCTCTGTGAATTTAATGTATCTTCGTAAATGTATGGACCTACAATATTGTCTCCCAAAATACCGACCCATACATTTAGTCCGAATCGCACTTGTCGTCGTCTTTCTTCATGTTGTCTAGGATTATTTATACTCCACACATGTTCATTATGCCTATTGAATATCCCTGTGTTGGTAAAACGGCATTCGTCAGACCATATCACATTTGACAAGAAATTCGGATTTTCGTTTAATTTTCCCAATAAAATACGACAAAAGTCCATCCTTCGTCTAGCATCTCCAGGATGGAGAGCTTGAGTAACTTTAATTTTGAATGGGCGATATTTATTTTTTTTCAAAATTCTCCATAGGTATTGAAACGTCACACCAAACTGGTTCGCAAGTTCTCTCGTTGAGGAAGAAGGGTTATCTTGAATCTAGCGGAATAAATATTATCTTATTGTAATTAAAATGAAATCATTTTACCGCTTGCAAAATTTGGTTTTCATTTTCATGGGGTTGGTGATATCCATATCTTTGTCGTGGCTTTACGAAGGAACCATATTCCAAAAAATTTGTATGTAGTTTTATGAAATGACTTTCACTTGGCTGTTGCCTTTCTGGATAGCACTGTAGATAGACTTCGGATGAAATATGTACATTTTTGTTTGAAGTATAATAAACTTCGATCATATCTCGTTTTTCTTGGTTCGAAAACACCATTTTTAACTTTATTTTATGTATTATGTATAATGATCGTATCTTATTGACACATCAATAACTGAATAACGTATCAATATTATTGTTTCCAAGGCACTCTTTACTGCGTTTACACGAAAACATAATACACGCATTAAGGGGCAATATTTATAATATTTATGTAAATGTGGAAGGTCGGAGTTACGGCGAGCCAGGTAAAGCCGTAACACATTACTTAAATGGATTTGCTCAGTGGGTATAAACACTAAAAATACTCAATAAGTTTGATAACAATTATTTTTTAATTATATTTATAATTATGTTCATAGTATACGAAATTTTACTGGTTGATTATTTCTATAACCATAATCACACCAGTGGCGGCTTGTCCATAAGGGCTGCAGGGTAATACCATGTCAAATCAATACACTTGCTATTTTAGATTTTTTAAATTTAGTTCACCTAATGCCATTACATAGAAAAAGGAAAATATTGGATTTTAGGATAAAATATTAAGTCATTATCAGAGCTGGGACCAATCCTCGTAAAAAGGATTCAAATCACGAATCCGAATCACCTAATAAAGGTTTTTTTTTAGACGTGTGGTTTTCAAGAAGAAATAAAACGCATATAATTTAATGTTATGGCCAAGAATTTAGCTTTATCATAAAGATAAGGGTTTGCCATTATGTTTTAAAAATGATTTCGGGCAAGTGGGCGCCGCGGCTGGCTCGAATAAATTCCAGCCGAGAGGCCCAATTTCCGACCACTTTTTGCAGCAATTGGGGCCGTATGTCAGCAATAACGCGCCGAATATTCTCTTCCAAGGCGTCAATCGTCTCGGGCTTATCTGCGTACACAAGTGACTTCACATAACCCCACAAGAAATAGTCCAGCGGTGTTAAATCGCACTATCTTGGAGGCCACGCCACAGGTCCACGACGCGAGATAATGCGCTCACCAAAAGTTTCCTGCAACAAAGTGATTGTTGCGTTGGCTGTATGGCATGTAGCGCGTCTTGTTGGAACCACAGGTCGTCCACATCAACACCCTCCAATTCAGGCACGAAAAAGTAAAGTTTCCTGCAACAAAGTGATTGTTGCGTTGGCTGTATGGCATGTAGCGCGTCTTGTTGGAACCACAGGTCGTCCACATCAACACCCTCCAATTCAGGCACGAAAAAGTAAAGTTTCCTGCAACAAAGTGATTGTTGCGTTGGCTGTATGGCATGTAGCGCGTCTTGTTGGAACCACAGGTCGTCCACATCAACACCCTCCAATTCAGGCACGAAAAAGTCATTAATCATGGCTCTATAGCGTTCCCCATTGACTGTAACATTATGGCCGGCTTCATTTTTGAAGAAATATGGACCAATGATTCCCTCTGCCTATAGAGCACACCAAACAGTGATTTTTTGAGGATGTAACGGCGTCTCAACAATGACTTGTGGATTATCTTTACTCCAGAAGCGGCAATTTTGCTTATTGACATACCCATTTAACCAAAAGTGAGCTTCATCGCTGAACAAAATTTTCTTGTGAAAATCGGGATCGGTGGCCATCTCGTTTTGGGCCCATTCACCGAACGTGCGACGCGCTTGATGGTTGTTTGGCTTCAATGCTTGCACGAGTTGGATTTTGTAAGCATGCAAACCAAGATCCTTCCGCAAAATCTTCCATAAAGTTGATGGACACAGCTCCAATTGTTGCGCGCGATGGCGGATAGACTCGCTCGGGTCTTCTTCGATACTCTGCTCCACAGCAGCAATAGCGTCTTCGGTGCGCACTGTACGGCGTCTCTGAGGATGCGCACTATCCACTAGAGTAAACGTGGTGCGAAACCGATCCATGGTTGCTCGAGTTACCGACTCTGCTGGGCGATTATGTCGACCGAATATTAGACGCAGCGCGCGATGCGTCGCGCGAACCGAACCATTATTTTGGTAATAAATTTGCACGATTTGCAAACGTTGTTTAGGAGTAAGTCTATTCATTATGAAATGGCAAACCAAACTGAGCATAAATCAAGTGACAGCTGTCAAAAAGACCATCTCCGAAAAAAGTAGTGCCGACTTGAAAACCACACGTCTAAAAAAAACACCCATTATGATTCGAGTCACGAATACTTGAATAAAGGATTCGTAAGAGATAAATATGATTCGAATCAAAGATTCGAATCACGAATACAAATCCTTTAAGGATAAATTTGATTTTATAATCTTTTTTCAACCATTAATATATAAATATCGTTACCAGTTGTTTTAGCAAAAATATTCAAAACCTAATTAATTATTATTAACACTGAACATCGTTGGTAACAGACTAAATATCTGATTCCCTGTTACTCTGATTAAAGATGTATTTGTGTGTTCCTGAACTTCAATTCAAATCAGTGTTTTGTACGCGTGGCGCATGAAGTAAAATTTCGAGTTTAGAAAAGCCCGAAAATTTGTCTCGGGTCGCTGCGCGACCCTCGACAAATTTTCACGGGGCTTTTCTAAACTCGAAATTTTACTTCATGCTTAGCCTGGGAGTGGAAAACACTCATTTAAAGCTTTAAATTGAACTTTAAAAAAAACAAAGAATATCTAAAGATTTACAGAAAATAGGCTGAATTTGGAATACGTATACTTAAAAGAAAAACTCCCTGTATCTGTTTGCTCCGAAGAAATACGAATCATTATAAACCATAATGAAGATAACAATTAATTGTCAAAAAAACTGGTTTATTAATATTATACACAATTGACGTTTGTTAAACAATGGCGGCGACAAAGAAAATACATGTATTTTTAATCTTCTAGTAGAAATGCGTTTTATGTTAAAAGAAGTAAACTATTCATCTTTCAGCTAGTAGTACAAGTTCTTTCTGCTAGCAGCAATTGTCCTTTTAGTAGTAGATGAAACAACTACTATTTTGTTTTGTTTTCTACTATTACTAAGACTTTCTGCAAATAGTTGTAGTATAGGCTCCGTCTGCCGGTGGCAAGACACGATAAGCCAGAACCATCTGAACTAGACGCTCTGTTAATAGTAGTTCTTTCTGCTAGTAGAAATAGTGTTTTTTGCTATGAAAAACGACTGATAGGTCTTTCTGTTACTAATAGTAGTACAGGCTCCATCTGCCGTTGGCAAGATTTGAAGGCTTCTGAACCAAAAGCCCTGTCTGCCAATAGCGGTAGTTGTTTCTGCTAGTAGAATTAGCGTGTTCTGCTAAAAAGTAAACCTTTCTATCTGTAGTAGTAGTTATTTCAGCTAGTAGTACAATTTCTTTGTGCTAGTAGCGTTCGTCCTTTCAGTAGTAGAAAGAACAACTACTATTTTATTCCTTCTACTACGAGTAGGTCTTTCTACTACTAGTATGGATGGAACCTGTACTGCAGGTTCCGTCTGCTGATGGCAAGACATCTGAAGCTAGAACCATCTGAACTAGAAGCTCCGTTAATAGCGGTAGTTATTTCTGCTGTAGTAATTCTTTTAGCTAGTAGCAGTTGTTCTCAGGACCGTAGCCGGGGGGGGGGGTTCAACTCCCCCCCTGAATTTTTCAAAATGATAAATTTTTGTATGTAAAAGCGGGACTGTAAGAACAAAAACAATATTTTTTCCTAAGCCCCCCCACGATTTTTTTATAACCCCCTCCGAAATTTTTTTCTAACTGCGGCCTTGGTCGTTCTTTCAGCTTAACAGTAGTTTTTTATTCTACTACCACAAGTTTTTTCTGCTACTAGTAGTAGTAGTACAGGCTCCGTCTACGGAACTAGAAGCTCTATCTGCTAATAGCGGCAGTTCTTTCTGCTAGTAGACAAATCGTTTTTAACTGAAAAAAAGTAAACGTTACAGTTTGTAGTAGTGGTTCTTTCGGCTAATAGTACTTAGTAGTACTAGTACAGGCCTCGTCTGCTGGTAGCAAGATATCAGAAGCTACAACCATCTGAGCTAGAAGTTCTGGCTGGTAATAGTGCTAGTTGTTTCTGCTAGTAGAAATAGTGTTTTCCGCAAAACAGCCTATTTTCTGTAAATCTTTAGATATTCCTTGGTTTTTTTTTTAAGTTCAATTCGAAGCTTTAAACGAGTGTTTTCCACTCCCAGACTAAGCATGAAGTAAAATTTCGAGTTTAGAAAAGCCCCGTGAAAATTTGTCGAGGGTCGCGCAGCGACCCGAGACAAATTTTCTGGGCTTTTCTAAACTCGAAATTTTACTTCATGCGCCACGCGCAAAACATTGATTTAACGAGAAATTTGAAAACACACAAAAGACATTTTTCATGTTAAACCTCACAATTAATTCGAATTATTTTTGACGATTCAAATCCTTTTGTAAGTATTCGAATCCTTCTATAAATACTCGAATCCTTTTATAAATATTCGAATCCTTTTATAAGGATTCGAATCACCCACATTTGGATTCGAATACGAATTTTCTTAAAAATACGTAACGAATCCGGATCACGAATTCAGTTGAACTAAAGTATTCGAATGGCTCTTTCGAATCCTCTAAAAGGATTCGAATCCAGGATTCGAATCCTGCCCAGCTCTGGTCTTTATAAGGATATACGCAAAAAATGGGTCAAAATCGCTATAAATAACGTACTCAGTAGTGAAAGACTGTGTTGATTTGACATGGAATAACCTTGCGGCGTTGCAGCCCCCTACGTCTAAAGCTCCACCATTAAAAATACTCACGAGGCGCCACTGAGTTAAAGGTGAAAGCAGGCAAAAACAGGAATGAAACAGTTCCACTATTGTGTTTATTTTTTCAGTCTCAAGGAATTTTTAAAAACAAAAGCAAGTTTTACCCCACGCTGACTAGGATGTCGTACTGCCAGTGCCGACTGAAGTTGGTATTCGGAAGTATCTTCAAGCAGTTCCAGTGGAGGCATATCGCTTTAATCCTGGATAGGTCGGACCTCTTCTCTTTGACTGTTGGTATGTCATCATATTTACACTGATATTCAAAATAAAGTCGAGTTCATTTCTATCCATTCATTCGTGTAATTTTTTTAATCGATAACACTATAAATATGAAATACTGATTATTGAAGCTGATTTCGTCATCAGACGAGGTGGCCGAGTGGTTAAGGCGTTGGACTGCTAATCCAATGGGCTCTGCCCGCGTGGGTTCGAATCCCATCCTCGTCGTCCGTTTTTCATTTTATTGAACCTTTTAAATTTATTTTCTTATTAATGATCATTTTATTCGTTAAAAATAAAGGAAAATAAAATCACTTTATCTAAGACACCACTAAAAAAGCTTCATTTGTGCGTCGATTAATATGCGTGAGGCTCTAGTTTATGACACTGATGTTAAAATGGCCAATGCATTTTAAATCTAGTTACTTTTCTTAACAGTTTTTAATATTTTTCATTTTTGACATTTTACGCGCCATCGCAAAACATATTAGTCTATCTATCTATCCCAAATATAAAGAGAAATAATTGCCATAGAATTCCTAAATTATCAAAATATGATTTAGGAATAACAGCGCCACTGACTGGAATTTTCTATTTTCTATAGACTTCTGTTTATTTACATGTTTTTGTTTCGCGATAAAAGGCCAAAGGCCTAATTTTATGTTTATTGGAGAAAATACTGGTCGAAGAATAAACTCGCAAATCGTGCCCAAAGCAAGGCCGTAGCCAGAACAAAAATTTGAAGGGGGTTATGCAAATTGCTTTTACATACAAAAATTCAACATTTTGATCATTTCGAGGGTGGTGTTTGAGCCCGGCCCTGGCTCAAAGGCCCTATTTTACATACTAGTAACCTAAATAACTATTATCGAACGTTTTTTTTGTTAGTTTTACACCGGACATAGATAGTACTCAGTATATTTTTTCCATTTAACAGATTCTCATTCTCTTACCATTGTGAAAATACCATGCACAGACCAGACCAGGGGTCTCCCAACTACAGTCCGCGGGCTCGTGGCCTTCCAGAAATTACATTCTGCGTAAATGTCATATTTTATATATATATATAATCAGTATTCCCTTTTACCATATGGTGTCGGGTTGTCATATTTTATAATTACAAAAAAAAACAACCTTTATTGGCAAACCCAAACCTGTTTCATCCGATACACGAGACAAATACTGATTACAATTACAACTACGTTGTCAAAATTTTATAATAATATTTTGTTAAAGTTTTGTAAATTATTATAAAATTTATTGAATCTTTTACCGATTACGTAAATAGTACATGTGGTCCGTGAAGAAAATAGTTTGGAGATCCCTGATTTAAACTAAGAAATATCTGATGCTGTTTTTTATTTTTGATAAATTTGGTATTATATAATGCGTTACGAAATTATACGTCTATATAAAACCTGTTTTTCAATTGTCAGGATGGCCGAGCGGTCTAAGGCGCCAGACTCAAGGTTACCCTTGCCTGCAATGCAGGTTTGAGCATTCTGGTCCTCTCTGAGGGCGTGGGTTCGAATCCCACTTCTGACAAACTTTTTTTCTTTTTTTTATGGAATGTTCATTTAAGGGAAAGACGAATCTTTTGTTTTATTTTTAACAGCAATTTTAGATCATACTGCACATGGCTGTAAATAGGAGGAGCTGTAGGGGTCTTAACCCATTGACATACAATGACCTATAAGAGACGTCAATTATTTTAATATCGCCGATCCAGTGCAACAACGACGTAACTGCAATATTAATTTCAACCATTTTTCAATGTAAATACGTCATTTACATATCGCTGTTCCAGTGCAACAACGACGTAACTGCAAAAATAATATTAAACAATTTGTATTGTAAATCTATTTATAGTTTAAAAAATACAGCCATAATTCTGGAAATCAACTGCACATTACCAACATTAGACAATATTGTTTGTAATGTGTTGCTGTTTTTCAGAATTTAATCTGTATTTTTAAAATTATAAATACGTATGTTCAATAAAAAAAAAACCTATAGAGTACCATGATTTAATAATAATAATAATAATAATAATATTATTTTAAAAACCTGCAGTATTACGCGAAAATTCCTACGATAGAGCACTTGCGAGACTTGGTATAACCCGTCATCAAGGAAGACCCCGGCTGATTAATCGCCGAGAAAACAAGAAATATAATAATAATAATAATAATAATCGTTTATTTCTCAGCAGAATAAATTCTATTTACAGAGAAAAATACAGTTTTTAATCTTTTTTTAAATTTAGGTTGGCTACACACTTTATGAATTGAGATGCCAAACGTCAGATATAATAATTATGATGTATAATTTCAGAGTTGCCAATCTACAATATTTTCCATGGCACTCTAGAGGTTTTTTTTTATTGAACATGTAATCTTTTTTTGTATTGAACATACGATATTTATAATTTTAAAAATACAGATATAATTTTGAAAAACTGGAACACATTACAAACATTATTGTCTTATGTTGGTAATGTGAAGTTGTTTTCCAGAATTATGTCTGTATTTTTTAACCTGTAAGTAGATTTGCAATACAAATCGTTTAATATTATTTTTGCAGTTACGTCGTTGTTGCACTGGAACAGCGATATGTAAATGACGACTTTGATGTGTCAGACGTCACAAGTATCGTTCGATATTTGAATAGTCCAATAACAAAGTTTTTGAAATAAAATACCTAGTTTTTCAAAATAGAAACAATCGTTTACATTTTTATTTATAAATACATTTTTATGATACACGGAATTTTGCTTTTAGGTACACCTATTACGATTTTTCGATGTAAATTTTCTGACATTCGTTGTTTTTATAAAAGCTTTCAATTTAAAACTTCTAACGAGTGTTTAAAATCCCAGATTAAGCATGAAGTAAAATTTCGAGTTTAGAAAAGCCTGAAAATTTGGATTTGTCAAGGCGCGCGAGCGAAGCGAGTCGCGCCTTGGCAAATCCAAATTTTCAGGCTTTTCTAAACTCGAAATTTTACTTCATGCGCCACGCGTATAAAACACTGGTTTAAAGTGACGTTCAAAATATATTGTTCAGGTTCAAATTTGAACAGTATACGTTTACATTATGGACTATGTAAAAGTAAACTGTTTAAGTTTGAACATGAGCAGTATATTTATGTATAAATATTTAAGCAAAACAAATTTAGAGCAAATTAAAAATAAAAAAAGCGTGCCCCGGGTGAGGATCGAACTCACGACCTTAAGATTATGAGACTTACGCGCTGCCTACTGCGCTACCGAGGCTGTGAAAACTTAGTAAAATGCTTGGATATATTAAGAAGGAATATTGCACAAAATTTTTAAAATAAGAAATTAAATATAGAAAACAAGTAAATGAAATAAATTGGACAATTTTACAGTATATTAATGCCCGGTATTATAAACGATTAATTAATCATTAAATAACTATTTGTGGAGTAAGTTTAT
Source organism: Philonthus cognatus (assembly GCA_932526585.2). Taxonomy (NCBI): domain Eukaryota; kingdom Metazoa; phylum Arthropoda; class Insecta; order Coleoptera; family Staphylinidae; genus Philonthus; species Philonthus cognatus. The sequence continues at coordinate 52,811,917 of OW052247.1, read as the reverse complement.
TTACCTAGTAAACTAATGGGCAAATAAAATTGCGTATTATAAAGCAAACCTACCAAATAAATAGCAATTCTAGAAATAAATAATTTAATTAGTAGATTTCAGACCGAAATTCTACATTTTCATTGTGTCCACCAGTTTGTTAAATTGAATTGTCAATATTTCAAATTAAATTGTCAATCAAATTGGAAATTTACCCACTAAGCAAAAAACAAACAAATAACATTATATCAACATTGTAGCAACATTTAACGTTGTTTTAATGTTGTTGAAACATTACTTAAATGGATTTGCTCAGTGGGTAGTATAATTCCTTATAATTATAGAGAATAACCGTGAAATAGGACATAATTACACAGAACAACAAGAAGAAAGCTTATTCGAAATTATAAAAGACTTAAACGAGTGTTTTCCACTCCCAGGCTAAGCATGAAGTAAAATTTCGAGTTTAGAAAAGCCTGAAAATTTGGTTTGGTCGCGTAGCGCGAAGCGCGGAGCGGCCAAACCAAATTTTCAGGCTTTTCTAAACTCGAAATTTTACTTCATGCGCCACGCGTACAATACACTGATTTCACGTGAAGTTCACTCGTTCACAATATTTCAGTGTTTTCAGTGTTAAATACGCGTGGCGCATGAAGTAAAATTTCGAGTTTAGAAAAGCCTGAAAATTTGGTTTGGTCGCTCCGCGCTTCGCGCTACGCGACCAAACCAAATTTTCAGGCTTTTCTAAACTCGAAATTTTACTTCATGCTTAGTCTGGGAGTGGAAAACACTCGTTTAAGTCTTTTATAATTTCTAATAAGCTTTCTTTTTCTTGTTCTGTGTAATTCTGTCCTATTCCACGGTTATTTTCCTTAATTATAAGGAAATATACTAAAACCCCCTATTTTCGAAAAAAAGACGATGATTTGTTTGTAATTATGGCATATATTAAAAATCTGTTTTCGCAGATTTAGCGTCCTCTTAATCTGGGGTTGGAAACACTCGTTAGAGCCTTCAAATCGTTAGAGCCTTCAAATCGTTAGAGCCTTCAAATCGTTAGAGCCTTCAATAGAACAACCAATGTCTGAAAATTTACATAAAAAAATCAAAATATGTATACCTAAAAGAAAAATGTATTTAAAATAAGTCGAATTTTAATTGAAACTCATATTGAACATGTAATTTACTTTTATATCGAAATTGTTTTATTAAAGGTAAAAATTTAGAACACGGTCTGAAAAGAGAAGGACTCCTGGCATTCGTAAGGGAATTAGACGGCAATGATGAGGAATCTTACGATAATTATTTGAGAGACGCCAGCATGTACGCAAGAGGTAATCATTCCTAATTTATAAATGGTTGACCAAAATTTTACATTTTCTTTGTCTTTGCAAAAGTTGTCATATTAAGCGTTCGAGGAGTTCTCGTAAGGAAATTTATGCTGGCCGCGCACAAATTAGGCATGACCAAAGGAGACTGGGCCTTCCTCGACGTCGAAATCTTCAAGGTAAACATATTCAATATAATATACTCCATAAATATTTACCGAATTCATATTACATGTATTCTGAATTCTGAATCATCATCGATCAACATATTTCTTATACATACACAGAAAATGATATACCTATAGTATCGTTTGTTCAATTAAAAAATACCTCTAGAGTGCCATGATTTATTCTTTTTTTAAATTTAAGTTGGCTACACGCTTTAGGAATTAACCTATAAAACTTCAGGCATAATATTTATAATGTATAATTTCATTATATCGTTAACTTGTTTCTCATTGATCACTTGGTAAAACATTTCTATTAATATATAGGTATTTGATTGAATTTCACTTGGTTTGTTTTACTAATAAATTGTTTTATTTTCAACTAGTTTCGGCTTAATGCCATTTTCAAGAAATTTCTTGAAAATGGCATTAAGCCGAAACTAGTTGAAAATAAAACAATTTATTAGTAAAACAAACCAAGTGAATTTCAATCAAATACCTATATATAATTTCAGGGTTGCCAACGTACAATATTTTCCATGGCACTCTTATTGAACATACGATACAATAATTTTCTTCTTCTTCTGCTATCCCTTGTTGCCCCTTAGGGTGTCGGGTAGATACAATAATTTATTATTGAAATACATTCTTTAGTCAATGTATTTTAATAATAAATTATTTTTTTTATCAACCAAGGCCGTAGCCAGAAAAACATTTCGGGGGGGAATATAAAAACTTTGTGTGTGGGAAGGGGGGGGGGGGGGTTAATGGTGAACATTTTGTTTTGACCTAACAAGGCAACTTTAATATAGTAAAATTTAACATTTTGAAAATTTCAGGGGGGAGGGGGTTGAAATTATATCCCCGCTCCCTGGCAACGGCCTTATTGCCAACTGTAACAGGACGGTAGGTAGTAAACATAAGTATAAATAGGCCTGTTCATCAGAGACAACAGTTGGGAGTTTACTGCCAACTTTTGGGCAATTCCCTGATGACCGGATTGTTAATCGTGAACGTGTTTGGGATTTTTGCAATCGTACTAAATAGACCGACCGGAGTACCGTTCATTAGATACCAACATATATCACAAACAAATCCAAAATGTTTAAAGTTGAACATTTTGATGAACGGACTTAATGAAATTGCCAATACTTATAACAAATCGGTAACTTAAGTTTTACATACCGTTCAGCAACCGGTAAATAAAACTTACGATTTATGGCAACTGATAAAAACAACTCAATTAGAACTGAAAGGAGTCAATTTTAGTAATAAAGTTTGACAAAACGTCAGTGACATATTCATTATAATTGCGAAGAAATTTTGTCCGTCTTTTACAATCATGCAAAAAACGTCATAAGCATTTCGAACAGTTAGTATAATACGGGCCTCAGACAATAATTGGAGCCGTTGCTCGCTTATCCTCCAAACAGTTGTCTTCGACCGGTAACAAATCCTTACTATTCTCGATACTTACTTAAATTTAATGGTTGAAAAGTTTACCAATATTTGCTAAACTTTTAAATTTGTATGTGATGTGTTTTTGTATTTATTATTAAGGGTAAATATTGGGGTGATCACGATTGGGAAGCGATGGATCCCTACGATGGCACGGCCAGAAAGGCGTACGAAGCGCTTCTGAGGGTGTCGCTTTTGCAGCCCACGAGCGACGAGTTTCAGGATTTCGCGGATAAGGTCAAAGAAAGGGCGCTGTCTGATTATAATTACAATATTACGCATAGGGACGAGGTGAGCACAAATTACAGGGCGGACTAACAAACCGGCAATTTACCTAATCATACAGTCTGCACGCACGCAATCATCACACTAAGTAATATATTCGTATCAATTTCCAGATACAGAAACAAAAAATAGATTTAAAGTTAAAGCCAATAAATGCGCAATAAAAATAAATTGTAAGATATATTGCTAGTACAGATAGTAAGACACTTATTTTATTAAAACTATTGTCATGGATGTACACATTATATATTAATTACCTTTAATTATAAGCAATCAGTGAAAAAATAAATTTTGTGAGCATTGTAAGATATTATACATTTTTTATAGGTTAATTTTGTAAGTGGCGCATTTTACGATGGGGTTTATTTGCTGGGGATGGCCCTTAACGAGACGCTAACTGAAGGGGGCGATATCCGAGACGGCCTGGCCATTACCAAAAGGATGTGGGAGAGAAATTTTGACGGTTAGTCTTTATTGTACGAGGGTTGCCTTTTATATTTCGGGATTAGAGAACAAAAATAAATATTAATCATGAAAATCGCTTTATTGTTTTTCACAATATTCCCCATTAAGATCTATACACTTTTGCATGCGTTTGAACCAATTGTCGAAGCACTTTTGCCACTCTGATTGAGGTATCTCCAAAACATGCATTCTGAACGCATCAACCGCTTCTCCAGGTGTCGAAAAACGTTGACCTCTCATTTTATTTTTTACGGATGGGAATAAAAAGAAGTCATTCGGTGCCAAGTCAGGACTATATGGCGGATGACTCATCAAATCGATGTTTTGCGTGCTCAAAAATCCGGTTGTTTGAGCCGATGTGTGAGAGCTCGCATTGTCGTGGTGAAGATTGATCCGTTTTCGGCGGTTGGTTTTCCTGATTTCTTGGATGACAACTGGCAAACAAATGGTTGTGTACCACTCAGATTTGACTGTTCTGCGTTGTTCTAGTGGTACGGTTGCGACATGTCCAGTTTTTCCGAAAAAACAGGCGACCATTTGCTTGCAAGTGCTTCGTGCGCGAACAACTTTTGTTGGATTTGGCTCATCTTAAAACACCCATATAGTCGACTGCTGTTTACTTTCGGGCTCATACGTGTAAATCCATGATTCATCACCTGTCACGATGCCATAGACGTGTTTCGAAGCACCGCAATCGTATTTTTTTAGCTTTTCTTTGCACCAATCGACACGAGCCTTTTTTTGAGCGATTGACAAATTGTGTGGGGTCCAACGCGAACAATTTTTTTTGACAGTCAAATGTTCATGCAATATTGAATATATGCTGGTCCCACTAATGCCTAAGGTTGTCTCAATCTCACGATAGGTCACATGACGATCTTGCAATATTTGTTTGCGCACAGCATCAATGGTTTCCGGAACAACAACTGATTTTGGACGACCTCCACGAAATTCGTCTTGGAGTGAACTACGGCCTCGGTTGAATTCACCATACCATCGATAAACACTGGTCCTTGATAGAGCTTCATCGCCAAAAATTGAATTAAGTTCATCCATGCACTGTTGTTGAGTTAATCCACGTCGAAAGTTGTAAAAAATAATCGCACGAAAATGTTCACGATTTAATTCCATTCTTTGGCCGAGATAAATCTTTTAAGTTAGTGTAAACGACACAAATAACGCTCATATGTCAAAACGTTCTGAGTACGTATAACCTCAAAAATGTTAAACTTTACGATAGAGCTCTCAGTTGCGAGATTGCAACACTAGGGCTGCCCAATCCCGAAATATTAAAGGCAACCCTCGTATTCTATAAATACATACATTTTATTCTTGATGTTATTATTTTTATCATACTAGGTGATTCGGATTCGTGATTCGAATCCTTTGTACGAGGATTCGTCCCAGCTCTGGTTAGCTGGGACGAATCCTCGTAAAAAGGATTCGAATCACGAATCCGAATCACCTAATATGATTCGAATCACGAATACTCGAATAAAGGATTGGTAAGAGATAAATATGATTCGAATCTTGTTTTTTCGAATCAGGAATACAAATCCTTTAAGAATAAATTTGATTGTATTATTTTTTTGCAACCATTAATATGTAAATATCTCTTGAATAACTTTCTCATTTATCACTTGGTGAAACATTTTAAAATAATATTAAAGGATAAATTAAAAACACATGGTTTGTTTCACTATTTGTACAAATATATTATGTAAATATCGTTACCAGTTGTTTTAACAAAAATATTCAAAACCTAATTATTTACAAATTTTCTATTGTGGAGGCTTCTACTTCGTTATACATGTTAATTTATTAACACAATACAACCGTTTTTTATTAATAAACTAGTTATTTACTATTAACACTGAACATCGTTGATAACAGACCAAATATCTGATTCCCTGTTAATCTAATTAAAAATGTATTTGTGTGTTTTTAAACGTTACTTCAAATCAGTGTTTTGTACGCGTGGCGCATGAAGTAAAATTTCGAGTTTAGAAAAGCCCGAAAATTTGTCTCGGGTCGCTGCGCGACCCTCGACAAATTTTCACGGGGCTTTTCTAAACTCGAAATTTTACTTCATGCTTAGCCTGGGAGTGGAAACACCCGTTCTAAATTTCAAATTGAACTCTATTATAAAATCAACGAATGCCTGAAAATTACGTAAATAAAAAATTCACTGAATATCATTAAAACCGGGAAAGTCAGAGAAAAATCAGGGAGTTATATTCAAATTGACCAAAACACTAACAAAAAAGCCATATGATATTATTAAATTTGTCAAAATTAGCAGGCAAATTACAAAACACGTGAAAATTTATAAAATTAACTTAAATATTGACAAAAACAATGAAAACAAATTAACAAAATGGAGGTTTCCCACAAAAAAAGTTATATTAGAAGGTCAGGGGAAAAAATCTTGAATCAGGGAAATGCCGAAAAAATTTAACATTTCAGATTGTGTCTACCATGTCAGTTTTACTTTAAATAATATTAAACAAAATTTTGAAAACCAGAGTATTATCTTTAAAAACATTTTCAGTCATTTAATGTTCTTGTCAAAGCATTCAGTTTGAAGTTTCTAACGAGCGTTTCCACTCCCAGACTAAGCATGAAGTAAAATTTCGAGTTTAGAAAAGCCCCGTGAAAATTTGTCGAGGGTCGCGCAGCGACCCGAGACAAATTTTCTGGGCTTTTCTAAACTCGAAATTTTACTTCATGCGCCACGCTTATAAAACACTGATTTAACGAGAAATTTAAAAACACACAAAAGAAATTTTTCAAGTTAATCCTCACAATTAATTCGAATTATTTTTGACGATTTAAAATCTTTTGTAAGTATTCGAATCCTTTTATAAATAAAATGTTTCGTTGTGAGTTACGTGAAGATGATTTTAATAAAATAAAACACGTTAGTAATCCTTTTTCTTCACTGGTTTATTTAGATCGCTATTCGATTTAACACCACTTAACAATGTATTATTAGATTTAATCCCCCTACCTGTACCCAACAAAGATATTACCTGTTAACGCCACTGTCATTAAGAAATAAGATTAACCTAAACTACCTGTATTTACCGCCATTGTCAATAACAAATAATTAGCTTAAATCTGTATATATATGCCGCACTTTTGTTTGTAAATTTAGTTTAGTACAGCTATTGAAAATGTTGACATGGTGAACGAAATGTACATTTAGCGATCTAAATAAACCAGTGAAGAAAAAGGATTACTAACGTGTTTTACCTTTTATAAATATTCAAATCCTTTTATAAGGATTCGAATCACCCACATTTGGATTCGAATACGAATCTTCTTAAAAAAATTTAACGAATCCGGATCACCAATCCAGTTGAACTGAAGTATTCTTTTGAATCTTCTAAAACGACTCGAATCCAGGATTCGAATCCTGCCCAGCTCTGCAACTAACACAGTGATTAAAAGAACAGAAATAATTTGCAACAAAAATCTAAAATGCTACCACATAATTCTCATAGAAAAATCATCTGTTTAATCAATTTATATAATATGTATATTTGATTGGATCGGGAAATATTATTAGCGCATACCCCAACTAAATAAACACAAATTTATTGTAATAAAATGATTGGTAAATGGTAGAAAAAGAAAAAACAATTGTAATTTTTTAAATGACTTTCGCTCATGTATTGATTGACCCGCGTACCCCACTTGGGAACCACTATATTTTGTTTAAATTTGTGTGGTGTAAAACATGTTTATTTACAGTAAATATCATTTTTTTTATACAGATTGGTCTGTAGAATGGCGTTGTATCCGCTTTCTTTTCATAGAATAACTGGAGAAAATGATTTTTTACTTGCATATATTTTATTTATACTAATATTTGAGAATATGTTGTTTAAATTTACCTTTTTACTTTAAATACTTCCAAATAAGAAGCTATTTAACATCCGCGATAGCCGTGATCGTCTAGTGGTTAGGACCCTACGTTGTGGCCGTAGTAACCCAGGTTCGAATCCTGGTCACGGCAATGTGCAAACATTGTCACGGTGCGGACTTTTTTTTTTGTAGAATTAAAAATTTAATAAAAAACGATACAATTTTTTGTTTACTTTTAGCTTCTGAAATTTCATTCGTAACCACACAACATGCGAAATAGATTTTGAAATATACACGGATTTTTTTTTAAGTATGCACACTAGGATGGGTTTTTTTTCAAAGAGTGAGTCTATTTTTTCTGATTCTTCGTTCAATTCTAAGAAAAAGAGTCCATAGGACTATAGGTCTACGGTGAATTTCGAGACGCATTCGTTTTAATTGAAGATTTTACTGCTGCTGATTGTAATATTTATTTGTATTTCAGTTCTGATTTGAAATATTTCTAATTTTTATTTATATGTTGGGTTTTTGGGTATAGAGAATTCGATTTTGATGTTTATTTTTGCCTTAGGCACCCCGCAAGGGAACGTTACAAACTTTTTTTCATATATTTTGACCATTTTTAAGGAATAAGTTCATACAAACGTTTCAAATACATTAATTCTTTTTTTTCTTGAATTAATTTCTCATCTGGCACTTGGTGAAACATATAAGAATATGTAAAGTTATTTAAATTAAAAACACTTGGTATTGTTTCACAAATTAAAATTTTTATTCCGACTAGTTTCGGTTTGTTAGACCATTTTCAAAGGAAGGAATATGAATTCCTCACATTCCTTTGAAAATGTTCTAACAAACCGAAAGTCGGAATAAAAATTTCAATTTGTGAAACAATAAGTGTTTTTAATTTAAATAACTTTACATATTAATTATTTTATTTATTATAAAAATCTTATAAAAAGGAAGAAGAAGAGCTGCAGTAAAATCTTCAATTAAAATTGTTTTAGCTTGAAATTCACCGCAGACCCATGATCTCATGGACTGTTTTTCTTAGAATTGAACGTAGAATCAGAAAAAAATAGACTTACTCTTTGAAAAATAGCTATCAATGTGTTAACATTATGTTGCATTACAATCTGATCTTCCTAACAGACAATACGTTTGTAAATAATAATAATAATAATAATAATAATAATAATACTTTATTGTCCTACGGAAAAACCAATACAGGACAAGCAACAAAATTTAATTATAACTTATATCTAACATTAATATTAATAAACAAAAATATTTCATTCCAAATGACTAACATAAGAATATTTAATATTGAAAGTAGAAAATTTCAATTTCCAGATTTCTGGTTACTTAAAAATATTTATTCGCATTACGACACATATGTGTTAAAGGCGCTTTAACTAGAACATTAGTTTTGCATACGGGTAAAACAAAGGTGTTAGTATAGCGCGAGGCAGTTCTAGGTACATGAAAATTTATTTTTGAAAGTAGATACATACAATCAATGGAGTTGTCAATCACTTTTTTTAATAAAATTAGCACTATATTCATTCCTACGATCAACAAGTGAAACAAAACTATGTTCAGTAAGTAACGAATTATAGTCAGTATTTCGATCTGGATATGTATCATTCTTTTTAAAAGATAAATATTTCAAAAACTTTTTCTGTAGTTTTTCTACCATGAGTGAGAGATTTATATAATGCGGATACCAGACCAGCATACAATACTCTAATTTTGATCTAACAAACGCATAGTAAAGCGATACTATGGCATTTATATTATTGAATTGTTTAGATATCCGCATTATAAAACCCAATATTTTTAGTGCGGACGATGTTATATTATTAATATGTCTAGAAAATCTCAACTCAGAATCGAAAAGTACACCGAGGTCCAAAATTTCACGGTTTCTTTCAATTATTGTGCCTTGAATGTTATAGTTAATAACAATTGTTGAAGTTTTGCGACTGTATGAAACTACATAACATTTAGTAGAGTTTAGTTTAAATTTATTAAATGTACACCAGTTATCAATTATATCAAGATTGTTTTGCAAATTGATAGAATCTAAATTAGTGGTAATGTGTGAATAAATTTTCAAATCATCTGCATAGGCTAAGACTGGGCATGTAATTGTTGCAATTAGATCATCAATGTACAAATTAAACAAAAATGGACCAAGGTTTGAACCTTGTGGAACACCTGAAGTAGATGTAAATGTAATAGAAGAGAAGCCATTGTAATAAATAGTATTTTGTCTATTATGTAGATATGAGGAAATTAACATAATACATTTATATGATAGTCCGAATAAAGACAATTTTTGCAATAATGTACTGTGGTCCAACGTATCAAAAGCACGGGAGAAATCAGTATATATGACGTCGGATTGCCCACAGTTATCAAGTGATTCAGATATGTATTGGGTAATTGATACTAAATTAGTAGTTGTTGAACGGCCAGGTGTAAATCCATGCTGATTTGGTGATAGGTAAACTTTTGTATGAGAGTTAATGATAGAAAAAATAATTTGTTCAAATATTTTAGAAAAATTCGATAAAATTGAAATTGGTCGGTAGTTATTAATATCATGACAATCCCCTTTCTTAAAAACTGGGCAAACATTTGCATGCTTCCAATTAGTAGGATATTCACACGAAGATATCGCTAAATTAAATATTTTTGTTAGCGGACGAACAAACAAATCTTTACAATCCTTAATTAAAAAGGTAGGAATATTATCAGCACCGTATGAGGTAGAATTATTTAGTTTGTATATGCTTTGCATAACCTGATGTTCTGTTATGCTAGTAACATTAAGGACTTCACGGTTGCTTGATTTTTCTACAAATACCTCGTTTGTTTTAGGCAAATAAACACTCGAAAAATGCTCGGCAAATGCATTCACAATGTCATGGGGTTTGTCATAATGATGTTCACCTGAATATAGTTCACCAGGAATTCTAGATACATTTCTTTTGTCGTGGACAAATTTCCAGAACTCATTGGGATTATTGGTTAAATTTCTTTCAGTATTAAAAATGTACATATTATATTCTTTTTTTATTTCATTTTTAGTAATGTTCCGGAGTCTTTCAAACTGTGAACGATAATATTGTGATTTGAAACGTTTCCATTTACTGTGATAATAATTCTTAGTTCTTATCTTATACATTAATTCTCTTGAGAACCATGCGGGGAATTTATTGGATTGCGCATGCTTGTGCCGAGGAACATACCTATCAAAACTATCATATAATATCTCGTAGAAGTGATCTGCGGCCTGATTCACATCAGTATAGTTTTCTAAAAATAACCAGTCGATAGAGGGAAGATAGTTATATAAACCAAGAAGATTTGCACGCCGAAAATTGTATCGAAGGTTATGATTTGTTGGAAAATTAGCATCTTGATTATTAAAATTGACGTAAAAAGTACATGCTAGAGATGGATGATGTAAATCTTTAGGTACCAAAGAGAGGGTTCTCGACACAAGTCATAATGCAATATACTTAAATTAGAAAATATGAGATCTAACAGCCTGTTTCTAGAATTGGGTATAGAATTCATTTGATTTAGATTCAAGATGTTTGTAAAACTATTTAAGGAACGTACTTTATAATCTGAAGAGTTTGGAATATTATAGTTAGGCACATTAAAGTCACCTATTATTAATACCGGTTTGTCCAATAACAAGAGTTCTAAACCTTCAAAGAATAAGTCAAACTCATTGTTCGAAATATCAGGTGGAATATATACTGCTACACAATAAAATTCAAATTGACGCTTGTATTTACACTTACATATAATTAAATCAACTAATGGTACTAAATTAGAAATTTGAACTGAATTTACATTAAAATATGTGATATTATTTGAGAAAGCCAACAATGCACCACCACCAATTGAACGTTTAGTTCTTAAAAAATCCCGATCTTGTCTGACGACACCATAGGTGGTATTAAACAACTCAGAACTATTTACTGATTCATTTAACCAAGTTTCGGTTAAACAAACAATATCAAACCCACAATTAAGAATATTAGTATAAAATAAGTTCGTTTTTGATTTAAGACCGCGTGTATTTTGGTAATAAAGTGTAATTCCAGTTTCTCCGTAGCTTCCTAGTTTTCCGAATTTCCGTTATCGTTCTCTTTAACAATTGTAGGTACCCCTCGAACATGCTTTATCCTGATGTTGTTCTCACCCGCAGATTTTCTACGCACCAGCTCACTCTTTAACTCTTTATAAAACAAGCTTTGCATTTTAGTTTGATCATGGGTAATATACACATTTTTAAACTTATCAATACTTTTAAGCTTCTTTACATTTGCAAAAGCCTTGTGAATATCTGCCGCTGAATTTAATTTGTCGATTAATCGATGTTTACCGAGAAGTCATACCTACCCAATCTTATCGGTTTTAGGCTAACTTGGGGAACGTCCATTATCTTTAATATTTCAGAAACATTCAAAATATCTTCACTACATTGTTCCTTTTTGGTGGTTTTATTTCCATTTAATTTGTAGAGAATAATATTCTCTTTACGCCTATCTCTATCTGCTATCTCCTGAATAATTTGCTCCTGCGTCTGAATGGATAAGGATTGGTTACTTGCAGTTTGTGTTGATGCACCAAAGTTTGATTTTAATTGAAAAACTTCATCCTTTAACTCGTTAACTAACGCTATTAACTTAGGTATATTGTAAACCTCTTCTTCACAGTGCACACATATATATTTTATGCGGCGTTTCGCGGTTGGACGTAACTCAAAGCACATGATTTCAGAACGAGATAGTTCTGAACATGTAACATGAATAAACCGATTACAACTATCACACTTTATAAAACATTTTTCGTCAGTTATATCAATAAGTTTAAAACATTTAATACATTCCATTTTGTAATTAAAGGATAGGATAAGGCAAAACACGAATGAAGAATACAACGAGGATACAAACTTCACCTCACAGGGTCTTTTGTGAGGACTTAAGAAATAACAAACAAGAGGGCAGACCACGGAAATTACATGGGTTAGTTTACTATAAACGGTTAAAGTTTATAGTAAAAATACGCATTCACTCAAAGACACGAATTCATTCAATAAATAAGTGTATTTTATGAATTACATATTTTTTACTAAGTATACATTTATTCTCGTTTGACCTTAACAACTGATATTCACAGTTCAATGTACAATGGAATATTTTTTCCACGACAAGTCTGCAGAAATACAGGCGAAAGTAAATAATATAATTACAGGCCAATACTCAAAATTAACAAATTGCAACCTTACCGTCGTATATGTTACACTCTTGTAATGTACTAGTACAACATAAGTGAATTTACAACTTGATTTAACTTGAGAAACACTTAGAAATCACAAGCACTTCTGTCTACGTCTACTCGCATCGCTATATATATATATATATATATATATATATATATATATATATATATATATATATATATATATATATATATATATTGTAAAGTTTAAGATCGTCTGCAAAAACAAATTTTTACAGTATTTAAACATGTTGCTAAGATCATTAATAAATAGCAGCAGTATTTGAAACATTTATATAAATTTTTCTCTTAAAAATGGCGGACAAAAGTTTGCAGCGCCACCTTGCGGATACCTAAGACAAAAATAAATATCAACATTGAATTCTTCACACTCAAAGCCCCCATGAACCCTAAAATATAAATAAAAATTTCAAATATTATAAACTGAAATCCAAATAAATTTTACAACGGGCTGCAGTAAAATCTTCAATTAAAATGTATGCGGCTTAAAATTCACCATAGACTTATCCCACTGAGCAAAAAACAAACAAATAACGTTATATCAACATTGTAGCAACATTAAACATTGTTTTAATGTTGATGAAAGATTACTTAAATGGATGCGCTCAGTGGGATGGTACCATAGACTTTTGTTTTAGGACTAAACATAGAATCAGAAGAAACTAGACTCACTCTTTGAAAAAAAAAAACCTTCCTTACAATTCGGCCCGCCCTAATGCATACACAGATACGCTGTACATTTTCAGGTATTCGTTAACCGCTTTTATAAAAACAACGAGTTTCTGCTTTACCGTTTTAAAACTTTCGTTAAGTGAATTTTTTTTTTAACTAAGGTATCACTGGACACGTTCGTATTGACGATAACGGAGACAGAGACGCGGATTATTCGATTTTGGACTTGGATCCAATAACTGGACGTTTCGAAGTGGTTGCTCATTATTACGGTTTAGGAAAAACTTATAAAACAGTCCAAGGACAGAAAATCCACTGGCCTGGAGGAAGAGAGGGACCTCCACCGGATGTCCCGAAATGCGGATTTTTAGGAAATAATCCCGATTGTCGAGATGACGGTAAGATACATATTACAAAACACATATTCAGTTTCTCCTGTAAACAATAATCATTAAAAAGCAAAATTAAGACAATACAGTATTTAAATTGATTGTGAGTTATGTGAGGATCAAATTAATTTGACGAATAAAGCACTAATAACCTTTCTTCACACTTTTATTTGAATTACCAAATGTACATTTCGGACTCAAAGTGATTGTTAACAATAGATTAACACTGAGAGTGTTAATTGTTAATGGTCACTTTGTGTCCGAAATGTACATTTAGTAATTCAAATAAAAGTGTGAAGAAAGGTTATTAGTGCTTTATTCGTCAAATACAATATTTGTTTTATTACACAAATGTTGTTTATTTCTTTCTTTCAATCTTGCATTATTAGAGTATGTGATAATACTCTACGGATCGTTCGCCATCGGAGTATTTTTGGCATTTACTGCCACTCTAGCGTGTGTCACCTATAAGTAAGTAATTATAATACCGTGCGGTCGTTTAAAACATGATTTAGGGCCAGTTGCACTAAACACGTTGAACTGCTTCAACTCTGACAGGTGTAATAGGAACTTTCATTTTGAACTCGAGTTCATGTTGAAATCAAGTTCAGCGTTTTTGCTGCAACTGGACCTTAGAGTAGGCTTTGAGTTTTAAATTAGATTAGTACTACTGGCTGTTAACACATAGTTTAGCACAACCTCAAATTTATTCTATAATTCAATTAGTATTTTGAGCGACCGCACAAAAAGAATGCCGTCTACTTTGAATCATAATTTAAATGATCGCACGGTATTTGTGGCAATTTCTCTTTATTTTAATCGAATTGAACAGTTTTCTAAAAATGTAATAGGTATCTTTTCAGACACATGCGCTTGGCGGCGGATTTGAACAACATGTCTTGGAGGATACGACCCGAGGAAGTCCTTCTTGAAGTCGGGAAGCCGTTCGGATCAAAGTTAGGACTTCAAAAAATAACAGAAGTAAGATAAGTATAAACTAAATTGCCAATTCTTGGTTACAGAATACTTCAAACATTAAAAGTGCGATTCTTTTCGCAATCTACAACAAGTTAGTCTTACAAAGACTATAACGCTTGTTGTATAATTCAATATCCGTCGGGGTATTAGCTCGAGAAGTTGTTGTTCCAATGAGTGTTTGATATAGTCTTTGTAAGACTACCTTGTTCTAGATTGTGAAAAGAATCGCACTTTTAATGTTTGAAGTATTCTGCAACCAAGAATTGGCAATTTCATTTATACTTATGTTTGAACGGTAACGTGACCGCCAGTCTAAGGTGTCAAATTGTTTAGAGGAAATGGCAAAGCTATACTGATGAGAGATAAATCTCGAAACGCGTTTATAGATGGCCTAAATAATTTGACCCAAATTGTTACATTTGCAGTCGGTTACTGTATGTAACAGCAAACACTTGTTGTATAATTCAATGTCCGTCGGGGTATTAGCCCGGGAAGTAGTTGTTTTAATGAGTGTTTGATATAGTCTTTGTAAGGCTAACTTGTTGTAGATTGCGAAAAGAATCGCACTTTTAATGTTTGAAGTATTCTGCAACCAAGAATTGGCAATTTCATTTATACTTATGTTTGAACGGTAACGTGACCGCCAGTCTAAGGTGTCAAATTGTTTAGAGGGAATGGCAAAGCTATACTGATGAGAGATAAATCTCGAAACGCGTTTATAGATGGCCTAAATAATTTGACCCAAATTGTTACATTTGCAGTCGGTTACTGTATGTAACAGCAAACACTTGTTGTATAATTCAATGTCGGTCGGGGTATTAGCCCGGGAAGTAGTTGTTTCAATGAGTGTTTGATATAGTCTTTGTAAGACTAACTTGTTGTAGATTGCAAAATTAAATCGCACTTTTAATGTTAGAACTAAGATAGTTAATGCTTGTTACGCTACACTCTTGATGAATAATTATTACATTATTTCAGTGCAAGAGAATAAATTGTCTCGTAAAACAAACTTTTTAAATCGGCAAATAAAAGTATATTTGAAGGAAATAAATAATAGTTGACAAATCCAATCTCCATTTCACACTACCCCTTCGATACAATTTACCACATTTTACCCTGCAACAAAAACCTTCAACACTCTCCTTTTGTTCTCTTTTCATCGATAATATTACCCCATTGTTCCCATATAAAACAAACATGTCGGTGAATTATTTGATATTTTTTCAGAGTTATTTGTAAATCATGCTTTTTTCGAAGATACAGATAATTTAAATGCTGACTTAAGAACTATTTAAAATGTTTTAGTGGTGTTATAAATGTCTTCTAATGAAAGATTTTCTGTAATTTTTTAGTCTTTCGGATTAAGAAGTGGAAGGGCTTCAATCACGTCTTGTAATTCCCTCCTGCCCACGCAAATTTTCACGACGGTGGGCATTTATAAGGGCAGCAGAGTGGCAATTAAGAAAATTACAAAGAAGAAGGTCGACGTTAATAAAAAACTACTGTGGGAGATTAAACAGGTAATACACATCAATTAGTTATAAACAAAATAGCACACCATTAAACAGATAAGTATATGAAATCTGCACTTATTGTCATAAAATGTTTATTTTTTATACAGAGAATTTTTTTTAAGTATACATATTTTGATGTATACACTGTAAATGTTCAGGCTTTCGTTGTAAAAATCGTTTAATTTGAAGTTTTAAACGAATGTTTCTACTTCTTGATTAAGCATAAAGTAAAATTTCGAGTTTAGAAAAGTCTGAAAATGGGATTTAGGTGCTACGCTTCGCTTAAATTTTCAGCTCCCTCTCTGAGCAAAAAACAAACAAATAACGTTTTATCAACATTGTAATACCATTAAACGTTGGTTTAATGTAGATAAAACCTTACTTAAATGTGTTTTCTCAGTGGGTCTACTAAACTCGAAATTTTGCTTAATCAAGAGGTGGAAACACTTGTTAAAAATTTAAATCGATTTTTTTTGCATCGGAATAGGTGAACGAAAAATTCCCTGCCTGGAAATGATGGAAAATACATTCCTTTGATGTCTTAATCTTGTTTCTTATTATTTCCTCTTTGTATTTATTTATATTACTCACTGTAAAACAAAGAGTACACAGTATATATCGTCTGTTTATTGGTAAAACTCACTAAGTAAATGATAAATTGGTAGGACTTAGGGACTTTTACCTTCACACCGACGATATGTACATATAATCCCCTAAATAAATACACACAGGTGAGGGATGTAACTCATGAAAACACTGTGAGATTCCTTGGGGCCTGCATCGAATGTCCCACCGTTTTAATCCTGACCGAATACTGTCCCAAAGGAAGCCTGAGGGACGTCCTTCAGAACGACGCCATTCAGCTCGATTGGAATTTCAGGATGTCCCTGATTCACGACGTGGTTAAGGTAAGGAAAAACGCGATGACTTAATAAAAAAAAACAAATTGGACGATCACAATTTTAACGCCTACAGGGAATGAGCTACCTGCACAGTTGCGAGGTTTCCGTGCACGGAAAATTGCGCTCGTGTAATTGCCTGATTGATGGCCGCTTCGTACTCAAGATCTCCGATTTCGGATTGACCACGCTCACGACACCCACAGAAATAATTAAGGATTCCAATTATTATAATAGTGAGTGATTTTTTTTCTGTTTTAATTTATTAGTCCCGTAATTGCGAGTGCATGATTTTTTTGTTTTTGTTTTAACGGGAATGTGCATAGAGTAAATGTTTGTTGATGGTGATGGATTGATGTGCAATGGATAAGGATCTGAAATTTAAATCGGAACGCAATAAAGTCTTCTTTTGAATGTTAAAATGTGTTTTATTGATACATACAGGAATTTATTTTCTCTTATGGAGATTTCTAAGCAACGATTAATTTTATTTATCATTTATTTTAGATTAATCTATTTAATACAACATGTTTATAATAATTACTTCAATAAATTAAAGCAATATAAAAAAGAAATAATGTTTTCTATGACAGTATTGAACGGATTTATGTGATCATTTAAGAGTTTTCCATTATTTGATTATACAGCGTGTAAACGAACTACTGTACAGGCTCTCTACCACATAAGGGGCAGCGTTTAAATAAACAATACCTGCATTTGAAATTACCATACCTTTAGTAGATAGCTCACAAATAATTATTAAAAATAATTTATAATAATAGGCCACATGTTTGTGGTATCTGGTATACGCGCACATTGCGTATTTTAAGAGAGATTCCACATAGACTGGTAGTTTTTAAACGATTTGGATATCGAATTACACCATCCAGAGAAAAGTGGGTCAGATTGTAAAGAATTATGTCTATGTTATCGTTTTCATAAGTACCCATTGCTGACTAAATTCCGAATATTTTCTAAACGTGTTAATGAAATTTAATATTTTTCCTTATTAGGTTCACACTTCACTTTATCTCCACTCTTATTGAAATGTTTAGATAAGAGCGGCGAGGGTGGATGATTTTTAAACATAAAAAGAGTTTGCTGTTTAGTCTATGGTGAAACTTGTTCCATGAAATATCTACATTTTGTAACATGGCCCGATACGTTTATTCAAACATTGAATTGGCAGACATGTTTCTTATTTACGGTGAAACTCGGTGTAATTCCGCGGAAGCTGTAAGAATTTATCAAGAGCGATTTCCTGAACGACACTTACCACCGCCAAACCGATTTAGAAATTTATTACAAAGAGCACGCGGCACTGGAAGTTTGCAGCCCGTCGCCGGAGCCCCCGGAGGTGGTGACCGTCCAATCCGATATTTGCGAGTGGAAGATGAAATTTTGAATCTGTTGGAAGCGGATCCTGGTTTAAGTACCCGTATTATCGCCGCTCAGCGTAATGTATCGCACACATTTGTCAGCATTGTTATACGAGACAATCATTTTTATCCGTATCACTACCAGCGTGTACAACATCTTCAACCCCATGATTTTCCCAAAAGAATTGCATTTTGTCAATGGATTTTGGCACAAAATGTTCAAAATCCTAACTTTACCAAAGACATTTTAGTGACCGACGAATCGTGCTTTACGCGTAATGGAAGTTTTAATTTCCATAATATGCATGTTTATGTAATAGAAAATCCTCATGTTACGCGTAGAACTCATTTTCAGCATCGCTTCTCCCTTAATATCTGGGCAGGTATTTTAAATGATCAATTAATTGGGCCATTTATGTTCCCATTTAATTTGAATGGAGAACGATATTTACGATTTTTGCAAGATGACCTTTTAGATCTTCTAGAAAATATACCCTTAGGTTCTTAGAAGAATGTGGTATTTGCAAGATGGTGCGCCAGCTCACTATGAAGGCGCGTTAGAAGATATTTGGATGATGAGTTTCCAGGACGTTGGGTTGGTCGTGGAGGCCCTGTACCATGGCTTCCAAGAAGTCCGGATTTAAACCCCTTAGATTTTTTTCTTTGGGGATACTTTAAAAGTGAAGTCTACACTACGGAAATTGACAATGCTGAAATGCTGATACAACGAGTCAACGCCGCGGCTAATACCATTCGTGAAAAACCTCGTGAAATGTTTGCTACTGTTCGTGCAAATTGGATACGTAGTGCCCAAATGTGCATTGAGTGCGGCGGACGTCAATTTGAACACTTATTGTGATTTTTTTTATACGTGACCCAGTTTCATCTAGTAATTCTAGACAGTGTGTGTGTGTGTGTAGTGCGTGCTAAGTGATTTATACGTCTCGCAGTAGTAACAGTAAATAAACAATACCACAAATGAGTGACCTAGTTTCATCTAGTCATTCGAGACAGCGTGCGTGTTTAGTGCGTGCGAAGTGATTTATGCGCCTCGCAGTAGTAAAAGTAAATAAAAAATACAACAACTTACGCATCCACGAAAAATATCATGAACACAGGTAACCAGAAGTTCTCAAAAAGTAAAAAATGCATGAAAAATTATGAAAAATCCAATATTTTTTTCCGATTTTATTTTTGCTGCAATTGGTGTCAAAATATTTTGTGTATACGCCCTTAAGAGGATGTATATTAGTTCGATTACACGCTGTATATAACTTAAGAAACATATTTTTGAAAAAAGAATGGTGTCAACTTATTCGCAAAGCTTTAATGTTCAATATGTATAAGTTTCAAAGATCTATCTTCATTATTGTGAAAGATCAATGATTAATCTTTCACAATAATGAAGATAGATCTTTGAAACTTATACATATTGCACATTAAAGCTTTCGTTCTTATGGCCAAATAACATGTGAATTTCCGACCTTAAATATACATAATCCGTTGAAAATGCTGCAGTGTTGGGCATTAACTAATTACAATGTAATGTAATTAATTACTTTGTAATATAATTACAAAATAATGCTAAAGTAAAATTTTTCAAAATTATATTTCATGATTAATCAAGTAGTGGAAACACTCTCTAGAAGCTTTAAATTGACTTTTATAAAAACAACGAATTGCTACAAATTTACCAATCATTGTGATTATCAACATATGTATACTTAAAAAGAAAATGTCCCTGCCTAGTAACACTAAACATTATTATAGAATTATTATGGGTAGCGCCGGAATTACTCCCACTAACTATAATACCTGGAACTCCAGCAACTCAAAAAGGAGACGTGTACAGCTTTGCCATTATTTTGGAAGAGATTATCCTGCGAGCTGGACCATTCCAAGCAGCCAGGCAATTTTTAGACGTCCACGGTAAGAAATAACAAACCACAAACGTTATTTTCTCAATTCTCTTATACGGTATATTGAAAAAACTCTGAGATAACTCCCCACTGAGCAAACACATTTAAGTAACGTGTTATCAACATGTTGATAAAGCGTCATTTGTTTGTTTTTTGCTCAATGGGTCAGGTAACAACCACTCCTAGTTTTCACATTTTTACCGAATGCTTTTCAGATTTCACGTGTAATAAAAAGCTCAAGTTAAAAGTTTCATCTTAATATCTGTAGCGGTTTTTGCTATACAGCTGAATCGATAGATGGACACACGGACAGACAGACACCCAGACAGACAAACAGACAAACAGATAAACAGACAAACAGACAAACAGACAAACAGACAAACAGACAAACAGACAAACAGACAAACAGACAAGCAGACAAACAGACAAACAGACAAACAGACAAACAGACAAACAGACAAATAGACAAACAGACAAACAGACAAACAGACAAACAGACAGACAAATAGACAAACAGACAAACAGACAAACAGACAAACAGACAAACAGACAAACAGACAAACAGACAAACAGACAAACAGACAAACAGACAAACAGACAAACAGACAAACAGACAAACAGACAAACAGACAAACAGACAGACAGACAGACAGACACACAGACAGACAGGCAGACAGACAAACATTTCTCAAAAATTGTCAGGGAACCTCAAAACGAATATTTCCGCCAACATTTTTGATCTGAAATTTTCAGGAAAACAATGGGCCAGTTGCATAAAGCTTCGTCAACTTTGACTATATGCTAACATTACATTAACGTAAGGTACCTTGTGTTAAGTGTTTTATAAAAAAATGTCATCAAGATTTGACGTATTGTTAGTTGACGTTACATCAACATTGCGTCAAGTCCATATTTCTGTTTTATAAAGCCATTGTTAGTGTTAACATCGCGTCAACATTTAAATTAGTCCCTTGTCAGTTAATCAATGCTCAGCCAGTGATTAATGAATAAAGTAAAAGAGGTTATAAAAAATATTTATACTAATTTTTCATTTATTATATTTAATGCCCGGTATTATAAAACGTTTTATTCCCTAAATAAAATTTACTTTAGAAATAAATTAATTTATTCCAAAGATATTTGTTTGGTGTTGTAGGCGTTCACTTTGTGGTACATCTTAAATACACTTGTAAATAAAACACTTTTTACTTTGTTTAACCACTGGATCTAACATTTAATTGTGTGACTAGTTTCGACTATCTAGTAGTCATTCTCAAACTAAAGTAAATACAAATTACACGTTAAAAACTATTTATACGGCTTCGAAGAGAGGGGTGTACATTAGGTCAACCTGGTCATTAAGAAGGGAAATTCCGGGATTAATTCTGGCCTTGTGTATTTCTAGTGCTTCCAGTAAATCCATTTTAAGATAAGATATTTGGCTAATAAATCTCCTCAGTAAATTATTTGTTTGTTTTTCTACCAAGTAAATTTTATTCTCTAAATAATTTGACAGTTAAAAGTCAAAAGTGTATTATATTATTATAATTACTTTAGATTCTACTACTTGTATTTATTTATTTATTATCTGTGACAGATTTAAGTTCGCTCATAGTATCTTTCCTGACAGTGATTAATTCGAACCACAAGACATTCTAAGGAGTCGAAGACCTAGAGTTTTTCAAGTCAGACATAACCAGGGATATTTATACTTATATGCATACGCCTTTTTTAAATTAGTTCCATTTACAGTTTTAAACGAGTGTTTTCCACTCCCAGACTGAGCATGAAGTAAAATTTCGAGTTTAGAAAAGCCTGAAAATTTGGTTTGGTCGCGTAGCGCGAAGCGCGGAGCGACCAAACCAAATTTTCAGGCTTTTCTAAACTCGAAATTTTACTTCATGCGCCACGCGTATTAAACAATGAAAACACTGAAATATTGTGAACAAGTGAACTTCACTTGAAATCAGTGTCTTGTACGCGTGGCGCATGAAGTAAAATTTCGAGTTTAGAAAAGCCTGAAAATTTGGTTTGGACGCTCCGCGCTTCGCGCTACGCGACCAAACCAAATTTTCAGGCTTTTCTAAACTCGAAATTTTACTTCATGCTTAGCCTGGGAGTGGAAAACACTCGTTTAAGTCTTTTATAATTTCTAATAAACTTTCTTTTTCTTGTTCTGTGTAATTCTGTCTTATTCCACGGTTATTCTTCATAATTATAAGGAATTATACTAAATTTCCAATTTGATTGACAATTAAATTTGAAATATTTACAATTCAATATAAAAAATTGGTGGTTCCAGCTATAGCCACAATGAAAATGTATAATTTCGGTCGGTAATCTACTAATTAAATTACTTATTTCTAGAACTGCTATTTAATTGGTAGGTTTGCTTTATAATACGCTATTTTATTTGCTCATTAGTTTACTAGGTAAATAAATTTACTCCACAAATAGTTATCTAATGATGTAGTAATCGTTTATAATACCGGGCATAAAACTAATGTAAGTATTAAAAAAATCATGTTTATTTAAAATTAATGGTAAACATAATTATAGAAAATGTCCATATTGAGTTTATCTTCATTGAGTGGCGAAAGTGAAAAAGAGCCAAGACCTCTTCGTCAACTGAGGCGTTTTCTCCCAAGGAGGGACCTATTTTAAATGAGGAAGACTTTTTTTTAATTTTTTTTTTAATTTTGGGTTTTACGTCATCTATTTCCGCTGCTAAGGCCAATCATGACGCCGGAGATTAGGTCTACAGCTATCCGGGAATTTTGCCGAACCCGGTGGGAGTTCCAACCCACCGGTAGGGATCTTTAACGTGCACGCAACATCTAGGCAGCACACGGGTCCTACTTGCATTTAACGTCATATCCGAGAAGACGGAGTGTTTGGCATTTTTATCCTAACCTATATAAATGCAGACAACTTGTTAGGCCGGTATTTGAACTCCGGTCCGTGGCGTGGCAGTACAACACTCTAACCACTACACCACCAAGCTGCCCAAAAGACTTTGAATTAATAAAAATACTTTTGAAAAATTGCATTCATTAATTGGTAACAATATAAAATCACTCACCCTTAGAAATCATGCGATTCCAGGCAAACTACAAATACTTATTACTCTCCGTTCTTTGAGACTGGATCATTTCAAGAGGTACTTGCTGAAAATGTTGGAATCCATAAATCTTCAGTCAGCTAAATTATTAGAAAAGTGAGTCGTTAAATAGCAGCTCTGAAATTATGGTTTATCATTGTTGTGCCAAATATGTTTTCAATAATATTTTTGTATCTAGATAAGAAAGGATCCAATAAGTAGGAAATTAAGCTGGATATTTGGAAAAACGTTCATCTAAACTAAGGCTTAGTAATCAGCTGAATGGGATTATCTCTAATAAAAATAATGATTACTTACTTTTCTGTTAGCTCAATTAATCGCATCTTTTTTTTGAGAGAAAAATTAGAGGCACTTTTTGTCATTTTAATGAAAGTGTAACACAACGCACAAGTCGCACAAGTCGCACAAGTCTAAAGACAACCGTTCAAAACAAACGGAGCAAACGCTTTTCCCGATCGTAAAAATTTGAGGTTACAGCCCGTCTTACACAACTTACACACACCCGAGGACAAAAACCGAAAAAAAAGAAACAAGTTGAAAGGTGTGTGAAATTACATCTTATAATATTCTCCTTTACTTTCCCGGAATGTATTTGTAAAACTAAGCCATAATATTACACAAGTTATAATTTTACATCAATATTCTAATTCTCTTTTAACAACGGTTGTAAAATAGGTTTCTGTTGTTACCAACCTTTGTAAATTGGACCTAAAAAACCCTAATACATTTTGTCAACGTTTTGTTAAGCATTGATTAGTTATAGTATTTTTAATACCCATTTGGAATAACCCCATCTTTATTTATCATTTATGAATCAGATGAAACAAAAAATTACCAACAAAAATGAACGTCGATTACTAATTAGATGTTACGTCAAAAGTTTGATGTCTGTTAATGCCAATAAATTACGCAAAAATATATTACTAAAATGCGATATTCCGATGAATCCAAAAAGCTTATGCTCTCGATTTAAGGCAATTCAAAAAGCGTCCGTAGCCCTAAAAGTTCCACAAAGCACATTATACAACCTACAAGATGAAAACAGAGCAACGGATTTCAAATTTAGGAGGAATATGTCTGCAAACGTTTCCCTGAGCAAAACTCGAATTACAAAGAATACTCTGCATTTTTTAAGAGATGTGATTTACAAAATGTATGCCCGAAAGGAACATATTACTATAGACACTATTTACTGGCAACTTATAGAAGAATCACCAGAAATTGGGATCTCGAGAAGTTCTTTATATTTGGGAATTAAGAAAATGGGCTTTAGCTTCAAAAAGCAGGACGGAAGAAAACATTTATTGGAAATGCTGGAATCCAGTTGAAGAGAATTTTATTTTTAAATAAATATCAAGTTGCTAACAAGGAGAACATTTATAAACCGGTTTTTTCTAGATGAGACATGGGTTTTTAGCAAAAGTGGTGATAGAAGAATGTGGCAAGATGGCAGTAAATACAGTCATTTTAGAAAAACTGGAAGTGGGTTTCGTTACGTTATTGTTCATGCCGGAAATAAAGACGGATTTGTGACAAATGGATCTCTAATTTTTAAATGTAATAAGAAAACGGGTGATTATCACAATAATATGAATACCAAAAATGTTGAGAAGTGGTTTAAAGATCAACTTATTGCAAACTTAGAAGAACTATCCTTAATTATACTAGATAACACAACTTATCATAGTCGTCTAGAAGAAGAAATAGTTTACTTTGTATTTATAGCAGGGCCATTGTTAATTTATTTCTCGCCATATTATAGATATTTTATATTTTTACACACCCTCTTGCTTTGGATAGAATTATATTTTATAACTAACTTAAATATCTTAAAAGTGCAGAGTATTCTTCGTAATTCGAGTTTTGCTCAAGGAAACGTTTTGCATATTCAATCTAAATTCGAAAACCATTACGTGTTTGGATCTTTAAGCCTGTATATTTTGTGGAACTTTTAGTTGTATTACAATAGCATAACAGCACAACGTCCATATACATTATTATGTTCCATATTATGAAATTAATTAATATTTGTGATCCTACGCCGCCACTGGTTATATTGAATATCAAGTTACTCCACCAATGCCCTAAGAATAATAGTCTAGATGTCAGCCATTTGACACGACAAGTTCCTAACCTAATTTTGTGTGTGTGTTCAAGATGCCACATACGTTAAGTCACTAAAACGACTGGTACTTCCAAATAGGTATTAAAAATACTATAGCATCACGTCAAATACTTTTTATAAAACCAAATAAGATTTGACATAATATAAACATGTTGTTAAATCTGACAAGATGTTAGCTAAGAACGGACTTGGCAAAGCTTTATGCAACCGGGCCAATAAGTTTCATGTTT
The DNA here is from genome assembly GCA_932526585.2 of Philonthus cognatus. NCBI lineage: Eukaryota > Metazoa > Arthropoda > Insecta > Coleoptera > Staphylinidae > Philonthus > Philonthus cognatus. Next base: position 52,785,811 of record OW052247.1, on the reverse strand, counting down.
CATACAGGGAAAGTAAAAAAGTATTACATTATTTATTTGATACCATTATTCTAAATAGAAATAATTGCGAGGGTGGCTGCAAGAGAAACCCCACCGTTTCGTCCGGCCGTCAGCAGGAGGGACTGCCCCGAAGACTTGATCGAGCTCATGGAGAGGTGCTGGCTGGACAATCCGGAGGAAAGGCCCACCTTCGAAACGATACGTGCGACAGTTAGGTGTATCATGAAGTCCGTTTGGTGCGGGAATCTTCAAATTAAAAATGACGTGCGTTTTTTTTTGGGCCGTTTTACAGGGGCTACTGCGAGAACCTCATGGATGACCTCCTGAGGAGAATGGAACAGTACGCCAACAACTTGGAAACGCTGGTGGGCGAGAAAACTGAAGAGTTGAGCCAGGAGAAAAGACGATCGGAAGAATTACTTTATCAAGTAAATTTGCAAACAAATAAAAAAATAGTTTAATTTGCTGAGTGTTTAGAATTAAACTAACTAATAAAAAATGTTAAACGGTTACATTTGTTTTTAGTTGAAACGTTATTGAAACGTTCATCATTAATAAAACACAATGGTAAAGCAAAGTAGTATCTCGAACATTTTATAAATTGTACTATTTTTGTGTATTTCACGTTGGCGCGTTGAAATAACGAATAATGCTTTGAATCTTGTGTTGGCAGGTTGCAATAAAACGAAATGAAATAAACACAAAGCTAAACTTAATAAGTTAGAATTTGAAAGAAAAACGTACCACATTTGCGTTAATTTCTTGGAGCAATGTAATATTTTTTATAAAATAATTTGTGCATGTTAGTTATTTTCGGGTTAAATTGACGTATTATTGTTATCTCTATAAATTGTTGATAAGAATTAATGGTCGACTTTTATTTTTTTGTGTCTTTGAAGGTTTTGCCTAGGCCCGTAGCTCATCAGTTAATGGCTGGAGAAATTGTGCAACCCGAACAATTTGAGAGTGTCACGATTTATTTCAGCGATATCGTGGGATTTACGGCCCTTTGCGCTCAGAGCACTCCAATGCAGGTTTTTGATTTTTTTGCGAGAATATGCTATCCATTTCTTAAGACTAATTTATGATTACAGGTGGTGGATTTTTTGAACGACCTCTACAGTACTTTTGATAGGATCATTGGATTCTACGATGTCTACAAGGTAAGATAAGTCAACAGTGAAAACTAAATATGTTTGCGTATATATTTTCTTTTGCATATTTTAATGAGGAGATTTAGTTTTTGCAATGACATTTCTGACATTTTATATATTTAGAACATATTTATGTATCATTTTAATTTAGGATTGTAAACGTACCAAATTGATTAGGGCTAAAAGTAATTAAAAAACATACTTACCCACTGAGCAAAAAACAAACAAATATAGTATATAGTGTATCAAGGGCCGAAAATAAGCTTTAGCAGCTCGAGCGAGCGAAGCGAGCGAGGGCTGCTAAAAGTGAAGGGCTGCTAAAGCATTTTGACATGAGTTACACTCGATATTTTTTCGCCTGCCTTGAGTAAAAATAGTGTTATAGCAAATTTTCTATCGCGCACCATTGAAAGTGAACAGAGGTTATCCTTGTACCCTACTCATATTCCGTGAAAAGTTGTCTATAATTTATACAAACTTACAAATAATATTATTAATGATTTCGATAGCTAACGCCATCTAATGCTTCATAGCGGCATCGTCAGTGACACGAATGCACAAAGTGCATATACAGGTCACTGTTTCGTTCACGAGCGAGCAGAACTCTGTTTGTGAAACCAAAAAACAAATATCAAAATTGAATTTGTGTTCAGTATTTCGGCACCAGGTACCCACAGACGCGTTTCGGACTTCAAGGTTCTCTTCAGTGTGGTCCCGACCCAGTGCTGAGGAATACTGAACATTTCTGACTATTTCAAGCCAATATGTGAAAACTATTAATGATTTCGATAGCTAACGCCATCTAATGCTTCATAGTGGCATCGTCAGTGACACGAATGCACAAAGTGCATATACAGGTCACTGTTACAAATAATATTGATAACTGATTTTAGCGTTGGAAATGCTGACCATAAAGTTGCACTATTTACTACTTTGCTTCTTTCCGATAAATATGCCAGAATTACATTTTCTGTTGTGTTTTTTGCCTTTTTACATAGTTTCCACTTGCAAAATACGGCATAGTTTTGTTCATATCGTTGGCTTGATTTATCCGGCAGTAGATTGTTGCTGACACTGGATGCGATGTTTTGTAATTCTGGAGTGTACTCCACTCCATTAGATTATCGCTGACGCCTTTTCTGACATTCTACACGAATTGATTTCTTAATTCACTAATAACTTCTGCTACTAATTAATATTACATACGTTGCACTATTGAAATTGAAATGTCACTGTCAGATTTTTGCATAGCCTTCCGCGAAAGGTTGTCTAGATTATGCATATTATTCTTTCGGCCCTAGATAAACTAAGTCGTCGTTTCGGCTCGATTTTTATGGCCGAAATATATGGTTTCGGTAGAGGCAGGCGAAAAACATATTATCAACATTGTAACAGCATTTAAAGTTGTTTTAATGTTAATAAAACATTACTTAACCTATTGACGACCGAGCAGTGATAGAATTAACTTTAAAAGTTGAATTTAGGTCCAATTCTGCACTTTTTTATTGATTTCTATGAATGGCTTATTGTATTACATACTGTGAATGTTTCTTATAAATATACATAATGTATACGCTGTAAACTTTCAGGCATTCGTCGATTTTATATGAAAACGTGCTATATGAAGTTTCAATTGAGTGTTTCCACTCCCAGACTAAGCATGAAGTAAAATTTCGAGTTTAGAAAAGCCCCGCGTAGAAAATTTGTCGAGGGTCGCGTAGCGACCCGAGACAAATTTTCACGGGGCTTTTCTAAACTCGAAATTTTACTTCATGCGCCACGCGTATAAAACACTGAAATATAGTGAAGTTAGAAATACATTGACTTGTTTTTAATAAGTAATAAGCGAAATATTTAAATAACAAAATATTTACCTTTTTCTTCAAACATTTTCTAGTCAGGTCAAATAATATAACATATCAAATTAACTTATTTAGTAATTTAATTAACAAAAAATAATAATATTGCGTATATGCATCAATCAATGTGTTTGCTCAGTGGATAATTAAAGTCGGAAAATAGCATTTACCTGTAAGGAGGATTTCCATTCCTTGATTAAGCATGAAGTTTAGAAAAACCTGAAAGTTTGGTTTTGGGCGCGGAGCCAAGCGTAGCGCCCAAAACAAACCTTTGATCTTTCTATAACTTCCCAGTAATTTCCAAAAGACGTAAGAATTTTATTGCAGGTTGAAACAATTGGTGACGCGTATATGGTAGTCTCCGGCCTCCCAGAAAGAAACGGCGATGATCACGCCAGGGAAATTTGCTTGATGTCCTTGGCCATATTGGATGCTGTCTCTTCTTTCATCATCCAACATAAACCTGATTACCAGTTGAAATTGAGAATCGGAATTCATTCCGGCCCGGTCTGCGCTGGCGTCGTCGGGCAGAAAATGCCCCATTATTGCCTCTTCGGCGATACTGTTAACACGGCAAGTCGGATGGAAAGCACTGGATTACGTAAGTCTAAAATAATTATTAACAGTTCTAGATTAATTTATTTAAATTCATGACCCACTGAGCAAACACATTGAAGTAATCTTTCATCCACATTAATTCAACGTTTAATGTTGTTACGATGTTGATATAACGTTATTTGTTTGTTTTTTGCTCAGTGGGGATGTTGTAAAGAGTTTTGTCTGTGTTCAATATATATATATAATATCTTTATTCACAGAATACACAGTACAACAATTAGAATGCATAATAAGTATATACAAGTCCCTAGGTGTTTTTGTTGACATAGAAGGTGCGTTTGATAAAACGACCATACGGAAGATAGGAAACGCGCTAAGCAAGCGCGGAGTACCATCTAAAATGTGTGAATGGATTGGCAATGCACTGGCCAATCGTATAGTCACAGTGGAACAGGGAAGGGAACGTATAACCTGTAAAATAGACAGAGGCTGTCTTCAGGGAGGTGTTTTATCACCACTATTATGGAACATGGTTCTGGACAGCCTACTAGACGAATTTCAGCAACTAGGCTTGTTTGTGACAGCCTATGCTGATGATCTGGCCATATTAATATGTGGCAAGTTTGAAGACGCCCTATGCGACCAGATGCAAGGAGCTCTAAACATTGTTTCTTGGTGGTGCAATGATCACTCCCTATCGGTAAACCCTGCCAAAACGGAGATGGTCCTGTTCACCAAGAAAAGGAAGGTGTCGAAAAAAGCACCAAAATTATTGAATACGATGTTGCAGTACAGCGACGAGGTGAAATACCTGGGCATCACTCTCGACAGGAAACTTAGCTGGAAAGCGCACATCGACATCAAAACAGACAAAGCTATAAGGGCCTTCTGGCAATGTCGTCGGGCAGTGGGGAAAACCTGGGGTTTGAAACCACGAACGACTCTGTGGTTGTACACAGTTGTCATAAGGCCCATGCTGACTTACGGAGCTTCAGTTTGGTGGCCCAGAACCAAACAGAAGACCACGAGGAAGCAACTCTCGCAAGTGCAGCGGACAGTCTGTCTTAGTGTAACAGGCGGCATGCACACTACTCCGACGATGGCGATGGAAGTCATGCTATGCCTTCCACCACTTGATATCCACGTGGAGAAGGAGGCCATGGCGACTATACTTCGCCTCCAGTGCAGTGGGATTTGGAACAGTAACAGCTGTGGGGAAGTTAGAGGACACCTCTGGAGGAATGTCTGTAGAGATATACCTCTTTTAGAGGCTGTTAATGACTACTGTGTACCAACACTAATACGGAACACACCCTACAACGTTACTATTCAACCCACTAAGCGGATGAGAGAGTTTGCTATAAGGATCTACACAGATGGATCTAAAAGGAGAGAAGGATCGGGCCTTGGAGTTTTCTCTAAGACCCTAAAAATCCAAGCAAAGATTCCGATGGGAATTCATGGAACCATCACGCAACTGGAGCTGATGGGAATAACACTTGCGGCTGAGTACATCATAAACCGCAAGGTGACAAATGTAGCCATACTAATCTTAACGGATAGCAGGCAAGCGATTCTGTCTCTGCAGAAAGCCTATGCTTCGTCAGAGACCGAAATAGAGTGCCACGGGAAACTCAGACAGGCAGCAATGCACAACAACATTGAAGTCTGCTGGGTGAAAGGGCATGATACAGACACAGGTAACGGGAGAGCTGACGCGCTGGCAAGAGCTGCGGCTGGGATGAATCTACTCTCACCGGAGCCGCTAGTGCGGTTAGCTCCTCTCTCCCTGTGTAACATGTTACAAACCAATGCCCTGGAGAAATTCAGGATGCGTCGGGATGATATCGAGGGCTGCAAGCTCTCTAAGGAAACACTTGTGTATCCCAATGAGAGATCAACGAAACGGTACCTGCAGCTGGCTAGAGGGAATCTCAGGCGCTTAACTGCCATCCTTACTGGTCACTGTGGACTAAACGGGCACCTCTATAGGATGGGGATAGTTGACTCCCCATCTTGTAGTTTGCAGCATGGAAGACGAGACTGCATGGCATTTTCTTTGTGAATGCCCGGCACTATCGTCAATCAGGGAGTCCATATTGGGTGATAGATGGCCTACAATGGCCTACATAAGAGATCTACCCACCTCAGCTATGCTAGAATACCTAAACAAGGTGGGCTGACTAAACTGAGGATGGGTGATCTACAGGCACAATGGGCCTAATGAGGCCTAAGTGCAGTGCAGAACTGCACACTCCCCTTTGCACCAGAACCAGAAGTATATACAAGAACAAATATTTAATTCTGCGAATTGGCTATCGACCCTGGGGTCTTTCAGCCTTGTGTTCAATATTTTCTTGTATTTTGGCCTTTTTTTTTGTTGGTACCCCTCCCCTAGGAACCAAGTGCTGAATACGCCACTGCAACAGTACAATAAATGTCGCTTGCGACACCGATCAAACTTTATGACCTTGATTTTGTATTACTTATAATCAGGCGCGGGTCGTGACATTTCTTTTGGTGAAGCTACAAGCTTCGTTTTCAAAAGGTTGCATGATCTACCCGTACTACTTATCTGGCAGCTGCCATCAAGGCCGTAGCCAGGGGGATATAGCGGTTTAACACCCGTATCCCCCCCCTCTGCAATGTAAAAGCAAAAACAATATTTTCACCATTAAAACTCCCCCCGAAATTTGTATAACCTCCTCCGAATTTTTTTATGGCTACGGCCTTGGTAGCCCTGTTCTATGACGTAACGAGTATGAATTACGACATGCACACGAAGAGAATTTAATCTCGTTCTTTGTACCTTGGATCCGTTGCTTTTCCTGACACGAGCCGCGCCTGCTTGTAATTTAATTTTATAAAACCTGTTTAAACCAGGGTTCTTAATAAAAACTTTTTTTTTATTTCAATTAAAACAAACTGTTTTCTTTTCAACAAAACGTGTTTTTTCATTGAAACAGCGTTTAAAACATTAACAATAAAAAAACATGTTTAAAACGTGTTTAAAACAGAACATACAGGGCATTTTTCTTTTGAGTATACATATCCCGATAATTACAGCGTTTTTTAAATTTGCGGGAATTCGTTGTTTAAAAGCGGATAATTTGAGGTATACATATGCATACACTGTAAATTTTCCGACATTCGTTGTTGTTTAAAAGATTTCAATTTTAATCTTTAAATGAGTGTTTTCCACTCCCAGACTAAGCATGAAGTAAAATTTCGAGTTTAGAAAAGCCTGAAAATTTGGATTGGCCGCGTAGCGAAGCGGAGCGGCCAATCCAAATTAGGCTTTTTTAAACTCGAAATTTTACTTCATGCGCCACGCTTAAAAACTCCGATTTACACTAAAGTTCAAAAAACACACATACAAAAACGATTGCACGCAACCTAATATACGTTAGAGTTATTGGGTTGCCAATAATCACTGTTTTAAACAATTTGTTCAGCGCAGAATTTGACTCACGTTTTGGTCTTTGTTTTTATCTGTTTTATATATGTAGACAAGCCTAGTCTTAATTATAATTTTAATATCAATGTTTTATTTATAGGCTAATATTATTTTATTTTATAGTTCAAATACTACTTTATGACTAGTGTAAACTTTATGTACTGGCACGCAATAAATATATTATTATTATTATTATTATTATTATTCACATCTCCATATTGGATTACCAAAGCCGTATATTTTAAGCTTTACGATATTTCAGTGTTTGATACGTGTGGCGCATGAAGTAAAATTTCGAGTTTAGAAAAGCCTAATTTGGATTGGCCGCTCCGCTTCGCTACGCGGCCAATCCAAATTAGGCTTTTCAAAACTCGAAATTTTACTTCTTGCTTAGTCTGGGAGTGGAAAACACTCGTTTAAAGAATAAAATTGAAATCTTTTAAACAACAACGAATGTCGGAAAATTTACAGTGTATGCATATGTATACTTAAAATTACATTTATGTACACATATGTGTACTCCCTCAACACTTTCAAGGCACACTTAATGCACTTAATTTAATTAAATTTAATTTAATCTGTTCTCGTTATAAAAGAAATATTGTATGTTATTTATTGTATTTAGTATGTAGGTGTTTTTATTTTATGTTTATATTTGTTTTAATAGTAATATTTTAAAAATCTGTATTTTATCTTCAAAAAGGCTTGACCGTCTATATGTATAAATAAATAAATATGTGAAAATATCACATATTTATTTATTTATAAATACACATATTTATTCATTTATAAATATTCTAATAAAGTGTTATGTTTAATAATGTATTGTAATTTTAAAATGTAAACAAAAAATCTTGATGAAGTAGTATAAAATATAATTTAGCAAATTTAAGAAAATAAAAAAAACGTTTTAAACAAATGTAACCTTTAAAACATGTTTTAAACAAATTTAAGATTTAAAACATGTTCAAAACAAAACCGTTTAAAACACGACGGCTGTTTTTAAACATGTTTAAAACACTGTTTTAAAACAAAGTGTTTTAAACATAACAACCCTGGTTTAAACTAAGGGCCAGTTGCACCAAACACGTTGAACTAGTTCATCTCTGAGCTTGAGTTCAAAGTGACATTAAAACAATATTAACTGTTATCTTAAACTCGAGTACAAAGACGAACCATTTCAACGTTTTCTAGCGCAACTAGGCCTAAATCTTTTAATACAACTGTTAATAATCTGTTTTTTATGTTTTTTTTTTTTTTATTAGCTTTGAAGATTCATGTGAGTGAAGCGACGAAACAAATTTTGGAGAAATTTGGGACGTTCCGTTTGGAGCTGAGAGGCGAGGTCGAGTTGAAGGGCAAAGGTTTCTTCGTCACTTATTGGTTGTTGGGCAGTTCCGAACCGGACCCTAGGCCGCCCACGCCAATTCATAATCAAAATATTGATGTCCAAGATGTCAACCCCTATCCCTTGATATTTATGGGCAACTAAAACCTGTAGATCTCAGTACACACAACAGTATTCAATGTACCTGTCTCAAAATATCCACAATATATGTTTATTTATGTAGAATATTTGTCTTAATTATTTTAGGGTTAGTTGCATAAGACACGTTGAACTGGTTCAACTGTGAACTCGAGTTTAAAGTGATATTAGAACAATAGGTGGCATTAGAACAATAGGAACTGTCATCTTGTCAACTCGAATTCAACGTTTCTGCTGCAACTGGGCCTTAAATGAATACTTAAAGATAACAAAAACAAAATACCTGTATTAGAAAGTTGTGATGGAACAAAATATATCAGAGTTTGAAACTACTTATAGTTTTATATATGTAGTCTTTGCAAATCTCTAATCGGAATAGTCTGTAACGGTTCGACCCTAGACATTACACAAATTTATAATTTGTGCAAAATTTACGTTGTGTTGTGTATGTAGTAACTCTTTAATTTATTTACCAGGTTCGTTCCTCATGTCGATGTGTTTTATCTTGCATAATTGCTTTCTTATTTGTCGGACCAGGTATGCTTGGAAACACATAAATAAAAAAAAAATAAGTGAGATAAAACCAATGCCAATTTATTAAAATGGAAATTGAAATCAGATTTACAACAACATAATTTTCAACAATTAAATTACGATCAAATGCATTAATTTATATACTCAAAAAAAACATCTTTGAGATTAATGTACAATTTTAGAGTTTACCTCATTGGACAGTGTGCTCAAAGGAAACGTATGTAAAAGAATTGGGAAATAATTCATTTGTTTGTGCTGATTTATTCCTTCCAATCGGCTTTTACGTATTTGTAAAAGAATTGGGAAATAATTCATTTGTTTGTGCTGATTTATTCCTTCCAATCGGCTTTTACGTATTTGTAAAAGAATTGGGAAATAATTCATTTGTTTGTGCTGATTTATTCCTTCCAATCGGCTTTTACGTATTTGTAAAAGAATTGGGAAATAATTCATTTCGTTCCTTGGATTCTGCTCACTTTGTCACCATGTTCACTCGTACTTACAGTTATTTCAATCTCAGTTTGAACTTACACTTAACTTCCCCTCGCCGTACTAAAATGATTGGGCTTTTTTCCCTCTCGCGACTTCAGCTTCACTGTGCTATTCATAGATTAAATTAGATTGATAACTCATAGGGGGCTCCACGTATCATGATTTTAGTTAACCGACCCACTCGATGAGACGGCGCTGCAATCGCAATTGACGTTTTGTGCACGGGGAGCGGGCGGGATTCTTGCTAAGCGGGGTGTGCGGTGCAGGGGGTCATAACATTGAATGGTGGGTACGGTGCGGGGAACATCGCACGGTATTAAATTACCGTGCGATGCGAAAAATACCAAAGACCTAATGAACATGTTAAATGTATATTTAAAAAGTTATTACAAATATATTTCGCTACATGTCAAAACCTAATTACATTTCACTTTTCAACAAAATGTCTGCAGTTCGTCAAAAAATGCATCTTAGAAATGAAATAAGAGGTCTCCTTATCCGGATAAGGATGTTGGCGTAAGTAGTGTTCCATACAGTGAATTTTTCTTTAAGGTAAACATATGCATAAGCTGTAAATTTTCCGACATTCGTTGTTTTTCAAAAGAGTTCAATATAAAGCTTTAAACGAGTGTTTTCCACTCCCAGACTAAGCATGAAATAAAATTTCGAGTTTAGAAAAGCCCCGTGAAAATTTGTCGAGGGTCGCGCAGCGACCCGGGACAAATTTTCTGGGCTTTTCTAAACTCGAAATTTTACTTCATGCGCCACACGTATAAAACACTAAAGTATTGTAAAATGTATGTATATTCTAATTTCACTTGAAATCTGTGTTTTATACGCGTGGCGCATGAAGTAAAATTTCGAGTTTAGAAAAGCCCAGAAAATTTGTCTCGGGTCGCTGCGCGGCCCTCGACAAATTTTCACGGGGCTTTTCTAAACTCGAAATTTTACTTCATGCTTAGTCTGGGAGTGGAAAACACTCATTTAAAGCTTCAAATTGAACTTTAAAAAAAACAAGGAATATCTAAAGATTTACAGAAAATAGGTTGAATTTGAAATACGTATACTTCTCCTCCTTGTATGTATAAATACAAATAAAATATTTCCAGAAGAAAGTTATTGTTACTGCAAAAATGTTCAGCAAAAATATTAAAGGGAAGTATTTGGTATATAGTGAAACTTATTTCGTAAATCGGGAAATCTTTTGACTTATATTTGACAAGGTGAAAGAAATTTGGGATATAGTGAATCTCATTTGATCAATAGTGAAATGCAATAGAAAAACCGTGTAATTAAATTTACGACATTATTTTATGTACTGGGATCGTACTTTGTGACTAGATGAAATTTCAGAATTGCTTGATCCAACAGCAACGGGAACATTCTCCATGGAAGTATGCTCCTAGCCCGGTGTGAAGAAAATCTCCACGTCCGTGGTTGTTTCATGCGTAATACTTGAAAATCATTCACGAATGCTAGGAAGAAATAAAGAGAAATAATGTAGACACACTGGTTTTAAATGTGTTTGACTGCAGATTTAATTAAAAGAATAGACAATGGCTTAAAAACTTAAAATATTACATAAATTTACGGTTTTAATTATTAATGTTAACGCCCATCCCCAAAGATTCAGAATTGCTTAATCCAACAATAACGGGGATATACTCCATGAAACAATGCTCCTAGTTCAGTATGATGAAAATATCCACGACCATGGATACAATAATTGTATAATTTTTACTATCTATAATTTATATTATAAATTCTGGGTTTTTATTCAAATTTTGATTGTGTACTTAAAATTTAAAATGTACATAGAGTAATTATTCTTGGTCTGAGAAAATGTAATATATATCTATGCAACCCAAGTTACAGCTAAAATTTTATATAACCATCATTCGCTATTGAACAATTATGTACATAAATGATTTTATAATTTCTCCATTGTAATATTAGCTTTTGGACCTCAATATGGTAGCCAACAATAGAAATAATAAATACATAGAATACATATTGTAGTGCAATTATTAAAATAATTGTATAATTTTTACTATCTATAATTTATATTATTTAAATTCTGGGTTTTTATTCAAATTTTGATTGTGTTCTTAAAATTTAAAATATACATAGAGTAATTATTCTTGGTCTGAGAAAATGTAATTTATATCTATGCAACCCAAGTTACAGCTGAAATTTTATATAACCATCATTCGCTATTGAACAATTATGTACATAAATGATGGCCTATGTATAAAATAATTCATACATTTACATTTAAATGTATGTAATTATTAAAAAAATATTACAAATTTAAACATACCTTCCGTTCATATTTAAAATTGAACTTTCTAATATTGGCATCCCGTCTCCTGAAAGCACAGCCAACCAAAATCTCTTTACACATGCACGCGTTTCACAGCATCAACCAGCCTTGTAGTGGCACCACTTAATTCAGTCCGTTTTCGAATGGCGGCAGCGACTGTCGACCGTTTGTGCTGTGCTCTGTGAATGTTAACAAAAATTCGAAGAAAATGTACATTAAATCAATTGTATTGGACGGCTTCAAGTCTTACGGTAAACGCGTGGAAGTCTTGGGCTTCGACACGGAATTCAACGCCGTCACTGGCTTGAATGGCAGTGGAAAATCCAACATCCTCGACTCGATTTGTTTTGTTTTGGGTATCTCGAATTTAAGCCAAGTAAGTACTTAGAATAATTGAATGTTGTAAATAATTGTGAACTGTTATAATCGAGTTCTTATATTGATGCCCACCAGTTCTTTTTTGTTGTTGTAAATAATTGTGAACTGTTATAATCGAGTTCTTATATTGATGCCCACCAGTTCTCTTTTGTATTCCTTATCTTTTAAGTTTTTTTTTTCAACCAATTTCCCTTTTGCATTCTTATGCAAGATTGGTAGATCTCATGCTTATTTTCTTTATATCACGTTATAATAAAGAAGAAAAGGCTGTAACAATAATTCTGTGAAGTAATACTTTATCAAGCATTAGTTAGGTTATAAGATTTTTGTCAAACTTGCTTCTTGAATATACTGTTTCTTTCTGAATAGGGCCATTTACACGCACACTTTTGCGTCGATGATTGAATGTCACAGGGCGGGGGTCGACGCAAAAGTGTAAGTGTGAATGCAACTTTCGCACGGAGGCAAGAAAAAAATCGTCCACGAAAGAACGTTGTTCGGAATGCAGTTAAAACTGCACGTGTAAATGACACTTTTGAGTCGAAGCAAGAGTTAGAAACAAAAGGACCACGGTGATCGCAGTGCAGGGACGCTAAGTGATACAACCTCATGTGACAAAAAAAAACATATTAGAAACACCACGTGCCACGCAAAAAATGCAATAAAAAGCTTAGAATTTGTCTTTACATGTCTGCCTTGCATGCTGCACTTAAGGGATATTGAATGCCATTTAGAAGTGGCATAACTTCTGAAATGCATTCAATCCTCTCGCAAAAATGTGGTCGAAAAAGTGTATCTTTCAGGTGCCGTACACTCATTTCTTAACGCAGAACTGCAGGAATGACTGCCACTCAGTCGTTGAGTATACATATAAAAGGCCCTAGTGGCAACAGCTCCAGATTATGAATGAGTCATAATTGCGACGAGTTTATAAATAACATTTGGTTTAAATTGCCTCATCATCAACAATCAACTTACATAACATTATTTTAGTACCTGCTCAAATTCAAGATTTTTTAAAAGAAATGAATTGTTTCAAGGTGCGAGCTGGTACTTTGCAAGACCTCATTTTCAAGAGCGGACAGGCTGGCGTGACCAAAGCCACCGTATCGATAACATTCGACAATACCAATCCATTGCAATGTCCGCCCGGGTACGAGGGGATCAACGAGATCATAATCTCCCGTCAGGTCATCATGGGCGGGAAGAACAAGTACTGGATAAACGGCCTGGTCGTTCAGAACAAGAGGGTCCAGGATTTGTTCTGTTCCGTACAGCTGAACGTCAACAATCCGCACTTTTTGATCATGCAGGGCAGAGTCACCAAAGTGTTAAACATGAAACCTCAAGAGGTTAGTTAAAATTCTTGATTGTTAAGAAAAAATATTGATTGCGTAAAAATAGGAAAATATTGTTGTGTTTGTTAAGTTTAAGTGCATATCCTGTTATCTTTACCTAATGAATGCAACTAGGCTAATTAGTCATAGCGTAGTGAATTTTTACATATACTGATGTGTACGCACAAATTTTTTAGGAATTCGTTGTTTTTATAAAAATGATAAATTTGAAGCTTTTAAAGAGTGTTTCCACTCCCTGGTTAAGCGTGAAGTAAAATTTCGAGTTTAGAAAAGCCTGAAAATTTGGTTTGGTCGCGTAGCGAAGCGGAGCGACCAAACCAAATTTTCAGGCTTTTCTAAACTCGAAATTTTACTTCATGCGCCACCCGTATAAAACGCTTAAATATTGTGAAGTTTTAAACATGCTGCTCGTGTTTGATCTCTCAGTAATACATATTACAAATTTTTGTTTTGAGATATGTACACTTAAATGAAAAAATCCCAGTATGTGTATTTTTAATGCAGCATTGATTTCTATGCAAATGTTGAAAATATGAAGTTTGCACTTACTAAATTTTTCTCTTTGCACTTGTTTTAAAGATATTTATTATATATTATACAATTAATAATATATTATATAATTAATAAATATTTAAGCTATTGCATTAATGAAAATATCTGCTCGTGCTATGCAAAATATTATTATTTGCTTATATGGAAAATTATCTCATCATGTATAGATTTTGGCTATGGTTGAAGAAGCTGCAGGAACGAGGATGTACGAGTCCAAGAGACAGGCTGCTCAGAGGACAATCGACAAGAAGCAGAGTAAGCTAGAGGAACTTAACACAGTAAGTGTTTTCTTGATAAATCTTGTAAAATAATACATAAATAAAAAAAACCATTCGATGAGAAATTCGTTTAAAGGATATTTTTTCCCTTTTCTCAATATCTTTAAATTAATTCGAGGCATATTTTATTCTTTGTGTCAAGATCTTAAAATTCATTTGAGGCATATATTTTATTCTTTTTGTCAAGATCTTAAAAGAAGAAATCTCGCCAAAACTGGAGAAACTCCGGAGGGAGCGGCAAACATATTTCGAGTACCAACGTTTAGAGAGGGAACTCGAACACATGAAGGCTCTGTACGACGGCTGGGTGTTTTACGCCATCCAACGTGCCACACTAAAAGCGGAGGAAAAACTTAAAGCATCTGAAGAGAAAATCGTAAACATCCAGAATTCAATAGAAATGAATAACGGCACAATCGATGAAATCACTAATGAAATAATGATCATGCAAAAGGAAACGGAAGAGGTAATAAATTTCTGTTTCTGAAGCAGAAAACAATGATTTAAATTTAAACACTAACTTCATATCAGTTTTTTAACATGTAACAATTCATATCTAATTCAGCTTTATTTTATTTTTGATAACACACTAGAAAGCCTTGAATAATCTGCAATGCAATAAAATTTATTGTCAAGATTATATTAATGTGTTGATAAAACTATGCTTCACGTATTTTTTTTGCAAAAAAATAGTGACTCATTTTAGAATGCAGTATGATATGATTCTAATATAATAAATTATTCTACTTTTTTTATCATTTTTTTTTTAAAGGTTACCTTGAATTCCTTGAGTGAAATAGAAAAGGTTGTTAAAGAAAAAGAGAAATTAGAGGCGAAAGCTGCTGCTCAAGAAAAGGCTTCCAAAGATAATATATCCAGTGAGGAGAAGAAATTGAAGCAACTACAAAAGGTTCGTTCTTACTTTAAAATTTAAAAGAAGATGAGTAAAAAAACCGTCTTGTGATTACATTCACTTATTTCTTTAGAATTTAAAAGAAGACGAGTTGGCTCTCGGCAACAAAGAAAAGGAGATGGCGAATGTGCAGAACTTGTTTGAGACGTTGAAGAAAAATGCCGAAAATAACGCAGAAGCATACGCTCTCTCTCAGAAGAAATTCGAGGCTGTCAGCGCTGGCATGGAAGTCAACGAGGACGGACAAGCCGAAACTCTGCAAGAACAACTAATGAGTACGTTGATAAAGAAACATATTTGGAAAATCGCTTATTTTTTTACAAAAAGTTGTATAAAAAGTATTAAAGTAATAATTATTACCTAAAACAAAAAAAATGCTATCACGTTTGAAAATTCTTAGCAGGAAATAAGTTGAGCTGCAACTTTAGTAAGTTTTGAGGCATTAGTTGTTTTTTAAAAGAGTTCAAAACTAGTGTTTCCGCTACTTGATTGCATAAAGTAAAATTTGAGTTAGAACCCTCACTTAACACGTTCGCTGCCTTTCCCGTCATTCTGCTCGGTACTTTCGAAAAATATAATTGGCTAATGTGAAAGTATAGCTTAAAATTTGTGGCAGTGAACTAAAAACTAAAAAGATTATAAATAAAACACTGTTTATCACTTTGTTTGTATAACAATTGGTTTATTTGGTGACTATAGTTTCGATACTACACGTATCATTATCAAACCCTTAGTAACAAAAAACTACAAAGGAACATTATTTATATTTGCAAATTTTCTAATAACCTATATACACTCCCTTACAATCTGGCCGTAATTTTAAGACCAGACTCAGTGAGCATCTTTACTCTTTTCGGCATAGATTAATTGATAAGTCATCTTTCGCCAAACATTTGATTGAAAATAACCATTCTTTTGGCGAGGATGTACTTTCAGTTATTCACTTTGCCGAGAAGGGTAGAAAGATGGACCTCCTGGAGTCTTTGGAGATTCACAGAGCCCGCGCTAATCGGGAAATTCCCGTAATTAACGACCAGCTTGACCTTAAATACACCCTCCTCTTTAACGCTGTTATTAGAAAATTTGCAAATATAAATAATGTTCCTTTGTAGTTTTTTGTTACTAACGGTTTGATAATGATACGTGTAGTATCGAAACTATAGTCACCAAATAAACCAATTGTTATACAAACAAAGTGATAAACAGTGTTTTATTTATGTTCAACAATGTATAACGAAGTAGAAGCCTCTATAATCAGTGAATTAAAAAGATTATTATTATTTATCACTTTTATTTCAGATAATATTAATCAAAACTTGATTATTCAATAATGAATTAATTCCAATTATGTAAAGTAGATTTTTTTAAAATAAATGTTCAGTCATTTGTTGTTTTTATAATAGCATTTTAAAGCTCCTTACGAGTGTTTTCACTCCTCGATTAAGTATTAAGTAAATATTTCAAGTTTAGTCAAGTCAAGCCTGAAAATTTGGATTGATCGTGTAGCGATGCAGAAATTTCGAGCTTTTCTAATCTCGAGATTTTACTTTATGCTTAATCAAGGAATTTGAATCTTCAAATTAAACACTTTTAAAAAAACTATGATATTGTCTATAACGAAAATACTTAATGAATTACACAGATGCAAAACAAGAGGCGGCAGCAGCTTCCACAGAAATGAAAACCGCTAACATGGAGTTACGACACTGCTCAAGTTTACTCAACGAGAAGGAAAAAGAGCTCGGGTCAAACGTTTCCGATTACAAAAAGGACTTGCAGAATGTTCAAAATTTGGAAAAGGAAGTTCAATCTTTAAACGTGAGACCGATTCTAATAATAATAATTCATTTAATTAATCGTGTGTAAATATTTCATTTCGTAGGCGGCGCTGTCCAAAATCAATTATTCAGAGGAGCGCATGAACGAATTGCAACACAACAGAAAAGTGCTGTCGGTCGAAGTGAAATCCTTGCGGGATAAAGTCGATAATTTCGAGTCGCGCCGTTCTTACACGAAATTTTCATTCCGGGATCCTGAGCCGAACTTTAATAGGAATAACGTACATGGGGTGGTGTGCAAGTTGTTCGATGTCAATCAGGCGATGAATTGTACAGCGTTGGAAACGGCTGCGGGTGGTCGTGTGAGTTTTTTTTTTTAATTGATTTATAAAACCAAACGGGAATTTTTTGTATTGACGTTTGCTAATATAATTTTAGTTGTACAATGTTATTGTGGAGAATGATTATACCAGCAAAATATTATTGCAAAAAGGGCAATTGCAAAACAGAACTACTTTCATTCCATTAAATAAAATTCAGGGAGGAAAAATCGATGGTAGAGTGGTTAAGCTCGCACAAGATCTTGTAAGTGTTTTTTTTTAGTTACAAAATAAAAACAAATATATCATCATTTTGGAATCTCCTGGTATATTACTGTATTTAATTTTTATCGGGTGCTCAAACATGAATGTCGATTCTTTTACTATAATTGAATCTGACGTTTATAAGGTCATAACTACTGGGCGGATTTTGGCAGGGATTGCGTGAACTGGGGCAGCTCAGTCGAGTTGGGCTGATAAGGTGCGCGGCTGTGTGTCGAATCCACGAGTGGACGATTGCGGCTGTATCTGGCGATGCAATTGTCCACTTGTGCATTTAGCGTCAAGTCGCGTGCGTTATATACTTGACTGGGTGACAACTGTTCATAAGCGATATCTGCGAATTTTATCGCCTTGGTCATAACCTATTTGAGAGATGTAAGAATCAACATTCACGTTTGATTCTACAGCCACCCAGGACTTCAATTGTTGGACACTCAATATAATAAATATTATTTAGGTTGGGAAAGAAAATATTCAACCGGCTATTTCGCTGATCAACTACGACAGAAAATTGCAACCCGCCATGGAATACATCTTTGGGAAGGTGTTCATTGCCAAGGATATGAACGTCGCTAAAAAAATCACGTTCCACGATCAGATCAGAACAAAGTGTGTCACTCTGGACGGTGACGTTACAGATCCCGGCGGTACTCTGAGTGGAGGTGCCAGGCAAAAGGGCACGCCCGTTTTGTTGCAGATTAAAGAGGTCGTCGAAGCTGAAGTAAGAGCAGAAAAACACAATAATACAACACAAATGAAATGAAACACTATTTAACTTTAACTGAGACTATTACGAATATAATTTTACCACGCAAATCCTCTCTTGTTTGATTCATATATTTTTTATTTTAAGAAAATCCTTGTGGACAAAGAGAGGCAATTGTTCCAATTTGAATCAGAAATGCGGAAAATGATGCACGATCAGGAACAATATGAAAACCTGAAGCAACGGTTGGAATTGAAATCACACGAATATCAAATGGGGAAGCAACGCTTGGAACTGACGACCCACCATCAGCAACAGCAAGAAGTCCAGCAATTGAGAGAAAATATCGGTGGGTTTTCTTATTTTGTAAATATTTACTTAGGCTGGGATTCGAACACAAATAATCCCAATGGTTGAATATTCAAATATAAATATTACAATCACTCAATTATTCACATATTTGAATACATTTTTAAACGAATATTTAAATATTCGAATAATTCAAATATTTGAATATGTTTTTGAATGAATAATTTAATGCTTAAATTTGAAAAATTCCGATCCTTAATAGTACATTTAAAACTTCGCTTGAAATCAGTGTTTTATAAGCGTGGCGCATGAAGTAAAATTTCGAGTTTAGAAAAGCCTGAAAATTTGGATTTTCCGGGCTCGCTTCGCTCTGCCCGGCAAATCCAAATTTTCAGGCTTTTCTAAACTCGAAATTTTACTTCATGCTTAATCCAGGATTGGAAAACACTTGTTCGACAACTATTAGAACCTTTAATGACAACACTGATTTCTTAAAGAAACTAGGAAACAAACACAAACTGTAGTTATTTTCATAATCTTTATGAGCTTTGTTAATTATCTTGTTTTTCATTATTTTGTTTAAATTCTGTGTTGTCATTAAAGGTTTTAATTTTTCGAACGAGGGTTTTCCACTCCTTGGTTAAGCATGAAGTAAATATTTCGAGTTTAGGCAAGCCTGAAAATTTGGATTGGTCGCGTAGCGAAGCGACCAATCCAAATTTTCAGACTTTTCTAAACTCGAAATATTTATTTCATGCACCATGTGTTAAAACACTGATTTAAATATGAAGTTCAAAAACATACCTGGTTATTCCTAATCCGTCACAAGATTAAAATAAAATAAGGATATTTGTTTTAATTAATGCTGGGAATTTTTAAAGTTGAAGTAAAGTTAACGGCTTAAATTATGTCCATTTTAACAAATATTGCATTTGTTTTAGAACTTTTAAGCAATTTTTGACAATGCATTTAATGTTGAATAAAAATAAATCAAAAGGATGTTGTCGAAAATCCAGGTGGAAAATTGTAGTTTTTTAAGTTTTTAATGGTGCATTTAGAGATTAATTTGTAATTTATTTTTTTCACAGAAAAGTTGACGGCTAGATTTGAACAGTGCAAAGAGATCGAAGCCAAACGCAGCAAGAAGGCTAGAGAGTTGGAGACGACCATGAAGGACATGAAGGGCTACAAGGACAGGCAACTCAAGCAGGCCGAGTCTGAGATGAAGGCAAACAAACAGGCGTCTGACAAGAGCCGGAAGGAGTGGGAGAAACGTGAGGAGGAATACGAAACGTTGACCCTGGAAATTAGCGAGTTGAAAAAGACAATCGAGACAGCCAAGGAAAACATTGTCAAGCTCGGAGAGAACATCGAAGAACTGAGGAAGGGCCACGAAGAGCACGTCGAAGGATTGAATGTCATTCGGGTGAGTTAGTGTGAAAGTTAATTAGTTATTATCATATTTTGTCATCTGACCAGAAATGTGTAATGAAATTGGTGTTCTATATTCGGTTTTTTTTTATTGACTAACCAGATCTGGTGATTTTTTACAATGTTTAATACTCTGGTTGTAATTCTGACTTATGCCTTCAAAATAAATTTGAGATGTTTTTCACATAAATAAATTTGAGATGTTTTTCACAGGGTTGCCATGTGCTTAATTACCTTATTATATAGGTTAATTAAGTTGCGGAACATTACTTTCAGCATTTTAGTACCACTTTTCAGTCAAATAATTCATCAATTGCAATATGGCATTCATCATATATCATAACCAAATATACGTCATACTTGATATTTCATTACATTTTTTCAACAAATAAAAATTATTTCTGAAACCTTACAAAAAAGGTGAATTAAAAGTCTTTTCAACTACTGTTAGTTATTATTTTTTTTTTTTTTTTGAAAGGCCGAATTGGGAGAATTGCAAGAAAAACTGAAGGAGAAAAAATTATCCATAACCGCTAAAAATAAAGAGGTCCAAAAGAAAATCCAGCAACAGGAGAAATTGAAGGCACAAAATTCTGAATACGAGCTGCAGATCCAGAAGCAGTCGCACGAAGTGAAAAAATTACAGGAAGAATACACAAACATGAAAGCCAAGGTAATATCAAACAATGTTCAGACACTATTAGAAAACAAAAATGGTGATTTAGTACTTTCCCCTTAAAACGGAGCGTTCCGATAGAAAATCAATCGAAAAACGATAAAATTATTTAATTATTTCTTTCAAAAACAAACATTTTTCAAAAATGGTCTTAATCAGCTCAGGGGAAATTGATATATCCATTAACATTTTTTATTTTAAAATGTTTACGAAAACAATACTATCCGTTTGTATTACACATGGGGGAAACAAAAACAAATGAAAAATTGCTAAAAGTTGTGTTTGCTATTTATTATTTCTTTTAGGAAAGAGATATCACAAAAACGATGAGCAAAAAGGATGACAACAATCTCCGAGAGGCGAGCAAAATGTCCGACAAGGACGGCCAAGACTTGAAAAACAAAATCGCCAAGACTCAAGAGGAGCGGAACAAATTGAGCAGGACCATAAACACAAAAGCGCAGAGCATGTACGAGCACGAAGAGAAGCAGTACGCGGCTCTGTTGAAGAAAATCTCCGTGGTCCAAAAGGACAAAGACAGTCTACTCAAAGTGATGATGGATCTGGACAAGCGCAAGAAGGAGACGATACAGTTGGCCTTCGATCAGGTCAAGAAGGATTTCGGTTCGATTTTCGGAACTCTCCTGCCCGGTGCCAATGCTACCTTAAAAGCACCCGATGGGAAGACCATTCTTGACGGATTGGAGGTAAGCGACATTCATTTTGAATTTTTATTTATTTGTTAATGATGTTTAAATTTATGTAATGGTGTGTATATTATTTTTATTGTGCCGATAAAGGTTAATTTCTTCTATTTGTTAATTCCATTATCAGGTTAAAGTCAGTCTTGGAAATGTATGGAAAGAGAGTTTGGCGGAATTGAGCGGCGGCCAGCGCTCGTTGGTTGCTCTCTCCCTAATTTTGGCTATGCTGCTGTTCAAACCTGCACCTTTGTATATTTTGGACGAGGTCGACGCAGCCTTGGATCTCTCACACACACAAAACATTGGCAACATGCTCAAATCCCACTTCAAGCAATCTCAGGTATATATTATTTACTATTTTTCAAAAATGCCTTAATAAATTGTTGCAACTAAATTGTCTGCAGAAATTTGTCACCACCTTTAATTTATACAGGAAGTTTTTCTTTTCAGTATACATATCCCAATTATGTGCTGTAAATTTTCAGATATTCGTTTTTTTTTTTAGTTCAATTTGAAGCTTTAAACGAGTGTTTTCCACTCCCAGGGTAAGCATGAAGTAAAATTTCGAGTTTAGAAAAGCCTGAAAATTTGGTTTGGTTGCGTAGCGAAGCGGAGCGGCCAAACCAAATTTTCAGGCTTTTCTAAACTCGAAATTTTACTTCATGCGCCACGCAATAAGAGACTGATTTCAATTGAAGTTCACTTGCACACAATATTTCAGTGTTTTCAGTGTAGAATACGCGTAGCGCATAAAGTAAAATGTCAAGTTTAGCGAAGCCTGAAAATTTGATTTGGCCGGTCCGCTCTGCGGCCACACCAAATTTTCAAGCTTTTCTGAACTTAAAATTTTATTTCATGCTTACTCTGGTAGTGTAAAACACTCATTCAAAGTGTCAAATAGAACTCTTTTAAAAAAAGCTTATGCATGTGTATACTTAAAAAGAAAAATTCCTTGTATATTGGTTTTTTAAATTAAATTCATTTGGTTTAGTTTCACTTATTCACCTTTCATTTTTTTTAAAAAGAAAACTCCAGCTTTCTTTTCAGAGTGCAGGAGTTGAGCGATAACATTCAGTAGGACAGAATTTATCACTCTAAATGTTTTTATGTAAATAGTAAATATTGCCCAGTGTCATTCTTCAACTTCTGCTCGACACGTCTGCAGCTTGACTCGATGCCCTTACTCTAAAGAGATTATTTTAATTACTTTTTCTTGATTTTGTTTACAGTTCATTATAGTGTCATTAAAAGATGGCATGTTTAACAACGCAAACGTGCTGTTCCGTACAAAGTTCATCGATGGAATGTCTACCGTTTCCAGGACAGTAAATAAGAATCGATAATTTTATTTTTGTTTCATTATTATGTACGTTTAAAATAAGAGTTCAGTGTTAACATTTTTCTATAAAATTAATTAAGTTTTGTAAAGTTCTATTTTTAAATACTTTTTTAAAATAAAAATAGTTAGAAAATGAGTTTTTAAATTTTCACCCCTAGTACATCCTTATAAGCCCAAAATACAACCTTATATACAATGTATTTTTCATACAACATATACAATATACGCTGTATATTCTTATTGCTAAAATATTAAAACAATTTAAAAACAAATGTTCAAATCATAAATTGTAGTGGATATATCCCTGGAGTTGATTAAAACAATTTTTGAAAAATGTCTGCTTGTCTGTCCGTCCCTCAACGTGTAGCCTAAACTGATTGAGATGTTAAAATGACACTATAAACTTAAGTTTTTCATTACGATCCTAGGAGCAGAAAAGCTTTTTTAAAAATGCGAAAATCAGAAGCGAGTTTACTCTTAGGGTTTTTTGGATTTTGTAGGACTCATCGAAATAATTGAAATTCATATACTATACTCTTCTGTAGCTTAACCACTGCATGTGTATGCTCGTGTCTGTCACAGGCGTTGCTTACTCGCAATTTTACATGGGCTCGTGTCTGTCACGAGCGCCGTTATATCTCAACAAATTTTACCTGCTCGTTTTTGCCTAGAACTATGTTTTTATCAGCTCTTGATAAATACATAGAGTATTAGGCTGGGGAAAATCTGAAAGAAACCGTCATATGACTGACTTGGAAAGTAATATGATGGACACCTCACAATTTTGTACGTAAATATAAAAAAATTGAAAGTTAATAATATAAGGTATTTCAATTAATTAAATACATCATTAAATTAATTTATATTTATCTCTTTTTGTTTTTCTTAACTTATTTGCATTTATATAATTTGTGACATAGTGCTTTGACTGGTATTTCCGGCATTGCTCTCGTACGTCTTCAGTATTTTGTTCCTCCACGGGCTCTTGTGGTGAGTAATTATGTTTTGAACATCAGCCTCAAAGCGGTAAATCTGGTTGCCGATCTTTTGCAGCACGTGAAGCAGCAGTTTTCCAAACGACCTGTTTGTGCCGTACTCGTTGGACGATGCCGAGAAAAGGTCGATTAACTTTTTTAGCACACTGAAGTCCACTCGGCCAACCACCAGAGATTCGATTATCGAAAAGTGACCTTTTTCCACTTTTGTACAGTTTAATACAAATTCCCTAAAATTTAAAATTGGTCAAAAAACTGCATACACAAACTTTTCTTTCAAGTCTTGAATCTTGGAGGCGTTCACTTCGTGCTACATTTTCAATTCGATATAAAGAAAATACTTAACTTTCTTTTAAGTATAAATATCCCGTTAATTACAACGTTTGGTAAATTTGTAGGGATTTGTTGTTTTTGTTGTCAATTTAAAGCTTCTAACGAGTGTGTCCACTCCTTGGTTAAGCATGAAGTAAAATTTCGAGTTTAGAAAAGCCTGAAAATTTGGTTAGGTCGCGTAGCGAAGCGGAGCGACCTAACCAAATTTTCAGGCTTTTCTAAACTCGAAATTTTACTTCATGCGCCACCCGTATAAAACACTGGTTTATGGTGAAGTTCAAAATATACACTGCTTAAGTTTGATCTTAAAGTTTTCCAAAGAAAATTGTTCAAATTTTGAAAGCGCAAGATTTGGTTCCAGTTAGAGGAAATAAATTTTAACGTTTCCCACAGAAAATTGTTCAAATTTTGAAACCGCAATATTTGGTTACAGTTACACGAAATAAATCTTTGCAAATTTATTAACATAAGCATTTTATTTTGAACTTCACGTTGAATCAGTTTTATACGCATGGCGCTTGAAGTAAAGTTTCTTCTTCTTCTGCTATCCCTTGTTGCCCCTTAGGGCGTCGGGTAGAAGTAAAGTTTCGAGTTTAGAAAAGCCTGAAAATTTTACTTCATGCTTAATCTGAGAGTGGAAACACTCTTTAGAAGCTTTGAATCTAACCATTTTTATGAAATCAACGAATACCTAAAAATTTACAGTGTAAACTGGGATATGCATACTTAAAAGAAACATTCCCTGTGTCGTATCAACACTGATATTTCCTAATTATAAACAAAAATTGGCTTTTGTTTTCGATTGAAAACAACCATCCCTAAAAGATAATTGACTTAACATTATTATAAATGAAATGAATAAATAAATAAATGAAAGTTAATTAAATATTACGCCGTTCTTACCTTAACAAATGCTCTTTGTGTTCGCCTTGCAAGTGCTTCAAGTATTCGGGTAGTGCTCGTGGACACTCATCATTTCCTATAGTCACGCAACATTTTGCCAATTCAGTACACACAATTGTTGGGTTGCTGCTTAAAATGGAAAGAAAAGTTTTTCTCACATCTTCCTTTTCTTTTTCTTTCAACTAAAATGTTAATTTCCTGTTTAAATATGTTTCAGTTTAAAATTAGAAAAGACAACAGAATAATTTAATAAACAAAAAATATCCAACTTACCTCATTTATCAATAAATGCCTACAATAATACTTCAGAACCTTATCCTTCTCCGACTTTTTATTAACCACGAAATACTGTCCAAACACGCACATCGTCTCGCTATCAAATAACTCGTGCTGCACGAAATAACTAAACAACTCCTCCAGCTCAGAATCGGGTAAATTCAGAACTGCCTCTGTAACTTGGCCATCACTTTTTAATTGCTGAATTACCACTGTCGCTATATCTTCGATGTGTTTCTTTTCGTTTTCTCGATCAGTACAGCTATGAATGTTTGAAATTTCCACATCATCATCGGGAGTTGGTGATTCTGAGCTCTGGATGGTTATAACTTCTTCTTCAGAAGCAGTTTGTAATTGGTTTAATAAATGTTCATTCTTGAAACAAAATATTCTCGTCAATTATATCATTTTGATGTATAGCAGGGGTCTCCAAACTACGGCCCGAGGGCCACATCCGGCCCGCGGACAGATTTTGTCCGGCCCGCGGAGAGCTAGCATACTTGAAAACTCATATTTTTTATAGCAAATTAAATTTAGTTTACTGAAGTATTCTAATTTTAAAGGCTTATTGTTATGGTTTTGGCCCTCGGAACTTACTGGAGTAATCAGTATGGCCCTAAGGCTGGAAAGTTTGGAGACCCAGGATGTATAGTATCGAATGTGAAATGAATTGTGAATTATCATCAATTATTTTAAATACTCGTACTTTATTTTAGACTGTTTATTCTTGGTTTTAATTCAATAAATAGATCTTCATTTTTAAGATATGTAAAAAATTCATATTAAATTAATTAATTACCGTTGGTAATACAAGTTTCCAAACTTTTTGAGTTTCTTGATCCACACTTGGTTTGCGATCCTTGCATTGTTCTAAGAATTTTCTCAAACTGGGAAAAGTTTCCGGATTAAAATTGTATCTCGTGTTCATATTTCGATTTTGTTTTGTATACATAACCTAAAACATGAATTATTGTTTGGCTTTTGTATTGTGTACGTATATTTAGAAAAATAAGAAACAAAGTGGGCAGCTTGGTGGTGTAGTGGTTAGAGTGTGCCACGCCACGGACCGGGGTTCAAATACCGGCCTAACAAGTTGTCTGCATTTATATGGGTTAGGATAAAAATGCCAAACACTCCGTCTTCTCGGATATGAATGCATGTAGGACCCGTGTACTGCCTGGATGTTGCGTGCACGTTAAAGATCCCTACCGGTGGGTTGGAACTCCCACCGGGTTCGGCAAAATTCCCGGATAGCTGTAGACCTAATCTCCGGCGTCATGATTGGCCATAGCAGCGGAAATAGATGACGTAAAGCCCAAAATAATAAAAAAAAAAAAGAAACAAAGTGTAGGCGATATTTTTGAATTACCCGCTTGCGCGCGCCATCTAACGCTGCGGAAAGGAAATGTATTTCATGTTGGCTAGACTTATGAGATTTTAGGAGAGCTATGTTCAGGTTGTTGAATCATAGAGAATTATTAGAAGACGAGAAGGTTACGTCATAGATTAAATTAGATTGATAACTCATAGGGGGCTCCACGTATCATGATTTTAGTTAACCGACCCACTCGATGAGACGGCGCTGCAATCGCAAATGACGTCATTGGGCGCGGGGAGCGGGCGGGATTCTTGCTAAGCGGGGAGCGGGCGGGATTCTTGCTAAGCGGGGTGTGCGGTGCGAAAAATACCAAAGACCTAATGAACATGTTAAATGTATATTTAAAAAGTTATTACAAATATATTTCGCTACATGTCAAAACCTAATTACATTTCACTTCTCAACAAAATGTCTGCAGTTCGTCAAAAAATGCATCTTAGAAATGAAATAAGAGGTCTCCTTATCCGGATAAGGATGTTGGCGTAAGTAGTGTTCCATACAGTGAATTTTTCTTTAAGGTAAACATATATGCATAAGCTGTAAATTTTCCGACATTCGTTGTTTTTCAAAAGAGTTCAATACAAAGCTTTAAACGAGTGTTTTCCACTCCCAGACTAAGCATGAAGTAAAATTTCGAGTTTAGAAAAGCCCCGTGAAAATTTTCTGGGCTTTTCTAAACTCGAAATTTTACTTCATGCGCCACGTGTATAAAACACTAAAATATTTTAAAATTTATGTATATTCTAATTTCACTTGAAATCTGTGTTTTATACGCGTGGCGCATGAAGTAAAATTTCGAGTTTAGAAAAGCCCAGAAAATTTGTCTCGGGTCGCTGCGCAACCCTCGACAAATTTTCACGGGGCTTTTCTAAACTCGAAATTTTACTTCATGCTTAGTCTGGGAGTGGAAAACACTCATTTAAAGCTTCGAATTGAACTTTAAAAAAAACTAGGAATATCTAAAGATTTACAGAAAATACGTTACATTTGAAATACGTATACTTAAAAGAAAACTCCTTGTATGTATAAATACAAATAAAATATTTCCAGAAGAAAGTTATTGTTACTGCAAAAATGTTCAGTAAAAATATTAAAGGGAAGTATTTGGTATATGGTGAAACTTATTTCGTAAATCGGGAAATCTTTTGACTTATATTTGACAAGGTGAAAGATATTTGGGATATAGTGAATCTCATTTGATCAATAGTGAAATGCAATAGAAAAACCGTGTAATTGAATTTAAGACATTATTTTATGTTCTGAGATCGTACTTTGTGACTAGATGAAATTTCAGAATTGCTTGATCCAACAGCAACGGGAACATTCTCCATGGAAGTATGCTCCTAGCCCGGTGTGAAGAAAATCTCCACATCCGTGGTTGTTTCATGCATAGTACTTGAAGATCATTCACGAATGCTAGGAAGAAATAATGTAGACACTGGTTTTAAATGTGTTTGACTGCAGATTTAATTAAAAGAATAGACAATGGCTTAAAAACTTAAAATATTACATAAACTTACGGTTTTAATTATTAATGTTAACGCCCATCCCCAAAGATTCAGAATTGCTTAATCCAACAATAATGGGGATCTACTCCATGAAAAAATGCTCCTAGTTCAGTATGATGAAAATATCCACGACCATGGATATTTAGTATACTTGAAGATCATCCACATGTCCTAGGAAGAAATAATGTAGTAACACCCTGGTTTTAACTTTGTTTGACTGTACACTTATTTAAAATAATACACAATAGGTTAAAATTTATAAATATTTTACATACTTACGGTTGTAATTATTTATATTTATTAACACTCATCTCGAGACGATTTCGTCTTATCAGCATTTTTGTGCCTTCAGATCCGACGGATCTGACAGCTGTTGAATGAAAACGAACCCACGTTAGAAATTGCGGGAAATTTGTAATTCCGACATATGCGCCCTCCCATCGAGTGGGTAGGTCAACTATATATGTGAACTTATAGAATCATATGGAGTCGACTGGGTCTGGGTTACGTTACGTTATGTGAAATTGTTGTTAGTGATTATTAAAGTTTTAAACAAATGCAGTCCGTCTAATTTCCAACCCCACGAAGAGGCCATCCCCGACTACAATAGTTTAATTTTAATTGACTAATTCCCTACTTTTTATTTTTATAATGACTATTAATTGTTACAATGAATATGTTTTCCCGCGAAAAATATAATCATAGATTTTGATTTAGAATATATTTTCCAATTTCATCTATAATCAATAATTTTAACGATTTTTTCGAACGAATCGCCAATAACGTTTATTTTTTATTAATCAGTTTTATAAATATGTATTTTTGTAGCAAAATACCTTTATTTTTCCGATTCATAGATAGCAATTTATTATGCGCCAACTTCATATTATCATAAACTACTCACAGATCAACGACCGTCTCAGTTGGCAAATGTTTCCTTTTTACGATTTGTGAAAAGGTTTGTTCGTTAGTTGTTAAAGCGCATGTGCCACCCTTGGCGTGCACTGATTGTAGGGCGGCTGAGGGGGTGTACCCCGAGCAAGGGCACTGGCTCCTCGACTACCACATTGTAAAGATCTACTGTATATAAGTTGAAATAAACGCGTTACTGTTACCTCTTCTCGCCTTCTTGAGAACCACCCCCGTGAGCCCACCATCAGCGTTCATATAAGTGATGCACTAAGGCCCAGTTTCACCAAAAACGTTGAACTACAGTTCAAGCTGAACTTGAGTTCAAGATCCTATTGTTCTAATGTCACTTTGAACTGGAGTTCAGAGTTGACCAGTTCAACGTGTGTGGTGCAACTTGCCCTAAGTTGAACTGAGTTCAATTTTATGTAGCCACCAGTAAATGTTAGTATAAATGAACTGAACAGACTTATAATAATTGAAAAATGATACACCATATTAAAAATATTGAAGTAAATGTATTTCTTACATAACATTTTTGATAAAAATATAAATATTTACAAAAAAGCAATAGCCCTAAGTTAAACTAAAAGTGAAAATCAGCCGATGTCATTTTCCATGTTTCGATGAATAATATTTTATACCATTGACATTCGAAGCTCTTGCGTATTTAGCCAATACAGCATTTACATCTAATTTATCTGTTGTTAAACGCCTAAAAATAATTAAAATTAGGAGTGTTATTACTACAAATTTGCAAAAAATCATAAAAATACGTAACTATCTTTTAAATTTTTAACTCAAATATATTTACAAAAAGTGTTTACTGTTTAAGTATAGTAAAGTTTTAAATTACAGAAACAACAAATATATTTAATTAAAATAAACTTACTGTATGTAAGGTGATATTTCAGGTACACTCCATTTTTCCTTAGCGTGGAACAAAACCCTAAACCTCTCGTTAATATTTTCTGGAAGTTTATTTTCAGGAAAAGCCCAAATGACACTAGGATTACATTTCCTGTCGATCACAGCCACTCCATATAACATTTCCTCTTTTGTTTCCATACCTTCTGGCACGGATTCTTGCCACGCTTGCAGAAATTCATTTAAATTGAATTTTCCAGCACTGTATAACAATACTTGAGCAAAAAACTTACACACATCATGTTCTTTATACCTAAAAAAAATGCACTTTAGTAAGTCCAAATAAAACTTGAATAAAATAGTTAACCCATTAATGGCCGAGCAATTACAGAGTTAACTCTAAAAGTTGATTTTAGGTAAAATTCTGCACTTCTTTTTATCATTTCTATGAATGACTTATTGTATCATATGTTCAGTAAAAAAGAAACCTCTAGTGCTATGATTTTATCTTTTTTAAATTTATGTTTAGGAATTGTCATATAAAAGTCAGACATAATAATTATAATGTATAATTTCAGAGTTGCCAACCTACAATATATTCCATAGCACTCTAGAGGTTTCATTTTATTGAACATACGATATTATATACTGTGAATTTTTCTTTTAAATACACATAATGTATATGCTGTAAATTTTCAGGCATCTCTTGATTTCACATAAAAACGTGCAATATGATGTTTCGAACAAGTGTTTCCACTCCCAGACTAAGCATGAAGTAAAATTTCGAGTTTAGAAAAGCCTTAAAATTTGGTTTGGTCGCGTAGCGCGAAGCGCGGAGCGGCCAAACCAAATTTTAAGGCTTTTCTAAACTCGAAATTTTACTTCATGCGCCACGCGTATAAAACACTGAAATATTGTGAAGTTAGAAATATACTGACATTTTATTTGTTTAAATGAGAAATAATTAAAATACTTAAATAAGAAAATATTTACATTTTAAAGTCAAATCAAATTAACTTATTTAGTAATTCAATTAACAAAAAATGAATAATGTTGCGTTTATGCATCAATGGCTCTTAATGGATTAACAAACTCACTCTAGATAAATACTATATACGGCCGAATCATATTTAACTTAAGAACGTTGTATAAATTAGCCCGTAACCGGTACACAGTGAACTGTCAGATATTTTACCCACTTTGATGTGTAATTACTTCAGCTACTAAACAAATGGAGTGCTAAAAATCTACCTGCATATTAAAAATAAACACACTTGAAAGTAGATTTAAGGTCAATGCAATATTTTAAGGAATGAGGATGTTGAAGATATTTAAATATTTCCTAGTGTCTCTCTGACCCCACTGTACCGGTTATAGGTTAAGTGAGATTTATTTTTTATCATTAATTACATTACCTATAAAATTGTGTGCTGTCAATCATATCAGATTCCTCAGTATACAAATCGAAAAGCGAGTTGAGCACTTCCTTTGGAATTAACTCATCTAAAGCCGTCATCGTCTCTTCATAATCAACCCGATCCAACTCCCAAGAATTTTCCTCGATCAACTTCAGCATGAACGACAAAACTCGAAAATGATACTCGAAATCCAACACCCGCAATTTCCCATCAATCGTAACCACCTGCATATCCCTCAAAGTCTCTTTCAACTCCTCTTTCGAAGCCTGCACTTTCCTCCACAACCCCTCAAAACTCAGCAAACACCCTTCATCAACCTCATACTCATGTTCCAACCCTTTAAAAACCCCCTTCTCCAATAACTCCCGCACCCGTTGCAGTTCGGGCTTTTTCTGAATCAACTCCAAAACCTCGTAAAAAATCCCCTCGACTTCCACTTTTAAAATCTCATTCTCCTCGGTTCCCCTCAAGTCCTGGTTAAATTTCAAATTGTTAACTAAACACAAACTGTTTGAAGTTTCTGCGGTTACGACGTCGTAGGTTTTGTTTTCCGTGCAAATCACCGAGTTTTCGTTGGGCTCGCCGTTTATGTATAAGCTGTCGCCTTCTTTGAGGCAGTTTAAAATGTCGGGGTTTAATTGTAGGAATTTGTAATTGTGTGAGTCGGAGCAGTTTTCAGCAAAGAATATCGTCTGGCACGTTGATAAAACGTCGTTTGTGTTGAGTTTTGCTAGTTCTAAGACTTTGTTGATGTCTTCCTTCGTTCGATTCATACTGAAATATGTAGATGTTGGTTGTAGAAAGTCTTATCGAAATTAAAATGAATGAGTTATTGGAGTGTGTGGAAATGGAAACGTTTGAGGAAATGATTTATAATGAGTAAGCATATAAATATTTTATGATAATGAATTTCAACTAAAATTATTTCAGTTCACTGCATAGTTTATTATTTAAAAACTTTAACTATTTCAACTGTTAGCGTTGAATGACGAATACAATATTCGTCATTCAACGCCGTTAGGCACAAAACCTGTGAATTCACATTTTAATGGAAAGCACAACAGTTTAACTTCAAAGTTCATATTTTTATTGAACTGCAAAAACATATTTTGAATTTTATTCAAGGCAAATACCAAGGGGAGCCAGTGCTTATGGGAGAACTGGAAATCGAGTAGAAATGGAGAGACTATGATCAGGATGTGGGGTAAGAGTAAGACAGACGACTACATACATCAATCAAGCATCCAAACACGGTTACTAAATTTTATATAGAGACTGGCTAACTGGATATACAGAGAGTTTTATGCAACACCGAACATTTTCATAATGAGAATTTTTCTTTTAAGTATCCATATGCATACGTTGCACATTTTTCGATGCTCGGTTAATTAAAAGAAGTTAATTTAAAGCTTTAAGCGAGTGTTTTCCACTCCCAGGCTAAGCATGAAGTAAAATTTCGAGTTTAGAAAAGCCTGAAAATTTGATTTGGTCGCATAGCGCGAAGCGCGGAGCGGCCAAACCAAATTTTCAGGCTTTTCTAAACTCGAAATTTTACTTCATGCGCCACCGGTACGAAACACTGACATACTACGAAGTTTAAAACACACCGCTAAACTTAACATTAAATCAGTGTTTTGTACCGGTGGCACATGAAGTAAAATTTTGAGTTTAGAAGAGCCTGAAAATTTGGTTTGGCCGCTCCACGCTTCGCGACCAAACCAAATTTTCAGGCTTTCCTAAACTCGAAATTTTACTTCATGCTTAGCTTGGGAATGGAAAACACTCGCTTGAAGATTGAATCGAATTTTTTTAATAAACCGAGCATTGGAAAATGTGCAACGTATGCATATAGATACTTCAAAGAAAAATCCTCGTTATAAAAATGTTCGGTGTTACATAAAACTCTCTGTATATGAACTGTGCATATACTTGTCTTTAATTTTTAATTAAGGTTTAAAATATTTGGGTCGTCAATTCTTTGCAAAGTTTAAAATAACATGTTGTATGCCCTATAAATAAATACTTAAAATCAAGGACGACCTAAGAGGGGTCAATAATGAAATTTGGTACAAGGCCCCGCAGGCCAACTTTGCACTAGACTTCCATTCAGTTTCTGCCGGTCCTGATTGAAATTTTTACAAAATGAAACACGAAACCAAGTTTGGAATTAACTTTAAATACTGCGCTCTGTTGTGGTAATTAGTATTTTATTCATATTAATACCTATTCAAATAATGCAGGTTGGGTATCTTTATGCTGATAATTAAAACTATAAATGTTAAATTAGAAATTTATGATAATTTTGAGTTTACCACAAATAAATGTAACCTTCTTTATTAATTGAATAACATAAACTTATAAGGATAGGATAATGTGATGAATATTTTAGGTTAAGACATATTAAATACTTGCCTACTGAAGAAAGGCCGTACAGTTTCGAGATAAAAACTAATAATCTTACCTGCTGCAACTGAAATCATTCGCAAATTACATTTAAATACAAGTATTACGAATTTTATATTTTTTTCCGGGAAAATTGGTTTGTTTTGTTTGGATTGGTCTGAATTTGGATTTTTATCAATTGACGCAATCACAGAAATCTGTAATAGAATTTATAGATTTCTGTAAGATACCGATGGTTATAGATATCTGTATAACTACTGTCATTACAGAATTCTGTAACATGCTTATCATTACAGGTTTTTGTAATATATTGACAATTATAGGTTTCTGTAATATGTCAATCAATATAGATTTCTGTAATATATCAATTGTGATAGATTTCTGTAATACATCAATAGTGATAGACATAGATTAAATTAGATTGATAACTCATAGGGGGCTCCACGTAACATGAGTTTAGTTAACCGACCCACTCGATGAGACGGCGCTGCAATCGCAAATGACGTCATAGGGCGCGGGGAGCGGGCGGGATTCCTGCTAAACGGGGTGTGCGGTATAGGGGGTTATAACATTGTATGGTGGGTGCGGTGCGGGGAACATCGCACGGTATTAAATTACAGTGCGATGCGAAAAATACTAAAGACCTAAGGAACATGTTAAATGTATATTTAAAAAGTTATTACAAATATATTTCGCTACATGTCAAAACCTAATTTCATTTCACTTTTCAACAAAATGTCTGCAGTTCGTCAAAAAATGCATCTTAGATATGAAATAAGAGGTCTCCTTATCCGAATAAGGATGTTGGCGTAAGTAGTGTTCCATACAGTGAATTTTTCTTTAAGGTAAACATATGCATAAGCTGTAAATTTTCCGACATTCGTTGTTTTTCAAAAGAGTTCAATATAAAGCTTTAAACGAGTCACAATGAAATCAAACAATTAGCTTTAAACGAGTGTTTTCTACTCCCAGACTAAGCATGAAGTAAAATTTCGAGTTTAGAAAAGCCCCGTGAAAATTTGTCGAGGGTCGCGCAGCGACCCGAGACAAATTTTCTGGGCTTTTCTAAACTCGAAATTTTACTTCATGCGCCACGCGTATAAAACACTAAAATATTGTAAAATTTATGATATTCTAATTTCACTTGAAATCTGTGTTTTATACGCGTGGCGCATGAAGTAAAATTTCGAGTTTAGAAAAACCCAGAAAATTTGTCTCGGGTCGCTGCGCGACCCTCGACAAATTTTCACGGGGCTTTTCTAAACTCGAAATTTTACTTCATGCTTAGTCTGGGAGTGGAAAACACTCATTTAAAGCCTCAAATTGAACTTTAAAAAAAAACAAGGAATATCTAAAGATTTACAG
This sequence comes from Philonthus cognatus, assembly GCA_932526585.2. NCBI lineage: Eukaryota > Metazoa > Arthropoda > Insecta > Coleoptera > Staphylinidae > Philonthus > Philonthus cognatus. The sequence goes on along the minus strand of OW052247.1, from coordinate 52,750,569 downwards.
AAAATAGGTTGAATTTGAAATACGTATACTTAAAAGAAAACTCCTTGTATGTATAAATACAAATAAAATATTTCTAGAAGAAAGTTATTGTTACTGCAAAAATGTTCAGCAAAAATATTACAGGGAAGTATTTGGTATATAGTGAAACTTATTTCGTAAATCGGGAAATCTTTTGACTTATATTTGACAAGGTGAATGATATTTGGGATACAATGAATCTCATTTGATCAATAGTGAAATGCAACAGAAAAACCGTGTAATTGAATTTAAGACATTATTTTATGTTCTGGGATCGCACTTTGTGACTAGATGGAATTTCGGAATTGCTTGATCCAACAGCAAAGGGAACATTCTCCATGAAAGTATGCTCCTAGACCGGTGTGAAGAAAATCTCCACCTCTGTGGTTGTTTCATGCGTAGTACTTAAAGATCATTCACGAATGCTAGGAAGAAATAAAGAGAAATAATGTAGACACACTGGTTTTAAATGTGTTTGACTGCAGATTTAATTAAAAGAATACACAATGGCTTAAAAACTTAAAATATTACATAAACTTACGGTTTTAATTATTTATGTTAACGCCCATCTCCAAGTATTCAGAATTGCTGAATCCAACAACAACGGGGATACACTCCATGAAAAAATGCTCCTAGTTCAGTATGATGAAAATATCCACGACCATGGATATTTAGTGTACTTGAAGATCATCCTCATGTACTAGGAAGAAATAAAGAGAAATAATGTAGTAACACCCTGGTTTTAAATTTGTTTGACTGTAGACTTATTTAAAATAATACACAATAGGTTAAAATTTAAAAATATTATACATACTTACGGTAGTAATTATTTTTATTTATTAACGCTCATCTCGAGACGATTTCGTCTTATCGGCGTTTTTGTGCCTTCAGACCCGACGGATCTGACAGCTGTTGATTGAAAACAAGCCCACGTTAGAAATTGCGGGTAATTTGAAGTTCCGACATATGCGCCCTCCCATCGAGTGGGTCGGTCAACTATATATGTGAACTTACAGAATCATATGGAGTCGACTGGGTCTGGTGATAGATTTGTGTAATATATCAATTGTGATAGATTTCTGTAATATATCAATTGTGATAGATTTCTGTAATATATCAATTGTGATAGATTTCTGTAATATATCAGCTTTTGTAGGTTACTGTAATATATCTGCTATTATAGGTTACTGTAATATATCTTCTCTTACAAGTTTCTTTGGTTTGATTACTATTATTATTGGGCCCGCTCATCATAATGTTCAACATTCAACATGTTGAATTTGTTTGTGATGTATATTGGTGTCTAATGAACGATTTTTGCAATCGTACGAAATTGACCGGCCGATCAATTTCGTACGATTGCAAAAATCCAAAACACGTTCACGCTTAACTGCCCGGTCATCAGAGAATTCGCCAACACTTAGCAGTAAACTCCTAACTGTTGTTTTTGATGAACGGGTCCGTTGTTATTATTACTTATATATTTTTTAACAAAAAGCTAAATACAAAATCCCAATTAAATTTGAAAGATGAAAGACGACGACAACTCGAATTTATTTTTAATATTAATATAGCTCCATAAAATTTCAATTCAAATAATGTCTTGATTAATAAAAAAAGGCTGCACAGGTGTGTATTAAACCCTGTATCTCTTATTAAATATAAAATATTAAATAACAAATTATATTATCTATTCAAGTTATTCAATCTATACGACTTGGTTTTCGCGGAAATTTTGAAAATATTCATAATTGCATATACAATATGTTAATTATTGATGATAAATGATTCTGTTCCAAATTGAAAACCGTCTAATTTGAATATTTTGGAAATTAAATATGTTAAATTGGACTTATAAATAGGGATCGGTGTATCACTGAATTATGTATTCTAAAAAATGATGTTCAGTGAAGTGTACGTGTTAGCAATTGTTGCTTTTGCAGTAAGTATATTTATTAAAATATTATTGAATGCATGTGAATAGAATCCGTACCCACCCACTGAGCAAAGAAACATTGCATGCCACATTGCATCAATGTTACCGCGTAACACGAAACGTTGCCATTTAAGTTGCACGAATGTTGTTATAACGTTGAAAAAACGCTGAATGTCCGCCTGCGGGACCGTTGCTTGCTAAGGTTCAAGGAAAAATGTTGCTGCAATGAAACACGAACGATTACTCCTATTTGTATGCAACCCAATATACAAATTGTTGTAGGTTAAGTTGCATATGATATGAATAACTCGATTCTGCATTGATGCTACCCCATATACAGTGTGGAAATTAAGTAGCGGATAAATTCGGTAACTCCGTTAATGTGTATGACAGAGAAAAAATGTAAAATTGTCCAAGCCCTAATATGTTTTAAACCCCGATAACTAGGATTAGTCTGTTAATTTAATTCATCTTTACCTTTTAACTTTAAGACCGCTTTTCTTGTATTTTTTCTTATGTAAGCTATACAAAATTTTATATGGTTGAAAACCTATTGAAAAACTGTACCGAAATAAAAAATATAGGTTGTCATTTGAAAAATGTATTGATGACGTCACAGCGTTTACAATTTTATTTTGAAAAATCTAAAAAACTATTTTTCACATGCGCAGTGATTTTAATCGCTATACGTCTTTTAGATTTTTTTCTCTGTCATACACATTAACGGAGTTACCGAATTTATACGCTACTTAATTTCCACACTGTATATAATTTAAGTGTGTACGTTAAGTTGTATATAATATGAATAACTCGATTCCGTATTGCATGCAACCCGATATACATATTTTAGGTAAACACTGCACTGAGCGAAAAACAAACAAATAACGTTATATCCACCTTGTAGCAACATTAAACGTTGTTTTAATGTTGATGAAACATTACTTAAATGGATTTGCTCAGTGGGTGTATAATAATAATTAACAATTTCTGAATCCTTTTCTAATTTTTGTATTTTTCAGACTTCTACATCAGCTCATTTTGTCAACTACTGCGAATGCTTAGACAATGTCGAACAATACAAACAAATCTATGATGATGAATACGATGCCTATTATGCAGCCTCCGACGAAACGTTACAAACAGCCGTAAGCGAAATCGGAAATAGACTACAAGCTTTACCCGAGGGAGGAAATACTTGCGGTTTATCAACAAATCCTAGTGATTACCTTCAGAATCTTATGGCTTTGTGCGGCGGAAACCGCTTGAGCGATTCTTATCTGCCACCATGGAGGACAGCCAACCCAACTGGAACTGATAAGGACTATTGCAGATTTATAGTTATGAATTGCCCAGCTTTGGAAGCGCAGACACAAACCATGAAAGATTTAATTAGTAATTGTGATTATATGCAAAACTTTGATAAGTCTATTAAGACAATTATTGATTCGTGTAATGGATGCCAATAAAATATGAAGTTTGTTTGTCAATTTCAATTTAATGGACATTTAATAAAGAACAAGTGCTAATTTTGACTTTTTATTTGAATATCACCAGTAGAACATTGTAAATAAAGAAAATCACTTTGCTCCGTACAGAACAGAGCTCGGCAGGATTCTAATCTTTTTATAGGAGTCGAAATAGGGATGTTCCGATCCCGAAAAAATTGATATTAAGTATCGATTATATCAGCGACGGCTCGCAGCCTAACTTCAGGGTCGGCCACTGCGCCAAGGCACACAAAATCTGAGGTTGGGATCGCGCATTATAAATACAAGGACAACAAAGTCACCTTTCAATAACGGATATATATTACCTTGGATCTCTGGCCTACCCTGAAGTTAGGCTGCGAGCCGCCGCTAGATTATACAGAGTGATCAACAATGATTGTAGACAGGTTAAATTAAAAAAAATGTTGGTACAACTGATTATATGAAAAGAAAATCCCCTAGATTGCTTTTCCATTGGCGTAGCAAACAGTTTTTCCCAAAATAAATTAAATATTTAATCATAACTATATATAAAATTTTTACAATTTTAATTAAATATACAAAGTAAATTGAAGTAAGTTAAGGTTTTGTGTATTATTAATAAACGTAGAGTTAGCATCCCAAATTTTATAATAAATGTTGAAAATGATGGCCTTCATTTTCTAGGCAAATGTTAACTCTACGTTTTTTATTTTGAAATACTCGTTGAAGCTCCTCCGGATTTATTTTCATTATCTCCTCTTCAATTGCTGCTTTAAGCTCGTTTAGGGTATGCATTCGATTTTTAAAAACCTAATTTTTTAAATGCCCGAATAAATAAAAAATCGCACGGAGTGAGGTCTGGCGAACATGGTGGCCATAATCCGTCGCTTACCAAGCGATCATCGTAAAATTCCCTCAAGTAATTTAATGTCGCCAACGCAGTATGAGGAGTGGCTCCATCTTGCTGAAAATAACCCATTATCTGTTCGTCATCATGCAATTGATTCAAAAATTCATCTAGAATCAGTGTTCGGTAGCGCTCCCCATTGATTATTTTGTTAAAAAATATTGGGCCAATTATCCGACGTCTCAAAATTGCAATAAAAGTATGAGGATTTTCTGTAGCCCACGTACGATAGTTTTGGCTGTTCACATATCCTGACAAGTGAAACCACGCCTCGTCAGTAAAAAAGGTCTTGTCCAACATACCATTATCATTTAAATTCTGATTAAACCAATTGCAATAATCAATTCTTTTTTGGAAATCAAGTGGCTTAAGTTGTTGAACTACCGATACCTTTTACGCGTGCAAATGCAGAATTTTTTTTGCGGCTTTTATGCAACTCCGATACGATACTCCTGTAAAAGGATTAAACATTAAAATTTGTGCGCACCTTAAAATTAAGAACATACCCGTTTGAGCTGAAAGTTTTCTTAAAGATTTTGTTGGGCTTTGTTCAAGTCGTTGTTGAATGTCGCCAACAACCTCTTCTGTTAAGATAGGCAGTCTTCCAGCTGACTTGCCCTTACAGATACAATTCTTTCCCTTAAAACGGTCAACAATGCGGGTTTTATGCGAGGAAAATGTTTTGTAAGGAATGTGGACATCGGGGAAGGCTTAAATAAATTGATTCAGACACGATTGTAATGAGTAAGTCCATGTGCCATCTTCATTCATAGTTCCACTTCGATAATGAGCCTTCAGGATGGAAGCATCATGCTGTGGTGCAAACATCACGGTAAACACAAGCGAATTCTCTTAAAATCTGCAAATTTAGGATTAAACTTAAATTTTCTAATTTTCTAACCTTAAAAACAGCAAATCACTTACCACAAAACAAAGACTTATACAAAGTAGTCCTGATAAGAACTGATGTCTATGAAACAGAATGAAAAATAACTTAATTCGAAGAATGAATTAACACAATGGCAAAATACGACGCACGACGCTGCTAATGTCAAATCGAGTTACTGTTTATTAATTTTTCCTTGGCATTAACTTGGAGCGATCAAATTCCCCAGATTTTTCGGCGGGAAATTTAACTTGTCTACAATCATTGTTGATCACTCATTATTATAGGTTACTGTAATATATCTTCTCTTACTAGTTTCTTTGGTTTGATTACTATTATTATTGGGCCCGCTCATCATAATGTTCAACATTCAACATGTTTGAATTTGTTTGTGATGTATATTGGTGTCTAATGAACGATACTTCGGCCGGTCAATTTCGTACAATTGCAAAAATCCAAAACACGTTCACGTTTAACTGCCCGGTCATCAGAGAATTCGCCAACACTTGGCAGTAAACTCCTAACTGTTGTTTTTGATGAACGGGTCCGTTGTTATTATTACTTATATATTTTTTAACAAAAAGCTAAATAAAAAATCCCAATTAAATTTGAAAGATGGACGACATTTCCAGTGAAACTGAAAGTACAACTAAAGTTTCGGGATCACCGGTATATAATAAACTCGAATTTATTTTTAATATTAATATAGCTCCATAAAATTTCAATTCAAATAATGTCTTGATTAATAAAAAAAGCTGCACAGGTGTGTGTTAAACCCTGTATCTCTTATTAAATATAAAATATTAAATAACAAATTATATTATCTATTCGAGTTATTCAATCTATACGACTTGGTTTTCGCGGAAATTTAGAAAAAAATCATAATTGCATATACAATATGTTAATTATTGATGATAAATAGTTCTGTTCCAAATTGAAAACCGCCTAATTTGAATATTTTGAAAATTAAATATGTTAAATTGGACTTATAAATAGGGATCGGTGTATCACCACTGAAATATAGTAATACTGGAACGCGCTCTGGCGACGCCAGCGCGAGCCGACAGAGATAGCGAGTAACGGGTCTTGTGTCTCCGTCGTACTTTTGTGCCGTGATGTACGCCGCCTGACTTTAGTTCTAATGCGCATGCGCGAGGAGCGTGAGACAATGACACAAGACCCTTTGGTCGCTGTCTCTCTCGGCTCGCTTTCTTAACCCAGCGATCATAGGCAGTGCGCGTTCCAGTATTACTATATTTCAGTGTGTATCACTGGATTATATATTCTAAAAAATGATGTTCAGTAAAGTGTACGTGTTAGCAATTGTTGCTTTTGCAGTAAGTATATTTATTAAGATATTTTTGAATGCCTTTGAATAGAATCCGTGTCCACCAGCGACGGCTCGCAGGCTAACTTCAGGGTCGGCCACAGCGCCAAGGCACATACAATTTGAGGTTGGAATCGCGCTTTATAAATACAAGGAATTGCACAACAAAGTCACCTTTTAATAACTGATACATATTACCTTGGGTCTCTGAAGTTAGGCTGCGAGCCATAGATTAAATTAGATTGCCCACTCCTAGGGGGCTCCAGGATCGCAAGTTTAGTGTCCCTTATCACTCGATGAGGGGGCGCTGTAACCAAAAATGACGTCATCGGGGTGTAGGTGTGGTGACGTCGCGTGGGACGCGCGGGAGATTTAATCTATGGATTATACTATATAAATCGTCGGCCTAATAGTGAAATCCACTAAGTAAATTTTTGGCTGTTGTTAGTTGTTGGGCAATTTGATGGTTTACTGAATTGTACTAAATCTGGCTCAGTAGGGGTATAGTAAGTAAGCCTCACTATACCTCTACTGAGCCTGCGATTTGTTACAATTCAGTAAACCATCAATATGCCCAACAAATAACAGCCAAACATTTTCTTAGTGGATTTCATTAGTAAGCCGACGAAATATGCTATATGTGGTAGAGTTCGTTGCTAGAAATACCGCGGTGTTTGAATAACCGCGCGATGAGAGAAATAATAACATAATTAAACTATAAAATGTATATTAGAAATAATTATTCAATTTAAATATTTACAATTAAATTAAAAATAAAACGTCCTCTCATCGAAGTGTCGCAAATTAAATTATACATTCTTATTATTATACAACAAAAATCACATAATCCTAACCTATAATAAATTATTCTATTGGTGGATATTGTGAAGCAAATTACTGATAATATAATTGATTAATCAAAACAGGTTCCAATTTTAAGGATTATTGATAATAATCTCACTATAAATTGTTCCAAATTTTAACAGCTTAAAGTAACCTTTAACAGATATTTAAATCATATGTTAATCAATTGTTTCTTTTTTGAAACAGCCAAATTCCGCGCTTTTATTTTTCTATATTTTATTGAGGCCAACTTTTTGACAATATCATTGATTTTTACATGTTCGGTTCCTTTTAGAATCCTATTTAAGTTTTGTACCCACATATGGATGTAAAAGGTGATCATATAATTATCAATGATATCAATCAAATTATGGTCTGTGCAGGAGAATGAAATATTTGAATTTAATGAATGTACTTTTGATTTTAAATATTGAACAATATCACCAAAAATACATATTTTTGGCAAAAAAAAATTAATGATTTGAAATGATTTGGAAAGATATCTGAAAAAATTAGTGCTCGGCTTCAAAAGAGATTTTTTATTGTAGTCCCTACAATTAATGTAGCAATGGAAAGACTCTTTTGTGTCGGACACTAACTCATTTCTACATGTATTGCAGTCCCGCACTTTCTTTAATACATGTCTTCCCAAATATCCTGCTATGTAAGCATTTGTATTATCAGATAAAAAATTATATGAATTTTTAAATTCAAACACATCAGATATATTTGGGGGAGAAGTAATTATCCGAGGTAAAAAGTCATTTGTTAAAAATATCTGTAAAAAGTTTAGTGCCCCTTCACAACCATCTGTTTCGCAATTAAAATAAGGAGAATTAATGGTAGTGAAATTATTAACAATTAATGCTTTATACGATCCCTTAAATGATGAGCATGTTGGATTTATATTACGAGCACCATAACACCTTACACTTCCGAAGAAATTTTCCAAGGGATCTTGGTTTATGTTTCGAGGACAAAGATATTCAAAACCAATAGAAGATAATTTTTTCCATATGCATTGAAAACCTTTTAACGTACTTATCCAGTTTGCAATGCACGTTGGAACAAAATTACCTTTAGGTCTTTTAAATTGCATTGTCCTCAAAACATCAATTGCTTCAGAATAAAATCTAACATGTTCACTGTCTTTGTGAATCGCACATCTTAAAGTTTTGTCACCTGTAACTGATGAACCATTTACACTATCAAATAATTTATCAAAAAATAACAAAAACTCAGAAGTGCCAAGCATTGTTTCTGTCTTAGATAACTCATTGCCATAGAGTACCAGAAATCTCAATGAAGAAGATGTTCGCTGTGAAAACACCTGAGATGCTAACTTCACTTTCATCTTATTCATTTTAGCTTCATAAACATGGCAATCAGTTATCTTAGGTAGAAGCCTACTATCTGGGTCTCCAATATCCATTTCATGTAGCTTCACAATATCTGACCAGCAAGCCGTGAAGTTTGTTCCCTTCCATTTGAATGTGGCATTGTAATTTAATAAATTGTTTCTGACACATTTCAGAAGGTGAGGAGGATCAAACAATGGTATTATTTCCTGATTTCCTATCAGGAAACCACTTGAGCGATTCTCCTTACCTTCCAAAATGAGTGTACGATTTGATTCCTCCCTTAATTGTTTTATAGCCCTAACATTAGTTGCATGTTGATCACATATTGTGCAAACAACATGCAAACCAATGCCTTGCAGTTGTTTTATAATAATTTTTATGTTCCTGGTCAGATCTGGAACACCCATACCATGTTCCACAAAGAAATATGCTACGGGTTGTTTCCATTTGATCTGTATACCACGAACCATAAAAACCATTACATGGTCAGCAAAACGTAATTTATTTTGCTCACCACAACACACAAAACCATCAATGGAGGAATCAATTTTATTAAAAAACATTCCTGTACTCAACGACATTTCATCAAATAAAAGGGCACAATACTTCTGGTCTTCATCCATCTTATCACAAGTACTTTTCAACAAACCCATAATGGGTTTATTAATACCCGGACCAATAGGAATGCGATTCAGTAATCTCTGAAGACATTGTCTGGATGGAAGTGCAAATACTTTTGCCAAAAATCTGTACAATTTAGGGCTTTGTTTATACATAGCTAATGCAAAAGTTTTGTCTTCCATCGAGAAACGTCTTCCATGAGTTTCATATTGTTGCAACTTTATCTGTGACATGAAAAAGTTAAAAGATGTTTCATTCATATGTCTCCGAAACATGGCTCCAGTTTCTACAACATCAAGTGCATGATCAAGACGCTCCTTATTAGAAGCATTTTGTGCATGCAATTTTTTTGCAACCTTCTGAATATCTCGGGCATAGGAATGCAATATCTTTGCTTGAGGGGAAAGCTTTCTTTTTCGTGTCACATTTAATGTTTTTAACAATTTTACCTCCAAACATTCCTTCATGGTCAGGGATCGTACTTTGTAATTAGATGGATTGTTACGAAGGGGTGTGCTCCCAGCGACTGAAATATGTCTATTTGGTTCACAGCTCGGACCAGCAGCAATGGGCAACTGCACGTTGTCCATGGTGCTGTGCAACCGCACGCTGGGAACGGTGTTTGGCAACAGCAAGGTGTCAATCGTGCTGTGTAGCTGCAACTTGACGTCCCTGGATGTTCCCAGAAATGCTGGATCTTCCGGAAGATCCACAGACACTAGGAACAAAATATATATTAGATATACGGTTCTCCTTGCACGCTCGCTCGAAAAAATATATTTTTTAAGAAGGTGATTCAAACAACACGTATCATTAATTTTTTGACTAAACGAGTGATCGTAGAAAGTTGGACCAAAAATGTTTACCACGAATAAATTACAATGAAAAAGTCAAGATTTTTGAATTTTCAAATGGTACGGAGTATCAATATTGGTGTTATTACAAAGACAAAACAATCAAGTTTTGTAGCCGTTCAGACGTTCAGTCAAAAAATGATTGATACGGATGGTCTCAATCATGTATAAGAGTAAAAAATAATTAGCTTACCAGCCGTTGTATCTAGATATAGTGTGGGGACACTCCGTGGCTTCAAATTGCTTTTACTAGTAAAACATTTTGTCCCTTCTGCGAAGTGCCTGTCGCAAATGAAATGATTTCTGACCACTTGCATCTTACTTTTTTTGCGCAGGTCTTCGCGTCCAACAGCCTCCAGCCATTGTTCATACACCTAAAAAAGAATATAAGCCTTAGATTAAGTTCTTAAATTCATGCAGTGTACATGGAATATTTAGATTTGCTATGTAATATAATTTTATTAACTTGTATTGTATTGATACCATTTAAGATTTAATTCAAATAAAAGGATGACCAAAAACCAATTTAATTATAATGAACTAATGTAACAAATGTTAAAGCTTACCCCATTTCTTCTTGTAAATCTATGCATACGAATATTTGTATCACAGTTATTGCACGATTTTATAGCACAATAATAAGACATTTTTTTTAAATGAAAAATATTTCCAACATTCCAATACTTACGGTGTTGTTTATATTAGCAACCGCCAAAATATGATGTCTTATCAGCATTCTTGATAAGGTGTTGATTGAAATACCTTTCCCGTAAAGTTCGAAACTGCGGGAAATTTGAAAATCCGACATTTGCGCCCTCCCATTGGGTGATAATGTCAACTAAATACGTGAACTTCCAGATTTATATGGAGTGGACGGGGTGTGCTGCGAGCCGTCGCTGATGCCCACCCACTGAGCAAAGAAACATTGCATGCCACATTGCATCAATGTTACCGCGTAACACGAAACGTTGCCATTTAAGTTGCACGAATGTTATAACGTTAGAAAAACGCTGAATGTCCGCCTGCGCGAACGTTGCATGCTAAGGTTCAAGGAAAAATGTTGCTGCACTGTTGACAAAGCAATGAAACACGAACGATTACTCCTATTTGTATGCAACCCAATAAACAAATTATTGTAGGTTAAGTTGCGTATGATATGAATAACTCGATTCTGCATTGTATGCAACCCCATATACATATTTTAAGCTGCATATATTACGAATAACTCGATTCTGTATTGCATGCAACCCGATATACATATTTTAAGTTAACACTGCACTGAGCGAAAAACAAACAAATAATGTTATATCAACGTTGTAGCAACATTAAACGTTGTTTCAATGTTGATGAAACATTGCTTAAATGGATTTGCTCAGTGGGTGTATAATAATAATTAACAATTTCTGAATCCTTTTCTAATTTTTGTATTTTTTCAGACTTCTACATCAGCTCATTTTGTCGACTACTGCGAATGCTTATCCCATGTCGAACAATACAAAAAAATCTATATTGATGAATACGATGCCTATTATGCAGCCTACAAAGAAGCGTTACGAAAAGCCGTCGGCGAAATCGGAAATAGACTACAAGCTTTACCCAAGGGAGGAAATACTTGCGGTTTATCAACAAATCCTAGTGATTACCTTCAGAACCTTATGGCTTTGTGCGGCGGTAACCGCTTGAGCGATTCTTATCTGCCACCATGGACAGTCAACCCAACTGGAACTGATGAAGAATATTGCAGATTTATCGTTGTGAATTGCCCAGCTTTGGAAGCGCAGACACAAACCATGAACGATTTGATTAGTAATTGCGATTATATGCCAAAGTTTGATAAGTCTATTAAGACAATTATTGATTCGTGCGTTAATAGATGCGAATAAAGTAATGTGAAGCATGTTTGTCAATTTCAGTAATAAAGACCAAGTCCTAACTGACTTTTTATTTCAATATCACTAGAGGAACATAATAGATAAAGAAAATCTGTGAAAAACGCTTTATTTAAAGTATACGTATTCCATCTTTAGATATTCACTGTTTTATTAAATGAGTTTAATTTAAAACTTTAAACGAGTGTTTTCCACTCCCAGACTAAGCATGAAGTAAAATTTCGAGTTTAGAAAAGCCCCGTGAAAATTTTTCTGGGCTTTTCTAAACTACTAGACATGTAGACTCTAATAACAGTTGAAATAAGTCGGCGGTAGCCAATATTTGAACGAAATCACAGTGGACATAACTCGGCGTAAGCCGATATTTAACCAACCGTGCCAATTTGACACGAGTTTAAATTGAACTATAATGAGATCGCCATGTTGTTGTTTTTCTTTGTGACAGTTACGATACATATTTTAACAGTTGTGATGTATTTTAAAGTAACGAGTGTCTTCCACTCCCAGACTAAGCATGAAGTAAAATTTCGAGTTTAGAAAAGCCCCGCGTAGAAAATTTGTCGAGGGTCGCGCAGCGACCCGAGACAAATTTTCACGGGGCTTTTCTAAACTCGAAATTTTACTTCATGCGCCACGCGTATAAACCACTGATTTACAGTAAAGTTAAAAATATATACCGCTTAAATGTGATGGTGATCAATATATGTATATTGAGATGTAGCAAAAAATGCAAGTTACTTTATTGTGAATAGTTTTGGAATAATAATAATAAAAGTAGAATAAATTTAGTTTGTGCAACTTTTAAGTGATAATCGATACTTATTATTATTATTACAAAAGATTGACAGTTATTAATAATTTTGAGTGCTAACAATGATCGACTGCTGTCAAGATTTTATTGATTAACAGATTGTTTCTAAGGCACTCTTTGCAAAAAAGAAAATATCATAATGAGTTCAGAAAAAAAATATGATAATCCAAAATGGCGCCCATAAGAAAGACAAAAGTTAGCTATGGTCCGCGGGTAAATGTTATAGTTATTTTAGAAAAAATATGCTACTACATTCCTTATTAAAAAGTGCCTCTATATTATCCAAGTTCCAAATGTCCAGATTCAGTAGTTTTTGAATAAAAAAATAAAAACGATCAGTTTTTTTGTTGATATCTCGAAAACAAAAAAAGATATTTCAAAATTGTTTTCAGATTATTTTTAGGCCCTAAAATACCCAACTTTGTCCTAATTTAACCGACTCTCTATCTCTTCAAATAACTGAGATTCCCATACATTCTGTCGAAATACAGACACCCTGCATATTGCCCCCTCCTGTAAAATATTCTACGGGCGCCCATGTATTGAACCAACGCAAAGTGTAATAATAAAACCTAAACAAATTTCAAACAGTTACATAACTCGAATTTTAAATTCGGATTCCGCAAAAAACGATCAACACACTAATTATTCTCTAATTATACGACCAGTCCCCATCTCGGTCCGAATTATCTACTAACACAAACACAGTCAACTATAAATTACACGCACACTTAATGATAAATATCAAATCCATGTCGAGGCTTGAAGGCTACATGATTACATCCAGCGCAAACATTCTAACAGTTTAATCGCGCTGCAGAGATGACAACACGCGAAGCAAATATTTTAACGGTCGCCGAGACTTTCGGGATGGAAAACCCGAAAATCGAGGGTTGCACCATGACGGAAAAGGGGGATAATTACATGGGCGAGTTGAGTTTTTTGAAAATATCCGGAAAGGAAAGCAATTTGGATTTGGTGTACAAGGCGGCTTCGAAAAGTGCGAATATGCGCGAGAAAGCGTTCGTCGCTGAGGCATTTAAAAATGAGGTTTTGTTTTACAAGGAGGTGGTTCCCATGATGATGAAGTTTCAAGAGGAAAAAGGGGTTTTGGATCAATTTCGTGCGACTGGCAAGTGCTACGCTGCGAGCGCTGAAAATATCCACGAGTACTTGATTTTTGAAAATTTGAACTCTTCCGGTTACACAATGTGGAATAGAAAGGTGCCCATGAACAAGGAGCATGTGATTGCTGTTTTTAAAACCTACGCGAAATTCCACGCTACTACGGCTAGTTTGAAAGATCAACAACCAGAATGTTTCGGACAAGTTCTTTCGAAAAGGATGGATATTTTGAAAAACTACACTGATGACGATAGCAAACTCGACGGTTTTAAAGTGATGACGGAGAAAATTAAAAACCACTATAAGGAAGTTTTCACAGAGGGAGAGTTGTTTGAGCGTTTTTCAAAACTATGCGGAAACACGCCCCAAATTATGAAAAACATGAGCAACTTAAATTTAGAAAATTTAGTTTTACTGCACGGAGATTGCTGGTGTAACAACATGCTCTTCAAATACGAGGTCAGATAATTTATTATTATAACAACCTTCAAACCTAATAAACCGCAATAAAACTATTAATTTCAGGGTTCCGACAAAATTCAACCGGATGACGTTAAATTAATCGATTGGCAAATGATCCGAATAGGGCCCGCAGTTTGTGACTTATCCTCATTCCTCTTCGCGTGTGGTTCGAAACAAATTTTCGAAAATTTGGACGAGCTGTTGGAAATTTACCACCAAACATTCGTGACGCACTGTAAAAACTTGGGCAGTGATAGCAAATTATCTTTAGATGATTTAAAAGAAGATTGGATAAAATATGCGAGCTTTGGACTGATTGTTGCCTTCATTATCCTTAAAATTATGATTTCTGACAGCGATGAAGCGCCCGATTTGTCGAAATCTGCCGATTCTGGCGCCGAAATTCTCGACGCATTTAATTACGAAAGTAAACACGAGGCTGCGTATTATTCGAGATTAGGGGATGTTATTGAACATTGTTATAAAAGAGGTGTGTTTTAAAAAAATATTATTTGTATTTATTTTTGGAAATGAATTATAGAATAATACGCAATGACATTTAAGTTGTATTCAACATTTTAGTATTTTTTTAACGAATTTCTACCGTAGGGGGCGACGGCCCCAGGCGCATTAAATTTTATAAATTTAAATCAGAAATTTGAAATTAAATAGGTAATCTATATTTAACATTTTCCTTCAAATCGGCGTTCTTTATATTTATATGACTAATTGGTAATAATAACAAATAGGGATTTCAAACTCTCGCCAGTCTCGCCATTAGCGTAGATTCAAACTTTACTTTAAAATTTTATCAGGTTCTGTTCCATGCTATTAGTTCGTTCAGCTAGCCAACGGGAGCGCTAGTGGGCGTTTCCATATAGTGTCCCTTTATGTAAGAGAGTACCGCAATTGATAAGGCCAATGTATATTTATTAATAAAAGAATGTACTTCAACCCAGATTTTCAATTCATAACAGAAATAAATAAATAACAGAGCTGGGACGAATCTTTGTAAAAAGGATTCGAATTACGAATCCGAATCACCTAATATGATTCGAATCACGAATCCTCGAATAAAGGATTCGTAAGAGATAAATATGATTCGAATCCCGTTTTTTTCGAATCACGAATACAAATCCTTTAAGAATAAATTTGATTTTATAATGTTTTTGCAACCTTGACGGGTCAAGATATGCAACTCAATCAACACGAATGAACCAGAGGCTATTAATTCTCTTCCCGCCAGCAACAAACCATCAATGGAAATCGGAGACGGGGTCAAGATAGGCAACTCAATTAACGTAAAAGAACAGAAGAAACAAACTCCGAAACTTGCAGGTAAACAAATGAATTCGCCAAAAATTAACATCATCTCTCCTGTTCCAGTAATTAGTATTAACAACACACCTAATGATGACCAGGAGCCCGTTAACCTTTTCGCAGGAAAAAAGAAATCAAAAAGAATTTCTGGCGAATCAAATCATACGTTAAGGGGATTATTGCAGTGTAACACGCCGATCGTGTTGGAAAGACCCACATAGTTTAGAGTAGCTCATCCGATGCCAAATTTACAGCACAAGTGGGGAGAATACAGTCAGAGAGAAAAGCGGCAGTTCGCTGTGCATTTGTGCATTGCTCCTTGGCACGAACGGATGGGGTCTCGCGTCGCGTGGAATAGACGAAAAAAACAAAGCGTATAAAAAAGACGGATCGAACGAAAGTGTCGATTCGTATTATTTAAACACGCTGATAATACATACAAGCTATGTATTGTTTTCAATTCGTTAGAAAGCGTTATCGGATCCTGTGTTATTTTTCGGTATTTACAAAACTGATGATTCTTATTCTTGTCATTATAACACATTATTTTTACTTTTAAGACTCCAGTTTCGACAGCCGAACAAACTATGTGTTTTATTTTATTAAATTATAGATTATTTCTTAAAAATATAATAATAAAATAATCCATGTTCATAAGCTCATTGTGAATATTTATATGCCGCACATATATGAAAAAAAACATAGGATTTTCAATCATATTTTTTAAATGGGAATATTATCTTCCCTAACTGCTATTGCCATGAAAATAATGTGTATTAATTTGGCCTCTGCCCAATTGGGTAAATACCCCCAATTTTGGGGAGAATTTCAATTTATATTCGGTCAAATATTCTAGTTTTTATGAATGCAACAAATAAATAATAGATTGAAAAAAATTAAACGGAAAGCTGCCCTGTTTTTTTATGTTTAGTACAGGGTTTACAAAATGATGATGTGTATAAATAGGCTCAGTCAACTTAGCCCCCCGAAGTTCGACTTTTTTGAAAAAAGCGATTGCGCTAGACCGGCCTTAGCTAGCGCCACAAAAATTAGAGCTAGCGCCATTTAGACAAGAAAACTACGGGGATTTGAACTTTTGGGGGGCTAGGTTGATGCTAGCCCCCCGAGTTTGGATTTTTTAAGTTTTTTTACACTATTCGGATTCCTCAGAGCTAGCGCTACCAATTTAAAAGCCAACGCCACTCCCACAGCCCCAAAAAATGATAAAACATTTTTAACCCTGGCCCCCTAAAATGAGATGTTTTTAATCAAATTGGGTGGAAAATATAACTTAGAGCTAGCGCCAACAGAATATGACAAAAATATTCTCTTAAAAATATCAGGTAAAAAAAAGTTCACGTCCAAATTTTGATGCAAGAGCTTTCAGATCCTGTATGCGTATTACCATTTACTTCCTGAATTTTAATACAAAATGATGTTTGGCATATAATATACCGATTTCAACAAATAGTTCGGCGTTGTAATTACTTTATTTATGTTCATAGACACTGGCTATTAGAAACATGATGCCTAGTAGACAGTAGCGTAACTGACATTTGTGTTTTCACTCCTAGCTAATTTAAATCGTTATTACGCCAGAACTTACCGTACGATTTAAGAAACTCTTTTGGCATTGTAATTACTATACTAATATTTATAAACACTGGCAACGAGATAGCTTGCACTAGTAAGATAGTGGCGTAACTGACGATTGTTTTTGATAATTGAAATCGTTATAACTCGGAAACTAACCGTACGATTTCAAAATTTTTTTTGGCATTGTAATTGCTATACTGAAGTCTATAAACACTAACAACGACATAGCTAGTGATATTAAAGGATAAATTAAAATCACTTGCTTTGTTTCACTATTTGTTTCTATTTACTCGACTAGTTTCGCTTTTTACGGCATTATCAATGTTCACTCTTGATTCACTCTTGATTCACTCTTGATTCACTCTTGATAATGCCGTAAAAAGCGAAACTAGTCAAGTAAATAGAAACAAATAGTGAAACAAACCAAGTGTTTTTAATTTATCCTTTATTATTATTTCAAAATGTTTCACCAAGTGATAAATGAGAAAGTTATTCAAGAGATAGCTAGTGCTAGCAAGACAGTGGCGTACCTCACGGTTGTTTTTTTTATGATAACTTAAATCATTATTACTCGGTGGAAAACACTCGTTGGGAGTTTCAAACTGAACGCTTTTCAAAAACAATGAATGCCTGAAAATTTACCTAGTACACATCGGGTTATGTATGTACCTAATCAAAACATGGGTATCTTTTCGATGCTACAAAATTGTGATTAAGCTCCTTTCGTTGCTATTCAATTGACTTTATTTTCATTCTAACACAATCTATCTCAATATCCTGATTCTACGATATACAGGGAGTTTTTCTTTAAAGTAGACGTATTCCAGATTCACTATATTTTGTTTAAATCTTTAGATATATGTTGTTTTTACAGGAATTCAATTTGAAGCTTTAAGCGAGTGTTTTCCACTCCCAGACTAAGCATGAAGTAAAATTTCGAGTTTAGAAAAGCCCCGTGAAAATTTGTCGAGGGTCGCGCAGCGACCCGAGACAAATTTTCTGGGCTTTTCTAAACTCGAAATTTTACTTCATGCGCCACGCGTATAGAACACTAAAATTTTGTGAAATTTGTGTATATTTGAACCTTACTTGAAATCAGCGTTTTATACGCGTGGCGCATGAAGTAAAATTTCGAGTTTAGAAAAGCCCAGAAAATTTGTCTCGGGTCGCTGCGCGACCCTCGACAAATTTTCACGGGGCTTTTCTAAACTCGAAATTTTACTTCATGCTTAGTCTGGGAATGGAGAACACTCGTTTAAAGCCTTGAATTGAACTTTTGCACCCAATTTGATTAAAAAAATCTCATTTCGGGGGGCTAGGGTTTAAAATGTATAATCTTTTGGGGTTGTGGGGGTGGCGCTAGCTTTTAAATTGGTAGCGCTAGCTCTGAGGAATCCGAATACTGTAAGAAAACTTGAAACATCCAGCATCAACCTAGCCCCCCGAAAGTTCAAACCCTCGTAACTTTCTTGTCTAAACGGCGCTAGCTCTAATTTTTGTGGCGCTAGCTAGCGCTAGCTAAGGCCCGTCTAACGCAACAGTTATTTTTTAAAAAGTCGAACTTCGGGGGGCTAAGTTGACTGAGCCGTATAAATAGAGGATTGCAATAACATTCAATTTCAATTCATTTATTCCTTATTTACTTACTATCAAAATATGACTCATCATAAATCAGCCAAATTTGAAAAAAATATATTGGGCTCGGTGCAATGTTGAGCAAGAAGCTTATTATTTGAAATGCATTATAATAACTACCTTATTATTATTATAGTTCTATTTTTTATAAAATAATTAACAATGAATATGCACGCAGTTAAACCCTACATTTTTTTAAACATTCGTCAAACAAATATTACCTGTGCTCAGTAAAAAATAGTTGATTTGTAACATTAATCTACGACAACGTCATATTGGTGTTATTCTTACTATTCTTATAGTTTTGATATCATTGATTCGTTGATGAAGTCGCAGTTGGTTCAAATAGGTCCGATTGCTAGAAACTTTACAATTTACTTTAATAGTTTTATTGCGAGAAGTTTAATGGCATTTAACAACTGCTTTTATAACGAAAGATTTAAGACGAAATAATGATTTGAACAAGACTGATTGTTATTCGATTGCTTCTGGCTTATTAATCAGCTTAAAAAACTTTTAAAATAATTTAATAATACCGACACTGTCAAATAATAAGGAAAGCCAATATTAAAGGTATATTACACATCTTTATTTAAATTAGTGAAACATTTCGTGTTTTCTATATTAGTGAACATGCAGTATAAAAAAATACTTATTCCATTAGTAGTCAGAAAGCATGAAAATAAAACACTAGTACAATAAAATATCGATTATAATTGCGAAATATTAATTTTACGAGAATAAATGCTAACGACGCGAGCCGTTTTTGTTAACTATGATTGAAAAAAGAACAGAAAAACAAACGCGAAGCCGCGCAGCGTTCACCGGTCCAGGGATAAACGCTGGCCGCATGCTGCTCGCCCCTCCAATAATTGTGCAGATGAGTGTACAACGCGTTCAACTAAGAGAAGATCCGCAAGGCGGCGGTATTTTACGGTCTTATTTTTCAAGATTTTTATTTTAACCTGACTCGGGCATGAGCTATCGCATCCTTATGAAATGTTCACATTATATTCCTTATAGTATAAACTAGTAAGATATGGGAATATTTTTTTTAATTTTGAAAAATTTAACATTATTTTTTTCATACCTCTGAAAGCAAATTGTTTAAAAAAAAAGTACTTCGATATTTTACTAGATAATTGGGCTTAATATACGCTGTCAAAATTTCAACTTTCTAGGATCTTTATTTTTTAAATTAACCTAACATTAAATTTCAGACCACTGTTATATTCCCCTTAAAGAGCGCTGGTAAAAAAGCTCATTTTCATATATTCAGGATGCAGCCTTCTACTACTGAAGAAAATATTAAATCATATCTACATTCACTCAATGTTTCTTCTCCTTTCTGCGAAAAATTGGAATCTAAGCACCCTGAAGAATATTCATCTTTTTGTGTAACCGTCAGTTACGAAGAACGTGAGACAATTGAAGATCCGAAGATTTCGCCTGTGGGGGCTGGAATTGGTCGGTTTTTTTTTCAGTCGAGCTGCGAACAAACCAAAAATGAAGAAATAATCGTCAACGGAAAAACAAAGTTTAATAATTCATCTCTTCATCTCTATTTTGCCAATATTCAATCTATTAAGAATAAAACAAACGAATTTGAAAGTTTTTTAATTGACTATAAAAACAATCCATTTGATGTAATCTGATAAATTTTCCATTGAAATAACTGAATTTTAGGGTTAAATTTCTTTTGGTAATATGTTAATATTTACACTTACAAAATTTATAAAAAGAATTTCATAATTTTTTAAATCTTTAACTTGTTTCTCATTGATTACTTGGTGAAACCCTCTTAAATATAAGGTAAAATTAAATTTGCTAATTGTTTATATAATATTTACAAAATATAAAAATAAATTAATATCGGCATTCTGCAAAAATGAACCTTTTCCAAGGTATTTAGAAAAGTCTTAAAAAGACTTAGTTTTTGCAGTCTCTCTAAGACTTTTCCATGCATGTGGAAAAGTCTTAGAGAGACTTAATTTTTGCGGTTTCATTAAGACTTTTCTAAAGTATCGGGTGTTTGATTAAGCGTGGCCATCGGCTGTATCTCAGAAACTATACATCGTAGGATGTTGCGTTAAAAAATTCATGGTAAAAATGACCAAGAGAAATCGCTATCTCTATGGTAAAAGATTGAAACAATTTTTATCAAATAAATGCCAAATTAAGCGGTGTGAAAAATATGAAAATCCTAATCTACGGTAAATTTTAGGTAATTTTAACTATCTTCTCGTTTTTTTTTATGTCTCACATAAGATGCGCGGGAGAACAAAAATATCTAATTATTTAAATGCCTGTGACTTTTGTTACGTTCCACTAAATTTAATAAACTTGGGATCATTTTATGGATAATTGAATGCACTTTTAAACATAATTTACTCTGATTTATTTTTGTTTTGATATTAAGCGCCAGAGGGTGCGATTGAGGCAATCACCGTATTTTCCCATTTTTAAATTAGAAAGTATACGTAAGTTATGGGATCATTTTATGGATAATTGAATGCACTTTAAAACATAATTTACTCTGATTTATTTTTGTTTTGATATTAAGCGCCAGAGGGTGCGATTGAGGCAATCACCGTATTTTCCCATTTTATTTAAATTTTTAAATTAGAAAGTATACGTAAGTTATGATAGTTAATTAAAATGAGAAATAGTGTAAAACCTGGCGAAAATCGCATCCCGATATCTTCATCCTAACCGGAGATATATTGAAATTTGTGCAGAATGGGGTATTTTGTACTTATAGCGCCCTCTGATTCTTACTATAGACACTAAATTAAATCAGAATACATATTTTTTTTAAGGTGCATTCAATTATTCATTAAATCTGTCAAAGTTTATTAAGTTTAGTTAAGCCTAATTAAAGTTACAACCATTTTAATGATTACACTTTTCCATTCTCCTCCCCATCTTATGTAAAAGCAAAAGAAACGAGAAGTTAGTTGAAATGAAGCCAAATTTAAAGTAGATTAAGATTTACATATTTTTAACATATGTAACTTAATTTGGCATTTTGAATAAGATCTTGTTTTTATCCTTGCGATAAAGATTACGTCCTTTACTAGCGAAGCTAGATTTAATTATTGTATTTGTTTTATTTTGTTGTGTTTTGTTTCTTATTGTTCTAATAAATCGGGTCGCTCAACAGTTACAAATTTAGCAATAATCACACAAACGTAATCCGAGTCCCTAGATTGTCGTGGCCAAACTGATGTAATTTATAAAGACTTTTCGCGTGCATTTGACACTTTAGACCACAATATCTTGATTGAAAAATGAAGTATCTTTGGTTTTGCCACCAATCTACTTGAGTTTAATATTAGGTAAATTAAAACACTTGTTTGGTTTCATATTTGTATATTCAGTTTCCTGACACGTGTTTCGGTCAATAACGACCATTCTCAAAGGAATTACAAGAATAACTGAGTTATTCTTGTAATTCCTTTGAGAATGGTCGTTATTGACCGAAACACGTGTCAGGAAACTGAATATACAAATATGAAACCAAACAAGTGTTTTAATTTACCTAATATTACAATTTCGTTTCATCAAGAGAGCAATGAACAAAGTATTTACTTGAGTTTATATATTCATACTTAAATTATAGGTCTAATTGTGTATTTTTCAATGGATTTAAATCATCGCAATTTATTTTAACATCAGGTGTCCCCCAAGGATCCAATCTAGGGCCTCTATTATTCGTTTTATATATTGACGACTTAATTAGTTCCATGTCTTGTCCAGTTTTAGCATTCGCGGATGATCTTAAAATTTACACTAATGTTAATTGCTCAAATGATTGTCAATTACTTCAGCAAAATATTAATTCAATTTTTAACTGGTGCAATGCGAACAACCTAAAACTAAATACCGACAAATGTTATGTTGTTTCTTTTCACCGCAAACAAAATCCGTATCTTCAGAACTACACAATAAATGGAACAATTCTCGAAAGGAAGTCTGAAGTTAGGGATCTGGGTGTGCTGTTTGATGAACAACTTAGCTTCACTAATCACGTGTACAACATAACCTCGTCGGCAATGAAGATGTTAGGCTTCATTATGCGCACTTCTAATAATTTTACAGATATTAACGTCCTGAAATCACTATATAATGCATTTGTTCGCACTAAACTGGAATATGCATCGGATATATGGTATCCGCTATACATGAATCTGTCTCTTGTAGTCGAACGAGTCCAAAGGCGGTTTTTGAAATTTTTATCATATAAACTCACCGGTATCTATCCACCTCGTAATATTGACTACAATACCCTGCTCATGGAAAACAATGTTATGTCACTTATGGACCGCAGAAATTCTTGTAGTGCTATCTGTTTAAAGAAACTAATCAACAATACCCTGGATTGTGATTGGCTCCTGGCTAAGGTTAATTTTAATATTCCGCGTATATCATCTCGCCATAGCAATACGTTTTTAATTCCTAGGTGTAGAACTAATATCCTTACCAAAGCCCCGCTAACACACATGTGTCGTAATGCCAATCGCCATTTTGATGACATTTTCAGTTCGTAGCAGATCATTTCATTTTTGTCTCTCTGGTGTTTGGGATAGTATTATTTAAAAATATTTTATTTTTCTTCTTTTTTGATGATATTAAATAATAATCTACTTTTAATGTTATTTCAACATTTTAAGTTAAGGTTAACAGATTTTATTTTTATTTTTCTAATTAGTTTTTGTTTTCATGCGTATATGTGCGTATTTGTGTGTGTTTGTATGCACATACATATAAAATAATTTTTTTTCCTTTTGTATTTTTACTGTTCATTGCAACTTATGCTGTTTTTTTTAGAATTTATCTACTTAGTATTTATTTAAAATTTAAGGTCAACAGATTTTGCTTTAATTTTAATAATAAATAAATAAATAATTGGATCCTTTTTGTTTTACATATATATACTTAATAATTAATTTTCTATACATTTTGTATTTATAATGATCACTATAATTTATCCTGTTTTTATTTTTCTAAATTTCTCTATTTAGTTAATATTTTATTTACATATATATTTTATATTTGATTTTTCTTTAAATTTTGTATTTATAAAGATCAATGTAATTTGTCCTGTTTTGGTTTTGCCGTTGGACAATAAAGACTATATTATTATTATTATTATTATAAATAGGCCGTAGCTTTCAAAAACGTCACAACGAACATTTTCACACATTTAAGCTTTCTTTTGGCCATTTTCACTCTGCAAATTTTTACCTCAACATGTTAAGCTACATAGTTTCTGAGATACAGCCGGTGGCCACGCTTAATCAAATAACCGGTATATGTAAAAGTCGTAGGGACACTTAATTGTGCAGAAGGTCGATATTAATACGAATTAATATTTATTAAAAAAACATCTGATTTGTTTTACTTTTTTAAATATATATTACGACTAATTTTAAATTCTAGCGATTTTCACACTCTTTGAAAATGAAGAACAGAAGAATAAAACATACATTGGAATAAGAAATAAGGTCGACTGAAATTTATAGTAAAAAAAAAGATGCCTTGAATTTGTTTCAACAGCTTCGTTCTTTATTTATAAAAGAAGAGAGAGACGGGAAGAGAAATCCACAGACTAGCTGTTCTAATTCTTTTTTTTATATAAATAAAGGACAAAATCAAGGTTTTATTGGCGTTTCATAAGGGGAATATAAGAGTGGTGTGAAATTTAATGTTAGGTTTATTTAAAAACTAAAGGTCCTAGAAAGTTGAAATTTTGACAGCGTATATTAAGCCCAATTATCTAGTAAAATATCGAAGTACTTTTTTTTAAACAATTTGCTTTCAGAGGTATGAAAAAAATAATGTTAAATTTTTCAAAATTAAAAAAAATATTCCCATATCTTACTAGTTTATACTATAAGGAATATAATGTGAACATTTCATAAGGATGCGATAGCTCATGCCCGAGTCAGGTTAAAATAAAAATCTTGAAAAATAAGACCGTAAAATACCGCCGCCTTGCGGATCTTCTCTTAGTTGAACGCGTTGTACACTCATCTGCACAATTATTGGAGGGGCGAGCAGCATGCGGCCAGCGTTTATCTCTGGGCCGGTGAACGCTGTGCGGCTTCGCGTTTGTTTTTCTTTTCTTTTTTCAATCATAGTTAACAAAAACGGCTCGCGTCGTTAGCATTTATTCTCGTAAAATTAATATTTCGCAATTATAATCGATATTTTATTGTACTAGTGTTTTATTTTCATGCTTTCTGACTACTAATGGAATAAGTATTTTTTTATACTGCATGTTCACTAATATAGAAAACACGAAATGTTTCACTAATTTAAATAAAGATGTGTAATATACCTTTAATATTGGCTTTCCTTATTATTTGACAGTGTCGGTATTATTAAATTATTTTTAAAGTTTTTTAAGCTGATTAATAAGCCAGAAGCAATCGAATAACAATCAGTCTTGTTCAAATCATTATTTCGTCTTAAATCTTTCGTTATTAAAGCAGTTGTTAAATGCCATTAAACTTCTCGCAATAAAACTATTAAAGTAAATTGTAAAGTTTCTAGCAATCGGACCTATTTGAACCAACTGCGACTTCATCAACGAATCAATGATATCAAAACTATAAGAATAGTAAGAATAACACCAATATGACGTTGTCGTAGATTAATGTTACAAATCAACTATTTTTTACTGAGCACAGGTAATATTTGTTTGACGAATGTTTAAAAAAATGTAGGGTTTAACTGCGTGCATATTCATTGTTAATTATTTTAGAAAAAATAGAACTATAATAATAATAAGGTAGTTATTATAATGCATTTCAAATAATAAGCTTCTTCCTCAACATTGCACCGAGCCCAATATATTTTTTTCAAATTTGGCTGATTTATAATGAGTCATATTTTGATAGTAAGTAAATAAGGAATAAATGAATTGAAATTGAATGTTATTGCAATCCTCTATTTATACGGCTCAGTCAACTTAGCCCCCCGAAGTTCGACTTTTTAAAAAATAACTGTTGCGCTAGACGGGCCTTAGCTAGCGCTAGCTAGCGCCACAAAAATTAGAGCTAGCGCCGTTTAGACAAGAAAGTTACGGGGGTTTGAACTTTCGGGGGGCTAGGTTGATGCTGGATGTTTCAAGTAGTATTTGGATTCCTCAGAGCTAGCGCTACCAATTTAAAAGCTAGCGCCACCCCCCCAACCCCAAAAGATTATACAACATTTTAAACCCTAGCCCCCCGAAATGAGATTTTTGTAATCAAATTGGGTGCAAAAGTTCAATTCAAGGCTTTAAACGAGTGTTCTCCACTCCCAGACTAAGCATGAAGTAAAATTTCGAGTTTAGAAAAGCCCCGTGAAAATTTGTCGAGGGTCGCGCAGCGACCCGAGACAAATTTTCTGGGCTTTTCTAAACTCGAAATTTTACTTCATGCGCCACGCGTATAAAACGCTGATTTCAAGTAAGGTTCAAATATACACAAATTTCACAAAATTTTAGTGTTCTATACGCGTGGCGCATGAAGTAAAATTTCGAGTTTAGAAAAGCCCAGAAAATTTGTCTCGGGTCGCTGCGCGACCCTCGACAAATTTTCACGGGGCTTTTCTAAACTCGAAATTTTACTTCATGCTTAGTCTGGGAGTGGAAAACACTCGCTTAAAGCTTCAAATTGAATTCCTGTAAAAACAACATATATCTAAAGATTTATACAAAATAAAGTAAATCTGGAATACGTCTACTTTAAAGAAAAACTCCCTGTATATCGTAGAATCAGGATATTGAGATAGATTGTGTTAGAATGAAAATAAAGTCAATTGAATAGCAACGAAAGGAGCTTAATCACAATTTTGTAGCATCGAAAAGATACCCATGTTTTGATTAGGTACATACATAACCCGATGTGTACTAGGTAAATTTTCAGGCATTCATTGTTTTTGAAAAGCGTTCAGTTTGAAACTCCCAACGAGTGTTTTCCACCGAGTAATAATGATTTAAGTTATCATAAAAAAAACAACCGTGAGGTACGCCACTGTCTTGCTAGCACTAGCTATCTCTTGAATAACTTTCTCATTTATCACTTGGTGAAACATTTTGAAATAATAATAAAGGATAAATTAAAAACACTTGGTTTGTTTCACTATTTGTTTCTATTTACTTGACTAGTTTCGCTTTTTACGGCATTATCAAGAGTGAATCAAGAGTGAACATTGATAATGCCGTAAAAAGCGAAACTAGTCGAGTAAATAGAAACAAATAGTGAAACAAAGCAAGTGATTTTAATTTATCCTTTAATATCACTAGCTATGTCGTTGTTAGTGTTTATAGACTTCAGTATAGCAATTACAATGCCAAAAAAAATTTTGAAATCGTACGGTTAGTTTCCGAGTTATAACGATTTCAATTATCAAAAACAATCGTCAGTTACGCCACTATCTTACTAGTGCAAGCTATCTCGTTGCCAGTGTTTATAAATATTAGTATAGTAATTACAATGCCAAAAGAGTTTCTTAAATCGTACGGTAAGTTCTGGCGTAATAACGATTTAAATTAGCTAGGAGTGAAAACACAATTGTCAGTTACGCTACTGTCTACTAGGCATCATGTTTCTAATAGCCAGTGTCTATGAACATAAATAAAGTAATTACAACGCCGAACTATTTGTTGAAAGCGGTATATTATATGCCAAACATCATTTTGTATTAAAATTCAGGAAGTAAATGGTAATACGCATACAGGATCTGAAAGCTCTTGCATCAAAATTTGGACGTGAACTTTTTTTTACCTGATATTTTTAAGAGAATATTTTTGTCATATTCTGTTGGCGCTAGCTCTAAGTTATATTTTCCACCCAATTTGATTAAAAACATCTCATTTTAGGGGGCCAGGGTTAAAAATGTTTTATCATTTTTTGGGGCTGTGGGAGTGGCGTTGGCTTTTAAATTGGTAGCGCTAGCTCTGAGGAATCCGAATAGTGTAAAAAAACTTAAAAAATCCAAACTCGGGGGGCTAGCATCAACCTAGCCCCCCAAAAGTTCAAATCCCCGTAGTTTTCTTGTCTAAATGGCGCTAGCTCTAATTTTTGTGGCGCTAGCTAAGGCCGGTCTAGCGCAATCGCTTTTTTCAAAAAAGTCGAACTTCGGGGGGCTAAGTTGACTGAGCCTATTTATACACATCATCATTTTGTAAACCCTGTACTAAACATAAAAAAACAGGGCAGCTTTCCGTTTAATTTGTTTCAATCTATTATTTATTTGTTGCATTCATAAAAACTAGAATATTTGACCGAATATAAATTGAAATTCTCCCCAAAATTGGGGGTATTTACCCAATTGGGCAGAGGCCAAATTAATACACATTATTTTCATGGCAATAGCAGTTAGGGAAGATAATATTCCCATTTAAAAAATATGATTAAAAATCCTATGTTTTTTTTTCATATATGTGCGGCATATAAATATTCACAATGAGCTTATGAACATGAATTATTTTATTATTATATTTTTCAGAAATAATCTATAATTTAATAAAATAAAACACATAGTTTGTTCGGCTGTCGAAACTGGAGTCTTAAAAGTAAAAATAATGTGTTATAATGACAAGAATAAGAATCATCAGTTTTGTAAATACCGAAAAATAACACAGGATCCGATAACGCTTTCTAACGAATTGAAAACAATACATAGCTTGTATGTATTATCAGCGTGTTTAAATAATACGAATCGACACTTTCGTTCGATCCGTCTTTTTTATACGCTTTGTTTTTTTCGTCTATTCCACGCGACGCGAGACCCCATCCGTTCATGCCAAGGAGCAATGCACAAATGCACAGCGAACTGTCGCTTTTCTCTCTGACTGTATTCTCCCCACTTGTGCTGTAAATTTGGCATCGGATGAGCTACTCTAAACTATGTGGGTCTTTCCAACACGATCGGCGTGTTACACTGCAATAATCCCCTTAAGCAAACATTTCGTTTGCAGTTTTCTGTAATGCTTTTTACTTAATTTATTGAAAACTACTATTTTTTAAGTAACATTAAAAAAATAAAAATAATCAATAAGTATTTCTATTTTTTCTTTATTGTTAAAAACTGAAAACGATTGATTTTTTGATACAATATAAATAATTGAATTTGATTTGAAGAAAGGTTAAAAGTGTTTTAATTAAAGACAATATAAATATTTATTTAAATAATTTGAATAAATATTTATATTGTATCAAAAAAACAATCGTTTCAAGTTTTTAACAATAAAAAGATAGAACTATTTATTGATGATTGTTATTTCTGTATTTTAAGATTTCAAAGATTCAATTATTGTTAACTGTCTCCTTCTAATGGTAGAAAGGAAACAGATTGAAAGAAACAAACTGTCGCCAATTTTCATATTTCAGCTTATGAATGTTCATCAATCTACTAAATGTGCGTCAATTTTCATCATTTTCATCAATTCTAAGTTTTTATTATTTAAAGATTTTATTAATTTATATTTTGAATATGTTTCAAATTATAATAATCAAAATTCGTACAACATGAAAAAACCTGCTATTGAATTTAATATTATTTATAAAATTTTAAAATGTTTGGCTGAAAATCGCAAATATTGAAAACTATTAAAACTGTTACAATATTTAAAATGCGATAAATTTAGAAGAGAAATAGTTAAAAAATCTTACGAATTTTCAACGACTCTCTTCCATTCCCAGATTAAGCATGAAGTAAAATATCGAGTTTAGAAAAGGCTTAAAATTTGGTTTAACATTCCCACTGAGCAAATCCATTTAAGTAATGTTTCATCAACATTAAAAAAACGTTTAATATTGCTCAATGTTGATACAACGTTATTTGTTTGTTTTTTGCTCAGTGGGTTATCTGCAAAACAACTGTTAAAAATTACGTAAAAAGTTTAATCAAAATCCAACAGTTCGTTATTATGTTTTCATGTTCTTAAAAAACAAACATGTAGCACTTTTTCTTCAAAATGTAATCATAATCGATTCCTGATAAGTGCTTTTTCACAAAATTTTATCTGAATTTTAAATTGCCGGTTTAGCAAGAATTTTGGAAATTTATTCTAAACTTAACCTTGTTCGTGTCACTTAACCATTTATTAACTCTATTTCTCTATGGCAGTTTTATAACTGATTTAATAACTGTTAGAATCGCTATCAAGTAAAATCAATTATTAATTAATGATTCATTATTGACTTGTAGTTTTACGACAATGGAATGTTGTCACGCACTGAGCAAACACGATTAAGGCATAATATTTGCGCTTTTGAAAACCCATAAATATTTTGAGCTTGCAATCAAAAATCAAACAAACACAAGACAACGTCCAAACGGGAGAAATGAATCAAATAATTTCAGCACTAAGACTCGTATTTTTCAAAATTAAATGTGATTCAGAACTTGGTTATGACATGATTATTAGAGTAAACAGTATGTAAATAAATATATACATAAACATTTAATATTGATAACATTTAATAACGGTAATAATTTTATAATAATACCAAACATTTTGTGAAAAATATTAACTTTTGTGAAAAAAATAGATATCGATAAAATGTATACTTTCTACATACCGGGTGTTGACTTGGCGGACGTAACATAGGATATCCCATGTAAATTCTGAAATGTTCAAATTTTGGCTCCCCTATTTATTTTAGAAACAAAATGTATTTACCTTTTTTGTAGAGGGAAAAATTCTAAATTCATTCGTGTTAACGTTTATCACTTTACGTTTCTTTAAGTTAAAATAATTAAGAAAAATTAATGTGATTTTATAAAAATAATGACATGCCATGGAATTGAAACAACAACTGCGGATGTCAAAATGGCAAAAGATATCGTAGTCACTTTTCCGGATCCGCACTCATAATTCGGATTTCGCCTCTCACAACAGCATTACACGACTAATGAGTACAGCCAACGATTATAACAAGTTCTATTGGTTCCGACTATTTTCTGGCTCTTTACATTCATTCAAACGAAATTTATGTATACACACAAATTATTCTTAGTTCTATTAGTTACTTTATGGGTATTATTATTATTATTAATGTTTATTTAGTTGTACACTTTATGGTGATATTTTTCTTTTTTATAAATCTATTGTGTATAAAAGGGGGTTCCCGTCAATAAATATTATTATTATTATAAAGTAAATGTTTTCGAAATGAATGTCTACCAATCATATTACGAGAATTCATTTTCATTGCCCAATCACAATTAAATTTCAGCGAAAATTGCATGGTAGGTGAAAATTCTACGAAAAATTACAGCGAAAATTGCACTGTTGTGACGTCACATGTCAGGTATCAATCAATTTCTCTCAATCTTTCAAAATTAAAGTTTTTTGATCTAACTCGTATTTTCTTTCATCACAGAATGTCATAAATTGTCTCCAAACGAACTCTTTACTCTTTCTTGTATTTTCGGATGAATTTTTCTCGATATTTTTCGATATATCTTTCGAAGAAAAACTTCTGAAGCGATTCATGTTGACACATTAAGTGACACTGATTGATAATTAATATTTTAAATAATACGTCAACTTGATTAAAAATCGTATTTGTCAGGAAATAGTCTATTAAATACATTTCGTGCATTAAAAATGCTCTGAAAATTTAGTACTCAAAGCTCGTTGCCTTTAAGAAACTACATTCGTTCATTTTGATTGTGATTTGACTGAAAAAGTGCCCTCGACGCTTCGCGTCTCGGGCACTTTTTGTCAAATCACAATCAAAATGGACTCATGCAGTTTCTAGGCAACGGCTTTTCGTGCAAAATTGTCTGATCATTTTTAATGCACTTAATATATTACTATTGAAAACTGTCATTATTTTTATAAAATCACATTACTTTTTCTTAATTATTTTAGCTGTTAATTTTCTGACATTCGTTGATTTTTAAAAAAGTTCAATTTGAAGCTTTAAACGAGTGTTTTCCACTCCCAGACTAAGCATGAAGTAAAATTTCGAGTTTAGAAAAGCCCAGAAAATTTGTCTTGGGTCGCTGCGCGACCCGAGACAAATTTTCACGGGGCTTTTCTAAACTCGAAATTTTACTTCATGCGCCACGCGTATAAAACACTGATTTTAAGTTAAGTTCGAATATACATAAATTTGGCAATATTATAGTGTTTTATACGCGTGGCGCATGAAGTAAAATTTCGAGTTTAGAAAAGCCCAGAAAATTTGTCTCGGGTCGCTGCGCGACCCTCGACAAATTTTCACGGGGCTTTTCTAAACTCGAAATTTTACTTCATGCTTAGTCTGGGAGTGGAAAACACTTGTTTGAAGCTTTAAATTGAGCTTTTAAAAAAACAGGGAATATCCGCAATTGTTGTATTAATTCCATGATATGTCATTATTTTTATAAAATCACATTACTTTTTCTTAATTATTTTAACTTAGAGAAACGTAAAGTGTTAACTGTGAACATTAATAAATTTAGAATTGTTCCCTCTACAAAAAAGTGAAATACATTTTGTTTCTAAAATAAATAGGAAAACCAATATTTGAACACTTTAAAATTAACATTCGTTTTCCTATGTTGCGTCCGCCAAGTCAACACCCGGTATACCGATGTATACGCTGTACACTGTTATACAACCGTTTTTATAAAAATGTTCAATTTGAAGATTATGACGAGTGTTTCCAATCCCAGATTAAGCATGAAGTAAAATTTCGAGTTTAGAAAAGCCTGAAAATTTGGTTTGGTCGCGTAGCGCGAAGCGCGGAGCGACCAAACCAAATTTTCAGGCTTTTCTAAACTCGAAATTTTACTTCATGCGCCACGCGTATAAAACACTGATTTCAATTGAAGTTTAAAATATACTGCTTATGTCAATACATCTTATAGTGTATTTATAAAAAATTATTTGTGTGTATTATTATTATTATATTAGCAAAGTTTCAAACCATTTAAATTCCAGAATATAAAATGTAAAAATCCGCACGGAAAAAAAATTATATTTACGAACAAATAAAAAAAAAAATGACCATCAATTTATACCCGAATCGATTTTATCAGTATATTTGTGTGTCTCGAGTCGTTCTGTTGTTGCATTGTTTATGATAATATGAAATTTGGCTGTTGATTTTGCGACGTGTGTAAACAATTATCGAATTACCGAGAAGCAAACAGACTTTTGGAAAAAGTGCTTATCGCAAACATGGATCATTTCAGCTATTCAATTCGGCGAGTAAGTAACTGTTTTTTTTTTGTTGTTGAGCTCGTTTCTCTGTAAGTGCCATGATTTTCACCACGGATTTTTCGATGTTTTAGCTCCTGTCCAAAAACAGGGAGGACAAGCATATACAAAAGGATTTTGATGGTAAGTCATTTTTTTAATACCCATTTAATGGATTTTTTATTAATTTTAAACCTATACAGGGAATTTTTCTTAAAGTATAAATATATATATATATATATATATATATATATATATATATATATATATATATTATCATTTGCCTTTTACCATTCGGTGTAGGTGTAGGAAAAGTATAAATATAACGATATTTATTTATTTAGTCAACGGACTTGTTCAGGCATTCGTTGTTTTTGAAAATCTCTAAATTTGAACTATAAACCAGTGTTTTAAATTCCCAGGTTAAGAATGAAGTAAAATTTCGAGTTTATCTTTAAATTTGAACTATAAACTATAAATTTCGAGTTTAGAAAAGCCTGAGCGTTTGGATCTGGACGTCTAAATCCAAACTCAGGCTTTTCTAAACTCGAAATTTTACTTCATGCGTCACGCGTACTAAACACTGACAACACTGAAATATTGTGAACAAGCGAACTTCAGTTGAAATCAGTGGCTCATACGCGTAGCACATGAAGTAAATTTCTAGCTTAGAAAAGCCTGAATCCGAATCCAAACGCTCAGGCTTTTTTAAACTCGAAATTTTACTTCATGCTTAACCTAAAAGGACTCTGGCTTTTCTAAGCTAGAAATGTTACTTCATGCGCCACTCGTATAAGCCACTAATTTCAACTGAAGTTCGCTTGTTCACAATATTTCAGTGTTGTCAGTGTTTAATACGCGTGACGCATGAAGTAAAATTTCGAGTTTAGAAAAGCCTGAGTTTGGATTTGGACGCTACGCGTCCAAATCCAAACGCTCAGGCTTTTCTAAACTCGAAATTTTACTTCATGCTTAACCTGGGAATAGAAAAACTCGTTTAAAGCTTCGAATTTAACGATTTTAAAAACAACGAACGTCTGAACAAAAATAGCTTAGATATCGGGATCACTATACTTACAAGAAAAAAAAATCCTGTATATAAGTAAGTAAAAATAACACCAAATATAGGCTTAAATTAACCACACGCACACACATTCCTTTGAAAATGGTCTAACAAACCGTATCTAGTCGAAATAAAGTTTTAATTTGTGAAACAATACCAAGTGTTTTTTTTTAATTTAAATAACTTTACATATTCTAATATGTTTCACCAAGTGCCAGATGAGAAATTAATTCAAGAATGATTAGCCTTCCGTTTAATTAAAGGTTAATTTTAACCATAAATAAAAAAAATGGTGATGTGTCCCATCATAGCACTTTCCCCGCTATTTAAACAATTGACATACTTAACTTATTTCACTCGTCAATCGAACAGTTGAAAATCGTAACATTAGTCTCTCAATATCGCTTTCAGTTGAAAATCATTCTCACATGGCGCATGAAGTAACATTTCAGGGTTTTCTATACTTCAAATTTTACTTCATGCGCCAGGCGTATAAAATTATGATTTAAAGTGAAGTTCAAAAACATATAACTCATCATATTTAATTAGCATAACAATGAATCATATATTTAGTCTGATATCAATTATATTATCAACGAATTTTAATGTTAATAATAAATGTTTGTCTTTTCCTCTTCACTCATTGTAAGTGAACATTTTTGAATTGATAAGTTTAATTAAAAAAGACAACCTTTAAAATGTATTTCGTTAACATTTAATTATTTTTTAAACAGCCTAATTTAAAATATTATTTAGTATATATATATAAATCTTTATTGGCAAATTTTGCTAATAGTAATAGTACAAAAAATAAATTACAATTAAATAAAGTAAAAATTAAGTAATTTGCCAATTGGCTATCGACCGTTGGTCTTTCTGCCTGGAATTATAGAGTTCTGTCCTTGTCAGTTATTGTGTAGGAAATGTCTTGATTGCTAATGTCGTCCATTGTCTAGTCAAATGAATTTAATTGTCGTGATCACTAGGGTTATGAAATGATGAAATGAAATCATGAATTGTAGAGGTAAAACGTTTACGTTTGGGAGTGATATTAGGGTTTCGAGAAATGCATAAAGGGTGGAGGAGATTATAAAGGGTGGGGTTTGAGGCGAATTTATCAGCTAAATAGGATAGGCGGGTTTCGATGGGGGTAACTTTTGTTAGTTTGTACAGCAGGAGGTTGGAGGGGTTGTGCAGTGGGTTTTGGGGGTGACGGATTTTGGTAAGCACTCTTAGGGCCGATCTTTCGGCGACTTGTAAATTTTTTAGTGTAGTAGGATGAGGATTGTGGAAGAGGATAGCAGCATAGTCAAGTAAGGGGCGGCATATCATTTTATATATATGAACGGCTGTTTTCATGGTAATTCCTTGTTGTTTGAAGGTCAGACCTTTAAAATGAGCCGCCCGATTCTTGATTTTTGCTTTGAAGATTGTGTATTATTTAGTATTTTTTTTCATTTCAGCATACCATATGGTTTGCAATTTTTGGTAATATGAAATATATTTTTTTTGGTTTAAAATTAATTATTTTAGTCTTCTATTTCTTTCCCGTCTAATAATAACAAACTTTCTGTTCTTTAATTTCTTTTGCGTTTTATAAAAACAAACTTTCTATCCTAGAGTTTTTTTTTCCGTTTGATAAGAACTTTTATTCGATATTCAAATAAAGCTTTACATTTCCTAAGTGTAGCTAAATATTTGTTTTAAATTTTCTATTAATTATTTTAATCTTCATTTTCTTTTCCGTTCGATAAAAATAAACTTTCTGTTCTTTAATTCCCTTTGCGTTTGATAAAAACAAACTTTCTATCCTAGAGTTTTTTTTTTCCGTTTGATAATAAATATTATACATCAAGTGAATTACACACGATTTTATTCACGAAAAGATTTTTGATTTCACGAGCGCCTCGGCGCGAGTGAAATCATTTCTTTGAGTGAATAAAGGTGTTTAATTCACGTGGCGTACCTATATATGTTTTTATTCAATTTTGACGAAATTGTAAAGAAAATGTACTTTACATTTATTTTGAAATACATTTTTTAACTCACTAGTGACCTAAAAAAATTTTAGTTCACTAGTGAATAAAACCTTGTTTATTACGGTTGTTATAGAGTTAATAATATCGATTTAAATTAACAAAATTGAATAATAAATAATATAACAAATTTTTTAACTCACTAGTGACCTAAAAAAATTTTAGTTCACTAGTGAATGAAACCTTGTTTATTACGATTGTTATGGAGTTAATAATGTCGATTTAAATTAACAAAATTGAATAAAAACTTTTATTCAATTTTCAAATAAAGCTTTAAATTTCCTAAGTGTAACTAAAAATTTGCTTTAAATTTTATATTAATTATTTTAACTTTCACTTTCTTTTCCGTTTGATAAAAACAAACTTTCTGTTCATTAATTTCATTTGCGTTTAATAAAAACAAACTTTCTATTCTAGTTTTGTTCCGTTTGATAAAAACTTGTATTTGATATTCAAATAAAACTTTACATTTGCTAAGTGTAACCAAACCTTTTGCTTTAAAATTTATTTTAATTATTTTAATCTTCATCTTCTTTTCCGTTTGATAAAAACAAACTTTCTGTTCTTTAATTTCTTTTGCGTTTAATAAAAACAAACTCAATTCTAGAGTTTTTTTTCCGTTTGATAATAAATATTATACATCAAGTGAATTAAACACGATTTTATTCACGAAAAGATTTTTGATTTCACGAGCGCCTCGGCGCGAGTGAAATCATTTCTTTGAGTGAATAAAGGTGTTTAATTCACGTGGCGTATATATGTTTTTATTCAATTTTGACGAAATTGTAAAGAAAATGTACTTTACATTTATTTTTAAATAAATTTTTTAACTCACTAGTGACCTAAAAAAATTTTAGTTCACTAGTGAATAAAACCTTGTTTATTACGGTTGTTATGGAGTTAATAATATCGATTTAAATTAACAAAATTGAATAATAAATAATATAACAAATTTCTTAACTCACTAGTGACCTAAGAAAATTTTAGTTCACTAGTGAATAAAACCTTGTTTATTACGGTTGTTATGGAGTTAATAATGTCGATTTAAATTAACAAAATTGAATAAAAACTTTTATTCAATTTTCAAATAAAGCTTTACATTTCCTAAGTGTAACTAAAAATTTGCTTTAAATTTTATATTAATTATTTTAACCTTCACTTTCTTTTCCGTTTGATAAAAACAAACTTTCTGTTCTTTAATTTCATTTGCGTTTAATAAAAACAAACTTTCTATTCTAGTTTTGTTTCGTTTGATAAAAACTTGTATTTGATATTCAAATAAAACTTTACATTTGCTAAGTGTAACCAAACCTTTTGCTTTAAAATGTATTTTAATTATTTTAATCTTCATCTTCTTTTCCGTTTGATAAAAACAAAATTTCTGTTCTTTAATTTCTTTTGCGTTTAATAAAAACAAACTCAATTCTGCAGTTTTTTTCCGTTTGATAAAAACTTTTATTCGATATTCAAATAAAGCTTTACATTTTCTAAGTGTAACTAAACATTTGCTATACATTTTATAATAATTATTTGATTTTTCATTTTCTTTTTCGTTTGAAAAAATACATTTTTATTCGATATTCATAAAAGCTTTACATTTTCTAAGTGTAACTAAACATTTGTTTTAAATGTTTTGTATATGTTATATTCATTATTTTAACCTTCAGTTACTTTTAAGTTTGATAAAAACAAACGTTTATTCGATATGTTCAAAAGCGTAAACGCCATCTAATGTCCATTAGCTTAAGTCATGACGATGCCACTTAAGCTATTGAGCATTGGAGTAGCTTTAGTGGCATCGTCATGACTTAAGCTAATGGGAATTAGATGGCGTTTACGTTTTTAAACATATGTAAGTTGCACAGGCCATGATAAATGGTCAAAGATGTTCAGTATTCTTCAAGCACCGGTTCGAGACTATACTGATTATGGCGTTAAAGCCTGAAACGCGTATATGGCTTTACATTTTCTAAGTGTAACTGAACATTTGTTTTAAATGTTTTGTATATGTTATATTCATTATTTTAACCTTCAGTTACTTTTAAGTTTGATAAAAACAAACGTTTATTATGTTCAAAAGCGTAAACGCCATCTAATGTCCATTAGCTTAAGTCATGACGATGCCACTTAAGCTATTGGGCATTAGAGTAGCTTTAGTGGCATCGTCATGACTTAAGCTAATGGGAATTAGATGGCGTTTACGTTTTCAAACATATGTAAGTTGCACAGGCCATGATAAATGGTCAAAGATGTTCAGTATTCTTCAAGCACCGGTTCGAGACTATACTGATTATGGCGTTAAAGCCTGAAACGCGTATATAGTTATCCGGTGAATGAATGAGTACTAAACACAAGTTCATATTCTTAATGTGATTCATGTTTTGTGTCTTACATTTTAGTTTTTTGGCTCTACATTGTAAATGGCTTGTCCGTTAATAAAGAATAAAGAATTATTATTATTATTATTATTAATGTGTGTTCGATGTTCAGATAAAGCTTTACATTATCTAAGTGTAACTAAACACTTGCTTTAAATTTTATATTAATTATTTTAATTGTTTTCTTTAAGATTAGAAAAAAAAACTTTCTATTCGATATTCTTTTAACGCTTAAAATTTTCTAAGTGTAAATCTTTATTCTTTTTATTCTTATATTTGTATGTTAAAACTTATAATAAAATTTACAATTTAGACACGATGCAGTTTACGCAATGTAAGTTCTAACATTCTTGAACGATTCTTTTTTACTTTCGAAATCCTGTACTTTCTGCAAATATTGTGTTATTTTTCCTATGTTTTAACTATTGTTAGTTTTTATACCGACAAACCTGGCCATTGTGTTCTTTAGATTTTATTTATACTTTTAACAAGTGTTTCCACTTCTTGAGTAAGCATGAAGTACAATTTCGAGTTTAGAAAAGCCTGAAATTTTACTTCAGGCTCCACGCGTATTAAACATTGTTTGTGATTCATTGTATCGAATGTTCAATTAAAAAAAACCTCTAGAGTGCCATGATTTCATCTTTTTTTTACATTTAGGTTGGCTACACGCTTTGGGTATTGACATATAAAACGTCAGACCAAGGTACGTCGATGGGCGTAACACATACAGAGAGTTTTATGTAACACCGAACATGCTCATCCAATACAATTTGACACCTTTATTTTTTAAGTTATGTGTAAATTGGGTTGCCTATATGACCATTAAAAATTGTAGCCAATCAATCGCAATTAATGCCTCAACTTGTACACATAGGGAGATTTTCTTTCAAGTATGCATGTCCCAATTACACCGTATATGTCGTAAATCTTTAGATACTCGTTGTTAAAATAAATCAATTTGAAATATGAAATGAGTGTGTTCCACTCCCAGACTAAGCATGAAGTAAAATTTTTCTTTTAAGTATACATAAGCATACGTTGTACATATGTTAAAAGAATTTAATTTGTAGCTTTAAACGAGTGTTTTCCACTCCCAGGCTAAGCATGAAGTAAAATTTCGAGTTTAGAAAAGCCTGAAAATTTGGTTTGGTCGCGTAGCGCGAAGCGCGGAGCGGCCAAACCAAATTTTCAGGCTTTTCTAAACTCGAAATTTTACTTCATGCGCCACCGATACAAAACACTGACATATTACGAAGTTTAAAACACACCGCTAAACTTTACATTGCATCAGTGTTTCGTACCGGTGGCGCATGAAGTAAAATTTCGAGTTTAGAAAAGCCTGAAAATTTGGTTTGGCCGCTCCGCGCTTCGCGCTACGCGACCAAACCAAATGTTCAGGCTTTTCTAAACTCGAAATTTTACTTCATGCTTAGCCTGGGAGTGGAAAACACTCGTTTAAAGCTACAAATTAAATTCGTTTAACAAATGTACAACGTATGCTTATGTATACTTAAAAGAAAAATTCTTGTTATGAAAATGTTCGGTGTTACATAAAACTCTCTGTATGAACACATATGTGTTACAAGGTCTGACAGAATTGTATCTTTCCATGTTTTCCCCTACCCCTTTCCCCGCAGGCCTTAGTTCGTGCGAGAGAGAACAATAACGTTGATTTGGTTACGTTTTTGAGTACATCATAACCTCTCTTTCCGGTTTCGCTGTACTTTCATAGATAGGTTTTTAATATTTTGTGTTAAAAATAAGTGTTATTAAAATAAGAATTTGTGTTAGTGTTAAGTGTCGACCAACCGGTTTCAGTGAAAACCAACGGGTTTCAGTGAAATATATCGGGATGTACAAATTAAAATGTAAAATTCAGTCGAAATAATGCAGAAAATAATCCGCCAGGGAGAGCTGACTCAATTTCGTCAAGGTCAAAAAGTGGAAAAGACCCTTAAATATATATTTACATTATACAGAGAGTTTTTCTTTAAAATATACGTATTCCAAATTCAGCCTATTTTCTGTGAATCTTGAGATATTCCCTGGATTTTTGTAAATTTCAATTTAAAGCAACAAACAAAACAAAATACTCGAAGAACGTTTAAAAATTGTTGAACAACAATTTGAAAAAGCAGAAAAAGAAAAAATAAAAAACAATATCATAATCGTAGGAGTAGAAAAACAAAGAAATGAAAAACTAGAAGAGACAACCACAAAAATATTTAAAGCACTAAATATGAAAGTAGATACAAACGATATAATCAAGGTAAATAGAAAAGATGAAACAAGTGATAAAAGCCCAATAATAGTTCAACTTAAAACGAACGAACTAAAAAACAATATTCTCAATGCCCGCAAAACCATCGGCTCTATTACCACAAAAGAATGTAACTTGAGAGGAAATGATAATGATATCTACTTGAACGAACAACTTACGCCCATAAAAAATACACTATTTTATAAAGCTAGATTGCTTAAAAAAAATACAATTATAAACATCTTTGGAGCAGGTATGGTAACATATACATAAAGAAAACAGATACAAGCAAGAAAATTAAAATAAGTACCCACTTCGACTTAGACCAAATAAATTAAAACAAAAATAATAAATTTAAAACAACAAAAAATTTAATTAAAAAAAAAAATGGCCCGCATATACCTACATAATGTACGAAGCCTAAAAAACAAATTCCACGAAATTGAAGTAATTCCCTCAACACAATACTCCTGAAATATTAGCGTTTACCGAAACATGGCTCACGCCCACCGACGAACACCTTTATAAAATAGAAAACTACACTGCAGTGTATAATTCAAGAGAAACCAAAGGAGGAGGAATCGCGTTTTTCATACGAAAAGACATCGAATTCAAGACTCTAAACAAACTAACCATAAAGAAAATACAACTATTAACAATACAATTACAAGAAAACAACTTAACACTAACGTTAATCTATAAACCTCCCCAAGTCACACCAACAGAACTGAAAAAAGTATTAAAAAACAATGTTATAAATAGAAAAAAAACTACACATAATAGTAGGAGACATCAACATAAACCTTTTAGAAAACAACAACATTCTAGAAGATTACAAAAATTTGCTAAAAGAAAACACTTATAAAATAGTTAACAAAATAACAAAACAAGCATACACGCGGATAAACACAAACGGCAAAAACTCTATATTAGACCATATAATAACAAACAGAACAGAAATTATAAAACAAGTTGACATAGAAACAACAAGTATATCAGATCACTGTGCAATCATAACAAAACTTGAAGAAAATATAAAAGATAAACCGAAATACAAGTTATTCGAAACCAAAAAAATAAACCATGATAAAATTAGCAACGAAATAAATAAATTAGAAATAGACAAAATAAACAAATTTGAACAACTGTCAAAAGAGCTACAGAACATAATAGAAAAAAAAATGAAACGGTCGTTAAAATAAAAAGAGGTACTAAAAATCCTTGGGTAACAAAGGAAATAATAAAGCAAATACGATAAAGAAACCGACTGCAAATAAAATATCTAAAAAATCCTACAAATACAATCTTAAGAGAAAACTACGTAAATCATAAATCAACAACAACGACATTAATAAAAAAAACACTAAAATAAAATATTACAAAAATTTATACGACAAAAACAAAACTGACCAATCAAAACTATGGAAAATAATAAACACACAAATTAAAACAGATCAAAAGAAGGAGAACTACATAGAAGCAATAAATAAAAGTGACGGTACACAAACCAATGACAACGAAGAGATAGCGAATGAACTAAATACATATTTCACAAGTGTTGGAAAAACACTAGCAGAACCACAAATGCAATGCTCAAATGATAAACATGAAACGACAACAACAAAAAAATCATATAAGAACATGAGTTTTAAATATACGACCAACGAAGAAATAAACAAAATAATAACTGAACAAGAAGACAACAAAACACCTGGATTCGACAAAATAAGAAACACAATAGTAAAAGATAACAAGAAAATATTAGTTCCAATACTTGTTAAACTTATTAATAATGTAATAAATGAAGGAATATACCCCAACTATCTAAAGAAAACAATTATCAAACCCATCTACAAAAAAGGCGACAAATCACATCCTGAAAACTACAGACCAATAGCACTACTATCAACGCTAAATAAAATATTGGAAAAAGTTATTCAAACCCAAATAAGTGAACACCTCAAAGAAGAAAAAAATAATAGATAAATACCAATACGCGTTTCAGAAAAAATCCGGCACAACATCGGCTGTGAATGACTTAATTCACTACATAAAAACAAACCTAGAAAACAAAAAAAAGTAAGTATAAATGAAATTGCCAATTCTTAGTTGCAGAATACTTCAAACATAAAAGTGCGATTCTTTTCGCAATCTACAACAAGTTAGTCTTACAAAGACTATATCAAACACTCACTGGAACAACTACTTCCCGGGCTAATACCCCGACGGATATTGAATTAGATTGCGAAAAGAATCGCACTTTTAATGTTTGAAGTATTCTGCAACTAAGAATTGGCAATTTCATTTATACTTATGTTTGAACGGTAACGTGACCGCCAATCTAAGGTGTCAAATTGTTTAGAGGGAATGGCAAAGCTATACTGATGAGAGATAAATCTCGAAACGCGTCTATAGATGGCCTGAATAATTTGACCCAAATTGTTACATTTGCAGTAGGTTACTGTATGTAACAGCAAGCACTTGTTGTATAATTCAATATCCGTCGGGGTATTAGCCCGGGAAGTAGTTGTTTCAGTGAGTGTTTGATATAGTCTTTGTAAGACTAACTTGTTGTAGATTGCGAAAAGAATCGCACTTTTAATGTTTAAAAAAAAAAGTAGTTGGATTATTCATTGATGTGAAGAAAGCGTTTGATACGATATCAAAAGAAAAACTACAGGCAAAACTGAAAGCAATAGGCATAATTAATAAAGAATCAAACCTAATAGAAACATATCTGAAAAAAAGACCTCAAATAACAAGAACTAATGATTTAGATAGTAAACCAGCAGAAGCTGATTACGGAATTCCGCAAGGAGGAAACTTACCACCCATACTCTACATAATATACACAAACGACCTCTTCGAACAACAATTAAATGGGAAAATGTTTGCTTATGCAGACGATACATGTTTAATATACAGCGAAAATTCACACGATACGATACAAACGCAAATAATATCAGATATAAAAAAACTGGAAAAATGGTATTTCAACAACTTACTAACAATCAACGAAACAAAAACTGAATTCATGATTTTTAAAAACATAGATAACACAAAACTAACTATAAAAGTTAAAGGAACGCTAATACAACAAATCACAAAAGTAAAATATCTAGGACTCACAATACAAGAAAATTTAAAATGGGATGAACACATAAAACATTTAATTAGTACAAACACGAAAACGATATATGGATTATCAAAGATAAGAAACTACATCCCAGAAAACTGTAGTAAACAAATATATAATTCAATGTTTACTTCAAAAAATACGTATCTGAACAATATATGGGGTGACACAACGAAGAAAAATTTGAATAAACTACAAATACAACAAAATAAAATACTAAAAATAATTTATAAATTGGACAGAAGAACTAACACGGAACAACTATTTAAACAAACACAAGAATTAAATATATCCAACATGATAAAATCAAGTAATTTATTGTTACTTTATAAAATCAAAAACAATCAAATAAAAACAAACATGGATATAAAACTAAACAAACAAATTCACCAATACCAAACGAAAAGAAAATCAGACATAAGAACACAAAAATTCACATCTAATAACACATCAATAACACTGATGTCAGAAACTATAAAACAATTTAATAAACTTGACAAAAACATAAAAGAACTAAATTATACAACATATAAATTAAAAATTAAGAACCTAATACTAAACAACAAAAT
Source organism: Philonthus cognatus (assembly GCA_932526585.2). Classification (NCBI taxonomy): domain Eukaryota; kingdom Metazoa; phylum Arthropoda; class Insecta; order Coleoptera; family Staphylinidae; genus Philonthus; species Philonthus cognatus. Next base: position 52,705,873 of record OW052247.1, on the reverse strand, counting down.
AAATTAAGTAAATATATCGGAGCAGAAAATGTACAAAACATATATCCCTCGATACCAGTAGCCCGAGATGGGAACAATCACCCAACGATCCCGCGGCGAAGAAGTAGGGAAGGAACAAAGAAAAATTTCAATTTTTACAATACCATTTATTATAAATATAGTATTATTGTAATGAATGTTTGTAAATATTTGTAAATAAAGAATATTGTACCTTAAAAAAAAAAGCTTTAAACAAGTGATTTCCACTCCCAGACTAAGCATGAAGTAAAATTTCGAGTTTAGAAAAGCCCCGTGAAAATTTGTCGAGGGTCGCGCAGCGACCCGAGACAAATTTTCTGGGCTTTTCTAAACTCGAAATTTTACTTCATGCGCCACGCGTATAAAACACTGATTTCAAGTGAGGTTCAAATATACATAAATTCACAATATTTTTGTTTTGTGCGCGTGGCGCATGAAGTAAAATTTCGAGTTTAGAAAAGCCCAGAAAATTTGTCTCGGGTCGCTGCGCGACCCTCGACAAATTTTCACGGGGCTTTTCTAAACTCGAAATTTTACTTCATGCTTAGTCTGGGAGTGGACAATACTCGTTTAAAGCTTCAAATTGAACTCTTTTTAAAATCAACGAATGTCAGAAAATTTACAGCTTATGCATGTTTACCTAAAGTTTACAATGAAGTAACCACATTTAAATTCAGCGCGCATTTGTGACGTAAGCGATCTCTACCCTCACTCTAAAATCTTCGATTCTGTCGATCCTTCTTACCGCACACTTACCGTATACATTCGTTGATTTTTAAAAGAGTTCAATTTGAAGCTTTAAACGAGTATTGTCCACTTCCAGACTAAGCATGAAGTAAAATTTCGATTTTACTTCATGCGCCAGCGTATAAAACACTGATTTCAAGTGAGGTTCAAATATACATAAATTCACAATATTTTTGTTTTGTACGCGTGGCGCATGAAGTAAAATTTCGAGTTTAGAAAAGCCCAGAAAATTTGTCTCGGGTCGCTGCGCGACCCTCGACAAATTTTCACGGGGCTTTTCTAAACTCGAAATTTTACTTCATGCTTAGTCTGGGAGTGGACAACACTCGTTTAAAGCTTCAAATTGAACTCTTTTAAAAATCAACGAATGTCAGAAAATTTACAGCTTATGCATGTTTACCTAAAGTTTACCATGAAGTAACCACATTTAAATTCAGCGCGCATTTGTGACGTAAGCGATCTCTACCTCCACTCTAAAATCTTCGATTCTGTCGAGTATTGTCCACTCCTAGACTAAGCATGAAGTAAAATTTCGAGTTTAGAAAAGCCCCGTGAAAATTTGTCGAGGGTCGCGCAGCGACCCTCGACAAATTTTCTGGGCTTTTCTAAACTCGAAATTTTACTTCATGCGCCACGCGTATAAAACACTGATTTCAAGTGAGGTTCAAATATACATAAATTCACAATATTTTTGTTTTGTACGCGTGGCGCATGAAGTAAAATTTCGAATTTAGAAACTCGAGTTTTTTTTTTTTAATTGAACATACGATATTTTAAATAAATTAATTCTAAATAGCCCTATTTTGCTATGGCCAGGTTTGGTGGTTAGCACTCGATTAATTGTCTTTTTATTAAATTATATACTTTTTTAAATTAGGCCCAGTGATTAGAATGTCGGACCTCAACACGTCCAACACTGATTCCATAAAAAACGTAAAATGCTCAACGATGAAGAAAGAAAAAACGAAAACGCCGAAATCAAAAAAGCAGAAATCGCAAGAAGACGACACCGAAAAACAAAAAATCGACCTTCGACAATTCGAAGATGAAAATTTGAAACACCACAAAAACGAAAAGCCAGGAGAAGAAACGACGAAATTGACCGAAAATCCGAAACTTCACACAGACCCAAAACATAAAGAAAGCGAAGCAATGACGAAATTGGTAGAAAATGAGAAACATCACACAGACCCAAAGGAAGAAGAAAGAGAAAAAATGATGATATTGACAAAAAATCCAAAACTTCGCACAAACCCAACAGAAAACGAAAGCGAAAAACATACGAATTTGACGGATCTTGATAAAAGTTCAAATGAAGAAATGACGAAACTAACTGAGACGTTGAACGACATCGACTTGAGAAAATTCGTCGAAGATTTATCTTTAGAAAATGCAGGATTTCAAGAATGCAGTAGCCAGAAGTTTTTGGATGTTAAGCAAAATCTAGAAGAATATTTTAACATGGAATTGGAAAGTTTCCAATATTTATTTGGGAAACAACCAACAACCAGCAACGATGGAATTAAAGAAAATGACAGCTTATCAACAGCTACTAGCCGTAGCGATGATAACACTGTCAAAGAAGAATTTTTAAAAGTAATTTTAAGTAATAATAACAAACGTACTACAAAACCGAAAGAAACTCAAGGAATAGAAGAAATTCATGAACATTCCTCCTCGAATAATGATCAATTAATTGCTATGACGCATTTTGATAAACAAGCAGAATTTAAAGATACGAATGAAGAACAACATTATGCTAATTGGAATCCAAATCAGAATATTAAAAATCATCAACATGAAGATCTACATAGTTCAAACACTAATAAAACAGGAAGTGGTTTGAAACATTCAGTTGATGATAATTCTATAAAGAAAGAAGATTGCTTACAGGAACGTGTAATCAGTGCACATGCACACGCGGAGAATTCGAAAGAAGATTGCTTCCAGACTAGTACACATCCACACGCGGGGAATTCAAAAGAAGAAGCAGATTTGTATTATGAAATTAAAAAAAAATCGAAAACGCTGGATTATACTCCAAGACTAAAAGACGAAAGAAAAAGCAAAGAAGATCAAGAAACACTGGATTATCCTCCCCAACTAAAAGAAGAAAGAAAAGGCAAAGATGATCAATACACACTAGATTATCCTCCAAGACTAAAAGAAGATGACCAATACACACTAGATTATCCTCCAAGACTAAAAGAAGATGACCAATACACACTAGATTATCCTCCAAGACTAAAAGAAGATGTTCAAACAGCACTAGAAATACATGCTAGAAGACGAAAGGAAGAAAGAAAAAACAAAGATGACCAAGAAACACCGGAATATCCCCCAAGACTAAAAGAAGAAATAAAAAGCAAAGATGTTCAAGAAACACTGGAATATCCTCCAAGACTAAAAGAAGAAATAAAAAGCAAAGATAATCAATACACTCTAGATTATCCTCCGAGACTAAAAGAAGATGTTCAAAGAGCACTGGATATACATCCTGGAAGACTAAAAGAAGAAAGAAAAAACAAAGATGGCCAAGAAACACTGGATTATTCTTCAAAACTAAAAGAAGAAAGAAAAGGCAATTATGTTCAAGAAACACTAGATTGTCCCCCAAGACTAAAAGAAGAAAGAAAAAGCAAAAATGTTCAAGAAACACTGGATTATCCTCAAAGACTAAAAGAAGAAAGAAAAAGCAAAGATGATCAATACACACTGGATTATCCTCCAAGCCTAAAAGAAGATGTTCAAAGAGCACTGGATATACAACACAACAAAATGTGTAAATTAAGCGAAGAAATCTTTGATAATGTTACACGGAAAAATAACAATTCTGCTAAAGAGAATTCTAGTGAACAAAAACAAGAGAACCTACACAAACAGGAAAATCTAAGCATTGAAAGTAAAGAAACAATCATAACATCAAACAACTTTTTTAAAACAACAGAAAATATTACTTTTCCCAGCAAATTTTCTTCTCAAACATCAGAGAACATTCCTATTTTCAACAATGAAGAGCAGCATTCTCTAGTGATATTCAATTATGAACACACGAATATAAACCCCAGTCACTCTTCTGAAGAATTCCACGAATACAAACATTTTCCTCTCAGCGAAAACACATCTTTAACCCTCCGTAGATCTTCAAAGAAAGAAATCATCACGTTCGACAGCCATCCGAATATCAGCAGTGAGAAAGTCCGCGTGGTCAGGATGAAGATTACCGGCCCAAAAGGTCAGAAAATGTGCGTTGATGATGAGAAAATTGAAGGCAACTTGACGGAGTTGGAAAATATTTGTGATCGTCAAGAGGAAACGTTTTCAAAAAATGTGAATGGAAAAGCAAGGATTGAAGATGTTCGAAAATTGGGGGATGATGATGAAGATTCTTCTGAAATTTTATTAAACCTTGAAGATGACGAGGCCTCACTAAATCAAACAGATGATGCGAGTGAGGGATATTCATTGGATGATGCTTTAAAGATGATTCCTCAGGATGATTTGGAAGATAAGGATCCTGCTAAAAGAAGTCACCAGAACCTAGACGATAGAGAAATTCCAAGGAACAATCAGAAGAATATAGAAGACTTCGTAGTTTCAAGAAGAAATCTCCAAATTTCTGAAGAAACGCAAATGTCGAATTTAATGAAGCATTTAGTACGAAAAGACGCAACAAGAAAATCTCACCAAAATTCAGACGAACAAGATGTTAGAATAACAAATCATTCTCATACAAAAGATCCAATAAAAAATCATCATGATTTACAGGATTCAACTGAAAATCACCATTCAATAAAAAATCATCAACAATCAGAACATGGAAACATTCCAAGAAAACAAGATATGGATTTTGATGAAAGTAAAACATCAAGAAATAATCCACATTTAGTGGACGATACATTAACAATTATTCACCATGCATCAATCGTTGAAGAAAATGTAGAGGAAGATCATAGCAGCTTATTAAATATCTTTTCTGACGATACAAAGGAAAAAAGGCAAGTTGTTTCAAAAGAGTTGAAAAAGGATAAAGAAAAAACAAGAAAGGTGGAGGAAGATTTAATAATGAAAAACAAGACACGTGCCATAAATTTTACCGAATGTGTAAAGAACAGAGAGTGTATAGAGATTGGAGGAATTTCAGAAATTAAAAATGTGCAAATGAAGAAGGATCAAGTTTGTACAAATGGAAGCAATTTGGATACGTTTGAACATTACGTTAATTTACCAACTGCAGTTAAAGATGAAGGAGAAAACTTGTTTATAAAGAAGGCTGAAGAACAAACTAACAAAGATGAAGATCTGCAACATTACGTTAATTTAACAACTGTAGTTAAAGATGAAGGAGGAAACTTATTTATAAAGCAAGCTAAAGAACAAACTAACGAAGATGAAGATCTGAAAAACAAAGATATTCAAAATTCCCAAATGGATCAAAGCTGGATTGAATTCAAAGTTAAAGGAGATCATGTGCAGAAAACCGATTTAGAAAAATTGGAAGAAAGTAGAGGAGAATTCAACGTTTATGAAGATATTTCGTTTGAAGTTGATTCAGTTTTAAATCATAAAATGGAAGAAGAAATGTTTTTATATAAACCAACATCAGATAATCAACTAAAGCAACAACCTTTTGGAAAGAAAGAAAACTCTGAACATAAAGTTTTTTATGAAAATGCAAAAGAGTCAAATAAGTCTTTGAAGTTAACAAAAGAAGAAGACCCTCTTAATTCAATAAGCAATTCCTCCACAAATACAAAAAAATCCCAATCAATAGCAAAAGAAGCTAACAATCGCAATTCAAAGTCAAATTGCTCGACAATATCAAAGAATTTGCAATCAACAACAAGAGAAGAAAATTCCTCCACAATTACAAAAAAATCCCAATCAATAGCAAAAGAAGCTAACAATCGTAATTCAAAGTCAAATTGCTCCACAATATCAAATAATTTGCAATCAACAAGAGAAGAAAATTCCTCTACAATTACAAAAAAATCCCAATCAATAGCAAAAGAAGCTAACAATCGTAATTCAAAGTCAAATTGCTCCACAATATCAAAGAATTTGCAATCAAGAACAAGAGAAGAAAATTCGAAAAATCCCTCCACAATTGCCGAAATTCTTAAAGAGGATGATTATTCTTCAGGGCTTTTGGCTTTACTGGCATCAGAACGGGATCCGAAAATGAGAGCGTTAATTGCTTCGGAAATTGACGAAAAACTCAAATTCAAAATGTTTGATTTGATGGAAAACTGGAGAACATCCGAAAATGTTACCGAGGATGAAGAGGCAAAATCTTCGAAAAACCATACAACAAATTCAAAGTCTATTCAAGAAGAAATTCGTCAAGGAAATGAAGAAAACCATGCAACAAATTCAAAATGCAATGCAAATGAATTTTGTCAACGAAATGAAGAAAAACACACGACTAATTCAAAATCTAACGAAATGAAATCAAGTTACGAGAAAAAAGAAAATAATACAACAAATTCCAAACTAAATCAAGCTGAAGGAAACATAGAATATCATACAATAAATTTAAAACTAAATCAAGCTGAAGGAAACGAAGAAAATCATACAATAAATTCAAAACGAAAAGAACAAGAAAATAGTACAAACCAATCAAAAACAGATGTTGAAAGCCTTGGGATTGGACTTCAAACAAAATTGAAGATTAAAAATACGAAACCAGACATTTCTGTTGATACATCGAAAGAAGATATGAAAGAAGAGATTACAAATATTGTCAGTGAAGTTGTGAAAGCATCTGTTAATTACGAAAATTTGAAATGCTCTAATGAAAGTTTAAGGAAACCAAAAACAAATATTTCTACAAAAACCATCCCAGTTTCAACTACCACCGAAAATTCGAGGAATACTAAAAATACAAACATTCCAACTAAATCCAATGAAGACGTGATACTTACTGGAAGAAAAAAAGTGGAGGATCCTTCTATAAAAATAATTACTAAGGAAACCAAAGAACTTACAAACAAGCACAATAAAAAAAGCGTTTCTACAATCGCTGAGGAAAATAAGGAAACGATGAAGAACAGGATTTCCAAAGAAGTAAACGCGAAGAATTGCTCTAAAGCTCTCCAAAATACTAACCACAACAGGTTTTCTGCAATCACTAAAGAAAATGAAGAAGCGATTGAGAACAAAGAATTTCATTCAAAAGGTTCATCTCAAAATCCTAATAAAGATTTACAACAAAGAAAAACCTACCAGGAATTTCGCAGAAGGCAAAATTTAAGATTCTACAAGGAGCTTACGAAAAATCCTAACTTCGAAATCAACAACGATTTAATCAGCGCAGTTTTTGCTCATCAAACAAACGATGAGAATTTCAAGAAATTCATGAGCAAAACCGAACCAACTGAAGAAGACTTTATTCTAGAGGAGGAAAGAATCCGAAAACTAATCAACAGATCTAACAATTATAAACCTCTAATGGGGAAAAATGCTTTATTAGCGAAAGCCCGTATGGAAAAATCTGATTCTGAAATTGTCCAGGAATTGGTAATGCAGCGCTTTTCGAATTTTTTGGACCAGTATTATCAGCGCAGTTTCCAAAGGCAGAGCTCGAGGCAGCAGAGGGGAGAGTTGGAGGAATCGGAACAAACTTATGAGAGTTTGGGGAATTTTCAGAATTTCGACGAGGATGCTTTTGAAATTGTAAGGTCTTCGACTCCTACAGGGTCTTTGAAGTCGTATCGTAGAGAATCTGGGGAATTTATCAGGTTTTCTATACCTAGCGATGATTTTCCAAAAAATGATGAGGAGTTGTATAAATTAGGAACGCCTAGGGGTTCTGAGGATTGCGGTTGTCCACCTGTTAAAGGTTGTTTTGGACTTAGATTAAAATCTGGTGATAAGTGTTGCTCTACAGAAGAAAGAGTTGACAAAGGAAATTGTAAGAATCAATCAACAAATCAGCTTGGAAAAGACCAAAGAGGATTTGATAAAAAGCCTACATTCATAGAAGAAACTTCCATAAATACATCAAGTAGATTAGAACCAAGAACATACATAAGAAATCAACAAATAGGGAATACAGCTAATTCTTCAAGTTTTCAACATTCTTCAAAATATTTACGATCAAATTCAAACTTCTTGGAACGAAGTAGCAAGGAAAAGGGAACTCCAGAAAAAACACATACTATTTTACGCCAACTTTCACAAGATGGGAACAACTTAAACTCAAGACCAAGAAGTTGCGAATTTTCAAGTAATATAATTGGTTTAAATAATTCTGTAAAAGCAAATAGACATTCAGGAATTTTGGAAACTAATTTCGACATATTTGAAAATTCGTATGAAACCTTTGAACCACAAAGAAAAAATCCTGATGAAGGGCAACAATTCACACACACAACAAGTGAATTGGATCAAAATAAACCCCAACAAAGTTTAGTTAAAGATTTGAGAAAATTTTCACAAATTTCTGATCAGCGAAGTAAATTTTTTGAAGACTCGCCGAAAAGTATTAAATATTCCGATTTTCATAAGCGACCCGACAACACGAATTCAAATTTGAGTCATTTAATCAAGCAATTTGAACCTTCTGAAATAAATAATCAAAAAGAAAACCAGGATTTGAAGAGAGGCAAAAATAATGGTGCTTTTGAAGAATCTGGAAAATATTTAAACCAATGTAATAGTCTTCAGAGGAAAATCAGTGAAATCCAAAACGCTTCAAACAAAAACGCATCAAGTTCAGAGAATAAATCGAACAAAAATGCAATTTTTTTGGAAACGAATTTGGATGACGAGTTTTCAGAAGCCTTAAATCCCCTAGCAGATAAAACATCTTCAGATAATGATTTGATCCTCCAAACAAACAACAAATTTTCAAATTCTAATTTGGATCCCCAGAGAAACAACAAATCTATAAACTCTAATTTAAATCCCCAAACAAACAACAAACCTTTAAATTCTAAATTGGATCATCAGAGGAACAACAAATTTTCAAACTCTAATTTGGATCCCCAAACAAACAACAAATCTTCAATTTCTAAATTGGATCTCCAGAGAAACAACAAATCTTCAAATTCTAATTTGGATTCCCAAACAAACAACAAATCTTCAATTTCTAAATTGGATCTCCAGAGAAACAACAAATCTAGCAATTCTAATTTAGATCCCCACACAAACAACAAATCTTCAAATTCTAATTTGGATCTCCAGAGAAACAACAAATCTTCAAATTCTAATTTGGATCCCCAAACAAACAACAAATCTTCAAATTCTAATTTGGATCTCCAAACAAACAACAAATCATCAAAACCGTTTTTCCTGCATAAACCAGGAACATTTTTAGAAACGGATGTTGATCAGTGTTACCAAACAGGGAAGACACAATCTGTGAATGATAATTTAGATCAACAGACATCAACTAAATACGAAATCCCAGTAGAAACTGATTTAGATCAGTTAACACCGAAAACATTACCCAGATTTTTGTCCACACATAAAAAATCTGAAGCGAGTTATAAGGATACTCCAAAAATGAAATCAGATGAAAATATCAACATTCCAGTTAGATCTAAAGCTTTTTCTCCCTCTTCTTCAAAAACTGAGGATGTTAGAGGTGAAGAAATTATTGATTTCGAGCCTTCTTTTCAATCGACAATCGCTAGATCTGGTTCTAGGAAGTCTTCAACTGTTGAAATGACGTCTTCGAGTAATTCTTTGAAGAGTGCACCAAGGAAGTATTTGACGGTGAAGGTGACAGAAATTAATGGGTCCTTAGAAAGTATGCAAGGGTTATCTTCAAATAAAATTAATGGTAAGTTTTTTTATTAATATTAGATAGATATTAGGTTTTTTTTTTATTAATATTAGGTATCAACTTCTGTTTATAGAGCGGAAACGGTTAGAGATAGATTAATTTTCTTTTCGCCATTGACTAAAACACAAAAAAGTAACCATGGCTCGCGAAAACAATTTTTCAATACCTCTTCAAATAAAAAAGTTTTTTTATATGCGGCACCTCCACAATGCACCACCCTGTATACTTAGATTGTGAGAGTATTTAATAACGTATACTTTGCTTTTAATATTTCGCGTACGGAATCGGAGGATTATCTTTACACATATATTAACCCATTAACGGCCGAGCAATTATAGTATAGAGTTAACTTTAAAAGTTGATTTTAGGTAAAATTCTACACTTCTTTTTATGATTTCTACGAATGACTTATTGTATTACATACTGTGAATTTTTCTTTTAATAATACATAATGTATACGCTGTAAATGTAAGGCATTCATCGATTTTGTAAAAAAGCGTGCAATATAAAGTTTAGAACGTGTATTTCCACTCCCAGACTAAGCATGAAGTAAAATTTCGAGTTTAGAAAAGCCCCGCGTAGAAAATTTGTCGAGGGTCGCGCAGCGACCCGAGACAAATTTTCACGGGGCTTTTCTAAACTCGAAATTTTACTTCATGCGCCACGCGTATAAAACACCGAAATATTGTGAAGTTATAAATACGCTGAAAACATTTTTTTTAAATGAGTAATAATCGAGATATTTAAATAACAAAATATTTATGTTATTCTTCATACATTTTCAAGTCAAGTCAAATAATATAATATATCAAATTAACTTATTTGGTAATTCAACTAACAAAAAATTAATAATGTTGCGTACATGCATCAATGGCGCCGAATGGGTTAAGTAATCAAAAAGTAAGGTTATAAACTGTACACGTTTCACTGCAGGCTTTCTAACCTTACTTTTTGATCACTCCTCGTATGTGTGCATATTATTTACACATACAAGGAGTTTTTCTTTTAAGTATACATATTCCGATTACAGCGTTTATCCTGCAAATCTTCGGATATTCGTTGTTTTTACGAAAGAGTTAATTTTGAAGCTTTAAACGGGTGTTTTCCACTCCCAGGTTAAGCATGAAGTAAAATTTCGAGTTGAGAAAAGCCTGAAAATTTGGTTTGGTCGTGTAGCGCGTAGCGCTACGCGACCAAACCAAATTTTCAGGCTTTTCTCAACTCGAAATTTTACTTCATGCGCCCCACCGTATAAGACACTGATTTCAAGTAAAGTTCACTTGTTCACAATATTTCAGTGTTTTCAGTTTTTATTGCGCGTTATTTAGTTTATTAATTTTTAGTTTAAGTTAATATTAAGATTCTCTGTAAATGAACATCTGATGAGGTATAAAATTAGATGGCGTAAGTTTTTAAACCTCACTTGAAATCAGTGTTTAATACGCGTGGCGCATGAAGTAACATTTCGAGTTTAGAAAAGCCTGAGAATTTGGTTTGGTCGCGTAGCGCTACGCGCCTCGTTTAAACCTTCAAATTAACCCCTTTTCAAAAAATCGTATGTACATGTATACTTAAAAGAAAAATTCCCTGTATATTATGTGTGTTTACTGGGCATTTACTTAACATTTGTAAACGTGATCACTTGTGTAAAAAGAATGATTTAAATTGGAGGGCATTCGTATTTTAAAGGTGGGACAAAGCCAACAAAAGATTATAAAACACTGCTGAGAACAGTGCAAATAATTTTCCAAAATTGTTTTTATTTAGTATTTTCTTATTCTTACCCGGTTTTCACTTCACATCTTCAATTGTTGTTTTGAACACAAATTTTATAGGTATACGTTGTTTTAAAAAAAATTGTCTTCAGCGACGGCTCGCAGCCTAACTTCAGGGTCGGCCACAGCGCCAAGGCACACAAAATTTGAGGTTAGGATCGCGCTTTATAAATACAAAGAATCGCACAACAAAGTCACCTTTCAATAACGGTTACATTTGTTTTTTCTTATTGTTGCCAGGTTTTCACTTTACACATTCAGTTATTGTTTTAAACACAAATGTTATAGTTATGAGTTGTTTCAAATTGTCTTACACGTTTTTAATTTAAGAATGATTTAAATTGGGGGGCATCTGTATTTTAAAGGTGGGACAAAGCCAATAAAAGGTTATAAAAAAAACTGCTGAAACAGTGCAAATGATTTCCCAAAATTGTTTTTATTTTTCTTACCCGGTTTTCACTTCACATCTTCAATTGTTGTTCTGAACACAGATTTTATCGGTATACGTTGTTTTAAATTGTCTTCAGCGACGGCTTGCAGCCTAACTTTAGGGTCGGCCACAGCGCCAAGGCACACAAAATTTGAGGTTAGGATCGCGCTTTATAAATACAAGGAATCGCACAACAAAGTCACCTTTCAATAACGGTTACATTTGTTTTTTCTTATTGTTGCCAGGTTTTCACTTTACACATTCAGTTATTGTTTTAAACACAAATGTTATAGTTATGAGTTGTTTCAAATTATCTTACAAGTTTTTAATTTAAGAATGATTTAAATTGGGGGGCATCTGTATTTTAAAGGTGGGACAAAGCCAATAAAAGGTTATAAAAAAAACTGCTGAAAACAGTGCAAATGATTTTCCAAAATTGTTTTTCTTTTTCTTACCCGGTTTTCACTTCACATCTTCAATTGTTGTTCTGAACACAGATTTTATAGGTATACGTTGTTTTAAATTGTCTTCAGCGACGGCTCGCAGCCTAACTTCAGGGTCGGCACACAAAATTTGAGGTTAGGATCGCTAAATTTAATAACATTGATTTTAGTTTAAACAAAACACTTATTTATCGCTTTCAAAAACACTTTATTATATTCACGACCAGCGACGGCTCGCAGCCTTACTTCAGGGTCAGCCACAGCGCCAAGGCACACAAAATTTGAGGTTAGGATCGCGCTTTATAAATACAAGGAATTGCACAACAAAGTCACTTTTCAATAACGGTTACATATTACTTTGGGTCTCTGGCCTACCCTGAAGTTAGGCTGCAAACCGCCGCTGATTGTCTTACAAGTTTTTAATTTATTTAGAACGCGAAGGTAGGTTTTTGGATCAAGAAGGAAGCTTCAAAACCAGGTCGAATAGCACTTTAACAATAACGGATTCTTTGGAGCTGGATTTTAAAATCGACGATCTTAATCTCGATTTTTTGAAATCCACCGATGAGCACAATTTGGAAAGTAGCTACGAGGTTTTGGAGACGAAGACTGAAGAAGACAATTTCGACGATTCTTCTGATAGGGTTTCGTATGATGCTCGTAAATTCCTGAGAGATGCTTTGGGTGATGCATACCTTTCTACAGATTCCCAATTAGTAAGTTTTCATACAAATATGTTTTTTTTTTTAGTATACATATCCCGATGTTTACGCTGTAAATTTTCAGGCTTGTCAATGAGTGTTTCCACTCCCAGACTAAGCATAAAGTAAAATTTCGAGTTTAGAAAAGCCTGAAAATTTGGTTTGGTCGCTCCGCGAAGCGGAGCGGCCAAACCAAATTTTCAGGCTTTTCTAAACTCGAAATTTTACTTCATGCGCCACGCGTATACAACACTGATTTCAAGTGAAGTTCAAAATATACTGCTTATGTTTGATATTAGGTTAATAGATTTTACAAATGTTTAACTAATTTTACACTAATAATTTTACAAATGTTTAACTAATCTTGTGCTTTCAAAATTAGAGCAATTTGTTTAAGGATACAGGTACAGGCATACTCAAAAAATAAAATCCCTGTTTAATAAAATAACCATAAAATGTCAGGATTGAATAAAAATAATTGCAATGTCTCTTAATGTGAAAACACAAGTTTATTATTAAACCTTATCATTCAAAACCAAAACTTCCTTTATACATTTTTTGAGTGAAAATAATTGCAATATCTGGATATGCAAAAATAAAAGTGTATCAAACCTTATCTCGGAAAACTAGACTTGAGGACACAAGAGGCTTGAGGGGAATTTTCAAATGGCGTGTGAACTGTGGGATGCCCGTGTGAAGTCAATTTTATTGTATGGGGTGGAGGTGTGGGGCGTACGATTGTATGAATGTATAAAGAGTAAGGGTTTTATCTGAAACAGATACTGGGTGTGGAAAGTTTCACACCTAAATATATTCTGCTTCAAGAAATAAATCGAACAAGTGTGCATGTAGAAGCAATGGAGAGAGTGGTGAGGTATGAGAAAAGAGTAAGTGAACTTGGTGATGAAAGGTTAGTGTAAGAGGTGTGGCGGACGTGCATGAGAGAAAGAGCAAATGGGTGGAGGGTGGAGAGGAGAAGAGTGTATGAGAAGGCAGGGGTGTTGGAAATTGTGGTGAATGAGTGATTTGAAAAAGGAGTGGGTGTGGCGGCATGTTTAAAATCTATGGTACAACTTTTCTTTATACTTTCATTTCATATTACAATTATTCTAATTCTAATTCTTTATTACGGGAGACCATTAAATACAACTATATATACACTATAATCACAAAACAAAACAAAAAATATACACAAATCCTTACATCTAATAAAGGAGGAACAAATAAATACTTATAATAAAGGACCTTAAGAGGAGTTAATGCAACTTAAACAAAGTTTTTTAAAACAGTTCAATGAGACACCAAAAAATTCTATTGACTCGCCATGAGAATTAACATCTTATTAAATTATTCTGTGGGCTGTTATAGCCATACAGAGTAATGTGGTGTACGTCAGCAAGAAGTTTTTGTTGTCTGGTTGTACGAACTGGAACGTCAATACCAATAGACGACAATATACAGAGAGTTTTATGTAACACCGAACATTTTCATAACGAGAATATTTATTTTAAGTATACATATGCATTTCGTTGTACATTTTCCGACGCTCGGTTTATTAAGAGAATTCAATTAGAACTTTAAACGAGTGTTTTCCACTCCCAGGATAAGCATGAAGTAAAATTTCGAGTTTAGAAAAGCCTGAAAATTTGGTTTGGTTGCGGAGCGGCCAAACCAAATTTTCAGGCTTTTCTAAACTCGAAATTTTACTTCATGCGCCACCGGTACAAAACACTGACATATTACGAAGCTTAAAACACACCGCTAAACTTTACATTGAATCAGTGTTTGGTACCGGTGGCGCATGCTGTAAAATTTCGAGTTTAGAAAAGCCTGAAAATTTGGTTTGGTCGCGTAGCGCGAAGCGGCCAAACCAAATTGCTTTATTGTTGAAAATGTACAACGTATACATATGTATACTTAAAAGAAATATTCTCGTTATGAAAATGTTCGGTGTTACATAAAACTCTCTGTAGATGGGCAAAGTATCAGTCCATTCAGTATACGATATGCAAAGCATAGCATAAAATAAATCCTTCGTTTTTCAAGAGACAACGAACCGAGATATGTACGTAGTAGGTCATAATTATTACGATCGTACAAAAGGTTTGACTGGTAGCAAATTATTATTATTTCATCTACTTTTGTGTGCTCAATTGCAACTTATACTAAATTCTCTTAACTAGGGGGTTTATATTATTATAGTTATTTTAATTTGTCATTAATACCTCTCGTGAACTGGACTAGGTTTTATACATTTTCAAATTTACTTTATAACCACGTATTAATTTTTTTTTAGATTTCTGATTTGGATTTATCTGAAAATCCAAGTATTGGCACATCCAACATTTCAGATCTTCTTTCGAAAGCCAGCAGCTACGGTGTCGTGCAAACAGACAGACCTATAAGGCGCACTTCCACTATCTATGAGGAAAACCACTATTCTCAGAACGACTACACCGATTATGTCTCCAGCAGCAATAAACTAGCAGATTTGATTTTGGAGGCGAACGTACAAAATCAAATTTTGGCTCAGACGCACAAGGCTCTGACTCTGTGTCGAAAGACCAAGGAGTTCATGGCCAGCATTGAGGAGATTGAAGCGGAAAGGATTCTTTTAATAGCAAGTAAGATTATTGATGTAATATTTTGTTTCTAATATATTTTTCTTTTTTCAAGAAATAGGTTAGGTTGACAAAAGTATAGTAAAGGTTAGGTTAGATTACAGATTGTAGTGATAGATTAGGTTACCGATAGGGGCGCTGCAGATAATGGAAATAGCTGTTTTTTAAATTTTCTCTATAAATTTACATTTTTATCTTCACATACACATTTCTAATACATTAATATTATTGTTGTCATGATGATCTGGTCAACAGAGCTGTATAGCTAAGGCCATTAAGTTTGCAAGAAGAAAAAGAAGTTCCCATGATAATAACATGATGATAGAAATAGGTTAGGCTGACAAACGTATAGTAAAGGTCAGGCTAGATTACAGACTGTAGTGCTAGATTAAGTTGCAAGAAGAAAAAGAAGTTGCCATGATGAACTTTTAAGAAATCAATTTAGAAATAGGTTAGGCTGACAAACGTATAGTAAAGGTCAGGTTAGATTACAGACTGTAGTGCTAGATTAGGTTGCAAGAAGAAAAAGAAGTTGCCATGATAAACTTTTTAGAAATCAATTTAGAAATACTGTGCAATTATTGAAAATATAAATTAGAGTAGGCTTTGAATTTTCAATTACATTGGCAGCACTGACTGTTAACACATAGTTTACCATAACCTCAAATTTATTCCATCATTTAATTAGCATTCTAGGCAAGCACACAAATTTCTTATTTACTACTCTAATTTATTATTTAAATGATCGAACGGTATTATGAAAGGCAATTCAATGACACATATATTATGTGTGTAGGTATGACACAACTTGACGTTTTTGCTCGAGAAGCAAAGGAATGGGTACAAACACAGATTACACATGGAAAATAACGAAACGAAATATATCAGGTGTAACTTACTTGGGTACATTATACTCTTTATTCTTTTCTCTGAATTTGATTTTCTATACAAATAATTGTGATGAAAATTTGGTTTGATTGCTGTGTCAGTCGCCAGGGCCATTAATTACTCAAAATAAGAAGAATTGTGAGGTATTAAATGGCACATCTTATATCCAATGACAGTAAACTTTTAGACATTTACTGTCATTGTCATAATACATCTGAGAACTGAATATAGCAACATATGACTTCAATAGTTACTATCGGTGGAAACAAAATGTTAGGACACGTAAAATTTGTTTCGTGTGTGTCAAACTTTGGCCTTTTCTTTTCCTCTCATTTAAATATTTTTATTGTAGTGATGGGCAAGATCGATCATTGCAAAGATCGATCAAGCAATGATCGATCAGTTGAAGTATCGAGCCGCTCGATCCGATCGATCTGATCAGAAAGAACGAGCCGATCGAAAAGATCGATCCGATCGAAAAGATCGATCCGATCGAAAAGATCGATCCGTTCGAAAAGATCGATCCGATCGAAAAGATTGATCCGATCGAAAAGATCGAGCCGCTCGATCTCTTTGAGCGGCTCGATCTTTTCGAACTTGCAAGGATCGATCAGTCGATCTTTTTTGATCGATCTTGCCCATCCCTAATTTTAATTTCAAATTCAAACGCTGACCTATATTCAGAAAATAGGCGCTTAAGCAAAACGAGGCAGAATAATCATAAAGAAGCACTAACCGACATTCCAGACACCAATAAAAAAAATGCAAACGCAAGTGGTTCAAAAATCAAAACAAACGTGTTGGTATTTCAAGTTCAATCGCTGGCCTACTTTTTATAAAATAAACACACTAAAAAAGGAAGAATAACAAAAAAAAATATTAGGATAGAAATGCAGGAATGCACAAAGCGCGCATAATAAATTCACAAAAAAGACAAGGAAAAACATTCTAAATTCGGTAATGCTAGTTAGCAACACTAAAAATAATAAAATAATCAAAAATAGGTACATGAAAAAACACGGGTAAACACCAAATATATGGCAAACCAAGACTAAATATATTTTCGTTCATTCAACAAAACTAATCACTAAAAGAATATGAAAAGAAATAAATACTTGCAAAATGCACAGAAATAATGACTAAAAAAAAAATTTTTATAAAAAAATAAATTGAAACTAAATATTACGGAAAAAAAAAATCATAAGTTAGGAATGATGACGAATTCATTTTCAAGAGCGAGCCATAACTTACTCATGAAATAAAAAAACATCTGTATCCAGAAATTCTAGTAAGCATAAAATGAAAGGTACAGACGTTTAGCGCTCAAGAGAGCGCAAAGACGTATATGCCAGCAGAAAAGACAAAATTATTAGCATGTGATACTCATAATAAACGAAAACAGAACCAGGTTTCGAAAAAATAAAATCAAATAAATAGATATATAATGTTGGATCGAATATTATAACACCGATAAGGCATTATTTAAATCAAGTGTCGTAGCGCAGGCAGTAGCGCACCGGACTCTTAATTGAGAATTGCGGGTTCGATTCCATTCCCCGGTTGCTGTGTTAATAATTCTAATTAATTTATTTTTAATTATATTCAATTATATAATTAAACGGGGAAAGTACTATGATGGACACATCACCATTTTTGTTCTTTAGTATACACTAAAGATGAGAGAAGCAGTTAATTTTCAATAATGGTGATAACTAGGTATTTTTAACGTTATTTAACAGCTGTTACTAAATAGTATTAATTTTAATAAAGATTTATAATATTTCATTTCATATTAGCTATTTATGTATTTACTAAATATATAAATAGCTAATATGAAATGAAATATTATAATTTTTTATTAAAATCTCTATAATATAATAGCACGCTCGGATATAAAGTGTGAGACTAGCCCGGGAAAAATAACCGGCTCATTAGTAATTTTTTCTCGGCCCTGCCAAGACCCTGCTAATATCCTTTTTTTAATAAATGCTGTCTCACTTTGCGCAAAACAGAATACAAAAATAGTGTGATCGTTCAATGATCGATCCGCTCAAAAAGATCATTGCTCGAGCCGCACAACCTGATCAATCCACTTGTGCCGATCGATATGACCAATCTGATCGAGCCGATTGATCACATCGATCAGCACGACTCGTTCGCACAGATCGAACCGCCCCCAAGATCGAGTCGCTCGAAAAGATAGAGCCGTCCGAAAAGATCGAGTCGTCGAAAAGATCAAGCCGATCGAGCGGTCTGAAATGATCGATTCGATCGAACAGATCGATCCGATCGAACAGATCGATCCGATCGAAAAGATCGATCCGATCGTAAAGATCGATCCGATCGAAAAGATCGATCCGATCGAAAAGATCGATCCGCTCAAAGAGATCGAGCGGATCGATCACTTGCAAGGATCGATCAGTCGATCTTTTTTGATCGATCTTGCCCATCACTATTTTATTGTCACTCCATGATATAACCTGACTTAACTGGTATGGTATTAATTTGGTTATATTTGACGTTACTAAATTTTCAATTTGTTCCAACATTTTATGTCCACCAATGGTACATGGGTCGCTATGGGGTTATGAAATAGAAACCAAAGCGAGATACAATTGTATCAGTTCTAACATACACAATATGTATGCCATCCAATGACGTTGGGGATTATGTATAATTGAGTCGCCTATTTTCAAGAACCCCTAAATCCATTTGTAAAAAATGGATTTAGGAGTTTTTGAAAATAGGGAACTCAATTCTTTAGTTCAGTACATATTTGTTTCCACTGGGTGCGTTTAACTGTCTGTGGAGGCCAATAGCAAAACAAATATTTGATCTTTCATAATTTAAAAGATTTTTCAGAATTTCCAATTAAAACGTCCAATTGATTTATTTTTACAAAAAATTG
This sequence comes from Philonthus cognatus, assembly GCA_932526585.2. Classification (NCBI taxonomy): domain Eukaryota; kingdom Metazoa; phylum Arthropoda; class Insecta; order Coleoptera; family Staphylinidae; genus Philonthus; species Philonthus cognatus. The sequence goes on along the minus strand of OW052247.1, from coordinate 52,686,551 downwards.
CACTTAAATCATTTCTAAATATTATTATTTAAAAGTATTGCAGAAAAATAAAAAAACTTAGTTTTACTTTCTATAAAGAAGATTAAGGCCCAGTTGCACCAATAATGCTGAACTCGAGTTCAAGCTGAACTTGAGTTCAAGATGACAGTTCCTATTGTTCTAATGTCACTTTGAATTCGAGTTCAGAGTTGAACCAGTTCAACGTGTTTGGTACAACTGGCCCTAAGTGCAAATTATTTTTAAAACCCATATCTTTTTTCAGCAATAAAGCGTGAAGCTTTAAAAGAAGAAATCCAGAAAATGGAGTACGAAGATCTGAACGACTCCCCTTACAAAAACACAGGATACGTGCGTATCAAGGGGATAACATTCCCGCCCAAACCCAGAAATTCTTACATGCCCAATCCTTTCGACAAGAGGAGGAAAGAGTTTACGCATTGGTTTGTCAGCGTGCTGAGATCTGGAGCTACAGTTTTCGCCACGAAACCGGTGATACCGGATAATGATGGCATGGTGAAGTTTGACGAGGAATTTATTTTCGATAACTTGTCGCCGGATTTTAGTATCGTGGTAGGGATTTACGTTATCAAGATTAAGAACAACGTGAGGAATTATAGTCACGAGTCAAAGTTTCATCTCAATAAAGTGAGTATAAATTAAGGGTCAATAAGAGTTTGTTCCGACTTAACTAACCTTATGCGAATTAACTATCTTGATTTTAACGAAATATTTACTTTATGCTTAATCAGGGAGTGGAAAACACTTGTTCGAAAACAATAAAAACCTTTAATGATAGCACTGAATTCGTATTCAAAAAATGGAAAACAAATACAAAGTGTAGTTATTTTCATGTTCATTATCAGTTTCAATTTAAAACTGTAACCCCCACCCCTCTTACTTATCAGCTAGCCCTATATATACGTTGTAATTAGGTTAAGTTAATCACTTGTTCTTCACCTGAAGAAACCAATCTTCACCTGAAGAAGCCGCAGTGTGGCGAAACATTTGTTGTGAATACAAAATAAACAATTTTTGAAAGTTATAAACAAAGTGTTTTACTTAAAGTAATGAATATGAACTTTCAACAACTATCAGCCACCTCGATTAATATTATCAATTTCATTAAATATGTTGATTTAGGTCTATTTTCTATATTTTAAAATTTGCATTTTGTTGACTGTCAGCAATTTTCACATTTCAATTTTAAAATCTTTATTAACCTACTAAATATACGTCAATTTTAATAATTTTCATTAATTTTGCAAGTTCATAGTTTTCATTATTTAGAGATCATTTCATCCATTTTCTTCGTATTTTTCTTTTTTTTGTGTTAATATTCAATTAAATAAATAACATCATTTTATTTCTGTTTGTTTACCATTTTCTTTAAGTAATCAGTGTCATCATTAAAGGTTTTAATAGTTGTCTAACAAGTGTTTTCCACTCCCTGGTTAAGCATGAAGTAAAATTTCGAGTTTAGAAAAGCCTGAAAATTTGGTTTGGTCGCGTAGCGAAGCGGAGCGACCAAACCAAATTTTCAGGCTTTTCTAAACTCGAAATTTTACTTCATGCGCCACCGGTATAAAACACTGATTTCAAGTGAAGTTTAAAATATATAAAGTTTAAAATTAATTCAAATATTCGGATACTTAGTATTTAAACATGTGAATAATTTAGTGATTGAATATTTGAATTATTCGTATGTGAATCCCAGCCTTACTAATAAACCCAACTTTATTTCAATATAGTAGACCTTATGTGCAATTTAATCACCTTGATTTTTGACGTCATAATCAACCTGGTTTATTTATATTTCGTTCAAATTCAAGAGACAGTAACGATTAACATTAAAAGTGCGATTCTTTTCGCAATCCACAACAAGTTAGTCTCACAAAGACTATATCAAACACTCATTGAAACAACTACTTCCCGGGCTAATACCCCGACGGACATTGAATTATACAACAAGTGTTTGCTGTTACATACAGTAACCTACTGCAAATGTAACAATTTGGGTCAAATTATTCAGGCCATCTATAGACGCGTTTCGAGATTTATCTCTCTTCAGTATAGCTTTGCCATTCCCTCTAAACAATTTGACACCTTAGACTGGCGGTCACGTTACCGTTCAAACATAAGTATAAATAAAATTGTCAATTCTTGGTTGCAGAATACTTCAAACATTAAAAGTGTGATTCTTTTCGCAATCTACAACAAGTTAGTCTTACAAAGACTATATCAAACACTCATAGCCCGGGAAGTAGTTGTTTCAATGAGTGTTTGATATAGTCTTTGTAAGACTAACTTGTTGTGGATTGCGAAAAGAATCGCACCTTTAATGTTTGAAGTATTCTGCAACCAAGAATTGGCAATTTCATTTATAGTAACGATTAAATTTATTTATGTTCAAACAAACCACAGATATAACTTTTTTATTTTTTCAGGAAGTCAAAACCTTATGCCCATCCCCATCGAAACTCTTTAATCTCTCCAGAGACTCAAAAAACAAAATCCAAGAAGAAACATCCCCGTCCTCCTTTACTTTAGGCGGAAAGTGCGTGATCGGCATCAACAACCTAAAAGACCTAGGCTACTTCAAACTAACCGACATGCCCTTAGTCTCCATGCTGGAAGGCACTGTAGTCATAAACTTCGTAACTTCCGTCACCATGAACGAAGAATTCTCCGACTTCCTCAACGTCGGCTCGGAAACGGGCGAATTCATTACGTGGAACCGAAGATGGTGCTCGATAAAAGGCCCGTATTTACTTTACTACAACTATCCGGAAGACGAGGAGCCCGTGAGCAAGCTGGATTTGAGCTATTGTATAACTTCTTATGTAACGAGTGCGGAAAGGACGATTTGCGCAAGGCCCAGGACGTTGTTTTTAGAGACGGCTTTGAAGGGCAGCAGTGAACACTCACCGAAGGTCGTGAGGCATTTTCTGGCTGCCGACAGTGTGAATCAGATGAAGGTCTGGGAGACGAAGTTGAATCACACGGTGTCTGCATTGAGGAATTGGAATTGCATGAAATGTAATTTTGTTTTTAGTAAAGTTTGATTTTTAGAGTATTATTTATTGAAGGCTAAGAAGATCTTATTATTTTTTTTTTAATGACTTAGATTAGATAGACACAGGATATATTTTGTACTATAGTTGACAATAAATTTAAAATCAATCTTAACTATAACATTTCAGGATTTAATCAATTTTATTCCTAGCACTTACCTTTTATCACTTGTCAACACCAAAACACTAAACTGAATCAATTCCAACAAAATTTATCAAAACACAAACATACAAAATATCGAAATAATTTTATTAATTTCACTTGACATACGAAGTACAAACATAACCTAAAATATAGTATCCATAAATTAACCATTAAACCTCACTGAAAGACTTAGCGGTAATGTTGGGTAATTCATGAATGCCGTTGGCGTCGATGACCTGCACCTTGAAGTTGGGCAAGTTGACAATCAGCCTCCGGTGGACCTCCTTCACGCACTTTTTCATTAAATCGTACGCCTCCTCGCGGCTCAAATTAACATTATGATAACGATCCATGATCGAAAGCGAGAAGAAACCGCCGTAACCGTGGGAGGCGTATTTAACATCAGCCAAGGATGCCAAGTAATCCATGTAATAGAGTTTCGGGCCTTCGAGTTTGTCATACCCGGCAAGGAGTAAATTAACGTGATACGCATTCTGCAAATTATTATGAAAAAATTGTCCTATATTGATTGTGATTCTTTGATTGATACTATATTTTGTTTATATTTGTAACCCAATGGGCCAATTTACGAATCAGTTAAAATTGTATGTTTAATATTTGGCTAATTAATTAACGTTTTGAGAAATGAGAAGCATTTCAGTTCATAAAAACATATATTTTCACTTACCCTTGATCTTAAGGCTTCAGCTAAATTACGACGGGTGAAAGAAGCTGCTGCCATTGGGCTAAGCTCGTAACCGTTTCTCATTTTGTAAAGTTGAATATTTTTCGCTATGTACTCAGAAAACTGGGTGGTATCCCCACTTTCACCAATCACCCCCATGACAAGCTTATCGCTAAGCTTGTGCAGTTTATTTTCATCTGAAATAATTATTAATTTATAAAAATCGTGTAGAGTTTTAAGATCACACACTACACAATAATATTTTATGTTGCGTATTTTTAAATCATAAACCTAATAATGAAGGTGTCTAAACAATACTAGTTTCAAAAATTTACGCATTTATTACAATCACACCCATGACCAGCTTATCGCTAAGCTTGTGCAGTTTATTTTCATCTGAAATAATTATTAATTTATAAAAATCGTGTAGAGTTTTAAGATCACACACTACACAATAATATTTGATGTTGCGTATTTTTAAATCATAAACGTAACAATAAAGGTGTCTGAACAATACTAGTTTCAAAAATGTACGCATTTATTATGCAAATTCAAGGATTTATTATGCTAATTTAAGGTAGGTGAAGCATTTTTATCCAATATAATATTTAATTTCATTTCTTTACAAAAAAAAGCATAAACCAAAAATAGGATCTGCTGATAATAAATTATTTCACAACGATCAATTGACTTCTAGACTTCTCTTTTAAACTAAAATAGGCATAATTGTTCGAAATAAAAACCTTCAGGGGATGACTTTAAATTTTCATCAAACTTTCAGCTCACCTGATTTCATGACCATAATGCTGTGAGCGTTGGTCATGTCGGATGCGATCATCACGAAATCGTTGAATTTTATTCCAATTAAACACTCCATTTTTGCACAACTTTATTGAATTAAGTTAACACAAAAATTGCTTGGTAATCGGCTTGTCAGGAAAAATGTAAGGTTAAGTTCGCTGGCGATGAAAATTGTTTTCTGTCGAAACTGCAATGCTACCAACTGTAATATTTAGAAAAATAAGAAAGGTTCATAGTCACATTCTTTAACAGATATAATAAAATACTCTATATGTTGGTCAATTAAATGTCATTTTAAGCTAAACTGGGTGTTAAATATCTAATTAAGAATACTCATTTTATATTTACATGTTGAATTAGTTATTAAAATTTAGTACGAATTTTTAATTTATTTTAATGTTTAACAGAAAGCTGATAAATTATACAAAAAATATACACTCGTCCTAATGTTATTGTAATTTGTATGAGTTATAACTTTTTTTCTAATTATAATAAAGACTTTTTCGGAATATGGCTGGTTCGTAGAAGTATTAATTTTTTTTGTATACTCTTACCTGTTCTACATATTGAATTTTTTTTTACAAAACATCTATTACTTAGTGTTGGTAGATATTAGTTTTCTATGGTTGGTAGTTTTGATTTGTGACAGCCTGTTTATAAACAATCGTCTCTTAACCAACATTTTTCGTTTCAAAAATCTACCAAAAATGGCACAAAGCATGGCCCTAGCCTCTCTAACCGCCACATACACAGACTCGGAAGGCGAGGACGACATAAACGACGACAACACCAACACTGGCTCAGTCACGGTTAACTCGCCACTGACATCCCCTGATAGATCTCAAACCCCGGGCTCTCGCCAAGGTACACCCCAGCACATATCCAGAATCACCACAAAAGTCGCCAAATTAGTATCCTATCATGATGATACCGTCGTGTCGGATGACGAGAATGCGGACGAAGGTTTGCCCACGACCTTGGTTATTAACGAGGCTATGGATCTGGAGCCTGAGACGGATTCCGTGGAGGAAGACGGGGTGTTGCTACCGCCTGAGCCGGCTGGGTTATGTTCTCCGGAGATACAGGACAAGATCACGAGGTTGTATCAAAAGATGTTGAATAACTCGTTGGATATGAATATGGTTATACAGCAGAGGAAAGATTTTAGGAATCCAAGTATTTATGAGAAATTGATACATTTTTGTGGGATTAATGAATTAGGTTTGTACATAAATAAATAATTTATAATACAATGCTTATACAATAAATTCAAACTAACTAACTATGTTTAGAGTAATGTTCAAATTAAACATGTTTAGTTTGTCTTTATTTTAATAAATTCGCTACCAACCGGTTCATATATGAATCACACGGTTTGCTTAAAAAGACCATACAAAACTTATGATGCACACAATACATACTAAAATATTACGCGGAACCGAAGATACTGCTCGAGAAAAGCCCATATTTACTTTACTACATCTATCCAGAAGATTAAGAGCCTGTAAGCAAGCTGGATTTGAGCTATTGTATAATATGATATTAACTAGAATCCGACTGCACTGTTGTGTATATTTACTGTGCAGTGTGAAAATACTTGTAAATAAAATAAAGAGACCAATGGCTTTTATCTGAGATTCAATATACTATAATATGTTTTGGTTTGTGGGAGATGGTGCCCTTTACGGGTTAGTAGTGAACGTGTTAAATTACCTTTTAAACCTTTGGATTCTAGTTCTTATCAGCTGCAGTATTATCTCAAGTCAGCCATATTTTTCCATACTAAACTTATGATGCACACAATACATACTAAAATATTACGTGGAACCGAAGATACTGCTCGAGAAAAGCCGATATTTACTTTACTACATCTATCCAGAAGATTAAGAACCTGTAAGCAAGATGGATTTGAGCTATTGTATAATATGATATTAACTAGAATCCGACGGCACTGTTGTGTATGTTTACTGAGCGGTGTGAAAACACTTGTAAATAAAATAAAGAGACCAATGGCTCTTATCTGAGATTCAATATACTATAATATGTTTTGGTTTGTGGGAGATGGTGCCCTTTACGGGTTAGTAGTGAACGTGTTAAATTACCTTTTAAACCTTTGGATTCTAGTTCTTATCAGCTGCAGTATTATCTCAAGTCAACCATATTTTTCCATACTAAACTTATGATGCACACAATACATACTAAAATATTACGTGGAACCGAAGATACTGCTCGAGAAAAGCCCATATTTACTTTACTACATCTATCCAGAAGATGAAGAGCCTGTAAGCAAGCTGGATTTGAGCTATTGTATAATATGATATTAACTAGAATCCGACGGCACTGTTGTGTATATTTACTGAGCGGTGTGAAAACACTTGTAAATAAAATAAAGAGACCAATGGCTCTTATCTGAGATTCAATATACTATAATATGTTTTGGTTTGTGGGAGATGGTGCCCTTTACGGGTTGGTAGTCAACGTGTTAAATTACCTTTTAAACCTTTGGATTCTAGTTCTTATCATCTGCAGTATTATCTCAAGTCAGCCATATTTTTCCATACAAAACTTATGATGCACACAATACATACTAAAATATTACGTGGAACCGAAGATACTGCTCGAGAAAAGCCCATATTTACTTTACTACATCTATCCAGAAGATGAAGAGCCTGTAAGCAAGCTGGATTTGAGCTATTGTATAATATGATATTAACTAGAATCCGACGGCACTGTTGTGTATATTTACTGAGCGGTGTGAAAACACTTGTAAATAAAATAAAGAGACCAATGGCTCTTATCTGAGATTCAATATACTATAATATGTTTTGGTTTGTGGGAGATGGTGCCCTTTACGGGTTGGTAGTCAACGTGTTAAATTACCTTTTAAACCTTTGGATTCTAGTTCTTATCATCTGCAGTATTATCTCAAGTCAGCCATATTTTTCCATACAAAACTTATGATGCACACAATAAATACTAAAATATTACGTGGAACCGAAGATACTGCTCGAGAAAAGCCCATATTTACTTTACTACATCTATCCAGAAGATGAAGAGCCTGTAAGCAAGCTGGATTTGAGCTATTGTATAATATGATATTAACTAGAATCTGACGGCACTGTTGTGTATATTTACTGAGCGGTGTGAAAACACTTGTAAATAAAATAAAGAGACCAATGGCTCTTATCTGAGATTTAATATACTATAATATGTTTTGGTTTGTGGGAGATGGTGCCCTTTACGGGTTAGTAGTGAACGTGTTAAATTACCTTTTAAACCTTTGGATTCTAGTTCTTATCAGCTGCAGTATTATCTCATGTCAGCCATATTTTTCCATACAAAACTTATGATGCACACAATACATACTAAAATATTACGTGGAACCAAAGATACTGCTCGAGAAAAGCCGATATTTACTTTACTACATCTATCCAGAAGATTAAGAGCCTGTAAGCAAGCTGGATTTGAGCTATTGTCTAACACAGTGATGGGGAAACTACGGCCCGCGGGCCAAGTCCGGCCCGCGGAAAGGTTTAAGAGTGCCGTCGTGAGAATGTTTGAACGCGTTCTTACTTCGTAATGTGACGACCCGCATAAAAACTACCTACCTACGATTAAGCATTATTCATTGGCCCGCTACGATTGTCTGGTTATTACAAATGGCCCGTCTTAAAAAAAGTTTCCCCACCACTGGTCTAACATGATAGAATCCGGCGGCACTGTTGTGTATGTTTACTGAGCGGTATGAAAGCACTTGTAAATAAAATAATGTTAAAAATTGTTTTATTTACAATTATTTATTTAATTTTGGTTTCATTATTTATAGGTACAAATTATCCTCCTGCTATGTATGACCCATTAAAATGGAGTAAAGAATCGTATTACGAGGAATTAGCCAAAGTGCAGAAAGCAGAGATGGACAAGAGGGAAAAGGAGAGGAAATCGAAGGTCGAGTTTGTTTCCGGTACAAAAAAACAAGAAGACGATGCGAAAAAAAGGAAGAGTAAATGGGATCAGCCGGGCGGGAATTCAATTGGGAACATTAAGCCCGCGGGCTTGGTACAACCGTCTTTGACCAACACAGCCACTGGTACAAAAACGACAGTGATTTCAGCGTTTGGTTCACTTCCGAAAAAGCCTAGACCCTAATTATGTACAATTGTAGTTTCATTTAATTTTATTTGTATAAAGTATTAATAAAAGTATATTTACAAAAAAATCTGTACGGTTTTGTTTGTTCTCATGCTACATATTTTTTCCTCAAATCATATTGAATTAAAACATAACAATAAAATGTTTGCCAAAATTAATTTATAAAAATATGTGAGTAAATATTCGTCTCATTTATTTATTGATTTCATTAATATACATTGATCCTAAATAAAGTTTTATGAATCTAAAAATATTGGATGCATTCATCAGACAAAACAGTTGAGTGTGTACTGCCATTTGTTAAAGAATTTTCTGACAAATGCATAGTTGATCTTGATTGTGTTCGTGCAGCAGTCGTAATTTTTGTAAGCGTACAAAATAGTGTGATTAGTGTTGAAGTAAGCGTGTTAACAATACGAAAGGTTATAAATTTAATGTCATCGAAATCAAACTGGACGAAGTAACATTCATCAGGTACCAGCATTCAGTGAATGACTATAATTTGAATTTACTAAAGTTGTCTTCAATTTGGTTCTCATTAATCACTTGATAAAACATGTTTAGAATATTGATAACTGAATAATAGTCACTTCTGTTTTTATTTTCTTCGTTAAGTTTCGAGTTATCGTTATTCTCAAAGAGTAAATTTATTATAAAGAAAAATGAAACTTGCAATGTTTTTTTTTTGTTGTTTGTTTGTTTGGCCTTGGTATCTAGACCATTAGCCATCAATCCTATTTATATATTTAACATTTTAATGTATTTTAACCAATTCTAATTTCGTTAAATAACCATTTACTCCTGAAACAACACAAACTCATTCACACTACATCCATGGACCCGGATGGAATAATTTAAATTTTTTTTTGCAATGTGAATAAATAAACGTGTCAATTATTTATATATTTCATAAACGTACTTTAGTATTAAATTATGTTTTATATTTATAGATCCAGAAAGATTGAGTAGAATTTGAATTTACCGGCAGTTCAAATTATTGTCATGTTGGCAGCATAAATACTTTTTCCAGTGGTGGCGTATGTTGAAATTACAATTACCTTGGTTTTAATGAAAATTTGAGTTTTTATAACTTCAAACATAAACTAATTGCAGTAATCTTAGTTCAATTATTACATGCGTTCCAGTTTTAGTCAAATGTATTCAAATGTGTACTTGTAAAATTTGTTAGCGAATTGAAAAATAAATCTTACGCCACTGGTATCAATTCATTAACAGTGCAGCCAACTTTAGAAAATTGAATACAAAATTTGAGGTTAGATTCCATTTTTGAGGTTTAATGTTAAAAATGTACATATTTTGATATGTAAATTAATATAGTTTAAATAATGAAGATTCAGTGGAACCATCTGTGAATGAATTAATTAGTTTGTTGTAAAGTTTAAACTATCGTGCACAGTAAGAAACTTAAAACCAGTGAATTTATGATTAAGAAAGGATTATGTATGTTAAAATTCAAGATAAATCTTAGGCAGAATATTTTTGCTTCACTTTAAATCAGTGTTTTATACGCGTGGCGCATGAAGTAAAATTTCGAGTTTAGAAAAGCCTGAAAATTTGGATTGGTCGCTCCGCTCCGCTACGCGACCAATCCAAATTTTCAGGCTTTTCTAAACTCGAAATTTTACTTCATGCTTAATCAAGGAATGGAAACACTCTTTAAAAGCTTTAAATTAACCGCTTATATAAAAACAATGAACGGTTGAAAATTTATAACTTATACATCGGGATATGTACGTATACTGAACAGAAAAAATCCTTGTATAAAAACTAGTCGTAATATTTAACTTTTCTTTGAAAATGTTAAAATTGATTGAATTCTGAGTAAATTAACTTTAGTTTATTAAAAATAATAATCTGTTAAGATGTTTTAAGTATCTATCAAAAAAGTTTATGATTAAATAATCTGTTGATTTTTGTACAAACTTTTTATTTCTAACTTTCGCTTAACCCATTAAGCGCCATTGATGCATACACGCAACATTATTAATTTGTTGTTAATTAAATTACTAAATAAGTTAATTTGATATATTATATTATTTGACCTGACTAAAAAATTTAAATATTTAATCATAATGATGGTTGCGACCGTAACTACGTGGTAATTCATGATCACTGAATCAAACACTTACTATGTTTTTACCACAAAATATTTATTGTATGTATATATATTATATTACACAAATTACACAAATAAAATTTTACATAACTGTACCAAAGGCACAAAGCTTAACCTGCTCGAATCCGCCGAAATTTTCAAACGAACCAAGAACCCCCTAGTTAATCTGTTAAACGAACAAACCGATTTAGTGTACACGCCGCTCTTTGAAATCCTTTAATGTGTAAATCTTTGTACCTGTTTAACCTAATTTGTTTTGCTACCCTCACTCTAAATTGTTTTACCTGTATAAATGTAACTCCCCTTTGTAATTTGTTTCACTTGATAATGACCGTCAAACGTCGAAACTTAAGTCGTGAATTTATGTGTATATTTGTGTAATATAATATATATACATACAATAAATATTTTGTGGTAAAAACATAGTAAGTGTTTGATTCAGTGTAAATATTTAGTTATTTAAATATTTCGATTAATTATCATTTATAAAAAAAATAATGTGAGTGTATTTCTAGCTTCACAATATTTCAGTGTTTTGTATCGGTGGCGCATGAAGTAAAATTTCGAGTTTAGAAAAGCCTGAAAATTTGGTTTGGCGCTCCGCGACGCGGAGCGCCAAACCAAATTTTCAGGCTTTTCTAAACTCGAAATTTTACTTCATGCTTAGTCTGGGAGTGGAATCACTCGTTTAAACCTCATACTGCACGTTTTTATATAAAATCCACGAATGCCTGAAATTTTACAGCATGTACATTGTGTATATTTAAACGAAAAATTCACAGTATATAATACAATAAGTCATTCATAGATATCATAAAAAGAAGTGTATAATTCTACCTAAAATCAACTTTTAGAGTTATTTCTATAATAGCTCAGCCGTTAATGGGTTAATGCAATAGAATTTTTCTTTATAACACTTAAACAGTAACCTTTTTTTTACAAACAGTAGTCAAGACATTTGTCTTGAAATGTGTGTGTGCAGAATTGGTTTCAGTGATTATTTGTGGATGGGTAATTGTAAAGTACAGGACACGATATATCTTTTCACTTGGTTTTTATATTCTATATGTTACTATGGTAATTACATGATATATTTATAACACATAAATAAAATCAGTCGGCGGTGACACTCATCGTCCATTTCCAACACCTCCTCTCGATGTTGTGTCTTCGCAATCACTATTAGTTAAATCATACAAGCCTAGTCCATCAATACAATTTCTATGAGCTGTTCCAGACAATGCTTTTGTCATAACGGCTGCGATCATATCTTTTGTTTGTAAATACTGAAGATGAATTTCTCCGTTTTCTACTGCTTCACGAACGAAATGATGCCTCACGTCAATATGTTTTGTTCTAGAATGAAAAATTTGATTCACCGCTAGCTTTTGACTTCCTTGGTTGTCATTGAAGATGACGACCGGTTCATTAGAAATGCCAATTTCTTTTAAAATGTTTTTCAGGTACATGGCTTCCTTTGTTCCTTCGCTAAGTGCCATGTATTCCGCTTCTGTGCTGGATAGTGCAACTGTACGTTGTTTCCTAGCCTCCCAGCTAATTGTGGTTCCTGCTAATTTAAAAACGTAACCAGTGTAAGATCTTCTATCGTTTAAGCACCCAGCCCAGTCTGCATCGACGTACCCAGTCAGTTTGTTTTCATTTCGACTGAACTTCAATCCAAAATTCTTTGTTCCCTTTAAATAACGTAAGACTCGTTTACCTGCATTCCAATGCTGTCTGTCACTTAATGAACTTACTGCGTATCCAATGTCAGGACGTGTTGACGTTGCTAGATACATCAGGGATCCAATAAGGTTCTGGAAGGGAACTTCACCATCTTTGTATTTATTTTTTGCATCTGATGCTTTTAACTTATTGTTTACATCTAATGGAGTAATCGCTGGTTTACAATAAGTCATACCGAATTTTTCAAGAATGACCTCAATGTATTTCCTTTGCGACATTGTAATGTATCCATTTTTAATATCTTGATTAAATTCAATTCCCAAACAATAATGAATAGGACCAAGATCTTTCATTTCAAACTTCTTAGACAGACTAAAATCCAACCATAGTAGGCATTTACGTAGACGACATAATAATCGCCACTAAAGACGAAAAATGGATGCATAAGCTTAAATCTAAGCTTATGCATCCATTTTTCGTCTTTAGTGGCGATTATTATGTCGTCTACGTAAATGCCTACTATGGTTGGATTTTCACCTCCTCTGCTCGTGTATATACAGGGATCTGCATGTAATGGTGTCAGGCCTAATTCTTTTAATTCAAGATCCAATCTTTTATACCATTGACGTCCGGACTGTTATAATCCATACAACGCCTTCTTAATCCTACACACAGTTTCTTTACCGCTATCCAACTGTTTTAACCATTTCATTGAAGTTTCCAATATTGTGTCATTTGACTTCATCTTATTTCGTTTATTTTGATTAACATAATCATTCAGCATTTCTTTGAGTCCATCTGGAACTTCCATGTAGATTTCCTCTTCGATTTCTCCATTTAGATATTCAGTAACAACATCCATTTGATGAACCATGAGATTCCATTTCGCTGCCAATGCCATTAAGATTCGTATAGAACTCGCGCGCACGACTGGAGCGAACGTTTCGTGGAAATCAATTCCGGGTGTTTGTGCATATCCTTTTGCAACTAATCTTGCTTTCCTCTTTTCAATGCTTCCGTCAGCTTTATACTTGGTTCGCAAAACCTTTCTACTTCCAATAATTTTTCCGTTTATAGGATGTTCGACGATATCCCAAGTTTTACTTTTAATTTGAGCTTCAAATTCGGTCTTCAGGGCATCTTTCCACTGCTTTGCATCTTCACCTTTTATCGCTTCATCCACACTCTTTGGATCAATCCTAATAGCCAAATTTTCTACTTGATTTACCTCGTTTGCCTTTGGAACGTCTTCTTTTTTCTGATTCTGTTCTGCAATGTGATGTTGCTCCTTGTATTGCTTCTTTGGTCTTCCGCGCTCACCTGTTCGGATAATTCTTGGTCTTCCCCTTCCTCTTTCGGGTTGATAATTTTCTGGTTCTATTTTTTCCTCAATTATTTCTTCTCTATTTTCGAAGATTTCATGATTTTCTGGAATTGCTGATTTATTATTTGATTGTGTCAGTTGAAAATCGACGGTTTCAACATTTTCCTCACAGTCAGGTTTGAATTCCAGCAATAACTCACCGAAACGTCTATCATTATTTCCATTTAATGTCTCATCATTTCCTAAAAATTTTACATCTCGACTTATCACTACTTTCTTTTCTTCAGGAACCCATTTTTTTTTTCTCCACATGAGGTGGTATCGCTTAGCGTCCCTGCACTACGGTCTCCGTGGTCCTTTTGTGCTCCTCTGGTTATTTTACTCCCTGTATATTCCTGTGTCTTCTAAGAAGTCCAGGAGTTTGGGCCAGGGGATGTTCTTGAGCTGTTCTTCAGGAAGCACGGGCTTCCCGAGTTGCTCCGTGCGTTGCCGTTTATAGGCTTCGCATGTGCACAGTAGGTGTTGGGGAGTTTCCTCTTCTTCCAAGCACCCACGGCATAGGGGGCTTTTCTTAAGACCCATCCTATGTTTGTGCTTATTCAGGTCACAGTGCCCAGTAACTAGTCCTGTGATTTTCCTTAGTTTCATTCTGCTCAGTCCTGACAGCGCTAATGCGCTATCAGGTACCGGGCCATCTAGGAAGAGTCTCGTGTGCCTCATTCCCATTTGGTTGTGCCATGCCTTTGTATGCTCCTCTGCTAACTTGCGTCGGATTATTTCCTTTCCGGTTTCATGTGGTATTCCGAAAGCGGGTTCAGGTCCTATAAATTCACTTGTTGCCCCTTGTTTGGCCAGCAAGTCGGCCCCCAAGTGTCCAATAATTCCTTGGTCCTTGGGTATCCATACTAGCTGTGTTTTTGTTGTTGTCGCCAGTGCGCCCAGCCTGTTTATGAAGTCTATAACCAGTCTGGACTGAACTATCGGCGAGGCTAGCGCTTTTAGGGCTGCCTGGCTGTCCGACATAATGGTAATTGGTCCTTTGTTGAGTCCCGACTCCATTATGTGGTGGGCACACCAGTCAATGGCGGCCACTTCAGCCTGGAAGGTGGAGGCATGTTTCCCCAGAGCAACCGTGAATTGTTTGCTCCGGTTACAGCCTCCATAGATACCAGCCCCGGTTCCTTTTGTGTTTTTGGACCCGTCTGTGTACCAGATGGTTCCTTTACTCGTTCCCGGGTATGTTCCATTTGTCCATTCACTCCGCTGTGGTATGATTATTTTGAATCTGCGGGATGGGTGTACGATTTTAGTGAAATCGGACCTAATTTTTAGGATTTCTTCTTCTTGTAGCACTTTAAATGTTTCCGGTCTAGATGACCCTACATTTAAAGTGTGTCCATTTATGTGCAGTCTGTAGGCTGCCTGTCTGGCTTCCATCATAACATATAGATGTAGTGGTGGAAGCGATAATATGTGTTCCATGGCTGCTGTGGGCGTTGTTCTCATTGCCCCAGTAATCAGCAGACACGCCTGTCGTTGCACTCTTTCGAGTTTTACGGCTGCGCTCTTGGTTTGGGTTTTTTCTCCCCAAGCGAGCGCCGCGTATGTCACTATGGGTCTTATGACCACGGTGTATAGCCATTTGGTCATACTGGGTCTCAGTCCCCATGTGCGTCCTACCATTTTCCTGGTCGCAAAAAGTCCTCTCATGGCCCTTTTGCTGATGTTCTCCAGGTGGAAGTTGAAGTTCAATCTGGTATCAAGTATGACCCCTAGATATTTTACTTCATTTTTGATTGGGACTTCCATTTCATACATGCGTAGCGATGTTATGTCATCGGTTTTTCGTCTCCTGGTGAAGGGGACTATCGCCGTTTTGGCCGGGTTTACAGCTAGCCCTTCGTTCTTGCACCATCTTTCCACGGTAGTTAGTGCCCTCTGCATCAGGCTTGATACAGTGGTCCCAAACTTCCCGCTAACTAGAATGGTCAGATCATCTGCGTACCCCAGGGCATAAATGCCCTGGTTTTCAAGTAGCAGCAGAAGGTCGTCCATGACGAGGCACCACAGGAGCGGCGAGAGAACCCCTTCCTGGGGGCACCCGCCAGCGACCACCGCTTCTGCTGTCTTTCCGTATAGAGTAGTTGTTACAGTCCGGCTCCTGAGCATCTTGTTCACCCAGTGTCGGACCTGCGGGTAAATCCCTCTTTTCTCCATTGCTGTTGCTATGGAGTTGAAGGAACCCATACTCGATAAGCTTTAGAAATGTCCGAATAAACCAAGAAGATACCATTTTTTGATTTTGATTGAAATTTTCCATGTTTTGCATCTTTGTTTAATACAAGACCTCGTTCACCAAACGTTCTAAAGTACGAAACATTTGGTCGTGTTTTATTCCATATCCAATGAGGAGTCTATAAGGTTAAACTTTTATTTAACCTTATTTTATGCCAATTAAATATATAAATGGCTTAAAAAATAAATTAATTTTCTTTAAATTAAATTAAAAATAAAATGAAGTAAGTATTTAGTTTCATTTCATACTTTTTTATCTTCATATTTATTTACGTGTGCTATAATATTGTAACGAGTGTTTTTCACGCCTTGATTAAGCATGAAGTAAATATTTTCAGACTTTTACAAATTCAAAATGCTTACTTCATGCGCCAGGCATATTCAACACTTATTTAGTGTAAAGTTTTAAAAACACTGTGTTGTATAATTTTTCTTTTGTTCAAAATTAAGGACAGGGTTTAACGATAGACGTTTAAAAATCCTCATGATTTCCCATTCAATAAGGTCTTAGAGACTGTTAGTGAATTTATTTAAATTATTTTTTAAACAACGGAGATCGCTTTTTGACCCATTCATTAACCCATTAACGGCCGAGCAATTATAAAGTTAAGTCTATATATATCTTATATCTTCGAAAATTATCCTCAATTCTCAAAAATATTAGAATAATAAACACATATCATATATTTATTTTTCGGTACTCATTATGTAAACTAAAACAACATTATGTATCATATATTGCACAAAATTTCTAAGAACTTCATGCCAGCACGCTACAAGTGTTCACTCACTTAGGTGCTTTGAACTATTATTGTTACATCTGGATATTCATTACGTTGAGCAGAACACTGCTCAATATAAAAGAAATATATTATAGAACGGATGTTAATGAAAATATATGTACTCATGTTATGTAATAATAATAATAATAAAATAAAATAAAAATAAAATAAAAAAAATAAGTTGATTTTTGGTAAAATTCTGCACTAATTTTTATAATTTCTATAGATGACTTATTGTATTACATGCTGTGAATTTTTCTATTAAATATACATAATGTATACGCTGTAAATTTTCAGGCATTCGTCGATTTTATATAAAAACGTGAAACATGAAATTTAGAACGAGTGTTTCCACTCCCAGACTAAGCATGAAGTAAAATTTCGAGTTTAGAAAAGCCTGAAAATTTGGTTTGGTCGCGTAGCGAAGCGGAGCGGCCAAACCAAATTTTCAGGCTTTTCTAAACTCGAAATTTTACTTCATGCGCCACGCTTATAAAACACTGAAATATTGTGAAGTTAGAAATACACAGACATTATTTTTTTTAATGAGTAATAATCAAAAAATTAAAATAACAAAATATCTACATTTTTTTTCATACATTTTTAAGTCAAGTCAAATAATATAATACATCAAATTAACTAATTTAATTAACAAAAAATGAATACATAAAACCTTTATTTGGCATATTATTTACAAACATCTTACAATAACCATCATAAACTAACCATAAACCATGAAATAATAATCGAACTCTTCAGCGACATACAAACAATAAATAAAACTATAAACAATTCTTTAAGTAGCCGTTTCGCTTCTAGCTACACCTCCTTGCTCTCATTCTCATCAATTCTCTACATTCTATAATCCCCTTCTTACTCTCACACAACACTGCATTCAAACTTTTACTCTTAAAACTCGGTCCCTCCGTGCACTCATACAACCAATGTTCCATTACATACAAATGAATAATGTTGCGTGTATGCACCAGCGGCGCTTAATGGGTTAACTTGAAATTTGTCAAAAGTGGTCGAGTTTCGCAATTGTTTTCTTCGATTGTACTGCACTAAGTTGCATTGACTTCAAACTTGTAATGTCGCAGTTCAAGTCAGTGCAACTTCACATTTACCATGTCTAGTTCATGTGACGAACAGATTCAGTACAAAAAGTGTAAAACGAGCCGCACTAGTTTATGTAACGAACAGACCTAGTCATTTGAAAGATAATTAATATAAAAGATTGGTCCGTCTAAAAATGTACCTTGTTGCGTCCCGAACTGATCCTGGTTTTTAGGGGTCGACACACAATCACGAAAGGTTTTATAATAATAATAATAATAATAATATTTATTGACGGGAACCCCCTTTTATACACAATAGATTTATAAAAAAGAAAAATATCACCATAAAGTGTACAACTAAATAAACATTAATAATAATAATAATACCCATAAAGTAACTAATAGAACTAAGAATAATTTGTGTGTATACATAAATTTCGTTTGAATGAATGTAAAGAGCCAGAGAATAGTCGGAACCAATAGAACTTGTTATAATCGTTGGCTGTACTCATTAGTCGTGTAATGCTGTTGTGAGAGGCGAAATCCGAATTATGAGTGCGGATCCGGAAAAGCGGTGTGTGTCGGAGACTGCGGGTCGATGATGAAATATAAAAATTGAGCTGAGAGAGTAGTTCCGGGCAGTCACTGAAATTATTGACTAGTCTGAATAATGTGCATAAATCAGAGAAGGTTCTTCTGTCCTCCAGGGAGTGAATATGAAGATCCGCTTTTATTTCTGTATACGAGCCCTGTATATGTTGTCTGCCCATCTTCCATTCTATGGTACGGAGGAATCTATTTTGGATCCGTTCGATCTTGTAAATGTCCGTCTGTGATTTCGGTGTCCAAATTGGTGATGCGTACTCCAGGTTACAGCGTACAAGAGAACAAAATAATAACTTTAAACAGTGACTATCAAAATCTTTGCAAGCATGATAGACAAAACCCCGCATTTTATTTGCTTTAATACATATTGCAGAAATGTGATTCATATTATTATATTATATTATATTATATTGATCTTACTTCTGACACCAGGGTGATTTTTAACGGATCCCAGCCGCGAGTGATGAATTGTTTATGATTTTGAACGTTTACTAATCGGATATGAGTAAAGGGTGAGCTTTTTTAAGGAAACACTTTTTAAAGACACTTAATATGTTTCCTAAAGATTATAACTCTAACTTAACTTAATTTAAATTGACTTAAAAATGAACTATAAGATAACGCGCAGCGGGACGCGGTACGCGTGGCTGACAAAACTAAACTGACTTGGGGATGCGCTGGATCAGCATTTATATTATATTTATACTGCTAAATAAGCAAATGATAAGTGAACAAAAGAATCATTATTAAGGGTGGATCCAACAACCTACACAACAGAAAGAATTTAACCTCGGATTCGTTTTAAAAAAATCACTACAAAGAATTGGTAATACTGGATGATTTAAATTAAATTTAAATTAAAACACTTGGTTAAATTTAATTTAAATCATACAGTATTAGATTCAAAAATGTTTCACCGCGGGTTAAGTGAGAAATTAATTAAAGAATTGGTATGTTATAAATTAAATATAGGATAGAAATTCACGAGCGCATAGAATTTCTCAATTGCAATTGCTTAAATTTGTAAAATTTTTTACAAACAAAAGAAATATAATTAGATATTAATTTTACTCTGTGTTTTATTTGCAGTTCTTTCTATTTTATTCTCATTAATTCTGATTATATTATTTATAATAGAATCTATAAGTAAAGTTAGTTTAAAGAGGATTCAGGGTTTTTCTATTGTTAATAGAAATCTAAATATTCTAATTGTTTATGGAGATTATAAATTTTTCTCTTGCTACAAGACTGATTACATTTTGCAGTTTCTATCATAGATTAAATTAGATTGATAACTCATAGGGGGCTCCACGTATCATGATTTTAGTTAACCGACCCACTCGATGGGACAGCGCTGCAATCGCAAATGACGTCATTGGTCGCGGGGAGCGGGCGGGCTTCTTGCTAAGTGGGGTGTGCGGTACAGGGGGTCAAACATTGAATGGTGGGTGCGGTGCGGGGAACATCGCACGATATTAAATTACCGTGCGATGCGAAAAATAACAAAGACCTAATGAACATGTTAAATGTATATTTTAAAAGTTATTACAAATATATTTCACTATATGTCAAAACCTAATTACATTTCACTTCTCAACAAAATGTCTGCAGTTCGTCAAAAAATGCATCTTAGAAATGAAATAAGAGGTCTCCTTATCCGGATAAGGATGTTGGCGTAAGTAGTGTTCCATACAGTGAATTTTTCTCTATGGTAAACATATGCACAAGCTGTAAATTTTCCGGCATTCGTTGTTTTTCAAAAGATTTCAATAGAAAACTTTAAACGAGCGTTTTCCACTCCCAGACTAAGCATGAAGTAAAATTTCGAGTTTAGAAAAGCCCCGTGAAAATTTGTCGAGGGTCGCGCAGCGACCCGAGACAAATTTTCTGGGCTTTTCTAAACTCGAAATTTTACTTCATGCGCCACGCTTATAAAACACTAAAATATTGTAAAATTTATGTATATTCTAATTTCACTTGAAATCTGTGTTTTATACGCGTGGCGCATGAAGTAAAATTTCGAGTTTAGAAAAGCCCAGAAAATTTGTCTCGGGTCGCTGCGCGACCCTCGACAAATTTTCACGGGGCTTTTCTAAACTCGAAATTTTACTTCATGCTTAGTCTGGGAGTGGAAAACACTAATTTAAAGATTCAAATTGAACTTTAAAAAAAACAAGGAATATCTAAAGATTTACAGAAAATAGGTTAAATTTGAAATACGTATACTTAAAAGAAAACTTCTTGTATGTATAAATACAAATAAAATATTTCCAGAAGAAAGTTATTGTTACTGCAAAAATGTTCAGCAAAAATATTAAAGGGAAGTATTTGGTATATGGTGAAACTTATTTCATAAATCGGGAAATCTGTTGACTTATATTTGACAAGGTGAAAGATATTTGGGATATAGTGAATCTCATTTGATCAATAGTGAAATGCAATAGAAAAACCGTGTAATTGAATTTAAGACATTATTTTATGTTCTGAGATCGTACTTTGTGACTAGATGAAATTTCAGAATTGCTTGATCCAACAGCAACGGGAACATTCTCCATGGAAGTATGCTCCTAGCCCGGTGTGAAGAAAATCTCCACGTCCGTGGTTGTTTCATGCATAGTACTTGAAGCTCATTCACGAATGCTAGGAAGAAATAAAGAGAAATAATGTAGACACACTGGTTTTAAATGTGTTTGACTGCAGATTTAATTAAAAGAATAGACAATGGCTTAAAACCTTAAAATATTACATAAACTTACGGTTTTAATTATTAATGTTAACGCTCATCCCCAAAGATTCAGAATTGCTTAATCCAACAATAACGGGGATCTACTCTATGAAAAAATGCTCCTAGTTCAGTATGATGAAAATATCCACGACCATGGATATTTAGTATACTTGAAGATTATCCACATGTACTAGGAAAAAATAATGTAGTAACACCCTGGTTTTAAATTTGTTTGACTGTACACTTATTTAAAATAATACACAATAGGTTAAAATTTATAAATATTTTACATACTTACGGTTGTAATTATTTATATTTATTAACGCTCATTTCGAGATGATTTCGTCTTATCAGCATTTTTGTGCCTTCAGATCCGACGGATCTGACAGCTGTTGAATGAAAAAGAGCCCACATTAGAAATTGCGGGAAATTTGAAAATCCGACATATGCGCCCTCCCATCGAGTGAGTCGGTCAACTATATATGTGAACTTATAGAATCATATGGAGTCGACTGGGTCTGGTTTCTATTCTTACCCTACGTCAAAATATGTGCTAAATATCAATGTAGCCAATACAATTCATTGTAAATTGCTATGTTGCCAAACTTTATTCGTTAAATAGATGAATTAACTAACGCATCGCTAAAATCAGAAAATCATAAAGCGTTCATCAAAATATTTCTTAAAGTGGTTGTTTAGTTTGATCAATTATTTAATTAACGACACCTAAACGGGGGTTTAATAAAATCATACGGCTCGCTGAATTCATCCTAAAAATAAAACTAAATAACAAATCAATCAAAAGAATTAATAAATTCATTAAAATGTTAAAACATTCTTTTTTTCTTCCTAAATCATACGGCTCGCTGAATTCATCCTAATAATAAAACTAAATAACAAATCAATCAAAAGAATTAATAAATTCTTTAAAATGTTAAAACATTCTTTTTTTCTTCCTAGGTCAATAGGAAAATTCATAATTTAAATAAACAATTAGAAAATTTCGATTTCTATAAACATTAGAATAAACAGTTGGGAGTTAACAGCCAACTTTTAGGGAATTCTCTGATGACCGGATTGTTAATCGTAAATGTGATTGGGATTTTTGCAATCGTATAAAATAGACCGACCGGAGTACCGTTCATTATATACCAACAGATATCGGAAACAAATCTAAACATGTTGAATGTTGAACATTTTAATGAATTATTAATGGTTAAAATTCTTTATACTAAAGAAATTTCTTCAAATATGGCAACGCTGAAGGCGGCGTTTTATTTGTTCCAAAAGCAGTAATATTGTGTCATAAAAACGCATTATAATTTGTTATAGTGTGTTTTATGATCATTCATCAGCATATGTTTGAATTAGATTGATATTTTAATTATACACTAGATTAATAAATGAATTGAATGTGCGAGACTTTTAAATAGTACCAACTGTATTTGCAAGTTTTTATTGTGTATCGTTTAGGAACGTAGAATCGTCTGACATCTATCAGCTGATTGCAAAAACACGCGCGTGTGCATGCGGAGTGGAGAAAGAGGAGGTTGCGCGTTGAGCTCGAAATTGAGCAGCAAAGCAGCCAAGCACACACAGCCAGAGCCAGATAGTGTAGGAAGGGAAAGGAAAGGGAGTTTAGAAATGGCCGCTGTTTGTGGTGGTCGAGGTGTAATGGATCTGAATTTGGAAACGCCAGAGGACCCAGTGGACAACCTCAAGAAACTCTACCCTGCCGTCAACGAGGAGAAGACTCCGCTGCCGCGGGCATGGAGCCCCAAGGAAAAATACAACTACATCGGCCTGTCTCAAAATAATCTCAGAGTTCACTACAAAGGTGAGTCGAGTGCATTTTTTTTTTCGTACGCACGCACCAGCCTCGCAACCTTCGCCGTTCGAATAATGCCTCCCCGTTGGTGAATATCCAACCCCGCGCGGAATGTCATCGACCGTGTGCACTTTTCATGGAACCAAACAAAGAGATCAGCTGATCGTGACATGAGGGGGCGAAGGGAGAGATCTCTCGCTGCTCGACCGAGTGTTATTATTTATAAACCTGTGTGGCCCGAATTAATTCGGCGATTTTGTTTTGTTTATTTATAAACATGACACGGCGGACGTTTGTTTGGTTTCTTTTATTTTTGTTGTTCATTCTCCACTCCATTTTGTCATTGTTGACAGTCGTGATTTGACAGCTGTTCTTGCGTGTGCGGAATTCGTGTGACGTCTCTGTAACAAAATAACAGGGGAAGGTTAGGTCATCTGATTATTGACTTTGTCATTCTGATATTCCAATATCAAACACTGGCTATCTTGATGCGAATGATATGGTGCTGTGTCAACAGTTTTGTTGATATAAATCCAACCGGATTTTATGTAGCTCACCGATATATTTGAAAGATTTACATTTTATTAGTATTTGTGTGAAATTTCACTTTCTTTATGTAAAATATAAAAAGTGACAGTCGTTCTCATTTTATAATATAGCGGTTGATTGTCTATTTTCAGTTAAAACTTTGTATTTGCAAAGGAAACATAATTTTCAGAGCATATATTTGTTTTAAATATTTTTTTTATTCAAATGAACTGATCTATAAACTTACTGTATCCTAAGTTGGCGTGTCAACAGTTTTGTTGATATATAGGCTGGATTTTATGTACAATTTAAGGCAAAAAAATGGTGATGTGTCCATCATAGTACTTTCCCCCGTAAATTGCGTATTAAATCACTTTTAAAATATTTGTAGCATTATTATTTTCAAACTGTCTTCAACTTTTTGATAACTACAACTTTTATTTGAAACATTTTTCAATTGGATCAACACATACTGACACAAACCAATGACTAGATAAAAAACACTATTTATTGAATATCTCAAAAACTAAGAGTGCTATGACAAAAAGTGAAGATACAAAAAATTTTTAATATTCTATTACCTACAACTTTTATTTGAAACATTTTCCAATTGTATCAACACACACACTGACACAAATCAATGACTAGATAAAAAATACTATTTATTAAATATCTCAAAAACTAAGAGTGCTATGACAAAAAGTGAGTCCACAAAAAATCTTTAGTTTTTTATTTCCTACAACTTTTATTTGAAACATTTTTCAATTGTATCGACAGATACACTGTCACATCAATAACTAGATAAAACAAACAACTTTTAAAATATCTCAAAAACTAAGAGTGCTATGACAAAAAGTAAATAAACAATATATTTTCATTTTGTTATTATCTACAACTTTTATTTGAAAGAATTTTTTGTTTGATGAACATTTATTGAAAAAATCTGAAAAAACTGAAAAACGCTAAGAGTAAAGTACCACTTCCGGTTTTCCGATTTTCACCAAAAGCTTTTCAGTTCTTCCGATTGTAACAAAAAGCTTAAGTTTCAAGTTTCATCTCGATATCTTTAGCGGTTTTTGCGGTACAGCGCACACAGACACACACACACACAGACAGACAGACATTTTTCAAAAATGGTCTTATTCGACTCAGGGGACCTCAAAACGGATATTTCCGCTAAAATTTTTGATTCGAAAATTTTCACGAAAACAATACTTTCCCTTTGTATTACATACGGGGGAAAGTAAAAATAGAAACCCTAGAATTTACATTTTGTAAATGTGTCTTTTTCTTGTCATTGAACATTAATAAAACGTCAGTGTCAGTGAACGAATTGAAGTTACAGAAGCAACAAATAACGTTTTATCAACATTGAAACAACATTAAACGTTGTTTTAATGTGTATGAAACGTAATTTAAATGTGTTTGCTCAATGGGATCATTGCAACACATTTTTTTTTAATGAAAATCGGGCCGCTTGGTTATTTTTTTGCACCTAATTGTAGCTCATCTAGATGTTTAAAAAAATAACATCTTATTGTCATTTTTTGTGTGAAATTACTCTTTCTTTATGTTAAATATAAAAAGTGACCGTCGTTTTCGCTTTACAGTATATTTTAAGCTAAAACTTTGTATTTACATATTTTTAGAGCATATATTTTTTAATTTTATTAATTTGATCTATAAACTTACTTTTTTTTTCTTGAATAACTTTCTCATTTATCACTTGGTGAAACATTTTAAAATAATATTAAAGATAAAGGATAAACTTACTTTATTCTAAGCTGGGTCAAAAGCCAATTCATAGATAAGTTAGTTTAGATTTCTATTTCAACCCACTACCATATTTAGCAGTGTTGCCAAGCCTGAAATCAGCGTACACCCTAAATATAGTTATAAACGGGGCCGCAGTAAGCTTGATACGCCTGGGGCGGATCTAGCGGAGGGGCGCCATCGAACGCAGACACCAGAAATTTCATAAATTAAAATAAAAAAATGCAAATTATACAAGTAATCTAGGTTTTGCACTTCAGTTTAAATCGGTGTTTGTACGCGTGGCGCATGAAGTAAAATTTCGAGTTTAGAAAAGTCTGAAAATTTGGATTTGCCGGGGCGCGACTCGCTTCGCTCGCGCGCCCCGGCAAATCCAAATTTTCAGACTTTTCTAAACTCGAAATTTTACTTCATGCTTAGTCTGGGAGTGGACATCCTCGTTACACAATCAATCAGAAATTTATTTGGTCAGAAACTATTCAAAATGAATGGAATTTAATTTAATAAAAAAAATACGCTGGAAAAAAGATAAACATTTCAAAGATTCATATCTTGATCATTTTTTGGAATATCCGCGTGAAATTTTGTGTGAATATTAAGTAAACATTGTTCTTTAAAAATGTGTAGAAATCTGAAAATACCCTGTCAATAGTTTTTGAGTTATTTCCAATCGAACGTAAAATAGATTAATTTTATGCGATTTTTTGAGAAGATGACATTTCAAAGATTCATATCTTGACAATTTTTTGGAATATCCGTGTGAAATTGTGTGTTAGTATTAAGTAAATATTGCTCTTTAAAAATGTGTAAAAACCTAATAAAAAACTATCAATAGTTTTTGAGCTTTTTCCAATTGGACGTAAAATAGATTAATTTTATGCGATTTTTCGGGAAGATGAACATTTTGAAGATTCATATCTTGATTATTTTTTGGAATATCCGTGTGAAATTTTGAGTGGATATTAAGTAAACATTGCTCTTTAAAAATGTACAGAAATCTGAAAATACCCTGTCAATAGTTTTTGAGTTATTTCCAATTGAACGTAAAATAGATTAATTTTATGCGATTTTTCGGGAAGATGAACATTTCGAAGATTCATATCTTGATTATTTTTTGGAATATCCGTGTGAAATGTTGTGTGGATATTAAGTAAACATTGCTCTTTAAATATGTGTAAAAATCTGAAAATGCCCTGTCAATAGTTTTTGAGTTATTTCCAATAGAACGTAAAATAAATTAATTTTATGCGATTATTTTGGGAAGATGGACATTTCAAAGATTTATATCTTGATAATTTTTTGGAATATCCGTGTGAAATGTTGTGTGGATATTAAGTAAACATTGCTCTTTAAAAATGTGTAGAAATCTGAAAATACCCTGCAATAGTTTTTAAGTTATTATTTATAAACAGGGCCGCAGTAAGCTTGATACGCCTAGGGCGTCGGCGTATCTGGCGGAGGGGCGCCATCGAAGGCAGACGTCAGAAATTTCATAAATGAAAATGAAAAAAATTAAATTATACAAGTAATCTAAGTTTTGAACTTCAGTTTAAATCGGTGTTTGTACGCGTGGCGCATGAAGTAAAATTTCGAGTTTAGAAAAGTCTGAAAATTTGGATTTGCCGGGGCGCGCCTCGCTTCGCTCGCGCGCCCCGGCAAATCCAAATTTTCAGACTTTTCTAAACTCGAAATTTTACTTCATGCTTAGTCTGGGAGTGGAAACCCTCGTTACACAATCAATCAGAAACTTATTTGGTCAGAAATTATTCAAAATGAATGGACTTTAATTTAATAAAAAAAATACGCTGGAAAAAAGATAACATTTCAAAGATTCATATCTTGATCATTTTTTGGAATATCCGCGTGAAATTTTGTGTGGATATTAAGTAAACATTGTTCTTTAAAAATGTGTAGAAATCTGAAAATACCCTGTCAATAGTTTTTGAGTTATTTCCAATCGAACGTAAAATAGATTAATTTTATGCGATTTTTTGAGAAGATGGCATTTCAAAGATTCATATCTTGACAATTTTTTGGAATATCCGTGTGAAATTTTGTGTAAGTATTAAGTAAACATTGCTCTTTAAAAATGTGTAAAAACCTAATAATACCCTATCAATAGTTTTTGAGTTTTTTCCAATTGAACGTAAAATAGATTAATTTTATGCGATTTTTCGGGAAGATGATCATTTTGAAAATCCATATCTTGATTATTTTTTGGAATATCCGTGTGAAATTTTATGTTAGTAATAAGTAAACACTGCTCTTTAAAAATGTGTAAAAACCTAATAATACCCTATCAATAGTTTTTGAGTTTTTTCCAATTGAACGTAAAATAGATTAATTTTATGCGATTTTTCGGGAAGATGAACATTTCGAAGATTCATATCTTGATTATTTTTTGGAATATCCGTGTGAAATTTTGTGTTAGTATTAAGTAAACATTGCTCTTTAAAACTGTGTAAAAACCTAATAATACCCTATCAATAGTTTTTGAGTTTTTTCCAATTGAACGTAAAATAGATTAATTTTATGCGATTTTTCGGGAAGATGAACATTTTGAAAATTCATATCTTGATAATTTTTTGGAATATCCGTGTGCAATTTTGAGTGGATATTAAGTAAACATTGCTCTTTAAAAATGTGAAAATAACCTGTCAATAGTTTTTGATTTATTTCCAATTGAACGTAAAATAAATTAATTTTATGCGATTATTTGGAGAAGATGAACATTTCAAAGATTCATATCTTGATAATTTTTTGGAATATCCGTGTGAAATGTTGTGTGGATATTAAGTAAACATTGCTCTTTAAAAATGTGTAGAAATCTGAAAATACCCTGCAATAGTTTTTAAGTTATTATTTATAAACAGGGCCGCAGTAAGCTTGATACGCCTGGGGCGACGGCGTATCTAGCGGAGGGGCGCCATCGAACGCAAACACTAGAAATTCCATAAATTAAAATTAAAAAAAAAATTATACTAGTAATCTAAGTTTTGAACTTCAGTTTAAACCGATGTTTGTACGCGTGGCGCATGAAGTAAAATTTCGAGTTTAGAAAAGTCTGAAAATTTGGATTTGCCGAGGCGCGACTCGCTTCGTTCGCGCGCCCCTGCAAATCCAAATTTTCAGACTTTTCTAAACTCGAAATTTTACTTCATGCTTAGTTTGGGAGTGGACACCCTCGTTACACAATCAATCAGAAACTTATTTGCTCAGAAACTATTCAAAATGAATGGAATTTAATTTAATAAAAAAAATACGCTGGAAAAAAAATAAACACTTCAAAGATTGATATCTTGATCATTTTTTAGAATATCCGCGTGAAATTTTGTGTGGATATTAAGTAAACATTGTCCTTTAAAAATGTGTAGAAATCTGAAAATACCCTGTCAATAGTTTTTGAGTTATTTCTAATCGAACGTGAAATAGATTAATTTTATGCGATTTTTTGAGAAGATGACATTTCAAAGATTCATATCTTGACAATTTTTTGGAATATCCGTGTGAAATTGTGTGTTAGTATTAAGTAAACATTGCTCTTTAAAAATGTGTAAAAACCTAATAATGCCCTATCAATAGTTTTTGAGTTTTTTCCAATTGAACGTAAAATAGATTAATTTTATGCGATTTTTCGGGAAGATGAACATTTTGAAAATCCATATCTTGATTATTTTTTGGAATATCCGTGTGAAATTTTATGTTAGTATTAAGTAAACACTGCTCTTTAAAAATGTGTAAAAACCTAATAATACCCTATTAATAGTTTTTGAGTTTTTTCCAATTGAACGTAAAATAGATTCATTTTATGCGATTTTTCGGGAAGATGAACATTTCGAAAATTCATATCTTGATTATTTTTAGGAATATCCATGTAAAATTTTGAGTAGATATTAAGTAAACATTGCTCTTTAAAAATGTGTAAAAATCTGAAAATACCCTGTCAATAGTTTTTGAGTTATTTCCAATTGAACGTAAAATAAATTAATTTTATGCGATTATTTTGGGAAGATGAACATTTCAAAGATTCATATCTTGATAATTTTTTGGAATATCCGTGTGAAATGTTGTGTGGATATTAAGTAAACATTGCTCTTTAAAAATGTGTAGAAATCTGAAAATGCCCTGCAATAGTTTTTAAGTTATTTATAAACAGGGCCGCAGTAAGCTTGATACACGCCTGGGGCGTTGGCGTATCTAGCGGAGGGGCGCCATCGAACGCAGACATCAGAAATTTCATAAATTAAAATAAAAAATTTAAATTATACAAGTAATCTAAGTTTTGAACTTCAGTTTAAACCGATGTTTGTACGCGTGGCGCATGAAGTAAAATTTCGAGTTTAGAAAAGTCTGAAAATTTGGATTTGCCGGGGCGCGACTCGCTTCGCTCGCGCGCCTCGGCAAATCCAAATTTTCAGACTTTTCTAAACTCGAAATTTTACTTCATGCTTAGTCTGGGAGTGGAAACCCTCGTTATACAATCAATCAGAAACTTATTTGGTCGGAAATTATTCAAAATGAATGGAATTTAATTTAATAAAAAAAAATACGCTGAAAAAATAAATATATAATAATAATAATAATTTTATTTCCCAACAGAAATTAACATCCATTTACAGGGAAAATATATAAGACTACTTAGACTAAGTGTAAATTTAAACAAACAAAAAAAACAATGCTTACATACACACACAAACATACATAAAATTAAGGAGACGTATTATAATATATTTTTGATACATTTTATAAATTCTTTTGGACTAAGCATAAATATATCTGCATATTGTTGAACATCAAGATGTTACAGTTTCATGAAATTAATTGGAGAATAATAATATAAATTAGTGTAGCTATGGTTACGTATAAATGTTGTACAATTTCTACTAGTCGCTCTAGGAACATATATATTTATTAGTGCCAATAAATTGGGATCATCTATATCATTATGAATGATTTGATGTAGACATTTTAGAAGTAAGATTTTGCGCCTTGAGCTCAGTTCTTGTAAGTCAAACATTGACAACAGATCACTATAAGATACAGCAGTGTCGGGGTAAACCGAATGTTTTTTAAAATACAAATATTTAACAAACATTTTTTGCACTCGCTCTAATTTTTGCATATGCACATTGTAAATCGATGCCCAAACACAAGCACAATATTCCAATTTTGGACGCACATATGTTTGATACAATTTATTTATTGTATAAATGTCCCGAAAAGGCTCACTGATACGCCGAATAAAACCTAACATTTTTAAGGCATCTTTCTGTGTTGCATTATAATGGGGTATAAACGATAAATCTTTATCAAATAAGACACCGAGATCTTTTAAAATAGTTACTCTTTCTAATGAAACATTGTTCATGTTGTAATCAAATGCTATATGAGTAAAGGTTCTAAAAAATGATATAATCTTGCACTTGGATATGTTAAGATGCAGTTTATTATTGAGGCTCCATTCTATGATGTTATCCATGTCATTTTGTAATGATTGGCAATCATCTACAGATTTAATACAGCTAAAAATTTTGACATCATCTGCATATATTAGGATTTTAGAATTGATATCTTTAAATATATCATTAATAAATAAAATGAATAATAAGGGCCCAAGGTTTGATCCTTGAGGAACACCACTTAAGGGGCAGTACGAGTGAGATTTGTACTGTTTGTATTCTACGTATTGTAGTCTATTAGACAAATATGAGCGCATTAAAGATATCATATTCATACTAAAACCCAAGACGAATTATTTGTATTGGAGGTTTAAATTCATTAGATATTGACATCATGATGTTTTTTATGAGCTCATCAATATTATTTTCATCTTCTGCAACGTTATATAAAATAATATTGCTTGCTCTCTTATTTCGTTCAATAATTTCATTAGTTATTAGTTTCATATCAGCTTTATTTCCAGGTACTGTGGATTTATCAGCATTTAATTGATTAAGATCATTACGTAAGCTGATATTTTGCTTTTTTAAGGCTAGCACCTTATTACTTAGTGAATCGAATTTTACAGTTAGATCCAGGAGGAAAGTTTGCATGTTTTTCTTAAGTTCGTTAAATTTAAGATCGATTAATGTTTTTAGATCAACCGTATCATTAGTTATACTAATAGGTGAATTCCGTAAATAAAGAATAATAATAATAATAATAATAATAATAACATCAGCCGGCCTAGCGGTTCCTTGTGCTCCAAAGTTGCATATATAATATGTATATATTTTTTTTATATATTTTGGAATATCCAGCGAAGTTATTTAAATTTAAACACTGGCAAATCAAAGTTTATTTATTTCTGTGTGATTCTATGAATTTTATGCTGATTTAATTAATAATCTGTTGATTTTTTACAATTGTTTCAAACGTTCTCCTAAAATCGTTGATTTTATTAAATAATTTTAACTTTGGCTTAATATTTTAAGAAAATGCGTTGAGATAATTTATTTTTTTAGGAATTTGAAGTTTTTAACGATTGTTTCCAATCCCAGATTAAGCATGAAGTAAAATTTCGAGTTTAGAAAAGCCTGAAAATTTGGTTTGGTCGCGTAGCGCGAAGCGCGGAGCGACCAAACCAAATTTTCAGGCTTTTCTAAACTCGAAATTTTACTTCATGCGCCACGCGTATTAAACACTGAATTCACTGAAATATTGTGAACTTCACTTGAAATCAGTACTATACGCGTAGCGTATAAGGTCAAATTTCAAGTCGGAAAATTTGGTTTGTTGGCAAAACCAAATTTTAAGGCTTTTCTTAACTCGAAATTTATGCTTAATCCAGGAGTGGAGACTCTCGTGTTAGAAGTAAATTTCAATGAAAATATTTAGCAGAAGAAATACATTTTCACAAACGTAAACAAACACATTGTAACATAACCTCTTAATTACTTGACTACAATGACTTGTAACACGTGAAAGTCCAATGTTGCCAAGTTATTTTATCAATAGTTCCAAACTAACTAACAACATGTAGATTTTGTTCTATGTTAGTTTTGCGTCTAGTAGAGAGTAACTAGCATTAAACTATAGGGAATGGGACGTTTCATCGCCGGGCCAGTTCATCGCCTGGCCAGTTCATCGCTGGGCCAGTTCATCGCCGGCTGTTTCATCGCCAAGCCAGTTTATCGCCAGGCCAGTTCATCGACAGGCCAGTTGCGATAGGATATGTCAGGATAGGTTAGGATAGGTTTGGATGGGTAAGGATAGGTAAGGATAGGTTAGGATATGTTAGGATATGATAGAATATGTTAGGGTATGTTAGGATGGGTTAGGATAGGTTATGATAGGTTAGGATAGGTTAGGCTAGGTTAGGATAGGTTAGGATAGGTTAGGATAGGTTAGGATAGGATAGGTTAGGGTAGGTTAGGATTGGTAAGGATAGGTTAGGATAGGACAGCATTTTCATTCGATTTTTATTAAGTTTGAGTAACGATTGATAGGATATGTTAGGATATGTTAGGATATGTTAAGGTATGTTAGGATAGGTTATGATAGGTCAGGATAGTTTAGGTTAGGATAGGTAAAGATAGGTTAGGATAGGTAGGGCAGCTTGGTGGTGTAGTGGTTAGAGTGTTGGACTGCTACGTCACGGGCCGGGGTTCAAATACCGGCCTAACAAGTTGTCTGCATTTATATAGGTTAGGATAAAAATGCCAAACACTCCGACTTCTCGAATATGACGTTAAATGCATGTAGGACCCGTGTACTGCCTGGGTGTTGCGTGCACGTTAAAGATCCCTACCGGTGGGCTGGAACTCCCACCGGGTTCGGCAAAATTCCCGGATAGCTGTAGACCTAATCTCCGGCGTCATGATAGGCCATAGCAGCGGAAATAGATGACGTAAAACCCAAAACAAAACAAAAAGGTTAGGATAGGTTAGGATTGGTAAGGATAGGTTAGGATAGGACAGCATTTTCATTCGATTTTTATTAAGTTTGAGTAACGATTACTAAGTTATAAAACCTAATAATTAGTGGACAATTTCCAGAATTGGGTAATATTTGAAATTTTATCATTACATATGATCTTTCTTTCAAAATTTATTTTATAAAAATATTGGCGATGAACAGGCCTGGTGATGAAACGGCCGGCGATGAACTGGCTCGGCGATGGAACGGCGGCGATGAAACGTCCTAGACCGTAGACTATAATGCCAAATGCTTTAGTTTATTATTTCTAAATTACTTAATTATTTCAAATCATATCCTTCTTCTGTCCTTTTTTTACACTATATTAGGTATAGCAAGTAAGACAAAAGTGGAGAAAACTAACGGCGTGTGAAATATGAAAGAGTGAAAGTGGTCATAATAGCTGTGGATCTAGTCTTTGACTTAATCCTGTCCTGATCTACATTCGCGATTAGTACACAGCGATCAAACGGCTCGAGGCCGGATTGATTGCACTCGAAATGAGTTTTTGTGCAATCCAGCTCGTTTATTGCCGCCTCGAGATCTCTTCAAGAACCCTGAGTGTATTATCAGTTGGATCATTACATTTGCATTTTGATAAGACGCCTTACAACGTTCTTTTTTTTTCAAGAGATTCATACGAAACGTATTCTAATAGTAAGAAGGATTAAGGAAAGGCTGGTAGAATAGAATCTCTAATTTAGGGTTAAAATTACATGTATGATTTTCAACATGTAACTTTCTAAATTCTATTTTACCAGCCTTTCCTTAATCCGCCTTACTTTTGGAATACGTTTAATTTAACTATAATCTATCGACAGTATTATTTAGTTGAAAACACAATTTTTAATGGTAAAACAAAATGTCGTTTTGTTACATAAAGTGGAAAGTACTGTATAATTTTACTGTATTAGGTTAGTGATTACACTGTATTCGGTTAGTTTTTACATTTAGACTCCTAAATTAACCCGTCCTGGGATTTTTAAAAATGTTGGATTTTTATTTGTTTTCTTTATTGTGTTACGTGAAGATTCAAGTCTGTTCATTGAGGATTAACATTCTTCGTTGGCTCGGTCCGTTAATCGCAGCACTTTTGAAATACAAATAAAAACCTTGACAAAGCATAACAAAAGATATAATTACAGACTTACACGATCGGAGATCATTATAATGAAGATAATCTCCACACAATCACTAATAACATTTAATCATCGCTATTTATTCAGAGGGCCTTGTTTTCTCATATCTTCAATATCTTAATTAAAAGTATCATATAGTCAATAGAGAAAAAAACTTGTAGAGTGCTATGATTTTATCTTTTTTTAAATGTATGTTGGCTACACGCTTTAGGAATTGTCATATAAAACGTCACACATAATAATTATAATGTATAATTTCAGAGTTGCCAACCTACAATATATTCCATAGCACTCTAGAAGTTTTATTTTATTGAACATATGATATAAAGAACAAAAATAAAAAAAAATAGATATTTTACTTCATGCTTAGCCCGGAAGGGTAAAACACTCGTTTCAGTTTCAATCTGCCAAACCTAACCAAACAATTAATTTTTTTGAAACATCCATGTGAAATTTTGTGTGGATATAAAATAAACATTGCTCTTTGAAAATGTGTCAAAATCTGAAAACACCCTGTCAATAGTTTTTGAGTCATTTCCAATTGAACGTAAAATAGATTAATTGAAAGCGATTTTTTGGGAAGATGAACATTTCGAAGATTCATATCTTGATTATTTTTTGGAATATCCATGTGAAATTTTGAGTGGATATTAAGTAAACATTGCTCTTTAGAAATGTGTAAAAATCTGAAAATACCCTGTCAATAGTTTTTCAGTTATTTCAAATTGAATGTAAAATAGATTAATTTTATGCGATTTTTTTGGAAAG
Source organism: Philonthus cognatus (assembly GCA_932526585.2). Classification (NCBI taxonomy): domain Eukaryota; kingdom Metazoa; phylum Arthropoda; class Insecta; order Coleoptera; family Staphylinidae; genus Philonthus; species Philonthus cognatus. Next base: position 52,651,131 of record OW052247.1, on the reverse strand, counting down.
ATGAGCATTTTAAAGATTCATATCTTGATCATTTTTTGGAATATCTGTGTGAAATTTTGTGTGGATATTAAGTCAATATTGCTCTTTAAAAATGTGTGAAATCTGAAAGTACCCTGTCAATAGTTTTTGAGTTATTTCCAATTGAACGTAAAATGGATTAATTTTATGCTGTTTTTTGGGAAGATAAACATTTAGAAGATTCATATCTTGATTATTTTTTGGAATATCCGTGTGAAATTTTAAGTGGATATTAAGTAAACATTGCTCTTTAAAAATGTGTAGAAATTTAAAAATACCCTGTCAATAGTTATATGAGTTTTTTTTTTCCAATTAAACGTAAAACAGATTAATTTTATGCGTTTTTTTGGGAAGATCAACATTTCAAACATTCATATCTTGATAATTTTTTGGAATATTCGTGTGAAGTTTTGTGTGGATATTAAGTAAACATTGCTCTTTAAATATATGTAGAAATATAAAAATACCCTGTCAATAGTTTTTAAGTTATTTCCAATTGAAAGTAAAATAGATTCATTTTATGCGATTTTTTGGGAATATGAACATTTCAAAGATTTATACCTTGATATTTTTTTAGAATATCCGTGTGAATTTTTTTGTGGGTATTAAGTAAACATTGCTCTTTAAAAATGTGTTGAAATCTGAAAATACTCTGACAATAGTTTTTAGTTATTTCTAATTGAACGTAAAATAAATTAATTTTATACGATTTTTCGGGAAGATGAACATTTCAAATATTTATATCTTGATAATTTTTTGGAATATTCGTGTGAAGTTTTGTGTGGATATTAAGTAAACATTGCCCTTTAAAAATATGTAGAAATATAGAAATACCGTGTCAATAGTTTTTGAGTTATTTCCAATTGAAAGTAAAATAGATTCATTTTATGCGATTTTTTGGGAATATGAACATTTCAAAGATTTATACCTTGATATTTTTTTAGAATATCCGTGTGAAATTTTTTGTGGATATTAAGTAAACATTGCTCTTTGAAAATGTGTTGAAATCTGAAAATACTCTGACAATAGTTTTTGAGTTATTTCTAATTGAACGTAAAATAAATTAATTTTATACGATTTTTCGGGAAGATAAACATTTCAAATATTTATATCTTGATAATTTTTTGGAATATTCTTGTGAAATTTTGTGTGAATATATAATAAACATTCCTCTTTAAAAATGTGTAGAAATCTGAAAACACCCTATCAATACTTTTTGATTTATTTTCAATTGAACGTAAAATAGGTTAATTTTATGCGATTTTTTGGGAATATGAACATTTCAAAGAATCATATTTTGATAATTTTTGGGAATATCCGTGTAAAATGTTGTGTGGATATTTAGTAAACATTGCTCTTTAAAAATGTGTAGAAATCTAAAAATACCCCATCAATAGTTTTTGAGTTATTTCCAATTAGACGTAAAATAGATTAATTTTATGCGATTTTTAGGAAGATGAACATTTCAAAGATTGATATCTTAATAATTTTTCGGAACATCCGTGTGAAATTTAGTGTGGATATTAAGTAAACATTGCTCTTTAAAAATATGTAAAAATCTCATAACACTCTGCCAATAGTTTTTGAATTTTTTCCAATTGAACGTAAAATAGATTAGTTTTTTGCGATTTTTTGGGAAGATGAACATTTCGAAGATCCATATCTTGATAATTTTTTGCAATATCCGTGTGAAATTTTGTGTGGAAATTAAGTAAACATTGCTCTTTAAAAATGTGTAAAAATTCGGAAACACCCTGTCAATAGTTTTTGAGTTATTTCCAATTTAACGTAAAATAGATTAATTTTATGCGATTTTTTTTGCGAACATAAACATGTCAAAGATTCATATATTGATAATTTTTTTGGAATATCCGTGTGATATTTTGTGTGGATATTAAGTAAACGTTGCTCTTTGAAAATGTATAAAAATCTGAAGATACCTTATCAAATTTCCATAGATTTGAATACAGTTTTTTCATGTTATTACCTTGTACAAGTTTTACATTTGTCCTAACAAGAATAATAAATATTTATATATAAACAGTAAATTTGTGCAAACACAAGACTAGAGTTATAATTAAATAAAATAAAAAGCAAGATTTAAGTTAATATAAAAAGAATAAAAGACACAATGAAAGTTATCTGTAAAATTTTAAAATGAACGCCAGTAATCAGCGACGGCTCGCAGACTAACTTCAGGGTCGGCCACAGCGCCAAGGCACACCAAATTTGAGGTTGGGTGTCGCGCTTTATAAATACAAGGAATTGCACGACAAAGTCACCTTTTAATAACGGATACATATTACCTTGGGTCTCTGGCCTACCCTGAAGTTAGGCTGCGAGACGCCGCTGCCAGTAATCAGGAAATACACGTAATAGTAATAGGGGTTTGAATCCCCATATCCGCTCCTGGCTATAGCCTTAAAATAAGATAAATATTTTACATTTTTTGCATTTTTCGGTCGGACCCCACAAAAAACCGGGCTCTAGACATTTGTCTCGTTTGTCTATGCCCTGGGTCTCCAAACTTTCCAGCCTTAGGGCCATACTGATAACTCCAGTAAGTTCCGAGGGCCAAAACCATAACAATAAGCCTTTAAAATTAGAATACTTCAGTAAACTAAATTTAATTTGCTATAATAAATATGAGTTTTCAAGTATGCTAGCCCTCCGCGGGCCTGACAAAATCTGTCCGCGGGCCGGATGTGGCCCTCGGGCCGTAGTTTGGAGACCCCTGGTCTATGCCATGCTTCGGCCCTGAAGAGACGATTCGAATATATAAAAGATTTAAATATTTGAATATTCAAATTGTTTAATTAATTAACTATGTGAATAAGTGAATGATATGATGTTAGCAAAAGTGTTTTTTTTAATGTTCGAGTATTTGAATTCTCAGCTCTAGTTTAAACATTCTGTAGCGTTACGTAACTTTATAAACAAAAAACGTTGTGTGATGTGTCAAAATTATTGAGGCAGGTTGTGGACCGTTACTACCAAGAACACAACAGTTACTTTCCAGTTGGCGCGACCTTCTAAATTTCCGAAACGAAACACCACTGGTTTGTTTTTGACGTAAGCAATTAAGTATTCCCGTGCGCGATTATTATACGTTTACATATGTATGCAATAGAGATGGTGACCTTTAGAACGTAAACAAAGAATCTAATCGACAAAAATTACGTTACACAAAATGTTATCGTCTATTTCACACTGATAAAATAACGCGGCTCGAAAGATGTTTACCAATTGAACTAAACAATTTGTAATATACACAAACAACAAAGCTGTATATTTTGCTAGTTGTAATAGGAGTAAGGATTGTAAATTTTCCGACTTTTTTAATAACCGGTAATTTGGTAAATTTGTGAATAAAAACCGGTTTACGGATAATTTTCTGATAAATTACTGTACCGTTGTTTTAAGAGTATAAGTTATTAAATGCATGGACAAATTATTAGCATTTAATAACTTACCTCAAACGAGGGTTTCCATTCCCTGATTAAGCATGAAGTAAAATTTCGAGTTTAGAAACAAAGAAAAACAATAACATGGCGATCTCATGACTATGGTAAGATTTTGTCTGATTATGTCTCTATGGACTGTGTATTGACATTTGTGACATATTGAATCTTAATAAATTGCTTGACTGCCTTTGGACTATCACAGGATTGTGTCATATTATATCTTTATTGACCATGTTTCGACTATTGTGACTGTAAGTCACTTGATTGACTGTCTTTTGACTGTGCTAGGATTTTGTCTGACTATATTTCGACTGACTAAGTCACTTAAATGACTATACCAAATACAGTCAATATAGTGATTTGATGTCAAAATCCGAGCTGTAGCGAAAAAATGCAAGAATTACTTTTTATGGACTGTATAAAGACATAATCAGAAAAAAATCTTACCATAGTCATGAGATCGCCTTGTTATTGTTTTTCTTTGTGACAGTTACGATACACATTTAAACATTTGTGACATATTTTAAAGTAACGAATGTCTTCCACTCCCAGACTAAGCATGAAGTAAAATTTCGAGTTTAGAAAAGCCCCGCGTAGAAAATTTGTCGAGGGTCGCGCAGCAACCCGAGACAAATTTTCACGGGGCTTTTCTAAACTCGAAATTTTACTTCATGCGCCACGCGTATAAAACACTGATTTACAGTAAAGTTAAAAATATATAACGCTTAGAAAAAATTACCGGTAATTTGGTAAAGTTTTAGTGTTAAATAAAATTTCGAGTTTAGAAAAGCCAGGTGAAAATTTGTCTAGGGTCGCTGCGCGACCCGAGACAAATTTTCTACGCGGGGCTTTTCTAAACTCGAAATTTTACTTCATGCGCCACGCGTTTAATACACTGATTTACAGTAAAGTTAAAAATATATAACGCTTAGAAAAAATTACCGGTAATTTGGTAAAGTTGTGAATTAAAACCGGTTTACGGATAATTTTCCGATAAGTCACTGTATCGTTGTTTTAAGGGCAAAATTCATTAAATTATTAGCATACGGATAATAATTTTCCGATAAATCACTGTATCGTTGTTTCAAGGGTAAAAGTTATTAAATGCATAGACAAATGATTAGCATTTAATTACTTATCCCTAACGAGGGTTTCTACTCCCTGATTAAGCATGAAGTAAAATTTCGAGTTTAGAAAAGCCTGAAAATTTGGATTTGCCGGGGCGCGCGAGCGAAGCGAGTCGCGCCCCGGCAAATCCAAATTTTCAGGCTTTTCTAAACTCGAAATTTTACTTCATGCGCCACGCGTATAAATCACTGATTTAAATTGAAGTTCAAAATATGCTGCTTAATTAATTGTTTATTTGAGTTATGTGGAGTATTTAATCACAATGAAAAACTTTTTGTTTCTTACTTCACTTCAAAAGTGAAGTAAGGAACACTTTTGAAGTGAAGTAAGGAACAAAAGTATTTTCATTGTATGCTGCTTAAGTTGACCGATTTTATAAAAACAACGAATTCATACAAATCTACCCAATTCATATGCATATCCTGATAAGTACACGTGATACGCATACTTAAAATCACATTCCTTGTATGTAAATGAAAAATATTTCTTCCTTACACGTGTCATCATACAAAAGCCGCATCTTTATTATCAAATCCGTGCAACATAAGGAATCCAATATCTGCTTACACACCTGCTTATTATGGTAAATTATCCGCGAGAACCGGCAGCGAATAAAGCAACAAGAGTTAATTGCACGTGCGAGTGCAATTAATATAGAAAGTCGCTGTCAGAAACAGACCGAGAATAACAACACTTCTAAAAACGTGCACGAGTAGGAGAAGACCCGCTTCCCATACGCATCCGAAGCTTGGTCAAGTCTCTTGTGGTCAGAGGATTGGATTGTACGGTTTCAGCTCTTCGAAGCGCGCACTAACAGCAGTTATGTAAGTGGGTGAGCGAAACAACTGAAGACCGAGAATTTCTTCAACGCATAATAACACACTTTAAAAACACCTGTAATGTTCTGGTAATTGGTGTAGTAATGTATTTATTGGATTTTACCTTATTTGGTGGCGTCTATGATGTATTGGAGAGTAATGCGTGGATTGGTCGGGGATTACAAGAAAGGTAGTCAATAATAACGTTTCCGCACAGTTCATATATATCCAGTTAGCCAGTCTCTGTATAAAATTTGGTAACAGCTTTTGGAGGCTGCATCCAGAACGCTGATTGGTGTATATAGTCGTCTGTCTTACTCATACCCCGCATCCTGACCACAGTCTCTCCTTTTCGACTCGATTTCCAGTTCTCCCATAAGCCTTGGCTCCCATTGGTTTCCATAAGATGAACAATAAACATGAGTTGTGTTTTTTTAAAAATACTAATACCTGTTATCCGCAAGTTTGCGCATTTCGCGGTATACCTTCAGAACTGTTCCCATTCTTGAAACCTATTCACATTCGCAACAATATTATATTGACTCAAAACAAATTCTGGCAATTTTAGCGACCACTTAACAAATTCTAACAATTTTAATCAACTTCAAACAAATTCTAGCACTTTTAGTCAACTCTAAACAAATTCATGTCATGTATTTTTAAGGGAGAAATAAAGGTTTACATATTAAGAGATAAATTCTGGAAATTTCAGGTCTGATGCATTGAGTGTAATCTTCAATATTTCTTTTTTTCCCCCGTTCATGACTACTAAATGTCGGTAGATGCGCGAATCCGTTTCCGGAACAGGAAATGGGTCAAGCCCAGGAATTTGCATACATACGTACGTAGAATAAACATAAACCGGATTGCTCGGATTCACCTCCGCATTGTTCGATTAAAATGTGTTCCTCCTTGACTTTTCCGCCCCTATTTCAAGGGGTTACGCGTCAGGTTTCGCTGTGCGTATTGCGTCCCTTCTTATCGATTCATCCCCGACACGAACTGCGAAAATATTCCGAGAAATATTAGAGAGGATAAGATCATAAAAAAAATAATAATGTGAGTCCTGGTTTTATTAAATTTTACTACTGAGTCATAGGCGTAGCCAGGATTTGGCTAGGGTGCTATATTGGGTTAACAGCTGTCAATTATTTTCACATTAAACGCCGAAAATATTGTTAAAAGATGAATATCAATTTTTGGCCAGGGTGATCAAACATATGCTATATTTGATTAACGGCTGTCAATTGTTTTCACATTAAACGTCAAAAATATGGTTAAAAGATGAATATCATAAAAAGCAGGTAGTTTGATTTCCATAATTTAAGTAGAATCATTTTGCTGAATTTCCTTCTATCGAACCGTTTTCTTTAAAAACTCACGGGTATTTTCTGTCCTGTCCCTTAGGGAGGGCAGAGGGCGCAGCACAGATTGTTTAACTCTATCCAGATTTTAATCTAGATTTAATATTTCATTATTCATCCTTAATGAGTGGATGAATAATGAAATCATTCGTCCAATGGATATTCTTAACAAATTCAAACCAATTTTAATTATTATTTCATAATTACTGTATCTCGTCACCAGAGCTTTAATATCTAAGACCATTAATTAGATATTTTATATCTAAGGCCATTAATTAGATCTTTTATATCTAAGGCCATTCATTAGATCTTTAATATTCCATTAACATAGCAGAAGAAGATAACCTAAGAAATTCAAAATTTTTATTGTGGTGTTATACTAGATTTTTTAACGCGTGTTTTCTTTATTTAGTCATTACTCATTTAGTTTGATTTTTTCTTTCGAGGCATCGTATTTATGGAAGTATTCATTGTTATCCTAACAAGTGTTTTCCACTGCCTGATTAAGCATGAAGTAAATATTTCGAGCTTAGAAAAGCCTGAAAAGTTTTAAATTGACTCCTCATATCGGAAATAATTTTAAAATTTATAATTTTTTAATGTCCAGTGGTGCAAGTTATTGATTATACTGGGTGAAAATATTAACAATGGACAAGATTAAATATCTCGATTATCAAGCAAGCGATGATCGAACAATTAAAGTATTGAACAGATCCGATTGCTGACAAACGTAACCAAAGCGGCATATTTTTAACTTCAGATCAAATCGGTGTTGTATACGCGTGGCGCATGAAGGCCAATTTTGAGTTTAAAAAAGCTTGAAAATTTGGTTTGGCCGCCACTAAACCACATTTTCTGGCTTTCTAAACTCGAAATTTTACTTCATGCTTAATCTGGGAGTGGAAACACTCGTTGGAAGCTTCGAATGGAACGCTTCTATAATCTAACTTCAGTAACTGGTAATTTACCTAACCTGACACATTGAAAACTAACCTAACCTAAAAACAATTTCACACGACATAACCTAACTTCACAATCTATTTAGTGTCATATGACAGAAAAATCTACTTCAACCTATATTAGAGCGTATTCACACTGGCCAATTTTTGTCGCGCCACAAACGCTCCACAAGAGACGAAAGCTGCCCGGTAATTGTAGCATTCACACACAGCCTACCTGACACATTAAAAACTAACATAACCTAAAAACAATTACACACGACATAACCTAACTTCACAATCTATCTAGTGCCGTATGATAGACAAATCTATTTCACTCAACCTACATTAGAGCGTATTCACACTAGCCAATTTTTATCGCGCCACAAACGCTGATTTATCGAATCATGCAGGCTGCACGGAAATTGTAGCATTCACATACAGCCACGCCACAAAATATCCCCCGACTGGTTACGAATCAAATTGACGCATTCACACGCACTCGCGTTTTTAGTGTCTTTTAGTGGAGGTGTGTGAACACGCTCTTATGCTGACGATTATTTACTTAGATTATTGACAGATTATCTAACCTAACCCTAGCTAAATCAGGCTGACTGCCAGTTACTCAAGGCAAATTAGTTAATGATTACTTAAGTAACTGGCATTTAACTTAACCTAAGAGCCCTAAGATGAAAATATTTTAAAACTAAGTTAGGTGGTTGTTTGTTGAATAAAGTTAGGTTAAATCTCACGAAATAGGTTAGGTTAGATGACAGATTACGAAATTTGGTTAGATGGCTGTTTGTGGAATAAACTTAGAATAAATCTCTAGGATTAGATCAGGTTAGATGGTGGATTATGAAGTTAGGTTAGATGACTGTTTCGGGAATAAAGTTAGGTTACATCTCTAGAATTAGGTTAGATTATCTATCTGACAGACTATCCAACCTAACTAGGTGACTGTTTGTGGATTAGATTAACAATAACAGTTGACACTATACCTTTTTAAAAATGCAACTTTAATGTGATTAGTGACAACTTGATTTTAATTAGTGCGCCAACTTGAATTTGTTTAGTGGCAAGTTTAACTTGAAAAGGTATAGCCGGCGCCAGCCGACATTTAAACAACGACACTTGACACAAGAAAAATTAAACAATATTGACACTTGACATCATGTTTTTTCTTCGCATCCGATATGACTGTTTCGGGAATAAAGTTAGGTTACATCTCTAAAATTAGGTTAGATGACGGATTTTCTATCTGACAGATTATCTAACCTAATTAAACTGTTTGTGGATTAGATTACAATAAATTACACTTTTCCTAGGTTACTTGTACCGGGTGTTTGATTAAGGATGGCCATCGGCTGTATCTCAGAAACTATGCATCGTAGAATATTGCGGTACAAAATTTCTCAGTAAAAGGAGTCAAGAGACATCGCTGGAAATATATTTTAAGTTTCTAGCTTCGCCGCCAGAGGGCGCAATCCCTATTATAAAAGATAAAAACACGTTTTTATCAAATAAATGCCAAATTAAGCTATGTTGAAAGTATGAAAATCTTAATCTACGCTAAATTTAACTCACTTTCAACTGTCTTCTCGTTTCTTTGGCTTTCATATAAGACTCAGGGGAAAATAAAAACATCTACTAATTTAAATGCCTGTAACTTTAGTTAGATTTAACCGAATTTAATAAACTCAGGCACATTTGATTGATAATTACATGCACTTTAAAACGTTATTTAGTTTGATTTATTTTAGTTTTAATATTAAGCGTCAGTTGTCGCGATTGAAAGAATCACCATATTTTTTTGATTTTCTTAATTTTTTTAAACTGGAAGGTATACTTTGGTTGATCAAGTAGCGTTTATTTTTTCTCTATAAAAAAAAAATTGTGATGTTTTTCGATATTCTTAATACTTATCGAGGTAGAGCAAAAATTCACTTTTATTAAAACGGAGTGAAAACTAAGAGTTCTGAGACAAAAATTATATAAGCACTATTTATTGCTTATATAATTTTTGTCGTAGAACTGTTAGTTAATTTTTTGATTATCTACAACTTTTAATTTTCGATATAATTAAAATTTAAGGAAATATTAAGAAAAAACGTTAACGTTAAGGTATCACTTTCGGTTTTCGCATTTTCACTAAAAGCTTTACAGATCCCCATATTGTAATAAATAGCTTAAGTTTAAAGTTTCATCTTTAGCAGTTTTTCCCACATACAGCCAGACAGACATTTTCTAAAATGGTCTTAATCGACTTAAACAGATATCTGCGCTCAAGATAATAATAATAATAATAATTTATTTCTCAACAAGCATAGCCTAATTACAGAGAAATATATATAAACTAAATATAGGTTTACAGTGTAAGTGAGTAGGGTACAAACTATAAGTTAATTAACAAATTCAGAAAACACATTCGGTAACATCACGCATAAACTGTTCTATACAGGGTGAAAAAATATCGACAAAGCATTGAATTTCGTGATAATTTCGCAACATTTTATATAATGGGGAAAACATGTAGTGATTAGTGCGGGGCGTCATATAATTAAAGGTTTGTTTATATCTAGAGAATAGTCTGGGTACATTAAAATCGATGTTGCATAACAATTCAGAATTATCAGTAAAATTATGAATTAATTTATATAAATCAACAATAGATATGCGTCGATGTCTTTTGTGTATGGTATCTAATTTAAATTCGTCTAAAGATCTTGATATGAGAATGTTTACTTTTCCTTTGTATTACATTTTTATGTTTTTTCTAATGCCATTATATGGTTTTGATATTGTCCTGTATTGGGTTTTTTCCGTTTGGGCAATAAAGATTGTTATTATTACATACGGGGACAGTAAAAACACTATTTGATTTTCGCCAAGATATATTTTTCATATTGTTTATTATAAGTGAGTGTATTTTCGAAAACAAAAAAGTTAGATAAATCAAAGCAGTTGTAACTTCGCAAATATTTTGAACCTAGTATAATCGATCATTTTGTTTTATCCATTGGTATATTAACGGTTGATAGTTGGTTAATTATCCTAGAATTGGATTATAGGTGGGAATGCTCGCTTTGATGCATTAATAAATGCAAGATGAATTGTTAGGTGGAGCGTGTCGGCGTGGAAACGGCTGTACGGTAATTGTTAATAACTGCGACATACACGTGTGTGCAATTCAAGTTTCATGTTATACAACCTACGCTAAGTTAGTTGCATCACTTTCTTGGGCAATGCCAAAAGCATCATATTTGCACATTTGTATGCATTATACATTGACCAAAACATTGTAATGCTCTATTGGATAAGACAATCATCTTGATTAGGACGAGAAATGTAGATATCAAGAATAATAGTGAAGAGGGGAGGGGGGTACTTGCATTTTACATAAAAAATTCATAAATTTTAAAACTATTTCTGATATGAGCGTTCAATTTAAAACTTCTAACGAGTGTTGGGGAAGCAGTTTATTTTGTTATCGTCACCCTGAATTATTCTTTACAATTTTGGCACATCTCTGATCAAAAATCATATACACCAGAGGTCTCTAAACTACGACCTGCATGAATCCGGCCCGCGACTAACATTTTCGTAAATGTCATATTTTAAAATATTACAACGATATGTTGTTCAATTTTTGAAAATTGTTATAACATGAATTTTGCCTTGGCCCACTCGAACATGTATACAAGGAATTTTTGTTTTAAGTATACATAAGCTGTTTTTAAAATAGTTCAAATTGAAGCTTTAAACGAGTGTTTCCACTCCCAGATTAAGCATGAAGTAAAATTTCGAGTTTAGAAAAGCCTGAAAATTTGGCGACCAAACCAAATTTTCAGGCTTTTCTAAACTCGAAATTTTACTTCATGCGCCACGCGCATTAAACAGTGAAAAATACTGAAATATTGTGATTAATCGAACTTCACTTGAAATCAGAGTTTAATACGCGTGGCGCATGAAGTAAAATTTCGAGTTTAGAAAAGCCTGAAAATTGGTCGCTCCGCGCTTCGCGCTACGCGACCAAACCAAATTTTCAGGCTTTCCTAAACTCGAAATTTTACTTCATGCTTAACCTGGGAGTGGAAAACACTCGTTTAAAGCTTCAACTTAAACTCTTTTGATAAAACAACGAATATTTGAAAATTTACCTTGGCCCACTCGATCATGTATACAGGGAATTTTAGTTTTAAGTATACACAAGCTGTTTTTCAAATAGTTCAAATTGAAGTTTTAAACGAGTGTTTTCCACTCCCAGATTAAGCATGAAGTAAAATTTCGAGTTTAGAAAAGCCTGAAAATTTGGTTTGGTCGCGTAGCGCGAAGCGCGGAGCGACCAAACCAAATTTTTAGGCTTTTCTAAACTCGAAATTTTACTTCATGCGCCACGCGCATTAAACACTGAAATTACTGAAATATTGTGATTAATCGAACTTCACTTGAAATCAGAGTTTAATACGCGTGGCGCATGAAGTAAAATTTCGAGTTTAGAAAAGCCTGAAAATTTGGTTTCGTCACTCCGCGCTACGCGACCAAACCAAATTTTCAGGCTTTTTTAAACTCGAAATTTTACTTTATGCTTAACCTGGGAGTGGAAAACACTCGTTTAAAGCTTCAACTTAAACTCTTTTGATAAAACAACGAATATTTGAAAATTTACCTTGGCCCAGCCGATCATGTATACAGGGAATTTTTGTTTTAAGTATACACAAGCTGTTTTTCAAATAGTTCAAATTGAAGTTTTAAACGAGTGTTTTCCACTCCCAGATTAAGCATGAAGTAAAATTTCGAGTTTAGAAAAGCCTGAAAATTTGGTTTGGTCGTGTAGCGCGAAGCGCGGAGCGGCTAAACCAAAATTTCAGGCTTTTCTAAACTCGAAATTTTACTTCATGCGCCACGCGCATTAAACACAGAAATTACTGAAATATTGTTATTAATCGAACTTCACTTGAAATCAGAGTTTAATACGCGTGGCGCATGAAGTAAAATTTCGAGTTTAGAAAAGCCTGAAAATTTGGTTTGGTCGCGTAGCGCGAAGCGCGGAGCGACCAAACCAAATTTTCAGGCTTTTCTAAACTCGAAATATTACTTCATGCTTAACCTGGGAGTGGAAAACACTCGTTTAAAGCTTCAACTTAAATTCTTTTGATAAAACAACGAATATTTGAAAATTTACCTTGGCCCACTCGATCATGTATACAGGGAATTTTTGTTTTAAGTATACACAAGCTATTTTTCAAATAGTTTAAATTGAAGTTTTAAACGAGTGTTTTCCACTCCCAGATTAAGCATGAAGTAAAATTTCGAGTTTAGAAAAGCCTGATTTTTTTTTTCTACGCGGGGCTTTTCTAAACTCGAAATTTTACTTCATGCTTAGCCTGGGAGTGGAAACGCTCGTTCGAAACTTTAGAGGATCCAAAAGAGGCATTCGAATACTTTAGTTCAACTGGATTCGTTACATTTTTTGAGACAATTCGTATTATAAAAGGATTCGAATATTTATAAAAGGATTCGAATATTTATAAAAGGATTCGAATACTTACAAAAGGATTCGAATATTTACAAAAGGATTTGAATCGTCAAAAATAATTTGAATTAATTGTGAGGATTAACATGAAGCATTTGTTTTGTGTTTTTAAATTTCTCGTTAAATCAGTGTCATACGCGTGGCGCATGAAGTAAAATTTCGAGTTTAGAAAAGCCCCGTGAAAATTTGTCGAGGGTCTCTAAGCGACCCTCGACAAATTTTCTACGCGGGGACTTTCTAAACTCGAAATTTTACTTCATGCTTAGCCTGGGAGTGGAAACGCTCGTTCGAAACTTCAAACTGAAGAACATTAAATGACTGAAAATGTTTTTAAAGATAATAATCCAGTTTTTTTTGTCATTATTTAATTTGGTTTTATAAATTTTTACGTGTTTTGTAATTTTTATGATGCCTGTTAATCTTGGCAAAATTAATAGTACCAGATATGGTAAAAAAGCTACAGCTTTTTGTTAGTATTTTTGTCAATTTGAATATAATTTCATGACGTTTCTTTGACTTTCCCAGTGTTAATGATATTCAGTGAATTTTTTATTTAACTAATTTTTAGGCATTCGTCGATTTTATAATAGAGTTTTATTTGAAATTTTGAACGAGTAATTCCACTCCCAGGTTAAGCATGAAGTAAAATTTCGAGTTTAGAAAAGCCTGAAAATTTGGTTTGGTTGCGTAGCGCGAAGCGCGGAGCGACCAAACCAAATTTTCAGGCTTTTCTAAACTCGAAATTTTACTTCATGCGCCACGCGGACAAAACACTGATTTGAAGTGAAGATAAAAAATTCACAAATCTTTAACCAGAGTAACATATTAGTGTGTTATCAACGATGTTCAGTACTAATTATAAGTACTTTGTATATTTTTGTTAAAACAAATGTTAACGATATTTATATGGTAATGGTTGCAAAAAAATAATTCAATCAAATTTATTTTTAAAGGATTTCTATTCGTGATTCAAAAACAGGATTCGAATCTTAGATCTTTGATAAGAATCATATTCGATCTTTGATTCGAATAATATTTATCTCTTACGAATCATTTATTCGATTATTCGCGATTCGAACCATATTAGGGGATTTGGATTCCTGATTCGAATCCTTTTACGAGGATTAGTCCCAGCTCTGCTATTTACTAATATTTAGTGGTCAGACATTTGGTCTTCTTGTTTGTTTTTATATAAGTGATGATGTATTAATAATTTATTACATTATAAATACTCAATTATATCGCATCTTCAATAAAAAAAAATCTAGAGTGCCATATTTTAATCTGTTTTACTTTCCCCCGTATGTAATACAAAGGGAAAGTATTGTTTTCGTGAAAATTTTCGAATCAAAAATTTTAGCGGAACTATCCGTTTTGAGGTCCCCTGAGTCGAATAAGACCATTTTTGAAAAATGTCTGTCTGTCTGTTTGTCTGTGTGTGTGTCTGTGTGCGCTGTACCGCAAAAACCGCTAAAGATATCGAGATGAAACTTGAAACTTAAGCTTTTTGTTACAATTGGAAGAACTGAAAAGCTTTTGGTGAAAATCAGAAAACCGGAAGTGGTACTTTACTCTTAGCGTTTTTCAGATTTTTTCAATAAATGTTCATCAAACAAAAAATTCTTTCAAATAAAAGTTGTAGATAATAACAAAATGAAGATGTATTGTTCACTTACTTTTTGTCATAGCACTCTTAGTTTTTGAGATATTTCAAAAGTTGTGTGTTTTATCTAGTTATTAGTGTGTGACAGTGTATGTGTCGATACAATTGAAAAATGTTTCAAATAAAAGTTGTAGGAAATGAAAAACACTCTTAGTTTTTAGCGTAGATTCATTTTTTGTCATAGCACTCTTAGTTTTTGAGATATTCAATAAATAGTGTTTTTTATCTAGTCATTGGTTTGTGTCAGTATGTGTTGATCCAATTGAAAAATGTTTCAAATAAAAGTTGTAGTTATCAAAAAGTTGAAGACATTTTGAAAATAATAATGCTACAAATATTTCAAAAGTGATTTAATACGCAATTTACGGGGGAAAGTAATATGATGGGCACATCACTATTTTTTAATTTAAGTTGGCTACACATTGTAGGAATGGAGATATAAAAGGTCAGATATAATAATTATAATATATAATTTCAGAGTTGCCAACGTACAATATTATCCATGACACTTGAGTTTTTTTTTTTTTAATTATTGAACATGTGTCGATAAAGAAAAGTGCGGCTGGAAAAGCGTGTGGGATTTTCTGACGTAAGCAGCACGCCAGAATTCTGAGGGCGGCTATGTCGTATAGAAATAATGATGACGTACTATCCAGGTCAAGGTTCTCCCTGTGCTGTACCTACCATCAATTCCATCAAGGTAATGCACACACACGGTCACGGAGGAAAATAAAAGTGATGATGGCCTATTGTTTGATGAATCGCACATATGTGTGTGTGAGTCAGTGAGTGTATTTGAAGTATAACCATTGTTGCAAAGATTTTACTTTGAGCGTTTAATGAAATGATTAATAAAATTGAGATTATACTCTATTTAAAAAGAAAACACAAAAATTAAAATAGAATGTTTGATCGATAACGCTACAAAACTCCGTAATTAGAGCTGTTCATGTCTAATAGCCTGATTTGTTCCAATAAACAATGTATGTCGATATATATTATGTTTGATTTAATAAACAAAACACTTGGTTAAATTTCACTAATATTTTGGTTCTTTATTCCAACTAGTTTCGACGTTAAGTCATTCTCAAGAAGTGAAAAAACCAAAATATTAGTGAAATTTAACAAAGTGTTTTCTTTATTAAATCATAGTTAAATATGTTTCACTACGTGAAAGATGAGAAACTTGTTCAAGATATATTAAGTTTGTTGTCACCTACTTTTGTTAAAGCTATGGATTGGAAATTTACCGACTTGTTGAATTACCGACAATTCGGTAAATTTATTAATCAAAACCGGTTTACCGATAAATTCCCAGTAAATCACAATATCGGTAAACTCGTGCCCGCACACTAGTTAACTAATAGTTATTTAGGTAACTAGTGTGTGAAGTTGGGCCTTTGGGCACGTTTTGCGGGTTTAGGTCACGAGTGTCCTAATCGCAAAGAGTGTCCAAAAGCCCTTTCCACACAAGTTGCTTCCGCTTCGCTACGCGAAAAGCTCGTGAAAAGCTTCAAACTAAATGCGTTTCAAAAACAACGAATGGCTGAAAATGTCCAATGTTCTGGTTCTGGTTCTTTGGGGAGTGCGCATTTCTGCACTGCACTTAGACCTCATTAGGCCCATTG
This sequence comes from Philonthus cognatus, assembly GCA_932526585.2. NCBI lineage: Eukaryota > Metazoa > Arthropoda > Insecta > Coleoptera > Staphylinidae > Philonthus > Philonthus cognatus. The sequence continues at coordinate 52,634,574 of OW052247.1, read as the reverse complement.
TGCTTCCTCCCGTTGATTACCCAGCCTCAGCTCAGCCAGCCTACCTGGTTTAGGTAGTCTAGCAAAGCCCAGGTGGGTAGATATGTACAATGTATACGAGGTGTGTAAATAAAGTGATGAGACTGATTTTTGTAAATGTTTTTATTCGAATAGAATTACAATTCAATATTTCTCCCTCAAAATAACTTCCTTGGGAAGCCAATCAGCGCTGGAGACAGTTTTTGCAATCTTCATAGCAGTGCTGAAGCTGGTATACTGGAATAGCTTTCAGCTGGTCGGTCACAACTGTTTAAATGCTTAGGAGCGTCCTAGAATGAGTTTTGTTGGGGTAATTTTTTTCGATTTCGAGAAGAGGAAAAAGTCACAAGGACTCAAGTCAGGCGAATAAGTAGGCTGAGTAACCACAAGAATATTTTTACTTGCCAAAAACTCGTTTATTGTCATTAAATACATTTAAGTTTCATCTAAAATTAATAGATTTGTCGGCTCTTATTACCGATTTTTTATAAGTGTATCTTCAAAATCTATGTTTGTTGATTAGTGAATGTTAATATACTGCCTTTCAAAAAAATCAGAACACAAAGTATTTATTGGGCGATTTTAATGAAATTTACAGAATTTGATCATGTAAATGAACTGCATCGATGATCAAAAAATCAATTGTTTTGGTTACTATTTAATGATATTTTTCCTTGATTTCACCATTATGAAGAGCTGCTGATTTTTTAATGTAATTGCTTCTAATATCCACGTAGCCTCTGAGTAGTTTGACGTTTCAGTTTATAAAACATAAAAAGATGCCCCGTGTTCGTCGGCATGCACAATATCATCATCTAAGTGAATTTGAAAGGGGTCGCATTATTGGAATGCGAGAAGCGGGTTTTTCGGTTCGTGCTATTGCTGAAAGGGTAGGCCGTAGTGGTTCGGTGATCGTACGCTGCTGGTCTAGATGGTCCGAAGCTGGGGAGAATCGACGTAGACTTGGATCAGGACGTCCAAGAAGCACCACGGAGCGTGAAGATCGAGCTCTTCGTCTTACAACTTTAAGGGACAGATTTACAACGTCGCGGGCATTGGGAAATGACTGGTTGGCTCTAAATGGCCAAAGAGTATCCATGGCTACTGTTTACAGAAGAATCCGTAGTTTTGGTATAAGATCCTACCGTCCACAATTGTGTCTACCTCTTACTCCGCAGCATCGCAGAGCAACACTTGATTGGTGCAGCGAAAGACAACATTGGACCCATGAATGGAATAACATTATCTTCAGCGATGAGTCTCGGTTCTGTTTATGGGCTCGTGATGTTCGCAGAAGAGTGAGACGTCGACGCGGTGAATGCAGAATTTTACAATTTGCTGTTGAAAGACATACGGCTCTTACACAGGGAGTTATGGTTTGGGGGGCGATAGCATATGGTAGTCGGTCTTCTCTAGTTTTTTTAGAAGCAAGTCTTAACGCGATTCGCTATATTGACAACATTTTACGGCCAGTGTTAGTGCCCTATGTAAATGGCTTGCAGAACCCCATTTTTCAGCAAGATAATGCTCGACCTCACACAGCGGCCATTACAAGACAGTTTTTTGATAGTGCCGAAATCAATTTGTTACCTTGGCCATCTCGTTCTCCAGATCTATCACCAATAGAACATGTTTGGGATATGATAGGTGTTAGAATATGTAACTTACAGCGCCCCGCTAACACTGTAATGGAACTTAGAGGTCAAATTATCGAATACCCCAAGTCGATATTGACAGCCTGATTTCTAGCATGCCTCGACATGTTAATGAGTGTTTGGGAAATCGTGGAGGCCCAACACATTATTAATTTTTATTCATTTGTTTTTTTGTTTTTCAAGTTGATTTTTTGATCATCGATACAGTTTGTTTAATGATCAAATTGTGTAAATTTTATTAAAATCGTGCAATAAATACTTGGTGTTCTGATTTTTTTGAAAGGCAGTATATAATATGCGCATCAATGAAAATTGAAATTATTGAAATTTTTAAACACTTTTTTTAACAATTGGCGCATTTTTAAAGGTTTGTTGACATTTTATTACTTTTGGAAATGTTTGATAATTTTGATATTTTCAATAATTTTGACATTTGATACGTCATTTTTGACATTTATCGACGCAGGCATAAGTTCATCGAAACAGCAGATGTTAGTCGGCGCCAGCTGACATTTTAACAATAATGACACTTGACATAAGTCGGCGCCAGCTGATATTTCAACTAACAATGACAGTTGACACTAGTTCATCTCATAAAAAATAATATAATATGCGCATCAATTAAAATTGAAATTATTGAAATTTGTAAACACTTTTTATAACAATTGTCGCATTTTTAAGGATTTTTCGCATTATACCTGTATAGAACAGTTTATGTGTGATGTTACCGAATGTGTTTTCTGAATTTGTTAATTAACTTATTAGTTTGAACTATACTCACTTACACTGTAAACCTATATTTAGTTTATATATATTTCTCCGTAATTAGGCTATGCTTGTTGAGAAATAAATTATTATTATTATATTACTTTTGGAAATGTTTGATAATTTTGATATTTTCAATAATTTTGACATCTGATATATCATTTTTGACGTTTATCGACTCAGGCATAACTTCATCAAAACAGTAGATATTAGTCGGCGCCAGCTGACATTTTAACAATAATGATACTTGACATAAGTCGGCGTCAGCCGATGTTTCAACCAACAACGACAGTTGACACTATACCTTTTTAAATATGCAACTTCAATGTGATTAGTGACGACTTGATTTTGATTAGTGAGCCAACTTGAATTTGTTTAGTGGCAACTTGAACTTGAAAAGGTATAGTCGGCGCCAGCCGACATTTGAACAACAACGACACCTGACACAAGAAAATTTAAACAATACCGACACTTGACATCATGTTTTTTTTCCTCATCCGATATACGAGTATGACGCACAATCTACCCTTGCATGCATACATTGATGCACCATCTAGAAATATCTGTAATTAGATGCATGCATTAGCGAATTGCGCATCCAGCTCCGTAATGGTATATGCAAATAGAATGGACTCTGTTGGTTTAAAAGAGGACTTTAACGCGTCTGGCCTAGTGGAATATTTGAAAATACGTACTGAAACGCACGACTTTTCCTCGTTATTTCCGGAAACAGAGTGCTACACGCGCACGCATACTCTCATACAACGTGTACCTACATGTGTGTGTGTGTACGTATTCATGTATTGACCACGATTAAGTAACACCATGGTCATATGTTTTAATTGAGGACACTACAATTTCATACTCTGTTTACATGTTAATGTTTACATCTTTGTTAATTAAAGATTTATAGGTAATTCAGTTATGATTTGTTATTAATAAAGGAAATCTGAATAAATTGATTGTGAGTTACGTGAAGATCAAATTAATTTGACGAATAAAGCACTAATAACCTTTCTTCACACTTTTATTTGAATTACCAAATGTACATTTCGTACACAAAGTCATCATTATCAATGGATTAACACTTCATAGTGTTAATCCATTGATAATGGTCACTTTGTGTCCGAAATCTACATTTGGTAATTCAAATAAAAGTGTGAAGAAAGGTTATTAGTGATCTGATTAAAGTTGAAATATTGAAAATATTTGTTTCTACCACCCTACCAGAAAAGCCTAATTTATGCATCGATTAATATTTATTTATTTATTTATACGGGAAAACCCCTTTTAACAAAAATAGAGCACTAATAATTCAAACAACAATCAAAATTACATTACATTAAATAATACTATTATTATTATTAATTCGAGCCATTCAAAGAATTAAAACTATTCACAAAATAATAACAATAAAAATCACAAATCTAAAGCATCCTCTTCAGTTTACACTTAAAACTATCAAAATTTGAATTAAATAAATCGAACCACTCCCTATCGGCCAAGCTATTTGCTGTCCTCATCATTCTGGCCAGTGGATTGTAGTGGGAGTAGTTTGTAGTGAATGTCTGCAAGCGGAAAATGGACGTATTCCTCAGATTTCGGCAGTTGGATGGAGTATAAAAATGAAGTTGCTCCAAAATATTAGGACAATCAATTAAATTATTTACTATTTTGTAGATCATGCATAAATCTGCTGTTAAGCGACGATCAGCTAGAGGTCTAATGTTCAAATCGGTCATTATTTCCTCGTAACAACCTTGCCTATGACATCTACCCAATTTGAACTCCATGCTACGTAAAAGCTTATGTTGTATTTGTTCCAATCTATTAATATGTGTTGATTGATATGGAGACCATATTACCGAAGCATATTCAACGTTGGAGCGAACCAATGCACAATATAATCGTTTTAAATACGATGGACCCAAATCTTTACACACCCTCCAGACAAAACCCCACATTTTTAAAGCTTTGGAGCAAACGTTGCTGATATGTGAGTTGAATGCAAGCCTATTATCGAATGTCACTCCTAAATCTTTCAGCTCTGCTGATTTTGCTAAATCATTTCCATCAATGCTGTATGCGTAATTGAGACTGGAGCATTTTCTACAATATGAAATAAGATTGCATTTTTTCACATTAAGGTGTAATTTATTGGAGTAGCACCAGTCATTAATCTTATTTAAGTCATGCTGCAGGCTTTTACAATCTTCAAACGATTTGACGATCCGATATATTTTGATGTCGTCAGCATACAATAAAACCTTGCTGTTAGTAATAATGTCTTCAATGTCGTTTACAAATAGTAAAAATAATATTGGCCCAGAGTGAGTTCCTTGCGGAACCCATGATGTTACAGAAATTGGTTTAGAAATGTAATTGTGTATTTTTACCATTTGAAACCTGTTACTTAAAAAGTCAGATAGCCAACGAACGGCCATATCATTAAAACCTAATGATCTTATTTTATGTAATAGAATATTATGATCGACTCTGTCGAAGGCCTTCGAAAAATCTAGGTATATGCAATCAACTTGACTATTATTTTCGAAAGCCTTCAACAAATATTGATTAAAACATAAAACCATGCTGATTCTCTGACAAAAACATTTTAACAACCCAATGCATTTGTGTCGCAACTATTTTGTCAAGTATTTTCGGTATGCAAGATTGAAGACAAACGCCCCTATAATTTGATATACGCTTCCGTTCCCCAGATTTAAAGATAGGATTGATATAGCTTAGTTTCCAGATTGATGGGAATTCACCTTGTGCCAAAGACATAGAAAATATATCGGATGTAGGACCGCATAATGAATAAATACAGTTAACTAAAAGATAGGGAGGGATGCCATCAGGGCCTGAGCTATAACTTGGGTTTAGAGACATTATTTCATTAAAAACACCCTCCTTGGAAATTACGAACTTATAATTATTGACCGAATATGCGTAAAACTCTGCTTTTCAGCACTAGTGCTTAAATGCCTAATGCTTTTTTCAATGTGGCTGGGAGTGGAAGACACTTGTTCGACACTTGTCAATGCTTATTTTGTGTTTTTCTGTTTTAAGCAAAAAATTCGATATCAAGAAAAGTCGTGAAATAGTAAATATTAAGAAAAGCTATGAAATTTGTTAACAATGAAAAAACAATCAATAATTTTTCCCATTAAACGTTGAAATCATCAAATTTTATAAAAATCGATAAAAATCTTGTAAATTATCATTTCCTGGGTTAATTTGTGAAATTTAGACTTATCGTGTATATCCAAACTAATTTGTTCGCAGGCCACATACAGGGAATTTTTCTTTTAAGTATACATACTGGGAGTTTTCCTTTTAGGTATACATATCCCAATTATGTGCTGTAAATTTTCGAATATTCGTTGTACGCGACCCTCGACAAATTTTCTACGCGGGGCTTTTCTTAACTCGAAATTTTACTTCATGCGCCACGCGTATAAGTCAGTGTCTTATACGCGTGGCGCATGAAGTAAAATTTCGAGTTAAGAAAAGCCCCGCGTACGAGAAATTTAAAAACCCCAAAGAAATGTTTCATGTTAATCCTCATAATTAATTCAAATTATTTTGGACGATTCAAATCCTTTTGTAAATATTCGAATCCTTTTGTAAGTATTCGAATCCTTTTATAAATATTCGAATCCTTTTATAAATATTCGAATCCTTTTATAATACGAATTGTCTTAAAAAAATGTGACGAATCCAGTTGAATTAAAGTATTCGAATGCCTCTTTTGAATCCTCTAAAGTTTCGAACGAGCGTTTCCACTCCCAGGCTAAGCATGAAGTAAAATTTCGAGTTTAGAAAAGCCCCGCGTAGAAAATTTGTCGAGGGTCGCGTAGCGACCCGAGACAAATTTTCACAGGGCTTTTCTAAACTCGAAATTTTACTTCATGCGCCACGCGTATAAGACACTGATTTAACGAGAAATTTAAAAACACAAAAGAAATGTTTCATGTTAATCCTCACAATTAATTCAAATTATTTTTGACGATTCAAATCCTTTTGTAAATATTCGAATCCTTTTATAATACGAATTGTCTTAAAAAAATGTAACGAATCCAGTTGAACTAAAGTATTCGAATGCCTCTTTTGAATCCTCTAAAGTTTCGAACGAGCGTTTCCACTCCCAGGCTAAGCATGAAGTAAAATTTCGAGTTTAGAAAAGCCCCGCGTAGAAAATTTGTCGAGGGTCGCGTAGCGACCCGAGACAAATTTTCACGGGGCTTTTTTAAACTCGAAATTTTACTTCATGCGCCACGCGTAAAAGACGCTGATTTAACGAGAAATTTAAAAACCCAAAAGAAATGTTTCATGTTAATCCTCACAATTAATTCAAATTATTTTGGACGATTCAAATCCTTTTGTAAATATTCGAATCCTTTTGTAAGTATTCGAATCCTTTTATAAATATTCGAATCCTTGTATAAATATTTGAATCCTTTTATAATACGAATCGTCTTAAAAAAAATTAACGAATCCAGTTGAATTAAAGTATTCGAATGCCTCTTTTGAATCCTCTAAAAGCATTCGAATCCAGGATTCGAATCATGAATGCTTCGAATCCTGCCCAGCTCTGGTAGACAGTCTTTTAGACTTCACTAAGCAAATGCCTTATTCACGGGCGTGGAAAAAATCCTAGGTATTTGACCCACCCAGGACAAAATGCTGGCTGTGCCCCTGATTTATGTTTTTATTTTTCAATATTTCTACAATCATAATCCAAGCATTCGAATCCAGGATTCGAATCATGAATGATTCGAATCCTGCCCAGCTCTGGTAGATAGTCTTTATCTTTAGACCTCACTAAGCAAATGCCTTATTCACGGGCGTGGAAAAATTCCTAGGTATTTGACCCACCCAGGACAAAATGCTGCCTGTGCCCCTGATTTATGTTTTTATTTTTCAATATTTCTACAATCATAATCCAATTAACGGTATCCGAGCCTTAATTATAAGCAACTTTTTTTTAATAATCTTCCACGAAATATTCGCACATGCACACTTTTTGTACGTGATCCATCATCTAGGTCAGGTATAATAAAACCCTGCGGTTATTAAAAGTTGGTGTGTACTTTTTCGCTTTAGCGTCCTACTACAGGCTATAAATAAAGAGATGCTGTTATAGTTAGTGAAGCAGTTCTACTAATTATAGAGGAACGCCTGCTTGAATTCCGCCAATACGAGTTACAAACCGATACGAACACTCAATTTTTGATAAAAATTAAAAAAGCGCAGATTGTACGTGCGCTCAACCATGGATGTGTGTAAATGTGTTGTGGCGTCCAAATATAGTTAAATAACTAGAATAAGTTAGTTAATAAATTAATAAGTTAAAAATTGAATGATGTTGGCTAATAGTCGTGAAACTAAGGCCAGGCAAAAGCAAAAAAAAAAAAAACGTGCGCTCAAGGAGAAATAAATAGGAAGTGCTGTTTACTCGTCCTGTTTTCTTATCATATCGAATTTAATGATAACAGAATGCGGCTTTGGTATAATAAAACATTTTTTCGTCGTGCCCCTGGGTATTGTGTGAATGTGTTGTGACGTCCAAATATACATGTTATATAACTTAGAATCAGTTTAATAAATATTGATAAAATTAAAAATTGATGTTGGCTAATAGTCAAGAGGCTAAAGCCAGGCAAAAGCCAAAACAAAAAAAAAACATTTTTACCTTTACGCTGCAACATTTAAATATACATTAAAATAGGGAATTACGTGTGTTTGTAATGATTTTGTTGTTTATGTAGAATTTTGTTGTTGTTGATTTCAAAGTGTGTATTAAAATAATTATTGTAACGTTAATGAAATGAATTACGACTATAATTTAATATTTATGGAAGTATATTTATGTCAGACAATACATTTATAAATAAAGATACTAGTTGAAGGATATTGAATCGTGTATTTTGTAAACACAGCTAATTTTGCTTTCAAGTATTAATAACTCGATGATTACAGCGTGAATTCGCAGGAATTCGTTGTTTTTATAAAAGCGTTCAATTTTAAGCTTCTAACGAAGGTTTCCACTCCCAGATTAAGCATGAAGTAAAATTTCGAGTTTAGAAAAGCCTTAAAATTTGGTTTGGCGAAGCGGAGCGACCAAACCAAATTTTAAGGCTTTTCTAAACTCGAAATTTTACTTTATGCGCCACTCGTATTAAACAGTGATTTAACGAAAAATTTTAAAACACCCAAAAGACATTTTTTATGTTAATCCTCACAATTAATTCGAATTATTTTTGACAATTCAAATCCATTTGTTAGTATTCGAATCCTTTTATAAATATTCGAATCTTTTCATAAGGATTCGAATCCTTTTATATGGATTCGAATCACCCACATTTGGATTCGGATACAATCCTCTTAAAAAAATTTAACGAATCCAGATCACGACTGATTTGAAGTGAAGTTCAAAATATACTATTTATAAGTTTGTTTTTATGTCTTAACAATATATCCCAAAGAATATTGGTCGAATTTTTTAAGCTCAAGATTTGGTCAGATGAAATGAATATTTGTACAATGTATTAATGTCAGATCTAACTTAAGCAGTATATTTTTAAATAAGAATAAAATTATACCTCGTTGATTATTGAGGTACGTATTTTTTGAAAATCTATGATCACTTTAGCGAAACAATTATAATGATTTTAATAAAAAGTTTAAAATCATAAATAGTTAACTATTATTATTACATTAAAATTGTACCTGTTGTATCTGTTATTTTTATCTATCTATACATTGTTTCTATCTAATTATATATTTTAATACTTACTTTTAAGCTTCAAACATGTAATGACAAGTGTAAGGCTTAGGCTCATAACACAATAAATGAATTGAATTGAATTGAATTGAATTGTACCAATTTGTAATTCTAAGAAGTATATTATTTATTTCAAAATACTTCAGTGTTTTACACGCGTGGCGCATGAAGTAAAATTTCGAGTTTAGAAAAGCCTGAAAATTTGGTTTGGTCGCGTAGCGCGTAGCGCTACGCGACCAAACCAAATTTTCAGGCTTTTCTAAACTCGAAATTTTACTTCATGCTTAACCTGGGAGTGGAAACACTCGTTTATAGCTTCAAACTGAACGTTTTTATTAAACGAATGAATGCCTGAACATTTGCAGCGTAAATATCCGGAAATGTGTACTTAAAAGAAAAATTCCCTATATTTACTTTTATACTGTTCAACAATTTTTTCACGCAGCACAGCAAAATCCGTAGGTTAATACAGTATAATAGGATTTTCTGAAGTAAGAGAAAGACAAAATATAAAGCAGACGAATGGTGATAAGTATTGTTACCATGCCTACGTATTAGAAAATAAATGTTATCCTGTTTGTCAAATTTTACTTCAAATTTGCAGTTGTCAACTGCCGCGATGTCTTATATTCTGAAAGAGAGAATATATATATATATATATAATCATTTAAAATCCCTTTTACCCTTTAGGGTGTCGAGAGATTATAAGTTATTAAATGTAGCAAATTTTGAGTTCCAAATTAAGCTCTTTTGTTTTTACAACGGATGTCGAAAAATTTACAGCTTATGCATATGTTTACATAAAAGAAAATGTTTACGTTGTTTTTTTTTTTTTAGAAGAGTTCAATTTGAAGTTATAAACGAGTGTTTTCCACTCCCAGACTAAGCATGAAGTAAAATTTCGAGTATAGAAAAATTGTCGAGGGTCGCGCATCGACCCGAGACACATTTTCTGGGCTTTTCTAAACTCGAAATTTTACTTCATGCGCCAAACGTACAAACAAAATTTTTGTGAATTTATGTATATTTAAACCTCAGTTGAAATCAGTGTTTTATACGCGTGGCGCATGAAGTAAAATTTCGAGTTTAGAAAAGCCCAGAAAATTTGTCTCGGGTCGCTGCGCGACCCTCGACAAATTTTCACGGGGCTTTTCTAAACTCGAAATTTTACTTCATGCTTAGTCTGGGAGTGGAAAACACTCGTTTAAAGCTTCAAATTGAACTCTATTATAAAATCGACGAATGCCTGAAAATTACGTAGATAAAAAATTTACTAAATATCATTAAAACCGGGAAAGTCAGAGAACAGTCATGAAATTATATTCAAATTGACCAAAAACACCAACAAAGAAGCCATATGACATTATTAAATTTGTCAAAACCAAGATCATTACTGTGCAAGGTTGTCTCGATTTAAAGCGAGCCGACCTTATCACGCGCGGAAAACCTCACATGACGTCTAAATCAAAGTCATTACTGTATAAGGTCGACTCGCTTTAAACTGAGACAGTCTTGTATAGTTTTGTCTTCATTTAAACGAGTGTTTTCCACTCCCAGACTAAGCTTGAAGTAAAATTTCGAGTTTAGAAAAGCCCCATGAAAATTTGTCGAGGGTCGCGCAGCGACCCGAGACAAATTTTCTGGGCTTTTCTAAACTCGAAATTTTACTTCAAGCGCCACGCTTATAAAACAGTGATTTAACGATAAATTTTAAAACACCCAAAGGACATTTTTTATCTTAATCCTCACAATTAATTCGAATTATTTTTGACAATTCAAATCCATTTGTTAGTATTCGAATCCTTTTATAAATATTCGAATCCTTTTATAAATATTCGAATCTTTTCATAAGGATTCGAATCCTTTTATATGGATTCGAATCACCCACAGTTGGATTCGGATACAATCCTCTTAAAAAAAATTTAACGAATCCAGATCACGAATCCAGTTGAACTAAAGTATTCGAATGCCTCTTTTGAATCCTTTAAAAGGATTCGAATCCAGGAATCGAATCCTGAATGATTCGAATCCTGCCCAGCTCTGCCACCTGATCACCTCTTCTACCAATTACAGCATTCGGAAAAGTAGTATTTAAAAATTCACGCAGATTAACTATGTCGTGCGCAGGGTAGCCATCCTGCTGAAACCATATATGGTTGAAGTCTACTCCTAGAAGTGGCCTCATTGCTGAAATAATTTTATCCCGGAGAAGATCCAAATACTTCACTCTATTCAAATTTTCCTCAATAAAGAAGGGCCAAACAATATGATCTCCGATGATACCCGCCCATACCTTCAATGTTTTTGTGGGTATTAAGTTCGCAAATACATGCGGCGTCATTTTCATTCTTTTTTTAAATTTATTTGTACGTTCATCATCGGTTTACAGAACAGAATGGTGTTTTGTCATGTTTTGGAAATATCTGATGACCTGTTGAAACTTTGTAAGATTTGTATCCATTTCGTTTGAGAACTTGTCGAACCGTGTCCCTGTTAGTACCAACTTCTGTAGCAATTCGAAAGCTGGATTTTGACGAATCTTCTTCTACAACAGTGGTGGGGAAACTTTTCTTAAGACGGGCCATTTGTAATAACCAGACAATCGTAGCGGGCCAAAAAATAATGCTTAATCGTAGGTAGGTAGTTTTTATGCGGGTCGTCACATTACGAAGTAAGAACGCTTTCAAACATTCTCACGACGGCACTCTTAAACGGGCCGGATTAAACCTTTCCGCGGGCCGTAGTTTCCCCATCACTGTTCTACAATAACGCAAATCATTATGTCCCGTCTTTCCTGGTGTTCTGTGGCAGCCCTTTGTTCTCTTCTGTGGCATTTATTGTTAGCAATACATCCAGTCTGTTCAAAAGCACGAACAATTCTTGAAATTGTTGAACAATGTGAAATTCGCCGGTTCTCAAAATTTGCTACATTTAATAACTTGAAACAAACTTGAAGTAAAATTTAACAAACAGGATAACATTTATTTTCTAATACGTAGGCATGTTAACAATAATTATCACGATTCGTCTGCCAAATATTTTGTCTTTCTCTTACTTCAGAAAATCCTATTATACTGTATGGATTTTGCTCTGTGCGTGAAAAAATTGTTGAACGGTATAAAATGTAATATACATATAGGCGTGTATAAAGGAGATGTTTTGTTTTAAGTTACGGTAAGTGTACGCTGATGTTAACCTACAACAGTGTGGTTAAATGTTGATTAAAAATTCCCTTTCTTGTAAATGGTGGGTGCGCCGGGTTAACACTATTGTGGTAACTTTATGGAAAATTCTACAGAGAGTTTTATGTAATACCGAACATTTTCATAACGAGAATTTTTCTTTTAAGTATGCATACGTTGTACATTTTCCGACGCTCGTTTTATTAAAAGAATTCAATTTGAAGCTATAAGAGAGTGTTTTCCACTTCCAGGCTATGCATGAAGTAACATTTTGAGTTTAAAAAAGCCGGAAAATTTGGTTTGGTCGCGTAGCGCGAAGCGCGGAGCGGCCAAACAAAATTTTCAGGCTTTTCTAAACTCAAAATTTTAGTTCATGCGCCACCGGTACAAAACACTGATTCAATGTAAAGTTTAGCGGTGTGTTTTAAACTTTAAAATATGTCATTGTTTAATACGCGTGGCGCATGAAGTAAAATTTCGAGTTTAGAAAAGCCTGAAAATTTGGTTTGGCCGCTCCGCGCTTCGCGCTACGCGACCAAACCAAATTTTCAGGCTTTTCTAAACTCGAAATTTTACTTCATGCTTAGTCTGGGAGTGGAACACACTCATTTTAAGTTTCAAATTGAACTTTTTTAAAAAGCAACGATTATCTAAAGATTTACCGCATATACGTTGTAATTAGGACATGTATACTTGCAAGAAAAACTCCCTGTATTTACAAGTTGAGGTATTAATTGCGATTGATTGGCTACAATTTGTAATGGTCATATAGGCAACTGAATTTACTCATAACCTAAACATTAAAGGTGTCAAATTGTATTGGATACTTTGGTTTGATAATTAGAATATACGAAAATGAACATTGAAAATGTTCGGTGTTACATAAAACTCTCTGTATATCTATGTGGTTGATTAATTTTATTTTACCTTTGCTTAAAAAAATATTGGACCGGAAGAAAAATACGCAATACTTGTGGTGGTTTATCATAATTTAAATGTTGCCAACTCGGCGGAAAATCCGGTAAATCGCACTTCCTCATAAAATGTTAAGATTTGAATGTTGCAAATTTGCCAACTGCGAATTTTTCGTATGTATCTTTAAAAATTATCTAGAAGAATATTTAACAATATATTTTTGTGAATTATTGGTAAGAATTTACCATACACCCCGTGGGTATTATAGATTAAAATGATATTATTTGAAAGTAATCGACGAGTACTATCTAGATATGCAATTAATTTCGACCGGAAACGTTAAATAAATTTAAAAAAATAGTTTGAAAATTTTGAAAATATTAAGTCCTAGCAGTAATACGCTTTGATTAAAACACTTGGTTTGTTTCACTGATTTTTTATTTTTACTCCAACTAGTTTCGACCTTAGGTCATTCTCAAGGAGATATGTACAAAATTTTACAAATGTATCGATATTTATACAAATTTTACAGCTAATTTCAGGTAATAAGGGCCGTCGCGATGGGGGAAAGCCAAATGTCTTCGATGTTATTAAGCGTGGTTTTTCCATTTTTTATTGCTCTGTTTATTTCTAATCCCTCTCGGAGATTCAAGTCACGTCCCTTATTACCTGAATACAAAATATTTAAATTACTATTATTGAAAAAATGGTTATTTTCTATACAATGTTGTGAAAGTCCGGTGGAAAATTTATTATTTAATATTGATTTTTTGTGTTCACTTAATCTAATTTTAAAAGTTCTTCCTGTTTGTCCTATATATACACAATCACAATCTCCGCACTTGATTTCGTATACGCCACTTTTTTCAAATTTGTCTATGTCGGATTTATTATGCACTAAAAGTTTGTGTAGATTAATTGGATTTGTCATTATAACATCAAATGTATACCCTTTTAAACAATTTTTTATATTTTCTGATAGGTTGTTAACAAATTCCAGTTTGCACCACTTATTTTTTTCCGTTTTGTTTGCGCATAAAAATATTTTTCAAATTGTTTTAATTTTTTCTTTTTGACAAATCTATCTATTAATTGAGTACTGTAACCGTTATTAAATGCAATTGTTTTTATAGTTTTTAGTTCTTGTTTAAAATTATGTTGATTAAGGGGGATATGTATAAGTCTATGGATTAAGGAGTGGAAAGTGCTGTATTTAATTTTATGGTGTGTGTTAGAAGAATTAGGTATTATGGTATCGGTAAAGCTATGTTTTCTATGAATTTTAAAATCTAATTTATTGTCAATTCTGGATATGGTTAAGTCGAGGAAATTTAAACTATTGTTAACCTCCATTTCTGTAGTGAACTGAATATTATTATTAATGGAGTTAAGAAGATGTGTGAAAAGTTCAAGTTGACGAGTTGTTCCTTTCCAAATACAAAAGATATCATCGACATATCTAGCCCAATAAAATATGTTAGAAGTAGTTTTTTGTTTAAATAAATATTGTTCAAAATTAGCAATAAATATTTCAGTTAGGAGCGGCGATAATGGAGACCCCATTGGCAAACCGTCTTTTTGGTAATATATTTTATTATTAAATTCAAAATAGTTTTGATCTATGCAGAGATTGACTAGTAGTATCAAGGCTCTCCTCACTGCAGAGAATGGCGACAGTGGCGGTAACTGGAGCCATACGCACTACCCCATCAGCGGCGCTAGAAATGCTACTGAACCTCACCCCCCTGCATATCCTAATACAGGGCGAGGTCAGATTGGCAACGTATCGATATCACCACGCGGCCCTATTGGATCCGAAGGTGATAGTCTTCACACCAAATGGGCTGTCAACTGCCATTGAGGCGGATGACACCCTAAGTATGAGGACTGACTACGCAGTCACGGACTACTGCGAGGATCAGCCGTACAAGGTCCTGTTCCCAAGCAGGGACGACTGGGAGCGACACAAAATCACCCCAGAAAAGGCTGACTCCTACTGGTACACTGACGGCTCAAAACTGTCCACTGGAACAGGAGCCGCAGTCGTCGGACCAAGGACTGAACTTTACTACAGCCTTGGCAGGTATGCTACCATACTTCAGGCTGAAATATACGCCATTGAAATGTGCGCCCACGAAATCCTTTCAAAGGGTTGGGCGGGCAGGACAATAAAAATATGTTCGGACAGCCAGGCGGCCCTTAGGGCCCTGGCATCTTCTAGATGCTCCTCGCTGGCTGTACGGAACTGCAAGGAAGCCCTCTGCCAAATGGCACAGGTAAACGGGGTCAGTCTGATGTGGGTGCCAAGCCACTCTGGCGTGGAGGGAAACGAATTTGCCGATTCCCTAGCCAGAGAGGGGGCGCGTACAGGCTACATCGGACCAGAACCCGCTCTGGGGATACCCAGATCAACAGCTAGAGACCGTAACAACGGATAGATGAGACACGAGGCACAGGATTTCTGGCAAAACCGCCCTGGGATGAGACATTTCAGAGCGGTAACAAGTGGACCATCTGCGGCCAGGACGGCCTCATGGTTGAAGCTGAGCAGATCAGATGTTCACACATTAACTGCTCTCTTCACTGGACACAGCCGTCTAAGGCATCACCTTAACAAACTAGGACTGAGCGACACCACTGAGTGCCGCCTATGCCTAGAGGATGATGAAACAGCAGAGCACGTCATATGTGCCTGTCCAGCTGGCAACCAGATCAGGACCACGGTGTTTGGCACACCAAAGCTAAACCTGAAGGACCTGGAGAAAACTTCACCTGACAAGATCCTTGACTGCATCAAGAAGATGGACTTGGAAGGTGAACTGTAAGGTCGGATGTTCGACCTTAATTGTGAGCCACAATAGATCCTTGCGGTCGCAGTGGAGGGTAGCATAACTACCCACTCACTTTCAATAGAATAGAATAGAATAGACTAGTACTTTCATTTCTGTTTTATTTGAATCTGGGTGGTTAGTACTATTGATGAGATCATCTAAAATATCTTTTAGTTGCTTTGTTGGGACTGAAGTAAAAAGGCTTTTAACGTCAAACGATATTAATTTTGAGTTTTCAGGAACCTCTAACGATTTTAATTTTTTTACTAATTCTATTGAATTTCTAATTGAGTATGTTGACTTAAAATTAATGAACTCTGGTAAAATTTTATTCAAATATTTACATAAGTTGTATGAAGGAGCACCTAGCAGTATGTAAACTAACCATCGTGCGCAAAGAGATTTACGCAATTTATCCTATTGCGAACCTTTCTCCTAACCTAACCTAAAGTATGTAAAATATTCAACGTGACCAAAAATTTTTTTAGGCGAAATATAGCCGTTGACACAAACTAGAATTCAGCCCAATTGAATTTACAAGAGTGTATTAATTTATGTTAGTTATTCTATAAATCCATATGAGTCCAAGTGTAATGTGCTAATGTTATAATCGTTACAAAACACGTAAACATTTATAAAACCAACTTAAATATTCACAAAAATAATGGAAACAAGTTTAACAAACTGGGGGGCTCCCACAGAAGAAAGTTATATTAAAAGGTCAGGGAAAAAAATCTTGAATCAGGGAAATGTCGGAAAACTTTAACATTTCAGATTGTGGCTACCATATCAGTTTTACTTCAAATAATGTTGAACAAAATTTTGAAAACTAGATTATTATCATTAAAAAAAAATCAGTCATTTTATGTTCTTATCAAAGCAATCAGTTTGAAATTTCGAACGAGCGTTTCCACTCCCAGACTAAGCATGAAGTAAAATTTCGAGTTTAGAAAAGCCCCGTGAAAATTTGTCGAGGGTCGCGCAGCGACCCGAGACAAATTTTCGGGCTTTTCTAAACTCGAAATTTTACTTCATGCGCCACGCGCATAAAACAGTGATTTAACGAGAAATTTAAAAACACGCAAAACAAATTTTTCATGTAAATCCGCACAATTAATTCGAATTAATTTGACGATTCAAATCCTTTTCTGAGTATTCGAATCCTTTTTATAAATATTCGAATCCTTTTATGAGGATTCGAATCACCCGCATTTGGATTCGGATACGAATCCTCTTAAAAAATGCAACGAATCCGGATCACGAATCCAGTTTAACTAAAGTATTCGAATGCCTCTTTTGAATCCTCTAAAAGGATTCGAATCCTGCCCAGCTCTGGAAAATAAAATATTGTAATGGAGAAACTGCAAAATATGGCACTTATTTAACTTTCTAAAAGTAAGCACAGTCGACGCAGCCCAAATTTGAACGCCAAAATTTGATGATGTAATTTACACTTTGCAACATAGCCGTTCGTCGCAATTAAATTTGACAGCTTTTAAAAATTATTGTCAAAAATTTCCGATGACGCCTCTCTTTCTAATACCACTGGCTAAAGCCAGAATTACAAGATCAATTATAGTAACAAATACTATGACAACCAAAGAGCGTTCACATTTGGGTTGCGTCGACTGTACATTCGAGTAGGTACTTAAATTCTTGTTTAAAGGAAATTATTGAAATTATGTCAAAAAAGTAGATAGAAGACCAGCATTACGGGTGGCAAAAATAGTGTGGATGTTTTGATAGGGTCCCTGGCAAAGTTGTCGTGATTGATTGTTTCGTGTACAGCTCATTGATTAAATGCAAAACTCGGCTTCGCCGGCTTCTGCAGGTGAGGCGAGGGCGTGAACTCGACTTACGCCTTGTTCTACTTATACTAGGTCGATTCAGTGCAGAACTCGGCTAACGCCTCAGTCTGCTTCTGCTGGCTCGATTCAGTGCAGAACTTGGCTTACGCCTCATCCTCCTTCTGTTGGGTCGAATTAGTGCAGATCTCGGCTAAAGCGTCGTTCTGCATTCACTGAGTCGATTCAGTGCATAACTCGTTCCAATTCAGATTCTAGCTAGTTAAATTAGTTGCTAACTACCAGAGCTTGGTAGGATTCGAATCTTGGTTTCGAATACGTCAAAAGAGGTATTGCAATATTTCAGCGCAGTGGCGGCCGGTGGCTAACTTCATATGAATCAAAAATGCAAAAGTTACGCATCTCGGAATTTAAAGGTGCGCTCGGGCAGCTTGGTGGTGTAGTGGTTAGAGTGTTGTACTGCCACGCCACGGACCGGGGTTCAAATACCGGCCTAACAAGTTGTCTGCATTTATATAGGTTAGGATAAAAATGCCAAACACTCGGATATGACGTTAAATGCATGTAGGACCCGTGTACTGCCTGGATGTTGCGTGCACGTTAAAGATCCCTACCGGTGGGTTGGAACTCCCACCGGGTTCGGCAAAATTCCCGGATAGCTGTAGACCTAATCTCCGGCGTCATGATTGGCCTTAGCAGCGGAAATAGATGACGTAAAACCCAAAATACATTTTTTTTTAAAAAAAGGTGCGCTCGTTGCGCTGCTAAATTCATGTTTTATTGATGTAATTCTGTGACGCACAAAGCATTTGTAAACAAAAATTTCGAGTATAGAAAAGCCTGAAAATTTGGTTTTGGTCGCTTCTGTTCGCGGAGCGACCAAACCAAATTTTCAGGCTCTGTTGAAACTCGAAATTTTACTTCATGCGCCATTTTTTTCCAGCGAGTAATAATACTCCTCTTTAAAAAAAACTCCTTGTATAGTTGCTCCGCAGTCTTGGGGGTATTATAGTTTATTTATTTATTTATTTATTTACGGAATCTCCAGTTTGAACACAAAACAAACTCTTTCGACTAAATAGATGATTTCTGAAACAAACAAGGGTTTTTATTTGTTATCCTTATTGATATGTACACTTCTGTGCAATAAAATTAAGTACACAAAATATGTTATAGTTTAAAACGGACATGATGAGTTTCGTAGTTACGAAAATATGTCAAATTTCGTTAATGTCGAATGCTGCGTCATTTAGACAACAATTCAAAAATTCAAATTCTAACTAAAATAGAAGATGGTTTTTCTATTTCGGCTTTGTTGTATTTATTACGAGCGTTTTTTCCAAAAGGTGTTAGTTTTGGTTTTAAGGGCGGTCTTATATGGACGTTTTTAGCGCGATAGCGGAGCGGGACGGATCGTTTTTTCCGCTCCGCTTTTAGCTCTTATACGGAGCGGATTAAACGCGTTTTGCAAGCGGGTGCTAGGCGAGTTCGCCGCCGAGCCTTCGGTGCCGTCTATCATTCAGTTGTGCTACGCTGAATAATAAGCATGGACGAAATAGATTAATTGCGTCATATTATTATTTATTTATCCTTTATTATTCATAGACATTACTGTATTTATGTATTTAATGTTTTTATAAATATAAATATTACTTACCTAAATTCCACATGCACTCCGCCCACTGAGCAAATAACGTTATATCAACAGTGCAGCAACATTAAACGTTGTTTTAATGATGATAAAACATTACTTAAATGGATTTGTTCCTTGGGCGGTGCCTGAATTTCTAAGATAAAACTTTCTGTATCAAACATACTTATAAAATCACGTTTTAGCGCTAGGATATAGACAATCACTTTTTTCCCTTTTATTTAACCCGTAACCGGTATACAAATTTCTGTCAAAAATTTTACACTTTGATGGGTAATAACCTGCATATTAAAAATAGACTGTGAAATGGGCATTTCCCTAGTATGTTGGCCAATTGGAAAGTCAGGGAAAAGGGAAGCTGCTGGCGGTACAAAATTTACGAGCGCAGAGACCGCTCTCCAAAAAATAATAATTAATTCTTTTAATTATTTTGTTCTCATCACACTATTTTTACAAGAGATTGGGGGCGGTTTTAAATTGTTAGTTATTTTATTTTTCGCAATTTCTAGAAAATATCAAAGATTTTTTAAATATTAAATAAAATTATACTTATATCTTAGAGATGGAAGTTTACCTAAGAATTTATAATTTATATTTTTTGTTTATTTATTTTTTAATTTTGGACACTTATCTTAACTCAAAAATATTTATTTTTGCGTTACGACTAAATATTGTAAGGTAAATATTACGAGTTTAACTCGCTTTGGCCGATTTTTTACAAAAATATTGCAAAAAACGCCCGCTTTGAAAACGCGTTTCACTCGCCCGTATAAAGAAGGCGCATAAGAAACCATGTGTTAAAACTGAAAAACGCGTCCGTCCCGCTCCGCTCAAATCTAAACGCAAAAATATTTATTTTTGGGTTCCGACTAAATATTGTAAGGAAAATATTACGAATTTAACTCGCTTTGGCCGATTTTTTACAAAAATATTGCAAAAAAAAATAGAAAATATCATAGATTTTTTAAATATTAAATAAAATTATACTCATATCTTAGAGATGTAAGTTTACCTAAAAATTTATGATTTATATTTTTTGTTTATTTATTTTTTAGTTTTGGACACTTATCTTAACTCAAAAATATTTATTTTTGCGTTACGACTAAATATTGTAAGGTAAATATTACGAGTTTAACTCGCTTTGGCCGATTTTTTACAAAAATATTGCAAAAAACGCCCGCTTTGAAAACGCGTTTCACTCGCCCGTATAAAGAAGGCGCATAAGAAACCATGTGTTAAAACTGAAAAACGCGTCCGTCCCGCTCCGCTCAAATTTAAACAGACGCGAGTGCTGGCGTTTTCTCCGCCTCGCACCCGTCCGTCTACGGACTCTCATATAAACCTAAGGGACCTCTTAGATGGACGTTTTAAACGCGAGGCGGAACGTGAGCGGGCGCAAGCGTTTGCGTTTTAACACATAGGTTTATATGCGAGTCCGTAGACGGACGGGTGCGAGGCGGAGAAAACGCCAGCACTCGCGTCTGTTGAAATTTGAGCGGAGCGGGACGGACGCGTTTTTCAGTTTTAACACATGGTTTCTTATGCGCCTTCTTATACGGGCGGCTGAAACGCGTTTTCAAAGCGGGCTTTTTTTTCAATATTTTTGTAAAAAATCGGCCAAAGCGAGTTAAACTCGTAATATTTACCTTACAATATTTAGTCGTAACGTAAAAATAAATATTTTTGAGTTAAGATAAGTGTCCAAAATTAAAAAATAAATAAACAAAAAATATAAATTATAAATTTTTAGGTAAACTTACATCTCTAAGATATGAGTATAATTTTATTTAATATTTAAAAAATATTTTCTAGAAATTGCGAAAAATAAAATCTCTTGTAAAAATAGTGTGATAAGAACAAAATAATTAAAAGAATAATTAATCATTTTTTTGAGAGCGGTCTCTGTGCTCAATAAATTTTATACTGCCGTCTATTTTTAATATGCAGGTTATTACTCATCAAAGTGTGTGAAATTTTTGACAGAAATTTGTGTACCGGTTACGGGTTAAATAAAAGGAAAAAAAAGTGAAAGTCTATATACTAGCGCTAAAACGTGATTTTATAAGTATGTTTGGTACAGACTACGTGTGCTCAGGCTTATACCGGTCGGTGTGTGCCTTTCGAGCGTCCGTCTAAGGACAGGTGAATCACCGCCATATCTGCGAACCACTGCCCGCCGGAGACCAACCCACGTGTGGACCGGAGGGGCGAGTAGGCACCCCTGGGCTCTTCAAGGCCCACCCCCGACTCCTCATTTAGCGGCGACAAGCACCAGGGCTGAGTCAACCCCGCCGTGTGTAGGTTAGCCCTATCCAAGATAGGGACACGGAGGTTACCTCAAGAAGGTCTACAACTCCGACTTGGACAATCGTCCCTTTCAGGCATCCGCCGTCCGAAGACTTTGGTCTGCCCCGCCGCCTCCTTGATAGGTGCTATGACGGGACCCCCAGTATGTTTGGTACAGAAAGATTTATCTTAGAAATTCAGGCACCGCCCAAATCCATTTAAGTAATGTTTCATCAACATTAAAACAACGTTTAGTGTTGCCGCCCTGTTGATATAACGTTATTTGTTTGTTTTTAACTCAGTGGGCGGAGTGCATGTGGAATTTAGGCAAGCAATATTTATATTTATAAAAACATTAAATACATAAATACAGTAATGTCTATGATTAATAAAGGATAAATAAATAATAATTTGACGCAATTAAATTTATTTCGTTCATGCTTATTACTCAGCGTAACGCAACTGAATGATAGACGGCACCGAAGGCTCGGCGGCGAACTCGCCTAGCACCTGCTTGCAAAACGCGTTCAATCCGCTCCGTATAAGAGCTAAAAGCGGACCGGAAAAAACGATCCGTCCCGCTCCGCTATCGCACTAAAAACGTCCATCTAAGACCGCCCTAAGTGTTAAAACGCAAACGCTTGCGCCCGCTCACGTTCCGCCTCGCGTTTAAAACGTCCATCTAAGAGGTCCCTTAATGAAGGTGTTAGTTTTAAGTTATGGTGTTTTATCATTTATTAAAACTGCTGCTAGGCAATTAACACAGACCCTAATTATACAACTAAAATATCGTGAAAAATAGTTCTGAGACTTTAATTTTATTGCACAGAAGTGTACGCTTGATATTAAATATATAGCATTCAAATATTATGGCCATGATTACAGTTTATCAGTGTTGAATGCCTTTCGATAAATCGATATTAACAACAAAGTAACGGACAGATTGAACACAATAGGTCCACATCTAGTGATCAATAACCTCCGTTTCTAGCAAACCCTCGATTGCTTGATATTCCACGAAACCCCTATTAATAAAATCACGTAGCCGAAGCACGTAAACTTTTTTGGAAACAATTAACCAATTAGCAAGTCTGAACCTGCGAAACGAACACTCAATACGTCGACCTGTGCCGTTGTTTGTTTTGGAAGTGGAACGCAACACCTTCCTAGCGCCGTGGTGTTTTTTAATGTCTGTATCTGTTGTAGTTGCTGCACGGGCAATGACTTCCAACGGCATGTTACTGCGTATTATCATCTCCGGCGTTACTACGCTGGTCCCGAACCGTCTAGACTTTACAAAACAAAACAATCCGCATGCACGCCCTCTTTCAGCGTACTGAAGGGGGCAAGGCCCCCGATGCTTCGACACTTTTTGCCATTTCCATGATCCTCCACTCCCCACCAGAGTGTGCGATATCGAATGTTTGAATTAATAATTCAAATCGTTCCAATTCGAAAGACGTCTGTTCGGTTTTAAATTTGTCTGAGTTTATAGGATTTGAAATAGATTTATTAAAGTTTTTGTTAAGAATCCCAAGATACGAGATAGCATCAAATTAATTATTGGCTAGATGAGGCTGTTACTTGGTGAAATTCCATAATATGTAGGAAATAAAACACGATCGTTTGAGAATTTTCACAGTTTTTAATGTCGAACACTGCGACAATTGTTTCGCCACACCGTGGCTTCATCAGGCAAATCTGCCTGATGAAGCCACTGTGTGGCGAAACAATTGTCGCAGTGTTCGACATTAAAAACTGTGAAAATTCTCAAACGATCGTGTTTTATTTCCTACATCAAATGAATTGTTTATTTAATTGTATTTATTAGCTAATTGTAACTTGAATTTTATAACTATCATGTGCATTGTATTATTTGTTATATGTTTAATTTACACACATTTATTATATATATATATATATTTAATGTAAAATGGAGATTTCCGTACAAATAAATAAATAAATAAACTAAATCTGGGATTCGAATACGAATAATTCAAATATTCAAACATTCACATATGAATATTTCAATCACTAAATTATTTACATATTTCAGTATTCAAATATCCGAATTGTTCAATATTAGAATATCCAAATATCTGAATATTAGAATATCTACATAAGGTACGATTTACGAGAGGTGTCCCGTGGTTTTCTTGATTTGTAGTGATCTTTGCACCAGAGCTGGGACGAATCCTCGTAAAAAGGATTCGAATCACAAATCCGAATCACCTAATATGATTCGAATCACGAATACTCGAATAAAGGATTCGTAATAATATGATTCGAATGAAAGATTCGAATTCTGTTTTTTTCGAATCAGGAATACAAATCCTTTAAGAATAATTTTGATTTTATTCTGTTTTTGCAATTATTAACATATAAATATCGTTACCAGATGTTTTAGCAAAAATATTCATAACCTAATTATTTATTATTAACACTAAACATCGTTGATAACAGACTAAATATATGACTTCCTGTTACTCTGATTAAAGATGTATTTGTGTGTTTCTGAACTTCATTTCAAATCAGTGTTTTGTACGCGTGGCGCATGAAGTAAAATTTCGAGTTTAGAAAAGCCCAAAAATTTGTCTCGGGTCGCTGCGCGACCCTCGTCAAATTTTCACGGGGCTTTTCTAAACTCGAAATTTTACTTCATGCTTAGCCTGGGAGTGGAAACACCCGTTCAAAATTCAAATTGAACTCTATTATAAAATCGACGAATGCCTGAAAATTACGCAAATAAAAAATTCACTGAATATCATTAAAACCTGGATAGTCAGAGAAAAGAATTATATTCAAATTAACCAAAACACTAACAAAAAAGCCATGATATTATTAAATTTGTCAAATTAGGCAAATTACAAAACACGTAAAAATTTATAAAATTAACTTAAATATTGGCATAAACAATGAAAACAATTTAACAAAATGGGGGTTTCCCACAGAAGAAAGTTATATTAAAAGGCCAGGCAAAAAATCTTGAATCAGGGAAATGTCGGAAAAATTTAAGATTTCAGATTGTGGCTACTATGTCAGTTTTACTTCAAATAATATTAAAAAAAAATTGAAAACTAGATTATTATCTTTAAAAACATTTTCAGTCATTTAATGTTCTTATCAAAGCATTCAGTTTGAAGTTTCGAACGAGCATTTCCACTCCCAGACTAAGCATGAAGTAAAATTTCGAGTTTAGAAAAGCCCCGTGAAAATTTGTCGAGGGTCGCGCAGCGACCCGAGGCAAATTTTCTGGGCTTTTCTAAACTCGAAATTTTACTTCATGCGCCACGTATATAAAACAGTGATTTAACCAGAAATTTAAAAACACACTTAAGACATTTTTAATGTTATTCGTCACAATTACTTCGAATTATTTTTGACCATTCAAATCCCTTTGTAAGTATTCGAATCCTTTTATAAATATTCGAATCCTTTTACAAGGATTCGAATCACCCACATTTGGATTTGAATAGGAATCCTCTTATAAAAATTTAACGAATCCGGATCACGAATCCAGTTAAACTAAACTAACTAATGCCTCTTTTGAATCCTCTAAAAGGATTCGAATCCAGGATTCGAATCTTGAATGATTCGAATCCTGCCAGAGCTGGGCAGGATTCGAATCATTCAGGATTCGAATCCTGGATTCGAATCCTTTCAGAGGATTCAAAAGACTCATTCGAATACTTTAGTTAAACTGGATTCGTGATCCGGA
Source organism: Philonthus cognatus (assembly GCA_932526585.2). NCBI lineage: Eukaryota > Metazoa > Arthropoda > Insecta > Coleoptera > Staphylinidae > Philonthus > Philonthus cognatus. Next base: position 52,608,958 of record OW052247.1, on the reverse strand, counting down.
TTCGTTACACTTTTTTAAAAGGATTTCTATTCGAATCCAGATGCAGGTGATTCGAATCCTCATAAAAGGATTTGAATCCTCATAAGAGGATCAAATCCTTATAAAAGGAGTCGAATCCTCGTAAAAGGAGTCGAATCCTCATAAAAGAGTTCGAATCCTCATAAAAGGATTCGAATCCTTATAAAAGGATTCGAATACTTACAAAAGGATTCGAATAGTTACAAAAGGATTCGAATCCTCAAAAATAATTCGAATTAATCGTGAGGATTAACATGAAACATTTGTTTTGTATGTTTTTAAATTTCTCGTTAAATCACTGTTTTATACGCGTGGCGCATGAAGTAAAATTTCGAGTTTAGAAAAGCCCCGTGAAAATTTGTCTCGGGTCGCTGCGCGACCCTCGACAAATTTTCTACGCGGGGCTTTTCTAAACTCGAAATTTTACTTCATGCTTAGTCTGGGAGTGGTAGACACTCGTTCGTAATTTTTTGAATTATCATAAAGCTGTGTATTTATTTTAAAAAAAATCTGTCTCGGTTTATTGAACAAAAACAAATAAACTGAGGTGAAAAGTGCTTAGGTAAAAGTGGTTTATTTTTTCGTTGGCTACAACTTTAGTTTGAAATATTTTTTGATTTAGACGTCGAAAGCCATAATCGGTGAGTTGTTGATCTTTACTAGATTTTTTAGTTTCTAATATAAAAACAAAAGAGCTGAGGTAAAGTGTTTAGGTAAAAGAGGTTTATTTTTTCGTTGGCTACAACTTTTGTTTCAAACATTTTTTGACTTAGTCGACGTCTAAGCCATAGTGAAATTCGTTTAATAAAAAAAACATCTAATGATTTTTGGTGATTTTTAACACAAGACTTTTAGACATTTGATGGTTTCATTAATATTAAATTACTGAAATAAATATTTAATTTTTAATATATTCTTAAATATATGGTAAACAATGTAAAATATTTATATATATATAATCGTTTAAAATCCCTTTTACTCTTTAGGGTGTCGAGATATGTAAAATATTTATTTAATTAAAATATTTAGGAAATAACAATACAATAAATCTTATATTATTATTGTTATTATTATTATACAGGGTGTCCGTATTTCAACAGAATGTATGGGGATCTCGGTTATTTAAAAAGATAGAGAGTCGGTTAAATTGGAGCAAAGTTGCGTAATTTAGGACCCAATAATAATCCAAAAACAAATTTGAAATATCTTCTTTCGATAATGAGGTATTGTCAAAAAACCTATTTTTTGAAAATTCGTTTTTATTTTTTTATTCAAAAACTATTTAACCCAAATACTCCCGAATTAATTTTGTTAAGAAAATTAAAAGTTTTTTGCAATTTTATGATTAATTGGTATTTCTTGAATATTTTTTAATAAGCACTTTATGTTATAAAGTTAATAGTTTACCAGATATAGACCGTCCTTTATAAAGGACAACGGGAAGGTTAATATCTTGAAAGTAAAAATATATCTATATATAAACTCAGCAATATTCCAAATATATTTTAAAGAAATAATCTATATTCAACAAAAAATAAATATAATTTATTTATTTACAGACAAATAAAATTAGAGCGTATGATATTCCAAAAAAACAGTTTTTTGGATGCAAACCTACATTGCACTTATTGCACTGAAATTGCACTTTTTTGTGGCATAATCGGCATCTAATTTGTGTTTCTTTGTATGCAATTAGATGATCCTTTCCGTCGAATCGGGAATATTCATTTGGTTGTGCACTAGGTCGTCCTTGTTTCGGTGTTTTCTTGTTGTTTTCCAAAATGCTCATTGCAAGGGATCTACGGAAGGTATATTGATCCTGTTTTCCACCATATTCTCGTTGAAGCTGCCATGCATTATGAATTGCCATATCAAGGCAATGACTTATTATGGGAAAGTACCATTTTTTGCCTCTAACACCGACTCTATAAAGACTAATATTTTGGTCTGCCCTGTCGACACCTCCCATATTTTTGTTGTATTTTTTTATCAAATCCGGCTGAGGTACAGAAATTTTTTTCTTTTCTTTCAGGGAAAATCGAGCCACATTACATGTCGGCAGCACGCTATCTGAATTGGAAGCTATTGTAACTATATTGTTATCATTCCACTTACATACTATTATGTTTTCCTGTTTCTCCAAGGCATACACAAAGGTTCCCCTTGGCTCTTTCTGTAGTTCTTTGGCAGTTTTTATTGCAGATACATGTATTCTATTTTCTCTCAGTGTTCCAGTAGCCTTTATTTTTCTATCTCTGAGTACCAAAAGCAAATCCCAAGAAGTAAAAAAATTATCGTAGTACAAATGATACGGGTAACTACCTTTTTCTTCAAGAATACTATCGACAAATGTTAGTACCACACTCGCACCCAATCCTAAGTTCTTGTATCGTTCTGACAGCTTTGTGCTGGAACCTTGATAAGGTTGAAACCATTCTATGTAACCTGTTCTAGAAGTAGCCATCCAAAACTTATAACCCCATCTAATAGGTTTTCCTCTGATGAACTGCTTGGAACCATGTCCGCCAAAGTAGGGCACCATTGACTCATCAATACTATGATATTCGTTCAGAGGGGCAAGTGAAATAAACTTGTTGTTCAAAACGTCTAATAATGGGCCGACTTTAGCAAATTTATGTGAAACATTTAAATTTGTATTATCGCTACAATGCAGATTTTGCATTATAAAATTAAAACGGTTTCTTGAAATTGCGTCATATACTATTTTGTGATTAGCATCAGAACTGTTTTCCCAATACAGTGATCTTCTTGGGACAGTAGTATAACCACTATAAATAAGGACTCCAAATAAAGCTTTCATTTCTTCTACACTTATGTCTCCACATCTGTTATTTTGTACTGCGTAAAGATTGCTATAATCAGTTAACATTTGCCAAACATCCTTATCGAAGAATAGGTAGAAAAATTCTAAGTTTGTAAATTTATTATTAGGCTCACATGGTTGGTTCCAGATCGGCAAACGATTTGTAATGTCGCTGTGACTCCATTCATAATTTTTTGGTCTCTTCTTATATTTCATGAAATTTGATAAGGGAATTTCATCGTCACTGCTATCACTGTCGCTGCTATCACTGTCACTATCGATAATATTAGTTTTGAAAGAAGGTTCAGCCATCGAATTTAAAATACTACCAGAAAGGTTGTCCATGACAACATTTTCCTCATCGCCGGAGTCTTCATCGGTAACAACTTCATTTGCATTAATAGGTGGAAAATCAGCTATACTATCTGGTAGTATTGCATCATCATCAATTTCTTGACTCTAACTCGGTCCTAAATCATAACCAGTACGGTTTTCGTAGAGGTCGTTCTACAACTGATGCAATAAGGGCACTTGCTGAAGAAATTGAAACAGGCTTTGAACTATGTGAATTTACAGTCGCCTCCTTTTTCGATCTCAGCAAGGCGTTCGATTGTGTGCCTCATTGTACATTATTACGAAAACTTTATTATTACAACTTCGAACCTCTTAGTTGTCGCTTTTTAAATTCTTACTTAACTGGTAGATCACATCAAGTAAAATTCAATAATTTATTGTCAGACGCGGCTACAGTAATCCACGGTGTTCCACAAGGTTCAATATTGGGTCCACTGCTATTTTTAATTTATGCCAATGATTTACCACCTCAATTCTGTAACTCGAAGGTAATAATGTATGCAGATGATACAACTTCCATCTGTAAGTCGAATAATCTGCAAGAAGCACTCAATATGAGTGAAAGTTTGGCTTCGCAGATGGAGGATTGGTTCAATGCTAATAGCCTCTCCCTTAATATAGACAAAACTGAAAAAATAACCTTCTCTCTAAGATCATGTGCAGGCGAACTTGGTACTTGTAGGTTTCTTGGAGTACAATTTGACTCCAAGTTGAATTGGCATAAGCATGTCACAGAATGCTGTAATAAACTATGTAAAACGACTTACTTAATACGCAACCTAAGCCAATCTTTGCCAACTGAATACCTAATGTCAGCCTATTACGCATGGTTTAATTCACATGTAAGGTATGGCATCTTAGTTTGGGGACATTCTCCGGCAAGCTCGAACATATTCTCTATTCAAAGAAGGGTAGTCAGAGTGTTAGCATCTATACCCTATCGAGCGGACTGCAGATCAGCTTTTATTGGATTGAAGATTCTCACTGTCCCGTGTGTTTTCATTCTAGAATGCCTCAAATTCACTCACACGAATATTCAATCCTATACAACTCATAGCCAAGTACATACTCATAACACGCGCAATAAAAGTAACATCCATCCATGTCGCATACGACTGACTAAATGCAAAAATGGAATACATTTTTATGGCCCGAAACTCTTTAATTTACTCCCCCAACAAGTGAAGTTACTTCCTCATATTAAATTTAAACAGTTAATTAAAGAATACTTGTCCATTCAGGCATTTTATAGCATTGATGAATGTTTAGCTCACAAATTCTGTGATATCTCACCAACGGGTTACGAGTAAACCATTGTTTTGTATTTTATGTATTAGACTAAGCTCATTTTATTTCATTGTTTTTAACATTATTGTTCTTTGTTTTTTGTCTCTTTTATGTACGTAAACTAACTTAATCTTAATATCAATGTTTTATTTATAGTCTAATATTATTTTATAGTTCAAATACTCTTATATGACTAGTGTAAACTCTATGTACTGGCACGCAATAAATATTATTATTATTATTATTATTATTATAATGTTCACTGCTTCCTCCAACAATTCACTTAGAGTCAAGGGTCTGTGTCTGTTCCAATAACTGAAAACACAGTATATTGAGCCACTGGCCTTTATAAAGGACAATTATGATTTCGTGCGTATATTCCAAATACAAAATGAAAATCTAACCTCACAAACCTGTGGTTAATTAAATCTAACTATATTAATTACATTTTATGCAACGAAGAACATATTTAATTTATTATGATTAAATAATTCTTACCTCAATCTGTCCATGACACAAAAGAAAAAACTCGATGCACAACAAATATTTTTCTGGATGTTATACGCAGTTAAAATGTGTTTAATTTTGCTAAAATGTATCACATGTACCTTATTCTTAAAGAATGTGGTGCCATCTTACTATCATTACTTAAAATAATACACAAGAAACATAGGTTTCTGTAACACATATTGGCGACCTTTTAAAAGGACAATGGAACCATTTGGGTTAATCCAGAAATTTACAACTTTGACATCATAGGCACTTTTTAACGATAAATCTAGTAACATATTTTATTTTAAGATAACTATAACATTTACCTAGGAACCATAGCTAATTTTTGTTTTTCTCATGGGCGCCATTTTGAATTTTTATATTATTTACTGAATTCAATGATGTATCACACTTATAGTTTATTGTACATTTTATATGTAAAATTTTAATCTTTTGGTTTTTCAAAGAGTGCCTTGGAAACAGTTGAGTAACTCACTTATTTAGCAACTCCTAGGACCCATAATTTGCTTAGATATCACCCCTAAAGACGGGCATCCGACGATACATACTTTAACAGTTGTGACATATTTTAAAGTAACGAGTGTCTTCCACTCCCAGACTAAGCATGAAGTAAAATTCCGAGTTTAGAAAAGCCCCGCGTAGAAAATTTGTCGAGGGTCGCGAAGCGACCCGAGACAAATTTTCACGGGGCTTTTCTAAACTCGGAATTTTACTTCATGCGCCACGCGTATAAACCACTGATTTGAAGTGTAGTTCAAAAACACACAAATACATCTTTAATCAGAGTAACACAGATATTTAGTCTGTTATCAACGATGTTCAGTGTTAATAATAAATAATTAGGTTTTGAATATTTTTGTTAAAACAACTGATAACGATTTTTATATGTTAATGGTTGTAAAAAAATAATAAAATCAAATTTATTCTTAATGGATTTGTATTCGTGATTCGAAAAAACAGGATTCGAATCTTTGAATCGAATCATATTTATCTCTTACGAATCCTTTATTCAAGTATTCGTGATTCGATCCATATTAGGTGATTCGGATTCGTGATTCGAATCCTTTTAACGAGGATTCGTCCCAGCTCTGAATCCTGCCCAGCTCTGCTCTGCACCAATACATGTAATACGAAAATAGTTTGATGTCATCAGATTACGTGTGTGGAAAGAGACAGAAAACTTCATAATATATCTGCTATGGTTTTTAGATGGAACATGCGGAAACGTATGTTGCGGTATGCAGCTTTAACATTTGAAGGTTAAACGTCACATTTTGACAATGTCTTCTTAAAACTAAATCTGTAAAAACCCAGCCACAAATCATTTTAATTAATGTGCACAATAGTTTTAAATGTGAATTTAAGTGGTACAATTCCAATTTCCACATCTACTAAATAGTTCAGGTATTTACAGAAATAAATGACGCATTTATATTAATTTTGTGTAAGCTCAAACGAAGATGTTAGTTGAATCGAATGCGCATTCAGTGGATTTAGTAAATAATTTTATATTAGGTATACATATTCATACGCTTCTTTTGAAGAGTTCAATTTGAAGCTTAAATGACTGTTTTCCACTCCCAGACTAAGCATGAAGTAAAATTTCGAGTTTAGAAAAGCCCCGTGAAAATTTGTCTCGGGTCGCGCAGCGACCCGAGACAAATTTTCTGGGCTTTTCTAAACTCGAAATTTTACTTCATGCGCCACGCGTATAAAACACTAAAATATTGTGAACGAGTAAACTTCGCTTGAAATCAGGCAACTGAGGTTCTTTCAGGCAGTTTACATCGCAGCTCCTGTGTGTTCATTCCCTTATTTCTGTTGTATACTTAGTAGTTCATTTCGACCAGCTACAATTGCTTTGACTCATTAAGTAGAAAATCTAAATTAACTGATTGTTTTAAGCCAAGGTAAAACACACATAGACGCCGCCAGCGTCCAAGCGACGTACCCGATACTACTTAGGTCCTTTTGGGTTCTTTCAGATTACTAAGATTCCTTCAGGTTGCTGTCGTTATTTCTGGCTACTGAGGTTCTTTCAGGCTACTAATGTTTTTTAGGCTACTAAGGTTTTTTCGCTTTGACTCATTAAGTAGAAAATCTAAATTAACTGATTGTTTTAAGCCAAGGTAAAACACACAGAGACGCCGCCAGCGTCCAAGCGACGTACCTGATACTACTTAGGTCCTTTTGGGTCCTTTCAGATTACTAAGATTCCTTCAGGTTACTGACGTTATTTCAGGCTACTAATGTTTTTTTACTCTACTAAGGTTTTTTCGCACGCAACATAGATGCATTGCAGTTAACATCGCTGCTAGCATCGCTTTTATCGCTGCTCCTGTATGTTTAAGGTCCTTTCAGGTTACTGAGATTCTTTCAAGTTACTGAGGTTCTTTCAGACTACTGAGGTTCTTTTAGTCTACAGAAGTTCTTTCAGGCAACTGAGGTTCTTTTATGCTACTGAGGTTCTTTCGCGCAGTTTACATCGCTGCTCCTGTATGTTCATTCCCTTATTTCTGTTGCATGCTCAGTAGTTAATTTCGACCAGCCACAACTGCTAAGACTTATTAAGTAGAAAATCTAAATTAACTGATTGTTTTAGGCCATGGCAAGACACACAGAGACGCCGCCAGCGTCCAGGCGACGCACCCGATACCAGCCGCCTGCGGTCTTTACTACTTCGAGGTGAGGATCGTGAGCAAAGGACGGGACGGCTATATGGGTATCGGACTTTCGGCCCAGGGCGTCAACATGAACCGGCTTCCCGGCTGGGACAAACAGTCCTACGGTTACCACGGGGACGACGGCCACTCGTTCTGTTCTTCCGGCACCGGCCAACCGTACGGGCCCACCTTCACCACCGGCGACGTCATCGGCTGCGGCGTCAACCTCATCGACAACACTTGTTTTTATACCAAAAACGGCCACCATTTAGGCACAGCTTTCACAGATCTACCTGTGAGTATAATACCAAAAATTGAAATAGTATCAACATATTACAGAATTCATTTTGTGGAGTACTATACATTTTTGATGTTGGGATACAGAATTTGAATGGTTAAACATTGGGGGTGCTTGCTTGTAGTACTATTAATTCAATAGTAATTAGGCATCCCATTGGTAATATTTTGAGCTAAAATTTCAAGTTTAGAAAAGCCTTTAGTTTGGTCGCTAAACCACTGGAGTTAATGTGTATAAAACCCATCTCTAAGCTTAAGTACTCCAATTTTATAAATTTCGCACTTATACTTCTGAGGACCCTGGAAGCTAAGGAGTATAAGTGCAAAAATTATAAAATTATGGTAGTTGTTGCTTGTCCAACTCATTTTGAGGTATTGGACAGCTATTAATAAAAAACGCATTTATAGCCCTTTCTCTCTAACGAAATGCGATTTTGTTCCACTGGAGTTAATGTGTATAAAACCCATCCCTAAACCTAAGTACTCCAATTTTATAAATTTTGCACTTATGCTTCTGAGGACCCTAGAAGCTAAGGAGTATAAGTGCAAATATTATAAAATTATAGTAGTTGTTGCTTGTCCAACGCATTTTGAGGTGTTGGACAGCTATTAATAAAAAACGCATTTATAGCCCTTTCTCTCTAACGAAATGCGATTTTGTTCCATTGGAGTTAATGTGTATAAAACCCATCTCGAAACTTAAGTACTCGAATTTTATAAATTTTGCACTTATGCTTCTGAGGACCCTAGAAGCTAAGGAGTATAAGTGCAAATATTATAAAATTATAGTAGTTGTTGCTTGTCCAACGCATTTTGAGGTGTAGGACAGCTATTAATAAAAAACGCATTTATAGACCTTTCTCTCTAACGAAATACGATTTTGTTCCACTGGAGTTAATGTGTATAAAACCCATCTCTAAACTTAAGTATGCCAATTTTATAAAATTTGCACTTATGCTTCTGAGGACCCTAGAAGCTAAGGAGTATAAGTGCAAATATTATAAAATTATAGTAGTTGTTGCTTGTCCAACGCATTTTGAGGTATTGGACAGCTATTAATAAAAAACGCAATTATAGCCCTTTCTCTCTAACGAAATGCGATTTTGTTCCACTGGAGTTAATGTGTATAAAACCCATCCCTAAACTTAAGTACTCCAATTTTATAAATTTTGCACTTATGCTTCTGAGGACCCTAGAAGCTAAGGAGTATAAGTGCAAATATTATAAAATTATAGTAGTTGTTGCTTGTCCAACGCATTTTGAGGTGTTGGACAGCTATTAATAAAAAACGCATTTATAGACCTTTCTCTCTAACGAAATGCGATTTTGTTCCACTGGAGTTAATGTGTATAAAACCCATCTCTAAACTTAAGTACTCCAATTTTATAAAATTTGCACTTATGCTTCTGAGGACCCTAGAAGCTAAGGAGTATAAGTGCAAATATTATAAAATTATAGTAGTTGTTGCTTGTCCAACGCATTTTGAGGTGTTGGACAGCTATTAATAAAAAACGCATTTATAGCCCTTTCTCTCTAACGAAATGCGATTTTGTTCCACTGGAGTTAATGTGTATAAAACCCATCTCTAAACTTAAGTACTCCAATTTTATAAAATTTGCACTTATTCTTCTGAGGACCCTAGAAGCTAAGGAGTATAAGTGCAAATATTATAAAATTATAGTAGTTGTTGCTTGTCCAACGCATTTTGAGGTGTTGGACAGCTATTAATAAAAAACGCATTTATAGACCTTTCTCTCTAACGAAATACGATTTTGTTCCACTGGAGTTAATGTGTATAAAACCCATCTCTAAACTTAAGTACTCCAATTTTATAAAATTTGCACTTATGCTTCTGAGGACCCTAGATGCTAAGGAGTATAAGTGCAAATATTATAAAATTATAGTAGTTGTTGCTTGTCCAACGCATTTTGAGGTGTTGGACAGCTATTAATAAAAACGCATTTGTAGACCTTTCTCTCTAACGTAATGCGATTTTGTTTCAGCCTAATTTATATCCTACTGTAGGTTTACAAACGCCAGGTGAAGTAGTAGACGCTAATTTCGGCCAAGAGCCATTTATGTTCGACATAGAAGATATGATGAGAGAGCTTAGATCTCGTACCAGAGTCTCCATCTGTGACTTTAGCGTGCCCGAGAGTCAAGGAGAATGGCAAGCCATATTAAATAAGTAAGTGCTCAATATTGAAAGCAATTACGTTGATCTTCAATTAAGACTGTAGAAAAAGCTTCTTAGTTTTGAAAAGAAGAAATAATGATATTGTTTGTTTTCTTTTTTTTGTTCCGAACTTAGTGATTAAAATTTTGTAGGATGGTCTCGACTTACTTAATACACCACGGCTACAGTAATACAGCAGAAGCCTTCGCTAATATAACTGACCAACCGTTTACCGAGGACGTCGTCTCAATAAAAAACCGACAAAGTAAGTGTCCAGTGCTTTTTTTAACGTTATCTTTTTTTTAATTTGCTGCTCTATGCCAGACTTACTACTTCAAGTCAGACTTACTGGTCTAAGCAAGACTTACTGGTGTAATGCAGACTTACTGATCTAAGCCAGACTTACTAATCTAAGCCAGACTTACTAATCTAAGCCAGGCTTACTGGTCTAAGCCAGACTTTCTGGTCTAAGCAAGACTTACTGATCTAAGCCAGACTTACTGATCTAAGCCAGACTTACTGGTCCAAACCAGACTTACTGGTCTAAGCAAGACTTACTGGTTTAGGCCAGACTTACTGGTCTAAGCCGGACTTTCTGGTCTAAGCAAGACTTACTGATCTAAACTAGACTTACTGATCTAAGCCAGACTTACTGGCCCAAACTAGACTTACTGGTCTAAGCAAGACTTACTGGTCTAGGCCAGACTTACTGGTCTAAGCCAGACTTTCTGGTCTAAGCAAGACTTACTGATCTAAACTAGACTTACTGATCTAAGCCAGACTTACTGGCCCAAACTAGACTTACTCGTCTAAGCAAGACTTACTGGTCTAGGCCAGACTTACTGGTCTAAGCTAGACTTTCTGGTCTAAGCAAGACTTACTGATCTAAACTAGACTTACTGATCTAAGCCAGACTTACTGGCCCAAACTAGACTTACTGGTCTAAGCAAGACTTACTGGTCTAGGCCAGACTTACTGGTCTAAGCCAGACTTTCTGGTCTAAGCAAGACTTACTGATCTAAATTAGACTTACTGATCTAAGCCAGACTTACTGGTCCAAACTAGACTTACTGGTCCAAACTAGACTTACTGGTCTAAGCAAGACTTACTGGTCTAAGCCAGACTTACTGATCTAAGTTAGACTTACTAGTGTAAGCCAGACTTACTGGTTTAGGTTTGTACTATTCAGCCACGACTAGTCCATTACGTTAATAATTTTTGTTTTGTAGGGATTTTAAAATTAGTTTTAGCGGGTAGGATGGGGGAGGCGATCGACAAGACGAGCAGGATATACCCAGGGCTGCTCGAGAACAACCAGAGCCTTCTGTTCATGCTCAAGTGCCGCCAGTTCGTGGAGATGGTGAATGGCACCGACGTGGAGGTGTGCGCGCGCCGCGCCGCCGGCGGCTACTCGCCCGGCAGTCCCGTCCAGACCTCCGTCATACAGTCGACGAAGAGCTTTAGCAATAACAAGACGAAAGTGGACGAGCTGAATCAAAACAACGCCGCGCTCAACGGTAGCAGCGCGGCGGACGCCCCGCCTGTGATACGATCCGTGGAGGACAGCGACGTCGAGATGGACACCGGCGACGCCGCCGTCGTTGAGGTCCAGAACGGACACTCGGCCTGCACCAATGGAAAATCGGCGGCGAATAATTCTAGCAGTAACGGGTATCAGAACGGGAATAGCCATAGTAATAACGCGTGTCACGAGGAGGAGATTTTAGAGAACGAAGATGAGGAAATGGGTATGTAAAATAAGATGTATTTTCTGACTTATCATTATTAACGTAAAAATATCGTCGCCTCTCCTGCTTGCGTTTGCCCAACAGTTTTCTAATTTCCCGACCTATATACCAGGCTTCATTTTAAAACGATATGATGTAATTAACTATGGAATAGTACTTATTTAATGCAAAAGAACATTTGTAAGAGCCTGTTGCACCAAATACGCTGAACTAATTCATCAATCTCTGAACTCGAGTTCAAAGTGATATTACAATAGGAACTGTCATCTTGAACTTAAGTTCTGAGTTCAGTTGAAGTCAAGTTCAAGTTTTTGGTGCAAGTGAGCCTAAGTATATTTTTACTTACCATTATCAGGGCATGCCTATCAAAAACTGTATGATCATCGGCCTTAGTCCTTGCAACCACACATACTATCCTAATGTTTGTACCTCAGAATCAGACAGTTGTCCGATGTAAGTGTTCTGGGATTTATCAACCATTAAATGTTGCTCTTTAAATTTTTCATTAGTTTTTCAAACACTTTGGATGTCATTAGTGATGATATGTGAGAGGTGGTGTGAAATATCACGATTAACATTATGTCAAAATAAAAGTCTACAATAAGCCGCCTAGCTCTGTTAACAATGCATTATTTGTAATGGTGAATTTTAGACGTAGATGTGCCACTAGGTAGGAAATGTTGTAAGCCTGCGGTGGAAAGGATCCTGGAGTTTGGCAGGGAGCTGTACAGCATGAGCCAGAAGCTGTCCATGGACGAGAGTAGTACGGAATCCAATCAGAAAATGCTCGAAGTAAGTCAAATCTCAACAACACAGTCAACATTTTACAAAATAAGGGTTGTTCAAATACGGCCATAGCAGGCACGGCTCGAGGCCAACTTTAGGGGAGGCAATCGATCCAAGGTACAAAAAATGAGAAGCCCGTTGCGTCACAAAAGATGGCTACTGTCAGATAAGTCTAACGGGTAAACCATGCGACCTTTTAATAACGAGATGTTTGTAGCCTTACCTCAAGAGAAGTCCCGGGCCGCGCCTGGCTTATAGCTTTTACTGAAAAACAGCGTTGAATCACGAATCATATAGAAGTGCAACTCTAAGCTATTTCACCTTATAGTAAATTCATGCAGACTAAGGGGCGACATCCGTGGTTCTGGCCAGGAACTAACATTGTCAGAATTCGCTAACACAAGGTGGTCAAACCACCTTGAATTAGCGGTTTGACTAATACGTTAGTAAAACCCGGCATTCGTTTTTTAGTTGTTTGTTAATGCACATTGTTTCCATACCTTAAAGCAGGGTTGTTAAAAAAAAAAACGTTTTTTTTAATTTTAATTAAAAGAAATAGTTTTACAAAGCATGTTTTTTTTCATTGAAACAGCGTTTAAAACATTAACAACTAAAAATGTATTGAAAACACGTTTAAAACGTGTTTAAAACAGAATATACAGGGCATTTTTCTTTTGAGTATACATAGCCCGATAATTACAGCGTTTTTTCAAATTTGGGGGAATTCGTTGTTTCAAGGCGGTTAATTTGAGGCTTTTAACGAGTGTTTTCCACTCCCAGACTAAGCATGAAGTAAAATTTCGAGTTTAGAAAAGCCTAAGAATTTGGATTGGCCGCGTAGCGAAGCGGAGCGGCCAATCCAAATTAGGCTTTTCGAAACTCGAAATTTTACTTCATCCGCCACGCTTAAAAAGACTGATTTACAGTGAAGTTCAAAAAACACACACATACAACAACGATTATAGGCAACCCAATATTCGTTAGAGTTATTGGGTTGCCTATAATCACTGTTTTAAACAATTTGTTCAGCACAGAATTCAATTCATGTTTTATTCATGTCTATATATTAGATTTCTAAAGCCGTATATTTTAAACTTTACGATATTTCAGTGTTTTATACGTGTGGCGCATGAAGTAAAATTTCGAGTTTAGAAAAGCCTAATTTGGATTGGCCGCTCCGCTTCGCTACGCGGCCAATCCAAATTTTCAGGCTTTTCTAAACTCGAAATTTTACTTCATGCTTAGTCTGGGAGTGGAAAACCCTTGTTGAAAGATTCAGTACACTTTATATGAGGTATATCCAGAAAAAAAGTTTTGGTTGTCTTTCTTGCCACCCCAGCGCTGTGATCGCAGTTTCCCGCAGGGAAGAGCTCTTGAGTTTTTGACTCGTTACAACGATTCTGATGACTTTCCAAGCAGTTTAGTGAAATATAATATAATATAACGAAATATTCTTGATATACCTCGTATTTCAATAATCATTTTCCATTAAAATTAGAAAAGTAAAATTTCTGTTCTTTATTAAACATTTGTAGGATGCCTTCAGCTTTTAAAACATTAACAACTAAAAACATGCTTAAAATGTGTTTAAAACACGTTTAAAATGTGTTTAAAACAGAATATACAGGGCATTTTTCTTTTGAGTACACATAGCCCGATAATTACAGCGTTTTTTAAATTTGCGGGAATTCGTTGTTTCAAAGCAGTTAATTTGAGGCTTTTAACGAGTGTTTTCCACTCCCAGAATAAGCATGAAGTAAAATTTCGAGCTTAAAAACACTGATTTGCAGTGAAGTTCAAAAAACACACACATACAACAACGATTATAGGCAACCTAATATTCGTTAGAGTTATTGGGTTGCCTATAATCACTGTTTTAAACAATTTGTTCAGCACAGAATTTGATTCATGTTTTATTCATATCTATATATTAGATTTCTAAAGCCGTATATTTTAAACTTTACAATATTTCAGTGTTTTATACGTGTGGCGCATGAAGTAAAATTTCGAGTTTAGAAAAGCCTAATTTGGATTGGCCGCTCCGCTTCGCTACGCGGCCAATCCAAATTTTCAGGCTTTTCTAAACTCGAAATTTTACTTCATGCTTAGTCTGGGAGTGGAAAACCCTCGCTGAAAGATTCAGTACACTTTATATGAAGTAAATCTAGAAAATTCGCTAATACTTTAGTGAAACCCGGCATTAGTTTTTTAATTGTTCGTTAATGCACATTGTTTCCATACCTTAAAGCAGGGTTGTTAAAAAAAAAAAACTTTTTTTTTTGATTTTAATTAAAACAAACAGTTTTACAAAGCGTGTTTTTTTCATTGAAACAGCGTTTAAAACATTAACAACTAAAAACATGTTTAAAATGTGTTTAAAACACGCTTAAAACGTGTTTAAAACAGAATATACAGGGCATTTTTCTTTTGAGTATACATAGCCCGATAATTACTACATATTTTAAATTTGCGGAAATTCGTTGTTTCAAAGCGGTTAATTTGAGGCTTTTAACGAGTGTTTTCCACTCCCAGACTAAGCATGAAGTAAAATTTCGAGTTTAGAAAAGCCTAAGAATTTGGATTGGCCGCGTAGCGAAGCGGAGCGGCCAATCCAAATTAGGCTTTTCTAAACTCGAAATTTTACTTCATGCGCCACGCTTAAAAACACTGATTTACAGTGAAGTTCAAAAAACGCACACATACAACAACGATTATAGGCAACCTAATATTCGTTAGAGCTATTGGGTTGCCTATAATCACTGTTTTAAACAATTTGTTCAGCACAGAATTTGATTCATGTTTTATTCATATCTACATATAAGATTTCTAAAGCCGTATATTTTAAACTTTACGATATTTCAGTGTTTTATACGTGTGGCGCATGAAGTAAAATTTCGAGTTTAGAAAAGCCTAATTTGGATTGGCCGCTCCGCTTCGCTACGCGGCCAATCCAAATTTTCAGGCTTTTCTAAACTCGAAATTATACTTCATGCTTAGTCTGGGAGTGGAAAACCCTCGCTGAAAGATTCAGTACACTTTATATGAGGTATATCCAGAAAAAAAGTTTTGTTTCTATTTCTTGCCACCCCAGCGCTGTGATCGCAGTTTTCCGCAGGGAAGAGCTCTTGAGTTTTTGACTCGTTACAACGATTCTGATGACTTTCCAAGCAGTTTAGTGAAATATAATATAATATAACGAAATATTCTTGATATACCTCGTATTTCAATAATCATTTTCCATTAAAATTAGAAAAGTAAAATTTCTGTTCTTTATTAAACATTTGTAGGATGCCTTCAGCTTTTAAAACATTAACAACTAAAAACATGCTTAAAATGTGTTTAAAACACGTTTAAAATGTGTTTAAAACAGAATATACAGGGCATTTTTCTTTTGAGTACACATAGCCCGATAATTACAGCGTTTTTTAAATTTGCGGGAATTCGTTGTTTCAAAGCAGTTAATTTGAGGCTTTTAACGAGTGTTTTCCACTCCCAGAATAAGCATGAAGTAAAATTTCGAGCTTAAAAACACTGATTTGCAGTGAAGTTCAAAAAACACACACATACAACAACGATTATAGGCAACCTAATATTCGTTAGAGTTATTGGGTTGCCTATAATCACTGTTTTAAACAATTTGTTCAGCACAGAATTTGATTCATGTTTTATTCATATCTATATATTAGATTTCTAAAGCCGTATATTTTAAACTTTACAATATTTCAGTGTTTTATACGTGTGGCGCATGAAGTAAAATTTCGAGTTTAGAAAAGCCTAATTTGGATTGGCCGCTCCGCTTCGCTACGCGGCCAATCCAAATTTTCAGGCTTTTCTAAACTCGAAATTTTACTTCATGCTTAGTCTGGGAGTGGAAAACCCTCGCTGAAAGATTCAGTACACTTTATATGAAGTAAATCTAGAAAATTCGCTAATACTTTAGTGAAACCCGGCATTAGTTTTTTAATTGTTCGTTAATGCACATTGTTTCCATACCTTAAAGCAGGGTTGTTAAAAAAAAAAAACTTTTTTTTTTGATTTTAATTAAAACAAACAGTTTTACAAAGCGTGTTTTTTTCATTGAAACAGCGTTTAAAACATTAACAACTAAAAACATGTTTAAAATGTGTTTAAAACACGCTTAAAACGTGTTTAAAACAGAATATACAGGGCATTTTTCTTTTGAGTATACATAGCCCGATAATTACTACATATTTTAAATTTGCGGAAATTCGTTGTTTCAAAGCGGTTAATTTGAGGCTTTTAACGAGTGTTTTCCACTCCCAGACTAAGCATGAAGTAAAATTTCGAGTTTAGAAAAGCCTAAGAATTTGGATTGGCCGCGTAGCGAAGCGGAGCGGCCAATCCAAATTAGGCTTTTCTAAACTCGAAATTTTACTTCATGCGCCACGCTTAAAAACACTGATTTACAGTGAAGTTCAAAAAACGCACACATACAACAACGATTATAGGCAACCTAATATTCGTTAGAGCTATTGGGTTGCCTATAATCACTGTTTTAAACAATTTGTTCAGCACAGAATTTGATTCATGTTTTATTCATATCTACATATAAGATTTCTAAAGCCGTATATTTTAAACTTTACGATATTTCAGTGTTTTATACGTGTGGCGCATGAAGTAAAATTTCGAGTTTAGAAAAGCCTAATTTGGATTGGCCGCTCCGCTTCGCTACGCGGCCAATCCAAATTTTCAGGCTTTTCTAAACTAGAAATTATACTTCATGCTTAGTCTGGGAGTGGAAAACCCTCGCTGAAAGATTCAGTACACTTTATATGAGGTATATCCAGAAAAAAAGTTTTGTTTCTATTTCTTGCCACCCCAGCGCTGTGATCGCAGTTTTCCGCAGGGAAGAGCTCTTGAGTTTTTGACTCGTTACAACGATTCTGATGACTTTCCAAGCAGTTTAGTGAAATATAATATAATATAACGAAATATTCTTGATATACCTCGTATTTCAATACTCATTTTCCATTAAAATTAGAAAAAAAAATTCTGTTCTTTATTAAACATTTGTAGGATGCCTTCAGCTTTTAAAACATTAACAACTAAAAACATGCTTAAAATGTGTTTAAAACACGTTTAAAATGTGTTTAACACAGAATATACAGGGCATTTTTCTTTTGAGTACACATAGCCCGATAATTACAGCGTTTTTTAAATTTGCGGGTATTCGTTGTTTTAAAGCGGTTAATTTGAGGCTTTTAACGAGTGTTTTCCACTCCCAGACTAAGCATGAAGTAAAATTTCGAGTTTAGAAAAGCCTAAGAATTTGGATTGGCCGCGTAGCGAAGCGGAGCGGCCAATCCAAATTAGGCTTTTCTAAACTCGAAATTTTACTTCATGCGCCACGCTTAAAAACACTGATTTACAGTGAAGTTCAAAAAACACACACATACAACAACGATTATAGGCAACCTAATATTCGTTAGAGTTATTGGGTTGCCTATAATAACTGTTTTAAACAATTTGTTCAGCACAGAATTTAATTCATGTATTATTCATATCTATTTTATATTAGATTTCTAAAGCCGTATATTTTAAACTTTACAATATTTCAGTGTTTTATACGTGTGGCGCATGAAGTAAAATTTCGAGTTTAGAAAAGCCTAATTTGGATTGGCCGCTCCGCTTCGCTACGCGGCCAATCCAAATTTTCAGGCTTTTCTAAACTCGAAATTTTACTTCATGCTTAGTCTGGGAGTGGAAAACCCTCGCTGAAAGATTTAGTACACTTTATATGAGGTATATCTAGATAATTCGCTAATACGTTAGTGACTTTATATGAGGTATATCTAGATAATTCGCTAATACGTTAGTGAAAGTGAAACCCGGCATTAGTTTTTTAGTTGTTTGTTAATGCACATTGTTTCCATACCTTAAAGCAGGGTTGTTAAAAAAAAAAAACGTTTTTTTTTTATTTTAATTAAAACAAAGAGTTTTACAAAGCGTGTTTTTTTCATTGAAACAGCGTTTAAAACATTAACAACTAAAAACATGTTTAAAATGTGTTTAAAACACGTTTAAAAAGTGTTTAAAACAGAATATACAGGGCATTTTTTTTTTGAGTATACATAGCCCGATAATTACTGCGTATTTTAAATTTGCGGGAATTCGTTGTTTCAAAGCGGTTAATTTGAGGCTTTTTACGAGTGTTTTCCACTCCCAGACTAAGCATGAAGTAAAATTTCGAGTTTAGAAAAGCCTAAGAATTTGGATTGGCCGCGTAGCGAAGCGGAGCGGCCAATACAAATTAGGCTTTTCTAAACTCGAAATTTTACTTCATGCGCCACGCTTAAAAACACTGATTTACAGTGAAGTTCAAAAAACGCACACATACAACAACGATTATAGGCAACCTAATATTCGTTAGAGCTATTGGGTTGCCTATAATCACTGTTTTAAACAATTTGTTCAGCACAGAATTTGATTCATGTTTTATTCATATCTACATATAAGATTTCTAAAGCCGTATATTTTAAACTTTACGATATTTCAGTGTTTTATACGTGTGGCGCATGAAGTAAAATTTCGAGTTTAGAAAAGCCTAATTTGGATTGGCCGCTCCGCTTCGCTACGCGGCCAATCCAAATTTTCAGGCTTTTCTAAACTCGAAATTTCACTTCATGCTTAGTCTGGGAGTGGAAAACCCTCGCTGAAAGATTCAGTACACTTTATATGAGGTATATCCAGAAAAAAAGTTTTGTTTCTATTTCTTGCCACCCCAGCGCTGTGATCGCAGTTTTCCGCAGGGAAGAGCTCTTGAGTTTTTGACTCGTTACAACGATTCTGATGACTTTCCAAGCAGTTTAGTGAAATATAATATAATATAACAAAATAATCTTGATATACCTCGTATTTCAATACTCATTTTCCATTAAAATTAGAAAACTAAAATTTCTGTTCTTTATTAAACATTTGTAGGATGCCTTCAGCTTTTAAAACATTAACAACTAAAAACATGCTTAAAATGTGTTTAAAACACGTTTAAAATGTGTTTAAAACAGAATATACAGGGCATTTTTCTTTTAAGTACACATAGCCCGATAATTACAGCGTTTTTTAAATTTGCGGGAATTCGTTGTTTCAAAGTGGTTAATTTGAGGCTTTTAACGAGTGTTTTCCACTCCCAGACTAAGCATGAAGTAAAATTTCGAGTTTAGAAAAGCCTAAGAATTTGGATTGGCCGCGTAGCGAAGCGGAGCGGCCAATACAAATTAGGCTTTTCTAAACTCGAAATTTTACTTCATGCGCCACGCTTAAAAAGACTGATTTACAGTGAAGTTCAAAAAACACACACATACAACAACGATTATAGGCAACCTAATATTCGTTAGAGTTATTGGGTTGCCTAGAATAACTGTTTTAAACAATTTGTTCAGCACAGAATTTAATTCATGTTTTATTCATATCTATATATTAGATTTCTAAAGCCGTATATTTTAAACTTTACAATATTTTAGTGTTTTATACGTGTGGCGCATGAAGTAAAATTTCGAGTTTAGAAAAGCCTAATTTGGATTGGCCGCTCCGCTTCGCTACGCGGCCAATCCAAATTTTCAGGCTTTTCTAAACTCGAAATTTTACTTCATGCTTAGTCTGGGAGTGGAAAACTCTCGCTGAAAGATTCAGTACACTTTATATGAGGTATATCTAGAAAATTCGCTAATACGTTAGTGAAACCCGGCATTAGTTTTTTAGTTGTTTGTTAATGCACATTGTTTCCATACCTTAGAGCGGGGTTGTTAAAAAAAAAAAACGTTTTTTTTTTTATTTTAATTAAAACAAACAGTTTTACAAAGCATGTTTTTTTCATTGAAACAGCGTTTAAAACATTAACAACTAAAAACATGTTTAAAATGTGTTTAAAACACGTTTAAAACGTGTTTAAAACAGAATATACAGGGCATTTTTCTTTTGAGTACACATAGCCCGATAATTACAGCGTTTTTTAAATTTGCGGGAATTTGTTGTTTCAAAGCGGTTAATTTGAGGCTTTTAACGAGTGTTTTCCACTCCCAGACTAAGCATGAAGTAAAATTTCGAGTTTAGAAAAGCCTAAGAATTTGGATTGGCCGCGTAGCGAAGCGGAGCGGCCAATCCAAATTAGGCTTTTCTAAACTCGAAATTTTACTTCATGCGCCACGCTTAAAAAGACTGATTTACAGTGAAGTTCAAAAAACACACACATACAACAACGATTATAGGCAACCTAATATTCGTTAGAGTTATTGGGTTGCCTATAATAACTGTTTTAAACAATTTGTTCAGCACAGAATTTAATTCATGTTTTATTCATATCTATTTTATATTAGATTTCTAAAGCCGTATATTTTAAACTTTACAATATTTCAGTGTTTTATACGTGTGGCGCATGAAGTAAAATTTCGAGTTTAGAAAAGCCTAATTTGGATTGGCCGCTCCGCTTCGCTACGCGGCCAATCCAAATTTTCAGGCTTTTCTAAACTCGAAATTTTACTTCATGCTTAGTCTGGGAGTGGAAAACCCTCGCTGAAAGATTCAGTACACTTTATATGAGGTAAATCTAGAAAATTCGCTAATACTTTAGTGAAACCCGGCATTAGTTTTTTAATTGTTCGTTAATGCACATTGTTTCCATACCTTAAAGCAGGGTTGTTAAAAAAAAAGGTTTTTTTTTGATTTTAATTAAAACAAACAGTTTTACAAAACGTGTTTTTTTCATTGAAACAGCGTTTAAAACATTAACAACTAAAAACATATTTAAAATGTGTTTAAAACACGTTTAAAACGTGTTTAAAACAGAATATACAGGACATTTTTCTTTTGAGTATACATAGCCCGATAATTACTACATATTTTAAATTTGCGTAAATTCGTTGTTTCAAAGCGGTTAATTTGAGGCTTTTAACGAGTGTTTTCCACTCCCAGACTAAGCATGAAGTAAAATTTCGAGTTTAGAAAAGCCTAAGAATTTGGATTGGCCGCGTAGCGAAGCGGAGCGGCCAATACAAATTAGGCTTTTCTAAACTCGAAATTTTACTTCATGCGCCACGCTTAAAAAGACTGATTTACAGTGAAGTTCAAAAAACACACACATACAACAACGATTATAGGCAACCTAATATTCGTTAGAGTTATTGGGTTGCCTATAATAACTGTTTTAAACAATTTGTTCAGCACAGAATTTAATTCATGTTTTATTCATATCTACATATAAGATTTCTAAAGCCGTATATTTTAAACTTTACAATATTTCAGTGTTTTATACGTGTGGCGCATGAAGTAAAATTTCGAGTTTAGAAAAGCCTAATTTGGATTGGCCGCTCCGCTTCGCTACGCGGCCAATCCAAATTTTCAGGCTTTTCTAAACTCGAAATTTTACTTCATGCTTAGTCCGGGAGTGGAAAACCCTCGCTGAAAGATTCAGTACACTTTATATGAGGTATATCCAGAAAAAAAGTTTTGTTTGTATTTCTTGCCACCCCAGCGCTGTGATCGCAGTTTCCTGCTCTTGAGTTTTTGACTCGTTACAACGATAGTGATGACTTTCCAAGCAGTTTACTGAAATAAAGGGTGTTTTTTTTAGACGTGTGGTTTTTAAGAAGAAATAAAACGCATATAATTTAATGTTATGGCCAAAAATTTAGCTTTATCATAAAGATAAGGGTTTGCCATTATGTTTTAAAAATGAGTTCGGGCAAGTGGGCGCCGCGGCTGGCTCGAATATATTCCAGCCGGGAGGCCCAATTTCCGACCACTTTTTGCAGCAATTGGGGCCGTATGTCAGCAATAACGCGCCGAATATTCTCCTCCAAGGCGTCAATCGTCTCGGGCTTATCTGCGTACACAAGCGACTTCACATAACCCCACAAGAAATAGTCCAGCGGTGTTAAATCGCACGATCTTGGAGGCCACGCCACAGGTCCACGACGCGAGATAATGCGCTCACCAAAAGTTTCCTGCAACAAAGTGATTGTTGCGTTGGCTGTATGGCATGTAGCGCCGTCTTGTGGGAACCATAGATCGTCCACATCAACACCCTCCAATTCAGGCACGAAAAAGTCATTAATCATGGCTCTATAGCGTTCCCCATTGACTGTAACATTATGGCCGGCTTCATTTTTGAAGAAATATGGACCAATGATTCCCTCTGCCCATAGAGCACACTAAACAGTGATTTTTTGAGGATGTAACGGCGTCTCAACAATGACTTGTGGATTATCTTTACTCCAGAAGCGGCAATTTTGCTTATTGACATACCCATTTAACCAAAAGTGAGCTTCATCGCTGAACAAAATTTTCTTGTGAAAATCGGGATCGGTGGCCATCTCGTTTTGGGCCCATTCACCGAACGTGCGACGTGCTTGATGCTAGTTTGGCTTCAATGCTTGCACGAGTTGGAACCAAGATCCTTCCGCAATATCTTCCATAAAGTTGATGGACACAGCTGCAATTATTGCGCGCGATGGCGGATAGACTCATTCGGGTCTTCTTCGATACTCTGCTCCACAGCAGCAATAGCGTCTTCGGTGCGCACTGTACGGCGTCTCTGAGGATGCGCACTATCCACTAGAGTAAACGTGGTGCGAAACCGATCCATGGTTGCTCGAATTACCGACTCTGCTGGGCGATTATGTCGACCGAATATTGGACGCAGCGCGCGATGCGTCGCGCGAACCGAACCATTATATTGATAATGAAGGTTTAAATTAAATTACACTTGGTTTGTTACACAATTTTTTTACTTTACTTTTTACTCGACTAGTTTCGCGTTTTACAGCATTATCAGGAGTGAATTACAAAAGATACCGACAAGCTTATATATAGTCAGGTAATAAGGGATTTTAAGATTGGGGAATTCCAAATCTCCTCATTATTTTGGTAATAAATTTGCACGATTTGCAAACGTTGTTCAGGAGTAAGTCTATTCATTATGAATGAGCAAACCAAACTGAGCATAAATCAAGTGATAGCTGTCAAAAAGACCATCTCCGAAAAAAGTAGTGCCGACTTGAAAACCACACGTCTAAAAAAAACACCCTTTATAATATAACATAACGAAATATTCTTGATATACCTCGTATTTTAATACTCATCTTCCATTAAAATTAGAAAACTAAAATGTCTGTTCTTTATTAAACATTTGTAGGATGCCTTCAGCTTATTAGCCTACTCGAATCCATGGTCGAGTCCCGTCGGCTGGCAGCTAGATCCCGTGCAGAGAGAACGTGTGTACGCTTCGTTAAATTCAGCTATTTTAGGTACGTACCCTCAAAGAAAAAACTAATTTCCTTTTTTCATCACAACTTAAATTGTTATAGAATCCAATAGTAAGCCGAGGAAGCCCCCGTTGGAAGTAGCGATGGCGCACGCGCACGAGCTAGTTCGTCTGATGGCCTCAGCGGGTATCGCGTCCAGTGCCTTCGCCTCCATCACAGAACTGCTCGAGCACTGATAGCCAATACGTCCTTCAGCTGTGTAACCATCAATCTCTCTCTCTATCCCTCGATTTCTCTCAGTCTGTCTCACACACTCGCTCATTCTCTATCGATTTGCATAGACTGACTGCCAGAGCCCGCGAGCCGTCATCATGAATACATTTATTTTTTTATGCCACCACTTGTCAAACGGAAATTTCGAGGACATAACCTCAAAACAGTACACGCAATCATTAACAATCATCGAAATGAGGTTATGTGATATCATACGTAAAATGGCTTTATATTGTCACTTTTACATATTGTACCCTTGCGGCAAAAGTGACACAAGTTAAAAAAAACCTGATTGTTTTAGTAGGATTGTTCAGAAGAAACACGGTTAGATGCTGTAAAGTTTTTATTATTCAACAAATTCAAAACAAATCTACATTAACATTAAGGCATCAATCCTACCAATTCATAAATACCCTGGAAATAAACATGTTTTCATTTGTAGTAGGTTACTGTATGTAACAGCAAACACTTGTTGTATAATTCAATGTCCGTCGGGGTATTAGCCCGGGAAGTAGTTGTTTCAATGAGTGTTTGATATAGTCTTTGTAAGACTAACTTGTAGATTGCGAAAAGAATCGCACTTTTAATGTTTGAAGTATTTTGCAACTAAGAATTGGCAATTTCATTTATACCTATGTTTTCAGCTATTTGCGGAACCTTTCTCTAACAGCAATCTCTAGTCCTGTATACAAATTGGACCGTCGCGTCGCCCTTTTAGTGACGTAAATACCCTGGCAATAAACATGTTTTCAGCTATTTGCGGAACCTTTCTCTAACAGCAATCCCTAGTTCTATATACAAATTGAACCGTCGAGCCACCCTTTTAGTGATGGATTTAGTGGGCCAAACACAAAAATTATGGCCGTAAGGCGGATGTACTAAGACTTTCCATTTCGTATGGCCAAGCTGTATAGGTATGTATGTTATGTTATGGGGTTGGTGGGTCGTGTGGCCTCTGGGCCTTTTGAAATTACCTCGATCTTAAAGATTTTTTGTAATTATCCATGACCTACTTGAGTCCCTCAATGTCTAGACCTCTTGTGTAGTCTAACTTGAGGGTTATTATGTACTAATTCATCAGGCTTTAAAGTGGTCAATGACAGCCAAGGCCATAGCTAGGGGGGGGATATGGGGATTCAAACCCCCCAAAATTTTCAAAATGTCGAATTCTCCTCTGTAAATGCAGGCCTGTAAGAGCAAAAACAATATTTATACCATTAAACCCCCCCCCCCCCCCCCCGAGTTTCGTCTGAGTCCCTCAATGTCTAGACCTCTTGTGTAGTCTAACTTGAGGGTTATTATGTACTAATTCATTAGGCTTTAAAGTGATCATTGACAGCCAAGGCCATAGCTAGGGGGGGGATATAGGGATTCAAACCCCCCTAAAATTTTCAAAATGTTGAATTTTCCTATGTAAATGTAGGCCTATAAGAGCAAAAACAATATTTATACCATTAAAACCCCCCGAGTTTTTTTTTCTGGCTACGGCCTTGATGACAAGTAGTTCCCTCTTTGAAGGAACAGGGCAGAGCATTTACAAAGGTAGGTGCTCTGCTGTTTCTTGTGCCTCGTTGCAGAATCTGCAATTAGCATCAGTTGTCTGACCCGTCTTAGTAAACTGGTATTCAGAGGACAGTGTTCGGTTAGAAGACCGGTTATGAGCCTTAGGTTGCCCTTGCTTAGCCTGAGAAACTGTTTGGCTCATATGGCAGAGAAGGCGATAGGCCTTTTCACCTGCCTCAAGCCAGGTATGTTTCTCATCTGCTGTTTCTTGTTCCTCGTTGCAGAATCTGCAATTGTTATCAATTGTCTGACCCGTCTTAGTAAGGTGGTATTCAGAGGACAGTGTTCGGTTAGAAGACCGATTATGAGCCTTAGGTTGCCCTTGCTTAGCCTGAGAAACTGTTTGGCTCGTACGGCAGAGAAGGGGATAGACCTTTTCACCCGCCTCGAGCCAGGTATGTTTCTCAGGTGAGCACTTTTGCCAGCATCTACGCTGTAACTGTATGGGTTACATGCAGAAGAACGACCCCACTTGTGAGCATTCCGTTTATTCTTGATGCTGACACGTAAGCATTTGTAGGTATCTGAATTTCACTCTGTGCTAATGTAAATTCAGGTTCTTTAAAATCTAAAAGCAATACACTAATAATTTTCCTGCTAAAAACTGAATAAAAGCATGCAGATCATTTTTGGATGGATTTTCAATCATGGATGTCATTTTGTAACTCAATAACCATGCTTAGGAAAGAGCCAAATGCAATTTTTTTTACAAATATGTCACCAGTACTTATACAAACCTTAAACTTGAATGAGTTTTGTTGCCGGTACGCCACTTAAATGTGTTTCTATTAAACAATCCCATATAGTTATTACTACGGCTCGGATTATATGCAAAATGCGTATTTGTTATTAAGAGGTATATCAACAAAATTGAAAGTTTTCTATGCATTGGCTTATTTGAATCAAAAACCATTAGATATGCACAGAAAACTTACAATTTTGTTGATATAGCTCTTAATAACAAATATGTATTTTGCATATAATCCGAGCCTTAGTTACACTGGGGGTCCTATTTAAATTGTTAGGTTGTGCGAAATCTCTTAGTGGCGCCCCTCCTAACACGAAATTTCTATGCATTGGCTTATTTGAATCAAAAACCCTTAGATATGCACAGAAAACTTACAATTTTGTTGATATAGCTCTTAATAACAAATATGTATTTTGCATATAATCCGAACCTTAGTTACAGTGGGGGTCCTATTTAAATTGTTAGATTGTGCGAAATCTCTTAGTGGTGCCCCTCCTAACACGAAATTTAGGGCTCTGTTTCGTTTCGTACCATCGATGAATTCTGTAAATATTACTTCATAAGTCATTAAACACGAATTTAACATCAAGTTTATATTCTCTCAAACAACATCCTTTGATTCCACTATCATATTTTATTATGTTAGAAACTGGTCCTGGTAAACTTAGTTGTTTTTTTTCACTTGTGTCATCTTTGTCACAAGAATGCGATATACAGAGTGACAGTGTAAATAATAATAATAAGAATCCTACTGCGTCTTTACCGAGTTGATTTACATTTTTATTTCACTTAGTTTTTTTTTCACTTGTGTCATCTTTGTCACAAGAATGCGATATACAGAGTGACAGTGTAAATAATAATAATAAGAATCCTACTGCGTCTTTATCGACTTGATTTACATTTTTATTTAACTTAGTTGAGTTAAATTGTTCTGGCAAACTTAGTTTTTTTTTTTCACTTGTGTCATCTTTGTCACAAGAATGCGATATACAGAGTGACAGTGTAAATAATAATAGTAAGAATCCTACTGCGTCTTTATCGACTTGATTTACATTTTTATTTAACTTAGTCGAGTTAAATTGTTCTGGCAAACTTAGTTTTTTTTTTTCACTTGTGTCATCTTTGTCACAAGAATGCGATATACAGAGTGACAGTGTAAATTATAATAAGAATCCTACTGCGTCTTTACCGACTTGATTTACATTTTTATTTAACGTAGTTGAGTTAAATTGCTGAATTAAATCAAATTTATTTTTTCTTTTGAGCTCCTGTTATCATACATTTTTAATGATCTATATTTTATGCATTTGTGTTTATTTGAAACATAATTATTGACTAAAAGTGATAACTAAGACTTGTTTTTATTTTGAATAACCATCATAACACAAATTAAATCAAATTAGCCGGTTGTGAATACGATGAAGTCGTCGGTTTAAAGGTTACTGTCATTGAGCTCTGTAGAGTTTCTATGTACTTAATGACTTTTACCTTGAACTAAACATTTGTTTGGAGGTTGCAGTGATCAAGTTCAACTTAATAACTTTTAACAAAAAATTGTGAATTAATGAAAATGGAAACAGTATAAAATTAAATCATAACATACGAGGGGTGATCAAAAAGTAAGGTTACAAAACGTACTTGTTTCATTGCAGGCTTTGTAACCTTACGTTTTGACCACCCCTCGTTATTTGCTCAAACTATGCCAAATTTATTTTGTTCGACTTAACCCATTAAGCGCCATGGATGCATACACGCAATATTATCATTTTTTTGTTAATTAAACTAGTAAATAAGTTAATTTGATATATTATATTATTTGACCTGACTTGAAAATATATAAAGTAAACTGTAAATATTTTGTTAAGTATTTAAATATTTCGATTATTCATCATAAAAAAAAGGCAATGTATTTCTAACTTCACAATTTATCAGCGTTTTACACGCGTGGCGCATGAAGTAAAATTTCGAGTTTAGAAAAGCCCCGTGAAAATTTGTCGAGGGTCGCGCCAGCGACCCGAGACAAATTTTCACGGGGCTTTTCTAAACTCGAAATTTTACTTCATGCTTAGTCTGGGAGTGGAAACACTCATTCTAAACTTCATATTGCACGTTTTTATATAAAATCGACGAGTGGCTAAAAATGTACAGTAAGAAGTTTTGATATTGTTTTGACTCTTCACATCTATCATATACAATGTATTGTATCATTGCATTATGTAGCATACGTGAATAAAGCTATTATTATTATTATTATTATTATTATTATTATTATTATTATTATTATACTCTATGTATATCGTATACTTTATGTATATCGTATACTTTATGTATATTTAGAAGAAAAATTCACAGTATGTCGTACAATAAGTTATTCATAGAGATCATAAAAATAAGTGCAACATTTTTACCTAAAACCAACTATTAAAGTTAACTCTATAATTGCTCGGCCGTTAATGGGTTAAGCCATAAAATTTAAATTTATGGTTTTATGTCAATTTACTTTTTATTTAATCAATACTTTTCATTTAATTAACAAAAATCAGTTTCAATTGTTAATGCTTGAACATTAAGTGCTCCAACATAATTTTTCAAATTACCTGGTCAATCATAAAGAGAATTTTTGTTTTAAGTACAGTAGAACCTCTCTATACCGGGCCTCGAGATACCGTGATTCGGATATATCGGGGTCATTTTTCAGGTTTCTTTTTTTTTTTTAAAGATGTTAATTTTAACAATTGACTGCGTACCGCCCTGATTAGGTAAAACGTTCCGGCGTCATTATTGTATTATATAGTATGTCTTGTTATATAGGTGGCTACTGCACATATGTATATATGTATATATATATGCTCATGTGTATGTGACTGTTATACAAATTACATATATTCGGATATACCGTGTTTTCCTTATATCGTGCTAGGTATAGCCAAAAGCCATCCCAGTATAACGAGGTTCTACTGTATGCATATTCCGTAAATTTTCAGAATTTCCTTGTTTTAATAAAAACGTTCAATTGGAAGCTATTAACCAGCGTTTCCACTCCTAGATTACGCATAAAGTAAAATTTCGAGTTTAGAAAAGCCTGATAATTTGGATTTGCTGGGCAGAGCGAAGCCCGGAAAATTTAAATTTTCAGGCTTCTCTAAACTTAAAATTTTACTTCATGCGCCCCACATATACAAGACTGAAATATCACAAAGTTCAAAATATACTGTTTATGTTTGATCTGAAATTAATATTTTTTTACTCACCGCCTTAAAAGTGGCGTATGACGCACTCATTTGACAACCGGATATGCGCATTTCCCGGTCCACTAGACCGGGAAAATCGACAAGAAGCGCAGTAATACCAGGTGCTGTTTATGTTTGATTTGATGTTTATATTATGTTTATCTTACTAGACTGGAGAAATCGCCAACAAGCACAGTAATACCAGGTGCTGTTTATGTTTGATTTGACGTTTATATTATGTTTATCTTACTAGACTCGAAAAATCGCCAACAAGCACAATAATAATACAGTCACCTGGCCAATCATTTTATTTTTTTTATAATTTTATTGGTAACTTTCATCACAAGACATAAAATTCAAAATTTCGTCAAAAATATTAAAATCGAAAAGTGCTTACTTTTCTTCATCCTCACAAAAATTTTATTTACAATATTTACACCACCGACACACATTTTGTACAAAACTCAATAAATAAACCATTTTTACAAAAATAATCAATTTTTCACATTAAATAAATTCACTAATAATGCTGCTTTTTAACCATCACCTGTTTGACTGGTTGAATGTACCTAATATTAATCATAAAGGGAATTTTTCTTTTAAGTATACATATTCTAATTTATACGCTGTACTTTTTTAGAATTTTGGTTTTTATTGAAATGTTGAATTTGAAGCTACTGACAAGTGTTTTCCACTCCCAGACTAAGCATGAAGTAATATTTCGAGTTTAGAAAAGCCCCGCGAAAATTTGTCGAGGGTCGCGTAGCGACCCGAGACAAATTTTCTGGGCTTTTCTAAACTCGAAATTTTACTTCATGCGCCACGCGTTAAAAACACTGAAATATTGTGAAGTTCGAAATATACTGTTTACGTTTGATCTGGCGTTAATATTTTTTTTACTCACCGCCTCAAAAGTGACGTATGGCGCACTCATTTGACAATCGGATATGCGCATTTCCCGGTCTATTAGACCGGGAATATGCCAAGAAGCACAGTAATAACAGGTACTGTTTATGTTTGATCTGATGTTAATATTATCTATATCTCACTAGACTGGGAAAATCGCCAACAAGCACAGTAATAATAAAGTCACCTGGCCAATCATAAAGGGAATTTTTCTTTTAAGTATACATATTCTTATATATAAGCTGTACTTTTTCAGGATTTTGTTGTTTTTATTGAAATGTTCAATTTGAAGCTACTGGCGAGTGTTTTCCACTCCCAGACTAAGCATGAAGTAAAATTTCGAGTTTAGAAAAGCCCCGTGAAAATTTGTCTCGGGCCGCGCAGCGGCCCGAGACAAATTTTCGGGGCTTTTCTAAACTCGAAATTTTACTTCATGCGCCACGCGTAAAAAACACGAAATATTATAAAGTTCAAAATATACTGTTTATGTTTGATCTGACGTTAATATTTTTTTTACTCACCGCCTCAAAAGTGACGTAAGACGCACTCATTTGACAACTGGATATGCGCATTTCCCGGTCCGCTAGACCGGGAAAATCGCCAAGAAGCACAGTAATACCAGGTGCTGTTTATGTTTGATTTGACGTTTATATTATGTTTATCTTACTAGACTCGAAAAATCGCCAACAAGCACAGTAATAATACAGTCACCTGGCCAATCATAAAGGGAATTTTTCTTTTAAGTATACATATTCTAATTTATACGCTGTACTTTTTTAGAATTTCGGTTTTTATTGAAATGTTCAATTTGAAGCTACTGACAAGTGTTTTCCACTCCCAGACTAAGCATGAAGTAAAATTTCGAGTTTAGAAAAGCCCCGTGAAAATTTGTCGAGGGTCGCGCAGCGACCCAAGACAAATTTTCTGGGCTTTTCTAAACTCGAAATTTTACTTCATGCGCCACCCGTAAAAAACACTGAAATATTGTGAAGTTCGAAATATACTGTTTACGTTTGATCTGGCGTTAATATTTTTTTTTACTCACCGCCTCAAAAGTGACGTATGGCGCACTCATTTGACAATCGGATATGCGCATTTCCCGGTCTATTAGACCGGGAATATGCCAAGAAGCACAGGTACTGTTTATGTTTGATCTGACGTTAATATTATCTATATCTCACTAGACTGGGAAAATCGCCAACAAACACAGTAATAATAAAGTCACCTGGCCAATCATAAAGGGAATTTTTCTTTTAAGTATACAACAGTTTAGGATATATATATATATAGATATACATATATTTTTCTATGTTATTATATAGCAAAGATGCTAAATAAAGATTATTATTATTATTATTATATTCTAACATACAGGGTGTTCCAGACCACCCGTACACCCCTTTTAAAATTTCGCGGATGAATATTTTTCAAAAACTGAATGGGGGGTATTACTAATGTTCATGTGCTCTATCTAATGACGTATCACTCGACCCCCTGCCCCCCTGAAGGGGGGGCGGGGGGCAACTTTAAATTTTCAAATGGCAACCCCTATTTTTTATACAGATTCGAATTCTCTATAAAAAGATATTAAGAGTTTATTCGGAACATTTTTTTGTACGACCAACAGGTGGCGCTACAATCGCAAAAAACTACTTTTTAATACATTTTTTTGATATTTTAGGACCGTACGTGGATGAATATTATTCGAAAACTCAGTGCGGGGTATTACTAATGTTCATGTGCTCTATCTAATGACGTATTACTCGACCCCCCCTGCCCCCCCCTCTGAAAGGGGACAGGGGGTAACTTTAACTTTTCAAATGGCAAACCCTATTTTTTATTGCAGATTCAAATTCTCTATAAAAAAAATATTAAGAATTTATTCGGAACATTTTTTGTACGACTAACAGGTGGCGCTACGATCGCAAAAAACTATTTTTCAATACATTTTTTTGATAGTTTAGGACCGTACGTGGATGAATATTATTCGAAAACTCAGTGCGGGGTATTACTAATGTTCATGTGCTCTACTATCTAATGAAGTATCACTCAACCCCCCCCCTGCCTCCCCTGAAAAAGGGCGGGGGCAACTTTAAATTTTTAAATGGAAACCCCAATTTGTAATTGCAGATTAGAATTTTCAATTAAAAAATATGAACAATTTATTCAGAACATTTTTCTGTACGACCAACAAGTGGCGACACAATAGCAAAAAACGACTTTTTAATACATTTTTAACGAATTTTAGCATTGTACGCGAATGAATATTCTTACAAAACTTAATGCGGGAAATTGACAGCTGGGTCTTCTTCGTGTTGGGATAGCCGGATTCAGGCAGCCGTCGTTGCGAGAACCTGTCCGCAACTTACCTGCGTCTGCGATGAAATTTTCCGATCCGCACTTTACAAACTGCCTTTGACGAATGACGTTAAAAAACTAAATTGTATTGGTTTTTGTCAAATTCTCCGAACTCCGCGGTCTGCGTACATTTCAATCGATTACACAAGTGCAACATTGGATGTTTTTTGCGAAGGAAAAACAGAATGTTAATTTTTTAAATCTTTTGGACAGGCGAAAATCAAGGTTTGTCAATGAGTTAAAAGTGTATCTAGTTAAGAGATACACATGTCATTATTGATATGGTAATGTTTAGACTGTAATATTAAACATAAAAAAAAGTGTATCTAGTTAAGAGATACACATGTCATTATTGATATGGTAATGTTTAGACTGTAATATTAAACATAAAAAACATCGAAATCAATCGTTCTTGCGCGACGGTGCTAAAATTCTTTAAAACATGTAGTAAAAAGTAGTTTTTTGCTATTGTAGCGCCACCTGTCGGTCGTACAGAAAAATGTTCTAAATAAATTGTTCATATTTTTTAATTGAAAATTCAAATCTGCAATTAAAAATTGGGGTTTCCATTCAAAAACTTAAAGTTGCCCCCGCCCTTTTTCAGGGGAGGCAGGGGGGGTTGAGTGATACTTCATTAGATAGAGCACATGAACATTAGTAGTACCCCGCATTGAGTTTTCGAATAATATTCATTCACGTACGGTCCTAAAATATCAAAAAAATGTATTAAAAAGTAGTTTTTTGCGATTGTAGCGACACCTGTTGGTCGTACAAAAAAATGTTCCGAATAAACTCTTAATATTTTTTTATAGAGAATTCGAATCTGCAATAAAAAATAGGGGTTGCCATTTAAAAATTTAAAGTTGCCCCCCGACTGAAGTTCTAAGTTACTAAATCCAAACATGTTTAGATAAAAATTTAGACTAATTACCTTTTGGTTAATGAAATATCATCAATCTTGGTAATGGAATTAAGCCGAAACTAGTAGAAAAATACAAGACATATATGATTTAATAAAGAAAACACTTGGTTAAATTTCACTAATAATGCACCCACATATAATTTATGTAAATATCTCAATCTTTTTTTTTTTTTTTAATCTTTTGCCTTTTATACCTTTCGGTGTAAGGCATGAATTTATGTCTTTTGTTGTTTTTTTTTTTTATTGTGTTGTCGAGTACAATTCTCTCCATTGTTTCCTGTCTTGTGTTTTGTCCTTTATTCCTTTCCACGGTATACCTTTCTTTTCTGCTCCTTCTTTAACTCCATCAATCCATGTTTTTCTTGGTCTTCCTTTATAGTTTTTTCCTGTTGTTCGAGCTTCAAATATTTTTTTTGTCGTTCTCGTGTCCTCCATTCGACATATATGTCCGAACCATCTTAGTTGTCCCTCGATTATTTTTTCGTTTATATCTCCGATCTCTAAATTTTGTCTGTACGTTTCGTTCCATATTCTGTCTTTTCTTGTTTTGTTTTCGATTTTCCTGAGGAACCTCATTTCGCTAGCATTAATTTTTGTCTGCTGATTTTTTGTTATCGTCCACGCTTCGCTGCTGTACATTATTGTTGGTCTTATAACTTTTTTAACTTGGGGGGGGGGTCGAGTGATACGTCATTAGATAGAGCACATGAATATTAGTAAAACCCCACATTCAGTTTTTGAAAAATATTCATCCGCGAAATTTTAAAAGGGGTGTACGGGTGGTCTGGAACACCCTGTATATGCTGTACTTTTTCAGGATTTTGTTGTTTTTATTGAAATGTTCAATTTGAAGCTACTGGCGAGTGTTTTTCACTCCCAGACTGAGCATGAAGTAAAATTTCGAGTTTAGAAAAGCCCCGTGAAAATTTGTCGAGGGTCGCGCAGCGGCCCGAGACAAATTTTCGGGGCTTTTCTAAACTCGAAATTTTACTTCATGCGCCACGCGTATAAAACACTGATTTCAAGTGAAGTTTAAAATATACTGTTTACGTTTGATCTGGCGTTAGTATTTTTTTTTACTCACCGCCTCAAAAGTGACGTATGACGCACTCATTTGACAACCGGATACATACGGGAAAAATCGCCAACAAGCAAAGTAATAATAAAGTCACCTGGCCAATCATAGAGGAAATTTTTCTTTTAAGTAAACATAGTCCGATTTATAAGCTGTTAATTTTCAGCATTTTGTTGTTTTCATTAAAACGTTCAATTTGAAGCTACTAACGAGTGTTCTCCACTCCCAGACTAAGCATGAAGTAAAATTTCGAGTTTAGAAAAGCCTGAAAATTTGGTTTGGCCGCTCCGCGCTTCGCGCTACGCGACCAAACCAAATTTTCAGGCTTTTCTAAACTCGAAATTTTACTTCATGCTTAGCCTGGGAGTGGAAAACACTCGCTTATAGCTTCAAATTAAATTCTTTTAATAAACCGAGCATCGAAAAATGTGCAACGTATGCATATGGATACTTAAAAAAAAAATTCTCATTATGAAAATGTTCGGTGTTACATAAAACTCTCTGTATACAGTATATATATATATATAACCTGCAAATAGGATTGTTGGCGTTGTCAATATACTGTCACGTCGACTATTAAAGTCGATATGTCGAAACAACTTTCTTGAATAAGTTTCTTATCTTTCACGTGGTGAAACGTATTTAACTATGATTTTAAAAAGAAAACTCTTCGTTAAATTTCACTAATATTCATATTTATATTCATATTCATATTTATTGATGCAACAACAATGTACATGTTTTACACAGGTCAGTCCTTAACTAAATAATAATAATAAAAAAATAAAATAAACTACATATCAAAGTAAAAATAAAAAAGTAAAAAAGACTGCATTTTAATGCAGCGTCCGAACTGCAATTACAGTTTAAATGCTATTAACATTATTAAAATTTAACCAAGACCTTTCTTTTCCAAATCATAAAAACAACTTCTTAACCATTACAAAAAAAAAGAAACATATCACCAAAAAATACAGCTTAAGTTTTCCATTACTACTATTTTTTTTCGTGGTAGCTTCGAATCATGGATGCCATATTGTTTTCGTTTTTTTATTTCTCATTTTTATTTATTTGGGGGATAAAAATGAGGGAGGGAGGTGTCACAGCGGTTTGGACTCGGGTATATATATATAATTTTGTTCTTTTTATTTTGTAATATAAATGATTGAATAGCTGCGTACGCCTTAATGTAATATTGTTAATTAGTAACTGTAAACGATAGAAACGAATCAAATATTTTTTTACGAATCATCGAGAGGGGCACGCGTTTCGTTGTTTCACTGGAAGTAATTAAAAAATATATATATAAATGGATATATTTAAACGGCGAGTTTTTACATCTTTATTAATGTTGATTTAGCTTTAGTTCAATTTATGTAAATATAGTTGGATACATATGTTACTTTCGATTATATAAATAATATATATATATACATATTATGAGATAATAAACGTAAATGATTTTTTCATCACATTTTTATTTTTCGTCCTTTTTATTCTGTTTTTTTTTTTATTTTGTTATAATTTAATGCTAACCCATTAACGGCCGAGCAATT
The DNA here is from genome assembly GCA_932526585.2 of Philonthus cognatus. Lineage (NCBI taxonomy): Eukaryota > Metazoa > Arthropoda > Insecta > Coleoptera > Staphylinidae > Philonthus > Philonthus cognatus. The sequence goes on along the minus strand of OW052247.1, from coordinate 52,572,442 downwards.
ATAAAAATAACTCTATAAGTTGACTTTAGGTAAAATTCTGCACTTCTTTTTATTTTTTCTATGAATGACTTATTGTATTAGATACTGTGAATTTTTCTTTTAAATAAACATAATGTATACGCTGTAAATTTTTAGGCAATCGTCGATTTTATATAAAAACGTGGAATATGAAGTTTAGAACGAGTGTTTCCACTCCTAGACTAAGCATGAAGTAAAATTTCGAGTTTAGAAAAGCCCCGCGTAGAAAATTTGTCGAGGGTCGCGCAGCGACCCGAGACAAATTTTCACGGGGCTTTTCAAAACTCGAAATTTTACTTCATGCGCCACGCGTATAAAACACTGAAATATTGTGAAGTTAGAAATACACTGACATTTTTTTTTTTAAATGAGATGATCGAGATATTTAAATAACACAATATTTACATTTTTCTTCATACATTTTCAAGTCAGGTCCAATAATATAATATATCAATGTAACTTATTTGGGAATTTAATTAAAAAAAATAATATTGTTGCGTGTATGCATCAATGGCGCTTAATGGGTTAATATAAGTTTTAGTAAATTAGCTAAGAGTTTTTCGTCAGTTGTGCAATACTGGCTGAAACTAGGTTTAACCTAATCCAGTGTTTCTCAATATTTTTCCTCTCTTGGCACACTTTCCAAAGAAATAAAATGTTACGGCATACCTGGTACTTCTAAGAAGAAATTTAGATTTCGTGCCATAATTAGAAAATGTTGCAGCACATAGTTTGAGAAAAATTGACGTAAGCCATGATTAAACAACAGGCCTTTCTTTAGAAAATGTTTACTTTCGCTCGATAATTTGGGAAAACTTGTTGACGTTACTTTTATGTTTACAAATCTTGATATATATATTGTCCAGGCATTCATTGTTTTTTTAAATTCGTTCAATATTAAGCTTGTAATAAGCAGGGATGCAAACCGGTCCACGATCCGGTACTTTTTTCCGAACCGGTCCGGACCGAAATTAAACACGATGAGAATCCGTACCGGTTCGCGGACCGCACCGTTTTATAAATACTCGGACCGGTACAAATTTTGTACCGATCCGTTTCTACGTTGCTCGAACCGGTTTTGTACCTTTACAATCGCTGCGAACCGGTTTTGTACCGGTACAATCGCTGCGAACCGGTTTTGTACCGGTACAATCGCTGCGAACCGGTTTTGTACCGGTACAATCGCTGCGAACCGGTCCGAGCAATGCCAATGCCAATATTTAATTTGTGAGAAAATTAAATAATAAAATTAACGCAAGAGATTTAGGCGGGATTAATAAATTCATAAATTTAAAATTATCGAAAGAAATAGTACAGATAATATATTTTTAAAAATTTTAAAAAATTTAATTTTTAAATATTTATTGATTTTAGAAAAGTGGAAGTTGAATTCTTAGTTTTTTAAAGTACTGATACTTTAAAAAATTAAGAATTCAACTTCCACTTTTCTCGTACACAGACCCGCTGGCCACCCTGAGCCCGGAATGGTGTATTTTATAATTTAGTATTTGTGAAAATGTGTTAACGGAATCTCGACAAATTTTCTGGGCTTTTCTAAACTCGAAATTTTACTTCATGCGCCACGCGTATAAAACACTAAAATATTGTGAAATGTATGTATATTTGAACTTCGCTTAAAATCTGTTTTATACGCGTGGCGCATGAAGTAAAATTTCGAGTTTAGAAAAGCCCCGTGAAAATTTGTCGAGGGTCGCTGCGCGACCCTCGACAAATTTTCTACGCGGGGCTTTTCTAAACTCGAAATTTTACTTCATGCTTAGTCTGGGAGTGGACTACACTCGTTCTTAGAAGTTTCAAATTGAAAGATTACTCTAGATTGCTAAATTTATTGCCATTTTACAAAGGCTACAGCTCGAAGGACCAATTGAGGTCTTCGGAAACCGAAGGACCTCGTCAAGGGTATATCCGTTTATCTACACCTGGTAACTAAGTAAAATTCTCAATTACTATTGGCTAAATTTATGATGAGTTATGTAATCAAAATTATTCTGTAAAAATCTTTGCATTCATGAGAATATTTTATTTAAACTTTTTTTTTTAAATCGATCATATTTTGTAAAAACTTATTCATTTTATGAGAATATTTAGTTTGATTTTTTTTTTAAATCAACCTATTCCGGAATTGTCCAATGAACACAAATTTAAATACATATTAACTTTGGCTCAGTAATTAGAAGAATTGAGTAGATATTTTAATTTGTTTTACTGTTAACCCATAAAGCGCCATTGATGCATATACGCAACATTATTAATTTTATGTTAATTAAATTACTAAATGAATTAAATTGATATATTATATTATTTGATTTGACTTGAAAATGTATGAAGAAAAACGTAAATATTTTGTTATTTAAATATCTCAATTATTACTCATTAAAAAAAAAATGTTTTCAGTGCGTTTTTAACTTCACTGTAAGTCAGTGTTTTATACGCGTGGCGCATGAAGTAAAATTTCGAGTTTAGAAAAGCCCCGTGAAAATTTGTCTCGGGTCGCTGCGCGACCCTCGACAAATTTTCTACGCGGGGCTTTTCTAAACTCGAAATTTTACTTCATGCTTAGTCTGGGAGTGGAAATACTCGTTCTAAACTTTACATTGTACATTTTTATACAAAATCGGCGAATGCCTTGCATTTACAGTGTATACATTATGTATATTTAAAAGAAAAATTCACAGTATGTAATACAATAAGTCATTCGTAAAAATCATTAAAAGAAGTGTAGAATTTTACCTAAAATCAACTTTTAGAGTTAACTCTATAATTGCTCGGCCGTTAATGGGTTAATGTGCTGTAAAGAAAATTAAAATATCTACTCGATTTTTTAAATTATTGAGCCAAGGTTAATATTTAAATTTGTGTTCATTGGACAATTCTGGAATTAGTTGATTTAAAAAAAATTCACTAAATATTCTCATAAATACAAAAATAGTTTAAGATTTTTCAATTTCTCATGCATGTTAAAATTCACTCAAAGATAATGCTTTCCTTTTCTACAGAACTAAGAAATAGAAAGTTAAGCTGCTTAATTGTTTCAAGTGCTAGATAAAAAAAACAACTGCATGATTTGTAAAATTTTGTTTAAAAAAAATTCTCTAAATATTCTCATAAATACAAAAATAGTTTAAGATTTTTCAATTTCTCATGCATGTTAAAATTCACTCAAAGATAATGCTTTCCTTTTCTACAGAACTAAGAAATAGAAAGTTAAGCTGCTTAATTGTTTCAAGTGCTAGATAAAAAAAACAACTGCATGATTTGTAAAATTTTGTTTAAACTTGAAGGAGTAGTAAGAAATAAGAAGTCAAGTTACTCAATTGTTTCAAGTGCTAGATCTCTGCATCCACACGATTTGTAAAATTTAGCTTATACTTGGAACACGTGAAGCAAGTCAATTATCTTAAAAATCAAGTCGACTTATTTTAAGATTATCAGCTTGATAAGATATAAGTAACATATAATTTGTAGAATTATGGTTATGCAATAATTAATGTGTTCATAAATTTTATTTTACATAATTGCAACTTTGGCTTAATAATTTAGAAAAACGAGTTGATATATTTAAATGTTTTTACTTTCCCCCGTATGTAATACAAAGGGAAAGTATTGTTTTCGTGAAAATTTTCGAATCAAAAATTTTAGCGGAAATATCCGTTTTGAGGTCCCCTGAGTCGAATAAGACCATTTTTGAAAAATGTCTGTCTGTCTGTCTGTCTGTGTGCGCTGTACTGCAAAAACCGCTAAAGATATCGAGATGAAACTTGAAACTTAAGCTTTTTGTTACAATCGGAAGAACTGAAAAGCTTTTGGTGAAAATCGGAAAACCGGAAGTGGTACTTTACTCTCAGCGTTTTTCAGTTTTTTCAGATTTTTTCAATAAATGTTCATCAAACAAAAAATTCTTTCAAATAAAAGTTATAGATAATAACAATATGAAGATGTATTGTTTACTTACTTTTTGTCATAGCACTCTTAGTTTTTGAGACATTCAATAAATAGTGTTTTTTATCTAGTCATTGGTTTGTGTCAGTATGTGTTGATCCAATTGAAAAATGTTTCAAATAAAAGGTGTAGTTATCAAAAAGTTGAAGACATTTTGAAAATAATAATGCTACAAATATTTTAAAAGTGATTTAATACGCAATTTACGGGGGAAACTACTAGGATGGACACATCACCATTTTTCAAATTATACCAAAACTCAATTGTCAGTGGATTCAGAGAATATTATGTTGATTAAGCAATCCCTTGTCTTTTTACAAATGTCGAAACAAGATATTTAAATTTATAGATTTTATTTTACAAAAGTTGAAATTTTGTTAATTATCTTAGAAGAACGACTTGGGATAATTTATTTTAATTTAAAGTAGCGCAAAATGCATCAAGTTTTAAATATTTTAAGCTTTAAACGAGTGTTTTCCACTACCAGACTAAGCATGAAGTAAAATTTCGAGTTTAGAAAAGCCTGAAAATTTGGATTTGCCGGGGCGCGCGAGCGAAGCGAGTCGCGCCCCGGCAAATCCAAATTTTCAGGCTTTTCTAAACTCGAAATTTTACTTCATGCGCCACGCGTATAAAACACTGTTTTTCTATATTTTACAAGAAAACAGTACCCACTGATAGCTTTCCTATTTTGTTTTCTGAGCTTTCTTGCTTAAAAATCAAATAAAAATTCATGGATTGTCTTTATCACATTTTCAACTTTGACCTAATAATTTGGAAAATCTTCAGTCAATATTTTAATTTTTTTTTTCAAATCATATCAAAACACATCTAATCCTAAATGAATTGAGTGAATATTATGTTGATTGAGAAATCCCTTGATTTTTTTACAAATTTTCAAATAATATAATCATTGATTTTTTGGCCACAATTTTAATTTGGTTTAATAATTTAGAAAAGCGAGTCAAAATATCGTAATTTTCTTCTAATCGTATGAAAACTCATCCAATTCTAAGTAGATTTAGCGAATATTATGTTGATTGAGTAATCCCTTGATTTTCTACAAATTTTTAAACAAAATATTCACTCGAATTCATAGATTTTATTTTACAAAATTGCAACTTTGGCTTAATAATTTAGAAAAATGAGTTGAGATATTTTAATTTTCTTAAAATTATTTCAAAACTTATTCAATCGTAAGTGGATTTAGAGAATATTATGCTGATTAAGTAATCCCTTGACTTTTTACAAATGTTGAAACAAAATATTCAAATTCATAGATTTTCTTTTACAAAAGTTGAACTTCGGTTAAATATCTTAGAAGAACGAGTTGAGATATTTTATTTTAATTTTAAGTAGCGCAAAATGCATCAAGTTTTAAATATTTTAAGCTTTAAACGAGTGTTTTCCACTCCCAGACTAAGCATGAAGTAAAATTTCGAGTTTAGAAAAGCCCCGTGAAAATTTGTCGAGGGTCGCGCAGCGACCCGAGACAAATTTTCTGGGCTTTTCTAAACTCGAAATTTTACTTCATGCGCCACGCGTATAAAACACTAAAATACTGTGAAATTTGTGTATATTTGAACCTCACTTGAAATCAGTGTTTTATACGCGTGGCGCATGAAGTAAAATTTCGAGTTTAGAAAAGCCCAGAAAATTTGTCTCGGGTCGCTGCGCGACCCTCGACAAATTTTCACGGGGCTTTTCTAAACTCGAAATTTTACTTCATGCTTAGTCTGGGAGTGGAAAACACTCGTTTATAGTTTCAAATTGAACTTAAAAAAAAAAACAACTAATATACAGGGTGTCCCATTAGTGCGGTCTCGGAAGATATCTCAGCTCTCGTTAAAGATAGAAAAAAAATGTTTTCACAAAATTTGCTTGATTTTAAGAGCTGCATAACCTAAAATTATTTTCAAATATACAGGGTGTCCCATTATTCCATACTTAATACCAACTTTGTTATTTTAAATGGAACACCCTATATATTATTTTTTTATTTGATCCGCCTTTAAATAACCTACACAAAGATATATCATTATCGGCACTTTAGGTAATTCGTTACTTAAAAAAAAAATATTTTTTGAAAATTTTGGCAGTTTTAGTACTTTACTTAAAAATTCACTGTGTTCGTATTTTTTAAGATACCAGTCTGAAATTTTACACACATATGCAGTAAAGAATGCTCTATCCATTGACTATAACACATTTTAATATTACTTATAAAACCTAGTAAAAAACTACCCTCGAATATTTACTATTTAAAATGTACATTACTTCATTTTTTTAAATGGGACATCCTATATTTTTTTATTTTATCAAATCCGCAATAAAAAATGCTTTATTTCTTGTATATCATACCCTTTATCTATTTTCATTAGTTTTGGAGATATTAACATTTTTCTGTCAAATATAGGGTATACAAAAAATAAAGCATTTTTCATTTCGGATCTGATAAAGTAAAGAAATATAGGGTGTCCCATTTAAGAAAATGAAGTTATGTACATTTTAAATATTAAATATTAGAAGGTAGTTTTTTATTAGGTTTTATAAGTAATATTATAATGTGTTATAGTCAATGGATAGAGCATTCTTTACTGCATATGTGTGTAAAATTACAGACTGATATCTTAAAAAATAAGGACACAGTGAATTTTTAAGTAAAGTACTAAAACTGCCAAAATTTTCAAAAAATATTTTTTTCTGAAGTAACAAATAACCTAAAGTGCCAATAATGATATATCTTTGTGTAGGTTATTTAAAGGCGGATCAAATAAAAAAATAATATATAGGGTGCTCCATTTAAAATAACAAAGTTGGTATTAAGTATGGAATAATGGGACATCCTGTATATTTGAAAATAATTTTAGGTTATGCAGCTCTTAAAATCAAGCAAATTTGGTGAAAACATTTTTTTTCTATCTTTAACGAGAGCTGAGATATCTTCCGAGACCGCACTAATGGGACACCCTGTATAATGATTTAAAGAAATAAGCTGATTTTGGAATACGTATACTTGATTTTTTTTTAAGTTTAATTTCAAGCCATAAACGAGTGTTTTCCACTCCCAGACTAAGCATGAAGTAAAATTTCGAGTTTAGAAAAGCCCCGTGAAAATTTGTCGAGGGTCGCGCAGCGACCCGAGACAAATTTTCTGGGCTTTTCTAAACTCGAAATTTTACTTCATGCGCCACGCGTATTCAACACTGATTTAATGTAAAGTTCAAAATATACTTAAGTTTTATCTAACGTTAATATATTTGAAAAAGAAAATTTAATAATGACAAAATGGTTTCTGTGTTTACTACAGAAACGATATTCAAGACTTCAATTAATATACATTTTTACATGAATATTTCAAACTCAAAACTATTTGAGTTTAAGTGAATACATTTTAGTTTTATTTTGTCAAATATTAAATATAATATATAAAATTTAAAAAGAAATAAGATCTTATTGTTTGCAGTTTATACGAATATTTTGGTAATTTTATATATTATACCCACTGAGCAAAAAACAAACAAATACCATTATATCAACATCGTAGCAACATTTAATGTTGATGAAACATTACTTGAATGTGTTTGATTCAAGTAATGTTTCATCAACATTAAATGTTGCTACGATGTTGATATAATGGTATTTGTTTGTTTTTTGCTCAGTGGGTATGCATTTTGTTTTGTGAACATTTTCTTTGGCATATAAGCATTTATTATTATATGTATGTGTATCCAAAAGAAATAAATAACTTAGGTAATTAAGTAAATCAAATAGACACAGCCAATAATAGCCTGTTGTGATCATTTAAATAAAAGATTGATAAGGCTGATAAATGTTGAAAGTTCATATTCACTTTTATATAAATAAAACAATTTAAACACTTTCAAATATATATTGTATTAACGCTATAATTGTTTCGCCACACTTTGGCTTCTTCAGGCGAAGAAATTTCTTCGCCATTTCTTCGCCTGAAGAAGCCACAGTGTGGCGAAACAATTGTAGCGTTAATACAATATATATTTGAAAGTGTTTAAATTGTTTTATTTATATAAAAGTAAATTTAAATAATAAATTAGAGTAAGCGAATTTTTTTTGTGCGGTTGCCAGAATGCTAATTGAATAATGGAAGACATTTGAGGTTATTGTAAACTATGTGTCGACAGTCAGTAGTGCCAATCTAATTTAAAATTTAAAGCCTACTCTAATTTATAAAATATCCCAGTGAACAAACACATTTAACCCATTAACGGCCGAGCAATTATAGAGTTAACTCTAAAAGTGGATTTTAGGTAAAATTCTACACTTCTTTATATGAGTTCTACGACTGACTTATCGTATTGCATTCTATAAATGTTTCTTTTGAATATAAATAATGTATACGCTGTAAATGTAAGGCATTCGTCGATTTTGTATAAAAACGTGCAATATAAAGTTTAGAACGTGTATTTCCACTCCCAGACTAAGCATGAAGTAAAATTTCGAGTTTAGAAAAGCCCCGCGTAGAAAATTTGTCGAGGGTCGCGCAGCGACCCGAGACAAATTTTCACGGGGCTTTTCTAAACTCGAAATTTTACTTCATGCGCCACGCGTATAAAATACTGAAATATTGTGAAGTTAGAAATACACTGAAAACATTTTATTTAAATGAGTAATAATCAAGATATATAAATACCAAATATTTACGTTTTTCTTCATACATTTTCAAGTCAAGTCAAATAATATAATATACCAAATTAAGTTATTTAGTAATTGTATAACATAACATTAATAATGTTGCGTATATGCATCAACGGCACATAATGGGTCAAGTAATGTTTCATCAACATTAAAATAACGTTAAAGTTGCTACAATGTTGATATAACCTTATTTGTTTGTTTTTTGCTCAGTGGAATATTCTAATCAAAATGTTTGACAAGTGGTAGCATACAAATTTCAATCAATCAACATATCCTTCACGAACCAAATCCCAATTTTACAAAAACCCCACCCCCTTTTTCACGATCTACCATAAAACAACTGTGTGTAAAAAAAAAAACAAGTAAAGTATATAAAGTATTAGGACTTAGCGCGACTAACAAAAAAAAAAGCATGTAAAGTATTGAATTACCTATTCGTGCACTAGCACTAGCTTTGAGGAAACAGAAACGAAAACAAAACAAAAAAAAAAGTTGAATCGGCCGGAGATTGAATTTTTCGCGTGCTCTCCGATCATAATAATTGTGATAAGCGTTTGATTTCTTGAGTTTTGATTGTGCCGTAAAGTGATGTCATGTGACTATAGAGTTTGTAGACGCATTATTATTCTAAATAAAAAAAAAGTAACGATGGTGAAGTTGTATAAAAATAAATAACGAAGAAATATTTGTTTATTAACTAATAAGCTACTCGAGGGTATGTTATTGTTTATTATTATTGTAATTATTATATTAACGTGTCGATTGACTTGTATATTATGGGGTTGTTTAATAGTGGCCAAGTTTAGCTTAAACTTAGTTTAATTTATAAGTCGAATACCTGGTTTTACTACCGTCAATTAAATTTTATTTGTTGAATAAATTTATTTGCGGATTTCGACAAGCATTTTATGTCAAAACATCGATATCATGTGATTTAATTGATTTTTTTAACATTTATCGATGTCATGTGATTTAATTGATTTTTTTGACATTTATCGATATCATGTGATTTAATTGATTTTTTTTAACATTTATCGATGTCATGTGATTTAATTGATTTTTTTAACATTTATCGATGTCATGTGATTTAATTGATTTTTTTGACATTTATCGATATCATGTGATTTAATTGATTTTTTTAACATTTATCGATGTCATGTGATTTAATTGATTTTTTTGACATTTATCGATATCATGTGATTTAATTGATTTTTTTTAACATTTATCGATGTCATGTGATTTAATTGATTTTTTTAACATTTATCGATGTCATGTGATTTAATTGATTTTTTTGACATTTATCGATATCATGTGATTTAATTGATTTTTTTTAACATTTATCGATGTCATGTGATTTAATTGATTTTTTTAACATTTATCGATGTCATGTGATTTAATTGATTTTTTTGACATTTATCGATATCATGTGATTTAATTGATTTTTTTAACATTTATCGATGTCATGTGATTTAATTGATTTTTTTGACATTTATCGATATCATGTGATTTAATTGATTTTTTTTAACATTTATCGATGTCATGTGATTTAATTGATTTTTTTAACATTTATCGATGTCATGTGATTTAATTGATTTTTTTGACATTTATCGATATCATGTGATTTAATTGATTTTTTTAACATTTATCGATGTCATGTGATTTAATTGATTTTTTTGACATTTATCGATATCATGTGATTTAATTGATTTTTTTTAACATTTATCGATGTCATGTGATTTAATTGATTTTTTTAACATTTATCGATGTCATGTGATTTAATTGATTTTTTTGACATTTATCGATATCATGTGATTTAATTGATTTTTTTAACATTTATCGATGTCATGTGATTTAATTGATTTTTTTAACATTTATCGATGTCATGTGATTTAATTGATTTTTTTGACATTTATGTAACTATTATTAGATTTTAATCGCTGAATAACTATTTGTTGCCTTAACTGACGTTGGTGAAACCCAGCATAAGCAGCTTAAGGAGTTACACCACTGTAGAGCGTTTTTTTAGGATTTTTTTTTTTTTTGATGAAGGAAAAGTAAGAGGATAATAAAATTCAAGGATGCTGTTAACCATGCCTTGAAGTATTCACAAAAAAAAATGTATTACATAAAGGTACAAAATGGCTGCACTGGAGCCGTTCCCGCGAGCCGGGTTCGATTTCCACTGTAGACCGCTAGAATAAAGTGTTTGTTGCGATTTTTTTTCTTACTGGAAAAAAAGTAAGAGAATAATAATATTCAAGAATGTTGTTAACCATGTCTTGGAGTATTCACTAAAAAAAATTGTATCACATAAAGTTACAAAATGGTTGCACTGGAGCCGTTCCCGCGAGCCGGGTTCGATTTCCACTGTAGATTGCTAAAATAAAGCGTCTGTTGCGATTTTTTTTCTGTGTAGAAAGAAAACTAAGAAAATAATAATATTCAAGGATGTTGTTAACCATGTCTTGAAGTATTTACAAAAAAAATTGTATCACATAAAGTTACAAAATGGCTGCACTGGAGCCGTTCCTGCGAGCCGGCTTCGATTTCCACTGTAGACCGCTAAAATAAAGCGTTTGTTGCGATTTTTTTTTTCTTACTGGAGAAAAAGTAAGATAATAATAATATTCAAGGGTGTTGTTAACCATGTCTTGAAGTATTTATAAAAATAAATTGTATCACATAAAGTTACAAAATGGCTGCACTGGAGCCGTTCCCGCGAGCCGGGTTCGATTTCCACTGTAGACCGATAAAATAAAGCGTTTGTTGCGATTTTTTTCTTAGTGAAAAGAAAAGTAAGAGAATAATAATATTCAATGATGTTGTTAACCATGTCTTGAAGTATTTACAAAAAAAATTGTATCACATAAAATTACGAAATAGCTGCGCTGGAGCCGTTCCCGCGAGCCGGTTTCGATTTCCACCGTAGACCGCTAAAATAAAGCGTTTGTTGCGATTTTTTTTCTTACTGGAGAAAAAGTAAGAAAATAATAATATTCAAGGGTGTTGTTAACCATGTCTTGAAGTATTTATAAAAATAAATTGTATCACATAAAGTTACAAAATGGCTGCACTGGAGCCGTTCCCGCGAGCCGGGTTCGATTTCCACTGTAGACCGATAAAATAAAGCGTTTGTTGCGATTTTTTTCTTAGTGAAAAGAAAAGTAAGAGAATAATAATATTCAATGATGTTGTTAACCATGTCTTGAAGTATTTACAAAAAAAAATGTATCACATAAAATTACGAAATAGCTGCGTAGGAGCCGTTCCCGCGAGCCGGGTTCGATTTCCACCGTAGACCGCTAAAATAAAGCGTTTGTTGCGATTTTTTTTCTTACTGGAGAAAAAGTAAGAAAATAATAATATTCAAGGGTGTTGTTAACCATGTCTTGAAGTATTTATAAAAATAAATTGTATCACATAAAGTTACAAAATGGCTGCACTGGAGCCGTTCCCGCGAGCCGGGTTCGATTTCCACTGTAGACCGATAAAATAAAGCGTTTGTTGCGATTTTTTTCTCAGTGAAAAGAAAAGTAAGAGAATAATAATATTCAATGATGTTGTTAACCATGTCTTGAAGTATTTACAAAAAAAATTGTATCACATAAAATTACGAAATAGCTGCGCTGGAGCCGTTCCCGCGAGCTGGGTTCGTTTCCACTGTAGACCGATAAAATATAGCGTTTGTTGCGATTTTTTTCTTAGTGAAAAGAAAAGTAAGAGAATAATAATATTCAATGATGTTGTTAACCATGTCTTGAAGTATTTACAAAAAAAATTGTATCACATAAAATTACGAAATAGCTGCGCTGGAGCCGTTCCCGCGAGCCGGGTTCGATTTCCACTGTAGACCGCTAAAATAAAGCGTTTGTTGCGATTTTTTTTTCTTAGTGGAAAGAAAAGTAAGAGAATAATAATATGCTGGGATGTTGTTACACATGTCTTCAAGTATTCATAAAAAAAAATTGTATCATATAAAGTTACAAAATGGCTGCACTGGAGCCGTTCCCGCGAGCCGGGTTCGATTTCCACTATAGACCGCTCAAATAAAGCGTTTGTTGCGATTTTTTTTTCTTAGTTGAAAGAAAAGTAAGAGAATAATAATATTCAAGGATGTTGTTAACCATGTCTTGAAGTATTCACAAAAAAATTGTATCACATAGAGTTACAAAATGGCGGCATTGGAGCCGTTCTTGCGAGCCAGGCTCGATATCCACTGCATACCGCTAAAATAAAGCGTTTTTGGGATTTTTTTTAAAGAAAAAGTAAGAGGATAATAATATTCATGAATGTTGTTAATCATGTCTTGATGTGTTAACAAAAGAAATTGTATTGCATAAAGTTACGAAACGGCGGTACTGGATCCGTTCCCGCGAGCCAGGTTCGATAGCCACTGTTTTTTGCATTTTTGTGTTGTTTTTTTGTTGGGGGGAAAAGGAAGAGAATAATATTTAAGGATGTTGTTAGCCATGTCTATCACATAAAGTTACAAAATGGCGGTACTGGAGTCGTTCCCGCGAACCGGGTTCGATATCCACTATAGACCGATAAAATAAGGCGTTTTTTGCAATTTTTTTTGAGGGAAGGAAAAGTAAGAGGATAATACTAGTCAAGAATGCTGTTAACCATGTCTTGAAGTTTCACAAAAAAATTGTATCACATAAAGTTACAAAATGGCGGCACTGAAGCTGTTCCCGCGAGCGAGGTTCGATTTCCACTGTAGACCGCTAAAATAAAGCGTATTTTGCCATTTTTTTTGTGAAAGGAAATGTATGAGGATAATAATATTTAAGGACATTGTTAACCATGTTTTAAAGTATTCACAAAAAAATTGTATCTCATAAAGTTACAAAATGGCGGCACTGGAGCCGTTCCCGCAAGCCTAGCTCGATTTCCACTGCAGACCGCTAAAATAAAGCGTTTTTAGCGATTTTTTTTGTGGAAGAAAAAGTAAGAGGATGATACTATTCAAGGATGTTCTTAATCATGTCTTGATGTGCTCACAAACAAAATTGTATTATATAAAGTTACAAAATGGCGGAACTGGAGCCGTTCTCGCGAGCCAGGTTCTATATCCACTGTAGAGCGCTAAAATAAAGCGGTTTTAATTTTTTCTGTTGAAGGAAAAGTAAGAGAATAATAATACTTAAAGATGTGGTTAACCGTGTCTTGATGTGTTCACAAAAAAAATGTATTACATAAAGTTACAAAATGGCGGCACTAGAGCCGTTCCCGCGAGCCAAGTTCGATATCCACTGTAGAGCGCTAAAAGAAAGCAATTTATTTTGCGGGAAGAAAAAGTAAGAGGATAATAATATTCAAGGATGTGGTTAATCATGTCTTGATGTGTTCACAAAAAAAATTGTATCACATAAAGTTACAAAATGGCGGCATTAAAGCCGTTCTCGCGAGCCAGATTCGATATCCACTGTAGAACGCTAAAATAAAGCGTTTTTTGCATTTTTTTTTTGTTGTTGAAGGAAAAGTAAGAGAATAGTAATACTTTTTGTCTTGATGTGTTCACAAAAAAAATATATCACATAAAGTTACAAAATGGCGGCACTGCAGCCGTTCCCGCAAGTTAAGTTTGATTTCCACTGTAGAGCACCAAAATAATGCTAGTTTTTTTTTGCCGGAAGGAAAAGTAAGAGGATAATAATATTCAAGGATGTTGTTAACCAATTCTTGATGTGTTCACAACAAAAATTGTATTCCATAAAGTTACAAAATGGCGGCACTGGAGCCGTTCCGGCGAGCCAGGTTCGATTTCCACTGTAGACCGTTAATACAAAGCGTTTTTTTGCGATTTTTTTTTGTGGAAGCAAAAGTAAGAGAACAATAATATTCAAGGATGTTATAAACCATGTCTTCAAGTGTTACACGATTTTTTTTATTACATAAAGTTACAAACTGGCGGCGCTGGTGCCTTTCCGGCGGGCCCGGTTCGATTTTCACTGTAGACCGCTAAAATAAAGCGTTTTTGCGATTTTTTTTTTGGTGGAAAGAAAAATAAAAGAATAATAATATTCAAGGATTTTATTAAACATGTCTTTAAGTGTTACACGATTTTTTTTATTACATAAAATTACAAACTGGCGTCGCTGGAGCCGTTTCGGCGGTCCCGGTTCGATTTCCACTGTAGACCGCTAAAATAAAGTGTTTTCGCGATTTTTTTTTGTGGGTGCAAGGGAAAATAAGAGGATAATAATTTTCAAGGATTTAATTATATTTTTTATTACATAAAGTTACAAAATGGCTGCGTTGGAGCCGTTCCCGCGAGCTAGGTTTAATTTGAGGTGCTACGCGGCACGCAGCATAAGTGCCGTAAAATTGAATTTTGGACAAAATAAAATAAAAATTCTCAATCTACATGAGTATAGCTAAGGAAGTATGCAGGGGATTTTAAAAATATTAATTTTTGTATAATTGGCAAGGATTAGAAGTTAAAAGTTCAATTTCTGACCTAAGAAAACGCATTCATTTGTAGATATAAAATCTATAATTCCATTTATGGAAAATCCTGTACATATTTTAGTGCAGAATGTTGTTTTGAAGATATAGGAAAATTTTGGATTGACAAAATTTGAACTTGTTTGAGTTTGAGGGCCTGCTGTTTTGAAAAAAAAACGTGTTCGAGAAAGGCGCGCTTAAAGTTTTAGGAGTAGTCTGGAAAAAAGATAGAAACTTCAATAAAAACAATTTCGGGCAGGTATATAACTTTTTTAGGAGGCTTTTGTGTAATTGGCAAGAATTTGAAGTTAAAAGTTCAATGTTTGAACTAAAAAAAACATTCATTTTTATATATAAAATCTATAATTCCGCTTATCGGAAATCCTGTACTTATTTTAGTGCGGAATGTTGTTTTAAAGATATAGGAAAATTTTGGATTGACAAAAATTTAACTTGTTTGAGTTATGCTGCGTGCTGTTTTAAAAAAAAAACGTGTACGAAAAAGGCGCGTTTAAAGTATTAGGAGCAGTCTGGAAAATAGCTAGAAACTTCAATGAAAACTATTTCGGGCAGGTATATAACTTTTTTCAGGGGGCCCTCGGTGGCCGAGTGGGTAGAGACCCTGCCCACAAACCCAGAGGTCGCAGATTTGAGTCCCGTCCGGTGGAATCATTTATAAATAATAAATGATTCCATCCGGGTCCATGGTTGTAATGTAAATGAGTGGTCTAACTGCAAAACTCACATTCTCCACTTTTCAAAACTTTTAGCAAATTGCAAAAAACACGTGTACTTCAACATGGCGGACATAAAAAAACTGCCAACTCAATTTTCACAATAAATGGAAAATATCCCACTAAGCAAAAAACAAACAAATAACGTTATATCAAGATTGTAGTAACATTACTTAAATGGATTTGCTCAGTGGGGTCAGTTTTGCAGTTAGACCACTCAAATGTGTTGTGGAAAATTCGATATAGAATTGGTTAAAAAGCAGCGACAGCTCGCAGCCTAATTTCAGGGTCGGCCACAGCGCCAAGGCACACAAAATTTGAGGTAGGGATCGCGCTTTATAAATACAAGAAATTGCACAACAGTCACCTTTCAATAACGGATACATATTACCTTGGGTCTCTGGCCTACCCTGAAGTTAGGCTGCGAGCCGCCGCTGTTAAAAAGCATTAAATATAGATTGATGGCTAACGGTCATAGGCCAATAAAAAAATATTTTTTTTTACTTTATTCTAGAAAGTGTAAAGTATCTTTTAAGACAAAAAAATCGACTTTTTGAAAACTCTATAGTGGTGTAACCCTTCAAACACCGTTCAAAGTACACCTGATTAAACTAAGCTTAAGTAAGCTACCATTGAACAACTTACGCTAATAGTCGATAGTTCAATAGTGGCTCAACTTAAGCTTGGTTAAAATAGATTAGCGTAAAAGTACATTAAACTAAGTTTAAGTTTAATCTGGTTTAGGCCAAGATTGGATAACCGGTGCTTAGTGTAAGTATACAGTATTGATTCAAACAAATATATAAATGTATGTAAGTAATTTTTGCCAGCAATTTCAAGATAATACAAGTTTGATATTAATCAGAGATAAAAAGTTTAAATATTTTAGCTAAACCAAAAAAAGAATACTGTATTATGTGAAATTCTCTTTGGTTAAACTTTGAAATTCTGTTTTTAAAGATTTTATATTTCTTTCTCCTTAGTTTTAAGTGAGGTTTAAAATATACGTCTTAAGCACACTGCTTTAGTAGCATATTGTAACCTTCATAATATTCAGTGTTTTATACGCGTGGCGCATGAAGTAAAATTTCGAGTTTAGAAAAGCCTGAAAATTTGATTTGTTCGCTCCGCGCTTCGCGCTCCGCAACCAAACCAAATTTTCAGGCTTTTCTAAACTCGAAATTTTACTTCATGCTTAGTCTGGGAGTAGATAACACTCGTTTTAAGCTTCAAATTGAACTCGTTGAAAAAAAGCGTATGCATATGTATACCTAATAGAAAACTCCCTGTATGTGTACTTAAAAAAAATAAGCTTTAAATCATAATTTCTTGTGATTTTTTTTTTTTAGTATACATGTCCCACTTACGTGTTGTAGATTTTTAAATATTCGTTGTTTTCCCTAAAGGTGCCAATTTGAAGTTTAAACGAGTGTTTTCCACTGCCAGACTAAGCATGAAGTAAAATTTAGAGTTTAGAAAAGCCTGAAAATTTGGTTTAGCCGCGTAGCGCGAAGCACGGAGCGACCAAACCAAATTTTCAGGCTTTTCTAAACTCGAAATTTTACTTCATGCGCCACGCGTATTCGACACTGATTTCAAGCGAAGTTTTCTTGTTTACAATATTTCAGTGCCCTCAGTGTTTAATACGCGTGGCGCATGAAGTAAAATTTCGAGTTTAGAAAAGCCTGAAAATTTGGTTTGGCCGCTCCGCGCTTCGCGCTACGCGACCAAACCAAATTTTCAGGCTTTTCTAAACTCGAAATTTTACTTCATGCTTAGTCTGGGAGTGGAAAACACTTGTTTAAAGCTTCAATTTGATTTTTTCCCGAAAATAAACGTATATCTAAAGATGTACAGTATACACGCTGTAATTTTGATATGTATACTTGAAAGCAAAAGTCCTTGTACATATCATATGTTCAATAAAAAAAAAAATACTCTATAGTGCCATAATTTAATCTTTTTTTTAAATTTAAGTTGGCTACAGGCTTTAAGAACCCACACTATAAAGATTTTTTTTATTGAACATACGATACAAATTACTCACATACCTATTACAAAGATAAAATCAATGAAAGATCTCAACGAGATTAAACTCACTGAGCAAAAAACAAACAAATCATTGTAACAACATTAAACGTCGTTTTAATGTTGATGAAACATTACTTAATTGTGTTTGCTTAGTGGGAAATAATTAAGAAAGTCGATAAT
Organism: Philonthus cognatus; assembly: GCA_932526585.2. NCBI lineage: Eukaryota > Metazoa > Arthropoda > Insecta > Coleoptera > Staphylinidae > Philonthus > Philonthus cognatus. The sequence continues at coordinate 52,554,392 of OW052247.1, read as the reverse complement.
AATTTTAATTCGTTTTTATATTTTGTAAAATCAATGCTGTATACATTTGACACAATGTATATATTTTTGTACTCTGTGTATATATTTGTGAAATATCGAAATTTCCCGTTGATTATTATTGTTTTTTTTTTAAGAACATTTGTTTCCGTTTGATTTTTCTAACATGAACGTATTGATTAAGGAATATAACTGTGTTACAAAAATAAAACTATATTTAAATAATATATTGATAATTAAAAATTATATAAATTGTATTGGCCGATGTGGCCGAATATTTGATACAGAATTAATAAATTATAATTTTCTAGCTTTATACAGATGTATACCCAATATTAAATCCTGAAAATCCTCTTATACAATATGTTACGTTTTTATTAAATATGCCATTTTTTTTCTGTGAGAGTGACAACATGAAATGTAAACCCTGAAAATCCACTTACACAATTTATTAAGTTTTATTAAATATACAGTTTTTTTTCACATAAAGCTAGCTTTATGAAAAGTAAATCATATACATGGTGTTCTATCTAAGAGTGACAATATGAAATACAACCTAATATACACCTATTTGCAAGGCCGTCGCCAGAAAAAAATGTCGGAGGGGGTTATAAAAATGTCAGGGGGGGTTTATAGTAAAAATGTTGTTTTTGGTTTTACAGGGCAGCTTTGACATACCAATAAATAACATTTTGAAAGGGTTCAACCCTCCATATCCACCCCACCCCCTGGCTACGGCCTTGCCTATTTGTATTGTATTTTATAGATATAGATTGTATATTCGGTTTTTTTTTTATTGGTCAACCAGATTTGGGATTTATTTTTCTTAGGTTCTTTGATTATTTGGATGTCCCTACCAAAAAAAAAATCTTTATTGGTATAATACCACATTACATCTACACTAATCGCTACCCCCTCTCTTCCTCCTGCTTTCCCTCTCTTCCCCAACTTCTCCAGCGTCCTTACCCCGGCCCCATCCTCTCTCATCCATTCCGTCACTCTTCTATTCCCTCTTATTCCCACCCATTCCTCCTACACCCCCTCGCACTCCTTCGCCAAATGACTCCATGTATCCCTTCCCCGCTCACATATTACACACTTCCCATACTCTTCCCCCATCCACACCTTCCTTCCTCTCTCCCCTGACCCACACTTCGCACTCGCCAGCACCACCCTTTCCTCCCTACTCCATCCCCTTTCCACCAAATATCTCGGCATTCTCCTATGCACCCGCCACCTCCCGTACCTATCGTTGTATTCACTCCTCTCTATACACACCTGTCTTTCCTGTGCTTCCACCTCCTTCTCCATTTCTTTCACCCACGCATCCACCTTTACCCCATTCCCCAGCCATTCCATCACCTTCGTCTCCGACAAACCCACCCTCTCATACATTCTCCTTCTCTAGCTCCTCCATCTAACCTCTCTCCCATTCACGCATGCCACCCACACTGCCTTCACCAATCTCTCTTCCTACAGATCCCATAACTTCATCTCATACCTAGCCATTCTCACCATTTGCTTACACTCTAGTTTTTCTCTATTCGTTTCCTGAAGCACTATGTATCCGGGTGTCGACCTTTCCACTCCCAACATACCCTTCAAGAACCGCAACTGCTCCCTCTCCATACACTTATACCCTCTCGTCCCCCACACTTCCACCCCATACATTAACACTGACCTCACACACGCATCCCATACATTACACGCCACTCTTACATTGTTCCTAATCCACTTCCCCCACTTTTCCCACGCTATCCCCCACGCCTTTCTAGCCTTCCCCTTCACCCACCTCACATGCTCCTCATACCCTCCCGTCTCTTTGAACATAAACCCTAAATACTTGAATTTTTTTACCCTCTCAATCACCTCCCCCTTTCACTCTAATTACTTTACCCTCCCCTCCCTCCCTTTATTTCTGAATTTCATCCATTTCGTTTTTCTAACATTCACGCTCAACCCCCTCTTATCCATAAACCTCTCCGCCCTTTTCAGCATATCATTCATCCCTTCCCACTCTCTTGCCACCAGCACCATATCATCCGCAAATGCTAACATCCACACCTTACTTCTACGAATCACCACCTCCCCCGCCTGTCCTTTCCTCATCACCTCCTCTGATTCACTCGTATAGAGGTTAAACAACACCGGGCTCAATGAGCACCCCTCCCACGTCCTAAACTTCTCCGACTCTTCCATCCCCACTTTTGCCACTGCCCATGTTTCCTCATACACTCCTCTCAGCCACTCTACCATTCCCTCATTCACTCCTCTTCTCCTCAGACACTCTAACAATCCTACCCTTGGTACCGCGTCGTACGCCGCCTTCAGGTCCACAAACACCGCATACACTCTCTTGCCACCAGCACCATATCATCCGCAAATGCTAACATCCACACCTTACTTCTACCAATCACCACCTCCCCCGCCTGTCCTTTCCTCATCACCTCCTCTGATTCACTCGTATAGAGGTTAAACAACACCGGGCTCAATGAGCACCCCTCCCACGTCCTAAACTTCTCCGACTCTTCCATTCCCACTTTTGCCACTGCCCATGTTTCCTCATACACTCCTCTCAGCCACTCTACCATTCCCTCACTCACCCCTCTTCTCCTCAGACACTCTAACAATCCTACCCTTGGTACCGCGTCGTACGCCGCCTTCAGGTCCACAAACACCGCATACACGCTCCCTTTCTCTTCCCTCACCTTCTCTACCATTCTTGCCAGGGTAATGACCTGCTCCCTCGTCCCCATACCCCTCCCTGCGTCTCCGGCAGCAGCCCCTTCTCTTCCACCTCCTCCTCTAGCCTATTTTTTACCACCATCATAGCTATCTTGTATCCTGTGCTCATCACTGTTATCCCCCTATAGCAATCCGCATCCTTCTGATCCCCTCCTTTATGTATCGGGCACATCCTCCCCACCTTTTATGCTGCCGGTATATTCACTCTTCCTCTCCACATCTGGTTAAGTAGCTCCCTGAATTTCTTCTTCCCTACTTCTCATCCCTTCCTGCTGCCTTCCCTCCCTTCACCTCCTTGAACGCTCTTTCGACCTTCTCCTCCGTGAACTCTTCCTCTCCATCCTCTCGCTTGTCTTCTCCCATCCCCACTGGCACTCCACTACCTTCTCTGCACATGTCCCTACCATTTTATGTAATGACATTGATATATGAATGCCATGTTGCAATTGATTAATTATTTGACAGTGGTAATAACATGCCGAAAGTAATTTTCCGTTACTTAATTCATCTTTATGATAGGGTAATTAAGCAATTGGCAACCATGTGAAAAACATAACCTCAAATGTATTTTGAAATCAAAAGTCAGAACTACAGCTAGAGTAACCCAAGGACGGTGGAGTATACGGTAAGAAGGATCGACTGAATCGAAGATTTTGAAGTGGTGGTAGAGATCGCTTACGTCACAAATGCGCGCTGAATTTAAATGTGGTTACTTTATGGTAAACTTTAAGTAATTTTAAATGTGGTTACTTTATGTTACAAGGTATGACAGAATTGGATCTTTCCATGTTTTTCCCTATCCCTTTCCCGCAGACCACAAAACCAGGAAGAGAGAGAACAATGACGTTGTATTTGGTTACGTTTTTGAGTCTATCATAACCTCTCTTTCCCGTTTCGCTGTACAGGGAATGTCATCTTTATGATAGGGTAATTAAGTAATTGGTAATAATTGTAATAGTAATAGTAATTTTTAAGTAAATTTTCTGACATTCCCTGTACAGCGAAACGGGAAAGAGAGGTTATGATAGACTCAAAAACGTAACCAAATACAACGTCATTGTTCTCTCTCTTCCTGGTTCTATGGCCTGCGGGAAAGGGATAGGGAAAAACATGGAAAGATCCAATTCTGTCATACCTTGTAACATATATGTGTTCATATGTGTTACGTCCATCGACGTACCTTGGGCAAAAGTCAGAATTACAGCCAGAGTATCCAACCAAATATCCAACATTATAAAAAAAACACCAGATCTGGTTGTCCAATTAAAAAAAAACAGAATGTATGTAAGAGTGACAATATAAAATGCAACCCAATATACACTTATTTGTATTGTATTATATAGATATAGATTGTATATTTTGTTGCATTTCAAGCTTACAGGGAGTATAGGTCGGTCAGGGAATATACGTCGGTTTTGTTGAATATGTTTAATTCATTTCAATCAATGGGCCCGTTCAGCAGAGACAAAAGTTGGGAGCCAACTGTTGGGGAATTCTCTAATGACCAGATAGTTAATCGTGAACGTGTATGGAATTTTTGCAATCGTACGGAATAACCGACTGAAGTACCGTTTATTAGGTATCAACATACATCACAAACAAATCCAAACATGTTGAATGTTGAACATTTTGCTGAACGGGCCCAATGTGTGTGTTAATACATTTCCAGAAAATTGAAATTATTTATTTATTGATATATAAAATTACGATACTATTCGATAAAGATAATAATCGATTTATTTATTTATTACTCACCCCTCGTATAATAAATATTCTAATGTTTAATCAACATTTCCTAATACCACAAAAACTAAAGTACGGCCGTGATTCTTAAGCTTATACTTTCATATTTTAGTAAGACTAACAATCTATAATTATAAATATTCTATCATTTTTGTACAGTATATTTATAAATTCAAATTCAAAACTATTTGAATTCGAGAAAATAAGCTTACGCTTCTTATAGTTTGCACAGTTTAAACATAATATATAAAATTACGAAAAAACTATTCGTGAAAATGCAAACAGTGTCTTAATTAATAAGACAATTTAAGACGTTAAATATCCATTGAAACAACTACTTCCCGTGCAAATACATAATAATAGAGCGTTGTAACAAATCAAATTAAATAAGATTTTAAATATTTCATTGTATAATTCAATATCCGGAGGTGTATTTGCACGGGAAGTAGTTGTTTCAATGGATATTTATCCTCTTAAATTGTCTTATTAATTAAGACACTGTTTGCATTTTCACGAATATTTTTTTCGTAATTTTATATATTAAGTATATTTATATTTGTACGCTAATAAAAACTGGACTATTTTCGTACTGTTTATATTTTAGATTCATATTTTAGTAAGATTACCAATTTCTATAATTATAAATATTGTACCATTTTTGTGCAGTATATTTATATTCGTACGCTAATAAAAACTGGATTATTTTCGTACTGTTTATATTTTAGATACCAGATGAAAGGCATGGATTAGATGAAATTTCAAGGTGAGAGGTCGATGATATATATTTTATTGGGTGTATATTTTCGGATGCATGCTCTTCCATACACACACGTGCTGTGTGCTGTATTTATGCAAGTGGTGAACTAATTATAATCGCACGTATCAAATCCACAATTGTGAATCGTTTCACTCGTACTTCAATTAAGCTCATTTCAATTCAAAGCATAAAATTAACTCGGGATATCATGCTGTTGATCTAAATTTAAATTTAATTCCAACATCCCGTAGAGTCTAATACGGCTTCATTGCATTGCTTGAATTAACTTGCCCAGGAATCGTCATAATTCATGTTATTTACTTATACAGGGATTTTATTTAAGGTATAAATATCTCGTTTTACGCAGTGTAAATTTTCAAGCAACGCATGCTATTTATAAAAGTGTTCAATTTGAAGCTTTAAACGAGTGTTTTCCACTCCCAAACTAAGCATGAAGTAAAATTTCGAGTTTAGAAAAGCCCCGTGAAAATTTTTCGAGGGTCGCGCAGCGACCCGAGACAAATTTTCTGGGCTTTTCTAAACTCGAAATTTTACTTCATGCGCCACGCGTATTAAACACTAAAAGCACTGAAATATTGTGAACGAAGAAACTTTGCTTGAAATCAGTGTCGAATACGCGTGGCGCATGAAGTAAAATTTCGAGTTTAGAAAAGCCTGAAAATTTGGTTTGGTCGCTCCGCGCTTCGCGCTACACGACCAAACCAAATTTTCAGGCTTTTCTAAACTCGAAATTTTACTTCATGCTTAGTCTGGGAGTGGAAAACACTCGTTTAAACTTCAAATTGACATCTTTCAAGAAAACAACAAATATTTAAAAATTTACAACACGTAATTGGGATATGTATACTCAAAAGGAAAAATTCACAAGAAATTATGATCTAAAGCTTTTTTTTTAAGTATACATACAGTTAGTTTCTATTAGGCATACATATGTATACGCTTTTTTTTAAAGAGTTCAATTCGAAGCCTAAAACCAGGGTTTTCCACTCCCAGACTAAGCATGAAGTAAAATTTCGAGTTTAGAGAAGCCTGAAAATTTGGTTTGGTCGCGTAGCGCGAAGCGCGGAGCGACCAAACCAAATTTTCAGGCTTTTCTAAACTCGAAATTTTACTTCATGCGCCACGCGTATTAAACACTAAAAGCACTGAAATATTGTGAACGAAAAAACTTTGCTTGAAATCAGTGTCGTATACGCGTGGCGCATGAAGTAAAATTTCGAGATTAGAAAAGCCTGAAAATTTGGTTTGGTCGCTCCGCGCTTCGCGCTACGCGACCAAACCAAATTTTCAGGCTTTTCTAAACTCGAAATTTTACTTCATGCGCCACGCGTATAAAACACTGATTTAGAGTAAAGTTCAAAATATACTGATAATTAATTTGACAAATGTGTAGATGGGATACAGGAAAGTATACTTGAAATAATCATCCTCTGTATGTCAATATTTACCAAAAATCACAAATTTTGAATAATTATTACTATAAAATCGTCAAAACCAACACACAATTTTATAAAAACTTCAGAGTTGTAAAAGTTAGGACAAATTGACAAATATGTAAACATTCACCAAATTAATAAAAAAGTAAAATTCCAAATGTAAGTATATTATTGTTTATATTCCACCTAGTTCCTCAATAGATAATTATATTAATCACTGTACAGAGTTGGAAGATATTATTGAAAAACAAGGCTCAAATTTGTTTCTTATTTGTGGCGATTATAACCTCCCCAATATAAAATGGGATATTAATGGATACTCTTTAAGAAGTTATGACAATAAAGCCAAAATTATAATTGATGCATTCAGTTTTTTGAACTTAACTCAAATCAATTATATACTAAATTCTAGAAATGTGTTCCTGGACTTATTACTTTCCCCCGTATGTAATACAATGGGAAAGTTTTGTTTTCGTGAAAATTTTCGAATCAAAAATTTTAGCGGAAATATCCGTTTTGAGGTCCCCTGAGTCGAATAAGACCAATTTTGAAAAATGTCTGTCTGTCTGTCTGTGTGTGTCTGTGTGCGCTGTACCGCAAAAACCGCTAAAGATATCGAGATGAAACTTGAAACTTAAGCTTTTTGTTACAATCGGAGAACTGAAAAGCTTTTGGTGAAAATCGGAAAACCGGAAGTGGTACTTTACTCTTAGCGTTTTTCAGTTTTTTCAGATTTTAATTAATAAGACAATTTAAGACGATAAATATCCATTGAAACAACTACTTCCTGTGCAAATACACCTCCGGATATTGAATTATACAATGAAATATTTAAAATCTTATTTAATTTGATTTGTTACAACGCTCTATTAAAGTATATGTAACGTTTAGGTCAAATTCACGAATAGTTTTTTCGTAATTTTATATATTATGTTTAAAGTGTGCAAACTAGAAGAAGCGTAAGCTTATTTTCTCGAATTCAAATAGTTTTGAATTTGAATTTATCTTATTTGGGAAGTATTTTGCTTCCGTATACTCTGGAGAATGTAGCAATATTAATAGTACAGAACCAATGATGGGTAATATAGTTAACGATACAAAATTGGAAACATCTAAATCTGAAGTATTTAATGAAATAACTCATCTGCGTCCATGCAAAACAATAGGATATGATGGAATTTGTAATTATCTTTTGATTAACTGTGTATATTCATTATGTGGTCCCATTTATGAATTATTTTATAACTCCCTGCGATCTGGAGATTTTCCTGTACGCTGGAAAACAAGCTACATCTATCCAATCTATAAATCAGGCGAACATCACCTGGTTAAAAACTATAGAGCAGTTTGTTTACAATCTACCATCCCGAAAATGCTGGATAACATTGTATCAAAAATCTTGGATGACTAAGTCTGCTATGTCATCGAAACAGCATGGTTTCGTACCTAAACGGTCTACAGTATCGAATCTACTATGCTAACTTATTTCTTGGACTCCAATAATATCCTGACAAATTCTCAATTTGGATTTAGACAAGGTAGATCTACGACAACGGCAATTAACACATTTGTAAATAATATTATCGATGCCTTTGAAGACGGCCATATTGTAGTAAGAAGGCTGTTAGATCTGAGCAAAGCTTTCGACTGCGTCTCACGAGAAATTCTTTTAAGAAAGCTATATTTTTACAACTTTAGTCCGGATAGCTGTAAGTTACTATCATCTTACTTATCTAACAGAAGCCAAATTGTGTGTTTTAATAATAGCATCTCAGAACAGCGTACAATCATGCATGGGGTAGCTCAAGGATCAATTCTGGGCCCTCTTCTGTTTCTAATATATATAAATGATCTTCCATCCCAGTGTCCAAACGTATCTACAGCTCTATATGCGGATGACACGACCCTTTCACTCAGTGGCAATCGCATTGAAGACACAAGAGAGAGGCTAGAATCTGTAGTTGAAACAGCAAACAGCTGGTTCAACTGCAATAAATTGAAACTAAATACAGACAAGACAATAGAAATAACATTTTCATTAAAACGTAGTGAACCAGCAGAGAAAATGTCTGTAAGGTTTTTAGGTGCAGTTATAGACACACATTTGACATGGGAACCACATGGTATTCAACTTGAGTCAAAATTGGCACGGAATGTGTATTTATTAAGAAATTTGTCCCGGTCAGTAAACAATAAAATGTTATTAAATGCATACTACTCTTGTATCCACACGCATATAGCGTATGGCATTACATTGTGGGGTCACTCTCCGATAACGTCGGACATATTCAGGCTACAACGGCGAGCTATTCGCGTGGTTTCTGGCCTAGGCTATAGAGGTGACTGCAGAGATAAATTTAAACAACTTGGAATTGTCACTGTACCATGTCTATATATCCTAGAGTGTCTGGTATATATTAAAAACAACCTAAATAAATATGTACAAAACAAGGACTTCCATATATATGAAACGCGTGCGAGAAATGACTTACGTCTAGATAAATTTCGCCTATCTAAGGCCAAAACTGGTCAAAGATATTACGGCATCAAATTTTTTAACTTGTTACCAGACAATATCCAGCGACTAGAAGCAAAAGAATTTAAAATGTGGTGTAAAAATTACCTTGTAAAACAAGCGTTCTATTCTTTTGATGAATACTTTGCAAGTACTACTTTGTAGTTATATTCTATGCTGTGATATTTTAATCTGCTCTTTTGATGTGTTTATTTCTATCGTTTAACAACTTTTAACACTGTATAGATATAATTTATAGGTTTAGTCATGTTGGTCGGAATTGTGTATACTCTAGGTTTTCTATGTTTTTTACAATTCTGTGTTTTCTGTAAAGTTATTTGTTTGTATTTATATTAATATTTTATCTCATAATGATTTTACTTCGTATTTTTTACTTCTTTTATACTGATTTTACTTTGTATTTTGTCATTTATAACTATTATATGTAAAATTATTACTGACTTGTGTAAAACTTTAACAGTTATTAGCACCAATAAATATATTCTATTCTATACACAATTCATTAACGATGCCTTAGATAGTAATATATAGGTTGATTTAATATATTTAGATTTCTCCAAGGCATTTGATAGAGTCAACCACGCTGTACTCATAAATAAAATCACTTCCCTTGGATTTGACAACTTAACTATTCGTTGGTTAACCTCGTTCCTGACAAATAGGACACAGATAGTGAAAATTAATAACTTTGTATCAAATCCGGTATCCGTAACATCTGGGGTGCCACAAGGAAGTCACTGTGGTCCTATTTTGTTTTCACTGTTTATTAATGACATCGATGATTATATAGTAAATAGCACGCACTTGTTGTATGCTGATGATATAAAGATATTTAGAAACATTCGCTCAATTGAAGATTGTATTCTATTACAGGATGATTTGATGATATTATATAAATGGTGTGAAGTGAATAAACTATATCTAAATACCGAGAAGTGTAATGTATTAACATTCACTCGTAAACATAACATCGTCGATTTCACTTACATAGTTGGGGAGCATGTCATTTCAAAAACATCTGAACTAAAAGACCTGGGGGTGATGTTTGACACAAGATGCACATTGCATCTATTTGTTCTAAATCGTTAAGAACCTGGGGCTTTGTTTGGAGATTTTGCAAACAATTAGATGCTACTTGTTTAATTCGTTTGTATTCTGCCCTTATACTACCGAACTTGCAATATACGTCAGTGATTTGGACACCTCACGCGCAATGTAATATTAACCAATTAGAAGCGGTCCAAAAGAAATTTCTGCGTACACTCCAATTCAAGCTAGGTCTTGTTCATGAGCAGGGAAAATATGATGATGTAATGGAGAAATTCAAATTGAAGCAGCTTGCTGAACGGCGTCATATCATCGATCTATGTACTCTTCATAAATTGCTGAATGGACTGATTGATTGCCCCGAACTCCTTTCACAATTGGATTTTCAAATAATATCGAGCACGCGTCGACATAGAACAATGCCTCTTTTCCGATTGAAGACTTTCGGATCAAACTACACCTATAACAACCCTATAAGTAGGATGATGAGATCGGCAAATATATTTAATTCACAGCCATGGTTTAATTTGTTTGAGTTGTCACATAACCACTTTAAACATAACTTGTATAAATTTATATAATTGTTAATTCAATATTTTAGTGTATGATGTATAATTTTAGTGTATAATCTAGTTATTCTAATTAAGTTTTTAATATTTTATTGTATGTTAAGTATAAATGAAATTGCCAATTCTTGGTTGCAGAATACTTCAAACATTAAAAGTGCGATTCTTTTCGATGGCCTGAATAATTTTACCCAAATTGTTACATTTGCAGTACGTTACTGTATGCAGCAAACACTTGTATAATTCAATTTCCGTCGGGGTATTAGCCCGGGAAGTAGTTGTTTCAATGAGTGTTTGATATAGTCTTTGTAAGACTAATTTGTATGTTAAGTATTTGTTATGTATGTATTTTATGTAATAGGGATTTCCCGTTTAAATAAATGAACAAAAAAAAAACGTTTAATGTTGCAGCAATGTAAATATAACGTTATTTGTTTGTTTTTTGCTTAGTGGGCAGTTATAGTTTAACTACAAACTAAAAGCTAAAGCAATGTTTTATTGAATAACTTTGAAATCCTCCGAATATTTTGAAAAAAATAATAATTTCGTTACTTTAAATAATCAGTCATAATCATTTCAATATCTCGATTCGTGTTTCTGTAATTTTTAGCCTAAAATAAAATTTGAATAGTTTGAAATTCGCTTGATAATTAGAAGACATTTGTTTTACAAACAACTTAATTTCCCTTTTGAAGGGATTTAAAATTTACAGATTTTAATAAAAATTGAATGCATTTTAATAATAAGTTAAGAACATGCAAATATTATATTCATTGCATAAAATGAGTTTTCTAATTTATTAAAAAAATTATCTTCAATTTGGTTCTCATTAATCACTTGATGAAACATGTTTACAATGTTGATAATTAAATAAAAGTCACTTGGTTTGTTTCTCTACTATTTTTTTTATTCTCTCCGAATAAAAAAAAATTATCTCGCATGTCTATTTTATATCACATCAAGATAAACAATATTTGTATTTTATCCTGTAAATTATTATATAATGTTGAATTTAATTTCGTTTAATATTTCATGGACATTTTTATTAAAATCAAATCCTTTAGCATTCACTCGTATCACTTATGAGTACTTTACATGAGCCCTGTTATCAAGGTTTGTTCCATTATCATTCGATTCAATTTAACGTTGTGTTTACGCTTACGCAACTTGTTATTTCTGTGCGTGATAAGATAACGCGATAAATATAATATTATTACAAACTTGATCCTAATGATACCAAACTGTTTTACTAAATATACTATACAAAATATAGAGTGCTATCATTTTATAAAGTAAGGAATATTTAGAATATTTCACATCAATTTCACATCAACAAAATTTTGAGAAAATAGTTCAATAATAAACTTTAAACAGTAGAAGATAATTGTTTACAATGTAAAATGAAATGTATACATCTTAAAATTTGATCTTGATCTTTGAAGGGCTATCGACCAGAGGTCTTTCAGCCCGTAATCTGCTGACATTGATGTTTTAGTTTATGTTATTGATGAGATGAGATGTACTGATAGATGGTATTTGCTGGATGCTTGAATTTAGGATTTTGATTGGGATTGCGGGAAAGGCATAGGTGATTTAGGGTGTCTACGATGTGTGGGTTGGTGGCGAATTTTGTACTTAGATGTGTGATGCGTTCTTCAATTGGTATTAACTGGGTACGTTGATATAGGAGGGCATTAGAAGGGTTATGGAGTGGATTATCTGGATGCCTAATTTTTGTTAGTATTCTAAGAGCTGATCGTTCACCTACTTGTATATTTTTTAAGGATGTAGGATTGGGTTCATGGAATAGGATAGCTGCATAATCAAGCAGAGGCCGGCAAATCATTTTATAAATATGTACTGCTGTGTTGGTTGAAACTCCTTCATTCTTGTACGTTAAGGATCTGAAGTGCCGAGCCCTATTCTTGATTTTCAGCTTAAGGGATTTGGTGTGGGCTTTAAAGGTAAACTTGGTGTCAAAGGATATTCCAAGGTATTTGCATATTGGGAGTGGAAATAATTGGTGGTGATTAATGGTGACGGAATATGGATAATTTGTAATTCGGTGGTATGGGATGAATAATTGGGATTTGTTACAGTTGATTGTTAATCTCCATTTACAAAACCATTGTTGTAGTGTGTCGATCAGCTCTTGAAGTGTGCCTAGTGCCTTCTGTAGTGTTGAAGCATGACTTATTAATGCAGTATCGTCTGCAAAAAGTAGGCAATAGGAGGAAGGGTTAAAATAAGTAGGATCGGGGTGATAGATGTCGTGGACAAAAATGTTATATAGTAGAGGGGATAGTGGGGAACCTTGAGAGACACCTTGTTCGGGGATAAAGGAACGTGAGTAGGAGTTTTGGATGCGTATACATAGGGATCTGTTGTTTAGGAAACTATCAATTAAATGTAAAAGGTGTTAAGGGCGTTACATTTATACAGCAAACCTCGATGCCATACGGAATCGAAAGCTTTTTGGACAAACTTTAAATTTAGCTTTAAACTGCAATTTAAAATAAAACAAAAACTATTAAATTACAAAAATGTTATTAAATTCATATACAGAGAGTTTTATGTAACACCGAACATTTTCATAACGAGAAATTTTCTTTTAAATATACATAAGCATACGTTGTATATTTTCCGATGCTAGGTTTATTAAAAGAATTTAATTTGAAGCTTTAAACGAGTGTTTTCCACTCCCAGGCTAAGCATGAAGTAAAATTTCGAGTTTAGAAAAGCCTGAAAATTTGGATTTGCCGGGCGGAGCGAAGCGAGCCCGGCAAATCCAAATTTTCAGGCTTTTCTAAACTCGAAATTTTACGTCATGCGCCACCGGTACAAAACAGCGATGCAATGTAAAGTTTTGCGGTGTGTTTTAAACTTCGTAATACATCAGTGTTTTGTACCGGTGGCGCATGAAGTAAAATTTCGAGTTTAGAGAAGCCTGAAAATTTGGTTCGGCCGCTCCTGAAGTCGTCATAATTTGTATTATTTACTTATACAGTGATTTTATTTAAGGTATAAATATCTCGTTTTACGCAGTGTAAATTTTCAAGCAACAAATGCTGTTTATAAAAGTGTTCAATTTGAAGCTTTAAACGAGTGTTTTCCACTCCCAGGTTAAGCATGAAGTAAAATTTCGAGTTTAGAAAAGCCTGAAAATTTGGTTTGGTCGCGTAGCGCGAAGCGCGGAGCGGCCAAACCAAATTTTCAGGCTTTTCTAAACTCGAAATTTTACTTCATGCGCCACGCGTATTAAACACTCAAAGCACTGAAATATTGTGAACGAAAAAACTTTGCTTGAAATCAGTGTCGTATACGCGTGGCGCATGAAGTAAAATTTCGAGTTTAGAAAAGCCTGAAAATTTGGTTTGGCCGCTCCTGAAGTCGTCATAATTTGTGTTATTTACTTATACAGTGATTTTATTTAAGGTATAAATATCTCGTTTTACGCAGTGTAAATTTTCAAGCAACAAATGCTGTTTATAAAAGTGTTCAATTTGAAGCTTTAAACGAGTGTTTTCCACTCCCAGGTTAAGCATGAAGTAAAATTTCGAGTTTAGAAAAGCCTGAAAATTTGGTTTGGTCGCGTAGCGCGAAGCGCGGAGCGACCAAACCAAATTTTCAGGCTTTTCTAAACTCGAAATTTTACTTCATGCGCCACGCGTATTAAACACTAAAAGCACTGAAATATTGTGAACGAAAAAACTTTGCTTGAAATCAGTGTCGTATACGCGTGGCGCATGAAGTAAAATTTCGAGTTTAGAAAAGCCTGACAATTTGGTTTGGTCGCTCCGCGCTTCGCGCTACGCGACCAAACCAAATTTTCAGGCTTTTCTAAACTCGAAATTTTACTTCATGCTTAGTCTGGGAGTGGAAGACACTCATTTCAAGTTTCAAATCGATTTTTTTTATCAACGAGTATCTAAAGATTTACGACATATACGGTGTAATTGGGACATGTGTACTTGAAAGAAAAACTCCCTGTGTGTACAAGTTGAGGCATTTATTGCGATTAATTGGCTACAATTTTTAATAGTCATATAGGCAACCCAATTTACACATAACTTAAAAAATAAAGGCGTCAGTTTGTATTGGATGAACATGTTTGGTGTTACATAAAACTCTTTGTATATATTCTTATCAATATCTCAATTTTGGTGCGAAATGGCGTTTTCTATTATTATTAAAAAAAATCAGGTCCATGGGCGCAGCCAAGGCAACATATTTTATAAATTTATTTGGATAAAATATTTTTTAAATGTTGACCAAAATCCGACACCACCAAAACCCCCTACATAACCCATCCAATACCCTACTTTATGAACTAACAGCAGTCACTCCCATCGAAACCCGACTATCACACTTAGCTGAAAAATTCGCCTCAAATCCTATCCTCTACAATCTCCTTCACCCTTTATGTATCCCTCGAAACCAAAACATCACTCCCAAGCGTAAACGTTTCACCATCACCATTCATGATTTCATTGCATCATTCCATGACATTAGTGATCATGACGATTTGTGAACAGTAATCATCTGACAGACATTGGACGACACTAACAAACAAGAGGTGTTTTACACAAGAACGGACAAGGACAAACTATTAAAATTCAGGCGGAAAGACCAATGGTCGATAGCCAATTGGCAGAAGAATTTATTTGTTATTTTAGCCATCAGAATTATTTTTATGTTAATTATTTATTGTACACTCTGCCAATAAAGATTTATATATATATATATATATATATATATATATATATATATATATATATATATATATATATTAAAAAAGTACACAAATGTATAAATATTTGATCCAAATAGCTCTAAATATAAAAAATATTTTCTTGACTTTTCCTCAGAAGGTCGAGGACCCCAAAAAACTTTTCGGCTAGTAAAATTAGTGGATAACTTTTTTTATAATAGGAACTCGCTTATTATTATCAGTTATAACAATATAAGTTTGTGAAATAGAGAAATGTTTCTTATTCGTATAGTGTTCTTTTGTTCTTTCCATTATACAGAACATCCATCATGTAAACTGAAAGTAACAAAAGTGTCATATTGCGTGCAATTTCGTAGTTGTATTAAGGCAGTAATAAAAGCTGCTTGTTTATTGTACACTCTGCCAATAAAGATTTATATATATATATATATATATATATATATATATATATATATATATATTAAAAAAGTACACAAATGTATAAATATTTGATCCAAATAGCTCTAAATATAGAGATATGTTTCTTATTCGTATAGTGTTCTTTTGTTCTTTCCATTGTAGCACATCTATCATGTAAACTGAAAGGAACAAAAGTGTCATATTGCGTGCAATTTCGTAGTTGTATTAAAGCAGTAATAAAAGCTGCTTGTTTTAAGGACGCGTGCAGGACCTTTTTAATATCCCCCAAACACGTGATGTTTAATTATTAACCTGTTCTTTTCCTGATACGCACCCGCTGTTTATACCGGAGTGAGTGTATTGTTTTCTTGTTCATTTAACCAGCATATCTGCGTAAAAGAATAAAATATAATTAAAATTACAGTTTGTTATACTAAAGGAATAATTTAAATTGCACCTGTTATATTAAAGATAAAAATACCCGTAAATAAAAATCTTAAAGTGTATTACCAAGAGTTTGATGGAAAAATTCATTGGAACTTTAAGATTCGTCGAATTTCTAGTAGGGTTTTAAATGTTTAAAAAAGAACTTACTTTAAAAAACAAAAAATTTTCAAAATTATTTTGTTCTTCATAGATTAGGAGACTTTTTTCAAAATCGTTTGTCACTTTTTTAATCCATCACAGATTAAGACAATTTTTTAAAATCGCCCGTCTTTTAATTTTTAATAAATATCTGGCCTGAGACATTAGTTTTAATCCAAGTCCTTTCACTTCTAAGTTGTTACTATCTCTCCTTTTATTTTAAATTGTATTGTTAGTTGGTTTGAAGAGAATTTGACCTAAACGTTACATATACTTTAATAGAGCGTTGTAACAAATCAAATTAAATAAGATTTTAAATATTTCATTGTATAATTCAATATCCGGAGGTGTATTTGCACGGGAAGTAGTTGTTTCAAAAAAACTATTCGTTAAAATGCAAACAATGTCTTAATTAATAAGACAATTTAAGACGATAAATATCGTCTTAAATTGTCTTATTAATTAAGACATTGTTTATAGAATAGAATAGAATAGAATTTATTCATGCAATTACGGTTCGTTTACATAAGTCAAAAATAAATACAAAAATAAATACAATGATGTAATACAAGTTTGTAAAAGTGTGCTAAATTTTATAATACAGTTGAAGCTATAGATTGGGTACACTCGTACACTGAAGTAGATAGTATGATGATAATTTCCATACATAGAACAAAAAATTACAAATATATGTTTAAATAATGATTATATAATTATAACAGCATACTAAAGTATATAACGCAAGGTGAAAAATGACTAGGCCATTAGATATCACAGGCAAGCTTACTATATAGTTGAAAAAATAACTTTTAAAAGACGTTACAGGTTACAGTTAAAATATATGTAATAAGTAAAAACACATTAAAATAGACAAGTCTAAAGATAAAAGCAATTAGATTAAATATAAACGTAAAAAATAAGGTGAACAAAAAATAAAATGACTAAGTTATTTGATATCATAGGTAAGCTTACTGTATCGTTGGAAAATCATTTCTAAAAAATGTTTGCATTTTAACGAATAGTTTTTTCGTAATTTTATATATTATATAAAAATCTTTGTTAATCTGCACATAACAAGATAATTCCTAATAAAATCACTAACCTATTTATAAATCAACAACGGCTCTTTAAATCCGACCTTCCGGTTACAGAACTTTCTGGAAACAATTTCCACAGTTCACTACATAAAACTTCTTAAAACTAAATTATATAGTTCATTTAATTTTATAATAACAATATATTATTATCAAACAACTACTCCCCGAGCTAATACCCAGACGGACATTAAATTATACAACAAGTGTTTGCTGTTACATACAGTAACCTACTGCAAATGTAACAATTTGGGTCAAATTATTCATATTCAGACCTGAATAATTTGACCCAAATACATTTGCAGTAGGTTACTGTATGTAACAGCAAACACTTGTTGTATAATTTAATGACCGTCTGGGTATTAGCTCGGGAAGTAGTTGTTTCAATGCGTGTTTGGTATAGTCTTTGTAAGACTAACTTGTTGTAGATTGCGAAAAGAGTCGCACTTTTAATGTTTTATAATAATTGTCAATGTCAACATTTCAGTGAAAAATCACCATGTGTATTAAATACATTTTATTGGATCACCCTTATAAGTTACTAGATTCTGACATAATAATGTGAGATTAGAGCGGCTAAGACTTTTTTGGACTTCAACTTCACCGGTAAGCTCGTATTTTTTTTTTAGGCTCGCAGCCTAATTTCAGGGTCGGCCACAGCGCCAAGTCACAAAATTTGAGGTTGGGATCGCGCTTTATAAATACAAATGAATTGCACAACAAAGTCACTTTCAATAACGGATACATATTACCTTGGGTCTCTGGCCTACCATGAAGTTAGGCTGCGAGCCGCCGCTGGCAGTAGCTGACATCTGCAAATTAATTTAATTCAGTATTGAAAACGATAAGGGCGAATTCTAGTTTGTGTCAACGGCGATATTTTGCCGAAAAATAGTTTCAATGGATGTCTACTGGTTTGTGGTATATTATCTATGCTTAAAATATCCCACGGTAAAGAGTTGAATATCTTAACTGGATATTCCAAAAATATCAATTAAGTTTAAAGTGAAAGTCCGTGTTTTAATGATTAATAAATTGTCAAAAAATAGTCGCTCAAATAATTAAGCGCAACTCTTTCCACGAACTTGATATTTTCTCAAAACAAAAGAGAAACGACAGCCGAAGAATGTGGCTTTGAAGTGACGTAACGCTTACGTGATTTCAAACTTAAATCAAAGCTTAAATTTTAAGTCTAAGTCCGTGCTTTAATAATTAGTAAATAAAGAAGGCTTGCTCAAATAATTAAGCGTAACGTTGTCCACGGATTTGATATTTTCATTAAAAGAAAGGCAGACGACAGCCGAAGAATGTGGCTTTGAATTGTGGTAAAGCTCGATTGTTTTTACGCTTAAACCAAGGCTTAAATTTTAAGTCCAAGTCCGCGTTTTAATAATTAGTAAATCTAAAAAAAATTTTAACGTGTAGTACCATAACTTTAATGGAAAAATTCATTGGAACTTCAAGATTCGTCGAATTTCTAGTAGGGTTGTAAATGTTTAAAAAAGAGCCTACTTTGAAAAATAAGCAAATTGAACATTGTTTGTCCTTCATAGATTAGGAGACTTTTTAAAAATCGTTTGTGTCTTTTTTTATCCATTATAGATTAAGACATTTTTGAAAATCGCCCGTCTTTTAGTTTTTAATAAAAATCTCTGTTAATCTGTAGCACAGTTCATATATATCTGTCTGTACGTAACAAGATAATTTTTAATCAAATCACTAATCTATTTATAAATCAAAGACGACTCTTTAAATCCGGAGACCTTCCGGTTCCAGAATTTTCTGAAAACAATTTCCACAGTTCACTACATAATACTTCTTCAAACTAAATTATATAGTTCACTTAATTTTATAATAACAATATGTTATTATATAAGATGGCCTGAATAATTTGACCCAAATTGTTACATTTGCAGTAGGTTACTGTATGTAACAGCAAATACTTATATAATTCAATGTCCGTCGGGGTATTAGCTCGGGAAGTAGTTGTTTCAATAAGTGTTTGATGTAGTCTTTGTAAGACTAACTTGTTGTAGATTGCGAAAAGAATCGCACTTTTAATGTTTTATAATAACTGTCAGTGTCAACCTTACAGTGAAAAATCACCAGGTGTAATACATTTTATTGGATCACCCTTATAAGTTACTAGATTCTGACATAATAATGTGAGATTACAGCGGCTAAGGCTTTTTTGGACGTCAGCTTCACCGGTAAGCTCGTATATTTTTTAAATTACATAAACTGCGACTCGCAGCCTAACTTCAGGGTCGGCCACAGCGCCAAGGCACACAAGATTTGAGGTTGGGATCGCGCTTTATAAATACAAATGAATTGCACAACAAAGTCACCTTTCAATAACGGATACATATTACCTTGGGTCTCTGGCCTACCCTGAAGTTAGGCTGCGAGCCGCCGCTGGTAATAGCTGACATCTGCAAATTAATTTAATTCAGTATTGAAAACGATAAAGCTGAATTTTAGTTTGTGTCAAAGGCGATATTTTGCCGAAAAATAGTTTCAATGGATACCTACTGGTTTGTGGTATATTATTTATGCTCAAAATATATATATTATTTATGCTCACGGTAAAGAGTTGAATATCTTAACTGGATATTCCAAAAATATCAATTAAGTTTAAAGAGAAAGTCCGTGTTTTAATGATTATTAATTTCTCAAAAAATTGTCGTTTAAATAATTAAGCGCAACTCCACGAACTTGATATTTTCTCAAAACAAAAGGCAAACGACAGCCGAAGAATGTGGCTTTGAAGTGACGTAACGCTTAATTAATTTCAAACTTAAATCAAGGCTTAAATTTTGGGTCCAAGTCCGTGTTTTAATAATTAGCAAATAAAAAAGGCTTGCTCAAATAATTAAGCGTAACTTTGTCCACGGATTTGATATTTTCATTAGACGAAAGGCAGAAGACAGCCGAAGAATGAGGCTTTGAACTGTGGTAAAGCTCGATTGTTTTTACGCTTAAACTAAAGCTTAAATTTCAAGTCCAAGTCCGCGTTTTAATAATGAGTAAATTCAGTAATTTTTCGCATTTTTTTAAAACACAGCATTAATGTGATTTTAAACGTGTTTTAGACATGTTGTGTGTTAAACACGCTTTGAACGTGTTTGAAACATGTTTTAAGCACGTTTAAAATGTGTTTTAAACATGTTTTAAGCACGTTTTAAACATGTTTTTAATTGTTAATGTTAAATAAAATACGTTTGTTCACGACAATCTTATAATATGTGCATTATTTAATTGTGTGGGCAGCATAAATGGGGAGCATTTAACACTCAAGTACATTAAAGACCGGATTTGCGTGATAAATGCGTTTTTTTTAGCACGAAAACAAATAATTGCCTAGTTCGATTTTCTGCCGCTATGCAGTAACAGCGCTGTGCTAGTCAAATCAGCTTCTTTTGTCTTACATTTGACCATGGTGATGATGACGCCATCGACGCCATTTTGTTGAAGTACGAAGTAACGCGTCAACATCTCTGCCGTTCTCACTAGTTTAACTCGCGTAAAACGCGTTTGTAAACATAAATCATTCTTAAATCGGTTAAACAATTGTCTATCCGTCGCGAGTGTTTTTTTAAAGCGGAACAAACGTTAACAAAGAGAAAACTCCATCCAAACGGAAGAGTTCGTTTTTTTGTGCAAAGAGCGTGTTTCTGTGTAACTTAGGCGAAAGGGTGGACTGCATGAGTACAGGGCTATTCAAATAGAAGGAACAGATTTCAAACATTTATTTCTTTCAAACTACAAAAGGTAGAACTATAATTCCAAAGTTCCTGGACAGACTAAAGTTTAAAATTTGAACAGTCCAGGCAGAAGTTCCAACTACGGCCGCATTGGCTCTGTTGCTTGTCATTTTGATTGTCTGTAGTAAAATGGCGATACAACAAGGAAAGCACTTTGTGTGCTGCAATTAGCAAAACTAGAGTCCATTATTGAAGTTCAACGTGCTTTTTACCGCCTCTTCATAAGCAGATTTACCAGTGGCATCGAAAATTCGTAGATGATGGTTGCATCTACAAACAGAAAATCACGGGACGTCCACACACATCAAATGAAATGTCAAGCGTATTCGTACAGTTTAAAAAAATAAAAAATCCACAGTACGGGAAACACATGGTGCACATATTGAATGCATAAAAAATTGAACTTTACTCTTTCCAGGAACGTTAGAATTGTGTTTCTATCTTTTGTAGGTTTAAAGAAATAAATGTTTAAAATATGTTCCTTTATTTTGAATAGCCCTGTATTATTTATTGTTGAACGATTGTTTATGTTTGTGCTAAAGTGGAATTAACCCTATTACACATTCAAATCATAGTACCGCAATCTGTCATCATTTATCTGTCAAATTATTATAAAACAAAACCCACCATTAAGACTGACGCGTATTTGATAAATATATATAATAAATGTTGTGTTATATATTGTTGTTGTCGTGAACAAAGTATAGTGTATAACTCGCATGTAATTGCTATTAATCATTCGAACGACTTGTTCCATTCGCCTTCGGCTCGTTCCGCAAACCTCGTTCTCGTGATTATTATGCTCGTTGTACAATATACTATTATTTTATTACAGTAATGGATAAAATTTTAATTGCATTTTATTTTTTGCTAAAACTATCAACATTTATAAATTTTATTGATTAATTAATTTCTATGTTTATTGCACTGAAAAAATATACGAGCCTGCGAAGTAAATTGTTTACATCAAACACAAGTTAGAATGTTTGAAATGGAAAGTAATTAATTATGATTTAAAACTTATGTTTCTTGCAATTTTAAGGAAATGTACAAATATTACAATTTATTTCGATTACTTTTTACTATTTTTGTTAAATTTTACTATTTGTTTATCAATTCTACGAGTTTTATCGATTTATAAAAATTTACAAATGTTCTTGTAAATTTGTAAATTTTGACGATTTTTTTTTACTACTAAGCAAGAATATTTGCTGATTTTGTTCAATAAAGTGAACAAATAACAACAAAGAAATAACGTCCTGAATTTGTCATAATTTTTTGTCAATTTTATCTTTGCTTAATCTAATTAAATCTGTTTTTTTCATTTCTAGTTGATTTTTAAATTAATTTTTATTATTTTTTACAACTTTCACACATCTTGTTATTTTATCAGTATTTTTTATAATTTTTAAAATTCTCTTTGTATTTATTTATAAATTTAGATAACTTTAATGGTTTTCAGCAACTTTGACATTTTCAACAATTTCTATCATTTTCGTAGAATATAAAAATCGTGAAATTTAAAATTGTTCACAAATTTCGTAAATTCTAATAAACCCATACAGTGATTCGGTCAGGTTTCACGATTTCAATAAAGCTATTTTGTGCGATCTGCTCCTGGGCCACGATTTTTAAATTTGAAGCGTCTAACGAGTGTTACCAATCCCAGATTAAGCATGAAGTAAAATTTCGAGTTTAGAAAAGCCTGGAAATTTGGATTGGCCGCGTAGCGAAGCGGAGCGGCCAATCCAAATTAGGCTTTTCTAAACTCGAAATTTTACTTCATGTGCCACGCGTATAAAACACTGAAATATCGTAGAGTTTAAAATATACGGCTTTAGCATTCTAATATGTAGATGTGAATAAAACGTGAGTCAAATTCTGCGCTGAATAAATTGTTTAAAACAGTAATTATAGGCAACCCAACAACTGTAACGTATATTAGGTTGCCTATATACCGGGCTTTCATTAATTCCCGAACCCCACGTGACTAAATTTAAAATTGCCGCGTAAATTATTGTATTTGTACGTTGGAGGCTTTGAAAAAAGTAACCAAACGTTACTAAAGTCAAATTTGACATAAACGTTTATGCGCGGTGCATCGTTAAACCAACCTTTGAGATCTTACAAGATTCGCCCGGAATTTTCAGGTAAGCAAAAATTGTTTAATTATTCTGAAACATTGAGTTTTATTTCTATTTATTTTGCAGAGTCAATTTGCTAGGATAAGCAAATACTGCGAAAATGGTATTTACAACGGAGCAAGACGCGTTTATTTTGATGGCACATTTTCGTAGTGCTTCACGTAATATTGACGGCAACTGGAGTTATTCTCTGCAGTCTTGCATTGAGCAGTTTCATGAAGAATTAGTTACATTTTTGAAGATGAGCCTATTTTTTAATCATTTTAAATATAATATTTTCAGTCGTCATAAAAATACGCCGGCGAATAAATATTTTTAAATCTAGGGAATTTTTGTGTGAGCCATACCACCTTGTACATTTGGTTGCCTATTATTTTTGGTCACGTGGGGTTCGGGAATTAATGAAAGCCCGGTATAATATAACCTTGATTTAGCATCTAATATACAATTCTATACATTTACTAAAGACAAAAACCAAAAATAATAAATAATTCTCCCATAATCCCCATAATCCCTCCCTGGCCTTTGTTTCACAATTGCTTTTAGTCCCTCAATCCCCTTTCCACTCGCACACATACTCTCCTTTCGCCCTTTACCATTAATCTCCAGTTTTCCCCGCAATCCCAACATTCCCTCATCCAGTGCTCCCATACATCCTTCCCACTCCCACAGAACACACATTTCATGTACTCTTCCCCCATCCATACCTTTCTTCCTCTTTCCCAGGTTGCCTATAATCGTTGTTGTATGTGTGTGTTTTTTTAACTTCGCTGTAAATCAGTGTTTTTAAGCGTGGCGCATGAAGTAAAATTTCGAGTTTAGAAAAGCCTAATTTGGATTGGCCGCTCCGCTTCGCTACGCGGCCAATCCAAATTCTCAGGCTTTTCTAAACTCGAAATTTTACTTCATGCTTAGTCTGGGAGTGGAAAACACTCGTTAAATGTCTCAAATTAACCGCTTTGGATCAACGAATTCCCGCAAATTTAAAAAACGCTGTAATATCGGGATATGTATACTCAAAAAAAGCCCTGTATGTTCTGTTTTAAACACGTTTTCAACTTGTTTTAAACAATTGTTAATGTTTTAAATACTGTTTCAATAAAACAAACACGTTTTGTTTACAAAAAAAATGTTTGTTTTATCTAAAATGAAAAAAAAAATTTTTTTACCAACCCTGTTTCCTACTGGAAATTTAAAATTACTTGAGTGTTTTAGAAAATACATTAATAAGCATAAAACTCCAAAGGCCGCGGGTTGGCCTGATCTGTTCTAACGAGTGTCTTCCACTTCCAGACTAAGCATGAAGTAAAATTTCGAGTTTAGAAAAGCCCCGCGTAGAAAATTTGTCGAGGGTCGCGCAGCGACCCGAGACAAATTTTCACGGGGCTTTTCTAAACTCGAAATTTTACTTCATGCGCCACGCGTACAGAACACTGAAATATTGTGAAATGAAAAATATACTGCTTAATGAGTATTAAAAAAATACCACTAATGGAGGAGTAAAATATACTGCTAAACAATAATATTTACAATAGTTCAGTATTTTATACGCCTGCAGCCCTTATGTACAAGCCGCCACTGGCTCAAATATCAGTGTCATCCACTCCCAGACTAAGCATGAAGTAAAATTTCGAGTTTAGAAAAGCCCCGCGTAGAAAATTTTCACGGGGCCTTTCTATACTCGAAATTTTACTTCATGCGTCACGCGTACACAACACTAAAATATTGTGAAATTTAAAATTTACTGCTTGATGAGTATTAAAAAACTACCACTAAAGCAGGAGTAAAAATATACTGCTAAACAATAATATTTACAATTTTACAATAGTTCAGTGTTTTATACGCCTGCAGCCCTTATGTACGAGCCGCCCCTGGCTCAAATATCAGATAGAGTTGGAATAGAAAACAGTATATTTTGTCACATCATCTTGCGGAATAATTTTTATAGGAAAAAATATTCTGTGATATTGGCGTGCTTTAGGGTGCAAGACGCTTTGCAAGCAAAGCAATTTATATTTGGCGTTTTTAGATTGTGTGCGAGACAGTTTATTCAATTTTAAATTCTTAAAAACAATATTGTTTCTGGATATGTGTACTTTCCCGTTGATCATTCAGAAATAATTTTTCGGCCGAAACGATTTTTTCCACGTAAATCAGAAAAGCGCCGGACGGTGAGTGTGCCGGAGGATTTGTTTATTTGCGGTATTCTCTAAAAATAGGCGCCGCGGCGAGGGGCGTCGCCGCACGTCCAAAACTCCTCGCGCAAAACGGCATGGATGGATGGAGGGAAGGCAAGAGCAAGAGGACCAGCACACACACACACACACACGTTCGTGTCGGACACGCCGCGGCCTGCGGGGAAGAGTTGAGTCCTTGATTCCTGTTATCATGGCGCGGGGTTTATTTAGTGCAGAGGGCACACGCGTCGTGTGGGAGGCGACGCCTGCGTATTGACCGACGCCTGGCATCGCATCGAGCGGCAGACCGTGCACCGAACGTACGTACGGACGTGTGCCATCCTCAAATTTCCAATTTCAGTTAACCCCCCTAAAAAAAAAAAATAGAATTATTTAGATTTTTCGGCGGAGCGAAGAGCAAAAGGGTGTAAGACTTGTGATATGTATGGTGCGTTCGTGTAGTGTACAGTGAGTGTGCGAGTCGGGTGCCGGAGCAGAGGGGTGGTTTTTCTTTAGTGACGGGTGGTAATACAAGCCGGCGCGACGTTTTGCACGGAAGGTACTTGCAGGATGGGGTGCACATCATCCGCCGAGGAGAGGGCGGCCCTGGCCAGGAGTAAACAGATCGAGAAAAACCTCAAAGAGGATGGGATCCAGGCCGCCAAAGACATCAAGCTCCTGCTCTTAGGTACGTACTCCCTTTTGCTTTCGCAGGGCGGGGGGTTCGATTAAGCTGGGTGCGGCGCGCCAAGGGCTGCCATCTACGCACGCCGCAACGCATTTCAAAATCTCACCCCCTCGCTGATAATCGCAAACCGCACACATTATTTTGCAACAAACATCCCCCCCTAGCAGCAACACTCTCTTTTTCGCAAAATTGATTTTTCTTCGGGGAGCGCGCGCTAAATATAGCCCCGTACGCGCCAACACCCCAAACAATGAAGCAACAACCTGAAAACGTGAAGGAAAAAAAAGGTGGTTTCCGCGTTTGAGCTAGTAGCGTAGTTTCCAGAAGGGGCGATTTCCTTTTCCATCCCCCTCTTTCGCGCCGCCACCGCCATTGATGTTTCGCTTACTGGGATCAAATTTTCAGCACTTGTTCCATCCAGGGGTCAACGAGGTTCATGCCCGCACCTGTGTGTAGATGTGTGTGTTCTCTCTTTGCTTCTTGACAGATTTCTTTCTTCCTGCTGTTCTTTCAATCAATTTCTTTTTCGATAGGCGTTTCTGCGGTCATTTTATAACCTACGCATCTATTGACATACAAACAATTACACAATTTTAATTCATGATAAGTTTGATAACCAACCGCACTGTAGAAAATGTAATCCTAGCATTATTCTCATTTACAATCAAATAAACATTTTTGTATCGTATGTTCAATAAAAAAAAACCTTCAGGAATTAACATATAAAACGTGAAACATAATAATTATAATGTATAATTTCATAGTTGCCAACCCAACCTATAATTATTGTTGTATATTATTAAGTTTAAATGTGCATTCTTAAGGTTACATTAATTTAGTTTCTATGTTTATACAGGGTGGGCCACGAATAACGCCCATTAAAAGTTTTCGGGGTTCCTGACAGAGGAAAAATTTGAAAAAATTCTACATTGTACGGTTGAATGCGATCACCTCATGGAAAATATTTTGACTTTCTATCACTTCCGGTTGTACCGGAAATGGCTACCAACTTTGTTATTTTAAACAGAACATCCTATATAATTTTTTTTTAGATTCCCCGTTCAATTGTCTACCCTCTCATATGAATTTATGTCCACTTAACTCTTACAGTTTTTGAGTTAAAAATTTATTTGTCAAATATTGACCTCAAATAGACGTTTTGAAAAATGCCTATAACTTCTAGTAGGGACAAGATAGACAGACGAGCGGCATCTAGAATTGTTACTTATAGATCCCTCTAGAATTAAAAAAATTGACATCTGTCAATTTTGACAATAGGTATTTCAAAAATGCAAATATTTCAGTGCCCTCTAAAAACATCATAATTCAATGTTTTCAAATGGAATTACTAATATTTTATCTCATATGGTGATTGGCAAGACAATTTGCAACATAAAAGTATTATTCTCCCTATATCTAGAGCAAGTAGTTTTTGAGTTATTTCGAAATTTCTTTCCTCCCAGAATGTTTGCACAATTGAATAATTCCTGTACAATTCACACATGCACCATACTAGGCTACTGTCAATATTCACTGAACCGAATCTAGAAAAAATCGTTTCCAACGTGTCAATATTTTGGAACACTTCGAGTAATATTATAATAAATAAGTGTAGCAATCGAGAAATTATGAATTTATTCGTCATATATGGCTAGTGCGACAGAATTGTTGTTTCAACGAAACTTATCCACACTTACAACTTACAAACAAAACAAAAGCAAGAAGATTGAAATAAAGTAATTTTCAAACGAATATTTAAATGCAAGAACAGAAAAAAAAAATTATAACAATTGTTCGAAATTATGACCATTAACGTATAAGCACTGTGCAGCACGTGTTGCGACACCCTCTGTTGTTGCTCGCCTAATTTCTTATGCACTTAATTCCGCGAATGCAGCTCGCACCCTTGCTTCCAATTCTTCTCGGGTATTGACGACAGTGGCATAAACTTTATTTTTTATACGACCCCAAAGAAAAAAGTCGAGTGGAGTAACATCTGGAGATCTAGCGGGCCAGTTCCACGGACCTAACCTTCGAATCCATTTATCTTCGAACATATTCGTGAGTTGCTGCGATATTTCGTGTGTGCAATGAGCTGGGGCTCCATCGAGCTGATACCATGAACTTATCCTTAAATTCAAAGGAAGCTCATCCAAAAAATTCTCTACAAAATTTCTTAAAATTTGTAAATATCTACCACTATTTAATCTTTCGTGGTACAAATAAAAAGTAACACGCGTGTCCATCAAAAGGCAAAATACGTTGAAACTAAATTTGTGTTGGGATTTATGTACAAGCGTTGCATGTGGATTTTCAGTTGACCACATCTGATTGTTTTTTCTATTGAAAATACCTTCACGAGAGAAATTTGATTCGTCGGTCCAAATAATTTTTTTTAAAAAGTCATTGTCTTCTTGATTTTTAACCAACAAAAACTCACAAAAATCAATCCTGTTCACTGCATCTTGAGGAAATAATTCTTGCACCAAATTAAATTTATAATTATGCATACGATATATTTTCAAAATTCTTCGCAGTGATGTTCTGCTTACTCCCAAATCCTCCTGGCAACTACGGGTGGATGCGCGTGGATTTGCTTGAAAATAAGCCAAAACATTCACTTGAACTTCCTCGTTCTGCGTTATTGGCTTTGGTTGATTTTTTTCTGCGATTAGTTTTCCAAATTGTACAAAATTTGACTCCAGTCTTCTAAATTTTCTTCTATCCATCGGCGGTAAGTGTTAGTAAGTTTTGTTGAAAATTCTGCAAGTTTTCTTAACAATTCTGTCACATTGACCATGTATGACGAATAAATTCATAATTTCTTAATTGGTATACTTATTCATTTTAATATTACTCGAACGGAGCGTTCAAAAATATTGACAGATTCGGTTCAGCGAATATTGACAGTAGCCTACTATGGTGCACGTGTGAATAGTACAGGAATTATTCAATTGTGCAAGCATTCTGGGTGTGTGGAAAGAAATTTCGAAATAACTCAAAAACTACTTGCTCTAGATATAGGGAGACATAATACTTTTATGTTGCAAATTGTCTTGACAATCACCATATGAGATAAAATATTGGTCATTCCATTTGAAAACATTATGATGTTTTTAAGTGGGCACTGAAATATTGACATTTTTGAAATACCTATTGTCAAAATTGACAGATGTCAATTTTTTTAATTGTAGAGGGATCTATAAGTAACAATTCAAGATGCCGCTCGTCTGTCTATCTTGTCCCTACTAGAAGTTATAGGCATTTTTCAAAACGTCTATTTGAGGTCAATATTTGACAAATAAATTTTTAACTCAAAAACTGTAAGAGTTAAGTGGACATAAATTCATATGAGAGGGTAGACAATTGAACGGGGAATCTAAAAAAAAAAATAATATATAGAATGCTCCATTTAAAATAACAAAGTTGGTAGCCATTTCCGGTACAACCGGAAATGATAGAAAGTCGAAATATTTTCCATGAGGTGATCGCATTCAACCGTGCAATGTAGAATTTTTTCAAATTTTTCCTCTGTCAGGAACCCCGAAAACTTTTAATGGGCGTTAATTGTGGCCCACCCTGTATATTTTTTTGTATATTGTTTACTGATACTCTTTCTTTTGTGTATATTTTTGTAATAGGAGATTATCTGTCAATAAACTAAACTACAAATAGAAAGACTGTTATTCCTTACTTCACTTTTTTATGTTAGATGTATATTTCGAGACACAAGGTGCTCATTATCAATAACAAACAGTTTGTTATTGATAATGAGCACCTTGTGTCTCGAAATGTACATCTAACATAAAAATAAAAAGTGAAGTAAGGAATAACAGTCTTTCTATTTGTGATTAATCACTTCACGTAAACTCGAAACAATACAGTTAAACTAAACTAGACTAAACTACAATATTTTTCATGGCACTCAAGAGAATTTATTTTATTGAACATACTATACTAGGCAGGAGCGAATCCATAGAGCAATTTTAGGAGAGATTATCTTTTAAAGACAGTTCTAAAATTAATGTTCAATTCCACAAATCAATCAATCGTTTGGAATTTTACATTTTTGTTGATTTAGTAAATGTTAAATTTTTGACAATTTGTTGTAGTTTTTACAGTTTTTGTAAAATTTTATGATGTGTGTTGGTTTTGGCGATTTTATTTAAAATAGTTATAATTATTTAAATAAATGTTCTTTATTAGTGCTAATAGATAGTAACAATCTTTACACAAGTCAATTGGTCTTAAAAACTAAATACACTAAATACATCACAGTATAAAAGAACGCTACTATACATGATACATTCTAAAATAAGTCTATAATAAGCTAATAAGCTGAAAAACACCTGTATCTAAAATTAAAATATAAAAACGGATAAAATATAATTTAACATTACAGATTACAGAGAGAGGGCAGCATAATTCCTCTATAATGAGGTACCAAAATCAAAATCTAAAAATTCGTCGATACTATAGAAGGCATGTTTAGTCAAAATAGTTTTTATTAAGTTTTTAAACGTGTTTAATGATAGGTTTCTGATATGAGTGGGTAATTTGTTGAAGAACTTTACGGAGTAGTACCTGGCACCTGTTTGTGACTTCGTAAGTCGCATTGCGTTTGTGATGATGTTGTGTCTATTCCTGGTGTTGTGGTTATGGATTGCGGTGTGACTGTTATACTTGTTGGAATTATTCTTAATATAGAGAAGGCATTCATATATGTATAATGATGGTAATGTTAACAGATTTAGTGATTTAAATGCCTCCCTACAGTCATCTCTATAATTGCTAAAAGACAATACCCTAATTGCTCTTCTTTGAAGTCCGAATATTCGATGGCGAATCGCGGAGTGCCCCCATGCTACAAGTCCATACCTTAACTGCGACTGTATATATGATATATAGGTATCTCTTAACATTTCGCTGGATATACAGTAGGATAGTCTCAGCAGGAGGAATATACTGGATGACAGTTTTTTGGCCAACGCATCTCCTTGGGAACACCATGTAAGTTGCCCATCCAGGTGTATACCGAGGAATTTTATATCGTCTTTATGGGTTTTGGCTAAGGACGAAAGTAATGTTTCGGTTTTTTTTGTCGTTGATTCGAAGGCCGTTACATGAAAACCAATCCGACACTTTACTTCGAGACAGTATAGTTTTCGAATCAGCTTCTTCTATTGTGTCTCCCGTTTCGATAATTGTCGTATCATCCGCATATAGGCATGATTCTGATCCTGCCATAAAAGCCGGTAGATCATTTATGTAAATCAAAAATAGAATAGGACCCAGTATTGATCCCTGAGGAACACCGAATTCTAACTTGACCTCGAATGACTTGGTCTCTTTAAAGTGGACAACTTGTGATCTATTCGAGAGATATGACAGGATCAGTCTGCAACTGTCTGGATGTATGTTGTAACATAGAAGTTTACGCATCAGGATGTCATGGGACACACAATCGAAGGCTTTTGTTAGGTCCAGGAAGGTTGATATGCAGGCAGATCCGTTTTCAAATGTGTTTAATATATGTTCTGTAAGTTCTAATATGGCTGTAGTTGTCGATTTCCCCCGACGGAATCCAAATTGCTTATTTGTGAATAAGTTTTCATCTTCGAAGTAACTTACTAATTGATTTTGTAGAATTCGTTCGTATACCTTGGAGAATGCCGGTAGAACGGAAATGGGTCGGTAGTTATCAACACAATTCGGATCTCCTTTTTTAAAGATAGGCACCACTTTAGCTTTTTTTAAAGCGTCAGGAAAAAGTTTGCTCTTTATTGAGGTGTTTATTTGGTGCGTTAGAGGCTTGACAATTTGGTTAATTACTCTTTGGATAACATCCACCCTTATACCATACATATCTCTGCTTCCATTGCACTTGAGGCTATAATATTAAAGGATAAATTAAAAACACTTGTTAAAATTAATATCGACTTTCTGCAAAAAGTTTGTTTCCAAATATTCATTGAAACAACTACTTCTCGAGCTAATACCCCGACAAACTATTTTCTAGAGAATAGTTTGACCTTATGTTGCATTTTGCATATAAATTATGCATAGAACAGCAGTGCTGTCGTGTAACGCAAATATTCATTGTATAATTTAATATCTGTCGGGGTATTAGCTCGAGAAGTAGTTGTTTCAATGAATATTTGGACACAAACTTTTTGCAGAAAGTCGATATTAATTTTAATTCGTTTTTATATTTTGTAAATATTCTGCAACCTATTGACAAACTCAATTTTTCTTTATGATAATTTGTCTTTATGTAAAAACACTTGGTTTGTTTCACTCACAAATAGTAAAACAAACCAAGTGTTTTTAATTTATCCTTTAATATTATTTCAAAATGTTTCACCAAGTGATAAATGAGAAAGTTATTCAAGACAAAAAAATTATTTAAAATTTGTGATTTTTGTTAAATATTGACATACAGGGATTTTAGTTTTCAAGTGTACTTTCACATATTCTATTTAAATGTTTATAAAATGAATGAATTTTGAAGTGATATTTGTTAAATATTGACATACAGGGATTTTAGTTTTCAAGTAAACTTTCACATATTCCATTTAAACGTTTGTAAAATGAATGAACACGTAATCAAAACTAAGCAGTTTGTTTTGAACTTCACTTTAAATCAGTGTTGTATACGCGTGGCGCATGAAGTAAAATTTCGAGTTTAGAAAAGCCTGAAAATTTGGTTTGGCCGCTCCGCGCTGCGCGCTACGCGACGAAACCAAATTTTCAGGCTTTTCTAAACTCGAAATTTTACTTCATGCTTAATCTGGGATTGGAAACACTCGTTGGAGGCTTCAAATTGATCGTTTTTAATAAAACAACGAATGTCGGACAATTTGCGTCAATAAATCCTGATGAAAAAACGAATTCGAAATTGACATAGGGCAATTTTAGTAAACATTATCTTTTAAAGACAGTTCTAAAATTAATGTTGAATTCCATTAATCAATCGTTTCGAATTTTACATTTTTGTTGATTTGGTAAATGTTTACATTTTTGACAATTTGTTCTAATTTTCACAGTTTTTGTAAAATTTTATAGTGTGTGTTGGTTTCGGCGATTTTATTTAAAATAGCAATAATTATTTAAATAATATTAAAGGATAAAATAAAAACACTTGGTTTTTTTCACTAATAGTGAAACAAACCAAGTGTTTTTAATTTATCCTTTAATATTATTTCAAAATGTTTCACCAAGTGATAAATGAGAAAGTTATTCAAGAAAAAAAATTATTTCAAATTTGTGATTTTTGTTAAATTATGACGTACAGGAATTTTAGTTTTCAAGTGTACTTTCACCTATTCCATTTAAATATTTGTAAAATAAATGAACACATAATCAAAACTAAGCAGTGTATTTTCAACTTCACTTTAAATCAGTGTTTTATACGCGTGGCGCATGAAGTAAAATTTCGAGTTTAGAAAAGCCTGAAAATTTGGTTTGGTCGCTCCGCGCTTCGCGCTACGCGACCAAACCAAATTTTCAGGCTTTTCTAAACTCGAAATTTTACTTCATGCTTAATCTGGGATTGGAAACACTCGTTGGAAGCTTCAAATTGATCGTTTTTAATAAAACAACGAATATGTACAAATTTACGTCAATAAATCCTGATGAAAAGACAAATTCCCAGTATTTATCTATTTATTTTACTGATTTCGACATTTCTATATATTTTTTGTGAATAATTTTTACGTCTCCCCTCGTCCATAAGGCCCGCAGGTGTATAAAACACTGAACTATTGTAAAATTGTAAATATTATTGTTTAGCAGTATATTTTTACTCCTGCCTTAGTGGTATTTTTTTAATACTCATTAAGCAGTATATTTTTAATTTCACAATATTTCAGTGTTGCGTGCGCGTGGCGCATGAAGTAAAATTTCGAGTTTAGAAAAGCCTGAAAATTTGGTTTGGCCGCTCCGCGCTTCGCGCTACGCGACCAAACCAAATTTTCAGGCTTTTCTAAACTCGAAATTTTACTTCATGCTTAATCTGGGATTGGAAACACTCGTTGGAGGCTTCAAATTGATCGTTTTTTAATAAAACAACGAATGTCTGAAAATTTACGTCAATAAATCCTAACGAAAAGACAAATTCCCAGTATTTATCTATTCAATTGCAACATTTTTTGTGAATAATTTTTACTTCCCCCCATATCCAAAACAAACACCAATCAATAATAAAACCAAACAAGACAATAATGATACCAAATGTTCAAGTAATATACAGGGTGCTCGTATTTCAACAGAATGTATGGGGATCTCGGTTATTTGAAGAGATAGAGAGTCGGTTAAATTGGGGCAAAGTTGCGTAGGACCCAATAATAATCTAAAAACGAATTTGGAATATCTTCTTTCGTTTTCACATTCGCTGTATGTAAAATAGTTGTACCTTATGTTTGCAGTATTTTATGTATATAAGTGGCATACGTGAATAAAAATAAAAATAAAGTTAAAGTTAAAGTTTTTGAGATATTGTCAAAAAACGGATTTTTTGAAATTTCGTTTTAATTTTTTTATTCAAAAACTATTGAATCCAGTCATTTACAACTTTGACATTATACAGGCACTTTTTAACGAGAAATCTAGTAACATATTTTATTTTAAGATAACTATAATATTTAGCCAGGAACCATAGCCAACTTTTGTTTTTCTTATGGGCGCCATTTTGGATTTTCATATTTTTTGGAAGAATATTTTTTTCTGAATTCAATGATATACCACACTTAAAGTTTATTATACATTTTATATGTAACATTTTCATCTTTTGTTTTTCGGGCACAGTATCTAACCATTGATAATGGTCACCTTGTAACCGAAATGTACATCTGGTATAAAATAAATTTGTGAAGATAGTTTCAAAAGTGTTTTTATTTAAAGAAAAACTTAGATATTTTTGAAGTATTGAAGTTGATTTAAGTAAAACGCCAAATTAAAGTGATTTCAACTGAAGCATTAAAAAAATACATATGAGTTTGATAGTCACATACAATAATAAAACAAAATTAAGAGATTCTCATAACTTTTTAATCATAACTTAAATATTTTTTAAGTATCTTAGTTGATTTAAGTATAGGTATAAAAATTCATAAATGGAAAACTATCAACATTTATAAATTTTATTGATTAATTAATTTCTATGTTTATTGCACTGAAAAAATATACGAGCCTGCGAAGTAAAGTGTTTACAGACACAAGTTAGAATGTTTGAAATGGAAAGTAATTAATTATCATTTAAAACTTATGTTTCTTGCAATTTTAAGAAAATGTACAAATATTACAATTTATTTCGATTACTTTTTACTATTTTTGTTAAATTTTACTATTTGTTTATCAATTCTAAGAGTTATATCGATTTATAAAAATTTACAAATCTTTTTGTAAATTTGTAAATTTTGACGATTTTTTTTACTACTAAGCAAGAATATTTGCTGATTTTGTTCAATAAAGTGAACAAATAACAACAAAGAAATAACGTCCTGAATTTGTCATAATTTTTATAAATTTTTGTGTCAATTTTATCTTTGCTTAATCTAATTAAATGTGTTTTTTTCATTTCTAGTTGATTTTTAAATTAATTTTTATTATTTTTTTACAACTTTTACACATCTTGTTATTTTATCAGTATTTTTTATAATTTTTAAAATTCTCTTTGTATTTATTTATAAATTTAGATAACTTTAATGGTTTTCAACAACTTTGACATTTTCAACAAATTCTATAATTTACGAAAATTATAGAATTTGTATAAAAATCGTCAAACTTAAAATTGTTCACAAATTTCATAAATTCTAATAAACCCATACGGTGATTCGGTCAGTTTTTACGATTCCAATTTAGCTATTTTTTGCGATCTGCTCCTGGTCCACGATTTTTAAATTTGAAGCTTCTAACGAGTGTTTCCAATCCCAGATTAAGCATGAAGTAAAATTTCGAGTTTAGAAAAGCCTGAAAATTTGGTTTGGTCGCTCCGCGAAGCGGTGCGACCAAACCAAATTTTCAGGCTTTTCTAAACTCGAAATTTTACTTCATGCGCCACGCGTATTAAACACTGAAGTATATTGAAATTAAAAATATACTGCTAAATGAGTATTGAAAATGTACAGCTAAAGCAGGAGTACAAATTTACTGCTAACCAAGAATAGTTTAATGTTTTATACGCCTGCAGCCCTTATGTACGAGCCGCCACTGGCTCAGATATCAGATAGAAACCAAACAAGACAATAATGATACCAAATGTTCAAGTAATATACAGGGTGCCCGTATTTCAACAGAATGTATGGGGATCTCGGTTATTTGAAGAGATAGAGAGTCGGTTAAATTGGGGCAAAGTTGCGTAGGACCCAATAATAATCTAAAAACGAATTTGGAATATCTTCTTTCGTTTTCACATCCGCTGTATGTAAAATAGTTGTACCTTATGTTTGCAGTATTTTATGTATATAAGTGGCATACGTGAATAAAAATAAAGTCAAAGTTAAAGTTAAAGTTTTTGAGATATTGTCAAAAAACGGATTTTTTGAAATTTCGTTGTTATTTTTTTATTCAAAAACTATTGAATCCAGTCATTTACAACTTTGACATTATTAGGTATAAAAACTCATAAATGGAACCTTTTTTGGGAGGTATTTTGTGTGGAAATAGAGAAAATATTGCACTTTCAAAATATGTCAAAATCTATAAATACTCCAATAGGTTTTAAGTTATTTTAAAAAGTAGACAATTTAGAAATATACGGGTGTCCCATTTAGTGCATTTTTGGAAAATTTCTCAGCTTTCATTTTAAAGATAGGTAAAACGTTTTTTCACCATAGTTGCTTGACTTTAAGAACCACATAACCTAAAAATATTTTCATGTATAAAATGCACAAAATTAAAAAGAAACATTCGGTCTAAGCCAGGGTTTCTCAACCGGGGGGGCAGGCCACATTAGGGGGGCCCGGCAAGATATTAGAGAGGGCGCGACAAATTTCCTGAAGTTTAGGTGGGGTGAAATAAGGCTATAATTTGTTTCAATCTAACTAAAAAACCTAAATAAAATCAGGGAGGCGGGCGTGGAGTTACGACCTGAAAAAGGTTAAGAACCCCTGGTCTTAGCAGTACCTTTTCGGAGTTTCCGACATTTATAGATAAAAATGGCGTTTCCAATGGTTTCGTTAAACTAAAATATCTCGGAAACTACATAAGATAGAGAGTTGTGGTTTTCGGTTATTCTCTTGAGCATACATTTACTTCGTGCAAATTAGGTGACTGTGGAATAATAACAGTTGAAATTGATCATCTTCAATAAAAGATAACATGATTTTTTTGAATATATTTTGTTAACACCATTCGACTCAGAATTAAATTTTCTATTTGAAATAAAACAACGCAGTTGGGAGGGTTTCACTTTTATTGTTGAACACTGCAACATGTTTCACTACACAGTGGCTTCATCAGGCAGATGAAATAATGATTTTACAAAGTACAGGTAAAAGCTTATATACTAATGCAATTAAGTTAATAGAAGGGGGGGGGGGGGTAATGAGGTAATTAGGCTGAAACTAATACAAAGTTTGTATTAGTTTCAGCCTAATTACCTCATTACCCCCCCCCCCTTCTATTAACTTAATTGCATTAGTATATAAGCTTTTACCTGTACTTTGTAAAATCATTATTTCATCTGCCTGATGAAGCCACTGTGTGGTGAAACATGTTGCAGTGTTCAACAATAAAAGTGAAACCCTCCCAACTGCGTTGTTTTATTTCAAATAGTATTATGGAGTTTCATCATGTATCCGCCTCATCAATTAAATATTAAATTTTCTTTCGATTAAGTTCATCATTTTTATCCTTACCTTTATAAATATTGGTTTTTAAGAAAATTATTTAACATCTACGTATAAAAATTATTGACTTAAACAAAAGAGAATTAAATTTTGTGTCGAATGGTGTCAAAATAAGTATATGGTTCCAAAAAGATTTTTTTTAGACGATTTTTTTACCGAGCGTTGCCATTCTGTCCATTTTATATTCACTGATATTGTTTAGGTCAGAAGGGTAGGTTAAAAGGTTTCCCGTTGATTGCGGGATCCTTCTGAAGCGGTTTTTTTTTGTAGGTGAGAAGGTTCAGTGAAAAGCAGAACCATCTTCACTCATATTCATTATCTAAGTTATGATTAAAAAATTATTAGAATCACTTTAATTTTATTTTATTATTGTATTGTGACTATCATAAACTCATATATATTTTTGTAAACATAAATGAACGGTTTAAATAAATTAGGGAGTATTTCTTAGATTAAAATCATTAAAAGAATATAAATAAACTGCATTGAATAAACTAGGAAATATTTGTTAAATGAAAAACTCGAAAGGAATATGAATGAACCGCATTTAATAAATGACGGGGTATTTATATCGAAGTTACAATTACTAATCAATATAATGGGTTTTCATGAATAAATAAAGATGACCGTGCTACATATAAATAATTGTCAGTAAGAACACCGAAAATAGAATGTTCAAATATTACCCTCATTAATAAACAAATCCATTGACAATAAAAATTAGATACTCGTTACTAAAAAAGCTATAAATTAGATAAATACAGTAACATTACATGTGGAAAACTTAAATCGCTAAGAACAGTGCAAAGTTTAAAAAATATATACCAAATTTATTGTTTAATTTTATTATTATATATTTACCTAAAAAAGCAATGAATTAGATAAATACTGTAACATTACATAAGCCACATTACATGTGGAAAACTTAAATCGTTAAGAACAGTGCAAAGTTTAAAAAAATATATACCAAATTTATTACATGTGGAAAACTTAAATCGCTATGAACAGTGCAAAGTTTAAAAAAATATATACCAAATTTATTGTTTAATTTTATTATTATATATTTACCTAAAAAAGCAATGAATTAGATAAATACTGTAACATTACATAAGCCACATTACATGTGGAAAACTTAAATCGCTAAGAACAGTGCAAAGTTTAAAAAATATATACCAAATTTATTGTTTAATTTTATTATTATATATTTACCTAAAAAAGCAATAAATTAGATAAATACTGTAACATTACATAAGCCTTAAATAATTAACCTAATGATTAAATCCTTAACCTAAGAAAGCAATAAATTAGATACATTACATAAATCTTAAATCATTAAGAACAATGAAGTTTAAAAAAATATAAACCCAATTTATTGTTTATTGGTTTATTTATTATATATTTAGTAAATGTCAGTTTAATATTTTTTAGGCATTCGCCGTTTTTATAAAAGTGTTAAATTTGAAGATTCTAAAGAGGGTTTCCACTCCCAGATTAAGCATGAAGTTAAATTTCGAGTTTAGAAAAGCCTGAAAATTTGGTTTAGTCACAATCTTAATTTTATTTAACTTAATTATTCGTCTTCAAATTTCAAATACCCGCTTCAACTGCTTTTTATTAATTACGCTACTGTACACAGCTATCGCATGTTCAATAAAAAAAAAAAATTCTGGAGTGCCATAATTTCATCTTTTTCCAAATTTATGCTGGTTACACGCTTTAGGAATTGACATATAAAATGCCAGACATAATAATTTTTCATGGCGCTCTAGAGTTTTTTTTGTGATTGAACATACGATATTATTATTTTATTATTATTATTACTCAAAACTGCATATTTCGGTACCATAATAAGAAATCTTGCAGTTACGCATTAGCCGAGTCATAATGTGGTCATTGTGATTCATCTAAGATTTCCATTTTCAATAACGACACATCTAATTGTCCATTGAATTGCACAATTCAATGCGCGCAGTTTATTATTTACACCAATGGTTTATGAACATCACCGTAAATAATATTTGATTTAATGGAATTGAATTATTAATGAACAATTACTACAAACCGGAAAATCAATAGACAATTTCAACCTAATTATATTTGGAATATTCCAACAATTTAATGAAAACGATACATACATTATCTATACAATGAAATCTTTAATTTGAATAATCAATTATCTTTATGATAGATGTTAGTATAGAAAGTAAATCAACGTAATTTTACGTCAATTAGACATGGAATAGACATTACAGGTCGATTTTTTACTTAAGACGTTTATCTCAAACTAATCCAATGATCTAAAGATCACTTACGTCGATTGTCTACTAAAAACGTGATCTAAAGATCACTTACGTCGATTTTCTACTAAGAACGTGATCTAAAGATCATTAATTTAATAGTATATTACGTAATGAGAGTGGTATGCAGCATATTACATATGAGCGGACATGTTGCGCACGAGCCGCGCAGCGGCGAGTGCTGTATTCCGCGAGTATGTAATTGCCATACCACTCGTGAAACGTACGATACTTTACCTACGCCCTAACAAAATAAACAATGAGCATGAAAGAACAACTTATTTATTGTAATAATTTCTAATAGTATCATGACAATGATGAAAACTAAATTACTACTTGATCAATATACAGGGAATAAAGCTGCACATTTTTCGACATTCGTTGTTTATTAAAATAGTTCAATTTGAAGCTTTAAACGAGTGTTTTCCACTTCCAGACTAAGCATGAAGTAAAATTTTGAGTTTGGAAAAGCCCTGTGAAGATTTGTCTCGGGTCGCTGCGCGTATTCCAAATTCAGCTTATTTCCTTTAAATCTTTAGTTATTTGTTGTTTTTTTAAGAGTTCAATTTGAAGCTTTAAACGAGTGTTTTCCAGTCCCAGACTAAGCATGAAGTAAAATTTCGAGTTTAGAAAAGCCCCGTGAAAATTTGTCGAGGGTCGCGCAGCGACCCGAGACAAATTTTCTGGGCTTTTCTAAACTCGAAATTTTACTTCATGCGCCACGCGTATAAAACACTGATTTCAAGTGAGGTTCAAATAAACATAGAGTTCAAAAATTTTAAGTGTTTTATACGCGTGGCGCATGAAGTAAAATTTCGAGTTTAGAAAAGCCCAGAAAATTTGTCTCGGGTCGCTGCGCGACCCTCGACAAATTTTCACGGGGCTTTTCTAAACTCGAAATTTTACTTCATGCTTAGTCTGGGACTGGAAAACACTCGTTTAAAGCTTCAAATTGAACTCTTAAAAAAACAACGAATAACTAAAGATTTAAAGGAAATAAGCTGAATTTGGAATACGTATACTTTAAAGAAAAACTCCCTGGACATCAAAGGAATGTCATTTGGTTGTACGGTAAGCAATCAGCTGTTCCGCTGTCAGCACGTAATGTACTTGTCAAAGCTATTACGTGCATGTGTACGTAATGTCAATCATACTTGTCAAGATGACAGTGTGGTATCATGCGGTTACTAGATAGGGCGTAGGTAAATAAGATAAACGTCCCAAGTTAAACATCGATATGCGTCACATCTAGTTCATGTTTAATTTACGTAAAATTACGTCAATTTGCTTTCTGGGGTACCTCTTAAAACGTCATTTATTACAGAAAAAACAGCTTATTTAATATCCTAGAGTAGTTGGCAAAGTATTCGTTCTATTTAATTTGCAAAAGCAAATAGTATATCGATAATGCATATACAGCAATTTTGATACAATACGTACAGTTTTACATAAAACAGGTTAGTGTAACTAGCGTATATTGAGTTGCCTAGATAACTAAGATTGTTAACTTATTATGAGAAATTATACCGGGTTTAATTCGATCAGGTATACATAGAGATTTTACATGTAAAGCCACATTTATGCATTTTCCTGATTCTAGGGTCGTTTAAAGGAAAAGTAAACAAAAATGAGAAAATACCGGTATTCATATTCGTGTAAGGGAACGTTCGCTTAATTTCCTGTATTCGGATTTGTATTCCAGGGTAGCGACCAACCGTGAAAACCAGGATAGTCGGGGAAAAGTCAGGGGATTTTATTCGTCGGGAAAAGTCAGGGAAATTTAACC
Source organism: Philonthus cognatus (assembly GCA_932526585.2). Taxonomy (NCBI): domain Eukaryota; kingdom Metazoa; phylum Arthropoda; class Insecta; order Coleoptera; family Staphylinidae; genus Philonthus; species Philonthus cognatus. The sequence goes on along the minus strand of OW052247.1, from coordinate 52,512,029 downwards.
TTTTTATGGAAAAGTCAGTGAATTTTTAAACTAATAATAATAATAAATATGCAAGTAATACCATTAACGAATTGGCAAAAAAAGTCAGGGAAATTCGGCCTTTTTATGGAAAAGTCAGGACATTTTTAAACTAATAATAATAATAATTTAGTGCATAATCGGTGCCAGGGTCTTTTACAACCCTGGTACCACAAAATCTGTGATTTTAGGCTTAGGTTTATTTGTGTATATATATTTATCTTATTGTTTTAGTTGTTTCTTTTGTTTTATTACTAAGTCTTCAAAGAGACAAGTAAACCGGCTAATGACGTTGTAGTCGAAGCCGGTAAGGTGGGAGGGGTTTTTAGTCGGTAGTCCTCCGCCTGGAGGGAGTCCGGCACTCCGTCCGTAAATGGATTTTCCCCTCCCACACAACAAAATAATAATAATAATAATAATAAATATGCAAGTAATACGATTAAAGAATTGACAAATTGTTAGTTCTGTTCGAAACACGAATTTGACACATTAAATAATATTAAACAAAATTAAAAAAAAAGGTGAAGTGTCTATCTTAGCACTTTCCCTGTAATTTGAACAATTGATAATTGACACTAAATTTATTTCAACTACTTCAATTAATTTAACCAATTAGTTGAAGATTTCACTTGAAGATAGTGATTTATACGCGTGGCGCATGAAGTAAAATTTCGAGTTTAGAAAAGCCTGAAAATTTGGATTTGCTGGGGCGCGACTCGCTTCGCTCGCGCGCCCCAGCAAATCCAAATTTTCAGGCTTTTCTAAACTCGAAATTTTACTTCATGCTTAAACTGCGAGTTAAACCTCTAGACGATCAATCAGAAACTTATTTTGCACTTTCCTTTATTGTTAAATTTATGACATAAAATAATAATAATAATAATGTTTATTGCCCAACAGGAAACAAATTCCCAATTACAAGACAATTTAGTATAAACAAACAAGTTTTAAAACTATGAACTAAAAATAATAACATTTTAATAACATTTTACTTCGTAATTAACAAAATTCTAATAAGGATGTCAATGGTTGAAAAAATACGTCACAAGTTTGTGGAAGTTGATTAAACGAATTGCAGATCACATTAATAGGCGATTTTAATCCAAAATTTGTTCTATTATACATAATATTAAATGTGGTCTTATATCTACTATTGAAAGATGGAATATGCAAGCCAACTAGCTGTAAAATATCAGGGCTGTCAATTCTATCATGCAGAAGCTTGTGTAAGAAGGTGATGCTTTGTCTGTGACGTCGGCATTCAAGAGATTCTACATTAAATTTATCTAGCAGTAGTGAATGATCACAGCCTCTGTCAGGATAAAATCCCTCAACTTTCAAGTGCAAAAACTTCAGGAACTTACGTTGAACACTTTCTACTAGGTTAATCTGAAGTTGAGTTTGAGGATACCAAATTAAAGATGCATATTTCAACTTGGAACGGACATAAACATTAAATAGAGATTTCAAAGCATAAGGATTTCGCAAATTTGTAGAATTTCGAAGTATAAATCCTAATGCTTTAAAGGAACTCTTTACGAGTGTTTGAACATGAGGATTAAATGTAAAATTGTCATCAAACCAAATCCCTAAATCTTTGAAGACTGTGACTTGCTCAATAGAATTATTGCTAACTATATAATTAAATGAGATTGGTTTAGATTTTTTGGTAAAGGATATGAATTTGCTCTTATTGCTATTTAAATTAAGATTATTAATACTACTCCAATTCGAGATAACATCAAGTTGATTTTGTAAGCGTTGACAGTCAGCAATGTTAGCAATTGTTGAGTAAATCTTTAGGTCGTCCGCGTATAAGAGGTGTTTACACTTTAATAAATCAGAAAGATCATTTAGAAAAAGGTTAAAAAGTAAGGGACCCAAAATCGAGCCTTGGGGTACCCCTGAACTTGGAAAGTATGAGTCCGATTTAAAGTTATTTATTGCGACATACGTTTCACGATCTGTAAGATAAGATGCTATAAGCGAGGTTGAATTGTCACAAAAACCAAAGTAGCTAAGTTTACCTATTAACAATTGATGGTCCACCCTGTCAATAAAATAAATAGAGTTAATGTTATTTTTTAGCTCAAATTTGGAACAAAAACAAATTCGTGTGCATTATTTGTGTGTAAGTAAACTTTTACAAACAAATTGTAAAAGCTTAAATTATATCGAAATTATGTAAAATACAGCCTAATAAATAAACTAACAAAGAATCAATTTTAATATTAAAATCACAAAGACGTTGGAAAAAACTAATCGAACAATTTTTGACAAAATTTTAAAATGATCTGAAATTATTCAAAATGAATAGAATTTAATTTAATAAAAATTACACTCATGAAATAAATATACATATAATAAACAAAATACTGTTAATCACTTTTTTGCGATATTTCAATTTATAACGGGTATAGGGCGTTGTAACAAATCAAATTAAATAAGATTTTAAATATTTCATGGTATAATCCATGATCTGGAGGTGTATTTGCACGGGAAGTAGTTGTTTCAATGGATATTTATCGTCTTAAGTTGTCTTATTAATTAAGACATTGTTTGCATTTTCACGAATAACATTTTCGTTATTTTATATATTATGTATAACGGGTATTTTAGAAAATTCAGTAGAGTATTTAAATTTCAATTATAGCCAATCAAATTTTTTGCAGTTCTGTGTAGATTCAGTGAATTTTATGTTGATTTGACAATATTGCAAGTTCTTCGAGTGGGTTTGCAGTAATAGAGACTGCGTTCAAATAATTTTGTCTTGAAATGGCTGAAATATCGATGAAATTCAACTTTTTGACGTTCAATAGACATTAACTCAAAAACTATTGATGGGGTGTTTTCCAATTTTGAAATATTTTTATAAAACGATATTTCTTAATATGAACGCAGAATTTTATCGCGATATTTCTATAACTGTCCTAGTTATTGCTTGTTTTTTATTTTTTATTCATCAAAAATATCGAAGAAATTCAACATTTCGATGTTCCACAATGAAACACTTTTAACTTTGTTTGTATAACACGTTTTATTTAATGTGACTGCAGTTTCGACAAATTTAGCTTGTCATTATCAAACATGGAGGGTGGAGTGTTACTCCATGTTTGATAATGACAAGCTAAATTTGTCGAAACTGCAGTCACATTAAATAAAACGTGTTATACAAACAAAGTTAAAAGTGTTTCATTGTGTAATTAACATGTATAACGAAGTAGAAGCCTCCACAATACAGAATTTCGATGTTCAATTGGAAATAATTAAAAAAACTATCGCTAGAGTGTTTTTCGATTTTTACATATTTTGAAAGAACCATATTTTCTTGATATCCACACAAATTTTCATGGCGATACTTCTGTAATTGTCTAAATTATTGCTAATTTTTAATTTTTTATCCATAAAAAATATCAAAAAATTGAACATTTAGACGTTCAATTGGAATAACTGAAAAACTATCAATGGGGTGTTTTCTGATTTTTGCATAATTTCAAAGAACCAAATTTATTTAATACCCACAAACATTTTATCGCGAAATTTTTATTATAGTCCTAGTTATTGCTTGTTTTTAATTTTTTATTCATCAAAAATATAAAAAATATCAACATTTCGACGCTCAATTAGAAATAACTGAAAAACAATCGATGGGGTGTTTTCAGATTTTTAAATATTTTGAAAGAACCACAGTTTCTTGATATCCACACAAAATTTCATCGCGATCCTTCTATAATTGTCTAAATTATTACTTATTTTTAATTTTTTATTCATCAAAAATATCAAAAAATTCAACATTTAGACGTTCAATTTGAAATAACTGAAAAACTATCGATGGGGTGTTTTCTGATTTTTGCATATTTTCGAAGAACTATATTTTTTTAATACCCACACAAAATTTTATCGCGATATTTTTATTATTGATCTAGCTATTGCTTGTTTTTGATTTTTTATTCATCAAAAATATAAAAAATATCAACATTTCTACGTTCAATTAGAAATAACTGAAAAACAATCGATGGGGTGTTTTCAGATTTTTAAATATTTTGAAAGAACAACAGTTTCTTGATATCCACACAAAATTTCATCGCGATACTTCTGTAATTGTCTAAATCCTGGGTCTCCAAACTATCTTCTTCGCGGGCCACAAATACAATTCTACATAATAAAGTCGGCCAAGATCCGATTAATTTTATAAAATTATGAAAAATTTAAGGAACAATTGTTACAATATTTCAAAATATGACATTTACAAAAAAAATTACAAACAATCGCGGGCCGGATTCATGCAAGTCGCGGGCCGGATTTGGCCCGCGGGCCGTAGTTTGGACACCACTGGTCTAAATTATTGCTAATTTTTGATTTATCAAAAATATCAAAAAAATTCAACATTTAGACGTTCAATTGGAAATAACTGAAAAACTATCGATGGGGTGTTTTCTGATTTTTGCATATTTTAAAAGAACCATATTTTTTTAATACCCACACAAAATTTGTTTGCCATATTTTTATTATTGTCCTAGTTATTGCCTGTTTTTAATTTTTTATTCGTAAAATTATAAAAAATATCAACGTTTCGATGTTCAATTAAAAATAACTGAAAAACAATCGATGGGATGTTTTCAGATTTTTAAATATTTTTAAAGAACCATAGTTTCTTGATATGCACACAAAACTTAATAGCGATATTTCTATAATTGTTCTAGTTATTGCTAGTTTTGCATTTTTTATTTATTAAAAATATCAAAAAATCAACATTTCGACGTTCAACTGGAAATAACTGAAAAACTATGAATGGAGCGTTTTCCATTTTTTATATATTTTGAAAGAATCATATTTTTGATATTCACACAATGTTTCATCACGATATCTCAAAACTTGTCCAAGATATGACTTTTCAAACTTTTATTTATCTAAAATATCGATGAAATTCAACTTTTCGACGTTCAATTGACAATAACTCAAAAACTATTGATGGGGTGTTTTCCAATTTTTAAATATTTAAAAAAAAAAACGATATTTTCTTGATATGAACCCAGAATTTCAGCGCGATATTTCTATAATTGTCCTAGTTATTGCTTGTTTTTTATTTTTTATTCATAAAAAATATGGAAGAAATTCAACATTTCGATGTTCAATTGGAAATAACTGAAAAACTATCGATGAAGTGTTTTCGATTTTTACCTATTTTGAAAGAACCACATTTTCTTGATATCCACACAAAATTTCATCGCAATACTTCTATAATTATCTAAATTATTCCTGATTTTTTTAAATTTTTTATTCATCAAAAAAAATTATTCCTGATTTTTTTAAATTTTTTATTCATCAAAAATAATTATCTAAATTATTCCTGATTTTTTTAAATTTTTTATTCATCAAAAATATAAAGAAAATTGAACATTTAGACGTTCAATTGGAAATAACTGAAAAACTATCGATGGGGTGTTTTCTGATTTTTGCATATTTTAAAAGAACCATATTTTCTTAATACCCACACAAAATTTTATCGCGATATTTTTATTATTGTGCTTGTTTTTAATTTTTTATTCATCAAAAATATAAAAAATATCAACATTTCGACGTTCAATTAGAAATAACTGAAAAACAATCGATGGGGTGTTTTCAGATTTTTAAATATTTTGAAAGAACCACAGTTTCTTGATATACACAAAAAAAATCATTGCGATATTTCTATAATTGTTCTAGTTATTGCTAGTTTTTCATTTTTTATTCATTAAAAATATCAAAAAAATCAACATTTCAACGTTCAATTGGAAATAACTGAAAAACTATCGATGGGGCCTTTTCCGATTTTTATATATTTTAAAAGATATGATTCTTTTAAAATATATAAAAATTGGAAAAGGCCCCATCGATAGTTTTTCAGTTATTTCCAATTTTGATATCAACACAATGTTTCATACGATATCTCAAAACTTGTCCAAGTTATGATTTTTTCAAACTTTTCAACTTTCAATTGAAAATAACTGAAAAACTATATGATTTGTAAGTTGTAAGTTTGTAAGTTGTATGTTCAAAATTTTAAATAAGAATTGAATAAGAAAAGTTAATTATAAAATATTTAAAACGAATTTTATTACTGAATACACAGAAAGCAGCAATTACACATTATTGCTGCTTTGTGTGTATTTAGTAATAAAATTTGTTTTAAATATTTCATAATTAAGTTTTCTTATCCAATTCTTATTTAAAATCTTGAACATACAACTTACAAAAATGAAAATAATAATGGGTGTTAATAAGCAGTTATTTGCGAGCAGTGGCGGCTCGTTTATAAGGGCAGGAAAAATTTAGTGTGTTTATGACTGGCTGCATAATAAATAACTAATAAAATATCTCAAGAGCTGCCACTGTTTGCGAATAGTGTCAACAAATACTCTCGGTCCGCCATTTTTCTTTTCAGAGTTTGAACAAGTAACATTTATTGACTTTCATTATAATTTATTGCAATGTAGTGACGAAAAAGGTAACTTCCGGTCGGCTATTTTGTTTTGTTGAAATTGGTATTCAAGATTTAAAATCAGCAAGTTAGAAAATTTAATAATCACCTTACAATTTTTGAATCCAAGCATTTGTCTTTTATGTTATCCAGCCCACAGTGTGACGGTATAATTAAATTAGTTAAACAAATCACAATCAATAATACAGGCTTATTAAAAAAAAAGGAACAGATTTCAAACATGTATTTCTTCCAAACTACAAAAAATGGAACCATAATTGCAACGTTCTTGGACAAACAAAAGTTTAAAATTAGAACAGCCCAGGTAGAAGTTCCAACCACGGCCGCATTGGCGCTGTTGCTTGTCATGTTGATTGTAGTAAAATGGCGACACAATAAGAAAAAGCATTATGCACTGCAATTAGCAAAACTACAGTCCATTGTTTAAGTTCAACGTGCTTTTTAGTGGCATCGAAAATTCGTACTGCAATTAGCAAAACTAGAGTCCACTGTTTAAGTTCAACGTGCTTTTTAGTGGCATCGAAAATTCGTACTGCAATTAGCAAAACTAGAGTCCATTGTTTAAGTTCAACGTGCTTTTTAGTGGCATCGAAAATTCGTAGACGCATCCGCAAACAGAAAAGCACGGGACGTCCACGCACATCGAATTAAAATGTCGAGCGTGTACGTACAGTTTACGAAAGGAGCCCAAAAGAATCCAAGGCACGGGTAACACATGTTGCTCATACTGAATGCATAAAAAATTGAACTTCTCTCTTTCCAGGAACGTTGGCATTGTGTTTCTATCTTTTGTACTTTGGAAGAAATAAATGTTTGAAATATGTTCTTTCATTTTGAATAACCCTGTATTATAGTTATTCTAAAAATTGGCAAAAATCATAAACTTTAAATAAAACCGTTAAATGTACAAACATAAGCAAATACGTTAAAATCTACAAAAAGTATACAGATTTTATAAACATTTTCACTTTTTTATACTTTCTCGGCATTTTGGACATTTCTCAATTTCTAACATTTAGACGTGACATATCCCAAAGTACACCATGTAATTTTTCAGGTATTTCTCGACTTTATAAAAGAGTTCAATTTCAATCTTGTAACAAGTGTCGTCCACGCCCAGACTAAGCATGAAGTAAAATTTCGAGTTTAGAAAAGCCTGAAAATTTGGATTTGCCGGGGCGCGCGAGCGAAGCGATTTTTAAAATGTTTGATTTCACGTTAATAAATTTTAGAAAAGTATTATCAAATCTTGCGATTTATAAATTCGTGCTTTATAATATGTTTTCTTTTAACCTCTTAATATAACTTGAATAATTTTTTTCTCCTCTATATTTAGGTTATATGAAATTATTTTAAGGCGTCAGAGAAAAAAGTCTTGCATCAGGGAAACTCTTCCCTGATGCCAGACTTTTTTCTTTTCTCATAGAAAAGTCAGCGAAATTTAACATTTCAAATTGGTCGCCACCATGTATTCGTATTCGCCAAATTTTCTGCGAATACTTGAATTTTATTCGTTGTTTACATTTATGGATTATCCTGCTTCCAGGGTCATTTTAGAGGAAAAGTACAAGAGTAAACAAGAATTATAAAATATTGGTATTCGCATTCGTGTAAGAGAATGTTTAGTTAATTACCTATGTTAGGATTTGTATTCGTATTCGCCAAATGCGAATACTTGAATATTATTCGTAGTGATATTAGTGGCAATTTACTATTTATTTTTTTCTATTATCAAACATTTTCATTGTATTGGTTGTAAAGTAAGTTTTATTTCACAAATGAAATACGATTTTAACTTTGTATACGTGAGACTTACAGTTTATATAACTGAGACTATAGTTTCGACAACTTTAATTTGTCCTTTTCAAGCTCAAAGTATGCATTTTATCTTTAATTTGGTTTTCATTAATCACTTGATGAATGACGTTAAGTCGAAACTAGTCGGAGAGAATAAAAAATAGTAGTGGAACAAACCAAGTGAATTTTATTTAATTATCAATATACATTTTATTTTATTACATTGAGATACAGGAAAATTAATTTGATTAATTTTTACAAAGGCTATTAAAATTGTATTTCCTTTTTTTTTGGTTGTAAAGTTTTATTTCATTACTCTGTGAGAGTCAGGAAAATTAATTTGTGTAATTTTTACAAAGGCTATTAAAATTATATTACATTTTTTTTTCTGAAGAAGACACAATTTTTCTGAAAATATGCGGGCTCATTTCCCACCTAATAAACCGGGACGTTTTATGTGGAATCCGGTGAAGAGCAAAAAAACGACGCCGAGTTTATGATGGGATAATATTTTAGGAAGCGAGGAAATTTATAAAGCCTTCCAGCCCGAGATAGGATGGGCACAGTCAAGGTCTACCCTCGTGACTCATAAACTCAAATTAGCTTAAAATTCATAGGTGTGGATTTTTTTTGCTAGTCTCTCTCTCTCTCTCTCTCTTTCACTCTCCACGGAATTGTGGGTGTTTCCCCAAAAGCATTAACATCTGAATTTCCACATTTACACAAAATTAATTTACATGAAATGAGATGTGAATAATTAATTGAATATAATATCCTTGTTACATACATATATAAAATCGCGTTTTTTAATTTCGCATTAAACACTCAGCGATACTCATATAATTATCATTAATATGGTGATAATACAATTTATACTACTGTCTGTATTAAGTCTCAAAAACGACCACACCACTAATATAGACTGTAGTTAGATATAAGTAGCATCCCACTGAACAAACATTTAACCCATTAACGGCCAAGCAATTATAGAGATAACTCTAAAAGTTGATTTTAGGTAAAATTCTGCACTTATATGATTTCTATAAACGACTTATCATATACATACTGTGAATTTTTCTTTGAAATATATAATAATATAATAATAATAATATTTATTACCCAACAGGACACCCCAATTACAGAGTAATATTACAAAAGTAAAAATTCTTAAAATAATATATATAAACAAAACAAAATAAAATTACAAAAATAAAGATAAAGATCACGTGATTCTATTTAAACAAAATATATTAAATATTTAGAAATTATAATAATAAAATAATGGCAAAATAACTAAGAAATAACAATAGTAAGTCTATGCAGCCGTTTGTTGTTATTAATATCAAGTACCAGAAATTATGTTCTTGAATTCACGTAAGTCCAAGTGAAAAATATCACAATGAGTGGCAAATATGTTGTGATACACACAAATGCGACGCACTGGGGACAGTTCCAAGACATTAGTTTGAGCTTTTTGAACATAAAAGCTGGTACAATGACGTGTCGAGAGTCTAGGTACATAAAAATGTATCCTTTGCAAAAGTTCCGAACAATCAACTGAATTATGTAGTAACTTAAACAAGAAGATTTGACCGTGAATATTCCTACGTTCGACCAAAGTAACTGCATCAAACTCTTCTAAAAGTAATTCATGACTGAAACCTTGAGGGGGGTAGGTACCATGCATTTTATACCACAAGTATTTATAAAATTTACGCTGAATGTTCTCGACCGATTGAATAGATGAAATATAAATTGGATTCCAAACAATTGAGCCATATTCTAGAATCGATCTCACATATGAGTTATACAACGTTTTTAAACAATTAATATTATTAAATGATCTAGTATTACGTATGATGAATCCAAGAGCTCTGTTAGCTTTTAAGATAATAGCGCTGTAATGATGTTTAAACGTAAAAAGCGAATCATAGGTTATCCCTAGATCTTTAAATACATAGAGCCTTTCAATTGACTGATTATCAACAGTATATGTATATATGATCGGATTTCTTTTACGCGAATAAGTCACAACTTTGCATTTGGCTACATTAAGATAAAGGTTATTAGTTTGGCACCATGTACAAAGTATGTCAAGCATGTTTTGTAATTGCGAACAAGATGAAGAGTCATAGATAGTTGAAAACAATTTAAGATCATCGGCAAATTATAAGTGTTTACAATCTAAAATGAAGCTCAAGTCATTTATAAAAAGAAGGAAGAGTAGCGGGCCAAGGTTTGAGCCTTGGGGTACACCAGAGCAAGCCAAAAATGTCTGATTTAAATCCATTAACCCAAACATTAAGTGGACGATCACATAAGTATGAGTTAAATAACTTAATTAAATTGATATGGAAACCGTAATTATTAAGTTTTTGCAAAAGTACAGCATGATCAACACGGTCGAAGGCCTTCGCAAAGTCTGTATATATACAGTCGACCTGACCTTTACCATCGAGTTCGTTGCACACATACTCATTGAAGCAACATAAATTAGTCATTGTTGACCTGCTTTCCTTGAACCCATGCTGATAACTTGAAATATAGTTTCTGACTTTCGGGTATATGTAATTATAAATTATTATCTCAAAAACCTTAGCAAAGTTGGACAACAAGGTAATAGGTCTATAGTTGCTGACTTCCTTGGAATCGCCAGATTTAAGTACGGGACATATTCTCGAATTCTTCCAGACTGAGGGAAAAATGGTGAACTTAAGTATTAGATTAAAAATTGTTTCAAGGGGTTCAATTAAAACAGAAGCACAATCTTTGATTAAAAAAGTGGGGATACCATCCATGCCGCAGGACATGGTATTACCTAAATGTTTTATTGCACTATGAATATCGCCAGAATTGATTGAAGTTATGTTATACATACATAATGTATACGCTGTGAATTTTCAGGCATTAGTCGATTGTGTATAAAAAAAAGTTTAAAACGAGTGTTTCCACTCCCAGACTAAGCATGAAGTAAAATTTCGAGTTTAGAAAAGCCCCGTGAAAATTTGTCGAGGGTCGCGCAGCGACCCGAGACAAATTTTCTGGGCTTTTCTAAACTCGAAATTTTACTTCATGCGCCACGCGCATAAAAAAATGAAATATTGTAAAGTTAGAAATACACTGATATGCATATATATTTTTTTAAAATTAGTAATAATCGAAATATTTAAATAACAAAATATTAACATTTTTCTTCATACATTTTCAAGTCAGGTCAAATAATATAATATATGAAATTTACTTATTTAGTAATTTAATTAACAAAAATTAATAATGTTGCGTGTATACATCAATAGCGCTTAATGGGTTAATTAATGTTTCATCAACATTAAAATAACGTTTAATGTTGCTACAATGTTGATATAACATTATTTGTTTGTTTTTTGCTCAGTGGGATTCAACTATACTTAGGAATTTTCTAAATAAATTTCTGTAGTTGTATTACCAATAAATAAATAAATAGCCATTAGGTTTATGGTATTAGGTGCTTGTGAAACATTAAGAAAATCTTTATGTGCTCTTCACTTAGGTTTTATTTACAACGATTTTGAAGTAATGTTTTTTTGGTGAGTTTAATTAAAAATTTGAATATTTTTTCGGTTTTAAATTTCCCATTTAATAAATTGTATTCTTCAAATTATTGTTTTAAAAAATCCTGTTAATGCCATACAAATCTCTTATTTAATTATTTGTTGATGATTTTTATAAGTTGTCTTATTATATGTTGTCTTTATGTGATACAAAACTGATAAAAATATTTATTCAAATGTAGTTAATATTCTGATGTATTCCTTCTTTAACTCTCCATCAGTAATACTTGGAAACAATTTAATAATTTTTAATAATGTCATGAAAAAGTTACATTTAATTATTTGTTTCACGATTTTTATATTTTAACATCTTTTTATCATATGTTTAATAAAAAAAACCTTTAGAGTGCCATGTAGTTAATATTCTGATATATTCCTTCTTTAACTCTCCATCAGTAATACTTGGAAACAATTTAATAATTTTTAATAATGTCATGAAAAAGTGACATTTTAATTATTTGTTTCACGATTTTTATATTTTAACATCTTTTTATCATATGTTCAATAAAAAAAACCTTTAGAGTGCCATGTAGTTAATATTCTGATGTATTCCTTCTTTAACTCTCCATCAGTAATACTTGGAAACAATTTAATAATTTTTAATAATGTCATGAAAAAGTGACATTTAATTATTTGTTTCACGATTTTTATATTTTAACATCTTTTTATCATATGTTCAATAAAAAAAACCTTTAGAGTGCCATGGAAAATATTGTAGGTTGGCAACTCTTAAATTATATATTATTATTATTATGTCTGACGTTTGATATGTCGATTCCTTAGGCGTGTAGCCAACTTAAATTAAAAAAAAAATCATGACACACTAGAGGTTTTTTTTTATTGAACATACGATATCTTGTTTTATTATTTGTTAACCCATTAGGCGCTATTGACGCACATACGCAACATTATTAATTTTATGTTAATTAAATTACTAAATAAGTTAATTTGATATATTATATTATTTGACTTGACTTGAAAATGTATGAAGAATAACGTAAATATTTTGTTGTTTAAATATCTCGATTATTACTCATTTTAAAAAATGTTTTCAGTGTATTTCTAACTTCTGAATGTCAGTGTTTTATACGCGTGGCGCATGAAGTAAAATTTCGAGTTTAGAAAAGCCCCGTGAAAATTTGTCTCGGGTCGCTGGCGCGACCCTCGACAGATTTTCTACGCGGGGCTTTTCTAAACTCGAAATTTTACTTCATGCTTAGTCTGGGAGTGGAAATACTCGTTCTAAACTTCATATTGGACGTTTTTATACAATCGACGAATGCCTTACATTTGCAGCGTATACATTATGTATATTTAAAAGAAAAATTCACAGTATGTAATACAATAAGTCATTCGTAGAAATCATAAAATAAAAAAAAACGTAGGATTTTACCTAAAATCTACATTTAGTGTTAACTCTATAATTTTTTGGCTGTTAATGGGTTAAATTGTATTCAGTTGTATACACTGTCAATTAATAAAAAAATAAATACTTTATGGGACACAAAATTAATCAAAATATTTATTCAAATGTGGGTGTATTAACCACATTTAAATAAATATTTTGATTAATTTTGTGTCCCATAAAGTATTTATTTTTTTATTAATTGACAGTGTATACAACTGAATACAATTTAACCCATTAACAGCCAAAAAATTATGTATGTATTCTTTTAACAGTAAATTTAATGTACTATATAAAATTTCACCCTTATTGAATTTAGGGATGATCCGAGAAAGAGGGTTGGAATTTCAAAAGTGGAGGGAAAGAATGAGCACCTGGTGACCCTAATCAAGGATTCCAGGTGTGTCACGGAATGAATAGGAAGGTACATAACGATGCAATATGTACGTGCTCAGAAAATTTAGAACTGTGAAATTTCGTGAAATTGTTTCATATTGAAATATACTCATTTAGTATTTTTTATATTCAATATCTATTGAATGAATGCTAAAATGTTTAATAATCAAATTAATTCTGTTGTTTTAAAGTTACAATATGTTTATTTAAATCACATCTAGGGATTGGAATATTAGTAAACCGCAACACCGGTATACCGTTTAATCACCAAAATTTAGCGATATTTCTGTAATATCTGTTTTTTATAAAATGCACATTTTAAAAGTTTAATGAGGGAGGATATACAGGGAATTTTTCTTCTAAGTATACATATGCATACGCTTTTTTGAAAAAATGTTCAATTTGAAGCTGTAAACGAGTGTTTTCCACTCCCAGATTAAGCATGAAGTAACATTTCGAGTTTAGAAAAGCCTGAAAATTTGGTTTGGTCGCGTAGCGAAGCGAAGCGACCAAACCAAATTTTCAGACTTTTCTAAACTCGAAATTTTACTTCATGCGCCACGCGTATACAACACTAAAAATACTGAAATATTGTGAACAAGTGAACTTTATTTGAAATCAATGTCTTACACGCGTGGCGCATGAAGTAAAATTTCGAGTTTAGAAAAGCCAAACCAAACCAAATTTTCAGGCTTTTCTAAACTCGAAATTTTACTTCATGCGCCACGCGTGTAAGACATTGATTTCAAATAAAGTTCACTTGTTCACAATATTTCAGTATTTTTAGTGTTGTATACGCGTGGCGCATGAAGTAAAATTTCGAGTTTAGAAAAGCCTGAAAATTTGGTTTGGTCGCTTCGCTTCGCTACGCGACCAAAAGAAATTTTCAGGCTTTTCTAAACTCGAAATTTTACTTCATGCTTAGCCTGGGAGTGGAAAACACTCGTTTAAAGCTTCAATTTGAACCCTTAAAAAAAAGAAGAGTTGTAGCAAATAATTAGGATATGTATACTTAAAAGAAAAACATCTAGATTTTACAGATTTTGTTATGTGTCCAAAATTATGATAAAAAGTAGAAAAAACTTTGAATCAAGGCCATAAAATTCCCAAAAGATGTAAACTTAATAGTACGACAAAAAAATTAAAACTGAATTATTAACAGGTAAAAAAGACAATTCATTTTTGATAATTATTAATCGTGTGTTATTTTAATTAAATTTAAAGTGTGTGTTTGTTAACATCACATTGAGTCAGTGTTTATACGCGTGGCGCATGAAGTAAAATTTCGAGTTTAGAGAAGCCTAAAAATTTGGATTTGCCGGGGCGCGACTCGCTTCGCTCGCTTGCTCCCGGCAAATCCAAATTTTCAGGCTTCTCTAAACTCAAAATTTTACTTCATGCTTAACCTGGGAGTGGACAACACTTGTTTAACAAATATTCAAATCTTATTGAGACATTTTCTTTATTGTTTAATCAAAATGAACGAAATTAAAATATGATTATTTAAATAAAATATACTCTTTGAAATTAACACCTACAATTTCGAGCTAATGATCACCCATTAGCTTGAAATTGAAGGTGTTAATTTCAAAGAGTATATTTTATTTAAATAATCATATTTATATATACCCATATTCAAAACTATTTGAATCTGAAAGAATAAGCTTACGCTCCTTTTAGTTTGAAAAACTTTAAATATCTTATGATGCTTAGCAGTCATTAAGAGTTGAAAACACACTAGACGTAACATAATTACATGTATTAAAAAAAAATTCAAAAACATTAAATATAAGATAAATTCAAATTCAAAACTATTTGAATTCGAGAAAATAAGCTTACGCTTCTTATAGTTTGCATACTTTAAACATAATATATAAAATTACGAAAAACTATTCGTGAAAATGCAAACAGTGTCTTAATTAATAAGACAATTTAAGACGATAAATATCCATTGAAACAACTACTTCCCGTGCAAATACACCTCCGGATATTGAATTATACAATGAAATATTTAAAATCTTATTTAATTTGATTTGTTACAACGCTCTATTAAAGTATATGTAACGTTTAGGTCAAATTCTCTTCAAACCAACTAACAATACAATTTAAAATGAAAGGAGAGATAGCAACAAATTAGAAGTGAAAGGACTTGGATTAAAACTAATGTCTTAGGCCATCTATAGACGCGTTTCGAGATTTATCTCTCTTCAGTATAGCTTTGCTTATGACGTTTAAAAAATTAGGAATAAAATTAAAACAAACTTACTTGGAAAAAGTGTTGTGTGTGGAATGAACAGGTACACAGAAATGGAATGAGTGAAGATGATGGTCGGAATTTACAGGTAAAAAAGGGGATTATGTCATTAGCAGGTATGAAGAATTTTTTAAACGTCATAAGCAAAGCTATACTGAAGAGAGATAAATCTCGAAACGCGTCTATAGATGGCCTAAGACATTAGTTTTAATCCAAGTCCTTTCACTTCTAATTTGTTGCTATCTCTCCTTTCATTTTAAATTGTATTGTTAGTTGGTTTGAAGAGAATTTGACCTAACCGTTACATATACTTTAATAGAGCGTTGTAACAAATCAAATTAAATAAGATTTTAAATATTTCATTGTATAATTCAATATCCGGAGGTGTATTTGCACGGGAAGTAGTTGTTTTAATGGATATTTATCGTCTTAAATTGTCTTATTAATTAAGACACTGTTTGCATTTTCACGAATAGTTTTTTCGTAATTATATATATTAACATTAAATATTTTGAACTTTTCACATATTCTGAAAGAGCAATGTTTCTCAAAATTTACAGCAAATTTAACGAAAATCCATCGAGGGGTTTTGACCGTACAGATTTTTTTAACATTTAATATTCACGAAAATCAGGCTGAATCTAATATAATTCTTACTTAGAAACTGTTAAAAACTATTAAAAAATAATTTAGGGTTAGTATGGAATATCCGCAAAATTTTATTCAATTTTTAAAAATCTTAAAAAAACTCATAGAGATTCTTAGTGCCATTAGAAACAACGTGGGTTCTCCGAAAAAATAATTTTCACCAATTTTTTTCACTTTTAAAGACAAGAGAAAATTCACCTACTCATCAAAATCTTACTTTAAGCGCTTGTACTAAGAATGGTTTTTAAATGTGAAGCAACTGTTTAAGATCAAATTAAAGCTTATTTAATTCTGAATCGCTTGCTTTTGAATAAATTAAATCAAATAAATATTATACGAAATAAAGCGTGTTGAATCCAACAGTAAAAACATTGATTAATCTTTGTTTTTCACTTTAATCCGGATTAAGTTTACTTTTTTTTAAACAATTAAGAAATATTTCAGTCGAGCCTGTTTGGAATTAAAAGAGCTATAATTTAAGGTAAAACAAGCTTTTGAGAATTTAAATCTGAGCTCAGTACATGCGCTCAAAGTTTTTTTCACTGGATTTATCAACTTTCTGCTGTATATAAAGTGGACAAAATGGATGTAATATTCTTTTTACTAAAACAAAAATAGTTCTAGTAGTTGCTTACAATCATAACTGTATCTATGATTTTTTTCAGAAATTTAAAAAAAAACCGTTGCCCAAATTTATGTAAACTTTTAAAGGTCTCCAAAAAATGTCTTTCTATAAATTTCAAGAAATGTCTTCATTTAAATAAATATATATATATATATATATATATATATATATATATATATATGTATATATATATATACATTGGCTATTGAATTCATAACTGTATCTATGATTTTTTTCAGAAATTTAAAAAAAAACCGTTGCCCAAATTTATGTAAACTTTTAAAGGTCTCCAAAAAATGTCTTTCTATAAATTTCAAGAAATGTCTTCATTTAAATAAATAAATATATATATATATATATATATATATATATATATATATATATACATTGGCTATTGAATTCAACTAAATAATGTCGTCAGCGAAAAAGTAAATGTCATTAAATTCTTTTTATTTACAACACACCTAATGACTTAATCATAAAATAAGGATATTGTGATATACCGGTAAATTACTGGTCAACCGGTTTTTATTGATAAATACATCCCTAAATACATCGTCATTATCACATCCAAGGCCGTAGCTAGGGGGGGGGATATGGGGGTTCGCCTACCCCCGAATTTTTCACAATGTTAAATTTTTCTATGTAAAAGTGGCTCTGTAAGAGCAAAATCAATATTTTTTACCATTAACCCCCCATTAACATCTTTATAATCCCCTCAGAAATGTTTTGGTGGCTACAGCCATGATCAAATCTAATGAAAATGATTGTGTAAAAATCCAAAGACTTTAAATTTAATTATCTTAGAAATCGATGTTTTTAATACACATTAAGAAAAACGTGTTTTTATTAGCCTTTCTATTGTTCAGTGAATTTTGTGGAAAATAAGAAAGATTCACAAGATTCAGAACAGACATTTTCGAGTTACCTAATATTCGCATTCATACTTGTATCTTCACATATCTAAATTGTGAGAAATCTTGTTCATTACATAATAACCTTATTTCTTTTACTATAATGTACATATATTAATTCATATCTTCTTGTTTTAAAATTACGCGGAAGTTGATAATAATAATTATGTAAAATTTATGCAATTCAAAAATGGTGCAGTATTACATATCGTGTTTCCATACGAACTTCCCACGCGATATACATACGGTTGTTGTACATATTTATATACATGTAGTACGTTACATATTTTTATATAAAACAACAAAACAATTGCTTACGTTACACTTCCCAGAAAATATTGCAACTGTTATGGTTTTCGCTGCTAATTAAGATATATCATTACCGCTGCTCAGTTACCAAAGAATGACTCATTAATCGCGCATTCTTGGAGTGGTTTTTCAAGCTTTTTCGTGTATGCTAATTAATTACAGCAAATTACCACCAGCATAATTATATAGAGTTCTTCAACGTATATTTTGTTTTGGAAATTAACAGATATTTAGATTGAGGTCTATTTGCACCCCGATCGATTAGCTTTAATCATCCACTAATCATTAATGAAACCTCTGACTAAGTCAAGTTTCTAGAATATAAGAATGTTATAAATTTGTAAAATATCCTAAACCTGTCTCTTTCATCAATATGCAATTGTGTAAACAATTTGTAAATACAATTGTTGTGTTTTTAAAAAGTACTAATCACTGATTAAGTTAATCGACTTGGGTGCAAACGGGCATGAATGTTGAGAACGTTTGATTTTGAATAAATTTGTACCAGAGCTGGGACGAATTTGTAAGATATCCTAAACCTGTCTCTCTCATCAATATACAATTGTGTAAACAATTTGTAAATACAATTGTTGTATTTTTAAAAAGTACTAATCACTGATTAAGTTAATCAATCGACTTGAGTGCAAACGGGCATGAATGTTGAGAATGTTTGCTTTTGAATAAATTTATACCAGAGCTGGGACGAATCCTCGTAAAAAGGATTCGAATCACGAATCCGAATCACGTAATATGATTCGAATCACGAATACTCGAATAAAGGATTCGTAAGAGATAAATATGATTCGAATCAAAGATTCGAATCCTGTTTTTTCGAATCACGAATACAAATCCTTTAAGAAGAAATTTGATTTTATAATTTTTTTGCAACCATTATAATATAACTACCGTTACCAGTTGTTTTAGCAAGAATATTCAAAACCTAATTATTTATTATTAACACTGAACATCGTTGATAACAGACTAAATATCTGGTTCCCTGTTACTCTGATTACAGATGTATTCATGTGTTTGTGAACTTCACTTCAAATCAGTGTTTTATACGCGTGGCGCATGAAGTAAAATTTCGAGTTTAGAAAAGCCCGAAAATTTGTCTTAAAATTGAACTCTATTATAAAATCGACGAATGCCTGAAAATTACGTTTATAAAAAAATTCAGTGAATATCATTAAAACCGGGAAAGTTAGAGAAAATTCATGGTTCTGGTTCCCTGTTACTCTGATTACAGATGTATTCATGTGTTTGTGAACTTCACCTCAAATCAGTGTTTTATACGCGTGGCGCATGAAGTAAAATTTCGAGTTTAGAAAAGCCCGAAAATTTGCCTCGGGTCGCTGCGCGACCCTCGACAAATTTTCACGGGGCTTTTCTAAACTCGAAATTTTACTTCATGCTTAGTCTGGGAGTGGAAAACACTCATTTAAAGCTTAAAATTGAACTCTATTATAAAATCGACGAATGCCTGAAAATTACGTTTATAAAAAAATTCAGTGAATATCATTAAAACCGGGAAAGTTAGAGAAAATTCATGGTTCTGGTTCCCTGTTACTCTGATTACAGATGTATTCATGTGTTTGTGAACTTCACTTCAAATCAGTGTTTTATACGCGTGGCGCATAAAGTAAAATTTCGAGTTTAGAAAAGCCCGAAAATTTGCCTCGGGTCGCTGCGCGACCCTCGACAAATTTTCACGGGGCTTTTCTAAACTCGAAATTTTACTTCATGCTTAGTCTGGGAGTGGAAAACACTCGTTTAAAGCTTAAAATTGAACTGTATCATAAAATCGACAAATGTCTGAAAATTACGTTTATAAAAAAAATCAGTGAATATCATTAAAACCGGCAAAGTTAGAGAAAATTCATGGAATTTTATTCAAATTGACCAAAACACTAACAAAAAAGCCATATAATATTATTAAATTTGTCGAAATAAACAGGCATCATAAAAATTACAAAACACGTAAACATTTATAAAACCAACTTAAATATTGACAAAAACAATGAAAACAATTTAACAAAATGGGGGTTTCCCACAGAAGAATGTTAAATTAAAAGGCCTGGAAAAACATTTTAGATTGTGGCTACCATGTCAGTTTTACTTCAAATAATATTAAACCAAATTTTAAAAACTAGATTATTATCTTTAAAAACATTTCCAGTTATTTATTGTTCTTATCAAAGCATTTAGTTTGAAGTTTCGAACGAGCATTCCCAGACTAAGTATGAAGTAAAATTTCGAGTTTAGAAAAGCCCCGTGAAAATTTGCCTCAACAAATTTTCACGGGGCTTTTCTAAACTCGAAATTTTACTTCATGCGCCACGCGTATAAAACACTGATTTCAAGTGAGGTTCAGATATACATAAATTCACAATATTTTTGTTTTGTACCTGTGGCGCATGAAGTAAAATTTCGAGTTTAGAAAAGCCCAGAAAATTTGTCTCGGGTCGCTGCGCGACCCTCGGCAAATTTTCACGGGGCTTTTCTAAACTCGAAATTTTACTTCATGCTTAGTCTGGGAGTGGAAAACACTTGTTTATAGCTTCAAATTGAACTCTTCTAAAGAAAAACAACGTGAACATTTTTCTTTTAGGTAAACATATGCATAAGCTGTAAATTTTCCGACATCGGTTGTTTTTCAAAAGAGCCTAATTTAAAACTTTTAACGAGTGTGCACACGCTTTTTTTTTAAAGAGTTCAATTTGAAGCTTTAAAGGAGTGTTTTCCACTCCCAGACTAAGCATGAAGTAAAATTTCGAGTTTAGAAAAGCCCCGTGAAAATTTGTCGAGGGTCGCGCAGCGACCCGAGACAAATTTTCTGGGCTTTTCTTAACTCGAAATTTTACTTCATGCGCCACGCGTATAAAACAGCGATTTCACGATAAATTTGAAAAGACACAAAAGACATTTTTCTTGTTAATCCTCACAATTAATTCAAATGATTTTTGATGATTTAAATCCTTTTGTAAAATTATGAAAACAATACCAAAGTTTATTTATATGATCAACACGAGTTTATATGACAAAAGAGAGGACGATTTAAAACAAAATTGCAGAGCTGAGAATTAAACCTTGTGCAAGATATTTAATAATGTTTATATATGAACCCCTAAACTTCGGATTTAAAATAACATTTCAGATGCAAGTTGCTTAAGATAAGAAAATATTCTCCCATAATAAGAACGTTAAAGCAGCGGGGATCCGAGAAGGCTGCGATTCGGTCGCCATGGCAACCACTTTTACATTGCTCTTATGTGAGACGACTGTAACCGGGAGTGGAAAAATCGAAGAATTCATTTTAGAAAGTTCAAATTTTCACAGGACCGAAAAAAAAATTCCGCGTGTCTTAGGCTAAACGGCGTTCAAATCCGACCGCGTTTTCTATTTTAAATAATTTTTTAATTTTACGCCGGGCGGAAGATTTCCTAACCTCAATACTTTACACGCTGGTCTTGCTTCACACGGAACTTTTTCAGGTCGCGCATAGCACAATTTCGATGGGATTTGACCTGGGCTTTCCAACGCGACACTTCCGAGCCTCAAATCGCCCGATTAAAAAAAATATCGCATTTAATCGATTTTGCAAAAAAAAAATAGATTTTCAAAATGTTGCGTCTATCGTGTTCAGAATTCCATTAGAAACACGACCTATCTATCGAGAATTTTTTCTATCGAGGAAAAGTATTTTTTTTTGCAATTGAAATTTTATAAAAATATATACCGGGTGTTTTGTTTAAACGCAGATCGCTAGGATTAAATTTAGCGGTGTTGGGACATGTTTTTTTTTTTTTTATTGGCCGCCTTCACGGGCTGTCAGCACATTTTCGGTCGAAAAATTGCGATAGAGGAATTTGGTTTTCACATTTCGATTTCGAATAATTATCCGCAACCGACAAGATGAAACAAGACGAAACAAAACAATTAAAACAAAAAATAAAAACTATCCTATATATATATATCCTTTTAAAATTCCTTTTTTTTTATAGAATCCTGCCTTAACACTAAATCCTTCGCTCCCTGACAAACTTGAAAGCAATGCAAGCTGTATCGAAGTCACACTACATACAATTGTTGGCTTAAGTGTGCGAACGAAACGAGCTAGATAGGAGCGAAATGACCATTTTATCAAACCAATATACCTCTACATCCATCCGCCCTATACGCACTACATAACAATGGTCTACGACATTATAGTATTTTAAGTTCTTTTCCATAGTATCAGAATATATGTTTTGTATATCTGTATGTCATGGGGAACTATAAAATAAAGAATGCTTATTATTATTATAGGCTATATGGTATTGAAATCAGACCATTTTTACTAATTTTTTTTATTTTCAGTTTAACTCTTTAAACATCAGACGAAAATGTTCTTAACCTCAATTATACCGTGCATAAACAATCAATTTAAGTAAACAACATAAAAAAAAATTTAAAAAGAAATTATATTTTTCTAAATTTTTAAAAAAATTTTTAAAAAAATTTAAAAAAAATTCCATCGTGTGCAGAATTGAATGCGACAAATTACCGTTCTTTTCCGAGTTCGATCCGATTATTAAAAGTATTTTTTTTTAATTTTTAAGTTTAACGTGTATATACAGGGTGGTCTAAAGCCGTGATTTTCTTGATTTTTTTTTTGACCGACTTAAAATGCTCCAAAACGATTTGTTTAAACGTAGGGTGGTATGGTTTGACCTCGCGGTGCTCAGCAAATTATTTTCGAGCCAACAAATGGCCGCCTTCCCGGTGTTTCAGCAAATTTTCGGTCCAAAAATTGCGCTAGAGAAAATTTGTTTTTGCGGGGATAAAGGAGCAACTACCCTCTCTATGTGCGAGCGAAGCGAGCACCCTAGCGAGCGAAGCGAGCAAGGCAAGCGAGCGAAGCGAGCGGCTGGAGCGAAGCGACCATCTCTTCCAACCTTTTCACGGACCTTTACATCCATCCACTCCATAACCACTACAAAACAACGATTTACCTTGCAGTCACCACCATTCGGCTCATGCACCAACGCCTCTCCCCCTCCCTTTCCCCTTGCTACTATTATACATATATTTTTCTTCAACATTATTTTTTTTAAATTATGCAATTCTCTTTACATTTCTACATTTCCTTGATTCGGCCCTCGGCTCCCCGGTTGGTAAATCGGGCTAAATGCTAGTTATTAATAAAAATGTATTGTTTTTTTTTTCTTTTTGAAAAGCCAGAGGCGGCTCGTCCATAGGGGCTACAGTCCTCCCAAATAAATTGAAAGATATACTAGGTGTTCGATAAAAAAACGCTCGACTCTATAACCCTGTTATATTATTTGCGCCCTAATAATTAGCTAATAACTTAATCCCCCTCTTTAGGTATAAAACGCACATTGCTCCCCCTGTAACATTTGTCTTGTAATAACTTTGATAACGGTCATCTGACCGAAACTAGGCAATTAAAAATAAAAACAAACAGTGAAACAATAACCATAAGTTTTATTAATTTTAAACCAGTTTTAAATTCAGTGTTAGAACATGTTTCACCAAGGGGTTAGATAAGTCTACAATTAAAAGTTTCCTGTTATTTATTAACCGATTTTATTGAACTAAAAACCAAAGTCAAACGGCCATTGACTTTGGTTTTTAGTTCAATAAAATCGGTCAATAAATACTAATTTAGAAAAGCCAAATAATAACCAACTTAGTATTTGCAAACGGTTCCCTGTATTTTTTTTGTTTTTATTACATTAGACAATCTTTTTCTGAATCCAATAATGCCCAATATGTTGTTTTTCAAAAATATTGTCGTCGAAAATAAATTGAAATAAATCTTCAATATAAAATTATATTTAAAAAAAATTAAATTAGTGTGCCTTGGAAAAAATATTCGACTACATCAATTTTAAAAAATGGTGATGTGTCCATCATAGTACTTTCCCCCGTAAATTGCGTATTAAATCACTTTTAAAATATTTGTAGCATTATTATTTTCAAAATGTCTTCAACTTTTTGATAACTACAACTTTTATTTGAAACATTTTTCAATTGGATCAACACATACTGACACAAACCAATGACTAGATAAAAACACTATTTATTGAATATCTCAAAAACTAAGAGTGCTATGACAAAAAGTGAATCTACAAAAAATCTTTTTTCATTTCCTACAACTTTTATTTGAAACATTTTTCAATTGTATCGACACATACACTGTCACACCAATAACTAGATAAAACACACAACTTTTGAAATATCTTAAAAACTAAGAGTGCTATGACAAAAAGTAAGTGAACAATACATCTTCATTTTGTTATTATCTACAACTTTTATTTGAAAGAATTTTTTGTTTGATGAACATTTATTGAAAAAATCTGAAAAAACTGAAAAACGCTAAGAGTAAAGTACCACTTCCGGTTTTCCGATTTTCACCAAAAGCTTTTCAGTTCTTCCGATTATAACAAAAAGCTTAACTTTCAAGTTTCATCTCGATATCTTTAGCGGTTTTTGCGGTACAGCGCACACAGACACACACACAGACACACAGACAGACATTTTCAAAAATGGTCTTATTCGACTCAGGGGACCTTAAAACGGATATTTCCGCTAAAAATTTTGATTCGAAAATTTTCACGAAAACAATACTTTCCCTTTGTATTACATACGGGGGAAAGTAAAAAAAATCGGACTTCACTTTGAACCAGCGTTTTATGCCCATGGAGCATGAAGTAAAATTTCGAGTTTAGAAAAGCCTGAATGTTTGGATTTGGACGCTTCGCGATTATTACATATAAAAAGGCTGTTTGTTAAATTAAAAAGTAAAGTAAGGAATAACAGTCTTTATAAGTGTGATTGATTTACTATTATATATATATATTTTTTTGGCATTAATACAAAACTAAAATCAACATATCAGGCGTAACTGGATTAAGAAAAACAATGTCTAATTTAATAAAATATAAAAAGGATATGCAGCCATTTGATAATGTCAAGTTGACTATTATTTGGCAATGCAGTTAATTTTGAAACAATATCAAATTACTGCCATTTTGTAGTATTTAAACGGCCATTGACTAATTAAGACTAAAAAAGAAAAATAATAAGTCATATAAAATATGAGCTTAGTATTTCAGTTGATAATAATGTAGAAAAGAAAGAAATTGTATAACAAAATAAGATGAAATGTTCTTGATTAGTGATTTGAGCGTAGAGTTCATGAACACGAGCATAAAACAAGTTTTACCCCCTTTTTTTTATTGTCTATAAATTTATTTTTCGCTTTTTGATTTACGTCTGGATCTGTATGTGGTTATTTATACACTCAATTACCGAACATCCGCGCCATTAAACACCAGGCACGATAAACCAAATCAACCATAAAATGAAGGTCCAATTTTAAAAGTCAATCACCAAACTTTTCGAGCATTAAAAGACAAAAAGGAGTGATAATGCTGTAAAACGCGAAACTAGTCGAGTAAATAGTAAAGTAAAAAATTGTGAAACAAACCAGGTGTAATTTAATTTAAACCTTCATTATCAATATTTAAAAATGTTTCACCAAGTGATAAGTGAGAAAATTATTCAAGAAAAAAGTATAAATAAGAATTAAACTTTATGAAAAACATTAAAAGTGCGATTCTTTGTATACTAATGTTCAAATTATATACTTATATTTAAATGCAATTAACTTTAAAACAATCTTTCTATAACTTAAAATTTTACCAAACTTTTCGAGCATTAAAACACAAAAATAGGCGTGTAACTAAACATATGTTAAATTCTGTATTGTGGAGGCTTCTACTTCGTTATACATTACTTTAAGTAAAACACTTTGTTTATAACTTTCAAAAATTGTTTATTTTGTATTCACAACAAATGTTTCGCCACACTGTGGCTTCTTCAGGTGAAGAACAAGTGATTAACTTAACCTAATTACAACGTATATATAGGGCTAGCTGATAAGTAAGAGGGGTGGGGGTTACAGTTTTAAATTGAGCAATGGGGAGTTATTAATATCTGTCTGATCGTTTAGTAATTGATCGCTGAATTTTCTTTTGTTTATTTCGGTGATTTCCAGGATGTTTAATTTTCTTCCTTTCTTCTCGATGTGTAATATTTGGAAGTCTTCGTTAAAGTTGTGGCCTTCATCTAGCAAGTGGTTGGAATAAGTCGAGTTGTTTTTCTTTTTCTCGAAGCTGGTTTTATGTTCGTTCATCCTTTCTTGAAAGGCTCTCCCAGTTTGGTCGACGTATACTTTAGTTATACATGTTAATTTTACAATAAAACACTTTTTACTTTGTTTGTATAACACTTTTTATACAAGTGACTGCAGTTTCGACAAATTTAGCTTGTCATTATCAAACATAAGTGTTTGCACACATGTAATATTATATGTTCAATAAAAGAAACCTCTAGAGTGCTATGATTTTTTTTTTTTAATTTATGTTGGCTACAGGCTTCAGAAATTGTCATTTGAAACATCAAGCATAATAATTATAATGTATAATTTCAAAGTTGCCAACCTACAATATATTCCATAGCACTCTAGAGGTTTTATTTTATTGAACATACGATATTTATTTTTTAAATTTGCACATATAGAACTTTTGTTAATTAATGTCAGGTTCCAATTTCTAGTAGTTTTAAGTTTTGAAAACCAAAAATTATTTCTCTGATTATTTCAACTGTCACGTATCAGCCATTTGTTTAGTCAAACACGTCAGTTAATGTAGGAAATTGGGCCGATGTTCGGTTTGTTGAATGTTTTTAAATGTTTTGGCGTTCACATTATTTCACACTATTTTCCGTGCCAAAAAGGTTTATTCTTCAGAAAATATACTGCTCTAGATATTTGATTAATGATACTCGCATAGTACATTGTTCCAAAGTATGCTAATTCTAGAATATTAACCACGCAACACTAATTAATCAATAAATAAAATAAAATTATTACTAACGGGCTAATTCAAATTTGCAGACTTTTCTTAAGTAGAAATAATTACTGCATTTAATTCAATTCAGGTTTAATTATTTTTTTAGCACTCGCTGTTTCATTACAAACATTCAATTTGAAGCTTCATACGAGTGTTTCCACTCCGTGATTAAGCATGAAGTAAAATTTCGAGTTTTGAAAAGCCTGGAAATTTGGATTTGCCAGGGCGCGCGAGCGAAGCGAGTCGCGCCCAGGCAAATCCAAATTTTCAGGCTTTTCAAAACTCGAAATTTTACTTCATGCGCCAGGCGTATAAAACACTGATTTAAAGTGAAGTTTAAAATACACTGTGTAGCTTATATGTTTGATCTAACTTCAATACATTTTACAAATATATTACAAAAGTTAATGACGTTTAATCTAAATATAAAAGCTATGCAGTATATTTTGAGCTTTACGATAATTTAGCGTTTTATACGCGTGGCGCATGAAGTAAAATTTCGAGTTTAGAAAAGCCTGAAAATTTGGTTTGGTCGCTCCGCGCTTCGCGCTACACGACCAAACCAAATGTTCAGGCTTTTCTAAACTCGAAATTTTACTTCATGCTTAGTCTGGGAGTGGAAAACAGTCGTTTGAAGCTTCAAATTGAACTAATTTAAAAAGCAATGCATGTAGAAAAATTACAGCATAAACACATGTATTTGTGCTTATTTTCATTTTAATGTCTTCGTTATTTTGTGATTTAGATTAAGACCTATTTTCTTACATTTTATATTTTATTTTAATGCATGCATCATATTTAGTTTAAGCTTTGCTAAATTATACTGACCTGTGTAACGGATATCTTCTGAATAGCACTGAATAAAAAATTTGAAGTGTATACTTAAAAGACAAATTCCTTGTTGTATAAACATGGAGATTTTCCATTTTCGAAATAATAAATTTGGAAACTAATAAATGAAAATGATAATCTTAATACCTGAATATTAAAGCAACTTAATTTAGCAACAAAAAATATAGCTAATCAACACATGTTGTAACTAATACAAACCGTTTATTTTGAAAGTGGCCTAACTCCATTACTCATTTTTTTGTTGTTGACTGCGAAAACGTTTATAATTTGAGGTTGCAGTCATAAACAACAATTTTTGGTTAAGTATATTAAAAATATATAAAGGGTGTCCCAACAAGAGCGCCGGATTTAATTATAAAGAAAAACATTTATTTTTTGAATTAAGCAAACATTTTTGTTTCAACATAAAGAAAAATAGTTCCAATTAAACATGAAATACAACATCAGGCAAATGGCCACCACGAAACCTCTGGCACAGGGTTATTCTTTTGTTGAAATTTTGAATAACGTTTTCGCATAAATGTGGCTGTATTTCACCAATAACGCGTCGGATTTCCTCTTTAAGATGTTGAACTGTTTCAGGCTTATTTGCATACACCTTTTGCTTCACATAGCCCCAAAGAAAAAAGTCCATCGGCGTTAGATCGCACGATCTTGGTGGCCAATGTTGATCGCCAAATCGAGAAATGACACGGCCTGGAAATTTGGTTTGCAGCAACACCATTGTTTCACGTGCTGTGTGGCAGGTCGCACCGTCTTGTTGGAAAAACATGTGCTCCACATCAATTACATCCAATTCGGGCCACAAAAACTCCGTTAACATTTCCCGATACCGCACACCAGTAACAGTTAGCGCATTTCCAGCAGCATTTTCAAAGAAATACGGCCCAATCACTCCGCCAGCCCAAAATACGCACCAAACCGTTACTCGCGGTGGATGCATTGGCTGTTCGAGTACCACACAAGGATTTTCAGCACCCCAAATCCGACAGTTTTGTTTATTTACGTATCCGTCGAGTTGAAAATGTGCCTCATCTGAAAAAATGATTTTCTTCGAAAAATCCGAATTAATTTGATGATGTTCCAACACCCAATCAGTAAATCCACGGCGCTGCTCATGGTCCCTTGGCTTGATTTCTTGCACCAATTGAATCTTGTACGCGTGCAAATGCAGATCTTTTACCAAAATTCGTTGCATAGTGGTTTTGGAAATGTTTAATTCTTGACCACGATGCCGAATGGAAGTTCCTGGATTCTCGGCCACAGATTCCCTTACTGTGTCTATATTTTCGAGTGACCGACAAGGACGACGACGAACAATGGTCTTCTGATCCATCAGCGTAAATTTGGTCTCAAATTTTGTAATTAAACGCCTCACTGTCGATTCATTTGGCGCATAATGGCGACCGAAAACTTGACGTAATATGCGAATTGTTTTCGCAAAACTTTCACCATTTTTGTAATGTGTTTTTACAATAGTTAAACGTTTTTCGTTTGAATACTTCTCTATATTCTTAAATCGCGTGGTCTGTACTTGATAACTGTCAAAAAAAATCACCGTACAACTCGTATTAACAAAATGGCGGCAAATTTAAATCCGGCGCTCTTGTTGGGACGCCCTTTATTATATCGTATTTTAATTTAAAATAACCTCTGGAGTACCATGGAAAATATTGTAGGTTGGCAACTTTGAAATTAT
Organism: Philonthus cognatus; assembly: GCA_932526585.2. Lineage (NCBI taxonomy): Eukaryota > Metazoa > Arthropoda > Insecta > Coleoptera > Staphylinidae > Philonthus > Philonthus cognatus. The sequence goes on along the minus strand of OW052247.1, from coordinate 52,482,123 downwards.
ACATTAGAATTATTATGTCTACGTTTTATATGACAATTCATAAAGCGTGTAGCTAACTTAAAGTTAAAAAAGATTAAATTATGTAAATTTCATGTAGGAGGTATAGTATCATAATAATAATAAGCAAAATATATCAAAATTTTCAATTTTTCAATTTTTCCTCGAAAACCAAGAAGTTTATGAAAAATGTATATGAACAAAAGTTGTTAATTTTTTCATTATCTTTTTGCATATTTACAAAATTTTCGAGCAAAAAATTACAAATTGAAAATTTTTATATTTGCTTATTATTATGAAACTATAGGAGGTACATGAAATGTACACAAGAAGTAAGTATAAATAATTAAAAGGTCAATAATTTGTAAAGAATAATGTTTTTGCACAAACCTCATAGTTTTCGAGAAAAATACGGGGAAAATACTATGATAGCCATTTTTTTACGTTAAGTACATTTTCTAGAAATAAATTTTTCAAACAAAAGTTGTTTCAAACAAGATAAATTCAAATTCAAAACTATTTGAATTCGAGAAAATAAGCTTACGCTTCTTATAGTTTGCACACTTTAAACATAATATATAAAATTAAGAAAAAACTATTCGTGAAAATGCAAACAATGTCTTAATTAATTAAGACATTGTTTGCATTTTCACGAATAGTTTTTTCGTAATTTTATATATTATGTTAAAAGTTGTTTTTTTTATTTATTTATTTTATTTATTCTCTCACGGGAAACCTCTTTTACAAAGAATATGTACAAAATAATAACAATAATATTTAAAAATTGATAAAACGTATTAACATTAATAACTAAAATTTAATAAATGGTGGTAATAATTACAGCAATTATTCTATATAGAAATAACAAAATCTAAAAACAATAATAACAAAAGGAAAACTAATAATGAAATTGATTTATTATCCTAAAATATTTTGCATGATACCAAATCTAAAACTCCTTAGAGGACTGTTAAATATATCAAACCATTCACAGTTGTTATATAAATTAGCGAGTCTCATTACACGATCAATGGAGTTGTTGCGACCAAAGTTCGAAGAGATTTTTCGTTCGCGAAATAGCGGTCTTGATCGTAATAAACGGCTGTTGGCGGAAAAGTAAAAATCCAGATATTTTAAAATATCTGGACAATCAATGGAGCCGTTTATGAGGCTATGCAGAGTACTCAGATCGTTGATCCGTCTGCGGGATTCCAGAGTATGCATCTGTAACAGGTCCTTTATGTCAGTGTAAATCCCTGGACTATGTGTCCTGCCTAGTTTGTGCTCCATTATTCTGAGAAATTTATTTTGGATAATTTCCAGCGATTTGCAGTCTGCGATAGTATAGGGTGACCATATTACTGAAGCAAACTCTAGATCCTGGGTCTCCAAACTATCTTCTTCGCGGGCCACAAATACAATTCTACATAATAAAGTCGGCCAAGATCCGATTAATTTTATAAAATTATGAAAAATTTAAGGAACAATTGTTACAATATTTCAAAATATGACATTTACAAAAAAAATTACAAACAATCGCGGGCCGGATTCATGCAAGTCGCGGGCCGTAGTTTGGAGACCACTGCTCTAGATGACAACGAACTAAGGAACAATACAAAGTTTTCAAACACTTTACATTAAATTGTTTCCCAACATGCCAGACAAATCCCCACATTTTCGAAGCTTTATTACGGATTTTTGCTATATGTGTTTTAAAAGATAAGCCTTCATCAAACAAAACTCCCAAATCCTTGACTTCAGATACACGCGTAATGGAGGAACTATCAATAGAGTAGGTATAAGCAAATTTCGTTAACTTTCGGGAGAATGATATCACGTAACATTTATTTATATTTTGAAATATCTATCCAACGATACCGCACATGACCTAAGTTACCATTTGAAACTCTAAAGTTGAATGCAGTAACGCCCACTTCCGGTAACTTCCGGAGGTCGAAATTACCTCCATTCAATTTTTCAGGTAGGCATTGGTAACACTTTTTTTTGCGAAAAGGCCTGGGACGGGTGGTCTGAAACACCCGGTATACAAAAAATATGTACAAATCAGAGCTGGGCAGGATTCGAATCATTCAGGATTCGAATTCTTTTAGAGGATTCAAAAGAGGCATTCGAATACTTTAGTCAAACTGGATTCGTGATTCGGATTCGTTACATTTTTGTAAGAGGATTCGTATTCGAATCCAAATACGGGTGATTCGAATCCTCATAAAAGGATTCGAATAATTACAAAAGGATTTAAATCATCAAAAATAATTCGAATTAATTGTGAGGATTAACAAGAAAAATGTCTTTTGTGTCTTTTTAAATTTCTCGTGAAATCGCTGTTTTATACGCGTGGCGCATGAAGTAAAATTTCGAGTTTAGAAAAGCCCCGTGAAAATTTGTAACTTTTAAAGTGGTTTTCCACTCCCAGACTAAGCATGAAGTGAAATTTCGAGTTTAGAAAAGCCCCGCGTAGAAAATTTGTCGAGGCTTTTCTAAACTCGAAATTTTACTTCATGCGCCACGCGTATAAAGCACTGATTTCAAGTGAAGTTCAAAATAGTACGCTCAGCTTGATTTTATGTTTGATCTTAATAAATTAATCAACATTTTCAGATATCAAAATATATTACGAGTACAATTTAATGCCGATTTTTTAAAATTTATTAATTGTCACCTTTCATTGTTTTAACTAAACATTTTGTTATTAGATTTTTTAGTGAAATCCGATATTACTACAGCTACAACTCTATTGTTGTTTACACTTGTAATATTCCATAAACCAACACTAGTTCCTATTACATTTACAATAACAATATTGACGGATGTGAAGTTAGCAATAGATTCCAGCAATAGATTTGAAAAATTCATATTTCTAAAATTATTTGCTAAAAAATGATACTACAATACCAGTACATTCTAGTGCATAAACTATGTATGTTTATGACATAACCACCCCTTATTCTCAACCCCATATAGAAAAAAAATTGTAGTTCGTGATAAACACGCTTTAAATTCAAATTAATATTAACCGATGTTCCCAAAATGCCATACCAAAAATAACCATACCGTTGGACAGTACACATCCTTAGCTATTGATTGCAATAATAAAATTAGGGTCACCGCCCTCAGAACTACAAAAAAAAAAAAAGTTAGTCACTTACACGCACACGCTTCCTTTTCAATTTCATTTTATCTCACATGAATCATTACTAACTGACAAGACAAGGACAAGTACAACTCAGGCTGAAAGACCGATGGTCGATAGCCAAGGATCAAAAAAAAAAAATAAAATATAGTGTAAAAATAAACAAACTGTTTTAGTGCACAATAAATATGTTTATATATATATATATATTTTTTCCAAGTTTTGAGGGCGGTGACCCTTATTTTATTGTTTCATTTATTAGCTAAAATATTTTTTTTGTTCGTCGTTCTTACACGCACACGCTTCCTTTTCAAATAAAAATTTTACAATGTTCCCAAAATGCCATAGCAAAAATAAGCATACCATTGGACAGTACACACCCTTAGCTAATAAATGAAACAATAAAATAAGGGTCACCGCCCTCAAAACTTGAAAAAAATAATAAGCAAATACTTGTTAAATTTTCATTTGAAAAAGAAGCGTGTGCGTGTAAGAACGACGAACAAAAAAAATATTTTTTCCAAGTTTTAAGGGCAGTGACCCTAATTTTATTGTTTTATTTATTAGCTAAGGGTGTGTACTGTCTAACGGTATGCTTATTTTTGTTACGGCAGTTTGGGAACATTGTAAAATTTTAATTTGAAAAAGGAGCGTGTGCGTGTAAGAGCGAAGAACAAAAAAATATGTTTTCCAAGTTTTGAGGGCGGTGACCCGAATTTTACTGTTTCATTTATTAGCTAAGGGCGTGTACTGTCCAACGGTATGCTTATTTTTGTTATGGCAGTTTGGGAACATTGTAAAAATTTAATTTGAAAAAGAAGCGTGTGCGTGTAAGAGCGAAGAACAAAAAAAATATTTTTTCCAAGTTTTGAGGGCGGTGACCCTAATTTTATTGTTTTATTTATTAGCTAAGGGTGTGTACTGTCCAACGGTATGCTTATTTTTGTTATGGCAGTTTGGGAACATTATAAAATTTTAATTTTAAAAAGAAGTGTGTGCGTGTAAGAACGAAGAAAAAAAAATATGTTTTGCAAGTTTTGAGGGCGGTGACCCGAATTTTATTGTTTCATTTATTAGCTAAGGGCGTGTACTGTCCAACGGTATGCTTATTTTTGTTATGGCAGTTTGGGAACATTGTAAAATTTTAATTTGAAAAAGAAGCGTGTAAGAGCGAAGAAAAAAAAAATATTTTTTTCCAAGTTTTGAGGGCGGTGACCCTAATTTTATTGTTTTATTTATTAGCTAAGGGCGTTTACTGTCCAACGGTATGCTTATTTTTGTTATGGCAGTTTGGGAACATTGTAAAATTTTAATTTTAAAAAGAAGTGTGTGCGTGTAAGAACGAAGAACAAAAAAAATATTTTTTCCAAGTTTTGAGGGCGGTGACCCTAATTTTATTGTTTTATTTATTAGCTAAGGGTGTGTACTGTCCAACGGTATGCTTATTTTTGTTATGGCAGTTTGGGAACATTATAAAATTTTAATTTTAAAAAGAAGTGTGTGCGTGTAAGAACGAAGAACAAAAAAAATATTTTTGCAAGTTTTGAGGGCGGTGACCCGAATTTTATTGTTTCATTTATTAGCTAAGGGCGTGTACTGTCCAACGGTATGCTTATTTTTGTTATGGCAGTTTGGGAACATTGTAACATTTTAATTTGAAAAAGAAGCGTGTGCGTGTAAGAGCGAAGAACAAAAAAAATATTTTTTCCAAGTTTTGAGGGCGGTGACCCTAATTTTATTGTTTTATTTATTAGCTAAGGGTGTGTACTGTCTAACGGTATGCTTATTTTTGTTATGGCAATTTAAGAACATTGTAAAATTTTAATTTGAAAAAGGAGCGTGTGCGTGTAAGAGCGAAGAACAAAAAAATATTTTTTCCAAGTTTTGAGGGCGGTGACCCGAATTTTACTGTTTCATTTATTAGCTAAGGGCGTGTACTGTCCAACGGTATGCTTATTTTTGTTATGGCAGTTTGGGAACATTGTAAAATTTTAATTTGAAAAAGAAGCGTGTGCGTGTAAGAGCGAAGAACAAAAAAAAATATTTTTTCCAAGTTTTGAGGGCGGTGACCCTAATTTTATTGTTTTATTTATTAGCTAAGGGTGTGTACTGTCCAACGGTATGCTTATTTTTGTTATGGCAGTTTGGGAACATTATAAAATTTTAATTTTAAAAAGAAGTGTGCGTGTAAGAACGAAGAACAAAAAAAATATTTTTTGCAAGTTTTGAGGGCGGTGACCCGAATTTTATTGTTTCATTTATTAGCTAAGGGCGTGTACTGTGCAACGGTATGCTTATTTTTGTTATGGCAGTTTGGGAACATTGTAAAATTTTCATTTAAAAAAGAAGCGTGTAAGAGCGAAGAACAAAAAAAAATATTTTTTGCAAGTTTTGAGGGCGGTGATCCGAATTTTATTGTTTCATTTATTAGCTAAGGGCGTGTACTGTCCAACGGTATGCTTATTTTTGTTATGGCAGTTTGGGAACATTGTAAAATTTTAATTTTAAAAAGAAGTGTGTGCGTGTAAGAACGAAGAACAAAAAAATTATTTTTTCCAAGTTTTGAGGGGGTGGACCCGAATTTTATTGTTTCATTTATTAGCTAAGGGTGTGTACTGTCCAACGGTATGCTTATTTTTGTTATGGCAGTTTGGGAACATTGTAAAATTTTAATTTGAAAAAAAAAAGAGTGTGCGTGTAAGAGCGAAGAACAAAAAAAAAATATTTTTTCCAAGTTTTGAGGGCGGTGACCCTTATTTTATTGTTGCATTTATTAGCTAAGGGTGTGTACTGTCCAGCGGTATGCTTATTTTTGTTATGGCATTTTGGGAACATTATAAAATTTTAATTTGAAAAAGAAGCGTGTGCGTGTAAGAGCGAAGAACAAAAAAAAATATATTTTCCTAATCCCTATCCAACAACGACTTACCCAACTATCCCAAAAATTCGCATCTAACCCACACATCCATGACATCCTTAATCACCTTTGTTTAGTACGAAACCCCAATATTTCTCCCAAATTCAACAACCCAGAAACCACCATTTATCAATTCATTTTATCTCACATGAATCATTACTAACTGACAAGACAAGGACAAGTACAACTCAGGCTGAAAGACCGATGGTCGATAGCCAAGGATCAAAAAAAAAAAATAAAATATAGTGTAAAAATAAACAAACTGTTTTAGTGCACAATAAATATGTTTATATATATATATATATTTTTTCCAAGTTTTGAGGGCGGTGACCCTTATTTTATTGTTTCATTTATTAGCTAAGGGTGTGTACTGTCCAGCGGTATGCTTATTTTTGTTATGGCATTTTGGGAACATTGTAAAATTTAAATTTGAAAAGGAAGTGTGTGCGTGTAAGTGACTAACTTTAATTTTTTTTTTGTTGTGAGAGCGGTGACCCTAATTTTATTATTGCAATCAATAGCTAAGGATGTGTACTGTCCAACGATATGGTTATTTTTGGTATGGCATTTTGGGAACATTGGTTAATTTTAATTTGAATTTAAAGCGTGTTTATCACGAAGTACAATTTTTTTTTTCTATATGGGGTTGAGAATTAGGGGTGGTTATGTCATAAATATACATAGTTTATGCACTAGAACGTACTGGTAATGTAGTTTCATTTTTTAGAAAATAATTTTAGAAATATGAATTTTTCAAATCTATTGCTGGAATCTATTGCTAACTTCACATCCGTACAATATTGACCTTACCAAAAACAATAACTTGTTATTTCGCGTTAAATAAAAAACGCCAACATTCTCTGTTATTATAGAACCGTTAAATTTGTAACTTTTAAAGTGGGTTTCCACTCCCAGACTAAGCATGAAGTAAAATTTCGAGTTTAGAAAAGCCCCGCGTAGAAAATTTGTCGAGGGTCGCGCAGCGACCCGAGACAAATTTTCACGGGGCTTTTCTAAACTCGAAATTTTACTTCATGCGCCACGCGTATTAAACACTGATTTTAAGTGAAGTTCAGAATAATACGCTCTGCTTGATTTTATGTTTCATCTCACGTAATAAATTAATCCACATTTTCAGATATCAAAATATATTATGAGTACAATTTAATGCCGATTTGATTTTTTTACAATTTATTAATTGTCACCTTTCATTGTTTCAACTAAACATTTTGTTATTGGATTTTTTAGTGAAATCCGATATTACTACAGCTTTTATAACTACTCCATTATTGTTTACACTTGTAATATTCTATAAACCAACACTAGTTCCTGTTACATTTACAATAACAATATTGACCTTACCAAAAACAGTAAATTGTTATTTCGCGTTAAATAAAAAACGCCAACATTCTCTGTTATTATAGAACCGTTAAATTTGTAACTTCTAAGGTGGTTTTCCACTCCCAGACTAAGCATGAAGTAAAATTTCGAGTTTAGAAAAGCCCCGCGTAGAAAATTTGTCGAGGGTCGCGCAGCGACCCTCGGCAAATTTTCACGGGGCTTTTCTAAACTCGAAATTTTACTTCATGCGCCACGCGTATAAAACACTGATTTCAAGTGAAGTTCAGAATAGTGCACTCTGCTAGATTTTATGTGTGATCTCACGTAATAAATTAATCCACATTTTCAGATATCAAAATATATTACGAGTACAATTTAATGCCGATTTAATTTTTTTTAAATTTATTAATTTCATTGTTTCAACTAAACATTTTGTTATTAGATTTTTAAGTGAAATCCGATATTATTACAGCTCAAAATATATTAGGAGTACAATTTAATGCCGATTTTTTTTTTAATTTATTAATTGTCACCTTTCATTGTTTGCACTAAAGATTTTGTTATTAGCTTTTTTAGTGAAATCCGATATTACTAACAGCTTTTATAACTACTCCATTATTGTTTACACTTGTAATATTCCATAAACCAACACTAGTTCCTATTACATTTACAATAACAATATTGACCTTACCAAAAACAATAACTTGTTATTTCGCGCTATCCAGAAATTCCAAAAACCTCGACATCAACACCGCCGTCGTTCACGAACGCATAAACGAAAGTCATTGAAGAATTCCGAGCGCTCGCACGCTATGTACACAATGAACCTAACAAAAAAAAAAAAAATACCATCTGCTGATATATTGTGCGATAGAGCAAAAAGGAGACGGCCGAGTGCGAGTGAACGAGAGAGGACTGGCGAATAAAGTGAATGACTAACCAAAGCCAAGCCCCGATAGCAGCGATAACCGAACTCAAAACTCAGTTGACTCAGTCAGTCACTCAGTCGAGCCGAGTGTTCATCATTCGTCGTACGCGCACGCACCGCAACTTCGCCCCGATTAATTTAAATAAACTCTGTATTATAAATTGATCGGTTAATTAAAAATAGCGTTTTTGAAGTGATTGAGTAGCCGGATGTTTATAAGTGATCTATTTTTGGGATTAATAAGTGATCATCGGGTTTTTTGAAGAGGAGGTTTTTAGGGCGATGCCGGTTTCCGCGTGATTTCCGTTTGTGGTTGGTGTGTGTTGTTGTTTTTTGAGGTGGTGGATGGTAAATACTTTCGGAGAGGATTTTTTGATAAGGCGGCAAGACGTCGTGCGTCGAGGTGTTCGCCATGGGGTGTGCCGTTTCGGCGGAAGAGAGGGCCGCGATGGCCAGGAGCAAGAAGATCGACCAGTCGATTAAGGAAGACGGGATTAAGGCTAGGAAGGATGTTAAATTATTGCTTTTAGGTATATATTTTTTAAATTCATATCCAATATTTACATAAATAATTTTGTTTTGAAGTACTTTGGCTGATAGCAACAAGTACGAGTAGCCTTAAAGTTTGACAAAATCAAAAAGTACTACATTTTAGTAAAAATATCTCAAAAAACTCAAAATGTTTTAAATTTTAACCAAAACTTCGCTTACACCCCAAAAGTTTCAAATTATTCTTATTAATACATTTTCTGTTATTGAAATAAAACCTAAAATCAATCTGATTTCGTTATAAAATATAAACGAAATATAGTTGTATACCGGGTGTTGACTTTGCGGACGCAGCATAGGAAATCGCATGTTAATTTTAAAGTGTTCAAATATTGGCTTCCCTATTTATTTTAGAGACAAAATGTATTTCACTTTTTTCTAGAGGGAAAAACTCTAAATTTATGAATGTTCACACCTAACACTTTACGTTTCTCCAAGTTAAAATAATTAAGAAAAAGTAATGTGATTCTATAAAAATAATAATGTACCATGGAATTGATACAATTGCGGATATTCCCTGTTTTTTTTTTAAGTTCAATTTAAAGCTTTAAACAAATGTTTTCCACTCCTAGACTAAGCATGATGTAAAATTTCGAGTTTAGAAAAGCCCTGTGAAAATTTGTCGAGGGTCGCGCAGCGACCCGAGACAAATTTTCCGGGCTTTTCTAAACTCGAAATTTTACTTCATGCGCCACGCGTATAAAACACTATAGTATTGTCAATTTTATATATATTATAACTTCACTTAAAATCTGTGTTTTATACGCGTGGCGCATGAAGTAAAATTTCGAGTTTAGAAAAGCCCAGAAAATTTGTCTCGGGTCGCTGCGCGACCCTCGACAAATTTTCACAGGGCTTTTCTAAACTCGAAATTTTACTTCATGCTTACTCTGGGAGTGGACAACACCCGTTTAAAGCTTCAAATTGAACTATTTTAAAAATCAACGAATGTCAGAACATTTACAGCTCTAAATAAATAATTTAGGAGGGGTGGAACATCAAACTGAATTACCCGGGTGTTGACTTGGCGGATGCAACATAGGAGATCCCATGTAAATTTTGAAATGTTCAAATTTTGGTTCCCCTATTTATTTTAGAAACAAAATGTATATACATTTTTTGTAGAGAGAAAAATTCGGAATTCATTCGTGTTAACTTTTATGACTTTATGTTTCTCTAAGTTAAAATAATTAAGAAAAAGTAATGTGATTTTATAAAAATTGTAATTATTTTTATTTTATCTTTATATACATCGGCCATTCCATAAATAAGTGCACACTTTTTGGGGGTACATCAGGGATTTTAGCGAATTTCACATATATTATAAAGGCTATCAAGACATGGATTTTGGTTGTTACTAGAGGTTAACCAAATGATTCTTTCAAAAATTATAACAATATAAACTTTTAGTACACTTTTATTTTGAACGCAAAAATATCGTAAACCATTACTGATACAAAAAAATGTATACTTGACTTTTTTATGCTTAAATGTTTAAAATATTTTTTTCTAAAACGAAAATACTTTATTTAGATAGATCTTTTTTAATAAATAAAACAAATCTCCCAAAATAATCAAATACTCATGTTTTAATTTTTTTGAAAAAAAAATATATTATACCCCAATCCTTCCTTAAAATATTTTCGTTTTCAAAATGATGGGCACTTCAAAACTTTTTGAGATATGATTTTTTTACTCGAGCAAATCTCACAAAATAATCAAATACTCATGTTTTAATTTTCTTGAAAGAAATATATGTTATACCCCAATCCTTCCTAAGAATATTTCCGTTTTCAAAAAGATGGGCACTTTAAAACTTTTTGAGATATGACTTTTTTACCCGGCCATTACACCATTGGCGGGAGCACTTCATGTCAATGTAATGCTCGGGTAAAAAAATCATATCTCAAAAAGTTTTAAAGGGCCCATACTTTTGAAAACGGAAAAATTCTTAGGAAGGATCAGGGTATAACATGTATTTTTTTAAAGAAAATTAAAACATGAGTATTCGATTATTGTTTGAGATGTTTTATTTATTAAAAAAAGTCTATATAAGTAAGTTTTTTCTTTTTGGAAAAAACTGTATTTTAAACTTTGAACATTAAAGCACAAAAAAGTACAGAATAACTTTTTTTGTATAGGTAACGGTTTACGATATTTTTGAGTTCAAAATAAAAGTGTACTAAAAGTTTATATTGTTATAGCTTTTGACACAATAATTTGTTTAACATCTAGTAACAACCAAACACCATGTCTTGGTAGCCTTTATAATATATGTGAAATTCGCTAAAATCCCTGATGTACCCCCAAAAAGTGTGCACTTATTTATGGAATGGCCGACATCTAAGTGAAAAATAGAACCAATTTTTGTATTTTTTCTTGCTGTACTTTACAAAAATAAATTTATGAAACTAAATACTAAGTCAAATCTCCTTCATCGCAAAAAGCTATTTACGCCGCTGCTAAGGTCGATAACTTTTTTGACAGTTATAACGAAACCTCAATGTACAATACAATATTGACAAATTTGGTCATCTAAAGATCATAATTTGTTAAAATATATTGTATTATTTTCGAATATTTTTCGGTTCCTTCAAATTTGTTTTTGTTGGATATTTTTAGTTTTGGGTGAATTTTGTTAAATTAATTTTCATATAATATACAGTGATTTTTTTTTAATATACATATCCTGATTTATACCCAAATTATTTGTTCAGGCATTCGTTGTTTTTGAAAATCGGTTATTTTGAAGCTTCTAGCGAGTGTTTCCACTCCTTGGTTAAGCATGAAGTAAAATTTAGAGTTTAGAAAAGCCTGAAAATTTGGATTGATCGCGTAGCGCGGAGCGACCAATACAAATTTCAGGCTTTTCTAAACTCGAAATTAAACTTCATGCGCTTCATACGCGTTTAAAACACTGATAATATTTTAAAGTTTAAAAGACACTTTGAAATCAGTATGATAAAGAAGTATATTTTGAAATTATCAGAATTGTATCAGGATCAGGGTGTTTCTGATACCCGGTTTCAGGCAATTTTTATTAAATTAATTTACATAAAATAACATTTAAAGTGTTCTATACGCTTGGCGCACAAAGTAACATTTCGAGTTGAGAAAATTGGATTGGTTGCTCCGTTTCGCGACCAAGTCAAATTTTCAGGCTTTTATAATCTCGAAATTTCACTTCATGCTTAATTAATAAACAAAAACAGCGATACTTTAAAGAAAAATTACCTGTAGGTCTGTAACGTAAATGGTTCGAAGTAGGAAAAATTATTAGATTAAATTATTGTCAAAATTAATAAAAATATATAAAATTGACAAAATCAAGAAAATCTGTTCAAAATAATACGGATTGAAAAATGTCATTTACATGTGTCGACTTAAAATACAAATCTAGAGTATTTTTCTATTTCTTTGAACTTCTCTAATTTTATTTTAATCCCTAAATTTATAAAGATCTTGTATTTCTTTGATGTTTCACGTGTTCTAAAATCTAATAGGGGGCAGCTTGGTGGTGTAGTGGTTAGAGTGTTGTACTGCTACGCCACGGACCGGGGTTCAAATACCGGCCTAACAAGTTGTCTGCATTTATATAGGTTAGGATAAAAATGCCAAACACTCCGTCTTCTCGGATATGACGTAAAATGCATGTAGGACCCGTGTACTGCCTGGATGTTGCGTGCACGTTAAAGATCCCTACCGGTGGGTTGATACTCCCACCGGGTTCGGCAAAATTCCCGGATAGCTGTAGACCTAATCTCCGGCGTCATGATTGGCCTTAGCAGCGGAAATAGATGACGTAAAACCCAAAATAATAAAAAAAAAATCTAATATTCTGCTGTTTTTACCCATATTTTTATAGTTTCATTAACTTTCTTTGAACTTTTGTAATTTTATTAAAACTTTGCTTCTAGGACGTGGCTTTACATCTTTAAATGTCCGTATCTTTGGCGCATTTTTAAATTAATAATAACTAATAATATTCGAAACATCTTGCCAAAGAAACAAAAATAAATAATACTTGAAACTATATTTTAATAAATAATATATTGAAATATAGTTTTAAGGATTTTTTTTTTTTCGTTTCTTTGGCAGATTTTTTAAATATTATAAGTAAGTATTAATTTAAAAATGCGCCAAAGAAACGGAAATTTGAAGATGCAAAGCCACATTCTAGAAGTAAAGCAAAGCCACATTCATTTTGATCATGTACAACAGATGTACAATTATTTCACCTATTTTCGGTGAACCTTGGCGGGGTTTGTAAAAGCACAGAGCAGATGTTTTTAGCCCCTAGGACGGCTGTCAAATAACTAAGACAACACGTGGATATATTTTTTTAACTTACCTAGACAATTTTACGAACTGCGAATTTTTCAAATAAATAATACACATTTTTCGCTTATTTTAAAATATATCATAAAAAAAATTATAAAGTGACTAACTAATAGCAAGACCGTAGCTGGAGGGTTTTTTTAAAAACGTTAATGGTAAAAATATTCTTTTTGCTATTACAGGACCGCTTTTACATCCAAAAATTCAACTTTAAAATTGTGGTGAGGCGTGGGTTGGTGATCCCTCCCCCCTGGCTATGGCTACTTGACTTATATTGTATATAAGGTGGCCACTTTTTAATACGTAAAAGGACTACGTCAAGAAAAACAAATCAAAAAGTAAAGAGCAAAAAGAGTTCACATATTTTATTCGTAAAAATAAAAAACAGGGGGTCTTCAATATTACCTGACTTCTTATGCAATTGTATCAAGGAATGTAATTAGAAAATTCCAATTATAAATGAAAGAGTAGATTTTGATTAACAAGTGATTATGTATAAGATTTGAATTGGATAGGATTTTCTGTTAATTATATTATTGGCGTGAATGAAAGATACAATTCCCAATTTCTATCGTAAGTTAAAAAAAGCCTCAGACTGGGTTTTAGGATCCGGGTGTTTCTGATGCCCGGTTTTGAGGCTAGTTATTTTAAAACAGTAATCTTAATCTGGGTGTCAGGATCAGCGTGTTTCTGATACCCGGTTTGAGGCTATTTTTGTTAAAAAAAGAAAAACAAATCAAAAAGTGAAGAGCAAAAAGAGTTCACATATTTTATTCGTAAAAATAAAAAAAAACAGGGGGTGACATATTACGTTTGGTCACATTGATATAATATAAAAAACACCCTGTATATGTAAATGTTAAGAGGAGTTTGTAAGACTTTTATCGTTAAGAATTTAAGTCGGTAAATTGGACAACTATTTTTGTCCAGAAAACAATAACTTAAAATACAGTACGTATTTGAATAATAATTTTATCTTATCTATGCATATGACACCCATATACTATTAGTGAACTACATTTTTGAAAATTATTTGCCAATTATTTGCACAATAAGTAGTACAGCCTACATTTTTCACAAAATAATATGCAAATAAAATAAGTCTTTTAAAAATTAAAATACAAAGTTATAACAAAATTAATTCTTAATCTTATATATTGAACATCTTTATTCAGACAATTACAATACAATAATGTAATACATATATATTTATTTATTTATATACAATATAGGGTCTGGGCTATCGACCAGAGATCATCCTGCCCTGTCTTGAATTAATTTATTTGAAAAAATGTAGTTGAGTTCTTTATCGTATTAAGATTAATATAATCAAAAAAACTGCGTATACTGCGAATTTTTTGTTTAAGTATACATTTCCCAATCTATACGCGTTATTTGTTTAATCATTCGTTTTATGAAAATCAATGTAAAGCTTCTAACGAGTGTTTCCACTCCCAGATTAAGCATGAAGTAAAATTTCGAGTTTAGAAAAGCCTGAAAATTTGGTTTGGTCGCGTAGCGAAGCGGAGCGACCAAACCAAATTTTCAGGCTTTTCTAAACTCGAAATTTTACTTCATGCGCCATGTGTATAAAACACTGATTTCAAGTGAAGTACATTGTATGCTTCTAAATCAGTATGTTAAAGCAGTATATTTTGAATTTGAGAGTATTCCATTAATTTATACGCCTGGTGCATGAATTAACATTTAGAGTTTAAAAAAGCCTGATATTTTTAATGTGTATAAGAATTGATTTTTTATAAATTATTTTATCAACGTGAGATTAAAGATCAAATTTTCATTTTTAATCCTGAATTTAAAAAAATGCCTCAGACTGGGTATAGTCAACCACATTACCCTCTTACCGTGACGTCACAAAAAACAAAATAAAGCGACAAAAGCGCATGCCTGTGCTCATTTTTTTTATAAATCTGTCAGTAAGAAGTCAAATTTTAATAAAGTTTTAAAGAAGGTAACATATAATTAGAAAAATATAAGGTTATTGACATTCGTTGAGTTCAATTTGAAGCTTTAAACGAGTGTTTTCCACTCCCAGATTAAGCATGAAGTAAAATTTCGAGTTTAGAAAAGCCTGAAAATTTGGTTTGGTTGCGTAGCGCGAAGAGCGGAGCGCCCAAACCAAATTTTCAGGCTTTTCTAAACTCGAAATTTTACTTCGTGCGCCACGCGTATAAAACACTGAAATATTATGAAGTTCACAATATGCTACTAAAACAGTATGCTAAAGGCGTCAATGCTAAACTATAGTATATCCAAGAATCCAGGCAATATTCTAATGGGTTTAAAGTCCCCGCATTGTTGCCAAGAGTACATGTAAACATTCAACATAACCTAAAAACCCGCCTGAAAACGTTAGGTGCTAGATTCCTAACGTTGAGTTATGAATGGTTAAAAAGTGGTGAATTGTGATTAAGCTGTAGTGACGCAGCAAGGAGAGGACCCAGATCCACACCAAATAACATAAAACTTCTATTTATCAATAAGAATTTGAACGTGCATTGAAATGTTCTAACAAATTCACTTTCCCTCGGACTCGGAGTTTTCGCCTGGATTTATTACGAGTGGTGAAGCGGCAACGCTGTGGGGTATTACCAACAAATCGTCATATATTTAACGCTTGCTTTAACGTTGTGTTTAGGGAGTTTAGAGATGTCAGAATGGCAATGAAAACAACTAAATATTGCTTGCATTCTCGGACCAACTATACATTTAAAATCAGTGTTTTATACGCGTGGCGCTTGAAAAAAAATTTCAAATTTTGAAAAGCTTAATAATTTTTAAATATTGATACATATCATGATAATATCGTGATAGATATCTACATTACACAGGATGTGCAATTTTATTTCATCCGCTTCGCTACGCGACCAATCCAAATTTTTAGGCTTTTCTAACCTCGAAATTTTACTTCATGCTTAATCATGAGATGGAAACACTCGTTAGAAACTTCCTTGAACATTTTTCAAAAACTACGAACAAATATCTGACTTACCAAGATTTTTTTTTTAAAATATCGACTTACAAGGTTTCTGAAGTAGTTGAGCGATGTACCAAATTTAGTTAAAAATTTATGATATGTCGTTTATTTTCACGCGAAACGTCAAAAATATACGATTTCTTAGTGCCCGAGCCTTGACTTGATTTTCAAACATAAAGCCAAGTAATCGTTTTGGAATTCAAATAATGGAGAGCCATTGGGCCCGTTCATCAAAATGTTAAACATTCAACATGTTTGGATTTGTTTGTGATGTATGTTGGTATCTAATGAACGGTACTCCGGTTGGTCTATTTCGTACGATTGCAAAAATCCCAAACACGTTCACGATTAACAATCCGGTCATCAGAGAATTCCTGAACAGTTGGCAGTAAACTCCCAACTGGTGTCTCTGATGAACGAGCCCATTGTTTTCTTTAAAATTTCCAACTCAAATCTAAAGTGTGGTTAATTTAAATTTTTGATAGATCCGTCACCATTTTCACTTCTTTTACAATTGACCGGTTTCATCCTGTTAATTCTCATCACACACACTAATTAAAAACGCATTCAATTCAGTGCTAATTAAACAAAAAAACCGTTGTTACACACAAACACTCATAAAAAATTCACATTCACTCTCTTCCTCTCCACAGCCCGTGCTAAAATTAACAAACCGTCCAATTCCCAATTTACACCTAGGTTATAGTTACAGTTAGACACCTCTCATTTTTTCGTAGTTTTCTATCCGAGGTGTAACACAAAGGCGACGGCCTAGAATAATTAACCCATTTCCGCGTCTATTTTTCCACCCGTTTTCCCACACGCGACACTTTTCACTTACTTTTTGGCGGCCGGCCAAAAGCCATTCAACTTTCTTTCCGACCTTTTATTCCGTTTTCACATATATTTTTTCGTTGTGTTTTGTGGAGCGCGCTTTTCAATTCGGCATGCATATGCATTGTTCGGCGGATAATCGTAAATTTATGGTAATGCACTGTGTTTAACATGGAAATTTTTATTTGTTGGCTCAGGGGATTCGTCTACATGTGTGCGCAACATGTGTAATGTTTTGTAATAAAAAGAATTGTTCCCGTTTTCCATTAATCTTGTTTTATTGATTTATTTCATTGCAAAGGTCACTGTTTATTTTGGTAGGCTTTGATAAACTGTTGAGGTAAATTTGCCAAGATTAACATATCATGTAAGGGGGGAGTCTTTAATATTAACTGACTTCTTTTGCAATTGTATCAACTGTTCTTTCTTTTAATTAAACACAGTTATATTCCTTTCTTCACTTTTTTTCTTGCTAGATGTACATTTCGGGTACTAAGTACCCATTATCAATAGCTAACTCAGCTCAGTTAGCTATTGATAATGGGTACTTAGTACCAGAAATGTACATCTAGCAAGAAAAATAAAACTGAAGAAAGGAATATAACTGTGTTTAATTAAGTGACTTAACAGCTTCACGTAACTCATACAACTACATTAATGTTCTTTCTTTTCTTCTCTTTTCTGTTATATTTTTCTTTTGTATAATATAGTTGCACATTATATATATAGATATATTTAATTTTTGTTGTCTATTGTTCCATATATTCTTCCCTGACTTGTGTAAGACTGTATCAGTTGTTAGCACCAATAAATGTATTATTATTATGTATTATTATTATTATATGTATGTTCTGAAATTAGGTAGCATAGCATTGTGTAATATTAAGCTCCCTGTAATTGGATATTTGTATGTATCCCTGGGGAAAATAAAGAATAATAATAACTGTTGAGATAAATTTGCTAAGATTAGCATATCATATATGAGGAGAGTCTTCAATATTAACTGACTTCTTATGCAATTGTATCAAGGAATGTAATTAGAAAATTCCAATTATAAATGAAAGAGTAGATTTTGATTAACAAGTGATTATGTATAAGATTTGATTTGGGTCGGATTTTCTGTTAATTATATTATTGGCGTGAATGAAAGATACAATTCCCAATTTCTATCGTAAGTTAAAAAAATCCTCAGAGTGGGTATTAGGATCAGGGTGTTTGTGATGCCCGGTTTTGGGGCTAGTTTTGTTAAATTTACGTATTTTAAAACAGTAAGCTCAATCTGGGTGTCAGGATCAGCGTGTTTCTGATACCCGGTTTGAGGTTATTTTTGTTAAAATTAATTTACATAAATAAAACTTGAAACTTTACAATATTCAAATGTTTAATACGCGTGGCGCATGAAGTAAAATTTCGAGTTTAGAAAAGCCTGAAAATTTGGTTTGGTCGCTCCGCGCTTCGCGCTACGCGACCAAACCAAATTTTCAGGCTTTTCTAAACTCGAAATTTTACTTCATGCTTAATCAGGGATTGGAAACACTCGTTAGAAACTTCAAATTGCAAAAACAACAAATGCCTGAACGTTTTAGAAAACTTAAATAAGCCTCAGACTGGGTGTCAAGATCAAGATGTTTCTGATACCCGGTTTGTTTTGTTAAATTTGCCTATTATTAGCGTGAATGAATGGGAAAATTCCCAGTTTTTATCGTAAGTTAAAAAAAATCTCAGATTGGGTTTCAGGATCAGGGTGTTTCTGATGCCCGGTTTTGAGGCTAGTTTTGTTAAATTTACGTATTTTAAAACAGTAACAAATAGAAAGACTGTTATTCCTTACTTCACTTTTTATTTTTATGTTAGATGTACATTTCGAGACACAAGGTGCTCATTATCAATAACAAACTTTGTTTGTTTGTTTGCTATTGATAATGAGCACCTTGTGTCTCGAAATGTGCATCTAACATAAAAATAAAAAGTGAAGTAAGGAATAACAGTCTTTCTATTTGTGATTAATCACTTCACGTAAACTCGAAACAATACAGTTATTAAAACAGTAAGCTCAATCTGGGTGTCAGGATCAGCGTGTTTCTGATACCCGGTTTGAGGCTATTTTTGTTAACATTAATTTACTTTAATAATACTTGAAACTTTACAATATACAAGTGTTTTATACGCGTGGCGCATGAAGTAAAATTTCGAGTTTAGAAAAGCCTGAAAATTTGGTTTGGTCGCTCCGCGCTTCGCGCTACGCGACCAAACCAAATTTTCAGGCTTTTCTAAACTCGAAATTTTACTTCATGCTTAATCAGGGATTGGAAACACTCGTTAGAAACTTCAAATTGCAAAAACAACAAATGCGTAAACATTTTATAAAAGTTAAAAAAAGCCTCAGCTGGGTATCAGGATCAAGGTGTTTCCGATAACCGGTTTAAGGCTAGTTTTGTTAAATTTACGTATTTTAAAACAGTAAGCTTGATCTGGGTGTCAGGATCAGGGTGCTTTAAATACCCGGTTTAAGGCTATTTTTGTTAAAATTAATTTACATGAAACTATATTGAAACATTACAATATTCAAGTGTTTAATACGCGTGGCGCATGAAGTAAAATTTCGAGTTTAGAAAAGCCTGAAAATTTGGTTTGGTCGCTCCGCGCTTCGCGCTACGCGACCAACCCAAATGTTCAGGCTTTTCTAAACTCGAAATTTTACTTCATGCTTAATCAGGGATTAGAAACACATTCGTTAAAAACTTCAAATTGCAAAAACATCAGATGCCTGAACATTTTAGAAAATTAAATTTATTTTATACAGTCTTACAACTCGATTTTAAAAATGTAGATTTAAAAGAGAATGACATGTTTAAAATAAGTCTTGAAAAATCATTGTTTACTAAATGTACCATTTTACATTAATTGAATTACCTTTTTTTGATGGTTTGACCTAATATTTCTTTCCTCTTGGTCCGTGTTAATCGTGTGAATTTTGCGATAAATATAAATGTTGATAAGGTTAATAGCCCTGCTGTGAATTCTATTCCGGATATCCTCACACCGATACTATTAGGTTTTATCGTTAAAGGTTGGTTTATTCATGTATCAGTACAATTTTGAAATATTTTATTTCAAACTAATTTGTATTTAAAACGTTGATTGCCACCTTTATAAAAAATAAAATATTACCTCAGGCCGCTGCTTTAGTTTTTGTTCCAATAATACAAACATTATTTATTAAACCAGAATAATAAAGCAAAAATTTGAAGAGACATAAACTTTTTTAAACAGTCAGACCATACTAGTTCCACGGCACAGGCAGCATGCCACGATTTTTTTTAAAGTTGTTTCTGGATGCGGCACAAGGTACATGCCGCGGGGCCTAAACGCAAATCTACCTGCGGCATAAGTGAGTGCTGCGCGGCGATCAACGTGTTAATTAAATCTGAAAACTCATTTTACTTCAAAAATAATTTGTAATTATTCTATTTTTAATTTGTAATTCCAATTATACAATAAAAAGTAGATTTTGATTAGTAGGTAAGTATAATTTATTTTGCAAAGACCAATAAGCGTACAGGGTACCAGTACGAACGTCGAAAAAGAATATAATATGAAGAAATTTTAAATATACAGGGTGTCCCATTCTCGAAGGATATCTCTGTTCACGTTAGAGATAGAAACAACGTTTCTCTAAAAAAGTTTCTTGGTTTTAAGAGCTGCATAACCTACAAATATTTGCATGTAAACAAGGTGCGCCATAAAGACAGTAGCGGCTACAACTTGCCTATTTTACATGGACCAGCCTGTATATTATTCGGTTTTTGAATTCCTCATAAAAATTGCGTATTATTTTATTAAAAACATATATTTATTTACGGATTTATCTTTTTTACAGTATTATAAAAAATAGGTACACTTCTGTGCAATAAAATGAAGCACAAGTTTTATAACTATTTTTTACAATATTCTAGTTGTATAATTCGGGTCTTTTTTAATTGCCTAGCAGCAGTTTCAATAAATAATAAAACACCATAACACTTCTTAACTGCTTCCACCGTTTCTTAACTCTGAAAACAGTGTCTTTACTGATGTTTACCAATCAAACAATTTGTATAATAGAAAAATCATCTTATATTTTAGTTAGAATTCGAAGTTTTGAATTGTAGTCTAAATGACGCGGCATTTTGACATTAAGGAATTGACTTATTTACGTAAATAAGAAACTCATCATGTCCGCTTTAAACTGTAATATATTTTGTGTACTTAATTTTATTGCACAGAAGTGTACATATAAATAACAATATATAAATATCACATTTGGTCTAAACCGTACAGTTTCGGAGTTATTTGACATTTATGGATAAAAATCACGTTTGCGGTAGTTTTGTAAACTTAAAATATCTCCGAAAGTAAATAAGATAGACAGTTGCGGATTTGGCCACTCATTTTAAAATAGAGAGCGCTATCGGATGCACTCTAAAGTTGTTGCTATTAAATGACTTAGCAACGAAATAATAATAGTCGAATTTATAAATTTGCAATCAAGGGTAACTTGATTTTTTTAAATGCAACCATATAATTTTTAACATTTTTAACACCAATCAACTCAAAATTAAATTCTCTTTTGCTTAGTTTTATTATTTTAAGCCGTTACTTAAGAGTTTTTAAGATAAATATATTTTATCTATAGATTAAAAATTATTTCCAAAATCGAAAGGGAATTTCATTTTAAGTCGATTGATGCAAGAAAAATTCTATGGTCTGCTTTAAAAAAATAAAACCACTCTGGATTGAAAATGTATAAATTCAGCTATTTTTATTTGGTAGCTAAATAACCTAAACGCAACAACTTTATAGTGCAGCCGATAACGCTCTCTATCTTATTTAGTTTCAGAGATATTTTAGGTTTACTAAACCACTGAAAACTTCATTTTTTGTCGATAAATGTCAAATTACTCCGAAAAGGTATGACTTACACCAAATATTTTTAGTAAAATAACTCGACATTTTTATGAGGAATTCAAAGCCAAAATAATATACAGGGTGGTTCATCTAAAATAAGCAAATTGAAACCGCTCTGTTTCTATGACATACCCTCTATACATGCAAATATTTTAATGCAGCTCTTAAAACCAAGCGACTTTAATTAAAGAAAAAAACTGTTTTCTATCTTTAACTGGAGCCGAGATATCCTTCAAGAACGCACTTATGGGACACCCTGTATATACAAAAATCAAGAAGGTATTGTGTATAAACTTTGATTTTAGCCAAATTTTGTAAACATTATTTTATTAGCGTGAAATAGGCTGGGTATCAGGATCACAGTGTTTCTGATACCCGGTTTGAGGCTATTCTTGTTAAATTTACATAATTTAAAAATAGCCTCAATCTGGGTATCAGGATCAAGGCATTTCTAATACCTGGTTTGAGCCTATTTTTGTTAAATTTACGTAATTTAAACATAGCCTCAATCTGGGTATTAGGATCAGGGTGTTTCTGATACCCGGTTTGAGGCTATTTTTGGTTAAATTTACGTAATTTAAAAACAGCTTCAAACTAGGTATAGTCAACACATTACCCTTTTACTGTGACGTCACCAAAAACAAAACACAGTGACATAAACGTATGTCCACGTTTTTGTTTGATTTTATTTGACAAACCTTTTTTTAAATTTTTTAACCTATTTTAAAAAAAAAAAATACAGTGGTCGGGCCAGTTTGATATCAAGCCAGCCCGACCATAGTACTAAACCATGAAAAACTGAAACTGAACTGAACTAAGTTGGTTGTGTTGAGGTAATTAAATCATATGATGTAATTTATACTATAATACTACAGAAAGTACACTTCAAACCAGGTTTTACTTGGTTGTGCTGGGGTAGTTAAATTCGATTCGATTTATGTAAGGAAGCAAATAAAATATCATATTTT
The DNA here is from genome assembly GCA_932526585.2 of Philonthus cognatus. Taxonomy (NCBI): domain Eukaryota; kingdom Metazoa; phylum Arthropoda; class Insecta; order Coleoptera; family Staphylinidae; genus Philonthus; species Philonthus cognatus. The sequence continues at coordinate 52,459,155 of OW052247.1, read as the reverse complement.
ACTTTTTAAATAAGGTTAAAAATAATTATAGAGGTATAACTGGTTGGTTAATAATTAGTTAATAATTCTTAGATCCAATTGAGTTCAGTTTTTGATAGTTTAGTACTATGATCGGGCTGGCTTGATATCAAGCTGGCCCGACCACTGTCTTTTTTTAAAATAAGACAAAAAATTAATTATAATTGCATAATTGATTGGTTAATAATTTGTAGATCCAATTGAGTTCAGTTTTTCATGGTTTAGTACTATGGTCGGGCTAGCTTGATATCAAGCTGGCCCGACCACTGTATTTTTTTTTAAATTACAATTGTGGTAATTAAATAGTTAAAAAATAGTTAAAACTGTCCATAATGTTTTCATTTGGTTGTGGTAATATGGTTCTTCCAGCTTGATGGAGCTGTCTCTGATACCGGTTTGGAGGCTATTTTTCTTAAATTTACATAAAATAGCCTAGAACTTTACAATATTGAAGTGTTTTATAGGAAACATCATTTTCTATCACTCTGTGAAATAATTTGTAATTTTTCTATTTGTATTTTCCCCATTCATCAAATAATTTTACAAAATATGATTTTGAATAAATAATAATTTGTAATTAATATGTGTATAAAATTACGAAAATGTTTTTTACCCAGAATTATATTTTGTAAGATCATTTGATAAATGGGGAAAATACATTATACAGATAGAGTAAACCTTCTCCTCACTTAATCTAACATTGAAAAGGTCGAATTTGAAATAATACCAAGTTCGTTGAATTTAATACAAAAAACCCGCTGAAAACCAGTTTTGTCGTTTCTCAAATACCTAACAGACCCTAACCGACCAGTACAAGCAAATTTCCGGGCATAAATTATAAATTTTATTCCGATTGCTTTACTAACGATTGTAATCATTCCAAGAATTTCCGATATAATTTTAATCTCATAAGAATAAAGATTAGTTTTTGTAAAAACATGCAATTCTTATACAAGGAATTCGTCTTTCAGCCCTGGAATTTTTCTGGAGCCCAAAGAGTTTTTTTCTTTTAAGTATACATATCCTGATTACAGAGTATATGCTGCAAATCTTCAGATATTCGTTGTTTTTTTAAAGGAGTTAATTTTGAAGTTTTAACCGAGTGTTTTCCACTCCCAGGTTAAGCATGAAGTAAAATTTCGAGTTGAGAAAAGCCTGAAAATTTGGTTTGGTCGTGTAGCGCTACGCGACCAAACCAAATTTTCAGGCTTTTCTCAACTCGAAATTTTACTTCATGCGCCCCGCGTACAAGACACCGATTTTAAGTGAAGTTCACTTGTTCACAATATTTTAGTGTTTTTAGTTTTTAATACTCGTGTTTTAATTTATTAATTTTTAAATTAAGTTAATATTAAGTTTCTCTGTAAATGAATATCTGATGTATAAAAATAGATGGCGTGAGTTTTTGAACTTCACTTGAAATCAGTGCTTAATACGCGTGGCGCATGAAGTAAAATTTCGAGTTTAGAAAAGCCTGAGAATTTGGTTTGGCTTTTCTAAACTCGAAATTTTACTTCATGCTTAACCTGGGAGTGGAAAACACTCGTTTAAACCTTTAAAGTAACCTCTTTTCAAAAAAAATCGTATGTACATGTATCTTAAAAGAAAAATTCCCTGTATATTACGATGCATACACTGTAAATTTCCAGGCATTCTTTGTTTATGAAAAAGTTCAATGAAGTTTTTAATGAGTGTTTCCACTCCATAATTAAGCATGAAGTAAAATTTCGAGTTTATGAAAGCCTGAAAATTTGGATTGGTCCCTCCGTTTCGCTAGTTGATGATTCTAAAGATGCATTGAAAAAATTGACAACGCTGAAGTATGCTCTAATTCGGAAGATACATGTTTTCTCTAAATGTTACAATTTGGACTTCACAAAAAGCGGCTAAAAGTATATTCACAAAGCAGAAGATATTAATTATTTTTCCTTCTATATTGAAAGAAATTCTTATTTTGTTGTCCCAATTAAACTATTCTTCTATATTTATCTATCTGTATTTATTATTTTCCTATTCATTTGCAATTGTAACTATTGAAAAGTCCAAATTGATTTTTCGTTATCGTCGAGCCATATCATGATAATCATATTTAGTTGCGTGTTTTCTCAATTGGCGGATAATTCGAATTGATCCCCTCTCTCTGGTTGTTATCAACGACGATTGTGTTCGATTGCGATAGCGAATCGGCAATTACATTATACATAGGTTTGGGTGCACCTGTTCGCCCACCCATCCATCTATCCATCCATCCAGCCATTCGACGACCCGATCGATCGAGTCGAGTGCTCATTTCCGAGGGTCCTTATCACCCGCTGCCTTATCGAGTGCATACGTTTTTCTCCTTGATCACATGGCTCGATAATCAAACAATATTGAATGCAGCCATCGAGGGCCAATTAATAGCAAATATTTACGTTTGAGAAAGTTAATTTTTAAGACGTGAGGGTTTACAATTAAAATGAAGATACATTTACAAAAAATGTTTAGTTCGTTATACGATTTATTAGCATAAGACAAAATTGCGTAGTCATTAATTGCTCTATGTGATTAAAACAACAAATAATGATTGAGACCGCGGTGGCCTAGCGATTAGCAGTTGGACTTGGAAAATCGTCCACCGCGGAAAGTCTGGGTTCAAATCCCGGTCTGAGTGGAAGATGACGACAGTCAGTATAGTGGAATTTTTTAAATTAGGCACTCTCATGCGCAGAACGAGCGCCGTTCGTGTATTTCCGCTGCTCAAAAAATGTTAAAGTGGAAGCTGATTACGTTGGGCGCAAGGTACGTCGATGGGCGTAACACATATGAACACATATGTGTTACAAGGTATGACAGAATTGGATCTTTCCATGTTTTCCCCAACCCCTTTCACCACAGGCCCTAGTTCATGCGAAAGAGAACAATGACGTTGGATTTGGTTACGTTTTTGAGTCTATCATAACCTCTCTTTCCGGTTTCGCTGTACTTTCATAGATAGATTTTTTAATATTATTTTTTTATCAAGTTGTAACAACATTAAATGTTGTTTTAATGTTGATAAAACATTACTTAAATGTATTTGCTCAGTGGCTATTAACATGTTTTAAATATTAATTTCCCCTTTTCGCACCTTCTTTAAATATGTATTTATATTATACTGGGAGTTTTTCTTTAAAGTATACACATTCTAAATTCAGCCTATTTTTTGTAAATCTTTAGATATTCCCTGTTTTTTTTTAAAGTTCAATTTGAAACTTTAAACAAGTGTTTTCCACTCCCAGACTAAGCATGAAGTAAAATTTCGAGTTTAGAAAAGCCCCGTGAAAACTTGTCGAGGGTCGCGCAGCGACCCGAGACAAATTTTCTGGGCTTTTCTAAACTCGAAATTTTACTTCATGCGCCACGCGTATAAAACACTAAAATATTGTAAAATGTATGTATATTCCAATTTCGCTTAATATCTGTGTTTTTAAGCGTGGCGCATGAAGTAAAATTTCGAGTTTAGAAAAGCCCAGAAAATTTGTCTCGGGTCGCTGCGCGACCCTCGTCAAATTTTCAAATTCCACTCCCAGACTAAGCATGAAGTATAATTTCGAATTTAGAAAAGCCCCTTGAAAATTTGACGAGGGTCGCGCAGCGACCCGAGACAAATTTTCTGGGCTTTTCTAAACTCGAAATTTTACTTCATGCGCTACGCGTATAAAACACTAAAATATTGTAAAATTTATGTATATTCGAATTTCGCTTAATATCTGTGTTTTTAAGCGTGGCGCATGAAGTAAAATTTCGAGTTTAGAAAAGCCCAGAAAATTTGTCTCGGGTCGCTGCGCGACCCTCGACAAATTTTCAAGGGGCTTTTCTAAACTCGAAATTTTACTTCATGCTTAGTCTGGGAGTGGACAACACTCGTTTAAAGCTTCTAATTGAACTCTTTTAAAAACAACGAATGTCAGAAAATTTACAGCTTATGCATGTTTACCTTAAGTTTACCGTGAAATAACCACATTTAAATTCAGCGCGCATTTGTGACGTAAGTGATCTCTACCCCCACTCCGAAATCTTCGATTTTTTCAATCCTTACCGAATACTCGACCGTTCTTGCGTTGGGCGCACATTTATTTGAAAGAAAGGTACTCACGCGCACAGCCAGGTGGTGCATCGGACGAGGACCATTCGGGATTTCAATGGTGTTATCTCTGCGAGAGTCAGCACCGAATGGTACATTTACGGCCCAACGTTTTCAAGACTGTCTTGTCTATGTTCGGGAAATGCTCTTCTACCGCGCAAGTGCCTAATTTGGGTAATTCATCTATAATAACGGGTATCCCAAAATTAACGCAAGATTTGAATTTGCCGCCATTTGTGCAGTAAATTGTTGGTAACCCTAAAAATTAAACAATTTGACAGCTGAGAGTTTGGGTTAGTAAAAATAGAACGTTACACGATACAACTGCAGTGACTTAATTAAACACAGTGGCAACAACTCCCTGTCATTCGCCATGATAAGGCAATATTAATCAAGAGAATAGGTTATAAATACGAACATCGGATATTCAATTGTGACAGCGAGTGTTGTCATCTTTTACTTCGAGCGTCATCCATGGGCGGGAGCTATTCCCTTAATTATGAAAAAGAAACATATGATGGTTAATACTTCAAATTAACGTGTTTAGGTTGATTCTATTTACCTTTGCGAATTTTTGAGATACGATTTTGGAGTAAGTAAAATAAACCACAACCTTTAGATGGAATTGCTGTAACCAACTTTAGACCTCATAGCTACGCCGCTGTTTGTTCGCCATTTTAGGTCAGAACTACTAACAACCAATCAAAAAGAATAACACAGTTGTCGCCACTGTGTTTAATCAAGGCACTGTAGAAACAACAACGTAGAACCTTTCTTCAATGCTTTATTTTGTAACCAAATGTACATTTCGGACACGAAGTGTCCATTATCAATGGTTTGATACTAATTTGATATTGTATTAGTATCAAACCATTGATAATGGACACTTCGTGTCCGAAATGTACATTTGGTTACAAAATAAAGTATTGAAGAAAGGTTCTAAGTGTTTTTTAATCAAAGTATAATTATCTTCAAGTAACTCGATCAATCCAAACAACAACGTGTTTTCATTATTGAACAATATCTCAAATAATAAAGTTTAGCGGCCACAGTTCAAAAATTTCATACAAAATATGGTCGAATTAGTGTTTAAACTTCGTCAACTGTGAAGAGATTAATTGAAAAATTCAGGGAGACTGGATGAGTTGAACACGCTAAACTAAACAAGCCGTTCAAATGTCAGTATCGAAGCAGTACGTGAGCGTGTAAAAATCGCGGAACATCGATTCGGCGTCGTGGACAAGAATTGCAGGGATTTCTCCAAAACGAAATACTATGATTTTAGAGAGTTTTACCAACGTAAATAACCTCAAAATTGGAACTTAAAATACGAATTGCGGCTAAACGGTGAGTCTCCGAAAGAACTTTATCTTAACATCTGTGCGTCCCACGCACGTTTACATCCGGCTCAATTTCAAAAATTTCAAAAATCGAAGTATTTCGATCTGGAGATACCCCAAATTGCCGTGTTTGGGGTTGATTGTCAACAAACAAATTTGGGCTGGAGCAAGGGAAGCCAATGCTTGTGGAAGAACTGGAAATCGAGTAGAGGAGAGACTATGGTCGGGATGTGGGGTAAGAGTAAGACATACGACTATATCCACCAATCACCTGTCTCGCTTCTGGATGCTGCCTCCAAACGCGGTTACCAAATTTTATATAGAGACTGGCTAACTGGATATATATAAACTGTGGCTGGATGCATCATTGGACCATACTTTTTTAAAAATGAGGCTGTTCAAGCAGTGACTGTTACTGGTGCTCGATATCGCGACATAACACAGTTCTTTCTGCTGAAATTGGATGATAAACGTAAATAACCTCAAAATTGTAACTTAAAATACGAATTGCGGCTAAACGGTAAGTCTCCGAAAGAACTTTATCTTAACATCTGTGCGTCCCACGCACGTTTACATCCGGCTCAATTTAAAAACAATCAAAAATCGAAGTATTTCGATCTGGAGATACCCCAAATTGCCGTGTTTGGGGTTGATTGTCAACAAACAAATTTGGGCTGGAGCAAGGGAAGCCAATGCTTGTGGAAGAACTGGAAATCGAGTAGATGAGAGACTATGGTCGGGATGTGGGGTAAGAGTAAGACATACGACTATATCCACCAATCACCTGTCTCGCTTCCGGATGCTGCCTCCAAACGCGGTTACCAAATTTTAAATAGAGACTGGCTAACTGGATATATATATAAACTGTGGCTGGATGCATCATTGGACCATACTTTTTTAAAAATGAGGCTGGTCAAGCAGTGACTGTTACTGGTGCTCGATATCGCGACATAACACAGTTCTTTCTGCTGAAATTGGATGATATTGATGTGGCCAATATGTGGTTTTAACAAGACGGTGCCACATGCTATACAGCCCGTGAAACAATTCAATTACTGCATAAGACATTTCCTTGTCGTGTACAATGGCGGCCGACGAAATGTGAACGATGTTTATTAGCTATGTGAATATGACTTTTAATCAGGAGCGTCACGTTTGTGCGAAAGCAAACATTTGATTGACAGATTTATAAAAGTCATCCAAAAATATGCCTAGACATCTATCTTTAGACGAGAAGAGCAGGGCAATAGCTAAACTAGAAGAAAACCGGTCTCTTAGCCGAGTGGCTGCTGATTTGAATGTAAGCAAAACCTGCATACATAATTTGAAAAGGCGACTTGAAATAAGGCAAGATTTAAGAAGGCCACCCCGAATTAGAATAGGAAGGGTATCTAATGAAGAACAGGATGTTGCATTGGTGAATCATCTCAGAGAAAATCCATTTGATAGTGCCTTAGATGCTCGAGAAGTAACGGGTTTTGCGGGGTCTACTAGAACTGCTCGGAGACGTATTAACGCTGCAGGTCTACAAAATTATCAAGCAACCAAGAAAGTTTTTCTCTCAGAAAACAATAAACAACGAAGATTGGAGTTTGCCAACGAATTTGTGTATCGTGGGGATGATTTTTGGAACTCGGTCGTCTTTTCTGACGAAAAAGTATTTCAATCATGTAGTAATGGGAGCCTACGAGTTTATAGACCAATAAAGCAAAGGTATGAAGAAGGATTCACCCGTCCAATAACAAAGAGTGGTCGTTTTTCTGTTAATTTTTGGGCTTGGGTCAGTGTAAACGGACCCGGAATAATTTGGAAAATAGATGGCCATTTAAATGCTATTAAATACAGGGATATTTTAGAATATGTAATGTTGCCTTCAGTAACACAAACATTTCCGGAAAATTTTATATTTCACCAGGACAATAGTTCTATCCATACAGCAAGAATTGTGACTCAGTGGCTAAATGACCACCGCATCCAAGTATTGCCTTGGCCTGCGAAGAGCCCTGATCTCAATCCAATTGAGAATGTTTGGGGATACCTACAAAAAAAGATTTACTCAAGAGATTTTAGACCTATGAATGCAGATGAACTTCACGAAATTGTTGAAAATGCATGGGAGGATTTGGCTGACAACTACAATATGAGGAATCTAGTTTCATCCATGAGTACACGTTTGGCAAAAGTTATCACAGCAAATGGTGGTCCTACAAAATATTAATTTCATAATTTCTACTTGTATTAAGAATAAATATGTTTAGCATTGTAATTAGCAATTGAATAATAGTCCTTTAAAACCTAAGTACCGCCACTGTTAAGAGTTCTGATAAATCTGTACAAAATTAGACAATTTCTCTATGACAACAAAATACCGTTCACATTTCGTCGGCCGCCATTGTACTCTCTCATTTCGGTGATCAGAATTGGGCCCCCTAGATCGTGTGATTTAACACTATTAGATTTATTTTTATGGGGTTATTTGATGTCAAAGGTCTATGTCAACAAGCCCACAACCACCCTTGCATTACAGAAGTAAATTAAACGCGGCATCAACAAAAAACCATCTTTAATCCAAATCTGGTTTGAAAAAACCTAAGCTAATTACAATCTCAGAGAATTTTTTTCAAAACGAATCTATCAAGGCGTCTAGTGTAAAATTTGATTATAAGCACATAAAATGTGTTAATTTTTTAATATGACCAATCAAATTTGATATTTCAAGAATTTAGTGGTGTGATGCAGATTGTGTGTTTTACATTGGGACAAAATTAATCACATGTTATGTTGTAAATCAACTTTTAATTTGTAGGTTATGTAAAGGGAAATCTGACATAAATATGACAATTCAATTAACTCATAAAGATTACGATTTTTATTTATTTAGTCTTATATAACATCGTTATATGTGCCTCTCTACTTTTCAGTGTGAGGTGGAAGATTATGATTACAAATTTATTTACCTATCACCGCCTGAAATTATTTGTATCTACTACCAATTAAATAAAGTGTCTCGAAGGATCAGGTAGGATAGGAGCGCCAAGTAATATTACTTGCTCAGGAATATCTGCCTTTTTTATTATCTGCCCATTTATATGTTCAATTTTAAAAAAGTTCTAAATACAAGGAATTTTTCTTTTAGGTATACATGTTACGATTTCCCAGACTAAGCATGAAGTAAAATTTCGAGTATAGAAAAGCCTGAAAATTTGGATTTGCCGGCAAATCCAAATTTTCAGGCTTTTCTATACTCGAAATTTTACTTCATGCGCCACGCGTATAAAACACTGATTTAAAGTAAAGTTCAAAATATACTGCTTAGTTCTGATCATGTTCATTAATTTTACAAATGTTTATATGGAATATGTGAAAGTATACTTACAAGAATAATCCTTGTATGTGTTGTAAAGTTGCAAGTTGTAGCGTTCTGCTTTTGAAAATCTCTGCATCGTGACAATTTATTTAACAAAATATGATTTATTTGTCACATTGATAATCATTTACCAACATCTCAAAATTTAATGTTTCAAATACCCTGCTGTTAAAGCAGGACTGCAACTGTTCGCAGTAAATACACCCTAAGTATGGAAAAAAAAACAGAGTTTAACTAAATTATCCATTAACCTTTTCAAATATAACCTATATACGAGAAAGCCAAAGCCACATTTATGCAGAATGGTCATGGTAAATTTCGACAAAAGAGTGGGTGTGTGCCAGTAAAGCCATGGAGGCCATTTGCCCGCTGTGTTATTCCATAAATAACCCTATCCTATGTATCAAAATTGAATTTGTGTTCAGTATTCCGGCACCATATACCCACAGACGCGTTTCGGACTTCAAGGTCCTCTTCAGTGTAATACCGACCCAGTGCGATGCCACTATGGAGCAATAGATGGCGTTAGCTATCGAATCCATTAATACTATCCTATGTACTTTATGATTTAATAAAAAAATAACAATCTAAAACTGTGTTTTCTATTTAATGCAAATCTTGCGTTAGGTTTGAGACACCCTGTATTAGATAACTGTCAGATAAAATTATTAAAAGATATCTAACCCTTATACACTTCTGTGCAATAAAATGAAGCACAAGTCTTATAACTATTTTTCACAATATTCTAGTTGTATAATTTGGGTCTCTGTTAATTGCCTAGCAGCAGTTTCAATAAATGATAAAACGCTATAACTTGAAAAAACGCCTTTATTAAAAAACCAAAACCAAGACCTGTTGAAGAAAAAACGCTCGTAATAAATATAACAAAGCCGAAATAAAAAAAAACATCTTCTATTTCAGTTAGAATTCAAATGCTTGAATTGTTGTGTAAATGACGCAACATTTTGACATTAAGGAAATTGACATATTTACATATTCTTGTAACTAAGAAACTCATCATGTCCGTTTTAAACTATAACATATTTAGTGTGCTTAATTTTTTTTTTCACAGAAGTGTACATCCGATTTTAACAAAATTACCAACATAATCTTTATTCGATATTTTTTTTTTTCGTATAAACTTCATCCCAACTGTGACAAGCTGATTTGATATTAAATATTCCATCGACTACTTATGGAATTTTCATGAGCCGAAGAATTGTGAATTCAAATCGCGCTCGAAAACGCTGGGCGGACTTTTAATATCGTCTGCGGATTAATTTTTCCGTCGATTCCAGTTTACTGCTCGTATATGTACATTATTCCAGTTTATTGTTTGCAGACGTTTATCAATCGCCAGTAAATATTTAACATATCGTCATGACGTCACTGAGCATCGCCATTACATACAAAGTGTAGTTTATGTATATTATTTAAATAGAATTAAAATGCATGGCTGGTTTGAATTTCAAAAGCGGAGAATTCGAATAGAAAATATTTGTGCTATTTGTAAGTGGATAAGCATATTTTCATCAATTTTATTAATTATACAGGGAAGTTTTCTTTTAAGTATACATACCTTGATATATACAAGGTAAATTTTCAAGCAGCCGTTGGTTTCGAAAAGCGTTCAATTTGAAGCTTCTAACGAGTGCTTCCACTCCCAGACTAAGCATGAAGTAAAATTTCGAGTTTAGAAAAGGCTGAAAATTTGGTTTGGTCGCGTAGCGCAAAGCGCGGAGCGGCCAAACCAAATTTTCAGGCTTTTCTAAACTCGAAATTTTACTTCATGCGCCAACCGTATTCAACGCCGATTTGAAGCGAATTTTAAAATAAAAGCGGAGAATTTGAATGGAAAATATTTGTGCTAATTGTAGGTGGATAAGCATATTTTCATCAATTTTATTAATTATACAGGGAATTTTTCTTTTAAGTATACATACCTTGATATATACAAGGTAAATTTTCAAGCAGCCGTTGGTTTCGAAAAGCGTTCAATTTGAAGCTTCTAACGAGTGTTTCCACTCCCAGACTAAGCATGAAGTAAAATTTCGAGTTTAGAAAAGCCTGAAAATTTGGTTTGGTCGCGTAGCGCGAAGCGCGGAGCGGCCAAACCAAATTTTCAGGCTTTTCTAAACTCGAAATTTTACTTCATGCGCCAACCGTATTCAACGCCGATTTGAAGCGAATTTTAAAATAAAAGCGGAGAATTTGAATGGAAAATATTTGTGCTAATTGTAGGTGGATAAGCATATTTTCATCAATTTTATTAATTATACAGGGAATTTTTCTTTTAAGTATACATACCTTGATATATACAAGGTAAATTTTCAAGCAGCCGTTGGTTTCGAAAAGCGTTCAATTTGAAGCTTCTAACGAGTGTTTCCACTCCCAGACTAAGCATGAAGTAAAATTTCGAGTTTAGAAAAGCCTGAAAATTTGGTTTGGTCGCGTAGCGCGAAGCGCGGAGCGGCCAAACCAAATTTTCAGGCTTTTCTAAACTCGAAATTTTACTTCATGCGCCAACCGTATTCAACGCCGATTTGAAGCGAATTTTAAAATAAAAGCGGAGAATTTGAATGGAAATAATTTGTGCTAATTGTAGGTGGATAAGCATATTTTCATCAATTTTATTAATTATACAGGGAATTTTTCTTTTAAGTATACATACCTCGATATATACATTGTAAATTTTCAAGCATTCGTTGTTTTCGAAAAGCGTTCAATTTGAAGCTTCTAACGAGTGTTTCCCCTCCCAGACTAAGCATGAAGTAAAATTTCGAGTTTAGAAAAGCCTGAAAATTTGGTTTGGACGCGTAGCGCGGAGCGGCCAAACCAAATTTTCAGGCTTTTCTAAACTCGAAATTTTACTTCATGCGCCACCCGTATACAACACCGATTTCAAGCAAAGCTCAAATAAATCTGCTTAAGGGGGTAGTCCTCTAAATATGGCTGAAAAATAGGTGTTTTTCGGATATTTTTTTTAAAACTAAAACAAAAGTAAATGACAACTTTGAGTATATCCGTTTATTAATAATACAAAAATCTTCCAGGCACCATTTTTTGTAACACCATCAGCCGCTTCCCGTGACCGCTGCACCAGGTGAAAGCACCTCTTGTTCTCGAAACAACTAAGGGTAGTCCTCTAAATATGGCTGAAAAATAGGTGTTTTTCGGATATTTTTTTTAACACTAAAACAAAAGTAAATGACAACTTTGAGTATATCCGTTTATTAATAATACAAAAATCTTCCAGGCACCATTTTTTGTAACGCCATCAGCCGCTTCCCGTGACCGCTGCACCAGGTGAAAGCACCCCTTGTTCTCGAAACGCCCATTTTCGGTGGCCGGCCTGGGGGTCCTCCGATTGGTACTTCAACAACATCAATGTTTTTAAGTTATTGTCAATTAGTAAAATTAGTCCCCTACGTAGGAGAATTGAAATAAATCAAAATGGAACAAAATGGCGACGTGTTAAAAAAAAGTTAGATTTTTCACCCTAAAAATCGGTATAAAGACGTGCACCGAGCACAGACTTTTCAACGGATCGGAAGCCGTTTTCCGATCCGTTGAAAAGTCTGTGCTCGGTGCACGTCTTTATGCCGATTTTTAGGGTGATAAATCAAACTTTTTTTTAACACGTCGCCATTTTGTTCCATTTTGATTTTTGTCAATTCTCCTACGTAGGGGACTAGAAAATTCAACCGTATGTGTCAATAAAAAGTTATGCCGGCCACCGATTTTAAAAACACTGTTTCGAGAAAAACGCGTTTGAAGTTTCGGGTTACATTTTTTGCAGTTTCGTTCAGCATACTTCTAGTCAGCAATTCCTGGCCCATACAGCAATCTTTTTTGCTGCCATGGACGACCGGCGGGCGTCTTTGGCAGCATCTGACATCCGCAACTCTGCGCGCTCGATCCGCTCTTTGTCCGCTTTCGTGCAGAAGTTGTAGCAGCTGGGACCTATCTCGAGTTGGAGTTGGATCATGATGTCCATAATGCTTGATAGACCGTCGTTGAAAGTACAACCCGCTGAATCCTTGTTCTCCTTGGGACAAATCCTTTTCCTGCGTAGCTGCCTTCTTCATGGACGAATCTCGTACAGCTGTTGAGGCGATGACCATAGCGTCGACGATCTTGTAGTACGCCGATTTTACAACCGGACTAGGCAGACACATAAATGCGCAAAACTTCAATAGGCCTTTGATTAAAATAATTATCTTCAAGTAACTCAATCAATCCAAATTCAATAGGCCGTTGTATCCTATTCCCAGAAGTCGTATCCAGAAAATTATGCGGCGGTTGATTTCGAATGCGTACCCGCCGATTTTCGGGCTGGAATCGATGTACTGGGGCTCACAAGTCTGGCAACAAACGGCAATTTTGAAGCCAAGACCGCGCATTAATGTTTCCTTGAATTGTACACTTGAACCGCACTTTTTACAAACAACCAGGGCAGCAAGGGCAGTGAAAACAGTCATGAATTCGATCAGCCGATAACCGAAACTTGGATCCACGTTGACATGACTCTTCCCCGTCAATCGAAGTTTTTTTGCCGACGTCGAAACATAACTGACGAACGAAGTTTCCGGCGAAGATGGGATAAAGCATATAATAAAATATACATCCCAAAGAACATTTTAAGCGAAGAAAAAAATCGTAAAAAAAAATTATTTAGAGGACTACCCCCTTAAGCATTATTTTGAAGCTGTATAATCTGAACTTCACTTAAAATCAGCGTTTTATACCGGTGGCGCATGAAGTAAAATTTCGAGTTTAGAAAAGCCTGAAAATTTGGTTTGGTCGCGTAGCGCTACGCGCTACACGACCAAACCAAATTTTCAGGCTTTTCTAAACTCGAAATTTTACTTCATGCTTAATGTGGGAGTGGAAACACTCGTTAGACGCTTTTAAATTTTGAAAACAACACACGCGTAAAAATGTACAAGGTATATATCGAGGTGCCATCGGTGGAAACAAAATGTTGGGACACGGATAAATGTTGTGGTGTATATCAAACTCTGGACTTGTTAGGTAATTATCATTTGATGAGTCAAAAATGAAAATCCCTTTCTTTTAATAGTGTTTCGATAATTCCTTTCATTCACATATTTTCATTGTCACTTCATAATATAACCTATCTTTAAAAAACCTGACTTAACCGGTATGAATTTGGTGATGTTTAACATTATCTAATTTTTGATAAGTCCCAACATATGTCCACTGATATATTTAAAAGAAAAATGCCCAGTATATTAACACATACACAGTGAATTTTTCTTTTAAATATACATATCTCGACAGAAACTATACCCATTTTCAGGCATCAAGATCAAGCATACGTATAAAACACTGATTTAATGTGATGTTAAAAATATACTGGTTAAGTGTAATACATTTTAAAAATATTTATTACGTCTAACCAAATCTTGCGCCCTTAAAATTCGAGCAATTTTATTTGAGATATGTAAGTATTATTAAAATAACGAAATCCGAAAGCAAGTTACTCCTCCAAGCGCTTAAAGTGTAATACATTTTAAAAATATTTATTACGTCTAACCAAATCTTGCGCCTTTAAAATTCCAGCAATTTTCTTTGAGATACGTAAGTATTATTAAAATAACAAAATCCGAAAGCAAATTACTCTTCCAAGCGCTTAAATTTTGGAAGTTTTGCTTACATAAACATTTCTAATATTTATTAACGTGAGACCAAACTTAAGCAGAATATTGTAAACTTCAATTTAAATCAGTGTCTTATACGCGTGGCGCATGAAGTAAAATTTCGAGTTTAGAAAAGCCTGAAAATTTGGTTTGGTCACTCCGCGCTTCGCGCTACGCAACCAAACCAAATTTTCAGGCTTTTCTAAACTCGAAATTTTACTTCATGCTTAATCTGGTAGTGGAAAACACTCGTTTCAAGCTTCAAATTGAACTCTCTTAAAAAAACAACGAATGACGGAAAATTATAAGTTCGAACAACTCTAAAAGTTTCAACAAAAACAGCCTACGCCAAACAATTGATTAAATTTAAAATAAATTGTTTACCTACATACACACACTAACTATTACAAAATAAATTGAATTTAATGACTTTTACCTACGGTTAAACCTACGGTTTTTTTTTTCTTCTTAAATGTAATTATTATATATAATAACAATCTATTCTTTAAAATAACAAAATCCGATAGCAAATTACTCCTCCAAGCGCTTAAAGTGTAATACATTTTAAAAATATTTATTACGTCTAACCAAATCTTGCGCCTTTAAAATTCGAGCAATTTTCTTTGAGATATGTAAGTATTATTAAAATAACAAAATCCGAAAGCAAATTACTCCTCCAAGCGCTTAAATTTTGGAAGTTTTGCTTACATAAACATTTATAATATTTATTAACGTGAGGTCAAACTTAAGCAGAATATTGTAAACTTCAATTTAAATCAGTGTTTTATACGCGTGGCGCATGAAGTAAAATTTCGAGTTTAGAAAAGCCTGAAAATTTGGTTTGGTCGCTCCGCGCTTCGCGCTACGCAACCAAACCAAATTTTCAGGCTTTTCTAAACTCGAAATTTTACTTCATGCTTAATCTGGGAGTGAAAAACACTCGTTTAAAGCTTCAAATTGAAATCTCTTAAAAAACAACGAATGACGGAAAATTTGAAGTTCGAACAACTCTGAAAGTTTCAACAAAAACGTTTAAATTTCGTTTAAACTTCCATCGAACATTGTATGGTTCCCATAATCCTGTGGCACGTATAATGCGGTATTGTAATGTCCTTATGTTGTATCCCAACTTTTACATTTTTAGTAATTCTTACAGTGTATTCAAACGCCATTTACAGTTTATTAATCTGGATATTGTTAATTAGTGTATTTTTGTTTGTTGTGTTATATTTCTCACTCTATTTATAATTATATGTTTTTCAAAGTAATATTATGCTTATCTTATATCACTATTTTTAATTGTGTATTGATGTATAAAGGAGATTTCCGTTGATAAATAAAATAAAATAAAATAAAAACAGCGTACGCCAAATAATTGATTAAATTTAAAATAAATTGTTTTCCTACATACACACACTAACTATTACAAAATAAATTGAATTTAACGACTTTTACCTACGGTTAAACCTACGGTTTTTTCTTCTTCTTAAATGTAATTATTATATATAATAACAATCTATTCTTTCATAATAACATAAATTTCACATGCTTGTAATATTCTCCATATTTCTCATCCTCAACTTTCTCCATATGAGGAAGAGTCACACATGTTTCATACATTTTTTATTACATTGATGTGAGTCTGTAAAACATCCTCTCTTGGCTTCTAATTAAATGAATTCATTGTGTGTGTCTTTTTTTCATGTCGACAGAGAGGACTTGTTTAATTAACAATAGCCACCGCTTTCCGTTTTAAAAATAAATTGTTCACAGCTTAATATGGACCTACATGACGACAATAAAAGACATTTTGAAAATAAAATACAATATTGCAAATAACAAAAGAATATCAAGATTGTTTTTTTTCTTCTTCTGATTTAGTGGCCTTCGTCGCTTTTATAAATAAGTTTAATTTGAAGCCTCTAATGAGTGTTTCCACTCCTTGATTAAGCATGAAGTAAAATTTCGAGTTTAGAAAAGCCTGAACATTTGGTCCAAATCCAAATCAGGCTTTTCTAAACTCGAAATTTTGATTCATGCGCCACGCGTATATAACAATTAAATATCGTGAAGTTTAAAATACAGGTACAGAGAGAAAAAAACTAGTACAGCAAAATATTTAGCTATGTGAACTGGACTCACTTTGATTTTTCAAATTGACAAATCTACGGAAATATCAAACGAAATTTAATTAACGTCGACATGCCTCAACTGACTGAATCACCAAAAGCGATAATGCCGAGCCGTTTAGAGACGGTATAAGCTAATGAAGTGCATGTCAACAAAAGCACCGTCTTGTTAGCCAAAAAAAGAGTGGTTGTTAACCTGTGCATGACAAGTGTGTTTTGAAAAAAATACGATGTTGTAAAAGTGGCTTCAGCTCCCTGCTGTACTAGTTTTTTTCTCTCGCAACTGTATTACTTATATGACGAGTAATACATAACTATTTAATTCCCCTGACCATTGGGGAGAGGGGGTTTTCCCTTCATTTCTTTCCCATGAATCCACGCCTTTATAAAATACAACTATACAGCAAAAAAATTCATCATAATTAATAACTTCGTGCTGTATAAAACACATAAGATTCAAAACTGACTCAGTTTGTTAGAATGTACCAAAAACAAACGGTCTAGGACGTTTCATCGCCGCCGATTCATCGCCACCGATTCATCGCCGCCGTTCCATCGCCGGGCCAGTTCATCGCCGGCCGTTTCATCACCAGGCCTGTTCATCGCCAATATTTTTATAAAATAAATTTTGAAAGAAAGATCATATCTAATGATAAAACTTCAAATATTACCTAGTTCTGGAAATTGTCTACTAATTTATCCAAACCTATCCTGACCTATCTCGTCTGTAAACATCATTTGACGTTAATATGTCGATAGCAACGTTATTTGATGTAATATAACTTTATTTGAACGTCTTTAGGTGTTACTGAGATAATTATGACGTCAACAAACGTGATTATGATGATATCTGATGTTTCAGTTCTACCAACGTTGTTATGGCACCAAAGAAGGTTATATGTCACCTGGTAACGTTATTATGGCGTCTGTTAACATTATTTGACGTCTACAAACGGTAATATGTCGAGAGCTATGATATTTGGCGTAATATAACGATATTAAAACGTCTCTTAGTGTTACTGGCGTAATTATGACGTCAACTAACTGTAACTGATGTTCTAGATGTACCAACTATCGTCATTATGGCACCAAAGAAGCTTTCTATTTAACCTTGCAACGTTATTATGACCTCTATTGGCATTATTTGACGTATACAAACGTTAATATATCGACAGCAACGTTATTTAGTATAATAATACGTTATTGGAACGTCTTTCGGTGTTACTGAGGTAATTATGACGTCAACCAATGTGATTATTACGGTAGCTGACATCCCAGGTCTACACTGATGCTATTATAGCATATCCTAACCTATCCTAACCTATTCTAACCTATCCTCACCTATCCTCACCTATCCTAACCTATCCTAACCTATCGTAACCTATCGTAACCTATCCTAACCTATCCTAACCTATCCTAACCTATCCTAACCTATCCTAACCTATCCTAACCTATCCTAACCTATCCTAACCTATCTTAACCTATCCTAACCTATCCTAACCTATCCTAACCTATCCTAACCTATCCTAACCTATCCTAACCTATCCTAACCTATCCTAACCTATCCTAACCTATCCTAACCTATCCTATCCTATCCTAACCTATCCTAACCTATCCTAACCTATCCTAACCTATCCTATCCTATCCTAACCTATCCTAACCTATCCTAACCTATCCTAACCTATCCTAACCGATCCTAACCTATCCTAAACTATCCTGACCTATCATAACCTATCCTAACCCATCCTAACATATCCTAACATATCCTAACATATCCTAACATATCCTAACATATCCTAACATATCCTAACATATCCTAACATATCCTAACCTATCCTTACCTATCTTGACCCATCCAAACCTATCCTAACCTATCCTGACATATCCTATCGCAATTGGCCTGGCGATGAACTGGCCTGGCGATAAACTTTCTTGGCGATGAAACGGCCGGCGATGAACTGGCCCGGCGATGAACTGGCCAGGCGATGAACTGGCCCGGCGATGAAACGTCCCATTCCCAAAAACAAATAATTAAAACTCATTTGGCATCATCTTTATGGTCAAATCTAAGTAAAGCTGCAGGGTGTTGTATGTTTTTGAGTTTACGTGAAGTGATTGTTACACTAGAAAACTGTTCCTTACTTCACTTTTTAGTGAAGTAAGGAATAGCAGTCTTTTTTAGTCTAAAGGGTGTTGTTTTTAGAAGTATAGAACTTCAATAATGGATATCTGTCAAATCAATGTCAGAATGATAAGCTATTGGTGACCATTTTGTTCAGTTAGCTTTGGCAAATTATCATGCCAAAGCTCACAGTCGAGCAACGGTTATAAATTGTGGATTTTTTTTAAATGCGCGCTATGTGCCTCAAACTTATAGAGTACCATTTCTTGGTGTTCATAATCGTATATCTGAGCAGCATATACAGAATATGATGGCTTGATTTATGGCTACGTATACATTTGTGGACAATGTCAACCCAGGACGAGCTCGTACTACTACATTTTCAAAAATATAGGTGGAACTAACGTTACTGTCAATAGCGAGCGCTACAGGTCAATGATTCGAAATTTTTTGATCGCTAACGTCAATGCAAATCTGTTGAGAACTAAATAGTTTCAACAGGACGGCGCAACTTGCTACACCCCGCGTGAAACCCTGACACTGTTGGGAGAGACGTTTGATGATCAAATTATTTCAAGACATAGGCCTGTTAATTGGCCGCCTAAATCGTGTGATTTGACCCCATTGGAGTACTTTTTGTGGGGCTACGTCAAATTACTGGTCTATGTTGATAAACCAGCAACGATTGAATACTTAGAGGTCAACATTCGACGCGTAATTAGCGAGATTAGCCCAACCACATTGGGAAAAGTTATGAAAAATATTCGTCCCGGATGCCATGAGCGTTAATTGTGTTGTCCACATTTTCATTAATATGAAAAATTATAATACTAAACTGGTCGTAACCGAATGGCAAACCGCCTAGGTCAATTCCCTAATATTCATCTTATCCCTAAACCCGATTTCCATCCATCACACTTCCTTTAGAAAAAATAAAATAGAATGGTTTTTATCTAAGATGCAGTCGCGATAGTCACATACCCAAAATTATTTTGAAATACTAAATGCTATTACATTGCTTACCTATTAAAGCCAAAACATCTTGTGTTTTATTGATTTTGTGTTTTATTTGAAAAAGAACTTATTATATCTCTAAAAAAAAACACCCTTCACATTAAAAAGTAAAAGTATACGTATTGCGAAAATATTCATAACATTCAATAACTTCATGCCGTATAAATATGAACGTGATTTTCCCGTGCGACTTTCAATTAATCGTCGAGGAATTCGATGAACGCGTGGTGACATCAAAGTGCAATACGGAAATTCAATTAGATCCAGTGGCAGAGTGGAAACACATGGTGCTCCTCTTTCGAAAGGCAAGAAACACTGCAATTTGAGTCAATTAAAAATGGCACTCGCAATCGACCCAATTAACGCGCGCTCATTTAATTGCTCGGAAACGAAACTTTTCGTCTCAACTCACTGGAACGAAACGTATGAGCATCCATTAAAAATACAAATTATAAATAAAAACGAATTTAGATAATTATCATGTTAAAACAAGTTTTAGATATAACGATTAGATCTAACAATTTTGATTTATATGGGTGTGATACAACACACTCATATTAATTATATATTTAAAAGAGCATAAATTCATGCAAAGATTTTTACTTTGAAATATACTTATCTCGATACAGTGGCGTAGCCAGGAAGGGGTTACGGTGGGTCAGAACCCCTCCCCTAGTCGCTGCTATCAATTTTATTTTGTCTTTCTGAAATCGCTGCGTGTCTAAAATCGTTAGTAAGCATCTGCACACGCCCTGATTTAACGCAAAATTATATTATAAATAGTTGTTTTGTATGTAGTTTCTATAGAAATATTTTATGTTTATGCAAATTATATTATTCTGTCCAAACTGTTTTTTGTTTTTTCTTTCTGGGCTTCATTTGGTCGCTACAATGACCAAATTTTTACTTCATGCTTAACCAAGGAGTTGAAAACACTCTTTTGTAAAATATTGACAACTTTGATAAACACGCCCTCTTGATTTAGAAAAAAACAACTTTTTGATACTTTATGGATCACCTTGTATAAGAACAAATACGCCCATCGTGTAGACATCGTCGAAATAGCTAAAATCCATGTATTATACTTTTCTGTAGCTCGAATGGTTTTTGAGTTACATTTTTTGTAAAAATTGAAAAATGTCGAGAATTTACGCGAGTGCTCTCGCTTTTTTTGTATTTGGCAAAAGTTGCGAATAACTCAATAACTAATGGGAATACAGAAAAATAGTTAGAATGAAAGTTTTAGATAATAACATTTTGGATATTTTTTCTATCTTCAAGTTTTTACGTAGCTATCTTTTTTCTTGGAGAAAATCGACAGTTTGTTGCAAGATTCGTAAAAACTTATAATTTTCACAAAATTATGGAATAACTACTTAGAACTATTTATTGGAATTTGTGTATGTTTTTAAACATCGGCATGAATCAGCGTTTTACGCGCGTGGCGCATGAAGTAAAATTTCGAGTTTAGAAAAGCCTGAAAATTTGGTTTGGCCGCTCCGCGCTTCGCGCTACGCGACCAAACCAAATTTTCAGGCTTTTCTAAACTCGAAATTTTACTTCATGCTTAGTCTGGAAGTGGAGAACACTGTTATATATAATATAAATAACTTTGATAAATACTCGCCTTCTTGATTTAGAAAAAAAAACAATTGACATTTTCTTTTAGATACTTTATGTATCACCCTGTGTGAAAACAAATACGCCCATCTAGTAGATCTCGTCACAATAACCGAAATGCATGTATTATACTTTTCTGTAGCTCGAATAGTTTATGAGTTATAACGTTTTTTGTAAAAATTGAAAAATTTCGACAATTTACGCGAGTGTTCTCGCTTTTTTTGTATTTGGCAAAAGTTGCGAATAACTCAATAACTAATGGGAATACAGAAAAATAGTTAGAATGAAAGTTTTAGATAATAACATTTTGGATATTTTTTATATCTTCAAGTTTTTACGTAGCTATCTTTTTTCTTCGAGAAAATCGACAGTTTGTTGCAAGATTCGTAAAAACTTATAATTTTCACAAAATCATGGAATAACTACTTAGAACTATTTATTGGAATTTGTGTATGTTTTTAAACATCGGCATGAATCAGCGTTTTACGCGCGTGGCGCATGAAATAAAATTTCGAGTTTAGAAAAGCCTGACAATTTGGTTTGGTCGCTCCGCGCTTCGCGCTACGCGACCAAACCAAATTTTCAGGCTATTCTAAACTCGAAATTTTACTTCATGCTTAGTCTGGGAGTGGAAAACACTGTTATATATAATATAAATAACTTTGATAAATACTCGCCTTCTTGATTTAGAAAAAAAATCAATTGACATTTTCTTTTAGATACTTTATGTATCACCCTGTGTGAAAACAAATACGCCCATCTAGTAGATCTCGTCACAATAACCGAAATGCATGTATTATACTTTTCTGTAGCTCGAATAGTTTATGAGTTATAACGTTTTTTGTAAAAATTGAAAAATTTCGACAATTTACGCGCTTTTTTTTGTATTTGGCAAAAGTTGCGAATAACTCAATAACTAATGGGAATACAGAAAAATTGTTAGAATGAAAGTTTTTGATAATAGAATTTTGGATAATTTTTCTATCTTCAAGTTTTTACGTAGTTATCTTATTTCTTGAAGAAAATCGACAGTTTGTTGAAAGATGTGTAAAAACTTATAATTTTCACAAAATCATGAAATACCTTCTTAGAACTATTTATTGGAATTTGTGTATGTTTTTGAACATCGGGATAAATCAGCGTTTTACGCGCGTGGCGCATGAAGTAAAATTTCGAGTTTAGAAAAGCCTGAAAATTTGGTTTGGTCGCCCCGCTTCGCGGAGCGACCAAACCAAATTTTAAGGCTTTTCTAAACTCGAAATTTTACTTCATGCTTAATCAAGGATTGGACACACTCGTGAGTAGCTTAAAATTTAACTTATTAAAAAATACTTTAAAGAATAATTCCCTGCATATTTATGTCTGTAGCCCCACCAATAAAAACGCCCACGAGCTGCCACTGGTATACATCGAGATATTTATACTTAAAAAAAAAATCTCTGTATATAGAATATCTTGCAGTTGTATGAAGATTAAAGTAACAAAGTTACATGTTACATGAATGCATTTTGGTCATTTCTTTCTTTCTTTTTAGATGTCAAAATCATCTAAACAAAACACAAATCGCGCTTAAATCTACAACATTTGATTTTGTATCATGTTTTGCTTTATTTTCAGTCTGTGAATCTTTATTTGGGTTAGTCATGTGCACAGTTTTCAGTTGAACTCTCCAATTAATGGGTTAAATAGTAAGACATGTCGTAACGTAACGTTTTGGAGGTGTAATTGATGTAAAACGATTTTAATTGACCTCATGGATTGCATTTCAAAATTATTCCACGCTCAATGGGAGAGGAAGAAACTGAGTTTTTTTTTTCGTGCTTTACTCATTGACATGAATAAACCAAACCCACGTTTCTACTAGACTAGATTCATTGATAGACTAAATTGTAGACACGAATATAAAAATGATTGTGTAAATGTATAATCATTTATTATTAATAATAAAAATAATAAAAATGCTTTATTTCTCAACAGAATTACTTCCAATTACAGAGAAATGTATAATAATATCTAAAATATAGTGTAACTATTACTAATAATAATACATATAAAAAAAACATGGAAAATTTGGAGTGTATAAATCTTGAAGTATGGATATATATAAAGTTGTGCGCTATAGATAATTACTTATAAAAATGCATTCCTGATTAGCTGGGGCGTTACATTGAATATTATTGCACAGGTAATAAAAATAGATATTAAAGATATCATTTTATTGAACAAAATTCAAGATAATTTAATAATCAATTTAAAAAATGGTGATGTGTCCATCATAGTACTTTCCCCCGTAAATTGCGTATTAAATCACTTTTAAAATATTTGTAGCATTATTATTTTCAAAATGTCTTCAACTTTTTGATAACTACAACTTTTATTTGAAACATTTTTCAATTGTATCAACACATACACTGAGATAAACCAATGACTAGATAAAAGAACATTATTTATTAATTATCTCAAAAACTAAGAGTGCTATGACAAAAAGCAAAGATACAAAACATCTTTAATATTTTATTACCTACAACTTTTATTTGAAACATTTTTTAATTGTATCAACACATACACTGACACAAATCAATGACTAGATAAAAAACACTATTTATTAAATATATCAAAAACTAAGAGTGCTATGACAAAAAGTGAATCTACAAAAAATCTTTAGTTTTTCATTTCCTACAACTTTTATTTGAAACATTTTTCAATTGTATCGACACATACACTATCACACACCAATAACTAGATAAAACACACAACTTTTGAAATATCTCAAAAACTAAGAGTGCTATGATAAAAAGTAAAAAAGTAAGTAAACAATACATCTTCATTTTGTTATTATCTACAGCTTTTATTTGAAAGAATTTTTTGTTTGATGAACATTTATTGAAAAAATCTGAAAAAACTGAAAAACGCTAAGAGTAAAGTACCACTTCCGGTTTTCCGATTTTCACCAAAAGCTTTTCAGTTCTTCCGATTGTAACAAAAAGCTTAAGTTTCAAGTTTCATCTCGATATCTTTAGCGGTTTTTGCGGTACAGCGCACACAGACTCACACACAGACAGACAGACAGACATTTTTCAAAAATGGTCTTATTCGACTCAGGGGACCTCAAAACGGATATTTCCGCTACAATTTTTGATTCGAAAATTTTCACGAAAACAATACTTTCCCTTTGTATTACATACGGGGGAAAGTAAAAACTAATATTTCATCTATCAACTATTTTAACATACGTACATTTTGTTCATCTGTTTTCTTTGTAAAATATTAATAATTCAGATTTTGTTAAAACATAGACATTAGTTTAATGATACATCATTTATTAAATTCTATGATTAAACTAAATTTAACAAAAGGTTATCAAAATATACGCTGTAAATTTTCAGGCCTTCGTCGATTTTCAGTCATTCGTCAATTAAAAGTTTGAACGAGTGTTTCCACTCCCAGATTGTAGACACGAATATCGAAATATTTAAATAACAAAATACCTCACAATAAATGACATTTGTCACTTATTTCACAAGGCACGCTAATTATAATTTTTGAAAAATATAATTTTAAATAGAATTATTTTAATTTTTTTCGACAAAAATATTGAACAAAAAAACAAAATTCAGAAAAATAATGTCTAATGTAATAATAATAATAATAATAATAAATTGTCTTTATTCAAAAATTCAGGAATATTACAAAAGAGAATAACATACAGTAGTGCAGGCGAAGTTCAACTAGTCTGTGTGACTTTAGTTGCTCTTCCACTTAACCTGCTTCGGTAAAAAAGATAATCCATAGATGAGTACATAATTATAATAATAAGTCTTAAAAATTAAATGAACAAACAAAAGATACAACTTTAATTAAAATTACAAAATTATGGGCAGCCATTTAAAAATGTTAATTTGGCTATTATTTGGCAATGAAGTTATAATTGAAAAGAAATCAATATTGATATAATTGCTTAGTATTTAAACTGCCATTGACATTGATTTTTAGTTCAATAAAATCGGTCAATAAATAACAGAGTTGTGGCGGTAACAATTTTACACTTATCAAAATTGAATTTGTGTTCAGTATTCCGGCACCAGATACCCACAGACGCGTTTCGGACTTCAAGGTCCTCTTCAGTGTGGGTATCTGGTGTCGGAATACTGAACACAAATTCAATTTTGATATTTGTTTTCTGGTTTCACAAACAGAGTTCTGCTCGCTCGTGGACGAAACAGTGACCTGTATATGCACTTTGTGTCACTGGCGATGCCACTATGAAGAATTGGATGGCGTTAGCTATCGAAATCATTAATAATTTTACACTTATTTAGTATCCCTTTTAAAAAGCGAGCCATGTCACTTTGCAATTAAATATTTTGAATTCAGTAAAGTAGATTTTTTCAAATTTAAAACAAATAAAGATGCATCAATTCTACATATGTTTATTTTTTTCTAGAAAAAAAAAAAAAATAAAATAAAGAACATTCCAAGGAATGAAGACCTGTACTCATTTTCTTTCTGTGATTTTTTGTTTTAAAAATACAGCATCCGAAAGTGACAGGTCTCGCTTTTTGAAAAGGATAGTAGTTATGAAAATAATTTTAATTCAATTGAAAATTTGTTTAATAAATAAGGGCACTTATTTAAGCGACAGACAAAACCCCCATTATAGCATATGTATCGTATGTTCAATAAAAAAAACCTCCATGGCACTGTACAGGTTTTTTTTTATTGAACACACGATATATTTATTTATAGTAAAACTGTATAAACTTAATCCTAAAAACAGACCACCCACGCAAACACTCACACAGAGAAACATCCTTCTATTCCAACAAAAACGAAAAACTTAAACTTAACTGTACCAGTGTGTTGAAATAATAATAATAATAAAACCGAGATCGGAACATGTGGAGGAGTACTGAACACAAATTCAATTTTGATATTTGTTTTCTGGTTTCACAAACAGAGTTCTGCTCGCTCGTGGACGAAACAGTGACCTGTATATGCACTTTGTGCATTCGTGTCACTGACGATGCCACTATGAAGCATTAGATGGCGTTAGCTATCGAAATCATTAATAATTTTACACTTATTTAGTATCCCTTTTAAAAAGCGAGCCATGTCACTTTGCAATTAAATATTTTGAATTCAGTAAAGTAGATTTTTTCAAATTTAAAACAAATAAAGATGCATCAATTCTACATATGTTTATTTTTTTCCAGAAAAAAAAATAAAAATAAAATAAAGAACATTCCAAGGAATAAAGACCTGTATTCATTTTCTTTCTGTGATTTTTTGTTTTAAAAATACAGCATCCGAAAGTGACAGGTCTCGCTTTTTGAAAAGGATAGTAGTTATAAAAATAATTTTAATTCAATCGAAAATTTGTTTAATAAATAAGGGCACTTATATGAGCGACAGACAAAACCCCCATTATAGCATATGTATCGTATGTTCAATAAAAAAAACCTCCATGGCACTGTAGAGGTTTTTTTTATTGAACACACGATATATTTATTTATAGTAAAACTGTATAAACTTAATCCCAAAAACAGACCACCCACACAAACACTCACACAGAGAAACACCCTTCTATTCCAACAAAAACGAAAAACTTAAACTTAACTGTACCAGTGTGTTGAAATAATTATAATAATAAAACCGAGATCGGAACATGTGGAGGAGTCGTTGCAGCCAGCAGTTAGGCAAATACAGCAAATAGCGAAAGCATCCCCTTGTGTAAACAAACCAGCCTCATGACGTTAATAAGTAATCCAAACAATCACGAGAGCGTTTCCTTATGGTAGCCAGAAACCAGAACCACCATTAATAATTTCACATTTTCACACAAACACACTCACAGATCGCTTATTATGCATGTACTACAAAAGATCCATTATGCATTATCTGTTACGGTGGGAAATTATTAGACAGTTGTTTGCTTGTAATTAGGCTAATGATATTCGCTAGTGCTGTATAAAATAAAGGTAGTCAGAAATTGTGACAATGTTTGTCGAGGGTTGTTAAATATTAAAATGGAGACATGTTGGGTTCTAATTTATGTTTTGTTAATACTAGTCGTTGTTTTAACTACAAAATAGTAGTTAGCTACATTTTGATAATACAATTTGTTATCCCTGTTATTATTTTTTTGAAAATGACCAGGTTTTTCCAGGTGATTTAGTAAATATATTTGTGACTACGGATAGAATAAACAAGTCATATCTCAAAAATAACAAAAATTATAACAACATACCAAATCTTCAAAAAACGCCAGTAAAATATTTGCTGCGGCACCGTTACCTCCTCGACTAATCGTGAAAATTGCATACATTTTTTTTATATACAGGTTCATTTAAATATGTTGGAGGCAATTCAAATGAAAAAACAAGAAAACCTACTGTTAAATTTCGATTTAAGTCCGCTCGAAAATGTTTTATTAGATTTAGTGTGTCCACCTGAAACTCGGGTGTTTTCCTAATCCCTTGGAATCCCCATCAAACACGTACCTACTTACCCACAGATAACCTTTTTTCGGCTAAAATTAGTTTATTACCACCATAACCACACCCCCTACCGACACCCTCTAATTCCTTCATTTTTTAGTGTATATACAGGGTGGAAACTTTAACTGGAATAAAATTCATAACTTCGATATAGGCGATTTTTGCAAAAAATCCCGAAACACGCTAAGTATTGTTTTTTCTTGCCCTCATTTCTATGTATATGCTGCTTGTTTATCGGTTCCCGGAAGAGCGCAGCCACCTCTGACTTTTTTTTTTCAAATGGAAAGGTATGTCAAGTGACACCTCGTTTGAAAGGTCTCTGCGCAAGTAATACAACACACTATTTATTTCTTGAATATTTACAAATCCCACGTGATAAAAAAAAAACACTTTTATAACTTGAATACTATTTAATGCAACAAATGTTCAAAATGGGCACCGTTTCTTTCTTGGCAAAGTGCAAATCGATGATAACATGCATCTCTAATGTTTTGTAACATTTCTGGTGTGACTTGCCGTATTTCATGCCTAATACGTTGCTTAAGGTCCTCAATGTCGTTTGGTTTGGTTACATAGATCTTACTCTTGAGATATCCCCACAAAAAAAAGTCAAGGGGACTAAGATCCGGAGATCTCGCCGGCCATTCAATGTGACCTCTTCTTCCAATCCATCTATTGGGAAAAACTTCGTCTAAATATCTACGAACGATCACAGCATAATGGGGTGGAGCTCCGTCCTGTTGATACCATATTCGTTCATCAGGTAAATCTGGATCTAATGGATTTAGAAATAAAGTGGCTAACGCTGGCATGAGGTCGTCTTGAAGAAACGTAAGATATGTTGCTCCATTAAGATTACCATCGAAGAATACTGGTCCTACAATCTGATCACCTATTATTCCAGCCCATACATTGACTTTTTGCGGGAACTGAGTATGAGTTTCTCGCATCCAATTAACGTCACCATGTAAGGTAAAAGTACTTTCGTCGGAAAAAAGAATTGATGCTAATGAAATCTGGTTATTGTCGATCATGCTCATCATTTGCTCGCAAAATTCGATTCGGCGGTCCGGGTCATCCTCCGTTAATTCTTGGAGTGCCTGCATCTTGTAAGGATACAGCTTGGCTGATCTAAGAATTTTCAGGACAGTAGTATGACTAATCTCGTTGTCACGGGCCAGTTGCCTGGCTGGAGTCACTGGATTTTCTTGAAGAGTTAATAATACGTTTAGCCTGGTATCTGCTTGAACAGTGGGATTTCGCTGTCTGGGCACAACCCTGACATGACCCAAATTGTTGTATTGCTGTATTTGCTTATGGTACCTTGGCTAATGGGTGATAAATCCGGATGCTCTTCTCGAAATAACTGAGCAACCTCAAGCTGACTTCGTCTTCTGTCATTATCATCAGAATCTCGATTCGGAGATTTTCGGTTAAATACTGCATTTTAGAAATCACTTCGACAACTTGACGAGCGTATGTGACTGCTTTGGTGACTATTATTATCACTAGTAACTAAGCAACGCAGTTCCATAGCATCAAAACACATGTCAAAAACATACAACTTTACGCCGAAACATGTTCAATGTAAAAGTGGTTTTCTTTTTTTTATCACGTGGGCTTTGTAAATATTCAAGAAATAAATAGTGTGTTGTATTACTTGCGAAGAGACCTTTCAAACGAGGTGTCACTTGACATACCTTTCCATTTGAAAAAAAAAGTCAGAGGTGGCTGCGCTCTTCCGGGAACAGATAAACAAGCAGCATATACATAGAAATGAGGGCAAGAAAAAACAATACTTAGCGTGTTTCGGGATTTTTTGCAAAAATCGCCTATATCGAAGTTATGAATTTTATTCCAGTTAAAGTTTCCACACTGTATATCAGTGTAAAATGTATATTTTTCGTATTAGTATCAAACCATTGATAATGGACACTTCGTGTCCGAAATGTACATTTGGTTACAAAATAAAGTATTGAAGAAAGGTTCTAAGTGTTTTTTTAATCAAAATACAGGTTTAGATTTGCGGCTTTCGCCGCTTGCGTTAGCACGTACGACATTTCAAATTATGACATGATGAAAAAGTCAGACCCACGTCAGACCAGTCTACTATGATAATTACAAACATGGCCCTTAGCAACGTTATTAATAAATTCAAAAAATGAATCCAATATTTTCCTATTTTCAGAAAGGTATTGCTTTAACCCATTAACGGCCGAGCAATTATAGAGTTAACTGTAAAAGTAGATTTTAGGTAAAATTCTACACTTCTTTATATGATTTCTACGAATGACTTATTGTATTACATTCTATGAAGTTTTCTTTTAAATATTAATAATGTATACGCTGTAAATGTAAGGCATTCGTCTATTTTGTATAAAAACGTGCAATATAAAGTTTAGAACGTGTATTTCTACTCCCAGACTAAGCATGAAGTAAAATTTCGAGTTTAGAAAAGCCCCGCGTAGAAAATTTGTCGAGGGTCGCGCAGCGACCCGAGACAAATTTTCACGGGGCTTTTCTAAACTCGAAATTTTACTTCATGCGCCACGCGTATTAAACACTGAAATATTGTGAAGTTAGAAATACACTGAAAACATGAGTAATTATCAAGATATTTAAATACCAAAATATTTACGTTTTTCTTTATACATTTTCAAGTCAAGTTAAATAATATAATATATCAAATTAAGTTATTTAGAAATTTAATCAACATAAAATTAATAATGTTGCGTATATGCAACTATGGCACATAATGGGTTAATCAGAAAAATAACTATTGATTACAACACGGGAAATATGAACATATTTCCCTTTATTCTCTATACCCTCGAAATAATCTCTTCATATTTCCCTAAATGTAATAATAATGTACTTAAATTTGCCCATTATTTTGTTTAATTTTTTCCAAGTACCAAATGAGCTTTGATTATTTGTGTTTGATACTCTTTAGCGAATTAAATCAATTTTGAATCTGAGGTGTTTTTGCACGAACAATGATTTCAATCAGCATGTGTGCATTCGTCTATTTTGTATAAAAACGTGCAATATAAAGTTTAGAACGTGTTTTTCCACTCCCAGACTAAGCATGAAGTAAAATTTCGAGTTTAGAAAAGCCCCGCGTAGAAAATTTGTCGAGGGTCGCGCAGCGACCCGAGACAAATTTTCACGGGGCTTTTCTAAACTCGAAATTTTACTTCATGCGCCACGCGTATTAAACACTGAAATATTGTGAAGTTAGAAATACACTGAAAACATGAGTAATTATCAAGATATTTAAATAACAAAATATTTACGTTTTTCTTTATACATTTTCAAGTCAAGTTAAATAATATAATATATCAAATTAAGTTATTTAGTAATTTAATCA
Organism: Philonthus cognatus; assembly: GCA_932526585.2. Classification (NCBI taxonomy): domain Eukaryota; kingdom Metazoa; phylum Arthropoda; class Insecta; order Coleoptera; family Staphylinidae; genus Philonthus; species Philonthus cognatus. The sequence goes on along the minus strand of OW052247.1, from coordinate 52,427,910 downwards.
ACATAAAATTAATAATGTTGCGTATATGCAACTATGGCACATAATGGGTTGATCAGAAAAATAACTATTGATTACAACACGGGAAATATGAACATATTTCCCTTTATTCTCTATACCCTCGAAATAATCTCTTCATATTTCCCTAAATGAAATAATAATTGTACTTAAATTTGTCCATTATTTTGTTTAATTTTTTCCATGTACCAAATGAGCTTTGATTATTTGTGTTTGATACTCTTCATCGAATTAAATCAATTTTGAATCTGAGGTGTTTTCGCACAAACAATGATTTCAATCAGCATGTGTGCATTATCAAACGGCGTTTGAATAGAATATAATAGAATAAACCAGACAGACTGTCGGTCCATTCAACGTGATTGAACAGCGGTTCAGAATTAATCCATTCCATGGAGGAAATTCAGTGGGCAAATCGCCGGAACAGCCTTCCGACACTTCCTCACACCAATCGCACACATGCGAACACAAACAAATTCATTCAAATGATTCAAACACGTTAGCCGACATCGATTCCACACGCTTTATTAAAACGCTAAACCGCCATAACTAAATGCAACACAAAATATCGTATATTCAATAAAAAAAAATCTCTACAGTGCTATGATTTTATCTTTTTTAAATTTATAATAATAATAACAATCTTTATACCATAAATATACCATAAAAGGACAAATAACAAAGAGTATATACAATTCATAAACATAAATTACAATAATTAATAAGTAATAATTGTTTGGTGTTGTAGGCGTTCACTTTGTGGTACATCTTAAATACACTTGTAAATAAAATACTTTTTACTTTGTTTAACCACTGGATCTTACATTTAATTGTGTGACACTTTAGTTTGAGAATGACTACTAGATAGTCGAAACTAGTCACACAATTAAATGTAAGATCCAGTGGTTAAACAAAGTAAAAAGTCAAAATTGAATTTGTGTTCAGTATTATGGCGTTAGCTATCGATATCCATTAAAAGTAAAAAGTGTTTTATTTACAAGTGTAAATAAGTAATAAGTAAATATAGTTAATAAAATCATTACAAAATATATATTACCATAAATAAAAACAAAATCTTTTCACAGAAGAGCCGTTAGAGAAAAATATCCTTAGATATAAGATTTGCGGCACATATGCGTAATAGGCGCTCTTAGTAACACATTTGTGTTTGCGGTAGGTATAAAAAACGTGGTGGTATGTCGCGATGCAAGACGGGGTACATTGATTTTTACCAAAGATAGTAATTGAGTTGAATCAATATCATTGGCAATTAACTTGCGTAGGAACATTGCACTACAATTTTCTCTACGTTCGGAAAGAGATACGCAATTATGCTGTCTGAGAATTTCAATGTATTCCATCGAATGATCAGGATTTATGTTGGCTACACGCTTTAGGAATTGTCATATAAAACGTCAGATTAATAATTTTAATGTACAATTTCAGAGTTGCCAACCTACAATATGCCCTGAAGAAGCTGACAAAAGTTAAGCGAAATATTGGCTAATTAAAATAATGTTCTGGCTAAAAAATACAACTATAACCTACAATATATTCCATAGCACTCTAAAGGTTTTATTTTATTTAACATACGATAGTTGATATAGATGCGAACAAAATTTGAGAAATGTAATACTAAGATTTCTTGAGTTAATGTCAAGAAAGATATAAAACTTATAAATTAAATTTAGGTACATTTTTATGATCTGAAATGCTGAAGAACATTTGAGCTTGACACTGCACGAAAAAACTTGCCGTTAAACATTTGGCTTCCTACATTCACACAGAAAAAAACAGGACTAATTTGCTAAACATTTTGAAAGTGTGTGTAATTTCCCTGTAAGTATAAATAATTTAAATAAGGTACGATTCACGAGAGGTGTCCCACAGTTTCCTTGATTTGTAGTGCTTTCTGCACCAATACATGTAATACGAAAATAGTTTGATGTCATCAGATTACGTGTGTGAAAATAGGCAGAAAACTTCATAATATGTCTGCTATGGTTTTTAGATGGAATATGCAAAAACGCATGTTCCAGTATGCAGCTTTAAAATTTTAAGGTTAAACGTTACATTTTGACAATGTCTTCGTAAAACTTTTTTTTAAAAGGTCAATTTGAAGCCTAAAAAGAGTGTTTTCCACTCCCAGACTAAGCATGAAGTAAAATTTCGAGTTTAGAAAAGCCTGAAAATTTGGTTTGGTCGCGTAGCGCGAAGCGCGGAGCGGCCAAACCAAATTTTCAGGCTTTTCTAAACTCGAAATTTTACTTCATGCGCCACGCGTACTAAAAACTCAAGGCAGTGAAATTTTGTAAGCGAGTAAACTTCGCTTAAAATCAGTGTCTTATGCGCGTGGCGCATGAAGTAAAATTTCGAGTTTAGAAAAGCCTGAAAATTTGGTTTGGTTTAAGTTTAAACGAGTGTTTTCCACTCCCAGGTTAAGCATGAAGTAAAATTTCGAGTTTAGAAAAGCCTGAAAATTTGTTTTGTCGCGTAGCGCGAAGCGCGGAGCGGCCAAACCAAATTTTCAGGCTTTTCTAAACTCGAAATTTTACTTCATGCGCCACGCGTACTAAAAACTCAAGGCAGTGAAATTTTGTGAACGAGTAAACTTTGCTTAAAATCAGTGTCTTATACGCGTGGCGCATGAAGTAAAATTTCGAGTTTAGAAAAGCCTGAAAATTTGGTTTGGTCGCTCCGCGCTTCGCGCTACGCGACCAAACCAAATTTTCAGGCTTTTCTAAACTCGAAATTTTACTTCATGCTTAACCTGGGAGTGGAAAACACTCGTTTAAACTTAAAATTGACCTCCTTTAAAAACACAACGTAAATATTCGTTGTCTACAACACGTAATTAGGATGTGTATACTCAAAAGAAAAAATCACAAGAAATTATGTTCTAAAGCTTTTCTAAAAGAAAGAACACTAATATACTCGCGACCTAAACAGTATGACATTGTCATGTAACGTCAAAATTTGACACAACTAGGAAAAATCGTTGCAGATACAACTGTCGACATACTCTCTAAAAAATTGAACAACACATTCCACATCAATGAGTCATAGGACATCTCTTCCGAATTCCACTATAGGTAGCCATTTAAATTATTTATACATACAGAGAATGTTTCTTTATGGAGTGTTGTACATTTTAATTCCACCCAGGACTTAAAGAAACATGAAACATGAAACAAAAAGAAAAGATCCCTGTATATTTATTACATTTTTAACAATTTATTTTCGGCGGGCTTTATCTAGAAAAAACACTCCACGAAACACGTAATTGCCCCTAAAAAACATAACCCTTAAATATTGATTATTTTGCATGAATATATCCAAACTAAAAATATTGTACATCCCTATTCTACACCATTAATTCTATATAACAAAAATAGGGTTAATAAAAAAATACTATAATTTTGTTTTATTTTTCAGGAGCGGGAGAATCGGGGAAGAGTACGATAGTAAAACAAATGAAGTAAGTTCTTTTGTTATTAACTATATTTATCATACAGTTCGAAAGATGCCGCAAGCGACATCTATCACACAAAAGTAGGTTCATCGATTTAAAGGTTTCGTTACACGATTATTTCATTATTAGAATACTATTTATTAATATATTAAGTCAGGAGAGTGGTATGCAGCATGTTACATAATAGCGGATATGTTGCGCATTAGCCGCGCAAAGGCGAGTGCAGTATTCCGCGAGTATGTAATTGCCATACCACTCGAGAAACGTACGATACTTTACCTACGCCCTAACAAAATAAAAAATGAGCATGAAAGAACAACTTATTTATTCAATCAATTTTGATTGTAACATGACGTTGACGAAAACTAAATTACTACTTGATCAATATACATCAAAGAAATATCATTTGGTTGTGCGGTAATCAATCAGCTGTTCAGCTGTCAGCATGTAATGTACAAGATGCGGCAGGGAAACTTGCTGATTTGAATTGGGCGCCAATGAGCGAAGCGTGGTCAGAAAGGGGTAGGGAGGGTCTCATTCGATAGAGGGGGTCTTGAAGTTTTGTTACTGCTCAAGCCAGTTGTCGTCATGTGTTGGACAAAGGAGGAGCGTGCGTTCGCCGTCGAGGCCTACTTTTCCAATGGCCGTTCGGTGGTTGCCACCCAACGTACCTTCTGAACTCGGTTCAATATTCATCCTATGGGTCCCGTTCCTGGCCGGCAATCAATCGTTTCATGGGTGGACGCATTCAGGGAAAGTGGCAGTGTGGCAAAAAAAGGGCCTGAAGGTCAACGAACTTCCAGAACACCAGAAAACGTCGAGAGGCTAAGGCTGTCGTTTTTACGCTCTCCCCGGCTTTTCTCCCAAAACTTGAAGAAATGGAACTTGGGGACGTATGGTTCCAGCAGGACAGAGCCACGGCATACACAGCGAAAACTTCAATGGAACTTTTGAGGGAACACTTCCACGAGGGCCTAATCTCCTTGAGGGGTGACGTACTGTGGCCGGCGCGCTCCCCCGACTTGGCTTCCTGTGAGGACCTGATCGTAACCTCTAAAAATCGGTAGGACCCCCGACGCTATGTAATGGATACATTTCTGCGGGGGATGGGCCCGAATTTCACGCCTTGTTATAACATTTAGCGTTCCGGAACCGAATGCAAAATAGGAAAGGGTCTTGAAAGGGAAATACTACCTGATGCCATTGACACACTTTTACTTATATGAGTTGTAATTACTACAATTAACTTAATCCAGTAAAAACCAACATGGCATAAACAATGGTAATTAGTTAAGTTATTCCTTTATTCCTTTTACTTCACTTTTTATTTTAATTCTATATGTACATTTCGGGTACAATGTACCCTTTATCAATTAGTTTTTTCTATTGATAAAGGGTACATTGTACCCGAAATGTACATATAGAATTAAAATAAAAAGTGAAGTAAAAGGAATATAGGAATAACTTAACTAATTACCATTAAACTAACCTTCACGTAACTCAAACAAGAATATCTTAGATGGCATAAACATTTTATACTTTTGTAAACTTCTTAGAAAAAACCTAAGTTAGTCATAATACTCATATCAAGGTGAAATTATACATTTAGATTAATTCTAATGGCGGAATTAATCTAAATATATGATATACCGGGTGGCCCATTAAAATGGGTCACCCGGTATATATATTTTTTCTTTAAAAATGTTTCTCAAAAATGTTAATTTAAGTGACATATCTTATAAGGTAAATTCTTATAAATAACCTTTTGTTGAAAAATGTTAAATAAAAAAGTTATATCTATCCAGGTAGTTATCACTGTTTTTATGCGATATTTCAAATAAAACTAAAGAGAAAACAAAAATTAAACTTAGAAATGAATGCTAGTAGGCAACGGAATTATTCGAATTTTATTCTGAACATTTTAGTTCAATAATAGAGATAAACACTCCCTATGATGCGTCTTTAAGCGAGTTGCACGGTATATTTTTTTAGTTTTTTATGTTTTTATTTAAATATGGTTTAATCAAATTTGATTATCGAGTAGTGCTATGCAAAGCTTTTCACCCATTCTCTGGCAAATCCCGTATGTGGTTTATTAGTCTCTTTCATGTAGTTCGAGGAATTATTTTTCCTATTCACATTACAGAAAATTTACAAACGAGCATTTTCCTCTCCCAGGCGAAGCATGAAGTAAAGTTTCGAGTTTAGAAAAGCCCAGAGAATTTGGCGTGGTAGTGCAGCGCAGCGGAGCGGCCGAGCCAAATTCGGGATTTTCTAAACTCGAAATTTTACTTCATGCGCAGCCGAGCGTATAAAACGACGATTTCAAGTAAAGTTCATTTGTTCACAATATTTCAGTTATTTCAGCGTTTAATACGCTCGGCTGCGCATGAAGTAAAATTTCGAGTTTAGAAAAGCCCGAATTTGGCTCGGCCGGTCCGCTGCGCTGCGCGACCTCGCCAAATTCTCTGGGCTTTTAGAACAATTAAATTTTTTTTTTATTAAATCAATATCTTTTCATTACCCGTAATCTGCATTTTTGTTGTTTTCGTGGCTCACTTCCTTTTTTATTTTCTTTATATTAGGTTTTAAATATGAAACGAATTATGTGTTATATTTAACTTACTATGAGGAATTTATTAACTTATGTTAAGTTAATTGTAGTAATTACAATTCATATAAGTAAAAGTGTGTCAATGGCATCAGGTAGTATTTCCCTTTCAAGACCCTTTCCTATTTTGCATTCGGTTCCGGAACGTCAGATGTTATAATAAGGCGTGAAATTCGGGCCCATCCCCCCGCAGAAATGTATCCATTACATAGCGGTCGGGGGTCCTACCGATTTTTAGAGGTTACGATCTGGTCGCCTTCCTGTGACTTCTTTTTATGGGGATATCTCAAACCCATTGTTTACAATGACAAACCACGGACCCCGCAACACTTGAAGGACAACATTCACCAAGCCATCGCCAACATTCCCGTCGATATGCTCAAAAGAGTGGAGCGAGACTTTAAAAAGCGGGTGGATTAGTGTATCGCTAATGAGGGCCGCCATTTATCCGATGTCATTTTTAAAACCACTTGAAACAAAAATTCAGGATGTGTACAATACGATAAAAAAAGAATTAAATCGATATGTGAAATACTTTTTCGTTTATTGACCTTTCAAATTAGCAAGCTTCCCTGCTGCACCCTGTACTTGTCAAAGCTATTACGTGCATGTGTAGGTAATGTCAATCACACGCATCAAGATGACAGTGTGGTATGTTGCGGTTACTAGATAGGGCGTAGGTGAACATATTTTTATATGAATTATATTGACATAATTATGCCAAAAATAAACCCTTCATTCACCGTGATTCATTAACGAAGTATCAGAAAGAAAAATATATCATTTCTGGAAAGAAAATTAGTGGTAAAAACACGATAAACACATTACTGTAGACGAATAAATTTAAAGCAAGTTGTTGGAAAGACGAACGTGGGCGTCTCGGACGCGCTTTTGTCCACTGGAGTAAACCAATAAAAATAAAAAAAAAGTGAAACAGAAATGTCGAGCAGTCAAAGGAATAAATTATTTCCACCGGATAAAAATCTAAATGGACTTCAACGTTTCGCAAGAGAAATCATTTATTTGCCTGCAAACATTTCGAATTAAATCGACTGTTTGTTTCACGAATGAATAAATATAATAAAGATAAAAAATACAGTTGGTTGTTGGCCATACTGATAAAACAATCGTGTCATTTAAAATAAGTTTAATTAGGCATTAGTCTGTTTAAAGGTAAAAGCATTGAATGTGTCATAAATTTATAATAAATAATAATAATAAATCATTTATTGACAAACTGCATATTTCCAATGATATAAACACAAGTACAAAAGAAAAGTGACTTAACAATATATATATATATATATATATCTGATGCATTTGTCAAACGGACTTAGATCATTCATAGCATTCGGTGTAAACCTACTGCTGTGATTGGTCTTCCTCTAAGCCCAATAACTAAAAATACCATAGAAAAAGAAAACTTAAATTTAACATCGGATTCTAAGAATACCTAATTACAAAAAACATTCATACATAAATACATTTCTTAAAATATATATATATAATTTTTTGCAAATGAATAAGCCTAAAGATGTTGAGAATGTAATAACATGTATTTATATTTTGATTTAAAACCTGGTAAGTTAGTGTGTGCGAATGGTATCGAGTTCATGCATTGGACTATCGTGTATGAGAAGCATCTTTTGAATAGCTGTAGTCTATGCTTTGGCATTGATAGTTGTCCTTTGTTTCTGATATTAATATTGTGGATGTCGCTTCGAAACCGAATTTTATTATATAAATATGGTGGGCATTTTGTAAGTAAAATTTTGTGATAAAAACATGCACTATGTAATTTCCGTCTATTTGCCATGTTAAGCCACTTACAATCATGCAATTTGTGGGATATTCTGTTGCGTCTGCGGATTCCATATATTAATCTTAGACATGACTTTTGCATCCTCTGTATCCTATCAGAATCGCGTTTATCGATGCAATAATTATAGATTGTGTCGCAATAATTAAAGTTCGATAGCACCAGCGCATCACACAAAGTTATTTTTGTCTGAGTGTCCATTAATTGCCGGTTTATATATAAGGTCTTGAGTGTAATATATGCCCTTCTTATGATACTATTGGTATTTTGTTTAAACTTTAATTCAGAATCGAGGTAAAGTCCTAAGTTTTTTACACAGTCACTGGCAGGTATTCTAGTTCCATTGATGGTTACGTTGAAATTGGCCGCAGCAATTTTTCTTGCTTTTACTGGACCGAAAAATATTAAATTTGTTTTGGTATTGTTTATGTGCAGAGCATGTTGAGCAGAATATTTGATGATACCATCGATGTCTTTATTTAACATGTTTTGCGCATTTTGCATCTCTTCTAAGTTGAAAGAAACGTACAGCTGCGTATCGTCAGCATATACGTGATATGATGAATATTTGATAATTGAGGGTAGCGATACAGTGTAAAGCGCGTATATCAATGGACCTAATATGGTACCTTGACCAACACCACAGTTTGTGTTAAGGAACGTCGATTTTATGTTTTGTACACTTACTATTTGCTTTCTGTTGATAAAAAAGTTCGATAATAATTTAGTTGCTTCTTCAGAAAATCCTACATAGCTAAAAATGGATTCTATAATTTGATGATTTAATCTATCAAAAGCTTTGCTGTAGTCAATTAACACTAGAGCTGTAACTTTGCCTGCATCGGTTGCACACATGATGTCATCTATTATGTGAGTAAGTGCAGAATTGCAACTATAACCTGATCTAAATCCAGACTGAAATTGAGGTAATATGTTGTGTTCTGATAAGTGATTTCGTATTTGGTTGTCTAGGATTTTTTCTAAAACTTTTGATAAAACTGGAAGAATGTGTATCGGTCTTAGGTCTTTATACTCTAACGGATTTGGTATTTTTGGTATCGGTATCACCAGTGATTCCTTCCAATTATCCGGAAATGTTGATGTAAGAATACACTCATTTATTATATCTGTAATATAATCGGAAAGTGGTGCTAAGCACAGCTTTAGTACACTTACACTAATTCCGTCTGTGCCGATGGCGTTCGATTTTATATTATTGATAATTTGCCTCACTTCCCTGTTCGATACGGTGGAGAAACTAAGTTCGCTGTCAAATTGTATCATTTTATTTTCTTTCTAATATATAATGATGTTTTCAATGATGAAAGTAATTTATTTAGTGCATAAGAAATTAATTAACAATACTAATTTGTTTAGTAAACGTATAAACGTTCACGTTTTTACAAAATGTTATTACTTGTCGACAAGAGAAAGAGGCTGAACATTTTAAATCTTACTTAATCTAAGAGTGAGCTTGTTAGAAGTTTCAAATTGTTGAATTTCAAGTGTGTTCACTCTGTATATCTACGCCACTGTACAGATACTTTTTAACTGTTAACTAAATTAAATATACATGTATTTTACCAACTTTAAAACAATTTGAAAATAATATAAAAATCAAATAGAATTTATGCATATGTATACTTAAAAGGAAAATTCTCTGTATACCTACGCCACTGTACAGACACTTTTTAACTGTTAACTAAATTATATATACATGCATTCCATAAAATTAACTTAAAGTTCTGTCTTTTAGCCTTTACAAATTAATTTATCTATCACAATAAACATTGATATTTATCGACATTCCCGTTATTCTATTTTCATTTAAATTCACTCGGATTTGGAATATCAGTGAACTTTCTGTCAAACGCCTTTTCTGTTTTACCTTAGATACGGTGTAAAGAACATAATAAATTTATATTAACAACGGTAACCGTTTCAACAATTTAAATAAAACACTCGTTTGTGAAAGAAACCAACGACCAAAACATTGCAGTTAATTAATTCGTGCTCAATTGTATTCTTTAAAAATATATCACGAAAACTTTAAAAAGAAAGTTTTAGTGTCCAAATCCAGGGCCGGATAATGGTATGAACAAATGATACAAATGTCTAGGGTCTGATTTTTTATGAGGCCCGACAAAAATGTAAACGCAGTTTTTCTTTTAAGTATGCATATTCCAATGTATACGCTAAGAATTTTCAGGCATTCGTTGTTTTCAAAAACAGTTCAATTTGAAGCATCTAACAAGTGTTTCCACTCCCAGGTTAAGCATGAAGTAAAATTTCGAGTTTAGAAAAGCCTGAAAATTTGGTTTGGTCGCGTAGCGCGAAGCGCGGAGCGGCCAAACCAAATTTTCGGGCTTTTCTAAACTCGAAATTTTACTTCATGCGCCACGCGTATAAAACACTGAAATATTTTGGAATTAAAAGTATACTGCTAAATTAGTAGAAAAATACACTGCTAAAGCAGGGGTAAAAATATACTGCCAAACAAGAATATATTCAATTTTTAATATCAGTGTTTTAGACGCGTGGCGCATGAAGTAAAATTTCGAGTTTAGAAAAGCCTGAAAATTTGGTTTGGCCGCTCCGCGCTTCGCGCTACGCGACCAAACCAAATTTTCAGGCTTTTCTAAACTCGAAATTTTACTTCATGCTTAGCCTGGGAGTGGAAACACTTGTTAGAAGCTTCAAACGGAACTATTTCGGATTGTTTTCGTGTTTAGAAAAGCCTGAAAACTTGGTTTGGGCGGTCAATCTGAAACATATAATATAATTAAGGGTGAGCATTTTCAATTTGGAACATCTAATAAAATAAGTTATATATTTGACTTTAAATTTGTCTATTGTTATAAATTGTCAAACCTAATTTGCAAAATGAATATCAATTATACCATTGAAGAAAGAATTTTCATAGTAAAAACGTTTTACACTGTAGGCCGCATAAGGAATTTGCGTGATTTATTTAGTTTTTTGCACAAGAACACAGTACCCCCAAAGAATCAATATTTGAGCGGGAATTTTAAATAATACAATTAGTAGACGGTTAAAAATTATCGGAAATTAAATTTCGAGATTATTTTTAGAACTCTTAATCAAAAAAATTGGCCTTGCAATAGAAGGAGCAACACGTGATAATCAGGAGGTTTGGTTTCAACAAGATGGCTGCTCAGCGCATTTTGAAGTAGATGTTCGGGAATATTCAGAAAAAACCTTTCCAAATCACTTTATTATTGGTCGTGGTAGAATAATTAACTGGCCCGCCAAATCTCTTGATTTAGCACCTTGTGATTATTCTCCGTGGGACTATATAAAAAGCAAAATTTATCAAATACGTCACTGAAAATATTGATTCTTAAATAATTTGGATAATTTTCCCATCTTCAAATTTTTCGTAGCTGTCTTTTTTCCCAGAGAAAATAATCACAAAATCATGGCTACGTAAGCAAACCAAATTTACAGGCTTTTCTAAACTCGAAATTTTACTTCATGCTTAACTCTTTAAGCGCTGTTGATGCATACACGCAATATTGTTAATTTTGTGTTAATTAAATTACTAAATAAGTTAATTTTATATATTAAATTATTTGACCTGAATTAAAAATGTATGAAGAAAAATGTAAATATTTTGTTATTCAATTATTTCGATTATTACTCATTTAAAAAAAAATCAGTGCATTCCTAACTTCAGTGTTTTATACGCGTGGCGCATGAAGTAAAATTTCGAGTTTAGAAAAGCCCCGTGAAAATTTGTCTCGGGTCGCTGCGCGACCCTCGACAAATTTTCTACGCGGGGCTTTTCTAAACTCGAAATTTTACTTCATGCTTAGTCTGGGAGTGGAAACACTCGTTCTACACTTAATAATGCACGTTTTTATACAAAATCGACGAATGCCTGAAAATGTACAGCGTATACATTATGTATATGTAAAAGAAACATTTACAGAATGTAATACTTTAAGTCATTTAAGAAATAATAAAAAATAAGTGCAGAATTTTACCTAAAATCAACTTTTTGAGTTAACTTTATAATTGCTCGGCCGTTAATGGGTTAACCAAGAAGTGGACAAATATTAAAAATATACTGCAAAACCAGTATGCAAAAGCAGGCTCTTGTTCATAAATTCAAAAATACCCTAAATTCTTTATTTATTACACAATTTTCTATTACAAATATCTCCAATGTTTTTAATATCTGTTTTTTTGTAATTTGCGTTATTTATATTTTTACCATATTATTTACTATATGTTATTGTTACGGTTTATGTTTGTATTGAAGAATATTTAATGAATGTTGGACATTTTGTAAATGTAAAACGTAAAGAAAATATTATTATGGAAATAGGTGTGCAAAATATAAACTTTTTATTATGTGTTGACTTTCTTGTCATTTACACATAATAATAAAGTTTCAACAGTATGCCATGCATCACCATAAAAACTTGAGTGTTTCGCAAAAAAGTTTGATGTGCATTTTTAAGATGCACTCGTAAAATTAACTCGCAGTTTTTACTCAGAATATAAAAAATGCAGAACTTCAACTCTGGTTATTCGATGTTAATTAATTTAATTTTTCATATATTCATTGAATTTAAGGAAGAATTTTTTATATTGATTTAAAAATTTGAGTATTTATTTCAGTTTATTAAAAATGAAACCATTTTTGATATTGTTTATGTACTTATAAATTTATTTGAATTAAAAGCAATTTCTTTATTTATACAATTACATATAATTCTGGATATTTAATTAAAACACTTGGTTTTGTTTCACTAATTTATATTTTCTCCGACTAGTTTCGACCATTGGTCATCTTCGGGGAGGAATGTACAAAAAATATCTAAACAACTATTTATATACAAATACAGACTATCATAAAATATACATATAACTTTCTGTTTGGATTGTCCTGTAGAGTAATAAATATGATTATTATTATCTACTGTATATTAGATCATTTATTTCAGTTTATCAAAAATAAACAATTTTTATAATTGTTTGTTATGTTTTCATGAATTTATTTGAATTATAAGCAACTTCTTAATTTATACAAAGTGGCGCAAAAGTAATGACCCTATCAGATGCTCTCATTTTTGCAAATGGCGATTTTTAACATCGGGATTTTGATATTTGTGAAGTAGACAGATGTAAAATACACACCAACACACAATGCAGCGATAACCTTCTCAAGAACGGGCTACAATCCTCAAGAAATCGTTTCCAGGCCAGATTGTGCAGCCTCGAAACGTTCGTTTTGGCGATTTGCATTTGCCGCAAGATCAACGGATTTGACCGTTTCCGACTTCTTTTTTTGGGATATTTCGAAGTCACGCGTCTATGCGAACAAGCCACAGACTTTACTGGCCCTAAAAATGATCATTGAAAAAGAATTGGCCAATATAGCCAAAAGTGATGGAAAATACTCAAAAAACGAGCCCTAATGTGCATGAACTCTGGCGGTGGCCACTTGATTGATATTATTTTCTCGACTTGACAGAAAAATATGTAAAGGATCAAATAAACATAATCCACAAATAGAAACAATTGCTTTCATTTAGAAAAAAAAATTACAGCCTTAGAACATCGTGTCATTATTTTTGCACCACCTTGTATAACTACAGACAACATTTCCTTATTATTATTTATTGTAAATTTAATAATCTACTTTATTTCATTACAATAACAACTGAACTTAAATAAATGTAAGTTTAAAGTCTTTAAATTCTCTACTTTACAAGAATCTTTCGCTGAGACTCGTTTGTGGAGATAAGATTGTTGTATTATCAACACGATTTTTATTAAATATGAAGAAGTGCAGTCAGCATATAAAGTGCAGTAAATAATGAATCGCGGCCTTTGTTTACTGATAGGAGGCAATTGGCTAGTGGTGTTTTATTGAATTAAATCAAGTTGTTGTCGCCAGATTATGTTTCATTCATGGAGCATGCAGAAACAATGTTTTATAAAGAAATTATAAATATTTAGACAAATAGTAATAATCACATTAGTGCTACTAACTTTACAATAATATTTTGTTTGTACAAAAACATATCAATAATTAAATGAATAACAAATTTATAATAAATAATAATATTTAGAAAAATAATAATTATAAAATTAATACCTTGTATTTACAATAAAATATTCACTGTTTGTTTTGAGTTATGTGAAGTAATTAATCACCAATAAAACACGCCTTGATTTCCTCTAAATTCGTAAAGAAAGGAAATCAAACCGTGTTTTACTTTTGTTGCTTGTAATTGTATAAAGACTGCTTCAAGTATTTTTATTTAATTTCGGGTTATCAAAACTTTAAGACACGAAAATGGTTCTGTAAAAGTCGAGGTAAGATGATTTCGAAATCTCGTGTAAATATTAGTTTAAGTTGCGCACATTTTCCTCGCGAAAGGTAAATATTTGCGGTCGGAAATATTTTCTTACCTATAGCCGATAAATCCCCCCACTCTAAGCTGAATAAATTGCGATAACGTCTTTCTGATAATCAAAAATTTCTCATTATTTATACAGGATCAACTAAAATGTTACCTTTAAAATGGCTGTACTGCTCAATATTTATACAGGATCAACAAAAATATCACTTATAATATGATTTGACTGCTATTATTTATACAGGATTAACTAAAATTACAGTATGTCACTGACGATGCCACTATGAAGCAGTAGATGGCGTTAGCTATCGATATCCATTAATAGTTTTCACATATTGGCTTGAAATAGTCAGAAATGTTCAGTATTCCTCAGCACTGGGTCGGGACCACACTGAAGAGGACCTTGAAGTCCGAAACGCGTCTGTGGGTATCTGGTGCCGGAATATTGAACACAAATTTAATTTTGATATTTGTTTTCTGGTTTCACAAACAGAATTCTGCTCGTTCGTGGACGAAACAGTGACCTGTATATGCACTTTGTGCATTCGTGTCACTGACGATGCCACTATGAAGCAGTAGATGGCGTTAGCTATCGATACCCATTAATAAAATTACAGTGTTGTGTAAATTATACAAAAAATAAAAGGAAATAATTGACTTAATTAAACACAGTTATATTCCTTTCTTCACTTTTATTTTTCTTGCTAGATGTACATTTCGGGTACTAAGTACCCATTATCAATAGCTAACAGTTAGCTTAGTTCCCGAAATGTACATCTAGCAAGAAAAATAAAAGTGAAGAAAGTAATATAACTGTGTTTAATTAAGTGACTTAACACCTTCACGTAACTCATACAACTACATTAAGGAAATAATTGAAGTTAAGATTTTATATAGATTTTTAAACGAAATATCAATACTGTCAATTCTTTCAGACCTTGTAGATCACATGTTTATATTAATACTAATTATTGTAGATAAACAATCTAGTTTCTGTGTTATTTACGAAAATCGCCCGGAAAAGGCGATTGACGTGATTAATGGGCAGTAACATTGTTCGCACTAATTATTGTCCATTACGTGCTTGTGCAGAGTTGGTAAAGGTCGATGCGATGCGTTATGGTTTCCATCAAATAATTACAATGATTGAAGCGAGCGACCGTCACTGTTAATTATCTTATTTGCACTTAGCAAACTTTATTTGTTCATAAATTTCCGCTTGCAACCAAAGTAATGAATAATGATAAATCAATACGCCACATCATCGAAAAAATAAAATAGTTTAAGATCATCGTAAAAAATAAGTCTTTCACATTATTCTCTTAGGCTTGTATTAGACGATACTATTTTCTTGTACAAGAAAATAGTATACTAGTATACCAAATAGAACATGTCCCATTTCCATTATACAACTTTGTACAAGATTCGCGTTTGGTCATATTTTGTGTATTACACCATGATAGAAAAAGGTATACTATTTTCTTGTACAAGAAAATAGTGTCCTTTAACACAAGCTTAATACAAGCTTTAATTTAAAATAATGATCTGTGTATAGCAGTTTAACCCAGTGGTCGCGAGTCCCACCGGTGGGATCATTTTAAAGTACAACATGATTCCACCTGGGTTAATGGATGTGTGTGAATGTGTTTGTGGCGTCTAAATATAGTTAAATACAAAAATATAAAAATGTGGAGTGGTCTGGGACCAATATCCTGTAAATTAATATTAAAAAAAGCATGCGTTTTTTTTAAATCTCTAAACATACAAATTCCGACCTATGTTCAGTCTTAAAAAACACACTTCAATTGCATTCCACCTTGACAGTTCGTACGATTTGAGGTGTTTTTTTAAAACTGAACATAGGAAATTGTTCATGCTCGGAATTTTGTTCAGTGATAAAAAAGCGCATAGTATAAATCGGAAAGTAAATTATTAAAACTTGATTTTTGAAAATAAAACTTTATTTAGACAAACTGTTGATTTATTACCGCTCGCTTCCTATCAATTTTAATCGATACTTCTTAAGAAGTGGCGCATCCAACTGAACGCTTAACTTAGGACTCGCTCATTTCAGCAAGTTCAGCCCTTTAAAAGTTAGAACTAGTTAGCGTAATTTATTGCACAAGTTCAGATCGCTGCTCCATTTGGAAAGTTTCCGCTTTAATTATATTATAAACATACAGTTCTCGAGCTGTGCAGAAACTGAGATACAGCCAAACTGTATTTAAATATTATAATGAAGTTCATCTAAAATGTTATAAGTTAAAAAATGTACATGTAATTTGTAAGTTTATTATTTTATAATTATTAATTGGAATAATTTAGTTCTAACTAAGGATTGTAATATCGTCTACAAATTTTCGGGGCTTAAAATGCTTTAAATGTCGGACATAATAATTATAATATATAATTTCAGAGTTGCCAACCTAGAATACTTTCCATGGCACTCTAGAGGTTTTTTTTTTATTAAACATACGATATTATACTACTTATAATACTTTTCTTTATTAAAAATGATCTAGAATTACAATATTTTTATAATTAATATTATACTGTTTGTAATGTTATTATTCTAAAACGCATGTGTTTTCATTCGCTTGAATGAATCACGAAATAATGTTATCAATAGTCACTGGACACTGTCATATCCTACATATCGTGTGCAATTAATATAATGGCTTTTATATCAATTAGATTGTGAGTAATGTTTGATAAGTTTAGATAATGTACTATTATGAAGTGGCAAAAAATGTCGTTTACTTAATCATTTTTATATAACTATTTGTTAAAAGTATTTGAAATTGAAACTAGGACAGGATTTATTTAATAACAGCCTTACAACAATTTACTAACATGTTAAAATACACAAGCCTTTTCTCGAGTTTTTTACAAAATAGATTAGAATTATTTTTGACGATTCGAATCCTTTTGAAAGATTCGAATCGAATCGCTTTAAAGTACTCAAATCTTACTATAAGGTTTCTACGTAGGGGGACAGTTCTTCCACTCCATTTCTTTCACTCCATTTCTTCCACTCCATTTCTTCCACTTACCAATACTTCCACTACACCTTTACTTCCACTCCATTTCTTCCACTGACCGTTACTTCCACTAGTTCTTATTTCCACTAACCATCACTTCCACTAGTTCTTTTTTCCACTCCATTTCTTCCACTCCAGTTCTTCCACTTACCAATACTTCCAAAAGGAATGCATACATGCTGAGATGATTGCGCCCCACCACCACGGAGAATCGGTTGTTCTTTTTTTCACTAGTTCTTCCATAATTCGAAATTCGAAAAATGGATCGAAGTCTCAAGTTAGTCTGATTTCTGGAACCAGTACAACGCCACATTACAGGACGAGTCTAGGACCAACAACGCCTTAGAAGGATGGCACAACCGATTCTCCGTGGTGGTGGGGCGCAATCATCCCAGCATGTATGCATTCCTTTTGGAAGTGCAAAAAGAGCAGGGCGATACAGAGACGATGATGCAGCAACTTGACTTGGGACAAAAAATCAAAAAAGGGCAATTACAATCGAAAATCAAAGCCGAGGAACGAATAGCAAACATTGTCAAAAAATTTAGTAAATTCGACGAAGAAAATAGGATTCTGGAGTACCTACAAGCTGTAGGCCACAATATCTCTCTGTGATTCTTATACTGTATAAAATGTGGAATAATATAATGTAATTTGAATAAATTGTACAATTATTTTGAATTGGACAAAAGGTATGGTGGAATTGGTGGTTAGTGGAAGTAAAGGTGTAGTGGAAGTATTGGTAAGTGGAAGAACTGGAGTGGAAGAAATGGAGTGGAAAAAAGAACTAGTGGAAGTGATGGTTAGTGGAAATAAGAACTAGTGGAAGTAACGGCCAGTGGAAGAAATGGAGTGGAAGTTGCGTCGCACAATCGGTTTCTAAACTGATTTGAAATCTTATAGTAGGATTTTAGTACTTTAAAACGACCCGATTCGAATCTTCCAAAAGGATTCGAATCGTCAAAAATAATTCTAATCCATTTTGTAGAAAACTCGAGAAAATACTTTTGTATTTTAACATGTTAGTAAATTGTTGTAATTTTGATTCTAGTACCAATGGTCTTAAAAAAATGAACGAATCCATTTTCACTAAGGAATTCGAATACCTCTTTTGGATCCTCTTATAGGATTTAAACTCTGCCCAGTGGCGTAGCAAGGTAAGGTGGTACCCGGTGCGGCATTATTTAGTCATTTGTAGTCGGTACCTGTAGCCACAGCAGATTTTAAATATTGTTAGGTGTAAACCGGAATGCTGTAATTTAATTTAAATAAAAAAACGAAAATCCGTCTGCCCTAAGTATCTAGTATAATAATATATCACTAGTCCAATTAAACTACTAACTATACTATATATCTATCTGTAATTTAATTCAGACTAAATCCGTCGGCCCTAAGTATCTAGTATAATAAAATATCACTAGTTCAATTAATCTACTAACTATACTATATATCGGAAGCAAACATGCCTGCAAAGAATTACCGAATCCCCCTGAAATCCACTAAACATTTCACACCCTCCATTCCATCATGCATAAATGCATGAGCCAATATACAGGGTGTACTGATTAAGGTGTGTGTTGCGTGCGTGTATGTGTGCGAGCGGATCATTTTGTGCGTTATCGTAGCGAATTGTATTGATCCAGGCAAGCCGCGCAGTCGCTCGTGTTCCCCATCTCGTTCACTAACTCGGGAAAGTTACGCCCCACGACCGCCGTCGTGAATGACCCCCTTTTTACCATCCCTCGGACCCGCTTGCCATTTCTCAGCGCTTTCTGGAGGCGACGAGAGAAGGATTTCCCGAGACAAAAAAAAAATAAGGGAGAATGAGGGAATAGGGAAATTGCTTCCTGTTGTCTTGTTTGAGCAATGATATATTTCAGGCGAGATTTGTTGGATGTAAGCTCAGGGTGAAACCGGTGGTGATATGTTGAAGGGCGCAATTTTTCTTGGATTATATGTTTATTTTAATAAATTAATAAATAAAATATTTCTGATTTCAAACTTTTTGTATTTATTTTCACTTCAATTGTTTGGCTACGCTGTAGCTTCTTGAGGTGAAGAATGTTATGAATCATTAACATTCTTCACCTAAAGAAGCTACAGCGTAGCGAAATAATTGTAGTGAAAATAAATACAAAAAGTAAAAATTTCAAATATTTTATTTATTAATTTATTAAAGTAATCATGGCTTTTTTTAAAAATAAAGTGCCCCAGTAATCAACGTTATATGTTTATAATCTAAGAAAAATTGAATCTGAAAAATAGCTTGTTCTTATAGCACTTCTATATTTTAGAAAGATCTCATACATATTGGACTTCAACATTGCAGTGATTTATAAAACGTGTGTTATTTGGACATACTTCGCAGAAATACCTCGTCTACCATGTCTACTCTAATCTTGTTATACCATCTTTCATATAAACAAATTGATATTTCTTGAATAACTTTCTCATTCATCACTTGGTGAAATATTTTGAAATAATATTGAAGGATAAATTAAAAACACTTGGTTTGTTTCACTATTTGTTTCTATTTACTCGACTAGTTTCGCTTTTTTCGGCATTATCAAGAGGACTCTTGACTCTTGATAATGCCGTAAAAAGGGAAACTAGTCGAGTAAATAGAAACAAATAGTGAAACAAACCAAGTGTTTTTAATTTATCCTTCAATATTAAAACAAATTGATGTTATAAAATTCTTTTTATACATACCGAGAGTTTTATACCGAGTGTCTGGGATAAGGGGCGAACATAGGAATTTAACATGTAAAATTAAATATGTGTAATTATTAGCTATTCATTTCAAAGAAAAATCGTAAAGGAATATTTTTTAGAGTATTAAAAACTGTACTAAATGACTTCAAGTTTTAACCTCGATCGGTGGCAAAAGTGTACCTGTCCATACTATACAAAATTTGTTTTGATATTGTTTTGACGCTTCACATCTATCATATACAATGTATTGTATCATTGCATTATGTAACATACGTGAATAAAGCTATTATTATTATTATTATTATTATCGATTTAATTTACGTTTCTACCAGAATCTATATTATCGAAATGCTACCAAAGAAATTTAAATGATGAAACATAATTAATGCATGCTTGTCGTTTGGGATAAATCATAATAATAACACTTAATTAGTGAAAGAAAGATCATTTATTTATTACCAAGATAATTTATAGTGGTGTCAGATTACAAACAGATCGTGATTTATTTTTGTTCAAATTTTTATTTTACTGTATCTGCGTCCAATGGGAAATGTTAGAGCAAGTACTCAAAAAGTTTTCCATTCTGGTGTAAATAATAACCCAATCTGTTATAAAATGCCTGCCTTACATTAGCCAAGTGTCTATCTGTAATTAATCTGCAATCCATTCAATTCAACATTTAAAAAGAAATCGCATGGTGGTAAATCAGTAGATCTTGGTGGCCAGTTGTTAGTGCCACCGCGACCAATCCAACAATTGGGAAAGTTAGCATTTAAATATTCCCTCACATTTAAACCATAATGGGCCGGACATCCATCATGCTGATACCATATCTCCTGATTTTTACGTGCAACTTCTTCTAACGCAGGGCTAACCTGGTCGATTAAAAGGTCTAAATAAGAATTCGAATTTAAATTTCCATGAATTTTAAATGGCCTAATAATATTATTCTTAAAAGTACCAGCCCAAATATTTATTTTTTGCGGGAACTGGGTTCTAGTTTGTAAGCGTATCCGTGAATTTTCCTGGGTCTAGTATCGCGTGTTCTGTGTGCTGGGCTCGTTATTAAGAATTAACGTGCATTCATCAGTAAAACAGATAGACTGCAAAAAGTTTCGGTCTGTGTTTGATCAATCCTGCATTACTTCACAGAATACACGCCTGTTTTTTTCATCCACTAGTATCTCCTGATGACATTGATGTTTGTAGGGATGATATCCACGCTTCTTCAGAATCTTATGTACAGAGAATTTAGACACGTTGCACTCACGAGCAATACATCGTATGCTAGTTGTTGGCTCAGCATTTATCATACCCAAAACTCTTTCTTCCAATTCATTGTTGCATCTTCTGTTCCGTTTGCCTGTAAGGTTAATGTTTTTGAATTAATATTTGTTGAAATTGGACTATTAAAATACCTTTTGAATCATCTGCCGCTACACTTGCTGTATTTTCAAACTTGTTCACAAACTTGGTAATTGTTGATACAGACGGAATTGGTCGATTGTTAAATTTAACCGAAAATAAGTCACGAACTCTGCGTAAGCTGACGCCACTGTAAAATGTTTTTATAATGAATACCCTCTCTTCATTGGAATAACTTAGATTATTATTCATAACAATTATAATGCGTAAATTGATATCTGAGTACAAAATTATTTTCACTATAACATGACATTTGCCAAACTCATGGCAAGGGTTTTTTATTAAATGGTACATTGTTCAACTTATTTTTATTATTTTTGAGGTGAATTTTGGTACAAACGCAAATTAAATTGATACATTTTATACAGTCTTTAATACTCTAAAAAATATTCCTTTACGATTTTTCTCTAAAATTAATAGGGGAGCTAATAATTACGCATATTTAATTTTACATGTTAAATCCCTATGTTCGCCCCTTATCCCAGACACTCGGTATAACACCAAACATAATAATAAAATACGAATTGACACCTTTAATTTTTGTTGGGTTATGTGTAAATTGGGTTGCCTATAGAAGCATTATAAATTGTAGCTAATCAATTGCAATTAATGCCTTTTATATACAAGGAGTTTATCTTTCAAGTACACATGTCCCAATTACAGCGTATATGCCGTAAATCTTTAGATAATCGTTGTTTTTTTTAAAAGGAGTTCAATTTGAAACTTAAAATAAGTGTGTTCCACTCCCAGACTAAGCATGAAGTAAAATTTCGAGTTTAGAAAAGCCTGAAAATTTGGTTTGGTCGCGTAGCGCGAAGCGCGGAGCGGCCAAACCAAATTTTCAGGCTTTTCTAAACTCGAAATTTTACTTCATGCGCCACCGATACAAAACACTGACATATTACGAAGTTTAAAACACACCGCGAAACTTTCCATTGAATCAGTGTTTTGTACCGGTGGCGCATGAAGTAAAATTTCGAGTTTAGAAAAGCCTGAAAATTTGGTTTGGCCGCTCCGCGCTTCGCGCTACGCGACCAAACCAAATTTTCAGGCTTTTCTAAACTCGAAATTTTACTTCATGCTTAGCCTGGGAGTGGAAAACACTCGCTTAAAGCTTCAAATAAAATTCTTTTAATAAACCGAGCATCGAAAAATGTGCAACGTGTGCATATGGATACTTAAAACAATAATTATCGTTATAAAAATGCTCGGTGTTACATAAAACTCTTTGTATGTTAATAATGATAAGGAATCGCTTATAATTTAATTTCTAAATATTAGTACATTAACTTATGAAAGTTTGATAAAAGAGTGGAAGATAGAAAGTGGAAGCACTAGAGGGCATTATCGTGAAATATGCGTTTCAAGTGGACCCTCCAAGACTCTCATTATTCACTACATTGTTTGACGTCCTTTCAGGAGGGAAAAAAGGGAAGGAAGGATCTAAAACATTATGTCAAATCAAGATGTCTTCGCAGAACGTTTAATCATCCGTCCATTCAGAGAAGAAAATAACTTTCTTTTCAATAAACATTTCGTCTAAGGAAATTTAATTAAATGAAAATATAATTAAAATTGATTCTTCGGTGAATTCAATAGAAATAACATGTATCAATTTGTTTTCCATCAAGTTGTCATTTACGACTGGTTAACTGTAATCATCCACTAATAATTGATTAAACCTATGATTAACAAAGAAAAAAACGGATTCACTTGCGTGTAGTAAAATTTTTAAAATTTGTTTTCAAGTGCCTCATATCTATCATTATGATATGCCTCCAGTCTGTTTATGTTTCGTTAAGAATAAAACATAATAATTATTTTTGATATAAACTGAAGAATTGCATACTCTAATAACGTAAAATATTTCCGAAATATTGCAACATACAGAGCCGGCTCCAGGGACAGGCTAGCAATAAATTACCTTTTTTTTTTTTTTTTGAAGAGGAGGAAATGCTTTATGCACTACCAGTCAACCTGGGATGTGTGAGACTCAACCTTATCTAAAGGATTGTTACTCACTAAAACCTCACTCTTATGTAATCTAGCAACCAACTTGGCATCGCTTGCGCATTCCATCAAGTTGCTTGCATGAATGTCAGTTAAAATTCAAAAGTTAAATAATTCCCTTTCTTCATGTTCTTTGATAGTAATAATTTTGTCGATCATATTTTTAATAAGGTTCCATTCTTCTAGTCCAATCATCATGAGTTCAATTAATTCGCTACAATTTTCAAAAGATCCAAATTTATCGATAATAATATTGCGTTCGGTATCCCATCGGGTACATTTTAGGAAAGTATGGTCTGGGTTGTCTATTTCTGAGCAATAGTTGCAAATTGGGGAGTTCCTTTTTTTGAATTTATGGAGATATTGGTTAAAACAACCATGTCCTGACAGGAATTGGGTAAGGCCATAGCTGAGATCACCGTGTTTCCTTGAGATCCATTTATTGATTTCAGGTATTAAAATTTTGGTTCTTTGTCCTAATTGAGTTTCATTATTCCAGATTGTTTGCCATGAATTTATTGTAATGCGTCTTAGTTCTATTTTTGATAATTCTCTATTGTTAAATTTAGTTGATCTTTCAATGGCTAATAAATAGATGGGAATTGAGCCAGTGATTACTTGGATGGCTTTTGTCGAAACAGTGCGGTAAGCCCGGGGAATTCGTAAAGCCGCTCTTCTTTGGACACTTTCATACTTTCTTTTATATTTGGTTGCATTTAGCCAATCTCCCCAGATGGGAGCTCCATATAATAAAATAGAATTTGTGATGGACATCAAAATTTTTCTCGTCCAGGTTGATGGGCCCCGTAAATTTGGCATCAATTTACTTATTGAATTTATCGATTTGTCGGCCTTTAAACAAGTTTGAATAAAATGTTCACGCATACTATAATTTCGTCCTATATGAATGCCGAGATATTTGAGTTTATTTGATGAATTGATTATAATATTGTTGCCAGTATTAATTTGAATATCTTTAATTGTATTTTTACCATTTAGCACTATAATTTCTGTTTCTTTCTTTAGCCAAATTTAGTTGAGTGTTGGACATCCATCTATTTATGATTGAGATTGCTCTGTTTCCTCGTGCTTCCAGTTCCTGTTGACTATTACCATTAACAATTATTGCTAGATCATCAGCAAAGGCTACCGAGGTACAGTGTTCTGGTAGTGAAACGTTCAAAATGTCATCATAGAAGATGTTCCATAGTGTAGGGCCTAGAATTGCACCCTGAGGTACACCGCAGGTCACTTTGAATTTAGTATTTTTGCCAATTAATATAAATCTTTGTGATAAGTAATTTCTAATGATTCTCACTAAATAATTTGGGGTGTTTCTCTTGATTAGTGCATCTGATATAAGATTCCACGGGGCAGAGTTGAACGCATTTTTAACGTCAATACATATTAATATTGAAAATTTCGAGTTATTTTTACTAGTTTCAATAACTTTTTTAATAGCATCCAAAGTGGACCTTCCCTCTCTAAATCCAAATTGATTGTTTGAAATTCCATTGTTGGTTATTATTTCTTCCTTTAGTCTAGAATTAATAATATTTTCGAAAATTTTGATAATAGTATTGAGAAGACATATTGGACGGTAATTGGTTGTGTTGTTTTTTCTTGATTTTTCTATAAGAATTAATTTTGCTACTTTCCATTGAATAGGGAATTGTCCTGTTAGGAGTAGGTTTGTAAAAAGTTTGCTAATAAAGTTTGTGCCTTCCTTGCAAGCAAGTTTGGCTACTTCCGGAGGGATACCATCTGGACCTGCTGCTTTTTTGCTGCTTAATTTAGAGCTGGCTGCCAAAACTTCATCATTATTACAAATTGGGATTTCATTATTATTAACGTTTAATGGGGGCCATGTAATATTTTTTTTAGAGGGGAATAATTTTTTCGCTTCTTGAATTTGGATTTCTGTAGTCAGGGGAAGGTTTATACGTAAACCAAGTTTGCCCGTTACAATTTTGTATCCTAGTCCCCAGATATCAGAATCTACTTCTTCACATAAATTTAGCCATGATTTCTTTTTTGCTTTTACGATTTTGCTCTTGAATATCTTTTGTTCATCTTTTCTTTTAGATTCTAGGTTCTCAATTAGTTGGTCTAGTTGGCCTAATCTGTTTTTCTTTTTGTTTCTTGAAATCTCTCTTCTAGTTTTGTTGCAGTTTGATCTTAATTTGGAAAGTTCGTCGTTCCACCAATAATTTTGTTTTTTTTTTATAATTGTTATTTCCTAATTTTTTTAGATTTTTTATACAGGCATTTTTAAGGGTTGTGTCTAAATATTTACTATTTATATCCAAGTTGTTGTTTGTTGATAATTTTTCTTTTAGGAAGTTTGAAATATGTTCAATTTTATTATTAACAAATTTCCAAGCAGTTGGTTTATCGGCTGTGTAATTAGGTTTGTTATAAAGATATATTTCGGTTGTAATATTATTGTGGTCACTAAAATTTTCAGTTTGATCGACTTGCCAAATAATTTTGTATTTAAGAAGGTTTAGAGAGCCAAGAGTTAAGTCAATAAAAGACTCTTGGCCTCTTCTTTCGAAAGTAGGTGTTTTATTATTGTTTAGTATTACTAGATTTAGCTCTGAAATCCAATCCTTTAAGATTACACCTCTTCTGTCATCAAATTTGGAACCCCATAGTCTAGATTTAGAATTAAAATCCCCGCCAAGTAAGATAGGTTTAGTTTGTGATTTAATGTTGATGTTTAGGTTACTTAGAATATTTTCAAATTCGGTAATTGAGCAGTTTGGAGAGATATAACAGGAGTATAAAACGAAAAATTTAGTTTCTAGCCAGATGAATCCTTTGTTATTGCCAAATTTGTTTGTTAGTAAAGAGTTATTCCAGATAAAAATACTAGCGTCTTCATTTGTATCTGATATCCATCTATTATTTTTATTTATGAAATTTTTATTTGGCTCTGATGTAATAGCATAGTCATAGTTGTATTCGATGATATTTGATTTTAGTAAGTCCATGGCTCTTCTGTCTCTGTTGAGATTAATTTGTAAAATTTTAATGCTCATTTTGGTTTGAGTTGAGTTTGTCTGTTTCTATTAATTTCTTGATCAGTTCTCTATATTTTGGGCAGCTCATTGATTCTGCTCGATGTCCTTCTATTTTACAAAGGTAGCATTTCGGTGTTGATGTACAATTTTTGTATTCATGTCCGGTTGTTGCTAAGCAGTTAAAACAGTGGTTAATAAATTTCTCTGTTGTACATTCTACATGGTTGTGGCCAATTCTTTTACATTTAAAGCATTTAGTAGGTGTAAAGAATTTTTTGATATGCCAGTACTTCCAGTTTTTAAAAATGTGTCCTTTTTTCAGTAGTTGAAAAGCTAGAATTTTGTCTATTTTGATAATAGCACTTTGGATTTCGTTGTTAGTTTTACTTTTAATAATATTAATTTGTTCAATAACGTTGGAAGATAAGTCAATGCCTAATTCATTTAAGATTGTTTCTTTAATTTCATCATTTGTTATAGTAGAATCTATGTTAATGATTTTCAAAGTTTCCGTTTTAGTGTTAATTTTAAGATTAGCAATAAATTACCTAGGGCGGCGAATTTTAAGGGAGGCGACAAATTGAGTGATGTCAAAGTTAAAGATGAATGTCAATTTTCATGTTAAATAAACTCAAAATCTTAGAATACAACAGGGTGGTGACCAACCGGAAAAGTCAGAAGATTTTATTCATCGGGAAAAGTCAGGAAAATTCGGCCTTTTTAGCAAAAACTCAGGGAAATTTTAAATTTAATAATAATAATAAATAGGCACAATGGGCGTAATGAGGTCTAAGTGCAGTGCAGCAATGCGCACTCCCCATATACCAGATATGAAATATGCAAATAATACGATTAAAGAATTGGCAAATTGCTAGTTCTGTTCGGAGCACGAATTTGACACATTAAATGATTTGGTTTGGTTATATAAAATTATTTTAAGGGGTCAAGGAAAAAAATCTAGCATCAAGAAAGAGCCAGGGAAAAGTCTGGGAAATTTAACATTTCCAATTGATCGCCACCATGTATAAGAATGTTATAAATTTGTAAGATTC
Source organism: Philonthus cognatus (assembly GCA_932526585.2). Classification (NCBI taxonomy): domain Eukaryota; kingdom Metazoa; phylum Arthropoda; class Insecta; order Coleoptera; family Staphylinidae; genus Philonthus; species Philonthus cognatus. The sequence continues at coordinate 52,400,329 of OW052247.1, read as the reverse complement.
TCTAAACATGTCTCTTCATCAATATGCAATTGTATAAACAATCTGTAATTATTATTGTTGCGTTCTTAAGAAGGACTTTCTCGTTACTCGAAACGCACTGTCTTTGTTTTTACATAAACAATAATTTGTTTGTGTATTTGTATAAAATAAAGATTACTAATTACTGATTAAGTTAATCGTGTTGGGTGCAAATGGGCATTAATGATATACAAATATTTGTGGAAAGCGTGATAAAACTCATGTTATATTTCTTGAAGTATTCTGAACATAATAATTAGTAAATTAACTATTACTTTATGTTGAAAAGTGATAAAATTCAGTGTTGGTATTTAGTGCTCACATATACAGAAAAATGCGTACAAGTCGTGACTAAAACGGATAAAATGCTATGGAGTTAAATTGGCTTCAATTGGGGGACCCTCACCACTGACAATTACCATCGCCATGATGAATTGAAACGTATACGCATTACTATTGTATCACGGCCCATCCGCTCACATTTACACACATTATCATCATCATTGTTCATATTATTTCCAAAAATAACTTCGTTATTTCTAAATACATATGAATCTCCTAAAAGCAGAGGACTGTGAATGACTAATAAAAAAATCCAGTTTTAAAGTTCATGTTATATGAAAACCAACCAGCAAACTAAATACCAGAGTTGTGATGCGGATTGACAGAAAATATTCTGGCTAGCAGCACAGTTCGTATATATCCAGTTAGCCAGTTTCTATATAAAATTTGGTAACCGCGTTTGGATGCTGCATCCAGAAGTGAGAACGGTAATTGTTGTATACAGTCTGACCATAGCTTCTTCTTTTCTACTCGATGTTCAGTTCTCCTATAAGCATTGGCTCTCCTTGCTAGCAGTATCTATCAATGACAGCTCTATATCTTTTTGCTAATTAACAAAAAATAAAAACGGATTCACTTGCATGTACTAAAATTTTTAAAATTTGCTTCCAAAAATCGCTTTTTGGTTTTTGTCAGTTGAGGCATGACGACGTTAATTAAATTTCGTTTGACATTTCCGCAGATTTGCAATCTAATGGACAATTTGAAAAATTAAAGTGAGTCCAGTTTACGTAGCCAAATATTTGGCTGTACTAGTTTTTTCTTTCGCAACTGTCATACAGTTAATTTTTCGTTTCAGTACACATATGCATGCGCTGTAAATTGTCCGATATTCGTTGTTTCTCAAAAGAGTTCAAGTTGAAACTTTAAACGAGTGTTCTCCACTCCCAGATTAAGCATGAAGTAAAATTTAGAGTTTAGAAAAGCTCTGTGGAAATCTGGTTACGCCACGCGTATAAAACACTAATTTCAAGTGAAGTTTAAATATACAGAAGTTTCACAATATTTAAGTGTTTTATACGCGTGGCGCATGAAGTAAAATTTGGAGTTTAGAAAAGCCCAGAAAATTTGTCTCGGGTCGCTGCGTGACCCTCGACAAATGTTTACGGGGCTTTTCTAAACTCGAAATTTTCTTCTTGCCTAGCCTGGGAGTGGAAAACACTCATTTAAAGCTTTAAATTGAACTCTTTTAGCAAACTGAGAATATCCGAAGATTTAAGTATATACGCTGTAATTGGGATATGTATACTTGAAAGAAAAACTCCCTGTATGAAAATATAATAATAATTAAATACAATAATTCTGCAAAAATATAATTACTTATTAAATGTTGAATAAGTGTCCTGTGAATATAAAAAACATATTTTTAAATACGAATAATTAATTCACAGTTGGCTCTAAATTACTGAGTAACATTTTTAGCGAATCGTGAAAGGTGTCACTACAATGCGAAATTGTATTAAAATTGAGAAAACCAGTTTTAATGTTCAAGTTACATTAAAATCAGCAAACAAAATAGCAGAGATATAGAGTTTTCATTGATTGTTACTTTCTGTAAATCCACATAACTAGGTTTACAGAAAGTATACTGAGTAACGATTCCAATCATTGAAAACTCTATATCTCTTAGCTAATTAACAACAAAAACTGTTCCCCTTGGATGTACTTTCATTTTTTCAATTTTTTTTTTTTTTTATTAGTTACGTGCCAATACAAAAATGTTTACACAAGTCAAAAAAAAAACATATAAAAGTATAAAATGCATTAATATCAAAAAATCTAAAAACGGATAATAATACTTAAATATCTAAATACATAAAAACACTACAAAATATGAGCAGTAAATTGAAACATGTTCAACTGATTATAGCATTGAGCTATTTAAGAACTCATCGTGTTAATAAAAAGCTGATGTTACTAGCACAGTTTTAATTTTCTGCTTAAAATGGCCAAGATCCAGTTCACGATAATGCATTGGTAGATGATTATAAAATCTGCTGGCATAATATCTTGTGCCGCTTCTGGTAATGGATAGTCGTACATAATCTGGAAATATATTCATTTTATTCCGCGTATTATAGATATGTCTGTCTTCATACATAAGGTATTGATCTTTATGTTTATGTGTATGGATTAAACATTCGTAAATATAAATACAAGGGAGTGTAAGTATTTTAAATTGTGAAAATATTTCTCTGCAATCGGCTGTATAACTAGCCCCAGCAATAATACGAACAGCTCGTCTCTGGAGTGCAAAGATATCATGTCTGATGGAGGAATGGCCCCATGATAGAATGCCGTATGATATATGACTTTGAATTACTGCGAAGTATACGGTTCTTAGAACTGTTGTAGATATATTATTACTGAGGTTTAGAAGCAGAAAAATATTTTTGTTTAATTTTGATCTTAAATTATACCCATGTTCGTGCCATAACAATTTATTGTCTACATACACCCCCAAGAATTTAGTGGAACTACCAAAATGTAAGCTCTCATTCAAATCAAGATTCCGTAGACTGAACATTAGGTTAGTTGTCTTAGATTCATTTAGTTTCAGTAGGTTTGACTGGAACCATTTACTGGCCTTCGACCGTGCATCCTCACTGAGGTGTAGAGTTGTCTACAGATTATCATCAGATGTTAATATGATGGAGTCATCGGCATATAACACGACTTTACTGTCAGTAAAACAATGGGGAAAATCGTTAAAAAATATTAAAAATAATAGTGGCCCCAAAATGGAACCCTGGGGCACCCCAATTTGTGTATCAAGATGATCAGATGTTCGACCATTTATTGATACACATTGCTTTCTGCCTGACAAATATGATAATAATAACCTGGCACTTACAGCCCTTTGCTTATATGCTCATATTATGTAGTTATATGGCATATTAAAAGGTGATTTAATAAATAGATAACAATAAAATAAATAACGTTTCATAAGAAAATTTACAAACTATTGTAATTTTACTTTGTGCAAACCTCGAAACTAAACGCTGTACAAGTGGTGGCTGCGCCGGGATAATTACTTTAAAATTTGAACATTCATTACTTTGGACAGCTTCAAAAGGTAAAAGTCGTAATCGCTTTGCAGCATTTAATGACTAATAACTAAACCGAAAATGTTTGTCGTTGATAATACATCTTTACTAGATTTAATTACGGAGAAGAATTTATATCTTTCCATAATAAATACTTTAAACTTTCGCAATTCATTACATTCCTAGGTCCGAACATTTAAAAGTCACTGAGTAAATGGTAATCAGGACTTAATGACTTTTGCCTTTAAACCAACGAATATTGCTTTTTATATAAAAAAATCTAGATAAAATTTTTGATATAATATATTCCATTTGTTTCTGGATCTCGCCTAGCTATGGAAAAGTGACAGTTTAAGTATTGTAAATGGGGCTGGTTGTGTTTTAAATCAGGGTTTTTAAATGTCACTGTCAGATGTTCGATTTTAAGGTTATAATTTCTGACTATTGTGATCTTACACTGTTGCCTGTTTTACAAATTTTCAGATATAAAAGGATAATAATATGCAGTTTTAAGATTAACAAAATTTACTACTTGGTTTTTGTACATACAAACACAGCAATAATATTGTATATAACAAATATAATGAATTCGGCTCTGCAAACTTATTTCGTCATCCATTTGTATTTCTCGCTTGGGTCTTCCCGTTAACACATTTTGATCAACTCCATCCATCCACCTTAATTTTGGTCATTCTCTCTTCTGTTGGCCCTCAGTATTTTTTTGTAGAATTGCAAATTTATTCCCACCCTCTTGTGATACTGATAATTTTCATGTCAAACAATTTTTAAGCCCTCATTCCACTTTTATTATTTAGTCAAGAGAACCTGCATCTGAATCTTCTGATGTTTGTTCTGAGCCAGATTCCCCAAGCGAAATAATAAAAGGAGAAGAAGCGACCGCGTGGCGAAATAATTGTTGCAAGATTAACAATAAACCTCTTGAAAATTAAAAAGAGGATTACTTATGATATCATAAATTATTGCAACACTGTTAAAATAAGGAATCAGGAGTGGCAATTAATAAAAAATGTAAATGTTGATACTGCAACATAACAACACGAAAGCATGGCTAGGCGAGATCCAGAAACAAATGGAACGGTGTATACCAATTAATAAACCTATAAATATTTCTTTAATAAGTTTATAATTTTTCACGTCAAACATATTTAATTTGGATTTAAAAAAAAACACTTGCTTGAATTTCACTAATATTAGTAATAATAACTAAATCATATTCGTGACATTTAATCAAGCATTTGCTTTCAAAAGCAACAAATATTGTTTTTTATAAAAAAAAATTCTAAATTTAATTTTGGAAGCCAAGTAATTAATATTTTTCTCTCTCTTTTCCAGAATTATTCACGAAAGTGGTTTTACGACTGAAGACTTCAAGCAATATCGGCCAGTGGTGTACAGTAATACCATCCAATCCCTTGTTGCTATCCTCAGAGCTATGCCAAACCTGAGTATTAGTTATGGAAACAACGAGAGAGAGGTTTGTATAATTTTTATCCTTAAACGCACTCCTGATAATGCTGTAAAACGCGAAACTAGTCGAGTAAATAGTAAAGTAAAAAATTGTGAAACAAACCAAGTGTAATTTAATTTAAACCTTCATTTAGAAACTATTTTATAATTAACGGACTTTAAAAATACTAAATAGCTGATGTTAAGTATACATATCCCGATTTATACAGGGACTCGTGATTCGAACCATTTTTAATGCAAGGATTCGGATTTGTGATTCGAATCCTTTTTTGAGGAGTCTGTCCAGCTCTGATAGAGAAGAAATGTTCTTTTTCTTACTTTCAAACGTTTTTTCAATTTATTAACGTGAGACAGACCTATATATACTGCTTATGAAGTATATTTTGAACTTCACCTTAGATCAGTGTTTTATACGCTTTGTACCTTACAAAATTCGAGTTCAGAAAACCCTGAAATTTTGGATTTGCCTGGGCTCCGCTACGCTACAAACCCAAATGTTCAGGTTTTGCTAAGACTTTAAAAGAAAACACTTGTGAAACCAAGTCATTTTTATTTAAATTAATATTCATACATATATATTTAATCATGTTTCACCAAGTGATGAATGAGAATGAGAATATATATGTATGTATATATACATATGTGTATTTATTTTTAGTATATTCTTTTTAATTTTAATATTTTTATTTTTTGTATTTGCAGCAATATTATTTATTTAAATATTTACTATTATAAGTTAGATTTGTTTATTTTTTGTAAAAGGAGATTCCGTTTAATAAAGAAACATGAAACAAGAACATAGTGAAAGAATAGAAAACACTTGGTTAAATTTCAGTAATATTTAGTTATTTTTAGGCTTTTTTGAACTCGAAATTTTACCTTATAATTGATTATTCAAATAGTCAGACTAAATTAGCTTAGTCAGATATCAGACAATCTTATTATCTTTCTCTTATTTAAGGATCAATGAATCAACTTTCACATAAAATTGAAATACTGCCAATAATCATTTCGGAAAAGAAACGCTTTTCAAACAACCAATTCAAATTACAATAATTCAGAATCCAAAGAAATCATACAAAAGCCCGAATAAATCGCTGTTAAATCACTCAATTTCGAATTTATATGTGTATATGCCCCGAAATTATCCCAAATTTGCGTCATTCGACTCACAACGGATTGTTTATGCTGAGAAAAGCGTGGAAAACGCGTTGATTTCCTGCATTTCGGCCCGCTAAATATAATTTACATAGAATAAACGTTCTAAAATTATGAAATGCGAGTACATTGCAAACATTTACCAGAAAACTGAAAATATTTTAAACCGCTCGTTTATTTGTTATTTTAGCACGCGTGCGGATCGATATTTTATTTTCCACGCGGATTTACGTAAATTTATTTTTTTTCCTGCTTGCTTACATAAATCACGACTAACGTTATAACAAATTCTCACAATGTGTCTAATTTTATTATATTATACATCAGAGCTGGGACGAATCCTGGTAGAAAGGATTCGAATCACGAATCCGAATCACCTAATACGATTCGAATCACGAATACTCGAATGACGGATTCGTAAGAAATAAATATGATTCGAATCAAACATTCGAATCCTGTTATTTCGAATCACGAATACAAATCCATTAAGAATAAATTTGATTTTATTATATTTTTGCAACCATTAATATATAAATATCGTTACCAATTGTTTTAACAAAAATATTCAAAACCTAATTATTTATTATTAAGACTGAACACTGTTGATAACAGACTAAATATCTGATTTCCTGTTACTCTGATTAAAGATGTATTTGTGTGTTTTTGAACTTCACTGCAAATCAGTGTTTTGTACTCGTGGCGCATGAAGTAAAATTTCGAGTTTAGAAAAGCCCGAAAATTTGTCTCGGGTCGCTGCGCGACCCTCGACAAATTTTCACGGGGCTTTTCTAAACTCGAAATTTTACTTCATGCTTAGCCTGGGAGTGGAAACAGCCGTTCAAAACTTCAAATTGAATTATATTTAATTAATTTCTTAATTAGAAAGGAATCACTTGGTTTGTTTCACTTAATAAATTTATTTATTCCGACTAGTTTCGACTAACAGTCATTATCAAGGAATGTACAGAATTTACAAATTACAAAGTATCATCAAGTGATCAATGAGAACCAAACTAAAGATATTTCAAATTGAACCCTATTATAAAATCGACGAATGCCTGAAAATTACGTAAATAAAAAATTCACTGAATATCATTAACACCAAGAATGTCAGAGGAAAGTCATGGAATAATATTCAAATTGACCAAATCAAATAATATAAAACAATATTTTGAAAACTAGATTATTATCTTTAAAACATTTTCAGTCATTTAATGTTCTTATCAAAGCAGTCAGTTTCAATTTTCGAACGAGCGTTTCCACTCCCAGACTAAGCATGAAGTAAAATTTCGAGTTTAGAAAAGCCCCGTGAAAATTTGTCGAGGGTCGCGCAGCGACCCGAGACAAATTTTCGGGCTTTTCTAAACTCGAAATTTTACTTCATGCGCCAAGCGTACAAAACAGTGATTGAACGAGAAATTTAAAAACGCACAAAAGACATTTTTCAAGTTAATCCTTACAATTAATTTGAATTATTTTTGACAATTTAAAACCTTTTGTAAGTATTCGAATCCTATTATAAATATTCAAATCCTATTATGATTCGAATCACCCACATTTGGATTCGAATACGAATCCTCTTAAAAAAATATAAGGAATCCGGATCACGAATCCAGTTGAACTAAAATATTCGAATGCCTCTTTTGAATCCTCTAAAAGGGTTCGAATCCAGGATTCAAATCCTGCCCAGCTCTGTTATACATACAATCACGTTGTGAGATTTTGGTTTTAGCACAGAACTTTTAAATTAAATCTAAAATCCGTTTTAAAAGTTTTGACCCCTGTGTTTGTAGGGTAATAAAAAAAAGCGGAGCAAGACATGTTTTTTTTCACAGGTTAATTAATTGATTTTATTATTCAATTAAGAAAACTTATTTTAAATCAAATATAATATCCGTTTCAAAAGTTTTAACCCCTGTATTTGAAGGGTAATAAAAAAAACCGGAGCAAAAAAAATCATGTTTTTTCACAGGTTAATTAATTGATTTTATTATTCAATTAAGAAAACTTATTTTAAATCAAATATAATATCTGTTTCAAAAGTTTTGACCCCTGTATTTGTAGGGTAATAAAAAAAACCGGAGCAAAAAAAATCATGTTTTTTCACAGGTTAATTAATTGATTTTATTATTCAATTAAGAAAACTTATTTTAAATTAAATTTAATATTCGTTTCAAAAGTTTTGACCCCTGTGTTTGTAGGTTAATAAAAAAAAACCGGAGCAAAAAAAAACATGTTTTTTCACAGGTTAATTAATTGATTTTATTATTCAATTAAGAAAACTTATTTTAAATTAAATTTAATATTCGTTTCAAAAGTTTTGACCCCTGTGTTTGTAGGTTAATAAAAAAAACCGGAGCAAAAAAAACATGTTTTTTCACAGGTTAATTAATTGATTTTATTATTCAATTAAGAAAACTTATTTTAAATTAAATATAATATCCGTTTCAAAAGTTTTGACCCCTGTGTTTGTAGGGTAATAAAAAAAACCGGAGCAAAAAAAATCATGTTTTTTCACAGATAATTAATTGATTTTATTATTCAATTAAGGAAACTTATTTTAAATTAAATATAATATCCGTTTCAAAAGTTTTGACCCCTGTGTTTGTAGGTTAATAAAAAAAAAACCGGAGCAAAAAAAACATGTTTTTTCTCAGGTTAATTAATTGATTTTATTATTCAATTAAGAAAACTTATTTTACCGCACCGTCAGATTTCAGTCGAAAAGGGGAGCTTTCGAATGAAATCTGTCGGTGTGGTACAATAAGTTTTCTAGCAATACATTACACCCCATTTCTGAGAACAAAAAATAAATATCCGTTGCGTGCCTCGACCGACCGGTGATATAAAACGATAACTTAATTCTTTTAGCCTTTTATATCAATAAGGGCAGACCGCACGCACGCAAAGAAAAAAAGAAAACGCTTTTCTCGGAGATCGGGAAAACATGACAGCCCTTTCATTTCCCGCGTCTGCCTGGAAGGTGCAGAAAAAAGAAAGAAACCTTCACCTGGACGTAATTGAGTTCTGTGGAAATTAAACGGAAACGGAAACTATAAATCTGCTAAGGGATGGGAAATGTTTTTCTCTCCAGTTTGGATAAGGAAAAATCATTATTTTGTATTGGATAGTTTAGTTGCTAACGTGTGATCTATAATTTAATTTATTCAATTTTGTTAATTTAAATCGACATTATTAACTCCATAACAACCGTAATAAACAAGGTTTTATTCACTAGTGAACTAAAATTTTTTTAGGGCACTAGTGAGTTAAAAAATTTATTTAAAAATAAATGTAAAGTACATTTTCTTTACAATTTTGTCAAAATTGAATAAAAACATATATACGCCACGTGAATTAAACACCTTTATTCACTCAAAGAAATGATTTCACTCGCGCCGAGGCGCTCGTGAAATCAAAAATCTTTTCGTGAATAAAATCGTGTTTAATTCACTTGATGTATAATATTTATTAATTGGCAGCACTCTCAGAGAGTTTTTTGTTTGAGGGTTAAACAAATAATGTATATTTATTTGATTTAGGGCCAGTTGCACCAAACACGTTGTACTGGATCAACTCAGAACTCGAGTTTAAAGTGACATTCAACAATGGGAACTGTCATTTTGAACTCAAGTCTAGCTTGAACTTGAGTTAAACGTTTCTGGTGCAACTGGGCCTTAGCGAACACATGATGAAAATCTATGGTAACACTTAAAATAAAATAAAAACAAATAATTTATACCAACATTCGTATGTTCTCCGAATGTGTAATAGAGAATTTATTCGTCTACTTTGGTGATTTTTGATTCATCGATATGAAACCGAAGACATTAATTTTCATCTAAACGTACTAAATATTCGCTTACCAATACTGCTAAAAAATTGCTACAAATCGCACAAACACCGAATGTTCGTACATGGCGTATTCATATATGAACATTACGGATGTGAAGTTAGCAATAGATCCAGCAATAGATTTAAAAAAATTCATATCTCGGAAAAAACAAAAGCAAATTAAATGAAATTTGAAGATATACACTTCAAATAGCCTAAATTATTACCCCAAGAAATATAGAACCCTTAACTTTTACAATTCATATTTTTTCACCCCTTCCAAAAGTATGTTATGATTTCTTTTTAATTTGGCAATATTTCATAAAGTTACTTTTTAGCTCAAAACATCTCTATAATACCTTCTTTTGATAAGTGTAATCAAAGAAACGTTTCGACACCCCGTTCGCCACTAAACTATTGTTTTACCCTAAGATTTCAAAAACTAATATCACAGAGAAAAAAAATACAAATCGAATAAAATTCAAAATACACGATAAGAGATGTCTAAGTTATCACCCAAAAAAAAAATTAACCCATAATTTTTACCTATAATATTTTTTTACCCCTTCCAAAAACGTAATCAATTTTTTTCTACTTTGGCAATGTTCCATAAAATTCATTTTTATCTCAAAATATCTCTATTCTACCGTCTTTTAATACACCTAATCAAAAAAACGTTTCGTCACCCTGTTCACCCCTAAAATATTTTTTTTACCCCGTGAATATGGAAATCAATATTTCCGAGAAAGCAAAATCAAATCAAACAAAATATTACTAAGGAATACATCTTAATTAATAGCACAAAGAAGATCAACCCCTAAAATTACCCTTCATTTTTTCTTGTCTTTAAATATATATAATATATATATATATATATATATATATATATATATATATATTATATATTTAAAGACAAGAAAAAATGAAAGGTTCTTTGCCAAATTCGAAAAAAAAAATGTTGAATTTGTAGCATATGGATCCATACACGACGAGCGGGAGATTTTTTTTTTTTTTTTCTGGGGTGAAAAAGTGCTCCAAACGTTTTTTTGACTTTTGATTATTAAAGTACCCACATTTATGATAAGAATAACAATTTTTATTTATCTATGGCCCTTTCCCAAATTCGAAAAAAATAATGTTTAATTTGTTGCATATGGATCCATACGTGACGAGCGGGAGATTATTTTTTTTTTCGGGGGTGAAAAAGTGCCATAAACGTTTTTTTTTACTTTTGATTATGAAAGTACACACAATAATGATAAGAATAACATTTATTATTTATCTATGGCCTTTTGCCAAATTTAGAAAAAAAACGTTTAATTTGTTGTATATGGATCCATACACGACGAGCGGGAGATTATATTTTTTTTCGGGGGTGAAAAAGTGCTCCAAACGTTTTTTTGACTTTTGATTATGAAAGTACCCACATTAATGATAAAAATAACAATTTTTATTTATCTATGGCCCTTTGCCAAATTCGGAAAAAGCAATGTTTAATTTGTTGCATATGGATCCATACACGACGAGCGGTAGATTATTTTTTTTCGGGGGTGAAAAAGTGCTCCAAACGTTTTTTTGACTTTTGATTATGAAAGTACACACATTAATGATAAGAATAACAATTTTTATTTATCTATGGCCCTTTGCCAAATTCGGAAAAAATAATGTTTCATTTATTGCATATGGATCCATACGTGACGAGCGGGAGATTATTTTTTTTTTTCGGGGGTGAAAAAGAGCTCCAAACGTTATTTGACTTTTGATTATTCAAGTACACACAATAATGATAAGAATAACAATTTTTATTTATCTATGGCCCTTTGCCAAATTCGGAAAAAATAATGTTTAATTTGTTGCATACGGATCCACACACGACGAGCGGGAGATTTTTTTTTTCGGGGGTGAAAAAGTGCTCCAAACGTTTTTTTGAATTTTGATTATGAAAGTACCCATATTAATGATAAGAATAATATTTATTATTTATCTATGGCCCTTTGCCAAATTCGGAAAAAATAATGTTTAATTTGTTGCATATGGATCCATACACGACGAGCGGGAGATTATTTTTTTTTTGGGGTGAAAAAGTGCTCCAAACGTTTTTTTGAGTTTTGATTATGAAAGTACCTACATTAATGATAAGAATAACATTTATTATTTATCTATGGCCCTTTGCCAAATTCGGAAAAAATAATGTTTAATTTGTTGCATATGGATCCATTCGTGACGAGCGGGAGATAATTTTTTTCGGGGGTGAAAAAGTGCTCCAAACGTATTTTTGACTTTTGATTATGAAAGTACACACAATAATGATAAGAATAACAATTTTTATTTATCTATGACCCTTTGCCAAATTCAGAAAAAATAATGTTTAAATCGTTGCACATAATTCCATACGCATATAAATCCATACGACGAGCAGGAGATTATTATTTTATTATATGGGCGTAAAGTGCCTGACACTTTTTTTTTACTTTTGCTTATTAGAGTAAACACACTCATGATATAAAGAAATAATATATGATACATATCAACATTTAAGAAGATTGTGAATTAAAATATATATATATATATATATTACACTTAAAAACAAGAAAAAATGAAAGGGTAATTTTAGGGGTTGATCTTTTTTGTGCTATTAATTAAGATGTATTCCTTAGTAATATTTTGTTTGATTTGATTTTGCTTTCTCGAAAATATTGATTTCCATATTCACGGGGTAAAAATAATATTTTAGGGGTGAACAAAGTGACGAAACGTTTTTTTGATTTGGTTTATTAATAGAGGGTAGAATAGAGATATTTTGAGATAAAAATGAATTTTATGGAACATTGCCAAAGTAGAAAAAAATTGATTACATTTTTGGAAGGGGTGAAAAAATATTATAGGTAAAAATCATGGGTCATTTTTTTTTAGGTGATAACTTAGACATCTCTTATCGTGTATTTCAAATTTTATTCGATTTGTATTTTTTTCTCTGAGATATTAATTTTTGAAATCTTAGGGTAAAATAATAGTTTAGTGGCGAACGGGGTGTCGAAACGTTTTTTTGATTTCAGCTATCAAAAGAAGGTATAATAGAGATATTTTGAGCTAAAAAGTAACTTTATGAAATAATGCCAAATTAAAAGAAAATCATAACATATTTTTGGAAGGTGTGAAAAAATATGAAGGGTAAAAGTTAAGGGTTTTATATTTCTTGGGATAATAATTTAGGCTATTTGAAGTGTATATTTTCAATTTTCATTTAATTTGCTTTTGTTTTTTCCGAGATATGAATTTTTTTAAATCTATTGCTGGATCAATTGCTAACTTCACACCCGTATGAACATTCGGTGTTCTAGCGATTTGTAGCAAATTTGTGTGTAAAACCGTGGTAGCAAATCATTACTTCTGAGATTTTCTTTCTTATACAATCCTAACTATTTATCACTCTAATCATCAAACACCCAAAAAAAAAAAACACTTTCCACAAAAAGCGCACAAATTCCCGTCTGGAAAGCCCTACGACAGCGTTTTTTTTTCGGTTATTCATATAGACTCATGCGACGCCGCCTTGAAACCTCCTGAAGGATTCACGCGGCCCATAATTTATTCAAAACGTCCCCGCGACGCTGCTAAAGGGTGAAAACTTTGTTTTCAGGCCTGAAATATTCTCATTAAATATTTAAAAACTAACGTCCTCGGACTTTAAATGCCTTTTATGTAAGCTCTCCAGCGAGACTCATTTCATTCCTCCTCACAAGAGAAATGTCATGGCGCGTAAATTTATAAATCTCGTTGGGGAAAAAGAAAAGAATGACCGGGTGAACAGATATGAGAAAACGTCAGGATTTTAATATGAATATATGAGGATTTTTCTTAACTCAGATTTTTCATTAACTTGTTTCTCATTGATCACTTGGTAAATCTTTTCTACTAGTATGTACAGGGATAAACACTTTGCCAGGGTATATTTAAAACTTAAATAATACACATAAACCCACCAAATATTAATTTAACTTTTTTTCGGGAAAAAATCGCCGTTGACACGATTCTACTTTGTTTCAACGGCGATTTTTTGCCGAAAAAAAGTTTAATTAATATTTAAGTAGAATCCAGCCAAAAAGTATGTGTAGTTTATGGTGAATGCGCCGGGCGAACCAGAAGGCATTTAAAAAATTCGGGTCACTTTGATGAGATGTTTATTGACCTATCCGATTTTTTAAATTCAATACAAAAATTAAAAATAGCGAATGCCTATTTTAGAGTAAAAATAGGTAAAACAGGATGTGAACTTCCGCCTTTCGTACCTTATCTGCATTCACGTGTTTACGTATGCTTATTGATTAGCCGCGAGGGGGGTGCACCCTTCTCTCTAGGGCTCGGATGAATTAATAATTCAGCCCTCCGTTCGGTTGGTATGGAAAATAGATGGACGAATGGCTGGGATATGGATAGACCTGTTGATGGTATCCATTTCCTCCTTCAGCCTTAACATATCAACTTGTTACTTAATAGACTTCAACACCCCACACAAAACAGTCTCGCTTCAGGATGTCTTAATGCCCTAGGAAATGTTTACGTAAACAAAGGATGTTGTCTCAAAGTTTGTTGGGATTATTTCATTTTTTTTTTGATGGATGGGTTAATTTTCCAAGTTTGTTCGAGTTATGATGTAAAACAAAGGTCGATCGATATTCTTTTAAAGCAGACATTTTATTTCACAATAATAATACACTTTATTATGCAACTGAAAAAATCCAACAACACAATACAAATATTATTTGCAACGTTTGATCCCAGATAGATATACCTCAATTTCAATTGATACAAGTAGTTTCTTGAATTAATTTTTCAGCTGGCACTTGGTGAAACATATTAGAATATGTACAGTTATTTAAATTAATAACACTTGGTATTGTTTCACAAATAAAAACTTTATTTCGGCTAATTTCGGTTTGTTAGACCATTTTCAAAGGAACATTCCTTTGAAAATGGTCTAATAAACCGAAACTAGTCGAAATAAAGTTTTAATTTGTGAAACAGTACTAATTGTTTTTAATTTAAATAACTTTATATATGATACAATGTTACCGGGGATTATTTTAATCTCCGGCAACAAGAATTGTAAATAACATTTAAAATTCTTCATTTATTTAAAATGAGTTCGTACCCAGCAATTAACTAATTGACCGGTCTATAAGATTATCTCCCGCGGTTCGAACCGTGCCCGGGCCACCATCTACCTGGGCTGGTGTGGCGGATTGTCCCTCGGGTTTTTCGAAATCGGCAATTAAGGGAGAGGACTAATGACCACCGTTGCACTTTGAAAGGAGAGAGATTATAAATTTCTATACTTCTTTCAAATTGCAGCTTAACGGTTGTTTGGATTTGAGGGTTCGCTGGAAGTAATTATGTTGTCTGCAATAATTACTTTCTAGCGAATTCTTTGCCAACGGTCACGTAGTCCTCAAAATCATCCCTTCTCCAAGCCATTTTTCGTGGCATAAATACCGGGGGACGGCATCCAGGAAGGAGTCCACTCTTGTGCTGTACAGGGGCAGCATGTGGATTCAGGAGGAACTACCGTTCCGCAACTCTTCTGTCTGAGCCAGGAAGCTCCGACCGACGCCGACGCTAGACGTCCTAGCCGTCGTTCCTGCCGCCAGAAGAAGATTCCAACAACAGGAAACAACCGACGCCGACGTTAGCCGTCCCAACCGTCGTTCCTGTTTTTGGACTAGGACGCCGAGAACCCGATTGCCAGCGCAGTCGCCTCGACGCCACAACGACGCTCCAGTGCAGCGTTCGTTGCTTCCGCCGGATCCAGGCCAGGCTAGCAACCCACCGACGCCAGGATACTTTGCCCGACGCCAACGCTAGCCGTTCCGCCGTCGTTCCTGACGTCCCGCACTACGAGCGTAGTGTTTGTTGCTGCCTCCGGATCCAGCCACACGCCGTCTCACACCGAGACGCCGTCTTGGTACTTGGACGCCGCCTCCATCCGGAAGCCACCACTAGCCAGACGCCACCGCTGGGCTAGTAGAAATCCCGATCGCGACGCCGACGCCACACCAAGTCTGCCCTGTAACTCGTGCACTGTGCTTCTCTTGTTCTTATTCTGTTTGTTGTTTTAATGTTTTTTTTTTGTTTTATTTTGTTTTGAAATAAATAATTTAAAACAGTATACGTGTTTCAAAAGTTAGTTGCTCATCTCTCTTTAACTCAACCAACCTGAGCTAGTTGGTAATCAGCGTGGAGTACCTTCCATCCCGTTGATAACAAGAAGTGCATTTCAGATAAAATGTGAGGCCCGGAGCCCAGAGAAGACCTTATTCAGTTTTGAAAAAAAATTATTTTTGAATCAATTTTAAAGTCTCGAAAATATCAGTTATTTTTCAGACTCTTTAAAGTTAAATAAATTGATTTTGAGTTACGTCAAGATCAAATTAATTTGACGAATAAAGCACTAATAACCTTTCTTTACACTTTTATTTGAATTCGTCAAACTCTTTAAAGTTGATTCAAAAAGAAATATTTTCCACAAAAATGAACTAGGTCTTCTTTATCTATCCATATCCTCTAGTTTTATTTCACATCTGCAATTCTACTATTGGCAGTTTCGGGTAATAAATGATAAAAGAACTGTTTTCAAACGAGTATTCTTCGTTACAAAAATGAATCGCCCTGGTCGAGGCTCGAACTCGCATATTCGAATCGTTATTTTGTTGTGAAATTTTTATATCTGAACCTTGTTATTTTCCTTTCAGATCGACGGTAAAATGGTATTCGATGTGATCCAACGTATGGAAGACACCGAACCTTTCTCGGAAGAACTGCTAGCGGCGATGAAACGATTATGGGCAGACAATGGGGTGCAAGAATGTTATGGTCGCTCTAACGAGTACCAACTCAACGATTCCGCCAAATAGTAAGTACAAAAAATACATCAAACTACCTCCAAGATTTTGTAATCCATTGCTCACGACATACAAAAACCCAAAAGTTCAATTCAAAATTAGTAGATGATATTAATAATCTGTGGGTTATAGATCATTTCATTTAACTAGGCGCTCATAATACCAAAAGTCATAAGATTTTCATTCAGGCTTTTCTAAACACAAACGTCCAATCTTATGACTTTTATAATACCAAAAGTCACAAGATTTTCAGGCTTTTCTAAACTCGAACGTTCAATCTTATGACTTTTATAATATCAAAAGTCATAAGATTGGACGTTCGAGTTTAGAAAAGCCTGAAAATCTTATGACTTTTGGTATTATGAGCACAAATGTGTTCTAATTTCTCGCCTACTTAAATGAAATGATCTACAACTTATCAAAAGTAATTGATGGTATCAAAATAGAGTTATTTTAGCGAAATCATTAAACTTATTTCACAGGTAAACTCCACAGTGGTATAAATATGTTCGCAATTCTTCGAAATTCTCGCCTAATTAAATGGAATAAGCTCTACTCTTGTTTCGTTCCGCTCTTAGTATTGTGATGGAATTTAAACACTTTCAAATATACAGGGAATTTTTCTTTTAGGTATACATATATGTATGCATATGCATTGACATTCATTGCTTTTTTGAAAAATTCAATTTGAATTTTTTAACGAGTGTTTTCCACTCCCAGATTAAGCATGAAGTAAAATTTCGAGTTTAGAAAAGCCTGAAAATTTGGTTTGGTCGCGTAGCGCAAAGCGCGGAGCGACCAAACCAAATTTTCAGGCTTTTCTAAACTCGAAATTTTACTTCATGCGCCACGCGTACTAAACACTGATTTGTTGTGAAGTTTAGAATGTACGTCCTTAGCTTATTGCTTTACTAGTATATTTCGAACTTCAATTGAAATCAGTGTTTTATACGCGTGGCACATGAAGTAAAATTTCGAGTTTAGAAAAGCCTGAAAATTTGGTTTGGTCGCGTAGCGCTACGCGCTACACGACCAAACCAAATTTTCAGGCTTTTCTAAACTCGAAATTTTACTTCATGCTTAATCTGGGAGTGGAAAACACTCATTTAAAGCTTTAAACTTTAGAATATATTTTATCTTAATACATTTTCAATATTTATGAAAATAATATTTAAAAACAACAATTAAACTTTTGAAAATGTGGGAGATATCTTCATGAAATTTTGTGTAGATACTCACTCAGAAATATTTTTCTTTCAGAATATTTGAAAATTAAAAAATATCCTATTAATAGTTTTTGAGTTATTTGCAATCGAACGCCAAAAGGAGTTTTCTCTAAATACATTTTTAATATTGATAATGAAGGTTTAAATTAAATTACACTTGGTTTGTTTCACAATTTTTTACTTTACTATTTACTCGACTAGTTTCGCGTTTTACAGCATTATCATTATATTTTTAATTTTCACATAATTAATACACTGACTATAGAGGCTTCTACTTCGTTATACATTGTTGAACATAAATAAAACACTGTTTATCACTTTGTTTGTATAACAATTGGTTTATTTGGTGACTATAGTTTCGATACTACACGTATCATTATCAAACCGTTAGTAACAAAAAACTACAAAGGAACATTATTTATATTTGCAAATTTTCTAATATTAAATTTTCTAATAATAAATACACCCCCCTCTTTAACGCTGTTATTAGAATATTTGCAAATATAAATAATGTTCCTTTGTAGTTTTTTGTTACTAACGGTTTGATAATGATACGTGTAGTATCGAAACTATAGTCACCAAATAAACCAATTGTTATACAAACAAAGTGATAAACAGTGTTTTATTTACATAATTAATATTTAAAAAAACAATTATAACTTTGAAAATTCTTGATATATTCCTGAAATTTTGTGAGGATACTGAACAAATAATGTACTCTCAGAATATTTAAAAAATCTATAAATACCCTATTAATAGTTTTTAAGTTATTTGCAATTGAACGTCAAGAGAAAATACATTTTGAATTTTTAGGAAAATAATTACAAAAAAACAATTATAATTTTGAAAATTTTGAAGTTTTCTTTATGAAATTTTGTGAGGATACTAACCAATTGCTCATTGCTCTTTTAGAATATTTAAAAATCCAAAAATGCCTTAATAATGGTTTTCGAGTTATTTGCAATTGAACGTCAAGAGGAAATACATTTTAAATTTTTAGGAAATTAATTACATAAAAAAAACAATTATAACTTTAAACATTTTGAAGATTTCTTTATGAAATTTGGTGTAGATACTAATCAAATATTGTTCTTTCAGAATATATGAAAATCCGAAAATACCCTATTAATGGTTTTTTAGTTGTTTTTAATTGAACCTCATACATTTTAAATTTTCAGGAAAATAATCACAAAAAAAACAATTATAACTTTGAAAATTTTGAAGATTTCTTTATGAAATTTTGTGTGGATACTGATCAAATATAGCTCTTTCAGAATATTTAAAAATTTAAAAATACCCTACTAATGGTCATTGAGTTATTTGCAATTGAACGTCAAGAGCAAATACATTCACAATTTTTAGGAAAATAATAAAAAAAAAATTATAATTTGGAAAATTTTTGAGATTTCTTTATGAAAATTTGTGTAGATACTGCTGAAATATTGCTCTTTTAAAATGTTTGAGAATCCAAAAATACCCTATTAATAGTTTTTGAGTTATTGAACGTCAAGAGAAAATACATTTCAAATTTTTAGGAAGATAATTACTAAAAGGAAACAATTATAACTTTAAAAATTTTGAAGTTTTCTTTATGAAATTTTTTATGGATACTAACCAAATATTGCTCTTTCAGAATATTTGAAAATCCAAAAATATCCTATTAATGGTTTTCGAGTTATTTGCAATTGAACGTCAAGAGAAATACATTTTAAATTTTTAGGAAAATAATTACATAAAAAAACAATTATAACTTTGAACATTTTGAAGATTTCTTTATGAAATTTGGTGTAGATACTAACCAAATATTGCTCTTTCAGAATATTTGAAAATCTAAAAATACCCTTTTAATGGTTTTTGAGTTATTTTCAATTGAACGTCACACATTTTAAACTTTCAGGAAAATAGTTCCAAAAAAAACAATTATAACTTTGAAAATTTTGAAGATTTCTTTATGAAATTTTGTGGCGATACTGACCAAATATAGCTCTTTCAGAATATTTAAAAATCCAAAAATACCCTACCAATAGTTTTTGAGTTATTTGCAATTGAACGTCAAGAGGTAATACATTCATAATTTTTAGGAAAATAATTTAAAGAAAAATTATAATTTGGAAAATTTTCGAGATTTCTTCATGAAAATTTGTGTAGATACTGCTGAAATATTGCTCTTTTAAAATATTTGAGAATCCAAAAATACCCTATTAATACTATTTGAAATAAAACAACGCAGTTGGGAGGGTTTCACTTTTATTGTTGAACACTGCAACATATTTCACCACACAGTGGCTTCATCAGGCAGATGAAATAATGATTTTACAAAGTACAGGTAAAAGCTTATATACTAATGCAATTAAGTTAATAGAAGGGGGGGGGGGGGGTAATGAGGTATTATTAATAGTTTTTGAGTTATGAATGTCAAGAGGAAATACATTTCAAATTTTTGGGAAGATAATTACTAAAAGAAAACAATTATAACTTTAAAAATGTTCAAAATTTCTTTATGAAATTTTGTGTGGATAATAACCAAATATTGCTCTTTCAGAATATTTGAAAATCCAATAATACCCTATTAAAGGTTTTTGAGTTATTTGCAATTGAATGTCAAGAGAAAATACATTTTACATTTTTTGGAAAATAATTACTAAAAAAACAATTATAACTTTAAAAATTTTGAAGATTTCTTTATGAAATTTTGTGTGGATACTGACCAAATATTGCTCTTTCAGAATATTTGAAAATTCAAAAATACCCTATGAATGGTTTTTGAGTTTTTACAATTGAACGTCAAGAGAAAATACATTTAAAATTTTCAGGAAAATAATTATAATAAAAACAATTATAACTTAAAAAAATTTAAAGATTTCTCTATAAAATTTTGTGTGGATACTGACTAAATATTGCTCTTTCTGAATATTTGAAAATCTAAAAATACCCTATGAATAGTTTTTGAGTTATTTGCAATTGAACGTCAAGAGGAAATACATTTTAAATTTTTAGGAAAATAATTACAAAAAAAAACAATTGTAACTTCGAAAATTTTGAAGATTTCGTTATGAAATTTTGTGTGGATACTGCGCAAATATTGCTCTTTCAAAATATTTGAAAATCCAAAAATACCCTATTAATAGTTTTTGAGTTATTTTCAATTGAACGTTAAGAGGAATTACATTTTAAAATTTTAGGAAAATAATAAAAAAAAAACAGTTAATGCTTTGAACATTTTGGAAATTTCTTCATGAAATTTCGTGTGGATACTGAACAAATATGGCTCTTTCAGAATATTTGAAAATCCAAAAATACCCTATTGATAATTATCGAGTTATTTGCGGAGCGACCAAACCAAATGTTCATTTAAAGGTTCAATTTGAACTCTCTGCAAAAATATTTTAAGACTTACAATTATCAAGATATATACAGGGTGTCCCCGAATGGTCTGTACTACGCTCTACCACATATTCTCTGAAACAAAATAAGACGATTTAACTAAACTTATCTCTATCCAAAAGTGGTTCCTAAGCCATCTACGAGGCCTCAAAGATATTATTTTTTTCATTATTTTTCGAATATTTTTATTTTGGACTTAGGTAAGAAAACCTAATTTGGCTCATTTAATTACATTGATACCATGCACTTTTTGCGATATGTTTCTTTATCCTATGTTTAAAGTAAGTGGTCAAACTAGGACCATCGACTTCTTAAGATACCTAAATATTTTTATTCAACAGGTCAAATCATAAGGAATAGTTTTTTTCTGCAAGATCATTCAATTTTATGTACTTTTTGTCTTTTATAAAATGTTGCTATTTTCCCCACAAAAAAATATTTTTATTTGTCAAAAAAAAGTAATAAAATTATGAACAATATTTTGCTTCTCAAAACAATTAACAAAGTAAAAATAAAGATAGGTACCTAACAATAAACACAAATTTATTAGTTTCACAACAAATGTTCTTACACATTTGCGGCCATTACCTTCACAAAACCCAAAAACTAAAACAATATCAGTTAATTCATTAATTGAGTACATGACTGACGTTGTCACAAAATCACCGATAACTGAATTTCACAGGTGTCTCAATTTCTATTTTTGTAACTAAAGAATCAGTTTTTTTTAGAATTTTATTTCTTTGTTGTTTTGACAAATAATTTTTTTTTTTTTGTGGGGAAAATAGCAAAATTTTATAAGAGACAAAAAATACGTAAAATTGAATGATTTTGCAGAAAAAAAGTATTCCTTATGATTTGACCTGTTGAATAAAAAGATTTAGGTATCTTAAGAAGTCGATGGTCCTAGTTTGACCACTTACTTTAAACGTAGGATAAAGAAACATATCGCAAAATGTGCATGGTATCAATGTAATTAAATGTGCCAAATTAGGTTTTCTAACCTAATTCCAAAATAAAAATATTTGAAAAATAATGAAAAAAATAATATCTTTGAGGCTTCGTAGATGGCTTAGGAACCACTTTTGGATAGAGATAAGTTTAGTTAAATCATCTTATTTTGTTTCAGAGAATATGTGATAGAGCGTTGTACAGACCATTCGGGGACACCCTGTATACTCAAATGAAAAACTCCCTGTATATTGTATAACGCTACAATTTGTTCGCCACACTGTGGCTTCTTCAGGCTAAGAAATGATCATTTCTTCGCCTGAAGAGTATAATTATATTTGAAAGTTTTTGAATTGTTTTGTTTATATGAAAGTGAAGATGAACTTTTAACATTTATTAGCCTTAATAATGTCAATAAATTGTTTTGTTTATATAAAAGTGAAGATGAACTTTCAACATTTATCAGCCTTATCAATCAATTTATTGTGATGGATT
Organism: Philonthus cognatus; assembly: GCA_932526585.2. NCBI lineage: Eukaryota > Metazoa > Arthropoda > Insecta > Coleoptera > Staphylinidae > Philonthus > Philonthus cognatus. The sequence continues at coordinate 52,377,487 of OW052247.1, read as the reverse complement.
CCATTTAGCACCCGTACTTACAACTTGGTTTACTTGTGGACTATTCTGGAATACATTATTTGTGTAAGGCTGATGTGTTGTATCTACAGTCTATACATTCTAAACCAGATTTAAAATCATCATTTAAATCTGGTATAGAATGTATAGACTGTAGATTTAACACATCAACTTTACACAAATAATGTATTCCAGGATTGTCCACAAGTAAACCAAGTTTTAATTGAATTACTTTATATTTATTCAATCACTTCATCTGGTTTTTTTTTTTTCAAGAGAAGTTTTAATTGAAATTGAATCCCTTATAATTTATTCACGCATTTCATCTAATTAACTCGTTCATTAGTGAATTTTTAAATTGCACGCAGAAAAATACGATTGAATATCGGAACTGGGAACTTCATAATTCATTCATTAATTTCATTCCATCCATTACTGGAATTGCTCGGCGTCGAAAGAAAAACCGTTCCTCTATCGATCGGAATTGCACTTTGCTTAATGCAAATATCTCGTCATTAAAACGACAGGACTTCGGACGACGGAACTATTCCCAAATCCCATGAAATTTTCATGGATATCGAGTTTCTGGACGGACCGCAAAACACCGAAACTCCATTGCCATTAAAATTACTCCATTAAAACTCCGTAACAGTTTACAGGGACAATTTCATTCACGTCAAATAAACGGAGTTGAATTTAATTATAAATTTTAAACACGGGGGCGTACAATTTAGATTTGATTATAATTTTAATAGGGAATTTATGTTGAAGAACACAAAATTAATTGCAATGCAAAATTAAATTTATTTGACAATGTAAGTAAGGTACGATTCACGAGAGGTGTCCCATGGTTCCATTGATTTGTAGTGCTTTCTGCTCCGAATACATGTAAAACGAAAATAGTGTGATGTGATCAGATTACATGTGTGAAAAGAGACAGAAAACTTTATAATATGTCTGCTATGGTTTTAGATGGAACATGCAAAAACGTATGTTCCGGTGTGCAGCTTTAAAGTTTGAGGGTTGAACGTCACATTTTAACAATGTCTTCGTAAAACTAAATCTGCAAAAACCCAGCCACAAATCATTTGAATTAATGTGCACAATCGTTTTAAATGTAAGTTTAAGTGGTATAATTCCAATTTCCACATCTACTAAATAATTCAGGTATTTACAGAAATAAATAATGCATTTATGTTGATTTTGTGTAAGCTTAAACGAAACTGTTAGTAGAATCGCATTCAGTAAATTTGGCAAATAGTCATCGGATTAATCTGTTGATACAGTGATTTTTTTTGGGTATACGCACAGGGAATTTTCTATTAGCATACGCTTTTTTCAGAGTTCAATTTGAAGCTTAAAGCGAGTGTTTTGCACTCCCAGACTAAGCATGAAGTAAAATTTCGAGTTTAGAAAAGCCTGAAAATTTGGTTTGGTCGCGTAGCGCGAAGCGCGGAGCGGCCAAACCAAATTTTCAGGCTTTTCTAAACTCGAAATTTTACTTCATGCGCCACGCGTGTTAAACACGGAAAGCACTGAAATATTGTGGACGAGTAAACTTTGATTGAAATCAGTGTCCTATACGCGTGGCGCATGAAGTAAAATTTTGAGTTTAGAAGAGCCTGAAAATTTGGTTTGGTCGCTCCGCGCTTCGCGCTACGCAACCAAACCAAATTTTCAGGCTTTTCTAAACTCAAAATTTTACTTCATGCTTAGCCTGGGAGTGGAAAACACTCGTTTTAAGCTTCAAATTCAACTCTTTATAAAGAAGCGTATGCATATGTATACCTAATAGAAAATTCCCTGTATGTATACTTAAAAGAAAATTTCCGAAAGAGCAAAAATTATTAATAGGGTATGTTTTGATTTTCAAATATTCTGAAAGAGCAATATTTGGTCAGTATCCACACTAAATTTCATAAAGATATCTTCAAAATTTTAAAAGTTATAATTGTTTTTTTTTTATAATTATTTTCCTAAAAATTTAAAATTTATTTCCTCTTGACGTTCAATTGCAAATAACTCAAAAACCATTAATAGGGTATTTTTGGATTTTCAAATAATCTGAAAGAGCAATATTTGGTCAGTATCCACACTAAATTTCATAAAGAAATCTTCAAAATTTTAAAAGTTATAATTGTTTTTTTTTTTATAATTATTTTCCTAAAAATTTAAAATGTATTTCCTCTTGACGTTCAATTGCAAATAACTTAAAAACCATTAATAGGGTATTTTTGGATTTTCAAATAATCTGAAAGAGCAATATTTGGTCAGTATCCAGACTAAATTTCATAAAGAAATCTTCAACATTTTTAAAGTTATAATTGTTTTTTGTGTAATTATTTTCCTAAAAATTTAATGGTGATGTTCAATTGGAAATAACTCAAAAACTAATAACAGGGTATTTTTGGATTTTAAAATATTTTCAAAGAGCAATATTTGCGCAGTATCCACACAAAATTTCATGAAGAAATCTTGAAAATGTTTCAAGTAATAATTGTTTTTTTTTAAATTATTTACCTAAAAAATTGGCAAATTGTCATCGGATTAATCTGTTAATACAGGGATTTTTTTTTAAGTATACATACAGAGAATTTTCTATTAGGTATACATATGCATACGCTTTTTTTAGAGTTCAATTTGAAGCTTAAAGTGAGTGTTTTCCACTCCCAGACTAAACATGAAGTAAAATTTCGAGTTTAGAAAAGCCTGAAAATTTGGTTTGGTCGCGTAGCGCGAAGCGCGGAGCGGCCAAACCAAATTTTCAGGATTTTCTAAACTCGAAATTTTACTTCATGCGCCACACGTATTAACCACTGAAAGCACTGAAATATTGTGAACGAGTAAATTTCGCTTGAAATCAATGTCTTATACGCGTGGCGCATGAAGTAAAATTTCGAGTTTAGAAAAGCCTGAAAATTTGGTTTGGCCGCTCCGCGCTTCGCGCTACGCGACCAAACCAAATTTTCAGGCTTTTCTAAACTCGAAATTTTACTTCATGCTTAACCAAGGATTGAAAACATTCGATGTCAATTTAATGCAATCATTTAACAATAAAATTCCGCATACTTAAAAAATTTGGTTTGGTCGCGTAGCGCGAAGCGCGGAGCGGCCAAACCAAATTTTCAGGCTTTTCTAAACTCGAAATTTTACTTCATGCGCCACACGTATTAAACACTGAAAGCACTGAAATATTGTGAACGAGTAAATTTCACTTGAAATCAATGTCTTATACGCGTGGCGCATGAAGTAAAATTTCGAGTTTAGAAAAGCCTGAAAATTTGGTTTGGCCGCTCCGCGCTTCGCGCTACGCGACCAAACCAAATTTTCAGGCTTTTCTAAACTCGAAATTTTACTTCATGCTTAACCAAGGATTGAAAACATTCGATGTCAATTTAATGCAATCAATTAACAATAAAATTCCGCATACTTAAAAATTATTATTATTATTCTTATGTTAGTATTTCGCTTTCTAAAAATAGAATTTTCCATAAAATACCCATTGTTATTTGTTCGTATAATTTCTGATCTGATATTTTTATTGTGTGCTAAAAATAGATACTGCGAGGAAAGTTCGCGGACTCGGTGGACTATATCTCACGTCCCTAATCTCCCAATTATTCTCGATGCTATCGTTTCCTGTACGTGAGATAATTGCTTCCCGTCTTCCTGTCTTCCTGTATGTCGGGACAGTTTAACGCCGGAGTGATTTATTATAACTCCACGCCAAACTCGCAACTCCATTAACAATTGTTTTCAAAACAAGACGAGACGAGAAAAATAATTGGAACGATAACCGACACATCAACAGGAAAGGGAATCCAAAACGAACGCGATAAATAACGAACGACATATCGGACTAAATTAAGATTTAATAATTAATTCTAAATGAGATAAAAATGTAATAACACAGGATTTTATATTAGAAATTGTTTATAAATAACGAACAACATATCGGACTAAATAAAGATTTAATAATTAATTTTAAATGGATAAAAATGTAATAACACAGGACTCTATACTATGAAATAGTTTATTTATATCAATGTTATTTATTGTGTTTGCAATACTCTGATTTTTTTTAAATATTATACCGTAATGGTGATCAAATAAAAAAATAATTCACTTAAATCCATACAATATTTATGTACGTTTCATAGCGTTTTAGCTTATTTTTTAAATTTCTTGTTTTATTATTTTAAAAGATCATTTGTGTTACTGGTCGTCAGTCGTACAATTAATCAGTTCTATAATTCGTCACATTATTAGTAACTAAGCTCTACAGTTGCATTTTATCAGTTCTACCACTGAGTACAATGGCAGCATTTTCCAGCTGATAAATACGGCTAGTGCGTGACGCTGAAAACCCTACTGGTTACCACTCTTTGTAATAATTACTCTATGGTTCTACGGTCTATTGTTTCATAAAATCATCTACTCATTTTTTTACCTTCATCTGAAGGAAGGAAGAATGACCTGCGGTTCTCTCCAATTCATGAGTTCTGCATTTCATGAGTTTATTACTTCTGCATTTCATACATTCTAATACAGTTAAATTCTGCAGTCATCGGTTCTATGATTCATTGCTTTAGAAGATCCATATTTTAATAAAGATCATTTACTGGCCTTCTATTTACAGGTCATAGTTTCTGTAGTTCATCATTGATTTGTTTTATAGAGAGCATTAGTTCTGCTGTTCTTCATTTATCAGTTCAACTGTTGATTGATTCAAGTTCTGTAGTTCATCAGTTTTACAGTACACCATTCTAATAATTCGTCAGTTTTACTAGCCATGGTTATAAAAGTTAGTACAGCATACAACCATGCAAATACTCAGCAAGGTTCAAAGACTTGCTTGTATTAGCATAACGGGAGCTATGAGAACCACGCCCACTGCAGCCATGGAGACGGTTCTAGACCTCACACCACTTCATATTCTGATAGTGGGGGAGGCAAGACTGGCACTCTATAGGCTGCAATTATCATCGGTCAACGTAAGAGTTGATACCCCACACAGAAGACTCTTGACAGACATAGGGGGACCTCTCCTGCAAATGAGGTCGGATCATATGGTAGTCAGATATCTTGAAAATTCACTCTTTAAAGTCACTATTCCAGACCGCAACGAATGGAACGGCTTTAGGGAAGATATACACAAACAAAGTGTGATGTGGTACACAGACGGTTCTAAATCAACCGCAGGTACTGGATCAGGAATCTATAATGAAAACATGAGGACAGGCTATGCTCAACCATTGGGTAACCTGGCATCAGTCTTTCAAGCAGAAATATTCGCAATTATAGAATGTGCGAGAACCAACATAGAGAAGGACTGTCGAAACAGGCAAATCTATATCATGTCCGATAGCCAGGCGGCACTGAAGGCTCTCCAGAGTCAAAAGACTTCATCCAAACTGGTATTGGAATGCTTCAATACCCTGAATGACCCAGCGAGACAGAACAAGGTTACGCTTGTCTGTACGCCGGGTCACTCTGGTATTGCGGGTAATGAAAAAGCTGACGAGCTAGCAAGGCAGGGAGCCACCATTTCATTTATGGGACCCGAACCTGCCTTGGGCATAACAAAAAAGTCGAGTCGCCTTGAAGTCAGGAAGTGGACTCGCAACAAACACAAGGAATACTGGGAAAACAGACCAGGCCTTAACCACAGTAAGGCCCTTATAAAAGGGTTTAACTCAAGCCAAGCTGCAGGACTACTAACATTGAGTAGGGCACAGCTGAAGACAACCATAGGACTGCTCACAGGCCACATGACTGTTGAAGAGCATCTAAGGAAAATCGGGCTATACAACGGCGACACCAACTGTCGCCTCTGTAATACGGCACCGGAAACAACTATGCACGTTCTGTGCAGGTGCAATGCGCTGGAGAGCAAAAGACGGCTCATATTTGGGAACAGACAAATGGAACCAAATGATTTCCACGCGCAACCTCTGAAGGACCTGCACAAGCTAGTGCAGGGCATCGAGTTCGGAATAGTTGCGTGAGTGTAATAATATTGGGACAGTACAATAAGCCACCTAGGCTGCAGTGCATCCGGATCCGAAAGGAAGACGGCCCCCACAGGAAAAAAAAGTTAGTAATAATACAACAGTCATCAGTTCTATAGTTTGTTACTTCAAAAGGTAATCAGTTGTACTCGCCATAAGTTATAGAAATGTGCAGTTCAGCAATTCACCAGCTAATTTGTTAATTGGTTCAAGCTCTGTAGCTTATCAGTTTTACAGTACACCACTTCAACCTCATTATCAACTTTATTGGTCATCAGCTTATTATAATTAGTAAATAGGACTGTAGATGTTGTGTAAACTGCTGTCCATCAGTTTTACAATTAATCAGTTCTGCAGTCTTACTGGTCGAGAGATCTACAGTTCATCAACTCTAACTTCTGTTGACCATTAGTTTTATGGTTCATTCTTTAAAAATATTAACTATTTTTACCTGGCCTACAGTTGAACAGATCATCAGTTCTGAAAAACATTACTTTAAAAGACATTTAGTCTAACGATTATTTCCAGTAATCTGCAGTTCAGCCATTCTCTAGTTGATTTGTTTGTTCTTTATTTATCAGTTTAACTGTTAATTGGCTTAAGTTCTGTAGATAATCAGTTTTACAGTACACCATTTTATAGAACATCAATTTTACTGGTCATCATTTAGTAGAGTTGAAAATAGTACTGTAGATGTTGTGTAAACTGCAGTCCATCAGTTTTACAATTAATCAATTCTGCAGTTTTACTGATCTACAAATCTGCAATTAATCAACTCATAACTTCTTCAGTCTATCAGTTTTAGAGTTCATTGCTTTAAAATGTAACCTATTTTTTCCTGGCATCATCAGCTGCCTAGTTCATTACTTTAAAAGACATTTAGTTCAACGATGTGTTCTAGAACCCTGCAGTTCAACAATTCTACAGTTCATTTGCTCTGCAGATGATAATTTATCTGTTAGTTACTAAAATTAATCACATGAAACGTAAAAACTGTCGCAAAATCACAAACATCAGGAAAAATAGGTGGCTTCCTTTGATCTTATTTACCTTTTCATGATGACATCTACGTTGGATGACAGATGGATATGTATAGTCAGGTTCTATGACAGTCTTTAAAGTTAGGTTGAGTGACAGGCAATATATCATATGTTGATTTAGGTAAGACTTTAAAGATAAGATGACATCGAGATTATGGTTGAGGCTTACGTTAAGTAACACTCAATATGACATATATTGGTTAAGTGAAAGTTTTTGAGGTTAGATTAAGTGACAGTCAATATGGCGTATGTTAGGTGAAAGTTTAGAGGTTAGATGACAGTCAAATGAGGTTAGCTTAGTTTGTACTTGGCACCGACTTCAAGTTTTTTTATTTGCTCTCGTATGAAAAAAATGTTGGAATCGTAATAATCAACTCATCAACAACCTCGAGATTTTAATAGATCTTTACGTATTGGATCCCACTGAGTCCAAAAAACGCATTTGTGGAATTATATCCTTATGTCTGTCTGTCTGTCTGTGTGTCAGTTAACTGAAAATCGCAATGAGTTAAATTTATGAAATTTTATAGTTTGCGAAAAATACGCCCAACGCCATAATTCTGTTATTTATTGGCCGATTTGAATAAACTAAAAAACAAAGTCAATAACCGTTTATATACTACAAAATTACAGTAATTATATAGTGTTTCAAAATTAACTTCATTGCCAAATAATAGTCAACTTAAATTTTTTTAAATGACGGCATATACTTTTCTTATTTTACTAGCATTTAGCCCGATTTACCAACCAGGGAGCCGAGGGCCGAATCAAGGAAATGTAGAAATGTAAAGAGAATTGCATAATTAAAAAAAATAAATGATGTTGAAGAAAAATATATGTATAATAGTAGCAAGGGTAAAGGGAGGGGGAGAGGCGTTGGTGCATGAGCCGAATGGTGGATGAATGTAAAGGTCCGTGAAAAGGTTGGAAGAGATGGTCGCTTCGCTCCAGCCGCTCGCTTCGCTCGCTCGCCTTGCTCGCTTCGCTCGCACATAGAGAGGGTAGTTGCTCCTTTATCCCCGCGAAAACAAATTTTCTCTAGCGCAATTTTTGGACCGTAAATTTGCTGAAACAGCGGGAAGGCGGCCATTTGTTGGTTCGAAAATAATTTGCTGAGCACCGCGAGGTCAAACCATACCACCCTACGCTTAAACAAATCGTTTTGGAGCATTTTAAGTCGGTCAAAAAAATAATCAAGAAAATCACGGTTTTAGACCACCCTGTATATACACGTTAAACTTAAAAATTAAAAAAAATATACTTTTAATAATCGGATCGAACTCGGAAAAGAACGGTAATTTGTCGCATTCAATTCTGCACCGAAAATGTGCTGACAGCCCGTGAAGGCAGCCAATAAAAAAAAAAAAAAAACATGTCCCAACACCGCTAAATTTAATCCTAGCGATCTGCGTTTAAACAAAACATTTTGGAGAAAAAATAAAAACCATCGACTAAATGCGAGATTTATATATTTTTATGAAATTTCAATTGCAAAAAAAGAAATACTTTTCCTCGATAGAAAAAATTCTCGATAGATTGGTCGTGTTTCTAATGGAATTCTGAACACGATAGACGCAAAATTTTGAAAATCTATTTTTTTTTTTTCAAAATTGATTAAATGCGATATTTTTTTTAATCGGGCGATTTGAGCGCTCGGAAGTGTCGCGTTGGAAAGCCCAGGTCAAATCCCATCGAAATTGTGGTATGCGCGACCTGAAAAAGTTCCGTGTGAAGCAAGACCAGCGTGTAAAGTATTGAGATTAGGAAATCTTCCGCCCGGCGTAAAATTAAAAAAAATGATTTAAAATAGAAAACGCGGTCGGATTTGAACGCCGCTTAGCCTAAGACACGCGGAGTTTTTTTTTTCGGTCCTGTGAAAATTTGAACTTTCTAAAATGAATTCTTCGATTTTTCCACTCCCGGTGACAGTCGTCTCCCATAAGAGCAATGTAAAAGTGGTTGCCATGGCGACCGAATCGCAGCCTTCTCGGATCCCCGCTGCTTTAACGTTCTTATTATGGGAGATTAAATTAGACATGGTTTTTCTGAATCCAATTATGCCCGATATGTTGATTTTAGTGTTAGAAAATTATTATAATAAATCAATCACATATATAATAATAATAATAATAATAATATATTTATTTCCAGAAACAAATGATTACATTCTTGGGAGTGTCAAATTGTGTGATGTGGCTTACATATTAAGCTTATTACATTCAATAATTAAAATTCTAAATGAATGGACAATCCATACATATTAAAAACAAGATATAGTAATACAGTTAAAACTATCAATAAGTTAAAATATACATATAAAATAAATAGGCTGTATTTGTAAAGGACAACGAAACAACACATTAAAAATGTTATAACTACAAATTGTTACAATATTACGCCGTACTTCTCATCGTATCACAGAATGTTGTATATTCACTGGCTGAGTAAAACACGTTTTCCAGTATTATTTGTTTAACTTTTTGATTGAATTTCTTATTGGTTAAATCTTTTAGATTGCCTGGTAGGGAGTTATACAGTTTGGCACATTCTACTATACAAGAATTGTGGTAATAGCTATGTTGATGTTTTGGTAGAGTTAGGTACCGCATCCTAATATTGTAGTGGTGTTGGCTCTGGTGTGTACTAAATGACTGGAGATTATTTTTGACAAACTTTAGTGATTCATATATGTATATGCTTGCGATAGGCATTATCTTTAGTTTTTTAAATAATGGTCGACAACTGGTGTTTGGTCTCTCGTTGCAAATAGCTCTAATTAGTCTCTTTTGCGTCGTAAATATCTTTTGGAAATTTATATCTGTGGTACAGGCCCAGAATGACAGATGACATACGGCATTATATTCTGGGCCTGTACCACAGATATAAATTTCCAAAAGATATTTACGACGCAAAAGAGACTAATTAGAGCTATTTGCAACGAGAGACCAAACACCAGTTGTCGACCATTATTTAAAAAACTAAAGATAATGCCTATCGCAAGCATGACAAATATACTATTCGTGCAGCTTCTTCATGAATATCTAACCTGGTGATATAAATTAAATACGAATATTTTGCTAATTTAGTGCAAATGTATTGAACATGCTTATCCCATTTTATATCTTTTTGGATAATTACTCCCAAAAATTTTACGTGGTCTGTTTCCTGTATTGGCTCACCCTTAAGCTGTACCTCTGTCTGTTCCATCGGCATGCGATAGTTCATAATGTGTGTTTTCGACACATTCGCATTAAGGTTATTCTTGGTTAACCATTTATCTAGGTCCCTCATAATTTGATTTGTGGCATTATTTAGGGTTCGGATGTCCCGATCTTCCAAATTAATTGTCGTATCATCTGCGAACATTGTTATGTGCCCGTGGATCTCGTGTGGCATGTCATTAAAGTCTGTTATTCCTTACTTCACGTTTTAACTTAATAAAAAGTGAAGTAAGAAATAACAGTATTTCTATGTGTAATAATCACTTCACATAAACTGAAAACATACAGTTATAAATCAATCAATCAATAAATTTATTGGTCTATTAGATTGTATTATATAATATTTGACAAATTATGCAAGCACATAATGAAAAAACGGCTACATTTTTGATATCCGAAAAAATGAAATACAGAAAATTAAAATTGATTTTTATTTGTATTTACCCTGTTCTTTTTTTTAGTTTCCTTGATGAGTTAGACCGACTGGGAGCCAAAGACTATCAACCAACAGAACAAGACATCCTCCGTACGAGAGTAAAAACCACCGGTATCGTAGAAGTACACTTCTCCTTCAAAAATCTTAATTTCAAGTAAGTAGAAGATAAATTTAAGACCAATAGTTTAAAAAACATCATATCAAACGTAATAGGCGTTAATGGCTGAATGGTTAAACCTATGCCAGTAAACACCCAAAAAAAAACCTGATCGATGGTCAAATACTGAGATAAATATGTTACTGGTTCTGGTTGTTTTGAGAATTGCACATTTCTGCACTGCACTTAGGAGTATTGTGGTGATCAAATATGTTACTGATTGAAAATATTCTTTTGTGTTCACTATTGATTCACCGGATAACTACGACGTATGATCAAAAAGGAAGGTTATGTACACGTTTCATTGTAGGCTTTGTAACCTTACTTTTTGATCACCCCTCGTATATACGCGTTACAGGCTTCAACGCCATCAATTTACTTTCCCCCATATGTAATGCAAAAGAACAGTATTTTTTTCGTAAACATTTTCAAATTAAACATTTTAGATTAAGATCATTTTTGAAAAATGTCTGTCTGTGATTTTGTTTCGCATTTATTTACAAGATATCATTTATTCATTATTTCATCCATGATATTACAATTTAAAATGGTTTCCACGAAATGGAAAATTCATGTATTTCTATTCTGTAGACTATTTGACGTGGGAGGACAAAGATCGGAACGAAAGAAATGGATTCACTGCTTCGAAGACGTGACAGCAATCATTTTCTGCGTGGCGATGAGCGAGTACGATCAAGTTTTGCACGAAGACGAAACGACGGTAAGTTTTTTAATACACAGAGTATTTCTTTTAAGTATGCATACTGGGGAGCAGCGTACAGCGTACATATTGGGATATGTACGCTGTAAATATTCAGACATTCGTTTTTTTTTTTAAATGTTCAGTCTGAAATTTTGAACGATTGTTCCTAATCCTAGGTTAAGCATGAAGTAAAATTTCAAGTTTAGACAAGGCTGAAAATTTGGTTTATTCGCGTAGATAGTTGTGACATATTTTAAACTAACGAGTGTCTTCCACTCCCAGACTAAGCATGAAGTAAAATTTCGAGTTTAGAAAAGCCCCGCGTAGAAAATTTGTCGAGGGTCGCGCAGCGACCCGAGACAAATTTTCACGGGGCTTTTGAACGATTGTTCCTAATCCTAGGTTAAGCATGAAGTAAAATTTCAAGTTTAGACAAGGCTGAAAATTTGGTTTATTCGCGTAGATAGTTGTGACATATTTTAAACTAACGAGTGTCTTCCACTCCCAGACTAAGCATGAAGTAAAATTTCGAGTTTAGAAAAGCCCCGCGTAGAAAATTTGTCGAGGGTCGCGCAGCGACCCGAGACAAATTTTCACGGGGCTTTTCTAAACTCGAAATTTTACTTCATGCGCCACGCGTATAAAACCCTGAATTATTCTGAAATTTAATAGTACCGTTTGGTTTAATATTTATGGCTGTGTTCTATTTTTTTAATTGGAATAGTTATTTATGTAGATATTTCATAGGTTTCGTATTATGGGTACCTATTTAAATTATTTATACATAAACGATGTTTCCTTATAAGTGTACATATTTCTGTAGCAGTATATTTTAAACTTCACATTAAATCAGTTTTTTACGCGTGGCGCATGAAGTAAAATTTCGAGTTTTGAAAAGACCCGTGAAAATTTGTCGGATTGTGAAGTTGGATTAGGCCATGATTATCTATTTGTATGTGACATTAATTGCCAGTATCTTAGGTTGTCTTAATTACGAGTTACTAAAGTAATCAATCCATAAGTTAGATCGAGTTTTGAAAAGACCCGTGAAAATTTGTCGGATTGTAAAGTTGGATTAGGCCATGATTATCTATTTGTATGTGACATTAATTGCCAGTTTCTTAGGTTGTCTTAATTATGAGTTACTAAAGTAATCAATCCATAAGTTAGATCGAGTTTTGAAAAGACCCGTGAAAATTTGTCGGATTGTGAAGTTGGATTAGGCCATGATTATCTATTTGTATGTGACATTAATTGCCAGTATCTTAGGTTGTCTTAATTATGAGTTACTAAAGTAATCAATCCATAAGTTAGATTGATTACTTTAGTAACTTATAACGAGTAATCATAATTTTCTATTTTTAAGTTACATTAGTTGCCAGTTACTTAAATTTGATTTGATTGTGAAGTGTGGTTATATCATATTTATCTATTTTTAAGTTACATTAGTTGCCAGTTACTTAAGTTGCGTTAATTATCAGTTACTACAGTAATCAATATAAATGACTTATAACCTGTTTAAGCTAAGATACATTAGGTAATTAGCAACTAATCTAACTAAATAGTATATAAGATAGGATTTGTGAAAGTTATGTCATGTGTAACTGTTCTCGGGTAACGTTAGGTTATAACCTGTTTAAACCATTAACGACCGAGAATTACAGAGTTATTATAAATAAATAAATAAATAAATAAATAAAATAAATTACTGATTTTAGGAAAATTTCTGCACTTTATTATGATTTCTATGAGTGACTTATCGTTTATTTATATGTATATGAATAGCGCCCGGGAAATCCAAATTTTGAGGCTTTTCTCTCTCACTCGAAATGTTCTACTTTATTGGGATATTTTAATATTTTACCTGAAAGATGTTTAATCCGAGTAATTAATTTCAGCCGAAGGAACAATGCCGACCTTTTCGTGCCGTAAAGCCGGAGTTTTACAATGGACGCGAGGGCAATTTATCACATTTTTATTTGAGCTCGGACCGAAAAACACAGACAGTTTCGTCCGCGATGTAAGCAAGCGTATCAAGCTCATAAATTTATTTATAGGCGCATTAATAAATCAATTTTATACATGAACATGGCGCTTTCATTTATTTTTCCAGCCTTCTGCGGAGCGAAAAGCAGATAAAGCGAAAAATCAATGCGTTCGCAAAAGCATAATGAATAAATAACATTTCAGATGTATTTATTTTACTTTTCAAAAATAATCCAATGGAAATGTTAAGGGTGAAGAACTATATTGGATGATTTTACTGTAGAATAAGGATTAATTTATAAAATAGTACATATTAAAATATATTTTAAAGTAACAAGTGTCTTCCACTCCCAGACTAAGCATGAAGTAAAGATTTGAGTTTAGAAAAGCCCCGTGAAAATGTATCGAACTCAAATAAAAATGTGATAAATTGCCCTCGCGTTCATTGTAAAACTCCGGCTTTACGACACGAAAAAGTCGGCATTGATCCTTCGGCTGAAATTAATTACTCGGATTAAACATCTTTCAAGTAAAATAAAAATATCCCGAAAAAGTAGAACATGTTGAGAGAGAGAAAAGCCTCAAAATTATTTTACTTTTCAAAAATAATCCTATATTGTTGAACCTAATTTATAATAGGAATCTGCGGGGAGATGCTTAAATGGATCCATTCATATTTGATCGGAAGGACTCAGACAGTACGAATCGGAAGTGTTATATCATCAGCCATAACAGTGACTTCTGGGGTTCCTCAGGGGTCACACCTAGGGCCTCTTCTGTTCAACATATTTATAAATGATGTTATTAATGGATATCGATAGCTAACGCCATCTAATGCTTCATAGTGGCATCGTCAGTGACACGAATGCACAAAGTGCATATACAGGTCACTGTTTCGTCCACGAACGAGCAGAATTCTGTTTGTGAAACCAGAAAACAAATATCAAAATTGAATTTGTGTTCAGTATTCCGGCACCAGATATCCACAGACGCGTTTCGGACTTCAAGGTCCTCTTCAGTGTGGTCCCGACCCAGTGCTGAGGAATACTGAACATTTCTGACTATTTCAAGCCAATATGTGAAAACTATTAATGGATATCGATAGCTAACGCCATCTAATGCTTCATAGTGGCATCGTCAGTGACACGAATGCGCAAAGTGCATATACAGGTCACTGTTTCGTCCACGAACGAGCAGAATTCTGTTTGTGAAACCAGAAAACAAATATCAAATTTGAATTTGTGTTCAGTATTCCGGAATTTATTTATAAATGATGTTACCGACTGCTTCCATCACGCAGAATGCCTGCTGTTTGCTGATGATATAAACATTTTCACAGAAATATCTATTCTTTCAGCATATTTATTGCAAGATGATTTGGATAGATTCCAGTCTTGGTGTGACACTGAATTTGAAGAAATGTAACACTATTTCCTTTTCTAAGAGGAGGGCAACTGTTGAGAGGAATTATTTTCTTAATGGCACTCAGTTGTTGCGCGTCTCGTCGGTGAGGGACTTAGGCGTTACATTGACTCAACAGTGGGATTTCAACTCGCATGTAACTAATATATCGTCTAAAGCTCATCGTATGCTGGGTTTCATAAAACGAAATACCAAGGAGTTCACAAACATCAATACTCTACTGACATTATATTCGACCATTGTGAGACCACATTTGGAGTACTGTTGCATGGTATGGGATCCCCATAGCAAGTCTGAGATAAAGTTACTTGAAAGGGTCCAGACGAAATGTATACGCTTTATAGCGTATAAGTTTCATATTTGTGGTTCCTACCAAGAGATTTTAAGTAGCCTAGAAATGAATACGTTGGAGCAGCGACGGAGGAACGCGGATGTAATGCTAGGCTTCAATTTGATAAACGGTTGGATCGACTGCCCTTACCTTCTGGGCCAGTTTAAAATCAATGTGCCTAGCAGGGGTTTGCGTTCCTTCGACCTCTTCAACGTACCATTTCATCGTACCAATTATGGTAGAAACTATGGTATGGCTAGAGTTGCCGCGCACTGCAACTCGGCGAATATAGACTTTGCTACCACAAGCAAAAAGAATCTTAAGTCCATGCTCCGTGAGACAAATTAGATTTTTATTTTTGTTCACATTTTAATCTGTTTTGTTTGTTTTATTTGTATATTGTTTGTGATTTATATTTTAACCTTATTTATTACTTTTAGCATAGTGATGAGCATTTTGATCTTAATCTGTTGTGTATATTGTTTGTGATTTTATATATTTTAACTTAATTATTACTTTTGGGGCCTCGGTGGCCGAGTAGGTAGAGACCCTGCCCACAGACCCAGAGGTCGCGGGTTCGAGTCCCGTCCGGTGGAATCATTTATGAATAATAAATGATTCCATCCGGGTCCATGGTTGTAGTGTGAATGTGTTGTGGCGTCCTAGATGTAATTTCGATATAGAATTAGTTAAAAACAATAAAATATAGATTGATGGCTAATGGTCATAGTTACCAAGGCCAATAAAACAAACAAAAAAAAAAAAATTATTTTAACTTATTTTAGACTAGGCATTATGTATTTATTTTAAATGGATATCCGTAAATAAACATTAAACATTAAACAAAAGAAAATTGGATTTGCCGGGTGCTTCAATAAATATAAAGGTATTTATATACATATAAATAAACGATAAGTCATTCATGGAGATCGTTATAAAGTGCAGAAATTTACCTAAAATCAGTATTAACTCTGTAATTCTGGGCCGTTAATAGTTTTATGATTTAGAGTAGGCGGCATTTTTTTCTGGTGTCGCCCAGAATGCTAATTGAATGATGGAATAAATTTGAGGTTATGGTAAACTATGTGTTAACAGCCAGTGGTGCTAATCTAATTTAAAACCAAAGCCTACTCTAAATCATGTGATAAATGATCGCACGGTAGCACTGAAGCGGGTCGCTATAGACAGGGCTTCTAAAAAGTAGGTCGCAATTTTTAAAAGTTTGGAAACCCCTGATATAGAACTTAAAGAGTGCAAAATTGCTTCTTTGTAAATTATGTTCAATAATTTAAACAATAATAATCCTATATTGTTGAACCTAATTTATAAACCAATTTTCAATATTTCACCCTCAACTAGTTCAAACCTCAATCGATCACGTGATTATCGGCAATATCTGTACCATTATTATCCGTTTCCATTTCCGACTTGAATTACACGTGCCGGTAAATCATGTTTGCAATTGAATAAATGTGAGCCGTATTAATCCATAAAAGTTCGCACGCGGGGTTGAATTAGTCACGAACACGTCTTCGTGCACCCTCCCTCTATTTGTTTTTTACAGCCCTGCAAACGGTGAGTAAGTGTGCTTTCTGCACACTGCACCGAATAGCTGAAAATCAATTAAATATCCCGGGGATGGGGAAATTGGAGCGCGTTATCGAATGGAGTTTGTTGAATGCGGATTCGATTTTTCTGGTTTTTTTTTTTTGGGTGATTTTTATGATGAGCCGGGAAGCGTGGGAATTGAATTGAGATAATAGGTGGAATCTGAAGCGGCGAGACGTTAAATTCGCCTTTATTGGGCTAATTTAATCAGGTATTCGGATGATGTCACCGATTTATTCGTATGAAGTCAATTGAAATAGTAATAAGCTAAAAATTGAAAATTATCTGCTCCAGAAAGTTCTTTTAGAAAAGTAGTGTCTTGTTCTTCGCCAGTATAAATAAAAACGTTAATTTGACATCTCTAAAACAGGTGTCTCGGGCTTCTCTTGGGCCGCAATAAGTGAAGAACAAACAAAAAATCGTTTACATATTTTCACTCATAATAAGTGAAGAGGGAAGAAAGGAAACATTGATTTTTAACACTAAAAATCGTTGATAGCAAACTAACAGCCTTATTAATAGAATTGCCGCTAATACATTATAGTTTTATGCTAGTTAATTTCTATGAAACCCGTACAAACATATAACTATAAGTTCGTATTAATAGAACGAAATGTACATGTTATTAGTTAGTTTGAACTTGAATTTAAATAAATTTTAACTATTTAGAGGTTATGTTACATTGTTTATGTTTGCGAAAATGTTTCTTCCGTTGAATAATTTCATTGAATTTTATGTCTAGCGAATGATTCCACTCCTTGGTTAAGCAAGAAGTAAAATTTCAAGTTTAGGAAATATACTGCTTCGGTATGTACATTTATACATTTAAATAAATCAAAGGATTATAATCAAATACATTCGTTTTACAACGGCATTTGAGGTTATGTATAACACGGATCTCATGCCGTAAACCAAGGACGGTCGAGGTAAGAAGGATCGACAGATTCGAAGATTTTGGAGTGGGAGTATAGATCGCTTACGTCACAAATGCGCGCTGAATTTAATTTAATTTACTTTATTGACGGCTTATCACCATTTTAAAATAATACAATATAAATTTAATTCATAATACTTAATGATATAAAAAAACAAATAGAAAATAAATACAAATGTAGGCAGTGAACAAAAAAGAAATACATAACAATACATTCATATGAATCTAAGTCTAAAAAAAATAATAAGAATACATAACATTATAAACAGACGTATACATCAGTATTTAATAATAATTTTTTTAATTTATTAAATGTGTTACCAATGATACAAATGTTTCTACTATCACATATTTTGTTCCAATATCGACACATTCTAGAAAGTGGTTCATTGTTCCCATAATTTGATTTAAACATTTTAATTCTAAAAGTTAGTTTGGATCAAGTATTGGTAGGGATACTAAAATTAATCATGTTAAGAAGCTCAACACAATCGCATAAACCATTTACTATTTTGTATAAGAGACATAAATCCAAATAAATCCTTCTTTCATGGAGTGATTTTAAATTTAAAAGTACTAACATTTGTGATCTGCTGTAATTAACGCGAGATATGCCCAGAGTGAATGAAATATTTAATAAAAATTTGTTTTATACTCTTTCAATGCTGTTCACAGAATTTTTATAATATGGCGACCAAATATTCGACGCGTATTCTAGTTTAGATCTTACTAATGACAAATACAATGTTCGTTTAGTGTTAATAGAAAATTTGTAGCCAAAACGTTTTATAAATCCAAGTGATTGTAGAGCTAAATTTGTAATATGGTTTATGTGATTCATAAATGTGAGCTTCGTATCAAAAATCACTCCAAGATCTCTAACGGAACCAACACGATATAGAATACAGTTATTTAGGATATATTTATGTAGTATAGGGTTCTTACTTCTGCAAAATGACATGACTGAACATTTGCTATAGTTTAATGAAAGATCGTTGTCTGCACACCATTCACTTAAGTGATTAATATCTTGTTGCAGAAAATGTATATCGTCAATTGAAGAAACAGTTCGAAAAAGTTTAAAATCATCAGCAAAAAGCAAGAACTTACTATTTTTAATTTAACTACCTATATCATTAATGAACAACAAAAATAGGATTGGTCCGCAGTGCGATCCCCGAGGGACACCAGATGATACTTTTATTGTTCGTGATATAAAGTTTTTTATTTTAACAAATTGTGTTCGTTCCGTCAGAAAGCTCGAAAGCCAATTTAAAACTGCAGTTCCAAAGCCATAATTCCTCAATTTACTCAACAGCATTGCATGCGATACACGGTCGAAAGCTTTTGAAAAATCTGTGTAAATGGCGTCGATTTGTTTATTATTTTCAAAAGCGTTTAAAAGGAATGATTGAAATGTTAGTAAATTAGTAACAGTTGATTTACTATTACAAAAACCGTGTTGTTCTGGGCATATAATTTGTTTGCAATGCCAAATAAGTTGTTTAGATACTAATTTGTCGAATATTTTAGGAATTACTGATCGGTTGCAAATTCCACGATAATTTCTGATATTCTCACGGTTGCCACTTTTGTATAAAGGAACAATATAGCTTTTTTTCCAAATATATGGGAACACGCCACCCTCTAAAGATGATTTAAATATAAGATAAATAGGCTGACACAAAGAATAAACACATCTTTTAAGAAAGTAGGCTGAAATGCCATCAGGGCCTATAGAGCAAGAGTCATGCAAAGATGACAGAGTATTAAACACATCACTCATATTTAATTGTAACCTATTTAACATTATATTATCAGAAGTATAAACATGATTATTACGCACTGTATGAACTTTACTACCACAATATACTGATTCAAAAAAGTCTGCAAATAAGTTTACACATTCACTTCCTGATGTCGATTTCCGTTCATCCAGAAACGTGTTTTTAGGTAAGCCATCAGTTTTTGTTGATGTACGGACATAATTCCAAAAATTCTTCGGTTTACTAATTAATTCATTTTCCAGATTATTAATATAGTTCCTAAATAATTGTCTCGCTAAGTCTTTACATTCTCTTCTTAGTGAGGTAAATGTATGTAGGTCATCAACTCTGCCGCTATATTTGAATTGACGATGCGCTGATTGTTTTCTTTTCGTAAGAGAGATTAATACATTATTATACCATTTTGGATAAGTGGAGGATTTAATGCTTTTAACTGGAATGTATTTATTAAAAATGGAAAAGCAAACTTCATAAAATTTATCAACTAAAATATTTACATCCGTGTCTACTAGGTATTCTGACCATACTACACTTGATAAACACATATTAATGTCATCATAATTTGCTGCTTTAAAATCAAATACAAAATCTTCATATTCCAACATATTGTTTATTAAAGTCCGATCTTCTTTTATCTCAATTGTGTAGAATTCATGATGCATTGAACTGCGGGAGAGAGGATCGTTTGAAATGTAAATATGTATATCCACAATATTAGAAAAAAATAGGTCCAAAAAAACACCTCTTTTGTTGGGAATTGTATTCTTTTGCCGTAGGTTATAGTATTCCAAGTTTTCTGCCAAAATTTGAGCATTTGTTGAACTATTCTCATCACATAAAACATTTATCCCATTTAATTTAAATGTGGTTACTTCATTATATACACTATATTTAGTAAAATGAAACTTGTATAGATTTAAGCAAGTTGTTACACATTCGTATATTGATTACTTATATATTTTTGTATGTTTTATAATTAATTTACTTTCTTTTTAACTATATTGTCTTGTAATTAGGATATGTTTCCTGTTGGACAATAAAGATTTATTATTATTATTATTATTATTATGATATTTTCATCTTTATAAAAATATCCACATCATCATAGGAAATCTACTTAGCGAAAACCAGAAATAAGTAAACAGAACACAAACCCTTTCATCGTTGAACGTTTGCTCTTTTCTCGGAAAATATCCATAGTGTAGCACCAGGAAAAGGGGGAGTCGAGCGAGAGTGAGTAATTGGGCTACCCTCCTAATTAATATACAAGCAGAGTGGGTTCTGCTGTAACAACTTTATCATGGTAATAAAGCTCGCGTGCTTAAGTGAACCGGGCGAGGAAGCGCTATCGCAACCGCAGACGTCGACGATGATATCTTTCGTCGACAGATATTCGCTCTGCAGGTGCTGAGATTGCTCCTGCTGGTGGTGCTCTTGATGTCTGCATTATCAAAACAGACGAGGGTTTATAAATACATGATACGGAGGTGGAGATGCCGTGTAAATTGATAAGTTTGTGTATTGATGCAGCTGTGAATTGAACAGATAAGGATGATGGAGGTCTTTTGCATTGCAAATAGATGTAGATACTTTTCTCGGCAGCAAACATATACCTTGAGAAACTGATATTTACATGATATTAGATGCGTTTTTATTTTTCATATCTCTGCATAGAATTCATCTTTCAGAAACATTGCATTGCCTTTTGTTATAACCACAATCTTGCCCCAATAAAATGTACAACCTGACAATTGAGTAATTAAAGCGTTGGACATATTTTTGTATACCCCCTTTTTTTCTAATAAATTAGTATACAAGCTCTGTCTATTATCTATTAAATCAGATTAAATAAAACAACACATTCAACAGATCAATATTTACAATCTGACCTAGTTATGTTAGTGGTAATTAACATCGATAATTACCACTGGTAACTATTGTAATTTACGAAGCGAAGCGACTAAACCAAATTTTCAGGTTTTTCTAAACTCGAAATTTTACTTCATGCTTAGTCTGGGAGTGGAAAACACTCGTAAAGCTTCAAATTGAACTTAAAAAAAAACAATAAATATCTAAAGACAAACAAACCACAAACAACAGCAAGAAGAAACAGAAATTGTGAAAACATTAAAACAAAAGGACCTATTTTACTTAAAATCTGACAAAGGTAACAGCGTTTTAATTGTTAAAAAAGCGGATTATTTAAGTGATATAAACAAAATGTTAGATTCAGGTCCATACATAAAACAAACAAAAAACCCAATTAAATTATATATCACTAAAATAAACAACGCATTAAAAACTCCAACATCTTTAATTGATAAAAATCTGGCTTATAGATTAAAAGTTAGAAATCCAATACTACCTAGATTATACTGTTTACCTAAAGTACACAAACCAGGTAATAAATATAGACCCATAGTTTGCAACATAAATTCACCCACCTACAAAATAGCAAAATGGCTAGTAAAAGAATTTCAAACATTACAAATTAAGAACGATTGCTCCATTAGAAACTCAATTGAATTTTGTAATAAACTCCGAGACGTAAAAATAGGTCCAGACGAAAAAATATTATCTTTCGACGTAGAATCACTGTTTCCTAGTATTCCAATCAAAGAAACATTAAAAATCCTTGAAAACATACTAACGGAAAATCTAATTGCAAGAAATAAAATAGACCAATACATTAAACTCACAGAAATTGTCATGGAATGTAACACTTTTGAATTTAATAATATATATTATAAACAAACTTTTGGCACAGCCATGGGTAACCCCCTGTCACCTTTTTTAGCGAATATTTTTCTAAATCACCTAGAAAATAAAGCCAAACACTCCATTGACAATTTCCCTAAAATTTGGTACCGATACGTAGACGATGTTTTCGCCATCATCAAAAACACCACTAACATTAATAATTTAAAATCGGAATTAAATAACCTTTATCCCAGTATAAATTTTACAGTTGAAATTGAAAATAATGGAAAACTTCCCTTTTTAGATATTCTTGTAAGTAGAAACGACAATAAGCTAGATTTTAATATATATAGAAAAGGTACTCATACGTTTAATTATATCCACTCATCATCTTCGACACCGATTAAATATCAACTTTCAGCATTTAAAAGTATGATAGACAGAGCGATTAAATTACCACTTTTAGAAGAAAACAGGAAAGCAGAATTTAAGTTTATATTGGAAATAGCAAAATTTTTAGATTATAACCCTAATACCATTCAAAAATTAATTAATAAGAGCATAAAATCTCACAAGATCAAATCAATAACGAGTTTACAGAAGCAAGAAAAACAGCCTATTAACTATGCTAGAGTCATTTACGTACCTAGACTAAATAATCATATAAATAAGTTATTTAAAAAATTCAACCTGACGGCAGCACAATACACAAATTCAAAAAGTGGTATACTTTTAGGAAACACATTTAGTAAATGAGAATTCATTGAAAAATCTGGAATTTATTCAATAAAATGTGATAACTGTGAGAAAGTGTATATCGACCAAACAACCCGCAATTTAAATATTAGATTCAAAGAACACAGTTATCACATAAAAAACCAGAATCCAGAAAAATCTGCAATTGCACATCATAACTTTACAACAGGTCATAAATTCAGCATCAACAATATGAAACTCCTAAAAGAGTCCAATAAGTATAAATTAAACATGTTGGAAGCCATAGAAATGCGTAAAAAAAAAAATAATTTATTGAACTTCGATTTTAGTCCCTTAAATAACCCGCTTCTAAATTTGTTACCTCCATAAACAACACGCAATAAAATTTGTTAACCTACCCAAAGGTCTTCCCTTAATCTGGGGTTTTTCCCTTTAATCCACTGTAGGTATAAAGAAACCGCGCAACAGTTGTAAGAATTAGTTGTTATTGAAAATGAGTGCTTAGCACTTGAAATATATATCTAACCATTAGAAAATAAAGTGTGAAGAAAGGATACAACAGTGTTAATTATTTATGATCTAAACATTGAGTATACATATCCCAATTACGGGTTGTAGGTTTTTAAATATTCGTTGTTTTCTTAAAAGAGGTCAGTTTGAAGTTTAAACGAGTGTTTTCCACTCCCAGGTTAAGCATGAAGTAAAATTTCGAGTTTAGAAAAGCCTGAAAATTTGGTTTGGTTGCGTAGCGCGAAGCGCGGAGCGACCAAACCAAATTTTCAGGCTTTTCTAAACTCGAAATTTTACTTCATGCGCCACGCGTATAAGACACTGATTTCAAGCGAAGTTTACTCTTTCACAACATTTCAGTACTTTCAGTGTTTAATACGCGTGGCGCATGAAGTAAAATTTCGAGTTTAGAAAAGCCTGAAAATTTGGTTTGGCCGCTCCGCGCTTCGCGCTACGCGACCAAACCAAATTTTCAGGCTTTTCTATACTCGAAATTTTACTTCATGCTTAGTCTGGGAGTGGAAAACACTCGTAAAGCTTCAAATTGAACTTAAAAAAAAAAACAATAAATATCTAAAGATTGAGTATACATATCCCAATTACGGGTTGTAGGTTTTTAAATATTCGTTGTTTGCTTAAAAGAGGTCAGTTTGAAGTTTTAATGAGTGTTTTCCACTCCCAGGTTAAGCATGAAGTAAAATTTCGAGTTTAGAAAAGCCTGAAAATTTGGTTTGGTTGCGTAGCGCGAAGCGCGGAGCGACCAAACCAAATTTTCAGGCTTTTCTAAACTCGAAATTTTACTTCATGCGCCACGCGTAAATGACACTGATTTCAAGCGAAGTTTACTCGTTCACAACATTTCAGTACTTTCAGTGTTTAATACGCGTGGCGCATGAAGTAAAATTTCGAGTTTAGAAAAGCCTGAAAATTTGGTTTGGCCGCTCCGCGCTACGCGACCAAACCAAATTTTCAGGCTTTTCTAAACTCGAAATTTTACTTCATGCTTAGTCTGGGAGTGGAAAACACTTGTTTTAAGCTGCGAATTGAACTCTAAAAAAGCGCCAGTCTGGGCTCAGCGTGAAGGCCAAGTCCTGCTCCCTCCACACCCAGCTCCCCGAGATGGTGCTGTTGTTATCCTCTCCGAAAGGCGAAAGCGGCTTTTCTCATCTTGTCGAGACGTTGGTACATGCCGGCGATCAGGTTACAGCTCATGGAGACTTTGGTGAGCTCCTCGTTGTACTTGTACTCGCCATACCAGATCGAGTAGTTTTCGGGGTCGAACTTTTCCCAGAAGTAGGGGATGGATTTTGACTCGTTTTCGTTTGAGTAGCGGTATATGAAGTCGTCGAAGTTGAAGGTTCCCTTGGGAAGGGCGTAGAAGAGGTCTTTGGATTTTGGTTCAGTCGTTAGGGCCGCTTCCGCTGCGTTTATTTTTTCTACTGGCTTGACCTCTTTTTTCTTCTGTGGTCTCTTTTCATTCTTCTCTTTCTTCCTTTGTTCTTTCTTGTTATTCTTCGCTTTACCGGTTTGCTGTTGTTGCTGTTGGAATTTTTTGGGGTCGACCTCAGCGTGCTTGGCGCAGAGCTGGAGCTCACCGTTGACAACCTTGAACTCAGGCTGGTTGACGAGGGTGAGGAACCAGCGGTTGTCACTTTCGAAAACAGGTGGTGCATGGTGCACGCCACTGAGATATCAGCGAGGGAGATCATTTGACCGACGAGGAACGTCCTGGTGACCAAGTGGGTGTTAAGTACGGACATGATATGCTTGACATCTTCTTTGGACTTATCGAAGTTCTGTTTGATGTATAGCATATGTTAATTCCGATGACAGGGAATACCCAGGCGCAGGCGACAGGAAGAACTTCATTGTCGGCAAAGCTCACCCATGGCACGACTTCAGCCTTTTCAAAATCGTTGTTGCCACGAAGCTGCTGGCTGGCGACGTAGTAGGCAATTGCTGTCATTCAAATATTTACCATCGGATGTTTCAAAAGCCGGCACCTTACCGCTGGGGAACTTCTTGAGGAATTCCTCGAATTTGTTGGTCTCTCCGAAGACGAAATTTTGTGCCAATTTGACGTTGGCGGTCGAGTACTGGGCCGCCACAAGAGCCTTGTACGCACGAAAGTTTTCGGGGTAGGTGTAGAGAGTTCCGGCGGCCATCGTTGCAGACTTCGATGACAGAAAGGAAGATCGAGCGGGGTGAAGGGTTTTTTTAGACATAATAAATATTGTGTTATATATTGTTGTTGTCGTGAACAAACTGTAGTGTATAACTCGCATATAATGGCTTTTAATCACTCGAACAACTTGCATCACTCGCCTTCGGCTCGTTCCGCACATCTTGTTCTCGTGATTATTAGCTATCATTATATGCTCGTTGTAGAATATACTATTTACGTGTCCTAACATTTTGTTTCCACCGATGGTACGTGCACAAGACTTCCCTTTCAACTTCAAATTAAACCTAACCAATATAAAATTGGGAATAAGCAGCATCAAATTTCGAATAAACAATTTAAAATTGGGAATTAATTATTTAAAATTGGGGCAAAGCAAATTTTATTTGACAAAGAAATGTTCTATGTTTAAAAAAAAATACTTGGTTAAATTCATTAACATTTTGGTTCTTTATTCCAACTAGTTTCGACATTGAGTTATTTTTGGGGAACTCCTTGAGAATGATACAATGTCGAAAGTAGTTGAAATAAAAAACCAAAACATGTTTTTTTTATTCCATGACTTTCTCCATTGTTTCTTCAAAATGTTTTTATTTAATAAAGGCTCGACTTTATTTAACACCCCGTGGAATAACATGCATCATAATATAGAATCGGTGAGGTTTTATAGAAGTTTGTAGTCAACATTTCAAAGTTGAAAAAACTGAACTTTTATCATTTCCGTAGTGAATTTATTGATTTTAATTGGTGATATATGTCACACTATATTGACATATATCACCAATTAAAATCAATAAATTCACTACGGAAATGATAAAAGTTCAGTTTTTTCAACTTTGAAATGTTGACTACAAACTTCTATAAAACCTCACCGATTGCTGTTAACCATTGCAATCTTTACTGGAGCCATTGGGGAAGTCGAAAGAAATGTTTGTTAAAGACTTCAATCTAACTTCCACTTAAATTTAGATTTAACCGGATGACGATTATAACACATTTATTAGCACATTACACTTGGACTCATATGGATTTACAGAATAACTAACATGAATTAATACACTCTTAGAAATTCATTTGGGCTGGATTCTGGTTTGTGTCAACGACTATATTTCGCCGAAAAAAATGTTTGCTCACGTTGAATATTCCACATACTTCTAGGTTAGGTTAGGTTAGAAGAAAGGTTTGCAATAGAATAAATTGCGTAAAATTTGGTTTGGCCGCTCCGCGCTTCGCGCTACGCGACCAAACCAAATTTTCAGGCTTTTCTAAACTCGAAATTTTACTTCATGCGCCACGCGTATAAGACACTGATTTCAAGCGAAGTTTACTCGTTCACAACATTTCAGTGCTTTCAGTGTTTAATACGCGTGGCGCATGAAGTAAAATTTCGAGTTTAGAAAAGCCTGAAAATTTGGTTTGGCCGCTCCGCGCTTCGCGCTACGCGACCAAACCAAATTTTCAGGCTTTTCTAAACTCGAAATTTTACTTCATGCTTAGTCTGGGAGTGGAAAACACTCGTTTTAAGCTGCGAATTGAACTCTAAAAAAGCGTATGCATTTGTATACCTAATAGAAAATTCCCTGTATGTACACTTAAAAGAAAAATTCAATATTTATTTATTGTTTAATGAGTTAAAAATAAACGCTTGTTTTATTTCAGAATCGAATGCAGGAGAGTTTAAAACTGTTCGACTCTATTTGCAACAACAAGTGGTTCACGGACACCTCCATCATTCTGTTTTTGAACAAAAAGGATCTGTTCGAGGAGAAAATCAGAAAATCGCCGTTGACGATATGTTTCGTCGAGTTCGCAGGTAAGGAATACATAATATTCATCACAACGAAACGTAACATAAGTTTTTAAACTCAGATTCACATTTTTGTTGGACACCAGTGCCGCAATTACAAAGCCGTCTAGCTCAGAGACAAGGGAATTTAAAGTTACGCCACTTTAGACCAGAGCTGGGACGAATCCTCGTAAAAAGGATTCGAATCACGAATCCGAATCACCTAATATGATTCGAATCACGAATACTCAAATAAAGGATTCGTAAGAGATAAATATGATTCGAATCAAAGATTCGAATCCTGTTTTTTCGAATCACGAATACAAATCCTTTAAGAATAAATTTGATTTTATTATTTTTTTACAACCATTAACATATAAATATCGTTATCAGTTGTTTTAACAATAATATTCAAAACCTAATTATTTATTATTAACACCGAACATCGTTGATAACAGCCTAAATATCTGTGTTACTCTGATTAAAGATGTATTTGTGTGTTTTTGAACTACACTTCAAATCAGTGGTTTATACGCGTGGCGCATGAAGTAAAATTTCGAGTTTAGAAAAGCCCCGTGAAAATTTGTCTCGGGTCGCTGCGCGACCCTCGACAAATTTTCTACGCGGGGCTTTTCTAAACTCGAAATTTTACTTCATGCTTAGTCTGGGAGTGGAAGACACTCGTTACTTAAAAATATGTCACAACTGTTAAAGTATGTATCGTCAGATGCCTGACTTCAGGCAAAATAAGTGAGTTACTCAACTGTTTCCAAGGCACTCTCTGATAAACCAAAAGATTAAAATTTTACATATAAAATGTACAATAAACTATAAGTGTGGTACATCATTGAATTCAGTAAAAAATATTCTTCCAAACAATATGAAAATCCAAAATGGCGCCTATAAGAAAAAAAAATAGCTATGGTCCCTAGGTAAATGTTATAGTTATCTTAAAATAAAATATGTTAATAGATTTATCGTTAAAAAGTGCCTATAATGTCCAAGTTGTAAATGTCTGGATTCAATAGTTTTTGAATAAAAAAATTAAAAACGAATTTTCAAAAAATACGTTTTTCGACAATATCTCATAAACGAAAATAGATATTTCATATTTGTTTTTGGATTATTATTGGGCCCTAAATTACGCAACTTTGCCCCAATTTAACCGACTCTCTATCTCATCAAATAACCGAGATACCTATACATTCTGTTGAAATACGGACACCCTGTATAATAATAATAATAATAATAATAATAATAATAATAATAATGAAATCAAAGGCATGTGGGTGTAGAGGGTGACCATTCAATAAAATAATAATAATAATAATAATAATAATAATATAAAATTTATTGTATTGGTATTTCCTAAATATTATAATTAAATAAGTATTTTACATTGTTTACCGTATATTTACGAATATATTAAAAAATAAATACTTATTTCAGTAATTTAATATTAACCCATTAAGCGCCATTGATGCATACACGCAACATTATTAATTTTTTGTTAATAAAATTATAAAACAAGTTAATATAATATATTATATTACTTGACCTGACTTGAAAATGTATGAAGAAAAATGTAAATATTTTGTTATTTTAATATTTTGATTATTACTCATTTAAAAAACATAATGTGAGTGTATTTCTATCTTCACAATAATAAGTGTTTTATGCGCGTGGCGCATGAAGTAAAATTTCGCGTTTAGAAAAGCCTAAAAATTTGGTTTGGCCGCTCCGCTTCGCGGAGCAACCAAACCAATTTTTTAGGCTTTTCTAAACTCGAAATTTTACTTCATGCTTAGTCTGGGAGTGGAATCACTCGTTCTAAACTTCATATTGCATGTTTTTATATAAAATCGACGAATGCCTGAAATTTTACAGCATATACATTATGTATATTTAAAAGAAAAAATCACAGAATGTAATACAATAAGTCATTCATAGATATCATAAAATGAAATGCATAATTTTACCCAAAATCAACTTTTAGAGTTATCTCTATAATTGCTTGGCCAGTAATGGATTAATCAAATATTAATTTAATATTAATCAAATATTAATTAATATTATTAATCAAATGTCTAAAAGTCTTGTGTTAAAAATCACCAGAAATCAGATGTTTTGTTATTAAACTAATTTCAATTACGTTAACAACGAAAAACTCTGATATAATTAAGATCTTTGCGAGACTGAAGAATTTTTAAAAAGATTTGGATACAAATTTTCTTTTTTGGCATATATTTGCTCATTTAAAACTTTTTTATAAACATTTTCAAGCAATACCTTTTCAAAATTGTATAAATTTAATGCTTACTCATACCAAACATGTTTCAAACATTAGTTGTAGATAATGGAAAATACACAACTTTTACCTAAAAACTTGTCACCTTAACTATATTGTTAATGATCAGTATACAAAAAAGTGATCTCCCCTAGGCTCTTTTTTAATTTGATAATCACTATATATTATATATTCCATTTGTTTCTGGATCTCGCCTAGCTATGGAAAAGTGACAGTTTAAGTATTGTAAATGGGGCTGGTTGTGTTTTAAATCAGGGTTTTTAAATGTCACTGTCAGATGTTCGATTTTAAGGTTATAATTTCTGACTATTGTGATCTTACACTGTTGCCTGTTTTACAAATTTTCAGATATAAAAGGATAATAATATGCAGTTTTAAGATTAACAAAATTTACTACTTGGTTTTTGTACATACAAACACAGCAATAATATTGTATATAACAAATATAATGAATTCGGCTCTGCAAACTTATTTCGTCATCCATTTGTATTTCTCGCTTGGGTCTTCCCGTTAACACATTTTGATCAACTCCATCCATCCACCTTAATTTTGGTCATTCTCTCTTCTGTTGGCCCTCAGTATTTTTTTGTAGAATTGCAAATTTATTCCCACCCTCTTGTGATACTGATAATTTTCATGTCAAACAATTTTTAAGCCCTCATTCCACTTTTATTATTTAGTCAAGAGAACCTGCATCTGAATCTTCTGATGTTTGTTTTGAGCCAGATTCCCCAAGCGAAATAATTTGTAACATTTTTGATTCAGAGATAATCTTTGGCATGTTAATATTTAATATGTGCCTGAAATTATTTTTCACTTTGACATTGACACAGCATTGCAACACTAGATTAATTTGATTTAATAATAAAATGCTCGAAGAAGCGACCGCGTGGCGAAATAATTGTTGCAAGATTAACAATAAACCTCTTGAAAATTAAAAAGAGGATTACTTATGATATCATAAATTATTGCAACACTGTTAAAATAAGGAATCAGGAGTGCCAATTAATAAAAAATGTAAATGTTGATACTGCAACATAACAACACGAAAGCATGGCTAGGCGAGATCCAGAAACAAATGGAACGGTGTATATTTGGTTTGAGTTACGTGAAGAGTTGAATATAATAAACTTAATAAAGGACTAACACTTTCTTTACTAAAAACATTTATTTACGCTAAATGTACATTTCGAACACTACGTATTCATTATCAATAGCTTACTGTTAGTAAAGGACTAAACTTTCTTCACTAAAAACATTTATTTACGCTAAATGTACATTTCGAACACTACGTGTTCATTATCAATAGCTTACTAACAGTAAGCTATTGATAATGAATACGTAGTGTTCGAAATGTACATTTAGCGTAAATAAATGTTTTTAGTAAAGAAAGTGTTAGTCCTTTATTAAGTTTATTATTGATAATCACTCACAAATTGCTGCTTCATTAGTAACTTAATCAAAAAATTTCAAACAAAAGATAATAAAAACACACAACACAAACTTTTGCTTAATCACTTTTCACCTCAGTTCTTTTGTTTATGAATTAGAAACTAAAAAATCTAGTGGAGATCAACAACTCATCGACTATGGCTTTCGACGTCTAAGTCAAGAAAAGTTGTAGCTAACGAAAAAATAAACCACTTTTATCTAAACACTTTTTACCTCAGCTCTTTTGTTTTTGAATTAGAAACTAAAATATCTAGTGGAGATCAACAACTCACCGACTATGGCTTTCGATGTCTAAATCAAAAAATGTTTGAAACAAAATTTGTAGCCAATGATAAAATAAATCTCTTTTACCTAAACACTTTTCACCTCAGCTCTATTGTTTTTAAATTACAAACTAAAAAATCTAGTGGTGATCCACAACTCACCGAGTATGGCTTTCGACGTCTAAATCAAACAATGTTTCAAACAAAAGTTGTAGCCAACAAAAAAACAAACCACTTTTATCTAAACACTTTTCACCTCAGTTTTTTTGTTTTTGTTTACTAAACCGAGAAAGATTTTTTTTAAGATAAATACACAACTTTATGACAAATTTATGATAATTCGACAATTTACGAAACAATGTTTCAAACAAAAGTTGTAGCCAACAAAAAAATAAACCACTTTTATCTAAACACTTTTCACCTCAGTTTTTTTGTTTTTGTTCAATAAACCGAGAAAGATTTTTTTGAAGATAAATACACAACTTTATGACAACTTTATGATTATTCGACAATTTACGAACGAGTGTCTTCCACTCCCAGACTAAGCATGAAGTAAAATTTCGAGTTTAGAAAAGCCCCGTGAAAATTTTTCGAGGGTCGCGCCAGCGACCCGAGACAAATTTTCGGGCTTTTCTAAACTCGAAATTTTACTTCATGCGCCAAGCGTATAAAACAGTGATTTAACGAGAAATTTAAAAACGCACAAAAGACATTTTTCAAGTTAATCCTTACAATTAATTTGAATTATTTTTGACGATTCAAAACCTTTTGTAAGTATTCGAATCCTATTATAAATATTCGAATCCTTTTATCATTCGAATCACCCACATTTGGATTCGAATACGAATCCTCTTAACAAAATGTAAGGAATCCGGATCACGAATCCAGTTGAACTAAAATATTCGAATGCCTCTTTTGAATCCTCTAGAAGGATTCAAATCCTGAAAGATTCAAATCTGGCCAATTCATTATTCTCAAACGTTGGACAGTGTTTGACTCTGTTTTAAGTTGTCCAATAATCATCCATTCATTATTGTCAGTAGTTGGACAGTCTTTGATCTTCCTTTTTGTTCGATAATTGTCAACTAATTATTTGTCAGGCATTGGACAGTATTAGAAGATTCTAATTGTTTTATTGAGTTATGTGGAGTATTTAATCACAATAAAAATCACTTTTATTCCTTACTTCACTTTTAAAAAATGGTGATGTGTCCATCATAGTACTTTCCCCCGTAAATTGCGTATTAAATCACTTTTAAAATATTTGTAGCATTATTATTTTCAAAATGTCTTCAACTTTTGATAACTACAACTTTTATTTGAAACATTTTTCAATTGGATCAACACATACTGACACAAACCAATGACTAGATAAAAAACACTATTTATTGAATATCTAAAAAACTAAGAGTGCTATGACAAAAAGTGAAGATACAAAAAATCTTTAATATTTCATTACCTACAACTTTTATTTGAAACATTTTCCAATTGTATCAACACACACACTGACACAAATCAATGACTAGATAAAAAACACTATTTATTAAATATCTCAAAAACTAAGAGTGCTATGACAAAAAGTAAGTGAACAATACATCTTCATTTTGTTATTATCTACAACTTTTATTTGAAAGAATTTTTTGTTTGATGAACATTTATTGAAAAAATTGAAAAAACTGAAAAACGCTAAGAGTAAAGTACCACTTCCGGTTTTCCGATTTTCACCAAAAGCTTTTCAGTTCTCCCGATTGTGACAAAAAGCTTAAGTTTCAAGTTTCATCTCGATATCTTTAGCGGTTTTTGCGGTACAGCGCACACACAGACACACACACAGACAGACAGGCAGACAGACAGACATTTTTCAAAAATGGTCTTATTCGACTCAGGGGACCTAAAAACGGATATTTCCGCTAAAATTTTTGATTCAAAAATTTTCACGAAAACAATACTTTTCCTTTGTATTACATACGGGGGAAAGTAATAAAAAAGTGAAGTAAGGAATAAAAGTGTTTTTTTTTTATTAGAAGATTCTGTTTTAAATTATGCCAACAAATGTTTAATGACTTGTTCGTTTTTAGGTGCACAGGAGTACGGTGAGGCAGCGGCCTACATCCAGGCCCAATTCGAGGCGAAGAACAAATCGACAACCAAGGAAATCTACTGCCACATGACCTGCGCCACGGACACACACAACATCCAGTTTGTGTTCGACGCCGTGACCGACGTCATCATCGCCAACAACCTCCGTAACTGCGGCCTCTACTAAACAAAAATAACCAAAAACAAAAAATAAAAATCGTCTTGTATCTCACACACGTGCAAAACAGAAAAAAAAAACACGCTGCGGTCATTCAGTTATTCTACGACATTTTCAAGGAATTATATTATATGAATATATTAATGAAAAAAAAAACACGTTATAAAAAAAAGAAGGGGTAAGCGCGCGCAAGGAGAAAAAACTAAACGTTTCGTTTTCTTTTTAATAAAGCACAACTTTCCTATTTTTTTCCTAATTAATTTCTGTTTAAATGAAAATGTTTTGTGAATGACTCAAGAGAGATTTGAGTGCGTCGTTTGCAAGTTTATTTTTTTTTAGTTGTTATTAATTTATTGTTTATGTGAGAATGTGAAAAAGAATGAGAATAATTTGGTGCTTTGAACATGATTATTTTTGTTTAGGTTTAGTTGATGATAACATTTAATTGAAAAAAAAAACAAATGATAAGGGAAAAGCCGCAAAGGTGCACCTCATATGTGATAAAAGATGCAATCCGTGCGCACATTTCGGGAAAAAAAACCTTCTGCGGCGCTTTCGTTCCGGTTGCACAAAAAAAATAATTTTGAGAAAAAAATTAACAAAAAAATATAATACGTGCCATCTACTTCTCCTCAAAACTGCATTTATATCGACGTATGTATGTTATACGGGGAATTTTTCTTTTAAGTAAGAGAGTTGATCGAATAGTTAAGTTACAAAATGTTTTATCGCAGGCTTTGTAACCTTACCTATTAATCACCCCTTGTTTACGAAATTCTGATGCGTATGTATTTTGAGGCATTCGTTGGTTTTTTCTAATAAGTTCAATTTGAAGCTACTAACGAGTGTGTCCACTCCCAGACTAAGCATGAAGTAAAATTTCGAGTTTAGAAAAGCCTGAAAATTTGGTTTGGTCGCGTAGCGCGAAGCGCGGAGCGGCCAAACCAAATTTTCAGGCTTTTCTAAACTCGAAATTTTACTTCATGCGCCACGCGTATACAACACTGATTTACAGTAAAGTTTAAAATATTCTAAGTATTTAAAAAAAATGATCGATGAGGCTAATAATTGTTGAAAGTTCATCTTCACTTTATTATTATATATAAACAACAATTTAAAACACTTTCTAATAATATATGTACTGCCTGGATGTTGCGTGCACGTTAAAGATCCCTACCGGTGGGTTGGAACTCCCATCGGGTTCGGCAAAATTCCCGGATAGCTGTAGACCTAATCTCCGGCGTCATGATTGGCCATAGCAGCGGAAATAGATAACGTAAAACCCAAAAAAACCCAAACCCAAAATATATCGTATGTTCAATACAATTAAACCTCTAGAGTGCCATGGAAAATATTGTAGGTTGGCAACTCTGAAATTATACATTATAATTATTATGTCAATGTTCAATAAAATCAAACCTCTAGAGTGCCATGGAAAATATTGTAGGTTGGAACTCTGAAATTATAATTATTATGTCAATATTCAATAAAATTAAACAACAATTTAAAACACTTTCAAATAATATATCGTATGTTCAATACAATTAAACCTCTAGAGTGCCATGGGAAATATTGTAGGTTGGCAACTCTGAAATTATACATTATAATTGTTATGTCAATAATATTCAATAAAATGAAACCTCTAGAGTGCCATCGAAAATATTGTAGGTTGGCAACTCTAAAATTATACATTATAACTATTATGTCAATGTTCAATAAAATCAAACCTCTAGCGCGCCATGAAAAATATTGTAGGTTGGAAACTCTGAAATTATAATTATGTCAATATTCTATAAAATTAAACCTCTAGAGTGCCATGGATAATATTGTAGTTTTGCAACTCTGTAATTATAATTATTATGTCTGACGTTTTATATGTCAATTCCTAAAGCATGTGGCCAACTTAAATTTAAAAAAAAAATGATAAGGAACTCAAAAGTTTTTTTTTTATTGAACATTCAATATATACAATATATATTTTTTTAAATTGTTTTATTTATATAAAAGTATATTTTTATTTCTCCTTTTGCAGTTTATTTTTAATTACACAATAATTCAGTGTTTTATACATGGTGAAGTAAAATTTTGAGTTTAGAAATGGAAATGTTATGCCACGCGTATAAAACACTGATTAACAGTGAAGTTCAAAATATTTTGGTTGAGTTTTCAATCCTGCTTCAGCAGTCTATTTTTAATACTGATTTAGCCGTATATTTTTAACTTCACAATTAATCAGTGTTTTATACGCGTGGCGCATGAAGTAAAATTTCGAGTTTAGAAAAGCCTGAAAATTTGGTTTGGCCGCTCCGCTTCGCGGAGCGACCAAACCAAATTTTCAGGCTTTTCTAAACTCGAAATTTTACTTCATGCTTAGTCTGGGAGTGGAAAACCCTCGTTCGAATCGTCAAATTTAACGCTTTTACAAAACGCAATGAATGCCTGAAATTTTACATGGCATGCATCCGAAATATGTACACTTACAAGAAAAATTTCCTATGTAAATTAAACATATATAGGGTGTACGAAAAGTAATGTACTCGTATCAGGATTATTTTTATGTTTGTGCTGAGTTAACAAAAAAAAACAATTCAAATAAAAGTGCTGATTTAAGCGAGCAATCAAAAATATTTTTTATAAATATACTGCTAAATGTTTCATATAATAACGTTTGATCAGTGGCGTAGCCAAAGAGAGGCCCAGATATTTGAAACAATAGTAATTAATCAATTTACGAAATTTTGTTTTTCAGTTTAGTTATTTTTCTTCGTTTAATGATTTTTATTTAAATGAACAAAAACATGTCAAAGTTTAGGCGTTTAAGAAGATAACGCCTAAACTTTTAAATGTTTTTGTTCATTTTAATTAAAATCATTAAAAGAAGGAAAATAACCAAACTGAAGAACAAAATTTAGTACATTGATTAATTACTATTATTTTAAATGTTCTTTTTTGTTCTTATATTTATGATGATTTTTGATTTTTATTTAAATGAACAAAAACATTTCAAAGTAAAGGCATTCGAGAAGATAACAACCAAGGCTGTAGCCAAAGGGGGATATGGGGGTTCACCACCCCTCCAAATTTTTCAAAATATTAAATTTTTGTATGTAAAAGTGGCCCTGAAAAAGTAAAAACATATTTTTCCAGTAAAACCCCCCCGAAATGTGTATATCCCAACCCGAAAGTTTTTTCTAACTAGGACCTAGAACTCAACACAGAAGAATTTACAGACTTGATACCTACTTTACTTTTTATACACCCTGTATTACATTAATAAGAAAACAAAAAACACAAAGAATAGTTTATAGTAGCGCTTTTTTGGTAAATTATTATTTTATTTTATATAATTTTATCAATGTTATTTATGTTTGTAATTATAACGATAATAATAATAATATTTAAAAAAAAATAAATGAGAATTTAGTTAGAATTATAATATAAGGACGTAAATTAAAAAAACAAGAAAACAAAAAGGACCTCTGGTTTTTTTTTACTTTTCAAACTGATTTAATTATAATTCTAAACTATGACTACTTACGTACATGTTACAAAAACAAGAAGTGGAACCAAAAAGAAAAATATTACAAAAAAAATGTCTGGCTCAAATTTAGTTCATCTATACATACATATATAAATATATAAATATTATAAATAATATAAATATAATATACTATCTGATAAGTGTATTTATTTTCGTTAGTTAGGGTATAGTGGTTGGATACTATACTGTACAATGGACGTTTCGATGAGTAACAATTGATTAAATCAGGCAAATTAAGGACCTATCGTATCTAGATCATTATTATTATTATTATGTGAAAAAATGGCGGAACAAATGGTTGATTTTTAATCGAGTATGCAGTTCATGTGTACATAAAATTGATGAGTATATGGGCGCGCTTATTTGAAGAAAAAAAAAACATATATATAATATACGATGCAAAGGGTTTTTAGTTTTCTTTTTGCTATAAGCGGTGAAGGCTTGATTCAATTTTTGTGGAATAAAATTTACGCTCTTCAAAATTGAAAAAATGATTTTGAGGAATGTATCGGATTTCTGAAATCAAATCCGCGAAATCATCGAGTTTACAGAGCAAGTGAACAACTGGCCCTTAATATTCTGTACTAATAATAGCCAGTTATTCGATGAATCAAGTTTAAATGGCATTAAAATTTATGCTCTTCAAGATTAATCAAAAATGGTTTTAAGAAATGTATTGGATTTCAGAAATGTATATACAGGGCTATTCAAAATAAAGGAACAGATTTCAAACATTTATTTCTTTCAAATTAAAAAAGTTAGAACCATAATTCCAACGTTCCTAGACAGACAAAAGTTTAAGATTTGAATAATCCAGGCAGAAGTGGCGCTGTTATTTGTCATGTTGATTGTCTGTAGTAAAATGGCGACACAACAAGAAAAATCATTTGTGTGCTGTAATTAGCCAAACTAGAGCCCATTATTAAAGTTCAACGTGCTTTTCGCCGTCAGTTTAATAAACAACCACCTCATCATGAGCAGATTTACCAGTGGCAAAAAATTCGAAACGATGGTTGCATCTGCAAACAGAAAAGCACGAGGTGTCCACATACATCGAATGAAAATGTCGAGCGTATTCGTACAGCTTACGAAAAGGAGCCCAAAAACCTTTCTTGAAAATATGCGACATCGAATTGTTGGAGCTGTAAATTTGATAACTAGAGACCAGCTGATTCGTGTGTGGCAAGAAATGAGCCACTGTTTTGATATTTGTCGTGTACCACATAGTGGTCATATGAATTAATAAAAATTGAACTTTTCTCTTTCAAGGAACGTTGGAATTGTGTTTCTATCTTTTGTCGTTTGGATGAAATAGATGTTTCGAATCTGTTCCTTTATTTTGAATAGCCCTGTATATTTTAATTTCTGAAATCAAATCCTCAAAATAATTAAGTGTACACAGTAAGTGAACAACTTGCCCTTAGTAGTTTATACTACAGACTATTAAGGGCTAGTTGTTCAATGAGCCAAGTTTAAATGACATTTGCCACTGTTTAACAATAGAGATACAGCATATTTCATAAAGACAATTTAATCAATTAAAAATGTATAAAAATACTTCATGCAATGAGCCAAAAACACCTTGATTAAAATGTTGGACATCTCACTAATGTTAGATATTTCACTGATGTTATTTACAGAATTAGACATCCCATTGAGTCAACAATAACTGTCATGAGAAGCATTGGACATCAATTTATCAATTTATTGGACATCTCAACGAGCCAACGATAAATATCATTTGAAGCATTGAACATCTCACAATAGATGTCATTCAAAGCATAAGACGTTTCAATGACATCTCAATGAGCCAACGATAGATGTCATTTAAAGCATTGGACATTTCAATGAGCCATTTCAATGAGCCAATAAGTGTACAGAGTAAGTGAACAACGCCCTTAGTAGTTTATACTACAGACTATTAAGGGCTAGTTGTTCAATGAGCCAAGTTTAAATGACATTTGCCACTGTTTAACAATAGAGATGCAGCATATTTCATAAAGACAATTTAATCAATTAAAAATGTATAAAGATACTTCATGCAATGAGCCAAAAACACCTTGATTAAAATGTTGGACATCTCACTAATGTTAGATATTTCACTGATGTTATTTACAGAATTAGACATCCCATTGAGTCAACAATAACTGTCATGAGAAGCATTGGACATCAATTTATCAATTTATTGGACATCTCAACGAGCCAACGATAAATATCATTTGAAGCATTGAACATCTCACAACAGATGTCATTCAAAGCATTAGACGTTTCAATGACATCTCAATGAGCCAACGATAGATGTCATTTAAAGCATTTGACATTTCAATGAGCCATTTCAATGAGCCAATAAGTGTACAGAGTAAGTGAACAACGCCCTTAGTAGTTTATACTACAGACTATTAAGGGCTAGTTGTTCAATGATCAAGTTTAAATGACATTTGCCACTGTTTAACAATAGAGATGCAGCATATTTCATAAAGACAATTTAATCAATTCAAAATGTATAAAGATACTTCATGCAATGAGCCAAATACACCTTGATTAAAATGTTGGACATCTCACTAATGTTAGATATTTCACTGATGTTATTTACAGAATTGGACATCCCATTGAGTCAACAATAACTGTCATGAGAAGCATTGGACATCAATTTATTGGACATCTCAACGAGCCAACGATAAATATCATTTAAAGCATTAAACATCTCACAACAGATGTCATTCAAAGCATTAGACGTTTCAATGACATCTCAATGAGCCAACGATAGATGTCATTTAAAGCATTGGACATTTCAATGAACCATTTCAATGAGCCAATAAGTGTACAGAGTAAGTGAACAACGCCCTTAGTAGTTTATACTACAGACTATTAAGGGCGCGTTGTTCAATGAACCAAGTTTAAATGACATTTGCCGCTGTTTAACAATAGAGATGCAGCATATTTCATAGAGACAGTTTAATCAACTAAAAATGTATAAAGATACATCATGCAATGAGCCAAAAACACCTTGATTAAAATGTTGGACATCTCACTAATGTTAGACATTTCACTGATGTTATTTACAGAGTTGGACGTGTCCCATTGAGTCAACGATAAATGTCATGAGAAGCATTGGACATCTCAACGAGCCAAGGATAAATGTAATTTAAAGCATTGAACATCTCACAACAGATGTCATTCAAAGCATTGGACCCAGAGCCCCTAGTGCACCTCTGTCCCTGTGTAATATGGTACAAACCAACGCACTGGAGAAATTCAGGAAGCGTTGGGGTGACATCGAGGGCTGGAAGCTCTCGAAGAAAACGCTATTGTATCCCAACGAGAGATCAGCGAAACAGTACCTGCAGCTGACT
The DNA here is from genome assembly GCA_932526585.2 of Philonthus cognatus. Taxonomy (NCBI): domain Eukaryota; kingdom Metazoa; phylum Arthropoda; class Insecta; order Coleoptera; family Staphylinidae; genus Philonthus; species Philonthus cognatus. The sequence goes on along the minus strand of OW052247.1, from coordinate 52,336,785 downwards.
AGGGAGAACGTTAGGCGCATAACTGCTGCCTTGACTGGTCACTGAACTAAACGCAGACCTATACAGGATGGGGATAGTTGACTCTTTATCCTGCAGAGGGTGTAACATGGAAGACGAGACTGCCGGACACATTCTCAATGATTGCCTGGCATTATCGTCTATTAGAGGCTCCTTACTGGGTGAAAGATGGCCTACATAAGGGATCTACCGACCTCGGCTTTGCTAGACTACCTAAACCAGGTGGGCTGGCTGAGCTGAGGTTAGGTAAACGACGGGAGGAAGCACGATGGGCCTAATAAGCCAACAATAGATGTCATTTAAAGCATTGAACATCTCACAACAGATTTCATTCAAAGCATTGGACTTCTCAGTAAGCAAACGATAGATGTCATTTATAGCATTGGACATCTCAATGAGTCAACGAAAGATGTCATTTAAAGCGTTGGACATTTCAATGAGCAAACGATAGATGTCATTGAAAGCATTGGACACTTCAATAAGCCAACGATAGATGTCATTTAAACCATTGAACATTTAAATGAGCCAACAATAGATGTCATTTAAAGCATTGAACATCTCACAACAGATGTCATTCAAAGCATTGGACTTCTCAATAAGCAAACGATAGATGTCATTTCTAGCATTGGACATCTCAATGAGCCAACGATAGATGTAATTTAATGCATTGGACATCTCAATGAGCCAATGATTGATCTTTAATTTGTTTGGCGTTCACTTTGTGGTACATCTTCTTAACAATTTAATTAAAACACTTAACTTTGTTTTACCACTTTTATTTTTACTTTTCAGTGACTATAGTTTTGACTACAAGCTAGTCATTATCAAACTAAGTTTGATAATGACTAGCTTGTAGTCGAAACTATAGTCACTGAAAAGTAAAAATAAAAGTGGTGAAACAAAGTTAAGTGTTTTAATTAAATTTCAATGATAGATGTTATTTAAATCATTGGACATTTCAATGAGCCAACAATAGATGTCATTTAAAGCATTGAACATCTCACAACAGATGTCATTCAAAGCATTGGACTTTTCAATGAGCAAATGATAGATGTCATTTATAGTATTGGACATCTCAATGAGCCAACGATAGATGGCATTTAAAGCATTGGATATTTCAATGAGCCAACGATAAATGTCATTTAAAGCATTGGACATCTCACAACAGATGTCATTCAAAGCATTGGACTTCTCAATGAGCCAGTGATAGATGTCATTTAAAGCATGGGACAGCTCAATGAGCCAACGATTGATGTCATTTAAAGCATAAGACATTTCAATGAACGAACGATAGATGTTATTTGAAGCGTTGGACATTTTAATGAGCCAACGATAGATGTCATTTAAAGCATTGAACATCTCACAACAGATTTCATTCAAAGCATTGGACTTTTCAATGAGCAAATGATAGATGTCATTTATAGCATTGGACTTTTCAATGAGCAAATGATAGATGTCATTTATAGCATTGGACATCTGAATGAGCCAACGATAGATGGCATTTAAAGCATTGGATATTTCAATGAGCCAACGATAAATGTCATTTAAAGCATTGGACATCTCACAACAGATGTCATTCAAAGCATTGGACTTCTCAATGAGCCAGTGATAGATGTCATTTAAAGCATGGGACAGCTCAATGAGCCAACGATTGATGTCATTTAAAGCATAAGACATTTCAATGAACGAACGATAGATGTTATTTGAAGCGTTGGACATTTTAATGAGCCAACGATAGATGTCATTTAAAGCATTGAACATCTCACAACAGATGTCATTCAAAGCATTGGACTTTTCAATGAGCAAATGATAGATGTCATTTATAGCATTGGAAATCTCAATGAGCCAACGATAGATGGCATTAAAAGCATTGGATATTTCAATGAGCCAACGATAAATGTCATTTAAAGCATTGGACATCTCACAACAGATGTCATTCAAAGCATTGGACTTCTCAATGAGCCAGCGATAGATGTCATTTAAAGCATGGGACAGCTCAATGAGCCAACGATTGATGTCATTTAAAGCATGGGTCATTTCAATGAACGAACGATAGATGTTATTTGAAGCGTTGGACATTTTAATGAGCCAACGATAGATGTCATTTAAAGCATTGGGCATTTCAATGAACCAACAATACTTGTCATCTAAAACTAAACAGCTGTTTGAGTGTTATTCTAATTAAATTAATCAGAATTAATCAATAAACTTAAAAAAAATAGAGGATAGATAATACGTAAAATGTTGGAGCAAAGAGCAAAATCGAACGCTCGAACAAACAAAGATATAGATTTTATTCCACAGAACTGAAGTAAGCCGTCACTGATTCTGACGAACATTCCTCCGCATTTCTTTACTCTCGCATACGATTAACAAAGAAACAAAATTATGTATAAAAATTACTGAAATGAAAATGGGTTACAAAATTTGCCAAACAAACTAGACGTTGTGGATAAGCGTTAGGCGAATAGATTAGGTTTCGGGGGTTTTAGCGGTTGAATTTGATGAGTTGCAGTGTTGTGTATATATTTGGTTGTTTGAATTAATAAGACTTGAAATTAAATGAGTTGACCTAGAGTTGGAAATCGAAAGCTACTCTTTTGTCCAACGTGAGTAAACTTAAAGTTTAATTCAATACTTTATACCCCAAAGGTGTTTGACAATGTGTATTTTTGGTTGTCTGTTTGGTTGGAATTAAATGAGTTGACCTAGAGTTGGAAATCAAAAGCTTCTCTTCTGTCCAACATGAGTAAACTTAAAGTTTAATTCAATGCTTTATATCCCGAAGGTGTTGGACAATCGATTTTTAGTCGACTAAATATTATCAATATTGAATAAAACAATAAGAATTGGAACTACAAATCTACTCTTCGAAAATTTCCTTAATATTTGTTAATTTTATAAATGTTGAAGCTTTTCTGTCCAACATGAGTAAACTTAAAGTTTAATTCAACGCTTTATATCTCGAAGGTGTTGGACAATCGATTTTTAGTGGACTAAATATTATCAATATTGAATAAAACAATAAGAATTGGAACTACAAATCTACTTGAAAATTTCCTTAATTTTTGTTAATTTTATAAATGTTGAAGCTTTTTATAAAATTCATTGGATTATTTTCTGTAAATCTTCAGATATTCCTTGTTTTTTTTAAGTTCAATTAAAAACTTTTAACGAGTGTTTCCACTCACAGACTAAGCATGAAGTAAAATTTCGAGTTTAGAAAAGCCCCGTGAAAATTAGTCGAGGGTCGCGCAGCGACCCGAGACAAATTTTCTGGGCTTTTCTAAACTCGAAATTTAACTTCATGCGCCACGCGTAAATGAGTTGACCTAGAGTTGGAATTAAAAACCTACTCTTCTGTCCAACATGAAAACTTGAAGTTTAATTCAACCCTTTATATCCCGAAGGTGTTGGACAATCGATGTTTGGTCGTCTAAATATTAATAATATTAGATAAAATAATACGAAATGGAATTAAAAATCTACTCTTATGTCCAACATGAGTAAACCTAAAGTTGAAATCAATTTTTGTGTGTATTAAAGATGTTGGAAAATCAATAAGAACACAAAAATGTTATTTCACTGTAAGCCATTTGTAATATTTTTTTTTTATATAATAAGTTGTTGGACATGACGTTGATATTGCTAAGGATTTAAAAAGTTCTTAGTAATTTTGAAAATGTCCTTAATATTTGTTAATTATAAAAATGTTGAAGGTTTTTATAAAATTCCATGGCTTATTTTCTGTAAATCGTTAGATATTCCTTGTTTTTTTATTTTAAGTTCAATTTGAAGCTTTAACCGAGTGTTTTCCACTCCCAGGCTAAGCATGAAGTAAAATTTCGAGTTTAGAAAAGCCCCGTGAAAATTTGTCGAGGGTCGCGCAGCGACCCGAGACAAATTTTCTGGGCTTTTCTAAACTCGAAATTTTACTTCATGCGCCACGCGTATAAAACACTAAAATATTGTGAAATTTATGCATATTTAAACTTCACTTGAAATCTGTGTCTTATACGCGTGGCGCATGAAGTAAAATTTCGACCTGAGACAAATTTTCTGGGCTTTTCTAAACTCGAAATTTTTTTTCATGCGCCACGCGTTTAAAACACTAAAATATTGTGAAATTTATCTATATTCAAGCTTTACTTGAAATCTGTGTTTTATACGCGTGGCGCATGAAGTAAAATTTCGAGTTTAGAAAAGCCCAGAAAATTTGTCTCGGGTCGCTGCGCGACCCTCGACAAATTTTCACGGGGCTTTTATAAACTCGAAATTTTACTTCATGCTTAGTCTGGGAGTGGAAAGCACTCGTTTAAAGCTTCAAATTGAATTTCAAAAAAACAATTAATGTCGGAAAATTAATTGGAAGTTTTTTTATAAAATTCCATGGCTTATTTTCTGTAAATCTTTAGATATTCCTTGTTTTTTCTTAAGTTTAATTAGAAACTTTAACGAGTGTTTTCCACTCCCAGGCTAAGCATGAAGTAAAATTTCGAGTTTAGAAAAGCCCCGTGAAAATTTGTCGAGGGTCGCGCAGCGACCCGAGACAAATTTTCTGGGCTTTTCTAAACTCGAAATTTTACTTCATGCGCCACGCGTATAAAACACTAAAATATTGTGAAATTTATGCATATTTAAACTTCACTTGGAATCTGTGTCTTATACGCGTGGCGCATGAAGTAAAATTTCGACCTGAGACAAATTCTCTGGGCTTTTCTAAACTCGAAATTTTACTCTATGCGCCACGCGTATATAACACTAAAATATTGTAAAATGTTTGTGTATTCAAACTTCACTTGAAATCAGTGTTTTATACGCGTGGCGCATGAAGTAAAATTTCGAGTTTAGAAAAGCCCAGAAAATTTGTCTCGGGTCGCTACGCGACCCTCGACAAATTTTCACGGGGCTTTTCTAAACTCGAAATTTTACTTCATGCTTAGTCTGGGAGTGGAAAGCACTCGTTTAAAGCTTCAAATGAATTTCAAAAAACAACAAATGTCGGAAAATTAATTGGAAGTTTTTTTACAAAATTCCATGGCTTATTTTCTGTAAATCTTAAGATATTCCTTGTTTTTTTTTTTAAGTTTAATTAGAAACTGTAACGAGTGTTTTCCACTCCCAGGCTAAGCATGAAGTAAAATTTCGAGTTTAGAAAAGCCCCGTGATAATTTGTCGAGGGTCGCGCAGCGACCCTCGACAAATTTTCTGGGCTTTTCTACACTCGAAATTTTACTTAATGCGTCACGCGTATTAAACACTGAAATATTGTGAAATTTACGTATGTATATTCAAACTTCACTTGAAATCTGTGTTTTATACGCGTGGCGCATGAAGTAAAATTTCGACCTGAGACTAATTCTCTGGGCTTTTCTAAACTCGAAATTTTACTCTATGCGCCACGCGTATAAAACACTAAAATATTGTAAAATGTTTGTGTATTCAAATTTCACTTGAAATCAGTGTTTTATTCGCGTGGCGCATGAAGTAAAATTTCGAGTTTAGAAAAGCCCAGAAAATTTATCTCGGGTCGCTGCGCGACCCTCGACAAATTTTCACGGGGCTTTTCTAAACTCGAAATTTTACCTCATGCTTAGTCTGGGAGTGGAAAACACTCGTTTAAAGCTTCAAATTGAACTTAAAAAAAAAAACAAGGAATATTTACACAAATTAAACCATGGATTTTTATAAAAAGCTTCAATATTTTTAAAATTAACAAATATTAACGAGTGGAAAGCACTCGTTTAAAACTTCAAATTGAACTCTTTCAAAAAACAACAAATGTCGGAAAATGTACAGCTTATGCATACAGGGAGTTTTTTTATTTCAGTATACAAATCCCTATGTATACCTAGATAAAAAAAACGCTCTGTATATCGAACACCCTTAGGGTGCTCTTATATGAACGTTTTGAACGCGAGGCGGAACGGGAGCGGGCGCAAGGGTTTGCGTTTTAACACATGGGTTTATATGAGAGTTCCTAGACGAACGGGTGCTGGCGTTTTCTCCGCCTCGCACCCGTCCGTCTAGGAACTCTCATATAAACCCATGTGTTAAAACGCAAACGCTTGCGACCGCTCCCGTTCCGCCTCGCGTTCAAAACGTCCATATAAGAGCGCCCTTAACCTTGTCCAACCAAAAATAAACACCACAACTGTATCATCAGAAAAATACTTTCTCTTATGTATTACATTCGTGGAAAGTAGACAAACTTAACCGCAACACAATTTTTTTCTAGTCAATTTTCCAAAACCAAAAAAAAAATCCAAAAAAATATATAACGGGAAAACCAACTTTTTATACGTTACATAAAACAAACCTACTAATTTTAAATTGCTCAGTGTAGGTTCTTAACTCGACCTGAACGCCGCAAGTAAACCACTGCGACCTTCAGGTGACCACAACAAAAGAAAAAAAGAAAAACAAACGCTACACACTACGTGTATGTAAAATCTACACAGCTAGTGGTAAACAAAGTAGTCCAAAATGGACAATATTGTCTTAGATAAAGAAGAAAATCTTTAAATTAGTAGATACGCGCATAATAAACGTTATTTTCATCCGTGTAATAATACTATACATTATAGCACCCGTTGATTTCGGAATAAACGTGTCCTTTCTTTTTGTAAATTGAAATAAAATTAATTAATTATTAAACAAACAAAAAAAATGAAGATAATCCACGGAGGCCGCCGGACACGAGTGTTGTTACATGAGGAAATAAAAACATAAAAATTTCAATCATTTTTAATGTTTATAAACTATAATACATCACTTGTACATAGCTTAAAATGTGATCTGGACGGTCCTCCCCTCGCTTTCTATTTTATCCTCCTCACTCATATAAAATTATAAATATATTAATAAATATATAAATGACCGTCTCATGCTGAATTCTTAAATAAATTTAAAAAAATAAATAAACATGACGACATATCTCATCTTTTGATCGGTTCGCTCAAAATGTGGAAATTTTAATCAGGTGGGAAACATGAGACGTACGGGATTCGTTTATGCACTCTCGCATAAATAAATAACAAGTAAATAAATAAATAACAGGATAAATTGTTGCTTAGTTGTGAAACTTAAATGAAAAAAAATTAATTAAAATAAGAGAGCTCTAGCTGCGCAGTGAAAGATGTACATGTTTTCCAAGTACCAGTATATGTATAACATTCATAACTGAGGTATTTCTCTCATTGTATGTTTGTTTCTCTGTGATGTGAATATGATAAATAAAATTTACCCATTTCGATTGAATTCTTTCCTTTCCATATTATTATTTTATTTTAACATTGTTTATGAGTTTTATATATATCAGCGACGGCTCGCACCTTAACTTCAGGGTCGGCCAGAAACCCAAGGTAATATGTACCCGTTATTGAAAGGGACTTTGTTGTGCAATTCCTTGTATTCATAAAGCGCGATCTCAACCTCAAATTTTGTGTGCCTTGGCGCTGTAGCCGACCCTGAAGTTAGCCTGCGAGCCGTCGCTGATATACAGGGCTTTCATTAATTCCCGAACCCCACGTGACTAAATTTAAAATTGCCGCGTAAATTATTGTATTTGTACGTTGGAGGCTTTGAAAAAAGTGATCAAACGTTACTAAAGTCAAATTTGACATAAACGTTTATGCGCGGTGCATCGTTAAACCAACCTTTGAGATCTTACAAGATTCGCCCGGAATTTTCAGGTAAGCAAAAATTGTTTAATTATTCTGAAACATTGAGTTTTATTTCTATTTATTTTGCAGAGTCAATTTGCTAGGATAAGCAAATACTGCGAAAATGGTATTTACAACGGAGCAAGACGCGTTTATTTTGATGGCACATTTTCGTAGTGCTTCACGTAATATTGACGGCAACTGGAGTTATTCTCTGCAGTCTTGCATTGAGCAGTTTCATGAAGAATTTCCAGATGCGGTAATTGCGTATGATACTTTTAAACATCATAAGCAAGTTCTTATTAAAAGATATGAAGACAAACATTGCATTTGCAAAGGAAAATCCACTGGTAGACCGACAGTCTTAACTAATGATGTTGTCGAAGATATTCGAGTGAGGATGGAACGAAGTCCTAAGAAATCCGTACCGAAATTGGCAGCCCAATCAGGTAAAACAAATCCTATTGTTTGGGGTTTTTATATTTAAAATTCCAGTATAAATTAACCGTGAATTAATAATGTGCTTCTTTATAGGACTCTCTGTTGGAACCTGCCATAAAGCACTCACAAAATCACTAAATATGCATCCTTACAAAGTCTCAGTAGTGCATCAATTACATCCACCAGACTTTATTCAGCGAGTACGATACTGCCAGTGGTTTAATGAACAGTTAAATAATAATGATGACGTACTTGATCTTACGTTTTTTCCTGATGAAGCGTGGATACATTTATCTGGGTACGTGAACAGCCAAAATTACAGGACATGGGCGACAGAAAATCCCCATGTATTGGAGGAAACACCTCTGCATCCCCAAAAGCTAGGAATTTGGATAGCTATGTCTAGGAGAAGGATAATTGGCCCAATATTTTTTAGAGAAACTATCACTGCTGAACGGTATCGGTTAATTTTAGAAGAAGCTATTGGACAAATGCACGACGATGAGCTTCGATTGGGCTATTTTCAGCAAGATGGGGCCACAGCACATACTGCAAATACAACCATTCGGTATTTAGCTGAATTTTATGAAAACAGAATAATTAGTAGAGGTGTGTGGCCTCCTCGCAGTCCAGACTTGACACCTTTAGATTATTATCTATTTGGTCGAATAAAAAGTAATATCTTCAAAAATAGGATCCATACTCTCGAAAATTTAGAAGTAGCAATTATGCAAGAGGTACAAAATATCACCGAAAATGAACTCCATCATGTGTTTGATAATATGCGGCGTAGGATAAATTTATGTGTAAGAGAAGAAGGAGGACATATAGAACACTTTTTATAATTTTTTTTGAATTTTAAGCTATTAATCTTTTTAGTTATTAGGTTTAATATTTGTTGTTTCTTTATTTGTTGTTAACTTTGTATGTTCTGTTCGTGTTTAAGAAAAAAAATTAATAAAAATTAGTTACATTTTTAAAGATGAGCCTATTTTTTAATCATTTTAAATATAATATTTTCAGTCGTCATAAAAATACGCCGGCGAATAAATATTTTTAAATCTAGGGAATTTTTGTGTGAGCCATACCACCTTGTACATTTGGTTGCGTATTATTTTTGGTCACGTGGGGTTCGGGAATTAATGAAAGCCCGGTATATATGTTATAGTTTTGTATAATTTAAGAACATGTCCAACGCTTGTTGGACATCAATACAGGGAATTTTTCTTTCAAGTATACCAGCGACGGCTCGCAGCCTAACTTCAGGGTCGGCCAGAGACTCAAGGTAATATGTATTTTTTATTGAAAGGTGACTTTGTTGTGCAATTCCTTGTATTTATAAAGCGCGATCCCTACCTCAAAATTTGTGTGCCTTGGAACTGTGGCTGACCCTGAAGTTAGCCTGCAAGCCGTCGCTGAAGTATACATACAGAGAGTTTTACGTAAAAAGGAACATTTTAACATTTTCAATGTTAATTTTCATATGTTTGATTTGTACTGAAGCGAGTCAAAGCATGGAGCAAGGGCGGTCGAGTATACGGTAAGAAGGATCTGCGACGCTACTTTTTAAAAACTGTGTACTTACCGCTCGGCCAAACTAACCCAGTGAAGAAGGGGGGGGGGGGGGGGTTCAAATCAAAGATTTAACAAAAAGGGCACCACGTGATTACGGGCGGCAAGATAGCTAAACATAAAGGAAAATCACGAACCCAGATTTTACTAATACATATGTTCAATTCCCCCATAAGTAAAATGCATAAATGAAATATAATACACTATTTTATTTCCTGTAGATCGAACAACACAAAAAATATATATATATATATTTCAATTTAATATATAAAAGAAACGAATTGAATTAAAAAAAATAAACTATTAATTTTAAGTAAAATATGGAATAATACCAAAAATAATTTTCGTAATTCCTCCAAATTAATTACAAACCTCGGTAGATAAGTATAGCTATATATACCCTTACAAAAATCATACAAACTGAAACCGAAATAAACATAATAAATTTAAATTCAAAGTATAAATTAAAAATATTGAATTATCTGTAATAACTTTAAAATAATCGTTTAAATATTCCTTAAACGGCCAGAATTATCTATTCTTTTATTATAATTTTTTTTCCTTCAAACAAAAAAATTATAAATTGAAATGCAAAGTATAAAGTGAGAATTAATTATTATTTTTCAAAATCAAAGTTTTCCAATTAAATTAATATTAATGTATATATTAAACATCAACAACAACAAAAAATAATCCTTTACGTTATAATTTAATTTTTTTTTCTTCTCTTTTTAAATTCTCATCCGAACAATTTACAAAACACGTTATGCATATATACCCAAATAATTAATCGAAGAATTTATCATTAGAATTCGAAGTTTTAAATTTATAAAAAAAATCTTTATGTAAATACAAAAAAAAAATGTACTTATCAAATTTCACTCGAGTCCAAGGGGTTGAAACCAAAATACGGACGAACAAAACGAATAAGACGGATAAGACGGACGAAGGACAGCTACGACTTCTCCCTTTCCCGAACCAGAATCACAGGACAAGTCTTCGATGAAGTATTTTTCTTTCGGAACCCGGAACTAGAATCTCCCACGTGATCTCCACTGCTTATCAGCAACCACGGTCAAAATGGAATTCGAATCGAACCGGACCAAAAGTACATCAATCGAAATGTATGATTGTAAAACAACCACAATTTTTTATTTTTTTTATTTTGGCTTTTGCCTGGCCTTAGTTGCTTTCACTATTGGCCAACATCAATTATTTATTTTTAACTTATATTATTTAATTTATAACTATTTTTTTTAAGTTGTATTAACATATATTGGACGGCACAATACATTCACACCACACCCAGGGACACGACGAGTTATTATTTTTAAATAACAACTCCCCGTGCACGGGAATCGAATCCGGTCTGTGGCTCGCCGAGCGATTTACCGTCCGGCGACGTTACCGCTCGGCCACCACCTGTCCCAACCACAATTAAAAACCTAAGAACATCCGTACGAATTAGAAATATACTGATAAGAAGAACAATGCTTACCTCTAGGTGAAAGTGAGGTTTTCTAGAACGGCACGCTTTTTCTCTCCGCTTATAGCGTAGTAAATTATTATTTGCCAAATAATTCACTTTTGAAATTAAGACAAATACGAATCCCTCTTGAGGAAACCACAACGGTTTATAATTTATTTATCTTAATTTACGCGTGTCGAACTGGACGTGTGAAACGTATACGTCTGGAGAGTTAAAAATGGACGGGACAGAGCGCAGTGTAAAAACTCCTCCGCGACACCGAATACAATAGAACAAAATCAATCGCAAAAAATTCCAGTATTTAAATTTAAACGCGAAAATAAAATTGCCTATGTTAATTCATTAGAATTAGAATAAATTGAATATAAATTATTCGTTTTACCAAAAATTAACGTAACAGATCAACAGAATCCAAGATTTTGGAGTTGGGGTGAAGATCACTTACGTCACAAATGCGCGCTGAATAAATGTGGTTACTGCATAGTAAACTTTAGGTAAACATGCATAAGTTGTACATTTTCTGACATTCCTTGTTTTTTAAAAGAGTTCAATTTGAAGCTTTAAACGTGTGTTTTCCACTCCCAGACTAAGCATGAAGTAAAATTTCGAGTTTAGAAAAGCCCTGTGAAAATTTGTCGAGGGTCGCGCAGCGACCCGAGACAAATTTTCTGGGCTTTTCTAAACTCGAAATTTTACTTCATGCGCCACGCGTATAAAACACTAAAATATTGTTAAATTTATGTATATTTGAAACTCACTTGGGCTAATATGTACACTGCGCCGCAAAATTAACGCAAAATTCGAAATTTCGTTTAAAAAAATTAATTTTATTGTTTTTCCTGAATTGAGCCTTCTTTCTTCTCTTTTTCTGTTTATCACAAAAACTGGAAATATGTATTAGTAGGCTAAAAACAAACCTTATTATCTGCCAAACAGGTCTTTATTTTCTTGTTAAAAAGGCGAGTATCGTTTGATAAGTGTAAGTTCTTTGATTTCTGGAAGTTTATTTAGAAAATTGTAAAAACAAACAAAAATGAATCCCCCTGGACGAGTTTCAAGAAATCTTACACATGAAGAATGTGCTGTTGTAGTGGCGCTGCAAGAAGAAGGGTTTACTGCAACTTACATTGCCCAACGTTTGCATGTTGCTAATTCCACAATATCGCGAGTTCTTTTCCGTTTCACAGAAACAGGACGTCACGAATGAAGACGCGGCCAGGGTCGAAAAAGAATGAACGCCGAGAGAAGACAGATTTATGCAACTCTAAAGTTTAAGGCAACGATTCCTAACGAGCACTTACCTGCAACAACAATTTGTTCTAACCTATGGTCGTCGACTAAGTCAGGATACGGTCAGAAGAAGACTTGCTGAAGTTGATCTTCGACCCTATCAAGCCGCTAAAGGTCCTTTGTTAACCAGAGAGCACCGACGAGAGCGCTTCAGGTTTGCACAGGAACATCTTAATTGGAACAATGCTGATTGGGGTAGAGTAATGTTTAGTGACGAGTCCAGATTTTGTCTGTATAGTGACGACCGCCGTAGAAGAGTATATCGACGTCCTGGTGAAAGATACAGCCAGGCGTGCATACGAGGAACGGTGCAATATGGTGGAGGCTCTGTCATGGTATGGGCAGGCATCACGTCCCAAGCAACAACAGCGTTGGTACACATTAATGGTGGTCGGTTAAATGCACATCGATACATCGAAGAGGTGCTTGAGCATCATGTTGTACCATTTGCCCCATTTATTCGGGATAATTTCATTTTTATGCAAGATAACGCCAGGCCGCATATCCCAGGAATTGTGAACCAGTACTTTGACCATGTGGGAATTGTTCGTATGAACTGGCCAGCACGAAGTCCCGACCTCAATCCCATAGAGCATCTGTGGGACATTGTAGGGCAGAAGATTAAAGACTTGCAGCAACCTCCTGCAAACCTTCCAGAGTTAACACTCAGATTAACGCAAGTGTGGGAAGAAATTTAGCAGCAAGAAGTCAGAAGTTTTATTGACAGTATGCCACGAAGGACGCGAGCTGTCATCAATGCTTGAGGAGGCAATACTCGCTATTAAGACCAACTGTACGACTGTTACACGCTATTTTGCGGATCAGAAGAATCATTATTTTTTTGTATTATTGCAGTTTGTTGTTTATTTTCTCATTTTTTGTTCACAAATAAGCAAATTAGTTTTAATAAGTATCTATTAGGAACCACTTCGGGAAAAAAGTGGAGAAAAAAAAAATAAAAAAACAATAAAATTAATTTTTAAACGAAATTTCGAATTTTGCGTTAATTTTGCGGCGCAGTGTAGTTTACGGGAGATTCACGAAAATTATTTTTTTTGCTTATTATTGTAGATGCATGTAGGGAATAGTCGAATATGGCAAAAAAAATCCGCAGAACCCACGTTTAGCCCCATTTTGGGGCCCCGAAAGGATGAAAATCAGTATTTTTAAACGGTGTTTTTAGCCGGAAACAAATAAAATGTGGTAATAGTAATATATATTCGTTTCATAAAACAAAATGGTTTTAATGTGTTTTCATAAAGATAGGACTTACGGTCAAATTGCCTCCACATGTTTTCTCTTCTTTTGGAATTAAGCCCCAAGATTGCAATTGCTTTATAAGTTCCACTTTATTTTCACATAATTTGTATAGTCTCAACAAATTTATTTTATCCATGTTTGTGTTGTGAAAAATACAATGCATTTGTTTTATTCCTTTCATTGCTTGATTTTTATAATTTGTTTTTAAAATATCGTTGCTGCCACCTGGTTTACAGAAATTGAACTTTGAAGTTGGATCGTAAACGCATTTTGTTTGCATAATTATGCTATATCTATGAATCAACAATGGAAGTAAATGTCAACATAACCTGTCAAAAATTGTAATCTTTAAATAGAAGTATTAAGCAAACCGTAAGTTCTATCTTTATCAAAACACATTTAAACCATTTAGTTTTGTGAAACGAATACATATTACCACCACATTTCATTTGTTTCCGGCTGAAAACACCATTTAAAAAGAACTGTTTTTCAGCCTTTCGGGGCCCCCAAATGGGGCCAAACGTGGTTTCCGCGGATTATTTTTGGCATAACACTCGTTTATAGCTTTAAATTGAACTTAAAAAAAAAACAACAAGTATACGTATTCCAAAATCAGTTTATTTTCTTTGAATCTTACGATATTAGTTGTTTTTTTTTTAAGTTAAATTGAAAGCTATAAATGAGTGTTTTCCACTCCCAAACTAAGCATGAAGTAAAATTTCGAGTTTAGAAAAACCTCGTGAAAATTTGTCGGGGGTCGCGCAGCGACCCCCGACAAATTTTCTAGCATACTTTCGACATAACTTAGCCTAACCTAACTTAACTTTAGAAAGGGAAATCTAACCTAACTCTCCACTGAGCAAATACATGTAAGTAATGTTTCATCAACATTAAAACAACGTTTGTGTCGCTACAATGTTGATGTAACGATATTTATTAAATTTTATCATTTTTTGACGTACTTTTGACATTGTATGTCACTTTTTAGCATTTCTATCTAACCTAACTTGACAAAGCGAAGTCTAGCCTAACCTAAATCTTGACGTTTTATCACTTTTTGACGTACTTTCGACATTGTATGTCACTCTCTGGCACTTATAACTATTCTAACTTGACAAAGCGAAATTTCACCTATCGTAACTCTTGAAGTTTTATCACTTTTTGACGTACTGTCGACATTTTATGTCACTTTTTAGCATTTCTATCTAACCTAACTTGACAAAGCGAAATCTAACCTTACTCTTGAAATTTCATCACTTTTTGACGTACTTTGGACAAAGTATGTCATTTTTTGGCATTTCTATCTAAAATAACTTGACAAAGCGAAATCTAACCTAAGATCACTTTTTGACGTACTTTTGACATTCCATGTCACTTTTTGTCATTTTGGACGCGTGGCATGTTTGTTTTGACAGTTGGAACGAAATTTCATGGATTGTTATCTTGTTAGTGTGCAGGATTTAGTATAATTTTCATTTGTTTTGACAAATAATTTTATTGCTGTGAACATAAAGTTGTAATTGCGAAATTTCATGGTTAAAAAGTGTGCGGGATTTGGTATTATTTTTACTTATTTTGACAAAAATGTCATTGCTGCCAAACATAAAGTTGTAATTGCTCGTACCTCGTTTGTTCTGAAAGTTAGAGCAAAACTTCAAAAATGAAATTTGTATGGATTTTAGTCTAGTTTTCATATCTTATCTAACCTAACCTGACAAAACGAACTCCAACCTAACCTAACTCTCGAAATTTTATTGTATATCACTTTTTGGTATTTCAAGCGCGTGGCATACTTGTTTTGACAGTTAGAGCGAAATTCATGGTTAAAAAGTGTGCGGAATTTAGTATAATTTTTACTTGTTTTGACAAAGATGTCATTGCTGCCAAACATAAAGTTGTAATTGCTCGTACCTCGGTTGTTCTGACAGTTAGAGCAAAATTTCAAAAATGAAACTTGTATGGATCTGTCTAGTTTTCATATCTAATGTAACCTAACCTGACAAAACAAACTCTAACCTAACATAACTCTCGAAGTTTCATTGTATATCACTTTTTGGTATTTTGGGCGCGCGGCACGCTTGTTTTGAGCGAAATCTAATGGTTAAAAAGTGTGCGGGATTTAGTATAGTTTTCACTTGTTTTGACGAAAATGTCATTGCTGCCAACATAAAATTGTAATTGCTCGTATCTCGTTTGTTCTGACAGTTAGAGCGAAACTTTAAAGATGAAATTTGTATGGATCTTAGCCTAGTTTTTATTTGTTTATAGGGAATTTAGCTATCACATAAATATAATTATTGAGAGAATTGTCAAAACAAAGATTTCGAGTGCTATAACTTGTTTGTTTTGACAGTTATAGCAAAAAGGTACATCCAAGATTATTTTTCGGTCTAAAAATGCTTTGAGTAGAAGTAAAAGTACTTAAAAAATAAAGTAAGTACTCGTGGGCTGAGTACCGAGTATATGAAAACAAATTCTGAGTACTTGTACTCGAGTACCGACTATCAGAGCTAGGCATTATTCGAGTACAAGTACTCAGAATTTGTTTTCATATACTCGGCACTCAGTCCACGAGTACTGTCGATGTTACCTAATATACTGCCTTTCAAAAAATTAGAACACAAAGTATTTATTGGACGATTTTAATGAAATTTACAGAATTTGATCATGCAAATGAACTGCATCGATGATCAAAAAATCAATTGTTTTGAAATCTTTGATTTGGTTGGCGTTCACTTTGTGGTACATCTTTATAAAATAATATTAAAACACTTAACTTTGTTTTACCACTTTAATTAACTTTTTACAGTGACTATAGTTTCGACTACAAGCTAGTCATTATCAAACTGAGTACCTAAAATACATTGTACATTGTTTTTATAATACAGCATCAAAGAGGGGAGTATACATTATGTCGGTCTGGTCGTTGATGAGGGGAATTTCCAGATTAGCTTTCAGCTTGTGAATTTCCAGCGCTTCCAGTAAATCCATCTTTCGGCCTTTGTCCGACAAATGGATTACGGAAAGCATGCTCGGAAACATTAGCAACCAAATTAAAAGAACCCTTGAAAAGTGTAACGTCAACGTAGTTTTTAAACCATTTTCTAAAATAGCAAATATTATTCATAATCCAAAAACAATTATAAATAGAAACAAAAAATCAGGTATTTACAAATTAACTTGCGAAACATGTAAAGGAGCATACATTGGTCAGTCTGGTAGAAATTTTGAAATAAGATTAAAAGAGCATTTAAATTCAGTCCGTTTAAAGAATAACAAGTCCACTTTTGCAACTCATTTAATAGAAAACAACCACACCTGCACAGAAGACAGCATGCTTTCCGTAATCCATTTGTCGGACAAAGTAAATTTGAAAGGGGTCGCATTATTGGAATGCGAGAAGCGGGTTTTTCGGTTCGTGCTATTGCTGAAAGGGTAGGCCGTAGTGTATCGGTGATCGTACGCTGCTGGTCTAGATGGTCCGAAGCTGGGGAGAATCGACGTAGACTTGGATCAGGACGTCCAAGAAGCACCACTGAGCGTGAAGATCGAGCTCTTCGTCTTACAACTTTAAGGGACAGATTTACAACGTCGCGGGCATTGGGAAATGACTGGTTGGCTCTAAATGGCCAAAGAGTATCCATGGCTACTGTTTACAGAAGAATCCGCAGTTTTGGTATAAGATCCTACCGTCCACAATTGAGTCTACCTCTTACTCCGCAGCATCGCAGAGCAAGACTTGATTGGTGCAGGGAAAGACAACATTGGACCCATGAATGGAATAACATTATCTTCAGCGATGAGTCTCGGTTCTGTTTATGGGCTCATGATGGTCGCAGAAGAGTGAGACGTCGACGCGGTGAACGCATAATTTTACAATTTGCTGTTGAAAGACATACGGCTCTTACACAGGGAGTTATGGTTTGGGGGGCGATAGCATATGGTAGTCGGTCTCCTCTAGTTTTTTTAGAAGCAAGTCTTAGCGCGATTCGGTATATTGACAACATTTTACGGCCAGTGTTAGTGCCCTATGTAAATGGCTTGCAGAACCCCATTTTTCAGCAAGATAATGCTCGACCTCACACAGCGGCCATTACAAGACAGTTTTTTGATAGTGCCGAAATCAATTTGTTACCTTGGCCATCTCGTTCTCCAGAACTATCGCCAATAGAACTGTAATGGAACTTGCTCTGCATCGCAGAGCAAGACTTGATTGGTGCAGGGAAAGACAACATTGGACCCATGAATGGAATAACATTATCTTCAGCAATGAGTCTCGGTTCTGTTTATGGGCTCATGATGGTCGCAGAAGAGTGAGACGCCCTATGTAAATGGCTTGCAGAACTCCATTTTTCAGCAAGATAATGCTGGACCTCAGCGGCCATTACAAGACAGTTTTTTGATAGTGCCGAAATCAATTTGTTACCTTGGCCATCTCGTTCTCCAGATCTATCGCCAATAGAACATGTTTGGGATATGATAGGTGTTAGAATAAGTAACTTACAGCGCCCCGCTAACACTGTAATGGAACTTGGAAGTCAAATTATCGAAGTTTGGAATGAAATACCCCAAGTCGATATTGACAGCCTGAATTCTAGCATGCCTCGACGTGTTAATGAGTGTTTGGGAAATCATGGAGGCCCAACACATTATTAATTTTTATTCATTTGTTTTTTTGTTTTTCAAGTTGATTTTTTGATCATCGATACAGTTCATTTACATGATAAAATTGTATAAATTTTATTAAAATCGTGCAATAAATACTTGGTGTTCTGATTCTTTTGAAAGGCAGTATATTATATCCCTATGTTCGTTTCTTAAATTAACGAGCTTTTTAAATTTTAGTTTGCCGTCGGACTCACAGATGCCACTCGGCCGGCATGAATTTGCCGTAATGTGAAAAAGACATGGAGTCGCACTTCTATATGATTCGTCATTCAACGCACTAAAATATTGTAAAGTTGAAAATATACTGCTTAAGTTTAATCTCAAAAACTTGAGCAGTATATTTTTAACTTTACAATATTTCAGTGTTTTATACGCGTGGCGCATGAAGTAATATTTCGAGTTTAGAAAAGCCTGAAAAATGTTACTTCACGTTTAATCAAGTAGTGAGAACTACTTCATTAGAAGTTTCAAATTGAACAATTTATTAAAACAACGAGTGTCCAAAAATTGACAGCGTATACATCGGGATGAGTATACTTAAAAGAACAATTCTCTGTACATGTATAGAAATAAAATAATCTACATTTTATACAAAATGTTTATTCATTAAACTCACAAACAATTATTATTGCGTATCTCATGGAATAATACTAGTATTTGAAATAATAAACAAATGAATGGTAAATATCGTAGATACGACCTACTTATTCACTTTTTTAGTTCGAGGGTGTTTGTAAATATTTCTGGCAGTATTTTCCATGGCAGGATCTTGGCTTTCTGTCGAGTACGTCCAAATCTTGCTTTAATTTTTCAATATCCTCTTTGGTGTACGGAACAGCATGAACCATAACTGTAAAAAAAGCGAAAATTAGAACATGTCAATGATTTGTTATCTTGTTACAAGAGTTTTACAAAAATCTAACTGTATAATAAACAAAAAGTAGAACATGTCAATAGTTTGTTATTTTGCTAAAAAAGTTGTATAAAAATCTAAGAGAATAATAAATAAATACACAATGCTGACCAACGTGGAAAATCAGGAATATGTTTACTTAAAATTCTCTTCATTTATTTATTATACAAGAAGTTTTTCTTTTAAGTATACATATCTCAATTACAGCGTATATGTTGTAATCTTCAGATATTCGTTGTTTTTTTTAAAGTTCAATTTGAAGCTTTAAACAAGAGTTTTCCACTCCCAGATTACGCATGAAGTAAAATTTCGAGTTTAGAAAAGCCTGAAAATTTGGATTTGCCGGGCGGAGCGAAGCGAGCCCGGCAAATCCAAATTTTCAGGCTTTTCTAAACTCGAAATTTTACTTCATGCGCCACGCGTATAAAACACTGACATATTGTGAAGTTAACGGTATGCTACTAATATCAATATGTTGTAGACGCATATTTTGAACTTCTCTTTAAACCAGTGTTTTATACGCGTGGCGCATGAAGTAAAATTTCGAGTTTAGAAAAGCCCAGAAAATTTGTCTCGGGTCGCTGCGCGACCCGCGACAAATTTTCACGGGGCTTTTCTAAACTCGAAATTTTACTTCATGCTTAGTCTGGGAGTGGAAACCAGGGCTGTGGAGTCGTTGGATACAGTATCCGACTCCGACTCCGACTCCTCAATTTAAGATAAAACGACTCCAGCTTCAACGTCCGACTCCGACTCCGGTGATTATTAGGAAATCATAAGGATTAAAGGGTACTATTAAAAACGACATGTATATACAAGAAGTTTAAATATCGCTCCGCATTCAACGTTCCTTGATAAAAAAAAATGGTCCTATTATGGTATCACCTAACACACCAAGCCACACATTAACTGCAAATCTTTGTTGGAATCTGCATTCCCGAATTTGACGTGGATTCTCAGCATCCCAGTAATGGTCGTTTTTCGGTTGGAGATTCCGTTGTTGTTGAATTTGATTCATCACTCCAAAGAAATAAATTTAATAAATGTTGATTGTTGCTAAGCCAATTACAGAATACTATCCTCCTGTCAGAATCACCATCTCTTAAACCTTGTACTAACTTAATTTTATATGGTCTCATTTTATGTTTTCTCAGAATAGAAAATATTTTATGCATACTTATTCCTAAGTCAGCCACTGCTTCGCGTATTGAATTACGTGGATGTGCTCTAAAATAGGCCAATATCAATACTTCATTATAATCTTCTCTTTCTTGTCTTCTCCTTCGTAATTTATTATTAAAACACCCATTTCTCCGTAAATTTTGTTCAAGTCTTGCAAAAGTGCGATAATGTGGTTGTCTTCTTTCTGGATACATGTTTCCATAAGTGATACTAGCTTCTCTAGAATTATCGTTGCATCTAACGAAGACCTTTAGCATATCCATTTTATCATCATTAGAATAGTAATTATCACCCATCTCTAAAGATTTGAATCAACAACACGCAAGACGGGAAGTTACTACACCACTTTGACATTAAAGCGTTAACAAATTGTTTTATGTCAATTGTTATCCATGGCAACTGATAAATTTCATTTATTTGCAATTGTCGCGTTATTTGTATAATGAAGGGGTACTTATGTGGTATCATTATAAAGCTAAGGTTATTACCTATTTGAAATAAACAAAATATACAGGGTGTTCTATTAAAGAAAACGAAGCTAATAGCTTTCACGTGTTTATTTGATTTTCAATTGTTTTTCTGACAATGCTACTGAATAGATCATGAAAAATACTAAAACTATTGTCTTTAACTTTTTTTTCTATCTGTACTAATAACGAACATATGTGCTGTGTCACAATGAATCAAACAGACTGTATTTCAAAATTATCGAAAATTTAAACATTTCATCATTAGATTGTTGAAAATTAATAGAAATCTTAAAATTTCATGAAAAACCTGTTACGTGAAATTTTCGATAAATGAAATTTTGCTTTAATTTATTTTAATTCTAATGAATTAATATAGGCAATTGTATTTTCATTTGCGTTTGAATTGTTATTTTCGAGCGCGATTGTTTTTGCGAGTTTTTTTTTGTGACTCCAGCCGGCCACGGCGAGCGCATCTTCTAATTGCGTATTCTTTTTCCGTGTGGCGATGTAAGTGCATCCACATCGTACATCAGCGGCGCACACGAAATTGAGAGTAATTAATATTGAAACCGTTGTGTTTTCCTCAAGTTTACGAGGGAGTATAATATTCTTAATTTAAAAGTGAGTTATCTTGTTATTTGTGATAATTTCGCAACGCGTAAAGCGGAGTAAACTGTGCGTACGTTTGGAAAGCCTCACTCCATCTTTGAGGTAAGCGAAACTCTTGTGTTAGAAATTCTTATCTAATGGATAGGGAATTATCTTAGGTTTTATTAACCGGACTAAAAGTTTCCTGGCGACAATCATTTTCGTTTGGTTGGATTGGCTAATTCGATGAGATTTGGATTTCGGCGGAGAACGTGGTTGCTGTTTTCATTATCAGTGGAGGTCACGTGTCGAGAAAATCTGGAGAGGTCGAATAGGAAATCTTTGGCTGGGACGTATTTCGAGAGTTACGGAAAGGGACAGAAAGCGGTGGAAGGAAAGTTGTGAAGGAAAGCTGTGGAAGGAAAACTGTGAGAAGAAAGGTGCAGAGAGTCGAGAAAATTCGATAAGTACTTTTTATCTCTTTACGTATTTTTTTTTCTTCTACGAAATATTTAATTAAACGAAGACAAATTTAATCACTGGGCGTTCTTGAATTATTAAATTATTATTAAAAAGGTATATATTCTGAACTATTATTATTAATAGGGTATTTAATTGAAAAAAAAGGAATTTATTATAATAGAAAAAGGTTAGGTTTTGTGGACATTATTAATATTTTGTTTATTATTTAAAAATAAAATAATTGCTAAATTACTAGGGTTTTCAAAGTAAATAGAAGGTTCATTACTATTTTATTTCGTTGTAATCTTAAAAGAAAATTCGGGAATTGATTTATTATTCTGTTGTGGGAGATTGTTTAATTATTATTACCAGAAATAATAGTGAAACTTTTATTATTAATAAAATTAAATTCAATAAGTATTTGATAATTTGAGTAATTGATTATTATTTGGGCTTAATGCCAAAGTAGAAAATATTAAAATAACATAATAGGGTATTTTTCTTATCGCTTAAGAAATATTAAGGTTATAGTTATTTTCTTATATGTGTATGATTATGTAAAGGTATATATACGTATATTTATCTACCAAAAGTGTATTGAAATAGTTTGAAATATTTAAGATTAATTTTGATCATATTTAATAACTTAACTCAGATAAATCCGAGTTAAATTTGAATTTATTTATGTATCTACATCTAGCTTCATTTCGTATTAATTAATGATATATTTTCTTTATCTAATCAATATTATTTTACCTTTCGGTAAGCCTAAAAAGGAAAACGTTAATTCAATTTAATTTCTTTTACACAATGTATTTTATGTTGGGGTTAGAAAATTAAATAGACGTATTGTTAAAAATCAAGGTTCGTGGTTTTTCCTTTTTGTAGTATAGCTATTTCTTACCGCCCGTTAATCACGTGGCGCCCTTATTTTACTTTCTTTCTTTGAACCCTCCCTTCTTCACTGGGTTAGTCTGGTCGAGCGGTAAGTACATTTTTAATAGCTAAAAAGTAGCGTCGCAAACCTCAATATTTTCAAAGTTAAAGAATATTTAGTAAATTCATGAAAATTGCCAAGAATTTTGAAAATTCGAAATTTTAAAAACTTATGAAAAGTATGGAAATTTCGGAATTCAAGAAACCCGTCAGAATTTCGAAAATTGAACGAAATCTACGAAAAGCGTTAAAAATCAACCAAAACATTGGAAATTCGGAAATTCGGGAAACCGGTCAGAATTTTGAAAATTAAACGAATTAAACAAAAAGCGTCAAAAATCAACTGAAACATTAGAAATACATGTAAAATTGTGAAAACTTTGATAATTTTAAATTAACTTAAATTGTGAAAAATTCATGAAAACCGTCGAAATTTTTAAATGTAACGAACATTTAGAAATTTTACGATAACTATTAAGATTTAAAAACGAATGACGAAAAGTCATGATAAATGTTCATTAATATTAACTAAATAATTTAAGGAAAATTCATGAAACATTTCATCGAAAATTAAAAAAACTCAGGAAAATCATTAGATTATTGAAAATTATCAGAAATCTTCAAATTTCATGAAAAACTTCAACATTTCTTAAGTTAAAGAATATTTATTAAATTCATAAAAATTGCCAAGAATTTAAAAAATTGAAAATTTTAAAACTTATGTAAAGTATCGAAACTTTCAGAATTTCGGAAAATTTCGGAAAGTTTTAGAAATTCAGGAAACCCGTCAGAGTCTGAAAATTAAACAAAATCTAATAAATTTACGAAAAGCGTTAAGTTAAAAATCAATTAAAATATTGGAAATACATGAAAAATTGTGAAAACTTGATAATTAACTAAAATCTTGAAAATTCAACATTTTCAAAAAACTAAACGAGTGTCTTCCACTCCCATACTAAGCATGAAGTAAAATTTCGAGTTGAGAAAAGCCCGAAGAATTTGGATTTGGACGCGCAGCGTTCAAATCCAAATTCTGGCTTTTCTCAACTCGAAATTTTACTTCATGCGCCACGCGTATAAAAAAATGATTTATTCAAAAGTTAAATAAAATGCTAACAATTCTTACTTAATAATTTCATCACTTCTCGTAGTTTTTGTAAAATCTCACCATTTTTGACAATTTTCGACTTTTTTTCGACATTTTATCACTTTTCGACAATTTTCAAAGGATTAACATTTCAGAACTTAAATAAACGTTTTACATATTAAAGTAAAAAACCTGTATCATTTTCAACTAAAAATAACTAATAACCGTATATTTTGTTTAAAAAAAATTATTCTTTGTTTTCGTTATTGATGCATAATTTTAATGTGCATACAAGTAAGTATTTTGTAGATTTGAAAAATAACGTACAAATACATATAGTTATAATAAACAATACAAAAATACAATTAAATCAAGTAATTAACTGGTATATGTATACATTGATATTGATGTTTGAAATAATAACAGCAAATATAAACAATACATTATTATATCTCCTAAATAGGGTGGATTTATTGTAAACTCTACGTATGTTGTTGTATTTATAATCAAATGAGAATAATTTTATATATAAAATAATAATCCAATTAAATTGAAATAATACCTAAAACAATGAAGAGCTTTGCTTAAATAAAGATATGAATATCATAACAAGGTATGCATTTTTTATATTATGGTATCCACATATCGACGTTTATTGTATGTACAGTTGGGATAATCTCAAATTGATAGTGCCAATAATATAAAATTTTCCCCGTTGGGTGGATAAATCATGATTTAATCTAAGGAAAATAAGCCATATTATCCCTAAGACCCGCGCAATTTAAGGTGACCCCGAATGTATATGCACTAATAATCGTATTAATTCAATAAGTCCACTAACACTATATTATTTTTAAACGTTACAAATTGGACATAATTTATTATTATATGTAAAACCAATAATTTTACACAAAATATATTAAAAAATACTTATTTTTAATCATAAATTTAGAGTTTAAATGCCTATCGAGACTTAAGAAGAAGCTATAGGTACAGCATTTTTAAATTACGATTAACGAATAGCATTACCTGAAGTGTTACGCTCAATTTTCGTCCATCTTGTACTTTTTATTTCGATTTGTCCGGAGTCGGAGTCGTAACTAATTTTTGACTCCGCGACTCCGACTCCGACTCCGACCAAAATGCCTAAACTCCGACTCCACGACTCCGACTCCACAGCCCTGGTGGAAACGCTCGTTTGAAACTTCAAACTGAATGCTTCGATAAAAACATTAAATGACTGAAAATGTTTTTAAAAATAATAATCTAGTTTTCAAAATTTTTTAAATATCATTTGAAGTAAAACTGACATGGTATGGTATATTTTCTATTTAAATGTTTTTTTTAACTTTGCAATATTTTAGTGTTTTATACGCGTGGCGCATGAAGTAAAATTTCGAGTTTAGAAAAGCCCAGAAAATTTGTCTCGGGTCGCTGCGCGACCCTCGACAAATTTTCACTGGGCTTTTCTAAACTCGAAATTTTACTTCATGCTTAGTCTGGGAGTGGAAACGCTCGTTTGAAACTTCAACTGAATGCTTCGATAAAAACATTAAATGACTGAAAATGTTTTTAAAAATAAAAATCTAGTTTTCAAATTTTTTAAAATATTATTTGAAGTAAAACTGACATGGTATGGTATATTTTCTATTTAAATGTTTTTTTTTAACTTTGCAATATTTTAGTGTTTTATACGCGTGGCACATGAAGTAAAATTTCGAGTTTAGAAAAGCCCAGAAAATTTGTCTCGGGTCGCTGCGCGACCCTCGACAAATTTTCACGGGGCTTTTCTAAACTCGAAATTTTACTTCATGCTTAACCTGGGAGTGGAAAACACTCGTTTCAATTTTTCACGGGGCTTTTCTAAACTTGAAATGTTACTTCATGCTTAGTCTGGGAGTGGAAACGCTCGTTTGAAACTTCAAACTGAGTGCTTCGCTAAAAACATTAAATGACTGAAAATGTTTTTAAAAATAATAATCTAGTTTTCAAAATTTTTTAAATATTATTTGAAGTAAAACTGACACGGTATGGTATATTTTCTATTTAAATGTTTTTTTAACTTTGCAATATTTTAGTGTTTTATACGCGTGGCGCATGAAGTAAAATTTCGAGTTTAGAAAAGCCCAGAAAATTTGTCTCGGGTGGCTGCGCGACCCTCGACAAATTTTCACGGGGCTTTTCTAAACTCAAAATTTTAATTCATGCTTAACCTGGGAGTGGAAAACACTCGTTTAAAGCTTCAAATTGAACTCTTTTTAAAACAATATCGAATGTCAGAAAGATTACAACCTATGCAAATGTATACTTAAAAGAAAAATTCCCTATGTATAATAATAGTAGTATTTTTTACCAAACCTAGTTACATTTTTAGTAACTGGTTATCAGTCAATAAGAATTCATGTTTAAAGTGTGCAAACAAACTATAAGAAGCGTAAGCTTATTTTCTCGAATTTAAATAGTTTTGAATTTGATTTATTCTAATAACAATTGATTACTTTTTTTAGTAAAGATAGTTTTTACCAAACCTGGTTACATTTTCAGTAATTGGTTATCAGTTAATAACAATTGATTACATTTTTTAAAAGGTGAATGCATGATATTTATGCAAAGAGGCAGTAAAATATGTTTAATAATAATATAGTCGTATTTTGTTCATAACAAGAAATTCAAGAATTTATGAATAATTGCCCACTGAGCAAAAAACAAATAAATAACGTTTTATCAACATTGTAGCAACAATAAACGTTGTTTTAATGTTGATAAAAATTACTTTAATGCGTTTGCTCAGTAGTTCAACATTAGAAAAAATGTGTATTAATTTACATGAACCGTTTATATTTGAATAATTACAAACTTTAAAAGCTACTGACGATGCCACTTAGCGAATGAGTAACAATTAGCGTTGATGTCGTGTTTTGTATAGTATGTTCAATAAAATAAAATCACTAGAGTGCCATGGAAAATATTGTAGGCAACTATTAAATTATACATTATAATTATTATATTTGACGTTTTATATGTCAATTCCTAAAGCGTGTAGCCAACTTAAATTTTAAAAAAGATAAAATCATGGCATTCTAGAGGTTTTTTTTATTGAACATACGATAGAAATTACAAATTTTATTGGAATTTATGTTGGTAGTTTACTTATTAATCAAATGTTAACCCATTCAAATACAATGACATATAAGAAACGTCAATTACTTTAATATGTAAAAAAATACTTATCACGATTTTCTCTGTTAATTTTCAGTTATTCGTTATTTTATACAAGCGTTCAATTTGAAGCTTCTAACGAGTGGTTCCACTCCCAGACTAAGCATGAAGTAAAATTTCGAGTTTAGAAAAGCCTTAAAATTTGGTTTGGTCGCTCCGCGAAGCGGAGCGACCAAACCAAATTTTCAGGCCTTTCTAAACTCGAAATTTTACTTCATGCGCCACGCGTATAAAACACTGAAATATTATCAAGTTAAAAATATACTGCTTGTGATTGATCTCATGTCAATTAATTTTACAAATCTTTATTTTGTTTAAACGAATATCTAGAGTAATTTTTTTTGGAATATGTAAAAGTATAGGTACTTCAAAGATAAAAATCCCAGTTTGTATCTTAAATCATTCAGTAAATATTACATCTAATTGCGTACTCAGCGCTTAAACGTAATTTTAAATCTTAAGTCAATAAACTGCAAAGACATTTCTAAATCAAAACATTAAAAGTGAGAGTATTGGCAATTTCAATTACACTTATGTTAAAACAAGATAAATTCAAATTCAAAACTATTTGAATTCGAGAAAATAAGCTTACGCTTCTTATAGTTTGCACACTTTAAACATAATATATAAAATTAGGAAAAAACTATTCGTGAAAATGCAAACAATGTCTTAATTAATAAGACAACTTAAGACGATAAATATCCATTTAAACAACTACTTCCCGTGCAAATACACCTTGTATAATTCAATATCCGGAGGTGTATTTGCACGGGAAGTAGTTGTTTCAATGGATATTTATCGTCTTAAGTTGTCTTATTAATTAAGACATTGTTTGCATTTTCACGAATAGTTTTTTTCGTAATTTTATATATTACACTTATGTTATATTTTTAAATACTTACAAATGATGGAAAATAACATCGCTATCCAGTAAATTAACTTCATGTTGAACAAAGCAATTGTTGTGCTGAACTGTAACGTAAAAATATGTGTTATGAGTTTTAAGTGATGACCTAAGACCACTTTATGAAACAACAACAGATAAGGCTTAAACACGCCTCAATCGTATCATAGAAAATGTAATGGTTAAACAAACAATTTAATGAATTCGCATACAGCCTGTTCTAAAAAAATAAAGCTTGTTTATTTTTTTAATGTAATAACCTCAATCTTTAAAAAAACATTAACTTGATCTGAAATGATCGTTATAAAGTTCACGTTTAAAAGAACCCACTGAGCAAAAAACAAACAAACAACGTTTTATCAACATTACATCAATATTAAACGTCGTTTTAATGTTGGTGAAACAATATTTATTTCATAAAATAAAAACCTTTAACTTTGTTTGTATAACACAATATTTCTTATTTTTGTGACTGCAGTTTCGGCAACTCAACTTGCCATTATCAAATGGAGTGATTTAAATTACGGTATGGTACAGGTAGAATGGTTTTCATCGATGAGGTGTTTAGCGAAATTTAATTTTTCTGATTGCTAAACACCTCATCGATGAAAACGATTCTTTTGGCGAGGATGTACTTAAGATCATTTATTATGCCGAATAGGGTCGAAAAATGAACCTTTTAGAATCCTTGGAAATACAGAAAGCCCGCGCTAATCCGGAAATTGCCCTAATTAACGACCAGGTTGATTCAGTGTATACCCCCATTTTTAGTGCTGTTTTGTAAATAACTATTCTTGTACCATACCGTAATTTAAATCACTCCGTTTGATAATGGCCAGTTGAGTTGCCGAAACTGCAGTCACAAAAATAAAAAATATTGTGTTATACAAAGTTAAAGGGTTTTATTTTATTTAATCAACATCTATAACGAAGTAGAAGCCTCCACCGTTCATAATATTTATTTAAATGTGTTTGCTCTGTGGGAAATTATAATTTTCATTTTAAATTGCAATGAATGAAAAAAATATTACATTTTATATTATAATCCATTCAAAAATGTTTCACCACAGGTTAAGTGAGAAATTACTTAAACATATAATTTTAAATATGATAGACATACATTACCTTTCTATAACTAGTACTATTTGGATGCTCTTTCAACACTATTTATACGTCGAATACGTCATACTTTGTTTTAAAATTAAGGATTACTTCAATCATGAAATATGTATCCATATTTAAATTGCCCGTGGATGTATAAATATGTTTATTCGTCCATGAAATTAGTTTTATTTGTAGAACAAGCTTCAATATGTAATATGTAATCCATATTTAAATTGCCCATAAACGTATGAATATTTTTATTCGTTCTTGAAATTGCTTTTATTTAAAAAATGGTGATGTGTCCATCATAGTACTTTCCCCCGTAAATTGCGTATTAAATCACTTTTAAAATATTTGTAGCATTATTATTTTCAACATGTCTTCAACTTTTTGATAACTACAACTTTTATTTGAAACATTTTTCAATTGGATCAACATATACTGAAACAAACCAATGACTAGATAAAAAAACACTATTTATTGAATATCTCAAAAACTAAGAGTGCTATGACAAAAAATGAAGATACAAAAAATCTTTAATATTTTATTACCTACAACTTTTATTTGGAACATTTTCCAATTGTATCAACACGCACACTGACACAAATCAATGACTAGATAAAAAACACTATTTATTAAATATATCAAAAACTAAGAGTGCTATGACAAAAAGTAAGTGAACAATACATCTTCATTTTGTTATTATCTACAACTTTTATTTGAAAGAATTTTTTGTTTGATGAAGATTTATTGAAAAAATCTGAAAATAATGAAAAACGCTAAGAGTAAAGTACCACTTCCGGTTTTCCGATTTTCACAAAAAGCTTTTCAGTTCTTCCGATTGTAACAAAAAGCTTAAGTTTCAAGTTTCATCTCGATATCTTTAGCGGTTTTTGCGGTACAGCGCACACAGACACACAGACAGACAGACAGACAGACAGACATTTTTCAAAAATGGTCTTATTCGACTCAGGGGACCTCAAAACGGATATTTCCGCTAAAATTTTTGATTCGAAAATTTTCACGAAAACAATACTTTCCCTTTGTATTACATACGGGGGAAAGTAAAAAAACAATATATAATAATAATAATCTTTATTTAGCATCTTTGCTATATAATAACATAGAAAAATATATGTATATCTATATATATATATAAAATAAACATTTGATCATCCTTAATCTATAAATTGTGTATGTATAATAAATTTATCACATAATAATACTTAATATATAATCTTTTTACTACTTTAATAAAATCAGTCTAAAACCATACTTAAATATCTATGTAAAAATAATAAATCCATAATACAACAATACTTATACATTTATGCAAAAAACAATAACTAAAAAGGTAATAATACTTATTTAAAATTTGTACTTATACATATAGGAACAATTAATAATATATACACATAATGCACAGCCCATACACTACGACTATTTCTGAAGACTCTTCAAGTAACCTAGCAACTTTGATTTAAACTTATTAATATTTTCTTCTTCTTTTATTTTTATTGATAGCTTGTTGTGTTCTTGAGCAGCTTTAAAAAATAGTGAATTCTGTCCTGCCTTTGTGTTTTTGAATGGGAGAAAAATATTTCCTCTGCCTCTTGTGTTGTACGTATGGATGTCTGCATTAGTGATGATACTTCCATCAAAGTATTTGGGCATCTTCCCAGTGTAAACTTTGTGAATAAAAATTAATGCCTTAAATTTTACAAAATTCTCTGTGTTTATCCAATCCAGTTGTTCTAACATCGTTCTTATACTTGTATATTTATTACAATTTAAAATTATTCTCATGCCTTTATTTTGCAATATTTGGAGTCTATTCAAAGATCCACTATTTGCAAGATAAAGAATAGATCCTGCAAAGTGAAAATGTGGTAGTATAATAGTGTTATATATTGTTTTTTTGGTAGCTTGCGACATATAATAACTACTTCGTCTTAATACTCCTTCAAGCTTCAATATGTAATATGTAATCCATTTTTATATTGCCTATGGACGTAATAATAGTTTTATTCGTCCATAAAATTGCTATTATTGCAAAAACGAGCTTCGAACGAAGCGCGTGACATCTATTGGTATAATTATTTAATAAGCTAGTTACGTAGTTTGCTAATAGATGACACCACTTTTCTCTGTGGTGACATCTACTACAAAGTGTAGACACTAATTTAAGTTCAACTTTAATCGATAGATGTCGCTGCTAAAATTATCAAATAAAATAAATTATCAAGCAGATTCTCCCAGCGAAATGGTAAATTTAACTTAGAAGTTATTTTTCAACCTTACAATCTGTTGGAGCAAATACAAAAATTGCTTTTATTCCAAAAACGAGCTTCAAACGAAACTTGTGACATCTTATATTAAATTACGAAAAAACTATTCGTGAAAATGCAAACAATGTCTTAATTAATAAGACAACTTAAGACGATAAATATCCATTGAAACAACTACTTAGCTATACTGAAGAGAGATAAATCTCGAAACGCGTCTATAGATGGCCTAAGACATTAGTTTTAATCCAAGTCCTTTCACTTCTAATTTGTTGCTATCTCTCCTTTCATTTTAAATTTGTATTGTTAGTTGGTTTGAAGAGAATTTGACCTAAACGTTACATATACTTTAATAGAGCGTTGTAACAAATCAAATTAAATAAGATTTTAAATATTTCATTGTATAATTCAATATCCGGAGGAGTATTTGCACGGGAAGTAGTTGTTTCAATGGATATTTATCGTCTTAAGTTGTCTTATTAATTAAGACATTGTTTGCATTTTCACGAATAGTTTTTTCCTAATTTTATGTATTATGTTTAAAGTGTGCACACTATAAGAAGCGTAAGCTTATTTTCTCGAAGTCAAATAGTTTTGAATTTGAATTTATCTAGTTTAAACTTGTGACATCTATTGGTATAATTATTCAATAAGTTAGTTACGTAGTTTGCTAATAGATGACACCACTTTTCTCTGTGGTGACATCTACCACAAAGTGTAGACACTAATTTAAGTTCAACTTTAATCGATAGATGTCGCTACTAAAATATCAAATAATACCTTATTTAAGCAGATTCTTTCAGCGAAATGTTAAATTTAACTTATACGTTATTTTTCAACCGTACAATCTGTTGGAGTAAATACACTTGTACACTGTTATGGCGCAACTTGCTGTTATGCAATTTTTAAATCGCAAACTTTGTTTACAAACAATAAATTGGCAATTTATAGTGCCGGTATTCCTCAAATTGATCGAAACATCGGTCGCTCACCAACTGTCAAATTTACATGTTAAATCCCTATCTAAATAACAGATTTCGTACGTCCGAATCGTACAACCAATTTCGGGAATACCGGCCCAGATCAATTTGAGAGACTGACGTTTTGTTGTTTGTAAATGCAACTTGCTATTTAAAAATTGCCCAACAAAAAGTACTAGCTCAAAATGCACAAGTGTAAAACCACCATAATATATTTCAATTACCAAATCCGCTTAGACTGTAATTTGAGTTAACATGTATGTAAAATTGTAGGTACATTCGCTTACAGAATCAGTCCGATTTTCAATCAAATTATGGGACATTACCTATTATTACATATTTTTTTAAATTTTATTTTTTATTAAGATTGGCAATAATTTGAAGTTATCTGTGTTTCTAGTAGGTCAGTGGGTAAAATAGATTCCTACACGCAACAAAAACAAAATGCATATGTCAAATGGTCGGTCGAGTTGTTGAATATATTTGGGAAATTCGTTGAAAATATCGCCCAAATGAAATAAAAAACGAGAAATCTAGTGAAAATGAGTTTTCACCAAGGCTACAGTGGTGATATTATCCACCTAAATGTCGGCGGAAAGAGGTAAGTGGAATATTAGATTTAATCAATATTGTTCACGCACAGGATTATTTATTAATCCATCTTACATTTGTTATTAAAACCATTATTACTTATATTTAATTGATATTTATGGATTTGAATTCACTTTATTGACACACAACATTTATTACCTGAAAATCAAGTCATGATTATTTGACTTCTTGAATCAAGAATGTTTATTATTGGATTTTATTAATAACTTTAATAAGTAGTCCATATTGTAAAAACGCAGACAACTGAACTGTATTATTATTTATGTGTAAATAAGGAATAAAATATTGTTTACATGTTATTATTAAGATATCTCGTAAATTAATGTTTATTATTGGAATTTATTAATAACTTTAATAAGTAGTCCATATTGTAATAACACAAATAACTGACTACTTGTTTATCTGAGGTATGTGGAGTATTTAATCGCAATAAAAACTCCTTAGTTCACTTTTATTTTTATTCATTAGATGTACATTTCGAGTACTAAGCACTTATTACCAATAACTAATGATTTAACTAATCATTATGATATGACTCAGTGCAAAATAGTTAAGATTTTTTTTAAAATGTCTGTAATATGTTTATATATTTGTAATATTATTGTAACTGTTCTGTATGAAATAGCCTCCGTTAATAAATAAATGAGTGCTTAGCACTCAAAATGTACACTTCTGTGCATTCAAATTAAGCATACAAAATATGTTATAGTTTTAAACGGACGTAATGTAGTTACGAAAATATGTAAATATGTCAATTTCCTTATTGTCAAAATGATGCCTCATTTAGACAACAATTGAAAAACTCGATTTCTAATTACAATAGAAGATAGTTTTCCTATTTCGGCTTTGTTGTCTTTATTACGAGCTTTCTTTTAAAAGGTCATAGTTTTGGTTTTATAATAAAGGTGTTATTTTCAAGTTATGGTCTTTAATCATTTATTGAAACTGCTGCTAGGCAATTAACCTAGACCCGAATTATACAACTAGAATGTTTTGA
The DNA here is from genome assembly GCA_932526585.2 of Philonthus cognatus. Classification (NCBI taxonomy): domain Eukaryota; kingdom Metazoa; phylum Arthropoda; class Insecta; order Coleoptera; family Staphylinidae; genus Philonthus; species Philonthus cognatus. The sequence goes on along the minus strand of OW052247.1, from coordinate 52,302,644 downwards.
AAAATAGTTACAAGACTTGTGCTTAATTTTATTGCACAGAAGTGTACATATAACGAATAAAAATAAAAGTGAAGTAAGGAACAAAAAGTGTTTTCATTACAGATAACTGAACTGTATTATTATTTATGCTTAAATAAGGAATAAAATATTAACACAAATAAGACACTTAATCTTTGTTTGTATAACTGAGGTTTTTATTGTGACTATAGTTTTGACGACTTTAACTTGTCATTATCAAACTAGAAGCTTGCTAATGACAAGGTAAAGGTGTTGAAACTAGTCACAATAAAAACTCAGTTATACAAACAAAGTTTAAGTGTCTTATTTGTATAAATAATGATGTATAATAAAGTAGAAGCCTTCACAGTTAACAGTTTGAGTAAAATATTGTTCACATATTATTATTAAGATATCTCGTATATTTTTTAACAGTTTCTCAACCTCAAGACAAACTCTAACATGGATCCCCGACACTTTCTTCACCGCTCTCTTAAGTGGACGCATTTCGAGTTTAAGGGACGAAAAGGGAGCAATTTTCATAGACCGCGACCCAAAAATATTTTCCATAATTTTAAATTACCTCCGCACCAGGGAAATTTCCCTGAAAAACGTCGATCTACGAACTTTGAGGCACGAGGCTGAATATTACGGAATAGCACCGTTAGTCAAGAGGCTGATATTATGCGAGGAAATGACACATTCCACTTGTGGTGATGTGTTGTTTTACGGTTACCTACCACCACCAAGTAAGTGAAACAACGAGTTTTAGTAAAGTTTTAAATTTTTATAGGAATATTTTTTTAAATAAATAAACAGTGAAATGAAAAGTAGTTAAGATGTATAAAAATAATAGTCTTTTTCATTTGGTTTTCCTCTTTTGTCAATTGATTCGCCCAGATGCAAAACCAGCCATACGTGTTTTGACAAACTTATGGCAAAATGACAAAAACTGATGTTGCAGCATCTTTTAGTTAAATTAAAATAGTGTTTAATAGGTGTTGTATGGAATAGGGACAAGAAACATTATGTGAAACTTAATAGAAGTTGGGCAGGTTTTGCAACTAAAAAATATATTCTGCTTTTGCAACCCATAAATGTAGCAGGTTTTGCATTTGACAGAATTTTTAAACTTAATTTTAAAAGGTTTAGTATGAGTTTTGAAGGTCAATTTATTTTTAAAATTGTAGCCTAAGATGAGTACAATCCAGGGATACCAAAACCTCAAAATGAAAAAATAGGTGTATGGCTGGTTATGCATCTGGGTGATTCAATTGTATTTCACTATTTCTTAAAACTATTTCCCTTCTATTAAACAGAGTGCTGTCTTTATTAAACAATACTTTTAAGAAATACTAAAATACAATTGACAAAAGAGGAAAACCAAATGAAAAAGACTGATAATTTTATTATTATCAATGTTTAATGAAGTGTAATTAAATGAACAAATTGGTACTGAATGCTGTATTTATTTACATTTTTGATATTTTATGTATGAAAATGTGTTAGGTATTCCATTACAAGATGCTGTAGCGGGTGCAAATCAACCATCAGAGACGGTTGGTTCAAAAAATACAAGGCCTACTGATTTGTCCGGGAATTTAAATTCACAACCAAATCCCGAAACGGCCCACTGCAGTGCTAGCACTGATTCATCCCAATCATCTTCCAGCAGTGGGGCTCAGTGCCCCCCTATTGCAGCTCCATTGGTAGCTCCACAGATATTAAACGGGAATTTCATGCAAAATAGACAAGGTATTATCATCGGTTATCAAAATTATAAAAATGGGCCGAGTACATTTTATATTTGTACTGCAGGACATTCTCGTAATTCATCTTTGGAATTACGCATGGGTATATCGGGGAGTTGCAGCAGGAGCTCTCAGGATCTTAGGGGCTTGGCAGCTAGGGCTCCGCCGGGCCCGGGGCATTCCAGGGCGGCTTCTTTGGATTTGAGGCATGCCAGGAATTCATCGGCGGATTTAAATAAGCTATTTCGAAATGATTTGGGATTAGTTTTCGGAACCAATGGTATGGTTTATTGACTTAAAGAAATTAATATGTGAATTTATATAATTTTATTGCAGCATCCGGATGGGCTGATCCCTTGAGGGTGCACATAATAAAGGCGCATCATAATTGGATTGTCGTCGCTTATGCCCACTTTGTCGTTTGTTACAGGTTTGTTTTCAGTTTTGATTGTTTTTTTTTTATTTGCCCACAGGCAGCGAAAAATCGTTGCACAAATGTATATTGTATATTTTTAGGTTATGTAGTTTTTAAAATACATTTTCAGATTGAAGGACTCTAGTGGATGGCAGCAGGTGTTCACTAGTCCGCACATTGAAAACTGCATCGAGAGGATAGCAATAAACGCCAAAATGGGAACGGGGGGAACTGGCGAGGCCACCAAAATGGTCGCCATTTCTTATGGGAATCAAGTCAGGCTGTGGGGCATATCAGAAGATGGTTCTAGGACTAATGTTGGTTAGTTTAATATTATGAAAATAAAATATTCTTTGAATGTGGGTATTCAAAACTTAGTAAGAAATATTGGTTATTTTTAAGGATAGGTTTTTAAAATTGAAATATTCATTAAAAACATATTCAAATATTCTAACTATTTGATATACTAGTACTACAATTTTAAAAATTCCCAACATTAATTAAGACATAATTAGAATAACTAAGTATGTTTAAGAATTTCATACTAAATCAGTGTTTTACACAGCTGGCACATGAAGTAAATATTTCGAGTTTAGAAAAGCCTGAAATATTTACTTCGTGCCCACTACCCCATCGAAGTCCCCTAAAAAAAAACTGTTTCTAAAAGAAATAATTTAAACGATTTTCGATTGATTTTTCACCGGAACGCCCTGTTTTATAGGGACACATCACAATTTTCTTTCCTATTTACGTTCAACCAATATACCCATTAATTCTGGTTTTTGATTAGGTTCCACTTTGAATCTCAGATTAACGAATTTTACAGGAACATTCAATTTACATGTCAGAGTAGAATATTTATTCTTCATCGGGAGCCAACTAGTGGCTTTATCTCCGTCAGGAAAGTTGGGCGTGTGGCACGCAATGACACATCACTGGCAAACCCAAGATGTCGTGCCCATATCATCTTTCGATACGGCTGGATCGTTTCTCCTGCTCGGCTGTAACAACGGCTGCATATATTACATAGGTAAGTATATCAAATTCTAACTCTTTAATTATAGTACGGCAAACATTGCTCGCCGACGCGCAGTGGTAAAATTGTGGCGGGAAAAGGAATGGGTGCGCTCGATAGGTTCGTGACGAGTTCAGTCTCACTCTCACCAGTGCTAGCAGTTTCTAATAAATCGCTTATTGATGAAAGTCGTAGTTAAAGGATTTTTTTATTTTTGTCCCTTATAGATATGCAAAAGTTTCCACTTCGCATGAAAGACAACGATCTGCTTGTGACGGAGCTTTACAGAGACCCGAACAACGACCCGGTGACGGCGATTTCAGTCTACTTGACGCCGAAAACAAGTGAGTTCATTTCTTTCAAGTTTCGAACACTGAAATTTTGTAATACTTCCTAATTTTCTATCTACCTGTAACCACTCCACTGAATCTCTGTTTGTATCAAAATCCTCTTAATAACAAAGCAATATATTTTTATTTACTTTAGATTGAATGAACAAAAATTGATTCCTAAAAAATTACAAAAATTCTTGAAAATGTATTGCTTTGATATTGAGTAACTGTTGCTTCAAAGTTTGAACAATGTATAAATCTTCTTTTTTTTTAATCCGAATACACACCTATTTCATCTTAATTAATTATTATTGTTGCTTTTAATGTTGAAAAAGTCTTCCTTATTATTAGTAATTCTGTTGTTTTTTTTTTCTAAACTACACAGCATTTTATTATTATTTTAGATAGATGAATGTAACACCATTATATTTCTACCGGGTGTTTTTCTTTTAAGTATACATATCCCACTTACAGCGTATCTGTTGCAAATCTTCTTTATATATTCGTTTTTTTTTAAGTTAAAATTGAAGCTTTAAACGAGTGTTTTCCACTCCCAGACTAAGCATGAAGTAAAATTTCGAGTTTAGAAAAGCCTGAAAATTTGGTTTGGTCGCGTAGCGAAGCGGAGCGACCAAACCAAATTTTCAGGCTTTTCTAAACTCGAAATTTTACTTCATGCGCCACGCGTATAAAATACTGAATTTAAGTAAAGTTCTAAATATGCTATTAAAGTAGTATGCTAAAGACATATAAATTGAACTTATTTAAGGTAAAGTTCTAAATACGGTATTAAAGTAGTATGCTAAAGACGTATCAATTGAACTTATTTAAAGTGAAGTTGTAAATATGCTATTAAAGTAGTATGCTAAAGACATATATTTTGAACTTCGCTTAAAAGTAACGTTTTATATGCGTGGCGCATGAAGTAAAATTTCGAGTTTAGAAAAGCCTGAAAATTTGGTTTGGTCGCTCCGCTTCGCTACGCGACCAAACCAAATTTTCAGGCTTTTCTAAACTCGAAATTTTACTTCATGCTTAGTCTGGGAGTGGAAAATGCTCGTTTAAAGCATCAAATTGAACTCTTTTAAAAAAGCAACGAATGTCAGAAAATTTACAGCATATGCATTATGTATACTTAAACAAAAATTCCCTGTATCTATTAAAGTTAACATTTTGTGATAATGATAATAATTCTCTACCCAAAGAATGAATATCATCACAAATTGTGATTTTCGCTGCACTGATTTTTGATTTAATTATAAGTCCACTGCAGGCGCAAAAGGGGCTTCAATAATTATAAGCCCTCCGTCCCCCACACAAATTCCTTGAAGTTCTGGGCCTGTAAAAATACAGGCATATGTCCAGCAAAAGTCCGACGCTGATAAGTGTTGGACACTCCTAAAAAGCCTAGTGAAATTTAAAAAAATTACAACCGCAAAACAGTGTATATTTAACTTAATCAGTATTTAGATTATTTCGATTTTTTATTTATTTTTGCAAAAATAAATTGTGTACATAGCACGGCTTAATAGGTGCTTCAATTCTTGACCTGTTTTGGTACAACTAAGTTGGTAGACAATATTATTCATTGAATCGCTTTAATGAATTACAAAAGGTTTATATTGTATGTTCAATAAAAAAAAAACGTAGAGTGCCATGATTATATCTTTTTTAAATTGAAGTTTTCTACACGCTTTAGGAATTGACATATAAAGGGTCACACATAACCTCGAAACGGCAAACAACACAAAACTCGTCAACTTTAACCTCTAATACTTACGGAACGACAAAAAGGCAGTTAAAGTTAAAGCCCATTAACACGAATACATAGATAACTGGATATGAATTATCGTAAACAATAAAGTTATTAACAAAAGTCATATCTATCGTATTTGTAACATAATTGGTTGTGTTCAATATACGATGTTTTTTTTTAAGATTTTTAACTTAGAATAAGTTTATGTATACGCCACTGGGCGTTAACAGGTTAATTGTCAAATTTCAGAGTTGTCAACCTACAATATTGTCCATGGCACTCTAGAGGTTTTTTTTTATTGAATATACAATAATATAATGAATTATTTTCTCACTCAACCTATAGTGAATAATTTTTGTAATAACAGAAAATTGATTAAAGCAGTTGGTTTCAGTGATACAAACCAAGTGTTTTCATAAATTGTCTATTATTAATAGAAGGTTTGTCCGGAAGTCAGAGCAAAATGGTCCAGATCCCAGACTAAAGGGGACTGAAATTAAATTCCTTATTTGAGTTGTAATGCCGTGCGCGATCATTTAATCTAGTATAAACTAGAGTAGGTTCTGAATTTAAAATTAGATTGGCACTACTGACTGTTAACACATAGTTTTCCATAACCTCAAAGTTATTCAATTAGCATTCAGGGGGGCTATTCACAACCCCAAATGCAATTTGTCATCGGTGCGAAGTCGCACTGAAATACCGGCCTTTTACTCTATACAGTTTGTTCATCAGTGCGACTTGTCACGGATGACAAATTGCATCGGTGCTGTGAATAGCCCCCCTGGGCAACCGCACAAAAAAAAAATGCTGCCTCCTCCAATTTATAATTTAAATGATCGCACGGTATTATTTATTTTAATCACATTTTGATTAACACTTTTTTGTATGCTTAATTAACTACATAGATTTTTTTGTTGCATTATAATAATTGCTTAGTAAAGGATGTAATTGTAGTTTTTAATTTTTTTAGTAGTGATAATTTATTTGAAATAGGTGTGTGCGCGGCTGTACAAATTTCTCGATAAAAGTAAGCCTTGTGTTTCATGCCAGCTTCGGAGAGAGGGCGGGAAGGTATGAATTAGTTTGTCGCTTGAAACACCTTTACTTGAGATTTATATATTACGTTTGTTTACCAGGCGGAACCGCTCGGGTTATTATTTTTTTACATGTTTCGATCGACTCATTTGAAAAAATACTCGTCGCCAAACAGAACTAAATTTAACAATACGTTTATTCTGATTTTTTTAGTTTTCATTTTTTTTTGTAGTTAGCTTTTTGTTTTGTTTTTACTTTGGTTGTTGTTGAATATACATATTTTTGCACAAGACAGCGTTATGTTGGTTCTGCTGGTATGTCAACACAAGGACACCACATTACCATTAACTCCTCCTCATGTTTCTATTTTTTGTTATTTTTTCTGTTGTTTGTCGTTGTTGGCAGATATAATTAGACTCGCCCATGTTCAGGACATGTTCGAATGATTCAACTTCTTTGTTGTTTGTCGTTGTTGGCAGTTATAATTAGACTTCACCGAGTTCAATCGCAGTTTGAGTGATTCAACTCTTTTACGGCGAGTCTTTTTATGCTGTCGTTTCACTGCTTTTGAATCTGCGTTGAATTGTAGTTCAAGACAGTTTTGAATGATCCCACTCTTTTTCACGGCGAGTCTTTTTATGCTGTCGTTTCACCGCTTTTGAATTTGCGATGAATTGTACTACAAGTTTGTTTCAATTGGTGCATATTGTTGTTTTAAAGCTAAAGTCACTAAATACGTAGATTTAGTAACTTTCTTCTTTAAACCAATGATCTGCTGAATGTTTATAAGGTTTGTTTTTTCTTGTATGAACCTCATTTGCAGAAAATATATGGTTCTTAAGAGAAAACTATAATCAAGCTAATGTGGTGGTAATTCTTATAACAAAGTAAAAAAGTGAGGTTATATTTATGGTCATTGTATCTCTGAAGTGATTAGTAGAATTGAATCAACATTAAGAATAAATATTATAATCATTAAAGAAAAGTAAAATCAAGCTAATGCTGCTGTTCTTCTTATAATAAAGAAAGTGAGGTTATATTTATGGTCATTGTATCTCTGAAGTGATTAGTGACATTGAATCAACAGTAAGAATAAATATTATAGTCATTTAGAGAAAAGTAAAATCAAGCTAATACTGCTGTTGTTCTTATAACAAAGTAAAAAAAGTGAGATTATGTTTATGGTCGTTGTATCTCTAAAGTGATTAGTGGCATTGAATGAGCAATACCAATATTGCCTAATGATGTAGGTAATTATATGTTAATATTTTCGTTTTTGCCTTGGATACTTATATCTACAAAAACACATTTATTTATTAATTTATTTATTCAGTCAACAGAGTCCATGCTTAAGTAACCAAAACATTCGTAAATCGTCTTTGTTGTGGTTAATTTGAAACTTCTAACGAGTGTTTCCATTCCTTGATTAAGCATGAAGTAAAATTTCGAGTTTAGAAAAGCCAAAAGCAATCATTCGAGAGATCTTTCTAGAAATCTTTCGAGCAACCTCTGGAAAATCTCGAGATATTCAATTATTTACATAATCGAACAAACCGATTATGTTCATTCAAATAATTCCATCACTATTATTATAATTTATAGACTGTTGTGCATTTTTTGATATTTGTCTCCTGGCAACATTGATATTGATACTATCATTTTCTGCATTTGAGTTGAACATATGCTTGATTTGATTTTTTATTAATAATAGATTTAAGTGTTGTCTAATTTATCAATAATAAAATGCTTATGTATGGTCGCCACAGATTTGTGCGGAAACTGGATTGAAATCGCTTACGGTACGAGATCGGGCTCAGTTCGAGTAATTGTCCAACACCCAGAAACCGTTGGGCACGGTCCGCAATTGTTCCAGACGTTCACTGTGCATCAAAGTCCAGTAACAAAAGTAAGACGGTTAATAATAATATTGCAATAGCTGGTTTTTAAAATTAATAAATTTTAAGGTGACGTTGTCGGAAAAGTACTTGGTATCCGTATGTTGTGAGTATAACCACGTGCGTAGCTGGAGGGTAACGCGTTTCCGAGGGATGATTTCCACTCAGCCCGGCTCGACCCCGGAGGCTTCGTTTAAAATCGTTTCTCTGGAAGCCGTGGAGCCGTGCATCAGCCACGCGGCCGCCAACGATTGCGGCCCGTTCGGCGAGCAGGACGACGAGCAGGTTTTCGTGCAGAAAGTCGTTCCGGATAACGATCAGCTGTATGTTAGGCTTGCCAGTAATGGAAAAAGGTATGGGGTTTGTGGTTGATTTTGGGTGAGATTTAACTTGGTTATGATGGTGACAGGGTTTGCGTGATCAAAGCGGTGGACGGTAATGCAGTCAGCGCGTTTTGCGTGCACGAATGCGAGGGTTCGAGTCGGATGGGTTCAAGGCCTAGGAGGTTTATTTTTACTGGACATTCTAATGGGTCGATACAGATGTGGGATCTTACGACTGCTTTAGATCCAGCTTATAAGACTGATAACGGTAAGGCTACACATGTTTGATAATTTAAATCCATTTCCCAACTAAATATGGAACTTTTTAATACCAGTTATGTTAATTATTGTTGAGAATTGCTCAATAGGTAGAGTAGAGAACCTTTTTGTTTATAATTCATCGTAGTTTCATCTAGTTCTCCCAAGTAAGTCCATTGCTCACAATAAAGTATCTAAAGAAAAAAATTACATGGATGATCAACAAATTTAGCGGTTTCCTGTTTTTATAAAATAATAATATTTGCTTAAGTTAATTTCATAGTCTTTTTAATTGTCCGACATAAACTATTCAAAAGTTCATACTTTAATTAATACAATTTTAATAAATGACTTTTTATTTAATGTTTCACTTCAATTTTATAATTAGCACAGAAGTTTCAAGATATCTTAACTAAATCGTTCCATTGAAAACATCACTTTTAGTTAACTTACTAAAACTGTTACTAGGATTGTAAGATCATACAATACAATAATACGATTCTTCTGTTTTCAGATATTACAAACGGTGGTCCCTCACCGGAGGAACTGCTGAGGCTGCTTGACCAGTGTGATTTGAGCAACAGCCTGTGCTCCACCCCTTGTATGTCCCCCTCTCCCTCTCTAGCAGCGGCTGTCAGACTCAAATCAAGCAACGTGGCCTTTCTTAACCAGTTGCAGGACAGCGATCGTTCCTCGAGCTCCAACTGAGCTCGACACCATTCTCTCTATCCCACCTCTTTCATCTCTCACTTGTTATTTAATTTTTAGTATGTTCGTTGTTGTTGTTGATCGAGATTCTTGCCCCCTGTTGTACATTTTTAAAGATGCCAACATTGTGAAAACTTAATTGTATAACTTTTTCAATTATAATCAAGATGATTTAATAGTTATTGCTAAGAACATTTAAAAAATCAAGAGGATTTAATTTATTATTAGGAAATTGTAGATTCTTGTTAAATATAAAATGAGGGCTTGTTAAATTAGAATAATTTTTAAACGGTCAGAAATGAATATGACTGTATATTAATTTATAGATTTTATTTAAATATTTGAGCCGTCTATTTTAAAAGTGGCCCAAGTCTATTTGTCAATTTTTTGTTCTTGACTGTAATAAACTTTCTAGTTTGAGGTTTTCTGTCACAAAAAAAAAAACATTTTGTGTTTATGTATTTTCAAAACATATAATATATATTTTGAATATTTTAACCGAGTATGGTTCGAGAGCTGACTCCCAGCAGTCCGTCTCACTGCACAATTGAAATGTGCAGCCTCCACGTTGTTCACTATATCAATCACATCCTTTTCAATAACCCTTTTCTCAAATTCCTTTTAACTGAACCATTTCCTTTAAAAATCCACGTGTATTTCCTATTTCCTATCCCTTGTGGAGGGCAGAGTGCAGCACTGGCTGTTTAACTCTGTCCAGATTTGAACCTACATTTATGCCCTAGATTTAAGATTTCATTATTCATCCACTCATTTATTAATTCATACAGTCGATCCTCAAAAAAATGTAAACCAATTTTAATTATTATTTCATAATTTACTATGACTGGTTAACAGAGCTTTAATTCACTAAGGCCATCAATTACGCAAAAAAGAAGACTACTAATTGTTGTTTGTGACTGAAAACCTCAAATTATAAAGATTATTTCAGTCAACAAGAAAACATTAAGAAATGAACTAAAACCACTTTAAAAATAAACGGCTCATTTAAACATCCGACTCTCATACCCCCAAAAGTGTGCTCTCTAAATCCAGTCCTAATTGAAGTAGAAATTCAATTTTTAAATTTTGTTTAGTTTACCAATACATAACTTTTTTTTTTAAATATTGACTGTATAGATTTTGTTTATGTTACTAGAAAGTCGAAATCACAAGAAGTGTCTTCTGATAATTAATAATGATCATTATAAACTGTCTATTCTATTAATTTTCTAGGTAAGTAAGCACACGTAAGTAATAATTAATCAATTTACAGCACTTGTTACACAATATACAATTTTATTTTATAATCTTTCGTAGGTATCGTCTTTTTTTCATGACATTATAACCTGTAAAGTATTTATTTGTATAATTTCTTAGCTATTACATTCTCTTGATTTTAAATGAGTCTAGTTTTTATTTATTTGAGTTTTTTACCGATTTAATAATAAAAAAATATAATTGTTACGGTTGCAGAGTTGATAAGAATCAAACAATTTTGGAAAAAATATATTTTTTCTTGAAAATCAAAAATAAAAACAGTTTAATTATATTTATCAACAATTTCCGAAACCTCCAAAATATTAAATTTAGAGGAGACACTAAATACTAGTTAATTATTATGTGAACTGCGTAATCCTTGATTTCTTTTTTATTGTATACAATTTTAATAAGTATTTTGAGTAGATGGTTTATACTAATTATTAAATTCAAAATAACTGACTTACGTGGAAGTTTATTTTTAATAAACTTACTTACAAGGTTTCGGAAGTAGTTGATGGATATAGTTGCCAATAAAAATGCTATGTAAAAATTCTATTTATATGTTAAGGTTCAACAGTATTATGTAATTAAATAGAGATATAATATATTTTATCATTTATATTCAAGATTCAGTTATGGCGATTTATTTATGCGTATATAGGTTTTTATATAAATTTTTCTATGAATGTTTGTGATCTTATTTAAGGAGTACGTTTTTTATAAATTAAATAATTATGTATCTATAAAAGTTGTGGTTTTTATTAAAGTTGCTCAAGTTTAACTAATAAAAAATAAACATTATTTAAGGCAGCGGCGACTCCCAGCCTAACTTCAGGGTAGGCCAGAGACCCAAGGTAATATGTATCTGTTACTGAAAGGTGACTTTGTTGTGCAATTCCTTGTATTTATAAAGAGCGATCCCGGGCAGCTTGGTGGTGTAGTGGTTAGAGTGTTGTACTGCAACGCCACGGACCGGGGTTCAAATACCGGCCTAACAAGTTGTCTGCATTTATATAGGTTAGGATTAAAATGCCAAACACTCCGTCTTCTCGGATATGACGTTAAATGCATGTAGGACCCGTGTACTGCCTGGATGTTGCGTGCACGTTAAAGATCCCTACCGGTGGGTTGGAACTCTCACCGGGTTCGACAAAATTCCCGGATAGCTGTAGACCTAATCTCCGGCGTCATGATTGGCCTTAGCAGCGGAAATAGATGACGTAAAACCCAACAAAAAAAAAAAAAAAAAAAAAAAGAGCGATCCCAACCTCAAATTTTGTGTGCCTTGGCGCTGTGGCCGACCCTGAAGTTAGGCTGCGAGCCGTCGCTGATTTAAGGACTCTAAACGCCAAGGGATGTAAGTTCAAAATTTGTAAAATGTTAGTTACAAATGTGGTTGTGGATTTTAGGCGCATTTATTCAGTTGTTGGGAACGGGATGATTATTATTGGTATTACTCACTCTTTACCAATATTAATTATCCCATTCCGAACAGTAGTATATTTCATTAGGAGTCCAGAAAAAGGGATTTTTCCGTGCGCGCGTGACACGGGAAGTCATGCAAGCACAGAAAAATCCATTTCTGGACGTGTAATGAACGCTATTTTTTATTATACTTATCTGAAAACATTATACTTATTTAAAAACTTAAAAAGCCAAACACCTTTTTATCGTGGCGAATCAACACCATAAGGAGTACAATTGTGCGGATTTGGCTTTTTCAGAAAAATAAAATTAAAGTTATACATCGTCACTCACAATTTTTGTGTTTTTCATAGTTCCCATTCCGCCTGTGTTTGTGTCTATATCTGGATTTTACTAGCAGTCTTTCTACGTTTACTTGTGCCGCTTGGGTTGATATATCATGTGAAATATCATCTACAAAATCAATGTCTTTTAAGTCTGCGTATGTTTCAACCAAACTTATGTATTTCACTGACGGAAAATAAAACTTCAGTAACAAATACATTGTTGCTATGGAAACATTTCAGAACGCACGGAAAGGCGCACAAACAAACGTTTTCCGTGCAGTGGCTTGAAAAAGCGAAGTTTTCATTATTCTAGAGGCATTTGGAAACGAAGTGTTTTCAGATAAGTGTAATAAAAATGTATATTAAACTAATCATTTAATGCATTGAAGTAAGTTACAAGTAACGTTAAAAGTCAAAATTATTTCATATATGGGTGGATTTCTTTTATATAGTAGCTGACCTTATCCCTTATTTTACTACCTTGTCTTTTGACGTTACTTGAGAACCTGTTCATCTGACGTCAAAAATCAAGGTTATTAAATCGAATAAGGTTAGATTTATTTTAAATATATTCCACCTTATGCGATTGTAACGTACGAAGGTGTTGTTTGTCGTTACGGTTCTTTTGTTTATATTTAGATTTCCTGGATTTGTCGTCGAAGACGCGATTTAGTCAACTTGGGTCCAAACAAAGAGATTCAAAGATAAACCTTTTACTTGATATTTAATTTGCTACTTAATACATCAATTTACAGTTTGAAACAGAATAAGAATTAGAAGTCAAAGATTCAGAGTTTAGAATTTGTAATTGAATTGGCTGTCTTGCTCAACTGTCGAAATAGAAGTGCCCGTAATAAAATCTAATAGTAATGAATAATGGTTCTTCGTTAAGCAAACAATGCGTAAGAAGGGGCACGCATAAGCCGGGGTGAACTTTATCATCTTTAGCGGAATTTTTCCATTAAGTACAAATTCTAATTAACTATTTGTTCTTCCGAGGCTTATCTGTGCTCTAGCATTAGCAAATGCATTCTGATAATAACATTTAGCAATGAATAATATTTAAGTAAAAATAAACAACAAACATCAATAAGTGAAACAAACATAAATAACTTTAAATATGGTTATCAAAAATGCACGATACTAAAGTATTAATTTATATAAATGAAATAAATATACAGATGGGTACATTACACGATTAACAACCTTGGCCATTGACGTCACGTGGGCATTTCCTCATGTGACGTCAAAAGTCGAGGTTATTAATACAAATAAGGTCGGGTGTATTTTATTAAAGCCGACCTGGTTTATTTTACAACCTTGACTTTTGACGTCACCTAAGGACTTCTTCATGTGACGTCAAAAGTCAAGGTTACTACACCGAATAAGGTTAAGTATATTAATATAGTCGACCTTGTGAGATTAACAATCTTGGCTATTGACGTCACAAGTGGATTTTCCCATGTGACGTCATAAGTCAAGGTAATTAGTTCAAATAAGGTCGGGTGTATTTTAATACAGCCCACCTTATTTTATTTTGCAACCTTGACTTTGACGTCACTTTAGGGCTTCTTCATGTGACGTCAAAAACCAAGTTTAGTGTTTATTTTAGTAATTAAATCGAATAAAGTTATATGCTAGACTATGGATATTTATTATAAAATCAGAAATTTTAAAATAAATAAATAGTCTATATTTGTAACTTGTTTTTAATTCGGTGTTTTGTACGCGTGGCTCATGAAGTGAAATTTCGAGTTTAGTAAAGCCTGAAAATTTGGATTTGCCGGGGTCGTATAGGTACAGAGCCGAGTCTTCATAAATGATCGAACGTTTTCAAATAACGCGCCAAAACATCGCAAGTTTTTTTTTCAATGGCGAAAACCAAGGTACGTCGATGGGCGTAACACATGTGAACACATACAGAGAGTTTTATAACACCGAACATTTTTATAACTAGAATTATTCTTTTTAGTATCCATATGCATACGTTGTACATTTTCCGACGCTCCGTTTATTAAAAGAATTCAATTTTAAACTTTAAGCGAGTGTTTTCCACTCCCAGGCTAAGCATGAAGTAAAATTTCGAGTTTAGAAAAGCCTGAAAATTTGGTTTGGTCGCGTAGCGCGAAGCGCGGAGCGGCCAAACCAAATTTTCAGGCTTTTCTAAACTCGAAATTTTACTTCATGCGCCACCGATACAAAACACTGATTTAATGTAAAGTTTAGCGGTGTGTTTTAAACTTCGTAATATGTCAGTGTTTTGTGCCGGTGGCGCATGAACTAAATTTCGAGTTTAGAAAAGCCTGAAAATTTGGTTTGGTCGCTTCGCGCTACGCGACCAAACCAAATTGTCAGGCTTTTCTAAACTCGAAATTTTACTTCATGCTTAGTCTGGGAGTGGAACACACTCATTTTAGGTTTCGAATTAAACTCTTTTAAAAAAAACAACAATTATCTAAAAATGTACAGCATATAATTGGGACATGTATACTTGAAAGAAAAACACCCTGTATTTACAAGTCGAGGCATTGATTGGCTACAATGGTCATATAGGCAACCCAATTTGCACATAACCTAAAAAGCAAAGGTGTCAAATCGTGCTTTGGTTTGATAAATAAAATATACGAAAATGAATGTTGATGTGTTACATAAAACTCTCTGTATGTGTTACAAGCAAGGTATGACAGAGTTGTATCTTTCCATGTTTTCCCTTACCCCTTTCCTCGCAGGCCCTAGTTCGCGCGAGAGAGAACAATGACGTTGTATTTGGTTACGTTTTTGAGTCTATCAGATCATATCATATCTTTCCGGTTTCGCTGTACTTTCATAGATAGATTTTCAATATTTTGTGTTAAAAATAAGACTTTGTGTTAGTGTTAAGTGTCGACCAACCGGTTTCAGTGAAATATATCGTGATGCACAAATTAAAATGAAAATTCAGTCGAAATAATGCACAAAATAACCCGCCAGGGAGAGCTGACTCAATTTCGTCAAGGTAAAAAAGTGGAAAAGACCCTTAAATATGTATTTACATTATACAGAGAGTTTTTCTTTAAAATATACGTATTCCAAATTCAGCCTATTTTCTGTAAATCTTGAGATATTCAATGTTTTTTTTTTAAGTTCATTTATAAGCTTTAAACAAGTGATTTCCACTCCCAGACTAAGCATGAAGTAAAATTTCGTGTTTAGAAAAGCCCCGTGAAAATTTGTCGAGGGACGCGCAGCGACCCGAGACAAATTTTCTGGGCTTTTCTAAACTCGAAATTTTACTTCATGCGCCACGCGTATAAATCGCTAAAATATTGTGAACTTTATGTATATTCGAACTTCGCTTAAAATCTGTGTTTTATACGCGTTCGAGTTTAGAAAAGCCCAGAAAATTTATGTATGTTCGAACTTCGGTTAAAATCTGTTTCGTACGCGTGGCGCATGAAGTAAAATTTCGAGTTTAGAAAAGCCCAGAAAATTTGTCTCGGGTCGCTGCGCGACCCTCGACAAATTTTCACGGGGCTTTTCTAAACTCGAAATTTTACTTCATGCTTAGTCTGGGAGTGGACAACACTCGTTTAAAGCTTATAATTGAACTCTTTTAAAAATCAAGGAATGTCAGAAAATTTACAGCTTATGCATGTTTACCTAAAGCTTACCATGAAGTAACCACATTTAAATTCAGCGAGCATTTGTGACGTAAGCGATCTCTACCCCCCACTCTAAAATCTTCGATTCTGTCGATCCTTTTTACCGTATACTCCGTCCTTGGGCGAAAACAAAATAAATCTGAGAAACACGAAATACACAGATTAAAATAAAAGAAAGAAATTATTAAATATGGCTTGACAACTTATCTAAAATGTCATAACTAATATAAATTGAATTGTCTTTGAATTCATCAAGATTTGACGATTAATTATACCTTACTTATACACATTTTATACAACATCTACAAATATGATGGAACACGGTAAGTTTTAATAGAAACTCATTTCCTTGTCGTGATGAAAGAGATATTTCGCAGTGGATCGTTCCGGGCAGGAGGAATTTATTTGGGCAATGCGTACGAGGATAGGCGTGGGCCAAGATGACGACGTCTCCAGTTCTTGGAGGGACCGCTTGTACAGTAAATCCTCGGTAGACACGAATCTATCTTGGAAAAAGTCAGAAGAATCGCTGGCGGAGATTCAGAGCAAACGGTTGGCGACGTTGGTGCCCGATGAAGTTATATACGATCCATGTAATTATAAACCGAGAAGATACGATGCTTGTGCCATGTACGGACATATATCAGGTTAGAAATAATTTCTACTTTCCAGAACAATACATTCACCAATGCCTTATCAAGGAGTTAGATGTATAAAATTATCATTTATATTCTGTTTTTTTTATTTGGCCAACCAGATTTAGGATTTAGGATTTAATTTTCTTAGGTTCTTTGATCATTTGGGTGTCTGTACTGTTTGTATACAGAGAGTTTTATGTAACACCGAACATTTTCATAACGAGATTTTTTTTTAAGTATCCATATGCATACGTTGCACATTTTCGATGCTCGGATTATTGAAAGAATTTAATTTGAAGCTTTAAGCGAGTGTTTTCCACTCCCAGGCTAAGCATGAAGTAAAATTTCGAGTTTAGAAAAGCCTGAAAATTTGGTTTGGTCGCGTAGCGCGAAGCGCGGAGCGGCCAAACCAAATTTTCAGGCTTTTCTAAACTCGAAATTTTACTTCATGCGCCACTGGTACAAAACACTGATATATTACGAAGATTAAAACACACCGCTAAACTTTACATTGAATCAGTGTTTTGTACCGGTGGCGCATGAAGTAAAATTTCGAGTTTAGAAAAGCCTGAAAATTTGGTTTGGCCGCTCCGCGCTTCGCGCTACGCGACCAAACCAAATTTTCAGGCTTTTCTAAACTCGAAATTTTACTTCATGCTTAGCCTGGGAGTGGAAAACACTCGCTTAAAGCTTCATATTGGATTAATAATAATATAATAATAATAAATTGTCTTTATTCAATTGAAAGAAAATACAAAGTAAACAAAAAACAAAATACAAAATACACTTAACCTGTGAGGAAAAAAAAAATATATTTTTTTTTGTTTTTTTTTTTGTTTGTTTTATTGGCCTTGGTAACTATGACCATTAGCCATCAATCTATATTTTATTGTTTTAACTAATTCTATATCGAAATCTAGGACGCCACAACACATTCACACTACAACCATGGACCCGGATGGAATCATTTATTATTCATAAATGATTCCACCGGACGGGACTCGAACCCGCGACCTCTGGGTCTGTGGGCAGGGTCTCTACCCACTCGGCCACCGAGGCCCCCAAAAATATATATAAATTATAAGATTAATCCGGAAAATTTACTTTTTAAAAAGAACTTTTATTTTTGTTACACATTAAAATACAGACTGACAGTGATTCGCTTTACTTACTAACACTAAACTCGTAATATGGAAACAAAGATTATATATGGAAAAGGAAGCTGAATAAGCGAAGAGATAAGATTATAATAACATTAGCTTGCATAAAGTGGTGAAATACATATAAAGACAAAGAAGTACTTATAATTAAAATAATATAATGTCTGTATTGTAGCCCAGGTTACTTATATATATCGTTTAAGAGTGCTAAACGAATTACAGATTTTTTTTTATTTCAATGTTCGTTCTAGAAATAAACTGTTTTATAACAAAAAGAAATAAAGAGAGAGAGAAAAAAAATATATTTATAATGACAATAATTAAACTAAGATTCTATGGGGAAAACTTATTACATAATATATATTTTTTCATTGCTTGTTTGTAACTATTGTTTGTGAGATTTTTGAGTAGATTGGGTATGGAATTATAAATTTTGTAAATACTAAATGAAAATGATCTAAGAAAAAATGATGTTTTATGTTTAGGTGGAGAAATCCTGCATCTAAATCTCACATTAATGGTATGAACGTCAGACCGAAATACAATTCTGTCATAAAGATAGGGAGGATGGCGCGTCTGAATAATTTTATTATAAAGGGTACAACAGTGTAGGTTTCGTCGTTCGGTCATGTCTAGCCAATTTAAATCACGTAATTTACCTGATAGGTGACCATATTTTCGAATACCAAATATGAGCCTTAAACACGCGTTTTGAACCTTTTGTATGCGCATTTTAGTATTACAGTCTAAGCAAGCATTGTAAACAACGTCCGCAAAATCAAAGTGACTCAGAACCAACGTGTCGCATAGAAATCTTTTTATTTGCAAAGAGAGGACATTCCTATTAGAATAAATCATCTTCAGATTAAGGTATGCTCGGGAAATGCACTTATTAATGTGAAGCTTAAAACGCAGATTCTTGTCGAAAGTAAGGCCAAGATTCCTTACGGAATTGACAAATTCTAAAGTGTCGTTACCAACCATAATTTTTAAAAGAGGTTTTGCAAGCGGCGTTAAGCTATTGGGACCAAATAGCATAGCTGTCGATTTTGAGGCATTGATTATCAAAGAATGTTTATCTAAGATATTCTTGTTTGAGTTACGTGAAGGTTATTTTAATGGTAATTAGTTAAGTTATTCTTTATTCCTTTTACTTCACTTTTTATTTTAATTCTATATGTACATTTCTAAATTTTGATTTAAGTCCTTTAAACAACCCACTTTTAAATTTAATTCCTTAAACTAGCCTGCCTTTATCTGATTTCAAATAAATCGCACTTGGTTGTGAAAATAGTTGTATTTCTATTTTTATTTATTTACGAAAATGTCAATTAGTTTTTTCTATTGATAAAGGGTACATTGTACCCGAAATGTACATATAGAATTAAAATAAAAAGTGAAGTAAAAGGAATAAAGAATAACTTAACTAATTACCATTAAAGAATGTTTAGTTGACGTTTCGACCAGTTTTGCTATATCGGAAGTGATACACTCACAAACGGACTCTGTATTTTCAAGTTTAAAAGAGTATAACAACTGTGTATCATCCGCATAAATATTTGCCGAACAGTACTTTAGAACATCGGTTAGGAAAGATATGTAGATGCAAAAAAGTATAGGGCCTAAAATGGAACCTTGGGGTACACCCGCGGTGACGCTTAACGACCCTGATATAACCTTATCAATTTTTACGACTTGAGACCTTGCTTTTAAGAAGCTCGCTATTAAAAATATTGCTTCTCTTTGAAATCCCACATAATGGAGTTTAGCAATTAATATATCGTGGTTTATAGTGTCGAACGCCTTACTATAATCAAGTAAAATAACTGATGTTAATAAACCTCTGTCAGTAGCTGTGATAATATCGTCAGTTACATTGGGCAACGCAGTACAATAAGAATAATTGGGTCCTTAGGGAGAAGGTGATTAATCTCAAGAAATTCCATTATTTGTGTTTTGATAACACGTTCCAAAATTTTCGAGAGTGTTGGTAGTATACAAATTGGCCTAAGGTCTTTGAAATCATTTGGACTCTTTGTCTTAGGGATGGGTCTTATTATACCTATCTTCCATAAATCTGGGAAAGTTGATTGCTCAATACAGCAATTTATAATATGGGTAATATACGGAACAATGAATGGACAACAAAGTTTAATCATAGTAATAGAAATCTCATCAGCGCCTACGGTATTCGATTTGATTTCTGATAAAAATCGAACAATGTCTTCATTATTAATTAATTTAAAAATTCTTTTAATAAACCGAGCATGAGAAAATGTGCAACGTATGCATATGGATACTTCAAAGAAAAATGCTCGTTATGAAAATGTTCGGTGTTACATAAAACTCTCTGTATGTGAATGCCGTGTTAGAATTGATTAATTATTTAACAAAAAAGTGGTAATAACATGACGAAAGTAATGTTCCACCACTTAATTAATCTTTACGATAGGGTAATTAAACATATGGCAACTATGTGGAAAATATAACCTCAAATGTATTTTGAGGCTGTTATCGGGGTTCGGGACGTCGCTTGGGATTTGTGCTAATTTTTATAAGTTTATAGAGAGCATGCGTTTTGCACTGAGCGACGTTCCTCCGAAACAACTCCGTTAGCTCAGTTATATACAGACACAAAAATAATTATAAAATAAACTTACCGATATCCGTAAAGATTGCACTCACTTTTGTTTATGTAAAAATATGAAGTTAAAATGATGATTGAATATGAATGACTTAATTTCCAACAACAATATAAAATTTATTAACAACGAAAAACAAGAGTAATAATGAACAAGAATTAATACGAATAGAAATATACAATGATTAAAAATAAACACAATGATAAATGAAATGAATAAAATGAAATGCAATGAATGAATATGATACGTAAATGAAATGAACAATGATTAAATTAAATCAACGTGACGGTTGCGATGAACGAACGACTTACGACGTGAGTTAATGAATCGCGACACTTTGAAGTTACTTGGAACTTTGATGATAATGGTGATTACTGAATGATGATGATTCACTTGACTGATGATACAACCCGAATGATGAAGTTCGACTGAAGTAAACTGATGATGATAGATTGAAATCTTGGACTGGACTGATTAATAATTCAATCTCCAACTCCTTTTATTTCTTCGGTCTTCCCCACCACCGATGTCTTCGCCCCCGCCATGTATCTTGGGGGTGACGGTGATTGGTCGAAATGGTGGTGGAGGAAGTTTTGGGGATGGGGTTGGGCCCTGGTGGTAACTCCTCCCTGAGGCCTCTGGTTTTCGACCGCTGCGGCGCGTCCAAGTTTGTGCTGCAGATGTTACGACCATATGCCTTATCCCGGAAATTTTCCAAAATCGGAAGAGATTTCTATAGGCGAAACAATTGTTGCAGTGTTAATCAATAAACAGTGAAATCTTAACCAATTGTGTTATTTACTAAAAGTGTTAAGAATATTCTTAAACATTAAAAGTGCGATTCTTTTCGCAATCTACAACAATTTAGTCTTACAAAGACTATATCAAACACTCATTGAAACAACTACTTCCCGGGCTAATACCCAGACGGACATTGAATTATACAACAAGTGTTTGCTGTTACATACAGTAACCTACTGCAAATGTAACAATTTGGGTCAAATTATTCAGGCTATCTATAGACGCGTTTCGAGATTTATCTCTCATCAGTATAGCTTTGCCATTCCCTCTAAACAATTTGACACCTTAGACTGGCGGTCACGTTACCGTTCAAACATAAGTATAAATGAAATTGCCAATTCTTGGTTGCAGAATACCTCAAACATTAAAAGTGCGATTCTTTTCGCAATCTACAACAATTTAGTCTTACAAAGACTATATCAAACACTCATTGAAACAACTACTTCCCGGGCTAATACCCCGACGGACATTGAATTATACAACAAGTGTTTGCTGTTACATACAGTAACCTACTGCAAATGGAACAATTTGGGTCAAATTATTCAGGCCATCTATAGACGCGTTTCGAGATTTATCTCTCATCAGTATAGCTTTGCCATTCCCTCTAAACAATTTGACACCTTAGACTGGCGGTCACGTTACCCGGGAAATAGTTGTTTCAATGAGTGTTTGATATAGTCTTTGTAAGACTAAATTGTTGTAGATTGCGAAAAGAATCGCACTTTTAATGTTTGAGGTATTCTGCAACCAAAAATTGGCAGTTTCATTTATACTTAAGAATATTCTTGTTAAAATAAATAAATAAAATTGCTAACACTATTGTTGGTTACGAGTATAAGAAAAGAACATTAGTTCTTGTTCTACAATACCGTGTGTTTATTTAAGTATGGCCATAGGGATTTACATGGTAAACATTGTATCCCATCTTAACTGTTATTGTCGTATATGTTTGAAACAGTTTTTTGTTTTTATCAATAAATCAAATATTTTTCTACGAAATGTTAATTGTTAAAAGGACATAAATATGTTGGAATTTTGTACTTTATAAATTTCAAATTAATAACACAAATAATTAAACCAAAAAATCTACTTGGCTAAAATGTCATAATGCATATATGCCGTTATAATTTCTATTCGTTCTTCAATGTTATAAACAGACATTGTCTTCAAAAATCAAATTAACAAAATTTCGTGCAATTTTATAACATTTACTTGTGAATAATTATTTGTGTTACTAATTTAAACTTTGAAAACGAAAATATAGACATCGAACATGTTTATATCCTTCTAACAATGAACATTTCAGTGAAATTTATTGATAATACCAAAAAAACTACTTTAAATTTGTACCATTACGAAAGTTAACATCGTGTACCATTTTTACCATGTAAATCAGTATGGCCATACTTAAATAAAACGCAAGGTATATTTATTCCCATAAATGGATATACACCTTTAAAGGAATTTTCGAATACGAAAAGTATTCACACTTTTATATAGAGAATTTTTCTTTTAACATATCCCGATGTATACGCTGTAAATTTTCGGGCATTCGTTGATTTTGTAATAGCCTCCAATTTGAAGCTTTCAACGAGTGTTTCCACTCCTTGATGAAGCTAGCTTGATTGTTTTCTTTTAAACACTGATTTAAAGTGAACTTTAAACTATACTGCTTAAATTTGATCTTAACAACATATCCTAAAAAAATTGCTCGAATTTTGAAAGCGCGAGATTTGGTTAGAAAATAGGTTCCCAACCATTTTTTATTCTTTCGCTCCCCTTCGAAAAATTAAAACTACCCAACACCCCCCATAAATGTTGATTAAATAATTTGTTGATGATCAACTTTTTATTACAAAAAAGTACCGTGCGATCGTTAAATTTTGATTTAGAGTAGGAGGCATTTTTTTTGTGCGGCTGCCCAGAACACTAATTAAATGATAGAATAAATTTAAGGTTATGGTAAACTATGTGTTAAGTTAGTAGTCCCAGTCTAATTTCAAACTCAAAGCCCAAATGATCAAACGGTAGAAGGATTTAAATATACTCAATGACATTAGAAGCGTAACACCAAGAAGGAATGATTTTTTTGAATTCATATTTTAGCAACAGAGTGACTATATTTAAAGCATACGTTGATAACAATTTCAACCTTGTGCCTTTTATATTTATTGTGAAAAAAATATATATTTCACTTTTTCTTTTTTGATAAAACTATTTATATGAGCTGTTTAGTAGAGATGTTTTTAGTTTTCGTGTTTCCGTTGAGTGTGTTAAGCTTAAATAAAATGCCTCGAGTCCGAAGACGTCCACAATATCACCATTTGAGCGATTTTGACCGGGGTCGAGTTGTTGCTTATCCAGATGTCGGTATGTCCTATCGCGAAATTGCCCGCCGTATTGATTCCACTGCAGCAACTGTAATACGTGTGTATCAGGTATGGACAGAAGAAGGTAGAGGAGCAAGAAGAAGACCAATTGGTCAACCAAGGGGTACCACAGAACGTCAAGATCGGCGCTTAAGACAAATAGCCCTGCGAGACCGTTTCGCTACTACGCGCTACGCGTCAAATCGGTGATCAATGGATTGGAGAAGAAGGTAGGCCCGTTAGTATGCGAACCTTATATCGCCGCATTCAATCCTTTGGGCTTCTTTCGTACCGTCCAAGATTAGTGCTTCCTTTAACAGCGAGACACTGTCGCCAAAGGTTGGACTGGTGCAGAGAACGGCAGCATTGGGAGGCAGAATGGCACGATGTCGTATTCAGCGATGAATCACGATTTTGTCTAGGCACGCATGATGGCCGTAGAAGGGTACGACGCTACCGTGGAGAACGACCTGATCTTAGGTTTGCTATTGAGAGGCATGTACACAGGACTGCTGGAGTAATGGTTTGGGGGGCTATTGCTTATGGTAGTCGATCACCTCTTGTATTCATTCGAGGCAGTATGACAGCTGCGCGTTATGTTGAAGACGTCATACGACCGACTTTGTTGCCTTATTTAGATGGCCGCCCAGACGTACTTTTTCAACAAGATAACGCACGTCCCCATATTGCTCGTCGAACTATGAACTATCTTAATGAAGCTGGTGTTAATGTTTTGGCGTGGCCGCCCCGTTCGCCGGATTTAAATCCCATTGAACATGTGTGGGATATCATGGGAAGAAGAATATTCTCTTTGCGCCATCCTCCACAGACTCTAGCACAGTTGATCGATGAAATTCAAGTTGCTTGGAACGAGATGCCTCAAGAAGACATCGACCATCTCATTTTGTCGATGCCCAGACGTCTACAGGAGTGTATACAGCAAAGGGGTCGCCAAACACATTATTAATATTTTTTAGATTGTTTTTTAATAAAATTGCTTGTAAATGTAATCATTTTATTCTTGATGTAAGACTGCCATACTGGCAAAAAATCAAGTTAAAATAATAACTCCTTCTGGGTGTTACTTTCTAATGTCATTGAGTATATTATATATCTAATCAATTCGTTTTAGATATCTTGAAAATCATAAAGAGCGTCAAGATTTTTCCAATTAACGAAATCTTTGAAATCCACGAAAAAATAAATTTTTCAAAATTATTGAAAATTCAGGTAAACCGTCAGAATTTGGAAAATTAAGGAAAATCTTAGAAAACTACAAAATGCGCTCGGGGATTTGAAAATTGACTAAAAACTTGGAAGTTTACGAAGAGTGGTCGAAGTCATAGAAAATTCATGAAAATAGTCAATGTTTTTAAATGTGATGGTCGTAAAACATCTACAGCTCGCCGTGGGGTTTATGATGCCGATCCTCGGAGGCGCGGAGTATTTTATGACGGGCGTCCACGGGGTGGTAAAATTCGGTCGAAGCTGGTCGCGCGGTTAATGATGGGGCTGTTTGAAAAATTCGTAAGTCGTATTCTTGGTCACGTTCGGGCGGAATTGAATGTACGAGTAATTAACATATTTACAAAGAAAACAAATATATACAAAAGAACATCGAATGAATGGTTACGAACTTGAGTCATTTGGAATTAAAATGATTATGAAATGAAATGAGCAAAACAAATGAAGTCCGATGTTTTCGCGAATGTGAATAAAATAATCAAGTTACGACGTTTTCGATAAAACGCCGGTAACAAGGCAAAAGTCAGAATTACAGCTAGAGTATCCAACCAAATATCCAAAATTATAAAAACATCACCAGATCTGGTTGGCTAATAAAAAAAAAAAAAAAAACAGAATATACATTTATTTCAATAGGTTCAGAAGTGAGGAGCTAGAATTTTTAAATTATCATTAACATTTATTTCAATAGGTTTTAATGATCTATATCAAAAATACAATAGTTCGAAAACGGTTGGTTCTTCACACCTGACGCAAATAATGAACACCTATTTGGGTTCCATGATACAAGAAATTCTGCTGTTTTGTGGTGATGTGATTATACTGAACGGCGATAGCATTTTATCAATGTGGAAAACTGGATACAATAATCAATCGATGTCTGATTGTGTGCACCAAGCGATCGATTGTGCCCTGAGTATACAGAAAACCTGCGGATCTTACGAAACTGATGTTGGTGTTACCTTGAGAAGTAATACTTTTAAACTAATCACTAGAGTTTCGAATCTGGGACGATTTATCCAGGAAAGATCCATCTGCGCACTAATTATTCATAGACCGTTTATCCTAACTAAGACACTTCCTTTCAGCGACGGCTCGCAGCCTAACTTCAGGGTAGGCCACAGCGCCAAGCAGGGTTGCCAAATCAGTGATTTTGTCACCAAATCTGGTGGTTTCAACTTTCAGATTTAGACAAATTCTTTTTGATTGAGGCGTGGCTTAATTCTAGTATTTGTTGGATGTTTTTAGTGACAATCTAGTGATTTACTGTCATCAGAAAGCGATTAAAGATAAAACAGTTGAACATGCCAATATACTATCAAAACTATTAACATTCGGAAATATCTATCTCTACATTTATCAAAATGTCCATGTCTAAATGAATCATAAACTTACATTTCTTAGAAGTATACTTCAAACTTCGCTTGAAAGCATTGTTTTGTACGCGTGGCGCATGAAGTAAAATTTCGAGTTTAGAAAAGCCTGAAAATTTGGATTGGTCGCTCCGCTTCGCTACGCGACCAATCCAAATTTTCAGGCTTTTCTAAACTCGAAATTTTACTTCATGGGAGTGGATACACTCGTTAGAAGCTTTAATTGAAAGTTTTTATAATCTAACCTTAGTAACTCTTCACTAACTTAATCTGACAAATTGAGAACCAACATAACCTAAAAAACAGATACATATGGCATAACCTAAAAAACAGATACATATGGCATAACCTAACTTACCAGTTAAGCTAGTGTTAGGTTAGATCAAATTAGTTTATGATGGATTAAGCCTGTGGTTACTTAAATAACAGGCGTCCAACTTAATCTAAGAAATTGGTGATCTATCCTAACCTGAAAATAGTTACGCACAACGTAAACTTATTTCACGATGTATCATCTAACTCCTGGGTCTCCAAACTATCTTCTTCGCGGGCCACAAATACAATTCTACATAATAAAGTCGGCCAAGATCCGATTAATTTTATAAAATTATGAAAAATTTAAGGAACAATTGTTACAATATTTCAAAATATGACATTTACAAAAAAAATGACAAACAATCGCGGGCCGGATTCATGCAAGTCGCGGGCCGGATTTGGCCCACGGGCCGTAGTTTGGAGACCACTGATCTAACTTATCCCTAGCTCAGATGCCAATTACTTATATTCATTTAATTAGAACTGCAATAAAAGCTCAGCCGTAAGTTAATCTAACTTTTATAAATAACCTAACCTAACCTAACTTCACAATCAATCTTCTAACCTAACCCTAGCTCAAATGCCAAGTACGCATATTCATTTAATTAGAATTGCTACAAAAGCTTAGCCGTAAGTTAACCTAACTTTCGTAACTGCCTAAATCTAACTTGGGTGGTTAAATGTTATCAAATCTATCCTAAGTGAATACTACTTAAAATCACCTAAACAACTTAGAGAGTTGTTTAGGTTATTTTAAAATAACAGTTAAGAAAGTTACAATAGCTTAGATAGCCATCAGTTAACCCAACTTATGTAACTGTTTTCAATCTAACCTAACTTTTGTAACTGTTATTCAATTTAACCTAACTGTTCATTATCTGAAATAACAAGTTAGATTAGGTTATATATGATAACATGCACCATATTATTATATCAAACCTAATTTGTTATCTAACTTAACTGTTATCATTGTCGGATTGGATATTATTAGATATCAAGTTGGGTTCAATAATTTGTTATCTAACGTAACTGTAATCATTATTTTAGATTAGATATTATTAGAAATCATGTTGGGTTAGATATATGCTATATAATCTAAATTTTTATCTATCTCAATCTGGTTTAAGTTTATCAGTAAAAATATTGTTTTTGCTCCTTATACATAAATTTTTTTAAGGCGAATTTGGGTTTAGACATTACAATCTTGTTGGTATTTCACTCAAATTTAGTACAAGTTGTCAAACCTAACCTAAATTGTCATTTTACGTAAGCAAATGCTATCCAACCTAATTTCAATACAGATTTGTTAAAGATAAACTAAATATTCATAACTGTTGAGTTTAAAACATTGAGCTATATACAGTATCTATTAGTGCATTCTCGAAGGATATATCGGCTCACGTTAAAGATAGAAAAAAGTGTCTTTACTAAAGTTGCTTGGTTTTAAGAGCTGCATAACCTAAATATATACAGGGTGCGCCATAAAGACAGTAGGTTAATGAATCCCTCATGAAATTTGAGGTCCTTTTAATAAAAACATTGGGTCTATGTCGTACCGTTTCGGAGTTATTAAAAGAGCTTATAAATCTAAGCAACTTCGGTGAATAAACTTTTTCTTCTTTAACGTGAGTCAAGATATCCTCCAAAACGCACTAATGGGACATCATGTACATAATACTAACGAGTGTCTATAAACTGTCGGCATCTTAGTAGGTTCTGACTTCAGAAACATGCGTCGTAATTAGACATATAATTAAATTTATTTGACGTTTCCGAGATTCATCGAATCGTATGACTTAATGTAAGATATATAATTTGTTTTTTAAAGCAACCAAGATGCCGACAGTTTATAGACACTCGTTATTATAGTTATAACAATAGTAAAATTATAGTATCATATGCATAATAAAAAAAAAAACTCAAGAGTTTTATCTTTTTTAAAATTTATGTTGGCTACACGCTTTAGGAATTGTCATGTAAAACGTCATACATAATCATTATAATGTATAATTTCAGAGTTGCCAACCTATAATATATTCCATAGCACTCTAGAGGTTTTATTTTATTGAACATATGATACTATAATTTTACTATTGTTATAACTATAATAACGAGTGTCTATAAACTGTCGGCATCTTGGTTGCTTTAAAAAACAAATTATATATCTTACATTAAGTCATAGGATCACTACATGTTTAGTGACTACATTTTTTATTCATTAACGTTAAATAGTGTTGTTTTGTTAATATGTATTTGTTTTATTCATGTTATAACAAAACATAAAATCTGGTGATTTCTGAAGATTTTTTAGACGAAATTTTCAGGCATCTGGCAGTCTAAAGTTGGCAACACTGGCGCTAAGGCACATAAAACTTGAGGTTAGGATCCCGCTTTATAAATACAAGGAATTGCACAACAAAGTCATCTTTCAATAACGGATACATATTACCTTGGGTCTCTGGCCTACCCTGAAGTTAGGTTGCAAGCCGCCGCTGCTTCCTTCAATATAATATTAAATTAGAAAAATGGGAAAATAGTTAGAGGTTAGGCCACTCCATAAGCAGATAAAATAGGCATAATTTGTAATTTTATTTTCAGCGGAACAACGATAAAAATCGAAATTTTTAACAGAGGTCTTTATTATACGAGTAATCCCATTAAGCAAAAAACAAACAAATAACGCTGTATCAACATTGTAGCAACATTAAACGTTAATTTAATGTTGATGAAACATTACGTAAATGAAAGAAAGAAGATTAAATCATGGCACTCTAGAGGTTTTTTTTATTGAACATATAATAGTTTATTGCTTGTATAATAAAGACCTCCTTTTGAAATTTCTATTTATTTTATCGTTCCGCTTAAAAACCAGAATTTCGATCCATAAAATCAAATGTTTCTAAGACAAGTTGGATAGAACTCACTGACTTATATTTTTAGTAACAATCGTAATTGTATGTGGTGATATCATTTTTAAACTACTTGGTGATAACACTCGATCATATTACGTAATATTTGGAAATCCTATACTCGGGATAAGCTACATACAAAAATGTCTTCAGGGAGGCGATATTGCTATATCAAGGCTAGCTTGTGATTACGTCAATATGACTGAATATGTTTATGAAATGAATGAGGACAAAACATTTGCAAAAGTAATTATGATATTTAATGTAAATGTTGGATATTTAGTTGATCAAACGAAACATTATAGATTTTTGGTGCTGGTCCGGCTTGGAGGAGCAGTCAACGAAACTTTGGCAGAGATGGTATGAAATTATCATAATATTTTAATCATTTATGACCGCAGCACCATCACGGTGAAAATTAGAACCCTACTTAGATATTGTGTAATTACAGGGTGGCGCAAAACTACCGATATGGTTTGAATGTTTAATAACTTTTTTATTTAATGGTTAATTATTATTATTAATTTTTTGTTATACAGTATATTAATGAGACATATTTTTGGCTTAAATATGAAAAATTATATCCCGCAAGTGGTGGCCATTTTCGGCTTGGCACATTCGTGCTCTTTCCAGTACATTTTCCATAACTTTTCGTAAAATTTCCGGTGTTATGGCTTGAATTTCATTGCGAATGTTTTGTTTTAGCTCTGGTATGCTCGCTGGCTCATTTACGTATACCCTTTCTTTCAAATAACCCCAAAGAAAACAGTCTGGAGCTGTTAAATCCGGTAAACGTGGGGGCCAATTGAAATCGCTTCTGCGCGAAATAATGCGTTTGCCAAGGAGGTCCCGTAACAGAGCCATTGTGTCCCTTGCAGTGTGGGCTGTGGCTCCATCTTGTTGGAACCACAACTATGGTTGGTTTTCTACAGCTGGCCTCAAAAAATTGTCCTGCATCGTTCGATATTCAGCTTCATTAACCGTAACTAAGGCGCCATGTGCATTTTCAAAAAAAGTATGGACCAATGATCCTTTCAGACGATACACCGCACCAAACAGTAAACTTAAGTGGGTGTAATTGTCGCTGATTAACTGTTCTTAGATTCTCTGTAGCTCATATCCTGCAATTTTGCTTGTTTACGAAACCATTCAATTGGAAATGGGCTTCATCGCTCATTATCAAATTGTTAATGAAATCGCGATTTTCTTCTGCTTTTTGTCGGAATGAAATGGCATAATCAAGCCGTTTTTGGTAGTCTATCGGCTTTAATTCTTGCACAAGCTGAACCTTATACGGGAACATGTGCAATGTGGCCGAAATCCTTGGAACGGACCTCCGCGATAGCCCCAGTTGTGCCGAACGTCTTCTTGTTGATGTTTCTGGACTGTCCTGCACACTATCCACAACACGTTGGATATTTTCTTTCGTGTGGACCCTACATGGTCTTCCGGTACATGGAAGGTGTCTTACTGTACCATGTTGTCGAAAATTTGCAACCAGGCGGTTTATTATTGATGCTGAAGGTCCAGTACGCACATTAAAAAAACGACGATAAGCACGCTGCGTCAAAACAATTGACCGTTGATTTTCAAAATAAAATTCAACAATTTTTGATCGCTGTTCTGTTGTGTACTGTTCCATTTCAAATTCCCCAAGTTTTCTTCACAAAATTCTGAAAAAAAAAATAAATAATATAAATAAATTTAAAAAGTTATTAAACATCCAAACATCCAAACATCCAAGTTTTTCGAAACATTACTTATATAGAGGAATTCGGGAGAGATGTCCTATGACTCATTGATGTGAAATGTGTGGTTCAAATTTTTTAGAGAGTATGTCGAAAATTGTATCTGCAACGATTTTTCCTAGTTGTGTCAAATTTTGACGTTACATGACAATGTCATGCTTTTTAGGTCGCGAGTATATTAGTGTTCTTTCTTTCAAAAAAGCTTTAGATTATAATTTTTTGTGCATTTTTTCTTTTGAGTATACATATCCCAATTACGTGTTGTAGATTTTTAAATATTCGTTGTTTTCTAAAAAGAGGTCAATTTAAAGTTTAAACGAGTGTTTTCCACTCCCAGGTTAAGCATGAAGTAAAATTTCGAGTTTAGAAAAGCCTGAAAATTTGGTTTGGTCGCGTAGCGCGAAGCGCGGAGCGACCAAACCAAATTTTCAGGCTTTTCTAAACTCGAAATTTTACTTCATGCGCCACGCGTATAAGACACTGATTTCAAGAAGTTTACTGGTTCACAATATTTCAGTGCTTTCAGTGTTTAATACGCGTGGCGCATGAAGTAAAATTTCGAGTTTAGAAAAGCCTGAAAATTTGGTTTGGCCGCTCCGCGCTTCGCGCTACGCGACCAAACCAAATTTTCAGGCTTTTCTAAACTCGAAATTTTACTTCATGCTTAGTCTGGGAGTGGAAAACACTCGTTTTAAGCTTCAAATTGACCTCTTAAGAAAACAAAGAATATTTATAAATCTACAACACGTAATTGGGATATGTCTACTCAAAAGTATACATATCCCAATTACGTGTTGTAGATTTTTAAATATTTGTTGTTTTCTTAAAAGATGTTAATGTGAAGTTTAAACGAATGTTTTCCACTCCCAGGTTAAGCATGGAGTAAAATTTCGAGTTTAGAAAAGCCTGAAAATTTGGTTTGGTCGCGTAACGCGAAGCGCGGAGCGACCAAACCAAATTTTCAGGCTTTTCTAAACTCGAAATTTTACTTCATGCGCCACGCGTATAAGACACTGATTTCAAGGGAAGATTACTCGTTCACAATATTTCAGTGCTTTCAGTGTTTAATACGCGTGGCGCATGTAGTAAAATTTCGAGTTTAGAAAAGCCTGAAAATTTGGTTTGGCCGCGTAGCGCTTCGCGCTACACGTCCAAACCAAATTTTTAGGCTTTTCTAAACTCGAAATTTTACTTCATGCTTAGTCTGGGAGTGGAAAACACTTGTTTTAAGCTTCAAATTGACCTCTTAAGAAAACAAAGAATATTTATAAATCTAGAACAAGATTTTTAAATATTTGTTGTTTTCTTAAAAGATGTCAATTTGAAGTTTAAACGAGTGTTTTCCACTCCCAGGTTAAGCATGAAGTAAAATTTTGAGTTTAGAAAAGCCTGAAAATTTGGTTTGGTCGCGTAGCGCGAAGCGCGGAGCGACCAAACCAAATTTTCAGGCTTTTCTAAACTCGAAATTTTACTTCATGCGCCACGCGTATAAGACACTGATTTCAAGTGAAGCTTACTCGTTCACAATATTTCAGTGTTTTCAGTGTTTAACACGCGTGGCGCATGAAGTAAAATTTCGAGTTTAGAAAAGCCTGAAAATTTGGTTTGGCCGCTCCGCGCTTCGCGCTACGCGACCAAACCAAATTTTCAGGCTTTTCTAAACTCGAAATTTTACTTCATGCTTAGTCTGGGAGTGGAAAACACTCGTTTTAAGTTTCAAAGTGAACTCTTTAAAAAAACGCGTATGCATATGTATAGCTAATAGAAAATTCCCGGTATGTATACTTAAAAGAAAAATTCCCTGTATTAACACATTAATTCCATGACTATTTGCCAAATCTACTGAATGCGCATTCGATTTAACTAACATTTTCTTTTGAGCTTACACAAAATCAACATATATGCATTATTTATTTCTGTAAAAACCTGAACTATTTAGTAGATGTGAAAATTGGAATTATACCACTTATACTCACATTTAAAACTATTATGCACATAAAATAAATGATTTGTGGCTGGGTTTTTGCAGATTTAGTTTCACGAAGATATTGTCAAAATGTGACGTTTAACCTTAAAATTTTAAATTTGCATACCGGAACATACGTTTTCGCATGCTTCATGTAAAAACCATAGCAGGTCAAGGTGCATGTGCAGGGCAGTACAATTTTTGAACTTTTTTTTTAAACATATGTATTTTTATGAGAAAATAACGAATCTGAAGTTCATTTTTTTAGAAAACTTACCGTTTTAGAGAAATTAATTTTTAAAGTTGTTGATTTTGAGAAATTATTTATCGCTCATATGTGTGATTTTATACACATTTCCTGAATAAAATAGACCCACCTTACAACTTAGACACAAGTTCTTAAGTATTATTCGCAATTTATTACTTTGTCTTAAATTTTAAGCGAATACACTGATTTAATTTTACACTATAAAAGTGACGTTTGTTGACAACTATTTATATGAAATATGTGTAATACCGACTAATGTCCCAGATTGATATAATTTCATGAAAAAAAGAACAGGTGGCGCTAGTGTATTATTTATTTGGTTTATTTCATCAATGTATGTTCTTTATGTACATGCGCTATAATTTTATAGTTGATTAGTTAAAATAAATAAGGCCGAGCAATTATAGAGTTGACTTTTAAAGTTGATTTTTGGTAAAATTCTGCAATTCTCTTTATGATTTCTATGAATAACTTATTAGAAAATATTATTATTACTTGTTATATAATTTGATTAATAAAAGCATTTGAGTGCCACCTAGTTTTTACACACCTAATCATGGCGACACCAGCGGTGACAATTGAATTTTGGATAAACAAATCTCAAATGTCACCGTTTACATGTTAACGATGTTAACATTAAATTTGTGTAGTGTACTCACGTTAAAATACAAGTAAAAGATCAAAATTGGTGCAGATATGTAGCAATTTATAAGGAAGTTATGCTGTGTTTTCACTTTACACTGGAAATGTGGCATAAAATTGCAAGAAAAGGCAAAAAGGACATCTCATAAAAACATTAACCTAAAACACAAATTGTGACTAAACAGTAAGTTTTAGACAAAAACATATATTAGATTCTTCATTGTCACACACAAACGCAGACAGTTCCATTAAAAAAAGTTCTCAAAAAGGTCAAAAACGTCGAAAAAAAAACCCAGTGTCCAACACATGCACTCAAGCCCCATAGCATACATACAGGGTGGGCCATCTAGTGGTTTCTTTTTAAATCATAGGTTATTTTGACACTGACATCTTTTTCCTGCTCGAAATCTTGACAGAAAGTATCATTCCTCCGCGGTACCACAGTTCATATATATGGCGGTACGAAATGAGTCGCTTTACGCTTGAACAACGTTGGGAAATATTGCAAACTTATTTCCAAAGTGAGTGCTGTGCAGCCTAAACAGTGCGTTTGTTGAAAAGAAGTTTTGTCCGAAATGAATCACCCACCGCGCCTGCTGTACGCAAGTTTGTGCAAAAAGTTCGTGAGACTCGCATGCAAGTGGACAACACTCATGGTCCTCGTTCTCGTACGGTGCAACACTCTCGGTTGTGAGACTCAATCCACGAACACCAACTCGATCTCAACAGCTCAACATTACACGCACTAGCCTGAGGAGAATTCTGCACAAAGATCTCGGGTTATTCGCTTACAAGGTCCAATGGACTCAGCAATTGAAGGCGCATGTCCATCCGCTTCGTTATCGCTTCGCAGTTTGGGCCTTAGAGCAGCTTAAATTGGACAACTATTTTGGGCGAAAAATCATCTTTTCTGACTAGGCTCATTTTCATATTGGCGGCTACGTTAACAAACAAAATTGCCGCATCTGGGGCTCGGAAAACCCGCACGTTATTGTCGAGAAGCCAATGCATCCCCCAAGGATTGACAGTTTGGTGCGGATTGTGGAGTGGTGGCATCATTGGACCATTTTTCTTCGAAAATGAGGCTGGAAACAACGTTTCGGTCAACGGTGAGTGTTACAGAGCCATGTTACCTAACTTTTTTTAATGAAATTGAAGACATGGATTTGGACGACCTCTGGTTCATGCAGGATGGCGCGCCATGCCACACAGCCTATGCCACAATCGATCTTTTGCGCACCAAATTCCCAAATCGTGTTATCAGCCGTCTTGACAATGTCAATTGGCCGCCTCGGAGCTGCGATTTAACCCCATTGGATTTTTTTTGTGGGGAACCGTGAAGGACCGATGTTGTGCCAACAATCCAGAAACGATTCAAGCTTATCAGGCCAATGTCATCCAAGCAATCCGTGAGCTACAGCTCGAAACCACCAACAAGGTCTTGGAAAATTGGAGTGACAGAATGCGCTACTGCGAAGCCAGCCGAGGCAGCCACTTGAACGAAGTTGTGTTCCATAATTAAGGGGAATGTTTGCTCTTAATATTAAAGCCATAATACATGGAATTTTTTTTAATTTTGTTCATTTTATTGCATTTTTAAAAAGAAACCACCAGATGGCCCACCCGTTATTATGAAGTTTTTTGTCTCTTTTCACACACGTAATCTGATGACATCAAACTATTTACGTATTATACAGCGTGTACATCAATGGTTGGAATTATGTAATCACTTCAATTCACTTTTTCCGCCTTTTTAAAATTGTGCACCTGAACTAAACTGTTACTGTCGTCTGTCAAACAAACAAAAATAAAGCAATTTATCGAAATGTATTCTGATGAGAATAATGCTTTCATAATCGAGTCGTACTTTCGGAATGGGCGATTAGAAAATGGGGCATGTATCTATTCAATACCAGAGTGTTGTTCGAGAATTTCAGCAGAAGTTTCCGGATCACCAATTTGAATATTCGGTGTTATCAAAACATATTCTACGAATAGTGAATCGTTTCAGGCAAACTGGTAGTGTGCAGAGAGGTAAATCGTCAGGCAGGCCCTCTGTGTCACAAGAGGTTGTCGAAGATGTCAGACAACGACTCGCTGTAAGCCCGCAGAAATCTATTCGCAAATTGGCTTTGCAAACTGCAATTCCTTCGAGCACGTGCCATAAGATTGTGAGGAAGAGGTTGAACTTACATCTCTATAAACTGTCTGTGGTTCATCAATTATTACCAGTTGATCCGGAACGCCGAATGAATTATTGTCGATGGTTTTTAGAAAATTTAAATGAAGATCGAACACTGGATTTAACGTTTTTCAGTGATGAGGCTTGGTTTCATCTCTCGGGATATGTTAATTCGCAAAACTATAGGTTCTGGCACTCGGAAAACCCTCACCTTTTTATTGAAACACCGTTACATCCTCGGAAGGTTGGAATTTGGCTAGCAGTGTCTCGCCGTAGAATATTTGGGCCGGTATTCTTTGATGGCACAATACATGGTGAGAGATATCGGCAACAACTTATCAATCCTTTTATAAACCAGTTGGACGATGAAGAATTACAGAACGGATATTTTCAACAAGATAGTGCGACAGCTCATACAGCTAGAGCAACATTGGACTATCTTAGAAATTTTTTTGGTGATAGACTAATTAGTCAAGGATTATGGCCTACATGTTCTCCAGATCTAAGACCGCTGGACTATTCTATTTTTGGATACCTGAAAGACAGAGTTTTTCGACAACGACTACATACGTTGGAAGAATTGAGGGCAGCGATTATAACTGCGTGTCAAACGATAACACCTGAAATGCTGATCAATATCTTTGACAATAAAAGAAGACGGGTTCAAATGTGTTTACAGGCGAATGGTGAACATTTTCAGCACTTATAATTATGTTTATTATTATTTTGATTGTTTTATTTGTCTGAAATGTATTCAATAAATACTAGATGTGAGGTTTGAATTCGAGCTTTTGTCTTATATTTTGGTCAATAAACCATCCATTGCATTTGAAGCAAATAATATTTGCAGTAGCATGAATATAACTTTAATTGCTAAATTCATAGTGTGTAAATTAAGTTGCCTAGATAACAATTCAACCCATTTTACTAGAGCGGCATAAAAATATTTTACATGGTTACATAACGACAACCATTTATGTACAGGCTGTATGTATTGGAGCAGAGAACACTACAAATCAAGGAAACCATGGGACACCTCTCATGAATCGTACCTTACTTAGATTTTGTGTAATTATAAATGCAACGCCAGTAAATAGAAAATTTCAAGTTTTTTGAAACATTACTTATACCTCCATATTCCTCCCCTGGCTACGGCCTTGACTTTTCCCATAATTATAATTACAAAGTAATGCATTACTTTATCAATAATTATAATTATAAAGTAAAGCATTAATTTTCCCAGAACTATAATTACAAAGTAAATATAACTACAAATGTAATGTAATTAAATTTTTACCCAACACTGCTTTCAAATAGTGACAATTTTTTAGATTTTGCTGATTTAAATATGATGATGCCAGGAACTGGTGGTGAAATAAGTGATCACGCAGCAACAGTTGATTTTTTTGACTGTAAGTTTTTTTGCAATATTGTAGGAAAACAATTTTATTTGCTATTTTTTAATCTAGTGAGGCCCTCTCTGGTCAATGCGGTGAAATTAGATCTGAAGGAGGATTTAAGAAAGTTTATACCTCCATCAATATTGCGCGGCATTGACATGGAAGAACCCGTTGAGTATTTCACAGAAATGAGGAACATCGTTGTTACATACATAGATGCTCTCATTGAAAACTGCGAAGAAGACGTGTATTTAAAAGTGGTCGATAATTGTTACAAGAGTATCGAAAAGTAAGTGTCGTTAACATGCATGTAATTTGACTTTATTTGGAAAAACCAGCCTACTAGATTTTATATTAATCTGTCAAATTTTCACTATATCTCCAGCTAGGATAAAGATATCGCGATGCGGTTTTCACTAGTTTTTACAGTATTTTTTATTTAAGTTAACTAAAATAACTAAAGTATACCTTCCAATATACAAATTTTAAGAAAATCAAAATAATATGGTGATTGTCTCAATCGCGCCCCCTGGCGCTTAACATAAAAACTAAAGTAAATCAATCTAAATAACGTTTTAAAGTAAATTTAATTATAAATCAAATGTGCCTAAGTTTATTAAATTCGGTTAAACCTAACTAAAGTTGCAGTCATTTCAATTAGTAGACATTTCCATTCTCCCCTGTGTCTTATATGTAAGCCAAAGAAACGAGAAGATAGTTGAAATTGAGTAAAATTAAGCGTAGATTAAGATTTTCATATTTTCAACATGGCTTAATTTGGCATTAATATATATATATATATATATATATATATATATATATATATATATATATTTATCTTTTATAATAAGGATTTCGCCCTCTAGCGGTTAAGCTAGATACTTCAAAAATATTTCCAGCGATTTCTTTTGACACCTTTTACTGCGAATTTTTCTACCGCAACATTCTACGATGCACTGTTTCTGAGATACAGCCTTTGGCCCCGCTTAATCAAACACCTGATACATCACTACCAGTTATGAAAAGTTGATTTTGTATGCAAGGTTTATTACAAAACCGTTGAATTTTAAACTTTTTACGAGTGTTTTGCACTCCCAGACTAAGCATGAAGTAAAATTTCGAGTTTAGAAAAGCCCCGCGTAGAAAATTTGTCTCGGGTCGCGCAGCGACCCGAGACAAATTTTCACGGGGCTTTTCTAAACTCGAAATTTTACTTCATGCGCCACGCGTATAAAACACCGATTTAAAGTGAAGTTTAAAATATACTCCTTACAAATACTTTGTCTCTTTGGTTTTAAAACATAAAGATGTTTTCCAGTACTTTTTTTGCTTTGTTTTGTTTGATCGATTTTTGTCCAGTTTCGTGTTTTGTCTGTAACATATATACATTAAACCCATGTGTATATGTTACAGACAAAACACGAAATTGGACAAACATCGATTATACAAAACAAAGCAAAAAAAGTACTAGAAAACATCACTTTGTTTTATAACCAAAGTGATAAATTATGCGTAAGCCCTCTCCTTCCCATAAGAGTGGGATGGGCGTCCTTTAAGACCCGTGAGCCCTCCCCCCCTAAGAAAAATTTCTGGGTGCGCGCCTGCCTACCGTATTTACAAACTTTAATCTGAAAATGTCGGCTGTTATTATCGTTGTCGCGCAAACAAAAATTTCAAACATTGCTAAATTAACAAAGTTGCGTTCTAAATATATTATTTTTAGCAATATTTGTAACGTAAATCGAAAAAAGAATCGGATCATATTGGAGAAGATGCCACTGAGAATGTGTGTTATTTTAGTCATTTATTTTTATGAAATATCTTATTCCGTAGAATTGACGCACTTTTGGACAATTTTCTCGGTCGACCTCCTCTTAATTGTAAATACATCTTTTTAGACTTGTAAACGATATGGATGGTACTGTAAATCAAATCTCTCTTTTCAATAAAGACGCCCTATTTGTGGTCATTTTTGGGTTGCGTGGTTTTAGGCATATTTTGGAAAGCAGAAGAGCACTCGCTTGCGCCATGAAGTGCTACAAAACTTTACAGAATATCGAAGGTGTGCTGATGGTAACAGTTTCGGTTACAACAGGTAATTTATATCTTCTTTGAAATAATGATTAACGATTCACTTGTAAAATTAAAAGAATATTCGCACTGAGCAAACACATTCAAGTAATGTTTCATCAACATTAATACAACGTTAAATTTGCTACAATGTTGATACCTAAGAGATTAGCAACCTGCGTAAGACTTGTTACCATGTAAGGCGCAAAGCACAAAGGGCCAGAACTAAAGAAGAGGCAAACCGACTCTCAGCAGAGCATAAAGCCCAAAAAAAAGTACTTCGGCACACCATTAACCGGAGCAAGGCCGATCAATGGAGGAGGCTGGGAGAAGAAATAAACAACGACCCTTGGAGCCTTGGCTACAAGATTGTAACCAAGAAACTAAAAGCCTGTGGCCCAAGCGCTATTATGGACGCAGAGAAAATGACCCCGTTTTCTGAAGAAGAGCTGCAAATAGCAATAACGTCCCTTCGAAACGGGAAGACTCCAGGACCTGATAGTATCCCTAGCGAGGCATTGAAGAGCACATGCCGGGCGTATCCTGAGCTTTTACTGAGGATGTATAATACCTGCCTGAAAGTCAGGTCTTCTGCTCCCGCTAGAAGGTTGCGCGTCTCGTGCTAATCAGTAAGGGTAAAGGAGATGCTCTAGTGCCGTCATCTTACCGGCCCCTTTGCATGCTAGATACGGCGCGTAAAGTCCTGGAGAAGATGTTGCAACCACGACTCCTATCGGCAATTTGAGAGGCTGGCGACCTCTCTGACCGACAATACGGCTTCTGAAGAGGGCGATTTACCGTCGACGCTGTTCGGGAAGTAGTAGAATCTGTGGAGAACGCAGAAGAAGGCAACCATTACTCCCGAAAAATAGTGCTCCTAGTCACGTTGGACGTAAAGAATGTCTTTAACTCGATTAAGTGGAATGATGTGCTGGAGACATTGGAAACATTTTGCGTCCCCAAATACCTACCACGCATAATTGGTGATTGCCTCAATGAGCGAACGCTTACCTTCCAAACTACAGAAGGCACTCGGAAGTGAAAAGTAACGGCGGGGGCAGCACAAGGTTCCATACTAGGCCCAGATCTTTGGAATATCGCATATGACGATCTTTTGCGTTTGAGCATGCCCGAGGAGTCGCACCTGGTCGGCTATGGGGACGATGTCGCAGCACTAGTAGCAGCCCGCACAGTCAAATTAGCCCAGCTGAAATTAAATAAGGTTATGCGGAGGGTGAATAAATGGATGACAACACATGGACTCTCATTAGCACTCACTAAAACAGAAATTGTCATTCTCACAAAAAAGAGGATCCCAACCATACTTCCCATGCTAGTGGGAAAGGAGACTGTGTAAACCAAACCAGCAGCGAAATACCTTGGAATAACTGTCGATTCCAAGATGACGTTTAACGAGCATCTTCGCCGAGTAGCAGAGAAGGCAGCATCGCTGACATCATTGAGTAGGATCATGGCCAATACTCAAGGCCCGAAGTCCAGTAATCGCCGCCTGCTCATGACTACCGCGCAATCTATCTTGCTGTACGGAGCAAAAATATGGGGAGACAAGATGCACATCGAAGTATATAGAAAGCGTATAGCCTCTGTGCAACGGAGGGCTGCCCTGAGAGTAACCTGCGCATATCGCATGGTTTCTGAGGCAGCTGTCCTTGTTGTCGGTGGAGTGATCCCCATTGGTATGCTAGCGATCGAGAAGAAAACCGTATACCAGAGGAAGGCGGAAATAGGTCGCAAAGAAGCCAGCAGAGAGGAAAGGGCACGTACCATGACGAAATGGCAGGACGCATGGTCCACGGAAAACAAGGGCAGATGGACTGCGAGACTGGTGCCATACATAATACCCTGGGTTGAAAGAAAGCATGGAGAGGTACATTTTTATATCACGCAGTTCTTGACAGGGCACGGTTGCTTTCGTTTCTACCTGCATAGGTTAGGAAAAATAGTAGCACTGACATGTCAATACTGTGAGTATGAAAGGGATGACGCAGAACACACATTTTTTACCTGCAGCCGGATAGCAGAAAGAAATCTAGTGGAGCAAGAGCTTGGCCACTTATCACCGGACAACATCGTCAGGCAAATGTTGGAGGATGAAAGGCGGTGGGAATTAGTGGCGACATTTATGGAGGACGTTCTACGTAAAACACGCCAAGAATATATTTAAAGAAGAGCCAACGTGGCAGGTTGTAAGGCCCAACCCGAAGTAATGTGGTAAATGGTATCGGGTTGGTACCCTAAGAGATTGTGGGAGGGGTTTTAGTTGGTAGCCGCATGGAGTCCAACACTTCGTACGTAAATGTATTTCCCCTCCCACCTTTAAAAAAAAAAACAATGTTGATACAACGATATTTGTTTGTTTTTTGCTCAGTGGGATTTCTCATGGTGGCGCCCCCCTACCCGTGTTTCATTTTCCGATTTCGACTCCCCAAATTTTTAGGTGGTGCGAGATCTCATGGTGGCGCCTGCCCCACGTATCCAATTCCATTTTCGGTGCCCCAAACCACTGTTTCATCCCACGTTCATAAATTTTACAAACATATATTTCGTCTAATTCGTCGTTTTCAAAATTCTAACACTTGGAGCATTTTCTTTGGCATATTTAAAAGAAAAATCTTGTAGGTATGACTTATTGCGGTGCCATTGGTCACATCTTACGCAGAGAGTACGCAGTGATGAGCATGGGCGTCAACAATGCTAGTTTATTCATCGAAGCTTACCCGAATAAAATCACATGTGACAAAGATACGTTCTTGCAGAGTAAATTAGACCCAATACAGTTTATTCTGCAGGATGCACACTCGACCCTTAGTACAGGTCCAATTTATCAATACATAGAATCTTCCAAGTAAGTGCAACACACACATAATTTGTCAGGCATTCATAATGTGGACTATCCTAATTGAATTTGTGTTTAGTATACCAGCACTGGATACTCACAGACGCGTTTCGGACTTCAAGGTCCTCGTCAGTGTGATCCCGATCAAGTGCTGAAGAATACTGAACATTTCTGACTATACCCACTGAGCAAACATATTGAAGTAATGTTTCATCAACATTAATACAGCGTTTAATGTTGTTACAATGTTGATATAACGTTATTTGTTTGTTTTTTGCTCAGTGGATATCAAACCACGTTGTGCATATATTTGTTTTTTTTTATTAGAAAACCAGATTTGGGATTTATTTTTCTTAGGTTCTTTGATTATTTAGGTGTGCCTACTGTCGGTCATGTAATGACATTGTTATATGAAAGCCATGAATGTTGCAATTAATTAATTATTTGACAGAAGTAGTGATAAAATGCCGAAAGTAATGTTCCACCACTTAATTAATGTTTATGATAGGGTAATTAAGCACTTGGCAACCATGAGGGAAACATAACCTCAGTTTTCTTTTGAAGGCAAAAGTCAATTAAAACCAAAGTATCCAACCAAATAAATACCCAACATTATAAAAAAATCACTAGATCTGGTTGATCAATAAAAAAACCGAATATACTATTAATGAAATGGGTTAGGCCGGTCGTCCACTGGAAGCGACAACACGCGGCTACGCGCTACGAGCGGCAACGGGCGGGTGCAAGAGTAGCGGCTACACGCGAGAATCCGCATGTCCGCGCACGCTTGCAGTGGACGAGATTCATTGGATTTACACACGTCGGGATCTGTCGCGCGTATACGCATGTTGCCGCTAGGATCGCGTGAGCGCGTTGCCGCGTGTTGTCGCTTCCAGTGGACGACCGGCCTTAGCTATCGATTTTTACTAATAGTGCAATATCTTGTTTTTCTTTCTTTTTCTTCAGGTGATATATATATATATATATATATATATCTTCAGGTTAATGCAGTAAATTCAATTACCACTTTATTTATTTTGTTTTAATTTTAAATTTTTAGAGGATCCATGCCAAATCATGCAATCACACAATATCCCCTACTTGATAGAGAAAAAGAACTAAGCACGTACATGACCATGCTAGAAATAAGCATGATAAACCAAAGGAGAAGCACAAACCCCGTCGACAGACTCGCCCCAGAAGCACTCGTTATACAAGGCAAGCCCAAAGAAGGCAAAACCCGCCTAACCGAAGAATATTTATTCAGCACGCCGAATGACGTGCCCATGTTCAGAATCAAATTAGTTACCGCAGATAAATTCGTAATTAATCATAAGTAAAATAAGTGTACACAAGTTGGGTGATTTTATGAGTTTTCAGAATCCTTATCAAGCGATTTATTTCCTATTCTGCGTGCCTTTGGGTATCAAAGAGTATTCGACCCTGTCGGACAGACAGGCCAAACTGATTTCGAAGTTGAAGGATTATGATCAACCGCAATTGTTTTGCATGCTGAATCTGGTGTTTAGAGTTAATTTTGAGAAGAGTCCAGTATTCAGTTCGTTGACGGAACCTCAAAAGTTTTATGCTTTGAATAAAATTATCAAGCTATTATGCTATGCTGTTAGTATAATTAGTTTAAACATTAAAAGTGCCGAGATTCTTTTTGCAATCTACAACAAGTTAGTCTTAAAAATACTATATCAAACACTCATTGAAACAACTACTTCCCGAGCTAATACCCCGGCGGACATTGAATTATACAACAATTGTTTGCTGTTACATACAGTAACCTACTGCAAATGTAACAATTTGCGTCAAATTATTCAGGCCACCTATAGATGCGTTTCGAGATTTATCTCTCATCAGTATAGCTTTGCCATTTCCTCTAAACAATTTGACGTCGGGGCATTAGCTCGGGAAGTAGTTGTTTCAATGAGTGTTTGATATAGTCTTGGTAAGACTAACTTGTTGTAGATTGCGAAAAAATCTCGGCACTTTTTATGTTTGAAGTATTCTGCAACCAAGAATTGGCAATTTCATTTATACTTATAATTAGTTTAGTTTGTTAATTAAGGCCCAATTGCATCAATTGCGAGAAGAATCGCACTTTTAATGTTTAAAGTACTCTGCAGCCAAGAATTAACAATTTCATTTATACTTATAATTAGTTTAGTTTGTTAATTAAGGCCCAATTG
This sequence comes from Philonthus cognatus, assembly GCA_932526585.2. Classification (NCBI taxonomy): domain Eukaryota; kingdom Metazoa; phylum Arthropoda; class Insecta; order Coleoptera; family Staphylinidae; genus Philonthus; species Philonthus cognatus. The sequence continues at coordinate 52,257,721 of OW052247.1, read as the reverse complement.
CATCAATCGTTAAACTCGAGTTCAAGCTGAACTTGAGTTGTAGTTTCTATTGTTCTAATGTCCAGTTCAGAGTTGAACCAGTTCAACCTGTTTGGTGCAACTGGCCCTAAGTTAAGTACGTTAAACTGTTTCATTTCTGAACTCAAGTTCAAAGTGACATTACAACAATGGAAACTGTAATTTTGAACTCGAATTAGAAACGACCTCAGTTCAATGTTTTTGGTGCAACTGGGTCTGATAGTTCTAAGCAGTGGCGGCTTAAATTCATGTGATGCTCGCATTCTAGATACAAAAACTGAAGTTGAAACCACTGCATACAGGGAATTTTTATTTTAAGTATACTTATTCCGATATATACGCTGTATTTTTTCTGGCTTCTGTTGTTTTTGAAAATTGCTCAATTTGAAGTTTCGAACGAGTGTTTTCCACTCCCAGACTAAGCATGAAGTAAAATTTCGAGTTTAGAAAAGCCTGAAAATTTGGTTTGGTCGCTCCGCGAAGCGGAGCGGCCAAACCAAATTTTCAGGCTTTTCTAAACTCGAAATTTTACTTCATGCGCCACGCGTATTAAACGCTGAAATATTATGAAATTTAAAATATACTGCTACAGCAATATGCTACAACTGTTTCATTTCTGAACTCAAGTTCAAAGTGATATTACAACATTGGAAACTGTAATTTTGAACTCGAATTAGAGATGATCTCAGTTCAACGTTTTTGGTGCAACTGGGCCTAATAGTTCTAAGCAGTGGCGGCTTAAATTCATGTGATGCTCACATTCTAGATACACAAACTGAAGTTGAAACCACTGCATACAGGGAATATTTCTTTTAAGTATACTTATTCCGATATATACGCTGTATCTTTTCTGGCTTCTGTTGTTTTTGAAAATTGCTCAATTTTAAGTTTCGAACGAGTGTTTTTCACTCCCAGACTAAGCATGAAGGAAAATTTCGAGTTTAGAAAAGCCTAAAAATTTGGTTTGGTCGCTCCGCGAAGCGGAGCGGCCAAACCAAATTTTCAGGCTTTTCTAAACTCGAAATTTTACTTGATGCGCCCCGCGTATACAACACTAATTTAACTTGAAGTTTAAAATAACTGTTTTAGCATATTGCTGTAGCAGTATAATTTAAATTTCATAATATTTCAGCGTTTTATACGCGTGGCGCATGAAGTAAAATTTCGAGTTTAGAAAAGCCTGAAAATTTGGTTTGGCCGCTCCGCTTCGCGGAGCGACCAAACCAAATTTCCAGGCTTTTCTAAACTCGAAATTTTACTTCATGCTTAGTCTGGGAGTGGAAACACTCGTTCGAAATTCAATTTTCAATTTTCAAAAACAACAGAAGCCAGAAAAAATACGGCGAGTTAAGATCGTCGAAACAATACTCTTATTTTTAAAAAAGCATTTTATTTGTTTATTCAAATTACACAATTTTCCTTTTAAGTGTACTTATTCCGATATATACGCTGTATTTTTTCTGGCTTCTGTTGTTTTTGCAAAGTGCCCAATTTGAAGTTTCGAACGAGTGTTTTCCACTCCCAGACTAAGCATGAAGTAAAATTTCGAGTTTAGAAAAGCCTAAAAATTTGGTTTGGTCGCTCCGCGAAGCGGAGCGGCCAAACCAAATTTTCAGGCTTTTCTAAACTCGAAATTTTACTTCATGCGCCTCGCGTATTAAGCGCTGAAATATTATGAAATTTAGAATATACTGCTACTGCAATATGCCAAAACAGTTATTTTAAACTTCAAGTTAAATCAGTGTTGTATACGCGCGGCGCATGAAGTAAAATTTCGAGTTTAGAAAAGCCTGAAAATTTGGTTTAGCCGCGACCAAACCAAATTTTCAGGCTTTTCTAAACTCGAAATTTTACTTCATACTTAGTCTGGTAGTGGAAAACACTCGTTCGACAGTTCAAATTAAGCAGTTATCAAAAACAACGGAAGCCAGAAAAAATACAGCAAGTTAAGATCGTCGAAACGATACTCTTATTTTTAAAAAAACAGTTTATTTGTTTATTCAAATTACTCTTGTTACAAATTAAATTGATTATTTAACTTTGTTTAGAAAACTTAAAAGTGATGCGTCGCGTTGTGAATCGTCGCAGAGCCGATGTTAGGACTGGCGCTCCGCGGCGTGGGGGATGTATAAGTAGTCCGTCATTTTGCTGATCTTAGGCGCATTCGAGTGCAGACAGCGAAAGAAGCAACATGAAGATTATTGATCAAGACAAACTTAGTAACTTTGTGAAGTTTGGGGTTGTTATGTTCTTTTGCGGCGATCAAAACAGAAGGTGGTTTAACACAGTTTATTTACAACCATTACAATTACAATATGTACATTTCCTTTCGTCCGTGCGGGCGTCCTGAGCGCGGCGGTACTGGCTCCTCACTCCGAACCTTCCAGGGTCGTCCGGGTGCACCCTCCTGGGATCCACTCCTTTGTACAGACTGGTGTTCGGGGCTACCTGGTGCAGCGACGGAAAAGCTGGCGATGGCCGGATCTTCTTAGGCGTCGGCGGCAACGGTGACAGTGGTGCTGGCCATTTGCTTCGGCTTCTGAAGAGGGCCCTTCGTTGCGACCCGTGAATTGGTCGTCTGGGTGTCCGTGCCTGTTTTCTCGGGGTCGTGGGAATTGGCGACAGCAGGACCGGAATACGTCTTAACCGCCGTACCTGTCGTTTTACGCTCTTATGGTACCGTGCAGTCCGCATACCTCGTTGTTCCTTAAGCATTACTTGTGACGGCCCTTCCTGATACTTATCGGAGGATGTCTCTTAGTAAGTTCCCTCCAGACTTCCGTCGGAGGAGTGCTTGTTGATGCCTGCCAGCGCTGCCCTTATGAATCGACCACGCCACCATACCACTTAATCTTTTCTTGCCGCGCCCTCTCCCTGCGGCGGGCGATACGATGGTTCTGTCGGGTGGTGTGCGCGTGGCGCTGGCTGAGCCTCGCGTCCGCTTGTCGCTGCTAGGGGGTGTGCACGTGTACATGTGGTTGCCTAGTGCACGGCTCCCACATGAAGTAATCCCGTAATTTCGTTTGGACGCGAACTAAGTAGCGTTCAAACGGAATTATGGACCAGCGAGCCGGTGGCCCCGGAAATCCCCATTTGCACAAATCAGCATACGATGTCCTGGAGGAAGAGATGGACCAGACCGGAGCGCTCGATAGACCCAACGAAAAGCCTGAAAACAACACCGAAAATCTCCGTGCAAAGCAGATCTCCGAACTGAGAGACGAAATCGCAAGCCTACAGAAGAGGTTATTCGCCCCCGAAAACGAGGATGATCCGTTCACCCCGCCAGTCAACAAGAGAAAGACAAAAGAGCACCAACGCACCGCCCAAAACACCGGTACAAAGAAAAAACACCCAAGGGCGGTTTTCAAAGACCTTAATCTATTTGCGAAAGCAAATTCACCGATCACGACACCGACTGTTTCACCGCCAACAGGCCTGGCGGACGGAGGTAAAAACGTTCCTTCAACAACGATCAAAGACAGGCAATTCCCGGCCCTTCCGAAAACCACAACGAATTCAAACCAACAAATCCAGTTTTGTGAAACTGAGAGACGAAATCGCAAGCCTACAGAAGAAGTTATTCGCCCCCGAAAACGAGGATGATCCGTTCACCCCGCCAGCTAACAAGAGGAAGACAAAACAGCACCAACGCACCACCACAAAACACCGGTACAAAGAAAAAACACCCAATGGCGGTTTTCAAAGACCTTCATCTATTTGCGAAAGCAAATTCACCGATCACGACACCGACTGTTTCACCGCCAACAGGCCCGGCGGACGGAGGTAGAAACGGTCCTTCAACAACGATCAAAGACAGGCAATTCCCGGCCCTTCCGAAAGCCACAACGAATTCAAACCAACAAATCCAGTTTTGTGAAACTGAGAGACGAAATCGCAAGCCTACAAAAGAAGTTATTCGCCCCCGAAAACGAGGATGATCTGTTCACCCCGCCAGTCAACAAAAAAAACACCAGCGCACCGCCACAAAACACCGGTACAAAGAAAAAACACCCAAGGGCGGTTTTCAAAGACCTTCATCTATTTGCGAAAGCAAATTCACCGATCACGACACCGACTGTTCCACCGCCAACAGGCCCGGCCGACGGAGGTAGAAACGGTCCTTCAACAACGATCAAAGACAGGCAATTCCCGGCCCTTCCGAAAACCACAACGAATTCAAACCAACAAATCCAGTTTTTTGAAACTGAATCAGGCCTCCTACCAATCGAGGCACCTGCACCAACAACCCAAGCACCGCCACCTCCGCCAGAGAAGAAGGAAAAAACGCCCCCACCTATTGCCCTAATCGACACGGAAAAAATCAAACTCGTAAAGGAGACACTAAAAGAAAATAACGTTCCCGTTATTCAATTCTCAGCACACGCGAAAGGAATCAACATCTTTATACAAAACTCCGATGACTACCGCAAAACGATATCCATCCTCGACGGAATGAAAGCCGTTCAACACCACTTTCTTCTAAGCGACGAGAAAGAGCTCAAAGTGGTGGTGAGAGGAATCCCAGTGGTATACGAACTCGACGAAATCACGTAGGAACTAGTGTCATAGGGGGAAGGTACCCCAAATGCACTTCCAGCTAGCTCAGGGGTTTAGGGGTGGAGAGCACGAGCAACTAGTCCTTAAAACACCGATCCAAAACAACAAATTTATTTACACAAAAAAAAAACAGCAAAAAAACCCACAGCACAAAAAAAACACAGCAACAAATAATGACTAATAATAATCTTTGACTCCAAACTGACCTGGACCCCACAAATCTCAAAAATCAGACGCAAATCGGAAATTACCCTTGCGGTAATTAGACGAATGTACGACCGAAAATGGGGGCTCAGACCAGGAATGGTATACTGGCTGTACACCAGAGTGGTCAGACCCGCAATCATGTATGCTGCTTTGGTATGGTGGCCCAAAGCCACACAGCATACAACCATACAAATACTCAGCAAGGTTCAAAGACTTGCTTGTATTAGCATAACGGGGGCTATGAGAACCACGCCCACTGCAGCCATGGAGACGGTTCTAGACCTCACACCACTTCATATTCTGATAGTGGGGGAGGCAAGACTGGCACTCTATAGGCTGCAATTATCATCGGTCAACGTAAGAGTTGATACCCCACACAGAAGACTCTTGACAGACATAGGGGGACCTCTCCTGCAAATGAGGTCGGATCATATGGTAGTCAGATATCTTGAAAATTCACTCTTTATAGTCACTATTCCAGACCGCAACGAATGGAACGGCTTTAGGGAAGATATACATAAACAAAGTGTGATCTGGTACACGGACGGTTCTAAATCAACCACAGGTACTGGATCAGGAATCTACAATGAAAACATGAGGACAGGCTATGCTCAACCATTGGGTGGCCTGGCATCAGTCTTTCAAGCAGAAATATTCGCAATCATAGAATGTGCGAGAACCAACATAGAGAAGGACTGTCGAAACAGGCAAATCTATATCATGTCCGATAGCCAGGCGGCACTGAAGGCTCTCCGGAGTCAAAAGACTTCATCCAAACTGGTATTGGAATGCTTCAATACCCTGAATGACCTAGCGAGACAGAACAAGGTCACGCTTGTCTGGACGCCGGGTCACTCTGGTATTGCGGGTAATGAAAAAGCTGACGAGCTAGCAAGGCAGGGAGCCACCATTTCATTTATGGGACCCGAACCTGCCTTGGGCATAACAAAAAAGTCGAGTCGCCTTGAAGTCAGGAAGTGGACTCGCAACAAACACAAGGAATACTGGGAAAACAGACCAGGCCTTAACCATAGTAAGGCCCTTATAAAAGGGCCTAACTCAAGCCAAGCTGCAGGACTACTAACATTGAGTAGGGCACAGCTGAAAACAACCATAGGACTGCTCACAGGCCACATGACTGTTAAAGAGCATCTAAGGAAAATCGGGATATACAACGGCGACATCAACTGTCGCCTCTGTAATACGGCACCGGAAACAGCTATGCACGTTCTGTGCAGGTGCAATGCGCTGGAGAGCAAAAGACGGCTCATATTTGGGAACAGACAAATGGAACCAAATGATTTCCACGCGCAACCTCTGAAGGACCTGCACAAGCTAGTGCAGGATATCGAGTTCGGAATAGTTGCGTGAGTGTAATAATATTGGGGCAGTACAATAAGTCACCTAGGCTGCAGTGCATCCGGATCCGAAAGGAAGACGGCCCCCACAGGAAAAAAAAATGACTAATACGTGGGCATAGTAGGCGTGGACCGTGGCAGGCTGGTCGTCAGAAATGGTGATTGGCGGTAGCGAAACGGCAAAGCTCGTATACCGGACTTTGCCGTTTACGTACGGTCGATAAGGTCCGGATGGCTTCAGAAAAGTCCGGATGTATCCGAAAGGCGTCGACGGAGTCCGGAGAGCAGAGAGAAAGACCGGCGGCGTCGGAAAAGTCCGAAAGGCGTCGTCGGGAGTCGAGCGGTGTCGGAAAAAGTCCGGAGGGTTCCGGAGGGTTGTCAAAAAAAAAAAAACTTATACACCACAGACTAAATTTTACTTAGACTTGTTGTTGCTTTTGTTACTAGTTTGCCACTGCTGCAGAAGTGCCGTCCTCCATTATTTAAATGCCGAAAACGAGGGTGGAGAGGGGTAGCTTTCTTGGTGGACGTGACCAGCCGGCCGAAATTCGCCGAGTCCGTCGCAATTACCAGATTCGACGAATCCCGAGAATTCTAGAATCTCATCTAATCTGTTCTTCGGAAAGGAGAATGCAAAAGATTACACAAATCCTTTTTCGAAAAACGGACTGCCGCTGGTCACCAATCCTCCCTCTAGGAGGTCAGCTTGGAATGCACTCCAGGTGCTCGGACTCTAATAAATTACCCGAGATAATTCCCGATCGGTCCTCAGGTAATTGCTGAGGATAAACTCATTTTATATACAAAAAAAATAAAATTAGAAATTTAATTTTTGTTGCCAGCGATTTAAAGAATCACTGGTAACACTAGCAAAGCAGGGAATACTAGTAAACTCAGCTAGCAGACTAAGAAACGGAACGAGAGTATACCCGCTCCCTAAAATTGAAAACGCTAAGAAAATCTTCACCGTTACGAACATTCTCCAACATAAAATCGCAATTGAACCAAAAAGGCGTTCAACAACAAGCCAACAGTGTTACAAATGCCAGAAATTCGGCCACTTGCAGTTCCGCTGCACAGCCGAATTTAAGTGCACTTTTTTTTTTGTTTTTTTGTTTGTTTGGCATAGGTTCTAGCCATTCAGCCACTAACGATGATTGTATTAATTAATTTAACATATATTTGGACGTCACGACACATTCACACCACACCCAGGGACACGACGAGAAATTATTTTTAAATAAAGTCTCCCCGTGCACGGGAATCGAACCCGAGTTTGTGGCTCGCCGAGCGATACAGCCCGACGACGTTACCGTTCGGCCACCACCTGCCCCAAGTGCACTTTGTGTGCCGAAAACCACGAGACGTACAACTGCCCGCAGAAAACAACACAAACGAGAAATGCGCAAACTGCGCGGGAGATCACCCGGCATATTCCGCAAAATGCACCAAACACCCGATAAACATCAAACGAGTAAAAGAAGAGGAGAGCAGGAGAAAACACGAAAACAGCCGCTTACAAGAAGGAGTTACTTTCGCCGCAAGGACAAAGAACCCAACAGCTACAGACCCCAGCCTAAGAAGCCTGAGCCACGAGATTATGCAGGAGATGTTCACCCAAATGATGGCAGAAAAATCCCTTCGCAATGTATAATACAATAAAATAGGAAGAAGAATTCAAAGGATTGAAAGACTGAAGAATCACCCTGTACAAGAAATCGTCGAAATCGGCGAGAGTTTAAGTCAACCGGCTTAAACTAAAAAAACTCCCAACGAGGAAAATGATCCAAATCTGCAAGCCCCAACCCCTGCAGATTCTACCATAAGCTCACTAAACATAGCGAAAGCTGAACGTTTTTTAAAAAAGGAAGAAAAAAAAGTGATCTTAGCAAAATCTAGCGTATACAGAGCGTTTTATGTAACACCGAACATTTTCATAACGAGAATTTTTCTTTTAAGTATGCGTACGTTGTACATTTTCCGACGCTCGGTTTATTAAAAGAATTCAATTTGAAGCTATAAGCGAGTGTTTCTCACTCCCAGGCTAAGCATGAAGTAAAATTTCGAGTTTAGAAAAGCCTGAAAATTTGGTTTGGTCGCGTAGCGCGAAGCGCGGAGCGGCCAAACCAAATTTTCAGGCTTTTCTAAACTCGAAATTTTACTTCATGCGCCACCGGTACTAAACACTGATTCAATGTAAAGTTTAGCTGTGTGTTTTAAACTTCGTAATATGTCAGTGGTTAATACGCGTGGCGCATGAAGTAAAATTTCGAGTTTAGAAAAGCCCCGTGAAAATTTGTCGAGGGTCGCTGCGCGACCCTCGACAAATTTTCTACGCGGGGCTTTTCTAAACTCGAAATTTTACTTCATGCTTAGTCTGGGAGTGGAACACACTCATTTTAAGTTTCAAATTGAACTCTTTTAAAAAAACAACGATTATCTAAAGATTTACAGCATTTACGCTGTAATTGGGACATTATACTTGAAAGAAAAACTCCCTGTATTTACAAGGTGAGGCATTAATTGCGATTGGTTGGCTACAATTTGTAATAGTCATATAGGCAACCCAATTTACGCATAACCTAAAAAATCAAGGTGTCAAATCATATTGGATGATTTGGTTTGATAATTGAAATATATGAAAATGAACATTGAAAATGTTCGGTGTTACATAAAACTCTCTGTATGCATACGTTGTACATTTTCCGACGCTCGTTTTATTAAAAGAGTTCAATTTGAAGCTATAAGCGAGTGTTTTTCACTCCCAGGCTAAGCATGAAGTAAAATTTCGAGTTTAGAAAAGCCTGAAAATTTGGTTTGGTCGCGTAGCGCGAAGCGCGGAGCGGCCAAACCAAATTTTCAGGCTTTTCTAAACTCGAAATTTTACTTCATGCGCCACCGGTACTAAACACTGATTAAATGTAAAGTTTAGCGGTGTTTTAAACTTCGTAATATGTCAGTGGTTAATATACGTGGCGCATGAAGTAAAATTTCGAGTTTAGAAAAGCCCCGTGAAAATTTGTCTCGGGTCGCTGCGCGACCCTCGACAAATTTTCTACGCGGGGCTTTTCTAAACTCGAAATTTTACTTCATGCTTAGTCTGGGAGTGGAACACACTCATTTTAAGTTTCAAATTGAACTGTTTTAAAAAAACAACGATTATCTAAAGATTTATAGTATTTTTAATACCTATTTGGAAGTACCAGTCGTTTTAGTGATTTAACGTATGCGGCTTCTTGAACGCACACACAAAATTAGGTTAGGAACTTGTCATATCAAATGACTGACATCAAAACCATTATTCTTAGGGCATTGGTGGAGTAACTTGATATCCAATATAACCAGCGGCGGCGTAGAGTTACAAATATTAATTAATTTCATAATATGGAACATAATAATTTATATGGATGCTGTTATGCTTTTATAATACAACTAAAAGTTCCACAAAATTTATGATACAACCCAGAAGATCCAAACACGTAATGGATTTCGAATTTAGATGGAATACGTCTGCAAACGTTTTGCTGAGCAAACTCAAATTAATTTAAAAACTATCACCTGTTTTCTTATTACATTTTAAAACTACGGATGTATTTGTTACAAATCCATTTTCATTTCCGGCATGCACAATAACGTATCCTACTTCCAGTTTTTCTAAAATTGTTTACTGCCATCTTGCCACATTCTTCTATCACCACTTTTGCTAATAACCCATGTTTTATCCAGAAAAAACCAGTTTATAATTGTTTTCTGTTTTAGCAACTTGATATTTATTTGGAAATAAAATTCTCTTTAACCTGATTCCAGTCATTTCCAATACATGTTTTCTTCCATCCTGCATTTTGAAGGTAAAGCCCATTTTCTTAATTCCCAAATATAAAGAACTTTTGAAGATCTCAATTTCTGGTGATTCTTCCAAAAATTGCTGGTAAATAGTTTCTAAAGTAATATGTTCCTTTGGGGCATACATTTTGCAAATCACTTCCCTTAAAAAATGCGGAGTAATTTGAGTTTTTCTCAGGGAAAAGTTTGCAGACATATTCCTTCTAAACTAGAAATCCGTCGCTCTGTTTTCATCTTGTTGGTTGTATAATGTGCTTTTTGGAACTTTTAGGACTTCAGACGCTTTTTAAATTGCCTTGAATCGAGATCCTAATTCATTTAGAAAATAACTGACTACATTAAGCATACGCTTTTTCGATTCATCAGAATATCGCATTTTAGTAGTGTATTTTCGCGTTATTTAATGCCATTAAAAGACATCAAACTTTTGACGTAATATCTAATTAATAATCGACGTTCCTTTTTGTTGGTAATTTTTTGTTTCATCTGATTCATGATTGATAAATAAGGATGGGGTTATTTGAAATGGGTATTAAAAATACTATACAGCATTTACGCTGTAATTGGGACATGTATACTTGAAAGAAAAACTCCCTGTATTTACAAGATGAAGCATTAATTGCGATTGCTTGGCTACAATTTATAATGGTCATATAGGCAACCCAATTTACACATAACCTAAAAATTCAAGGTGTCAAATCATATTGGATGATTTGGTTTGATAATTGAAATATATGAAAATGAACATTGAAAATGTTCGGTTTTACATAAAACTCTCTGTATATCGGAATATGTATACCTAAAAGAAAAATTCCCAAGCATGCATCAGGATATGTATACTTAAATAAAAAAAACACTATGAATTTATTCATTTTAAAATTACCCCAAGCAAATATGAGCAAAAATATGCAAGTGTATGTAAGTTTTTAATCAAACACAATCAAGTTTTCAGAAAAAAATCAAATTTCTCTAATTTAATCAAATTATGTATTTATTTCAGGGCTTCGAACCGTTATTTTTTGATTCCGGTATTCATTCCGGTTCAATCAATAGTTGGCCACTGATTTGAACTTTAATTTAATCTAATATCAACAATTAATTGTATGCCATTTCAGTGCTTCACATTATTATGGGTTATAATAATCGATGGTGGGGAAAACATGGATGACGAATCTTGGTCTCTAATCAAACCCATCGTTGATACAGGAAGAATTTTTCTTGTAATAACCCTGACGAACAGTTTCATGCTCAGCCCTATCGCCGAATTGGTTTTGAAAAGTAAAAATATCAAAGTAATGGAGCTTAATCCAATTGACAAGTGGTTCCACGTTGGACTAGCTTGTCAGTTTCTGAACGTTGCCGGTATACCAGCTGAATTAGAAAAGTAAGTGCACACGACGAAAAAAATTAACATTTATAAAACGTATTTAATAGATTTGACGAATAAAGCACTAATAACTTTTCTTCACTCTTTTATTTGAATTACCAAATGTACAGTTCGGACACAAAGTGACCATTATCAATGGATTAACAGTGTTAATCCATTGATAATGGTCACTTTGTGTCCGAAATGTACATTTGGTAATTTAAATAAAAGTGTGAAGAAAGGTTATTAGTGCTTTATTCGTCAAATTAATTATTTGATAGAGTGTTACATAACAAGAGTAAAGGAAATCCGGGTTGGATAGAGAGTTATTTGATTACTTTGGTGCATTCAGGAGCTTTGGAAATCAAAACAATTCCGTTAAAAGCCGTGAAAGACTTTGGTCTAGTAATTTCGCCAACTGAAATGATAACAAGGTTAACGAAAGGGTGAGATGGCTGCGAGTAGCTTTAAAAATATATATTTTTTAGATTATCGCAGTACTCATTATTGGACACTAGCGGGTTTAGCTATAAATTAGATAAGCACAGCTCTAAAGTTTACTTCAATGTAGTGGATAAATGGAGGATATACAAGTACAGTTTTAAAGTAAAAACTTTGATGAATTCTGAAAGTTTGTAGAAAGTGTTTGGATTCATTGCATATCGATTTACCATGATTTTTGAGATTTTGAAAATGGAATCAGGGTAAAGGTGTATGGGAGGCACGAATCTAAAGTTCGTTGCTTAAGGCGACTTACCGCTTGGCCGCAAATCGAATTTTAAGTTCCACTTTTGAGGTTATATATGGTCGTATTTTCGGCTAAATAAGCACATTGCAGATACAAATTACACACATGACCAAATTATCTCCAAAATGAGGACGTAACTCATCCAATTTTTAGTGTTATCTTTATTATTTTCCGTCCCATACACGTTTACACACATGACCAAATTATCTCCAAAATGAGGACGTAACTCATCCAATTTTTAGTGTTATCTTTATTATTTTCCGTCCCATACACGTTTACCTCGATTCCGTTTTCAGAATCTCAAAAATCAAGGTAAATCGATATACAATAACCCCAAGTGTTTTTATAAATGGTAAATTTGTGTGTTAGGATAGCACCACTGAAATAGGAAAGGACTGGTCAGACGATACCATACAGTACTCACTCTCGTTAGCTTCTGTGACTTCGAAGATAGACGCGCAAAATCAAAAAGTTGATGAATTGATGGTTAAACCTAATCCACATACCATAAATATCTGCATCATCACAAATGAGGCTAAAATTGATGATGTCGATGCTGAATCAACTGTAGACTGTAAGAATTCCAACTTAAATGCATCGTAACGGTTTTTTTTAATCCACACAACCATGATATTTAAGGTCGGAAATTCACATATTATTTGGCCATAAGAACGAACAACGATTAATCTTCTACAATAATAAAAATAGATCTTTGAAACTTATATATATTGCACATTGATGCTTTGCGAATAAATTGACACTATTTTATTTTTAAAAAACTGTTTCTTAAATTATATATTTATTAAATAATGGAACACTCTTAAATAATCACATCAATCCGTGCAATCCTTCCATAGACAACATTATTTCTTCATATTGCTTTAATTTATTGAAGTAATTATTATAAACATGTTGTATTAAATAGATTAATCTAAAATAAATTATAAATAAAATTAATCGTTGCTTAGAAATCTCCATAAGAGCAATGTAAATTTTGATTATGCTTTTAATAAATGGGGGGCAGCATTGTGCTATTTTAGTAATATCTTAAAACTATACTGTAATTTCCAAAAACATGTGAAAAGAAATTGGGTTTTTTTATGTAGAATTGGTGTACGGCATTTGTCGCGACACGGGTTCCCGGTGCGCGGCCTTGAATTGCGAATGTAATTTTTCTGCCGCGGACTGTTCATTGATTACTATAAGAAGCGTAAGCTTATTTTCTCGAATTCAAATAGTTTTGAATTTGAATTTATCTTGTTTAAAGAAAGACATTATTAAAATATTTCCTAATACATTTTTTAAATATAAATGCATTTCTGGATTCATGTTTTAAATAGGAATGTGGAATGCCGGTTCATGTTAATTCCAGTGATGAGTCGGAAAAATATTTTTTTCATTTTTTTACCAAATTGAATGTGCGACACTCGGCGATTTCATTACCGAGGCGCTTAGTCAGCTTAGCGTCTAGAGTTCGAATTGGGTTATTGTAATTTCTTATATTTTGTACGGCTTAGCCTACTTAGCTTAAAGTGTCGCCTACCCAGCTTAGAGGGTAGACATACTCTAGTGTTCAAATCTATTATTTTTGTGTGCTTCATTGCAATTTACCAAATTAAATAGTGCAGCACGCGATAGTCATGTATAATATTTAAATTTTGATGGTAATCATTCAAATCACTTATGTAGTTGCAAGTAACAAAAATATATATTTTATGTTGCCAGAATTTAACTGTTTGTCTACAATATAAATACAGGGATATTTTTTTTTAGGTAAACATATGCATAAGCTGTAACTTTTTCGATATCCGTTGTTTTTTAGAAGAGTTCAATTTGAAGCTTTAAACTAGTGTTCTCCACTCCCAGACTAAGCATGAAGTAAAATTTCGAGTTTAGAAAAGCCCCGCGTAGAAAATTTGTCTCGGGTCGCGCAGCGACCCGAGACAAATTTTCACGGGGCTTTTCTAAACTCGAAATTTTACTTCATGCGCCACGCGTATAAAACACTGATTTACAATGAAGTTAAAAATGCACTGAAAATCAACCCAACAGCCCAACAGCAGTAGTAGTTAGTAGGCAGGCTTTACCTGTTTCGTTCATTTTGGTTCTGAAATTAGTTCACTTTGTTTAGCATGGCCCCATTCGCATCAATCGGATGGTAAATAAGTAATCTAAATTGTTAACTTTACATTAAATTGGCGTTTTATACGCGTGGTAGATGAAGTAAAATTTCATGTTGAGAAAAGGCTGAAAATTTGGATATGGACGCTACGCTACGGGTGTAAGGCAACTAAACAAGAACTTTTTGATTCAGGATGTGGTTTACTTTTGTTGATAAAAACGACGACATCTAAATAGAACACTTTTTATTTAGGTAACTTTAATAGTAATAATATTTATTATGCCCAACAGCAGTAGTAGTTATAGTAGTTAGTAGGCAGGCTTTACCTGTTTAGTTCATTTTGGTTCTGAAATTAGTTCACTTTGTTTAGCATGGCCCCATTCGCATCAATCGGAGGGTAAATAAGTAATCTAAATTGTTAACTTTACATTAAATTGGCGTTTTATACGCGTGGCGCATGAAGTAAAATTTCGTGTTGAGAAAAGGCTGAAAATTTTTAGCCTTTTCTCAACACGAAATTTTACTTCATGCTTAACCTGGGAGTGGAAAACACTCGTTCGGCAATTGTCAATAGCTTTTTTATCTCTTTCTGTTTAATACAAATAATATGCAATATTAAGAAAAGTCGCGTAATGATGAATATTATGAAAATATTTGATTTTTTTGTAAATGACCACAAAAAAATACTTTTCCTATGAAAAATTGAATCGTTAATGTTTAGAAAAATCGATAAAAATCTTTTAAATTCACGAAAAACGTCAAGATTAAAAAAAACCGGCTTGAAAATTTATTTAAAGGTTGAGGGAAATCTTGGAAATTGACGAAAAAAAGATATACAGAATGTCTCAACGATATATAAACGTTTTTATTTTTGATTTTTCAATAAAATGTTACTCTTTATAAAATCATCGTGATGCTTTAAATATAAGATGTAACCATTATTCACAGTCTAAGATGTACAGAGTGTTCACAAAAGACCAAAATCTGAAAAAGTGTTTTAAAACCTTGTAACAATTAAGCGAAAAAATAGTCACTTTAACCCATTAGGCGCCATTGATGCATGTACGCAACATTATTAATTTTATGTTAGTTAAATTACTAAATAAGTTAATTTGATATATTATATTATTTCACGGGTGTGAAGTTACCAATAGATTCCGCCAATAGATCATAAAAAAATAAAAAAACAATATATTTGATATTTTTCTCCACAGGCCTACTCATTGTACTCCATTCTAGATGATAACATTGATAAACCCGGTTTACTACCCCTTTCTACCCCTATACCTCCCTCCCTTTAAACTAGTGTTTTCCACTCCCAGACTAAGCATGAAGTAAAATTTCGAGTTTAGAAAAGCCCCGTGAAAATTTGTCGAGGGTCGCGCAGCGACCCGAGACAAATTTTCTGGGCTTTTCTAAACTCGAAATTTTACTTCATGCGCCACGCGTATAAAACACTGATTTCAAGTGAGGTTCAAATATACATAAATTTCACAGTATTTTAGTGTTTTATACGCGTGGCGCATGAAGTAAAATTTCGAGTTTAGAAAAGCCCAGAAAATTTGTCTCGGGTCGCTGCGCGACCCGCGACAAATTTTCACGGGGCTTTTCTAAGCTCGAAATTTTACTTCATGCTTAGTCTGGGAGTGGAAAACACTCTTTTAAAGCTTCAAATTAAACTTGAAAAAAAAAACAAGAAATATCTAAAGATTTACAGAAAATAGGCTGAATTTGGAATACGTATACTTACCTGTTTTTTTTTTTAAGTTCAACTTGAAGCTTTAAAAGAGTGTTTTCCACTCCTAGACTAAGCATGAAGTAAAATTTCGAGTTTAGAAAAGCCCCGTGAAAATTTGTCGAGGGTCGCGCAGCGACCCGAGACAAATTTTCTGGGCTTTTCTAAACTCGAAATTTTACTTCATGCGCCACGCGTATAAAACACTGATTTGAAGTGAGGTTCAAATATACATAAATTTCACAGTATTTCAGTGTTATATACGCGTGGCGCATGAAGTAAAATTTCGAGTTTAGAAAAGCCCAGAAAATTTGTCTCGGGTCGCTGCGCGACCCTCGACAAATTTTCAC
The DNA here is from genome assembly GCA_932526585.2 of Philonthus cognatus. Classification (NCBI taxonomy): domain Eukaryota; kingdom Metazoa; phylum Arthropoda; class Insecta; order Coleoptera; family Staphylinidae; genus Philonthus; species Philonthus cognatus. The sequence goes on along the minus strand of OW052247.1, from coordinate 52,241,414 downwards.
GGGGCTTTTCTAAACTCGAAATTTTACTTCATGCTTAGTCTGGAAGTGGAAAACACTCTTTTAAAGCTTCAAATTGAACTTAACAAAAAAAAACAAGAAATATCTAAAGATTTACAGAAAATAGGCTGAATTTGGAATACGTATACTTACTTGTTTTTTTTTTAAGTTCAATTTAAAGCTTTAAAAGAGTGTTTTCCACTCTTAGACTAAGCACGAAGTAAAATTTCGAGTTTAGAAAAGCCCCGTGAAAATTTGTCGAGGATCGCGCAGCGACCCGAGACAAATTTTCTGGGCTTTTCTAAACTCGAAATTTTACTACATGCGCCACGCGTATAAAACACCGATTTCAAGTGAGGTTCAAATATACATACATTTCACAGTATTTTAGTGTTTTATACGCGTGGCGCATGAAGTAAAATTTCGAGTTTAGAAAAGCCCAGAAAATTTGTCTCGGGTCGCTGCGCGACCCTCAACAAATTTTCACGGGGCTTTTCTAAACTCGAAATTTTACTTCATGCTTAGTCTGGGAGTGGAAAACACTCGTTTAAAGTTTCAAATTGAACTCTTTTAAAAAAAAACAACGAATATCAAAATACTTAAAGAAAATAATCTGACTAATTGTTTGATTTGAGTTATGTGGAGTATTTAATCACAATGAAAAAAACTGTTTTTATTCCTTACTTCACTTTTATTTTTATGTGTTAGATGTACATTTCGAGTGCTAAGCACTCATTATCAATAACTAATGCTCTTACAAACTAGGTGCGCAATTATATATACCTGAACAAAAATGGTGGAAACGGGAAAACCTAAATATAATTACATTTGTGTCGCAAGGTTGAATAACATTAAGGGGATTACATTATGGTCTGTTGAGGGGATTACGATTTTTCGGGTTTTTCAAGAGATTTAAGAGTGGATTGTCTAACGGGCTTAAATCGAAATTCAATAATTTATCTTTCTGTTTGTGCATTTCTATGGCCTCCAACATATTTAATCGGAAATGTGATGATTGTTTTAGTAATTTAATATTATGTTTCGAAAAAGAATGTCCTGTCTTTAAATTATGGTCAGCTAAAGCGGATTTATCTATGTTTCTATTTTTGACGTGGTATATGTGTTCTTTGAATCTTTTTAACAAATTCCTTTGGGTTTGGCCTATGTAACATTTGTCACACTCATTGCATGCAATTGAATAAATTCCGGACTCTTCTAAGTGGCTCCTTTTTGTAAATTGATTGCCTAGTAATGATCTTAATTTGTTGTTATTATAAAATGCAGGAGTCATATTGAATTTACTCAGGAGCTTTGAAAATTGGTTAACCGTGCTGTTGTTGTATATAAACCTAGCAAATTTGTTGTTTTTTCTTTCTTTAAGCGGTGTGAGATTTGTGGTCAAGTTTAATTTTTGGTTTCTTTTGTGTTTATTAATTAGTTTGTTGATTGTGCAGTTTTTGTAACCTAATGAAATTGCTATTTTTCTTATTAGTGTTAGTTCTGTTTTTCTATTTTCTGTTGAAAGAGGCAGATTTAGGGTTCTAAATATCATACTATTAAAAGCTGAGAGTTTATGTTTAAAATGCGTGGATGAAGAATTGTGAATATAATTAAATGTATGAGTGGGTTTTCTATATATATTAAATTCTATGTTGTTATTTATTTTGTTATTTGTTAATAGTAAATCGAGGAAAGGGATTTGATTATTTTGTTCAATCTCGTAAGTAAAATTAATGCTGGGGTATAACGCATTCAAACTAGCTTGTAAGTCTTCAATGTTGGTATCAGATTTTATTATTGTGAATATATCATCTACGTATCTAAACCAGACTCTCGGAAAATTGTGTACTTTACTTTTGGCTAAGTTTTCGAGGTTATTCAGAAAAATGTTAGCCAAAAAGGGTGACAGAGGGTTGCCCATTGCTGTTCCGAAAGTCTGTTTATAGATTTTATTGTTGAATTCAAATGCGTTACACTCCATCACCAGTTTCGTTAGATTTATGTAAAAGTCTATTTTTTCTGGTGGAATTGAATTTTCTGTTAATAGATTTTTTAATATGTTAATTGTTTCGTCAATAGGGATACTGGGGAATAACGCTTCTACATCAAAAGAAACCAGAATTTCGTCGGACTCTATGTGAATATTTTGTAACTTTTTAGATAGGTCAAAGGAATTTATTACAGAGAAGTCATTGTTCATTTTAAGTTGTTTGAATTCTTTAACTAACCATTTAGCTATGTTATAGGTAGGTGAATTTAAATGTGAAACTATGGGTCTCCATTTGTTCCCGGGTTTATGTATTTTTGGTAGGCAATATAATTTTGGTAATGATGGATTTTTTATTTTTAGTCTATAAATCAGATTTTTGTCGATTAAATTTGTTGGGGTTTTAAAGAAATTATTGATTCTAGAACTATATGTGTTGAGAGGATTTTTTACTTGTTCTGTGTAAGGACCATTATCAAGTAGAGAATTTACATTTTTGTAATAATTATTTTTGTTTACAATAACTACCGCATTTCCTTTATCAGATTTTAAATAAAATACGTCTTTTTCTTTCAGTGATTTTACCGTATTATTTTCTTGGAGTTGTTTCTTCTGAATCTTCTTTCTTGGTTTTTTAAGAATTTTCTCCAGTGATTCCTTGGCTATTAATCGGAAAGTCGTGGATTCTTCGGGTCCTAATTGTAATGCTGCTGTTTCAATGTCGTTGATAATTATTTCAGTGGGGATGTGTGTTGGTTCTATTGCATGTTTTAATCCTCTTCTTAATAGTTCTGTTTCTTCTTCAGAAAATGTTTTATCAGATTTGTTGTGGATGAGTGTCTGGTAGGGGTTGATGAATTGGTGTTCTGTTTCGGGGTGTTTCTTGGGTTTTTGTTCTTCGCGTAATTTTCTTAATTTATTCCTCAAGATGAATGATTTTTTGTTTAATTTAGCATTTGAAACGATGTTGATTTTCTGTAATGATTCGTCCCACTCATGCTGGGAAGAGTGAAAATAATCTGAATTTAGAATACGTATACTTTAAAGAAAAACTCCCTGTATATACTCATATGGAATATCAAACTAAAATCATGAATAGTGAAGGCATTTGTTTCGTTATACAGTTATCGATAGAAATTAAAATCGTGAATATTTATCTAATTTACTTGTGTCTTCTGTAATTCAATACCCAATTATTCATTGGCACGGCGCTATGTAAACAAACAAACAACGCGCTCCGCACTCATCATTTTTATTATTCTTTGTGATAAAATTCGTCAGGATCTATAAACCAATACATAGTCAAAACTACTTTCTGCAATTTTGCTATTTCTGCGCCATCTCGTATCCCAGAAACACACAACCAGCAAAAATTAGCCCTCTTAAAGTTGCAAAAATGGAAAACACGAATGGATTACAGATAACAACAGAAACAATAAGGCAATAATAATAATTATGCTTGTGACTTATTATAAAACCAGCCATCTGGCATTTACACATCTTTAGAATTCATGATTAAACATATAAAAAGAGGTCATCAATTGAAGGGGTCCGCAGAAGATAATGCTAACCTACATTGTAATAATTTTGAGATATTCTGTTTTAAATGTTATGTTTAATCTATAAATCAGGTTAATTGGCGTACTAGTGCGATCATTTAAAATATGATTTGGGGTATGCTTTGAATTTTAAATTAGATTAGCACTACTGACTGTTAACACATAGATTACCATAACCTCAAATTTATTCCATCATTAAATTAGCATTCTGGGCAACCGTACAAAAACAATGCCGCCTAGTCTAAATAATAATTTAAATGATCGCACGGCATTTCAGGTATAAAAGCTTATACAAATTTTGTATACTTTTAGTGTATTACCAGATAAAGTGGAACACATAGTGAATTAAAAATGACAATAAATAGCAGTCTGTTCAATTTATACAAAATGTGGGCTAGCACTTTCTTTCACAGACCCCTACAATTTATTGTACCGGGTGGGCAAATAAGCGAGGTAAGCGGCTGTATCTCAGAAACTAACGATCGTAGAGTTACGGTAAAAATTTTTATAGGTAAAGTGGGCAAGGGAAAATGCTGGATATCATTTTCAAGTTTCCAAGATGGCTGCCAGTGGGCGTTTCCACCATCTTGAATTACATAAAGTTACGTTTCTCGCGATTTTCCCCAATGAATATAACAAAAAAGTATTTGCGTTTTAATGTTAACTTAAAGTGGAACATTTTTTGTAAAAACAATTTTTCTCTATCTTTCGAAATAAAGTGGTGGAGGGTATTCGAATGTTGTTTTAAATAAATGCCTGTAACTTCGAAACGGCTTAATGGATTTGGATAAATTTGGTATCATTGAAAAGAGCATTTCTTGGGCTTTTAGGTTCTCGTAATTATGACAGTTGTGACCTACACGGTCGCCGATAGAGGGCGTTATTCGATATTATAACCAAAATATTGGATTTTCTCAAAAAATTTAAATGCGATGATATAATTTTTTTAGACTAGAAAATAGACAAATGACCAACCAATAAGCCTGCGCAAACCGCATCTTAATATCTTTTTCCTAACTTAAGTTATTAAAAAAAAAACATACTAAACCAGGAAAATTCATATATCCCCATTTAAAAATGCATCGGTTGCGTTCGATAAGAAGGCAAGTAGTAGGCCATTGAAATAAAAGACAAACTCCTCTCTAAAATATTCACAAGAATTGCAGTTTATTTAGTGCTGTGATTTTAAGTCACACGTTTTCGTATTTATAAGCGATTGTCCTTTTAAATAAAGTTGTGGTCCTGAAAAGAACCGATTTTGAAAAAAGATTAATGCCTTATGTGTTCAAATTGCCTTCCGTCATATTCCACACATTGTTCCAGTCTTTCTTAAGTCGACAGAACCGCAGCCTCGATTTCTGCCGCTGATAGTTGACGAATTGAGTTTCGAATACTGTTTTCCATATCCATTCGTGTTGTTGGTGGAGTTTGAAAAACAATATCTTTTAAGCGTCCCCCCACAAGTAAAAATCAAGACATGTCAAGTCGGGAGATCTTGCCGGCCAAGGAAATTGGCTTCCCCTTCCTATCCAGCGTTCTCGAAAGGTCCCGTTAATATGGTTTCGGACATTAATTGAATAATGTGCCGGACAACCATCTAATTGCAGAAACATAGTTCTCCTAGTTGCGAGTGGCACATCTTCCAACAAAATTGGCAAGTCGTTGATCAAAAACTCTAAGAAGCGGTTACCAGTTAAAGCTTGACCAAAAAAATAAGGTCCAATAATTCTGTCCCCAATGATACCGCACCACACATTTAGGCTCCAGCGTCCCTGGTGCTGCACTTCTCTTAACCAATGCGGATTTTCAGCGGACCAATAATGCATAATTTGGCGGTTTACTCTACCATCACTACTAAAGGTACCCTCGTCGGTCTAGAGAATTTCCGCTAAGAAATTTCTGTTTTCCTTAAGCATGCCTAGCATTGACAATAATTTAATCTATTATCGAAATCTTGTTCATTTAGCGCATTTGGTGCAAGACTATGTGGTAAGGATGTAATCTAAAAGTAAAAAACAACATATGCGTAAAAATAATATAATCAGAATAACACTGAATTGTGTATCTAAGAGTATGTGCTAAGATACTTGGAATAAGATACAATTATTTACCTATAATTTTTCAAAATATTTCTAACAGTTGTTCGTGCTATTCCCAAGTCTAGAGACAATGTTCTAATTCCTACATGTCTATCAAATTCTATGTAAGCCAAGACATTGATAATGTTTATTTCGGTCCTTCCATTGCGACGCCTTCGACGTTTGGGACGACGGAATCTTCCAGTATCGCGTAATCGCTGTACCAAGCGCGGAAACATTTTTCTCCCGTAATGACGGCGATCTGGATACCGTGCCGCGTACTATCTTGCAGCTATAGCTGCATTTTGAAAACACTCGAAATAAATCGCAATCATGTCAATTAAAAAGTACTCAAATTATGCGCAATCAACAATATTGGGCTGCGTGTGACAAAAATTTGACGTTGTCAAAGGGAGGGAAGGTACCCCACGCCGATTACCAACTAGCTCAGGTTGGTTGAGTTAAAGAGAGATGAGCAACTAACTTTTGAAACACATATGCTGTTTTAAATTATTTATTTTTAACAAAATAAAACAAAAAAAACCATTAAAACAACAAAAGAAGTAAGGAAGAGTAAGAGAAATACAGTGCACGAGTTACAGGGCAGACTCGGTGTGGCGTCGGCGTCGCGATCGGGATTTCTACTAGCCCAGCGGTGGCGTCTGGCTAGTGGTGGCTTCCGGATAGAGGCGGCGTCCAAGTAGCTCGTCGACGGGATGTGGCGTCGACGTCGGTGGGGTGTTGCGTCTGGCTGGATCCAGAGGCAGCAACAAATACTACGCTCGTAGTGCGGGACGTCGAAGCGGTTGCTCTCGCAACCTTGATGCTCGGCGTCGGCGTGACTTCAGGAACGATGGCGGAACGGCCAACGTCGGCGTCGGGCAAAGTTTCCTGGAGTCGGTGGGTTGCTGGGCCTGGCCTGGATCCGGCGGAAGCAACGAACGCTACACCGGAGGTCGTTGTGGCGTCGAGGCGACTGCGCTGGCAATCGGGTTCTCGGCGTCATGGTGACCAAGAACAGGAATGACGGCTGGGACGGCTAACGTCGGCGTCGGTTATTTCCTGTTCTTGGATTCTTCTTCTGGCGGCAGGAACGACGGCTAGGACCTCTGGCGTCGGCATCGGTCAGAGCTTCCTGGCTCAGACAGAAGAGTCGAGGAACGGAAGTTCCTCTTGAATCCACATGCTGTCCCCTGTTCAGCACAAGAGTGGACTGGTTTCCATGCCACATGCCGTGAGAAGGGGTGTTTTGAGGACTACGTGACCGTTGGCAAAGAATTCGCTAGAAAGTAATTATTGCGGACAACATGATTACTTCCAGCGAACTCTCAAATCCAAACAACCGTTAAGCTGCAGTTTGAAAGAAGTATAGAAATTTATAATCTCTTTTCTTTCAAATTGCAACGGTGGTCATTAGTCCTCTCCCTCAAATGGTCATTTTGAAGAACCCGAGGGACTATCCGCCACACCTGCCCAGGTAGATGGTGGCCCGGGTACGGTTCGAACCGCGGGAGATAATCCTTTGAACTGGGCAATTAGTTAATTGCTGGGTGCGAACTCATTTTAAATAAAAGAAAAATTGTAAATAATAAATAATTACAATTCTTGTTGCCGGAGATTAAAATAATCTCCGGTAACAACGTTACTTGGCAATATATTTGTTAGGCGATTGTCGTATCCATGGCCTACTACTTGCCTTCTTGTCGAACGCAACCGATGCATTTTTAAATGGGGATATATGAATTTTCATGGTTTAGTAGTTTTTTTAATAATTTGAGTTAGGAAAAAGATATTAAGATGCGGTTTGCGCAGGCTTATTGGTTGGTGATTTGTCTATTTTCTAGTCTAAAAAAAGTCATATTATCGCATTTAAATTTTTTGAGAAAATCCAATATTTTGGTTATAACATTGAATAACGCCCTCTATCGGCGGCCGTGTAGGTCACAACTGTCATGATTATAAGAAACCTAAAAAACCAAGAAATGCTCTTTTCAGTGATACCAAATTTATCTAAATCCATTAAGCCGTTTCGAAGTTACAGGCATTTATTTAAAACAACATTCAAATACCCCCCACCACTTTATTTCGAAAGATAGAGAAAATTTGTTTTTACAAAAAATGTTCCACTTTAGGTTAGCATTAAAACGCAAATACTTTTTTGTTACATTCATTGGGGAAAATCGCGAGAAACGTAACTTTATGTAATTCAAGATAGTGGAAACGCCCACTGGCAGCCATCTTGGAAACTTGAAAATAATTTCCAGCATTTTCCCTTGTCCACTTTACCTGTAAAATTTTTTATTGTAACTCTCTACGATCATTAGTTTCTGAGATACAGCCGCTTACCTCGCTTATTTGCCCACCCGGTACACAATTTTTAAAATGTTGCGTGAGTTAATTTTAGAGAACTTCTTGTATTATAGAAATTAAGTTAGTTCCGGCAATATGTCTCGTTATTATTTTTTTTAGCCATTGTTGTAAAAGTTTTGGATTACCTAACATCCTACGAGCAGCTCCTTTTGAAAGCCAGTTCTGTAATCGGAGAACATTTGCCCAGAGACATGTTGCACTACGTTATGAATATATCGGACATTAAACAATGTTCAATAGGTAATGAATTATTTGAAAATCTTCAAGGTAAAAATAGCGATTTATTTTACAGCCGTGCGAAGACTGTTCGAAGTGGGAGTATTGGGATGCGCACACGGCAAATTCAGTTTCTTGGGATCGAACGCCATCCTGAATCCCCCAATTGTTTCCGAAACGTCGGCACTGGAATGCAGATGTGAGGGATTAAAAATTCCAGGTCATTTTTTGTTTCGGATATTTTGTATTAACTAAGAGGACGTCGAAAAAACGCGGCATTTTATCGTCTTTGCTACTTCGTTATTAAGGGATGAATTATTTTGAAAAATTAGGAATACTTCAAAGAAAGTACAAACTCTGAGCCTATTTTTACATAATAATCCATCCCTCAATAAGGAACAGAGCTGGCATGAATACTTAAAAACAGGATTCGAATCACGTATCCGAATCACCTAATATGATTCGAATCACGAATACTCGAATAAAGGATTCGTAAGTGAAATATATGATTTGAATCAAAGATTCGAACCCTCATTTTTGAATCACGGATACGAATCCTTTAAAAATAAATTTGAATCTATTATTTGCAACCAGTAATATTTTATTCCATCAGTTTCTATTAACAAAAGTGTATATTTACCGACTAAATATCTGATTATATAATGATTTTAATTAATGATGATATATGTGTTATTGAACTTCGTTTTAAATCTGTGTTTAATACGCGTGGCGCATGAAGTAAAATTTCGAGTTTAGAAAAGCCCCGTGAAAATTTGTCGAGGGTCGCTGCGCGACCCTCGACAAATTTTCTACGCGGGGCTTTTCTAAACTCGAAATTTTACTTCATGCTTAGTCTGGGAGTGGACAACACTCGTTCTTAGAAGTTTCAAATTAAAGGATCACTCTAGATTACTAAGTTTATTACCATTTTACAAAGGCTACAGCTCGAAGGACCAATCATGGTCTTCGGAAACCGAAGGACTACAGGGAATCGAAGTTTATTTACAAGAAAACAACGAATATCTTAAGGTTTACAGCATAGATAGGAAAGAAAACATCCAATTTTGAAAAAATATTGAAGTTGGGTTGATTTTCAGTGCGTTTTTAACTTCACTTTAAATCAGTGTTTTATACGCGTGGCGCATGAAGTAAAATTTCGAGTTTAGAAAAGCCCCGTGAAAATTTGTCTCGGGTCGCTGCGCGACCCTCGACAAATTTTCTACGCGGGGCTTTTCTAAACTCGAAATTTTACTTCATGCTTAGTCTGGGAGTGGACCGTCAAGATTTTCTACATGTCGATATTTTCGATATTTCTAGATTTATGTCGATTTATTCACAGTTTGTTATTGTATTAAATGCAACTTTAATATTAAATAAAAACGGTTTTTTTAGGAATAGAATATTTACCCATTAAGAGCCGACCAAATTATAAAGTTAACTCTAAAAGTTAATTTTAGATAAAATTTTGAATCTTTTTCTATGATTTCAATGAATGATTTATTATATTACACACGTCGATTTTTTAAAAAAGTTAAATTTAAAATTCAAACGAGTGTTGTCCACTCCGCATGAAGTAAAATTTCGAGTTTAGAAAAGCCCCGCGTAGAAAATTTGTCGAGGGTCGCGCAGCGACCCGAGACAAATTTTCGTGGGGCTTTTCTAAACTCGAAATTTTACTTCATGCACCACGCGTATAAAACACTGATTTAATGTGAAGTTAAAAATGCACTGAAAACCAACCCAACTTCGATATTTTTTCAAAATTAGACGTTTTCTTTCCTATCCATGCTGTAAACCTTCAGATATTCGTTGTTTTCTTGTAAAAAAACTTCGATTCCCTGCAATCCTTCGGTCTCCGAAGACCATGGTTGCTCCTTCGAGCTGTAGCCTTTGTAAAATGGTAATAAACTTTGTAATCTAGAGTGATCCTTCAATTTAAAACTTCTAAGAACCAGTGTTGTCCACTCCCAGACTAAGCATGAAGTAAAATTTCGAGTTTAGAAAAGCCCCGCGTAGAAAATTTGTCGAGGGTCGCGCAGCGACCCTCGACAAATTTTCACGGGGCTTTTCTAAACTCGAAATTTTACTTCATGCGCCACGCGTATAGAACACTGATTTAGTTAAAAATATACTATTAACGTTGGATATTTTTCATGGTTAAGTAACCAAATATCCATTCACAAATATTTGAATTATTCGAAAATTTCAATATTTATATTCAAATATGAATAATTTTGTGATTTAAATATTCATATTAGAATATTTAACTATTTGAATTAATCGAATTCGAATCCCAGCCTGAATAGCGATGATTCGATTTATTTAGGAGGATTTGAATCCGTGTATGAGGATTCGAATGCTTTTATAAGGATTCGATTCCTTTTATAAGGATTCGAATCCTTTTATAAGAATTCGAATCCTTTTATAAGGATTCAAATCCTTTTATAAGAATTCGAATCCTTTTATAAGGATTCGAATCATCTACGTCTAGATTCGAATACGAATCCTTTTAAAAAAAATGTAACGAATCCGGATCACGAATCCGTTTTCACTAAAGTATTCGAATACCTCTGTTGAATCCTCTAAAAGGATTCGAATCCGGGAATCGAATCCTGAATGATTCGAATCCTGCCCAGCTATGATAAGGAAGTAGTTAAGACGACAAAACGCCGAGTTTTTTCGACATCCCCAAATAAACACGTAGTTAGAATGACAATATGCCGAGTTTTCTTTTTGCACATATTAAATTAGTAAATCTTAGGATCCACTTATTTCTAGAGAATCGTGCATTTGGTTACTGTAAATCTTGGCTTTTTGTGGAAGTGCAAAACTTGAAAAATCATAATAATGGCATTTTTAGAAACCTGCATGGATCTTCCCAGATACGCATCCTGTGGGTATCTTTACTTCAAAATCGAATACTTCAGAGATATGACGTACAAATTGCTGACGGTTTTCCAAAGAAAAGAATTTCACTACAGAGCGATTCGGTATCTCGAGAAAAAGACGCGCAAGTGCCTAAAATGTGGAGGCGGGTTTTTCACCAAACTTATGGGAACTGAATATAACGAGGTGATTCTCTGCTTTTAAAAATATATATATTTTTTTACTCATTTTTCACACTGATTATTAGCAAGTAATTTCATTTTCGTAAATCATATATTGCCAGTTTAAAAAGGAAGCAATTTTGTGTATTTCAAAGACTGTTTTAAAATTCAGGTTAAAACATTTGGATTTGCCTGCGCGCGACTCGCTTCGCTCACGCGCGCTGGCAAATCCAAATTTTCAAGCTTCTGTAAACTCGAAATTTTACTTTATGCTAATTTAAAATTCAAATATAATTCTGGATATTTAATTAAAACACTTGGTTTTGTTTCACTAATTTATATTTTCTCCGACTAGTTTCGACCATTGGTCATCTTCGGGGAGGAATGTACAAAAAATATCTAAACAACTATTTATATACAAATACAGGCTATCATAAAATATCGGCAATAAGGGCGGACCCTATCGGAGAGTTCCAAAGCTCTTCCATATTATTTACAATCGGTTTTCCCCGCTTTAGCGCCTTCCTAATTTCTAGTCCCTCACGGAAATTTAAGTATCGACCCTTATTGCCTGGGTATAAAATTTTACAATCTGTTGTGTTAAAAATATGATTTTCTTCTATGCAATGCTGTGCGAATCCGGTTGAACATTTTTTATTAATTATTGATTTTTTATGTTCTTCTAAGCGTGTTCTAAAATTTCTTCCAGTCTGACCTACGTATATGTTATCACAATCACCACACTTAATTTCATAATTAAAGATATTAAAATTCAAAGCCTACTCTAAATTATGTTTTAATTGATCGCACGGTACTAAAAAATATCAATCATGCAAAAATAACGTTACATCTCGTTTCAATGTGTATCAAACATTATTGGAAAGTCTGATGTAGTCCATGCAAAGTAATGAATGCTACTAATCAATAAATTATTGCGCAAATGGTGAAACACTGTATCAAGAGTTTGATTACTTTGTAAAGTGTCTAAATATGCAAAAAATTTACCATTAGATTAGATTAGATCAGATATTCGTAAGGGTGGCCTCATTGGCCTGTACCACCGCGACCTTTGCAGATCTATTATGGATCCCTATTATCCTAGACGACGTGCTCGAGCTTCGCCTCTTTGATTAGCCCTATTAACCCTGACAGTGAGCCTTGGGTGTAGCTCTCTGCGCTTGGTTTAGTGTTGCCCAGCTTTAGGTATCTAACCCGCGCTAGGGCCTGACATTGGCACATAATGTGGAGAGGATCCTCCTCTTCTTCCTGGCAGAATCTACATATTGTATCCTCTGCCAGGCCTATTTTGCTCATGTGTTTGTTGAGCCTACAGTGTCCTGTTAGTAGACGTACTATAGCTTTAACCGTTTTTCTCTCTTGGTTGAGAAGATCGGTCGTGAAAGCCGGCGATTGTTTTTTGAGGAACTGTTTCGCCTGCCTCTGCCCTGGTGTGTTCGTCCACCAGGTTTGAGTTTGTGTCTCCGTCCATTTTTTTATGGATTGTCTGACTGTGGTTTTTGCGATACCGCAGGAGGGTTCCGGGCCAATGAATGTGCTTGACGAGCCTTGTTTGGCCAGTTCGTCTGCTTTTTTGTTCCCTTGATGACCCTTGTGTCCTGGGACCCATACCATTGTCACTTTTTTGCGACCGCCAATTTCGTTGAGAGCGCTTACGCAATCCCACACTAGCTTGGAGTCGACCTGTGTGGTGCTTAATGCCCTTAGCAGCACTTGGCTGTCCGAGAAAATAGCTACTGATCGACTTTTGTTGTCTTGTGACCTCCGGCTGCTCATTAAATTGCGGAGCGGGCGTGGGTATGGGATTATCGTGAATAATAGTTTTCTTTTATTTTTTTATAGAACCAACAAAAATTTTATTCAAAACAAAAGTGGAAAGTAAATTAAAGTTTTGTTCGGTTTAACAAACAAACAAAAAAAATGCCTACTTATCTAATGTTAGTAAATAATACTAAGTAACTAAAGAAACAAAACAAGTTGGGCGCCACCTAGAGCTTCACCGGTCTAGGGCGGTATATATCTAAAATTGTCCTTTTTTTTGCTTTCTGCAGTAACGCGTATTTTACAAAAGTCACTTACGCGATTCACGCCGCACACAGTAATTGTCAGGAAACTCGAATTAAATTAGCATTTATCTTAATTTCTCTCCCGATGCTCCTCTACTCCCAATCAGGAATCCTCCTCCACAGGTAACAATCCTCCCCAATATGACCACAGAGCTCAAAAAGGGTCCATAGGTACACGCAACTGTTGTTATTTTGAACACTGCAAATGAAATCGGCAACGCAGGAACGCAGCAAGGTCGAGGAATTGACAACACCGCACCTGGTGTTAAATTGTAGCACCACGGCTACACCTGTTCTGGCAACACGGCGACCGGTGTTAAAATGGAGCCCCAAATAAAAACGATTTATCTTGAGACCCAAAACTGGAGGTTCCTAAATAAGTCGGAGGTATTAGGATCAAAAATCACTTGAATCTAACCATCTCACCTCTGTCGAAGAGAAACCTCGCGAAACGGTAATAAAATATCACAACTATTACTTGAAAACTGCGCTAGCGTACGCCCTCTCGCTCTACCCTAACGAAACTGACTCGACACCTGGCAGACCGTCGAACCCAAAAAAAACTCTAAAAACAATATTCTCAATTGCAGACATTTAGCGTCTGCAACTCTTTTTAAAATGAAACGTTACAGTCTTGCTTTGCTATTTCTCCAATGCAGAGGTGGACCGCCATCGCCTCTGCCTGGAACACGGTAGTGTCCCTCGCCAGATTGACTGAAATCTTTGTCTCCGGTTTTGTACTGTATATTCCGGCTCCGACTCCTTCCTCTGTCTTCGAGCCGTCAGTATACCAGTTTGATTCCGCGTTGGTAGGTGGGCCCTTTTCCCAATCTTCCCTCTGCGGGATCATCACTTTGTATTTCCTGTCGAAATTATACTTCTTGACCATGGCATTGCTTGGCATTCCTGTAGTAGCCTTTGGTACTTTTTCCCGTGTGATCGGTTTATGGGAGCCTGTCCTCGCATTAGTCTGTATGTTACGGCCCTGGCTTCCCCTTGTATGAAGATGTGCAGTGGTGGTAGGTTCAGGATCATTTCTAGGGCTGCTGTCGGGGTAGTGCTTAGGGCTCCTGTGACACTGAGACATGCTAGTCTTTGTGTGCTGTTCAGGAGCCTTATCGCCCCCTGCTGCTCCGTCCTTGTCCACCACACTACTGCCCCGTAGGATATCATGGGCCTGATCACCCTTGTATATAACCAGAGGGTCATTTTAGGATTGAGCCCCCAGTTTTTCCCGCACATTCTTCGACACCTACCCAATGCCATTGAGGTTTTTTTGGCGGTTTTCGTGATGTGCGTCCTCCGCGTTATTTTATCGTCGAAGATTACCCCTAGGTACTTCGCCTCCTTAGCGAAGGGAATTGTGCCCCCGAGCGTCGGTGGCCTTAGGCCTTCTAGCGCTCTTCTTTTTGTGACCACGACAATCTGTGTTTTTTTTTCGGGATTGACCGTCAGTCGTTCCCTTCGACACCAGGTGTCTACTATGTTTAGGGCCCTTTGTGTTCGTTGTGAGATAACTCCTGCGAACCGGCCTCTGATAACTATGGCCAAGTCATCCGCATACCCTAGGCAGTGGATGCCTTCTTCGGACAGATTCCTTAGTAAGTCGTCCACAAGAGTTGCCCATAGCAGTGGAGATAGAACCCCTCCCTGCGGGCAGCCTCCGCCTGCTCTGCTTCAATGGTGTGCCCTCCTAGAGTGGATGTAATTGTCCTTTTCTTCAGGCTAGCCCTTATCCATTGGTAGAGACTTGGCGGGACGCCTTTTCTTGCCTGTGCCTCTATAAGCGAATTGGTTGTGACATTGTTGAACGCCCCTTCTATATCTAGAAATGTGACCATAGCTATCTCTTTGTCCTCCACTGACTTTGTGATGAGCCTGTTTAGGTCGTCCAGCGCCGAGTCCGTGGACTTTCCTGCCTGGTAAGCGTACTGAGGGGATCTTTCCCCAGTATCTCGTCCCGTAGGTATCTGTCGACCAGTCTCTCCATTGTTTTCAGCAGAAATGAAGAGAGGCTGATGGGTCTGTACCTACCTTAGGCAGGTAGATTACCTTTACACTTTGCCACGCCCTTGGTACGTGTCCCCATGCCAGACAGGCTTTGAAGATCTTTATTAGATGCGGCACCAGTTCCTCTGTGCCCTTCTGCAGCAGGATGGGATAGATCCCATCCATCCCAACGGACTTATTAGGTTGGAACCTGCTTATGGCCCATCTGATTCTGCTTGGTCTTGTGGCCTCTGTGGCTAACCTCCAATCATTTCGGTCCGGCTTTGTTTGCCTTTGGCCGGGATTTTCGCGTATGTTCTCCCCTGACAGGATTGTTGAGGCTGGAAAGTGGACTTTTAATAATTCCTTGAGACTTTCCTCCTTTGTTTCAGTATAAGTCCCGTCAGATTTTCTGACGAAACCTACCTCTTTTGCAGCACTTCCATCCTTTTCCAGGACTTTGTGGATTCTCGAACATGCCGGAGTGTCGGTTAAAAATTTACCATACGCTGTATACGTAGTAAATATTCAGGAATTCGTTGTTTTTATAAAATTAGTCATTTTAATGATTCTGACGAGTGTTTCCACTCCCAGATTAAGCATGAAGTAAAATTTCGAGTTTAGAAAAGCCTGAAAATTTGGTTTGGTCGCTCTGCGAAGCAGAGCGACCAAACCAAATTTTCAGGCTTTTCTAAACTCGAAATTTTACTTCATGCGCCACGCGTCTAAAACACTGATTTAATGTGAAGTTTAAAATATACTGCATAGGTTTAATTTTATGTAAAGACATTTAGCAAATGTTCGTTTCGTATAAGCAAATCTTGCGCTATCAAAATTCGATCACCTTACTTTGGGATATGTACCGTGCGATCATTTAAATTACAAATTAGACTAGGCGGCATTTTCTATGCGGTTGCCCTGGGCCGGTATTCCTGAAATTGATCGCACGTTTGGTCGCTCGCCAACTGTCAAATTCACATACAGAGAGTTTTATGTAACACCGAACATTTTCATAACGAGAATATTTCTTTTAAGTATACATATGCATACGCTGTACATTTTCCGACGCTCTTTTATTAAGAGAATTCAATTTAAAGCTTTAAACAAGTGTTTTCCACTCCCAGACTAAGCATGAAGTAAAATTTCGAGTTTAGAAAAGCCTGAAAGTTTGGTTTGGTCGCGTAGCGCGAAGCGCGGAGCGGCCAAACCAAATATTCAGGCTTTTCTAAACTCGAAATTTTACTTCATGCGCCACCGGTACAAACCACTGATTCAATGTAAAGTTTAGCGGTGTGTTGTAAGCTTCGTAATTTGTCAGTGTTTTGTACTGGTGGCGCATGAAGTAAAATTTCGAGTTTAGAAAAGCCTGAAAATTTGGTTTGGCCGCTCCGCGCTTCGCGCTACGCGACCAAACCAAATTTTCAGGCTCTTCTAAACTCGAAATTTTACTTCATGCTTAGCCTGGGAGTATAAAACACTTGTTTAAAGCTTTAAATTGAATTCTCTTAATAAAAG
The DNA here is from genome assembly GCA_932526585.2 of Philonthus cognatus. Lineage (NCBI taxonomy): Eukaryota > Metazoa > Arthropoda > Insecta > Coleoptera > Staphylinidae > Philonthus > Philonthus cognatus. The sequence goes on along the minus strand of OW052247.1, from coordinate 52,224,572 downwards.
AGCGTCGGAAAATGTACAGCGTATGCATATGTATACTTTAAAGAAATATTCTCATTATGAAAATGTTCGGTGTTACATAAAATCTCTGTATTAAATCCCTATCTAAATGACAGATTTCGTACGATCGAATCGTACGACTAATTTTAGGAATACCGGCTCTGATTTCTAATTGAATGATGGAATAAATTTGAGGTTATGGTAAACTATGTGTTAACAGTCAGTAGTGCGAATTTAATTTAAAATTCAAACCCTACTCTATTTAGAGTAGACGGCATTTTTTTTTGTGCGGTTGCCCAGAATGCTAATTGAATGATGGAATAAATTTGAGGTTATGGTAAACTATGTGTTAACAGTCAGTAGTGTCAATCTAATTTAAAATTCAAAGCCTACTCTAATTTATATTCTAAATGATCGCACGGTAGGTATACTTAAAAGAAAAAATCTCCGTATGATTAATGACTTACAGTTAAACCGAATATATTTGGCAGGTTGAAAAGAAAAGTAAAGCATCAACGTCAGTGGGTTCTTATAATCCCCAGTACGACCACAAGAGAAGCTCTGCGAGGAAAAGTGTTTTCGAAGTGGGAAGCGTTACCACGTTCAAATCGAAGGAAAATAATTCATTAGAAGATTCCGCGAAAGATATATCGATGATAAAATATTATCACGATAATATACGGTCGTTTTCTAGTAATGATTTTAGCAACTGCGAGTGCACTAGGATTCAATTTTGCATGTTTAGACAGATGGTCGCACACTGCGAAGCAATTGGTAAGTAAAAACAAATTTAAGTTTGCATTTTAATTCGGCATACTCAGAAAATCATTAATGATTATCTTGGCATGAGGAATTATAATGCAAACTTAATTAAGCAGTAACATGATCGCTCACTGAGCATACACATTAATATAATGTTTCATCAACATTAAATAGTATAATAAGTATCGAGAACAGTAAGGATTTGTTACCGATTGAAGACAATTGTTTTAAGGTGGAGTGAGCGACGACTCCAATTATTGTCCTAGACCGGTATTATACTTACTGTTCGAGATGCTTATGACGTTTTCTGCACGATCGGACAATATTTCTTCGCGATTATATGTCACTGACAGTTTATCAAATGTTATTACTAAGATTTGACTCCTTTCAATTCTAATAAAGTTATTTTTGCCAGTCGCTTTGGATGGTAAGTTTCATTTACCTTTCACTGAAAGGTAAGTAAAACGTAAGTTCTACTTACCGGTTTTTATTCATAACAACTTGGTAAACATAACCTACGGTAACATATAAAATTACGAAAAAACTATTCGTGAAAATGCAAACAATGTCTTAATTAATAAGACAACTCAAGACAATAAATATCCATTGAAACAACTACTTCCCGTGCAAATACACTTCCGGATATTGAATTATACAATGAAATATTTAAAATCTTATTTAATTTGATCGGTCCTGGGCCCCTATTCACAGTACCGATGCAATTTCTCATCGGTGAGAAGTGATGTCATTTTTCTCCATACGGCTCTTCCCAAAATTACGTCAATTTAGTGCGATTCTAACCAATGTAATTTGTCATCAGTGAAAAGTCGAACTGAAATGACGTCATTTTGGGAAGAATTTACTAAACCGTATGAAGTAAAATGACGTCATTTTGGTGCAAATTCTCACCGATGACAAATTGCATGGGTGCTGTGAACACGAGCATAGGTTCCGTGTGGTCGTTTAAATTATGATTTAGAGTAATCGGCATTTTTTTGTGCGGTTGCCCAAAATGCTAATTGGACGGCGGAGTAAATTAAAGGTTATGGTAAACCAGAGCTGGGACGAATCCTCGTGAAAAGGATTCCAATCACGAATCCGAATCACCTTATATGATTCGAATCACAAATACTCGAATAAAGGACTCGTAAGAGATAAATATGATTCGAATCCTGTTTTTTCGAATCACGAATACAAATCCTTTAAGAATAAATTTGATTTGATTATTGTTTTACAACCATTAACATATAAATATCATTATCAGTTGTTTTAACAGAAATATTCAAAACCTAATTATTTATTATTAACACTGAACATCGCTGATAACAGACTAAATATCTGTGTTACTCTGATTAAAGATGTATTTGTGTGTTTTCGAACTTCACTTCAAATCAGTGTCTTGTACGCGAGGCGCATGAAGTAAAATTTCGAGTTTAGAAAAGCCCCGTGAAAATTTGTCTCGGGTCGCTACGCGACCCTCGACAAATTTTCTACGCGGGGCTTTTCTAAACTCGAAATTTTACTTCATGCTTAGTCTGGGAGTGGACAACACTCGTTCTTAGAAGTTTCAAATTGAAGGATCCCTCTACATTACTAAGTTTATTACCATTTTACAAAGGCTACAGCTCGAAGGACCAATCATGGTCTTCGGAGACCGAAAGACTACAGGAAATCGAAGTTTTTTTACAAGAAAACAACGAATAACTGAAGTTTTACAGCATGGATTGGAAAGAAAACATCCAATTTTAGAAAAATATCGAAGTTGGATTGATTTTCAGTGCATTTTTAACTTCATTTTAAATCAATGTTTTATACGCGTGGCGCATGAAGTAAAATTTCGAGTTTAAAAAAACCCCGTGAATCGCAAAGACATTTTATTATGCAAACTTCTATTCCCATCTGAAATATGGGATTATGTTTTGGGGGAATAGTATTCATAATAATGTAGTTTTTAAAGCTCAAAAGCGCGCTGTTCGAATCATTTGTAAAATGAAAATCAACGATAGTTGTAGGGGACTATTTAAAAGAATGGGTATTTTGACAACTCCATCAATCTATATTTACGAATGTATACATTTTTTAACCAAAAACAGAAGGCTCTTTTCTCAATATACCTTAAGCAGCACTCATAATACAAGGCATGGTACTACCTATGTGTATCCAATACATAGATTAACAATGTTTGAACGAAGCCCATTGTACAATTGTATTAAATTTTGTAATCATCTTCCTTTGTATATAAAAAATGAACAAAATGTCTATAAAATGAAGCGTATGGTCTATGAGTTTTTATCTACGTTAGAACCTTACAGCATAGATGCGTATTTAAACCATTCATGTAGCAATTAGTTTTAACTTAATGTATTGATTCTTTGTTATTTTCGGGACGCATTTCCGTGTTGTCTTGTATATATCTATATGTAACTGTATATGTGTATACACTCTCTACATTGGAAATAAATATTATTATTATTATTATTATTATTATTATAATGCCTGTTGATTTTGACTAATTTAATAAAATCATACGGCTTTTTTGTTAGTGTTTTGGTCAATATGAATAAAATACCATGACTTTTCTCTGACTTTCTCGGTTTTAATTATAGTCGGTGAATTTTCTATTTACGTAATTTTCAGGCATACGTCGATTTTATAATAGAGTTCAATTTGAAGTTTTGAACGAGTGTTTCCACTCCCAGACTAAGCATGAAGTAAAATTTCGAGTTTAGAAAAGCCCCGCGTAGAAAATTTGTCGAGGGTCGCGCAGCGACCCGAGACAAATTTTCACGGGGCTTTTCTAAACTCGAAATTTTACTTCATGCGCCACGCGTATTAAACAGTGATTTAACGAGAAATTAAAAACTCACAAAACAAAGTTTTCACGTTAATCCTTACAATTAATTCGAATTATTTTTGACGATTCAAATCCTCTTATAAGTATTCGAATTCTCTTGTAAGTATTCGAATCCTTTTATAAATATTCTACTCCTTCTATGAGGATTCGAATCTCCCGCATTTGGATTAGAATACGAATCCTCTTAAAAAAATGTAACGAATCCGGATCACGAATCCAGTTTAACTGAAATAATCGAATGCCTCTTTTGAATCCTCTGAAAAGATTCGATTCCAGGATTCGAATCCCGAATGATTCGAATCCCGAATGATTCGAATCCGGCCCAGCTCTGTGGTAAACTATATTTTAATGGTCAGTAGTGACAATCTAATTTAAAATTCAAAGCCTACTCAAAATTATGTTTTAATTGATCGCACGGTACTAAAAAATATCAATCGTGCAAAAATAACATTACATCTCGTTTCAATGTCTATCAAACATTATTGGAAAGTCTGATGTGGTCCATGCAAAGCAATGAATGCTACTAATCGATAAATTATTGCGCAAATGGTGAAACACTGTAACAAGAATTTTATTACTTTGTAAAGTGTTGTCTAATTTGTTATAAGGTATGATGGAAAAATGGTTGTTTGCCAACTTGGAATTCGGCCGTCTCTGCATTGAAACCTACAATATTCCACTGGCTTTAAAAGTCCTCAACAAAACTCTGACCACATTCGAAGTAAGTTTTGCTAATCAAAATTAAAGTATTGAACCCTTAAAATCGTTCTCATTTTTAAATTAGGAAAACTACAATTTAATCGTTAAAGTCGGAGAGGCTTGGAGGATACCTTTCGTAAGAGCCAAAATCTTGACTATGATAGCTAAAGCTAGATTGGAGATTGGTCAGGTGCAAGCGTCGTTTACGCTTTTTGAAAACGCTCTCAAAAATCTTAGTAAGATAACCAATAACTAAAAGCATAAGTAAAATTAGAATGAAGTTTATCTCTGAATTGAGTTTGAAATTATATTAAGGGCCAGTTGCACCAAACACGTTGAACTGGTTCATCTCTGAACTCGAGTTCTTCAAAGCGACATTAGAACAATAGGAACTGTAATCTTGAACTCTTGTTGAGAGATGAACCCAGACGTATTTTAACGCAAGGTACTCAGGTACTCAGGGCCCCGTGATCCAAGGGCGGTCTAGGACGATTCATCGCCGCCGATTCATCGCCACCAATTCATCGCTACCAATTCATCGCCGCCGTTCCATCGCCGGGCCAGCTCATCGCCGGCCGTTTCATCACCAGGCCTGTTCATCGCCAATATTTTTGTAAATATTTTGAAAGTAAGATCAAATCTCATGATAAAATTTCAAATATTACACAATTCTGGAAATTGTCCAATTATTTAATATTAGATTTTATAACCAAGTAAACGTTACTCAAACTTAATAAAAATCGAATGAGAATGTTGTCATTTTTTGATATATGTCATTGAGTGCAATCCTAACCTATCCTAACCATTTTTTTTTTATTATAGAGAGGATTGGGAAATCTGTTAACAAACACCCAGTCTTAGGTCTAGTGCGGCTGGGTAGTGTCGGGTTGGGGAGGATCCCCGACCGACTAAAACCCTTCCCTCTCTCTTCTACCCGTGTCCTGTGCACTCCGGAACGTCTCTCGACACTACTTCGAGGTGTGTGCTATCGCACTTGGTATTTCTTTGGGTCAATCTCTCATTGCTTTCTCCCATTGTAGCTCGTCATTATATTTTTTAGCCATAACCGCCATCGCAAAATTTTCTACTGCCTCCCATGCTTTAATGCTTCCCAGCATGTCTTTCACTAGCTTGTCTGTTGTTAGCCCTCCTAGCTGGTCTGCTACCTTTGCTCTTTCTTGTTGCCAAGTCAGGCACTCTATGAGCGTGTGTTGCGCCGTGTCACTGGCTGCTTTACAGTATTTGCATATTCCGTCTGTTTGCTTTCCGATTTTCAACCTATATGCTTCAAAGCTGCCGTGGCCTGTAAGCAGCTGTGTCAGCTCGTACGACAGCTCTCCGTGCTCCCTTTCGACCCAATCCTTAACGTCTGTAATGAGCGTTCTTGTCCAGTTGGTCGCTACTGTCCATCTGCTCTGCCACCGATCCATGGCTCTTTTCATCGCAGCTTTTCGGGCTGCGGCTTTGTCTTGTGTTTCCCTGGCCTCCCAGTAGGCTTCTGCTGTTGCCGTGACGTATAGGTCCCTCGGGATCAGAGAGGCTAGGACCTCTGCAGCATCCGTTGAGATCGTCCGATATCCCCGAATTATTCGGATTGCCCCCGTTCTGAGAGCGCCTCTCGCTTTTTTAAGCGTTTCTCGCCCCCTCCATTGCTTTCCCCCAGACCGGCGCTGCATAGGCGAGTTTTGCCCTTGCTACCGTCGCTAGCAATTGTCTCCTTCCCTGCCCTGCCCCGCCTGTATTCGGGAGTATCCGGGCGATCGCCGACTCTGCTCTTCTCGCCGCCTCTGCTGCCTCCATGCAGTGACCACTGTGCCTCGGGTTTGGCTCCATCCATACACCCAGGTACTTCAGCTTTTTTCCTATTGTCACCTCGGACCCGCCCACCCACAGCCTTTCTTCTGCTTGCTTTCCTGCCCTCTTCGTGGAAAGCCACACGGCCTGCAACCTATCCTAACCTATCCTCACCAATCCTAACCTATCCTAACCTATACTAACCTATCCTCACCTATCCTAAAGTATCCTGACCTACCATAACCTTTTTTTTTTATTATTGTTTATAGAGGGGATTGGGAAATCTGCAGACAGACATGAGCCTTTTGGTCTATTACGGCCGATAGTGTCGGGTTCTGGTACCGACTAAAACCCTTCCCCCTCTTTTCCCTGGTATCGTCATCTAGGCATTTCTTCAGGGGGACCTACCATAACCTATCCTAACCCATCCTAACAAACCCTAAGATATCCTAACCTACCCAGCCTATCCTAACCTATCCTGACCCATCCAAACCTATCCTGACATATCCTATCGCAATTGGCCTGGCGATGAACTGGCCTGGCGATAAACTGGCTTGGTGATGAAACAGCCGGCGATGAAACGTCCCATTCCCATCCAAGGGACCCCCGAGCTAAGATAATTTATTAGTGCTCAGGGCCCCATTAAACCTTACGGATCAGTTGCACCAAACACGTTGATCTGGTTCAACTCTGAACTCGAGTTCAACAATAAGAGAACAATAGGAACTGTCATCTTGAACTCAAGTTCAGCTTGAATTTGAGTTCAACGTTTTTGGTGCAACTGTGCCTAAGATGACTCTAAATCAGTGTTGGGGAAACTTTTTTTAAGACGGGCCATTTGTAATAACCAGACAATCGTAGCGGGCCAAAGAATAATGCTTAATCGTAGGTAGGTAGTTTTTATGCGGGTCGTCACATTACGAAGTAAGAACGCGTTCAAACATTCTCACGACGGCACTCTTAAACGGGCCGGATTAAACCTTTCCGCGGGCCGGACTTGCCCCCGGGCCGTAGTTTCCCCATCACTGCTCTAAATGAACCTAGATCAATGTTTATCGCGATGTTTAAGGCCTTTGGCTTTTGAAGTCAAAGGCTCCCGATAAAAATGAATTAAACCAGAGAAGCTGGCCTGATGCCTAATTCGGTATCCTCCTGATTACCCGATTAACTCTTGTTTGAACACAATCAGTTTATAATTAAAAAAAAATGTATACTCACCCTATACATCCAATGAACAGTCGGTCAAGAACCACTCATGAGATTTTGTTACTCCACTTATAAATTTTATTGTAAAGGGACAATTGTTATTATTGCAAATGAAAAAGATTGTTTTGTTTAAAGCAAAATATTAAAAACAATTTATTAATAACAACAAAACAAAACAATTAATAACAAATGAATATATAAAAAAAATAATTGACGAAGATAAAAAAATAAACAAAAGAAAACGTATAAGTGAAATAAAAAAAGTAATAACAAAATAACGGCACACAAAACAAGCTTACAACATTTACACTGACTTGGGATGGCAACTAGATGACAGCTGTTTGAACACTGATTGAACACTGATTAAAGTTACCAGCCCTTGCCATTATATATGCTTGCCCAAAAATCGCATCCCCCACTACGATTTCTGGGCAGCGTTAACCATTTTTCGCTCGTCTGCCTTTGGGGTCACTTCGATGAACCCGAAATAAAATGAAGTAATTCTTGTGAATAATTTTCCTCCATGGTAAATGCATTAGCATGAGAGGGAAATTATTTTGCACACAAAAAATAAAAAATAGGGCTCAGGCGAAAAATGATTACGTGATCAAAACTTAATTAATAATTAATGAATAATGTAAATCAGTGGCGGCGCGTGGTTTAATTCTTTGGGGGTGCACAATATTGGAAAGACAGTAAGCGCAACAGGCAACATTTTTGGGGTGGTCGTTATTAACAAATTGGGTTTTGGACGACCGACATTTTTGATATTCATTTTTTCCTCTAAAGATAGCGAAGGAAATTTGATTGTCTTTAAATATTGCACGGTAGAAATGGAGTTCGAACACTCCGCCATTCTGGAAATTCGTGAAATCAACCTAAAACCGATACGCCGATATCAATCCGACCACGATGTGCACTAGTTATATGTGCACACGAGCCAGCTTAAAGCATTGAACGTCGCTGGGCTGTCGCGGGGAAGAAAGAGTGCGGGGGGCAGAGGTTCCACCAACTAGATTTAAAATTCACATGTGTAGTGCACGAGCGGATCAAGCGAGGTGACGCGGCCACGGTGTTCGGTTGCCTTCGGGTCGGTGGCACTCGACGTTCTCTGCTTTGCGCTTGGATATTAGGACGAGGCATCGGATAGCGTCTAGCGGAAAAAATAATGTTTGGGATTTATTTTACAAGTAGAATGGATTGATAAAATTATTTAAAGAATGAGGAAATTTAAATATGTTTGCAGGCATTAATTCCTTACTGAGGAACTGAGGAACCGCCACTGATGTAAATGTATTTGTTCCGCACGCTCTCGTAGTTTTAAGTGATTTTTCGTTTGGAAAAATCTTGTCGTGAAAACCTATTGTCCCATCATGATAGCTAGAGAAGTTAATTAATAAAATAAAGAAATAAAAGTGTTACTTAGCAACTTATTGGTTTGTGATTTATATTACATTAAAGGTCTTTCTCTCAGCTAGTTCATTCTACAATTGCCTAAGAGGTGTAATCGTTGTAATTCGCGGTTTCATATAAACTGCGAAAAGTGCTGGGGTTTTTCCCGAATATTGTTGGGCGAATATTCCTTACGCGTCTTTGTCTAATTGCACGTCATAAGCTTTTTGGATTATCCGCGCCAACGTGGGTAAAACCTTTTGAGCCAGGTAATGGGCTGCGTGTTTACGCGTTGCTCGTATTTAAGCTGTTTAGCCTATTGTCTCTTAGACGTAGGTAGCTGAGAGAAAGGACCAGTTGAGGATTATCGAAGGTACTGTAAAACTTTTAGCTGGCATGATGGGCGTTTTTGGTTTTACGACTGTTCATTAACACAAATTCTTGGAGATACGGATTTTACTAGTTTGCAAATAATCAAATTAGAATTGGGTTATACCCCAAATAATTCTTTTGGGGTATTACCGAATTCTTGTTATCCTCGCGACGATAACACGTTTTTGTTGCAACTGTGCCTAAGACGACTCTAAATGAACCCAGATCAACGTGTTTGGTGCAACTGCGCCTAAATTTAATTCTGAACCAATGTGTAGAGATGAGCTTGATGACTTTGGTGCAACTGGTTCTAAGTTTATAAATGTTTAAACAAAATTTTAATTTATTTAAAAATCTACAGGTTTCACATCACCAACAATGAAATCCCTTAAATTCAAAATAACAACCTTCCAACAGTACATGTTCCTAATGCACAACAAACGCTACGGATTGAAATCGAGGCACGATTACTCTGCGGAATACTGCGATAACGTCGCCGAATGCCTCAACCACCTATGCGCACTTTTTATCGTAATCCAATATTTGTGTTCATAAAAAAGTCGAACTTTGCTCAGGTTGAAATATTTCAGGAATTGGAGTTGTACAGCCAAGCCGAAATCACGGCGGTTTGCAGCCTGAACAAGGTGCTTCAGTCCGAAAAGGATTTCGTGATTTTGATCAACTCCTTCACCAACATCCTCACCGTTTACTTGGTTAAGAGGAACATGAAGTATTTGCAGCCGCTCGAAATAAAAGCGCTTGCATATTGTCAGAATTACAATTTGACCATGGATGTGAAGGATCTAGAGGCGGTTGCCTATCTGTATACTGTTATTTTTAGAGCTAGGTAATAACACTGAGTACATAATTTGTATACTTGTCACAGAGCTGGGACGAATCCTCGTAAAAAGGATTCGAATCACGAATCCGAATCACCTAATATGATTCGAATCACGAATACTCGAATAAAGGATTCGTAAGAGATAAATATGATTCGAATCCTGTTTTTTAGAATCACGAATACAAATCCTTTAAGAATAAATTTGGTTTTATTATTTTTATTTCAGCCATTTATATATAAATATCGTTACCAGTTGTTTTAACAGAAATATTTTAAACCTAATTATTTAATATTAACACTGAACATCGTTGATACCAGACTAAACATCTGATTCCCTGTTACTCTGATTAAAGATGTATTTGTGTTTTTCTAAACTTCATTTCAAATCAGTGTTTTGTACGCGTGGCGCATGAAGTAAAATTTCGAGTTTAGAAAAGCCCGAAAATTTGTCTCGGGTCGCTGCGCGACCCTCAACAAATTTTCACGGGGCTTTTCTAAACTCGAAATTTTACTTCATGCTTAGTCTGGGAGTGGAAAACACTCGTTTAAAGCTTTAAATTGAACTCTATTATAAAATCGACGAATGCCTGAAAATTACGTAGATAAAAAATTCACTAAATATCACTAAAGCCGGGAGAAGTCATGAAATTATATTCAAATTGACCAAAACACTAACAAAGAAGCCATATGACATTATTAAATTTGTCAAAATCAGCAGGCAAAAACAACAAACACGTAAAAATTTATAAAATTAACTTAAATATTGACAAAAAAATAAAAACAATTTAACAAAATGGAGGTTTCCCACAGAAGAAAGTTATATTAAATAGCCAGGAAAAAAATCTTGAATCAGGGAAATGTCGGAAAAATTTAACATTTCAGATTGTGGCTACCATGTCAGCTTTACTTCAAATAATATTAGGATATTTTAATCATAAATTGTCAGCCAAACACTAATTTTATGTTTTATCGGAAACAATCAAATTTTCAAATTTTGTCGATTACAGCGCCACCTGTTGCAAATAACAAAAAAGTTCTAAGGTAAAACCTACCCACGGTTCATATATCTAACGGTTGTAGCATGCGGCCGCTGGCCCCGCCCATTCGCGAGCGCGTGACGTCAGTGTAGTCGGCTGCTTATAATACGTATTGCATACAACGTGGAATTTATGTAAATTCCAGTAAATTCAGTAGAATTTAGTGCGAAAGCAATTCATTTAAAACATCATTCGATACTTTCTTGATTTTATCTTCTAATTCTTGCTGAAACATATTATTAATTCTTATATTTCTTTAAAACGTTCACTTGATAGGTTCACTGATTTTCAAGTACGAAGATGTAAAAATTGATGTGTGTAAAATAAAATCCCAACAATAAAATTAAAATTAAGCAAAAAAATATATATATATTTAAATATGTATATGTTGAAGTATTAATTTATCACTGAATCTAAAACAATTGAAACCCAAATATAAAGTTAAATCGTTAACTAGAATTTTGTCTCTTTTAATTGCTTTAACAATTTTTAAACATTTCCTTAAATGTAGTAAAATGTTTTATTTCCTAAATGTAGAGTTCTTAAATTATTATCGTTTTTCTTGTAATAATTTAAATATCTTTTCTTTAACATTTTTGATTTATTGTTTAAATTTAAGTTTCGAAGTTAAAAATAAATCGAAATTCCATTGATATTATTATTCGATTAACAAAAAATAATCGATTATTTCGCAAATTACTAAAATAATCGATTATATCTTTCACTAATTTAAACCTTGTAGTTGTAATTTTTGAAAGATAATAATATTATATACCAGTAGTTTACATGCTAATAGCCTTATAAAATCACTGGGAAAATAAATCTTTATATTCAAACATAATTAAACAAATAATACTACAGATTATAAAGTAACATATACATATATTTATAAAAAAAAAGTGTATGTACATATTTTTTTCATTTTTTTTATGTCTTCTTCCTTCACTTTCACTTTTTCTTTTTAATGGATGTTGTTGCATTTCTGCATTTAAACGTTTTATGCGAATAAATGTTCTCTGCAAAATGAAACATTTTATAATGTCTTCACTTATATCACTTTTCTTTTTAATTATATTAGTTAGTTTTGTTACAATTGATTTTTCTTTTCGTACTGTGTTCCGGTGAAATTTTACAAAATATTTGTCTAATAATTTTGCTTTTTCGATCCATTCCTCAGAAGGAATGGTTAATCCGCCAAATGAAAGATGTTGAAGCCAACCAGGACTATCATCCAAAGAAAATTTTGACAATGTTCCCAAGTTGGGATGTTTATTTTTCATTTTTTTTGCCACCCAGCCACATAAATATATAAAACCGTCTTCTTCACTTATCGATTTATTTACATTTTCTTTCTCTTCAGATTTCGTAGAAGTCGAGGAAAAACTATTGTCGATTGATTCATTTTCCGATGATGCGTATTCAATTGACACTCCTGTTTGTGATATAACGTTTGATAATAAATATTCTTCGTCATCGTATCCTTTTGCGGTTATAATATTTAGTTTCCGTCTCGTGGGAATATTTAAAAGTTCACTTCGAAAATCTAATTCGAAATCTTCTTTTATAAAATGGCTACTACAAATAAAGCTGGTATCGGGATTAAACTTGTCCTTTCTTCTACACGCGTTTATCCATGCATGTCTAATTATTTTATCTCTTGGAAATCGGTGATAAGAAATTGATTTGCCTTTCGTTAAACAGTGCTGATTTCTGCATACAGCGACGGCGCAAGAGCTTCCGGGCATGATGAAAACTTCGGCACTATTCATTAAAAAATAATGAAAAAGATTGAATATTTAATTCATTATTTGAATGCTATGCTGGAACAACGTTGTAAGCGCCAAAAATTGTTTTGTTGGGAAATCGAAAAAGAAGCCCCCCCCCCCCCATAAGGGTTTAAAACCACATATTTAAAAATGTAATACAGCCCACAACACAAGTGAGCCTTGCTGCAAACTAAACTTGCCTCCCCCAAGACAAAATCCTGGCTGCATACATCGTTTTTCCACGGAAATACCGCGTTTTCACAATTGTCGGTTACAACGTTGTTCCAGCATATTATACGCTTCATTTATTGAAATTTGTAATAATTCAATCACTTACCAAAAATATACAGCAATTATATTAATTGTAATATAAAATTTAAGAAAAAACCACTCGTAATTATCTAAACGCACATAAACACCGTAAGCGGGCAATGTTTGACAGGTTAGGAGCGACCACAATGTCGTCAGACGCACGAACATTTCCGACTTCGCCCGACGAATGTTACAACCGTTAGATATATAAACCGTGAAACCTACCTAGTTTTTTATGCTCTTTCGGAATCCGCAATAATAATTGGGGGTTACCATTTAAGATTCCAATGCTACCCCTATTATCCACCTCCTTGGGGGTCGGGGGGTGAAATTCATGGAAGAATTGGATGTGCCCCTTCGAACCACAAAACTTTTAATTCGGCAATATTCTCGATTGGACGCACTTATTTCGAGATATTCCCCTGTTAAGATTAAAATGGGACACCCTGTATATTTCTTACAATATGGTTCTTCAATGTTTAAAAACGTATTTTTTGCTATCATTTTCTAGAATTTTGCGATGTGAATTGGATAACGCCATCAATATCGGACATTTACTGCTTAAAATTTGCAATTCGTTGAATCGAACCATGACCAATTTCGACATTTACCCTTTGCTCATTCAGATCCTGATATTGAAGAATCGCGTCAGTGATGCGGTCATGATTTTTGCCATGGTCGAGCAATCTTCGTTGAATGACTTGGATTACTATGGTTTGTGTTTGAAGTATCTTGATTTAATACGTTTTATTTTATGATGCATTTTTAGATATGACATGGTATTACGCCCTTTGCGTTTGTTTTCACTTGGACACCGGGTATTTGGTACTACCCTTCGAGGAATGCGAAAATTACCGTTTCGTCGAATCGCAGAGTTTCTCGACCAACAGAGAACCAACAGCTCAAAAACGCTACTATATTGTACTGTGGTTATGGTAATATACCATTTATAGGCAATCCAATACCGTTAATATGTATTAGGCAGAGCTGAGACGAATCCTCGTAAATCACGAATACGAATCACCTAATATGATTCGAATCACGAATACTCGAACAAAGGATTCGTAAGAGATAAATATGATTCGAATCAAAGATTCGAATCCTGTTTTTTCGAATCATGAATACAAATCCTTTGAGAACAAATTTGATTTTATTGTTTTTTTTGCAACCATTAATATATAAATATCGTTACTAGTTGTTTTAACAAAAATATTCAAAACCTAATTATTTATTATTAACACTAAACATTGTTGATAACAGACTAAATATCTGATTCCCTGTTACTATGATTAAAGATGTATTTGTGTGTTTCTGAACTTTACTTCAAGTCAGTGGTTTGTACGCGTGGCGCATGAAGTAAAATTTCGAGTTTAGAAAAGCCCGAAAATTTGCCTCGGGTCGCTACGCGACCCTCGACAAATTTTCACGGGGCTTTTCTAAACTCGAAATTTTACTTCATGCTTAATCTGGGAGTGGAAAACACTCGTTTAAAGCTTCAAATTCAACTCTATTAAAAAATCGACAAATGCCTGACAATTACGTAGATAAAAAATTCATTAAATATCATTAAAACCGGGAAAATCAGAGAAAAGTCATGAAATTATATTCAAATTGACCAAAACACTAACAAAGAAGCCATATGACCTTATTAAATTTGTCAAAATCAGCAGGCAAATTACAAAACACGAAAAAATTTATAAAATTAACTTAAATATTGACAAAAACAATGAAAACAATTTTATTTGTCTCTCATTTGTAAACGTCAATTTATCAATAGATAGTGTTAAACAAGTAAGGTTATGTTTTCAAGCTACTGACTTGTAAAATTTTAACAAGTCAGTATACTAACTTGTTAAAATTTACCAAGTTAGTACTGGAATAGTAATTTATAGTTTTTCGTGAATTGACGCGCTCATGTTAAACGAATTGCGAAATAATTTAATTTGATTTAATCAAATAAACAACATAAGTATCCACGGAAATGTTTCATAACTTACTACATATTGTTTTGTAATTCCAATTTGATTAAATTTACCAAATAATTGTATTTCAATTAATTACAAATGATTGACAAATAAAATATATAACGGATTCTTTGTAAAAGGGGTTTCCCGTGAGAGAATAAATAAATAAAATAAAAATATTCGCAAGTTAACGGGTTTTACTGGCTCCAGAAGGTGACTGGCTCGTCTAGCGACTCGCCAGTCATATCCTTCTGTCCGCCAGTAAAAACCGTTTTAACAATGCTAATAATGTTAAATACTATAACAAAATGGAGGTTTCCCACAGAAGAAAGTTATATTAAAAGGCCAGGGAAAAAATCTTGGATCAGGGAAACGTCGGAAAAATTTAACATTTCAGATTGTGGCTACCATGTCAGTTTTACTTCAAATAATTTTAAACATAATTTTGAAAACTAGATTATTATTATAATTATTACACTAATTAACTTGATTGCTGACGTCACGCGTGAAGTCCTTACATGACGTCAACAATCTAGGTAATTAAACAATACAAGGTCGGCTCGGTTTTAATCAAGACAAACTTACTTACACACAAAACCAACATTATTACTGTGCAAGGTTGTCTCGATTTAAACCGAGCCGACTTGATCACGCGCGGAAATCCTCACATGACGTCAAAATCAAAGTCATTACTGTATAAGGTCGACTTGGTTTAAACTGAGACAGTCTTGTATAAGGTTGTCTCCATTTAAACGAGTGTTTTCCACTCCCAGACTAAGCATGATGTAAAATTTCGAGTTTAGAAAAGCCCCGTGAACATTTGTCGAGGGTCGCGCAGCGACCCGAGACAAATTTTCTGGGCTTTTCTAAACTCGAAATTTTACTTCATGCGCCACGCGTATGAAACAGTGATTTAACGAGAAATTTAAAAACACACAAAAGACATTTTTCATGTTAATCCTCACAATTAATTCGAATTATTTTTGACAATTCAAATCCTTTTGTAAGTAGTCGAATCCTTTTATAAATATTCGAATCCTTTTATAAATATTCGAATCCTTTTATAAATATTCGAATCCTTTTATAAATATTCGAATCCTTTCATAAGGATTCGAGTCCTTTTATACGGATTCGAATCACCCACATTTGGATTCGAATACGAATCCTTTTAAAAAAATGTAACGAATCCGGATCACGAATCCAGTTGAACTAAAGTATTCGAATGCCTCTTTTAAATCCTTTAAAAGGATTCGAATCCTGCCCAGCTCTGGTATTGGGTTCCCACTGTCATCAGTGTCAATGTGTATTGGGTTACCACTGTCATCAATGGCAACGTGAATTGGGTTGCCACTGTCATATTTGTATTGTTTATTCTCTTTTTCAACAAAATATTTTAAAAATGACAACAAATAAAGGTTGTAAAAGTAAAATACACAGAATTTATGGTTTTTTCTAATGTTTTTTGTAGGCTATTGCGCAATGGCAGATATGAGGAAGCCGAGATATGGGAGGTGAAGATCAACAAGACGTGGGCATTGAGAAAATATGACAGTCTGGTGAATTTATTCACGGGACTTTATTACTTGGAAGGGCTGATTTTGACAATCGTATTCAAAATGGATAAGATGAATAATTTGGATCTCGATCGGCATTACGGCGATATTGACAGGTTGTTTGGTATATTGCAATCTCACGCAGTGTTCGCAAAAATGATTGAACCGAGGTAATCTACCACAACATATTGTTTAAGAATTGACCTGGAACAAACATTAGACATTTTCAAGGACAAAAGTCCAAATGCTCTAAAATAAATCGAGCCGGGTTGGCTGTAGCGTAAAAATAAGCCATTTTACTTTGTCATGATGATGGTTGCGACCGTAACTACGTGGTAATTCATAATCACTGAATAAAACACTTACTATGTTTTTTACCACAAAATATTTATTGTATGTATACAGGGTGTCCCCGAATGGTCTGTACAACGCTCTACCACATATTCTCTGAAACAAAATAAGACGATTTAACTAAACTTATCTCTATCCAAAAGTGGTTCCTAAGCCATCTACGAGGCCTCAAAGATATTATAGTAAATGATATTATTGTAGGACCAGTAATTTTACCACAAAATTTAAACGGAGAACAGTACTTACAACATCTTCAGGAATTGCCAGTCTTACTGGAGGATGTGCCGCTTTTACTTAGGCGTGATATGTGGTTTATGCATGATGGGGCTCCACCTCATTTCACTTTACCAGTGCGTACTTTTTTAAACCAAAAGTATCCCGGTAAATGGATTGGGAGAGGCAATGACGCACCAGTGCCTTGGCCTCCACGTTCCCCGGATATCACCCCAATGGACTTTTTTTTGTGGGGAACTATTAAATCTATTGTTTATGGTAAGCTCATAAATACGCACGACGAATTATGGGTGCGAATACAGTATGCGTTTCAAACAGTTAAAAATAATGTTGGTGTTTTACAACGTGTCCATTTTAATTTTTTGCGACGTGTAAATTGTTGTATTGCTGAAAATGGCAATCAGTTTGAACATTTGTTGTAAAACTAATAAATTTGTGTTTATTGTTAGGTACCTATCTTTATTTCTACTTTGTTAATTGTTTTGAGAAGCAAAATATTGTTCATAATTTTATTACTTTTTTTGACAAATAAAAATATTTTTTTGTGGGGAAAATAGCAAAATTTTATAAGAGACAAAAACTACGTAAAATTGGATGATCTTGCAGAAAAAAAGTATTCCTTATGATTTGACCTGTTGAATAAAAATATTTAGGTATCTTAAGAAGTCGATGGTCCTAGTTTGACCACTTACTTTAAACGTAGGATAAAGAAACATATCGCAAAAAGTGCATGGTATCAATGTAATTAAATGTGCCAAATTAGGTTTTCTTACCTAAGTCCAAAATAAAAAAAATTGAAAAATAATGAAAAAAAATAATATCTGTGAGGCCTCGTAGATGGCTTAGGAACCACTTTTGGATAGAGATAAATTTAGTTAAATCGTCTTATTTTGTTTCAGAGAATATGTGGTAGAGCGTTGTACAGACCATTCGGGGACACCCTGTATACAGTGTGGAAATTAAGTAGCGAATAAATTCGGTAACTCCGTTAATGTGTATGACAGAGAAAAAATCTAAAAGACGTATAGCGATTAAAATCACTGCGCATGTGAAAAATATTTTTTTAGATTTTTCAAAAAAAAAATTGTAAACGCTGTGACGTCATCAATACTTTTTTCAAATGACAACCTATATTTTTTATTTTTTATTTCGGTACAGTTTTTCAATAGGTTTTCAACCATATAAAATTTTGTATAGCTTACATAAGAAAAAATACAAGAAAAGCGGTCTTAAAGTTAAAAAGTAAAGATGAATTAAATTAACAGACTAATCCTAGTTATCGGGGTTTAAAACAAACAAAACATATTAGGGCTTGGACAATTATATTAAATGTTCAAACTGATGACCATGCACCATCTGACAATACCCAAGACGGTAATAAAATGCATTCACCACGTTTTGAAGCATTTGAGGCTTTATTAAACTACACTCATGCAGAATTCTTTCTTTAAGGTCCTCTAAATGATTAGGTCGATTTTTGTATACTATGTTATTTAAGTGCCCCCACAGAAAAAAGTCCAATGGCGTTAGATCAGGGGACCTAGCCGGCCATTCAATTGGACCTCTTCTTCCAATCCATCTTCCTGGGAACACTTCGTCTAAATAACGTCGCACATCCAATGCATAGTGTGGCGGAGCACCATCCTGTTGCAGCCAAATATTATTGTTTGGTATGTCAGGGTCGTGTTCATTCGGAAATAATATCGCTAATGCAGGTACTAATTCAAACTGTAAAAAGTCTAGGTATCGTTCCCCAGTCAAGTTAGCGTCGAAAAAGAATGGCCCTAATATCCTGTCACCGATTATTCCCGCCCATACGTTGAGCTTTTGAGGACATTGTGTATGAGCTTCATGCATCCAATGTGGATTTTGTCTAGCCCAATATCGACAATTCTGCCTGTTGACAGTTCCATGTAAGGAAAAACTTGCTTCATCCGAAAATTTTATACGCCGCGAGAACATTGGATCACGATTGCATATTTCCATCATTTGTTCACAGAATTCTTGCCTAAGATCAAAGTCTGTGTCTGATAACTCATGGACCAAGTTTACCTTATAAGGATGAAATTTCTGCTTTTTTAGAAGTTTCAGTACCGAAGTATGGCTCAGATTGTGGTTTAACCCGATATTTCGACTAGTTGAATGCGGATTATCTTCATATTCCAGTAATATATTAAGCTGCATATCTTCGGTTAATGTTGTCAAAAGGCAGCCAGTTTTTGGAAGATCCTGAACAGTACCATGTTCTCTAAATTTATTTTCAATTCTACTGACTGTGGATTGGGTTAATTGGTGATCAGGATATTTGTCTCTGAAAATTCGACATACTTCTTGATGGGTTCTAACTCGATCACCATACCCAATCATCATTAAAACTTCAATTCTTTGCTTCTCTGTCAGCGATGGCATTTCGGTTAAACAAGATACTTACTACGTATTAAATACTCGTACTATCCACGGGGAATGAAAAACGCACTAAACACTTTGCTTGTACACAAGCACGTGACACATGTCAAAGTGAACACACTGTTTTGTTTGTTTTAAACCCCGATAACTAGGATTAGTCTGTTAATTTAATTCATCTTTACTTTTTTAACTTTAAGACCGCTTTTCTTGTATTTTTTTCTTATGTAAGCTATACAAAATTTTATATCGTTGAAAACCTATTAAAAAACTCTACCGAAATAAAAAATAAAAAATATAGGTTGTCATTTGAAAAAAATATTGATGACGTCACAGCGTTTACAAATTTTTTTTTTAAATCTAAAAAAATATTTTTCACATGCGCAGTGATTTTAATCGCTATACGTCTTTTAGATTTTTTCTCTGTCATACACATTAACGGAGTTACCGAATTTATCTGCTACTTAATTTCCACACTGTATATTATATTACACAAATATACACATAAATTCACGACTTAAGTTTCGACGTTTGACGGTCATTTTCAAGTGAAACAAATTACAAAAAAGGTTACATTTATACAGGTACAGTATTTAGTAGGGTGGAGTAACAAAACAAATTAGGGTGAACAGGTACATAAATTTACAGATTAAAGGATTTCGAAAAGTGGCGAATACACTAAATCCGTTTGTTCGTTTAACAGATTAACGAGGGGATTGTTTGTCCGTTTGAAAATTTCTGCGGATTCAAGTAGATTAAGCTTGGTGCCTTTGGTACAGTTATGTAAATTTTTAATTTTATTGATTTTTAGAAATGAATGTTTGCACTAACATGATTGGAAAATTAATTGGAGTTTTAGTTCAATCTAAATGCGCGAAAATGTTCCGAATATCTCTTTTCGAAACTACGACCGGTTTGGCCTATATAAACACTATTGCACTCGGAACAAGGAATTTCATAAACACCCGATTTCTTTAAGGGATTAATTTAATCCCTTAAAGAAATCGGGTGTTTATGAAATTCCTTGTTCCGAATGCAATAGTGTTTATGTAGGCCAAACCGGTCGTAGTTTCGAAAAGAGATATTCGGAACATTTTCGCGCATTTAGATTGAACTAAAACTCCAGTTCCTTTTCCAACCATGTTTTAGAGTAAAAACATTCATTTCCAAAAATCAATAAAATTATTTACATAACTGTACCAAAGGCACCAAGCTTAATCTACTTGAATCCGCAAAAATTTTCAAACGGACAAACAATCCCCTCGTTAATCTGTTAAACGAACAAACAGATTTAGTGTATTCGCCACTTTTGGAAATCCTTTAATCTGTAAATTTATATACCTGTTCACCCTAATTTGTTTTGTTACCGTCACTCTAAATACTGTACCTGTATAATTGTAACCTTTTTTGTAATTTGTTTCACTTGAAAATGACCGTCAAACGTCGAAACTTAAGTCGTGAATTTATGTGTATATTTGTGTAATATAATATATATACATACAATAAATATTTTGTGGTAAAAAACATAGTAAGTGTTTTATTCAGTGATTTTACTTTGTATTACTGGCGGAATAACTTCGTGTGAGGCTCAAATTCAAGATACAAAATCTGAGGTTGAATTCACTATACACATGCACTTTCTTTTTCAATGCTCTTTACGTAACAAAATGCGTCAATAATACATTCATCTGAAAGGGAAACAGAGTCACTTTTTAATGCCGGGATGCATTACCTTGGCGTTTCAGTTTCACATGAAGTTGGCTATGAGCCGCCACTGCTTTGTATACTTGAAAATTTCTCACTTTGCGGGTTCATATTACAATTGCTGTGATGACAACATTCAACAACATTATTTTAAGATACAAATATTTTATGAAGACATCCATTTTTTAGATTATATCACTTGAAGGCGTTTTATCTTTTAACTCTTCAACAAGATTCTGAGGCGTATTCCATGTTGAATAAAGGACGTAGAATAGCCATACAAACAGGCAATATTTACGATGAAAATTGGATCAATCACTCGGAACAGGCAAGTTTAAACTAATTGGATTAAAGACTTGTAATAATACTAAAGGGTCCGCCAATAAGCGCGCTCGATCTTTAAAATAAAATAAAGCAAGTTGTGTGAGAGGTATAAATGAAATTTATTTTTTGTTTGAAAGAGTATTCGAAGGCATTATGTATGGAAAATAATATCGTTCAAATGGCCACCTCGGCTTTGCTTGGTGGCGCGCATACGAGAAGTCCAATTTTCAATGACTCTGGCGCACAAATCGGGCTGTATTTCATCGATGGCGTGGCGTATGTTGACTTTGAGGTCATCAGTGTTTTGTGGTTGGTTTGCGTAGACCTGCGATTTAAGAAAACCCCACAAGAAATAGTCTAGTGGGGTTAAATCGCACGATCTCGGTGGCCAGTTGATGTCGCCTCCGCGCGAGATAACCATTCCCCCGAAGCGCTCGTGCAGAAGATCCATTGTGGCGCGCGCTGTGTGGCTCGTAGCGCCGTCCTGCTGAAACCACATATCCTCGACATCCATATTGTCGATTTCATGCCAGAAAAAGTTCGTTATCATGGATCTGTATCGTTCGCCGTTTACCGTGATGGCCACACCATCGTCGTTCTCGAAGAAATACGGCCCGATGATGCCTCCGGCCCAAAATCCACACCAAACAGTTACCTTTGCTGGGTGCATTGCGACCTGGTGGACCTCCTGTGGATTGCATTTATCCAAAAATGTGCCTCATCGCTGAAGATGATTTTGCGACCAAACTCGGGGTCGACTTCCAACTGCTCTAAAGCCCAATCAGCGAAGATACGGTGCTGTCTATGGTCGTTTATTTTAAGCTCTTGTGTCAGCTGGATCTTGTACGGATGCATGCCCAAATCCAGATGCAAGATTCGGCGAAGTGATGTTTCCGAAAGGCTGAGTTCCTGTGCGCGACGTGAAATTGACTGTCGCGGATTTTCACGCACACTATCGCGTCGGTGTTGGCTTATTGTTCACCGAACCGGTTGCCTCGAATTTGTTTATCAAACGACGGATAGTCGACTCAGCAGGACGACCAATTGCACCGTAAAATTGGCGGAGCGCGCGGAACGTTGCCCGAACCGATGAATGATTTTCGTAATACATTTTAATGATTTGCACATGTTGCTCGCGGCTGAATTGGTTCATGGTAATTTGTGAAGATATACTGAATAATAACAACTAGGTTTGACAACTCTACCACAAACAACATGGCCGCCATCAGCTGTCAAAGATCGAGCGCGCTTATTGGCGGACCCTTTATATGATTGGACTTCTTAGAGACATTGAATTAATTTCAGAACTGTGCTTTTTACTTTCCCTATGTGTAATACAAAAGGATTGATTGATTGATTTTTTAGCCAAATTAGATTTTTTTCAATGGCAAGTTTTTTATAGAAATATATTTTAGGCTTGGAAGCAAGACATGTCTGCTATAGATTACAACTTTTGGCGAGATCACGCAACCAGTGATTATATAAGTTACCATCTTTTGGAAAATAATGACAAATTAGGATTTTATACAATGGAACCACCTTTATATGCATAATACAGAAATACATATAATATTGTAAGGAGTGTCTATAAACTGTCGGCATCCCAGTAGGTTCTGACTTCAGAAACATACATAACACCGAACATTTTCTTAAAATACGATTAGACACCTTTAATTTTTAGGTTATGTGTAAACTGGGTTGCCTATATGACCATTACAAATTGTAGCTAATCAATTGCAATTGATGCCTCAACTTGTACATACAGAGAGTTTTTCTTTCAAGTATACATGTCCCAATTTCGGCGTATATGCCGTAAATCTTTAGATAATCGTTGTTTTGTTAAAAGGAGTTTAATTTGAAACCTAAAATGAGTGTGTTCCACTCCCTGACTAAGCATGAAGTAAAATTTCGAGTTTAGAAAAGCCTGAAAATTTGGTTTGGACGCGTAGCGCGAAGCGGCCAAACCAAATTTTCAGGCTTTTCTAAACTCGAAATTTTACTTCATGCGCCACCGGTATAAAACATTGACATATTACGAAATTTAAAACACACCGCTGAACTTTACATTGAATCAGTGTTTTGTGCCGGTGGCGCATGAAGTAAAATTTCGAGTTTAGAAAAGCCTGAAAATTTGGTTTGGCCGCTCCGCGCTTCGCGACCAAACCAAATGTTCAGGCTTTTCTAAACTCGAAATTTTACTTCATGCTTAGCCTGGGAGTGGAAAACACTCGTTTAAAGCTTCAAATTGTATTCTTTTAATAAACCGAGCGTGGTAAAATATAAAACGTCTGCATATGTATACTTTAAATAAAAATTCTCGTTATGAATATGTTCGGTGTTACATAAAACTCTCTGTATGTCGGGCTGTAACACTACCCAATGACATACCATTGAATTTATTTGGCGTTTCTGAGATTCACCAACTCGTATGACGTAATCTGAGATGTGTAATTTGTTTTTCAAAGCAACCGAGATGCCGACAGTTTATAGACACTCGTTAGTTTTTATTTAAATTTTAATAATCTAGACCAGTAGTTTCTAAACAACGGCGCGTGGGCCAAATGCTGCCCACGACTTTCATAAGTCTGGCCCGCGACCAGTAGTTAAATTTTGTGTACATGTCATAATTTGCAATTTTATAACAATTTTTGGTTGATATTATTAAAAACGGTTACACAATAAGTTAGATCTACTTGTTTATGTAGAATTGTATATCGATCAACTACTTTCGAAACCTCGTAAGTGCAAAAATGAAACTTGACAGGAGCACAAAATACTTATAAATTATTATATGAGCTGTGTAATCCTTCTGATTTTTTTTTTGTATGGAATGTATAACTTCATTATGAGCGATTTTTAATAGGTATTTTGAGTGGATGTTTTTACTAATATTGGAAAATGTTTATGTAATCGGAACTTAAGAGAAATCAGAAGTAGTTGATTGATATGTTGTGTTTATGTGAATTGAAATTTATATAAATGAGTGTTTGCAAAATTTTGTATTATACAAGGTGGCGCAGATGGATCGGGTGGTTTTAAAATACTTGTCAAACTGTCAATTTTAAAGGTATTGGATTGAAATAAAATGCAAAACGTGTAGTTACAATGGAAGTTTATTAACAAAAAATTAGTAAAGTTACTTTTTAAAAATCACATCCATCAAATGCCCTCCTTCTCGAGCGACGCATTCTTGGAGTCGGTCCTTAACGTTCCGCATTGCCCGCTCAAGCACATCACCAGGAATTGATGTGATTTCGTTGTGAATTGCTGCCTTCAACTCTTGAATGGTCCGGGGTTTGTTCATGTAGACCCTTGCTTTTAAATAGCCCCATAAGAAAAAGTCACATACCGTGAGGTCCGGTGAGCGAGGGGGCCAATGGAAATCTCCATTACAAGAAATCAAACGGCCAGCGAACAGAGCGCGTACAGCTTGCATTGATATCCTAGCGGTATGTGCAGTTGCCCCGTCTTGTTGGAACCACATATTCTCCATGTCGTAATTGTTCTCTTCAAGTTGTGGGAGAAGAAATTCTTCAATCATATTCACATAACGCTGCGAATTAACAGTAATCGCCTGCTCCCTTTCATTCTCAAAAAAGTAAGGCCCAATTATCCCAACCTTAGAAACCCCACACCAAACCGTCACTTTGTCACTATGGAGAGGCCGTTGGTGTAGCTCTCTTGGGTTAGTAACGGCAATTTTGCTTGTTGACGTAGCCGTTAATGTGAAAGTGAGCCTCGTCAGACATCATGATAGCACAAAACACTGATTCAATGTAAAGTTCAGCAGTGTGTTTTAAACTTCGTAATATGTCAGAGTTTTGTACCGGTGGCGCATAAGGTAAAATTTCGTGTTTAGAAAAGCCTGAAAATTTAGTTTGGTCGCGTAGCGGCCAAACCAAATTTTCAGGCTTTTCTAAACTCGAAATTTTACTTCATGCGCCACCGGCACAAAACACTGATTCAATGTAAAGTTCAGCAGTGTGTTTTAAACTTCGTAATATGTTTTCATCTTCCAATAACTCCAACATCCGTTGGCTACATTGAAGCCTTTGAAGATGGTCTGTTGGGAGAATCTTCTGGACCACCATGATTTTATAGGGGTGGAATTTCAGTTCTTTGTTAAGAATCCTTTGAAGGCTCCGACGTGACATTCCAAGAGCTTGAGCACGACGTCTCGTTGATCGACGTGGGCTCGTCGAGACATCGCGTCTCACACGCTCCACGTTCTCAGGCGCTTTTATTGTTCGAGGTCTAGGCGTCCATTTTGGAGCACATGAACCAGTAGTGCGGAAATTATGCACCCAACTCAATATCGTATCTCGCTTAGGAGCACTACCGCGAGGTGGGATGTTGAAACGCCGGCGAAAGGCACGCGTCACAGCAACAATTGACTCGTTATTGCGTATAAACTCTTCCACTGCGAAAACACGATGCTCAACGGACCACGTAGCCATCGCGACTGACTGTCAGTCTGCAACTGACACTTCCCGTCCCCCCACCACAGGACGAAGACCGCCGAACACCTGGCTCCCCCCCTCCAGACGTACAGTCCAATTCAAAACCACCCGATCCATCTGCGCCACCCTGTATTTCGTCAACAAATGAATAGTTCTGAAATTAAAGAGCAGTGGCAGCACTGTGGCGGTGCGACGTCATGTGGCAGCGCCGAAAACCAAAAAGAGCTCTAATTCTCGAATTTAGAGGGGCGTCACCCTAGACAAGTTGGGGTTTTATACTCTAATACACAACACGTGCTAGGCATTATTTAATGGAAAATAAATAATCCTAGTAATAAAGTCACAAATAACATGTATCAAATCACACTTGAAAACACTTAAAATGGAGGTTATCGTGGGTTGGCGTGGGAGCATCACGCATATAATTGGCGGTAAAAACGTAACCCAGCAATTTATAATTGTGCCAACCACAAATCAGGAACTATCTGGACATTCTCGTGCGTTTGCATTTCAGTTGGTACGTTGCCGCGAGTAATGGCAGCCCCCATGTCGCTCAATATGGCCGCGAGTTGCAGACCCCTGGGCGTCACCATGAGATCTCGCACCACCTAAAAATGTAGCTAGGACGTACCTCCACTGTTAAAGAGCAGTGGAGGTCCTAGCCAAATTTTTAGGTGGTGTTAGATCTCATGGTGGCGCCCCTCCAAATTAAAAAATTAGAGCTCTTTTTCATTTTCGGCAGTTTTCGGCGCTGCCCCATGACGACGCCCGGTACGGCCTCGCCGCTCGCACCGCCTTATGAAGGCGCCCGGTACGGCCTCACCGCTCGCACCGCCTTATGAAGGCGCCCGGTGCGGCCGCACCGCTCGCACCGCCACTGTCAAAGAGCCTCATAAATCAACCAATTAAGAAAGTAGATTGAATATATGGGATGCATTCGAAACACCCTCATTAGTATTTAATAATTTATTATACAAAAACATATTCTATACAAGTTTTGATATACGAAAAAAATAAGCAAAATAAAACAATAATAAAACCGCATCAAAAGTACGTATCACAAATCATTCAAGAAACTCGGCACGATTAATTCAACCACTTTACCCAAACGTAAATAATAGAGCTCCATACTGTAACTAAATTGACAGCAAAACATCTATAGATAAGTATAATTAAATTAGAGAGAAAACAGATTACAAATGCATAATAATACAAAGAAAAAAATATACAGAACATCGAAACAAGGGTCAGTTGCACACACAAAAAAAAACCGAGTTTATCTCTGGCCACCAGGCGAGGGTGAGGCAACAAGCTTCTCGATATTAAGAGGTCACATGATCTACCCGTAAGACTTATCTGGCATAAGTCTAAAACGTAACGGCCGTTAAATAACATCATGTACATGAAGAGAATTGATTTTTGTACCTTGGATCATTTGTCTCCCCTGAAGTTGGCCACGAGCCAGGCCTGCTGACCACTATATCAGTTCAAAATGACATACAGAGAGTTTCATGTAACACCGAACATATTCATAACGAGAATTTTTCTTTTAAGTATACGTATGCAGACGTTGTACATTTTACCACGCTCGGTTTATTAAAAGAATACAATTTGAAGCTTTAAACGAGCGTTTTCCACTCCCAGGCTAAGCATGAAGTAAAATTTCGAGTTTAGAAAAGCCTGAAAATTTGGTTTGGTCGCGTAGCGCGAAGCGCGGAGCGGCCAAACCAAATTTTCAGGCTTTTCTAAACTCGAAATTTTACTTCATGCGCCACCGGCACAAAACACTGATTCAATGTGAAGTTCAGCAGTGTGTTTTAAACTTCGTAATATGTCAGAGTTTTGTACCGGTGGCGCATGAAGTAAAATTTCGAGTTTAGAAAAGCCTGAAAATTTAGTTTGGTCGCGTAGCGCGAAGCGCGGAGCGGCCAAACCAAATTTTCAGGCTTTTCTAAACACGAAATTTTACTTCATGCGCCACCGGCACAAAACACTGATTCAATGTAAAGTTCAGCAGTGTGTTTTAAACTTCGTAATATGTCAGAGTTTTGTACCGGTGGCGCATGAAGTAAAATTTCGAGTTTAGAAAAGCCTGAAAATTTGGTTTGGCCGCTCCGCGCTTCGCGCTACGCGACCAAACCAAATTTTCAGGCTTTTCTAAACTCGAAATTTTACTTCATGCTTAGTCTGGGAGTGGAACACACGCCTGGCGCATGAAGTAAAGCGGTGTGTTTTAAACTTCGTAATATGTTCAATGTAAAGTTCAGCAGTGTGTTTTAAACTTCGTAATATGTCAGAGTTTTATACCGGTGGCGCATGAAGTAAAATTTCGAGTTTAGAAAAGCCTGAAAATTTGGTTTGGCCGCTCCGCGCTTCGCGTCCAAACCAAATTTTCAGGCTTTTCTAAACTCGAAATTTTACTTCATGCTTAGTCTGGGAGTGGAACACACTCATTTTAGGTTTCAAACTAAACTCCTTTTAACAAAACAACGATTATCTAAAGATATACGGCATATACGCCGAAATTGGGACATGTATACTTGAAAGAAAAACTCCCTGTATGTACAAGTTGAGGCATTAATTGCAATTGATTAGCTACAATTTGTAATGGTTATATAGGCAACTCAATTTACACATAACCTAAAAATTAAAGGTGCCAACTCGTATTTTATAAACATTTCGGTGTTATATAAAACTCTCTGTATACTATTGTTCTAATTATATTTTGAACTAAACTCAGACCACTCTGACCCCCATAACAGTTCAAAATTACATATTCTTACGTTCTAAGCACATTTTGAACTAAACTCGGTTAAATCTGTGCTATGCAACTTAAACTAAACCATAATAAATCTTATCAAATCCTCTGTATTTAAATAAGGAATTTTAAGAATATATTGATTTAAAACTAAACGTCATTAAAGTCAAGTTGAATAAACATTTTGAACTGTGTTGATCTCTGAACTATAGTTTATTTAACATTAGAAGAAAAGATAAACAACTTTGAATTGCAGCTCAGACATAAACTGTGTTTAAAATGTTCATACAAATAAACCTAAGGGTTATGCATTTGCTCTGCACTTAATGACTTTCATCTTTAAACCATTAATATATTCATTAATTTAATCAAAAGTTTGACATTTATTTATTAATATTTGTTTTATGAAAATTGTAGGCTGTTCATAAATGCACTTGAAAGAAATTTTAAAATTTAAAATAATCACTCGCTTCTAATTTTATAATAATTACCTAATAAATACTGATTATTTAATCAATTCATTACTGATTAATCAGTAAGATGTATGGAATGCATTTTAGAATAAAGAATAATCTAATGTGAATTATATGTTTAATTAGAATGGACATTCTGTAAGTCAAATGTTAAACGTAATGTATACTTAGGATGCGAGGTTAACCCATTAAGCAACATTGATGCAATAACGCAACATCATTAATTTTGTGCTTATTAACCCATTAACAGCCGAGCAATTATAGAGTTAACTCTAAAAGTTGTTTTGTATTAGGAAAAATTCTGCATTTCTTTTTATGATTTCTATGAAAGACTTATTATTACAAACTGGGAATTGTCTTTTTAAATATACATAATGTATACGCTGAACATTTTCAGGCTTCACCGATTTTATACAAAAACGTGCAATATGAAGTTTCGTAGGAGTGTTTCCACTCCCACTCCCAGACTAAGCATGAAGTAAAATTTCGAGTTTAGAAAAGCCTGAAATTTTACTTCATGCTTAGTCTGGGAGTGGGAGTGGAAACACTCCTTCGAAACTTCATATTGCACGTTTTTGTATAAAATCGGTGAAGCCTGAAAATGTTCAGCCACGCGCATAAAACGCTGAAATATTGTGAAGCTAGAAATACATTAGCATTATTATTTTTTGAAATGAGTAACAATCGAAATATTTAAATAACAAAATATTTACATTTTTCTTCATACATTTTCAAGTCAGATCAAAAAATTTAATATATTGAATTAACTTATTTGATAATTTAACTAACAAAAAAATTCATAATGTTGCGTGTATACATCAATAGCACTTAATGGGTTAAATACTAAATAAGTTAATTTAATAAATTTTATTATTTGACCTGACTACAGAATGAGTGAAGAAAAATACAAATGTTTTGTTATTTAAATATTTTGATTATTACTCATTTCATAAAAGTATTTGTAGGTGTATTTCTAACTTCACAATATTTCAGCCTTTTATACGTGTGGCGCATGAAGTAAAATTTTGAGTTTAGAAAATCCTGAAAATTTGGTTTGGTCGCTCCGCTTCGCGGAGCGACCAAACCAAATTTTCAGGATTTTCTAAACTCAAAATTTTACTTCATGCTTAGTCTGGGAGTGGAAACACTTGTTTGAAAGTTCAATTGAACACTTTTATAAACAATTCAAATGCATGAAAATTTACAACGTACAGAATATGTGTGTTTAAAAGAAATCTTCCCAGTACGTATTATATTATATGTCATTCATTGAAATCATAAAATGAAGTGCAAAATTTTATATAAAATTAATTCTTAGAGATAATTCTAACTGCTTGGCCGTTTACAAGTTAAACATCCTAAGTAAACATAACAAATCTGCTTAGAAGGTGAAGATGTATGTTAAATTCAATAAGCCACAATAGATCCTTGCGGTCGCAGTGGAGGGTAGCATAACTACCCACTCACTTTCAATAGAATAGAATGTTAAATTCAGTATCTGCTTACAGAAGTGGCCCAATTAGTTCAATTATTTATCCTCAACTTAATACCTTAAAACAATAGAATAGTTAGATTGTGGAACAATCAAATTCAGATTTATATATATATTTATAGAATAATATTACTTTATAAAATGTAAATTAAATAAATACAAAAGAATCAGAACATTGTCAATTTAAAGGTAATATTAATCAGATATGTACTTAATTAAACACAGTTATATTCCTTTCTTCACTTTTATTTTTCTTGCTAGATGTACATTTCGGGTACTAAGTATCCATTATCAATAGCTATTGATAATGGGTACTTAGTACCCGAAATGTAATTCTAGCAAGAAAAATAAAAGTGAAGAAAGGAATATAACTGTGTTTAATTAAGTGACTTAACACCTTCACGTAACTCATACAACTACATTAAGATATGTACTTGATGATTTTTACATTTAAATCAATGAAATACTAATATAATAGACTCAAACAGATCTTACAAAAAATACAAACAAATAAACGTCAAACTTTCCAACTTCCTTTTTAAACCTGGATTTTTTTTGCCATATGACAAACATCGAATAGTTATGTATTGTATGTATGTATGTAAGTATATAAAATTACACGTAGGAATTCTGCATGAAAATAATACATCTCGTAGAAACTTATGGGAGAGGGGGGGAAGGGGGAATTCAAGGGTGGGTAAATTTGTGTTTTCACATTGAAGCATGCACGGTATGTACACGTTCACAGTCTTATCTTGGAGCCTTAAGTTTCAATAGTTACGATTGATATAGGAGATATTCTTTTAGGACCTTGGGCAGGGGCAGGGCGGACACCGCCTTTTTCGTGATGTTCCTTAGTATTGCGTCCCTGCACGCCGATTGCAGCGAGGGCACTGTAAATAAATAATAATAAAATATAAAGTGTCACAAATTAACAAAGCGTTAAATTATATTTCAGTCATTTTCTACAATTTCAAATATCACAAAGAATTTTGACTCATTGAATAAACAAAAATATCTTTTTGATAAGATTATATTTCAGTCATTTTCTGCAATTTCAAATATCACAAAGAATTTTCACTCATGAAATAATTAAAAACATCTTTTTATGGTTTTTAAAAAATGTAGATATTGAGACTATTTTAATACGTATTAAGTGAAAATCAGGCTTGTTATGAAATCAAAAAGTCATTTTGTGTTAATTTGCTAGATCATATAATAACGAATAATTCGCTGTTGTCTGATAGATTTAATAGTTTTCTAACAAGTGCTTTCCACTCCCAGATTAAGCATGAAGTAAATATTTCGAGTTTAGAAAAGCCTGAAAATTTGGATTGGTCGCGAAGCGAAGCGGAGCGACCAATCCAAATTTTCAGGCTTTTCTAAACTCGAAATATTTACTTCATGCGCCAGGCATTTAAAACACTCGTTTAATGTGTGGTTCCAAAATATACCTAGTTCGCAATTTTAAAATAAAATAAGGTTTTTAATATTTTTTAGAGAAACATAATGGAGCAAATTTTTGATACGTGTTTTGGTCAAGGCTAGGAATTTTTCTAATTTATCTATACGAATACTCATTCAAAAACATATTAAATTATTTGAAAATTCATCTGAAATACTTGGGCAAACAATAAGAGCCAGTTGCACCACACACGTTAAACTGGTTCAACTCTGAACTTGAGTTCAAAGTGGCATTAGAGCAATAGGAACTGTCATCTTGAACTTGAGTTCAGCTTAAACCTGAGTTCAACATTTCTGGTGCAACTGGGCCTAAGGCATAAAATATATCTGATACATGTTTTGGTTAAGGCTAGAAATTTAGCAAATTTAGGTATTCAAGTATTCATTCAAAACCCTATTCAAATATTTAGGTTATTTTAATATTCGATACTTTGGATACATGAAATATGCCTTTGAATGAATATTTGAATACTTAGGCCCAGTTGCACCAAAAATGTTGAACTTAGATTCAAGCTGAACTTGAGTTCAAGATGACAGTTGCTATTGTTCAGAGTTGAACTAGTTCAACGTGTTTGGTGCAACTGGCCTTTAAATTTGAAGAATTGCCCAGCCTTAATATGAATCACTCATTTATTTTCAATGAAACATCCCATATATCGTTATGATTATATATAAATAGTATATTGTTATGATTATAATCCAACTTACCTCCGTATAACTGTATTATTTACCAAAAATGTTGAACTTAGATTCAAGCTGAACTTGAGTTCAAGATGACAGTTGCTATTGTTCAGAGTTGAACTAGTTCAACCTGTTTGGTGCAACTGGCCTTTAAATTTGAAGAATTGCCCAGCCTTAATATGAATCACTCATTTATTTTCAATAAAACATCCCGCATATCGTTATGATTATATATAAATAGTATATTGTTATGATTATAATCCAACTTACCTCCGTATAACTGTATTATCCTAACTTTCTTAGTGGTCCCATAAACATCAACAACAACATGTAATGGCGCTTCCGTGAACGGAATTCGTTTGACGAAAGCCCCCTGGTCCTCCCCATTAATAATATAATGCATATTCGCCTCAGTATCACTCGTCGGTATATACATAACCCCGACACGGCTATAAGCATCGGTCGGCAAGATCCCCATGCTCCTCCTCGTGGGCTTCAGCATGCTCAACGGCACTCTCCCCCGGCAAGTCTTAATCATGTCATCCCCTGAACTCACCCTCAGTCCAGTCTTGCAATCGAAAAAATGGTTCCACGCCTTGGTGATCCCGTATATCCACGACGTTCCTTTATTCGTCAAATCGGGCAAGGCGTACCTGGGTATCTCACCGGTGTGGAATATCGTGTAGGGATCGAGCTGTGTTAAGCCCAATCGCATGTGCCCGCTCCATCCGCTCTCGATCTGTTCGATTTCTATCAGGAAAATCTCACCGGGCAACAAAGGCTTCTCGCTGAATGTCAGTGCGTTCGCAAAGCTCTTCTTACGGTATGCCACTGTGTTGTCATCGGTCAGGATTATGTTTTCCCCGTGGTACGGATGGAATCTGGTGATGGTGTTTCGGCTCCTGGACATTTTTTCCACTGGTCTGTTGATTCAGAGCATTTTGTGTTGTTTGTTGGTGGTTTGTTTGTTGTGATATACTTTTGTTCGGTTTGTAACAATTGAATTTTTTGAAAGCACTCTTTTTTGAAGAGATGTTGACACAGATTGTGAGTGAAGTTATTTGCATACCAAAAATAACACAGACTTGTGTATGTTAAGTTGTCTAATCATAAATTACACAAAATTACGAAGGAATTTATTGGGCAAATATTATTTTTTTATGTAAATATGTACAATGTTAGATAATTTTAATTATTTTGCAAACAATTAATGTTCTTGTTTACATACTAAAAATAGAACACGTTGGAGTATATTGAGTTGCCTAATTGTAATTTACTCAACCATTCAACTACTTTCATTTTTTTCTGTGGATCTCTTTATCATGTAGTCGGGGATGGCCTCTTCGTAGGGTTGGAAATTAGACGGACTGCATTTGTTTAAAACTTTAATAATTGCTAACAACAATTTCACATAACGAACGTAACCTTCTCGTCTTCTAATAATTCTCTATGATTCAACAGTTCAGGTTCAGGCCCTCTTAAAATGTCATAAGTCTATCCAACATGAAATATATTTCCTTTCCGCGGCGTTAGATGGCACGCGCAAGCGGTTAATTCAAAAATATCGCCTACAATCAATTTCTTCTTCTTCTGCTATCCCTTGTTGCCCCTTAGGGCGTCGGGTATACAATCAATTTATTAATTATAATTTGAATAAAACAAGAAATTATAGACTTGACTATTATTTTATTTATACAACAATTTACAGACAGTGCACAAAAATAATCCTCTTTGAATTTACGCAACAAATAGTTTCCATTCCTGTTTGACAAATATTGTATTTTGTAAATTTCTAAAATGTCCGATATTTTCAATTATTTTGCAATCAATTAATGTTCTTATTTACACTCTAAAAATAAAACAGGTTGGAGTACATTGGATTGCCTAATTGCGATTTACACAAACATTAAATTAATCTTCTTTGTGAATCTCTATCAATTTATTAATTATAATTTAAATAAAACAAGAAATGATATGATATATTCCATTTGTTTCTGGATCTCGCCTAGCCATGCTTTCGTGTTGTTATGTTGCAGTATCAACATTTACATTTTTTATTAATTGGCACTCCTGATTCCTTATTTTAACAGTGTTGCAATAATTTATGATATCATAAGTAATCCTCTTTTTAATTTTCAAGAGGTTTATTGTTAATCTTGCAACAATTATTTCGCCACGCGGTCGCTTCTTCGAGCATTTTATTATTAAATCAAATTAATCTAGTGTTGCAATGCTGTGTCAATGTCAAAGTGAAAAATAATTTCAGGCATCTGGCTCAGAACAAATATCAGAAGATTCAGATGCAGGTTCTCTTGACTAAATAATAAAAGTGGAATGAGGGCTTAAAAATTGTTTGACATGAAAATTATCAGTATCACAAGAGGGTGGGAATAAATTTGCAATTCTACAAAAAAATACTGAGGGCCAACAGAAGAGAGAATGACCAAAATTAAGGTGGATGGATGGAGTTGATCAAAATGTGTTAACGGGAAGACCCAAGCGAGAAATACAAATGGATGACGAAATAAGTTTGCAGAGCCGAATTCATTATATTTGTTATATACAATATTATTGCTGTGTTTGTATGTACAAAAACCAAGTAGTAAATTTTGTTAATCTTAAAACTGCATATTATTATCCTTTTATATTTGAAAATTTGTAAAGCAGGCAACAGTGTAAGATCACAATAGTCAGAAATTATAACCTTAAAATCGAACATCTGACAGTGACATTTAAAAACCCTGATTTAAAACACAACCAGCCCCATTTACAATACTTAAACTGTCACTTTTCCATAGCTAGGCGAGATCCAGAAACAAATGGAATACATTATAGTTTTGATTTTTATTTTATTTATACAACAATTTACCGATAAAGCACAATCAGCATCTTTGAATTAAACCAACAAATAGTTATCACTCCTGTCGCTATGACGCTGCGGTCATCAAAACTAATTCTAATTACCTATCTTGTTTGTATTTAATTTGAAGTAGAAATAATGCTTAGATTCCTACATATTTTCTCCATTATGTTCTCCTAATAAATATTGGACATTCTGGCCTCACATTTGGACTCACGGGCCGGCATTACGGCGATAGAACTTCAAATTGTGTGGAGGAAACACTAGTTTCCGGCTAGGCTAACATGAGAGGTAGGAGATCTTCCCAATAATTTATTCACACCTGGGGTGCATTATTCACGCACGCCTCTTTTAAGTTATGTTTTCCTGTTAGTTTTTGGACGTTGTGGCCTCACATTGTAACTGCAGTTTCAATTAAAATATGCAGACACATTCTTATTGGATGTTTGTTTACATAATGTTATTAGACAGACTTGGTATTGTGAAGCCAAAATTCCTAATTTATAACAGGTTAACATAAATACGGAGAGGTATTCAATATGTCGCGCACACATACGCAAGTTCGCTAAGCGACGTAGACACATACGCAAGGACGACCGAGTATGTAAGGATGGCTGGATTAGAATGCGATTAAAGGGGGGCGCTGTCTCCGGTCCTATGACGCAATATTAAAACTCAGGGAGGCACATTGGTACGTCAAAGGACCGAGAACCATGAAGTTAGGTAAGGTGGCTGCTGAAATGAGAAAGACTGTAGTGAAGCATACCTTATAGACATATGGATACATATGTGTCATTCGACGTACCTTGCTTCACATCATGGTTTCCTATTACCAATGTGGAGTTTTGGCTACGCAAACGAAACACGCTTTTGTACGTATACATATGTGTTGTACGTATGTATGTAGACGTGAATCCAATATAATACGCTGCAAAAAATGATGATATGTGATGCGAAAATTGTTTTATAAATTTATATTGTCCAAATAGGAGAATTAATATTTTAATTTATTTAATATTGTTCTATCAAAAGTAGCTTAAAAATTAAAAAATATAAAAATACTTTCGTCTTTCTACAGAAAAGTTTCTACAGAAAAGTTGTCTTATTAAAACAAATACTATCAATTCAACTTTACCTTATCTTAATATTTCCAAATCTTTGTACGTACATACATACAGGGAATTTTTCTTTTAAGTATGTATACATATGTATACGTTGTAAATTTTCCGACAATTGTTTTTTTAAAAGAGTTCAATTTGAAGCTTTAAACGAGTGTTTCCACTCCCAGACTAAGCATGAAGTAAAATTTCGAGTTTAGAAAAGCCTGAAAATTTGGTTTGGTCGTGTAGCGCGTAGCGCTACGCGACCAAACCAAATTTTCAGGCTTTTCTAAACTCGAAATTTTACTTCATGCGCCACGCGTATAAAACACTAATTTATAATTAAGTTAAAAATATACTATTCATTCAATAAAAAAATCTAATATGTGCATCAATAAATAACACTGAAATATTGTGAAGTTTAAAATATATGTCTAAAACATACAAGATCTGCGTATAAAACACCGGTTTTAAGTGAAGTTCAAAATACACATCTATAGCATGCTTTATTAGCATATTGCAAAGTTCACGATATATGAGTGTTTAATACGGTGGCGCATGAAGTAAAATTTCGAGTTTAGAAAAGCCTGAAAATTTGGTTTGGTCGCGTAGCGCTTCGCGCTACGCGACCCAACCAAATTTTCAGGCTTTTCTAAACTCGAAATTTTACTTCATGCTTAATCTGGGAATGGAAAACACTCGTTTAAAGCTTCGAATTGAACTCTTCTGAAAAACAACGAATATCTGAAGATTTACAGCATATACGCTGTAATTGGGATATGTATACTTAAAAAAAACACTGCATTTATATTTTTAACATCAATTTCATGCAGAGATTGCACAAAATAAATAAATGCTTTGGTATAAATCCCAAATGCTTACTTTTAAAATCTCACTTACGTCCTTATACACAATAAAAAAAATAATGGTTAGTTTCTCTCTTCAATCAAGATGTTCGTTTATACAAATAGATAGTATCGTACTTTTCTATACAGCTATTGCAAACAAAATGAATTATATCTTTCACAATGTTCTCATTAATCACTTGGTGAAACATGATTAAAATAAAATTTTAAATTTTAAAATGAATTATGTTTAATAGTATTCAGATACACCATATATCAACGATTGAAAAATAAATAGAGAGGTAAATAAAACAACATATTTTTCATAAATAAACATGAGACATTTATTATTGTAACAGTTAAATGGAATAATTAAAAAGCGATTGGAATTATTTGTAATCAACATGTGATAAAGCAATGAAGCTCTTTTTGCGGCGAGATCGTAATTTAATTACACTGTATATCAAAGATTGAGAAATAAAAAAAAAATTAGAGTAAAATGAAACGGCATAGTTTTCATAAATAAACATCACACATTTATTATTATAACAATTAAAAAGAATAATTTAAAAAGGGATTGGAATTATTTGTGATCGACGCGTGATAAAGCGACAAAACTCTTTTCAGTGGTGAGATCGTGATAACCGATCGGACCCATGTCACAATCGGCACACGTTAAATATTTCGTGTTCTCCACAGTATTCGAAAAACCTATGTTAGTAAAGGCAAACATGCTTTGCACTTCCCAGAATGAATTCAAGGTTTCTTTGGTGGTGTTCGGATCTTTGATTTTTTGCGTAACTGTCGGTAGTTCGACCTAAAATTGAATACAAAATAAATTAATTGGGAAAAAAAGTGATAATCATCAAAGGGATTATTATAGATATCTGTATGTGGGAGGTAAACTATACTAAATCACATTTTTAAAATTTCACAGCACTATTTAAGTCTCGATACACTAAAAACTCCTAATTCCAACAGTATAAAAAAATTTAACTCTGAATTTGAGTTTAAAGTGACATTAGAACAAAAGGAACTGACACCTTGAACAAAAGTTTAGCTTGAACTCGAATTCAACGTTTTTGGTGCAACTGGACCTTAATATTTATTTATTGGTTCATATTTATTTACTCCAAAACTAGTTCAGTTCAATCAGTGACGGCTCGTGATCTAATGAAGTGGGTCGGCCGAATGTATTTTGGCGCACGCACACTGAGACTAAACGGCCAGCCGTACCGAACCATACACCTTCGCTAAAACGATACTTAAAATTAAATAATTTCGCCCGACTTTAAAAAATAGAAATAGAATATTCTCGGAATTACAATAAAATTTTTAAACATGTTATATACATAATAATGTTATATAATTAAATAATTATAGTTATACATTGATATATTTCACATAATCTTCCTAAAATACCGAGGTAATATTTTGTAAATTATAATTATTTAATGATTGTTCGCATTTTTAAATCACATCAGTTGTTTAACGATATTTAAAAATGCGAGATATGTTCTGATTTGTTATATAAAATTAAAGGCGAATATTATGTTTTAACTGTTTTGTTAATACCGGTTAATTTTTGGCCTTAATGACCAATTTGTATTAAAGTAAATGCCTATTTTACTTTCAAATTAAATAATATAAAAATAATC
The DNA here is from genome assembly GCA_932526585.2 of Philonthus cognatus. Classification (NCBI taxonomy): domain Eukaryota; kingdom Metazoa; phylum Arthropoda; class Insecta; order Coleoptera; family Staphylinidae; genus Philonthus; species Philonthus cognatus. Next base: position 52,185,216 of record OW052247.1, on the reverse strand, counting down.
AGAAATACATTGGTAAATAAATTCACTAGTTATAGAATAAAAATCTGTGATGTGTAACGTAACCGAATTTGAAGTGTGCATCGACACAGGCATCGGTGTATTGTGTGGAAGAACGACGAGTACGGCCCCGGCAAACTTGCTGTACTCAAGTAAACCATTTGCGGACATAAGTTCACCCTGCAGAGGAAATGTAACGACAGAAACTGCACAGATACTTGTGACAACGTAGCGCTTGCATTAATCTTCATAATCTGAAAATCTACGGCTGGCCGATTTTGCGGATACGAAGTTGCTTAGTAAACATATATTAAATTAAAATAAATTTCTACACTTATCGGCCTTATGCTGAGTGCTTATAATTATGACTACATATTAGCCTGCTATGTATTAATTATAAAAAATGCGCAATATTTATTTGTGAGAAAATAAAAATGTATAAGTTTTGTTCAATCACATTTACCGGTACGGCCCGGCCGACCCTGCCGTCCCTGACGAGCCGTCACTGAGTTCAATACTAAAATAGCTTTTAACTTCATCGCACCTGTATTATAATTGTAAAATAGTTATAGTGATCTGTAGAATAAATGATGTGATGTGATATTTCCCTTAGAAAATATCATAAGCGCTGCTGAAATGATAATTTTTTTGTTAATTTAATTCTATTTAAAAATTGACGTCTTATTAAAATCCATTGAAATAAAACCCCAATTGTCTAAAATAGTAACAAATTAAAGTAAGATTACCAGCGACGGCTCGCAGCCTAACTTCAGGGTCGGCCAGAGACCCAAGGTAATACGTATCCGTTATTGAAAGGTGACTTTGTTGTGCAATTCCTCGTATTTATAAAGCGCGATCCCAACCTCAAATTTTGTCTGCCTTAGCGCTGTGGCCGAACCTGAAGTTAGCCTGCGAGCCGTTGCTGAAGATTACTGTATTAATGAAGTTATTATAAAAAAAAAAAAAACCTTTATTGGCATATCCTAAAGCTATTTACAATGTCAACACTATATTCTTACACTCTCAATACTATATTATTACCCCTCTCCTCCCTCCTTTCCTTTCCCTCCCCAACTTCTCCAGCATCCTTACCCTTGCATATTAGCAATCTGTTTTCCTAATTCTAGATTCAAAACAGTGTGTAGCCGTGCTTTTGTTCGATCTATCTCGCGCGTTTGATATCGTGGACATTGCATTTGTTAGATATAAATTGTATAAACTCGGAATTCGAGCTAATATTTTAGATTTTTTGATTTCATTTTTAAGTGATAGAAGTTTTTATGTAAAATGTAATAATTCTAAATCAAAAGAATTTGGTATAAAAACAGGGGTGGCTCAGGGGTCTATCTTGGGACCCCTAATCTTTTCATTATATGTAAACGATATGAAGAATTATATTAACTGTGGTAAATTAATCAATTTCGCGGATGATACGTCAGATGTATTGTCAGCAAATAATCCAACGCTTCTTGACACTTTAATTGATAAGACAAAAGATGAAGTGAAGTGGTGGTGTAATAAGAATAGTTTAATTTTAAACGAAAGTAAGACGGAATGTGTATATTGTTTCAATGTCAAAATTCCAACACATATACAACACTTAAATATAGTAAAAAAAACAAAATTTTTAGGCATTTTTTTAGATCCTCAGCTGTCTTGGGATTCCCATGTTGACTTTGTTTGTAATAAACTTCATTATTTTAAGCATTCTGAATTCTATTATTTTTCTCTTGCCCTCTTTCTCCCGTCCCACTTTCTCCAGCGTCTTTACCCTAGCTCCGTCCTCCCTCATCCATTCCGTCACCCTTCTATTCCCTTTCACTCCCACCCATTCCTCACTCACACCCTCACACTCCTCCGCCAAGTGCCTCCACGTATCCTTCCCCCATTCACACAACCTACATCTCATATATTCTTCCCCCATCCATCTCTTCCTTCCCCTCTCCCCAGACCCACACCTTGCCCTCGCCATTATCACCCTTTCATCCCTGTTCAACCCATCCTCACTCATGTATCTCGGCACCCTCCCATGTACTTGCCATCTTCCAAACATATCATTATATTCACTTTTGTCTATCCGTCCCTGTCTCTCCTGCGCTTCCACCTCCTTCATCTTCTCTCTCATCCACGCCGCCACCTTCACCCCCCTACCCAACCATTCCTGTACCTTCCTCTCTGCCAGTCCTCCCCTTTCATATATTCTCCTTCTTTCTCCCCTCCACCTCCCCCCTTCTACTTTCATGCACGCCTCCCATATTATTCTCACCAATCTCTCCTCTTCTACTCCGCATAATTTCATTTCATACTTCACCACTCTCTCCACCGCCTCACATTCCAGTCTCTCTCTATTCGTTTCCTGCAGCAGTATATATCCCGGTGTCGACTTCCCTAGTCCCAGCATCCGTCTCAGGAACCATAACTGTTCTCTTTCAATCACCTCATACCCTTTCGTTCCCCGTGCTTCTACCCCGTACATTAGTATCGGTCTTACACACGCGTCCCACACCTTGCATGTCACCTTAATACTATTCTCCATCCATCTCCCCCATTTTCTCCATGCCATTCCCCATGCTCTCCTCGCTTTTCCTTGTACCCACCTTATATGCTCTTCATACCCACCCGTCCCTTTAAAAATAAATCCCAAGTATCTGAAACTTTTCACTCTCTCAATCACCTCTCCCTTCCATTCTAGCTCTCCCACTCTCCCCTCTCTCCCTTTATTCCTAAACCTCATCCATTTCGTCTTCCCCACATTCACACACATTCCTCTCTTATATGGATAAGAGAGGATCTTTCCACCCTTTTCAACATGCCTTTCACTCCCTCCCAATCTCTCGCCATCAACACTATATCGTCTGCATATGCCAGTAAGCATACTTTCTCCTTTCCAATCACCACTCCCCCTTCCTGCCCCTTTCTCAACACCTCTTCTAGTTCACTTATGTATATATTAAACAGGACCGGACTCATGGGGCACCCCTGTCTCAAGCCCTTCCATGCCCTGAACCTTCCCGATACTTCTTCCCCCACCTTCGCTTCCACCCATGTTTCCCTATACATAATTTCATTTCATACTTCACCACTCTCTCCACCGCCTCACATTCCAATCTCTCTCTATTCGTTTCCTGCAGCAGTATATATCCCGGTGTCGACTTCTTTAGTCCCAGCATCCGTCTCAGGAACCATAACTGTTCTCTTTCAATCACCTCATACGCTCTCGTTCCCCATGCTTCTACCCCGTACATTAGTATCGGTCTTACACACGCGTCCCACACCTTGCATGTCACCTTAATACTATTCTCCATCCATCTCCCCCATTTTCTCCATGCCATTCCCCATGCTCTCCTCGCTTTTCCCCGTACACACTCAACCACTCCGTCACTCACTCCCTTTCGCCTCAGACACTCTACCATATCTTCCCTCGGTACTGAATCATACGCCGCTTTCAGATCTACAAACACCGCATACACACACCCTTTCTCTTCCATCACTTTCTCTGTCATCCTCGCTAGGGTAAATACCTGGTCCCTCGTTCCCCTCCCCCTCCTAAATCCCCCTTGCGACTCTGGCAGCATATGTTATATTTATTGAGTAATGGCTTATATGAAAGCATAATAAATAAACGAAATAAATCTGACAGTTGTACAGATATTAAAACAATTGCTTGAGTATATGCGGCATATTAATTTCATAAGCTACTGTCAATTGCTATATTCCTCCAAACAACAATATTGCCATAGCAATTGTTTTAATTTCTATAAACAAAATAAATTATTTAGGTGACTCAAAACATTTAACACCACCCAAATCAATTAAAATAAATGGAATTTGCATAAATGGTAAAGCACTCCTTAATAATAAAAACAGAAATATTTGTATTTCTCTTTTAATTATGTACACGTTGAGACGTGTAATTAAATTTGATACTATTTTATTATACTAACCTCAAAATTTATATATTTTCCAATAGCAGGTTCTAAAATAATCGATTTGCAAAATTTACAGAGCACAGTCTTCGAATTTGATCCCTCGTTTATCTCAGATGCGTAAACTTCTTGAGAATCAGGCATTTTCGCAGTTTTTCACGAAGTAAGTGTTGATATTTGGAATGTGCAAGTCAGTCTATTGCACAGATATCACCGAGAGAAATTGCTTAATTTGCACTAAAAATATCAGAAAGATCAATTGATTGTGTTTTTTTGTTGTTGTTATATGCATTAATTAGTATTATTTTGTTTTTATTTTTTTAAGTTGGGGGAATGGTTTATTTACAATTGTTGATTTTTAATATATGCACGAGTTGATCACCTGTGTATATTGTGTTGCCTATGTGAATATAATGATTTCAGAAATAAAGCAGTGGCGTAGACACAATTTTGCTGACAATCGATAAAATTCACTAAATACAGGGCTTTCATTAATTCCCGAACCCCACGTGACTAAATTTAAAATTGCCGCGTAAATTATTGTATTTGTACGTTGGAGGCTTTGAAAAAAGTAACCAAACGTTACTAAAGTCAAATTTGACATAAACGTTTATGCGCGGTGCATCGTTAAACCAACCTTTGAGATCTTACAAGATTCGCCCGGAATTTTCAGGTAAGCAAAAATTGTTTAATTATTCTGAAACATTGAGTTTTATTTCTATTTATTTCGCAGAGTCAATTTGCTAGGATAAGCAAATACTGCGAAAATGGTATTTACAACGGAGCAAGACGCGTTTATTTTGATGGCACATTTTCGTAGTGCTTCACGTAATATTGACGGCAACTGGAGTTATTCTCTGCAGTCTTGCATTGAGCAGTTTCATGAAGAATTTCCAGATGCGGTAATTGCGTATGATACTTTTAAACATCATAAGCAAGTTCTTATTAAAAGATATGAAGACAAACATTGCATTTGCAAAGGAAAATCCACTGGTAGACCGACAGTCTTAACAAATGATGTTGTCGAAGATATTCGAGTGAGGATGGAACGAAGTCCTAAGAAATCCGTACCGAAATTGGCAATTAATATTTGTTGCTTCTTTATTTGTTGTTAACTTTGTATGTTCTGTTCGTGTTTAAGAAAAAAAATTAATAAAAATTAGTTACATTTTTGTAGATGAGCCTATTTTTTAATCATTTTAAATATATTTTCAGTCGTCATAATAATACGCCAGCGAATAAATATTTTTAAATCTAGGGAATTTTTGTGTGAGCCATACCACCTTGTACATTTGGTTGCCTATTATTTTTGGTCACGTGGGGTTCGGGAATTAATGAAAGCCCGGTATATGCAGTGCCTTTCAGAGAAAATGTGAGCCCCGAGACAACTAATTATATTATATAGTAAACACATTGGAGATTCTGTTAATAAATTAAATTAAATTAAATACAAGATTAATTTCCTCTAGGGTGGGTATACGCCTGGTCTCTCACGCCCGACGCGCCCTTATGCGGCCAAAGCTGTAAGTTGTTGACTGGGAGTCACGTTGACAGGCGCAAGCGGTTCGCATGCCGCACAGCTGTGAAACGCGTGTTTTTGTTATTAATAAGCGACAAAATGAGCAGGAAATCGGAGGGAAAAGTGTGTTGCGTGCCTGTCCCAACGCGCAGTTGAAAAATGTCGGTTTGACATTTTATACGTTCCCGAATCGTGATTATGAAGTACAGCGGAAGAAGTTGTGGATTGCGCGTGTACGACGAGAAGGGTAAGTAATAATGTTAACATTCCTATTTCACCTGAATAGAACTATTCAATCAATCTGCAATATTAAAATGAAAACAAACCTCATGTTGCCAGCAGCATTCCTAACCTATGAAAGTAACAGTGATAATGCTTGGAGAAAAATAATTTGAATGCAACAATGCGAATAAAAAGTCATCTTTTAATTGAAGTGTCCTTATTTCAGAGATGAAAATGGACCCTGGGTGCCAACGAAGCACACAAGAATTTGCGCTGAACACTTTGTTGACGGTGTGAAATCAAATAATCCCACAGAGGAAAATTTTAACCCGACAATCTTCCCATGGAAACCGGCAAAGGAAACCTGTGAAGCTCGCAGACAGAGACTTGCCCTTCGCAACGAGAAGAAAAGTGTGAACTGGGCCAGTAATTCTGAAGGTACAACTTTAATTAAATGTGTTCATCAATAATTATAACATAACCTTGCATGTAGTATTTCTGTTTAATTTCTTTGAGCAATATAAGTTACAAATCACATTTATATTTACGTTTACATTTGTTTATAGAACTAGTCGAATCATCCCTTTATTTAAGTGTGAACTCGGCCTGTAATTCTGAAGGTACAACTTTAATTAAATGTGTTCATCAATAATTATAACATAACCTTGCATGTAGTATTTCTGTTTAATTTCTTTGAGCAATATAAGTTACAAATCACATTTATTTTTACGTTTACATTTGTTTATAGAACTAGTCGAATCAGTCGAATCATCCCTTTATTTAAGCTTTTCTCGCGAAATATAGATAAATCGACAGCTCGAAATCCGCACTGCACAATAGTTGGCATGTTTTGCCGTCAAAACGGTATGTAACGATGAAAAACCACAATCTGCCGTAACAGGTTTAATCACGACATTTAAACGGCCCCAGTCAACAACTTAGCGGCGCTGCCGCCAGAGCGGCGCTCAAGTCGCGCGGCGAGGAAGAGACCAGGCGTATTGAGCTTCTAAGGTGAGTAAGGCCTAGAGCTGGGTCGGATTCGAATTATTCGGGATTCGAATCCTGGAATCGAATCTTTTTAGAGGATTCAAAAGAGGCATTCGAAGACTTTAGTTCAACTGGATTCGTGATCCGGATTCGTTACGTTTTTTTAAAAGGATTCGTATTCGAATCCAAATGCGAGAGATTCGAATCCTCATAGAAGGATTCGAATACTTATAAAAGGATTCGAATACTTACAAAAGAATTCGAATACTTACGAGAGGATTTGAATCGTTAAAAATAATTCGAATTGTGAGGATTAACATGAAAAATTTGTTTTGTGTTTTTTTTTTTAATTTCTCGTTGAATCACTGTTTAATACGAGTGGCGCATGAAGTAAAATTTCGAGTTTAGAAAAGCCCCGTGAATTTTTTTTTTTAAAGATGTATTTGTGTGTTTTTGAACTTCACTTCAAATCAGTGTCTTGTACGCGTGGCGCATGAAGTAAAATTTCGAGTATAGAAAAGCCCCGTGAAAATTTGTCTCGGGTCGCTGCGCGACCCTCGACAAATTTTCTACGCGGGGCTTTTCTAAACTCGAAATTTTACTTCATGCTTAGTCTGGGAGTGGACAACACTCGTTCTTAAAAGTTTCAAATTGAAGGATCACTCTAGATTACTAAGTTTATTACCATTTTACAAAGGCTACAGCTCGAAGGACCAATCACAGTCTTCGGAGACCGAATGACTACAGGGAATCGAAGTTTTTTTACAAGAAAACAACGAATATCTGAAGGTTTAAAGCATGGATAGGAAAGAAAACATCCAATTATAAAAAAAATATCGAAGTTGGGTTGGTTTTCAGTGCATTTTTAACTTCATTTTAAATCAGTGTTTTATACGGGTGACGCATGAAGTAAAATTTCGAGTTTAGAAAAGCCCCGTGAAAATTTGTCTCGGGTCGCTGCGCGACCCTCGACAAATTTTCTACACGGGGCTTTTCTAAACTCGAAATTTTACTTCATGCTTAGTCTGGGAGTGGAAACGCTCGTTCGAAACTTCAAAGTGATTGCTTTGATAAGAACATTAAATGACTGAAAATGTATTTAAAGATAATAATCTAGTTTTCAAAATTTTGTTAAACATTATTTGAAGTAAAACTGATATGGTATCCACAATCTGAAATGTTAAAGTTTTCCGACATTTCCCTGATTCAAGATTTTTTTCCCTGGCCTTCTAATATAAGTTTCTTCAGTGGGAAACCTTCAGTTTGTTAAATTGTTTTCATTGTTTTTGTCAATATTTAATTTGGTTTTATAAATGTTTAAGTGTTTTGTAATTTTTATGATGCCTGTTGATTTTGACTAATTTAATTAAATCATATTGCTTTTTTGTTAGTGTTTTGGTCAATTTGATTAAAATACCATGACTTTTCTCTGACTTTCCCGGTTCTAATCATAGTGAATTTTCTATTTACGTAATTTTCAGGCATCCGTCGATTTTATAATAGAGTTCAATTTGAAGTTTTCAACGAGTGTTTCCACTCCCAGACTAAGCATGAAGTAAAATTTCGAGTTTAGAAAAGCCCCGCGTAGAAAATTTGTCGAGGGTCGCGCAGCGACCCGAGACAAATTTTCACGGGGCTTTTCTAAACTCGAAATTTTACTTCATGCGCCACGCGTATAAAACACTGATTTAAAATGAAGTTAAAAATGCACTGAAAATCAACCCAGCTTCGATATTTTTCTAAAATTGGATGTTTTCTTTCCTATCCATGCTGTAAACCTTCAGGTATTCGTTGTTTTCTTGTAAAAAAACTTGGATTTCCTGTAGTCTTTCGGTCTCTGAATACCATGATTGGCCCTTCGAGCTGTAGCCTTTGTAAAATGGTAATAAACTTAGTAATCTAGAATGATCCTTCAACTTGAAACTTTTAAGAACGAGTGTTGTCCACTCCCAGACTAAGCATGAAGTAAAATTTCGAGTTTAGAAAAGCCCCGCGTAGAAAATTTGTCGAGGGTCGCGCAGCGACCCTCGACAAATTTTCACGGGGCTTTTCTAAACTCGAAATTTTACTTCATGCGCCACGCGTACAAGACACTGATTTGAAGTGAAGTTCAAAAACACACAAATACATCTTTAATTAGAGTAACACAGATATTTAGTCTGTTATCAACGACGTTCAGTGTTAATAATAAATAATTAGGTTTTGAATATTTTTGTTAAAACAACTGATAACGATATTTATATGTTAATGGTCGTGAAAAGATAATCAAATCAAATTTATTCTTAAAGGATTTGTATTCGTGATTCAAAAAAACAGGATTCGAATCTTTGATTCGAATCATATTTATCTCTTACGAATCCTTTATTCGAGTATTCGTGATTCGAATCATATAAGGTGATTCGGATTCGTGATTGGAATCCTTTTCACGAGGATTCGTTCCAGCTCTGGCAAGGCCTGGGTCATTTGCTCCTCTTGTTAAAGGTTTTTAATAGGCCCTGAATAAATGTAAGTAGTTTTATAAAAGCAAATTATTTATTTAAATACGGTGTGGTAAATAAAACTCAAATTATTAAAAAAATCTTATATATTATTTACATAAATAAAAAGTACATGTACAAAAATATAGTAATCTATGAAATAATTTAATACAGAAAAAAACGGAGGAGAAAAAATTGAAAACAAAATCCTAAAGTTTCTGCAGAGCTAGACGTTGATTCTTCAACCAGAGATACGCGCTGAAGAGCGTGCTGCTCGTGAGCAGCGAGATCAAAAGCGCCGAAGACACCACGAAGCCCTGCGTCGACATGCAAACCTCCTGCCGCTGACTCAAATTGATGATCTCCTCCCCGTTGCTCAAATCCTCCGGCAGAATCACCCGCAGGGTCTTTCCCATGGTGACAGGATCGCCGATGGTATCATTGAAGAGATCACGTTTCCTCCTCCGCCTACCAGGATCGATTTTTTGATCGGGATCCGTGCACATCTCACAATCAGTTTTGCAAAGTTCCACGTTGCATTCGATCATCAAGTCCATCACGTCAGGGAATTTGAAGGCGTTGAAGAAGGCGTAGGCCATTATGCTGGCGCCTGTGTTGCCGGTGTTTCTTGTTTTCTGGAAGGCGCCGAAGAGTTTGGGCTTAATTACGCAGCCATCATCGTCGGTTAAAGCGACGACGTTTTCACCGGTCGAGTCCTTCGCTCTGCAATCTTTGACCTGGATATCGAAGCCCGGGTCTCCCGTTACGGAAACAACCAAAGTCATGGTATCTCCGATTTTGACCAAGCCGTTCGCTGGACTCGCAAAGGGGCCTTTGCCCAACTGGATGTCAAGTTTCGCCATCGCTGTATCCCCACTGAATGTAACGATCTCTTGAGTTAGCATTCCTACGGACAAAGCGACGCTTAGGGCTTTGTTAAGGTTGCCTTCCCACAAGCACCTAACAGCGCGAATCGTGTCCCAAACTTCTTGAATACCAGCCTCGTTTTGCAACACTAACACGTTTTCCAAATAAGACTGTCCTTGCGTATCGAAAGCGTTAATGAATTCTGTTCCGCACGAGTTCAGGCTGACTGTGAATGTGTATTTGGTTTGGTCCGAGTTTTCTTTGACGTATCTGCAGTCTGGGTGGTTGTAGTAGCCTTTGGAGTAGATGATGCCGTTGAAGGGGCGGTTAAATTCGATGTTGATGGTCATCATGTCCTTAGCGCATTCGACGTCGATGGCATGGATGTGAGGAGGATGTTTGAGGTCGTCGTTGTTTTCTGTTTCTGTGGACTCGTTATCCGAGGGTTCTACATTGTTTTCTGATGATGGGGTTTCTGTGGGTCGATCCGTTTGGATGAGTTCACCTGGAGGGTGGATTGGGTGTTCAGTTGTTTCATGCTCTGGAGGGTGCGTTGGGTAAATTTCAGTTGGGGGGTGCGTTGAAGGATGTGTAGAAGGATGAGTAGGTGGATGAGTAGGAGGATGAGTAGGAGGTTGTGTAGGAGGATGAGTAGGTGGATGTGTTGGAGGTACAGTTGGTGGATGTGTGGGAGGATGAGTTGGGGGTTCAGTTGGTGGATGTGTGGGAGGGTGTGTAGAGGGGTGAGTTGGAGTTGGATGTGTAGGAGGATGCGTTGGTGGGTAAGTTGCAGGGGGATAAGTAGGGGAAGGATGTTCAGTCACTGGAGGGTGGACAGTCGATTCCCCTGGATAACCCGTGAATCCAGGTGTGCTGTGTTCAGGATAATCGGTTCCTTTAAATAAAATCTATATTAGTATCCCAGAGAATATAAATAGCAGAGTTTGGCAGGATTCGAAGTATTAATAATAAATAATTAAGGTTTGAACATTTGTATTATTAACCCATTAACGGCCGAGCAATTATTGAGATAATTCAAAAGTTAATTTTAGGTAAAATTCTGCACTTCTTTTTATGATATCCATAAATGACTAATTGTATTACATACTGTGAATTTTTCTTTTAAATATACATAATGTATATGCTGTAAAATTTCCGGCAATGGTCGATTTTATATAAAAACGTGCAGTATGAAGTTTAGAACGAGTGATTTCACTCCCAGACTAAGCAAGAAATTTTCAGGCTTTTCTAAACTCGAAATTTTGCTTCACGCGCCACCGGTACAAAACTGATTCAATGTAAAGTTTAGCGGTGTGTTTTAAGCTTCGTAATATGTCAGTGTTTTGTACCGGTGGCGCATGAAGTAAAATTTCGAGTTTAGAAAAGCCTGAAAATTTGGTTTGGCCGCTCCGCGCTTCGCGCTACGCGACCAAACCAAATTTTCAGGCTTCTCTAAACTCGAAATTTTACTTCATGCTTAGCCTGGGAGTGGAAAGCACTCGCTTAAAGCTTTAAATTGGATTCTTTTAATAAACCGAGCATCGGAGAATGTGCAACGTATGCATATGGATACTTCAAAGAAAAATTATCGTTATGAAAATGTTCTGTGTTACATAAAACTCTCTGTATATTAAATTAACTTATTTAGTGATATAACTAACCAAACATTTATAATGTTGCGTGTACGCGTCAATGGCGCTTAATGGATTAATGATTCGAAAAACAGGTTTCGAATCTTTGATTCGAATCATGCTGTTGTCTTACGAATCCTTTATTCGAGTATTCGTGATTTGTATTATATTAGGTGATTGTAATCCGTACTTCAAATCCTTTGTTTGAGGATTTGTCCCATCTCTGATCAATAGTAATACTTAAAATAAATTAATTGACAACTACCACCAACTTGTAGATGATTTAAAATTGACACAAAGATTACTTTGCCTCTAGGCCCTGTTCTAAAACCCATAAATTAAATTACCTGGATATCCCGGATGAGCTGTTGACCCTCCTCCACCCGGATACCCAGTTATGCCGCCTGGAAACATTGTGGAACTACCACCTCCCGGATATCCTGTTGATCCGCCTGGATACCCCGTAGAACCACCACCTCCTGGATATCCTGTCGATCCACCTGGATACCCAGTAGATCCACCCCCTCCTGGATACCCAGTCGAAGTCCCTGGATGACTAGTAGACGGTCCTCCTCCTGGATATCCTGGAAACTCCGTTGTTGACGATCCTGGGTAACCAGTTGGAGGTTTCGTCGGGAATGGTTTTGGTGGCAGATATCCGGGGTATCCCGGTTTGAAGCCTCCGTTTCCTCCACCTCCATTACCACCAGGATGTCCTGGTTTGAACCCGTTGTTGTCCTCCGGGAAGTGGAAGGGTGGATCAGGGCTAACTCCTGCCGGTGGGTAGCCTATGAAGTTCTCGTCTTCATCTTTGTTTGGAGGTTGAAATGGCCTAGGTTTTTGCGTGTTTGTTGCTGTTGGTGGTAAATATTCTCGAAAGCTGCCTTGTCGTACTAAAATATAAATTTAGTGTAAGATTTGAAAATATGTTTTAAATAATATCGTTTTGTTAAGTTGTGATTAAAGTGGTGGTAGAATTGAAATAGTGGTTGCAATGATTGTTATCTTATCATCCCAAACAACAGAAATCCCATCTATTAGAAGAAAAAATGTAATACTTACGTTAAAATATAAATAGGTCAAATTTGAAAGAAAAGAAAGTTAGTTACTTGACACTAACATTCTCTTCTATTAAATTTAACTGTTGTATGTATATTTTCGAATAAAAATCAAACTAAAATAAACATTGATTTAATGAAGAAAACATTTGGTCAAATTTAACCAAGTGTTTTCTTTATTAAATCATAGTTAAATATGTTTCACCACGTGAAAGATGAGAAACTGGTTCAAGATAAAATAAACAATGTAAATACATTGGTAGTTAAAATCAGAGCTGGGATGAATCCTCAAAAACAGGATTCGAATCACGAATACTCGAATAAAGGATTCGTAAGTGAAAAATATCCTCAGTTTTGAATCACGGATACAAATCCTTTAAAAATAAATTTAAATCTATTATTTGCAATCAGTAGTATTTTATTCCATCAGTTTCTATTAACAAAAATGTTAATTTACCGACTAAATATCTGATTATATAATGATTTTAATTAATGATGATATATGTGTTATTGAACTTCATTTTAAATCTGTGTTTTATACGCGTGGCGCATGAAGTAAAATTTGGAGTTTAGAAAAGCCCCGTGAAAATTTGTCTCGGGTCGCTGGGCGACCCTCGACAAATTTTCTACGCGGGGCTTTTCTAAACTCGAAATTTTACTTCATGCTTAGTCTGGGAGTGGACAACACTCGTTCTTAGAAGTTTCAAATTAAAGGATCACTCTAGATTACTAAGTTTATTACCATTTTACAAAGGCTACAGCTCGAAGGACCAATCATGGTCTTCGGAGACCGAAGGACTACAGGGAATCGAAGTTTATTTACAAGAAAACAACGAATATCTAAAGGTTTACAGCATGGATAGGAAAGAAAACATCCAATTTTGAAATAACATCGAAGTTGGGGTGGTTTTCAGTGCGTTTTTAACTTCACTTTAAATCAGTGTTTTATACGCGTGGCGCATGAAGTAAAATTTCGAGTTTAGAAAAGCCCCGTGAAAATTTGTCTCGGGTCGCTGCGCGACCCTCGACAAATTTTCTACGCGGGGCTTTTCTAAACTCGAACTTTTACTTCATGCTTAGTCTGGGAGTGGACCGTCAAGATTTTCTACATGTCGAGATTTTCGATATTTCTAGATTTATGTCGATTTATTCACAGTTTGTTATTGTATTAAATGCAACTTTAATATTAAATAAAAACGGTTTTTTAGGAATAGAATATTCACCCATTAAGAGCCGAGCAAATTATAAAGTTAACTCTAAAAGTTAATTTTAGGTAAAATTTTGCATCTTTTTCTATGATTTCAATGAATGATTTATTATATTACAACGTCGATTTTTTAAAAGAGTTAAATTTAAAATTCAAACGAGTGTTGTCCACTCCCAGACTAAGCATGAAGTAAAATTTCGAGTTTAGAAAAGCCCCGCGTAGAAAATTTGTCAAGGGTCGCGCAGCGACCCGAGACAAATTTTCACGGGGCTTTTCTAAACTCGAAATTTTACTTAATGCGCCACGCGTATAAAACACTGATTTCAAGTGAAGTTAAAAATATACTATTAACGTTGGATATTTTTCATGGTTAATTAATCAAATATGCGTTTACAAATATTTGAATTATTCGAAAATTTTGAATATTTATATCCAAATATGAATAATTTAGTGATTTAAATATTCATATTAGAATATTTAACTATTTGAATTAATCGAATTCGAATCCCAGCCTTAATTGCGATGATTCGAATTATTTTGGAGGATTTGAATCCGTGTATGAGGATTCGAATCCTTTTATAAGAATTCGAATCCTTTTATAAGGATTCGAATCATCTACGTCTGGATTCGAATACGAATCCTTTTAAAAAAATGTAACGAATCCGGATCACGAATCCGTTTTCACTAAAGTATTCGAATACCTCTTTTGAATCCTCTAAAAGGATTCGAATCCGGGAATCGAATCCTAAATGATTCGAATCCTGCCCAGCTCTGGTTAAAATGTAACTACTAAAATTTGAAATTAACGGAAATGTCAAAGCAAAGGTATTCATTATAAAGGAGAGAAATGTGTAAGGAAAATGCAAAAAGTATAAGAACAATTAATTTTCGAAGAATTAAAACAAAATTTTGTTCAACTTTTCAAAATGTATAGCTAATTTTAATGTTTTGAGTGACAACAATTTTTATAAAATCGTTAGAAAATCTATTCTACATGTAGAAGAAATATAGATTAAGCTGACCATACAGAGGATTAGGCCAACAATAGAAATAGAAAATATAGAAAAAGATTAGGGTTTTATTTAAAAAGAAAACTATGTGCTCCCAAAAAATAGTAGGAAAGAAGTCGTTGTAGATTAATTTGAATAAAAAAACATACTCCTTCGACTATTCTGTGTGTACACTCCTTGTAACCACTGCAGAATGTTTTGGACCATTTGATCT
The DNA here is from genome assembly GCA_932526585.2 of Philonthus cognatus. Lineage (NCBI taxonomy): Eukaryota > Metazoa > Arthropoda > Insecta > Coleoptera > Staphylinidae > Philonthus > Philonthus cognatus. Next base: position 52,170,101 of record OW052247.1, on the reverse strand, counting down.
GCACTCGTCTGCCTGGTAACTCTTTTCACTGGGTTAAACAATGCATCGTATTAGTTTCATTAGTTGGTTAAGCATGCATGAATAAAAAAAAAACGAACGAACAATAATTTCGCAAACGTTTTCAACTGTTTTTGTTCTCTTGCGCTAACTTCAAATAACAAAAAGAAACTTATATTGCGCAAAGACCTTTGCTGCAATCAGATTATTTGATTCAAAATTAAAAAGTGTGATATATTCCTTTTCATGTGAAGTTATCATTGGGAAACATTTTCAACTGTTTTTGATCTCTTATGCTTACTTCAAATAACAAGGAAACACTTTTCTAAGAAAAAACCTTTACAGTTAATCAGATTGTCTGATTTAAAATTAGTCCTTGTTTTGATCAGATTGTTTGATTCAAAATAAGTTCTTGTTTTTGATTGGTTACGAAAGGTAGTTCTTTGTGAATTATTCCTCTCTATGTAAAGTTGTCAATGAAAAAAAGTTTTCAACTGTTTTTGTTCTCTTGTACTAACTTCAAATTAAAAGGATCACTTTTTTTAGGAAAAGATCTCCGCAGCCAATCAGATTACCTGATTCAAATTAGTCCTTGTTTTGATCAGATTGTTTGGTCCAAAATAAGTCCTTGCTTTGATCAGATTGTCTGATTCAAAATAAGTTCTTGTTTTTTGATTGGTTGCGAAACGTAGTTTCTTGTGAATTATTTCTCTTCATGTGAAGTTATCATGAGAAACAAGTTTTCTGTTTTCTGTTTTTGTTCAGTTATGCTAACTTTAAATAACAAGGAAAAACTGTTCTAAGGAAAAGACCTTCACAGCCAATCAGATTGCCTGATTCGAAATTAGTCCTTGTTTTGATCAGATTGTTTGATTTAAAATAAGTTCTTGTTTTTGATTGGTTGCGAAAGGTAGTTCTTTGTGAATTATTCCCCTCCATGTAAAGTTGTTAATGAAAAAAGTTTTCAACTGTCTTTGTTCTCTCATGCTAACTTCAAATTTCAAGGAAACACTATTATTAGGAAAAGATCTTTGCAGCCAATCAGATTGATTGATTTAAAATTAGTCCATTTTTATCAGATTATTTGATTCAAAATGAGTCCTTGTTTTGATCAGATTGTTAAGTTCTTGTTTTTGATTGGTTGCGAAAGGTAGTTCTTTGTGAATTATTCCTCTCCATGTAAAATTGTCAATGAAAAAAGTTTTCAACTGTTTTTGTTCTCTTGTGCTAACTTCAAATTAAAAGGATCACTTTTGTTAGGAAAAGACCTCTGCAGCCAATCAGATTGCCTGATTCAAATTAGTCCTTGTTTTGATCAGATTGTTTGGTCCAAAATAAGTCCTTGCTTTGATCAGATTGTCTGATTCAAAATAAGTTCTTGTTTTTTGATTGGTTGCGAAACGTAGTTTCTTGTGAATTATTTCTCTTCATGTGAAGTTATCATGAGAAACAAGTTTTCTGTTTTTGTTCTGTTATGCTAACTTCAAATAACAAGGAAAAACTGTTCTAAGGAAAAGACCTTCACAGCCAATCAGATTGCCCGATTCAAAATTAGTCCTTGTTTTGATCAGATTGTTTGATTTAAAATAAGTTCTTGTTTTTGATTAGTTGCGAAAGGTAGTACTTTGTGAATTATTCCCCTCCATGTAAAGTTGTTAATGAAAAAAGTTTTCAACTGTCTTTGTTCTGTTATGCTAACTTCAAATTACAAGGAAACACTTTTGTTAGGAAAAGATCTTTGCAGCCAATCAGATTGATTGATTTAAAATTAGTTCATTTTTATCAGATTATTTGATTAAAAATGAGTCTTTGTTTTGATCAGATTGTTTGATTCAAAATAAGTTCTTGTTTTTTGGTTGGTTGCGAAAGGTAGTTTCTTGTGAATTATTTCTCTCCATGTTAACTTCACATGGAGAGAAATAATTCACAAGTTTACTGTTTTCTGTTTTTGTTCTGTTATGCTAACTTCAAATAACAAGAAAAAACTTTTCTAAGGAGAAGACCTTCACAGCCAATCAGATTGCCTGATTCAAAATTAGTCCTTGTTTTGATGAGATTGTTTGATTTAATATTAGTCCTTGTTTTGATCAGATTGCTTGATTCAAAATTAGTACTTGTTTTAATCAGATTGTTTGATACAAAATAAGTCCTTGTTTTGATTAGATTGATTCGAAATCAGTCCTTGTTTTGATTGGTTGCGAAAGGAAGTTCCTTGTGAATAATTCCTCTTCATGTGAAGTTATCATTGGAAAGGATATGAAATGACAACCCACATGAGCAAACAGATGGTTGATCATCCTTACGAAAACGTTTTATGTGGTTGCCACGTTGATCAAACATTATTTAAATTTTGCTTGCTCAGTGGCTAATTAATCCTTAATTTTAATTGGGTTAGTGGATAAATGGTAGCTCTTACGTCAAAAGAACTCGTACACTTTTTTGTAATCACCCACTGAGCAAAAAACAAACAAATAATGTTACATCAACATTGTAGCAACATTAAACGTTGTTTTGATGTTGAAGAAACATTACTTAAATGGATTTGCTCAATGGGCATCAATTAAAATGTTTAAGATAAATCACGTTATTCAATGTTATATTTCTAGTTAAGAAGCTTTTGATTAAATTTGGCCGAAATTATAAATAATTGCGTTGCGCATGCTTTTCTTAAATTAATGATACAAATAAAAACAAATTGTTAACATACCACTTCTTAAGGCATCTCTTTTGACAAAAAGCGCATGTTGCTGGGAGTGTATTTCTGGTAGCCAAGTCGTCACCAGTGCGGCGACTGTCAATACAACTACCCTCATTCTGAAACATAATACAATACAAATTTAATTACAGTTTTCCTAATAATAAATACATAGTTTTTGAGAGATGTGTGGCTGAAAAGTAATCTCCAACAAATATTTAATTTATATTTTCAACTTGTTTCTCATTGATCACTTGATGAAACATGATTAAATATTTTAAAAAAATTAAATTTAAAATAAAATCACTAATTAGTGAAACATACCAAGTGATTTTATTTTAAATTTAATTTTTTTTAAATATTTAATTTATATTGGTTTTGTAACTTAAATTCACTTGGTTTTGTATCAGTTATATGTATTTTATTTTTCTACTAGTTTCGGCTTAATTCCTTTACCAAGATTGATTATATTTCATTAACAAAAAGTAATTCGTCTAAATTTTTATCTAAACATGTTTGGATTTAATAACTTAGAACTTAAGTCTGGTTTAACTACTCAAACTCAATTTAGGATATTTTTCCAATCTTTTTTTTCTCTGGTTACCTGTGATTTTATACAGGGAATTTTTCTGTTAAGTATACATATGGATACGCTTTTTTTAGGAGTTCAAGTTGAAGCTTAAAACGAGTGTTTTCCACTCCCAGGTTAAGCATGAAGTAAAATTTCGAGTTTAGAAAAACCTGAAAATTTGGTTTGGTCGCTCCGCGAAGCGGAGCGACCAAACCAAATTTTCAGGTTTTTCTAAACTCGAAATTTTACTTCATGCGCCACCCGTATTAAACACTGATCTAGTTATTGGTGATTTTATACAGGAAATTTTCTTTTAAATATACACATACATACGCGTTTTTTAAAAGAGTTCAATTTAAAGCTTTAAACGAGTGTTTCCACTCCCAGATTAACCCATTAACAGCCGAGCAATCATATAGTTAACTATAAAAGTTGATTTTAGTTAAAATTCCACACTTCTTTTTATAATTTCTACGAATGATTTATTGTATTGCATACTGTGAATTTTTCTTTTAAATATACAGGGTGTCTACGTTAAACTGTTCGTTAAAAGTTTATGGGGTTGCTGTTGCTAAAAATTTGAAAAAAATCCTTGTCATACGGTTGAATTAGTTCTCCTCATGTGAAATATTTTTAACTTTATATCACTTACGGTTCCCTCGGAAGTAGAACCAAATTTGTTATTTTAAATGAAACACCCTATATATTAGTAATTTTTTGAATTCCTCGTTTAAATTGCAATACATTTTATTCGAACATATGTACACTTATCTCTCATAGTATTCAAGAAAACAAATATATTTCTAAAATGTTGACCTCTAAAAGGCATCTTGAAATCTGTCTGTAACTTCTCTTAAGAATAAGATAAAAATATGATTTATATCTCAACTTGTACCTAGAGAATGCCTCTATGAATGAAGTAATTAGAAGCTGTCAATTTTAACAATTAGTGTTCTTAAAATGTCAATATCGAAGTGCCCTCTTCAATATCTTGTAATTTAATTTTTTTAAATGGAATGACCTATTTTTTATCACATGGTACGATTGGGGGGGAAATTTCCTACAAAAAAGTATTTACAAGTATACTCCTAAAGCAAGCAGTTTTCGAATTATTTCGAAGATTCGTTTTTCGTCGCATTTATGCAGGGAATAATGCGCGCATAAGTCGCAATCGAATTTTAATAGACAACTAGTATGCTTTTGTTTTGTACTCTAGGCAGCCTAGACTATAGTCTCTAGACTCTAATTATCTAGACTCTAATAGTTAAGTTCTGTACTCCAGGCAGCCAGACAATAGTCTAGACTAATTATATAGACTCTAATCAGTCTGTAGATAAGACTATAGTTTGTATACTCATCCCCAGACTCTAATATCTAGAATAGGATCTCTAATTGCTCTACTATAGACATCTTAAACTCTACAGATTTGACATTTGACCCAGACTCTAAACTCTACATTTTGAGCAGTCGACTTATGTAGACTAAACTAAAGTTTCTAGACAGTCTAGACTAGTCTGTGGACTAGTTTGTATACTTTAATCTGTGAACTCTAATCTGTAGACTCTATCTAGTCTGTAGACTAGTCTATGGACTTTATCTAGTCTGTAGACTGTATCTAATCTGTAGACTCTAGTCTGTGGACTATCTAGTCTGTAGACTCTATCTAATCTGTAGACTCTAGCCTATGGGCTGTGTCTAGTCTATAAACGCTAGACTGTGCACTCTATCTAGACTGTACACTCTAGCCTGTGGACTCTATCTAGTCTGTAAACTAGTCTTTGGACTTAATTTAGTCTGTAAACTCTAGTACGTGGACTCTATCTAGTCTGACTCTAGTTTGTGGATTCTATCAAGTCTGTAGACTCTATCCAGTCTGTAGATTCTAGTTTGTGGACTCTATCTAGTCTGTAGACTAAACTGTATCTAGTCTGTGGACTCTGTCTAGTTTATAGACTAGTTTGTGGTCTCTATCTAGTCCCTAGACTCTAATCTGTAGACTGTATCGGGTCTGTAGACACTATCTAGTCTGTATACTCTAGCCTGTAGACTCTATTTAGTCCTCAAACTCTAGTCTGTAGACTCTATCCAGTCCGTAGACTCTAGTCTGGGGATTCTATTTAATCTGTAGACTGTAGTCTATGGACTAGACTATAATATGTAGACTTATTTGTAGACTCTGATACCTACACTCTAATCTGTAAGCTCTATATTCTAGGTACCCTATACTCTAGACTTTGAACAGTCGACCCAGACTCTAAAATCTGCACTTTGGACATCAAGCAGTCGACTCATGTAGATTCTAAACTGGAGTCTTTAGACAGCCTAGACCAGTCTGTGGACTCTAGTCTAGAAACTAGAGTCTAGTCTGTATACTAGGCTGTAGATTATAGTGTGTAGTGCAGTCGACTTATGGTAGACTCTAAACTATAGTCATTTGACAACCTAGACTCTAGTCTGTAAACTATACTTTGTAGAATAGACTGTAGATTCTAGTTTATAGTGCAGTCGACTTATCTATACTCTAAACTGAAGTCTTTAGACAGCCAGACTAGTCTGTTGACTCCAATCTATAGACTTAATTATGTAGACTCTTGCCTGTACATTTTAATTTGGAGACTAGGCTGTAGATTCTAGTGTGTAATGCAGTCGATGTATGTAAATTTTAAACTAGAGCCTTTAGACATTTGTTGATTTGTGTAATTATTCATTTTGTTGATTTTTGTAAAACTTTGTACTAATTCTTTTTATTATTTGACATTTCGCAATACAATCGCGACAAAACAAAAGCATGCTACTTGCCTACTAAAATTCAATTGCGACTTATCCTCGAAATAATTTGAAAACTGCTTGCTTTAAGAGTATAGTTGTATAATACTTTTTTGTAGGAAATATTAACCGCAATCGTACCATGTGATAAAAAATGGGTCATTCCATTTGAAAAAACTGAATTACTAGATATTGAAGAGGGCACTTAGATATTGACATTTTAAGAAAACTTATTGTCAAAATTGACAGTTTCCAATTAATTTACTCACAGAGGCATCCTCCAGGTACAAGTAGAGATATAAATCATATTTTGATCTTATTCTTAAGAGAATTTACAGACAGATTTCAAGATGTCTTTTAGAGCTCAAAATTTTAGAAATATATTTTTTTCTTGAAAACTATAAGAGATAAGTGTACATATGTTCTAATAAAATATGTTGCAATTTAAACGAGGAATTCTAAAAAGTACTAATATATAAGGTGTTCCATTTAAAATAATAAATTTGGTGCTACTTCCGGTGGAACCGAAAGTGATATAAAGTTGAAAATATTTCACATTAGGAGAACTGATTCAACCGTATAACAAGGATTTTTTTCACATTTTTAGTGCAACGGCAACGCTATAAACTTTTAACGGACGGTTTAGCATAGACACCCTGTACATAATGTATACGCTGTAAATGTAAGGCATTCGTCTATTTTGTATAAAAACGTGCAATGTGAAGTTTAGAAGGAGTATTTCCACTCCCAGAGTAAGCATGAAGTAAAATTTCGAGTTTAGAAAAGCCCCGCTTAGAAAATTTGTCGAGGGTCGCGCAGCGACCCGAGACAAATTTTCACGGGGCTTTTCTAAACTCGAAATTTTACTTCATGCGCCACGCGTATAAAGCATTGAAATATTGTTAAGTTAGAAATACACTAAAAATATTTTTTTAAAATAAGTAATAATCGAGATATTTGAATAACAAAATATTTACTTTATTCTTCATACATTTTTAAGTCAAATCAAATAATATAATATATCAAATTAACTTATTTAGTCATTTAATTAAAATAAAATGAATAATGTTGCGTATATGCATCAATGGCGCCAAATGGGTTAAGCATAAAGTAAAATTTCGAGGTTAGAAAACCATGAAAAAAAAACTTTATTTGCCAAAAAGTAATTCGTCGAAATTTTCATCTGAACATGTTTGAGATTACCAACTTAGAACTCGAATCTATTTCAACAACCCCAAACTGAGTTAAAGATATTATTACATTTCTTTTTTTCTCTAAATTCAGGCTTACCTGAACTCGAAATTGTATTTCTTGTCCCACGCGTATTAAACACTGAAATATTGTGAACAAGTGAACTTCATTTGAAATCAGTTTAATACGCGTGGCGCATGAAGTAAAATTTCGAGTTTAGAAAAGCCTGAAAATTTGGTTTGGTCGCTCCGCGCTTCGCGCTACGCGACCAAACCAAATTTTCAGGCTTTTCTAAACTCGAAATTTTACTTCATGCTTAACCTGGGAGTGGAAAACACTCGTTTAAAGCTTCAAATTGAACTCTCCGAAACAACGAAAATCTAAAGATTTACTCCATATTATTGGGATATGCAACTTAAACGTCAAGTATACGTATATGTATCCGTGAGATTAACTTTTTTCCAAGTTAACAAAACCCATTGAATAAAGTGGTTGCAAAACGTTAATTGAGCGCGCGAACATTTCCATTTATTTTTTGATGTTTCAATGGACGAACAATGAGTGCCAAGTTCCCAAATAAATATTTCGGCGCAATCTTCCTACCGCGCGCTTTTACAATTTTTTCCACATTTTCTCATCGGCAAACAACTTAATTGGCAAGGATAAGAACACGCGTGCTGCACAATCCAAGGTTTGTTTTCATTAGAAAAAAAAAAATTGGTCATTTGTAATTCAAATTCGCGAGTTCATTGTTCTTGAGTAAATAGAAACATATTGCAGTATCGAATGATAACAAAAGAATTATAAAAAGCAAATACGTAAAGGTGCAATCAGACACTAGAACTTTTACTGGAAAAGCAATTAAATTTACTGCGTGAGCAATAGGGATTATAATACTGTTAAACTGGTTTACCGATTTATCTTTAAATGGTAAAAATCATCTCCAAAATTTACAAATAATTGGGCAATCCAATACACATTTAGGGTATTGGGTTGCCTATAATAATTGTTGTATACAATTGATTCAATGCGTTTGATTCGCGTTTTTACATTTAGATTTATATTGTACGTATACATCGTGATATGCATACTTAAAAGAAAATTTCCTTGCATGCATACAAGTAATATTTATCACTTTGGGAGGTAGATGAATCTGAATTTTGTAAAAACAGTTCACTGTGACATTTAAGTTCAAATTAAAATATTAATGGATATTGATAGCTAACGCCATCTAATGCTTCATAGTGGCATCGCACTTTGTGCATTCGTGTCACTGACGATGCCACTATGAAGCATTAGATGGCGTTAGCTATCAATATCCATTAATAGTTTTCACATATTGGCTAACGCCATCTAATGCTTCATAGTGGCATCGCACTTTGTGCATTCGTGTCACTGACGATGCCACTATAAAGCATTAGATGGCGTTAGCTATCAATATCCATTAATAGTTTTCACATATTGGCTTGAAATAGTCAGAAATGTTCAGTATTTCTCAGCACTGGGTCGAGACCACACTGAAGAGGACCTTGAAGGCCGAAACGCGTCTGTGGGTATCTGGTGCCGGAATACTGAACACAAATTCAACTTTTCAAATTAAAATACTCGTTACTAAAGGGTGTCCCAACAAAAGCGCCGGATTTAATTATAAAGAAAAACATATTTATTTTTTCAATTAAGCAAACATATTTGTTTCAACATAAAGAAAAATAGTTCCGATTAAACATGAAATACAACATCAGGCAAATGACCACCACGAAACCTCTGGCACAGGGTTATTCTTTTGTTGAAATTTTGAATAACGTTTTCGCATAAATGTGGCTGTATTTCACCAATAACGCGCCGGATTTCCTCTTTAAGATGTTGAACTGTTTCAGGCTTATTTGCATACACCTTTTGCACATAGCTCCAAAGAAAAAAGTCCATCGGCGTTAGATCGCAAGATCTTGGTGGCTAATGTTGATCGCCAAATCGAGAAATGACACGGCCTGGAAATTTGGTCTGCAGTAACACCATTGTTTCACGTGCTGTGTGGCAGGTCGCACCGTCTTGTTGGAAAAACATGTGCTCCACATCAATTACATCCGATTCGGGCCACAAAAACTCCGTTAACATTTCCCGATACCGCACACCAGTAACAGTTAGCGCATTTCGAGCCGCATTTTCAAAGAAATACGGCCCAATCACTCCGCCAGCCCAAAATGCGCACCAAACCGTTACTCGCGGTGGATGCATTGGCTGTTCGAGTACCACACAAGGATTTTCAGCACCCCAAATCCGACAGTTTTGTTTATTTACGTATCCGTCGAGTTGAAAATGTGCCTCATCTGAAAAAATGATTTTCTTCGAAAAATCCGGATTAATTTGATGATGTTCCAACACCCAATCAGCAAATCCACGGCGCTGCTCATGGTGCGACCAGACCAAAATCCCTAAAATCTACCGATTTCTATCTCTTTCGTAAAATGTTGAAGGGTAAGGGGAAAGAGACCGAGCACTCAAGGGGTGATCCATTATGAACACCGACCGCATTTTTTTAGTGTCAATGTCAACCCGATATTAGCAGGTAGTAAGAAGTCCATCTGTTTTCAGCCGGCGCGTGGCGTTATCTTTTATTCGGTTTGGGGTAGTTTTCATGGTCCCTTGGCTTGATTTCTTGCACCAATTGAATCTTGTACGCGTGCAAATGCAGATCTTTTACCAAGATTCGTTGCATAGTGGTTTTGGAAATGTTTAATTCTTGACCAAAGCCTTACACCGAAAGGTAGATAGGCAAAGGAATAAATAAATAAATAAATAATTCTTGACCACGATGCCGAATGGAAGTTCCTGGATTCTCGGCCACAGATTCCCTTACTGTGTCTATAGTTTCGAGTGACCGACAAGGACGATGACGAACAATGGTCTTCTGATCCATCAGCGTAAATTTTGTCTCAAATTTTGTAATTAAACGCCTCACTGTCGATTCATTTGGCGCATAATGGCGACCGAAAACTTGACGTAATATGCGAATTGTTTTCGCAAAACTTTCACCATTTTTGTAATGTGTTTTTACAATAATTAAACGTTGTTCGTTTGAATACTTCTCGATACTCTTAAATCGCGTGGTCTGTACTTGACAACTGTCAAAAAAAAAATCACCGTACAACTCGTATTAACAAAATGGCGGCAAATTTAAATCCGGCGCTCTTGTTGGGACACCCTTTATAACAATATGAATCTCCTCGTTAAACGAGTTTAGTATACGTTGTAATAGAGCACACAACAGTACAAGAAATAATGTTACTATAAAAATACTTTAAAAAAAGGTTGCTGGGGGGCCCGCAAAAATATTAGATTTTTAAAAAATATTATAAATTTTTTAAAAATCAAAGATTTTCTTCTTAATATTATAAATATCTTGAACAAGTTTCTCATCTTTCACGTGGTGAAACATATCGTATATTCAATAAAAAAAACCTCTAGAGTGCCTTTTTTTAAATTTAAGTTGGCTACACCCTTTAGGAATTGTCATATTAAACGTCATAATTATAATGTATAATTTCAGAGTTGCCAACCTACAATTTATTCCATGGCACTCTAGAGGTTTTATTTTATTGAACATACTATATTTAACTATGATTTCAAATCATTATAAATAATAAGAAACTATAAGAATCGTAAGCTTATTTTCTCGAATTCAAATAGTTTTGAATTTTAATTTTATCTTATAAATATCATTACCTATTTTATTTTCTGCAGGAAATATTATTTCATTACTATTTCGTGTATATAAAATATCACGAAAACTGTTTAAACGGTCGCGGTTTGAACTCTCCTTTAACCAACCTTAAACCAAACACGAAATTTTACTTTATGCTTAACCAAGGAGTACAAGCGATATTTATATTTGAAAGAAATAAAGGAAATATAATGTTAGTTAACTTTGAGCATTTTCAGTTGAGTGATCGAATGTTCATGAAATGTTTACAGGAATTATGAAAACAAGGAATAAAAATTATTTACACTAAATCCCTCCACTGTTGAACAAAAGTTATATAAAGTGAAAATTGATCAACTGCCGAAATGAAAAGCCTAAAATTTGGATTGGTGATTTTTGCTAAGACCGTTAAAATGGAATCAATTAAGAAAATAACTCTTACGAAACAAAACGATCAACATTTATCTGTTATATAAAATAATGATTTAAGTCCCTATGCGTGATATGCCATCTCCAATGTCCTGTTTAAAATGTTGTAAACCATTTTAAAGATTCCCTTTCATTTTCCAAATTAGATCATCGTCAACATTTAAAATAAACATAAATTAAGGTGAACATCAGTGGCTTTGCTTTTGTTTTGTTGTTGGGATTTCGAACAATGTTTCCACTCCCAGATTAAGCATGAAGTAAAATTTCGAAATCTCGAGTTTATAAAAGCCTTAGACCAAACCTTACACCAAACCAAATTTTTTAGGCTTTTCTAAGCTCGAAATTTTACTTCATGCGCCACGCGTATAAAACACTGAAACTGTGAAATTAAAAATATACTGCTGAATCAGAATTAAATAAATAGTGCTTAAGCAGGATTAAAAATATACTGCTATGAAACAATATTTTGAATTTCACAATATTTCAGTATTTTATACGCGTGGCGCATGAAGTAAAATTCGCTCCGCTTCGGAGCGACCAAACCAAATTTTCAGGCATTTCTAAACTCGAAATTATATATATATATAAATATATTATCTCCGAACAACAACCAAGAAATTCAAAATCCAACCCCTTCCGAAAATAATATTGAAATTGTCACTACTACATCATTAGAAGAACAAAACAGAAGAGTAACACGAAGCCAAACAAGAAATTCACGCATCAAGTAGTACGTAAAAGTCAAACCAGAGCCAAGAAAATACGCGGGACCAAACCCGAAGAAACAGTGATACATATATATATATATATATATATATATATATATATATATATATATATATATATATATATAAGGGTATCGGGTATTTGTTTTCGCGCCATATTCGAAACGGGGCGTCTAAAGGGTGCGGGGAGGGGTTCGTGGCGTCCGCCACTTTGTGGAGTTTTAGTCACGATGGAACAGTACTCGGGGACGCTACGCGCATTTTGCGTACGAGCGTATTATCGTAATGGTGATTCAATGGTGACTGCTCAACGTCTCTATCGTGCGGAATATCGTACACGCTACGCGCCAAGTGACGATAGCATTAGGAAATGGATCAGGATGTTCGAGAATACAGGTGCGACAGTTAAAATTCAAAACTCTGGTCGTCCTCGTTCAGTTCGCGATGAAGAAACAGTTGAAGAAGTTGAGGCGTCGGTTCGTCAAAATCAGTCTTTATCCATCCGAAAGCGAAGCCAAGCGTTGAACATCAAAAAATCGTCTTTAGATTGGATTTTAAAGTAAGACTTACATCTAAAAGCCTATAAAATTCAGTTGGTTCAAGAATTGAAGGATACGGACTATGCTAATCGACTGAATTTTGCGAACGAAATGCTGCAGCGATTTAACAACTTTAACAACATACTGTTCAGTGACGAAGCAAATTTTCACCTGAATGGTCATGTTAATAGGCAGAATTGTCGTTACTGGGCAGTGGAGAATCCGAGACGAAAGCATGAACGACCCCTGCATAGCCCAAAGGTCGTTGTTTGGGCCGCTATGTCTGCTAAAGGCATACTTGGTCCTTATTTTCATGAAGATCAACGAGGCCGAGCAATTAATGTGAATAGTGACCGTTATTGCGATATGTTGCGAAATTTTTTGGTCCCAGAGTTGCAGGAGTTTGCAGGTTTCAACTCAAGAACGTGGTTCCAGCAAGATGGGGCCACTTGCCATACCTCAAATAACTCAATGGAAGTTGTTAACGAATTATTCCCTAATAAAGTCATTTCGCGAAGGGGTAACATCAACTGGCCTCCCAGAAGCCCCGACCTTAGCCCGCTTGACTATTTTGCATGGGGATACCTTAAAAGTAAGGTTTATCAAAACAATCCGACGAATCTAACCCAGTTAAAGCAAAACATCAGGTCAGAAATGGCAGCAATATCGATAGCTATGTGTCAACGTGTTATCGCCAATCTTCGTTTCCGTTTAGAAGAGTGCCAGCAACGTAACGGTCATCATTCGGATAACATCATCTTTTCCAAATAATTCTCCAATTCATATGCTAATAATAAACAATAAATTTTTTTATTGCATACAAATAATTTTTGTTTCATTGAACTTACAAATACCCGGTACCTTTTCTGGACACCTTGTATATTATCAAAACCCTTATACCCTTTCAGGTGTTGGGCGCATTAGTCTAATTAATGCCTATATCTGTGTGTCGTAAACTATTATTCTCCAATTTTTCTTGTCAATTGCTGTCTTCCTGGCTTCCTCAATTGTTAATTGTTTTTCCTTTAGTATGTTGGCTATCCCTTCGTTCCACGTTTTTCTTGGTCGTCCCGGTTTCCTTTTCTTCGTTGTCCGTGCCTGCCATACTCTCTTTGCCATTCTATTGTCTTTCATTCGTTGCGAAATTTTACTTCATGCTTAGTCTAGGATTCGAAACACTCGCTCGAAACTTCAAATTGAACTCATTGCATAAAACAACGAAAGCTCCAAAATGGATACGCGTCGGGATATGTATACTTAAAAGAAATATTTCCTATATGTTTATATCTGCAGCATAACCAATAAAATTGTCCAACAATACACCCAACGGCAATCGCATACCAAAAAAAAAAAAAACAGTAAGGTCCAGTTGTTGAATCGTGGTTCAAGCTCAGTTTAGATTTAAACTAGGTTTAAATACATTTTGGTGTTTTTCAATTAAGGCTTAGTGCTAAGCTGTGGTTTAAACTCGAGTTTTCGTAAGCGGCCGACCACCACCGCTTAACATGCTAAACTTGAATTCATAACCTCAAACCAGAGCTGGGCAGGATTCGAATCATTCAGGATTCGATTCCCGGATTCGAATCCTTTTCGAGGATTCAAAAGAGGTATTCGAATACTTTAGTGAAAACGGATTCGTGATCCGGATTCGTTACGTTTTTTTAAAAGGATTCGTATTCGAATCCAGACGTAGATGATTCGAATCCTTATAGAAGGATTCGAATTCTTATAAAACGATTCGAATCCTTATAAAAAGATTCGAATCCTTATAAAAGGATTCGAATCCTTATAAAAGGATTCGAATCCTTATAAAAGGATTCGAATCCTCATTCACGAATTCAAATCCTCCCAAATAATTCGAATCATAGCTATTAAGGCTGGGATTCGAATTCGATTAATTCAAATAGTTAAATATTCTAATTTGAATATTTAAAAATAAAACACGACGTACGTTTTTGATGTTTTTACGTTTACTTCTAGAGATCGAATTCATCATATATACATATTTACAAGTTTATAAATGAATTACCCCCACAACGGGGTGTGCATCTTAATTTTCTATTGGTTAGAAATATTAGTGGGAGAACAGTGTTAAATAAGGAGAAGGTTATGAAACGGAAGATAAAAAGGATATTGGCAACGAGGCCTCATCTTAGGGATTTCTAAACTTTTACATTTACATTTCCACAAAATATATACAAAGGTTTAAAAACGGTTATTTACATTAACTAAATTGCATCCTAATAAAACTGTGTAAAGAGTCTTTCACGGTCGCTGGTAATTGTAAGTAATAAAAGCAACCCCATGCGGCGACGGGTGCTGGTCGGGTTTTGACCTGCTAGGGTACTCGCGGTATTGAGAAATATTTATATTCAAATATGAATAATTTAGTGTGAAATTATTCATATTTGAATATAAATATTTAAATTTTGGAATAATTCTAATATTTGTGAATGCATATTTGGTTACTTAACCATTAAACTTTTCTAAACTCGAAATTTTACTTCATGCGCCACGCGTATAAAACACTGATTTCAAGTGAAGTTAAAAATATACTACTAAGGTTGGAACTTAGTAGTATATTTTTAACTTCACTTGAAATCAGTGTTTTATACGCGTGGCGCATGAAGTAAAATTTCGAGTTTAGAAAAGCCCCGTGAAAATTTGTCGAGGGTCGCGCAGCGACCCGAGACAAATTTTCTACGCGGGGCTTTTCTAAACTCGAAATTTTACTTCATGCTTAGTCTGGGAGTGGACAACACTCGTTTCAACTTTAAATTTAACTCTTTTATAAAATCAACGTATGTAATATAATAAATCAGTCGTTGAAATCATAGAAAAAGATGCAAAATTTTACCTAAAATTAACTTTTAGAGTTACCTTTATAATTTGCTCGGCTCTCAATGGGTGAATATTCTATTCCTAATAAAAACCGTATTTATTTAATATTAAAGTTGCATTTAATATAATAACAAACTGTGAATAAATCGACAAAAATCTTGAAATATCGAAAATCTCGACATGTAGAAAATCTTGACGGTCCACTCCCAGACTAAGCATGAAGTAAAATTTCGAGTTTAGAAAAGCCCCGCGTAGAAAATTTGTCGAGGGTCGCGCAGCGACCCGAGACAAATTTTCACGGGGCTTTTCTAAACTCGAAATTTTACTTTATGCGCCACGCATGTAAAACACTGATTTCAAGTGAAGTTAAAAACGCACTGAAAACCAACCCAACTTCGATATTTTTTCAAAATTGGATGTTTTCTTTCCTATCCATGCTGTAAACCTTCAGATATTCGTTGTTTTCTTGTAAAGAAACTTCGATTCCCTGTAGTCCTTCGGTCTCCGAAGACCATGATTGGTCCTTCGAGCTGTAGCCTTTGTAAAATGGTAATAAACTTAGTAATCTAGAATGATTCTTTAATTTGAAACTTCTAACAACGTGTGTTGTCCACTCCCAGACTAAGCATGAAGTAAAATTTCGAGTTTAGAAAAGCCCCGCGTAGAAAATTTGTCGAGGGTCGCGCAGCGACCCTCGACAAATTTTCACGGGGCTTTTCTAAACTCGAAATTTTACTTCATGCGCCACGCGTATAAAACACTGATTTAAAATGAAGTTCAATAACACATATATCATCATTAATTAAAATCATTATTTAATCAGATATTTAGTCGGTAAATGAACATTTTGGTAATAGAAACTGATGGAATAAAATATTACTGGTTGCAAATAATAGATTCAAATTTATGTTTAAGGGATTTGTATCCGTGATTCAAAAATGAGGATTCGAATCTTTGATTCGAATCATATTTTTCACTTACGTATCCTTTATTCGAGTATTCGTGACTCAAATCATATTAGGTGATTCGGATTCGTGATTCGAATCCTCTTTTTGAGGATTCATCCCAGCTCTTCCTTAAACATCAAAAATAGTTGACTTTCTAATATTGTGTGGACAATGAAGTAAATATACGGTATTTCTATAATTGAATAGATGTCGATAGATCATTCCTAAGCCGTTCGGATCGTTGACGTAGCGCTAGATTTCCTTATTCTTTTGCATCCTTTCGGTCACCTGTTTTTTAGATTGAATCCTTACATTGCTTTCAAGTCTATCTACCTCATCCTAGTAGTTTTATGTTTCTTTTCCTTTTCCTAACCCTCAGAAAGAGCGAATAGTGCAGCAATAGTGTTAATATTATCTCCTTTCATTAATTAGGACGATTTTATACTTTTGAATCCTTTTGGTCACATCTTTTTTAATATTCACTTTTCTTACATTGCTTTGTTGCTTTCTACTGTTTTGTACTGATTGTCGCTAAGTCATGCCAGACTTTAATTCAGTCGAGACTCAATAATAATAATAATAACAATTATTATCTTAATTATCTCAATAACTAAAATCTCAAAATACCCAAACAAGCTAAAGATGGATAACTGACATAATACGAGTAGTTGTCAGAATTATTGTGTCAAATAATAACGTTTGTTCCAAAACGGTAGATGTGACGGTAATGAACAGGCGCGCTCGGCGCTGCAGAACTTTATCTGCATTTTACTTATTATTTAACAGGTTATTTTCAGCACCAATTCACACACAGTTTATTTATTTATTTGACGCCAAAACAACATTTTACATCGATTACATTAATACACATATACCTAAAAAGAACATTTTATATGGATAGCATTAATGTACATAAACTAAACTTAAATTTAAAAATGACTACGAACAAACAAAATGCCGAGCGACCGATTTAAAACTGATAAGGGATACATCAAAAAAGTAAATTTTATCACAATATTTGTTTACAGAGTTGCACATTCTTACAATCGGGCTAAACATATTATAGGATGTACGACAGAATGGAATATGTAATAACTGCAAGATACGTGTGGAATACTGTGGTATATTCAATGAAAAACATTCTAAGCACTCAGATGAGGTTATAAAATTATTCAAAACTTTATATGAGAAGCTAATGTCATAGAATTCACGTCTTTTAGATAGTCTACTTAAATTTACATAAGATCTCACTTGGTCTACATTCAGAAATATATTATGAAAACATAATTTAAATCTAATGTATTTCAAAAATTTAATTTGTACATATTCCAGTCTGTCTATGTAACAGTTGAAGTGTGGTGATCAAATAATATTACAATATTCTAATATTGACCGAACTAATGTTACGAAGAGAGTAAAACTGCGGATGTTTGTAAAATCTTTAGTGGTTCCTTTAATAAATCCGAGTATTCTGTTTGCTTTTGCAATAACAGTCTCGATGTGGTAAGCAAATGAAAGTTTTGGATCAAAATAAACACCTAGATCTCTAACAGTTTCTGTTAGGATGTGAATGCTAGTTATTTATTAGTCTATGGTTAGACGCGCACATGTCGTATAAAAAGAGATGTTTTTTTGGGTACCAGACTTCGGACGAAAGCAAATAAAGTTAGTCTTGAGTTTGCAATCAATGAGTGCAGTTGTTTTATTATTTTCCCGCACCCCAATTTACAACAGTGGCGACGAGGATAAACCTATTTAAATACAAATTCGAGTGAATATTGTGATAAACGGAACAATGTCGATTGGCAGAATTGTAGAATACGAATTGGGAGAGAAAAAGTGGTCCACCATTAATGGGACGTGAATGGACTGAAAGGTTATCCATATCAATTGATAGTTATTTTAATGTGGAAGAAGTACATAACCTAAGAGTATTAAATAAAAATACAGTAAACTCATTAATTGAAGAATTTCCTGAAGTGTTTCAAGAAGGAATTGGTAAATGTGTAAATTTTAAAGCAAAATTAATTCTCAAATCTGATGCAAAACCCAAATATTGCCGTGCTAGACCGTTACCTTTAGCTCTTAAAGAAAAGGTTGAGGATGAAATTAAAAGATTAGTGAAATTAGAAATATTATCAGCAACAGAGCATAGCGAGTGGGCTACTCCGGTAGTTCCTGTTGTTAAAAAAGACGGAAATATAAGACTTTGCGGAGATTTCCGTATTACGGTAAATCCTCAATTACATATCAATAAATATCCGGTACCGAAAATTGATGATTTATTTTCTAAATTATCTGGAGGCATTTTATTTTCAAAAATTGATTTGTCACAAGCATATGCAAAATTAGAATTAGATCATAATTCAAAAGAGATTGTTACAATAAATACGAGTTTAGGTTTATTTAAATATAATAGACTTCCTTATGGAATTGCATCAGCTCCCGGTATTTTTCAAAGATTTATCGAGGAACTTTTTGTAGGAATTTCGGGCGTTACCGTATTCTTGGACGATATTTTGGTAACGGGAAAATCCGAAGAAGAACATTTGGATACTTTAAAATTGGTTTTAAATAAATTAAAAAATGCTGGTCTGAAAATAAGTCAAAGTAAATGTAATTTTTTTCAAAAGAGAATATCGTATTTAGGCCACGATATTGACAAAGATGGTATTCATACAAATTCGGACAAAACAACAGCGATTTTAAATGCAAAATGTCCCGAGAATGTAACGGAACTGAAATCAGTCTTAGGATTAATAAATTATTATTCTAAATTTATTCCAAATGCAAGTTCTATACTTAGTCCATTGTATGCATTATTAAAAAAGAATTCCAAGTGGAAATGGACACAATTGTGTAACCAAAGTTTTAATAAAATCAAGAGTGTGTTAGCGTCATCTAAAGTGTTAGCACATTATAATTTAAACAGGCCTATCACTTTATATTGTGATGCAAGTTCTTTTGGGCTAGGTGCAGTCATCTCTCATACTTATCCAGATGGATCAAGTAAGCCAATAGCTTTTGCTTCACGAACCTTATCAATTCATGAAAAAGGTTATTCGCAAATCGATAAGGAAGCGTTGGCGATTATATATGGAATCAAAAAATTTAATCATTATTTATACGGCCGACACTTTACCTTATTTACGGACCACAAACCATTATTAGCCCTGTTTGGTAATAAAAAAGGTATACCAATTTTAGCGCCAAGCAGATTGCAGAGGTGGTCAATTATTTTATCAGCTTATCAGTATGACATAAAATATGTCCCATCTAATAAAAATTGCGCAGATGCTTTATCAAGATTACCTTTACCCACTACGGATACGGATTCAGAATCAAGTGATTTTGGTCATATTCATTATATAAATGAAATCTTACCAATTTCGTATAAAGAAATTGCGTATGAAATTAAAAAAGATAAAATTTTAAATCAAGTTTATGGTTATTGTTTGCATGGTTGGCCAGATTATTTAGAAAATAATGAAATTAAACCGTATTTAATGCGAAAAGAGCAATTGCATATTCAACATGGTTGCTTAATGTGGGGTTATCGAATCATAATTCCACCAAAATACAGAGAAACTGTTTTAAAAGATTTACATTCTTCACATTTGGGCATAAATAAAATGAAGTCAATTGCACGTTCATTTTTCTGGTGGCCTTCCATGGATGAACATATTGCAACATTATGTGGTCAATGTTCCAGTTGTAATGTGTTTAGAGCAAATCCGGAAAGAAATTTAATTCATCCATGGACGGTACCTAGAAAACCATGGTCACGAATTCATTCAGATTTTTTAGGACCAATATTTAATAATAAATATTTAATTGTAATAGATTCATACACTAAATGGGTAGAAGTTTTTAAATTAAAAACAACCACTGCTGAAGATGTAATAAATTGCTTACGAAATGTATTTTCACGGCTAGGCTTGCCGGATATGGTGGTGAGTGATAATGGCCCACCATTCAATTCTTGGACATTTGAAAATTATTTAAAAATGAATGGAATTTTAGTAAAACACTCCCCTCCATATCACCCAGCAAGTAATGGTGCAGCGGAGGTTACAGTAAAAATGATTAAAAATGCGTTGAAAAAGGCACATTTATCAAAAGAAAATCTTGACAGCGCTCTCGATAAATGTTTGTTTGACTACCGCATAGCAGCACATAGTAGTACAGGAGTGAGTCCAGCGAGTTTATTATACGGTAGGAAACTTAAAACCCGCTTTCACTTATTAATACCTCAAACGGATAGAATAATCGAAAATAGTAATGACAAATTTGTTGACGAATGTAAAAAGTTTTCAAAATATGAGATTGGGGAGAAAGTGTTAATAAGGGATTTTAAGAATCCTACCGATACTCGATGGCAGGAAGGGAAAATTGCAAATGCAAATGGTCACGTGTCTTATGATGTCAAAATTGACAACAAAGTGGTAAAAAGACATTCTAACCATATCTTACCATTGAAGCGGAGATCTGTTATTACCAATTAATTCGAATAGTGATGAGAAATTAAGTGACAATTCGACTAGTGAGATTAAGAATGATAATTGTGAGAACGTAAATATTAAACCGACGTCCTCAGTAGTGGAAACAGTGAGCGAACCACCGTACAATTTTCGCCCTCGTAAAAATGTAGATTATGCTACTTAAGAAAAAAAAAAAAAAATAAGGAATATATATAAATGTTATTTGTTGAATATGTTTTGAGTTAAGGAAGAGGGTGTTAGGATGTGAATGCTAGTTATTTATTAGTCTATGGTTAGACGCGCACATGTCGTATAAAAAGAGATGTTTTTTTGGGTACCAGACTTCGGACGAACGCAAATAAAGTTAGTCTTGAGTTTGCAATCAATGAGTGCAGTTGTTTTATTATTTTCCCGCACCCCAATTTACAACAGTTTCAACATAATCAAGATATATGCTGTCTAAAAGATAATTGAACTTGAATTTATTAATTTTTCGACTAAATAACATTACATGACATTTATTTATATTAAGTTTCAGATCATTTTTTAAACACCAGGTGTTTATTTTTTCCAGATCAGATTGTAATATTAAAGCGTCAGTTTCTGACTTAATTTGTCTGTAGAGTTTCAGATCATCCGCAAATAGTAGCAATGGAGAGTTGATTCCGGTGCCGACATCGTTGATAAAGATATTGAATAGAAGGGGGCCAATATGGGAACCTTGTGGAACACCAGATGTTGTGTAATAGAAATCAGAAAAAAAATTATTTGTACGAACTTGCTGAGTACGATCTGTTAGATATGACGCTATCCATTTAAGAATAGGACCACAAATTCCGTACCTGCCAAGTTTCACTATCAGGAGTTCAATGTTAACTTTGTCGAAGGCTTTGCTAAAGTCCATGTATACGGAATGAACTTCGTATCCAGTTTCAAATGATTGTAATATAAAATTACTGTACAAAAAGAGATTAGTTTCCGATGAGCGTCCACTCATGAAACCATGCTGCTGTGAGATAATGACATTTTTGAATATGCTGGACAGGTAATTGGCAATAAGTGATTCGATCATTTTCGGAATAGCTGACAGAATACAAATTTTGCGATAATTTTTTATATCGTTTTTGTTACCAGATTTAAAGATGGGCTGAACATATGATGACTTCCAAATAGAAGGAAATTCGCCCTGAGACAATGACATGGAGAACAGAATATGCGATGGCATAAACATTGAACAATGACAAGATTGAAGTAATTTTGGTGGTATGTGATCAGGACCAGTACTAAGTAACGCTGACTGTACTTCAGATGGAGAAATATTTATTTCTGCTAAGTGTATATGTGATTGAATATCTGACCCTAGCGGTAGCATACGTTGATTATTATAAACAGACGAAAAATGTTTTGCGAATGCATTAGTTATGCTTCTACCATTGTTTAACTGAATATCACCCAAAAACATAGAGGATGGGAGTTTATCCGAGTCTGATTTAGATTTTACAAATATCCAAAAATGTGCTGGTTTTTCAAGTATTGCTTGTTCATTGTAAGAAATGTAATTAGCATAGCAGCATTTTGTAGCCAATCTACACCTTTTACGCAGTTGAGAAAACTGCACATAGTCTGAATGTAGTTTTGATAATTTAAATGCTTTACGAGCCAGTCGTTTTTCCTGTATGAGTGAACGGAGTTCGGGAGTAAACCATTGTGGAAATTTGGATTGTTTTATAATCTTAATCGGTACAAATCTATCAAGGCAATCGAATAATACTTTATAAAACATATCTGCAGCCGTATTAATATCACTAATATTG
Source organism: Philonthus cognatus (assembly GCA_932526585.2). Taxonomy (NCBI): domain Eukaryota; kingdom Metazoa; phylum Arthropoda; class Insecta; order Coleoptera; family Staphylinidae; genus Philonthus; species Philonthus cognatus. The sequence goes on along the minus strand of OW052247.1, from coordinate 52,147,405 downwards.
ACGAATAAATCGTTCCAATTTATCGATAGTAGATAATTATTGATAGCATCATAAGGAGCACGTTTAAAATCGTATACTAGTGTAGACTCAGTTTTTAGACAATCGAAATTAGAACATGAAATTACAATCTCCAAAGAACGATGATAATTATCGCAAGTAATAAGAGGTTCACAGTTGTAGATAGATTCAACAGGATATGACGCAAAACACAAGTCAAGCACTCCACCTGCAATATTTTCGATATTATTGTATTGTGATAAACAAAATGCATAACTTCCGTTACTATTACTCGATTCAACAACTGGCCCTAAGGTAGATAGATTTTTGAGAAAAGTAGATGCCCGGCAAGTCCACATTTTTAGGCTTTTCTAACTCGAAATTTTACTTCTTGGAAATACTTAGTGGATTGATGAAAATCTCAAAACTTCGAAAATTGACGAAGATATGAAAATTGACGAAAACCATAAATGACTTATAGCAATAAATTTTATAAAAAATTAAGATATAAGATAAAAATCGGATAAATCGACAAAATATTGATGACAGTAAATATTGCAAAATTAACAAAAAGTCTCAAGCCCCGAATACAAGGTTCAAAAGAATGTAAGATTCAAGTACACTTTTGTACTCAAGTGTTTCGAACACAAGTAAAATGTCTTGATGTTTTCGTTTCCAAGACTCAACATCAATTATTTATTTCTTTATGATTTCATACAAAATAATGTCAATATCATCTCCTCGTGCCATTTGATCGCAAAAGCAAACAATTCCGCCTAATTGAATCCCATTTTCTGCGTTTACGCAAGCGTTTTAGCAAATTACCACTCGTAGTTTATGCATCGAGGACTGGGATGAAATCGCGTTAATGCAATTCGGATTGTGCAACGAATAACGAAACTTGACCTTAGCCAAAGAAGCGTTCGCAACGGCTAAACGAGAAGAAGCGATTCCGATTGACCGGAAATTATCCGTGGCGAAATTCTGAACGAGGAAATCTATTGGGTAACCCTCTTCAAAGCTCGAGACTCTAGAGAGGATTCCTGATTTCTAAATTATTCGCCATCGACGATGATGTGCGAATTGTGTCATTGGTAACGGTAAATGTGGATATAGAAAATATATAAATGTGGTATTGATTAGCAGAAGAGGATGTTATATAAGGAGAGTCCGGATGTAATGCAATATTCGGTGCTTCATGGGTTAATTAATTGGTTTGTTGGATTTGGAGCGTGTGGTTAATTTTTAATCACTTTTACTCTTCATGTGAATATTTATTCATTTTAATCATTATCGATCTTCATTATTCGGTTTTTATAACAATCAGTTTTGGACAACAAAAACTCTTTTAAGATTTTTCTTTTACAAATATTTATTGTTTGATTGGCATGCTAATAATAGAGAGTCTGTGATTGAACTGTTCCTTTAGTTTTTGAAATTTGTATTAATCTTTCGAATATCAGATTTTGTACATCTTCACCAGTAAGAATTTTTATTGGTTAAGCTGCAGATATAAACATATATCAAATATTTCTTTCAAGTATACATATCCCGACGCGTATGAGTTCAAGTTGAAGTTTTGAGTGAGTGTTTCGAATCCCAGACTAAGCATGAAGTAAAATTTCGAGTTTAGAAAAGCCTGAAAATTTGGTTTGCTTGCTTCGCTTCGGAGCGACCAGATCAAATTTTCAGGCTTTTCTAAATATCAAGCTATTTTACTTGTATTCCAAACACTTGAGTACAAAAGTGTACTTAAATTTTACATTCTTTTGAATATTGTATTCGGGGCATGAGACTTTTAGTTAATTTTGCAATATTTACTGCCATCAATATTTCCGATTTTTACTTTCCCCCGTATGTAATACAAAGGGAAAGTATTGTTTTCGTGAACATTTTCGAATCAAAAATTTTAGCGGAAATATTCGTTTTGAGGTCCCCTGCGTCGAATAAGACCATTGTTGAAAAATGTCTGTCTGTGCTGTGTGCCTGAGTGTGTGTCTGTGTGCGCTGTACCGCAAAAACCGCTAAAGATATCGAGATGAAACTTGAAACTTAAGCGTTTTGTTACAATCTGAAGAACTGAAAAGCTTTTGGTGAAAATTTGGTTTTTCAGTTTTTTCAGATTTTTTCAATAAATGTTCATCAAACAAAAAATTCTTTCAAATAAAAGTTGTAGATAATAACAAAATGAAGATGTATTGTTCACTTACTTTTTGTTATAGCACTCTTAGTTTTTGAGATATTTCAAAAGTTGTGTGTTTTATCTAGTTATTGGTGTGTGACAGTGTATGTGTCGATACAATTGAAAAATGTTTCAAATAAAAGTTGTAGTTATCAAAAAGTTGAAGACATTTTGAAAATAATAATGCTACAAATATTTTAAAAGTGATTTAATACGCAATTTACGGGGGAAAGTACTATGATGGACACATCACCATTTTTATCTTTTATCTTAACTTTTTGAAAAATTTAATGCTATGAGTCTTTTATGATTTTCGTCAGTTTTCATATCTTCATCAATTTTCGAAGTTTTGAGATTTTCATCAATCCACTAAATATTTCCAAGAAGTAAAATATTCGAGTTCGAAAAGCCTAAAAGATTCAAAAACTGGGCCTTACTCTTTTTTTGGTATGCGATTGCCGTTGGGTGAATTGTTGGACAATCGACGTGAAGATAGAAGGCTTTCTGAAACTCCTCGTAATTGCGGTACCAGAGGTCATCTCTGGCCGCCTCGGGCAGTGTAAGTGAATGCGTGAAAAAATCATCGCGAGTTAACGAACTTTTCACTTTCATCCGAAACGCCATCCGTACACACGCTTTCATTGTGAATTTTTGTCATCCCGTTCTTCACGCCTGATTAATCGGTTTCCGAAAAAAGTTTCACTATTTGATCTTTGCACACATTGGTATATTGACAAAATATGTCTGAATTTATAATTTTCTAATTTATTTTATTTGCTAATATTAGAAATGTGCAACTATTGTGCAACTATTGTATTACGTGTAAACTAATTGTTTGGGGACCCCGGTGGGGTAGTCGGTAGAGCCTGCCTCTTAACCCAGGGGTCGCGGGTTCGAGTCCCGCCGTGTGGGGTAATTTTAAAGTACAAAATGATTCCATCTGGGTCCATGGATGTGTGTGAACTTGTTTGTGTCGTCTAAATATAGTAAATTACAAAATACAAAGGTGAAATAGTAGAATGGTTTAAAATCAATATTCAACAAATGTAATAAGAAAAAGTCATTGTTTTTAAATATTTGAATAAATCGTTTACTTAATGGCTTCCTAAGTTATTGTGACTCATGTGTCACTTGGCTGCGTAAAAGAAGTAAAGAAGGAAAATTATGTTTGTCTTACAAATATAAAATTAATTATTTCTGAATAATAGTCGTAAATATACAATAAAAATAACTTAAAAAACGTTATTATCCTAGAAAAGTAGAGGAACATCATCTATAAGCAGTATATTTTTAGCTTTGCATTAAATCAGTGTTTTGCACTCGTGGCACATGAAGTAAAATTTCGACGCTTCGCTCGCGCGCCCTCAAATATAATTTTGAGGCTTTTCTAAACTCGAAATTTTACTTCATGCTTAATCAAGGAGTGGAAACACTTAGCCGTTTCGTTCACAAAAAGTATAAATAATATTGGCCTAGAGTGTGTTCCTTGAGGAACACCAGAAGCTACGGAAACTGGTTTTGAAATTAAGGATATGCCAAAGACAAAAAATACACCGTCTACAGTTTTCCAGTTATTTTCAATTGAAATTCGAAAACGTAGAATTTTATGAAAAAAATTAGGGAAATTAAAATTTAAAGCATTCAGCTTTAAATTTTAATTTCCCTAAATTTTTTCATAAAATTCTACGTTTTCGACTTTCAATTGAAAATAACTGGAAAACTGTAGACGGTGTATTTTTTGTCTTTGGCATATTCTGAAAGAGCAACGTCTTTTTAACATTCAGTCGAAATTAGATGAAGATTTCTCAAAGAATTTTCATTTTATCAATGCTTTAAACTTTAATTTCCATAAATATTTTAATAAAATTCGACTTTTTAGACTTTCAGTTGAAAATAACCCGAAAACAGTCGATGGCGTATTTTTTGTTTTTGGTATATTCTGAATAGGCAATGTCTTTTTAACATCCACACGAAATTCCATAAAGATTTCTTAAAGAATTTCCATGTTGTGAATGTTTTAAACTAGAATTAGTTGAAAATAACTTAAAAACAGTCAATAGTGTATTTTTGTTTTTAATATATTCTGAAAGAGCAAAGTCTTCTTAACATCCACACAAAATTCCATGAAGATTTCTCAAAGAATTTAAATGTTGTGAATGTTTAGAACTTCAACTTCCGTCAATATTTCAATAAAATTTAATTTTTTTGACTTCAATTGAAAATAAGTCGAAAACTGTCGATGACATATTTTTGTTTTTAGCAAGTTCTGAAAAAGCAATGTCTTCTTAACATCCATACCGAATTCCATGTTGTGAATGTTTTAAACTAGAATTAGTTGAAAATAACTTAAAAACAGTCAATAGTGTATTTTTGTTTTTAATATATTCTGAAAGAGCAAAGTCTTCTTAACATCCACACAAAATTCCATGAAGATTTCTTAAGGAATTTCTATACTGTGGATGCTTTAAACTATAATTTTCCTGATTACTGCCATAAAATTCCATTTTTTCGACTTTCGATTGAAATTAACTGGAAAACTGTTGATGGCGTATTTCTTATTTTTGGCAAATTCCGAAAAAGCAATGTCTTTTTAACATCCGCACAAAATTCCATAAAGATTTCTCAAAATATTTCCATGTTTTGAATGTTTTAAACTAGAATATTCCTAAATATTTCTATAAAATTCTACTTTTACTTACTTTCAGTTGAAAATCACTCAAAATCAATCAATTATGTATTTTTGTTTTTAACATATACTAAAAGAGCAAAGTCTTCTTAACATCCACGCGAAATTCCATAAAGATTTCTCAAAGAGTTTAAATGTTGTATATGTTTTAAACTTAAATTTCCGCAAATACTTCAATACAATTCAATTATTTAGACTTTTTTTGAAAATAACTCAAAAACTGTCGATAGCGTTTTTTGTTTGTTTTTGGCATAATCCGAAAGAGTAACGCCTTTTAAATATTCGTACGAAATTCCATGAAGATAACTTAGAGAATTTAAATGTTGTAAATGTTTTAAACCTTTATTTCCGTAAATATTTCAATAAAATTCAATTTATTCGACTTTCAATTGAGATAACTCAAGTGTCGTTAGCTTATTTTTTGTTTTTGGCATATTTGAAAAATAAAGTCTTTTCTTTAAATCCAGACGAAATTCCACCAAGATTTCTCAAAGAATTTAAATGTTGTAATTGTCTTAAACTATAATTTTCCCTAAAAATTCTATTTTGTCGACTTTCAGTTGAAAATAACTCGAAAGCTGCAGATGGCGTATATTTTGTTTTTAGCATATTTTGAAAGATGTCTTCTTCTCTTTTTAACATTCTAACAATGAACACATGAATTTAGATTTATAGAACACATAGAATTATAAAATTATATTATTCTGTCTAAATTATTTTTTCTTTCTGCGATTCAGTTGGAAACCACCTCATGTAAAAATCATAACACATAGAATTATTTGTTTGTCAATTTGACAATATGATATAAAATTGGTAACATTTTCAAATAGTCTTGTCTTTCATTTTTTTATTTATAATTTCCCATTTATTTTCGACTTTCCTTTCGTAGTTTCATGCAATTTAAAAACAAACTTAGTCTGCACTGTAAAAATACATGTACATACAGGGCATTTTTTTTGAGTATACATATCCCGATAATTACAGCGTTTTTAAATTTGCGGGAATTCGTTGTTTCAAAGCGGTTAATTTGAGGCTTTTAACGAGTGTTTCCACTCCCAGACTAAGCATGAAGTAAAATTTCGAGTTTAGAAAAGCCTAATTTGGATTGGCCGCGTAGCGAAGCGGAGCGGCCAATCCAAATTAGGCTTTTCTAAACTCGAAATTTTACTTCATGCGCCACGCTTAAAAACACAGATTTACAATGAAGTTAAAAAAACACACACATACAACAACGATTATAGGCAACCTAATATATGTTAGAGTTGTTGGATTGCCTATAATTACTGTTTTAAACAATTCGTTCAGCGCAGAATTTAAGGTACGTTTAATTCACATCTACATATTAGATTGCTAAAGCCGTATATTTTAAACTTTACGATATTTCAGTGTTTTATACGTGTGGCGCATGAAGTAAAATTTCGAGTTTAATTTGGATTGGCCGCTCCGCTTTGCTACGCGGCCAATTCAAATGTTTAGGCTTTTCTAAACTCGAAATATTTACTTCATGCGCCAGGCGTATTAAACACTGATTTAGTGTGAAATTTTCAAAACACTTTATTCGTCTTATTAATAACACAAACTAAACAAAAAAAATATTAAGAGATTCACATTTTCCATGTTTATAATTCGACGATTTCTATTTCAACTTCTTCTGGCTATATTTAATAATATTCGAGTATTCACAGTAAATTTGGTCACTTTTTTATCAATTTATAAGATTTTTTTAATATACATTTCTTCAACCCTTTCTCAATTTTCAAGGAAATAACTGCATAATTTCACTAATTTAGACACATTTTAATTTTTTTAATATACATTTCTTTAACCCTTTCTCAATTTTCAAGGAAATAACTGCATAATTTCACTAATTTAGACACATTTTAAATTTCTAAAAACTTGATCGTATTTGGTTTGTATTGCCTCCGCCTAAGACGAAATCCTAGCTGCGCTACTGGTATGAATAAAATGACAATTAGTAAAAATGTTTTTGTCAATTCAAAGTTACACAGTAAAATGATAAAACAATCATAATATGTATATTATGTATAATATTTGCTTATATCTGCATGAATTATACATATGTGTATGACTACTTGGATTTATTTGTAGACTTTTCTGACTGCCTTTTGTCTTCATTATAAATTAATACATGAATAAATAAACAGATCAAATGATGTGTACTGAAACAAACTGTTTCTATTTAGAATAATATCAAAAGGTCATAATCAGATACCAACTAGACAATTTAATGTCAATGCCTCCTCGTGTGCACGTCCTCGAGGTCTTCACGATTCATTATTCGCCTCTGTGTCTGTGACACGGGAGAAATTCACGATTCTTTGATTTTTGTTGTTTGGACGACTCTACACTTACTATTTTCACGTACACGAATCAAGTTTCTCCAATAAAGCACCGCGCTCGCAAAAAAAAGGAAAAGAAAGATTGAAAGACAAGAAGAAGTTGTGATCAGTAAATGCTAAACAGCATCCGGAATTAATAAGTAAAAGTGATAGGACTTTACATATTCAAATAAATATTGGATATGATTATTAATAGCATATTATTTGACAAGCGTATTATAAGGGTTATAATATAATGATTATATAATATTATAAGGGTTATAGTATAATGATTAAGTTGACGACACGACACGACACGATATTTTTTTTTCATTATAATAGCGGTTAATAATAAGGAATAGGGCTGAATCAAAGCAAATTGTTCCAGAAGCTCGAATTTCGAAGACGTAAAATTGATTAGATGAAATTAACATTAATAATGACCTTGGAGTAAATATAAAAATCAGTGAAACAAACCAAGTGTTTCAATCAAAATTCTATTATTAATTAAATATGTTTCACCACGGGTAAAGTGAGAAATTAGTTCAGCAAATAATAACCTTTATTAACGCGAGATCAAACACACAAGACATTTTTGTTCATTATATGAATTCTATAAGTCTGTCTGTCCGTCGCGTTTTTCATTCCTTATATAGAAGGAAAGTATTTCAAATGTTAGTGCATTCGATAGCGCACAGGTCAAGGCGTCCGCGCAGCAACCCGCCGGCTCGGTATCCATCCTGCAATCTGGGACAACTTTTCATTTTTGTTTTTATACCTAGCTAACATTTCTCTCAAAAATATACAGAATGTCCCAGGATAGGTGAGGCGCTATATAAACTTTTGTGTTTTCACTTTACTCTTTACGTTACTCTTTATAAAATCGTCGTTATGCTTTTAATGTAAGATGTAACCTGCAAACTATAAGAAGCGTAAGCTTATTTTCTCGAATTCGAATAGTTTTGAATTTGAATTTATCTTGTTATATATAAAATTACGAAAAAACTATTTCGTAATTTTATATATTATGTTTAAAGTGTGCAAACTATAAGAAGCGTAAGCTTATTTTCTCGAATTCAAATAGTTTTGAATTTGAATTTATCTTGTTTGAGATGTAACCTCTTTTCAGGAGTTTAACTTATATAGGGTGTTCATAAAATACACAAATCGTCGTGATGCTTTTAATTAAGATGTAACCTCTTTTTAGGAGTTAAACTTCAGTATTAAAAATCCATTGATAATGGTCACTTGGTGACAGAAATGTACATCTGGTATTAAAATAAAGTGTGTGAAGAAAGGTTATTGATACTTCTTTTTATTATTATAATCTTCACGTAACTCAATCATCTATTATTCTGTAGGGTGTTCATAAAATACAAAAATCTGAAAAGAAGTTTTAAAAAAATGTTATAAGTGGAAAAAAGTATAGTAATTTTGAATTATATGTTCGTTTTAATAGTCAACACAGAAAAACAATTAAACATTGTGTTTTACAAACATTAAAAAAATAAGATTTAAAAAAGTGGAAACCCTCTATAATCCATTATAACTGCAAGAATAGTAACATTCTTAATAAATAAGTAAGAATGTCCTTGTTTTTAATTTATAATTTTAAAAAAGAATAAGATGTATGTATTTTTTTTATCTTGAAGTGTGTTACATTTTCCTTTTACATAATGGTAGCAATAAACAGCATCATTGTGTTCTTTTACGATCCAGTATAATGGACTAATTAAAGTAGCACAAACATTTCTTCCACAAGATCACTTTCTGCATAATTTAACAAGAATAAGAAGAAGAAACGATACAAAAATTGAGATGCATGTAAATGAAAAAAACGTAGATGTTTATTGCCTTATTAATAGATTTTAAAAAAGAGAGCACACCGAGTACTAAATAATGTTGAATAACATGTCTAGTGTTTTGAGTTTAATTTTTAAAAATCTTGAAGAAAGGAAAAAATATATGAATAATTAATGAAGTTGAATTTGTCACAAATTTATTGGTAGTTAAAATAATTTCAAATTTTTAGGATCTATTTTAAAATTGTAGCATTCGTATACAGTGAATTTTTATTTTAGGTAAACAGGCTGTAAATTTTCCTACATTCGTTGTTTTTTAGAAGAGTTCAATTTGAAGCTTTAAACGAGTGTTTTCCACTCCCAGACTAAGCATGAAGTAAAATTTCGAGTTTAGAAAAGCCCCGTGAAAATTTGTCGAGGGTCGCGCAGCGACCCGAGACAAATTTTCTGGGCTTTTCTAAACTCGAAATTTTACTTCTTGCGCCACGCGTATACAACACAGATTTTAAGTAAAGTTCGAATATACATAAATTTCACAATATTTTAGTGTTTTATACGCCTGGCGCATGAAGTAAAATTTCGAGTTTAGAAAAGCCCCGTGAAAATTTGTCTCGGGTCGCTGCGCGACCTTCGACAAATTTTCACGGGGCTTTTCTAAACTCGAAATTTTACTTCATGCTTAGTCTGGGAGTAGAAAACACCTGTTTATAGCTTGAAATTGCAAACAAGTGTTTTCCACTTCCAGACTAAGCATAAAGTGAAATTTTGAGTTTAGAAAAGCGCCGTGAACATTTGTCGAGGGTCGCGCAGCGACCCTCGACAAATTTTCTGGGCTTTTCTAAACTTGAAATTTTATTTAATGCGCGACGCATGTAAAACACAGATTTCAAGTAAAGTTTAAATATATTTAAATTTCACAATATTATAGTGTTTTATACGCGTGGCGCATAAAGTAAAATTTCGAGTTTAGAAAAGCCCAGAAAATGTGTCTCGGGTCGCTGCGCGACCCTCGACAAATTTTCACGGGGCTTTTCTAAACTCGAAATTTTACTTCATGCTTAGTCTGGGAGTGGAAAACACTCGTTTGCAATTTCAAGCTATAAACAGGTGTTTTCTACTCCCAGACTAAGCATGAAGTAAAATTTCGAGTTTAGAAAAGCCCCGTGAAAATTTGTCGAGGGTCGCGCAGCGACCCGAGACAAATTTTCACGGGGCTTTTCTAAACTCGAAATTTTACTTCATGCGCCAGGCGTATAAAACACTAAAATATTGTCAAATTAACATTAAAAAAGATTTATAGAAAATAAGCTGAATTTGGAATACGCATACTTAAAAGAAAAAATTCCTGTATATGTCCGACATTAGAAACAAACAAAATATATACACGTACAGTGGCGTAGCCAGGAAGGGGTTACGGGGGTTAGAAACTAGTCGCTGCTATCAATTTTATTTTGTCTTTTTAAAATCGCCGCGTGTTTAAAATCAATGAAAAATTGTGCGTTAGTAAGCGAAATTATATTATAGTTGTTTTTTCTGTAGTTTTTATAGAAATGTTTTATGTTTATGCAAATTATATTATTCTATCTAAATTATTTTTTCTTTCTGCGCTTGTTGGAAACCACCTCATGTAAAAATCCTGGCTACGCCACTGCACATTTATTTATTTATTTATTTATTTTCGTCTTTAATACATGTATGTATCGGTCTCGCCTTACGAAGACACAAGACGAAAGACATTTCTAGGTCCTAAAATTTATAACATCCTGCCTGAAAAGATAAGGTCAGTGGGGTGTAAAGAGTTTAAAAAATTGTGATGTGTCCATCATAGTACTTCCCCCCGTAAATTGCGTATTAAATCACTTTTTAAAGTTTGTAAAGAGGCTAATGAATCACCCTGTAGAAAATTGTGTTTGAAAGTTCCCGAAAAACGTTCTTCTTTTTATAACATATTACGAAGTGGTCCTCAATAACTAGATAAAACACACAACTTTTGAAATATCTCAAAAACTAAGAGTGCTATGACAAAAAGTAAGTGAACAATACATCTTAATTTTGTTATTATCTACAACTTTTATTTGAAAGAATTTTTTGTTTGATGAACATTTATTGAAAAAATCTGAAAAAACTGAAAAACGCTAAGAGTAAAGTACCACTTCCGGTTTTCCGATTTTCACCAAAAGCTTTTCAGTTCTTCCGATTGTAACAAAAAGCTTAAGTTTCAAGTTTTATCTCGATATCTTTAGCGGTTTTTGCGGTACAGCGCACACAGACACACACACAGACAGACAGACAGACATTTTTCAAAAATGGTCTTATTCGACTCAGGAGACCTCAAAACGGATATTTCCGCTAACATTTTTGATTCGAAAATTTTCACGAAAACAATACTTTCCCTTTGTATTACATACGGGGGAAAGAAAAATTATAAAAACGCACCTCATACAAAAAGTATTTTATAGCATAGATGAATTATTGGCAGACTTATTTGAACTGTAAAATCCTCATCTAATAATATGTATTTCATATTGATATGTCATTTTAATATATTTCATTTTAATGTGTCTGGTATTTGTATTTTATACTTATTTTTATATTTTAAACTTTTTGTAGTGTTCTGATCTGTGTAAACTGATGTATATTGCACCAATAAATTACTATTATTATTAATAATAAGTTAAGGTAAATATCAAATCAGAGATTTTTAATTTTTAAGTTTTGAACATTAAATCTGTAATTATTTTTTAATGATTTTATAAGGAGAAATATTGTAACTTTCTTAAATTATTTAATCAAACTTAAATAATCTCTGTTTATTTTATCGTAGTCCCAACTTTTATTCAGTGACCGAAATGACCTCAAAACGGATATTTTCATACAAAAAATGATTTAAAAATGTTCAATAAAACAGCACTTTCCCTTTTTATTAATAATAATAATAAATAGTCTTTATTCAATATATGAAACATGAAATACATCAATACAGAAATGAACATAACAGATAACATATTTGTGGCGTCAATAAGAAAAAAAAGGTTAATATACAAATATAGTAAAATACAAATGCTTATACTAATTATACACATTAAAATAGTTTAAAAATTCTACAGTTGAATATGGTTCAATAGTTAAAATTAAATCAAATACGTTGGATTTGAATTCCTTAAAATTAATTATTGCTTTTAAATTCATCGGTAGTTTGTGGCGTCAATAAGAAAAAAAAGGTTAATATACAAATATAGTAAAATACAAATGCTTATACTAATTATACACATTAAAATAGTTTAAAAATTCTACAGTTGAATATGGTTCAATAGTTAAAATTAAATCAAATACGTTGGATTTGAATTCCTTAAAATTAATTATTGCTTTTAAATTCATCGGTAGTTTGTGGCGTCAATAAGAAAAAAAAGGTTAATATACAAATATAGTAAAATACAAATGCTTATACTAATTATACACATTAAAATAGTTTAAAAATTCTACAGTTGAATATGGTTCAATAGTTAAAATTAAATCAAATACGTTGGATTTGAATTCCTTAAAATTAATTATTGCTTTTAAATTCATCGGTAGTTATAAAATTTCACACAAGCATAAAACGCGCACTTTTCCGATAGAGTCAGTTTGTGAGTAGGGTAATTTACGTTATTTTTGTATTTCGACATTTGCCTTTGTGTTGTATCAAACAGATGTTTAAATTTTTGACAGAATATAATGCACTCAAAGATGTATAAACCTGGGACTGTTAATATATTATTTTCTTTAAACTTTCCTCTACAAGATGATAGTTGGTTGTTTTCTTTACAACTGAGTTCCACAGAAATCTTCTAAATTCGTAAGCGTTCCGTAATTCTGAATCGGTTAAGCAAGGCCGTAGCCAGGTGGGGGGATACAGGGGTTCAACCCAGACCTCTCCAAATTTCAAAATGTTATTTATTTTTATGTAAAAGCGGCCCTGAAAGAGCAAAAACAATATTTTTACTAGTGAACACCCCCCCGATTTGTTTTCCTCGCTACGGCCTTGGTTAGGAACCACATAAGGTAGACATTTAGATATTTTTGTCATATTCAAATTAAAAATAATGAATAAAAATATAATACGAAAAAAAAACGGGCGTACTTCCTTCCTTCCTTCATTCTTAGAACTGCAAATTTGTGCATACGGCAATTGTTCGTAATCTTTGAATTATCGCTTTCTCATATTGTTGTTTAGAAAGTATTGTTAATTGTGGATTTGCACTGTCTCCGCACACGTGAAGATGCTATTATTTTCTGGATCTTCACCAAATTAATTATTCCACATTTATCTACACTACACTATTAATAATTAGCATAATTAACTAAATTAATAAACACGAAGAATTAACTAAAAATATTCAAAAACAAGAGACAATAAAAATAAATTTAAGAATATTTCTTGAATAATTTTCTCACTTATCACTTGGTGAAACATTTTTAAATATTGATAATGAAGGTTTAAATTAAATTGTGAAACAAACCAAGTGTAATTTAATTTAAACCTTCATTATCAATACATTTTAAAAGTTATTTACTGCATTTATCTGGAACAGGTGAATATCCTTTATTCCACAAGCGAGTTTTTTTTCTTTTAGGTATACATATCCCGGTGTATACGCTGTAAACTTCATGCTTTCATTGATTTTATAAAAGTGTTTAATTTTAAGCTTTTAAGAGTGTTTTCCACTCCCAGATTAAGCATGAAGTAAAATTTCGAGTTTAGAAAAGCTACGCGACCAAACCAAATTTTCAGGCTTTTCTAAACTCGAAATTTTACTTCATGCGCCACGCGTATAAAACAACGATTTCAGAGGAAGTTCACTTGTTCACAATATTTCAGTGTATTCAGTGTTTAATACGCGTGGCGCATAAAATAAAATTTCGAGTTTCGAAAACCCAGAAAATTTAGTTTTAAGTATAAATATGCATACGTTTTTTTTTAAGAGTTCAGTTTGAAACTATAAAAGAGTGTTTTCCACTCCCAGATTAAGCATGAAGTAAAATTTCGAGTTTAGAAAAGCCTGAAAATTTGGTTTGGCCGCTCCGCGAAGCGGAGCGGCCAAACCAAATTTTCAGGCTTTTTTAAACTCGAAATTTTACTTCATGCGCCACGCGTATAAGAACTGGATTTAAATGAAGTTCACCTGTTCACAATATTCCAGTGTATTCAGTGTTTAATACGTGTGGCGCATAAAATAAAATTTCGAGTTTCGAAAACGCAGAAATTTAGTTTTAAGTATAAATATGCATACGTTTATTTTTCAAGAGTTCAATTTGAAACTTTAAAGGAGTGCTTTTTCACTCCTAGATTAAGCATGAAGTAAAATTTCGAGTTTAGAAAAGCCTGAAAATTTGGTTTGGTCGCTCCGCGAAGCGGAGCGGCCAAACCAAATTTTCAGGCTTTTCTAAACTCGAAATTTTACTTCATGCGCCACGCGCATAAAAACTGATTTTAAATGAAGTTCACCTGTTCACAATATTCCAGTGTATTTAGTGTTTAATAAGTGTGGCGCATAAAATAAAATTTCGAGTTAAGAAAATCCAGAAAATTTGGTTCTAAGTATAAATATGCTTCGTTTTTTTTTCAAGAGTTCAATTTGAAGCTTTAAACGAGTGTTTTCAACTCTTAGATTAAGCATGAGGTAAAATTACAAGTTTAGAGAAGCCTGAAAATTTGGTTTGGTCGCTCCGCAAAGCGGAGCGGCCAAACCAAATTTTCAGGCTTTTCTAAACTCGAAATTTTACTTCATGCGCCACGCGTATTAAACACTGAAACCAATGAAATATTGTGAACAGGTAAACTTCACTTGAAATCAGTGTTTTATACGCGTGGCGCATGAAGTAAAATTTCAGGCTTTTCTAAACTTGAAATTTTACTTCATGCTTAGTCTGGGAGTGGAAAACACTCGTTTAAAGCTTTGAATTGAACTCATAAAAAAACGTATGCATATGTCTACTTAAAACCAAAATTTCAAGATTTTCTAAACTCGAAATTTTATATTATTGCGCCACTCGTATAAAACACTGATAAAGTGATGTTCAAAATATACTGCTAAAGTTTGATCTCACGTTTATTAATGTTAAAACATCTAAACCAAATTTTCAGGCTTTTCTAAACTCGAAATTTTACTTCATGCGCCACGCGTATAAGAACTGGATTTAAATGAAGTTCACCTGTTCACAATATTCCAGTGTATTCAGTGTTTAATACGTGTGGCGCATAAAATAAAATTTCGAGTTAAGAAAATCCAGAAAATTTAGTTTTAAGTATAAATATGCTTCGTTTTTTTTCAAGAGTTCAATTTGAAGCTTTAAACGAGTGTTTTCAACTCTTAGATTAAGCATGAGGTAAAATTACAAGTTTAGAGAAGCCTGAAAATTTGGTTTGGTCGCTCCGCAAAGCGGAGCGGCCAAACCAAATTTTCTGGCTTTACTAAACTCGAAATTTTACTTCATGCGCCACGCGTATTAAACACTCAAACCACTGAAATATTGTAAACAGGTAAACTTCACTTCAAATCAGTGTTTTATACGCGTGGCGCATGAAGTAAAATTTCGAGTTTAGAAAAGCCTGAAAATTTGGTTTGGCCGCTCCGCTTCGCGGAGCGACCAAACCAAATTTTCAGGCTTTTCTAAACTCGAAATTTTACTTCATGCTTAGTCTGGGAGTGGAAAACACTCGTTTAAAGCTTTGAATTGAACTCATAAAAAAACGTATGCATATGTCTACTTAAAACCAAAATTTCAAGATTTTCTAAACTCGAAATTTTATATTATTGCGCCACTCGTATAAAACACTGATAAAGTGATGTTCAAAATATACTGCTAAAGTTTGATCTCACGTTTATTAATGTTAAAAACATCTAAACCTGATGTTTGTCTATATTAAACAATTTGTTGAATAACTAAATTAATATAGCTTACCAAATGTACAATACTTGTAAATATTAATAAAGTCAACACATTAGTTTTTTACCCTTACGTCACAAAAAGCAAAACATAGTATCATAAACGCATGTCCATGTTTTTGTGTGATTTTATTACTTCATTTATTTGCAAAAACGTGCGCTTAGAATTATTTGTAAGCTAGGACCCAAAGACTCTTGTAGACATTGGTTTAAAGCATTAAATTTACTAACTGTTGTCGCTATGCACATTTACGAGTGCTTAACCTTCATGCGCCTTCAATACTCTAACTTCACAAGTAATGAAATAACTCACAATTATGACACACGTAACAAAGTGAATTTAAGTATTGGCCTTCCGTTTTAATAAAAATTAAAGATTAAAGATTAAAGAATATGATATATACACGGGTAAAATTAACGCATACCCAAAAGAGCGTTCACTATTTATGCCTACGACTTCATAACCACCTACCTTGTGAAATAAAAACAGAAAAAAATTTCAAACACTACAAAAACAAAATTTATTCCTATCTATGCAAAGTTGAACCATACTCATTAGAGGAATACTTTAACTTTAAGTCATAGTGATGTTTCCTTTGACACTATTTTATATATTATACGATGTAATTATTCTTTGTATTTATATAAAATAAAGCAGTATTGTATTGTATTGTATTGTAACCTGTCAGTGAGCAATCTATTTTAAAAGAAGGAACAACAACAAACTGACAAACACAGAACAGTAAACCTTAGAAACAGATATATTCAGTGAGCAATCTATTTTAAAAGAAGGAACAACAACAAACTGACAAACACAGAACAGTAAACCTTAGTTAAACTGGATATCAACAATGTGCTCGGTATTGTATTTGTCACAATATTCAAGAAAATATACATTTACAATCACAATAATGTTCTCTTGTTTCTCCGAAAAATTGTAAGTGTTTAATCTCTATGGGTTCTCTTAATTTCTAACTCTATAAATCCTCTTTATTTCTAAAATTTCAATTAATTTTTCACTTACTTCTAATGCAATACTTTTGCCTATTATTGGAAAGCCGATGTTTCTTCTTTAAATAGTTTCGCCGCAGTTCCAATGAAATTTTGAGCTTTTGAAGTATTTTGACTGGAGTCATAATTGCCATGATGATAGCAACGCAAACATAATATTCGCCGTGCCAAACAATTGAAGATGTTCTGTTTCAACCAGAATTCATTGATTGGAAACAGATAGATGTTTCTAAAATTTCAATTATTTTTTTATTTACTTTGAATGCCCATTATTGGAAATTCAATGTTTCTTCTTTAAATAGTTTCGCCGCAGTTCCAATAAAATTTTGAGCTTTTGCGTAAAATTGATGCATTTGAACTATTTTGACAGGCCTCATAACTGTCATGATGATACAAACGCAAACTTAATATTCGACGTGCCAAACAATTGCAGATGTTCTGTTTCAACCAGAATCCATTGATTAATTATGTTTCAAAGATGATGCATGCATCAAATGAAATATAAAATGTAAACAAGGCAGAATAAGTTAAAACAAGACAAAGAAGCAGACATATTTAAATATAAAAGTTAAACGAGTAAAATATAAACAAGGCAGAATAAGTTAATACAAGACAAACAAACAGACATATTAAAATATAAAAGTTAAAATAGTTCCTAATCTAAAACATAAAAGTTACTTGATAAAAATAAACGAAGCAGAATAAGTTAAAACAAGACAAACAAAGAAACAGACATATTAAAATATAAAAGTTAAACTAGTAAAATATAAACAAGGCAGAATTAATTAATACAAACAGACATATTAAAATATAAAAATTAAAATAGTTCCTAATCTAAATCATGAAAGTTACTTAATAAAATTTCATGTATGCTGTATGCATTGGCGATAAAATGTCGCTTAATAATAGCCTTGTATTTTTTGAGCGGTAAATTTTTTACCAGATCTGGAAGTTTGTTATATAATTTAGCTCCGTAATAGTTAATCCCATTTTGATTTTTGTTCTGTTTCAACCAGAATCCATTGATTGGAAACAGATAGAAGTTTCTAAAATTTCAATTATTTTTATATTTACTTTGAATGCCCATTATTGGAAATTCAATGTTTCTTCTTTAAATAGTTTCGCCGCAGTTCCAATAAAATTTTGAGCTTTTGCGTAAAATCGATGCATTTGAACTATTTTGACAGGCCTCATAACTGTCATGATGATACAAACGCAAACTTAATATTCGACGTGCCAAACAATTGTTCTGTTTCAACCAGAATCCATTGATTGGAAACAGATAGAAGTTTCTAAATTTTTAATTATGTTTTTACTTACTTTGAATGTCCATTATTGGAAATCCAATGTTTCTTCTTTAAATAGTTTCGCCGCAGTTCCAATAAAGTTTTGAGTTTTTGCGGAAAATTGATGCATTTGAACTATTTTGACACGCTCCATAACTGTCATGATGATACAAACGCAAACTTAATATACGACGTGCCAAACAATTGAAGATGTTCTGTTTCAACCAGAATCCATTGGTTGAAAACAGATAGAAGTTGATGACGTCAGGGTAGAAAGGTAATGTGTTGACTACACCATATAAGAAACTGTTTTAATTTTTCAGAGGCTAATTATATCGATATAAATGAATATTTATCTTCCATCAACTGGAAAGAATACTTTAAACCATCTATGAATGTAAATGATGCTGTGGATAGATTCTATTCTGTACTGTATTCTATTATAAATATGTTTGTTCCTTATAAAAAGAAAGTTGTCCATAACTACTCTAAATGGTTTAATAAAGAGTTAATACATTTGGTTTCACAAAAGAAAATGGCGCATAATAAATACAAGTCATCATCTGCTTACACTGATTATTTAATTTTTCAAAATTTAAGATCAAGATGTAAAAACTTAAGCAAGACACTTTATTCCGACTACATTTTGAAAATAGAACGTAACATTAAGAATAATTCCAACAACTTTTGGTCATTTATAAAAGAAAAGAAAGCAGTGAAGTGCATTCCGGTATTTATGAAATATAAGGGTAAAGTGAGTAGCAATATGCAACAGACGGTTGATTTCTTTGCTGAAAATTTTTCTGAAGCATACTCAGCGGATACTGCTGAAGTTCCCCACTTTGTAACTAACGTATCAGTAAACTATAATTATACATTTAAAATAAATACATCTGATGTGTTCAAAGCAATTAGTAGTTTAAAAGATACTTCTACTTGTGGTCCAGATGGTATACCCAGTATGTTTTTTAAAAAATGTGTTTACTCTATAACTACTCCAATTACAATTATTTTCAACGAGTCAGTAAATAAACAAATATTTCCAGATTTTTGGAAGCGTAGTTACATTACACCTATTTTTAAATCAGGAAATATTGATGATGTCGAAAATTATCGAGGTGTATGTTTACAGTCAGCTATTCCCAAAATCTTGGACTCAATCATATCTAGGCAAATGCAGTGGTTGTGTTGTAATAACATTGTGGAACAGCAGCATGGTTTTCAGAAAGGAAAGTCTACAGTTACTAATTTGCTTTTGTTGCAAAACTTTGTGTTGGAAGCCTTTGAGAATCGTAAACAAGTTGATATTGTCTATACCGACTTTTCGAAGGCTTTTGACAGGGTTAGCCACAATATACTTATTGGCGAATTTCGAGCCTTTGGATTTAATGAGAGTATTGTCAACTGGATAGAAAGTTTCATTTCGCAGCGTAAGCAGTGTGTTAAGATTAATGGTATGTTGTCGAAGGAGATAATTGTGCATTCGGGTGTCCCACAAGGGTCGCACATAGGCCCAATTTTATTTAATATTTTTATCAATGATATTGTTGATCGTATAAATTATTCGCGTATTTTACTCTATGCCCATGATGAATCAAAATATTCCGTGTTATAGATGATAATACAGACACAGCATTTTTACAGCAAGATTTAAATGCTATCTCGGATTGGTGTGAAGTGAATAATTTATATTTAAATATTAAAAAATGCAAATATTTGTGATTCTCAAAAAACAAAACAGCCGTTGATTTTAATTACACCATAATTAATAGTCCATTAGAACGTGTAACTCAAATAAAAGATCTTGGCGTAACGCTTAATTCAAAAATGCATTTCTATACTCACATCAATAACATTGCTTAGAAAGCTTTCAGAATGCTGGGTTCATATACAGAGTAGGAGGAGATTTTTCAGTTAATACAATTAAGTTACTATATTTCTCTTTTGTCCGGTCCACCTTAGAATACGCTTCCATTATATGGAATCCGAATCAACAATATTTAATTAAAAAGCTAGATAGAATACAACACAAATTTCTACGATTCGTTGCCTACAAGTACGGAATACCTTCATTTGCAGTAAATTATGATTATTTATTAAGTCGCCTTAACATCCAAACACTTGCTCATAGACGTTTCATTGCAGATGTTTGTTTTTTATACAACCTGTTAAACAGTCGCATTGTTTGTTATGAATTATTAGAATCAATTAATTTTTGGGCAACAAATGTTCATACTAGAACGAAGTTTATATTTAGATCTAAGTTTTCTAGAACGAACTATGGCCAAAATAACCCCATTGGCAGGATTATGCGATTGGGTAATAAACTAAATTCTACGGCATCATTCCCAATTTTTTCATTTAATTATTTACGTTTTAGAAGTTTCCTATTAAGTTTGAATGTAACTGATTTTTTGTATATTTTTTGAAAGTATGTGAATGGCATCTGTAGTTATTATTGTTTCCAGCATGTTTTTGTTTTTGTTTTGTTTTGGGATAGTAAGTTCTTCTATGCTATTATGTATATCTTTTAAGTTTCTATTTAAAGGATTGTGTACTTTTTGGTGTTTTTGGTGTTATTTCATATTGATACATTATGCACTATACATTTAGGTTATATTTCTTTTCACTTATGCAATTTATTTTATTCCTGTTCACATTATTAATTTTTTTGTATAGTTAATGTAAAAATGGGTTAACCCGTGAATAAATAAAATAAATAAATAAATAAAAAAAATAATTTAATCAATCAAAATCACAGCCCTCTTTGACACAAATTACACTCAATCAATCAACTATTACAAAACCCACTGTCAATTAGTTTACATCTAAATCTGCGCTACTTATCCGCAGGATTACAATTTTAGCAAGAGCTAAATGCCCCAAACTCGAAACATCTATTCACTTTCAAGTAATTAAATCAAGAAAATAAAACAGCGATTGCGTCTCAACTCGAGCATCTGTTTTGTTAATTATAGGGCTACTCATGAAACGAAAAGAAAGGCAATTATAGGATTATAAGATTTAATTAAATTTTGAGCATTTGCGTAAAATTGACGCATTTGTAGTATTTTGACAAGCATCATAACTGTCATGATGATAGAAAGGCAAACTTAATATTCGACGTGCCAAACAGTTGAAGATGTTCTGTTTCAACCAGAATCCATTGATTGAAAACAGATAGAAGTTGATGACGTCAGGGTAGAAAGGTAATGTGTTGACCATATAAGAAACTGTTCATAATTTAATCAATCAAAATCACAGTCCTCTTTGACACAAATTACACTCAATCAATCAATATACGACGTGCCAAACAATTAAAGATGTTCTGTTTCAACTAGAATCCATTGGTTGAAAACAGATAGAAG
The DNA here is from genome assembly GCA_932526585.2 of Philonthus cognatus. Taxonomy (NCBI): domain Eukaryota; kingdom Metazoa; phylum Arthropoda; class Insecta; order Coleoptera; family Staphylinidae; genus Philonthus; species Philonthus cognatus. The sequence goes on along the minus strand of OW052247.1, from coordinate 52,125,808 downwards.
TTGATGACGTCAGGGTAGAAAGGTAATGTGTTGACTACACCATATAAGAAACTGTTCATAATTTAATCTATCAAAATCACAGCCCTCCTTGACACAAATTACACTCAATCAATCAACTATTACAAAACCCACTCTCAATTAGTTTACATCTAAATCTGCGCTACTTATTCGCAGGCTTACAATTTCAGCAAGAGCTAAATGTCCCAAACTCCAAAAACATCTATTCACTTTCAAGTAATTAAATCGAGAAAATAAAACAGCGATTGCGCCTCAACTCGAGCATCTGTTTTGTTAATTATAGGGCTGCTCATGAAACGAAAGGAAAGGCAATTATAAGATTATAAGATTTAATGAAATTTTGAGCATTTGCGTAAAATTGACGCATTTAAAGTATTATGACGGGCGTCATAATTGTCATGATGATAGAAACGCAAACTTAATATTCTATGTGCCAAAAATTTGAAGATGTTCTGTTTCAACCAGAATCCATTGGTTGAAAACAGATAGAAGTTGATGACGTCAGGGTAGAAAGGTAATGTGTTGACTACACCATATAAGAAACTGTTCATAATTTAATCAATCAAAATCACAGCCCTCTTTGACACAAATTACACTCAATCAATCAACTATTACAAAACCCACTCTCAATTAGTTTACATCTAAATCTGCGCTACTTATCCGCAGGCTTACAATTTCAGCAAGAGCTAAATGTCCCAAACTCCAAACATCTATTCACTTTCAAGTAATTAAATCGAGAAAATAAAACAGCGATTGCGCCTCAACTCGAGCATCTGTTTTGTTAATTATAGGGCTATTCATGGAACGAAAGGAAAGGCAATTATAAGAAAAGCATCCAAGTTGCACAACAAACGTGTCAAAATCAAAGAAGAAGAAAAAATTGGAAGCTTAAAGGCCACCCGTAACCCAAAACGGCTAATCACAAAATTCAATTTGAATTTCACAACTATTGCTCTGCTGCTTCTTTTTCTAATTGCAACTGTATTTGTGTAGAAACAGAGAGTAATTATTTAAGACCAATTCACTGCTAATCTGAGATGTTTACCTTTGAGGTAATAAATTACTCACGCGTTTGGTTGGTCAATTTACGAAAGTTTAAATAAAAGAATTGACATAACACAATCAGTTTTTCTTTTAGGTATACATGCGCCAATTATATGCTGTAAATCTTAATTAAGTTTTCAGAAAAATAAAAATGTGCTGTCCAATAATTTTATGAAAATTATGAATTATTAATAATAATAATAATAATAACACAATCAGTTTTTCTTTTAGGTATACATGCCCCAATTATATGCTGTAAATCTTTATTAAGTTTTCAGAAAAATAAAAATGTGCTGTCCAATAATTTCATGAAAATTATGAATTATTATTAATAATAATAATAATAGTAATTTATTTTCAAGAAATAAGTAATTACAAGGTAATACATATAAATGAAAATGTGTCAGCAAAATACAATTTAGAAAATATAAGATTAAATAAATAGAAACAAAGTTAGAAAATATAAGATTAAATAAATAGAAACAAAGTTATTAAACGGGAAACAAACAAAAAAGAACTAAGAGAAAAATGCATATCAACATGAATATATCCTATTTCGAGAAGGTGTTTTTTTTGTTTTTATTTATTTTTTTTTATTTGATGTATTATATCGTATATTCAATAAAAACAACCTCTAGAGTGCCATGCAAAATATTGTAGGTTGCCAAATCTGAAACTTGACAAATAAACTTTAATCGGCTTTATGCATTTATGCCATTTCTCAGGTTTTAGAGATTAGAGTTGAAGAGTTTTTTGTTGTTAAGGTTATAACCTTAGAGTTGAAGAGTTTTTTTGTTGTTAAGGTTATAACCTTTGAGTTAAAGAGTTTTTTGTTGTTAAGGTTATAACCTTAGAGTTGACGAGTTTTTTTGTTGTTAAGTTTATAACCTTAGATTTAATGAGTTTTTTGTTGTTAAGGTTATAACCTTAGAGTTAAAGAGTTTTTTGTTGTTAAGGTTATAACCTTTGAGTTAAAGAGTTTTTTGTTGTTAAGGTTATAACCTTAGAGTTGAAGAGTTTTTTTGTTGTTAAGGTTATAACCTTAGAGTTAATGAGTTTTTTGTTGTTAAGGTTATAACCTTTGAGTTAAAGAGTTTTTTGTTGTTAAGGTTATAACCTTAGAGTTGAAGAGTTTTTTTGTTGTTAAGGTTATAACCTTAGAGTTAAAGAGTTTTTTGTTGTTAAGGTTATAACCTTAGAATTAAAGAGTTTTTTGTTGTTAAGGTTATAACCTTAACAACAAAAAACTCTTCAACTCTAATCTCTAAAACTTGAGGAATGGCATAAACGCAAAAAGTCGGTTAAAGTTTCTTTGTCAAGTTTCAGAGTTGCCAACCTACAATATTTTCCATGGCACTCTAGAGGTTGTTTTTATTGAATATACGTATAATTAATTCATAATTTTCATGATCTTTTATACAGAGAGTTTTATGTAACACCGAACATCTTCATAAAATTCAATTTGACACCTTTAATTTTTAGGTTATGTGTAAATTGGGTTGCCTATATGACCATTACAAATTGTAGCTAATCAATTGCAATTAATGCCTCAATTTGTCGTTCAAGGAGATTTTTTTTCAAGTATACATGTCCTAATTACAGCGTATACGCCATAAATCTTTAGTTAATCGTTGTTTTTCTTAAAAGGAGTTCAATTTGAAACTTAAAACGAGTGCGTTCCACTCCCAGACTAAGCATGAAGTAAAATTTTGAGTTTAGAAAAGCCCCGCGTATAAAATTTGTCGAGGGTCGCGCAGCGACCCGAGACAAATTTTCACGGGGCTTTTCTAAACTCGAAATTTTACTTCATGCGCCACCGGTACGAAACACTGATGAGCGGTTTGGCCGCTCCGCGCTTCGCGCTACGCGACCAAACCAAATTTTCAGGCTTTTCTAAACTCAAAATTTTACTTCATGCGCCACCGGTACAAAAAACTGACATATTACGAAGTTTAAAACACTTTAAATTGCATCAGTGTTTCGTACCGGTGGCGCATGAAGTAAAATTTCGAGTTTAGAAAAGCCCCGGGAAAATTTGTCTCGGGTCGCTGCGCGACCCTCGACAAATTTTCTACGCGGGGCTTTTCTAAACTCGAAATTTTACTTCATGCTTAGCCTGGGAGTGGAAAACACTCGTTTAAAGCTTCAAATTAAATTCTTTTAATAAGCGTAGCATCGGAAAATGTACAACGTACGCTTATGTATATTTAAAAGAAAATTTCTCGTTATGAAAATGTTCGGTGCTCCATAAAACTCTCTGTATGTCAATTCCTAAGGCGTGTGTCAAGTTAGATTTAAAATAAAAAAATTAAATCGTGGCACTCTTTGAGTTTTATGTTATTTTGTTCTCACCCCGGTGAAAACCCTGGCTACGCCCATGATCACAACACCATCTTGTTTTAGAAATCCCTCCTCTATGTACATTAATTAAATTTTTGGAAAAATTCGCGAACAATCGTATCATTACAAGGATTCTTATGTACTAGTATATGTATGTGCGTGTACTTTCACTCTTTTCGGTGATTTTTTAATTGCGAGCCGTTTTTCTCAGGCGCGAACAATCCGAGGTGCCTATCGGTTTAAAGGAGAAGGAAAAAAATAAAAACGTATGCTTTTCATTTTCCATTGTTCGGACGTAAATGTGCGTGGGAAACCGTTTTCTGGGACATAATGAGAGGATATGAAAACGGCTGAGGCGTCGGTTTCGTACATTAATTCGAGCCTATTACGATTTGCATACATACACCACAATTTGATCGTTTTTACACAATTAAATATTTTCTCTTTTTGAGTTAACAAAAAATACATGATTGAATGTGAAAATGCAATCACAATGGATTGGAAAAGTTATTTCAGGCGAAAATGCTAAATTAAATAAATGAAAATAAAAATAGAAAAGATTTGAAGATAATCTAGTAATTTGAGTTACGTAAACAAAATATTTAATTGTGTAAAAAAGATCAAATTGTGTTGTCTTTTTCACTTTTATTTTCGTTTATCTAATTTGGTATTTTAGGATCAAATAACTTTTTCACATTTATATTTATATTCCTTTCTTAACCTTTGTTTTTTAATTCTAGATGTACAATTCTAACTGCCATTTTAATTTAATTTTTCACTTTAATTAAGTAATTTAAACTTAATTAAAGTGAAAAATTAAATTAAAATGGCAGTTAGAATTGTACATCTAGAATTAAAAAACAAAGGTTAAGAAAGGAATATAAATGTGAAAAAGTTATTTGATCCTAAAATACCAAATTAGATAAACGAAAATAAAAGTGAAAAAGACACCACAATTTGATCGTTTGGGGACCCTCGTGGGTCAGTGAGTAGAGCTCCTGCTCTTGGGCCAGAGGGTCGTGGGTTCGAATCCCACCAGGGGGTGCCAGTTTCTTATGGGGAAATTGGCACCCTCTGGAGCCATGAATGTGAGTGAATGTGCTGTGTCGTCCATAATTAGTTGCATAAGCGTGTAAAGAATTAAATACTTAAATGGAATAAATAAAATAAAAATTGATGTTGGCCAATAGTCTACGTTACTAAGGCCAGGCAAAAGCCAAAACCCAAAAAAAAAAATTTGATCGTTTTTACACAAATAAACATTTTATTTTTACGAGTTAACGAAAAATTAATCATCGAATGTAAAAAAGCAATCAAAATTGGATTGAAAAAGTTATTTGAGGCGAAAGTGCCAAATTAAATAAACGAAAATAAAGGTGCAAAAGACACCACAATTTGATCTTTTTTACACAATTAAATATTTTCTCTTTACGAGTTAACGAAAAATTAATCATCGAATGTGAAAAAGCAATCACAATTGGATTAAAAAAGTTATTTGAGGCGAAAATGCCAAATTAAATAAACGAAAATAAAAGTGCAAAAGACACCACAATTTGATCCTTTTTACACAATTAAATATTTTCTCTTTACGAGTTAACGAAAAATTAATCATTGAATGTGAAAAAGCAATCACAATTGGATTGAAAAAGTTTTTTGCGGCGAAAATGCCAAATTAAATAAACGAAAATAAAAGTGCAAAAGACACCACAATTTGATCCTTTTTACACAATTAAATATTTTCTCTTTACGAGTTAACGAAAAATTAATCATTGAATGTGAAAAAGCAATCACAATTGGATTGAAAAAGTTATTTGAGGCGAAAATGCCAAATTAAATAAACGAAAATAATAGTAGAACAGATTTGCAAGGTAATGTAGTTATTTGGGTTAGGTAAACATTTGAATCACTCAATTAAAGTGACAAATTAAATTAAATTAAAATAGCAGTTAGAATTGTACATCTAGTATTGAAAAACAAAAGTTAAGACAGGAATATAAATGTGTTTTAATTAACCCATTAACAGCCAAGCAATTTAAGAGCTACTCTAAAAGTTGATTTTAAATTAAATTCTGCAATTTTTTTATGATTTCTATGAATGACTTATTATATTACATACTGGGAATTTTTCTTCTAAATATACGTAATGTATACGCTGTAACTTTTCCAGCATTCGTCGATTTTATAAAAACGTTTATTATTTTTTTTTTTTGTATTGGCTTTTGCCTGGCCTTGGGAACTTGCCCATTAGCCAACATCATTTATATATTTATTTGTATTTGTATTAATTGTTAACATTAGAATTTGTAGTACGCTATTATTTCATACGGACAAACACCACCACACCCAGGGTCACGACGACAAATTATTTTTAAACAAAGTCTCGCCGTGCACGGGAATCGAACCCGAATTGTAGCTCGCCGAGCGATACAGTCCGGCGACGTTACCGCTCGGCCACCACCTGCCCAACGTTTAATTTGAAGTCTCGAGCGAATGTTTCCACTCCCAGACTAAGCATGAAGTAAAATTTCGAGTTTAGAAAAGCCTGAAAATTTGGTTTGGTCGCGTAGCGCGAAGCGCGGAGCGGCCAAACCAAATTTTCAGGCTTTTCTAAACTCGAAATTTTACTTCATGCGCCACGCGTATTAAACACTAAAATATTGTAAAGCCAGAAATACACTTAATAATACATTTTTAAAATGAGTCATAATAAAAATTCTTATATAACAAAATATTTACATTTTTCCACACACATTTTCAAGTTAGGTCAAATAATGCAATGTATCAAATTAACTTATTTAGTAATTCAATCATCAAAAAATAAATAATGTTGCGTTATTGCATCAATGGCGCTTAATGGGTTTGGTAAATTAATATGACAATTGAATAAAAAAAATAATTTGATGATCAATTAGTATTTGTGTCGGTTTCTGCATTCAATACTATAGTTCTAAACTATGAATTTTAGTATACTAAAATTAATTGAAAATGATCAAATTTGATACATTTAACATTTTAAATATGTTTATTTGGGAGTTTGAATTTTACACGATTCTGATAAATCATTCTATTTTATTTTTCTAATTATCTCGAATTTGGGAGTTTGAATTTTACACGATTCTGATAAATCATTCTATTTTATTTTTCTAAATATCTCGAATTTGGGAGTTTGAATTTTACACGATTCTGATAAATCATTCTATTTTATTTTTCTAATTATCTCGAATTTGGGAGTTTGAATTTTACACGATTCTGATAAATCATTCTATTTTATTTTTCTAATTATCTCGAATTTGGGAGTTTGAATTTTACACGATTCTGATAAATCATTCTATTTTATATTTCTAATTATCTCGAATTTTGGAGTTTGAATTTTACCCGATTCTGATAAATCATTCTATTTTATTTTTCTAAATATCTCGAATTTGGGAGTTTGAATTTTACACGATTCTGATAAATCATTCTATTTTATTTTTCTAATTATCTCGAATTTGGGAGTTTGAATTTTACACGATTCTGATAAATCATTCTATTTTATTTTTCTAATTATCTCGAATTTGGGAGTTTGAATTTTACACGATTCTGATAAATCATTCTATTTTATATTTCTAATTATCTCGAATTTTGGAGTTTGAATTTTACCCGATTCTGATAAATCATTCTATTTTATTTTTCTAAATATCTCGAATTTGGGAGTTTGAATTTTACACGATTCTGATAAATCATTCTATTTTATTTTTCTAATTATCTCGAATTTGGGAGTTTGAATTTTACACGATTCTGATAAATCATTATATTTTATTTTTCTAAATATCTCGAATTAGTAATCAATGGTAAATTCATAATTATGTTAACACTAAAAATGTTGATATTAAAAAAATTACAGGGATTTTTTCTGTTTAGTATATTTTCACATATTCCATATAAAGTTTTGTAAAATAAATGAACATGTAATCAAAACTAAGCAGTGTATTAAAAACTTCACTTCAAACCAGTGTTTAATACGCGTGGCGCATGAAGTAAAATTTCGAGTTTAGAAAAGCCTGAAAATTTGGGTTGGTCGCTCCGCGCTTCGCGCTACGCGACCAAACCAAATTTTCAGGCTTTTCTAAACTCGAAATTTTACTTCATGCTTAGTCTGGGATTGGAAGCACTCGTTAGAAAATCAAATTGTTTTTATACAACCAACGAATGTCTGAAAATTTACATCGAAAAATCGTGATGTGTATGCCTAAAAAAAACTCCTTGTATCATAAAAATGAAATATATTTAGGAATAAAAATGTAAATGATTTGACAAACATTGAAACCATGTTCACCCATTTTCACAAAAACTTGCAGCCTACAACAGTATGATCCACAGACTTTTATCAATTCCTATGTCAAAAGAAAATTACAAAAAAGAGTTAAACATAATTTATCAAATAGCAACTAGTAATGGTTTCAAAAAATCAATAATAGATAAAATATTAAATAAAACACAAAAACAAACAATAATAAATTCAATTTACCCCTTAATAAAAAATAACCCTTAAACAAATTATTCATCTTTCACATACACAGGCAAAGAAACTAATATTATCACTAAAAAATTAGAAAAACTAAATATTAAAATTGCGTATAAAACAGACAACAAATTAGGAAAATACATAAAAAATAATAAAGATACAATATCCAGAGCTCGACATAGCGGTGTCTATTTGTTAAGTTGCGGTGACTGCCCCAAAGTATACGTCGGCCAAACTGGGAGAGCCTTTCAAGAAAGGATGAACAAGCATAAAACCAGCTTCGAGAAAAAGAAAACCAACTCGACTTATTCGAACCACTTGCTAGATGAAGGCCACAACTTCAACGAAGACTTCCAAATACTACACATCGAGAAGAAAGGAAGAAAATTAAACATCCTGGAAAGCACCGAAATAAACAAAAGAAAATTCAGCGATCAATTACTAAACGATCAGACAGATATTAAAAACTCCCCATTGCTCAATTTAAAACTGTAACCCCCACCCCTTTTACTTATCAGCTAGCCCTATATATACGTTGTAATTAGGTTAAGTTAATCACTTGTTCTTCAACTGAAGAAGCCACAGTGTGGCGAAACATTTGTTGTGAATACAAAATAAAGAATTTTTGAAAGTTATAAACAAAGTGTTTTACTTAAAGTAATCTATGGTACAACTTTTGAGATCTTTTCATATTGACATGATTTCTTCTTGTTTTGCTTGCCTACATGCAACTAATGCTAATTCCTTTAAACCAGGGGATGCATGTTATAAAAGTTAGTTAAACTTTATATAAAATACCACAGGATACCTCTCGGGAACTCGATTATAAATGCTTTGTTTTGGGGGGTCGGTGAGTAGAACTCCTGCTCTTGCGCCAGAGGGTCGTATGTTCGAATCCCACCGGTGGGTGTTACTTTCCTATGGGGAAATTGTCACCCTCTGGAGCCATGGATGTTGTATGAATGCGTTGTGACGTCCATATGAATTATATAATGTGTGTATGTAGATAAGTTAATTTAAAATCAATAATAATTAATACAAATAGCAGCTGACTGTATGGCCAAGAGCCGAGGTCAAAAAAAATAGAAGATTTTCTCTAATTTAAAAAACCAGGGATTTTATATCAAAAATTTGCGATATTTGTGACGGCTGTAACACATTACAATCGACTGTTGCATATTAAAATAATTGACATTTAGTAGTATTTTTGCCGTCAAGTTATTAAACACTTTTATAAACTTTATATATGTAAGTTTTTTTATTATGTTTAGTTATAATGTTTTCTCTCTTTTTCTCTTCTAAATTTTGTGTATTTCTTTATAAAATATCATTGTATTTATTTATTTTAGTTTAAACTTTGCCCTGAAGAAGCTAACAAATGTATAGCGAAATATTGATTAATTAAAATAAAGTTCTCGCTAAAAAATAGAACTATCATTTTTCAATTCTACTGCTTTTCCCCAAAAGTTTATAAAAGTTATTAAAATAATTGACGTCTCTTATACGTCATTGTATGCGAATGGGTTAAGTCGATCTAAAATCTAAATATTGGGAGCAGATTTAATATCCGAATTATCCTTTCAAAAAAAAAAATGCCCTTGTTCATCTTCAAAGAAAAATTAAAGGTCCTTGATAACGTTGGGAAATATTTAATAGCACAATACCTTTTTACTATCTGAAACTAATATGAGTCATTTGCTTAAAGTTCAATACCGATTAATTGCTTTTTATTAGATGCAGCAAATGAAAAGGATGCTGCAATTTCGCACAAAAACATTGTAATTGTGCTACCAGATTTAGAAAGGTAAATGCAAAGAATAAGTGTGATAATTGTAGCAATTATGTTTAATGGTTATTATTTCTTAATAAAACTTAACATTTAACCTGAGGCAGCTTAAATCGAGAGGACATCAAGTATCAGGTCCTTAAAAAATGTTTTATTTTATTTTATACTCATGTTTATTATTATCACTTATGCAACCTAGAAAATAAACATCTTATAAATTGTTTTATTGAATTTTAGAGGCGTTCACTTCGTGGTATACTTTCAACAAAATAAAAATCTTATAAATTGATTATTAAATTTTAACAGGGCTAACTTCGTCAGTAATGTAAAGAATACTTCGTGATATAAAGAATACACTTAACTTTTTTGTACCACTTTTATTTAACTTTTGTGACTAAATGTAAAATATAAGTGGTAAGATAAAATTAATGTTTTCTTGATATTAAATTGACAATTAAATAAAACTCACTTAATATATTTTCAACTTGTTTCTCATTGATCACTTGATGAAACATGATTAAATATTTTTAGAAAAATTAAATTTAAAATAAAATTACCAAGTGATTTTATCACTAATTTTACTTCTTTATTCCGACTAGTTTCAAAACAAAAATAATGTTTTACAGTAAATATATACAGATTTACAAAAAGGGGGAGGGTCAGGCAATAAGAACGTTCGCGATCGGGAATGTCCAGATGTCCATAAAATTAAAGAAAAACGTCGTCAACGACAACGAAGGCATCTGGACCTCCCCGATCGCGAACGCTCTTATTGCCTTACCCTCCCCTCTATGTAAATCTGTATATATTTACTGTCAAACATTATTTTTGTACATTCCTTGAAAATGGCTAATAGCCGAAACTAGTCGGAATAAAGAAGTAAAATTACTGAAACATACCAAGTGATTTTATTTTAAATTTAATTTGAAAAAAGTCACTTAGTTTGTTTCACTACTGTTTTTATTCTTCTTTCAATCTTTTATTCAATTATCAATATTGTAAACATATTGATAATTAAATAAAATGTTTCATCAAGTGAATAAAACCAAATTGAAGATATTTATATTAAAATTTTATAAATTGATGAAATAAACAAAAACTTGATGAAAGTTAATGTCGTTTCTAAAACTAAAATAAATTTAATTTCTTAGTAAATTCTGCTAATTATAAAAATATACATTCAATTAATTTCTCACGAGTTTAAAATAAAATAGAAATATTCTAAAGTCATTGTTTTATACCAGGGCTTCGAACCGTTATTATTAATTAAACATAAATATATCGGTTTAGTTTCGGTTTTCGTTCCTGAAAAAATAACGATTTTTTCGGTTTTAGGTTAGATTAAACAAAAATATTTCGGTTCAATTCCGGAAAAATTTACGGTTTTGTCAGTTTTAGGTTCAGCTTCGAATGATGATTAATTTTTGAAACGTTTTTATTTGTATTATAAATTTTTATTCTACCATAGTTAAGAACAGTGATAAGATACTGAGTAATTTATTTATTTTTTGTCAAGATTTCCAAACATTTGAAATTGTAATATTGTTAATAATATGAAGTAGCATTGTTAAAAAAACATTTTAGTATTATTTGACCAACACTCTATATTTCAAACATTATTAATAATATGAAGTAGCATTGTTAACAAAACATTTTAGTATTATTTAACCAACACTCTATATTTCAAACATTATACATATTTATTTTCTTTAAATCAAATCTTAATTCATGCTAAATTCAATGCCAAATATCGTTAAAACCAAACAAATAAATAGCTTTCTTTTTTTAATGTAAAAAATATACTGGGATCAACAAAATTCAATTTACTGTGAAATTCAGAAATAATTTTTGAGAAATTGACAAGTATTCTTTAATTGTAGACACTAATAAAAGAAAATTACAAAATAAAATTTGATTACTGTCTAACGATAGTTTCCAGTACTTGATTAAAAATGAAGTAAATATTTCAGGCTTTCTACACTCGAAATATTTACATCATGCGCCACGGGTTACAACATTGATTTAAAGTGAAATTCTGAAACACATATAGTACATATATTATTTTTCTATGAGAATTTTGTGCATCCTACTAATTAATACGTTTTGTTTTTTTAGTTTTTACGTGTCTCGTCAATGCTCATCACTGGTTTAGCAAACTTTAACAGACATATTTGAACCGAACCGAAATTAAGCGATATTTTTTTCCGATTCAGCTCCTGTTTTCGTTCCAACCAAAATAACGTTTTTTTTTATTTCACTATTTCTCAAAAGTGTTGATTAACAAACACAGCACTCTGTTTAATAGAGATAGGAAATAGTTTTGAGAAATAGTGAAATACACTTGACAAAAGAGGAAGACCAAAAGAAAAGGATTGTAATGGTTTAATTCGTATGAAATTTTCTTACCAAATCTTATACAAACTATCAAAATTCTGATAAATCAAGTTCATGAAAAATACCAAGACAAAATTATTAATAACAAATTTAAGATGAACCGCATGGTATTAAGGAATAATAATTATTATTTCTTCTAAGGATGAGATGAATTCAGTAAAAATTATTAAATTTCTGTGATTTTCATGAGCATTTGGAATTCATGCTGTAGAGTTGAAAATTATTGCAGAATATTATTATTATTTAAAATTTGCTAATGGCTAAATAATTCAAAACCAAATTCATTTTAAATCTTACAAAATGAACTAACCAACATCTGCAAAAAGCAATTGTAGTACTTTTACAACAATTGATACCCTTTTTATATGCGAAATTTCAAAACCCACCCATTTTCTTCAAGATGATATCTCAGTAAAGAACACCAATTAGATTAAGTAAATGGAATTTACGGCGGTAATTTCGTGTGATTTTTTCGTGAAAAGAGGAAGTGTCGTCAGTGTGTAAAATTTGGGTCGACGGATGATGTCTGGATTGTCAGTCAGAAAATTTGTAGCGGATCCCACTTCGGGTGTTGATGATGGAGACCGTTTCGACACGGTGCGGTGTGCTTGTGCAGCTTTTCGGTTTACGTAATTGCTTTATAATAGCCCGTTCTTCACAGATGAGCATGCCTTCGCGATTTGTACGGATTCCCATTCATTCATTAACTGGAATCGTGATTGTTGCATTTTCACGCAATGATTACTACCAATAATAATGTAAAAAAAAGCAACAACAAATTGTTTATAAATATCGAGGAATAGAATAATTACTCTGATGATCAACATTGAGTAATTAAAATGCGAAATTTTAATTCTTCCTAGGGATTAAATGAGTCAATTTAGATTTAATTATATAATGGATTATTTTATTAAATCAAAATTGACTAATTTAATTCCTAGGAAGAATTCAAATTCCGCATTTTAATTTCTCAATGTTGATCATCAAATTTCCAGCCTTATTAAATACAAAGAAGGGTAATTTTGTGTTTTAATGTAAGAAACAGATCTGTATATTACATTAAAACACAAAATTACCGTTCTTTGAATTTAATAAGGCTGGACATTTTTCAAATTGATCTAGGTATTAGAATAGTCACTCATTCAAATCATATCCAACTGTTCGAATTATTCAAATATTTGAATATATTTTTGAATGAATTGGAATAAGATAAATTCAAATTCAAAACTATTTGAATTTAAGAAAATAAGCTTACGCTTCTTATGGTTTGCACACTTCAAACATAATATATAAAATTACGAAAAACTATTCGTGAAAATGCAAACAATGTCTTAAAAAATAAGACAACTTAAGACGATAAATATCCATTGAAACAACTACTTCCCGTGCAAATACACCTCCGGATATTGAATTATACAATGAATTATTTAAAATCTTATTTAATTTGATTTGTTACAACGCTCTATTAAAGTATATTTATTTATTTATTTATTTATTTATTCACGAGATACCTCTTTAACATTGAAATAATACAAAATAAGAAATAACAAAAGTTTAAGAGCCGCAGAATGACTACACACATACGTTATGATAACTACATTGCTAATTCTAACATAATCTTAAAAAGTTTTATCCAGATTAATGACCACCAGTGCTCTTCGAAAACATAAGAAATTCTTCGCAAATGGATCGAAATTCGGGGATGAGAGCAAGCAGTTGGCCGAATGCATTAATGTGGACAAAGGATTATATATAACGTTTAGGTAAAATTCCCTTCAAACTTTCTTTACGGGAAGTAGTTGTTTCAATGGATATTTATCGTCTTAAGTTGTCTCATTAATTAAGACATTGTTTGCATTTTCACGAGTAGTTTTTCGTAATTTTATATATTATGAATTGGAATACTTCAATTTTAAAAATTCTTATTATTAATCAAAACATGTATACTTATTTGATTTTATTTATTTGGCTTTTATTTGCGATGGATTAAGAATAACTAAGTATGTTTTTGAACTTTATATTAAATCAGTGTTTTACACGCCAGACGCACGAAGTAAATAATTCACGATAAAAAAAATGTATTGCTTCTTCAGGTAAAGAGAGTTACAAAATGTGATAAGAATTCTGACATTTTCTAACTCTCTTCACCTGAAAAAGCTATAAACTTGCGAAACATCTCTAGTGAATAAACACTCAAATTTTTGAAAATCAAGATTTACTTTTTTAAAATAAGTAAAGTTGAATTGTTTTGATTCAAAAATCAAAGTCAAGAATTTTAAGAGTAAAGACTTCTTGACTTGATTTTCATGTTTAATTTATTTTAGGACATGAAAATCAAGTCAAGAAGTTTTTACTCTTAAGATTCTTGATTTTGATTTTTAAATAAAAACAATTCAACGTTACTTATTTTAAAAGAAGTAAAACCTCCTTTACACGCCAGACGCGCGAAGCAAATATTTCAAGATTAAAAAAAACGTATTGCTTCTTCATGTAAAAAGAGTTACAAAATGTGATAAGAATTCTGTACATTTTCTAACTCTCTTCACCTGAAAAAGCTATAAACTTGCGAAACAATTCTAGTGAATAAACAGTCAAATTTTTGAAAATCAAGAGGTTTTACTTTTTTAAAATAAGTAAAGTTGAATTGTTTTGATTCAAAAATCAAAAACAAAAATTTTAAGAGTAAAGACTTCTTGACTTGATTTTCGTGTTTAATTTATTTTAGGGCTTGAAAATCAAGTCAAGAAGTTTTTACTCTTAAGATTATTGATTTTGATTTTTAAATAAAAGCAATTCAACTTTACTTATTTTAAAAAAAGTAAAACCTCTTTACGCGCCAGACGCACGAAGCAAATATTTCAAGATAAAAAAAATGTATTTCTTCTTCAGGTTAAGAGAGTTACAAAATGTGATAAGAATTCTGTATATTTTCTAACTCTCTTCACCTGAAAAAGCTATAAATTTGTAAAACAATTCTAGTGAATAGACACTAAAATTTTCGAAAGTTAAGAGGATTTCAAGAAAAAAAAAAGGATTTGCTTCTTTAAAATAATTAAAGTTGAATTGTTTTGATTCAAAAATCAAGGTAAAGAATTTTAAGAGTAAAGACTTCTTGACTTCATTTTAATTTATTTTAGGGCATGACAATCAAGTCAAGAAGTTTTTACTCTTAAGATTCTTGTTTTTGATTTTTGAATAAAAACAATTCAACTTTACTTATTTTAAAAGAAGTAAAACCTCTTTACACGCCAGACGCACGAAGCAAATATTTCAAGATAAAAAAAATGTATTGCTTTTTCAGGTGAAGAGAGTTACAAAATGTGATAAGAATTCTGTACATTTTCTAACTCTCTTCACCTGAAAAAGCTATAAATTTGTAAAACAATTCTAGTGAATAAACACTCAAATTTTTGAAAATCAAGAGGATTTGCTTCTTTACAATAAGTAAAGTTGAATTGTTTTTATTCAAAAATCAAAGTCAAGAATTTTAAGAGTAAAGACTTCTTGACTTGATTTTCCTGTTTAATTTATTTTAGGACATGAAAAGCAAGTCAAGAAGATTTTACTCTTAAGATTCTTGATTCTGATTTTTAAATAAAAACAATTCAACTTTACTTATTTTAAAAGAAATAAAACCTCTTTACACGCCAGACGCACGAAACAAATATTTTAAGATGAAGAGAGTTCCAAAATGTGATAAGAATTCGGTTCATTTTCTAACTCTCTTCATCTGAAAAAGCTATACATTTGTAAAACAATTCTAGTGAATAAACACTCAAATTTTTGAAAATCAAGAGGATTTGCTTCTTTAAAATAAGTAAAGTTGAATTGTTTTGATTCAAAAATCAAAGTCAAGAATTTTAAGAGTAAAGACTTCTTGACTTGATTTTCCTGTCCTGGACATAAAAAGCAAGTTAAGAACATTGTACTCTTAAGATTCTTGATTTTGATTTTTAAATAAAAACAATTCAACTTTACTTATTTTGAAAAAACTAAAACCTCTTGATTTTCTAAAATGTGAGTGTTTATTCACTACAATTGTTTCGCAAAATTATTGCTTTTTCAGGTGAAGAGAGTTTGAAATGTACAGAATTCTTATCACATTTTGTAACCCTTTTCACCCGAAGAAGCAATATTTTTGTTTTTGGAATCCATTTAATCACTTAGGAAAATAAACCTCTAATTTTAATACACAAAACCCTGATCAAGATTAAAAACTTAACAACTTGAACATAATTTGTATTTCACACCAAATCTCAAAAATATTTCAACCACACAAATCACTATTATTTCACTATAAACTGTGTTAGAATCCGTAGAAAATACACTGATTTTTGTTGTTGTTGTAGAGATGCACTTACCTGTGTATGAGTAATCCCAAAAGTTAAGCACAGGTCTACATGAACTAACTAAATGCGACTCTCATCCCGTCCACCTTTTATTTATATGCATGAGAAAAGATTTGTCTTCCTCTCCCATCTCTCCAAATTCACCAACAATTCACAATCCGCGATCCATACACACGTTAGTTTACAGCGTGCTGTACCCATCGACTCGATTCTGTTACCATGTACGAAACAAGGATAACTTTTTATAAATGCGTTTACTGAAGAAGGATAAATAAATGATTTTTTTATAAATCATCGTTTTTAATTAAAATTTTAAATTTTGTCTTAATGGCAAAATTATTCTTATGGTCAAATTGTTAATTAAATTAATTGGGTGTTAATTTTTTGTTAGATATATTTACAAAAGGATGTGTTAATACGAAAAGTGAATACTGTTATAATTATGAAGCTTAAAAAATCTATCACACAAAGGAAGGTTCATCAATTTAAAGGTTTTATTACACAAGGTGTAAATACAAGAAACTAATTATAATTGTTTGGATATTTTCTAAAATCATAAATGAATGTTATCATATTAATACTAGTTATCCAAAATAAACACTTTCAGTAGTTAAATTCCATCTTCAGTTTTAAAATATATAAATCAGAGCTGGGAAGAATCCTTGTAAAAAGGATTCGAATCACGAATCCGAATATGATTCGAATCACGAATACTCGAATAAAGGATTCGTAAGAGATAAATATAATTCGAATCAAAGATTCGAATCCTGTTTTTTCGAATCACGAATACAAATCCTTTAAGAATAAATCTGATTTTATTTTTTTTTTTGCAACCATTAATATATAAATATCGTTACCAGTTGTTTTAACAAAAATATTCAAAACCTAATTATTTATTATTAACACTGAACATCGTTGATAACAGACTAAATATCTGATTCTCTGTTACTCTGATTAAAGATGTATTTGTGTGTTTTTGAACTTCACTTCAAATCAGTGTTTTGTACGCGTGGCGCATGAAGTAAAATTTCGAGTTTAGAAAAGCCCGAAAATTTGTCTCGGGTCGCTGCGCGACCCTCGACAAATTTTCACGGGGCTTTTCTAAACTCGAAATTTTACTTCATGCTTAGCCTGGGAGTGGAAACAGCCGTTCAAAACTTCAAATTGAACTCTATTATAAAATCCACGAATGCCTGAAAATTACGTAAATACGAAATTTACTGAATATCATTAAAACCGGAAAAGTCAGAGAAAAGTCATGGAATTATATTCAAATTGACCAAAACACTAGCAAAAAAGCCATATGATATTATTACATTTGTCAAAATGAGCAGGCAAATTACAAAACACGTAAAAATTTATAAAATTAACTTAAATATAGACAAAAACAATGAAAACAATTTAACAAAATGGGGGTTTCCACAGAGGAAAGTTATACTAGAAGACCAGGGAAAAAAATCATGAATCAGGGAAATGTCGGAAAAATTTAACATTTCAGATTGTGGCTACCATGTCAGTTTTACTTCAAATATTATTAAACAAAATTTTGAAAACTAGATTATTATCTTTAAAAACATTTTCAGTCATATAATATTCTTAACAAAGAATTCAGTTTAAAGTTTCGAACGAGCGTTTCCACTCCCAGACTAAGCATGAAGTAAAATTTCGAGTTTAGAAAAGCCCCGTGAAAATTTGTCGAGGGTCGCGCAGCGACCCGAGACTAATTTTCTGGGCTTTTCTAAACTCGAAATTTTACTTCATGCGCCACGCGTGTAAAACAGTGATTTAACGAGAAATTTAAAAACACAAAAGAAATTTCTCAAGTTAATCCTCACAATTAATTCGAATTATTTTTGACGATTGAAAACGTTTTGTAAGTATTCGAATCCTTTTATAAATATTCGAATCCTTCTATAAGGATTTGAATCACCCACATTTGGATTCGAATACGAATCCTCTTAAAAAAATGTAACGAATCCAGTTGAACTAAAGTATTCGAATGCCTCTTTTGAATCCTCTAAAGCCTGGGTCTCCTAACTATCTTCTTCGCGGGCCACAAATACAATTCTACATAATAAAGTCGGCCAAGATCCGATTAATTTTATAAAATTATGAAAAATTTAAGGAACAATTGTTACAATATTTCAAAATATGACATTTACAAAAAAAATTACAAACAATTGCGGGCCGGATTCATGCAAGTCGCGCGCCGGATTTGGCCCGCGGGCCGTAGTTTGGAGACCACTGCTCTAAAGGGATGATTCGAATCCTGCCCAGCTCTGATATAAATATACTTCTAAGTTTTTTGCAAGAGCTTTTTAACTTTACTTTGATTTTAAATGTATTATTTTAAAATTATATCAAAAAGTTTTAACATAATTTTTAACAAGTTCAATAATTTATAACATTTATATGATTTGAACAACCATTATATCAACTGTCATAGGTTTGAAAGTCTTCATCACATTTCTGAAGTGCAAGAATTGTTTTGTAATTTTTATTAAGGCTAATCACCACTTCACAAATAATCATTAAACATAAATAACGATAATTACAAATTTAAATAAAATGTATAGATTTAAGTTGTGTTACATGTATGTTAAGTCTACATAACTCGATATATACATTGTAGATTTTCAGGTATACCTTATTTTTGAAAAGCGTTTAATTTAAAGATTCTAACGAGTGTTTCCACTCCCAGACTAAGCATGAAGTAAAATTTCGAGTTTAGAAAAGCCTGAAAATTTGGTTTGGCCGCTCCGCGAAGCGGAGCGACCAAACCAAATTTTCAGGCTTTTCTAAACTCGAAATTTTACTTCATGCGCCACGCGTACGAAACACTGAAATATTTTGAAATTTAAAATATACTTCTCATGTTTGATCTCACTTTAATAACACTGAGTACAAATTTATATTTATTCATTTTACTTTTAAGTCAAAGCGTAATTCCAGTAATTTCGTAGGTTTTTGTCTCAAATATTCAACTGTTATGTTAGTATTAAGTAACATATTGTATTGACAAGTGTAAAGTTTCTTGCTGTTAACACAATAAATTTATTTATTTATTTATAATAATGACTCAAATTTCTAATAATTACTCAATGTTTATAATGTTTACAAATAAGAAATATTTGTAAGCGTTTAACCAAATCTTTACAAGGAGAAATTTGCTTAGGGATATGTAGCTACAGTATTTTTTAAACAGTATATTTTGAACTTCGCAATATTTCAGTGTTTTATACGCGTGGCGCATGAAGTAAAATTTCGAGTTTAGAAAAGCCTAATTTGGCTCGGTCGCTCCGCTTCGCTACGCGCCCGAGCCAAATTTTGAGGCTTTTCTAAACTCGTAATTTTACTTCATGCTTAGTCTGGGAGTGCAAGACACTCGTTTGTTTCATCATTGAAACAATTGAAATTACGTCAATTTTCAATTGTTTCAATGATGACATAAACAAGTGTCTTCCGCTCCCAGACTAAGCATGAAGTAAAATTTCGAGTTTAGAAAAACCTAAAAATTTGGCTCGGGCGCGTAGCGAAGCGGAGCGACTGAGCCAAATTAGGCTTTTCTAAACTCGAAATTTTACTTCATGCGCCACGCGTACCAAACACTGAATATTGTGAATTTTAAAATATACTTCTCATGTTTGATCTAACGTTAATAACGCTCAGTGCATATTTATAATAATAACTCAAATTTGTAATAATTACTCAGTTAATAATGTTTACATATAAGAAACATTTGTAAACGTTTAACCAAATCTTTACAAGGAGCAATTTGCTTAGGGATATGTAGCTACAGTATTTTTACAGTATATTTTAAACTTCGCAATATTACAGTGTTTTATACGCGTGGCGCATGAAGTAAAATTTCGAGTTTAGAAAAGCCTGAAAATTTCTTGATTTAATATTTTCTAATTTACTTAATATTAATATTAAAACATCCAGTGATCCATTACTCAATAATAGTTATCATCACATATCCTATGATATTACTGTGAACTTATCAGACATTTAGTCCTTTATACACTGATTATATTTATTATGATTTCAAATCAGCTAATTACAGCGCCATGAATGATTATCTTTGCAATGTTGATTAGAGTCTAGCATTTCAGGAACCAAATATTGATTTAAACTTAAATAATTTCTATAACATCATTAATCATGCCCTCTCATTATATGTGCCTTCTAAATATTATAAATCATCAAATTATCCAAAATGGTATAATCGTGAACTCATTGATTTAATTATATCTAAGAAAAAAGCCCATGTCGCTTTTAAAAAAAGTGGTCGTGTTACTCATTATGAAACATTCAAAAATCTTAGATCTTCTTGTTGCAATTTAAGTGAAACACTTTATGAATCCTATATTCGGAAAACTGAGGATACCATAAAAGTTAATTCTAAAGTATTTTGGTCTTTTGTTAATGAGTGCAAAAACATAAAAGGTTTTCCAAATAAAATGAATTTTAATGATACACAATGCAATGCTGGAAGTTCTTGTGTTGATTTATTTGCTGACTATTTCTGCACTGTTTACAATGAGGATATAATTGATGCTCCATTATTCAATTATAATCATAAAATATCTTGCTCAAGGTTTAGTCTAAAAACTTCCGATATATTTAATTCAATCAATGAGTTAAGTGACTCACTTAGCTCTGGGCCGGATGGTTTACCCCCTTATTTTGTAAAACAATGTATTTATTCACTGACTACCCCGATTGAAACATTATTCAATAAATCTATTAATACCGGGGTGTTTCCTACTTTTTGGAAACATTCTTACATCAACCCTATTTTCAAAGAGGGCTCGAGGGAAGTCATACAAAATTATAGGGGAGTTTCTATCCAGTCCGCAATTCCTAAAATGCTAGATAAACTAATTTCCGATCAACTCATTTGGTGCTGCAGGAATATTATTTGTGACGAACAACATGGATTTTTAAAGGGCAGGTCTACAACGTCTAATTTGCTTTCCTACCAGATGTATCTGATGAGTGCTTTGGAAAGGGGTGGTCAGGTTTATTCTTTTTACACTGATTTTTCCAAAGCCTTCGATCGTGTTAGTCACTCTGTTCTCTTAAATAAACTTGAAGGCTTGGGATTTAGTGATTTTGTGACAAAATGGTTCGCAAGCTATTTACGGGAACGTAAACAGTTTGTTAAGATTGATAACTTTGTCTCCAGAGCAATCAACGTTACATCAGGGGTCCCCCAGGGCTCACACTGTGGGCCAATTCTGTTCTTGATCTTTATAAATGACATTGGGAGTTATATTAAAAATAGTCAATTTCTGATGTTTGCTGATGATGTTAAAATATTCAAAGTAATTGAGACAAGTTCGGATCATGCGCTTTTACAATCTGATTTATATAACTTGGCTAATTGGTGCGCATGCAATCATCTTCATCTCAATTTGAAAAAATGTATGTCAGTTTCTTTTTGTCGCCATAGCAATAATAGCAAGTTTGAGTATTCAATTAATGATAATAAATTGCCCCTGGTCGAAACAGTGCGTGATTTGGGTATTATATTTGATTCTCGCTTAAACTTTGTTACCCATTTGAATAAGATCTCTAGTAAAGCTCTTTCTATGCTCGGTTTCATTAATAGATTTTCGAAACACTTTGGCGTGGATACGTTCAAAACCCTTTACGTCAGTTTGGTAAGGCCACATTTGGAATATTATTCTGCAATTTGGTCTCCTTACCACAACTGTAACATTGAAATCATTGAAAAAGTTCAGAATAGGTTCTTACTACTAGTATCTTTTAAAATGGAGATCGCACGCATTGACTACAGTCGGTCACACATATTGAATTGTCTTAGTTTAAAATCTTTAGAATATAGAAGAATATCACTTGACTTATGCTATGGGTTCAAACTGATTAATGGACATGTCAATTGCAGTTCTTTGTTATCATTGTTGAACTTTAATTTTTTTTTTAAGAACTCCAGTTCGTTGTAGGCCCTTATTTCGTTTAAACTTCCATCGAACATTGTATGGTTCCCATAATCCTGTGACACGTATAATGCGGTATTGTAATGTCCTTATGTTGTATCCCAACTTTTACATTTTTAGTAATTCTTATAGTGTATTCAAACGCCATTTACAGTTTATTAATCTGGATATTGTTAATTAGTATATTTTTGTTTGTTGTATTATATTTCTCACTCTATTTATGTTTTTCAAAGTAATATTATGTTTATCTTATATCACTATTTTTAATGGTGTATTGATGTATAAAGGAGATTTCCGTTGATAAATGAATAAATAAATAAATAAATTTGGATTTGCCGTCGCGACTCGCTTCGCTCACGCGCGGCCAATCCAAATTTTCAGGCTTTTCTAAACTCGAAATTTTGCTTCATCCTTAACCAGGGAGTAGAAACCCTCGTTAAAAGTTCAAATTTACCATTTTTATAAAAATATCTCTTAATTATAAAAACAAATATTTTGCTCACGACATTATCTAATTTTTATAAGTTGAATATATTTAATATTTACACTATAATTAATTGTAGAACAGCAAATTAGACCAATTCTTGCCCATTTTAATAAAAATAATCATACTACATTGATTTTCAGTCAAGAGATGAACAACAATCCAAGAGATAATTTATCCAGATGACCTTAAAAGTCGTAGGTTTAAACTTAATGTCATAAAAGTGCTGCTAATTTTCTTTGCGATTATTATCTCTAAACCGTCGAAATTAAATTCAGTGTTTATTAATGAATGTCCATGAACGATCATAATTCCATCTGTATGTCTCACTATGAGTGCAATTTAAAGAATGAAGAATTATGCAAATGATTAAATTGATTATTTAAATGAATTAAATGTTTAGAAATAAATTCTAATGTTTAGTTTATTAATTAAAATATTGATAATTGAATAAAAGTAACCTTATTTATTTATTCAGTTAACGGAGTCCAAACTTGGTTTGTTTAACCACTGTTTTTATTCTTTTATTTAATTATCAATGGAATATGTTTTTATATTCGGTACCAGGTCTGTCAATATGAAACCGGAATTTGCTTATAAATGGCTCTAGTTGTCAATATAGTGACTGTTAAGTCGCGTTATTGGACCCTTATTCTTGTATTTACATTTGTCAAAGACTTTTAGCTCACAAGAATACAAATTTAATACAAATACATATGTTTTCATAGCGTTGGAGGGGACCGTTTTTGAGCCTAAAAATTATGATTCGCCGACAGCATTGATTTTCTGTTACCATTCGAAGAAAACTGCTGCGGAATTGCATCGAATGCTTGCGATGAGCATTACGATGAGCATTCTCTTGGTAAATCACAGTGCTTTGAGTGATTTAAAATATTCAAAAGTGGCGATTTTCACGTGAGAAACCAAGAACGTGGAAGACCACCGAGAACGTTTGAAGACGCCGCATTGCAAACATTGTTGAATGAGGATGATGCTCAAATGCACCAACAACTTGCGTATCAGTTAAATGTGATACGAGAAGTCGCCTATATACGTTTAAAACCCATAGGAAGGATCGAAAGGGGGAAGATGGGTTCCACATGAAAGACGACAGGAAGACCGAAAAACCACCTACGAAATACTGCTCATCAGGTACAAAATAAAAGCATTTCTTTGTCGAATTTTGACTGGCGACGCACTTGCTGAGCAGCGCTTCACTTTTTACACAAATGGCTCAATGATTGGTTTGCAATTTAGAATTTTTTTGGCGTGGTATCCACAAATTGGCAGAGATATGGTAAAAATGGGTAGCTAGCGATGGGAAGTACTTTGAATAAAATATTTTGTACCATTTTCATACAATAAATGTGTTTTTTCTATTAAAAAAATTCAGTTTCATATTTACAGACCTTGTAAAATGGTATGTCCGTGAATAATAATAATAATATATTTATTACCCAATTACAAAGTAATATACATAGACAGTTCTTAATACTAATTTCACAATACCGCTTGAATAAAGATTTACGTGTATTTTTTTATTTATTAAAATTCAAAACATGTTTTATTATGTGATTATTGAAAACCAAGAAATATCTTTAAATAAATATTAACTTAGTGAAATTTCTTAAATTCGGATAACCAAAGTATAATTCTTCATTTATTTATTTATTTATTTATTTGGTAATAACCCAACAGACTGTAAAGTCCAATAACAGGGCTATATCATTATTACAAATTAAATACAATATAACTTATATAAATATATAACAAAAGATGCATGCAGAACAGAAATACATAAAACCATAAAGAAATAAACAATATTAAAAATTAACTCATAAACTAAGGTAACATAGATAATAATTTTATAGAATCACTAACATTATGCTTAAACACTTTGAATGTTGAAGTGAATATGTCGAGATTGTATGCGTAATGATTATAAAGTCGAGATAATCTTATAATAGGTGAGTTTGCATAATAATTATTAGTTGGAGTAGCATACACAACATTTTTACAAAATCTAGAACACACTCTAGAAATGTTAAATTTAAAACGATTCAAAAACTGTATGTCGTCAATCATATTATTCATGAGTTTATAAAGAAAACAAATATTTATAAGTAAAATTCTGTTGTGGATGGAAATTAAATCAAATTCAGCAAGTAGGTCATTGTAGGGTATGTCAAATCTGTACTGACGATATTTTACATAATATAGATACCTAAGAAATTTTTTTTGAACATTTTCAAGCATACCAAAATATTTCAAATACATTGGTGACCAAATCAATACACAATACGATACTTTGCTTAATACAAAGGTGTTAAATAACAAAAGTAGGAGATTTATATTTGTAAATTCTCTACAATTGCGAATTATAAAACCCAATATCCGATAACAACTCTTAGTTAACATTTCGATATGAGTATTAAATGTCAATCTAGTATCAAAAATTATTCCAAGATCCCTTGTTTCCGTTAATCTACATAAATCTATACTATCAATCATGATCCATATTTGTATAAATAAATGTTAGAAGAAATGTACAAGATATTAAAAAAGGGTTAGTAATTGCAAAAATTAATGAAGTTTTGATTAGAAAAATAAAATTTCGAGATATAATAACATTGTTGTTTATTACGGATCATTAAGTTTTGTTGTGGTGATTTTAATAAATCTAATTTGGATATTTCTTTTATCTTACAAATTATAAAATTAATCAAATCTCACATGCTGTAAGAAATATTTACTTATTCTTACAGAGCGTTTAATTTTAATTTTAGAATTTGATTGTTAAAAAATTACTAATAATACAAAAATAACTTGTAATAAAATTCACTTTGATTTATTCAATGGAAGTGTAAAATCTCTTTGATGCTTTTCAACCCTTAGTTATTAGATTTAAGGTAGTTTTACTACAGTTATTAATAATAATAATAATAATACTTTATTTCACAACGGAAAAACCAATACAGAGAAAGATTTAACATTCGCCTACAAATATGTAAATAAAAATTATTAGATGACAAAAACTAATAATAATAAATGAAACTTAAAAATAAATGACAAAATATAACACTGCACAAAAAAAACTCAGATAGCAGATTCAAGTTTTACCTGGTACGATCACCAATAAATATGTTAATGTTTATATTTATTTGTTTTTGTAAATGGCTTGCATTAATTTGACAAATAAATAAATTAAAAACAATTCTAATATTTCTTTAATCTTAGAAATTGTAAAATTGATCAAATCTCACTTGCAGTGAAAGATATTTACTTATTCCTTACAATGCTTTTTATTTTTATTCTAGAATTTGTTTCATTCTTCTTTTCTTTCTTCTTACAAATTGCAAAATTGATCAAATATCACATGCATTGAAAGATATTTACTTATTTCTTACAGTGCGTTTTATTTATATTTAACAAAATATACAAAATTCTTGATTCTTGGAGGCGTTCACTGAGTGGTACATTTTCAATTTAACATAAACAAAAACACTTAACTTTTTTATACCACGTTTATTAAAATATTAAAATAAAAAAATAAATTGGTATAAAAAAGTTAGGTCATACTGTTTAGGTGTTTTCTTTATATTAAATATACAAAATTTTGCCTTATCTAAACCAATTCTAATTTCTAAAATCCTCATTGATTATTATTTATTGAATAAAAAAAGTCATCGTTTGAAGATTGAACAAGATTTAATTGGAGTTGATTAATTAAAATTGAAATTAATTTCCAACTTTCAAACGTATTTTCGATTTTATTCAATAATTTTATTTTCAATTATGACAATTTTGATTTTTTACTTTCTTCCACATGTATTAAATTAGAAGAAAAAAGTATTGTTTTCGTGACAATTTTTAAATCAAATATGTTAGTGGATACATTTTGATGTTGAGTGGACATCAGGATATATCCACTAACATTTTTGATATAAAGACTATTTTTGAAAAATGTCTGTTCATCTGTCTGCCCGTACATCTGATTGTATCGTACAACCTAAACCAATTTTGATGTTTAAGTGACACAATAAGCTTGGGCTCTTTATTAAATATATCACTAGATCATTTAAAATTAAAGTTAGATTTGTGAAAATTAAAAACTTCAAGAAATAAGAAAACGTGAAAGAATGACAAAATGTCGTTATTAAAATAATCATCATGAAATTTAACAAATCCTTGTGTAGGTATATGAGTAATAAAATATTCGCCAGATTAAAAATATAAGAATATTCTATTCACACATATTTAAAATGTATAATTTTTAATTAAGTGTAATAATTGTACGTCTAAAATGAAGATGTAAATTTGACGAAAATTATGCATGGGAAAACTTTCTTATATGGTCACCGATAATTCTAAAATTACTTAATTGCCGAATGATACGCGTGTAAAATTGAAGAGGAGAAAATATCTTTAACCTATGCACATTGAAAAAACTCATTTGACATTATTCTTGTGTAGCAAGAGGTTTCCATTTTAGGAAACGAGAAATGCATACAATGAAATTATTGAAAAATAATTATGCCTTATGAATATTTAATAGCTCAAAACTAAAAAAAAAAGCTGTACAATGTGTTACAGGGAATTTTATTTATTTTTTAAGTATACGTATCTCGAAGTATACGCTGTAAATTTTCAAGAATTCGATGATATTTATAAAAGAAATTAAATTGAAGCTTTAAACGAGTGTTTTCCACTCCCAGACTAAGCATGAAGTAAAATTTCGAGTTTAGAAAAGCCCCGTGAAAATTTGTCGAGGGTCGCGCAGCGACCCGAGACAAATTTTCTGGGCTTTTCTAAACTCGAAATTTTACTTCATGCGCCACGCGTATAAAACACTATAATATTGTCAAATTTATGTTTATTCCAACTTCACTTAAAATCTGTGTTTTATACGCGTGGCGCATGAAGTAAAATTTCGAGTTTAGAAAAGCCCAGAAAATTTGTCTCGGGTCGCTGCGCGACCCTCGACAAATTTTCACGGGGCTTTTCTAAACTCGAAATTTTACTTCATGCTTAGTCTGGGAGTGGAAAACACTTCCGGAATTGTTGTATCAATTCCATGGTATGTCATTATTTTTATAAAATCACATTACTGTTTCTTAATTATTTTAACTTAGAGAAACGTAAAGTGTGAACATTAATAAAGCTAGAATTTTTCCCTCTATGAAAAAAGTGAAATACTTCATGCGCCACGCGTATAAAACACTGATTTCAAGTATAGTTCAGAATATACCACTAAAATATTATGCTATAGACACAAATAAAATCCCTGTATAAAGGTATAATATTGCTGTTTTCCAAAATGCCCCCAAAAGTGAGACAAAACCTTACTTTTCTATTGTCTTTAAATTTTATTTAAAGAATAAAGCCTTTCTATTTATTGTCCTTGAATTTTATTTAAAGGATAAAGCATTTAAAACAATATTTTTATAACAGGTAGGAAAGTTGAAAAAAATCAAACCATCTTTGTTAATTTATTAAATAAAACATCAAGACGATCATCTTTTGCCTTTTAAAATTATAGAGACAAAACCTTACTTTTCTATTTTCTTTACAATTTATTTAGAGAATAAAGCCTTTCTATTTATTGTCTTTAAATTTTATTTAAAGAAGAAAGCATTTAAAACAATATTTTTATAACAAGTAGGAAAGTTGAAAAAAATCAAACCATCTTCATTAATTTATTAAATAAAACATCAAGACGATTATCTTTTGCTTTTTAAAATTATAGAGGATGCTCTGAAAGGACCTTATTTTTATGAAACCTATCACATTTTCAATTAAAAAAAAACCTCTAGAGTGCCATGATTATATCTTTTTTTCAAATTTAAGTTGGCCTCACACTTCAGGAATTGAGATACAGAACGTCAGACATAATAATTACAATGTATATTTCCAGAGTTGCCAACGTAGAATATTTTCCATGGCACTCTTAAGATTTTTTTTAATTGAACATATGATATTTATTTGATAACCATACTTCGAAAATTGAATATCAATGAAAGCAATAAAAACTTACGTTGTTAATTTCTCTATAAAATTCAATGCCTTTTCTCTTTACCTTTCAAAATTTTAGATAATTTTTTGAATGCCCATAAATTTCAAACCAATTGACCCTTTCATCTCGTGCATATACTTTCTTTTACTGTCTTTTTTTCTCTTCCGTTGTATAATCCGTGATACAGATACTTGATGTTAGATATGCACACAAAAAAAAGATGTTAATCTCATTTTGAGCACGATTGCGCTTGAGGAGATAGTGCGGTTTTCTTGAATATTAAAATTCTAATCGTTTTATTAGATACTGGAAAGTAAACTCTGTTTTGTTTTAATATGACCAAACTTAGGTTGTATTTACTGCCAACAGTTGCAGTCCTGCTTTAACAGTAGGGTATTTTAAACATACAATTTTGAGATGTCGGTCAATGATTATCAATGTGACAAATAAATCATAATTTATCAAATAAATTGTCACGATGCA
Organism: Philonthus cognatus; assembly: GCA_932526585.2. Lineage (NCBI taxonomy): Eukaryota > Metazoa > Arthropoda > Insecta > Coleoptera > Staphylinidae > Philonthus > Philonthus cognatus. The sequence goes on along the minus strand of OW052247.1, from coordinate 52,096,427 downwards.
GAGATTTACAAAAAAAAGAACGCTACAACTTGCAACTTTACAACACACACAGGGATTTTTTCTTTTAAGTTTACTTTCACATATTCCATATAACATTTGTAAAATTAATGAGCATGTGATCAAAACTTAGTCGAAGTATATTTTAAACTTCACGTTAAATCAGTGTTTTATACGCGTGGCGCATAAAGTAAAATTTCGAGTTTAGAAAAGCCTGATTTGGCTTGGTCGCTGCGCTGCGCTACGCGACCAAGCCAAATTTTCAGGCTTTTCTAAACTCGAAATTTTACTTCATGCTTAGTCTGGGAGTGGAAAACACTCGTTAGAGTTTTTATATTGAAAGTTTTTAATAAAATCACGAATGTCTGAAAATTTACATTAAAAAATCGTAACAGGTATACCTAAAAGAAAAATTCCTTGTATTTAGAACTTTTTTCAAATTTGAACAATGGGCAGATATTAAAAAAGACATATATTCCTGAGCAAGGAATATTACCTGATCCTCAGAGACACTTTATTTAATTGGTGGCCGATATGAAGTTTACGGGAGATTCACGAAAATTATTTTTTTTTGCTGACTGTTGTAGATGCATGTAGGGAATGGTCGAATATGGCAAAATAAATCCGCGGAAACCACGTTTGGCCCCATTTTGGGGCCCCGAGAGGCTGAAAATAAGTTCTTTTTAAACGGTGTTTTCAGCCGGAAACAAATAAAGTGTGGTGATAATATGTACTCGTTTCACAAAACTAAATGGTTTAAATGTGTTTTCATAAAGATAGGACTTACGATTTGCTTAATTCTTCCACTCAAAGATTACAATTTTTGACAGATTGTATTGACATTCATTGACTTCCGTTGTTGATTCATAGATATAACATAATTATGCAAACAGAATGCGTGAATGATTCAACTTCAAGGTTACATTTCTGTACACCAGGTGGCAGCAACAATACTTCAAAAACAAATTACAAAATCAAGCAATGAAAAGAATAAAATTAAATGATTTATATTCACAAAATTTCGAATTCTACCGTGTGGCATCTGCTTCGAATGATAAAAAGGATGGAAAAACACTAGTTTCGTGAGCAATAAAACTTACATTTTGCTCACAAATTGTGTCTGAAAGTTACGTTTTTTCGGAGGTTATAGTTAAGTACTAATTATGCAACGAGATATGATTTTTTTATTAATTTAAATTTAAAAATAATTTAATTTTAATCGAAATAAATACAAATAGCAAATATTACGATATTTTAGCGATTTCAAAAGTGTAAAAATCAAAGCTAAGCCCGATTCAGTTTGCGAGCGCAGCGAGCAGGCAAGCGAGCGAAGCGAGCTGGGGTGAGCGTTAGCGAGCAGCAGAGTCCTTTTAATATACAAACTGCTTTCTCCATACATCGCATTCTCACTACCTCAACAACACATCATTCTCCAACCACAATATTCGGCTTATGTACCCTCCTCCTTTCCTCCCGTCATCACTCGATTGGTGCAGTTATTGCATTGTTAATGTATTACAAATTTTTTAGTTTTGATTTAAACAATCCCTCACGTTTTCTGCGGGCTTTAGCTTGGTACTCGCAGGTAGTTTCAGCGGAGCGGTAATGAATAAGAGTGGAGTACTAGATATATTCTAGTTAAGTACTAATTATGCAACTATCATATATGTTTCTTCTCAATTTCAGTAGTGTCTACCGATTTTAGCGAAATACGCTGAGGTTGCGTGAGTTTTTAGGTTGCAATCGCAGTTCGCGCAAGCAGACCTCGCAATCACCTCTGAATCGGAATGGTTTCCCCGCATTCTCGCATTTTACATCACTAAGTTCAGTAAATTAACAATCATACTGTTTTACTTCTAGAAATAACCACCAGAGTGCGCCTATTTTTCTATCTAGGCCAATTGCCACCTCAGTTATTGCATTCCATTAGTATTATGATATTATATCTATGAATCAACAATGGAATTAAATGTCAAAATAACTTGTCAAAAATCGTAATCTTTAAGTGGAAGTAGTAAGCAAACCGTAAGTCCTACCTTTATAAAAACACATTTAAACCATTTAGTTTTGTGAAACGAATACATATTACCACCCCATTTTATTTGTTTCCGGCTAAAACACCGTTTAAAAATACTGATTTTCATCCTTTCGGGGCCCTAAAATAGGGCTAAACGTGGTTTCCGCGGATTTTTTTTGCCATATTCGACTATTCCTTACATGCATCTACAATAGTCAGCAAAAAATTAATTTACGTGAATCTCCCGTAAACTTCATATTAGCCGTAGTAGATACAAATAATTTGAGGCGGTCATACATGTATAATCGTAATCTTTAGGTTTGTTCGTTTGTACTGCACTAAGTTGAACTGAGTTCAAGTTTGTGACGTCACCAGTTCAGGTCAGTTCATGTTAGTGTACACGAACTGAACTGAAAACAAACGAACACTTTTGGTGTAAAATAAAAAAATGGTGATGTGTCCATCATAGTACTTTCCCCCGTAAATTGCGTATTAAATCACTTTTAAAATATTTGTAGCATTATTATTTTCAAAATGTCTTCAACTTTTTGATAACTACAACTTTTATTTGAAACATTTTTCAATTGGATCAACACATACTGACACAAACCAATGACTAGATAAAAAACACTATTTATTGAATATCTCAAAAACTAAGAGTGCTATGACAAAAAGTGAAGATACAAAAAATCTTTAATATTTTATTACCTACAACTTTTATTTGAAACATTTTCCAATTGTATCAACACACACACTGACACAAATCAATGACTAGATAAAAAACACTATTTATTAAATATCTTAAAAACTAAGAGTGCTATGACAAAAAGTAAGTGAACGAAACATCTTCATTTTGTTATTGTCTACAACTTTTATTTGAAAGAATTTTTTGTTTGATGAACATTTATTGAAAAAATCTGAAAAAACTGAAAAACGCTAAGAGTAAAGTACCACTCCCGGTTTTCCGATTTTCACCAAAAGCTTTTCAGTTCTTCCGATTGTAACAAAAAGCTTAAGTTTCAAGTTTCATCTCGATATCTTTAGCGGTTTTTGCGGTACAGCGCACACAGACACACACACAGACAGACAGACAGACATTTTTCAAAAATGGTCTTATTCGACTCAGAGGACCTCAAAACGGATATTTCCGCTAAAATTTTTGATTCGAAAATTTTCACGAAAACAATACTTTCCCTTTGTATTACATACGGGGGAAAGTAAAAAATATAATTTCTGCAATACACTACAAGACAATTTAAGGAAACACTAATAATAAAATGTTGCCACACTATTTTATAAACAAATAAAACTAAGCAAACTGAATGAAATCCGTGTTTCCTAATTTAATAAAAAAAAATTAGGGTTGTTGAGTGACGATTTCAGAATGTTTGCTCGTTAATTCACACATTGTACAACCATTGACATGTCCTGTCCATCTTTGAAAATTGTACATCTTTCACCCTCTCCTTTTCTAGCCAGCACTAGTTACACCTACACTGGACCAATGGCAAAAAGTGTAGGTTCGGTGCAAGTGAACTGACGCAAACGAACGGTAACGAACGGTTTCGGTGCAAAAAGTGTAAAACGTGCTGCACCAGTTCATGTAACGAACAAACCTTTCGTGAACTTATTTGAATTGTCATTTTAATGTCAGATTTCCCTTTACATAACCTACAAATTAAAAGTTGATTTACAACATAACATGTGATTAATCTTGTCCTAACCTAATACACACAACCTGCATCACACCACTAAATTCTTGAAATGTCAAATTTGATTGGTCATATTAAAAAAAAAAACAGGTTATAGGCTGTCAACACATTTATTACTAAAAGCATGGTTTTGAAGCTGCTGGATTAATTTTTGCAATTCATTTTATGGAATATTGTGTTCTTCGCGCCGTTTATACATTTTTAAGATTTGCATTTTTTAGAAGAATCTTAATGATTTACTAAGGTAATTTTTTGTCGTATAATTAAGAACAATGTTAATGATAAATGGATGTGATTTACGCTTTTATGAAAAATATTATTGGATCGCTTGATACACATTTAAAGTAGCTTAATTAATTAGTCCCGGTTATGTCAGTGATTTCCAAATATTTTTTATCCATTCATAGCATAATGACATGAATCCATTTATTTATTCCGTGAGAACAACGCAGGATTTCGAAACGATTTTTTTTAATCTGTTTTTTTCATTCCCTTGCGCATAACAATAAAATAACAAACAAGTACAAAATTGTCTGAGTAAATAAAGTAAACGAATTTTGTGAATTTTCAAATAGTAAGCAACAAACCTGAGGTTACAATGAAAGTTTCAATATTTTCCGGTTTCATAATAATTCAGGCAATTACAAGATTATAAATCTAAGAGAGACACATACAGGGTGTTTTTCTTTTGAGTATACATTACAAAATATACTATATGCAAATTTTGTATTGTGGAGGCTTTTACTTCGTTGTACATGTTAATTTATTAATAAAAAACGGTTTAATGGCAAGCTAAATTTGCCGAAACTGCAGTCACATAAAAATAAATTGTGGTATACAAACAAAGTTAAACCGTTTTTCACTAATATACTACATGCGCTGTAAATCTTCAAATATTCGTTATTTTTGAATAGTGTTTAAATTAAAACTTTAAACGAGTGTTTTCAACTCCGAGATTAAGCATGAAGTAAAATTATCCGACATTCGTTGTTTCTTAAAAGTGTTCAGTTTGAAGCTTAAACGAGTGTTTTCTACTCCCAGATTAAGCATGAAGTAAAATTTCGAGTTTAGAAAAGCCTAAAAATTTGGTTTGGTCGCGTAGCGAAGCGAAGCGACCAAACCAAATTTTTAGGCTTTTCTAAACTCGAAATTTTACTTCATGCGCCACGCGTACAAGACGCTGATTTTAAATGAAGTTCACTTGTTAACAATATTTGAGTATTTTCAGTGTTTATACGCGTAGCGCATGAAGTAAAATTTCGAGTTTAGAAAAGCCTACAAATTTGGTTTGGTCGCTTCGCTTCGCTACGCGACCAAACCAAATTTTTAGGCTTTTCTAAACTCGAAATTTTACTTCATGCTTAATCTGGGAGTAGAAAACACTCGTTTAAGCATCAAACTGAACAACGAATGTCGGATAATTTACAGTATACTTAAAAGAAAAATTCCCTGTATTATTATTCAGACCTGTATAATAATAATAATAAATCAGTTATTAACCATTTCATGTGCAAATATCATATGTTCAATAAAAATAACCACTCGAGTGCCATGATTTAATTTTTTTTAAAACTCAAGTTGGCTACACACTTCAGAAATTGACATATAAAACGTCAGACATAATAAATATAATGTATATTTTTAGAGTTGCCAACTTAGAATATTTTTCATGACACTCTAGAGATTTTTATTGAACATACGGTATAATTACATAATTATAATAATAAAAATAATATATATATTTATATTAAATTTATACAGTTTTAAAAAAGATTATAGCTTAATCTCTCTGGGCTATAGACCCAACAAATAAAAATCAGAGACACAAACCAAGTGTCTTAACGATATTAATTAAATATACCATAAGTAATTTTTTGAAATAATTTCTCATTTGGCACTTGGTGAAATATATAACACTATGTAAAGTTAATGAGAGGAAAAACACTTGGTATTGATTCACAAATTAAAAACTTTATTCCATTGGAATAATGTTTTTATTTGTAAAACAATACCAATTGTCTTTCCTCTCAATAACTTTACATACAATAAGTAGATTATTAATAATATTAATAATAATAATAATAAATCATTTATTGACCGATAATATACATATTATAAGGTATATAGGTACACAATAATACATTCTAATATCCATTTGACACCTAAATCAGTGCCATTAATTCCAATTTCTTGGTGATTAATAGCACTGTTCTGCCTTTAGGCCAATGCAAGACTAAATTTAAGTACAACATGACACATATACACACATACAACCGTTACAATGAATACTGTGGTGGTTGGGCAAGAAAAATAGTAATCAAAAATAGGCATTAGGCAGTAGGATTAAACAAAATTTCGCTATAGGTTAAGTGAGAAATTAATTAAACATAAAACTGTAATGAAACCGGGAATAACTTTTTGCTATTTTTTCAAATAAATAATAAAGTATTTCAATCACAGACACTTTAAAAATAATCAAAACTAAACTTTTAAGCCTCCAAAACTTTGTATACATCATAATTTACAAAATAAACACTAATTTACTTGTAAGTAAAAAAAAACTTTTTTATTTTAAACATTAAAAGTGCGATTTTTTTCGCAATCTACAACAAGTTAGTCTTACAAAGACTATATTTTTTTTACTTTGTTTAACCACTGTATTTTGCACTTAATTTGTGACTATAGTTTTGACTATCCAGTAGTCATTATCAAACTAGTTTCATAATGTCTACTAGATCTAAACCATATTCACAAATTAAGTGCAAAATACAGTGGTTAAACAAAGTGAAAAGTGTCTTATTTACAAGTGTATTCAGATATACCACAAAGTGAACACCTACAACACAAAACAGTCAAACTAATTTAATTTGTATGTTATGTCATAAAATATACTAAAACAAATGATGTATGTGGCATACAACAAAATGTGATTATAAACCTGTTTCACGTTAAAGTTTACTTAAAATATTAAAAGGCGCTTCAACTTAATTATTATAAAACTGGCCCGTTAGTCGCTTTCAGTTTCTTACATAACAAATACCTAACGAAACACTTACAAAGCAATACAATAAACAAACTGATGTAACAAACATTAGAAATACGATACCATTCTACAAACAGAATTATGAATTCTGTCAATTAAACTTTATTGTAAAATTAATTTAACGCGGACAAAATTATTGATTCCTTTATTGTAAAACTGATTTAATGCGATCAAAATGATTGATTCTTACATTTTATTGTAAAGCTGATTTGATGGGAACAAAATCATTGATTCTTTCATTTCAATGTAAAACTGATTTAACCCATTAAGCGCCATTGGTGCATACACGCAACATTATAAATTTTTTGTTAATCAAGTTACTAAATAGTTACTAAATATATATTATATTAATTAACCTGACTTGAAAATGTATGGAGAAAAATGTAAGTATTTTGTAATTAAATTTTTTCGATTAATACTTATTAAAAAAATACATTAGTGTATTTCTAACTTCTAACATTTTAATAAAGAGAGCCAGAGAATCCACGATACTAGAAGAGAGATTCTACAGAGGCGCAAACGCAGATACTGGCCACTTCATGGTAGTAGCTACAATTAAACAAGTAGTAACAAAGCAGAAGAAAACTGGAAAACTCCAAAAATTGAATATTGAAAAATTACACAATATAAAAAATCGAGAGGAATACATAACCATAGTAGAACAACAAATAGAAAGCGACGTATTACAAACAAGAACAGACATAAACACAAAATGGATCACGCGAAAAGGCGCATTAATAGAAGCCGCGAACCAAACAATTGGAGTAGCAAAAAAACAGTACAAAAATGAATGGTGGAACGATGAATGCAGTGCACACATCGAAGAAAAGGCTAAGCTACGACAAAGGTGGATACAAAATAACAAACAGACGGACAAAATAAAATACGCCAAGAAAAGAAAAGAATGTAACAAACTTATAAAGAAAACGAAACATATGTGGTTACAAAAAAAGATGGAAGAAATAGAAAGTGAATACAGAAACCACCACACAAAGAAATTCTATAAACAAATAAATGACGAAAGGAGACAAAATAAAGGAGGAGCACTAGGAATAAAAAATCACGAAGGAAGAACAGCAGACAGCAAATAAGAGGCGAAAATAATATGGGAAGAGTACTTCAAAAAGTTATTGACAACCACAAACAATACAAACCAAATAGAACAATACGAAGAGGCAGATGAAATCAACAACGTAGAAGAACCAACAATAGATGAAATTAACGAAATAATCAGAAACAATAATAACGGAAAGGCACCCGGAGTAGACAACATTAACATCGAACTGATCAAATATGGCGGAGAAAAAGTACAAGAGGAAATAGGAGCATTAATCACTGAAATATGGAGAACGGAAACAATGCCTAAAGAATGGAGCAAAGGAACAATTATACCGGTTCACAAAAAAGGAGATAAAACTCAATGTAAAAACTATAGAGGAATAACACTACTGAACACGACATATTAAATCTTAATAACATTGATCCAAAAGAGACTTAACAACTACACAAAAAATATAGTAGGAGACTACTAATGTCGACAGTAGATGCAATCCACAGCCTAAAGCAGATACTGGAGAAAGCTCATGAACAGAACATAACCTTAGATTTCTTATTCATAGATTTCAAGCAAGCCTTTGACTCAGTGAACCGTAAACAACTAAATAAAGCGCTAACAGACTTCAGAATACCGATAAAAATAATAAAACTGATACAAATGACACTAAATAAAACAAAAGCAGAAGTACAAACAGAAGACGGGAAAACCAAGGAGTTCAACATAAACAAGGGACTGAGACAAGGCGATTCCCTGTCAGCCACATAATTTAACATAGCACTAGCATATGCTTTAAGAAATATAAATAAAAAGGGAACGCTTAGAACGAAGGGAAGCCAAATCATCGCTTATGCAGACGATTTAGTGATAATCACAAAACAACGGAAGCTAATGGAAAACATCCTAAGAGAACTAGTCGAGGAAGGAGGGAAAATGGGGCTAACAATAAATGAAGAGAAAACAAAATTTATGATAAGGGGAAACAAAACTGAGAGTCAAAAAATAAAAATAGGAAACCACGAATTCCATCAAGTGGACAAGATAAAGTACTTAGGAATAACAATAAACAACAGCGGAGATAACATGGAAATCGAAGAAAAAATACAGAAGGCAAACCGAGCATACTACGCAAATAGAAAAGTACTAACAAACAAATCCATAAGTAAAAAAGCAAAGATACAAATTTATAAGACAGTAATAAGACCTGTACTAACCTATGCCGCAGAAACAATGACGATGACAAAAAGCGAACAACAGAAACTAAAAGTTGCCGAAAGAGCAATACTCAGACGAATACTAGGCTCAATAAGAATAGGAGATGAAGGAGTAAGACGGCGAAATAACGCAGAAATACTGGAAGTACTCGAAGGAATTGATGTTGTAAGTACCATCAAGACAGCGAGAATAAAGTGGCTAGGACACGTATGGAGAGCGGGAGACCAGAGCAACACAAGAGCAATAATGGAGTGGACATCGAACAAAAATAAGAGGAGAGGAAGACCAAAAAGTAGGTGGCAAGATGAAGTAGAAGCAGATATCAACAGCATTGGAAACACGAATTGGAAGGAGAAAGTAGAAAATAGGAAATCATGGAGAGAAATAGCGAAGACTATTATAAACAACCAGACGGCACAGCAAACAACGAATGACGGGGACAAATCCACCCCAAGAAAAGGGATTGTAAGGGCTTCAAGAAGAAGCGGCGATACTCCCCAAGGAGCGTGGCGCCATATATATATATATATATATATATATATATATATATATATATATATATATATATATATAACTTGCTTGAGTTTTTTGGGCTGCTTTCTCGCGTTGGTTGCTTTATTTGCGCTCTACGTTTCGGCAGCATCACTTCTGCCATCCTCAGGAGCTTTTTTGTATATTGAGTGATGGATGTCACGATCACTGTCAGTACATTTGTTTTGTACACTAGGGACTTGTAGTCTAGATCTGCTGCGTGTTATTGGTCCACTCGATGTAGAAGGTGCTAAAATTTCTTGATTTGTGTCCGATGTATCTGCATTATTGAAATTACTTGAATTTGTCTGAATATTCCGAAAATTGTTGGATATTGGAGGCAAGTCATTTTTTTGTTGTTTTATTATATTTATCAAAGGTTTCCATGTGGTTTGTAATCTTGTGCCATCATCTCGTTTATTGAGGCACAAAGGATGTTTTTCTATTTCTATGGCTTCACGTACGATTCTTTCTTCAAATTTTGGGATAGAACTAATTACCGAAGTATTTTCAAAATCTATGTTATGGTCTGTATCAAATTTATGTTGGAATAATGAGGAATTTTGGTCGTGATTTTTTATGGCTAATTTATGTTCTTCTCGTCTGACGCTAATTCTTCTGTTGGTTTGGCCGATATATGATTTGTGGCAGTCTTTACAGGGAATTTTGTATATTCCTTGTTTTTCAAGGAAAATTTTGTCTTTAGGGCTACGTAAAAATTGTTTTATCGTAAGATATGGTTTGAACGATGTGTGTATGTTAAATTTTCTGAAAATATTCGAAATTTTGTCTGTAACTCCTTTTATGTAAGGTTTTTTTTTTACATCGAGTGGACCAATAACACGCAGCAGATCTAGACTACAAGTCCCTAGTGTACAAAACAAATGTACTGACAGTGAACGTGACATCCATCACTCAATATACAAAAAAGCTCCTGAGGATGGCAGAAGTGATGCTGCCGAAACGTAGAGCGCAAATAAAGCAACCAACGCGAGAAAGCAGCCCAAAAAACTCAAGCAAGTTATATTTTGCTCGCGAAAACCTAAAAATAAATATATATATATATATATATATATATATATTTCTAACTTCACAATATTTCAGTGTTTTGTACGCGTGGCGCATGAAGTAAAATTTCGAGTTTAGAAAAGCCCCGTGAAAATTTGTCTTGGGTCGCTGCGCGACCCTCGACAAATTTTCTACGCGGGGCTTTTCTAAACTCGAAATTTTACTTCAAGCTTAGTCTGGGAGTGGAAACACTTGTTCCAAACTTTATATCGCACGTTTTATAAAAAAACCGATTAATGTATGAAAATTTACAGAGTATACATTTTGCATATTTAAAAGATACATTCTACATACTGTGATTTTTGTCTTTTAAATATGCAAAATGTATACACTGTAAATTTTCAGTCATTAATCGATTTCTTTATAAAGAAGTGCAATATGAAGTTTAGAAAGAGTGTTTCCACTCCCAGACTAAGCATGAAGTAAAATTTCGAGTTTAGAAAAGCCCCGCGTAGAAAATTTGTCGAGGGTCGCGCAGCGACCCGAGACAAATTTTCACGGGGCTTTTCTAAACTCGAAATTTTACTTCATGCGCCACGCGTGTAAAACACTGAAATATTGTGAATTTAGAAACGCACTGATGTATTTTTTTTTAATGAGTAATAATCAAAAAAGTTATTTATAGAAATCATAAAGAGAATTGCAGAATTTTACCAAAAATCAACTTTTAAAGTCAACTCTATAATTGCTCGGCCGTTAATGGGTTAATGCAAAAAAAATATTGATTCTTACATTTTATTGTAAAATTGATTTAATGCGACCAAAATTATTGATTCTAACATTCTATTGTAAAACTGATTTAATGTGAAAGACCACACGAAATTTAACAAATAAACTGGTGAAGTGCAAAAATTGACAAATTATGTCAATCAAATACATTTTGAAATGTATGTTTTTTTTTCTTTTCGATAAATTTTACGAGTAAACAGAGAAGTACAATTGAGTAACCCATTAATGTTCATTCCGATAAATTGTGCAATGGAGTAAAGATGAGCGGAATTGATTTTATGGTGTAAATAAAGGACGTATTTGAAATGAAGTAGAAAGTGCTCGGCCAACAGGATTCGTTTGCCAAGCGAATATCTTTGATTTTAACAAATATTTGAAAGCGCGAGCCGAAAAAGTTTGTGTATCTTTTAAATATTTGAAGAAATGTTCTTGATGTGTGTTAATTAAAATAAACTGAAATATATTGGGTAATTATTTTAAATAAATAAAATGTACCGCACGTAGGATATATTAATTATCTATAATTAGCACCTAACATAATCTATTTTATTTCGCATTTTTTGATAGAAATTATGTAGACATTTAAAAATTAAACACTATTTCACACTATCACACTATCTGATCTTTAACATTGACAATTACTTGTATATATCATATACAGAGAGTTTTATGTAACACCGAACATTTTCACAACGAGAATTTTTCTTTTTAAGTATCCATTTGCTTACGTTGCACATTTTCCGATGCACAGTTTATTAAAAGAATTCAATTTGAAGGTTTAAGCGAGTGTTTTCCACTACCAGGCTAAGTATGAAGTAAAATTTCGAGTTTAGAAAAGCCTGAAAATTTGGTTTGGTCGCGCAGCGCGAAGCGCGGAGCGGCCAAACCAAATTTTCAGGCTTTTCTAAACTCGAAATTTTACTTCATGCGCCACCGGTACAAAACACTGATTCAATGTAAAGTTTAGCGGTGTGTTTTAAACTTCGTAATATGTCAGTGTTTTGTACCGGTGGCGCACGAAGTAAAATTTCGAGTTTAGAAAAGCCTGAAAATTTGGTTTGGCCGCTCCGCGCTTCGCGCTACGCGACCAAACCAAATTTTCAGGCTTTTCTAAACTCGAAATTTTACTTCATGCTTAGTCTGGGAGTGGAACACACTCGTTTTAACTTTCAAAATTAAAATAAAAACAAGGATTATCTAAAGATTTATGACATATAAGCTGTAATTGGGACATGCATACATGGAAAAGAACTTCCTGTATGTACAAGTTGAGGCATTAATCGCGATTGATTGGCTACAATTTGTAATGGTCATATAGGCAACTCAGTTTACACATAACCTAAAAATGAAAGGTGTCAAATCGTATTAGATGCTTTGGTTTGATAAATAGAACAAACGAAAATGAACATTGAAAATGTTCGGTGTTACATAAAACTCTCTGTATATATATATATATATATATATATATATATATATATATATATACATATATATATATATATATATATATATATATATATATATATATATATATATATATATGGTGAAACATATGATTTTATAAAGGAACCACAGTACATTTCACTAATATTTTGTTTTTTATTCCAACTAGTTTCGACATTCTCGTCATTCTCAAGAAAAACAAACAAATACATTTTTACAAACATTATAAAGAGCATTTTTCTTTTAACATACAGTTGCGAGAAAAGAAAAACTAGTACAGCAAAATATTTGACTACTTGAACGGGACTCATTTCGATTTTTCAAATTGTCAATCAAATTGACAAATCGGCGGAAAGGTCAAACGAAGTTTAATTAACGTCGACATGCCTCAACTGACTGAAACTTGGAGACATTGCATGTCAACAAAAGCACCGTTTTGTTGGCCAAGAAAAAAAAAATTGTTGCTAACCTGTACATGACAAGTTTGTTTTACAAGCAAAAAATACGATATTTTAGAATTGGCTAAAGCTCATTGCTGTACTGGTTTTTTTCTCTCGCAACTGTACATACGCTATAAATTTATCGACATTCGTTGTTTTTTAAAAAGCGTTAATTTGAAGCTTTAAACGAGTGTTTTCCACTCCCAGATTAAGCATGAAGTAAAATTTCGAGTTTAGAAAAGCCTGAAAATTTGGATTTGCCGGGCGCGCGAGCGAGGCAAGTCGCGCCTCGGCAAATCCAAATTTTCAGGCTCTTCTAAACTCGAAAATTTACTTCATGCGCCACGCGTATAAAACACTGATTTCAAGTAAAGTTTAAAATATATTCAACTTGATTTTATGTTTAATCTCACAATAATTAATTTTACAAATGCTTATCGCGTATAACCAAATATTAGCTTTAAAACTTTGAGCTATTTAGGATATCTAGGTATACTTAAAATAAAATTCCCTGTATAAAATCTGATGATTTTTAAGATGTTATTCTACCGCTGACAACAAACTACTACTACTAAACAAGAATATTTTAAGTTTTACAATATTTCAGCATTTTCTACGCCTGGCGCATGAAGTAAAATTTCGAGTTTAGAAAAGCCTGAAAATTTGGATGTGCCGAGGCGCGACTCGCTTCGCTCGCGCGCCACGGCAAATCCAAATTTTCAGGCTTTTCTAAACTCGAAATTTTACTTCATGCTTAATCTGGGAGTGGAAAACACTCGTTTGAAGCTTCAAATTGATTTTTTTTTAAACAACGAATATCTGAAGATTTACAGCGTATTGGGATATGTACACTTAGAAGAAAAACTCCCTGTATGCAAGAGGAGTGGCAAATTTTAATTTTGTGGTTAAGGTAATAAAGGCTAGTTATAATTTAAACCAAAATATTAATAAAATTTAACCAAGTGTTTTCTTTTAAAAATCATCTCTTCAGAAAGTTTTAAAACTGAATATACTTATCTGCTTTGAATATTAGTGAAATTTTTAAAAATCATCTCTTCAGAAAGTTTTAATACTGAATATACTTATCTGCTTTGAATAATAGAGAAATTTATAAAACTTGACAATACTAAAGAACATTTCTATAGCCTATTTCATCATTTCAGGGGATTCATTAATCACATCCTGGAAGGTTTTTTTTACGATTCCGTTGTTTCTGGTCGGAAATTTGAATACGTACTTGGGTTTTATTTTCATTTATTATAATTCTCAATTGAAAGTGTTAATTACGGAGTAAAATTTTTAATTACTTCACCGACATTGTGTTATGTGAACAAGTGCCAAGTGAGCTACTGTATGCGAAAAGAAATGTAATTTTCTGGGTCGTTTTCGGGTATAAATCGGAAGTAATTAAAGCTAATGATGAGAGGTGAATTAGACTATAATTTGCATACGTATTCAACATAAGATGCCCTTTTTTACACTTTCTTTAATGTGTGTTTCAATAAATATAAATAAAATGAAATATAATAATTAATTCATTATATAAAATAGTGTATCATCCAATTTATATATTCCCCAAGAAATAAAAATTGTTGATTTGTGTAGACAAAAATAATTATTATAACACTTACTTAGTGAGTTATAAATGGATATTAATCTAAGCATCAAATAAACGTAAGGATAGAAGCATAGTTTATGAGTTAATTTTTAATATTGTTTATTTCTTTATGGTTTTATGTATTTCTGTTCTGCATGCATCTTTTGTTATATATTTATATAAGTTATATTGTATTTAATTTGTAATAATGATATAGCCCTGTTATTGGACTTTACAGTCTGTTGGGTTATTACCAAATAAATAAATAAATAAATAGTAGAGTGGCGAGCCTAGCGTCAAGAGCTATATTTTTCTTATATCTACACCAAATTTCAAAAATATAAATTGAAACGTTTTCGAGTTACAAATAATTGAATTTTGTGAGTTATAAATGGATATAAATCTAAGCATCAAATAAACGTAAGGATTGAAATATAGTAGATAGCAAATTTGTCAAGAGCAATATTTTCCTTATATCTACACAAAATTTCAAGAATATATATTGAAACGTTTTTGAGTTACAATTAATTGAACTTTGTGAGTTATAAATGGATATTAATCAAAGCAACAAATAAACGTAAGGATAGAAACATAGTAGAGTGGCGAGCCTAGTGTCAAGAGCAATATTTTCCTTATATTTACACCAAATTTCAAGAATATAAATTGAAACGTTTTTGAGTTACAACTAATTGAACTTTGGATCACCTTTAAAATTCACTTAAATCACAGTTTTGTTTATATTTATTTGAAAATAACTAGAAAACTATCAATGGCGCGTTTTCATGTTCTTATATATTTTTGAAGAGCAATATTTTTTTTTATATTCACACCAAATTTCAAGAAAATGAATCCAAACGTTTCCTAGTTACAATTAAATGAAATTTGAATCACCTTAAAATTTCACTTAAATTACAGTTTTGTTTAAGTTTAATTGAAAATAACTAGAAAACTATTGATGGGGTGTTTTTAGATTCTTATATATTTTTGCAGAGCAATATATTTTTCATATCCACACCAAATTTCAAGAAAATGAATTGAAACGTTTTCAAGTTACAATTAAATGAAATTTGAATCACCTTGAAATTTAACTTAAATCATAGTTTTGTTAACATTTAATTGAAAATACCTAGAAAACCATCAATGGGACATTTTTAGATTTTTATATATTTTTGAAGAGCAATATTTTCTTCATATCTACACCAAGTTTCAAGAGTAAAAATCTATTTTTTTTCATGTTACAATTAATTGAAATTTAAATCACCTTGAAATTCCACTTAAATCACAGTTTTGTTTACGTTTAATTGACAATAACCAGAAAACTATCAAAGAGGTGTTTTTAGATTCTTATATATTTTTAAAGAGCAATATTTTCTTCACATAAAAAACAATTTTCAAGAAAATGAATTCAAAAGTTTCCAAGTTACAATTAATTAAAATTTGAATCACCTTGAAATTTCACTTAAATCACAATTTTGTTTACATTTACTTGAAAATAACTAGGAAACTATCAATGGGGTGTTTTTAGATTCCTATATATTTTCAAAAATCAATATTTTTTTCATATCCACACCAAATTTCAAGAAAATGAATCAAAACGTTTTCGAGTTACAATTACATGAAATTTGAATCACCTTGAAATTTCACTTAAATCACAGTTTTGTTTACATTTAAGTGAAAATACCTAGAAAACCATCAAAGGGGTATTTTTAGATTTTTATATATTTTTGAAGAGCAATATTTTCTCCATATCCACAGCAAGTTTCAAGAATATAAATCTAAACGTTTTCATGTTACAATTAATTGAAATTTGAATCACCTTGAAATTCCACTTAAATCACAGTTTTGTTTACGTTTAATTGAAAATAACCAGAAAACTATGAATGGGGTGTTTTTAGATTCTTATATATTCTTGAAGAGCAATATTTTCTTTATATCCACAACGAATTTCAAGAAAATGAGTCCAAACGTTTCCAAGTTACAATTAATTGAAATTTGAATCACTTTGAAATTTGACTAAAATTACAGTTTTGTTTACAATTAATTGAAAATACCTAGAAAACCATCAATGGGGTATTTTTAGATTTTTATATATTTTTGAAAAGCAATATTTTCTTCATATCCACACCAAGTTTTAAGAATATAAATCTAAACGTTTTCATGTTACAATTAATTGAAATTTAAATCACTTTAAAATTCCACTTAAATCACAGTTTTGTTTACGTTTAATTGAAAATAACCAGAAAACTATCAAAGGAGTGTTTTTAGATTTTTATATATTTTTGAAGAGCAACATTTTCTTCATATAAAATACAAGTTTTAAGAAAATGAATCCAAACGTTTCCAAGTTACAATTAATTGAAATTTGAATCACTTTGAAATTAACTAAAATCACAGTTTTGCTTACATTTAACTGAAAATAACTAGAAAACTATTAATGAAGTATTTTTAGATTCTTATATATTTTTGAAAAACAGTATTTGTGTCATATCCACACCAAATTTCAAAAAAATGAATCGAAACGTTTTAGAGTTACAATTAAATGAAATGTGAATCACCTTGAAATTTCACTTAAATCACAGTTTTATTACATTTAATTAAAAATACCTAGAAAACCATCAATGTTTTTTTTTGATTATTATATATTTTTGAAGAGCTATATTTTCTTCATATCCACAGCAAGTTTCAAGAATATAAATCTAAAAGTTTTCATGTTACAATTAATTGAAATTTGAATCACCTTGAAATTCCACTTAAATCACAGTTTTGTTTACGTTTAATTGAAAATAACCAGAAAACTATCAATGGGGTGTTTTTTTAGATTTTTATATATTTTTGAAGATCAATATTTTCTTCATATCCACAACAAATTTTAAGAAAATGAATTCAAACGTTTCCAAGTAACAATTAATTGAATGAAATTTTCTTTATATGATTTTTATGTTTTTTGTTATTTTTGTCATATATTACAATATGTATATGTACACTTATGTAATAAAATGGAGATTCCGTTAATAAATAAATAAATAAATTGAAATTTGAATCACTTTGAATTTGACTTAAATCACAGTTTTGTTTACATTTAACTGAAAACTATCAATAGAGTATTTTTAGATTCTTATATATTTTTGAAAAACAGTATTTGTTTTATATTCACACCAAATTTCAAGAAAATGAATCGAAACGTTTTAGAGTTACAATTAAATGAAATTTGAATCACCTTGAAATTTTACTTAAATCACAGTTTTGTTTACATTTAATTGAAAATTCCTAGAAAACTATCAATGGGTTTTTTTCAGATTATTATATATTTTTGAAGAGCAATATTTTCTTCATATCCACACCAAGTTTCAAGAATATGCATCTAAACGTTTTCATGTTACAATTAATTGAAATTTAATTCACCTTGAAATTCCACTTAAATCACAGTTTTGTTTACGTTTAATTGAAAATAACCAGAAAAGTATCAAAGGAGTGTTTTTAGATTTTTATATATTTTTGAAGAGTAATATTTTATTTATATTCAAAACAAATTTCCAGAAAATGAATCCAAACGTTTCCAAGTTACAATCAATTGAAATTTGAATCACTTTGAAATTTGACCTAAATCACAGTTTTGTTTACATCTAACTGAAAATAACTAGAAAACTATCAATGGCGTGTTTTTAAATTCCTATATATTTTTGAAGAGCAATATTTTCTTTATATCCACTCCAAGTTTCAAGAACATGAATCGAAACGTTTTCGAGTTACAATTAAATGAAATTTTAATCACCTTAAAATTTCACTTTAATCACAGTTTTGTTTACATTCAATTGAAAATACCTAGAAAACTATCAATGGGGTGTTTTTAGATTCTTATAAATTTTTGAAAAGCAATATTTGTTTCATATCCACACCAAATTTTAAGAAAATAAGTCAAAACGTTCTCGAGTTGCAATTAAATGAAATTTGAATTACCTTGAAATTTTACTTAAATCACAGTTTTGTTTACATTTAATTGAAAATACCTAGAAAACCATCAGAGGGGTATATTAAGATTTTTATATATTTTTGAAGAGCAATATTTTCTCCATATAATCAGCAAGTTTCAAGAATATAAATCTAAACGTTTTCATGTTACAAATAATTGAAATTTGAATCACCTTGAAATTCCACTTAAATCACAGTTTTGTTTACGTTTAATTGAAAATAACCAGAAAACTATGAATGGGGTGTTTTTAGATTTTTATATATTTTTGAAGAGCAATATTTTCTCCATATAAAATATAAGTTTCAAGAAAATGAATCCAAACGTTTCCAAGTTACAATTAATTGAAATTTGAATCACTTTGAAATTAACTAAAATCACAGTTTTGCTTACATTTAACTGAAAATAACTAGAAAACTATCAATAAAATAGATAGAATTTTAGATTCTTGTATATTTTTGAAGAGCAATGTTTTTTTTATATCCACACCAAATTTCAAGAACATGAATTAAAACGTATTTGAGTTAGAATTAAATGAAATTTGAATCACCTTGAAATTGCACTTAAATCACAGTTTTATTTACATTTAATTGAAAATTCCTAGAAAAGCATCAATAGGGTATTTTTAGATTTTAATATAGTTTTAAAGAGCAATATTTTCTTCATATCCACACCAAGTTTCAAGAATATGAATCTAAACGTTTTCATGTTACAATTAATTTAAATTTGAATCACCTTGAAATTCCACTTATATCAAAATTTTGTTTAGGTTTAATTGAATTGTTTATGTTATGTTCGGAATTTCCTTGATTTCTGGAGAAAAAAACACAGTTTCCATGATGTTCACAAAAGGAATGCTATTTCAAAGTGGGGCAATGTTGAATAAAAATCTATTATAATTAACAGAAAAGGAAGAAGAACCCACAAGAAAGGATTCGTTTGAGGTAAAACATGTTTAATTCATGGTGATTGCCGTTGAAAAAAGCTTCATCTTCTCAATTTGGAATAAGGAATAAAATAAATTAAATCATTACACACTTACAAATGTATTTGGTGTACCTAATATTTATTATGTCTTCTTATAGGCTTGAAGCTTGAAATATTGTTGTAATATTGATCAAACATTTCTCATAATATGCGAAAGAACAATATTTAAATATCGTTTTACTCAAAAGTACCTTTTAGATGTGAACTTATTTCATAGAAAAGCAAACAAATTTTAACATAAAGTAAAATTGAGTTTTCCAATTTTAACAAAATATAAAAACGAATTAATATCGGCTTTCTGAAAAAATTTAATATATTTAAGACTTTTCTAAATATTTCAATTGTTGGAATGAATATTTCGAAAAGTTTGAAGTAGACAAAAAAATTGCAGAAACGAATTTTATTTATTTCCATGTTACAATTAATTATTATTTTCTAATACTTTATTTACGGAATAAACCTTTTCACATTATTTCAATTATAATTTTACACACTTAATATGTATTTAACAGTTTAATATATAAACATACATATTCGATATACTTAACCCATTAACGGCCGAGCAATTATAAAGTGAACTCAAAAGTTGATTTTAGGTAAAATTCTGCACTTATTTTTTATGATTTCTATGAATGACTTATTGTATGACATTCTGTGAATTTTTTTTTAAATATACATAATGTATACGCTGTACATTTTTAGTCATTCGTCGATTTTATATAAAAAGTGCTATATTAAGTTAAGAACGAGTGTTTCCACTCCCAGACTAAGCATGAAGTAAAATTTCGAGTTTAGAAAAGCCCCGGGTAGAAAATTTGTCGAGGGTCGCGCAGCGACCCGAGACAAATTTTCACGGGGCTTTTCTAAACTCGAAATTTTACTTCATGCGCCACGCGTATAAAACACTGAAATATTGTGAAGTTAGAAATACACTAACATTGTTTTTTTTTTAAATAAGTAATAATCTAAATATTGAAATAACAAAATATTTACATTTTTCTTCATAAATTTTCAAGTCAGGTCAAATAATATAATTTAATATATTATATTATTTGACCTGACTTGAAAATGTGTGGAGAAAATGTAAATATTTTGTTATTTAAAGATTTCGATTATTACTCATGTAAAACAAATGTTTTCGGTGTATTTCAAACTTCACAATATTTCAGTGTCTTGTACGCGTGGCGCATGAAGTAAAATTTCGAGTTTAGAAAAGCCTGAAAATTTGGTTTGGTCGCGTAGCGCTACGCGCTACGCAACCAAACCAAATTTTCAGGCTTTTCTAAACTCGAAATTTTACTTCATGCTTAGTCTGGGAGTGGAAACACTGGTTCGTAACTTTAAATTTAACACTTTTATAAAATCGACGAATGTCTGAAAATTTAGTAATTTAATTAACAAAACATTAATAATGTTGCGTGTATGCACATGCCATTGGTGGGTTAATGGGTTAATTACGATAAGCTCCCTGCCCTGTAGACAAAAACAATTAGACGTGGTTATATAAAGATGGATCAATCAGCTTTAATCGTTCCGTAAATGCTTTGAACAATATACCGTACAGCTCAAAATGTGGTGATATACAAACCAAATTACATAATTTTATCATACGACAAAGTGCATTAATTTAAATTAATTTAACTCAGATAATAAGAAATTAATTTAATCCATTAAAAAGTAAAATCATCATATATAATGTTTGCAAAGTGACGAAATAACATAACAATGATCATCCCAAAAAAAAGCAATTTCAAGCAATTAGAAAAGTCAAACGTTCACAAGAATTCAATTTCCGTTTCATTAAATTCTGGTACCAGACGTTACGTAAAATGGAGAAAACTATTTTCGCGTCAGTTTTATTATTTTATTGTATAGAAAGGTGGGTGATTAACATTTTCGTAGGGGCCATGATAAGATGGAACGTGATGGATCTAAGTAGCAATTTTTGCAACTGGCTTAAGTGCCCAAGAAAGAGGTTACCTGAATCACGTGCTTAACTAGGACCACGATTATTGTTGGTATCAAAATAGGCACGTAAATTTATGTTGTAATACATTTTAAGAGGAAAAATATACTATAAGCACGTAATTATAAATTAATAAAAATAATAGAAGATGTAGATAGGTAAGTAAACGGGAGATTAAACATGGAGATGATAAAATAGTGTAAATAGTTTTCTGTAAATACAAATTTTTCTTTGTTTTATTAACCCACTTTTTACCAAAAGTAGGAAACGAAATTGATTATTTTTAGTATTTATCCGAAACATATAAATGAATCTTCAGAAATGAATATTGTTGGTTGTTTCATTATGAGGAAGTCGACCGCCATTTAAATTTATAAAACTCTGCATACTGTCTTAAGTTAAGACAGTATGCAGAGTCAGGTTAAATAATACAATGTAATAAATTAACTTATTTAGTAACTTTATAACAAAAAAATAATTATCTTGCGTTTAATGGGTTAAGACTCATAACCCATTAAGCACAACATAATTATGTTTTTGGTATTAGGTTACTAAATAAGTTAATTTAATTCATTGTATTATTTGACCTGACTTGAGAATGAGTGGAGAAAATGTAAATATTTTGTTATTTAAAGATTTCGATTATTACTCATTTAAAACAAATGTTTTCGGTGTATTTCTAACTTCACAATATTTCAGTGTCTTGTACGCGTGGCGCATGAAGTAAAATTTCGAGTTTAGAAAAGCCTGAAAATTTGGTTTGGTCGCGTAGCGCTACGCGCTACGCGACCAAACCAAATTTTCAGGCTTTTCTAAACTCGAAATTTTACTTCATGCTTAGTCTGGGAGTGGAAACACTCGTTCGTAACTTTAAATTTAACACTTTTATAAAATCGACGAATGTCTGAAAATTGACAGCATATACATAATATATAATGTTTAAATTTAACGCTTTTATAAAATCGACAAAAGTCTGAAAATTAACAGCTGTAACGTACGAAGGTGTTGTTTGTCGTTACGGTTCTTTTGTTTATATTTAGATTTCCTGGATTTGTCGTCGAAGACGCGATTTAGTCAACTTGGGTCCAAACAAAGAGATTCAAAGATAAACCTTTTACTTGATATTTAATTTGCTACTTAATACATCAATTTACAGTTTGAAACAGAATAAGAATTAGAAGTCAAAGATTCAGAGTTTAGAATTTGTAATTGAATTGACTGTCTTGCTCAACTGTTGAAATAGAAGTGTCCTCCTTAACCCCAGAACAATTTTAT
Organism: Philonthus cognatus; assembly: GCA_932526585.2. Taxonomy (NCBI): domain Eukaryota; kingdom Metazoa; phylum Arthropoda; class Insecta; order Coleoptera; family Staphylinidae; genus Philonthus; species Philonthus cognatus. Next base: position 52,073,386 of record OW052247.1, on the reverse strand, counting down.
TTCTTCAGTGATAAGATAAGATAAAATGGAATAACAAAACAAGATTATAATTCCTAAGAATCGATTTCGGAATGTGAAAACTATTTGATTTACGAATTATTTGCTATTCCAAAATTATCTGTACAATGAGATAATAACACTATAATGATAATAATATACAGAGTGATTCATGAAAACATTAAATTTATACAAGTGAGAGGTGCATTACACTCCTCCCCTTATAGAAAAAAAAAATAACAAAATGCAATTTAGATTTTTTTTTTTTGCGAAAAGAAAAAAAATAAATCAGATCAACACTATTAATTAAATAAATCACTGTTCACTTTCACTAAAAACACAATCGGGAAAAATATTGTTAAAATGTATATCGAATTTCTTACAATAAGGGATATTTTTAAATTAATTGAAATTAAAATATTAAAATTATGTGCCTTAATATTGACGTATTGATTTTTACTTATTACTAAAAAATAAATAAATTTGAAAAATATGTACAATGATAATTAAAAAATCAGTTTTCAAGTTAAACTTGAAATTATTGAAGTTAAATACAATAAACTAAATAATTTTTCATCTAAATCTAGAATTAATATTTAGTCTTTGTTTTCCTTTATGTCTAAAGTTTACATTTTCCATATGATTTGATTTTCTGTGCGAAATATTAGAATTACTTAAAGAGGAAACGTTATTTTCAAATTGATTACAAAGGTAAATATTTTCTTTTTCATTAAATCTTACAATCTTATTGGCATTAATTTTGTTATTTTTACTTAAGTCCTTTTGAGCCTTAAATTTAGTTTGCGGAACTGGATTTTTAGATTGGAATTCACGAGTTATATGATGATCTTTATCATCTACTACATAATGTTTTTGTTCCATATTACCACTAGGAGTATTCAAATGTTCTATTTGAGAATGTTCTTGGAATTAATTATTTCTACTCCATCTGAATTGTTTTCAACGATTTTCGAACTTTGGTTACACTTGTTTGACGTAGAAAATGATTGATTAAAAACACAATTTGATTGATTTTGACTATTTTGAAAATTCGGATTGAACTGCTTATTTTGTGAATTATAATAATTTGCTTTATTATTTGCATTAAAATAAGCTCGTTTTTTGTTAGCATATTGCCTTTTAATACAATTGCTTATGGAATGTCCCAAATGTTTGCAATAATTGCATGAAACTATTGACTTATTTGCGTGGCTTGAAATTGAACGGAATTTCTGATTCAATGAATTAAATGTACAATTTGATGTAGAATGTGAATTATTATTACAAATATGGCAAAATTTAACATTTTGAAAATTATTTGTTCTTTCAAAGAAATAGGGCTCTTCGCGAATTGCCATTAAAATCGTCTCATCTAGTGTTTTCGGTTTCCTAGATCTAATGTCAGTACTTAATGGGTTTTTTAGACCAAACAGAACAACTTGTAGAACATTATCGTTAACTAAATTTAATTGCGCTTCTTGAGCAACAGCTGTTAAATTTGTATCTAACTTTCTAAGATACTTTAAATGACACCGTTCAATTCGAGATACATAATCATTGACAGATTCGTTCGTTTTTTGATGACATGAATTTAATTCATAGAGAACATCATAAAATGAAATATTTAGTGAAAAATGATCCCTTAAAAATATTTTAAGCTCACCCCATGAATTTATTTCCCTGCTAAAAATTCATCTGCCAGCCTCGCCTAGCAATTTACTTTTAATTGCAACTAGAAATTTGGACTTATCGTTATCGTTAATTAAATTTATTGCATACTCACATCTGTTAATAAAATCATCTAAATTATTGTATTTTGAAGTTTCTGAATATTCAAAATAAGTATGCTTTAAAGTTTCCAAAGCGAAATTCATCATATAAAAATCTGTACCTAGAGCCATTTTTTAAATGATAGAAAAAAATAGATAAAATTTAAAAAATTGCAAGATTCCTTATGTGTTTGCGTAAGAAAATTCGACTTACATTCAGGTAAAACAATGGCTGACGTCCTCTAGGTGGTTGATGTGATTAGTACGTCCTCGTGCTCCAGGTTCTTTGTAGATCAAAGATGGTCCAAAAGGCGGCTTCTGATTCAGAAGCGGCTCTGATGTGTTGGCACTCGTCTACGTCTTGGGGCACCTCGATGATGAAGTCCAAGCGGCTACGGCGCAGAAACCTCTATGAAATTGGATGTTGACGGCGTTTTCGCGAACAAACTTCCTTACAGGAAATCCTACCGACTGCGCCAATTTGTAACGTACGATTCTTTTGTTTATATTTAGATTTCCTGGATTTGTCGTCGAAGACGCGATTAACTCAACTTGGGTCCAAACAAAGAGATTCAAAGATAAACCTTTTACTTGATATTTAATTTGCTACTTAATACATCAATTTACAGTTTAAAACAGATTAAGAATTAGAAGTCAAAGATTCAGAGTTTAGAATTTGTAATTGAATTGGCTGTCTTGCTCAACTGTCGAAATAGAAGTGTCCTCCTTAACCCCAGAACAATTTTATTTCTTCAGTGATAAAATAAGATAAAATGGAATAACAAAACAAGATTATAATTCCTAAGAATCGATTTCGGAATGTGAAAACTATTTGATTTACGAATTATTTGCTATTCCAAAATTATCTGTACAATGAGATAATTACACTATAATGATAATAATATACAGAGTGATTCATGAAAACATTAAATTTATACAAGTGAGAGGTACATTACACAGCATATACCTAATGTAAAATGTAAAATTTAACGCTTTTATGAATTCGACGAATGTCTGAAAGTTTACAGCATATACATAATGTATATGCTGTAAATTTTCAGATATTCGTCGATTTTATAAGAGCGTTAAATTTTAAGTTACGAACGAGTGTTTCCACTCCTAGATTAAGCATGAAGTAAAATTTCGAGTTTAGAAAAACCTGAAAATTTGGTTTGGTCGCGTAGCGCGTAGCGCTACGCGACCAAACCAAATTTTCAGGTTTTTCTAAACTCGAAATTTTACTTCATGCGCCACGCGTATAAAACATTGAAATATTTTGAAGTTAGAAATACACTGAAAACATTGTTTTAATAAGTCATTCGTAGAAATCATAGAAATGAGTGCACAATTTGACCTAAAATCAACTTTTAGAGTTAACTCAACAATTTCTCCCCCGTTAATGGATTAACTTTAACCTTATTTAAGGTTAAAATACTTTGAAAAAAATAAGTATACTTTAAACTTCGTGCTTGTCTAAACAAACTGTTTTATACTTTTATCGTTATTTCATTAAATAATTATAAACATTGGTATAGTAGCGTAATGACGTCTTATATTTGATTTTTAATTTGCAATATCTATAGAAAATATTAGAAAACTAAATCAGTCACATTGTAAAAGGTTCCTTTGTATTTTTTTTTAAATTTATATTTATCCTACAATAAATCCACTGGAATTTACGCGCGACATATTAGTGACATTATTTAATTAAATATATGAATGAAAACAATCATAAACCTTCGCAAAGAAATCTTTTACAGTCTAATTAAATTTATTTTTCATTATATATTTTAGATATTGCAGAAAAAATGTAATTTATGACGTTATTATGCTAATTTAGGCCTAACATTTAGTAAAGCAAAGACAATAAGTAGAGACAAAAAATAATGGCGCAGATTTGTGGGAGAAGAAACAAATAATTAAAGAAACAAATGAAACTACACCCAATGGGTAGAAGAGGAACGGATTATGATGATGATGATTATGCTAATTTTGCGATGTCTAATATTTTTTTATTAAACAACCGTGAGAGTAGTAAATATTTTGAAGAGACGATTAAAAAATGTGTACTTTCCTTAAAATATATATAAATTTGTTCAAAATATTTCATACTAAAATAAGGCCGGATTTATATAAGACGATAATATGCTGTTACTTTTTACCAAGGATAGAAAAATAGACTAATTATTCCAGTTCTGGGAGAAATATTCGAATCCATCCTTAAAAATAAACTCCTAGCTCATATCGCCCAACACATTCCTCCCTATCAATTTGGATTCCTCCAAAATAGATCAACCACTCTCCCACTCACTATCCTAACCTCCAACTGCCAAACAGCACACCTCGAAAACAAAAAAACAGCTGTACTATTCCTAGATATAAAAAGGCCTTTGACTCAGTCTGGCATCGAGGTTTGCTGTTTAAGTGCAACTCCCTCAATATCCCATTACACCTAATTTATCTCATTGATAACTTCCTAAACAATCGACTCCTTAATGTCCGCGTCCAAAATACCATCTCCCGGCCCTTTATTCCTCAACAAGGTGTTCCCCAAGGCTCTCCATTATCTCCGCTCCTATACAATATCTATGTTCATGACATATACAGCCCCAACCCACAGTACCTTAATCCCTCAGCATATTTTCTGCTCTTTGCCGATGACACTGCCCTTATAACACACCAACCCACCCTTCCTAAAGCTCTCTCCAGTCTCCAAGGGCTAATAGATTCGCTATCTCTTTGGTTTGCCAAATGGAGAATATCCATTAATCCCAATAAATCCTATCTATTCATACCCTTCCACAGACCGCTCAATTCCCCATTTAGCATAACCAACACCGTAATTAGCCCATCCCCTGCGTGTAAATACCTTGGCATCACTTTCGACCCCAAACTATCCTTCAAACTCCATTCCCAAACCATGAAAACAAAAATTCAAAATAGGGCGCGGCATTTCAGATCGTTAACCTTCCAAAATAAAGGGATCACGACAAAAACAGCTGTCCACATCTATAAAATGATCTGCCGCCCCCTATTAGAATATGCTTCAATCCTCTTTCTTAACCCTCGTCCCTCAACATTAAATAATATCGAAGTCGCAGAACGATCAACCCTTAGAATCCTCACAAAAATCCGACACCCCAATAACCCACTCCACAACCCCTCCAATACCTTATTGTATGAAAAAACAGAAATAATCCCTATCCAACAACGACTTACCCAACTATCCCAAAAATTCGCATCTAACCCACACATCCATGACATCCTTAATCACCTCTGTTTAGTACGAAACCCCAATATTTCTCCCAAATTCAACAACCCAGAAACCGCCATTTATCAATTCATTTCATCTCACATGAATCATAACTAACTGACAAGACAAGGACAAGTACAACTCAGGCTGAAAGACCGATGGTCGATAGCCAAGGATCAAAAAAAAATAAAATATAGTGTAAAAATAAACAAACTGTAATTTTTTAGTGCACAATAAAGATGTTTATATATATAGACTAATTATCTGTATAATATTCTAAACATTGACAACATTAAATACATATTAACTAAAATAAAACTTATAAAGTTTCGGAAAAAAATTATGGTAAGTTTTTGCACCATTGGGAAAATGCGTTAAAAATATAATTCTTATTTGCAGAATGGACGATATACTGCTGAATTTTGCAAACAAGTGGTGAAAAACTGTGTTAAATTAGAATAAGATATTTCTAAACGATGCTTGTCAAAAAGTAAAATGTATTAGAAATATTGTTACAAATTACGACAGTGTTAAATTAGACTGAGAATTTTCTAAACGATGTTTTTCAAAAAGTAAAATGTACAAGCATTTATTTATTTCTCTGTTAAGAACTCAACTAGATGCTTCCTCTGTTTAGTCAACAGTTTATAACAATAAAATTGATCAAATAGAGAGGGTACAAAACAAATTTTTGTTGTCAATATCTTTTAGATTGGGAATTTTCAGAATTAATTATAGTAGCAGTTTCGCTCTAACTTTTTTAAACTTAACATCTCTGAAAGAGAGGCGCATTTTATCTGATTTGGGAATTCTTTTCAAAATAGTAAACGGCCTAATGTACTGCAATGAATTACTGACTGGTTTTAAGTTTCTAATCCCATCTAATACACGTGCACAATTAATTTTTAGAGAAACAGTTCATAGAAAGAACTACACCAGCAATAAATGCACTTTGTCGTATGATAAAATTATGTAATTTGGCTTTAATTAATTTAAATTATGAACTGTGGAGGCTTCTACTTCGTTATACATGTTAATTCAATGAAATAGAACACTTTAACTTTGTTTGTATAACACACTATTTTTATTTTCGTGACTGCAGTTTCGGCAATTCAACTTGCCATTATCAAACGTGACTGCAGTCACGAAAATAAAAATAGTGTGTTATACAAACAAAGTTAAAGTATTTTATTTCATTTCATTTAATTAATTTCTCACTTAACCCGTGGTAAAACATTTTTGAATCTAATACTGGATGATTTAAATTAAAACACTAGGTTTGTTTCACTTATTTATATTTTCTCTGACTAGTTTCGACCATTTCTCATCTTCCTCCTTGAAGATGACCAAATATAAATAAGTGAAACAAACCAAGTGTTTTAATTTAAATTTAATTTAAATCATCCAGTATTATGTAATTTGGTTGGTATATCGCCACATTTTGAACTGTACGGTATATCGTTCAAAGCATTTATGAAACGATTAAAGATGATTAATCCATCTTTAAATAACAACGCCTAATTGTTTTTGTCTACAGAGCAGGGAGTTTATTGTAATTAAGTGTATTGAATATGTATGTTTATACATTAAATTGTTAAATATATATTATAAGCCTGTAAAATTATAATTAAAATAATGTCAAAAGGTTTATTTCGTAAATAAAGTATTATTATTATTATTAGAAATATTTTTACAAATTACGGCAGTGTTAAATAAGAATGAGAAATTTCTAAACGATGTTTGTCAAAATATAAAATTTATTAGGAATATTTTTAGAAATTACGACTGCATCGACGGGATCCGTGCAACTCGTGTGGGCCTAAAAAATAAAAGTAACCATAAGGTCAGAAGAAGTCGCCTTTTAGACATCCTCATCACTTTCACCGGCTCTCATTGTTCCTGGATATTTATTGCATTATTAACCGAAACTTTTAATTTGTTTATTTCCACGTCCATTCAAAACTCACCTCAAATAAAAAAATCCTAAACGCAACAACGAGAGATACCAGCAATTAATTTCTCACCTCAAGTTACAGCACAAGTACACACGAACATAATTTTCTGACTCAAGTTTTTTATTTTAAATAGTTCTACATGCATTCAAGATTTACCACAATATTAATTAAAAGACAAACACAGGTCTAAAGTGAAAAATGTTCTGCAAAAGGACAGGAGTGGATTTAAAGAAAGAGCTTCAATTTCTCACGTCATATTTTGTAAAAATTTAAAAGAAACACAAGAAGAAAAAAACGTTACAACAATGTTTCGTAGCAACATAATGTATTTTCACATTTAATTCTTCGTAATATCCATGTCTACTTTATGCATATTTATTTTTATTGTAATATAATATAAATTTCTAATGTATAAGCATTAACAACTAAAATTACAAAACCGGGCTGGCTTAACCTTAAATTTTATAAGTTATTTTCTGATTCAATGTTTTTTAAAAGAGTTCAATTTAAAGCTTTAAACGAGTGAAATGTGAAAATTTTCTGGGGTTTTCTAAACTCGAAATTTTACTTCATGCGTTATGCGTATATAACACATATGAGTGAAGTTCGAATATACATAAATTTCACAATATTTTAGTGCTTTATTTCGTGTTACCAAATCTTTCAAAATTTAAGCGCCTCTAGAAATTTGCTTTCGGATTTTTTCTTTTAATTATTTTAAAATTCTCTTTAAATCAGTGTTTTATACGCGTGGCGCATGAATAATAATAAAAATAATAATAATAATAATTCATTTCTCAACGGAAGAACCAATACAGGAAAATATTTAAGATTCCATGTAAATATGTAAATAAAAATTATAAGAATGAAGCAGCGGCGTCTCGCAGCCTAACTTCAGGGTAGGCCAGAGACCCAAGGTAATATGTATCCGTTATTGAAAGGTGACTTTGTTGTGCAATTCCTCGTATTTATTAAGCGCGATCCCAACCTCAAATTTTGTATGCATTGGCGCTGTGGCCTACCCTGAAGTAAGGCTGCGAGCCGTCGCTGAATGAAGTAAAATTTCGAGTTTAGAAAACTCGAAATTTTACTTCATGCGCCACACGTATAAAACACTAATTTACAGTGAAGTTCAAAATACACTTCTTAGGTTTGACTTCACGGTAATAAATATGAGAAATGTTTATTTCGTGTTTCGTAAATTATTAAATTGTACGTCACGCCCGCACAGAAATATCCTTTTTTCTAGACTTCTAATATATTTCATTAGGAGTCTAGAAAAAATTACTATTAAACTATTCTGTTTCCAAAATATAATTCTGCTGCGCGACCCTCGACAAATGTTCACAGGGCTTTTCTAAACTCGAAATGTTACTTCATGCTTAGTCTGGGACTGGGACTGGCACTTGTTTAAAGCTTCAAATTGAATTTAAAAAAAAACAGAGATATATAAAGATTTACAGAAAATAGGCTGAATTTGGAAAACGTATAGTTTAAAGAAAAACTCCCTATACAATGTAAACACAAATTTAAGGAAGGTGCTTTTCTTGACAAGATTTTTTTGTATGATTAATATTAAAGACAAATCTAAACTACTACTTCTGGTTTTCGCATTTTTGCTAAAAGTTGATCGAATACTACTATTGTAATAAAAAAGCTTAAGTTTATAGTGTCATCTTAGCAGCTAAATCGGTTTAGACTTTATCGTGCCGACAGAAAGACAGAATTACAGGACAGACATTTTTCAAAAATAGTCTTAATCAACTCGGGGGTCCTCAAAATCGATATATCCACTAACATTTTTGATTTGAAAATGTTCGCGAAAACAATACTTTCCGTTTGTTTTGCATATGGGGAAAAGTAAAAATATCATTACTTACTGGGATACATATGATCAGTAAATCGAAATTAAAATGTATGCTTTAGAAAGTTCTCTATGGTATAGAAGGAATTTGGATTAGAAGTAACTTAATTTCTTTTTTTTTAATAATTTCTAATTTATTTAACAGTTTAAGGCCTGGGTCTCCAAACTATCTTCTTCGCGGGCCACAAATACAATTCTACATAATAAAGTCGGCCTAGATCCGATTAATTTTATAAAATTATGAAAAATTTAAGGAACAATTGTTCCAATATTTCAAAATATGACATTTACAAAAAAAATTACAAACAATCGCGGGCCGGATTCATGCAAGTCGCGGGCCGGATTTGGCCCGCGGGCCGTAGTTTGGAGACCACTGGTTTAAGGTAAAAATCGACATATTTTTATCCTATTCATGGATCAAATATTAAGGTATACTTTAGGGATAGTACAAACTGTGTGCTTGTCTGAATAAAATGTTTCTTACTTTTATCATTATTTCATTGAAGAATATGAATCATTCGTAAAGTTGCGCAGTCGTGTCTAATAATTTTTTTAATTTCTGCAATATCTATAAAGTATTCTCAACGAACGGAAGTGTAAAAAAATGGGATTTCAAATGATTATATATCTATGAAATATTTAGGAAACCGAATTCGTACATATTGTAAAATGTATCTTTGAGGAGTTTTTGATTTCTTTTATTTATTTCTATCCTAGAATAAATTTACTGGGATGTCGCGTGTTTTTGAATTTTATAAAAAATTTAAACTGTTTTTATGTGCGACATCCTAGTAAGTTTATTTAAACATAGGAATAAATAAAAAAAAAATAAATCTGCGCAAGAGAATATTTTAAAATGTGTATGAATTAATTTTTCATTATTTGTTGTAGATACAGCTGAAAAAAAAAGTAATTTTTAGGCGTGCGTTCGAAATTTCAGTAAATTTTAAACTGCTTTACTCGCGACATCCTGGTGAGTTTATTTTAGCATAGAAATAAAAGAAAAAAAATCATAAATCGTTAGTTTTTCATTATTTGTTGTAGATACTGTTGAAAAAAAATAAATTAATGTCGCGCGTGTTTAAAGTTCCTGAACATTTTAAAAACATGCACGACATCCTAGTACGATTATTTTAGCATCGAAATAAATGAAAATAAAAATTGTAATTCTGCACGAAATATTTTACAATGTGCACGAATTACTTTTTCATTATTTGTCGTAGATACTAGTGTGCCTGAATTTAAGAGAGGAGCGCTAACTGGCATCCATCTTGACGCCATTGGGCACCAAATTAAAACTAAATCAAATTAATAGGACGCGCGTCAATCATTATAGAATTTGATTCGTTTAGTTTGAATTTGGCGCCTAAAGGCGTCAAGATGGATGCCAGTTTGCACTACTCTCTTAAATACAGGGACACTAGTAGATACTGCTCAAAAAATGTAATTTAATGTAATTTAAAGCGCGTTCTTTTCATTATTTGTTCTAGATACTGCTAAAATAAAACGTGATTTCAGACGTTATTATCCTAATTTAGTTAATTAAAAAACGATAAGAGTAGGAAAATTTTAAATTAGACCAGTACTTTTCTTATAATATATATATTCTTTTTTATCTTTTTCTTTTCGACCGTTAGGTGTAGGTGTCCTTATAATATACCGAATTTAAAAAAATATATTTTACCCCAGAATAATGTAATAGTTAAAATAACAATAGTAAAAGATATTGTCATCATAACTATATCATTTTTATGGGGTAAAATACATATTTTTTTTAAATTTCATCGACCTTCCCATAAGTTCAGTTCCTTTCAACCTACTATCTATTTATTAACACACTTACACTTTACACTATTTATTTATTTTGTTGCCAAAGATTGCCAATGCAATACGAACGATCATCGATTTATTGATTTCGAGTTTGTTTAACAATTATTTTGTTTAAACAATCAAGTTGCACGTTGCAGCATTCTGGTCTAATGCAATTAGTCGCTGTTTGTATCGTTGATGATCTCTCGACATACATACACAGTTTGTTATCAACGAAAGATCACGCGAGAAGACATTTACATTTAAATTTCATAGTTCAACGTGATGTTAACAATATGGCTCACTTTATTGCTAATCTGTGACGGTGTCAAAAGCTAGATCTCGGATGACGAACGGCGCGTTTCTTAGGAAATTCGATTTCGAAAGAAAATTGAATTATATTTTGGAAACAGAATAGTTTAATAGTAATTTTTTCTAGACTCCTAATGAAATATATTAGGAGTCTAGAAAAAAGGATATTTCTGTGCGGGCGTGACGTACAATTTAATAATTTACGAAACACGAAATAAACATTTCTCTTATTTATTACAGGAAAAACAAACCTAAGAAGTGTATTTTGAACTTCACTTTAAATTAGTGTTTTATACGTGTGGCGCAAAAATTAAAATTTCGAGTTTTCTAAACTCGAAATTTTACTTCATTCAGCGACGGCTCGCAGCCTAACTTCAGGGTCGGCCACAGTGCCAAGGCATACAAAATTTGAGGATCGCGCTTAATTAATACGAGGAATTGCACAACAAAGTCACCTTTCAATAACGGATACATATTACCTTGGGTCTCTGGCCTACCCTGAAGTTAGGCTGCGAGACGCCGCTGGTTCATTCATATAATTTTTATTTACATATTTACATGGAATCTTAAATATTTTCCTGTATTGGTTCTTCCGTTGGGAAATGAATTATTATTATTATTATTATTATTATTCATGCGCCACGCGTATAAAACACTGATTTATAGAGAATTTTAAAATAATTAAAAGATAAAATCCGAAAGCAAATTTCTAGAGGCGCTTAAATTTTTAAAGATTTGGTAACACGAAATAAACATTTGTAATATTAATTAACGTGAAATCAAACCTAAGCAGTATTTATTAGACATAAGCAGTATATTTAGAACTTCAGTTTATTTTGTTTTTTTTTATTTTGGGTTTTACGTCATCTATTTCCGCTGCTAAGGCCAATCATGACGCCGCACATACGGGTATTTGAACGATTTAGGGGGCCAAAAGTATTCTTCTCTATTTATATATAAAAAACGGGGTTTTCTATTGTTTTATGATATAAGAAGTGGTTTGTGGTACAAATAAATAAAAATATATAAACTAATTCGGTTAAAACTTTGTAATTTATATTAAAAAAACTGAATAAAATTTATATATACTACAAAACATATTTATCTTATAACTACATTGCAAACATAAATTAAGATGAAGATGAGTGGGATGATTCTTCATCAGAGCTGACGTATTCTTCATCTGAAGACTCTTCAGTGTTCGAGTCAGTTTTCTCTTGGAGCGGCTCAGCGGGTAATAACATTTCCAACGACTCTTTTAAAAATGGTTCGGTTCTTTTTTTGGAGGTGGTCTGATGCTCGTTATAAGGGGATCAGAAGTTAACAGTAGCCTGTTAATTATATCCAGATTGCAAAACTCTCTTGAAAATTTTCTCGCGAAGTTCTGTCTGTATTGTCTGAAATGTTTATTGCGAGCTTCCGCAGCTTCTTCAGACAATTGCCCTATAGGCAACAATGCATGATTAATTACATCTGCACTATGTATTAGGATCTTGTGCATGGTTGGTGTCATCGGATGCCACGCATACAAACTTACATATAGATTTGCAGTTTCATATCCATATTTTGCAAATTTCTCTATGTTGATCTCGTGGCCACTTGATAATACTTGTAGAATTACTTTAAATCGGAAAATTAAGTCGAAATCGATTCCTGTAATTTCCGCAGCTAATTTAGGGTCGCCAAAAAATCTCTTGCTGGTATTTCCATCATTGGTGTTACCAAACCCAGCTTTTGGAACATCCACAATTAAACCGGTCTCTTGCCTAAATTTCTTTTGGATTTCAATCATCCGTCCTTTTACGATGTCTTTTTCATTTTGTGTTCTAATCTGCCATTTTTTTACAGGGAGTTTGTATGCCAGATGCAAAATGCTTTCGAATATACGTATCCTAGCATGCAAGACAGATAGACCAAATCTTAATGATTCTGGTTTTACATTTTGTTTTAAGGTTAAATCGTTAAAATCTTTAGATAAAGCACCGCAAATATAACACCTCAAAGTTGATGTAGTTTGTGTTGCAGCATTACACACTTTCGCATCTACCATTGTAAGCAGCATGGCATGCTTCACTGAAAAGGTTTTTTCTCCTAGTATCACCTTTGTCTGTTGCAAGGACTTGGTTGCATTATCTACGTAATTAATTTCTTCATTCGTGGTCTGTGCAGTTTCTTTAACAAAACTTATTTTAATGGGACGACAATATCGTGGTTCTTACAGAAATTTAAGCAGTTTGTAACAAAATATCCGATTTATAAAATAGTAGATTCTGACACCACTTTTATTCAGCTTTGGTCTGCTACTTGTCAGTCTTTTTACCTATTTTAAAATTTTTCTTCAGGTTATAAACACTTTTTTAAAACACTTATGAAGACACAAATAAAAGCTTAAAAATCCGCCCTCTAAATTAATGACCTCATAATATTAAAAACCACGGCTATCCGCGGCTAAATTTTTAACTAATCTTTGCTAGAGACCTTTGACTTTGTGAAAAACTAAAAATAATAGCTGGGACGCACCCTGAAGTAGAACAAATCCCCTTGTATTTGGCAAAAAATTGTATGAAAATTGTACAAATTGTATTTATTTCGAAAATGCTACGTTATTAAATGAAATCAAATAACTACAACTAATACCATAAAAATATATGCTCACTTACCAGCTTGATCACGTTCCATAATAATTTTCTTGATATTATTACTCAAAGTCAAAATATTTACAGTTCTAATTAACACAGCCGAAAACTAGAGAAAATACACTTGTGCACTCAGAAAGACGCTCTGTTTATGACTGTCACAATCCATCGAGAGATCGCGGAAGCGACGGATAACAACTACCTATTGTTCCCAGACCCTTTACCTGGGGTAGGCAACTGTTTATTTCTACCTGGGGTGAATTTTAGGAAATCGACTTATGGCCGCCTAGATCGTTCAAATACCCGTATGTGCGCCGGAGATTAAGTCTACAGCTATCCGGGAATTTTGCCGAACCCGGGTCCTACATGCATTTAACGTCATATCCGAGAAGACGGAGTGTTTGGCATTTTTATCCTAACCTATATAAATGCAGACAACTTGTTAGGCCGGTATTTGAACCCCGGTCCGTGTTCAGTTTAATTATTATTATTATTATTATTCATGCGCCACGCGTATAAAACACTGATTTAAAGAGAAGTTTAAAATAATTAAAAGAAAAAATCCGAAAGCAAATTTCTAGAGCGCTTAAATTTTCAAAGATTTGGTAACACGAGATAAACATTTGTAATATTAATTAACTTGAGATGAAACTTAAGCAGTATTTATTAGACATAAGCAGTATATTCAGAACTTCAGTTTAAATCTGTGTTGTATACGCGTGGCGCATGAAGTAAAATTTCGAGTTTAGAAAAGCCTGAAAATTTGGTTTGGCCGCTCCGCGCTACGCGTCCAAACCAAATTTTCAGGCTTTTCTAAACTCGAAATTTTACTTCATGCTTAATCTGGGAGTGGAAAACACTCGTTTAATGCTTCAAATTATACGCTTTTATAAAATAAACGAATGCTTAAAAATTTACAGACTATGCTCAGACATCGGTATACAGAGAGTTTTATGTAACATCGAACATTTTCATTCAATACAATTTGACACCTTCAATTTTTAAGTTATGTGTAAACTGGTGTGCCTATAGGACCATTACAAATTGTAGCCAATCAGTTGCAATTAATGTCTCAACTTGTACATACAGGGAGTTTTTCTTTACAGTATGCATGTCCAAATTACAGCGTATATGCCGTAAATCTTTAGATAATCGTTGTATTTTCAAACGAGTTCAATTTGAAAATTAAAATAGGTGTGTTCCACTCCCAGACTAAGCATGAAGTAAAATTTCGAGTTTAGAAAAGCCTGAAAATTTGGTTTGGTCGCGTAGCGCGAAGCGCGGAGCGGCCAAACCAAATTTTCAGGCTTTTCTAAACTCGAAATTTTACTTCATGCGCCAACGGTACAAAACACTGACATATTACGAAGTTTGAAACACCGATAAACTTTACCTTGAATAAGTGTTTGGTACCGGTGGCGCATGAAGTAAAATTTCGAGTTTAGAAAAGCCTGAAAATTTGGTTTGGCCGCTCCGCGCTACGCGACCAAACCAAATTTTCAGGCTTTTCTAAACTCGAAATTTTACTTCATGCTTAGCCTGGGAGTGGAAAACACTGGTTTAAAGCTTTAAATGAATTCTTCTAATAAACCGAGCGTCGGAAAATGTACAGCGTATGCATATGTATACTTAAAAGAAAAATTCCCGTTATGAAAATGTTCGGTGTTACATAAAACTCTCTGTATATAGGTATTCCTAAAAAAAAACGGGTTTACCAAACAGTGTAATCTTCGGAATATGTATGCTTACAAGAAAATGTCTCTGCATTTTTTTTTTTTTTATTACGATCTACAAATTCTGAGAAACCGCCTGAAAACAATAATTTTCATTTCCTAAAAAGAAACGAGTTTACCAAACAGTGTAATCTTCGGAATATGTATGCTTACAAGAAAATGTCTCTGCATTTTTTTATATTACGATCTACAAATTCTGAGAAACCGCCTGAAAACAATAATTTTCATTTCCTAACACTGAAAATAAAAATAATCTTCCTAGATTTGAAATTATTGTATTTTCTTTATAATAGAGCTAGCATTAACAGAAAATGAAAGTATTCTTCATAGATTTTAAATGATTGTATTTTTTTATGAAAGAGCCAATATTAATAATTAAAAAAAAAACTTTAATTTTTACTGTCAATGTTATTGTTAATTTACATAATCAACAATCAAAAATTCCTTTTAACAATAACGCATAAAGTGCACATTGTAAACAGACGGAGATAAAAATAATGGCGTTATAACTATGTGAACAATTAAGAGGAATTCTGCAACGATTATTTATTTATTTATTAAACACACACACACGCGTCCATGTTGGACGAGAAGGGAATTCAGAAAATTAATTAAACAATAGAGGCCGCTCAGTCACCTTCACCCGATTCTAAGAGGTTTCAAACAGAAATGGCCGATGAGAGAGAGACGATCAAGTAAGTCAAAGAACATTTGCAAATTTCTTCTTCCTTGCACAACCCGAATTGGTCAGAGTACTTGAATCACGATCAAAACGGGACGACATCTCAACACTGACCTGATAGTATCATCATTAAAGTAATCGGTTGCAATAGTAATTAAAATTAAATATGAACCTTAATTAACAAAAAAAGGAAGGAATGTAAAATAAAATATTGCACAGTAACCTTAACATACAGGGATATTTTCTTTAAAGTATACATATCCCGATGCATACTCTGTAAATGTTCAGGCAATTGTTGTTTTTGTAAAAATGTTCAATTTGAAACTTCTAACGAGTGTTTCCAATCCTTGGTTAAGCATGAAGTAAAATTTCGAGTTTAGAAAAGCCTGAAAATTTGGTTTGGTCGCGTAGCGCGAAGCGCGGAGCGGCCAAACCAAATTTTCAGGCTTTTCTAAACTCGAAATTTTACTTCATGCGCCACGCGTATACAACACGGATTTAAACTGAAGTTCTGAATATACTGCTTATGTCTAATAAATACTGCTTAAGTTTGATCTCACGTTAATTAATATTACAAATGTTTATTTCGTGTTATCAAATCTTTGAAAAATTAAGCGCCTCTAGAAATTTGCTTTCGGATTTTTTCTTTCAATTATTTTTAACTTCTCTTTAAATCAGTGTTTTATACGCGTGGCGCATAAATAATAATAATAATTAAACTGAAGTTCTAAATATACTGCTTATGTCTAATAAATACTGCTTAGGTTTGATTTCACGTTAATTAATATTACAAATGTTTATTTCGTGTTACCAAATCTTTAAAAATTTAAGCCCTCTAGAAATTTGCTTTCGGATTTTTTCTTTTAATTATTTTAAAATTCTCTATAAATCAGTGTTTTATACGCGTGGCGCATGAATAATAATAATTATAATAATAATTCATTTCCCAACGGAAGAACCAATACAGGAAAATATTTAAGATTCCATGTAAATATGTAAATAAAAATTATATGAATGAACCAGCGGCGTCTCGCAGCCTAACTTCAGGGTAGGCCAGAGACCCAAGGTAATATGTATCCGTTATTGAAAGGTGACTTTGTTGTGCAATTCCTCGTATTTATTAAGCGCGATCCCAACCTCAAATTTTGTATGCCTTGGCGCTGTGGCCGACCCTGAAGTTAGGCTGCGAGCCGTCGCTGAATGAAGTAAAATTTCGAGTTTAGAAAACTCGAAATTTTAATTTATGCGCCACACGTATAAAACACTAATTTAAAGTGAAGTTCAAAATAAAATAAAATATTGCACAGTAACCTTAACATACAGGGATATTTTCTTTAAAGTATACATATCCCGATGCATACTTTGTAAATGTTCAGGCAATTGTTGTTTTTGTAAAAATGTTCAATTTGAAACTTCTAACGAGTGTTTCCAATCCTTGGTTAAGCATGAAGTAAAATTTCGAGTTTAGAAAAGCCTGAAAATTTGGTTTGGTCGCGTAGCGCGAAGCGCGGAGCGGCCAAACCAAATTTTCAGGCTTTTCTAAACTCGAAATTTTACTTCATGCGCCACGCGTATACAACACGGATTTAAACTGAAGTTCTAAATATACTGCTTATGTCTAATAAATACTGCTTAAGTTTGATCTCACGTTAATTAATATTACAAATGTTTATTTCGTGTTACCAAATCTTAAAAAATTTAAGCGCCTGGAGAAATTAGCTTTCGAATTTTTTCTTTTAATTATTTTATTCAATTTTGTTAATTTAAATCGACATTATTAACTCCATAACAACCGTAATAAACAAGGTTTTATTCACTAGTGAACTAAAATTTTTTAGGTCACTAGTGAGTTAAAAAATTTATTTAAAAATAAATGTAAAGTACATTTTCTTTACAATTTCGTCAAAATTGAATAAAAACATATATACGCAACGTGAATTAAACACCTTTATTCACTCAAAGAAATGATTTCACTCGCGCCGAGGCGCTCGTGAAATCAAAAATCTTTTCGTGAATAAAATCGTGTTTAATTCACTTGATGTATAATATTTATTAAACTTCTCTTTAAATCAGTGTTTTATCCGCGTGGCGCATGCATAATAATAATACTTTTCTAAACTCGAAATTTTACTTCATGCGCCAGGCACATAAAACACTGATTAATCGAGAACTTCAAAAGCATCATATCATATCATAAACTATTTTATTTCATATGCGAAATAAAGTTTTATCAACATTTCGGATATACAAAATTACCAGAAATAAATTGTTTTCCAGTAATTTTGTGTACACGAAATGTTGGTGAAATGTTATTTTGCATATTAAATAAAATTCATCTTGTTTTAAATTTCACTTTACCAAGCGTTTAGCACACGTGGCGCATGAAATAAATATTTGAAGTTTCATACTTCATTAAGGAATGGAAAACACTCTATATAAAATTCAAATTAAACTTAAAATTGCGATTTTTTTCCTATCTGTCTTCTAAGTTTACCAGAGTATCATTGTTTTCTAACCCAACTTCATTGACGGTCATCTAACTTGACAGTCAATGAAGTTAGATACGTTGGGTTGGATGACAATCAGTGAGATTAGTTTAGAAAACAGTGATTTTAACAAAGTTTGAATGCATACGTTGGGTTAGATCAGTGGTCTCCAAACTACGACCCGCGGGCCAAATCCGGCCCGCGATTGTTTGTAATTTTTTTTGTAAATATCATATTTTGAAATATTGTAACAATTGTTCCTTAAATTGTTCATAATTTTATAAAATTAATCGGATCTTGGCCGTCTTTATTATGTAGAATTGTATTTGTGGCCCGCGAAGAAGATAGTTTGGAGACCCAGGGGTTAGATGAAAATCAGTGAGATTAGGTTAGAAAACAATGCGGAGATGTTTTCTAACCTAATCTCACTAATCTAACCCAACGTATGCATCCAAGCTTTGTTAAAATCACTGTGTTTGGTTACAAAAATTACAAATGTTTGATAAATTTAAAAAAAAATAAAAACTCTCAAATGTATTTGTGGATGTAACTATTCGCAAAACTTAAAGAACAGATTTTTTCATAAAAAAGAAAATGAATTGCTCACACTGTTTCTAATAGTGATTCAAAAAAAATGAATACAAAATGATGCGTGATTTTCGTACAAAATACGCGAACTGTTTACTTTTATTATCAAAATTTGACGTTCACTTTTACTGAATTTTTCTGAGATTTATTTTAATTGCGAAAAGTTTATGCTGTAAGTCTAAAATTTTCTCAAGACCTGTGTACTACTTACGTTTTTTTTAACATACTTAGGATGACAAGTTCTTTATTTTAGTTATGTCTTTGAAACATTAGTTCTTCATATTTGTTACGTCTTTGATTCATTAACTTCATCATTTTAGTTTTAACTTGATATATTATGATTTTCATGGAAGCAAATAGATTTTTTAATAACCAATAAAACCATAATTTTATTTTGAGAATTTAAAAAAGAAATATTCCGCATAGTAAAATATATTTAAATTTAAAGTTCCCGCTCAGCAAAATCAACATTAAAACAATGTTTCACATTTTTGTAACGTTAATAAAAACATTAATTAAGCCAGTTGTTTGGAAAAATTGTTTTTATAAACATTACAAAACTATGAACCATTGTTGTAATCTTGATTTTTCTCAGCGAAAACTTAAAAATTAAATAATTAACCGTCTTTCTACAGGAGATCAAACCTTCAAATCATTAATAATTTCCATTCGGGAAATATTAAAATAGTTATTTACAAAACAAGTGCGGGAAAACATTTTTTCCGAGTGAACGCTGTTTTGAAGCACGAGCGACGAAGGTTTCCGGTGAGAAAAATCAATATTACAATAATGTTTAATGTTTTTGTGAAGTTTATGAAAACATTGTTTAAGCTAAAGCATTTTTTCAAACAACTGACGAAATAATAATTATTAAGAATCGATGATTTAAACCTAAAGTTCCCGCTGAGAAAAATCAACTTTACAACAATGTTTCATGTTTTTGTAACATTTATAAAAACATTTAAGTGATAGAATGTGTTCGAATAACTGATAGAATATTAATAATTCTTTGAAAATAAATTATATTTTTGCTGCTTTGAATACTTACGCATTTTCCTTCAGTAATAAAAAGAAAGGATGTTACCGGCGCTTTTCCGTAAGCGTCGTCAACTTGTTCATTCAGCAATATTTCAGCTGCAACATAACCACGGGCGTTATTTTGTTACATATTTTAATATTCGGAACAACGGTCCCAATTCACCTCATTCTATTTTTCAGTACACAATATTGCTTTATTCTCTTTTATTTTCCAAATGAGTAAAGATCGCGCCATACATTTTTTTTTATTATTATTTGCAAAACACTTAGTTGTATTTTACTATAATTACAATCTGATCACAAATGGATCAATGAGTAATATTTAGCTAACTTACATACATTGATATTATTTAAGTTAGATAGGTTGCCTAGTGGAATCTCGTCAAATAGCGCCCTCGAACATCAGACAGCTCAACTCAGCTCAAAACTCCTCTCGGCCGTCCAAGGGTAGAACTCTACGGCATCCGCTATTTCCAGTTCCAGGGTTGTCCAAAATATATACGGATTTCCCGGTTATCCCTGAGTTCGCCACATCTGCGATGGGACGCCGCTACCTGCGACCGGCCCGATCGCGCGAGCGAAACGTACGTGCGAAGCACAAAAGAATCGGGCATGGCGTCAGGGGTTATAAAACCGCCGAATGCAAGGGATAAGAACATCCCCTACGTGGTTCGCGTATGTAGAATACATACGCGAACGTCACAACCCTCATCGGATAACTGAGAAGAAGACGATTCGAACGACACCAAATACGATATGGTTAGTTCGAACCAGAAGGATATAAACTGGGAGCTGTCATGATATTTAATTGTTACTAATTTGCTTTTAGACGAGGTTCCACATAGCAACAAATATGTATAAACAATTACTATGCTCCCCGTTATGCTTGGACGAAGTTTCATAAACTTCTATTCAGTATTTTCCTTGTTATTATACATTTTCTAAGTCCAGGCATAACACCCCTATTGTTTATATGTTTTTTGGAGTTGGTAGGCGTAATTGTTTATGCATATTGTTGCTAGGTATACCAAACTATGCGCTTTATCATTCCACATCGTTGGTATTACTTTTAGGCAAATTCGGTCAACCCCTTCGGCTTAATTAAATTAAACGTCTATTAAACCCCGTTCTTAGCTCGAATCAAAATATATCATATATGCCCGGATTTATTTTGGCCATTTTTCTTTCGGCCAACGAAAGTTGGTGGTCGCCAGAGGGGTAAGAAAGGAAGAGGGTTGACCAAAAACCAAATAAATACCGCCGGACTCAAGGGCTAAAATGACTTCAAAAAAGTCTGTTGACCCGTCAACATCACTTCGAAAAAGTCTTCGAATCGTGCATCGTCACTACGCTAAATTTCGGTCCGCGTCCGCGAAAGTTTTTACAAGTATTCTTTACGACCCAGTGGTCGTACGTAAGTTATTTTTTTAATTGTATTTCTTGTTTTTTTTTTTGCTTGTTAATTTTTCTATCTTCATTTGTAAATTTATATTCGAACTTTAAAAGTAAATGAAAACTTTAGTCAGAGAGTAACAAAATGTATTAACACGAAACATTGTTTAATTTGTTTCGTGTTAATACATTTTGTTACTCTCTGACTAAAGTTTTCATTTACTTTTAAAGTTCAATTTCAAACCTTTCATTTACCTTTTAACTTAGAATCAGTGAAGTGATTACCCTGGTAAGCATAATTTTATTATTCAGTGACTAAATAGCTAGCCGGAAGTTGCGATGTGGGTCTTCGTTTAACACCTCAATTGTTTAACGAAGATTTTATTTAAATTCCAACTGCGAAGCACCCCACCCCGTAACAAGGAACATGTCAATTAAACTTTATTTTATATTCGAAAAAATTATGACGTTTCCAGAAAATAAAGAGCGATTCGGTGTTTTTATTGAAGGATTCGGTGTTTTCTAACAAGTGTTTTCCAATTGTTGATTACGGATGGAGTAAATATTTCGACTTCCAAATGTTCAAGCTTATCTAAAGTCGAAATATTTACTCCATGCACCAGGCACGTTAGCACTGATTTAGTCTAGATTTAAAAACATACATATTAACTTTAATTACAATAATTTGATTTAAAATCAAATTGGAATTATGGCGTAGATGACGTCCAAAAATGTCATTTTTTCTCTTTATCCAGGCCCGGGTTCCGCTGAACCCGCGGAACCCTTATGGATGCGCCAATGATCACGTATACTATTTACAAACATTATGTATTCTCATGTTTTTATTTTATTTTTAGTAGCTAAACAAACACCTTTGTGTGGTGACCTTCAAAGATAACTATTATCACTAAATTATTAGCATTTTGTAGATATACATTGGTTAACGTTTTTGTAACAAAAGTTTTTAAATATTTGCAAAGGCACTGGTAAAAAATAATCTCTAGTGGAAAATATCCATTAAAAATTGTTATTTAATAATCTACGCTTTAAAAGTCTTTGTCCATTTTGCATTTAATGGTTTAACTGTTTATAATGGAATACGTTTTTATTAAAAAATGAAGGTAAAGATTTATTCTAGCAGAATTGTAAATAAAAGTACTTAAAGCATTTATCTTCTGTAAATTAACCATCTAAGATATAAAGTAAAATTAAGTTTGCCAATTGTTTGTAGAATACAGAGCTAGGACGAATCCTCGTTAAAAGGATTCGAATCACGAATCCGAATCACCTAATATGACTCGAATCACGAATACTCGAATAAAGGATTCGTAAGAGATAAATATGATTCGAATCAAAAAATCGAATCCTGTTTTTTCGAATCACGAATACAAATCGTTCAAAAATAAATTCGATTTTATTATTTTTTTACAACCATTAACATATAAATCGTTTTAACAAAAATATTCAAAACCTAATTATTTATTATTAACACTGAACATCATTGATAATAGACTAAATATCTGTGTTACTCTGATTAAAGATGTATTTGTGTGTTTTTGAACTACACTTCAAATTAGTGGTTTATACGAGTGGCGCATGAAGTAAAATTTCGAGTTTAGAAAAGCCCCGTGAAAATTTGTCGAGGGTCGCGCAGCGACCCTCGACAAATTTTCTACGCGGGGCTTTTCTAAACTCGAAATTTTACTTCATGCTTAGTCTGGGAGTGGAAAACACTCGTTACTCTAAAATATGTCACAACTGTTAAAGTATGTGTCGTCGGATGCCCGTCTTCAGAGGTGATATGTAAGCAAACTCCTAGGAGTTGCCAAATAAGTGAGTTAGTCAACTGTTTCCAAGGCACTCTTTGAAAAACCAAAAGATTAAAATTTTACATATAAAATGTACAATAAACTATAAGTGTGATACATCATTGAATTCAGTAAAAAAATATTCTTCCAAAAAATATGAAAATCCAAAATGGCGCGCATAAGAAAAACAAAAGTTAGCTATGGTCCGTAGGTAAATGTTATAGTTATCTTAAAATAAAATATGTTACTAGATTTATCGTTATAAAGTGCCTATCATGTCAAAGTTGTAAATGTCTGGATTCAATAGTTTTTGAATAAAAAAATAAAAACGAATTTTCAAAAAATACGTTTTTTGACAATATCTCATTAACGAAAGAAGATATTTCAAACTTGTTTTTGGATTATTATTGGGCCCTAAATTACGCAACTTTGCCCCAATTTAACCGACTCTCTATCTCTTTAAATAACCGAGATCCCTATACATTCTGTTGAAATACGGACACCCTGTGTAACAATAATAATATACAATTTATTGTATTGTTATTTCCTAAATATTTTAATTAAATAAATATTTTACATTGTTCACCGTATATTTACGAATATATTAAAAAATAAATACTTATTTCAGTAATTTAATATTAATTATACCAGCTTGGTGGTGTAGTGGTTAGAGTCTTGTACTGCCACGCCACGGACCGGGGTTCAAATACCGGCCTAACAAGTTGTCTGCATTTATATAGGTTAGGATAAAAATGCCAAACACTCCGTCTTCTCGGATATGACGATAAATGCATGTAGGACCCGTGTACTGCCTGGATGTTGCGTGCACGTTAAAGATCCCTACCGGTGGGTTGGAACTCCCACCGGGTTCGGCAAAATTCCCGGATAGCTGTAGACCTAATCTCCGGCGTCATGATTGGCCTTAGCAGCGGAAATAGATGACGTAAAACCCAAAAACAACAAACAACAACAACCATTAAATTATGTTTTATAACCGTTTACCGCAGGATATTAAAAATGAATCTAATTTTAGAACATTTAAGAAACGAATATATATTTATTTATGTAACATGGAGCCTTACTCCATTGATGAATATATTAACTTTTGTTAGATATTTTGCATTTTTGAATTTTGACGCTGGCTCATGTATTATATATATTGTATTTCTATGTATTTATGTGAGAGAAAATAAACTATTACTATTACTACTAAATGTCTAAAAGTCTTGTGTTAAAAATAACCAGAAATCATTAGATGTTTTTTTGTTAAACAAATTTCACTATGGCGCTCGACGTCTAAGTCAAAAAATGTTTGAAACAAAAGTTGTAGCCAACGAAAAAATAAACCTCTTTTACCTAAACACTATGGCTTTCGACGTCTAAGTCAAAAAATGTTTGAAACAAAAGTTGTAGCCAACGAAAAAATAAACCACTTTTACCTAAACACTTTTCACCTCAGCTCTTTTGTTTTTGAATTAGAAACTAAAAAATCTAGTGGAGATCAACAACTCACCGATTATGGCTTTCGACGTCTAAATTAAAAAATGTTTCAAACAAAAGTTGTAGCCAATGAAAAATAAACCACTTTTACCTAAACACTTTTCACCTCAGCTCTTTTGTTTTTGTTCAATAAACCGAGAAAGATTTTTTGGAAAATAAATACACAACTTTATGATAATTCAAAAATTTACGAACGAGTGTGTTCCACTCCCAGACTAAGCATGAAGTAAAATTTCGAGTTTAGAAAAGCCCCGCGTAGAAAATTTGTCGAGGGTCGCGCAGCGACCCGAGACAAATTTTCACGGGGCTTTTCTAAACTCGAAATTTTACTTCATGCGCCACGCGTATTAAACACTGAGTTTAAGTAAAGTTAAAAATATAAAAACATATTAAAACTGTTTTCAGTTTTGAAAGTTATCGAAATATGTCAAAATTATTTTAAATTGCTAAAAACATCAAAATTTACCTAGGGACCATAGCTAACTTTTGTTTTTCTTATGCGCGCCATTTTGGATTTTCATATTTTTTTACTGAAT
Source organism: Philonthus cognatus (assembly GCA_932526585.2). Taxonomy (NCBI): domain Eukaryota; kingdom Metazoa; phylum Arthropoda; class Insecta; order Coleoptera; family Staphylinidae; genus Philonthus; species Philonthus cognatus. The sequence goes on along the minus strand of OW052247.1, from coordinate 52,048,028 downwards.
TCAATGATGTATCACACTTATAGTTTATTGTACATTTTATATGTAAAATTTTAATCTTTTGGTTTTTCAAAGAGTGCCTTGGAAACAGTTGAGTAACTCACTTATTTGGCAACTCCTAGGAGTTTGCTTACATATCACCCCTAAAGACGGGCATCCGACGACACATACTTTAACAGTTGTGACATATTTTAAAGTAACGAGTGTTTTCCACTCCCAGACTAAGCATGAAGTAAAATTTCGAGTTTAGAAAAGCCTCGCGTAGAAAATTTGTCGAGGGTCGCGCAGCGACCCGAGACAAATTTTCACGGGGCTTTTCTAAACTCGAAATTTTACTTCATGCGCCACGCGTATTAAACACTGAGTTTAAGTAAAGTTAAAAATATAAAAACATATTAAAACTGTTTTCAGTTTTAAAAGTTATCGAAATATGTCAAAATTATTTTAAATTGCCAAAAACATCAAAATGACCAAAATGTCATCTCGTAAATATAAAAAATATCAAAAGCGTTAAAAATTCGGCGTATTGAAAAATCGATTTACCTCAAAATTATCATTTTATTTCAGTACGTGACAGTTTGACAAAAACGTTCTTACAAAAACGAAAATTTCTGTCAAAATTAGTAATAATGTCAAAACAGTTATATAATAATATAAAAATTGTCATCTTATGTAAAACAAGTAAATATGTAATATCAAAAATATCAAATGTCAAAATTATCGCCTAATGTCAAAAAAGTAATAAAATATAAACTGTCAGAACTGCCATCTAATGTCAAATACGTCATTTAATGCCAACATCAGAAATGGTAAAAAAGTAAACATTTCATTGTTTATCAAAAGTAAGATCTAATGTGAAACATGTCATCTATTGTCAAGAAACGTAGTCTAATATTAAGAATCTATTGTCAAAAATGTCATCTTAAAAGGTAAAAAATATCAAAAATGTCATCTCAAAAGGTAAAAAATATCAAAAATGTCATCCAATGTCAGAAATGATTAAATATGTCTTAAAGAAAAAAAAATCTCAAATTTGTGTGTTCAAATAATGAGTTCATAATTTTTGAAAATCCTTACAAATCTGAATAAAAGTATTGAAAATCTTACATATAAACATTTTATATAATTTGAGGAGAAAATCTCGAAATATCGAAAATTTCATCAAAATCGATAAAAATGACAAAATATCAAAAATCAAGGTATGTTGAAAATCTGATAAACATTTTCATAAATTAATTAGAAATTTCGAAATATTGAAAATGTCATCAACATTCGATAAATTGAGGAAATATTGCAAAATCTGATGAAAATTTGATGAATCGACGAAAATCTCGAAATGATGATAATTTTATGATAATATCGATTTGTTGAATATCTTATAAAAATGTTATGAATCGACATGTTAAGTGTAAACATTTGATTGGGAATGTCAATTCATATGAAAATGGTTCAAATATAATTCGAAACGTCATAAATGTCAATCCGTGTGAAAATTGTCAAAATATGATATGATTGCTAACGTCAAAAATATAATTTTTTTTGCGAAAATTGTCAGAATACGATTGAATACGTCGAACATTAAAAATATCATATTTGAGGGAATTATTTAAAATACAATTAAAAATGTCAAATTTGACGGAAATTATTGAAATTTATCAAATTGTTAAAGTTGACAGAAATCATCAAAATGTTATATTTGGCGCAATTACCGAAAAACAATTAAAAATCTTAAATCTGGCAAAAATCATCCAAATTTATCAAAATGTCAAATTTGACAAAAATCAATAATTTACTTGATTTTTGATTTTATCACTTACAAACGAGTGTCGTCCACTCCCAGACTAAGCAAGAAGTAAAATTTCGAGTTTAGAAAAGCCCCGCGTAGAAAATTTGTCGAGGGTCGCGCAGCGACCCGAGACAAATTTTCACGGGGCTTTTCTAAACTCGAAATTTTACTTCATGCGCCACGCGTATAAAACAGTGATTTAACGAGAAATTTAAAAACATACAAAACAAAATTTCATATTAATCCTCACGATTAATTCGAATTATTTTTGACGATTCAAATCCTTTTGTAACTATTCGAATCCTTTTATGAGGATTCTAATATTTTTATGAGGATTCGAATCCTTTTATGAGGATTCGAATCATCCGCGTTTGGATTCGAATACGAATCCTTTTAAAAAAGTGTAACGAATCCGGATCACGAATCCAGTTTAACTAAAGTTCTCGAATGCCTCTTTTGAATCCTCTAAAAGAATTCGAATCCAGGATTCGAATCCTGAATGATTCGAATCCTGCCCAGCTCTGGTAGAATACAGAGCTGGCAGGATTCGAATCATTCAGGATTCGAATCCTGTATCCGAATCCTTTTAGAGGATTAAAAAGAGGCATTCGAATACTTTAGTTCAACTGGATTCGTGATCCGGATTCGTTACATTATTTTAAGAGGATTCGTATTCGAATCCAAATGTGGGTAATTCGAATCCTTATAAAAGGATTCGAATATTTATAAAGAGATTCAAATATTTATTAAAGGATTCGAATATTTATAAAAGGATTCGAATATTTATAAAATGATTCGAATACTTACAAAAGGATTTGAATCGAGAAAAATAATTCGAATCAATTGTGAGGATTAACAGGGAAAATGTCATTTGTGTGTTTTTAAATTTCTCGTTAAATCACTGTTTTATACGCGTGGCGCATGAAGTAAAATTTCGAGTTTAGAAAAGCCCAGAAAATTTGTCTCGGGTCGCTGCGCGACCCTCGACAAATTTTCACAGGGCTTTTCTAAACTCGAAATTTTACTTCATGCTTAGTCTGGGAGTGGAAACACTCGTTCGAAACTTCAAACTGAATGCTTTGATAAGAACATTAAATGACTGAAAATGTTTTTAAAGATAATAATCTAATATTCAAAATTTTGTTCAATATTATTGACATGGTAGCCAAAATCTGAAATGTTACATTTTTCCGATATTTCCCTGATTCAAGATTTGTTCGCCTGACATTTTAATATAACTTTTTTCTGTGAGAAACCCCCATTTTGTTAAATTGTTTTCATTGTTTTTCTTAATATTTAAGTTAATTTTATAAATTTAATAAAATCAAATGGCTTTTTTGATAGATTATATTTAAATATAATTCCATGACTTTTCTCTGACTCTCCCGGTTTTATTGATATTCAGTGAATTTATTATTTACGTAATTTTCAGGCATTTGTCGATTTTATAAGGGGTCATTCAAAAAGTACATACACCAAAAATTCCATTTTTTGACCCTCTCCCCCCCCCCCCCCCCCCTCTGTACACTTCCGTACAATCACCAGCTACCCCCCTGCGTGTACGTACACATCAGTACCCCCCCCCCCCCCCCTAGCGCTGAAATAATTGAATTACTTGAAGGAAAACACAATAAATTTACAACATATTTTATTTCGTCTTTATTTGTCTTTATATCATAATGAGATCACAAATATATCCTTTCATATACAACCAACACAAATAAAATATTAGCTGCCGTATCAGTGGGCAAAAACGGTTACAATAACGATTACGAAACAACATTTATAGATATTTATATCATTCCCATGGAGATTGCATATGCTCCTTCAGCGACACAACTGCCGCAAGACTCTCGTTACAGCCCTCCGTGACCACCTCCGGTGTTTCGGCGTCGATGAAGTCCTCTTCGATCCATTCTGCATCCTCCTGCTCTTCGATGTTGCGGATGATGGCCAAAGCCTCCCTTTGACGACGAGCTGCTATCCGGACGGGTCGGACTTTCGGCAAATCGCAAACAGATTTGCAAAAGGCTTGGTGCTTTTTCAGACAAGTTAACGAAGCGAAGTACAACTTGCATTTGGGACAGATCTTTCGCTTCAAGTCCTTCTTGACTGACGGGCATGCTGTATCGTAAGGCAATTCAACATCAGCAGAAGAGTGGTCTTGGAGATCAGCTTTTATAGACGGTTGGAGGGTTTGAAGCAGAAACAGTGATGGGAATTCACCAGACGGTTCGTTGAGTTGCAGTCCTTCGTCAGTTTGAGCTATGGGTACAGGCGCTGGTAAAAATCTTTCCGGCAAAACTTTCAGGATCGAGCTTCGGAACTGAGAGCAACAAGATTCATCTTTGCATTTCACAATTTGCAGACAGTACTGGCTGCTTCTCACGTGTTTGGCTTCCCAAGCTAGATCTTTTTCGAGAAGCTGCGTAGGACTCATTTCCGATTTCTCTGGGTCAATATATTCGGCTATCACAGGGAAATGATCAATCTCTACCTGCGACCAAATTTCCGCCAAAACAGTTGCTGCCTTTGCGAAATTTTGCTTTTCCAGATCAGCATCAACAGTTTGACCTCTGGAATTCAGGTGGTTTCCGAAGTGGTCGTGTGGAAGTATAACTCCACTAAGCTACTCAATGGAGCCATGCGTCTTTCAACGCGATTGTATGCGCTTCGTCCTGGGGCGTTGCAGGTCACGAACAGAGCATCCAGATCGTGGTCCAGAAAATGATGAATTGCAGTTTGAATCACTTTCACGTACCTCGGGTTCTCGTCCGGACCACCATCAACTGTGAATATCCCGACAGGTTTAGCCAAACCGTCAGGCCGTTTCAGCACGTCGGCGAACTCATCCATCGCGAAAATGTGGTCGACATCTGTGGCGTGGGAAAAGGCTGTCGACGATGAATGTTTAGCTGATCGAATGGCTATGTACGTTGGTCCTGAATAGGAGACCGCATCTTTCCTCTGAATTTTATTTTGGTCGACTTCAATCAGAGCATAAACGGAGGGTATTAACTTGTGCGATGGAGCTATCACCCAATCGTGGTCTGGTAGCTGGACGCGGTACTCCAAGTGCATCAGCAACGGGGACTGTTTGTTTGCTGCAGTTAGTCCGATGGGTACGCGAGCTTTGTCATCCTGGCTTATGAAGAAGACTTCCTTTGGTCCCAGTACCGATGCCAATACCTCCAGATTTCCAATCGTCGCGGCCGCAAATTTACCATCAGTGTGAGTTCGATGAGTCTCGTTTTGTGCTTTGATGAGTTTGACTGGGACTGTCCGGATATGACGTTTGCCTTCTGTAGAATCTGCTCGCCGAGGTAGTAAACGCAAATAAACGCTACTTCTGCTGAGAGTGAAGCCGAACTCAGTCTTCAATGCGTTTGTCAGCTCATCCAAAGTCTTCACGGAACGTATCATGTCGGTTCTGCGTCGGGAATCAGCCGCTCCTCCGTAGGTGACGATGTCGACAATCGTTTGTAGAAGGTCCGGCTGGTCTGCTTCGATCGTCGGTCGTCCTTTCTTCGTTCTTGTCATCCAAGAGTTTGATGGATCCTTCTCGGCGATTTCCTGTAGTTTCCGTTTGAACACAGCTCTGGTTTTTACTGATCGCTCTTGCTCTTTCTTCAACTTTGCCAGTTTTTGTCTGCACTCGTCCAATTTCAGTTTCTTGTCTTTCAGAGATTTTTCTTCTTCCTCCGAGAGTAAGTTTGCATTTTTCTTTATGGTTAATCCCTGAATGTCACAATCCAAACGCAATATCTCTTTAGACAGCGTCTTGGGCTGGAGTTTTGTACTTCGCTGTGCCTGGCTCGTCGGATTGGACCTCTTGAGAGAGATCGGTCCCACTGGTCGATGGTTTGTTTCCTGGATCACTCGCTGCTGAACCTGGACCAAGATCAGACCCGGAGGTGGATGCTTTACTTGCGACCGCAGTTGGATTTGTCGTACTCTGAAAATGACATTCAGTCACATGATTATCTTAGAATTATATACCCGCTAATAATTGAATAATAACAATATTAATGTAAAAACAATAAATATATAATATATATTTATTGTTTTTACATTAATATTGTTATTATTCAATTATTAGCGGGTATATAATTCTAAGATAATCATGTGACTGAATGTCATTTTCAGATGACACAATACCTTGATCCAAAATGACATCAGTGCGCCTTTCTTCGTACTCGCCATTTTGAAAAGCTCTCGTAACTTTTCCTCGATGCGTTGCTCGAAATCATCTTTTGACTTCGCATCGTTCCAAAAGTCAGTACTGATCTTTTGCAATTTAGCAGGTTGCATATCAGGATAGGCCGCTTTGTACTGTTTAAACAGTTCTTGAAACTTTTTGTTCCGGTCCATGTTGCATTTCTGAAAATGACAATATTTTTACTTACTTTTGTATATCAATTTACGTTTGGCGGACATTCATGGATATTTGGTTATTATCTGTTAGGTTATCGCAATGAGTGATTTTGTGTAGCAACACTTACCTTCCTTTCGCGTATTTTATCTTGAACGTTTTCTTCAGATTGTTATCTCGAACGAAGCCTTTCTAGGTTATGACCTGTAGTTCGAATGGATTTCACCGTGGAAGTATAGATGGCAGCACTTGGAAACTTGTTCGAAACGCGCCCGTATAAAGCTTAGTTCACATGTAATACGATGAATACATCAAGTGAATCGATAGAGATCGAAATATATACAAATTAGAATCAAAATCAAATTATTAAGAAGGAACGAGGTGTACGTACACTTTTCATTCGCCCCCTCCCCCCCGTTTCCGTACACCCGGGATCAACCCCCTCCCCCCCCCCGGGAGCGTGTACGTACTTTTTGAATGACCCCTAATAGAGTTCAATTTGAAGTTTTGAACGAGTGTTTCCACTCCCAGGCTAAGCATGAAGTAAAATTTCGAGTTTAGAAAAGCCCCGTGAAAATTTGTCGAGGGTCGCGCAGCGACCCGAGACAAATTTTCGGGCTTTTCTAAACTCGAAATTTTACTTCATGCGCCACGCGTACAAACCACTGGTTTGAAGTGAAGTTTAGAAACACACAAACACATCTTTAATCAGAGTAACACGGAATCAGATATTTAGTCTGTTATCAACGATGTTTAGTGTTAATAATAAATAATTAGGTTTTGAATATTTTTGTTAAAACAACTAGTAACGATATTTATATATTAATGGTTGCAAAAAAATAATAAAATCAAATTTATTCTCAAAGGATTTGCATTCGTGATTCGAAGAAACAGGATTCGAATCTTTGATTCGAATCGTATTTATCTCTTACGAATCCTTTATTCGAGTATTCATGATTTGAATCATATTAGATGATTCAGATTCGTGATTCGAATCCTTTTTTCGAGGATTCGTCCCAGCTCTGGTAGAATATTTACAAAATATATAAAAATAATAAAATTAATATCGACTTTCTGCAAAAATGTAATCTCGTTGACACTTTTCCGATTATTCATTAAAACAACTACTTCTCGAGCTATAACCCTGACGGATGTCTGTCGGGATATTAGCTCGGGAAGTAGTTGTTTCAATGAATATTTGGAAAAGTCTCAACGAGACTACATTTTTGCAGAAAGTCGATACGACTTTTAATTCATTTTTATATTTAACTTAAGATATGTTTATAACAAAATAAGTTTTTATTAAAAAATGAAAGTAAAGATTTGTTACAGCAGAATTGTAAATAGAAGCATTTAAAACATGTATCTTCTGTAAATTAACCAATAAGATATTTGCAAAGATTAAATTTAGTCAACTAATATGTCTCATTTTTAAATGGAAGCGATCGATGTTTATCTCGCATAACAATCCAAACTGGAATTACCGATAATGATAAGATCCGAAGCATAACCGATAATCATCGAAGATTTTTCTGATTCCTCATACAGAACGAGCTTTCCCCAATTATGCAATTTGTCATAGCGTTTTGCCAAGCGAGCACGCAATTTAATTATTGAGATATAATGGAACATTATTTGTTTGTTAAAACGTGAGAAGAATATAAATATTCACTTTCATCTCATAGGCGCACACATTGATAGAACATCCAAATATTTCACAAGTCAAAAAATATTTAACTGTCTTTTTATGACTATACTATATTTCTACATCCATCTACACCCTAAATGCATGAGCTGTAACTTCTCAGGCATTCGTTATTTTTGAAAAGCGTTCAATTCGTAACTACTAACGAGTGTTTCCACTCCTTGGTAAAGTATAAAGTAAAATTTCGAGTTTAGACAAGCCTGAAAATTTTGATTTTCCGGGGCGCGCTAGTGAAGCGAATCGCGCCTCGGCAAATCCAAATTTTCAGGATTTTCTAAACTCGAAATTTTATTTGATGCGCCAGGCGCCTGATTTTACGTGCAGTTCAAAATATACTGCTTTAGCATATTATTATTTAGCAGTATACAGGGTGTCCACGCTTAACCGTTCGTTAAAAGTTTATCGGGTTGCCGTTGCACTAAAAATTTGAAAAAAAATCCTCCGACTGGAATGTTCCAATTATTCTTTCCAAGATATTGAAATAATATTTATTTATTAATGCTTATAATTGTCCTGGTATTTTCTAGTGATGAAAAATGTAAATGAACTCATTTAGAAATGTTTGCTAACGCCATCTATAGCTCTTAGATCGTAGCATCGTCCACGGCTCAAAAGCAACTTGATTTTGCAAAACAATCTAAAGAGAAATGTTAGATAATAATCTCGAAACAATTTGGGTTGGCCAGCCCTACTGTAGACCAGTGTTTCTCAACCTTTTTTACTTTCCCCCGTATGTAATACAAAGGGAAAGTATTGTTTTCGTGAAAATTTTCGAATCAAAAATTTTAGCGGAAATATCCGTTTTGAGGTCCCCTGAGTCGAATAAGACCATTTTTGAAAAATGTCTGTCTGTCTGCCTGTGTGTCTGTGTGTGTGTCTGTGTGCGCTGTACCGCAAAAACCGCTAAAGATATCGAGATGAAACTTGAAACTTAAGCTTTTTGTTACAATCGGAAGAACTGAAAAGCTTTTGGTGAAAATCGGAAAACCGGAAGTAGTACTTTACTCGTAGCGTTTTTCAGTTTTTTCTGATTTTTTCAATAAATGTTCATCAAACAAAAAATTCTTTAAAATAAAAGTTGTAGATAATAACAAAATGAAGATATATTGTTTATTTACTTTTTGTCATAGCACTCTTAGTTTTTGAGATATTTTAAAAGTTGTTTGTTTTATCTAGTTATTGATGTGTGACAGTGTATGTGTCGATACAATTGAAAAATGTTTCAAAATAAAAGTTGTAGGAAATAAAAAACTAAAGATTTTTTGTGGACTCACTTTTTGTCATAGCACTCTTAGTTTTTGATATATTTAATAAATAGTGTTTTTTATCTAGTCATTGATTTGTGTCAGTGTGTGTGTTGATACAATTGGAAAATGTTTCAAATAAAAGTTGTAGGTAATAAAATATTAAAGATTTTTTTTGTATCTTCACTTTTTGTCATAGCACTCTCAGTTTTTGAGATATTCAATAAATAGTGCTTTTTATCTAGTCATTGGTTTGTGTCAGTATGTGTTGATCCAATTGAAAAATGTTTCAAATAAAAGTTGTAGCTATCAAAAAGTTGAAGACATTTTGAAAATAATAATGCTACAAATATTTTAAAAGTGATTTAATACGCAATTTACGGGGGAAAGTACTATGATGGACACATCACCATTTTTTACTTGTGGCCCCGCAAAACAAAATATTTATTTCCATGGCCCCCTTCTCACATGTAAGAAGAATACTACATTTTCTACAATAATATTTATTTAATAAATTGGAAGTGGTTCTCTTAGAGTTTCTAGCACACAGGTTATAACTGATAAATATGACGAAAATAAACTTATTTTTGGGGATATCTCAAAAAATAAAAAGCTGCGGTGAAATGATTTATATGAATTTTGTGAATATTTTAAACATTTTTTTTATTTAGGCAATAATGGAAAAATATGACTGATTTATATGAACTTTGTGATTGTTTTAAACATTTTTCTATTTAGTCAATAATGAAAAAATATGACAGAAATAAAATTCCCACTGAGCAAAAACAAACAAATAACGTTATATCAACATTGTAACAACATTTGTTGATGAAACATTACCTCAATATGTTTGCTAAGTAGGTTATTTATGGATATATCTTGAAAAACAAAAGATATACATCAAAATGTATCTAAAATGATTAAATGTTATCAGTGCATTTTCACGAATAGTTTTTTCATAATTTATATATTATAAATTACGAAAAAACTATTCGTGAAAATGCAAACAATGTAATTAAGACATTGTTTGCATTTTCACGAATAGTTTTTATATAAGACAACTCAAGACGATAAATATCCATTGAAACAACTACTTCCCGTGCAAATACACCTCCGGATATTGAATTATACAATGAAATATTTAAAATCTTATTTAATTTGATTTGTTACAACGCTCTATTAAAATATTTATCGTCTTGAGTTGTCTAATTAATTAAGACATTGTTTGCATTTTCACGAATAGTTTTTTCGTAATTTATATATTATGTTTAAAGTGTGCAAACTATAAGAAGCGTAAGCTTATTTTCTCGAATTCAAATAGTTTTGAATTTGAATTTATTATGTTATCAGTAGTTAACAAAATATGTTGTGCACTTTTTCACTTATAATTTAGTTAACCTAATTTCGATTTATAAACTTTCCTAATTAGCGGTAACTGAAAATATCGGTACATTTACAATCCCTACTCTCGATCTTCTTTCATTTTTAATTTCGGTGTACATTTTTTTCGTGAATTGGCCGAGGTGTTGAAATTGGGCATTGTTGTAGAAAAAAGTGGCAAGCAGAATTTTAAGCAATTCTCAAGGATTAATGGATTTGAATACACACTCCGATCCCAGGTAGGCAGACTTTTATGTGTTTCACATTGCCTGCCTAATTAAATAAAATACCCATTTGTTATAAACAGTTTGTTAATTGTGCGCACGGTGGAAGGAAGGCCAGATCCGAATGAGAGATTATTTCGATTCGGAATATGTATTATCTGTATTTCAAAAGTGTTTTTTTTTTTCTTTTCAGCGTGTCTTTTAACGAGGCTGCTTTTTAGTTTGAATTGGTTTAATGATGTTACATCAATCATCTTGATTAAAAGTAAGATAATTGAACACAAAATAAATTAGGTTGAAAGACCTGTCCCACCCTCTATAAATAATCCAGGGGATGCTTCCCATGTCCCGTCTGTAAAACTACCCAATTTACTATTTACAGAAGATCAAAAAAGAGTAACAAGCCAAAAGATAAAATATCCAACCAAAAAGAAACACCGATAAACTTGTCAATATTTGTAATACTTGAAGGGCTAATTGTTGAGTAATGAATTAACTTCAGCCTAGTTAAATTAAGGCCAGACGTCAAAAAATAAAACAAAAAAATGGTTATGTATTCCTCGTTGCTGAAATGACGAGAAAATATGAAAAAGATAATATTTCAACATCCAAGAGTTCCAACAAAAGGTGTAAAAGTATATTAGTAAATAGTAAACATTTGTAGAATGAATTGACGTGAAGATTAAACATAAGAGGTGGTGGATTTTGAACTTCATTTTAAATCAGTGTTTTATACGCGTGGCGCATGAAGTAAAATTTCGAGTTTACGCGACCAAACCAAATTTGTAGGCTTTTCTAAACTCGAAATTTTACTTCATGCTTAATCTGGGATTGGAAACCTTCGTTGGAAGCTTCAAATTGAAAGCTATTATAAACACAACGAATATCTGAAAATCTACATCGAAAAAACGTAATATTTATGATTTAATAAAGAAAACACTTGGGTAAATTTCACTAATATTAGTGAAATTTAACCAAGTGTTTTCTTTATTAAATCATCCTTGCCAGCGTAAAGATTTGCCAGCGTAAAAAATATACTATTAAAGTTGGAAATTTTATATGATTAAATAACCAAATATGCAGGTTATTTAATCATATAAAATTTCCAACTTTAATAGTATATTTTTAACTTCACTTGAAATCAGTGTATTATACGCGTGGCGCATGAAGTAAAATTTCGAGTTTAGAAAAGCCCCGTGAAAATTTGTCTCGGGTCGCTGCGCGACCCTCGACAAATTTTCTACGCGGGGCTTTTCTAAACTCGAAATTTTACTTCATGCTTAGTCTGGGAGTGGACAACACTCGTTCTTAGAAGTTTTAAATTGAGTGATCACTCTAGATTACTAAGTTTATTACCATTTTACAAAGGCTACAGCTCGAAGGACCAATCATGGTCTTCGGAGACCGAAGGGCTACAGGGAATCGAAGTTTTTTTACAAGAAAACAACGAATATCTGAAGGTTTACAGCATGGATAGGAAAGGAATCATTCAATTTTGAAAAAATATCGAAGTTAGGTTGGTTTTCAGTGCATTTTTAACTTCACTTTAAATCAGTGTTTTATACGCGTGGCGCATGAAGTAAAATTTCGAGTTTAGAAAAGCCCCGCGAAAATTTGTCTCGGGTCGCTGCGCGACCCTCGACAAATTTTCTACGCGGGGCTTTTCTAAACTCGAAATTTTACTTCATGCTTAGTCTGGGAGTGGACAATACTCGTTTGAACTTTAAATTTAACTGTTTTATAAAATCTACGTATGTAATATAATAAATCATTCATTGAAATCATAGAAAAAGATGCAAAATTTGACCTAAAAAGAACTTTTAGAGTTAACTTTATAATTTGCTCGGCTCTTAATGGGTGAATATTCTATTCCTAAGAAAAACCGTATTTATTTAATCCCTCTTGTAAAAACCCCTTACATCTCCGGCAGCATTCTGTTGGTCTCCACCTCCTTCTCCAATCTATTGTTTACCACCGGCATCGCAATTTTGTACCCGGTGCACATAATCGATTTTCCTCTGTAATTCTCTACATTTAATGTATCTCCTCCTTTGTGCAGCGGGCACATAACCCCCACACGCCACGACTTTGGTAAGTTAGATTCTCCTCTCTACATTTAATTCAGCAACTCTCCAAACTTCTGCGTTCCCTCCTTTCCTATCTCCTTCCGAATTTCTGCTTTTAACCCGTCCAGCCCAGCGACTTTTCTAGTCTCAAGCTCATGAAACGCTTTTTCTATTTCCCCCTCCGTAAACTCTTTAACCTCTGCCACCACTTCTTGTTCCCCTACCCCACCCGGTTCTCCAGTCATTTTACTATATATCTGTCCCATTCTTGTAAAGACACTTCTATGTGCTCCTTCATTTCAACTCTTTTTAAAATACTCCATATCTCCCTTTCATTTCTACATAATCTCATTTCATCGGTAGTTCTTTCCAAGGCCTGCATCTTCTTTTTTTCGCATAGTTTAGCGTACCTAGCCCTCGCTGCCCTCTCTTCTTCCCTACCCAAGCTCCACTCCCTCACTGCCTTCCTCACTTTCCTCTTTGCGTCACGACAATCCTCGTCCCACCATGGGCATCTCCTTCCATCCCCCATTTTACTTTTCTTCAGCATCCCGCGATGATCTCTTCCATCGTTTTCACTTCATTCCAGTCAATTTTATCTAAGCACTTTCCTATATTCTTAATAGCTCTCGCACTATTCTCTATCTTCCACACGTCCTGCCCATCCGTATTTCTACCATTATTGGCAAATGGTCAGACCCTAGGACTTCCTCTACCTCCATTCTTCTAACTTCAACACTAAAAAAGAAAAAACAAGAATACACTAATTCTTGTTTTTTTTTGTGTTGATTCGATAATTGTTGTTCTACGATTTTCCGATGTACTGGAAATCTGAATAATACGAACAACAAGCTTATCACAATAATAATTGATAATAAATAAATTTGAAAATAATGAAATCCGAATATCAAATAACTAATTCTCAGTCTCAAAACGACGATCTTCTTTCACTTTAAACGAATTTCTCTCAATTCTCGCCGGTTAGTAAAATACGATTTTTGAAAGTGTAAATTACATAAAAACCCATCGTATTTTTTCGGGGATGTAAAACAGAGAGAAATTCTTGCATCCAGCGAGCACGCGTGTTTGTCTGTGTTTGTATGACAATGGAAAGTGCCTGTAGAAATCAGCCTTCGGTAATATATTTATACAAATCTAAGTCATAAATGTCTTTATTTAATTCAAGCTGATTCTCCGGCACGATCCGCGCATAGTGCACACATAGCTTTCGATTTCCATCAAAGATGCTAATTCTTCACACATCTTCCCCATCATGAAGCATTAAATAAAATTCGACACAAAAGACTGTGCAATTCTTTTACAAATTTAATTTCCTGTGATTAATATATTCGTATTCATGCAATTGATTTGAATTAATTGTGAGCGTGCAGTTGCAACAGTGGCGTAGATACAGTTCACGTCAGTCCTGTGACATTTTAGTTCAAATTAAAATAATTATAACAATATAAATCCCCTAGGTAAGAGAGTTTAGCATAAGTTGCAATTGACCATCACAACTAGAAGAAATAATTTTAATATGAAAATACATCAAAGAAAAGTTATATGGTACAATTTTTCTTTGATGTATTTTCATATTAAAATTATTTCTTCTAGTTGTGATGGTCAATTGCAACTTATGCTAAACTCTCTTATCTAGGGGATTTATATTGTAATAATTATTTTAATTTGAAAAAAATAATTTTTAAAATCTGTAATCATAGGACACCTATCATGAACTCTACTATATGCAGAAATAGGTTTCAATCAGGGTTGTTATGTTTAAAACACTTTGTTTTAAAACAGTGTTTTAAACATGTTTAAAAACAGGCATCGTGTTTTAAACGGTGCTGTTTTAAACATGTTTTAAATCCTAAATTTGGTTAAAACATGTTTTAAACGTAAAAAACGTTTTTTTTATTATCTTAAATTTCCTAAATTATATTTTGCACTATTTCATTAAGAGTTTTTGTTTACGTTTTTAAATGTTAGCTAAATTGTTGAAAATATTTCATATACATTAATAAACATAACATTTTATTACAATAAAATATCACAACTGTGTGTGCATAAATGTGATTTTTAAATGCAGGGAACTTTCTTTTAAATTTCAATTTGAATCTTTAAACGAGGGTTTTCCACTCCCAGACTAAGCATGAAGTAAAATTTCGAGTTTAGAAAAGCCTGAAAATTTGGATTGGCCGCGTAGCGAAGCGGAGCGGCCAATCCAAATTAGGCTTTTCTAAACTCGAAATTTTACTTCATGCGCCGCACGTATAAAACACTGAAATATCGTAAAGTTTAAAATATACGGCTTTAGCAATCTAATATGTAGATATGAATAAAACGTAAGTCAAATTTTGCGCTGAACAAATTGTTTAAGACAGTGATTATAGGCAACCCAATATCTATAACGTATATTAGGTAGCTTGTAATCGTTGTTGTATGTGTGTGGTTTTTGAACTTCATTGTAAATCAGTGTTTTTATTACAACAGAATTTATTGATTGATTATTAATCCCTAAGAATTGTACATTTCGTAGATTTTTGAGTTTTTTTTTTGTTAAACAGAAACACTATGTTTTGCACTGTAAAGACATATGCACGGAATTTTTCTTTTAGGCATATATATAACGATTTTTTTTCATTACAACAAAGTTAATTGATTTGTTAATGATTCCTATAAATTGTAAGTTGTGTAGAATTTTTGAGATTTTTTTGTTAAGCAATAACACAATGTTTTGCACTGTAAAAACATATACAGGGAGCTTTTCTTTTAGGTATACATATCACGATTTTTCTTCGTCATTACAACAAAGTTAATTGATTTGTTAATAATACAACGAATTGTACGTTTCGTAAATTTGTTGCCATTTTTTTAATAAACGAAAACAAAACTGCTTTGCACTTTAAAAACATATACAGGGATTTTTTTATTTTAGTTACACACATCAAGAGTTTTCAGTGTAAATTTTCAGACATTCGTTGTTTTTGCAGAAGCTTTCAATTTGAAGCTTCTAACGAGTGTTTTCAATCCCAGATTAAGCATGAAGTAAAATTTCGAATTTAGAAAAGCCAGAAAATTTGGATTTGGACGCTGAGCGAAGCGAAGCGTCCAAATCCAAATTTTCAGGCTTTTCTAAACTCGAAATTTTACTTCATGCGCCACGCGTATAAAACACTGATTTAAAGTGAAGTTCAAAATATACTGCTTAATCTCATGTTAATATATTTTAGAAATGTTTGTGTGGAATATGTAAAAGTATACTTAAAAAAACGTAATTTTTCTATTTAACTACAGATAACTCAAAGCAATTTGTTCCAAGTGAAAGCTTTGGTTAGACGAAATAAAAAAAGTTAAAATATAATAACGTAACGAGTATATTTTATACTTCACTTTAAATCAGTGTTTTATACGCATGGCGCATAAAGTAAAATTTCGAGTTTAGAAAAGCCCAGAAAATTTGTCTCGGGTCGCTGCGCGACCCTCGACAAATTTTCACGGGGCTTTTCTAAACTCGAAATTTAACTTCATGCTTAACCAAGGGGTGGAAACACTCATTAGAAGCTTCAAATTACACGCTTTAATAAAACCAACGAATGCCTAAAAAATTACGGGGTGTAAATCAGGTATACAAAAAAAATAGCCACTGTAATTTGCTTGAAGTGGATAAATTTAATAAAAGTGATCCAACATTAAAACAATGTTTATTAATTCCTTGCTAATCTGATAATTTTAACAAAATATGATGTTTCGTTAATTTTTAAGATATTTTTCATAAATGATTATTAATAAAAACAGTGTGTGCTTACGATACAAAATAATTTTCTATTTTCATCCTGCTATTTTTTTGTTTTGTGGGTAACATTTTGTTAATTTTCTAAGATATTTTTCATAATAGATTATTAATAAAAAGTTTGTGTTTAACATAATGTAAAATTGAATTTCCAATCGTTTGCAGAATATTTACATAATATAAAAATGAATTAAAATTAATATCGACTTTCTGTACAAATTTTAGTCTCGGGAGAGTTTTGAGCCCCAAGGCCGAAGCTAGAAAAAAACTTCAGGGGGGATATACAAATTTCGGGGGGGTTTACTGGTAAAAAATATAGGTTTTGCTCTTTCGGAGCCGCTTTTACATACAAAAAATTAATTTTAAAAATGTCAGAAGGGGTTTGAGCCCCATATCTCCTCTCCTGGCTACGGCCTTGAAAACAAATACTTGCTAAGCTAATACCCCGACAGATATTGAATTAAAAAATGAATATTTGAGTTACACAGCAGATTTACTGTTCTATGCATAATTTACAGGGTGTCTACGCTAAACCGTTCGTTAAAAGTTTATGGGGTTGCCGTTGCACTAAAAATTTGAAAAAATCCTCGTCATACGGTTGAATCAGTTTTCCTCATGTGAAATATTTTCAACTTTATATCACTTCCGGTTCCACCGGAAGTAGTACCAAGTTTGTTATTTTAAATGGAACACCCTATATATGAGTAATTTTTTGGATTCCTCGTTTAAATTGCAACATATTTTATTCAAACATATGTACACTTATCTCTTATAGTTTTCAAGCAAAAAAAATATTTCTAAAATTTTGACCCTTAAAAGGCATCTTGAAATCTATCTGTAACTTCTCTTAAGTGTAAGATAAAAATATGATTTATATCTCTACTTGTACCTAGAGGATGCCTCTATGAGTGTATTAATTGGAAACGGTCAATTTTGACAATAAGTGTTCTTAAAATGTCAATATCGAAGTGCCCTCTTCAATATCTCGTAATTCAATTTTTTTTAAATGGAATGACCCATTTTTTATCACGTGGTACGATTAGGGGGAAGATTTCCTACAAAAAAGTATTAACAACTGTACTCCTAAAGCAAGTGGTTTTAGAATTATTTCGAAGATTCGTTTTTCGTCGCATTTATGCAGGGAATAATGCGCGCATAAATCGCAACTGAATTTTAGTAGCCAAGTAGTAATGCTTTTGTTTTGTCGCTTATGTAATGCAAAATGTCAAATAATAAAAACAATTAGTACAAAGTTATACAGAAATCAACAAAATGAATAAATACACTCATCAACTAATTATCAATTTATTCTTTATACATGGCAACTGCGATAGAATCGGTACTCGAACATGTAGAATATTTAATGAAACTTATCCACATTTGCCGCCGATGAATAAAACAAGATTTAGAAGATTGGAATCAAATTTTGTTCAATTGGCAGTTGCCATCTATAAAGAATAAATTGATAATTTGTTGATTTGCGTAATTATTCATTTTGTTGATTTCTGTAAAACTTTGTACTTATGCTTTTTATTATTTGGCATTTCGCAATACAATCGCGACAAAACAAAAGCATAGTACTGGCCTACTAAAATTCAATTGCGACTTATGCGCGCATTATTCCCTGCATAAATGCAACGAAAAACGAATTTTCGAAATAATTCGAAAACTACTTGCTTTAGGAGTATAGTTTTATAATACTTTTTTGTAAGAAATTTTCCCCCCAATCGTACCATGTGATAAAAATTGGGTCATTCCATTTAAAAAAATTGAATTACTAGATATTGAAGAGGGCACTTAGATATTGACATTTTAAGAACACTTATTGTGAACATTGACAGTTTCCAATTAATTCACTCATAGAGACATCCTCTAGGTACAAGTAGAGATATAAATCATATTTTTATCTTATTCTTAGGAAAAGTTACAGACAGATTTCAAGATGCCTTTTAGAGGTCAGAATTTTAGAAATATTTTTTTTTCTTGAAAACTATAAGAGATAAGTGTACACATGTTCAAACAAAATATGTTGCAATTTAAGCTAGGAACCTAAAAAATTACTAATATATAGGGTGTTCCATTTAAAATAACAAACTTAGTGCTACTTCCGGTGGAACCGGAAGTGATATAAAGTTGAAAATATTTCACATGAGGAGAACTGATTCAACCATATGACAAGGATTTTTTTAAATTTTTAGTGCAACGGCAACCCCATAAACTTTTAAGGAACGGTTTAGGGTAGACACCCTGTATATGCAAAATGTAACGTCAGTTCTAATTATTTTCTCATCAAACTAAAACAAACAGGAAATTAAAATAAATTTTAAAGAAGACAATTAATAAATATTAATGACAGTGAATAGATATTAATTGAAAGAATCTCAAAATAAATTGAAAAAAAGACAACTAATAAATATTATTGACAGTGAATAGATATTAATAATATATAAAATTACGAAAAAACTATTCGTGAAAATGCAAACAGTGTCTTAATTAATAAGACAATTTAAGACGATAAATATCCATTAAATTGTCTTATTAATTAAGACACTGTTTGCATTTTCACTAATAGTTTTTTCGTAATTTTATATATTATGTTTAAAGTGTGCAAACTATAAGAAGCGTAAGCTTATTTTCTCAAATTCAAAGAGTTTTGAATTTGAATTTATCTTGTTTGAATAGATATTAATTGAAAGAATCTTAGCGTATCTTAAAGAAAAAGTTTTAGGCTGTCTTAGTTTGTTTACTTTACAAAATAGTTTTCTATTTTCCTCACACCGTTATTTTTTTCTGAATTATGGGAAACATTTTCGCAAACTATTCCCAAATTTCCTAGCAAAATTTTTTTACTGCCGCCCATATAACCGTATCCGCAGAGGCAGAAATACGTTTAGCAATTTTTGTTTTATTGTGAGAACTGTTAATCATTATTTAATGCATTTTATTGCCCAAGATTGTTAAATAAGAAAGCATCAGAAAAACGTACGTAACGGTGATAACGCTTTTTAATTGGTCGTTTTACACGAAATCTCCGCTCTTGCGAAAATTAACAAAAGTATTAACTAATATTGCTGTAAATTAGTATAAAAAAAAAAAACGAAAAGTGGTAAATGAAATAAGGATTTTGTTCAAGAAAAAAAAATTGATAAAGATTAATATTGTCTGCATAAACTAAAATAGTTAATAAAATACTCTGTAAATTAGTAAAATAAGAAGTAAATTAGTAAAATTAGTATTAGTAAAATATTAGTAAAATAAGAAGTAAATAGAATACCGAATTTGCTAAAGAAATAAAACATCGATAAATATGAATATTATTAGCAAGACTTTATAAGCTAAGTTTATCAATATCTTGAACAAGTTTCTCATCTATCACGTGGTGAAACATATTTAACTATGATTTAATAAAGGTGTTTTCTTTATTAAATCATAGTTAAATATGTTTGTTATGTTTGGTTAAATTTCATTAATATTAGTGAAATTTAACCAAGTGTTTTCATTATTAAATCATAAGTTTATCGATAAAATACTCATATTTACGTACTGGTCAATGATTCAGATTGTGAAATATTTACAATAAAATTGCATACTGTGATTCCAGGAAATTAATTCAATGGCCGGCCACAAGCGGAACACAGAAACACAAGTGCAAACATTTTTCAACTCTATTCAAAATCAAAAACACACGTGCATAATGAGTATCTAATTTTTTAAACTCTTTTTAAAATCATTACTGACAGGGAAAGTTACTTAGATCACCGTTATCCATAGTATACATTTAATAATAGCAAACTCAAATTAAATGTTAGTGTTGTATGTGGTTGTCAAACGTAATATGTAATTGAAATGATAAGCTAATCAATCTGGAACACTCATAAGTGGTGTGTATTCGTGTTTTTTTTTTTTTTTCTCTCATTTTAATAAAGATACATGTACTTGAACAAGTGTTTGGAGATACATATAATTCACTGGGCGTTGGAATTAGCTTGACACCTCATCACAAACACGCTCCATGTAATTATTGTTTTGTTGTATTCAACTGCGAATTTTCAGTATTACATATTTATTTTACCGGCGTTATCAAGCAGTCGCTGATAGCTGAACTCGTGTCCTCTACGAGTCATTTAAAAACAGCTGCAATTTATTTACACGTAAGTGGAAATTCCTATTTTTTATATAATTGTTTAGGAAAATAGGTACGTTTTGTTTAGTATATTTTTTCGGTGAAATTATTAGATGTTGATTTTCCAGTATCGGTGTAAAATGGTATTACAATCCTTAGTACGAGTGTAATACCGGTAAACCAATTAAACCAATTTACCGGTAACTCGCTATTTTTTGGTTGTCAGTGTCATAAAATGAGAATAATCAAAACCGATTTATGAATGTTCACACCTAACACTTTACGTTTCTCTAAGTTGAAATAATTAAGAAAAAGTAATGTGATTTTATAAAAATAATGACATACCATGGAATTGATACAACAATTGCGGATATTCCCTGTTTTTTTAAGTCCAATGTGAAGCTTTAAACAAGTATTTTCCACTCCCAGACTAAGCATGAAGTATAATTTCGAGTTTAGAAAAGCCCCGTGAAAATTTGTCGAGGGTCGCGCAGCGACCCGAGACAAATTTTCTGGGCTTTTCTAAACTCGAAATTTTACTTCATGCGCCACGCGTATAAAAAACTATAATATTGTCAAATTTATTTATATTCGAACGTCACTAAAAATTTGTGTTTTATACGCGTGGCGCATGAAGTAAAATTTCGAGTTTAGAAAAGCCCAGAAAATTTGTCTCGGGTCGCTGCGCGACCCTCGACAAATTTTCACGGGGCTTTTCTAAACTCGAAATTTTACTTCATGCTTAGTCTGGGAGTGGAAAACACTTGTTTAAAGCTTTACATTGGACTTAAAAAAAAACAGGGAATATTCGCAATTGTTGTATCAATTCCATGGTATGTCATTATTTTTATGTTTCTCTAAGTTGAAATAATTAAGAAAAAGTAATGTGATTTTATAAAAATAATGACATACCATGGAATTGATACAACAATTGCGGATATTCCCTGTTTTTTTTAAAGTCCAATGTAAAGCTTTAAACAAGTGTTTTCCACTCCCAGACTAAGCATGAAGTAAAATTTCGAGTTTAGAAAAGCCCCGTGAAAATTTGTCGAGGGTCGCGCAGCGACCCGAGACAAATTTTCTGGGCTTTTCTAAACTCGAAATTTTACTTCATGCGCCACGCGTATAAAACACTATAATATTGTCAAATTTATTTATATTCGAACGTCACTAAAAATTTGTGTTTTATACGCGTGGCGCATGAAGTAAAATTTCGAGTTTAGAAAAGCCCCGTGAAAATTTGCGACATAAAACTCCCAAACTGTAACTATTTTGATGTACTATGTATAACCATTTTTGTCAATTTTCAAACATTTCCAAAATTTTCGACTTCTTGACATATTTTTACATCAACTTACTCAATTTTTTTGTGAGCTGTTCTTAATTATTTTAGTTGTAAATTTCTGACACGCGTTGATTTTTAAAAAAATTAAATTTGAAGCTTTAAACGAGTGTTTTCCACTCCCAGACATTAACATGAAGTAAAATTTCGAGTTTAGAAAAGCCCCGTGAAAATTCGAGGGTCGCGCAGCGACCCGAGACAAATTTTCTGGGCTTTTCTAAACTCGAAATTTTACTTCATGCGCCACTCGTATAAAACGCTACAATATTGTCAAATTTATGTATATTCGAACTTCACTTAAAATCTGTGTTTTATACGCGTGGCGCATGAAGTAAAATTTCGAGTTTAGAAAAGCCCAGAAAATTTGTCTCGGGTCGCTGCGCGACCCTCGACAAATTTTCACGGGGCTTTTCTAAACTCGAAATTTTACTTCATGCTTAGTCTGGGAGTGAAAACACTCGTTTAGCGCTTCAAATTTAATTAAAAAAAAAACGCGTGTCAGAAAATGTACAACTAAAATATTTAAAAACAGCTCACAAAAAAACTGAGTAATTTGATGTAAAAATATGTCAAAAAGTCGAAAATTTTGGAAATGTTTGAAAATTGACAAAAATTGTTATACATTTAACGAATAAAGCACTAATAACCTTTCTTCACACTTTTATTTGAATTACCAAATGTACATTTCAGACACAAAGTGACACTTATCAATGGATTAACACTAAATACAAAACAGAAATTTTAAACTATATAGAGGCAGGCAGATTATAATACAAAGGCGGTGGGAGTGCAAAAAGGGAAAAAACGTATAACATCATTCCCTCGGCTCACCTCTTAATTTACGTTTTTTCCCTTTTTGCACTCCCACCGCCTTTGTATTATAATCTGCCTGCCTATATATAGTTTAAAATTTCTGTTTTGTATTCAGTGTTAATCCATTGATAATGGTCACTTTGTGTCCGAAATGTACATTTGGTAATTCAAATAAAAGTGTGAAGAAAGGTTATTAGTGCTTTATTCGTTAAATTAATTTGATCTTCACGTAACTCACAATCAATTTATGGTTATACATGGTACATCAAAATAGTTACAGTTTGGGAGTTTTATGTCGCAAAATGAAGGTGAAGCTAGAGATGACGACTCCCAAACCACTGCAGCGTCCTACAGGCGGAAGTCATGGCTATCCGAGTGGCAGTGGACTGGATAGGTAAAACCGACCTTCAGGTAAACCATATCAGGTTCGTCACCGACAGCCAGGCCGCCATTAAGACATTAAATAGTCCCTACTGCACCTCCAAGGTGGTCAGAGACTGCAGAAAAGTGCTTAACAAGCTCGCTAACAGCTGTGATGTGGGGCTCATCTGGGTACCAGGTCACAGTGATATCAAGGGAAACTCAATTGTCGACGGCCTTGCAAGGAAGGGGGCAAGGATGAGAGACCTATCTACTGAACTTTCCGCCGACATTCCTCTTAGGGAATGCAAGAGACTATTAAGGGACCAAATGACATCATGGGTTAACCTTAGGTGGAAGGAAGAAGACACGTGTCACATAACAAGGCAGCTATGGCCTATGTGTGACACTATAAACAGTAAAAGATTAATTGCACTTAGCAGAATCGACATAAGGAAGGCAGTAGGCATCATCACGGGTCACTGTTTTCTGGGTGGACACGCACAAAAGATGGGTCTCAAATACAACGACTTCTGCAGAGAATGCCTAGATGAGGAGGAGGAAGAAACAGTACTCCACTATCTAGGTCAATGTCCTGCTCTTGAGGGGAAACGAATGAAGTACCTCGGTCTGCACCACGGAAGTGAACTGGCGGAGCTCTCACCTATAAAGGTGGGAGATCTGATCGGATTCATTAGGTGCTCAAATTGGGTTGTATAGGGGAAGGATCTCTCATGGTATCACAACGGGCCCTATGGGCCTAAGTGAACAGCCTCGGCTGTTGCCATATAAACCTAACCTAACCTAGAGATGACAAAATGAAATTTGGATTAGAATTCAACGACGAATGCCAAAATTGTGCCAACTCTCAATGGAAAGAAACTACTACTCGTGTGTAGCTTGTTTTTAAACCAACTTCAATTCTGATCAATTGCAATCTATTCATCGCAAAAATTTATAGCTTGGCTACATGACCAAACCAAATGTTCAGGCTTTTTTTAACTAGAAATTTTACTTTATGCTTAATCAAGGATTTGAAACACTCGTTTGAAACTTCAAATTGAACTCATTAAAAAAACAACTTAAACGAATAATTCCTTGTACATCTGACTACGTAACATTCTAATTACAAGAAGATATACGATATATATCCATGGCAGAATCTACAATAAATGCGAACAACAAGTAGGGGAGACCCGATTTGGTTTTAGAAATGCTCTTGGAACTCGAGAAGCTATCTTTTCACCCCAAGTTCTTATTCAGAGATGCAGAGACGTAAACACCGATATACATGTTTGCTACATAGATTTGGAAAAGCTTTCGATAAAGTGCTACATGAAAAAATGCTAAATGCGCTGAAAAATACTGGGGTGGACGACAAAGACCTCAGAGTTATAGCAAACATGTATTGGAACCAGACAGCAGTTGTAAAGATTGAAGGCAGTACAACAGAGGAAATAAACATACAAAGAGGCGTACGTCAGGGTTGTGTGCTCTCTCCTACCCTGTTCAGCATTTATTCGGAACAAATATTTGGAGAAGCACTTGAAGGACTAAATAAGGGGGTTAAAATGAACGGGGAAATGATCAAGGATGTAAGATACGCAGATGATAGCACTGTACTTGCCAGCAGTTTGGAGGGTTTGGCCTTAATCTAAACGTAAGCAAAACCAAGTATATGTCCATAAGTAAAAACAATTCAGCACCAGGGGTACTTAGTATCAACAACAAGCCAATAGAACGTGTAGAAAAATATATATATCTAGGAACAGCCATAAACGAAAAATGGGACCATGCAGTTGAAATACGCAGCAGAATAGAAAAGGCACGAGCAGCGTTCAACAAAATGCGAACCCTTTTCTGTGGCAACGACTTAAGTCTTGATCTCAAAGTTCGAACGATGAGGTGCTATGTATTCTCTGTGTTGCTCTATGGGACGGAGGCATGAATACTAACAGATGCAACAATGAAGAAGTTAGACGCCTTTGAGATGTGGATTCACCGCCGTATCTTACGAATATCATACACACAGCACATATTCTATTCTATTCTATTGAAAGTGAGTGGGTAGTTATGCTACCCTCCACTGCGACCGCAAGGATCTATTGTGGCTCACAATTAAGGTCGAACATCCGACCTTACAGCTCACCTTCCAAGTCCATCTTCTTGATGAAGTCAAGGATCTTGTCAGGTGAAGTTTTCTCCAGGTCCTTCAGGTTTAACTTCGGTGTGCCAAACACCGTGGTCCTGATCTGGTTGCCAGCTGGACAGGCACATATGACGTGCTCTGCTGTTTCATCATCCTCTAGGCATAGGCGGCACTCAGTGGTGTCGCTTAGTCCTAGTTTGTTAAGGTGATGCCTTAGACGGCTGTGTCCAGTGAAGAGAGCAGTTAATGTGTGAACATCTGATCTGCTCAGCTTCAACCATGAGGCCGTCCTGGCCGCAGATGGTCCACTTGTTACCGCTCTGAAATGTCTCATCCCAGGGCGGTTTTGCCAGAAATCCTGTGCCTCGTGTCTCATCCATCCGTTGTTACGGTCTCTAGCTGTTGATCTGGGTATCCCCAGAGCGGGTTCTGGTCCGATGTAGGCTGTACGCGCCCCCTCTCTGGCTAGGGAATCGGCTAATTCGTTTCCCTTCACGCCAGAGTGGCTTGGCACCCACATCAGACTGACCCCGTTTACCTGTGCCATTTGGCAGAGGGCTTCCTTGCAGTTCCGTACAGCCAGCGAGGAGCATCTAGAAGATGCCAGGGCCCTAAGGGCCGCCTGGCTGTCCAAACATATTTTTATTGTCCTGCCCGCCCAACCCTTTGAAAGGATTTCGTGGGCGCACATTTCAATGGCGTACATTTCAGCCTGAAGTATGGTAGCATACCTGCCAAGGCTGTAGTAAAGTTCAGTCTTTGGTCCGACGACTGCGGCTCCTGTTCCAGTGGACAGTTTTGAGCCGTCAGTGTACCAGTAGGAGTCAGCCTTTTCTGGGGTGATTTTGTGTCGCTCCCAGTCGTCCCTGCTTGGGAACAGGACCTTGTACGGCTGATCCTCGCAGTAGTCCGTGACTGCGTAGTCAGTCCTCATACTTAGGGTGTCATCCGCCTCAATGGCAGTTGACAGCCCATTTGGTGTGAAGACTATCACCTTCGGATCCAATAGGGCCGCGTGGTGATATCGATATGTTGCCAATCTGGCCTCGCCCTGTATTAGGATATGCAGGGGGGTGAGGTTAAGTAGCATTTCTAGCGCCGCTGATGTGGTAGTGCGTATGGCTCCAGTTACCGCCACTGTCGCCATTCTCTGCAGTGAGGAGAGCCTTGATATGGCCGTTTTTCGAGTTGTAATCGGCCACCAGGCGATACTGCCATAGGTTATTATTGGTTTTATCACCGAACCATATAGCCAGTACATTTGCTTGGGGTTTAATCCCCATGACTTCCCGCAAATTCTATGGCACGTACACAGGGCGTACCTTGCTTTGCGGATTGTCTTGTCCAAGTGGGAGTTCCAATTCAGCGATTTATCCAGGGTGATTCCTAGATACTTCGCCTCCTCCACAAATGGTATGGTTTCTCCCCGTAGAGTAAGAGGTCTCAATTTCAGGATCCTCCTTCTCGTGAACGGGACAACTGATGTTTTGCTAGGGTTTACGTTTAACCGTTCCCCTATACACCAGTTCTGTCGCACTAACAGATGCAACAATGAAGAAGTTAGACGCCTTTGAGATGTGGATTCACCGCCGTATCTTACGAATATCATAAACACAGCAGATAACCAACGAGGAAGTGCTCAGAAGAATGAAAAAGCTAAAGGAAGTATCAATTAAACAGCGGAAGCTTCAATACTTCGGTCACATTATGAGAAATGGCAAATACCGAATCCTACAGCTGATACTACAAGGCAAAGTGGATGGTAAAAGAGGGCCAGGCCGAAGAAGACACTCGTGGCTCAAAAACCTACGTCAATGGTTCGGTCTCACATCCATTGAATTGTTCCGATAAGCTGCTAATAAAGTCAGAATTACCATGATGATTGCAAACGTCCGCAACAACAAGAAGAAGAAGAGAAGAATACAGAGAGTTTTATGTAACACCGAACATTTTCAATGTTCAGTTTCGTATGTTCTATTTATCAAACTTAAGCATCCCATACTATTTGAAAACTTTAATTTTTAAGTTATGTGTAAATTGAGATGCCTATATGACCATTACAAGTTGTAGCCAATCAATCGCAATTAATGCCTCAACCTGTACATACAGGGAGTTTTTCTTTTAGGTATACATGTCCCAATTACATCGTATATGCCGTAAATCTTTAGATAATCATTGGTTTTTAAAGGAGTTCAATTTGAAACTTAAAATGAGTGTGTTCCACTCCCAGACTAAGCATGAAGTAAAATTTCGAGTTTAGAAAAGCCTGAAAATTTGGTTTGGTCGCGTAGCGCGAAGCGCGGAGCGGCCAAACCAAATTTTCAGGCTTTTCTAAACTCGAAATTTTACTTCATGCGCCACCGGTACAAAACACTGACATATTATGAACTTCAAAACACACCGCTAAAGTTTACATTGAATCAGTGTTTTGTACCGGTGGCGCATGAAGTAAAATTTAGAGTTTAGAAAAGCCTCAAAATTTGGTTTGGCCGCTCCGCGCTTCGCGCTACGCGACCAAACCAAATTTTCAGGCTTTTCTAAACTCGAAATTTTACTTCATGCTTAGCCTGGGAGTGGAAAACACTCGCTTAACGCTTCAAACTCAATTCTTTTAATAAACCGAGCAACGGAAAATGTGCAACGTATGCATATGGATACTTGGAAAAAGAAAAATTCTCGTTATAAAAATGTTCGGTGTTGCATAAAACTCTCTGTATGTAATTTTAAACTACACTTAACTAGAATAGAAGCACCCAAGTTCAAGTCAGTGCTTGCCAAACTAATTAAATTTAAATCCACTTTTGACTTTACTAACATAAAAAACTGTTCTAGGCTTCTGGCATATTTTCAAACTAAAACACTTTACTAACATAAAAAAACTGTTCTAAGCTTCTGGTATATTTTTAAACTAACACATTCTATTTTTTCAAAACAACAAATGAAAACCTAAATGAGATTCGAAAGTGATTATAATATGAATTGGATATGAAAATAATCATAATTAAATTCGTTTCAATATTTTGTTTTTAATACACAATTGTAAATCAATTACAACCATTTTAAAACTCTAAACAATAATTTTCATCTATTTACAATAGTAAAAGCATTCTTTAAAATTTCCAACATTTTTCTTAAGTCCTAACAATTGCTAAGTATAAAGTATAAAACACACTTTACAATCGTCGTTGATATCACAAAATATATATATATAAATATCCTTAGGTATACATTTTAAAACTGACTTAAAACATAATAGTTAATGTACAGGGGATTACATAAATTTCTTACCAAAATCACCTATACATAAAACACCTTTTCATTTCGGTTTAATAGTAAAAGTCATTAAATGCTGCCGATTGTCTATGTACTTAATGACAATTACCTTTACAGTATAAAAGCAAAATCCATTAAGTACAGAGAAAATTATAAATACTTCATAATTAATTCTATAAGTACTTATTTTGTTAACAATATCAGAGCCTTTTATTTTTAAAGTGGAAATTGTATTATAGTCTAACAACAAAAAAAGAAATTAAGTTTAATTTCTCAATTTTTTGTTGTTAGACTATAATAATCTTTATAATTTGAGGTTTTTAGTTATAAATAACAATTTCTGGTTAACCCATTAAGCGCCATTGGTGCATACACGCAACATTATTAATTTGTTGTTAACTAAATTACCAAATAAGTTAATTCGATATATTATATTATTCGACCTGACTTGAAAATGTATGAAGAAAAATGTAAATATTTTGTTATTTAAATATTTCGATTATTGCCCATTTAAAAAAAATATATATATCAGTGTATTCTAACTTCACAATATTTCAGTGTTTTATAC
Organism: Philonthus cognatus; assembly: GCA_932526585.2. Taxonomy (NCBI): domain Eukaryota; kingdom Metazoa; phylum Arthropoda; class Insecta; order Coleoptera; family Staphylinidae; genus Philonthus; species Philonthus cognatus. The sequence continues at coordinate 52,018,833 of OW052247.1, read as the reverse complement.
GCGTGGCGCATGAAGTAAAATTTCGAGTTTAGAAAAGCCTGAAAATTTGGTTTGGCCGCTCCGCTTCGCGGAGCGACCAAACCAAATTTTCAGGCTTTTCTAAACTCGAAATTTTACTTCATGCTTAGTCTGGGAGTGGAATCACTCGTTCTAAACTTCATATTGCACGTTTTTATATGTAATTGACTAATGCCTGAAAATTAACAACGTATACATTATGTATATTCAAAAGAGAAAATCACAGTATGTAATACGATAAGTTATTCATAGAAATCATAAAAATAAGTGCAGAATTTTGCTTAACATCAACTTTTAGAGTTAACTCTATAATTGTTTGGCCGTTAATGGGTTAAGTACATTTAAAATGTATATTATATATTTTGATTATACTTAACCACAAATTGTTGTTCATGACAGGAAACCTCAAATTATAAAGATTATTACAGTCAACAACAAAAAATTGAGAAAAAAGTCCATTACTCAATTTTTCAAAATGAATGTCTCATAAGATTATCAAATTTTAATCTGATCTTTTTATCATCAAATTAATAATATTCAATTTGATAATAACAAGATGAAATTGTAGGAATATCAGTCAATATTATTTAATTATTAATGTTCATCCTACAAAATTGTGTTATTTTTAAACAAGTTTTCAATGTTTAGCCTTAATTTAGTTTTAATTCAAAGGTGATGTGATAAAAAATTTATTTACAACTAAAAAAAAATCAATGCTCTGTGCTGGTCCCAGAGGTATCCTCTAGCAATTTTTGCAAATCGATATTCTGGAACTTGTTGGGATCGTTGTTGCTGGCGTGGGCCAGAAACAGCTCCTTGAGGAAGCCCAGCTCTTTCGTCAAAGTTTTCACTTTCTCCTCGAGCACGGTGTTCTCGTTCTTCAGCTGGTTCACCCTGTTCATCGTCTCCTGGGTTTTTATCTTCGACTTTACGCGGCTCTTCTTAACAGCCTAAAAATAATTAATTTAAACAAAACCATATGATTATATTATTTTTTGCACTACGTTAGGGGTCATTTTTACCACTCCATTTTTACCACTCTATATTTACCACTATATTTTTGTACCACTATATTTTTTTCCACCATTTTATTACCATCATATTTTATTACAAATCATATTTTTTCTGATTTACATCATAATTGGTGATTTATATCGTAATTGGGTACGGCATATCCAGTTTGGTTAGTAGACACACAGCTAAATTTAAATACAATTAAAATAATTTAATAGAACCACATAACCAAGCAAAATTATCTGATTTAAGGCTTAGTATAGCCACACATTTTTCTATAAAATAATAAGATGCAGATAAACATTTTATTATGCTTAGGCAATTTTACATGTTTTTAAGTTAGGTTAGTAGAAAGGTTTGCAATAGAATAAATTGCGGAAGTCTTTTTCGCAAGTCAAATATTTCACATACTTCTAGGTTAGGTTAAGAGAAAGGTTTGCAACAGAATAAATTGCGTATGTCTCTTTGCAAACGATGACTATTCCACATACTTCTAGATTAGGTTAGGAGAAAGGTGTTCAATAGAATAAACTGCGTAAGTCTCTTTGCGCACGGTGACTATTCCACATACTTGTAGGTTAGGTTATGTTAGGAGAAAGGTTTGCAATAGAATAGATTGCTTAAATCTCTGTGAGATTCTATATACTGCTACGTTAGGTTAGGTTAGGAGAAAAGTTTGCAATAGAATAAATTGCGTAAGTCTCTTTGCGTGTACGGAACAGCCCCTGAATATTTAAATATTAACATTAATACTTTACATCATTCTCAAAGATGTCGATGACAGTTTTGTAAACAGTTAATATTTATTACATTTTAATACATCTGGCGCGAAAAATCAAAAATAGAACCGAATGAATGTTTTATACAGACTTGTAAATACTTCAGAAATATTTGTAAGATAACTAATGGTAAAAAATTTGTAGTAAATAATATATGGTAGTAAATCCGGAGTGGTAAAAAGAATTGGTGGTAAAAAATTATGGTGGTAAAAATGGAGTGGTAAAAATGTCGTACAATCTTTGCACTAGATTGATAATTAATTTAACCCATTAGGCACCATTGATGCATATACGCAACATTATTAATTTTATGTTTATTAAATTACTAAATAAATTAATTTAATATATTGTAATATTTGACCTGACTTGAAAATGTATGAAGAATAACGTAAATATTTTGTTATTTAAATATCTCGTTTATTACTCATTTAAAAAAAATGTTTTCAGTGTATTCCTAGCTTCACAATATTTCAGTGTTTTACACACGTGGCGCATGAAGTAAAATTTCGAGTTTAGAAAAGCCCCGTGAAAATTTGTCTCGGGTCGCTGCGCGACCCTCGACAAATTTTCTAAGCGGGGCTTTTCTAAACTCGAAATTTTACTTCATGCTTAGTCTGGGAGTGGAAATACTCGTTCTAAACTTTATATTGCACGTTTTTATACAAAATCGACGTATGCCTTACATTTACAGCGTATACATTATGTATATTTAAAAAAAATGCACAGTATGTAACACAATGTCATTCGTAGAAATCATTAAAAGAAATGTGAAATTTACCTAAAACCAACTTTTAGAGTTAACTCTATAATTGCTCGGCCGTTAATGGCATAAACAAAAACATAAGGGATTATTTTTTGCTCTTACCAAATTGTTCCTGTCCCTTTTCTTTCGGTATTCATCAGAATCGTCTCCGGATTCCTGCGACTCGGCTACTTGTTTTCCTCTTCTTGGAGCCATTGCTAAAACTGTTTGTTAGTTATAAATTCTTGCTGTTTTATTAATAAACTTTTTATTATTAATAGTGAGCAGTTTTAAAAATTTGCAAAGCATTTTGTAAAATTCTTATTGGAGCAATAAAGCTCTTGTCCAACATCTATTAATAAAACAGATAAAAGTTAATATACACTTACGTGCAAAGAAAACGACCCGCTTATTATTTAGTTTTTATTTTTTTATAATAGCATTACTCTTGCAATACTGCGAAAAAAAACTTGTGATATTTTAAGATAAAATAGACTATTAGGGTATCGAAAAAACCAACATATGGTACTTATGAGTTTATTAAATTAACAATAATCATCACAACTAAAATTTAAAGAGATGCAGTTTATTCGACATTATACATAACGTATCAAGATGTCTACGTTCTTCTACTGTTTTTGCTTATTTGTTTTGATCTTCAGTGGATGTGGGAATAAACTCACTGAAGGTTGCTGGGTTCATCATGGTTTTAGGTGGTGTAGATTGTGCAAAATCTCTAGCCCTTTTTGGAATATTGGCGAAGCCAGTGGTATGTGGTCAGAGTGCTTAATATCAGCCGTTCTACCGTTCAATGTCTATTTGATGGTCTATTTTATCGTAAAAATGCCAAACGTTTTGTTCGTAGTATTGCATCAGTGATTTTATTATAAAAAATAAAAAGAATGAGTGGGCCAATTTCTATGCACTTTAGTGTACAAATAATTTTTCTTTTTCATTACTACAGGTATGTATTACCTAAAATTGTTACTTTTCCATTAACAATATCAATTTAAAAATTGCCTTTATGAAAACACTACATCCGTTAGTTCACGGCTGATGTTTGTATAACCTAACTTTGGGGGGAGTTCCGTTCTGGACCCCGAACAGAGCGGACGTCGAGCGTGAGTTGTGCGTTCCATCCCTGCTCGCGTTTGACCCACACGTGGTTGTTTCACAAATCCTTTTTCATCCTCTCTATTTTATTCTTTACAATCACCTATATCCTGACAATCCTTTCATTTATTACCCTTCCTTGCAACTACGTGTGTATTTTCCGTAAATCCCTTTCCTTTCCTCGGGGATAGCGAAACTCTATTTATTAAACTATTTATTAAATTATACAAAATTACTGTGACTGGTCAACAGGGCTTAGTAGCCGAGGCCATAAATTAATATTTTAAATTACGCAGAAGAAGAAGAAGATAACCTAACTTTCTAATGATCCTTTCTCATGCAGACTAACACTTAAGGGGGTATTACCAATCGGAAGTTTTAAAAAATTGATTTTTTTTTTTTGCATGTATTGATACTTGATAGTATCTAGTTTCATGTCCGAAAGCCGTTTTACAATAGGCGAATTCGTTAGTTAGATTTTTGCTTGTTGAAGTAAACAATGCTGAGTAGGTGGCTGGGTGGAAATACGCAGAACTCAAACGAAAGTTTGAATGCTTGTGTCTGGAAGCTGGCTTCGAAGCACCTCAACTGTGGTGCAAAAACCGTCGCTATCGCATCTTTCATAGCTACCAGCATTTTCAACGACGGATACTCGGCAGTTTTTAAGACGATAGAGACAATGGGAATCCATATCGGCCTGCAAGCCAAGGCTTTCCGGTGCCGACCGATGCAGAGCGCGAGATGTGAGACGAATTTTGCCTGACTCCAGCAACTCATAAGGCCATCCAACAACGCTGGCAGGAGTAAATCATTCAAACCCAGTTTTTAGAGGATGAGGAGGGCCTAGTGTGCGGAGCTGGCAAAGCTGACTAAAGCCAAAAATCTCCAAAAATAGTTAAAACTTGTGTCAAAACTTTAAACGCGTTTTTCTCGAAACCACTTTTTTTTCGCTGGCCGGAAACTTTCTTTTCAAACTATGAAACGGATTGACTAGAGCTTTTAGTGTTCGGTTCTCCACATTTTCCTCTGGAGTTTGAACCACCGTCATTCAAATGTATTAACATTTGATATTTTTCATAGAGCCTTAAAGTCAGAAAAAGGGGGGCAAAAAGCGACCACTTTTTTCGAATGGCCTCCATTTTGTTATTTATCGAGATTTTTTATTGTCGGTGGTTCAAACTCCAGATAATTTAATACAGATTAATGACTACTACTTCATTTTACGTTTCAAATCACAGAATCGAAAAAATCTTTCCGGCCATGAGGAAAAACACGGCGGACACGGCCTTATTTGAGACCAGATTTAGAGGTTTAGCCAGACGATTGAAAAGAATTAAAATTCATTTTTTATAGTTTATGAATCTATAAACAAGTTGCAAGAAACCGCAAGATCGCATGTATTAAATTTCCCAAAAATAAAAATTCTGAAAAACCGTAAAAAAAAACGCTGTCCTAGTGGTAATACCCCCTTAAGGCCGGTTAACAATCGAAACAGAAACTAGAAAGAGAAGCACGCTGAATCATAGGGTTTATGTGTTATCATGCACAACACGGGCACCTTCCTGTTCTCAGGCCCAAGAATGAGAAGACACTCGGTTGTCCATGTTAATTCCTATGATCCAACTTACTTCCCGTTCCAATTCTCGTTTCTGTTTTGGTCGTGAACCGACCTTTAATCAATTTTACAAATAATTTAATTCCTACAATATTGGTATTAAAAAAATCCCTTGTCTTTGATTGGGCGAATAAAGTACTATTATTACTATTTTAAATAGTCGTTGTGTCAACGGACAATGTTCCTAACCTAACTTTTATTCACACTTCCTATCATTCAATGATTAAATAAATCACAAAACTTGCTATTACAAGGCAACGCAATCATTTTAATCAAGATTAATTGTTACACTTACCAATTGTGTTTTTGGTGTCTGTTTACAACTGGAATCTGGCTTAAACAGGTGTACTATGACACTGACCTCGAGATTGTGAAATGTGTTGATCCGATTTGAAAATTGGCGATTATTTGCACTCACATTACAGTAGAACACTGACGCACTGGATTTGTGATATTCGTACACGTGAAAATTAATTATTTTAGGCCACAAGCACGTTTGAAATTAGAATTGCGCAATAATCTGGTGTACGAGATTATTGGCCTTGGTCGGAATTCGCATGCGCGCGTTTTGTACATGATTGAAATGCGAAATTGTTTGTGAACTAAATTAATTCTAAGGATTTTACGAAGCCTTAAATAGAATTGAAGCTTTTTTTAAGTAGAAAGTACCACTTGAATTATTTTTATTATTTTTTTAAATATAGAAATATTCAATAAGCTTTGAAATAAATTCGAATAACAATAAAGAACACTATGCAACCAAATGTACACGAATGCAACTAAATGTACAGCAGAATTTATTTTAAAAGATGACACGTAGTTTGCTTTGGAATTTTAAACAATAATAAACTTAAGAAATTTAAAGAATTTTCTTAATTGAATATTTATCGCAATGAGGGAAATAAATATACACACTTTTTGAAGCCATATAATACACAGGGAATGTTCCTTTTAAATATACATATTCCGATGTATGCGCTGTAAATTTTCAGGCATGTATTAATTTTGAAAAAGCGTTCAATTAAGAGCTTCTAGCGAGTGTATCCACTCCTTCATTAAGCATGAAGTAAAATTTCGAGTTTAGAAAAGCCTGAAAATTTGGATTTGCTGGCGCGCGAGCGAAGCGAGTATACATATGCAGACGTTGTACATTTTACCACGCTCGGTTTATTAAAATAATACAATTTGAAGCTTTAAACGAGTGTTTTCCACTCCCAGACTAAGCATGAAGTAAAATTTCGAGTTTAGAAAAGCCTGAAAATTTGGTTTGGTCGCGTAGCGCGAAGCGCGGAGCGGCCAAACCAAATTTTCAGGCTTTTCTAAACTCGAAATTTTACTTCATGCGCCACGCGTATAAAACACTGATTTAAAATGAAGTTTAAAACACACCACTGTTTATTTCTTCTTCTAATTATACTTACATATTACAAAAAAAATTACTTGAATTTTGAAAACCCTTTGTTAAATGTATTTAACAACCTTAGATCAAACTAAAGCAGTATATTTAAAATTTCACTTAAAATTAGTGATTAATACGCGTACGCATGAAGTAAATTTTGAGTTTAGAAAAGCCTGAAAATTTGGATTTGCCAGTGCGACTCGCTTCGTTCGCGCGCCGGCAAATCCAAATTTTCAGGCTTTTCTAAACTCGAAATTTTACTTCATGCGCCACGCGTATAAAACACTGATTTAAAATGAAGTTTAAAACACACCACTGTTTATTTCTTCTTTTAATTATACTTCCATATTACAAAAAAAATTACTTGCATTTTGAAAACCCTTTGTTAAATGTATTTAACAACCTTAGATCAAACTAAAGCAGTATATTTTAAATTTCACTTAAAAATAGTGATTAATACGCGTACGCATGAAGTACATTTTGAGTTTAGAAAAGCCTGAAAATTTGGATTTGCCAGTGCGACTCGCTTTGTTCGCGCGCCGGAAAATCCAAATTTTCATACTTTTCTAAACTCGAAACTTTACTTCATGCTTACTTAAGGAGTGAAAATACTTGTTCGCAGCTTTGAATTTGTAAAATCAACGAATACTTAGAATGATACAGCATATACTTAAAAGAACAATTCCCTGTATAATAAATTACGTATTATGTATGCAACTCTATTTACATTTTCATAACACTTTTATTTAGCACATGACGCTGGTTGCCCAAAAATTGAAAACATGCGTAAACCAAATAAACCCAATCATAAATAATTGTAAATTAAGTTTTGCAAAACAAGAAATAATTTAAAATCAATGAAAATACTAATTTAACATAGAATTTTATGTATGCAACCTAATTATCAAAAACTACTTAATTTGTTTAAGAGATGACGCCACGTGTTCAACATTTAAACAAATTAAACAAATCAAGAAAAATTCACATTCCGACAAATTATTTTAAATATAAAATATTTACGACAGTAAAATTACAATTAATTAATGTTATTAAAAGCACAACTTCTGACTATTTTAATTAAATTTTTTAATTTAAAATCAATGAAAATACTAATTTAACATAGAATTTCATGTATGCAACCTAGTTATCAAAAACTACTTAATTTGTTTAAGAGATGACGCCACGTGTTCAACATTTAAACAAATCAAGAAAAATTCACATTCCGACAAATTATTTTAAATATAAAATATTTACGACAGTAAAATTACAATTAATTAATGTTATTAAAAGCACAACGTCTGACTATTGAATTAACATTTTTTATGAACATTCAAATGTAGAAAAATAAAAATTCACAATCGACATACATATGTCAACAATAAATGATAAGTTTCAAATATTTAAAAAACAAAACACTCTAGATATAATAAAATCAACAAATTAAGTTAAGTTCTGCATTGAAAATAATTTGTTTGTGTAAAAAAGTAAGTACAATCTTGTATACATTTTTAATAAATGCCCACATTAAATAAATTTTAAATTATATACAGAGAGTTTTATATAACACCGAACATTTTCATAAAATACGATTTGACGCTTTTCATTTTTAGGTTATGTGTAAATTGGGTTGCCTATATGACCATTACAAACTGTAGCTAATCAATTGCAATTAATGTACATACAAGGAGTTTTTCTTTCAAGTATACATGTCCCAATTACATCGTATATGCCGTAAATCTTTAGATAATCGTTGTTTCAATTTTAAACTTAAAACGAGTGTTTTCCACTCCCAGGATAAGCATGAAGTAAAATTTCGAGTTTAGAAAAGCCTGAAAATTTGGTTTGGTCGCGTAGCGCGAAGCGCGGAGCGGCCAAACCAAATTTTCAGGCTTTTCTAAACTCGAAATTTTACTTCATGCGCCACCGGTACAAAACACTGACATATTATGAAGTTTAAAAAACACCGCTGCCTTTACATTGAATCAGTGTTTTGTGCCGGTGGCGCATGAAGTAAAATTTCGAGTTTAGAAAAGCCTGAAAATTTGGTTTGGCCGCTCCGCGCTTCGCGCTACGCGACCAAACCAAATTTTCAGGCTTTTCTAAACTCGAAATTTTACTTCATGCTTAGCCTGGGAGTGGAAAACACTCGTTTAAAGCTTCAAATTGTATAATTTTAATAAACCGAGGCTGGTAAAATGTACAATGTCTGCGTATGTATACATAAAAGAAAAATTCTCGTTTTGAAAATGTTCGGTGTTACATAAAACATAATCGTTGTTTCAATTTTAAACTTAAAACGAGTGTTTTCCACTCCCAGGATAAGCATGAAGTAAAATTTCGAGTTTAGAAAAGCCTGAAAATTTGGTTTGGTCGCGTAGCGCGAAGCGCGGAGCGGCCAAACCAAATTTTCAGGCTTTTCTAAACTCGAAATTTTACTTCATGCGCCACCGGTACAAAACACTGACATATTATGAAGTTTAAAAAACACCGCTGCCTTTACATTGAATCAGTGTTTTGTGCTGGTGGCGCATGAAGTAAAATTTCGAGTTTAGAAAAGCCTGAAAATTTGGTTTGGCCGCTCCGCGCTTCGCGCTACGCGACCAAACCAAATTTTCAGGCTCTTCTAAACTCGAAATTTTACTTCATGCTTAGCCTGGGAGTGGAAAACACTCGTTTAAAGCTTCAAATTGTATTATTTTAATAAACCGAGCGTGGTAAAATGTACAACATCTGCATATGTACACTTAAAAGAAAAATTCTCGTTTTAAAAATGTTCGGTGTTACATAAAACTCTCTGTATATTTCGTTATTAATTGTGTAATGGTGCAACCGTCGGTAAATAATTCTGTTATAGAGCAAACTCTGTTCACAGTCAATAAATTGTCAATTTTCAGATCGATTTAAATGACTTTAAACTGTCATTCTTTTTAAATCCTGTATTGTGAAGGCTTGTACTTCGTTAACATGTACCTGTAACGAAGTAGAAGCCTCCACAATACAGAATTTAACAAAATTACAGTTTAAAGTCACTTAGGGAAACAAGCGTTAGTAGCTGAATGGTTAAACCTATGCCAGTAAACAATAAAAAAAATGTCACTTAAATCGATCTGAAAATTGATCATTTATTTCACAATAAAACATTTTTTACTTTTAAATATCTTGTGGTGGAGGAGGTTACTTTGTGAAGCATTGTAAATATTTAAACAAGCGTTAGTGGCTGAATGGTTAAACCTATGCCAGTAAACAATAAAAAAATGTCACTTAAATCGATATGAAAATTGATCATTTATTTCACAATAAAACATTTTTTACTTATAAATATCTTGTGGTGGAGGCGGTTACTTTGTGAAGCATTGTAAATATTTAAATAATTAACACTGATTACTTTTTTGTATTCACTTTTTAAATATAAAAAGTGAATACAAAAAAGTAATCAGTGTTAATTATTGAAACTTTTTACTTTGTTTGTATAACTCTTTTTTTATTTAATGTGACTGCAGGTTTGACAAATTTAGCATGTCATTATCAAATGAGAAGAGTTTGATAATGACAAGCTAAATTAATCATAACTGCAGTCACATTAAATAAACAAGTGTTATACAGACAAAATAAAAAGTGTTTTATTGTTTATATTTGTTGGTTGCAAAATTTGCTATTTAAAAATGTGCAAGCGTAAAAGCACCATTAGAAAATAATCCATTCTTGAATGTTTACAAGTCAAGCGTGTTTTCTTGATATACACAAATGCTTATAGTGTTGAACTTAAATACAAACATTGGAAAAAATCGGGCCGTGCACACGCGACTCCAATAAAATAAACTACAAATAAAGCAAGAACGAACGATTACCGTTAAGAAAACCGTGCGAAATAAGAATTTTTACAGTTACATCACTCATTTTACTAACGAGAAATTCGCGCGAATTAAATGAGTAAAGCAAAAATCGATTCACGCTCATCCAACCGGATGTAAACAAAACCGGTCGGGCAATTGTCAAAACGAGCGAAACAATCCCAGACAGCTGTGCGAGAAAAAACAATCGAGCGTCGCGAGTGCACTTGGCTAAACCTGGGTGAAAATTAGAAAGGTGAAATGCGGTTATAACCCCGTTTGGTTAGTCTGGAAGGGGGCGCCGAAGGCCCGTCTCGTCGCGCCGCGTAGCATCCTCGACCTGCCAAATGTCAAAACCTTCACTCGCGGCAGCAGCAGCAGCAGCGACGTAAAAGTAGCGCGTTTTACGACCGAATAGACCAAAAAAAAAAAAAAAAAAGTTGTCGACGTGAACATCCGCTGGTGATGCGCGTCATGTCATCAACCCCCAGCGATCACGTGAAAAATTGATAATTAAAAATGTTAACCCTCGCGAACGGCCTGTACACCCTCGCCTCCATCTACTATGTTATAATACCAATCGGTTATCTCACGAAGTAAGGTGAGTGAGCGGGAGACGGTGGCCCCCTTGATTTACCCCCCGTGTGTTTTTTTGTTTCTTGGGAGCCCAGGTGGTGGTTTGCGGAGAAGGAAATGGCAGCTAAGGGAGTCGTGCTGGTGACCGGGGGCGCCGGCTACGTGGGGTCGCACACCATCGTGCACCTGCTCAACAGCAATTACAGCGTGGTGGCGATTGATAATTTGGTGAATTGCTACGCCGAGAAGAACCAGAAGCCCGAGTCGCTGAAGAGGGTGGAGAAGATCACCGGGAAGAGCATCGCTTTTTACAATGTGGATATTAAAGACCGAGCCGGACTGGAGAAAATTTTTAAGGCTGTAAGTTTGTTTTAATCATTTAAATTGAATGGCAGTGTTCAACAAAATTGCCAAAATATTCCTTTAAAGCTAGCTTGATTACTGATTAAGCACTGGCTTCTAATAAGACAGAAAAACTGTTGAATGTACAGTTCTATTTACTAACAAAAAACATACACTTACTGACAAGATAAATTCAAATTCAAAACTATTTGAATTCGAGAAAATAAGCTTACGCTTCTTATAGTTTGCACACTTTAAACATAATATATAAAATTACGAAAAAACTATTCGTGAAAATGCAAACAGTGTCTTAATTAATAAGACAATTTAAGATTTAGTTGTTTCAATGGATATTTATCGTCTTAAATTGTCTTATTAATTAAGACACTGTTTGCATTTTCACGAATAGTTTTTTCGTAATTTTATATATTATACACTTACTGTTTTTCATTGGAAAAGTTGATTATAATAATAAATGGTTGCTATGGTAATAGGTTTCAAATTTAATAACCTACTGATATAGTTGAAAAAAACCTGAATCACACTAGCAAAATACTGTTGAAATCAGGTTCAGTAGTTGTACGTTTTTTTATTGAATAGAAGGGTACAAAGTTGATTATAATAATAAATAGTTGCTTTGGTAATAGGTTTCAAATTTAATAACCTACTGATATAGTTGAAAAAAAAACTTGAATCACACTAGCAAAATACTGTTGAAATCAGGTTCAGTAATTGTACACTTTTTTATTGAATAGGAGGGTACATTTCCCATCATTTACTTGATTAATATTCTCTGGAAAGTTCTCTTATAAAGTGAAAACATTTAATTATTTTAATATCTTGTGGTGGAGGCGGTTACTTTGTGATACATTGTAAATATTTAAATAATTAACACTGATTACTTTTTTGTATTCACTTTTTATTTTGTACTGTGACTAGTTTCGACTCAACAGCGAGTCATTCTCAAACTAACTACTTAAAACTAACATTGCAATCTTATATACTTTTGATAAAGATGTACTTTCAGCTTTGCATTGTGTAGAAAAAGGCCGTAAAATGAACCTTCTGGAGTCATTAGAGATTCATAAAGCAAAACTGAATCCGGAAATCCCGCTAATAAACGACCAGACGGAACTTATGTATACGCCTCTATTTGACGCTTTTCTACCTGATAAATAATTTTAAGTATATATAAGATTGCAATGTTAGTTTTAAGTAGTTAGTTTGAGAATGACTCGCTGTTGAGTCGAAACTAGTCACAGTACAAAATAAAAAGTGAATACAAAAAAGTAATCAGTGTTAATTATTTAAATAATTATTTTAAGTTTTATACAAAAATCACTAGATCAGCTGTCTTGAGTAATTATTGACAATTGGCATAAACATTATTTTTTATTATTTTTGTCATTTTTACATGGATAAAAATTACACTCATGGTGCAATTTATTTATAGTCCAGTTCATGAGAGGTGTCCTGTGATATTTAAGTTTAAATTAAAATAACTATAATATAAATCCCCTAATTAAGAGAGTTTAGTACAAGTTGCACTTGAGCAGACAAAATTTAAAAAAATAATCTTAATATAAAATTACCTCAAAAAAAGTTGTACCATAGATTTCAAATCTGTAATCTCATGAATTTCACCCAATAAATAGGGTGGATTACCTCAAAAAAAGTTGTACCATAGATTTCAAATCTGTAATCTCGTGAATTTCACCCAATAAATAGGGTGGAATTCACGAAAATACAGATTATAAATATATAGTTTGGTGAATTTATTTGTAAAATAATAATGCACTTTATGTGCAAAATATTTGTTCTTGTTTGAGATATAAATATAAAATTACGATAATATACATATAAATAGAGGATAACATGTTTGTTTTTGTTACACCTTTCGACAAAAAAGTGTGTTTTGATAACAATGTGTTATCATCACTAACAAAATGTCCTGTTAACAAAATCAATATTTGTTTATTGACTTACTAACAACTATTTAAATAAAGTATGCTCAAATATTCAATTCAATCATCCGTATCACCTCCCTTGTGTTAAAGTTAAGACAGTCGTTAAGTTAGTTTGTCTTTGTCGACAAACATATATGTTTCCACTAACTCTAATCAATTATTAAGTTAACAAAGGGAAAATCATACAGCCCAATGTTTTTAGAAGTTCTTGTGATTCCATTTTTCATGATGCAAATGTAGCACCTGGATTTTACGGGTATGGTAATTTTTTTACATGGAATTCTATGAGTAACCGACGAAGTAACTTGAAACTTAAACAAAGAATCCGACTCCCGTTTGTAATTGCTGTGTGTGTTTTACATAAATTTAAACTTTAAAGTGTGTGTACAAATATTTCCTGAATGCATCCAATAACCAATAACGTGAGCTTGAACTAATCAGGTATTACTGTTATTAAATAATTTAGATACGTAATGTTCTGTTTAAGTATAGATTACGATTACTTACCAAGCTGCACTTACACATAACTTTACTGTTATCAAAATAATTTACATAAGTAATAATGACTTGCTCTAAAATAATTCAATAATGTCCTATTTAGTTAAACATTGTGATTGTTAATGTATGCGAGGAATTTTAATTAAAAGAAGGTCATATTTTTGTTATCAAATATAAATTATATCTAATATCATTTACATTCACAGAGAAATGTAGTATTGATCGTGGTCTGTGTTATTTAAAAACTGCTCTAGCATAATTCTTTTTTTACATTATAAGAATTTTTATTAGAGAATTAATTTGAATATCCGTTCAAAAAATAATTGTGTGACTTAATATTGCGTAATCTCTAATTGATTTTATAGGGAATTTTTCTTTTAAGTATACATATCTCAATATACAGGGAGCTTTTCTTTTGAGTATACATATCTCAATATACATGGAGTTTTTTTTATATACATATACAGGGTGTCCGTATTTCGAGGAAATGCATGGGGATCTCGGTTATTTGAAGAGTTAGAGAGTTGGTTAAATTAGGGCAAATATGTGAAATTTGTAGCCCAACAATAATCCGTAAACAGATTTAAAATATCTTTTTTTGTTTTCGAGATATTGCCAAAAAACTATTTTTTTCAAATTTCGTTTTTATTTTTTTATTCAAAAACTATTGGATCTAGGAATTTGCAACTTTTACATTATACAGGCACTTTTTAATCAGGAATTTAGTAGTGTACTTACATTTAAAATAACTTTAATATCTTCCCCGGAACCATAGCCAACTTTTGTTTTTCTTATGGGCGCCATATTGGATTTTTATATTTTTAGAAAGAACTTTTTTTTCTGAATTAAACGGTACATCACACTTATAATTTATTCTGCGTTTCATTTGAAACATAGCAACCTTTTGTTTTTTGTAAAGAGTGCCTTGGAAACAATAATATTGATACGTTATTCAGTTATTGATGTGTCAATAAGATACGATCATTATACATAATACATAAAATAAAGTTAAAAATGGTGTTTTCGAAGCAAGAAAAACGAGATATGATCGAAGTTTATTATACTTCAAACAAAAATGTACGTATTTCATCCGAAGTCTATCTACAGCGCTATCCAGAAAGGCAACAGCCAAGTGAAAGTCATTTCATAAAACTTCATACAAATTTATTGGAATGTGGTTCCTTCGTAAAGCCACGACAAAGATATGGATATCACCAACCCCATGAAAATGAAAACGAAATTTTGCAAGCGGTAAAATGATTTCATTTTAATTACAATAAGATAATATTTATTCCCCTAGATTCAAGATAACCCTTCTTCCTCAACGAGAGAACTTGCGAACCAGTTTGGTGTGACGCGTGACGTTTCAATACGTATGGAGAATTTTGAATTAAAGTTACTCAAGCTCTCCATCCTGGAGATGCTAGACGAAGGATGGACTTTTGTCGTATTTTATTGGGAAAATTAAACAAAAATCCGAATTTCTTGTCAAATGTGATATGGTCTGACGAATGCCGTTTTACCAACACAGGGATATTCAATAGGCATAATGAACATGTGTGGAGTATAAATAATCCTAGACAACATGAAGAAAGACGACGACAAGTGCGATTTGGACTAAATGTATGGGTCGGTATTTTGGGAGACAATATTGTAGGTCCATACATTTACGAAGATACATTAAATTCACAGAGATATCACGATTTTTTAAGAACATTTTTAAGTGATTACGTAGACAATAACATCCCCTTAAATATGTTAAGAAATGTATGGTTTCAACAAGATGGTGCACCACCTCACAACAGCCAAATTGTCGCTAATTGTCTGTCCGAAATGTTTCCAAATAAAGTTATGGCAAATAATGGTGATATACGTTGGCCAGCTCGCTCACCTGATTTGTCACCTCTAGATTATTTTCTTTGGGGAGCTATAAAAGAAAAAGTTTATAAAACTATTCCAGAGGACAAAGACGATTTAAGAAGAATTATAATAGTTACCATTCAGCAATTAAGAAGAAGAGACATTTTTCGGGCAGTCCAAAATTTAAGGAAAAGACTAGAATTATGTTTGGAGGTCAATGGTGATATATTCGAACACTTACTCTAAGTTTGTGATAATTTTAGTTCAAAAGATATTCAATTAATTTGTTTATTATTATTTAATATTATGAAAAACTTCATCAAGCAGCAGAGTGATTATTCTGGTTCCTTCCCTAAAAAAATATAGTTGTAGGCCTCAGAAATTTTAAAATGTGCAACTGTTTTCAAGGCACTCTTAAAAAAAAACAAAAGGTTGCTTTGTTTCAAATGAAACGCAAAATAAATTATAAGTGTGGTATACCGTTGAATTCAGAAAAAAAAGTTCTTTCCAAAAATATGAATATCCAATATGGCGCCCATAAGAAAAACAAAAGTTGGCTATGGTTCTGGAGAAGATATTAAAGTTATTTTAAATGTAAGTACACTACTAAATTCCTGATTAAAAAGTGCCTGTATAATGTAAAAGTTTCAAATTCCTAGATCCAATAGTTTTTGAATAAAAAAATAAAAACGAAATTTGAAAAAAATAGTTTTTTGGCAATATCTCGAAAACAAAAAAAGATATTTCAAATCTGTTTTCGGATTATTGTTGGGCTCCAAATTTCACGTATTTGCCCTAATTTAACCAACTCTCTAACTCTTCAAATAACCGAGATCCCCATGCATTTCCTCGAAATACGGACACCCTGTATATGCTGTAAAATTTTCAGATATTCGTTGTTTTTTTTAAAGACTTCAATTTGAAGCTTAAACAAGTGTTTTCCTCTCCCAGACTAAGCATGAAGTAAAATTTCGAGTTTAGAAAAGCCTGAAAATTTGGATTTGCCGGGCGGAGCGAAGCGAGCCCGGCAAATCCAAATTTTCAGGCTTTTCTAAACTCGAAATTTTACTTCATGCGCCACCCGTATTCAACACTGAAATATCATAAAGTTAAAAATATATCGCATAAGCAATATTCTAAAGCAGTATATTTTGAACTTCTCCTGAAATCGGTGTCGTATACAGGTGGCGTATAAAGTAAAATTTCGAGTTTAGAAAAGCCTGAAAAATTTCGATTTAATTACAGCATATATGCTGTAAAATTTTCAGATATTCGTTGTTTTTTTAAAGACTTCAACTTGAAGCTTAAACAAGTGTTTTTCTCTCCCAGACTAAGCATGAAATAAAATTTCGAGTTTAGAAAAGCCTGAAAATTTGGATTTGCCGGGCGGAGCGAAGCGAGCCCGGCAAATCCAAATTTTCAGGCTTTTCTAAACTCGAAATTTTACTTCATGCGCCACCCGTATTCAACACTGAAATATCATAAAGTTAAAAATATACCTCATAAGCAATATTCTAAAGCAGTATATTTTGAACTTCTGAAATCGGTGTCGTATACAGGTGGCGCATGAAGTAAAATTTCGAGTTTAGAAAAGCCTGAAAATTTCGATTTGCCGGACTCGCTTCGCTCCGCCCGGCAAATCCAAATTTTCAGGCTTTTCTAAACTCGAAATTTTACTTCATGCTTAGTCTGGGAGTGGAGAACACTCTTTTATAGCTTCAAATTGAACCCTTTTAAAAAACTAATGTGGGAAAGTTTACGGTTATGTATACTTCAAAACGAAATTCTGTGTATATGCTGTATTTGTTCCAGCATTCGTCGTTTTTGAAAATCGCTGAATTTGAAACTTCTACCAAGTGTTTTCCACTTATTGGTTAAGCATGAAGTAAAATTTCAAGTTTAGAGAAGCCTGAAAATTTGGTTTTATTGCGTAGCAAAGCGGAGCAACAAAACCAAATTTTCAGGCTGTTCTAAACTCAAAATTTTGCTTCATGCGCCACCCATATAAACCACCGATTCTAAGGTTAAAAATGTACCTCTAAATCAGTATGCTAAAACAGTATATTTTGAACTTCACTTGAAATCAGTGTTTTATACATAAAGTAAAATTTCATGTTTAGAAAATCCTGAGATTTTACTTCATGCTTAACCAAGGAGTGGAAAACACTCGTTAGAAACCAATTTAACTTTTTCAGAAACAACAAATGGCCTCAAATTTACAGCGAATGCATCGAGTATTGTATACTTAAAAGAAAAATTCCCTAGGTGAGAACAAACAAGTAAGATTTGATCTATAAATTTAACTGTTGCCCGTGTCTTTACCGAGCGTGAACAAAATTTACCATTAGCGCCCGATTCTGACTCGAACATGGTCAATATAAAATCTTCCTCAAATTTTTAACAATTCAATAACAATATGTTTTTTTATCATTGACCTCAATCATTAATCGATAGCATCGCTTCATTACCACTTGTGTTTAATAATCAATAATTACTAAATAACAATGACACACTCCCGAGCCGAATTGTGCGGCCATGCATGGCCCTTTGACTACCAATTGGACTCGCTGACATTAACCTTGAAATTAAAATGCCATGCAAGAATGAAACTTTGTTATGTAATATTAGAAATTAATGCAAAACGTGTGAGCATCTTCAAAATCAACAAATAATAAACTAATCAAAGACACTGATTTTTTACAACTTTTTTAATTTTTGAGTTAAAGAATTGTGAAGACAATTTTTGCATGCATCGAAGGGAATCTCGAAAAAAAAAATCTGGCAACATTTCTATCACAATTCATTGAAGTTTTATTTGTTTCTGTCCCAGAAGATTCTTCTTCTTCTTCTAGAATCCTTATACCTTTTCAGGTGTCGGATGGGGCTTCCGTTTCTGTTTCCTCTTGTACCCACTCCTTCCACTTCTTTCTGTCTCTTGCTATTATTTTCATTTCTTCTAATATTATTCCCTTCTTCGTCCCTATATCTTGAATTTGGTCTATCCATTTCCTTCTTGGTTGCCCTCTACTTCTTGTTTCCATTATTTTTCTTGTGATTCTATCTGTCTTCATTCTAATTATGTGCCCATACCAGTTCAATTGTTTCTTTCTTATTTTTCTGATAATCGGTTCTTGTTTCGTTGTTTTTCTGATGTCCCAGAAGATTATTATTTTATTATTATTATATTTTTATTATTATCTTCCATTTCCTTCTTGGTTGCCCTCTTCTTCTTTTATTTGTACTTCTTGTTTCCATTATTTTTCTTGTGATTCTATCTGTCTTCATTCTAATTATGTGCCCATACCGGTTCAATTGTTTCTTTCTTATTTTTCTGATAATTGGTTTTTGTTTCGTTGTTTTTCTGATGTCCCAGAAGATTATTATTTTTTATAAGTTTTAATAGGCATATTAAAGAAATGATTTTTATTATAATTGTGCATTGACTTTGTGTAAAAAAGAAGATAGTGTCACATCTTTCTTAGTTTTAAGTATGTCGAACAACGAAAATACAGTAATTAAAAAAATGTAATTTTATGCCGTTACATCTTTTTATAATGTATATCATTTCTCTTGTGGCTAACTCTAATTAATTATATAATACTGCTAATTAACTTTCTTTATTCAGTTTGTGGGATCAGAGCTCTGCAAATTATAGAGCTCAATTACATGCATTTTAAGTGAGTACGAAAGCACGTGAAGACAATTACATGTTTTTCTGATGTCCCAGAAGATTATTATTTTTTATAAGTTTTAATAGGGATATTAAAGAAATAATTTTTATTGCAATTGTGCATTGACTTTGTGTAAAAAAGAAGATAGTGTCACATCTTTCTTAGTTTTAAGATTGTTGAACAACGAAAATACAGTAATTAAAAGATTTCAATTTTATGCCGTTACATCTTTTTATAATGTATATCATTTCTCTTGTGGCTAACTCTAATTAATTATATAATACTGCTAATTAACTTTCTTTATTCAGTTTGTGAGATCAGAGCTCCGCAAATTATAGAGCTCAATTAAATGCATTTTAAGTGAGTACGAAAGCACCTGAAGACAATTACATTAAATACTGTTGTGTAAATAATAACTGTAATTAAAATAAGCTTCTCGTCCTAAATGTGTATTTGTTAAACGTGATGATTATAAACCGTTGATTAAAAATATTGCTATACTATAATTTGTCATTTTCAACAGGATGAAAAGATTACCATATTATAATTTGTCATTTTTAATAGGATGTTAGCTTTTTGATTGAGATTATTTTATCTTAGAAGTTAGGCAACCCCAAATATTGACTAAATTAAGAGCAACATTTTTAAAGGAGATTGTGCGTTTTTTAAATGTTATACAACAATAAATCTATCACTGAGATCAGGCGCACGAAAAAACAGTGCATTTTTCCATGTAGTTCGTATTTAAATTAACCCATTAAGCGCCATTAATGCATACACGCAACATTATTAATTTTTTGTTAATTAAATTACTAAATAAGTTAATTTGATATATTATATTATTTGACCTGACTTGAAAATGTATAAAGAAAAATGAAAATATTTTGTTATTTAAATATTTCCATTAATACTCATTAAAAAAAAAACAATGTTAGTGTATTTCTAACTTCACAATATTTCAGTGTTCTATACGCGTGGCGCATGAAGTAAAATTTCGAGTTTAGAAAAGCCTGAAAATTTGGTTTGGCCGCTCCGCTTCGCGGAGCGACCAAACCAAATTTTCAGGCTTTTCTAAACTCGAAATTTTACTTCATGCTTAGTCTGGGAGTGGAAACACTCGTTCTAAACTTCATATTACACGTTTTTATATGTAATCGAGGGATGCCTGATAATTTACAGCATATACATTATGTATATTTTAAAGAAAAATTTAAAGTATGTAATACAATAAGTTATTCATGGACATCCTAAAAACAAGTGCAGAATTTTAGCTAAAATCAACTTTTAGAGTGAACTCTATAACTGCTCGGCCGTTAATGGGTTAAGGCTGAGAATTTTTTAAATTGAACATATTCAAATATTATAATTATTGAAATAATAATAATAATAATAATAATAAACAAACTTTATTTCAATAATGCTTACAAAAGTAAAATATAATTCTGGAAGAACATTGATGAAATTGTGTCAGCGTAACAAGTATATGTATATATCTATTATTTACAAGCTTCAAAATAATCACTCAGGGCATATAATTCTGCTTCGAGGAGATTAAAAACCGATGTCTTCAATTTTTTAAGTGAATCACCATTTTTGATTTTCGTAGGTAGCGCGTTATAAAACGTTATGCATCGATGCATAGCGTTCTTTTCCGTTATCGTGAGCCTGTGCATCGGTTGTTTAATGTTCACATTTCTTGTGTTGTAAAGTTTGTCACTGTGTTTACTGAAAAGACTTTTATTTTTGAATATAAAAATTAATGATTCGTATACAAAGACTGCATATACTGTCAGTATCCTATTCTTTTTGAATATACCGCGACAGGTCTCTTTAAATTTTAGTCTAAAGATGGATCGTATGCACCTTTTTTGTAGCACAATATTTGAATATTTCAAATATTTGAATGTTGGGAAATTCGGATATTTCAAATATTTGAATATTTCATTTATTTGAATATTTAAATATTTGAATTTGAACATGTTTTTGAATGAATATCTTTACACTTTCATTTTAAACTGGGAATTAATCAAAACACTTATCATTATTTTATTTTAATCTTGTCGTAGAATAACAATATCTAAGTATAGTTTTTACCTTCATAAGAAATTAGTGTTTTACACGCGTGGCGCATGGAGTAAATATTTCGAGTTTAAAAAAGCCTGAAATGTATAATGTAAAAAATGTGTAGAAGATTTTAAGAATCTGATGTTATTAAAGGTTTTAATAATTTATTAAAACCTTTAATAACATCAGATTCTTAAAAAAATGAACAAGATCAACAAAACCCGTAAAATGTCGTGTTTGTTTACAATTTTCTTTAAGAAATCAGTGTTGTGATTAAAAGTTCCAATAGCTGCCGAACAAGTGTTTTCCACTCCCAGACTAAGCATGAAGTAAAATTTCGAGTTTAGAAAAGCCTGAAAATTTGGTTTGGTCGCGTAGCGAAGCGGAGCGACCAAACCAAATTTTCAGGCTTTTCTAAACTCGAAATTTTACTTCATGCGCCACGGGTATAAAACACTAATTTTAAGCGAAGTTTAAAATACACTATAAGGGTTGAACATTTTTTGAATTAAAGTATTTACTTATTCATTCAAAAACATATTCATATAATTAAAAAGTTCTAAATAGTTGCATATTCGTTCAAAAATATATTGAAATATGTGAAAAATTTAGTGATTGAAATATTGATATTTGAATATTCGACTATTTGAATTATTCGTGTTCGAATCCCAGCCTCAATTTTAATGCGAAAACTGCGTTACGTGGCTCATGGCTCAATTTGTACTGTCGTATTTAAATATATGCTTTATACAAAATTGCGCTGCTTTTTTTTGACATGGGTCGTCTGCGTTTCATCGGGTTCTCACTCATAAAAAGTTGATTCTTAATTTAATAATTAAATACAATGGTCTGTATGATTTGTCTTTCGTTAAAGTTATAGAAAGTCGTTAAGTTTATTTGTCGTTTTCATACATATTAATTTCTACATATTTTCACTCAGTTTAATCAGTCATTAAGTTAACGAAGAGGAAATTATACAGCCCAGTGTTACTCACTTCCAATAGTTGAGAATTAACATAGGCAAATTTAATTCATTCCTTTTCAACACTCTAAAAGTTACTCGAAATGTACTCGTTTTGGTTTTTAGCATAAATTGGACTGCGTGATACATTTCGCTGCACTGAAAGCGGTGGGTGAGTCGGTGCAGATCCCGCTCAGATACTACCAGAACAACATCGCCGGCTCTAGCACGCTGTTCGAGGTAAAAAAAAACAAATCCCGTTTTCACCGTCGAAAGCGTCCGATTTAAATGAACTTTCTGTAGGTGATGCATGACTTTAAAGTAAAACGGGTGGTGTTTTCGTCCTCAGCCACCGTGTACGGCATCCCGCAATTCCTTCCCATTACCGAAGAACACCCCACCGGACAGGGCTGCACCAACCCCTACGGGAAGACCAAGTACTTTGTTGAGGAGATTTTGAAAGATGTCTGTACATCAGATCCAGTAAGTAACTATAATTTTATGATGACAAATGCCACCCCAAGTAGATCCAGATTTTCAGGCTCTTCTTTTAACTTGTATGGTTTTAATATCGTATGTTCAATAACAAAAAAACCTCTAGAGTGCCATGGAAAATGTTCTAGGTTGGCAACTCTGAGATTATATATTATAATTATTATGTCTGACGTTTTATATGTCAATTCCCAAAGCGTGTAGCCAATCTAAATTTAAGAAAAAAGATTAAATCATGGCACTCTAGAGGTTTTTTTTTTATTAAACATACGATATATCGGGTGTCCACCAATTATTGAAGTCCTGGGTGGCTGTGGAATCAAACATGAATGTCGATTCTCACTTCACAATTATTAAATCTCACATTTGTAATTATGACTTGACAAATGTGAGATTTAATAATTGTGAAGTAAGAATCGACTATTTAAAAAAAGTAAGAATCGACATTCATGTATGATTCCGCAGCCACTAAATACTTCAGTAATTGCTGGACACCCGATATTATTTATTCGATATGTAAATTACATTATTGACCTCTTCGCGCCTATATGCTTTGATTGGGCGATAGCATAATCCCAGGTGTACGGAAAAATATCTTTTTTATTGTTGTTACCTTTTTCTTAAAAAACCTTAAAACTTACTAAGAGTAAACTCCCACTTCCGGTTTCCAGAATTCTGCCTAAGGTTGATACAGATCTTCAATTTTGGTGTAAAAGCTAAATATATAATTGTATAAATGTAACTGATTGCATTTTTGAGTTATCGCGTTGGTTGCCACATGTGGCAAACCTGGATGGGCACTGCTTAGTCAGCTGGTTCCCACATGTGGTGACCTGGGCATAAAGTGCTTAATATGCCTTGAATAAAGAAATATTTAAATTAACACATTTCATTCATTAAAATATTTACTATAATTTACATTTGATAAAACATTCATATTTATCACTTATTACTACATTAATCAATTAATTAATTTTGAGTAATGGCTCACTTTTGTGATATATCAATGTTTAGAATGTCAATTATGTTAAATATCTCTCAACCTTTCCAGGACTCGGCTCATCCTCTAATAAACAAACCTGTTTCGATGGTCTGGTTTACTAAATTGTAATTTTATGCGCAGCAATAAATTTTTTTTGATATTTAGCTTGGCACAAAGGTATTTTTAAATCATAATTTGTGTGTGTTGAAATGGAATCTTGACTTATATAAATAATAATAAAAAAAAAAAAATTATTGTAAATCAGTGTTCTTAATATTTCCAACTATTTATATACACTTTTTCCTATTTAATTTTTTATTACAAAAAAAATTCTTACATTTTAATATTGTATTTTTTAGGAATGGAAGGTGATTTTATTAAGATATTTCAATCCTGTTGGTGCTCACGAATCGGGCATGATCGGCGAGGACCCGGCGGGTATTCCTAACAATTTAATGCCATACGTTTCTCAGGTAATAAAAATATTTTTTCCGATGAGGAAGTGTGCTCAAAATGGAATGATTTATTAGGTAGCAGTAGGTCTCAGGGATAAACTCCGAATATTCGGTGATGACTATGAAACACCGGATGGAACCGGTGTCCGCGACTACATCCACATCACAGACTTGGCCACCGGCCACCTCAAAGCATTGAGTAAACTCAACGAACCGTCATTCACAGGTTAGTTAATGTAAACAATAAGTGTTCTCCTTTGATAGTGTTAAGTTTGTTATAAGCAGTTTTTATACTGGGTTTATAGGACGATTAACGTTTAAGCGTGTTTAAGGTTTGCCCCATAATTGTTTAGAGTCCAGCAGACTTAAAGTGTTGGATCTTATAGTTATTGTTCAATAGATTTTAGTCATTGTCCAATAGATTTTAGTTAAAACTTCACAATTAATTAGACCTTTTTAAAAAATTAAATTTAAAATAAAATCACTTGGTATGTTTTACTAATTTTACGTCTTTATTCCGACTAGTTTCGGCTATCAGCCATTTTCAAGGAATGTACAAAAATAATGTTTTACAGTAAAACATTATTTTTGTACATTCCTTGAAAATGGCTGATAGCCGCAACTAGTCGGAATAAAGACGTAAAATTAGTGAAACATATCAAGTGATTTTATTTTAAATTTAATTTTTTTTAAATATTTAATCATGTTTCATCAAGTGATCAATGAGAAACAAGTTGAAAATATTAATTAGATCATTTTATTTTTAATGAATCACCTGACTCTATTTATTATTTTATTTAGGATGGAAAGCGTACAATTTAGGTACAGGCAAGGGCTATTCCGTCTTGGAGATGGTGAACGCTTTCTCGAAGATGTCAGGCAGGAAAGTCAACTATGAGGTGGTGGAGAGGCGGAAGGGCGACGTAGCGACCTGTTACGCAGATGCCTCGTTGGCCAAACAAGAGCTCAACTGGACGGCCACCAAAGATATTTTCGACATGTGCAAGGACACGTGGAATTGGCAGATCACCAACCCCAAAGGGTTCCAAAAACCTTAAAAACACTCACGCAGATACACACACATACAAATCGCAATGTTTTTTTTTTGTACACTTAACCCTACTCTGAAAAACCATAATAATTAATACTGAGAGTCAACTGTTTAAAAGTGTTTTTTAGAATCCTAAAATTTGTTTAAATCACACGTGACATGATTTAATTTAAACTAAGATTAAGTTAAATCAGAATTGAACAATTACGCATAAATGATTATATTTTATTTATTATACAGGGAGTTATTCTTTTAAGTATAGATATCCCAATATACAGTATACACTGTAAATCTTCAGGTATTCGTTCTTTTTGAAAAGAGTTTAAATTGAAGCTTTAAATTAGTGTTTTCCACTCCCAGACTAAGCATGAAGTAAAATTTCGAGTTTAGAAAAGCCTGAAAATTTGGTTTGGTTGCGTAGCGAAGCGGAGCGACCAAACCAAATTTTCAGGCTTTTCTAAACTCGAAATTTTACTTCATGCGCCACGCCTATAAAACACTAATTTCAAGTGAAGTTCAAAATATACTACTAAATCAGTATGCTAAAGATGTATATTTTGAACTTTACAATATTACAGTGTTTTATATGCTTGGCGAATAAGTGAAATTTTGAGTTTAGAAAAGCCTGAAAATTTGGTTTGGTCGCTCCGCTTAGCTATGCTACCAAACCAAATTTTAGGGCATTTCTAAACTCGAAATTTTACCTTATGCTTAATCTGGGAGTGGAAAACACTCGTTAGAAGCTTCATATTGAATTTTTTTTTAAAAAACAACGAATGTCGCAAAATTCACAGAGTATGCATATGTATACTTAAAAGATAAATCCTTTGCACACACAATTTATTTTATTTATTATTACAAAAATTCATTGCCCTTTAATGAGAAACAAAATTGAATAGAATACTTTTTAAATTTTTCGTCTTGAGTATTTTAGAGTAGGGTTGAATTATATTTCTACGTATGTATGATATTACATACATAACTTTGATTGTGTTGAATGTTCTTATTGCCAGTCTTATTTATGAAGAAGTATATATATATTTTTAAAGTAAGACAATTGATTATTTATTTATATACTCCATCAATTTTGTGGTTATCTTTCAGGTGACTGAACTTTAAAAAATAAAAACTGAATTGTATATTAATTTCAACCAGTAGTAACTGACATCTGCTTTGTTGATATTGTGAACTCTTATTATGTCAGTAAATGGGATTTATTTTTGTGTGTTCGAACGCTATAAAATTTTTAAAATAAGTAAATTTATTAATAATAATAGTTAAATAAATAAATAGCTTAAATCTAAAAGTACATATTTACATATTTAAAAGTTTTCATATTGCACTTAATTAACATTTATAAATTATACAATAATTTATTATAATATATACAATCAGCAATTTTTAATAATATACAAGTTTTTTTTTAGGTATACATACCACAATGTACTGTATACTCTGTAAATCTTCAGATATTCGATGATTTTGAAGCTTTAAACAAGCGTTTTCCACTCCCATTAAGCATGAAGTAAAATTTCGAGTTTAGAAAAGCCTGAAAATTTGGTTTGGTCGCGTAGCGAAGCGGAGCGGACCAAACCAAATTTTCAGGCTTTTCTAAACTCGAAATTTTACTTCATGCGCCAATGCTTATAAAACACTGATTTTAAGTGAATGTTCAGAATATTCTACTAAAGCAGTATGCTAAAGGTATATATTTTGAACTTTACAATATGTCAGTGTTTTATACGCCTGGCGCATGAAGTAAAATTTCCAGTTTAGAAAAGCCTAATTTGGATTGGTCGCTCCGCTTCGCTACGCGACCAATCCAAATTTTCAGGCTTTTCTAAACTCGAAATTTTACTTCATGCTTAGCCTGGGAGTGGAGAACACTCATTCAAAGATTCAATTTTAACTCTTCAAAAACAACGAATATCTTAACCCTTCTTAAAAACAACAAATATTTTAACTCTTCTTAAAAACAACGAATATCTGAAGATTTACAGCGTATATAGTATATTGGGGTATGTATAACCAAATATTCAGGCTATTCTAAACTAGAAATTTGACTTTTTGCTTAATCTGGGAATGGTAACCACTCTTTAGAAACTTTAAATTGAATTCTTAAAAAAACGAATGTCGCCAAATTGAAAGCATTTGCGTGTACTTAAAAGATAAATCATCACCAATAAAACTGTTTAAATAATCAAAATTTAAATCACAAAAAATCAATTTCTGTGATTTGATTTGCTTACACAAAACAAAAGTTGGAAGATTTATATGAAAATAAATCCACACTTTATTGTTTATACTCGATTATCTACAATTATGTATTCTTTTCACTGGATTTTCTAGAATTGTCTCAAAAAGTTAATTTATCAAAAATATAAGGGATCAGTTTTGATAACCCAACTTTTTGAAACGAATGCTATCGATATATCTACAGTTTAAAGGTAAAAATCATTAAGTACTTATGAAATGAATAGTATCTTATGTTTTTTTTGTTTAAATCGAGACTATTTTTTGAAATGTTGTCATTATGGATTGATTTGTATATCATACAAAAATCTATGACCTTTCAATCTTGTTTGAAGCTTTTATCACTGTAAGTTGATTTAAAAATAATATAAATCGACCACAGTAATACTCACCCACTGAGCAAAAAACAAACAAATAACATTTTATCAACATTGTAACAATATTAAAAGTTGTTTTAATGTTGATAAAACATTACTTAAATGTGTTTGCTCAGTGGGCATTAACGGTTTTTATCACTGTAAATTAATTTAAAAACAATTTAAATCAACCACAGTAATACTCAGTAACGGTTTTAGTACAAACCTCGCACTTGACCTCACAACACCACTTAAAACTACAATTACACCTAGATTTAACGACCTTCTTCCGTTTCTTGACGCGCAGCCCGCAGGCCTTGCACACGTTCCTGCAACTTTTCTTCTCGGCAAAACTGGCTGATTCCAATTTAGTCCGCGAGCACGTCCTTCCCTTGTTTCCCTTCCAGCCCAGGGTGGCGTTGGCCGCGCAATAATCGGGCGATTGCGCCGAGTACACCAGCAAATTCGGCGCGGTCTGGAGGATCTGCGGTGTCGTCGGGCCGGTCGCGGAATTGCTAATGTCCAGCGTTTCGTTCAAGATTTTCGCGTGGTCGTACTTTTGTTTTAGAATCGCGGCGATTTGTGGAAACGGCGCGACCTGCATCCAGCAGGTTTGGAGTGTGCAACTGCCGGAGACTCCGTGGCATCTGCAGCGTTTTATCATTGTTTGCTTCACGAGCTAGAGTAAGAATTTTAAACAGTTATTGGATGATGGGAAACAAGGTATAACAAATATATTTCTCACTAATTTGATTCAGTTAAGGCTGCGCTCAACCCGTATTATTCTTTTAAGTCAAAATCGTTTAATGAAGTTATGGTTAAAAAATATATATTTTGGCATATAACTTACTGGAAAAAATGTAATTATCAAATAAAATGGTCTGTATTCATATTATGAACAATTCTTTTTTTAAAGGAATGAGTGGATTTTTGGATAGCTATACATTTTATAAGAAAATGATATTTAGAATTATATAATCACAAAATCATTTAAGAGGACATGATGAAACGACATTTTAGAGTTTTTTAATTTTATAATTTACTGTACTAAAATAAAAAATTAAATCAAAATAATAACAAAAAAATCAGTATTCTTAGTTTCAATAGGGTAAAGCGCACTCTTAGTTTAGTCACAGTAAAATATAGGGGAAGTGGCATAGATAGAGAGGGGATCTAGGAGACCGATCCCCCCATGAGTCTTGAAAAATTTGAGAATGAAATAAAGTCCCTTTTTTCTGTTAGCGTTTGATTTTGTTATAATCTTTATTTTATTTGTTGTATACATTAAGTGAAAAATTAAACTATTTTTAGTACTTGTTTTTGTGGAACTTTGGAAAAATACAATTATGAAACAAAATACTAGCTCATATCCCCCCATTAAAATAAATAATAATCAAACGCGCCATTTCTATTTAAAAAATTACCCACTGTTACTTGTTTTTTCTTAAGTTCAATTTGAAGCTTTAAACGAGTGTTTTTCACTCCCAGACTAAGCATAAAGTAAAACTTCGAGTTTAAAAAAGTCGCGTGAAAATTTGTCGAGGGTCGACCCGAGACCCGAGACAAATTTTCTGGGCTTTTCTTAACTCGAAATTTTACTTCATGCGCCAAGCGTATAAAACACTAAAATATTCTAAAATTAATGTATATTCAAACTTCACTTGAAATCTGTGTTTTCTACGCGTGGCGCATGAAGTAAAATTTCGAGTTTAGAAAAGCACTATAAAAATTTGTCTCGGGTCGCTGCGCGACCCTCGACAAATTTTTATAGGGCTTTTCTAAACTCGAAATTTTACTTCATGCTTAGTCTGGGAGTGGAAAACACTCGTTTAAAGCTTCAAATTAAATTCTTTAAAAAAAACAACGAATCTCGGAAAACGTACCTAAAAAAAATCATTGTATGTTACTTCTATGAGGATTTTGCCAAGAAAATTGAGGATTCCATATTCATACTTTATATTTTTGTGGCAAAACCGTATAAGATATCAAACATTATTAAGAGACAAAAAAGCTTTCAAATGAACCAATCTTTGAAGATATATCTTTTATTTTTCTTTTAAGTATACGTATTCCAAATTCAGCCTATTTTCTGTAAATCTTTAGATAAAAAAAAATCATTGTATGTTACTTGTATGAGGATTTTGCCAAGGAAATTGGGGATTCCATATTCATACTTTATATTTTTGTGGCAAAACCGTACAAGATATCAAACATTATTAGGAGACAAAAAATCTTTCAAATTTGGATTTGCACTTCTAGCAAGTGTTTCTACTCCTTGATTATGTGCCATTGATGCATATACGCAACTTTATTAATTTTTGTTAAAATTAAATTACTGAATAAGTTAATTTAATATATTATATTATTTGACTTGACAATGTATGAAGAAAAACGTAAATATTTTGTTTTATTTTAAATATCTCGACTATTACTCATTTAGAAAAAATGTTTTTAGTGTATTTGTAACTTCACAATATTTCAGTATTTTATACGCGTGGCGCATGAAGTAAAATTTCGAGTTTAGAAAAGCCCCGTGAAAATTTGTCTCGGGTCGCTGCGACCCTCGACAAATTTTCTACGCGGGGCTTTTCTAAACCCGAAATTTTACTTCATGCTTAGTCTGGGAGTGGACAACACTCGTTCTAAACTTCATATTGCACGTTTTTATTCAAAATCGACGAATGCCTAACATTTACAGCGTATACAATATTTATATGTAAAAGAAAAATTCACAGAATGTAATACAATTAGTCATTCAGAGAAATCATATAAAGAAGTGTAGAATTTTACCTAAAATTCACTTTTAGAGTAACTCTATAATTGCTCGGCCGTTAATGAGTTAAGAATGAAGTAACATTTCTAGTTTAGACAAGCCTGAAAATTTGGTTTGGACCAAATCAAATTTTCAGGCTCCTCTAAACTCGAAATGCCTGAACATTTGGTTTGGACCAAACCAAGTCTTCAGGCTTTTCGAAACTCTAAATTTTACTTCATGCGCCACGCGTATAAAACACTGATTTTAAGTGAAGTTTAAAATATACTAATTAGGTGTGCACATTATTTATAAATCATACCGTAAATAAATATATTTGGTCAACTTCCATGCATTTGGTTTGTTGTAGCCATTCTATTAATTTTTAATAGCCCCCTTTAAAACTTAAATTGCCCTCCCGTGGGTCATAGGCGCTACGTTGGGAACCACTGATCTAACATTTGGTGATAAAAGTACTTGGTTAACTGTCCAAGTTTAATAAATATCTCCCAATTGCATCAAAAACGTTGAACTTGAGTTCAAGCTGAACTCCAATTCAAGATGACAGTTCCTATTGTTCAACTGTTACTTGGAACTTGAGTTCAAAGTTAAACCAGTTCAACGTGTTTGGTGCAACTGACCGTAAATCATTTTGACAATTGATCTAAGAAAATATTAATTTGATAATAAAATCCCTTCGATATATCCAATTGGACACAATACTCTAAAGATAGTTATTATAGTATCGTGTCCAATAAGATATATCGATGTTTTACTGCAATTATTTAAGGTGGTATTTTATAAATTGTGAGAAAAACCCTGTTGTTTAAAAATTGCACCAGAAGAGTGTACTTACTTTATTACTAAAGAATTAGCCCACACGTGAACAAAAAAATCCGCATTTCGACCTTGAAAAAGACCTACATTTTGATTTCTCAGAATACACATCCACCCTTTTGAAAACCAGACAATAATATTGAAAATAGTGTCACATTATTTGGCTGCTACCGTTCTAAGTAACCTGACATTATCCACGATGTGAGGTCTAATGCATTTACAACTTTCCTTCCTCCCTATGGAAAATCCGACTACCGTCAATAATCAATAATTAATAATTGACAGTAATTGACACTTTTTGTGTTAGGTTAGGTTTTAAGGGTATATTTTCTGAATAGGTACACTGTTGCTGGATCTCTGTTTGAATGAAGTATGAAAAATTGAAATGATTTGTCCTGATCCCCCCCATGAGTCTTGAAAAATTTGAGATTGAAATAAAGCCCCTTTTTTCTGTTAGCGTTTGATTTTGTTATAATCTTTATTTTATTTGTATATACATCTAAGTGAAAAATTAAACTATTTTTAGTACTTGTTTTTGTGAAACTTTGGAAAAATACAATTATGAAACAAAATACTAGCTCATATCCCCCCATCGCAGAAAGCTATGTACGCCACTGACAGGGGGCATTAAATTCTACAGACTTGACCAAGTAAGTTTATGATCAAATTTTTAAGCTTTTTTGATGTATAACTTCACTTTAAATCAGTGATTTATACGCGTGGCGCATGAAGTAAAATTTCGAGTTTAGAAAAGCCTGAAAATTTGGATTTGCCGGGACGCGACTCGCTTCGCTCGCGCGCTCGGCAAATCCAAATTTTCAGGCTTTTCTAAACTCGAAATTTTACTTCATGCTTAATCTGGGAGTGGAAACACTCGTTAGAAGCATCAAATTAAACACTTTTTTAAAAACATCGAACTTCTACCAATTTATCAAAGGCTGTAATCATCGAGATGTGTATATTTAAAAGAAAAAAATATCTGCATATAATTGATTAATTACCTCTCTGCCGACTTTGGCGTTATGTACGTGAATCGAGTACTCTGGAGTAGCGTTAACTTCGATTTGTTGGAAGAATTCTTGGGACATCTGGTCGCCAAAATCGACGTCGTCCGAGCATCCTCCCCACGACCAGTTGACCCGTTTTCCTTTCAGTTCGGTTTTGTTAAAATTATCCGGATCGATTTCTCTTCCTGATACCAACGTTTGTTGATTTCCGAATTTCGGGTTGCATCCGCAGCCTTTGATCGCACCTCTCGAGCAGTTTCTTGTGATGCTGTGAGCGATACTTGCTCCCATTATGGCTTTAGCGAAGGCTTGTTCCTTTGTGGCAGCATGATAATATTTCCTAAAAATAACAAAAACATTGAAATTACAGAAACAAATACAAGTCATCAACTAGCCAACAGTTAATTTATTTTTTACAGCCTGTATATTTAGATATGGTGAATAAAATCTCGCTACTACAACTATGTTTTTTTTTAAATTTTCAAATCGGTTAAAAAAAACAGGTTATAGTGAAGGACGTTTATGGTGAATCACCCTGTACATAAATTTCGAGATAATGTAAAAAGTTTATTTTACATTAAATTTGAGAAATATTCTAGAATAAAGGAAAAGTTTTAAATAAAATAAAAATTAAAATTACGAAAATGTTTTTCGTGTGAAATGCAAACAATGTGTCTTGATTAATAAGACAACTTAAGACAATAAAGTTTTGAATACTAGCCTTTTTTAAATGATTTTATTTTGGCTACAAAATCTTAAAACTAGTTGAGCTACTAGTTAATTTGAGAAACAAATTCAAGTGTTTTTTTTTTTTATTTGCTATCCTTACTATTTAGGAAATTAGATTGTAGATGTGTTCGATTAACTTACCTTGAAAACGTCGAATCTGGACAATTCCAGCGGTTCCATTTGAACACGTCCTGGCACTGATCAACAGCTTGGTGTGCCCCATGGTTGATACTAGCTGTTAAATCAGGAGTTAAACTTGATAACTGAAAGAAATAATGACAAACAACGTAATACTGCGTTTTCGAATATATTAAACAAATGCTTAATTTAATGTATAAATGTGTGGCAACGTATGTGAAATTCTATCCAAGTAGGCTTTGAATTTAGAAAATGTAATATTCTTTATTTACTACGCAAAACGTTAATTTTGATGTGCAAGATAAAGTTTTTAAATCAGAGTTTACTCCAGAAATGAAAGGACTTTAAGTTCTAATCAATCTAAAATTTTGAATACAGGGTGTTCGAAATCTAATGTAACGCGACCCTCGACCAATTTTCACAGGGCTTTTCTAAACTCGAAATTTTACTTCATGCTTAGTCTGGGAGTGGAAAACACTCGTTTAAAGCTTCAAATTGAATTCTTCTAAAAAAACAACGAATCTCGGAAAATTTACAGCTTATGCATGTTTACTTAAAAAAAGAAAATCACTGTATGTTACTTGTATGAGGATTTTGCCAAGGAAATTGAGAATTCTATATTCATATTTTATATTTTTGTGGCAAAACCGTACAAGATATCAAACATTATTTAGAGACAAAAAAGCTTTCAAATGAACCAATCTTTGAAGAAATATCTTTTTTTTTTCTTCTAAGTATACGTATTCCAAATTCAGCCTATTTTCTGTAAATCTATAGATATTCCTTGTTTTTTTTTAAGTTCAATTTGAAGCTTTAAACGAGTGTTTTCCACTCCCAGACTAATCATGAAGTAAAATTTCGAGTTTAGAAAAGCCCCGTGAAAATTTGTCGAGGGTCGCGCAGCGACCCGAGACAAATTTTCTGGGCTTTACTAAACTCGAAATTTTACTTCATGCGCCACGCGTATAAAACACTAAAATATTCTAAAGTTAATGTATATTCAAACTTCTAAACTCCAAATTTTACTTCATGCTTAATCTGCGAGTGGAAAACACTCGTTTAAAGCTTCAAATGAAATTCTTTTTAAAAACAACGAATCTCAGAAAGTTTACAGCTTATGCATATGTTTACCTAAAAAAAAAATCACTGTCTGTTACTTGTATGAGGATTTTGCCAAGGAAATTGAGGATAACATATTCATATTTTATATTTTTGTGGCAAAACCGTACAAGATATCAAACATTGAGAAATTTTGGAAAAATATCTTACTAATTTTTATAAGTTGCGCCAGTAAAAATTTATTTTAGTTTTTATGTTGTGGTACTACTGTTTTTCATACTTCTTGTCAATCAATGATGACTATAATAACTTAAATGATGTGTTATATTACGATAATCAACCATAATAAATTTCAGTCAAATCGAATATAGCGCTCAATCGTTACAAATAAAATTTATAATATTTTTTTGAACTTTAAAGACTAATTCCGGCTTAACCGTAAAGTTTTGAATATAGATAAGTTATGGTAAATCATCATATTTTTATCCGAGGAATCTATGGTTAAACCATTTTCCCACATGTGTCCCGTTAATGTGGGAAAATGGTATAAAAATGTGTATAAAAAAAACCTTATTTTGCAAAAAATATATACATTTTTGAGGTGCGATTCTTAAAACACTTAAGGTGGTAATTTTAGTCCGCGAAGCAGTTTGGGTTGGCCAGCCCTGGTCTAAACACTGCTTTAATCACAAATTATAAACACTTTTGTAGATTGAGTCAAATTCAAAACTATTTGAATTTGAGAAAATAAGCTTACGCTTCTTATTTGCATTTTATACGAATTTTCATAATTTTATATATTACTTTTATAGATCAAGTTTAAAAGCAGAACTATTCACTTTTCATATGATGAATTAACTTCTCACTTAACCCGTGGTGAAACATATTTAATTAATAATAGAATTTTGATTAGAACACTTGGTTTGTTTCAATTTTCGATCAGTGAAACAAACAAGTGTTTTAATAAAAATTCTATTATTATTCACTTTTCAAAAAATCCTTTGAATTCAAAGCTCAGTACTGAACTACTTTTTTGACACACATTGTTTTTTTAACAGACTAACTTTTATAATATTAACACTTTAAATTAACAATATTTATCATACAATCTAAACACTTACCGATTCTGGAACGGTATTCCTATGCGCGAAAACATTCTTAACTTGATTAGCACCATTAATAATAACATACGCGTCCACAATCACCAACAGAGTGGTTGACAGCACCACAAACACGACCCTCTCGAAAAACATGTTCACAGACTACTGAATCCAAACCCCGCAGCGTTCACCACTTTTATCACCCTCCCAAAAATCGGTGGAGAGGGTGGTTCGGGCCACTGAATGGCCACACCACAAAAGCGACCGTCATTGTCCGAAGACACTAATAATCGGCGCAGTTGTCAATAATGGGGTAATTTCACGGTCGGGCTGCCCCGACATAATGCCCAACAGGTTTATACAGTTTTTTTCCTTCTTCTAATTCTTGAATATCCCCGGTGGGGATTTTACGCTTGATGCTCGAAGGTATGGGTGCTTTTAAATCAAGTTGACGTTTCGACTGAGCTGGGCTACCTCGCAAATTGGGGATCGGCGTAAAATTGATTATTATCGTCATGCTTGGTGGACTTATGGGGAATTTTTTTGATAAATGGTCATGCGTGACGCTCGTCATAATCGCTGATCATTTTGGTGTTGAGATGTACAGTTTGGCGATTATTGACGGTAGTCGGATTTTCCATAGGGAGGAAGGAAAGTTGTAAATGCATTAGACCTCACATCGTGGACAATGTCAGGTTACTTAGAACGGTAGCAGCCAAATAATGTGACACTATTTTCAATATTATTGTCTGGTTTTCAAAAGGGTGGATGGGTATTCTTGAGAAATCAAAATGTAGGTCTTTTTCAAAGTCGAAATGTGGATTTTTTTGTTCACGTGTGGGCTAATTCTTTAGTAATAAAGTAAGTACACTCTTCTGGTGCAATTTTTAAACAGCATAGTTTTGCTTACAATTTATAAAATATTACTTTAAATAATTGCAGTAAAACTTCGATATATCTTATTGGACACGATACTATAATAACTGTCTTTAGAGTATCGTGTCCAATTGGATATATCGAAGGGACTTTATTATCAAATTGATATTTTCTTAGATCAATTGACAAAATGATTTAAGGCCAGTTGCACCAGACCCGTTGAACTGGTTTAACTCTGAACTCAAGTTCAAAATGACATTAGAACAATAGGAACTGTCATTTTGAACTGGAGTTCAGCTTGTACTTAAGTTCTACGTTTTTTATGTAATTGGGAGATATTTATAAAACTTGGACAGTTAACCAAGTACTTTTATCACCAAATGTTAGATCAGTCTTTCCCAACGTAGCGCCGCCTATGACCCAAGGGAAGGCAATTTAAAGCTATTAAAATTTAATAGAATGGACATAACAAACCAAATGCATGGAAGTAGACAAAATATATTTATTTACGGTATGATTTATAAATAATGTGCACACCTAATTAGTATATTTTAAACTTCACTTAAAATCAGTGTTCTATATGCGTGGCGCATGAAGTAAAATTTCGAGTTTGGAAAAGCCTGAAAATTTGGTTTGATCCAAACCAAATTTTCAGGCATTTTGAGATTAGAAAAGCATGAAAATTTGGTTTGGTCTAAACCAAACTTTCAGGCTTTTCAAAACTCGAAATTTTACTTCGTGCTTAATCAAGGAGTAAAAATACTTGCTAGAAGTGCAAATTCAAAGTTTCAGGCTTTTCTAAATCCGAAATTTTACTTTATGCGCCAGGCGTATAAAATACTGATTTATTCTAAAGTTCAAATAAACTTAATTCGTCATTAATTGCCAACATTAAGATTAAAGATGTGAAATAAATATGAAGGATAAAGTCGCAGTCCAAATTTATATAAGATTTTGAAGGGCCTAACATTTTCTCTGTGCTATACTAGTTTTTTTCTCTCGCAACTGTATTTCCCTTTTCTCTTTTTAATAATTAGTGATTTACTTAACGACTTTTGTGAAATAGGAACGTGTGTGAGGTCCCAGATTTTGGGTAAGCAAGTAAATGGTCAATTTTAAATGTCAGTGCGTGACGGTCTTTGTGATTGTTAATTAGAGGTGTCTGAAAGCAATGGTTGTCAATTATGAACGGTAGTCACTTTTCGAACGAAATCAAAAGCAATGGAATCGTTTGGACCCCACGTTGAGCTCAATGCCAGCTTACCTAGAACGGTAGCAGTAACGAACAATGTGACAATATTATCAATTGTACTGTCTACTTACATTTAGAAAACGAAATTTATTTAAATTAAAGAAAGCTGAAATATTGTATAATTAATTATATAATTTTATAATAAATTTTGTATAAATTAGCTGTAAACTTGAAGAAAATACAAATACGAACACTTAATGCGTAAACGTAATTAGTGTTAGAGCTGGGCAGGATTCGAATCATTCAGGATTTGAATCCTTTTAGAGGATTCAAAAGAGGCATTCGAATACTTTAGTTCAACTGGATTCGTGATCCGGATTCGTTACAATATTTTAAGAGGATTCGTATTCGAATCCAAATGTGGGTGATTCGAATCCTTATAAAAGGATTCGAATATTTATAAAAGGATTCGAATATTTACAAAAGGATTCGAATATTTATAAAATTATTCGATTATTTATAAAATGATTCGAATACTTACAAAAGGATTTGAATCGTCAAAAATAATTCGAATTAATTGTGAGGATTAACATGAAAAATGTCTTATGTGTGTTTTTAAATTTCTCGTTAAATCACTGTTTTATACGCGTGGCGCATGAAGTAAAATTTCGAGTTTAGAAAAGCCCAGAAAATTTGTCTCGGGTCGCTGCGCGACCCTCGACAAATTTTCACGGGGCTTTTCTAAACTCGAAATTTTACTTCATGCTTAGTC
The DNA here is from genome assembly GCA_932526585.2 of Philonthus cognatus. Taxonomy (NCBI): domain Eukaryota; kingdom Metazoa; phylum Arthropoda; class Insecta; order Coleoptera; family Staphylinidae; genus Philonthus; species Philonthus cognatus. The sequence continues at coordinate 51,980,333 of OW052247.1, read as the reverse complement.
TGGGAGTGGACGACACTCGTTCGAAACTTCAAACTAAATGCTTTGATAAGAACATTAAATGACTGAAAATGTTTTTAAAGATAATAATCTAGTTTTCAAAATTTTGTTTAATATAATTTAAAGTAAAGCTGACATGGTAGCCACAATCTGAATTGTTAAATTTTTCCGACATTTCCCTGATTTAATATTTTTTTGCCTGGCATTTTAATAATACTTTCTTCTGTGAGAAACCCCCATTTTGTTGAATTGTTTTTATTGCTTTTGTTAATATTTGAGTTAATTTCATAAATTTAATAAAATCATATGGCTTTTTTGATAGTGGTTTGGTCAATTTAAATATAATTCCATGACTTTTCTCTGACTTTCCCGGTTTTAATGACATTCAGTGATTTTATTATTTATGTAACTTTCAGGCATTCGTCGATATTATAATAGAGTTCAATTTGAAGTTTTGAACGAGTGTTTCCACTCCCAGGCTAAGCATGAAGTAAAATTTCGAGTTTAGAAAAGCCCCATGAAAATTTGTCGAGGGTCGCGCAGCGACCCGAGACAAATTTTCGGGCTTTTCTAAACTCGAAATTTTACTTCATGCGCCACGCGTACAAACCACTGATTTGAAGTGAAGTTTAGAAACACACAAATATATCTTTAATCAGAGTAACAGGGAATCAGATATTTAGTCTGTTATCAACGATGTTCAGTGTTAATGATAAATAATTAAGTTTTGAATATTTTTGTTAAAACAACTAGTAACGATATTTATATATTAATAGTTTAAAAAAAATAATAAAATCTAATTTATTCTCCAAGGATTTGTATTCGTGATTCGAAGAAACAGGATTCGAATCTTTGATTCGAATCATATTTATCTCTTACGAATCCTTTGTTTCAATCATATTAGGTGATTCGGATTCGTGATTCGAATCCTTTTTACGAGGATTCGTCCCAGCTCTGATTAATATATTTTGGCTGTATTTAGAAAACTTGTAAAAGCTTAACAAAAGAAAAGCATCGTTCAATGGCTTTTCTAACACTATTTTTGTTCAATGACTAATTTATATTGGAGGAATTTTTCTTTTAAGTATACATATCCCAATGCATACTCTGTAAATGTTCAGACATTCGTTGTTTTTGTATTTTTCAATTTAAAACTTCTAACGAGTGTTTCCACTCCTTGATTAAGCATGAAGTAAAATTTCGAGTTTAGAAAAGCCTGAAAATTTGGTTTTGTCGCGTAACGCGAAGCGCGGAGCGACCAACCAAATTTTCAGGCTTTTCTAAACTCGAAATTTTACTTCATGCTTAATCTGGGAGTTGAAACACTTGTTAGAAGCTTCAAATTAAACACTTTTAAAAAACAATGAATGCCTGAAAATTTACAGAGTACACATCGGGAAATGTATACTCAAAAGAAAAACTCCCTGTACATAATTTGTTACGAGGAAATTAGAAAATTAAAACTTTTAAAATGTTTCATGGTTGTTCAAATATTGGGTGGAAGACTGGTTATGAACTACTGATCTCAAGGCCGTAACCAGGGAGGGGATATGGGGGTTAATTTTTTTTTCAAATGTTACATTTTTGTATGTAAAAGCGGTCCTGTAAGAGCAAAAATAAAATTTTTGCCATTGTTCAATGATTATGAGAAGGATTTGCAGTAGATAATGCTACTTTAACTTTTTGCTTTACATTTTTTACTACCTTTTATTGTTGCAGCAATAGTAATAATTCACCCCCCGAAATTTTATAACCCCCTCCGAAATGTTTTTCTGGCTACGGCCTTGACTGATCTAAGTATTTATACACCGTTCCATTTGTTTCTGGATCTCGCCTAGCCATGCTTTCGTGTTGTTATGTTGCAGTATCAACATTTACATTTTTTATTAATTGCCACTCCTGATTCCTTATTTTAAGTGTTGCAATAATTTATGATATCATAAGTAATCCTCTTTTTAATTTTCAAAAGGTTTATTGTTAATCTTGCAACAATTATTTCGCCACGCGGTCGCTTCTTCGAGCATTTTATTATTAAATCAAATTAATCTTAGTTCTTAGATTACCGCCATACCATTGTCAAAACAATCCAATTGAAATGGCATGGGGGTTTTGTAAGACTTACTACAATAAGCACATAAATTCTAAGCAACCATCTAAGGATCGTGTTCAGAATTTATGGCTTGAGTCTCTCTCAAAATGTACATCCGATATGTGGCAAAATTTCTGTGATCATTGTGAAAAACTTATTTCGGATGACTGGACAAAACACATGGGGAACCTTTCTTTTGAAACCATTCCTCCTTTTATTATTTCGCTTGGGGAATCTGGCTCAGAACAAACATCAGAAGATTCAGATGCAGGTTCTCTTGACTAAATAATAAAAGTGGAATGAGGGCTTAAAAATTGTTTGACATGAAAATTATCAGTATCACAAGAGGGTGGGAATAAATTTGCAATTCTACAAAAAAATACTGAGGGCCAACAGAAGAGAGAATGACCAAAATTAAGGTGGATGGATGGAGTTGATCAAAATGTGTTAACGGGAAGACCCAAGCGAGAAATACAAATGGATGACGAAATAAGTTTGCAGAGCCGAATTCATTATATTTGTTATATACAATATTATTGCTGTGTTTGTATGTACAAAAACCAAGTAGTAAATTTTGTTAATCTTAAAATAGCATATTATTATCCTTTTATATCTGAAAATTTGTAAAACAGGCAACAGTGTAAGAACACAATAGTCAGAAATTATAACCTTAAAATCGAACATCTGACAGTGACATTTAAAAACCCCGATTTAAAACACAACCAGCCCCATTTACAATACTTAAACTGTCACTTTTCCATAGCTAGGCGAGATCCAGAAACAAATGGAATATATTATATTCAAACATATTTTGATTTTACTGGCAATCTACTTTCATCATAAACAACTAGATCCAAATTTTTAGGCTTTTCAAAACTCTAAATTTTACTTCACTCAAACACTCAAATATTGGGAAGTTCAAAATATACCGCTAAGAAATGTACGATTATGATTAATAGTCGACTCAGTTTGATTTTATGTTTGACCTCATGCTTGATTAAATAATAACCTTTATTCATTGTCTCGTGTAAATAAATTTCTCAAATGTTTCACTGGCTAATATAATTATGCGCCTACAATATTCGAGCGCCTAGAGCAGTTAATTATGCCCCTGGATAAAGAAGAAGAAGGAACATAATTGTTAAAACTCGAAAAAAAAAACATAAACTGGACTCTAAGTGAGAGAGAAAGTATTTTACCTCATCTTTCTATTAATTGTGTTTGCTCATATTTTATGATTATCAATTATTTTCCCTTACCTACACTTAATCCCAATGTGCTAATATAATATTCCCCTTTTTTTAGGAACTGATTAGTAACTATCATAAAATATCAACAGTTTGAGTATAATGACCACTTAAAAGACTAAACATTGTTTTTTTGGTCTCGGTTGTACTTTTTTGTAAGGGATTTACACCTGACGAGGTATTTACAATGAGGATAATAGCTCGGGCGCCTTTCGTCTCGGAAAATTGTGATGACAGGAAGCCGATTTATTGGTCCCCAATAAACGGACCTCCTACCGTCTCAAACATAATTCTGGGAACCTGCGATGTGAACGGATGAGCGAAATAAAACGCAAATTTTAATAACCCTCACCACACCTTTTCGGGTACAGCAATGTATAAATACAATAAATAAATATTAAAGTAATGCTCGGAATATCTTAAGAATGTACAAAGAGAAAAAAACTATTGTGGTAATGCGTAATACAAATAAATGAGGAAAATTATAAAAATTACAAGCCAAATATTTTGTCTATGCATTCATTTCAGTTTAAAAACTTCCGCAAAAATTACTTTAAGAGGGCGAAATTTAGTAAAATAAATGGAAAACTGCGCGATATATACAGCGTGTAAACGAACTACTGTACAGGCTCTCTACCACATAAGGGGCAGCGTTTAAATAAACAATACCTGCATTTGAAATTACCATACCTTTAGTAGATAGCTCACAAATAATTATTAAAAATAATTAATAATAATAGGCCACATGTTTGTGGTATCTGGTATACGCGCACATTGCGTATTTTAAGAGAGATTCCACATAGACTGGTAGTTTTTAAACGATTTGGATATCGAATTACACCATCCAGAGAAAAGTGGGTCAGATTGTGAAGAATTATGTCTATGTTGTTATTGGGATTTTTTTTATACGTGACCCAGTTTCATCTAGTAATTCTAGACAGTGTGTGTGTGTGTGTGTAGTGCGTGCTAAGTGATTTATACGTCTCGATAGTGCGTGCGAAGTGATTTATGCGCCTCGCAGTAGTAAAAGTAAATAAAAATACAACAACTTACGCATCCACGAAAAATATCACGAACACAGGTAACCAGAATTTCTCAAAAAGTAAAAAATGCATGAAAAATTATGAAAAATCCAATATTTTTTTTCCGATTTTATTTTTGCTGCAATTGGTGTCAAAATATTTTGTGTATACGCCCGTAAAAGGATGTACATTAGTTCGATTACACGCTGTATACAGGGAGTTTTTCTTTTAAGTATACATATCCCAACTATATGCTGTAAATCTTCAGATATTCGTTTTTTTAAGAGTACAATTTGAAGCTTTAATCGAGTGTTGTCTACTCCCAGACTAAGCATGAAGTAAAATTTCGAGTTTAGAAAAGCCTTAAAATTTGCCGTTAGAATTTTGAAAATTCACGAAAATATTGGAATTTCAACATTTTTAAAATCAATAAAATGACTTGAAAATTCACAAAAATTAACGACAATCCAAAACAATCAGGCATTTTAAAACCTTGGGAAAGTTACGAAAAGCGTTAAAGATTTGGATGTTCATTAAAAATTCTTGAAAATTCTCGAAACTCGAAAAAAAAAAAATGAATTCTAAGATCATGAAAACAAACCTTTAACATTTTTAAAATTAACGGACAGTCACAAAAAAATGCCAATAACTTAAAAATAATATATAATTGTAAATTAAATTAAAAAAAAACTAATTGAAACTTCCCACTGAGCAAACACAATTAAGTTATGTTTCAACAACATTAAAATAACGTTTAATGTTGCAATAATGTTGATATAATGCTATTTGTTTGTTTTTTGCTCAGTGGGTTGTTTCATCAATTTTTCAAAATCATGAAAATATTTATTTAAAATAAAAAAATAAAAGTCATAAATTACACATCCAGTGGTAAAACTTTCAAAATTGTCGATAATGTAAAAATTGATGAAAATGTCGGAAAGTGATGAAATGTCAAAAATTGGGAGCATTATGAAAAAGTTTGAAGAATTTATTGATGCACATATTAAATGTTTTTATTAAATGGGCAGTATATTTTTAACTTTACTATAAATCAGTGTTTTATACGCGTGGCGCATGAAGTAAAATTTCGAGTTTAGAAAAGCCCCGTGAAAATTTGTCTCGGGTCGCTGCGCGACCCTCGACAAATTTTCTACGTGGGGCTTTTCTAAACTCGAAATTTTACTTCATGCTTTGTCTGGGATTGTAAACAGCCGTTAGAGAATAATTAATGGTTTTTTTCAAGAATTGTATTCGTTTAAAATCTTGCCTGGACCTCGAAGTGCAGGATAACCCATGTTTGATTAAAATCGGATTATTTTATAATTTTAAATTCATTAAATTGGATTGGCGATTTTGTTTTTACAAAAATTATTATCAAGTTCGAAGAGCCCAAAGAATTTGGATTTGGACGCGCAGCGTCCAAATTCAAATTCTTCGGGCTTTTCTCAACTCGAAATTTTACTTCATGCTTAGTCTGGGATTGGAAAACACTCGTTTAAAGCTTTAAATTGAACTCTTAAAAAAAACGAATATCTGAAGATTTACAACGTATAAGCTGTAATTGAAATATGTATACTCAAAATAAAAACTCCCTGTACTCTGTTCACTTTTTATTCTCACCGGTAATATTTTTGTTAGTAGTAAAAAAGTGACTAACAATTTGGTTGTCATTGCATGTTTTTGGTTATGTGAATTGCAATGTTGCATTTTATTCACATGTAAAAATATTACTTTTGGCATTATGCCACTATGTTTAGCAACGTTTTATTGAAATTATAGTGTGAATACTGTGAATTTACTGTGAATTTTTCTTTTAAATATACATAATGTATGCGCTGTAAATGCAAGGCATTCGTCGATTTTGTATAAAAACGTACGATATGAAGTTTAGAACGAGTATTTCCACTCCCAGACTAAGCATGAAGTAAAATTTCGAGTTTAGAAAAGCCCCGCGTAGAAAATTTGTCGAGGGTCGCGCAGCGACCCGAGACAAATTTTCACGGGGCTTTTCTAAACTCGAAATTTTACTTCATGCGCCCCGCGTATAAAACACTGAAAAATTGTAAAGTTAGAAATACACTGAAGACATTTTTTTAATAAGTAATAATTGAGATATTTAAATAACTAAATATTTACGTTTTTCTTCATACATTTTCAAGTCAAATCAAATAATATAATACATCAAATTAATTCATTTAGTTATTTAATTAACATAAAATTAATAATGTTGCGTATGTGCATCAATGGCGCTTAATGGGTTAACAACATATTTTAATCAAAAATACAACATGCCAATATAAGGAGAAAAAAAACCTACTGCGGCGAGTATAAAATATAAACAGAGTTTAGTATTGAATGAAGAATCATTTAAGGTAGTCTAAAAAGGAGTGTAGTTACACGTTGACCGGCCAATGTACACATTACCCGGTATATGTAGAATCACGGGGGAAGAGGGGCTGCATAAATAAGACACGTAGAAATCGTATATTTTTGACTTTTCGGGTGATTTTTTTTTCTAAATAGGTTTTTGAGGTCACTGAGGTATAAAACAGTTATTTACGTATTATCATTAAGTGAGTCACTTGATATTGATTTTTGTAAAAACAAAAGCGCAAATCCAATATGATAGACTTAAAATTATAAAATAATCCGATTTTAATCAAAACTGGGTTATCCTTCATTTCAAGGTCCAGACAAGGTTTAAAACGAATGAAATTCTTGAAAAAAAAAACAATTAACACAATAAAACACTTTTAACTTTGTTTGTATAACACAATTTATTTTTATGTGACTGCAGTTTCGGCAAATTCAGCTTGCCATTATCAAACATGAAGTCATAAAAATAAATTGTGTTATACAAACAAAGTTAAAAGTGTTTTATTGTGTTAAATTAACATGTATAACGTATAGCTTAATCTGGGATTGTAAACACTCGTTAGAGAATAATTAATAGTTTTTTTTGAATTGTGGAGGCTTCTACCCTCCACAATTCAAAAAAAACTATTAATTATTCTCTAACGAGTGTTTACAATCCCAGATTAAGCATGAAGTAAAATTTCGAGTCAAGAAAAGCCCGAAGAATTTGAATTTGGACCAAAGCGTCCAAATGAAAATTCTTCAGGCTTTTCGAACTTGATATTAATTTTTGTAAAAACAAAATCGCGAATCCAATATGATGAATTTAAAACTACAAAATAATCCGTATTTAATCAAACATGGGTTATCCTGCACTTCGAGGTCCAGGCAAGATTCGTTTAATACAATTCTTGCAAAAAAAAACTATTAATTATTCTCTAACGAGTGTTTACAATCCCAGACTAAGCATGAAGTAAAATTTCGAGTTGAGAAAAGCCCGAAGAATTTGGATTTGGACGCGCAGCGTCCAAATCCAAATTCTTCGGGCTTTTCTCAACTCGAAATTTTACTTCATGCGCCACGCGTATAAAACACTGATTTATAGTAAAGTTAAAAATATACTGCCTATTTAATAAAAACATTTAATATGTGCATCAATAAATTCTTCAAACTTTTTCAGAATGCTCCTAATTTTTGACATTTCATCAGTTTTCGATATTTTCATAAATTTTTACATTATCGACAATTTTGACAGTTTTACCACTGGATGTATAATTTATGACTTTTATTTTTTTATTTTAAATAAATATTTTCATGATTTTGAAAAATTGATGAAACAACCCGCTGAGCAAAAAACAAACAAATAACGTTATATCAACATTGTTGCAACGTTATTTTAATGTTGTTGAAACGACTTAATTGTGTTTGCTCAGTGGGAAGGTTTAATTAGTTTTTTTTTAAATTTAATTTACAATTATATATTATTTTTAAGTTATTGGCATTTTTTTGTGACTGTCCGTTAATTTTAAAAATGTTGAAGGTTTGTTTTCATGATCTTAGAATTCATTTTTTTTCGAGTTTCGAGAATTTTCAAGAATTTTTAATGAACTTCCAAATCTTTGACGCTTTTCGGAACTTTCCCAAGGTTTTAAAATGCCTGATTTAAACCTTAAAAAAAATAAAAAAATAAATAAAAAATAAAAATAAAAAAAAATAAAAAAAAAATGTTTCACCAAGTGATAAGTGAGAAAATTATTCAAGAAATGCCTGATTGTTTTGTATTTTCGTTAATTTTAAAAATGTTAAACTTTTAGTCAATTTTCCAATTTTTGTGAATATCCAAGTATTTATTGATTTTTAAAATTTTGACGCGTTTCATGAAATTCCAATATTTTCGTGAATTTTCAAAATTATAACGGTTTTCGTGAATTTCATACATTTTAAAAATGTTGATATCATCCCAGAATTTTCTTGATTTTTGTCAGATTTTAAAACATTAGCAATTTTCGTGAAAATCTTAAACGTTAGTTAAGTTTTATGAATTTCTGCAATTATTTTTTGTAATTTAATTTACAATTATATATTATTTTTAAGTTATTAGCAATTTTTTGTGACTTTCCGTTAATTTAAAAAATGTTGAAGGTTTTGATAAACTTAGAATTCTTTTTTTTTTTCAAGTTTCGAAAATGTTTAACGAATTTCCAAATCTTTAACGCTTTTCGTAACTTTGCCAAGGTTTCCTATAATTTTTAAAATTCCTGAATTTTTTGGATTTTCGTTAATTTTAAAAATGTTCATACTTTTAGCCAATTTTCTAATTATTGGTGAATTTTTCAAGTTTTTTTAAAATTTTTTTATTGTTTCATAAAATTCCAATATTTTCGGGAATTTTCAAAATTCTGACGGTTTTCATAAACTTTAAAACTGTTGATTCTATTCAAGAATTATCTTGATTTTCGTCAGATTTTAAAACATTCGCAATTTTCGTGAAAATTCATCTAGATTTTTAAAATTATCGAAAGTTTTTGGATTTTAGGTAAACCTTCGAAATTTTAAAATTAACTAAAAGCATAAAAAATTACGAAAAGCGTTTAGATTTTTAAAATTGACTACAACGATGGAAATTCATGAAAAAATGGTCAACATTTTGAAAATTAACTAAAATTGTAGAAGTTCATAAAAATTAACTAACGTTAGTTAATTTTTATGAATTTCTACAATTTTAGTTAATTTTCAAAATGTTGACCATTTTTCATGAATTTCCACCGTTGTAGTCAATTTTAAAAATCTAAACGCTTTTCGTAATTTTTTATGCTTTTCGGTAATTTTAAAATTTCGAAGGTTTAGCTAAAATCCAAAAACTTTCGATAATTTTAAAAATCTAGATGAATTTTTCAAGATTTTGAAATTGAACACTTAGAAAAACAGCAAATGCTTAAAAATGTATTAAATACACATCCTAATTCTTGATAGTAATTCCACTTTTTTTCTTCTTCTTCAAGATAATACACAATATCAAAATTCTAAAAACTATTTTGCACCTCCCTACTTAGCCATTCACACAATCTATCAACACCCAGCCCCCTTGAAAAGAATCAACTTAGGACTTTTTAAACTTCTCAATTATATATCCCCTTGCCAGCAAATTTATTTTCGAAAAAGATTACGACCAATTGTTGCGCGCAGTAGTAAGTAGCTGCACGTCCGAAGAAAGGATTGAAGGGTGCCTGGGGGATTAGGTGGTAATCCCTTAATTCCAAACAAGTAGTCGCTAGCAGCAGTGCAGGTGATTATTATGTTAAGTAAATGAGAAGAGGAAATAATGAAAAAGAATAAGAATGGGCGGAGCGGTCTTAAACTACAGGTAAAGGGATTTCGGAGGGTGGTTCGTTTACAAAATCTCTCACGGAAACGGAGAAATTTCACGAGCTTCTAGCGCGATCGCTATCTTTTTCTACACTTTTAGCCCATTAGAAGTAGGTTAATTTATACAGTCTTAACAGTTGCTGATGGTTATCTTAATGGATTAGAGATATACTTGTCAACAAGTCTAGAAAATTAAGTTATAGAAGGTGATAACCTTTATCTTTATATATCTCCTATGTTTCATAAAAAAAATCTCTAGAGTGCCATGCAAAATATTGTAAGTTGACAACCCTAGAATTATATATAATAATTATCATGTTTCACGTTTTATATGTCAATTCCTAAGACGTGTAGCCAACTGAAATTTAAAAATAAATTATATCGTGGCACTTTTTTTTATTGAACATACGATATTATTTTAAACTATTAATTAAAACACTTGGTAATTACTTGATAATGACATAGTTCAAACTATTTGGAAAGTTAATCAAAATCAGTGAAAATACCAAGTGTTTTTATAAATAGTTTATAGTGATTAACTTTTCCAATAGAGAAGAAAACTACTACCATAGAAAGCATTTTTTTAAAATTAGAATCAGCAGTTGGAAGAAGGAATTTTCTACAATAATACCTCATATGATATAAAATACAAAACAAGTTTAAATGTCTTGTTACAGATGCAATTATGGCCATCATTGGGGGTAAATGTTTAAACATTTATTATTTTTATAAAATCGTTTTATTTAAAGCTTTTAACGAGTGTTTACACTCCTTGATTAAGCATGAAGTAAAATGAGTTTAAAAAAACCTGAACGTTTGGATTTGGAAGCTTAGAGAAGCCTCAATTTGGATTTGGGCGCATTCCGTCCAAATCCAAACGTTCGGGCTTTTCTAAACTAGAAATTTTCATGCTTAATCAATGAGTGTAAACACTCGTTAGAAGCTTCAATGTATCATTATACAAGATGGAGTATATGTAATACTTCATACAATCTACATTATCATGATTTGTTAAAAGCTTGTATGATAAACAAGTTGCCTATTCCTCCGAATCTACGGTGAATTAATAATCTGTCTCCATTGAGAAAACAGTAAACAATGATAAGGCCAGCTGGTTGTTACTTAATAGTAAACCGTGAGGTCAACACTTTGTAAGATCACCAGTTCACTGATTAGATAGATGGGACCATGTGGTAACGAGAAACGGTGAAATTAATTTTAAAAAAACTTAGCTGGTGTGCTCGCGTTAAAAATAGGAATACCTCTAAAATGTACAGAAAGTGTTTACTGAATACCAACAGGTTTAATTATATCAAGAGGAAGTATCACAGCGATGGTGTGTTTGGATTTCGGCCGAAAGTGAAGGATGGATTTAAAGGTAGGTGAAACAGTTTTTGACTTTAAAGTTCGAAAAATTACTAAAAAATCTCACACCCCACTAAGCAAAAAATAAACAAATACACTACATTCCTTTGAAAATGGTCTAACAAACCGAAACTAGTCGGAATAAAGTTTTAATTTGTGAAACAATACCAAGTGTTTTTAATTTAAATAACTTTACATATTCTAATATGTTTCATCAAGTGCCAGATAAAAACTTAATTCAGGAAAAAAAAAAGTTATATCAACATTGTACCAACATTAAACGTCGTTTTTTTTATGTTGCTGAAACATTACTTAAATGGATTTGCTCAGTGGGACCCTTCTACAATACACAAGTTTGGAAATACAAAATCTTCATATTTTAAGTTATTATGCTAAAGTTTTATTATATCACTCATAAACTTCTATGATACACAAAAAATTAAGAGTGTACGAGACTATAAATCAAGAAGGTGAACTTTTTTAATTTGATCAAAAACATATTAATTGATAATTTGAATTATAGCCCTCTGAGCAAACACATTTAAGGTTTAATAATAACGTGAACATAATTACAATGCTTAATACCACATTTAATGTTTCTGTAATGTTTATTAAACTGATATGAATGATTTTTGCTCAGTGGGCATAATAATAATTTTATAATTCTCTTTTCAATATATCAAAATATTTTAGTGCCGGAAGATGTTTTACAAAAAAGAGCAAACGAGAGCAATTTCTACAGGCTTGTGACCGCTTTCAGGCAACACGCACATAAATCAGCTAAGGTTAATCCTGTCGCTATCACCGAGAGTGCTGGGTAAATAAATCTGCATGAAAATAAATGGTATTTGCATAAAATTACTTAATACGCATCAAGGCTATAACATTTATTTTATAATCATCAACTAACACATATACCTACTTATAATTAATAAGTGTTCTTAATAGAGCTGGGAATTTTGATGTTCGACGTATTCGACTATTCGAATTTCAAAATATTCGACTAGTCACCTTATTCGACTATTATTCGAAAATATTCGAACCGATTAAAATATTCAAACCGATTAAAATATTCGAACCGATTAAAGTATCCGATCCGATTAAAATATTCGAACCGATTAAAATATCCGAACCGATTAAAATATTCGGACCGATTAAAATATCCGAACCGATTAAAATATTCGGACCGATTAAAATATCCGGACCGATTAAAATATTCGAACCGACTAAAATATTCGAACCGATTAAAATATTCGAACCGATTAAAATATTCGAACCGATTAAATTATTCGAAACCAATTAATAGGTTAGTCGAATAAACAGTGTATTCGAAGAAATTTTTTATTCGACTATTCGAACATTTGATAATCGAATATTCGACTAATTCGACTATTTTGCCCAGCCCTAGTTCTTAACAAATTAAAACAATTTCAGTTTTATTTTGTGATTCATTTAAAGTATTTTATAGAGCTGAAGAATTGGATTTTAAAAGATATGGGTTGAATGAACAGGATAGTATAAATGTCCAAGGTATATTGAATATGGGTGTGCCACAGGGATCTCTATCAGAAGCACTAGAATTTCTGAAACTAGTCTACAACGATAAAATAAGTGCAGAATTTACTTATTTAGAGGTAAATATGCAAAATTAATATTATTTTTAATGAAGTCTTCAGTAATTTTGTGAACATATAAAAAACTATTAATTATTGCAGTAATTCCTTTCTTCACTGATTAGTTTTATTTACTATATGTACATATCGAACACTATGTGTTCATTTTCAATAGTAATACAATTGACAAATATGTTTATTTTATTAATTGGCAGTGTCACTCAAACAAACATTTCAAGGAGAGGATTATTTTGTAAATAAAACTAATCAGTGAAGAAAGGAATTACTACAAAATTAATAGAAAACACTTAACATAACTAAGAGAATAATATATAAAAAACTAATACTGGATGATTTAAATTAAAACACTTGGTTTGTTTCACTTATAATTGAAACAAACCAAGTGTTTCATTTCAATTTAATTTAAATCATCCATTATTAGATTAAAAAATGTTTCACCACGGGTTAAGTGAGAAATTAATTAAAGATATATATAAATAACTATTCAAATCCAATAATAAATGCCCACTGAGCGAAAAACAAACAAATAACGTTACATCAACATTGTAGCAACATTAAACGTTGTTTTATGAAACATTACTTAAATGTGGTTGCTCAGTGGGTAGGCTTTAAAATACTTTAGCATATTCCATAATTAGACTGCGAATTTAATTTACGGAGCAGGCTTTGAATCATTGTTATTGTTATAAATTGTTTTGTTTTTCTTAATATGAACAATCAAACTTGATATTTCGAGATCTTGGTGGTGTGATACAGGTTGTGTGTTTTAGGTTAGGACAAGTTTAATCACATATTATGTTGTAAATCAACTTTTAATTTGTAGGTTACGTGAAGAGAAATGTGACATTAATATGACAATTCAATTAACTCACAAAGATTACGATTACAAATGTATTTATTGTTTTTTTTTCACCACCTCAAATTATTTCTATGTACTACTAATTTAACAAAGTCTCTCTGATGATCAGGTAGGATAGGAGGATCAGGTAATATTCCTTGCTCAGGAATATCTGTCTTCTTAATTATCGGCCCATTTATATGTTCAAATTTTAATAATACTCCAAATACAAGGAATTTTTCTTTTAGGTACAGTATATTTTGAACTTCACTTTAAATCAGTGTTTTATACGCGTGGCGCATGAAGTAAAATTTCGAGTTTAGAAAAGCCCCGTGAAAATTTGTCTCGGGTCGCTGCGCGACCCTCGACAAATTTTCTACGCGGGGCTTTTCTAAACTCGAAATTTTACTTCATGCTTAGTCTGGGAGTGGAAAACACTCGTTAGAATTTTTCAATTGAAGTTTTCAAAAAGATCACGAATGTCTGAAAATGTTAAGATTTTTCAATATAAATTTTCAGATATTCGTAATTTTAATAAAAACGTTCAATTAAAAAACTCGAACGAGTGTTTTCCACTCCCAGACTAAGCATGAAGTAAAATTTCGAGTTTAGAAAAGTCCCGGGACAATTTTTCTGGGCTTTTCTAAACTCGAAATTTTACTTCTTGCCCCACGCGAATAAAACATAGATTTCAAGTGATGTTTTAATATATATAAATTTCACAATATCTTTGTGTTTTATACGCGTGGCGCATGAAGTAAAATTTCGAGTTTACAAAAGCCCAGAAAATTTGTCTCGGCAAAAATTTGTCTCGACAAATTTTCACGGGGCTTTTCTAAACTCGAAATTTTGCTTCATGCTTAGTCTGGGAGTGGAAAACACTCGTTAGAGTTTTTCAATTGAAAGTTTTTAATAAGATCACGAATGTCTGAAAATGTTACGATTTTTCAATGTAAATTTTCAGACATTCGTGATCTTGTTAAAAACTTTCAATTGAAAAATTTCAACGAGTGTTTTCCACTCCCAGACTAAGCATGAAGTAAAATTTCGAGTTTAGAAAAGCCCCGTGAAAATTTGTCAAGGGTCGCGCAGCGACCCGAGACAAATTTTCACGGGGCTTTTCTAAACTCGAAATTTTACTTCATGCGCCACGCGTATAAAACACTGATGTCAAGTGAGATTCAAATATACATACATTTCACAGTATTTTAGGGTTTTATACGCGTGGCGCATGAAGTAAAATTTCGAGTTTAGAAAAGCCCCGTGAAAATTTGTCTCGGGTCGCTGCGCGACCCTCGACAAATTTTCTACGCGGGGCTTTTCTAAACTCGAAATTTTACTCCATGCTTAGTCTGGGAGTGGAGAACACTCGTTAGAGTTTTTCAATTGAAAGTTTTTATTAAGATCACGAATGTCTGAACATTTTACGATTTTTCAATGTAAATTTTCAGACATTCGTGATCTTATTAAAAACTTTCAATTAAAAAACTTTAACGAGTGTTTTCCACTCCCAGACTAAGCATGAAGTAAAATTTCGAGTTTAGAAAAGCCCCGTGAAAATTTGTCGAGGGTCGCGCAGCGACCCGAGACAAATTTTCACGGGGCTTTTCTAAACTCGAAATTTTACTTCATGCGCCACGCGTATAAAACACTGATGTCAAGTGAGATTCAAATATACATACATTTCACAGTATTTTAGGGTTTTATACGCGTGGCGCATGAAGTAAAATTTCGAGTTTAGAAAAGCCCGCGTAGAAAATTTGTCGAGGGTCGCGCCACGCGTATAAAACACAAAGATATTGTGAAATTTATATATATTCAAACATCACTTGAAATCTGTTTAATACGCGTAATTTTAATAAAAACGTTCAATTAAAAAACTCGAACGAGTGTTTTCCACTCCCAGACTAAGCATAAAGTAAAATTTCGAGTTTAGAAAAGTCCCGGGACAATTTTTCTGGGCTTTTCTAAACTCGAAATTTTACTTCTTGCCCCACGCGAATAAAACATAGATTTCAAGTGATGTTTTAATATATATAAATTTCACAATATCTTTGTGTTTTATACGCGTGGCGCATGAAGTAAAATTTCGAGTTTACAAAAGCCCAGAAAATTTGTCTCGGCAAAAATTTGTCTCGACAAATTTTCACGGGGCTTTTCTAAACTCGAAATTTTGCTTCATGCTTAGTCTGGGAGTGGAAAACACTCGTTAGAGTTTTTCAATTGAAAGTTTTTAATAAGATCACGAATGTCTGAAAATGTTACGATTTTTCAATGTAAATTTTCAGACATTCGTGATCTTGTTAAAAACTTTCAATTGAAAAATGTCAACGAGTGTTTTCCACTCCCAGACTAAGCATGAAGTAAAATTTCGAGTTTAGAAAAGCCCCGTGAAAATTTGTCAAGGGTCGCGCAGCGACCCGAGACAAATTTTCACGGGGCTTTTCTAAACTCGAAATTTTACTTCATGCGCCACGCGTATAAAACACTGATGTCAAGTGAGATTCAAATATACATACATTTCACAGTATTTTAGGGTTTTATACGCGTGGCGCATGAAGTAAAATTTCGAGTTTAGAAAAGCCCCGTGAAAATTTGTCTCGGGTCGCTGCGCGACCCTCGACAAATTTTCTACGCGGGGCTTTTCTAAACTCGAAATTTTACTCCATGCTTAGTCTGGGAGTGGAGAACACTCGTTAGAGTTTTTCAATTGAAAGTTTTTATTAAGATCACGAATGTCTGAACATTTTACGATTTTTCAATGTAAATTTTCAGACATTCGTGATCTTATTAAAAACTTTCAATTAAAAAACTTTAACGAGTGTTTTCCACTCCCAGACTAAGCATGAAGTAAAATTTCGAGTTTAGAAAAGCCCCGTGAAAATTTGTCGAGGGTCGCGCAGCGACCCGAGACAAATTTTCACGGGGCTTTTCTAAACTCGAAATTTTACTTCATGCGCCACGCGTATAAAACACTGATGTCAAGTGAGATTCAAATATACATACATTTCACAGTATTTTAGGGTTTTATACGTGTGGCGCATGAAGTAAAATTTCGAGTTTAGAAAAGCCCGCGTAGAAAATTTGTCGAGGGTCGCGCCACGCGTATAAAACACAAAGATATTGTGAAATTTATATATATTCAAACATCACTTGAAATCTGTGTTTTATACGCGTGGCGCATGAAGTAAAATTTCGAGTTTAGAAAAGCCCAGAAAATTTGTCTCAGGTCGCTGCGCGACCCTCGACAAATTTTCACAGGGCTTTTCTAAACTCGAAATTTTACTTTATGCTTAGTCTGGGAGTGGAAAACACTCGTTAGAGTTTTTCAACTGAAAATTTTTAATAAGATCACGAATGTCTGAAAATGTTACGATTTTTCAATGTAAATTTTCAGACATTCGTGATCTTATTAAAAACTTTCAATTGAAAAACTCTAACGAGTGTTTTCCACTCCCAGACTAAGCACGAAGTAAAATTTCGAGTTTAGAAAAGCCCCGTGAAAATTTGTCTCGGGTCGCTGCGTGACCCTCGACAAATTTTCTACGCGGGGCTTTTCTAAACTCGAAATTTTACTTCATGCGCCACGCGTATAAAACACTGATTTAAAGTGAAGTTCAAAATCTACTTCGACTAAGTTCTGATCACATGTTCGTTAATTTTACAAATGTTTACATGGAATAAGTGAAAGTATAATTTAAAGAAAAAATCCCTGTATGTATGTGTTGTAAAGTTGCAAGTTGTAGCGTTCTCTTTTTTGAAAATCTCTGCATCGTGACAATTTATTTGACAAATTATGATTTATTTGTCACATTGATAATCATTTACAAACATCTTAAAATTTGATGTTTTAAGTACCCTACTGTTAAAGCAGGACTGCAACTGTTCGCACTAAATACACCCTACACACTGAGCAAACACATTTAAGTAATGTTTCATCAACATTAAAATAACATTTAATGTTGCTACAATGTTGATATAACCTTATTTGTTTGTTTTTTGCTCAGTGGGTGAGTTTGATCATATTAAAAAAAAAAACAGAGTTTAGTAACATTTTGTTAAAAATGTTCAATAAAATATTTCATTTATTAAAATGATGCATAGAGTGAGGAAGAAATAGAATGGTTAAGTCAAAGACTAGAATCACTACCAAGAGAGGAAATATCCAAAGACACAAAAATCAGCATAGCTAAAGAATTACTCAAATCACAAGCCTTTGACCAGTTTTTGGCAGTAAAATTCAGCAGCGTGAAAAGATACGGTGGTGAAGGGGCTGAGAGTATGATGGCTTTTTTCAGTGAGCTGTTTAACAATTCCGCAAAGGGTAAGGAGTAATTTTTGCAGTCGAGTGATTTTATTTCACGTGGCATCCTTTTTTTAGATGGCGTCGAACAAATAGTATTAGCAATGCCACATAGGGGCCGTCTTAATCTTCTCACCGGAATGTTGAAATTCCCTCCGGTGAAAATGTTCCATAAATTGAAAGGACGTCCCGATTTTCCTGATAAGTATAAGTGCACTGGGGATGTGCTAAGTCATTGCAGTAAGTATTTTACTACTAAAATAATATTGTTAACTTGAAAGGCCAGTAGCGCAGCTAGAATTTCGCTTTAGGTGAGGCCCAATACAAATTAGATATTATCAGGTTTTTAGAAAAATTAAAATGTATCTAAATTAGTGATATTATAATAATAATAATATCTTTATTTACGGTTCACCATTCTACAATAATAATATAAAATATAGTTTATAAAAATAAATTATGAAATAAATACAATAAAATAGACATATACGCATTCACAAGCGAAACAATACTACATGTAAAAATCAGGGAAAGTGAGAATAGTCACAATAACACATTAAAATAATACAATTTTAGAGTATCGTCAATATAATTAAATAGGTACCAACACAGTAGCATAGCATAGCAATATATTAAAAATCATTAAATTTTAAAAGTTTACTACGGAGCTGTCCTAAAGTGACTAAAGTGACATTAAATAAATCCACATCTACAACATCGGAATTATGAAGCAGACGCGAAGTTGCAAAATGTTTCGCATATTCTGTTTTTTTAATTGGTATAAAAAAATTGTAATTGCTTCTAAGAGACCTAGATGGTACATGAATATTAATGTTGTTTAATAAGAATGGTGAATTAATATGACCATTTAATAGTTTATACACAAACATTATATCATTATTGAAACGTCTTTGTTCCAATGTATGTAAACGGAATTTACTTAATAAATTAAGGTAGTCATCGCCCAAACCAAATTTAAATGAACTAAATTTAACAAATTTACGCTGAACCCTTACAATCGCATTAATTTCAGTGGCAGTATGGGGGCACCAAAACAATGAGCAATACTCCAAATGGGGACGAACTAATGCCACATACAGTTTAATGTGTGTATAGGAATTCTGAAACTCAGCGCAATTTCTTTTCACAAAACCAAGCATTAGAAATGCTTTTGATGTTATAGTGCTAATATGAGTAGAGAACCTCCAATTACTGGTGAGGTTCACACCTAGGTCCTTAACTGAGTCTAAAGGAGTGAGGTGCCTATTGTTAATTAAATAATCGTGAGATATATGTGACCTGTTTTTATAGAATGAGATCACATTACATTTATTTAAATTTAATTGCATTTTATTTAATGCACACCAATTATTAAATCTATTCAAGTCATCTTGAAATGGTTTAGATGTATTGTTTTTCTCTACAGTATAAAACATTTTCATATCGTCGGCAAATAAAAGGCACTGTGCATATTGGAAACATGCGGTGACATCGTTTATAAAGATATTGAAGAGAAGCGGACCTACGTGTGAACCTTGGGGGACACCAGAAGATACAGATATAGATGTTGAAACGAACAAGCCTACGCGAACTCTTTGTGATCTGTCGCTAAGATATGATTTTATCCAGTTAAAAAGTGATCCGTGTATACCTAGTTTGAGTAATTTTGTTAATAAAATGCCATGGTCGACTGTATCAAACGCCTTGGCAAAGTCGGTATATACTGAGTCAACCTGGTGGCCCTTTTCCAAGGCGTCTGTAATGTAAGTCCCGTACACAAGAAGGTTCGTAGTTGTAGAGAGCCCTCGTCTGAAACCGTGCTGCTCCTCTACTACAAGTGGGTCTACGATTGGCGATATTTGTAGTGTCACTAACTTTTCAAATATTTTTGGTATGTGCGATATAATCGAAATCGGCCTGTAGTTTTTTACTGAATTTTTAGACCCACTTTTATGGATAGGCGTAATAAGAGAGTCTTTCCAGAAAGAAGGAAATACGCCAGCTTCTAATGAGTTATTAAAAATAAGCCACAGAGGTCGACTGGGAGAAAATGAACAATGTTTTAGAAATACTGCAGACAAAGCATCTGAGCCCATAGAGTAGTTTATGCACTTACTTCAACAAAAAGTTGAAGAAATTCATCAAAAATTGACAAAAATCTTGTTTCCTAATACTTTATTGAAACCCTAGGTTTCCACCTTTAGACTTGCTTTGCCTGGACAAAAATCTTATTTCCTAATAATTTATTGAAACCCTAGGTGTCCACCGTTGGACTTGCTTTGCCTAACCTGGATAAAAGCCTTGGCTGCAACCCTACAACAAGTATTTTACTACTAAAATAATATTGTTAACTCGAAAGGTCAGTGGCGCAGCTAGGATTTCGCCTTAGGCGAGGTCCAATACAAATTAGATATCAGGTTTTTAGAAAAATGAAAATGTATGTAAATTAGTGATATTATGTACTTATTTACTTAAAAATCAACAAAGAGTTGAAGAAACTTATCAAAAATTGACAAAAATCTTGTTTCTTAATAATTTATTAAAACCCTAGGATTCCACCTTTGGACTTGCTTTCCCTAACCTGGACAAAAATCTTGTTTCCTAATAATTTATTGAAACCCTAAGTTTCCACCCTTGGACTTGCTTTGCCTAACTTGGATAAAAGCCTTAGCTGCAACCCTACAATAAGTATTTTACTACTAAAATAATATTGTTAACTCGAAAGGCCTGTGGCGCAGCTAGGATTTCGCCTTAGGCAAGGCCCAATACAAATCAGATATCAGGTTTTTAGAAAAATTAAAATGTATATAAATTAGTAATAATATGCACTTATTTACTTAAAAATCAACAAAGAGTTGAAGAAATTTATCAAAAATTGACAGAAATCGTGTTTCCTAATAATTTATTGAAACCCTAAGTTTACACCCGTAAATTTGCTTTGCCTAACCTGGAGAAAAACCTTGTTTCCTAATAATTTATTGAAACCCTAGGTTTCCACCCTTGGACTTGCTTTGCCTAACCTGGGTAAAAGCCTTGGCTGCAATAAGTATATATTTGTATTATCATTACAGTTTCATCAGTTGACTTAGACATAGAAGGCAATCCACTTCACGTAACCATGTTATACAATCCTTCACACTTGGAGGCAGTGAACGCTGTATCAATGGGCAAAACGAGATCAAAATACCTCAGCAACAAAAAGGGAGAGTATACGGAAACCGGCGGTCTTTTCGGTGAAAAATACTTGAATGTGCAAGTAGGTGCTCCTCGCACAATACAAATTTTCTGTTTCACCAATTTTCTTAATACAGATCCATGGTGATGCTGCTTACTCGGGACAAGGCATCAATCAAGAATGTCTGGAACTGGCATCAGCTCCGCATTTCGAAATCGGCGGCACCGTCCATCTCATCGTCAACAATCAAGTCGGTTTCACGACGCCCTCGGAT
This sequence comes from Philonthus cognatus, assembly GCA_932526585.2. Classification (NCBI taxonomy): domain Eukaryota; kingdom Metazoa; phylum Arthropoda; class Insecta; order Coleoptera; family Staphylinidae; genus Philonthus; species Philonthus cognatus. Next base: position 51,958,668 of record OW052247.1, on the reverse strand, counting down.
AGAGGAAGATCCTCCAGGCATACATCTGATTTGGCGAAAATTATTTCCGCGCCGGTGCTTCATGTTAATGGAGATCACCCAGAGGTGAGAACAAATCAATTGAAATAAATTGATTGTGAGTTTAATTAATTAAGTGCTTTATTCGTCAAATTAAATCAATTGAAACTTGATTAAAAATAGTTAACGTGTTATTTCCACATTATAGGAAGTTTTAAAAGCAACCAGAGTGGCGTTTGAATACCAAAGGAAATTCAAAAAGGATATTTTCATAGACATGAACTGTTTCCGCCAATGGGGACATAACGAGCTGGATGATCCCACGTTTACTAATCCAAAATTGTACAAAATTATTAAATCTAGAAGGTAATGTGACACAGTAAATTTATAGATATTTATTTTAGTTCCAAGCTTTAAACTATAAACACATCTTACTTTCAGAACAGTTCCCGACACATATGCGGATAAATTAGTCGAGGAAGGAGTGTTAACCAAAGAGGACGTTCAATCTTTTGTAAGCGAACACAATGATTGGTTGAATGAACACTTGAAATCTGCGGAAACTTACTCACCTGAGGTAATTATGAATTAAATTAACTTAGGGTTTGTTACATACAGAGAGTTTTATGTAATACCGAACATTTTCATAACGAGAATTTTTCTTCGAAGTATCCATATGATTACATTGCACATTTTCTGATGCTCGGTTTATTAAAAGAATCCAATTTGAAGCTTTAAGCAAGTGTTTTCCACTCCCAGGCTAAGCATAAAGTAAATTTTCGGGTTTAGAAAAGCCTGAAAATGGTTGGTCGCGTAGCGCGAAGCGCGGAGCGGCCAAACCAAATTTTCAGGCTTTTCTAAACTCGAAATTTTACTTCATGCGCCACCGGTACAAAACACTAACATATTACGAAGATTAAAACACACCGCTAAACTTTACATTGCATCAGTGTTTTGTACCGGTGGCGCATGAAGTAAAATTTCGAGTTTAGAAAAGCCTGAAAATTTGGTTTGGCCGCTCCGCGCTTCGCGCTACGCGACCAAACCAAATTTTCAGGCTTTTCTAAACTCGAAATTTTACTTCATGCTTAGCCTGGGAGTGTGGAACACTCGCTTAAAGCTTCAAATTAAATTCTTTTAATAAACCAAGCATCAAAAAATGTGCAACGTATGCATATGGATACTTCAAAGAAAAATTCTCGTTATGAAAATGTTCGGTGTTACATAAAACTCTCTGTATAAGGTTTGGTATAATCTCAAAATCTGAAGTATTTCAAAATGACATTTGATCAATAAAAAATTTTATATTGAAATTCAAAATTCCATTAGAATGGTAGGAGATGCAAAAATGTAGTGCAATTAAAAATTAAAGATGTGTATGCAATGGGCCCCTAGAATATTGCTACATTCGCGATATTAGTGTTAATTAACCTTTTAGGATGAACACTACAAAAAACAATGGACAGGATTTATGCCAGCGCAGAATTTGGTCACAGTATGGGACACTGGAATCCATCAAGATGTCCTCAAGTTTATTGGAGAGAAGTCCGTTCAATTTCCAGAAGGTTTTGTAAGTAATTAAGCAAATTATGAGAAAAGTTGATTTCTTAAGAATATGCTGTTATTTCAGAATATACATCCACATCTACTTAAAACGTACGTTAAGAATCGATTGAAGAATGTTTCAAATGGGTATGACATAGACTGGGCTACAGCTGAAGCTATGGCAATTGGGTCACTTTTATACCAAGGTAAAAAAATGTAAGGTACGATTCACGAGAGGTGTCCCATGGTTTCCTCGATTTGTAGTGCTTTCTGCACCAATACATGTAATACGAAAATAGTTTGATGTCATCAGATCTCATAGTTTCCTTGATTTGTAGTGCTTTCTGTACCAATACATATAATACGAAAATAGTTAATGTCATCAGATTACGTGTGTGAAAAGAGACAGAAAACTTCATAATATGTCTGCTATGGTTTTTAGATGGAACATGCGAAAACGTATGTACCGGGTATGCAGCTTTAACATTTTAAGGTTAAACGTCACATTTTGACAATGTCTTCGTAAAACTAAATCTGCGAAAACCCAGCCACAAATCATTTTAATTAATGTGCACAATCGTTTTAAATGTGAGTTTAGGTGGTATAATTGCAATTTCGACATCTACTAAATAGTTCAGGCATTTACAGAAATAAATAATCCATTTATGTTAATTTTGTGTAAGCTCAAACGAAAATGTTAGTTGAATCGAATGCGCATTCAGTAGATTTGGCAAATAGTCATCGAATTAATCTGTTAATACAGGGAATTTTTCTCTTAAATTTACATACAAGGATTTTCTGTTAGATATACATATGTATACGCTTTTTTTAAAAGAGTTCAATTTGAAGCTTAAAACGAGTGTTTTCCACTCCTAGACTAAGCATGAAGTAAAATTTCGAGTTTAGAAAAGCCTGAAAATTTGGTTTGGTCGCGTAGCGCGAAGCGCGGAGCGGCCAAACCAAATTTTCAGGCTTTTCTAAACTCGAAATTTTACTTCATGCGCCACGCGTATTAAACACTAATAGCACTGAAACATTGTGAACGAGTAAACTTCGCTTGAAATCAGTGCCTTATACGAGTGGCGCATGAAGTAAAATTTCGAGTTTAGAAAAACCTGAAAATTTGGTTTGGTCGCTCCGCGCTTCGCGCTACGCAACCAAACCAAATTTTCAGGCTTTTCTAAACTCGAAATTTTACTTCATGCTTAACCTGGGAGTAGAAAACACTCGTTTAAACTTTAAATTAACCTCTTTTAAGAAAACAACGAATATTAAAAATCTACAACACGTAATTGGGATTTGCATACTTAAAAGAAAAAATTAATAAGAAATAATAATTTAAAGTTTTTCTAAATCAAAGAACACTAATATACTCGCGACCTAAACAGTATGACATTGTCCTGTAACGTCAAAATTTGACACAACTAGGAAACATCGTTGCAGATACAACTGTCGACATACTCTCTAAAGAGTTTGAACCACACATTCCACATTAATGAGTCATAGGACATCTCTCCCGAATTCCACAATACAATAATGTTTTAACCCAAAAAATGTTTAAACGTGGCCAATGATTTCTCAGTACATTTGTAAATGACGAAACTATTTTTCGACCAATATCCTGGAATTTGAAACTTTGCACCTTAGTAATAAATAAGTGCAACGTTTTAAATCCTAGGAAAAATACTACGTGGTCAACAATTTCACAGTAAATTTGTAAATGAAAAAACAATGGGCCAATTATGTACTAAGCAATCATGTTGATACCTCAGAACAAGCGACAAGTTTTTGCTATTAAAAGGTTAGTAGGTTAGTTCCAGCCAATTTTAGAAAAGTTTTAATATCAGAAATGTTTCCGCTCTTTTAAAAAGTAAACATATTGCTACTTTCATTTGTCTCTCATTTGTAAACGTCAATTTATCAATAAACAGTATTAAACAAGTAAGGTTATGTTTTCAAGCTACTGACTTGTAAAATTTTAACAAGTCAGTATACTAACTTGTTAAAATTTAACAAGTTAGTACTGGAATAGTAATTTATAGTTTTTCGTGAATTGAATTTATTAAAGCAAAATACAATAAATACTATTATTTTAATAATGCACTGCAACGATAAAACACAATTTATTCACTATTAATCTCTTTTATTTGTATTATATATATTAAATATACAGTTTGTACTTCCAGTAATGGAAATCGAACCACCTGGCGCACAAATTGAGGAAGGTATAACATTTGGAGCTAAACTTGATATCGAACCATCTAGCGCACAAATTGATGAAGGCATAACACTAGGAGCAAAACATCTAACAAAAAACGTTCCACCTCTCCCTTACTTAATACTTTGGCTTTTTTTGGAGTATACCGCTCATTCTTTCATTTGAGGAATGCAATTACTTTCTGAAACCTACAAATATTAATGAACACCACTTTTTTTAATATTTTAACATTGAATACCTGTGAACTGGAACATTTTCCTTCATATTTAAACAGCTTTTTAACATTGACCATTTCGTCCATAGCGAATTAGGGCTAAATTTTTCAGCAAGGTGACTTACATATGCCAATATCACATCTTCTGTCACGCCAATCACGTCACTTTCTTTCTGCCATATTTTAAAGTCCGTATACTCCCGCTCATATCTCATCGCTGACTTTACTGGCAGCAAACTTGAAACAACTCTTGCGGCTGCCTCAGTAATTGCTAGAGGCACTTTCGGAGGCACGCTCATGTTAAACGAATTGCGAAATAATTTAATTTGATTTAATCAAATAAACAACATAAGTATCCACGGAAATGTTTCATAACTTACTACATATTTTTTTGTAGTTCCAATTTGATTAAATTTACCAAATAATTGTATTTTAATTAATTACAAATGATTGACAAATAAAATATATAACAATATACGCAAGTTAACGGGTTTTACTGGCTCCAGAAGGTGACTGGCTCGTCTAGCGACTCGCCAGTCATATCCTTCTGTCCGCCAGTAAAAACCGTTTTAACAATGCTAATAATGTTAAATACTATAACCAGTCTTGTTCTGAAATATAGAAGTGTCCCACTGAGCCAAAAACAAACAAATAACGTTATATAAACATTGCAACAACATTAAACGTTGTATTAATGTTGATAAAACATTACTTCAATGTGTTTGTGCAGTGGGGTTACTTCCAAATATTTTCAACTAATTGAATTCAGGTTATAACGTGAGAATAAGTGGGCAAGATGTAGGAAGAGGAACGTTCTCCCACCGGCACGCCATGCTGGTCGATCAAATATCCAATAATATTTACATCCCATTGAATTCCTTGGATAAAGGACAGACCGGATTCCTTGAAGTAGGTTTTATGAAAAAAACTTCATGAAAACGCAAAAACCGTAATTAATAAAAATATTACAGGTGGCAAACAGTATTCTCTCAGAGGAAGCCGTTTTGGGCTACGAATATGGAATGAGCGTCGATGATCCCAACAATTTGGTAATTTGGGAAGCGCAGTTTGGCGATTTCTTCAACGGAGCGCAAATCATCATCGATACTTTTATAACTTGTGGTGAAGGTGAGTTAAATAGTACTTCATGCTTAATCTGGGAGTGGAAACACTCATTCGAAGTATCAAACCGAACGCTTTTATAAAATACAATATTTAAAAGAAAACTTGGCCGATGTGAAGTTTACGGGATGTTCTCGAAAATTGATTTTTTATATTGATACTTGTAGAATCGCGTATGGAATGGCCGAAAATGACGAAAAAAAAGTGCGGAAACCACGTTTAGCCCCATTTGGGGGCTCCGAAAGGGTGAAAATTGGTGTATTTCAACAGTGTTTTTTGGTGTGTACAAAATAAAATGTGGTGATTATATGTATTCGTTTCACAAAACTAAATGGTTTAAATGTGTTTTTATAAGGATAGGACTTACAGTTTGCTTAAAACTTTCACTTAAATATTACGATTTTTGACAGGTTATGTTATCACCTACTTCCATTGTTATTCATAGATATAGCACAATTGATGCTAAGGGACCATGGTTTTGAATCAAATTTAAGGTTCAATTTCTGTACACCAGGAGGCAGCAGCAATATTTTAAAAAACATTTGATAAAAATCAAGCAGTGAAAATAATAAAAACAATTGATTGGAATTAGAGTTTCATAATTTAATACGCACATGGAGAGAATAACTCTTCTTAGTTTATTTAATCTTGTCCAAAATAATTTCTTTCAGCGAAATGGATTTGGGGATCTGGTTTAACGATGTTGCTACCTCACGGATACGACGGAGCAGGCCCTGAACACAGCTCTTCGAAAATCGAGAGATTTTTACAGCTGACGGACTCAAATGAAAATAAACCCGACGGTGACGATGTCAACTTCCAGGTTTGCCAGCCTAGTACTCCAGCACAATATTTTCATTTATTGAGAAGACAGGTAAGGGGAGCTATTCACAACACCAATGCAATTTGTCATCAGTGAGAAATCGTACTGAAATACGTCATTTTAGTAAAAAATGACCAAACCGCATAAAGTAAAATGACGTAATTTCTGTGCGACTTCTCATCGATGACAAATTGAATCGGTGTTGTGAATAGCCCCCAAAATTCTTCATTTAACACAGGTTTTTTTGATTGTATCTTGAATTAGTTTATCATCTTTCAGGTGGTGAAAGATACAGCGAGTTTTTCTTTCAAGTATACGTTTTAATTGTTTAGGTATTCGTTGCTTTTTTTTTAAGTGTTCGTGTAAAATCTTTAAACGAGTGTTTTCCACTCCTAGATTAAGCATGAAGTAAAATTTCGAGTTTAGAAAAGCCTGAAAATTTGGTTTGGTTGCGTAGCGCGAAGCGCTACGCGACCAAACCAAATTTTCAGGCTTTTCTAAACTCGAAATTTTACTTCATGCGCCACGCGTATAAGACACTGATTTCAAGCGAAGTTTACTCGATCACAATGTTTCAGTGCCATTAGTGTTTAATACGCGTGGCGCATGAAGTAAAATTTCGAGTTTAGAAAAGCCTGAAAATTTGGTTTGGCCGCGTAAAACACTGAGATATTCTGAAGTTCAAAATATACTAAATTTTATTTGAAATCTGCGTTTTACACGCGTGACGCAAGAAGTAAAATTTCGAGTTTAGAGAATCCTGAAAATTTAATTTAGTTGCTTCGCGCTACGCGACCAAACCAAATTTTAAGGCTTTTCTAAACTCGAAATTTTACTACATGCTTAATCTGGGAGTAGAAAGCACTCGTTCAAAGCTTTGAATTGAACACTTTAAAAAAAAAACGACTAATAGCGGAAATTTTACAAAATATGCATAAGTATATTTAAAAGAAAATCCCCAGTATTTAACTATGATTTTAAAAAACACTTGATTAAATTTCACTAAAATATTCATTGATTCTTATGGATTACTACTTTTGTTAAGGTATTAATTAAAATTCTTACTTTTTAGATGTTGAGAAATTACAGAAAACCATTAATTATAATAGCACCGAAAACTTTACTGCGACTTTCCGCTGCAACTTCAGGTTTTTCAGAAATGGAAGAAGGAACTTCATTCATGCCAGTTTTAAGTAAGTTTTTCATGACAAGAATAAAGAAACTAATTAAGTAAGTTTTTCATGACAAGAATACAGAAACGAATTAAGTAAGTTTTCATGACAAGAATACAGAAACAGATTAAGTAATTTTTTCATGACAAGAATACAGAAACTAATTTCTAAAATTTTACAGCCGATAGCTTAGTCAATCCAAACGATGTTCGAAAGGTAATCATCACATCAGGAAAACATTACTACACATTATCGGAGAAGAGGCAAAGCTTGGGTTTGAAAGACACCGCATTGGTCAGATTGGAAAGTTTCTGTCCATTTCCCACGATGGAATTACAACAAGAACTAGCCAAGTATTCAAACGCTAAAGGTAAGTTTAAACCCATCTATAAAACAAATAGTATATTGTAGAACGAGCATATAATGATAGCTATTATTCACGAGAACGAGGTTTGCGGAACGAGCAGATGGCGAGTGGAGCAAGTCGTTCGAGTGATTAATAGCCATTTTATGCGAGTTATACACTATGCTTTGTTCACGATAATAATAATATATAACACAACATTTATTATACAGAGAGTTTTATGTAACACCGAACATTTTCATAACGATAATTTTTTTTAAGTATACATAAGCATACGTTGTACATTTGCCGACGCTCGGTTGGTTAAAAGAAATTAATTTGAAGCTTTAAACGAGTGTTTTCCACTCCCAGGCTAAGCATGAAGTAAAATTTCGAGTTTAGAAAAGCCTGAAAATTAGGTTTGGTCGCGTAGCGCAGAGCGCTACACGACCAAACAAAATTTTCAGGCTTTTCTAAACTCGAAATTTTACTTCATGTTTAGCCTGGGAGTGGAAAACACTCGCTTAAAGCTTCAAATTAAATTCTTTTAATAATCCGAGCATCGAAAAATGTGCAACGTATGCATATGGATACTTAAAAAAAATCTCGTTATGAAAATGTTCGGTATTACATAAAACTCTCTGTATATATTTATGAAATACGCGTCAGTTTTAATGGTCGGTTTTATTTTATAATAATTTGACAGATAAATGATGACAGATTGCGGTATCATGATCTGAATGTGTAATAGGGTTAATTTCACTTTAACACAAATATCAACAATCGTTCAACAATAAATAATACTCACACAGTCTACCCTTTTGCTTAAGTTTCATAGAAACACGCTCTTAGCACAAAAAAACGAACTTTTCTGTTTGGATGGAGTTTTCACGGTTTTAACGTTTGTTCCGCTTTGAAAAACACTCGCGACGGATAGAAGCACAATTGTTTAACCGATTTGAAAATGATTTATATTTACAAACGCGTTTTGCGCGGGTTAACCTAGTGAGAACGGCAGAGATGTTAACGCGATTACTTCGTACTTTAACAAAATGGCGTCGACGACGTCATCACCACCATAGTCAAATGTAAGACAAAAGAAGCTGATTTAGCGGCAAAAAAATCGAACTAGGCAATTTCGTTTATCAATACTACTTACGTCACGGAATTGCGTGATTAATACATGCATTTAGCAGTACAACGAGCGCACCTTTTAATTCCGAGATGCATTACCTTGCCATTTTTGTTTCGCATGAAGTTGGCCACTGGAATGAAATTACAATTCTTCAGAAAAAAAAAAAGAATATCTGACTGAAGAACTATAATTGTTTTTTTTTTTCTTTTAAAGAGGTTCAAACTATTAGAATGTACCAATTCGAAAAAGAAACAGTGCGGTATAATACGGTACAACAATCAGATATAGAATTAAATTGAATGTACATTGGGTTGCATAAGGTTAGCGTCACCTAAATGTACCATTCAGTTACTCTTCTATGTATTGGTCATTTAATGATTGAATAGAGTTACAATTCTCAGAAAAAAAGGATCTCTCTGAAGGATTATATTTCATTGTTTTTTTTTTTCTGAAGAGGATTATTTGTTCATTTAATTTTATTTTTATCAAGTTACAAATCGATTTTTAATTTCAGTGTTCATCTGGAGTCAAGAAGAACCAAGAAATATGGGTGCTTGGACTTTTGTTAAGCCACGATTTGAAAATTTGCTTGGTCGTAAAGTAAGTACATACAGAGAGCCGATAAATTTGCTTCTTATATATTGTTTAAATATTCTATTAATTGGAAAATGCAATTTCACTTAAGTGCATACAATCATTTTTTTATGCAGGAAATTTGTCTTTAAGTAAAAATACATATCCAGATGTATACAATGTAAATTTTAAGACATTTTTTATTTTTTCAAACGTTTAATTTAAAGCCTCTAACGGGTGTTTCCACACCCAGATTAAGCACGAAGTAAAATTTCGAGTTTAGATAAGTCTGAAAATTTGATTGGTCGCGTAGCGCGGAGCGACCAAACCAAATTTTTAGGCTTTTCTAAACTCGAAATTTTACTTCATGCACCACCGGTATTAAACACTCAAATATTGTGAAGTTCAAAATATACTCAACTTGAGTTTATGTCTATTAACATGTTAACAAATTTTCCAACATTTTATTTTGATCTAACCAAATCTTTCAAGATTCAAACGCCTGGAGCAATTTGCTTTGGGATATCGCTCAAGTACTTCCAAAACCTCGTAAGTACTGATTTAAAAAAAAAAATTCTACGCAAGTCAGATATTATTAATTTAATAATATTAGTATGAACCATTTACTCAAAATACTTATTAAAAACCGCTATACCTACCATAAAAAAAATCAGAAAGATTGCGCAGTTCATATAATAATTAACTATGTAGCGGCTCACCTCATAGTACCAAGGGGTTCCGCTAATACCCTCTTGGAGGTGCGCACCGTCCACCCTGCAACACGAGGGTGGACAGTGCCCTTTTCACTATTGGCACCACCAGCGCACCACCTGACCATGTTTGGGGTTACAAGTACCTGTTCCGAACCCCAAATAGTCAGTTCTGGTAACTCACTCAACTCAGCTTCACTAAATAGCTCCTGCTAGATTTAGACTATCTAGATTACTGTTCGAGAGGAATATACCAAATAACCCAGCATATGTATGTTTGTAAAAGTCTTTGTACATAACGAAATAAACTTGTTTCTAAACCGTCTCTCGGCATTCAAACCCCGTTGCAACTAGTATTTAGTGTCGCCTCTAAATTTAACATTTTCGACTTACGAGGTTTTTGGAAGTAGTTGATCGATATATACATAAAAGAAAAAACCCTACATATCTGGAATTAATTTTATAGGTGATTCTAATGTTCTTTTTATTTTAGTTGATTTACGTTGGAAGAGACACTCTTCCAGTTCCGGCTGTCGGTGTGGGAATGTGGCACCAGCAACAAGCATCGGAAGTTTCGACCAAACCATTTTTGATAAAATGAGATCATCATTAAAATCAAAATATCATACGTTGTTACTAATTGTGCATTTAATACAAATATTTATTATATAAAAAAAGTTTCATTGAAATTCAAAATGCGTCACTAAAAAAAAAATGTAACGGTGAAAGCCGTTGCACTTAGTGACTTTTACTTTTAAATTAACAAAATTATAACTTGAAATAAGGAAAACCAAAACATGTTTGCTCCCGAAAATGGTAATATAATCTGTAAGAAAAATATTTATTATATATAAGAAAAAGTTTCATTGGGCCCGTTCATCAGACACAACAGTTGGGAGTTTACTGCCAACTGTTGGAGAATTCTCTAATGACCGGAACTGTTGGAAGTTTGATGCCAACAGTTGGCACTGTCAACAGCAAGCACGTTCGTCATGTTTGCAAGCGTACAAAATAGAAACGCCAGAGGAGCGGTAAAGCGTAAAAAAAAACATGTTGAGAGTAAAAAAAATATATAAAATTACGAAAATGTTATTCGTGAAAATGAAAACAATGTCTTAATTAATAAGACAACTTACGATGATAAATATCCATTGAAACAACTATTTCCCGTGCAAATACACCTCTGAATATTGAATTATACAGTGAAATATTTAAAATCTTATTTAATTTGATTTGTTATAACGCTCTATTAAAGTATATGTAATGTTTAGGTCAAATTCTCTTCAAACCAACTAATGAATAACATTTTCGTAATTTTATATATTTTGTTTAAAGTGTGCAAACTATAAGAAGCGTAAGCTTATTTTCTCGAATTGAAATAGTTTTGAATTTGAATTTATCTTGTTATATATAAAATTACGAAAAAACTATTTCGTAATTTTATATATTATGTTTAAAGTGTGCAAACTATAAGAAGCATAAGCTTATTTTCTCGAATTCAAATAGTTTTGAATTTGAATTTATCTTGTTATGTTGAGAGTATATTTTTCTGATGAATACGCCCATTAAAATGCCAAATGTGTCACTCTGAAAAAAAAATGAATGGTAAATCATTGCACTTATTGACTTTTTACTTTTAAATCAAGAAAATGATACCTTGAAATGAGGAAAACCGAAACATGTTCACTCCAGAAAATGGTGATATAATCTGTAATAAAAAAATATGATTTGTAATGAAATAATTTATTACTTTCATCAATGGAACAAAAAAAAAACTGCCACTTGCAACACAAAAAAAATTCAAGGTACTCTTTAAAAAGTATGCAATGATATGTAAAGGAAAAAACCATTCGAGGAAATATTGAAATATGTAGCCATATATTTTTTTATACAATGTACACAGTACAATACGGTGCTAGCTAACTAATAAAACGACACTGTCAGTATTGATCTACAAGCCTGACATTAATTCATGTAGACTTACTCTTATACCTTTAAACTTAGTTTAGAATTAGTATTAATTAGAAAAAGGGACAATATTTTACAATTACTTTGATATACATAAGACATCAGTCAGTATTACACATTACAAGATATTTTTCTTTTTTTTTTTTTTAGATTTCATAAGAGGTTTAAATATTCCTCCCATTACAATCGTAAATATGCTTAAATTTTTATTATTTGTTAACATAATTTATTCTAAAACACATTCAACTTATTAAATGTAAAATTACGAGAAAATTCGTATAAACTGCATTTAACTTACTTAGGTAAACTTGCATAAAAGTTTTCAACAGAGTTCCATCTCTGAACTGTAGTTCAAAATAACATTTTACGTTGTTATTTAATTTTGAACTACAATTCATAAACCTAGACGTTATTGAAATCGATTTTAAAACAAAATATAACAAAATAATTTAAAAAAATGGACTGGATTATATCGCATGTTCAATAAAAAAAAAACCTCTAGAGTGCTATGGTTTTATTTATTTTTAAATTTAAGTTGGCTTCACACCTTAGGAATTGACATATAAAACGTCAAACATGATAATTATAATTAGTAATGGGAATAATCGATATACTAATTAGTAATTAGTCGATTACTGAAATATATCGATATAATCGATTATTATGCGAAAACGAGTATATACTAATTTAAGCGATTATTTGATCGGGTAAATTAGTAATTACTAATTTAAGCGATTATTTGATCGGATAAAATAGTAATACGAATTTAAACGATTATTTAATCGGGGAAATTAGTATATACTAATTTAAGCGATTATTTGATCGGGTAAAATGGTAAGTACTAATTTAAACGATTATCTGATCAGGTAAAATAGTAGATACTAATTTAAGCGATTACACTGGTCGGCATGAAAATCGGCCCTGACACCATTCCTGCTGATTCTTATGTAAAATGACCTCCTGAATCCGAATATGACCCCCGTTTTCCCCCATCACCCACCGTTTTCGGGGGAGGCCCCCCCACCTATTTTTATCACTTTTCGATAATTTGGAGGGATGAAAAGGATTATTTTAGCCTTTACGTTTCTTCTGAGGGGCTAGAGAGGTGAAAAGTTCCAAAACATGAACATTTGTAGCAAGGAGGTAGATTTGGGGGGGGATTTGCCCCCTTAAATTGTAAAAAACTCCTTAAAAATTATCGATTTTTCCGTTTTTTTCGCAGTTTTTTCACTTATTTTCTACATATTCCAGCTTCCATCCCCCCTCATCCTCCCCCCAAACAATAAAAATATATAGCAACAATAATAAAAATATATAGCAACAGTTCGGAAAATTCACTGTACCACACCAATGAAGGTACTTATCTTAGTTATTTATTATTCTTTACATTTATTATTTTACTTTTTATTTATTATTCTTTACAGCTAAAATAATCCTTTTCACCCCTCCAATGGATGGGGGAAACGGGGGGAGTATTGAGAGTGCCAGCGTGGTACAGTGAATCTTCCGAACTGTTGCTATATATTTTTATTATTGTTGCAATATATTTTTATTATTTGGGGGTGTTTGGGGGAGGATGAGGGGGAATGGAAGCTGGAATATGTAGAAAATAAGTGAAAAAACTGCAAAAAAAACGGAAAAAATTGATCATTTTTAATGATTTTTTTACAATTTAAGGGGGCAAATCCCCCCCAAATCTACCTCCTTGCTACAAATGTTCATGTTTTGGAACTTTTCACCTCTCTAGCCCCTCAGAAGAAATGTAAAGGCTAAAATAATCCTTTTCATCCCTCCAACTTATCGAAAAGTGATAAAAATAGGTGGGGGGCCTCCCCCGAAAACGGTGGGTGATGGGGGAAAACGGAGGTCATATTCGGATTCAGGAGGTCATTTTACATAAGAATCAGCAGAAATGGTGTCAGGGCTCGAAAAAAAAATTTTTTTTTGCAGACCAGTGTTATTTGATCGGGTAAAATAGTATATACTAATTTAAGCGATTATTTCGTCGGGCAAATTACTAATTGGTATACAAAAATAATTGATTATTATCTGGGTAGACTGGACTATTAATTATTATAAACAATTGTATCGCTTATTATCTCGGTAGAGAGGACTACTAATTATTATATAGTAATATTAATAATTACTTATTTCACAAATAGAAAGACTGTTATTCCTTACTTCACTTTTTATTTTTATGTTAGATGTACATTTCGAGACACAAGGTGCTCATTATCAATAACAAATAAGTTTGTTATTGATAATGAGCACCTTGTGTCTCGAAATGTACATCTAACATAAAAATAAAAAGTGAAGTAAGGAATAACAGTCTTTCTATTTGTGATTAATCACTTCACGTAAACTCGAAACAATACAGTTAATTACTTATTTGACGGTTGTTTTGTATTTCAATAAACAATTTTAATTATATAAAAGTTCTAATTTTCACTACTAACAAACATCACCCCCCAGGAAAAACGCTAATGAGACCACGGGCTTAAAAACAAACCCCTATAATCACTCCATCAAAAAACCATACCTTGAAAGACCACCTCTTGTAAAAACTTGTATAGAAAATCACATCTACGAAAAAAAAAACCCGTCTTGAAAAACTACCCCGTGTAAATAAATTCCTGTAAAATCAGCCCCACTCCCGAAAAAACATCTCCCGAACAATCCCCCTTAAAATCATTGTTACGGATAACCATTCCTGAAATTCATTCCCCGAAAAAAACCCTCTATAAAAATCACTCCCTGAAATAAACACCCCTCGAAATACCACTCCCTCGAAATACTATCCCCTCGAAATACCAACCCTTCGAAATACTACCCCGAAAAACTTTGCCTATAATATCACCCCAAAAAAAATTCCCAAAAATACTCTCTGCAAAACATTTTTGGAAAACCAGTTTCAGAAAAACAAAAACAAACACCCTGTTCGAATATATGATAAACACAAGATTGCTTTATATCGCTTGTTGTTAATTATTTATTTTACATTTTAACACCCCCCCCCCCCTGCCGCCCCACTCATTATATGTTTGAACTGAAAGGTTACCTACTAATTGTCAACTACTAATTTAATCGATTATTAAAATATCTCGTTTCAAAATAATCGATTATTAAAATATATCGATTATTCCCATCTCTTCTTCTTCTTCTTCTATGCGTAATTAATGGCCTTAGCTAATAAAGCTCTAAGTATAAATGAAATTGCCAATTCTTGGTTGCAGAATACTTCAAACATTAAAAGTGCGATTCTTTTCGCAATCTACAACAAGTTAGTCTTACAAAGACTATATCAAACACTCATTGGAACAACTACTTCCCGGGCTAATACCCCGACGGACATTGAATTATACAACAAGTGTTTGCTGTTACATACAGCAACCTACTGCAAATGTAACAATTTGGGTCAAATTATTCAGGCCATCTATAGACGCGTTTCGAGATTTATCTCTCCTCAGTATAGCTTTGCCATTCCCTCTAAACAATTTGACACCTTAGACTGGCGGTCACGTTACCGTTCAAAAATTAGTCTGCAACCAAGAATTGGCAATTTCATTTATACTAATGTTTGAACGGTAACGTGACCGCCAGTCTAAGGTGTCAAATTGTTTAGAGGGAATGGCAAAGCTATACTGAGGAGAGATAAATCTCGAAACGCGTCTATAGATGGCCTGAATAATTTGACCCAAATTGTTACATTTGCAGTAGGTTACTGTATGTAACAGCAAACACTTGTTGTATAATTCAATGTCCGTCGGGGTATTAGCCCGGGAAGTAGTTGTTTCAATGAGTGTTTGATATAGTCTTTGTAAGACTAACTTGTTGTAGATTGCGAAAAGAATCGCACTTTTAATGTTTTAATAAAGCTCTGTTGACCAGTCACAGTAATTATGAAATGAAAATTATAATTTTTTTTAATTTATTGGAGTATCGGTTGTATGAATAAATAAATGAGTACGCATCCCTGTAATGATATCTTAAATCTAGGTCTTAGTGTAGGTTAAAATCTGGACAGAGTTAAACAGCCATTGCTGCGCCCTCTGCCCTCCCCAAAGGATAGGAAATACACGTGAATTTTTAAAGGAAAAGGTTCAATGGAAAGGAATTTGGGAAAAGAATTATTGAAAAGGATGTGATTGAAAGGATAATTGAGGATATGGTGGACCACGTGGAGGCCGCACGTTTTAATTGTGCAGCGGGACGGACTGCTCGGGGTCAGTTCTCGGACCGTACCCATTCCCATCTCTAATTATAATATATAATTTCAGAGTTGCCAACTCACAATATTTTCCATAGCACTCTAGAGGTTTGTTTTTAATGAACATACGATATTATCAACAAAAATGTAACCAAAAATGTTGGTTTTAATAGGACCTATAAAAAAAATTGCATCATTTAATTCTTATGAATACAAAATTAATCAGAATATCTAGTTGTGATTAATTTTGTTTTCATAATAATTAAATAATCTAATTTTAGTCAAAAAATTGATTGATAAGGCTGATAAATGTTGAAAGTTCATATTCACTTTTATATAAATAAAACAATTTAAACACTTTCAAATATATATTGTATTAACGCTACAATTGTTTCGCCACACTGTGGCTTCTTCAGGCGAAGAAATGATAAATACAATTTGTCGGGTCGGGTATATATACAATGTTTATGGAGGGGTGGGTTTTTAAAAAAAATGTAAATTTAAGAGGGGCGAATTAGTTAAATCTGTTTGATCGTTGAGAAGATGTCCTGAAAATTTTCTTTTATTGATTTCTAAACACTCCATGATATTGAGTTTCCGACCTTTCCTTTCTAGATGTAGGACTTGGAAATTTTCATCGAAGTGGTGGTTTTCTTCGATGAGGTGGTTGGAGTATGTGGAGTTTGTTTTCTTTTGTTTGAAGCTGGTTAAATGTTCTTTTATCCTCTCTTGAAACGATCTTCCGGTTTGTCCTACATATTTCTTGGGGCAGTCTTTGCAAGTTAGTAAATAGACGCCACTTTGTTGAGTTTTATTATTTTTGTCTTTATTGTTTTTAATTATTTTTCCTAAGGTGTTATTTGTCCTGTATGCTGTATTAATATTCAGTTTTCCTAACATTTTCCCGATTTTATTACTATTGTTTCCTGTGAATGTTAATGAAGAGTAGTTTTTTTATAGATTTGTTTTTGATAATTGGGTAAATGGAATGTATTAATTTATTTCTTTGTTTTTTCTGTACTAATTTTTCTATTATTGATTTTTTAAATCCGTTTTTGTAAGCAATTTGAAATATTATTTTTAATTCCCTACTATAATTACTTTGTGTCATGGGGACTGCTAATAACCTATGTATCATACTATGATAAGTTGCTAACTTTTGAGACATTGGGTGATTCGATTTATAATTAATCGTCGTGTCGGTTTGTGAAAAATCGAAAACTCGTGTTTGTTATTAGTTCTCTCTATCTTTAGGTCTAAAAAATTAATGGAATGATCTACTTCTATTTCTTTTGTAAATTGAATTTTTTTATATTTAATAAACTTACAAGATAAAAAAATTCAATTTACAAAAGAAATAGAAGTAGATCATTCCATTAATTTTTTAGACCTAAAGATAAAGAGAACTAATAACAAACACGAGTTTTCCATTTTTCACAAACCGACACACACAGACACGAGGATTAATTATAAATCGAATCACCCATTGTCTCAAAAGTTAGCAGCTTATCATAGTATGATACATAGGTTATTAGCAGTCCCCATGACACAAAGTAATTATAATAGGGAATTAAAAATAATATTTCAAATTGCTTACAAAAACGGATTTAAAAAATCAATAATAGAAAAATTAGTACAGAAAAAACAAAGAAATAAATTAATACATTCCATTTTTTTTTTTTTTACATTGATACATTTATTGTACTTGAAATTTATATATTCATTTATATATTTATATATAATATATTTTTGGCTATGGACGTGCCAGAGTTGCACGCCCAATTATCAAAAACAAATCTATAAAAAACTACTCTTCATTAACATTCACAGGAAACAATAGTAATAAAATCGGGAAAATGTTAGGAAAACTGAATATTAATATAGCATACAGGACAAATAACACCTTAGGAAAAATAATTAAAAACAATAAAGACAAAAATAATAAAACTCAACAAAGTGGCGTCTATTTACTAACTTGCAAAGATTGCCCCAAGAAATATGTAGGACAAACCAGAAGATCGTTTCAAGAGAGGATAAAAGAACATTTAACCAGCTTCAAACAAAAGAAAACAAACTCCACATACTCCAACCACCTCATCGAAGAAAACCACCACTTCGATGAAAATTTCCAAGTCCTACATCTAGAAAGGAAAGGTCGGAAACTCAACATCATGGAGTGTTTAGAAATCAATAAAAGAACATTTTCAGGACATCTTCTCAACGATCAAACAGATTTAACTAATTCGCCCCTCTTAAATTTACATTTTTTTGAAAAACCCACCCCCCCATAAACATTGTATATATACCCGACCCGACAAATTGTATTTATCATTTCTTCGCCTGAAGAAGCCACAGTGTGGCGAAACAATTGTAGCGTTAATACAATATATATTTGAAAGTTTTTAAATTGTTTTATTTATATAAAAGGTAATTTTAGTCATATTAGGACCAATTTTAGTCATATTAAGACCAATTTTAGTCATATTAAGACCAATTTTAGTCAGATTAAGACCAATTTTAGTCAGATTAAGACCAATTTTAGTCATATTAAGACCAATTTTAGTCAGATTAAGACCGACATTTTAAATTATGAAGAGAAAATTTCACTAAAAATAAAACCAACTATAATGAGTAAAATATTTATACCTCTTATTGGATAAAATTAAAAAAACAAAACATTTTTCAACAACGAAATTGTGGAGTATTTCTGGTGTTATCATTTGTGGAAAAAGTTAACTTTTTTGGAGGCAAGAACTATTGCTTGTTTTCTTTTTTTTTGCTTAATGTTTTGCTGTGTTTTTCATTACAAAAATTCAGTCAAAGAAAAAACGGTTTTCGTCTGTATAAAAAAAATTAAACTACTTAGCTTTTTATACTAACTACTCACTATGTTAGCTAGTTTTTTAAAATTTAAATTTTTTTGTATTTTTGATAGTTAATTATAGTGTACAAGGTGTCACAGTTAAAACACTCAATCGAATTAAATTATTATCTACAATTACAAGAAATCAAATATGGATTTTTAAACTGGAAGTTGTTATATTTTCTATAACTCGAATATCTTTTTGAAATAAGTTTCATGATTAATTTTAAACAAGTTTCTGTTTCCCTCGGAAACTACCCCACAGTTTAATATGTTTTATAATTAATGTAGTTGTATGAGTTACGTGAAGGTGTTAAGTCACTTAATTAAACACAGTTATATTCCTTTCTTCACTTTTATTTTTCTTGCTAGATGTACATCTAGCAAGAAAAATAAAAGTGAAGAAAGGAATATAACTGTGTTTAATTAAGATGTTTTATAATAATTTAAACGCCACTTTGCTGTTAATCTTTGAACTACAGTTCAAAATAAAAGTCGAACTCAGTTTAAAAATACATTTTCTAATACAAGGAATTTTGCCTTTAAGCATACATACATACACATATATATTTTTCTATGTTATTATATAGCAAAGATGCTAAATAAAGATTATTATTATTATTATATGCATATACTGTAAATTATTTGACATTCTTTGTTTTTAAAAAGAGTTTAATTTGAAGTGTTAAACGAGTGTTTTCCACTCCCAGGCTAAGCATGAAGAAAAATTTCGAGTTTAGAAAAGCCTGAAAATTTGGTTTGGTCGTGTAGCGCGTAGCGCTACGCGACCAAACCAAATTTTCAGGCTTTTCTAAACTCGAAATTTTTCTTCATGCGCCACACGTATAAAAGTTGATTTCAAGTGAAGTTCAAAATATACTCATGTGATCTCACATTAATCAATTTTACAAATCTATATTTTCATCTTATCAAATGCGGCGCACTCAAAATATGTAGTTATAATATATAAAGTTACGAAAATGTTTTTTGTGTGAAATGCCAAAATTTTTGTAATTTTATATATTATTTAAAGTGTGCAAACTATAAGAAGCGGAAACTTATTTTCTCGAAGTCAATATTTTTGATTTGGAATTATTTTTGTACGTAGGTATTATTATTATTATTATTATTATTATTATTATTGTTGTATAGTTGAAATAAAATAAATAAAAAATTACTTCATGTGGCACGGGTATAAAACACTGATTTTAAAGAAAGTTAAATATACCGCGCTTTAAAATAATGCTTGAAAAGTATATTTTAAACTTCTCTTGAAATCAGTGTTTTATACGGGTGGCGCATGAAGAAAAATTTCGAGTTTAGAAAAGCCTGAAAATTTGGTTTGGTCGCTCCGCTTCGCTACGCGACCAAACCAAATTTTCAGGCTTTTCTAAACTCGAAATTTTTCTTCATGCTTAGCCTGGGAGTGGAAAACACATTTAAAGCTTCAAATTAAAATATTTGAAAAAACGACGAATGTCGAAAAATTTACAGCATGTGCTGTTGTATGCATACTTAAAAAAAAATTCCCTGTGTAATACCATTCGACCCTTTGCAATATAAATTAGAGTAGGCTTTAAATTTTGAATTAGATTGGCACTACTGCGAGTGGAAAACACATTTAAAGCTTCAAATTAAAATATTTGAAAAAACAACGAATGTCGAAAAATTTACAGCACGTGCAGTTGTACGTATACTTAAAAAAAAAATCCCTGTATAAAACCATTCGACCCTTTGCAATATAAATTACAATAGGCTTTGAATTTTGAATTAGATTGGCACTACTGACTGTTTGCACATAGTTTAGCATAACCTTAAATTTATTGCATCATTCGATTAGCAATCTGGGCTACCGCGGGAAAAAAAATCCCGCCTACTCTAATTTATTTTTTAAAAGATCGCCGAGCATTAAACCCAGTTTAGAAACGAGCTCGGTTCAAATTTATCAATGCGACTAGTTCCAACTAATTCATAAGCAAATTTTGTTTTTGAAGGATAGAGAAAAAAATGTCTTAACTTGACTCAGAAATTTTGTTGAAGTTTCAAAGAGTGTTAAACCATCAACACCTTGTATATGGCACCAGTCATCTCATATATATACTCTATACACAATATATTCATATATACAGGGTGTCCGTATTTCGAGGAAATGCATGGGGATCTCGGTTATTTGAAGAGTTAGAGAGTTGGTTAAATTAGGGCAAATATGTGAAATTTGTAGCCCAACAATAATCCGAAAACAGATTTAAAATATCTTTTTTTGTTTTCGAGATATTGCCAAAAAACAATTTTTTTCAAATTTCGTTTTTATTTTTTTATTCAAAAACTATTGGATCTAGGAATTTGCAACTTTTACATTATACAGGCACTTTTTAATCAGGAATTTAGTAGTGTACTTACATTTAAAATAACTTTAATATCTTCCCCGGAACCATAGCCAATTTTTGTTTTTCTTATGGGCGCCATATTGGATTTTCATATTTTTAGAAAGAACTTTTTTTTCTGAATTAAACGGTATATCACACTTATAATTTATTCTGCGTTTCATTTGAAACATAGCAACCTTTTGTTTTTTGTAAAGAGTGCCTTGGAAACAATAATATTGATACGTTATTCAGTTATTGATGTGTCAATAAGATACGATCATTATACATAATACATAAAATAAAGTTAAAAATGGTGTTTTCGAACCAAGAAAAACGAGATATGATCGAAGTTTATTATACTTCAAACAAAAATGTACGTATTTCATCCGAAGTCTATCTACAGCGCTATCCAGAAAGGCAACAGCCAAGTGAAAGTCATTTCATAAAACTACATACAAATTTATTGGAATATGGTTCCTTCGTAAAGCCACGACAAAGATATGGATATCACCAACCCCATGAAAATGAAAACCAAATTTTGCAAGCGGTAAAATGATTTCATTTTAAAGTAAAGTAAAGTAAATTTATTTACGGTAAACACCATTTGTACATAAAATTTTTAATTACAATAAGATAATATTTATTCCCCTAGATTCAAGATAACCCTTCTTCCTCAACGAGAGAACTTGCGAACCAGTTTGGTGTGACGTTTCAATACGTATGGAGAATTTTGAAAAAAAATAAATATCGCCCATTCAAAATTAAAGTTACTCCAGCTCTCCATCCTGGAGATGCTAGACGAAGGATGGACTTTTGTCGTATTTTATTGGGAAAATTAAACGAAAATCCGAATTTCTTGTCAAATGTGATATGGTCTGACGAATGCCGTTTTACCAACACAGGGATATTCAATAGGCATAATGAACATGTGTGGAGTACAAATAATCCAAGACAACATGAAGAAAGACGACGACAAGTGCGATTCGGACTAAATGTATGGGTCGGTATTTTGGGAGACAATATTGTAGGTCCATACATTTACGAAGATACATTAAATTCACAGAGATATCACGATTTTTTAAGAACATTTTTAAGTGATTACGTAGACAATAACATCCCCTTAAATATGTTAAGAAATGTATGGTTTCAACAAGATGGTGCACCACCTCACAACAGCCAAATTGTCGCTAATTGTCTGTCCGAAATGTTTCCAAATAAAGTTATGGCAAATAATGGTGATATACGTTGGCCAGCTCGCTCACCTGATTTGTCACCTCTAGATTATTTTCTTTGGGGAGCTATAAAAGAAAAAGTTTATAAAACTATTCCAGAGGACAAAGACGATTTAAGAAGAATTATAATAGTTACCATTCAGCAATTAAGAAGAAGAGACATTTTTCGGGCAGTCCAAAATTTAAGGAAAAGACTAGAATTATGTTTGGAGGTCAATGGTGATATATTCGAACACGTACTCTAAGTTTGTGATAATTTTAGTTCAAAAGATATTTAATTAATTTGTTTATTATTATTTAATATTATGAAAAACATCATCAAGCAGCAGAGTGATTATTCTGGTTCCTTCCCTAAAAAAATATAGTTGTAGGCCTCAGGAATTTTAAAATGTGCAACTGTTTTCAAGGCACTCTTAAAAAAAACAAAAGGTTGCTTTGTTTCAAATGAAACGCAAAATAAATTATAAGTGTGATATACCGTTGAATTCAGAAAAAAAAGTTCTTTCCAAAAATATGAATATCCAATATGGCGCCCATAAGAAAAACAAAAGTTGGCTATGGTTCTGGAGAAGATATTAAAGTTATTTTAAATGTAAGTACACTACTAAATTCCTGATTAAAAAGTGCCTGTATAATGTAAAAGTTGCAAATTCCTAGATCCAATAGTTTTTGAATAAAAAAATAAAAACGAAATTTGAAAAAAATAGTTTTTTGGCAATATCTCGAAAACAAAAAAAGATATTTCAAATCTGTTTTCGGATTATTGTTGGGCTCCGAATTTCACGTATTTGCCCTAATTTAACCAACTCTCTAACTCTTCAAATAACCGAGATCCCCATGCATTTCCTCGAAATACGGACACCCTGTATATATATATAAACGGAGCCCCCGGAAAGAAATAAATCAAAAAAAGCACATTTTGGATTCCTCTTCATTTAAAAACTTGAAATTCGACAATATATGTACAAGTTATATATTTATACCACACATTTACATTTTTAATTCCCGTTTAAATTCCCTTATCGTACACAATTCAAATCGAACTACTGAAAAAGCCGAATTATCTCATAATATATATTTAATTTGTGTTCCAAATACTGCTCGTATTTATATATGTAAATATATATATTTATAAAAAAAAATCATAAATCACCCCGCACGACACATTCAAGCACTACATATAACTGTGTGTGTATTTACAATCTAAAGAGTTCTTTTTCCTTGTTAATCTTCATTTTTTTGTTTGTTTTGTTTTAAAGCTATGTTCACTAATACAAAAAAATCACGTATAACGTAAATTCGCACCGTCCACGCTGTTATGGCGAGTGATGGACGAGGATTAAACAATAAATAATTAAAAAATATAATATGTATATGTATAAACGTACACCTACTTATTCCATAACAATAAAAATTAGTGCCGTAGTTTATTACTTTTCTTTTAAATATATTTATAAAAAGGCAAACTTAATTAATTAGTTCAATTGTATCCATTATCGGGTTATTTTGTTTGTATGTACAAAAGCTTATAAATTGAATTAAATTGTACATTTGAGAGTGTCTTTTACTGTTTTTTTTTATAATTTTTTCTTTTATTAATATTATTGTGCTGTGTTCCGCGAAAAAAAAAATTTGCTCGTTGATTTTACGTAAATATTTTTACAATTGACGTTACCTTAAAAATCCATCCTTCCAAGATTAAAAAAATTCTCATATTCTCATATTAAATTTTAATTTGTGAAAGAATACCAAGTGTTTTCAATTTTTAAAAAATTCTCATATTAAGTTTTAATTTGTGAAACAATACCAAATGTTTTTAATTTTAATAACTTTACATACTCATATTAAGGACTCAGCAACGTTTTAATTTTTTTAAAATTCTCATATTAAG
The DNA here is from genome assembly GCA_932526585.2 of Philonthus cognatus. NCBI lineage: Eukaryota > Metazoa > Arthropoda > Insecta > Coleoptera > Staphylinidae > Philonthus > Philonthus cognatus. Next base: position 51,934,289 of record OW052247.1, on the reverse strand, counting down.
TTTTAATTTGTGAAACAATACCAAGTGTTTTTAATTTTAATAACTTTACATACTCATATTAAGGACTCGGCAACGTTTTAATTTTTTTAAAATTCTCATATTAAGTTTTAATTTGTGAAACAATACCAAGTGTTTTTAATTTTAATAACTTTACATACTCATATTAAGGACTCGGCAACATTTTAATTTTTAAAAAATTCTCATATTAAGTTTTAATTTGTGAAACAATACCAAGTGTTTTTAATTTTAATAACTTTACATACTCATATTAAGGACTCGGCAACGTTAAACGTTTGATTAGAAAATCAATTATAAAAATATTTTCGAAAAAAAAATCCGAGTGCTTAGTTTATAATTTAATTTTTTTGTTCCTAAAAAAACTCACAAAAATACAACAAAACGTGAGCGTGGTATTTCGGCAAAATTTCTCTAATATATCACTGACCTTACACATATATTTACATAATACTCTTAAATCGACCAAAATCCGGAGAAAAAAAAATAGCTGCGGATATTTTCTTACGATTGCTACCTTCGCACGAGTTTAAGAATTAGTTAACAAAAACCTATTAATACCACAAAAAAAAAAATAGAATTATATTAAATAATGGAAATTGCACAACTGGGCGCTTTAACATAATAATCAAGTAGTAATAAAATAGTTTAAATCAAGTAAAGTAAAGTAAATTTATTTACGGTAAACACCATTTGTCGTAGTAATAAAATAGTTTAAAAATTGTCTACACCTTTTTAACCTCTAAATCAGGGGTTCTCAACCTCTTTTGGGCGCGCCCCCCCTCATAACTTATTTGTTTTTTTTTTTTTTAGTTAGATTGAAACACCATTATAGCCTTATTTCACTTCACCTACTCTTTTAAGAAATCTGTAGCGCCCCCTCTGATATCTTGTCACGCCCCCTTAATGTAACATGCCCCCCTGGTTGAGAAACCCTGCTCTAAATGATCTTTGTGAAGATATCCTAGATTTGTAAATCAGGAATTTTTAAATAAAGGACTTTCAAGTATTAAACCTGTCCTCTTTCTTCAATTATGGTGATGCCTGAATTAATAATTACTCATAAAAAGAAAAAAAAACGTAGATTCCTGTAAAAACATCAGAATTTTCCCACACTGTAGACTCAAAAATGTTGACATAACCTCAAATTTTGTAATCGTATAATCAGCCAAGTGTTTATGAATACTTGCTCAGGTGCATCCAAAGATAACTGGCTTAGAAACGAATGTTAGGTTAGTACAAAGTTCCGAAATAGTCGAATAACATTATTTACTGAAGGATTTTGTTTTAAATTTAGCAAAAAAAATCCCATATCGAATAGCAAAATCAATCAAATATATCATATATTTAGTTATAATAATATTGGTTATATCATATTTGTTTTTTTTTTTTGTAATAACAATAGAAATATCCGCAAATAAATACTTAAATAATTCAGAACTTTATTTCAACCCTGTATACAGAGAATTTTTCCTTCAAGTGTACATATCTTGATGGATGTAAACGTTAAGGTATTCATTTTTTATAGTTCAATTTGAAGCTTCAAACGAGTGTTTCCACTCCCAGACTAAGCATGAAGTAAAATTTCGAGTTTAGAAAAGCCTGAAAATTTGGTTTGGTCGCGTAGCGCGAAGCGCGGAGCGGCCAAACCAAATTTTCAGGCTTTTCTAAACTCGAAATTTTACTTCATGCGCCACCGGTACAAAACACTGACATATTGCGAAGTTTAAAACACAGCCCTAAACTTTACATTGAATCAGTGTTTTGTACCGGTGGCGCATGAAGTAAAATTTCGAGTTTAGAAAAGCCTGAAAATTTGGTTTGGCCACTCCGCGCATCGCGCTACACGACCAAACCAAATTTGTTTAAAATATAACGCTAAAGCAGTGTGCTAATGGAGTAGAATTTGAACTTAAAGTTAAATCAGTGTTTTATACGCCTGGCGCATGAAGTAAAATTTTCAGGGTTTTCTAAACTCGAAATTTTACTTCACGCGCCAGGCGTATAAAACACTGATCTAACGTAAAGTTCAAATTATACTCGATTAGCACACTGCTTTAGCGGTATATTTTAAAGTTCAATTGAAATCAGTATTTTATACGCGTGGCGCGTGAGAAGTAAAATTTCGAGTTTAGAAAATCCTGAAAATTTTACTTCATGCGCCAGGCGTATAAAACACTGATTTAACTTTAAGTTCAAATTATACTCAATTAGCACACTGCTTTAGCGTTATATTTTAAACTTCAATTGAAATCAGTATTTTATACGCGTGGCGCATGAAGTAAAATTTCGAGTTTAGAAAAGCCTGAAAATTTGGTTTGGTCGCTCCGCTTCGCTACGCGACCAAACCAAATTTTCAGGCTTTTCTAAACTCGAAATTTTACTTCATGCTTAGTCTGGGAGTGGAAACACTCGTTTGAAGCATCAAATTAACCGCTTTTTAAAAACAACGAACATCTGAAAATTTACAGAGCAATCATCAGGATATGTACACTTAAAAAAAAATCCCTGCATCTTCATGCCGATTATCTTAGATACTATCACAATACTTAAAACTCATCGATGTGTTCTTTAAAAGCAACACGTAAATTTTCGAAAACTACCCAATCAAATTCTTAAAGCTCCAGTTGCACATAATTTTAAATAAAAAAAAAAACATTGTATTTGTTTCTTCTGTTAAAGATCGAGATTCACATTCGATTATTATCAAAAGCGCCAACGAAACTGCGTACGTAAAAAAAACCTCAAAGATGTAGTACTTTAGTACATGTGTTAAACACATTGGAAAGACAACAATAAACAAGAATCTAAATGGAAAATAACAAACAATCAGCTCGGGTCCGGAACGTCAATCAAATTGTCAAACCGATCGTCGAGTGTCTCAAAATTTTAAAAATAATATTGCGAAAATAAATTAAATCAAAACTTCAACATTTAATAAATAATTTAAGTAAAACTCAGAGAGAGAAAAGGGTTATACAAGCCGATTTTTAATAATTGATGTATTTTAAATACTTTTCTTTTCTTTCTAAATCTTAGGCATCAAACATTAGAAATCACCCTGTATATTTCAACCTTAAAAATTTATCCAGTTATGCACACATGATAGATTATCAATATTCCGTAAGCAAAAGTGTTAAATGTAATACATTTTGTCTTTAGAGGTTATGTATACAAATTCACTTACTCAGCCCTATTCCGTACCTCAAACGTTAAGTTTAACAGTTTACAGCCATGTTAAATGATGATTTGGTATTCCGGATCTCCGCAAACCATTATCACGCTCAAAGTTAAACGCCTTGACACACGTTAAATTTGACAGTTTACGATCAAAAATTACATGCACTAAAATCATCGATGTTATGATAATAAAGTGAACTTTGGAAACTTGATGAATAACATACATGGGTATTAAGAAGTTTTAGGTTATCATTTTACGAAATACGGTATCGCTAACCTCTACGTTAAACTTGCGTGTTGCGCAGTTTCCAACTGCGTTAGAGGACAACAAGCAAATTTACCATAGATGTTAGCATTACCGTATTTCGTAAATGATAAACTAGAACTCTATATTATTTTAATGTTTTACTTGGAAACTTGATGAATAACATACATGGGCATTAGCAAGTTTTAGATTTTCGTTTTACGAAATACGGTATCGCTAACCTCTACGCTAAACTTGCTTGTTGCTTGTTGTCCATTAACCGGCTGCGTTAATGGACAACAAGCAAATTTAGCATAGACGTTAGTATTACCGTATTTCGTAAAACGATAACCTAGAGCTCTATATTATTTGTATGTTTTACTCATGGAATAAGCATATCCAAATCTTATTATTATTCCCAAATCGCTAACCTCTACGTTAAACTTGCTTGTTGTCCATTAACCGACTGCGTTAATGGACAACAAGCAAATTTAGCATAGACGTTAGTATTACCGTATTTCGTAAAACGATAAACTAGAGCTCTAAATTTTTTGTATGTTTTACTCATGGAATAAGCATATCCAAATCTTATTATTATTCCCAAACAAAACCTCAATACTGATAAAATTTAACAGATAAACCTTTCATTTTTTCGTAATTTAAAGTATTTTTTCTAGTATATTTATAAATAATAACAAATGGAAAATTGAGAGACACTCGAATCGATTTGCGAAATTAAATAATTCACGTAGATTAAAAAATAAAACATTCCACACAGAATTACATTTTTTAAATTAAAAAAAAAACGATAAGACGATATTAAGTGTGCACTTGATCGTTTCCCTCGCACCGTCGACTTGGAAGCCTTGCGTTGATTGTCTAATATAAATACACCTTATTAAAAACTTGCGTAAATCCATCTCGTTCTCATTTACATCTAAAAAACTGGTGTGTCGCAAATCAGTCGTGAATATTGCTAAGCGAAGAATCGAACAACAGACATAAACAACACTGCGTGTGTGTGTGTGAGTGTGTAAGTGTGCTGTGCATCATTTTAAACTTCTAAACTCTCTTGTTCCGTCCGGCATATATTGTCACTTCACTGTGTACTAATATGGGTGTGTGTGTGTAACTGGTCTATATGCGGTTACGTATGTCTGCGGCACGCACACGGTTCAAAACTGAAAACTTGCTTCTTGTTGAACACTTAAATAATACTATTAACGCAACTTTTGGATTAAAACACTAGGTCGCGGTTGCACGGTACTAATTCACCATCAGCGTGTGAGATTCCATGGGCGCAGCGGAGTCGTACAGCGTGTCCGTGTCCTGGGTGGGCTCGCCCTGCAGCTGGCATTGGTTCGTTAACGTTCCAGCTCCGCAATCACAGAAAAATCTGAAATCAATTTAAAGGATAATTCATAAACACAGGGAATTTCTCTTTTAAGTATACATATCCCGATATATACGCTGATTAAGCATGAAGTAAAATTTCAGGCTTTTCTAAACTCGAAATTTTACTTCATGCGCCTCTAGTTCAGTAATAATTTGTTGGCTGTAATCATTGTAACTCTTTATATGGTTTTTGTTATTTTTGTTCAGTAGTCTTAGTCGGTTATAATTCAATGTAATTCTTTATACGATTTTTATGTTTGTTGTTATTTTTATCATATATTACAATATGTATATGTACTTATGTAATAAAATGGAGATTCCGTTAATAAATAAATAAATAAATAAATGCGTATATAAAACTTAAAATATATATCTAAATCAGAATGCTAAAGCAGTATATTATGAACTTTAGAGTATTCAGTGTTTTATATGCCGAAGTAAAATTTACAGTTTAAAAAAACCTTAAAATTTAGGTTGGTCGCTCCGCTTTACTATGCAACCAAACCAAATTTTAAGGCTTTTCTGAGCTCGAAATTTTACTTCATGCTTAATCAGGGAGAGGAAACACTCGTTAGAAACTTCATATTCAACTTTTTCAAAAATAACTAATGCCGAAAAAATGTACTACATATACATTGTTATGTCTATTTAAAATGTAATTTTTATGTCTGTTTAAAGTATGCAAAAATGCAAATCCAAATAATTTTCCCCGTGGGTAGGCCAAATAAAGAAGTTGTGAATAGATTTGTGGAGGTCACCACACAATTTACTGGAAAAGTAGAAAGTATGATGAACATATCACTTTTTTTTTAATAAAATAGGTTCAATATATCTATATAACTAACCTGTCGTGCCTGATGAACTCGACATCATGTCCAGCATGGCAAGTCTTGATGCAGTTGACGCAGATCGCATTCCGGTCTGTCGTGTTGCAAGTCTGGCACCTGTAGAAATCGTGCATCGGGAAAGACGTGTAACTGGAAATCTTGTACAAGCACTGCCCGTTCGACACGGCCTTCTCCACCGCATCCTGGTTGTTGAAAATCTTGTTCCCCCGCACAATGGGCTGCACCCCGCTAGCAAGACACAACCCGCCGAACCGATTGTTAAAAATCTGATTAAACTCCAGCGTAGCCGTCGCGTTGTTCGTAATCTCCACGCCGGCCGCCAACCCATCGAATATACGGTTCCGCCGGAGGATCGGGTGGCTCTGCGTCGAGATCAAAACGCCGGCCTGCGCGTTCCGAAAAATGTCATTCTCCTCAAGGATGCCCTTACCCCCATTAAAGATGCAGATACCACCATCGCGCCCGTCGAAGATTTTATTCCGCTTCAGTGTCGGGTTCGAGTCGGTTTTGATCCAGACGCCCGCCATTGCATTATCGAAGATCTCGTTTTGTTCCAGAAGGCCCAAGCCGCCATTATAAACCAACACACCGCCATTCTGCCCACCCCAAATTTTATTCCCCCTTATAACGGGGTTGCTACCTGTCCGAATTTGCACACCGGAATACAAGTGATTGAAGATGTCGTTATCTTCCAGTTTCCCGTGACCGTTATCGTAAAAATAAACACCCACTTGTTTGCCCGAGTGTATCCGGTTCCTCCTCAGCACCGGCGTGCTGCCCGTCGTGATCCACACACCCGCGAGCGTATTAGCGTAAACTTCGTTCTCCTCGATCAGACCCTGCCCCTTTTCATGCACGTAAATTCCGCCGTGCTGTCCGTGGTGGATTTTATTGTGCCTCACTATGGGGTCGCTATTAGTCCTAATTTGAATGCCCGCCAACGCGTTCCCGTAAATGTTATTGTGTTCAATCAAACCGCGGCCCTCCCCGAATATGTAAACACCGCCCTGGTGACCGTTATAGATTTCATTCCGCCTAATCGTCGGGTTACTATTGGAGGTGATCCACACCCCGGCGAAATTGTTTGAGTGAATTTTATTATCGATAAACTGCCCCAAACCGTTCTCATGCACGTAAATACCGCCCGTTTGCCCATGGTGGATTTCACAGTGGACCACCGTGGGGTTCGCCCCTGCTTTTACCTCAAAGCCTGCTATTCTATTGTTGTGGATATCGTTCGCCTCAAAGTAACCCTAATTTCGAAAATATATGAATTTTCATCTGGGTATTGAATTTTGTAATTCCACTTACCAAGCCGTTATCGAAGGTGAATATGCCGACGTCTCTACCGTGGTGGATGTGATTCCTCCGCATTATTGGGTTGGCATAGTTTTTCACCCAAATTCCGGCGAGCGCATTCCGGCTGATCTCATTATCCTCGTAAGTTCCTTGAGCGTAGTCCGTTACGTACAATCCGACATTTTCACAATCAGATATATCACAATGTCTAATTACGGGATTAGCCCCGACACCGCTCACACAAACAGCGGCACCAACTAAAAGTCAATTAACTGTTTTGCTATTGCTTTAACAAACTTATAACTATTTTTTGGCCAGTTGAAGATAATATATACAGTTTTGGTACTGCTTCAACTAACTTGGTAAAAGTATTTATAACTGTTTACCGACCAGTTGAAGATAATATGTTTGAAAATATACTAAAATTCATTTATATCTTTTTACCTTCAAGTGTTGATTTTTCAAATTTAAATGATGTAAAAATTACACATTAATAAACTAAGTGCTTACCGACCGATGTACTTCTAATAATACAATGATCCACTGTCGGGCTGCAATTCTCACCCACTTCCAAGCAATAGTGTTTGTGATGGGGCACTGTCGAAGTCACATCTGGTGAGAACTTCAGTGTTAAATGACCAGCATATGCCTGCTTGGCCCCCTCCACAAACATCACAGTCGATTCTGATTCTCTCTCCAAAATAACCGATTCTGCCACGTTTCCCGCTGCCGCTCCTAAAAATTATTAAGACATCCTTTATATATTATATACTAGCTGATACTGAAAGATTAAATTTATTTAGCCGCTATAAATATAGATTTTATAAGTTAATGCCAGTTTGAACTACAGGTGAGAGATCTATATATTTTAGTGTCCCTCTAAAAAAATTATGAAAATTTTGTATATCAATCTCGGGCACAATTTTTGCCATTGCCAAAAGGGAAGGCATCCATGGCAACAACTAAATAACCATATGCGTCCTTGTGAAAAATGCATTAAACTTATGACAAATAACATGAGATGAAAAACGGCATCGTCGTTTACTTAATCTATACAAAAAAAGTAAAAACAAACACTTACCTATAAGTGCTATATCTGAATCTATAACCAAGAATTCCCCCCTATAGGTTCCTGCGTGTAGAAAAATAAGAGCCCCCTGATTCGAAGACTCACTAGTGTGACTACTGGCACATGAGCCTGCCGAGCCTGTTGTACTGTTACTACCACTACGATCATCTGCATAATCTAATGCTCCCTAGAATTAATTATATTATTTAGATTCAGAGCTGCGATTGTCCCGGGCCGTGAACAATGGGTAAACATATAAGATTTTCGGCAAAAACTAATTTATATTCGCAGGGTACAACATGTACTTGGGGACAATTCAATTTTATCCAAGGCCTCAATATCAACAAACAAATCGGCCTTGCACTTTTAATTTTCCATAGATAAACAAAGATAAACTGGAATAAATCTTTGTAATGTGAAACCCATCATATTTATTTGTTTTCAATTTAAATATTTGCATACTAAGAATAGAGGTGACTTGATAATATTAGCATATTTATAAACACTATGCCGTTATTGTAATTGTTGGGTAATTGTAATGTAAGATAACGCACACTAACCTGAACTGTATTAAAGTAACATAAATTACGTCCTTTGAATTGTAACTCCTGATACCCATGCCGAACGTGTATACCCCTGTACAGTTGCCGGAAAGATTCCTTCCAAGGATTCGCCAGGTCCGACTCCTCGGGACTGACGAATTCAAACCGGCACGGCGCTGGGTTGAACAGGGGCAAATCGTATTCGTACACACTCTGATAAAGACGTTTCCTGTAATTTGCAATGAAAAAACCAATTACCCATCAGACACAGAAAGTCACAAGCATTAATTTTGATTACTTATAAATTTGTGCAGGAAAAAAATGTTTATAAAATATTAAGAGTTTGTTTTGTGAAAGCATATAGAGGGAATTTTTGTTTTAAGTCCCAGTTGCACCTAAACTCATGTTCAAGATGACTATTGTTCTAATGTCACTTTGAACTGAAGTTAAGAGTTAAACCCGTTCAACGTGATTGTGCAACTGGCCCTAAGTATACATATGCATATGCTGTAAATTTTCTGACATTTGTTGTTTTTGAAAGAGTTCACTCGAAATTTTACTTCATGCTTAGTCTGGGAGTGGAAAAACACTCTTTTAAATTGAAGCTTTAAAAGAGTGTTTTTCCACTCCCAGACTAAGCATGAAGTAAAATTTCGAGTTTAGAAAAGCTTGAAAACTTGGTTTTCAAGCTTTTCTAAACTCGAAATTTTACTTCATGTGCCACGCCTAAAAAAACACTGATTTGGTGTGAAGTTTAGAATATACATCTTTAGCATACTGCTTTAGTAGTACAATTTGAACTTCACCTGAAATCAGTAATTTATACGCGTGGCGCATGAAGTAAAATTTCGAGTTTAGAAAAGCCTGAAAATTTGGTTTGGTCGCTCCGCTTCGCTACGCGACCAAACCAAATTTTCAGGCTTTTCTAAACTCGAAATTTTACTTCATGCTTAGTCTGGGAGTGGAAAACACTCGTTTAAAGCATCAAATTGAATTTAAAAAAAGAAACAAATATTTCAACATTTACAACATATACGCTGTAATTGGGGTATGTATACTTAAAAGAAAAACCCCCTGTATAAAAAAATAAAATATAAATACTAGTTATTGATGGTTAATTAAATAAATTACGGACATTTTTATACACTTTCTTGACTAAATTCAATCAGTTTATGATTTGTGAACCAGGTGGCTTATTTCATGAAACATCAAAACAATATTTGACCGAATGAAAAAAGTGAATTAGATAAAAGTAATTAAAACAATAAAAAAAGTAATTACTCTTGTACAAAAAAGGAAACTCACCAAATCTCTGTATCATTTGCGATGGCCTGGAACCTCTTACACACCTGACTGACCCTGCACAGGTCCAACTCTAGTAGGTAATTGAAAATAGTGAGCAACACCTCGTCCGGCAGTTCGTATTGGAGATAGTGTGCGGCCGTCGGAGTACAATCTAGCCATTAGAAATGTATCATTAGAACAATTTACGAAACCTAACCTAATCAAGAGAAATGTAATAAATAAACAGAAACAAAAAAAATTAACATCAAATGCAATTAAAATACAGTTCGGTACAAATTTCAACACTATCACAATCACAAAAGTTGCAAAAAAACGTATTTTAATTGTTTTCACAGTAAATGTAATTGCTGTAACAGTAAAAGTTGCTGCATCCGACAAATCTTTATTTAACATAGAGAAATAGAAAACACTGATTATTTGATTGTAACTAATATTTTCGTAGAATCTATTGGAAGAAAATATAGTAATCATTCATACATTTTTGTACAGTGTGGAACAAAATGATTTTTAAATATTTAATTGATGAGGCGGATACATGATGAAACTCCATAATACTATTTGAAATAAAACAACGCAGTTGGGAGGGTTTCACTTTTATTGTTGAACACTGCAACATGTTTCACCACACAGTGGCTTCATCAGGCAGATGAAATAATGATTATTTCATCTGCCTGATGAAGCCACTGTGTGGTGAAACATGTTGCAGTGTTCAACAATAAAAGTGAAACCCTCCCAACTGCGTTGTTTTATTTCAAATAAAATGATTTTTTATCAAGTTAAATTTGAAATTTTTTACATGTAATTTTGCTAGTGCTGCTATACTCATTTTAAAGTAACTAGTTCTGTCAATAAATGTCATTAATGAATCAAATTGAAAATTCTTACAATTTATGTATGTTTTGAGGTTAGATAGTGCATAATGCAAAAACAAATAGATGAAAATCATGGCGTTCGACGTTGTACAAATGTTAATGACTTAAAACTTTGTACATACTTTCATAGGAAGCTGAGCATGTCCGTCGCGGCCTCTTCCTCGCCGGCAACATGGCAGACGTGTAGCAGACCTGAGCTGGGGCTGTTGGTGTGGCGGGGGATGTCGGTGAGCCGGCAGTGGCCGCGCTGGTGCTGGGGCCGCCCTCGTGGTGGGACGGCGACTTCCTGCGGAGGTCATAGGGAGAGTGATGGGCCGGCACGGTGCTGCCACTAGTGCTGGGTGCCACCGCCGACGAAGGTCCACCGCCCCCTGGCGCCAGCGGGGCTGGAATGTTCTGGTTCGGCACCGGACACGATGGCTCACATGGTTCTGCTAGAAATGAACGTAACCAACTCTTTAGTTCAAAACTTCATAATAATAAGCCAGATAAATTGTTTCCGCCTTATATTAAAATAACTTTTTACACTTTCACTGCACTGAGTTGTACTGAACTGTGATCTTTTATGTCAATTCACTTGCACCGACCTGCACTTTTTACCCCTGGTCCAGAGTCGGTGTAATTAGTGCAGGTTTAGCAAAGGGAGAGCGTGGAAGACATACAATTTTTAAAGATGGATTCGGGACATATCTATAATTGCGCAATATGTGAATTCACGAATCAACATTCGGATATCGTTACCCAGAACCCTAAAATGTTTATTAAATGTAAAACACGGAATTCTTCAGTTTCCCCAGTTTTATTTATATAAAATACTGTAATAACATTTTCTTATTAGTGTTTTCTTAAATTGTTTTGTGTTTTGGAGTCATTATATTTTTTTTATTTTGCACCAAAAGCGTTCGTTTGATTTCAGTTCAATTCATGTACACTGACATAAATTTGAGGTTATGGCGAACTATCGGTTAGTTCGTTTGTATTGCACTAACTTAAACTAAGTTCAGGGGGGCTATTCACAGCACCGATGCAGTTTGTTATGGGTGAGAAGTCGCACTGAAATGACGTCGTTGCACTAAAAGCTTTCCTTTGATTTCAGTTGAGTTCCTGTACACTGACATAAACTGACCTGGGGGCTATTCACAGCAGCAATGCAATTTGTCATCAGTGATAAGTTGCTCTGTAATTACGTCATTTTACTTCATACGGTTTGGTAAATTCTTTAGAAGAGAAGAATTTACCAAACCGTATGGAGTAGAATAACGTCATTTCAGTGCAACTTGGCACCGATGACAAATTGCATTGCTGCTGTTAATAGCCCCCAGGTCAGTGTACAGGAAATCAACTGAAATCAAAGGAAAGCTTTTGGAACAACGACGTCATTTCAGTGCGACTTCTCACCCATAACAAACTGCATCGGTGCTGTGAATAGCCCCCCTGAACTTAATTCAAGTTAGTGCAATACAAACGAACAAACCGATAGTTCGCCATAACCTCAAATTTATTCCATTATTCGATTTGCGTTCTGGACAACCGCACAGCGAAAATGCCGCCTACTCTAATTTATAATTTAAATCGCATGATACTTCATCCTGATCATTATTTTGAACTAAGGAAGCAATTACAATTTACAAAAAATGTTATTATCTATATTCATCATTTTTTATTATCTACTGTCATTGTTGATTGTTACTAATTACCTAAGTACACAGAACTTGTGTGTATCATGGTTTTAATACTATCACGTTTGCAATAGAATGTCATTCAATAAACACAAAAAGTATTAACATCACTTATTCTGGAAAAACAACGTTAAACACACACGTTTACAAAATGAAAGCCAACTCCGAAGTGACTATTTTAAAACCGGCTACACTATTTCATTAGTCAACACTACTTCATTTTAAATTTGATTACACGATACACAAAATAAACACGTGATTATGAATCCTAGAACCCCTCTCTAATTACATTATCAATAAACGCTCAAATTACACAGTTGTTTCAAAAGAATACATGCATTCTTGATATGGTTAAAAGGATACATAAAGTTGTGTAATTAAGGTTAGTTTTTCTAATGAACAACAATCACTACAAAATTGAAATACTCACTCAACATGCTTAATGACAAGTGTGTTGACAGAGAGTGAATGTCGAGTAAAACTTTTGAATCATTAAATACCATGAAAAACCAGTGATTTATCGAGCATTATTAAAAATCAATACGGTTCGTTTTTTTTTTCTTCTTTTATTCTTTCTTTTTGTTTACATCCAAGCTGACAGCTAAAATACACGAATTTACATCTAGTAAAATAGGTATTAATGAAATAAATGAATGTAAATATCAGGATCAATTAGTGTTTTGTTTTTAACAAACAGTTGTGTTTGTTTTTTAATAATGGGTTTTTCGCTGGTTAAACGTGTGGTTTGTATTTTGAGAATCGGGGGCCCGTTATTGTGAAAAAAACACCGTTCGGAGCTGTATGTGGGCTGCCCTGTTATTTTTATGAATATGTGATGACATTTGTCAAATAAAACTAGGCAGGTCCGGTTTTGTACAATATGCCGATTTTTACAGGAGGGTTTGTTTTACTGGAGGGATGAACGGGTTGGATTGAGTGTGGATTTGGTTTTAAGGAGCGTTCGGTTGGGCGATTAGCCGTGTCCGGATCCGTCCCCCCCGAGCTTGAGAATTCGTCTGTCTGTGCTCCACTTACCAGAGGTTGTCCTAGAAGGCGTTGGGATCCTGTTGGCCCCCTTCCTGCGGGATCTCCTCACGCACGACCTGGAGGCCGTGAAAGAGGCGCTCGGCATCGTAAAAACCGCACTCGCACCCAAAAAAACCCGATCCTAAACAAAGGACAGACACTAAGCACTGGCGACGGCCATTTTCACTGCTGTGAATTCACAATTGAACGTCTGTGTGTGTGTGTGTGCGTTGAGACTTGCCCGTCCCGGGCCAATGACGGCGCTCCGGCCGCGGTCACGTGACCGCTGAAAATGTCAGAATGGAGCAGCAGCACGGGCCGACCGTATTTTCGACGACGACTTGTTTTATTTCGGTGGGAACGTGCCTGGTCCATTCGGTCGTTTACATAGCGAGCCTGTACATATGGAATTATCAGCACGACAGGTGAGTTTTACGAGATTTCTTCAAATTTCGATGGTGGACACGCGCGCGCGATCTACCCAAAACAATAACCGCTCACGCTCCCCGTCTCTCGCACACACACACACACACACTCGCATGCGAACTGCCGTTACCCCGCGCACCCCTCGCGCCTTTCATCGAAACGTAAAAAACCCGTTCCCGAAAATACATTTTCATTAAATTTTCCCACGATCACTTACAGGCGGTTCCGTTTGTTAAGTCGCACCTAACTGACTATTAACCTGGATACTGGAAGAAAACCAATTCACTTTCCGCTTACTTTTAACAAAATTCAAAAAGATTTATTTAAGATCAAGCCTTGTTGAATTATCACCACCTATTTATTAAAATAACGTTTGTTTATTTACAAATAAGTAAATAAACAGAATTGTCATTAGTACTTTTACATACAAAGGAATTTTTCTGTAAATTTCCCGATGTGTACTCTGTAAATTTTCAGACAAACTTCTAACAAGCGTTTCCACTCCCAGATTAAGCATGAAGTAAAATTTCGAGTTTAGAAAAGCCTGAAAATTTGGTTTGGTCGCGTAGCGAAGCGGAGCGGCCAAACCAAATTTTCAGGCTTTTCTAAACTCGAAATTTTACTTCATGCGCCACCGGTACAAAACATTGATTGAATGTAAAGTTTAGCGGTGTGTTTTAAACTTTGTAATATGTCAGTGTTTTGTACGGGTGGCGCATGAAGTAAAATTTCGAGTTTAGAAAAGCCTGAAAATTTGGTTTGGTCACGTAGCGGCCAAACCAAATTTTCAGGCTTTTCTAAACTCGAAATTTTACTTCATGCGCCATGCGTATAAAACACTGAAATAATATGAAGTTTAAATTATAGAGCTAAAGCAGTTGAATTATCATTACCTATCTATTAAAATAATATTTGTTTATTTAGAAACAAGTAAACAGAATTATCATTAGTACTTTTACATACAGGGAATTTTTCTTTTAAGTATACATATCCCCGATGTGTACTTTGTACATTTTCAGACAAACTTCTAACGAGTGTTTCTACTCCCAGATTAAGCATGAAGTAAAATGTACAACAATGCGAAAAACAAGCTACCGTTTTTTTGGCGTGGCATCCACAAACTGCCAGAGAGATGGGAAAAATCTGTAGCTAGCGATATGCAATATTTTAAATAAAATATTTGGTACCACTCTCATACAATATACAGAGAGTTTTATGTTACACCGAACATTTTCATAACGAGAATTTTTCTTTGAAGTATCCATATGCATATGTTGCACATTTTTCGATGCTTGGTTTATTAAAAGAATTTAATTTGAAGCTTCAAGCGAGTGTTTTCCACTCCCAGGCTAAGCATGAAGTAAAATTTCGAGTTTAGAAAAGCCTGAAAATTTGGTTTGGTCGCGTAGCGCGAAGCGCGGAGCGGCCAAACCAAATTTTCAGGCTTTTCTAAACTCGAAATTTTACTTCATGCGCCACCCGTACAAAACACTGACATATTACAAAGTTTAAAACACACCGCTAAACTTTACATTGAATCAATGTTTTGTACCGGTGGCGCATGAAGTAAAATTTCGAGTTTAGAAAAGCCTGAAAATTTGGTTTGGCCGCTCCGCGCTTCGCGCTACGCGACCAAACCAAATTTTCAGGCTTTTCTAAACTCGAAATTTTACTTCATGCTTAGCCTGGGAGTGGAAAACACTCACTTAAAGCTTTAAATTGGATTCTTCTAATAAACCGAGCATCGGAAAATGTGCAACGTATGCATATAGATACTTTAAAGAAAAATTCTCGTTATGAAAATGTTCGGTGTTACATAAAACTCTCTGTATGTGTATTTTCTATAAAAATATTCCGGTTTCATATTTACAGACCTGGTAAGTAATACTCATACATAGCACCATCTATAACAATCTATAACACTAAGATAAGAACCAGATGCACCAAAAACGTTCACGATGACAGTTCCTATTGTTCCAATATCGCTTTGAACTCGAGTTCAGAGATGAACCAGTTTAATGTGTTTAGTGCAACTGGCCCTAAAGTCGCTAAGACTCACAGTAGTTCTAGTGATTTTAGTATGGCTCAGATGGCGCTTTATCTCGAACGGTAATGAACCGATAGTCACATCCTCTTATTTTTATTTCATGTAAAAAAACAATCAATTTGTTTATGTTTTCAGAAATCACCCCAGCACCATAATAAAGCGCTTCACAAGCGTTTTCCTTATGATGTTCGTTTCACCATTATTCCTCTACATGTCCCTGGATAGTGAAATACTGAAAAGGGTGAGATATACAGGGTGCGTCAGAAATAACTCCCACATTTTAAAGGATTGAAAAAAAAAATGGTACAAGGTGTCTTCAAAAGCTTTTTATTTCTCAAATATAGATATAAAAAAGTTTTTTGACTTTCGGTTTTAAAAATTAAAAAGCACAGGGACTTAAATTAGGCAAGCACGATAGCACGGAACTGCCTTGTGTAAAGAGACCACTCGACAAGGAAATATATATATAGGAAGTGTTGTATGGGCCGTAGATCGATCCTGTTGGAACCAGAAGTCCTCTAGGTTGTGTTCTTCCCCCCAACTTTTCAACTTTCAGGGACTTAAATTAGGCAAGCACGATAGCACGGAACTGCCTTGTGTAAAGAGACCACTCGACAAGGAAATATATATAGGAAGTGTTGTATGGGCCTTAGATCGATCCCGTTGGAACCAGAAGTCCTCTAGGTTGTGTTCTTCCCCCCCCAACTTTTCAACTTTCAGGGACTTAAATTAGGCAAGCACGATGGCACGGAACTGCCTTGTGTAAAGAGACCACTCGACAAGGAAATATATATAGGAAGTGTTGTATGGGCCGTAGATCGATCCTGTTGGAACCAGAAGTCCTCTAGGTTGTGTTCTTCCCCCCAACTTTTCAACTTTCAGGGACTTAAATTAGGCAAGCACGATGGCACGGAACTGCCTTGTGTAAAGAGACCACTCGAAAAGGAAATATATATAAGAAGTGTTGTATGGGCCGTAGATCGATCCTGTTGGAACCAGAAGTCCTCTAGGTTGTGTTCTTCCTCCCAACTTTTCAACTTTCAGGGACTTAAATTAGGCAAGCACGATAGCACGGAACTGCCTTGTGTAAAGAGACCACTCGACAAGGAAATATATATAGGAAGTGTTGTATGGGCCTTAGATCGATCCCGTTGGAACCAGAAGTCCTCTAGGTTGTGTTCTTCCCCCCCAACTTTTCAACTTTCAGGGACTTAAATTAGGCAAGCACGATGGCACGGAACTGCCTTGTGTAAAGAGACCACTCGACAAGGAAATATATATAGGAAGTGTTGTATGGGCCGTAGATCGATCCTGTTGGAACCAGAAGTCCTCTAGGTTGTGCTCTTCCCCCCAACTTTTCAACTTTCAGGGACTTAAATTAGGCAAGCACGATGGCACGGAACTGCCTTGTGTAAAGAGACCACTCGACAAGGAAATATATATAGGAAGTGTTGTATGGGCCGTAGATCGATCCCGTTGGAACCAGAAGTCCTCTAGGTTGTGTTCTTCCCCCCCAACTTTTCAACTTTCAGGGACTTAAATTAGGCAAGCACGATGGCACGGAACTGCCTTGTGTAAAGAGACCACTCGACAAGGAAATATATATAGGAAGTGTTGTATGGGCCGTAGATCGATCCTGTTGGAACCAGAAGTCCTCTAGGTCGTGTTCTTCCCCCCCAACTTTTCAACTTTCAGGGACTTAAATTAGGCAAGCACGATGGCACGGAACTGCCTTGTGTAAAGAGACCACTCGACAAGGAAATATATATAGGAAGTGTTGTATGGGCCGTAGATCGATCCTGTTGGAACCAGAAGTCCTCTAGGTTGTGTTCTTCCCCCCAACTTTTCAACTTTCAGGGACTTAAATTAGGCAAGCACGATGGCACGGAACTGCCTTGTGTAAAGAGACCACTCGACAAGGAAATATATATAGGAAGTGTTGTATGGGCCGTAGATCGATCCTGTTGGAACCAGAAGTCCTCTAGGTTGTGCTCTTCCCCCCAACTTTTCAACTTTCAGGGACTTAAATTAGGCAAGCACGATGGCACGGAACTGCCTTGTGTAAAGAGACCACTCGACAAGGAAATATATATAGGAAGTGTTGTATGGGCCTTAGATCGATCCCGTTGGAACCAGAAGTCCTCTAGGTTGTGTTCTTCCCCCCCAACTTTTCAACTTTCAGGGACTTAAATTAGGCAAGCACGATGGCACGGAACTGCCTTGTGTAAAGAGACCACTCGACAAGGAAATATATATAGGAAGTGTTGTATGGGCCGTAGATCGATCCTGTTGGAACCAGAAGTCCTCTAGGTTGTGTTCTTCCCCCCAACTTTTCAACTTTCAGGGACTTAAATTAGGCAAGCACGATGGCACGGAACTGCCTTGTGTAAAGAGACCACTCGACAAGGAAATATATATAAGAAGTGTTGTATGGGCCGTAGATCGATCCTGTTGGAACCAGAAGTCCTCTAGGTTGTGTTCTTCCCCCCAACTTTTCAACTTTCAGGGACTTAAATTAGGCAAGCACGATAGCACGGAACTGCCTTGTGTAAAGAGACCACTCGACAAGGAAATATATATAGGAAGTGTTGTATGGGCCTTAGATCGATCCCGTTGGAACCAGAAGTCCTCTAGGTTGTGTTCTTCCCCCCCCAACTTTTCAACTTTCAGGGACTTAAATTAGGCAAGCACGATGGCACGGAACTGCCTTGTGTAAAGAGACCACTCGACAAGGCAATATATATAGGAAGTGTTGTATGGGCCGTAGATCGATCCTGTTGGAACCAGAAGTCCTCTAGGTTGTGCTCTTCCCCCCAACTTTTCAACTTTCAGGGACTTAAATTAGGCAAGCACGATGGCACGGAACTGCCTTGTGTAAAGAGACCACTCGACAAGGAAATATATATAGGAAGTGTTGTATGGGCCTTAGATCGATCCCGTTGGAACCAGAAGTCCTCTAGGTTGTGTTCTTCCCCCCCAACTTTTCAACTTTCAGGGACTTAAATTAGGCAAGCACGATGGCACGGAACTGCCTTGTGTAAAGAGACCACTCGACAAGGAAATATATATAGGAAGTGTTGTATGGGCCGTAGATCGATCCTGTTGGAACCAGAAGTCCTCTAGGTTGTGTTCTTCCCCCCCAACTTTTCAACTTTCAGGGACTTAAATTAGGCAAGCACGATGGCACGGAACTGCCTTGTGTAAAGAGACCACTCGACAAGGAAATATATATAGGAAGTGTTGTATGGGCCTTAGATCGATCCCGTTGGAACCAGAAGTCCTCTAGGTTGTGTTCTTCCCCCCCAACTTTTCAACTTTCAGGGACTTAAATTAGGCAAGCACGATGGCACGGAACTGCCTTGTGTAAAGAGACCACTCGACAAGGAAATATATATAGGAAGTGTTGTATGGGCCGTAGATCGATCCTGTTGGAACCAGAAGTCCTCTAGGTTGTGTTCTTCCCCCCAACTTTTCAACTTTCAGGGACTTAAATTAGGCAAGCACGATGGCACGGAACTGCCTTGTGTAAAGAGACCACTCGACAAGGAAATATATATAGGAAGTGTTGTATGGGCCGTAGATCGATCCTGTTGGAACCAGAAGTCCTCTAGGTTGTGTTCTTCCCCCCAACTTTTCAACTTTCAGGGACTTAAATTAGGCAAGCACGATGGCACGGAACTGCCTTGTGTAAAGAGACCACTCGACAAGGAAATATCTCCAGCAAAATTTCCCACGGACTACGTGTTGTAGATCGATCCTGTTGGAACCAGAAGTCCTCTAGGTTGTGTTCTTACCCCAACTCTTCAACTTTCAGGCGTAGAAAATTCTCCACGATGTTGCAGTATTGATTGGAATTTACAGTAACTGTCACTCCACCCTCTTTAAAAAAAGTAACGCTTATAGACGACACAGCACACCAAACGGTCACTTCTGGGCTGTGTAAGAGGTCGTAGGTGGAGTTGTCGAGGATTCTCAGCAGCCCAGTTTGTTCACTGCGTTGGAAAGGTGGAAATTGGCTATTTTCCATTGGGTATTAGGTACAAAAGACTACACAAAGTCCCACCCACGGCATGGTGACGACTGAAAACTTTATTATATACGCTACCTAATAGAACAAACTGCCCCGCTCCCACTAGCTTTGTGGACCCCACAATGATTTTTCATAATGTAGGAGTTATTTCTGACACACCTTGTAACGTTTTCAACTGAGGCTTAGCGATCTATAGAGGTCGTTTCCATAGTAATAAAAAAATTGCATGCCTACCAGAGCTAAGACAAATACTCAAAAAAATGCATGTATATGTTTTTGAACTTCACAGTAAATCAAAGTTTTACACAACTGACGCATGAAGTAAAATTTCGAGTTTAGTAAAGCCTGAAAATTTAGATTTCCACGCTACGCTTTGCTCCACGCCCAAATCCAAATTTTCAGGCTTTTCTAAACGGGAAATTTTACTTCAAGAGTCTCGCATATAAAACACCGATTTAACTTGAAGTTCAAAAACACAAAAAAACAAATTCCTTTGTAAGTATTCAAATCATCTATATTTGGATTCAAATTCGATTCAAATCATTTTTAACTGAAGTATCCCCTTAACCTTCATTAAATCCTATACATAAGTAATAATAATGTATATATAAATCATTTAGAAAACATTTGCTGAGGTGCTGGGTTTAAGAACTGAAGGACTGCTACAAGCTTTTGTCATGCCTCTCTTCCTGACCATGATACTCTTCATGGGACCGATTTCCATGCAACATTGCAATGGACTGCTTAAATTATATGCAGGTAAAATAAACATTTATATCAAAAGATGTAATTAATTAGAATACATACAATACATGCAATTTGATACAGAACATAATTACAAAAATTGATTTCAGAACCAATGCATTGGTTAAACAATATGAAAGACCTGATATGGCTGAGGAACCACATTGTGGCGCCACTATCAGAGGAATTCAGCTTTAGGTCGTGTATGCTGCCATTATTATTACAATGTTTTCGACCTATTGTGGCTGTAATAATCTGCCCTATATTTTTTGGAGCAGGTGACTAAATTTATTTTTAAAACTATTACAAAATGTACAACTCTATTTCTACTTTTTATTGCAGCACATTTCCATCATATTTTTGAATATGTTCGAAATGGAATGCCATTAAAGAATGCAATTTTGGGATCTTGTAAGTACATATGTGTCACTAGAAATGAGACAGGGAATTTTTCTTTTAAGCATACATATCCACTTTGCATAAGCTGTAAATTTTCCGACATTCGTTGTTTTTTAAAAGAGTTCAATTTGAAGCTTAAAATTAGTGTTTTCCACTCCTAGATTAAGCATGAAGTAAAATTTCGAGTTTAGAAAAGCCTGAAAATTTGGTTTGGTCGCGTAGCGAAGCGGAGCGACCAAACCAAATTTTCAGGCTTTTCTAAACTCGAAATTTTACTTCATGCGCCAGGCGTATACAACACTGATTTAAAGTGAAGTCCAAAATGTATTACATGCAGAAATGGGGCTGCCCGTTAACGGTTAAAAGTAATCATTATTGAGCAGGCAATAAGCATAAAAATATACTGAAACAGATTCTGGATACAAAAATATGCTATTCTATTTATAAAAATATTTTTTAGACAATTACCATGAAAAGACCTTGAAAATTAAGAGCTATCAAAAAATGTTATTGTAAGGGAATGCATAATTCAATTTTAACGCATTAACTGCCCTGCGGCAGAAAATCGCAAAGGCGCTATGAAGCCGCATTACTTTTTATATTTCTTGAATAATTTTCTCACTTATCACTTGGTGAAACATTTTTAAATATTGATAATGAAGGTTTAAATTAAATTACACTTGGTTTGTTTCACAATTTTTTACTTTACTATTTACTCGACTAGTTTCGCGTTTTACAGCATTATCGTTAATTACTTTTTATGCCTTAGAATCAAATCCACCTTGGAATCATATATAACTCCTGTGGCGCCGCAGCCTATAGTACATGCGAGTTGTATTTGTCTCGTGCAGCAGTCAACATATTAAAACATTATAATATTTCAGATATATTATTGATTAAATATTTTGTTATGTGATTAATTATTAAAATTCAGGTCTGCATTTTACGTACACGACTGTTTTCGGGATGTATTCGGCGTTCCTCTTCTACAGGACGGGACACCTGGCGTCAACGTTCATAGCGCACGCCTTCTGCAACCACATGGGCGTGCCGGACTTCCAGGAGTTAATGCACTACAAAGGAAACCAAAGACTGCTAGTGGGTGGCGCCTTTGTAGCCGGAATGGTGTCATGGTGCTACCTACTCAACCCCCTGACTGAACCCAAGTGGTACCACAATGACATGTACGCTGCGGAAACGTGATTTTAATTTCGTTTTAGATGAAATTTCAAATTCCCTTCGAGTGTATTTTAAACAAAAGGTCTTTTTAGATATGTGATTATCTAAAAAGATTTCCGTATTTATTTACTTTGAATTCTTTTCAGTTTTCTGAAAAGAGATGTGTGAGTATTTATTTAATGTTCAGTATGATTTTTTTTTTGTTCCCCCTGCCTTATTTTTTTTTATACGTTAATTTTTGAAAAATTTGGAAAAGAGTTTGATCGTTCGTAGTCTGCTGTCTTGTTTTTAAGATCATTTGTGGGATTTTTTAATAGGAATTTTTATTTTTTTCAGAGAAGTCTGTTATTACAAATTCTAATAATTTTCACTTTTCCTAAATATTATCCAAAAGTATTTACCATATTTTTTCCTCACCGTTAATTTCCTTATACTTTTTTTTGTAATTAAATGTGTAATTGTAATTACATAAAATAGGACAAATCTGTATAAAAAAATTAATTGAATAACTTAATTCGCACAAATATTTATAAAAAAAATGTTATTAGTATAATTAACTGGTTACAAATACTGTACTTCATTATGGTTTTCATACCTATTCACTTCCAGCTAGAATAAATTAAAATTATGATTAAAGTATAATGAAAGACAAAGGTATTTCAAATAAAAACCTTTATAAATGTGTGTGTGTGTGTGTTAACTGGCAAAAAAAGTTTGCAGCACAAATATAAATTTTTACAAATTATTACTAAAAAGGATTAATGAACTAATGTTTAATATAAAACAGAAAATTAAGGGCCAGTTACACCAACACGTTGAACTAATTCAACCCTGAATTTGAGTTTAAAGTGACATTAGAACAATAGGAACTGTCATCTTGAACTCGGGTTCAACGTGTTTGGTACAACTGAGCCTAAGCGATTTCGGTTGAACCCAAGTGCTACAAACATTTTTTAGTTCAGTCGATTAGAATTTGTTTTCCCCATAACTATACTCTTTCGTATCCCATCCAGAATTCATATATTTTTTATGTTTCATGTGAAAGTAATTGACAAGTTTTTAACTAAATTTGGCATATATTTTGTCTCTTGCCTGTGGGCACAATATTTTGTCTTTTGATATCGATCCTGGCTACGCCCATGCCTTAGTTTGATCTTACATTACAATATTATTATGGAAATAAGGGAAAAGATCTATGGATTTCCAACAGTTGACATAAAGACAAAAGGGTAAAAATCATTTAAGAAGCTTTTACTTTATTAATAATTGCTATGGTTATTTATATAATTTAAGTATAAACAATAATAAAATTTTAAGATTTAAATCAATAATTTACACAGCTCCGCTCATAATGTTCTTTACTTTAGTATTGAAGGGCCTAAAAATCAAGTTTCATTAAGGATATCTAATTTTTTAAATTTCGATAAACTTTACTTACTTTGAGGTAATAAGTTCACCTGGAATGTGAAAAGGATTGCAAACTATATCGGCATAAACTCCGTGAAGCTTCCGAAACATCTGATTAAAATTTTAAAAGATAAAAATGCAATAAATAACTTATAATTCTAGTGTTCACAAATGATGAGTAAATTCCTCAATAATTTATTGGCATTTCAGATTTTAAAATCCCTTAGATGGACTCTATTGGCTAAATAAATAATTTTTAATTACTGTTATGGTTTGTCTCAAAAATGGGAAGACTACAACAAAACTCACCTGAACAAATAACGCAACCGTATTGGCTGCCGAAAAGGCAAATTCAAACTAAAGCGTAGAGATCTAAGCATGCAAAACTGCAACTCATTTTAGGATCACAACTGACGGTTCTTTACCAAATGTGGTTTGCGTCTATTTATACATCTTGTGTTTAAACATTGTTATCAATGTATTTAAAGAGTATTTCTGTATTACCTCTCACCACACTTGGAAATATTGTTTGTTGTGGTCCTCCTACTTATGAGACAAAGTATACTAACCGATCGTATTTCATTATCCCTCAATGCTGTATTGTTTGATTCAACGACAATAATAAATTTAATTTTCGTGTTTGTAACATAACCATATCTGTAAGATATCAATAAGATACAAATTAAAGGTAAACAATTACATTTTTACTGCAGCAAGAAGTAACAGTGCTAGAACGTCAGACACAAGAACGATCGGAAGGTAAACTCTTAGCATGGCGAACGACCAAATCCTACCTCTTTTTGATTATTCGGCCTTTTAGAAGTTTTTCCTCTGATCATCCTTGTGTCTTAAATTTTTACTCACATTTTGTGTGTTTCGAGTGAATATAAAATACCCAAATAGAGCTCCCTCAAATCGGACCCCTTATTTCCACCATTCAGTTTCTCCTCTACAACATCTAGTGCGGACAACACTTTGTATTGCAAATTGAGCTCCTCATCGGGATTTGTGCAGGTAAAATATTTTGGGGCATTCTGTATCGCAATAAATAAACACTATGTTGACTAATTTATTCATAACAAATGAATTATGAAATAAATTGATTTTAACTAAATCATCGCACTACTAGCATTTTATGTCATGTTAAAATGAAGAATAAATCATCTAAAGTACATAATTTTAAATCATTATTAATAAAAACTTACATCTTTTCCAATAATCGCTACACAAACAGCCATTTTCAAATGTTAGGTTAAACAATTGACATATTTGTAAACATTGCAGGCTCGCCAACTTCTTATCTAGATAAACTCGAATTAAATTGACTTTCTGTCCAGAATATAAACGCAAAACAACGAGAATATACTATAATAACTGATTAAAAATTATAATTACGTCTTTGATGAAGAATTTCGCACTTATACTGACTATTGGTAAACACTTACGCACGACTTTATCAAGACGGACTAGTAACTGCTCAGTAATAAAATATAGAAACGTCAAGTGAAATTAATGTAAAGTTGAGCTTTATTTAATTCGCGATAATACTTGTTGATTTATATCTCATTGCAACCAGAAAGCTTATTTTAATAATTATGGAGGTAAGTCAGATGGATTAAATTAATTGTATTTGTGTAATATGTAAAAATTAAAAAGTGAGGTTAGATTTCAGTGTATTCTAGTTCTCCCACAACATTAAAGTTTTACAAATTTTTATATTTTGCTCAAGTCAGCTCTAAATATAAATTGAATAATTATTTGTTGAATATTTTTCAACTGACATTATATCTATTTTTAAAAACTACAATACCAATATATAATACACAAAAGGACCACGGAGACCGTAGTGCA
Organism: Philonthus cognatus; assembly: GCA_932526585.2. NCBI lineage: Eukaryota > Metazoa > Arthropoda > Insecta > Coleoptera > Staphylinidae > Philonthus > Philonthus cognatus. The sequence goes on along the minus strand of OW052247.1, from coordinate 51,908,732 downwards.
GGGACGCAAAGCGATACCACCTCATGTGGAAAAAAAAAAAAAATATATAATAAAAAGACAATATACAGTGAATGTTTTTTTTTTAAGTATACATATTCCGATGTGTACTTTGTAAATTTTTGGGCATTCATTGTTTTCGAAAAGCGTTTAGTTTAAAACTTCTAACAAGTGTTTCCACTTCCTGATTAGGCATGAAGTAAAATTTCGAGTTTTGAAAAGCCTGAAAATTTGGTTCGGTCGCTCCGCTTTGCTATGCGACCAAACCAAATTTTCAGGCTTCTCTAAACTCGAAATTTTACTTCATGCGCCACCCATATAAAACACGGAAATACTGTAAAGTTTATAATATATTGCTAAAGTAGAATGTTGAAGCAGTATATTGTGAACTTCACTTTAAATCAGTGTTTTATATGCCTGGCACATGAAGTAAAATTTTTGTGCTTAATCAATGAGTGGTAACATTTGTTATTTTTGCTAGAAACTGGAAACATTTGTTGTGAAACTTGAGATTTAACAATTTAATAATTTTTTTATATTTTCTTAGGAAAATAATGAAAATCAACAATTACAGCCACTCAACAAGAGACTCCGTTCAGAAAATTCGAATAAAAAAGCCTACGTCCGTTTCGTGAACCTCACCAACCTGACAATTGAAATTGTCTGGGTCAACTTCTCGGGACACTACATACGGTACCAATTGCTTCGCAAAGGCACATACATCAATATCGACACATTCGAGACACACCCGTGGATTGCGTTGGACGTTCAAACGAAAGACAGGATGTTGATTGGTGGACAGTACTTTTTTATGCCGAAAGCGCACAGCGGGGACATGCAGAACAGCCCGAATTTGATTAGGCCGATTGCGACGGCAGGAAGAAAGATTGTGTGCATAACATTGCCCATGTATAGCTTACGGTATTTGGCATTGCTGGCGGCTAGGAATCTCTTCGAAAACGCCGAGGAGGTTGATAGGTTGGAGGTACCGACGTTATTGGCTGATGATTTGAAGCGTGTGATTAATTTGAGGAATAAGAGTATGGCGAAGAATATAACTGTCATCCATTAGTATTTATTGCTATTAGAGTGTTGTCTGCCACAAATATGTTAAGCTATACAATATTATATAAATTAAATCTTTTATAGGTGTTCCAACCCAAACGTAAAGTTCTGTTTGCAATATAAAATTATTTTTGTACGTATGTGGTGTCTAATAATCTCTATTTTTGCTATTGTAAATGGGGTTATAAATTAAGAAAATTATATTGCATCCAAAAAATATAGGACAACCTGTATATCGCAAAGTATTTTTATATTGTGAATATGATAAATCAATGCAACATTAATTTCATTTTGAATTGGAAGTCCCTGTAAAAGAGCAAATTTTATGAACATACAATAAATGTGTATACACATTTATTAAGAATATGCATTTTAAAGGTATTAAATATCTAAATTTTACTTTGAAAAAATAACGGATCAAATATTAATTTCAGACAGAATAAACATAATATACTCATTATATCTGAGTATACTCATAAAAATAAAACAAAATATTCTACTGTGACATAATAAAAAATGTCATATTATTATCGCATGGTAATCTCTGTTACTAAATTTTGTTAGTTATCCATTACTTAATATTTTTATAAATTTTATTATGTAAATGCTTTAAAAACGAATTTAAAGTGTTTTTTTGTTTGTTTATAATTAATTAGTGTATTTGTGAATGTATATTTATATTTATAAGAATAAACTTTATAAAATTTTAACTATAACATCCTGAAGCTTTTTAAATCATTTTTATTCATTCGTTGTTTTTATAGAAAAACAATTTAAAGTTTCTAGCCCGGATTTCCACTCCTTGATTAAGCATGAAGTAAAATGTTCAGGCTTTTCTAAACCCGAAATTTTACTTCATGCTTAACCAAGAAGTGGAAACACTTGTTACAAACTTCAAATTGAACGCTTTTAAAAAATTCCCTGTATATTAAAATCGATGAATGATACATTATCTATTGTTTTAAGAAATATTTGTTCATTTAATAATTGAACATCCTTAATAGTGGCAATAATATTATAAAGCCAATTTATTTTATAAATATTCTTAAAAACAGCACGAAACCTGGTTATTTTTGCATCAGCACTACAGATTCCTTCATTTAAAATTACAGATTCCCTTATCTGTTGGCAGCACTGCGTAATTTAGTTGTTTTGAATTTTAATAACCAAGGTACGTCGAGTGACAAATATGTATAACGTATGCTTCACCAGTCTCCTTCATTTTCAGCAGCCACCTTACCCCGCGGCCTAGTTCTCGGTCCTGTGACGTAGCTAATGTGGCTCCCTGTGTTAGCGCGTCATAGGACCGGTGAGCCCGCCCACATTCCCTCGCATTCTAATCCAGCGATCCTTATATACTCGATCGTCCTTGCGAAAACCACCAATTTCATTTTTACATAACCTCAATAATAGTGCATGTGTTTGTTATTGTGTTGGTTCGTGATTTAAATATTTTTAAAAACAACAATGAAGGGTGACGGTGAAACTGAAATCAAGGAAGAGTCCGATTCTGACACGTGCGATATTAAGGAAATCGAGGCCTTGTTTTCCAAGAGCTGTAATTTATTAACAAAGGAGAATGTGCTCAATGACGATAGAGATTACATTTTACATATCGATGCCACACTGTAAGCTAGATTATTATTGTTTTAACTAACTAACTGTTTTAACTAACATACCAAGAGTTTTATGTAACACCGAACATTTTCGTAACGAGATTTTTTTTTTAAGTATCCATATACATACGTTGCACATTTTTCGATGCTCGGTTTATTAAAAGAATTTAATTTGATGCTTTAAGCTAGTGTTTTCCACTCCCAGGCTAAGCGTGAAGTAAAATTTCGAGTTTAGAAAAGCCTGAAAATTTGGTTTGGTCGCGTAGCGCGCAGCGCGGAGCGGCCAAACCAAATTTTCAGGCTTTTCTAAACTCGAAATTTTACTTCATGCGCCACCGGTACAAAACACTGACATATTACGAAGTTTAAAACACACCGCTAAACTTTACATTGAATCAGTGTTTTGTATCGGTGGCGCATGAAGTAAAATTTCGAGTTTAGAAAAGCCTGAAAATTTGGTTTGGCCGCTCCGCGCTGCGCGCTACGCGACCAAACCAAATTTTCAGGCTTTTCTAAACTCGAAATTTTACTTCATGCTTAGCCTGGGAGTGGAAAACACTCTCTTAAAGCTTCAAATTGAATTCTTTTAATAAACAGAGCATCAGAAAATGTGCAACGTATACATATGGATACTTCAATGAAAAATGCTCGTTATGAAAATGTTCGGTGTTACATAAAACTCTCTGTACATAGGTAACTTGTTGTAATGGTTTCGGGTAGTAAAGACAAAAATCGACTTTCCTAATTGAAACCATGATGATAATAGTAGTAATTAAAGTAGTAAAAAGATTATATATTAAGTATTATTATGTGATAAATTTATTATACATACACAATTTATAGATTAAGGATGATCAAATGTTTATTTTATATATATATATATAGATATACATATATTTTTCTATGTTATTATATAGCAAAGATGCTAAATAAAGATTATTATTATTATAGAATTCAATTACAGTGATTCATCACCGACGATAGCAATCGCAGGCTCGGGTCCGACAACAAACATTTATGCTTTTACGAACACACGACTAGCCAAACTAGATAGTCTAATAAACCCGTCAAATAACCTTACTGTCGGTGTAGGTTTCACGAAAAACGACAACAATTTGTTATACACCGCCCATTCCGATAGAATTCAATTGTGGGACCTACGTGCATCAAAATCACCCGTGTCTACTTTTGAAGGTAATGCATTAAAATATCAAAATCACTCGTCTCTAATAAATAATTAAAACAGAAAATATTTGGAAACAAATTAATTTATTAGTCATTAAAAGATATAGTTTAAGGGCCAGTTGCACTAAACACGTTCAACTGGTTCAACTCTGGACTCGAGTTTAAAGTGACATTAGAACAATAGGAACTATCATCTTGAACTCGAGTTCAACTTTATTGCTGCAACTGGGCCTTACTCAATATAAATTACAGAACAAAACTATAAGATGTTATTAGTAAAAACAAACCTTTGTATTAAAATCACACATGTATAATTTTGAAGGTAAAAAAATAGATTAAAACATTATATATTTGCAAAAATCAATATTACCCTCATTAACCCATTCAGCGCCATTGATGCATACACGCAACATTATTATTTTTTTGATAATTAAGTTATTAAATAAGTTAATTTGATATATTATATTATTTGACCTGAATTGAAAATGTACGAAGAATAATTTAAATATTTTGTTATTTAAATATTTCGATTATTACTCCTTTAAAAAAAATGTCAGTGTATTAGAAATACCCAAATACCAAATATTACAATGTTTTATACGCATGGTGCATGAAGTAAAATTTCGAGTTTAGAAAAGCCTAATTTGGCTCGGTCGCTCCGCTTCGCTACGCGCCCGAGCCAAATTTTCAGGCTTTTCTAAACTCGAAATTTTACTTCATGCTTAGTCTGGGAGTGGATACACTCGTTCTTAACTTCATATTGCACGTTTTTATATAAAATCGACGAATGCCTGAACATTGACAGCGTAAACATTATGTCGTTGATTGTTGAGGCACTAATTTTTTGAAAATCCATTATCACTTTAATATAAACTAAACAGTAAATTGTTTATCATTTTCAACTTTTTATTAAATTCACATATACATTATGTGTATTTAAAGCAAAAATTTACAGTATGTAATGCAATAAGTTATTAATAGAAAACAAAAAAAAGTGCAGAATTTTACCTAAAATTAACTTTTACAGTTAATTCTAAAATTGCTCGGCCGTTAATGGGTTAAAAGATATGGTTTTATTCCACACAAATTTACGGTACACAGCCATAATTTGCTATTAATAAAAACATACTTTTGTATTGATTTTAGACAATACGACGAAAGAAGCCGATGTAAAGAAGAACCTTACCTGTTTCGACGTTTCTCCAAACAACCGTTTACTAGGTGCCGGCACCGATTTAATCGACGGTGACGCTTACATAATATTCTGGGATATAAGAAACTCTAAACTCTTGGGCGCTTATTGGGAGGCCCACACTAACGATGTGACACAGATAAAATTCAACGACGAAGATGCGGACCAGTTAATTTCAGCATCGACAGACGGTCTGATAAATATTTACGATTTAAAAGAAAGTGTCGAGGAGGATGCTTTCCAAGATTCTCTAAACACGGAATCGTCCGTCGAGCTGTTGAAGTGGTGTAAAGTAGGTGGAACAGATGGGATTTTCTGCTCGACGCACACGTTCGACGTTCAGTTTTGGAGGTTGGACGATGCTGAGCCTTACGTTGAGTTTAAGCGAGATGTGTTGGAAAAAAAAATAAAGGTAAAGTTGTTTTAATTGCTGTTGGAGTATCCACTTTATCAATTTAATATTTCGATCAGCTACTTCCGAAATCTCGTAAGTGCAAAATGTGAAATTTAACAAGAGCAGAATATCCTTGTTAATTATTACATGAGATGTGTAATCCTTCTGATTTTTTATAAGTAGATGTTTATACTAATATTGGCAAATTAATAATATCTGAATTGCGAGGATATTTTTTTGTAAAATCGGGACTTACGAAGTTTTGTAAGTACAAGGGATGATCAAAAAGTAAAGTTATAAAATATACACGTTTGAAATAAAACAACGCAGTTGGGAGGGTTTCACTTTTATTGTTGAACACTGCAACATGTTTCACCACACAGTGGCTTCATCAAGCAGATGAAATAATGATTTTACAAAGTACAGGTAAAAGCTTATATACTAATGTAATTAAGTTAATAGAAGGGGGGGTGGGAATGAGGTAATTAGGCTGAAACTAATACAAACAATTTTGAGCGACTAAATATTGATTAGGGGTGAATTGTTTACTTCTATTTGGTCATTTAATAGAATACCTTTTTTGTTATATTTATTAATTTATAATTCTTCTAATAAGTTTAATTTACGACTTTTGTTAAATTGCAATTGAGGAGGTTTTCTTAAACCTACGCCAATCATTTAATCGAATACCAACATAACTTTAACCCTAAATTCAAAATTTTGCACGAATGTAACAAAAGTCGTAAATTAAACTTATTAGAAGAATTAGAAATGAATAAATATAACAAAAAAGGTATTCTATTAAATGACCAAATAGAAGTAAACAATTCACCCCTAATCAATATTTAGTCGCTCAAAATTGTTTGTATTAGTTTCAGCCTAATTACCTCATTACCCACCCCCCCTCCTATTAACTTAATTGCATTCGTATATAAGCTTTTACCTGTACTTTGTAAAATCATTATTTCATCTGCCTGATGAAGCCACTGTGTGGTGAAACATGTTGCAGTGTTCAACAATAAAAGTGAAACCCTCCCAACTGCGTTGTTTTATTTCAAATAGTATTATGGACTTTCATCATGTATCCGCCTCATCAATTAACCCATTCAGGACGGCCAATGATTGGCATCGCCACTTGTGCTGGCCGAGCTCAGGAATATGCTATCGCGTCGACCGAGTTGCATAACCTGATCCCTAAAACTATTAATTTTTAATCCATTTATAATTTTGCGTACGTTATAATTGTATTTGTACACGTGCAACTGAGAGTACAGTCGTGTTTACCTAGTTTCAGAGCGTGCTTCTTTAACCTATTAATTAATTTTCTAACCTATTTGCAATTTTATTTGCACACACGTGTTTTGTTCAATAATAAAGCGTGAGTAACAATTTGTGAAAATGACTAGACCGCTCTCCGATAAAGAGATCCAGGAGGAGGTTAATCTAATTATGAATGAGGATACCGATAACGAATTGCTACAGGAATACAGTGAAAGCGAACATTATTCTTCGAGTGAATGTGAAGACGACATTCTTATAGCCGATGTCAATTCTTCGAGTGAATGTGAAGACGACATTCTTATAGCCGATGTCAATTCTTCGAGTGACGATGAAGAAGAAGATATACCAAGACGTCCAGCCAAGATGCCTCGAAGAAATGTTCCATTGCAACAATTTATTTGGAAATTCAATGAAGAATTTACACCTATGCAATTTATGTTCGATTCAAGTAAGTCTGGCGTTACATCAAATTTCACATTAGCAACAGAAGCCTCAGAATATGAATATTTTACAATATTTTTTGATGAAGCTATAATGAATCAAATTGTTACCGAAACAAATATTTACGCTAATCAAGTTAGGGATTCAAGAATATCGAATACTAATTGGGTCGATACAGATATATCGGAAATATATTGTTTTTTAGCAACATCAATTCTGATGGGAATTTTGCAAAAACCTACACTAAAAGACTACTGGTCAAAGAAAACAGCCATTGAAACACCATTTTTTGCTAAAATATTTACACGTGATAGATATTTGAACTTGCTTTATAAATTGCATTTTATGGACAATACTAAAGCGAATAAAGAAGACCCGCTAAGAAAAATTAGGTACATCTTTGATGGAGTAAAAAAAAATTTTGCTGATATGTTTTATCCATTTCAAGACATAGCAATTGATGAAAGCCTTATATTATGGAAAGGAAGACTATCCTTCAAACAGTATATTCCGTCTAAACGGCACAGATTCGGGATAAAATTGTTTGAAGCCTGTGATGCTGAAACTGGGTATATTCTGAACATAATTATTTATACAGGTTCAAAAACTGAATTGGACGAAGATGGGAAAGTTTATGGAACTTCTGGAGCAATAGTCAAAACGTTGATGAAACAATATCTAAATCAACAACATGTTTTGTATGTGGACAATTGGTACAGCAGTCCCTCATTATTTCAACATTTATTGGATCAAAATACAGGGGCTTGTGGGACCGTACGGTCAAATAGGAAAGGAATGCCTCAATTTCCTTGCAGCGTAAACAAGGGTGAAAGTGTAACAGCTTGTACACATTCCATGCTTGCTCTAAAGTGGTGTGACAAGAGATATGTTCACATGCTTACAACAGTTCACCGAGCAACACCCACAGAAACTGGTAAAATAAGTCACAAAACAAAAGAAAACATTTTTAAACCAGAATGCATTATTGAGTATAATATGAAAATGGGTGCAGTTGACAAAGTTGACATGCAAGTTAGCTTTGTTGATTGTGCTCGAAAAACTTTGAAGTGGTACAAGAAGCTATTTTTTCACCTTGTGGATTTATCATTGTACAATGCATTTATTTTATATCAAGTAAGATCTGGAAAAAAACCATCCTTTTCAGATTTTCGACTAAATGTGGTAACTCAGATAATAGAAAAATATCACACCGTTACGTCAAAGCGTCCATCAGTTGCAACTGTCGATTATCCATTACGACTAATTGAAAAACATTTTATATATCCAGTTCCTCAAACAGAAGCACAAGGGTCTCGAACACAGCGAAGATGTCATGTTTGCAGCACGTCTAAAATTCAAAAAAGGCAGCGACGCGATACGTGGTTTATGTGTGTAGAATGCAATGTTGCATTGTGCGTGCATCCATGTTTCAGACTTTATCACACCATAAAAAAATATTGATTCATATAAGTTTATAAAATCTAATACAAATGTTATGTTTATTTGTTTTCTTTGAATGAATTCATCAATAAAAAGATATAAAAAATAATTATAAATTTACTTATTATAAATTTTCCGTACAAATTTAGTTGCCAAATTTAGTTGCCTATCTCGGTACTTTATTCACGTACCCGTAAGTTAAAGGTTTATAATTTGGAATCCGGATGCCGTACCAGTAGGGAAAATTTAATATGTATAAATTTGGACCAGATCACTGACCTCGGCATTACTGTCACCCACGACCTCAAGTGGGGGCCGCACATCAATGCCGCAGTCAAAAAAGCTAACTCCTTGATCTACCTCATCAGGAAGTCCTTCAAGTTCATGTCCCCGAAAATGCTACTCGACGTCTTCACCATCTACGTACGACCCATACTGGAGTATGGTCATGCGGTTTGGTCACCATACTTCATTGGGGACATCGCCACACTGGAGAAGGTGCAACGTAGGGCCTCGAAAATCCCCTTGCCTCTGAGACATATGGACTACGAGGACCGGCTGGCAGCACTAAACCTCCCTCCTCTGATACGTCGAAGGCTGCGCGGCGACCTGATCGAGACCTTCAAAACCGTCAGAGGGTACTACAGCTGCCCTCTACTTCTCAGCCACGTCTCCTCCAACCAAAACCAGCACCTGCGAGGGCATGCGTATAAGCTCAACAAAAGCCGATTCAACAAAAATCCCTATAAGCACTATCTGTTTAATAGAATTGTAGACGACTGGAACGCTCTTCCCGCAAATGTTGTTGTTGCCGACTCCGTCCAACAGTTTAAAAATAGACTAGATGTATACCTACAACTGTGATAGTTAGTCCCATAACGTTGATATATTGTTAATTTGGGAGCAGTGTCTATATATGTTGTACATCTTGTAAATTATGTAAATCGTGTAAATTATTTATTGCACTGTATAGAGCCACAAGCATTTATGCTAGTTTGTATAGCGAACGACACCAGATGTAATCTGCCAGTTCGTTTAATGTGTAAATAAATAAATAAATATTAAATTTTCCCTACTGGTACGGCATCCGGATTCCAAATTATAAACCTTTAACTTACGGGTACGTGAATAAAGTACCGAGATAGGCAACTAAATTTGTATATGTACGGCACCCGGCTGGCAACTAGGCGTCAAGCCTGACGTACGGCGACCGTCCTGAATGGGTTAAATATACACGTTTTATTGCAGGCAGGCTTGCATTAGATTGTCGAACAACTATCCTTCACAATTTAAATGAATCACAACATACTTTCAACACACTTTAGTTGATTTAATAAAAAAGTTTTGTTTGATTTAAATTAAATGTTTAATTATTTTTTTAGGGGAAATCAAAAAATCATAGTTATATAGCAGCGGCTCATGTTACTACCCAAGGAGAAGTTTTTGTGTTAGTGGGCTCAAATTATGGTAATGGAGAGTGCCTTCGGGGGTTAACACTCGGGGATAAGTCGTTAAAGCCCGCGTACAATTTCAATGAAAATGCTCAAAGGGTTAGAGCAAGTTTCTTTAATCCAAACGTAAGTACAAATACTCATTTTTTTAATTAATTACAGTTATTAATTCACATGTCTTTTGCCCATGTTGATGAATTTTTGTTGAAATAATATTCTTAATAAAAATTTAAATGTACATTTTAGACAAGTACGTTAATCACGGGTGGAGAAAGGGGCATTGTCAACGTTTGGAAATTAGACACAACTTATATTAAGCAAGAAAAGAAGAAATGATTCTAATAAGAAACACAGTAATTAGACTCGTTATTAAATAAATAAAAAAACCTTTGAACATACCAATTGTGAAAACTTTGATTTATTCAATCTTTAATTTAAGATCCCATTAAGTAAACTAAAATTAAAATCATTTTCTTGTAATTTTTAACATTATATTGTTTGCAGTAAAAAGAAACACCCCCGACATTTATTCGTCATTTTTGAAAAGTGTTCAATTTGAAGTTTAAGCATGTGTATTCTGCTCACAGATTAGCATGAAGTAAAATTTCGAGTTTAGAAAAAGCCTGAAGCGAAGCGGAGCGACCAAATCAAATTTTCAGGTTTTTCTAAACTCGAAATTTTACTTCATGCGCCAGGGGTATAAACCACTGAAATATTGTATAGTTCAAAATACACATCTTTAACATATTGCTTTAGTAGTATATTTCGAACTTTTCTTGAAATCAGTGTTTTATACGTGTGGCGTGGCGCCTGAAGTAAAATTTCGAGTTTAGAAAAGCCTGAAAATTTGGACTTTATACTTTGAACCTTACTTAAAATCGGTGTTTTATACGCATGGCGCATGAAGTAAAATTTCGAGTTTAGAAAAGCCTGAAAATTTGCAGGCTACGCGACCAAACCAAATTTTCAGGCTTTTCTAAACTCGAAATTTTACTTCATGCTTAGTCTGGGAGTAGAAAACGCTCGTTTAAAGCTCCAATTTGAACTCTTTTCAAATACGACGAATAACTGAATATTTACAGCGTATACAATATATTGAGGTAAACTCCCCGTATTGTGAATCGGTATGACTTGGTCTGTCAGTTAATTAATAAACCCCTCAAACCAACAATGTTTTTGATAAACAAGGACAAAAGGATTAATTACCATAAGTGGAATTAAAAAAAATACACCTGATATTTTTAATATGTTATATTGTATAATTTAATCAATCGAGTGTTTCACAAAATAGCATTCGTAGGTTACACTAAAGAGAATTACAAAGATAAACAACCTATATCTCTCGATCGAGAATTCACGATCAATGTTTTTTCATTTAGGTAACAACATACTCAAACATATTAAGAGAAAAATCAAAACAAAAATCGATTCAACTCCATCAGCAGTCATTCTAATAAAAGTGTATAAATAAATCTATATAAATATTGCAAAATATTCACCTAAATATCTCTATATATTATATACTCTTATCACTTATGTCGATCAAATATATATTCATATATTACACATCTGTGAATGTAAAAAAAGCACGCCCTAAAATTAAACCAGAGATCTTTCCAAAATTATATGTATAAATAATATAATCAAAAAAATACTCACACTAAACTAATGACAAATGAAATATATAATCCTTTTTGTTTAAAAAAAAATCACCTGTGAGTGTGTTTAGTGTTAAAGTGTGTAAAGTTCACCTTTACGCGAAATACCAATTACAATAATTTTTTCTTTGTATAACATACATATGACACGGAAAATTAAATTCAAAAATCGTTACGTTCGATAAAAAACAGTGATTCCTAAAATTATAAATTACGAAAAAAATTTATTCTTTTAGCAGAAGCACATTTTTTTTTACTTGGGCGATAAAAACATTATCAACCTAAAAAATTAAAGAGAGTAATTTGAGATTGTTTCGCCGTTATTGTGTTCAGAGTGTAATTACCTGAAGTTGATCGTTTTAGCTGCGAGCAAGCGGTTGCACTCGGCCGTGTCGGGCAGGGACAGCGGCATGTACGGCCCCTCGTTTTCCAGCTCGGAGAAGTCGTGCTTGTAAATCCTCGGGGCGATTTTCATGTCGCCGAACGGGCCCTTCAGCACAATGTAATAGATGCTCAGAGTCGTCGTCGCTTTCGTTTTTAATATCAACTGAAAACGATGAATTACATCAAACTGGGAACTTTAAACTATCGAAAACTTGAAATCAAGCAAACGTTCCCTTTTTTTCAACCATTGGGTCAACACGACTAATTCCATAAATGTGGAAAAAACTTATGTTTTGACAGTTATTAGGTGAGCGTCAAGGAAAGTAATGAGGGTACAGGTTAGGTTAGGTTCTGGTGGTTGCATCCCGTGAGGAGTGAAGGTACAACTAAAGCTTGAAGTTGAATAGTTGTTGATCAAAACATCTCATTGGATTTATCCACCATCAGTACAATATTACCACGCTGACTGCCGCTAGAGAGTTCAATATAGAATGTTCAATAAAAAAAAAACCTCTAGAGTGCCATGATTTTATCTTTTTTAAAATTTAAGTTGGCTACACGCTTTAGGAATTGACATATAAAACGTCAGACATAATAATTATAATTTCAGAGTTGCCAACCTACAATATTTTTCATGACACTCTAGAGGTTTTATTTGGCGCCGTGCGAATTGTGTATGAAAAAGTAGTGCCGCCTCACGGCGCCTTTGCCATTTACTGGCGCTACAATTAACGTGTTAAATATTAATGGTATCATATGTTCAATAAAAAAAAAACCTCTAGAGTGCTATGATTTTATCTTTTTGTAAATTTATGTTGGCTACATGCTTTAGGGATTGTCATATAAAACGTCAGACATAATAATTATAATGTATAATTTCAGACTTGCCAACCTAAGATATATTCCATATTTTATTTTTTTTGAACATGCGATATATCCAATGTTAAATTTTAGGATGCAATTTTATCGAATACAAAATTTTAACATTTAATTTTTACAACAATAAATTTTGCATTTAATTTGTCCACAACTGTCCAACATAAAATACTTGCATTAAATTTATCCAAAAACTGTCCATTATTAAATTGCACTTGGTGCATCCTGCCAAGACCAACCTGATAAGTCATGTCACGTTCCGAACTCTGAGTGGGGTCCTTCTGGCTGTTGTTAATCCTCGCCTTGACCACCCACTGATTGTTAAACGCCGAAAACCTGGAAGTCTCGTAGAACAACCGATGGACGAACTCGTCAGTCCTATACGGTTTCAGCTGTAAATCTGTGAAAGAAAACGGTACTTAAAAATTAATTAAAACCAAAGATAACAGTACTTAAAAATGAAATTATCAGTTAAAAATTAAATTATCATAAAACGGTACTTAAAAATTAAACTATCAGATTTCATACCGTTAAAAGTAATCTTTTCGTATGTGAGCAAATCAAAGATGTTGTCATAGAGGATCCTTTCATCAGCCAGCTTTTGGTCCATCACTTGAAGAGCGTCCATCACTTCCGCTCCAGTACGGTTAGGGTGTGCACACTCTGTCTCATGCTGTCGGCTCTCGTGTAAAGGTCCGCGCCACGGGCATCCAATCCTGCTAAACTTACAACCCGCTATCCTATAAGAAAATAACCCATGAAAAAATCTTCATGATCAGTGCAAAAAATGCAGTTTTACACAGAGCTACCCAGCTCCTCAAAAAAAAAAAATCCAATCAAGAATCCGAAAACGCTGTATATGATTCGAATTTTTACATATTCGGTGTTTATAAAAGCGTTCAATTTGATGCTTCTAAAGAGTGTTTCCACTCCTAGACTAAGCATGAAGTAAAATTTCGAGTTTAGAAAAGCCTGAAAATTTGGTTTGGTCGCGTAGCGAAGCGGAGCGACCAAACCAAATTTTCAGGCTTTTCTAAACTCGAAATTTTACTTCATGCGCCATGCGTATAAAACACCGATTTTAAGTAAGGTTCAAAGTATACTGCTTTAGTATACTGGTTAAGCACAGTATTTTGAAATTCACAATACTTCAGTGTTTTAAACGCGAGGCGCATGAAGTAAAATTTTGAGATTAGGAAAGCCTGAAAATTTGGTTCGGGGCTCCGGTTCGCTACGCAACCAAACCAAATTTGTAGGCTTTTCTTAATTTGAAATGTTACTTCAAGCTTAGTCTGGGAGTGGAAACACTTGTAAGGAGTTTCAGAGTGAACACACTTATCAAAAATATCGAATGTCTGAAAATTGACAATGTCTATATCAAGGTGTGTATACTTAAACAAAAATCCCTGTATATCATATCTAGTAGCTTTAATATGCTTTAAAAACGGTTTAACTTATTAATAATTTATTTCTATTGATTATCTGAGTAATAGCGATGATTCGAATCCTTTTAGAATATTTCGAATCGCGTACATTTGGATTCGAATACGAATCCTTTTAAAAAATTGTAACGAATCTGAGGCACAAATCCTTTTCTAAAAAAGTATTAGAACACCTCTTTCGAATCCTCTAAAAGGATTGGTATTCTGAACGATTCAAATCCTACTGATCTCTGGTTGTACAGCAATATCTTTGCAACAAAGGGTGTTTTACAGAAGTGGAAAATTCTGCATATCAAAATAACGAAAAAGGTTTCAAATAAAATGAAAATATGCAATTATATATACCTTTCCTCGCACAGCGTCTCCTCATGTCTCTCAAGGGAATTCCTGGGGAACTGCTTGTTGCAGTACTGGCACTCCGAGGGCAGCTCGGACACGGCATTCTCTACGGCTAGGTTCCTCGTGGCCGAGGTCTTACTGATCTCGACGCGGCAATTCGGGCAAGTGGCCGTCTCGTCGCGGAGCCTCGCGTCGGCCAACAGGTGGGTGAAACACCCGGCACACATCAGATGCCCATTGAGACACTGCAAATTACGCACAAAGGCCTATATTATTACCCAACATCCGAACGCACCGTAAAACACAACAAAATGATTTATTAACAACGCTTTTACACAAGATAAACAATAATCCTTTGCGCCCCTAAAAAACAACAAATTCGTGAGTATCACATATATACGATTGTAATTAATTATCCTTTTATGGGCGAGGGGATTATTTTGAGGAATTAAAAGGGGTTTGAGAAGGGCGTGTTTACATACGGTCTCACCGTCGTCGGGTTTCCTGTAAAAGGAAAATGTGAATCGTTGAATTTAGTACTGCTTATTAGTTAAGACTAGTTTTTAGTACTCACCGAACGTGCAAATACCCTGGAACTGATATAAATTCATATAAATATTGTATTACAGAGAAATCTTATATAAGTCAAGATTTTTTTTTAAGAAAAAAAATAAAACAACTCCAAAAAGAAGCTTACCCTCTTACAGTGCTAATGTTTGTAATAACAAATTTATAAATGAGATGGTAATAAGGAAAAATAGAAAGAAAAATAATTATAGATTAAAGTGAAATTATGCATTTTAATTTTTTATTTGTTCTAAAGATAAATACAAACACAGTTTTATTAATTACTAACAACCAGTTTCATAATCAAATTTAAGTTCCTTTAAATATTAAAAGTTGACTTTAAGGTTAGGTTATAGTTTCATGAACAAATTTAAGCTCCCTTAAATATTAAAAGTTGACTTTAAGGTTAACTTATAGTTTTATGACCAAATTTAAGCTCCTTTAAATATTAAAAATTGACTTTTAAAGTTAAACTGTTTTATAATCAAACTTTAAATTTTATATTTTATAAGAAACGCGTGGGAATTTAAAGTCGACTTTTGTTAAAGTTACTTAAGGCAATTTATTATAAAACTGGGAATAAAACTTAATAGTCGAATCTTTTATTTATAGGAACTAAAATTAAAATGGATAAACTTTTATCAATCCTCTTTGATAACTATTCTTATATTCTAAATGAATGGGCTATAATGGAATTTAATATAAATCTTTAAGCGGAACACAAATGATCTAATATATCTGATCAGGGATCTGAATATATATCTAATAAAATAAATTGAGAGCAAATGTACACCCAATATTGAATACAAAATTGTAGCGGTCTTTGGTAAGTTGACCTGTATGTGTATATAAGGTAGAAGGGCAAGTGATTAAAAAAAAGTGTGTATTCAGATATCTGTCCAAATAACTGATCACATACGTTCCATTCTTTTACACATTTAGCACATCAATAAAAATACTTTTTTTAAATCCTCTCATTTTGCCAATTCTACATAAGATCATAATTTTCGAATCCTTTGCACCACTTGAATTTGACTTTAAGCTCTTAATATTTTCATGTCACATAATTTTCTATTTAAAACACTTACATAATGTAACCTAGAGATTCATTTTAATTTGATCAAAATTTGTGCAAACGGCCATTAATAAAATTCAGTGATGTGCAAAACTTGTTAGAACCTTAGCGTGCTCTCGTGTGCAACAGTCTTACCTTCGGCGCCCCCATTGAAAAAGGGTTATGTACGATGAGAGTTTTTCGTATAGAGCAGGGGATAAAAAGGAAATGCGGGATGTACGACTAATTCAAATAATGAAAAAAATATAAATTTAATACATTTATTTCCACAATAAAAAAGAGTTTGTTCGTCATCCAAGTTCAAAATTATCAATACTACACACAAGTATAAATACGAGTAAATTAATCATACAATAAAATTATTACATTTCAATCCACTTCGCATATACCATTTAATTACATTTGACTTTATATATAGCATATATAAAAAATACCGCATAATTTATGAAAAACAAACGATGTGTGATAGCTGTACATGAATACATATTAGAAAAAAAGAAATATTTATTTGTGTCAGTGAGTTAAATGTTGATGATGATGATCATGGTGGGTTTATTAAATAATAAATAAATTAGGTGTGCACAAGTTAGTTTTTTTTTTCTGATGTAGGGTTTAGGTTCGGAAACTGTGAATGAGATGTTAGTAGAATTGTGTTTTTTTTTTTTTTTTTTTAGAGGAGCAAGGGTGTGATAACTAGGAGCAATGATAAAATAATAGTTCTTGCAACAAAATAATAAAAATATTAATCTCCCCATAATCCCGCATTTATTTTAAATAAATAACCCATTTTTGATATAACTTTTTTTAACTACTTAAAAGGACTCTCATATTGTAATAATTTCTTCTTGTACACGGAATATCGATTTAAGTTCACCATTAACACCACCAAAATTAAGACTATTAGGCTTTTCTAACCTTAAAATTTTACCTACCACGCATATAAAACACTGATTTCAAATGAAGTTTGAAAGAGTTTACTGCTTTAGAATACTGCTTAAGCAGTATATTTTGAACTTCTCGATGTTACAGTGTTTTATACGGGTGGCGCACGAAGTAAAATTTCGAGTTTAGAAAAGCCTGAAAATTTGGTTTGGTCGCTCCGCTCCGCTACGCGACCAAACCAAATTTTCAGGCTTTTCTAAACTCGAAATTTTACTTCATGCTTAGCCTGGGAGTGGAAACACTCGTTTCAAGCTTCAAATTTTTGAAAAAATATTCATCTCCCATAATATTCTGCATTTATTTAAATAAATAACCCATTTTTGGTATAACTTTTTTCAAGTACTTAAAAGGACTCTCATATTGTAATTATTTCTTTTTCTACACTGAATATCGATTTATTACCACTATTGACACCACTAAAATTAAGTTTCTTAGGCTTTTCTAACCTCAAAACTTTACTTAGCACGCATATAAAACACTGATTTCAAATGAAGGTTAAAAGAATCTACTGCTTTAGAATACTGCTTAAGCAGTATATTTTGAACATCTCGATGTTACAGTGTTTTATACGCGAGGCGCATGAAGTAAAATTTCGAGTTTGGAAAAGCCTGAAAATTTGGTTTGGTCGCTCCGCTTCGCTACGCAACCAAACCAAATTTTCAGGCTTTTCTAAACTCGAAATTTTACTTCATGCTTAGCCTGGGAGTGAAAACACTCGTTTCAAGCTTCAAATTTTAGAAAAAATATTCATCTCCCATAATATTCTGCATTTATTTAAATAAATAACCCATTTTTGGTATAACTTTTTTCAAGTACTTAAAAGGACTCTCATATTGTAATTATTTCTTTTTCTACACTGAATATCGATTTATTACCACTATTGACACCACCAAAATTAAGTTTCTTAGGCTTTTCTAACCTCAAAACTTTACTTAGCACGCATATAAAACACTGATTTCAAGTGAAGGTTAAAAGAATCTACTGCTATAGAATACTGCTTAAGCAGTATATTTTGAACATCTCGATGTTACAGTGTTTTATACGCGAGGCGCATGAAGTAAAATTTCGAGTTTGGAAAAGCCTGAAATTTTACTTCATGCTTAGCCTGGGAGTGGGAACACTCGTTAGAAGCTTCAAATTTTTGATATAACTTTTTTTTAAGTACCTAAATGGACTTCCATATTTTAATATCTTCTTCGTTTACACAGAATATCGATCTGCGTCCACCATTGACACCACCAAAATTAAGACTGCATAAAAAGTTTGAACTGTAGTTTATCTCTGAATTGTAAATCAATGTTTTTTTCTCACTATTTCAATAGATAACATTAAATTTTACCCTTAAAGAAAATTGCTATAAGTGCTATTCAATTTTGAGTAAGATTTTCGAATGGACTTTGGATTTGAATAGATTGCAGACCCATTAAATAAATAGAATATGTGAAAAACAGTCCATAAAAAAAACATGTTTTTTCAATTTTATTAATAGATCTGTTCAAATTATGCACGACGTTTAAGATTCATTGAGTAATTCCACACTTTGAATTCATTCATGGCTCCATTTTTAACACCTCCGAATTATTATTATAGGAAAGGATTTCATATTGTGTATTTTGACACGGATTACGTTATGAATATTTTTTATCTTATTACGTCCAAATCTTCGCATGTGTGTTAGAAGAGAGTTTTATATTATTTACTCTTTAAACAACGTAGCAATTATAATGATTGTAAAGAAATTAATGTATTGTTAAAAGAATGTGTAATTCTTGGATGGTCAATGACCCTATAAAAAGAGTGCAGTCAATGTGATAACAAAAAATTTGAAGATGTGTAGAACAGCTGTTCATACAAAAAACTACACGCAGCAAATTATCAAAATAAAATGTGTCAGATGTGTTTAATTATAAATATAATCACAGGAGATTAAGATCTAGACTTATTTGGATTTCATAATAAATAATTATTAAATTTTGTATTGTGGAGGCTTCTACTTCGTTATACATGTTAATTTATTAATAAAAAACGGTTTTACTTTGTTTGTATAACACAATAATATTGTGTAACGGTTTAACTTTGTTTGTATAACAGAATAATATTGTGTTATACAAACAAAGTTAAACCGTTTTTATTAATAAATAATTATTATGAATAATTATTAAAATATAAAAATATGATGCTTACATAAAGTTTTTATCATCTCCACTTGGTTTAGGTTCTTATGTAACAATTATAAAAGTAAAGGAAGCAACTAGAAAAATATATTTTTAGAAATAAACTCTATCAGTCTTATTAATAGAATTGTCGTTAATATCATTACAGTAATCTGTGCTACACGCTTAAAAATACTGTGTTAACATATCGTACTAATAGAACTAAATCTACATGCTGTTAATTAGTTTTGAACTATTGATAAAATTAACGTGGCAACATTGCATTTTATGTGTTCTAACTTCATTGTATTCTAATTTAGAGGTTATATACTACACTGGTTTTGCTTATGTATGTGAAAATGAATTTCTCCTGCTGAATTATTTGATTAAAATTGACTTCTAACAAGTGTCTCCACTCCCAGACTAAGCATGAAGTGAAATTTCGAGTTTAGAAAAGCCTGAAAATTTGGTTTGGTCGCGCAGCGAAGCGGAGCGACCAAACCAAATTTTCAGGCTTTTCTAAACTCGAAATTTCACTTCATGCGCCACCGTTACAAAACACTGATTTCAAGTGAAATTTAAAATATACTGATCAGGTATCTATATTTTTGATTTATAGCATTATTAAATAAATTCTAAATAACCGTAACAAGTTAGGTTATGTATAAGACTTAGGGCAAGTTGCACTATTCACGCTGAACTGGTTCAACTCTGATCTCGAGTTTAAAAGTGGCATTAGAACTCTCGTTTTGAACTCTAGTTCAGCTTGAGCTCGAGTTTAACTCGAGTTTTTGGTTCAACTGGCCCATAAACTAAGGGTATTACGCTATTAAATTATTAGTTGTACACTAACAATAGTACTCTACCAAAACGTTTTATTAATCCGAAAATGTTAATATCACCCTTAGAACCGTCTTAAAGCTGTATGCTATCGCCTATTAATAAGGCAGTATATAATTTGAGAGAAAAAAAATGTATCTTTTTAACTTGATATTCTCAACCCACTGAGCAAAAAACAAACAAATAACGTTATATCAACATTGTAACAACATTACACGTTGTTTTAATGTTGATGAAACATTACTTAATTGTGTTTGCTCAGTGGGAAATGATATTGAGTGAGTATTTTCGTACAAAACTTAACTTAAATATTTATGTACTAATATGTACATATAGGGAGTTTTCTTTTAAGTATACATATTCCAATTATATGATGTAAATCTGTAGATATTCGTCTTTTAAGGGCCAGTTGAGATCAAAATCAAATTGGATTTATACAATTTGGAGCGTTCAACTTTTTATATGCAATGTGATGCAGGCGTGCACCCAGAAATTGCTCATAGGGGAGCTCACGCTTCTTGGGGGGAGGGCTTATCCCTGTCTTAGGGGGGCTAACGCATTTAAACCTATGTATACACATCAAAATACTACAATTTAATTAGTCTGGGGGGGGGGGCTAACGCATTTAAACCTATGTATACATGTCAAAATACTACAATTTAATTAGTCTGGGGGGGGGGCTAACGCATTTAAACCTATGTATACATGTCAAAATACTACAATTTAATTACTTTTGGGAGGGGGGGGCTCAAGCCCATAAGCCACCCCCCTGGGTGCACACCTGATGTGATGAGACAACATGTAGCAAACAGAAATATTTGACAAAAAATGATTTCAACATTTTTGATTAAAACAATTACCAAAATATTAGTACTGTAAATATTCAATTTTGTCCAAGTTGAATTGATATTGTAAAATCCTGGTGTCGACAAACAAATTAAAAAATCATTATCACCGGACGCAAAATAATAATTTCTCTTGATACTTTGCCATTTATAAATAAATCTTATTTAGAATTGTTTATTAACAATATGAAATTGATTTGTCCTTATTAAAAAAGTTTTAAAACAAAATCAACAATTTTGACCATTCAGATTTTTTTATGTATTTTGAGGGTGGTTTATAATAAGTAGATTTGGAAATTTTATCTGAAAACCAACTGATGGTATGGGAAATAAGACAAAAGCCTTCGAACTTTTTTTGTATAATTTGCGCATGACAACCTAATTTGATAAATTTACTTGATCTTATATCCCCTAAGAGCCCCCGCTCTTAGAGAATGAAAATCCCTTTAAACAATTATGAGATAATTCGATAAATGAATCACTGTTGTATTCAGATCCAATTGTTCCTTTTTCAATCTAATATGTTTTTAACAATTATTGATGAAATAATTGTAAAAATCAGGGCGTGTTTCGTGTGCCCACTGTTCCGTGTTGTTAATAACAATCATTAAAATTGGTTCGGTGATTTCATCAAGGTCGATCTGTGATTACGATTAGGAAAACAACGCCCTTTGTTCTTTGTTTATCTCGCGATTCGCTTTTTTTTGCAGCGCTCGAGAAAATGGTGGACTGCTTCTTTTTTTCAATACAAAACGTTTCAGCAGAAAATCTCTCTTTCTCTGTCCGCGTGGTATGAATTACGCAGCGAGTGGGAGGCAGAAAAATATAAATCAATAAAGGCGATCCTGCAGAGGCTCAAGAGGGAATGCAGACAAAGAAAACCCCTCTCGTGCTCCACGGGCGGGTTACGTAACGCGAATCGAGTCAAGGCCGCGCGTGACTCCCTTTTGATTTTTTTTAATAATTTTGATAGTTTTTTCATTCGAGGGGGTCGCGGCCCCGTCAGGGCACTTACCTGGTAGACAGCGGCCCTGGGCAGATCCAGGCAGACTGCGCAGCACAGGATGCCACCGAGGCGCTCCTCCAATTTGTGCCTTTTATTACTCTCGTCAGGTTTGGTCGTGGAGATTTTGCGACGTTTCGAATCGGGCTCGACGAACTCTTCCATCTTTTCGACGGCCTCAATGGCCTCGGCGGCCGCCTCGGTGCTCGAGCTCGCGGCGTCGGTCTCTGACATAATTCGCCCCCTTTTTTCGGGAGTGTGTTACAATCAAAACAGAGAACAGCTGACCAGAATGCCAGTCGCCACACTGTGCCACAGCTCGGAACAGCTGACGTGACGTCGAACTTGTTTGACAACCTAACCTTCTCTCTTCCGACGGCCGTCCTTTTCTAGCGCACGCGTTCGTCGCAGGTCCCCCCACCTAAACGCGCTGCGCCGTCGCAACACCCCCCAAATTTAATCCAAAAATATACATTGTTTAAAAATGGTTGCGATACTTACCAGGCACAATAACAAAAGGGCCCCATTCACCCGCACTTTCAACCCCCCTTGTATTTACACAGGAAGCTTTAAGCTAAAGCAAATTGGAAACAGATTCTCACGAAATTATTTTCAAAAACAAATTTCTAGGTATAAAATATATACATAGTTTTAACAAAATACAATAAAGAAAAAACAATCAATTTCAATACTGCCAATATAAAAAAAAGGCTTTACAACATAAAATTTATATTATTCTCAACCCACTGAGCAAAAAACAAACAAATAACGTTATATCAACATTGTAACAACATTAAACGTTGTTTTAATGTGGATGAAACATTACTTAATTGTGTTTGCTCAGTGGGATATGATATTGAGTGAGTATTTTCGTACAAAACTTAACCTAAATATTTATTTACTAATATGTACATATAGGGAGTTTTCTTTTAAGTATACATATTCCAATTATATGATGTAAATCTGTAGATATTCGTCTTTTGCATCAATCACGTTTAACTCAAAAAGTGACATTAGAACAATGAGAACTGTCATCTTGAACTCAAATTCAACTTTTATGGTTCAACTGGGCCCTAGTCTTCGATTTAAAGCTTTAAACGAGTGTTTTCCACTCCCAGGCTAAGCATGAAGTAAAATTTCGAGTTTAAAAAAGCCTGAAAATTTGGTTTGGTCGCGTAGCGCGAAGCGCGGAGCGACCAAACCAAATTTTCAGGCTTTTCTAAACTCGAAATTTTACTTCATGCGCCACGCGTATAAGACACTGATTCAAGTGATGTTCACTATATAGTTCACATTTTTCAGTGTTTTCATTGTTTAATACGCGTGGCGCATGAAGTAAAATTTCGAGTTTAGAAAAGCCTGAAAATTTGGTTTGGTCGCTCCGCGCTTCGCGCTACGCAACCAAACCAAATTTCCAGGCTTTTCTAAACTCGAAATTTTACTTCATGCTTAGCCTGGGAGTGGAAAACACTCGTTTAAACCTTCTCTTTAAACTTTGGCGTATTCATATCTATACCTAAACGAAAAATACCCTGTATATCTATCCTAATATGAATGGAATATTTGCCGGATAGCTTGTAAATAAACAAATGCCGCGACGCGTCCTTGTTGTCTCATAAATTTTATCGCCGTGCACTGTAATTTATGTGCATTCATAAAGCTATTTATTTTTTTGTTTTCGAGCGAAATTATCAATCGCACTCTTCGTTTTCATAAACATTGCAAAGAGACGTAATTATCAGTCGTGAGATAAGAACATAAAAACGGTGTTGGAATCATAATATTTTGAAATGTAAAAAGAATGATTTCTAATTAATGCGCAATAATGGTTTTTCATTTCCAAACATTGATAAATAAGAAAGGTCAAAGCATCTACGATCTATGCTAAATTACTCACTTATCTTGAAACACAAATTTCCGCATTACAAGTCCAATTATATTTATTCGAAAAACAAAAAATATAGGTCGATTTACTTTCCAAAACGTAATTGCATGGTTCGAGAGAAAGGTTTGAAAATATTTTTAGAAAAAAACAAAACAAAAAACGCGAACAAAAGAATGCATGTCTGCAATCTTGGTGCAGCATTACGTAATTTCTAATTACAATTTCAATGACGTTGTTGTTGTTCTGACTCATGGCAGCAAATAACAAAACGAATGCGTAGAAGGAGATTTTCAATAACAATAATTTGAATTCATTCATTCAACAGTAACGTCACTTCATTTAAAAACAATATTAACCCATTAACGGCCGAGCAAATATAGAGTTGATTTTAGGTAAAATTCTGCACTTCTCTTTATGATTTCTATGAATGATTTGTTATATTAAATACTAGAAATTACAATTTTCAATATACATAATGTATACTGTAAGTTTTCAAGCATTCGTCGACCTTTTTTAAGCGTTCAATTTGAAGTTTCGAACTAGTGTTTCCACTCCCAGATCAAGCATGAAGTAAAATCGCGCCACGCGTATAAAAGACTGAAATATTGTGAAGTTGGTGAAACATTACTTAATTGTGTTTGCTCAGTGGGAAATGATATTGAGTGAGTATTTTCGTACAAAACTTAACTTAAATATTTATGTACTAATATGTACATATAGGGAGTTTTCTTTTAAGTATACATATTCCAATTATATGATGTAAATCTGTAGATATTCGTCTTTTGCATCAATCACGTTGAGCTCAAAAAGTGACATTAGAACAATGAGAACTGTCATCTTGAACTCAAGTTCAACGTTATTGGTGCAACTGAGCCTTACTCAATATAATATACTTTGTATTGTATTAAAATGACACATGTATAATTTTGAAGGTAAAAAAAATTAGATTAAAACATAAAATATTTGCAAAAATCAATATTACCCTCATTAAAAGATATAGTTTTATTTCACACAAATTTACAGAACACAGCCATAATTTGCTATTAATAAAAACATACTTTTGTATTGATTTTAGACAACACGACGAAAGAAGCCGATGTAAAGAAGAACCTTACCTGTTTCGACGTTTCTCCAAACAACCGTTTACTAGGTGCTGGCACCGATTTAATCGACGGTGACGCTTACATAATATTCTGGGATATAAGAAACTCTAAACTCTTGGGCGCTTATTGGGAGGCCCACACTAACGATGTGACACAGATAAAATTCAACGACGAAGATGCAGACCAGTTAATTTCAGCATCGACAGACGGTCTGATAAATATTTACGATTTAAAAGAAAGTGTCGAGGAGGATGCTTTCTAAGATTCTCTAAACACGGAATCGTCCGTCGAGCTGTTGAAGTGGTGTAAAGTAGGTGAAACAGATGGGATTTTCTGCTCGACGCACACGTTCGACGTTCAGTTTTGGAGGTTGGACGATGCTGAGCCTTACGTTGAGTTTAAGCGAGATGTGTTGGAAAAAAAAATAAAGGTAAAGTTGTTTTAATTGCTGTTGGAGTATCCACTTTATCAATTTAATATTTCGATCAGCTACTTCCGAAATCTCGTAAGTGCAAAATGTGAAATTTAACAAGAGCAGAAAATCCTTGTTAATTATTACATGAGATGTGTAATCCTTCTGATTTTTTATAAGTAGATGTTTATACTAATATTGGCAAATTAATAATATCTGAATTGCGAGGATATTTTTTTGTAAAATCGGGACTTACGAAGTTTTGTAAGTACAAGGGATGATCAAAAAGTAAAGTTATAAAATATACACGTTTGAAATAAAACAATGCAGTTGGGAGGGTTTCACTTTTATTGTTGAACACTGCAACATGTTTCACCACACAGTGGCTTCATCAGGCAGATGAAATAATGATTTTACAAAGTACAGGTAAAAGCTTATATACTAATGCAATTAAGTTAATAGAAGGGGGGGGGGGGGTAATGAGGTAATTAGGCTGAAACTAATACAAACAATTTTGAGCGACTAAATATTGATTAGGGGTGAATTGTTTACTTCTATTTGGTCATTTAATAGAATACCTTTTTTGTTATATTTATTAATTTCTAATTCTTCTAATAAGTTTAATTTACGACTTTTGTTACATTCGTGCAAAATTTTGAATTTAGGGTTAAAGTTATGTTGGTGTTCGATTAAATGATTGGCGTAGGTTGAGGAGGTTTTCTTAAACCTACGCCAATCAATTAATCGAATACCAACATAACTTTAACCCTAAATTCAAAATTTTGCACGAATGTAACAAAAGTCGTAAATTAAACTTATTAGAAGAATTAGAAATTAATAAATATAACAAAAAAGGTATTCTATTAAATGACCAAATAGAAGTAAACAATTCACCCCTAATCAATATTTAGTCGCTCAAAATTGTTTGTATTAGTTTCAGCCTAATTACACCCCCCCCTTCTATTAACTTAATTGCATTAGTATATAAGCTTTTACCTGTACTTTGTAAAATCATTATTTCATCTGCCTGATGAAGCCACTGTGTGGTGAAACATGTTGCAGTGTTCAACAATAAAAGTGAAACCCTCCCAACTGCGTTGTTTTATTTCAAATAGTATTATGGAGTTTCATCATGTATCCGCCTCATCAATTAAATATACACGTTTTATTGCAGGCAGGCTTGCATTAGATTGTCGAACAACTATCCATCACAATTTAAATGAATCACAACATACTTTCAACACACTTTAGTTGATTTAATAAAAAAGTTTTGTTTGATTTAAATTAAATGTTTAATTATTTTTTTAGGGGAAATCAAAAAATCATAGTTAATAATAATAATAATCTTTATTTAGCATCTTTGCTATATAATAACATAGAAAAATATATGTATATCTATATATATATATAAAATAAAATAAACATTTGATCATCCTTAATCTATAAATTGTGTATGTATAATAAATTTATCACATAATAATACTTAATATATAATCTTTTTACTACTTTAATAAAATCAGTCTAAAACCATACTTAAATATCTATGTAAAAATAATAAATCCATAATACAACAATACTTATACATTTATGCAAAAAACAATAACTAAAAAGGTAATAATACTTATTTAAAATTTGTACTTATACATATAGGAACAATTAATAATATATACACATAATGCACAGCCCATACACTACGACTATTTCTGAAGACTCTTCAAGTAATCTAGCAACTTTGATTTAAACTTATTAATATTTTCTTCTTCTTTTATTTTTATTGATAGCTTGTTGTGTTCTTGAGCAGCTTTAAAAAAGAGTGAATTCTGTCCTGCCTTTGTGTTTTTGAATGGGAGAAAAATATTTCCTCTGCCTCTTGTGTTGTACGTATGGATGTCTGCATTAGTGGTGATACTTTCATCAAAGTATTTGGGCATCTTCCCAGTGTAAACTTTGTGAATAAATATTAATGCCTTAAATTTTACAAAATTCTCTATGTTTATCCAATCCAGTTGTTCTAACATCGTTCTTATACTTGTATATTTATTACAATTTAAAATTATTCTCATTCCTTTATTTTGCAATATTTGGAGTCTATTCAAAGATCCACTATTTGCAAGCTAAAGAATAGATCCTGCAAAGTGAAAATGTGGTAGTATAATAGTGTTATATATTGTTTTTTTGGTAGCTTGCGACATATAATAACTACTTCGTCTTAATACTCCTAACTTTTTTCCTATTTTTTTACATGTATAATCTATATGTTCATTGAACTGTAATCGTTTATCTAATTGAACTCCTAGGTTATATAGCAGCGGCTCATGTTACTACCCAAGGAGAAGTTTTTGTGTTAGTGGGCTCAAATTATGGTAATGGAGAGTGCCTTCGGGGGTTAACACTCGGGGATAAGTAGTTAAAGCCCGCGTACAATTTCAATGAAAATGCTCAAAGGGTTAGAGCAAGTTTCTTTAATCCAAACGTAAGTACAAATACTAATTTTTTAATTAATTACAGTTATTAATTCACATGTCTTTTGCCCATGTTGATGAATTTTTGTTGAAATAATATTCTTCTTATTGATAAAAATTTAAATGTACATTTTAGACAAGTACGTTAATCACGGGCGGAGAAAGAGGCATTGTCAACGTTTGGAAATTAGACACAACTTATATTAAGCAAGAAAAGAAGAAATGATTTTAATAAGAAACACATTAGACTCGTTATTAAATAAATAAAAAAACCTTTGAACATACCAATTGTGAAAATTTTGATTTATTCAATCTTTAATTTAAGATTCCATTAAGTAAACTAAAATTAAAATCATTTTCTTGTAATTTTTAACATTATATTGTTTGCAGTAAAAAGAAACACCCCCAACATTTATTCGTCATTTTTGAAAAGTGTTCAATTTGAAATTTAAGCATGTGTATTCCGCTCACAGATTAGATTGAAGTAAAATTTCGAGTTTAGAAAAAGCCTGAAGCGAAGCGGAGCGACCAAATCAAATTTTCAGGTTTTTCTAAACTCAAAATTTTACTTCATGCGCCAGGGGTATAAACCACTGAAATATTGTAAAGTTCAAAATATACATCTTTAACATATTGCTTTAGTAGTATATTTCGAACTTTACTTGAAATCAGTGTTTTATACGCGTGGCCCATGAAGTAAAATTTCGAGTTTAGAAAAGCCTGGAAATTTGGTTTGGTCGCTCCGCTTCGCTACGCGACCAAACCAAATTTTCAGGCTTTTCTAAACTCTCTGGGAGTAGAAAACACTCGTTTAAAGCTCCAATTTGAACTCTTTTCAAATACGACGAATAACTGAATATTTACAGCGTATACAATATATTGAGGTAAACTCCCCGTATTGTGAATCGGTATGACTTGGTCTGTCAGTTATTAATAAACCCCTCAAACCAACAATGTTTTTGATAAACAAGGACAAAAGGATTAATTACCAAAAGTGGAATTAAAAAAAAATACACCTGATATTTTTAATATGTTATATTGTATAATTTAATCAATCAAGTGTTTCACAAAATAGCATTCGTAGGTTACACTAAAGAGAATTACAAAGATAAACAACCTATATCTCTCGATCGAGAATTCACGATCAATGTTTTTTCATTTAGGTAACAACATACTCAAACATATTAAGAGAAAAATCAAAACAAAAATCGATTCAACTCCATCAGCAGTCATTCTAATAAAAAGTGTATAAATAAATCTATATAAATATTGCAAAATATTCACCTAAATATCTCTATATATTATATACTCTTATCACTTATGTCGATCAAATATATATTCATATGGTAATTAGTTAAGTTTCCTTTTACTTCACTTTTTTATTTTAATTCTATATGTACATTTCAGGTACAATGTACCCTTTATCAATAGAAAAAACTAATTGACATTTTTGTAAATAAATAAAAATAATATTATTACACATCTGTGAATGTAAAAAAAGCACGCCCTAAAATTAAACCAGAGATCTTTCCAAAATTATATGTACAAATAATATAATCAAAAAAAATACTCACACTAAACTAATGAAAAATGAAATATATAATCCTTTTTGTTTAAAAAAAAAATCACCTGTGAGTGTGTTTAGTGTTAAAGTGTGTAAAGTTCACCTTTACGCGAAATACCAATTACAATAATTTTTTCTTTGTATAACATACATATGACACGGAAAATTAAATTCAAAAATCGTTACGTTCGATAAAAAACAGTGATTCCTAAAATTATAAATTACGAAAAAAATTTATTCTTTTAGCAGAAGCACATTTTTATTACTTGGGCGATAAAAACATTATCAACCTAAAAAATGAAAGAGAGTAATTTGAGATTGTTTCGCCGTTATTGTGTTCAGAGTGTAATTACCTGAAGTTGATCGTTTTAGCTGCGAGCAAGCGGTTGCACTCGGCCGTGTCGGGCAGGGACAGCGGCATGTATGGCCCCTCGTTTTCCAGCTCGGAGAAGTCGTGCTTGTAAATCCTCGGGGCGATTTTCATGTCGCCGAACGGGCCCTTCAGCACAATGTAGTAGATGCTCAGAGTCGTCGTCGCTTTCGTTTTTAATATCAACTGAAAACGATGAATTACATTAAACTGGGAACTTTGAACTATTGAAAACTTAAAATCAAACAAATGTTCCCTTTTTTTCAACCATTGGGTCAACACGACTAATTCCACAAATGTGGAAAAAACTTATGTTTTGACAGTTATTAGGTGAGCGTCAAGGAAAGTAATGAGGGTACAGGTTAGGTTAGGTTCTGGTGGTTGCACCCCGTGAGAAGTGAAGGTACAACTAAAGCTTGAAGTTGAATAGTTGTTGATCAAAACATCTCATTGGATTTATCCACCATCAGTACAATATTACCACGCTGACTGCCGCTAGAGAGTTCAATATAGAATGTTCAATAAAAAAAAACCTCTAGAGTGCCATGATTTTATCTTTTTTAAAATTTAAGTTGGCTACATGCTTTAGGAATTGACATATAAAACGTCAGACATAATAATTGCCATGGAAAATATTGTAGGTTGGCAACTCTGAAATTATTTTCAGAGTTGCCAACCTACAATATTTTCCACTCTAGAGGTTTTATTTGGCGCCGTGCAAATTGTGTATGAAAAAGTAGTGCCGCCTCACGGCGCCTTTGCCATTTACTGGTGCTACATTTAACGTGTTAAATATTAATGGTATCATATGTTCAATAAAAAAAACCTCTAGAGTGCTATGATTTTATCTTTTTGTAAATTTATGTTGGCTACATGCTTTAGGGATTGTCATATAAAACGTCAGACATAATAATTATAATGTATAATTTCAGACTTGCCAACCTACGATATATTCCATAGCACTCTAGAGGTTTTATGTTATTGAACATGCGATATATCCAATGTTAAATTTTAGGATGCAATTTTATCGAATACAAAATTTTAACATTTAATTTTTACAACAATAAATTTTGCATTTAATTTGTCCACAACTGTCCAACATAAAATACTTGCATTAAATTTATCCAAAAACTGTCCATTATTAAATTGCACTTGGTGCATCCTGCCAAGACCAACCTGATAAGTCATGTCACGTTCCGAACTCTGAGTGGGGTCCTTCTGGCTGTTGTTAATCCTCGCCTTGACCACCCACTGATTGTTAAACGCCGAAAACCTGGAAGTCTCGTAGAACAACCGATGGACGAACTCGTCAGTCCTATACGGTTTCAGCTGTAAATCTGTGAAAGAAAACGGTACTTAAAAATTAATTAAAACCAAAGATAACAGTACTTAAAAATTAAATTATCATAAAACGGTACTTAAAAATTAAACTATCAGTGTTAATCCATTGATAATGGTCACTTTGTGTCCGAAATGTACATTTGGTAATTCAAATAAAAGTGTGAAGAAAGGTTATTAGTGCTTTATTCGTTAAATTAAAATAAACTATCAGATTTCATACCGTTAAAAGTAATCCATTCGTATGTGAGCAAATCAAAGATGTCATAGAGGATCCTTTCATCAGCCAGCTTTTGGTCCATCACTTGAAGAGCGTCCATCACTTCCGCTCCAGTACGGTTAGGGTGTGCACACTCTGTCTCATGCTGTCGGCTCTCGTGTAAAGGTCCGCGCCACGGGCATCCAATCCTGCTAAACTTACAACCCGCTATCCTATAAGAAAATAACCCATGAAAAAATCTTCATGATCAGTGCAAAAAATGCAGTTTTACACAGAGCTACCCAGCTCCTCGAAAAAAGAAAATCCAATCATGAATCCGAAAACGCTGTATATGATTCGAATTTTTACATATTCGGTGTTTATAAAAGCGTTCAATTTGATGCTTCTAAAGAGTGTTTCCACTCCCAGACTAAGCATGAAGTAAAATTTCGAGTTTAGAAAAGCCTGAAAATTTGGTTTGGTCGCGTAGCGAAGCGGAGCGACCAAACCAAATTTTCAGGCTTTTCTAAACTCGAAATTTTACTTCATGCGCCACGCGTATAAAGTAAGGTTCAAAGTATACTGTTTTAGTATACTGGTTAAGCACAGTATTTTGAACTTCACAATACTTCAGTGTTTTAAACGCGTGGCGCATGAAGTAAAATTTCGAGATTAGGAAAGCCTGCAAATTTGGTTTGTGACTCCAGTTCGCTACGCAACCAAACCAAATTTGTAGGCTTTTCTAAACTCGAAATGTTACTTCAAGCTTAGTCTGGGAGTGGAAACACTTGTTAGGAGCTTCAGAGTGAACGCTTATCAAAAATATCGAATGTCTATATCGCTTTAATATGCTTTAAAAACTGTTTAACTTATTAATAATTTATTTCTATTGATTATCTGAGTAATAGCGATGATTCGAATCCTTTTAGAATACTTCGAATCGCATACATTTGGATTCAAATACGAATCCTTTAAAAAAATTGTAACGAATCTGAACCACAAATCCTTTTCTATTCTATTCTATTCTATTCTATTGAAAGTGAGTGGGTAGTCATGCTACCCTCCACTGCGACCGCAAGGATCTATTGTGGCTCACAATTAAGGTCGAACATCCGACCTTACAGCTCACATTCCAAGTCCATCTTCTAAAAAAGTATTAGAATACGTATTTCGAATCCTCTAAAAGGATTCGAATTCTGAACGATTCAAATCCTACTGATCTCTGGCTGTACAGCAATATCTTTGCAACAAAGGGTGTTTTAACAGAAGTGGAAAATTCTGCATATCAAAATAACGAAAAAGGTTTCAAATAAAATGAAAATATGCAATTATATATACCTTTCCTCGCACAGCGTCTCCTCATGTCTCTCAAGGGAATTCCTGGGGAACTGCTTGTTGCAGTACTGGCACTCCGAGGGCAGCTCGGACACGGCATTCTCTACGGCTAGGTTCCTCGTGGCCGAGGTCTTACTGATCTCGACGCGGCAATTCGGGCAAGTGGCCGTCTCGTCGCGGAGCCTCGCGTCGGCCAACAGGTGGGTGAAACACCCGGCACACATCAGATGCCCATTGAGACACTGCAAATTACGCACAAAGGCCTATATTATTACCCAACATCCGAACGCACCGTAAAACACAACAAAATGATTTATTAACAACGCTTTTACACAAGATAAACAATAATCCTTTGCGCCCCTAAAAAACAACAAATTCGTGAGTATCACATATATACGATTGTAATTAATTATCCTTTTATGGGCGAGGGGATTATTTTGAGGAATTAAAAGGGGTTTGAGAAGGGCGTGTTTACATACGGTCTCACCGTCGTCGGGTTTCCTGTAAAAGGAAAATGTGAATCGTTGAATTTAGTACTGCTTATTAGTTAAGACTAGTTTTTAGTACTCACCGAACGTGCAAATACCCTGGAACTGATATAAATTCATATAAATATTGTATTACAGAGAAATCTTATATAAGCCAAGATTTTTTTTTAAGTAAAAAAAAGAAAACAACTCCAAAAAGAAGCTTACCCTCTTACAGTGCTAATGTTTGTAATAACAAATTTATAAATGAGATGGTAATAAGGAAAAATAGAAAGAAAAATAATTATAGATTAAAGTGAAATTATGCATTTTAATTTTTTATTTGTTCTAAAGATAAATACAAACACAGTTTTATTAATTACTAACAACCAGTTTCATAATCAAATTTAAGTTCCTTTAAATATTAAAAGTTGACTTTAAGGTTAGGTTATAGTTTCATGAACAAATTTAAGCTCCCTTAAATATTAAAAGTTGACTTTAAGGTTAACTTATAGTTTTATGACCAAATTTAAGCTCCTTTAAATATTAAAAATTGACTTTTAAAGTTAAACTGTTTCATAATCACACTTTAAATTTTATATTTTATAAGAAACGCGTGGGAATTTAAAGTCGACTTTTGTTAAAGTTACTTAAGGCAATTTATTATAAAACTGGGAATAAAACTTAATAGTCGAATCTTTTATTTATAGGAACTAAAATTAAAATAGATAAACTTTTATCAATCCTATTTGATAACTATTCTTATATTCTAAATTAATGGGCTATAATGGAATTTAATATAAATCTTTAAGCGGAACACAAATGATCTAATATATCTGATCAGGGATCTGAATATATATCTAATAAGATAAATTGAGAGCAAATGTACGCCCAATATTGAATACAAAATTGTAGCGGTCTTTGGTAAGTTGACATGTATGTGTATAGAAGGTAGAAGGGCAAGTGATTAAAAAAAAGGGTGTATTCAGATATCTGTCCAAATAACTGATCACATACGTTCCGTTCTTTTACACATTTAGCACATCAATAAAAATACTTTTTTTAAATCCTCTTATTTTGTCAATTCTACACAAGATCATAATTTTCGAATCCTTTGCACCACTTGAATTTGACTTTAAGCTCTTAATATTTTCATGTCACATAATTTTCCATTTAAAACACTTACATAATGTAACCTAGAGATTCATTTTAATTTGATCAAAATTTGTGCAAACAGCCATTAATAAAATTCAGTGATGTGCAAAACTTGTTAGAACCTTAGCGTGCTCTCGTGTGCAACAGTCTTACCTTCGGCGCCCCCATTGAAAAAGGGTTATGTACGATGAGAGTTTTTTGTATAGAGCAGGGGATAAAAAGGAAATGCGGGATGTACGACTAATTCAAATAATGAAAAAAATATAAATTTAATACATTTATTTCCACAATAAAAAAGAGTTTGTTCGTCATCCAAGTTCAAAATTATCAATACTACACACAAGTATAAATACGAGTAAATTAATCATACAATAAAATTATTACATTTCAATCCACTTCGCATATACCATTTAATTACATTTGACTTTATATATAGCATATATAAAAAATACCGCATAATTTATGAAAAACAAACGATGTGTGATAGCTGTATGTGAATACATATTAGAAAAAAAGAAATATTTATTTGTGTCAGTGAGTTAAATGTTGATGATGATGATCATGGTGGGTTTATTAAATAATAAATAAATTAGGTGTGCACAAGTTAGTTTTTTTTTCTGATGTAGGGTTTAGGTTCGGAAACTGTGAATGAGATGTTAGTAGAATTGTGTTTTTTTTTTTTTTTAGAGGAGCAAGGGTGTGATAACTAGGAGCAATGATAAAATAATAGTTCTTGCAACAAAATAATAAAAATATTAATCTCCCCATAATCCCGCATTTATTTTAAATAAATAACCCATTTTTGATATAACTTTTTTTAACTACTTAAAAGGACTCCCATATTGTAATAATTTCTTCTTCTACACGGAATTTCGATTTAAGTCCACCATTAACACCACCAAAATTAAGACTATTAGGCTTTTCTAACCTTAAAATTTTATCTACCACGCATATAAAACACTGATTTCAAATGACGTTTGAAAGAGTATACTACTTTAAATTACTGCGTAAGCAGTATATTTTGAACTTCTCGATGTTACAGTGTTTTATACGCGTGACGTATGAAGTAAAATTTCGAGTTTAGAAAAGCCTAAAAATTTGGTTTGGTCGCTCCGCTTCGCTACGCGACCAAACCAAATTTTCAGGCTTTTCTAAACTCGAAATTTTACTTCATGCTTAGCCTGGGAGTGGAAGCAATCGTTTGAAGCTTCAATTTTTTGAAAAACTATTCATCTCCCCATAATATCCCATATTTATTTTAAATAAATAACCCATTTCGATAACTAAACTTTTTTCAAGTAGTTAAAAGGGTTCCAACATTTTAATTATTTTTCTTCTACACAGAATATCGATTTATGTCCACCATTGACACCACCAAAATTAAGATTATTAGGTTATTCTAACCTCAAAATTGTACTTACCGCTCATATAAAACACTGAATTCAAATGAAGTTTAAAAGAATTTACTGCATTAGAATACTGCTTAAGCAGTATATTTTAAACTTCTCGATGTTACAGTGTTTTATATGCGTGGCGCATGAAGTAAAATTTCGAGTTTAGAAAAGCCTGAAAATTTGGTTTGGTCGCTCCGCTTCGCTACGCGACCAAACCAAATTTTCAGGCTTTTCTAAACTCGAAATTTTACTTCATGCTTAGCCTGGGAGTGGAAACACTCGTTAGAAGCTTCAAATTTTTGGTATATTTTTTTTTAATAAGTACTTGCATATTTTGAAAGAACACAGAATATCGATCTGCATCCAGCATTGACACCACCATAATTAAGACTGCATAAAAACTTTGAACTGTAGTTCATCTCTAAATTGTAAATCAATGTTTTTATTCACTATTTCAAGAGATAAGAACATCAACTTTTACCCTTAAAGAAAATTGCTTTAGGTGCTATTCAATTTTGAGTAAGATCTTCAAATAGACTTTGGATTTGAATAGATTGTAGACCCATTAAATAAATAGAGCATGTGAAAAACAGTCCATTAAAAAAATCGTTTTTTTTTCTATTTATTAATAGATCTGCTCAAATTATGCATGTAGTTTAAAACTTATTGAGTAATTCCATTCATAGCTCCATTTTTAACACCTCCGAATTATTATTATAGGAAAGGATTTTATATTGTGTATTTTGAAACGGATTACATTATGAATATTTTTTATCTTATTACGTCCAAATCTTTGCATGTGTTAAAAGGCAGTTTTATATTATTTACTTGGCGAATATAATAATTGTAAAGAAATTAATGTATTGTTAAAAGAATGTGTAATTCTTGAATGGTCAATGACCCTATAAAAAAAATGCAGTCAATGTGATAAATATTTTTTTTTGGAGATGTATAGAACAGCTGT
Source organism: Philonthus cognatus (assembly GCA_932526585.2). Classification (NCBI taxonomy): domain Eukaryota; kingdom Metazoa; phylum Arthropoda; class Insecta; order Coleoptera; family Staphylinidae; genus Philonthus; species Philonthus cognatus. The sequence continues at coordinate 51,871,898 of OW052247.1, read as the reverse complement.
CCATACAAAAAACTACACACAGGAAATTATCAAAATAAAATGCGTCTGGGGTGTTTAATTTTAAATATAATCACAGGAGATTAAAATCTAGACTTATTCAGATTTCATAATAAATAATTATTATGAACAATTATTAGAATATAAAAATTTGATGCTTACATAAAGTTTTTATTATCTCCATTTAGTTTAGGTTCTTATGTAACAATTATAAAAATAAAGGAAGTAATTAGAAATATATAAAAATTTTCGAAATAAATTGTATCGGCCTTATTAATAGAATTGCCGTTAATATCATTACAGTAATCTGTGCTACACGCTTAAAAATACTGTGTTAACATATCGTACTAATAGAACTAAATCTACATGCTGTTAATTAGTTTTGAACTATTGATAAAATTAACGTGGCAACATTGCATTTTCATGTGTTCTAACTTCATAGTAATCTAATTTAGAGGTTATGCTACACTGTTTGTGCTTATGTATGTGAAAATGAATTTCTTCTGCTGAATTATTTGATTGAAATTGACTTCTTACAAGTGTCTCCACTCCCAGACTAAGCATGAAGTGAAATTTCGAGTTTAGAAAAGCTGAAAATATGGTTTGGTCGCGTAGCGAAGCGACCAAACCAAATTTTCTGGCTTTTCTAAACTCGAAATTTCACTTCATGCGCCACCGTTACAAAACACTGATTTCAAGTGAAATTTAAAATATACTGATCAGGTATCTATATTTTTGATTTATAGCATTATTAAATAAATTCTAAATAACCGTAACAAGTTAGGTTATGTATAAGACTTAGGGCAAGTTGCACTATTCACGTTGAACTGGTTCAACTCTGATCTCGAGTTTAAAAGTGGCATTAGAACTCTCGTTTTGTACTCTAATTCAGCTTGAACTCGAGTTTAACGTTTTTTATGCAATTGGCCCATAAACTAAGGCTACTTCGCTATTAAATTATTAGTTGTACACTAAAGCCCATAAGCCACCCCCCTGGGTGCACACCTGATGTGATGAGACAACATGTAGCAAACAGAAATATTTGACAAAAAATGATTTCAACATTTTTGATAAAAACAATTACCAAAATAATAGTACTGTAAATATTCAATTTTGTCCAAGTTGAATTGATATTGTAATGTCCTGGTGTGAACAAACAAATTAAAAAATCATTATCACCGGATGCAAAATAATATTTTCTCTTGATACTTTGCCATTTATAAATAAATCTTATTTAGAATTGTTTATTAACAATATGAAATTGATTTGTCCTTATTAAAAAAGTTTTAAAACAAAATCAACAATTTTGACCACTCAGATTTTGTTATGTATTTTGAGGGTGGTTTATAATAAGTAGATTTGGATATTTTATCTGAAAACCAACTGATGGTATGGGAAATAAGACAAAAGCCTTCGAACTTTTTTTGTATAATTTGCGAATGACAACCTAATTTGATAAATTTACTTGATCTTATATCCCCTAAGAGCCCCCGCTCTTAGAGAATGAAAATCCCTTTAAACAATTATGAGATAATTCGATATATGAATCACTGTTGTATTCAGATCCAATTGTTCCTTTTCCAATCTAATATGTTTTTAACAATTATTGATGAAATAATTGTAAAAATCAGGGCGTGTTTCGTGTGCCCACTGTTCCGTGTTGTTAATAACAATCATTAAAATTCGAGGGGGTCGCGGCCCCGTCAGGGCACTTACCTGGTAGACAGCGGCCCTGGGCAGATCCAGGCAGACTGCGCAGCACAGGATGCCACCGAGGCGCTCCTCCAATTTGTGCCTTTTATTACTCTCGTCAGGTTTGGTCGTGGAGATTTTGCGACGTTTCGAATCGGGCTCGACGAACTCTTCCATCTTTTCGACGGCCTCAATGGCCTCGGCGGCCGCCTCGGTGCTCGAGCTCGCGGCGTCGGTCTCTGACATAATTCGCCCCCTTTTTTCGGGAGTGTGTTACAATCAAAACAGAGAACAGCTGACCAGAATGCCAGTCGCCACACTGTGCCACAGCTCGGAACAGCTGACGTGACGTCGAACTTGTTTGACAACCTAACCTTCTCTCTTCCGACGGCCGTCCTTTTCTAGCGCACGCGTTCGTCACGCGTTCGTCACACAATAACAAAAGGGCCCCATTCACCCGCACTTTCAACCCCCCTTGTATTTACACAGGAAGCTTTAAGCTAAAGCAAATTGGAAACAGATTCTCACGAAATTATTTTCAAAAACAAATTTCTAGGTATAAAATATATACATAGTTTTAACAAAATACAATAAAGAAAAAACAATCAATTTCAATACTGCCAATATAAAAAAAGGCCTTTACAACATAAAATTTATATTATTCTCAACCCACTGAGCAAAAAACAAACAAATAACGTTATATCAACATTGTAACAACATTAAACGTTGTTTTAATGTTGATGAAACATTACTTAATTGTGTTTGCTCAGTGGGATATGATATTGAGTGAGTATTTTCGTACAAAACTTAACCTAAATATTTATTTACTAATATGTACATATAGGGAGTTTTCTTTTAAGTATTCCAATTATATGATGTAAATCTGTAGATATTCGTCTTTTGCATCAATCACGTTTAACTCAAAAAGTGACATAAGAACAATGAGAACTGTCATCTTGAACTCAAATTCAACTTTTATGGTTCAACTGGGCCCTAGTCTTCGATTTAAAGCTTTAAACGAGTGTTTTCCACTCCCAGGCTAAGCATGAAGTAAAATTTCGAGTTTAAAAAAGCCTGAAAATTTGGTTTGGTCGCGTAGCGCGAAGCGACCAAACCAAATTTTCAGGCTTTTCTAAACTCGAAATTTTACTTCATGCGCCACGCGTATAAGACACTGATTCAAGTGATGTTCACTATATAGTTCACATTTTTCAGTGTTTTCATTGTTTAATACGCGTAGCGCATGAAGTAAAATTTCGAGTTTAGAAAAGCCTGAAAATTTGGTTTGGTCGCTCCGCGCTTCGCGCTACGCAACCAAACCAAATTCCAGGCTTTTCTAAACTCGAAATTTTACTTCATGCTTAGCCTGGGAGTGGAAAACACTCGTTTAAACCTTCTCTTTAAACTTTGGCGTATTCATATCTATACCTAAACGAAAAATACCCTGTATATCTATCCTAATATGAATGGAATATTTGCCGGATAGCTTGTAAATAAACAAATGCCGCGACGCGTCCTTGTTGTCTCATAAATTTTATCGCCGTGCACTGTAATTTATGTGCATTCATAAAGCTATTTATTTTTTTGTTTTCGAGCGAAATTATCAATCGCACTCTTCGTTTTCATAAACATTGCAAAGAGACGTAATTATCAGTCGTGAGATAAGAACATAAAACGGTGTTGGAATCATAATATTTTGAAATGTAAAAAGAATGATTTCTAATTAATGCGCAATAATGGTTTTTCATTTCCAAACATTGATAAATAAGAAAGGTCAAAGCATCTACGATCTATGCTAAATTACTCACTTATCTTGAAACACAAATTTCCGCATTACAAGTCCAATTATATTTATAACGGATTTATTCGAAAAACAAAAAATATAGGTCGATTTACTTTCCAAAACGTAATTGCATGGTTCGAGAGAAAGGTTTGAAAATATTTTTAGAAAAAAACAAAACAAAAAACGCGAACAAAAGAATGCATGTCTGCAATCTTGGTGCAGCATTACGTAATTTCTAATTACAATTTCAATGACGTTGTTGTTGTTCTGACTCATGGCAGCAAATAACAAAACGAATGCGTAGAAGGAGATTTTCAATAACAATAATTTGAATTCATTCATTCAACAGTAACGTCACTTCATTTAAAAACAATATTAACCCATTAACGGCCGAGCAAATATAGAGTTGATTTTAGGTAAAATTCTGCACTTCTCTTTATGATTTCTATGAATGATTTGTTATACCGGGCTTTCATTAATTCCCCACTTTTCATTAATTCCCCACGAACCCCACGTGACCAAAAATAATAGGCAACCATATGTACAAGGTGGTATGGCTCACACAAAAATTCCCTAGATTTAAAAATATTTATTCGCCGGCGTATTTTTATGATGACTGAAAATATTATATTTAAAATGATTAAAAAATAGGCTCATCTTCAAAAATGTAACTAATTTTTATTAATTGTAAATACCATTTTCGCAGTATTTGCTTATCCTAACAAATTGACTCTGCAAAATAAATAGAAATAAAACTCAATGTTTCAGAATAATTACACAATTTTTGCTTACCTGAAAATTCCGGGCGAATCTTGTAAGATCTCAAAGGTTGGTTTAACGATGCACCGCGCATAAACGTTTATGTCAAATTTGACTTTAGTAACGTTTGGTTACTTTTTTCAAAGCCTCCAACGTACAAATACAATAATTTACGCGGCAATTTTAAATTTAGTCACGTGGGGTTCGGGAATTAATGAAAGCCCGGTATTAAATACTAGAAATTACAATTTTCAATATACATAATGTATACTGTAAGTTTTCAAGCATTCGTCGACCTTTTTTAAGCGTTCAATTTGAAGTTTCGAACTAGTGTTTCCACTCCCAGATCAAGCATGAAGTAAAATCGCGCCACGCGTATAAAAGACTGAAATATTGTGAAGTTGGTTAAAAATACTTTTTCAAATAAGTAATGATAAACATATTTACATTTTTCTATAGACGTTCTCACTCAAGGTCAAATATTACAACTTATCAAATAACAAAATACAGAAATTTGTAACATTACAGGAACCTACAATTATAAGCTCTATTCGAAATAATAGATGGCGCCATATACAGAAATCTGTAACATACCGACTTATAACAGGAAACTGCATCTACGAGCTCAATACATTATAGTAGATGGCGCCAATAAAGTTATAGTTTTTTGTAATTATTTACAGACAACTGTACTTACTATTAATGATTTCGATACCTAACGCCATCTAATGCTTCATAGTGGCATCGTCAGTGACACGAATGCACAAAGTGCATATACAGGTCACTGTTTCGTCCACGAGCGAGCAGAACTCTGTGAAACCAGAAAACAAATATCAAAATTGAATTTGTGTTCAGTATTCCGTGGGTATCTGGTGCCGGAATACTGAACACAAATTCAACTGTACTTACATTTTAATATCAGAATTCTGTAATCGCTTACACAAATCTTCAAATAACATTATTTATGCCTTGATTGTTTTTATACTACCAAAGTACACCAAAGATTAAATAAATAAATAGTAATGTACACGGTACAATTGCAAACGTTACTCTGTTTTCTTTAAGAGCCAATAAATCTTTCGTCCTTTACTAAAAATGTAAAGTATGAGTCTATAAACTATTATCATTGAGTTTGTAATATAAATTACTCAATGTTATTAATTTATATTAAATATTTTTGGAACTTGGGTTTTTATGGTTTTGGTTTGTAAGAAAAGCACGGAGTTGGTTGTTTGGTTTTCTCTACGCTAAATTTTTGTCGAGAAATTTATTCAGAGTCTGTGCTATAACTATATTACTGGAATAAAATATTAGCTCGAATGTTTATAAACATGTACGAATTGAACTCAATTTAATTCTATTTCAAACAAAATTGACTGGAATTCGTCCTCGAGTTAAATTTAAAATCATTCGGTTTTACATCAATCATAAACATTCTGCGCTCACAAAGAGAAATATAGGCCAATTATTCCACGAAAACACACAAATCCGCAAAAATTCAGGCCGAAATTTTTACACCCATTGAGAAACCCGGCGACATGCGCACTCGAAACGAGCGCAAGGATATCAACCGGACTGGATCTTTCATTAACCAAAAAATCGATTTTTCGCACGAATTACTCCAGAACGCTCTCCATTAACATGTGCAGTGTTTGTTAGTGTCGCGCCCCCGTAAGACATGTCGGAGAGCACGCCCTCCCTCAGCCAGTACTTCGGCAGCGAGAGGGACGTCACCAAAGACACCGAAGACATCTTCACCGAGCAGCTCATTGAGAAAGTCTCCTCTTTGGATTTACAAGACACCACAGACAACACGAAGAATGAGCCGAGTGTGTGTAAAATTTTCGCCAAGCAGCAGATCCCCCTCAAGGATCCGACCGCTGCTTTCTTCGATCTCATCGGGACGTCCGGGGCTGGGGGTTCCGGAATGATCTCGGACATAAGCTTACCACCGGCCGAGGTGAGTGTTTGTTGTTGTGTTGTCATCGATGGAATTCATTAATTGTTAATGGTTCTAAGCGATGTGATGGGTGTTGTCACGCTTACAAGTTATCAATCTGTAATGAAGGGTTCAATTATTCAGAGCGAATTATTGACATCAATCTTTTGCATGATTTCAAAATTTAAAAATATCGATCAACTACTTCCAAATCCTCATAAGTCCAGATTTAAAAAAAAAAATCCTCGTGAATCACATATTAATATAATTTAAAAAAGAAAATACTTGGTTAAATTTCACAGATATTAATAATTTACCAATAATAGTATAATCCATTTACTTAAAATGCTTATTAAAAATCACTCATGATGAAGTATCATTAAAAAAAATCAGAATTATGCAGCTCATATAATAATTAACTAGTATTTTGTGTCTGCTATAAAATTTGACTTTTTGGACTTACGAGGTTTCGGAAATATTTCATCGATACAATTTTTCTGCATACATTTATTTAGCTGTATCTTTTTTAGAAGTTCACTGTGTTTTTCGGGTTACGATAGTAGGCAGTTTCATACATTTTTTTGCTTGTAGGATGGTTACTGTCCTAGGGTTGCTGTCGGATCTGAGGCAGACAGAAGGAGAGATGCATGGATTCCGAGTGAAAGGACTAGACAGTGTTTAATTGCATGTGCCACGGCCCCGGCGGGAACATATTTTCCAGAAAGAGAATTGTTAACAATGCCCGGGGTGCTTTTAGAAGAAGAATTGGTGAGTCAAAGACTTTATGTGATCTAATCTTAAATTTAAATTATTATTCCAGAAGTGTTTAATATCCGTTGAATAAATAAAATAAATATAATAATAAGTAAGGCTAGGATTCGAATAATTCAAATAGTCAAATATGCGAATATTCAAATATGAATATTTTAATCGTATGTAATACCACAAGAGGTTGGTTTTGGCCGGATATTTTTTTATTTAGACGAGTGCGTGGTTGCCTAGCAATTTTAACGAGAGAAAACTTGGATGACAAAAACACGAGAGCGAAGCTCGAGTGTTTTTGTCTATACAAGTTTTCTCGAGTAAAATTGGAAAACCACGCACGAGTTATTAAATGAAAAAATATCCTCCCAAAACCAAACCTCGAGTGGTATTTGATAAGATAATTCCATGACAAAGGTGTATTGTCATTCTATTTAGCGGCACTGTTAAATTTATATTACTTATAATTTCCTCCTTGGAAATTGTTCCGAAACGATTTGTGTGACAATTATGCATTACGTAGTGATTTGACGGATTGAACTTAACGTCACTAATTCAGCGCGATCGTACAGTCGTTGGCATGGAGAACGTAAATAAGATCATTTTAAAATATCCACTTGCATTTTTACTTCTGCGATTTTGTTTGTTAGCAAATATGCATGATTTTAGGTTGGAATGGAATTATCACTAAAATATTTGAATATTCGAAAATTTAAATATTTGAATAATTCAAATATTCAAATATGTTTTTGAATGAATATTTAAATTTGGAAAATTTTAAGCCTTAACAGTATATTTTAAACTTCACGTGAAATTAGTGTTTTATATGCGTTGCGCATGAAGTAAAATTTCGAGTTTAGAAAAGCCTGAAAATTTGGTTTGGTCGCTCCGCTTCGCTACGCGACCAAACCAAATTTTCAGGCTTTTCTAAACTCGAAATTTTACTTCATGCTTAATCAAGGAGTGAAAAACACTTGCTAGACAGCTATTGGAACTTTTAATGACAATACTGATTTCTTAACATGTTGTCACCGCGGGACGCAAACGCAAATTTACTGCGGCATAAAGTGAATGCAGCGATCAACGTGTTAAAGAAAATGGAAAGCAAACACAAACTGTAGTTATTTTCATAATCTTTACGAGTTTTGTTAATTATATTGATTTTAATTTATTTTTAAGAACTCTGAGCTGTCATTAAGGGTTTTAATAGTTTTCTAACAAGGGTTTTCCATTCCTTGATTAAGCATGAAGTAAATATTTCGAGCTTGAATATTTGGTTTGGTCACTCCACTTCGCGGAGCGACCAAACCAGATTTTCAGGCATTTCTAAACTCGAAATATTTACTTCATGCACCAGGCGTGTAAAAGACTCATTTAATACGAAGTTTTGAATAAACAAGATTAAAATAAAATAAGGATGCATGTTTTGATTATTGCTAGGAGTTTTTAAAATTGAAGTACTCTAATATTCATTCAAAAACATATTCAAATTCAATAATTTGAATAATTACAATAATTCAAATATTTAAACATGTTTTTGAATTAGTCGGAATTTTTAAAATTGAAGTATTTGAATATTCAATACTTTAATTTTAAAAATTCCGACCCATAATAGTAGGTAATATATTCTCACGTTAAAAATATGAATTAACTGTGCTCCCTTGATAGATCCCTTTTACGAGAGTTATAATATATCGGCAATTTTTTTTTCATTCTCTCATTTTAATGCTTTTAGAGAATAATTAATGCTATTTACAAAAAAAACCTTTTAAAACCAAACACTTCATTTCCATTATCAGGAAAAATAAATATACTTTTTATTTTTTATTTACGCCTAACATTAATTAAAAATCCTCGAGGATGAGAAAGTCCATTTTCCTATACACATAAATGCCATCTGATAAAAAAATACAATTATTGCTTTTAATTTACTTCTGACATTTCAGACTACATTCCAATTAAACCACGCTTAGACGAATTATATCAATAGTAAACGTTACAGAATGAGAACATACACCTGCATTATATTACATGCTTGTACATCATTTATAATTAATTCGCTACAGTACAAATTACATCTGATATCAAATAACTGTAATCATAACAACATTTTAAATGTAAATTCACCCCACGGTGAATGTTAATACTCCCACAATTTTCATTATATCAAGCTTTAATGTAATGAACTAGTAATTGCAAGTGTGGGTGAATGGCTTTCACAATGATTAACGAAATTAGTTTCCAGTATTTATTTTGTGACTTGTACAGGGTGACAGCGTGGGTGAAGCTGTTATTATGTGTCTGGGGGAAGCGGAGGCGGCACAACGGAGGGTTTTGGCTGCTAATGACGTTACACAGGACGAGCGGGGGTTGAGAGAATTAGTTCAAGCGGGGGCTTATAGGTGAGTACATTCAGAATATGCGCGGGGGGTTAAAATAAGTCTGCCACGCAATTTATTTTTACAATATTAAGGTAATTGTCCTTTAATAACATGATTTTGTCCATCATTAGTATGGGTATAAAACAACAAAAAGTTCAGTTCTTGTAACAACAGATGGCACCATGTCATTTTCTCAACTGTTGCTACTGAAGGATAGTTAAGTTAGTTGAGATGGAGGTTTGGCCATGTAAAATTTGTATACTGGGACTACGGTTCCAGTGTTATTATTGAACCTTTCAAGCAAGAATAATTAAAATTCAAAACTATTTGAATTCGAGAAAATAAACTTATGCTTCTTATAGTTTGCATACTTTAAACATAATATATAAAATTATGAAAATGTTATTTGTGAAAATCCAAACAATGTCTTAATTAATAAGACAACTTAAGACAATAAATATCCATTGAAACAACTACTTCCTGTGCAAATACACCTCTGGATATTGAATTATACAATGAAATATTTAAAATCTTATTTAATTTGATTTGTTACAACGCTCTATTAAAGTATATGTAACATTTAGGTAACATCTCTCTTATTGAACTTTTCGTAACAAAATGGTGGAAAGGGATTTTTTTTACCTTTTTTATTTAACGCAGAAATATTTTTTGTTTAGAGGTCTAATTCGAAATAAACTAATTTATTATTCATATGGAAATAATAGTTCATTTAAAGATTCTATTTCCACCATTTTATTATATTACACCATCAATTCATCAGTTTAAGGTCCAGTTACGTCGTATTAGGCTATCCAATGTCATTGACTGTTAGATCTTTAGTTCAGTAATAATTTAGGTGGCTGTAATCAATGTAACTCTTTATATGGTTTTTGTTATTTTTGTTCAGTAATAATTTAGTCGGTTGTAATCAATGTAATTCTTTATATGATTTTTATGTTTTTTGTTATTTTTGTCATATATTACCATATGTATATGTACACTTATGTAATAAAATGGAGATTCCGTTAATAAATAAATAAATAAATAAATATAAAGGTCACTCTTGACGTGTGAAAGACAGAAAGCAATTCATCGAAGTGATAATCTCTCTGGAGTCGGAGTTTTGCTTCCATGTAACCAATTTGAATGTTCTGCCATCTTATATGACGTTGAAAAGTGGTATAAGAAGTTCAAGCGATAATTGAACGATGACGTTACGCTATGTTCAAGCCTGAATTGGCAACCGAGCACCTTACGCCCTCTTAATTTGAACGTTCTGTCATCTTATATGATGTAGAAAAGTGATTATAAAGTTCAAGGGATAATTGAAAGATGGCACTACGCTATGTTTAAGCCAGAATTGACAACCGAGCACCTAGCGCCCTTTTTAAGAAAGTAACTAGTTGAAGAGATGTCATTTTTTTATAAGGTTCAATATTGTAATGCCTAAAAATTGTTAATAATGTTTAGGTCAGCAATAAACTTAACAGCAAGATTACTAAATATTTATGGACAAGGGAGGGGTCGAGCTGGACATCCAAGCAAACATTCACCGCATTCTCTTCAGCTATGGTTCACGAGGATAGCCCTGCTTATAAAGACAAAGTCCTTTCAACTTGCACAGGCAGAAGGAGAAGTTTTCGGCGATTTAGATAAACCCGACTTATTTTATCAGGTAAATAATAAAATAAATGTTTAAAAATAGGGAAGGTTTAATTAAATAAAAACTTTCACAGTTTTATCCGGAAATGTACGGTGGCCGGCCCGGTTCGATCGCCTCGTTCTCCTTCCGTCTCCTCCTAGCCGAGCTGCCGATGCACTGCGGGAAGTTGAAGGAGTCGCAGAATAAATTGTTCAATTTGCTGTCGATAGTCAGACAGGTAGACTCTCGTGATATGTTTTTGAAGTTTTGTTTTTTAATTTCAATGGGGTGTAGATGTTCATGTGTTATGGTTTTCAATTTTAATAGAGTGTAGATGTTCTTGTGTTAAGCTTGTATTAGACGACACTATTTTCTTGTACAAGAAAATAGTATACTATTTTCTATCATGGTGTAATATACAAAATATGACCAAAAGCGAATCTTGGTCAGTTTTGTATAATGGAAATTGAATTTCTGTTCAATGCCACTATGAAGCATTAGATGGCGTTAGCTATCGAAATCCATTATACTTTACATAAATGACATATTTCAAATAATGAATCCTAATTATGGCATAATAGTAAGCTATGTAGATGACAACAATGTATTGTTGAAACATAAGACCTATTTGGATCTAGTCAATATAGCAAGCAATATAGTACAGGATATAGCCACATACTTGAACAAAAATCAATTGTTTCTAAACCAAACTAAAACCAATTCAATAATATTCGCAACGAAAAGATCTACTAACGAACTCCCAAATAATATAAACTTAAATAATTCGAACTTAAAAATTGAAACGCAATGTAACTTCTTGGGTATTATTATCAATAGACACATGGATTGGACAGGTCAGATTATTAAAGTAAACAGTAAACTGAATAACACTTTATACGGTATACGAAGGATAAAACCATATGTACACTTCTCTACTTTAATGTTAGTATATAACAGCTACTTCACTTCTCTTATGAAATACGGCATAATATGCTGGGGTGTAAGTGATGACATTTTGAAAATATTGACAACACAAAAAGCCGCAATTAGAACAATATTTAATAAAAGATACGGGGATTCATGTCGCGGCCTATTTAAAACAAATCACATATTAACAGTAGTGGCACTGTACATTTATGAAAGTCTTTCATATATTTTTCAAAACAAAGAAAAATTCAGACTGTTCCTTAACCAAAATTCCCACAATACACGGAATGCAAATATTAGTTATATCTACCCAAAACACAATTTGTCTATGGTTGAAAAGACCCCTTACTACGCCATGATGAAATTATTTAATACTCTTCCAGCTAGATACAGAAACATGATTTATTCACATACTTTTAAGAATGAAATTAAAACTCTCTTAGTACAAATAGAACCATATACAATGGCAGAATATTTCAATTATTTTTCTGAATTGGGCCAGGCCTGCAATAGTTATAGTAGTTGTTTTTTGCGACGATTTTCCTTGTTATATACTCACTTATTATTATATGTATGTATATCCAAAAGAAAATAAATGGCTTAAGTAAGTAAGTAAGTAAGATTAATAGTTTTGTATAATGGAAATAGGACATGTTCTATTTGGTACAGCATGATAGAAAATAGTATACTATTTTCTTGTACAAGAAAATAGTGTCGTCTAATGCAAGCTTTATGTTTTTGGTGATTTGTTTTTTTTAATTTTTATTTCAATGGGGTACAGATGTTGAAAAATCTCAATAACGGGTTGTGCGAAGACGGTAATCCGGCGGAAATCGGCCCCACCGACAGGACGGAATCAATGAGGCTGTGGACGTGCCGCGAGACCCGGATCATGCATTCGATCATCAATTGTGCCTTGGCCCAGAAGGATTATGAGCTCGCCATGGATTTATTAGGACAACTCTGTGATAGGTAAAAATAACAAATACGTTCATAATTTTCTTCTCAACTAAAGGATTAAGAACTATTCGTTGGAGCCTTAATGTAGACCATAGGTTTTCAACGTGAGCGATAACGCCCCCCTGTGGGCTTTTGAGACTTTTAGGAGGGCTGTAGAAAACCCAGAGAAATCTAGGGGGCGTATAATATTACACGTTTAAATATAATCGGAGCAATAGCTGTTTCACATTCGCGATAAATAGTAAATAAAAAAATGGGGGGCTCTAGAAAAATAAAATATTCTTAAAGTGGGCAAAATAAGATTGAATACCTATGATGTACTATTAGCCTTCTGCTCATGGGCATTTAACTAACGGTTAAAATATACAATCATGTAGTACACTCTAACTACATGATTGTATATTTTAACCGTTAGTTAAATGCCCATGAGCAGAAGGCTAATAGTATTAATAGTAAATAAAAAAAAATTAAAATGCATATCTTTAATAAAATAAATAAATGGTTTATTTACGGAAAGTCCCCATTTTCAAATAAATAACAAATTGTAGTAAACTGAAAAAAAACTAAAACTAAATTAAATAAAAACCATTAACTATTGTAAATTATAAGTAATACAAAAAAAAGCCAATAATAAATAATAAAATAAACATGCAAAGTATTCTGTTCTGATTACCTTTAAAGATATGTAAAAAATTACCCAAAATAACATTATAAATCAAACAACTTGATCTTTTTGTATGATATTTAAGAGTACTTAACTTAAACAAACCCCCAATTTGTTTGCATTATTGAATTTCATATTTTGCATCACATCTGTAATCAATAAATTTCAACCACCTTGTGTTATTCATTTGATTTATTAAATATTCATGTGCATAAAATAGGTCAAAGTGACGCTGAATATATTGTCCTTTCTATTCTTTAAATAATTTATTGTTTTGAACTAATGATCGAAATATGTGAAACTAGCCTTGTACGTTTGTTGATTTTATTTTTTAAGTATGTTTTTATTTTTTTTGATATATATTATATTTCCTGAATTAATAATGTCAAATATAGTTAAACTCCCAGCCTTAGTTTAAGTATATTTGACGAATATGAATAATTCAAATAGTCAAATACTCAAATATGAACATTTCAATCACTAAATTATTCACATATTTGAATGTTTGAATATATTTAATTATTCGAATATTTGAATGTTTTTGAATGGATATTTAAATACTCGATTAATTCAAATATTTGAATATGTTTTTAATTGAATAATTGACTACTTAAATTTGAATTAACAGCGTATTTCAAACTTCACCCAAAATCTGTGATTTATACGCGTGGCGCATGAAGTAAAATTTCGAGTTTAGAAAAGCCTGAAAATTTGGTTTGGTCGCTCCGCTTCGCTACGCGACCAAACCAAATTTTCAGGCTTTTCTAAACTCGAAATTTTACTTCATGCTTAGTCTGGGAGTGGAAAACACTTGTTCGGCAGCTATTAGAATCTTTAATGACAATACAGATTTCTTAAAGAAAATGGAAACAAACAGAAACCGTCGTTATTTTCATAAAGTTTATGAGTTTCAGTAATTATCTTGGTGTTAATTTTTTTTTAAGAATGTAGTGTTGTCAGGTTTTAATAGTGCTTTAACAAGGGTTTTCCAATCCCAAATTAAGCATGAAGTAAATATTTCGAGTTTAGAAAAGCCTGAAAATTTGGATTGGTCGCGTAGCGAAGCGGAGCGACCAATCCAAATTTTCAGGCTTTTCTAAACTCGAAATATTTACTTCATGCGCCAGGTGTGTAAAACACTAATTTAATATGAAATTCAAAACTATACTTATTTATTCTTAATTCTTAATCCATCACAAGATTAAAATAAGGATAAATGTTTTGATTAATGGGATATTTTTAAAACTGACGTATTCGAACATTCATAATAAAACATATCTAAATATTTGAATAATTAGAAAATTTAAATAAATCGAGCATTTGAATATGTTTTTAAATGAATATTTAAAACTTCTATGGATATTTAAATACTCGATTAATTCAAATATTTGAATATGTTTTTAATTGAATAATTGACTACTTAAATTTGAATTAACAGCGTATTTTAAACTTCACCTAAAATCTGTGATTTATACGCGTGGCGCATGAAGTAAAATTTCGAGTTTAGAAAAGCCTGAAAATTTGGTTTGGTCGCTCCGCTTCGCTACGCGACCAAACCAAATTTTCAGGCTTTTCTAAACTCGAAATTTTACTTCATGCTTAGTCTGGGAGTGGAGAACACTTGTTCGGCAGCTATTAGAATCTTTAATGACAACACAGATTTCTTAAAGAAAATGGAAACAAACAGAAACCGTCGTTATTTTCATAAAGTTTATGAGTTTCAGTAATTATCTTGGTGTTAATTTTTTTTTAAGAATGTAGTGTTGTCAGGTTTTAATAGTGCTTTAACAAGGGTTTTCCAATCCCAAATTAAGCATGAAGTAAATATTTCGAGTTTAGAAAAGCCTGAAAATTTGGATTGGTCGCGTAGCGAAGCGGAGCAACCAATCCAAATTTTCAGGCTTTTCTAAACTCGAAATATTTACTTCATGCGCCAGGTGTGTAAAACACTAATTTAATATGAAATTCAAAACTATACTTATTTATTCTTAATTCTTAATCCATCACAAGATTAAAATAAGGATAAATGGTTTGATTAATGGGATATTTTTAAAACTGACGTATTCGAACATTCATAATAAAACATATCTAAATATTTGAATAATTAGAAAATTTAAATAAAACGAGCATTTGAATATGTTTTTAAATGAATATTCGGAACTTCTATTTTAAAAATTCTCAGCCTTAATTTAATTTAATTTAATAATTTATTTACATTCCACAAATACATACAAAATAATACTTGTACATGTAAATCGTCACAAAGGTGATATATATATATATATATATATATATATATATATATATAAATATATATATATATACAGGGTGTCCCATTAGTGCGGTCTCGGAAGATATCTCAGCTCTCGTTAAAGATAGAAAAAAAATGTTTTCACGAAATTTGCTTGATTTTAAGAGCTGCATAACCTAAAATTATTTTTAAATATACAAGGTGTCCCATTATTCCATACTTAATACCAACTTTGTTATTTTAAATGGAACACCCTATATATTATTTTTTTATTTGATCCGCCTTTAAATAACCTACACAAAGATATATCATTATCGGCACTTTAGGTAATTCGTTACTTAAAAAAAAAAATATTTTTTGAAAATTTTGGCAGTTTTAGTACTTTACTTAAAAATTCACTGTGTTCATATTTTTTAAGATACCAGTCTGAAATTTTACACACATATGCAGTAAAGAATGCTCTATCCATTGACTATAACACATTTTATATTACTTATAAAACCTAGTAAAAAACTACCCTCGAATATTTAATATTTAAAATGTACATTACTTCATTTTTTTAAATGGGACATCCTATATTTTTTTATTTTATCAAATCCGGAATAAAAAATGCTTTATTTCTTGTATATCATACCCTTTATCTATTTTCATTAGTTTTGGAGATATTAACATTTTTCTGTCAAATATAGGGTATACAAAAAATAAAGTATTTTTCATTTCGGATCTGATAAAGTAAAGAAATATAGGGTGTCCCATTTAAGAAAATGAAGTTATATACATTTTAAATATTAAATATTAGAAGATAGTTTTTTATTAGGTTTTATAAGTAATATTATAATGTGTTATAGTCAATGGATAGAGCATTCTTTACTGCATATGTGTGTAAAATTACAGACTGATATCTTAAAAAATAAGGACACAGTGAATTTTTAAGTAAAGTACTAAAACTGCCAACATTTTCAAAAAATATTTTTTTCTGAAGTAACAAATAACCTAAAGTGCCAATAATGATATATCTTTGTGTAGGTTATTTAAAGGCGGATCAAATAAAAAAATAATATATAGGGTGTTCCATTTAAAATAACAAAGTTGGTATTAAGTATGGAATAATGGGACACCCTGTATATTTGAAAATAATTTTAGGTTATGCAGCTCTTAAAATCAAGCAAATTTGGTGAAAACATTTTTTTTCTATCTTTAACGAGAGCTGAGATATCTTCCGAGACCGCACTAATGGGACACCCTGTATAAATTTTAGATAGATAAATTCAATGTGAAATCGATAAAATAAATAAATAAATAATAACATGGAAAGTTCACGTAATTAAAATTTAAAATTATAAAATTCTGACATAGAGTATGGCTCAAGATCACATAAGAGTTCATATATTTTCCTTTTGGCTTTGTTGTAATCATTTATTACTTTAATTGACAATGGACGATGGTTAAACATTTTAAGGGATGAGTAAAAACAACCTTGCTTAAATTTATTAAGTTATTTATTAAGTTAAGTTAAACATCAACAAGTTGAGTTTTTTTATGAATATTATTATTTAACTGTTGATTTTAACTGAGAGAACGAGTAATCTTTTATTCTTCTGATATTTTTATTAACTGTGTTGTGAATAATTATATTTGAGGCTTTAGCAATTAAGTTTTCATCAGTATTTATATTTAATCTCCTATTATAATAACACAATTGTACCATGAATTAACAATGACGAGTCGTAGTTAAAAAGGTGGATGATTCGATAAATCAATACAGGAAGTGGAAGTCGGCATTTCAGGTCAGGAGGGGTGACAATAATTATGAATTCCTCAGGGTAAACAATTTTTTTCTAGGTCATTCATATTTTGTGGTGAATAAACAAAGGAGTATTAATGTCCTTCAAAGTTTGTTTACATTATTTCCACTGAATAATGTTTGGGTATAAACAAATTATATATCCATTCATGAGTCGTAAAACACAATGATATGGTTGACTATAATTTTAGATGTATAAAACCTGTAATAAAATTGTTTTACTTGTTTGGGTATCAAAAAAATATATGTAAGAATTGTGTAAATATAAAAATAATAATATATTTCGATCTTTGATAATTCTTGCGCATAGTCCTAACTTTAATAAGTTTTTCAAAAGTTGCAGATTATCAGAATTAATCGTATTGTGATATTTGTTTTTAATTCGTATTGTACTTATTTTCCCATCAGGGATGGTGCACCAAAGGATTCCCTTCTATCAGCCCTGGGTAGGTTGCATTTACAGTTAGGAGATGTCGCCGGTGCTGAAGTGTGTTTCAACGAAGCCAAAGAAATCCGAGGCGGGCCTCCCAACTTCAGAGAGCTTGTCGACCGGGGTCTGATATCGGTGGCTCAAAACGCTTTCAACGAGGCTTATGTCCACTTCGAACAAGCTAGTCAATTAGAACCGTCCAACGTCATGGTAGGTACAAGTTGTTGTCCAACACTGTGGAAATTAAATTGTTTTGATAAAAACCAGTTTTCAAATTCAACATCTAAGTCGTTTGTCGATGCATTTAAAAATGAATATTTAAATTGTCAGAACAAAACACATTTAGGCCGAGTGCAAGATGAGACGCAGGCGAGTCACAGTATGCAGTAAAAAGCAAGGCAGTTTTCTATGCAGCATGTATTTTAATGGGAAAACTTTGTCCCGTGAGTCACGGCTAAATTTGCGTTTTTGTGTTTAAAAATCTGTGGTTTTGAGGAAAAACCAGTTAAGTCACTTTTTTGGCCAAATTGAGTTAAGTGCACACTTAATTATATATTCATCTATATTTTAATTTTCTGACCTCGAAACGGTGTTATCTGTCTTAGATTTTGCGTAGTTTGGACTAAACCTAACCAGTGAAGTGCCATTTTTGAGGAAAAACCAGTTTTGTTCCATTTAGATGCACGTTAAATTTAAAACAAACATTTTTACAAGTTAACCATGAATTTATTGGTGTTTTATAAAATAATAATAATATGAGATAGATATTTTGAACTGTTTTAAGGTACTTAAGAAGTTGAGTTGTAAAACTTTAAACGCAAATAACTCGAAATCATGAAATAGTGACTTAACTGGTTTTTCCTCAAATCCACAGATATATGCATTATAAAAAACTGCATTGCTTTTGACCTGCGTAGAGTGACTTACCTGCGTCTCATCTTGCGCTCAGCCTGATGTGTAAAATGATACATCCTACTTTTTTCATTTTTTTTTTTCTCACTAAAATTAACTGTTTTTTCTTCCTTCTCAGATACTTAACAACATGGGTGTCTGCTTACTATACAGCGGTCAATTAAAAGAAGCAATCGCCGTTTTAGAATCGGCAATCACGCTCAATCCAATCCAAGGATTGCACGAGTCCTTGTTACTCAACCTGTGCACACTGTACGATATGGAGTCGTCGAAAGGGCGGATGAAAAAGTTCGCCCTTCTCAGACAGATCTCCAGGTACCAAGCGGACGCGCCTGCCGCCATCTTGGAAAAGCTTTACGGCTGAAATTCTAAGCTTTAAAAATTTAAGTGTCGTTTACGCCGAATTCCAAAACGGAACTTTAAAGTAATAATAAAACGACCACTTAATATCAACATGAATAAAAAAAAAAAATAACAGAACATACTGTTCATAGTTGTAACGGAAGTAAAAGTATTATTTCATCTCTACTGCACTATAGATATGTGATTTTTCTGATAAATTGTCGTTTACACTTTTTTTAGATAGATCGTGAGATTATTTGTTTACATTCTTTTTTAACTATTAGATTTTTTAAAATACCCATTTTCTTCAATAGAAGTGTAGCTTGGATGTTTACTTTCCAAACATTTTTTGTTATAGATATACAGTTTATTTTTTCTTTATTATGTAGGGCCAGTTGCGTAAAATATTTTAGCTGAGTTCATCTCTGATCCACCGAAGAACAAACGACATTTTCTATTGTTTGAACTGTGGTTTAAAGATTAACTCGGTTCAAAATATTTAGCCCTTAGAAGTGTAGCTTGATATGCTCATTTTGTTTTGTTTAATTAAGTTAAATAGACGATGTGATCGGTGCAAGTGAAAGCAAGGTGCAAATTGTTAGGTTAATGTTTATACAATACGGAGATATTTTTATATAGCGAACAGTTGATTTAGGAAATGCGCATGATCGTGCCAAGGGTATTTTCGGGGAGGCTTTTTTACTGCGGGCGGTACAGATTCTTACAGTATCTAAATGAACACCAAGGACCAAAATGTTCATTTGTTTATTTATTATGTTACGTCTGTTGATTATACTGATTTATTATGTGTTTTAATAAATATGTGAATTTTAAATAAATGCTGAGTTTGTTTTTGAAAAAATTAAGTACTGTTTATTTATTAACACAGTTTGTAATGTATGAGCCATAAACTTCGCTTTTATATAAAGTTTTTGTTGTTCGTGGTATACCAGTTATTCTTTGACTTAAACTGCCAAGTTTCAACGAAACGAGACATTAACCGAACATATTCATAAAGAGAATTTTTCTTTTAAGTATACATATGCATACGTCGTACATTTTCCGACGCTCGGTTTGTCAAAAGAATTTAGTTTGAAGCTTTAAACGAGTGTTTTCCACTCCCAGGCTAAGCATGAAGTAAAATTTCGAGTTTAGAAAAGCCTGAAAATTTGGTTTGGTCGCGTAGCGCGAAGCGCGGAGCGGCCAAACCAAATTTTCAGGCTTTTCTAAACTCGAAATTTTACTTCATGCGCCACCGGTACAAAAGACTGACATACACTCAAGTGCATAGAAATCGGCCCACCAATTCTTTTTTATGTTTTATAATAAAATCACTGTTGCAATACTACGAATAAAACATTTGGTGTTTCACGATAAAATAGACTATCAAATAGACATTGTATAGTAGAACGCCTAACATTAAACACTCCGACTACATACCATTGGCTTCGTCAATCTTCCAAAAATAGCTACAGCTTTTACACAATTTACAGCACTTAAAACCATGATAACCATAGCAATCTTCAGTGGGTTAATTCCCACATCCACTGAAGATCAAAACAAAAAAAAAAACATTGGAAAAACATAGACATTTTGATACTTTATGCATATTGTCGAAAGAACAGAATATCTTTAAATTTCATTTGTGATGATTATTGTTCATTAAATAAACTGATAAGTACTATATGTTCTTTTTTTTTCTATATCATGATAGTCTATTTTATCGTAAAATACCAAAAGTTTTATTTGCAGTATTGCAAGAGTAAAATAATAAAAAATAAATAATGGGTGGGCCGTTTTTTTTGCACGTAAGTGTATTATGAAGTTTAAAATACACCGCTAAACTTTACATTGGATCAGTGTTGTGTATCGGTGGCGCATGAAGTAAAATTTCGAGTTTAGAAAAGCCTGAAAATTTGGTTTGGCCGCTCCGCGCTTCGCGCTACGCGACCAAACCAAATTTTCAGGCTTTTCTAAACTCGAAATTTTACTTCATGCTTAGCCTGGGAGTGGAAAACACTCGTTTAAAGCTTCAAATTAAATTCTTTTAATAAACCGAACCTCGCAAAATGTACAACGTATACATTTATATTTAAAAGAAAAATTCTCTTTATGAAAATGTTCGGTGTTACATAAAACTCTCTGTATATACAAGGTGGCCAGGAAGTAAGTGAAAAGCTTCAGGTAACTTGATTTCTTAGTTAATTTTGAGTAGAAAATCAGCTCGCACGCCCCAGCAAATCAAAATTTTCAGACTCGTCTAAACTCGAAATATTTGCTTCATGCTTAATCAAGGAGTGTTAGAAAACTATTAAAACCTTAAATACCTAACTTCAAGTGAGGCTCAAATCCAAGATACAAACTCAGGTTGAATTGACTACATATGCATTTTGTTTTTCAACGCTCTTTACGTCACAGACTACCTCAAAATATTTGCTTCATGCTTAATCAAGGAATGTTAGAAAACTATTAAAACCTTAAATACCTAACTTCAAGTGAGGCTCAAATCCAAGATACAAACTCAGGTTGAATGGATTACATATGCATTTTGTTTTTTAACGCTCTTTACGTCACAGACTACGTCGAGAATATATACATCCGGCGGCGAAACAATCTCACCTTTTAATTTCGGGATGCATTACCTTGGCATTTTAGATTCACGTGAAGTTGGCTATCAGCCGCCACTGGTGTTTTTATGGTATAAAGCAGCGACGGCTCGCAGCCTAACTTCAGCGTCGGCTACAGCGCCAGGGCACATACAATTTGAGGTTGGGATCGCGCTTTATATATACAAGGCTTTGCACAACAAAGTCACCTTTCAATAACGGATACATATTACCTTGGGTCTCTGGCCGACCCTGAAGTTAGGCTGCGAGCCGTCGCTGGTATAAAGTAGGTTTTACTATGGGCAATTTAAGACACTTCCAAACCAAACAATAAAATTATAAAAATAGTACCTCAATAATAAAAAAATATATATAAATTTGAATCCTTATGTAACGTGTATAGTCATGTTGACTTCACAGGTATTGTATATAAATGGTCTAAGATTAACTGAGCAAACACATTAAAGTGAAAGTGAGCACAAAACCTCTTATGAACAAAGGAAAACTAACTCCACATACTCCAACCACCTCATCGAAGAAAACTACCACTTCGACGAAAACTTCAAAGTGCTTCACAGAGAAGAAAAAGGATGGAAACTTAACATCTTGGAGAGCATGGAAATTAATAAAAGAAAATACACAGGACAACTTTTGAACGACCAATTAGACTTAACAAACTCACCACTCCTAAATTTAAATTTCGCTGGAAAACCCACCCCTCCATAAACATTGTATATATACCTGTACTGACAAATGTAATTTATCATTTCTTCGCCTGAAGAAGCCACAGTGTGGCGAAACAATTGTAGCGAGTTTACAATATATATTTGAAAGTTTTAAATTATTTTATTTTATTTATATAAAAGTGAAGATGAACTTTCAACATTTATCAGCCTTATCAATCAATTATTTGAAACAATCCAGTGATGGTGAATTGGCTAAATGGTATTTCAAATTACGATTGAAGTACAAAACGTGCGAACTAAACATATGGTTCGAACATCAGTGCAAGGAAAACGACATTACACCACAACACATATCCCTCAAAACTAACAACATAAGCAGACCCGCGAAGAACGGCCAAAACATAGGACAACGAAGATGGTTACGTGACGAAATCACCATCCTCAACGCCAAAAGAGATATGCTGTCTGCCTACTTGAAGGTATGTCAGAGTGAATTAGCGAATAGATTACACAATGTTGAGTTTGATATTATAGATAGAGATATTAGAGATAAAGTCAATCAAATTACATTTTCAAAAAGTAGAATTCAAAACGACAAAATTAAACGATTAATAAAACAAAAATCAACTCATCAAATAACCGAACAATATGTACAAGAACATATTTTTTTCAATAGATTCATAAATTTATCAAAGGTCAATTTCAACAAAAATCAAATAGAATTGTTAGAAAAAGGTTTCAAATACAATATTAAACAAAATCAAAATATTAAACAAATTGAACTATTAGCAACAGAAACCGAACTTGCGTTAAATAAAATAGATAATACTTTCCTAGAAAAATATAAATTCGCGAATTACCTGAAGAACAAAAATAATATCAAATGTGTTAATCATTATAATAATGAAATTAAAATAGCGAAATCAATTATAGAACTGTCAAAACTACATAATTTAATTTTTACTAAAGCTGATAAAGGTAACACGGTAATAGCAATAGATAAGAATAAATACATCAAAAAAATAGAAACCTTTTTCATGGATAATAAAATCACATTAATCACTAAAGATCCGACAAAACAATTCCAAAAAAATGTAATAGCAGCAATAAATAACTCTAACGCATTGTTCTCTAATAAAGAAAAATACTTTTTGACATGTATGAACCCGCAAGCCCCTAAGTTATATGGATTAATTAAACTCCATAAAGAGAACAGCCCAATTAGACCGGTTGTGTCATATGTTAATGCCCCATGTACCTGACTAGCTAAGAAGTTAAACAACATTATTATAGAACACACTAAATTCAAATCAAAGTTTTCAATTAAAAATAGCGTAGAATTAATTAATAAAATCAAAGACATATATTTACCTAACACAACAAAACTAGTGTCATTTGATGTTAAGAATTTATTCACGAACGTGCCTCCGACCGAAGTTTTCGCATTGATTAAAGATAGGCTAATAAAAAACAACACAAATGCCGTAATAAAATCGGAAATTCTGAACCTTTTGAAAATCTGCCTCTCGCAGAACTATTTACAGTTTGATAATAAATGTTTTCGCCAGAAGGAAGGCTTGGCCATGGGAAACCCACTAAGCCCCCTCATGGCGGAGATATTTATGGATAACTTTGAAGAGGGATTATCTCAGTTGCCGGTCTTTAAGAAATGCGTTTATTGGTTCAGGTACGTCGATGATGTTATTTTAGCGTTCAATGGCACCGACAGACAATTAGATTCATTTTTAAATCTGTTAAATTCACAACATAATAAAATACAATTTACAAAAGAAATAGAAACAGAGGGTTCCATAAATTTTTTAGACTTAACCATAAAAAGAATTAATAATAGACATGATTTTTCAATTTTTCACAAACCAACACATACAGACACAACGATTAATTATAAATCCAACCATCCAATCTCACACAAATTAGCTGCTTACCTAGTATGGTAAAGAATTAAACATTATTTTTTAAATTGCATACAAAAACGGTTTCAAAAAATCTATAATTGAAAAAATAGTACAAACAAAACAAAGACTTTATGTAAAACATAATGTTAAAACATAATGTTAAATTATTTTATTTTATTTATATAAAGTGATGTTTCGTCAACATTAAAAAAACGTTTAATGTTGCTAGAATGTTGATATAACGTTATTTGTTTGTTTTTTGCTCAGTGGGCAGACTCTTCTCTGTGACTCATGTTTAGTTTCAATAGTTTAAAAGAATAAATTGTAACTAAAATAATAATAAAAGTCATGTATATTGCATTTTCAATCATTCTGAATTTTGTAGGTCCACAGTTGCGATGTTGCCAATGTTTGAATATAGCCCAAACATACTGACTTTTTTTTTTCTCTGTTCTGGTAAAATAATGCCATTATTTTTGAATTGGAATTGATTACCATGTATCATTTTTATTACATTTTTGAATAGTTCAACAAATAAGTAATTTGTATTTTATTATTTCTTTTATAAATCATTTCGTATTGAAATTATTATGAGTAACACTAGGTGGCGCCTCAACGATTAAAATTAAATTGTCAGTTACCAATCATTTGAACCAAAATTCAAGTAATCATTTTTCATCAAAATTAATGTTTTCGCGTATTTAGCTTATTGAATACCATACAAGTTGAATGTTAAAATTAACGTTTGTTATTTCCACAAACGCGTGCGGAATAGCGAGTGCGCCTGCGCACCGGTCCCCCTCTCAGCTGATGGAGCTGTCAACGTGCAACGAATATGTCAAGTGCGCGCCGCGGAGAGCAAAACAAAGGTGCATGGAATTAAATTAGTTGTGGCGACCGCGCGCGTCGTAGACGGCCCCCCAATATGCCCTGGTACATGCCCAACATTTCCCTCTCGCTGACGGAGGCGATCAAGAAGCGGGTGTGCATCTATCTGCTGCAGCGGTACCTGGGGCAGTTCCTCGAGGAGAAGCTGACGCTCGACCAGTTGTCCGTCGACCTGTACAATGGCAGGGGCACCATCGAAAACGTCAGCCTTGATATGCAAGTGAGTCGTTTCCGTCGCGAGTGGAATTGTTCGTTCCATCGTTGAACGGCATTGACATGTGCTTTATATTAATTTGTAACGTCGCAGCGATATTTGTAAACAATAACATTAACGGCCGCGCGCGCCATTTAACACCGTCCTTTGTTTGGTCCGCATGCGGAAAACAGCTGATCCGCGGATGCTGCCGTTATCGAATCGATAAAAGACGAACGCTGTAAACATCTTCTGTTTTCCTTTCGTTCACTTGTCTTGAATATCAATAAAAGTGTATCCTTAAAATAATGCAAATTATTGTTGCGACGTCAATACGAAAATATTTTGCGAACATTTCAAAATGTAAACAAAGCTATATTTTCATTTACATAATCGCTCAAGTTCAAATTAGCTAATTTACATAACTGGTAGAATACTAGTCTCAATATGCCTATAAATTATGTTTTAAATATATTAGCATATAAATTGAATTGAATAATATCAGTTCAAATAATACACATTCATAAGTGTAATATTGGAAATTATTTATTGTTTACGATATTACAGTTATTTTTTTTTTAAATGTGTTCTTAAGTACAGTTTGTTTCCCATTCACTTTGGGAAATCAGTATTCTCATTAAAGGTTCTAATAGCTTTAACGAATAAAGCACTAATAACCTTTCTTCACACTTTTATATGAATTACCTAATGTACATTTCGGACACAAAGTGACCATTATCAATGGATTAACACTGACACTTTTTTGTTCTAATAGCTGTGTAACGAGTGTTTTCCACTCCTTAATTAAGCATGAAGTAAAATTTCGAGTTTAGAAAAGCCTGAAAATTTGGTTTGATCGCGTAGCGAAGCGGAGCGACCAAACCAAATTTTCAGGCTTTTCTAAACTCGAAATTTTACTTCATGCGCCACCGGTACAAAACACTGATTTCAGATGAAGGTTAAAATATTCTATTATAAATATTTAGAATTTAAGTATTCTATTGTTCATTCAAAAACATGTTCAACTATTTGAATATTATAATATATTGAATATTCGAATTATTTAAATATTTATTCAAAACTATATTAATATATGTGAATAATGTAGTCATTAAAATACAGGGATTTTTTCTTTTTAGTATACATACAGATTAAATTTTCCGACATTTATTGATTTTTAAAAAAAATCAATTTGCAGCATTAAACAAGTGTTTTCCACTCCCAGGTTAAGCATGAAGTAAAATTTCGAGTTTAGAAAAGCCTGAAAATTTGGTTTGGTCGCGTATTCGAATATTTAAATATTTATTCAAAACTATATTCATATATGTGAATAATGTAGTAATTAAAATACAGGGAGTTTTTCTTTCAAGTATACACACGTATTAAATTTTCCGACATTCATTGATTTTTAAAAAAGTTCAATTTGCAGCATTGAACAAGTGTTTTCCACTCCCAGGTTAAGCATGAAGTAAAATTTCGAGTTTAGAGAAGCCTGAAAATTTGGTTTGGTCGCGTAGCGAAGCGGAGCGACCAAACCAAATTTTCAGGCTTTTCTAAACTCGAAATTTTACTTCATGCGCCACCGGTACAAAACACTGATTTCAAATGAAGTTCAAAATATACTAATGAAGCAGTATGCTAGGGATGTATATTTTGAACTTCAAAATTTTTCAGTGTTTAATACCGGTGGCGCATGAAGTAAAATTTCGAGTTTAGAAAAGCCTGAAAATTTGGTTTGGCCGCTTCGCTTCGCTACGCGACCAAACCAAATTTTCAGGCTTTTCTAAACTCGAAATTTTACTTCATGCTTAATCTGGGAGTGGAAAACACTCTTTTAAAGCTTCAAATTGAACTCATTTAAAAAAACAACCAATATCTGAATATTTACAGCGTATACGTTGTAAATTGGGACATGTATACTTAAAAGAAAAATTCCCTGTATTAGTTAAAATAGGGGCTAAGAGTTCAAATAAGAAGGCTTGAGGTTTACTGGATATATTTTAGGATATCCAGGGGATGGGACGTTTCATCGCCGGGCCAGTTCATCGCCGGGCGTTTCATCGCCAGGCCAGTTCATCGCCAGGCCAATTGCGATAGGATATGTCAGGATAGGTTTGGATGGGTCAGGATAGGTTATGATACGTTAGGATAGATTAGGAAAGGTTAGGATAGGTTAGAATAGGTTAGGATAGGTTAGGATAGATTATGATAGGTTAGGATAGGTTAGGAAATATGACATCTACATATTTCCATTAAATACAACAACTAGAAAACATTCATTTAATTAAAATTGGTAATTGTGTGCTATTCCATGAAGATATTCTATACGCTCCCTATTATCATAATCCGACACAATTTTTTTTATTTTTTCATCAGCCTGACGATATTTGCGGAGTTTAACAGGTGGATCATTCCCTGCAACTAATTGTTCGTAGTAGGTGTCTCGACCTTTTTGTATTTTCCGTAATGCGTCAATAAATTTCCAAATTGTAGGATGATGAACTCCTAATTCAACTTGCAGTCGCCGATGCGCAGCTTCAGCATGATTATTTGTTCGGTCTTCTTCGTGCAATACACGCTCATAAAGATTCCATATTTCAAGTGGAAACATTGCAGGCTGTCTTCCTTTAGTGCGTCTATTTTGACGTCCAATATATATATTTGAAATAAAACAATTATTTAATAAATCATTATTTCATCTGCCTGATGAAGCCACTGTGTGGTGAAACATGTTGCAGTGTTCAACAATAAAAGTGAAACTCTCCCAACTGCGTTGTTTTATTTCAAATAGTATTATGGAGTTTCATCATGTATCCGCCTCATCAATTAAATATTTAAACAATATATATATCTTCAAATCAATTTAACAGTGGTTGTAACTCTGGAATAATTTCTGCTGCTAAGGCATCCAAATAATCGTCAATATTTTATTTTATAAAAATATTGGCGATGAACTGGCCCGGCGATGAAACGGCTGGCGATGAACTGGCCCGGCGATGAAACGGCGGCGATGAATCGGCGGCGATGAAACGTCCTAGACCGGGATATCTATACTGTTTAAGTAGCCTTTATTTTGCTTTCAGAGAAGAAATAAATGAATTTGAATCCGTATTTTTATACTTAATTCATTATTTACACTGTTTTTATGAGCGAATTATTTATTTTTATATTTGTTATTAAACTTAATTATTCTTTAAACAAATAATTGAATACGCAGATTATATAATCCTACAAAATTCATTTCCTGTTTTTCTAAATATTCCGTCTGACCGAATAGGTAAACAAACTCTCGAAACAAAACCTTTGGCACCCATTCTTATCGTATTGTCATTTTGCCAAAAAAATATATAATATTTCAATGCATACATAAAATTACAAAACATTGCAGGGCCGTAGCTAGTCGAGCGGCCCTCGACCTGAAAGCAGCTTCTGCCCGACCTAGCCCTCAGGAAAGACAACATTTTTATGCTGTTTTCTATAAAATATAATAAAATCATATGTATTTGCCAGACTTAGCATATGTTTTGCCAGACCTAGACTTATGGTTTAGCTACGGCGTTGTTACTTGGTGTCTTTTGCCTCATAAATTAACAATATCTAAACACTTGTTTACTATCTTCATGTGCAGGCCCTCAATGAATTGGGGGAGAAACAAAACTGGCCCATGGAATTTGTCAACGGGAGCTTGGAAAAGATCACGTTCAGCGTGCCGTGGTCCACCATACTCAAGGACTCGACCTTCATCGAAATCCACGGGCTCAAAGTCACTGTGCAGCCCAAACAAAGAAATGAATCCGGTATGAAAACGATGCTTTTGTGCAAAGGCGGAAAGTTATGTTGTTTTTTACAGCGACGTCCATGTTTGAATCGATGTGGAGTTCCATGACGAATTCAATGCAATTAGCACAAGAATGCATGAAACAAGAAGCGGCCAATATTGACAATTCACAACCTTTGGAGGGGATTGAAATTGTCGCACAAGCTTTAGATTCTAGTAAGTCCCTTATGAGATTAGAAAAAAAAAATTGTAATTTTTTTTTAATGACTCTTTTAAGTTTTCAATGCTTTTGTAATTTATTAGTAATTTTTTTTGTATTCACATAATTTTAGTTTTAAGTCGTGTAAGGGTGAAATTCTTAGACACGGTTATACAAGTGGAGCACGTTCCTAAAGATAGCCTCACCGGTGTCGGTGTTATAATCAACATAGGACTGTAAGTAAACTATTTTTAACTTTAATCATCTAACTTAAACGCAAATTCTTCAATTAGTATGGAATATCTAGATGAGGCGGGAAACGACCCGCCAACTGGAGAAGGCGCCGAACACGAACAAAGCAAAGCGTACATTGTTTCCTCATTCACCACAAAGACTTTTCACTTGGACGGACTGTCAATTTCCACAGTGGAATTCTCCAGCAGGGCCAGGACTTTTTCCCGGTCAGTTATTCTGACGCAATCGGAGGATGTTGACAATGAAAAGTCAGATTCTTTGGTAACAATTTTGGAGACGGTTGAAGGGCATAATGTGGAAAGGGATGATAACGGGAATAGTGGTGGTGGTGGAGAGTCTTTTGAAGATGAGAGGCATGTGGTTCTTTTCGGAAAATTCTCTGGGAAGCAGGAGGTTAGAGTGAGAATGAAGCAGTCAGAGGACGTGAATGGACCAAAAGTATCAATTGAGATTAATTTGGGGGCATTTTCATTATTTTTATCTCCCAGGCAATTGTACCTTTTGTTGGAGTTGGCTAGTGGGTTAAGTTCACCCGATACTGAGGATACGAGGTATGTATGTGAATTGATCTTTATCTTTACTTGCAAACATTGTTAATTGAAAGTGTTGGACACCTCCATTCTGAAAATGTCACGTTAAAAACGATATTATTTGAGTTGCCCAGTAGTAGATACAATCTGGCTTAGGTTCTAACTTGTATTAGTCACAGACAAAAATCATAGATACTAACAGGTAGAGTATCTGGACAAAAAACTTATTATCATACTGGAATATTGTTGTGTGTAAGAGGGAATAGAAGAGTGACGGAATGGATGAGAGAGGGTGGGGCGGGGGTAACGATGCTGGAGAAGTTGGTCGAAGAAAAGGAAAGCAGGGGGAAGAGAGGGGGTAGCAATTAGTTTGTAGCTAGTAAACTGTAATGCATTATGCCAATAAAGGTTTTTTTTTATTGTGATACAAATTTACATTACAATCATCTTTTGAGTAAATATTTATATGATTAAATTTAAAGCTAGTTGCGTATTTACTTTTAACCAAGTTTATTTGTAAACCGAGTTTAAAATAGGGTTAGACCTGCAATTCTCAATTCAATATATTTTTGCTTTTTGTAGCAATGTAGCTCCTCGTCAAAAATGTATGGAAAAACCAATGAGCGGTTTGGATTACCAAAGGGTGGAGCAGGAATTGCAGCAACAGCTCCACCCGGCCAATGCGTACATGTCTGGGTTGCAAGGCATCCATGGATGGTCAACTGCTGCACTCGGTAGGTTCGCTAGATTTTGAAGTTATGGTGTATTTTATTCAAAACATTTTTCTTTTAGAGGAAAGTGACAATGATGAGAATTTTCTACCCATGAAACCGAGTACTTGCGGTGCCACGATGTACGACAGTGCAATGTCCACCGCTAGCAGCAGTATGGAGTCTAGTCTTAATTCAAGTATGGCGAGCTCGCTAAGCGAGGCAACATCGAATAGAACGAGAAGAAGAGGTACACCATTATTTTAAATTTTAAGTGAATTAATACAAAAATATGATTTGTTGTTATTAACAGTGGCGGATCCAGAGAACAATTTTGGGGGCGGAACATTTATTAATAAAAACTGTTTTAAAAATGTATTTATTATACCGGGTGTTTCAGACTCACTCAAATTCATTCATCTAGAATTACTTATAGCTTTTCAGGGGTTTGCTATTTAGAATCCCAAAAATTATATTTTCATGAATTAAGTTCATAATTTAGACTTTCCAATGGATATTTTGGAAATTTTCTTTAATAATTATTATTATTTTTATTATTATTATAATGTCTTTATTTAATTTAAAGAAATAAAATGTTAACAATTATCTTTTATACATTTCGCGTAGGCGAAGTTCAGGCAGGCCTAAGCCTGTTACTGCTCTTCCACTTAACCTACTACTTCCAAACTTAATAATTAATTCTATGTTTAGCGAATATTTATTATTAGACAAAATAAAATTTGAGACTTGCAACTTTAGTAACTTTAGAGTTCACCACGTAAGATTAGGATACGCACATTTGTTTTAAAATTATTTAAGCTGAGAGATTTCAGGTGTTCCTATTAAACGTTTTGTAAATGTTGTATGAAAATGACCTTTTAAAAAAAAAAAATAATAATAATAGTGTTTAATATGTTATAGCTATTCCTTTAAAAATATTAGGATCAGCTTATAATTCATTGTTTTTTTTTTTTTTTTTTAGTGAATAATATTGATTCAGATCCGACGGCTGAAATTTCCCATTTCCACATAAGATTAGCTTCCTTAGCCGTAGTTTTGCTACACGATGATATTTTATTAGTTTCGAATGACAACAGCATACCCACACTCGTACAGTCTAGTGTTAGACAAATGCAAAACACAGCTTTCAGTTTTTTCAACAACCTGGGTTCGTTAGTAGTGGCTGGTTACGGGAAAAGAAATTTCGACGACTGCCGGGCACATTTTGATAAAGCTTGTAAACTCAGCCACATCCGGTAAGTCCTGTAAGAAAACAGAAGTTAAACCTTTTTTTAATTTTTGTACACATTTCAATCATTTAAATTATTTCAGTTTATTAGCAGCACCGTTACAAATAGAGTGTGATGAAACTACGACTCTGACGGCTTTCTCTCTCACGGGAAAATTGACTGCCGCCAAAATGGAGGTGATGGAGTGCCTTAGTCAAGGAACGAATCAACCGATGGAATATGTCAGGATGCTCAGTTTTGAAGACGAGAGCAGTCCAGGGCAAAATCACATCCCAACAAAACCGTGTTTTAAGTTATCATTCAAACATATTGAGAAAACGGTTAAAACTGGAATGGCTCGAAGGGTGTTTATCCCAAAAACTGAATTCTCGTAAGTCTTGTCAAACGATTATATTCCCCGTTTAATAGCAAAAGGCATTAAGTGGTAATTACTCATTTCACACCCACTTAATAACTTTTACTTTAACTTTGAATGTACTACACAAAATTACTTTTTAATGAAATATATCTTTTTTAGTATTACATTAGATACTTGTACAATCGAGGTCGATATCACTTTGATGGACAGAATTTGTGCCTTGATTCATGGCCCAACGATATGCGTGATACAGAAGCCACCTAATTTGTGGGCAAACTCTCCACACGGAACAACTGAGCTTGTTTCCACACCGACAGAGTCACAAATGGATTTTAAGGTCACTTCACAATCACTATCAATTAAATTAAGGTACTGATGACAATATTAATTTAAGATAATCGCTGTACTCACATCTCTTAAACTAAGTTCATGTTATGAATTAAGTTCTCACTTAATCTGCAGTGAAACATTTAATATGGTGACAGTGAACCATTAATTACAAGTTTGCCATTTTAAGGTTTCCTATTCCTGATTTTCGTCCACCACACGATATTCAAAGAGCTCCGTGGTGGAAGAGGAGCGTACGTCAAAGCTACGTCTTGTTGAGGCTGACAAACGCCCTCGCACAAACGAGCATTCAAACGAACCAGCTCTGTCAGAAGTACACTTTGCAGGCGAAGGTGATACATGCAGATTATTATGAAAAAGAGGGCGGTTCTCCATTGCACATAGCAAAGGCTGGCATCGACGAACGGTTCAGTTCTCTTCAAGAAGGCTTTAATTATCCAAGGTATTTAAGTATGCGTTTATATTTTATTGTTATCATTATAAATTCCATTGTTATATGTTAATGTAAATTGTAGAAGTTTATGTTTTATAATTATGGTTTTGTTGTTGGAAATTTTATTAGGGTTGTGATACAAGTTTATCCAGTGACAAAAACCGAAATCGAAGTAGAGGGGGGTAATGATCACGAAGTGGATCCGATGAGCCAGTCGTATTACGGCTCCTTCAACTTGCAGGCGCCTAAAAAAGGGCCATTCAGTGCCAAGAGGGTGATTCATCAGAGTGATACACCACACGCTAAGACTCCGCAAGGTATAATATTTATAGAGCTTATAATAGAACATATTAAATCATAAAATTAATGTTTGCCATTGCCAAGACATCTTGCCATAATTTAACTTTCAACATATGTTCTGTATTTTATAGAAGATATTGAAGAGTTAGTGATACCAGGCGACAAGCAGGAAATTTCTGATTTCATCGAGTCAACGACTCAGTCTGCTCGGATACAACTGGAAATTAATTTGCCCACTTTAACAATGCAGCTGGTTTCCAAGCATGTCTACGAAGTTCTTTACAACCACATCAGCAGCGATCTTCTATTATGGGAACCTAGTGCACCGGTTCCGAAGAATCAACAATCCAATGATCCCAATATCTATCAAGTGCCCAACTTTGAGATGCACGAAATGTACGCCATGTGCAAAAGTGGAATACAATATGGTAAGTAATTTGTATAACATCAAAAATTGTTATTATTTCAATTTTATACATTATATGAAAAAATATAAAATTATGATTTTTACACTATGCAATATAATTAATTGAAATAGTAACAATTTTTTTTATGTGTACCGTTATCGCAATTTTTTTATCTATTAACTATTCAGACTCAGATAGTGATTCATCTGAAGATATCGATCCAGAAAGTTCAAATGTTTTTTATTCGGTGTACGAAAGTCGAAACAAGCAGATGCATCGTAAGCAGCAAACGGTCCAGTTTAAAGGTCAGAGTTACTTGACTCTGAATCTGCACATCGGGCAGGGGCTTCTGTGCATGAACCCGCCGGTCCGGGATCTGGCGACCAACGTGATTCCCGAGCAGCACGGTGAGTTCGTGCTGTGCGTGGAAGAGGCGAACGTCTTCAGCGTGACGGGTTATAACGGCGATGACAACTTGGGTTACGTGTGTGTTCAATCAAAAGGGGCACAACTACATCACTGTGGTAAGTTTATTATTATTGTAATTATTATTTATAATATTTGATACTTCAGCGATAGAAATTGCAATGATCTGATTTTAAGGAAAATTATTTAATCAAACTGTCATATTTAAATCAAATCAATTATAGATATGATTACAACACCAAGTCAGTGTCCTCCACTGAAGGAAATTGGCACGGCATTGGCTCGACACTTGCATCCAACCGTTTTCAAATCAGAGGCAGGAACGTTAGCGAATAGCAAAGATAGAGGCGGCAACAGAGAAATGCTGTCAGTGGCTGTTCGGATTCAAGCGAATCACGAGACTCATCATGTGAAGGTATCATTCAACATGAGTTATATTTGCAAAAATACAGTTTTAACATTTGCCTTTTAGACTGTCAGAGTTGCATTAGGGATCAGCAAGGCGACATTAAGGCATCGCATGTGCCTAGAGCCTAATAGCTGGATAACACACCTAATAGATTTCTTCAACGTGAATGATTACACGATACCAGGATACCACGCCAAAGAAGTTCTCACTGAATTGCATTTACACTTGTGGGATTGTGCCATAGATTATAGGTTAATAAAACACTTTATTTGATATAACCTCTTTATTAGTTTTAATGTTAATTATATTTTTTTTCAGACCATTTCATTTGCCATTACGTTCTGTAGTTACCTTAGGATCGTTTAGCATGTCATCTCATTTATCAGCTACTGCGAACACTTCGACTTTGAGGTTTATAGCCGAAGAATGCGGGCTCTTCCTCAGCGAGAAGGCGCCACCAAAAAACGGTATCCCATCCTCGGCTCCCATTGATTTGAGACAGGATTATGTCAGTGTTGTCGATTTAGGATTGTTCGAATTGAGCTTAAGAACAAATGATAAGGTACAATAAAAATATTAAATACAGATACAAACTACCTCTTAAAGCTATCTTATTTTATACATTGCAACATTTTACATAAAAACATTTAGTAGAATCTTTGAAAGTTGACACGATCAATATAAACATCATTGTGTCATTTTAAATTTTTTTTTATTAAATAATTATATTGCATGTTCAATAAAAAAAAAACTCGGGATTGCCATGGAAAATATTGTAGGTTGGCAACTCTGCAATTATATATTATAATTATTATGTCTAAAGTTTTATATGTCAATTCCTGAAGCATGTATCTTAAACTTAAATTAAAAAAAAAACTTAAATCGTGGCACTCTAGAGGTTATTTCCATTGAACATCAGTTATGAACAATATGGCACTTATGATACATTTTTTACCCATTACATAAAAATTTTTGACTGCAGCAACTGGAATTAATTTGTTTTTATAGACTAGCGGTATAAATCCACATATTGATTTAAGAGCGTCGAATAACATAGTAAACATCCGAACGTGTTCAGACAGTGGGCGGGCTTTAACACAGCTGATTACGTATTTCGCGAGCGACGGTGATTTGATCCCCAGCGAAGAGCCTCCGTCGCCATCCAGCGCCTTCTCCAGCCCCAGACACAACGCCGAACAAGAACTGATCAATGTCGAACAACAAGATATTAGTAATTTATCAAAGAGCCAACATCAGCACGTCAACGAATTGCTGGGCGAGGCAATGGAGGAGAGCTTAAGTGTAGAAAGTAAGATGGAATTACTATCTGTAGTGGATTATCAGTCAAACGTATTTTTTTATGTGCAGAAAATAATGTTGATCCAAACAGTTTCGGAGCAAAAATGTTCTTCTTCCCTGATGAAGGTCAAGCATTAGTAGATAACTCAAAGCCGCCTACGCAAGTCACTACAGAATTAGGTGACGTTACGTTTAGATCGAACAAAAGCAGTGACACTGATGAGGAGTTTTGTATAATTGGAGAAGAAGCAGGTTTAGGAATTTTGGTGAGTTGATTTTTATGATAGCATATTATTATAACCATTATTGAAATGAAGATGACATATTTTGTTCTTATATTAACATATTTTCTAAATTTTGTAGCCGAAAAATGGTCTTCCTGAAATTCGTTGGTTAAGCAATGACCCTTTACGTGTAATAGACAATCACTTCAATATACCAGTTGGTAAAACAGACATACTGAAACCACCCAAGCATTTCCCAGTGCCCGTGATGCGATACACCCTGTGCAACATGACTATCGTGTGGCAGCTGTACGGCGGGAACGATTTCAAGTTGCCAGATTCGGGCGAGAAAAAGGAGAAGAAGACTGTAAATTTTTCAGATGTGCAGATGCGCCAAGGCGTCGGATATTCGAACACCCACACTGGAGAAATCATCTTTAACACATTTGCCGAGAAGAAAAAACCTAAACTGAATTGGTTGATCCAAGGTGGTGTAAATAGGAAACACGATGTTTTAATTGAATTAGAATTGAGTAAAGTAAGTGTAAACCTACTGGTTCTATTTTCAATGAGGTTTTTAATCTGGAACATGCCTCCGATATATTATTTTTGGAATGAGATTGTGTATTGTCTTGTTATTGTAGGTGCGGTTTCAACATGAAGTCTATCCGGAAAATACGTCACAAGCGTCTAGGCAAGTTTTACTCGTTACTGAGATTGAAGTCAGGGATTTGCTACAATCCAGCGAGATCAACAAATTTTTGTACCAGTACACGAGTCAGAGTAGGCCTAAACAATCTCACGCACATATGGTGAGTGCCTTTAAATGATGAAAACATTGATTTAAAGTGAAGTTCAAAAAATTCGATGGTATTGGATTGTATTTAATTCTTTACAATATTCTGTATTGTTTGTTGTCTCTTAATTGTTAATAACTTGTAATATACATGACGATTCTGAATGTTGCTGATTGTTCATTGCAAATAGATTGCGATAAAAGCAGTCCACATCCGGCCTGATCTCAAACTTACAGCTCAAGAGTGCTGCCTCAGGGTTTCAGCGCTACCGTTAAGACTAAACATCGATCAGGACGCGCTCCTGTTTTTAATCAACTTTTTCAACGAGTTAAGCGGAACAACAACGAAAACACGTAAGTAAAACTGCTAGAAGTAATTTTTTCATTTTAATGTTGGTAAAATTATGGTTATGTATTTAAATGACTATAAACTGTATTTAAATGACTAACGCATTTAACTGCCAGAAGTAAATGAATAAAGTTACTTTTAAAAAAATGTAAATACATCTATCGGCGGCTCGCAGCCTAACTTCAGGGTAGCCCAGAGACCCAAAGTAATATGTATCCGTTATTGAAAGGTGACTTTGTTGTGCAATTCCTTGTATTTACAAAGCACGATTCCAACCTCAAATTTCGTGTTCCTTGGCGCTGTGGCCGACCCTGAAGTTAGGCTGCGAGCCGTCGCTGCATCTATCAGTTTGGATCATACTATATTTATATCCACAGAAGTAGAAGCTACTGCAGTATCATCAAAACACAATACACCCACACACCAACCGCCTGTGATGACGGTATCGACGAGCAACGATCAACTGATAGAACAAGCTCAAAAACTAGTGGACGATAACCTGCTTTTACTACTCGACGATGTCAAGAGCATCAAAGATGATGATGACGACGAGAAAACGCAAAGCATTTCAAAATCCATTTCGGATAACTCGTTACCAATTTACTTTAGGTTAAAATTTAAAAAAAATGCATTATCATTTAAATAACAATGTGACAATTTTAGGAAAATAATATTTTCTCCAGACGTTCCTATACGGTTAGATTATCATGGCAAGCGTTTAGATTTAACGCATGGACCGTTGGCTGGTCTAATAATGGGCTTGGGACAACTCAACAGTTCCGAATTGAGGTTAAGGAGGCTGTCCAACAATCACGGGATACTCGGGTTTGACAAACTGATGTCGTATTGTTTACAAGAATGGATTAATGATATTAAGAAGAATCAGTTACCTAGTTTATTAGGTGGTGTCGGACCGATGCATTCTTTAGTGCAGTTTTGTAAGTGCAATTAAATGAGTTTTTTATCACCATCCAACAGTAAAAATAACTTCTTTTATTAATTGAAACAATTGTGTTTCTGTTTCGTTTGTATTTTAGTCCAAGGAATTAGGGATTTGTTCTGGTTGCCGATTGAACAGTACCAGAAAGACGGGCGGATAGTAAGGGGACTCCAGAGGGGAGCCAACAGTTTCACCACTTCCACCGCAATGGCAGCACTAGAGCTAACGTCAAGGATAATCCACCTGATTCAGATTACGGCAGAAACCGCTTATGATATGATGTCGCCCGGGCCGAGCGTCAGGCGGGCCATTAAATCGAAGGGTAGAAAACGGCGTTACAACCAGCCACAGGATATCAGGGAAGGAATGGCGAATGCCTACAACGTTGTTAAAGAGGTTAGTAGACTTAACCATAGCCCTATAAATTCGGATTTTACAAATTTGTTTCTCATCCTTGATATTTTTTTATCATTTCAAATATTTAAGGGTTTGGAGGAGACGGCGGAAAATATAGTCCGAATAGCCTCGCACGAACGAGAACAAAAAGGCTACAGTGGCGCCGTGGGCGGAGTCTTACGTCAAATTCCTCCCACTTTTGTGAAACCCATCATTATAGCATCTGAAGCAACAAACAACGTTTTGGGCGGAATGCAGAGCCAATTGCTTCCCGACTCGAAACGAGAGGCCAATCAAAAGTGGAAAAACAGCGAGGGTTGAATTGAATTTGAATGTAAAAAATAGATAGTTTTTTTAATACAATTTTCATTAGGGCCAACATTATAAGTTACTTTTTAATATAAAACTTTTCCTTCCCTTTCAAATCTAAAACAGCGTGAAAGAGATAATTAAACCTAAACCAACATAGCTTTAAGTTTGTAATTTTAACATTTAATAATACATTGTGA
Organism: Philonthus cognatus; assembly: GCA_932526585.2. Taxonomy (NCBI): domain Eukaryota; kingdom Metazoa; phylum Arthropoda; class Insecta; order Coleoptera; family Staphylinidae; genus Philonthus; species Philonthus cognatus. The sequence continues at coordinate 51,832,448 of OW052247.1, read as the reverse complement.
TAGTTAATAATTATGATTTTTTTGAGTCTGCAATATTATTTTAAGTTGTTCATTTTTTTTATCAACACAGGTTGCAATAAATCACCTGTGTATGCGTTTTTTACATTGTTTTCAAGTATAGTTTAAATTGAGTTGTGCTTATTGATTGATTTTTTTTAAATTTCTAAATGTACTCTTGTAGATAAGAGATATATGGATATTAAACTACGAGATAAGTAAATTTATTAGGGCTCGCGAGTGGGTCTGTTATTAAATAACGGAATGTACAGTAAAACTGTTTTTTGAAGAGAATCAAAAGTGAATCATATTTGTTTATCCTGTATTTTTTATAAAGTCGTTTTTGTATGATTATTTATGTAGGATAACGGAAATCGATGTCTACATTAATAATAAATTATAACAAATCTATTGTATCTGTATTCTTTAAAAATATCTCCAAATGTACTCCTTTTCATTCGTCTGTACTGCTACTGCCATCCTTTTGACCAATTTTGATGGCAGAAAGATATCTCTTTTTTTCTCTTCACGTACTAACTTCAATTACAAAGGCAATTAGACTAGTTTTACTCGATAAAAATCGACAATAATTTAAATCCGTATTCACTCAGTAAAGGATTATAAGTTGGCAACGTCGCATTTGCATTACCACGAAGTTAGCAATATAATCCTCAGTTGGCCGCACTGACAACAACAAAATTCACTAATTATTCTGTAAATAAAAAACACAAACGAAAGTAAAGCAGTGATTAACTATTCTTGGTAAAAAATAAATTGTTAAAACAAATATCGTGTAAAAGTAAGATTTATTATGACCTTTAGTTAAAATTTAATTGACATACTTTTAAATCTAGCGCCATTTTTCAAACAACACAACCGGAACTGGCGGTTTTTGTTCACCTTGTTTACACACAAATTCCCGTTTGAAAGGTGGTGAAGAATCAAATCTAAACTCGCCCAACAGTTCAAAAAACATCTCGAAGATGAGCGTGAGCCATGAATCTTCTCTCACAGCTACCTATGCCGAAGAAGAGGATGGCGAAGTTTGCGGGCCGAAGAAAATTACCATGCTCGAGGTAAGAAAATTCAGATCATTTATAAGGAAATTGCAAAGAAAATATAAATGATCATTTGTTTTATCATAAATCAGAATGAAGATGCTTAATATTACTTATATCTTATGATTTCTTCTCTTGGTAAAGCAATCATTTTACATTTAACGAAAAATTATTATCATCGGCTTAAAACTTACATATAAAGAAAGCAATATTATTTTTTATCGATTATTATTACAGAAATAGGTACTCGTACATAGTATCAACAACTGTTTTGTTAAATAAATAATGGTTAATAATTAACATAACCTAAAAGAAATTTCCCTCCAAAAAAATATTAAAGTTAATTTTTCATTGTAATTACTATTAAAATTGTATAATATATTTAATTTAAAGTAATTCATCATAGAGGTTCCACTGTGATCTCTTATAAATCATAATATGTTGAAAAAAAATCTATTCCAAATTATTTACAAAAATCTTACATTTATGTAGGGCAATGGAATTACAAGTGGAGACATTAAAAAGCTTCAAGAAAATGGCTATTGGACAGTTGAATCCATTGCTTACGCCCCCAAAAAATTCCTCCTCTCCATCAAAGGCATATCCGAAGCGAAAGCTGAAAAGCTCGCAACGGAATCCGCCAAATTAGTTCCCATGGGTTTCCAGTCTGCCACGTCAATGTTAGAAAAACGTGCCGGCATTATCCAATTAACCACTGGCTCTAAAGAACTAGATAAACTCCTAGGGGGCGGTATTGAAACAGGCTCAATTACAGAGATTTTTGGGGAATTTCGTACAGGGAAAACACAGTTATGTCACACGCTAGCCGTCACTTCACAATTACCCGTTGAACATAATGGTGGAGAGGGGAAGTGTTTGTATATTGATACTGAAGGTACATTCAGGCCGGAGAGGTTGTTGGCGGTCGCAGAGAAATATGGTATGGAGAAGCAGTTTATTTTGGATAATGTCGCATTTGCAAGGGCTTATAATACGGATCATCAGACACAGTTGTTAATACAGGCTTCAGCTATGATGGCAGAATCAAGGTAAATTATTTAGTTTCAGAATTACTTTCAAAAAGCAGGTCTTCAGCATCGGATACACTTAGATGATATTTCTGTTGAATAGTAGTTCTGAATGGATTAATAATTTTCGTTCGTTTAAATTCTATTTATTAAAAAAAAAAAAAAAAAAAGACCTTTATTGGCATATCCTACAGTTATTTACAATGTCGACACTATATCACATCTTGCCCTCTTTCTCCCGTCCCACTTTCTCCAGCGTCTTTACCCTAGCTCCGTCCTTCCTCATCCATTCTGTCACCCTTCTATTCCCTTTCACTCCCACCCATTCCTCACTCACACCCTCACACTCCTCCGCCAAGTGCCTCCACGTATCCTTCCCCCATTCACATAACCTACATCTCATATATTCTTCCCCCATCCATCTCTTCCTTCCCCTCTCCCCAGACCCACACCTTGCCCTCGCCATTATCACCCTTTCATCCCTGTTCCACCCATCCTCACTCATGTATCTCGGCACCCTCCCATATACTTGCCATTTCCCAAACATATCATTATATTCACTTTTGTCTATCCGTCCCTGTCTCTCCTGCGCTTCCACCTCCTTCATCTTTTCTCTCATCCAATTCTATTTATTATTTGAGTTTATTAATAGGTACTGCTTACTTATCGTGGATAGTGCTACCTCACTTTACCGTACAGATTATTCCGGAAGAGGGGAATTATCAGCAAGGCAGATGCATTTAGCCAGATTTTTAAGAATGCTATTGAGGCTAGCTGACGAGGTATGAGTTTTTTTAAGGTAATGTCAGGGCCGGTCCAATAGAATATTTTTTACAGTTTGGCGTTGCCGTTGTTATCACTAACCAAGTAGTCGCTCAGGTTGATGGTGCAGCGATGTTCAATGCGGATCCGAAGAAGCCGATTGGCGGAAATATAATGGCACACGCGTCAACGACTAGGTTGTATCTCCGAAAAGGAAGAGGTGAAACTCGTATTTGCAAAATTTATGACTCTCCTTGTTTGCCGGAAAGCGAGGCTATGTTTGCTATAAATCCAGACGGTGTTGGTGATGCCAAAGAATAATTTAAATTGTTCTAGAACAAACTTTTCGAACAATTTTTTTTATACAAATAAGTTTGATTAGAAATAGAAACATTATTTCTTTATACAATTTAGTTTCTTTAAATATAGAAATCAATTATTTTACAGTTCAATATATTGAGAATATGTAATCATTATTCAAAAGTTTCAAGGTCAGTTGTTCCTTAAATGTAAATTAATTAGAAGTTTCTACTTTTGTATACTTATTTATTTTTGATATTACAATTAGTTTATACTGTCAATTCAATAGTAAAAATCATTAAGTGTATTAGAAATCAATAGCATTTAATAATTTTTACAATTCACCTGTTGATATTAGTGAACTAACTGGTTATTTGAAGTATCGATTTATTCCAATGACATGGCATTTATTTGTGTTATCTGTTTAAGTGTGTAAAGTTTGATTAAAACTTTTATGTAATGTAATAATTTATAATTCCGAACTTATGTTAGTCTCTTGAGTTTACTATTTAATGTGAAAATAACTGTATCGTTAACAATGTGTTGGAATTTTCTTTAATAAAAAAATACTGATAAAAATAAGGTTTTTATTTTTTATTTATTTATTAATTTTATTAATATTTTCAAAACAATGCAGTTATGTGAGTAACTCAAATAAGACTCTTGTGCCTACAACTAACCGAAAATAAATACTTCATGTGGAAAATAAAAACACTAAATTTTATTTAAACATAAAATAATAGGAATAACATCTATTTTATAAAAATATGCTCCGTATTAAAAATTCCACCACACCATGTCTCGTGTACATAAATATATATAAAATACCATTCTTTGGCTCTGAAAAATATTTACAGTTTGGCATCGGCCGCTTTCAGCAAAGGCCCCAATTTCTGGGCCAGCATAATGTTGCCAGTGACCTTCAGCTTGCCCTTCATAAAGGCCGCCTGCGGGTTGAGCTTGCCCGTCGCCATGCTTACGAAGTCCTCATCGGCGATGGTCAGGGTCGTGTTAGGTTTAGTTCCTTGCGGTTCACCAGCATACACTTTCGCGTTCTTCAAATCCATAGCTATAATATAATTATGAATAAATTAGTAACTAATAGCAATAATTGTGAAATACAAAAAATAGTTGAACATCTGTAATTTATTTAAAAAATTAAGTGCCGATCTACGAGATATACTATATTTTATGGAAGGAATTTTTATAACTTATAATTTCATATATTTGGATTAATAGGTAAATTAATCTTTAAAGAAGTTATATAGAAATCCAAAATTATAAATTGAATAATCAATATTACTTACTCCATTTCTTGATTGGTTTACCATCCTTGGTAATGATGTACAAAAACACACCGTTTACACCTTTCGCCTTTGCCGGATCCTCCTTGATCTTCTGCACGATGAACTCGAAAATAGCATCACTCTGTAAAGAAACCATCGCGTTCTCTTCGGTTTTCACTGGCTTGCCAACAACTGACTTTAAATCGACGTAAGAACCTGATAAAGAAAACGCAAACACTCAAAATCGATCGATTGCAACACTTGTTTACTAGCAGCATAAATTGAGGTTATGACGCAATGACACGTAATAAAACCGCTTAATTAATTCTATTTCCGAAAACTATAAATATATTTGCAAGATACAACAAATATTCGCTTGATTTTATACCTTTGGTAGGAATGTAATGTTAAATTTTGATGACCGACCGCCGTGAACCGTCCGTGCGAGGTCTGTTAATGGAGTGAGTTGGTAGGAATTTCGCGCAAGGTGGGGTCCTCCTTTTATCGATTAATAAATGGTTCTTAATACCTCAAATACTTGATTGCCACAGTACAATGTTCAATAATTTTGTATTACGTATAATAAGGAACAGATTTTCTGATAAGGAAAATATACTAACAAGCACTTAAAAATGTCCTTATTTTATAATATATGTATTTTTTTCTTAATTATCTTAAAGATCTTAACTATGAGTAATTATCGTTGCTTCCACACTCGTATTGCTTATACTTTACTAGATAAAAAAACTGAATACGATTATATTATATTAAAAAATTAAAAGTAAGCGTCTGAGTGGCGTTATTATCAATAGCCAATTACAGCAAAGGATTACACGCGGGAGATTTGAAACTTGCCAATGCTGACGTGAATGCTTCCTTCCGTGAATATACAGGGAGTTTTTCTTTATATATTATTATATTTTCTTATATTTTTTTCCAAGTTTAATTTAAAGCGTTAAACGAGTGTTTTTCACTCCCAGGTTAAGAATGAAGTAAACTTTGAGTTTAGAAAAGCCTGAAGGACTGAAATCACTCTTTAAGTATATATGTGCGTACACTGAAAATTTGTCGACGTTCGTCGGTTTTTAAAAGAGTTCAATTTGAAGCTTTAAACGAGTGTTTTCTATTCCCAGACTAAGCATGAAGTAAAATTTCGAGTTTAGAAAAGCCTGAAAATTTGGATTTGCCGGGCGGAGCGAAGCGAGCCCGGCAAATCCAAATTTTCAGGCTTTTCTAAACTCGAAATTTTACTTTATGCTCCACTGGTATAAAACACTAATTTAAAGTGAAGTTTAAAATATACTGTGAAAGCAATATGCCCAAGTAGTATATTTTGAACTTCAAATTAAATCAGTGTTTTATACCGATGGCGCATGAAGTAAAATTTCGAGTTTAGAAAAGCCTGAAAATTTGGATTTGCCGGGCTCGCTTCGCTCCGCCCGGCAAATCCAAATTTTCAGGCTTTTCTAAACTCGAAATTTTACTTCATGCTTAGTCTGGGAGTGGAAAACACTCGTTTCAAGCTTCAAGTTGAATTCTTTTAAAAAACGATGAAGGTCGGAAAATGTTCAGCGTACGCACATGTATACTTAACGAGTAGACTAAGCATGCAGTAAAATTTCGAGTTTAGAAAAGCCTGAAAATTTGGATTTACCGGGCGGAACGAAGCGAGCCCGGCAAATCCAAATTTTCAGGCGTTTCTAAACTCGAAATTTTACTTTATGCTTCACTGGTATAAAACACTAATTTAAAGTGAAGTTTAAAATATACTGCGAAAGCAATATGCCCAAGTAGTATATTTTGAACTTAAAATTAAATCAGTGTTTTATACCGATGGCGCATGAAGTAAAATTTCGAGTTTAGAAAAGCCTGAAAATTTGGATTTGCCGGGCTCGCTTCGCTCCGCCCGGCAAATCCAAATTTTCAGGCTTTTCTAAACTCGAAATTTTACTTCATGCTTAGTCTGGGAGTGGAAAACACTCGTTTAAAGCTTCAAGTTGAACTCTTTTAAAAAACGACCAACGTCGGAAAATTTTCAGCGTACGCACATGTATACTTAACGAGTGATTTAAATCCTTGATTAAGCATGAAGTGAAATTTCGAGATTAGAAAAGCCTGAAAATATACATTGGAATACGAATACATAAAATAACAATTCGCTGTATATAATTTACACACAAAATGTAATTACCAACGAACAATACTTTTTAGTCAAGTAATATATCTGCATACAATTACAATTTTGTGTTATCAAAATGAAGAAATGACTTTAGTGATGTGTTTGTAAATTTATAAGTGGCATTGTTCTATTTATTACGACCATGAACTTTTCATGAACTTTGTTTTAATAAGTGGTAAAATTGATAAGATTTTCAAGTGGGGCAATGTCTACAAAAGTTCAGTACATTTGGATTTATATTATCATAAGAAGTGCAATTATTTTCTTATAAACAAAAAATCACAAATATTATTATTATTATTATACTAAGTTTGATAATGGCAAGTTGAGTTGCCGAAACTGCAGTCACAAAAATATAAATATTGTGTTATACAAACAAAGTTAAAGTGTTTTATTTTATTGAATTAACATGTATAACGAAGTAGAAGCCTCCACCGTTCATAATTTAAATATTACCGTGTTGATATTTGTGTGAAATAATTATTTAATAAACAAATTTAATTAATTACATCAATGTTATCATTTAAATAATTAAATTAGTTTATTTGATTTAAATACTCATTAAAATAGTGCCTTGGATGTGAATTATATAATAGTTTTGTTTTTAATTATTGATCGACAATTTACCCACTTGATAATTTGAAAAAGATTTCATATATAATATATTCCATTTGTTTCTGGATCTCGCCTAGCCATGCTTTCGTGTTGTTATGTTGCAGTATCAACATTTACATTTTTTATTAATTGGCACTCCTGATTCTTTATTTTAACAGTGTTGCAATAATTTATGATATCATAAGTAATCCTCTTTTTAATTTTCAAGAGGTTTATTGTTAATCTTGCAACAATTATTTCGCCACGCGGTCGCTTCTTCGAGCATTTTATTATTAAATCAAATTAATCTAGTGTTGCAATGCTGTGTCAATGTCAAAGTGAAAAATAATTTCAGGCACATATTAAATATTAACATGCCAAAGCTTATCTCTGAATCAAAAAAGTTACAAATTCTGAAATCCTACAAACATTTTAGGCAAAGTAATCCAAATCTACAGCATCACAATATTATTACGATTTTAATAGATATTTTTGGGGTATGTCTAGTATTTTAATTATCATATATATTTAATAAAAGATAATTACGTTTTAGATAGGGAGATCTTCATTACAATTAATTTTACGACAAAGACCTGACGAATTGAAATCTACTACTTCTGGCAAACGATCTAAAAACAGCCATTTTTGGAATCACCTAGCTAGAAAAGATCTGCAACAACTAATTTGGCAATATAACTCTAGAAATCAGTATTTTACTTTGAGAGATCTTTTGAATGATATGAAAGAAAATTATGAGTTCCATGGGAGTAGAACAACACTTTATAGGGTTGTTAAAAGTATGGGGTATAAATTCAAATTAATTAATGGGCGCAAAATTCTCTGTGAACAAAAACATGTTGTTGCAGCTAAAATTATTTTCCTTAGAAAATTTTTACAGTATCAAAGTAGTAAATTTTGTTAATCTTAAAACTGCATATTATTATCCTTTTATATCTGAAAATTTGTAAAACAGGCAACAGTGTAAGATCACAATAGTCAGAAATTATAACCTTAAAATCGAACATCTGACAGTGACATTTAAAAACCCTGATTTAAAACACAACCAGCCCCATTTACAATACATAAACTGTCACTTTTCCATAGCTAGGCGAGATCCAGAAACAAATGGAATGGTGTATAACAATTTTAATTGGTTTTGTAGTGCGGTTATTTGCTAAAAAAAAAGTCAAAACGACTCACCAGAAATAACGACCTTTCCAGTTTCCACAACAGAGGTCTCAAAATGGATCCTATTGCCCTCCTGCCACATGTCCACTTTTACAGTTTCTCCGGGTACAACCGGTTTGACAAAACGGCACTGTAATAAAAATTATTTATACACAAGACAATAAAATGCTGTATAACCATTTATATCAGGTGTTTATTTAAAAACACGATCAAGTTGGCTGTGTAATATTCAAAATATTGTGAGGTAGGTCGTACGCGAATTTGTCAGTCACTCCTGTCAATGTTAATCCAACAAAGTTTTTTTATTTTATTCGGTATTTCAAAGTAAAAACAGCTGATTTATAGGAAGAAATAAGACAACAACTAGAAGACAAGGAAAAATAATAAGCTACTGATTAATACAATCTGATATTTATATCAGGTATGACAAAACGTAAATTAAGGTGCGACTTCACTTTTTCGTTTCATTTCCTTCTATCAAAAACGCAACGCCCTCTCGGTCGTGTTTTTAAATGAACACCTATTATATTAACATTTATTATTATTATACAGGGAGTTTTTCTTTTACGTATGTATATCCCAATTACAGTGTATATACTGTCAATGTTCAGTATTCGTTATTTTTTAAGAGGCTAATTTGAAGCTTTGAACGAGTGTTTTCCACTCCCAGATTAAGCATGAAGTAAAATTTCGAGTTTAGAAAAGCCTGAAAATTTGGATTTGCCGGGCGGAGCGAAGCGAGCCCGGCAAATCCAAATTTTCAGGCTTTTCTAAACTCGAAATTTTACTTCATGCGCCACCGGTACAAAACACTGATTTCATTTGAGCTTCAAAATATACTACTTGAGCATATTGCTTTACAAGTATATTTTAAACTTTAAAAATTTAGACCAAATTTTTCTGCTGTGCCTGCATTTTACACCCTTCGATCGTTAATGGTGAAATAACTTGTAGGTAACTTTGGTCAGGCAAATTATTCTGCTGCTAAAATGGGTCTAGTGGGGTTGGCTAGCACTGTTGCTATTGAGGGTGCAAGAAACAAAATTTCGAGTTTGGATTTGCCGGGCGGAGCGAAGCGAGCCCGGCAAATCCAAATTTTCAGGCTTTTCTAAACTCGAAATTTTACTTCATGCGCCACCGGTACAAAACACTGATTTCATTTGAGCTTCAAAATATACTACTTGAGCATATTGCTTTCACAGTATATTTTAAACTTTAAAAATTTAGACCATATTTTCAGGCTTTATTAAACTCGAAATTTTACTTCATGCGCCACCGGTATAAAATACCGAACAATTGTAAAGTTCAAAATATACACCTTTAGCGTATTGCCTTAGTAGCATATTTTGAACTACAACTGAAACCAGCGTTTTACACGGGTGGCGCATGAAGTAAAATTTCGAGTTTAGAAGAGCCCGAAAATTTGGATTTGGGCGCTCGCTTCGCTCCGCGCCCAAATTCAAATTTTCAGGCTTTTCTAAACTCGAAATTTTACTTCATGCTTACTCTGGGACTGGAAAACACTCGTTTAAAGCTTCAAATTGATCAAAAAATGTATGTATACTTAAAAGAAAAATGCTCGGTATTAAGTACTCCTGTAAAAATATTTTAGCCGACAAACTAAAAATAAATTATGTTGCTAATTCAAAAATTAACACAATGGCATTAGAACAAAAAGTCATTAACTGCGAAGTTACAGGTTTATTGATTTTTACTTTTAAAATGACAGGAAAGACGGTACCTTCAGCGCTTTGAAGAGTTTGACGTCACTGCCTGCGTAAGTCGCTAAAACCAATCTAATGGAAATTCCCAACGTGCACAGGCCGTGCAAAATTGGCTTTTCGAAACCGACAATTTTGGCCATGGTAGGATCAATATGCAATGGATTAATATCACCTATAAAAGAAAACAAAAAAGTAAAACAGAGCATCTTGCAGAACTCAATAGTTTATTTTCATTATTTGTTTAAATAAATATATGATTTACGTGAAAATCAAAAGACGTAACATAAAATTATTGAACTTACCACTTAAATGGCAGATTATTAAACTTACCACTTAAACGGTAGAGGGCTGCTTGATCCAAGGAAGTTTTGTAGCTAACACTAAAATCTGATGCTCGCTCGGGTTTTTTAACGGTAGCAACCATCCTCGAACTAGTACGCGGACCACCCCATCCTCCCGTACCGACAGCAAAACTTACGGTCTGATTTTTAAACAAAAGCGTCCCATCTTCGCTATAGCTGGAAACTGCAAAAATCATTAACACCAACATTTCATACAAATTTTTCATAATTGACTATTTTAGTGCTTCAACTTACCGTCATAGACGAGAACAGAACCAACACCTTTATCTAAAGTATCCACAAGTTCGACTTTGCTAGTTAAAGTACCAGAAGTTGGAATCTCTTCGAATACCTCCAAATACTGCTCTCCGTGCAAGATATTTTCAAATGAAATCTCCTTTCCGGGAATTACATCTCTACTGCCCATGTTGAAAATGGACATAAGCCCGGGAATAGTTAAGAACGTTGGTAACGGTGCGAAATCTTCGTGATTTTCATACAGGAATTTCAATTCCTGTGGTTTTGATACAGATGCACCAACTGCCATAAATATTTAGTTAGAGTTTTTATAAATTTTGTATTTGTATCAATTGAATTTCATTAACAGCTTACTTGAAATATAATTGGATATATGTATTATACATACCTTAATATATATGTTATACATTTTCAGGCATTTGTTGTTTTTGAAGTGTTCAATTTGAAGCATTTAACGAGTGTTTCCACTCCCAGGCTTCAAGTAAAATTCGAGTTTAAAAAAGCCTGAAAATTTGGTTTGGTCGTGTAGCGAAGCGGAGTAGCCAAACCAAATTTTTAGGCTTTTCTAAACTCTAAATTTTACTTCATGCGCCACGCGTATAAAAAACTGAAATATCATGAAGTTAAAAAAATACTAGTTATGCAGTATTCTAAAGCAGTTTATTCTGAACTTCAATTAAAATTTACCCGTGGTGCATGAAGTAACATTTCAAGTTTAGAAAAGCCTTAAAATGTTCAGGCTTTGCTAAACTCGAAATTTTACTTCATACTTAGCCTAGAAGGGGAAACACTCGTTAGAAGCATTAAATTGAACGCTTTTTAAAAACATCGAAGGTCTTAGAATTTACAAATCTGATGCTGACTATAACCTGTCATGTTCAAGATAAAAAATACTCACAGCGTACTGTAGTTATAATCAGTTTTATTAGTTATTTTACTTACCTCCCAACGCATATAAAATGATATCTTTATCAGTGTATCTAAAAGTGCTTTCATCGCCTGAATCTTTGGTTTCTCCACTTTTTAGGCCTTCCAAAGAAGACACTAAAGCACCAGTCGCTTCCTGGATAGATTCCAACCTTTGAGCCCTATTCATATCGGTAATTGTTTCCCAGTTATCACGGACTTTCTCAACAGAAACACCATCGCTGATCTGATTCCTCAACAATTTTCCGTCAGAACGAATCATGTGGCATTTTCCAGCCCAACCGGCTGCCGATTCAATAATTGAACCAGTTTCTCCACAACTTTCATGACACAACCAAGCCTAATTTTTGAAAAAAGAAACATGAAAGTCATAAATTGACACATTTATAGTAATGTAAAGATTTTGGTACTGTTAACTTCACATTTTCAAGTGGGCATATCAAAATTCGAGTGAAGATGAATTGGTCTGGTGACTGTGGAATCATTACACCAAAAAATTGAATTAACATACCACAACTGGAGCAATTAATTCAGGTTTTAATTCTGCAAATAATTCAGGTGGGAGAATGTCCTCAGTTAAACGACTGGCTGCAGTTGGAACAATGACGTTACAACGGATATTGTTTCTTGCACCCTCAATAGCAACAGTGCTAGCCAACCCCACTAGACCCATTTTAGCAGCAGAATAATTTGCCTGACCAAAGTTACCTACAAGTTATTTCACCATTAACGATCGAAAGGTTTAAAATGCAGGCACAGCAGAAAAACGTACCATAAAGGCCAGAATTCGATGCGGTCATAATGATTTTTCCATAATTTTGTTTTTTAAAGACGGGAAAAGCGGCTTGGGTGGTTTTAAAGCTGCCTTTGAGATGAACATCATGTACAAGATCTAAAAGGATTTACTTATTAACCATTACATCTTAGTTATTTACAAAATACAAAGGCAAAGGTCCATTAATCACCAATGAAGTCAATAATTTTAACGAAATGTATTCAGAAAATAAAATATTTTTAAACTCACTCCAATCATTATCAGAAATCCTGGCAAAACTTTTATCTCTGAGAATGCCAGCATTGTTAACAAGGACATCAATTCGTCCGAAATTGTCCAATGCTGTTTTGATGATTTTCTCACCGTCAACCACTGAATTGTAATCAGCTACGGCAGTTCCTCCTAAATTCGAATAATACATAATAAAGCATCTGATTTTTAAATTATTTTACGTTTATTTTATCGACAATTTTTTTCTCATCAAATAATAACAATCATTTGTTCATTATTGGGTACATCATGTTATTGTTACACATATAACAAAGACATTAAATAATAAGCAAATTGTGGTAACAATTATTATTATCAGGAGCTGAAATGAAAAGTCTTTGTTGATACATTACATAAAATATTTACGTAGCCATATTTAGCTAGCCACAATGCAATTATGATATTGTTAAATGCGGAATAGGAAATCTGCTGACACCGGCTTGTAAATGCTCTTGTTAATTCCGTAAATAATGATGACCTTTATTAAACTATTGAAAAACTGGTCCTGACGATTTAATAACATAATTATCAAAGTAAAATCAATTGAAGAATTAACGTAAATTATAATTTTATTTTAAGATCTATTAACATTTCAATAATTTGTTTTATTTAAAATGATAAGATAAGCATATTTATTTACACTCACAGCATTACTTGCAAAAATATTAATTAATTTCATTGTTAACAATAAGTTTAAAAACAAAAATAATTATTGTTATCAAGAATAATTAATTCATAATTCTTGCTTCATCATTGTAAACACTTTTTAAAGATAACTTTTATTGTTGTTAATATTTCTAAGGAGATTAAAATAATATAAAATAACTTTATTATTGAAGAAAGAAACTTCAAGTAACATTAGGTCGCATGATTTCCCCTTCGTTAAGGCTTTCGTTAACTAAATAAATGATTAGAGTGAGTGAAAACATATTAAAAATTACATGTATGACAAAAAGAAACAAAATTAACGACTATCTCTAAATTTAACGAAGGGCAAATCATGCGAACCATTGTAATATATTTTTTAATAATTACCCTAAATTCCTTACCCTAGTTTCATTAATTACAAAAATAATGAATAACAAACCATTTCTGCGGATTTCCTCGACGACCGTGTCTGCTGCTTTCGAGGAACTTCCATCGCCATGTCTTCCACCTCCCAAGTCATTGACTACAACTTTAGCCCCCCTCGAACCGAACAAAAGGGCATAGGCCCTTCCCAAACCCGCCCCTGCACCCGTCACAACAACAACCCTTCCGTCAAACCTTAATTCACTCATTTTTCAGTTGATGATAACTCCGGTAATTATCTAAATGAGGAGAAAGTGGACTCTGATCGACCGCAGATAAACAGGTAGGATAGCGACAAGTGGATTTATTTATTTTTAAATGTTATTTGACAGGTCAGGTTTACACCATACAAAAAACTCCCACAAAAATCTTGCCAACTGTATAAGTTGCTATGAGAAGTTATTTTTTAATGTTAACGTTGGTATAATTTTGGTGATATCAATGTTGCCAACATATTGTTAGTGATTTTAGTGTATTTCAGTTGGCGCATTTTTGTGGTACACTAAATAATAGAGTGTTTATTACAGTTTTATAGGGAATTTAACCAATACCAACCTATTTAAATTACACACATAACCTCTGCGAATGTCAATAAAATCAGATGTTTATAGTTGAATTAAACAAAAATGCGATGTATTCACGTAAATTTGCGAAAAGTCGTTCTAATTTTGTTCTCCTTATTGATAAATGGGGTCCAGCATTCACAAATGGGTATATAAATCCATTTATCACCATAAACTTGTTAAAGATTTATTAATTTTTAGCTGATAATCACATGCAGTTAACAACGAAGGAACAGATCGTAAAGAATAATACTTATGCTGATCAAACTACTACAATGGTAAATATATTTCTAACACTCCTTAAAATTATTTAATAAACCTTATTATCAGGAACTTCCTAAAGCAGATATGGAATTGTATTGTCCATCAAATAAAGAAAAAGAATGCAACAAATTAAATGTGCAGTGTTTGCGATGTGAATTAAATTATTCGTGTATTTATGGAGAAGAGCTCTCAACGAAATGTAATGTACTCAGTAGTACAATTGAATGTAAGGTGAGATTAGTACAATCAAAATGTGAATTAAGTGTGCAGTGAAAAAAACTTGTTATACAGGGTGAAAGAAGTTTTACAAAAACCTACATATGCAGATATTGCTATCAGACTGAACCGTGGGAACACGCATGTGAACTCCGTGCCAATTGTAATTCCATTGCCACTACTAGAAGTCCATACACAACTAACTGTACTGTCGATGAGGAAATTTTATGCTTAGGTAAGTTACTAATTACATAAAGATTTTTTTTTTTCCTTAAAACTTTATCAAAATATTTGTTTGCAATTTTTTAAGGCCATCGCACCTTTAATAAAAATGTATTGTGCAACTGGACGAAAGGCTACCGTTGGTCTACTGCTTTAATTCTGAGCGTTACCCTGGGGGGTTTTGGAGCTGATAGATTTTATCTGGGGCACTGGCAAGAAGGTATCGGGAAGTTGTTTAGTTTCGGAGGCTTGGGTGTTTGGACTTTGATCGACGTCATCTTAATATCTCTCCATTATTTAGGCCCTGCTGATGGTTCACTGTATATTTAATTAAAAACTCTTTATGTTAATTTATTAAAATATGTATTTATAAATATATAATATCAAAACTATGTTCATAAAACCATTTTTAATTCTGATTTCATATAATCCTCTAATTCTTTATCAGTCATTTCATCAATTTCAACTTTTGGCACCTAAAAAATAAATGTTGTTTAGTTTTAGATTTAACTTCTTAATTCAGTGGCATTGCTAGCAAATGCCACCAAATTAAGAAGTTAAAAATAAAAAAAAAAATATTTGAACATTTTTGAATTTGTGCTGTATAAAACTCACTATTATTAAGGCTTGATCCATATCATCTAGAAGTCTGAGCTTTAACTGCATCAATCCAGCTGCGAAAGATTTTTTATTTTTCACACAAAAATGATCATCGAGGACTTCAATGAAAACCTTTTTATAAATTTTTGTAAAGCCAGTAATTCCAACAATTTTCATGTGCGGAATCTCACATTCATAAGTAAATTTGTCGATACTTGTTTCTCTTTGGATTTGTTTCAAAGCGTAGTAAACTCTCTGCAGATTTGGCCTAGTAGATATTTGAAGCTGCATATCGAAATATGAAAACTTATCAGGTTTAATTTGAAGTTTTTTGTACAATGTAAGATTTTCCAATTGCATACATGTTAATAATAAATTCAGTCTTTGTATTGTGTTTGATTTATTTTCTACAAACAAAACAAAGTTGTAATATACACAATTTTATGAGAATAATATTAATTACCTTTAATTATTTTAATAACATCTTCTTTAAAACAATAAGGCACCAATTCAGTAGCTTGATAATTCAAAATCCACAAATACATAACACAATCAACTAAACTCTCAGGTTCTTCAATAAAATCCCCGTTTTCAATTTGTTTGAGTAACTTGGGAACAATAACACTCTTAATATCCTCTTTTTTCAATTTAAACCCTAAATTACTGCAGCTCCACAAAAGCCGCTTAACATCCTTTGCCCTAATGTTCCTTTTTTCCATAACATTATTTTCCCTTAACAAACTAACACATTTTTCAGTAAACAATTTTAAAATATTTTCATCATAGTAGCAATAATCAGCATACATTGCTAAAATATGACAAAATGCGATAAAATCGTAGTATTTAAAAGTTGAGTTGAATAAAATAGTGCAAGAAATTGTGCTTAAAACATCATCGTTCTGATATCTGTTGTGCCTGAGAGTTTTTATGAGTGTGGTGAAGAAACCTGGGTCTTTTAATAAATATAAGTTGTTGTTGATGGTGTCGATGATTTTGTTTAAAACCATTGCGTTGTGAATTCTGGTGCTCGATTTAAAAGTCGAATTACATATTACGCACAAATCTTCAACTGATAATTTTTCGATTTGTTTGTTTGTTAAAGTTCTCAAGCAATTCGTTAAAGCTTTCTGGGCATTTCTGTTTTTCTTTTGCAAGCCAACGTAAAACATAAAACGGATTTTCTCTTGCAAACTCAAAAACTCGATGTGGTTGCTTAAATATTTCATTGCAGATTTGTAAAATATTAGTTTTGTTATTTGATTCGAAATTACTACCATGTAAGCATTTAATATATTCAGCATTGTGTTTGTATTCATTTCCCTTACATGCAACCAATATTCGGAGTCTAATTTCTGCAATTCTTCCCATCGTAAATCTTCAGGTAATTCTTGTAGTTTCAGCAACTCGGCTGTACTAAACAAATCTGATTGTCTCTCGGGGATTAATTTAGGACTTACGCGGTTTTCATGCTTTGAATATTGATATGGTTTACGTAAATGTATTAGTAGTCTTCCTGTTAATGTGTTTTCATCTAAGATTACAACATTATTTTGTGCTCCTCTGTGGATGAATAAATTGACGTTTTCAATTCTTCTGAATATTCCACGTGATATCCGAAACATCTTTTATGTTTTATGATTAAATGTAGAGATGTTATTTTTAATTTTTTTAAATTCATCTCTTGATTAAATAAGTTTGGTTATGTTTGTTGATTATGTCATAATATGTCCGAAGTTGGGGGCGCACAAAATTATTGCCAACGTTTTTTGGCCTGAGAATGAAAACATAACTAAAAATGGATGGCACACGTGTTTTTCAACTCTTTTTGTTGTTAGCACAAAAGTGCTACCAACCTTGAAACAATAAATTTACTATATACATAGAGTAATAAAAAAATATAGAACACCTAGTTTTATGACATTTCAGCGCCATGTGTTGGTTTGAGAACTGGGCCAGTATTCCTGAAATTGATCCCACGATCGGTCGCCCGCCCACTATCAAATTCACATGTTAAACCCGTCTCCAAATGACAGATCTCGTACGGCCAATCTCGGGAATACCAAGGTACGTCGATGGGCATAACACATATGTGTTACAAGGTATGACAGAATTGTATCTTTTCATGTTTTCCCCCACCCCTTTCCCCGCACACCAAAGGTTCAGCGAAAAACGACAATGACGTTGTATTTGGTTACGTTTTTGAGTCTATCATAACCTCTTTTTCCGGTTTCGCTGTACTTTCATAGCTGGATTTTTTAATATTAGAGTATTAAGTTTTTAAAAATAACAAAGGTTTTAAGCGCAAAATCTCCTAAATAAAATAAAATGCAAAGAGAAGAAAATTTAATAAATTGTAAATAAATAAAATTATTAACATGTTTAAAAATAGTAATTTCCCCTTATCGTACCTTCCTTAAAAGTTCAATTAGCAGCTTTAAACAAGTGTTTTCCACTCCCAGACTAAGCATGAAGTAAAATTTCGAGTTTAGAAAAGTCCCGTGAAAATTTGTCGCGGGTCGCGCCGCGACCCGAGACAAATTTTCTGGGCTTTTCTCAACTCGAAATTTTACTTCATGCGCCACGCGTATAAATCACTAAAATATTGTGAAATTTATGTATATTCGAACTTCGCTGAAAATCTATGTTTTATAAGCGTGGCGCATGAAGTAAAATTTCGAGTTTAGAAAAGCCCAGAAAATTTGTCTCGGGTCGCTACGCGACCCTCGACAAATTTTCACGGGGCTTTTCTAAACTCGAAATTTTACTTCATGCTTAGTCTGGGAGTGGACAACACTCGTTTAAAGCTTTAAATTGAACTGTTTTAAAAATCAACGTGTTTACCTAAAGTTTACTATGAAGTGACCACATTTAAATTCAGCGCGCATTTATGACGTAAACGATCTCTACCTACACTCCAAAATCTTCGATTCTGTCGATCCTTCTTACCAAATACTCGACCGTCCTTGGTTAGCACATAGAGTAATGATAAAGTACATAGAGTAATATAAAAGATGGAACACCTAGTTTTATGACATTTTCAGCGCCATCTGTTAGTTTAAGAACTGATTAGGAATGTAGAGCCAACTACAAAATATTAAATATCCCTAGATTCATAGAGAGGCTAAGTAATAATATAATGAATTAATTTCTCACTTAACCCGTGGTGAAACATATTTAATTAATACGCTTTGATTAAAACACTTGGTTTGTTTCACTGATTTTTTATTTTTACTCCAACTAGTTTCGACCTTAGGTCATTCTCAAGGAGATATATCTCCTTGAGAATGACCTAAGGTCGAAACTAGTTGGAGTAAAAATAAACAATCAGTGAAACAAACCAAGTGTTTTAATCAAAGCGTATTAAGTAATGATAACCCAGTATTATTAGTTATAGTTTAGGTTATTAGTGACATCTACAACTTCAGTATGAAATGGGTTTTAATTTATTGAAAATGAGGATTTTGAAAATGAATGATGATGAATAAATGCTTAATGATGTTGCAAATCTTAGATTTCATCAATTAAATGAGTGTTTTCATAGTAATAAGCAGTAATAATTAGACATTAATAAATGTATTTATTTAGTACAAAATATGTAGAATATAATATTTAAAAAGATACACTAATTACGGTGCAGATTGTGTTCCAGCGGTGCGTTTTATATATATACCATGCATTTTTAATACTGTTTAATGCCCATATAAAACAGAGTTTTGTTTATTTATTATTATTATTTCATTTATGTAAAAAATGTTTCACTTCAATCGCGCTCTTGAAAAATGTCCCACCGATAATCAATTTAATAAATAGTTTAATAAATAACTTCATGAAGGCATATTAATTTTATAGTTTTCTTAAATGCTTAAATATGTATATATTTTTAATGTATATGTATAATATCCGTAGGGATGGGTTTTAAATGTATTTCTCATTGTTTCATAAAGGTACGTTACACCATTGGAAATATAACATTCATTTGTTTTTATAAAATTCTTTACACATTAACAAGATTTATAATTATTAATATTATATAATAGTCGATAGCTCTTTCTCTTTATTTCTTTTTAAATTAATGATAATTTTCTGCCGATTGCGCCAACTGAAAGCGTGGCTTAAATATAAATATTTTTTTATATATTATATGTATAATATTTTTTGCAATAGAATCACATTCATTTTTCAATTGTATCACACTGAATTTCACCCACATACATATTCATAAGGAGTTTTTTGAACACATCAAATTGACAATTTGTTAAACTCTGTGAAAATATCTTTACATGTATTATTAAATTAAAAAAAGAACACTATTCAAGAAAGAATGTTATTACAGAAATATTTACAGGTTCATTTCGATGAATTAATACTTTAAACTGTTAACTGTGGAGGCTTCTACTTCGTTATACATCATTATTTACAAAAATAAGACACTTAAACTTTGTTTGTGTAACTGAGGTTTTATTGTGACTATACCCACTGAGCAAATCCATTTAAGTAATGTTTCATTAACATTAAGACAACGTTTAATGTTGATATAACGTTATTTGGTAGTTTTTTTTCTCAGTGGGCTGTTTCGACAACTTTAATTTTTCATTATCAAACTAGACTTGACAATTTCTTGAATTAATTTCTCATCTGGCACTTGGTGAAACATATTAGAATATGTAAAGTTATTTAAATAAAAAACACTTGGTATTATTTCATATTTCTTTGAAAATGGTCTAACAAACCGAAACTAGTCGGAATAAAGTTTTAATTTGTGAAACAATACCAAGTGTTTTTTGTTTAAATAACTTTACATAGACTTGACAAAGTTTAAGTGCCTTAGGGCTGTTTCTACAATCGATAGTTGCAGCTCTGGCAAAGTAGTCCTTTGGTACTGTGCTTTCTAGTTTAAACCATTGGTAAACGGTCTTCCGATTCTACAATTAAATTACGAGATGCAACAAATTAAAACATACATGGCGGAACTGGCGGAATTCACGAGCAGGGACAGTGCGCGAGCGCTGTTCGGTCACACACAGGTTTACCTCATGCTCCAAGCACGGGCTAGACTGACAGTGAGGTAACTCTGCTTTACTTCCAACAATGCTTTACCTCGCAATCGTAGAATCACCACCCAAGATTTGATCGGTGGGTTGAGTTGCCGAAGGTGTAACTATGGATCGTAGAAACGGCCCTTATTTGTGTAATAAATACTTTGTTAACGTAATTATTACATATTTTAAATGATTTTACTAGTTAATTAGTAGAGTAAACTTAAATTATTTGACACAGTTTTTAATATACAATTTCAAGAATTTATGAGAATTGTATCTCAAGAGAATATTTAAATTATTGAAAAGCAGTTGGTAAATTAATACTAGCTGCAATTGGTGTACAACTTACTTGATTGTAGGAATATTTTTTTTTCAATACATAATTTTGTAATTGTAAAGATATTTTCACGTTCCACCCATACACTTTTACAGAATCACGAGTGTGAAGAAGGAATGTTACAGCAACAAAAAGGGCAAAACATTTCGAAAATCGCTCGACAATATTAATAAGACACAAAAATGTTTTCCCTCTTGTGAAAAATCGAAACGAAAAAAGTCGAAAACACCGTCTTATTATGATCGATTTCCGAAACTACCCCCATTAAGAATGAGTGGAGAAACATGATCTTCCGCATTTACAAAAGAAGGTAAAACCTTAAACTGTAACTATGATATTATATGTTATATATGTAATTTATATAAAAGCGTCCCATCCCTACTCGATCCGAAAATTTCCAATTTCTCTTTTCGTTTTCTCAAACACTACTGTTCTGTACAGAATAAAACCTTAATTCTCTTTAAAGCCTATAGTTAATTTGTGCTTGGTACAATACGTTAAGGACAAAATTGCGGTGTTGAGAATTTGCGCCGTTTTTTAAAATTTTTTGTAAATTGGGGTTTTCTGTCGTTTTTGTTTTTGTATTTAATCACAAATGGTGGAAATGAATTTGGAATAATTTTTAGAATGGGTATTACAACATCTACATACAAATATACTAATCTAAACATAGAAGGAAATTTTGATTTACAGATATATCTAAATATATGGTGGATGCGCCGGGGAATTTATGTTTAATTTATACAAAAATATATACAGGGATTGTTTTCTTTTGAGTATACATATCTCGATATACATACAAATTTTCTAATATTTATTGTTTTTGATAAGTGTTCAATATGCAGCTTTTAACGAGTGTTTTCACTCCCAGACTAAGCATGAAGTAAAATTTCGAGTTTAGAAAAGCCTGAAAATTTGGTTTGGTCGCGTAGCGCGAAGCGCGGAGCGGCCAAACTAAATTTTCAGGCTTTTCTAAACTCGAAATTTTACTTCATGCGCCACGCGTATAAAACAATGAAATATCGCGAAGTTTAAAATATACTGCTTAAACAGTATAGCAAATATATATGTATTATATATTGTATTTATTTATTTATTCATTTATTTACCAACAGATACATCCAATTGCAGGAAAACATTGTATTATAATAACAATAATGAAAGTAATAAAAAAAGTATAAGTAAACGTATATTTAGTATATTTTAAACAATAAGTACATTTCAATATTGAATATTTTTAAGTATTATTTATTTAGTTTTGAATATATATATATATATATATATATATATATATATACCCACTGAGCAAAAAACAAACAAATAACGTTTTATCAACGTTGTAATAACATTAAACGTTGTTCTAATGTTGATGAAACGTTACTTAAATGTGTTTGCTCAGTAGGTATATATATATATATACATATATACATATATATATATATATTTAAATATATATATATATATATATATATATATATATATATATAAATAAATATATATATATATATATATATATATATATATATATATATATATATATATATATATATATAGACTTCGCGGATGCAACATAGGAAATCGCATGTTAATTTTAAAGTGTTCAAATATTGGCTTCCCTATTTATTTTAGAGACAAAATGTATTTAACTTTTTTGTAGAGGGGAAAATTTTAAATTTATTAATGTTCACACTTAACACTTTACGTTTCTCTAAGTTAAAATAATTAAGAAAAAGTAATGTTATTTTATAAAAATAATGACAGACCATGGAATTGATACAACAATTGCGTATATTCCCTGTTTTTTTTAAGTTTAATTTAAAGCTTTAAACAAGTGTTTTCCACTCCCAGACTAAGCATGAAGTAAAATTTCGAGTTTAGAAAAGCCCCGTGAAAATTTGTCGAGGGTCGCGCAGCGACCCGAGACAAATTTTCTGGGCTTTTCTAAACTCGAAATTTTACTTCATGCGCCACGCGTATAAAACAGTGATTTCAATTCAGATTCAAATATACATAAATTTCACAGTATTTTAGTGTTTTATACGCGTGGCGCATGAAGTAAAATTTCGAGTTTAGAAAAGCCCAGAAAATTTTCACGGGGCTTTTCTAAACTCGAAATTTTACTTCATGCTTAGTCTGGGAGTAGAAAACACTCGTTTAAAGCTTCAAATTGAACTCTTTTAAAAATCAACGAATGTCAGAAAATTAACAGCTAAAATAATTAATAAAAAGTAATGTGATTTAATAAAAATAATGACATTTTCTTGTATAGTGTAAATCATTTCGAAAACCTTTACTTTAATCAAGTGACTACGATATCTTTTGCCAATTTGAAATCCGCAGTTGTTGTTTCAATTCCATGGCATGTCATTATTTTTATAAAATCATATTATTTTTTCTTAATAATTTTAACTTAGAGAAACGTAAAGTGATAAACGTTAACACGAATGAATTCAGAATGTTTCCCTCTACAACAAAGGTAAATACATTCTGTTTCTAAAATAAATAGGGGAGCCAAAATTTGAACATTTCAAAATTTACATGGGATTTCCTATGTTGCGTCCGTCAGTCAATACCCGGTATATATATATATATATATATATATATATATATAACTGGCTGGAGGTTTCTGGGCTGCTTTCTCACGTTAATTGATATATTTCCGCTCTACGTTTCGGCAGCATCACTTCTGCCATCCTCAGTATATGAAAAAGCTCCTGAGGATGGCAGAAGTGATGCTGCCGAAACGTAGAGCGGAAATAAATCAATTAACGCGAGAAAGCAGCCCAAAAACCTCCAGCCAGTTCTATTTTGTTCGCGAAAACCTAAAAATAAATATATATATATATATATACATATTTTATATATATATACATATATATATATATATATATATATATTATGTATATATTTTGAATAGTATATTTTAAATTCACAATATTTCAGTGTTTTATACGCCTGGCGCATGAAGTAAAATTTCGAGTTCGCGCCGGCAAATCTAAATTTTCTGTTTTTTCTAAACTCGAAATTTTACTTCATGCTTAATCCAGGATTAGCAACACTCATTAGAAGCTTCAAATTGAACGAAAACCACAAATACCTGATAATATACATTACTTAAAAGAAAAACTCCCTGAATGAGGATTTTTTTTATACTTACATCAAAACTTGTCATTTATACAAAAAAATACTTTCTCAAATAACAATCAATTCTAAAATTACACAGAATATTCTAATTGTAACACTCAAAATTATATAGAACGGTTTTTATCCTAAAGATAATTAATCTGTTATTATGCAGACTAAGCAAAATTTACAGATTTGTCGAAATAACTTTAATAAAATAGCTACTTTTTATTTAAAGAAGTGTGTGCTAGTCTTTTTTTAATCAGAAAATAATTCACTTCCCCCATTATTAATACATCTTTTTGCAAATCATCAACACCGCATTCAATTTCTCTTTTTATTTCCCTCTCAAATAAACACGGTTTCATTCACTTGTATTTTCAAACATTGAACCATATTATTCTCTCAAATTTTTTGATTTGTTACAACCTAAGCAATCGCATCATCAAATTCGATTTTAATATCACAATATAACGTTTTTTTTTCTTCATAATAATCCCATCCGGAAATACAGCTAACTACATATCAATTATTTAAAATTACAAAAAAACAGAACAATTGTGCAACATGATCCCAATCCGGCCGCTGAAGTTTTTTTCCAGCATTCAGCCGCTTATCCTTAAAGTGTGTGATGTTCCTTAATTTTTTCATTCGAAAAATGTTTTTTTGTTTGTTTAGTTAATAAGGCAAGAGTTCCTCGCGGTTCAAGGATTTGTTTGTAATCATTTATGTCCCACTAAGCAAAAAACAAACAAATAACATTATATGAACATTGTAGCAACATTAAACGTTGTTTTAATGTTGTTGAAACATTACTTAAATGGATTTGCTCAGTGGGGTGTGTTTTTTTACTGATATTTCAGTCTTGCGTCATGTAATGATTCGAAAGTTTGATTGAAAATTTATAAACTTTCACACAATTTTATAATCAATAAACTGTTTATTATTGACGAGTGTGTTGTTTTAGAATTTGTAAATAAAGAAAATTCTTATAAAAATGTATTACTTAACTATACTGCTCCATGAAATAAACGCATCACCTGCAATTTCTCGAAAATTTTAGAAATGGGTACAAGGCGCGGCTTGTGACCTCTCTTTTAGTAAGGCAACAAACTTTTCGTTATTAAAAGGTCGCATGGTCTACCCCTTAGCAATTTCGGGCAGTAGCCATCAGCGAAGGCTCACAGCCTAACTTCAGGGTAGGCCAGAGACTCAAGGTAATATGTATCCGTTATTGAAAGATGACTGTTGTGCAATTTCTTGTATTTATCAAACGCGATCCCAACCTCTAATTTTGTGTGCCTTAGCGCTGTGGCCGACCCTGAAGTTAAGCTGCGAGCCGTCGTTGGTAGCCATGTTCTATGACGTAACGGGCTTTGAATAACGATCGCACTGAGCAAAAAACAAACAAATAACGTTATATCAACATTGTAGCAACATTAAAAGTTGTTTTAATGTTGATGAAACATTACTTAATTGTGTTTGCTCAGTGGGATATGTATACGAAGTGAATTCAACCTCTCTTTTCGTACCTTGGATCCGTAGCCTCCTCTGAAGTTGGCCACGAGCCACGCTCGTATTAAAAGGTCGCATGGTCTACCCCTTAGACTTCTCTGGCAGTAGCCATGTTGTATGACGTAACGGGCTTTAAATAACGATCCCACTAAGCAAAAAACAAACAAATAACATTATATCAACATTGTAGCAACATTAAAAGTTGTTTCAATGTTGATGAAACATTACTTAATTATGTTTGCTTAGTGGGATATGTATACGAAGTGAATTCAACCTCTCTTTTCGTACCTTGGATCTGTTGCCTCCC
This sequence comes from Philonthus cognatus, assembly GCA_932526585.2. Taxonomy (NCBI): domain Eukaryota; kingdom Metazoa; phylum Arthropoda; class Insecta; order Coleoptera; family Staphylinidae; genus Philonthus; species Philonthus cognatus. The sequence continues at coordinate 51,806,504 of OW052247.1, read as the reverse complement.
CTGAAGTTGGCCACAAGCCACGCTCGTTATTAAAAGGTCGCATGGTCTACCCCTTGGACTTCTCTGCCAGTAGCCATGTTCTATGACGTAACGAGCTTTGAATAACGATCCCACTGAGCAAAAAACAAACAAATAACGTTATATCAACATTGTAGCAACATTAAACGTTGTTTTAATGTTGATGAAACATTATTTAATTATGTTTGCTCAGTGGGATATGTATACGAAGTGAATTCAACCTCTCTTTTCGTACCTTGGATCTGTTGCCTCCCCTGAAGTTGGCCACGAGCCACGCTCGTTATTAAAAGGTCGCATGGTCTACCCCTTAGACTTCTCTGGCAGTAGCCATGTTCTTTGACGTAACGGGCTTTGAATAACGATCCCACTGAGCAAAAAACAAACAAATAACTTATATCAACATTGTAGCAACATTAAAAGTTGTTTTAATGTTGATGAAACATTATTTAATTATGTTTGCTTAGTGGGATATGTATACGAAGTGAATTCAACCTCTTTTTTCGTACCTTGGATCTGTTGCCTCCCCTGAAGTTGGCCACGAGCCACGCTCGTTATTAAAAGGTCGCATGGTCTACCCCTTGGACTTCTCTGCCAGTAGCCATGTTCTATGACGTAACGAGCTTTGAATAACGATCCCACTGAGCAAAAAACAAACAAATAACGTTATATCAACATTGTAGCAACATTAAACGTTGTTTTAATGTTGATGAAACATTACTTAATTGTGTTTGCTCAGTGGGATATGTACACGAAGTGAATTCAACCTCTCTTTTCGTACCTTGGATCCGTTGCCTCCCCTGAAGTTGGCCACGAGCCACGCTCGTTATTAAAAGGTCGCATGGTCTACCCCTTAGACTTCTCTGCCAGTAGCCATGTTCTATGACGTAACGGGCTTTGAATAACAATCCCACTGAGCAAAAAACAAACAAATAACGTTATATCAACATTGTAGCAACATTAAAAGTTGTTTTAATGTTGATGAAACATTACCTAATTATGTTTGCTCAGTGGGATATGTATACGAAGTGAATTCAACCTCTCTTTTCGTACCTTGGATCTGTTGCCTTCACTGAAGTTGGCCACGAGCCACGCTCGTTATTAAAAGGTCGCATGGTCTACCCCTTAGACTTCTCTGCCAGTAGCCATGTTCTATGACGTAACGGGCTTTGAATAACGATCCCACTGAGCAAAATACAAACAAATAACGTTGTATCAACATTGGAGCAACATTAAACGTTGTTTTAATGTTGATGAAACGTTACATATTTGTGTTTGCTCAGTGGGATATGTACACGAAGTGAATTCAACCTCTCTTTTCGTACCTTGGATCAGTTGTCTCCCCTGAAGTTGGCCACGAGCCACGCCTGATGTGTACTATTTTAGTGTATTTCACGTTAGTGTCCTTGAAATAACGAAGAATGCTTTAAATCTTGTGTTTATTTAAACAGGTTGCAAAAAAATTAAATAAAAAAAACACAAAGCTAAACTTAAAAAGGTAATTTAATAGTTGAGGCTGTGTTACTTGGTGAAATTCCATATCAACACTTTTAGTAAATAACACGCTTGGTTAAGATTTCACTGTTTATTGATTGACACTGCAACAATTGTTTCGCCACACAGTGGCTTCATCAGGCAGATGAATAATGATTATGATTATTCATCTGCCCGATGAAGCCACTGTGTGGCGAAACAATTGGTCCAGTGTCAATCAATAAACAGTGAAATCTTAACCGAGTGTGTTATTTACTAAAAGTGTTAAAAAGGTAATTTTTTTAATAAATTATTATTATTATTATTCACGTTAGCGTCTTTAAAATAACGAAGAATGCTTTGAATCTTGTGCTTATTTTTTCAGGTTGCAATAAAATGAAATGAAATAAACACAAAGCTAAACTTAAAAAGTTGAATTTTTCAATAAATTGCAAATTGGTGGGTTCACTTCTTGGAACAGTGCATATTCTGCCAATGTGTGACAAAATAAATTGTTTCTTCTATAAATAATTAGAAAGTTTAATGATGTTATTACCTTCACGTAACTCATCTATATTTTCTGCCCTCTGAAATATTTTCAGACATTTTTAATCATGCAATAAATTTAAACATTTTTACATAATCCATCTTATCATATATTTTCTGCCCTCTGAAATATTTTCAGACCTTTCGATAACTCGTCTTGTATTTTTAATTATAGGTAAGATATTTTAAAGATTTAATTTATTTAATAGATTAATATTTGTTTCAAAAGTTATAACTTTGGACGGTATATAAAAAATATTTGAAAATCTTAGCAAAAAAAACATACAGTGAATTTTTCTTTCAAGATGTATACGCTGTAAATTCGCAGACGTTAGTTATTTTTATAAAAACGTGCGATTTGGCGCTTCTAACGAGTGTTTAGAATCCCGGGTTAAGCATGAAGTAAAATTTCGAGTTTAGAAAAGCCTGAAAATTTGGTTTGGTCGCGTAGCGCGAAGCGCGGAGCGACCAAACCAAATTTTCAGGCTTTTCTAAACTCGAAATTTTACTTCATGCGCCACGCGTATACAGCAGTTACATATTGTTATTCAATTGTATTAGCAGAAGATTAAAAATAAGCAGTATGTTTTTAACTTAATTTGGAATCGTGTCTTAATTTGGAATCGTGTTTTATATGCGTATAAAACATTAATTTAATTTCTCACTTAAGATTATTAACCCATTAACGGCCGAGCAATTATAGAGATAACTCTAAAAGTTGAGTTTAGGTAAAATTCTGCACTTCTTTTTATGATTCTATGAATGACTTATTGTATTAAATACTGTAAATTTTTCTTTTAAATACACATAGCGTTGTGCTGTACAACTTCAGGCATTCGTCGATTTCATATAAAAAGTGCAGTATGAAGTTTAGAACGAGTGATTCCACTCCCAGACTAAGCATGAAGTAAAATTTCGAGTTTAGAAACGCCTGAAAATTTGGTTTGGTCGCTCCGCGAAGCGGAGCGGCCAAACCAAATTTTCAGGCTTTTCTAAACTCGAAATTTTACTTCATGCGCCACGCGCATAAAACGCTGAAATATTGTGAAGTTAGAAATACATTCACATTATTTTATTTTTAAATGAGTAACAATCGAAATATTTAAATAATAAAATATTTACATTTTTCTTCATACATTTTCAAGTCAGGTCAAATAATATAATTTATCAAATTAATTTATTTAGTAATTTAATAACCAAAAATTAATAATGTTGCGTGTGTGCATCAATGGGTTAATGATATTAAATTTATTAAAATAGGATCAAACATAAGCAGTGTACATTAAACTTCCAATCGGATCAGTGTTTTACACGCGTGGCGCATGAAGGAATATTTCAAGTTTAGAAAAGCCTGAAAATTTACTTCAAGCTTTTCTAAACTCGAAATTTTACTTTATGCGCCACGCGTATTAAACACTCAATATTGTAAGTGTGCAGTATAATTTGAACTTCACTTGAAATCAGTGTTTAATACGCGTGGCGCATGAAGTAAAATTTCGAGTTTAGAAAAGCCTGAAAATTTGGTTTGGTCGCTCCGCGCTTCGCGCTACGCGACCAAACCAAATTTTCAGGCTTTTCTAAACTCGAAATTTTACTTCATGCTTAATCCGGGATAGGAAACACTCGTTAGAAGCTTCAAATACACTTTTTAAAAACCATGAATGCCTTAAAACTTACAATGTATACATCGGGTAAAGAAAAATTCCCTGTTTGTTTCTTTTTTATTACTTATATTTTTTCCTACTCACTTTAGATAAGATGTTTTTACTTTGCAAAAATTATGTGAAAGTTTTCCGTTACTCGAACAACATAATTAATTTATTCTGTGGGCGGGAAGTTTTTTTTTATTTCTTTTTATATTCGCGAAAAACTTAACATTTGCATGTAATCAATAAATTGGTAATATGTCTGTGGTGTTGTGTAAACTTAGTTGTAACCATGATTTAATAATAGGGTATGATATGTAAGTAAAATTGGCTATGAGCGCACCAACACGTGCCACCTGCAAATCTGCTCCTGCTGGAACTCCTTCATGTCCATCCAGTGGGACAGCTCCTCGGCACCGCTGGAATTCAGACCTAGACTGAACCACCCAACCATCTCCTTCTTTTTCGTCACCCCGCGACGATTGTAAATAGAAATCATCAGAGTTACGTCTGCTAATTGAAATAAAGCCACCTGGATACAGACATAAGTTCAGTTGAATTAGCAAATTTTAAAAAATAACGGTAATTCGTAGTTAAGGTATAATCTGTTTTTTTTTTTAATAAGACCAATCAATTTTGATATTTCAAGAATTTATTGGTGTGATGGAAGGACGGTCGAGTATACTGTAAAAAGGATTGACAGAATCGAAGATTTCGAAGTGGGGGTAGAGATCACTTACGTCACAAATGCGCGCTGAGTTTAAAAGTGGTTACTTCATGGTAAAGTTAAGGTAAACATGAACAAGCTGTAAATTTTCTGACATTCGTTGTTTTTTAAAAAAGTTCAATTTGAAGCTTTAAACGAGTGTTGTCCACTCCCAGACTAAGCATGAAGTAAAATTTCGAGTTTAGAAAAGCCCCCTGAAAATTTGTCGAGGGTCGCGCAGCGACCCGAGACAAATTTTCTGGGCTTTTCTAAACTCGAAATTTTACTTCATGCGCCACGCTTATAAAACACAGATTTTAAGCGAAATTCGAATATACATAAGTTTCACAATATTTTAGTGTTTTATACGCGTGGCGCATGAAGTAAAATTTCGAGTTTAGAAAAGCCCAGAAAATTTGTCTCGGGTCGCTGCGCGACCCACGACAAATTTTCACGGGGCTTTTCTAAACTCGAAATTTTACTTCATGCTTAGTCTGGGAGTGGAGAACACTTGTTTAAAGCTTCACATTGAAATTTGAAAAAACAGGGAGTATCTAAAGATTTACAGAAAATAGGCTAAATTTGGAATACGTATACTTTAAAGAAAAACTCCCTGTATAATGTAAATACATATTTAAGGAAGGTGCGAAAAGGGGAAATTAATATTTAAAACATGTTAGTAGCCACTAAGCAAATGCATTTAATTAATGTTTTATCAACAATAAAACAACATTTAATGTTGTTACAATGTTGATAAAAAAATAATATTAAAAAATCTATCTATGAAAGTACAGCGAAACCGGAAAGAGAGGTTATGATAGACTCAAAAACGTAACCAAATACAACGTCATTGTTCTCTTTTGGACGAAATAGGACCTGCGGGAAAGAGGTAGGGGAAAACATGGAAAAATCCAATTCTGCCATACCTTGTAACACATACAGAGAGTTTTATGTAACACCGAACATTTTCGTAACTAGAATATTTCTTTTAAGTATACATATGCATATCGTTGTACACTTTCCGACGCTCGGTTTACTAATAGAATTCAATTAGAACTTTAAACAAATGTTTTCCACTCCTAGGCTAAGCATGAAGTAAAATTTCGAGTTTAGAAAAGCCTGAAAATTTGGTTTGGTCGCGTAGCGCGAAGCGCGGAGCGGCCAAACCAAATTTTCAGGCTTTTCTAAACTCGAAATTTTACTTCATGCGCCACCGGTACAAAACACTGACATATTACGAAGCTTAAAACATACCGTTAAACTTTACATTGAATCAGTGTTTTGTACCGGTGGCGCATGAAGTAAAATTTCGAGTTTAGAAAAGCCTGAAAATTTGGTTTGGCCGCTCCGCGCTTCGCGCTACGCGACCAAACCAAATTTTCAGGCTTTTCTAAACTCGAAATTTTACTTCATGCTTAGCCTGTGAGTGGAAAACACTTGTTTAAAACTTCAAATTGAATTCTCTTGATAAACCGAGCGTCGGAAAATGTACAACGTATGCATATGTATACTTAAAAGAAATATTCTCGTTATGAAAATGTTTGGTGTTACATAAAACTCTCTGTATATGTTCATATGTGTTACGCCTATCGACGTACCTTGGGTGTTATGCAGGTTTGTGTTTTAGGTTAAAACAAGATTAATTACATGTTGCGTTGTAAATCGACTTTGCATTTCTAGGTTATGTGGTTCACGTAAAGGGAAATCATGTGAAGGAAAATTTGACAGTAATATGATAATTCTTCTTCTTCTTGCGTTTTTAATGGCCTCAGCTATATAGCTCTGCTGACCAGCCACAGCGGAAAAGAAAATAGGGGATAGGATAAAGTGAAAAAAGGATTAGGACAGATGGAAAGGAATTACCCTTGAAAAAATGAATTAATAATTAAATAAATGTATCAGTTTCGTGTAATAAAGAATATAGAATGATGTAAGTTTTAATACAATATTTAGATAAAACAGATAAAATAGAAAGAGGGGCTGGGTGACCAGTTGCTATAATTCAATTAACTCATAAAATAGATAATTCTTTGAAGATTACAAATGTAAAAATTACCGTCAAATTATTTGTATTTAGGTAGGTAAATTCATCTTTGTATAATAGTAAATAATTAAATAAAACGTACTTGCGTGCTTATTGAACAAATTATGCCACTGACTTTAAAATATCTATTTGTCTTCTTCTTTGTCCTCCCCATTGATATGTTCAAGTTTTGAAAAAGTTCTAAATACATGTTGTTTAGTTGCAAGTTGCAGCGTTCTCTCTTTTGAAACTCTCTGCATGGTGACAATTTAATTGACAAATTATAAATCATTTGTCAGATTGACAATCATTTACCAGGTTTACCAATATCTCAAAATTTGATGTTTAAAATAACCTACTGTTAAAGCAGGACTGCAACTGTTTGCAGTAAATACACCCTAAGTTTGGTCATATTAGAAAAAAAACAGAGTATACATATTTTCATCAATAAACGCATTCACCAGAAAAAAATACTCTCAAGCCGTTTGGATTTTTTTTACGCTTTACGTTGGTATCTGGTAAACTCCATTCCGGCCATTTTACTTTCCATCTAACCTAAAATTCCGCTTAACCTCTATTAAGTTCACGACCTTGACAAATTAAGCGCTTAATTTAACACGTTCAACTGAACTAGCGATGGCTCGCAGCCTAACTTTAGGGTCGGCCACAGCGCCAAGGCACACAAAATTTGAGGTTGGGACCGCGCATTATAAATACAAGGAATTGCACAACAAAGTCACCTTTCAATAACGGATACATACAGGGTGTCCCATTTTAATCCGCCAGTAGCGATAATTCTGAAACATTGCATTGAATCAAAAAGTGTTCCATATGAAAAGTTAATGGTTCTGAGGGGGACATCTGATGCCGTAGACTTTGCCCCCCCAGCCCCCCAAGGGGGGCGGGAACAGATGGCAACTTTAAAATCTTAAATGGAAACCCCTATTTTTTATTGCAGATTCTGATAGAGGGTTAAAAAGTATGTAAGTTTTATCCGAAAAATTTTTTTTATTGGTCGAGAGATGGCGCTGCAAATGTAAAAGTTAGGTTTTTTTGTCAATTAAATTGCGAAAATCGTCACGTAATTAATTGTTATTATTACTTAAGACTTACTCACAACCTTACAAGGTTGTTTTTTTCTCAGCCTGCCCAAATACTACCCCCCCCCCCCCCCCTACAAAGACGTAAAGTACTCAAAAATAGCGAATGAGTACTTCTTTTTCAAATTAAATAATGGTAAAATAATTCAAAAAAGAATGTCATTTTTTTTTCAAACAGTGTTTGACCGGGCCCCCCACATGTGTGTGAGTTCGTCGCCGTTGCAATTCACAAGAACTGCTCGAAATTGTGTCCCTGATGGCCTCGACACAATCGTATTCGTTTGGCGAAATTCTCCACGCACGCCCGCAACGTATTTGGAGATATTTCATGGCAGGCATTAGTTATCCGCACCATCATGTTCTCGCGCGTGGTTGGAGGATCGCGGAAGACGACGTCTTTCAGGTAACCCCAAAGGAAGAAATCAGGCGATGTCAAGTCCGGAGATCGGGGTGGCCAAACAATAGGTCCTCCGCGACCAATCCATTGCGCTGGAAACAGCTCATCCAAATGTTGTCGAACCGCACGAGTGTGGTGGGGCACCGTCCTGCTGGAACCACATCGTCCTCCGGGTACGCAAATCGACTTCTTCTAGCAGCACAGGAAGATCGTTCTGGAGAAATTCCAGGTACCTCGCGCCATTTAACGTCCTGTCGAAGAAGAATGGTCCGATTATCTGCGAGCCGAGAGGTCCACACCACACGTTGACACTCCATCGCTGCTGTGCGTTCACTTGTCGAACCCAGTGGGGGTTTTCAGCACTCCAATAATGGGCATTGTGGATGTTGACGAATCCGGTATTCTGGAAACTGCACTCGTCGGAGAACAGGACTCGGTGGAAGAATAAACGGTCGCGGTCGATCTGCTGCAAAGCCCAGTTGCAGAAACCCACACGATTGGCGAAATCATTTCCATGAAGTTCTTGAACGCGCATGATGTGATACGGATGGAACTTTGCCGCGCGGAGTAACCGTTGAGCCGTCGATTTCGGTATGCCGATTTCTGCCTGGATTTCTCGGAGACTGATATGCGGATTGGGGTGTACAGCTCCAAGTATGGCGATGGTGCGGGGATCGTCATCCACAAGATTCGCTCGAGGTCGGTGTCGTTGTAGGTGACCTTGGCGCAAACGTTCTTCCAGCCCTCGCATTGTACTGCGAGACGGACACCGACGATCCGGGAATCTTTGGCGATACAGTTCTACTGCATTGGTGTAATTGTTCAGCGACTCTCCAATGACTTTTAGGTTGTCCACAATTTCGGTCGGTGAGTAGTCCACGATTACTCAACGACTTAGCTTTGCGTACTGAACTCATTTTTAAAAACTAAATTTAAAAAAGGAACGAAAATACAATAAATCCAAGAAATCTTTTTTGAATGTAAACAAAACAATCTGAGAAAAAAACAACCTTGTAAGGTTGTGAGTAAGTCTTAAGTAATAATAACAGTTAATTACGTGACGATTTTCGCAATTTAATTGACACAAAACCTAACTTTTACATTTGCAGCGCCATCTCTCGACCAATAAAAAAAATGTTTCGGATAAAACTTACATACTTTTTAACCCTCTATCAGAATCTGCAATAAAAAATAGGGGTTTCCATTTAAGATTTTAAAGTTGCCCCCTGTTCCCGCCCCCCTTGGGGGGCTGGGGGGGCAAAGTCTACGGCATCAGATGTCCCCCTCAGAACCATTAACTTTTCATTTGGAACACTTTTTGATTCAATGCAATGTTTCAGAATTATCGCTACTGGCGGATTAAAATGGGACACCCTGTATTACCTTGAGTCTCTGGCCCACCCTGAAGTTAGGCTGCGAGCCGCCGCTGAACTGAACTATTTTATTTTGTACGCTTCTAAAATGACAAACGTGTTTCTTGTTGACATGAGAAATTCTCCAACTATTAACATCAAACTCCCAACAGTTCTATTTGGTGAATGCGCCCATTGAAACTAGTCACAGAAGTAAATATAAAAGTGCTACAAAAAATCAAGTGTTTTCCAGTGGCGGCCGGTGGCCAACTTCATGTGAAACAAAAATGCCAAGGTAATGCATCTCGGAATTAAAAAGGCCGCTCATTGTGCTGCTAAACGCTTGTATTAATGACGCAATTCTGTGACGTAAGAGCATTGAATAACGGCAAATGAGCGCCTATCCGGCCATTTTACTTTTCATCTAACCTAAAATTCCGCTTAACCTCTATTAAGTTCATGACCTCGACAAATTAAGCGCTTAATTCATCACCAATCAGATTATTTTGTACGCTTGCAAAAATGACAAACGTGTTTCTTGTTGACACGAGAAAATTCTACAACTGTTGACATCAAACATCCAACAGTTTTATCTGGAGAATGCGCCTATTGAAACTAGTCACAAAAGTAAAAATAAAAGTGGTTCAAAAAGTCAAGTGGTTTCCAGTGGCGGCCAGTGGTCAACTTCATGTGAAACAAATGCCAAGGTAATGCATCAGGAAATTAAAAGGTGCGCTCATTGTGCTGCTAAACGTATGTATTAATTACGCAATTCCATGACGTAAGAGCATTGATAAAGAAAAGGGATGCGTAGTGCTTTCAAACTAATTTGTTGTATCTTTCCACTGAGCAATCACATTTAATTAATGTTTCATCAACATTAAATCAACGTTTAATGTTGTTACAATGTTGATAAACCGTTATTTGTGTGTTTTTTGTTCAGTGGGTTGGATTTGAGCCTTACATGAAGTTAGGCCACGAGCCGCCAGTGGTGTTTTCATTATCACAAAAAATGGTACTTACTTGGAATACAAACGTTTCTTTAAACAATGGATTCGGTTGACCTCTTCTCACTGTCGTCTTGCTTTGAGCCAACTCTTGACCTGTGCTGCTCACCAGATGAAGTTTCACGTAAGTGTCTGGTGCTCGGTTTAGCGCTAAGTTTCTGCAATGGGAATGTGCGTGTGTTAAAGGGCGAACGTAATTAAAAGTACTTGTCGGCTAACCTAAAATGTGATCCTTTGACAACCTCCACGCTGAGTCTACCGGTTGTAGCGTTGTAACAAAGCCCTAGAAGAAGCTCGGGAACTCCACCATGTTGCATGGAATGTGTACTTCCCGTGCTATCAGAACGAGCTAAACTCATAAGTTCACCACTACAACCACCCAACTGAAATTAAAGGATAATGTAAATTATATCGCATGTTCAATAAAATAAAACCTCTAGAGTGCCATGGAAAATATTGTAGGTTGGCAACTCTAAAATTATACATTATATTTATTATGTCTGACGTCTAATATGTCAATTCCTAAAGCGTGTAGCCAACTTAAATTTGAAAAAAGATAAAATCATGGCACTCTAGAGGATTTTTTTTTATTGAACATATTATAGTTATTTAACCAATAAAAACACGTTCGATGGAAAAAGGGTTTAATATAGTAACACTCCCCCTTATACCAGAATCTGGTATCTGGTATAAGGGGGAGTGCGCATTGCTGCACTGCACTTAGACCTCATTAGACAAACTGTGCTGCCTCCTACTCAGGGCTGGGACGAATCCTCGTAAAAAGGATTCGAATCACGGATCCGAATCACCTAATATGATTCGAAAAAACGAATCGTTTATTCGAGTATTCGTTAAATCACGAATACTCGAATAAAGGATTCGTAAGAGATAAATATGATTCGAATCAAAGATTCGAATCCTGTTTTTTCGAATCACGAATACAAATCCTTGTAGAATAAATTTAATTTTATTATTTTATTTCAACTATTTATATATAAATATCGTTACCTGTTGTTTTAACAAAAATATTTAAAACCTAATTATTTCTTATCAACACTGAACATCGTTGATACAGACTAAACATCTGATTCCCTGTTACTCTGATTAAAGATATATTTGTGTATTTCTGGACTTCACTTCAAATTAGTGTTTTGTAGCGGGGCGCATGAAGTAAAATTTCGAGTTTAGAAAAGCCCGAAAATTTGTCTCGGGTCGCTGCGCGACCCTCGACAAATTTTCACGGGGCTTTTCTAAACTCGAAATTTTACTTTATGCTTAGTCTGGGAGTGGAAAACACTCGTTTATAGCTTCAAATTGAACTCTATTATAAAATCGACGAATGCCTGAAAAATACGTAGATAAAAAATTTACTAAATATCAATAAAACCGGGAAAGTCAGAGAAAAGTCATGAAATTATATTCGAATTGACGAAAAACACTAACAAAAAAGCCATATGACATTATTAAATTTGTCAAAACTAAGATCATTCCTGTGCAGGGTTGTCTCGATTAAAAGCGAGCCGACCTTACCACGCGCGGAAATCCTCACATGTCGTCAAAATCAAAGTCATTACTGTATAAGGTAAGGGAAGTCCGATGTGGTCCAGGTTAACTAATGAATGCAACCAATCGATAATTATTGTGTAATGTAATTTAAAACTGTAACAAGTTAATAATGAAAATACTGTATAAGGTCGACTCGCTTTAAACTGAGACAGTCTTGTATAAGGTTCTCTTCATTTAAACGAGTGTTTTCCACTCCCAGACTAAGCATGAAGTAAAATTTCGAGTTTAGAAAAGCCCCGTGAAAATTTGTCTCGGGTCGCGCAGCGACCCGAGACAAATTTTCTGGGCTTTTCTAAACTCGAAATTTTACTTCATGCGCCACGCGTATAAAACAGTGATTTAACGAGAAATTTTAAAACACCCAAAAGCCATTTTTATGTTAATCCTCACAATTAATTCGAATTATTTTTGACAATTCAAATCCATTTGTTAGTATTCTAATCCTTTTATAAATATTCGAATCCTTTTATAAATATTCGAATCCTTTCATAAGGATTCGAATCCTTTTATATGGATTCGAATCACCCACATTTGGATTCGGATACAATCCTCTTAAAAAAAATTTAACGAATCCAGATCACGAATCCAGTTGAACTAAAGTATTCGAATGCCTCTTTTGAATCCTTTAAAAGGATCCGAATCCAGGAATCGAATCCTGAATGATTCGAATCCTGCCCAGCTCTGCTCCTACTACAGGTCACCCATCCTCAGCTCAACCACCCCACCTTGTCTACGTAGTCCAGTATAGTAGAATCAGTACTTACAGCTGTATTTGCTCTTGGTTCTAAATTCAACCAGAAATTGTTCTCCAGCTCCAAATTAATGTTGGCGAAGCTGACGATTGCCTCACCAATCAGCCTCTCTCTCCTCATCCTCTCACAGCCGTACACCCTCAGCCGGATGCCCATTGAATTTACATCCTCTGCAAAGTAAAGTGGGTATAAAACAACAACATAAAGGGTGATCAACAATGATTGTAGACAAGTTAAATTTCCCGCCGAAAAATCTGGGGAATTTGATCGCTCCAAGTTCATGCCAAGGAAAAATTAATAAACAGTAACTCGATTTGACATTAGCAGCGTCGTGCGTCGAATTTTGCCATTGTGTTAATTCATTCTTCGAATTAAGTTATTTTTCATTCTGTTTCATAGACATCAGTTCTTATCAGGACTACTTTGTATAAGTCTTTGTTTTGTGGTAAGTGATTTGCTGTTTTTAAGGTTAGAAAATTAGAAAATTGAAGTTTAATCCTAAATTTACAGATTTTAAGAGAATTCGCTTGTGTTTACCGTGATGTTTGCACCACAGCATGATGCTTTCATCCTGAAGGCTCATTATCGAAGTGGAACTATGAATGAAGATGGCACATGGACTTATTCATTACAATCGTGTCTGAATCAATTTATTCAAGCCTTCCCCGATGTCCACATTCCTTACAAAACATTTTCCTCGCATAAAACCCGCATTGTTGACCGTTTTGAGGGAAAGAATTGTATCTGTAAGGGCAAGTCAGCTGGAAGACTGCCTATCTTAACAGAAGAGGTTGTTGGCGACATTCAACAACGACTTGAACAAAGCCCAACAAAATCTTTAAGAAAACTTTCAGCTCAAACGGGTATGTTCTTAATTTTAAGGTGCGCACAAGTTTTAATGTTTAATCCTGTTACAGGAGTATCGTATGGGAGTTGCATAAAAGCCGCAAAAAAATTCTGCATTTGCACCCGTATAAGGTATCGGTAGTTCAACAACTTCAGCCACTTGATTTCCAAAAACGAATTGATTATTGCAATTGGTTTAATCAGAATTTAAATGATAATGGTATGTTGGACAAGACCTTTTTTTACTGACAAGGCGTGGTTTCACTTGTCAGGATATGTGAACAGCCAAAACTATCGTACGTGGGCTACAGAAAATCCTCATACTTTTATTGAAACAGATTTACACCCCCCAAAAATTGGTGTTTGGCTAGCAATTTCGAGACGTCGGATAATTGGCCCAATATTTTTCAACGAAATAATCAATGCGGAGCGCTACCGAACACTCATTCTAGATGAATTTTTGAATCAATTGCATGATGACGAAAAGATAATGGGTTATTTTCACCAAGATGGAGCCACTCCTCATACTGCGTTGGCGACATTAAATTACTTGAGGGAATTTTACGATGATCGCTTGGTAAGCGACGGATTATGGCCACCACGTTCGCCAGACCTCACTCCGTGCGATTTTTATTTATTCGGGCATTTAAAAAATAAGGTTTTTAAAAATCGAATGCATACCCTAAACGAGCTTAAAGCAGCAATTGAAGAAGAGATAAGGAACATAAATCCGGAGGAGTATTTCAAAATAAAAAACGTAGAGTTAACATTTGTCTAGAAAATAAAGGCCATAATTTTCAACATTTATTATAAAATTAGGAATGCTAACTCTACGTTTATTAAAAATACACAAAACCTTAACTCACTTCAATTTACTTTGTATATTTAATTAAAATTGTAAAAATTTTATATATAGTTATGATTAAATATTTAATTTATTTTGGGAAAAAATGTTTGCTACGCCAATGGAAAAGCAATCTAGGGGATTTTCTTTTCATATAATCACTTGTACCAACATTTTTTGGCGGGAAATTTAACCTGTCTACAATCATTGTTGATCACAATGTACATTAATGTTTGGGGAAACGACATACCTGGATTAACCCTGTGCAAGAGGAAACTCTCCATGTATTGAGGGTTATCTCCGGAGCGGATCTTCGTCTTGTGCTTCTGCTTTTTGCTGGGTAGTAGAATCAACCTCACCTGGTTGTAAAAAATAGAATCCAATAAGATGATATGTTTCGTGTTATTCAGGAACATCGCTACAAAGGTGCGTCAAATTTTTTAACCTGTGTATGTGTGGGTTGTCCACGGTCCCTGCTCGGCATATCCCTTGCCTGAAGAACATGCACAGTCATCTTCCTCATCGGGGCATCGTAAAGCAGAGCGATTTCGAGATGGCCGCATTTGCTCATCAACTGAGCTTCGGGTTCGGATCCTACGCAGGACACCAGCTCGCTGCCCTCGCCCTCGGTGTTCATCACGACAATACACTGCTGAAACGTGTCCGTACTGTTATTACATGCACAACGGGGTGTGTCTTTATCGGTCTCCCGCGATTAATAATCGGAAGGTGCAGGGTTGATAAATTATTACTCACGTCTCGGTTGCTATTAATGTCCGCCTGTTCCATGCTGTTCTGGTGGTTTTGGTGTTGTTGCTGGGGCGAAATTACCGTCTCGATCTTTTGGTATTCGGATTCTTGATTGTCTATTTTGGTTTCTCTCAATGTACTCGTTGGTGTTCTAAATGAACAATCAATGGAAATATAAACTGTTAAAAAATTAGATTACAGCGATATATAATTCTAGTTCCACCATCAAGTTTTGTACTGGAGAACATACAGGGAGTTTTTCTTTAAAATAAAGAAATTAAGTTGATTTTGGAATACGTATATTCCAAATTCAACTTATTTTCTTTAAATCTTTAGATATTGATGGGTTTAAAAAAAAATAATTTGAAGCTTTAAACGAGTGTTTTCCACTCCGAGACTAAGCATGAAGTAAAATTTCGAGTTTAGAAAAGCCCCGTGAAAATTTGTCGAGGGTCGCGCAGCGACCCGAGACAAATTTTCTGGGCTTTTCTAAACTCGAAATTTTACTTCATGCGCCACGCGTATAAAACACTAAAATACTGTGAAATTTATGTATATTTGAATCTGAATTGAAATCACTGTTTTATACGCTTGGCGCATGAAGTAAAATTTCGAGTTTAGAAAAGCCCAGAAAATTTGTCTCGGGTCGCTGCGCGACCTGAGACAAATTTTCGCGGGGCTTTTCTAAACTCGAAATTTTACTTCATGCTTAGTCTGGGAGTGGAAAACATTTGATTAAAGCTTTAAATTGAACTTTAGAAAAACAGGGAATATACGCAATTGTTGTATCAATTCCATGGTCTGTCAATATTTTTATAAAATCACATTACTTTTTTTAATTATTTTAGCTGTTAATTTTCTAACATTCGTTGATTTAAAAAAAAAAATCAATTTGAAGCTTTAAACGAGTGTTTTCCACTCCCAGACTAAGCATGAAGTAAAATTTCGAGTTTAGAAAAGCCCCGTGAAAATTTGTCGAGGGTCGCGCAGCGACCCGAGACAAATTTTCTGGGCTTTTCTAAACTCGAAATTTTACTTCATGCGTCACGCGTATAAAACACTAAAATATTGTGAAATTTATCTATATTTGAACCTCACTTGAAATCAGTTTTTATACTTGTGGCGCATGAAGTAAAATTTCGAGTTTAGAAAAGCCCTGAAAATTTGTCTCGGGTCGCTGCGCGACCCTCGACAAATTTTCACGGGGCTTTTCTAAACTCGAAATTTTACTTCATGCTTAGCCTGGGAGTGGAAAACACTTGTTTAAAGCTTAAAATTGAACTTTAGAAAAAACAGGGAATATACACAATTGTTTTATCAATTCTATGGTCTGCCAATATTTTAATAAAATCACATTACTTTTTTTAATTATTTTAGCTGTTAATTTTCTGACATTCGTTGATTTAAAAAAAAATCAATTTGAAGCTTTAAACGAGTGTTTTCCACTCCCAGACTAAGCATGAAGTAAAATTTCGAGTTTAGAAAAGCCCCGTGAAAATTTGTCTCGGGTCGCGCAGCGACCTGAGACAAATTTTCTGGGCTTTTCTAAACTCGAAATTTTACTTCATACGCCACGCGTATAAAACACTTAAATATTGTGAAATGTATCTATATTTGAACCTCACTTGAAATCAGTGTTTTATACGCGTGGCGCATGAAGTAAAATTTCGAGTTTAGAAAAGCCCAGAAAATTTATCTCGGGTCGCTGCGCGACCCTCGACAAATTTTCACAGGGCTTTTCTAAACTCGAAATTTTACTTCATGCTTAGTCTGGGAGTGGAAAACACTCGTTTAAAGCTTCAAATTGAACTCTTTTAAGACAAACAACGAATATCTAAAGATTTAAAGAAAATACGTTGATTTTGGAAAACGTATACATTAAAGAAAAACTCCCTGTATGACATTTCTGTGGCTTGGTCATGACCCACTGAGCAAACACATTCAAGTAATGTTTCATCAACATTAATACAACGTTAAATGTTGCTTCAATGCTGATATAATGTTATCTGTTTGTTTTTCGCTCAGTGAGGAATCTCTGATAAATGTCTAACTGAACTGAACATTGGTTGTCTTCGAATTAGCAGAAGAAAACCAAAGGGATTCAATTGACTAGCATGGCTGTGTTTTGTTATGATTTCCCTATGATACGGAAGTGAGGTACGGACGGCATTGTTCGATGTAACACATAATTTCGTTGCTTTGCATGAGTAAGAGAAGAATGATATTGCGCTATTTTCTTTACACAGCCTATGGTTGACACTGATCAGGTCTTGCACCGTTTATTTATAAACACTTTAAGTTTGGAGGTTATAATGGTTTCATAATAACGCACATCCCCATCATAATATTATCTACCAGGTGATCAAACTCAAGTGTCCGGGGTTGGCAACAAAAAAATCCCTAAATTAGTACATTTTTTATGTTTGAAAGTTTACAAACAAGATTCAGTATTTAAACACTTTAAGTTTGGAGGTTATAATGGTTTCATAATAACGCACATCCCCATCTTAAAATTATCTACCAGGTGATCAAACTCAAGTGTTCGGGGTTGGCAACAAAAAAATCCTTAAATTAGTACATTTTTTATGTTTAAAAGTTTACAAACATGATTCAGTATTTTATTATTTAAGCTGAACTGTCAGACGGTGTGCTGTCACTCGTGTTTATTGTTTTCTCCGAATTTACTAAGACAATGCCGTTTACAATACCGCACGATATAAAGGGTGTTTCAGAATGTTTTTCGTTTTTGAATTGACCAATTCGCGCCAACCGCAGGTAGCAGGGGGAGAGGAGTGGTCTCAAACGCTTGGCCATCTTGTTAAGTGTAGTAGTCATGAATCGTTTCACTGGACCACAGCGCGCGTTTTGCGTGCGAGCGTTTTATAAAAACAACGATTCCTATACTATTGTTCGTCGCCTCTACAGGACAAATTTTAATTTAACAAGCTTAAAACATGTGCCAAGTGCCAATTTAATTAAGAATTGGGTTCGCAAGTTTGAAGAGACTGGGAATACAATGCCGGACAAATCGTCTGGGCGCAAAAGGACATCAAGAACGAACATAAACGTCGACCGCGTTCGCCAGTCTGTTATGGCCGACCCACGACTCTCGTTGAGATTGCGCGCAGCTTCTCTTAATTTGAAGACTTCTACGGTTCATCGCATTATTTTGAAAGATTTACATTTTCACCCCTATAAAATTGTTATTGTTCAAGAAATGAAGCCTGATGATCCTGATACACGAGTCGAATTCTGCAGGACAATGAAAAACCGTTTTACGAGTTTCAATAACATCTGGTTCTCCGACGAATCAAATTTTCACATCAACGGTCACGTGAATAAACAAAATTGCAGATACTGGGCTTCCGAGAATCCGCTAGAACTGCATTAGAAGCCCTTGCACTCGCCAAAAGTTGTTGTTTGGACTGCCATATCAAGTCAAGGAATTATCGGTCCTTATTTTTTTGAGGATGACCGAGGTCGAGCTCAGACCGTTAATTCTGATCGATATTGCCATATGATCCGGACTTTTTGGCTACAGAAATGCAAAACCAAGAGGGCTACAACCGCAACACCTTTTTCCAGCAAGATGGCGCCACTTCTCATGTTACAAATGACTCAATAGCTGCTCTTCACGATTTATTCCCTGGAAGAGTGATAAGTCGCCGAGGAGACATCAACTGGCCACCGAGGAGCCCTGATTTAACGCCTGCTGATATTTTCCTATGGGGTTACCTAAAAAGTAAAGTTTACCTGAATGTTTTGAAGCAAAGAATCACTGAAGAAATCAACTCTATTCCAAGAGCGATGCTCCAGCGAGTGATTGAACATTTTAGCTCCAGGTTAAATGAGTGTGAACAAGTGAATGGTGCGCATTTGCAAACGGTTGTTTTTCATAAATAAACTTCAAGAACTAATCTTTAATTTAACCATAAATAAACCGAGATTTAATTGATATTGTTGTTTTTTATTTAACATCTAAAAACGAAAAACCTTCTGAAACACCCTTTATTTATTGTTATGGCGCATTTTCGAAGTGGAACCCAGAACGAAGATGATACCTGGACCCAGGCCCGAATACAAGGAATGAGACCGGCCCGGGAAAAATATTTTCCTACCGGCCCATTAGTAGCCAAGGCCCGGCCCGTATAGTTCACTAGTCTCGAGAGGACACCGGCCAGGAATTGTCCCGGTCTCCCGCCGGTTGTATCTGGGCCTGCCTGGACCTTTGTTTAGTGTTAAGGTTGCCATTTTTAACCAATTATTCAATCATACACCTTAAATTTAGTATTGCCAACGCAGGACAGTTGACATTGATTACCCGGTATTCTATTGTTGGTCTGAGTAGAAAACCTCTATTTAAAGTCCTGGCGAGGTATGTTCCCACTGAGCAAATCCATATAAGTAATGTTTCATCAACATTAAAACAACGTTTAATGTTGCTACAATGTTGATATAGCGTTATTTGTTTGTTTTTTGCTCATTGGGTTGTTACTATGTCTCTAAAATTAATTATTTTTTTACTTGTTTCCTAACTTACCTTGTTAGATTAGTGTTGACTTGAGCAGTGACTTTTGTTGCTGGCACACCGTGTCTCTCTCCCACCGAGCTAGTCGTGGAGCTGCAACAAGAGCTATTGCTGCTGACTCCGACCCTGCCCTTTTCAACCAAGGAGATGAGATCGTGGTGTGCCTGTCTTGGCGGGTAATAGGGACCAGTGGCCCCTGAATCCGCAGGGAGGTTGGGGTGAAGATGATGGTGGTGGTGAGGTCTCGGTCCCCCCATTTCCGATTCGCTGGAGGAGTCACCGCCATCGAAAGAGTATTCCTTAACTGTAAAATAAAATAAACAATGTGTAGGTTTATGATTTTTAGTATTATAATTAAATACATTCTACATAACCTTATTTTGCTATGGCCAGAATTGGTTTTTGAGAGCGTGGTTTTTCTGGTGCGACTGGGCGCCGCGACAAATTACATGCGTCGGTCGCAATGTCTGATAAAATTTTATTGGAAGCAGGTGCGGCTCATGACCAATTTCAGAGAAGGATGAGGTTCTAAGGTACAATAAGTGAGGTTGAATTCACTCCCTGTACATTTCGCCCATTACGTCACAAAAGATGGCTACTGTTAGACAAGCCTAACGGCTAGACCAGTGGTGGGGAAACTTTTTTTAAGACGGGCCATTTGTAATAACCAGACAATCGTAGCGGGCCAAAGAATAATGCTTAATCGTAGGTAAGTAGTTTTTATGCGGGTCGTCACATTACGAAGTAAGAACGCGTTCATTCTCACGACGGCACTCTTAAACGGGCCGGATTAAACCTTTCCGCGGGCCGGACTTGGCCCGCGGGCTGTAGTTTCCCCATCACTGGGCTAGACCATGCCAAGGTACGTCGAGTGACACATATGTATACATACAGAGAGTTTTATGTAACACCGAACATGTTCATCCAATACAATTTGACACCTTTATTTTTTAAGTTATGTGTAAATTGGGTTGCCTATATGACCATTAAAAATTGTAGCCAATCAATCGTTATTAATCCCTCAACGTGTACACA
Organism: Philonthus cognatus; assembly: GCA_932526585.2. Classification (NCBI taxonomy): domain Eukaryota; kingdom Metazoa; phylum Arthropoda; class Insecta; order Coleoptera; family Staphylinidae; genus Philonthus; species Philonthus cognatus. The sequence continues at coordinate 51,785,918 of OW052247.1, read as the reverse complement.
CAGAGAGTTTTTCTTTCAAGTATACATGTCCCAATTACACTGTATATGTTGTAAATCTTTAGATATTCGTTGTTAAAAAAAAATCAATTTGAAACTTAAAATGAGTGTGTTCCACTCCCAGACTAAGCATGAAGTAAAATTTCGAGTTTAGAAAAGCCTGAAAATTTGGTTTGGTCGCGTAGCGCGAAGCGCGGAGCGGCCAAACCAAATTTTCAGGCTTTTCTAAACTCGAAATTTTACTTCATGCGCCACCGGTACAAAACACTGATTCAATGTCAAATTTAGCGGTGTGTTTTAAGCTTCGTAATATGTCAGTGTTTTGTACCGGTGGCGCATGAAGTAAAATTTCGAGTTTAGAAAAGCCTGAAAATTTGGTTTGGTCGCGTAGCGCGAAGCGCGGAGCGGCCAAACCAAATTTTCAGGCTTTTCTAAACTCGAAATTTTACTTCATGCGCCACCGGTACAAAACACTGATTCAATGTCAAATTTAGCGGTGTGTTTTAAGCTTCGTAATATGTCAGTGTTTTGTACCGGTGGCGCATGAAGTAAAATTTCGAGTTTAGAAAAGCCTGAAAATTTGGTTTGGCCGCTCCGCGCTTCGCGCTACGCGACCAAACCAAATTTTCAGGCTTTTCTAAACTCGAAATTTTACTTCATGCTTAGCCTGGGAGTGGAAACCACTCGTTTAAAGCTTCAAATTAAATTCTTTTAAAAACAGAGCGTCAGCAAATGTACAACGCATGCTTATGTATACTTAAAAGAAACAATCTCGTTATGAAAATGTTCGGTGTTACATAAAACTCTCTGTATGTGTACAAGGCAGTAGCGGCCGGTGGTCAACTTCATGTGAAACAAAAATGCCAAGATAATGTATCTCAGAATTGAAAGGTGCGCTCGTTGTGCTGCTAAACGCATGTATTAATGACGCAATTCCGCGACTTAATAAGCACTGATAAACAAAATGGATACGTAGTGCCTTCAACGTCATTTTTCATATCTTGGATTTAAGCCTCACGTGAAGTTAGTCCGCGAGCCGCCAGTGGTATAAGGTATGCTTCACCACAGCTACCCTCATTTTCAGCAGCCACCCTACTCCGCCAATAAAGTTCTCGGTCCCGTGACGTAGACAATGTAGCTCCCTGTGTGTTAATATCGCGTCATAGGACTGGATATTCCGATCCCATTTTATTGTTTTTTACCTAGCGAACCTTATAGATGCTTATAAAGTAAGGTTAAGAGACGCCGCTGGTTGTAAGCAACTAAATGAATCGGTACATGCACTCATAACTTTTCTGTTTCTAACGTATGTTTTTTTATCCGAGTTCGTTCTAACCATTACCTTAAAACCATTTTAATTCGGCGTTATTGCAGTCACGAATGATGCAGCAGCGGCCTATAAACGCAGTCGCATTGACACAGCCATGACTACAAATTAAACAGCGTTCAGTCGCAGCGGCCAGTCGCACAAACAAAACTACGCCTTAACACACGGTAAAAGTAAGTATTTAATTTGATACCACAGTCTAAATATTATAATCCACGGCGATTTCTAACTACGCTTTAACACTAGGTAGAAGTAAGTATTCAATTTGATACCACAATCTACTTGTAAATATTATATTCTACGGTGATTTTTTAAATGCAATGAAACCACATATGCCTTTACTAAAATCTATAAACTAGTGACACTAGTTTCAGTCGCAGCGGCCAGTCGTACAAACAAAACTACGCCTTAACACACGGTAAAAGTAAGTATTTAATTTGATACCACAGTCTAAATATTATATTCTACGGCGATTTCTAACTACGCCTTAACACTAGGTAAAAGTAAGTATTCAATTTGATACCACAGTCTAAATATTATAATCCACGGCGATTTCTAACTACGCCTCAACACTCGGTAAAAGTAAGTATTCAATTTGATACCACAATCTACTTGTAAATATTATATTCTACGGTGATTTTTTAAATGCAATGAAACCACATATGCCTTTACTAAAATCTATAAACTAGTGACACTAGTTTCAGTCGCAGCGGCCAGTCGTACAAACAAAACTACGCCTTAACACACGGTAAAAGTAAGTATTTAATTTGATACCACAGTCTAAATATTATATTCTACGGCGATTTCTAACTACGCCTTAACACTAGGTAAAAGTAAGTATTCAATTTGATACCACAGTCTAAATATTATAATCCACGGCGATTTCTAACTACGCCTCAACACTCGGTAAAAGTAAGTATTCAATTTGATACCACAATCTACTTGTAAATATTATATTCTACGGTGATTTCTTAAATGCAATGAAACCACATATGCCTTTACTAAAATCTATAAACTAGTGACACTAGTTTCAGTCGCAGCGGCCAGTCGTACAAACAAAACTACGCCTTAACACACGGTAAAAGTAAGTATTTAATTTGATACCACAGTCTAAATATTATATTCTACGGCGATTTCTAACTACGCCTTAACACTAGGTAAAAGTAAGTATTCAATTTGATACCACAGTCTAAATATTATAATCCACGGCGATTTCTAACTACGCCTCAACACTCGGTAAAAGTAAGTATTCAATTTGATACCACAATCTACTTGTAAATATTATATTCTACGGTGATTTCTTAAATGCAATGAAACCACATATGCCTTTACTAAAATCTATAAACTAGTGACACATATTAAAAAGAAGCGAATGTTGGTGTTTTTATCTACATTTACAGTGCCTGTAAATATTGTATACCTCTTTACTTACTAGGTTCGAAAATGAGCCTGTGAAACATTGGAGATGTTTTGTAGTATTTTTGTGTGGGGTTGATGGTGCAACTGGAGCGATCGAAACGTTCTTCGAGAATGTGGAGGAGTACAAAAGGGGGTATCGTCACATCGGTAATCGATAGGTCATTAATGTTGTGGTGAGCCGCGGTGGAAAGGGAAGGTAATCACGTCGTCGTCCGGCTGTACAATTTGATTCTATTTTTGTAACGCGTGTCTGTGGCGTGTGATGGTCACCTAATTTGGTACCGTTTCGTTGTAATGGCCACATGAGTGCTTAATTTGCTAAGTAATTGGAATTAGATGGGGGAGTATTTATAAGGTAGTTGGTTTTTTGTTGGTATTGTTTTCTTATACGTAGATTATTAGAAAGGGATTGATCGATTAGGGGCGCAACTAGGAGAGGTTGCTCGGGGGTTTGAGGTAGCATCATTTTTTTACTGAGTTTTTAGGCATGGTCACCTAATTTGGTAACATGAGTGCTCAGTTTGCTAAGTAATTAATTAGATGGGGGATATTTAATTATAAGGTATAGATGTATTACCCAAATTAGGCACTTGCGCGGTAGAAGAGCATTTCCCGGACGTAGGCAAGCCAGTCCTAAAAACGTTGGGCGGTAAATGTACCATTCGGCGCGGGCTCTCGCAGAGATAACGCCATTGAAATCGCGAAGTTCTTATCCGATGCACTATTAGGCATGTGCGCGGAAGTTCCTTTCTTTCAAATAAATGTGCGCTACGTTAGGCTCCACTTTCTCATATTTTGAGCAGCGGAAATACATGAACGGCGCTCGTTCTGCGCATGCGAGTGCCTGATTTGAAAAATTCCACTATAGTTGGGTTTTTGTGGGTCTTGCTTTCTCATGAGTAGATTATCAGAAACGGTTGCTCGGGGGCTTAAAATGGCATCATTTCTTTTACCTAGTTTTTAAGCATGGTCACCTAATTTGGTATCATTTTGTTGCATTGGCAACATGGGTGCTCAGTTTGCTAAGTAATAGGAATTAGATGGGAGAATATTTATTTATAAGGTAGTTTAATTTTTGTGGGTCTTGTTTTCGCATCAGAAAGAGTTGTTCGGGGGCTTAAGATGGCATTATTTTTTTACTTAGTTTTTAGGCATCGTTATGATCTATTTATCTACACTAAAGTGCATAAAAATCGGCCCACACATTTTTTTTATAATAAAATCACAGTTGGAATACTAAGAACAAAACGTTTGCTATTTTAGGATAAAATAGACTATCAAATAAACATTGGACGGCAGAACGACTGACATTAAGCACTGTGGCTGCATACCATTGGCTTCGCCGATCTTCCAAAAAGGGCTACAGCTTTTGCACAATCTACAGCACTTAAAACCATAATGAACACACCAACCTTCAGTTAATTATTTCCCACATCCACTGAAGATCAAAACAAAAAAGTAAAAACAGTGGAAGAACGTAGACATCTTGATAGTTTATGCATAATGTCGAATGGACAATACTGCGAATGAAACTTTTGGTATTTTACAATAAAATAGACTATCAGAGTATAGAAAAAATCAACATATAGTACTTATCGGTTTATTTAATGAACAGTAATCATCACAAATGAAACTTAAAGATATGCCTTTAAGTTTCATTTGTGATGATTACTGTTCATTAAATAAACCGATAAGTACTATATGTTGATTTTTTCTATACTCTGATAGTCTATTTTATTGTAAAATACCAAAAGTTTCATTCGCAGTATTGCAAGAGTAATGCTATTATAAAACAATTCAAAAATAAATAATGGCAAGGCCGTTTTCTTTGCACGTGAGTATATTAACCTTTATTGATTACTGGCAATTTCTAATAATTTCTCTTATTTGTTTAGGTTATTAAGAATTTTTTGTTTTACTTACCTAATTTGGTTTTAGGTGGAAGTGTATTTGAAGGCACGAGGGGTGACGGCACTGGTCGCGAGGAGACGGGGGGACAGTTCTCGTCGCAGCAGCCCATGGACCCCACGGAGCCCCACAGCCACTTTTTGTTCAGGTACAGCAGGAACACCAGCAGGAGAACGCCGAGGCCTGCTATGGCACCCAGCACTGTACTACCATCTGCTCCTGAAAATGTAAAGAACAAATACATTTATTACAAGGCTCATCACAACAGAATACATTAAACAAGTCCTAACTTCTTTAGATACCTGCAATTCAATTAGAAATAAGTGAACGTGCCCTAAGACTCGGCTCGCCTATTGTGTAAACACTGTCTGGGTCTAAGTAGGTTACACAAATAGCTAAATTATCCATTTACTAAGTGATATTCCATTAATGATAGAATCAAGGTGTGACTTCAGACAGGATACCCAGATAAAACGTTTTTTAAGTTTGTGTTGTCTTACATTACGAACTGGTAAAAATGTATTCTCGTATACAGTGATTTTTTTCTTTTAAGTAAATACAGTCCAAATCGTTTATAACGACATAGGCTAGAATGTACAATCGAATATAACGAACCAAATGGTCGGTCCGTAGAATAACGTATACAAAAAAGCAAGATTTTTTCTTTTAAGTATATACAGTCCAAATCGTTTATAACGACATAGGCTAGAATGTTCAATTGGATATAACGAACAAAATAGTCGGTCCGTAGAATAACGTATACGAAAAAAGCATTGATGTTGCTTACAACGAACACATCGCTTAGAAAAAAAATGTATTCTCGTATACAGTGATTTTTTTAAGTTTATACAGTCCAAATCGTTTATAACGACATAGGCTAGAATGTTCAATCGGATATAACGAACAAAATAGTGGGTCCGTAGAATAACGTATACAAAAAAAGCATTAATGTTACTTAAAACAAACACATAGCTTAGAACAAAAATGTATTCTCGTATACATTGATTATTTTTTGTAAGTATATACAGTCCAAATCGTTTATAACGACAGGCTAGAATGTTTAATCGGATATAGCGAACAAAATTGTCGGTCCGTAGAATAACGTATACAAAAAAGCATTGATGCTGCTTACAACGAACATATCGCTTAGAACACACAAATTTCTAAGAACAGTGGCTGTTGAAATTATCAGTTGAAGCGGACAATACATCATGTCTTTTGTTTTATGTAATAAAAACAACTGCTTTGTTTACTATGGATATTTGCAGAGTCAGCGCTAAAACAACATCTTAAAATCACCAAAGGAATTTTTATTTTAAGTATACCTACATATCCCAAACCAAATTGCTCAAATTTTGAAAGCGTATGATTTGGTTATACGCAATAAATATTTCTAAAATTAATTAATGTAAGATTAAACATAAAATTAGGTTGAATATATTTTGAACTTTACTTGAAATCAGTGTTTTATACGCGTGGCGCATGAAGTAAAATTTCGAGTTTAGAAAAGCCTGAAAATTTGGATTTGCCGTGGCGCGACTCGCTTCGCTCGCGCGCCCCGGCAAATCCAAATTTTCAGGCTTTTCTAAACTCGAAATTTTACTTCATGCTTAGTCTGGGAGTGAAAACCGTCGTTAGAAATTCAATCAGAAACTTATTTGATCAGAAATCATGCAAAATAAATGGGATTTAATTTAATAAAAAATACGCCGATAAAATAAATTTGTACCAAATGAAAATTGAACATTGATTTGATATTTTCAGGGAAGATATTTAAATTGCAATTATAGCCAATCAAAGTTTATTAATTTCAGTATTGGTTATATAAATTTTATGTTGATTTTATAATCTGTTGGTTTTTTACAATTGTTTCAAATAAAACGTTCTGATAAAATCGTTGATTTTATCGCATAATTTCAACTTTGGCCTAATATTTTAAGAAGATGCGTTGAGATCATTTATTTTCTTAGGAATTTTAAGCTTCTAACGAGTGTTTCCAATCCCAGGCTAAGCATGAAGTAAAATTTCGAGTTTAGAAAAGCCTGAAAATTTGGTTTGGTCGCTCCGCGAAGCGGAGCGACCAAACCAAATTTTCAGGCTTTTCTAAACTCGAAATTTTACTTCATGCGCCACGCGTATTAAATACTGATTTCAAGAGAAGTTAAAAATATACGTTGTGTTTGATCTTACGTTTTTACTTTCCCCCGTATGTAATACAAAGGGAAAGTATTGTTTTCATGAAAATTTTCGAATCAAAAATTTTAGCGGAAATATCCGTTTTGAGGTCCCCTGAGTCGAATAAGACCATTTTTGAAAAATGTCTGTCTGTCTGTCTGTCTGTGTGTCTGTGTGCGCTGTGCCGCAAAAACCGCTAAAGATATCGAGATGAAACTTGAAACTTAAGCTTTTTGTCACAATCGGAAGAACTGAAAAGCTTTTGGTGAAAATCGGTAAACCGGAAGTGGTACTTTACTCGTAGCGTTTTTCAGTTTTTTCTGATTTTTTTATTAAATGTTCATCAAACAAAAAATTCTTTCAAATAAAAGTTGTAGATAATAACAAAATGAAGATATATTGTTTATTTACTCTTTGTCATAGCACTCTTAGTTTTTGAGATATTATAAAGGTTGTTTGTTTTATCTAGTTATTGATGTGTGACAGTGTATGTGTCGATACAATTGAAAAATGTTTCAAATAAAAGTTGTAGGAAATAAAAAACTAAAGATTTTTTGTGGTACTAAAATATTAAAGATTTTTTGTATCTTCACTTTTTGTCATAGCACTCTTAGTTTTTGAGATATTCAATAAATAGTGTTTTTTATCTAGTCATTGGTTTGTGTCAGTATGTGTTGATCCAATTGAAAAATGTTTCAAATAAAAGTTGTAGTTATCAAAAAGTTGAAGACATTTTGAAAATAATCATGCTACAAATATTTTAAAAGTGATTTAATACGCAATTTGCGGGGGAAAGTACTATGATGGACACATCACCATTTTTTCTTTTTAGTATACAGACAGAAAACAATGTTTTAATTATACGCATCCTAATATATTTCCTCTAAATGTTCAGGCATTCGTTGTTTTCTTAAAAGAGGCGCAATAAACATTTGTAAAATAATTAATGTAAGGTTAAACATAAAATCAAGTTGAATATATTTTGAACTTCACTTGGAATCAGTGTAATATACGCGTGGCGCATGAAGTAAAATTTCGAGTTTAGAAAAGCCTGAAAATTTGGATTTGCAGGGGCGCGACTCGCTTCGCTCGCGAGCCCTTGCAAATCCAAATTTTCAGGCTTTTCTAAACTCGAAATTTTACTTCATGCTTAGTCTGGGAGTGGAAACCCTCGTTAGACAATTAATCAGAAACTTATTTGATCAAAAACTATTCAAAATGAATGGAATTTAATTTAATAAAAATATACGCCGATAAAATAAATATATATCAAATTAAATTTTAACTTTTTTTTTTTTTTAAATCTTTATTTCCACTATAATGCTTTTTACAACTTTAATTTGATATTTTAGAATATCCAGCGAAGATATTTAAATTTCAATTACGGCCAATCAAAGTTTATTCATTTCTGTGTAGATTCTATGAATTTTATGTTGATTTGATAATCTGTTGATTTTTGACAATTGTTTCAAAGAAGTTCTCCCAAAATCGTTTATTTTATTGCATAATTTCAACTTTGGCTTAATATTTTAAGAAGATGCGTTAAGATAATTTATTTTCTCAGGAATTTGAAGCTTCTAACGAGTGTTTCCAATCCCAGATTAAACATGAAGTAAAATTTCGAGTTTAGAAAAGCCTTAAAATTTGGAGCAGCCAAACCAAATTTTCAGTATTTTCTAAACTCGAAATTTTACTTCATGCGCCACGCGTATTAGACACTGAAAGCACTGAAATATTGTGAAAGAGTAAACTTCGCTTGAAATCAGTGTCTTATACGCGATATATATATATATATATATATATATATAAATTGTTTATGACAGACAACCTCAAATTATGAAGATTATTTCAGTCAATCACAGTAAATTGAGAAATGGAGTTAGGTCACTTTCAGAATAAACGGCTTATTTAATATTCAATTTAGTTTTTGTCTAACATCTAATTATTAGACCAGATCGAAAGATCTTGATAATTTTTTCATTCGAATAATCTCATCTGACCTTGTCGCCCTTGACGAGCTTTTACGCTCTACCATTATCAAACCTCATTATACCCTAATAACATATTCATAAACAATACAATTTCATCCCCTTCATGATTAAAATCGATTCAGCTAGGTTTTCAGACTCGAGAAAACAATTTTTTTCACGACAAAAATAACACACTGTGGTTTGTCTCACAAACATTTGAAAACAATTTTATAATAATATATTCATAAACAATACAATCTCATCCCCTTCATGATTGATATCGATTCAACTAGGTTTTCAAACTCGAGAAAACAATTTCTTTTACGAGAAAAATAACACACTGTGGCTTGTCTCACAAACATTTGAAAACAATGTTTACACGACAAAAGTAACACACTACGGTTTGTCTCACAAACATTTGAAAACAATTTTATAATAACATATTCATAAACAATACAATTTCATCCCCTTTATGATTAAAATCGATTCAACTAGGTTTTCAGACCCGAGACCACATTGTTCTTCACGACAAAAATAACACACTGTGGTTTGTCTCTCAAACATTTGAAAACAATTTTATAATAACACATTGATAAACAATACAATTTCATCCCCTTCATGATTAAATTCGATTCAGCTATGTTTTCAGACTCGCCAAAACAATTTTTTTCACGACAATAACAACACACTGTTGTTTGTCTCACAAACATTTGAAAACAATTTTATAATAACATATTCATAAACAATACAATTTCATCCCCTTTATGATTAAAATCGATTCAACTAGGTTTTCAGACCCGAGACCACATTTTTCTTCACGACAAAAATAACACACTGTGGTTTGTCTCTCAAACATTTGAAAACAATTTTATAATAACACATTGATAAACAATACAATTTCATCCCCTTCATGATTAAATTCGATTCAACTATGTTTTCAGACTCGCCAAAACAATTTTTTTCACGACAATAACAACACCCTGTTGTTTGTCTCACAAACATTTGAAAACAATTTTATAATAACATATTCATAAACAATACAATTTCATCCCCTTCATGATTTAAATCGATTCAACTAAGTTATCAGACTCAAGAAAACAATTTTTTTCACGAGAAAAATAACACACTGCGGTTTGTCTCACAAACATTTCAAAACAATGTTTACTCTGAATAGTTTCGATTTTAAAATAAGAAAAATATCAACCTTCATCGAATGCTTTTCTGTTCACATTTTCCTATTCAAGGAAACACTTTTTCCGGTACGCAGAGATGAACTTTTCTCCGAAGCGAGGAAATCCTGTGAATTGAATCGAGGTGGAAGTGAAGGTTCTTTATTGTCGTGCGTGGGTGTCAGTCGCCCCTTTCCGAGAAAGTCTGTGAGGCTGTGTGTGTGTGTGCATCGCACATTGCGCCCTTAACCTGTGCGAACAAGTGGTCGCGCCCACGCAAATTCCCGCTCGATACAAAAACTCGCCCTTCTAGTATCTCTTTCATCCCTTATCCGATCAACAATTTTCACCGCGTGTAAGCGGAACGGCTTTATCGGATTTTAATTACCCATCGCTTTTGCGGTTAAACGGTCAGGAAATTTTATTTCGCAATTGATTTACTGAGAAATGATGAGGTTCCTTTTGAGAAAAACCAATATTATTTATTAAAAAGAGTTCGATTTGAAGCTTTGGGCGAGTGTTTTCCACTCCCGGATTAAGCATGAAGTAAAATTTCGAGTTTAGAAAAGCCTGAAAATTTGGTTTGGTCGCGTAGCGCGAAGCGCGGAGCGGCCAAACCAAATTTTCAGGCTTTTCTAAACTCGAAATTTTACTTCATGCGCCACCGGTACAAAACACTGACATATTACGAAGCTTAAAACTAAGCATAAAGTAAAATTTCGAGTTTAGAAAAGCCTGAAAATTTGGTCTGGTCGCGTAGCGCGAAGCGCGGACGGCCAAACCAAATTTTCAGGCTTTTCTAAACTCGAAATTTTACTTTATGCGCCACGCGTATAAGACACTGATTTCAAGCGAAGTTTACTGCTTCAAAATATTTCTGTGCTTTCAGTATTTGAAACGCGTGGCGCATGAAGTAAAATTTCGAGTTTAGAAAAGCCTGAAAATTTGGTTTGGTCGCTCCGCGCTTCGCGCTACGCGACCAAACCAAATTTTCAGGCTTTTCTAAACTCGAAATTTTACTTCATGCTTAGTCTGGGAGTGAAAAACACTCGTTTTAAGCTTCAAAGTGAACATGTGAATTTTTTCGTTGAGTATACATGTCCCAATTACGTGTTGTAAATTTTTAAATATTTGTTGTTTTTTTAAGAGAGGTCAATTTAAAGTTCAAACGAGTGTTTTCCACTCCCAGGTTAAGCATGAAGTAAAATTTCGAGTTTAGAAAAGCCTGAAAATTTGGTTCAACTCTGCACTCGAGTTCAAAGTGACATTAGAACAATAGGAACTGCACTGGCGGCTCGCGGCCTAACTTCATGTGAGGCTCAAATCCAAGATACAAAAAATGAGGGTGAAAGCACTACGTATCCATTTTGTTTATCAACGCTCCTTACGTCACGGAATTGCGTCATTAATACATGCGTTTAGCAGCACAACAAGCGCACCTTTTAATTCCGAGATGCATTACCTTGGCATTTTTGTTTCACATGAAGCTGGCCACAGGTCGCTACTGAGGAAGTGTCATCTTGAACTCAAGTTCAGCTTGAACTCTTGTTAAACATTTTTGGTGCAACTGGGCTTTAATATCATCAAATTTGTTTGTTTTCACAATCCCATTCTCAATTTATGTTAAAACTAAAGCTAGTACATTTCTGATTTTTATTACTTTTACTTGCATTTTATCTTACGCCAATATTTAGAATTAGTCTTTGTTGCTTTAATAGCAGTATAAATTGTGGGCGCGACCACTTGTTGTTAATTGTTATTTATAATGTTTATATTCTGATATAAAAAGGTATATTGCCGTTAATAAAAATAATTTGAATTTGAATTTAAATCAAAGATACCTCCGATATCTTTGACTATTTTCCAAATGCATTCCTAAACAGTAAAACCTCCTTATTTTACTGTTTAGGAATCCTTTTGCAAAATAGTCATGGATCTATAGGTATCTATATCTTTCAATTTTTGAAATGATAATTTTAATAATCTTTTTGCTATAAAAGAAATCTTTGGATGTACATTTTTATAAAAGCCTCGACGAACATAATAACGATAAAACCCTTGATGACCTTGACCTCAACCACCGAAATCGCTGCTGCGCTTTGAAAGCCTCCAGCCTTTTCACTTCATTTCTGAAGTAGAAAATTCTTATCTCGTTTGAATGTCCTTTGTTATATTGAATTGAATGTGAAATTCATAAGAAAAACAAAAGGTTTAAGAGAAAGGAATGGGCAAAGGCGGGATTAAATATTAATGAAGTAAATTAGAGTGGAATTCACTTGTACATTTGTTAAGCTTGAAACAAACTAGAGTATTACTCTCGGGAATAGAATAATAACCAAATTTTCAGGCTTTTCTAAACTCGAAATTTTACTTCATGCTTAACCTGGGAGTGGAGAACACTCGTTTAAACTTCAAATTGACCTCTTTTAAGAAAACAACGAATATTTAAAAATCTATAACACGTAATTAGGATACGTATACTCAAAGGAAAACATTCGCAAGAAATTATGATTTAAAGCTTTCTTAAAAGAAAGAACACTAATATACTCGCGACCTAAACAGTATGACATTGTCATACTAGGAAAAATCGTTGCAGATACAACTGTCGACATACTCTCTAAAAAAATTGAACCACACATTCCACATCAATGAGTCATAGGACATCTCTACTGAATTCCACTATAGCTAGTATTAATAACTATATTATAGTAGCCTACTGTAGCTACCATCTACATATCCTTATATTTCAAAGTCTACTATACCTTGAGAGATGTAGATGTATCATTATAAAGCTTGACTACCTTTGTTCTAGTTCCTAAAGATATGGTGCTTTATTGTTAGATAATTGAGTTTTGATTATGGAACTAATTAGATGTGATTGTTTTGAGTGTGATTCTGGGAAACACATGACGAACGACCACTTGCTGGATCGGCGCGTCGTCAGAGCATAGCAGACGTCCTCCCACGCAGAATGGGCTTCTCCTGACACACGCTCCAGGCGCATTCTATCGATCCGACCAACCTCAACTCTAGTTCATTGAACATCAACAGCTGCTCCCGTTTGCTCCTGCCCAGCAAAAACAACCGACACCTTTACCTCGAGCCCGATTTAACAAACAGACCGTAATTTATGGATCGTTTGTTAGGATTAACTAAGTTGTTATTGAGCAATCATTACGCTTAAAACTTTGTAGATGGTTCAACAAATAAGTGAAAACATGATAACGTATGTTTAATTAAAAAAAATCTCTAGAGTGCCATGGAAAATATTCTAGGTTGGCAATTCTGAAAATATTCAATATAATTATCATGTCTGACGTTTTATATGTCAATTCTTGAAGTGTGTAACCAACTTAATTTTGAAAAAAAAGATTAAATCATGGCACTCTAGAGGTTTTTTTTTATTGAACATATGATAATATTTAATAGCCAAATCAAATGCCGTATGTTTAATTAATTTCTCACTTAACCTATGGTAAAACATTTTTAAATCTAATTCTGGATATTTAATTAAAACACTTGGTTTGTTTCACTAATTTATATTTTTTCCGACTAGTTTCGACCATTGGTCATCTTCAAGGAGAAATTTACAAAAAATATCTAAGCAACAATATATATATATATATATATATATATATATATATATATATATATATATACAAATTGCTACACCCTTTTTTTTATGCCCAAGGTATATTCGCAAGCGTCGTTTGACTCAAATCAAATAATCTAAATAATCAATAAAATATATATGACCACAAATTTTTGCTTATGGAAAGAGCGGGTGGCAAACGACGCACCTCGGTCAGCTGCAATGGAGGGTTTGTCGTAGGTTTAAAATAATTTATAATTAATGGGCGCCACTTGGTTTAAATTATATCACCTACCTTAACCAAGAAAGAACACTCTCTCTTTCTATTCGCAAATACCAAATAAAGTATAAATTCAAAAATAGTATATATTGGATTTAAGCTCATAAATTAACTCCAAATATTTTGAATGATTGATAAGGTATTAAGAAGAACAACAATCACATAAATACATTTAAAAAAAATATGTATATATATTTAAAAATATATGGCATGAAAACATTTAAATTAACAAGAAACAAAAATAATATTTCAGCAGTCAACTTATATCTAATATCCCAAATATGAATTTATAAAAATATATATAATATATTTAATTATTCATGTAAACCCAAAAATATATATGTATATACAATATATATATATATATATATATATATATATATATATATATATATATATTTATTTTTAGGTTTTCGCGAGCAAAATATAACTTGTTTGAGTTTTTTGGGCTGCTTTCTCGTGTTGGTTGGTTTCTTTGCGCTCTACGTTTCGGCAGCATCACTTCTGCCATCCTCAGGAGCTTTTTTGTATACTGAGTGATGGATTTCACGTTCACTGTCAGTACATTTGTTTTGTAAACTAGGAACTTGTAGTCTAGATCTGCTGCGTGTTATTGGTCCACTCGATCTAGAAGGTGCTAAAATTTCTTGATTTGTGTCCGATGTAACTGCATTATTGAAATTAAATAAACCAACCAACGCGAGAAAGCAGCCCAAAAAACTCAAACAAGTTATATATATATATATACACATATTCAGTTACATAACCCTTTTGCCCTAAAATATAGCTATGTCTTTCGGTTCACAAACCAGAATTAATTATTTAATCTTTAAAATTTCTTTATTTATATTAATAAAATTTCTAGAAAACGAATGGTTAATAAAAATGGAAAAATAATGCCTGCGTGTGAACTTAATATTAAAATGAAAAATGACTGAACGAATGACTAAATGAATTTAATGAAATAATCAATTTTATTAGCAACGACGCAAAATAATGAACGTAAATGATTTTTAATAATTGATTGATATAAAAAAAATAATAAACGAAATTTACGTAAAACGCGAATTTAAACATTTAAATATTCTTTACACAAAAATATTGCTGATTTTATTTCCTTAAAATAGATTTCGTTGAAAGGAAAATAATTCATCAAATAATTCATTAATAATGATAAAAGAAATACTCATCGGCATATGTTGTCTTCACCTTGGCGGCGCGACCCCATGCTGGATACGAGTGCGGTGAATGCGTACGTAGGGAAAGATAACGGTCCGTGGATGGAAGCAGAAAACCAACTCAAAATACTCTCTGCGACAAAGTCCACCACAAAAAAAAAAAACGAATATTTCACCAACTCCAAGGAACAAATCTCCAAGAGAAAAATCCAGCAAAAATGCGGAATTATAATAGCATACAAATAAACTCCCTTATTACGAAGGGAGTTTTTTAGAAATCACGTGCTGCGAGTACTTTTGTTCAGAGAAAAATCCGATAAAATATCGATAAATCGGCCGCTAAGAAAACCAATCAAACCAGCGAACACCGACTTTAGCTGACTAAATTATATAAATCCAGATAACTGGCGTGATATTAATAAAATATTTAGCATTTACAACTCTGTGTGTACTCTTTTGCACTTAAAACAAATTGGCTCAGAACGGACGTTCCGGAAGATAAATCAAATAAGCACGCGCAAAATTTTAAGTAATTTAAAAACGTCCAATCATTATAGGCAATCTAATACACATATTTAATTTGAAAATTCAAATTAATAAAAATTAAATGAGTATTTAATGAAATATTCATTATGAAAATTTGAAATGTAACAAAATACTAACAATCATAAAACATCAGGTAATATGCCATAAGTGGAATCACTCGTTAGAAGTTTAAAATTAACCGCTTTTATAAAAAGAACAATAATTATTATTTATAGTATATTACTAACTCCTACCTAGTTTCACTATATAATTTCACGAGTTTCTAAGAATACATTATTGATGTTACCTTAAATATCAATCAATTACGAACGCAATTATCTTAAAGGTTACAAGAAAAAAGTAGAAAAAAACCAACAAATTCAATACGATCAATTAATAATTCACCTCAAACAAAACCCAATTAGCAATACAAGGAAATTCAAATAATCGCGCAATCACTAAGATAATCAAGGTCGCAACATTATTAGAATAAAGTGTCAACAAACTCCGTTAGATTAATAAAAAAAAATTGATGAATATTTATTAAATAATAAATCATTTAAGTGTCTTCGCAAAATTTTTAACTAATGACTCGTCGAAAAATAAATCGCCCATCTGTGTTTTCCCAGATCGGACAATCTCTTTGCTTTACCAACGAACGAACATAACAAAACACGTAAATCTCGTTTTGAGATTATTAATGAGGAATGATTATGCCTGGCCAACCGAGTTTATATAAAATGACGAGGAGCAGGTTATTCCCGCAGTATAGTTCATAACAACAACAATAACAGATATGTGAGTAAAAGATTTTTTGTTGAGTTCTTTGCTGAATCTTTCATTTGTTTGTGTATTTAATATAAGAATTTAGTGAGGATTTCAGATTTTTCAAACTATACAATTTTAGTCTTAAATATTAGGATAAATACAGTTTTTGTTATGACATTTAATAACATTTATAAAGTGGAATTCGGGAGAGGTGTCCTATGACTCATTGATGTGGAATGTATGGTTCAAATGTTTTAAAGAGTATGTCGACAGTTGTGTCGGATGTTAAATTAAAAAAAATCTCTAGAGTGCCATGGAAAATATTCTAGGTTGGCAACTCTAAAAATATACATTATAATTATTGTGTCTGACGTTTTATATGTCAATTTCTGAAGTGTGTAGCCAACTTAAATTTGAAAAAAGATTAAATCATGGCACTGTAGAGGTTTCTTTTAAGTAGTTGTGTCAAATTTTGACGTTACATGACAATGTCATACTGTTTAAGACGCGAGTATATTACGCCCGGTTTCTCCAACGCATCTTATCTAGATAAAATCGATCTTAAAAATAAGACGTTCTTAAAGTGTTGCACCAACTATAAATCAGATCTTAAAGTCATAAGAAGGTCTTACATAAGACGCCAAAAGTGGCGTCTTAAGAAGCTGATTCTAACCTAAACGTCAAAGTAACTTCAGTCAATGTGAATATGTAAAGTGGCAGTTATTTTATTTCAAGTGTTATTTCAACTGGATATGATGTAGAATTCGTAGATATGGTAGATATTGAAGAAGAAAATAACTGGCCAGCAATACTTCATCATATTTACCAACGGGATAACTTTTTCGAAAAGTATAATTGCGAGCAGTTTTTTTCTGGATTTAGGCTTACGAAAGAAAGTGTGATAAATATTCTCTAACAAATTCTCCTCCACCAGTTTTAAAAATGCCTCTCTTGTTTTCAGCGGTACTATTTATCGTCGTTACATTTTCGTGTAATAAGCTACCAAGTTTCTTCTTTTTGGCGGTTGGTCGCCGCGTGTGTTGTTATAATTTTTACTATTTTATGGATCGACACAAGAGACGTTAATAGAGTGAGCTCCTCTTTTGTTAAATGCACCTGTTTCCTTTGACTTTTCGAGCTTTTCAATGACACGAAACAATCTGCTACGGTGGATAACGGTTAGAAATAGATTTGACATTAGAAAACCTGTCAAATTACATAAAAATGCGACGTTGCCAAGCATAACCAATTCTCACCTAAAATATGTATACATTTGTTTGTGCAACGGAATACAAAATTAGGAACTACTCATAAATAAGAAGTACTTATATAAAACGGATTTTAAGATTCGTTGGAGAAACTGGGCGTAAGTGTTCTTCAGCGACCGCTCGCAGCCTCACTTCAGGGTAGGCTACAGCGCCAAGGCACACAAAATTTGAGGTTGGGATCGCGCTTTATAAATACAAGGAATTTCACAATAAAGTCCCCTTTCAATAACGGATACATATTTCTTTGGGTCTCTGGCCTACCCTAAAGTTAGGCTGCGAGCCGCAGCTGGTGTTCTTTCATTTAGAAAAGCTTTAAATCATAATTTCTTGTGAATATTCAGAGAATGTCTACACGGGCTTACGATAATAGTACACTGTGTTTGAAACCAACTAAAATAGTGTGGATTGAGGTAGACAATTTTACATAGATCTTTATTCAAGTAGGAACAAAGCCGCTAAATTGAGAGAAATGGATTTTCTGAGCCTCTTAGCATGTACCTAATGTTTCCTTATTATAATACGGAATTTAATAATAATATTAATAAATCTGCTTATTTGTCTATATTTGTGTAATTTTCATTTTAAACATTGTCCTGTACACCTAAGGTGGATGCGGGGCAATCTAAAACCAATGTTAAATCGGTAATTTTACATGTTATATAGGGAGTTTGTCTTTTGAGTATACATATCCCAATTATGTGTCGTAGATTTTCAAATATTCTGTAAAGCCGTTTCGTAATTTGTTTTTCTCTAACCATTTTTGTATATATACCTGTTTTGTACGTAGTTTTAGTCACTTCATGTTCGATAATGGCAAGCTAAATTTGCCGAAACTGCAGTCACATAAAAATAAATTGTGTTATACAAACAAAGTTAAAACGCTATTTATTGATAAATTAACATGTATAACGAAGTAAAAGCCTCCACAATACAAACAATTGTGTAAAGTTATTTAATCTAATAACACTTATGCTCGTTTGCACATCGCTCGATAAGAATCAGTGATTAGTAAATCAATGATTATATTAATCAACCTGCTTTGTTTGCACCGTCATCTGGTTAGTAAATCGGCGATCATAGAAAGCATTATATAGATTATAAATGAAATTGTTAAAGTTTTTAATTATTTAATGTTGGCGAATTGTAAAAAATCACGGTTTTTAGTTATGTTGTGTTGGTAATAATTATTTAAGTAGATGTTATTTAAAAATTGAGACGAAATGTCAGTTGCTGATGTAAAGGTACGTTTTTACTTTAAACGAGTTAATACAAATATAATTTGGGCATAGGTAATAATAATTTTTAGATGTCACAGAAAAGAGCGATGGGGTTCAATTTTTCACCTGACGAAAAAATTTGTGTTTGAACATAATAAATATATATATATATATATAATATATAAGTAATATTAAGGTTGATATATATATATATAGATATATATCAACCTTAATATTACTTATTACAAACTTACCTATCACTTGCAAATTCAATTCTATTTGTTATTTGTTCTTCAATTAACGTTAATAAGTATAAGGCGCTTTGTTTTTTCAATCGAAATCTTTTTTGAAAACTACTATCAACTAGGATAGAATTGATTTTTAGGTTTACCTGACGTGGAACACTAAAGTTAATTAAATCAATTACATCTAGTTCATCGTACAACAGCTTATTATAAATTAAAAACTTCACAAATAAATGGTCCACAATAAGTTAGCATAAATAGGAACCAAGCTAACTCACTGTCGAAGAGTTTGGTCGTAGGTATATTCTAAGATAAATTACTTATTAAGGGCGCCAGTAACCATTTACACCCTGGCTCCTAAATACATAAAATAACCGGTTACAAATTACTTTACTGACGTTGGACCAATTATCATCAAGTAATTCAAACAAACATAACAATAATCAAAGGTGTGTCAAATAAACCAAAACCAGAATTAAACCCCAAATAAATATTTATTTAATAAAATATTTATGTATATATGTATATCAAAATAATAATAATAAAAAAACAGTAAATATGTATATATATATAAAAAAAGGAATATGAAATTTAATTTGATTAATAATTAAATCGCTTAAATTTGTTCTAACAGTAAATAACTATATTTTTCCCCAAAAATGATCATTCATGGTTCACAAAAAAATGTAATCATTAATTCACACTTAGAATAGGAAAATCAAAATATTATTTATAACTTCGTTTTTTTTTAATCATAAATTATGAATTTAAATTCTTTTAATTAATTATTGAATTAAGTCACTGCCGAATTAAACAAAGAAAAAAAACCTATTAATGGATGCGCTTATATCAGCACCGTAGCACAGACATATATTTATTAAATTAAAATGATTCACTATTAAATTGTCTAACTTATTGAATTTACAAAAGAATAACTGCTGTATTTATTTAACTTTATTTTCATTAAAACTTATCTTGAATCCTGTCCCGTAATCAGTCCTCTGCGCTAATTCCGAACGGAACCCCCGAGTGAAGTATTTTTCCTCAATCCGATTAGAAAACTTCAGCCTCCAACCAATCAGGAAAATAACCACAGAAACCGGAAACCTCGAAATGCGTAGGATGAAAATCTGCTAACCCCCCAGGTTTTAGAGTTTTTGAATTCAAACAAAAAAAACCAACGTAATAAAAAAAAACCCTAAAATATTGAAATTTCGTATAAGCATTTTTGTTTATGAGAAAAAATAAACAGGACTAACACAACAGAAGCACAAAGATAATCAAAGATGAATTAATTAAAATAAACCTTACCTCTTTCAGAGGGTTTTTACCTCCACAAAATAGATAACGAATTATTTCCACGGCAACGGTTAGAAGTGAAACAAATCCTCCTCAGAGTGTTTCCGCAATTAACTCCAAAATTCTTCAGAATAATACAAATATCTCCAAAATAATTGCAGAACAAAGTGGTGCACGTAAATCCAGATATTTGATGAATAAAATTCACTAACGCGTCAGCCACAGCACACCTCTCCGTGTCCGTGCGAAAGATAATCCAATAACCCCGAAGGGGATTAAAAAAACCAAAGACGATTATTTCTCGCCGGCGCGAGCGCCGAGTGAACTCAGACAATACGAAAATCATTTGACGCGCGCGCGCAGCGCTATTTAAATTAAAACAAAAGAAGAGCCTATAAAATTTAACAATTAAGTTAAATACAAATTCATCTCCTACGTAATTACATCTCTACTCAGCCAACTAATATTAGCAAATAATATTAATTAATTGAAAAGTGGATACCAATTTGTTATAAATGTAAGTAATACCGATTATATAAAAAAATAAATCGTAATGATAAATTGAACCGTTAAAATCGTTGTCTTTTAATAAATTGAATTCAATTTCCATTTTCAAGTAACTTTCGACAAATGTCAGTACTTAATCAGACAAAATCGACCGATTAAAAATTTGGCGAATTGTAAAAAATCACGGTTTTTACTTATGTTGTGTTGGTAATACTTATTTAAGCAGATGTTATTTAAAAATTGAGACGAAATGTCAGTTGCTGATGTAAAGGTACGTTTTTACTTTAAACGAGTTAATACAAATATAATTTGGGCATAGGTAATAATAATTTTTAGATGTCACAGAAAAGAGCGATGGGGTTCAATTTTTCACCTGACGAAAAAATTAGTGTTTGAACATAATAAATATATATATATATATATATATATATATATATATATACAGGGTGGGCCACGAATAACGCCTATTAAAAGTTTTCGGGGTTCCTGACAGAGGAAAAATTTGAAAATATTCTACATTGCACGGTTGAATGCGATTACCTCATGGAAAATATTTTGACTTTCTATCACTTCCGGTTGTACCGGAAATGGCTACCAACTTTGTTATTTTAAATGGAACATCCTATATATGAATTTTTTTTTAGATTCCCCGTTCAATTGTCTACCCTCTCATATGAATTTTTGTCCACTTAACTCTTACAGTTTTTGAGTTAAAAATTTATTTGTCAAATATTGGCCTCAAATAGACGTTTTGAAAAATGCCTATAACTTCTAGTAGGGACAAGATAGACAGACGAGCGGCATCTTGAATTGTTACTTATAGATCCCACTAGAATTAAAAAAATTGACATCTGTCAATTTTGACAGGTATTCTGGGAGGAAAGAAATTTCGAAATAACTCAAAAACTACTTGCTCTAGATATAGGGAGACATAATACTTTTATGTTGCAAATTGTCTTGCCAATCACCATATGAGATAAAATATTGGTCATTCCATTTGAAAATATTGAATTATGATGTTTTTAAGTGGGCACTGAAATATTGACATTTTTGAAATACCTTTTGTCAAAATTGACAGATCTCAATTTTTTTAATTCTAGAGGGATCTATAAGTAACAATTCAAGATGCCGCTCGTCTGTCTATCTTGTCCCTACTAGAAGTTATAGGCATTTTTCAAAACGTCTAATTGAGGTCAATATTTGACAAATACATTTTTAACTCAAAAACTGTAAGAGTTAAGTGGACATAAATTCATATGAGAGGGTAGACAATTGAACGAGGAATCTAAAAAAAAATTAATATATAGGATGTTCAATTTATAATAACAAAGTTGGTAGCCATTTCCGGTACAACCGGAAGTGATAGAAAGTCGATATATTTTCCATGAGGTGATCGCATTCAACCGTGCAATGTAGAATTTTTTCAAATTTTTGCTCTGTCAGGAACCCCGAAAACTTTTAATGGGCGTTATTCGTGGCCCACCCTGTATATGAACCTTAATATTACTTATTACAAACTTACCTATCACTTGCAAATTCTATTTGTTATTTGTTCTTCAATTAACGTTAGTAAGTATAAGGCGCTTTGTTTCTTCAATCGAAATCTTTTTTGAAAACTACTATCAACTAGGATATCAAAGTAATTGATTCTTAGGTTTACCTGACGTGGAACACCAAAGTTAATTAAATCAATTACATCTAGTTCATCGTCGACTTTTAATAAATTGAATTCAATTTCCATTTTCAAGTAACTTTCGATAAATGTCAGTACTTAATCAGACAAAATCGACCGATTAAAAATTTGAGGTAAATCTAAAGTTTCGATTAACCTCAAATTTTTAATCGGTCGATTTTGTCTGTTTAAGTACTGATTATTGTTTAAATGGCGGTGCAATAGAATTATCCGAAAATCGATGATAAAATATTTAATCGACCGGGGTGCAAACAGGTATTAGTATTTTTTCACAAATTAAAACTTTATTCCAACTAGTTTCGGTTTGTTAGACCATTTTCAAAGGAATGTACAGAGCGCCAAGTGCCAGATGAGAAATTAATTCAAGGAATTTTTAAATATCCGTTGTTTTCTTAAATGAGGTCAATTTGAGGTTTAAACGAGTGTTTTCCACTCCCAGACTGAGCATGAAGTAAAATTTCGAGTTTAGAAAAGCCTGAAAATTTGGTTTGGTCGCGTAGCGCGAAGCGCGGAGCGACCAAACCAAATTTTCAGGCTTTTCTAAACTCGAAATTTTACTTCATGCGCCACGCGTATAAGATACTGATTTCAAGCAAAATTTATTCGTTTACAATATTTCAGTGCTTTCAGTGTTTAATACGCGTGGCGCATGAAGTAAAATTTCGAGTTTAGAAAAGCCTGAAAATTTGGTTTGGTCGCTCCGCGCTTCGCGACCAAACCAAATTTTCAGGCTTTTCTAAATTCGAAATTTTACTTCATGCTTAGTCTGGGAGTGGAAAACAATGGTTTTAACCTTTACATTGAACTATTTAAAAAAAACGTATGCATATGTATACTTAATAGAAAATTGCCTGCATGTATACTTAAAAAAAAGCTTTAAATCATAATTTCTTGTAAATGTTTTCTTTTGAGTATACATATCCCAATTACGTGTTGTGGATTTTTAAATATTCGTTGTTTTCGTAAAAGATATTGATTTGAAATTTAAACGAGTGTTTTCCACTCCCAGACTTAGCATGAAGTAAAATTTCGAGTTTAGAAAAGCCTGAAAATTTGGTTAGGTCGCGTAGCGACCTAACCAAATTTTCAGGCTTTTCTAAACTCGAAATTTTACTTCATGCGCCACGCGTATAAGATACTGTTTTCAAGGACAATTTATTTGTTTACAATATTTCAGTGCTTTCAGTGTTTAATACGCGTGGCGCATGAAGTAAAATTTCGAGTTTAGAAAAGCCTGAAAATTTGGTTTGGTCGCTCCGCGCTTCGCGCTACGCGACCAAACCAAATTTTCAGGCTTTTCTAAACTCGAAATTTTACTTCATGCTTAGTCTGGGAGTGGAAAACAATGGTTTTAACCTTTACATTGAACTATTTAAAAAAAACGTATGCATATGTATACCTAATAGAAAATTGCCTGTATGTATACTTAAAAAAAGCTTTAAATCATAATTTCTTGTAAATGTTTTCTTTTGAGTATACATATCCCAATTACGTGTTGTGGATTTTTAAATATTCGTTGTTTTCGTAAAACATATTGATTTGAAATTTAAACGAGTGTTTTCCACTCCCAGACTTAGCATGAAGTAAAATTTCGAGTTTAGAAAAGCCTGAAAATTTGGTTAGGTCGCGTAGCGCGAAGCGCGGAGCGACCTAACCAAATTTTCAGGCTTTTCTAAACTCGAAATTTTACTTCATGCGCCACGCGTATAAGATACTGATTTCAAGCAAATTTTATTCGTTTACAATATTTCAGTGCTTTCAGTGTTTAATACGCGTGGCGCATGAAGTAAAATTTCGAGTTTAGAAAAGCCTGAAAATTTGGTTTGGTCGCTCCGCGCTTCGCGCTACGCGACCAAACCAAATTTTCAGGCTTTTCTAAACTCGAAATTTTACTTCATGCTTAGTCTGGGAGTGGAAAACAATGGTTTTAACCTTTACATTGAACTATTTAAAAAAAAGCGTATGCATATGTATACCTAATAGAAAATTGCCTGTATGTATACTTAAAAAAAAGCTTTAAATCATAATTTCTTGTAAATGTTCTCTTTTGAGTATACATATCCCAATTACGTGTTGTAGATTTTTAAATATTCGTTGTTTTCTTAAAAGATATTGATTTGAAATTTAAACGAGTGTTTTCCACTCCCAAACTAAGCATGAAGTAAAATTTCGAGTTTAGAAAAGCCTGAAAATTTGGTTAGGTCGCGTAGCGCGAAGCGCGGAGCGACCAAACCAAATTTTCAGGCTTTTCTAAACTCGAAATTTTACTTCATGCGCCACGCGTATAAGATACTGATTTCAAGCAAAATTTATTCGTTTACAATATTTCAGTGCTTTCAGTGTTTAATACGCGTGGCGCATGAAGTAAAATTTCGAGTTTAAAAAAGCCTGAAAATTTGGTTTGGTCGCGTAGCGCTTCGCGCTACGCGACCAAACCAAATTTTAAGGCTTTTCTAAACTCGAAATTTTACTTCATGCTTAGTCTGGGAGTGGAAAACACTCGGTTTAATCTTCAAATTGAACTCTTAAAAAATAGCGAAAGCATATGTATATCTAATAGAAAATTCCCTGTATGTATACTTAAAAGAAAAATTCTCTGTATGAACAGATTAATCCAATGACTATTTGCCAAATCTACTGAATGCGCATTCGATTCAACTTACATTTTCGTTTGAGCTTAGATAAAATCAACGTAAATGCATTATTTATTTCAGTAAATACGTGAAGTATTTAGTAGATGTAGATATTGGACTTATACCACTCAAACTCACTTTTAAAACGATTATGCACATTAATGATTTGTGGCTGGGTTTTTGCAGATTTATTTTTACGAAGACAATGTCAAAATGTGACGTTTAACCTTAAAATTTTAAAGCTGCATACCGGAACATACGTTTTCGCCATCTAAAAACCACAACAGACATATTATGAAGTTTTCTCTCTCTTTTCACACACGTAATCGGATGACATTAAACTATTTTCGTATTGCATGTATTGGCGCAGAAAACACTACAAATCAAAGAAACCATGGGACCCCTCTCGTGAATCGTACCTTAGGTTTTTAAGATTATACACGATTCAACCCTGTATCGTAAATCGTGGCACACACGATTAGAGACAAAATGTTCTTGTCTTCATGATTTAAGCTGTGGAATGCTGGTTACAAATAGATTTATTTCATTGTAGTGTAATTGCAATGTGAAAAAATATTTGTATCTGCAACTATAAAGTTATTCATCTGAATTCATTTAAAGCTTCTAACGGCTGTTTCCACTCCTTGATTAAGCATGAAGTAAAATATCGAGTTTAGATAAAAAGAAGACATTTAGTTTGGTCGCATTGAGAAGCTTCGTTACGCAACTAAATCAATTTTCTGGCTTTTCTAAACTCGAAGTTTTACTTCATGCTTAATCTAGAATTAGAAACACTCATTAGATGCTTCAAATTGAACGCTGTTATAGAACCAACAAATAAGTAGTGGAATTATTATTATTGTTATTATATCATATGTTCAATAAAAAAAACCTCTAGAGTGCCATGATTTAATCTCTTTTCAAATTTAAGTTGGCTACACACTTCAGGAGTTGACATATAAAACGTCAGAAATAATAATTATAATGGGCTCGATCATCAAAATATTCGACATTCAACATGTTTGGATTTTGTTTGTGATGTATGTTGGTATCTGATGACCGATAGTCCGGCGATTTTGATTATGTGTGTTGTTTGTTTTCGTTTTAGCTGTAAATTAAATATATTTATCGATGGATAATGCCCAATTACACTTTATTTTATTTGATGGCAGAGAAAATTTAGTTCCATTGCTGAATATAATTAGTTAAATATTTTTTAAACATTAAAAGTGCGATTCATTTCGCAATCTACAACAAGTTAGTCTTACAAAGACTATATCAAACACTCATTGAAACAACTACTTCCCGGGCTAATACCCCGACGGACATTGAATTATACAACAAGTGTTTGCTGTTACATACAGTAACCTACTGCAAATGTAACAATTTGGGTCAAATTATTCAGGCCATCTACAGATGCGTTTCGAGATTTATCTCTCATCAGTATAGCTTTGCCATTCCCTCTAAACAATTTGACACCTTAGACTGGCGGCCTC
Organism: Philonthus cognatus; assembly: GCA_932526585.2. Lineage (NCBI taxonomy): Eukaryota > Metazoa > Arthropoda > Insecta > Coleoptera > Staphylinidae > Philonthus > Philonthus cognatus. The sequence continues at coordinate 51,759,252 of OW052247.1, read as the reverse complement.
GTTACCGTTCAAACATAAGTATAAATGAAATTGCCAATTCTTGGTTGCAGAATACTTCAAACATTAACATAAACATTTGCAGTAGGTTACTGTATGTAACAGCAAACACTTGTTGTATAATTCAATGTCCGTCTGGGTATTAGCCCGGGAAGTAGTTGTTTCAATGAGTGTTTGATATAGTCTTTGTAAGACTAACTTGTTGTAGATTGCGAAAAGAATCGCACTTTTAATGTTTGAAGTATTCTGCAACCAAGAATTGGCAATTTCATTTATACTTAAATATTTTTTATTTTTTATTTTTTTATTTCAGAAAATTTGTGTTGTTACAAAATGTTTACACAAGTCAGATACGATAATATAATGATTACATTATTATGTACTTAAAAGTGAATTAAATAACTATAAATAATGTGTAAATAAATATAATGCTCGTACATGTATAAAATCAATATTTCAAAGCTTAATTCTAAAGACAACACAACTAATTAAAAATGTGGGTAATAAGTATCGAGTGATTATTAAATAAAACAGATGATAAATAGTATATATACAACAAACACAGACACTTTAAAATATAAATAAATTCGAGTTATTATAAAATTAATTAAAATTGTGTATAAAAACAAACACAAACAGTTTAAAAGTATAAATAAATGACAGTGCTTATAAAATAAACGAAATCAAGAGTTTCTAGACTATGTGGTTGAGGCACTTCCCTACCGCCTATTTTAATTCAGAGATGCGTAGTTATCTGCCAGACACTCGTTATTGTTATAGAACGCTTTTTCACAGAAATACGATTTCATTCTAACTTTAAATTGATTATTATTCAGTGCTTTTATTAATTCAGACAATTTGTTGTAGACTTTAGGTCCATAATAGTTGATGCCATTTTGCGATTTGGATAAACGTAGCTGTTCAGTGCAAATACTTGATTGGGTTCTTGTATTGTACCCATGAATATCGCTACGTAGGCGATAAGATACTCAATTACACAAACAATACTCTATTTACACAAATACTATTTTTTTCTGACCTTGCAGTAATTCACGAATCTCCTTACGTTTAGTAATTTCATGATAGATATTATTAAATACATAATTTTGCACATCCATAACCTCGACTAGCTTAAAAGTTTAACTCGCCAATACCAATCGCCAGTATCAATCAGTCTAAATAGCACGATTGCAAAAATGGCGACAGCTGCCCTAACATATTCACGATTAACAGTCCGGTCATCAGAGGATTCCCCAACAGTTGACAGTAAACTCGCAACTGTTGTCTTTAATGAACGAGCCCAGTATATTTTTAGAGTTGCCAACCTAGAATATTTTCCATGGCACTCTAGAGATTTTTTTAATTGAACATACGATATTATATGGTATGTTCAATAAAAAAAAACCTCTAGAGTGCCATGATTTTATCTTTTTTAAATTTAAGTTGGCTTCACGCTTTAGGAATTGACAGGGTTGCCAACCTACAATATTTACCATGGCACTCTATAGGTTTTATTGTATTGAACATACGATACCTTCTTACTTACAATTTCGTTAAAGAATGTTTTAATTATTTTCAATTTTACATATTTTAGGTTTAAGTTACTGCTGTTCTTTTTGGTCTGTGGTTATGCCGCAAGTGTTGAATACACTTTGGAAAACTGCAAATGCGGCCAAGGCTATGAACCACAAGCTGATCCAGCAGGAAAAGTCACGTGCGGTGGGATTTATTTAGCCCATGCGAAACCGTGCAATGTCCCAGATGAACCAAAATGCGTGTGCACAAAGGAAAAAGTGAGTGCCATTCAGAAAGACCAAGAAGGAACGTGGTGTCTACCAGCGGGTGGCGAACACAAGAGATGGGCGTGTGAAAACAAAGAGGAATGGGAGAAATACAAAGTGGATTTAGATGAATATAAGAAGACGCATGCTGATTATAATTAAGAAAATGTAAGAATTATTTTATTGATAAAGTTTTGAATAGGTAGTAATTTGTATTATTTTTATCCTGTATAGTTTTCTACTTTGTTATATAGGGTTACTCAAAATTTCAAACGTTTATTTCTTTCAAACTACAAAAGGTAGAACCATAATTCCAACGTTCCTGGATAGAGAAAAGATTAAAATTTGAACAGTCCAGAAGTTCCAACCACGACGGCATTGGCGCTGTTATTTGTCATGTTGATTGTTTCTAGTAAAATGGCGACACAACAAGAAAAGTCATTTTGTGTGCTGCAATTAGCAAAACTAAAGTCTATTATTGAAGTTCAACGTGATTTTCGCCGTCAGTTTAATAAACAACTGCCTCGTCATGAGCAGATTTACCAGTGGCATCGAAAATTCGTAGACGATGGTTGCATCTGCAAACAGAAAAGCACGGGATGTCCACGCACATCGAATGAAAATGTCGAGCGTATTCGTACAGTTTACGAAAAGGAGCCCAAAAACCTCTCTTGAAAATATACGACATCGAATTGTTGAAGCTGTAAATTCGATGACTAGAGACCAGCTGATTCGTGTGTGGCAAGAAATGAGCCACCGTTTTGATATTTGTCGTGTAACACATAGTGGTCATATGAATTCATAAAAATTGAACTTTTCTCTATCAAGAAACGTTGGAATTGTTTTTCTATCTATTGTCGTTTGGAAGAAATAAATGTTTGAAATCTGTTCCTTCGGTTTGAATAGCCCTGTACATTATAATTCATAAACACTTTTTAACATTATTTGTACAAGTAACGGCCAGTTGCACCAAACATGTTTTTTTTTTAATTGGTTTATTTTAAACAATTACAATGACATATATATATACACATTTTTTTATAATAAGTGGTGATTTCGTCCAGCTTCATTGCAGTTGATTCCTTTGGTTTCATTCCTTCTGTCCTCGCCTCGTGATGTTGGCTTGATCGCGGGCTAACGTTATTGAAGGATATTTGTTATTTTATTTTCGTGTTATTCCTTTAGTTTAATTTATTGTTTACAAGTAGATTTTTAATTTTTAGTTTGAAGGGAATAAATTTTAATGTTTTTATGTGTGTTGGTAGTTTGTTAAATATGCGTATCGTGTCAGTCGTTAAGTGCTGTGACTATTTTTTTGTTCTGAATTTGTCTGTTCGGAGGTCTGATTTCCTTCTGGTTGTATAAGTGTGTATTTGCTTGTTTGGTTTGATTTTAATGCTTGATTTTATTAATTTGTGTTGTATTTTGTAAATTAGTAATAAGTTATTATATATTATTAGTTTGTTTATATCTAGTTCTTTTGTGGTTTCGTATACTTTATGACTTCGTGTTCTTTTATTAAGGAGGTATAGTATTTTTAATATTTTATTTTGTTGAACTAGTTCAAATCTGAACTCTAGTTGAAAGTCACATTAGAACAATAGGAACTGTCATCTTGAACTCAAGTTCAGCTTGAACTTGAGTTCAACGTTTCTGGTGCAACTGGGCCTATGATTTTATTAAGTGAGTTTCGACAACTTCCACTTTTTATTTAATGAGACGTTGAAATTGTCGACACTATAGTCACTTAATAAAGTCTTAGTTATACAAACAAAATTAAAAACTACTATATGGTTGAGGCTGTTAGTTGTTGAAACTCCACAAGATCACTTTAATTTGTTTAGGTTTCAAAATTATATTTATTGTACTACAACAATTGTTGTACATGTACCATTCATCTACCTGATGAAGCCACAGTGTGGTGAAACAATTGTTGTAGTACAATAAATATAATTTTAAAACCTAAACAAATTAAGTGTTTTATTAAAGTAACATTAAAAAAAGCTTAATTTAATTTAATATATAAAATTACGAAAATGTTTGTGTAAACTGTAAAACAATGAGTCTTAATTAATAAGACTACTAAGGCAATAAATATCCATTGAAACAACTACATCTCGTGCAAATGCACCGCCGGATATTGAATTATACAACGAAATTTGTAAAATCTTATTTTGAATTTGAAATATTCATGTTGAAGTGCTTTATTTGTTTACAGAAAATTGTCTAATTTATGAAAAGTAATTAAGGTACGATTCACGAGAGGTGTCCCATGGTTTTCTTGATTTTCTGCACCAAAATATGTAACACGAAAATAGTTTGATGTCATCAGATTACGTGTGTGAAAAGAGACAGAAAACTTCATAACATGTCTGCTATGGTTTTTAGATGAAACATGATAAAACGTATGTTCCGGTATGCAGCTTTAAAATGTTAAGGTTAGGCGTCATATTTTGACAATGTCTTCGTGAAACTAAATCTGCAAAAACCCAGCCACAAATTAGGTTACTCTCCAGATCGAAATACTCCGATTTTTGAATTGTTTTAAACTGAGCCGCGTGTAGACATGTGTGGAACACACAAATGTTAGGATAAAGTTCTTTCGGAGACTTACCATTTAGCCGCAAATCGTATTTTAAATTCCGATTTTGAGGTTATATGCGGTGGTATTTTCGGGTGACTAAGCATATTACAGGTATAAATTGTACACATAATGAAATTATCTCCAAAATTATGACGTAATTAATTCAAATTGTAATATTATCTTCATTTATACAGCCAAAATCACAATATTAATTTCACACTAAATCTAACGTCTACTGACGTTTATTTAAACTAATAAATATATAATTCTAGATTGATTATTATTCATGTTTAGATTATGAGTATTTTAGCTTTTGGTATAAAAAAAATAGAGTTGCAGCAGTGGAGTAACAACAAAATTGTTGGCCATCAACGCAACTAGAAATTATGGTTATAGAAGTTAGAGACAAATTAGAATATTTTAATTACAAAATTATTTTTTTACGTTATAATCCCAGTCATTGAAAAAACATTTTAGTAAGCGGATCTTTTTAAAAAATTTAATAAATTTTTTAAAAAGATCCGCTTACTAAAATGTTTTTTCAATGACTGGGATTATAACGTAAAAAAATAATTTTGTAATTAAAATATTCTAATTTGTCTCTAACTTCTATAACCATAATTTCTAGTTGCGTTGATGGCCAACAATTTTGTTGTTACTCCACTGCTGCAACTCGAGTTGATTTTCGTAAACTGCAAATGTGAATTTATTGAAAATCAAAAGTAGTATACACTTATACTATAATTTTATACATAACTGAGTACATGGTGATTTTATAATTAAAGTATATGTGATATTGTTACGAGATCAATTTACTAAAAAGTAATGGTACAATATCACAATATTCTCGTTTCCGCGTAAAGGTAGCGCCATCTACTTTTTTATATCATAAATTAAAATACTTGTAATTTTCTAATGGATCCAATATATATATATATATATATATATATATATATATATATATATATATATATACACCATTTCATTTGTTTCTGGATCTCGCCTAGCCATGCTTTCGTGTTGTTATGTTGCAGTATCAACATTTACATTTTTTATTAGTTGCCACTCCTGATTCCTTATTTTAACAGTGTTGCAATAATTTATGATATCATAAGTAATCCTCTTTTTAATTTTCAAGAGGTTTATTGTTAATCTTGCAACAATTATTTCGCCACGCGGTCGCTACTTCGAGCATTTTATTATTAAATCAAATTAATCTAGTGTTGCAATGCTGTGTCAATGTCAAAGTGAAAAATAATTTCAGGGCTTAAAAATTGTTTGACATGAAAATTATCAGTATCACAAGAGGGTGGGAATAAATTTGCAATTCTACAAACAAATACTGAGGGCCAACAGAAGAGAGAATGACCAAAATTAAGGTGGATGGATGGAGTTGATCAAAATGTGTTAACGGGAAGACCCAAGCGAGAAATACAAATGGATGACGAAATAAGTTTGCAGAGCCGAATTCATTATATTTGTTATATACAATATTATTGCTGTGTTTGTATGTACAAAAACCAAGTAGTAAATTTTGTTAATCTTAAAACTGCATATTATTATCCTTTTATATCTGAAAATTTGTAAAACAGGCAACAGTGTAAGATCACAATAGTCAGAAATTATAACCTTAAAATTGAACATCTGACAGTGACATTTAAAAACCCTGATTTAAAACACAACCAGCCCCATTTACAATACTTAAACTGTCACTTTTCCATAGCTAGGCGAGATCCAGAAACAAATGGAATATATTATATATCCATTATTTCAAATAAACGTCAGTACACGTCATATTTAGTGTAAAATAAATATAGTGATTTTTGCTGTATAAATTGAGATACTACTACAATTTTGATTATTTACGTCATAATTTTGGAAATAATTTCATCATATGTACAATTTATTCCTGCAATGTGCTTATTTACCCAAATATACCAACCTATATAACCTCAAAATTGGAACTTAAAATACAATTTGCAGCTAAACGGTAAGTCTCCGAAAGAACTTTATCTTAACATTTGTGCGTCCCACACACGCTTACTTCCAGTTTCGCTGGCAAACTCTCAAAAATCTTAGTATTCCGTTCTAGAGAAAACCCACAAATTATTTTAATTAATGTGCAGAATCGTTTTAAATGTGAGTTTAAGTGGTATAATTCCAATTTCCACATCTACTAAATAATTCAGGTATTTACAGAAATAAATAATGCATTTATATTGATTTTGTGTAAGCTTAAACGAAAATGTTAGTTGAATCGAATGTGCATTCAGTAGATTTGGCAAATAGTTATCGGATTAATCTGTTAATACAGGGAATTTATTTTTTAAGTATGCATACAGGGAATTTTCTATTAGGTATACATATGCATACGTTATTTTTTTTTAAAGAGCTTAATTTGCAGCTTAAAACGAGTGTTTTCCACTCCCAGACTAAGCATGAAGTAAAATTTCGAGTTTAGAAAAGCCCCGCGTAGAAAATTTGTCGAGGGTCGCGCAGCGACCCGAGACAAATTTTCACGGGGCTTTTCTAAACTCGAAATTTTACTTCATGCGCCACGCGTATTAAACACCAAAAGCGCTGAGATATTGTTAACGAGTAAACTTCGCTTGAAATTAATGTTTAGTACGCGTGGCGCATGAGGTAAAATTTCGAGTTTAGAAAAGCCTGAAAATTTGGTTTGGTCGCGCAGCGCGAAGCGCGGAGCGGCCAAACCAAATTTTCAGGCTTTTCTAAACTCGAAATTTTACTTCATGCGCCACGCGTATTAAACACTGAAAGCACTGAAATATTGCGAATGAGTAATCTTCGCTTGAAATCAGTGTTTAGTACGCGTGGCGCATGAAGTAAAATTTCGAGTTTAGAAAAGCCTGAAAATTTGGTTTGGTCGCTCCGCGCTTCGCGCTACGCGACCAAACCAAATTTTCAGGCTTTTCTAAACTCGAAATTTTACTTCATGCTTAGTCTGGGAGTGGAAAACACTCGTTTAACCTTCAAATTGACATCTTTTAAGAAAACAACGAATATTTAAAAATCTACAACATGTAATTCGGATATGTATACTAAAAAAAAAAAAATTCACAAAAAATTATGATTTACAGCTTTTTCTAAGTATACATACAGGGAGTATTCTATTAAAAGCATACGCTTTTTTTAAATAGTTAAATTTGAAGCTTAAAACAAGTGTTTTCCATTCCCAGACTAAGCATGAAGTAAAATTTCGTGTTTAGAAAAGCCTGAAAATTTGGTTTGGTCGCGTAGCGCGAAGCGCGGAGCGGCCAAACCAAATTTTCAGGCTTTTCTAAACTCGAAATTTTACTTCATGCGCCACGCGTATTAAACACTGAAAGCACTGAAATATTGCGAATGAGTAATCTTCGCTTGAAATCAGTGTTTAGTACGCGTGGCGCATGAAGTAAAATTTCGAGTTTAGAAAAGCCTGAAAATTTGGTTTGGTCGCTCCGCGCTTCGCGCTACGCGACCAAACCAAATTTTCAGGCTTTTCTAAACTCGAAATTTTACTTCATGCTTAGTCTGGGAGTGGAAAACATTCGATTAAACTTCAAATTGACATCTTTTAAGAAAACAACGAATATTTAAAAATCTACAACATGTAATTCGGATATCTATACTAAAAAAAAATTCACAAGAAATTATGATTTACAGCTTTTTTTTAAGTATACATACAGGGAGTTTTCTATTAAAAGCATACGCTTTTTTTAAATAGTTCAATTTGAAGCTTAAAACGAGTGTTTTCCACTCCCAGACTAAGCATGAAGTAAAATTTCGAGTTTAGAAAAGCCTGAAAATTTGGTTTGGTCGCGTAGCGCGAAGCGCGGAGCGGCCAAACCAAATTTTCAGGCTTTTCTAAACTCGAAATTTTACTTCATGCGCCACGCGTATTAAACACTGAAAGCACTGAAATATTGTGAATGACTAAACTTTGCTTGAAATCAGTGTTTAGTACGCGTGGCGCATGAAAAAATCGTGGCGCATTTAAAAATCTATATCACGTAATTGGGATATGTATACTTAAAAAAGAAACAATTCACAAAAAATTATGATTAAAGCTTTTCTAAAAGAAAGAACACTAATATACTCGCGCGACCTAAACAGTATGACATTGTCATGTAACGTTAAAATTTGACACATCTAGGAAAAATCGTTGCAGATACAACTGTCGACATACTCTCTAAAAAATTTGAATCACAAATTCCACATCAATGAGTCATAGGGCATTTCTCCCGAATTCCACTATATTTTTATTTTTGTTATCGATTTTGAAAAACGAATAATATAAATAGGGTATACGCGTGTGAATTTTTATGCACACAGAGGCTTTTATTTATTAAAATACGAAACATTTGTGAGGGATAAGAATCCAAGGTCTCGGTTAAAACGTTCATTCCATTTTCATATTAAATCAATAACATCCGTTTGCCCCCCGGTAAACACAGCCTTGTCCCCGAACTCGATACGGGGGTTCGTCCCCCCTCATCCCCTTTCGTGTTCCACGAAATCAAATAATTCTCTCGACTTTCGTGCGTAAATGTTCGAAGAAAGTGATATCATAAAGATTACTTAATAATATAAATTCAAATTCAAAACTATTTGAATTCGAGAAAATAAGCTTACGCTTCTTATAGTTTGCACACTTTAAACATAATATATAAAATTACGAAAAAACTATTCGTGAAAATGCAAACGATGTCTTAATTAATAAGACAACTTAAGACGATAAATATCCATTGAAACAACTATTTGCACGGGAAGTAGTTGTTTCAATGGATATTTATCGTCTTAAGTTGTCTTATTAATTAAGACATCGTTTGCATTTTCACGAATAGTTTTTTCATAATTTTATATATTACTTAATAATATTTTAGATTCTAATAATTCATTATGCATGAGTAATATTTTCAACTCTTGAACTAATTTCTCACTTAAGTTTGCGAATTATTATTGGGAAAATCCAATGTTTTTGGTAGTCACTAGTTCCAGCACCATTCATGTACTGATTCTAGGAAAATATTACATTATACATCAAAATAATATATAAAATTACGAAAAAACTATTCGTGAAAATTCCCAAAATTCCCGTGCAAATACACCTCCGGAGGTGTATTTGCACGGGAATTTTGGGAATTTTCACGAATAGTTTTTTCGTAATTTTATATATTATTTTGTATTTACACGGGAAGTAGTTGTTTCAATGGATATTTATCGTCTTAAGTTGTCTTATTAATTAAGGCATTGTTCGCATTTTCACGAATAGTTTTTTCGTAATTTTATATATTATGTTTAAAGTGTGCAAACTATAAGAAGCGTAAGCTTATTTTCTCGAATTCAAATAGTTTTGAATTTGAATTTAACATCAAAATAATCCTAAAACTTGGGGAATTTTAATGTCAGCAATTGAAAACGATTCAGTTATTTAGTTTTTTTGTAAAAAAAATCCTGAAAATAGCTATTTTTTGAGTCATTTATTTACTCCTTTTTAGGCAACAAAAACTTGTACTACGTGAAATTCAAGGGTGTCCGTACATTCTGCATTCAATTAGCTCAACATTTATTAAAAAAAATTTGCATGATATATTACGTTTACCTTTTTATGCTGGAAATAGAAATATAGGTCTATCTGACTCTAGCAAATGGCTGGGCAGAGTCTATTCACGATTCTGCTTTATCTTGCCCCATAACTTGAAATTGTTTAACCGATTAGCTAAAAAACTTAAACAGTGGTTTATTTCACAAATATTTTTATAAAAATTTGTGACGAAAGTCGAGAGAATCATTTGATTTTGTGGAAAACTAAAGGAGGAGGGGTTAGTTTCACAAACAATTTCACAAAAATTTGTGAAACACACCACAGTGTTGTTTAATTGTTTAACTAATTGAGTGGCCCAACTGCAAAACTCACATTCTTGAAAACTTTTGGCAAATTGCAAAAAACACGTGTACTTTAACATGGCCGACATAAAAAAAAACAAATCAACTTTCACAAAAAGTGGAGAATGTGAGTTTTGCAGTTGGACCACTCAATTAGTTAAACAATTAAACAACACTGTGGTGTGTTTCACAAATTTTTTTGGAATTGTTTTTGAAACTAACCCCTCCTCCTTTAGTTTTCCACAAAATCAAATGATTCTCTCGACTTTCGTCACAAATTTTTATAAAAATATTTGTGAAATAAACCACTGTTTAATTTTTTTTACCTAATCGGTTAAACAATTTCAAGTTATGGGGCAAGATAAAGCAGAATCGTGAATTATGGTATACAAAATAATGATAGACATAAATAAACATATAGAATAATAACAATATTGCTACTCAAGTGTTGTTATTGGCCGGTTTCTCCAACATGACTTAGGACGTTGCTTATGTAAGCAGGGCCTAACTTTAAGTAGGGCTTACAATTAAAATGCGTTGCACCTACAGATTTAAGCAATGGTTTATGTAAGTCATTCTTAGTTGTGCGAATAATTGGCAATGTAGCGATTTACACAAACTGTATTGGCTGTTGATTTGGCGGGCATTTTTATTTTAAATGTCTCCCACCTGTTTCGTGGAAAAATGTACGCCATTTATAAAGACAAGAATTTATTGTCTATAATCTGTCATCCGTATTCTGCCACAATATATCTAATTTTGCAAAGCTACATTTAAAGATGAGCGAAAAACGCAATGTAAACTATACCACAGAAGAAAAACGTCTTCTATCTTCTCTTGTAGACAAAAATAAACATATTGTAGAGAACAAAAGAGAAGGATTCTTTGAATAGGATAATAATTTTACCGTGGTCACAATTTTTAGGTTAGAATCTGTGTCCTAAGTTCTGGAAAATGGTGACTTAGGACTTGAGCACGACTTAAGCAATTTTTTGACGTAAATCAGTTGGTGCAACACTTTACGACGCGGTTATGACTTAAGATACGGTTTGAGACACGACTAGGACTTAAGTAACGTTGGAGAAACCGGTAATTTGATAAATTTGTGAAGCTACATTTAAAAATGAGCGAAACACGCAGTGTAAACTATACCACAGAAGAAAACGTCATCTATCTTCTCTTGTAGACAAAAATTAACAAATTGTAGTGGCAACGTAGCGATTTACACAAACTGTATTGGCTGTTGATTTGGCGGGAATTTTTATTTTAAATGTCTCCCACCTGTTTCGTGGAAAAATGTACGCCATTTATAAAGACAAGAATTTATTGTCTATAATCTGTCATCCGTATTCTGCCACAATATATCTAATTTTGCAAAGCTACATTTAAAGATGAGCGAAAAACGCAGTGTAAACTATACCACAGAAGAAAAACGTCTTCTATCTTCTCTTGTAGACAAAAATAAACATATTGTAGAGAACGAAAGAGAAGGATTCTTTGAATAGGATAATAATTTTACTGTGGTCACAATTTTTAGGTTAGAATCTGTGTCCTAAGTTCTGGCAAACGGTGACTAATGGCCAGTTTCTCCAACATGACTTAGAACGTTGCTTATGTAAGCAGGGTCTAACTTTAAATAGGGCTTATAATTGAAATGCGTTGCACCGACAGATTTAAGCAATGGTCTATGTAAGTCATTTTTAGTTGTGCGAATAAGTGGCAACGTAGCGATTTACACAAACTGTATTAGCTGTTGATTTGGCGGGAATTTTTATTTTAAATGTCTCCCACCTGATTTGTGGAAAAATGTACGCCATTTATAAAGACAAGAATTTATTGTTTATAATCTGTCATCCGTATTCTGCCACAATATATCTAATTTCGCAAAGCTTCATTTAAAAACGAGCGAAAACGCAGTGTAAACTATACCACAGAAGAAAACGTCTTCTATCTTCTCTTGTAGACAAAAATAAACATATTGTAGAGAACAAAAGAGAAGGATTCTTTGAATAGGATAATAATTTTACCGTGGTCACAATTTTTAGGTTAGAATCTGTGTCCTAAGCTCTGGCAAACGGTGACTAATGGCCAGTTTCTCCAACATGACTTAGAACGTTGCTTATGTAAGCAGGGTCTAACTTTAAATAGGGCTTATAATTGAAATGCGTTGCACCAACAGATTTAAGCAATGGTCTATGTAAGTCATTCTTAGTTGTGCGAATAAGTGGCAACGTAGCGATTTACACAAACTGTATTAGCTGTTGATTTGGCGGGAGTTTTTATTTCAAATGTCTCCCACCTGATTCGTGGAAAAATGTACGCCATTTATAAAGACAAGAATTTATTGTTTATAATCTGTCATCCGTATTCTGCCACAATATATCTAATTTCGCAAAGCTACATTTAAAAATGAGCGAAAAACGCAGTGTAAACTATACCACAGAAGAAAAACGTCTTCTATCTTCTCTTGTAGACAAAAATAAACATATTGTAGAGAACAAAAGAGAAGGATTCTTTGAATAGGATAATAATTTTACCGTGGTCACAATTTTTAGGTTAGAATCTGTGTCCTAAGTTCTGGCAAATGGTGACTTAGGACTTGAGCACGACTCAGGCAATTTTTTGACGTAAATCAGTTCGGGCAACACTTTACGACGCGGTAATGACTTAAGATACGGTTTGAGACACGACTAGGACTTAAGTAACGTTGGAGAAACCGGTAATTTGATAAATTTGTGAAGCTATATTTAAAAATGAGCGAAACACGCAGTGAAATTATACCACAGAAGAAAAACGTCATCTATCTTCTCATGTAGGCAAAAATAAACAAATTGTAGTGGCAACGTAGCGATTTACACAAACTGTATTGGCTGTTGATTTTGCGGGAATTTTTATTTTGAATGTCTCCCACCTGATTCGTGGAAAAATGTACGCCATTTATAAAGACAATATATCTAATTTCACAATGTATCTAATTTCACAATATATCTAATTTCGCAAAGTTACATTTAAAAATTAGCGAAAACGCAGTGTAAACTATACCACAGAAGAAAAACGTCTTCTATCTTCTCTTGTAGACAAATATAAACATATTGTAGAGAACAAAAGAGAAGAATTCTTTGAATAGGATAATAATTTTACCGTGGTCACAATTTTTAGGTTAGAATCTGTGTCCTAAGTTCTGGTAAACGATGACTAAGGACTTGAGCACGACTTAAGCGATTTTTTGACGTAAATCAGTTGATGCAACACTTAAGGGGGTATTATCACTAGGACAGTGTTCTTTTTTACGGTTTTTCAGAATTTTTATTTTTGAGAAATTTAATACATGCGATCTTGCGGTTTCTTGCAACTTGTTTATAGATTCATAAACTATAAAAAATGAATTTTAATTCTTTTCAATCGTCCGGCTAAACCTCTAAATCTGGCCTCAAATAAGGCCGTGTCCGCCGTGTTTTTCCTCATGGCCGGAAAGATTTTTTCGATTCTGTGATTTAAAACGTAAAATGAAGTAGTAGTCATTAATCTGTATTAAATTATCTAGAGTTTGAACCACCGACAATAAAAAATCTCGATAAATAACAAAATGGAGGCCATTCGAAAAAGGTGGTCGCTTTTTGCCCCCCTTTTTCTGACTTTAAGGCTCTATGAAAAATATCATATGTTAATATACTTGAATGACGGTGGTTCAAACTCCAGAGGAAAATGTGGAGAACCGAACACTAAAAGCTCAAGTCAATCCTTTTCATAGTTTGAAAAGAAAGTTTCCGGCCAGCGAAAAAAAAGTGGTTTCGAGAAAAACGCGTTTAAAGTTTTGACACAAGTTTTAACTATTTTTGGAGATTTTTGGCTTTAGTCAGCTATGCCAGCTCCGTACACTAGGCCCTCCTCTTCCTCTAAAAACTGGGTTTGAATGATTTACTCCTGCCAGCGTTGTTGGATGGCCTTATGAGTTGCTGGAGTCAGGCAAAATTCGTCCCTCATCTCGCGCTCCGCGTCGGTCCGCACCGGAAAGCCTTGGCTTGCAGGCCGATATGGATTCCCAGTGTCTCTAACGTCTTAAAAACTGCCGAGTATCCGTCGTTGAAAATGCTGGTAGCTATGAAAGACGCGATAGCGACGGTTTTTGCACCACAGTTGAGGTGCTTCGAAGCCAGCTTCCAGACACAAGCATTCAAACTTTCGTTTGAGTTCTGCGTATTTCCACCCAGCCACCTACTCAGCATTGTTTACTTCAATAAGCAAAAATCTAACTAACGAATTCGCCAATTGTAAAACGGCTTTCGGACATGAAACTAGATACTATCAAGTATCAATACATGCAAAAAAAAATGTTTAAAAACGTCCGAATGGTAATACCCCCTTAACGACGCGGTTATGACTTAAGATACGGTTTGAGACACGCCTAGGACTTAAGTAACGTTGGAGAAATCGGCTATAAAGATTGTAAATTTTACGAATTTTTCAATCAACGGTAATTCGATAAATTTGTGAAGCTACATTTAAAAATGAGCGAAACACGCAGTGTAAACTATACCCTAGAAGAAAAACGTCTTCTATCTTCTCTTGTAGACAAAAATAAATAAATTGTAGAGAACAAAAGAGAAGGTTTCTTTGAATAGGATAATAATTTTACCGTTGTCACAATTTTTAGGTTAGAATCTGTGTCCTAAGTTCTGGCAAACGGTGACTTAGGACTTGAGCACGACTTAAGCGATTTTTTTACCTAAATCAGTTGGTGCAACACTTTACGACGCGGTTATGACTTAAGATACGGCTTGAGACAGGACTAGGACTTAAGTAACGTTGGAAAAACCGGCCATAAGGATTGTACATTTT
Source organism: Philonthus cognatus (assembly GCA_932526585.2). NCBI lineage: Eukaryota > Metazoa > Arthropoda > Insecta > Coleoptera > Staphylinidae > Philonthus > Philonthus cognatus. Next base: position 51,744,162 of record OW052247.1, on the reverse strand, counting down.
CCGAATTTTTCAATCAACGGTAATTCGATAAATTTGTGAATCAAAACCGGATTATCGGCAAATCAGAATATCTTTGTCATAGCGAACTTATGATAATATAGTCCAATATTGGATATTTGTTTATATTTGATTTCTTTAAAAGTTCATAGAAATATTTGATATCTTTCCTATTTATCTCTTCTTTGTTGCCTTCAATACAAGGTTTTCAAAGTAGCACAAGGTCGTGGACATTTTATGATCCTCTCGTATTCCCTTTACAATTTTATCTAAATTGCTACTGCCAAATATAAGAAATTTATTTTTATTACTTTGGCGAATATTTTTACAACCTTATTGTACTTGAAAACGTGTGACATATTTTCATTTGCAATAAAAACGATTCATTGTAGGGATTATGAATTTACCAGCTTATTTAATTTCTCACCTCAGTAGGCTTTGTTAGGGTTACATTTTTATTTGAAATAAAACAACGCAGTTGGGAGGGTTTCACTTTTATTGTTGAACACTGCAACATGTTTCACCACACAGTGGCTTCATCAGGCAGATGAAATAATAATAATAATTCATTATTTCATCTGCCTGATGAAGCCACTGTGTGGTGAAACATGTTGCAGTGTTCAACAATAAAAGTGAAACCCTCCCAACTGCGTTGTTTTATTTCAAATAGTATTATGGAGTTTCATCATGTATCCGCCTCATCAATTAAATGGTTACATTTTTGTTCGTAGTAAAAAAACAATTTGGTTAGATCAGTGGTCTCCAAACTACGGCCCGCGACTTGCATGAATCCGGCCCGCGATTGTTTGTAATTTTTTTGTAAATGTCATATTTTGAAATATTGTAACAATTGTTCCTTAAATTTTTCATAATTTTATAAAATTAATCGGATCTTGGCCGACTTTATTATGTAGAACTGTATTTGTGGCCCGCGAAGAAGATAGTTTGGAGACCCAGGGGTTAGATCATTGCATTTTTGTGGTTATATGGATTGCAATTGCAATATCCCTTATTCACATGTAAAAATATTACTTCTGGTATTTTGAAACAATGTTTGGCAACGTTTTATTGAAATTATAGGTTAGCAACATATTTCAATCATCATCAATTATCATCAAAAAAGTGACTAACGATTTGGTTAGGTCATTGCATTTTTGTGGTTATGTGAATTGCAATGTTGCATTTTATAATATCCCTCATTCACATGTAAAGATATTACTTTAACCTTGTATAATTTAAAAACGTGTGGCATATATTCATTTGCAATAAAAACGATTGATTGTAGGGATTATGAATTTACAAGCTTATTTAATTTCTCATCGTAGTAGGCTTTGTTAGGGTTACATTTTTGTTCGTAAAAAAAAAGTTACTAACGATTTGGTTAGATCATTGCAATTTTGTGGTTATGTGAATTGCAATGTTGCATTTTATAATATACTTTATTCACATGTACAGATATTACTTTAACCTTGTATAATTTAAAAACGTGTGGCATATATTCATTTGCAATAAAAACGATTGATTTTAGGGATTATGTATTTACAAGCTTATTTAATTTCTCATCGTAGTAGGCTTTGTTAGGGTTACATTTTTGTTCGTAAAAAAGAAGTTACTAACGATTTGGTTAGATCATTGCAATTTTGTGGTTATGTGAATTGCAATGTTGCATTTTATAATATACCTTATTCACATGTAAAGATATTACTTTAACCTTGTATAATTTAAAAACGTGTGGCATATATTCATTTGCAATAAAAACGATTGATTGTAGGGATTATGAATTTACAAGCTTATTTAATTTTTCATCGTAGTAGGCTTTGTTAGGGTTACATTTTTGTTCGTAAAAAAAAAGTTACTAACGATTTGGTTAGATCATTGCAATTTTGTGGTTATGTGAACTGCAATGTTGCATTTTATAATATCCCTTATTCACATGTAAAGATATTACTTTAGCCTTGTATAATTTAAAAACGTGTGGCATATATTCATTTGCAATAAAAACGATTGATTGTAGGGATTATGAATTTACAAGCTTATTTAATTTCTCATCGTAGTAGGCTTTGTTAGGGTTACATTTTTGTTCGTAAAAAAAAGTTACTAACGATTTGGTTAGATCATTGCAATTTTGTGGTTATGTGAATTGCAATGTTGCATTTTATAATATCTCTCATTCACATGTAAACATATTACTTTAACCTTGTATAACTTAAAAACGTGTAGCATATTACTTTCCCCCGTATGTAATACAAAGGGAAAGTATTGCTTTCGTGAAAATTTTCGAATCAAAAATTTTAGCGGAAATATCCGTTTTGAGGTCCACTGAGTCGAATAAGACCATTTTTGAAAAATGTCTGTCTGGCTGTGTGTCTGTGTGCGCTGTACCGCAAAAACCGCTAAAGATATCGAGATGAAACTTGAAACATAAGCTTTTTGTTACAATCGGAAGAACTGAAAAGCTTTTGGTGAAAATCTGAAAACCGGAAGTGGTACTTTACTCTTAGCGTTTTTCAGTTTTTTCAGATTTTCTCAATAAATGTTCATCAAACAAAAAATTCTTTCAAATAAAAGTTGTAGATAATAACAAAATGAAGATGTATTGTTTATTTACTTTTTGTCATAGCACTCTTAGTTTTTGAGATATTTCAAAAGTTGTGTGTTTTATCTAGTTATTGGTGTGTGACAGTGTATGTGTCGATACAATTGAAAAATGTTTCAAATAAAAGTTGTAGGAAATGAAAAACTAAAGATTTTTTGTGGACTCACTTTTTGTCATAGCACTCTTAGTTTTTGAGATATTTAATAAATAGTGTTTTTTATCTAGTCATTGATTTGTGTCAGTGTGTGTGTTGATACAATTGGAAAATGTTTCAAATAAAAGTTGTAGGTAATAAAATATTAAAGATTTTTTGTATTTTTTCAGTTTTTTCAGATTTTTTCAATAAATGTTCATCAAACAAAAAATTCTTTCAAATAAAAGTTGTAGATAATAACAAAATGAAGATGTATTGTTCACTTACTTTTTATCATAGCACTCTTAGTTTTTTAAATATTTCAAAAGTTGTGTGTTTTATCTAGTTATTGGTGTGTGACAGTGTATGTGTCGATACAATTGAAAAATGTTTCAAATAAAAGTTGTAGGAAATGAAAAACTAAAGATTTTTTGTGGACTCACTTTTTGTAATAGCACTCTTAGTTTTTGAGATATTTAATAAATAGTGTTTTTTTATCTAGTCATTGATTTGTGTCAGTGTGTGTGTTGATACAATTGGAAAATGTTTCAAATAAAAGTTGTAGGTAATAAAATATTAAAGATTTATTGTATCTTCACTTTTTGTCATAGCACTCTTAGTTTTTGAGATATTCAATAAATAGTGTTTTTTATCTAGTCATTGGTTTGTGTCAGTATGTGTTGATCCAATTGAAAAATGTATCAAATAAAAGTTGTAGTTATCAAAAAGTTGAAGACATTTTGAAAATAATAACGCTACAAATATTTTAAAAGTAATTTAATACGCAATTTACGGGGGAAAGTACTATGATGGACACATCACCATTTTTTTTATTTGCAATAAAAACGATTCATTGCAGGGATTATGAATTTACCAGCTTATAAAATTACTCACCGCAGTAGGCTTTGTTAGGGTTACATTTTTGTTTGTAATAAAAAAACAATTTGGTTAGATCACTGCATTTTTGTGGGTATGTGAATTGCAATGTTGCATTTTATAATATCCCCCATTCAAATGTAAAAATATTACTTTTGGTATTTTGAAACAATGTTTGGCAACATTTTATTGAAATTATAGGTTAGCAACATACTTCAATCATCATCAAAAATACAACATGCCAATATAAGGAGAGTAAAAACCAAGTCTCTTGTTAAAGGAAAGTCATCAAATGCTATTAATATTCCATGTATGTAAACTCTGTTCACATTTTATTCTCACCGCAGAATAAAATGTGAACAGAGTTTACATACATGGAATATTAATAGCATTTGATGACTTTCCTTTAACAAGAGTTTCCATTTCTTAATTAACCCATTAACGGCCGAGCAATTCTTGAGTTAACTCTAAAAGTTGATTTTAGGTAAAATTCTACACTTCTTTTAATGCTATTTTCAAATGACTTGTTGTATTACATACTGTGAATTTTTCTTTTAACTATACATAATGTATAAGCTGCAAATGTAAGGCATTCGTTGATTTTGTATAAAAACGTGCAATATAAAGTTTAAAACAAGTATTTCCACTCCCAGACTAAGCATGAAGTAAAATTTCGAGTTTAGAAAAGCCCCGCGTAGAAAATTTGTCGAGGGTCGCGCCAGCGACCCGAGACAAATTTTCACGGGGCTTTTCTAAACTCGAAATTTTACTTCATGCGCCACGCGTATAAAACACTGAAATATTTTGAAGTTAGAAATACACTGAATTTTTTTATAAATGAGTAATAATTGAGATATTTGGATAACAAAATTATTACGTTTTTCTTCATTTACTTTCAAGCCAAGTCAAATAATATAAAATATCAAATTAATTTATTTAGTAATTTAATTAACATAAAATTAATAATGTTGCGTAAATGTATCAATGGCGCCTAATGGGTTAAGCATGAAGTAAAATTTCAGGCTTTTCTAAATTTGAAATTTTACTTCATGCGCCACGCGTATTAAATGCTGAAAACACTGAGATATTGTGAACAAGTGAACTTCACTTGAAATCAGTGTTTTGCACGCGTGGCGCATGAAGTAAAATTTCGAGTTTAGAAAAGCCTGAAAATTTGGTTTGGTCGTGTAGCGCTACGCGCTACACGACCAAACCAAATTTTCAGGCTTTTCTAAACTCGAAATTTTACTTCATGCTTAGTCTGGGAGTGGAAAACACTCGTTTCAAGCTTCAAATTGAACTCTTTTAAAAAAACAACGAATATCTAAAGATTTACAGCGTATGTTTAAGATGTGTACACTTAAAAGAAAAACTCGTAGTATGAGTATTTCTAAATTATAATTTATATATTGTTACTTGAGTCAACTATTTCCAAAAAAACCTAAATCCATTGGAAAACAATGAATTTAGGGGTTTTTGGAAATAGGCGACTCACTTAATTCATTTCTAAATTAAAATTTTACATGCAAAGTTTGAATTCTACAGGGAGTAGAATCATCATTGCGTAGATATAAGCTTAAAATTTCGATATAATAATGAGAAAATCCTCAACATTTGTGCGTACGTGAGAACTGAAGGAAACGCAATGGGTCCATCTTTCTGGCAGCAAGTGTTTTGACCCATTTCGCAGCAGGAAAATGCCCCTGTGACCTACTTCCACGCACAGTGACAGAAACTACGCAAAAGGAGAAAATCAATTGTGTCTTCCACCACATCCACACCAAACGCATACAAACTTTTCGCTCACACAGGCAACAATTAAATAATCATAACTTAACAAAAAATAAACAAGATTTATTGTGAATAAAATAATTTAAAAAAAACTCACCCCCGATAATGCCATTCCCGTTACCATGTTCAGAAGCGGCCAACATCCTTCCAACTACGTCTAAGTCTTTTCAAAATAGTTTACCATAATATCAATCAACAATATTTAAAACACATTCATTCGCACATTGAAATATTTAAAAAGACAGTCCACACTGTTTATTTATGAATTACATACAATCTATTCAACTCTAATTAATCAACAATTGTTTTTAAATGCAACATTTAACAACACCAAAACGCGCAAAATAATAAAGATCAAGGGGCTCGTTCACTGTTTAAACACGGGGATGGTATGGTGTATATAAAGGGGGAAAATCAATCGTCGCAAACTAGCACTAAACGCCGAATGTGGATTTTTTTTCCAAGTCCCGCGTCGAATTGTTTGTATTGTTGTTGCACGGGTTCTTTATTTTATTTCTATAGTTTCGGGATTATTTGTGTGTATGGATAAACGTGGGAACCTCGCACTGTTTCGGATGTCTACTGGCGACATCGGCGGTGCGCATGGACGCCCGGAGTGTTCCAGGAGAATGCGTATGTTTACAAACGGCATGCGCGAACTTAATCCTAAGATATTTATTGAGAGTGTTGTGCTCGATAAAAAGTTGTTATGCAGTGGTGTAAATCATATAATTGCAGTTATTTACAGTAAGTACTGTAAATGTTGAGAAATGTGTATTTTTATCCATAATCAAAAATTACTTTAGTTATTATTGTTTCTATTGTTTAATTTCATTAGAGAAGTATATTTGGGTTATTTATAATAAGGTAATCATTAAATTAATTCAATGTATTTAGTATAGCGTGCAGAGATGTGTAAAATGTGCAAACTTTACCTTCATAGCCCGGCGCATTCACCAAATAAATAACGCGTCAAACTCGGTGTGTTTTTTCTATTCTCAATTCATTTACGTTTCTTTATATCGTTAACTTGTTCCTCATTGATCACTTAGTGAAATATTTCTACTAACATAAAGGTTTTTAATATGAATTCACTTGGTTTGTTCTGCTAACAACTTTTATTTTTCGACTAGTTTCGGCTTGATGCCATTTTCAAGAATGATGTGATGGACACAGCACCATTTTTCACAGCATTCTTGAAAATGGCATCAAGCCAAAACTAGTCGAAAAATAAATTTATAAGTAAAACAATCCAAGTGAATTTAAATTAAAAACCTTTATATTACATTTCTTTATACCGTGATTTATTCTTTTAAGTATACATATCCCCGTGATTACGAGGTAAATTATTAAGCGTACGTTGTTTTCCAAATCTTTCAATTTGAAGCTTTGAACGAGTGTTTTCCACTCCCAGAGTAAGCATGAAGTAAAATTTCGAGTTTAGAAAGGCCTTAAAATTTGGTTTGATCGCTGCGCAAAGCGGAGCGACCAAACCAAATTTTCAGGCTTTTCTAAACTCGAAATTTTTAATTTGAAGCTTTAAACGAGTATTTTCCACTCCCAGACTAAGCATAAAGTAAAATTTCGAGTTTAGAAAAGCCTGAAAATTTGGTTTGGTCGCGTAGCGCGAAGCGCGGAGCGGCCAAACCAAATTTTCAGGCTTTTCTAAACTCAAAATTTTACTTCATGCGCCACGCGTATACAACACTAGTGTTAGGTAAAGTTGAGAGTATATGTCTGTAGAATACTGCTTTAGTAAAATAACTTCACAATATTTTTATGTTTATAGCCTTGACTGTACCGTACTGTAAAAGTTTAAACAAAAGTGGTAAAACAAAGTTAAGTGTTTTCAATACTTTTTTAACCCATTTTCTAACTATCCTGTAAAATAATTTATTTGCCAACAGATAAAAACTAATTAAATACAGAGAAAAAAAAAATGTTAAAAGAAAGGGTCTTTAAAATGGATAAATAATAAAATTTGCTTATTAGAAAAGTGGCTTAGATTTTGATTTTAGAAAAAAATGTTATAAGACAAAACTGTATTTAATGACGTAATTGATTTAAATATACAGCAAGTGTTTATTTTATGTATACATATGGATACGCTGTAAATTTTTCGATTATCTTTGGTTTTTTTTATCAAAAATTCAATTTGAATCTTTAAACGAGTGTTGTCCACTCCCAGACTGAGCATGAAGTAAAATTTCGAGTTTAGAAAAGCCTGAAAATTTGGTTTGGTCGCGTAGCGCGAAGCGCGGAGCGGCCAAACCAAATTTTCAGGCTTTTCTAAACTCGAAATTTTACTTCATGCGCCACGCGTACAAAACACTGATTTCAAGTAAAGTTGAAAATATATACAGCTGAGATGTGATGAATCAACGTTTACCGAGATACCGCGAAAAATATGCAAAAATAAATTTTTTGTAAATATTTTAATAATAATGAGAAACGTAAGTACAACAAATTTAGTCTGAGGCACTCTTCCATATTATTAATATTTAAATCAGAATATGAGTCTCATATTTCCAAAAACTCCTTAATCTCTTTGAAAGCAATGGATTTAGGGGTTTTTGGAAATAGGCGACTCATATATTTGAGGGGAAAAGAGCTATGATGGACACATCAGCATTTTCTTAATGGTATCAACACAGGACAGGATACCAACAAGAAAATGCTGATGTGTCTATCATAGCTCTTTTCCCCTCAAATATATGAGTCGCCTATTTCCAAAAACCCCTATGCATTGCTTTCAAATGGATCTAGGACTTTTTGGAAATAGGAGACAATTGAACTGTAATGATAATTATGTTATTGTTTTTCTTTGTGACAGTTACGACACACATTCTAACAGTTGTGATCTATTTTAAGCTAACGAGTGTCTTCCACTCCCAGACTAAGCATGAAGTAAAATTTCGAGTTTAGAAAAGCCTGAAAATTTGGTTTGGTCGCGTAGCGCGAAGCGCGGAGCGACCAAACCAAATTTTCAGGCTTTTCTAAACTCGAAATTTTACTTCATGCGCCACGCGTATAAAACACTCAAATATTGTGAAATTAAAAATACATTGCTAAATCAGTTATAAGCATGTACTGCTTAAGCAGGATTTAAGAATTACTACTAAACGAGAAGATTTTAAATTTCTCAATAAATCAGTGTTTTATACGCTGTGCTCATAAAGTAATATTTTGAGATTGGAAAAGGCTGGAAGTTTTCATAAATATTCGCGTACTGTTCAATATCTGCCAAATTTGCAGCGAATACGTGAATAATATTCTTATTGCTAACTTTAATAAATTCAGTCAGAATAAGTTGAAACCGTCGATATATCAAAATATCAATCTCTTGATTACTTAATAATTTTGTGGTGTTGTTAAGACGAATACAGAAGTAAACATTTAGTTATAAATGAAATTGCCAATTCTTGGTTGCAGAATACTTCCAAACATTAAAAGTGCGATTCTTTTCGCAATCTACAACAAGTTAGTCTTACAAAGACTATATCAAACAAGCATTGAAACAACTACTTCCCGGGCTAATACCCCGACAGACATTGAATTATGCAACAAGTGTTTGCTGTTACATACAGTAACCTACTGCAAATGTAACAATTTGGGTCAAATTATTCAGGCCATCTATAGACGCGTTTCGAGATTTATCTCTCATCAGTATAGCTTTGCCATTCCCTCTAAATAAGGTGTCAATTTGTTTAGAGGGAATGGCAAAGCTATACTGATGAGAGATAAATCTCGAAACGCGTCTATAGATGGCCTGAATAATTTGACCCAAATTGTTACATTTGCAGTAGGTTACTGTATGTAACAGCAAACACTTGTTGTATAATTCAATGTCCGCCGGGGTATTAGCCCGGGAAGTAGTTGTTTCAATGAGTGTTTGATATAGTCTTTGTAAGACTAACTTGTTGTAGATTGCGAAAAGAATCGCACTTTTAATGTTTAAAAATTTAGTTAACAAAAGTTTGAACATTTACTTTTCTATATCTAACATAATATTCTCGTATTGGCAGTAAATATAAAAGATATAGAAAAATAAGAGAATATTATAAAATGTTCAAGCTTATCTTAACTCAAAATTTTACTTCTGTTCTCGTCTTAGTTATTAACTTTTGGCCAAATAAGTTGAAATAGATATCGTCGGTATATCAAAATATCAATCTCCTGATTGATTAATAATTTTGTGTTATTGTTAAAAATAATAAAGTATTTTCACAACATCACACTAAAGCAGTGTTTAATACGCCTGGCGTATGAAGTAAATATTTCGAGTTTAGAAAAGCCTGAAAGTTTGGTTTGGTCGCTCCGCTTCGCGGAGCGACCAAACCAAACTTTCAGGCTTTTCTAAACTCGAAATATTTACTTCATGCTTAATCTGGGAGTGGAAAACACTCGTTAAAATATAATTTAATACTTTAATAAATGTAAAGATCTAAAATTGAAATCAAATTAAATGCTTGATTTTATTTTAAATTCACTTTAAAACATGTTTACTTACTCCAAGGAAAAATTAAATTTAAAGTAAAATCAAGCATTTAGTTTAATTTTTTTTTAAGATCTTTATATTTATTTAAGTGTTTAATAATATTTGACCAAGTGTTTTCCACTTCTTGATTCAGCATGAAGTAAAATTTCGAGGTTAAGTGGAAGAGCAATTGAAGTCATACTGATTGGTTAAAATTCGCCTGCTCTATATTGTATACCATATGATCTAAACGTTATATCTTCTAGAGCAGGGGTTCTCAACTTTTTACATGTCGACCCCCCCCCCCCGTGGTTTAATTTAGGTTTTTAAATAGATTAACCCATTAACAGCCGAGCAATTATAGAGTTAACTCTAAAAGTTGATTTTAGTTAAAATTCTACACTTTTTTTTAATGATTTTTACGAATGACTTATTGTATTACTCACTGTGCAATATAAAGTTTAGAACGAGTATTTCCACTCCCAGACTAAGCATGAAGTAAAATTTCGAGTTTAGAAAAGCCCCGCGTAGAAAATTTGTCGAGGGTCGCGCAGCGACCCGAGACAAATTTTCACGGGGCTTTTCTAAACTCGAAATTTTACTTCATGCGCCACGCGTATAAAGCACTGAAATATTGTAAAGTTAGAAATACACTCAAAACTTATTTTTAATGAGTAATAACTGAGATATTTAAATAACAAAATATTTACGTTTTTCTTCATACATTTTCAAGTCAAATCAAATAATATAATACATCAAATTAATTCATTTAGTAATTTGAAATTTAATTAACTTAAATTAAAAATGTTGCGTATATGCATCAATGGCGTTTAATGGGTTAAAACAGCATTATAGTCTTGTTTTACATCACTTTTTAGGAAATCTGTCGTGCCCCCCGTGAAATCGTACCGCGCCCCCCTAAGGTGGCGTGCCCCCCGGTTGAGGAACCCTGCTATGAAATTATTTCTAAAAAATATTATGTTGGTAACAAATTATCGAAAACAATTCTCACTGCAATTGTCACTGTCAATATTTTATACACAAAATACATACATACATAACCTTATTGTCGCGCGTCAATGTCTGGCCGGGTCAGATCACGAGGATTTTACATTGGTACCAACTCACATTTAAATGGAAACAAGATTCATGGCATGCTAGAGGATAAAACTTTTCGCTTATATGGTATTTCTCCTTTGTATTATTATTTTAAATTTTGAATAAAGACAATTTATTATTATTATTAAAAGCCATTTTTTTTAAATTTTACTTCATGCTTAGTTAAGGAATGGAACCACTTGATAAAAGGATCATTCACAAAAGGTATAAATAATATTGATTCAGATTGAGTTCCTGGAGAAACTCCAGAACTTACAAAAACTGGTTTCGAAATAAATATATGTTTTTCACGATTCGGAACATAATCCAATTATTCTTTCACAAAAGGTATAAATAATATTCATTCAGATTGAGTTCCTAGAGGAACTCCAGAACTTACAAAAACTGGTTTCGAAATAAATATATGTTGTTCACGATTCGGAACATAATCCAATTATTCTTTTAACAATCAACAAATAATTTAAATATACAGAACTTATCGGATTTTTCGTTTGTGTATTTCACAATATAATAAAAATTTGCAAACGAATATATGGGTCATTCTTTTACAAATCGCACACCTAATTGGACTTGACATTTTTAAATTGACTGAAAATTTGTTTACGGCTAATATAAATAAAATTAACCGACACGTATTTCAGGATTTGGCTCAAAAAAATTTTTTTTTTCAAAATATTCACATCACAATTTTTGTCCATTTGCTGGTTTTTGTCCGTTTCTCTCATATTTGAAATTTTTTATCTCCACTTGTACTGATCCGATTGATGGCGTTTTTTTTAATTTACACGTTATTGCGTTAGATAACCGCTCTTATTTTATTCATGAAGTTTATTGTTAACTAATCAAAGTTAATAACAATTTTATTTTTAATTGCGAATTTAAGTACTTTACCCCAACTAAAATTGATTGAGATAAATGCTATCATGTTCGTTCTTTTGTTATCTGCAAAAATCATTTTACAAAAAAATGGTATGTATCTTGGATCGGAAATAATTAAATATTTCCGAGCGCAAGTCACGCCGCGCGCGGGGGAGTCGGCGCGCATAACATGTAGCACGCCAAAACGTGTCTGAACTTGCAGTCCACCACGCTGTAGTGTGGACATGAATGTTTTTAGTGTGCTGCCGCAAGTCGTATTATACGCATGTCTTTATAATATTATTGTTTACATTTACATTTGGCTAAAAAGTTTTGATAAAATGCCCAAATCATCTACATTTTTAAGTGCTTCGAAAATTCGACTGGATAGATGTTTCAATCCTTTCAATAAACCTTCTCATCGAAAACTAAAAAATCTTCGCCGAATTACGAAGGAACATTTGACTGCTTTAAATTTATCAGTTACGGATGAGTCTCTTCAACAAAAGATCTGCAATACTTGCCGCATTGAAGTTCTTCAATTCGACAAGGATTTTGAAGAAAAGGTAAAATAATGATTTCGTTACTTGAATTTCATTGCTGATGCAATATTTGTTCTAATTTTCATGATATCTTGGAATAATCTGTTGAAAGACAGGTTTACTGATATATGTTAAAAATATATTTTTTTAGAATGAGGAAATTCATGATAACGATTTTTGTGCGTTGGAAAGTGATGATGACAACACGGAACATTTTTCGGACAGTCCGGATGTATCATTTGAGAAAGACAAAGTAGTCGTGACTGAAGCAATTGATTTATTCAACCAAGGTTTACATTTGATGGGAGTTTCACTTATTCAAAAAAAAAAAGTTTCACAAAAGCGTTATTCGATTGAAAAGGTAAAAAATGTAACTGAGATTTTTACTGAAACAATTTTCCACCCTGTCATTCACGGTAATAATGATAGTATTGAGGAAAATGATGGAGATTTTTTATTGAAAGTCTTGAAAGACGAATTTCAGACGACGACAGAACGTTCAAAAAGAATGAAAATATTGACAATATTTAAGGACTGGTCTTATCGGAAAATCCAACGTCATTTTCCTCTTGCTACAGATCATATGATTAAAATTGCGAAACAGATTGCGGAAGAAAAAGGAATAATGTCAGATGCAAATCCAAAAAGTCACCCGACTTTGGAGAAAGGAGTGATCGATTTAATAATAAACTTTTTTCAATTGGATGAGAACAGTCGTATTATGCCGGGTAAAAAGGATTTCGTGTCTGTTAAAATTGATGGGAAGCGCATCCAAATGCAAAAAAAGGTTATTATTAATCAATTTGAAAAAACTTTATGAATTGTTTAAAGAAGTCCACCCCGAAGCTACATGCAGTTTTTCAAAATTTGCGTCACTACGACCTAAATATTGTGTGCTCGCGGGTGCAAGCGGCACGCATTCTGTTTGCGTCTGTACAATTCACGAAAATGTTAAATTATTGATTGATGGATGTAATTTGAAAAATCTCACAGTTCATTCGCCTAATCCATTTGCAAGTTATCATGACTGTTTAAAATATATGATTTGCGTTGAACCGACACATGATTGTTATTTTGGTACGTGCTCTGACTGTCCTGGTACAGAACATCTAATCGAGGAACTAGAAACAATTTTTGAAGCAAATTACATTGATCAAATCACGTACAGACAGTGGACTCACGTTGACCGAACTACTTTGCAAGTAATGATATCTCATGTTGATGAATTTATCCATAAATTGTCGGCTAGTTTGGAAAAATTACTTCTTCATTCGTTTCTTGTGAAAAAACAAAACGAATTTATGAAAAATAAAAAAACAAGATCTGACAGAGAATGAGTGCATTGTAGTCTGTGACTTTTCTGAAAATTATGCTTTCGTAGTCCAAAATGCTGCACAAGGCTTCCACTGGAATAATGATCAGGCTACAGTGCATCCATTTGCAATTTATTACAAAGATAATGACGGACATATTCAAGTGAAGAGTCTCGTGATAATATCGGAATGTTTGCACCACGACACCATAGCCGTTTATGTTTTTCAAAAGCAGTTAGTTAATTTAATAAAAGAAGAATTAAATAAAACTTCCAAAATCATATATTTTTCTGATGGGTCGGGTGCGCAATATAAGACCAAAAAAAATTTTGTCAATCTTACACATCACAAAAATGATTTCGGTCTGGCTGCGGAATGGCACTTTTTTCCGACATCACACGGCAAGGGTGCGTGCGATGGATTGGGTGGGACTCTGAAAAGATTAGCTGCAAGAGCTAGTCTTCAAAGAACATCCAATCCAATCCAAACGCCGAAACAATTATTCGAATGGGCAACTGAATCTCTTCCTAATATTACATCAAAATATGTAACCAATGAAGAATATAATAAGGGAGAACGAAAATTACAAGCAAGATTCAAAAAGGCCATGACCGTAAAAGGAACATTGAAATTTCATTGCATTATTGCATTAGTCAACCTTACGCGATTGACATATATGTCAATCGCGTAAGGTTGACTACATTGAAGGGAGTCCACCTCACTTAATCTCAGTATTGACTATTAACATCAGGTGGGGAATTCCACGTATGACGTCATTAATCAAAGCCTTCAATTGCGCAAGTGCGCCTTGCTAAGATAAATAACCTTGACTTATAACGTGAAGTGAACAATGTATAATCGAGTACGCCTTGCTAAGATAAATAACCTTGACTTATGACGTAACGTGAAGAATTCCACGCGTGACGTCATCGATCAAGGTTTTAAATTGTATAAGGTTGACTACATTAAATCGAGTCCACCTTGCTGAGATTAATAATATTGTCTATTGACATTGTGAGTTCCACGTGTGACGTCATCAATCAAGATCTTTAATCGCGTCAGGTTGATTAAATTGAATCAAGTCAACCTTGCTAAGATTAATAACCTTTACTTTTGACGTCAGGTAAAGAATTCCCTGCGTGACGTTATCGACCAAGGTTTTCAATCGCGTAAGATTGACCATACGGGGTGTCGATAGATTTATTCTCAGTGTTTGAATCTTCAATTTGGTTCTCATTAATCACTTGATGAAACATGTTTACAATATTGATAATTAAATAAAAGTCACTTTGTTTGTTTCTCTACTATTTTTTTATTCTCTCCGACTAGTTTCAAAACTTATCGTCATTCTCAAGGAGTTACTCCTTAAGAATAACGATAAGTCGAAACTAGTCGGAGAGAATAAAAAAATAGTAGTGAAACAAACCAAGTGACTTTTATTTAATTATCAATGTTTGAACATCTTTTGTAACTCGTTTTTGTACCTGTTAAGCGGTGTTGGGCTTAATCGTAACTCAGTGTCGGAATAAGGAAAAATCCAGCGATGTTTAACAAATCACATTTATTTACACGTTATATACAAAACAACTTATTGGTACGGTGGCACCAATCGGTCTCTCTTCTTAGGGTGCAACCACCCTTGAAGAAACCTCCGCTAAGCGGGGCGGAGGGGGTGCGCAAGCGCTAACAATACCTTTGATTCAAGTAAAGTCTAAATATTTTTCTAAGCGTTCTGTTTTTAATAAATAATTATTATAAAATAAATGTTATTTATTCTTTTGTTTCCAGAGTCTTCAATTGTCAATCTGTCACCGTTAAAATAATCTATTTTGTTAATTTTACTATTAGTTTTCATATTAGACATAAAAAATTATACATACCTGAAATACGAAAAAAAAAAATCTATTTTCAATGATAGCCAACTATGACCCCTATAAGAAAAAACAAAGTTGGCCCTTGTAACTCAAATATGATAACAATTTTCGAAAATCTGAGTACACTACGAGATTCCTATTAAAAAATTTCCCAAGAACATGCAAATTAAACTAGCCTTCCTCTGAAAATAAGTGAAAATGAAAAATTTTAAATTCACTTTTTTACTATAGCGCCTAAGCTAAGTGAAATATCAAAAGTTTTTTTTATGGGGTTTAGTACAATTTCTAGAATATTTTATCTCATTGAACCAGATCTCTATCTCTAATAATAACGGAGATCCCCGTGTTGAGAATGAATCTGTGGACTCCCTGTATTGAAGTGAGTCTACCTTACTGAGATTGATAACCTTGACTATTGGCGTCAGGTAAAAAATTCCGCGCGTGACGTAATCAATCATAGTCTTCGATTGCGCAATGCCGTAGGCGATTGAAGACCTTGATCGATGACGCCACGCGTGGAATTCTTCACCAGACGTCATAAGTCAAGATTATTTATCTTAGCCAGGCGGACTCTATAAGTTCTCTCTGTCATTGGGTACTTTTCAAATACTTTGGTCCTTCATTCTTTCATTTATAATTTACAAATAATTTTTGACTTGCCTAGTCTCACTTAATTTATAGACACACTTTGTTTTCACTTTAAAAATTGTACAGTCGGCGCAATCTAAATCTGAACGCCAAAATTTAATGGTGTAACTTATACTTTGCATCATAGGCGATCGTCGCAAATAAATTTGACAGCTCGCAAAAATTATTGTCAAATACGTATATTCTCCCCTCTCTATAGTCTGTTTAAAAACTAGAAGGAGTAAGTGCCAATAACACTATAAAAAGTTACCAGAAATATCACTAGATAAATTTGGCGGGAATTTTAAATAATTTCATAATTACTCTTTAAATAAAATCAAATATCCATTTTCTATAATATATTAGAGCTGGGACGAATCCTCGTAAAAAGGATTCGAATCACGAATCCGAATCAGCTAATATGATTCGAATTACAAATACTCGAATAAAGGATTCGTAAGAGATAAATATGAATAGAATCGAAGATTCGAATCCTGTTTTTTCGAATCACGAATACAAATCCTTTAAGAATAAATTTGATTTTATTATTTTTTTTGCAACCATTAATATATAAATATCGTTACCAGTTGTTTTAACAAAAATATTCAAAACCTAATTATTTATTATTACTACTAAACATCGTTGATAACAGACTAAATATCTGACTCCCAGATACTCTGGTTAAAGATGCATTTGTATGTTTCTGAACTCCACTTCAAATCAGTGTTTTGTACGCGTGGCGCATGAAGTAAAATTTCGAGTTTAGAAAAGCCCGAAAATTTGTCTCGGGTCGCTGCGCGACCCTCGACAAATTTTCACGGGGCTTTTCTAAACTCGAAATTTTACTTCATGCTTAGCCTGGGAGTGGAAACTCTCGGTCAAAACTTCAAATTGAACTCTATTATAAAATCGACTAATTCCTGAAATTTACGTAAATAGAAAATTCACTGAATATCATAAAACCGGGAAAGTCAGAGAAAAGTCATGGAATTATATTCAAATTAACCAAAACACTAATAAAAAAGTCATATGATATTATTAAATTTGTCAAAATCAGCAGGCAAATTACAAAACACGTACAAATTTATAAAATTAACTTAAAAATTGGCAAAAACAATGAAAACTATTAAACAGAATGGGAGTTTTCCACAGAAGAAAGTTATATTAAAAGGCCAGGGGAAAAATCTTTAGCTAGGGAAATGTCAGAAAAATTTAACATTTTAGATTGTGGCTACCATGTCAGTTTTACTTCAAACAATATTAAACAAAATTTTGAAAATATGATTATTATCTTTAAAAATATTTTCAATCATTTAATGTTCTTATCAAAGCATTCACTTTGAAGTTTCGAACGAGCGTTTCCACTCCCGGACTAAGCATGAAGTAAAATTTCGAGTTTAGAAAAGCCCCGTGAAAATTTGTCGAGGGTCGCGCAGCGACCCGAGACAAATTTTCGGGCTTTTCTAAACTCGAAATTTTACTTCATGCGCCACGCGTACAAAACACTGATTTGAAGTGGAGTTCAGAAACACACAAATGCATCTTTAACCAGAGTATCTGGGAGTCAGATATTTAGTCTGTTATCAACGATGTTCAGTAGTAATAATAAATAATTAGGTTTTGAATATTTTTGTTAAAACAACTGGTAACGATATTTATATATTAATGGTTGCAAAAAAAATTATAAAATCAAATTTATTCTTAAAGGAAAGGAATTTTCTGGGCTTTTCTAAACTCGAAATTTTACGTCATGCGCCACGCGCACAAAACAGTGATTTAACGTGAAATTTAAAAACACACAAAAAACATTTTTCATGTTATTCTCACAATTAATTCGAATTATTTTTGACGATTTAAATCCGTTTGTAAGTATTCGAATCCTTTTACAAGGATTCGAATCCTTTTATAAGGATTCGAATCACCCACATTTAAACTCGAATACGAATCCTCTTAAAAAAAATGTAACGAATCCGGATCACGAATCCAGTTAAACTAAAGTATTCGAATGCCTCTTTTGAATCCTCTAAAAGGATTTGAATTCAAGATTCGAATCCTGCCCAGCTCTGGTCTCTATCTTACTTAAAATTGATTTGTTTCATAAAACTATACAAGGTAGAACGACTGATCTTCGGCATGCCTGCATGATCGTTTACTTCTTTTCTTCAAAGTTGGCAGTTCATTTTTATAGAAAACACTATGCACGGATCTCTTCACTACGTCATCAAAACTTGTAATTATGTCCTCCAAGCTGTTTAGAGCTACAAATCTCTTTGGATTTCTTATATTCGCTAATAGTACGATAGACAGTAGAATTTACAACTCCTGAAAATTAAACATTTTATTATTTGATGCATATTCTTATGCTATTTGATATCTCACCTACTGCACCAACAATGTCTGATACAACAGCAGTCATTTTTATATGTGGATCATCTGTTATCATCTGCTTATACATATTTATTATGCACTGTTTTTCAGACAGATATAAATGACCCAAATCCAACTTCTTACGCTTTTTTGGAGGTGAAGGTGTAATTATCACCGAACTTGTACTGGGTCCATAATCCATCACAACAATATAAACAAAACTTACATTTAAGTATGCTAAAGAAACACCGCACAAAAGGTTATTACGAAACCGGCAAAGTTGCAACTCGGTAACGCTTCGAATTAAGGTTATGTCAGCTGTTGCGTCTAATAATGACGAAATTAGCATAGTGTAAAATGGGCGCGCTCTCGGCCAATCAGAGTTGTAGGTTTTGGCGCGTGAAATTTAAAACGCTCCTCCTAGTTATTAAACAGATTATATGTAATACCACTGGCCAAAACCAGAATTACAGGAATGAATTTCAGTAACAAATACCATGACAACCAACGAGCATTCACAGTTGAGTTGCGTCCACTGTACATGTATGTTTATTCAACGTTTGTATAATTGTGCTTAAACTTCATATATAACTTATTTTAGACTAAAAGAACATATTTAGGGGGCAGGACCAACACATAATTCCATCGACGAAATAAGGGGCACCCCAAATGAAAAGTGCTTATATTCTAAAAAAAAAATGGTTTCGAAACGGACGGAATAAAGTCACATTAATATTTACACAAATTGCATTCGAAACAAATTTGTCAAGAGTGCATCCATATAAAGAAAGCCCTGTTTATGAATAAAATTATGGTTTGAAGTTGATTAAATAAATTAAATTTAAATTTGTTACTCAAGTCGACCCCCGCCGAATGTTATCCGATTGAAGTTAAATTTTATATATAATTCATTGTGGACTGAATGAACAAATTTAGCCAGCGGGACTAAACAAATGTCTTCGGCACCCTAATGAACATAATTGAAGAAGTAAAGGTAGGTGTCTAAAATATGTAAAGAAAATTAGTATACAGGGAATTTTTCTTTTAAGTATACATACATTTTCCGATTTTCGTGCTTTCCACTCCCAGATTAAGCATGAAGTAAAATTTCGAGTTTAGATAAGCCTGAACATTTTCAGGGTTTTCTAAACTCGAAATTTTACTTTATGCGTCACGCGTATCAAACACTGAAATATTATAATTTGAACTTCACTTGAAATCAGTGCGTGGCGCATGAAGTTAAATTTAGAGTTTAGAAAAGCCTGAAAATGTTCAGGCTTATCTAAACTCGAAATTTTACTTCATGCTTAATCTGGGAGTGGAAAGCACGAACATCGGAAAATGTATGTATACTTAAAAGAAAAATTCCCTGAGAATTTGGTTTGGTTTCTCCGTTTCGCTACTAAACTCGAAAATCATTCTTAGAATTAGAAATTTTACTTTACTGGAATACTGTGAAGTTTAAAATATACTGGTTAGAATTGTACATTTATGACTCATAATCGACTTGATTTTATGTTTATTTAGTCTTCAATATTCGAGCGTCTATGTTTACCAAAAATAAAAGAATCGTATTAAATTGGCTAAACGAAATAATAACTTTATTTCCCACAGAGCAAACGCATTAAAGTAATGTTTTATCAGCATTCATACAACGTTTAATGTTGTTACAATGTTGATACAACGTTGTTTGTTTGTTTTTTGCTCAGTGGGTTAATTTACTCAAATACTGGTTAAGCCTCAGCAAATTACCGGAAAAAATATGATGCGTAAAATTTTACAATTTAAATTCGATTACGCAAGTAGAAAAAGTTTGAGAAGCCCTTATCAAAGCACTTGATAAATAAAGTATGAAACGAATCAAAATCCTCTCTCACACAACGTGTCGTATAAAATACTACTTTGGACACAAATCACGCAATTATTTCCATACATAACAGAAAGCACATTGATTAAATCCAAATGTCACATTGACATTCACATTTTATAATAAATCAGTCTACGTAGGTATTCAATCCAATAACGTTTTTATCAAATTATTCGTAGATGACGCAAAACGCTCTTGAAATAAATAGGACAACTTCCAGCTGGTGTGTCGACGGAAAAGAGAAGGAAAAACAAGGATGCGAATTGCGCAAACGGAGGCCCTGGATCGAACCGCTACTGTTGCCGCTTTCCGTCCGTAACTAACAACAAAACGTTTCGGCCCGTTGCTCACTCATCGCCATCAGCTAATACTAATTTTCCCCACTATCAACTGCAGTAGAACGGTGAATAGGCGATCCTCTTTCACCGATTATCCATCCATTCAAGGTATTCCAATGCGCGCGTTTTCCGCGGCTGGAGGTAGGTAGGGTAGGGCGTGCTCGTCGTGTAAACACGGTGATATAATATTTATTTATAACGTTTAAATGATGCCATGCTTCGGTAATAACAACAACGTTAAATGGTTTTAAAGAATAGTCGTTTGGGAAAAATGCTGCTGCTGGATAAGTATTATCAGATTATTGAGAAGAGGACGCATCTGGTGTCATTGCAGTGGAAAAGTAAGTTGTTTATTATTTGTTTTTACTATAAATAAACATTGTAAATAAATAAACAAACCAACGGTTATAATGTTTTCCATCTACCTACATGAAAATAATGTATCATTAATAGATCTTAACAGACAGTTTTATTATTCTACTACGCATATTATTCCTTAACCTATTAACGGCCGAGCAATTATAGAGTTAACTCAAAGCGTTGATTTTAGGTAAAATTCTACACTTCTTTTAATGATTTCTAAGAATGACTTATTGTTCTACACACTGTGAATTTTTCTTTTAAGTTTACATATTGTAACGCTGTAAATGTAAGGCATTCGTCGATTTTGTATAAAAACGTGCAATATGAAGTTTAGAATGAAAATTTCCACTCCCAGACTAAGCATGAAGTAAAATTTCGAGTTTAGAAAAGCCCCGCGTAGAAAATTTGTCGAGGGTCGCGCAGCGACCCGAGACAAATTTTCACGGGGCTTTTCTAAACTCGAAATTTTACTTCATGCGCCACGCGTATAAAACACTGAAATATCGTAAAGTTAGAAATACACTGAAAACATTTTTTACTTTCCCCCGTATGTAATACAAAGGGAAAGTATTGTTTTCGTGAAAATTTTCGAATCAAAAATTTTAGCGGAAATATCCGTTTTGAGGTCCCCTGAGTCGAATAAGACCATTTTTTAAAAATGTCTGTCTGTCTGTCTGTGTGTGTGTCTGTGTGTGTGTCTGT
Organism: Philonthus cognatus; assembly: GCA_932526585.2. Lineage (NCBI taxonomy): Eukaryota > Metazoa > Arthropoda > Insecta > Coleoptera > Staphylinidae > Philonthus > Philonthus cognatus. Next base: position 51,722,322 of record OW052247.1, on the reverse strand, counting down.
CTGTCTGTGTGTCTGTGTGTGTGTCTGTGTGCGCTGTACCGCAAAAACCGCTAAAGATATCGAGATGAAACTTGTAACTTAAGCTTTTTGTTACAATCGGAAGAACTGAAAAGCTTTTGGTGAAAATCGGAAAACCGGAAGTGGTACTTTACTCTTAGCGTTTTTCACTTTTTTCAGATTTTTTCAATAAATGTTCATCAAACAAAAAATTCTTTCAAATAAAAGTTGTAGATAATAACAAAATGAAGATGTGTTGTTCACTTACTTTTTGTCATAGCACTCTTAGTTTTTGAGATATTTCAAAAGTTGTGTGTTTTATCTAGTTATTGGTGTGTGACAGTGTATGTGTCGATACAATTGAAAAATATTTCAAATAAAAGTTGTAGGAAATGAAAAACTAAAGATTTTTCGTGGACTCACTTTTTGTCATAGCACGCTAGTTTTTGAGATATTTAATAAATAGTGTTTTTTTATCTAGTCATTGACTTGTGTCAGTGTGTGTGTTGATACAATTGGAAAATGTTTCAAATAAAAGTTGTAGGTAATAAAATATTAAAGATTTTTTGTATCTTCACTTTTTGTCATAGCACTCTTAGTTTTTGAGATATTCAATAAATAGTTTTTATTTAGTCATTGGTTTGTGTCAGTATATGTTGATCCAATTGAAAAATGTTTCAAATAAAAATTGTAGTTATCAAAAAGTTGAAGACATTTTGAAAATAATAATGCTACAAATATTTTAAAAGTGATTTAATACGCAATTTACGGGGGAAAGTACTATGATGGACACATCACCATTTTTTAAAATGGGTAATAATAGAGATATTTAAATAAAAAAATATTAACGTTTTTCTTTATATAGTTTCAAGTCAACTCAAATAATATAATATAATAAATTAACTTATTTAGTAATTTAATTAATATAAAATTAATAATGTTGCGTATATGCATCAATGGGGCCTAAGGGGTTAATGGAGACTTAGAACCAGGGTTGCTAAAAAAACCTTTTTTTTAAATCTTAATTAAAACAAACAGTTTTTTTTCCACCAGACAACCTTTTTTTAAAATCTTAATTAAAACAAACAGTTTTTTCCACAAAGTGTTTTTTTCAATAAAACAGTGCTTATAACATTAACAATTTAAAACATGTTTAAAACGTGTTTTAAACATAACCAGCCTTATTAATAGACCGTAGCATACAGCTTTAACACAATTCTAAGGATGATATTTACATTTTTAGATTAATTAAACGTTTTAGTAGATTACTGTTGTTTGTTTACAACTAATACTAATAATTTGATAGCCCTAGTTTAAGTCTTGTACATAACCTCAACTGTCATTAACCTAACCTAACCTAACCTCAACTGTCATAACAAAATAGGGTTATTTAGAATTTATTTAATAATGCAATAAATCATAAATGTATAAACCTTTTCTTTAAATCTTAATTAAAGCAAACAGTTTTTTTCAACAGTGTTTTTTTCAATAAAACAGTGCTTAAAACATTAACAATTTAAAACATGTTTAAAACGTGTTTTAAACATAACCAGCCTTATTAATAGACCGTAGCATACAGCTTTAACACAATTCTAAGGATACTATTGATATTTTTAGATTAATAAAACGTTTTAGTAGACTACTGTTGTTTGTTTACAACTAATAATAATAATTTAATAGCCCTAGTTTAAGTCTTATACATAACCTCAACTGTGATTAACCTAACCTAACCTAACCTCAACTGTCATAACAAAATAGGGTTATTTAGAATTTATTTAATAATGCAATAAATCATAAATATATAAACCTTATCAGTATGCTTTAAACTCCACTTGAAATCAGTGTTTTATACGCGTGGCGCATGAAGTAAAATTTCGAGTTTAGAAAAGCCTAAAAATTTGGTTTGGCCGCGTAGCGCTACGCGCTACGCGACCAAACCAAATTTTCAGGCTTTTCTAAACTCGAAATTTTACTTCATGCTTAGTCTGGGAGTGGAGACACTCATTAGAAAACGTAAACAAGTTTAACTAATTTAAGTTAATAAAAAATAAAACATTTTAAACAAATTTAACGTTTAAAACATGTTTTAAACGAATTTAACTTTCAAAACATGTTTAAAACAAAACCGTTTAAAACACGCCGGCTGTTTTTAAACATGTTTAAAACACTGTTATAAAACAAAGTGTTTTAAACATAACAACCCTGCTTAGAACTGTTTACTAAGATCTTCATTCAGTAGACTGTAATTTAAGAAATATTTAAATTAAGAATAGAAGTGCTTTCCTAATTTTTAGTGGTATATCCCCACTGAGCAAATCCATTTAAGTAATGTTTCATCAACATTAAAACAACGTTTAATGTTGCTACCGTGTTGATATAATGTTATTTGTTTGTTTTTTGCTCAGTGGGTAGTTTATTATTTTTAGCGGTATTTCGTTCATTATTGTATAGACCAGTGGTCTCCAAACTACGGCCCGCGGGCCAAATCCAGCCCGCGACTTGCATGAATCCAGCCCGCGATTGTTTGTATTTTTTTTTTTGTAAATGTCATACTTTGAAATATTGTAACAATTGTTCCTTAAATTTTTCATAATTTTATAAAATTAATCGGATCTTGGCCGACTTTATTATGTAGGCCCGCGAAGAAGATAGTTTGGAGACCCCTGGTATAGACTATTAAAAATAATTTAACCACAGCATCAGTATAAATTGATTTATTCGATCAATCAAGAAAATAATGGTAAATACATTAGTTTTGGTGATTTTAATATTTATTTTAAGTTCGTAAGTTTAATTTATTTATTTATTTCATATTCAACGGGAAACCCCTTTTACAAAAACAAGTTAATGCTTAAATATATCATGTATAAACTATACTAATTTTAAAATACACAATTTTTTAAAATACACAGTTTTCTGAAATCATTATATTATATCAATATATCGTGACATTTCAATATTTGTTTTGCTCGCATTTCCTCTTGTTATCGCATAATGATAAGAAAAGATAAATGGCTTTAACCCACATGATATATTATTAATAATACAGAGTGATCATTTTAAACATAAGATAATAAATATAACTTTATTGTTGTTATTTTAGTATGTCATTTTTTGACGTTATTGGGAGCGGTAGTTTGTTGTTTTCTGACCTCATACTACTTCAGAAAAGTGGAGGAATCCTTCGACAATCAGTGCGTGCTCTTCTCGAATTTAACGTTCAAGGAAACTGAGCTTTGTTACGTGAACAAAGGGGATTTCCCTTACAATTCGTCGTTTCACAATTCCTGGACCGTCTGGAATGCTCAAAGTGTTTGCGATTATTGCGAATACCTGTTCCTCTTCACTTCCATTATCGGCGTCATCATGCTGGCTTTCATCGCGATCCTGCCGAAGGGCGGCGGAGAAACATCACAGGGACAGTTGTAAGTACAATTTGGAGCAAAACAGCAAAAAAATGGAAACCCTAGAATTTACATTTTGTCAATGTGTCTTTTTATGTCGTTTAACATTTATAAAATGTCACTGCCAGTGAACGAATTGAAGTTAGAGAAACACAATTACTATAATCTGCTTTTTTTTTAATATGACCAATCAAATTTGACATTTCATGAATTTTGTGGTGTGATGTAGGTTGTGTGTTTTTTAAGTTAGGACAAGATGAGTTAATTGAATTGTCATATTACTGTCATATTTCCCTTCACATAACCTGCAAATTAAAAATTAATTTACAACATAACATGTGGGGTTCAAATACCGGTCTAACAAGTTGTCTGCATTTATATAGGTTAGGATAAAAATGCCAAACACTCCGTCTTCTCGGATATGACGTTAAATGCATGTAGGACCCGTGTACTGCCTGGATGTTGCGTGCACGTTAAAGATCCCTACCGGTGGGTTGGAACTCCCACCGGGTTCGGCAAAATTCCCGGATAGCTGTAGACCTAATCTCCGGCGTCATGATAGGCCATAGCAGCGGAAATAGATGACGTAAAACCCAAAACAAAACAAAAAAACCAACATAACATGTGATTATGTTATGTTGTAAATTAATTTTTAATTTGCAGTTTATGTGAAGGGAAATATGACAGTAATATGACGATTCAATTAGCTCATAAACTCTGTTTTTTTTTTAATATGACCAAACTTAGGGTGTATTTACTGCGAACAGTTGCAGTCCTGCTTTAACAATAGGGTATTTTAACATCAAACTTTAAGATGTTCGTAAATGATTACCAATGTGACAAGTAAATCAGAGAACTCAACAACTTGCAACTTTACAACACATACAGGGATTTATTCTTTTAAATATACTTTCCCATATTCCATATAAAAATTTGAAAACTTAATAAACATGTGATTAGAACTAAGCAGTATATTTTGAACTTAACTTTAAATTAGTGTTTGTACGCGTGGCGCATGAAGTAAAATTTCGAGTTTAGAAAAGCCCAGAAAATTTGTCTCGGGTCGCTGCGCGACCCTCGACAAATTTTCACGGGGCTTTTCTAAACTCGAAATTTTACTTCATGCTTAGTCTGGGAGTGGAAATACTCGTTTAAAGCTTTAAATTGACCTCTTTAAAAAAAACAACGAATAACTAACGATTTAAAGAAAATAAGCTGAATTTGGAATACGTATACTTTAAAGAAAAACTCCCTTTCATCAAAGAAATGTCATTTTCTTTAAATCTTTAGATATTCGTTGTTTTTTTAAAGAGGTCAATTTAAAGCTTTAAACTAGTGTTTTCCACTTCCAGACTAAGCATGAAGTAAAATTTCGAGTTTAGAAAAGCCCCGTGAAAATTTGTCTCGGGTCGCGCAGCGACCCGAGACAAATTTTCTGGGCTTTTCTAAACTCGAAATTGTACTTTATGCGCCACGCGTATAAAACACTAAAATATTGTGAAATTTATACATATTCGAACTTCGCTTGAAATCTGTGTTTTATACGCGTGGCGCATGAAGTAAAATTTCGAGTTTAGAAAAGCCCAAAAAATTCACGGGGCTTTTCTAAACTCGAAATGTTACTTCATGCTTAGTCTGGGAGTGGAAAACACTCGTTAGAGTTTTTCCAATTGAAAATTTTTAATAAGATCACGAATGTGAAAATTTACATTAAAAAATCGTAACATGTATACCTAAAATAAAAATAGGCTAATGTGTAGAATAGGGTAAACGGTCGATTTTGACAGGTTTGCGCATGCGCAGCAGCATCCACTCCAGTGGTTCTCAACATGTAGATAAATGTATGTGTGTTGGTGTAATTGTGTGTTTATTTTAAATAAATGCAATTTTTTCAATGGCCGACCAAATCTGATAAATTGTCAAAAATGTCCAAACTTTGTACGCTCGGCACACATTACACCGAATCAAACCCTCAGATGGGTCAAACCCGACGTAAAATCGTACGCCCGAGACGTTAGTACAAGTACGGGGTATATTTTAAGCAAAAAGGTTAACTATAAATTAGAAATTCAAATGTTCCCATCGCCACCGAATGCTGTTGTACAGTTCATTGATAAAATCAGGGCATCGGAGCTTCGGGAGAGCAACAATAGTGCGAGGGGTACATCAGGCCTCTCATTAGAGAAAACCCATAAGAAATCCGTGCAGATTCAATTTTTGGTGAGTGGTTAAAAAATTAATCGCGAAATTCCTTTTATACTGGGCTTGCGTTCCAAAGCCCGAATGGTCTCAGGGAATAGAACAATTCTGACGTACGAACACACGCCCGGTACAACAAGACCATTCGCGACGCTCAAAACTGTCGATTATCAAAGTTACAAATATTTGATTTTTTTAATATTTGACGTTTGGTTTTTGACGTTTGATTTTTGATCTTAAAGCACACACATACAAACATTCACACTATCAGACAGATCCATATAAATAATCTGTTAAAAACCACTGGAGTGGGTGCATGGTAACCATGAAAACGTATCAAAAATGTAATATGTACCCTGTTCTACACATTAGTCCAAAAATACCTTGTAGTTAGAACTTTTTTTAAAATTTTAACATATAAATGGGCAGATAATAAGGAAGACAGATATTCCTGACTAAGGAATATTACCTGATTCTCCTTTGCTACCTGATCCTCAGAGACACTTTATTAAATTGGTAGTAGATACAAATAATTTGAGGCGGTGACAGGTAAATACATTTGTAATCGTAATCTTTGTAAGCTAATTGAATTGTCATGTTAATGCCAGATTTCCCTTCACATAACTCACAAATTAAAAGTTGATTTACAACATAACATGTGATTAATCTAACCTAAAACACACAACCTGCACCACACCACTAAATTCTTGAAATGTCAAATTTGATTGGTCATATTAAAAAAAAAACAGATTATAGAATAGATAATTTATTTAACAAAGATTACGATTTATTATTTGTATCTACAACCAATTTAATAAAATGTGTTTGAGGATCAGGTAAATGCTCCTTGCTCAGAAATATTTTGTCTTTTTCATTATCTGCCCATTTACATGTTTAAATTTTGAAAAAGTTCTAAATACAAGGAATTTTTCTTTTATGTATACATGTTACGATTTTTAAATCAAAATTTTCAGACATTCGCAATCTTATAAACAAATTTTAATTTGAAGACTCTAACGAGTGTTTCCAATCCCAGACTAAGCATGAAGTAAAATTTCGAGTTTAGAAAAGCCTGAAAATTTGGCTCGGGCGCGTAGCGAAGCGGAGCGACCGAGCCAAATTAGGCTTTTCTAAACTCGAAATTTTACTTCATGCGCCACGCGTATAAAACACTGATTTGAAGTGGAGTTTAAAATTTACTGCTTAGTTTTGATCACATGTTTATTAATTTTACAAATGTTTATATGGAATTTGTGAAAGTATACATACTTACATGAAAAAATCCCTGTGTGTGTTGTAAAGTTGCAAGTTGTAGCGTTCTCTATTTTAAAACTATCTGCATCGTGACAATTTATTTAACAAATTATGATTTATTTGTCACATTGATAATCATTTACCAACATCTTAAAGTTTGATGTTTAAAATAGCCTACTGTTAAAGCAGGACTGCAACTGTTCGCAGTAAATACACCCTAAGTTTGGACGATCTAGGACGTTTCATCGCCGCCGATTTATCGCCACCGATTCATCGCCGCTGTTCCATCGCCGAGCCAGTTCATCGCCGGCCGTTTCATCACCAGGCCTGTTCATCGCCAATATTTTTATAAAATAAATTTTGAAAGTATGTGAAATCGAAATTTGTCAATAACCAGTATTTGAAATTGTTCAGGCGTCATACGTTCGCTTCGCTTCGGTTATGTGATAGACGTTAGCATGTGCAAAGCAATAAGTCGTTTATTCTATTACAAACCTTACCTTAACTAGAAGAATGTAGAATCTATTGCAAACCTTACTAGTAACCTAACCTAACATATCCTAACCTATCCTAACCTATTCTTACCTGTCCTAACCTATCCTACCCTGTCCTAACCTTTTTATTTTGGGTTTTACGTCATCTATTTCCGCTGCTATGGCCAATCATGACGCCGGAGATTAGGTCTACAGCTATCCGGGAATTTTGCCGAGCCCGGTGGGAGTTCCAACCCACCGGTAGGGATCTTTAACGTGCACGCAACATCCAGGCAGTACACGGGTCCTACATGCATTTAACGTCATATCCGAGAAGACGGAGTGTTTGGCATTTTTATCCTAACCTATATAAATGCAGACAACTTGTCAGGCCGGTATTTGAACCCCGGCCCGTGGCGTGGCAGTACAACACTCTAACCACTACACCACCAATCTGCCCACCCTGTCCTAACCTACAATAACCTATCCTAACCTATCGTAATCTTTGTAAGCTAATTGAATTGTCATGTTAATGCCAGATTTCCCTTCACATAACTCACAAATTAAAAGTTGATTTACAACATAACATGTGATTAATCTAACCTAAAACACACAACCTGCACCACACCACTAAATTCTTGAAATGTCAAATTTGATTGGTCATATTAAAAAAAAAACAGATTATAGAATAGATAATTTATTTAACAAAGATTACGGTTTATTATTTGTATCTACAACCAATTTAATAAAATGTGTTTGAGGATCAGGTAAATGCACCCATCCAAAATTATCCTGACATATCTTATCGCAATTGGCCTGGCGATGAACTGGCCTGGCGATAAACTGGCTTGGCGATGAAACAGCTGGCGATGAACTGGCCCGGCGATGAACTGGCCCGGCGATGAACTGGCCAGGCGATGAACTGGCCCGGCGATGAAACGTCCCATTCCCAAGTTTCGTCATATTAAAAAAAGAGTTTAAATTAAACGCTTGATTTTGTCAGGGGTTTCAATTTTTTTGCTCCTTATCGTACAAGTGCGGAAAATTTAGTTTATTTTATTTTGCTGTTTTAGTTATACCAGACCGTGGAGGCTAGTTCTACCTTTTATATGCCTGACGTTGATAATCTCGATTATTGTTTTTTTGACTTTTGTAATGTTGAAAGCCGGACTCAAAGGATTTTGCTCACAATTTGAAATGGAACTGAACGATTCTGAGTAAGTTAAAAGTGTGATGAAACGTAAGTTTTGTTTCAATTTTTCTTTTGTTTTTTCAGATGTTCGAAAGCTATAAACGCATACACACTGATCTACCACGAACAAGAGAAAAACGCCAGCTGTTACATAAAAGCGACTGTTTTATTTTCGTCGCTTGCCTTAATATTTTGGGTCTCTTTGCTCTGTTCCTTGATCTTCAGGTTGATCAAAGGAGCGGATTTCGAGATTGTTGTTTACCGATTGGAAAATGTAAGTTCAATTTATTATTATAGAGGGAACTGTTTTTTTATTAAGTATACATATCCCGGTGTATACGTTTTAATTGTCTAGGCGTTCGTTGTTTTTATAAAAACGTTCAATTTAAAGCTTAAAACGAGTGTTTCCACTCCCAGATTTGGCATGAAGTGAAATTTCGAGTTTAGAAAAGCCTTAAAGTTTATACTTTGTGTTTTATCTTAGGTTAATAATTTTTACATAAGTTTATTTCGTCTAACCAAATCTTGTGTTTTCAAAATTTGAATGTAATTTGCATTGTATTATGTAGGTATACATATATATATATATATATATATATATATATATATATATATATATATATATATGTGTATATATATATATATATATATATATATATATATATTTATATTGAAGTGAGTGCAAATAACATAAGATCATTTTAACTTAACCCCTTAAGGATCAATTCATTCGAGAATTTGGTGAAACAAAAATTGTTTTTCTTTTTTTTACGTAGTTATTTTAAGTACCATGGCCAACTATGGACCTAGTATCCTCTAAAACTATTAAGTACTATTTAACTATTTAATATCATTTTCATGCCTCCCGAGCGCATAAACAAAAAATCCCGATTAAAATATGCGAACATTTGCCAATATCCTTTGCCCGTGCTAGACACGGGGCTGCGCGTTAAGGGGTCAATTATAAATTAGACTTAGAAGCATTTTTGTGCGATTGCCCAAGGTCGGTATTTCCAAGATTGGTCGTACGATTTGGTCGCACGAAATCTGTCATTTAAATAGGGATTCAACATGGTAATTTGGCAGTTGGCGGGCGACCGATCTTGCGATCAGTTTCAGGAATACCGGCCCAGATTACCAATTAAATGATGGAATAAATTTGAGGTTATGGTAAACTATGTGTTAACAGTCAGTAGTGCCAATCTAATTTAAAATTCGAAGCCTGCTCTAATTTATATTTTAAATGATCGCAAGTCATTTGTTTTACAAATAAAATAGTAATTTTAAAATAAATTATAGCCGAAATATGTTATTATTATTTCAGATGAAATGAGATTCTTTGCACCAAATAACAACCATATTATTATTCATATTTCAGATGAAAGAAGATCAGATGGATAGCTTGAAATATGCATGTGATAGCAGCAGTGCGGAAACGGTGACTAAAGTTGTTTCTGATGATGTGCAGTACGTTAAAAATCCGGATGCGCAAAGTATGAAAAGTATTAAAAGTATAACATCAATGCCGCTCACTAAAGTTTGAAGAAACCACCAAAATGTTGGTATATTATTGATACCATTAACTTGCCCAACAAAACAAATATATGGTGAAAGTAATGTTCATTAAGATTAACGCTTCCATTTATTTATTAACGAAAACAAATTATTTTAAAATGATTATTTATAAAGCACCGTGCGATAGTTTAAATTATGATTCAGAGTAGGCGGCATTTTTTCTGCGGTTGTCCAGAATGCTAATTGAATGATAGAATACCCACTGAGCAAATCCATTTAAGTAATGTTTCATCAACATTAAAACAACGTTTAATGTTGCTACTATGTTGATACAACGTTATTTGTTTGTTTTTTGCTCAGTGGGTAAATTTGAGGTTATGGTAAACTATGTATTAATAGTCAGTAGTGCCAATCTAATCATGTTTTAAACGATCGCACGGTATTACTCTTTATAAATAAATAATCATTTCAATTTTTTTTTATATTTTGTTTTTATATATTATATATTATACTCGTACATTGGGAACATAATTCGCAGACACAAAACTAATTAATATACAAGATTGTTTAGAAATATTAGCCTTGTTTTCATATTTGAAGAAAAATTATATTTTTGCAACACTCAATTGATTTTCTCCGTTTATTTAAAAGTCGGTTGCATACGCGTTTTAAACTGAGTATAGATTAAGAATATTACTCCGTACTCTATGACTGAGTTCATTTATTTTAAAGTGTCAAAGTGTTTAAGCAACTGGCCTAAAACTATCGAGAATTGCAATTTAAAGTCATTACAAAAATATGTACATATATTAAAAGATAAATTAAAAAACACTTGGTTTGTTTCACTATTTATTTCTATTTACTCGCATAGTTTCGCTTTTTACGGCATTATCAAGAGTAATGATAATGCCGTAAAAAGCGAAACTAGTCAAACAAATAGTGAAACAAACCTAGTGTTTTTTTTTAAATTTATCCTTTAATATTATTTCAAAATGTTTCACCAAGTGATAAATGAGAAAGTTATTCAAGAAATATTATGTACATGTGCTTATATTATTTTCTTGACTATGGAAATTCTATTATCCATGTCTTATAATTTGACTAATTTAGTCAAGGTAAATAGAGGCTTTATTAAATGTATCTACTGAAGATGCTCCAATGTAAACTATAAAAGATCCAGAGATTTGTTCTTTTAGGTATACATATGCTGATGCGTACTTTTTAAATGCTTAGGCATTCGTTGTTTTTATCAAGCTTCAATTTTAAGCTTTAAACGAGTGTTTTCCACTCCCAGATTAAGCATGAAGTAAAATTTCGAGTTTAGAAAAGCCCCGTGAAAATTTGTCGAGGGTCGCGCAGCGACCCGAGACAAATTTTCTGGGCTTTTCTAAACTCGAAATTTTACTTCATGCGCCACGCGTATAAAACACAGATTTTAATCGAAGTTTGAATATATATAAATTCCACAATGTTTTAGTGATTTATACGCGTGGCGCATGAAGTAAAATTTCGAGTTTAGAAAAGCCCAGAAAATTTGTCTCGGGTCGCTGCGCGACCCTCGACAAATTTTCACGGGGCTTTTCTAAACTCGAAATTTTACTTCATGCTTAGTCTGGGAGTGGAAAACACTTGTTTATAGCTTTAAATTGAGCTTTTAAGGAAGTTACGATAAGGGGAAATTATTATTTTTAAACATGTTAATAATTTGATTTATTTACAATTTATTAAATTTTCTCCTCTTTGCATTTTATTTTATTTGAAAGATTTTGCGCTTAAAAACTTCGTTATTTTTAAAAACTTAATACTCTAATATTAAAAAATCTTCGCGCTACGTGACCAAACCAAATCTAAACTCGAAATTTTACTTCATGCGCCAGGCGTATACAACACTGATTTAACGTGAAGTTCAATAAATACTGCTTTAGCAAACTGCCTTAGCTGTATATTTTAAACTTCGCAATAGTTAAGTGATTAACACGCGTGGCGCATGAAGTAAAATTTCGAGTTTAGAAAAGCCTGAAAATTTGGTTTGTTCGCGTAGCGCTACGCGCTACGCGACCAAACCAAATTTTCAGGCTTTTCTAAACTCAAAATTTTACTTCATGCTTAATCAGGGAGTGGAAACACTCGTTAGAAGTTTCAAACTGAATATATTTCAAAAACAACGAATGCTTGGAGAATTTACAAAGTATACATCGGGTACATTTAATTCGCCTATTTCCAAAAACCCCTAAATCCATTTGAAAACAATGGATTTAGGGATTTTTGGAATTACGCGACACATTTATGTATACTTGGGCAAAGAAAAGCTTCCCTTATGTACATATATTAACACAAATTAACTGAACATAAAGTGCTTAAAAATAATATCGATTAATATTTTTGCGATCATCTTTTTCAACATAACTGTGATAGATTTAGAAAAATTAGCAAACAGAAAAATAATCATATTTAAATATTAATTCAAATTCAAGGAGATGTAATGACATAGTAAAACAATGTTAATGTTTAAACTATACAACCAAATTCAAGCTTGCTCAAATTGTTCATGCGCTTACAAAAAAAAAAAACGCAATCCATCCATTGAACCATGCTCACTGCTAGTGTTTGTGATAAATATTGGTAAGCACCAAAAATGGTTGAATAATTATTACACATATATTATTAAAACTATTTGGGAGTGATCAAATAGCACCCTACGCATGTTCATATACATTTTCATTGAGTAAGTAACTACACAAGATGGAACAAAATGATTTTCATCTAGTCGTCTTTGCTTTATCCATGTTAAAACAAGAAGTACCGCTCTACAATAATAGGGAATGCACTATCTAACCTCAAAACATACATAAATTGTACTCCTAATACCTAATCCGAAATATATGTACATTTAATGAAATAAAACACTTTAACTTTGTTTGTATAACACACTATTTTTATTTTCGTGACTGCAGTTTCGGCAATTCAACTTGCCATTATCAAACAGAGTAACTTAAATTACGGTATGGTACAGGTATATATACACAAAATGGTTATTTACAAAATAGCATTAAAAATGGGGGTATACACTAGATCGACCTGGTCGTTAATTAGGGGGATTCCCGGATTAGCGCGGGCTTTCTGTATCTCCAGGTATTCTAGGAGGTTCATTTTTCGGCCCTTTTCGGCATAATGGATGATCTTAAGTACATCCTCGCTCCATTATGCCGAAAAGGGCCGAAAAATGAACCTCCTAGAATCCCTGGAGATACAGAAAGCCCGCGCTAATCCGGGAATCCCCCTAATTAACGACCAGGTCGATCTAGTGTATATGCTTTAAATAACCTTTCTTCACACGTTTATTTAAATTACCAAATGTACATATATTTTGGACACAAAGTGACCCTTATCAGTGGATTAACACTCAATCAACTTAACTCCTAATACTTGTTAATTGATTACATTTATTGAGAGGTCTAGCTAATTTAAAAAAAGTATAGCGGCACAGTAAAAATTCCAAATGTAGTAACTTGATGAAAATCAGTTTATTCTACCCTGTACTATTTTTAGTACTTACTTAATGGTATTACATTAAAAAATAAAAGACGACCCTCTTTATTAATAGACGTTAAGACAATTTTATGTCTCCACTGAGCGTTTTCAATAGTGATTAGTAGAGTATTAAAACTATTCTATTAATAAGGCAAGAAATGTTTTTTTTTATTAGCTTCAATTCATTATTTAATAATCATTAACAATAAATAACAAATTTGTATAAAATGAGCCATCACTCAATATAAGTAAAATTAAATGTGATGACAAAATGTTTCTACTTAAAAAGAGATTTACTTATAATGCAATTGTAATTATCAGCAAACGTCTATTGCGTAATTATATAACGCATAAGCCTCAAAATATTAAAAGTGCGATTCTTTTCGCAATCTACAACCAGTTAGTCTTACAAAGACTATATCAAACACTCATTGAAACAACTTCTTCCCGGGCTAATACCCCGACGGACATTTATACTAATGTTTGAACGGTAACGTGACCGCCAGTCTAAGGTGTCAAATTGTTTAGAGGGAATGGCAAAGCTATACTGAGGAGAGATAAATCTCGAAACGCGTCTATAGATGGCCTGAATAATTTGACCCAAATTGTTACATTTGCAGTAAGTTGCTGTATGTAACAGCAAACACTTGTTGTATAATTCAATGTCCGTCGGGGTATTAGCCCGGGAAGTAGTTGTTTCAATGAGTGTTTGATATAGTCTTTGTAAGACTAACTTGTTGTAGATTGCGAAAAGAATCGCACTTTTAATGTTTGAAGTATTCTCAACCAAGAATTGGCAATTTCATTTATACCTCAAAATATTGTTACTGAGTTTAGGTTATCAAAGATAAAAATATTTAAATACAAATACCAAACAAAATACAAGTAATGTCTGACTATAAACAACAGGGTTCGGCGATATATATCACCGAATATGATATATATCAACGAATATATATCATATTTATCATGATATACAGAGTGCTTCAGTGAGGAGGGCAAGTTCTATAATTCACTGTTTATTAAAGACACAAATAAATAAAAAATAAAAAAATTAAGTTGCACAAAATCATTTTCTTCATAAAATTAAATTATTTTCCCTTTTACAGGGTATACCATATTTACTGAATGCCATACAACTTTGTTATTTTAAATAGAATACACATACGTCATTAACTTTTTGGATTCGTTGTTTGAACTGCACGGTAACGTGGCTGTCAGTCTGAGGTGTCAATTTGTTTAGAGTTAACGGCAAAGCTATACTGATGAGAGTTAAATCTCGAAACGAGTCTATGGATGGCCTAAATAATTTGACCCGAATTGTTACATTTGCAGTAGGTTACTGTAACTATCAGCAATCAGTTGTTGTGTAATTCAATGTCCGTCGGGGTATTAGCTCGGGAAGAAGTTGTTTCAATGTTTTAATGTTTAAAAATGAATGCCAGTTTATTTGGTGTAAGTCGGACTATTGCGGAGTAATTCGATGTTTTAGGAAAAAAATACGTTTGTATTGATTTCATAAACCTAACATATCTCTGAAATTAAATGAGATAAAGAGTTGCAGTTTTCGTTATCCTCTTAAGCACAGAGGGCGCTGTTGTCAACGCTATAAAGAGTTAGATGGCTATGAAATAGAAACAGTTAAATTTATAATTTTTCAGTCAAGGGTAACTTGTTTTTTTTTAATGGAACCATATAATTTTTTTGACACCATTCGAAGCAAAATTGAGGCCTCTTTCGGTTAGGTTAATTACTTTTATTCGTACCTTCTTAGATTTTTAAGAGAATGATCTTACATCTAATGATAAAAATAATTAACGAATATCTTGAACAAGTTTCTCATCTTTCACGTGGTGAAACATATTAAACTATGATTTGAAAAAGAAAACACATGGTTAAATATTAGTGAAATTTAACCAAGTAGTTTCTTTTTCAAATCATCCCACTGAGCAAAAAACAAACAAATAACGTTATATAAACATTGTAGCAACATTAAACGTTGTAAATAAAACACTTTTTACTTTGTTTAACCACTGAAGTAAAAAGTGTTTTATTTACAAGTGTATTTAAGATGTACCACAAAGTGAACGTCTACAACACCAAACAATTAAACGTTGTTTTAATGTTGATGAAACATTACTTAATTGTGTTTGCTCAGTGGGATAACTAACAAAATTGAAAGAGAATTAAATTTTGACTCGAATAGTGTCAAAAAACGTACATGGTACTATTTAAAAAAAAACAATTGAAAGTGTATAAATTCAACTGTTTTTATTTCATATCTCTAGTGCAGCAACTTTATCGTGTTAGCAATAGAAAGGGCGCTATTGCTATGCTCAAGAGAGTGACGAAAATTGTAACTGTCTATCTCATTTAGTTTCAGAGATATTTTAGGTTTACGAAACTACTACAAACGTCATTTTTTTCAAAACGTGTCGAATAACTCCAAAATAGTAAGACTTAGACCGAATGTTATGTCAAGAAACTGACATTCATTTATAACAAGGAATTCAAAAATTTAATAATATATGGGGTGTCCCATTTAAAATAACAAAGCTGTAAGGCGTTCAGGAGGCATGGGACAGCCTGGATATGCAAAAAATAATTTTAAGTTGTAAAGAAAATGATTTCATGAAACATGTATCTGAAACATTTTTTCGTATTTTTAATATTATGGGAAATGTCGAGTTTTCCGTTCTCACTGAAACACCCTGTATGGATATTTATAAAAACTGATTTGTATCATGGATATTTATAAAATACAAAAAAAAACATAAAAATCGCGCGTCGTCGGGTAAAATGCTCCTGAAGAAAAAAAACTGGAAACTGGATTTTGGAAGATACTAGTATTCCTAAGTCAAACTTCATGGATTCTTCTTCTTCAAGACGTTGATATATATCGGATAAATATGGATATATATTCAATATTTTGATAAATATCAATATATAGTACTCCTAAGTCAAACTTCACAGATTCTTCTTCTTCAAGACGTTGATATATATCGGATAAATATGGATATATATTCAATATTTTGATAAATATCAATATATAGTATTCCTAAGTCAAACTTCACAGATTCTTCTTTTTCAAGGCGTTGATATATATCAGATAAATATGGATATATATTCGATATTTTGATAAATATCAATATATAGTATTCCTAAGTCAAACTTCACCGATTCTTCTTCTTTAAGCCGTTGATATATATCGGATAAATATGGATATATATATATATATATATATTCGATATTTTGATAAATATCAATATATAGTATTCCTAAGTCAAACTTCACAGATTCTTCTTTTTCAAGACGTTGATATATATCGGATAAATATTTATATATATTCGATATTTTGATAAATATCAATATATAGTATTCCTAAGTCAAACTTCACGGATTCTTCTTTTTCAAGACGTTGATATATATCGGATAAATATGGATATATATTCGATATTTTGATAAATATCAATATATAGTATTCCTAAGTCAAACTACACAGATTCTTCTTTTTCAAGACGTTGATATATCAGGTTTTTCAAAAATAAGTCCTATTTTTAAAAATTGATATCTTCATCATTAATTGAGCAATTTGAAAATGAAAAATGTCTCTATGTGCCAAAAGAAATGGGATTTAATAAAAATATTACAATTATCGTAAATGTTGAATGTGGCCGCCATCTTCTTCTACAACAAAAAGTAGCCTTTCTTCAATGCTGTAAATGGACTTTTTCAATTCATCAATTGAATTAGTTTCATTAAAAAAAACCTTTTTTTTAGATATCCCCATAACCAAAAATCAGCAGGGTTAAGATCTAGCGATCTTGCGGGCCAAATTACAGGAAATTGTCTACTGATAATGCGGTTTCCAAAAGTGTTCCTTAAAACTGTTTTACTGGGTTAAAGATGCGCGGAGGTGCGCCATCCTGCATAAATACGATATTTTCAATGTCGTGCTCTTGTAATAATGGCATTGCATAATCACGAAGCATATTCAAATAAAGTTGTCCATTTACTGTAACTGTGTTTGTTCGTCCATCCACAATCTGTTCAAAAAAATATGGACCTATGATAAATCGTGATGTAAAGCCACACCAAACGGTAACTTTTGAATCGTGAAGTCCTTGTTGTGTGTTCACACCACCATTAAGTTGAAAGTGTGCCTCGTCAGTCCATAAAACATTATCAAGCCACTGTGGATTCACTTGAATTTCCGCTATTGTTTGCAGGGCAAAATCAGTTCTTATACCTTTATCAGCTTCCTTCAGTTCGAACAGAACTTGCATTTTGTATGGATACATTTTAAGTTGCCTTCAAAGAATGCGCCACTCATCTCCAGACGTCCTGCTATTTTATTGACACTAGATGTTCCATATTCGTTTTCATTTGCTAAATTTTGCGTTTCTTGTAAAACTTCAGCAACTGCAACATCTGTTGCCACAGTGGGTCTTCCTGATTTCTTTTTATTCATAACAGAACCAGTTTCCTCAAATTTTGCTACCAGCTTTCGAAAAGCTTTTAAAGTGCATGGGCCACCTCTTCAATCGTTACGGTTGCGAAACCGTCGAATACCTGCCAAAAAACTCCGTCCACTTTCGTAATAACATTGGGCAAGTCCAATGCGAGTTTGCAGAGGCAAAACCATGTCTTTTCACAAAAAGAAAGGTATTTGAAAAACCTGTGAAGACACTTTATTCTTCACGCAACTGTTGTAAACAAGTTTGTTGCTATGACGACCGAAAGGTGTAAAACAAAAATCCCGCTTTCCCTGAGACCTGATACTGTTATTATTTTCAAAAATGCATAAAAATCAGCCACGATACAAGTCGTTTAAAATAGGACTTTTTTTGAAAAACCCAATATATCGGATAAATATTCGATATTTTGATAAATATCAATATATAGTATTCATAAGTCAAACTTCACAGATTCTTCTTCTTCAAGACGTTGATATATATCGAATAAATATGGATATATATTCGATATTTTGATAAATATCAATATATAGTATTCCTAAGTCAAACTTCACGGATTCTTCTTCTTCAAGACGTTGATATATATCGGATAAATATGGATATATATTCTATGTTTTGATAAATATCAATATATAGTATTCCTAAGTCTCAATGAGACAAAATTTTTGCAGAAAGTCGATATTAATTTTAATTCAATTTTTATATTTTATTCCTAAGTCAAACCACGGATTCTTCTTCAAGACGTTTATATATCGGATAAATATGGATATATAACCAATATTAATATATTTATCAAAATATCGGATATATATCCATATTTATCTGATATATATCAACATCTTGAAGAAGACGAATCCATGAAGTTTGACTTAATAACACTAGTATATTTCTGAACCCTGATAAATAATATATTAAAATAAAACAAAAAAAAATTATCATATATGTTACAAAACTAAACACTGGTTTATTAGTTTGACATTTTTTAAATATAAATACCAAACAAAATACAAGTAAAGTCTGCCCACTAAGCAACAAACAAACAAATAACGTTATATCAACATTGTAGTAACATTAAACGTTGTCTTAGTGTTGATGAGACATTACTTAAATGGATTTGGTCAGTGGGTGAGTATAAACAATATTAAAATAAAAAACGTATTTTGATATAATATGTTACAAAACCAACCCCCTTTCTATAAACAATATTGAAATAAAAAAGGTATTTTAATATAATATGCTACAAAACCAAACGCCTTTCTGTTTGTTTATTGACATGTTTATCATAACAGAATCTTTGTAGTACCTACAACTCGATTGAATAATGAATATGTTCCTTAGTCAACGCTAACTCTGAAACAATATTTTGTAACTCGCACTCTACTCTGCAACATTTTCCATTTACTGATCTCATTTTGTGTGTGCTTTTGAAGCTGTTAAATTAAGTATAATTATAATTATAACTCACTATTTGTCATAAGTACAATTGCATGTGATAAGCTGATGTTAATTCAATGCCGGATATGAAGAATGTGTCAAAATCGTTCAGTAAAGTCAAAACGGAAATATACAGAGAGTTTTATGAAACACCGAACATTTTCATAACGAGAATTTTTCTTTGGAGTCCCCAAATGCATACGTTGCATATTTTCCGATGCTCAGTTTATTAAAAGAATTCAATTCGAAGCTTTAAGCGAGTGTTTCCACTCCCAGGCTAAGCATGAAGTAAAATTTCGAGTTTAGAAAAGCCTGAAAATTTGGTTTGGTCGCGTAGCGCGAAGCGCGGAGCAGCCAAACCAAATTTTCAGGCTTTTCTAAACTCGAAATTTTACTTCATGCGCCACCGGTACAAAACACTGATTCAATGTAAAGTTTAGCGGTGTGTTTTAAACTTCGTAATATGTCAGTGTTTTGTACCGGTGGCGCATGAAGTAAAATTTCGAGTTTAGAAAAGCCTGAAAATTTGGTTTGGCCGCTCCGCGCTTCGCGCTACGCGACCTAACCAAATTTTCAGGCTTTTCTAAACTCGAAATTTTACTCCATGCTTAGCCTGGGAGTGGAAAACACTCGCTTAAAGCTTCAAATTAAATTCTTTTAATAAACCGAGCATCGAAAATGTGCAACGTATGCATATGGATACTTAAAACAAAAATTATCGTCATAAAGGTCTCTGTATATGAGCCGTTTATTTTGAAAGTGGCCTAACTTAATTTTTCGGTTTTTGTTGTTGACTGTAATAACCTTTATAATTTGAGGTTTTCAGTCATAAAAAACAATTTGTGATTAAGTATATTTAAAATATGTACCGTGTGATCGTTGAAATTATGACTAAGAGTAGGCGGCATATTTTTTGTGCCCTTGCCCAGAATGCTAATTGAATAATGGAATGAATTTGAGGTTATGGTAAACTATGTGTTAACAGTCAGTAATACCAATCTAATTTAAAATTTAAAGCCTAGCCTAAATCATGTTTTAAATGATCGCACGTTACTATATAATTTGAATATAGATAACCAAAAGTTGTTGGTTATAACAGAAATCCTCAAATTATGATAATCTACATAATTTGAGGATTTCTGTTATAACCAACAACTTTTGGTTATCTATATTCAAATTATATAGTAACGTGCGATCATTTAAAACATTATTTAGGCTAGGCTTTAAATCAGTCAATCAGTCAACAATAAAAAACTGAGAAATGGAGTTGAACCATGACTCAAATGTTGGGAAAGATCTCAGTCTTGTTTTTTATGCACATTAAAGTTTGTTGTTGAAGTTTTGTAAAATGTTTGAATCCGTCACTAAATGCATTTATGTTCATAATTAGCTTAGAAAATAATTTATTTGATGTATTTTTGTAAATCTGTTTTTTTAAATAAATAAATCGTTATTACAAAAACAACCGAATAATGTCTTTAAATCTGAAAATCGGGATGCTGCGTGCGGACGTGTTTGTTTCTGTCGCCTTTCTGCCTAAAGTGCCTTCCGCAAACCTCACAGGGATAGGGCCGTTCGTCAGTGTGAATCCTTCTGTGGTTGTTTAACGCATCGGCTCTGAAGAATCTCTTGTTGCAAATCTAACAAAATATTAATGTTGTAAATAACAAATACAGGGATTTTACTTTTAGGTATACATAGCCGAGATGTATACATTGTAAATTTTGGGAATTCGTTGTTTTTGAAAAGTGTTTAATTTGAAGCTTCTAAAGAGTGTTTCCACTCCCAAACCAAGCATGAAGTAAAATTTCGAGTTTAGAAAAGCCTGAAAATTTGGTTTGGTCGCGTAGCGCGAAGCGCGGAGCGGCCAAACCAAATTTTCAGGCTTTTCTAAACTCGAAATTTTACTTCATGCGCCACGTGTATGAAATACTGATTTCAGGTGAAATTCAAAATATACTGCGTAAGAAGTATTCAAAGGTAGTATATTTTGAACTTTACTTGAAATCAGTGTTTTATACGCGTGGCGTATGAAGTAAAATTTCGAGTTTAGAAAAGCTCTCTTCTAAACTCTCTTCTAAACTCGAAATTTTACTTCATGCTTAGTCTGGGAGTGGAAACACTCGTTAGAAGATTCAAATTTAGCGCTTTTCAAAATCATCGAATGTTTGATCGGGATACGCGTTTATACTTAAAAGAAACATTTTCTGCGTGTATGTAATAAACTTTAAGCAATTTCGAATAAACCTAGCACACAGAATTTTACACATATTATTCATTATCAAATTATAGCCTACTTTGTACACTTCTCAAAGAAATTTAATTTATTCTTGATTGTTAAATGCTACTTCTAAATAAATAGCGTTTCATTGAAACGCTCTGTGGTTGTTTAACGTATCCGCTCTGAAGAATCTCTTGTTGCAAATCTAACAATATATAAATATTGTAAATAACCAATAGAAGGAATGTTTCTTTTAGGTATACGTAGCCGAAATATATACATTGTAAATTTTTGGAATTCGTTGTTTTTGAAAAGTGTTTAATTTGAAGCTTCTAAAGAGTGTTTCCACTCCCAGACTAAGCATGAAGTAAAATTTCGAGTTTAGAAAAGCCTGAAAATTTGGTTTGGTCGCGTAGCGCGAAGCGCGGAGCGGCCAAATTAAATTTTGAGGCTTTTCTAAACTCGAAATTTTACTTCATGCGCCACGCGTATAAAACACTGATTTCAGGTGAAATTCAAAATATACTGCGTAAGAAGTATTCAAAGGTAGTATATTTTGAACTTTACTTAAAATCAGTGTTTTATACGCGTGGCGCATGAAGTAAAATTTCGAGTTTAGAAAAGCCTGAAAATTTGGTTTGGCCGCTCCGCGCTTCGCGCTACGCGACCAAACCAAATTTTCAGACTTTTCTAAACTCGAAATTTTACTTCATGCTTAGTCTGGGAGTGGAAACACTCGTTAGAAGATTCAAATTTAGCGCTTTTCAAAAACATATTTATCATAAATTAAATTTCTTTAAGAACTGTACAAAGTAGGCTATAATTTGATAATGAATAATATCTGTAAAATTCTGTATTTCAAAATTCCTAAGAAATGGATAAAAAGTTAAGATCATAACCCATTTTTATATAAAATTAGAAGGATATTCACGATATTCACATACAGAAATTAATCCTAAAAATAAATGACTTACATCACATGCGTATCTTCGATCATTCGTATGTATCAACCTATGCTGATAATAAACAGAACCCGTCAGGAAACATTTCGAACAAACGGAGCACTTGAAGGGCCTTTCCCTGGTGTGCACTTTCCTGATGTGGTCCTTCAAATCCGGACGTATCGTGTACCTTGCTTCGCAGCCCTCGTGAGGACAAGCAAAGGGTTTAATACCTAAAGGGAGGACACAAAAAGGGATGGAATTGGGATTTATGTTGAAAAAGTGCGGAACGGGTCTACCTTGATGGAATCGCATGTGCTGCCATAAATGGGATGTTTGTGAATAGCACCGTTTGCATATTTCACAAACGTATGGTTTGAGACTTTGGTGGGCTCTACTGTGAATTAATAGGGCTTTTGAACTGTGTACTACCTAAAACATAAGATTAAGGCTCAGTTGCACCGAAAACGTTAAACTCGATTTCAAGTTGAACTCGAGTTCAAGATGACAGTTCTTATTGTTCTAATGTCACTTTGAACTTAAGCAAGAGTAAAACCAGTTCAACGGGTTTGGTGAAATTGGCCCTTAGGTTTAGTAGGTTTTTATAAGCTGCACTGTAGAATAATAATGTTTTCGAACTAACCCACTGAACAAACACATTTGATTAATGTTTCATCAACATTAAAATAACGTTCAATGTCGCTACAATTTTGATACAACATTATTCGTTTGTTTTTCGCTCAGTGGGAACTTATGCTGGGTATTTTTATTGGAAAGAGAATATATCTGAGAAACAAGGGAAAAAGAGGAGATAAAAATATCAATGATTTGTTGTTGTTTTATTATTATTTACTTGAGTCTTTATTAATAATTTTACCTGATCACATTCTTCACATTTATAATTAGCAGGATGATCCGTATCCCTGTGCGCCTCCAAATCCATAACCCTATCAAAAACCTTAGCACACCTCTCACACTGATACTTATACCCAGGATCAACACTATTAGCCAACCTTTTAGCCTTACTGCTCTGCGAAACCAGTTTCCTCTTCCTCCCCCTTTTTTTCTTCCCAGGAGGCTCCGCTTCCGGGACATTCTCCGAAATACTCAAACTACAGTTCTCACTAATCATTTCACTTTTCACCACCACTTCACTCCCATCCTCAGAATTCTTCTCCTTACCCTCCCCAACATTCAACTTGATCGAACACAAAACATCCTCGATCAGCTTAATGATAGTCTCCTTATTCTCCTCCTTATCAGCTATATCTACGGTTTGAGTCGGTTGGGAGTTTACAAACTTTTTGGGCTTGTAGTGTTTCTTTTTGATTTTATGCGAATACAAAACCTCGTGGGATTTAAAAGTTCTTTCACACGTGCTGCAATAGGTTAATTTAGGAAGATAGAATAGATTAGCCTCATTTACGCATTTTGTAAGCCAATGCTTGGCTGCCAGAGTGAACGATTCGAAAGTCTCCATACAAATCACGCAATGATAATTAGTGTCCGTTGAATGAGTGTTTTGATGTATCAACAACGATTCTTTATCCGAATAGGTTTTATTACAATATTCACATTGTAACAACAATTCTGTTAAGACTTTCTCCACGTAATCAACTTTAACCTCCGAGTCCTGGTTTTCAACAACATTCAAACTCAGCGCTTGGAATTCTTCAGGGTTTAAAATTTCAGTGCAATTCCCAGAATGAGAGCAAGCGTAAACATCAGAGGAAAACACTTGATAGCACTTAACGCATTTCCACACAGTCACATCGCTCCGATAAAATTTCAAAATATCACCCGCTTTTTTGCAATGGTTTTCTTTATGGATCCGCAAGCGGTTTTCGCTTACAAACTGCTTATTACAAAACTCGCAAATGTTAACGTTATCCTCGTCATGGCTAGTCAGGTGCCGTTCAAGATTATTCTTACTAACAAACTGTTTTCCACAAGTGGGGCAATCGAATTTCATCCGCACCCCTTTATCAATATCCTTGGCATCAATATTCGGTTTTAAAACAACTTTCTCTGCGTTAAACTCGCACTGATGTCGCTGGAATTGGTATTTAGTCGGGAAATTAGTATCGCAATTCTGACATCGTATCATCGTTGGAATGTTAGGGACTTTTGACTCCCTCTTCTGTAAGTTGGCGTTATTGTTGTTATTCTGATTGTTGGAAACAAAACTACTACTCGGGGAAGTTTTAACTTGAATAGGATCGTTTAGAACGGTGGATATTTCCGAGGCGTAATTTAACGGGTTCAAATCCTCAACACCGCCTAATTTTATTACCCTTATCGAGGAGTCGTTTAACTTTAAGCTGTTGTAATTGAAATTGAATTTTTCCTCACTGAAATTCTGGTCGTATCCGGGGGGCAACTCGGAAGTTATAGGCATCCGAGCGATGACTTGGTTGGTCCTGCAGTCGATTTTCAGTTGGACGGACTGTATAGAACCATCTGGAAATATCCTGTGGAATCTCAGATATGCCGTGTTTTCGTCCCTGTTCATCGTCACTTGCTTGATACACCGATAATTATTTCTTCATCAAAACAGCTTTGAGGATGTGAAAAGCACACGTCGTTTTTAAGTTTTTTCGCGGAGTAAACTGATTTTGTTTTGGTGCCGGGCAACGGCGGTTGCGTCATTTCCGATCTCAAAAGTGGAACCAACATTAAAATAAAGTATTTATATTTTTTTCATTCATAACAATATCCCACTGAGCAAAAGCTTAACAAATATCGTTTTCTCAGAATTATAACAATGAAATATTGTTTCAATGTTGATTAAACAATACTTAAAAGTGTTTGCTCAATGGTATATTTTTCTACTATTGGCTAACAATGGTTCGACGTGCATCCGTGGCACAAGAAAAGTGTTGTTAGCTAAAAAACACGAAAACTGTATAATTTAAAAAAAATCGTTAGTGCGACGTCATTCTTCATAATTTTCGTAAACAGTTTATATAGCAACTTTAAATTTTATGCGTTGGTAGCAATTATGTGCTCTGCTCATAAATTACATCTACGATTTTAAATTGACATTTGTTCATGAAAAAACAAACATAACCTGCAAAAAAATGCGAAAATACCAGCAGCTACTTTTATTCATAATTTCTTTAATAAGTGTATCACTTCTACTAGTCTACAGACATGAGTACAACAGACTTCACTACGTTCTTGAAGTATTCAACTTCTTCGGACAACCGTGCAACCTCACCGATTTAATTGAGTCGAACAAAATGGGAAACCACCATGATTGGGGACCGGACCCCACTTGGAACGAAGACGACGGATTCTACACGCTCTCAAGCCACTGGTTAAACACACACGAGGCTAAAACTTTGATTCTACTGGATAACAAATTACAACACGCCAAGAGTTGTTATTTGTGGTACGATGATAAAGAGGAGCCGATTGTAGGAAAATTCAAGTACTCACCAATTTTGAATGAAGGGAGTTTAGAAGGATATTATTATTACTGCTATGGTAATGAAGAAATTCCTCCTTATGCTGTTTCTTATACAAGAAAAAAGAAGAAAAACATGAAGAAACATTTCTTGAATGTGCGGAAGAAATCGATTAATTTTAATGCTACTGTATGTGCAGATATTACAGGTAATATAACAAAACGAGAATTTATCGAATTTTTAAGCTTCCACACTTTAGTGGGTGTCGATTCTTTCTTAATTTACACCAACACTCTGCCTTATAAATTAATGAAAATAGTAACTCCACTTTCCAGTCAATTGGGAATTAAAATTACTTTCTACAACTGGAATTTGCCTTATAAATACATTAACACTGTTTTAACAAGTCGAATGATCCAAGAAGATTGTTTGTTGCGTGTATCGAGTGAATCTAAATTTGTCACGACTTTATCGGGTAATGAATATTTAGTTCCGTCAACACATTATAATTTAATAGAAATATTAAAACATATTCAAGGCACTTCCGACCGATTTTCAATTCCGGTGCAGAAATTTTGTGTTAATTTCAATGATCCCAAAAAGCCAGTCGCTGTACAAAACACAAATATTTTTTATGATGAACGAAGCGAGGTAAAGGTTATTTTTAAAAGTATTGACGAGAATAATGTTATTTCTGAGCAGGAAATTGACAAGGATGTAATTCCGTTGCACAAATATATTAAATGCGACACCAATGTGTATAAAACTTACGATGATAGTACTATGTTGACGTTTTCGACTGATTTTATACGATCGACATTGTTTAATTTATTGTTGCTCAAACAAATATAAGGCTGTTCAAAAAAGGTCATATTTATAGTAGTGCATCCTTATGTCATAATTGAGTTCAAAACCTTCTATTGATAAGTTTTGGATACTTGTCATGGGCAAGGAAATATACTCAGCCTACTCGAAATGTAGTTTTTTAACAGTCATTAGTTTTCTGATTTTTTTTACATGACATGAAATTTTTGAGGTTATGATTAAAGATCCCAAAGTGCCTTATGTATAAAATGTTAATTAGTGCCTTATAAGAATTACTAACTTATTGATAAATGCTAAAATTCAATTTTTCGAGTCTACTCAGCATGTGATAATATGCTTAGTAGACTCCTTAAACTCTACTAATGTTTATTAATTAGAACAAATATTTATTTTATTGTTGGATATGTTTTATTTATACAAATTAGACTTCTGCCTTTTCTATGTGTGTAGAATATTGTTGGTTTATTGTATCAAATACAAAAATTATAAGTCTGTTTTTTCATTTGATTACCCTCTTTTTTTCTAGTTTGAATATCCGCAACACTTTTAAATAATAATTTTTCAGGTTGATTATGCCTCCGATTAATCTTAATTTTTTTCGTCACGACAATATATTTATAAAATAGAATTCAATGTTATTTAATACTTGACGACTAAGTATGACAGTGTTCAAAATTAACAGGTGTTTGATGTTTGTCATGGCTAACTCTGTAAAGTAAACCTGATAGATTTTTATATTTTTTCTTTAAAAAAGAAAAGTTTATTTTCCTGGACATTTTTTACTTACCTCTTCATTAGTAGATAAATACATAAGGTAGGTGAGAACATCTTTTAATAGAAAATATGTTTATAAAAAGTAAACAAACAATGTACAATATTTACATTAAAAAAATCTTTAATAAATCTAATTGCTAAAGAACATTTAATACACAGAAAAAAATATGCAACTGAAAATTAAATACTCTACTATTTTACTAAAATATTTCTGTGTTGATCTCTTTATATTCTTAATTGTTAAGTTGCGTACGTACGTAATAATACATAATCACATAAAGCAAACGGCGGTCGAGTGCAAATGATATTAATCTTTCTAAACGTAAAGATAAATATTGAAAATATATTAAACTATATCGACAAATTATTTTCGGTATATAAATAAATTAAGCAGATCGAGGTTTTAACCCCAGATGTCCTCGGATCGTCCAAATTTGTAAATCAATGAGGCAATAAAAATTAAAGCGTTTTGCAGAAATAGGGCTATCCCCGGCCATTGCACCATTTTTTCTAAAATAAATATAATGGTATTGACGACAGTAATACAAACAATTAATTTTAATATAATGATACTAAAATTCTAAAACTTTCACTCTGAATAGGCTGTGATTTTGTGAACTTATTATAACTCTTGATTACTGATCCAAAGCCTCCTTCAAACATGGACATTTCTTATGATTTAATATTTTTATAGGAAGAATAATAAAATAATTTAGTTACCGATTGCAACGAAATCAGCGAATAAAATCCAACAGGAAGCAATCACAGACGCAAATCCCATGACGAACCCTAAAAACAACCATATCCTTGAGCCCCTGGGGCCCATACAACCACCCTCGAAAGCATCACCTCGAATCTACATAATTAAATGGATAAAACTACCTCACTTCCTGGAAAACAAATTCATCATACCTGTGCGTTCGACACCGAATTCACCATTATAAGCGACAGTGTCCCGAACACTCCGCACATGTGATATCCAGCCAGAACTTTCCCCGAGTGCACACTAGCCGCATCAATGATAATCCACCATCCTACGAAGAACTGATTTGTTTGTAAGTTATTTAGGTCTTTGCAATAATTAGGTTTTTATTACCAGGAATCCAGAGATGATTGAGGCCAAGGTGTTGCGTTTGTCCCCCTCGAACCAAATACAAGGGGGGATGTTTTCCAATAAGTTGGACATTGTATCGGGCTATTTGTGTAAATCACTGTTGAAAATAAAAAGAAGGCGAAAATTTGCTTGTCAACAATTACACCTGTGGGCAGGGAATTTCTGTTTGTGTGGGTGGTGAGATTGATTGAACGTAGAGGGTTTAATTTAGAGAGTTTCTTAGTTTGTTGAACAACCGCTGCAAATAATAGATAATTGTATAGATTTGCCATTTTTCTAGAATAATCAGTGATGCCAACAATGTAAAAACACCATTTCACCTATTGGCAGGGAATTTTAGTTTGTGTGATCATAAAGTGTATAGAAGTGATTACTTATCTTTTATAACATTCTATGATCCCACGTGTGACCGCTGTTGTTTTCATAACCTTAATCTTCAACTTCTTTAGTCTTTTAACGTTAATCTATTTTGTAGAAATATTACTTTCTTGACAATGGGGCGAAGAAAGGCTGGTTTTAGGAAAGGAAGGCAAAACAAGAAAGTGAAAATGCCTGTACGGTTAATGAAAATAATAAATCATATGTTAGATATCAAATTTTGATCATTAAACATGATTGAAAAGTTCAATTCATTAAATCGTTAACTCATTTTGGTAAATTCGTGCTAAGTGTGGTTTAATTTTTAGGATGGAAATGGTACGGGTGACAATAGAAAACCGTACGAAGATATTATTCGAGAGAATGAGAAGTTTATAGAATATTATAAGGTATGTTGATGCTTTCAAGTGTTTTCATTCCAATGATTACTTTTGCTTTTGTAGACAGTAGGTATTTGTAAAGAAGACGAATGGGATGAATTTCTTAAATATATGAAATCCGATTTACCATCTACTTTTCGGATTACTGGATCGAAATGTGTGGCAAAAAAAATGATTGACATTGTACAAGGAGAATATTTGAAGGATTGTTTGAATAATAGTGATCAAATAAAAACTAACATATTTCCACTTCCTTGGTGAGTACGAAACAATTGTAAATCACTTCTTCATTTTGGGATTTTTGTGGAGCCTAAACTGACTACCAGCAGGCTTTCTGATTGTTTAAGAAGCCAGCACTGTTGTTTCAAATTCTTCCACTTTTTTAATAATTGCAGGTATCCAGATAAATTAGCATGGCAAATGAATCTTACAAAAAAAGATATCCGGAGAACAGAAGCTTTTTATAAACTCCACAATTTTTTGATAACCGAAACTGAAAATGGTACAATTTCCAGACAGGAAACTGTCAGTATGATTCCTCCGATTGTTCTTGATGTACAACCACATCACAAGGTATAAAAAATCTAGCAGGAAGAGAGCAAGGGTTTTTATGTTTTTCACTAGGTTTTAGATATGTGTGCAGCACCTGGCTCAAAAACGGCACAACTTTTAGAAATGTTACATGGAGATGAAACGATCGCTATTCCTTCAGGATATGTGATTGCCAATGATGTCGATAATAAGAGGTGTTATATGTTGGTCCATCAAGCAAAACGATTGAATTCTCCGTGTTTGGCTGTCATTAATCATGATAGTGCTGTTTTGCCTAATATGATCGCTTCTTTGCCGGATGGATCTACAGAACAGGTAGGAATATTTACCTAAAATCAACAAATGTTTCTCTAAAACCCTTGTTTTATTTAAGATGTTAATGTAATACTTTTCATATGAAAAGTATGGTGCTATTTATACTTATTCAAAGATGTAAAATCATACATAACTTTTAATAATAAAATTTGGAATGAACACTTCATAGTTGATTAAATAGTTTTTACTGTTATTTAAATGATTATTTAATTAATTTATTAATCTTTTTTGTCTTAGGTTCAATTTGACAGAATCCTTTGTGATGTTCCGTGTTCTGGAGATGGAACACTCAGAAAAAACCCTGACATCTGGATGAAATGGACGCCAGCAAATGCAATTAACTTACATGGGTTCGTTAACAAGCAAATCTTTTCCACTTAACTTTCTTACTGACATTTATTTTCGCAGAATCCAGTTTCGAATAATTAGAAGGGGATGCGAATTATTAAAAGTCGGCGGTAGACTCGTGTACTCGACTTGTTCTCTAAACCCGTTGGAGAACGAGGCTGTAATTCACAGGTTGTTGGCTGAAGCAGATGGCGCTGTTCGTCTGGTTGATGTATCGTCTTCTCTTCCAGGATTGAAATTCATACCAGGTTTATTCTTTTGTTTTGATAAAATTGGCATGATTTGTGCTAATGTTTGATGTATTTAGGGTTAGAAACGTGGACGGTCGGCTCGAGGAATTTGGAGTTTTATAAGAACTGGGAGGAAGTAGACGAAAATTGGCGGACGACGATTAGGCCTCAGATGTTCCCTCCAAAAGAAGAGGATAGAGAGAAATATCAGTTGAACAAATGGTAAGTTATAATATAAATAAACTATTTCAAAAATAATGAGTGACTTCTCTTTTGTTACTATTAATTTAATCTAAGAAAAAAGATGATCAAAGTTAAACTTTTATTTGTTGTATGAAATTCTTTTTCATATTTTTATTCAGCATTCGAATACTTCCTCATCAACAAAACACAGGCGGATTTTTTGTTGCCGTCTTCGAAAAGCTCAGAGCATTAAACGAAAAGGAAAAGCCCCAGAAAATAACTAAAGAAGAAGAGGAAGCAGAAAAGACCAAGCGTGAGAACGAGGACAAATTACCGCAAAATCAGCGTAAGCGCAGGAGGAAGGACGGTTATAAAGAGGATCCATTTGTCTTCTTCAAAGATGACGAGGATGTTTGGCCGTCTATAAAGAAATTCTATGAAATCTCTGATGAGTTGGACCCTAAATGTTTATTGGTAAGATGCCATGCAGGAAAGAAGAAGAATATTTATTTGACATCGCAGGAAATGAGGGATCTGGTTGTTCAGAATCAGGGGAATGTTAAGTTTATTAATACTGGGGTTAAGATGTTTGTCAGGTCGGATAATAGGAATATGAAGACGTGTGCATTTAGGTGAGTCAATTGTTTATAATATGAGTATATCGCTATTGGTTAATAATTTTTTATAGAATCGCAAATGATGGTCTTGAAAGTATTTTTGGAATGATCGGTGATACTAGGAAAGTCCACATCCCCAAAGATGATCTGATTACGATGTTGTTGAATGATACACCGGAAAAATCTCCGCCCATCGACTCATTATCTGAGTTTGTGCAAAAACAAGTGGCTACTTTGAGTACGTTAAAAAAAAAAAAACATTCATGTGTGTTTCTATTAATTTTGGTTTTTTACAGGCGCTGGTAGTTGTGTACTGATTTACACTGAAGAAAACGAAGGCAGCGATAAACTGGTTCTACATTTAAGCGGTTGGAGAGGAACAACTTCGCTCCGTGTTTACATGGCTCAGTGTAACACGGTGCATTTGTTAAGGTTATTGGGTGTTGACACTTCAAAATATGGTGAGTTAATGAAATGTATCTTTTTATATGTAATTTCAAAATGTGAGTTGAGAGTTTTGAAAGAACCCTTCTTTTTCATCCTTCAATTATGTTCTTAATAAATAACACAATTAATTATGTGTGTATTACAGATAAAAACAAGTTTCAAAAGGCGAAAGAAGATGAAGAAACGAAAAAAGTCGAGGAGTCCGAAGCTGCCATGGTGGTCGAGGAGAAGGAAGCTGCGGCTGTTTAATTTGTGAGGTTATGTTAAGACAAATCACTTTTTTTATTGAATAAATTGTATAACAATGGACACTAAGAAGTAATGCACATTAATACCGTAAGCAAAATAGATTACAGTTCATTTTGCGCTCCACTTCACTCCACTCCCTTCTCTTACCCCCCTCCCTACCCTCATAAAAATACTCGTATAATATTATCGGTCTCGATTTGTTTTTAATACAGTTTCCGTTTTTCAAGCGTTTGAGATTAATTCTTTAGTTCATTGAAATTAATTCTAATTTATATAAAATGTAAATTGTAAAACTTTTATAAACACAGGGGATTTTTCCTTTAAGTATTCATCAAGATGCATACTCTGTAAATGGCTAGGCATTCGTTGTTTTTATAAGTGTTCAATTTGAAACTTCAAATGAATGTTTCCACTCCCAGGCTAAGCATGAAGTAAAATTTCGAGTTTAGAAAAGCCTGAAAATTTGGTTTGGTCGCGCAGCGAAGCGGAGCGACCAAACCAAATTTTCAGGCTTTTCTAAACTCGAAATTTTACTTCATGCGCCACGCATATAGAACACGGAAACACAAGAGTTATATTCCAGCATCCTCGAAATATTGAGTTGTAATTCACCCTGTGTAACAAAATCATAACAAGGTTTTTTTTTTATAATTTGAAAGATTACAATTAATTTCAATAATCTTTTCATCTTTTTATCACACAAATTATAAGTGCTTGGCAAATTTCAAATTGTACCGTTCTGTGACTAAATATAAGGAGGGTCTTGATTTTCTACTCGAATTACAGGACGGATACTACTTAAATGAACAGAAACAAAACATGGTTACTATATAAACATTATAGATTCAACGAAAAACAATAACGAATATCAGTTACGGCTCTTAAGAAGTCTCTATACGATATGATCTGTTAAACAACCTTCGATCCAATTATGGCTCCACCCGTCGGTCTGATGGTTAAATCGATAATATTATTGACAGTTGTTCAACAGATCGTATCGTGTGGAGACCCCTTTATAAACACATCGTACAAATTAGATAGTCATGGAACAAAATATTTTTAATTGTATTAACAATTTTTAGGTTAGGAACTATCTATTTTGATGCATTATAATTTTGTTATTTAAGTATTTTCCATCTTAGGTAAATGCGTTAGACACATTGAATAAAAAAACAATCTACTGTTTCCAAATTTAAAAATAATTTTAAGTAAAAGTTAGGAGCCATAACTGATGTAAACATTAAATATCAATAAGGTAAAACGTATTGCAAAAACTACTATTAATATATAACATTTAGGACATAAAACGCAAGAGGGTTCTTATATAAATTCATGGACGTTTCTTAAATTCAATAAAAAAATTACCGTGTATCTTATAAGTGATGAGATTTTTATAAATAATTTAAAATGCATTCTTCCAGAAGAAAAAAAAATACGAATCAAGTTTATTATTTTGCATTCAATGATTAAGTTCGTATCGACTAAAATATACCATGTGATCGATTCAATCACATATCTATCCTCAATTCATGACTAAGTTTGTATGTTTTGATAAAAGAGAATAAATATGAAGTTCGTACTATTAATAAAAAAAAAACATTTCAAGATATAGCTACGTGTGTAATCTAATAATACTCTTCTTTTTTAAAGGTTGAAATAAGTGATCATCTAAATAGAGAGAGACACAACGAGAAATTCCCTAGAATCCTATTGTAAAACCTAGTGACTAGTGTCTTTTTTTTTACTTTTCAATTTGTTAAAATTGCCGAGAAAAAACGTGCACAGCGTTAACATTCAGAAACATAATAGCTTTAGATGAATTACGTAAATAACATTAATCAGAGTTCACAAAAAAATTGAAAAACCTAAGTATTTTAGTGTTTCTTAATATGTAGGACAAAATTTATGGGAAGATTATATAAAATATGAAAAAAGTTGTAATAAAATTGTGTCTGGAGTGCTTTTGTTTTCGATATACAGGGCTCAACTTTTAAAAAGTAAAAATTCTGGAACACGCTGAATAAACATGTCGTTAAAATACAATATTAGTAAAATCAGCATTTATAAATAAATAGAAAATTGATAGAAATATTCCGTTACGTTTTGATTATTTATAATTACCTCATGAGGCCGCCTGTCAGTCAGTCAGACGGAGGTCGTTAAATATGTACATTTAAAGCTTACGACGTTTTCCTGGGTGTTTGAGTTCTTGTGCAAAAAATATTTGTTTAGTAGAAACTGATATTTGTCGATTTTTTTAGAGTTTTATTTTGACTTGTTTCGGCCCCGATTTTATTCGGCTGTTTTTCGTGCAGGGCTTCTCGCCCATCAGATGATTTTTCCAGACGAATTCCTCGTCTTCCAGATTCTCGTGGCACAGCGGACAACGATTAAAACCTTCCGTTAAAGCTGTAAAATTACAAAAACCTCATATTACAATAGCATACAACTGTCATCAGTTTAAAGATAAACGATATTTATTAGTTTAAATATCATTTATCAGTAGAGATATAGCGTCAAATTTACCCGAACAAACTTGTCCGTGAAATTGGTATTCGTCCATCTTGACGGGTTCAGTGCAGTGCGAGCATTGTGAATAATTATCCCTGTTCTCGCATTCCATCAAAAGATGATCAGTTAACGAAGCCACTTCCACCACCTGGCTACACTCTCGGCACCTGACCAACATCGGACATGCTCGCCAGTAATGCGAGTTCATCGAGTTGCTCACTGTGAAAATGGTGGCTTCCGTTTGTCCACAAAATATGCAATGCCTTAAAAAGGATACAATCATCATTTTAATATCCAATGTCTTCATAAGAAAATTATAATTATTAATATCGTGCGATCATTTAAATTATGATTGAGTAGGCTGGTTGCCCAGAATGCTAATTGAATCATGGAATAAATTTGAGGTTATGGTAAACTATGTGTTAACGGTCAGTAGTGCCAATCTAATTTAAAATTCAAAGCCTACTCTAAATCATGTTTTAAATGATTGCACAGTATGAGTGCTTACTTTTCTTCTTCCTCTTTTTGTGATCCATTGCTCGGTGTAGAAATTCCGCTGCCGCTGTTTTTGTCGGTGATTTCCCCGTTTAATTTTCCTATGTTGCCTCCGCTAATACTTTTCGTGAGGCTGTAGCTTTTCTTCTCCGTGCCGTTTTGTTCGTATGTGAAGGTGTTGGCTATGTTGGACGAGCTCTGGCATTTGTTTATTGAGTGCTGTTGAACAGGATCTGGGCTGATGCAATCCGGGTTCGTATTCACTGAACATTGCTGGATTAGTCTATTTCTTTCCAGCATTTCTTTTTTCCTCTGCAAAGAAAAAAATATTAATTTCTCGTATTAATGGAGAATATTCAGTAAATCAACCTGAGAATCGATTTTGTCGAACTCGTGGAACAATTGCCTGTAGAGTAAATTTCTTCTGGTGATATCGTCATCTGGGGGTAGTTGTTTTCTTACTAGCCTCGGATTCACTTTGTATACCAGCACCAGAATCCTTTCGGCCACTTTTCTCACAGCTTCGGCTGGATGATGTAAGCCGGAGGAACCAAACTCGGACAGAGTTCGACAAGTTAAGCCACTGAATAAAAGACCAGAATGTTGGACAATCACAGTGGCAAACCAAAAATGTTGAACATATTTCAACATCATTGTTGTTAATTGAAAATGTTGGAGATATTGTAATACCAAGGTTTTAAACCCAAAATGTTGAACATAATTTAATACCAAAGTAGCAAACCAAAAATATTGAACCGAACTCAATATAAAAATGTTGGACATAATTCAAAATTTATATTATCAAATTATTTCACACACAAGACATACTTTAAAGAAAGACAGCAATAATAATTTTTTTCAGTTTATAAACAAAAATATGGTTTCTTGAATTAATGTCTCATCTGGCACTTGGTGAAACATATTAGAATATGTAATGTTATTTAAATTAAAAATACTTGGTATTGTTTCACAAATTAAAACTTTATTCCGACTAGTTTCGGTTTGTTAGACCATTTTCAAAGGAATGTGAAATATTGTTTTAGATTACCATCATAAAAACCATTGGAGACAACAATGGTTTTTATGGTAAACTAAAACTTTCTACAAAAATCTTTATAATTGTGTAACAAAATATTTCATATTAAAAACCTCATTTATTTCATAATATATGAAAGTTTAGGAGGTTAATAGATATTCTTAAGATAAACATTTTACTCAGCACAGGGTTTGTTTAAACTTAAATGTTTGTTATAAGAACATAATCACTGTCCAACAAAAACTTTAGTTGTTGAAATACAATACAAATGTCTTTTTGATTGTAATCTGCACATATCTAAATATTTAATTGCATATATTTATAAATTGAAATAGGAGGAAGAGAGATTGGTGAAGGATGTATGGGTGACGAGTGTGTGTGGGGGTGAGGGTAGATGGAGGGGGGAGAGGAGGAAAATGTATGAGAGGGTAGGGCTGTCGGAGGCGAAGGTAATGGAATGGCTAGGAAATGGGGTGAAGGTGGATGAGTGGGTGAGGGGGAAAGGGAAGGAGGTGGAAGGGCAAGAAAGGCAAGGGCGTATTGAGAGAAGTGAGTATAATGATATGTATGGGAGGTGGCAGGTGTATGGAAGAGTGCCGAAGTATTTGATAGAGAAGGGATGGGGTAGAGAGGATAGGGTGATTGTGGCAAGGGCGAGGTGTGGATCGGAGGAGAGAGGAAGGAAAGTATGGATGGGGGAAGAATATGGAAGGTGTGTGTTGTGTGGACAGGGGAAGGATACGTGGGGACACTTGGCGGAGGAATGTGAGGGGGTGGGAGCGAAAGGGAATAGAAGGGTAGTGGAGTGGATGAGAGAGGATGGGATCGGGGTAAGGACGTTGGAAAAGCTGGGGAGGGAGAGGGAAAAGAGAAGGGAGGGTAAGAGGGATACGGAAATGGAGTAATAACGAATGAATTGTAAATAGTCTGTAAGATATGCCAATAAAGGTCTTTTTTTTTTTTATAAATTGAAATAATTCCTACCTTTGTTTATCTGTAGAAATTCCCTGATTGATTATTAACTGCTCCACCATTTCGGCCCTGCTCAAAGCGAGCCTCGGATGGGTGCTGCTTATTATTGGTCGACTTAAATGCACAGGAATGATATGCAACTCCCTGTGAAATAAAATGTTTCCTTAAATTTCTCGTTTGGATGGAAAACAAGATCAACAACCTACCTAACATTTTTACAGTCGGCCATTGTTAAAATAGTATGCACAGCCATGTGATGAATCCTAGCGCTGGTGTCCCCAGATTTAGTCAACAATTCTGGTAATAGCTTATCGACGCTTCTAGAGACTTCAGTTGGCGAAACTCTAAACATCACAATAATTAAAACGAATATAATTAAAGTCGGAGGTGCATTATTTTATTTATAGAGATAATTTTTCTTTTAAGTATACATTTACAGATGTTTGTTTACTTTTAGAAAAGCATTCAATATAAACGAGTGTTTCCACTCCTTGATTAAGCATGAAGTAAAATTTCGAGTTTAGAAAAGCCTGAAAATTTGGATTTCGAAGCGAAGCGCCCAAATCCAAATATTCTAAACTCGAAATTTTACTTCATGCGTCACCCGTATAAATCACTGATTTAAAGTGGTTTAAAATATACTGCTTATGTTTAATCTTGCATTAATAAATGGTACATACAGAGAGTTTTATGTAACACCAAACATTTGCATCCAATACAATTTGACACCTTTAGTTTTTAAGTTGTGTGTAAATTGAGTTGCCTATATGACCATTAAAAATTGTAGCCAATCAATCGAAATTAATGTCTCAACTTGTACATACAAGGAGTTTTTCTTTCAAGTATACATGTCCCAATTACAGTGTATATGCAGTAAATCTTTAGATACTCGTTTTTTAACAGAGTTTAATTTGAAACTTGAAATAAGTGTGTTCCATTCCCAGACTAAGCATGAAGTAAAATTTCGAGTTTAGAAAAGCCAGAAAATTTGGTTTGGTCGCGTAGCGCGAAGCGCGGAGCGGCCAAACCAAATTTTCAGGCTTTTCTAAACTCGAAATTTTACTTCATGCGCCACCGGTACAAAACACTGACACTACAAAGTTTAAAACACACCGCTAAACTTTACATTGCATCAGTGTTTTGTACCGGTGGCGCACGAAGTAAAATTTCGAGTTTAGAAAAGCCTGAAAATTTGGTTTGGCCGCGTAGCGCTTCGCGCAACGCGACCAAACCAAATTTTCAGGCTTTTCTAAACTCGAAATTTTACTTCATGCTTAGCTTGGGAGTGGAAAACACTCGTTTAAAGATTCAAATTTTTTAATAAACCGAGCGTCGGAGCATGCACAACGTATGCTTATGTATACTTAAAAATGTCTGGTTATAAAAATGTTCAGTGTTACATAAAACTCTCTGTATGTTATTAAATGTAACCAAATTTTAGGCTTTCACAATTCGAAAGCCAGGAGCATTTTGCTCTGTATAATTAAAATGAAAAATCCCTGTATGAGCGTTTGTCGTTTATTAAAACCGTTGGACAGTCAAATATAACAATCGTTGATTTAAAAAATGGTTACCTTAATACAAAATCATATATACAGAGAGTTTTATGTAACACCGAACATTTTCATAACGAGAATTTTTCTTTGAAGTATCCAAATGCACATTTTCCGATGCTCAGTTTATTAAAAGAATTCAATTTGAAGCTTTAAGGGAGTGTTTTCCACTCCCAGGCTAAGCATGAAGTAAAATTTCGAGTTTAGAAAAGCCTGAAAATTTGGTTTGGTCGCGTAGCGCGAAGCGCGGAGCGGCCAAACCAAATTTTCAGGCTTTTCTAAACTCGAAATTTTACTTCATGCGCCACCGGTACAAAACACTGACATATTACGAAGTTTAAAACACACCGCTAAACTTTACATTGAATCAGTGTTTCGTACCGGTGGCGCATGAAGTAAAATTTCGAGTTTAGAAAAGCCTGAAAATTTGGTTTGGCCGCGTCGCGCTACGCGACCAAACCAAATTTTCAGGCTTTTCTAAACTCGAAATTTTACTTCATGCTTAGCCTGGGAGTGGAAAACACTCATTTAAAGCTTCAAATATTTTAATAAACCGAGCGTCGGAGCATGCACAACGTATGCTTATGTATACTTAAAAAATTCTCTTTATGAAAATGTTCGGTGTTACATAAAACTCTCTGTATGTTAATTAATCTAACCAAATGTGGGGCTTTTAAAATTCGAAAGCCAGGAGCATTTTGCTCTGTATAATTAAAATAAAAAATCCTTGTATGAGCGTTTGTCATTTATTAAAACCGTTGGACAGTCAAATATAACAATCGTTGATTTAAAAAATTGTTACCTAAATACAAAATCATATATATATATATATATATATATATATATATATATATATATATCACTGTTTCTTCGGGTTTGGTCCCGCGTATTTTCTTGGCTCTGATCCATTTTATTTTATTTTAATTAAAAATAAAATGGACCAGAGCCAAGAAAATACGCGGGACCAAACCCGAAGAAACAGTGATACATGTTACGCCCGCGAAAATCTACGTTTTAACATATATATATATATATATATATATATATATATATATATATATATATATATATATATATATATATATATATATATATATGTATATATATATATATATACATATATATATATATATATATGTTAAAACGTAGATTTTCGCGGGCGTAACATGTATCACTGTTTCTTCGGGTTTGGTCCCGCGTATTTTCTTGGCTCTGGTCCATTTTATTTTTAATTAAAATAAAATAAAATAAAATGGACCAGAGCCAAGAAAATACGCGTATATATATATATATATATATATATATATATATATATATATATATTATCATTTGCTTTTTACCTTTCGGTGTAGGCTCATATATATATTAATATATTAAAAATGGACAATTATTCTTCTTTATTTATTGAAATAATTTTGATTGCCTGAAAATTCGGGTTCATTTGCACAGCTAAAATTATTATACACTTGTAGAATAAAATGTTATTGTTGGCCAATCACTTTTAGTTGTAGTGTCAGTCAAAATTATTGTATTAAACTTACCTTCCAGGCACATATTGCACGAAATACAAACGAATCACTTCATTGGCCAAATTGTAGACGGAGAAAACTTTGTCGCGCAGCGATCTGTGCAGGAGGAAAATAGCGGCCCTTCCGGTTTTGTTCGTGGTGTGCATCCGCGTGTTATCGTAGGACAACAGTTCCTCCTTCAGTCTGTTCAATCCCTCCTCTTTGTCTAAATAATGCTTCGAATAAAACTTCTCGACTAAATCATTCCCGAAGACCAGGATCGGCAGAGCCGCCTGTTTTTTCTCGCGCTCTGTCAGTTTGGAGGTCGTCCGGTGTTCGACTTCCATCTGGCATTCGCGAAGAAATTCATTTGTTTGCGAACTGGAAACGAGAAAATGCGGGTTTATGAAATGTTACGTTAAAATTTATTTTCGGGATGGCTGCAGGCCTTATGGACAAGCCGCTACTGGTTGCTAGGAACTTCGCATCTTAACTGAACACGTTAAGATGCGAAGTTCCTAGCAACCAGTAGGGGCTTGTCCATAAGGCCTGAAGCCATCCCCAAAGCTTTTTGAGAAATACTTTTTACAATTTATTTTTATTTATTTATTAAATTAACGGTATACAACCTTTTTACAGAATAATTAATATGTAGTATTATTATCTATGAAATTAATAATTAAAGTAATTATAGTATCCACGCTCAGTTGCGACGTGCAACTGTTTTTGACAGACAGAGTGCAATATGTCCGTATAAATAATTTCAAGTCAAAAGCAATAAATGTCACTTCAGGTGTTCCGCAAGGGTCCCATTGTGGCCAATACTATTTGTAAAGTACGCGGGTTCGCGATTTGGCTTCAAAATTAAGGATACCAGTATATTGAAATAAATGGCTTTATTACAACTACTGACTAATAAATAATAACAAAAGGACTTAGAAAAATAACAGAAAAGTAATGAAAGTATAACGCGGAAACGACGGAAGGGCACGATGTTTAATGTTTGAAAGTTAAGACAACACTCTCTGGGGATGGAGGTTTAAAGTGGTAGGTTTTAGAAAGAAGTGACGGGATTGGTTGGATATAGAAAAGAGGGGTTTAAGTAGAAGAAAATAGATATGACATTTCAGACAAGAAAGAAAAGGATCGCTAGTTGTAGAGAGGGAGAATCAGGGGTTTTTCGGATCTGGCGTTTTGGGCCGGGACGGGACGTTTACGATTTAATCCGTCGCGCACGGCTTAGTCGTTATTGCCCCCAATTGCGCACGATTTTGGCTCAGTGAAAGGAAATACAGAAAAATGTACACAATGGTGTATAGCCCTTCGGTCGTTTCCCTAAATAAGCAAAAATATGTGTAGTCACGTTTGGGTGCACGTAAAGTTCGGAATTTGAAATATATACAATAACACAATAATTTAATTGAGACGATGCAGTAAAATCCGCGTAAACACTATTTATTGTGTTTATCAATGACATACATGCTATTCTGAAGAATTGTAAGTTTTTAATGTACGCTGATGACTTGAAATTATTTAAAATTGTTAATAACGTCACTGACTGCCAGTTGATTCAGGAAGACTTGACACGTCTTAACAAATGGTGTTTAATGAACAAACTGCACTTAAACGTTCAAAAGTGTTATTCGATGTCCACCACTACACGTCGATCGAAAATTGATTTTCACTACAAAATTGGTAATTCAGCAATTGTTCGTGTTGACACAATCAAAGATCTTGAAATCACTTCCGATACCAAACTAAATTTCACCTACAAACAAATAAGGCGCTACAAATGTGAGGTTTTGTATGGCGGAGTGGCAAAGATTTGGACATACAATGCTTGAAAACACTCTTTTGTTCGTTAGTGCGTTGTCACCTTGAATTTGGTTCCTGTGTTTGGACACCATCATCGGCTACTAACATAAAAATTATCGAATCTGTTCAAAAAAAAATTCTTCGATGTATGGAATATAATCTAGGTGTGCAACACGATAGAGGGGAATATGATACTATTATAAAGGATCTTAATACACTGCGCCGCAAAATTAACGCAAAATTCGAAATTTCGTTTAAAAAAATTAATTTTGTTTTTCCTGAATTGAGCCTTCTTCTCTTTTTCTGTTTATCACAAAAACTGGAAATATGTATTAGTAGGCTAAAAACAAACCTTATTATCTGCCAAACAGGTCTTTATTTTCTTGTTAAAAAAGGCGAGTATCGTTTCATAAGTAAGTTCTTTGATTTCTGGAAGATTATTTAGAACATTGTAAAAACAAACAAAAATGAATCCCCCTGGACGAGTTTCAAGAAATGTTACACATGTAGAATGTGCTGTTGTAGTGGCGCTGCAAGAAGAAGGGTTTACTGCAACTTACATTGCCCAACGTTTACTTGTTGCTAATTCCACAATATCGCGAGTTCTTTCCCGCTTCAGAGAAACAGGACGTCACGAAAGAAGACGCGGCCAGGGTCGAAAAAGAATGACAACGTCGAGAGAAGACAGATTTATGCAACTTCAAAGTTTAAGGCAACTATTCCTAACGAGCACTTACCTGCAGCAACAATTTGTTCTAACCTATGGTCGTCGACTAA
This sequence comes from Philonthus cognatus, assembly GCA_932526585.2. Taxonomy (NCBI): domain Eukaryota; kingdom Metazoa; phylum Arthropoda; class Insecta; order Coleoptera; family Staphylinidae; genus Philonthus; species Philonthus cognatus. Next base: position 51,679,197 of record OW052247.1, on the reverse strand, counting down.
GTCAGGATACGGTCAGAAGAAGACTTGCTGAAGTTGATCTTTGACCCTATCAAGCCGCTAAAGGTCCTTTGTTAACCAGAGAGCACCGACGAGAGCGCTTAAGGTTTGCACAGGAACATCTTAATTGGAACAATGCTGATTGGGGTAGAGTAATGTTTAGTGACGAGTCCAGATTTTGTCTGTATAGTGACGACCGCCGTAGAAGAGTATATCGACGTCCTGGTGAAAGATACAGCCAGGCGTGCATACGAGGAATGGTGCAATATGGTGAAGGCTCTGTCATGGTATGGGCAGGCATCACGTCGCAAACAACAACAGCGTTGGTACACATTAATGGTGGTCGGTTAAATGCACATCGATACATCGAAGAGGTGCTTGAGCATCACGTTGTACCATTTGCCCCATTTATTGGGGATAATTTCCTTTTTATGCAAGATAACGCCAGGCCGCATATCGCAGGAATTATGAACCAGTACTTTGACTATGTGGGAATTGTTCGTATGAACTGGCCAGCACGAAGTCCCGACCTCAATCCCATAGAGCATCTGTGGGACATTGTAGGGCAGAAGATTAAAGACTTGCTGCAACCTTCTGCAAACCTTCCAGAGTTAACACTCAGATTAACGCAAGTGTGGGAAGAAATTGAGCAGCAAGAAGTCAGAAGTTTTATTGACAGTATGCCACGAAGGATGCAAGCTGTCATCAATGCTCAAGGAGGCAATACTCGCTATTAAGACCAACTGTACGACTGTTACACGCTATTTTGCGGATCAGAAGAATCATTATTTTTTTGTATTATTGCAGTTTGTTGTTTATTTTCTCATTTTTTGTTCACAAATAAGCAAATTAGTTTTAATAAGTATCTATTAGGAACCACTTCGGGAAAAAAATGGAGAAAAAAAAACAATAAAATTAATTTTTAAACGAAATTTCGAATTTTGCGTTAATTTTGCGGCGCAGTGTATTATATCTCTCGAAAATCGTCGGGAAATGGCTGATTTGTGCACTCTCCATGGAATTATAAATGGATCTTTGGATTCACCCTTATTATTAGATAATGTATCATTTTCCGTTCCTGCTAGGAGAACTCGCCAAAATCAGCTATTTTACCTAGAGAGACATAAAACATCTCTTGCTTTACAAAACTCGATGTCACGATTAATGTCCCTAGGTAACAGTTTATTATTACTTACTGTCTTAAGGCGGGTAATGGCTTCTCTTCATACTGCTCATAAGTGGACTTAACGATAGACCCAGCAGACTTATTTCTCCTCCTAAACGAATTCCGATGTTGCAAACTCGTGGGACTTCCCGTGCTGGGCGATCCGGTTTTCGGACTTTGGTGTTTGTGCAATGGTGAGGGCGGTGCGTGATAGACATGGGGTGCGCTTGGAGACGCCGACCGTTTCCCGTCCGGAATCTTCAAAGATGTGGGCGATAAAGGCTGTTTTCCATCCATTTCCTCCAGCAACTCGTCATTTTTCGGGCAAATCCCCTTCACTTCCAATAACTGATCGATGTTTAGTTCTTGGTAAATGTTGACCCGAAATTCCTCCATTTGATTCTTCTTGTGTCTAGCACGCTCGTAGTCTTCTAACTCAATGGCATGCCGTTTTTCCAGCTCGTATTTCCCTAGTTTTTCGCCGGCTTCGCGTAAATGCTCCATTGCCAGCTTTAATTTCCTCGCGTATTCAAATCTTTCATCTAAATGAAGAGCGTGTTAGGTGATGTATTTGATTTGAATTTTGATTGACTTACTGATTACAGCGACGTGTTTCTTCAGTTCCATTTCACGTATGATTTTTGCGACGTCGACGTCCACGTACATATCGAATGCTAAATCGTCGTAGGGCGAGATGTAATCGGGGTCATTTAGAATCAGATCCAGTTTATCGGTGTCTGTATCGATTTCGTTCGTGGACGACCGTCTGGGGATTTCCTTCTCCATCCCCAAGACATTTATCGCAATTAAACTGACCTGAATATAAACGCTTTATTAACCTACGTGCTTTAAGTGATAATAATGTATCTAGACAGTTACAAATTACTCCCAAACTAGGTCTTCCAGCACTATGAATAAAATAATAATAATAAATGCGCTCTACGTTAATGCCATTATTACTTTTGTAGTGCAAACGAAATTAAGAAAAAGTTGATTCTATCATTGTTGAATGACGAATCGTATGGAACCTCACGTATTTTGGAGTTACGATAAATTAATACCGACCGAGTGGGTCCGACGGTGAACTAACACTTTTAGATTTCGTTAATTACAAATTACTCCCAACCTAGGTCTTCCAACACTATGAATAAATTAATAATAAATGCGCCCTACGTTAATGCCATTATTACTTTTGTAGTGCAAACGAAGTTAAGACAAAGTTGATTTTATCGTTAAATGACGAATCGTATGGAACCTCACGTATTTTCGAGTTATGATAAATTAATACCGACCGAGTGGGTCCGACGGTGAACTAACACTTTTAGATTTCGTTAATTAAAGAACAGCGATGTAATAATACCAACTGAAAATTAAGTAGAAAAGGAGAGACTGTGGTCAGGGAGTGGGGTAGAGTAAGATAGTTGTAATATACACCAGAGCTGGGCAGGATTCGAATCATTCAGGATTCGAATCCTTTTAGAGGATTCAAAAAAAGGAATTCGAATACTTTAGTTCAACTGGACTCGTGATCCGGATTAGTTACATTTTTTTAAGAGGATTCGTATTCGAATCCAAATGTGGGTGATTCGAATCCTTATTAAAGGATTCGAATATTTATAAAAGGATTGGAATACTTACAAAAGGTTTTGAATCGTCAAACATACTTCGAATTAATTGTGAGGATTAACTTGAAAAATTTAATTTTGTGTGTTTTTAAATTTCTCGTTAAATCACTGTTTTATACGCGTGGCGCATGAAGTAAAATTTCGAGTTTAGAAAAGCCCAGAAAATTTGTCTCGGGTCGCTGCGCGACTCTCGCCAAATTTTACAGAAATATTCAAAACCTTATTATTTATTATTATTATTGTGTTTTTGAACTTCACTTCAAATCAGTGTTTTGTACGCGTGGCGCATGAAGTAAAATTTCGAGTTTAGAAAAGCCCGAAAATTTGTCTCGGGTCGCTGCGCGACCCTCGACAAATTTTCACGGGGCTTTTCTAAACTCGAAATTTTACTTCATGCTTAGTCTGGGAGTGGAAACGCTCGTTCGAAACTTCAAACTGAATACTTTGATAAAAACATTAAATTAAAATGTTTTTAAAAATAATAATCTAGTTTTCATAAATTTGTTTAATAATATTTGAAGGAAAACTGACAAGGTAGCCACAATCTGAGATGTTAAATTTTTCCGGCATTTCCCTGATTCAAGATTTTTTTTCCCTGACCTTTTAATATAACTTTCTTCTGTGGGAAACTCCCATTTTGCTAAATTGTTTTCATTGTTTTTGTCAATATTTAAGTTAATTTTATAAATTTTTACGTGTTTTGTAATTTTCCTGCTGATTTTGACAAATTTAATAATATCACATGGCTTTTAGTTAGTGTTTTGGTCAATTTGAATATATTCCATGACTTTGCTCTGACTCTTCAACTTTATAATGACATTCAGTGAATTTTTGATTTACGTAATTTTCGGGCGTTCGTCGATTTTATAATAGAGTTCAATTTGAAGTTTTGAACGGGTGTTTCTACTCCCAGGCTAAGCATGAAGTAAAATTTCGAGTTTAGAAAAGCCCCGTGAAAATTTGTCGAGGGTCGCGCAGCGACCCGAGACAAATTTTCGGGCTTTTCTAAACTCGAAATTTTACTTCATGCGCCACGCGTACAAAACACTGATTTGAAGTGAAGTTCAAAAACACAATAATAATAATAAATAATAAGGTTTTGAATATTTTTGTTAAAACAACTGGTAACAATATTTATACACTGGCGAAAGAAATTAACGCATCATTTGTGATTTTTTTGATATCTTGGAATAGAGTTTTCTTTGAACACAAACATATTTTTACAATAAGAGATCTTATCAAGCATGCTGTTTTACATGTTGTGTTTTGTCTTTTGTTCTCATGGTTTTCTGTCAATAAATAAAATGAAGCACTTTTCATTATTCTGACTGTAAGAAAGGTTCATATAAAATTTCTTTTTGAGTTTGTTTTCAAGTAATTGTTAAAATTAAGTGCTAAATAGTGAAGAATGAATATGGATAGACGTCCGAATCTTAATTTAAGCAGTGAAGAAGCTGTGATTGTGGTTACACTTGCAGAAGAAGGTAGGAGTCAGCGTTACATCAGTCAGCGTCTTGGTGTTAATCAATCGACCGTATCCCGTGTCTTGAAGAGACATCGGGAAACTCAGGCATACTCAAGAAGGCCAGGACAAGGGAGAAAAAGGGCCACAACTGCTGTTCAAGACCGTTTTTTAATGATGCAGACGTTACGCGAACGGTTTATTACGGCTCCTAGGCTACAAAATATGCTCGCAGAGATCCACAATGTTCATGTAAGTTCCGTTACCATCAGAAAAAGGTTACGTGGTTTTAATTTAACTCCGAAAACAGCGGCAAAAGGACCACAATTAACCGCAGACCATCGCAGAGCCAGGTTAACATTTGCGCAAGAACATGTAAACTGGTTACAGGCCGATTGGGCTAATGTTATGTTTAGCGACGAGTCCAGATTTTGTCTTTACGGCAGTGACAGACGAATGCATGTGTACAGACGGCCAGGTGAACGTTATGCGCAGTGTAACATTGTTCCGACTGTTATGTTTGGTGGAGGCTCTGTTATGGTGTGGGGTGGTATCACTTTAGAGGCTCGTACGGAGTTGGTGGTCATACCAAGAGGAAGCATCACGGCAGCGTCTTATATTGCAAACATTTTAGAACCATCCGTAATGCCTTTTGCTCCCTTTGGAGGAAACGATTTCCTGTTTATGCATGACAATGCAAAACCACACAGTGCCCGAATTGTACAACAGTATCTTGACCTAGTGGGTATCAACACAATGCAATGGCCAGCCAGGAGTCCCGATCTTAATCCGATCGAACACCTATGGGACGCGATGGGCAGACGCCTTAGAGCACTTCCTCGGCGTCCAAGCAATCAACAAGAGCTTGGACAAAGATTACAGGAAATTTGGGAAGATATTAACCAGGATGAAATTGGATCATTAATTAACAGTATGAGCCGTCGCTGTCAGGCAGTTATTCGAGCAAGAGGAGGAAACACTAGATATTAAGTCTTATAATCACATGTTAACTTTTTTCCTCTTTTTATTTATGACATTATTTTAGTCATTAATGAAAGAAAATGTGTTGAAAATCATTATTATAGTTCAGTTGGTTTTGTTGTTATTTTTTTTGTTTTTAAACATCAAAACTTTATTTTTAAATTAAAAAAATTAATGTGATGCGTTAATTTCTTTCGCCAGTGTATGTTAATGGTTGCAAAAAAATAATAAAATCAAATTTATTTTTCAAGGATTTGTATTCGTGATTCGAAAAAACGGAATTCGAATGTTTGATTCAAATCATATTTATCTCTTACGAATCCTTTATTCGAGTATTCGTGATTCGAATCATATTAGGTGATTCGGATTCGTGATTCGAATCCTTTTTACGAGGATTCGTCCCAGCTCGGGTATACACCAATCACCATCCATCTCATATCCAGCAACAGCATCCAAATACAGCTTTCAAATTTTATATAGAGGCTGGCTAATTGAATATACAGGGAGTTTTTCTTTTAAGTATAAATATCCCAATTACAGCTCTGGTATACACCAATCACCATCCATCTCATATCCAGCCACAGCATCCAAATACAGCTTTCAAATTTTATATAGAGGCTGGCTAATTGAATATACGGGGAGTTTTTCTTTTAAGTATAAATATCCCAATTACATGTATGTACTTAATTTTTCGGATATTCGTAGTTTATTAAAAGAGTTTAATTTGAGGCTTTAAATGAGTTATTTCCACTCCCAGGCTAAGCATGAAGTAAAATTTCGAGTTTAGAAAAGCCCCGTGAAAATTTGTCGAGGGTCGCGCAGCGACCCGAGACAAATTTTCGGGCTTTTCTAAACTCGAAATTTTACTTCATGCGCCACGCGTATAAAACACTAAAATATTTGTGAAATTTATGTATATTTGAACTTCACTTGAAATCAGTGTTTTATTCGCGTGGCGCATGAAGTAAAATTTCGAGTTTAGAAAAGCCCAGAAAATTTGTCTCGGGTCGCTGCGCGACCCTCGACAAATTTTCACGGGGCTTTTCTAAACTCGAAATTTTACTTCATGCTTAATCTGGGAGTGGAGAACACTCGTTTAAGGTTTCAACTTGAACTCTTTTAAGAAAAAACGAATATCGGAAAAAACATAGAATAAAATTAAAGCAGAGGGCGCTATTCTCTGGAAGAGGAAATTAACTTGTGAATTGGGTTGCATAAGTTCACCGTCACCTAAATTGATCATTCAGTTGGACTTCAACGATTTCATGTATATTATCTCAAACTAAATTCGGATTGTTACCTGTTTTTAACATACCTGATTGTGTATGTTGTAAGAGTTGTTGTGGTTTTTGCCGAGTCTCAGCTTGAGGAAAGAGGCTGCGGTGGTCGGCACGTTGGCCGATTTGAGCTCCCGGCTTTTGAAGCCTGTGCTCTGGTTGTCGGACAGGGTGACATATCCCAGATAGTCCCAGTTGATCTTCTCCACATCTGTGATTGTATTCGTGTCTTCGTTGCTCGAAAAAATCTCTACCTTCGATGCTAAAATCGGGGAAAAAATTTATACTTACACAACATTATACATATATACAAATATCTTTATTCAAGGAATTTAATATAATACGATCTTGTATTTAAAGTTCTCCTATCATAGGCTATCGAACCGAGGTCTTTCTGTTATTTTTTTACTAAAATGTGCTTTTAAAGTATGTTATGAATAGATGATGGTAATGTATGAATAGTATGAATAAATGTCGTTCTAGTTAGTAGGTGTTTCTAAGATGAAATCAGCGATGGTAGAATGAGGAAATTAAAATTTGGGGATTGTGTTGGGGTTTCTGTGTAGGTAAAGGTGGTTTATAGGATCATGATTAGTGGGTCTGGATGCAAATTTATGGGCTAGGTGGATAATTCGAGTTTCTAGAGGAGTCACTTGTGTTTTTTGATAAAGAAGGTTGTTGGAGGGGTTGTGGAGGTGATTGTTGGGATGTCTAATTTGTGTCAACACTCTCGGTGCCAATCTTTCTGCTACCTGTAAATTTTTTAGGGCTGTGGGATGGGGGTTGCAGTAAAGGATGGCCGCGTAGTCAAGAAGTGGACGGCAGATCATTATAACATATATATAGTCACAGCAGATTGTGCTGTGATTCCATCGTTTTTATATGCGAGGCATCTAAAATGCCGAGCCCTCTTCTTGACCATGGCTTTGATATTTTGGGTATGAGCTTTAAAGGTTATTTTGGTGTCATACAGAATTCCAAGGTATTTACATGTAGGTGAGGGGGATATTGGAATGTGATGGATGGAAATAGTGAGAGGAGAGCTATGAAATTTATAATAGGGAATGAGCAGCTTAGTTTTTTTGGATATTAAAGGATATCCTCTATTTGTTGAACCAATTTATTGTTAATATATAAATAAGGCCAAAGCGGACAATTTTGCAGAACATCTAGTTCATGTATTCCAACCTCACTCTAGAGAAATCAGCACAGAGGAAGATAATGAAATAATCCAGTCTCTGGAATCTCCACACCCATTAATTCGATAAAGATAAAAGAGCTCAAAAATACAATCAAAAATGATTTGAATCCCAAAAAAGCCCCAGGTTATGAACTAATAACAGGAACAGTCATTAAACAGCTACCAGATAAAGCGCTGACACATCTCACACACATTTACAATGCGGTACTAAGAACGGGATATTTTCCATCGCAGTGGAAAGTAGCGCAGATAAGAATGATTCCAAAACCAGGAAAACCTGTTGAAGAAGTCGCATCCTACCGACCAATAAGCTTGCTACCTATCCTATCGAAGCTGCTGAAGAAATTATTAATGAAACGACTGAAACCGATTATAACCAAGCTACAACTCATCCCCGAACACTAGTTTGGCTTTCGCAACAAACACGCCACGATAGAACAAGTACACCGTGTAGTGGAAGTTATCAGAAACAGTCTAGAAAACAAAAAGTTTTGTACAGCAGCCTTCCTGGATGTAAGTCAAGCTTTCGACAAAGTCTGGCACCAAGGACTATTTTACAAACTGAAACGAGACCTTCCACACCCATTTTATCAATTACTAAAATCATACCTGAGTGATAGATACTTTATGGTGAAGTACGAAGAAACGACATCAGAACTATACCCAATATCATCCGAGGTACCGCAGGGGAGCGTTTTAGGACCAATTCTTTACCTTATCTACACGGCCGACTTACCGACAACACTAAATACAAACACATCGACATTCGCTGATGACACGGCTATTATGGCAGTAAATCGTAATGCTGAAGAAGCTTCCCAATGTTTACAAGCGGCCCTGGACAATATACAAGAATGGTTGAGAAAATGGAGGATTAAAGCAAACGAAACAAAGTCAGTGCATGTAACTTTCACACTGCGAAAAGGAACCTGTCCACCAGTTCACATAAACCAACAGCAGCTACCACAAGCAGAAGATGTCAAGTATTTGGGTATGCACCTTGACAGAAGGCTTAGCTGGAGAAAGCACATTTTCACGAAGCGGAAACAGCTGGGATTAAAATTCACTAAGCTCTACTGGTTAATTGGTCGCCAATCTGAACTATCGCTTGAAAATAAACTACTAGTGTACAAAGTTATATTAAAACCTATATGGACATACGGAATTCAACTGTGGGGCACTGCGAGTTCCTCAAACGTAGAGATCCTACAAAGATTCCAATCAAAAAACATTAAGAATAATCACAAATGCTCCCTGGTATGTAAGAAATGAGCAAATACACAGAGATTTACAAATGACCGAGGTTAAAGACGAAGTGAAGTGCGTGACTGCGCGATACATCAAAAGACTAGAAGTGCATCCGAACCTGCTAGCCCTGAATTTACTGGACAACAGTAAAACGACCTATCGCCTGAAGCGACACCACATATTGGAATTGCCGTATAAATAAAACAGACATTGAAATGAAATGAAATTAATTAAATTAAATAATGAAAACACATCATATATTTAAGAACAATTAGTTAAAGTCTTAATGTAGACCTTGACCTCACGCAGTTGAAATGTACTTTAAACCATTAGATGAATGCCCATGGGTAGATTGCTAATTATTAAAGGTGTTAAATAAAAAAAAAAAATATATATAAAATTACGAAAAACTATTTGTGAAAATGCAAACAATGTCTTAATTATTAAGACAACTTAAGACGATAAATATCCATTGAAACAACTACTTTCCGTGCAAATACACCTCCGGATATTGAATTATACAATGAAATATTTAATTTGATTTGTTACAACGCTCTATTAAAGTATATGTAACGTTTAGGTCAAATTCTCTTCAAACCAACTAACAAATACAAATTTAAAATTAAAGGAGAGATAAAAAAATTAGAAGTGAAAAGGAAACATTTATTGTTTTATTGATCAGGACCTGAAGAGTGTTGACGGCTTTTGCTATAGTGGAAGAGTGAGCAACTAGAGCAGTATCATTTGTATATTGTAAAATATAGGAAGAGGGATTGTGGTAAGTTGGGTTAGGATTATATATATCATGAACGAATATGTTGTAGAGCAAGGGAGATAGCGGGGAACCTTGAGGGACACCTTGAAGTGGGGGGAAAGAGTATGAGAAGGAGGGTCTTATTTTAACTTTGAGGGAACGATTGTGTAGGAAATTGCAAGGGAGATAGCGGGGAACCTTGAGGGAAACCTTGAAGTGGGGGGAAAGAGTATGAGAAGGAGGGTCTTATTTTAACTTTGAGGGAACGATTGTGTAGGAAATTGTAAAGGATATTTATTAGGTGGGGTCGGATGTTAAGGCAGGCGCATTTATATAATAGACCATGATGCTATACTGTGTCGATCCTTTTTTGATGTCAAGAAACAGGATCGCGGATTTATGACCCTGAAACTGAGTTGTATGTAGGTTTGAGGGTGAGTATAGCTAGCGGAAGAGTGGTAGAACAGTTTGCCATAAATCCGAATTGATATGGAGGGATGTGGTTGGAGACATAAGGAGTTTATTTTTTAGGATATTTTCATACAACTTGCCCAAGACAGGGAGCAGGCTAATAGGTCAATAGCTAGATACATTTAATCTGTTGTTGTCCAGTTTAAGTATGCAGGTTATTACACCCTGCTTCCATTCCTGGGGAAAGAGTTGCAAGGAATATAGATTGTTAAAAATCATGACGAAATGCTGGTGCATGTTTTCTGGAAGGGATTTAAGGATCATTCTAGGCAGCGGCGGCGCGCAACCTAACTTCAGGGTAGGCCCGAGATCCAAGGTAATATGTATCCGTTATTGAAAGGTGACTTTGTTGTGCAATTCCTTGTATTTATAAAGCGCGATTCCAACCTCAAATTTTGTCTGCCTTGTCGCTGTGGCCGACCTTGAAGTTAGGCTGCGAGCCGTCGCTGATTCTAGGCAACATTGTACATTTAATTACAAAAAAATAGTTGAAGCAAGTTTGAGTATCGTTTGGATAAATTCTGCAAGAATTCGCAATTCTTAGTTTTAGAAAATCGCCCTAGAAGGTATCTCTGTGTTAGACCCAAGGGGGCCTTAAAATCTTTTTGGAGACGCCTGAAAAATGTTTAAATTACAATTAATAATGAAGTTCGAAATTTAAGCTCTCCAACAAATACATTCTAAATATCAACAAATTGAACTAGCTGAAAACCAAGTAACGCTTAAAGCTGTTTTTTTTGTAACTTTAAAATCAACAAAATTAAAGGAAAACTTAACCAGTAAATACTCTCAAAATCGATTTTTGAGGCACTGCAATTATTGAATAATAAATTGTTTGTAAAAATAAAAAACTAATCTTCTCAAATTATTGTGAAAAATCATTAAAATTGCTGTGAACTAAATTGAAATGGAAGCACTTACTACAGAAAGTGATCATTATGTAATTATAATCTAGTTAATGGGTTGCAAGACTGTAATAGCACACACCCATGTAATTACAGTAAAATTGTTCTCGGAATAAAACGATATAGTTGCATCGAATTGCTCGAGCTCGAGCACATAAGTATCAGTATTTATTGCTCTTATTGTGTATTTCACTTGATTTAAATGTATGCATATTTTATTGATGTCTTATAAAAACATAAATAAATAAATTCAGGGAAAAAATATAAATGTAATGATCAGCGGTGGCTCGCAGCCTAACTTCAGGGTAGGCCAGAGACCCAAGGTAATATGTATCCGTTATTGAAAGGTGACTTTGTTGTGCAATTCCTTGTATTTATAAAACGCGATCCCAACCTTAAATTTTGTGTGCCTTGACGCTGTGGCCTACCCTGAAGTTAGGCTGCGAGCCGCCGCTGGGAATGATACACTTTATCGAATATTGTTACAAACATGAATTAACCAAAATCTATCAGCATAATTTAATAAATATTTCTTACTACTATAAGATTATTGAATAAGTACCTGTTAGTATTGCTGTTTTGATGAATAAATAATTAAAATGTCTTATGTCTGTTTGCACCAGTTCTCGTTAAGGTCCTCATTAATTTATATTGTAGTTAAGTGACAAAATACCTAGCAACGCACTTATACATATAAGACCCAGGAAAAAAAAAGTTAAAAGTTTAGTTAAAGGCACTATCTGTCACACAAATTAATCCACCTCATAGGTTAGGTTTAACAAACGCATAAACCTATGTATTTGTCAGTTGTGTTCAAAATGACGTTTAAATATAAATTTAACCATGGCAATGTGTTTTATTAACTCATACACAAGACTTTGAATTTATATTATGGTTAACTTTATGTTGTTGTTCGATAACGTATACTTTAACGGAAACTGGTGCAAACGGGTATTACTGTCATGCCAAGTATTCGAATACAAATAATTCAAATAGTCAAATATTCAAATATGAACATTTCAATCAGTAAATGTTTCACATATATTCAAATATTTGAGTATTTAAATATTGGAATAAATATGAATATGTTTTTGAACGAATATTTAAGTATTCGAACGTTTCAAATATTTGAATATGTTTTTAATTAAATAATTCAATACTTCAATTTGAAAAATTTCAATCAGCAAATGTTTCATATATATTCAAATGTTTGAATATTTGAATATGTTTTTGAACGATATTTAAATATTCGAACGTTTCCAATATTTCAATATGTTTTTAATTAAATAATTGAATACTTCAATTTGGAAAATTCCCTGCCTTAATGTATATTTTGAACTTCACTTGAAATGAGTGGTTAACGCGCGTGGCGCATGAAGTAAAATTTCGAGTTTAGAAAAGCCTGAAAATTTGGTTTGGTCGCTCCGCGAAGCGGAGCGACCAAACCAAATTTTCAGGCTTTTCTAAACTCGAAATTTTACTTCATGCTTAGCCTGGGAGTGGAAAACACTTGTTACACAGCTATTATGAAGTATTCGGATATTCATTCAGAAAATTCAAATCCAATTATTTAAATATTTGAAACATTCGAATATTCAAATAATTGAAATATTTAAATATTTGAAATATTGGAATATTTTAATAATTCGAATTTTTGAATATGTTTTAGAATGAATATTGGAATTCATATTCATATTTATTGATGCAAATAACAAAATACGTTTTACACAGGTCAATGCTTAATCATTTAAAAATAATATAAAATATGAGTTAGATGCAATTACAAAAATAAAAGTATCACTATTTAAATTTATGTATCATATATTGCACAAAATTTCTAAGAACTTCATGCCAGCACGCTACAAGTGTTCACTCACTTAGGTGCTTTGAACTATTATTGTTACATCTGGATATTCATTACGTTGAGCAGAACACTGCTCAATATAAAAGAAATATATTATAGAACGGATGTTAAATTGTTGAAAATATATGTACTCATGTTATGTAATAATAATAATAATAAAATAAATAAAATAAATAAAAATAAATAAAATTTAAATGGAATTCTTCAATTTTAATATTGTCCAGCCTTAGTATTTATATTTCATTGTTTGACACATGTTTCGATCTGTCTCCATCAGCGACGGCTCGCAGGCTAACTTCAGGGTCGGCCACAGCGCCAAGGCACACAAAATTTGAGGTTGCAATCGCGGTTTATAAATACGCAGAATTGCACAACAAAGTCACCTTTCAATAACGGATACATATTACCTTGGGTCTCTGGCCGACTCTGAAGTTAGGCTGCAAGCCGTCGCTGGTCTCCATTATTCCCTTACAGTTTTACTTTTGAGAATGATTGAGAAAAATGAAAACTTATATTATAAGCAAAATTAAAACTTGTTTTGATATTCCACAATCATTCTCATAAGTAAAACTAACTAAGAATGATGGAGACAGTTTAAAACACCTGTCAAGCAACTAAAAATATTAACAAAGAACAAAACAAAAGCCAGCCTTCACCGAATAAAGAAACGTATTCTTTAAATTATTGTGTGTAAATTATTAGCCCAAAAACAATCTTACATATTAAAAACTGATGCATCAACAACTGTATCTTGTTGAGAAAGCACCGCTTCTCCAACTGCAGCACGAGCACTTGCGGATACTCGCACCCCTTCGAGCTCTGCCATCCCTTCACAGTGGGCCCGTGGCTGTTCAACTCGCTCGCCTTGTACTTTGGATCCTCATCTGCCACACAAAACACACACGAACAAAAAAAATAACACCCCCCTTTTCGCTTATTGCATAACCATACCGGTCACGTGTATCACACTGAACTCAATCTTCTTCGGCATTGTTACCCCCTCTCTTGGATCCCCCTCACCGTGCCATCAGTACCATCCCGGGGGCCTCAAGCGTGCTGCTGTACCAGCTCGAATAACCTCTACACATGTTTCATCATAATGAAGTGGAATATTGATTTTTGCCCAGGCCACCCCACTTGTTAGGGTGTTTTGTCTCTGACAGTTGTTGCATTTGAATTATTAACGCGAAATTTTTGATTGAATTATTCACTTGCAGGTGGTGAAAGCAAAAGTGTTCAAATTGATGGTTGAGGCAATAATTTTATGTTTGTTCAGGTTTTATTGAATTCTTAATTATTTTAAGCATGTCTTACCTGTTGATTTATTCATTTCAAGATGGATTATAAAGTAACACTTTCGTTATTAATTAATAAAATAGAAAACAGATTATTGGTCTGGTTTCCAAGAATACAAAAAGCAAGAAAGTTCAAATAATAAAAAACCGGCCTGTATGTTATTTCAATAAAAGCACATTTATGATCAATTATTTACACATACAAACATGAAACACAATTGACTCATTTTTATACATATTCCGTTCTGTTTTACGCGCACTTATTTACTAAATACCTGCGTAAATATTCATTTGCGCCTAAATGAAACGCTATTTTATTCAGTTGATTTTCCGGTAAACACTCAGACGGTAACATCACATCGCATTTTGATTATAAACACATGTACGTTTTTAATTATTGGATATTGAGCTGTTCAGGAAGTAAGGTAAACTAGTTCAATTCCCTTATTGTAAATCGATAATTTCCTCATTAACAAAATACACATTAAGGCAGGCGTTTTTTTAAATGAAAAAAATATATTCCTAGTATTCCAAGGGACGAAGTGATGGCTAAATCAATATTAAAATTCGCACAAAGAATAACGATCATTTTTTATGTTGGAATTGAACAAATTCGAGAATAAGTATAAAACATAAATAATATACAGAGAGTTTTATGTAACACCGAACATTTTCATAATGAGAATTTTTCTTTTAAATATACATAAGCATACGTTGTGCATTTTCTTGTAAATCTTTAGATACTCATTGTTTTTTAAAAAAGTTTAATTTGAAGCTAAAAATGAGTGTGTTCCACTCCCAGACTAAGCATGAAGTAAAATTTCGAGTTTAGAAAAGCCTGAAAATTTGGTTTGGTCGCGTAGCGCGAAGCGCGGAGCGGACAAACCAAATTTTCAGGCTTTTCTAAACTCGAAATTTTACTTCATGCGCCACCGGTACAAAACACTGACATATTACAAAGTTTAAAACATACCGCAAACTTCACATTGAATCAGTGTTTTGTAACGGTGGCGCATGAAGTAAAATTTCGAGTTTAGAAAAGCCTAATTTGGCTCGGTCGCTTCGCTTCGCTACGCGCCCGAGCCAAATTTTCAGGCTTTTCTAAACTCGAAATTTTACTTCATGCTCAACCTGGGAGTGGAAAACACTCGTTTAAAGCTTCAAATTAATTTCTTTTAATAAACCAAGTGTCGGAAAATGTACAACGTATGCATATGTATACTTAAAAGTAAAATTCTCTATATGAAAATTAACATTGAAAATGTTCGGTGTTACATAAAACTCTCTGTATATTCAAAGTCTTATGTATGAGTTAATAAAACCACCGGTACAAAACACTGATATATTATTAACACACACCGCTAAACTTTATATTACATCAGTGCTTTATACTGGTGGCGCATGAAGTAAAATTTCGAGTTTAGAAAAACCTGAAAATTCGCGATTAATCCAAATTTTTACACTTTTCTAAACTCGAAATTTTACTTCATACGCCACGCGTATATAACACTGATTTTAAGTGATGTTCAAAATATACTGCTTTAGAGTACTGCTTAACTAAACTCGAAATTTTACTTCATTTTAATTAGGGAATGAAAAAACTCGTTATAAGCTTTAAATTGACTCTTTAAAAAACAACGAATTCCTAAAAATGTAAAAGATAAATTCCATGCATATATAAAATTGTAATGTTTGAGGCTGTTTGCATTTTTGTATCCATTTGAATTTAGCGATAAGAAGGGTAGTTGCAAAATCATATTTTCTAAACAAAATTTATTTGAATAGCGCAATTATTGAATGAGACACAAATCTTCTGTTTGATTTATATTTTACGTAATTTTTTGTAAATGATAAATATATTTTTTATGTTTAATTAGATTAGTTACGTTGGTAGAATTTTTGTGGGTATGATGTTTTACGTATTCTGTCATTATGGTTGTGGGAGCATTGTTTATTTGCAGTTGGCAGCATTTTATGGGCGTGATTATCTACGTCTTTTATGATTATGCCGTCGAGGGAATTATTTATTTGCAGTTGGTAGCATTTTTGTGGGCGTGATTATCTAGGTATTCTATGATTATGTTAGCAGAGATTATTTATTTTTAGTTGGGAGCATTTTGTTAATAACTTCAATTGTTTGTTTGAAACAATAGAGAAGTGTTGTTACAAATGAAAAGTGTTTGCTTATTTCCTGGCGATTATAGTGTTTATGAAGATATGTCACCTATAAAGGCATTCGTGTGTGTCTTCGTAAAAATATGTGAATTTTTTTTTTAATCCACAAGAGATTTTTCTTTTAAGTATACACATCCCGCTGCGTACGCTGTATATTTTCAGGCGTTCGTTGTATTTTTTAAAACGTCCAATTTGAAGCCTCTAACGATTGTTTCCGATCCTTGATTAATTAGCATGAAGCAACATTTGGATTTGGCAGAGCGGAGCGAAAAAAAGCGCGCCGCAAATCCAAATTTTTATACATTTCTAAACTCGAAATTTAACTTCACATGCCACGCGTACAAATCACTAATTTTTAGTGAAGTTCAAAATACATTTACACTTGATTTAACGTAAATAAATATCAAAAATGTTTATTTGGTCAAACCAAGTCTTGCGCTTGCAAAAATGGAGCGCCTGGAGTAATTTGCTTTGGGATTTGTATGTATACAGAGAGTTTTATGTAACACCGAACGTTTTCATAACGAGAATTTTTCTTTTAAGTATACATAAGCATACGTTGTACATTTGCCGACGCTCGGTTTGTTAAAATAACTTAATTTGAAGCTCTAAACGAGTGTTTTCCACTCCCAGGCTAAGCATGAAGTAAAATTTCGAGTTTAGAATAGCCTGAAAATTTGGTTTGGTCGCGTAGCGCGATGATGTTTTACGTATTCTATCATTATGGTTGTGGGAGGATTGTTTATTTGCAGTTGGCAGCATTTTGTGGGCGTGATTGTCTACGACTTTTATGATTTTGTCGTCCAGGGATTAATTTATTTGCAGTTGGTGGCATTTTTGTGGGCGTTATTATCTAGATATTCTATGATTATGTTAGCAGAGATTATTTATTTTTAGTTGGTAGCATTTTGTTATTAACTTCAATTGTTTGTTTGAAACAATCGAGAAGCCTTAAAGCATTAAAGTGGTAAAACAAAGTTAAGTGTTTTAATATTATTTTATAAAGATGTACCACAAAGTGAACGCCAACCAAATCAAAGATTCAATCGAGAAGCGTTGTTACAAATGAAAAATGTTTGCTTACTTTCTGGCGATTATAGTGTTTATGCAGATATGTCACCTATAAAGGCGTTCGTGTGTGTCTTCGTAAAAGGTATGGCCATTGTTTTTTTAAATCTACAAGAAATTTTTCTTTTAAGTATACACATCCCGCTGCGTACGCTGTATATTTTCAGGCGTTCATTGTATTTTTTGAAACGTCCAATTTGTAGCCTCTAACGATTGTTTCCGATCCTTGATTAATAAGCATGCAGCAACATTTGGATTTGGCGGAGCGGAGCGAAAGAAAGCGCGCCGCAAATCCAAATTTTCATACATTTCAAACTCGAAATTTAACTTCATACGCCACGCGTACAAATCACTAATTTTTAGTGAAGTTCAAAATACATTTAAACTTGATTTAACGTAAATAAACATCAAAAATGTTTATTTGGTCAAACCAAGTCTTGCGCTTGAAAAGTTAGAGCGCCTGGAGTAATTTGCTTTGGGATTTGTATGTATACAGAGAGTTTTATGTTTTATGTAAATAACTTAATTTTAAGCTTTAAACGAGTGTTTTCCACTCCCAGGCCAAGCATGAAGTAAAATTTCGAGTTTAGAAAAGCCTGAAAATTTGGTTTGGTTGCGTAGCGCGAAGCGCGGAGCGGCCAAACCAAATTTTCAGGCTTTTCTAAACTCGAAATTTTACTTCATGCGCCACCGGTACGAAACACTGATGCAATGTAAAGTTTAGCGGTGTGTGTTAAACTTCGTAATATGTCAGTATTTTATATCGGTGGCGCATGAAGTAAATTTCGAGTTTAGAAAAGCCTGAAAATTTGGTTTAGCCGCGCCGCGCTTCGCGCTACGCGACCAAACCAAATTTTCAGGCTTTTCTAAACTCGAAATTTTACTTCATGCTTAGTCTGGGAGTGGAACACACTCATTTTAAGCTTCAAATTAAACTCTTTTAAAAAACAATGAGTATCTAAAGATTTAGGGCATATACGCTATAATTGGGACATGTATACTTGAAAGAAAAACTCTCTGTATGTACAAGTTGAGGCATTAATTGCGATTGATTGACTACAATTTTTAATGGTTAACCCAATTTACACAAAACTTAAAAATTAAAGGAGTCAAATTGTATTGAATGAAAATGTTCGGTGTTACATAAAACTCTCTGTATAAGTTAGGTGAATAGGTAATGTTAGGTTCCGCTGAAAAACAGTTTCTAGTGCGCGAACTCAGATTAAAAAAAAACTCTTTTTTGTGTTTTTCTTAATAATTTCCAAGAGATTACATGCATATTACAACATACAGGTTTTTTTCTTTTAAGAATACCTATCCCGATACATACGCTGTACATTTTTAGGCGTTCGTTATTTTTGAAAACAGTTCAATTTGAAACTTCTAATTCCTTGATTAAGCATGAAGTAAAATTTCGAGTTTAGAAAAACCTGAAAATTTGCGATCAATCCAAATTTTAACACTTTTCTAAACTCGAAATTTCACTTCATGCGCCACGCGTATATAACACTGATTTTAAGTGATGTTCAAAATATACTGCTTTAGAGTACTGCTTATCTAAACTCGAAATTTTACTTATTTTAATTAGGGAATGAAAACACTCCTTACAAGCTTTAAATTGACTCTTTAAAAATCTACGAATTCCTAAAAATTTAAAAGATAAATTCCATGCATATTTAAAATCGTAATGTTTGAGGCTGTTTGCATTTTTGTATCCATTTGAATTTGGCGATAAGAAGGGTAGCTGCAAAATCGTATTTTCTAAAGAAAATTTATTTGAATAGCGCAATTATTGAATGAGACACAAATCTTCTGTTTGATTTATATTTTACGTAATTTTTTGTAAATGATAAATATATTTTTTATATTTAATTAGATTAGTTACGTTGGTAGAATTTTTGTGGGTATGATGTTTTACGTATTCTATCATAATGGTTGTGGGAGGATTGTTTATTTGCAGTTGACAGCATTTTGTGGGCGTGATTATCTATGTCTCTTATGATTTTGTCGTCCAGGGAATTATTTATTTGCAGTTGGTGGCATTTTTATCTAGGTATTCTATGATTATGTTAGCAGAGATTATTTATTTTTAGTTGGTAGCATTTTGTTATTAACTTCAATTGTTTGTTTGAAACAATCGAGAAGTGTTGTTACAAATGAAAAATGTTTGCTTATTTCCTGGCGATTATAGTGTTTATGAAGATATGTCACCTATAAAGGCATTCGTTATGTCTTCGTAAAAGGTATGTGCATTTTTTTTTAAATCTACAAGGGATTTTTCTTTTAAGTATACACATCCCGCTGCATACGCTGTATATTTTCAAGCGTTCGTTGTATTTTGTAAAACGTCCAATTTGAAGCCTCTAACGATTGTTTCCGATCCTTGATTAATTAGCATGAAGCAACATTTGGATTTGGCAGAGCGGAGCGAAAAAAAGCGCGCCGTAAATCCAAATTTTCATACATTTCTAAACTCGAAATTTAACTTCACACGCCACGCGTACAAATCACTAATTTTTAGTGAAGTTCAAAATACATTTACACTTGTTTAACATAAATAAATGTCAAAAATGTTTATTTGGTCAAACCAAATCTTGCGCTTGCAAAATTGGAGCGCCTGGAGTAATTTGCTTTGGGATTTGTATGTATACAGAGAGTTTTATTTATTTATTAACGGATGTCCATTTAAGTACAATAATATTATAAAACTAAAAACTTATGTAACACCGAACATTTTCATAACGGGAATTTTTCTTTTAAGTATACATAAGCATACGTTGTACATTGGCCGACTCTCGGTTTGTTAAAATAATTTAATTTGAAGCTATAAACGAGTGTTTTCCACTCCCAGGCTAAGCATGAAGTAAAATTTCGAGTTTAGAAAAGCCTGAAAATTTGGTTTGGTCGCGTAGTGCGAAGCGGCCGTAACAAATTTTCAGGCTTCTCTAAACTCGAAATTTTACTTCATGCGCCACCGGTACGAAACGCTGATGCAATGTAAAGTTTAGCGGTGTGTTTTAAACTTCGTAATATGTCAGTGTTTTGTATCGGTGGCGCATGAAGTACAATTTCGAGTTTAGGAAAGCCTGAAAATTTGGTATGGCCGCTCCGCGCTACGCGACCAAACCAAATGTTCAGGCTTTTCTAAACTCGAAATTTTACTTCATGCTTAGTCTGGGAGTGGAACACACTCATTTCAAGTTTCAAATTGATTTTTTTTAACAAGTATCTAAAGATTTACGACATATACGGTGTAATTAGGACATGCATACTTGAAAGAAAATCTTTCTATGTGTACAAGTTGCGGCATTAATTGCGATTGATTGGCTACAATTTTTTTTAATGGTCATATAGGCAACCCAATTTACAGATGACTTAAAAAATAAAGGTGTGAAATTGTATTGGGTGAACATGTTCGGTGTTACATAAAACTCTCTGTATATGTAAAAGAAAAACTCTCTGCCTAGTATATAGTCACAATATTTAAATTGTTCATCACAATTTTGCCAGTATGAAGGAAAAAAAACATTTATAACTTTGGGTTAAATCATAGGTTCTCAACCTCATTTTGCCCACCGCCCACTTTAAGAATTTTTTTTTGTAGAGCCCCCCAATTTTTTAACTTACCACCTATCACAAATCTAAAACAACTATTGCTCTAATTTTCTCTGGGTTTTCCTCCCTGAAATTCTCAAACGGCCACAGGGGGGCAATATCGCCAACGTTAAGAACCTATGGGTTAAATCATGAAAAATGAAACATTGAATAGTTATTTATATAAATTTATTTATTAAATATTAAACATTACAATTAATAACAGGTTTTCATAACAATAACCTAAGGGCGTTACAAATAATCACCTATCATTTAGAATCACAACTTAAAAATATATTATCACGATCCACATGACTTTAAAAACAAAACTAAAATAAATCCTCTGTATGTGTATGTGTAATTACTGACAAAAGAAGAACAGCTACCGCACCGACACATCTCGGCACAAGCGATCAGTTATTCAGATATTAATAAAGGCCTTCGCAAATTATATAAAAAAAACGCGTGTAAAAACTCAAATAAAAACTCTCTCATAAAATTAACTCAACAATCAACATAAAAAAATGAACTAATTGGAAACGAAAAGTGTTTAGAAAAAGGCACACTGTCGTGAGAGTTTCACGCCGTAACTCCCTCAGGTTCCACAGGGATCTCTGAAGATTCCGGCTCGGCTTTCACCTCCGTCTTTTCGGTTTTCACTTCCTCTCCAGCGGTTGCTGTTTCGGTCTTTCCCGGCTCATTTTCCGACTCCTGCTTGATATTCTCCTCCTCTTTAACGGATTTGTTGTTGTTTACGGTCTTGTCTTTGTTCACGCTCTTTGTTCGGTAACGCCTATTGTTGTTCTGGTAGAAACGTGGCTTGGGTTCGACGGCGGTCTTTTCGGGGTCGAAGTAGCAGTCGAGGATTTCGATCAGTTCTGTTAGGTCTTCTTCTTTGGCGTTGGCGATCTCCGCTTTAAGTACTTCCTCAAGGCTGGCTTTGCCATTTTTCTCGTAGGCTTCCTTGACTTTGTCGAAGTCTATGTTGTTCTCTGCAAGGAGTCGGCGGAGGTGGCTGGCGTGCTGACGCTCTGGCGGAGTCGCTTTTAAGAGGGCACCAAAGATCGGTTTGAAGGTATTTTGACGATTCAATAAGATCTGAATTAGAAAATTAATACCAATCAACGATTGCAATGATTTGAGTCAACTAATTAAAAAAAAAATTGGGCCCGTTCATCAAAGACAACAGTTGGGAGTTAAGGAGTTAGGACTGTTGATTGTGAACGTGTTTATGATTTTTGCATTCATACAAAATAGACCGATTGGTGTTGACGGGTTAAAGTTTTCAAAATGGCCAAGTACCGTTCATCAGATACCAACATGCATCACAAAAAAATCCAAACATGTTGAATATTGAACATTTTGATGAGCAGGCCCATTGCGACAGAAATGAACTAAAGTATACCACTTTGAAGAATTAAAAAACTGCCCATGCAGTAAACTGTGTACCTTTTCGAGTTCTAGTTGGCAATAATGAAATTCAAGACAATAATCATGTTGTCACAAATCAAATCCAACTTGAATGTGTTTAGGCTTTCAATTTTGATAGTGATAATTTGAATTTGTTTAATGCCAATTTAAACTTAAATAGGTATAGTTTAAAATAAAAATGCCTATTGTAATTTTGCATTAATTCAGGATAAAATTTCGAAATTATAATTATAAAACGAACATCATGATTTCATCATATTTTAAAATAATCATGATTACAAAATTTATAATTATTTAACTAACCTTAAACTGCGTAATTTCATCTTCCTCTGCATCAATGGGATTTGTGAACGGTCTAATCATATTGATTACAAGGTCATCAGTAACTTTGGCATCACCACTGCCGTTTGTCTCTAAGTCATTTCTTTCAGACTGTCCTAAATGCATCACAATTTCATAACAAGTCTGCGCTCGGGTAGCCGCTGAGCTTAAGTCTTCTCCTTTATTTAGTAATACCTGTTGTTAAAAATGAAAACGTAAAGAATTATAAAAACAAAAAATGTATTATTGTCAATTGTCTTACCTTCGACATTACACGTAGACTGAACGCTTTTGTGGTGTTCTCACACTTTTCCTGCGACAGGCTGAAACAGTTGGCGAAGCCCTTCACCACCTTGGCGAACCTTTCGGAAAGGTTGTGCCTGCGCAGGGACTCGAGGAGCATGGCTGGCGTTGACTTGTGGTACTCGTGGAAAATCAGGACGATGCCGTCCTTGGCGTCGCCGTGGTTCTCCTCCAGCCACTGCACAAAGTCGGTCAGCGCTGAGATTTCGCTCTTTGTCTTCACGAACTTGTTTGTGCGCATGTCCTTTAGCATACGGTATTTGCCCATGTTCATCACACGAATACTATGTCGACGTCTATTTGGGAGATAAAAGGGGTAGTTAAGTTTTGTACAATTTGCGTGCAAGTGTTTTATTTACCTGTAGACAAGTTTGATGTCACTGAACGGCATAATATACTGTGAAAATTGAGATTCCGGTGTGTAAGCGGCTATCTGGCAGATTTCGTCAATGAGTCGACGGCCTGTTGTGTCGGCTGCCCATCCTATCAGTTTGTATTTGCCTTCCTCGATGCCCTTCGCCAAGTTCTTGTGCTCCATGGGCATGGGCTTCTCACTGTCGGATAAATTATCTTTTTGCACCATTTTGGCTTAGTCTAACTTCTGCAATTACAAAACATACAGTTTCAGTAATAAAATAAGAATATATAGTTATTTTTTAGCACATATTACAGTAAATCTCATACTATACAGAAAAATATGAGGATGAGGGAGGACGGAGCTAGGGTAAAGACGCTGGAGAAAGTGGGACGAGAGAAAGAGGGCAAGATGTGAAGGGAAGAAAAATAATAGAATGCAGAATGCTTAAAGTAATGAAGAAATATTTTGCCATAAGACGTTGCTTCGCTAAGGGTTAGAATTAGGAAAACAGATTGTTAATATGCAGGGGTAAGGACGCTGGAGAAGGTGGGGAGGGAAAGGAAAGGAGGGAGGAGAGGGGTAATAATATAGTATTGAGAGTGTAAGAATATAGTGTTGACATTGTAAATAGCCTTAGGATATGCCAATAAAGGTTTTACAGAAAAATAAATGTTTAATCTCGAATCGCGTCTATAGATGTCCTGAATAATTTGACCCAAATTGTTACATTTGCGGTAGGTTACTGCTTGTAACAGCAAACACTTGTATAATTCAATGTCCGTTGGGGTATTAGCTCGGGAAGTAGTTGTTTCAATGAGTGTTTGATATAGTCTTTGTAAGACTAACTTGTTGTAGATTGCGAAAAGAATCGCACTTTTAATGTTTAACCGATATCATGAATTAACAACCCAAACATTTTTTATTTTTTAATATTTAATCGACGAGGCAAATACATGATGAAGCTCCATAATACTATTTAAAATGAAAACAGGGTTCCACTTTTATTGTTGAACACTGCAACATGTTTCATCACACACTAGTTTCATCAGCCAGATGTTTCACCACTCAGTGGCTTCATACAGTGAATTTTTCAAGTATACATATGTATACACTGTAATTTTCAGACATTAGATGTTTTTTCTTTTGAGAATTCAACTTGAAGTTTCTGACGAGTGTTTCCACTCCCAGATTAAGCATGAAGTAAAATTTCGAGTTTAGAAAAGCCTGAAAGTTTGGTTTGGTCACGTAGCGAAGCGGAGTGACCAAACCAAACTTTCAGGCTTTTCTAAACTCGAAATTTTACTTCATGCGCCACCGGTATACAACACTGATTTCAAGTGAAGTTTGAAATATACATATTTAGCATACTGCTTTAGTAGCATTTTTTGAACTCACTTGAAGTCAGTGTTTTACACCAGTGGCGCATGAGTTTATAAAAGGCGGAAAATTTTACTTCATGCTTAGCCTGGGAGTGGAAAACACTCTTTTGACAATCAATTTGAACGCTTTTGAAAAACAACGAATATCTGAAGATTCACAGCTAGGAATATGTATACTTAAAAAAGAAACCCCCTGTATATGAAATAAAAGTTAAACTCTCTCAACTGTGTTGTTTTTA
The DNA here is from genome assembly GCA_932526585.2 of Philonthus cognatus. Classification (NCBI taxonomy): domain Eukaryota; kingdom Metazoa; phylum Arthropoda; class Insecta; order Coleoptera; family Staphylinidae; genus Philonthus; species Philonthus cognatus. The sequence continues at coordinate 51,654,084 of OW052247.1, read as the reverse complement.
TTTTAAATACTCTTCTATTATTAATTAATGTCTCATGTTATAAATAAATATCAACAAAACACTCATTTTGTATTTACCAAATTGATAAGTTTTGTTTGTTAATGATAACGCTGCCGCCCAATAATTTGACTAACGATAAAACAAAACGGTTAATAAAAAAATCTTTAAATTAATAATTTGTTTGCTTATGAAAATTTGTCGATTAGGAGGTCGCAACGAATCGGTCGGTTTTGTTATGATTAAAACAATTTTATCTAGAATAAAAAAACAACGGACCATGATAATTATAATAATAATAATAACGTGATAACGCACTCTTATCTGGGTGTTAGTCTTCTGTGTTTGCTATCAAATTTTATGCCCATTTTATACAATATTTTTTTAAACAAAAATTAAATGGAAAATGTTGTATACAAACATATACATTTGTGAAACAAAAAAAGATTGATAGTATTGTAAAAATAATAAGTCAATGAACATTATTTTAAACATCAACAGCCTTATTAACCCAGTAAGCGCCGTTGATGCATACACACATTATTATTTTTTGTTAATTAAATTACTAAATAAGTTAATTTGATATATTATATTATTTGAGCTAACTTGATAATGTATGTAGAAAAATGTAAATATTTTATTATTTTAATATTTCAATTGTTACTCATAAAAAAAGGCAGTGTATTTCTAACTTCACAATATTTCAGTGTTTTATACGCGTGGCGCATGAAGTAAAATTTCGAGTTTAGAAAAGCCTGAAAATTTGGTTTGGTCAATTTTCAGGCTTTTCTAAACTCGAAATTTTACTTCATGCTTAGTCTGGGAGTGGAAACACTCGTTTTAAACTTCATGATTCACATTTTTATATAAAATAGATGAATGCCTAAAAATGTACAGCGTATATTTAATAGAATTCACAGTATGTAATACAATAAGTTATCCATAAAAATCATAAAAAGAAGTGAAGAATTTTACCTAAAATCAACTTTTAGACTTAACTCTATAATTGCTCGGCCGTTAATGGGTTAATGGAAATAAGTATACAGCTTTACACGAAAATTTGGTTTGGTCGCTTCGCGCTACGCGACCAAACCAAATATTCAGGCATTTCTAAACTCGAAATTTTACTTCATGCTTAGTCTGGGAGTGGAAACACTCGTTTTAAACTTCATGATTCACATTTTTATATAAAATAGATGAATGCCTAAAAATGTACAGCGTATACATTACGTATATTTAATAGAATTCACAGTATGTAATACAATAAGTTATCCATAAAAATCATAAAAAGATGTGAAGAATTTTACCTAAAATCAACTTTTAGACTTAACTCTGTAATTGCTCGGCCGTTAATGGGTTAATGGAAATAAGTATACAACTTTACGCGGTTTTAAGGATCAAACACGAGATCCATGTTATACATAACCTCAATGCTCATAAAACAATTGACCCTATTTATTTAATTATAATACTATAAATCATAAACCTACATATCTAATCCATATATTTTGAATTTCACATGGTATCAGTGTTTTATACAGGGTGGTGCATGAAGTAAAAATTTTAGTTTAGAAAAACCTGAACATTTGGTTTGATCGCGTAGGGAAGTGACCAAACTCAATTTTCAGGCTTTTCTAAACTCGAAATTTAACTTCATGTGCCAGGCGTATAAAACACTGATTTAAAGTGAAATTCAAAATATAGTGATTAGATTGTTTATTTATGATTTAGAGCTTTATACTTGAATAAATTCAAAATAACCTTGTTTTCTGATGATCTTTGAGGTTATATATAACATGAAACTCGTGCTTTAAACTAGGGGTAACAATAGTAGTCTATAAAAATAATTATATTAATAGAAAAATTCAAAATTTCAAAATAACCTTGTTTTCTGATGATCTTTGAGGTTATGTATAACATGAAACTCGTGCTTTAAACTAGGGGTAACACGCTAGTAAATTATTAGTTGTAGACTACTAATAGTAATCTACAAAAATAATTATATTAATAGAAAAATGTTAATATCAATCTTAGAATTGTGTTAAAGCTGTATACTAACGTCTGTTAATACGCTGCACATATTTATTCAAAATGTTTCCTTGCAAAATAAGGAGAGAGTTTTCTACATTTAGATGCAGTCAACCTCCTCTTTATGCTACAGATTAACAATGGGAAGGTTCATCAGAGACAACAGTTGGGAGTTTACTGCCAACTGTTGCGAAATTCTCTGATAACCGGACTGTTAATCGTGAACGTGTTTGGGATTTTTGCAATCGTACAAAATAGACCGGTCGGAGGACCGTTCATTAGATATGCATCACAAAAAAATCCAAACATGTTGAACATTTTGATGAACGGGCATTATTTAAAAGTTAGTAAATCCCCTACTTATAAATGTGTTTAACTCCTCCCATAATTTATAATGATAGGATATTAAAATAATTTTAAATTAAAAAAAAAACATCTATATAATCATGAGTCACTAATTTTAATAAAACTATTACTTCATCTAAATTATTTTTACAAAACTAACAGTAGATTAAATATTTTTAATAACTGATTTCAGGTTAAATTGTAATTAAAACATGTGCTCATTTTGTGATAAGTTAATAAGGATACCTACTTTCAGTATATCTGACATTTAAAATTCAAACCAAATGGTGTGTAAAATTAAAATGCACACCTGGGGTTTTAATTAAATTTCCCCGGTAGTAAACAAAATAAAAATTGATGCATTTCCAAGTATATGAAGTCAGCAAATGAATGGAAATTTTTTTTACGAAACCTGCAGAATTTAAAGGAAAAAAACCCGAATCATCGCCCTCGTGCTTTCCATTATAACCAAAACTACACGGTATCCAATTAGATCTGATTCGATTGGAATTTTAATGAGATTACTCACTAACAAAACCGCCCCCCTATAAAACGCAATGCGCGTTGTGGAAAAACGCAGCGCGGGCCCCCCCGACAACCAAGCTATGGCGAAAAAATAACACGTGGCATTGCGTGCGGATGAATCTGGAAAGCCGCGCCCATCCCGGCCCCCCGTTTGATCCGCTTTCCCGTCGTTTGTTAGTAAATATCGTAATCTTACCGCAATAAGTAAAGCAGCTGATGGTGGACAATGTGCGTCTGTGAGTCGGTGTCGTGTGTACGGTTTTCGGTCACACCTTTTCAGAACGGGAGGTACGCAAACATTGAAATAACCCGATTGCAATGCATTTTACAGTGTGTGTGCACGTGTGTCCGCACAAGGGGTCGAGGTGGGGGGTGGCTACGCGCAGTCACGGAAGGAGAGGTCGCGCGGGAGTTTTTTGAAATTAGCTTACCTGGTAATTTTGGAGAAAATTGCGTTGGGTTTTTTGGCGGATGGTGAAAACAAAACAGTTGCGTGGATTAATATTTCGTGACTGATGATTGTGTTGCCATGGCCACCGCCTTCAGCGCACTCTGTCGAAAGGATTAAACAGAATTGCGGTTCTTTACGGTATAAAAGGGAATTTTACTTTTAAGTATCCTACCCTGATCTATACGCTGTAAATTTTAGGATTACTGAAGTAAAATCTTACACTTTTCTAAACTCGAAATGTTACTTCGTACGCCACGCGTATCATTGAAATATATTGTAAAATTTAAAATATACTGCTAAATCAGTATAAAATATATACTGCTTAACCCATTACGCGACATTGGTGCATACACGCAACATTATAAATTTTTTGTTAATCAAATTACTGAATGAGTTAATTTTATATATTATATTATTTGATCTGACTTGATTATGGAAAAAAATGTAAGTATTTTGTTATTTAAGTTTTTCGATTATTACTTATTAAAACAAATACATCAGTGTATTTCTAACTTCACAATATTTCAGTGTTTTATACGCGTGGCGCATGAAGTAAAATTTCGAGTTTAGAAAAGCCCCGTGAAAATTTGTCGAGGGTCGCTGCGCGACCCTCGACAAATTTTCTACGCGGGGCTTTTCTAAACTCGAAATTTTACTTCATGCTTAGTCTGGGAGTGAAAACGCTCGTTCTAAACTTTATATCGCACGTTTTTATAAAACATCAATTAATGCCTGAAAATTTACAGTGTATATATTTTGCATATTTAAAAGAAAAATTCTACATAGAGTGAATTTTTCTTTTAAATATGCAAAATGTATACACTGTAAATTTTCAGGCATTAATCGATTTTTTATAAAAACGTGCAATTTAAAGTTTAGAACGAGCGTTTCCACTCCCAGACTAAGCATGAAGTAAAATTTCGAGTTTAGAAAAGCCCCGCGTAGAAAATTTGTCGAGGGTCGCGCAGCGACCCGAGACAAATTTTCACGAGGCTTTTCTAAACTCGAAATTTTACTTCATGCGCCACGCGTATAAAACACTGAAGTATTGTGAGGTTATAAACACACTGATGTATTTTTTTTAATGAGTAATAATCGACAAAATTAATAATAAGTTATTCATGGAAATCATAAAGAGAAGTGCACAATTTTACAAAAAAATCACCTTTTAAAGTTGACTCTACCATTGCTCGGCCGTTAATGGGTTAAGCAGGATTAAAAGTATTAAAAATAAATCATACAATAAAGAATATTTATGTATATCTAACTTCACAATATTTCAATGTTTTATACGCGTGGCGCATAAAGTAAAATTTCGAGTTTAGAAAAGCCCCGTGAAAATTTGTCTCGGGTCGCTGCGCGACCCTCGACAAATTTTCTACGCGGGGCTTTTCTAAACTCGAAATTTTACTTCATGCTTAGTCTGGGAGTGGAAACGCTCGTTCTAAACTTTATATCGCACGTTTTTACAGTGTATACATTTTGCATATTTAAAAGAAAAATTCTGCATACAGTGAATTTTTCTTTTAAATATGCAAAATGTATACACTGTAAATTTTCAGGCATTAATCGATTTTTTATAAAAACGTGCAATTTAAAGTTTAGAACGAGTGTTTCCACTCCCAGACTAAGCATGAAGTAAAATTTCGAGTTTAGAAAAGCCCCGCGTAGAAAATTTGTCGAGGGTCGCGCAGCGACCCGAGACAAATTTTCACGGGGCTTTTCTAAACTCGAAATTTTACTTCATGCGCCACGCGTATAAAACACTGAAGTATTGTGAAGTTAGAAACACACTGATGTATTTTTTTTAATGAGTAATAATCGACAAAATTAATAATAAGTTATTCATGGAAATCATAAGAAGTGCAAAATTTTACCAAAAATCAACTTTTAAAGTTGACTCTACCATTGCTCGGCCGTTAATGGGTTAGGCAGGACTAAAAGTATTAAAAATAAATCATACAATAAAGAATATTTTGAATTTTACAATGTCACTGTTTTATACGCCAGGCGCATGAAGTAAAATTTCGTTTTTAGAAAAGCCTGAAAATTTGGATTTGCCGGTGCGCGACCCGCTTTGCTCGAGTGCCCCGACAAATAAAATTTTCAAGCTTTTCTAAACTCGATATTGTGGGGGAGGCAAGACTGGCACTCTATAGGCTGCAATTATCATCGGTCAACGTAAGAATTGATACCCCACACAGAAGACTCTTGACAGACATAGGGGGACCTCTCCTGCAAATGAGGTCGGATCATATGGTAGTCCGATATCTAGAAAATTCACTCTTTAAAGTCACTATTCCAGACCGCAACGAATGGAACGGCTTTAGGGAAGATATACACAAACAAAGTGTGATCTGGTACACGGACGCTTCTAAATTAACCCCAGGTACTGGATCAGGAATCTATAATGAAAACATGAGGACAGGCTATGCTCAACCATTGGGTAGCCTGGCATCAGTCTTTCAAGCAGAAATATTCGCAATCATAGAATGTGCGAGAACCAACATAGAGAAGGACTGTCGAAACAGGCAAATCTATATCATGTCCGATAGCCAGGCGGCACTGAAGGCTCTCCAGAGCCAAAAAACTTCATCCAAACTGGTATTGGAATGCTTCAATACCCTGAATGACCTAGCGAGACAGAACAAGGTTACGCTTGTCTGGACGCCGGGTCACTCTGGTATTGCGGGTAATGAAAAAGCTGACGAGCTAGCAAGGCAGGTAGCCACCATTCCATTTATGGGACCCGAACCTGCCTTGGGCATAACAAAATAGTCGAGGAAGTGGATTCGCAACAAACACAAGGAATACTGGGAAAACAGACCAGGCCTTAACAATAGTAAGGCCCTTATAAAAGGGCCTAACTCAAGCCAAGCTGCAGGACTACTAACATTGAGTAGGGCACAGCTGAAAACAACCATAGGACTGCTCACAGGCCACATGACTGTTAAAGAGCATCTAAGGAAAATCGGGCTATACAACGGCGACACCAACTGTCGCCTCTGTAATACGGCACCGGAAACAACTATGCACGTTCTGTGCAGGTGCAATGCGCTGGAGAGCAAAAGACGGCTCATACTTGGGAACAGACAAATGGAACCAAATGATTTCCACGCGCAACCTCTGAAGGACCTGCACAAGCTAGTGCAGGGCATCGAGTTCGGAATAGTTGCGTGAGTGTAATAATATTGGGGCAGTACAATAAGCCACCTAGGCTGCAGTGCATCCGGATCCGAAAGGAAGACGGCCCCCCACAGGAAAAAGAAATACTCGATATTTTACTTCATGTTTAATCAAGGACTGGATACACTCGTTAGTTGTTTCAAATTGAACTCATTAAGAAAAATGTATACTTGAAAGATAAATTCCCTATTCAATAAAAAAAACGTACTACTTAAACAGATTTCAAGAGTGTTTTTGCTTTCATTCTGCCTTTTTTCTAACTCTATCCAGGGGCGGATTTGGAGCCAGACCATAAAAAATTAGGCGCCCCTCCATCAAGCATTCGTTCTTGAAAATCATTTAATTTAAAGCGTGTAACGTGTGTTTCCACTTCTTGATTAACCCATTAACGGCCAAGCAATTATAGTTAACTCCAATAGCTGGTTTCAGGTGCACATATTTCAATGATTTCACTTATTGTATGACATACTGTGAATCTTTTTTCACAATATTTTATAAAATATATAAAACGTATACGGTGTAAATTTTGAGGCATTCGTCGATTTTATATAAAAACGTGCAATATCAAGTTTAGAACTAAATTATGCATAGAACACTAAATCTGTCGTGTAACTCAAATATTTATTGTATAATTCAATATCTGTTGGGGTATTAGCTCGAGAAGTAGTTGTTTCAATGAATATTTGGCGACTCGTCCCAATGAGGCTTAATTTTTGCAGAAAGTCGATGTTAATTTTAATTCGTTTTTATACAGCGTGTAATCGAACTAATGTACATCCTCTTAAGGGCGTATACACAAAATATTTTGACACCAATTGCAGCAAAAATAAAATCGGAAAAAAAAAATATTGGATTTTTCATAATTTTTCATGCATTTTTTACTTTTTGAGAACTTCTGGTTACCTATGTTCATGATATTTTTCGTGGATGCGTAAGTTGTTGTATTTTTTATTTACTTTTACTACTGCGAGGCGCATAAATCACTTCGCACGCACTAAACACGCACGCTGTCTCGAATGACTAGATGAAACTAGGTCACTCATTTGTGGTATTGTTTATTTACTGTTACTACTGCGAGACGTATAAATCACTTAGCACGCACTACACACACACACTGTCTAGAATTACTAGATGAAACTGGGTCACGTATAAAAAAAATCACAATAAGTGTTCAAATTGACGTCCGCCGCACTCAATGCACATTTGGGCTCTACGTATCCAATTTGCACGAGCAGTAGCAAACATTTCACGAGGTTTTTCACGAATGGTATTAGCCGCGGCGTTTACTCGTTGTATCAGCATTTCAGCATTGTCAATTTCCGTAGTGTAGACTTCACTTTTAAAGTATCCCCAAAGAAAAAAATCTAAGGGGTTTAAATCCGGACTTCTTGGAGGCCATGGTACAGGGCCTCCACGACCAACCCAACGTCCTGGAAACTCATCATCCAAATATCTTCTAACGCGCCTTTCATAGTGAGATGGCGCATCATCTTGCAAATACCACATTCTTCTAAGAACCGCTAAGGGTACATTTTCTAGAAGATCTAAAAGGTCATCTTGCAAAAATCGTAAATATCGTTCTCCATTCAAATTAAATGGGAACATAAATGGCCCAATTAATTGATCATTTAAAATACCTTCCCAGATATTAAGGGAGAAGCGATGCTGGAAATGAGTTCTACGCGTAACACGAGGATTTTCTATTGCATAAGCATGCATATTATGGAAATTAAAACTTCCATTACGCGTAAAGCACGATTCGTCGGTCACTAAAATGTCTTTGGTAAAGTTAGGATTTTGAACGTTTTGTGCCAAAATCCATTGACAAAATGCAATTCTTTTGAGAAAATCATGGGGTTGAAGATGTTGTACACGCTGGTAGTGATACGGATAAAAATTATTGTCTCGTATAACACTGCTGACAAATGTGTGCGATACATTTAGCTGAGCGGAGATAATACGGATACTTAAACCAGGATCCGCTTCCAACAGATTTAAAATTTCATCTTCCGCTCGCAAATATCGCATTGGACGGTCACCACCTCCGAAGGCTACGGCGATGGGCTGCAAACTTCCAGTGTCGCGTGCTCTTTGTAATAAATTTCTAAATCGGTTTGGCGGTGGTAAATGTCGATCAGGAAATCGCTCTTGATAAATTCTTACAGCTTCCGCGGAATTACACCGAGTTTCACCGTAAATAAGAAACATGTCTGCCAATTCAATGTTTGAATAAACGTATCGCGCCATGTTACAAAATTTAGATGTTTCATGGAATAAGTTTCACCATAGACTAAACAGCAAACTATTTTTATGTTTAAAAATCATCCACCCTCGCCGCTCTTATCTAAACATTTCAATAAGAGTGGAGATAAAGTGAAGTGTGAACCTAATAAGGAAAAATATTGAATTTCATTAACACGTTTAGAAAATATTCTGAATTTAGTCAGCAATGGGTACTTATGAAAACGATAACATAGACATAATTCTTCACAATCTGACCCACTTTTCTCTGGATGGTGTAATTCGATATCCAAATCGTTTAAAAACTACCAGTCTATGTGGAATCTCTCTTAAAATACGCAATGTGAGCGTATACCAGATACCACAAACATGTGGCCTATTATTATTAATTATTTTTAATACCTATTTGTGAGCTATCTACTAAAGGTATGGTAATTTCAAATGCAGGTATTGTTTATTTAAACGCTGCCCCTTATGTGGTAGAGAGCCTGTACAGTAGTTCGTTTACACGTTGTATTTTGTAAATATTCTGCAAAATATTGACAAACTCAATTCTTTTTATTTTAAATTTTTATTTGTATTTAGAACTAGTGTTTCCACTCCCGGACTAAGCATGAAGTAAAATTTCGAGTTTAGAAAAGCCCCGCGTAGAAAATTTGTCGAGGGTCGCGCAGCGACCCTCGACAAATTTTCACGGGGCTTTTCTAAACTCGAAATTTGACTTCATGCGCCACCCGTATAAAACGCTGAAATATTGTAAAGTAAGAAATACACTGCTATTTTTTTATGAGCAATAATCAAAATATTTACAGTTTTCCTTATACACTTTCAAGTCAAGTCAAATAATATAATATATTAAATTAACTTATTTCGTAATTTAATTAACAATAAAATTATAATAATGCGTTTATGCATCAATGGCTCTTGATGGGTTAAGCACATTTTCGGGCTTTTCTAAACTCGACATTTTATTTTATGTCACCCGGGTGCACCGCTTTATTCTAAATGATACAAATACAATATGATTTAAGTACTTATACAATTTTAAATTTCATGAAACGATTTTATTAAGATCAGTTAAAAATGTATATTCATCTATTGAATTTATTTGCTGAGACTATTTCTATTTTATTAACGTGAAACAATTCTTATTTATTATAGCGTTACAATAATAATTATAATAAATAATTATTCAACGAATAAATATTAGTCGATGTATGTAACATTAGGTAATTATTAGCTTTAGCAACAATAATATCTATATACGATATTTTTCTCGATCGAAATTTTACATTATTATGCAATATTATAGAGTAACAATATTCTATATTAAAATTGTTTTATTTGTTTTCATTCTGATGGTGTATCATATACAATCGGTATACCACACTTGTATATAGTGTTGCCTATGTTAAATTAGTGTTTGAAAGTTCTTCATTGCGATTATTTTTGATTTATTACGTTATTTAAATATTCAATTATGCAAGTAGAAGTCTTAACATATTGAATATGGTATTATTCACGAAGAGATGTCGTTCAAGAAACAAAAAGATATTCTAAATTGGTGAGTGGACAAAATGATAGCTGCATAAATTTCAAATAGAAAGACTGTTATTCCTTACTTCACTTTTTATTTTTATGTTAGATGTACATTTCGAGACACAAGGTGCTCATTATCAATAACAAACTTTGTTATTGATAATGAGCACCCTGTGTCTTGAAATGTACATCTAACATAAAAATAAAAAGTGAAGTAAGGAATAACAGTCTTTCTATTTGTGATTAATCACTTCACGTAAACTCGAAACAATACAGTTACTGCATAAATTAGATTATTTCTTTAAATTGTGTTTAACCCATTAACGGCTGAGCAATTATAGTGTTAACTCTGTCATATCGTGGGCCCTGGTCTTATACATATTAGTAATTTGTATAAAAAACCGATGTTGTGTTGTGTATGTAGTAACCTATTTAATTGAGTAACAGATTCGTTACAAGTGTTGATGTGTGCAAAAGAATTAAGATTATTTGTTCACCTATCTTCTCTTCTGAATGAAAACGCATTCTTGTTATTGTTTTGTTATGCTGAAGTTAACCTGTATTTATAAACTGAAAACGAAAGAAAAAGGTCAGGAAAGTATACTCAAGATTGAATAAAATTGTGTGTTTTATTCAAAAAAAAATGTTACAGGCAAAGTTAAACGATCATTTTGTGATTAGATTATAAGGAACTGGATAAGTAATAATCAGGAAATACAATAACGAGAATGAACGGGTACCTCCGAAGAACACAAAAATACGTTTGAGCAATATAATAAGAAGATAGAGTCGATGCCGAGGCTTGGTAACCAGGATACGAGGGTTGCCTTTTATATTTCGGGATTGGGCAACCAGGATACGAGGGTTGCCTTTTATATTTCGGGATTGGGCAACCCTAGTGTTGCAATCTGGCAACTGAGAGCTCTATCGTAAAGTTTGACATTTTCGAGGTTATACGTACTCAGAACGTTTTGACATATGAGCGTTATTTGTGTCGTTTACACTAACTTAAAAGATTTATCTCGGCCAAAGAATGGAATTAAATCGTGAACATTTCCGTGCGATTATTTTTTACAACTTTCGACGTGGATTAACTCAACAACAGTGCATGGATGAACTTAATTCAATTTTTGGTGATGAAGCTCCATCAAGGGCCAGTGTTTATCGATGGTATGGTGAATTCAACCGAGGTCGTAGTTCACTTCACGACGAATTTCGTGGAGGTCGTCCAAAATCAGTTGGTGTTCCGGAAACCATTGATGCTGTGCGCAAACAAATATTGCAAGATCGTCATGTGACCTATCGTGAGATTGAGACAACCTTAGGCATTAGTGGCACCAGCATACATTCAATATTGCATGAACATTTGACTGTCAAAAAAATTTGTTCGCGTTGGATCCCACACAATTTGTCAATCGCTCAAAAAAAGGCTCGTGTCGATTGGTGCAAAGAAATGCTCAAAAAATACGATTGCGGTGCTTCGAAACACGTCTATGACATCGTGACAGGTAATGAATCATGGATTTACGCGTATGAGCCCGAAAGTAAACAGCAGTCGACCGTATGGGTGTTTCAAGATGAGCCAAATCCAACAAAAGTTGTTCGCGCACGAAGCACTTCCAAGCAAATGGTCGCCTGTTTTTTCGGAAAAACTGGACATGTCGCAACCGTACCACTAGAACAACGCAGAACAGTCAATTCTGAGTGGTACACAACCATTTGTTTGCCAGTTGTCATCCAAGAAATCAGGAATACCAACCGCCGAAAACGGATCACTCTTCACCACGACAATGCGAGCTTTCACACATCAGCTCAAACAAATGCATTTTTGAGCACGCAAAACATCGATTTGATGAGTCATCCGCTATATAGTCCTGACTTGGCACCGAATGACTTCTTTTTATTCCCATCCGTAAAAAATAAAATGAGAGGTCAACGTTTTTCGACACCTGAAGAAGCGGTTGATGCGTTTTGCATGTTTTGGAGATACCTCAGTCAGAGTGGCAAAAGTGCCTCGACAATTGGTTCAAACGCATGCAAAAGTGTATAGATCTTAATGGGGATTATTTTGAAAAACAATAAAGCGATTTTCAATGATTAATATTTATTTTTGTTCTCTAATCCCGAAATATAAAAGGCAACCCTCGTACAAGGTTTTCTTTTTATGTGAATCAAAACGATATATTTTCTGCACAATGTCAATGAACGAGATCAAAAGTAAATAAGCGTTTTGCAAGCCTCATTCCACCCTTCCCCTCTGTTAAAACCAATGTTTCGTAGATTTAATTTATACTAAAATACTTCTCACTATAATTTTATGAAACAAATGACATCAGAGTGTGATTAAGTAAGGTACACAGTACCATGTCCATCACATCTGACCCCACACATCTCGACAAAATAACGAAAACTAAATCAATACCAATCTTCTATCAGGTGTATGCGACATATAAATGTAATTAAGTAAGGTACACAGTACCATGTCCATTACCTTCAACCTCGCAACTCCTTTAGAAAATCTAGTCGCTACTTATAGATTTAATTTATACTAAAATACTTCTCATCATAATTTTATGAAACAAATGACATCAGAGTGTGATTAAGTAAGGTACACAGTACCATGTCCATTACATTCAACCTCGCAACTCCCTTAGAAAATCTAATAAATGCATTATAAAACATTTTCTAAACTTGTTTACCTAGTGAAGTTCGTGATGCTTGCAGAACGGATGACCAAAGAATCATCCAGATACCCTTTTTTGATCTAGTTTTATAGGCCACGTAAGTGTTTGCCCAGTTGAATCTGGAATACTGACTTATTTCGAAAAACTACTCAAAATTGTTTTGTACGCTTGCCCTTCAATCCGTGAGAATCGTTCACGTTACGCATTCTCTCCCTGATTCAGCAGAAAGCGCTCAAGCCTCCACTTGACTCCATCTTCCAGACTAAACAATGATAATGCTGCTCATGGGACAAAGAATTATAATAATAAGAATATAGAAATATACGCTAAACATTATCATTTCATACAATACATTTTAATATTTTTCGGAAGCACCCCCTCAATATACCAGAACTCTAAAAGTGGATTTTAGGTAAAATTCTACACTTCTTTATATGATTTCTATGAATGACTTATTGTATCACATTCTATGAAGTTTTCTTTTAAATATAAATAATGTATACGCTTTAAATGTAAGGCATTCGTCGATTTTGTATAAAAACGTGCAATATAAAGTTTTGAACGTGTATTTCCACTCCCAGACTAAGCATGAAGTAAAATTTCGAGTTTAGAAAAGCCCCGCGTAGAAAATTTGTCGAGGGTCGCGCAGCGACCCTCGACAAATTTTCACGGGGCTTTTCTAAACTCGAAATTTTACTTCATGCGCCACGCGTATAAAACACTGAAATATTGTGAAGTTACAAATACACTGAAAACATTCAATTTAAATGAGTAATTATCAAGATATTTAAATAACAAAATATTTACGTTTTTCTTCATACATTTTCAAGTCAAGTTAAATAATATAATATATCAAATTAAGTTATTTAGTAATTTAATCAACATAAAATTAATAATGTTGCGTATATGCATCAATGGCACATAATGGGTTAAACAAAATGGTTACAAACGAAAAGCTTTACATTTTCAATTTTCATTGAGAAATTCAAGTAACAGAGATGTTATCTAAACTGGTGAGTGAAAACAAATAATGGTACCCAAATTTGATTATCTTTTTAAATTGTATTTAAAACATTTTTTTTGCAGAAAGTCGATATTAGTTTGTTTTTATATTCCGTAAATATTTTGCAAACAATTTGCAAATTCAATTAAAACCCTTAGAATAAAAGGGGGGATATGGGTGTTCAATCCCCCCCTCTCCCCAACATTTTCAAGATGTTGAATTTTTGTATGTAAAAGTAGCCCTGTAATAGGAAAAATAATATTTTTACCATTAAAACCCTCCGCGAAATGTTTATAACCCCCTCTGAAATTTTTTTCTGGGTGTAAGTGCTGATTTAAAAAAAACAAAATGGAATACATGTAAGAAAAACAGTTTTTTTTATTAATCAGCAAAGAGATTTGCAGCTTTCATTGGCATGTTCAGCTACCCATTATATTTTCTGTAAATCCATATAACTACTCTGCTATTTTATTTGCTGGTCTTAACATAACTTCAACCAAGGGTAGACAATGCTTATGGGAGAACTGGATTCCGTTTTCGAGGATAGAAAAGGAGAGACTGTGGTCAGAAAGTGGGTTCATCTACTTATGAATAGAGAAAACATGGAACTATTCTAGAGAAAACTGCCCCGGTTTCGTCTTCACTCTTATTTCGTCGTGTAATTTGATCCCGTCTACACCACTTGTACGATGATAAATTTGATGACCTTCAGAAAAATAAACTATTCCGAAACATTTCTTTTATATACAGCGTGTAAACGAACTACTGTACAGGCTCTCTACCACATAAGGGGCAGCGTTTAAATAAACAATACCTGCATTTGAAATTACCATGCCTTTAGTAGATAGCTCACAAATAATTATTAAAAATAGTTAATAATAATAGGCCACATGTTTGTGGTATCTGGTATACGCGCACATTGCGTATTTTAAGAAAGATTCCACATAGACTGGTAGTTTTTAAACGATTTGGATATCGAATTACACCATCCAGAGAAAAGTGGGTCAGATTATGAGGAATTATGTCTATGTTATCGTTTTCATAAGTACCCATTGCTGACTAAATTCCGAATATTTTCTAAACGTGTTAATGAAATTCAATATTTTTCCTTATTAGGTTCACACTTCACTTTATCTCCACTCTTATTGAAATGTTTAGATAAGAGCGGCGAGGGTGGACGATTTTTAAACATAAAAATAGTTTGCTGTTTAGTCTATGGTGAAACTTATTCAAACATTGAATTGGCAGACATGTTTCTTATTTACGGTGAAACTCGGTGTAATTCCGCGGAAGCTGTAAGAATTTCTCAAGAGCGATTTCCTGAACGACACTTACCACCGCCAAACCGATTTAGAAATTTATTACAAAGAGCACGCGACACTGGAAGTTTGCAGCCCGTCGCCGTCGCCGGAGCCGTCGGAGGTGGTGACCGTCCAATGCGATATTTGCGAGCGGAAGATGAAATTTTGAATCTGTTGGAAGAAGCGGATCCTGGTTTAAGTACCCGTATTATCGCCGCTCAGCTAAATGTATCGCACACATTTGTCAGCAGTGTTATACGAGACAATAATTTTTATCCGTATCACTACCAGCGTGTACAACATCTTCAACCTCATGATTTTCCCAAAAGAATTGCATTTTGTCAATGGATTTTGGCACAAAATGTTCAAAATCCTAACTTTACCAAAGACATTTTAGTGACCGACGAATCGTGCTTTACGAGTAATGCAAGTTTTAATTTCCATAATATGCATGTTTATGCAATAGAAAATCCTCGTGTTACGCGTAGAACTCATTTCCAGCATCGCTTCTCCCTTAATATCAGGGCAGGTATTTTAAATGATCAATTAATTGGGCCATTTATGTTCCCATTTAATAAAATGGAGAACGATATTTACGATTTTTGCAAGATGACCTTTTAGATCTTCTAGAAAATGTACCCTTAGCGGTTCTTAGAAGAATGTGGTATTTGCAAGATGGTGCGCCAGCTCACTATGAAAGGCGCGTTAGAAGATATTTGGATGATGAGTTTCCAGGACGTTGGGTTGGTCGTGGAGGCCCTGTACCATGGCCTCCAAGAAGTCCGGATTTAAACCCCTTCGATTTTTTTCTTTGGGGATACTTTAAAAGTGAAGTCTACACTACGGAAATTGACAATGCTGATACAACGAGTAAACGCCGCGGCTAATACCATTCGTGAAAAACCTCGTGAAATGTTTGCTACTGTTCGTGCAAATTGGATACGTAGAGCCCAAATGTGCATTGAGTGTGGCGGGCGTCAATTTGAACACTTATTGTGATTTTTTTTTCTACGTGACCCAGTTTCATCTAGTAATTCTAGACAGTGTGTGTGTGTGTGTGTGTAGTGCGTGCTAAGTGATTTATACGTCTCGCAGTAGTAACAGTAAATAAACAATACCACAAATGAGTGACCTAGTTTCATCTAGTCATTCGAGACAGCGTGCGTGTTTAGTGCGTGCGAAGTGATTTATGCGCCTCGCAGTAGTAAAAGTAAATAAAAAATACAACAACTTACGCATCCACGAAAAATATCATGAACACAGGTAACCAGAAGTTCTCAAAAAGTAAAAAATGCATGAAAAATTATGAAAAATCCAATATTTTTTTCCGATTTTATTTTTGCTGCAATTGGTGTCAAAATATTTTGTGTATACGCCCTTAAGAGGATGTACATTAGTTCGACTACACGCTGTATATGTACAAATTTTACTTAAGTAAGGGCTATCGACCAAAAGTCTTTCTGCCCGTTATATTATATTACATTACTTTTAACTAAGAATATTTCTGAAAAACTTCTATAAACTTTTGGGGAAAAGCGGTCGAATTAAAAAAATTATAATTCTATTTTTTTAGCCAGAACTTTATTTTAATTAGCTAATATTTCGCTATACATTTGTTAGCTTCTTCAGGGCAAAGTTTGAACTAAAATAAATAAATACAAAAAAAATATCATTGTATTTATTTATTTTTGTTTAAACTTTGCCCTGAAGAAGCTAACAAATGTATAGCGAAATATTGGCTAATTAAAATTAAGTTCTGGCTAAAAAAATAGAATTATGATTTTTTGAATTCGGCCGCTTTTCCCCAAAAGTTTATAGAAGTTTTTAATAATTTGACGACAAAAAAACTATTAAATGTGATTAAGAATATTTCTGTTAGGCAATAAGCACATACTTATTATTACACTTGTTTTATAAAGATACCAATAATCTGGGATCTGCTATAAATAATGTATATTTTTAATATATTAAGTGGTCGCCATTGTGAATATTATTATACATAGTAGTATTTAGTTACAAAAGATTTTTTAGGTCGAGGTAACTTCGAAAGGCCCAGAGGCCACACGACCCACCGACCCCATACCATAGTAGTATTTAAAATTACCTGTGACCTGTGCAAACAATCTTGTATTAACACCAATATATATTATTATTATTAGTATTATTCCAATAATTAAAAGTAGCTATAAATTTGGTGAATTTTGTAGGTACACATTGCACATTATAATCCGAGTTGCTATACGTGCTGGTATTAGAATATTGGGTTGCCTATATTACAAGACTGCATTCGTATAATATTTGTACCCATGGAAAAATGAAGATATTGTATAACGGAACAGCATATTTATAAATTATACTTTATAAAATTATTCCTAAATTACATGTAAAATTTAAATATTATAAAATATTCGAATTTCTATTTAAAATCTCAAAATAATTTACCTTCAAACATCTGGCCCATTAGCTCAGTTGGTTAGAGCGTCGTGCTAATAACGCGAAGGTCGCGGGTTCGATCCCCTCATGGGCCAAATTCACTTTTTTGAATTCCCATTTTCTTTATCAAATTTAAATTTTAAAAGCAGGTGAACAATTATTTACGATCAAATTAATTTTATTTTTATTAATAAAGTCTCTATCTGCACTGCTACTAATCTTACAACTTGTACATACAATTTTTCTTTTAAGTATAAATACATTTCTATTATATACTCGATCACTAAATTTTATGTAGATATCCCATTATGTTTAATTCTTTTTATATTGTAAATCTTATTAGTTCTAAGGTTTGGATGGCAGAACAGTTTTGGGTATACTCCAAAACTGAATCCCGCCTTAAGATTAGCTAGTAGTAATCTTTTTTGTTATTTTGGTCACTCATATCAACCATGTGTGTTATGTTCTTACTATTTGGCTAATAAAGACATTTTTTATTATTACTATTATTAGTTGTTTTTTAAAAGAGTTTAATTTGAAGCTTTAAACGAGTGTTTTCCACTCCCAGACTAAGCATGAAGTAAAATTTCGAGTTTAGAAAAGCCCCCAGAAAATTTGTCTCGGGTCGCTGCGCGACCCTCGACAAATTTTCACGGGGCTTTTCTAAACTCGAAATTTTACTTCATGCGCCACGCGTATAAAACACTGAAATTCCCTGAACTTCAAACTATACTTCTTTAGCATACTGATTTAAAAGTATATTTTAAACTTCATAATATTTCAGTGTTTTATACGCGTGGCGCATGAAGTAAAATTTCGAGTTTAGAAAAGCCCAGAAAATTTGTCTCGGGTCGCTGCGCGACCCTCGACAAATTTTCACGGGGCTTTTCTAAACTCGAAATTTTACTTCATGCTTAGTCTGGGAGTGGAAAACACTCGTTTAAAGCTTTAAATTGAACTCTTTTAAAAAACAACTAATGTTTACTTAAAAATTTGGGTTGGTCGCGTAGCGCTACGCGAAAATTTGAATACTGATTTAAAAGTATATTTCAAACTTTATAATATTTCAGTGTTTTGTACGCGTGGCGCATGAAGTAAAATTTTGAGTTTAGAAAAGCCCAGAAAATTTGTCTCGGGTCGCTGCGCGACCCTCGACAAATTTTCACGGGGCTTTTCTAAACTCGAAATTTTACTTCATGCTTAGTCTGGGAGTGGAAAACACTCGTTTAAAGCTTCAAATTGAACTCTTTTAAAAAACAACTAATGTAAACTTAAAAATTTGGTTTGGTCGCGTAGCGCTACGCGACCAAACCAAATTTTCAGGATTTTCTAAACTCGAAATTTTACTTCATGCCTAATCAAGGAGTGAAAACACTCGTGAGAAACTTTGAATTGAACTCTTCCCATTGGCTAAAATAAATGTATCTTTGTCGATGTAATTACGTGTATGCACGAAGTTTTTTTATAAAACCTTTGTGATGTAGGTTGTACAATAAATTTAAAAAAAATAATTGCTTGTTTATACAAATATTTTGCATTTTAAAGGTTACCCAGCCGAGGAAAGTTTTGCAGACACTGAAATAGAAGATATATTAAAATGTTTAGAAAGAAAGATCATACTTAAATAAATATAATAATTTGTATTAATTTTAAATTGCAAATATCAAAACAATTTTATTGATGATACCCCTGCCTTGGAGCTAGTTAACCTTCATGTACCTAGGCTTGCAAATAGGACATGTTACACATTTTTTTACAGCACTCCTCATACATCTCACCATAGCAACTCTCCATTATATAAATTATACGAGTCATATCACAGTGTACAATATAACGCCGATATTTTTTGGTGATTCGCTTAGTGATTTTATCAAACATATTAACGAATGTTTCATTACATAACTGCTGCTACTTGTAATTTGTAATTTTTAAAATGTTTGTGTTGATATTGTCATCTAACATGTACCAATTGTTGTGTTTTTTTTTTTACTGATGTTACCCTTTTATTAGATGTATTATCTGTTGGATAATAAATAAATAAATAAATAAATAAATAAATAAATAAATAAGAAAGATCATATTTAAATTTATACAATAATTTGCAATAATTTTGAATTCCATGTGTTAATATCAACATTTCAAGATCAGTAAGATTACAATTTATTCAGGGCCTTCTAATATCTATCGAAACTAAGTTAATTTTTCTATTGCTACATACAACTAAATTTATTTCTGCAAGAATTTTTGTGTGAGTAAAACGGCTCTTAGACGTTTATAATACAGGGTGTCCGTATTTCAACAGAATGTATGGGGATCTCGGTTATTTGAGGAGAGTCGGTTGCCTGGGGCAAAGTTGGGTAATTTACAGCCCAATAATTATCGAAAACAAATATAAAATATCTTTTTTCGTTTTTAAGATATTGTCAAAAAACGGATAATTTGAAATTTCGTTTTTATTTTTTTATTCAAAAACTTTTGATTCCAGACATTAACAACTTTGACATTAAATAGGCACTTTTTAAAGAGATCTCTAGTTACATATTTTATTTTAAGATAACTATAACATTTACCCAGGGACCATAGCCAACTTTTGTATTTCTTATGCTCGCTATTTTGGATTTTTATATTTTTTGCAAGAATATTTTTCTCTAGAAGGAGCTATATAAAAGGGCATAAAATGGAAAGGAATTAAAAACCTTACGCAAGACAGGACAAACTGGAGAAGTTTGTACTCTACTGGACAACAAATAATATATATACAAAATGTGTTGTATCTATGGGTGTATATTGTATATATATATATATATATATATATATATATATATATATATGTGTGTGTGTATATTTTGCCTTACACCACACAGTGGTAGAAAGGTAAAAAAAAAGTCAAAATTCTCTGAATTCAATGGTGTATCACACTTATAGTTTATTGCACATTTTATATGGAAAATGTTAATCTTTTGTTTTTTGTAAAGAGTGCCTTGGAAACAGTTAAGTAAATCACTTATTTGATAACTCCTTGGACCCATAATTTGTTTACATATCACCCCTGAAGAAGGGCATCCGACGATACATATTTCAACAGTTGTGATGTATTTTAAACTAACGAATGTCTTCCACTCCCAGACTAAGCATGAAGTAAAATTTCGAGTTTAGAAAAGCACCGCGTAGAAAATTTGTCGAGGGTCGCGCAGCGACCCGAGACAAATTTTCACGGGGCTTTTCTAAACTCGAAATTTTACTTCATGCGCCACGCGTATAAAACACTGATTTATCCTGAAATTCAACAACACGTATAGCATCATAAATTGAAATAATTAATTAATCAGATATTTAGTCTGTAAATAATAAGGTTTTGAATATTTTTGTTAATAAAAACAGACGGCGATATTAAAAATATTAATGGTTGCAAATAATAGATTTAAATTAATTTTTAAAGTATTTGTATCCGTGATTCAAAAAAGAGGATTTGAATCTTTGATTCGAATTATGTTAAATAATTTTCAGCAGTAAATAATTTTCACAGGGCTTTTCTAAACTCGAAATTTTACTTCATGCGCCACGCGTATAAACCACTGATTTACAGTAAAATTAGAAATATATAACGCTTAAATGTGTTGGTGATCAATATTTATTGAGATGTAGCGAAAAATGCAAGAATTACAGTTTTGGAATAATAATAATAAAAGTAGAATAAATTTAGTTTGTGTAACTTTTATGTGATAATCGATACTTATTATTATTATTACAAAAGATTGACAGTTAATAATTAATTTTGAGTGCTAACAATAATTCACTGCTGTCAAGATTTTATTGTTTAACAGATATGACGTCATTCCTTTGAAAATGGTCTAACAAACCGAAACTAGTTGGAATAAAGTTTTAATTTGTGAAACAATACCAAGTGTTTTTTATTTAAATAACTTTACATATTCTAATATGTTTCACCAAGTGCCAGATGAGAAACTAATTCTAGAAAGATATGACGTCATTGTTTCCAAGGCGCTCTTTGTAAAAAAGAAAATATCATAATTTTAAATATAAAATCTAAAATAAATTATGTGTGATGATACATCACTGAGTTCAAACAATAATATTATTTGGAAAAATATAAAAATCCAAAATGGCGCTCATAAGAAAAACAAAAGTTGGCTATGGTCCCCGGGTAAATGTTATAGTTATCTTAGAAAAAATAAGCTACTTGATTCCTCATTAAAAAGTGCCTGTATATTTTCAAAGTTGTAAATGTCCAGATTCAGTAGTTTATGAATAAAAAAATTAAAACGATTTTTCAAAAAATCAGTTTTTTGTTGATATCTCGAAAACAAAAAAAAGATATTTCAAAATTGTTTTCAGATTATTGTTAGGGCCTAAAATACGCGACTTTGTCCCAATTTAACCGACTCTCTATCTCTTGAAATAACTGAGATCCCCATACATTCTGTCGAAATACGGACACCCTGTATTATAAACGTCTAAGAGCCGTTTTATTAACACAAAAATTCTTGCAGTAATAAATTTAGTTAAGTCCAGCCTAAACTCAGATTATCGCGCAGTCAAACTGGAACAAGTTATTATGGGGTAAAATTTTTCAACAAATTACCACCGATTTTGCGACAACTTGATCTAAAAAAGTTCAAACAAGAAATGAAGAACATGTTAACTGTTAACGCATTTTATAGTTTTGAGGATTTTTTAACGTTTGATTTTAATGCGTTATGAATTCATTATATTACTCCTTATGTGGATCCTATTTGTGTGTCCGAATAGATTTTTTTTGTGAGTTATCGTTCTTTTATACATATAAAATTTTACATTTTTTATTATTTATTACATAATGTATTGTTTGTTTGCTTTTATTTATACACTTATTTTAACTCGTTTGTTTTGTCAATTTTTTGTCATTTTACCACCTAATGTATACACTTATTTTAACCTGTTTATTATGTTGAATTTATTTTTATGTTTACATTATCTCTATATATTATATATATCCTTCTTGATATGTGTAAACTATGTATTGGTATTTGCACGAATAAATATATTATTATTAGGCAGAAAGACCTCGGGTCGATAGCCTATGAAAGGACACCTCCAACAATTTTATATTATATTTTATTATGCAATACTATAATTAATGTAATGTAAAAGTCCCTTGAATAAAGATATTTGTATATATATTATTATTATTATTATTAGTTGTATGTAGCAATAAAAAAATTAGCTTAGTTTTGATAGATATTAGAAGGCCCTGAATTTTCATTCGTACGTACTCCCAATTTAAATTTTATTCAACTATTAATTTCCCAGTTCCATCTATTAAAAATAACGTGCGTGGTGCTGTTTCACGAAAATTGCAAAATATATTAAAAAATAAAAATCGAACATTAGTCGGCCAAGTCAAGAAAATTTAATACATCGCTACAGTCTATCGCTTTAAGGAACCCAGCCGGCCATGCGAAGCAGTCGACGCCGGGCGTCGCGGCGCCCACCACTACGCGTCTGCTCCGCCAGGGCTACCCCGGAGCCTTATCAGAACACCCGAGGCGATGGGGTGGCGTATTCTCACCCCCTTATATACGACCCTATATATATATATTCCAGTATATATGGATATTCTCATATAGAAACTAGAATCCTTGCCTGGGCTTTACTTGCTTTTGTTACTACAAGCTTATATACCCACCCCCACACACATACACTCACACATGAATGTTGTATATAAGACCGTTCTCTAGTATTATTATAGTAAAATTCATGGCGTTATGTTGGAAATTTATAATGTTTTCCATGGATCCTAAGTTAAGTCCAGTGTTATAATAAATTAAAAATATTGTTTATTGTTCTACATATATTCCTTTTATAAATGTAACTTCATGTGAGTTATATGTACATTAGTGTAATGAATTTCAATTGTAAATGAATGTACACATCAACTGGAAAAAATAATACACACAGGTATCATATATAAAATTACAATTTTACAAAAACTATTCGTGAAAATGCAAACAATGTCCTAATTAATAAGACAACTTAAGACGATAAATATCCATTGAAACAACTACTTCCCGTGCAAATACACCTCCGGATATTGAATTATACAATGAAATATTTAAAATCTTATTTAATTTGATTTGTTACAACGCTCTATTAAAGTATATGTAACGTTTAGGTCAAATTCTCTTCAAACCAACTAACAATACAATTTTAAATAAAAGGAAAGATAGCAACAAATTATTTTTATTTTATTTTTTATTTATTCTCTCACGGGAAACCCGTCAATGGACTTGGATTAAAACTAATGTCTTAGGCCATCTATAGACGCGTTTCGAGATTTATCTCTCTTCAGTATACCTTTGCTTATGACGTTTTAAAAAATTTAGGAATAAAATTAATATAATTTTTTTTCGTTTGATTTTTAATGAATCAAATTATTTTGCGGCGTCTTAATTTTACAACATATGTAGTGGGGAAAGACAATTGACAAATTTACAAAAATATTTGTCAATTACTCAGCATCGTAACTAGGGCGTTTTGAGATTGAGTCAAATAACCTAACCTAACTTAATGATATGACATCTAACCTAACCTATCCCGCTCTACATTTTGAGACATTTGTTATTTTTATAAACGATTTAAATTTGGTGCGTCTAACGAGTGTTTCCACTCCCAGGTTAAGCATGAAGTAAAATTTCGAGTTTAGAAAAGCCTAAAAATTTGGTTTGGTGGCGTAGCGCGAAGCGCGGAGCGGCCAAACCAAATTTTCAGGCTTTTCTAAACTCGAAATTTTACTTCATGCGCCACGCGTATTCAACACTGAAAGCACTGAAATATTGCGAAGGAGTAAACTTCGTTTGAAATCAGTGTCTTATACGCGTGGCGCATGAAGTAAAATTTCAAGTTTAGAAAAGCCTGAAATGGTTTGGTTTGGAATACAAATTATTTTGTGACGTCTTAATTTTACATCGTATGTAAGTGGAGAAAGACAATTGTCAAATTTACAAAAATATTTGTCAATTACTCATTTTGAGATTGAGTCAAATAACCTAACCTAACTTGATGATATAACATCTAACCTAACCTATCCCGCTGTACATTTTGAGACATTTATTATTTTTATAAACGATTGCAATTTGGTACGTCTAACGAGTGTTTTCACTCCCAGGTTAAGCATGAAGTAAAATTTCGAGTTTAGAAAAGCCTAAAATATCCCAATTACGTGTTGTAGATTTTTAAATATTCGTTCTTTTCTTAAAAGAGGTCAATTTGAAGTTTAAACGAGTGTTTTCCACTCCCAGACTAAGCATGAAGTAAAATTTCGAGTTTGGAAAAGCCTGAAAATTTGGTTTGGTCGCGTAGCGCGAAGCGCGGAGCGGCCAAACCAAATTTTTAGGCTTTTCTAAACTCGAAATTTTACTTCATGCGCCACGCGTATTCAACACTGAAAGCACTGAAATATTGTGAAGGAGTAAACTTCGTTTGAAATCAGTGTCTTATACGCGTGGCGCATGAAGTAAAATTTCGAGTTTAGAAAAACCTGAAAATTTGGTTTGGTCGCTCCGCGCTTCGCGCTACGCAACCAAACCAAATTTTCAGGCTTTTCTAAACTCGAAATTTTACTTCATGCTTAACCTGGGAGTGGAAAACACTCGTTTAAACTTCAAATTGACCTCTTATAAGAAAAGAACGAATATTTAAAAATCTACAACACCTAATTGGGATATGTATGCTTAAAAGGAAAAAATCAGAGGAAATTATGATTTAAAGCTTTTCTAAGAAAGAAAGAACACTAACATACTCGCGATCTAAACAGTATGGCATTGTCATGTAACGTTAAAATTTGACACAACTAGGAAACGGAGCCACCAAATCAAATTTTCAGGCTTTTCTAAACTCGAAATTTTACTTCATGCACCACGCGTATAAATCACTAATTTAAAGTTAAGTTTAAAATTTACTCGATCTTATGTTAGCAAATATTAAAGTCACAATAAAATACTTTTTACTTTATTTGTACAACACTTTTTATTGTATCTTCAATTTAGTTCTCATTAATCACTTGATAAAACATGTTTACAATATTGATAATTAAATAAATAATATATATCCATATCATTATTAAACATGAAACACTTCTTGTTTGATAATGACAAGCTCAATTTCTCGAAACTGCAGTCACATTTAATAAAACGTGTTCTATAGTATGTTCAATAAAAAAAAACCTCTAGAGTGCCATGATTTTATCTTTTTTAAAATTTAAGTTGGCTACACGCTTTAGGAATTGACAGATAAAACGTCAGACATAATATTTATAATGTATAATTTTAGAGTTGCCAACCTACAATATTTTCCATGGCACTCTAGAAGTTTTATTTTATTGAACATACGATACAAACAAAGTAAAAAGTGTTTTATTTTAAAATTAACATGTATAACGAAGTAGAAGCCTCCACAATACAGAATTTAAATATTATTATTGTTATTGCTGTATTTTAAAAGCGCAAGAATTGGTTAGACGAAATGGAGATTTGTAAGATTTATTAACGCGTGAATAAAAATGTTGACAGTTCAGTAAATTCTTATATTTCGCATGTTTCAAACGAAATGACCAAATCATGCGTATCTTTATTCTAACTTCTCAATAATTCAGTGTTTAATACGCGTGGCTCGAAATTTTACTTCATGCGCCACGCGTATTCAACACTGAAAGCACTGAAATATTGTGAACGAGTAAACTTCGTTTGAAAACAGTGTCATACGCGTGGCGCATGAAGTAAAATTTCGAGTTTAGAAAAGCCTGAAAATTTGGTTTGGTCGCTCCGCGCTTCGCGCTACGCGACCAAACCAAATTTTCAGGCTTTTCTAAACTCGAAATTTTACTTCATGCTTAATCAAGGAGTGGAAACACTCGTTAGAAGTAAATTTTAATTAAATACTCAGGCTGATAATAGTATATTACGTAACGAGAGTGGTGTGCAGCATATTACATATGAGCGGACATGTTGCCCACTAGCCGCGCAACGGCGAGTGCAGTATTCCGCGAGTATGTAATTGCCATATCACTCGAGAAACGTACGATACTTTACCTACGCCCTAATAAAATAAGCAATGAGCATGAATGAACAACTTATTTATTGTGATAATTTTTAATAATACCATACAATGATGAAAACTAAATTATTACTTGATCAATATACAAGGAATAAAGCTGTGCATTTTCCGACATTCGTTGTTTTTGCTAAGAGTTCAATTTGAAGCTTTAAACGAGTGTTTTCCACTCCCAGACTAAGCATGAAGTAAAATTTCGAGTTTAGAAAAGCCCCGTGAAAATTTGTCGAGGGTCGCGCAGCGACCCGAGACAAATTTTCTGGGCTTTTCTAAACTCGAAATTTTACTTCATGCGCCACGCGTATAAAACACTGATTTCAAGTGAGGTTCAAATATACATAGAGTTTACAATATTTTAGTGTTTTATATGCGTGGCGCATGAAGTAAAATTTCGAGTTTAAAAAAGCCCAGAAAATTTGTCTCGGGTCGCTGCGCGACCCGAGACAATTTTTCACGGGGCTTTTCTAAACTCAAAATTTTACTTCATGCTTAGTCTGAGAGTGGAAAACACTCGTTTAAAGCTCCAAATTGAACTCTTAAAAAAAAAACAATGAATAACTAAAGATTTAAAGAAAATAAGCTGAATTTGGTATACGTATACTTTAAAGAAAAATTCCTTGTACATTAAAGAAATGTCATTTGGTTGTACGGTAAGCAATCAGCTGTTCAGCTGTCAGCACGTAATGTACTTGTCAAAGCTATTACGTGCAGGTGTACGTAATGTCAATCATACTTGTCAAGATGACAGTGTGGTATGATGCGGTTACTAGAAACGGGTAGGTAAAATAAATGTTCACATACATAAACAAAAACAGTGTAACATAACCTTTAAACTACTCCAAATGTGACTAAAGTGAAGTTGGTACACATAAAAATGTTGCCACATTCATTTTATCGATAGTTAGTTCAAATCTAATAGCCCGTAGATTTATATTGAAGGGATTTATAAAATCAAAAAACTCCTGAAAATTTACAGTGTATAATATTCTTCTTTTAGTTACGTGAAGTGTTGACAAATATATTTATTTTATTATTAGACAGTGTCAATTAATAAAATAAATATAATTGTCAATTGTATTACTATTGAAAATGAACACATAGTGTTCGAAATGTACATATAGTACAGGGTGGCGCAAAACTACCGATATGGTTTGAATGTTTAATAACTTTTTTATTTAATGGTTAATTATTATTATAATTTTTTTGTTATACAGTATATTAATGGGGAATATTTTTGGCTTAAGTATGAAAAATTATATCTTGCAAGTGGTGGCCATTTTCGGCTTCGCACATTCGTGCTCTTTCCAGTACATTTATCATAACTTTTCGTAAAATTTCCGGTGGTATGGCTTGAATTTCATTGCGAATGTTTTGTTTTAACTCTGGCATAGTTGTTGGCTTATTCACGTATACTCTTTCTTTCAAATAATCCCAAAGAAAACAGTCTGGAGCTGTTAAATCCGGTGAACATGGGAGCCAATTCAAATCGCTTCTGCGCGAAATAATGCGTTCGCCAAAGAGGTCCCGTAACAGAGCTATTGTGTGCCTTGCAGTGTGGACTGTGGCTCCATCTTGTTGGAACCACAACTGTGTATGGTTTTCTACAGCTGGCCTCAAAAAATTGTCCAGCATCGTTCGATATTCAGCACCATTAACCGTAACTGAGGCGCAATGTGCATTTTCAAAAAAATATTAACCAATGATCCTTTCAGACAATACACCGCACCAAAAAGTACACTTAAGTGGGTGTAATTGTCGCTGATGAACTGTTCTTGGATTCTCCGTAGCCCATATCCTGCAATTTTGCTTGTTTACGAAACCATTCAATTGGAAATGGGTTTCATCGCTCATTATCCAATTGTTAATGAAATCGCGATTTTCTTCTGCTCTTTGTCGGAATGAAATGGCATAATCAAGCAGTTGTTGGTAGTCTATCGGCTTCAATTCTTACACAAGCTGAACCTTATACGGAAACATGTGCAATGTGGCCAAAATCCTGTGAACGGACCTCCGCGATAGCCCCAGTTGTGCCGAACGTCTTCTTGTTGATGTTTCTGGACTGCCCTGCACACTATCCACAACACGTTGGATATTTTCTTCCGTGTGGACCGTACGTGGTCTTTCGGTACATGGAAGGTGTCTTCCTGTACCATGTTGTCGAAAATTTGCAACCAGGCGGTCTATTGTTGATGCTGAAGGTCCAGTACGCACATTAAAAAAACGACGATAAGCACGCTGCGTCAAAACAATTGACCGTTGATTTTCAAAATAAAATTCAACAATTTTTGATCGCTGTTCTGTTGTCTACTGTTCCATTTCAAATTCCCCAAGTTTTCTTCACAAAATTCTGAAATAAAAATAAAAAATATAAATAAATTTAAAAAGTTATTAAACATTTAAGCCATATCGGTAGTTTTGCGACACCCTGTATAATAAAACTAATCAGTGAAGAAAGGAATTACTACAATAATTACACCGTATACATCGCGATTTGCATATTTGAAAGGAAAGCTCCTTGTCTGTACAATTTCTGCTTATCAAAAAAAATATATATATTTGAATATATTTATGTCGTTCGTGATTTTGATTAATATAGGAAATGATGTTAATTACGTTTGAATGTGTATTAAAACAGTGGCAGACCGACCGAGCGAGGCATTGTACTTTCGGGCGGTGTCAAAAAAGATGACTGATGAGGCCGTCGAGGGTGGAAAGGGGTTGATAACGTCAGCTTGATAAGGGGCAGGGCGCGATGCGACGCGCAAAAGTTTTCTTATTGTGAAATTCGTAAACATTTCATGAAGTGTTCCGAGTGTTGACAAGCGATAAAGGAACAACCAGATAGAATGAGAGCACTGCGGGAGAAACGAGACATTCTTTTTTATTACTATTTAAAAACAGAAATGTATATGATATTTTTTTTGTGTATTTCAAAGAAATACAGTGTGTTTTAAAATTGAAATCATTTAAATGCTGCAATAATATCAATAATTGTTTAGAAAACGAATAAATCTACTTAAATTATGTGTAAAGTATTTGTTTTGATGTGTGTACACGACCCCCTATTAGGATGGAAAAAACTGTGTGGATGTGTTCTTGGGATCTCTCAAAAACGTAATTTTCAACAGTTAATTTTGAACAAACGGTAAGTCCGAATTTTTTACCGTGGGATATTTTAAGCATAAATAATACACCCCAAACCAGTAGATATCTATTAAATATTTTTTTCGGCAAAATATCTCTGTTGACACAAACTAGAATTCAGCTTAATGATTAAACAAAAGCAATCCGTTTTTGCATACTAGTTTAATTTATTATATTTTTTAATGTAAAATGCGAAAAACTTAAAATTATAATTTTATTGTAAAATGTTTGTAAAAAGGTAAACCCGTTAAATGAATTAAATTGAATGATATAAATCTTCAAATTAAAAAAAACCCACTAGAAAATTGCCATAGACTGTTTGTGAATGTATTTTTCATGGGGCGGTTTTCCTTTAATTCGGTACATTTTTTAAGAAAAACCGATTTACCAATAATGTCCCGGTAAACCGCACTGTCGACGTTTTCGCTGTAAAAGTCAATAAACACATAAACAATTAATAGCGTTTAATGACTTACCTATAACGAGTGTCTTTCCATCCGCGATTAAGCATGAAGTAAAATTTCAAGTTTAGGAAAGGCTTTTCTAAACTCGAAATTTTACCTTAGGCGCCAGGCGTCTTAAACACCGATTTAATATTAAGTTTCAAATATACTGTGTAGTTTTTTTCAGTGTACATCATTATGTAACAGTAAGTAAACATACAATTTTATTTTCTCTGGGGAAGTATTTTTTTGACGTTTTATCATATCTTGCTTATGCTCGTAAAGGAATACTACAAACATTACTGAAACAGCTTGGTAATATACCGTAATTTATAGTAAATTACTAGTGGTGATTATCGACATAAATTACCACTAACATCACTAGTCGTAAGTCATTACAGCACACTGTATTATCATTGAGTATCTTTCTTGCACTAATGATTTTTGCGTTTACATTTCTTAACTGCACCCTGCAAATATTTTTCTTTTCTAAGAGCTTAGGCCGAAAACTTTTCATAGGGGTGAGTTTAATGCGGTGTGAAAGGGATGCGAGAACTTGAATAAGTCGTTCGTATACAAAAAAAACGGTCCGCCTGTTGATTCGATTCCCATTCGCATATTTCCATAAATTCGGTCTATTTATAGTTATACGAATTACGTGGAAATTACAGAACGTCAATCTCATCTCGCAAAGATAATAATAGTCTGAATGCATAGTTCAATTGTTTAATTATCATGTATGTCAGTTATATTTGTTCAAATGAACTTTGAACGCGGTGAAATAAATCATTTGGTTTATCAATTCGAGAGAGAGTGACAGAGAGAGAGAGAGAGAGGGGATTTCAGAAATGAATTGTAAGTGCAGTGCACTATATTTGGGACAATGAAATATTTATTATAGTTGAGTGCGGTTTTACAATTTTGAACTGGTTTCTGCAACAATAAAAAAAACTTGATATATGAACATAGGCAATTATAGAGTTCATTCTAAAAGTTGGTAAAATTCTGCACTTCATTTAATGATTTCTATGAATGACTTATTGTATCGTATGTTCAATAATACAAACCTCTAGTGTGCCATGATTTAATCTTTTTTTTTTAATTTAAGTTGGCTTTGGGAATTGGCATATAAAACGTCGGACGTAATAATTATATACAGGGTGTCCCATTAGTGCGGTCTCGGAAGATATCTCAGCTCTCGTTAAAGATAGAAAAAAAATGTTTTCACCAAATTTGCTTGATTTTAAGAGCTGCATAACCTAAAATTATTTTCAAATATACAGGATGTCCCATTATTCCATACTTAATACCAACTTTGTTATTTTAAATGGAACACCCTATATATTATTTTTTTATTTGATCCGCCTTTAAATAACCTACACAAAGATATATCATTATTGGCACTTTAGGTTATTTGTTACTTCAGAAAAAAATATTTTTTGAAAATTTTGGCAGTTTTAGTACTTTACTTAAAAATTCACTGTGTCCTTATTTTTTAAGATATCAGTCTGTAATTTTACACACATATGCAGTAAAGAATGCTCTATCCATTGACTATAACACATTATAATATTACTTATAAAACCTAATAAAAAACTACCTTCTAATATTTAATATTTAAAATGTACATAACTTCATTTTCTTAAATGGGATACCCTATATTTCTTTACTTTATCAGATCCGCAATGAAAAATGCTTTATTTTTTGTATAACATACCCTATATCTATTTTTATTAGTTTTTGAGATATTAACATTTTCCTGTCATATATGGGAAATTAGGCCACAATCAGCATTTAATTAATCTCTAATGGACGTCTAACTTTAATGGTATTTAGATATTTCAGTTTTACTTCAAATCATTTATTTATGACATAATATAATTACATTTATAATATCAAAGTAAACAATATAACGACAATGGAAACAAGTAAACCGTATTAATATTAACAGATTAGCATATAATAAATTTGATAATTATATTAAGTGTTCGATATGGCCTCCATTTTGGTTTTGGCACACTTGAAGCCTCCGTATGAAGCTTTGATTGACACTTACTAAGTTGTCTACAGTAATGGCACGCATAACATTACTAATTCTATTTTTCATATCCTCTTGTGTTGTTGCAGGTATTTTATAAACTTCTTCCTTCACAACACCCCATAAAAAAAAGTCCAGTTTTGTTAAATCGGGTGACCTCGCTGGCCATGGAATTGGTCCTCCTCTTCCAATCCATTTGTTAGGAAAAGTTTGGTCTAAATATTGTTTAACTTGTCGACTATAGTGTGGTGGTGCGCCATCTAATTGTAACCATGCATTTTGTAACGTTCTTAACGGCAATTCATCCAACCAGGTTTCGAACTGATTTTGAAGAAAATTTAAAAACGTATCACCAGTAACATTTCCATTAAAGAAATACGGACCAATAATCCTATTCCCAATAATTCCAGCCCAAACATTAAGAGACCATTTATGTTGATGGTCTATACAAACAATATGGTTCGGGTTATGGTCATCGTAATAATGATAATTATGTCTATTAACGAAACCATTTCTATGGAATATCGCTTCGTCGGTAAACAAAATATTGTTAAAAAAGTTCGGTTCAACTTGATGTTTTTGTAACGCCCAATTACAAAAATCCAATCTTTTTAAAAAATCATTCTCACCTAATTCCTGCACCAACTGAACGTGATAGGGATGAAATTTGAATCTCTTTGTTATTTTGTTTATTGTTGATTTGGGAATATCAAGTTGTTTTTCTAACTGGCGGGAAGAAATTTGAGGGTTCTCAACAATGGACTGAATTACCAAATGTTCATTCTCTTCTTTCGTTGTCCTTTTCTTTCTCTTTAATTTTAGAGGGTACATGATACTTCCTGTGCTTTCAAATCGGTTCTTCAATCTCACAAACGCTGCTGCATTAGGATGCCGTTCCGCATTTGGATACTTTTGTGCATATATTCGACTCGCAAGAAAACAATTTTCTTCACTTGCACCCAAAACGTATGTCATTTTTATTAATTCTTCTTTTGAAAAATTCATTATTGCGTTATCAAAAATTCAATAATATTAATAATAGTGTTAACAGCACTTTATTTATCTGTATGTCAAATAAATACGTTTGTTTACTTTATCAATTGTTTTTCATGGCCTCCTTTATTGCATTCATGATATATTAAAAAATGACAAAATTTGTTTATATTGTTTACTTTGATATTATAAATGTAATTATAATATGTCATAAATAAATAAAGTAAAGTAAAACTGAAATATCTAAATACCATTAAAGTTAGACAACCTTTAAAGACTAATTTAATGCTGATTGTGACCTAATTTCACATATTTGACAGAAAAATGTTAATATCTCCAAAACTAATGAAAATAGATATAGGGTATGTTATACAAGAAATAAAGCATTTTTTATTGCGGGTTTGATAAAATAAAAAAATATAGGATGTGATTTAAAAAAATTAAGTAATGTACATTTTAAATATTAAATATTCGAGGGTAGTTTTTTACTAGGTTTTATAAGTAATATTAAAATGTGTTATAGTCAATGGATAGAGCATTCTTTACTGCATATGTGTGTAAAATTTCAGACTGGTATCTTAAAAAATACGAACACAGTGAATTTTTAAGTAAAGTACTAAAACTGCCAAAATTTTCAAAAAATATATTTTTTTCAAGTAACGAATTACCTAAAGTGCCGATAATGATATATCTTTGTGTAGGTTATTTAAAGGCGGATCAAATAAAAAAATAATATATAGGGTGTTCTATTTAAAATAACAAAGTTGGTATTAAGGATGGAATAATGGGACATCCTGTATATTTGAAAATAATTTTAGGTTATGCAGCTCTTAAAATCAAGCAAATTTCGTGAAAACATTTTTTTTCTATCTTTAACGAGAGCTGAGATATCTTCCGAGACCGCACTAATGGGACACCCTGTATATAAAGAACCATTATTTGGCATCAAAAATTAACATACAATGCAGTGTACAAACTAAACAAAAATACATATAATACTAACCAATAAACACAAATTAACAAAGAAGGGAGAAAAAAAAAGAAAACACAAAAAACAAATGCTTTTCCTTCCAAAATTACAACTAAATTTGCCTGCTTTTAAATTCCCTACGTCTCCCCCTTTACTTATTTATTTATTAAACGTAATAATTATAACGTGGAATTTCAAAGTGGCCAACCTACAATATTTTCCATGGCACTTTGGAGGTTTTATTTGATTGAACATACGATATTACATACTGTGCATTTTTCTTTCAAATACATTACTTTCGAAAATTAATGCATAAATTCATTAAAATCTAAATTATAAAGTTTCAAGAAAAAGCCTCGGATAAGTAGATTTTTACTTTTAATTGCACGTTTAGTCAAATACCGAAATCACATACAGGGTGATTCATGTAAGAGTTATGACGTCATCGACCATTTTTTTAAATAGAAATCGAACATTTTTACAAGACACATTTGACAGAGAATAATTTTCTGCGTACAATAAGCTATTTACAAGTATAGGTCAAAAATAATAATCAAGAAAAATGACAGTACGTATTCTGTTTCCAAAACCAATAATGCAAGGAAGTTCAATTCTCTCTTGCTCAGTTAATTTAACAATTTTTAATTAGTAAAAGATATTTATGCGACGTGATCAGCATAAAACTGACAGTTAAACGAGTTTGTTTTTATTCAAATGTCGTTAGCATAAATTGACATTTTAAAATGTCTAAGTTATTTTTCTCGATTATTTTTGTATTCAACCTATACGTGTAAATAGATTATTATATCTGGAAAATTATTCTCTTTTAAATTTGTCTATTAAAAATTTTCGACTTCCATTAAAAAAAATGGTCGATGACGTCACAATTCTTACATGAATCACCCTGTATATGATTTTGGTATCCGTTGGTTTTTCTTCAATGTTCCTAATTTAGTTTTTAATGAAAAATTGTAAAATAGATAACATTTATTTTTATTATTTAAAGCAATAGAGATCTGTAACTTGCTGTGTACCATAAAGGTCATCAGAGAAATACGTCACAATTCTTACATGACTGACCGTGCATATGATTTCGGTATTCAACCAATCGCGCAATTAAAAATAAAAATCGACCTGTCCGTTGGTTTTTCTTCAATGTTCATAATTTAGTTTTTAATAAATTTATGCATTACTTTTCGAAAGCACTGCATACATAATGTATACGCTGTACATTTTTAGGCATTCGTTGATTTTATATAAAAACGTGCAATATGAAGTTTAGAACGAGTGTTTCCACTCCCAGACTAAGCATGAAGTAAAATTTCGAGTTTAGAAAAGCCTGAAAATTTGGTTTGGTCGCTCCGCGAAGCGGAGCGGCCAAACCAAATTTTCAGGCTTTTCTAAACTCGAAATTTTACTTCATGCGCCACGCGTATAAAATACTAAAACATTGTGAAGTTAGAAATACACTTAAAAATACTTTTTTAAAATAGCTTATTGTATGTGGAAAATTATTCTCTTTCAAATATGTCTGGTAAAAATTTTCGACTTCCATTAAAAAAAAAGGTCGATGACGTCACAATTCTTACATGAATCACCCTGTATATGATTTTGGTATTTAGCCAATCGCGCAATTAAAAATAAAAATCGACCTGTCCGTTGGTTTTTCTTCAATGTTCCTAATTTAGTTTTTAATGAAAAATTGTAAAATAGATAACATTTATTTTTATTATTTAAAGCAATAGAGATCTGTAACTTGCTGTGTACCATAAAGGTCATCAGAGAAATACACAGAAATTAACAGATTTTATACAAGATACAACACCTATTTTTAGTTTTTCTTATGGCGGACAATATTTGATTTTTGTACAATTGAAAAGAACAAGAAAAAATTGTATACATCCAATATGGCCGACTTGATAAAACAAAATCTGTCATATTTTACTCAATTGTTTTAATTAATTGAAGTGAAAAAACATGAAAAAACACTGCGAAATCATGTATTTCGCATTGTTTTTTCATGATCTATTCAATGGTGTAAAAAATCCAATATGGCCGCTATAAGAAAAACTAAAAACAGGTGTTGTATCTAGAAAATGGAACACCCTGTATAAAATATGTTAATTCCTGTGTATTTTTCTAAAGGCTTTTATGGTACACAGAAAATTACAGATCTCTATCGCATTGAATAACAAAGTTATAATAAAAACAAATCATCCATTTTTACATTTTTTGTCATATTTTTCAAACAAATGATGTTAGCTGAAATTTGTTGACATATTCTTACTTAGTATCAAATATTGAAACTTTTGTCTAATTTGACCAACTTCGTATCATCATTGGTTTACAAGATTCCAATGGTGAGCACGATAAAAATAACGAACAGTATAAAAACGTGCAATATGAACTTTAGACCGAGTGTTTCTACTCCCAGACAAAGCATGAAGTAAAATTTCGAGTTTAGAAAAGCCTGAAAATTTGTTTTGGTCGCTCCGCGGAGCGGAGCGGCCAAACCAAATTTTCAGGCTTTTCTAAACTCGAAATTTTACTTCATGCGCCACGCGTATAAAATACTGACACACTGTGAAAATACTTTTTTAAAATAAATAATCATTAAAGTATTTAAATAACAAAATACTTACATTTTTTTTCACACATTCTCAAGTCAGGTCAAAAAACATCGTATATTTAATTTAAAAAAAAACCTCTGTAGTGCCATCATTTAATCCTATTTTTTTAATTTCAATTGGCTACACGTTTTAGGAATCGACATATAAAACTTCAGAGATAATAATTATATTATACCGGGTGTGGCACTTAAGACGCCTCGGACCATAGCTCCTTTACGATAAAAGCTATCGAAAAAAATCTAAGAGCAAAGTGGTGCATAATTACCGTCGCTATGTTTCAAAAATATTTCTAATCGTCAGTGGCGT
Organism: Philonthus cognatus; assembly: GCA_932526585.2. Classification (NCBI taxonomy): domain Eukaryota; kingdom Metazoa; phylum Arthropoda; class Insecta; order Coleoptera; family Staphylinidae; genus Philonthus; species Philonthus cognatus. The sequence continues at coordinate 51,616,719 of OW052247.1, read as the reverse complement.
GCCGTACTCCAGTGGCGTATCAAACTTATGTTTTTTTAAATGAAATGCCCTTTTTTTATTGCAGATTTGGAAAGTGCTCGAAGAGTACTTATTTTTTTATCTAACATGTTATACCCTTCACTTTAGCGGTTTCGCTGTTATAACCCCTTCTTTCAAAATTGCGCCCCATTTTTGAGATTGTTTTGTAGAGAAACTAATTGACGCCGGCGCCTAAATTTTGAATTGAGGTACAGGTTAAGACCTCGTATACCTTCACATAATTTTTTTTCGGGTAATTTATGGAAAAAAAATAATTTTTGATTGAACTTCGCATGTTGTCATTTTTTTCGAAAATTTCAAATGGCAGCCTCCTAAAAAAATTACGGCGTTGTACAACCAAAACTCTAAATTTTTCATTGGTACAAAAAAATTACACATTGCATAACAAAATTTCGGAGAAAAAAGGAATTGCATCGCAAATGTCGGGAAACGTTTTCCGTTCCCAAGAGTGCCATGAGAAAACAAAAGATTGGTAATTGTCAAAGTAAATTATTAGACGCCAGTAGCAGCCATAAGTCATTTTTGATAAACGTTCTAAAAATGTTCCGAACTCAAGAGGAAATGGTTGACATGATATTTATTCTTGGAGAATGTAACAAGAATTGTTTCTTGGCGTCACGAGTGTACGCTGCGAGATATCCGCACAGGGCATATCTAAATGAACGTGCGTTTCAAAAAGTGTTGGAGAGATGTTGGAGTGTTGGAGAGATTCAACGCGATCCGTACATCGTGTTCTTCAAAAGTACAAATTCCGTCCATTTAAGATTCAACTGCACCAAGAATTGCAACCTCAAGATTTTCATGCGAGGCAAGATTACTGCTTGTGGGCTATCAACAAAATTGAGCAGGAGGAATCATTTCTTATGCGCGTATTATTTTCTGATGAAGCGACGTTCCATAGAAATGGGCATGTCAATCGCCACAACTACCATTATTACGCTGATGAAAACCCACACGCCATGCGAATGATAAACCACCAGCAAAGATGGTCGCTGAATGTTTGGGGAGAACACCTTTTGGGTCCTTATTTCATCGAGGGGCACCTGAACGGCAACAGTTATTTGAGGTTCCTTCGCGACGACTTGGATGATCTCTTGGAAAATGTCCCTCTAGCCGCTCTACGACAGATAGTTTTCCAGCACGATGGAGCTCCTGCACATAATAGCCGTGTCGATCGGGAATTTCTCGATGAAACGTTTCCGGACTCCTGGATTGGTCGTGGGGGTCCTGTGAGGTGGCCGACAAGATCACCAGACCTCACTCCCCTTGACTTCTTCCTTTAGGGCCATATCAAAGACGAGGTTTACAGGACGGTACCAACTACTGTCGGGGATATGAGGGAGAGAATCCGCGCGGCTTTCCGCGGCATATGACCAGAAGTCCTTAGGGCAATGTCTAGAGCCTGTGAGTCGAAGTTGCGGTTATGCCTCCAGCAGGAAGGTCGTCATTTCGAACATTTAGTTTTAGTTGTTAAATTTTCTTTATCTGCATTTTTCATATCATGTTGAATAAATAGGTATATACTATTATGTGTTTTTGTTTTCTCATGGCACTCTTGGGAACGGAAAACGTTTCCCGACATTTGCGATGAAATTCCTTTTTTCTCCGAAATTTTGTTATGCAATGTGTAATTTTTTTTGTACCAATGAAACATTTAGAGTTTTGGCTGTACAACGCCGTAATTTTTTTAGGGGGGGTGCCATTTGAAATTTTCGAAAAAAATGACAACATGCGAAGTTCAATCAAAAATTATTTTTTTTCCATATATTACCCGAAAAAAAATTATGTGAAGGTATACGAGGTCTTAACCTGTACCTCAATTCAAAATTTAGGCGCCGGCGTCAATTAGTTTCTCTACAAAACAATCTCAAAAATGGGGCACAATTTTTAAAAAAGGGGTTATAACAGCGAAACCGCTAAAGTGAAGGGTATAACATGTTAGATAAAAAAATAAGTACTCTTCGAGCACTTTCCAAATCTGCAATAAAAAATAGGGCATTCCATTTAAAAAAACATAAGTTTGGTACGCCACTGAAGTACGGCACGCCACTGATGATTAAAAATATTTTTGAAACATAGCGACGGTAATTATGCACCACTTTGCTCTTAGATTTTTTTCGATAGCTTTTATCGTAAAGGAGCTATGGTCCGAGGCGTCTTAAGTGCCACACCCGGTATAATTTCAGAGTTGAATTTGTGTTCAGTATTCCGGCACCAGATACCCACAGACGCGTTTCGGACTTCAAGGTCCTTGTCAGTGTGGTCCCGACCCAGTGCTGAGGAATATTCCTGTATTCCTTCCTAGTGTTTAAAAAGTTTCAACCTTTCAGTTATTCCTAGTTTTCCTTTTGACTGAGCTTCAAAGGTGTGAAGCCAGTTGTATCTTCTTGGAAGTGTGCTTTCACATATCCCTGCCGCAAAATTCAACAACGAGGTTCTTTCCACCTCGAGGGCGGATATCTTCTGGGTTTTGTTAGCCACGACGAACGGCGATCTGTTGTGAACTACTGAGGAATACTGAACATTTCTGACTATATCAAGCCAATATGTGAAAACTATTAATGGATTCGATAGCTAACGCCATCTAATGCTCCATAGTGGCATCGTCAATGACACGTGTCATTGACGATGTCATTATGGAGCATTAGATGGCGTTAGCTATCGAATCCATTAATAATTTCAGAGTTGCTAACCTATAATATTTTCCATGGCACTCTAGAGGTTTCTTTTTATTGAACATACGATACAATGTATTAGATTTCAAGCGAACTTGATTAGATTTTATATTTGATATGTCTGCAATAAATTTGATCTTTTGTTTAATTTAAGTTGACTGCACGTTTTAAGAATTGACATATAAAACTTCAGAGATAATAATTATAATATATAATTTCAGAGTTGAATTTGTGTTCAGTATTCCGGACACGTATTGGACTTCAAGATCCTCGTCAGTGTAATCCCGACTCAGTGCTGAGGAATACTGAACATTTCTGACTATATCAAGCCAATATGTGCAAACTATTAATGGATTCGATAGCTAACGCCATCTAATGCTCCATCGTCAATGACACGTGTCATTGACGATGCAGCTATGAAGCATTAGATGGCGTTAGCTATCGAATCCATTAATAATTTCAGAGTAGCCAACCTATAATATTTTCCATGGCACTCTAGAGGTTTTTTTTTATTGAACATACGATACAATGTATTAGATTTCAAGCGAACTTGATTAGATTTTATATTTGATATGTCTGCAATAAATTTGATCTTTTGTTTAATTTAAGTTGACTGCACGTTTTAGGAATTGACATATAAAACTTCAGAGATAATAATTATAATATATAATTTCAGAGTTGAATTTGTGTTCAGTATTCCGGACACGTTTTGGACTTCAAGATCCTCGTCAGTGTAATCCCGACTCAGTGCTGAGGAATACTGAACATTTCTGACTATATCAAGCCAATATGTGCAAACTATTAATGGATTCGATAGCTAACGCCATCTAATGCTCCATCGTCAATGACACGTGTCATTGACGATGCAGCTATGAAGCATTAGATGGCGTTAGCTATCGAATCCATTAATAATTTCAGAGTAGCCAACCTATAATATTTTCCATGGCACTCTAGAGGTTTTTTTTTATTGAACATACGATACAATGTATTAGATTTGAAGCGAACTCGATTAGATTTTATATTTGATATGTCTACAATAAATGTATTCTTTTGTATAATTTAAGTTTGCTACACGTTTTAGGAATTGGCATATAAAACGCCAGAGATAATAATTATAATATATAATTTCAGAGTTACCAACCTATAATATTTTCCACGGCACTCTAGAGGTTTTTTTTATTGAACATACGATACAAAGTATTAGATTTTTAAGCGAACTCGAAGATTTGATTTTATATTTGATATGTCTGCAATAATTTTAAAATGTATAATTTGTTGCCGGGGGGTTAAGTGACCTACCCTCCTCTAGCTACGCCTATGTATACAAACCTTATTACGAACTCAACAAAGTATACGTCTTCTAAGAAAAATTATACATGTTGCTAGTGTGTGTGTGTGTATGTTTACAAGTGTTGTACTCGTTAACCAATTTATTTACGTAACGATACAATAAGAAAACGAGCGTAACGTTTGACGTCATCGTAATGGGGGTTAAGTGAACGACCAAACATGAATCCACCATTCCTAAATTGGTTCAATTAACCGTTTCTCGCATACATCTTAATAACTATTTTACACAACAACCAGACTAATTTGTTTCCAGATGAATTCATATAAGTGGAGCTAAAAATACAACAACTTAAATAATAAACAATAATTCATGATACAAAGTATACATGAAATAATGTACTTTTCAACTTACGAAGATAACATTTGCAACATGAGTCGTAGGATTGTATTTTGCCTACGACTCATGTTGCAAATGTTATCTTCGTATGTTTCATATAAGTGGAGCTAAAAATACAACAACTTAAATAATAAACAATAATTCATGATACAAAGTATACGTGAAATGGTGTATTTTTCAACATAGGAAGTTAGCATTTGCAACATGAGTCGTAGGTCTGTATTTCGCCTACGACTCATGTTGCAAATGTTATCTTCGTATGTTTCATATAAGTGGAGCTAAAAATACAACAAATTGAATAATAAACAATAATTCATGATACAAAGTATACGTGAAATAGTGTACTTTTCAACATAGGAAGATAACATTTGCAACATGAGTCGTAGGCCTGTATTTCGCCTACGACTCATGTTGCAAATGTTATCTTCGTATGTTGAAAAATATACGATTGGGGTTCATTTTTCCCCTAAAATTTTTCCCCCGGCAAATTTTCCCCTTATATTTTTCCCCCGAATTAATATTCCCCTAATCTAATTTTTCCCCAAATGAATAATAACGCAACAATCAAATTAATTAAGTTTAATTACAAAATTTATAAAGTTATATTACAACCAATATTTCGTAAATAATCTAAAAGTTTGTCTTCCTCCCTGTAATCATCATATTTCGCGACTATGTTTTTGATTCGACGTTCAATCCTTCTCTGGTCATGCGATTTGTCTCTTCTAATGGGCTGTCCTAGCGAGAGTTGTCGCATCATGGTCATGACAAGTGTTTGTACTCCATGATTAAGCATGATGTAAAATTTCGAGTTTAAAAATGTCTGAAAATTTGGATTTGTCGGTGCAAGCGAAGCGAAGCCCGGCTAATCCAAATTTTTAGGCTTTTCTAAACTCGAAATTTTACATCATGCACTAGACGTAGAAAACACTGATTTAAAGTTAAAAATTTAGTGATTGTAATATTTATATTTGAGTATTCGAATATTTGAATTATTTATATTTATACAAAATATCATATTTTTCAAATATTAATAAAAATAAAAACAAAATAGTTCTACTTAGCTCAAACATATTCTACGCAACTGATATTTAAGCTATAACTTTTCAACTTAAAATTGAGACTAATTAACATCAAATTCTGATAAAACAATTTCCCATTAGAACTTAAAACATTGCTGTCAATTAAAACACAATCGAGTTGGGAATACGCAATTTAACATTTTTAGTTTCTTGTTATTTTTCTGGGGAGTTTTAGGTGAAACACCCTTTATATTCCTTAAATATTTAAAAAAAAATCCTTTGAGTTTGGCTTATTTAACATTTGCTACAATCATTGCACGCAATTGAATACATTTCTGAGTCTAAGTTTCATTTTCTTATGAAAATAATAGCCGGGGGAAAATTTGAGGGGAAAATTAATAGCGCGGGGAAAAATAACCTAGGGGAAAAATTGTAGGGGAAAAATGACCCCCAACGAAAATATACTATATTTTTTTTTAAGTATACTTTTACATATTCCATATAAACATTTGTAAAATGAATTAGCATAAGATCAAACCAATACAGTATATTTTGAACTTCATTTTAAATCAGTGTTTTATACGCGTGGCGCATGAAGTAAAATTTCGAGTTTAGAAAAGCCTGAAAATTTGGTTTGGCCGCGTAGCGCTACGCGCTACGCACTACGCGACCAAACCAAATTTTCAGGCTTTTCTAAACTCGAAATTTTACTTCATGCTTAGTCTGGGAGTGGAAACACTCGTTAGAAGTTTCATATTGAAAACAATATAGAAACAACGAATGCCTTAAAATTTACAACATATACATCGGGATTTGTAAACTTAAAAGAAAAATTCCCTGTATGTTTATTAAAGTATTACTACTGAGCAGAGCTGGGCAGAATTCGAATCATTCAGAATTCGAATCCTGGATTTGAATCCTTTTAGAGGATTCAAAAGAGGCATTCGAATACTTTAGTTCAATTGGATTCGTAATCCAGATTCGTTACATTTTTTTAAGAGGATTCGTATTTGAATCCAAATGTGGGTAATTCGAATCCTTTCAAAAGGATTCAAATATTTATGAAAGGATTCGAATACTTACAAAAGGTTTTGAATCGTCAAAAATATTTTGAATTAATTGTAAGGATTAACTTGAACATTTTCTTTTGTGTGTTTTTAAATTTCTCGTTAAATCACTGTTTTATACGCGTGGCGCATGAAGTAAAATTTCGTGTTTAGAAAAGCCCAGAAAATTTGTCTCGGGTCGCTGCGCGACCCTTGACAAATTTTCACGGGGCTTTTCTAAACTCGTAATTTTACTTCATGCTTAGTCTGGGAGTGGAAACGCTCATTCCAAACTTCAAACTGAATGCTTTGATAAGAACATTAAATGACAGAAAATGTTTTTAAAGATAATAATCTAGTTTTCATAATTTTGCTTAATATTATTTGAAGTAAAACTGACATGGTAGCCACAATCTGAAATGTTAAATTTTTCCGGCATTTCCCTGATTCAAGATTTTGTTCCCATACCTTCTACTTTCTTCAGTAGGAAACCCCCATTTTGTTAAATTGTTTTCATTGTTTTTGTCAATATTTACGTTAATTTTATAAATGTTTACGTGTTTTGTAATGTGCCTGCTGATTTTGACAAATTTAATAATATCATATGGCTATTTTGTTAGTGTTTTGGTCAATTTAAATATAATTCTTTGACTTTTCTTTCACTTTCCCGGTTGTAATGATATTTAATGAATTTTCTATTTACGCAATTTTCAGGCATTCGTCGATTTTATAATAGAGTTCAATTTGAAGTTTTGAACGGGCGTTTCCACTCCCAGGCTAAGCATGAAGTAAAATTTCGAGTTTAGAAAAGCCCCGTGAAAATTTGTCGAGGGTCGCGCAGCGACCCGAGACAAATTTTCGGGGATTTTCTAAACTCGAAATTTTACTTCATGCGCCACGCGTATAAAACAGTGATTTAACGAGAAATTTAAAAACACACAAAAGAAAATGTTTAAGTTAATCCTCACAATTAATTCAAAATATTTTTGACGACCCGAGACAATTTTCACGGGGCTTTTCTAAACTCGAAATTTTACTTCATGCGCCACGCGTATAAAACACAGATTTTAAGTAAAGTTAGAATAAACATAAATTTGACAATATTATAGTGTTTTATACGCGTGGCGCATGAAGTAAAATTTCGAGTTTAGAAAAGCCCAGAAAATTTGTCTCGGGTCGCTGCGCGACCCTCGACAAATTTTCACGGGGCTTTTCTAAACTCGAAATTTTACTTCATGCTTAGTCTGGGAGTGGAAAACACTTGTTTAAAACTTTGAATTGAACTTTAAAAAAAACAGGGAATATCCGCAATTGTATCAATTTCATGGTATGTCATTATTTTTATAAAATCACATTACTTTTTCTTACTTTTTTTAGCTGTACATTTTCTGACATTCGTTGATTTTTAAAAGAGTTCAATTTGAAGCTTTAAACGAGTGTTGTTCACTCCCAGACTAAGCATGAAGTAAAATTTCGAGTTTAGAAAAGCCCCATGAAAATTTGTCGAGGGTCGCGCAGCGACCCGAGACAAATTTTCGGGCTTTTCTAAACTCGAAATTTTACTTCATGCGCCACGCGTACAAAACACTGATTTGAAGTGAAGTTCAAAAACACACAAATACATCTTTAATCAAAGTAACACGGAATCAGATATTTAGTCTCTTATCAACGATGTTCAGTGTTAATAATAAATAATTAGGTTTTGAATAGTTTTATTAAAACAACTGGTAACGATATTTATATATTAATGGTTGCAAAAAAATAATAAAATCAAATTTATTCTTAAAGGATTTGTATTCGTGATTCGAAAAAACAGGATTCAAATCTTGGATTTGAATCATATTCATCTCTTACGAATCCTTTATTCGAGCATTCGTGATTCGAATAATATTAGGTGATTCGTATTCGTGATTCGAATCCTTTTTACGAGGATTCATCCCAGCTCTGCTACTGAGTACATAGTTTATAATAAACTCAATGTTATTACAGTAAATTCTTTAAAAAACGGATCTAAATTTATGGGTAATTGTTGGAGATTTTTGTTTCATGTTTCTAAATTTAAATTTTCATTTTATCAGCATTGTATTCTTTTCTACAAAATTATTTAATTGAATACCTAAGAAAAACACAAACATGTGTAGTTAAATTTGGGCGCTTGTATATACATGTAATTGAAATGTTCTGTGTAAATTATCGGTAGGTATTTGCATGGCAAATGAATAGTGGACCTTTCATCAGCATAGGTAAACACGTCTATTAAATTTGCTGTGTATCAAATAATATTGATGTGTTTCGGAATGGAATGCGCTCCTCCGTTTGTTTGTTCTGCTCTCCGCCTCCGTCCGCCGCCGCCCCCCTCTCGCCAACCCCCCCGCGAAACGAACAGAAACCAGAACATGGTGTTTACCTTGTTTGTGTACTTTACACATCCTACATGTCTATGTGTATGCGTGTATGTTGCCCATGTACAAACTGAAAATTAAACACTGGAGTCGAAATAAAATTGATTAAAATTGAAAGTTTTGGAGGACTGTACAGGATGATTTTTAAAATTGGCTTATTAAATTTTCAGTATGCTTTCCAAGAGGTTTAAGATTAGATTTTTTAAACTAATAAAATATTGTGAAGTTTAAAATGCACTGCTCAAATACAGTAGAATGTGTCTATTATTGTAAAGTAGACACATTCTACTGTATTTGATACATTCATAAATAAATAAATAAGTCGGCGCTAGCCGACATTTAATCCACAGAGTGACATCTAACAAAACCTAATTAATTGTCACTTTGTCAAGTTTGTTTAGGTTAGATACAAGGACGGTCGAGTATACGGTAAGAAGGATCGACAGAATCGAAGATTTTGGAGTGGGGGTAGAAATCGCTTACGTCACAAATGCGCGCTGAATTTAAATGTGATTACTTCATGGTAAAGTTTAGGTAAACATGCATAAGCTGTACATTTTCTGACATTGGTTGTTTTTTTTAAAGAGTTCAATTTGAAGCTTTAAACGAGTATTGTCCACTCCCAGACTAAGCATGAAGTAAAATTTCGAGTTTAGAAAAGCCCCGTGAAAATTTGTCGAGGGTCCCGGGGGACCCGAGACAAATTTTCTGGGCTTTTCTAAACTCGAAATTGTACTTCATGCGCCACGCTTATAAAACAGATTTTAAGCGATATTTAAATATACATAAATTTCACAATATTTTAGAGTTTTATACGCGTGGCGCATGAATAAAAATTTCTAGTTTAGAAAAGCCTGAAAATTTGAATTTGCCGGGCGCGAGCGAAGCGATTTTCTTGCTTTTCTAAACTCGAAATTTTGATTCATACGCCACGCGTATAATACACTAAAATATAGTGAAATTTATGTATATTTAAACATCGCTTAAAATCTGTTTTATTAGAGTGGCGCATGAAGTAAAATTTCGAGTTTAGAAAAGGCCAGAAAATTGTCTCGGGTCGCTGTAGAGGGGTGCGCCGCTCCGCGTTACGGTAGTCTTTTTTGTTACTTTTTTGACATAGCTGTTACAATGTTTACTAAATAAAGGTCAAAATAGTAAATAAAATCGTAGTTTACATGATGTAATGACAGTTAGTATAGTGTATTTTTTTCGGATGTTCGAAAATTGTCAACATCACATTACTGGCAAGTTTTTTTTTAGTAGAAGAGTAGAAAAAATCTAAGAAGTCGGATTTTTTGACAAGGAGAACAAGTGACAAGTGAGAGACGGAAGGCTAGATTTTGAGACGCAAGGCTAGATTTTCAATCGATTGCGATGGTCAAAACTGACGTGACGTAATAAATAAAGACAGTTTTCGAGATTAAAGCACTTTCGACAAATTAGGTTAAAATTAGCCAAGGGATCGACTGCGATTGTCAAAACTGACGTGACGTAATAAATAGAGACCGAGCGTAACTCGGTTATTTTCGAGGTTAGGGCAATTTGCGGATTCGTAATCTACGACGAATTCTAACATAATTTCATGTAACATAGAGTGAAGTACCATCATATACTTATTAAATATTATAATCCTGAAAATTTGATTTATAATCGCACTTTTCGACATTTAGATTTAAATAATTTGAAAAGTATCAATTGGATATATTTTAATTTTTACATATTCAGAAAGTGCAATGTTTTAAGATACTCAAACATTTTTATAAGGATCTCAAGTAAAATTTTAAATTTATGATTTTTTAAATTTTTATAATCTATGAAACTTGATTCATAACCGTATTTTTAGACGGAAATAACACGAAAACTATCGATGGAATATTGTACAATTTTTATGTATTTAGAAAGAGCAATATTTTCTTAATACACTCATATAATTTTATAAAGTGTTCCAGCAAAATATTACAGTTATGATTTTTTAAATTATTACAATCCATAAAATAATAGTTATTTGCCTGAAAGTCAAAAAGTGCAGTTATGAATCAAAACTGCACTTTTTGACTTTCAGGCAGAAATAACTCGAAAACTACCGATAGGGTATTTTTCAATTTTTACATATTCAGAAAGAGTAATATTTTCTTAACATCCTCACAAAATTTTATAAAGATCTTACGCAAAACCTTAAAGTTATGGTTCTTAAAATGTTGATAATCCATAATCCATAATGGTTTATAACCGCTCTTTTTGACATTCAGATGGAAATAACTTGAAAACTATCGATGGGGTATTTTTCAATTTTCACATATACTAAAAGAACAATGTTTTCTTAACATTCTTACAAAAATTCATAAATACCTTGTACAAAATTTAAAAGTTATGATTTTTTTAAATTATCATTGTACAGTCGGCGCAACCCAAATCTGAACGCCAAAACTTAATGCTGTAATTTATACTTTGCATCAGCGACGGCTCGCAGCCTAACTTCAGGGTAGGCCACAGCGCCAAGGCACACAAAATTTGAGGTTGGGATCGCACTTTATAAATACAAGGTGCGTCAGGGAAACTTGCTGATTTGAATTGGGCGCCAATGAGCGAGACGTGGTCAGAAAGGGGTAGGGAGGGTCTCATTCGATAGAGGGGGTCTTGAAGTTTTGTTGCTCAGTGAACTCGTTTATTTTTTTTGCCAAACTGCATGTGAAGCGCTCCTTAACTTGCTTCACGACGTCCTCGTGTTTTTCAGTGATGAGGCCCATTTCCACCTTTCCGGCTGCGTAAACAAACAAAACATGCGTTATTGGAGGGGGCACAATCCCCATGAATTTCATGAGAAGCCACTTCATTGTGGACGTGTAGCTGTGTGCATTGTCGAGGGTTGGGATAATTGGGCCTTACTTTTTCGAGGAAGAAGAACACACTGTTACTGTGAATGTAGTTCGCTACAGAGAAATGATTGGGGCATTTTTTCTCCCAAAACTTTAAGAAATGAAACTTGGGGACGTATGGTTCCAGCAGGACGGAGCCACGGTACACACAGCGAGAACTTCAATGGAACTTTTGAGGGAACACTTCCACGAGCGCCTAATCTCCTTGAGGGGTGACGTACTGTGGCCGGCGCGCTCCCCCGATTTGGCTCCCTGTGACTTCTTTTTATGGGGATAACTCAAATCCATTGTTTACAATGACAAACCACGGACCCTGCAACACCTGAAGGACAACATTCGCCAAGCCATCGCCAACATTCCCGTCGATATGCTCGAAAGAGTGGAGCGAAACTTTAAAAAGCGGGTGGATCAGTGTACAGCTAATAAGGCCCGCCATTTGTCCGATGTCATTTTTAAAACCATTTGAAACAAAAATTCAAGATGTGTACCATACGATAAAAAAAAAGAATTAAATCAATATGTGAAATACTTTTTCTTTTATTGACCTTTAATATCAGCAAGTTTCCCTACCGCACCCTGTACAAGGAATTGCACAACAAAGTCACCTTTCAATAACGGACACATATTATCTTGGGTCTCTGGCTTACCCTGAAGTTAGACTGCGAGCCGCCGCTGCTTTGTATCATAGTCGCTCGTCGCAATTAAAATTGACAGCTTTCAAAAATGATTGTAAATATTCAATATTCTACCCTCTCTTTGTAACACCACTGAACAAAGCCAGAATTACAGGAATGCATTTCAGTAACAAATACCATGACAACTAAAGAGCGTTCACATTTGGGTTGCGTCGACTGTACATAAAATTTGATTTTTAGCTGCACTTTTAGACATTTAGATGAAAATAAGTTATTTTTTAATTATTACAAATACTAAAAGAGCAATGTTTTCTTAATATACTCACAAAAATTCATAAGGATTTTATACAAAATTTTAAAGTGATGATTTTTAAAATTTTTATAATATATACAATTTTATTTATAATCTCACGGTTTGAGTTTTAGATAAAAATAACTCGAAAACTACCAAAGGCGTATTTTCCAATTTTTACATGTTCCAATAAGGCAGTATTTTCGCAACATCCTCACAAAATTTTATAATGAGCTCACGCAAAATTGTAATTTTATGACAATTTAAGTTTTTTAAATTTATAAAATTTGATTTAAAATAAGTGAGGGTTATCCAGACATCCACCCCCTGGATGCGCGCCTGCTTTTGACAGTTGACGTTTATTAAGACACTCGGACATAGGTCGGCGTCGATAGCCAATATTGAAATTTAGTAATAGTGACAGTTGACATTAGTGACCGTTGACATTAGTGACAGTTGACATTAGCCTTTCTTAATATACTCACAAAAACTCATAAGGATTTTATACAAAATTTTAAAGTCATGATTATTTAAATTTGTATAATACATACAATTTTATTTATAAGCGCACTTTTTGACTTTCAGATAAAAATAACTCGAAAACTATCGAAGGGGTATTTTTCAATTTTCACATATTCCAATAAGGCAGTGTTTTCACAACATCCTCACAAAATTTTATAAAGATCTCACGCAAAATTGTAAATTTATGACAATTTAAATTTTTTAAATCTATAAAATTTGATTTAAAATAAGTGAGAATAATCCAAAGATCCACCCCCCTGGGTGCGTGCCTGCTTTTGACAGATGACGTTTATCAAGACACTCGGACATAGGTCGGAGTCGATAGCCGATATTGACATTTGTTAATAGTGACAGTTGACATTAGTGACAGTTGACATTAGTAACAGTTGACATTATTTGGCATTTACTCTATGACACATGATATTTAGGTTATTTTGACTGTCACGTTGAGGACGCAAATTGGAAATTTGGCCGCAGGCGCAAATTTTCGCTACTACCGCTGCACAAAGTGACCATTATCAATGGTTTGAAACAGTATCAAACCATTGATAAACAGGGTTGTTAAAAAAACGTTGTTTTTTCATTTTAATTAAAACAAACAGTTTTTTTTACAATACGTGTTGTTTTCATCGAAACAGCGTTTGAAACATTAACAATTAAAAATGTGTTTTAAACATGTTTAAAACAGAACATACAGGGCATTTTTCTTTTGAGTATACATTTTCCGATAATTACAGCGTTTTTTAAATTTACGGGAATTCGTTTCAAAGCGGTTAATTTGTGGCTTTTAACGAGTGTTTTAAACTCCCAGACTAAGCATGAAGTAAAATTTCGAGTTTAGAAAAGCCTAAGAATTTGGATTGGCCGCGTAGCGAAGCGGAGCGGCCAATCCAAATTAGGCTTTTCTAAACTCGAAATTTTACTTCATGCGCCACGCTTAATAACACTGATTTACAGTGAAGTTCAAAAAACACACACATACAACAACGATTATAGGCAACCTAATATACGCTAGAGTTATTAGGTTGCCTATAACTACTCTTTTAAACAATTTGTTCAGCGCAGAATTTGTCTCACGTTTTATTCACATCTACATATTAGATGGCTAAAGCCGTATATTTGAAACTTTACGATATTTCAGTGTTTTATACGTGTGGCGCATGAAGTAAAATTTCGAGTTTAGAAAAGCCTAATTTGGATTGGCCGCTCTGCTTCGCTACGCGGCCAATCCAAATTTTTAGGCTTTTCTAAACTCGAAATTTTACTTCATGCTTAGTCTGGGAGTGGAAAACTCTCGTTTAAAGATTCAAATTATAATCTTTTAAAAAACCAACGAATGTCGTAAAATTGACAGTGCATGAAAGAAAAATTCCCTGTCTTTAAAAATCACATTTATGCACACACAGTTGTGATATTTTATTGAAATAAAATGTTGTGTTTAATAATGTCATTTGAAATATCTTCAAGAATTTAGCTAACCTTTAAAAATGTAAACAAATATAATATTTAAAACATGTTTAAAACAAAACCGTTTAAAACACGACGGCTGTTTTTAAACATGTTTAAAACACTGTTTTAAAACAAAGTGTTGTAAACATAACAACCCCTATATATCGCCACTTTGTGTCTGAATTGTGCATTTGGTAAAGAATAATTTTGTGAAAAAGGTTAATTAAAAGTGTTTGACTTCAAGTTATTATCATCTCACCCAAACTCACCCAAATTCATTTAAATTTAGAGTACTAAGTAATTATTATCAATTACAACTAAAATATTCTAAAGAGAAATTGAAATCTTATGAATATTCTTCATTCAATTAGTTCGTGTAATTATTTATTTCTTAAACGTCATTCTATATAAAGAATTTGGGGGCATCTATAAAACTCATAAAAGAATCATCAATCAATCTTTAAAGCCATTTTGATGTAAGAAAATCCCCCCCGAGGGTGAAAATTCTTTCACTTCCAAAAATGTCCCCAATAAATCCACCGCCCTCATTAATAACAAAATTAACAAAAACACAAATAGAAAGGAAGGACCCATGAAAAAAATCAGTTTTTTTTACAATACGTGTTTTTTTTCATCGAAACAGCGTTTGAAACATTAACAATTAAAAACGTGTTTTAAACATGTTTAAAACACGTTTAAAACAGAACATACAGGGCATTTTTCTTTTGAGTATACATTTCCCGATAATTACAACGTTTTTTAAATTTACGGGAATTCGTTGTTTCAAAGCGGTTAATTTGTGGCTTTTAACGAGTGTTTTCCACTCCCAGACTAAGCATGAAGTAAAATTTCGAGTTTAGAAAAGCCTAAGAATTTGGATTGGCCGCGTAGCGAAGCGGAGCGGCCAATCCAAATTAGGCTTTTCTAAACTCGAAATTTTACTTCATGCGCCACGCTTAAAAATACTGATTTACACTGAAGTTCAAAAAACACACACATAAACAACGATTATAGGCAACCTAATATACGTTAGAGTTATTGGGTTGCCTATAATAACTGGTTTAAACCAATTGTTCAGCGCAGAGTTTGACTCACGTTTTATTCACATCTACATATTAGATAGCTAACGCCGTATATTTTAAACTTTACAACAACTAAAATATTCTAATTATTCTCTAAAGAGAAAATGAAATCTTATGAATATTCTTCATTCAATTAGTTCGTGTAATTATTTATTTCTTAAACGTCATTCTATATAAAGAATTTGGGGCATCTATAAGACTCATAAAAGAATCATCAATCAATCTTTAAAGCCATTTTGATGTAAGAAAATCCCCCCCGAGGGTGAAAATTCTTTCACTTCCAAAAATGTCCCCAATAAATCCACCGCCCACATTAATAACAAAATTAACAAAAACACAAATAGAAAGGAAGAAACCCATGAAAAAATCCTACGACCTTCATACAGGGGTGAGCTTACACCATATACCCCTTTTTCAATGTAACATATTTTACTCGGCGCCGTGTTTTTAGACGTAATCCTTGAAAATACCCACCGTGCACCCGTCCTTATCCCACACACGCGTGAGCTCGTATCTTCCATCCCTCACCGCCCGAACACACCCTATCCCACTCTGTTTCAAGCTGCATTTTTCATCCGCTCCTACCCACTCCGACACGTTACGAGCGAATACCGCCCTCTCTCTCCCCCAACTATTATTATCCTTATCTTCCCGCACGAGTTCACCCTCTGTGCGTCCCTCTCTAGCCCGCCGTAGCTCCACTCCTGCATCCCACTCTTTCAACCCTTTATCCCTCCGTCTCGCTCGCGCCCGTTTCGCGGGGGTGCGCGCGTCCTTCTCCGCACGCGAATTTAAAGGGGATGTGCCGTTCGGACAGCAAGGGGATGCTACCATAGGGAAACTATGTACGTGCGAACGGACAATGTTAATATTGACATCTCACGCTTTTTTATGCGAATTTTTGCAGAGGTAAAAGTGATGTTTGATTTTGTCTTTTATTGTTTTACCGTTATGCATTAATTCATGTCGCTTTTTTTCGCGCGCGCGGCCTGCTTTTTTATGACGGTTTCAGCACGCGCCCCTTTCTATCTATCTTTTCATTGTTAACGCTTTTTTTGTTTTTTATATTTATTATTGCTTTATTGCACCTTTTTATATCGTGCAATAATTGTAATAAATTAGAAGGGTTTTTTGAAATATATATCATGCGCATTTTTATCAAGTGTGTGCATCAATTTAATAGGAGTATAAATTAAAATGTGTCACCATGGGTGTAGGCAGGGGAGGGCGTTAGCCTCTAGCCGCCCTGGAAATCAGAAATTGAATACATTTTAATGATACATTTTAAAATTAAGGCAGATATGAGCAAAAATTATGTAAGTGATTTATTTTTATCATTTTACTACCTGATGATTTCAAAAATTATTTTGAAAGAAAACGCTTAGTCATGGTGGCAACCAATTTAAAAGGTTAAATTTCCCTGACTCTTCCCTGATTCCAGATTTTTTTTCCTGACCCCCTAAAATAAATTCATACACCCAAACTAAATAATTTGATGAATTAATTTCTCACTTAACCCGTGGTGAAACATATTTAATTAATAATAGAATTTTGATTAAAACACTTGGTTTGTTTCACTGATTTTTATTTTTACTCCAAAAAAAAAAAATCATTGAAACAAACCTAGTGTTTTAATCAAAATTCTATTATTAAACTAAATAATGTATATTTTGAATTTTACTTTAAATCAGTGTTTTGTGCGCGTGGCGCATGAAGTAAAATTTCGAGTTGAGAAAAGCCTGAATTTGGATTTGGACGCTGCGCGTCCAAATCCAAATTCTTAGGGCTTTTCTCAACTCGAAATTTTACTTCATGCTCAGCCTGGGATTGGAAAACACTTGTTAAAATTATATTAAATACTTGAATTGACCGTCAGATGGAAAATTTTTGTTTGGTGATAACTAGAGCTCGGATTTTTAGGCAAACAGCTAATGTTGGTAATTAAAAGCATCAATATGAATTAATAAAATGTGTACGAGTTACAGAAAGTTAAATCATTTGACACAATTTTTTATTGCTTTTTTTCGGTTTTATGCTTATTTTACATTTATATGCTTATTTCGTCAAATTTCAGATCGTGGACAATTATTATCTGTGTGATCAAAACACGAACTATTAATTCATTTATCTAGAATAAATCCAAATTCTTAGGGCTTTTCTCAACTCGAAATTTTACTTCATGCTCAGCCTGGGATTGGAAAACACTTGTTAAAATTATATTAAATACTTGAATTGACCGTCAGATGGAAAATTTTTGTCTGGTGATAACTAGAGCTCGGATTTTTAGGCAAACAGCTTATGTTGGTAATTAAAAGCATCAATATGAATTAATAAAATGTGTACGAGTTACAGAAAGTTAAATCGTTTGACACAATTTTTGTATTGCTTTTTTTTCGGTTTTATGCTTATTTTACATTTATATGCTTATTTCGTCAAATTTCAAATCGTGGACAATTATTATCTGTGTGATCAAAACACGAACTAGTAATTCATTTATCTAGTTCCGTGGTTTTCAACCTTTTTTGGCGATTGAAAGGGTTAAAGCATTAAATATTTTACGGAACCCCATAATAAAACTGGGTCGCCGATTTATTGTAGATTTGTTATACTTTGTGTTGCCTCATTTTTTTCTTAATTTTTGTTTACTCTTGTACTTTTACTCTAGGACCATGGAAGCAGGAAATGTTGACATTTTTAAGCAAATTCTCAGGGGTGTCAACCTTTTCGGGAAAAAACAATATCACCATTCGATTGTTTGATACGACTTTTTAAATAACTCTCTAGGACTAACGGTTTTCTCAAAAAAAAAAAACGTATACGGGTGCTTTCAAATACCCTGTATACTTGATGTATAGAAACAGAGTCGGATAGAAGCAAAGTAGTAGGAAATTTAATGACAATCACAATGGTCAAATCAGAGAAACAATTGAACATCGTATTTTTTAGATATTAAGAAAACAAAGGTTTTTTAAAATGGAACACCCTATACATTTTATTACTAAACAATAAAGAAGATTATTCTTAACCACTCTCTAGGACTAGCGGTTTTCTCAAAAAAATAAAAAAAATACGGGTGCTTTCAAATACCCTGTATACTTACTTGATGTTTAGAAACAGAGTCGGATAGGAGCAAAGTAGTAGGAAATTTAATGACAATCACAATGGTCAAATCAGAGAAACAATTGAACATCGTATTTTTAAGATATTAACAAAACAAAGGTATTTTAAAATGGAACACCCTATACATTTTATTACTGAACAATAAAGAAGATTATTCTTAACCAGAAAGTTATAACATTTTGTTACAAAAAAATTATAAATAAATAAGTTATTCACATATTTCTGTTTTGTTCAATACAAACAAGAAGCCCTAAAAACAAAAGAGAATTCTAACAAATGATCAAAACAAAATTTGTTTATTGTATCTATCAGTTAAATTTAAAATAATTTCTATCATTCTGTGCATTGTTATACAATTTTTTTATATTTTCAGGGCTTCTTTTATATCTAAAATAATCCTTTTAATGCTCAAAATAATGCTTTTTGCATAAAATAATGATTTTGTCCTTAAAATAACGCTTTTTTGGATAAATAATGCCGTTTTTGCATAAAATAATGCTTTTTTTGCTAAAACTGGTCCGTTTTTAAGCGTTTTTTTTTCCAATTTTTTGTGCTTAGAAATCCAAGCTCTAGTGATAACTACTGGCCGGATTTTGGCAAGGATCGCTCGTGAACCGGGGCCGTTCAGTCGAGTTGGGCATAAAACGCACGCGACTGTGCGTCGAATGCACAAGTGGACGATTGCGGCTGTGTCTGCTGATGCAGTCATCCGTTTTTGAAACACTTGGTTTGTTTCACTGATTTTCATTTTTACTAAAAAAAAAAAAAAAATCATTGAAACAAACCAAGTGTTTTAATCAACATTCTATTATTAAACTAAATAATGTATATTTTAAATTTTACTTTAATTCAGTGTTTTGTGCGCGTGGCGCATGAAGTAAAATTTCGAGTTGAGAAAAGCCCGAATTTGGATTTGGACGCTGCGCGTCCAAATCCAAATTCTTAGGGCTTTTCTCAACTCGAAATTTTACTTCATGCTCAGCCTGGGATTGGAAAACACTTGTTAAAATTATATTAAATACTTGAATTGACCGTCAGATGGAAAATTTTTGTTTGGTGATAACTAGAGCTCGGATTTTTAGGCAAACAGCTAATGTTGGTAATTAAAAGCATCAATATGAATTAATAAAATGTGTACGAGTTACAGAAAGTTAAATCATTTGACACAATTTTTTATTGCTTTTTTTCGGTTTTATGCTTATTTTACATTTATATGCTTATTTCGTCAAATTTTAGATCGTGGACAATTATTATCTGTGTGATCAAAACACGAACTATTAATTCATTTATCTAGAATAAATCCCGAATTTGGATTATGTTGGTAATTAAAAGCATCAATATGAATTAATAAAATGTGTACGAGTTACAGAAAGTTAAATCATTTGACACAATTTTTTATTGCTTTTTTTTCGGTTTTATGCTTATTTTACATTCATATGCTTATTTCGTCAAATTTCAGATCGTGGACAACGATTATCTGTGTGATCAAAACACGAACTATTAATTCATTTATCTAGTTCCGTGGTTTTCAACCTTTTTTGGCGATTGAAAGGGTTAAAGCATTAAATATTTTACGGAGCCCCATAATAAAACTGGGTCGCCGATTTATTGTAGATTTGTTATACTTTGTGTTGCCTCATTTTTTTCTTAATTTTTGTTTACTCGTACTTTTACTCTAGGACCATGGAAGCAGGAAATGTTGACATTTTTAAGCAAATTCTCAGGGGTATACGGGTGCTTTCAAATACCCTGTATTTGAAAGCACCCGTATACGTTTTTTTTTTTATTGAGAAATCCGTTAGTCTTAGAGAGTTGGGGCAACAAAAAATATTTAAAAAGTCGTATCAAACAATCGAATGGTGATATTGCTTTTTTCCCGAAAAGGTTGACACCCCTGAGAATTATACTTGATGTTTAGAAACAGAGTCGGATAGGAGCAAAGTAGTAGGAAATTTAATGACAATCACAATGGTCAAATCAGAGAAACAATTGAACATCGTAATTTTAAGATATTAACAAAACAAAGGTTTTTTAAAATGGAACACCCTATAGATTTTACTACTGAACAATAAAGAAGATTATTCTTAACCAGAAAGTTATAATACTTTGTTACAAAAAAATTATAAATAAATAAGTTATTCACATATTTCTGTTTTGTTCAATACAACCAAGAAGCCCTAAAAACAAAAGAGAATTCTAACAAATGATCAAAACAAAATTTGTTTATTGTATCTATCAGTTAAATTTAAAATAATTTCTATCATTCTGTGCATTGTTATACAATTCTTTTATATTTTCAGGGCTTCTTTTATATCTAAAATAATCCTTTTAATGCTCAAAATAATGCTTTTTGCATAAAATAATGATTTTGTCCTTAAAATAATGCTTTTTTGGATAAATAATGACGTTTTTGCATAAAATAATGCTTTTTTTGCTAAAACTGGTCCGTTTTTAAGCGTTTTTTTAATCCAATTTTTTGTGCTTAGAAATCCAAGCTCTAGTGATAACTACTGGCCCGATTTTGGCAGGGATCGCTCGTGAACCGGGGCCGTTCAGTCGAGTTAGGCATAAAACGCACGCGACTGTGCGTCGAATGCACAAGTGGACGATTGCGGCTGTGTCTGGTGATGCAGTCATCCGTTTGTGTATTTGGCGTCAAGTCGCGTGCGTTATATGCTTCATTCGACTGGGCAACAACGGTCCACGAGCGATCCCTGCAAAAATCCGCGCTATGGTGATAACATATACAAGTCTATTGCTACTTTGACAGTTGTCATCGTATTATCAATTCGGTGACACTATTAAATAGAGAATTTCCTGCCGTTTAAAAAATATCTATGGTTTGTTATACATCACCCTCAAAATAACAAAGTTAGAAGGGGGTGGAACACCAAACTGAATCACCTTGTATACAAGCCTACTTGATTGAAATAAAAATTGCAGTTTCTGAATACATATTTTTATTTTTTGTTTGTTACACAAGTCCCAAATAAATACGTTTGGATAAGTTGTATATTAACCTTTTAAAAAATCATAATGATCCGCCATATTGCTATTTGAAAAACATTAGTGATTGCAAAAAAAAATTACCGGTTTATAATATAAACGCACGCGTTGGGCAAATTAAGAAACAAAACTTAATAATTTTTATTTTCTATACGTCTATGATACGAAACAAAATATATTACGGCGGCCAAAGCCACCTTGATGCAATATTATTTTTTAGAAAAAAAATATGTCACTTGTAATTTTGTTTGAAAAAACAATTGATTTATATGTAAAATGACATTCTGAATCCAAAAACAAAAAATATATAGGGTATTTTATTAAACATTTCAAAATTGATGTCACTTCCGCTCAAACCGGAATTGTAAATAAAGTTTCTTGATCACCACTAAACTCCAAATTATTTTAAGTACAAACCTACCAAATTTCAAGTTTATTTCTTTAATAATAAAAAAACTAAAGGGGATGATCCGGTTTTGTGTTACACCTGGTATGTAAATGCTCTTATGACTTTCCAAAGTTTGTATTAATTTTTACGGTTTTTCGTGAATGTAAAAGTTTTCAGTCAAATATTAAAACCTTTGCGCTTTTCGTAAATTTTCAAGATTTTTATTAATTTTAAAATTTATTGCAGTTTTCCTAAATTTTCTAGATTTTTGCTAATTTTTAAAATTTTGGAATATTTCGTGAATTTCCTAGATTTGCGTTAGTTTTTATAAATTCGATGCTTTGCGTGAAATTCCAAAATGTTTACATACAGGAGATGTGAACGTCACGAATAACACATTTTTAGGCATTTTTTTGAAATATTAAAGCTTGATTTCCATATTCTAATGGTTTTCTTTCTAGATTTTTGTTGATTTTAAAAATGTCGACTGTTTTCGTTAAGTTCAAAAAATTATACTCCTATCG
Organism: Philonthus cognatus; assembly: GCA_932526585.2. Lineage (NCBI taxonomy): Eukaryota > Metazoa > Arthropoda > Insecta > Coleoptera > Staphylinidae > Philonthus > Philonthus cognatus. Next base: position 51,593,954 of record OW052247.1, on the reverse strand, counting down.
TGATTACTTCAATTAATTATAAAAATGTAGTTGCTTTATATGAACTTTTTAGAAGGTTTGTAAATGTTTATAAATTTTAAAAAACAAAAAGACAGTTTGTAAAATTATAAAATCTCCTAGATTTTCGTTGATACCAATTTTTTTCCCTGACCCCTTAAAATAATTTCATATAACCAAACTAAATAATGTATATTTTGAGTTTTATTTTAAATCAGTGTTTTGTACGCGTGGCGCATAAAGTAAAATTTCGAGTTGAGAAAAGTTACGAGATTTTCATAAGTTTTTAAAATGTTGACAGTTTCCATCAACTATCTGAATTTTCTCTAAGATTTCAGTTAGATTTTAAAATTTGCGCGTTCTTCGTAAATTTTTTCAATTAAGAAAATTTATGGTTTTCCTGAATTTAACAGATTACTCTTAATTTTAAAAACATTAATACATTCTATGAATTTTCTTACTTTTCATGAATTTTTGTCAATTCTATTAATTTTACTCAGTTTTTGTGAATTAAAAAAAAAAATAATTTTGGCGGTTTTTCCTAAATTTCCATGTTTTTGGTCGATTTTTTTAATCTTGACGGTTTGTACTATAAAAATTGTTGATTTCAATATTTGATTCAATCATAATAAAATTATACTTTTTTTTCATTTCTAACAAATTTCATATCATTTTTTAATATTCATCATTTCACGACTTTTCTTAATATTTTGTACATATTTTTGTATAAACCAGAATACAACAAAATAAGCAATTGACAAATGTCGAACGAAAGGGGAGGTAGACGATCCCGATAACTATCGTCCAATTTCACTATTGCCTCTATTTGGGAAAATATTTGAAAAAATTATGCTGAACCAAGTAGTTACTTATCTAGAAGATACGGGCATCCTAAAAAATGAACAATATGGGTTCAGAAAGGGTCGATCTACAGCGGCGGCGATATCCAATCTCGGTGAATCAATTACTGATGCATTTGAGGATGGCTCAGTATCAATGGCTACTTTACTGGACTTGTCTAAAGACTTCGACTGTGTCTCTTACAAAATACTGTTACGGAAACTGTATTTTTACAACATAGACCCAGACAGCTGTAGGCTCTTACTGTCCTATCTCTCTGGAAGATCACAGAGTGTGTTATCCAACGGAAATATATCGGAAGCGTCAGCTGTAGAACATGGGGTACCGCAGGGTTCTGTATTAGGGCCACTATTATTCCTACTTTACATTAACGACCTACCCCGTGTAATATCAGCCTCCAAAACGATATTATATGCGGACGACACCTCCATAATTACGAAAGCGCCAAATTTGACATCTGTTACCACTTTGCACAATCAATCACTTAATGAAGTCTCAACAGCAAATCTGCTACGCTAATTTTCTCGCTTAAGGGTAGTGAGCGGCAGCAAGGTTCTACGAAGTTTCTTGGTGTTCATGTTGATTCATCTCTAACATGGAGTACCCACGGGGACACACTTGGTGCAAAGTTATGTTCCAGTATATTTCTTATTCGCAGTCTAGTACCCTTGGTGTCTAAAGATGTTGTTCGGACGACATACTTTTCTCTTTTCCAAAGTAAGATAACTTACGGGGTTATTGCGTGGGGACACTCCGCCATCCGACACCGTATTTTTGGTCTCCAAAGAAGAGCAATCAGAGTCATCGCTGGGATCAACTATACAGTCGACTGCAGGCAAGCATTTATTGATCTGAATATATTGACGTTCCCATCACTTTACATACTTGTTTGCCTTAAACTCAACATCGATGATTACCTGACATGCAGTGATATCAACCAACCACTCGACAACAATCAAATCTGTATTTAAAAGCTACGAGGCTGACTAAAGCCCGGACGGGTGAACGTTTCTACGCTATAAAATTTTTTAATGTCCTGCCAAAAATCATCCAGGAATTACCACAAAAGAAGTTCTACCGAGTACTGAAGGATTTCTTATCAATTAATGCCTTTTACTGCTGGGAGGATTATCTTGAATTTAATTTTGATGCAGCGTTTAAACTGTAATTGCAGTTTGAACGCTGCATTAAAATGCAGTCTTTTTTACTTTTTTATTTTTACTTTGATATGTAGTTTATTTTCTTTTTTTTGTTATTATTTAGTTTAGAACTAACCTGTGTAAAACATGTACATTGTTGTTGCATCAATAAATATGAATATGAATATGAACGAGTGTCTTCTACTCCCAGACTAAGCATGAAGCAAAATTTCGAGTTGAGAAAAGCCCTAAGAATTTGGATTTGGCGCAGCGTCCAAATCCAAATTCGGGCTTTTCTCAACTCGAAATTTTACTTCATGCACCACGCGTATAAAAACACTGATTGACAGTTAAGTTCTAAATATACTGCTTAGATGTAATGAAATCAATACTTACAGTGAAAAAATGCAAAAGTTTAACGTTTTTTGTAAAATTATAAATTCTCCTAGATTTTCGTTGATTTTAAAAACACTTCTCACACTTCTCGCGAGTTTTCATAGATTTTTAAAATTGTGACAGTTTTCGTCAACTACCTAAATTTCCTTTACATTAGTAAGATTTCAGTTAATTTATGAAATCTGCACATTTTTCATAAAAAATTTTAATTCCAAAAATTTATGGTTTTCCTAAATTTTCCAGATTACTGTTTTAAAAATAGTAATATATTTTATGAATTTTCTTACTTTTTATGAATTTTCGTCAGTTTTTTTAATTTTCTCAGTTTTTGTGAATTGTAAACATTTTTTTTAAATTTTGGGGCTTTTGCACAAATTTCCATGTTCTTAGTAAGTTTTTTTAAATCTTGACGGTTTTCTTAAATTGCCTAGATGATAATTTTCATATCGATTTTTAAAATGTTGACACTCTTCGTAAATATTCAAGATTATTAATTTTATAAAAATTGTTGATTTCAATACTTCATTCAATCAAAATAAAATTATACCTTTTTTTCATTTCTAACAAATTTCATATATTTTCTTAATATTCATCATTTCACGACTTTTTTTTAATATTTTATATATTTTTATGTATAAACCAAACAAAATAAGCAATTGACAAATGTCGAACGAGTGTCTTCCACTCCCAGACTAAGCATGAAGTAAAATTTCGAGTTGAGAAAAGCCCGAATTTGGATTTGGACGCGCAGCGTCCAAATCCAAATTCGGGCTTTTCTCAACTCGAAATTTTACTTCATGCGCCACGCGTATAAAAACACTGAAATAAAGTAAAATTAAAAATATACGATGAATGACATTATACCTTTTTTGCATACTTGAATGAAAGAATGAAAAATTCCCTGTATATTTATATCTGAATTAAGACTTTTATATAATCAACGGATCCCTGAAAATTTGCCGCTCATGAAACCAACATTCATTAACTTTAAAATCTTCACATTAAACAAAACATATAGTTATGTAGTTGACAGATTGGGAATTCATTTTTTATTATTTACATTTTTTAAAATTATTTATGACATTATACCTTTTTGCATACTTGAATAAAAAAATCCCTGTATCTTTATGTCTGAATTAAGACTTTTATATCGTATGTTCAATTAAAAAGAATCTCTAGAGTGCCATGGAAAATATTCTAGGTTGGCAACTCTGAAAATATACATTATAAGTATTATGTCTGACGTTTTATATGTCGATTCCTGAAGTGTGTGGCCAACTTAAATTTGAAAAAAGATTAAATCATGCCACTGTAGAGGTTTTTTTTTTATTGAACATATGATATAATCAACGGATTCCTGTAAATTTGCCGCTCATGAAACCAACATACATTAGCTTTGAAATCTTCACATTGTGAACAAATCATAAATACGAGTAGTATATTCAATAAAAATAAACCTCTAGAGTGCCATGATTTTATCTTTTTTAAAATTTAAGTTGGCTACACGCTTTAGGAATTGACATATAAAACGTCAGACATAATAATTATAATGTATAATTTTAGACCTACAATATTTTCGATGGCACTCTAGAGGTTATATTTTATTGAACATACGATAGTTCTGTAGTTGACAGATTAACAGGAATTCGTTTTTTATTAATTACAATTTTTTTAATTATTTATGTAGAAAACGGAAAGGGCGAGGTGTTTTTTCCACCTCGTAACCTTTTTTATTGTTGAGGATGACGAAAATGCCAATTGATAATTACTGATTGATTTGTGGCGTTCATTAATTAATAATTAGTAAATCGGTTTGAATAGCGACACATTTTCCGAAATGTTTTTCCTACGTGATTGCGCCGCATGTGAAGTCCTGATATCATATACGAGTGTTCGAAATCCATACAACAAATATGATAGGCCATAATTTAATGAAAATATTTTCTTTTCAAACCGCGCGCCGTCTCGTTTTAAATTTAGAAATTGTCATATTATAACGTTATACGCGTACTAATACAGGGTTATTCAAAATAAAGGAACAGATTTCAAACATTTATTTCTTCCAAGCTACAAAAGGTAGAACCATAATTCCAACGTTCCTGGAAAGACGAAAGTTTAAAATTTGAGCAGTTTAGGCAGAAGTTCCAACCACGGCCGCATTGGCAAAACACAGACTAAGCAAGCTTTAAACGAGTGTTGTCCACTCCCAGACTAAGCATGAAGTAAAATTTTGAGTTTAGAAAAGCCCCGTGAAAATTTGTCGAGGGTCGCGCAGCGACCCGAGACAAATTTTCTGGGCTTTTCTAAACTCGAAATTTTACTTTATGCGCCACGCGTATAAATCAATAAAATATTGTGAAATTTATGTATATTCCAACTTCGCTTAAAATCTGTGTTTTATAAGCGTGGCGCATGAAGTAAAATTTCGAGTTTAGAAAAGCCCAGAAAATTTGTCTCGGGTCGCTGCGCGACCCTCGACAAATTTTCACGGGGCTTTTCTAAACTCGAAATTTTACTTCATGCTTAGTCTGGGAGTGGACAACACTCGTTTAAAGCTTCAAATTGAACTCTTTTAAAAAACAACCAGTGTCAGAAAATTTACAGCTTATTCATGTTTACCTAAAGTTTACCATGAAGAAATCACATTTAAATTCAGCGCGCATTTGTGACGTAAGCGATCTCTACCCCCACTCCAAAATCTTCGATTATGTCGATCCTTCTTATCGTATACTCGACCGTCCTTGTATCTAACCTAAAAAAACTTGACAAAGCGACATCAAATTAGGTTTTGTTGTATGTCACTTTGTGGATTAAACGTCGGCTAGCGCCGACGTATTTATTAACTTATGAATGCATCAAATACAGTAGAATGTGTCAAAGTACGCCAAAAAGTGACATAAAAAGTGAGGAAATTTAACGGAATTTATTTCTTCCTCCATTTCTATTCAAATACACGAATTTTATTGAATGGAAATGCCGACAGTTTATAGACAATCGTTAGTTTATTTAGAAACATACGTCGTAATTAGACATAATGGCGTAGCCAGGATTTTTATATACGGCGGCTTTTAACTGAAGCACAGAAAAAAAAAACAGTTTAGACAGAATAATATAATAATAATAATCTTTATTTCAAATACTATTTAGTTACATGCATTTTTACACAAAAGATAATAATCGAGTATTTGGAATCTAATGGCGAAGTTCAGTCTTTGGCTGGGTCGCCGCGACTGTTTTTCAACTTAACCATTGAAAACATAAGTAATAAATAAATATCAAACAAGCGCAGAAGTTTGTTTCAGTGCGTTTCAAATATCAGTAATTTAAAATATTCTATAATTAAATCGGCAATATTGAAATACAAAATATAAATCTATCTGTCTTTAAGATGTTTGGCATAATGTTTACGGAAAGTTAAGACACATTTCGCTTTGCATTCTAGTGGTACCTTATTGTACACTTTAGAAATTTGGGTTGAGAATGATCTTTCTGCAAAAACAGATTTATGTTGAGGTGGAGTTAGTAATCCTCTAAAGCGTACATTAAGTGTATGAACGTCAGAGCGGAATTTAATTTTGTGGTAAAGATAAGGTGGAGTCTTTTCTTTAATTATTTTGTGACAAAAAGTGGCAAAATGAAGTAAACGGCGATCACTCATTTTAAGCCAACCTAAGTCCTGAAGCTTATGACTTATATGATCAAATTTCCTAATACCGAAGATTAATCTCAAACAAGAATTTTGCATACGTTGAATTTTATCAATTGTTTTTTTATCTAAACAAAAGTTGTATACTACATCACAATAGTTGAAGTGTGACAAAACCAGGGATTCACATAATATAGTTTTCAATTTCTGCGATAAACATCGCCGATTTAAGTATATTAACCTAAGGTTTACGTATGCCTTATTGATACAACGGGAGATATGACTGTGGAATCTTAGTTCACTATCTATATAAACTCCTAGACTTCTAACACAATTGTTTATGTCAATAAAATTGGTATTGTCCAAGCTAATTGAAAGTAAGGGGAATACTCTTACTCGCGCTTTTTTGGAGCAAACAGAATAACTTCAGTTTTAGAATTATTTATTAGGAGAGAGTGCTCATTGCATTTTGTAACGATTCTATTTAAATCTGAGTTAATTTTAGCGCACGTAACAATAGTGTCCTTCTCTGCAAAAGTATATAACAATTGAGTATCGTCTGCAAAAAGATGGTAGTTATTCAAGTTAATACTTGAAAAAATTTGTGAAGTATTAATTAGAAATAATAACGGCCCCAAAATAGAGCCTTGTGGTACATCTCTATGAGTTTCCAGCTCATTCGACAAATTATTTTTCAAGCTTACTATTTGTGATCGGTTACTTAGGTATTCTTTGAAAAAAAGAATGGATACCTGATCGAAGCCAATGTAAGATAGTATAGCAAGCAGGGTATTATGATTTAAGGTGTCGAAGGCCTTCGAGAAGTCCAGTAGTATAAGTAATGTCAGGAGGCCTTGGTCCTGGGAAATAATTATACTATCTGTGATGTCGGCTAGAGCTGTGGAGCAACTATATTTTTTACGGAAGCCAGACTGCGTGTCAGGGAGGATAGAGTGACGATATAGGTAACATTTAATTTGTGGTTCAATTACTTTTTCCAAAACTTTGGAAAGCGTACATAATAAACTAATTGGGCGTAGGTCCTTAGGATCAGTAACTGAGGTCTTTTTAGGAATAATCCCTATTCCTAAAAAGACCTCAGTTACTCAGTTATGTGGGATTTTTTCCAAAACGAAGGAAAATATCCACGAGAGATACAATTATTCATTATGTGTGTTACGTATAATTTGCATAAACATAAAAAAACAACTATAATATAAATTCCCGTTAAATCAGGGCGTGTGCAGATGCTTACTAATGCACTATTTTTCAATGATTCAACGATTTTAAAAAGACAACATAAAATTGATAGCAACGACTAGAAGGGGACTGGGGATTCTAACTCCCCGTAACCCCTTTCTGGCTACGCCACTGATTAGACATATAACTAAATTTATGTGACATTTCCGAAACTCACCGAATCGCGTGACGTAATCTAAGATACGTAATTTGTTTTTCAAAGCAACCGAGATGCCGACAGTTTATAGACACTCGTTAGAATACCTCTAAAATATTTATCCTTCATTTTATATTTTAATATCAGCATAAAACAGAAATAGCGGCAGTACATTAATAAAAACAAACATAATGAATTAAAGCCTATTAAACAAGCGTCCAATTAATTACCGGTGTCATCATCATCGGTGCAATCGAATTTGCGAAAGGATTTATTCGCTCTGCAATCGATTCCGATAAAACACGGCGATTTTTTTTATAGTTTGTCGCTGCTGCATGCTCGGTGTGAATTCGGCACTAAAGGCAATTGAATGTGTGTTAATGGCTCACTGTCGAGTTGATTGAATTTTTTCCGCGGAAAAAAATACACCGCAAATATGTAATTTACGGATTTTTTTTAACTGCACCGTGTACATTTACCCTCGTTAATGTTTCACGTAAATTTATTGCACCTGTTAATGCGAGCGGTTTTTTTTATTGCGAGCGGATTGCGGTTGTAATTAATTGAATAATTGGTTAGATTTTTTTGGTTGTTTGATATATGGGTTATTTATGAGGTGGAGTTGCTGTATTGGGGATAAAATTAGTTGTAAAGGGTTATTTATGAGGTGGAGCTGCTGTTTGGGGGATGAAATTAGATTTTTTTTTTGAATGGTGACGATAATAGTTTTATTAGGCCCAGTTGCACCAAAAATGTTGAACTCAGGTTCAAGCTGAACTCGAGTTCAAGATGACAGTTCCTATTGTTCTAATGTCACTTTGAACTCAAGTTCAGAATTGAACCAGTTTACCGTGTTTGGTGCAACTGGCCCTTAATGAGCTATAAACTTGCAGAATTTACGAAAATGTGAGTGAATTTAATTCTTCGCTTATATAATTTTGTAGCACAATTTACACCTAGTATTTTTTTTTTAGATATAAATAAAGACGTCTATTATTATTGTTATTATTATAATGTTTTGCCAAACATTTCTTTCGACTTTCCCAATGTCTCCAGTAAAGATTGCAATGGTTAACAGCAACCAGTGAGGTTTTATATAGTATATTCAATAAAAAAAACGTCTAGAGTGCCATGATAATTATGATATAAAATTTCAGAGTTGCCAACTTACAATATTTTCCATGACACTCTAGAGGTTTTTTTTAATGAACATACGATAGAAGTTTCTAGTCAAAATTTAAAAAGTGTACTTTTATCATTTCCGTAGTGAATTTATTGATTTTAATTGGACATATATGTCAATACAGTGTGAATTTATATTATAATGCATGTTATTCCACGGGGTGTAAAGAAAAGTCGAGTAAAATAAACATTTGTAATAAGTTTCTTTATCTTATTATGATTAGACCAAAGATTTAAACTCTAATATAAAAACTTTAATTTCATGTATTTCATGGCTCCCAGAAAATGTTTTTCTTATATTTATATTCTATGATTTCATTAATTTTCTTCGAATATAGGTTGGCAGGCGTGACTCGTAGTGACATTTCTGGTACCCAGTTTTCGTGTTCGCTCCTGCTTAAAATCAACCATCGGTAAGTAAGTTTAACCTAAATTCCAAATTCACTACTGTTAAGACGTTCATTATTAAATTCCGCTCATTTTGACATACAATCGGCATCCCACACTCGTGTTTTCGCGTCAACATATTTCGATTTTTTAAAATCGTTCAATTTTTACCTTCTAACGAGTGTTTTCACTTCCAGATTAAGAATGAAGTAAAATTTCGAGTTTAGGAAAGCCTGAAAATTTGTTTTGGTCGCGTAGCGAAGCAAAGCGACCAAATCAAATTTTCAGGATTTTCTAAACTCGAAATTTAATTTTTTTTTTAAACAAAAAACAATTCAAAGAAATTTAATTATTTAATTTCTTTTCTGCATTATTTTTTTTTTATTAATCTCGACATTTCAAATTTCCATCTTTCTGAGGGTCCAGGGCGCACCCATGGGGGTGGCTAACGTATATTTTGAACTTTACAATATTTCAGTATTCAATACGGTACGGTAAAATTACGAGTTTACAAAAGCCTCAAAATTTGGTTTGGTCGCTCCACTTCGCTACGCGATCAAACCAAATTTTTAGCCGTTTCTAAACTCGACATTTTACTCTATGCTTAATCAAAGAGTGTAAAACGAGTGTTTACACTCTTTGATTAAGCATACAGTAAAATTTCGAGTTTAGAAAGTAGTTGAACATTTTTGATACGCGTATTTCTTGTTTGCTTTGGGGTTGGGCACCCATGAACTGGACTATCTAGGAGGCACAAGCTAGAGCAGTGGTGGGGAAACTTTTTTTAAGACGGGCCATTTGTAATAACCAGACAATCGTATGCTTAATCGTAGGTAGGTAGTTTTTATGCGGGTCGTCACATTACGAAGTAAGAACGCGTTCAAACATTCTCACGACGGCACTCTTAAACGGGCCGGATTAAACCTTTCCGCGGGCCGGACTTGGCCCGCGGGCCGTAGTTTCCCCATCACTGAGCTAGAGTATAGATCGTACTGGGGTTTACAATTATAACAATGTTATAAATATTTCTGCAACCATTTCTCAACAGCAAAAAATAGCTTATATAGCAACATTTCGCAAACCTTTAGCAAGAATGCATTTTATTTAATAAAAATCCTGCTTCACACAGCCTCCAACGGGCAGAACAATGGCACGCCACCGTGCCAGCTGTTCGTCGCTATCGCTGTTGCGGCAATAATTTCCCAAGATCTTTAAATATTTAATTACCACACAAGGATGCCCGCTGAAATTGATGATAATCATTTTATAAATGTCCACATACACACATGTGTTTAAAATGAAACTGCTCGCGTTTCAAAACATTTCGCTCAGATGTGATCTCCATACTGCAATCAGCAACATCAACTGATTAATTTGCTGGACTCGACATTCAAATCGAGTATATTCGTGAGCGATTGGAGTCTTCAAAGTGCAATGGACAAGCGGACGATTGTTTTGTTGCTTAATTGCAATTTTCAATTGAAAGGAAGGAATGTTTGCAAAGAAATGTGTTATGGTTAGTCAGGGATGTTGAAAGATGCATGGTATGATTAAGATTGTTTTTAGTTGGTGAAGCAAAAAAAAAATCCCTGTATGGAAAAATTAAAAAGGTGAATAATCTGAAGATACCAGCAATCTTTAGATTAATAACCTTTTTAAATGTTCACTTTATCTAAGTTTACTGAGCACATATTTATAATGTATTTAAAAACTAGCAAAATAAACGGTAAGAATTTACTATACACCCCGTGGGTATTATAGATAAAAATAATATTATTCGAAAGTACTCGAGGAGCACTATCTAGATATGCAATTAATTTCGACCGGAAATGTTAAATAAATAAAAAAAATAGTTTAATAATTTTGAAAATATTGAGTCCTAGCAGTATGTAAAATAATCATCGTGCGCATAGAGATTTACGCCATTTATTCTATTGCAAACCTTTCTCCTAACCTAACCTAACCTAGAAGTATGGGGAATATTCAACGTGAGCAACATTTTTTTTCTGCGAAATATAGCCGCTGACAAAAATTAGAATTCAGCCCAAATGAATTTCCAAGAGTGTATTAATTTATGTTAGTTATTCTATAAATCCATATGAGCCCAAGTGTAATGTGCTAATGTGTTATAATCGTCATCCAGTTAAATCTAACTTTAAGTTGAAGTTAGATTGAAGTCTTTGACAAACATTTCTTTCGACTTTCCCAATGTCTCCAGTAAAGATTGCAATAGTTAACGGCAACCAGTGAGGTTTTATATAGTATGTTCAATAAAAAAAACGTCTAGAGTGCCATGATTTTAATTATTTTTAAATTTAAGTTCGCTACACGCCTGAAGAATTGACATATAAAACGTCAAACATGATAATTATAATATAAAATTTCAGAGTTGCCAACTTACAATATTTTCCATGGCACTCTAGAGGTTTTTTTTAATGAACATACGATAGAAGTTTCTAGTCAAAATTTTAAAGTTAAAAAAGTGTACTTTTATCATTTCCGTAGTGAATTTATTGATTTTATTTGGTGATATATGTCAATACAGTGTGAATTTATATTATAATGCATGTTATTCCACGGGGTGTAAAGAAAAGTCGAGTAAAATAAACATTTCTAATAGTTTTCCGGTTTCACAAACAGAGTTCTGTTCGCTCGTGGACGAAACAGTGACCTGTATATGCACTTTGTGCATTCGTGTCACCGACGATGCCACTATGAAGCATTAGATGGCGTTAGCTATCGAAATCATTAATAGATTTCTAATAAGTTTTTTTATCTGATTATGATTAGACCAAAGATTTAAACTCTAATATAAAAACTTTAATTTCATGAATTAATTTCTCATTTGGCACTTGGTGAAACATGTAAAGTTATAAGTGTTTTACCTCTCAATAACTTTACATAGTGAAAGCTCTAAGTTGACTTGTATGTACTTATCCTGTCCAACTCATAAAAATATTACTATACAACCACATTTTAGTTACAATGTGGCATTCAAGACAATTAAAAAGTCTTTACTATTTTACTGCACTGAGGCCAACAGCACATGTCTTTAAATGATTAGAAAAGCACGTTTATGCAAAGCAACTGTAAATTATGCAGACGTTTTTTTTTTCTTTCGGGTAAATAGTAAAACCAGTATGTGCGTCTGTTTTGTGTACGCATATGTAGGACGAGTGTACATAGACAAAGACGGAGTGGACAAAATGGATGGACACTTGAAGCAATGGACCGAAACGAAGAACAACTCGGGAAAATAACGGTGTTTTCATTTATTACTTAGCATATGCGAAAGATGGAAAATGTGATTTATAACACCGTTTAAATTAAAAATATAAATTATACTTATAAGAAATAAAATAGTTACAAGCTCCTCTAAATATAGGGAGTTTTTCTTTTAAGTATACATATCCCAGTTATGTGCTGTAATGTAGATATTCGTTGTTTTTTTTTTAAAGAGTTCTATTTGAAGCTTTGAACGAGTGTTTTCCACTCCCAGGTTAAGCATGAAGTAAAATTTCGAGTTTAGAAAAGCCCCGCGTAGAAAATTTGTCGAGGGTCGCGCCAGCGACCCGAGACACATTTTCACGGGGCTTTTCTAAACTCGAAATTTTACTTCATGCGCCACGCGTATAAAACACTGAAATATTATGAAGTTAGAAATATACTGACTTTTTTTTATTAATAATAATCGAAATATTCAAATAAAAAAATATTTACATTTTTCTTCATACATTTTCAAGTCAGTTCAAATAGTATAATATATCAAATTAACTTATTTATTAATTTAATTAATTTAATTAATTAACAAACAACTAATAATATTGCGTGTATGCATCAATGGGTTGATAAGCGGGGCGCATGAAGTAAAATTTCGAGTTTAGAAGAGCCTGAAATTTTCAGGCTTTTCTAAACTCGAAATTTTACTTCATGCTTAATCAAGGAGTGGAAACACTCGTTCGAAACTTTCAATTGAACGCTTTTAGAGGGCCAATTTTTGCTGGTTGTGTGTTTCTGGAATACGAGATGGCGCAGAAATAGCAAAACTGCTGAAAGTAGTTTTGACTATGTACTGGTTTATAGTGCCTGCCGAATTTTATCACAACGAATAATAAAAATAATGAGTACGGAGAGCGTTGTTTGTTTACATAGCGCCGTGCGAATAAATGAATGGGTATTGAATTACAGAAGACACAAGTAAACTGGATAAATATTTAGGTTCTAATTTCTATCGACATACATACAACTGTACAACGAAACAGATGCCTTTTTAGTTTGATATTCCATATGAGTACAAGGAGTTTTTTAAAGTATACGCATTCTAAATTCAGATTATTTTCTTTAAATATTTAGATATTCGTTGTTTTATAAAAGAGTTCAATTTGAAGCTGTAAACGAGTGTTTTCCACTCCTAGACTAAGCATGAAGTAAAATTTCGAGTTTAGAAAAGCCCCGTGAAAATTTGTCTCGGGTCGCGCAGCGACCCGAGACAAATTTTCTGGGCTTTTCTAAACTCGAAATTTTACTTCATGCGTCACGCGTATAAAACAGATTTCAAGTGAAGTTCGAATATACATAAATTTCAGAATATTTTAGTGTTTTGAACGCGTGGCGCATGAAATAAAATTTCCAGATTAGAAAAGCCCCAAAAATTTGTCTCGGGTCGCTGCGAATTTTCTGGGCTTTTCTAAACTGGAAATTTTACTTCATGCGCCACGCGTATAAAACACTAAAATATTGTGAAATGTATGTATATTCGAACTTCACTTGAAATCTGTTTTATACGCGTGGCGCATGAAGTAAAATTTCGAGTTTAGAAAAGCCCAGAAAATTTGTCTCGGGTCGCTGCGCGACCCACGACAAATTTTCACGGGGCTTTTCTAAACTCGAAATTTGACTTCATGCTTAGTCTGGGAGTGGAATATACTCTTTTAAAGCTTCAAATTGAACTCTTTTAAAAAACAACACATGTCGGAAAATTTACAGCTTATGCACATGTTTACCTAAAAGAAAAAGTCCCTGTATTTATATTGTAGACAAACAGTTAAATTCTGGCAACATAAAATATCAATATCAAAAATCAAATATAGTACATGACACTCCTTAATTTGGTAAATTGCAATGAAGCACTCAAAAAGAATAGATGCGAACACGAGAGGAGGTCTACCCACTAAGCTGGGTAGGCGACACTTCAAGCTGAGTAGGCTAAGTCGTACAAAAAATGAGAAATTACAATAACCCAATTCGAACTCTAGACGCTAAGCTGACTAAGTGCCTCGGTAATCAAATCGCCGAGTGTCGCACATTCAATTTGGTAAATAAATGAAAAAGAAATTTTTCTTGAATCAACATATACCGGCATTCCACATTCCTATTCAAAACATATATAAATCCAGAAATGCACTTATATTTAAAGAATGTATTGGGAAATATTTTAATAATGTATTTTGTTTGTTGTGTATCAACAACATAATTAATGAACAGTCCGCGGCAAAAAAATTACATTCGCAACTCAAGGCCGCGCATCGGGAACCCGTGTCGCGACAAATGCCGTACACGAATTTTACATATCAAACCCAATTTCTTTTCACATGTTTTTGGAAATTACAGTATAATTTTAAGATATTACTAAAATAGCGCGATGCTGCCCCCTATTTATTAAAAGAACAATCAAAATTTACATTGCTCTTATGGAGATTTCTAGGCAACGATTAATTTTATTTATCATTTATTTTAGATTAATCTATTTAATACATGTTAATAATATCTTGAACAAGTTTCTCATCTTTCACGTGGTGAAACATATTTAACTATGATTTAATAAAGAAAACACTTGGTTAAATTTCACTAATATTTTGGTTTTTTATTCCAACTTGAGAATGACTCAAAGTCGAAACTAGTTGGAATAAAAAACCAAAATATTAGTGAAATTTAACCAAGTGTTTTCTTTATTAAATCATGTTAATAATTATTACTTTAATAAATTAAAGCAATATGAAGAAGAAATAATGTTTTCTATGGAAGTATTGCACGGATTCATGTGATCATTTAAGGGTGTTCCATTAGTTGATTTATATATAATTTAAGAAACACTTTTTTAAAAAAAGAATGGTGTCAATTTATTCGCAGAGCTTTAATGTGCAATAAGCATAGGTTTCAAAGATCTATTTTCATTATTGTGGAAGATTAATCGTTGTTCATTCTTATGGCCAAATAACATGTGAATTTCCGACCTTAAAAAATAGCAATGAACGCTTGAAATTTTACAGCGCATACAACGTATCAGAGGCGTCTGAATTAGAAATTAGAATTAGAAAACATTAATGTATGCTAACGTCTATTACTAAGCCTGAAACTTATGTATACTAATTGTTTCCTCTTTCACATTAAAATTTTGTGCTTTATTGATCACCCTGTATAAAGCAACAATTAACACCCTTAATTACGAAACATCAACAGGTGAAAAATGAGCCCTGAATTATACACACACACACACACCTCTGATGGCGGCGGAAGAGAGCTAAAAGTGGAGATTTTAAGAGTGTCCTCTCGAGTTGAGTGGTTTCCCATCCCTTTTCCCAGGGACGCAATTTTGTCCCGCGGGAAAGAAAGGGTTGGAAGAGGGTTTGGGGGGGCGGGCGGTCCACTTAACATCGTCCAGGACAGGACCGGCGGTTTTCGGTTCGCCACTAATATAACTAACGTCACCGACGACGGGATAACTGCTTAAAGAGGATGGCGTCCTACGGGACAGAAAGGGATGGAGCTTCAATTAAGATCCCCGGAAAATCATATTTTAGGCCTGGAGAGTATACGGACTTGATAAGGGTCCGAGGGTGTTTAGTGGGAAATCGCGCTTCCGAAAGGATTATTTACGAGTGTTTGTCACGCACAAATAGAAAGAGTTCAATCGGAATTGGTGTGAACGATTAAATGTCAGAAAGTTATCATAAAAAAACTGTTCAATTAGTATATTAAATAATAAGTGAAAAAAAATGAATAATAGATAATGACTTAGTTAAATAGTCTATTTAAACCAATAATTACATTCTTCAAATCTAACAACAGAGCTGGGCAGGATTCGAATCATTCAGAATTCGAATCCTTTAAAAGGATTCAAAAGAGACATTAGAATAATTTAGTTCAACTAGATTCGTGATCGGGATTCGTTACATTTTTTTAAGAGGATTCGTATTCGAATCCAAATGTGGGTGATTCGAATCCTTATAAAAGGATTCGAATATTTAATAATAATAATAATAATATATTTATTGCATCAGAACATGAAAACATGTATTACAATAGTCAATATCTAGAAGTATACAAATACAAATATGGTGAACTAAAATAAACAGATGGTTAAAGATAAAAAGAAATACATTGACAACAGAAAAACTCAGTGATATAAAATAAATTAAAATAAAATAATAATACGACTTTAATTACTGCCTATGTATGAGTCATTTAAGAAGTCGTTAATCGAGTAGTATACCTTCTCAATTAAGAGCGCTTTAAGTTTTTTCTTAAACAATTTAATCTGCTTAAGGGGATTATTGCAGTGTAACACGCCGATCGTGTTGGAAAGACCCACATAGTTTAGAGTAGCTCATCCGATGCCAAATTTACAGCACAAGTGGGGAGAATACAGTCAGAGAGAAAAGCGGCAGTTCGCTGTGCATTTGTGCATTGCTCCTTGGCATGAACGGATGGGGTCCCGCGTCGCGTGGAATAGACGAAAAAAACAAAGCGTATAAAAAAGACGGATCGAACGAAAGTGTCGATTCGTATTATTTAAACACGCTGATAATACATACAAGCTATGTATTGTTTTCAATTCGTTAGAAAGCGTTATCGGATCCTGTGTTATTTTTCGGTATTTACAAAACTGATGATTCTTATTCTTGTCATTATAACACATTATTTTTACTTTTAAGACTCCAGTTTCGACAGCCGAACAAACTATGTGTTTTATTTTATTAAATTATAGATTATTTCTTAAAAATATAATAATAAAATAATTCATGTTCATAAGCTCATTGTGAATATTTATATGCCGCACATATATGAAAAAAAAACATAGGATTTTCAATCATATTTTTTAAATGGGAATATTATCTTCCCTAACTGCTATTGCCATGAAAATAATGTGTATTAATTTGGCCTCTGTCCAATTGGGTAAATACCCCCAATTTTGGGGAGAATTTCAATTTATATTCGGTTAAATATTCTAATTTTTATGAATGCAACAAATAAATAATAGATTGAAAAAAATTAAACGGAAAGCTGCCCTGTTATTTTTTATGTTTAGTACAGGGTTTACAAAATGATGATGTGTATAAATAGGCTCAGTCAACTTAGCCCCCCGAAGTTCGACTTTTTTGAAAAAAGCGATTGCGCTAGACCGGCCTTAGCTAGCGCCACAAAAATTAGAGCTAGCGCCATTTAGACAAGAAAACTACGGGGATTTGAACTTTCGGGGGGCTAGGTTGATGCTAGCCCCCCGAGTTTGGATTTTTTAAGTTTTTTTACACTATTCGGATTCCTCAGAGCTAGCGCTACCAATTTAAAAGCCAACGCCACTCCCACAGCCCCAAAAAATGATAAAACATTTTTAACCCTGGCCCCCTAAAATGAGATGCTTTTAATCAAATTGGGTGGAAAATATAACTTAGAGCTAGCGCCAACAGAATATGACAAAAATATTCACTCAAAAATATCAGGTAAAAAAAAGTTCACGTCCAAATTTTGATGCAAGAGCTTTCAGATCCTGTATGCCTATTACCATTTACTTCCTGAATTTTAATACAAAATGATGTTTGGTATATAATATACCGCTTTCAACAAATAGTTCGGCGTTGTAATTACTTTATTTATGTTCATAGACACTGGCTATTAGAAACATGATGCCTAGTAGACAGTAGCGTAACTGACAATTGTGTTTTCACTCCTAGCTAATTTAAATCGTTATTACGCAAGAACTTACCGTACGATTTAAGAAACTCTTTGGCATTGTAATTACTATACTAATATTTATAAACACTGGCAACGAGATAGCTTGCACTAGTAAGACAGTGGCGTAACTGACGATTGTTTTTGATAATTGAAATCGTTATAACTCGGAAACTAACCGTATGATTTCAAACTTTTTTTTGGCATTGTAATTGCTATACACTAACAACGACATAGCTAGTGATATTAAAGGATAAATTAAAATCACTTGCTTTGTTTCACTATTTGTTTCTATTTACTCGACTAGTTTCGCTTTTTACGGCATTATCAAAGTTCACTCTTGATTCACTCTTGATTCACTCTTGATAATGCCGTAAAAAGCGAAACTAGTCAAGTAAATAAAAACAAATAGTGAAACAAACCAAGTGTTTTTAATTTATCCTTTATTATTATTTCAAAATGTTTCACCAAGTGATAAATGAGAAAGTTATTCAAGAGATAGCTAGTGCTAGCAAGACAGTGGCGTACCTCACGGTTGTTTTTTTTATGATAACTTAAATCATTATTATTCGGTGGAAAACACTCGTTGGGAGTCTCAAACTGAACGCTTTTCAAAAACAATGAATGCCTGAAAATTTACCTAGTACACATCGGGTTATGTATGTACCTAATCAAAACATGGGTATCTTTTCGATGCTACAAAATTGTGATTAAGCTCCTTTCGTTGCTATTCAATTGACTTTATTTTCATTCTAACACAATCTATCTCAATATCCTGATTCTACGATATACAGCGAGTTTTTCTTTAAAGTAGACGTATTCCAGATTCACTTTATTTTGTTTAAATCTTTAGATATATGTTGTTTTTACAGGAATTCAATTTGAAGCTTTAAGCGAGTGTTTTCCACTCCCAGACTAAGCATGAAGTAAAATTTCGAGTTTAGAAAAGCCCCGTGAAAATTTGTCGAGGGTCGCGCAGCGACCCGAGACAAATTTTCTGGGCTTTTCTAAACTCGAAATTTTACTTCATGCGCCACGCGTATAGAACACTAAAATTTTGTGAAATTTGTGTATATTTGAACCTTACTTGAAATCAGCGTTTTATACGCGTGGCGCATGAAGTAAAATTTCGAGTTTAGAAAAGCCCAGAAAATTTGTCTCGGGTCGCTGCGCGACCCTCGACAAATTTTCACGGGGCTTTTCTAAACTCGAAATTTTACTTCATGCTTAGTCTGGGAGTGGAGAACACTCGTTTAAAGCCTTGAATTGAACTTTTGCACCCAATTTGATTAAAAAAATCTCATTTCGGGGGGCTAGGGTTTAAAATGTTGTATAATCTTTTGGGGTTGTGGGGGTGGCGCTAGCTTTTAAATTGGTAGCGCTAGCTCTGAGGAATCCGAATACTGTAAGAAAACTTGAAACATCCAGCATCAACCTAGCCCCCCGAAAGTTCAAACCCCCGTAACTTTCTTGTCTAAACGGCGCTAGCTCTAATTTTTGTGGCGCTAGCTAGCGCTAGCTAAGGCCCGTCTAGCGCAACAGTTATTTTTTAAAAAGTCGAACTTCGGGGGGCTAAGTTGACTGAGCCGTATAAATAGAGGATTGCAATAACATTCAATTTCAATTCATTTATTCCTTATTTACTTACTATCAAAATATGACTCATCATAAATCAGCCAAATTTGAAAAAAATATATTGGGCTCGGTGCAATGTTGAGCAAGAAGCTTATTATTTGAAATGCATTATAATAACTACCTTATTATTATTATAGTTCTATTTTTTCTAAAATAATTAACAATGAATATGCACGCAGTTAAACCCTACATTTTTTTAAACATTCGTCAAACAAATATTACCTGTGCTCAGTAAAAAATAGTTGATTTGTAACATTAATCTACAACAACGTCATATTGGTGTTATTCTTACTATTCTTATAGTTTTGATATCATTGATTCGTTGATGAAGTCGCAGTTGGTTCAAATAGGTCCGATTGCTAGAAACTTTACAATTTACTTTAATAGTTTCATTGCGAGAAGTTTAATGGCATTTAACAACTGCTTTAATAACGAAAGATTTAAGACGAAAGAATGATTTGAACAAGACTGATTGTTATTCGATTGCTTCTGGCTTATTAATCAGCTTAAAAAACTTTAAAAATAATTTAATAATACCGACACTGTCAAATAATAAGGAAAGCCAATATTAAAGGTATATTACACATCTTTATTTAAATTAGTGAAACATTTCGTGTTTTCTATATTAGTGAACATGCAGTATAAAAAAATACTTATTCCATTAGTAGTCAGAAAGCATGAAAATAAAACACGAGTACAATAAAATATCGATTATAATTGCGAAATATTAATTTTACGAGAATAAATGCTAACGACGCGAGCCGTTTTTGTTAACTATGATTGAAAAAAGAAAAGAAAAACAAACGCGAAGCCGCACAGCGTTCACCGGCCCAGGGATAAACGCTGGCCGCATGCTGCTCGCCCCTCCAATAATTGTGCAGATGAGTGTACAACGCGTTCAACTAAGAGAAGATCCGCAAGGCGGCGGTATTTTACGGTCTTATTTTTCAATATTTTTATTTTAACCTGACTCGGGCATGAGCTATCGCATTCTTATGAAATGTTCACATTATATTCCTAATAGTATAAACTAGTAAGATATGGGAATATTTTTTTTAATTTTGAAAAATTTAACATTATTTTTTTCATACCTCTGAAAGCAAATTGTTTAAAAAAAAAGTACTTCGATATTTTACTAGATAATTGGGCTTAAAATACGCTGTCAAAATTTCAACTTTCTAGGACCTTTAGTTTTTAAATAAACCTAACATTAAATTTCAGACCACTGTTATATTCCCCTTAACGGTTCTAATACAGTCAGGTTTTTAAAGGATTCGAATACTTACAAAAGGATTTGAATTGTCAAAAATAATTCGAATTAATTGTGAGGATTACATAAAAATGTCTTTTGTGTGTTTTTGAATTTCTCGTTAAATCACTGTTTTATACGCGTGGCGCATGAAGTAAAATTTCGAGTTTAGAAAAGCCCAGAAAAATATATTAATGGTTGCAAAAAAATAATAAAATCAAATTTATTCTTAAAGGATTTGTATTCGTGATTCGAAAAAACAGGATTCGAATCTTTGATTCGAATCATATTTATCTCTTACGATTCCTTTATTCGAGTATACGTGATTCGAATCATATTAGGTGATTCGGATTCGTGATTCGAATCATATTTGGTGATTCGGATTCGTGATTTGAATCCTTTTTACGAGGATTCGCCCCAGCTCTGTCTAACAACTATCAATTTCTTTCCTTATCATCAAATCTTTTTAAGCCATTACTAAATTTAAATGTAGGGTATTATTAGAACCCATATATGGTTAGGCGAATGTCTATCAAAAACCACCTTTTTAAAAATTTCGGTGAAATTACAGGTTCCCCAGGGCGGATATTTCCAAAACAAAGAATATACCACGAATTAAGTGTAATTTGCTTTCGGATTTTGGGGTACCACAAACATTTGTACCTGTTCGTGTTTTTTAATTATACGTTAGAATCAAAATTGTTGGCCGTTGCGAAAGAAGACAACAGTCCAGGTCGTGATTTTTCGCAACGGGTTGTTTGATTGTTGGGTTCGTTTTTAATACGGAATAAAAATAATGTTCTTTTGTTGGAAGCAGTGGCGTAGCTAGATACGTTAGCAAGTATAATCGGTGCGCCTTTGTTTGTAAAGCATACTCATCAAAAAGTATTACGGCCAATACTATATCTTTTCCGTTAAAACGTGTTAATTTGGAAATTTTAAAATGAATGTATACAATACGAAAGATGTACAATATGAGTAGAAATTATTTTCAACCTTTAATCAGTTTGTGATTTTTCGCGATGGGTTGTTTGGTCGTTAGGTTCGAATAAAAATAATGTTCTTTTGTTGGAAGCAGTGGCGTAGCTGGATACGTTAGCAAGTATAATCGGTGCGCTTTTGTTTGTAAAGCATACTCGTCAAAAAGTATTACGGCCAATACTATATCTTTTCCGTTAAAACGTGTTGATTTGGAAATTTCAAAATGAATGTATACAATACGAAAGATGTACAATATGAGTAGAAATTATTTTCAACCTTTAATCAGTTTGTGATTTTTCGCGATGGGTTGTTTGATCGTTAGGTTCGAATAAAAATAATGTTCTTTTGTTGGAAGCAGTGGCGTAGCTAGATACGTTAGCAAGTATAATTTGTTTGTAAAGCATACTTATCAAAAATATTGTATTACGGCCAGTACTATATCTTTTGGAGAGAATTAAAAATAGTAGTGTAACAAACCAAGTGACTTTTATTCAATTATTAATATTGTAAACATGTTTCATCAAGTGATTAATGAGAACCAAATTGAAGATATATCTTTTGCGTCAAAACGTGTTGCCTTGGAAATTTGAAAATAAATGTATACAATACGAAAGATGTACAATATGAGTCGAAATTATTTTCAACCTTTAGGAATGCCTTCATTACACATTCGAGTCGACTTCCTTATTTATAATTTCCTCCACGGTCGACTGAACGTTTCTGGCTGCATGAATAATGAACGTTCGTGTCGGCCTCCGAGTGTATGGCTCGAGGGGCGGAGGGTTGCAACCCCCTTCGACCTGTCACTCAATCTCCTCTACACTCGCGCACACACGTACGTGTACGTATACGCGCACACATTCAAAGGCTAACATCTGAAACATCTGAAATTCTCAAATTCTCCGTCGGCATTAACGTCATCCGTCTATCGCGGGTCTACGTATGTATGTGTGTACTCTAAGGTACGTATACGTGCCAGCTGCTGAGGGGCCGGCGAAGCCAGGGAGTTGCGTGCCCCCCCTGCCCTGCACCTGCACCTGATGGGCGCCTCATGTCCCGAAACGCGACTGACAGGTATGTGCAGCACATGCCAACTACGGCTTCGCCGGGGAGTTACTTGCCAACAGGAAATTAAAATTCTGTTCGCTAAGTTTCAGCGTTTCTAATTGTTTGGAATGGTAAAAATTATTTTAAGCAAAGAACTGGATAAGATACTTTAGTTAGCCCAGTTAGTTTTATTTGAATCAGAACGTTGCGTGTTTTCAGGGTTGTTATGTTTAAAACACTGTTTTAAAACAGTGTTTTAAACATGTTTAAAAACAGCTGTCACGCACAAATAAAAATGTTTTAAACAATTTTACGTTTAAAACATGTTTTAAACAAAACCGTTTAAAACACGTTTTAAATCTTATATTTGTTTAAAACATGTTTTAAACGTTAAATTTGTTTAAAACGTTTTTTTTAAATTATTTTAAATTTGCTAAATTATATTTTATACTACTTCATTAAGAGTTTTTGCTTAAATTTTTAAATTTCAGCTAAATTGTTGAAGATATTTCAAATTACATTATTAAACATAACATTTTATTACAAGAAAATATCAAATATGTGTGCATAAATGTGATTTTTAAATACAGGGAATTTTTCTTGTATACATATACATATCTTTATAAAAAAAAGATTAAATTATAATCGCGTCGCTATTAAATCTGACATTGAGATTATCTGGATCGTGGTAAAAAAACATAATTTTAAAATAGCTGTATCAGCAGCATATCGACCACCTAACTACGACGTGCCCTTGTTTTTGAGTGAATTCGAAAGTTCATTAGCGAACTGTTTTCCCATAACTGATAATATTATATGCTGCGGTGACATAAACATTGATTTACTTAAGCCTGAAAACAGTTCTTGTACTCTATTGTATGATGTACTTGATAGCTTTGAATTAACACAAATCATCAACGAACCAACTAGAATTGCCGGTGCTTCCTTATCTCTTTTAGATATTATTATTATTTCTAAACATATGGATGTTAGTAGTCATGGCATATTGGACTGTTCATTCTATGATCATGATGCGGTGTATTGTACTATTGAACACAATTATACCGTACACCAGGATCAACAATTTACTTCCCGAGATTTTCGAAATATTGACATGACTGCATTTAAAAACGATTGAAATAACTTTCCCATGCATCATATTCTAATTTCTCATGATATTAATGATAAATTATCTGTTTTTAATAAATACATTTTAGACATATTCGATAAACATGCTCCTATAAAAACACGAACAGTATCTAAAAGGTATAGTCCGTGGTTAACAGATAATTTAAAACTAATGTTTCAGTTGCGAGATAAGGCAAAAGCACGGTACAGAAAATCTGGCAATCCTTCACACTGGGAATATTACAAAACTTTACGGAACTTTACAAATGTTGCTATCAAAAACGAAAAAAGGGCATACTTTTTACATATTTCAAATAATAGAGGTAAACATTTTTTGTGGAAACACCTAGAAACGCTAGGTCTTAAGAAAAAAAACTGTTAATATCCCTGAATCGTTGCATAACGTAGATGCCATTAATTCTTATTTTCAAGAGATTATTCCTTCTTCAAACAGTCAAACGATGCATGTCAACTCATATTTTGCAGACAAGTCCCACCCATCTGCAGTTCCGTTTAATTTCAAATTGGTAAATGAGGACACTAAAACAAAATTCTTATTCCAAATTAAATCATCTTCCACTGGACATGATAATATTAATACTGTAATGCTACAAATGTGCTTTCCTCATATCGTGCCAGTTATCACTCATATTATAAATTGCTGCATTTTAGGCGGGGTATTTCCAGATTGCTGGAAGCTTGCCATAATAAAACCCATACCCAAAGTAAATAAACCTACTGAGATGAAGGACCTAAGACCCATTAGTATTTTGCCAGCTCTTTCTAAATTATTTGAAAAAATTATAAAACAGCAATTACTGGAGTATGTTGAAAAAAATACAATCTTGCCACAATTACAATCTGGGTTTAGGCTATAGTTGTGAGACAGCATTATTAAAAATTACGGACGATATTTTATCAGCCACAGACAATGGACTTTTAACGATATTGGTACTTTTAGATTACAGTAAGGCCTTCGACACTGTCAGGTATGATACACTTAAGCTAATACTGCAGTACATAGGGGTAGAAAAATCTGCTGTCTCACTACTAAATAGCTACGATAGTAGACGTAAACAATGTGTGCAACTGAATAAAAGAAAATCAAATTTCTTAGACATTAGGCAAGGGGTGCCGCAAGGTTCTGTGCTAGGCCCTCTTTTATTTTCCATCTATACATTTAATATACTCTCACAATTGAAATTTTGCCATGGTCATATGTATGCAGATGATAGCCTACTATACCTTTCTTTTAAACCTGAATCTTTTCGCCAGGCTGAAATGTATGTGAATTCCGACTTGCAAAGAATTTACGAACATTCTTGCATGTTGGATCTAAGGCTAAATCCTACCAAATCTTCATTTCTGCTGTTTGGAAAGCATAAAACCTGTAACCTTATCCATTCTCAAATTAGTTTAACAATTAATGGTGCTGATATTCCTTATGCTACAGAAGCTAAAAATCTAGGCGTAATGATCGATAATTCTTTTAGATATAAAAAACATATCAATAGATATATTAGCACAGCCTATATTAACCTAAAAAGATTGTATCCTCACCGTTCATGCCTATCCATAGAAATGAAGATTATGCTATGTAATGCATTTGTCTTGTCGCAATTCACATACAGTTCACCAATATATAACTCTGATATTGATAGAATAACTAATAATCGCATACAAAAAGTCCAAAACTCATGCCTGCGTTTTATATTTGGAATCAGAAAGTTTGACAGAATTTCATATAAACTTATTGAAACAGGGTGGCTAAATATGGCTGCTAGGCGAGAATGTCAGACGTTATGTTTATTTCATAAAGTGATAATAAATAAATCACCACAATACCTCTATAATAAAATTACATTTCGAGATGATGTGCACACATTAAATACTCGATTTAAAGGGCGCCTATCTCCTCCTAAACACCGCACCTCTCTATATGAACGGTCATTTTCTTATCAAATATACAGGATGTATAATGAAATTCCAAATGAATTTAAAAATCTTAATTTGAGCAAGTTTAAGTTGGCAGTTAAAATACATTTACAGAAGTGCTAATAACAATCGTGATGGCTAGATTTTCAATGTATGTAACACAAAACATATATGTATAGAGTATTTGTTCATGTTTGTTTAATTCGTAGATACAAAGTGTATTCCACATATAAAGTAAATATTTAATATAATTTAAGGTTTGGATGGTAGAACAGTTTGGGGATTACCCCAACACTGAATCCCGCCTTATGATGCGCATTTTGTTACATTCAATTTTTCCTAATTTTACACTAATATGTACCTTTATATATTTTTTTTTGTTGAATGTTATTATTATGCAAATAAAGGATTATTATTATTATATACATACGCATACACTGTAAATTTTACGACAGTCGTTTTTTGAAAAGATTTTAATTTGAATTTCAAGACGAAGGTTTTCCACTCCCAGACTAAGCATGAAGTAAAATTTCGAGTTTAGAAAAGCCTGAACATTTGGATTGGCCGCGTAGCGAAGCGAAGCGGCCAATCCAAATTAGGCTTTTCTAAACTCGAAATTTTACTTCATGCGTCACACGTATAAAACACTGAAATATCACAAAGTTTAAAATATTGGGCTTTAGCAATCCAATATGTAGAAGTGAATAAAACGTGAGTCAAATTCTGCCATGAACAAATTGTTTAAAACAGTGATTATAGGCAACCCAATAACTCTAACGTATATTAGGTTGCCTATAATCGTTGTTGTATGTGTGTGTTTTTTTAACTTCACTGTAAATCAGTGTTTTTAAGCGTGGCGCATGAAGTAAAATTTCGAGTTTAGAAAAGCCTAATTTGGATTGGCCGCTCCGCTTCGCTACGCGGCCAATCCAAATTCTTAGGCTTTTCTAAACTCGAAATTTTACTTCATGCTTAGTCTGGGAGTGGAAAACATCCGTTAAAAGCCTCAAATTAACCGCTTTTATACAACGAGTTCCCGCAAAACTAAAAAACGCTGTTATTACGTTTTAAACGTGTTTTTAGCATGTTTTTAATTGTTATTGTTTTAAACGCTGTTTCAATCAAAAAACACGTTTTATTAAAAATCGGTTTGTTTTAATTAAAATGAAAAAAACCTTTTTTTAACAACCCTGGTGTTTTCTATATACGGGGAATTTTTCTTTTAAGTACATATCTTTACCATAAAATTACACTATTGCATGTGCAGTAGATTCAGATGCGACATATCACAAATTTTCAGACATTCGATGTTTTTGAAAAGCGTTCAATTTGAAGCATTAAACGAGTGTTTTCACTCCTAAGTTAACCCAGTAAGCGCCATTGATGCATACATGCAACATTATTATTTTTTTGTTAATTAAATCATTAAATAAGTTAATTTGATATGTTATATTATTTGACCTGTTTTTTTTAATGTTTTTGATTTAAATATATATATCGCTTATTACTCATTAAAACAAAAAAAATGTCAGTGTTTTTTTAACTTCACAACATTTCAGTGTTTTATACGCGTGGCGCATGAAGTGAAATTTCGAGTTTAGAAAAGCCCCGTGAAAATTTGTCTCGGGCCGCTGCGCGACCCTCGTTGCCTCGAAATTTTACTTCCTTCTTAGTCGGAGTGGAAACACTCGTTCTAAACTTCATATTACACGTTTTTATATAAAATTGACGAATGCCTGAAAGTTTACAGCGTATACATTATGTATATTTAAAAGAAAAATTCACACTATGTAATACAATAAGTCATTCATAGAAATCATAAAAAAGAGCAGAATTGGAACTAAATTCAACTTTTAGAGTTAACTCTATCACTGCTTGGCTGTTAATGGGTTAAGGAAAAAGTAAAATTTCGACTTTTCAAAAGCTTCATGCTTAGTCTGGGAGTGGATAACACTCGTTTAAGGTTTGTATGTTTTTTTTGACAATTAGTAAACGACTTTGACAGTTATTAAATCACTCTGGCAGTTCTAAATCACTTTGACAGTTAGTAAACGACTCTGACTGTCATTAAATAACTTTGACGGTTAGTAAACGACTTTGACTGTCATTAATTCACTTTGACAGTCAGTAAACGACTTTGACAGTCATTAAACAGCTTTGGCAGTGACTAAACGACATTCACACGTGACATTTGACATTGATACCTGACATTTTATCAACCCCCTCTGTTCGATAATTCAATTGACATTGACGCGTGACATTTCATTAATCGACATGGACACGTGTGACATTCGACAAAGACATTTGTTTCTTATGTAAAAAATGATCAGCATTGTAAAAAAATGAAAAAATACAGTTAATACATCTGGATGAAAATTTTAGAAATTGAAAAAAATATCTATGTTTTATAAATCGACGAAAATATCGAAATTTTATGAACGTTTTCTAAATTGATGAAAATTTCTAAATAACGAAAATCTGGTGAACATTTTATACATCGACGAAAATCACAAAATATTGCAAACAAATTAAGTATTGTGAAAAAATGAAAAAAAAACAGTCGACAAATCTGGATGAACATTTTCAGGCTTTTCTAAACTCGAAATTTTACTTCATGCGCCACGCGTATTAAACACTGATGTGATGTGATGTTCAAAATACACTTGTTTAGCATACTGCTTTAGTAGAATATTTTTAACTTCATATAAAATCAGTGTTTTAAACGCGTGGCGCATGAAGTAAAATTTCGAATTTAGAAAAGCCTAATTTGGCTCGATCGCTCCGCTTCGCTACGCGCCCGAGCCAAATTTTCAGGCTTTTCTAAACTCGAAATTTTACTTCATGCTTAGTCTGGGAGTGGAAAACACTCGTTTAAGATTTGTATGTTTTTGAGAATTAGTAAACGACTTTAACAGTTAATTAATCACTTTGGCAGTTCTAAATCACTTTGACAGTTAATAAACGACTTTGACTGTTATTAAATCACTTTAATAGTTAGTAAACGACTTTGACGGTCATTAAACAGCTTTGGCAGTGACTAAACGACATTCACACGTGACATTTGACATTGATACTTGACATTTCATCAACCACCCCTATTCGGTAATTCAATTGCAACGAACTTGGATCAAGAATCTGCTTCCAAGAAAGTATTTAACTACCTCTTTCGAATCCTCTAAAAAGATTTCCGAATTCTGAATTATTCGAATACCACAAAATCGATGCAATTTGTCATCGGTGAGAAATGGCACTGAAATTACGTCATTTTGGCAAGAATTTACCCAGCAGTATGGAAAAAAAGGCCTTAATTTCGGTGCAACTTCTCATTGATGACAAATTACATCGGTGCTGTAAATACATCTTTTATTACCTGAAGTTGCCAAAAGTGGAGTTAAGGATGAGAAATAAAAACAGAGGATAATGGATAAAAAAAAGAAGAATTAAGTTGTATTATTAATTAAGACATTGTTTGCATTTTCTCGAATAGTTTTTTCGTAATTTTATATATTATATTTAAAGTGTGCAAACTATAAGAAGCGTAAGCTTATTTTCTCGAATTCAAATGGTTTTGAATTTGAATTTATCTTGTTTGAATGCACTATTTTTAGAAAAAGATCTGCTTTTAAATAAATTAGAGGATTAATAATATTAATTACCCGGGCCTTACATTTTCTATGAAAGGCATTGGGCAGCCCCGTGTTTATTTTTGTCTTTGATTGGTCTATTGGTTAGTTTAAGGAAGTGTTGTTTTATGTATGTCCAAGTTGTAACGGCACAGCGGTCACTCCTTTTTTTTTATTTAGCCGACGTTGTAGTTACGTGCCCAGATAAATAATTTACATTTTGAATTTTTAATACTTCCGGTGCTGTGACATGTCCGTTAACACCACGTAAAGGGACCGTTAAAAATATACTACCAGAATTTTTCAATGTTCACAATGAAACATATCGGTGACTTGTTTTTACTAAAATAACGTTATTTTTATTCTACAGGGTTTTGTCATTTCATCCAAAAAGGAAGTTAATTTAGTGAGGAAAGCAGCGACAGCTCGCAGCCTAACTTCAGGGTCGGCCACAGCACCAAGGCCCACAAAATTTGAGGTTGGGATCGCGCTTTATAAGTACAAGGAATTGCACAACAAAGTCACCTTTCAATAACGGATACATATTACCTTGGGTCTCTGGCCTACCCTGAAGTTAGGCTGCGAGCAGTCGCTTTCTTAAACCCTATAAAATTTAGTTTGAAAAATCCTGTAGAATGCAAAGCGTGCTACAATTCGCGGTTACAAAAGCTAACAAATTTGTTCAGCTGCAAAACCTGCTAACTTTTTACTTAGTTTTACATAATTATTCTTAATAAAGTACAGTTTAGTTTAGTACAGCTATTGAAAATGTTCACATGGTGAACGAAATGTACATTTAGCGATCTAAATAAACCAGTGAAGAAAAAGGATTACTAACGTGTTTTATTTTATTAAAATCATCTTCACGTAACTCACAACGAAACATTTTATAATTATTCTTGTTCCCATTCGATGCAATGCATATTAGACACTATTTTCATTTATTTAAAAGGCTCGCAGCCTAACTTTAAAAGGCTCGCAGCCTAACTTCAGGGTAGGCCAGAGACCCAAAGTAATATGTATCAGAGCTGGGATGAATCCTCAAAAACAGGATTCGAATCACGAATCCGAATCACCTAATATGATTCGAATCACGAATACTCGAATAAAGGATTCGTAAGTGAAAAATATGATTCGAATCAAAGATTCGAATCCTCATTTTTGAATCACGGATACAAATCCTTTAAAAATAAATTTAAATCTATTATTTGCAACCAATAATATTTTATTCCATCAGTTTCTATTAACAAAGATGTACATTTGCCGACTAAATATCTGATTATATAATGATTTTAATTAATGATGATATATGTGTTATTGAACTTCATTTTAAATCTGTGTTTTATACGCGTGGCGCATGAAGTAAAATTTCGAGTTTAGAAAAGCCCCGTGAAAATTTGTCTCGGGTCGCTGCGCGACCCTCGACAAATTTTCTACGCGGGGCTTTTCTAAACTCGAAATTTTACTTCATGCTTAGTCTGGGAGTGGACCGTCAAGATTTTCTACATGCCGTGATTTTCGATATTTCTAGATTTATGTCGATTTATTCACCGTTTGTTATTGTATTAAATGCAACTTTAATATTAAATAAAAAACGGTTTTTTCTAGGAATAGAATATTCACCCATTAAGAGCCGACCAAATTATAAAGTTAACTCTAAAAGTTAATTTTAAATAAAATTTTGAATCTTTTTCTATGATTTCAATGATTGATTTATTATATTACATACGTTGATTTTTTAAAAAATTTAAATTTAAAATTCAAACGAGTGTTGTCCACTCCCAGATTAAGCATGAAGTAAAATTTCGAGTGTAGAAAAGCCCCGCGTAGAAAATTTTCGCGGGGCTTTTCTAAACTCGAAATTTTACTTCATGCGCCACGCGTATAAAACACTGATTTAAAGTGAAGTTAAAAATGCACTGAAAACCAACCCAACTTCGATATTTTTTCAAAATTAGATGTTTTCTTTCCTATCCATGCTGTAAACCTTCAGATATTCGTTGTTTTCTTGTAAAAAAACTTCGATTCCCTGCAGTCCTTCGGTCTCCGAAGACCATGGTTGGTCCTTCGAGCTGTAGCCTTTATAAAATGGTAATAAACTTAGTAATCTAGAGTGATCCTTCAATTTGAAACTTCTAAGAACCAGTGTTGTCCACTCCCAGACTAAGCATGAAGTAAAATTTCGAGTTTAGAAAAGCCCCGCGTAGAAAATTTGTCGAGGGTCGCGCAGCGACCCGAGACAAATTTTCACGGGGCTTTTCTAAACTCGAAATTTTACTTCATGCGCCACGCGTAAAGAACACTGATTTCAAGTGAAGTTAAAAATATACTATTAACGTTGGATATTTTTCATGGTTAAGTAACCAAATATCCATTCACAAATATTTGAATTATTCGAAAATTTCAATATTTATATTTAAATATAAATAATTTAGTGATTTAAATATTCATATTAAAATATTTAACTATTTGAATTAATCGAATTGGAATCCCAGCCTGAATAGCGATGATTCGAATTATTTAGGAGGATTTGAATCCGTGTATGAGGATTCGAATGCTTTTATAAGGATTCGATTCCTTTTATAAGAATTCGAATCCTTTTATAAGGATTCGAATCCTTTTATAAGGATTCGAATCCTTTTATAAGAATTCGAATCCTTTTATAAGGATTCGAATCATCTACGTCTGGATTCGAATACGAATCCTTTTAAAAAAATTGTAACGAATCCGGATCACGAATCCGTTTTCACTAAAGTATTCGAATACCTCTGTTGAATCCTCTTGTTGATTCCAATCCGGGAATCGAATCCTGAATGATTCGAATCCTGCCCAGCTCTGATATGTATCCGTTATATTACTTTGGGTCTCTGGCCTACCCTGAAGTTAGGCTGCGAGCCGCCGCTGAAGGAAAGTCATCGATGACAAATTCAAATATAAATAACTTATCAGCTTTGTTTTTTTTTTTTGGTCCCAGCTAGTAACACAAGCTATTTACCTAAAAATATTGATAGAGGTTCATAACATGCGTTAGTTACCCATTTACCAAACCCATTACCATCTTTTTGTGCACAAATTGAAAGCCCAACAGGCAATTACGACTCGGCGAATTGCGTCATGAAACTTTGACCGGCCCGAGAATCGCTTTTTTGTTAATTGACGTATTCTATTAAATTCGCGCCGAAAAATGTGCAAACAAAAAAATATGAAGCAGCACCGGTGGAATCGACAATAGCGTAAATATTCGAAACCCGCACGCAGAAACAGGTAAATAGAATAGTTAATCAAGCAGGCGGGCAGGCATAGTGTACGGGGGAATTGCACTTGCATTGAGGACGGGGGGGGGTTGCTTCCCCGGCCCCGGCCGCAGAGCCACCCTCGTGATTGATGGCCGGCCGTGGGGAGGCTGCACCCCGGGCTCATAAATTACTGCACCCTTTCCCCCAAAGGCACGCAGCCACACGCACAATGCACCCCACACACACTATTCATATATCTATTGTTGTAATTAAAGGTGCTTGCAGGTTCCACACAATTATTTCTATTTTTCTCTTGGGCATCGATTAAGGGTTGAAAGGAGGGGTGGTTTTTAAACATTTAGGAATAGTTTAGTTGTTATAATTGGTTGTAGTTGAATGAGAAATGATTTAAACCAGAGGTGTCTAACCCGTGACCTAAGGTGCTGTGAATGCGGGCTTAGCGCAAATTGCCAAATTTTTTGTATAAAAGAAAATACGTTATCCGAGTTTTTGCTCTTCTCCAACTTTTTAGGCTATAAAATACTAAATATTATGATATTTAAAATGTACTGCTCTACCATATTGCTTTACCTTGAGAATATTTTAAACTTGACAATATTTCAGTGTTTTATACGCGTGGCGCATGAAGTAAAATTTCGAGTTTAGAAAAGCCCCGTGAAAATTTGTCTCGGGTCGCTACGCGACCCTCGACAAATTTTCTACGCGGGGCTTTTCTAAACTCGAAATTTTACTTCATGCTTAGTCTGGGAGTGGAAACACTCGTTCTAAACTTCATATTTCACGTTTTTATATAAAATCGACGAATACCTGAACGTTTACAGCGTATAAAATTTCGAGTTCAGAAAAGCCGCTTCCATTTCGTCAAACCAAATTTTCAGGCTTTTCTAAACTCATTTAGGAATAGTTTAGTTGTTTTGAATTGATGTTGTAGTTAAATGAGAAATGATTTAAACCAGAAGTGTCCAACCCGTGGCCTAAGGTGCTGTGAACGCGGGCTTAGCGCAAATTGCCAAATTTTTTGTATAAAAGAAAATACGTTATCCGAGTTTTTGCTCTTCTCCAACTTTTTAGGCTATAAAATACTAGATATTATGATGTTTAAAATGTACTGCTCTACCATATTGCTTTACCTTGAGTATATTTTAAACTTCACAATATTTCAGTGTTTTATACGCGTGGCGCATGAAGTAAAATTTCGAGTTTAGGAAAGCCCCGTGAAAATTTGTCTCGGGTCGCTGGCGCGACCCTCGACAAATTTTCTACGCGGGGCTTTTCTAAACTCGAAATTTTACTTCATGCTTAGTCTGGGAGTGGGTACACTCGTTCTAAACTTCATATTTCACGTTTTTATATAAAATCGACGAATACCTTAAAATTTACAGCGTATAAAATTTTGAGTTCAGAAAAGCCGTTTCCGCTTCGCTAAGCAGTCAAACCAAATTTTTGGGCTTATCTAAACTCAAAATTTTACTTTATGCTTAATTAAAGATTGGAAACACTAGTTAGTAGCTTTAAGTTGAACATATTCAAAAACAACGAATGCTTCAAAATAGAATTATTCGTATTGAGAAAAACGACCCAATTTCTACAGGGTGTCCATATTTCAACAGAATGTATGGGGATCTCGGTTATTTGAAGAGATAGAGAGTCGGTTAAATTGGGGCAAAGTTGCGTAATTTAGGGCTTAATAATAATTTAAAAACAAATTTCAAATATCTCCCTTCATTTTTCAGATATTGTCAAAAAATTGATTTTTTGAAATTTCGTCTTAATATTTGTTATTCAAAAACTATTGAATCTAGACATTTACAACTTTGACATTATAGAGGCACTTTTAAACGATAAATCTAGTAACATATTTTATTTTAAGATGACTATAATAATTACCCAGCGACCATAGCCAATTTTTGTTTTTCTTATGGGCGCCATTTTGGATTTTCATATTTTTTGGAAGAATATTTTTTTTCTGAATTCAATAATGTATCACACTTATAGTTCATTGTAAATTTTATATGTAAAATTTTAATCTTTTGTTTTTTTGCAAAGAGTGCCTTGAAAACAGTTGAGTAACTCACTTATTTAACAACTCCTACGACCCCTAATTTACTCACAGACGGGCACCCGACGAAACTAACGAGTGTCTTCCACTCCCAGACTAAGCATGAAGTAAAATTTCGAGTTTAGAAAAGCCAAGCGTAGAAAATTTGTCGAGGGTCGCGCAGCGACCCGAGACAAATTTTCACGGGGCTTTTCTAAACTCGAAATTTTACTTCATGCGCCACGCGTATAAAACATTGATTTACAGTAAAGTTAAAAATATATAACGCTTAGATGTGATGGTAATCAATATTTATTAAGATATAGCGAAAAATGCAAGAATTATTTTTTTTGTGAATATTTTGGAATAATAATAATAAAAGTAGAATAAATTTAGTTTGTGCAACTTTTCCATACTGTTGATATTTAAGCCATAATATCTTAAAGGGGGAAAATGCTGTAATGGACACATCACCATTTTGTGTGATAATCGATAGTTATTATTATTATTATTACAGAAGATTGACAGTTATTAATCAATTTTGACTGCTAACAATGATTGACAGCGGTCAATATTTTATTTATTTTTTCTCAAATTAGAATAATGCTATATGTTTCATAAACATTTCTGTTAATTATCTAATGTTAAATAGGTTTTTACGTGTCTTTTAATTGAATGTTCAGCAATTATATTTCAGATGTTGAATTTTGTAAATCTCTTTAGCTTTTGAATGTTTGTTAACTTTGAAGTTCCATACATATACTTTTAGTTATTATTTAATTTACTGACTTTTTCATTCGCCGGTAATTCGGCAAATTAGTAATTCTAAACTGGCTTACCTCTTTTCTAAATTCGAAATTCTACTTTATGCTTAATCAACGATTGGAAACACTAGGTAGTAGCTTCAAGTTGAACATATTGAAAAACAACGAATGCCTCAAAATAGAATTATTCGTATTGAGAAAAACGACCCAATTTTTATACGCCTATGTGGAATTTTCCACATGGCTAGTCCGCCCCTGGTTTCATATAAAAATAATTGATTGATAGTGACCTACCCACTATCCCAAGATCAATATGCCTACCTTCCAGGTAGATCAACAGAGACAGCTCTCAACCGACTAACAAGGAGTGCCGAAGCTGCCCTGGAACACAAAGAAATTTTACTTGCTGCCTTCTTAGATATAGAAGGAGCATTTGACAATACAGCCTTTAACTCTATAACTGCTGCCCTGAGAAAGCGGGGGTTGGAGGAAATTAGCTGCAGGTGGATAGACTGCATGCTAAGACAAAGGATGGTCTACACAACGTTCCCTGACCAGACACTAGCATCCAGGGTGGCCGGTGGTTGTCCGCAAGGAGGAGTTCTCTCACCCCTGCTGTGGAACCTGGTCATGGATGGCCTGCTAGTTGATCTCAGCAACAAGGGATACTCTTCCCTAGGATACGCGGATGACCTAGTCATACTCGTTGAGGGAAAATTTAACAACACGATCAGAGAGCGTATGCAACGTGCACTGAACGTGGTGAGCAAATGGTGTGCTAGAGAAGGACTTAAAGTCTCACCCTCGAAGACCACCCTGGTACCATTTACACGCAGGAGGAAACTGGCGGGCCTTGGACCGCTCTTTCTAAATGGTGGCAACCTGAAAATGTCGGGTGAGGTGAAGTACCTAGGAGTAATCTTTGACTCCAAACTGACCTGGACCCCTCAAATCTCAAAAATCAGACGCAAATCGGAAATTACCCTTGCGGTAATTAGACGA
Source organism: Philonthus cognatus (assembly GCA_932526585.2). Lineage (NCBI taxonomy): Eukaryota > Metazoa > Arthropoda > Insecta > Coleoptera > Staphylinidae > Philonthus > Philonthus cognatus. Next base: position 51,557,342 of record OW052247.1, on the reverse strand, counting down.
ATGTACGACCGACAATGGGGGCTCAGACCAGGAATGGTATACTGGCTGTACACCAGAGTGGTCAGACCCGCAATCATGTATGCTGCTTTGGCTAGACCTCACACCACTTCATATTCTGATAGTGGGGGGAGGCAAGACTGGCACTCTATAGGCTGCAATTATCATCGGGCAACGTAAGAGTTGATACCCCACACAGAAGACTCTTGACAGACATAGGGGGACCTCTCCTGCAAATGAGGTCGGATCATATGGTAGTCAGATATCTTGAAAATTCACTCTTTAAAGTCACTATTCCAGACCGCAACGAATGGAACGGCTTTAGGGAAGATATACACAAACAAAGTGTGATCTGGTACACGGACGGTTCTAAATCAACCACAGGTACTGGATCAGGAATCTATAATGAAAACATGAGGACAGGCTATGCTCAACCATTGGGTTGCCTGGCATCAGTCTTTCAAGCAGAAATATTCGCAATCATAGAATGTGCGAGAACCAACATACAGAAGGACTGTCGAAACAGGCAAATCTATATCATGTCCGATAGCCAGGCGGCACTGAAAGCTCTCCAGAGTCAAAAGACTTCATCCAAACTGGTATTGGAATGCTTCAATACCCTGAATGACCTAGCGAGACAGAACAAGGTTACGCTTGTCTGGACGCCGGGTCACTCTGGTATTGCGGGTAATGAAAAAGCTGACGAGCTAGCAAGGCCGGGAGCCACCATTTCATTTATGGGACCCGAATCTGCCTTGGGCATAACAAAAAAGTCGAGTCGCCTTGAAGTCAGGAAGTGGACTCGCAACAAACACAAGGAATACTGGGAAAACAGACCAGGCCTTAACCATAGTAAGGCCCTTATAAAAGGGCCTAACTCAAGCCAAGCTGCAGGACTACTAACATTGAGTAGGGCACAGCTGAAAACAACCATAGGACTGCTCACAGGCCACATGACTGTTAAAGAGCATCTAAGGAAAATCGGGCTATACAACGGCGACACCAACTGTCGCCTCTGTAATACGGCACCGGAAACAACTATGCACGTTCTGTGCAGGTGCAATGCGCTGGAGAGCAAAAGACGGCTCATATTTGGGAACAGACAAATGGAACCAAATGATTTCCACGCGCAACCTCTGAAGGACCTGCACAAGCTAGTGCAGGGCATCGAGTTCGGAATAGTTGCGTGAGTGTGATAATATTGGGGCAGTACAATAAGCCGCCTAGGCTGCAGTGCATCCGGATCCGAAAGGAAGACGGCCCCCACAGGAAAAAAAAATGATTGATGTTTTATCTCATGCCCCTTCCTAGTAAAAATCCTGGTTACACCTATGAGCACCCATTCAATTTTTATTACAAATAAAGAAATATGACGAGAACAACGCTTTAAAACCCCAAAACTTCAATTTAACTATTATTTCCCGAAAATCCCATTTACAAATAATTTAACATTATTATCATTTCTATTTAAATGAGTATTTCACGGCAATTACTGGGGTAAAAAAATCTGTCTAAACGGGTATGGCACGGGGCCCGTAAATTTATTTATACATTTAACCCGGGAGCCGTTTTTATAGAGGGCCATTATCTCCCTTTTATGATAGTTTCGAAAAGGGTCAACGATAAGTTTTTAATGCGTTTCCAAAAGTCCCATTTCTGCACCTTTATAAAATTTTATTATCACGATTATTAGCGCAGGGGGCTTTCTTATCAACCGTGTTTGTACCAAATATTTAGCCGAATGTCCCGTTACTTTTATTACTTTATTATGAATACTTTTTTTTACCTGCGATAAGTTCAGAACTTTTTAATTATTATTTTGTAACGGGTGTACAAAAATAGTCTAATGATAGTCTGTCACACCAATGTGATCTGATTATTTTTTGTACACCGTCTTTGATTTTTAAAAACCAATATACAAGGAATGTTTCTTTTGCGTATACATACGGTGAGGATTTTTTTTCGCTAAACCTAGGATTCCTATGTTCAGTTTTTGAAAGTCCATGTCAATACATTGTTTCATTTATTTTACGGTAAATCATCTTAGTACATTACGAGCAATTACAGCATATCTGAGTAATTAAGACAATTCTAGTATTCTTGGTAAAGATGATTTTCTGCTCTTAAAACTTTCAAAAAGTATAAATACAAACCTTATACTTCTTGGATTTTGGAGGCGTTCACTTCGTGGTACATCTTTAATTTTGATATAAAGAAAACTTTTAACTTTTTTATACCACTTTTATTTTACTTCAGTGACTAGTTTCAATTACACGGTAATCATTCTCAAACTAAGTCTTAGTTTGAGAATGATTACCGTGTAATTAAAACTAGTCACTGAAGTAAAATAAAAGTGGTATAAAAAAGTTATGAGTTTTCTTTATATCACAAACCTTATACATTTTCCAATAATCACCAGCAGCTGTTTGTTCTTGACAAAATTAAAAAGACAGATTTTTGTGAAACAGTATTTAATTTACTAAATGAAATAGAAGACATTTTACGCAAGATAGTTTTCATAGATGAGTCATCGTTTTGTTTGTTGAATGGGATAGTTAATTCACAGAATTATCGGTTTGTACCTAACACCTCTTTCCTTTTCTCCTTATCCTTCTGTTCTTATTCCCACAGGTATTGGTCACGTACAAACGAACTTGTTCAAAATTTAACATACACTGAATACAAAAGGAGAGTTAATGCTTGGGCTGCATTAGTTGACACTACCCTTATTGGTCCCTTTTTTATTGAGGGCAACCTAACTGCTGTCCAATTTTTGGAACTTCTTCGAAGAGACATTATACCACAACTACAAGTCTTTAAAATTGAGAACGCATGGTTTTAAATGGACGGCGCTCCGCCACACAGGCCCTGTTACACGTTACCTGAATGAAACCTTCCAGGATCGCTGGATTGGAAGATTTGGACCCATAGCTTGGCCACCTTGGTCCCTCGATTGATCGCCAAACGATTTCTTTTTTGGGGTTATCTCCAATCCAAAATCTACAATAATATAGCAATAAAAAGTAGAGAAGAATTGAAAAAACAGAATTAGTACCGCCGTTAATGAAATGAATCCAATTTTTTTTTAAGAAATAGTGTACAATTTCAGTCCCTTTAAAAGCATAAAAAAATATCTGTAAGTTTGGTTGTCTAATCCATGAAATTAATGAAATAATATATTGATATGGATTTTCTAATACTGAATATAGGAAAGGTATGTTCAGCAAAAACAAAATCCTCACGGTATGTATACAGAGTGCCCCAGAAAGAAGTGGTAAGTAACTCTTCTAAATATTTGCAACAGATGTCGCTTACTTTACATTTTATAATGCGACATCTGTTGAGATTATTTAGAAAAGTTACCACTTCTATCTAGGGTACTCTGTAGAATACGTTTTTTAAAATAATTCAATTTGAAGCTTTAAACGAGTGTTTTCCACTCCCAGACTAAACATGAACTAAAATTTCGAGTTTAGAAAAGCCCCGCGTAGAAAATTTGTCGAAGGTCGCGCTAGCGACTCGAGACAAATTTTCGCGGGGCTTTTCTAAACTCGAAATTTTACTTTATGCGCCACGCGTATAAAACACTGAAATGTTGTGAAGTTAGAAATACACTGACATTTTTTTTTTAATTACTGCAAGAATCAACCGACGTCGTCTCCCTCCAACATTCTCAAAATATAAATTTTTTGTCCATATAAAAAGCAAGAACAATATGTTTTTAAAAGAAAACTGCTCACCACGACATTTTTAAACACTCCTTGCGTTTTTATTGGCTTGGTCATAAAACTAACATTCTCAACTTTTGAGTTTCATTGTAATTGTTTTGAACATTTTATAAAGCGACATTTGTTGAGATCATTCAGAAAACTTACCACTTCTATCTGGGGTACTCTGTAGAATACTTTTTTTTTAAATAGTTCAATTTGAAGCTTAAAACGAGTGTTTTCCACTCCCAGACTAAGCTTGAAGTAAAATTTCGAGTTTAGAAAAGCCCCGCGTAGAAAATTTGTCGAGGGTCGCGCCAGCGACCCGAGACAAATTTTCACGGGGCTTTTCTAAACTCGAAATTTTACTTCATGCGCCACGCGTATTAAACACTGGAATATTGTGAATTTAGAAATATACTGACATTTTTTTTTTGTAATTACTGCACGAATCAACCGCTGTCCTCTCCCTCCAACATATTCAAAATTTAAATTTTTTGTCTATATAAAAAGCAAAATGTGGCAATTCTTTTGCGTATACATATGTATACAGAGTGCTCCAGAAAGAAGTGGTAGCTCTTCTGAATATTCGCAATAGATGTCGCTTACTTTACATTCTATAAAGCGACATCTGTTGAGATAATTTAGAAATGTTACCACTTCTATCTGGGGTACTCTGTAGAATACTTTTTTTTTAAATAGTTCAATTTAAAGCTTTAAACGAGTGCTTTCCACTTCCAGACTAAGCATGAAGTAAAATTTCGAGTTTAGAAAAGCCCCGCGTAGAAAATTTGTCGAGGGTCGCGCCAGCGACCCGAGACAAATTTTCACGGGGCTTTTCTAAACTCGAAATTTTACTTCATGCGCCACGCGTATAAAACACTGGAATATTGTGAAGTTAGAAATATACTGGCATTTTTTTTGTAATTACTGCACGAATCAACCGCCGTCCTCTCGCTCCAACACATTCAAAATTTAAATGTTTTGTCCATATAAAAAGCAAAATGTGACAATTCTTTTGCGTATACATATGTATACAGAGTGCTCCAGAAAGAAGTGGTAGCTCTTCTGAATATTCGCAACAGATGTCGCTTACTTTACATTCTATAAAGCGACATCTGTTGAGATCATTTAGAAATGTTACCACTTCTATCTAGGGTACTCTGTAGAATACTATTTTTTTAAATAGTTCAATTTAAAGCTTTAAACGAGTGCTTTCCACTCCCAGACTAAGCATGAAGTAAAATTTCGAGTTTAGAAAAGCCCCGCGTAGAAAATTTGTCGAGGGTCGCGCCAGCGACCCGAGACAAATTTTCGCGGGGCTTTTCTAAACTCGAAATTTTACTTCATGCGCCACGCGTATAAAACACTGGAATATTGTGAATTTAGAAATATACTGACATTTTTTTTGTAATTACTGCACGAATCAACCGCCGTCCTCTCCCTCCAACATATTCAAAATTTAAATTTTTTGTCCATATAAAAAGCAAAATGTGGCAATTCTTTTGCGTATACATATGTATACAGAGTGGTCCAGAAAGAAGTGGTAGCTCTTCTGAATATTCGCAACAGTTGTCGCTTACTTTACATTCTATAAAGCGACATCTGTTGAGATCATTTAGAAATGTTACCACTTCTATCTGGGGTACTCTGTAGAATACTTTTTTTCAAATAGTTCAATTTAAAGCTTTAAACGAGTGCTTTCCACTTCCAGAATAAGCATGAAGTAAAATTTCGAGTTTAAAAAAGCCCCGCGTAGAAAATTTGTCGAGGGTCGCGCCAGTGACCCCCGAGACAAATTTTCACGGGGCTTTTCTAAACTCGAAATTTTACTTCATGTGCCACGCGTATAAAACACTAGAATATTGTGAAGTTAAAAATATACTGACATTTTTTTGTAATTACTGCACGAATCAACCGCCGTCCTCTCGCTCCAACATATTCAAAATTTAAATTTTTTGTCCATATAAAAAGCAAAATGTGACAATTCTTTTGCGTAAACATATGTATACAGAGTGCTCCAGAAAGAAGTAGTAGCTCTTCTGAATATTCGCAACAGATGTCGCTTACTTTACATTCTATAAAGCGACATCTGTTGAGATCATTTAGAAATGTTACCACTTCTATCTGGGGTACTCTGTGGAATACATTTTTTTTAAATAGTTCAATTTAAAGCTTTAAACGAGTGCTTTCCACTTCTAGACTAAGCATGAAGTAAAATTTCGAGTTTAGAAAAGCCCCGCGTAGAAAATTTGTCGAGGGTCGCGCCAGTGAGCCGAGACAAATTTTCACGGGGCTTTTCTAAACTCGAAATTTTACTTCATGCGCCACGCGTGTAAAACACTGGAATATTGTGAAGTTAGAAATATACTGACATTTTTTTTTGTAATTACTGCACGAATCAACCGCCGTCCTCTCCCTCCAACATATTCAATATTTAAATTTTTTGTCCATATAAAAAGCAAAATGTGACAATTCTTTTGGGTATACATATGTATACAGAGTGCTCCAGAAAGAAGTGGTAGCTCTTCTGAATATTCGCAAAAGATGTCGCTTACTTTACATTCTATAAAGCGACATCTGTTGAGATCATTTAGAAATGTTACCACTTCTATCTAGGGTACTCTGTAGAATACAATTTTTTTAAATAATTCAATTTGAAGCTTTAAACGAGTGTTTTCCACTCCCAGACTAAGCATGAAGTAAAATTTCGAGTTTAGGAAAGCCCCGCGTAGAAAATTTGTCGAGGGTCGCGCCAGCGACCCGAGACAAATTTTCACGGGGCTTTTCTAAACTCGAAATTTTACTTCATGCGCCACGCGTATAAAACATTGGAATATTGTGAAGTTAGAAATATACTGACATTTTTTTTGTAATTACTGCACGATTCAACCGCCGTCCTCTCCCTCCAACATATTCAAAATTTAAATTATTTGTTCATATAAATAGCAAAATGTGACAATATTCATATACATATGTATACAGAATGCTCCAGAAAGAAGTGGTAGCTCTTCTGAATATTTGCAACAGATGTCGCTTACTTTACATTCTATAAAGCGACATCTTTTGAGATCATTTAGAAATTTTACCACTTCTATCTGGGGTACTCTGTAGAATACTATTTTTTTAAATAATTCAATTTGAAGCTATAAACGAGTGTTTTTCACTCCCAGACTAAGGATGAAGTAAAATTTCGAGTTTAGAGTGAGTTTTCATATGAAATGTAATTTTTATATATAAAATCAATGTCGCGAACAGTAAAAACTCGACAAGTTAGCCATAATCTGTGTAATGCCATCGTTATTATCTCAGACAAAAAGGTCATAACGTGTATATCAGATTTCTTCTAACTCTTGAGATTACCGAGATACCCAAACATCGAATTTGGGCCTCCCTGTACATTTTTTATATACTTATTTACATTAACAGTGCATTATCGAATTAAAGTGGTATTACTTCTCGTTTTAACGCATTTCTTGACTATAGGGTGTAATGTACGATGCTGTGAAGTCAAGAATAGTCCAGCCCCCTGGGGAGGGTGGAAGGGCTTCGCCGTCACGTGTGACCCCTCGTCACATTGGGACTGCAGAACGCCCGGGGTGGCGCCACAATTTTCATTCCGAATTCCGCTCACGCCGTTGTGCTAGATAATGTCCTGCACTTTTCTATGACATAAAAAAATATATATACCCGACTTACGAGCGTAATCTATAGATGGAATTACTTTTTTTCTATTCTGGTATATCTAATAAAGTATAGAATATAATTAATGAGAACAATATTTTGGAGAATACACAAAAACGTGATTTACTACATGTAAAATTAATATCCAGATTAAAAAACCATATTCAATTAAGTAAAATAAGTAGTTTATTTAAAAAAGTCGAGGAATTTGTCTAAATTTTACACTAAAGTTCGATTAAATTCACGAAACAGTGACGCCTCTAGACTGCGAACGAAATACAGGGTGTCCAAGAAGGGTAGGGGGTATTTGTAAATTAAATAATAAATAAAATAAAAGTCAGAAAAAATAAAATTTTATATTAATTTTTAGACAAAGTTTTGGAAAATTAAGTGCCTAAGATTACGTTGTCTAAATGTTGACCCTCGCGCTGCTGGCACTTCTCTAACCAAAAACGGATATTAGCCGCTACGCGTCTACACATCTCTCTGGAAACTGCAGCCACTTCGGTGCGGATGTTGTGCTTCAATTGAAGTACAGTTTGTGGTTTGTTTTTATAAACTTTCTTTTTAATGTATTTTTTTGAAGACCGGCAAGGGCACTTACTGTAAACTGTGAACGGAATTGCGAGATGGTAAGGAACTTTTTGGTTCCACAACTAGGCACTTACTGTAAACTGTGAACGGTATAGCGACGTGTTAAAGAACTTTTTGGTTCCACAACTGCATGTGTTTAAAGGTTTCATATGGAAACATGGTTTCAACAAGATGGGGCAACTTGCCACACCTCAAACTAATCACTTGAGGTTGTCAATGAACTTTTCCCGGAAAAAGTGATCTCTCGTCGAGGCACCATTAACTGGCCTCGGAGAAGCCTTAAAGACAGAGTTTATAAAAACAAACCACGAACTGTACTGCAACTGAAGGACAATATCCGCACCGACATGGCCGCAGTGTCCAGAGAGATGTGTAGACGCGTAGCAGCTAATTTCCGTTTTCAGTTAGAGGAGTGCCAACATTTGGACAACGTAATCATTGGCGCCTAATTTTCCAAAACTTTGTCTCAAAATTAAAAAAAAAACTTTATTTTTTCTAACCTTTTTCTTTTGTCATTCAATTTACATATACCCCCTACCCTTTGTGGACACCCAGTATAACAATAGTTGAAGATACATTTTGAACAACTGAAAATAATTTCTTGAATTAATTTCTCATCTGGCACTTGGTGAAACATATTACACTATGTAAAGTTAATTAAATTTATCGTAAACGATAACGAGGAGATTTAGAATTCCCCAATTCTGACTTCTCTTATTACCTGAAACAAAAATATTGTATATATACCTAGGAAATAATTTTTTCTATACATTCCTTCTGAAAATGGTCTAACAAACCGAAACTAGTCGGAATAAAGATTTAATTGTGAAACAATACCAAGTGCCTTTCCTTTAATTAACTTTACATAACTGAAAATAAATTTGAATCATTTTATTGGTCCATTTTTGGTATTTTAGGACATAGGCAAATTTCCAATATTTCATGCTTAACCAAGAATTAGAAACAACGAGGGTTTATAATTCTTGATTAAGCATGAAATATTGAAAATTTGCCTAGATCCTAAAATACCAAAACCAAACCAATAAAATAATTCAGATTTATTTTCAATTGTTCAAAATGTATCTTTAACTATAGTTATCTTTCGTTTAAATTCAAGAGGCGTCACTGTTTCTTGAATTTAATCGAACTTTAGTGTAAAAGCATTAATTGAACGCTATTATAAAATCAATACATCGGGATATGTATACTTAAAAGAAAAATTCCCTGTATACTTTCTGGTACGATCATTTTTCCGCTAAAACATATTTTTAAGTTCATGTTATAATTTTAGAGCAGATTGTATAATGAATAGGTCGCTTATAAATAGAGACACTAATAATAAACACGTCGCAGTTTGAAATAGTTTAGCATTGACAGAGCAAGTACATTTTAGGCGCAAATCTATCTTTACCTAACTTGCAATTACATTTTTAATTGAAGTTTCGAACGAGTGTTTCCACTCCTTGATTAAGCATGAAGTAAATTTTCCAGTTTAGAAAAGCCTGAAATTTTACTTTATGTTTAAACTGCAAGAAATATCGTTCCGGTTCAGGTTTGCAATTCAACCAAAACATCTGTTAATTCCTGTCTTTATGATACATTTTATAATACATAACTAATTTCACTACCTTAACATATAACTATTTTCTCTTAGTTATATAGTTTGGGTAGTAAAATTAGTTATGCATGCATATTTCCCCTATATTATTTCGAATTTTGTAATTCCCGTTATTTTTTGACATAATCCTTTATTACCATACAAACACATCATCTCTACGAGATAATGCGCGTATTAAAGTCAAAGAGCACACACGCTCGTTAAAAAGCATCAAAGGGACTCCGTTTTCATTTTTTTCAGCGTTGACAATAATGGCGATTAGCGAGCGCCTTTATGGAAGGTGTGCGCAAATTAAGTAATACAGGCGGATGCATTTGCACGCACTAGCGTCATTTATGGCATTTTAATCATCCGGATAATTTTTGCTAAATACCACCGACAACAATGCCAAACGCTCAAATTTACCGGCGACAATTACGTCGGCCGATTATTACCAGTCGTTAAAAATATCCGACACGGATCCGCATTTCAATTGTTTCATATCGCTTCAATTAGCATATCTCTCCATGTCACAGATTAACGGATGCATGTTTCATAAAGAGAGAAAGGGATGAGGATGATTTGTTTTTTTTTGTACAAATAACAAAAATTCTGTATCAAATCAACTAAATATTCATTTATATTTAGTTAAAAAAAAAGAAGAAATGAATCCCCTCCCATAGACATAATATTTTATCTATTTAATTGATGAGGCGGATACATGATGAAACTCCATAATACTATTTGAAATAAAACAACACAGTTGGGAGGGTTTCACTTTTATTGTTGAACACTGCAACATGTTTCACCACACAGTGGCTTCATCAGGCAGATGAAATAGGTTTGTTGTTACAAGTAAATGTATGACGGACTGTTCCCCAAGTGGCATCGGACCTCCCTTGGCAGATGAAATAATAATAATTATTATTATTTCATCTGCCTGATGAAGCCACTGTGTGGTGAAACATGTTGCAGTGTTCAACAATAAAAGTGAAACCCTCCCAACTGTGTTGTTTTATTTCAAACAATATTTTATCTTTGATTTTTTTTGCTAAATAGGCTTCCGAGCTAATTTCGAATTCCAAATTCTAGCTTTTCTCAACTAGAAATTTTACTTCATGTGCCACGCGCATAAAACACTGATTTAAAGTAAATTTCAAAATATTAAATTAATTAAATCCATTTTAACCCATTAAGCGCCTTGAATGCATACACGCAACATTGTTTTTTTTTTATTAATTAAATTAGTAAATAAGTTAATTTGATATGTTACATTATTTTACCTGACTTGATAATGTTTGAATAAAAAGGTAAATATTTTGCTATTTAAATATTTCGCTTATTACTCATTAAAAAAAATGGCAGTGTATTTTTAACTTCACACTATTTCAGTGTTTTATACGCGTGGCGCATGAAGTAAAATTTCGAGTTTAGAAAAGCCCCGTGAAAATTTGTCTCGGGGCGCTGCGCGACCCTCGACAAATTTTCTACGCGGGGCTTTTCTAAACTCGAAATTTTACTTCATGCTTAGTCTGGGAGTGGAAGCACTCGTTCTTAACTACATATTGCACGTTTTAAAATAAAAACGACTAATGCCTGATAGTTTACAGCGTATACATTATGTATATTTAAAAGAAAAATTCACAGTATGTAATACAAAAAGTCATTCATAGAAATTATAAAAATGTGCAAAATTGTACCTAAATTCAACTTTTAAAGTTAACTCTATGACTGCTCGGCCGTTAATGGGTTAATTAATCTTATTATTCTATGGCTAGGTTTTGTGGTTAACACTGTATACGAGGCGATGAAAGCATGAGTAAAATGCCAATAAATGTAGAATTATCATCGTAACTGCACTGGGTTGCTAAATCTACATTTATTGTAATTTTAATTCTGTTGTAGATTAGGCCACTCTTGCTCTTATCGCCTCATTTAAAAGTACCCCAAAATGAAAAATATCCTTCTGATTGTGTGTAAACACATTTAGAAACGTCGGTTACGTAATAAACAGCCCACGCCCACCCACTGGAATCGATTGAATATTAGAGGTTTTAAAGATTAAAGATATATTTAAAAATAATGCCGATACATTTAGATATGTTGATGGCCAACGCCATCTATAGTTCTTAGACCGTGACGATGCCACGGCCCAAGAGCAATCGATGGCGTTAGCTAACTCCATCTATTGCTCTTGGGCCGTGGCAAAGTCACGGTCTAAGAACTACAGATGGCGTTGGCCGTCGACATATCTAAATGTATCGGCATTATTTTTAAATATATCTTTAATCTTTAAAACCTCTAATATTCAATCGATTCCAGTGGGTGGGTGTGGGCTGTTTATTACGTAACCGTGCCCTCTAATGTATTAATATTAATGCGGTTTGCGTGTGCATTTTAAATTTTTCAATATTTGCACATATTTAATTCAGTCACGTCATAAATTTTCAACTCACACACACACACACACACAAACGTGCAGCACACAAACTAACGTCGAACACAAAAAAAAGCCAAAGCCTCATTTTTCATAATTTCTCCTGGGTGCGCATTTTACAACCATTTATTATTTATGTTATTTATTATCATATTCCCATGCATGCCTTCCCTTAATAACATATACGCACGCGGAAAATGTTGCATGAAAATTAAAATGAGGCCTTTTAAATAATTTAAATATGTTTGGTGCATAAATTAAAATAATATTGCCAATTTAATTTTATGATATTGAAAAACAAAGAGATTTACGAAAAACATTGTTTTTTTGCGTAGCAGTCTTAAAACAACTTTTAGTAATAAAATAATAACAAATTGTAAATGAAATAATTAAAAATCAAATCATTATATCACTACAATGCGCAAATTTCGTTATTTCAATTTTTCAAGAATATTCCTTCTTTTATGGTTTCAAATGTTTCAGTTGGTTTCTTCACAAACCAACTGAAACATTTGAAACCTTAAAAAAAGGAATATTCTTAAAAAATTGAAATAACGAAATTTGCGCATTGTAACGATATAATGATTTGATTTTTAATTATTTCATTTACAATTTGTTATTATTTTATTACTAAAAGTTGTTTTAAGACTGCTACGCGAAAAAAACAATGTTTTTCGTAAATCTCTTTGTTTTTCAATATCATAAAATTAAATTGGCAATATTATTTTAATTTATGCACATTCTAACGATATATTGATTTGATTTTTAATTATTTCATTTACAATTTGTTATTATTTTATTACTAAAAGTTGTTTTAAGACTGCTACGCGAAAAAAACAATGTTATTCGTAAATCTCTTTGTTTTTCAATATCATGCAAAATATATTTTTAAGTATACATGGTTTGTCCGGAAAGTATTTTTTTTTTTATTTTTTTTTATTTTTGCAAAACACTTTGTTGTATTTTACTATAATTACAATCTGATCACAAATGGATCAATGAGTAATATTTAGCTAACTTAATTTACTAAAGGTTTAATACTAAGGGTTTACTCATTAGTATCCCTTAGATTTTAATAACTTAATTACACTAATTAATGTGTACACTAGCAGAAAGTAATGAGAATGATTTTTTGTGCTGAACCAGAGGGTCTGGAAGTGGAATCTTTGTATGTAATCGATGATGGGGAGTGTAAGCTAAATGTTTTAACCCAGTTTTCTAAAATCTGAGCTTTTACAAAGTGTGAATTGACGACAAAGTGAACTGCCGTTTGTAGGTCGCATCACGGTTTAAAATTGATACGGAATAAAATTTTGTGTTGGGCTTAAAACAAGCAACTGAAACTATTGGTATCAATTAGAAAGCATACTTGTAGAATGATTAAAGAAAAGTACAATTGTTTCGTTGACACAAACCATTCTGGAAAAAAAAATAGAACCCAACTAGAATGAATATCGTGCAGATAGGTCATGAAAGTCTTAGAGTTCAGAAAATGTAGCTAAGATGAAAGCAATTTTGAACTGTGATTGACATTTACATTTCAGATTGCTTTGCTGCAATTTGAAGCTAGCGAGTGTTCTCCACTCCTTCATTAAGCATGAAGAAAAATTTCGAGTTTAGAAAAGCCTGAAAATTTGGATTTGCTGCGCGCGAGCGTAGCGAGTAGCGCCGGCAAATCCAAATTTTCAGGCTTTTCTAAACTCAAAATTTTACATCGTGCGCCAGGCGCACAATACACTGATTTAATGTGAAGTTGAAAATATCCTGGTTATGTTTGATCTAAAGTTAATAAATTGTACAAATGTTTTGATGAGATCTTGCTCTTTCAAAATTGGAATGCCTAGAGTGAACATTTGTAAAATTTATTATGCGAAATAAACTCTATTTTGAACTTCACATTTAATCAGTGTCTAATACGCGTGGCGCATGAAGTAAAATTTCGAGTTTAGAAAATCCTGAAAATTTGGTTTGGTCGCTTCGCTTCGCTACGCGACCAAACCAAATTTTCAGGATTTTCTAAACTCGAAATTTTACTTCATGCTTAATCATGGAGTGGAGAACACTCGTTTAAAGCTTCAAATTGAACTCTTTTAAAAAACTATGAGTGCCCGAAAATGTACCTTGATTTAATATAAAGTTTAAGGCAATATTGAGCAATTCAATATTTTATGTTTTCCAGAAATGTTTCGCAAAGCAAACAGAATAAAATTAATAAATAGATTTTAGAAAATGTTTTTTAAACGGTATAATACTAGGTCTTATATTAACAAAAACTGGAACGATATTTTTTTGTATTTGTGAATTTTCAATCACCCTGTATTTATTTATTTCATATTAAAATTTACACAGTTTACACATAACGTGCACATATAATAGTGCCTGAACGACAAAATTAAATATCGTTTAATGAAACAAATAAATATACAGTACTAACTGCTAATTTTTGAAGCTAGATGCTCGTGGAAAAATCAGCAGACATTTTTTTATGAAAAGTATATTAGTATACACTTTCTACCAAAGCTGGGATGAATCCTTAAAAACATGATTCGAATCACGAATCCGAATCACCTAATATGATTCGAATCACGAATACTCGAATAAAGGATTCGTAAGTGAAAAATATGATTCGAATCAAAGATTCGAATCCTCATTTTTGAATCACGGATACAAATCCTTTAAAAATAAATTTGAATCTATTATTTGCAACCAGTAATATTTTATTCCATCAGTTTCTATTAACAAACATGTTCATTTACCGACTAAATATCTGATTATATAATGATTGTAATTAATGATGATATATGTGTTATTGAACTTCATTTTAAATCTGTGTTTTATACGCCTGGCGCATGAAGTAAAATTTCGAGTTTAGAAAAGCCCCGTGAAAATTTGTCTCGGGTCGCTGCGCGACCCTCGACAAATTTTCTACGCGGGGCTTTTCTAAACTCGAAATTTTACTTCATGCTTAGTCTGGGAGTGGACAACACTCGTTCTTAGAAGATTCAAATTAAAGGATTACTCTAGATTACTAAGTTTATTACCATTTTACAAAGGCTACAGCTCGAAGGACCAATCATGGTCTTCGGAGACCGAAGGACTACAGGGAATCGAAGTTTATTTACAAGAAAACAACGAATATCTGAAGGTTTACAGCATGGATAGGAAAGAAAACATTAAATTTTGAAAAAATATCGAAGTTGGGTTGGTTTTCAGTGCGTTTTTAACTTTACTTTAAATCAGTGTTTTATACGCGTGGCGCATGAAGTAAAATTTCGAGTTTAGAAAAGCCCCGTGAAAATTTGTCTCGGGTCGCTGCGCGACCCTCAACAAATTTTCTACGCGGGGCTTTTCTAAACTCGAAATTTAACTTCATGCTTAGTCTGGGAGTGGACCGTCAAGATTTTCTATATGTCGAGATTTTCGATATTTCTAGATTTATGTCGATTTATTCACAGCTTGTTATTGCATTAAATGCAACTTTAATATTAAATAAAAACGGTTTTTTTACTAATAGAATATTCACCCATTAAGAACCGAGCAAATTATAAAGTTAACTCTAAAAGTTAATTTTAGGTAAAATTTTGCATCTTTTTCTATGATTTCAATGAATGATTTATTATATTACATACGTCGATTTTTTAAAAGAGTTAAATTTAAAATTCAAACGAGTGTTGTCCACTCCCAGACTAAGCATGAAGTAAAATTTCGAGTTTAGAAAAGCCCCGCGTAGAAAATTTGTCGAGGGTCGCGCAGCGACCCGAGACAAATTTTCACGGGGCTTTTCTAAACTCGAAATTTTACTTCATGCGCCACACGTATAAAACACTGATTTCAAGTGAAGTTAAAAATATACTATTAACGTTGGATATTTTTCATGGTTAAGTAACCAAATATGCACTCACAAATATTTGAATTATTCGAAAATTTAAATATTTATATTCAAATATGAATAATTTAGTGATTTAAATATTCATATTAGAATATTTAACTATTTGAATTAATAGAATACGAATCCCAGCCTTAATAGCGATGATTCGAATTATTTAGGAGGATTTGAATCAAATATGAATAATTTAGTGATTTAAATATTCATATTAGAATATTTAACTATTTGAATTAATAGAATACGAATCCCAGCCTTAATAGCGATGATTCGAATTATTTAGGAGGATTTGAATCTATGTATGAGGATTCGAATCCTTTTACAAGGATTCGATTCCTTTTATAAGGATTCGAATCCTTTTATAAGAATTCGAATTCTTTTATAAGGATTCGAATCCTTTTATAAGAAATCGAATCGTTTTATAAGGATTCGAATTATCTAAGTTTGGATTCGAATACGAATTGTTTTAAAAAAATGTAACGAATCTGGATCACGAATCCGTTTTCACTAAAGTATTCGAATATCTCTTTTGAATCCTCTAAAAGGATTCGAATCCGGGAATCGAATCCTGAATGATTCGAATCCTGCCCAGCTCTGCTTTCTACCAGTGATTTATTCTGAAACCTCTTTTCTAATCAATCATTTTATCTGAAAAATGCGACTTCACATTAATTTAGTGTGAATAATCTAATTTATTAGACTTCATGCTAAATGTGGTTCTACTTCTAATTGCTTAAATAAATTAAACAATTTAAAACAGTTATGCCACTAAAAGCATTTCAATGTCACAGTACTTCTCCTTTTTTTTGTGCGAGCAGTCGAATTAAACATTCGGAGCAGTTCCAATATGAATTGTGGAATTTTAAGAATTTTACAATATTATTGAACGCGCTTGGTTTCTGTATAAATTTAAAAAATGTACCGTTTAATAAAAAATATAATCAATAATCATCAATTAAAACTAAGTATCCATTAATAAAGGTCATTTTTAGGTATCGTAGAATGAGAATAATAAAATCTAAATGAATCTCTCATTTTTTATAAACATAGGTTTTCTACGGAACTCATGTCTTGTTGGTAAAAATGAACGCGTTTGGTTTCTTTATAAATATAAAAAATGTAACTTTTAATGAAAAATATAATCATCAATCAAAACTAACTATCTATTAATAAAGATTAATGAAGGTCATTTTCAGGTATCATAGACTGAGAAAGATAAAATCTAAAATGAATTTTGAAAATTTCTAATTTTTTTATAAACATAGGTTTTCTACGGAACTCGTATTTTGTTGTTAAAAATGATTAGAGGGAATAATGGATTTTGTGTATTAAATTTAATTAAAAATATAATATGGCTCAAGGACGGTCGAGTATACGGTAAGAAGGATCGACAGAATCGAAGATTTTAGAGTGGGGGTAGAGATCGCTTAGGTCACAAATGCGCGCTGAATTTAAATGTGGTTACTTCATGGTAAACTTTAGGTAAACATGCATAAGCTGTAAATTTTCTGACATTCGTTGATTTTTAAAAGAGTTCAATTTGAAGCTTTAAACGAGTGTTGTCCACTCCCAGACTAAGCATGAAGTAAAATTTCAAGTTTAGAAAAGCCCCGTGAAAATTTGTCGACCAACCGGTTTTAGTGAAATATATCGTGATGTACAAATTAAAATGTAAAATTCAGTCGAAACAATGCACAAAATAATCCGCCAGGGAGAGCTGACTCAATTTTGTCAAGGTCTAAAAGTGGAAAAGACCGTTAAATATGTATTTACATTATACAGAGAGTTTTTCTTTGAAATATACGTATTCCAAATTCAGCCTATTTTCTGTAAATCTTGAGATATTCCCTATTTTTTTTAAGTTCATTTTAAAGCTTTAAACAAGTGATTTCCGCTCTCAGACTAAGCATAAAGTAAAATTTCGAGTTTAGAAAAGCCTCGTGAAAATTTGTAGAGACAAATTTTCTGGGCTTTTCTAAACTCGAAATTTTACTTCATGCGCCACGCTTATAAAACACAGATTTTAAGCGAAGTTGGAATACACATAAATTTCACAATATTTTAGTGATTTATACGCGTGGCGCATAAAGTAAAATTTCGAGTTTAGAAAAGCCCAGAAAATTTGTCTCGACAAATTTTCACGGGGCTTTTCTAAACTCGAAATTTTACTTTATGCTTAGTCTGGGAGTGGAAATCACTTGTAAAGCTTTAAAATGAACTTAAAAAAAAACAGGGAATATCTCAAGATTTACAGAAAATAGGCTGAATTTGGAATACGTATATTTTAAAGAAAAACTCTCTGTATAATGTAAATACGTATTGAAGGGTCTTTTCCACTTTTAGACCTTGACAAAATTGAGTCAGCTCTCCCTGGCGGATTATTTTGTGCATTGTTTCGACTGAATTTTACATTTTAATTTGTACATCACGATATATTTCACCGAAACCGGTTGGTCGACACTTAACACTAACACAAAGTCTTATTTTAATAACACTTATTTTTAACACAAAATATTAAAAATCTATCTATGAAAGTACAGCGAAACCGAAAAGAGAGGTTATGATAGACTCAAAAACGTATCCAAATCAACGTCATTGTTTTCTGTCGCACGAACCTGTGCCTGCGGGGAAAGGGGTAGGGGAAAACATGGAAAGATATAATTCTGTCATACCTTGTGACATATATGTGTTCATATGTGTTACGCCCATCGACGTACCTTGAATATGGCTATAGAAAGTTCGTCATCTAGTTATATATTCATTTATGATAGTATATATACTGAATGACATTAGAAATGCAACATCTAGAAATAACGGTTTTTTGCAGTTGATTTTATCTTTATTTATTAGGTCTTAAGTTAATTAATACATGATAACAATTTGAATCAAAACAAAAAACAAACAAGTAAATTACACCCAATAATGTGTTTGGCGACCTCCATTTCGAACGCATTCATTAACACGTCTGGGCATCGATTCGATGAGGTGATCGACTTCCTCCTGAGGTAATTCGTCCCAAGCAACCTTAATTTGCTGCTGCAGCTCAACCAGAGTCTGTGGAGGGTTCGGTAAGCTTGACAATCTCCGACCTAGCATATCCCAGGCATGTTCTATTGGGTTTAAATCTGGAGATCTGGGCGGCCAAGGTAAAACATTTATGGCACCAGCTTCCAAGAAGTCCCTCGTTAGATGCTCCATGTGAGGACGTGCGTTATCTTGTTGAAACAACACGATTCCAAGCCCTTCTAGGTATGGTACAAGATATGGTTGTAAGACATCTATAACGTAACGAGCTGCTGTCATATTGCCGCGGATGAACACCAGAGGTGATCGGCTGCCATGGGCAATAGCCCCCCAAACCATTACACCTACAGTGCGGTGTACATGTCTTTTAACAGCAAACTCAATAGTGGATCTTTCTCCACGGCATCTCCTTACCCGTCTACGACCATCATGCATCCCCAAAGTTAATCGCGATTCATAGCTGAAGACGACTCTGTTCCATTCTTCCCTCCATCCTTGGCGTTCTGTGCACCACTCCAATCTTTGACGCCGGTGTGCATAAGTTAAAAGTAGGACTAACAGTGGGCGGTATGAAATGAACCCAAATGACCTGATACGTCGATATAGAGATCGCATACTAACTGGTTCATTAAACCATTGGTCACCAAGCTGCCTAGTTGTGGAAAATCGATCCCTAAGAGCCATAAGTCTCAGTCGGCGATCCTGGCGCTCCGTAGTACGCCTTGGTTATCCACAAGACCTTATTCTCGACTCTCGACCTTCTTCAGTCCATGCTTGCCACACTCGCGTAACAGTGGTTAAGTTCCGGTTTAAACGACGCGCAATTTCCCGGAACGAAACACCACCATCGCGCCACCCAACTATTCTACCCCGATCAAAATCACTTAAATGCCGAAATTGTCTAGGCCTTCGTAATCTGGGCATCTTATCGACGCAGTTAAATTTAAAAACTGATGAAATTAGTTGTTGAATCGTCTATTTAAAGGTATTTTATTTAATATGAAACTGATGGATACGATTATTTTTTTTCCAAAAAAAATGTTAAAGATAAAAGGTTGCAACTTTTATCATAGCATTCTTTATACACATTAAACTTTCACAAAAAAAATTGTTGACGAAGAATGGTTATTTCCAGGTGTTGCATTTCTAATGTCATTCAGTATAATTTCAGTGTTGCCAACCTACAATATTTTCCTTGCCACTCTAAAGGTTTTTTTTTTATTGAACATACGATTTAGATAATATATTTTGCTAATATTGTCAATTTAATTTTTAATTTCCCCCATATGTAATACAAAGTGAAAAGTTTTAAATTATTTAAAATACCCACTAAAAATCAGCTAACGGTTGTTACCCACAGTTTGGGATATTTTAAATTAATAAATAAATTGCAATGCATATTCTAGAAACACACATACAATCTTAATTATAATATAATGAAAGTGTGTATAAATCCATAAATAAATAAATAATTTTAAGCAAACATTCAATCCGGCTTTTGGCGTCTCGTCTGGAAACGCACACACACTACCACATATAAATGTTGTCCAATTAAAGTGATTAACGCTTGGAAAAACTGTAGTTGGCTTACATTTATTTATTTATTTATTTTCGTACTTTTTGCGCGTTTCGTTAGCAAACGTAAATCCCTGGTCGGTTGGCTCGGTCGGGCCCGTTTCGAAAATTTCTAAAGTATAACTAATTATGTTAATTCCCCCTTGCCGCACTATGTTTCATTAAACTAATTACGTTAATTAAATAAATTATTAATCTGGAAAGGCACAGACGTGAACGTACCCTGCACATACGCTGTAAATGTATGCTAGAACACCTCGCTCTTTCTATTTGTTTAATATTTATGTGTATGCTGAATTTTTGCAACTGGAATAGTTATTTATGCAGATAGTTCATAGGGTGTGTAATATAGGTACCTATTTAAATTATTTATACATATAGGCAAAAGTCAGAATTATAGCTAAAGTATCCAACAAAATATATTAAAAAAATCATCAGATCTAGTGGACCAATAAAAAAAAACCGAATATGTGTTTCACGAGAGGTGTCCCATGGTTTCCTTGATTTGTAGTAGTGCTTTCTGCACCAATTCATGGAATACAAAAATAGTTTGATGTCATCAGATTACTTGTGTAAAAAGAGACAGAAAACTTCATAATATGTCTGCTATGGTTTTTCAATAGAACATGTAAAAACGTATGTTCCGGTATGCAGCTTTAAAATTTTAAGGTTAAACGTCACATTTTGACAGTCTTCGTAAAACTAAATCTGCAAAAACCCATCAACAAATAATTTTAATTAATGTACACAATCGTTTTAAATAGACGTTTAAGTCTGCATTGTATTATTTGTTATATGTTTAATTTACACACACATATTATATATATATTTAATGTAAAATGGAGATTTCCGTACAAATAAATAAATAAATAAGTGGTATAATTCCAATTTCCACATCTGCAAAATAGTTCAGGTATTTACAGAAATAAATAATGCATTTATGTTGATTTTGTGTAAACTGAAACAAAAATGTTAGTTGAATCGAATGCGTATTCAGTAGATTTGGCAAATAGTCATCGGATTAATCTGTTTACACAGGACATGTTTCTTTTAAGTATGCATACAGGGAATTTTCTATTAGGTATTAAAGAGTTTAATTTAAAGCTTAAAACGAGTGTTTTCCACTCCCAGACTAAGCATGAAGTAAAATTTCGAGTTTAGAAAAGCCTGAAAATTTGGTTTGGTCGCATAGCGCGAAGCGCGGAGCGGCCAAACCAAATTTTCAGGCTTTTCTAAACTCGAAATTTTACTTCATGCGCCACGCGTATTAGACACTGAAAGCACTGAACTATTGTGAATGAGTAAACTTCTCTTGAAATTAGTTTCTTATACGCGTGGCGCATGAAGTAAAATTTCGAGTTTAGAAAAGCCTGAAAATTTGGTTTGGTCGCTCTGCGCTTCGCGCTACGCGACCAAACCAAATTTTCAGGCTTTTCTAAACTCGAAATTTTACTTCATGCTTAACCTGGGAGTGGAAAACACTCGTTTTAAGCTACAAATTAAACTCTTTAAAAAAAGCGTTTAAGTGGTATTATTCCAATTTCCACATCTGCTAAATAGTTCAGGTATTTACAGAAATAAATTATGCATTTATATTAATTTTGTGTAAGCTCAAAAGAAGATGTTAGTTGAATCGAATTCAGAAGATTTGGCAAAAAGTCATTGGATTAATCTGTTAATATTAAATTAAATTTTTCTTCTAAGTGTACATACAAGGAATTTTCTATTAGATATACATATGCATACGGTTTTTTTTTAGGAGTTCACTTTATAGCTTAAAACTCCCAGTCTAAGCATGAAGTAAAATTTCGAGTTTAGAAAAGCCTGAAAATTTGGTTTGGTCGGATAGCGCGAAGCGCGGAGCGGCCAAACCAAATTTTCAGGCTTTTCTAAACTCGAAATTTTACTTCATGCGCCACGCGTATTAAACACTGACAGCACTGAAATATTGTGTACGAGTAAACTTCTCTTTAAATCAGTTTATTATACGCGTGGCGCATGAAGTAAAATTTCGAGTTTAGAAAAGCCTGAAAATTTGGTTTGGTCGCTCCGCCCTTCGCGCTACGCGACCAAACCAAATTTTCAGGCTTTTCTAAACTCGAAATTTTACTTCATGCTTAACCTGGGAGTGGAAAACACTCGTTTTAAGCTTCAAATTGAACTTTAAAAAAAATGGTTTAAGTGGTATTATTCCAATTTCCACATCTGGTAAATAGTTTAGGTATTTACAGAAATAAATAATACATTTATGTTGATTTTGTGTAAGCTCAAAAGAAAAAGTTAGTTCAATCGAATTCAGTAGATTTGGCAAATAGTCATTGGATTAATCAGTTAATAAAGAACATTTTTCTTTCAAGTACACATACAGGGAATTTTCTATTAGGTATACATATGCATACGCTTTTTTTAAGAGTTCAGTTTGAAGGTTAAAACTGGTGTTTTCCACTCCCAGATTAAGCATGAAGTAAAATTTCGAGTTTAGAAAAGCCTGAAAATTTGGTTTGGTCGCGTAGCGCGAAGCGCGGAGCGGCCAAACCAAATTTTCAGGCTTTTCTAAACTCGAAATTTTACTTCATGCGCCACGCGTATTAAACACTGACAGCACTGAAATATTGTGAACGAGTAAATTTCTCTTGAAATCAGTTTCTTATACGAGTGGCGCATGAAGTAAAATTTTGAGTTTAGAAAAGCCTGAAAATTTGGTTTGGTCGCTTCGCGCTACGCGTCCAAACCAAATTTTCAGGCTTTTCTAAACTCGAAATTTTACTTCATGCTTAGTCTGGGAGTGGAAAACACTCGTTTTCAGCTTCAAATTGGACTCTTAAAAAAAAAGCGTTTAAGTGGTATAATTCCAATTTCCACATCTGCTAAATAGTTCAGGTATTTACAGAAATAAATAATGCATTTATGTTGATTTTGTGTAAGCTCAAAAGATGTTGTTAGTTGAATCGATCATCATCATCTTTATTTGACAAAATAGAATATACATGTTATACAATTCATACTTATATGTTATTTTGTTTGTCAAACAGGTTATCGACCTTAGGTCTTTCCACCTATTTTGTTTCTTCATTCTTCTTTTTTGCAGATATTTTGGTGTTAGTGAGTTATCGACGTGATGCTATAATGGTTTCAAATATTGTGTTAGTGGGAAATTTGTATTTGGATGGGATACGGGGATTTCTAGAAATACAAAAACGTTTAATTATTGAAAAATTATAGGGTGAATTTGAGAATTTTTCCAACAAATATGGATAGCGTTCGTCGATGGGGATAATTTGTGTCTGATCATATAGGGATTCATTTGAGGGATTAAATAGTGGATTGCGTGGATTTCGTATTTTGGTCAGGGTACGTAGGGAGGATCGCTCTGCAACGAGGATATTTTGTAGGGTGCGTGGGTAAGAGGATAGTAAAATGAAACCATAATCCAGCATCGGGCGGCATATGGTTTTGTAAATTTTAGTGGCCGTTTTAGTTGAAATGCCTCTGTTTTTGAAGGTGAGGCATCTAAAATGTTTAGCCCTTGCTATGATGCTGGATTTTGTTTTTTTGGCATGTTGTTGGAAGGAGAGTTTCTGGTCGAAGGAGATACCTAGGTATTTACATAGAGGGGAGGGTGGGATGGGCATGTTATTTATGAGGACTGTGGAAGAATTTTCAGATATTCTGTGGTGTGGGATAAGGATTTGAGATTTGTTTGGATTAATGGATATTCTCCATTTTAGGAACCAGGATTGGATTGTGTCAAGGAGTGCCTGTAAGGATGCTATTGCGGAGTTGAGATTGGTAGCATGGGAGACAAGGGCCGTATCATCTGCAAACTGTAGGACATATTGGGAGGAATTAAAGTATTTGGGGTCCTCATTATACAGATCGTGGGTGAATAGGTTGTATAGGAGAGGGGAACGTGGAGAGCCCTGTGGGACCCCTTGGCAAGGATGAAATGTGTATGACAGTTTAGATTTAAATTTTACCTGTAGGGATCTATTGGATAGGAATTGGTCGAGTAGTTGGATTATGTATGCGGGAAGGTTCAGCCGGTGACATTTATATAATATGCCTCGATGCCACACCGAATCAAAGGCTTTTCTGACATCGAGGAATGCCACCGCTGAGTGCCTATTTTCCAGATGGGACGTTTGGAGGTTGGAGCGTTTGTTTTGAAAACCAAATTGGTATTTGGGAATGCTTTTGGATATTAAGGAGTTAATGTGGTCTTTTAGGATCGATTCAAAGGTTTTGGCCAAAACTGGGAGTAGTGTTATTGGTCTATAACTTGATACAAGTGACGGGTTAGTGTTGGGTTTATGGATGCATACTATCATACCTTTCTTCCAGTTTAGTGGAAAATATGTGTTTTTAATTGTATAATTATAGGTGTTTACGATATATGAGTGTATAGTTGGTGCAAGTTTTTTAAGGATGCTCCGAGGAATGTTGTCGTATCCTGGAGATGTATTTTTTCCAGCCTTAATTCTGCGAAAATAATGTTCCTCGGTGATAACAAATTTGGGAGTGGGAGCGTGGGATGTAGACTGGAATGATAAGTACCAACTATTTATTATAGTCAATTGTCTTTTGTCGTATTCGTCATTGTCTGAAAATTGAAATGTCTGATTAAAATAGTCTGCAAAAATATTTGTAATTGTCTGTGGGTCGGTCGTTTCTTTATTTGTTGTTGGATTTATTAATGATTTAATCGTCTCAGTCTTCTTATACATATTTGGATAGTTTCTTTATTTGTGTCCAGTAGTTTTTTCCATCTTCTTCATTAATTTCTTTACATACGGTGAGCCATTTTTCTTTTTTGAATTCTAGAATGAGCTGTTTGATGTCTCTGTTCAGTTTATTGAATTTTGTTTTCAGTTCTGTGTTGTCCGTTTGTCGAATGTCTCTATATATTTGTCTTTTGTATTTAATTAGTCTAAGGATATATTTGGGAAGGGGGTACTTGTATGGAGTGCGGTTAACTTCAGGGGTATGTGCCTTGATGGAGTTAGTCAGTGCGTCTTGGAACATGTCTATGGTTTGAGGAGTTATACTAGGATTTGTGGCAATAAATTCTGTCATGTCGTCATTAACTTTGTCTATGTCACATTTGTGAAAATTTAATATTGATATGGGTGGATCTGAAATAGGAGAGGTTGGTATTTTAAGGTCGAATTGGATGGACAGATGATCTGAACCAAGATCTGGTGTAAGTATCAATGAGTGGATATATGGTTTCAGGTTCATAGTGCAAAGGAGAACATCGGGGGTGGAGCTTGGATTATTCGGCATAATGAATGTGGGAGGGGTAGGGATTCTTATGAAATTGGATTGGTTTAAGAAGTTATTGAGTTGTTTTTGTTTTGTTTTGTTAATGTTAAAATCACATATAATTATACAACTGTCACACAAGGCAGCCTTATTAAAAATTGTTTCTTCTATTCGGGAGTTAGGATGTATGTATGCTAGGAAAATATGGAGTTTTTGTGATTGGAAGGTTAAGGTAAAGTGGAGAGCTTCATTTAATATATTATTTATCTTAGGAGGATTGGCTTTTCCTATTGGGATTGTGGGATGAGTTGTTACTAAGGAGCCTCCTCGCTGGTTTCGGTTAAGAAGTCGATGGATTGGTTAAGGAATTCCAATTTGGGGGGGTATGGGGAGAGGGGCATTTGGTTTCTAGATATAGGGCTATTTGGGTATTTGATTCTGTTATATAATGGTTGATAAGATAGGATTTGGGATTTAAACCGTTGATGTTGGAGTACAAAATACGAACGCTATCCATTTCTGATAATGCTATGGGATATCTTTACACCGCTAATGGGGACTACAGGAGGAGGGATTTCGGGATGATTGAGGTCAAACATTGCAATGAAAACTCTATTTCCTGAAATGGAGACACATGTATCTATATTAAAAGAATAGATAAACTTTTCTTTTAATTTTTTAATTAATGCTTGCCTGTCTGTGTGTTTCGGGGCGTTAAGTTTGGTTAGGTAGGTATCAATAATTTGGTCGTGAGGGGTAATGGGTTTGTGAATACGTGAGGGTTTTGTTATTACTGGGTCAATATCTGCAGATTTTAAGTTGATAGACTTTAGTTTTGCGTTTGGAATGCCTTCAATGGGTTTTAACGGTCTGTTTGGACATTTTAAGGACCATGCTCCATGTCCCTCTTCGCCGCAGGACGTGCATTTCTCCGTCATTGTTGTTGTGCATGATGTTGTCTTGTGTGGCTCGCTACATTTCCCGCATTTTAGGTCTTCTTTGCAATTTTCCGTAGTATGGTCGAATTTCGAACATTTTCCACATGGAATTGGGAGTGGTGGTGGAGGTGCGGCTTCAACTACAGTGTATACCTTCATCATGTATTTGAATTTATTTTGGAGGAGATTGAGGTAATGTTGGTGGGATCCTGTAGTTGAATCGAATTTAGTAGATTTCGCAAATAGTCATTGGATTAATCTGTTAATACAGGAAATGTTTAAGTTTTTAAGCTTTTAAGTATACATACAAGGAATTTTCTATTAGGTACACATATGCATACGCTTTTTTTGTAGAGTTCAATTTGAAATTTTAAAAGAGTGTGTTCCACTCTCAGACTAAGCATGAAGTAAAATTTCGAGTTTAGAAAAGCCTGAAAATTTGGTTTGGTCGCGTAGCGCGAAGCGCGGAGCGGCCAAACCAAATATTCAGGCTTTTCTAAACTCGAAATTTTACTTCATGCGCCACGCGTATTAAACACTGAAAGCACTGAAATATTGTGAACGAGGAAACTTCGCTTGAAATCAGTGTCTTATACGCGTGGCGCATGAAGTAAAATTTCGAGTTTAGAAAAGCCTGAAAATTTGGTTTGGTCGCTCCGCGCTTCGCGCTACGCGACCAAACCAAATTTTCAGGCTTTTCTAAACTCGAAATATTACTTCATGCTTAACGTGGGAGTGGAAAACACTCGTTTAAACTTCAAATTAACCTCTTTTAAGAAAACAACGAATATTGAAAAATCTACAACACATAATAGGGATATGTATACTCAAAAGAAAAAATTCACAAGAAATTATGATTTAAAGCATTTCTAAATGAAAGAATACTAATATATTCGCGACCTAAACAGTATGACATTGTCATGTAACGTCAAAATTTGACACAACTAGGAAAAGTCATTGGAGATACAACTGTCGACATACTCTCTAAAAAATTTGAACCACACATTCCACATCTCTCCCGAATGCCACTATATGTCTGCAGCCCCACCAAGAAAAAGATTAAAATAAGAAAAAAACATTCAAATAAAACTATTAATGGCGGCTCGTGGGAAGAGCCGCCATTAATAGTTTTATTTGAATGTTTTTTTTTATTTTAATCTACCAGAAAACTTTTTGTGATAGACTTATCAGCAATGCAGAGATTTTTTGTGTGTTTATCTGCACATGTATTAATTTTTGAGAAATAGTTATTAAAATATATAATTCATATATTTTCCCTATAATCCACGTATTTAATGGAAAAATTCCCGATTTTTCATATATTAAAGTCCCCGTTACGGCCCGATTCCACCCCCGGTGCAAATAATAAGAGCACATCCCTTTAAAGCAGCCCCGCCGAACGCTCCATCCCCTTTAGTATACACAACATAAAAAGTTGTCCGTTCCGTCGGGGGTTGCTTGGTCGGGCTGTGGGAGGGCCGCGCCGGGTGGGGGGTCGGGATAGTGGTGGGGGAGCGAGTGAGTTCGGGGGAGGCCCGGCCGCCCAGTGGCGGCGGCGGTAGGGGTTGACGGTAGGGCGGGAGCGGGTGGCCGTGCAGAGGTGGGGGTGGGGGGTACACTTGTCATTGGGACGCGCACTCGCTCCTGGTGCTGGTGCTGCTGCTGCTGCGGGCTCGAATTTCCGAACACTAGGGTTTTCCCTCACGTCTCCTACAATTTCCTTCTGTGCTCCCTGTGTGTGTTGTTTTTTTTTTCTTTTTTTAATTACATCACAACGTGTTCTTTTATTATTTACAATTCATTACAGGTGCGCACGTATAAAATTGTATATTTGTTTACTTACTTTCGTTGCCTACTCTTTTTGTTTATGTTTCTCAGGGTTTCTTGTTTGTATTATTCAAATTTGCAATATTTAACCTATTCTACTGCTGAAATAATAATATATATTCAACATATCAAGATTTGATCATATTTCAGTCAATTATGAACAGTGGGTATGATTTAGATGAGATAATATGCACGATTCAGATAAAATTAATAGTGACTGTAACTTTGATAACACAGAAAGTGTCATTCAAATGCCATAGCAGACGTGACTTAAACGAGATAATAAGCGTTATTCCGATGCTATAGTGAGCGTAACTGTAGGCGTGATTCATATACAATTGTGGGCGTGACTTAGATACAACTGTAGGCGTAGCTTAGATTAATCTGTAGGCGTCGTCCAAATATAGTATATTCAATAAAAAAAATCTCTAGAGTGCCATGATTTAATCTTTTTAAAAATTTAAGTTAGCTACACGCTTTAGGAATTGTCATATCAAACGTCAGATACAATAATTCTAATGTATAATTTCAGAGTTGCCAACCTACAATATTTTCCATGGCACTCTAAAGTTTTTTTTTTTATTAAACATACGATACAATACAGGGCGTGACTTTGATAAACCTCTAGGCGTGATTCAAATAGAATTGTGGACGTGGCTCCATTTGGGATTGTATTCGAATCACGCCTAGAGCTTTATCAAAGTTACGTCCAGTATTCTAAAACTGTAGGCGTGGTCCAAAAACAAACTAATAAATGTATCCAAACTTTGACCTGCAGTATATATCGGATAAATATCGATATATATCCGACATTTTCTATAAATATCATGACATTTCCGAACCCTGGTTCAAGTAGAAGATAAGACTGTATGCATCAGATGGAATTGTGGTCGTGACACACTGATTTAAAACACAAATATGGGTGTGACATGAATAAAACACAAACACAATAGTGGGCGTGACTTGAAATAAACAGTGGTCATGACACACTGATTCAAAACACAAATATGAATGTGACATGGATAAAACTTAAACACAATAGTGGGCGTAACTTGAATTAAACAGTTTAATTCAAGTCACGCCCACTATTGTGTTTGTGTTTTATCCATGTCACACCCATATTTGTATTTTGAATCAGTGTGTCACGACCACAATTCCATCTGATCCCTACAGTCTTATCTTCTACTTAAACCAGGGTTCGAAAATGTCATGATATTTATAGAAAATGTTGGATATATATAGTAGACGTTATTCAAACTCAATCATGGGTGTAACTCAGTGGCGGATCCAGCGAGAAATGTTGGCGGAGGGGACATTTGCTAATGAAAACTGTTTTAAAAATGTATTTGTTATACATAAATGCATATTTTTTTCTCTAATTTGTTAACTTTATTATAAACTAGGGTGGATCGTGGATCCGCGCCTGGTGTAACTTAGATCAAATAGAATTGTTAGCGTGAATTAGATAAAACAGCACTTTGCACCAACTGTTCAACAGTAACTAAAATTTAATCCGTTGGTCTTTTAATTATATCTGCAAATTTAAATAAAACAAAACTAATATTGTTTAGATAATTGGAATAATTTATACACAAATTCCAATGGAAGTAGCTTGAAAATCAAATTAAGTGACACCCAACAAATTGATTGATCTTGCCCACTTTTTACTTTTTAGTAATCTATTGGTATCATAGAGATTCACGCTTCAATTGATATCATCAAGCGTGAATCTCTAAAATACCAACAGGCTATTAATCAAAAAGTCCGTAAGAACGATCAATTGTCGTTACGCACTTTCTACACTGTAATAATAATAAAGAAAAACCCCCGATTAGAAAAGCTTTGACTTTCTACACTGTAATTATAATAAGGAAAAAGCCCCGATATAGAAAATGTTCGTTCAACACCCTGTATAAATAAGGAGCTGATATATGACATATATGCATATCTGGCGGGATCAAAATCTACCGGCAGGAAACAGCTGGCACGGTGGTATCACATCACGTATTCACCCAATATGGTGCACCTCTCTTCAGAAACAGGTGTTCATTACACACATGTGCCAGTGCCACCTCACCTTTCGCATGCGTTTTAAAAACAAAAAATACCACGCATAAAAACAGCGTACGATGGCAACATTTTTTGCGTTACTTTTTTTATTGAATTTTTATTTCTGTAATTGCGGAAACTATAATTAATGCACGCACGAATATTAATATTCGCTTTATCATTGGATGCTCGAATGACTGCACATACCGGAAACGGTACGTTTCCTATACCCTTCCTTGGTTTCCGTATTTATTTACTTTATACTAATTACTTATTTTTAATAAACTATACAAGGTGTCCACAAATGAAATCAAAACTTATCAGTGTGTTTTCTCACTAAAATTACTTCATTTTGATGTATCAATAAACCATGATTACTTCACGATAACTAAATTAGTTGATTATTAAAATATCTTGATATAACCGAATATTGTATCGTATGTTCAATAAAAAAAAAACCTATAGAGTGCCATGGAAAATATTTTAAGTCGGCAACTCTGAAATTATATATTATAATTATCATAACTGTATGTTTTTGAGTTTACGTGAAGTGATTATTACACTCAATAATACTGTTATTCTTTACTTCACTTTTTATTTGTATTTGAATAAAACAACGCAGTTGGGAGGGTTTCACTTTTATTAATAAAAGTGAAACCCTCCCAACTGCGTTGTTTTATTCAAATAGTATTATGGAGTTTCATCATGTATCCGCCTCATCAATTAAATATTTTATTTGTATTGTTGGATGTACATTTCGAGACATAAGGTGTTCATTATCAATGACAAACTGTTTGTTATTGGTAATGAGCACTTTGTGTCTCGAAATGTACATCTATCGATACAAATAAAAAGTGAAGTAAGGAATAGCAGTCTTTTTTAGTGAATAATTATCATGTTTGACGTTTTATATGTCAATTCCTAAGGTGTGTAGCCAGGGACGTAGCCATGGGGGGGGGGACGCTCCCCCCCCCCAAAGCTAAGGCAGTTGGCAAATTTTACTTTATAATGAAAAATTGCTAAACCAGTTGGCAAATCTAAAAAAATTATATGATGTAAATGGAT
The DNA here is from genome assembly GCA_932526585.2 of Philonthus cognatus. Lineage (NCBI taxonomy): Eukaryota > Metazoa > Arthropoda > Insecta > Coleoptera > Staphylinidae > Philonthus > Philonthus cognatus. The sequence goes on along the minus strand of OW052247.1, from coordinate 51,525,703 downwards.
ATGTTCCCAGAAAATGGGTTAGGGCTTAATGCAGTTGGCAAATCTCGGACGAAACAAATTGATGAACATTAATAAGTTTTACTAAAAGAAAATTTCAATTGGAATTAAAACAAATTAATGTAAATAATCTACGTCTTATTTGATATCTGCATTAAAAACGAAGTGAAATCGATGCAGGAAGTGATGAACACAGTGAAGGAAAATAAAAATGTGTTTGCGTTATCCTTTAAACTATGTCAGCTAATATATACAGCCGGGCTTTCAGTGGCAACAAATGAAAGAAGCTTTAGTTCATTGAAATTTGTCAAAAATTCATTGCGTTCTAGAATGAAGGAAGATCGCTTTGACGCATTAATAATTTTGAAAACAGAATCTGATATTACTGATAATATTGAATTATCAAATATTGTGAACTCCTGGGCTAAACTAAAGCATAGGCGAGTTATAATAAACTAATTCAAATTGTAAAACTCCATGTTTTATTAGGTATTGGTTAAATGTAATTATGTACATATGTTATAAAATATATTAGGAAGTACAAAGCACTATATTATTGGATAATAAATAGAGCTTAATTTATATAAATCAATGTACTACGTTATATTAATTTGTTAAAATAAAATAATATAAAAATAGACATTTTTATTTTAATTTTGAAGTTGGAAAATTATAGGTGTTTCTCCCCCAAAAAGTTAAGGCTTCGCTACGCCCCTATGTGTAGCCAACTTAAATTTAAAAATAATTGAAATCATGACACTCTAAAGGATTCGTTTTAATAAACATACAATAAATCGATTAATACATTAATTATACATTATTACAATATACAGGGTGTTTCATTTAACCTAAGACTGCTAAGTATTGGAAGAATAAAGCGTTATATGCAAAAATGTATCAAATAAATTTTTTTACATTTTTGCATTATTGGAGGTTTCTCTAATATTTTCAGGAGGCAAATTAACCTGTCGTAATAATTGCTGTCCCCTGTTTGGGAAGCTGAGTAAGAGTAACATTTTAAATAGAAACCCCTACTTTTTATTTTCTATTTGAATTGTATGTCAGAAAATAAATAACTTCTGCCTGAATATCTCTTATCGATTCGTGGCAGATGGCGCTGTAATTAGCGATTATATTTTTGTCTATAATTTAAAAAAATAACTATTACACTGTTATGAAAGCAATTATTATAACAGGTTAATTTGCCTCATGAAAATATTGGGGGTTTATTTGAAACATTGTTTGAAATAATGCGTAATTCTCTAGATATTTAGCAGTCTTGTGTTAAATAAAGCATCCTGTATACAGCTTACCAAACTGTCGATCATGCCCCACTGGTTGGTCATGATCTTTAAGCACAGTATATATCCTACCCAGTAGTGTCACTTCGTGTCGGCGCTTTGATCTTTTGTAAAATAAGTAGTCTTCGCGCAGGTTTTGTGCGCAGCCGTCAAAAGTACTCATAGTTCATATATTATATAGAGAGAAATATTCCAAACGATTTTGGCGGCAAATAGGTACTATATTTTAACTGGGCGTATTTTATAACTATAACCTAAATATGATACACGTATGATACTTCTTTTAAGTCTGCGTATTCCAAATTCAGCCTGTTTTCTGTAAATCTTTAGATATTCTTTGTTTTTTTTAAGTTCAATTTGAAGCTTTAAACGAATGTTTTCCACTCCCAGACTAAGCATGAAGTAAAATTTCGAGTTTAGAAAAGCCCCGTGAAAATTTGTCGAGGGTCGCGTAGCGACCCGAGACAAATTTTCTGGGCTTTTCTAAACTCGAAATTTTACTTCATGCGCCACGCGTATAAAACACTAAAATATTGAGAATTTTATGTATATTTGAACTTCAAATCTGTGTTTTATACGCGTGGCGCATGAAGTAAAATTTCGAGTTTAGGAAAAAGTACATATATTATAAAAATGGAAATATACCAAACGATTTTGGCGGCAAATAGGTACTGTATTTGAACTGGGCGTATTTTATAATTATAACCTAAATATGATATACAGGGAGTTTTTCTTTTAAGTATACGTATTCCAAATTCAGCCTATTTTCTTCAAATCCTTAGATATATCTTGTTTTAAGTTCAATTTGAAGCTTTAAATTTCGAGTTTAGAAAAGCCCCGTGAAAATTTGTCGAGGGTCGCGCAGCGCCCCGAGACAAATTTTCTGGGCTTTTCTAAACTCGAAATTTTACTTCATGTGCCACACTACAAAACACAAATATTGTGAATTTATGTATATCTGAACCTCACTTGAAATCAGTGTTTTATACGCGTGGCGCATGAAGTAAAATTTCGAGTTTAGAAAAGCCCAGAAAATTTGTCTCGGGTCGCTGCGCGACCCTCGACAAATTTTCACGGGGCTTTTCTAAACTCGAAATTTTACTTCATGCTTAGTCTGGGAGTGGAAAACACTCGCTTAATAATAATTGGTATTTAGCATTGTACAAACATTTTCTTGTATAAATAATTAAGTTGCATTACACATCTTGTAACAGTAATATTAAAGAAGACATTAATAAATTTTAAAGCAGTTTTAGTACAACACTAACGAAAAGCATTGATATAAATAAAATTAGAAACAACAGTATTGTTGTTCTATTATGTAATTCGTAGACCGCGCCTAATTTAGAATTTGGAACTTGATGTAAACTCGAGAAATGTATTGGTACTTACTTATCATCTTCGGCTTATGTAATAAAGATAATATCAGATGAATTAGAATGCATACTGTTTACAAGAAGGCACGTTACAACTCATATTTGTTTTCGTCGTTGAAACTAACGAGCACGAAGTACCATCGGCGTACATAAAATGATGGAACAAATCGAATATTGGATAATGTCAAATATAACCAAATTTATACCGGTTAAATCAGGATAAAAAACTTGATTTACCCGATATAAATTTGGTTATATTTGACATTATCCAATATTCGATTTGTTATTTGTAGGGAATATGCACATAATAATTAGTAATTGTCAGGAATAACGAACAAGCTTTTAATAATACGTCAGAATAATACAATGAATACAGCCCCAGATCGCGCGCGCAACGCACTGCCGTCCTTTTACACCCCGCCACCAGCGGCGCGCACAACGCACTGAAGGCAATCGGTTGCTTACGATCGTAGCCAGGCCCGCACTGCAAGCAGGGCCGTACTCATAAGCAGGGCCGTACTCATAATTGCCTACATATTAAAGGTTATTAAATTATTTTAAATATTATTAAAGTGACAATGACAATATGTAAACGAAATAAATTATCAAAACACTTTTTTAATTTTTGACACATCAAATGACAATTAATTGACAAGTCCAAAGTTTGATACACACTAGAAAACTTTTACGCGTCCCAACATTTTGTTTTCACCGATGGTATCTAATCACACAAGAAGCTAAATGACAACAACAACAAATCTTTATTATCAGAGGATACAAAATAAATAAATACATTATTCGCTACAATAAATAAATAAATTCAAATTCCTCTTGATAACTGGCTATCGACCAGAGGTCTTTCTGCCGTCTAAGTGACATTAATCATTAATCTAATTATGACATAATTAATTTTAAATGACACTCCGTCGATCGCCATATGATCGCGATGACGGCTTCGATATACTGTGAAAATTACTGCGATTTTCATAATGCATTTTTCGAGAAAATGATAAAAGCTAGAATTACGTACGATATATACGACTTATAAAATGGCCTTAAGGCTAGGTGTGATTTTTTTCGTAACTCTAGCTTGACTAGGAAGGTTGAAATTAAAATTTCCGACTGACATTCGAACCGACTTTTAAAATGACCGCCATGTAATCGCGATGACAGCTGCGCACCAAACCTGCGCAAGGTTAACTTATTGTACAATAAATCGCGAAGTGAGACTACTGCGTATGCGTATGATAAGTATATTTTGAACTTCACATCAAATTGTCGTTTTATACGTCTAGCGTATGAAGTCACAAAAATGTCAGGCTTTTCTAAACTCGAAACATTACTTCTAGCTCGAATAAGGAGTGGAGGCCATTGTTAATAATATAATATGTCACCAGAGTAGTATGCAGCATTTTATAAATGAGCGGATATGTTGCACACGAGCCGCGCAGCGGCGAGTGCAGTATTCCGCGAGTATGTAATTGCCATACCACTCGAGAAACGTACGATACTGTACCTACGCCCTAACGAAATAAACAATGAGCATGGAAGAACAACTTATTTAATAAATAATGTTTGATAGTAACATGACGTTGATGAAAATTAAATTACTACTCGATCAATACACATCAAAGAAATGTCATTTGGTTGTGCGGTAATCAATCAGCTGTTCAGCTGTCAGCATGTTATATACTTCTCAAAGCTATTACGTGCATGTGTAGGTAATGTCAATCATACGCGTCAAGATGACAGTGTGGTATGATGCGGCTACTAGATAAGGCGTAGGTAAAAGTTTTAAATTTAGTCGGAAAATAACCATAATAATGAATATAAATAAAATCCCAATATTTTCATTATTTTTTATAAAATCATTTTTTTGAATTTATTTTACGCTCGAGTAGTTTTTTATATTTATATATTTTTCAATAAAATTTAAATATTATTTTAATAATATTATACAGTACACGCTGGAAAAAATAAAACTGAAAACAGTTGGACGAATGTATTTTTAAACAAACAAAACAAGCGTATGAAATTTCGCTAATAGCATTGGAAAAAAACATGTGTAAACTTTCCCGTCGTTTTTTTTTTTCACCCCGAATTTTCATTTCGCCCTAAAATGTGGATGATAAATAACAAACTTTTTTATTCCTAGAGCGACAATTAAACACATATTTGCATAAATATTCAATTTTATATTTTTGCACAAATAAATTAATCAAAATATTTATGTATATACAGTGTGACCAGCTTATATTTTTTATTTTTGGGTTTTACGTCAACTATTTCCGCTGCTATGGCCAATCATGACGCCGGAGATTAGGTCTACAGCTATCCGGGAATTTTGCCGAACCCGGTGGGAGTTCCAACCCACCGGTAGGGATCTTTAACGTGCACGCAACATCCAGGCAGTACACGGGGCCTACATGCATTTAACGTCATATCCGAGAAGACGGAGTGTTTGGCATTTTTATCCTAACCTATATAAATGCAGACAACTTGTTAGGCCGGTATTTGAACCCCGGCCCGTGGCGTGGCAGTACAACACTCTAACCACTACACCACCAAGCTGCCCTGCTAAAATATTAAAGATAGAAAAAAGTTTAATATTTTTGAAAAGGCTGGTCAAGATATTTCAATTTATTTAACGGAAGTTAATTTAAATTAGTACATTAATATCTTAAAAGCTAAAAATAAAATGAAATATAAATACAATTTCAATTTATATATTTAACGGAAGTCCATTTAAATTGGTACATTAATTTCTTAGAAGCTAAAAATAAAATGAAATATTAATACAAATACATAATAAATATAAGTACATAAAAGAGTAAAAAATAAAACACATTATGTATAAAGGACGATAATAATATATTACGTCACGAGAGTGGTATCCCCAAGAAAATCGCTCGAATTTTAAAAGCTCAAAATTAGGTTAGAAAAAAAAATGATAACGTAAGATTAACCTTAAGCAGTATATTTTGAACTTAAATTCAAATCAGTGTTAACACGCCTGGCGCATTAAGTCAAATTTCGAGTTTAGAAAAGCCTGAAAATTTGGATTTGCCGGGGCGCGATTCGCTCTAATCGCGCGCCCCGGCAAATCCAAATTTTCAGGCTTTTCTAAGCTCGAAATTTTACTTCATGCTTAATCAAGGAGTAAAAACACTATTTCACCGCTTTTATAAAATCAATTAATGTCTGAAGATCTCAAACAAAATATTGAAAATCTTCTATCAAACATCGACATTCAAGAAAATATATTGATTTCCTTTTATACCAGAGTAAATTCCTATGCTTCCACGACAACTGAAACTCCTCTCCCTTCTCCCTTAAAACTAATAACACTCCTTACTTTCGACTCATAATTAACATAAAGCAATTAAAAACACTCATTCAAGCTTCAACCTTAATATATGGCCAGCGTGTGTACATTCGTAATTGTAAAACACATATGCGCGAACCTATACGTGTGTGTGTGTGTGTGTGTACTTAGGCTGGAATTTCATTTTGTGAACCATTAATATGAATCTAGTGCCATCAATATAACAAAATTACTGCACTGTTACCCCGAGCACAGTCGGCCAGTCCGTTGATGACACCTGTTGGCTCGGCGCGGCCCTCGAAGGGACAGAAGGGCGGCAGCGCTACATTGTGTCGTTCCCTGCAAAGTTATTCTGTATGCAAGGGAAGATCTCGCAGCTGAAATTTGTTGTTGTGTGGCCCTACCCCCATTCCTTCCCGTTTTAAAAGGGCCAAGGTGTACGGTTTATTGGTTTTCTTAATTAATTTTATACGCATACACACTTGGAAACTATAAATTTCATTTTGAAATGTTTGTGTTCTTGCAGTTTGATATTTTATTTGCTAATTACGTTAGTTTAAGTTGAAAGGTATATTGGATTTTCTTAATTGAAATAGATGTAAATCAACGGAATTAATTATTGTGTTCCGGTATGGAAAGTATATGAACTAACGTGTTAGAATTCGTGATGAATGATCATGAAGTTCTCTCTAATGAGAAAGGTTAACTTAATTGTGTGCCTTTAATATTAAATTTAATGCCACCCAAGTTTGCACTATGTGCAAAGGTTAGCTTAGATGAATGCCTGCAATGTTAAATTTAGCACCACTCAACTTACGTTATTGGTAAATGTTTGTGTAAAGGTTAGCTTAGTTGCATATATCCAATGCTTAGATTTACACCACTCAACTTACGTTATTTTCAAATGCTTATGCAAAAATTAGTTTAGTTTCGTGCCGTCAATATTTAATTTAACGCCATTTAACTGTCATCATTTGCGAAATGTATTTCTAAAGTATAAATGAAATTGCCAATTCTTGGTTGCAGAATACTTCAAACATTAAAAGTGCGATTCTTTTCGCAATCTACAACAAGTTAGTCTTACAAAGACTACATCAAACACTCATTGAAACAACTACTTCCCGGGCTAATACCCCGACAGACATTGAATTATACAACAAATGTTTGCTGTTACATACAGTAACCTACTGCAAATGTAACAATTTGGGTCATATTATTCAGGCCATCTATAGACGCGTTTCGAGATTTATCTCCGTCCGTCGGGGTATTAGGCCGGGAAGTAGTTGTTTCAATGAGTGTTTGATATAGTCTTTGTAAGACTAACTTGTTGTAGATTGCGAAAAGAATCGCACATTTAATGTTTGAAGTATTCTGCAACCAAGAATTGGCAATTTCATTTATGCTTATGTTTGAACGGTAACGTGACCGCCAATCTAAGGTGTCAAATTGTTTAGAGGGAATGGCAAAGCTATACTGATGAGAGATAAATCTCGAAACGCGTCTATAGATGGCCTGAATAATATGACCCAAATTGTTACATTTGCAGTAGGTTACTGTATGTAACAGCAAACACTTGTTGTATAATTCAATGTCCGTCGGGGCATTAGCCCGGGAAGTAGTTGTTTCAATGAGTGTTTGATATAGTCTTTGTAAGACTAACTTGTTGTAGATTGCGAAAAGAATCGCACTTTTAGTATTTCTAAAAAGTGTTCCAATTCAAACAAGACTAATTCAAATTCAAAACTATTTGAATTCGAGAAATTAGGCTTACGCTTGTTATAGTTTGCACACTTTAAACATAATATATAAAATTACGAAAATTCGTGTAAAATGTAAACAATATGTCTTAATTAATAAGCCAATTTAAGACAATAAATATTCACTGAAACGGGAAGTAGTTGTTTTAATGGTTATTTATTGTCTCAAATTGTTTTATTAATTAAGACGTGTTGTTTACATTTTACACGAATTTTCGTAATTTTATATAGGATGATTTAAATTATAAGTAAAAGCAGGCAGCACTTTTTTGTGTGGTTGCCCAGAAAGCTAATTAAATGATGGAATAAATTTGAGGTTATGGTAAACTATGTGTTAACAGTCAGTAGTGCCAATCTAATTTAAAATTCAAAGGCTATTCTAATTAATATTTTAAATAATAGCACAGTATATTACGTCATTATTATTCATACACCAAAATATTGATTCTCATATTTTTATTATACGAATAATTTTCTTCGTTGGTTCGTTAGAGCCCAGCACAAGTAATTAACAAAACTAACAAATTTTTGGAAGCCCTGCCCTGGCCGGTCCGGTATTTTTATTATAGTTTAAATGTCGTACGTTAATCTGGATTAATATCTACGTCGAAAAGCATCATAAACTGTCAAAAAGTGCAACGAAAAGGAGAAAGCGATCAAGTGTTTATTATGTAAAAGTGAGGCAATATTGAAACTGACACACCGTCGAATGTGAAAAATATGTAAAAAAAGTATTTGGGGCAGCTTGGTGGTGTAGTGGTTAGAGTGTTGTACTGCCACGCCACGGACCGGGGTTCAAATACCGGCCTGACAAGTTGTCTGCATTTATATAGGTTAGGATAAAAATGCCAAACACTCCGTCTTCTCGGATATGACGTTAAATGCATGTAGGACCCGTGTACTGCCTGGATGTTGCGTGCACGTTAAAGATCCCTACCGGTGGGTTGGAACTCCAACCGGGTTCGGCAAAATTCCCGGATAGCTGTAGACATAATCTCCGGCGTCATGATTGGCCTTAGCAGCGGAAATAGATGACGTAAAACCCAAAAAAAAAAGTATTGAAAAGTGTGAGAATCGTACGAAAACTCTAAAGAAATTCTCGAGAATGTTGGACGCCAGTGCTTGTGTAAGATGCGATAGATGTTACTTACGTTAGATTAGATAACAGTTACCTAATAAGATGCACTCTGCCTAACCTAATCTAACACAATGTGTCATCCGACCTAATATAACTTAACGCAAGTTGTCTTTTAGCCTAACCTAAATTAACTATTCCGATAGTCTCTAGAAATGATAGGTTAGATGGAAGTGTTTAATATACTTACTTAATTTGTGAAGTTATAACAGGTTAGGTTATAACTTCACAATTTTTCATGTAACCTAACATAACCACACCACAATGTATAACTTAATATATCATCTAACTACACTCTTGATAATGCCGTAAAAAGCGAAACTAGTCGACTAAATAGAAACAAGTAGTGAAACAAACCAAGGGTTTTTAATTTATCCTTTAATATTATTTTAAAATGTTTCATCAAGTGATAAATGAGAAAGTTATTCAAGAAATATCTAACTAACCTAATCTAACACAATGTGTCACCCGACCTAATTCAATTTAATACAATTTGTCTTCGTAGGTTAGACTACCTGATCTAGCCATTCTGATAGTCACTCCTAAAGTTAGGTAAGATGCAAATTTTTAATATACTTACTTACTTTATAAACAGTTTAGGTTACAACTTCAGAATTTGTCATCGAACCTAACCACATAATGTATAACTTAACCTAACATCACAACTTGCCATCTAACCTAACTAAATATCGTGTAAAAATCGTGTAAAAAAGTATTCTCTGTACATTCCTTGATAATGGCTAGAAGCCGAAACTAGTCGGAATAATAAGTAAAACGTTAGTGAAACAAACCAAGTGTTTTTATTTCAAATTTTATTTTAATCATGTTTCACCAAGTGATTAATGAGAACATTGTGAAAGATAACCTAACTAAATTAAATTGTAGAGTTGTGCTAGGACGGATGCTAACCTAACCTAATTTCACAATTTGTCCTCTAAGTTAACTTTACGATTTGGCATTTAAATTAACTTTACAACTTGTCATCTAACCTAACAAGAACTAGACCACTGCACGGGCCGGGCCTTGAATTTATTAAAGCTGGCCGAACCGGGCTTCCAATCCAAAATATGAGACAGGGCCGTGCTGGGCCGGGCCTGACTGTTTTTTAAAGTTTGTTATTGTTTTTTATTGCAATCGATATCTATAAACAAATAAACATACAGAGAGTTTTATGTAACACTGAACATTTTCATAACGAGAATTTTTTTTTTTTAAGTATCCATATGCATACGTTGCACATTTTTCAATGCTCGGCTTATTAAAAGAATTTAATGTGAAGCTTTAAGCTCCCAGGCAAAGCATGAAGTAAAATTTCGAGTTTAGAAAAGCCTGAAAATTTGGTTTGGTCGCGTAGCGCGAAGCGCGGAGCGGCCAAACCAAATTTTTAGGCTTTTCTAAACTCGAAATTTTACTTCATGCGCCACCGGTACAAAACACTGCTGCAATATAAAGTTTTGCGGTGTGTTTCAAACTTCGTAATAAGTCAGTGTTTTGTACCGGTGGCGCATGAAGTAAAATTTCGAGTTTAGAAAAGCCTAAAAATTTGGTTTGGCCGCTCCGTTATGTGTAAATCAGGTTGCCATTACAAATTGTAGCCAATCAATCGCAATTAATACCTAAACTTGTACATCGTTTTAAGTACATATGTCCCAATTACAGCGTATATGCTGTAAATCTTTAGATAATCGTTTTTTTTTTTTATGAGTTCAATTTGAAATTCGAAAAGAGTGTGTTCTACTCCCAGACTAAGCATGAAGTAAAATTTCGAGTTTAGAAAAGCCTGAAAATTTGGTTTGGTCGCGTAGCGCGAAGCGCGGAGCGGCCAAACCAAATTTTCAGGCTTTTCTAAACTCGAAATTTTACTTCATGCGCCACCGATACAAAACACTGACTTATTACGAAGTTTGAAACACACCGCAAAACTTTATATTGCAGCAGTGTTTTGTACCGGTGGCGCATGAAGTAAAATTTCGAGTTTAGAAAAGCCTGAAAATTTGGTTTGGCCGCTCCGCGCTTCGCGCTACGCGACCAAACCAAATTTTCAGGCTTTTCTAAACTCGAAATTTTACTTCATGCTTAACCTGGGAGTGGAAAACACTCGCTTAAAGCTTAAAATTGAATTCTTTTAATAAGCCGAGCTTAAAATGTGCAACATATGCATATGGATACTTCAAAGAAAAATTCTCGTTGCGAAAATGTTCGGTGTTACATAAAACTCTCTGTATATTTACAAGTGTGATAAACCTTTATTAGCTAGTGTTTTGAAACTCCGAGAAAATTTTGCAAAGGCAATAGTTATCTAAATTCTGTGAAAACAAATTAAAACTAGAGTGAATTTCGCGCGCAGTTTTCATGTGAAACTCATCGCTCAAACTGCCAAAACAAACGAATTTCGGGTGGTAAATTCTGCAACGGTGACACTTGCATCAATTCCAATTAAACGATTGAAAACAAAACTACTATTCGCTCAGTTCTCATTTATGAAGTTTTACTTTAACTGCCAAAGCAAACGATCGTCATTCCATCCGACTGTCTCAAAACAAACGAATTACGGCTGGTATCTCCCTGCAACGATGACAGCTATGAAAATTCCATTAAAACAAATTAAAATAAATGTGAGATTTACACGAATTTTATCTGAAACATTTCCTCTATCAAAACAAACGAGCTACGCGCCAAAATCAATCGATTTTGACAGCTGTCAAATGTTTAACATTGGCGTTTGACGGCGCCTGCAAATATCGTATGTTCAATTTAAAAAAACCTCTAGACGATTTATTCTTTTTTTTAATTTAAGTTGGCTACACGCTTTAGAAACTGACATATAAAACGTCAGATATAATGATTATATTACATAATTTCAGAGTTGCCAACCTACAATATTTTCCATGGCATTCTAGAGGTTTTTTTTTAATTGAACCTTCGATACATAACGTAGTGCGATGAGCTGCACGTATTTTTTGAAATATTTGTATATTTTCTTAATTCATTTATTTAACCATTAACAATCGAGCAATTATTGAGTTAAATAAATTGATTGTGAGTTACGCGAAGATCAAATTAATTTAACGAATAAAGCACTAATAACCTTTCTTCGCACTTTTATTTGAATTACCAAATGTACATTTCGGACACAAAGTGACCATTATCAATGGATTAACACTGGTGTTAATCCATTGATAATGGTCACTTTGTGTCCGAAATGTACATTCGGTAATTCAAATAAAAGTGTGAAGAAAGGTTATTAGTGCTTTATTCGTTAAATTAATTATTGAGTTAATTCTAAAAGTTGATTTTGGGTAAAACTCTGGATTTCTTTTTAGGATTCCAATGAATGACTTATGATAAATTAATAGTTGAGGCTGTTACTTGGTGAAAATATTTCATTGTTTTATACGCGTGGCGCATGAAGTAAAATTTCGAGTTTAGAAAAGCCTGAAAATTTGGATTTGCCGAAGCGCGACTCGCTTCGCTCGCGCGCCCCAGCAAATCCAAATTTTCAGGCTTTTCTAAACTCGAAATTTTACTTCATGCTTAGTCTGGGAGTGGAAAGACTCGTTTGAAACTTCAAGTTGGACGCTTTTATAAAATCGACGAATGCCTGAACATTTACAGCATATAGATTTTTTATATTTAAAAAAATATTCCGACTATGTAATATCATAAGTCAACAATTTTACTAAATAACACACTTGGTTAAGATTTCACTGTTTATTGATTGACACTGCAACAATTGTTTCGCCACTCGAGGCTTCATAAGGCGTAGAATAATGATTTTATTTTATTATTCACTGTGTGAAAAAACAATTGTGGCAGTGTCAATCAATAAACAGTGGAATCTTAACCAAGTGTGTTATTTAGTAAAATTGTTGACTTATGATATTACATAGTCGGAATATTTTTTAAATATAAAAAATGTATATGCTGTAAATGTTCAGGCATTCGTCGATTTTATAAAAGCGTCCAATTTAAAGTTTCAAACGAGTCTTTCCACTCCCAGACTAAGCATGAAGTAAAATTTCGAGTTTAGAAAAGCCTGAAAATTTGGATTTGCCGGGGCGCGCGAGCGAAGCGAGTCGCGCCCCGGCAAATCCAAATTTTCAGGCTTTTCTAAACTCGAAATTTTACTTCATGCGCCACGCGCATAAAACAATGAAATATTGTAAAGTTAGAAATGGACTGAACACTTTTTTTAATGATTAATAATCGAAATATTTAAATAACATAATATCTACTGACTGAATGGCTAACCTAACCGCCTAAGTCAATTCCCTAATAATCATCTCACCCCCCAACCTAATTTCTATCCATCGACCTTTCCTAAAAAAAAAATATTCACATTTTTCTTCACACTTTCCAAAGTCAGGTATCAAATTAACTTACGTTATTTAGTAATTTAATTAAAAAACCATTAGTAATGTTGCGTTATTGCATCAATGGCGCTTAATAGGTTAATATACAGGATGGGTCGACTAAGTTCGGAATTGTTTGGAGATTGCGAATATCGTAATATTTTTGACATTAGATTTTATCATCTTTGTCTAGTCAAAATAGAGACAAAAAAATGTTTGTGTTGTTTAAGATCGAATGTACAATTGACGTCTTCATTTAAAACAAAAATGACATTTACGATTAGAATTGATATTTTGTATAATACAGAAAGTAATAAGACAGAAATTACATGATTTTTACGTAAGGAATAATGATAATAATACTTTATTTTCCAACGGAAGAACCAATACAGGGAAAGATTAAACATTCGCATACAAATATGTAATATTTCGTATTATTGCTTACGTACAAATAATGTAATTTGTCTTATTATGGGTTCAACAAAACGTATTTTCCATCCGTGGATGATTGCTTGTTAAATACACCTAATATTTAATTTTTGTATCTAAATTGTAGGTAAAAATAACATTTTATTTTTCTGTTACACATGTTTAATTATTTTAGTATAAAATATAATGATTTATCTTTTTATAATAATTTTTTGCAGTAAGTATATATTTATTTAAAAGAAATAAAGTTTCTCGCATGTCGATTTATTTTCCTCCTCTTTATTTAAGCAGATGTAAATCAAGGGGATTTCTATAATCTACTTGATAAATCGTGTTTGCAAAGCGATCGAACGGAAAACGGTGTAACCTTTTTAGACGTCCAAGGACAGATAGGTAAGTCGTGGTCTTTTGTTTGTGCGATAGAAAAAAAAATCGTTTGCATAAAGATGTTATGCATAACTTATAATCATGTCCAAGGTCTTCACGAGATCTTGAATGGAGAAATGTTTAATAGAAAAAAAAAAACGTTTAATTTGCACAAAAATTCATTTTATGTAGGAAATGTAAAAATTACAATTATTTTTTTAAAATTTTTTTTATTGGGTTTGGCTTTTGCCTGGCCTTAGTAACGTAGACTATTGGCCAACATCAATTTTTATTTTATTTATTCCATATAAGTATTTAATTCTTTACACGCTTATGCAACTAATTATGGACGGCACAACTCATTCACACACATCCATGGCTTCAGAGGGTGCCAAGTTCCCCATAAGAAACTGGCACCCCCGGTGGGATTCGAAACCCACGACCCTCTGGCCCAAGAGCAGGAGCTCTACTCACTGACCCACGAGGGTCCCGAAATTACAATTAAGAATTTGGATTTCTGCTGCACTACGCTTTCTTTTTTTTAAGGTTTTCAAACCCAAAATTTTACTTCTTGCTTAATCAAGGAATGCAAACCCTTGTTAAAAGCTACTCAATTCTCACGTACTTAATGACTTTTATTCTTAAAACAATGTGATATTGTGATCTGCCGATGAATTATCGGCAAACCGGATTTGATACACAAATAAAAATTTCAAAAATGAAAATGTGGGTAAATTTACAATTCCTATATTGTTTTCACTTACCTTGTGTTTAGAATAATTTGTTCACGACAATCTTATACACAGAGTTTTATGTAACACCGAACATTTTCATAACGAGAATTTTTATCCATATGCATACGTTCCATATTTTTCGATGCTCGGTTTATTAAAGGAATTTAATTTCAAGCTTTAAGCGAGTGTTTTCCACTCCCAGGCTAAGCATGAAGTAAAATTTCGAGTTTAGAAAAGCCTGAAAATTTGGTTTGGTCGCGTAGCGCGAAGCGCGGAGCGGCCAAACCAAATTTTCAGGCTGTTCTAAACTCGAAATTTTACTTCATGCGCCACCGGTACAAAACAGTGACATATTACGAAGTTTAAAACACACCGCTAAACTTCACATTGATTCAGTGTTTTGTACCGGTGGCGCATGAAGTAAAATTTCGAGTTTAGAAAAGCCAGAAAATTTGGATTGGCCGCTCCGCGCTTCGCGACCAAACCAAATTTTCAGGCTTTTCTAAACTCGAAATTTTACTTCATGCTTAGCCTGGGAGTGGAAAACACTCGCTTGAAGCTTCAAATTGAATTGTTTTAATAAACTGAGCATCGGAAAATGTGCAACGTATGCATATCGATACTTCAAAGAAAAATTCTCGTTATGAAAATGTTCGGTTTTACATAAAACTCTCTGTATATTTCATTTCATTTTATTTATTTACGGAATCTCCTTTTACATAAATTTACAATATTAGTATAACTTCAAATATATGACAATTAGTATACGAGCCCTAACAACTATATATTGGGACAAAATCAAATTCATGTATAATTCAGGTATTAGACAGTTTATTTCTTTTTTTTTTTAAATTTAATTCTATGTAATTAGTTAAATAACATCAATGAGGGCCAATCAGCAACACAAAAAACAAAATTATTATACTATTCTATTCTATCATATCAAATTAACAAGGAAAATGTTCATTTTGTGTGGCAACTAAATATTGGGACAGTTTAAATAACTGTTAAAAATGAAACAAAATAAGACAAGTAAGCTGTGAAAACAATGCAGAACGAAACGTCAGATTACTTTGTAGTTGCTTTCTTATCGTATCGGGTGAATCGCTGCTTTTATTGAACAAAATGGTGCGTGGTATCTCTACAAGTTCCAAAATTCGAGAGTTAGTGATTAAAAATTATTGCCGAAATACAACGATACGTGAAATGGCGGATGAACTTAATATTCCTAAAACAACAGTGTGGAATATAATTAAGCATTATGGAGAAACTGGAAATATCCTAGACAAAAAAGGCAAAAGTTCGGGTCGTCCAACATTAGTTTCTGATAGAAACAAGAGATTATTAGTAAAACTGTGCAAAAAAGGGAGAAGAAATACTTTAAGGCAAATTACGACTGAATGAAATCACGAAACTGGATTGAATCTGTCAAGGGAATGCTGCCGCCAGTGGATTCATAAATGTGGACTCAAGTTTTATAAGGTTGAATTTCAAGTAGCAATTTAAAAGTGCATTTAAAAAGAAATATTTTCTTGTAGGCAAAAAAAAACCACTGTTGACGGAAAAACAAAAGAAAGCCAGACTCACATGGGCAAAATCTAAATTATCTTGGTCAGCTACAGACTGCCCCTAGTAATTTTTAGTGACGAATCAAAATTCGACGTATGTGTTGGTGATTACTGCAAACGCGTGATTCGCTCAAAACATGAGGCATTTCACAAGGATTGCCTAAAACGTACCGTAAAATTTCCTAAAGGAGTGATGATTTGGGGCTGCATGACAGCTTCAGGATTAGGATGTTTTGAATTTATTGATGGTACCGTGAATGCTGCGAAATATCAACAAATACTGCAAAACAGTTTGCTACCAAGTATCGCCAAGTTAAATGTTGACGAAAATTACATTTTTCAACAGGATGGGGCGGCCTGTCATACGGCCAAAACCACAAAAAAGTGGTTTGGCGACCACAACGTAAATGTTCTTTCTTGGCCTTCCTGGACTTCCAGCAGTACTAGAATGGCATAAAATGAAACAAACATTGAGGAACAACCCACAACGGACATTACCTGAACTTAGAGACAAGATAGAGCATATTTGGAATGAAATGTCTCCTGAAACGTGCAGATCCTTAGTTGAGTCAATGCCTAGCCGAATTCGAGCTGTCATAAAATATAAGGGCGATGTTACTCCTTTTTAGAAATAAAATTCGTGCAATGTCCCAATATTTAGTTGACAAACAAAATTAACATTTTTCTTGTAAATTAGAGGTGATTGGATAATTAATTTGTTTTTTGTGTTGTTGATTGGCCATAACTGTTGCTAATTAACTAATTACATAGTATTAAATTAAAAAAATACTAGAAAACTTAAATAAACTGTCCAATGCCTGAATTTTATATGAATTTGATTTTGTCATAATATATAGATGTTAGGGCTCTTATTTATATATACAAAGTGGATTACAGAAAAATAAACATTGTATTAGACATATTCATATTACTCATATATGCATTATTTAATTTTGTAGGCAGCATAAATAGGGTGCAATTAAAATGGGAGTGTTTAATAAGGTTTTTAAACCACGCTAATTTGCGTTTCGATACAACCCCCATTACACATTCAAATCATGATACTGCGATGTGTCATCATTTATCTATCAAATTATTATAAAACAAAACAGAAAATAAAATTAAAAATAAATCAGTGAATCAGTTACTCAGTAACTTAGTGACTCGGTGAATCAGGCAGGCAGGTAATTCAAAAATAGCGCCTACAGTGGTCAACACAGACAAGAACACAAAACTTCCTACAAATGTAAATAAAACAGAAACATAATCATTGGTTTCGATGTATTTATGTACTCTAAATATAATATCAAAAATAATATAATATCAAGAATACAACTCACAGCCTACTAGAACGAATTTTCAACCAATGAGATGCAAGGAAAGCCGTAGGTACATGACTATCACCGCGATGATAAAAAACAAAAGAAGCGGTGATAAGTTGTCCTGTCATTCAAAACGTCAAATTGGAAGAAAATCGCTGGGGTAAAGTTTCGTGTAGTGACATTAATAGAGAAGTGAAAAGTGCGACGCCAAAAAAACAAAGAATCGCTGTGGTAGCAGTTTACAAACTTTTGTACTGTTAAAAAATTCACAATCAATAGGGACTCGCATTATTTTATTCGTTATATTTTCTCACTAAATACAACTCGTGATATGATTAATTATCGATGATATTTTGTCGTTGAAACCGAAGCAGCACATTCAAGTCGTGCTGCGCACTCGTTGAATCTGCAGCTCGGTTTCAACTCCAAAATATCATCGATAATAATCATACCACTCGTTATATTACGGCCGACTATAAAATAATATTTATAATAATACTTTATATAATTGTCAACATTCATTTTGATCGATATATTATATAATAAATGTTGTGTTATATTGTTGTTGTCGTGAATAAAGTATAGTGTATAACTCGCATATAATTGCTATTAATCACTCGAACGACCTGAGGCTCGCTTTCGGCTCGTTCCGCAAACATCGTTCTCGTGATTAATAGCTATCATTATATGCTCGTTTGTACAATATACTATTATTGCATCTGTAATTTATTTTAATTTAAGAAATTTAGGTTGTAAAAAAAACAACAAATTAACTAATAAAATATATTATCATTATTATTAAAAATAAATTATACAAGTAACCATATTTACAATCATCGCTTATCATCATCATCCTTACATTTATTTATATATAAAAAAAAAAAACATAAACTCTAAACTAAAACACCCTACGGCAAAAAATGTACAATACCGGGAAATATACAAAATAAAAAATAATAGAACATTATTTATACATACAGCGAAAAAAATCCATTTTTTTATTCAGAAAAATGTACACGTACAACTTTTACACCATAAATATACAATTCAACAATGAGCAAATTTATTATTTATACAAATACTCTAAAATCGCCGAAAACAATTTTTCATGCATTTCGATTTAGCGATCAACTTGTTTTCCAATAAATGCATTTAATGCGCTTTTTCGAATTGAATTCCCTCTAAAAAATCGTTTATATATATTTATTTGGAGAACTTTTTTGTTTGTTTAAATATATGTATATTATGTATTAGGACACAGTCTTATTTTATTTGAATAATGATATTTATGATGGATGATGAAAATAACATATGTAATGAAATTATTATGTTTTTTTTCATACAAGGATGTTATAATGCTTAATACATACTTTTGAAGCTTAAAAATTGGTTATCAACAATATTTTTAATTATTAATTAAAAATAAATTGTAATAATAAATTATTAATTCATTAGTTTTAAATGTATACAGGGATTTTTTTTAAACCTAAAGCATTTTGCTCTATACGCTCGAATTTTGAAAGGGCAAGATTTGGGTAAAATGTTTGGAAAACATAACTAGTAGTTATATTTTAAACTACACACTAAATCAGTGTTTTATACGCGTGGTGCATGAAGTAAAATTTCGAGTTTAGAAAAGTCTTAAAATTTGGTTTAGTCGCGTAGACTTTTCTAAACTCGAAATTTTACTTCATGCTTAATCTGGGAGTGGAAAACAGTCGTTTAAAGCTTCAAATTGAACCAAATAAAGCGTTTGCAAATGTATACGTAAAACAAAAATTCCCTATATGCATATAATGGAACTAACTAAAGCGTATGCTTTTGAAGCTTACATACTTTTGAAGTTTAAACATTAGTTATCAACAATATTTTTAATATTGATAAATAAATAAAAGTCACTTGGTTTGTTTCACTACTATTTTTTATTCTCTCTAGGAGAGAATAAAAAATAGTAGTGAAACAAACCAAGTGACTTTTATTTAATTATCAATATTGTAAACATGTTTCATCAAGTGATTAATGAGAACCAAATTGAAGAATATTTTTAATCAAAATATTAAAAGATCTTCAATAAGAACAAAAATATCTAATAGATATCTGCGTTTCTTTTGTTTAAAAATAAATTGCAATAATAGATTATGATTACATTAGTTTTAAATGATACAGGGATTTTTTCTTTTAAACCCAAAGCATTTTGCTCCAGACGCTCGAATTTTGAAAGGACAAGATTTAGGTAAAATGTTTGGAAAACATAACTAGTAGTTATATTTTTAACTACACACTAAATCAGTGTTTTATACGCGTGGCGCATGAAGTAAAATTTCGAGTTTAGAAAAGTCATAAAATTTGGTTAGGTCGCGTAGCGCTACGCGCTACGCGACCAAACCAAATTTTAAGACTTTTCTAAACTCGAAATTTTACTTCATGCTTAATCTGGGAGTGGAAAACACTCGTTTAATGGTTCAAATTGAACTAAATAAAGCGTATCCAAATATATACGTAAAAGAAAAATTCCATATATGCATATATCATAAATTCAATTAAAAAAAAAACCTCTAGAGTGCCATGATTTTATCTATTTTAAATTTAAGTTGGCTACACGCTTAAGGAACTGCCATACAAAACGTCAGACATAATAATTATAATATATAATTGCAGAGATGCCAGCCTACATGGCACTTTTTTTTTATTGACCATACGATAGTTTGTATACAAGTGGAAACACTCGTTTAAAGCTTTAAATTAAACGCTTTTAAAGATCTATATTCGAAAGAAAAAATCCCTGTTTATCATTAGTTTAAAAAGTAGAAATTATTAAATCATGTTAATTTTCAAGTGAGTTTTGCCTACAAACCAACGATATTTATTTGTTTATTACGGCAGGCCATTACAACATTTTATAATTCAAAAGTAAAACCTCTGCAAATTAAAAAAAGGTTTAAAAAAATTGCATACATTCGAAATACTCTAAATATATATTTTTATGTTACTTTATTACGTCTCTTATTCTTTTGTAAATTTATTCTTTCAAGAAACTTACATTATTTCAATGTATAATTTCAACTACCAATTTTTATGTGTTAAAAGTATTAATTAACCACAACTAATATAATAGGTATTTATATATATATATATATATATATATATATATATATATATATATATATATATTGATTTTTTTTTAAAATTAACTATTTTTCTAACTTAATTTATTTAAGTTGAACAAAACGAAAAAATAACAACCCCTTTTAATTCTTTCCTTGAACGCAACTTTTAGAAAAAGTACTTACTCTTATCCATCTGGCTGGTTCATAATTTGTACTATAAAAACGGTTCGTAAACTAAACTGCGCCGAAGAATAGCAATAAATACAAAACTGAACATTTGCTGATCTGCAAAGGCAAAACATTTTGGTTAATTTTGAAAACAAACATAAAATGTAAACAGTAATAATCTGTCTTGTTCATACACTGAAAAAAAGAGATAACTTTAAGCAAATAATTTGTTGACAAACGAGCCTACCAAGCAGAGTGGGGCAGTATGTGAGTAGTTTTGTATTTTGAGTAGAATACTTGATTACAAATGTACTTGATTAGAAATTTATTCAAAATTTTAAGTAAATTTGTAATCCAATACAAATTTACTCAAAATAAATGAATACTAATGTACTTGAGTACCAGAGCTGGGCAGGATTTGAATCATTCAGGATTCGATTCCTGGATTCGAATCCTTTTAGAGGATTCAAAAGAGGTATTCGAATACTTTAGTGAAAACGGATTCGTGATCCGGATTCGTTACATTTTTTTAAAAGGATTCGTATTCGAATCCAGACGTAGATGATTCGAATCCTTATAATAGGATTCGAATCCTTATAAAAGGATTCGAATCCTTATAAAAGGATTCGAATCCTTATAAAAGGATTCGAATCCTCATACACGGATTCAAATCCTCCCAAATAATTCGAATCATCGCTATTAAGGCTGGGATTCGAATTCGATTAATTCAAATAGTTAAATATTCTAATATGAATATTTAAATCACTAAATTATTCATATTTGAATATAAATATTTACATTTTCAATAATTAAAATATTTGTAAATGCATATTTGGTTATTTAATCATATAAAATTTCCAACCTTAATAGTATATTTTTAACTTCACTTGAAATCAATGTTTTGTACGCGTGGCGCATGAAGTAAAATTTCGAGTTTAGAAAAGCCCCGTGAAAATTTGTCGAGGGTCGCTGCGCGACCCTCGACAAATTTTCTACGCGGGGCTTTTCTAAACTCGAAATTTTACTTCATGCTTAGTCTGGGAGTGGACAACACTCGTTCTTAGAAGTTTCAAATTGAGTGATCAGTCAAGATTACTAAGTTTATTACCATTTTACAAAGGCTACAGCTCGAAGGACCAATCATGGTCTTCGGAGACCGAAGGACTACAGGGAATCGAAGTTTTTTTACAAGAAAACAACGAATATCTGAAGGTTTACAGCATGGATAGGAAAGAAAACATCCAATTTTGAAAAAGTATCGAAGTTAGGTTGATTTTCAGTGCATTTTTAACTTCACTTTAAATCAGTGTTTTATACGCGTGGCGCATGAAGTAAAATTACGAGTTTAGAAAAGCCCCGCAAAAGTTCTTTTTAGGTAAAATTTTGCATCTTTTTCTATGATTTCAATAATTGATTTATTATATTACATACGTAGATTTTATAAAACAGTTAAATTTAAAGTTCAAACGAGTGTTGTCCACTCCCAGACTAAGCATGAAGTAAAATTTCGAGTTTAGAAAAGCCCCGCGTAGAAAATTTGTCGAGGGTCGCGCAGCGACCCGAGACAAATTTTCACGGGGCTTTTCTAAACTCGAAATTTTACTTCATGCGCCACGCGTATAAAACACTGATTTAGAATGTTCAATAATACATATATCATAATTAATTAAAATCATTATTTAATCAGATATTTAGTCGGTAAATGAACATTTTTCTTAATAGAAACTGATGGAATACAATGTTACTGGTTGCA
The DNA here is from genome assembly GCA_932526585.2 of Philonthus cognatus. Taxonomy (NCBI): domain Eukaryota; kingdom Metazoa; phylum Arthropoda; class Insecta; order Coleoptera; family Staphylinidae; genus Philonthus; species Philonthus cognatus. The sequence goes on along the minus strand of OW052247.1, from coordinate 51,503,013 downwards.
AATGATAGATTCAAATTTATTTTTAAAGGATTTGTATCGGTGATTCAAAAATGAGGATTCGAATCATATTTTTCACTTACGAATCCTTTATTCGAGTATTCGTGGTTCGAATCATATTAGGTGATTCGGATTCGTGATTCGAATCCTGTTTCTGAGGATTCATCCCAGCTCTGTTGAGTACTACTGTATTTTAAGTACAAATTTTGAATACATATTTTTAGTACAAAATATGTATTATACAGGGTAAACTTGTTTACATAGAATTCAATTTGTTGGATAGATGAAATAAATATATTCGTTTAAGGGGTCGAAATTAAGAAACAGACAACTTCTCAAAGGTCATTTTACACCAATGCATTTTAAATTAATATTAAAATTTTATTTCAAAAATCACATTTAACGTCAAAAATTGTAATTTAGGTTTAATGAAAAGAAAAATATGAATGAAGCTAATATTGACACCTTATTTTATTTCAAAATTGACATTTGACGTCAAAAATTGCAATTCAAATTAACGAAAAGAAGAATATGAATCAAGTCAATATTGAAACGTTTGACACAAAGTGCCAATATTGACTTAATTCATGTTTTTCCTTTTATAAAAGTTTAGTTCGAATGTTTTACGTGAAATGACATAAAAATGTCACTTGTCACATAAGGTGTCACTTGTTACATAAGGTGTCAACATTTACTTGATTCATTTTCTTCTTTTAGTTTATTTGTAATAAACAGAATTGCAATTTTTGACGTAAAACGACAATATTTATTTAAATTGCATTGATGTAAATCGGCTTATAGAGATTGTCGTTTTCACAATTTTGACCGCGTTTGTGTTTTATTTTTCATGTCAATTAGGTTAGATACCTTATGATTAGGGTTGAGTACAGTCACTAATATTATGTTAGGTTAGATTACTGCCATCTAACTTAAACAAAAGATAAAGAATTACCGGTAATTGAAAAAGTTGGTAAATTATATACGGATTTTAAATTTAACCACCCGCTCCCACCAATGTAAAAGAATATATTTATTAATTTTAATTTAAAATTTTTTATCTAAACAGAAGATTATACAGGGCTTTCATTAAGTCCCGAACCCCGCGTGACTAAATTTAAAATTGCCGCGTAAATTATTGTATTTGTACGTTGGAGGCTTTGAAAAAAGTAACCAAACGTTACTAAAGTCAAATTTGACATAAACGTTTATGCGCGGTGCATCGTTAAACCAACTTTTGAGATCTTACAAGATTCGCCCGGAATTTTCAGGTAAGCAAAAATTGTTTAATTATTCTGAAACATTGAGTTTTATTTCTATTTATTTTGCAGAGTCAATTTGCTAGGATAAGCAAATACTGCGAAAATGGTATTTACAACGAAAAAAATAATAAAAATTAGTTACATTTTTGAAGATGAGCCTATTTTTTTAATCATTTTAAATATAATATTTTCAGTCGTCATAAAAATACGCCGGCGAATAAATATTTTTAAATCTAGGGAATTTTTGTGTGAGCCATACCACCTTGTACATTTGGTTGCCTATTATTTTTGGTCACGTGGGGTTCGGGAATTAATGAAAGCCCGGTATATATTCTCAAATTATATTTATACTCAAAATTTTGAGTAAATTTGTAATCAAGTAGATTGTAATCAAATACTTTCGTACTTTTTACTCAAAATACAAAAGTACTAGAATATGAAGCATTAGATGGCGTTAGCTATCGATATCCATTACTAGAATACTGCCCACTCTGCTGCCAAGTAACGTGTTTCCGTCAAACATTCTAACTTGTTTAAATGTTTGATTCATGTTACGTGTTTATATCAAACATTCTAACTTGTAAAAATGTCTGATATAAACACGTAACTTGGCAGGCTTGTAGATAGTAGAAAAGACCTTTTACGTTTTAATAAGGAAGAGAGTCTTAAAACTGCCTGCTTTGAATATCAGATAAATTATTTTTATTTTATCAGATATTCTTTGGGAAAAAGCCAATAGTTTTTCAAACTTAGCCAAAATGTTAATTTACCTTCGTTCTTGCAAATAAGGTGATGCCATCAGTCTTGGACATAGAGTAACAACTATTCGCTGTTACTTGTTTGCGATTTATACTATTTATATATTAACTATTTATTTATTTTGGTAACTACTTAACTGGGTGTGTATGTGTGTGTAATAAACGTGAACACCTCGGGCTTTTGATTCTTGAACGGTCAAAAGACAACACGCGGTTTTCCCGGATTACCGACAAAAGGAAACGGGTAATGCGTTTTTTGTTTTTGGAGACTTGCCGAAAATAATGTTCGTTTTTAACGCGAGTTTAGGATCCGTGAAATTTCGATTTTTTTTTTGTTCGTGGTAGTCGTTTCCTGTTTCCATAAACCTGAAACAAATAAATACATATGTGTTAAAATCTCATTATGCACAAAAAATGAGTAAATAAGTTTTATTGAAAGAAAAAATAAAATTGTTTTTGTTGTCGATAAATTTCATATCATAGACAAAAATAATCTAATCTTTGTCTATGATATGAAATTTATCGACAATAAAAACAATTTTATTTTTTCTTTCAATAAAAGAATTAGATAAGGTACGATTCACGAGAGGTGTCCCGTGGTTTCCTTGATTTGTAGTGCGTTCTGCACCAATACACGTAATACGAAAATAGTTTGATGTCATCAGATTACGTGTGTGAAAAGAGACAGAAAACTTCACAATATGTCTGCTATGGTTTTTAGATGGAACATGCTGAAACGTATGTTCCGGAATACAGCTTTAAGTTTTAATGTTAGACGTCACATTTTGAACATGCTTAGTAAAAATAAATCTGCAAAAACCCAGCTACAAATCATTTTAATTAATGTGCACAATTGTTTTAAATGCGAGTTTAAGTGGTATAATTGGTATAATATGGTATATTTTCACATCTACTAAATAGTTCAGGTATTTACAGAAATAAATAACGCATTTATGTTGATTTTTTGTAAGCTCAACCAAAAATGTTAGTTGAATCGAATGCGCATTCAGTAGATTTGGAAAATAGTCATCGGATTAATCTGTTAATACAGCGAATTTTATTTTTAAGTGTACATACAGGAAATTTTCTATTAGGTATACATATGCACACGCTTTTTTTAAGAGTCCAATTCGAAGCTTAAAACGAGTGTTTTCCACTCCCAGACTATACAACTTACGTTAATGCATCAGAATATCAGAAGCATATTTAATAAAATTGACGAACTAGAAGTTATAATTAAAGAAGTAAATCCTAATATTATATGTATAACAGAGACTTGGAGTAAAATTGACAATGTTGAACTGATCAACATAAATGGATACAAGCAAATAGATCATCACACAAGAAAGACAATGTTACATGGCGGATCAATGATTTTTGCAAAAAATATAGAAAATTGCATCCAGCAAGCTAAAATAAACAGCTAGTGTTGAATCTATAATAGAATGTAGCTCCTGTACACTGACATTAGGGAACAAAAAAATTGGTAATGTAGTAATATATCGACCACCAACAGGGAATCTGAATATATTCTTTAGTAAGATTACAGGTTTACTAAAAGAAATGGAGTAAATATATGAATTCATTATATTATGTGGAGATCTAAATATTAACCTTATGTCAGATACAAATGAAAAACATATGCTGGTAGATGTATTTACATCTTTTTCGCTCTACAATAATCTCGCAGAACCGACTAGAATTCAAAAACTGGACACCGGATGGTCAGAAACACAGATCGACTATATTGTAGCAAACTTCGACTTTGAATGTACCAACGTAAATTTTAATTTATCAGACCATGATGCTTAAATCTTAAACGCGAAAATAAATACAAATAATTCACCTAAAATACAGGCACCATTATTAATAAAAACCAGAAGAAACAATATAGATGAACTCAGGTACTATTTGCAGAAAGTGAATTGGAATTTTATAGTATCAGACAATATACATAGTGCATTCAAGAAATTCCATGATGAATTCACACACAACTTCAACACATCGTGTCCACTAAGCGAAATTAAAATAAGACCAATGGATATGTCTTGGATAAATGAAAAGGTGCGTCTATCAAGTAGAAAACTTAAAGACATGCATTTATTAATGAAATATACAAATATAGAGAACAGAAAAACCGAATATAATATGGCCAAAAAAGCACATCAAGAACTTGTGAAAGTAACAAGAAGAAAATACTATAGTGATATTATTAGAAAGTCGGAAAATAAACAAAAACAGGTGTGGGGTATAGTCAACGAAGAGACGAGCAAACTAAAAAATAAGGTAAAACCGATTCATATAAAAAACAGCCAAGGGAAGTTAGTCGAAAGTACAAATGAAGTCGCAGAGGTCTTCGGAGAATACTTCTCTCAATCACTTCGGCTCAAATATGTCTCAAGCTTGCACGGTAAATCCCTTCAACCCATATTCGGTTTTCCTGGAGCCGGTAACACCCGAAGAAATACACAAGCTAACACAATCACTGAACAAGAAGTCAAGTGCAGGATTTGATGAAATATCTGCGAAGGTTATTACAGCAGTGGCAACTGAAATATGTCACCCTCTCGCACATTTAACAAATTTAGCCATGGAGACGGGAACATTTCCGACCATGTTAAAAAATTCCAAAGTGGTTACAATACATAAAAAGGGGTCAGATAAAGAAATCGATAACTACAGACCTGTTTCGATACTGAGCACATTCTCTAAGATTTTGGAGAAGGTTATTGCGAACCGAATTTGGAATTTCAGTAACAAATACAGTATATTAGGGGAACCCCAGCATCGGATAAATAAATCAACGAAAACGGCATCAGTGGAACTTACAGAAGAGATCAGTAGGAATATCGACGCGGAAAAGTACGTGGCCGGACTATTCTATGATTTCTCCCAGGCTTTCGATACCATAAGTGTGGAATTTGTGCAACACAAACTGTACGCCCAAGGAATTCGGGGAATGGCGTTGAAATTAATTGTGTCATTTTTATCTGAAAGACAAATATACGCACAAGTGAACAAGTCAAAATCAAAGTCATACAATGTTTCAAAGGGCATAGTGCAAGGTTCGACCTTAGGTCCCCAATTCCTTGGAAGTTTTGTCCATGAAAAACTGTCGTGGCATCAGCAAATTGATCACATATGTGCAAAGTTAGGTAGTGCATATTATGCAATTCTAAAATTGAAGAAAATATTGGACAAAGAAACACTTCTCAATGTTTATTATTCTTTTGCCTACCCTAATTTGGTTTATAATATTATTGTATGGGGCAATTCAAATATGAATAACCTCACTAGGGTGTTTATTTTACAGAAAAGGGTACTTAGATTAATTTTTAATATTAAACAATCAGAATCTTGTCATGATATCTTTAAAAATAACAACATACTTACACTTACGGGATTATATATCTACAAATGCGCTGTATATGTGTATAACAACAATGCCAAATTTATAAGAAATGGAGCCTTACATAAATATAACACAAGATATTTTAACAAAATAAGTATAGTAGCACATAGAAGTACCTTATATGAAAAGTCAACAATCTATTCTTGCACAAAAATATATAATAAATTGCCAACTCAGATAAAAGACATCACAAATATTAACAACTATAAAAGGGCATTAAAAAAATAATCTCATTGTACATAACTACTACACATTATCAGAATTTATGACAAACTGAGTAGACTGGATTTTGATTTGACAATTACAAAAGTTTATATTTTATTTGTTAGTCTATTTACATGTGTTGTCGTATTATACTTTATTATTGTATCTGTGACGTTCACATCCGCTGTATGTAAAATAGTTGTAGTTATGTTTGCAGTATTTTATGTATATTATGTATATAAGTGGCATACGTGACTAAAAATAAAGTTAAAGTTAAGCATGAAGTAAAATTTCGAGTTTAGAAAAGCCTGAAAATTTGGTATGGTCGCGTAGCACGAAGCGCTACGCGGCCAAACCAAATTTTCAGGATTTTCTAAACTCAAAATTTTACTTCATGCGCCACGCGTATTAAACACTGAAATATTGTGAGCGAGAAAACTTCGCTTAAAATCAGTGTATTATACGCCTGGCGCATGAAGTAAAATTTCGAGTTTAGAAAAGCCTGAAAATTTGGTATGGTCGCGTAGCGCGAAGCGCTACGCGGCCAAACCAAATTTTCAGGCTTTTCTAAACTCAAAATTTTACTTCATGCGCCACGCGTATTAAACACTGAAAGCACTGAAATATTGTGAACGAGAAAACTTCGCTTGAAATCAGTGTATTATACGCCTGGCGCATGAAGTAAAATTTCGAGTTTAGAAAAGCCTGAAAATTTGGTTTGGTCGCTCCGCGCTTCGCGCTACGCAACCAAACTAAATTTTCAGGCTTTTCTAAACTCGAAATTTTACTTCATGCTTAACCTGGGAGTGGAAAACACTCGTCTAAACTTCAAATTGACCTCTTTTAAGACAACAACGAATATTTAAAAATCTACAACACGTAACTGGGATATGAATACTAAATCTTTATATATTTCTTGTTTTTTTTTTAAGTTCAATTTGAAGCTTTAAACGAGTGTTTTCCACTCCCAGACTAAGCATGAAGTAAAATTTCGAGTTTAGAAAAGTCCCGTGAAAATTTGTCGAGGGTCGCGCAGCGACCCGAGACAAATTTTCTGGGCTTTTCTAAACTCGAAATTTTACTTCATGCGCCACGCATATAAAACACTAAAATATTGTGAAATTTATGTATATTCTAACTTCACCTGAAATCTGTGTTTTATACGCGTGGCGCATGAAGTAAAATTTCGAGTTTAGAAAAGCCCAGAAAATTTGTCTCGGGTCGCTGCGCGACCCTCGACAAATTTTCACGGGGCTTTTCTAAACTCGAAATTTTACTTCATGCTTAGTCTGGGAGTGGAAAACACTTGTTTAAAGCTTCAAATTGGCCTCTTTTAAGAAAACAACGAATATTTAAAAATCTAGAACACGTAACTGGGATATGAATACTCAATCTTTATATATTTCTTGTTTTCTGTGTTTTATACGCGTGGCGCATGAAGTAAAATTTCGAGTTTAGAAAAGCCCAGAAAATTTGTCTCGGGTCGCTGCGCGACCCTCGACAAATTTTCACGGGGCTTTTCTAAACTCGAAATTTTACTTCATGCTTAACCTGGGAGTGGAAAACACTCGTCTAAACTTCAAATTGGCCTCTTTTAAGAAAACAACGAATATTTAAAAATCTAGAACACGTAACTGGGATATGAATACTCAATCTTTATATATTTCTTGTTTTTTTAAAAGTTCAATTTGAAGCTTTAAACGAGTGTTTTCCACTCCCAGACTAAGCATGAAGTAAAATTTCGAGTTTAGAAAAGCCCCGTGAACATTTTCTGGGCTTTTCTAAACTCGAAATTTTACTTCATGCGTCACGCATATAAAACACTAAAATATTGTGAAATTTATGTATATTCTAACTTCACCTGAAATCTGTGTTTTATACGCGTGGCGCATGAAGTAAAATTTCGAGTTTAGAAAAGCCCAGAAAATTTGTCTCGGGTCGCTGCGCGACCCTCGACAAATTTTCACGGGGCTTTTCTAAACTCGAAATTTTACTTCATGCTTAGTCTGGGAGTGGAAAACACTTGTTTAAAGCTTCAAATTGAATTCTTTTAAAAAACAACGAATGTCGGAAAATGTACAGCATTTATTTACATATTACCTAAAAGAAACATTCACTGTATATACTGCCTAAGCAGGATTAAAAATATACTGCTAAATAAGAATATTTTGTTTAAATAATTAACACTGATTACTTTTTTGTATTCACTTTTTATTTTAAACTGACTAGTTTCGGCTCAACAGCGAGCCATTATCAAACTTACTACTTAAACTATAAGTAAACTAAATATTTACAATGTTTCACAAAGTAACCGCCTCCACCACAAGATATTTAAGAATATTTTCGCATGGCTACGCGACCAAACCAAATTTTCAGCGTTTCTAAACTCGAAATTTTACTTCATGCTTAATCAAGGAGTGGAAACACTCGTTAGTAGTTGCAAATTGAACTTATTAAAAAACAACGAATGCTTCAAAAAGACTACCCATCGAGATATGTATACTTGGGAAGAAAAATTTCCTGTATGTTCATGTTCATGTCCATGCAGCCCCACCAATATAAATTCTCGCGAGCCGCCACTGGTAAGAACCAACTGACGAGGAACAAAAAGTTCAGAGTTTGTCTCGAGAAACATATATTTTGTCATTTCAAAATCGGAAAGTAAAATGATAAATACAAATCACGTACATAATGTTTGCTCATTTCTGCAATCATTTTTAAATGTATCGTTTAATTTATGAAAAAGGCAAGTGCCCTCCCCTTTACCCCCCTTGGAACCACCTATTCTTAGATTTCTTTGCATTTAGCATAAGAAATGATCTAAATCTGTTTAATTTCATATTAATCTGCACTCGGTCACTTTCAACATGCATATTTATAAAAATGTTGCACCAAGAAAAATCCAAATCTTGTTGGCATCACATGCTTCATCATCGTATAACAATAAATTTTGAACAAATGTTACTATTTTAATTAAGTCGCCCAGATGCAAAACCAGCCATACACCTTTTTTTGAGTTTGTGATTTTGGTATCCTTGGATTTTTCTCGTCTCAGGCTACAATTATAAAAATAAATCGACCTTCAAAACCCATCCTAAACCACCGATGTGAAGATAGCCACGGATTTTCCAGCCACGGATTTTGGCGCCTCCACCATCACACGAATTATGAAACGGATTCCCCAGAATTTCAAAACTTCATAACTCCCAAACCACATGTTTTATTTTCAAAATTTCTTCAATAATTGATTAAACAATATACATAGAGCGAGTATAAATAACCAGAAGATTGTAACTCTTAATTGTTCTTTATTAAAACAATATATTGCTGTATGTCACCTTTCATACCAAATATTAAAAAAATCATCTCTAAAAACTCCTATTTTATTTTCCAAATTTCTTCACTTATTGTTTAAACAATATATCTAGACCGAGCATAGATGGTCAAAATGTTGTCACTCTTATTTGTTAATTATTTAAATAATATACTGCTGTCCCGCGTATAGCAGCGTTCATACCAAATATTAAAATATCATATCTCGTCAAACTCCTATTCTATTTTACAAATTTCTTTACTAATTGTTTAAACAATACATCTAGAACGAGTAAAGATGGTCAAAATGTTGTCACTCTCATTTGGTAATTATTTAAATAATATATTGCTGTCCCGCGTATAGCACCGTTCATCCCAAATATTAAAAAAATCATATCTCCTAAAAATCCTATTTCATTTTACAAATTTCTTCACTAATTGCTTAAACAATATATCTAGACTAAGCATAGATGGTCAAAATGTTGTCACTCTTATTTGTTAATTATTTAAATAATATATTGCTGTCCCGCGTATAGAACCGTTCATACCAAATATTAAAAAAATCATATTTCGTACAACTCCTATATAATTTTACAAATTTCTTTACTAATTGTTTAAACAATATATCTAGAATGAGCAAAGATCGTCAAAATGTTGTCACTCTTATTTGTTAATTATTTAAATAATATATTGCTGTCTTGCGTATAGCACCGTTCTTACCAAATATTAAAAAATCATATCTCCTAAAACTCCTATTTTATTTTACAAATTTCTTTACTAATTGTTTAAACGATACATCTAGAACGAGCAAAGATGGTCAAACGGTCCTATACGCGAGACAGCAATATATTATTTAAATAATTAACAAATAAGAGTGACAACATTTTTACCATCTTTGCTCGTTCTAGATATATTGTTTAAACAATTAATAAAGACATTTGTAAAATAAAATAGGAGTTTTAGGAGATATTATTTTTTTAATATTTGGTATGGACGGTGCTATACGCGGGACAGCAATATATTATTTAAATAATTAACAAATGAGAGTGACAACATTTTGACCATCTTTGCTTGTTCTCGATATATTGTTTAAACAATTAGTAAAGAAATGTGTAAAATAAAAATTAAGTTTGAAAAACCCAGTAGAATGCAAAGTCTGCTACATTTCTCGGTTACAAAAGCTAACATATTTTTTCAGTTGCAAAACCTGCCAACTTTTTTCATAGTTTTACATATTTTTTTTTGTCCCCATTCCATACAATGCATATTAGACACTATTTTTATTTATTTAAAAGGCGCCGCAAAATCAGTTTTTGTCAAGTTTGTCAAAACAGGTATGACCCGATTTTGCATCTGGGCGACTCAATTGATTTGTGTCTGAGAATGTATTTCAATTTAATTTCACATGATCTTCAGCTATACCACAATTATGTGTTTACTTCTAAAAGATCGTGATAGAAGGAAAAACATCTTAATAATTCGTTTCTGTTGAAACATTTATTTCTTTGGGAAATGTGAAATATCGAGACAGGTGTTATTTAATTCTGCTATTTTCTGTTCCTTTTTGAAATACGAATATATAATTACGCAACGAACCAGTCTTTGTTGCACAGTTTCCAAAGAACCAGTGCCAGTTGGCCAATCAGGATTTAACATAAACAAACAATAAATTCCAAATGTAAGCCATTGGTTTTTTTTTAAGGAAACATGGAATCATCAAAGACAAACTTCTAGAATACCATCGCTGATTTTAGTTAAAATACAGGGTGAATTATATTAATATATTTCTTTCCTTTTTTAAAATTTTGAATAAAGACAATTTATTATTATTATTAGAGAGTTTTAGTTTATCGTTTTACAAAATACGGTAATGCTACTTCTACGGTAAACTTGCTTGTTGCCCGATAATACCGTCTGTTACCGTTCAACAAGCAAGTTTAGCGTAGACTTTAGCGTTACCGTTATTCGTAAAACGATAAACTAAAACTCTCTTTTATTATAATATTAACGTAACGTAAGATTAGTTTCTATGCTAATGTAACAAACACAAAATGTCAATTCTGTTTATAATAATTGCATTAAGCCCATATGAAACAATCTAATTTAGACAACAAAAAAAATGGATTCAATTTTTTTTTAATAACGTGTAGTACAGAAAATTAGTGATGGGCAAGATCGATCAAGCAATGATCGATCAGTTGAAGTATCGAGCCGCTCGATCCGATCGATCTGATCAGAAAGAACGAGCCGATCGAAAAGATCGATCCGATCGAAAAGATCGATCCGATCGAAAAGATTGATCCGATCGAAAAGATCGATCCGATCGAAAAGATCGAGCCGCTCGATCTCTTTGAGCGGCTCGATCTTTTCGAACTTGCAAGGATCGATCAGTCGATCTTTTTTGATCGATCTTGCCCATCCCTACTATTTATGTATTTACTAAATATATAAATAGCTAATATGAAATGAAATATTATAAATTTTTATTAAAATCTCTATAATATAATAGCTCGCTCGGATATAAAGTGTGAGACTAGCCCGGGAAAAATAACCGGCTCATTAGTAATTTTTTCTCGGCCCTGCCAAGACCCTGCTAATATCCTTTTTTTAATAAATGCTGTCTCACTTTGCGCAAAACATAATACAAAAATAGTGTGATCGTTCAATGATCGATCCGCTCAAAAAGATCATTGCTCGAGCCGCACAACCTGATCAATTCACTTGTGCCGATCGATATGACCAATCTGATCGAGCCGATTGATCACATCGATCAGCACGACCCGTTCGCACAGATCGAACCGCCCCCAAGATCGAGTCGCTCGAAAAGATAGAGCCGTCCGAAAAGATCGAGTCGTCGAAAAGATCAAGCCGATCGAGCGGTCTGAAATGATCGATCCGATCGAACAGATCGATCCGATCGAAAAGATCGATCCAATCGTAAAGATCGATCCGCTCAGAGAGATCGAGCGGATCAATCACTTGCAAGGATCGATCAGTCGATCTTTTTTGATCGATCTTGCCCATCACTACAGAAAATGTGATAAATATGGATATTTGTACAAATAGTTCTATTTTCTTTTAGTAAAACACAGGATGTTTCCAAATAATTCAAGCCATTTATATTGTGAACGATGCTGTTTGTGTTAGATGTCGCTAATCGCATAAAGCTAACCGTTTGTCTTGACAACCGTAAGAGGGCAGCACTTGTTGTAGAGACGATAAAATATTCTCAAACGTTTGTTGAGCTCGATTACCGAAAAGTCATTCCGTTGTCTTAAACTTGTATTAGACGACACTATTTTATCGTACAAGAAAATAGTATACTATTTTCTATCATGGTGTAATATACAAAATATGACCAAACGCGAATCTTTTACAGTTTTGTATAATAGAAATAGGACATGTTCTATTTGGTACATCATGATAGAAAATAGTATACTATTTTCTTGTACAAGAAAATAGTATCGTTTAATACAAGATTTAATATTCTTAGACAAACAAAAACCATTGCTATATTTACTGTCAAAAAAGTTATTTCGATTAACCGCATACAATTTGTTTTGTGTATTTAGCTGTTTTTCGTCGCTTTTTGTATTTAAATTTAAAAACAAACGAAGTAGCGTTTCGTAATCACTTGAACGCTACTTTGGTTTTTTTGTATTCAATGAAGAAAATGCATATGTAATGTATCTCGGGGGGCCGGAAGACACTCGAGGACCCGCATTGCTCTTTTTATTGCATATTAGATGCGCTTTTGATATTAAAGTTAATTAATATTTATGTGATCTTGGCGCGATTAAAAGGCTGCCGAGACCTCCATGGACTTTAAATTTAATTTAACGGAACATATTCACATTTATTAAATGACTATAGTTATTATTATTTTTTTTTTTTTTCGTTGTATTTGGCTTTTGCCTGGCCTTGGGAACTTGCCCATTAGCCAACATCATTTATTTATATATATGTTTGTATTAATTGTTTTAACATTACAATTTGTAGTACTCAATTATTTCATACGGACAAACACTCACATTCATACCACACCCAGGGTCATGACGAGAAATTATTTTTAAATAAAGTCTCCCCGTGCACGGGAATCGAACCCGAGTTAGTGGCTCGCCGAGCGATACAGCCCAACGACGTTACCGCTCGGCCACCACCTGCCCACTATAGTTATTTATATTTCTTAATTTGTTTATATCTAGTTCCACCAACATTAAATATAATGGTCATGACATAAAGCGCCAACGAAAATAAACTACTCAAAAGAAAAAAGTAGTCACTTTTTCAAAGTGGCGTAAATATAATGTAAGTTTATGGTTTTTGTTTAAACTTGATATACAGAGAGTTTTATGGAACACCGAACATTTTCATAACGAGAATTTTTCTTTAAAGTATCCATATGCATACGTTGCACATATTTCGATACTCGTTTTATTAAAAGAATCCAATTTGAAGCTTCAAGCGAGTGTTTTCCACTCCCAGGCTAAGCATGAAGTAAAATTTCGAGTTTAGAAAAGCCTGAAAATTTGGTTTGGTCGCGTAGCGCGAAGCGCGGAGCGGCCAAACCAAATTTTCAGGCTTTTCTAAACTCGAAATTTTACTTCATGCGCCACCGGTACAAAACACTGATTCAATGTAAAGTTTAGCGGTGTGTTTTAAACTTCGTAATATGTCAGTGTTTTGTACCGGTGGCGCATGAAGTAAAATTTCGAGTTTAGAAAAGCCTGAAAATTTGGTTTGGCCGCTCCGCGCTTCGCGCTACGCGACCAAACAAAATTTTCAGGCTTTTCTAAACTCGAAATTTTACTTCATGCTTAGCCTGGGAGTGGAAAACACTCGCTTGAAGCTTAAAATTAAATTCTTTTAATAAACCAAGCATAGAAAAATGTGCAACGTATGCATATGGATACTTCAAAGAAAAATTCTCGTTATGAAAATGTTCGGTGTTACATAAAACTCTCTGTATATGAACACGTGTTCTCTATCTTTAATAATTTCCACATATTATAAAATATTATCATGTATATTTATGTCAAATTAAGTTAGACCAAAAACGAAGTGTGGGTAACACTGTTATTACATGCATTGATAAGACTACTTCTCAACATTTTGGGTGAACATCTTGAAGATGCACCACAAATGAAAGTTTTTACAAACAAAAACTACTGTAGATCAAGATCGTTTTCTTCGTTTGCAATTATTAAGTAAAACTGACTTAAGATATAACGATTTGTTATCGGACATTTCCTAGATTACTTTAATTTTTGTTACTACTAAAGCTTTAATCTATACAAAGATTACAAATTTTACTAAAAGCTGTTCACAATCACTAAGTAAAACTGACTTAAGATACGACGTTTTGATATCGGAAATGTGCTTTTTTTAAGTTAATAAAATTTGTAATCTATGTATAGATTAGTGTTTAGTAGTGAGAAAAACTAAAGTAATCTACTTTCGTTTTTCTTACTACTAAACACTAATCTACACATAGATTACAAATTTTATTAATTTAAAAAAAGCATTATTCATATAAACAATGTATTTACATACAGAGAGTTATATATAACACCGAACATTTCCATCCAATACAATTTGACATCTTTAATTTTTAAGTTATGTGTAAATCAGGTTGCCATTACAAATTGTAGCCAATCAATCGCAATTAATACCTAAACTTGTACATAGTTTCAAGTATATATGTCCCAATTACAGCGTATATGCTGTAAATCTTTAGATAATCGTTTTTTTTTTTAATGAGTTCATTTTGAAATTCGAAAAGAGTGTGTTTTACTCCCAGACTAAGCATGAAGTAAAATTTCGAGTTTAGAGAAGCCTGAAAATTTGGTTTGGTTGCGTAGCGCGAAGCGCGGAGCGGCCAAACCAAATTTTCAGGCTTTTCTAAACTCGAAATTTTACTTCATGCGCCACCGATACAAAACACTGACTTATTACGAAGTTTAAAACACACCGCAAAACTTTATATTGCAGCAGTATTTTGTACCGGTGGCGCATGAAGTAAAATTTCGAGTTTAGAAAAGCCTAAAAATTTGGTTTGGCCGCTCCGCGCTTCGCAGCGTATATGCTGTAAATCTTTAGATAATCGTTGTTTTTTTTTTAATGAGTTCAATTTGAAATTCGAAAAGAGTGTGTTCTACTCCCAGACTAAGCATGAAGTAAAATTTTGAGTTTAGAAAAGCCAGAAAATTTGGTTTGGTCGCGTAGCGCGAAGCGGCCAAACCAAATTTTCAGGCTTTTCTAAACTCGAAATTTTACTTCATGCGCCACCGATACAAAACACTGACTTATTACGAAGTTTAAAACACCCCGCAAAACTTTATATTGCAGCAGTGTTTTGTACCGGTGGCGCATGAAGTAAAATTTCGAGTTTAGAAAAGCCTAAAAATTTGGTTTGGCCGCTCCGCGCTTCGCGCTACGCGACCAAACCAAATTTTCAGGCTTTTCTAAACTCGAAATTTTACTTCATGCTTAGCCTGGGAGTGGAAATCACTCGTTTAAAGCTTCAAATTAAATTCTTTTAATAAACCCAGCGTCGGCAAATGTACAACGTATGCTTATGTGTACTTAAAAGAAAAATTATCGTTATGACAATGTTCGGTATTATATAAAAAAAAACTCTCTGTATATACCAAGTTTCAACAAGATTCCTAAACTCGCATAAAATGTATGCCATTTTGAAAAAGTGACTACTTTTTTCTATCGAGTAGTGTATATAGTTTTCTTCAAGAAATCGTAGTTTATCTAAGTGTTTCGTTTAATTTTTCTTACAAACCGTTCGAGGTAGAAACGAAAATAATAGTGATTATGAGAACTGCAATCGAAAGATCATCGGTTTTATCTTTCCATTACAATTGTTTCGTTCGATTATCATGAAAAACAAAAAACCTAGAAAAAATACGTTTCTTAAAACGAAAATATTTGTTTCTACTACCCTTTATAAAAAATACTTTTCGTCATCGAAAACTCCAGCGAAAATTCGGTTTTCGTCCCTAATAAGCGAAAATCCCATAACGTTAACTTTCGTCACTAGAGTCGACAATTACCTACTAATTTTCACCTGTCTAGTTGCCTGTTGTGACTATATTGTGTCATTATTAAAGCACGTCAGTTTGTGCTGTTTATAAAGAACTGCAATCGAAAGATCATAGGTTATATCTTTCCATTACAATTGTTTCGTTCGATTATCATGAAAAACAAAAAACCTAGAAAAAATACGTTTCTTAAAAAGAAAATATTTGTTTCTAATACCCTTTATAAAAAAAAACTTTTCGTCATCGAATACTCCAGCGAAAATTCGGTTTACGTCCTTAATAAGCGAAAATCCCATAACGTTAACTTTCGTCACTAGAGTCGACAATTACCTACCAATTTTCACCTCCGTCTAGTTGCCTGTTGTGACTATATCGTGTCATTATTAAAGCACGTCAGTTTGTGCTGTTTAAAACTTAAGCATGATTTCTGAATAGGAAAATGATTTAGATCTTCCCAATCTCCACCAAATATAGTAAATTAAGCTGAAAAAATCTATGCGGATTTATTGCCAGGAAAATCGATAAAGAGGAATAAAGAAATCTATGCAAAATTAATTTAATGGAACGCTAATAATCACGTAAATTTATATTCGAAAACTGTTCTGTTTGCATATTTTGCAAAATCATTGGAAAATTTCAAGCTATTGACCTTATGGTCTGTATACAGGGTGCCCGTATTTCAACAGAATGTATGGGGATCTCGGTTGAAGAGATAGAGAGTCGGTTAAATTGGGGCAAAGTTGCGTAGCCCAATTTAACCGACTCTCTATTTCTTTAAATAACTAAGATCCCCATACATTCTGTCGAAATGCGGGCACCCTGTATACATAATTTTGAATTCAAAATAAAGTTAATAAAAAACGGTTTAATTTTGTTTGTATAACACAATTTATTTTTATATGACTGCAGTTTCGGCAAATTTAGCTTGCCATTATCAAACATGTAGTTTGCCGAAACTGCAGTCACATAAAAATAAATTGTGTTATACAAACAAAGTTAAACCGTTTTTTATTAATAAATTAACATGTATAACGAAGTAGAAGCCTCCACAATACAAAATTTTCAAAATAAAGTATTTCTTTACAATTTTTTTTTAGTTTGTTATAATGTCATAGGCGAGGTAGTAAAAAAATTATAGTGTTAACTCGTCGAAATCATTTTTTTTAAACCCGCGAACATTATTTTGCCTATCATTTAAAAAAAAAACTTCCGGCATTCGTTAAACAATTTACTATTTTCTCCAACTCGGTGCGTTGGAGAAAATAGTAAATTGTTTAACGAATGCCGGAAGTTTTTTTTTAAATGATAGGCAAAATAATGTTCGCGGGTTTAAAAAAATGATTTCGACGACACCGTATATTCATAGTTGTTTGTAAAAAAAAGAAGAATATACGTCACTAGTCTTCATGATAATTGTACAAAAATGTAAACAAAAAAGTTCTAGGCCGCAAATGTAATTTAACATTGATATTTAATAACAATTTAAACTGCAATTTTATATTAAATATTCAGGAAAAGTAAGTGCGCACACCAAGGCCGTGACAAGAAAAAAATGTCGGAGGGGGTTAATGGTAAAAATATTGTTTTTGCTTTTACATACAAAAATTAAACATTTTAAACATTGGATATGGGTTGGACCCCCATATCCCCTCCTGGCTACGGCCTTGCTGCACCCCACCTTATGTGAAGGAATCAGCTAATAAGGCCACTCAGGTATTGTTACCTTCAAAATCAAGATAAGTGTATGAAAATAATTATTCGCGATTTATAATATTTCGTAAGTACAAAAAGGATCATAAATGTTATTCCATATTTGGAACGAAAATTTCACGCACGAGTGAATCCATTAACACATGTGTTATTTAATTGGAACAGTCTTCTTTTAGAGTTTGTTAATGCTTTCGAAAAAAATAATTTAAATTAAAATCACTTGATGTTTCGCCGTGAGATCAATAAGAAACAAGTTGAAGATTTGTTAAACGCTTTTTAATTCGGACAAAAAATGGGTTTTTAGGCCTTGTAAGATTGCCAGGCCGGCTGTGCATCTTTCTCGTCTCCAAAATTACCATTTTTTGTCCCTATGAAACAAACATCTACATCTAAAGTACCCTTTGAAGTACAAATAAAAGCAAAAGTGGTTCAAACGATGTCCTTTTGATTTGCTTTCTAGTTTCAAAAATATTAAACTTGGGCGCTGACGAAAAATGCACCTCCTGAGGTAAAAACGAAAAAGAGAGTGGTGTTATAAAGAACAAACGAAAGAGGGAATGACGTCTTCACTTTTTGATTTGTTTGAAGTAGGCCAGGTTCACACCAGTGAAAAAAGTATGTGGAATAGGGATTGTAGTAATATCTGTGAATCGTCAAAAACCTCTACAAAATAATAGTTTCCAGATTAAATAGTTGTTGTTTTGCGGAGCCAAATATATTGTACAAGATTATATAAAACTATTTTTGAAAATTCACAAAATCAGCAGCTATTAATTATAAAAAAAGAGTAGAAATCTAATTAAGTATTACCACTAAAAATCATGCAACCAACACTTTAAATCAGTGGCGCATGAAATAAAATTTCTAGTTTAGAAAAGTCAGAAAATTTGGATTTGCCGAATTTAATTTATGCTTAATCAAGGGGTGGAAACAGTAGATACGTCATTAAATGCTATTAATTTTCCATGACTACTCCTAAAACATTAGGAATTACCTGTAAATTATCGATAAACCTGTTTCTTTTCATAAATTTACCCAATTACCGGTAACTTCAAGAATTGTAATTTATTCTTGAAGTGGAATTTATTTATTACCTAAGTAAAGGTGCCTTTACAAAATGGTTGATTTAAATTTTGCACAATAAGGATAGTAGAAGAGCGGGGGGTCCTTCACAAAGTAGGTACCTTCTAAAGCTCTAATGCCATTTTCTTTAAAAATAATTTTAGTCTATTGTCGCATGGGCCTGTAATACCTCGGGTCCTATATAGTAAGTAAGTAATCCGTTACTGATGCATACAATAAGTAAACATTGGGTTTAGATTAGCTTTCACTACGATAACAATATTAAATAAACGAACAATTTTTAACTCTATACACAGAATGGCCAATGATTTTAAACGATAATATAATTTATAAATAGATGTTACAATAAGCTTAGACGCTTTAAAGGTAAATCTCATTACATGCTATAGATTGTTTAACCCATTATGCGCCATTGATGCATACACGAAACATTAATTTTTTGTTAATTAAATTACTAAAAAAAGTTAATTTGATATATTCTATTATTTAACCTGACTTGAAAATGTATGAAGAACAATGTAAATATTTTATTATTTAAATATTTCGACTATTATTTATTAAAAAAAAAAATAATGTGAGTGTATTTCTAATTTCACAATATTGCAGTGTTTTATACGCGTGGCGCATGAAGTAAAATTTCGAGTTTAGAAAAGCCTTAAAATTTGGTTTGGCCGCTCCGCTTCGCGGAGCGACCAAACCAAATTTTAAGGCTTTTCTAAACTCGAAATTTTACTTCATGCTTAGTCTGGGAGTGGAAACACTCGTTCTAAACTTCATATTGCACGTTTTTATATAGAATTGACGAATGCCTAAACATTTACAGCAGTGGTGGGGAAACTTTTTTTAAGACGGGCCATTTGTAATAACCAGACAATCGTAGCGGGCCAAAGAATAATGCTTAATCGTAGGTAGGTAGTTTTTATGCGGGTCGTCACATTACGAAGTAAGAACGCGTTCAAACATTCTCACGACGGCACTCTTAAACGGGCCGGATTAAACCTTTCCGCGGGCCGGACTTGGCCCGCGGGCCGTAGTTTCCCCATCACTGATTTACAGCATATATATTATGTATATTTAAAAGAAGAATTAACAGTATGTAATACAATAAGTCATTCATAGAAATCATCAAAATAAGCGCAAAATTTTACCTAAAATCAACTTTTAGATTTAACTCTATAACTGCTCGGCTGTTAATGGGTTAATAAGTTTTATTCTAATCAATACAGGTTTCTTTTGCTCTTCACTTATGGGTAGTAAAATATGCAAATATGCGAACCTTCCTTTTTTTGCAAATATGCGAGCTGAGAGGCACGATTAAAGTTTCGTGCAGGTAGCGAAATTTGACGCTGCGTTGCTGCCCCTCTTAGATCTGGATTCCTCTGTACAAGTAATAACTTTTCGATACAAATAAAGAGTTTCATACATGGAGAGTTTACCTGAATGCATACGCAAAGAGCAAATTATTTCCTGTTAAAAAACGTTGGTGTTCGTGACAAAGTTGGCCAACCTAAATTGCCTCGAGGGCCAAAAATAACATCTAATTTTTTTCATGACTGGATCAATAAATAGACAGTCTCTAGAAATAATGTTCACGAATGAAATTTTAAAGAGCGGAGATTTCTTGTAAAAAGTCGATTCTTTGGTGTGAAATAAAATATTTATAGTCCAATTCGAGAGAGATGTCCTATGACTCATTGAAGTGGAATGTGTGGTTCTGCAACGATTTTTCCTAGTTGTGTCAAATTTTGACGTTACATGACAATCTCATACTGTTTAGGTCGCGAGTATATTGGTGTTCTTTCTTTTAGAAAAGCTTTAAATCACAATTTCTTGTGATTTTATATTTTGAGTATACATATCCCAATTACGTGCTGTAGATTTTTAAATATTCGTTGTTTTCTTAAAAGAGGTCAATTTGAAATTTAAACGAGTGTTTTCCACTCCCAGGTTAAGCATGAAGTAAAATTTCGAGTTTAGAAAAGGCTGAAAATTTGGTTTGGTCGCGTAGCGCGAAGCGGCCAAACCAAATTTTCAGGCTTTTCTAAACTCGAAATTTTACTTCATGCGCCACGCGTATTAAACACTGAAAGCACTAAAATATTGTGAACGAGTAAACTTCGCTTGAAATCAGTGTCTTATAAGCGTGGCGCATGAAGTAAAATTTCGAGTTTAAAAAAGCCGGAAAATTTGGTTTGGCCGCTTCGCGCTACGCGCTACGCGACCAAACCAAATTTTCAGGCTTTTCTAAACTCGAAATTTTACTTCATGCGCCACGCTTATAAGACACTGATTTCAAGCGAAGTTTACTCGTTCACAATGTTTCAGTGTTTAATACGCGTGGCGCATGAAGTAAAATTTCGAGTTTAGAAAAGCCTGAAAATTTGGTTTGGCCGCTCCGCGCTTCGCGACCAAACCAAATTTTCAGGCTTTTCTAAACTCGAAATTTTACTTCATGCGCCACGCTTATAAGACACTGATTTCAAGCGAAGTTTACTCGTTCACAATGTTTCAGTGTTTAATACGCGTGGCGCGTGAAGTAAAATTTCGAGTTTAGAAAAGCTTGAAAATTTGGTTTGGCCGCTCCGCGCTTCGCGGCCAAACCAAATTTTCGGGCTTTTCTAAACTCGAAAATTTACTTCATGCTTAGTCTGGGAGTGGAAAACACTCGTTTAGAGCTTTACATTAACCTCTTTACACACCAAATTTTCAGGATTGTTTTAACTCGAAATTTTAATTCATGCTTAATCTGGGAGTGGAAAACACTCGTTTAAAGCTTCAAATAGAACTCTTAAAAAAACAATGAATATCTGAAGATTTGTAGCATATACGCTGCAATCAGGATATGTATACTTAAAATAAAAACACCCTGTATACTTTAATTTTGATAATCGATCAATTTTAAGTTTAATGCGTGTTTCCACTCCTTGATTAGGGAGTTTTATATATTCAATATTTTTGATTAAAAATTGCACTGGGCCACTAGGGTCATTATTGCATTACAATAATGGCCAAATGTTTAATAGTGGTTAATGTAATGCATGGTTTAGAATGCTTTAGGGTAAATGTAATTTAATCCGACTCTGAGCTTAAGCTAAACTTGGTTTAAGCCACTATTGCATAACTAGTGCTAACTTTTAAAGGATTGTTTTTGTAGCCAGTTTGGACTTTAATCATTGGAATGTAAACATAAACATAACCTAAAACGCACACGAGTTATGATCTTACCTTTTTCAGTTATCCTTTTATTGTAAGGTTATTTCGTAATAAATACAAATATATTAATACAGTGGTGATTCTGATAACGGCAGTGTCCAATCAAGTGACGCATTCGAGGTATAAACACAACTCGATGCGTCGATAAAAAATTCGGCAGTAAAGCTTAGATCGGAAATAAAGACAAAAAAAAGTTCGCGCGCGCGCGCACTACATACACAGACATACCGACAACAACGCGGTGTCATTGTACTCTAATCCACATATATTTTTAAAACCCCGCGTGAAAATAGTTTCTTGTTTTTACACAAAACAGTTTCTGTTTATGTTTTCTTTTAATTTGAATCCTTGTCACTTTTGTTTTGGTTGTTTGTATTTATTGGGATTTCAGATTTCAGGCAGTGTATATGTGTATGTAAACAAACCGGTAGGAGTCATTGTCCTTTGTTGGGCCCAGTCGAGTGAATGTACAAGGGAGCGAGCGCCCGGGGGGCTCACCGGGCGTCCATGCTGGACTCCGATTGCGAGCCGTGATCGGAAGAACTGGAACTGGAGACGGTTTCGGCGGACTTAATCTTGGGCTTGTACTCGGTGATGACGACGGTGACGCTGTTGACGGTGACCTCGCGCGTCTGGGCCGTGCTCCTGTCGACGTTTTTCAGCCGGGGCGGGTGCCGGCGCTTCTTCAGCGACCGCTTATCCTTGCGCTCCTTCTTCTGGTTGCTGGTCGCGGGCAGGAACTGGCTGGCCACTTGCTGGGCGACCAGCTGCGGGTTGATGCGCGGCTTCCTCGTCGAGGTGCCTTTTCGAACGTCGCACATCATGCACTTGAAGGCCTCCGCCGTGTTCCTGTACGTGCACACGCTGCAGTCCCAGAAGCTGTCCTCTAACACTTTCGCCTGTCGTTTCGTTCTACGTATCGGACTCTTTTTATGATCCATTTTTCCGAGCCGAAAAACCGCTTGGAAACTATAATTTACCACCGGACTGACGTCTGTGCCTCTCACGCGCCGCCATTTTCGTTCCGCACTGCCGCGCGCATGCGCCGTTCCACTGCTGCCAACCTAAAAACTCCACTTGTATTTTCAACACTAATTTTCAACACATCTACGAATAATTAAAATAAGAAATAGAAATACAATTTAGTATATTTTTAACATTTATCGCGATAATTATAGGCACACAAATTACATTAATATTTATTCAGCTGTTGTATGTTTCTTATTCTGATCATTTTTATCCCCAGACCTGATATTGTTTTTCGCGTCCCGAATAAGCAGCTATGTTATTTTTCAGCATAACAACCCTGCTTATTCGGGACGAGAAAAACAATATCAGGATAGTTTTACGCATGTTAAAATAATTTTATAATTTTAAACAACACCTTCGAATATTCAATATTTCAATGACTAGATTAATCAAATATTTCAATATTCGAATATTTAAATATTTGAATGTTTTTGAACGAATATTTCAATATTCGAATAATTCAAATATTTGAATATGTTTTTAAATAAATATTCGACAGTGTTTTACGCTTCTGGTAAACGAAGTAAAATTTTGAGTTTATAAAAGCCTGAACATTTGGTTTAGTCGCTTCGCTTCGCTAGGAGACCAAACCAAATATTCAGGCTTTTCTAAAGTCTACATTTTACTTTATGCTTAATCAAGCTTTGAAAATACTCTTTAGAAGCAATGCATACCTGGAAATTTTCTATACGCTGTAAATCGAGATATTAATACTTAATTCCCTGTATAATTTAGATTTGCAATATTATTAACATACATAATAATGCTAATGGATGTGTTATATAAAATAATAAGATTATTCAAGGTCATTGTCGGCATGGTCACGGTTGCTTTCAATGTGTGTACTTTCAATTCAACCGTTTGTTTCTTGGGCCGGCTTACTTGTCCGGCCCACACAGATTAAAATCGAAATTAATTTACATAATTACAATCGCCATTGTGATTATTATGAAAGAGAGCGATTTCGTAAATTTAAAATAGCTCAATCCTCGTCCTTGGCAGGAATTGTTCGGATTTGTTACTTTCCTAAATTTTCAAATTGATATTACTCGCGAATTATAAAAATAAATAAAAATATCTTTATTAATAATATTGTAGTGCCTAGCTATTGAAATATTTTGCCGCCTACCATCAGAGCTTGAACTTTACTGAATATTTAAGATACGACATCAAAGTTTAATTTTTCTTATGGCAGCGATATTTTAATTTTATGCCATTGAAAAGAGGAGGAAATTTGGCTGGAAATCATGAGTCATATGTCGTATCTCATAAAATGCAACGCGCTGTATAGCATTTGACAATTTCTTCGTGTTTCTAACGACTCATTTAAGTTATGGTTCACTTTTTGATGCGCGTCTGTATGATTTTAAACTTTAGTATAAATCAGTGTCTAATACGCGTGGCGCATGAAGTAAAATTTTGAGTTTAGAAAAGCCTAATTTGGCTTTTCTAAACTCGAAATTTTACTTCATGCTTAATCAAAAAGTGGAGGACACTTGTTAGGATAATATTAAAAAATACAGAAAGCAAAAAAAAAAACTATCAATAGATAATTTTGCAATTTATTGAATATTTGATTTGTTTGATTAGTTTCTGTAATAATTTCAATTTCATTGTATTCCTAAAAACTCAGTCAGGTTGGGTACAAAATTTCAAATCCATATCTCTTGACTGTGAAATTAAAAATAAAAACTGCTGTATTTATTTGTAATGAGAAAAACAAAACTATAGTTATAATCATAATCAAGGCCGTAGCCAGGGAGGGGGATATAGGGGGATTGGCCCCCATTTTTACCACTCCATTTTTACCACCGTCCCTTTTTTACCACCAATTCTTTTTACCACCAACGTATTTACCACCGTATTCTTTTTACCACCAATATTTTACCGCTATTTAAAATCGAATTAGAATAACAACTGACAACTTCAATTCGTAACCTGTCAATGTCATTATCGGTTTGTCATTCGCCTAAATCGTTGGTCACTCGTCAAAATTTGCATCGTTCTGTAAATCATGGCAAGTTATCAAACTGTTGAGGTATTACAAGGCGAAAAAAATCCATTCCTTCATATCGATGGATATATGTATCACAAAACGGAAGAAAAAAAAGGAAGAATATTTTGGAGATGCAAGCAGTATCCGGAAAACACCGACACCGAGGCAATGTTCCGGGAATTGGACCTTGGGCGAAAAATTAAACGTACGGAAAACCTTGCCAGAATTAAAACTGAGGATAGGATTACAAATATAGTCCGAGATTACGATGTCAGAAAAGAAGAAGGGGAAATTGCAGAATACTTAAGGGCGATCGGTCACAACATACAATTTTGAATAAAACTGATTTTATTTGTAAAAAAGTGTTTTATTGTATAATTATTGGTACAAATATTAGTGGTAAAACTGTATAGCGATAAAAAAGTATGGTGGTAAAAATGCGGTGGTAAAAATGGATTGGTAAATTTGGAGTGGTAAAACTGTACCCCTACTAATCAAACACCACCCTTCCCCCACGTAATTTTTAAAATTTTACTATGTAAAAGCTCCCCCTCTGCCCTTTTTTTTCTGGCTACGGCCTTGATCCCAATGTACTTTTTCATGAATTATGTGTTTACATAAAAAAAACACTGAGATTAAAAATTTAATAGTTTTTGTTCATTCATTGAATTTACTACCTATAATTTATGATTTAATTACCATTAAACAAAAACTCAACATTCTGATTATCGAATGACATTTTCAATTATGAGCGATACCAATTCCATCTTAATTTGAAGCTTTGAATGACATCTATTGATTACATACAACAAAACTGTAATAACATTTTTAGTTTCTTGTTAATTAGTCTAGAGAACTTTAGCTAAAACACCCTGTATATTAAATAAATTGCAAAAATGTTTTGCTTTCTGGATATTTTTATAAAAGCATTTTGTATTATTCTAAAGAGTGTTTTCCACTCCCAGACTAAGCATGAAGTAAAATTTCGAGTTTAGAAAAGCCCCGTGAAAATTTGTCGAGGGTCGCGCAGCGACCCGAGACAAATTTTCTGGGCTTTTCTAAACTCGAAATTTTACTTCATGCGCCACGCGTATAAAACACTAAAATATTGTGAAATTTATGTACATTCGAACTTCGCTTAAAATCTGTTTTATACGCGTGGCGCATGAAGTAAAATTTCGAGTTTAGAAAAGCCCCGTGAAAATTTGTCTCGGGTCGCTGCGCGACCCTCGACAAATTTTCTACGCGGGGCTTTTCTAAACTCGAAATTTTACTTCATGCTTAGTCTGGGAGTGGAAACACTCGTTGGACGCAACAAATTAAACGATCTATAGTTTAAAAATCGTTTAATTTAATGCGTCTTACGAGTGTTTCCACTCCCAGACAAAGCATGAAGTAAAATTTCGAGTTTAGAAAAGCCCCGTGAAAATTTGTCGAGGGTCGCGCAGCGACCCGAGACAAATTTTCTGGGCTTTTCTAAACTCGAAATTTTACTTCATGCGCCACCCGTATAAAACGTTGATTTATTGTAAAGTTCGAAATCATACACACACATCAACTTGAATTACAATAATGCAAGAGCAGAATTATAAGTATTAACGATTTATTTCTTACATCATAATTAATACGTTTTTGTTTTACAATTTGACCTGAAAAATACACGAAACTCAATCGTTTTTTACATAAATTGACAATATATTTCTCTGCTATTGATACCTGCATCTGTTTAAAATTTAATTAATAAATTATTGACGTAATTCGGATAAATTATAATAATATATTTATGAATGGTAGTAATAATAGGTTGGTATTTTTTTACGAAGTGAACATAACTCAAATTAGTCGTTAGATACACAAATAAATGTTCGAATGTTTTACGATTTTACAAGATATGACAAAACATTTTAATTTGATTTTAGGATTTTGAGGAAATTTTAGTTTTAAATCATGCGTTATATCATGATTTAAAACTAGAATTTCTTGCTCCATTCAAGGATGCAAAAATAAAATTTGGCTGCCATAAGACAAATGGAACTTTTATACTTATTTTTAAAAAAGGGCACCCCGTATAAAATATGTCAATCCTGTGTATCTTTTGCTATAACTGTGTTAATTACTTTGATTTTAGTTTAAATTAATTTGTTAATTTGAGTGATAATAACCAGCTGAAATTTAAAATATACCCTAAATGACGAGTATATTTAAAATTTCAGCTCGTTATTATAATTCTAATTAACAAAGTTATAGCAAATTTCAGCTCGTTATTATCATTCTAATTAACAACGTTATAGCAATAAGATAATTTTGTCGATTTTCACTTATTTCGCCATATCTCGAAAACAAATGACGCTAGTAGAAATTCGTTAACTCGGTTTTATTTTGTATTAAAAATCGAAACTATTGTCTAACTTTCGTTAACTATTGGAGATACAAAGAAGGTTACTTTGTATCTCCAATAGTTAACGAAATCATAATGGTAATTATACTTTTTGAATAAATTAAATTAGTTAAATAATCAACAACATTTCTGTTTCGAATAAAAACTGAGTTTAAAGTTAAATTTAGTAAGAGAATAATGTTTGTTTCAAGATGATGTTTTTTTGAATAAAATAAGCTTGAAATAAATGGTAATAACGTATTCGTATCTTAATTTTCCTAATTTTTTTAAACGTCATAAGCAAAGCTATACTGAAGAGAGATAAATCTCGAAACGCGTCTATAGATGGCCCAAGACATTAGTTTTAATCTAAGTCCTTTCACTTCTAACTTGCTGCTATCTCTCCTTTCATTTTAAATTGTATTGTTAGTTGGTTTGAAGAGAATTTGACCTAAACGTTACATGTACTTTAATAGAGCGTTGTAACAAATCAAATTAAATAAGATTTTAAATATTTCATTGTATAATTCAATATCCGGAGGTGTATTTGCACGGGAAGTAGTTGTTTCAATGGATATTTATCGTCTTAAATTGTCTTATTAATTAAGACACTGTTTGCATTTTCACGAATAGTTTTTTCGTAATTTTATATATTAAAAATTGTGCTCGTTACGGATGCTTAATTGTAGTCACATTGGTTTTAAACAGTGTTCAAATGTTGTTAAATAGCTGATTTTTGTGAAATTATTTTTTTATAAAAACTATTTTCTTTTTATAAAAAAATTATTTTACAAAAACCAGCTATTTAACAACATTTGAACACTGTTTAAAACCAATGTGACTACAATTAAGCATCCGTAACGAGCACAATTTTTAATATATAAACAACAAACAACAACAAATAGCTGAATTTAACAGAAATATATATTGTTTTAAAGTTCAAGTGATTTCTAATATCAAGGAGAATAACTGAGATTTTTTTCAGATTTTTATAAAAATTAAAATGTTTGTCAAAAATCGCAAACTTCGTAAAAAAAATCAATATATACAGGGTGTCCCATTAGTGCGTTCTCGGAGGATATCTCCGTTCTCGTTAAAGATAGAAAAATATTTTTTAGACCAAACTTATTTGCCTTGAAGAGCTGCATAACGTAAAATTATTTTTATGTATACAGGGTGTCCTATAAAAGCGGTACTGGAAGTAACATTATTTTTTTAAATGAAACACACCATATATTATTTTATTTTTAGATATTACTAACAATTCTACGTATATTTTATATAACATTGTATATACCTAAACCAAACATATTTCATTATATTTACAATTCAATAAAAAAAGTTAGATATTTAGGTTATAAGATTTTAATTTATATCTCAGTTATTAGTAACTTTAAAAATAATCGGTATGGTACTTTAATAATTTATACTAGTCGCTATTCTCAACCGAAGTCAATTTTAATTTTGTACTTACCTTGTAGTAATTATAACCTGTCAATCTTAAGAAAATTAAAACAATAAAAACTATTTTTTTTAAATGGCACACCTTATATTTTTATACGGCATATTATTCGTCTTTCAAAGAGCTTTAATTTTTATTAAGTATGTCCTATACTTATCTTTAATAGTTTTCAAGATATTACTGTTTTATGCGATTAGATTTACAATATTATTAAATGTATCAATGGTGCCAAGCATCTAAGGTGGCCGGCCAATAATTAACCATCTGTCATAAGCCGTAATTGAAGTATCTTTTTGTTTTATCTTTTGACAGACATACATTAATACTTTAATTTAATGCTGATTCAGTGATAAACTACTTCGAAATTCATTTTACAACAGAAGAATTAATAAATATGACATTTGTTTTGGGCGCTAGTGACGAAAATTGTTTTCTTGCAAGCAGAATATACGCTCAGAAATATCCTAATGCTGAACGCCATTCTCATGCTTCAGCATTTATTCGATTGAAGGAACGATTTCAAAATATCGGAAGTATTGATTATACAAAGAATCTAAAACAAAGGAAAAGGACTACTAATGAAGAAAATGAATACGCAGTTCTTCAGTCTATCGTTGAGAACCCTTTTGTTTCATCCCGCCAATTGGAGCAGCAAATTGATATACCAAAAACTACAATAAATAAAATAATAAAGAAATGTAAGTTCCATCCCTACCACGTACAATTAGTCCAAGAGTTAAGTAACAACGACTTTTTGAATAGGCTTTACTGTTGTAATTGGGCGTTACATAAATGCGAACTGGAACCAAACTTTTTAAATCATATATTGTTTACGGATGAGGCCACATTTCATAAAAACGCATTTGTAAACAGGCATAATTTTCATTATTATTCTGACTATAATCCCAAACATATTATACCTATAGACCACCAACACAAGTGGTCTCTTAATGTTTGGACTGGAATTATAGGAAGTAGAATTATTGGTCCTTACTTTTTTGATGGCACTGTTAGTGGTGAATCATTTCTAAATTTTCTTAGAAATAAATTTGAAAGATGGATCGACGAATTACCTCTTGCTATATTACAAAATATGTGGTTGCAATTAGATGGTGCTCCTCCACACTTCAGTCGACGGGTAAGGCAATATTTAAATGAACATTTTTCAAATAAATGGATTGGCAGAGGAGGGCCAATTGTATGGCCGGCAAGGTCACCTGATTTGACAAAACTTGATTTTTTCTTATGGGGTACTGTAAAAGAAAAGGTATATAAAACACCTGCAACGACAAAGGAAGATATGAAGTTGAGGATTAGAAACGTTCTTCACAACATTAACATTGACATGCTAGATAAAGTGAACCAAAATTTTACACGAAGACTTCAAGTATGCCAAATTCAAAATGGAGGATATATTGACCACTTAATATAAATGTGCAATTTTTTCTTTCTTATTTTATGTTATAACATCTTGTGATTTATTTTTCTTTCTAAAAATTATTTTTTTGAACTCGCCGCCTCGAAAGTGACGTTTCCAACAACGTTTTGACAACTCGCAAGTCGCATTTCGAGTAATCAAAACTTATTATTTGACATAGAAACAAATATTAATAATATATTTCATTAAAATAGTTATTCACATAACTAGTGCGTCAGAATTTTTCTCGTGTTCACGCATTTGAAGGCACTCGCTCCTTCGTCGCTCGTGCTTTAAAAATGCATTCACCCGGGAAAATTGTTTTCCCGCACTAGTTATGTAAATAACTATTCTAATAAAATATATTGTCAATATTTGTTTCTATGTCAAATAATAAATTTTGATTACTCGATTATTTTTATTCCATGACCACAGTAGTTGCTTTGATTTCAATAATAATTCCATAAAACAGTGATATCTCAAAAATTATTGAAGATAAGTATAGGACATACTTAATAAAAAGGAAAGCTCTTTGAAAGACGAATAATATACCGTATAGAAATATAGGGTGTGCCTTTTAAAAAAAACATGTTTTTGTTGTTTGAATTTTGTTAAGATTGACAGGTTTGAATTACTACCAGGTAAGTACAATATTAAAATTGACTTCGGCTGAGGATGGCGTCTAGTATAATTTATTAAAGTATCACACCGATTATTTTTAAAATGAGTAATAATTGAGACATAAATTAAAATCTGATAACCTAAATATCTGACTTTTTTCATTAAATTGTAAGTATTATGACATATGTTAGGTTTAGGTATATGCAATGTTATATGTAACATATGTACAATTGTTAGTAATATCTAAAAATGAAATAATATATAGGGTGTTCCATTTAAAAAAAATAATGTTATTTTCAGTACCGCTTTTTTGGGACACCCTGTATACAACAAAATAATTTTACGTTATGCAGCTCTTCAAGTCAAGTAAGTTTGGCCCGAATGATTTTTTCTATCTTCAACGAGAACGGAGATATCCTCCGAGAACGCATTAATGGGACACCATGTATATAAATAACACACTTGGTTAAGATTTCACTGTTTATTGATTGACACTGCAACAATTGTTTCGCCACACAGTGGCTTCATCAGGCAGATGAATAATGATAAATATTTTTATTCAAAGAAAACTATTTTTACAAAAATCCGAAAAAAACCACAGACACTTACTAGTATTAGAAATAATCTGAGCTATTTATTTCCTCAAGAAAAAAATAATTCGTCGACTTTTCTCGACTTTTAAAAACGACAAAAGACTAATCAACACCCTAACATTTTATTTTAAGCGCTAGTTTTAAGCACAATTTTTAAGTCTCAAACAGCTTTTATAGTTAAAAGTTAAAATAGGTAGCAGCAATCTGCAAAAAGCGTTTTTCCCATGTTAATTGCTTTTGTTCGGCTTACGAATGTTCACCCAGTATATAACTGAACATGGTATATTCAATTAATTACAATAAATTAATGCGATTTCACTAATTAAACATTCGTTCATAAACTGACGTAATCACGTCTTAAATTTGATATATTTTGCAATATCCATAAAATATATTGGACAACGAACTCGTACAAACTGTAAAATATACCTTTGCGAAGATTTGTATTATTTTTTAGGTTTGTGAAAATCGAATTAGTGTGAAATAAATCATTAATATCTTTTAATTATAAACATTTTTTATAGGTTTCTTAGATTGTAGATGTACTTACGAAAATTCACCCTCTACATTAATCTATACCGGACACAGACTTTGATATATTCCAGCCCTGTCTCCTGTATGACTTTTTTTTGTTTAAAAAAGGGGGTTGCATTGACCCTTCAGAATTAACTGCTCCAGTTTACTGTCCACGTAAAACTCCCCTTTCTTCGCCCCTTGTTTATTTCACTTGATTTATGAATAAGAGGGGTAGTTTTTTCTAATGCAGAAGAAAAAATTACACATACACGCCAAGTATTTCCATTGCATTGAAAAATTGCTGAAATAAATTGAAATACACGGTTTTTCTTACTCGACATGTATCAAATGTGTTTTTCTTGTTTATTAAATGGATGCAATTACTTGGTTCATCCGAACTTTCATATTGTTTCCGAGAACGATTCTAAAGGAAGTTGACTAATTAGTTTTTTTTTAAATTTACGTTTATTGTTACTCTAAAAGAAATTATAGTTTAATATTGTATTTTTGTAAATTTTCATTCGCTCCTTAATATTTATAAATCGTTCAATTTTAAGCTATTAATGAGTGTTTCCACTCACAGATTAAGCATGAAGTAAAATTTCAAGTTTAGAAAAGCCTGAAAATTTGGTTTGGTTTGGATTGATTTTTTCTTTTACTTTTGTGTGCCCAATTGCAACATATGCTAAACTCTCTTATCCAGAGGATTTATATTATTAGTGTTGTTTTAATTTTAACTTGAATGTTACAGGACACCACTTATGAAATGGACTATACTTGAAATATCAAGTCATTGATGTGGATTGTGTGGTTCAAATTTTTTAGAGAGTATGTCGACAGGCCTATCTGCATCGATTTTTCCTAGTTGTGTCAAATTTTGATGTTACATGACAATGTCATACTGTTTTATTATTGTTTATTTACGGATATCCATTTAAAATAAATACATAATGCTTAGTCTAAAATAAGTTAAAAGTAATAATTAAGTTAAAATATATAAAATCACAAACAATATACACAACAGATTAAAATCAAAATGCTCATCACTATGCTAAGAGTAATAAATAAGGTTAAAGTATAAATCACAAACAATATACAAATAAAACAAACAAAACAGATTAAAATGAGAACAAAAATAAAAATCTAATTTGTCTCACGGAGCATGGACTTAAGACAGTGCGCGGCAACTCTAGCCATACCATAGTTTCTACCATAATTGGTACGATGAAATGGTACGTTGAAGAGGTTGAAGGAACGCAAACCCTTGCTAGGCACATTGATTTTAAACTGGCCCAGAAGGTAAGGGCAGTCGATCCAACCGTTTATCAAATTGAAGCCTAGCATTACATCCGCGTTCCTCCGTCGCTGCTCCAACGTATTCATTTCTAGGCTACTTAAAATCTCTTGGTAGGAACCACAAATATGGAACTTATACGCTATAAAGCGTATAAATTTCGTCTGGACCCTTTCAAGTAAATTTATCTCAGACTTGCTGTGGGGATTCCATACCATGCAACAGTACTCCAAATGTGGTCTCACAAGGGTCGAATATAATGTCAGTAGAGTATTGATGTTTGTGAACTCCTTGGTATTTCGTTTTATGAAACCCAGCATACGATGAGCTTTAGACGATATATTAGTCATATGCGAGTTGAAATCCCACTGTTGAGTCAATGTAACGCCTAAGTCCCTCACCGACGAGACGCGCAACAACTGAGTGCCATTAAGAAAATAATTCCTCTCAGCAGTTGCCCTCCTCTTAGAAAAGGATATAGTGTTACATTTCTTCAAATTCAGTGTCATGTCATTAGTTACACACCAAGACTGGAATCTATCCAAATCATCTTGCAATAAATATGCTGAAAGATTAGATATTTCTGTGAAAATTTTTATATCATCAGCAAACAGCAGGCATTCTGCGTGATGGAAGCAGTCGGTAACATCATTTATAAATATGTTGAACAGAAGAGGCCCTAGGTGTGACCCCTGAGGAACCCCAGAAGTCACTGTTATGGCTGATGATATAACACTTCCGATTCGTACTGTCTGAGTCCTCCCGATCAAATATGAATGGATCCATTTAAGCATCTCCCCACAGATTCCTACAAGCTCAAGTTTCCGAAGCAAGATGGTATGATTAACGGTATCGAAAGCCTTAGAGAAGTCTGTATAGACGGAGTCAACCTCATATCCCCTCTCCAAAGCAGACACGATATAGTGGCTATACGATAATAAATTGGATGAAGTAGAACAACCGCTTCTAAAGCCA
This sequence comes from Philonthus cognatus, assembly GCA_932526585.2. Classification (NCBI taxonomy): domain Eukaryota; kingdom Metazoa; phylum Arthropoda; class Insecta; order Coleoptera; family Staphylinidae; genus Philonthus; species Philonthus cognatus. The sequence continues at coordinate 51,468,733 of OW052247.1, read as the reverse complement.
TGTTGCTTTTCGGACAGGACCTTAGAGAGGCAAGCTGTGAGGGGTATAGTTATTAATTTTTCAAATATTTTGGGAATATGGGATAGAATTGAAATCGGTCTATAATTTGAGACGATGTTCTTTTTGCCACTCTTAAAAATAGGTGTTATTAAAGCGTTCTTCCATAAAGTGGGGAAAAAACCAGAGTTAAGAGATTGGTTAAATAGTAGCCACAAGGGGCGACTAAGTGGAAAAGAACACCGTCTCAGAAGCCTGAAAATACTGTTTAAGTCACGAGTATATTAGTGTTTTTTCTTTTAGAAAAGCTTTAAATCATAATTTCTTGTGATTTTTTTCTTTTGAGTATACATATCCCAATTACGTGTTGTAGATTTTGAAATATTCGTTGTTTTCTTAAGAGAGGTCAATTTGAAGTTTAAACGAGTGTTTTACACTCCCAGGTTAAGCATGAAGTAAAATTTCGAGTTTAGAAAAGCCTGAAAATTTGGTTTGGTTGCGTAGCGCGAAGCGCGGAGCGACCAAACCAAATTTTCAGGCTTTTCTAAACTCGAAATTTTACTTCATGCGCCACGCGTATAAGACACCGATTTTAAGCGAAGTTCACTCCTTCACAATATATCAGTGCTTTCAGTGTTGAATACGCGTGGCGCATGAAGTAAAATTTCGAGTTTAGAAAAGCCCGAAAATTTGGTTTGGCCGCTCCGCGCTTCGCGCTACGCGACCAAACCAAATTTCCAGGCTTTTCTAAACTCGAAATTTTACTTCATGCTTAGTCTGGGAGTGGAAAACACTCGTTTCAAGCTTCAAATTGAACTCTTAAAAAAAAGCGTATAGAATTTTTCGATTAAGGATACATACAGGAAATGATCTATTAGGTATACAAATAATTACGCTTTTTTTAAAGAGTTCAATTTGAAGCTTAAGTGTTTTCCACTCCCAGACTAAGCATGAAGTAAAATTTCGAGTTTAGAAAAGCCTGAAAATTTGGTTTGGTTGCGTAGCGCGAAGCGCGGAGCGACCAAACCAAATTTTCAGGCTTTTCTAAACTCGGAAATTTTACTTCATGCGCCACGCGTATAAGACACTGATTTTAAGGGAAGTTTACTCGTTCACAATATTACAGTGCTTTCAGTGTTTAATACGCGTGGCGCATGAAGTAAAATTTCGAGTTTAGAAAAGCCTAAAAATTTGGTTTGGCCACTCCGCGCTTCGCGCTACGCGACCAAACCAAATTTTCAGGCTTTTCTAAACTCGAAATTTTACTTCATGCTTAGTCTGGGAGTGGAAAACTTGTTTCAAGCTTCAAATTGAACTCTTTAAAAAAAGCGTATAGAATTTTTCTATTAAGGATACATACAGGAAATTATCTATTAGGTATACAAATAATTACGCTTTTTTTAAAGAGTTCAATTTGAAGCTTAAAACGAGTGTTTTCCACTCCCAGACTAAGCATGAAGTAAAATTTCGAGTTTAGAAAAGCCTGAAAATTTGGTTTGGTTGCGTAGCGCGAAGCGCGGAGCGACCAAACCAAATTTTCAGGCTTTTCTAAACTCGAAATTTTACTTCATGCGCCACGCGTATAAGACACTGATTTCTAGTGAAGTTCACTCGTTCACAATATTTCAGTGCTTTCAGTGTTTAATACGCGTGGCGCATGAAGTAAAATTTCGAGTTTAGAAAAGCCTGAAAATTTGGTTTGGCCGCTCCGCGCTTCGCGCTACGCGACCAAACCAAATTTTCAGGCTTTTCTAAACTCGAAATTTTACTTCATGCTTAGTCTGGGAGTGGAAAACACTCGTTTCAAGCTTCAAATTGAACTCTTTAAAAAAAGCGTATAGAATTTTTCTTTTAAGTATGCATACAGGAAATGTTCTATTAGGTATACAAATAATTACGCTTTTTTTAAAGAGTCCAATTTGAAGCTTAAAACGAGTGTTTTCCACTCCCAGACTAAGCATGAAGTAAAATTTCGAGTTTAGAAAAGCCTGAAAATTTGGTTTGGTTGCGTAGCGCGAAGCGCGGAGCGACCAAACCAAATTTTCAGGCTTTTCTAAACTCGAAATTTTACTTCATGCGCCACGCGTATTAAACACTGAAATATTGTGAAGTTTGAAATACACTTTAAAAATGAATAATAATCGAAATATATAAATAACAAGCATTTTTCTTCACAAATTCAAATCCAAAATCCAAATGAATAAATAATATAAAACACTGATTTAAAGTAAAGTTAAAAAAATACGGATGAAGTTAATTCTCATGTTAATAAATTTTACAAATATTTATTTCATTTAACCAAATATAGCGCTTTTAAAATTGGAGCATTTTTTTTTGTTTGGGGTGTATCGTTAAGATCAAACTTAACCAATATATTTTGAACTTAACTTTAAATCGGTGTTGAATACGCGTGGCGCATGAAGTAAAATTTCGAGTTTAGAAAAGCCTGAAAATTTGGTTTGGCCGCTCCGCGCTTCGCGCTACGCGACCAAACCAAATTTCCAGGCTTTTCTAAACTCGAAATTTTACTTTATGCTTAATCTGGGAGTGGAAACACTCGTTAGAAGCTTCAAATTGAACACTTTTATAAAATCAACGAATGTTTTGGAAATTTACAGGGTACATCGGAGTAAAACAAAATCCCTGTATATTGCCACCCACCATTTTTTCCATACATTTCTTATATTTTATCCGTATATGGAATTTTCGTGAGTTATCTTTATGTGCAGCGGCAAGATATCTAGACGGGTATTTCCGGGTCGATGCAGGAGGAGATAACGTGTAGGAAAATTCACTTCCTGTTGCTTTCATTAAAACCAGTCGGCGTTTCCTTCTCGCGCGCACGAATTCAAACAGCACGCGAGAAGGATGGAAATATTCTAACGTGCGCTCAAAGTTTATTTTAGTGCAGAACCAGCACGCTATGACGATGATGTATGTATTTCACACATACACATGTATGGTGTATGAATGTGGGTGTTTTATGTATTTTTTAACTTCTAGGTCATCCCAAAAAATTAAGTATTTTAAGATAAAGCAATGTGTACAGATTTTCTAATTTTAATAATAAAATTTAATTTCCAAAAAGTAAATGAAATTTTAACTACAAAAATATACACTTCTTTTATAAGCGTATGTTTATATTTGTTTGTAAAATGCTTTTAAGGAAATAAGTAAAAATTAAGAATATCTAAATTATTGAAATGTATAGTATGTTCAATAAAATTAAACCTCTAGAGTGCCATGGAATAAATTGTAGGTTGGCAGCTCTGAAATTATACATTAGAATTACTATGTTTGACATTTAATATGACAATTCCTAAAGGGTGTATTAGCCAACTTAAATTTAGGAAAAGATTAAATCATGGCACTCTAGAGATTTTTTTTTTATTAAACATACGATATATTTTATGCGATAAAAAGTTGTTGATGACATTTTTTTTCAACAAAATTCGCTGATTGTTGATTTTTAGTGACAGTGTATAAATTTACCGACCTTTTCAATTACCGCTCATTTGTTAAATTTGTTAATTGAAATCGGTTTACTGATAATTTACAGGTAAATCACAATATCGTTGTTATATCGGTAAACGTCATTAAATACATAAACAATGAATAGTATTTAATGACTTAAATTTAGGAAAAGATTAAATCATGGCACTCTAGAGGTTTTTTTTATTAAACATACGATATATTTTATGCGATAAAAAGTTGTTGATGACATTTTTTTTCAACAAAATTCGCTGATTGTTGATTTTTAGTGACAGTGTATAAATTTACCGACCTTTTCAATTACCGCTCATTTGTTAAATTTGTTAATTGAATGCAAAGTGTAAATTACACCAATAAGTTTTGGCGTTTAGATTTGGGTTGCGCCGACTGTACTTTCCAGCAATGAAATTTGATTTGATACAACTTAATATTGATAAGGAGTATTAATCGTTAATATAATGTAAACTTTCTGTTGGTCTATTTGTTTAAATTATTTTTTGCAGAGTTATGTCAACAACCCTGTTTTGATTTTATTGTTTACAATGATTGCAGTAATTATTTTATAACACCGACAAAAGAATGCAAATACACATGTGTACAATACATGTACTATTTTTTTTTATAAATAATTCTAGGAATTAAAATTTCCGATGGTGACACAGTTTTGAAATATGCACTGCACGCAACAAAGCGGCCGATTCATTCGGAACCGAAAGAAACGCGTTTGTTTATTTATTTGTATTTGATTACGGGTCTCTTATCGGGTTTTGAAAACGAAACCGACTGACCCACCGGTTATCTCTCATACAACCTACGACCAATAATGTTATCTCAAAAATTCTCGCTGATAACGCCGAATATTTTATGTATTCGACAGCTATAAATAATCAGCTTAAAATTATTCATCTATAAAAGAAAGATAATCAGCTAAATTAAAATTAAGCGGCTATAATTAGACCCAGTAAAAAAAATTGTCTTGTATTACTTTCTCATAAGTAATGCGTCTTATATACGGAATGTTCTAAATGCCATGCTTTACTTGTACAATAAATGCCAGGGTAATAGTGCTACTATAAGTGGCAGAAATAGAGACTTAATTATCAAAACGTCATAAGTGCCATAGTACTTTCAATCACAAAGTGCTGTTTCCTGTAAAATATGTCATTTGGTACTTACCACCTTTTGCATATGTCACGCTTCATATAGAGACAAATTTTGTGATCGTAAAATAATTGACGTCGAGATTTCAATGGGTGAGTCCAATAAACGTATTTTTGGAATCATGTCTGATTTATACGCGTGGCGCATGAAGTAAAATATATATCGAATTTAGAAAAGTCAGGTCTTTGGATAGGTCGACGAAGTTAAATTTTGATGCTTTTCTAAACTTGAAGTTTTACTTCATGCTTAGTCAAGGAGTGGAAATTCTTGTTAGTTTGACCTCTTTTATGAAAATAATGAACTCCTTCAAATTTACCAAACTCTGTAATCATCATTTCATTAAAACTTCAGCTTTTTGAAATCACTTGAAAAACAAATAAAGAACAAATTCGAACTTTGCGCATTCACTATGGATACAATTTTCATGATGGAAACAAGTATTTAACATAAATTAAAAGCTTATCCAATCCAGAACACGTTCCTTTAAATCAATTGACATTTTGATATAAAGGAAAACACCTAACTTTTGTATACCACTTTTACGACTAGTTTCAATTAGACGGCAATCATTGTTAAACTAAGTGAAAAAAGTAAAATAAAAGTGGTATAAAAAAGTCAAGTGTTTTCTTTATATCAAATTGAAAATGTACCACGAAGTAAACGCTTCTAAGATTTAAGAATCAATTGTCATTTGTTCAAAGAAAGAAAATAACATTTAATGAGAAAAAGCAAATTACTCGATTTTTCACTTTTTGCGTTTTAAGCGCTGTATTTCAAAAACTGCATAACCGATTTAATGTGTTCCCAAAGCAATTGATTTATTATTAAATGAGCTATAATTTGAAGTACAAGCATTTTTTGAGAATTTAAAATTATGCTTAAGACAAGCGGCTCAAAGATAAATTTGTGTGGATTCATTCATTTCTTGCAATGATTAAAAGTGAAAATCTAGGCGGAAATATTTGTTTCTTAAAGAACTAAACACCCCGGGTTGTTTATAATATTGATAAAGTGTCTGTGAATTTTTCAGGATTTTTTAAAAAATAATAAATATTATACATTAAGTGAATTAAACACGATTTTATTCACGAAAAGATTTTTGATTTCACGAGCGCCTCGGCGCGAGTGAAATCATTTCTTTGAGTGAATAAAGGTGTTTAATTCACGTGGCGTATATATGTTTTTTTTTATTCAATTTTGACGAAATTGTAAAGAAAATGTACTTTACATTTATTTTTAAATAAATGTTGAAAAACTATGTAGACTGTGAAATCCATTTTCATGACGACGTATTATTTATAATTTTCAAAATTTGTAAAACTTCTATCTCGTGTCACAAAAATGTCTGAACTCACTGGAGTATTTCAAGAAAAACCAAGGTTTTATTCACTAATGAACTAAAATTTTTTTAGGTCACTAGTGAGTTAAAAAATTCGTTATATTATTTATTATTCAATTTTGTTAATTTAAAGCGACATTATTAACTCCATAATAACCGTAATAAACAAGGTTTTATTCACTAGTGAACTAAAATTTTTTTAGGTCACTAGTGAGTTAAAAAATGTATTTAAAAATAAATGTAAAGTACATTTTCTTTACAATTACGTCAAAATTGAATAAAAACATATATACGCCACGTGAATTAAACACCTTTATTCACTCAAAGAAATGATTTCACTCGCGCCGAGGCGCTCGTGAAATCAAAAATCTTTTCGTGAATAAAATCGTGTTTAATTCACTTGATGTATAATATTTATTAATTCTCAGATATTTGATGCTAGAAATAGCTATGTTATTTTTTATCCAGGAGAAAAAATTTATTAATTAAAATTTCGGCTTTTAAAAATCACTTGAAAGCCCATATATAGACTAAATTCGAAATTGGCGCATCCACCATGGATACAATTTTCATGATGGAAACAAGTATTTAACACCAATTTACAGCTTATTCAATCCTGAATACGTTTCTTTAAATCAGTTGTCTTTTGTTTAAAAAAAATCAACTTTAAATCGACGTTTTATAGGAAACGGTAAGTTACTTGATTTGTTACTTATTGCATTTTAAACGCTGTATTATAAAAACTAGAAAACCGATTTTATTTTTTTCTAAAAGCATTTGATTTAGCAGTAAATGAGCTTTAATTTGCAGTACAAGCATTTTTGAAAATCTGAAATTATGCTTAATATGAGCGCTCAAAGATAAATTTGTGTGGATTCATGCATTTCTTGCAATAATTAAAAGTGGAAAATCTAGGCGTAAATATTTTTTTCTTGTAAAAATAAACACCCCGGGTTGTTCCTAATATTAATAAGAATGTCTGTGAATTTTTAAGGATTTTTTGAAAAATAAAAATGTTTTAATGAAAATTTGATTTTTTCCATACCTACCCCTTCTGATAAATGCAAATGTTTGATAAACATTTTTATTTTTAAAAAAATCTAAAAATATTCTCAAATACTTCCCTTAATGTTAGAAATAGCTAGAAGTTATTTTTATCCGAAAGAAAAAAATAATTTATTAGAATTTCTGCATTTTAAAATCACTTGAGAAAGCCTATAATGAGTTAATTCGAACTTTGCGCATCCACTATGGATACAATTTTTATGATAGAAACAAGTATTTAACATCAATTTAAAGCTTATTCAATTCTGAACACGTTTCTTTAAATCAATTGTCTCTTGTTTAAAAAAATCAACTTATAATCGACGTTTTATAGGAAACGGCAAGTTACTTGATTTGTTGCTTATTGCATTGTAAGCGCTTTATTTCAAAAACTACAAAACCGATTCAATTTTCTTCAAAAGCAATTGATTTAACATTAAATAAGCTTTAACTTGATTTAAGAATCAATTGTCATTTGTTCAAAGAAAGAAAATAACATTTAATGAGAAAAAGCAAATTACTCGATTTTTCACTTTTTGCGTTTTAAGCGCTGTATTTCAAAAACTACATAACCGATTTAATGTGTTCCCAAAGCAATTGATTTATAATTAAATGAGCTATAATTTGAAGTACAAGCATTTTTTTAGAATTTAAAATTTTGCCTAACACGAGCGCTCAAAGATAAATTTGTGTGGATTCATTCATATCTTGCAACGATTAAAAGTGGAAAATCAAGGCGTAAATATTTTTTTCTTGAGGAAATAAATACCCCAGGTTATTTCTTATATTGATAAGAGTGTCTGATAATTTTTTAGGATCTTTCGAAAAATTAAAATTATTGAATGAAAATCTGATTTTTTCCTTTTGATGATTGCAAATTTTTGAACAAAATTTTTATTTTAAAAAATTCTAAAAAAATTCTCAGATACTACCCTTGATATTAGAAATAGCTAAAGTTAGTTTTATCCTAAAGAAAAAATTAATTTATTAAAATTTCTGCTTTTTAATATCACTCGGAAAAGCCTATAAAGGGTAAATTCGAACTTTGCGCATCCACTATGGATACAATTTTCATGATGGAAACAAGTATTTAACATCAATTTAAAGCTTATTTAATCCTGAACACGTTCCTTTGAATCAATTGTTTTTTGTTTAAAAAACATAATTTTTAATCAACGTTTTATAGGAAACGGCAAGTTACTTGATTTGTTACTTATTGCATTTAAGCGCCTTATTTCAAACACCACTCAACCGATTTAATTATTTTCTAAAAGCAATTGATTTAGAACTAAAAGAACTTTAATTTTAAATTCTCAAAAAATACTTGTACTTCAAGTATTTTTTGAGAATTTAAAATTTTGCCAGGCACGAGCGCTCAAATATATATTTGTATGGATTCATTAATTTCTTGTAATTTTTAAAAGTGGAAAAATTATGTGAAAATATTTTTTTCTTCAAAAAAATAAACACCTAGCGTTGATACTTATATTGTTGTCAATGAATTTTTTTTGAAAAATAAGAAAATGTGAATATTTCGATTATTTTCGTACTTCAAAAATTGCAAAATTGTGATGAAAATTTGTATCTTTCAAAAATCCTAGTAAAAAAACTCAGATATTCTCCTCGATGTTACAAATAGCTTGAGCTATTTTCTTTATCGCTAAAAAATGCTATTCACTAAATTTTCAGCTAGTTAAAAACTGTAAACGAAGAAATGTCCTTAATTGGTGTTTTATTTTATTTTAAACGTAGGTTTCCACTCCCAGATTAAGCATGAAGTAAAATTTCGAGTTTAGAAAAGCCTGAAAATTTGGTTTGGTCGCGTAGCGCGTAGCGCTACGCGACCAAACCAAATGTTCAGGCTTTTCTAAACTCGAAATTTTACTTCATGCGCCACGCGTATAAAACGCTGTTTTCAGGTGAAGTTCAAAATATATATTAGGTACCTGTATAATTTAAAATGTACGATTTAAATTTATCAAAAGCAAACATTAGATTATTCAAAATAATTAAAAGTAATATAAACGATAAAGATTATTGAAAGTAATTAAAAATAAAATAAGTAATACAGATTATTGAAAATAATTAAAAATAAAATAAAGAATACGGAGTATTTAAAATAATTAAAATAAATAGCAGCATTTTTGTAGTTGTAGTTGTTATTATTAAAAATAATTAAAAATAAAATAAAGAACAACGATTATGAAAATAACTAAAATAAATAGCAGCATGTTTGTAGCTGTAGTTGTAACAGGTGTTCATTTAAAAACCCGATCGAGAAGGAGTTGCTCTTTTGATAGAACCAAATGGAACAAAAAAGTGGAGTCGCAGCTTAATTTACGTTTTGTCATAACTGACATTAATGTCAGATTGGGTTAATCAGTAGCTCATTGCCTTGTTCTTATAGTTGTTGTGTTATTTGTTCTTATAAATCAGCTGTTTTCACAGCTAAATAAACAATGGCAACTGAAATATAGAATAAAATAGAAAACTTTTATAAAACTGGGTTAGATTAACATTGACAGGAGCGACTGACAAATTCATGTACTATTAATCGAGGTGGCTGATAGTTGTTGAAAGTTCATATTCATTACTTTAAGTAAAACACTTTGTTTATAACTTTCAAAAATTGTTTATTTTGTATTCACAACAAATGTTTCGCCACACTGTGGCTTCTTCAGGTGAAGAACAAGTGATTAATTTAACCTAATTACAACGTATATATAGGGGTAGCTGATAAGTAAGAGGGGTGGGGGTTACAGTTTTAAATTGAGCAATGGGGAGTTATTAATATCTGTCTGATCGTTTAGTAATTGATCGCTGAATTTTCTTTTGTTTATTTCGGTGCTTTCCAGGATGTTTAATTTTCTTCCTTTCTTCTCGATGTGTAGTATTTGGAAGTCTTCGTTGAAGTTGTGGCCTTCATCTAGCAAGTGGTTGGAATAAGTCGAGTTGTTCATGTACGACTTACTTCACAATGTTTTGCAAATTTCATAGCCAACACGATCGGGTTTTGAACTAAACACCTAGTATATTTAAAAGAAAAGTCCTTGCATTTTTTTAAATTTCACATTAAATCCGTTTTGTATATGCCTGGGGCAAAGGGGTGCATTCTTTTAAGACTCGCTAACTAATAGATCTATGCCCGTTTGCACCCAAGTCGATTAACTTAATCAGTGATTAGTACTTCTTGAAAACACAACAATTGTATTTACAAATTGTTTACACAATTGCATATTGATGAAAGAGAAATGTTTAGGATATCTTACCAATTTATAACATTCTTATGTTCTAGAAATTGGACTTAATCAGAGGTTTAATCCAGCGGCGGCTCGCAGCCTAACTTTAGGGTAGGCCAGAGACCCAAGGTAATATGTATCCGTTATTGAAAGGTGACTTTGTTGTGCAATTTCTTGTATTTATAAAGTGCGATCCCAAACTCAAATTGTGTGTGCCTTTTCGCTGTGGCCGACCCTGAAGTTAGGCTGCATTAATCAATGATTAATGGATGATTAAAGCTAATCGGTCGGGGAGCAAATGGACAAATGTTTTTTATATCTGACTAAATCATTATACATGTTGTTTTATCTAAGACCCAGTTCCACCAAACATGTTGAACTCGAGTTCAAGCCGAATTCAAACTCAAGATGACAATCCCTATTGTTCTAAGGTCACTTTGAAATGGAGTTTAGAGTTTAACCAGTTTAACTTGTTTGGTGCAATTGTCCCCAAAAGTATGACCAACGAAAATGTTTAGCATCCCAAACCATAGGACTAACGTGAGATTAAAATCTCCTATTGTTATCATGTCATGCATGTGTAATAAATTACCACCCTGTTGTGATATTCTGCACGACTCTGTTAAATCGTTGATGAACAATCTGTCAAATAGCTGTCACACTCACGAGCGTCTACATATTGTTTAGATTTAAATTTATTTATGTACATACATACATACATTGTTTATTGTATTATCATTGTCTTGTAATTGGGAAATTTCCTGTTGGGCAATAAATACTTATTATTATTATTATTATTAAAATGTCATAAAATCTTGTTTGGTACGACCACGCATGCTTGATATGCACCCCAATATACAATGTTTATACCACGCATGCTTGATATGCAACCCAATATACAAGGTTTATGCATAACTTAAGTGTATATTGGGTTGCATTTCAAAATCATACACTTACGTTGAACATTCTGTAAGTGTAATGTGTTAACTTTTCAATTTACTAATATTTTTTTATTGTTGGGAAATTTTTCGCAAATGCCCGTGCGATTCGCATTCAGTTCCTCTTGTCTGGTTATTTTGATACACTTTCTCGGCCAGACCGCAGAGCAAGCGCTTTTCGGAATTTCCTCATAGACCGCACGAAAATGAAAAAAAAAAAAAACGAGAATCGGATATCAAACGCGACCGGTTTCGCTTTTTACCGCAGACAATGGACACTCTGGGATGACGTCACCGGGTTTATTGTTATGCAAGATGCATCTCGTTTTCGCCTGTGTTTCGCCGGCATGTATGTGGTCATGAATTATACAATTCTATAAATATAAATATCTTCTATCTATTTGTAATTATTTGCTATAATAATAAAAAAATCCGCATGCACTTACTTTCTCGTTGAATTTAATACAGCGGTATCAAGAATCGTCAAAACTTTGATAATTAACTAAAATCTTGAAAACTCATCAACATTTTTAAAAAACTAAACGAGTGTCTTCCACTCCCAGACTAAGCATGAAGTAAAATTTCGAGTTGAGAAAAGCCCTAAGAATTTAAATATAAATATCTTATCTATTTGTAATTATTTGCTATAATAATAAAAAAATCCGCATGCACTTACTTTCTCGTTGAATTTAATACAGCGGTATCAAGAATCGTCAAAACTTTGATAATTAACTAAAATCTTGAAAACTTATCAACATTTTTAAAAAACTAAACGAGTGTCTTCCACTCCCAGACTAAGCATGAAGTAAAATTTCGAGTTGAGAAAAGCCCTAAGAATTTGGATTTGGACGCGCAGCGTCCAAATCCAAATTCGGGCTTTTCTCAACTCGAAATTTTACTTCATGCGCCACGCGTACAAAACACTGATTTAAAGTGAAGATATAATCATTTTACATTGAGAAATATCACGAATGCCAACTGTCATAATTATCTATTTATTTATCTTTTTTTTGTATACAAAAGTGAAATGGTTGAGATGGTAAAATTAATTAAATAGGCGACATTTGTAAAATTGGGCGATATTAGTAGGTATCGCCCAATTTTACAAATGTCGCCTATTTAATTAATTTTACCATCTCAACCATTTCACTTTTGTATACAAAAAAAAAGATAAATAAATAGATAATTATGACAGTTGGCATTCGTGATATTTCTCAATGTAAAATGATTATATCTTCACTTTAAATCAGTGTTTTGTACGCGTGGCGCATGAAGTAAAATTTCGAGTTGAGATATATACGAAAAAAAAATATCACTAAAAAGATGGACTAAAATTATAAGATTAAATGCAAAATTTACAAACTGATGACAATCAACATTAAATTTTTAGGCTTTTCTAAACTCAAAATTTAACTTCATGCGCCACACGTATTAAAAACTAATATAACGTGCAGTTCAAAATATACTGCTTTAGAATACTACTTTAGCAGTGTCTTGTAATCTGAACTGAAAATCAGTGTTTATACGCGTGGCGCATGAAGTAAAATTTCGAGTTTAGAAAAGCCTGAAAATTTGGTTTGGCCGCGTAGCGCTTCGCGCTACGCGACCAAACCAAATTTTCAGGCTTTTCTAAACTCGAAATTTTACTTCATGCTTAATCAGGGAATGGAAACACTCGTTAGAAATTTTAAATTAAACTTTGCAAACACAACGAATGCCTAAAAATTTACAGAGAACACATAAGGATACGTATACTTAAAAGAAAATTGTCTGTATAATGTTGATAGGACCTAAAAAACAGTTAATTGAAGGATCTAGATCTAGATCAGCTCAATGGCTGATCTAGATTTTTATTTGGATGTAAGGAAAATCTTCAACCCTTTTTTTCAAAACTTCTACCGACCACAATTGCATTTTCAATCAAAGACATGTACGTATGTTCGCGCTACGCGACCAAACCAAATTATTAGGCTTTTCTAAACTCGAAAGTTTACTTCATGCTTAATCAGGGAGTGGAAACATTCGTTAGAAATTTCAAATTGAATTTTTGCAAACACAACGAATGCCTAAAAAATTACAGAGAACACATAGGGATACGTATACTTAAAAGAAAAATTTTAATACGACATAAAAAAACAGTTAATAGAAAGATCTAGATCTAGATCAGCTCAATGGCTGAGCTAGATTTTTAATTATATGTAGAAATCAATCCGTCAACCCTTTTTTTTCCAAAACTTTTACCGACCACAATTGCAGTTTCAATCAAAGAAATGCACGTATGTTCGTTCTTCTTTTTCTGCTTTTTTTTTCTATCGAGAACCCATAATGTTGGAATGTAGTGTGTACGTAAGAGAGAAAGACGCGGAGGGTCGGCCGTAATGAAAGGGGGGTGTGCGCGGGCGGAAGAGGGATGGGAAGACGGAGACGGCGAGTTTGTTTTACGCCCGATTCACACGGAAACAATTTGAAGGCAAATATTCGCCCTCTGTGTCAATATTGGGGCTTCGGGGGATGGAATTTTAAATTTGTCGCGGGAATTCCACTTCGAATTAACATTGATTGATTTCTTTTCAACTATATATACTCTACCACCACCCCCCAAACCAACGGCCATTGCTTCACTGTTCATTCCCTCAATCATTTTCAATCTATAATGAAAAAGATATAATATTGGTGTATTAAATGTAATGATTGATTGGCTTTGATCAATGGTTCTAAACCAGGTTGCTGAAAATTTTACGTGAAATATTTTCTTATTTAATCTTAATCATAAATTGTGTTGTTATACGTAAATATAAATAAATATTATATAATTTAATAGTTGAGGCTGTTACTTGGTGAAATTCCATACCAACACTTTTAGTAAATAACACACTTGGTTAAGATTTCACTGTTTATTGATTGACACTGCAACAATTGTTTCGCCACACAGTAGCTTCATCAGGCAGATGAATAATAGATTACAAACTTAAACTAACGCTTAAATACTAATGACGTAGAGGAGGTGGTACTGTTTAGGGAATGGGGTGGGGGAGGTAGTGAAATTTATGAAAATATGTATAAATGTCCGGAAAAGTTAAATTAATTAAATAAAGATAAGTATAACATTCAAATTCACAAGTAAATATATACATATACGTACATAAAAACATATCAAAACATTAACATACGCCATATGCATATATACAACAATATATGTGTATATACAGGGTGTCCCCGAATGGTCTGTACAACGCTCTACCAAATATTCTCTGAAACAAAATAAGACGATTTAACTAAACTTATCTCTATCCAAAAGTGGTTCCTAAGCCATCTACGAGGCCTCAAAGATATAATTTTTTTTTTCATTATTTTTCAAATATTTTTATTTTGGACTTAGGTAAGAAAACCTAATTTGGCACATTTAATTACATTGATACCATGCACTTTTTGCGATATGTTACTTTATCCTACGTTTAAAGTAAGTGGTCAAACTAGGACCATCGACTTCTTAAGATACCTAAATATTTTTATTCAACAGGTCAAATTATAAGGAATACTTTTTTTCTGCAAGATCATTCAATTTTACGTATTTTTTGTCTCTTATAAAATTTTGCTATTTTCCCCACAAAAAAATATTTTTATTTGTCAAAAAAAAGTAATAAAATTATGAATAATATTTTGCTTCTCAAAACAATTAACAAAGTAGAAATAAAGATAGGTACCTAACAATAAACACAAATTTATTAGTTTCACAACAAATGTTCAAACTGATTGCCATTTTCAGCAATACAACAATTTACACGTCGCAAAAAATTAAAATGGACATGATTTGACCTGTTGAATAAAAAGATTTAGGTATCTTAAGAAGTCGATGGTCCTAGTTTCACCACTTACTTTAAACGTAGGATAAAGAAACATATCGCAAAAAGTGCATGGTATCAATGTAATTAAATGTGCCAAATTAGGTTTTCTTACCTAATTCCAAAATAAAAATAACTGAAAAATAATGAAAAAAAAAAATAATATCTTTGAGGCCTCCTAGATGGCTTAGGAACCACTTTTGGATAGAGATAAGTTTAGTTAAATCGTCTTATTTTGTTTCAGAGAATATGTGGTAGAGCGTTGTACAGACCATTCGGGGACACCCTGTATGTATATGGCATATATGGTATATGTTGGAAAAGGGATGTACGATAGAGTTAGGCAGGCTTCAAATATTACTTCCAACCAAGGATTTATATCTGAGGCTATCTGTAATTCAGCAGGAATGATCCAATCAGGGCCTGCAGCTTTAAAAGGCTTGAAGCTTTTCACACTCCAAGCCAGTTTGTGCTTACTCACGATATCATGTATGGGACAGCTCCTCCTGGGTGCCGGGCGACCCCCTTTCCAGCCAGAGTCGGAGGGAAAGTGGGTGTCCACCAGCGCCGTTAGGGTTTCCTCGCATGAAGTGGTCCAGTCACCACCCTGCTTCATGAGAAAACCCGGGATAGCTGAGTTTCCCGATAGTATCTGTGCCGACTGGCCTCGGAGGTTTTCTCAATTTTGTTGCAAAAGGTTCTCCAAGAGGCCCTCTTTGCCTGTCTAACAGCCTTCTTAAAGGTCCTTACGCTGTCCTTATACACAGACCATTCGCTGGTTTGCTTTGCCCTGCTGAACAGTCTATTGCATTCCTTCCTTAAGATGGAGGCTTCTTTTTGTCTCGGTACACTTTACCAGGACAAGCAGCCCCCATTGCCTTGTTGCAGGTCTCTGTGAGGGTAGTTACCAGGCGATCCAACTCCCCCTCAGTGTTCGGTGTACGTGGTGTATCGTTAGGCAGAGAGGGTGACATTTTTTAGTTGGTTTTTTTGTTGTTTTTTTTTTTTGTTGGTTGTAAAAAAAGGTACTAACAATTTGGTGAGAATAAAATGTGAACAGAATGTATGTATCTATTACACTTTCTTTCCTCTTTTTGAATTTTAAATGTTGCATTTACATTTTTCGTTTCTTCTTAATTCGATACATTTATAAACGCACGCCGGTTTAAAACTATCGAAAAGAATTTAATGAGTAGATAGTGTCGATTAAAATATATGCTCATTAAAACAAACATAAAATGATAATCAGGCGAGATAAGCAAATAGCCCGAGTCTACCAGCAAACTGACCAGCCGACCGATTTTAACGATCGGCGTAAATTCGAAATAATAAGCGACAGACAGCTGTTCCTTTCGATATTTATAAAATGGGGAGAGAATATCTACACAGGTTTTTGGCACCGGAGACCAAACATTATTTTTTGAGATTAAAATGGAACGGACATATTCAACAATGTCAAATGCAATAAAAATATTATTATATATATTTGATATAAAATAACACAATTAGGAGGGTTTGACTTTATTTTGTATTGTTAAATATAACATATAAATAAACATATAAATTAAAGAATTCTAATTTATATGTTTATTTATATGTTATATTTAACAATACAAAATAAAGTGAAACTCTCCTAGTTGTGTTATTTTATATCAATTGTATATTATAATATTTTTATTGCATTTTGATTTAAATACGAGAGGTATGATAATAGATTTTAAATCTATGGTACCAATTTTTGGAGGTATTTTTACGTTAACATTTTTTTTTCTACTTTTGTGTGCCCAATTGCAACTTATGCTAAACTTTCTTATCCAGAGGATTTATATTATTAGAGTTATTTTAATTTGAACTCAAATGTCACAGGACATCACTTGTGAAATGAACTATACTTGAAATATCAACTACTTGGTAGAAATTGAATACATATTTTTAAATCCTCTTTAAAAATAATTGAAGATAATAAAACAAATATCCCCTTTTGTTTTATTTTCACGATCAAGATAAGATACACTTATACTTTATGAATACATATCCTTATGTTCATTTGAATAATGTGATGGAGGTGGTCCGGCTACTCGTGTATACATATATGCATACATATATTATTTACGTATTTATATACTTACACACGTATGTGTGTGTGCGGTGTGTGTGTAGAAGGAAGGCTGTTTTGTAGAAAGTTGGTAGAATGACGCAACGGTTGGTTGTTGGCGAAGTCTCGGTCCTTGGATTGCGTGTTGAAGTACTCCGGGACCAGTTGCCTGCCGTCTGGACGTTGCCGAAGCCATAGTATTCCAGCAAACATGCAACAAAACAAAAAAAGAAATGAATAAAAATAAGAAAAAGTCTGCACGCCAAGTATAATAGCCACTTGCAAATTCATAATTTTGAAAATAAATTCGTACACGTAAATTGTAAACTTAATAATAGATAAATCAATTCACATAATAAACTGCGATTCATTCGGTGTCTTAGAGCAGCGCTTCCCAAACTATTTTATATAGCGGAGCGGTATTTTTGGTCAGTTTGTCCCGGACCGGGATCCGCAGACATAGCAAAAAAGAGAAAGGGGAGGGCACTTGCCCCCCTGGACATCAAGATATCATACATTTTTAAATATGTAACTGATTTTTTGTCATTTTACTATGTTATTTTAGAATACCAACAAATATCTCCTCTGAGCTAACTTTTTTAGGTTTTCAGTACCTAAAGGGTGGGCCATCTATTCGTTTCTTTTTGAATTGTTTGTTATTACCTGATTGGCAACACTGACGCGCTTGTAATATTGACATAAATGTAGTGTCAAAGCTCCGCTGCAAGATATGAATCGTTTTTATTTGGGACAACGTTGAAAAATATTGAAAAATTATTTCCAAGGTGAGTGTTGTGTAGCACTGGACTGTGGTACAGACTTGCTGACTGATTTTTTACAGCCGCAATTAGACGATTTCGACCTGGGCGAGCTTTAGTTCCAGCAGGATGGAGCAACATGCGACACTAGCCCTGAAACTATCGGTTTTTCGCACACTAAGTTTGGTAACCGTGTTATCAGTCGTTTAGGAAACATTAATTGGCCATCGCATAGCTGCGATTTGTTGTCGTTAGACTATTTTTTGTGGGGATCCGTTAAGTACCGTTGTTACTCCAATGATCCACAAACAATTGACGCACTGAAGGAAAACATTTGTTGAACTATTCGTCAAATAAAGCCATAAACAATCGAAAATGTAAAATTAGGCAAAATTAGGTAAAAAGGATGCACTACTGTCGAGCTAGCCGCGGCGGCCTATTAATTGAAATTGTTCTCCATAAATAAGGTGTACTTTCTTGAATAAAGCGACAATCATTTAAAAATATTTAACGGTGTAGTTTTAATAGCAATTTCAAAAGGAAACCGCGAGATGGCCCACTCTTTACTTATCAACTGCCATCAGTTTATTCAAAAAAATATTTAGTCCTTGACTAATTAATTGAAATTGTTCTCCATAAATAATC
This sequence comes from Philonthus cognatus, assembly GCA_932526585.2. NCBI lineage: Eukaryota > Metazoa > Arthropoda > Insecta > Coleoptera > Staphylinidae > Philonthus > Philonthus cognatus. The sequence goes on along the minus strand of OW052247.1, from coordinate 51,450,183 downwards.
GTAAGGTGTACTTTCTTGAATAAAGCGACAATCATTTAAAAATATTTAACGGTGTGGTTTTAATAGCAATTTCAAAAGGAAACCGCCAGATGGCCCACTCTTTACTTATCAACTGCCATCAGTTTATTCAAAAAATATTTAGTCCTTGACTTACCATTCAAAGTTACATTTAAAATACATACGGGGATATTATCTTTTAAATATACCGGTTGTTTGATTAAGCGTGGCCATAGGATGTATCTCAGAAACTATACATCGTAGCATATTGTGGTAAAAAAATCATTGTAAAAGTGGCCAAGAGAAAACTCTATTTTTAAGTTTTAGCTTCGCTGCCAGAGGACGCTTTCTCTATAGTAAACGATTAAAACATTTTTTATCAAATAAATGCCAAATGAAGCTATGTGGAAAATATGAAAATCTTAATCTACGATTAATTTTAACTATCTTCTCGTTTATTTGACTCTCACGTAAGATGCAGCGGAGAATGAAAATGTGTAATCATTTAAATGCCTGTAACTTCAATTAGGTTTCACTGAATTTATTAAACTTGAGCTTATTTGATAGCAGAGCTGGGATGAATCCTCAAAAACAGGATTCGAATCACGAATCCGAATCACCTAATATGATTCGAATCACGAATACTCGAATAAAGGATTCGTAAGTGAAAAATATGATTCGAATCAAAGATTCGAATCTTCATTTTTGAATCACGGATACAAATCCTTTAAAAATTAATTTGAATCTATTATTTGTAACCAGTAATATTTTATTCCATCAGTTTCTATTAACAAAAATGTTCATTTACCGGCTAAATATCTGATTATATAATGAATTTAATTAATGATGATATATGTGTTATTGAACTTCATTTTAAATCTGTGTTTTATACGCGTGGCGCATGAAGTAAAATTTCGAGTTTAGAAAAGCCCCGTGAAAATTTGTCTCGGGTCGCTGCGCGACCCTCGACAAATTTTCTACGCGGGGCTTTTCTAAACTCGAAATTTTACTTCATGCTTAGTCTGGGAGTGGACAACACTCGTTCTTAGAAGTTTCAAATTAAAGGATCACTCTAGATTACTAAGTTTATTACCATTTTACAAAGGCTACAGCTTGAAGGACCAACCATGGTCTTCGGAGACGGAAGGACTACAAGGAATCGAAGTGTTTTTACAAAAAAACAACGAATATCTGAAGGTTTACAGCATGGATAGGAAAGAAAACATCTAATTTTGAAAAAATATCGAAGTTGGGTTGGTTTTCAGTGCATTTTTAACTTCACTTTAAATCAGTGTTTTATACGCGTGGCGCATGAAGTAAAATTTCGAGTTTAGAAAAGCCCCGCGAAAATTTGTCTCGGGTCGCTGCGCGACTCTCCACAAATTTTCTACGCAGAGCTTTTCTAAACTCGAAATTTTACTTCATGCTTAGTCTGGGAGTGGACCGTCAAGATTTTCTACATGTCGAGATTTTCGATATTTCTAGATTTATGTCGATTTATTTACAGTTTGTTATTGTATTAAATGCAAATTTAATATTAAATAAAAACGGTTTTTTTTAGGAATAGAATATTCACCCATTAAGAGCCGAGCAAATTATAAAATTAACTCTAAAAGTTAATTTTAGGTAAAATTTTAAATCTTTTTCTATGATTTCAATGAATGATTTATTATATTACATACGTCGATTTTTTAAAAGAGTTAAATTTAAAATTCCAACGAGTGTTGTCCACTCCCAGACTAAGCATGAAGTAAAATATCGAGTTCAGAAAAGCCCCGCGTAGAAAATTTGTCGAGGGTCGCGCAGCGACCCGAGACAAATTTTCACGGGGCTTTTCTAAACTCGAAATTTTACTTCATGCGCCACGCGTTTAAAACACTGATTTAAAGTGAAGTTAAAAATGCACTGAAAACCAACCCAACTTCAATATTTTTGTAAAATTAGATGTTTTCTTTCCTATTCATGCTGTAAACCTTCAGATATTCGTTGTTCTCTTGTAAAAAAACTTCGATTGCCTGTAGTCCTTCCGTCTCCGAAGACCATGGTTGGTCCTTCGAGCTGTAGCCTTTGTAAAATGGTAATAAACTTAGTAATCTAGAGTGATCCTTCAATTTGAAACTTCTAAGAACGAGTGTTGTCCACTCCTAGACTAAGCATGAAGTAAAATTTCGAGTTTAGAAAAGCCCCGCGTAGAAAATTTGTCGAGGGTCGCGTAGCGACCCGAGACAAATTTTCACGGGGCTTTTCTAAACTCGAAATTTTACTTCATGCGCCACGCGTATAAAACACTGATTTCAAGTGAAGTTAAAAATATACTATTAACGTTGGTTATTTTTCATGGTTAAGTAACCAAATATCCATTCACAAATATTTTAATTATTCGAAAATTTAAATATTTATATTCAAATATGAATAATTCAGTGATTTAAATATTCATATTAGAATATTTAACTATTTGAATTAATCGAATTCGAATCCCAGCCTGAATAGCGATGATTCGAATTATTTAGGAGGATTTGAATCCGTGTATGAAGATTCGAATCCTTTTATAAGGATTCGATTCCTTTTATAAGGATTCGAATCCTCTTATAAGAATTCGAATCCTTTTACAAGGATTCGAATCATCTACGTCTGGATTCGAATACGAATCCTTTTAAAAAAATGTAACGAATCCGGATCACGAATCCGTTTTCACTAAAGTATTCAAATACCTCTTTTGAATCCTCTAAAAGGATTCGAATCCAGAAATCGAATCCTGAATGATTCGAATCCTGCCCAGCTCTGTTTGATAGATAATTGAATGCACTTTAAAACATAATTTACTCTAATTTATTTTAGTTTCGATATTAATCGCGAGATGGTGCGATTGAGACAATTAACATTTTTTTTCAATTTTCTTTAAATTTTCAATTTAGAATCCATAAGATACGATAGTTAATTATAATGAGAAATAGTGTAAAAACTGGCGAAAAACGCATACCGATATCTTTATCCTAACAGGAGATATGTTGAAAATTTGGCAGAATGCGGTATTTTTTACAAAAGTGCCCTTAATATAGGCACTAAAATAAATCAGAGTACATAGTGTTTACTCCTAACAGAAGATATGTTGAAAATATGGCAGAATGCGGTATTTTTCACAAAAGCGTCATCTAACCCTTAATATAGGCACTAAAATAAATTATTTATTAAATTAGTCAAAGTTTATTAAATTCGTTTAAACCTAACTAAAGTTACAACTATTTTAATTACTACACTTATTCATTCTCCACTGCAACCTATGTGAAAGCAAAAGAAACGAAAAGATAGTTGAAATTAAGCAAAATTTAGAGTAGATTAAGATTTACATATTTTTAACATATGTAGTTTAATTTAGCACTTTTGATAAAATATTTTTTTATGTTTTGCGATAGAAATTGTGCCCTCTATCCTCGAAGCTAGATTTAATTATTGTATCCGTTTTCGTTTGTTATGTTTGGTTTGTTATTGTTCCAATAAAATATTCTAATGAGTGTTTTTAATTGTAGTTAATATACGCTGCATTAAACATTTTGTTAAACTTAAATATTCCCTAGCCTACTTCGTTTTGAGATTTTAAATAATCCTGGATTTACTTCGCTTTCCAAAACATATACTTTTGAAAAAGTGATGGACAAATCTACCAAACTTGTTACTATATCTTCGGTTAGGATAAAGGTATCAGGATAAGGTTTCTACCATTTTTCTCAGTATGTCTTTCTGCAATAAACTAGCATAGGGGAAGCTTACTATTTAAAATTTTTAGAAAAAGAATGTATGGCGGTTAATCCAAACACGCCCTCTGGCGCTTACTATGAGGGCTAAAGTAAACAAAAATAAAATGTGAGTTAAAGTGCTTTACTTATCTATCAAATGAAACTAGTTTGAATAATTTCGGTTAATCCTAACCGAAGTTACATGCAGTTTAATGATAACACTTTCCCGCTCTCTCCTACTTTATATGTGCGAGAAAAAGAAACAAGTGAGTAGCTAAAATTGAGTAAAAGTCAGCGTAGATTACGATTTGTATATTTTCAACCAAGCTCAATTTAGCAGTTTTTCGATAAAAATATGTTTTGTGTTTGGTGATAGATGTTACTCCCTCTGGCAGCGGAGTTAGGAACCTAAAAATAATTTCGAGTGATTTCGTTTTGCCACTTTTATTCTGAAATTTTTCACCCCAACATGCTGCATAGTTTTTGAGATACAGCCAGTGGCCGCGCTTAATCAAACACCCGGTACTTTACATATTCCAATACATAGTCCCCTAAATCCCCCTATCTACGTCACTGAGAAGATATTTTGACAGTTATTGATGTAAAATTAAAAACTTCATATGATTTCTAAACTCGAAATTTTACTTCATGCGCCACGCGTATAAAACACAGATTTCAAGTAAAGTTCGAATAAACATGAATTAAAATTTCGACTTTAGAAAAGCCCAGAAAATTTGTCTCGGGTCGCTGATTTTTTTTCTCTTGAATAACTTTCTCATTTATCACTTGGTGAAACATTTTAAAATAATATTAAAGGATAAATTAAAAACCCTTGGTTTGTTTCACTATTTACAAATAGTAAAACAAACCAAGTGTTTTTAATTTATCCTTTAATATTATTTCCTACGGTTTTTTAGTAAACCGGAGCGATTCCTTCGAATTATTCCCTATGCATTATTTATAAATTTTTTGTGTTATGCAGAAGCATAAACCAAGTTCTTTTATTATTTTTACATTGGTCAAAGCTAATTTTCTTCTCCACATACCGAAACACAAAACCCCATCATCATCATCCGGTGCACCGCTTTTATGTAACCCAAAAAACTCATATACCCAGCACACATTCAAAAAATTGTGTACAACTGACGGTTCGAGATAATAAAGAACCTTACGAACAAAAATCTTTCTTTGTGTAACACTTGTGCTTCTCCTCATTCGAAAAATCCGGCGCCCTTGCGTCGCGTACCCTTAAGGCTCTTCAGGTACGGCAGGTATATCCGAGAGAGAGAAAAACTGGTCTTCTCGGAAGGCCCCCGACGACGTCGACGTACTCCGTTCTCCGTTCACCGAGGGCCACCCTTTGAGAATTCCTACCCTACCAACCCATGTTACTGTCAACCGGGTGACAGCCTCGTGGGGGAGGAGAACTTCGGAGGTATTCCCTTTCGCTTTTATAGGACTACGATGAATATGGAATTGTGTGATGTCGAGGGGGGAGTTTCTATGATGATTTTTTTTTTTTTTGGAAAATGTTGGAATTCCCACGCAGGTAGTGAATAACAGGAAGTTTAACACAATGGGAGTTTCTTTTTGTTTATGATTCTTACACTTATTTGAATAGTGAATTAATTGAATGGATTAGTTGTTCAATATTTGTGAAGTGTTGAAAATTTATATTCGAAGTAAAGGGAACTGTATTTTTGTACTTCTCCGAAAATATTTAAACATTATATATAAAATTCTTAAACATAACATATAAAATTACAATAAGTTTTTAGATAATGTTTAACTGTGTATCTACCACACTCAGTAAATCGACATACTTCATCGCCATTGTTTAACAAACGTCAATTGTGTATAATATTAAATAACGAGTGTTTTTTGATAATTAATTTTTACCTTCATTATGGTTTATAATTATTCATATTCCTCCGGAGCAAACAGATACAGAGATATTTTCTTTTAAGTATACGTATTCCAAATTTAGCCTATTTTCTGTGAATCTTAAGATATTCCTTGTTTTTTTTTCAAGTTCAATTTGAAGCTTTGAAGAGTGTTTTCCACTCCTAGACTAGCATGAAGTAAAATTTCGAGTTTAGAAAAGCCCCGTGAAAATTTGTCTCTGGTCGCGCAGCGACCAGAGACAAATTTTCTAGGCTTTTCTAAACTCGAAATTTTACTTCATGCGCCACGCGTATATAATAGTAAAATATTGTGAAATTTATGTATATTTGAACTTCACTTGAAATCTGTGTTTTATATGCGTGGCGCATAAATTAAAATTTCGAGTTTAGAAAAGCCCAGAAAATTTGTCTCGGGTCGCTGCGCGACCCTCGACAAATTTTCACGGGGTTTTTCCAAACTCGAAATTTTACTTCATGTTTAGTCTGGAAGTGGAAAACACTCGTTTATAGCTTCAAATTGAACTCTTCTAAAAGAACAAAGTGAACATTTTCTTTCAGGTAAACATATGCATAAAGTGTAAATTTTCCGACATCTGTTGTTTTTCAAAAGAGCCTAATTTGAAACTTTTAAGGAGTGTTCTCCACTCCCAGACTAAGCATGGAGTAAAATTTCGAGTTTAGAAAAGCCCCGTGAAAATTTGTCGAGGGTCGCGCAGCGACCCGAGACAAATTTTCTGGGCTTTTCTAAACTCGAAATTTTACTTCATGCGCCACGCGTATACAATAGTAAAATATTGTGAAATTTATGTTTATTTGAACTTCACTTGAAATCTGTGTTTTATAAGCGTGGCGCATGAAGTAAAATTTCGAGTTTAGAAAAGCCCAGAAAATTTGTCTCGGGTGGCGGCGCGACCCTCGACAAATTTTCACGGGGCTTTTCTAAACTCGAAATTTTACTTCATGCTTAACCTGGGAGTGGAAAACACTCGTTTATAGCTTCAAATTGAACTCTTCTAAAAAAAAAACGTGAACATTTTTTTTTTAGGTAAACATACGCACAAGATGTAGATTTTCCGACATCTGTTGTTTTCAAAAGATCTTAATTTGAAACTTTTAACGAGTGTTTTCCACTCCCAGACTAAGCATGAAGTAAAATTTCGAGTTTAGAAAAGCCCCGTGAAAATTTGTCGAGGGTCGCGCAGCGACCCGAGACAAATTTTCTGGGCTTTTCTAAACTCGAAATTTTACTTCATGCGCCACGCGTATACAATAGTAAAATATTATGAAATTTATGTTTATTTGAACTTCACTTGAAATCTGTGTTTTATAAGCGTGGCGCATGAAGTAAAATTTCGAGTTTAGAAAAGCCCAGAAAATTTGTCTCGGGTCGCTGCGCGACCCTCGACAAATTTTCACGGGGCTTTTCTAAACTCGAAATTTTACTTCATGCTTAACCTGGGAGTGGAAAACACTCGTTTATAGCTTCAAATTGAACTCTTCTAAAAAAAAAACGTGAACATTTTTTTTTTAGGTAAACATACGCACAAGATGTAAATTTTCCGACATCTGTTGTTTTCAAAAGATCTTAATTTGAAACTTTTAACGAGTGTTTTCCACTCCCAGACTAAGCATGAAGTAAAATTTCGAGTTTAGAAAAGCCCCGTGAAAATTTGTCGAGGGTCGCGCAGCGACCCGAGACAAATTTTCTGGGCTTTTCTAAACTCGAAATTTTACTTCATGCGCCACGCGTATACAATAGTAAAATATTATGAAATTTATGTTTATTTGAACTTCACTTGAAATCTGTGTTTTATAAGCGTGGCGCATGAAGTAAAATTTCGAGTTTAGAAAAGCCCAGAAAATTTGTCTTGGGTCGCTGCGCGACCCGAGACAAATTTTCTGAGCTTTTCTAAACTCGAAATTTTACTTCATGCTTAGTCTGGGAGTGGAAAACACTCGTTTATAGCTTCAAATTGAACTCTTCTAAAAAACAACGTGAACATTTTCTTTAAGGTAAACATATGCACAAGCTGTAAATTTTCCGACATCTGTTGTTTTTCAAAAGAGCTTAATTTGAAACTTTTAACGAGTGTTTTCCACTCCCAGACTAAGCATGAAGTAAAATTTCGAGTTTAGAAAAGCTCCGTGAAAATTTGTCGAGGGTCGCGCAGCGACCCGAGACAAATTTTCACGGGGCTTTTCTAAATTATATATAATATAAAACACTAAAATATTATGAAATTTATGTATATTCGAACTTCACTTGAATCTGTGTTTTATACGCGTGGCGCATGAAGTAAAATTTCGAGTTTAGAAAAGCCCAGAAAATTTGTCTCGGGTCGCTGCGCGACCCTCGACAAATTTTCACAGGGCTTTTCTAAACTGGAAATTTTACTTCATGCTTAGTCTGGGAGTGGTAAACACTCGTTTAAGGCTTCAGATTGAACTATTTTTAAAAATAACGAATGTCGGAAAATTTACAGCTTATGCATGTTTACCTTAACAAAAAATTGACTGTATGTTGCTTGTATTAGGATTTTGCCAAGGAAATTGAGGATATTTTATATTTTTGTGGCAAGTCGTACAAGATATCAAACATTATTAACAGACAAAAAGCTTTCAAATGAACCAATCTTTGAAGTATTATTTTTTTATTTTTTATAAGGTGCGCCAGTAAAAACATATTTTAGTTTTTATGTTGTGGTACTACTGTTTTTATACTTCTTGTCAAGCAATGATGACCATAATAACTTATATGGCGTGTTATATTATGATAATCAGCTATAATAAATTTCAGTCAAATCGAATATAGCGCTCACTCGTTACAAATAATATTTTTTTGAGTAGGGGTACAGTTTTACCACTCCAAATTTACCAGTCCATTTTTACCACCGCATTTTTACCACCATACTTTTTTACCGCTATACAGTTTTACCACTAATATTTGTACCAATAATTATACAATAAAACACTTTTTTACAAATAAAATCAGTTTTATTCAAAATTGTATGTTGTGACCGATCGCCCTTAAGTATTCTGCAATTTCCCCTTCTTCTTTTCTGACATCGTAATCTCGGACTATATTTGTAATCCTATCCTCAGTTTTAATTCTGGCAAGGTTTTCCGTACGTTTAATTTTTCGCCCAAGGTCCAATCCGGAACATTGCCTCGGTGTCGGTGTTTTCCGGATACTGCTTGCATATCCAAAATATTCTCCCTTTTTTTCTTCCGTTTTGTGATACATATATCCATCGATATGGAGGAATGGATTTTTTACGCCTTGTAATAACTCAACAGTTTGATAACTTGCCATGATTTACAGAACGATGCAAATTTTGACGAGTGACCAACGATTTAGGCGAATGACAAACCGATAATGACATTGACAGGTTACGAATTGAAGTTGTCAGTTGTTATTCTAATTCGATTTTAAATAGCGGTAAAATATTGGTGGTAAAAAGAATACGGTGGTAAATACGTTAGTGGCGAATTGAAGTTGTCAGTTGTTATTCTAATTCGATTTTAAATAGCGGTAAAATATTGGTGGTAAAAAGAATACGGTGGTAAATACGTTAGTGGTAAAAAGAATTGGTGGTAAAAAAGGGACGGTGGTAAAAATGGAGTGGTAAAAGTGGGGGCCAGTCATTTTTTTGAACTTTAAAGACTAATTCCGGTTTAATTTTACATTTTTAGATACAAAAAGTTGTGTTAAATCATCATATTTTTATCCCAGGAATCTATGGTTAAACTATCTCCCCACATTAATGAGACACCCTGTATATTTTAATTTTCCCTTCTTTCCTATTACGTTTTTTCGCTTGTTAAGTTTTTGATGGCCATAAAAAAACTATTTTTATATACTGTGTAATAAAAGACCATGTATGTGTGTATATACGGTCAAAGAGGAGGCAGACGTTACGACAATCATCCGTTCTGTGTCGAAATTGCGTTAACAAACTTTTATTCGAGTCCAAGGCTGTTTTTATTGGGGCGCTCGTTATGTGTTTAGAAACGCTTGCACAATGATAACAGCCAATGTTCAGACCATCGAAATATTAAAAAGAAACCCTGATAACAAGCATCATCCAACAAATACTAACACCTAACAAACAAATAAACAAAACAATGGAAAATAGGGCCTTCGGTAGAGCTTAAGCTAATTAGAACTTATTTCGTTTAACTAGGCCAGAAATTCGAAGAAATTCAAAGATATTTATTTCCCTGAGGAGTTTATCTCTGCACTTAGTTGTAATTAATTAATTAAGTAACTTCTTTAAAAATAATGCGATTCTAATATCATAATTCACTTTTAATAAGTTAAACAAGTCACATCTAATGACTTTTGGTGTTATTAGCACAAATGTCTTCTAATTTCTAGCCCAGTTAAATGAAATGAGCTATGTAAGTATGTAACTTTAGAATTAGGTGTAAATATTATATTCTATTATATTTCAATCATAAGAAATACCACAGTTCATGTATATATATATACAGAGAGTTTTATGTAACACCGAACATTTTCATAACGAGAATATTTCTTTTAAGTATACATATGCATACGTTGTACATTTTTCGACGCTCGGTTTACTAAGACAATTCAATTTGAAACTTTTTTTTTTTTTTTTTTGGTTTGTTTGGCATAGGTTTTACCATTCAGCCACTAACGATGATTTATATATCTATATACATATATTTGGACGTCACAACACATTCACACCACACCCAGGGACACGACGAGATATTATTTTTAAATAACAACTCCCCGTGCTCGGGAATCGAACCCGAGTTTGTGGCTCGCCGAGCAATACAGCCCGACGACGTTACCCCTCGGCCACCACCTGCCCCAATTTGAAACTTTAAATGAGTGTTTTTTCACTCCCAGGCTAAGTATGAAGGAAAATTTCGAGTTTAGAAAAGCCTGAAAATTTGGTTTGGTCGCGTAGCGCGGAGCGGCCAAACCAAATTTTCAGGCTTTTCTAAACTCAAAATTTTACTTCATGCGCCACCGGTATAAAACACTGATTCAATGTAAAGTTTAGCGGTATGTTTTAAACTTCGTAATATGTGAGTGTTTTGTACCGGTGGCGCATGAAGTAAAATTTCGAGTTTAGAAAAGCCTGAAAATTTGGTTTGGCCGCTCCGCGCTTCGCGCTACGCGACCAAACCAAATTTTCAGGCTTTTCTAAACTCGAAATTTTACTTCATGCTTAGCCTGGAAGTGGAAAACTCTCGTTTAAAGTTTCAAATTAAAAGTCTGGGAGTGGAACACACTCATTTTAACTTTAAAATTGAACTCTTGTAAACAAACAACGATTATCTAAAGATTTACGGCATATACGCTGTAATTGGGACATGTATACTTGAAACTTAAACATTAAAGGTGTCAAATTATATTGGATGGAAATGTTCGGTGTTACATAAAACTCTCTGTATATATGGAAATACTTGTTGTGTTACACTTTTTATGAAACTATATTTTCATATTGGTAAAAGTAACCATAGAGGCCCCACTTAATAGTTGCAGTTACAGTTGCAGTTGCTGTTTTAACACTGGATGTTTAATTTATTACTTTAATTTTTTATTTTAAATTAATATTTTTATTATTTTGTTTATTGAAAAAATGTTAAAACAAATTGTAAGTACGAGTATTATTAGTGAATATTTGTCAAAAATGCCTGCTTCGGAATTAATTTTAAAGTCTGCGTAATGAAATATTGCGAGTTCGTGTCCTGAATAATTGCGAAGTGGGCGTCTTTTTGCGTAGCGTATTGCGTTACAGCCGGCGGAAACGCAAAAATTAATAAACACTTCGTGAATTGCACAATTCGCCGCGAATTTTAAAAGTTGAAAGATTTCGTAGGAAAAAAAATCAACAAGAAAAACACCACATTTCAATATAAAGAGCTTAACCCCTTAACGCGCAGCCCCGTGCTCAGCACGAGCAACGGGTACTGGCAAATATTCGCAAGCCAGTGTCCACGGGCACCCTTATTTTTATCAGGATTTATTTTTTATGTGCATGGGAGACATGAAAATTAATTTCAATTGATACTTGCTTCTTTTAAAGTAAATTAGGCAGTGAATTGACTATTTTATTCAAAATTATCACCTTTATTGACGTAAACTAAATCTATAGGTTTGGCCAAATTTGACGAGACAAAATTATGCAATGTTTTAAATTCAAATAACTTCTAAACAATATCTACTACAACAATGGTCCATCTATGATTTAATAAAGAAAACACTTGGTTAAATTTCACTAATATTTTGGTTTTTTATTCCAACTAGTTTCGACTTTGATTCCTTGAGAATGACTCAAAGTCGAAACTAGTTGGAATAAAAAACAAAAATATTAGTGAAATATAACCAAGTGTTTTCTTTATTAAATCATAGTTAAATATGTTTTACCGCGTGAAAGATGAGAAACTTGTTCAAGATGGTCCATCTAACAGTTTGTATAGCGATCACTTTACTGTATATTCCGAAAAAAAAACTATTAGTTAATTGTTGAGAAAGTTATAAAACGAAAAAAAAAGCAATAATTCACGCAGAATCGTCTTCTATAATTTTATATAAAACTTTATAAGGATTTTATGAATAAAATCCTTGCACTACACAATAAATAATTGTTTTGGAAATAATTACTACTATGCACAAGTGCACAATTAGAAATAATTTTCTCAAAAAGTATTGGTTCTCTGGTTTAAAAAGTAGCACAAGTTACGCCACTAAAAATGTTTAAACATCAAAAATATTCCAAACTGCACGAACTTATAATATTTGTGTAAAAAAATATAATGATTTTTTTGGCCGATCTCTAATCAAAAGATCTTTAAGGGGTTAAAATATTGTCTTGTAAAAAATGTTCATCTTCTTTAATTAAATCATAAAGAGTAGAGATTGTAACTAATAAACCAGTTTACCGGTAAACCGTAAAACAATGCTTTCTAAATTGTACCAGTAATTTGCTGAGTATTTACTGGCATTTAATAATAATAATAATAATAATAATAAATCATTTATTGACCGATAATATACATATTATAAGGTATATAGGTACACAATAATACAGTCTAATATCGTCAAATGGACCTAAATCAGTGCCATTAATTCCAATTTCTTGGTGATTAATAGCACTGTTCTGCCTTTAGGCCAATGCAAGACTAAATTTAAGTACAACATGACACATATACACACATGCAACCATTACAATGAATACTGTGGTGGTTGGGCAAGAAAAATAGTAATCAAAAATAGGCAAGTATATATTAACCTGGGGTGTTAGTAATTGGTGATAGATTCACGAAGATGCTTAGCAAACAATTTGCGGAAATCCATATTACTACTTTCCTTATACACAGGAGGTAGTTTATTATACACATTAGAGACCTGGACCGAAAATGCTCTTTCTGAAAAGGTTGATTTGTATTGAGGCGATGTTAGCAAGCCTCTAAAGCGTAAATTTAGAGTATGCACATCAGAACAAAACTTGGTTTTTTCGTACAGATAAGGAGGTGTTTTACAGAGAATTAATTAATGACAAAACACCGCGAAGTGCAACAGACGCCGATCACTCATATTAAGCCATTCAATTTCTTTTAGTTTGTGACTTATATGTTGGTACTTTCGAATGCCGAAGATCAATCTTAAACAAGAGTTTTGTAGTAGTTGATTTTTATGGATTGTCTTTTTGTCTAAACAGAAACTGAATACAACATCGCAGTAATTGAAGTGCGATAACACTAGTGAATCACACAATATAGTCTTCAGCCTCTGAGATAAACAGTGACGATTTAAAAATATGAGTCTAAGATTAGCATATGCTATATTGATGCACTTGGAAATATGGTTGTAGAATCTAAGATCAGAATCTATTTGAATCCCTAGGCTTTTTACACATGCTTTTATCATAACATTATCGTTGTTCATCGTTATTGATATTTGAGGTAGAACTCTCTCACGTATTTTTTTGGGACCAAAGAGTATTGCTTCCGTTTTGTAATTATTAATTATTAGTGCATCATCTCTGCATTTAGCTGATATATTGGAAAGATCCAGATTAATTTTGTTACATACAGAATTTACATCCTTCTCCGCAAGTGTGTATAGCAGTTGGGTATCATCAGCAAAGAGATGGACGTTATTTATATTGAGGCTAGAAAATATTTGTGAGGTATAAATAGAAAACAGAAGAGGGCCCAGAACTGATCCTTGAGGGATACCTCTATTTACTTCTACTTCCTCAGACATAAAATTATTAGATTTCACCATTTGCGATCGATTTTGTAGGTAGTTTTTAAACAGATTGCAAGAAATCAGATCAAATCCGATAAAGGACAAAATTGATAATAATGTGTTATGGTTCAGTGTATCGAAAGCCTTGGAAAAATCTAATAGTATCAGCAGTGATAAAAGACCATTGTCCTGAGAAAGGATAATTTTATCAGTAATATCTGTGAGGCTAGTGACACAGCTATAGTTTTGACGAAACCCTGACTGTGTCATTGGTAGGATGGAGTTATCAGACAAGTAACGTTTTATTTGCGGTTCAATAGCTTTCTCCATAACTTTAGAAAGGGTACAAATTAGGCTAATGGGTCGTAGATCACTCGGATCAGAGATAGTACTTTTTTTGGGTAGTGGCACTATGTATGATTTTTTCCAGGCCAAGGGGAAAAATCCCTGGGCCAGGCAAGTATTGAAAATATGTGTAATGTACGGAGTAATAAATGGACAACACAACTTTAGCATTTTTGCACTTATGCCATCGGAACCTGGCGAGGATTCAGATAGGTTATCTATAATTCTAGTTATTTCTGACTCGCTAAACTCTGCAAATGAGAATTTTTCCAATAACGGGTTTAGTGAATTTGACTTCTAGTAGTGATCCAGATCATTGTTTACTCTAGTAGATGGGATAGAGTTTATGAAATAATTATTGACTACATTTACATCTAATACATTACTGACTTTCTTATCATTTTGGTGATAACACTGTATGTTTAATTGCCTCAGCTCTTTCCATAACTCTTTCGGGTTATTTGACTTGAGACAAAATTCAAAGTAAGGTTTTTTTTTTTATTAATACTAGATGTAGTCAGGTTACGCAATGATTTGTAGTAATCCCAGTGATTTTTATTATTTGATTTCTTAAATCTGTTCAGCGCATTGTTTCTAAGGTTAATTAATTTCTTAATATTGTCAGTAAGCCAAGGAGAATATTTTTTTGTAAATGTGGATGTTTTGAAAGGTGCATGGAGATCAAATAAGTCTAAGAATATTAAGGTAAAGTATTCAACTTTATCATCAATGTTATCTAAATAATAAATAAAATCTAAGTTGCACTAATTAAGGTCGTTGGTAAGGTTAATAATATTAATGTCCCTGAGAGGTCTGTATGAAATAGTTACTGGATTAAATTTAGGTTTAGAAACTCTAAAATCGCATGATATTAAATTGTGATCAGAATAGCCATGTAAACTTAGATTGTAAGTATTTAGAGATTGCTTGCTGTTAGTTATAATTAGGTCAATAAGTGAAGATGAAGTAGCAGCTACTCTTGTAGGTTTTGTAATTATTTGTTTAAGTGAAATTGTTGATATAAATAACTCAAACAATCGCACGGAATTACTATTTATATCCAAGATATTAATATTGAAATCACCAATGCAAAACATTTCCTCAGTACTTGGAATTAAATTACTAATAGACGTTTCAATGCTTGACAAAAAGTTATCCACATTAAAGTTGGGAGGTCTGTAGACGACTCCCACGCCATAGCTGACTTTATGTAATGAAAAAGTGAACTACATTTGCTCAATTGAGTGATCGCAGTCGAACAGTTTGCATTTAATATGTTTTTTTATATAAAAGCCTACTCCTCCGCCTCTCGACAGTCTGTCTTTCCTTATCAGTTTGTAGCCCTCGATGTAACTTTGATTTTCAGCTATATTGTTATGTAACCATGTTTCGTATAGTGCAATAATGTCATAGCTTTCCGAAAGTATCTGCTCTTTTAAAATGTCAAAGTTTGCAAAAAGAGATCTACAATTTATTCCAGCAATTTTAAATCTTCCCATTGAATCAATTAGAAACCAATACAATTTTTTTCTTTAAATAGATTAATTATTTTTCTTGCCACAAGTTATGTGTTCTAACTTAAAATTTATGTTGAAAACAAAGTAAATATGCTATATATATATATATATATATATATATATATCAATTCTTATGTTGTTCGTTACAGCCCTAATATGCTCCACTCCGTTACAATAAATAAGCTTCGGTAAAGAGACAAGTAATAGAACAATTGAATAAGCAGTAATATAGACCAAAACTAAAGAACAAAAACGCAATAATGCACATGATAAACAAAAGCAGTGTGCAAGCACTAAAAAAGCCTAAATGAACCAAATTGATTTAATTACATGTTTTGTTGAATACAAAAAAGAAATTTAAAAAGAAAAGCATCATGCAATGAGTAATTAAGAAAATATATAGCGGAATATAAAGCAGCATGCATGAAAATAATAATTTAATTTAAAATTAACTTCAAAATAAAATGTAATGAAAATGACACCAGTACTTGAGAATATATATAGGAAATAAATGAGCCATTTATTTTGTAAGTGCCACAACTCCATTCTCAATTTTTTGTTGTTAACTGTAATAACCTTTAAAATTTCAGGTTTTCAGTCATAAGAAAACAATTTGTGGTTAAGTATAATTTAAATATATACTATATAGTTTGAATATACATAACCAAAAATTGTTGTTTATAGCAGAAATCCTCAAATTATTGATTTTTCGTTTTTTTTACAACAAATTAATTTACTTATGGTGTTCCTCGGGGCTTGCATCTAGGTCCCTTATTCTTTAATTTATTTATTAACGACGCTATAAACTGTTTTTGTCATGCAAATTATCTTTGCGGAGTAATTTCTGGTTTTTGTCATGCAAATTATCACTACGGATTTACGTCTGGTATTCCTCAGGGTTCGCAGCTAGGTCCCTTATTATTTAATATATTAATTAACAACGCTATCACTTGTTTTTTTTTTCATGTAAACTTGCTTCAAAAGTAAACCATTTTACCAATTTATCAGTAAATCGCAAAATCAATGGGTTAAAGGAAAACAAATTGGAGAGCTTTAGCTCTCCAATTTGTTTTCCTTTAACCCATTGATGCAAAACGCAACATTATTAATTTTTTGCTTATTAAATTATTAAACAAGTTAATTTGATATAATATATTATTTGACCTGACTTGAGAATGTGTGAAGAAAAATGTAAATATTTCGTTATTTAAATATTTTCATTATTACTCATTTTAAAAAAGTATATTTAAGTGTATTTCTAACGTCACAATACTTCAGTGTTTTACACGCGTGGCGCATGAAGTAAAATTTCGAGTTTAGAAAAGCCTGAAATATCTAAACTCAAAATTTTACTTCATGCTTAATCTGTTAGAAACCTCAAATTTAACGCTTTTATAAAATCGAAGAAAGCTTGAAAATTTACGCGTATACATTATGTATATTTAAAAAAAAAATCCCAGTATGGAATGTAATAAGTCATTCATAGAAATCATAAAAAGAAGTGAAGAATTTTACCTAAAATTAACTTTTAGAGTTAACTCTATAATTGCTCAGTTCGGAAGGGTTAAATTCATGTTCATTCGAATTGAACAAATCACACTAGCTATTCTTGTTTAACCCATTAACGGCCGAGCAATTATAGAGATAACTCTAAAAGTTGATTTTAGTTAAAATTCTGCACTTCTTTTTATGATATCTATAAATGACTTATTGTAATAAATACTGTGAATTTTTCTTTTAAATACACATAGTGTATATGCTGTAAAATTTCAGGCATTCGTCGATTTCATACAAAAACGTGCAGTATGTAGTTTAGAACGAGTGATTCCACTCCCAGACTAAGCATGAAGTAAAATTTCGAGTTTAGAAAAGCCTGAAAATTTGGTTTGGTCGCTCCGCGAAGCGGAGCGGCCAAACCAAATTTTCAGGCTTTTCTAAACTCGAAATTTTACTTCATGCGCCACGCGCATAAAAAGCTGAAATATTGAGAAGTTAGGAATACATTCACATTATTTTTTTTTAAAATGAGTAACAATCGAAATATTCAAATAACAAAATATTTACACTTTTCTTCATACATTTTCAAGTCAGTTCAAATAATATAATATATCAACTTAATTAATTTAGTAATTTAATAATATAATATATCAAATTAATTAATTTAGTAATTTAATAACCAAAAATTAATAATGTTGCGTCTTTGCATCAATGGCGCTTAATGGGTTAAAGAGTTAGCAAGTCTCAACAAACCTTCATTGGGTTATTGTAGAAATAATTTGTTCCGTGAATTTTAATAAAGAAAGTCTATATTTCTTAGTTTAGAATTTCTGGATGAAGGATTTTTAAGGTATGCAAAAGATTAAAAACATTTAAAATTATTTTTTCTGGTTTTAAAACCGTTACATAACGCAATATGCTTCATCAAATGCCAGATGAGAAATAAATTCCAGAAATAGCACTTGTAAGGGTTATAAAACAATAACACGTTTGTTATATTTATATAAAATTTTAGTTTGAAACACGAGTATCTTCAACATGAGCCGCATCTTATAATCCACACTCACACAAGCATACATAGAAATATCCACATATCTTTACCTGGCCAAGAGGAGGAGGCTCGAGGGCATGTTACCTGAATTTTCTGCTTCTCTCTCCGTCCGCGTCCTCGGGCCTCTCTCTCCTCTTACTGACAGTTGACAAGTTGCTTTTGAAATTTCTGTCTAGGCCTCGGACCCGACTCACCGACACGACACGGTTCATCGCTTCGTTTCACTCTACCACCACTACTCGCTTACTATATACACCCAGGTCCGAACCAGAAACCAGATCGCGAATTTATGCGTTTTATCTTATCACAAATTGAAAATGGCAATGATTTTAAATTCTTTATTAAAAATGTACATGCGATATTTACAACTGAAGCGAAAACAGTAGCAAAAAATCTTAAAATATAACTCCGTTGCTCAAAATGATGTATACAGTCCTACTTAATTAACTTTTAATCAGCTTCTAAACTCCGATTTGAGTCACCACGACTGATTAACTAACTATAATCACCCACTAATTATAGGTTAAACCAGGGCTGCCCTTTGGTTTTTTCAACTATTATGCTTGGCTACGCATATGACACTAAATCAGAAAACGCAAATATCTTAACGTATTCTAAAAAAGACTGTTATTCCTTACTTTACTTTTTATTTGTATCGTTAGATGTACAAATAAAAAACGAAGTGAGGAATAACAGTCTTTTTTAGTGTATTAATCACTTCACGTAAACTCAAAAACATACAGTTGTCTTAACCCATTAAGCGCCATTGATGCGTACACGCAATATTCTTAATTGTTTGTTAATTAAATTACTCAATAAGTTGAGTTGATAAATTATATAATTTGACCTGACTTGAAAATGTATAAGGAAAATGTAAACATTTTGTTATTTAAATATTTGATTATTACTTATTTAAAAAAAAAAATGTTGGTGTATTTTTACCTTTACAACATTTCAGTGTTTTACACGCGTGGCGCATGAAGTAAAATTTCGAGTTTACGAAAGGCTGAAAATTTGGTTTGGCCGCTCCGCTTCGCGGTGCGGAAATGTTTTTTTTTACTTTTTTATTTTGAAACTTTGTGTTCTCCGCTAATTTATTAATTGTTCACGCTACACACAAACACACACACACACACGCGCATACACGTGCAATTAACAAGAGTAACCTGGATGAACAAAGTGTTTCCTTCGAGTTGGACAACAAATAATAGAATGTTCTATGGATTGTGAAACAGTTCTAGAATGTTTTAGGTTTTACGAAATTTTCTTTGAGTTGAACAACAAATAATAGAATGTTCTATGGATTGTGAAACAGTTCTAAAATGTTTTAGGTTTTACGAAATGGTTCTAGAATGTTTTTCGCGTTCTAAAAGTGCTCTTGGATGTTTTAGGGATTGTGAAATTATTCTAGAACGATCCAGGCATTGTATAATTGTTCTAAAAGTACTGTGGAATGTATTAGAGGTTATGAAATTGTTCTAGAACGGTTCAAGGATGGCACGAGGCGTGAAGAATCGCACGAGGCGCAAAGAATGGCACGAGGAGCAAACCAAATAATTCTAGAATGTTTCTGGCATCGTGAAATACTTTAAAATGCCGTAGAATATTCTAGGTATTGCGCAATGGTTCTAAAAAGGCTCCAGGCATTGTGACATAATTCTAGAACGTTCTCGGATGTCATAGAAATTACGAAATAGTTCGAGAATGTTTTAGCGACCAAACCAAATTTTCAGGCTTTTCTAAACTCGAAATTTTACTTCATGCTTAGTCTGGGAGTGGAAACACTCATTCTAAACTTCATATAGCACGTTTTTATATAAAATCGACGAATGTCTGAAAATTTACAGCGTATACATTATGTGTATTTAAAAAGAAAAATGCACAGTATGTTATACAATAAGTCATTCATAGAATAAAAAACAAGTGCAGAATTTTACCTAAAATCTACTTTTAGAGTTAGCTCTATAATTGCTCGGTCGTTAATGGGTTAAGGTACACTCGACCGCAAAAAAAAAACGCGCCACTTAAAAATTCACATTTTTTCGTGAATATTCAAACAGCCATAACTTCGGTCGATATGGATGAAATTTGATGAATTTTTGAGTTTTTGGAACGCTAAAGTTTTCTCTTTAAGGACACATAAGTGGATATAACGAAATTTAAGCACTTCTGCATTTAAAAGTCCTACCAACAAAAACATGTTCAGAATGTTAAAAATGATAAAACTTGAGAAGTTATACTGTGCCCAAAAAAAATCGTAGCTCCACTTCAAAAAGACCGCAACAAAATTCCATCATTTTCCTTTGAAATAAGCGAAAAATCATGTCGATCCAATGATTTGGTTCGAAGTTATGGCAGTTTTTAACTTAGCGTCAAATTTCACTTTGCAATGAAAATGCAAAAAATTGTCACCCAGCCAAAACATTTTTTTGGCAGTAGGTTTTTTCAGTAGAGGTGAAATGCAAGTTTATGTAAGGCTTTTGCCTTATTTCAGGCCAAAATTAACTTCTGCTCATTGAGTTTGGGGAAAAATCCATTTTTCTCAAATTGTCATAACTTTACTCCAAATCAATTTAAGGATCTGAATTTTTGCGCATATTAAAGGAGAAGGACTGAATTTATTCTGGATGTCCCTTGCTTGAAGCCACAATTTTTTTTTGCGCATTGTACAAGTTAACAAAGTTAAAGGTTTTAAAGTGAAAAACGTTTCATCGCCTTTAGGGGGTGAAAGGGGGTAAAATGTGCATGTTTAAAGAGCTGACTAACATGCCTCAAAGAGAAAACTTCAAGCTTTTTAAATCGCATAATGTCACAGGTTTGCGAACAGAGTTATGCCTGTCCGCCAAAGTTATGCCCCAAAATACACTTTTTAAAAAAACTGCCATAACTTCGAGCCAAATCATTGGATCGACATGATTTTTCACTTATTTCAAAGGAAAATGATGGAATTTTGTTGCGCTTTTTTTGAAGAAGAGCTACGATTTTTTTTGGGCACAGTATAACTTCTCAACTTTTATCATTTTTAACATTCTGAACATTTTTTTGTTGATAGGACTTTTAAATGCAGAAATGCTTAAATTTCGTTATATCCACTTATGTGTCCTTAAAGAGAAAACTTTAGCGTTCCAAAAACTCAAAAATTCATCAAATTTCATCCACATCGACCGAAGTTATGGCTGTTTGAATATTCACGAAAAAACATGAATTTTCAAGTGGCGCGTTTTTTTGCGGTCGAGTGTATATCGATCTTACCAAACAGAAAAAGTTTGGTGAAAAATTTCATTTTAATTCCGATATTTCGCAATGCCGAAACTCAAGAGATATCTGCAATAACGCGAATTTAGCAATAACTCACCCGACGCTTCTTCAAGGACGCCGTGACGTCACTTCCATTATTACTGACTTACTTTGCAATTCACGCACCGAAATGTTTTCTCTCCTTCGTTCTCTCCCATCTCAGGCTTCGACCTTCGTTGCAACATCTTTACAAAATTACAAGGTGAACAAAACAAGACAGACATTTTTGATATTGTACAAATATAAATACATCCATAGCTCGGATTCAAAGAATTCATATACAGAGTGTGGATACAATCAAGCTTGTATAAGGGTCAATTGCACACACAAAAAAATAAATTAAGGTCATCTCTGACCTCGATTAGTGTAATAGAAAATCCACAAATGAAGCACTTTTATAAAATAATGAACCACCCCACTGAGCAAAAAATAAACAAATAACGTTATATGAACATCGTAGCAACATTAAACGTTGTTATAATGTTGATGAAACATTACTTAAATGGATTTGCTCAGTGAAACTGCTTTATTAAAAAATGAATTAATAGAATTACCGTTAGGTTGCTAGATAGTTTCTACGAGACCCAAACAGATACGGTATTAGCCCATTAAACGCCATTGATGCAGTAACGCAACTTTTTTTATTCATTAAAAATACTAAATAAGTTAATTTGATACATTGTATTATTTTACCAGACTTGAGAGGGTGTGAAGAAAATTTTAATTTGCGTGATGACAAATGTAAATATTTTGTTATTTAAAGATTTACATTATTACTTATTCAAAAAAATGTGTTTAGTGTATTTCTAACTTCACAATATTTTAGTGTTTTATACGCGTGGCGCATGAAGTAAAATTTCGAGTTTAGAAAAGCCTGAAAATTTGGTTTGGTCGCCCCGCTTCGCGGAGCGACCAAACCAAATTTTCAGGCTTTTCTAAACTCGAAATTTTACTTCATGCTTAACCTGGGAGTGGAAACCCTCGTTAGACGATCAATCAAACTTATTTTGCAATTTCCTTTATTGTAACATTTAACACACAAAATAAATGCGTTGTTTACATTTAGAACAAACACAAATTCGTGTGCATTAAAAAATCAAGTTTTATGCAATCAACATAAAATTTACAGAATTTACTCAGATTTGATTGCACCTCTATGTGATTAACCCATGAACGGCCATAGAGTTAACTCTAAAAGTTGATTTTAGGTAAAATTCTACACTTATATTTATGATTTCTATGAAGTTGTATTTATTTTATTTTATTATACAATTGTAATTTTAAAGTATTTTCAATTTGGAATGTTTTTATTACAATTTTAAATGTAAATTTGCAATTGTAGTAAATGTAGCTTTTGATATTTATTTATTTATTTATTTGTACGGAAATCTTCATTTTACATTAAATATATATATAATAATAAATGTGTGTAAATTAAACATATATATCTAATTCATTTGTACATTTTAGACAAAATTATATCTCATCTGCTATTACCGTGATTACTCTAAATTTAATTGCTAAGATCTATGACCTGTGTAAAACATGTAAATGTTATTAGCACCAATAAGCATTATTATTATTATTATTATAATGAGTTATCGTATAACATACTGCATTTTTCTTTGAAAATACGTAATGTATACGCTGTAAATTTTTAGGCCTTAGTCGATTGTATATAAAAACGTGCAATATGAGGTTTAGAACGAGTGTTTCCACTCCCAGACTAAGCATGAAGTAAAATTTCGAGTTTAGAAAAGCCTGAAAATTTGGTTTGGTCGCTTCGCGAAGCGAAGCGGCCAAACCAAATTTTCAGGCTTTTCTAAACTCGAAATTTTACTTCATGCGCCACGCGTATAAAACACTGAAATATTGTGAAGTTAGAAATACACTGATATATATATATTTTTTTGAAATGAGTACTAATCGAAATATTTAAATACGAAAGTATTTACATTTTTCTTCATTCATTTTCGAGTCTGGTGAAATAATATAATATATCAAATTAACTTATTTAGTAATTATATATATTTTTTTGAAATGAGTAATAATCGAAATATTTAAATACGAAAGTATTTACATTTTTCTTCATTCATTTTCGAGTCTGGTCAAATAATATAATATATCAAATTAACTTATTTAGTAATTTAATTAACCACAAACTAATAATGTTGCGTGTATGCATCAATAGCGCTTAATGGGTTAACAAAAAATTAAATTATGTCAACGCAGTTTTTTTAAACATTAAGCCAAAGTTGACATTATGCAACAAATTGAAGAAGGATGTTTATTTAGACAGGGTTGTAAAAAATTAACGGATTATCAAATATCCCTAAAATTCATAGAATCTACACAGAAATGACTAAACTTTGATTGGCTATAATAGAAATTTAAATATCTCTACTGGATTTGCCAAAATATAAAATCAAAGTTGAAATTTCGTGAAAATAAAACGTGATTAACGTGATTTATTTTGTTTAAAAAAATTGTAAAAAATTAAAGTTTCATGCAATCAACATGAAATTCACAGAATTCACTTGGAATGTATTTCGCTCACAGCTTATAGAAAGAAAATTAAATTATCTTGACCCATTTTCCTAAAATATTCAGTCAAAGTTGAAATTATACAATAAATTGAAGAACTTTAGGAGAATGTTTATTTTGAGAAAGTTGTAAAAAATCAACGGATTATCAAATCAACCTAAAATTTTTAAAATCTACACAAAAATGACTAAACTTTGATTGGCTGTGATAGAAATTTAAATATCGCCATTGGATTTC
Organism: Philonthus cognatus; assembly: GCA_932526585.2. NCBI lineage: Eukaryota > Metazoa > Arthropoda > Insecta > Coleoptera > Staphylinidae > Philonthus > Philonthus cognatus. The sequence goes on along the minus strand of OW052247.1, from coordinate 51,425,824 downwards.
AGAAAATATTAAATCAAAGTTGAAATTTTGTGAAAAATAAAACGTCATTAACGGATTTATTTTGTTTAAAAAAATTGTAAAAAATTAAAGTTTCATGCAATCAACATGAAATTCACAGAATTCACTTGGAATGTATTTCGCTCACATCTTATAGAAAGAAAATTAAATTATCTTGACCCATTTTCCTAAAATATTCAGTCAAAGTTGAAATTATACAATAAATTGAAGAACTTTAGGAGAATGTTTATTTTGAGAAATTTGTAAAAAATCAACGGATTATCAAATCAACCTAAAATTCATAGAATCTACACAAAAATGACTAAACTTTGATTGGCTGTGATAGAAATTTAAATATCGCTATTGGATTTCAGAAAATATTAAATCAAAGTTGAAATTTTGTGAAAAATAAAAAGTTATTAACGGATTTATTTTGTTTAAAAAAATTGTTAAAAACTAAAGTTTTATGCAATCAACATGAAATTCACAGAATTCACTTGCAATGTATTTCGCTCACATCTTATAGAAAGAAAATTAAATTATCCTGACCCATTTTCCTAAAATATTCAGTCAAAGTTGAAATTATACAATAAATTGAAGAACTTTAGGAGAATGTTTATTTTGAGAAAGTTGTAAAAAATCAACGGATTATCAAATCAACCTAAAATTCATAGAATCTATACAAAAATGACTAAACTTTGATTGGCTGTGATAGAACTTTAAATATCTTCATTGGATTTCAGAAAATATTAAATCAAAGTTGAAATTTTGTGAAAAATGAAAAGTTATTAACGGATTTATTTTGTTTAAAAAAATTGTTAAAAATTAAAGTTTTATGCAATCAACATGAAATTCACAGAATTCACTTGGAATGTATTTTGCTCACATCTTATAGAAAGAAAATTAAATTATCTTGACCCATTTTCCTAAAATATTCAGTCAAAGTTGAAATTATACAAAAAATTGAAGAACTTTAGGAGAATGTTAATTTTGAGAAAGTTGTAAAAAATCAACGGATTATCAAATCAACCTAAAATTCATAGAATCTACACAAAAATGACTAAACTTTGATTGGCTGTGATAGAAATTTAAATATCGCTATTGGATTTCAGAAAATCATAAATAGAAATTTAAATATCGCCATTGGATTTTAGAAAATATTAAATCAAAGTTGAAATTTTGTGAAAAATAAAAAGTTATTAACGGATTTATTTTGTTTAAAAAAATTGTTAAAAATTAAAGTTTTATGCAATCAACATGAAATTCACAGAATTCACTTGGAATGTATTTCGCTCACATCTTATAGAAAGAAAATTATATTATCTTTACCCATTTTCCTAAAATATTCAGTCAAAGTTGAAATTATACAATAAATTGAAGAACTTTAGGAGAATGTTTATTTTGAGAAAGTTGTAAAAAATCAACGGATTATCAAATCAACCTAAAATTCATAGAATCTACACAAAAATGACTAAACTTTGGCCGTGATAGAAATTAAAATATCGCTATTGGATTTCAGAAAATATTAAATCAAAGTTGAAATTTTGTGAAAAACAAAACGTCATTAACGGAATTATTTTGTTTAAAAAAATTGTTAAAAATTAAAGTTTTATGCAATCAACATGAAATTCACAGAATTCACTTGGAATGTATTTTGCTCACATCTTATAGAAAGAAAATTAAATTATCTTGACGCATTTTCCTAAATGAATTGGCATTATGCAATAAATTGAAGAACTTTAGGAGAATGTTTATTTTGAGAAGGTTGTAAAAAATCAACGGATTATCAAATCAACCTAAAGTTTATAGAATCTACACAGAAATGACTAAACTTTGATTGGCTGTAATAGAAATTTAAATATCTCTACTGGATTTGCCAAAATATCAAATCAAAGTTGAAATTTCATGGAAAATAAAACGTGATTAACGGATTTATTTTGTTTAAAAAAATGTAAGTTTTATGCAATCAACATGAAATTCACAGAATTCACTTGAAATGTATTTAGTGCACATCTTCTAAAAAAAAAATTAAATTATCTTGACGCATTTTCTAAAATATTCAGCTAATGTTGAAATTATGCAATAAAATTAACAATTTCGGGAAACTGTTTTGTGTTTTGAAAAAATTGTAAAAAATTAAAATTTTATACCATCAACATGAAATTTGAAGAATTTACTTAGAATTAATTGCACTTACATCTTGTAGAAAAAAAATTAAATTATCTTGACGCATTTTCCTAAAATATTCAGCCAAAGTTGAAATTATGCAATAAAATTAACAATTTCGGGAACCTGTTTTGTGTTTTGAAAAAATTGTAAAAAATTAAAATTTTATACCATCAACATGAAATTTGAAGAATTTACTTAGAATTAATTGCACTTACATCTTGTAGAAAAAAAAATTAAATTATCTTGACGCATTTTCCTAAAATATTCAGCCAAAGTTGAAATTATGCAATAAAATTAACAATTTCGGGAAACTGTTTTTTGTTTTGAAAAAATTGTAAAAAATTAAAATTTTATACCATCAAAATGAAATTTGAAGAATTTACTTAGAATTAATTGCACTTACATCTTGTAGAAAAAAAATTAAATTATCTTGACGCATTTTCCTAAAATATTCAGCCAAAGTTGAAATTATGCAATAAAATTAACAATTTCGGGAACCTGTTTTGTGTTTTGAAAAAATTGTAAAAAATTAAAATTTTATACCATCAACATGAAATTTGAAGAATTTACTTAGAATTAATTGCACTTACATCTTGTAGAAAAAAAATATAATTATCTTGACGCATTTTCCTAAAATATTCAGCCAAAGTTGAAATTATGCAATAAAATTAACAATTTCGGGAAACTGTTTTTTGTTTTGAAAAAATTGTAAAAAATTAAAATTTTATACCATCAAAATGAAATTTGAAGAATTTACTTAGAATTAATTGCACTTACATCTTGTAGAAAAAAAATTAAATTATCTTGACGCATTTTCCTAAAATATTCAGCCAAAGTTGAAATTATGCAATAAAATTAACAATTTCGGGAACCTGTTTTGTGTTTTGAAAAAATTGTAAAAAATTAAAATTTTATACCATCAACATGAAATTTGAAGAATTTACTTAGAATTAATTGCACTTACATCTTGTAGAAAAAAAATTAAATTATCTTGACGCATTTTCCTAAAATATTCAGCCAAAGTTGAAATTATGCAATAAAATTAACAATTTCGGGAACCTGTTTTGTGTTTTGAAAAAATTGTAAAAAATTAAAATTTTATACCATCAACATGAAATTTGAAGAATTTACTTAGAATTAATTGCACTTACATCTTGTAGAAAAAAAATTAAATTATCTTAACGCATTTTCCTAAAATATTCAGCCAAAGTTGAAATTATGCAATAAAATTAACAATTTCGGGAAACTGTTTTTTGTTTTGAAAAAATTGTAAAAAATTAAAATTTTATACCATCAAAATGAAATTTGAAGAATTTACTTAGAATTAATTGCACTTACATCTTGTAGAAAAAAAATTAAATTATCTTGACGCATTTTCCTAAAATATTCAGCCAAAGTTGAAATTATGCAATAAAATTAACAATTTCGGGAACCTGTTTTGTGTTTTGAAAAAATTGTAAAAAATTAAAATTTTATACCATCAACATGAAATTTGAAGAATTTACTTAGAATTAATTGCACTTACATCTTGTAGAAAAAAAATATAATTATCTTGACGCATTTTCCTAAAATATTCAGCCAAAGTTGAAATTATGCAATAAAATTAACAATTTCGGGAAACTGTTTTGTGTTTTGAAAAAATTGTAAAAAATTAAAATTTTATACCATCAACATGAAATTTGAAGAATTTACTTAGAATTAATTGCACTTACATCTTATAGAAAAAAAATTAAATTATCTTGACGCATTTTCCTAAAATATTCCGCCAAAGTTGAAATTATGCAATAAAATTAACAATTTCGGGAACCTGTTTTGTGTTTTGAAAAAATTGTAAAAAATTAAAATTTTATACCATCAACATGAAATTTGAAGAATTTACTTAGAATTAATTGCACTTACATCTTGTAGAAAAAAAATTAAATTATCTTGACGCATTTTCCTAAAATATTCAGCCAAAGTTGAAATTATGCAATAAAATTAACAATTTCGGGAAACTGTTTTTTGTTTTGAAAAAATTGTAAAAAATTAAAATTTTATACCATCAAAATGAAATTTGAAGAATTTACTTAGAATTAATTGCACTTACATCTTGTAGAAAAAAAATTAAATTATCTTGACGCATTTTCCTAAAATATTCAGCCAAAGTTGAAATTATGCAATAAAATTAACAATTTCGGGAAACTGTTTTGTGTTTTGAAAAAATTGTAAAAAATTAAAATTTTATACCATCAACATGAAATTTGAAGAATTTACTTAGAATTAATTGCACTTACATCTTGTAGAAAAAAAATTAAATTATCTTGACGCATTTTCCTAAAATATTCAGCCAAAGTTGAAATTATGCAATAAAATTAACAATTTCGGGAAACTGTTTTTTGTTTTGAAAAAATTGTAAAAAATTAAAATTTTATACCATCAAAATGAAATTTGAAGAATTTACTTAGAATTAATTGCACTTACATCTTGTAGAAAAAAAATAAAATTATCTTGACGCATTTTCCTAAAATATTCAGCCAAAGTTGAAATTATGCAATAAAATTAACAATTTCGGGAAACTGTTTTGTGTTTTGAAAAAATTGTAAAAAATTAAAATTTTATACCATCAACATGAAATTTGAAGAATTTACTTAGAATTAATTGCACTTACATCTTGTAGAAAAAAAATTAAATTATCTTGACGCATTTTCCTAAAATATTCAGCCAAAGTTGAAATTATGCAATAAAATTAACAATTTCGGGAAACTGTTTTGTGTTTTGAAAAAATTGTAAAAAATTAAAATTTTATACCATCAAAATGAAATTTGAAGAATTTACTTAGAATTAATTGCACTTACATCTTGTAGAAAAAAAATTAAATTATCTTGACGCATTTTCCTAAAATATTCAGCTAATGTTGAAATTATGCAATAAAATTAACAATTTCGGGAAACTGTTTTGTGTTTTGAAAAAATTGTAAAAAATTAAAATTTTATACCATCAACATGAAATTTGAAGAATTTACTTAGAATTAATTGCACTTACATCTTGTAGAAAAAAAATTAAATTATCTTGACGCATTTTCCTAAAATATTCAGCCAAAGTTGAAATTATGCAATAAAATTAACAATTTCGGGAAACTGTTTTGTGTTTTGAAAAAAATGTAAAAAATTAAAATTTTATACCATCAACATGAAATTTGAAGAATTTACTTAGAAATAATTGCACTTACATCTTATAGAAAAAAATTAAATTATCTTGACGCATTTTCCTAAAATATTCCGCCAAAGTTGAAATTATGCAATAAAATTAACAATTTCGGGAAACTGTTTTTTGTTTTGAAAAAATTGTAAAAAATTAAAATTTTATACTATCAACATAAAATTTGCAGAATTTACTTAGAATTGATTGCACTTACATCTTGTAGATAGAAAATTAAATTATATCACCACGTTTTCTTAAAATGTTCAAACCAATGTTGAAATTATGCAATAAAATTAAGGGTTTTTGAAGAGTGTTTTCTTTGGAACAATTGCAAAAAATTAACAGATTATCAAATCAACATAAAATTTTAAGAATCTACACAGAAATTAATAAATTTCGATTGGTAATAATTGAAATTTAAATATCTTCACTAGATATTTCAAAATATCAAATAAAATTTGATTTTATTTATATTTATTTTATAAAATTAAATTCCAACAATTTTAAATAATTTCTGATCATTTTTATCATTTGCAATTTTGTTTCTGATTGATCGTCTAACGAGGGTTTCCACTCCCAGGTTAAGCATGAAGTAAAATTTCGAGTTTAGAAAAGCCTGAAAATTTGGATTTGCCGGGGCGCGCGAGCGAAGCGAGTCGCGCCCCGGCAAATCCAAATTTTCAGGCTTTTCTAAACTCGAAATTTTACTTCATGCGCCACGCGTACTAAACACTGACTAAAAGTGAAATCTTCAACAAATTGGTAAAAGTGAAATAAATTTAGTGTGTTGATTATCAATTGTTTCAATAACAGGGGAAAGACACATCACCGTCGTGTTTATATTTGGGTTAGAACTTTCGTTTCACGCCCTAAAATAATAAATTTTTTTTATACTATTTGTGTAAAAAATATCAAATCAAAGTTGAAATTTTGTGAAAAACAAAACGTGATTAACGGTTTTATTTTGTTTAAAAAAATTGTAAAAAATGAAAGTTTTGTGCAATCAACATGAAATTGCCAGAATTCACTTGGAATGTATTTCGCTCACATCTTATACAAAGATTTATTTATTTATTAACGGAATCTCCATTTTATTACATAAGTGTACATATTCATATTGTAATATATGACAAAAATAACAAAAAACATAAAAATCATATAAAGAATTACATTGATTACAACCGACTAAATTATTACTGAACAAAAATAACAAAAACCATACAAAGAGTTACATTGATTACAGCCACCTAAATTATTACTGAACTAAAGATCTAACAGTCAATGACATTGGATAGCCTAATACGACGTAACTGGACCTTAAAACTGATGAATTGATGGTGTAAATAAAACAAATTAAATAATTAAATTATCTTAACGCATTTTCCTAAAATATTCAGCCAAAGTTGAAATTATACAATAAAATTAACAATTTTGGGAAACTTATTTTTAATTGTAAAAAATTAAAATTCTATACATCAATATAAAATTCACAGAATTTACTTAGAATTAATTGCACTTACATCTTGTAGAAAGAAAATTAAATTATATCTCCACATTTTCTTAAAATATTCAGCCAATGTTGAAATTATCCAATAAAATCAACGATTTTTGAAGAGTGTTTTCTTTGAAACAATTGTAAAAATTAACAGATTATCAAATCAACATATAATTCTAAGAATCTACACAGAAATGAATAAATTTCGATTGATAATAATTGAAATTTAAATATCTTTACTAGACATTCCAAAATATCAAATCAAAGTTAAAATTTGATTTTATTAATACTTATTTTATTAAATTAAATTCCATTAATTTTAAATAATTCCTGATCATTTTGAACTTTCGCAATTTTGTTTCTGATTGATCGTCTAACGAGGGTTTCCACTCCAAGGTTAAGCATGAAGTAAAATTTCGAGTTTAGAAAAGCCTGAAAATTTGGATTTGCCGGGGCGCGCGAGCGAAGCGAGTCGCGCCCCGGCAAATCCAAATTTTCAGGCTTTTCTAAACTCGAAATTTTACTTCATGCGCTACGCGTACTAAACACTGATTAAAAGTGAAATGTTTGACCAATTGGTAAGAGTGAAATAAATGTAGTATGTTGTTTATCAATTCTTTCAATGACAGGGGAAAGACACATCACCATCGTTTTTATATTTGGGTTAGAATTTTCGTTTTACGCCTTAAAATAATGATATTTTTTTTACTATTTGTGTAAAAGAAAAACCAACAGTGTTGAATATTTACGTTTACTTGAAATTAAATAAAAATTCCGTGTCAAAGTTTTGACCAGAATTTTCTTTTCACACCCTAAAATAAAAACGACGGTTCTATTTGTATAAAAATTTCATATCAAAATTTGGACTAGAATTTTCTTTTCACACCCTAAAATAAAAACGACGTTAATCTTTATATTAAAAATTACTTACAAAGAAATTAAAAACATTGTGTTTTTTCTTCCTTTCAAAAGTACTTAGAAAGAAATTAAATACACTGCGTTTTTACTTTCATTTAAAATAAAATAAAAGGAAACTTTCTATTTTCCTCGGTTTATTTTTTCACAATAATACGTATTTGATAGTTGAAACAAAACAAACATATTTTTTTAGACCGCATAATTGGTTAAAAGCTAATTTTTATATTATTTACAACTTTTATTAACACATTTTTTTATAAGATCATTTTAGAGAAAAATACAAAAAAATGTTAAAAGCAAGCTATCAGTTCCGGTTTCCGCATTTTCACCAAAAGTTTTTTCCATCCTAGGGTTGTAATAAAAAGCTTAAGTTTACAGTATCATCTTAACGTCTCGATTGGTTTAGGCTGTACAATGGTGACGGACAGACCTTTTTCAAAAATGGTCTTAACCAATTCGGCGGACCTCAAAAATAAAATATAGATTTTTTTTTAAATTGAATCAAAATGTATATTTATATTAAGCAAATTCTACATTTTTGGGGGTAAAGTATTGCTAAAAGGGATATTTTTGTTAGATCTTTAATCACTTAGTTTGATAATGACTAGCTTGTATTCGAAACTATAGTCACTGAAAAGTAAAAATAAAAGTAGTAAAACAAAGTTAAGTGTTTTAATTAAATTTTCTGTGAGGGTTTGGGCAAAATGGAAATTTAGGATTGGCAGCACTGTGTGAGTCACGTATTTTTATGTTAAAAATTATGTTCATGGTTGACGGTAGACGTTAGAATCTCCTTCTTTATAAACATTTTATTGATTTGATTTTATTTTATAAGAAAATTGTATATTGTACAAATAGCATATAATAATAATAGCTTTTAATCACGAGAACGAGGTTTGCGGAACGAACCGAAGGCGAGTGGAGCAAGTCGTTCAAGAGATTAATAGTCATTATATGCGAGTTATACACTATACTTTGTTCACGACAACAACAATATATTACACAACATTTATTATATATATTTATCAAACACGCGTCAGTCTTAATGGTCGGTTTTGTTTTATAATAATTTGACAGATAAATAATGACAGATTGCGGCACTATAATTTGAATGTGTAATAGGGTAAATTCCACTTAAACACAAATATGAACAATCGTTCAACAATAAATAACTCACACAGTTCACTCTTTCGCCTAAGCTACACAGAAACACGCTCTTTGCACAAAAAACGAACTCTTCCGTTTGGATGGAATTTTTACGGTGTTAACGTTTATTACGCTTTAAAAAACACTCGCAACCGATAGAAGCACAATTGTTTAACCGATTTGATAATGAGCACCTTGTGTCTCGAAATGTACATCTAACGATACAAATAAAAAGTGAAGTAAGGAATAACAGTCTTTTTTAGTGTAACCGATTTGAGAATGATTTAAACTAGTAAGAACGGTGGAGATGTTGACGCGTTACTTCGTACTTTAACAAAATGGCGTCGACGACGTCATCACCACCATGGTCAAATGTAAGACAAAAGAAGCTGATTTGTCTAGCACAGCGCTGTTACTGCATAGCGGCCAAAAATCTAACTAGGTAATTATTTCTTGAATTAATTTCTCATCTGGCACTTGATGAAACATATTACACTATGTAAAGTTAATTAAAGGAAAGGCACTTGGTATTGTTTCACAATTAAATCTTTATTCCGACTAGTTTCCGTTTGTTAGACCATTTTCAAAGGAATGTACAGAAAAAATTATTAGACAAACCGGCAGATCTTTCGAAATCAGAATAAAAGAACATAAAAAATCTGTTTTAGATAATAAACCAACAACTGGCTTTTCCAAACATTGCATCGCATTCAATCACTTCTTTAATCCGCATAATTTTAAGATTTTGCATTCAGGTAATAAGGGATACGCATTAAACCTCAAAGAGGGCCTGGAGATTAACAGGGCCATAAAAATGGAGAAAAATATCGTAAACGACAACGAGGAGATTTGGAATTCCCCAATTCTGACTTCTCTTATTACCTGAAACAAAAATATTGTATATATACTTAGGAAATAATTTTTTCTGTGCATTCCTTTGAAAATGGTCTAACAAACCGAAACTAGTCGGAATAAAGATTTAATTGTGAAACAATACCAAGTGCCTTTCCTTTAATTAACTTTACATAGGTAATTATTTATATTCGTGTTAAAAAAACTACATTTATCACGCAAATCCCGTATTAAATGTACTTGAGTGTTAAATGCACCCCATTTATGCTGCCCACGCAATTAAATAATGCACATATTATAAGATTGTTGTAAACAAAGATAATTCAAGGTAGTACTCGTGGATTGGCTTTCAGGAATTACCAACCCAAAAGAAATAAACTCAGAAAATCAATAAATTACCAATAAATATTATACAAGACGTCTACAAAAAGCTTGTACAATTGTGATTCAGAAATGTCATTTTACCGGCCACCTTGGTAAAATAATATTTTTGAAAAACAATTGTACAAGCTTTTTCTAGACGTCTTGTATAATATTTATTGGTAATTTATTGATTTTCTGAGTTTATTTCTTTCGGATTGGTAATTCCTGAACGCTATCCATCCGTCGTCGTCGTCGGTGATTTCCTGCCGTGCACGGTGGCATTGACGCATACATTTATGTAAACAAGCGAGGTGCGTCATTCGGCATTCGGTTTGCTTTTCGGCGTCCGTCCGTTTTCGAGTCCGGTCGTCATTGAAATGTGGACATTCACCTGCACCATTGCAACTGCAACTGCATTCGAGCGCACGTTCCACACAAAACCACGAAATGTACGTGCGAGTGCGTGATACCCGAACGAATTCTGTATGGAAAACCGCATCAAATATATGTATAGAAAATAATCATCAAATTTAAATATCCGTTCCCTTCATGCTAGAATAATGTATGTGAAATTTGGGCATTTTTGAAAAATATGGTTTGTTGACTGCCATAGGTAGGTAGGTACCAGAGCTGGGATGAATCCTCAAAAACATGATTCGAATCACGAATCCGAATCACCTAATATGATTCGAATCACGAATACTCGAATAAAGGATTCGTAAGTGAAAAATATGATTCGAATCAAAGATTCGAATCCTCATTTTTGAATCACGGATACAAATCCTTTAAAAATAAATTTGAATCTATTATTTGCAACCAGTACTATTTTATTCCATCAGTTTCTATTAACAAACATGTTCATTTACCGACTAAATATCTGATTATATAATGATTTTAATTAATGATGATATATGTGTTATTGAACTTCATTTTGAATCTGTGTTTTATACGCCTGACGCATGAAGTAAAATTTCGAGTTTAGAAAAGCCCCGTGAAAATTTGTCTCGGGTCGCTGCGCGACCCTCGACAAATTTTCTACGCGGGGCTTTTCTAAACTCGAAATTTTACTTCATGCTTAGTCTGGGAGTGGACAACACTCGTTCTCAGAAGTTTCAAATTAAAGGATTACTCTAGATTACTAAGTTTATTACCAATTTACAAAGGCTACAGCTCAAAGGACCAATCATGGTCTTCGGAGACCGAAGGACTACAGGGAATCAGAAGTTTATTTACAAGAAAACAACGAATATCTAAAGGTTTACAGCATGGATAGGAAAGAAAACATCCAATTTTGAAAAAATATCGAAGTTGGGTTGGTTTTCAGTGCGTTTTTAACTTCACTTTAAATCAGTGTTTTATACGCGTGGCGCATGAAGTAAAATTTCGAGTTTAGAAAAGCCCCGTGAAAATTTGTCTCGGGTCGCTGCGCGACCCTCGACAAATTTTCTACGCGGGGCTTTTCTAAACTCGAAATTTTACTTCATGCTTAGTCTGGGAGTGGAACGTCAAGATTTTCTACATGTCGGGATTTTTAATATTTCTAGATTTATGTCGATTTATTCACAGTTTGTTATTGTATTAAATGCAACTTTAATATTAAATAAAAACGGTTTTTTTAGGAATAGAATATTCACCCATTAAGAGCCGAACAAATTATAAAGTTAACTCTAAAAGTTAATTTTAGCTAAAATTTTGCATCTTTTTCTATGATTTCAATGAATGATTTATTATATTACATACGTCGATTTTTTAAAAGAGTTAAATTTAAAATTCAATCGAGTGTTGTCCACTCCCAGACTAAGCATGAAGTAAAATTTCGAGTTTAGAAAAGCCCCGCGTAGAAAATTTGTCGGGGGTCGCGCAGCGACCCGAGACACATTTTCGCGGGGCTTTTCTAAACTCGAAATTTTACTTCATGCGCCACGCGTATGAAACACTGATTTAAAGTGAAGTTAAAAATGCACTGAAAACCAACCCAACTTCGATATTTTTTCAAAATTAGATGTTTTCTTTCCTATCCATGCTGTAAACGTTCAGATATTAGTTGTTTTCTTGTAAAAAAACTTCGATTCCCTGTAGTCCTTCGTTCTGCGAAGACCATGGTTGGTCCTTTGAGCTGTAGCCTTTGTAAAACGGTAATAAACTTAGTAATCTAGAGTAATCCTTCAATTTGAAACTTCTAAGAACGAGTGTTGTCCACTCCCAGACTAAGCATGAAGTAAAATTTCGAGTTTAGAAAAGCCCCGCGTAGAAAATTTGTCGAGGGTCGCGCAGCGACCCGAGACAAATTTTCACGGGGCTTTTCTAAACTCGAAATTTTACTTCATGCGCCACGCGTATAAAACACTGTTTTCAAGTGAAGTTACATATATATATTAACGTTGGATATTTTTTATGGTTAAGTAACCAAATATGCATTCACAAATATTTGAATTATTCGAAAATTTTTATATTTATATTCAAATATGAATAATTTAGTGATTTAAATATTCATATTAGAATATTTAACTATTTGAATTAATCGAATTCGAATCCCAGCCTTAATAGCGATGATTCGAATTATTTATGAGGATTTGAATCCATGTATCAGGATTCGAATTTTATAAGGATTCGATTCCTTTTATAATGATTCGAATCCTTTTATAAGAATTCGAATCCTTTTATAAGGATTCGAATCCATTTATAAGAATTCGAATCCTTTTATAAGGATTCGAATCATCTACGTTTAGATTCGAATACGAATCCTTTTTAAAAAATGTAACGAATCCGGATCACGAATCCGTTTTCACTAAAGTATTCGAATACCTCTTTTGAATCCTTTAAAAAGATTCGAATCCGGGAATCGAATCCTGAATGATTCGAATCCTGCCCAGCTCTGGTAGGTACATACTCAAATTGTTGAAATAGCAAATGCTTCAAAAATTATTTTAGCCTTAAACCAACCGTGCCACTGTAACTTTTGCTGCAATGGCAATTAAATTAGCGCATTTTTAAAAATTTTAAGCCGATGTATAATTTTCACAAATAGAAATACTTCAAACTTCAATATACTTAAAACATGATTTTACCCCTCTCTTAACCAATTCATCGTTAATGTTGCAACAATATTGAGTAAAGTAAAACAATCGTTTTGTTCTATATTTTTTTTTTCAGTTATCTGACACGTGTTTTCATCACTAACGATCATTTTAAAAGTAAAAAAAAAACGTTTTAACTTTAACAATAATCGTAACGGATCGAAACACGTGCCAGGCAAATGAAAATATAAAAATGGATTAAAACAAGTATTTTACTGTGTCCAATTTGAAAATTTGGTTTCCATCAAGAAAGTAGCAAAACTTCGATACTTGAATATACAGCGTGTAATCGAACAAATGTACATCCTCTTAAGGGCGTATACACAAAATATTTTGACACCAATTGCAGCAAAAATAAAATCGGAAAAAAATATTGGATTTTTCATAATTTTTCATGCATTTTTTACTTTTTGAGAACTTCTGGTTACCTGTGTTCATGATATTTTTCGTGGATGTGTAAGTTGTTGTATTTTTTATTTAGTTTTACTACTGCGAGGCGCATAAATCACTTCGCACGCACTAAACACGCACGCTGTCTCGAATGACTAGATGAAACTAGGTCACTCATTTGTGGTATTGTTTATTTACTGTTACTACTGCGAGACGTATAAATCACTTAGCACGCACTACACACACACACTGTCTAGAATTACTAGATGAAACTGGGTCACGTATAAAAAAAATCACAATACGTCTTCAAATTGACGTCCGCCGCACTCAATGCACATTTGGGCTCTACGTATCCAATTTGCACGAACAGTAGCATACATTTCACGAGGTTTTTCACGAATGGTATTAGCCGCGGCGTTTACTCGTTGTATCAGCATTTCAGCATTGTCAATTTCCGTAGTGTAGACTTCACTTTTAAAGTATCCCCAAAGAAAAAAATCTAAGGGGTTTAAATCTGGACTTCTTGGAGGCCATGGTACAGGGCCTCCACGACCAACCCAACGTCCTGGAAACTCATCATCCAAATATCTTCTAACGCGCCTTTCATAGTGAGCTGGCGCAAATTCCACATTCTTCTAAGAACCGCTAAGGGTACATTTTCTAGATGATCTAAAAGGTCATCTTGCAAAAATCGTAAATATCGTTCTCCATTCAAATGAAATGGGAATATAAATGGCAGAATTAATTGATCATTTAAAATACCTGCCCAGATATTAAGGGAGAAGCGATGCTGGAAATGAGTTCTACGCGTAACACGAGGATTTTCTATTGCATAAACATGCATATTATGGAAATTAAAACTTCCATTACGCGTAAAGCACGATTCGTCGGTCACTAAAATGTCTTTGGAAAAGTTAGGATTTTGAACATTTTGTGCCAAAATCCATTGACAAAATGCCATTCTTTTGGGAAAATCATGGGGTTGAAGATGTTGTACACGCTGGTAGTGATACGGATAAAAATTATTGTCTCGTATAACACTGCTGACAAATGTGTGCGATACATTTAGCTAAGCGGCGAGAATACGGGTACTTAAACCAGGATCCGCTTCCAACAGATTCAAAATTTCATCTTCCGCTCGCAAATATCGCATTGGACGGTCACCACCTCCGACGGCTCCGGCGACGTGCTGCAAACTTCCAGTGTCGCGTGCTCTTTGTAATACATTTCTAAATCGGTTTGGCGGTGGTAAGTGTCGTTCAGGAAATCGCTCTTGATAAATTCTTACAGCTTCCGCGGAATTACACCGAGTTTCACCGTAAATAAGAAACATGTCTGCAAATTCAATGTTTGAATAAACGTATCGCGCCATGTTACAAAATGTAGATATTTCATGGAATAAGTTTCACCATAGACTAAACAGCAAACTGAATGTTGCAAACATTTTGAATCAAGCGCGAGTCTTTACCGAATGACCGATGAAGCAATTTTTGAAGATTTAGTTATTTGAATTACAAGAAGATTTAAGTCACTTAATTAAACAACGAAAAATAGACAACGCAACCAACTCTTAAATATCAAGAAGAATAGAGACGTCAACCAACTCCTCGAAGGCTTAATTAAGTTATAGATCTGTAGAATTTTAAGTATTTCTTACAAGTCTTTATTTATTTGACATTTGAACTATAATCACAGTTGACATAAGTCGCCTCCAGCCGACATTTAGTCAATCGTGTCAACTTGACATAAGTCGGGTTCAGCCGACATTTGAACTATAATGACAGTTGACATAAGTCAACCAATCGTGCCAACTTGACACGAGTTTGAATTTAACTAAAATGAGATCACTATGTCATTGTTTTTCTTTGTGACAGTTACGATACACGTTTTGATAGTAGTGACATATTTTAAAGTAACGAGTGTCTTCCACTCCCAGACTAAGCATGAAGTAAAATTTCGAGTTTAGAAAAGCCCCGCGTAGAAAATTTGTCGAGGGTCGCGCAGCGACCCGAGACAAATTTTCACGGGGCTTTTCTAAACTCGAAATTTTACTTCATGCGCCACGCGTATAAACCACTGATTTACACTAAAGTTAAAAATATATAAAGCTTAGATGTGATGGTGGTTAATATTCAGATGTAGCGAAAAAATGCAAGAATTACTTCATATCTTTAACGGGGAAAGTGCTGTTATGGACACATCACCATTTTTCTCCCCTATATTTGGTTTGGTTATATGAAATTATTTTAAGGGGTCAGGGAAAACAATCTGGAATAAGGGAAGAGTCCGGGAAATTTAACATTAAAAATTGGTCGTCACTACCAAATATTTTATAATAATGCACCCACTATGCACTATTGAACAACTTTAGAAGCAATTTTTACAGTCATCCCTCACTCGAAAAATTGATTATTTTTGATATTTGAATTTCCCCAAAATAAAAGATGTTAAGATTGTTACAAATTGATGTTATTCCATTAATAGTATATTGTACAACGAGCATATAATAATAGCTATTAATCACGAGAACGATGTTTGCGGATTAATAGCCATTATATGCGAGTTATACACTATACTTTGTTCACGCTGGCTATCCGTACCGCCAGCCCCTCTACCAAAAATTCGCTAAACCAAAGAGGTGCAAAAATAGTTTCTTACGGTAATAAGAAATGCACAAAGAGTACATTATTCTGCATGCATCTTTTGTTATATATTTATATAAGTTATATTGTATTTAATTTGTAATAATGATATAGCCCTGTTATTGGACTTTACAGTCTGTTGGGTTATTACGAAATAAATAAATTATGCTGCATTGTTTTGTTAATTTTTTTATGTAGTAGGGAGGGCTAGGTAGTTGTGCAATTTTTTTCACAGAATACAAAATGTACATGAAATATTCGTGAGAGCAACGCGGAAAGTACTACCAACATATTACTTACAATATTATAATTTAAAAATATATCAGGTAGAGAATGTTCCTGAATCACCCTACCATAACCCGTACTGTCAAAAAAAATATTGTGAGCGGTTTTATATGGCAGAAAATTTATCTCGGGATTTAGATCGTGAAGATACAGGACATAAATCATGTAGAAATAAGAGGGAAAGAGGGAAGACGACCAAAGAGTTCTTTTGTTGTGTCCTTCTTCTTTATTTTACATGTATGGCCGTCGTCGGCGAGCGAGAGAGTACCGTTCGGAGGAGAGGTTTTATTTTCGGGTCGCTTTTGTTGTCCGAAAAAAAAAGAAATAAAATACCGCTGCCGCCTCGGACCATCATGAGGATGATTATCATCATGGACGGCGGGATGGATGGATGGATGGGTTGTTCGGTCGGTTTGTCGGATGTCGGATGGATGGACCATGTGAAATTAAAAACCTTTTGGATTCAGTTGCCTTATACAAAAAGCTAAATCTCTTCATATTATTATTATTTTATTGATAAAACATTTTAGTTACTATTGTTAGTTTACAACTAATAATTTAATAACCATAAAAATAGGCTTTTTAGCAATTTATTCAATTATAAGCTATAAATCATTCGGTTCAACTAAACTTCATATCTGCCACTAGTGTGTAGCCGCCTTTACACGAAACTATTTTTAATTTTACAGCTTTGTAAAGAAAAAACACACAGAATTCGAATCAATCCCTCGAAAACATTAATCAGTTTAAAGGAAAAAGCTACTAAGTACTAACAATACCTACGTACTTAGTGACTTTGACTTATGAACGCCGCAGAAATGTGTGATTCATTCCTCATGAAAATCTATCTATAAATAAATTGTTGGAGACCCTCGTGGGTCAGTGAGTAGAGCTCCTGCTCTTGGGCCAGAGGGTCGTGGGTTCGAATCCCACCGAGGGGTGCCAGTTTCTTATGGGGAAATTGGCACCCTCTGGAGCCATGGATGTGAGTGAATGTGCTGTGTCGTCCATAATTAGTTGCATAAGCGTGTAAAGAATTAAATACTTAAATGGAATAAATAAAATAAATATTGATGTTGGCCAATAGTCTACGTTACTAAGGCCAGGCAAAAGCCAAAACCCCAAAAAAAAAAAAAATTGTATTTCAAAAAGAAAACAATGTATTCACATTTTTTTTTATTTGTTATCTCTGGAATCCTGCAATAAGTCATGTAGAAAAATCTTTGCAAAATCGATTTATGTGTGTTCAGTCGAGGTGCATTCATTGATGAGTGTACGTTTCGTGTTTGGTTATTTCGCGTTTGTAAATTAATTATTATTTAGTTTAGATTTTTAATTGTTTAAAGACAAAGCATTTAAGGTATTGTGTTCAGTTTGGAGTTTAGAGTGGAAGAAACATCTCTTCAAGAAGAAATAGCGAAGCAGGATTTATGATAAAGGTTAGTGTCCTGTCTCTGAATTTTGGGGCTATTTCGTCGGTGTAAAATTTGTTTAGCAATGGGCCCGTTTATCAGAGACAACAGTAAGGAGTTTACTGCCAACTGTTGGGGAATTCTCTGATGACCGGATTGTTAATCATAAACGTGTTTGGGATTTTTGCAATCGTACAAAATAGACCGACCAGAGTACGGTTCATTAGATACCAACATACATTACAAACAAATCCAAACACGTTCAATGTTGAACATTTTTATAAACGGGCCCAATGAATCACTTTTACAAATAATCTTATTTCAAATTACATTATTTGTAAAAGTAGTTTATTGGGTTTGATTTTAAAAAAAGTTTGACTTGAAAATATTAAAAAAGTGCGATTCTATTCGCGAAAAGAGTAGCACAATTATTATTTTTAAATATTCTGCAACCAAGTATTGGCAATTAAATTCTTACTTTAGTTATTTAGTTTTATTCAATTTCCTTGTAAAATAAAATGTCTAAAAAGAAGTGAAATAATATATTTATAGTGGAATAATATATTAATGGATAAAATGATTGGTGGAATAATACATTAGTGGATAATATGATTGGTGGAAAAAAAGGAGTGGAATATTCGGATTGGAGAAAGTGGAGTGGAAAAAGTGACCCGTTTTTTTACTTATTGCTTAAAATGCTTATTTATTATTATTGAAATACCCACATTTACTTGTTTTAACGTAAAATGTAGACAGAATATAGAGATTTTTCCTTTTGAATAAACAAATCTCAATTATACGCTTGTACATTTTTAGGCATTCGTTGATTTTCTAAAAGTGTTCAATGTGATGCTTCTAACGAGTGTTTCTACTCCCAGATTAAGCATGAAGTAAAATTTCGAGTTTAGAAAAGCCTGAAAATTTGGTTTGTTTGTGTAGCGCGTAGCGCTACACGGCCAAACCAAATTTTCAGGCTTTTCTAAACTCGAAATTTGACTTCATACCCCACACGTATAAAACACTTAAGTATTATGAAGTTGAAAATATACTACTTATGTTTGATCTCAAGTTAATAAATTGTACCAATGTTAATTTCGTCTAACCAAATCTTGCGCTTTCAAAATTACAATATTCTTTAAAATAAAAATCCCTGTATATTTAGTTCCATTTTTGAAACTTAAAATATGATTGTTCGAAAGTGATTTATGAACATTTAAAATTAGTTCGAGAAATATATTTTTTTAAATCTACAGATAATTCATTTTGAATTCAAACGAAATTTACTGTAAGTATTGAAATTAGAAATATACACTTAAGAAGATTTTATTTTACCTTTATTGTTGTATTTATTTTGGATAAATTAAATTAAATGACAAAATATTATTTTTTCTATTCGCGAAAAGAATAGCACATTTAATATTTTTAAATATTCTACAATCAAGTATTGACAATTAAGTTCTTACTTTAGTTATGATTTGTTTTTCAAACTTAATTTTACATCATTCTTTTATTCAATATGTCAAACTTCTCGATTTTTTTTCAATTATTATTTAAAATGCTTATTTATTATTATTGAAATAACCACATTTTCTTGTTTTTACTTAAAGAATAGACAGAATATAAAGATTTTGAAGTTTGAATATATAAATCTTAATTATACCCTTGCACATTTTTTATCAGTTCTTTAAGAAGATTTTATTTTACCTTTATTGTTGTATTTATTTTGGATAAATTAAATTAAATGACAAAATATTATTTTTTCTATTCGCGAAAAGAATAGCACATTTAATATTTTTAAATATTCCTCAATCAAGTATTAACAATTAAGTTCTTACTTTAGTTATGATTTGTTTTTTAAACTTAATTTTACATCATTCTTTTATTCAATACGTCAAACTTCTCGATTTTTTTTTCAATTATTGTTTAAAATGCTTATTTATTATTATTGAAGTAACCACATTTTCTTGTTTTTACTTAAAATATAGACAGAATATAAAGATTTTGAAGTTTTAATTACACCCTTGCACATTTTTAGGCATTCGTTGATTTTCTAAAAGTGTTCAATTTGATACTTCTAACGAGTGTTTCCACTCTCAGATTAAGCATGAAGTAAAATTTCGAGTTTAGAAAAGCCTGAAAATTTGGTTTGGTCGCTCCGCGAAGCGGAGCGGCCAAACCAAATTTTCAGGCTTTTCTAAACTCGAAATTTTACTTCATGCGCCACGCGTATAAAACACTTAAGTATTGTGAAGGTTAAAATATACTACTTATATTTGATCTCAAGTTAATAAATTGTACCGAGGTTTATTTTGTCTAACCAAGTCTTGCGCTTTTAAAATTAGAATATACGCAAAAGTAAAATTGTCTGTATATTTAGTTTCATTGTTGAAACATGAAAATATGATTGTTGTTAAGTGAATAATGAACATTTAAATTTATTTCAAGAAATATTTTTTTTAATCTACAAATAATTCAGTTTAAAACCAAACCAATTGTACTGTAAGTATTAATAATAATAATAATAATATTTATTTCTCAACAGGTACAAGAATCTAATTACAGAGAAAAAAAAATATTAAGAAACTAAATTACAATTTACTAAATTACAATTAATATAGTTTAAGCCAGTGGTGGGGAAACTTTTTTTAAGACGGGCCATTTGTAATAACCAGACAATCGGCCAAAGAATAATGCTTAATCGTAGGTAGGTAGTTTTTATGCGGGTCGTCACATTACGAAGTAAGAACGCGTTCAACATTCTCACGACGGCACTCTTAAACGGGCCGGATTAAACATTTCCGTGGGCCGGACTTGGCCCGCGGGCCGTAGTTTCCCCATCACTGGTTTAAGCATTTAAAATTACAATTAGCATAGGTAAGAAACTAAATTAGAATTTATACATAAAAAAGCGATAGAGTTATCTTTAGTGCAAACATTCCATAATTTCACACATAAATTGTTTTGCATTTGGCGAAAATATGTCAAATTAGACAAATTAGAAATAAACACTAGACAGTTTAACAGTTCTTCAACAGGATTTTGGAACCCTTAACTTTATTTCATGTTTATGTTTATTTTTATTGTGGATAAAATATATTAATTGGCAACAGATTTAAAATTATTTTTTACCCGATTGATAAACATGTTGAAGTCTGTACTTTTTTTTGTTGAAAAGCAAGGAAAATCGATGTCATGTCAGTAGCAAATAACATTATCAAATGTTCATGTTGACTCTTTTTGTAGAACACGAGGGTAGATAGCGTTCGTATCACACACGCACATATTATAAATAAATATTTTTAACAGTGCGTTTATTGTTAGTAAAAAAACAAACATTGAGAACAAATAACTCTGTGTTTAAAATTACACAATTATAACCATGTTTGAAATATTTCCTAAACTTTCTTCACAACTCAATCCTAGAATATAAAACTCCACTTGAAATCAGTGTTTTATACGTGTGACGCATGAAGTAAAATTTCGAGTTTAGAAAAGCCTTAAAATTTGGTTTGGTCGCTCCGCTTCGCGGAGCGACCAAACCAAATTTGAAGGCTTTTCTAAACTCGAAATTTTACTTCATGCTTAACCTGGGAGTGGAAAACATTTGTTCGGCAGCTATTGGAACCTTTAATGACAATCTCGTTTTTCTCTAAGAAAATGGGAAACGAACACAAATTGTAGTTATTTTCATAATTATTATGTTTCGTTAATTATCTTGTTATTTTTTTTTTATGAATTCAGTGTTGTCATTAAAGGCTTGAACAGTTTTCTAACAAGAGTGTTCTACTCTCAGGTTAAGCATGAAATAAATATTTCTTGTTTAGAAAATCCTGAAAATTTGGATTTGCCGGCACGAGCAGGCTTTTCTAAACTCGAAATATTTACTTCATGCACCAGGCGTGTAAAACGCTGATTTAGTATGAAGTTGAAAACAATACTTAGTTAATCTTAATCCATCACAAGATTTTAATTAAATAAGGATTTGATTTATTCTGGGAATCTTTAAAATTGAATGTTCATTCAAAAGCCTATTTAAAAATAAATATTTATAACATACATACTTTAAAACAACTAATAAATATTAGAATAAGTATTATACAAAGTAATCTGAAATTGTTGTTCCAGTTGGCAATAGTAACTTTAAGAGTATTATACAGAGTAGTCAAGAATTATTGCTCCAGTTGGTAATACTGAATTTCGAGAGTATTACACAGTGTAATCGCAAGAACTATTGCTCTAGTTGGTAGTACTGTATTTTGACAGTATTATGCAGTGATCTAGAATAGAACTGTCCAACACGTGGTCCTAGCCGAATTCAGCCTGAACGGAAAATGCCAAATTCTTTGTGAGGAAAAATATGCGAACACTCACTTATTGTAAGTGGAAATATATGAACCGTTTTATTGCTTTTCACTTATTGTGACCCAAGACAAGTCAAATTTGGCGAATGTAGCCCAGTGAAGGCAAAAAGTTGGACACGCCTGATCTATAATCTGTTTAATAACTAGGAGGAGCGTTTCAAATTTCACGCGCCTAAACCTACAACTCTGATTGGCCGAGAGCGCGCTCATTTTACACTATGCTAATTACGTCATTATTAGACGCAACAGCTGACATAACCTTAATTCGAAGCGTTACCGAGTTGCAACTTTATCTGTTTCGTAATAACCTTTTGTGCGGTGTTTCTTTAGCATGGTGAAAAATTAGTTTTGTTTATATTTTTGTGATGGATTATGGACCCAGTACAAGCTCAGTGATAATATCACCTTCACCTCCAAAAAAGTGTAAGAAGTTGGATTTGGGTCATTTATATCTGTCTGAAAAACAGTGCATAATAAATATGTATAAGCAGATGATAATAGATGATGTTGTATCAATTTGAATATAATTCCATGATTTTTCTCTGACTTTTCTGGTTTGAATGATATTCAGTGATTTTTTTATTTACGTAAATTTCAGGCATTAGTCGATTTTATAATAGAGTTCAATTTGAACTTTTGAACGAGTGTGTCCACTCCCAGGCTAAGCATGAAGTAAAATTTCGAGTTTAGAAAAGCCCCGTGAAAATTTGTCGAGGGTCGCGCAGCGACCCGAGACAAATTTTCAAGGGGCTTTTCTAAACTCGAAATTTTACTTCATGCGCCACGCGTACAAAACACTGATTTGAAGTGGAGTTCAGATACACACAAATTCATCTTTAACCAGAGTAACAGGGAGTTATTTTATTATATATTTAGTCTGTTATCAACGATGTTCAGTGGTAATAATAAATAATTAGGTTTTCAATATTTTTGCTAAAACAACTGGTAACGATATTTATATATTATTAGTTGCAAAAAAATAATATACGAACATTTATTCTTAAAGGATTTGTATTCGTGATTCGAAAAAACAGGATTCGCATCATATTTATCTCTTACGAATCCTTTATTCGAGTAGTCATGATTCGAATCATATTAGGTGATTCGGATTCGTGATTCCAATTCTTTTTACGAGGATTCGTCCCAGCTCTGATAGAGTTTTATTTCATAGATATATGGCGAGATGCCGTATAAGCATTTTAATTAAACTAACGATATCGTACGATGGAAAAGAAAATACTTAATGTAGTTGTATGAGTTACGTGAAGGTGTTAAGTCACTTAATTAAACACAGTTATATTCCTTTCTTCACTTTAATTTTTCTTGCTAGATGTACATTTCGGGTACTAAGTACCCATTATCAATAGCTGACTGTTAGCTATTGATAATGGGTACTTAGTACCCGAAATGTACATCTAGCAAGAAAAATAAAAGTGAAGAAAGGAATATAACTGTGTTTAATTAAGAAAATACTTAACGACAATTAAGAAGTATAAAATGGATATTTGATTTTATTTAAAGAGTAATTATCAAATTATTTAAAATTGCCGCCAAATTTATCTAGTGATATATTTGGTAACTTTTTATAGTGTAAATTGGGCTTTGGCACTTACTCCTTCTAGTTTTTAAACAGACTATAGAATGATTGTTTCAGTTGGCAATACTGAATTTTAGAGTATTATACAGAGTAATCATGAATTATTGCTCCAGCTAACAATTTGGAGAGTTCCAATTAGCAATACTGAATCGTGTGAGTATTATTCAGAGTGATCTAGAATGATTGTTACAGTTGGAATACTGAATTTTAAGAATATTAAACTGAGAATATTATAAATAGTGTTCTAGAGTTATTAAACTAGATCAGTTAGCAGTATTTAAATTTGAGAGACAAAGTGTAATCTCAAGAATTATTGCTCTAATTGGCAGTACATGATTTTGACACTAATATACAGAGTGATCTAGAACAGAGCTGTCCAACATCCGGCCCTAAGCGAATTCAGCTCAAACAGAAAATGCCAAATTCTTTGCGAGGGAAAATATTTGAACAGTCACTTATGGTGAGTGGAAATATTGTAATACTGTATTTTAAGAGTGCCAATTAGGAGTACTGAATCGTGCGAGTATTATACAGAGTGATCTAGAATGATTTTTACAGTCGGTAATACTGAATTTTGAGAGTATTATACTGAGT
This sequence comes from Philonthus cognatus, assembly GCA_932526585.2. NCBI lineage: Eukaryota > Metazoa > Arthropoda > Insecta > Coleoptera > Staphylinidae > Philonthus > Philonthus cognatus. The sequence continues at coordinate 51,401,346 of OW052247.1, read as the reverse complement.
AATCTAGGATGATTGTTCCAGTAGGATAACAGAATTTTTAGAGTATTATACAGTGTTCTAGAGTTATTGAACTAGATCATTATTGCTCCAGTTGGCAATACTAAACTTTGAGAGTATTACACAATGTAATCTCAAGAATTATTGCTCTAATTGGCAGTACTGGATATTGACACTATTATACAGAGTGATCTAGAACCTGGGTCTCCAAACTATCTTCTTCGCGGGCCACAAATACAATTCTACATAATAAAGTCGGCCAAGATCCGATTAATTTTATAAAATTATGAAAAATTTAAGGAACAATTGTTACAATATTTCAAAATATAACATTTACAAAAAAAATTACAAACAATCGCGGGCCGGGTTCATGCAAGTCGCGGGCCGGATTTGGCCCGCGGGCCGTAGTTTGGAGACCACTGATCTAGAATATCCAACACGCGGCTCTAAAAGGAATTCAGCCCAAACGGAAAATGCCAAATTCTTTGTGAGGGAAAATATGGGAACAGTCACTTATTGTGAGTGGAAATATTGTAATACTGTATTTTAAGAGTGCCAATAAGAAGTACTGAATGGTGTAAGTATTATACAAAGTAATCTAGAATGATTGTTACAGTTAGTAATACTGAATTTCGAGAGTATTATACTGAGTAATCTAGGATGATTGTTCCAGTTGGCAAACAAAATTTTGAGAGTATTATACAGAGTACTCTAGAGTTATTAAACTAGATCAATAATTCTAGAACACTGAATAATAATCTCAAAATTCTGTGAATTTTAAGAGTATTTATTGTACAGAGTATGATTACTGCTCCAGTTTTCAATTCTTTAAGAGGTCCAAATTCGTGTCTGACATTGCGTGTAGCGAATTTCTCGAAAACAAATCGAGATAAAGAAACTGCATTTTGAAAGATCCAATTGGCAGTACTAAATTTTGAGAGTATTATACACAGTGATCTAGAATGGTTATTCCAGTCGGTAATACTGAATTTTGATAGTATTATACAGAGTGATCTCATATCTGGAATTGCTTCTGTTGGCAGTACTGAATATTGTTTGAAATTGGCGACTATGATTTGACTATTTTGTGTTTACTCCTTTTACAGTTATTAGTAAAAATTAACAACAATTTTTAAAAAATAAAGAAATTGAAACAAAATGTAAAATCATGCTAGGACTTTGGAGAACTTTTAGTCAGTTATTCTTAGAGTAAAAGTACTCTAAGAAATACTGACTAAAAGTTTGACAATGACTAGCTTGTAGTCGAAACTATAATCACTGAAAAGTAAAATAAAAGTGGTAAAACAGAGTGAAGTGTTTTAATTAAATTGTTATGAAGATGTACCACAAAGTGAACGCCAACCAAATTAAAGATTTGATTACAGCTAGTGTAGCTATTAAAGCGAAAAAGTACCTAAAGTTACGGATAAAAGTGCAACTTCTATCACACATCATTTTAGGCGCGTAATTTGATAATGACTAGCTTGTAGTCGAAACTATAGTCACTGAAAAGTAAAATAAAAGTGGTAAAACAAAGTTAAGTGTTTTAATTAAATTGTTATGAAGAAGTACTACAATGTGAACGCCAACCAAATTAAAGATTTGACTAAAAGTTCTCCAAAGAATTTTTCCAACACTTTTTCATCCAAATATTTTTACTAGGATTTTTTTGGAATACTTCTTTCAACTACTTTCATCAGTCATTTTGTTCAACGTGGCAATTTAAGTTTGCGCGTTCTAAACTAGTTTCTAATTCTTGTTTCTCAAGAAAATCCGTGTTTAAGTTTAAATAAAAAAAATCCCGTTTGTGTTAAAATAATCTCAACCTGATGGATTTCTTTATGAAATCTCCTAGTTGCACAAAAAAAGCAACCGAGATTACAAAACATTAAGTTATTGCGACAAATAATGAGCGCAGGGAATTAGGACTAATGGTAATATAAAAAAAAAGAGAGCGCACTCAAGGATTTCCACGTGAGGTTAAGCAAACTCTGCGGGATTTCAGCGTTTGTTCATTCCATTGTTATGCAAAATTTCGAATAAAATAGAAAAAAAAATGATGTGTAATGAATTCTGCATTGTTTTAAAATAATAAAAGAAAAAAATCAACCCAAACAACTATTTAGAAAAAAAAAGTTCGTGGGGTAAAGTAATAAGATTGTAATTATCCTGAAGTAAGTTAAGTTATTGTAAAATAAGAGAAATATTGAAAATTTGCCTAAAATACAGCGATGGCTCGCAGCCTAACTTCAGGCTAGGCCACAGCGTAAAGTCACACAAAATTTGAGGTTGGGATAGCGCTTTATAAATACAAGGAATTGCACAACAAAGTCACCTTTCAATAACGGATACATATTACGTTGGGTCTCTAGCCTACCCTGAAGTTAGGCTGCGCGCCGTCGCTGCTAAAATATATAGAAGGGCCCTAATTTTATATTATATTGTTATGCACCACATGCTCTTGATTGCGTAGTGTTATAACATTAGAACGAAAAAATATTGATATACAGGGTGAGGCGTGGAAACTTCCTTTTTTGAAAAGGGCGCAATGAAGTTACTGAGAGTAAGAAAAAGGTGGGGTATGACTTAATGGAAGGGCCTAGGCCCGGATATACAGTACCGATGCATTTGTCATCTGTGAGAAGTTGCACTGAAATGACGTCATTTTACTCCAAACGGTTAGGTAAATTCTTTCCAAAATGACGTCATTTCAATGCAACTTCTCACCGGTGACAAATTGCATCGGTACTGTGAATACGGGCCTTGGTTGGGAAATTTTTCTTTAGTCATTTTAGTTGCAAAATTGCTTTAATCGAGGGAGCAGCGCGCTTTTACCACAGATTCCTATTTTTCAGGGCTATTATTCACGGTAAACGTTAATTCAAATTTTTGTTGGAAAATGATATAGAAGTTTTTTTTTGGCTGCTCTTGAAGAACTGGACAATGTATGTGTGGTTTTAGCATTTGTTGAAAGAAGTCTTCTCCGTGCGGCTGATCTCACCGAGAGGAGCACTTTCTGTGGAATAATCTCCAATTCCGAGTTTATTACAATTATCCCCATTTCCTGTGGAATAATCTCTAATTCCGAGTTCATAACAATTGTCCACAGACCCTGGAAGACCATCAGAAAAAATCAGAGCCGAAATTGTTAATATAACAATCGGCATGCTTGAAAGAGTGGACCGAAACTTAAGAATTCGACTGAATTAGTGTATTGACAATTGAAGGCGACATTTTCAATAAGTAAGTTTAGAAATAGGCAGTGTTTTTATTTCACTTTCAGAAGTTTTTTTTTGCCTGCTTTCGAAGAATTGGACAATGTGTGTGTGGTTTCAGTAAGAGGGGGCTGAAACCCACACAGCTAGGACTTTAATGCATTTGTTGAAAGAAGTCTTCTCCGTGCGGCTGATCTCCCCGAGAGGACTTCCTGTGGATTAATCTCCAATTCCGAGTTTATAACTACTGTCCGCATTTCCTGTGCAATAATCTCTAATTCCGAGTTCATAACAATTGTCCACAGACCCTGGAAGACTAACAGAAAAAATCCGAGACGAAATTGTCAATATAACAATCGGCATGCTTAAAGAGTGGACCGAAACTTAAGAATTCGACTGAATCAGTGTATTGACAATTGAAGGCGACATTTTCAATAAGTAAGTTTAGAAATATGCAGTGTTTTTATTTCACTTTCAGAAGTTTTTTTTTGCCTGCTTTCGAAGAATTGGACAATGTGTGTGTGGTTTCAGTAAGAGGGGGCTGAAACCCACACAGCTAGGACTTTAATGCATTTGTTGAAAGAAGTCTTCTCCGTGCGGCTGATCTCCCCGAGAGGAGCACTTCCTATGGAATAATCTCGAATTCCGAGTTTATAACTACTGTCCGCATTTCCTGTGCAATAATCTCTAATTCCGAGTTCATAACAATTGTCCACAGACCCTGGAAGACCAACAGAAAAAATCCGAGACGAAATTGTCAATATAACAATCGGGATGCTTAAAGAGTGGACCGAAACTTAAGAATTCGACTGAATCAGTGTATTGACAATTGAAGGCGACATTTTCAATAAGTAAGTTTAGAAATATGCAGTGTTTTTATTTCACTTTCAGAAGTTTTTTTTTGCCTGCTTTCGAAGAATTGGACAATGTGTGTGTGGTTTCGGTAAGAGGGGGCTGAAACCCACACAGCTAGGACTTTAATGCATTTGTTGAAAGAAGTCTTCTCCGTGCGGCTGATCTCCCCGAGAGGAGCACTTCCTGTAGAATAATCTCCAATTCCGAGTTTATAACTACTGTCCGCATTTCCTGTGCAATAATCTCTAATTCCGAGTTCATAACAATTGTCCACAGACCCTGGAAGACCAACAGAAAAAATCCGAGACGAAATTGTCAATATAACAATCGGGATGCTTAAAGAGTGGACCGAAACTTAAGAATTCGACTGAATCAGTGTATTGACAATTGAAGGCAACATTTACGAGATATTTTTTTGTAAACGGTATAAAACCAAATTTCCCGTGTTGTGTGACAAGTGAAAAATAACAATAAGTAGTTTTGAAATGTGCAAAGTGTTTTTATTTCACTTTCAAAAAAAGGAAGTTACCACGCCCCACTCTGTATATTAGAGACAATTAGAGTTATATAAAGTTCATAAAAATACATATAGTTTTAAAGTGCAGACCAAGTGTGTCTTTAAATTGAATTGGTGCAAGTCGAAAGTTTATTGAAAATTATATACAGTAGAACCTCGTTATACCGGGATGGCTTTTGGCTATACCTAGCACGATATAAGGAAAACACGGTTATATCCGAATATATGTAATTTGTATAATAGTTACATACACACACGCGCATATATATATATATATATATATATATATATGTATATATAGAGACCCAGTATTTACTAATCCCCTTAACATAATAGGCTTAATGCAGGTATGTGCAGTAGCCACCTACATAACAAGACATACTATATAATACAATAATGACGCCGAAACGTTTTACCTAATCAGGGCGGTACGCAGTCAATTGTTAAAATTATCATCTTTAAAAAAAAAGAAACCTGAAAAATGACCCCGATATATCCAAATCACGGTATCTCGAGGCCCGGTATAGCGAGGTTCTACTGTATTAAGAAATGAAAGATTAATTATTTGAAAATATTGAATGAATTTAGGCAGGAATGCTTAATTAAGGAATGGCATAATATTGGCCCAGAGTGGGTTTCTTGAAGAACCCCAGAAGTTAGAGAAAATAGTACTTTTTTCACGATTTCAAAGATTATCTACATATTGGCCCGGAGTGGGTTCCTTGAGAAACCCGAGAAGTTAGAGAAAATAGTACTTTTTCGCCGTTTTAAAGATAATCTACAAATTGGCCCAGAGTGGGTTCCTTGAGAAACCCGAGAAGTTAGAGAAAATTGTACTTTTTTCACGATTTCAAAGATTATCTACATATTGGCCCAGAGTGGGATCCTTGAGAAACATCAGAAGTTAGAAAAGATAGTACTTTTTTCACCAACCAAGGCACAAATGTTTAATTAATGAATGGAATAATATTGGCACAGAGTGTGTTCCTTGAGGAACCCCAGAAGTTAGATAAAATAGTACTTTTATACGATTTCAAAGATAATCTACATATTGGCCCAGAGTGGGTTCCTTGAGAGAACCCAGAAGTTAGAAAAAATAGTACTTTTTTCACCATTTTAAAGATAATCTACATATTGGCCCAGAGTGGGTTCCTTGAGAAACCCCAGAAGTTAGAGAAAATAGTACTTTTTCACGATTTCAAAGATAATCTATAAATTGAAGATTTTCTAACAATAAACGAATTAATTTGGATTTAGAGAACTTCAATTTTATCTAAATTGAAATTGTGTTCAGTATTCCGGCACCAGATACCCACAGACGCGTTTCGGACTTTTATCTTTTTTTTTTGTTTGTTTTTATGTTAAAACTAAAACTGGGATTCAAATACGAATAATTCAAATAGTTAAATTTTCAAATTATCAAAAATAAATATTTTCATGGGCTAAATTATTCTCATATTTGAATATTTGTATATTTAAATATGTTTTTGAACGAATATTTAAATATTTGAATAATTCAAGGATTTGAATATGTTTTCGAACGAATATTTAATAATTTGAATCATTTAAATATTTTTCTGAATAAATAACTGAAATTTGAAAAATATTTGTCAACATCACATGAAATCTTGATTTATACGCGTGGCGCATGAAGTAAAATTTCGAGTTTAGAAAAGCCTTAAAATTTGGTTTGGTCGCTCCGCTTCGCGGAGCGACCAAACCAAATTTTAAGGCTTTTCTAAACTCGAAATTTTACTTCATGCTTAACCTGGGAGTGGAAAACACTTGTTCGGCAGCTATTGGAACCTTTAATGACAATACTGTTTTTTTTAAGAAAATGGGAAACAAACACAAATTGTAGTTATTTTCATAATTATTATAAGTTTTATAAAAATAGTACTTTTTTCACCATTTCAAAGATAATCTACATATTGGCCCAGAGTGGGTTCCTTGAGAAACCCCAGAAGTTAGAGAAAATAGTACTTTTTTCACGATTTCAAAAATAATCTATAAATTGAAGATATTCTAACAATAAACGAATTAATTTGGATTTAGAGAACTTTAATTTTATCTTTTTTTTTGTTTGTGTGTATGTTAAAACTAAAGCTGGGATTCAAATACGAATAATTGAAATAGTTAAATTTTCAAATTATCAAAAATAAATATTTCACTTACTAAATTATTCTCATATTTGAATATTTGTATATTTAAATATGTTTTTGAACGAATATTTAAATATTCGAATAATTCAAGGATTTGAACATGTTTTTGAACAAATGTTTAATAATTTGAATCATTTAAATATTTTTCTGAATAAATAACTGAAATTTGAAAAATATTTGTCAACATTACTTGAAATCTTGATTTATACGCGTGGCGCATGAAGTAAAATTTCGAGTTAAGAAAAGCCTTAAAATTTGGTTTAGTCGCTCCGCTTCGCGGAGCGACCAAACCAAATTTTAAGGCTTTTCTAAACTCGAAATTTTACTTCATGCTTAACCTGGGAGTGGAAAACACTTGTTCGGCAGCTATTGGAACCTTTAATGACAATACTGGTTTTTTAAAGAAAATGGGAAACAAACACAAATTGTAGTTATTTTCATAATTATTATAAGTTTTGGTAATTATCTTGTTGTTATTTTTTTTAAGGAACTCGGTGTTGTCAGTAAAGGTTTTAATAATTTTCTAACAAGGGTTTTCCACCCCTAGAGTAAGCATGAAGTAAATATTTCGAGTTTAGAAAAGCCTGTAAATTTGGATTTGCCGTCACGAGCGAAGCGAGTGACGGCAAATCCAAATTTTCAGGCTTTTCTAAACTCGAAATATTTACTTCATGCGCCAGGCGTGTAAAACGCTGATTTAGTATGAAGTTAAAAACAATACTTAGTTAATCTTAATCTATTACAAGATTTGAATAAAATAAGGATACATATTTTGATTAATTTTGGGAATTTTTAAAATTAAAAGTATTCTAATGTTCATTCTAAAACATATTTAAATAAGTATAAATGAAATTGCCAATTCTTGGTTGCAGAATACTTCAAACATTAAAAGTGCGATTCTTTTCGCAATCTACAACAAGTTAGTCTTACAAAGACTATATCAAACACTCATTGAAACAACTACTTCCCGGGCTAATACCCCGACGGACATTGAACTATACAACAAGTGTTTGCTGTTATATACAGTAACCTACTGCAAATGTAACAATTTGGGTCAAATTATTCAGGCCATCTATAGACGCGTTTCGAGATTTATCTCTTATCAGTATAGCTTTGCCATTCCCTCTAAACAATTTGACACCTTAGACTGGCGATCACGTTACCGTTCAAACATAAGTATAAATGAAATTGTCTTTGTAAGACTAACTTGTTAGAAGAATTGGCAATTTCATTTATACTTATGTTTGAACGGTAACGTGACCGCCAGTCTAAGGTGTCAAATTGTTTAGAGGGAATGGCAAAGCTATACTGATGGGAGATAAATCTCGAAACGCGTCTATAGATAGCCTGAATAATTTGACCCAAATTGTTACATTTACAGTAGGTTACTGTATGTAACAGCAAACACGTGTTGTATAGTTCAATGTCCGTCGGGGTATTAGCCCGGGAAGTAGTTGTTTCAATGAGTGTTTGATATAGTCTTTGTAAGACTAACTTGTTGTAGATTGCGAAAAGAATCACACATATTTAAATGTTTGAAATATTCAATTATTTGAATAATTAGAATATATTTTTGAATAAATACTTGAATACTTCAATTTTAAAAATTCGAATATTTGAACATGTTTTAAAATTAATATCCGAATACTTTTATTTTAAACTTCCCAGAATTAATCAATCAAATTAAATAAGATTTTAAATATTTCATTGAATAATTCAATATCCGGAGGTGTATTTGCACGGGAAGTAGTTGTTTCAATGGATATTTATCGTCTTAAATTGTCTTATTAATTAAGACACTGTTTGCATTTTCACGAATAGTTTTTTCGTAATTTTAAATATTAAGATCTATCCTTGTTTTATTTAAATCTTGTAATGGATTAAGATTAACTAAGTATTGTTTTATCTTTATACTAAATCAGCGTTTTACACGCCTGGCGCATGAAGTAAATATTTCGAGTTTAAAAAAGCCTGAAAATTTGGATTTGCCGTCACTCGCTTCGCTCGTGACGGCAAATCCAAATTTGCAGGCTTTTCTAAACTCGAAATATTTACTTCATGCTTACTCTAGGAGTGGGAAACCCTTGTTAGAAAATTAGTAAAACCTTTAAGGACAACACCAAGTTCCTTTAAAAAAAAGAACAACAAGATAATTACCGAAACTTATAATAATTATGAAAATAACTCCAATTTGTGTTTGTTTCCCATTTACTTTAAAAAACCAGTATTGTCATTAAAGGTTCTAATAGCTGCCGAACAAGTGTTTTCCACTCCCAGGTTAAGCATGAAGTAAAATTTCGAGTTTAGAAAAGCCTTAAAATTTGGTTTGGTCGCTCCGCAAAGCGGAGCGACCAAACCAAATTTTAAGGCTTTTCTAAACTCGAAATTTTACTTCATGCGCCACGCGTATAAATCAAGATTTCAAGTGATGTTGACAAATATTTTTCAAATTTCAGTTATTTATTCAGAAAAATATTTAAATGATTCAAATTATTAAATATTCGTTGGAAAACATATTCAAATCCTGTATTTGTGTTTGTTTCCCATTTTCTTTAAAACCAGTATTATCATTGAGTGAAAAACCTTTGTTAGAAAATTATTAAAACCTTTAATGACAACACCGAAATCTTTGAAAAAAATTGACAGTTTTAGTTAAATTAGCAACACTTCAATGAAAAAAATGGTAATGTATCCAACATATTAATCGTTGTCTTCAACGATTAAAAGAATTTGGAAAAGTATTCAACCATAACTTTTACAAATTCTTTTAATCTTAATGAGCCATAACTTTTCTAAATTCTTAAAATATTTCTTTAAAAAAATTCCAGCAAACAATTTTTCCCTCAATATATATTTTCACCATAAATGTAGGTATAATTTTCATAAAGATTAAAAACGGAATGTTGAAAGGAATTGTGTATGTGCGCACATGTGTCCATGTGTGTGTGTGTATGAGAGAGTCACGTGAGCATTTTTATTTTCATAAGATATCCTGTATCTGGTGGCCGTGTCTGGCGGACTCTACAATGCACTGACATGTTACAGTCGGCCAGCTGAAGCACTCGACCGGTTCGCCGGCCGGGGAAATCGATAAGGTCGTTTGGTCGGCTGGAGCGTTCGCAGCGAGCTTCGTCCCTCCGAGGCTTGCGTGTGTGGGTTTTAGCTCTCTTTCATGTTGCGAAAATATTTTTAAATTCGACCATACACTCGACTGTGTTTAGCCTTCCTCCTTCGTCTTCGGCGTTCTATTTATGTTTCATAATTAAAATTTACCATACAAATTTGTACGAGTGAGGCTTAAAAGTGGAAATAAACGACAAATGGGGAGTTTATTTAATAATTGTGTGTATTTTTGTTAAATGTGGGGCGTTTTGGTACTTTTTTTCTTTACCTGAATTTCATAATTTATTCATTATTCATTCGGGTTATAAAGGGTGTCCCAACAAGAGCGCCGGATTTAAATTTGTCGCCATTTTGTTAATACGAGTTGTACGGTGATTTTTTTTGACAGTTGTCAAGTACAGACCACGCGATTTAAGAATATGGAGAAGTATTCAAACGAACAACGTTTAATTATTATAAAAACACATTACAAAAATGGTGAAAGTTTTGCGAAAACAATTCGCATATTACGTCAAGTTTTCGGTCGCCATTATGCGCCAAATGAATCGACAGTGAGGCGTTTAATTACAAAATTTGAGACCAAATTTACGCTGATGGATCAGAAGACCATTTTTCGTCGTCGTCCTTGTCGGTCACTCGAAAATATAGACACAGTAAGGGAATCTGTGGCCGAGAATCCAGGAACTTTCATTCGGCATCGTGGTCAAGAATTAAACATTTCCAAAACCACTATGCAACGAATTTTGGTAAAAGATCTGCATTTGCACGCGTACAAGATTCAATTGGTGCAAGAAATCAAGCCAAGGGACCATGAGCAGCGCCGTGGATTTGCTGATTGGGTGTTGGAACATCATCAAATTAATCCGGATTTTTCGAAGAAAATCATTTTTTCAGATGAGGCACATTTTCAACTCGACGGATACGTAAATTAACAAAACTGTCGGATTTGGGGTGCTGAAAATCCTTGTGTGGTACTCGAACAGCCAATGCATCCACCGCGAGTAACGGTTTGGTGCGCATTTTGGGCTGGCGGAGTGATTGGGCCGTATTTCTTTGAAAATGCGGCTGGAAATGCGCTAACTGTTACTGGTGTGCGGTATCGGGAAATGTTAACGGAGTTTTTGTGGCCCGAATTGGATGTAATTGATGTGGAGCACATGTTTTTCCAACAAGACGGTGCGACCTGCCACACAGCACGCGAAACAATGGTGTTACTGCAGACCAAATTTGCAGGCCGTGTCATTTCTCGCTTTGGCGATCAACATTGGCCACCAAGATCGTGCGATCTAACGCCGATGGACTTTTTTTCTTTGGGGCTATGTGAAGCAAAAGGTGTATGCAAATAAGCCTGAAACAGTTCAACATCTTAAAGAGGAAATCCGGCGCGTTATTGGTGAAACACAGCCACATTTATGCGAAAACTTTATTCAAAATTTCAACAAAAGAATAACCCTGTGCCAGAGGTTTCGTGGTGGCCATTTGCCTGATGTTGTATTTCATGTTTAATCGGAACTATTTTTCTTTATGTTGAAACAGAAATGTTTGCTTAATTCAAAAAATAAATATGTTTTTCTTTATAATTAAATCCGGCGCTCTTGTTGGGACACCCTTTATTAATGTTATTTGTGAGAACTGAAAAGTACAGTTTTTTCCATCGGCGTCCTCAGATTTTTTTCTAGAATGTTGGGTTGTTGTAGGTGCCATGAAAAATATTGTTGGTTAGCAACTCTGAAATTATACCGGGGGAGCATTTTCAATCCGGAACGTATAATATAATTCAAGGTGAGCATTTTCAACCCAAAACATAACAATTCACAAAAAAGGGGAAATTATTCAATTTAATTGTATTTTATATTATATAAAATATAAAATTAGCGGTCATTTAAAATTGGGTAATATTCTCGGTAATATTACTGGAAACATAGTAACAATTGGTAATTCAAAGTTAGACATAAAACACACAAATGTTATTAAATAATTCTAAGTTATTTCATGATTTTTAAAAAATTATTAGTTCTTAAGAATCTTTCAACAAACTGTCATTGTTCTCTAAAAAAGAAGATAGTTACGAAAAAACTCGAGGATAGAAAAATTATCCAAAATTTTATTATCTAAAACTGTTGTTTGAACCATTTTTCTGGTTTCCTATTGGTTATTGAGTTATTTGCAACTTTTGTGAAATACAAAAAAGCGAGCTCACTCGCGTAAATTTTCAACATTTTAAAATGTTGTTATAACTCAAAAACTATTCGTGCTACAGAAAAGTATTGTTTTTTTTTTAAATCAAGAGGGCGAGTGTTTATCAAAGTTATCAATATTATATATAAGAGTTTTTTTCACTCCCAGACTAAGCATGAAGTTAAAATTTCAAGTTTAGAAAAGCCTTAAAATTTGGTTTGGTCGCATAGCGCGTAGCCTATTATAAAATCCATTACCCGCATTCGTTCTTTAAGAATAAATGTTTTGTATTTGGTAAATTTTGCTTTTTATATGGTCCCACAGAAAATAATCACAAAGCGCTAAATCAAGAGATCTGGTGGGCCAGTTAATTATTCCTCTACGACCAATAATCCAGCGATTTGGAAAGGTTTTTTCTAAATATTCCTGAACATCTACTCCAAAATGCGCTCAGCAGCCATCTTGTTATATTTTAAATTTGTTTAAAACACTAAATTTGTTTAAAACGTCTTTTAATTATTTTAAATTTGCTAAATTATATTTTATACTACTTCTTATGATTTTTTGTTTATATTTTTAAATTTTAGTTAATTGTTGAAGATATTTCAAATTACATTATTAAACATAACATTTCATTGAAAATATCAAATATGTGTGCATAAATGTGATTTTTAAATACAGCGAATTTTTTTTTCAGATATACATATGCATACACTGTAAATTTGACGACATTCGTTGTTTTTTAAAAAGATTTTAATTCAAATTTTTAGACGAGGGTTTTCCACTCCCAGACTAAGCATGAAGTAAAATTTCGAGTTTAGAAAAGCCTGAAAATTTGGATTGGCCGCGTAGCGAAGCGGAGCGGCCAATCCAAATTAGGCTTTTCTAAACTCGAAATTTTACTTCATGCGCCACGCGTATAAAACACTGAAAACTATGTTGTCGCCGGGTGTATGCCGACTTGTTGTTTTTTCATAAATTAATTTGTAATGCTGTTAATTGTCCATATCTTTTATCACAAATTAATTTCAGTATTAATTTAACCAATCGCCCAACTAGACAAGTTGAAGACGAAATATACGTAATTTCGTCTTCAACTTCATAAGACAAATTACGGATATAATAGCCCACTTTCAAGGTTTATGCGAACAGCCAATACATTATCGGTACATCCAAACTTTGACATTTTCAACTCTTTCTCACCCTCACAATTCATGGCAAGACTTAAGCGAATAAATATTTGTAATTTTTCTTAGTTTAATAAATCAAATTTATATTATATTATATTATATTATATTTATATTTTATAATTGTATTATTTGTATTAAATTTTTGTTGTTGTTGTAGTAATTATATTTAGTTAAATATTAATTTGTAAAATGGATTTTCCGTTAAATAAATAAATAAATAAATACCGTAAAGTTTTACGGCTTTACCAATCTAATATGTAGATGTGAATAAAATGTGAGTCAAATTCTGCGCTAAACAAATTGTTTAAAACAGTGATTATAGGGAACCCAATAACTGTAACGTATATTAGGTTGCCTATAATCGTTGTTGCATGTATGTATTTTTAAAACTTCACCATAAATCAGTGTTTCTAAGTGTGTAGATGTGAATAAAACGTGAGTCAAATTCTGCGCTAAACAAATTGTTTAAAACAGTGATTATAGGGAACCCAATAACTGTAACGTATATTAGGTTGCCTATAATCGTTGTTGCATGTATGTATTTTTAAAACTTCACTATAAATCAGTGTTTTTAAGCGTGGCGCATAAAGTAAAATTTCGAGTTTAGAAAAGCCTAATTAGTAGACGCTTAAAGTTGGAATTTTTGTTTCACCAATTTTCTGTTGATTAAAAAAGTTATGGAAATATATTCTTAACTAAATAACATATTAACGTATGTTATTTCTAACGTCACAAAGAACCTCTCTGATTTTTTTCACAATTTAATTTTTTTTTAAATACGTTCGAAATCGCAAATTTGGTCGATTTTTATCAAAATAATTTTTTTTTAAATCCCAAAAAATTCACAGATGAACTTATAAATGCAAGAAACAATCTTAGCTACTCATTATTTGCTCTGATAATTTTTTTCATAAAGTTATTCCATTTTTAAAAACATCCGAGAAGCATCAAATCACACAAAAATCAACTTGAGCGCTTGTCTTCAAGGCCGTCGCCAGGGGAGCGATATGGGGGTTTAAACTTCGCCGAAATCTTCAAAATGTTAAATTTTACTATGTAAAAGCTGCCCCCGTTAGGTCAAAAACAAAATACTCATTATTTGCTCTGATAATTTTTTTCATAAAGTTATTCCATTTTTAAATACATCCGAGAAGCATCAAATCCCACAAAAATCAACTTGAGCGCTTGTCTTCAAGGCCGTCGCCAGGGGAGCGATATGGGGGTTTAAACCTCGCCGAAATCTTCAAAATGTTAAATTTTACTATGTAAAAGCTGCCCCCATTAGGTCAAAAACAAAATGTTTACCATTAAAACTCCCCCCGAAATTTGTATATTTCCCCCCCGAAATTTTTATATTTCCCTCCGAAATTTGTTTCTGGCTACGGCCTTACTTGTCTTAGGCACATTTTTGTTAGCTTCGAAAACATTTTAAAACTCAAATTAAAGCTTATTCAATCCTTAACCGAAAACTTTTTCAATTAATAATATACGATGAGGATTTTCCAAATCAGAGCGATTTAAATGAGGCAAATGACAAACTCGTAAAAGTGAATATTTTATTAAAAACAATGTTTAAAAATAATCTTACGAGAAAATAAAAAAAAACTAAACATTGCCTTATTAGAAACTCAAGAGGCTTTAATTTAAGTTATTTCACGTTTTTGTAACTTAAAAATGACTTCCGATATAAACAGTCAAAGATAGAATTTTGTTTTAAATCGCGATTTTCAAGAAATATTATTTAAGCTGGGTGCTTTAAGAATTATTTTCTGGGGAAAATTAATACTTTAGATTGTTTCTAATATCGATAAAAAAAGTCTGTGGTTTGTTTAAAATCAAACATTTTTTTAAAAAATTGTTAAATTCGTATAAACAATTTTATCTAATTTTGTTTAGAATCGCGATTTTCAAGAAATTTTAATTCAAGCTAGGTGATTAATTTTTTTTCTGGGGAACAAACAACCCTAATTCTTTTTAATATTGATGGGAAAGTCTGTGAATGTTTTGAGAATTTTTAGTAATCTTAAAATAAAAATCGTAATTTTCGGTCGAACATTTTTATGGAATTTTGTTTTGAATTGCGATTTTTAAGAATTTTTTATTTCAACTGGGTGCTTTAGAATTTATTTCTAGGGAAAATTAATACCCTAGAATGTTTCTAATATCGATGGGAACGACTGTAATTTTTTTGAGAATTTTCAAAAATCTTAAAAAAAGTCGTAAATGTTTTGAGAATTTTTAGTAATCTTAAAATAAAAGTCGTAATTTTCGGTCGAACATTTTTATGGAATTTTGTTTTGAATTGCGATTTTTAAGAATTTTTTATTTCAACTGGGTGCTTTAGAATTTATTTCTAGGGAAAATTAATACCCTAGAATGTTTCTAATATCGATGGGAACGTCTGTAATTTTTTTGAGAATTTTCAAAAAAAATCTTAAAAAAAGTCGTAAATGTTTTGAGAATTTTTAGTAATCTTAAAATAAAAGTCGTAATTTTCGGTCGAACATTTTTATAGAATTTTGTTTTGAATTGCGATTTTTAAGAATTTTTTATTTCAACTGGGTGCTTTACAATTTATTTCTAGGGAAAATTAATACCCCAGAATATTTCTAATATCGATGGGAACGTCTGTAATTTTTTTGAGAATTTTCAAAAATCTTAAAAAAAGTCGTAAATGTTTTGAGAATTTTTAGTAATCTTAAAATAAAAGTCGTAATTTTCGGCCGAACATTTTTATGGAATTTTGTTTTGAATTGCGATTTTTAAGAATTTTTTGTTTCAACTGGGTGCTTTAGAATTTATTTCTAGGGAAAATTAATACCCCAGAATGTTTGTAATATCGATGGGAACGTCTGTAATTTTTTTGAGAATTTTCAAAAATCTTAAAAAAAGTCGTAAATGTTTTGAGAATTTTTAGTAATCTTAAAATAAAAGTCGTAATTTTCGGTCGAACATTTTTATGGAATTTTGTTTTGAATTGCGATTTTTAAGAATTTTTTATTTCAACTGGGTGCTTTAGAATTTATTTCTAGGGAAAATTAATACCCCAGAATGTTTCTAATATCGATGGGAATGTCTGTAATTTTTTTGAGAATTTTCAAAAATCTTAAAAAACATTTTTATGGAATTTTATTTTGAATAGCGATTTTTAAGAACGTTTTTTTTAAGAAAAAACGATTTTCAAGAAATTTTAATTCAAGCTAGGTGCTTACATTTTTTTTCTGGGGAACAAACCCTAATTGTTTTTAATATTGATGGGAAAGTCTGTGAATGTTTTGAGAATTTTTAAAAATCTTAAAATAAAAGTCGTAATTTTCGGTCGAATTTTTTTATGGAACATTGTTTTAAATCACGATTTAAAAAAAATATTTCAACTGGGTCCTTTAGAGTTTTTTTTCTGGGGAAAATTAATACTCCAAATTGTTTCTAATATCGATGGGAACGTCTTAAAAAAGTCGTAATTTTTGTTCAAACATTTTTATGGAATTTTATTTTGAATAGCGATTTTTAAAAACTTTTTTTTTTAAGAAAAAACGATTTTCAAGAAATTTTAATTCAAGCTAGGTGTTTAAATTTCTTTTCTGGGGAACAAACCC
Source organism: Philonthus cognatus (assembly GCA_932526585.2). Taxonomy (NCBI): domain Eukaryota; kingdom Metazoa; phylum Arthropoda; class Insecta; order Coleoptera; family Staphylinidae; genus Philonthus; species Philonthus cognatus. Next base: position 51,384,513 of record OW052247.1, on the reverse strand, counting down.
TAATTGTTTTTATTGATGGGAAAGTCTGTGAATGTTTTGAGAATTTTTAAAAATCTTAAAATAAAAGTCGTAATTTTCGGTCGAATATTTTTATGGAACATTGTTTTAAATCACGATTTTAAAAAAAATATTTCAACTGGGTGCTTTAGAATTTTTTTTCTGGGGAAAATTAATACTCCAAATTGTTTCTAATATCGATGGGAACGTCCTTAATTTTTTGAAAATTAAAAATAAGAAGAAAAAAAATCGTCGATTTTGTTAGAAGAAAATCGCATGTGCATTTTATTTTTAAAAAATTCTAACGAGTGTTTTCCACTCCCACGTTAAGCATGAAGAAAAATTTCGAGTTTAGAAAAGCCTGAAAATTTGGTTTGGTCGCGTAGCGCGAAGCGCGGAGCGACCAAACCAAATTTTCAGGCTTTTCTAAACTCGAAATTTTACTTCATGCGCCACGCGTATAAAACATTGATTAGCGTGAAATTTAAAAACATAATTGATAAAAGTAATAAAATATTACTCCGTCAACAGCGATTTCCAGTGTTAATAATAAATAATTATCTTTTAAACAATTTTTTTATATATAAAACTGCTAGCGCAACTTTTTAAATTTTTCGTAGATATTCAAAGTTTTAGTTCTTTGAGCACCAGTGTTCCAGAAAACACCGGTTTTTATATTGTATATATTTGAACTTCACATAAAATCAGTGTTTTACACGCGTGGCGCATGAAGTAAAATTTCGAGTTTAGAAAAGCCTGTGAATGTTTTGAGAATTTTTAAAAATCTTAAAATAAAAGTCGTAATTTTCGGTCGAATATTTTTATAGAACATTGTTTTAAATCACGATTTAAAAAAAAAATATTTCAACTGGGTGCTTTAGAATTTTTTTTCTGGGGAAAATTAATACTCCAAATTGTTTCTAATATCGATGGGAACGTCTGTAATTTTTTGAAAATTAAAAATAAGAAGAAAAAAAATCGTCGATTTTGTTAGAAGAAAATCGCATGTGCATTTTATTTTTAAAAAATTCTAACGAGTGTTTTCCACTCCCAGGTTAAGGATGAAGTAAAATTTCGAGTTTAGAAAAGCCTGAACATTTGGTTTGGTCGCGTAGCGCGAAGCGCGGAGCGACCAAACCAAATTTTCAGGCTTTTCTAAACTCGAAATTTTACTTCATGCGCCACGCGTATAAAACATTGATTAGCGTGAAAATTAAAAACATAATTGATAAAAACAATAAAATATTACTCTGTCAACAGCGATTTCCAGTGTTAATAATAAATAATTATCTTTTAAACAATTTTTTTATATATAAAACTGCTAGCGCAACTTTTTAAATTTTTCGTAGATATTCAAAGTTTTAGTTCTTTGAGCACCAGAGTTCCAGAAAACACCGGTTTTTATATTGTATATATTTGAACTTCACATAAAATAAGTGTTTTACACGCGTGGCGCATGAAGTATAATTTCGAGTTTAGAAAAGCCTGACAATTTGGATTTGCCGGGGCGCGACTCGCTTCGCTCGCGCGCCCCGCCAAATCCAAATATTCAGGCTTTTCTAAACTCGAAATTTTACTTCATGCTTGATCTGGGAATGGAAACACTCGTTAAAATAACACATTGAATAAAAAAAAAACAACGAATGCCGAAAAATGTACGGCGTATATCATAAGAAATTCCCTGTATGAATATCGTAATAATATTCAATTCATAAATTGTAAAGGGAATTAAAATATGAGACCTATGTGGAAATACCTTATCTTATCGTAAGTTTTGAAACCTTGTTTTCGCACCTTATCTATGATAATAAACGACGTTTCTTTTTTTTCCATACAAATCGCTCGGATATCTTCACACCTACAAATATTTCGATTGTTATAAATTTTCCAGGTGTTCGACATGTCGAAACGTCGAAATATTGCTCCGAGTCGTATTTCATTTCGATTTCTAATTGACACACTCGTTGATTGCGTTTTTTTTTTTAGTTTAAATATTTCGCTAAAAATTCCTTAGCAAATTGTTAACTCGAGTTGTCAGAATTTTTCTGCAGTTGAATGCATAAACAAGCGTTTTGTTTTTAGTGTGTCAGTGGGTTGATTTGTTTAGAATTTATTTAAAAATATCTGTACGTGGAAAAGAAAAATAGTTCACTGAAAATAGTTTGCCTATTGGGAATTTCACGCGACGCCCTGAAAACTATTAATACTCGTGACTTATTAAAAAATAAGTAAACAAATTGTTCCCTAGAACTACGTTTGTTAATGGAATAACAATAAATATAATTCAAACAAGATAAATTCAAATTCAAAACTATTTGAATTCGAGAAAATAAGCTTACGCTTCTTACAGTTTGCTTTTTATAGTTTGTTTTAATTTAAATTTTATTCCTAATTTTTTTTAAACGTCATAAGCAAAGCTATACTGAAGAGAGATAACTCTCGAAACGCGTCTATAGATGGCCTAAGACATTAGTTTTAATCCAAGTCCTTTCACTTCTAATTTGTTGCTATCTCTCCTTCCATTTTGAATTGTATTGTTAGTTGGTTTGAAGAGAATTTGATCTAAACGTTACATATACTTTAATAGAGCGTTGTAACAAATCAAATTAAATAAGATTTTAAATATTTCATTGTATAATTCAATATCCGGATGTGTATTTGCACGGGAAGTAGTTGTTTCAATGGATATTTATCGTCTTAAATTGTCTTATTAATTAAGATACTGTTTGCATTTTCACGAATAGTTTTTTTTTGTTTTTTTTATATATTATGAATAAATATAATATTTTGTAATATCACCAAAAACCAAAATATTAGTGAAATTTAACCAAGTGTTTTCTTTTTTAAATCATCAAAAAAGAAAACACTTGGTTAAATTTCACTATTATTTTGGTGTTTTTATTCCAACTAGTTTCGACTTTGAGTCATTCTCAAAGAGTAAATTTAACCAAGCGTTTTCTTTTTTAAATCATAGTTAAATGTTTCACCACGTGAAAGATGAGATACTTGTTCAAGATATCCAATTGATGTTAGAAAACCTAACCTAAGTTTTTTTATTTTCTCACCTAACCTCAACGTAGTCCTGTATATCGGTTTTGTAACATCCAATTAAAGTTACAAACCTAACCTAAATGTCATTATTTTCTAACTTAACCTTAATGTAGTCCCATATATCGGTTTTGTAACGTCCAATTGATGTTACAAAACTTATCCTAAGTGTTATTATTTTCTAACTTAACCTCAATATGTCGGTTTTGTAACATCCAATTAGGCAACGAAATATTTCATTAATTTTAAAGCGTAACAAAAATACTGTGATGCGTGTATGTGCATTTTGTATACCAGGTTGCACACAGTGGCGTAACAACACCATCGCGGGCCTGGGTTCGAAATATTCTTGCGACCCCCCAAGGTTTGCTTTATATACAGGGTGTCCGTATTTTAACAGAATGTATGGGGATCTCGGTTATTTGACGAGATAGAGCGTCGGTTAAATTGGGGCAAAGTCGCGTAATTTAAGGCCCAATAATAATCTAAAAACGAATTTGAAATATCTTCTTTCGTTTTTCAGATATTGTCAAAAAAACGGATTGTTGAAATATCGTTTTTATTTTTTTATTCAAAAACTATTGAATCCAGATACTTACAACTTTGACACTTTTTAACGATAAATCTAGTAACATATTTTATTTTAAGATAACTATGACATTTACCCAGGGACCATAGCCAACTTTTGTTTTTCTTATGGGCGCTATTTTGGGTTTTCATATTTTTTGGAAGAATATTTTAATTGAATTTGTGTTCAGTATTCACTGACGATGCCACTATGAAGCATTAGATGGCGTTAGCTATCGATATCCATTAATAGAATATTTTAATCTGAATTCAATGATGTACTACACTTATAGTTTATTGTACATTTTATATGTATAATTTTAATCCTTTGTTTTTTGTAAAGAGTGTCTTGGAAATGGTTGAGTAACTCACCTATTTGACAACTCCTAGGACCCATAATTTGCTTACATATCTCCCCTGAAGACGGGTATTCGACGATACATATTTAACAGTAGTGATGTATTTTAAAGTAACGAATGTCTTCCACTCCCAGACTAAGCATGAAGTAAAATTTCGAGTTTAGAAAAGCCCCGCGTAGAAAATTTGTCGAGGGTCGCGCAGCGGCCCGAGACAAATTTTCACGGGGCTTTTCTAAACTCGAAATTTTACTTCATGCGCCACGAGTATAAACCACTGATTTCCAGTAAAGTTAAAAATATATAACACTTAGATGTGATGCTGTTCAATATTTACCGAGATGTAGCGAAAAAATGCAAGAAATACTTTTGTTGTAAATAGTGTTGGAATAATAATAATAAAAGTAAAATAAATTTAGTTTATCGCCAATCGGCACTAAATACATCTATTATTATCGCCATTTGCGGCACTAAACCGTCCCATTATTTTACTACTTTCAACAAGTAACATTATGGGACAATACTAACAAAATCTAAGGAGGTCGAATCCTGTCAGTTTAGTTGTCAAAAAAAAACATGAGTAGTGAAGAGTTTGAAATACCATGTACTCCACCAGAAATACGCGAAAGAGCGATAGAAACAACGCTCGAAATTCTTCCAAGTAAGTCTAGACATATTTATAATCGTCAACACGATTTATTCACAAGTTGGTGTGACAGAAATAACATTAAAAAAATTAGCGAAAACGTTCTCTTGACATATTTTTCTGAAAAATCCAAGGAATATAAAGCAGCAACATTATGGTCATATTATTCTATGTTAAAAGCATCTCTTTCGGTAAAAAACGACGTTGATATAAGCCAATATAAGAAACTTACGGCGTTTTTAAAACAGAAATCAAAAAATTATACGGCAAAAAAATCGAAAGTTCTCACACAAGAAGAAATAATACAGTTTCTATTGAATGCACCAAATGAAATATATTTAATGATGAAGGTAAGATAGTAATCAATTATCGAAGCATATTTGTTATTAATGTAGATATTATTTTAGATTTGTGTTATTTTTGGCGTTGCTGGAGCCTGCCGTAATAATGAATTAGTAAATCTTAAAGTTGATGATATAGAAGACAAGGATACTGTATTGATTGTGCATATAAGACACACGAAAACTAATAAACCAAGAGTATTTGTCGTAACATCAGAGTTCGAAGGACACGTTAAACCGATTGAGTTATATAAAAAATATGCCAAACTTCGTCCCGCACAGACCAAACATGATAGATTTTTTATTACATATAGAAAAAGTAAATGCACAGTGCAGCCTGTGGGTATCCACACTTTTGGAAACATACCATGTAAAATTGCGAACTATTTAAATTTGCCAAATCCGTCAGAATATACTGGTCATTGTTTTCGGAGGTCGTCTGCTACTTTGTTTGCTAATGCAGGGGGCAGCAAAGAAAATTTGAAACGTCATGGAGGGTGGAAGAGTGATACCGTTGCTGAGTCCTATGTTGAGGAATCAATATTGAACAAAACGAAGATTGCAAAAACGATTTTGGGTGGTGATCAAAATGCGCACCGTTTTGATATCAATGACAACACTGCCACAACTTTACATCAAAATGAAAATATTCATTTTCCACAAAATTTTTCCGTTAATGGGTCAACATCAGGAATAAATTTAAATAATGCCACAGGATGCACCATCAATTTCCACATATACAACAAATAGAGTGGTTTAATATCTTGATTAATTCGTAGTGTTTGTTTAAATAATAATACATATTTTCTATTTTTTTTTAATTTAAATAAAAAATCCTATACTTTTTCATTTATTTTTAAGATTGGCGATAAAATTTTGTATGCACCACGTCAGTAAAATATCTTTATCGAACTCGTCTTTATTCACCTCGCTCGCTCCGCTCGCTCGTCTCATAACCTCAGACTCGTTCGATAAAGTCTTATTTTACTGACTTGGTACATAAATAATTATTGTGCAACTTTTATGTGATAATTGATACTTATAATTATTATTACAAAAGATTAACTGTATTGTTTTGAGTTTACGTGAAGTGATTAATCACAAATAGAAAGACTGTTATTCCTTACTTCACTTTTTAGTTTTATGTTAGATGTACATTTCGAGGCACAAGGTGCTCATTATCAATAACAAACTCGATCAATAACAGTTTGTTATTGATAATGAGCACCTTGTGTCTCGAAATGTACATCTAACATAAAAATAAAAAGTGAAGTAAGGAATAACAGTCTTTCTATTTGTTACAAAAGATTGACAGTTTTTAATTAATTTTGAGTGCTAACAATGATTGACTGCTGTCAAGATTTTATTGATTAACAGATATGACGTCATTGTATAAAAGGCACTCTTTGCAAAAAAGAAATTATCATAATTTTAAATATTAAATCTAAAATAAATTGTGACTGTGGTACATCACTGAGTTCAGAAAAAAATACTCTTTCAAAAAATATGAAAATCAAAATGGCGCCCATTAGAAAAACAAAACCTGGCTATGGTCCCCGAGTAAATGTTATAATTATCTTAAAAAAATATATGCTACCAGATTCCTCAATTAAAAAAGCCTGTATATTGACAAAGTTCTAAATGTCCAGATTCAGTAGTTTTTGAATAAAAATATAAAAACGATTTTTCAAAAAATCTGTTTTTTGTTTATATCTCGAAAACAAAAAAAGATATTTTAAAATTGTTTTCAGATTATTGTTAGGCCCTAAAATACGCAACTTTGCCCCAATTTAACCGACTCTCTATCTCTTCAAATAACTGAGATACCCATACATTCTGTCGAAATGCGGGCACCCTGTATCTGTAGGTCGAAGCTAAATAAAAGCAATGTCTTTTTATAAAAAATAAAATTATTATTCAAAACATGATAACATAGACCTTCTACTTTATGTCATTTAGAAATAAAATAATTTTTTAAAAAACAAACTTTCAATGCGATTTCCTCAATTGCTACATAAAAGCAATGAATGATATTTGAATATTAATTAAAAGCTTTTATTTTCAAACAAAATTTTGTAATAACTCCCACAGACTGTTATTGAATTTTTACAACTTCTGAAAATATATATCTTATAAATTAGCATTTTTAACTTTCAGTGAAATTACAAAAAAATCAACTGGAGTATTTAAAATATTGAATCTTTACTGATTATCAAAGTAATTTTGATTGTTGAGTATTTAGACATTTTCAAAATATATACGTTTAAATCGAGTATTGAGAAAACGACGTATTTTAAAATAGCCAACAATTGAAAAACGCCTGATACCTTCCAAACTTATCGAGCTAGCCATGATCTGTCAATGCTATTGTTATTTTCTCAGAAAAAGAAGTCATGACGTGCATATCAGATTTTGTTTAACTACTCGGGTTACTGAAATATCCCACAAAGGGATCGAGTTTGGGTCGCCCTATATGTAACTTTAAATTTAAAGAAAATAAGAATAACTCAAAACTAGTTGGAATAAAAAAAAATTTAATGAAATTTAACGAACTGATTTCTTTAAAATAATAGTTAATAGTTAACTTCCTATTAAACAAATCCCTTCAGATCAAAATCCGCACAACTTTTTCTAAGTCATTTATCCCACAACAAGGCCTGCCCCAAGGTTCTCCCCTATCTCCGCTCCTTTATAACATTTTCGTACATGACATTTATAACCCTAATCCAAATTACATTGACAAATCCTCATATCCTCTCCTGTATGCTGATATCACACGGGCCCACTCTCCTCAAAGCTTTAAGTACTCTGCAGGGTTTGATAGACAGAATTGAACTATGGTTTGCAAAATGGAGAATTTCCATAAATCCTAACAAATCACAATTCCTAATCCCATTTCACCGCCCTAATATCTCCAAATTTAGAATTCAATTAAATAATCATCCAATCGCTCCATTTCCCACCTGTAAATATTCAGGTGTAACACTAGATCCAAGACTTACATTTAAACCTCATTCCCAAATCATAAAAGTAAAAGTTAAAAGCAGGGCAAGGCATTTCAGATCACTAACGTATAAGCAACAAGGTTTTTCTACTGAAACAGCTGTCCATATATACAAATCGATCTGCCGACCCCTGCTGGAATACGCTTCTATCCCTTTCCAAAATCCCACACCCATTGTTTTAAAAAACCTCCAAGTAGCAGAACGATCAGCCCTCAGAGTACTTACAAAAATCAGACACCACCTTAATCCTCTTTATAATCCATCCAATACGCTTCTTTACGAACAAACCAAAATAATCCCAATTGAAGAGCGTATCCAAAAATTATCACATAAATTTGCCTCTAATTCCGACTCCTTGGACATTATTAACCTCCTATGTATTCCTCGTAACCCGAATAAAATTCCTAAAGTTAAACACCCATCATACACAATTCATGAATTCATATCATCTGTACACGTTGACAAAGACAGTAACAATGACGACTTACCAAGACAATGACATAACACAGACTGAAATAATTAAAATATTATAATTCCGATATCGAAAAAGTCAGACTGAAAGACCCCAGAGCCGATAGCCAATTCGCAGAATTAAATATTTGTTCTTGTATATACTTATTATGCATTCTAATTGTTGTACTGTGTATTCTGTGAATAAAGATATTAGATATATATAATAGTTAACATTAAAATAAGAAGGATTTTAATTAAAATAAAACTGTCTGAAAGTGCATGAACATTTTACTATTTGACTCGTCTTTAATTATTAAAAATTACTTATGTATTTGGTTGAGTTACGTGAAGAGATGAATATAAATAAAACTTAGTAAAACACAAACACTTTATTCACTAAAAACGCTTTTAAATGTATGTTTTTGAGTTTACGTGAAGTGATTATTACACATAAAAAGACTGTTATTCCTTACTTTACTTTAAAAAAAAGTGAAGTAAGGAATAACAGCATTTTTATGTGTAAAAACGCTTTTAGTGAAGAAAGTGTTAGTGGGCTCGTTCAGTAGAGACAACAGTTGGGATTTTACTGCCAATTTTCTGATGACCGGACTGATAATCGCGAATATGTTAGGGGAGCGGTCGCCATGTTTGCAATCGTGCTATTTAGGCTGATTGGTGTTGGCGCGTTAAAGTTTAAACTGCGTGTCCGTACATCGAGGCACAACAGATTCACAGAAATGTTCATTTCCGGCTTGAGGGCGTTTCTCCACACCAAAAACATCTTCTATGGGCACTGGCAAATCGGCTTTATTACTTAGCAATAGAACTACATCTGCCATTAAACAGAAGAAAATACAATTGGGCAATATCTATTGTTATTTATAGGTTAATATAGCTAAGACGAAAACCAACACACTTAATCAAAATGGCCGAACTATCGGTCATCAGATACCAACATACATCACAAACACAATCTAAACATGTTGAATGTTGAACATTTTGCTGAACGAGCCCAGTGTTTTATCAAGTTTGAAAATTACTTACCTTATTTCTCACTGAACAATTATATTCACATGTGGTGCTTTTATTCGGAAAGTATCTTGATAACATTTATATAAACCAGTTTGAGAATGAAATCCACTAGTATTAGTACCTTCAAAATAAGTCAACACCGTATCTATAAGTTAAAAAAAGTGAATGGATATTGTTTGGGTACGGACAGGATTTCAAAATAATCAAAACAAATAATAAATAAATTTTAAAATAAATCAATTGATAAAAATTTATTTAAGTCTTAAATTTCGTTCAATTTATAAAACATAACGCAATTTTAACAAATATGTAACTTTTTAATTCATCATTATTTACATGCATCAAATCTGTACAACATTTTTCTTACCGCTCTCATCTTTTATTCCGCTTTATACAATCCTAGATAAAAAAAAAAAAACTAAAAAATAATTCTTTGTTCAGCGCTTGATTTTTCAAATTTTGTTCGCCTGGTCGAAAATTCCGAACGCAAATACGCACAAATAATAAAATGGCCTCTTCTGTTACGAATTTAACAAATGTACAACAAAAATTCAACAATTATAATAAGAATACAACGAAATAAGTGTTAACATAAGACATTTTTCATTTAATTAAGTAAGGATATTATTCAGCAGCTCATACAAAAAAATATCAATAATGTCCGAAAAAACATTTTTAATTGACAAAACAATGAAACGTGTTAGTATAAAAACAAAATATTTTGAAATATTCTTCGTTATACATGTTAATTTAACAATAAAACACTTTAAACGTTGTTTGTATAACACTTATTTATTTTTCGTGACTGCAGTTTCGGCAACTTTAGCTTGCCATTATCAAACGTGTACACGTTTGATAATGGCAAGCTTAAGTTGCCGAAACTGCAGTCACGAAGAATAAATAAGTGTTGTACAAACAAAGTTTAAAATGTTTTGTTGTTACTTTCATAAACATTATCAAACATTATATATATACAGGGAGTTTTTCTTCTAAGTATACATATCCCAATTATATGCTGTAAATCTTCAGATATTCGTTGATTTTTTTTAAGGAGATCAATGTGAAGATATAAACGAGTGTTTTCCACTCCCAGACTAAGCATGAAGTAAAATTTCGAGTTTAGAAAAGCCCCGTGAAAATTTGTCTCGGGTCGCGCAGCGACCCGAGACAAATTTTCTGGGCTTTTCTAAACTCGAAATTTTACTTCATGCGCCACGCGTATAAAAAAACTGATTTCTAGTGAAGTTAAAATAATACTTCTAAATTAGAATTAAAAATAAACTGCTAAAGCAGGATTATCAATATACTGCTAAACAATAATATTTTAAAATCTATGATTTGGTTAACATTCACTTTGTGGTTCATCTTTATATGAAATAATAATAAAACACTTAACTTTGTTTTATCACTTCATTTAAAAGTTTTTCAGATATTCGTTGTTTTATTTAAGGAGATCAATGCGAAGATTTAACCGAGTGTTTTCCACTCCCAGACTAAGCATGAAGTCAAATTTCGAGTTTAGAAAAGCCCCGTGAAAATTTGACGAGGGTCGCGCAGCGACCCGAGGCAAATTTTCTGGGCTTTTCTAAACTCGAAATTTTACTTCATGCGCCACGCGTATAAAACACTGATTTCTAGTGAACTTAAAATAATAGTTCTAAATTAGAATTAAAAATAAGCTGTTAAAGCTGGATTATAAATATACTGCTAAACAATAATATTTTGAAATCTTTGATTTGGTTAGCATTCTTCTGTAGTTCATCTTTATATGAATTAATAATAAAACACTTAACTTTGTTTTATTACTTCATTTAAAAGTTTAAATAAAAGTGGTAAAAGAAAGTTAAGTACTTCTAAGAATATTTTGAACATTACTTCATGCGCCACGCGTATAAAACACTGATTTCAGTGTTTTATACGCGTGGCGCATGAAGTAAAATTTCGAGTTTAGAAAAGCCCCGTGAAAATTTGTCTCGGGTCGCTGCGCGACCCGAGACAAATTTTCACGGGGCTTTTCTAAACTCGAAATTTTACTTCATGCTTAGTCTGGGAGTGGAAAACAGTCGTTAAAAGCTTCGAATTAAACTTCTAAAAATTAACGAATAGGTATACTGAAAAGAAAAATTCCCTGTGTGTATACTTGAAAGAAAAATTCCCTGTATAGCGTTTTACAGGCCGTTTAGGCCCACAGCTATTATTAAACATTATTGTTTGATAATGTTTAAGGAAGTATTTTTTCTAAATATTTATAGTATTAACTTATGCTAATACTATCATTTATAATAATACTATTTAGTTATTGTTTAATCTAAAGAAACTAAATAATTACTCAGTGCCGGAATTGCAAATACAAATGCAATTTTAAATAATTGCTTTTAAAAGTACTCTCTAATTATTCATTATTGAAAGTAACTCTTTATAATAATAATATTTTATTAACGGAATTAACCATTATACAATACAAATAAAAAATATAATATAATATGATCCTATAAATGTCTAATTGAATAAATAATAAATAAGCACTCATTTCATTCAAATTTAGTTTTTTTTATAATTTTTAAAGTGTAATGAAAAGTTATTAGTTGTTTATTTATCAATTTTATCTTTACTAATTCAATCAAAGTTAGTGTTTTATTTACAAATTAAATTCTAATTGATATTCGTTGTTTTTTTTAAAGAGATCGATGTGAAGATTTAAACGAGTGTTTTCCACTCCCAGACTAAGCATGAAGTAAAATTTCGAGTTTAGAAAAGCCCCGTGAAAATTTGTCGAGGGTCGCGTAGCGACCCGAGACAAATTTTCTGGGCTTTTCTAAACTCGAAATTTTACTTCATGCGCCACGCGTATGAATCACTGATTTCTAGTGAAGTTCAAAATATACTTCTAAATCAGGATTAAAAAGAAATTGCTAAAGCAGGATTATAAATATACTGCTAACGATAATATTTTGAAATCTTTAATTTTGTTAGCATTCACTTTGTGGTTCATCTTTATGTGAAATAATAATAAAACACTTAACTTTGTTCTGTCACTTTATGTAAAAGTTGAAATAAAAGTGGCTTCTAAGAATATTTTGAACATCACTTGAAATCAGTGGTTTATACGCGTGGCGCATGAAGTAAAATTTCAAGTTTATAAAAGCCCAGAAAATGATTTATAAATTAAATTCTAATTGAATAAATAATAAATAAAGCACAAATCACCTTTCATTCACATTTCGTTTTTTTTTAATTATAAAAGTGTAAAGAAAAGTTATTAGTTCTTTATTTATCAATTTTATCTTCACTAATTCAATCAATGTTTGTGTTTTATTTACAAATTAAATTCTTCACATAACACATTTAATAAATTTATATTGACGAATAAAGCACTAATCAATGTTATTTAATTAATTTATAATTGTATGTTTTTTATACTAATTGTGATACAACTTCATTAAACAAATAATTAGAAAAAAAAAAACAGAAAATTATAAAGTGTTACTTTCAACTTTGAATAATTATAGAGTGCTTTTACAAGCAATTATTTTAAATTTTACGAAATTCATTTTTAATAAATAGGTTGATTATCATTTTATTCAATGACTAAACACAATTACTTTATAGAAATTGCTTCTGAAATTCTAGAGAAAATTATATTTCACTAATTTTGCAATTGAATTTATTGCAAATTATTCCCGTTTACTTTTTTTGTGGGTAGAAATGCACTTCAATTAATTTTATTACCGAATCGTTTTATTTAATCTCATTGAATTTCGCAATATGAAAAACTTCTACAAACTATTTGGAGAAAAGCGGCAGAATTCAAAAATTATAGTTGTATTTTTCTAGCCAAAACTTTATGTTTATTTAGCCAATATTACGCTGAACTTTTTTCAGCTTAGTCAGGGTAAGTTAAAAATATAACTGGGCTTTTTTAGATAAAATAAAAAATTGTCAGTTATCGACGTGTAAAATGTCGATATCTGACAATTTTTAATTCACTGATTATAGAGGCTTCTACTTCGTTATACATTGTTGAACATAAATAAAACACTGTTTATCACTTTGTTTGTATAAAAATTGGTTTATTTGGTTATACAAACAAAGTGATAAACAGTGTTTTATTTATGACAATTTTTAATTTAATTTTAAAAAGCCCAGTTATATTTTTAACGTGCCCTGAAAAAGGTGACAATAGTTCAGCGAAATATTGGCTAAATAAAAATAAAGTTCTGGCTAGAAAAATACAACAATAATTTTTGAATTCTGCCGCTTTTCCCTAGAAAGTTTATAGAAGTTTATAAATTTCGCAATATGTACTACCGTGCGATCGTTTAAATTATGATTTAGAGTAGGCGGCATTTTTTTTGTGCGGTTGCCTTGAACGCTGATTGAATGATGAAATAAATTTGAGGTGAAGGTAAACTATGTGTTAACCATCAGTAATGCCAATTTAATTTAAAATTCAAAGCCTACTCTAAATCATGTTTTAAATGATCGCACGGTATAATGTTTATCGATTGTAGAAAGACCTGCGGTCGATAGCCCAATTTTACAATGAATATTCATGATTTAAAAAAGGAAAACACTTGGTTAAATTTCACTAATATTTTGGTTTTTTTATTCCAACTAGTTTCGACTTTGAGTCATTTTCAAGGAGAATGACCTAAAGTCAAAACTAGTTGGAATAAAAAACCAAAATATTAGTGACATTTAACGAAGTGTTTTCCTTTTTTAAATCATGAATATTTATTGTCAAATTGGGCTTTTTTAAATCATAGTTAAATATGTTTCACCAAAGATGAGAAACTTGTTCAAGATAATAAGTATTCAATCATTAAATTAGATGTAATATGTATTATTATAATATTATTATAATAATATAATAATAATAACATGTTTATTTATTGTCAATGACAGACATTACATAAAAAAATAGTACACTGTACATAAAAATATTATCCAGTCAGTAAAGATGTATTGTTGTTAATCGAAAAATCTGATACTTCTTTGCATGAGCTGTTGAAATATAAAAATATTGCAATATGCCGTATTTTGATTTTCTAAATTAAAAAATGCGCATTTCAAGGCTTCCTTGCTTCGTCGATACGATACATCATTTTTGAAATGTCCGTAAGTAATTTTACAAAAGTGTAGTTATTTATTTATGCGGGTATGATACAGTTTACAATGTTTCGCTTTGTGTTGATTTATGAAAAAAATACATACATAATGATAGGATTTAATATGAAATTAAAAAATAATATTCACCTACAAAAATGACAAGTATCAAGTTATATTAAAAGTGAGATAGTTAGTTTATATCTATTTTATTTTCTGTAAAAGTTCTATTTTATTATTCAAACATTTTGTATGAATGTCACAGGATTTTTTTTTTAGTGTGATTTTCATACACATTATTTTAAACATTCAGGGCCAGTTATTCAATAATAGTTTAAACAAAGTTTAGCTTAAGCTTGGTTTACATTACACTAAAAAAGACTGTTATTTCTTACTTTACTTTTTATTTGTATCGTTAGATGTACATTTCGAGACACAAGGTGCTCATCATCAATAACAAACAAACAAACAAGTTTGTTATTGATATTGAGCACCTTGTGTCTCGAAATGTACATCTATCGATACAGATAAAAAGTGAAGTAAGGATAAGACACAAGGTGCTCATCATCAATAACAAACAAACAAACAAGTTTGTTATTGATAATGAGCACCTTGTGTCTCGAAATGTACATCTATCGGTACAGATAAAAAGTGAAGTAAGGATAACAGTATTTTTTAGTGTAATAATCACTTTACGAAAACTCAAAAACATACAGTTATTGGTTTACATTACATTAAACTTAAGTTTAAATCACTTCATGTGGCAAATAGATACTTTTTGTTTTAATCTGTTTAGTTTGTTCTATTTGTATATTGTTTATGATTCCATTTAAAAGTAATAAATAAGTTAAAATATAAATTAACTTATTTATTACTTTTAAATGGAATTTTCGTAAATAAACAATTAACTTAGAATAAAAACACTAACACTTTCTTTGCAATATTTTTGTATTTTTGAAACAATAAAAAAATATTGTGGAGAAAGTGCTTTGTGTTTTGTTTGTTTAATAGGAATATGTTTTTTTTGAGTTACTTGAAGATTTCAACTAACTTGTGAAATCTTCACGTAACTCAAACAAACCATATTCCTATTAAACAATTACATTTACTCTAATGCAATTTAAACTAGGTTCGGCCTAAGCCTAAGCCATTCTTGATAACTGGTCCTAAATATTGAATACATTGAGAAAATATTTTGTATTATTTAAGAAATATGGAAAAGTGAATAATATTTTTTTTAATTTCATTTACAATTAAGTAGCGAAAATTTCAATTTCAACACTTTTTCTAACAGTTTCTTTCAAATTTATTTGCTAAAACCTTGAAATATTTTTAAATTTAATTGGTCGTTTTATCATCAATTTTTCAATAATATTAAAATAACGCTTTAACAGTAATTTCGACTGTAATTCCAAAAGCCGATTGCGTTTTTGTAGAAGTAAAGAAAATCGAGTGAAATTATAAAACTGTAGCTATTATTAAAATTATGTTTGGTCTTATATTTTATTTTTATCGTAATTAAAATTTCATATTTACATTTTTAATTTAATTTAATTAAATTTTAATTTTTCTTGTAATTTTGTATTTCTTTTCTCATTAATCACTTGGTAAAACATTTTCAAAAATATATTGGTTTGTACATTAAATTCGCTTGGTTTTATTTCTCTTATATGTATTTTATTTTCTAAGGGTTTCTAGTAAAAAATAAAATACATATAAGTAAAACAAAACCAAGTGTAAATAACTTAATTTACAAACCATATATTTATATTTCATATTTACATTTTTAATTATAAGGATTTATTAAAGCATTTTGGGACTGAAAGTTGGGTGCCTATATGTAACGCACCAATTAGGTTAGGTTTTAAACATAAGTATTAATATTCTTTGTAATGGAAATACATAATGTGAAATGGAGATTCCGCAAATAAATTAAATTAAATAAATATTTAATCTTCTTCTTTAACAGTTACGTTAAGTGTTTTCTATTAATTATTGTAGTAATTCCTTTCTTCACTGATTAGTTTTATTTAAATAAAACTAATCAGCGAAGAAAGGAATGACTAGAATAGTTAATAAATATTTAATGTTCTGCAAACTAAAAGCGTAACCCAATTTTTTTTCGAATCCAAATAGTTTTGAATTCGAAACAACTTATGTTTATATTTTATTGTTTAATATTTAATTGATGAGGCGGATACATGATGAAACTCCATAATACTATTTGAAAATAAAACAACGCAGTTGGGAGGGTTTCACTTTTATTGTTGAACACTGCAACATGTTTCACCACACAGTGGCTTCATCAGGCAGATGAAATAATTCAAAAATATATTGGTTATTTTCATTATTTCATCTGCCTGATGAAGCCACTGTGTGGTGAAACATGTTACAGTGTTCAACAATAAAAGTGAAACCCTCCCAACTGCGTTGTTTTATTTTCAAATATTATTGTTTAATTACAAATATTTTAAAAACTTAAAACTGTTTCTTAAGTTTTACCCCAAAATATAACATAATTATATATGAATATGAATCCAATTTGTCTTTGTAATTATTCTTGCCTTTAATTTTATACCATTTTCTAATTTAAACAAAGTTTTTTTTATAAAAACATAAGTTTCAACTCTGAATAAAAATAAATTTTATTTAGCAAACTTTTAATTATTCTCTTCAATTGTACAGCAATTTCTTGTAATTAAGCCAGTATTTTGAAGATCATTTTAAAATTGAGAAAATTCAATTTTGATGTAGGTACAAGAATTGCTAAAGCCAAAATATATTATGAAAACAAATGTTTTAACTCTGAATAGATATTTTTCTGAAGTAAAGATAGAACTGATAATAATAATAATAATCTTTATTCCCAACAGAATTACATCTTACGAGGAAATACATAAACAATTGTTACATTTAAGAAATTACTATAACAAATAAAAATAAAAAAATATGTCTTTGTAATTATTCTTGCCTATAATTTTCTAATTCAACCAAAGTTTTTCATGAAAATATAAGTTTTAACTCTGAATAATAAACAGTCTTATTTAGAAAACTGCAAAATATTTTCTCCAATTGTTAAATTTTTCTTTCTTTTGGTATTTTGCCAATGTTTTTTTTAAGACCATTTTAAAATTGGTATTTAGTCAACGTTTTCAAGACCATTTTAAAATTGGGAAAAGTCAGTTTTGATGTTTTGATGTATAAATATTGTTAAAGCCAAAGTATTTTATTAAAACAAATGTTTTCAGCTGTGAAAGGATACTTACTCAAGAAAAGACAGAACTGATAAAAAATGAGTTTTGTTTTTTTGTAATTAAGCCAATTTTTTAAAGAACATTTTAAAATTGAGAAACAGCAACTTGGATGTAAAGTTATGTTGATTAACAAATTTCTAAGGCGAAATTCTGAAACTTTGAGTCACACCGGAAAAAGGAAATTTAGGAAATTATTAGTTAATGAGAATTAA
This sequence comes from Philonthus cognatus, assembly GCA_932526585.2. Lineage (NCBI taxonomy): Eukaryota > Metazoa > Arthropoda > Insecta > Coleoptera > Staphylinidae > Philonthus > Philonthus cognatus. Next base: position 51,366,496 of record OW052247.1, on the reverse strand, counting down.
AGTGGAATTCTTGTTAATGTTCAATTTACATTCCAAGTATTATACAAGTTTTGAAAACTAGGAAAAATATGTAAGAATGACATTAAGGTACATACAAAAAATATTTTAAGGAGAAAGTTTAGATTCAGAATGAATAGGGATTTTTTATTTAAGTACACATATTCAAATGCATACGCTGTACATTTTCACGATTTCGATTTTTTTTGAAGAGTTCAATTTGAAGCTGCTAACGAGTGTTTTCCACTCCCAGTTTAAGCATGAAGTAAAATTTCGAGTTTAGAAAAGCCTGAACATTTGGTTTGGTCGCTCCGCGAAGCGGAGCGACCAAACCAAATGTTCAGGCTTTTCTAAACTCGAAATTTTACTTCATGCGCCACGCGTATAAAACTCTGATACAAAGTGAACTTGAAAATATACCTGTAAATCCATATGCTAAATCAGTATATTTTAAACTTTACGTTAAATCCGTGTTTTAAGCGCGTGGCGCATGAAGTAAAATTTCGAGTTTAGAAAAGCCTGAAAATTTGGTTTGGTCGCTCCGCTTCGCGGAGCGACCAAACCAAATTTTCAGGCTTTTCTAAACTCGAAATTTTACTTCATGCTTAATTTGGGAGTGGAAGACACTAGCTAGAAACTTCAAATTGAACTTTTTTCAAAAACAACGAATGCCTGAAAATTTACAGCGTTTACATCAGGATATGTATACTTAAAAGAACAATTCCCTGTATGAAATGAACACAAATTATTGTACAAATTATCTTTCTTTTTATTGTTTTAAAGTTACTTATTAATATTGTTTATTAAAAAAAATCTGTTCTGAAATTCATCCTCAACGTGTTGACTTCAACACATTGAAGATGAATAATATTTTGAGTACTAATTTTTTTAGATAAACAAAATGTTAATTAGTGGCTTAAAAACACGAAAGACGAAGGTATTGTGCTATAATTTCAATATTCTATTTATTAACAAAAATCTGTACTCAAAATATTAAACTTTAACTATTTTCGTTTTTAAAACTCAAAAGGTTCCCCAGAAGTGAACCCATACATATTGTACATTGTTTTCATGAAAACTTGTTGCAAAATCATCTTTTCCCTATCGAAAAATTACCCCTTGAAAAAAATTATCTGTAATACAATGTTATTTTTTTTTCAACGGCGAAAATAAATATAAAAATTTTGGTACAGATTCTGTGCCAACATTTTTTATATTTATTTTGAGTTCCAACCCGAAAGTTCTCTCTTTCTCGAGCTACAACTGAACATTTTATTTGCATCCTTAAGATTTTTTAAGTGAAATAAAATTTTTGAGTAATACAGCATAAATTTCTGTAGTTGTATTACCAATAAATAATTAAATAAATGAGAATAACGAGGAGCGAAAGATAGAAAAAGATATATTTTTATTTTCTTTGCCTATCCCTAAAATTTCCCATAACTCAAAAATTTGATTTCGCTTTCAAAATTTATAACTAAACTCTCCATCCTCTCTCTTCCTCTAATAAAAATAAATTTCTGTAGTTGTATTACCAATAAATAATTAGATAAATGAAAATACTGAGGGGCGAAAGATGGAAAAACTTATATTTATATTTTCTTTGCCTATCCTTAAAATTTCGCATGACTACAAATTTTTATTTCACTGACAAAATCTGTAACAAAACGATATGTTTTTAAGGAAATAAAAACATATCGTTTTGTTACATAAATAATAATTAGATAATAAAAATACTGAAGGGCGAAAGATAGAAAAACTTATATTTTTATTTTCTTTGCCTATCCTTAAAATTTCTCATAACTCAAAAATTTTATTACACTTTCAAAATCTGTAACAAAACTCTCTATCCTCTATCATCTCTCTTCCTCCAATAAAAATAAATTTCTGTAGTTGTATTACCAATAAATAATTAATTAAATGAGAATAACAAGGGGCGAAAGATAAAAAAACTTATATTTTTATTTTCTTTGCCTATCCTTAAAATTTCGCATGACTACAAATTTTTATTTCACTGACAAAATCTGTAACAAAACTCTCCATCCTCTATCATCTCTCTTCCTCCAATAAAAATAAATTTCTGTAGTTGTATTACCAATAAATAATTAATTAAATGAGAATAACAAGGGGCGAAAGATAGAAAAACTTATATTTTTATTTTCTTTGCCTATCCTTAAAATTTCGCATAACTCAAAATTTGTATTTCACTGACAAAATCTGTAACAAAACTCTCCATCCTCTCGTATCTCTCTTCCTCCAATTAAAGTTCACATAACTCCAAAGTATTATTTCATTTCCAAAATCTGTACAAAAAATCCTGCATCCTCTTGCATCTCTCTCCCACCGATTAACAATCCCATAACTCAAAAGTTTTATTTCACTTCCAAAATCCGTACAAAAAATCCTCCATCCTCTCGCATCTCTCTCCCTCCCATAAAAACACCCGAATGCACAAAATCTTTTGAATTCCTCGCCCATGAGACGAACACGTGTGTGGATTTAGGACAAGAGAGCAGGTAGAATTTTTTCCCGCAGGGGGTTGAAGAGGGGGAGGATGTGAGAGGAGGGTTATTCATGAGATTCCGAGAAGAGCCCCTCTTTTCAAAATCCGATCCTTTTCAAAATCACCGGACCTGTCCCAAAAACTTGTCTCGGTTCACGACAGGGGTGGAGCTTCTAATTATAGACGTACACTGGGAGAAGAAAGGGCATTGGGTTTTGGAAAAATTATAGGCCCGATTTTGGAGAATTGAAACGATTTCGCGAAGAATGGGGAATTTATATTCGGTGATTATGCGATGGCAATAAACGCAATTTTTGGAATACAATGGATCGTCAAATTGTATGAAATTAAATTTGTGATGAATAATTGAAGATAATATATTATTCAGGGCCAATTTTATGTAAAAAAAAAACAATGTAGAGACTTATATCGGGTTCCACCAACGTCAGTTAAATCTTATTCATAGATTAAATTTATTTGCCGATTAAAATAGACATTTCCCACGTCATCAACGTTAAAAAAAATATAAACTAATTGATTTTTTCGGCATGTATTTAACTATTACTAGATGATATTCGATGAATAACTATTTTTCGAGTTAATTGATTGAAACCAGGCATTAAACTTTGATTCCAGTTCAAAATTATGAAACAATTACACTTGAGCACTTTGGAGCAAATATACTTGTGCACTTTGGAGCAAATATACTTGTGCACTTTGGAGCAAATACACTTGTACACTTTTAAGGCGCAAATTGCTGTTGCGTAATTGTTAAAAAAGCAAATTTTGTATCCTCATTTATAAAGAGAAAACTTAGTTTACATATTTTTAAGTATAGTCAACACATTACTCTACCCTGACGTCATTAACTTCTATATGATTTCAATAAATGGCTTCTGTAATTTCTTGAATTAATTTCTCATCTGGCACTTGGTGAAACATATTAGAATATGTAAAGTTATTTAAATAAAAAACACTTGGTATTGTTTCACAAATTAAAACTTTATTCCGACTAGTTTCGGTTTGTTAGACCATTTTCAAAGGAATGTGACATTCCTTTGAAAATGGTCTAACAAACCGAAACTAGTCGGAATAAAGTTTTAATTTGTGAAACAATACCAAGTGTTTTTTATTTTAATAACTTTACATAAATGGATTCTGGTTGAAAGAGAACATCTTCAATTGTTTGGCACGTCGGATGTAAAGTTTGCGTTTCTTTTACCATGATATTTAAAATACTTTTAAGGTCCCTGGGGTCCAGGGACCTTAAAATTTTACATGATCTGAGTTTAAACCGGCGTGAGCCAGGTTGGTTTCTATCTTTAAAAAATCTTAATAATTTTGGTACGAAAGGACCAAAGAATTATTAAATTAGTTTATATTGAATAATATTATTACTTTGGCAAAACAGTGCATACAGTTAATAATTTAAAAGTATGTATGAATTATACACCTAAAACTTGATTTTAAAGTATATTGTATTGACTTTAGTGAGTATGTTAGTATTAAATAAATTGATTGTGAGTTACGTGAAGATCAAATTAATTGTTAGTATTAATTAATTTGTGTTAGTGGGAGTTGCTTTTTTAACTTTATTGGAACGAGAGGTTTTAGAATATATTTATATATATTTTTTGAACGGGCCCTAATATAGTAGGGTTTATAGGGTTAGCCCAAACTTTTTCTGATGCTTTTAAGTTATTTAGAAAGAAGGGAATTTATTCTATAATGTCTAATTTTAATATTTATCGTTTCAAATCGTATTTATCTTTATTATTATTACCTCAAAACCTAAAAAACAGGTGTATGGCTGGTTTTGCATCTAAGCGACTCAAATGCAACTTGCTATTTAAAAATTGCTCTACAAAAAGCTGTAGCTAAAAATGTGCAAGTGTAAAAGCATCATTAGGATAATAGAAAATGTAATTTTGAATTGCATTTTTAAAGATAAACTCAGTTCATAATGGCATAAATATTTTGAACCCCTAGTCTACTAATGTGATTCTAAACGTGATTCAGAGTTTAACTGATTGCTATCATTAATTTAATGATCCTTTTCATTATTCATTGTACTAATGTCGTTTTTAACTGCAGTTCAGAGATTTAATCGATTCAAAATGTTTATAAAACGACCATCTTTACACTTATGATGATAAATTAAAGGCGATTTAAAGCATTTTCATTTTGTTTGTGTCAATAAATATTTAATAATTTAATATTGATAATGAATAACAAATCACTTAGTTTGTTTCACTACTGTTTTTTTTTTCTCCAACTAGTTTTGACTTATTGTCATTCTGAGGAAGTAATGAATAAATAAAAGTGACTCTTATTTGATTATCAATATTGTAAACATGTTTCATCAAGTGACCATCTTTAACACTTCTGATGATAAATTAAAGGCAATTTAAAGCATTTTCATTTTTAAGTATAAATGAAATTGCCAATTCTTGGTTGCAGAATACTTCCAAACATTAAAAGTGCGATTCTTTTCGCAATCTACAACAAGTTAGTTTTACAAAGACTATATCAAACACTCATTGAAACAACTAATTTGACCCAAATTGTTACATTTGCAGTAGGTTACTGTATGTAACAGCAAACACTTGTTGTATAATTCAATGTCCGTCGGGGTATTAGCCCGGGAAGTAGTTGTTTCAATGAGTGTTTGTATAGTCTTTGTAAGACTAACTTGTTGTAGATTGCGAAAAGAATCGCACTTTTAACATTTTCATTTTGTTTGTGTCAATAAATATTCAATAATTTAATATTGACAATTAATAAAAATCACTTGGTTTGTTTCACTACTGTTTTTATTCTCCCCAACTAGTTTCGACTTATCGTCATTTTGAGGGAGTACTGAATAAATAAAAGTGACTTTTATTCGATTAGCAATATTGTAAACATGTTTTATCAAGTAAATAATAAAAACCAAATTGAAGACAATTTAATGTTAAAACCTACATTAACCCATTCGGCCCTGACGGTGGCATTTGCCATCACTAAAATTTGGTAAATATACTGGGATTTTTTCTATTAAATATAATAGACACATGTATGCACGATTTGTAACTTTTCCGATAATCGTTTGTTTATTTAAATAGTTTAATTTAAAGTCTTAAACGAGTGTTTTCCACTCCCAGGTTAAGCATGAAGTAAAATTTCGAGTTTAGAAAAGCCTGAAAATTTGGTTTGGTCGCGTAGCGCGAAGCGCGGAGCGGCCAAACCAAATTTTCAGGCTTGTCTAAACTCGAAATTTTACTTCATGCGCCACGCGTACAAAACACTGATTTCAGGTGAAGTTCAAAGTATTATACTAAAGCAGTATGCTAAAAACGTATATTCTGAACATCACATTACATCAGTGTTTAGTACGCGTGGCGCATGAAGTAAAATTTCGAGTTTAGAAAAGCCTGAAAATTTGGTTTGGCCGCTCCGCGCTTCGCGCTACGCGACCAAACCAAATTTTCAGGCTTTTCTAAACTCGAAATTTTACTTCATGCTTAATCTGGGAGTGGAAAAGACTCGTTTAAAAGTTCAATTTGAAATATTTGTAAAAACAACGAATATCTGAAGATTTACAGCGTAATAAATATTCAATAATTTAATATTGATAATGAATAACAAATCACTTAGTTTGTTTCACTACTGTTTTTTTTTTCTCCAACTAGTTTTGACTTATTGTCATTCTGAGGAAGTAATGAATTAATAAAAGTGACTCTTATTTGATTATCAAAATTGTAAACATGTTTCATCAAGTAAATAATAAGAACCAATGTAAACATGTTACATCAAGTGATTAATAAGAACCGAATTAAAGATAATTTCATGTTAAAACCTATACTAATCATTCAGCCCTGACGGTGGCGTTTGCCACTACTAAAATTTGGTGAACATACTAGGAATTTTTCTTTTAAATATACACACATGTATGCATGAGCTATAACTTTTCCGATAAGCGTTTGTTTATTTAAGTAGTTTAATTTAAAGTTTTAAACGAGTGTTTTCCACTCCCAGGTTAAGCATGAAGTAAAATTTCGAGTTTAGAAAAGCCTGAAAATTTGGTTTGGTCGCGTAGCGCGAAGCGCGGAGCGGCCAAACCAAATTTTCAGGCTTTTCTAAACTCGAAATTTTACTTCATGCGCCACGCGTATAAAACACTGATTTTAGGTGAAGTTCAAAGTATTATACTAAAGCAGTATGCAAAAAACGTATATTCTGAACATCACATTACATCAGTGTTTAGTACGCGTGGCGCATGAAGTAAAATTTCGAGTTTAGAAAAGCCTGAAAATTTGGTTTGGTCGCTCCGCGCTTCGCGCTACGCAACCAAACCAAATTTTCAGGCTTTTCTAAACTCGAAATTTTACTTCATGCTTAATCTGGGAGTGGAAAAGACTAGTTTAAAAGTTCAATTTGAAATATTTGTAAAAACAACGAATATCTGAAGATTTACAGCGTATACAGCATATTTAGATATGTTTACTTAAAAGAAAAACTCTCTGCATATCTGAGATAGTAATAAATTACAAATAGAAAGACTGTTATTCCTTACTTCACTTTTTATTTTTATGTTAGATGTACATTTCGAGACACAAGGTGCTCATTATCAATAACAAACTATGTTTGTTATTGATAATGAGCACCTTGTGTCTCGAAATGTACATCTAACATAAAAATAAAAAGTGAAGTAAGGAATAACAGTCTTTTTATTTGTGATTAATCACTTCACGTAAACTCGAAACAATACAGTTAGTAATAAATTACATGCAGTGCACAAAACATTACTTTGGGCACCAGAAAAATTCAAGGGCTGGAAGGGTTAAAAGAAATTCCAACATTTTTATCAAATAATTTGAAGAACGCGTCTGTGGGTACCAGTGTCGGGTCATTTGAAGAGAGAAGTAACTTATACTTCTTAGTTACTTCTCTCTTCAAATGACCCGACACTGGATACCCACATACACGTTTCGGACTCTAAGGTTTTCGTCAGTGTGGTCCCGACTACAACGCAATAGTTGTTGCGTTATTTGAAGAGAGAAGTAACTCATTACTTCTCTCTTCAAATGACCCGACACTGGTACCCACAGACGCGTTTCGGACTATAAGGTTTTTGTCAGTGTGGTCACGACTACGACGCAATCGCATTCCTACATTTTTATCAAATAATTTGAAGAACGCTTCTGTGGGTATCCTGTGTCAGGTCATTTGAAGAGAGAAGTAACTTATACTTCTTAGTTACTTCTCTCTTCAAATGACCCGACACTGGATACCTACATACACGTTTCGGACTCTAAGGTTTTCGTCAGTGTGGTCCCGACTACAACGCAATAGTTGTTGCGTTATTTGAAGAGAGAAGTAACTCATTACTTCACTGGTATCCACAGACGCGTTTCGGACTATAAGGTTTTTGTCAGTGTAGTCACGACTACGACGCAATCGCATTCCTACATTTTTATCAAATAATTTGAAGAACGCTTCTGTGGGTATCCAGTGTCAGGTCGTTTGAAGAGAGAAGTAACTTATACTTCTTAGTTACTTCTCTCTTCAAATGACCCGACACTGGATACCCACATACACGTTTCGGACTCTAAGATTCTCGTCGGTGTGGTCCCGACTACAACGCAATAGATGTCGGGTCATTTGAAGAGAGAAGTAACTCATTACTTCTCTCTTCAAATGACCCGACACTGGATACCCACAGACGCGTTTTGGACTTGAATTTTCTCGTCAGTGTGGTCCCGACTACGACGCAATAGATTGTAATTTTTGTTGCTGCTTACATTCGTTTCTACTCGTAAATTGAATTATTTATATTTTAATTATAGCTACAGTTTTACAATTTCACTAATTTCTTTAAAACTCAATAGATCTGTTCGTTTCATGAACTAGTGCATCACTTTTTGCACTGAATCTGTTCGTTATATAAACTGGACGCCTGCAATTATTAATGTGAAGTTACACTAACTTCAACTGTATCGTCAAAAACTTGAACTCAGTTCAACTAAGTGCAGTACAAACGAACAAACCTAATAATACATATTTTATTTGTTGAAAAGAGGCCAAGCGAATTTTGTCTAAAAAAAAAATTGTTTCCTAAACGTTTCTTCTTTTTGTCAGTTCGTACAAGTGTTATTGAATTATTTTATTCTTTACATGTTTTTTTTTTGTTTGTGTATAATATATAATATAATAATTTGTTGTTTAATAGTTTACATATAAGTTACTTTAGTCGAACGGTTACGTCATTCGTTTATAACTATCACAGCTCATAACGCGGATCCCAAAACAAGGTTTTTTTCTTCTTCCCAACAAAGTTTTTTTTTTCGCAGGTGTGTTTCTCCAAAAATATCTTTCAAATTTCTCCAAACATTTGAATAAAAAGTACTAGTATAAAAAATAAGATTGTTGTTTAAAATAAAAAATTCAATATGCGTATAAATCAAATAAGTCCAATTTTTAAATAAAAAGTAGACTGCAAATACGATTGTTGTTTAAAAACTAATTTCAATATGCATATAAATCAAATTACTCCAAAAATTAAAAAAAAGTAGACAGACATATATTGAAATACTACAAATAAGATTGCTGTTTAAAAAATAATTTCAATATGCGTATAAATCAAATTACTCCAAAAATTTAAATAAAAAGTAGACAAACACATACTGAAAGATTACAAATGAGATTGCTGTTTAAAAAACAATTTCAATATGCGTATAAATCAAATTACTCCAAAAATTTTAATAAAAAGTAGACAAACACATACTGAAAGACTACAAATAAGATTGCTGTTTGAAAACTAATTTCAATATACGTATAAATTAAATTACTCCAAAAATTAAAAAAAAAAGTAGACAGACATATTGAAAGACTACAAATAAAATTGCTGTTTAAAAAAATAATTTCAATATGCGTATAAATCAAATTACACCAAAAATTTTAATAAAAAGTAGACAAACACTACAAATAAGATTGCTAATTTCAATATACGTATAAATCAAATTACTCCAATTTTTTTTTTAAAAAGTAGACAGACATATATTGAAAGACTACAAATAAAATTGCTGTTTAAAAAATAATTTCAATATGCGTATAAATCAATTACTCCAAAAATTTAAATAAAAAGTAGACAAACACATACTGAAAGATTACAAATGAGATTGCTGTTTAAAAAATAATTTCAATATGCCTATAAATCAAATTACTCCAAACATTTTAATAAAAAGTAGACAAACACATACTGAAAGACTACAAATAAGATTGCTGTTTAAAAAGTAATTTCAATATACGTATAAATCAAATTACTCCAAAAATTAAAAAAAAGTAGACAGACACATATTGAAAGACTACAAATAAAATTGCTGTTTAAAAAATAATTTCAATATGCGTATAAATCAAATTACACCAAAAATTTTAATTAAAAGTAGACAAACACTACAAATAAGATTGCTGTTTAAAAAAAAATTTCAATATGCGAATAAATAACAATAATATTTAATACACGTTTGATAATGGCAAACTAAAGTTGCCGAAACTGCAGTCACGAATAATAAATAAGTGTTATACAAACAAACTTTAAAGTGTTTTATTATTAATAATATTTAAGTCAAATTTCAAATTCAAATTTCTCCAAAAAAATTAAATAAAAAGTAGATACATACATTAAAGAACAAATAAAATTGTTCTTTAAATTATGTTTTTTTACCTTTACTATTATGCAAATAAAGGGTTATTGTAAAAAATAATTTCAATATGTATATAAAAAGGTTACAGCTAAAATTGCTGTTTAAAAATAAACTCAGGACATAAGAAATTTCATTAACCCATTAAGCGCCATTGGTGCATACACGCAACCTTATAATTTTTTTGTTAATTAAATTACTAAATGAGTTAATTTTATTTATTATATTATTTGACCTGACTTGAAAATGTATGAAGAGAAATGTGAATATTTTGTTATTTAATTTCTTCGATTATTACTCTTAAAAAAAATACATCAGTGTATTTTTAACTTCACAATATTTCAGTGTTTTATACGCGTGGCGCATGAAGTAAAATTTCGAGTTTAGAAAAGCCCCGTGTAGAAAATTCACGGGGCTTTTCTAAAATAAACTCAGGACATAAGAAATTTTATTAACCCATTAAGCGCCATTGGTGCATACACGCAAAATTATATTTTTTTGTTAATTAAATTACTAAATGAGTTAATTTTATATATTATATTATTTGACTTGTCTTGAAAATGTATGAAGAGAAATGTGAATATTTTGTTATTTAATTTTTTAGATTATTACTCATTAAAAAAAATACATCAGTGTATTTCTAACTTCACAATATTTCAGTGTTTTATACGCGTGGCGCATGAAGTAAAATTTCGAGTTTAGAAAAGCCCCGTGAAAATTTGTCTCGGGTCGCTGCGCGACCCTCGACAAATTTTCTACGCGGGGCTTTTCTAAACTCGAAATTTTACTTCATGCTTAGTCTGGGAGTGGAAACAGTCGTTCTAAACTTTATATGGCACGTTTTTATAAAAAAAATCGATTAATGCATGAAAATTTACAGTGTATACATTTAGCATATTTAAAAGAAAAATTCTACATACTGTGAATTTTTTCGATTATTACTCATTAAAAAAAATACATCAGTGCATTTCTAACTTCACAATATTTCAGTGTTTAATACGCGTGGCGCATGAAGTAAAATTTCGAGTTTAGAAAAGCCCCGTGAAAATTTGTCTCGGGTCGCTGCGCGACCCTCGACAAATTTTCTACGCGGGGCTTTTCTAAACTCGAAATTTTACTTCATGCTTAGTCTGGGAGTGGAAACAGTCGATCTAAACTTTATATGGCACGTTTTTATAAAAAATCGATGAATGCCTGAAAATTTACAGTGGATACATTTTGTATATTTAAAAGAAAAATTCTACATACTGTGAATTTTTGTTTTAAATATGCAAAATGTATACACTGTAAATTTTCAGTCATTAATCGATTTTTTATATGTGTGCAATATGAAGTTTAGAACGAGTGTTTCCACTCCCAGACTAAGCATGAAGTAAAATTTCGAGTTTAGAAAAGCCCCGCGTAGAAAATTTGTCGAGGGTCGCGCAGCGACCCGAGACAAATTTTCACGGGGCTTTTCTAAACTCGAAATTTTACTTCATGCGCCACGCGTATAAAACACTGAAATATTGTGAAGTTAGAAATACACTGATGTATTTTTTTTAATGAGTAATAATCGAGAAAACTAATAATAAGTTATTCATAGAAATTATAAAGAGAAGTGCAGATTTTTACCAAAAATCAACTTTTAGAGTTAACTCTATAATTGCTCGGCCGTTAATGAGTTAATTTCAATAAAAAAAATGTAATGTACGTAAGTAATATATTTTGAATTTCTCATTGAATTTCTGTATTGCAAGCGTGTGGCACATGAAGTAAAATTTTAAGTTTAGAAAAGGCTGAAAAATTGGATTTGCCAAATTCGCGCCGACATATCAAAATTTTCAGGCTTTCCAACAATCGAAATTTTACTGCATGCTTAATCTAGGAGTGGAAGCACTCTTTAGAAGTTTCAAATAGAACTCTTTTCAAAAACAACGAATGCCTAAAAATTTACAGCGTATGCATACTTAAAGAATATATTAATGTATCTAATTAATTCATTTGTGGATTCATTCATTGAATGATTTAAATTTTATTTAGCATATTTAAAAGAAAAATTCTACATACTGTGAATTTTTGTTTTAAATATGCAAAATGTATACACTGTAAATTTTCAGTCATTAATCGATTTTTTATAAGTGTGCAATATGAAGTTTAGAACGAGTGTTTCCACTCCCAGACTAAGCATGAAGTAAAATTTCGAGTTTAGAAAAGCCCCGCGTAGAAAATTTGTCGAGGGTCGCGCAGCGACCCGAGACAAATTTTCACGGGGCTTTTCTAAAGTCGAAATTTTACTTCATGCGCCACGCGTATAAAACACTGAAATATTGTGAAGTTAGAAATACACTGATGTATTTTTTTTTAATGAGTAATAATCGAGAAAACTAATAATAAGTTATTTATAGAAATTATAAAAAGAAGTGCAGATTTTTATTAAAAAATCAACTTTTAAACTTAACTCTGTAATTGCTCGGCCGTTAATGAGTTAATTTCAATAAAAAAATTGTAATGTACGTAAGTAATACATTTTGACTTTCTCATTGAATTTCTGTATTGCTTGTGGCGCATGAAGCAAAATTTTAAGTTTAGACAAGCCTGAAAATTTGGATTTGCCAAATTCACCCCGACAAATCCAAATTTTCAGGCTTTCCTACACTCGAAATTTTACTTCATGCTTAATCTAGGAGTGGAAGCACTCTTTAGAAGTTTCAAATGGAACTTTTTTCAAAAACAACGAATGCCTAAAAATTTACAGCGTGTGCATACTTAAAAAAATATATTAATGTATCTAATTAATTCATTTGTGGATTCATTCATTGAATGATTTAAATTTTTATACATACATTGTGTATTTCTATGAAATATTTTTTTATCAAATTTCCACAAAATAGGAAAGTGGAAGTGGAAGCACTCGTTAGAAGTTTCAAATGGAACTCTTTTTAAAAACAACGAATGCCTAAAAATTTACAGCGTGTGCATACTTAAAAAACTCAATTGAATTGGATGTGTAAAAATATGTTCATAAATGAGCAACATGGATTCCGATCTGGCAAATCTACCTCAACTAACCTTTTATCTTTCAGTTCATACATTATAAATGCATTTGAAGCTAATAGCTCGGTCGACACGATTTTTACTGACTTTGCTAAAGCATTTGATCGTGTCAACCATGAAATACTAATTGGAAAGCTTACTGCCCTAGGAATCCATGCTGATGTAGTCAATTGGTTTAGAAGTTTTTTAATTGATCGTATTCAGTGCGTAAAAATTAAAAACCATCTTTCTAAGGAAATCAAAGTGGATTCGGGTGTTCCGCAAGGATCACATTGCGGGCCGTTGCTGTTTTTAATTTTTATTAACGATATACATCGAGTCATTAAACATTCGTCTTTTTTGCTTTTTGCCGATGACTTGAAGCTATTCAAAAGAATCGACTCACCAAATGATTGCTTATTGTTGCAAGAGGACTTATTCTCAATTCACGACTGGTGTTGCAAAAACTATCTTTTATTTAATATTAATAAATGTAAAATAATGAGGTTTTCCAGGAAATTTACTCCTTTGGATTTTTCGCCTTCTTACTTTATAGACGGTTTTGAATTAGATGAGCTTGATGAAATTGTGGATTTGGGCATAACGTTCGACAAAAAATTGACATTCGGTAGCCATATTAATAGAATTTGTATGAGAGCTCTAAGGATGCTTGGCTATATAAGACGATTGGCAGTCGATTTATCTCCAACAGCATTCAAAGTCATTTATTGTGCTTATGTTCGTTCCGTTCTTGAATATGGATCATGTGTCTGGTCACCATATCAAGTAACGTATAGCAATAAGATCGAAACAATTCAAAATAAATTTTTGAAAATAATGCTATTTAAATTAGGTTACAACAAAGATAAAAATATAAATTTAGTTCGCCAGGAGCTTACTATCGATAAATTATGTTGTAGAAGAACTTTCGCGGACTTTAGCTTTTTTTATAAATTAATTAGTAACCAAGCGGATTGTTTATATCTATTTAATCAAATTAATTTCTGTATTAACCCTTCGAATCGACAAATCAGACATCCAACACTGTTTTCCATTCCGTTCCATAAATCCAACTATGGTCTTAATAGTCCACTTTATCGGTTCATGCGTACGTCAAATAAATTATCCCTAAATCCAAATTTCGATCTTTTTGTTAATTCGTATCCTAAATTTATATCTAATCTTAAGCGGTTAAATGTTTGTTGTTCTCTTTAATTTTCCAATTTGTAGATATGTTTTTGTATTTATATATATATTTTGTATTATGAAATTTGAATTGTATTACTATAACATATTATGTATAATGGATTTTTCCGTTTTTTTGTTGTTTGTTTGTTTATTTGGCCTTGGTATCTAGACCATTAGCCATCATTCTATTTATATATTTAACATTTTTAATGTATTTTAACCAATTCTAAATTCGATAAATAACCATTTACTCCTGAAACAACACAAACTCATTCATACTACATCCATGGACCCGGATGGAATAATTTATTATTCATAAATTATTCCACCGGACGGGATTCGAACCCGCGACCTCTTGGTCTGTGGGCAGGGTCTCTACCCACTCGGCCACCGAGGCCCCGGATTTTTCCGTAAATAAATAAATAAATAAATGAATGTATCTAATTAATTTATTTGTGGATTCATTCATTGAATGATTTAAATTTTCATACATACATTGTGTATTTCTATGAAATATTTATTTATCAAATTTCCGCAAAATGGATTTCTTGAAAAGTCTAATAATGCACAGCCCACGCAATTACAATTTTTATCTTTGGCACTCGTTATTCCGTGGAAAAAATATCTTTAGAAATATGCATTTCTTGAATTATAGCTGTTACCACAAAAACAAGTAATAAGAGGAAACAAAATATTTAGTAGCCTGTAGAAATATGATCTGTAAATGGATTATTTGCGGTTTCCTCAAATTAAATAACAATAGAATTTTTGTAATTTAATATTTAATTAAATATAATGAGCATTATGATTATTTATTTAATAAAATTAGGTTTTTTTTTTATAAAAGCAGAATTAAATTCAAAAAATACGCGCTTTGTACTTTTACATTGCAGATTTCTTTCTTTATATAATATATAAAATTAAAACTATTCGTGAAAATGCAAACAATGTCTTAATTAATAAGACAACTTAAGTTTGTTATCTCTCCTTCCATTTTAAAATTGTATTTGTTAGTTGGTTTGAAGAGAATTTGACCTAAACGTTACATATACTTTAATAGAGCGTTGTAACAAATCAAATTATATAAGATTTTAAATATTTCATTGTATAATTCAATATCCGGAGGTGTATTTGCACGGGAAGTAGTTGTTTCAATGGATATTTATCGTCGTAAGTTGTCTTATTAATTAAGACATTGTTTGCATTTTCACGAATAGTTTTTTCGTAATTTTTTCGACAGCAATATATTGTTTAAATAAAGAACAATTAAGAGTTACAACATTCTGGTTATTTATACTCGCTCTATGTATATTGTTTAATCAATTATTGAAGAAATTTTGAAAATAAAATATGTGGTTTGGGAGTTATGAAATTTTGAAAATCTGGGGAATCTGTTCCATAATTCGTGTGATGGTGGAGGCGCCAAAATCCGTGGCTGGAAAATCCGTGGCTATTTTCACATCGGTGTTATAAAATAATCAGTAGATAATCATTAAATCTTTCTAGCTTTAGTAACGTGATTGCATAGTGATAAATTTTGTCATAAAATAATTAATTTTTCTTAAATATATATTATATCGTGTGTTCAATTAAAAAACACCTCTAGAGTGCCATGATTTAATCTTTTTTCAAATTTAAGTTGGCTACACGCTTTAGGAATTGACATATAAAACGTCAGATATAATAATTATAAAACTGTTAAAGGTGGAGGCTTCTACTTCGTTACACATCATAATTCACAAATAAAACACGATTTTAACTTTGTTTGTATAACTGAGACTTTGTTAAGTGATTATAGTTTCGATAACCTCAACTTGTCATTGAGTTTGAAAATGACAAGTTAAAGTTGTCGAAACTATAGTCACTTAATGCAGTCTCAATTATACAAACAAAGTTATAATCGTGTTTCATTTGTGTAATAATTATGATACATGATTTCAGAGTTGCCAAGCTACAATATATTTTTTTCATGGCACTCTAGAAGTTTTTCTATTTGTGTAATAATTATGATATATAATTTCAGAGTTGCCAAGCTACAATATTTTTTTTCATGTCACTAGAAGTTTTTTTATTAAACATACGATATTTATTATTTTATTTGGATTGATTGAGTTACTTGAAGATAATTATACTTTGATTAAAAAACACTTAGAACCTTTCTTCAATACTTTATTTTGTAACCAAATGTACATTTCGGACACAAAGTGTCCATTATCAATGGTTTGATACTAATACAATATCAAATTAGTATCAAACCATTGATAATGGACACTTCGTGTCCGAAATGTACATTTGGCTACAAAATAAAGTATTGAAGAAAGGTTCTAAGTGTTTTTTATTATTATAAATATTTTTATTTTTGAGTTTACGTGAAGTGATTATTAAACTGAAAGAAGACTGTTATTCCTTACTTCTCTTTTTAAAATTTAATTTAAAAAAGTGAAGTAAGGAATAACAGTCTTTTTTTAGTATACGATATTTACATTTAAAAAGACTCAATAAGCTAAAAATATTAGCAGAGAAGTAAGATAAATCAAATTTTTATATTGCATGGAATAAATTTTAAATATCAAAACGCATAATATTGTTTATATATCAAAATTGACACGAAACTGTGAGTAGATTTTAGTGTGTTTGAATTTAAAGATTACTGTTTATATATTTACGCGTAAAATATTAACCTGAAGCAATTATTTACCGTTGTTGTTTATTGTTATTTTGCATAAATTACAAACATTGAAATATTTGTAAAGCAGAGCAAATATATAATTAAAGTTAATAATAATGTTGATACAAGCCCAACAAAACCAGGCGCTGGAATGCACCTTTTTCCATAAACAGCAAAATTATTGTTTATGTTCAGCTTTAACTCGTTTTTTTTTCGATCTCTCTTTTCTGGATCAATTTTATAAAAGCCTGAACATTTGTATTTGGGCGATAAGCGAATTGTAATTTTACTTTATGCGCCAGGCGTATAAATCGCTAATTTAACGTGAAGTTCAAAATGTACATTACTTACTTACGATTAGATTTCATGGCGAACTAGGTTTGATTCAGAGCTGGGCAGGATTTGAATCATTCAGGATTCTAATCCTGGATTCGAATCATTCAGGATTCTAATCCTAGATTCAAATCTTTTTAGAGGATTCAAAAGAGGTAATCGCGTTATTTGCAAAAGGTCATAGTTTTGGTTTTTTAATAATAGTGTTATTTTCAGACCCAAATTATACAAGTTCAACTAGATTCGTGATCCGGATTCCATACATTTTTCTAAGAGGATTCGTATTCGAATCCAAATGTGGGTGATTCGAATCCTTATAAAAGGATTCGAATATGTATAAAGGATTCGAATATTTATAAAAGGATTCGAATATTTATAAAAGGATTCGAATATTTATAAAAGGATTCGAATATTTATAAAATGATTCGAATATTTATAAAAGGATTCGAATATTTATAAAAGGATTCGAATACTTACAAAAAGATTTAAATCAACAAAAATAATTCGAATTAATTGTGAGGATTAACATGACAAATGTCTTTTGTGTGTTTTTAAATTTCTCGTTAAATCACTGTTTTGTACGCATGGCGCATGAAGTAAAATTTCGAGTTTAGAAAAGCCCAGAAAATTTGTCTCGGGTCGCTGCGCGACCCTCGACAAATTTTCACTGGGCTTTTCTAAACTCGAAATTTTACTTCATGCTTAGTCTGGGAGTGGAAACGCTCGTTCGAAACTTTAAACTAAATGCTTTGATAAGAACGTTAAATGACTAAAAATGTTTTTAAGATAATAATCTAGTTTTTAAAACTTTGTTTAATATTATTTGAAGTAAAACTGACACAAGCTGAAATGTTACAATTTTTCCGACGTTTCCCTGATTCTGGATTTTTTTCCCTGGCCTTTTAATATATATTTCTTCTATAGGAAACCCCCATTTTGTTAAATAAATATTGACAAAAACAATAAAAACATGTTTTTGTCAATATTTAGCTTAATTTAATAAATTTTTACGTAATTTGCCTGCTGATTTTAACAAATTTAATAATATCATATGGCTTTTTTGTTAGTGTTTTGCTTAATTTAATATAATTTCATGGCTTTTCTCTGACTTTCCCGGTTTTGATGATATTTAGTGAAATTTATATTTACGTAATTTTCAGACATTCGTCGATTTTGTAATAGAGTTCAATTTGAAGTTTTGAACGAGTGTTTCCACTCCCAGGCTAAGCATGAAGTAAAATTTCGAGTTTAGAAAAGCCCCGTGAAAATTTGTCGAGGGTCGCGTAGCGACCCGAGACAAATTTTCGGGCTTTTCTAAACTCGAAATTTTACTTCATGCGCCACGCGTACAAAACACTGATTTGATGTGAAGTTCAAAAACACACAAATACATCTTTACTTTAATCAGAGTAACAGGGAATCAGATATTTAGTCTGTTATCAACGATGTTCAGTGTTAATAATAAATAATTAGGTTTTGAATATTTTTGTTAAAACAACTGGTAACGATATAACGATAATGGTTGCAAAGAATGATAAAATCTCATATATTCTTAAAGGATTTGTATTCGTGATTCGAAAAAACAGGATTCGACTCATATTTATCTCTTAAGAATTCTTTATTCTCAAAAATAGGATTCGAATCTTTGATTCGAATCATATTTATCTCTTACGAGTCCTTTATTCTATTCGAGTATTCGTGATTCGAATCATATTAGGTGATTCGGATTCGTGATTCGAATCATATTAGGTGATTCGGATTCGTGATTCGAATCATATTAGGTGATTCGGATTCGTTATTTGAATCCTTTTTACGAAGATTCGTCCCAGCTCTGGTTTGATTATATATTTCATACTATGAACCAATTGATGAATAACAAAAACTTACAAAAATATTCTGGAGGCACATATTCTTTCATTATATCAAAATCACTTGGTAAAATGATAAATAAGGGTTTTTAGAATTTGTGCATGTGTTAAATTTGAATTGGAGAAATTAATATTATTAGTGTAATCAATTTGATTTAATATTGGAGCAACTTTCTATTAAAATAATTGGAACTGTTTTTCTTTTTAGTTGGTTAATATTTATAAGTGTTGGAGAAATTTGATATTATTTGTGTAATCAATTTATATTAATTCTGGAGCAATGTTTTAGTGTAAAAACAATTGGAACTGTTTTTTTTTTTTACAGTTTTTTAATATCCAAAATTGTTGAGAAATTTGATATTATTTGTGTAATCAATTTATATTAATTCTGGAGCAATGTTTTAGTGTAAAAACAATTGGAACTGTTTTTTTTTACAGTTTTTTAATATCCAAAATTGTTGAGAAATTTGATATTATTTGTGTAATCAATTTATATTAATTCTAGAGCTGTTTGTTAATATCCAAAACTGTTGAGAAATTTGATATTATTTCTCCAATTTGATATTATTTGTGTAATCAATTTTATTTAATTTTGGAGCAACTTTATATTAAAATAAATGAAACTGTTTTTCTTTTCAGTTTTTTAATATTATTTCAAAATCACTTGGTAAAATGATAAAAAAGACTTTTCGAATTTTTGCATGTGTTAAATGTGAATTTAGAAGTGAAAAAGATGATATTATTTGTATAATCAATTTATATTAATTTTGTAGCATCTTTACACTTAAACAATTGTAACTGTTTTTCTTTACAGTTCGTTAATATTTACAAGTGTGGAGAAATTTGATATTATTTCTGTTATCAATTTGAATTAATTTTGGAGAAACTTTACATTAAAACAATTGGGATAACACAGTTCTAAAACAAACGCCACCAACGAAAGATGAAAACATAACCTCAAAACAACCTCCCCACCCTAAATCCATCTTAAGTTGGTGAGCCGCACGCGCGCGCGCTTTAAGATCCGCAGCACCGGAGACCTCCAAAAAAAATCGCCAAATGGAAACCCTCCGATGCTTTTTTTCATTTGAAAAAAAATTACATTAATAAAAACGTTCTTGTTTTTCTTTATGTTTTTCATTCCCTACCTAGCATCTCACGTTTCACCTAACATGCCACAGGCCAAGGTTGAGTATACCTAACTGCGGGAGCTTCATAATCCTCTCCAAGCCCGCGGTGGTTATCCTGGTGCAGCCGTAGAGGTCTATGCATTTTAATCTGGTTAGGGAGTCGGCGATGGTGTGGAGTCCTTTATCGGTGACACGCGAGCACTGTCCTATGTTTAATGTCTCTAAGTCGTGGAGGGTTTTCGCAATTCTGGAAAGGCCGTCATCGGTGATTTGGCATGCTGAGAGGGAGAGGGATTTCAGGTTGAAGAGTCCTTGCGAAATGTGCACCAGGGCCTGATCGCCGATTTTATCACAAAACGAGACGTCTAGAGAGGAGATTCTGGAGCCGCCTTCGGCCAAATAGGCCATGCCTATATCGGAGATGTTGTCGCACGAGCGTAGGTTGAGCTCGCGCAACGAGACCATCTTCGCTAAGTGTTTGAGCCCGCTGTCCGTTATGCTCACGCAGAAGCTGAGGTTGATTGATTTAAGCGAGGTCAGACCGGTGGAGACGTGCTTCAAAGCCTCATCGGATAATCTCTGGCAGTCCTGCAGGCCGAGGTATTCCAAAGACTGGTTGCCCCCGGCCGAGTCCAGGTTGAGTCCGGCTAGGTGCCCAATGCCTTGATCACTGACATGCCAGCACGAGCGCAGGTTCAGTCTTTTCAACTTCTTCAGGCCCCAGGCGATGAGGACCAAACCGGTATTGGTGACGTTGCAGCAGCCCCCCAATTCCAAAACCTCCAGGTTCTTCAAGAACTGAGCTATCCTGCTCAGCGAGTTGTCCGTGACCTGTTTGCACAGCGAGAGGTTCAACTCCGTCAAACTCGGCGAATCGTTTATAAAAGCGTGCGAAATCCCGACGTCGGCCACGTTGAAACACCCACTCAAATTCAGCGATTCCAAATTCGGAATGCCCTGCATAACATCCCGTAAACTCCTCCTTAAAGACAGGACTTGGACCCTCTTGATACCCCTTTTCACCAAAGACGCGAACAGCGAGGGGTTGGCCCTGCGGAGATGGAGCTTCGCCTCGACTCCCCTCCAAACGGACTTGTGGTAAGCCGCATCCCTCCACGTAGTGCAGACCTGAGCGGCCCGTCCTTTATCCCGCACCTCCAGATACCCGAAGATGATGGCCAAAATCTCCGGATACAAGCACGAAATATGCGTCTTGCCAGGATCAATTTCCACCCTCTCCTCCTCGTACTCTCTCTGCTGGAGATACCTCAACTCCTGCACCGGCGTGTGGAAGTGCTGCGGCTGGTGCAGCCTGTGATACGGCTGGAACCTAGTCCCGTGGTGATGGTGCCGTAAAAGCGCCGCGGTGGACAGCAGCGGCACCGGCAGTTCAGTAAACAACACTTGGGTCGGATCTTCCATCATCGTGAAGAGGAAAACTTTAAAACTAAATTCACGCACAAATTTTTCTCCACATTACGTACGCACTCACTGAAAATCTGTTTCGGAAAAACTAGCGGTTGATCGTTTCTCGTCGACGTCTCAACACGAACTGAACTGGTCGCGTTCGGCGGAGGACGACGGTCTGGCCCGACGGCGCGGCTTTGAGGGGGGATTGGCTGGCGCGCGCACCACGTGACTCCTCCGCCGTCGTATCGATTCGGTCGCTGACGGCGGCATTTTTAAGTTTTCACGAGGCCAGTTCCGACTTGTACAGCTACGTCTCTCTCTCTCTCTCCCTTGCGCGTTTTACCATAGCAGGTACTCTCCCCCACCCTAGTGAAGTTGGGTTTTGCGGGAACAAGCGCTCACTTGTTCGTAAACAGAGAGCGGGTTGGTTGGAAGTTTTGCTGAAAAATTTGGTAGTTTTTAATTGTTTTTTTTAGGAAATTTGTAAAAGTTTGATGTTTACTATCTCTATAGTAAACATATCAAACTTTTACAAATTCGATATATACAGTGTGTCCCATTAGTGCGTGTTCGGAGGATATCTCCGTTCTCGTTAAAGATAGAAAAATATTTTTTAGACAAAACTTACTTGACTTGAAGAGCTGCATAACCCAAAATTATTTTAATGTATACAGGACGTCCCATAAAAGTGGTACTGAAAGTAAAATATATTTTTTAAATGGAACATATTATTTGATGTTTAGATATTACTAACAATTATACGTATGTTTTATACAACATGTATATACCTAAACCTAACATATATCATAATATTTACAATTTAATGAAAAAAGTTTGATTTTTAGTTTATCAGATTTTAATTTATATCTCTATTATTAGTAATTTTAAAAATAATCGGTATGGTACTTTCATAATTTATACCCGACGATATCCTCAGCCGAAGTCAATTTTACCTTTGCACTTACTTTGTAGTAATTATAACCTCTCAATCTCAAGAAAATTCAAACAACAAAAACTTAGTTTTTTTTTAAATGACACCCCCTATATTTTAATACGGCATAATATTCGTCTTGAAAGACGAATAATATTCCGTATATAAATATAGGGTGTGTCATTTAAATAAAATTAGTATTTATTGTTTGAATTTTTTTAAGATTGACAGGTTATAATGACTAAAGACTGAAAGACGAATAATATGCCGTATAAAAATATAGGGTGTGCCATTTGAAAAAAAATAGTATTTATTGTTTCAACTTTCTTAAAATTGACAAGTTATAATTACTACAAAGTAAGTGCAAAATTAAAATTGACTACGGCTGAGAATAGCGCCTGGTATAAATTATGAAAGTACCGTACCGATTATTTTTAAAGTTACTAATAACTGAGATATAAATTCAAATCTGATAACCTAAAAATCTAACTTTTTTCATTAAATTGTAAATATTATGAAATATGTTAGGTTTAGGTATATACAATGTTATATAAAACATACGTATAAATAATAGTAATATCTAAAAATCAAATAATATATCGGGGGTTCCATTTAAAAAAAAAAGTTGTTACTTTCAGTACCACTTTTATGGGACAGCCTGTATACATTAAAATAATCTTACGTTATGCAGCTGTTCAATTCAAGTAAGTTTGGCCTCAAAAATATTTTTCTATCTTGAACCAGAGCGGAGATATCCTGCGAGCACGCACTAATGGGACACCCTGTATATCGATACCTTGAAATAGAGATATTTTTATACAAAACAATCGATATTTATATCGATACCTATTTTTCTGATATATCGCTAATATCGATACCATATGGTCGATATCGTTATATTCGATATTAAGGCCTAGCCAGAGGAGGGAATAGCAAATTTTAAGGCTTTTCTAAACTCGAAATTTTACTTCATGCTTAATCAGGGATTGGAAAACATTTGTTTGTACAATGTTGATAACTTTGATAAACACTCGTCCTCTTGATTTAGAAAAAAACAATTGACATTTCCTTTAGATACTTTATGGATCACCCTGTACAAAAATAAATACGTTCTTCTTGTAGATCTCATCAAAATACCCGAAATGTATATATTACGCTTTTCTGTAGCTCAAATAGTTTTTAAGTTGCAGCGTTTTTTGTGAAAATTGTCGAGAATTTACGCCAGTACGCTCGCCTTATTCGTATTATGCAAAACTTGCAAATAACTCAATATTCAATGGTAATACAGAAAAATTGTTCGAATAAAAGTTTTAGATAATGAAATTTTGAACAATTTTTCTATCTTTAAGTTTTTTCATAGCCATCTTTTTTCTTGGAGAAAAATTGACAGTTTGTTGAAAGATTCATAAAAACTTATCATTTTTACAAAATCATGGAATAACTTGGAATTATTTATTGGGATTTGTGTGTGTTTTTAAACTTCGGGATAAATCAGCGTTTTATGCGCTTGGCGCATGAGGTAAAATTTCGAGTTTAAAAAAACCTGAAAATTTGGATTTTGGATTTTTGGATTGGATCCAAATTGTCAGGCTTTTCTAAACGCGAAATTTTACTTCATGCTTAACCTGGGAGTGGAAGACACTCGTTCGGCAATCGTCTGTGGCTTATATTGTTTTTTCCTGTTTTTTTTTTATTTATTTTGGGTTTTACGTCATTTATTTCCGCTGTTAAGGCCAATCATGACGCCGGAGATTAGGTCTACAGCTATCCGAAAATTTTGCCGAACCCGGTGGGAGTTCCAACCCACCGGTAGGGATCTTTAACGTGCACGCAACATCCAGGCAGTACACGGCATTTAACGTCATATCCGAGAAGACGGAGTGTTTGGCATTTTTATCCTAACCTATATAAATGCAGACAACTTGTTTTTCCTGTTTTATATAAAACAAAATATGCGATATTAATAAAAACAGTAATAAAATCACGAATTTAAGAGAGGAAATGAAATTTGTTAATAATTCAATTAATAAATTTTTATAAAAATCTTTAAAATTCACCGAAAGTTTCAACATTTTTAATATCGACTAACAAGGCCGTAGTCAGAAAAAACATTCGGATCGGGTTATAAAAGTTTCGGAGGGGAGGGGTTCATGGTAAAAATATTGTATAAGCTCTTACAGGGCCGCTTTTACCTAGTAAAACTTGACATTTTAAAATTTTTCGGGGCGGTGGGGGCTTAAACCCCCATACCCCGATTTCCCCTAGCTACGGCCTTGTCGACTAAAATCTTGAAAATTCACAAAAATTAATTAATCCAAAAACACTTCCCTTTATTAAACAAAATATATTGCTTGTATATTTTCTTTTTTGGCTCTAAAGGAAAATATTTTTGGAGACGTATGCATACATTGTAAATTTTAACATTCGTTGTTTTTTTAAAAGGTTTCAATTTGAATCTTTAAACGAGGGTTTTCCATTCCCAGACTAAGCATGAAGTAAAATTTCGAGTTTAGAAAAGCCTGAAAATTTGGATTGGCCGCGTAGCGAAGCGGAGCGGCCAATCCAAATTAGGCTTTTCTAAACTCGAAATTTTACTTCATGCGCCACACGTATAAAACACTGAAATATCGTAAAGTTTGAAATATACGGCTTTAGCCATCTAATATGTAGATGTGGCTAAAACATGAGTCGAATTCTGCGCTGAATAATTTGTTTAAAACATGATTATAGGCAACCCAATAACTCTAACGTATATTAGGTTACCTATACTCGTTGTTGTATGTGTGTGTTTTTTTAACTTCACTGTAAATCAGTGTTTTTAAGCGTGGCGCATGAAGTAAAATTTCGAGTTTAGAAAAGCCTAATTCGGATCCAAATTTTCAGGCTTTTCTAAACGCGAAATTTTACTTCATGCTTAACCTGGGAGTGGAAGACACTCGTTCGGTAATCGTCTTTGGCTTATATTGTTTTTTCCTGTTTTATATAAAACAAAATATGCGATATTAATAAAAAGAGTAATAAAATCATGAATTTAAGAGAGGAAATGAAATTTGATAATAATTCAATTAATACATTTTTATAAAAATCTTTAAAATTCACCGTAAGTTTCAACATTTTTAATATCGACTAACAAGGCCGTAGTCAGAAAAAAAAATTCGAATCGGGTTATAAAAGTTTTAGAGGGGAGGGGTTCATGGTATATAAAATATATATATACATAAAAATATTGTATAAGCTCTTACAGGGCCGCTTTTACGTAGTAAAACTTGACATTTTGAAATTTTCGGGCGGTGGGGGCTTAAAGCCCCATACCCCGATTTCCCCTAGCTACGGCCTTGTCGACTAAAATCTTGAAAATTCACAAAAATTAATTAATCCAAAAACACTTCCCTTTATTAAAAAAATATATTGCTTGTATATTTTCTTTTTTGGCTCTAAAGGAAAATATTTTTGGAGACGTATGCATACACTGTAAATTTTAACATTCGTTGTTTTTTTAAAAGGTTTGAATTTGAATCTTTAAACGAGGGTTTTCCACTCCCAGACTAAGCATGAAGTAAAATTTCGAGTTTAGAAAAGCCTGAAAATTTGGATTGGCCGCGTAGCGAAGCGGAGCGGCCAATCCAAATTAGGCTTTTCTAAACTCGAAATTTTACTTCATGCGCCACACGTATAAAACACTGAAATATCGTAAAGTTTGAAATATACGGCTTTAGTCATCTAATATGTAGATGTGGCTAAAACATGAGTCAAATTCTGCGCTGAATAATTTGTTTAAAACATGATTATAGGCAACTTTAACGTATATTAGGTTGCCTATACTAGTTGTTGTATGTGTGTGTTTTTTAACTTCATTGTAAATCAGTGTTTTTAAGCGTGGCGCATGAAGTTAAATTTCGAGTTTAGAAAAGCCTAATTTGGATTGGCCGCTTCGCTTCGCTACGCGGCCAATCCAAATTCTTAGGCTTTTCTAAACTCGAAATTTAACTTCATGCTTAGTCTGGGAGTGGAAAACACTCGTTAGGAGCCTCAAATTAACTGCTTTGAAACAACAAATTCCTGCAAATTTGAAAAACGCTATAAATATGTATATATATATATGTATATTTAAAAGAAAAATGCTATGTATATTCTGTTTAAAACGTGTTTTAAACACGTTTTTAACTGTTAATGTTTTAAGTGCTATTTCAATGAAAAAAACACGTTTTGTATAAAAAACTGTTTGTTTTAATTAAAATGAAAAAAAAAAACGATTTTTTAACATGCCTGATTCTGCACAATAAAACATTCCTGTATTATGTTCAACTTTGAGGAGCTGTGATTTTGCTCAGAGTCCATAATTTTCGTATTTTCTAACGGTTGAACAAAGTTTATTCATTTTTTAACAATCTCCATGAATTTTATCATAATTTCCGCAGATACTTATTAATCAACTTTAAGAAATTGTAATTCCAGAGAGAATCAATCAATATTGATTTATGCAACATTAGAACTAAGATTTTTCATTTCTGAATAATATCTGATAATCCGAAAATTGTTTGCTTTATGATTTTATTATTTTCGAGAAAACCTGAATAGTTCATGCTGACATTGTGTATTATTTAACAAAAGCAAAATTATGGCATGAATCGCAGAACTTTCAGTTCGTTCTGTTGTTCCAGTTGAAAGTGAAAAACAACAAACTGTCTTGCTCTTTAAAAAAATGCAGAATAATTTTAAAATATTACGTTACTACATACGTTTAAAAAAGTTTTGTTCACGACATTCTGATAAGATGTGCATTATTTATTGTTGTGGGCAACATAAATGGGGTGCATTAAACATGGGCGTGTTAAATGTGTTTTTTTAACACAAAACTTTCAGTTCGTTCCGTTGTTCCAGTTGAAAGTGAAAAACAACAAACTGTCTTGCTCTTTAGAAAAATGCAGAATAATTTTAAAATATTACGTTCGAGTCGATATGCCTCTTCGTAGAGGAACTACTAACAAAGAGGCACATTGTCTCTGCGCTGGGCGGCTCACGCTCAAGAAGAGAGGTCAGTAGAGGTACCCCTCAAGGGGTTGTCCTCTCTCCACTACTATGGAATATAGTTATGAACGAACTACTGAAAGGACTAGAGTCTACGGGGTGTAAAACAATTGCCTATGCTGATGACGTGACCCTCGCGGTCTCTGGTAAACACGTAGGCATCCTATCTGAAGTCATGGAGAGGGCACTCTGCAAGGTAACCCGCTGGTGTGAGGAATGTGGACTGGGGGTAAATCCCCTCAAAACTGAGCTTGTACTCTTCACCAGAATGCATAGGATACCAAACTTCAAAGCTCCCGTCCTAAACGGCACGGGACTGGTGGTAAAGGAGCAAGCCAAATATTTAGGCACCTTAGTCGATAGGAAGTTAAGTTGGAAGCCCAATATTCAGGAGAGAGTACGGAAAGTGCAGGTCGCACTGTACTCGTGCAAAAGAGCTGTGAGCAAGAACTGGGGACTGAAACCAAGCGTTGTCCACTGGATGTACACGACTCTGGTGAGACCCATTCTGTTCTACGGCGTTGCAGTCTGGTGGACTGCTCTTGATAAGAAAATACACCGGACCGCACTGGGTAAGGTACAGAGATCAGCCGAACTGCTCATAACAGGCGCGGTTAGATCT
The DNA here is from genome assembly GCA_932526585.2 of Philonthus cognatus. Lineage (NCBI taxonomy): Eukaryota > Metazoa > Arthropoda > Insecta > Coleoptera > Staphylinidae > Philonthus > Philonthus cognatus. Next base: position 51,338,121 of record OW052247.1, on the reverse strand, counting down.
ACCCCCTCCAAAGCGCTAGATGTAATACTAAATCTAGCTCCTGTTGACCTTTACTGCAGGTATGCTGCAGCCACCACAGCGATCAGGATCAACTCGGTCGGGATATGGAATAGTAGCAAACAGGGCCATGGAAGGATCCTGAATGAGCTTGTCGATATCCCACTGAGGACTGATAGCTGTCTTCCAGAACTTACCTTTGGGAACAAGTTCTCCATTTCCATCCCGGACAAAACCGAATGGGTGGAGGGCAAGATTGTTCAGGGAAATGAAGTCTGGCTCTTCACGGATGGCTCCAAGTCCGAAAACAGAGTAGGGGGTGGAATTTTCTCACATGAGTTCAACCTCAAAAAATCTTTCCGACTCCCAAACCACTGCAGCGTCCTACAGGCGGAAGTCATGGCTATCCGAGTGGCAGTGGACTGGATAGGTAAATCCGACCTTCAGGTAAACCATATCAGGTTCGTCACCGACAGCCAGGCCGCCATTAGGACATTAAATAGTCCCTACTGCACCTCCAAGGTGGTCAGAGACTGCAGGAAAGTGCTTAACAAGCTCGCTAACAGCGAGACTCTGGGAGGCTCATCTGGGTACCAGGTCACAGTGATATCAAGGGAAACTCAATTGCCGATGGCCTCGCAAGGAAGGGGGCAAGGATGAGAGACCTATCTACTGAACTTTCCGCCGACATTCCTCTTGGGGAATGCAAGAGACTATTAAGGGACCAAATGACATCATGGGTTAACCTTAGGTGGAAGGAAGAAGACACGTGTCACATAACAAGGCAGCTATGGCCTATGTGTGACACTATAAACAGTAAAAGATTAATTGCACTTAGCAGAATCGACATAAGGAAGGCAGTAGGCATCATCACGGGTCACTGTTTTCTGGGTGGACACGCACAAAAGATGGGTCTCAAATACAATGACTACTGCAGAGAATGCCTAGATGAGGAGGAGGAAGAAACAGTACTCCACTATCTAGGTCAATGTCCTGCTCTTGAGGGGAAACGAATGAAGTACCTCGGTCTGCACCACGCAAGTGAACTGGCGGAGCTCTCACCTATAAAGGTGCGAGATCTGATCGGATTCATTAGGTGCTCAAATTGGGTTGTATAGGGGAAGGATCTCTCATGGTATCACAACGGGCCCTATGGGCCTAAGTGAACAGCCTCGGCTGTTGCCATATAAACCTAACCTAACCTACATACGTTTAAAAAAGTTTTGTTCACGACATTCTGATAAGATGTGCATTATTTAATGTTGTGGGCAACATAAATGGGGTGCATTAAACATGGGCGTGTTAAATGTGTTTTTTTAACACGGGCGTGTTTAATGCGGTTTCTAACCACGCTAATTCGCGTTTTAATACAAGCTCTATTACACATTCAAATCATGATACCGCAATCCATCATAATTTATCTGTCAAATTATTATAAAACAAAACTGAAAATAAAAGCCCAAAAATTAAAAAAAAAATTAAAATAAATTTAAAATTGAAAAAATTTAAAATTAAAAATGATTCAGTGTACTCAGTATAATATTTATAATAATACTATATATATATATATATATATATATATATATATATATATATATATATATATATATATATATATATATATATATATATAATTGTCAGCATTCATTTTGATAAATATATTATGATGTTGTGTTTTATATTGTTGTTGTCGTGAACAAAGTATAGTATATAACTCGCATATAATGGCAATTAATCACTCGAACGACTTGCTGCACTCGCCTTCGGCTCGTTCCGCAAACATCGTTCTCGTGGTTAATAGCTATCGTAGGCTCGTTGTACAATATGCTATTAAAATTTGAGTTTGCCGATAAAAAACATCCCGAAAGAAACGAACCAAACATCACTAAACATAAAAACGAATTAAAACTAATATCGACTTTTGCAGAAATTTAGTGTCATGAGACTTCTCCAAATTTTCATTGAATATTAACAGAATATTTAAAGAAGTCTCAACGATACTAAATTTTTGCAGCAAGTCGATATTCATTTTAATTTGTTTTTATATTTTATAAATATTCTGCAGACTATTGACAAATTCAATTTTTCTTCATGTTAAATATCACTAATCTAGACAAACAGTTTTCCTGAAATTTGCGCACGAGAAATTCTTGTTACAGCTAAATTTAATCAGTATTGTTCAGAGAAAATGCGTAATATGGATTTCACATTCAATTAGATATTGTATATTTACCCACTTTTACAATTACCGGTAATGCGGTAAATTTGTGAATCATCTGGTTTACCGATAATCTCTTCGTAAATCGCAATATCGTCGTTTTAAAGGATAAAATTCATTTTATATATCCGTCACTTTGAGCTGTAAATGTTTTAATGTGAATTTTCGTCAACTTAGGAATATTCTTTTATCTTTTATTGTAAAAAAACTTGTAAGCATAATTATGTTAATATGTCTCTTTAAAGTCAAATATTCACCTGTATATGTATTTGTTTTCTATTTCTTTACTTATTTGAAACTATTTAATGCTGTAATTTTTAAAACATTTTATACATATATATTGTAATCATAATGATGGTTGCGACCGTAACTACGTGGTAATTCATGATCACTGAATCAAACACTTACTATGTTTTTACCACAAAATATTTATTGTATGTATATATATTATATTACACAAATATACACATAAATTCACGACTTAAGTTTCGACGTTTGACGGTCATTATCAAGTTATGTGTATCATTTATGTGTATATTTGTGTAATATAATATATATACATACAATAAATATTTTGTGGTAAAAACATAGTAAGTGTTTGATTCAGTGAACATATATTGTACTTAATTTTGTCCTGTAATTGGTTATCTGTTGGGCAAATAAAGTTATTATTATTATTACGCACATCAAATATAATAGCATTTATAGATTTATATTTAATAAGGGGTTTCCACTTTTTGATTAGGCATGAAGTAAATATTTTAGATTTAGAAATGCCTGGAAATTCGGCTTTGATCGCCAAATTTATTCAAATTCAGACTATTAGTTTTGTTTTGCTCTTTGTTATATTTTGATGTAAAATTGGAGAATTCGTTTCATTAACCCATAAACAGCCAAGCAATTATAGGTAAACTAGAAAAGTTAATTTTAGGTTAACTTGTGCATCAATTTTGATGATTTCTATGATTTATAAGAAAACGTATCAATATATAATACCGTGCGCTCGTTTAAATTATGATTTAGAATAGGCTGGATTTTTTTTTTGTACGGTTGCCCAGAATGCTAATTTAATGATAGAATAAATTTGAGGTTATGGTAAACTATGTGTTAACAGTCAGTAGTGCCAATCTAATTTAAAATTCAAAGCTTAATCATGTTTTAAATGTTCGCACGGTATAATAATACATATTGAAATTTTGGCTTTTAAATATACATGATGTATAGCTGAAAATGTTCAGGCTTTCGTCGATTTTATGAAAATTTGAAGTTTTGAACGAGTGTTTCCACTCCCAGACTAAGCATGAAGTAAAATTTCGAGTTTAGAAAAGCCTGAAAATTTGGTTTGGTCGCGTAGCGCGTAGCGCTACGCGACCAAACCAAATTTTCAGGCTTTTCTAAACTCGAAATTTTACTTCATGCGCCACGCGTATAAAACACTGAAATATTGTGAAATTAGAAATACTCTAAAAACATTTCTTTTTAAATGAGTGATAATCAAAACATGTAAATAATAAATTATTTACTTTTTCTACACATTCTTAAGTCGGGTCAAGCAATACAATGTATCAAATTAACTTATTTAGTAATTTAATAAGAAAAAAATAATAATGTTGCGTTATGGCATAATGGGTTAAATAGATAAATAAATTAAATGATTTTTAAATAACTGTAAATTATTCATATAGATATTTTAATTATGTATCATGTAAAATTGAATTTGTGTTCAGTATTCCGGCACTAGATACCCACAGACGCGTTTCGGACTTCAAGGTCCTCTTCAGCGCTGAAGAATACTGAACATTTCTGACTATTTCAAGCCAATATGTGAAAACTATTAATGGATTTCGATAGCTAACGCCATCTAATACTCTATAATGGAGAATTAGATGGCGTTAGCTATCGAAATCCATTAATGTTTCATGTGTTCAATAAAATATACATTTAAATTATTATGTCTGACATTTTGTATGTCAATTCCTGAAGCGTGTAGCCAAATTAAATTTGAACAATGAATAATTCATGGCACTGTAGAGGTTTTTTTTATTGAACATACGATATCATCAAGTGATTAATAAGAACATAGTGCACGAATATTGACGTTTTCAATATTATTTCTAATCGATTAAAAAAAGTGAATTTAAAAATAAAAAACGTTGATTACCTGTAACCGATATCCATCATTAATCAAAAACTAAAAAATATATTTGTTGTTCCACGACCCTGTATATAATAGAATAAATGTAAAATTTATAGAAAAAAATAGTTGGCGGTGCGGGGGCGGATGTGGCACGGGACGCCGGCCTCGCCGAACGGCACATCCGCTTTAATTTTCAAGAGATAGTCCCAAACGGACGGCACGCGCGCTCCGTCTCTCTCAGCCCCGTCGAAAACGCGCAAGTCCGTCCTCGTCTCCCCTGTGTGTTCCCGTTTTCAGCAGCAGCGCGGCGCGCTCTTATTTGCTTTATTCGCTCCCCCCTTCTCTCTCTCTCACTCTTCACTGAAAACTGAAAAGTTTCCCATTCGAAAAAAAAAACAAAAACAAAAAACAATACACGGAGGAAGGAGATGACAAAAAAAAACAACAACGAGAACGTAGCTAAAAACAAAACCATCTAGCTACCAACATCTAGACGGCGGTGTTTGGAAAAGGAATGGGTAATAAACAACTATTTAAAACAAATGCACAAAAAAAACATTGTTTTCTGCATTTGTTTTAAATGGTTGTTTATTGTAGAAAGAAAAAATTTTGGAAATGTTTAAATGTATAAAGAAATTAATCGGCTGCATTGTTTTTTACTGTAACTTTTAAAGTAATTCTTTATTTGAAACCATCAGGGTTAATAAGAATAATGTTTTTTTTTTAATTTTAATTAAAACAAACATGTTTTATATAAACCGTGTTTTTTTCTTTTAAAGGGCGTTTAAAGCATTAGAAAATAAAAACATTTTTAAAACATGTTTAAATTTTATACACGTTTTGGGTTTTAAACATTTTTTAAAGTTGTTTAAAACACATTTAACATTAAAAACAAAACCATCATCTAGCTACCAACATCTAGACGGCGGTGTTTGGAATCGGTAATAAGTTATAAACAACTATTTAAAACAAATACACACACGAAAACATTGTTTTGTGCATTTGTTTTAAATGGTTGTTTATTGTAGAAAATGAGCATTTTGAAAATTTTTAAATGCGTGAAGGAATTAATCGGCTTCATTGTTTTTTACTGTAACTTTGAAAGTAAATCTTTATTTGAAACCATGAGAGTTAATAAGAATAATGTATTTTTTTATTTTAATTAAAACAAACATGTTTTTTATAAACCGTGTTTTTTCATTAAAAGAGAGTTTAAGGCATTAAAAAATGCACCGTATAAAAATGTTTCAAAGTTAAATGAAAATTTAAAAAAAATGTCCAAAGTATGGAAAATGTCATCTGATGTCAGAATTGTCAACTTAAGTCGAAAGTTTCAATAATTAAAACTGTATTTGTAGACGAAATGTCTCGCCTTTTTTTATATTCTTAGATTTTTTTATGCATTTTTCATTGAAGTTTTTATTAAATTTTTCATCCGATTTTGTTGACGATTTTGTCGAGATTCGTCAGTATTTACATAAATTGTCGCTTTTGACATAATTTGATGTTTTCGACACCAAAAAAGTATGTCTTAGTAAAAAAAACATTCAAATTTGTGTGTTCAAATAATTTTCCAATATATTGATGAATTTGATAAATTATGAATTAATTTTTGAACATTTTTCTAAATCTGAATAATTATATTGAAAATCTGATGAAATTCTAATAAATTGACGAAATATTAAACATTTTATGAAAATTTTACAAATAATGAAATTCTCGATATGTTGAAAATGTAGGTTAGCTACGCGCTTAAGGAATTGACATATAAAACGTCAGACATAATAATTATAATATATTATTTCAGAGTTGCCAACCTACAATATTTTCCATGGCACTCTAGAGGTTTTTGTTTATTGAACATACGATAGAACAAATTTAGTTTGAGACACTTCCATATTCTTATTTAAATCATCAAATCTATAATGAGGATAGTGCTATGATGGACACATCAACATTTTTTTAATATGAAATAAAAACATTTTAAAAATTTAAAACAATCACTTGGAGCTGAACCGAAAACCGAAAACCATAAAAAAAACATTATTTTTTCCGGTACGAAAATAAAATAACGGTTCGAATCCCTGATTTAACCCCCACCCCGAAGGGCCGTAGCCATAAAAAAAATTCGGGGTGGAGGTTAAATCAGGGAATCGAACCGTTATTTTATTTTCGAAATAGTATATTTATGTTTAATGCTTTTTGACAAGTTTTTAATTATTTACATATTCAAAATTTATAAAAAAAACATTGTCTTATATAATTTGGTAAATAAAAACTTTGAGTTGTGTAAATTGATCAGCTATTTTAATAATTCATACCAGTGGCGTAGCCAGGAATTTTACATGGGGGGGGGGAGAATAATATAATTTGCATAAACATAAAATATTTCTATAGAAACTACATAAAAAACAACTATTTATAATGTATTTCGCGTTAATCAGGGCGTGTGCAGATGCTTACTAACGCACAATTTTTCAATGATATTAAACACGCGGCGATTTCAAAAACACAAAATAAAATTGATAGCAGCGACTAGGGGGGGGGGGGGTGTTCAGACACCCCGTAACCCATTCCTGGCTACGCCACTGATTCATACCGGATGTTTGATTAAGGGTGGCCATCGGCTGTATCTCAGAAACTATCCATCGTAGCATCTTGCAGTAAAAAAATTCATAGTAAAAGTGACCAAGAGAAATTGCTGGAAATTACTTGTAAGTTTTCTAGCTTTGCTACTCGAGGGCACAATCTCTATCATACAAGATAAAAACAAGTTTTTATCAAATAAATGCCAAATTAGGCTACGTCAAAAATATGAAATTCTTAATCTATGCAAAATGTTACTCAATTTTAACTATTTTCTCGTTTATTTAACTTTTACATAAACGCAGGGGAGAATGAAAATGTCTATCCGTTTAAATGCCTATAACTTTGGTTAGGTTTTACCAAATTTAACAAAGTTAGGCTCATTTAATAGATAATTGAATGCACTTTAGATATATTTAAGTTGAGATATTAAGCGCCAGAGGGCGCGATTGAAACAATCAATATATTATCTCAATTTTCTTTAAACTATCTGATTAAAAGGTATATGTGAGTTACGTTAGTTAATTAAAATGAAAAATACTGTGAAAACTGGCGAAAACCGCAACTCAATATCTTTATCCTAGCCAGAGATATAGTGAAAATTTGACAAAATGGCGTATTTTGCATTAATAACGCCCTCTTGCCATTAATGTAGGAACTGAAGTAAATCAGAGTACATAATAGTTTAAAGTGCTGTCAATTATCTATCGAATCACTCTAAGTTTATTAAATTTGGATAAGCTTATTTTAAGTTACAATAATTTTAGTCATAACAAGTCTAACTATTTTCTATCTATTTTCTATTTTCTATCAATTTTCTATTTTCTATCTATTTTCCTCTGCATCTTAGGTAAAACCCCAAAACATAACAAGGTAGTTAAAATCGAGCAAAGATTATTTATTTATTTATTATAACGGTAGGCCATTACATCTTAATAACAAATACAAATAACAATGGTAAACAGATTTTTGAACAAAAGGAAATAATAACAAAAGAAACATACATTACAATATGAATATCTACTAAAACTAAAAAGTTTAGTGTATATTAAGATTAATAAATTTTTGACATAGCTTAATTTAGCATTATTTATAAAACCTTGTTTTGTTTTCTTTGTAAAGCTAGATAAAATTATTATATTCGTTATTTTGTTATGTTTTGTTTGTTATTGTTTTAATAAAGTATTGTAATAAGTGTTTTTAATTATAGTAAATATATGCAATTTTAAATATTCCACTAATCTCATAGGCTACTATAATTTAAGATTATAATTGATCTTGTATTTACTTGCATACTCGCTTAACATAACATATAAAAGGGAAAAAGTGATCTCAGTTATTCTTATAATTCTCGTTTTTGACCTCTTGGACATAAAACAAAAGAGGCTAAAGACCTACTAGATTTTAAAATATATTTTTATATGGTGCGCGGTTGGGAATCGGAAAATCTACCAAACTTTTTGCTATATCTTCAGTTAGGATAAAGATATTAGGATGAGGTTTTTACCATTTTTCTCAGTATTTCACCCTGTAATAAACTAGTGTAAGGGAACTATACCTTAAAATTTGAAATTTTTAAGAAAATCTAGATAATATGGTTATTGTTTCAAAATGGACCTCTGGCGGTTACTATAAAAATTAAATTAAAGAGAATACAACAAGTTTTGAAAGTGCTTTTTATTACCTATCAAATGAGACTAATAACATTAATTTTGGTTAATCGTAACTAAAGTTACATGCAGTTCAATGATCACACTTTCTAGCTCTCCCCTACTTCATGTATGCGGGATAAAGAAACAAGTGAATAGTTAAAATTAAGTAAAAGTCAGCGTAGCTTAGGTTTAGCAGTTTTATGATAAAAACCTGTCTTTCTGTTTGGCGATAAATGTTTCGCCCTCTAGCGACGAAGTTAAGAACTTAAAAATAATTTCCAGTGATTTCTCTTGGCCACTTTTACTGTGAATTTTTTTACCCTAACACGCTAAGCTGCATAATTTCTGAGATACAACCGGTGGCCACGCTTAATCAAACAACCGGTACACGCAGAGATTTTTTTAAAGTGTACATAATCCGATGCATGCTCTGTAAAAACCCTAGTGATTATTATTAATTATTTATATTTTTCATACACTCCACGATATCAAGTTTTTTTTATGCGAAACGAGGATATTTCAACGTATGTGTTATTACATCCAGATAATCCGAAACATGAAAAATTGTTGAACGGCAGTTAATACCTAAATAAAATCAACCGGGAAAACTGAAAAGCGAACGATAATAAGCGAGTTGTGGTTAACACGTATTTTAGTTACGCCCATGGAGGGAAAAATGGAGTGAGATAACGATAGGTAAGTGTATATGGAATAGGCATTGGTTTATCTCTAATCGTGTAAATACGGTAATAAGTCCTAATTGCGGTTTTAATATAATCTTGATTGCATCTACATACACACACCCAACAATCCAAACTCAAACTGGATATTGTATGTATACTGCTATAACTACTACTATAATAGTTTATGGCATATAACGTAAACCAATTGCTACTTTATTGTATAAATAATTATATAAAGTTATTTATTAAACTTTGAATATATAATTTGACACTAATTAATAAAATGTTATATTTACTTAAATTCTTCTAATTTGTTGTACAATTTGTTAATCACTTTGATACATTGAACAAATTGATGTTTTGACGAATAAAGCACTAATAACCTTTCTTCACACTTTTATTTGAATTACATTTCGGACACAAAGTGACCATTATCAATGGATTAACACTAATCCATTGATAATGGTACGAAATGTACATTTGGTAATTCAAATAAAAGTGTGAAGAAAGGTTATTAGTGCTTTATTCGTCAAAACATCAATTTGTTCAATGTATCAAAATGATTAACAAATTATACAACAAATTACAAGAATTTAAGTAAATATAAAATTTTATTAATTACATAAAATGTAGTACAAGAGTTTGAATTGAACTAAGATTATGTAACATGTTAATAATTTTATGTAAAAGTATTCCAGTTTTGCATATTTAAATTCTCTAGACATTCCTTTACAATAATTCCAGGTAGAATCATTTTTAAACCAACACGTAGGCTGTGATGGTTTAAAAATTATTCTACCTGGCGTATCAATTCCTAATCCTTTTCGTGCACCGAAAAATTACCATATTTTCGGAAATATCTCGGGCCCGTTTATTGCCGGGCGAGCACCGAGCGAAAACCCCGGGAGGGGCAATTTCGGCACTTAATACCTACCAAACTGCATTTAATCACCTTAAGAATGTTGCATCTAATCCGAAAAGGGTATTATTGCCCCGGTAATTTGGGCACGAACGGACGCCCTTTCTTTTTCCGAAAATGCGCAATATAACGATAAATCGGCTTAAAAATGTTCCGGCTGGTAATAAAGTGATTAAGGCCTTCTTGCAAGCCGTATTGATGGCGTTTTTGAGGTATTATGGAGGAAAAATGAGGGATTATTGGGTATTTAGGGTGGCAAAGTTTTTTGAAAATGTTTATGGGTGGGTAAATTAGAGAGAGCGAATTGCAGAGTTTTTAAATTTTTTTATGAGCAAATAATTTAGAGAAGAAAAATAGTAAAACTCTTGACCATTTTTATGAGCAAGTAAATGAAAGTTTGGCATCACAATAAAACACTTTTTACTTTAATATATAGGTATTTGATTGAAATTCACTTGGTTTGTTTTACTAGTAAATTGTTTTATTTTCAACTAGTTTCGGCTTAATGCCATTTTCAAGAATTTTCACTCTTGAAAATGGCATTAAGCCGAAACTAGTTGAAAATAAAACAATTTATTAGTAAAACAAACCAAGTGAATTTCAATCAAATACCTATATATTAATAGAAATGTTTTACCAAGTGATCAATGAGAAACAAGTTAACGACTTTTTACTTTGTTTGTACAACACTTTTTTTATTTAATGTGACTGCAGTTTGGACAAATTCGACAACCATCTTTGATAAAGACATAATAAAACACTTATTACTTTGTTTGTATAATGTGACTGCAGTTTAGATAAATTCGACAGCCATGTTTGATAAAGACAGGCTAAATTTGTCGAAACTGTAGTCACATTAAATAAAAAGATGTTATACAAACAAAGTAAAACATGTTTTATTGTGAAATTAATATGTATAACAAAGTAAAAGCCTCTACAATATGAAATTTAAAGCTAAGAAACTAACAACAAAATTTACCTACTCCCTATCTAGTAACCGCATCATACCACACTGTTATCTTAACAAGTATGATTGACATTACGACACATGCACGTAATAGCTTTGACAAGTACATTACGTGCTGACAGCTGAACAGCTGATTGCTTACTGTACAACCAAATGACATTTCTTTGATGTACAGGGAGTTTTTCTTTAAAGTATACGTATTCCAAGTTCAGCTTATTTTCTTTAAATCTTTAGTTATTCGTTGTTTACTCTTAAGAGTTCAGTTTGAAGCTTTAAACGAGTGTTTTCCACTCCCAGGCTAAGCATGAAGTAAAATTTCGAGTTTAGAAAAGCCCCGTGAAAATTTGTCGAGGGTCGCGCAGCGACCCGAGACAAATTTTCTGGGCTTTTCTAAACTCGAAATTTTACTTCATGCGCCACGCGTATAAAACACTAGAATATTGTTTAATTTATGTATATTCAAACATCACTTGAAATCTGTGTTTTATACGCGTGGCGCATGAAGTAAAATTTCGAGTTTAGAAAAGCCCAGAAAATTTGTCTCGGGTCGCTGCGCGACCCTCGCCAAATTTTCACGGGGCTTTTCTAAACTCGAAATTTTACTTCATGCTTAGTCTGGGAGTGGAAAACACTCGTTTAAAGCTTCAAATTGAATTCTTTAAAAAAAAAACGAATATCAGAAAATGTATAAGCTTTATTCCGCGAATCAATATTCGGGGAATAAAGCTATACATTTTCTGACATTCGTTATTTTTTAAAAGAGTTCAATTTGAAGCTTTAAACGAGTGTTTTCCACTCCCAGGCTAAGCATGAAGTAAAATTTCGAGTTTAGAAAAGCCCCGTGAAAATTTGTCTCGGGTCGCGCAGCGACCCGAGACAAATTTTCTGGGCTTTTCTAAACTCGAAATTTTACTTCATGCGCCACGCGTATAAAGCACTAGAATATTGTTTAATTTATGTATATTCGAACATCACTTGAAATCTGTGTGGTAATTTAATTTTCATCATTGTCATGGTACTATTAAAAATTATTACAATAAATAACTTGTTCTTTCATGCTCCTTGTTTATTTTGTTAGGGCGCAGGTAAAGTATCGTACGTTACTCGAGTAGTATGGCAATTACATACTCGCGGAATACGGCACTCGCCGCTGCGCGGCTCGTGCACAACATGTCCACCCATATGTAATATGTTGCATACCACTCTCGTTACGTAATATACTATTATGTGTAAAGAATTTAGAGAAGAATAGTAAAACTCTTGAACATTTTTCTGAGCAAGTAAATGGAAGTTTGGTATGACAATAAAACACTTTTTACTGTTTGTATAATGTGACTGCTGTTTAGACACATTCGACAACCATGTTTGATAAAGACAAGCTAAATTTGTCAAAACTGCAGTCATATTAAATACAAAAGTGTTATACAAACAAAGTAAAAAATGTTTTATTTTGAAATTAATATGCACAACACAGTAAAAGCCTCCACAATGCAAAAATTATTTAATGTGACTGCAGTTTGGATAAATTCGACAAGCATGTTTCGACAAGCTAAATTTGTCGAAACTGCAGTCACATTAAATAAAAAAAAGTGTTATACAAAATAAGTAAAAAATGTTTTATTGTGAAATTAATTTGTATAACAAAGTAAAAGCCTCCACAATACAAAATTATAAAGTTTGATTCTACAAAAAAAAAAAAAATGCAAACAACAAATTAAATAATACTCAGTATATTGTTACATTTAAGTTATGAAATCATGTTACAGTACCACGCACAAGTGCTTGCTTGCACTTCAGTGAAATTCTGTTGTTGATATAATTTAATTAGTTGTAGTTGTCCTCATGAACTGTATGAAATTATATATCTAAACAATTATCAATAAATACTATTATTATTATTAATATCATGAAAACAACAGTTTTTAAAAAACTATCGTGCGAACATTTAAATCAGGGTTGTTAAAAAAAACGATTTTCTTTTCATTTTAATTAAAACAAACTGTTTTTTTTACAAAACGTGTTATATTTATTGAAACAGCGTTTAAAACATTAACAATTACAAACATGTTTAAAACACGTTTAAAACGTGTTTAAAACAAAACATACTTGTGAGTATATATATCCCGATAATTACAGCTTTTTTTAAATTTGCGGTAATTCGTTGTTTCAAAGCGGTCAATTTGAGGCTTTTAACGAGTGTTTTCCACTCCTAGACTAAGTATGAAGTAAAATTTCGAGTTTAGAAAAGCCTAAGAATTTGGATTGGCCGCGTAGCGAAGCGGAGCGGCCAATCCAAATTAGGCTTTTCTAAACTCGAAATTTTACTTCATGCGCCACGCTTAATAACACTGATTTACAATGAAGTTAAAAAAACACGCACATACAACAACGATTATAGGCAACCTAATATACGTTAGAGTTATTGGGTTGCTTATAATCACTGTTTTAAACAATTTGTTCAGCGCAGAATTTGACTTACGTTTTATTCACATGTGATAATGCGTTCATCAAAATGTTCAACATTCGACATGTTTGGATTTTTTACTTTCCCCCGTATGTAATACAAAGGGAAAGTATTGTTTTCGTGAAAATTTTCGAATCAAAAATTTTAGCGGAAATATCCGTATTGAGGTCCCCTGAGTCGAATAAGACCATTTTTAAAAAATGTCTGTCTGTCTTTGTGTCTGTGTGTGTGTCTGTGTGCGCTGTACCGCAAAAACCGCTAAAGATATCAAGATGAAACTTGAAACTTAAGCTTTTTGTTACAATCGGAAGAACTGAAAAGCTTTTGGTGAAAATCGGAAAACCGGAAGTGGTAGTTTACTCTTAGCGTTTTTCAGTTTTTTCAGATTTTTTCAATAAATGTTCATCAAACAAAAAATTCTTTCAAATAAAAGTTGTAGGTAATAACAAAATGAAGATATATTGTTTATTTACTTTTTGTTATAGCACTCTTAGTTTTTGAGATATTTTAAAAATTGTTTGTTTTATCTAGTTATTGATGTGTGACAGTGTATGTGTCGATACAATTGAAAAATGTTTCAAATAAAAGTTGTAGGAAATAAAAACTTTTTTGTGGACTCACTTTTTGTCATAGAACTCTTAGTTTTTGAGATATTTAATAAATAGTGTTTTTTTATCTAGTCATTGATTTTTGTCAGTGTGTGTGTTGATACAATTGGAAAATATTTCAAATAAAAGTTGTAGGTAATAAAATATTAAAGATTTTTTGTATCTTCACTTTTTGTCATAGCACTCTTAGTTTTTGAGATATTCAATAAATAGTGTTTTTTATCTAGTCATTGGTTTGTGTCAGTATGTGTTGATCCAATTGAAAAATGTTTCAAATAAAAGTTGAAGTTATCAAGAAGTTGAAGATATTTTGAAAATAATAATGCTACAAATATTTTAAAAGTGATTTAATACGCAATTTACGGGGGAAAGTACTATGATGGACACATCACCATTTTTTGTGATGGTCTTCCGCTCGGTTTATTTTGTACGATTGCAAAAATCCCAATCACGGTCACGATTAATAGTCCGGTCATTAGAGAATTCCCCAACAGTTGGCAGTAAACTCCCAACTGTTATCGTTATTATTATTTTGCCACAATGTTTGGCAACGTTTTATTAAAATTATAGGTTAACAGCATACTTCAATCATTACTATCAAAGATACAGCATGCCAATACAAGGAAAAAAAGCAGCAAGCCTACTGCGGTGAGAATAAAATGTGAACAGAGGTTATGTGTTAACAGCCAGTAGTGCCAATATAATTTAAAATGCAAAGCCTACTCTAATTTATATTTAAAATGATCGCCCGGTATTTCTGTAAAACTGTAACCAACTTCAGAATATAAATAATAACGCATGTATATTTTCAAATATTTGTGTATCAAGTACAATGAAGTGTTTTGTATGAACGAGTATGCACAAACATAATCTAAATTTTAATTAAAACACGAACAGTGGATGGAAACCCCAAAAGATCAGAAGGACCCTCCAAGGAATGGACCCTTTCGCCGTTCTCCGCTTCGCCCTTAAAATAATCTTTGTTTCCACCAGCAACATTCGATACAAAGACTCAAGAAATTTAATAATAAAATCTCGTTGCGATTATTATTAAAATCACTTTTACTTCAGTTTCTTGATGAAATGTTGCTCAGAAAATAATTTGCATGTTCTAATAAATTCTCACAATTAAACATGATTATTTACTTGTAGCAGCACATACTCGGAATTGTTCTTTTTATAACTTTATGTATTTAATAATAATGATAATAACAATAACAGACAAAATTAGTTTGAAATTAATTATTAGTTCGCGATAAATTATGATTCGAAACTAATGTGTTTCTCGGACTTGGAAGATCTAAAACGTTTACACTCATCAACATTTCAAGGTTGATTTTTTTATCCAATTTTTTTTTGCACATTTTCTGTGAAGCACATTACGTTTACGAATAATAAAATAAGGATTAGGCCCAATTGCACCAAAAACACTGTTCAAGCTGAACTCGAGTTCAAGATGACAGTTCCTATTCTTCTGTCGCTTGTGTTTAAGAAGAAGGAAGGCACATACAACATTTACTATAATTTAAAAATGAAATATTAAACGTAATTATTTATAAATTGACTTTAATTTAATGTTTTATGTTTGACAAGTAACATAACCAAAGAGCTATGTCTGATGTATGTATAGTATTTTTAATACCCATTTGGAATAACCCTATCCTTATTTATCAATCATGAATCAGATGAAACAAAAAATTACTAACAAAAATGAACGTCGATTACTAAATAGATGTTACGTCAAAAGTTTGATGTCTGTTAATGTCATCAAATAACGCAAAAATACACTACTAAAACACGATATTCCGATGAATCCAAAAAGCTAATACTTAAGGCACTTCAAAAAGCGCCCGAAGTCCTAAAAGTTCCACAAAGCACATAATAATAATAATAATAACAATAATATATTTATTCGTGCAAATACCAATACATAGTTTACACATGTCAAGAAGGATATATATAATATATAGAGATAATGTAAACATAAAAATAAATTCAACATAATAAACAGGTTAAAATAAGTGTATACATTAGGTGGTAAAATGACAAAAAATTGACAAAACAAACGAGTTAAAATATGTGTATAAATAAAAGCAAACAAACAATACATTATGTAATAAATAATAAAAAATGTAAAATTTTATATGTATAAAAGAACGATAACTCACAAAAAAAAATCTATTCGGACACACAAATAGGATCCACATAAGGAGTAATATAATGAATTCATCACGCATTAAAATCAAACGTTAAAAAATCCTCAATCCTCAAATAAAATGCGTTAACAGTTAACATGTTCTTCATTTCTTGTTTGAACTTTTTTAGATCAAGTTGTCGCAAAATCGGTGGTAATTTGTTGAAAAATTTTACCCCATAATAACTTGTTCCAGTTTGACTGCGCGATAATCTGAGTTTAGGCTGGTACATATTTTCCTTGTTCCTTGTGTTGTAAGTATGGATGTCATCGTGTAACCTGTAATTATGTATGTTCCGTTTCACATACAATATACATTCAAGAATATACGTACAGGGTAATGTCAATATCCCTAGCGTAGCAAAATGTTGCTTACAATCATCCTGGTAATTAATACCTGCAACAATCCTAATAGCTCTTCTTTGCAAAGAAAATAACCTATGGCGACATGAAGAATGACCCCATATAATTATACCATAGGCTAAGTGAGTGTGAACTAAGGAGAAGTAAGCTGTGCGAACCATCGATGGAGATAGGTTGCTATGCAAGTTACGAAGTAAAAAGATCGATTTGTTTACTTTCCTAGCTACATTTTCTCCCTGTTCAGACCACAATAGGCCTTGGTCCAGATACATTCCTAAGAATTTCACTGCTTCATTTCCCTGAATTGACTTACTCAAGGAGAACAGGGTACAACCTACAAGATAAAAACAGATCAATTGATTTCGAATTTAGAAGGAATATGTCTGCAAACGTTTCCCTGGGCAAAACTCGAATTACGAAGAATACTCTACATTTTTTAAGAGAAGTGATTTACAAAATGTATGCCCGAAAGAATCATATTTTTTTAGAAACTATTCACTGACAATTTATGGAAGAATGAACAGAAATTGAAATCTCGAAAAGTTCTTTATATTTGGAAATTAAGAAAACAGGCTTTAGCTTGACATAGCAGGACGGAAGAAAACATTTATTGAAAATGCTTGGAATCAGGTTGAAAAGAATTTTATTTTTAAATAAATATTAAGTTCCTAAATAAGAGAAGATTTGTATAATGTTTTGTGGAACTTTTAGTTGTATTATAATAACATAACAGCATAACGTCCATATAAATTATATTTCATATTATGTAATTAATTAATATGTGTGATATTACGCCGCTACTGGTTGTTTTGAATATCAAGTTACTCCACTAATGCCCTAAGAATAATGGTTTAGATGTCGGCCATTTGACACAACTTGTCAACCTAATTTTGTGTGTGTTTAAGAAGCCGCATACGTTAAGTCACTAAAACAACTGTTACTTCTAAATAGGTATTAAAAATACCATATGTCGATGCCTAATATGTGTGCCAACTTAAATTTTTAAAAATAATAAATAATGGCACTCTTGAAGTTGTTTTTAATTGAACATACAATATCACTTTTATTTTTCACTGTGTGACTAGTTTTGACAACATCCGCTTGTCATTATCAATAATGCTCCAACACAATATTTTACTTGGATGCACATCAAACGATATCAAGCCAGATGAATTCGTTATCAAGACTCCTTGGGATTGGTAATAAGTTAAACAGTGAGCCATGGTTTGACTTATTCAATAATAATGGAAAAACTTTAAAGTGATTTTTAATCGGGAAATTTAATAATGAATTTATATTAAATTAATTAGTTTCTTTTTGGTTCCATTACATTTATATTTAGGTTTATTAGTTATTTTTATATTTCTTTTTATATTAGGGGTTTATAGTTTTACACATAGTTTTACATTTACATTTATATTTATCATTATTTTTTTGTAAAAGGCGATTGCCGTTAATAAATATTATTATTATTATTATTAATGATTTCGATAGCTAACGCCATCTAATGCTTCATAGTGGCATCGTCAGTGACACGAATGCACAAAGTGCATATACAGGTCACTGTTTCGTCCACGAGCGAGCAGAACTCTGTTTGTGAAACCAGAAAACAAATATCAAAATTGAGTTTGTGTTCAGTATTCTGGCACCAGGTACCCACAGACGCGTTGCGGACTTCAAGGTCCTCTTCAGTGTGGTCCCGACCCAGTGCTGAGTTCTGCTCGCTCGTGGACGAAACAGTGACCTGTATGCACAAAGTGCAGCATTCGTGTCACTGACGATGCCACTATGAAGCAATAGATAGCGTTAGCTATCGAAATCATTAATAGTTTTCACATATTGGCTTGAAATAGTCAGAAATGTTCAGTATTCCTCAGCACTGGGTCGGGACCACACTGAAGAGGACCTTGAAGTCCGAAACGTGTCTGTGGGTACCTTTTTTTTATATAGAGAGGTGGAATGTGCACCTTCCCTTCAACAGGGGGTGTGTGGGACTCCTCCCCTTTTAAGGGGAGCTACCCACTAAACCATCTCTCTTTTGGTCTAGGTAACCGGTGGGATCACTTTCCAGCATTCTTCGCCCGGATAACCTTTTTACTGCGCGTTGGCGCTTTCTATCTCTCTCTCTCTCTCTCTCTCTCTCTTCTTGCTCTACTGGTTTGCCCTTGCCGCTGCCATCCTCCTTGTGTCGTCATCTTTCCTTCGCAGCACCATCTCCGCAAATACCTGCAGCGAATCCCATTTTTCCTGTGCCTCCAACATGAGTGGAACAAGCGTTTCGGCGTTCGCTTCCTCCCCCAATACCGTATACATCGTGCCTCTTTCTGTCTCCCACTGGGGGCAATCCAGCAGCGTGTGTTCGGCGCTATCCACCGCCGCATCGCAGTATAAACACTGTTCGCTCTCGACTTTCCGGATCCGGGCCAAGTACTCTTGGAAGCACCCATGCCTAGAGAGTATCTGGGTTGTCCAATGTGTCGTGGACCCGTGACCTCTGCCCACCCACCCTTTAATATCTCGAATGAGTCTTTTCGTCCACTTGCCTTTCCCGTCCTCGTCTGCCTCCCATCTCTGCTGCCACTTTCGCATTGTTTGCGCCCGAGCTTCTTTCTTACAGATTTCTGGTTCCGCGCCCGCTTTCACTTCCTCGTGCACTTTGACCCTCTCCTCAAGCAGGAGGTCTGCCGGAACCAAGGACGCCAAAACCTCCACTGCCGTCGTGGAGACCGTGCGGTACGCCCTTGTGATACGAAGGGCTCCAGTACGTTGTGCCCCCGTAAGCCGCCCCCTGTTTCTAGCGGTCCCCAGGCAGCCGCTCCATGCCGGTGCGCCATATAGAAGTTTCGACCGCGCTACGCAGGCCAGTATTCTCCTGCTTCCCTCTGATGGGCCTCCAATGTTTGTCATTAGCCTCGCCAACGCTATTTCCGTTCTGGCAGCCGATCCCGCTGCCTCTACTACCTGCCTACTTCGGTTGTGGTTGGCCTCCAGGATTACCCCCAAGTACCTTACTTCCTTCCCCACCGGTACTTCTACGTCCAATATGCGGATTGTGTCATTCCGGTCCCTTTGAGCCCTCCTTGTAGAAAGCCACGCGGCTTCTGTTTTCTGCGGGGCTAGCTCCAACCCGATCTCCCCCAGACATTGTCTTATCATAGCCGTTGCTGCGGATGCATTGGCTTTCACTGCTGTGAGATCTCTGTGGGAGATTACTACCGCCAAATCATCGGCGAACCCGAACAGACGTACTCCCTCCGGCAGGTGGAGTGCCAACACCTCATCGTAGACCATGTTCCACAGCAGGGGGCCCAATACTGAACCCTGCGGTACCCCTCCGGATAAACTTATACCTCGAGCGTTTCCCTCGTCCTCGTAGAGTAGCCGTCTATTATTGAGGTAGCTGGAAACTACATTCCTCAGGTACCCCGGGATGCGTCTCCCCTCCAGAGTCGATATAATTTTCTCCCACGGGAGCGAATTAAAAGCATTTCGCACATCCAGCGTTATCAGCACGCAGTGTTTTCTTCTACGAAGTGGGCCAGCATTTGCTTCCGTTTGTACTGCCTGGACGGCCAAAATACAGTCTACTGTCGACCGTCCCTTCCTAAAGCCGTACTGTCTGTCCGAAAGGCCCCTGCCCATTTCCAGCTCTTCGCCTAGCCGATTGACGAGGATGCGCTCGAAGAGTTTGGCCACCCCATCCAACAGGCAGACTGGCCTGTACGCCGACGGGTCGTGCAATGGTTTACACTTCTTGGGCAGTAACATCAACCTTGCTATCTTCCAGCGCTCAGGAAACGTTCCTTCCTGCAGGCACTGGTTGTATACTGCTAGAAAACACTCCTGACGTTCCATAGCCACGGCCTTCACCAACTCGTTTGGGATTCCATCCGGAATGTCTGTGGGTACCTGGTGCCAGAATACTGAACACAAATTCAATTATTATTATTATATATTATTAAAACTAGTCACAAAGTGAGATCAAACATAAGCAGTATATTTTGAACTTCGCAATATGTCAGTGTTAAATACGCGTGGCGCATGAAGTAAAATTTCGAGTTTAGAAAATCCTGAAAATTTGGTTTGGTCAAGGTTGATTCATTTCGAAAATACATTTGTCATTATTTTGTGAAAATATTTGACTATTAAAAAAAAACTGTAAATCATTTTTTCTACATGTTTATAGTGGTATTCATTTTCAATCAAAAAGTAAAATACTGAATAAATAATAAATAAACGGAGTTTATGTATTGGCGTACATACATTTATTTTATGGGCGATAATTGATATATAATGTAATTTGTTTCACGTTAATATTAACAGTGTTATGGAAAAAAGTTGTCATTATTGACAAAAACAGGAAAAACCTTTTCCGCCACAATCACAATTATCTATATGATCATTAAATATAAATACGTCTATTGTAAGTATTTATTGTATATATGTACATACAATTTCATGAAATAATCGTTTTTTTTTAATTCAAAGCAAACTTTTGATTTGTAATAAATTAAAACGTTAGATATTTATTATCGTTAGAAACGACTTTCAGTCTAACACGTCTAAATAAGGGACTAATTATTTATAGATATTTCTTAAATAATAGTTTAACAGGTAAAATTTATCAAAACACGAACTTGAATTTTAAACAAATTTTATGAATATTTAATTATCATATAATGGTTTGTAAATTAAATTCACTTGGTTTTGTTTCACTTATATGTATTTTATTTTCTACTAGTTTCGGCTTAATGCCATTAAAATACATATAGGTGAAACAAAACCAAGTGAATTTAATTTACAAACCATTATATTTTAAAATGTTTTACCAAGTGATTAATGAGAAAAAAGTGTCCGATATATTTAATTATCATATTGAGTAAAGTTGTTTAAAATTCGAATTCGTTTCAAAGCAAACTTTGAATTCGTAATAAACTGAAACTGTAGACATTTATCATCGTTAGAAACGTCTCTCAGTCAAAAACTCTTAAAATGAGGACCAGTTAATTAAAGACATTTCTAAAAAAAAAAAAATAGTTTGACAGGTAAAACTTAAAAATACACGAATTCTAATTTTAAACAATTTTACTGATTAAAACCATTTTGTTCGAAGCACATTTTTAACTTCTTACTATACTTAGTTTCTTGATATTATTTTAAACTTTGTATCCATATTAATAACTATTGAAAATTAAGTATTAGAGTTATGTTTTAAGCTTGAAAATATTTCAGTGTTTTATACGTGTGGCGCATGAAGTAAAATTTCGAGTTTAGAAAAGCCTGAAAATTTGGTTTGGTCGCGTAGCGCGTAGCGCTACGCGACCAAACCAAATTTTCAGGCTTTTCTAAACTCGAAATTTTACTTCATGCTTAGTCTGGGATTGGAAACACCCGTTAGAGGCTTCAAATTTAAGGTTTTTAATAAATCAACGATGTCTGAAAATTCACACCGATTAATCGTAATACGTATACATACCTAAAAGAAAAATTCCTTGTATTTATCTTTTCATTTTATTAATCTCAACATTTCTATACGATTTTTATTAATATTTTTCAACATATTTCTTATATTCTAACACCGATTTTCAAAAAAATTGCAGTATTTTATATTGTAAATAAATCTCGAAAATAAATTAATTAACTTTTATTTGAAATGTTTAATAGTATATTATGCAACAAGTGTTATAAACTGCACTTTAGTCACGAGTTTATTAGGCACGAGCGGAGCGCAGCGGAGCGAGTGTTTAATAATACGAGTGTCTAGAGCAGTTTATAACACGAATTGCATACTATACTTTTTCTACGACTAAAATGCAAACATTTTGAAATTATTATTATTAAACGAACATGGAAACATTACAAAATTATTAAATTATGCTACTTCGGTACATATAAATTAACAGTCACATTAGATACATTATGACAATTGCTGAAGGAAATCATTGATTCTCCTACATTTCTTTGGTGTTGTGTATTATTTATTTTATTTAAGTTGAGAGTATTCCTTGTTCCATTTTCATTACAATTAAAGCTGGAACTTTCAACAATTGGAACATTAATATTCTCTGCAGTATCTTGCACATCATTACGTTGTACAGTATTGAAGATTTTATTCCCTGTCTCAATTTTGTTGTTTAATGAGTGATCTATATAACCCTCTGCCACAGTGGTAGAGCGCCATCCTCCATGGCGCTTTAAAGCAGTGATGTCTGCACCAGAGTCTACTAAAATCGTAGCTGATGATCTTCTCAAACAATGGCCGGTGTAACAAGCAGGGTCAGGCAACTTTAAAAATGTTGCTACAACATTAGCGAGGTTTCCAAATTTATTTATTCCAATGGGTTGTTTGGTACATTTTCCTTTCTGGTAATTTACGAAAAATCGAGTACTTGTCAGGTTTGGAGGTCGAAGTTCCATGTATTTCTTGCAGGTATGATAGAAAGTACCTCCAATAACAAACTGACGTTCCGTTTTTGTCTCTGTATCGGGAATGTGAACTAAGATGGCAGAGTTGAGGTCTTCAATATGACTTGTTTCAATTTTCATCAATTCTGCTCTCTGGCAAGCCCCCATTATGCCAAAAATTAACCCAACCTAAAATATTTATAATTTTAATAATAGTATTTAATTTGGTTTTACATTTTACCTTTGTAAATAGGAGCCGACGACAAAAATTCTTTAATTTGCTGCGATGTCAACGTTTTTGACTTTTTAGGTCTGTAACCGTCTGATTTCCTTTTCAGAAACGCGCACAATTTGGAGTACTTGCTTATATCGATATTATTTTTAATATTTAATGTCATCCGTAACATTGAATAGATTGCCCACAGAGAAGACGGTTTCATCCTTTTTGAAAGTTGTTCGAAATATGCAAGGAGCACATTTTCAGAGAATGAATTTGTTTACTTTTCTTGACGCCAATCTTGGAATACTTTGTATGTACGTTCGTATTGGTTTTTCGATTTCGGCGGCAGCAAACTAGCAGCTGCTTCAATAATTTCGGGGGGATCCTCGTCACTTTCACTATCGTTCATTATTTACACGAAAAGTACTTTTTTGCGGTTTTCAACAACTTTGATAGTTTCAACAAATTTTGTAATTGTTTTAGTTATATGAAAATCGTGACATTTTTAATTTTGCACAATTTTTGTAAATTCTTGGAAATCCATTCAATGACTTGGTCAGATGTCACGATTCCAATTTTATAATTTTGTTTTGCTGTATCTGGGCCTGCCCACATACAGAGTATTTTTCTTATAGGTATACATATTACGATTTTTCAATGTAAATTGTCAAACATTCGTTGTTTTCACCTTTCAATTTGAAGCTTCTAACGAGTGTTTCCAATCCCAGATTAAGCATGAAGTAAAATTTCGAGTTTAGAAAAACCTGAAAATTTGGTTTGGTCGCTCCGCTTCGCGGAGCGACCAAACCAAATTTTCAGGTTTTTCTAAACTCGAAATTTTACTTCATGCGCCACGCGTATAAAACACTGATTTTAAGTAAATTTCAAAATACACCCACACCTTATTTTTGATCTTCACGTCAATACACTCTACAAATGTTTACTATTTATTAGTATACTTATTTATATACACCTTTTGTTGTAACTCTTAGATTTTAATATATTATTTTTTCATATTTAATTAAATAGAGTAGCTACAAAATCTAGTCAAGTATTTTCAAATCAATTCAAGTGGTAAGGAAATTAAGTATAGTTACATGAAATCAAGTAAAGCTTGAAACAAAAAATGAAGTAACTAAAAACTATTTGAAGCTTCTAACGAGTGTTTCCAATCTCAGATTAAGCATGAAGTAAAATTTCGAGTTTAGAAAAACCTGAAAATTTGGTTTGGTCGCTCCGCGAAGCGGAGCGACCAAACCAAATTTTCAGGTTTTTCTAAACTCGAAATTTTACTTCATGCGCCACGCGTATTAAACACTGATTTTAAGTAAATTTAAAAACACACCCACTCCTTATTTTTGATCTTCACGTCAATACATTCTACAAATGTTTACTATTTATTAATACACTTATCTATACACCTGTTGTTGTAAATCTTGGATTTTAAGATATTATTTTTTCATATTTAATTAAATAGAGTAGCTACAAAATCTAGTCAAGTATTGATTTGAATCAAGTCAAGTGGTAAGGACATTAAGTATACTTACATGACATCAAGTAAAGTAGCTTGAATAACAAGTGAAGTAACTTAAAAACTGAGCCAAGTGCTTAAAAATCAAGCCAACCCACTGAGCAAAAAACAAACAAATAACGTTATATCAACATTGTAACAACATTAAACGTTGTTTTAATGTTGATGAAACATTACTTAAATGGATTTTCTCAGTGGGAAATAACTTTAAGTAACTTAAAAATTGGGTCAAGTATCTTGAAACTCAAGTTAAGTTGCTTACAAATCAAGTCCGCTGATCTAAAATAAAGCCATGCGTGAAACTCTTAAGTTCGAAGAAAATTTTAAAGAAAATGAAGGTTTTAACAACAAATATTATAAATTCTAATACAACAGAATAATAATTAAGTTTTTGTATTGTTAAAATTAACATTTTCCATTGTAACTGACTAAACTTTCAAAATATTTACGTTCAACTCAAGTTAAGTTGCTTACAAATCAAGTCCGCTGATCTGAAATAAAGTCATGCGTGAAACTCTTAAGTTCAAAGAAAATTCTAAAGAAAATGAAGGTTTTAACAACAAATATTATAAATTCTAATACAACAGAATAATAATTAAGTTTTTGTATTGTTAAAATTAACATTTTCCATTGTAACTAAACTAAACTTTCAAAATATTTACGTTCAGCGTAACAATCACGTGTGAATTTCACAGTATGTCGTATTTTTCCTTCATTGTCGCTTCTGAAATAACAAACCATGGGAACTCTAATGCAAATTACTTATTAGAAAAAATTATTCATACAAAAAAAAAACACAATTTCTTTTTACATTTCTCTATGAGCCTGGCTCAGCACACACACAATTTTTTTTTCGCTATTTAATGCGCGCAAGTTTATAACGGCACTAATTACGGTAATTGTGAGCCCTCGTTGTCCGTGCTAAATTAATTATAATAATTAATATCGATGCACACACACATATCCATATGTGCACACACGAACGATATACAAATTATTGTTATATTAATATATCGAGCAGGCCGTGGACACTCGTGCAGAAAATTCAAGTCTATGTTAATTAAGGAGAGTGTGCATACTGCAATTAGGGATATTATTAATTGTTTTTATTATAAACATAAAGTGCAAACAAGAAATACATTTAATAGTAGTTTACGAAGCAAGTGCGAAAAAACAATTCTCCCGCGTGAACGCATTTTTGCAGCGCGAGCGACGAAGAAGCCTTAAAAATCTAACAATTAAAACATTATGATATTCTATTATAAGCAATAAAACAGTTATTGCTCACAATAAAACACTTTACTTTGTTTGTATAACACTTTTTATTCAATGTGACTTCTACTTCGTTAAACATGTTTATTTCACAATAAAACACTTTTTACTTTGTTTGTATAACACATTTTATTGAATGTGACTGCAGTTTCGACAAATTTAGCTTGTCATTATCAAACATAAAGTTTGTAAAGTAAGGTATGTTTGATAATCTCAAGCTAAATTTGTCGAAACTGCAGTCATATTCAATAAAAAGTGTTAGACAAACAAAGTAAAAAGAGTTTTATTGTGAAATACAATACAGAACTTATTGTTCATATTAATTCTGCAAAATAATCAAAATTAGCATCAATTTGAAGTATAGACATTAATTTTGTTTTTTGGTTCATTAAAATCGTTCGACAAATAGCGAAGCTACAATTTTTGTCGTTCATAGCGGCTGTATGGAGTAATTTACTATATTGGCAATTATTTCTTAAAAAATCTGAACTCTAATGAAATTGTGCGTTGTACACGCAGACTTAAATTTAAAAGTTGAAAATCATTGATTTTGTGCTAGGCAACTAAACATGCTTAACCGTATATTAGACAATTTGTTTTATATTCTAGTAGATATATTTTTTCTGTAATAAACGTTGTCTATAGATATTGAAAAACTAATTTAAAAATAAATATCAAGATTTATATTATTAAACATTTTTGTTTCTGTCCATAGTGCTCTTGATAAAACTACATGAATCTAGTGGTATAGCAAGGTCAGCTGGTACTTGATGTAGGAATATTTTGTCATGATTAGTTTATACCTACTATCTAATATCATAGGTAGTATATATTTTAAACCTCACAATGAATTAGTGAATTATACGCGTGGCGCATGAAGTAAAATTTCAAGTTTAGAAAATCCTGAAAATTTGAATTTGCCGGAGCGCGACTCGCTTCGCTCGCGCGCCCCCTAAACTTGAAATTTTACTTCATGCTTAATCAGGGAGTAGGAGACACTCGTGAGGATAATACTGACACCTTAATAACAAAATGCCTTAAATTAGTAATGCTTAGAAAAGTGGAAACAGTTCTGTAAACATATTTGAGGTAAAATAAATAGCCTAGATTGTCTCTTGAATTGTTAATATGTGCGATTTTTTGTGATTTTGGTGACATTTTTAATAAAAATAAATAAATCACGCACTAATAACTATTAAAGTTAGAAACAGGGTAATCTACTTATTTTTTTAGCACAAATATCTTAAAGCGTCCAGCGTAAATTATTATTTACTGAAAACATTGCTTTTAAGGAAAGTAATAACTTTGAGCGCTTGTACTTAAGTTATTGATAATGAGTGCTTTGCACTCGAAATGTACATCTAACGAATAAAAATAAAAGTAAAGTAAGGAATAAAATTATTTTTTATTATGCTTATACTTAACAAATTTTCAAGTTACAACAATCTAATGTCGATACGTACGAAAATATACCAAAAAAAAAACAGCGATTTATTTGTTTGTAACAATGTAATGTAGGGTTTAAAACTGAATTTTTGTCTTTATTTTTATTTAAAGTCATTGTGCACATTATCAATATCAATGATTGATGAGTGTTTGAAAAAAGGTAACATTTCCATCGTTTCTCTTTTTAGAGAAATCACAAAAATATGATTAAATGGTCCTTTTTGTTCGAAAACGGACATTTTGACTAGGTTTTTCTATGGCAATTGTGACGATATTACAAAAAAAGTAACAAGCAAAAAATGGAAATGTTATCTTTTGTTCGAACACTCCTCAATTATTCTTACATGAAAATGGCACTACAAAATTATTTTTTCAACTTCATCAATAAAGTACGAGTATGTTAGGCAACCGAACATGCTTAAATGTAAATACATTTAATTCTGGTTTTAATTTTATAATTACATTATATTTTTCTATATTATACTAATAAAATACTTACATTCTTAGATTGAAAAGCTACATTTAAATTGTATGATTATAATAATAAAAAATAAACTTTTAATTTTCTGTTTTAACAGAATTCTGCTCAATTGGATCAACGAAACAAGTGCGGTAATTACGCTAACAAATGATAGGTGGCACTACTAGCTTTGATTGCTTTATATATTTATCATTTAAATAAAAACGAATAATTTATAAATTATTGATTTTATAAGCTATTTTATAAGCAAATTAGTATGCTTAAACAATAATAGAAGTGCAACTATTATAATAGAAATCTGCACTTATTACAAAACTACAGACTTCTGTAAAAATAGAAACATTTAATTTGAAATTTTCCAGAATTGTATTTTTGATGTTGAAAACATTTTAAACAAATTTAGAATATAAGTGACAGTGATTAATATACTTTTGGACCTATTTGCTATTGTATTAAACGTTTTATATTGTATTTAAGCTTTGAGGAAGTAACA
This sequence comes from Philonthus cognatus, assembly GCA_932526585.2. Taxonomy (NCBI): domain Eukaryota; kingdom Metazoa; phylum Arthropoda; class Insecta; order Coleoptera; family Staphylinidae; genus Philonthus; species Philonthus cognatus. Next base: position 51,309,485 of record OW052247.1, on the reverse strand, counting down.
TTTTTTATTCAATACGAAAGCGACATCTCTCAGAAATATATTACATGACATGAACACAAAATATTTACCTTTGTAAAAATCAGATGGCCTTTGTATTAATATTCTTTTCCTGCCTACTAAATTTTGAAAGTCATATATATTTGTATGCGATTTCTCTTTGAATATTTTTATAATAAATTAAAAGTAGGATCAAAAATCAAAAGTACAGATTTTATATAAATTTTGATGTACTTTTGTATAGGCAACTTAATACTCATGTGTATTTGGCTTCCATCGATAAGGTACGGGAGGATGGGCTAGCAACTGTATTAAAAGTTGCGTATATTAGAATCAATTCATTGAGTAGATTTATAGCAAATGACAAAAATAATCAATTGAATTTGACAAATTCACCAAATAAGATTTTATATAAACTTTGCAAATGTCACAAAAGAATTATTAATCTATATTTTTGCACACTTTTAATAAACGTGTCACAGGACAATATACTTGACTAAAGCCAACAAAAGAACAAAGATAGCAAGTTGAATGTTTTTTTCTTTAATTTTCAATAAATACATGGAATCTTTTGACTAATACAAATACCAAACATGACGTTTAGCAACCCAATAGTTTGCTTGTGCTAATGCACTAATTGTTGAAAACAGTGGTTATATGTAACCCATTTAACAGTGACGTGACGACAGTGATAACCCAATACACATGGGTTATCATTGTCATCACGTCACTGTTAAATAGGTTACATATAATCACTGTTTTCAACAATTAGTGCATTAGCACAAGCAAACTATTGGGTTGCTAAATGTCATGTTTGTGCATTAGCATAAACAGATTGACTGCGATTGACGATCTTTGTCTAAATATATACAGGGTGGTCCATCTCAGAGGTAGATAACTGTAGGGGTGGCCTCTTGGCCTGTACCACCGCAAAATTTGCAGATCTATTGTGGATGATGGTAACAACCACTGAACAAAAAACAAACAAATAACGTTATATCAACATTGCAGCAACATTAAACGTTATTTTAATGTTGGTGAAACATTACTTATATGTGTTTCTTCAGTGGAAAGCTACTTTATTGAGTGACATTTTTAAAAATAACGCCGAGACACGTCGATTTTTTTTTCGGGGGGATAACTTTTCATGTCATTTCCAGCTTCCTAACTTCAACCTCTTAATCTAACCTAACTTCATTCTCCGATTTTAAATAGGGAAAGTGGATCGAGTGATATATTAATGAAAAGCTCTTTTGATTCGGAATACAACGGTCTCATTTATTTTCGATTTCATTGGGCCCGTTCATAAGAGACAAAAGTTGTGAGTTTACTGCCAACTGCTGGGAAATTCTCTGATGAACGGATTGTTAATCGTGAACGTGTTTGGGATTTTTACAATCGTACAAAATAGACCGACCGGAGTACCGTTCATTAGATACCAACATACATCACGAAAAAATCCAAACATGTTGAGCGTTGAACATTTTGAAGAACGAGCCCATTGGTTCCTGAGTGAACAGCAACATTTCGAAATTTTAATTTCATCTGCTTAGCGCCACAAAAAGAGTTAACAATCCAGCAAGGAATGTAAAATTGATGGGTAATTTATGATCATAAACGAAACATGATTTTCGGCAAGGGACAAATGTTAAAATTGACATGTCAAAAGAAATTTTAAAATTATGTATTTGAGATGTAGTTGAGATAAATAAGCTTGGTACCTCAAATGCTATTTCGAAGAGTTGCTGTTCCTACAGAAATCAATGAAAACGAAAACAAATGACACTGTTGTATTCGGAGTTGTTCAACGATATATCATTCAACCCAGTGGAGAACCGCCGAAAATAGTCAAAACCGAGAGATCTCTAATTCTTTAATTTGGAGGGGTGACACCATGAAATCTTGCACCACCTAAAAATGTAGCTACATTTTTAGGTGGTGCAAGATTTCATGGTGTCACCCCTCCAAATTAAAGAATTAGAGATCTCTCGGTTTTGACTATTTTCGGCGCTGCCCCATGACGGCGCCCGGTGCGATAGCATATAGATTGGCCAGACAGGAAGAAATTTTAGAACACGCGTAGAAGAACATAAAAAATTAATAGTTAATAAAAAATATTCAACCGGATTTGCACAGCATTGCATCGAAGAACATCATATTTTCAACTCAACAGATTGTAAAATCTTATACTCAGGCGATTCTTAAACTTCCTTAAGGGATTGAAAATCAGGATCACTGTTGCATTCAGAGCTTTTCAACGATGTATCATTCAACCCAGTGGAGGTCCTACCTACATGTTTAGGTGGTGCAAGATTTCATGGTGGCGCCCCTCCAAATTAAAGGATTAGAGATCTCTCGGTTTTGGCTGTTTTCGGCGCTGCCCCATGACAGCGCCCGGTGCGGTCGCACCGCCCTAGGGCCGCCATTGATTCAACCCATCGGGGGGCGAAGTTAGGTTAAGTTAGGGAATTGAGGTTATGAAGGCGGAAATGTCATCAAAAGTTGTCTCCCTTGTAAGTAAGTAAGTAAGTAAGTAAATTTATTCTTGCTTAAGACCAGAGGTTTACAAACGTCAATAAGAGTGGTAGAAAAAATATAAATATAAAATATAAAAAATACAAATATAAAATATAAAATATAAAATATAAAATATAAAATATAAAATATAAAATATAAAATATAAAATATAAAATATAAAATATAAAATATAAAATATAAAATATAAAATATAAAATATAAAATATAAAATATAAAATATAAAATATAAAATATAAAATATAAAATATAAAATATAAAATATAAAATATAAAATATAAAATATAAAATATAAAATATAAAATATAAAATATAAAATATAAAATATAAAATATAAAATATAAAATATAAAATATAAAATATAAAATATAAAATATAAAATATAAAATATAAAATATAAAATATAAAATATAAAATATAAAATATAAAATATAAAATATAAAATACAAACAGAAAATATAAATATAAAATACAAATATAAAATACAAATATAAAATACAAATATAAAATACAAATATAAAATCAAAATATAAAATCCAAATGTAAAATATAAAATATAAAAGCCAAACATAAAATGTAAAACACGATAAAATACAGAATAAATACTATATACGATACAACATATTAAAAACATTTAAAAAGAAACATTGAAATAAAAATTGACGTGTCTCGGATATTTTTCTAAAAATGCCGCGTAAGTCAACAAAGTAGATTGTTACCTCTGAGATGGACCATCTTGTATATCATTAAAGGCAGGATGCCTTCAAATGTTCATATTTTTATCACATCACAATGCTCTTGTAATGTTGACTAAATATAATCCCACTGAACAAACTCATTCAAGTAATGTTTCATGAACATTAATACAACGTTTAATGTTGGTAAAATGTTGATATAATGTTATTTGTTGGTGTTTCGCTCAGTGGGAAATTATTTAAATATTTTTTGCTTAGTGGATCATTTGTTACTTCATACTGTAGTGCCACAACATACCAAGAACGTAGGAATTCTTAATATGTTCGAACATACGGTATATATAATATCTAACATTTCTTTTATAATGTTTACATGATTTTTAATAATAAAATTTAACACCCTCTAATAAATACATACGCCATAAACTTTTCTCCAATTAAGGTTTCTATTGTTGTAGACATGCCTCAGTCGTCCACGTTTGGAAACGTTAAAGAGGTAAGAGAAGATTGCGCGCCGAGATGGCCGAAGAAATTGTGATGGCTGTAAATTGTGGTTTTAAAACTGTTTTATATGTGGAAATTATGGTCGCGGATTTTATATAACCCTGCCCAACGACGACTGACTCTGTGAGACTCGGCAGAAAAGAAAACCTGTAAAACATTTTAAAACCGTCGCTAATGCCGAGTTATCGCATAGACAGAACATCTGAACAAGAATACACATGAGATGAAAAAGTATCTTTACAATACACAAAGAAGATATTAAAAGTTGTAAAAAACGCCTTTGATATTTAGACCTGTGGAGAATCAACTGTTTAACTTTTTGATTAGGTATATAAGGTACGATTCACGAGAGGTGTCCCATAGCTTGCTTGATTTGTAGTGCTTTCTGCATCAATACATGTAATACGAAAATAGTTTGATGTCATCAGATTACGTGTGTGAAAAGAGATAGAAAACTTCATAATATGTCGGCTATGGTTTTTTTTAGATGAAACGTATGTTCCGGTATGTAGCTTTGAAATTTTAAGGTTAAACGTCACATTCTGACAATGTTTTCGTAACACTAAATCTGCAAAAACCCAGACACAAATCATTTTAATTATTGTGCACAATCGTTTTAAATGTGAGTGTTTAAGTGGCATAATTCCAATTTCCACTGAATAGTTCAGGTATTTACAGAAATAAATTATTCATTTATGTTGATTTTGTGTAAGCTTAAACGAAAATGTTGAATCGAATGCGCATTCAGTAGATTTGGCAAATAATCATCGGAATAATCTGTTAATACAGGGAATTTTTGTTTTAGGTCTACATATAGAGAACATTCTATTAGGTATACATATGCATACGCTTATTTTTAAAGAGTTCAATTTGAAGCCTAGTTTTCCACTCCCAGACTAAGCATGAAGTAAAATTTCGAGTTTAGAAAAGCCTGAAAATTTGGTTTGGTCGCGTAGCGCGAAGCGCGGAGCGGCCAAACCAAATTTTCAGGCTTTTCTAAACTCGAAATTTTACTTCATGCGCCACGCGTATTAAACACTGAAAGCACTGAAATATTGTGAACGAGTAAACTTTGCTTGAAATCAGTGTCTTATACGCGTGGCGCATGAAGTAAAATTTCGAGTTTAGAAAAGCCTGAAAATTTGGTTTGGCCGCTCCGCGCTTCGCGCTACGCGACCAAACCAAATTTTCAGGCTTTTCTAAACTCGAAATTTTACTTCATGCTTAACCTGGGAGTGGAAAACACTCATTTAAACTTCAAATTAACTTCTTTTAAGAAAACAACGAATATTTAAAAATCTACAACACGTAATTGGGATATGTATACACAATAGAAAAAAATCAATTATGATTTAAAGCTTTTTTAAAAGAAAGAACACTCAGTAGATTTGGCAAATAGTCATCGGATTAATCTGTTAATACAGGGAATTTTTCTTTTAAGTATACATACAGGGAATTTTCTATTAGGTATACATACATATGCATATGCTTTTTTCTAAAGTATTAAATTTGAAGCCTAAAACGAGTGCTTTCCACTCCCAGACTAAGCATGAAGTAAAATTTCGAGTTTAGAAAAGCCTGAAAATTTGGTTTGGCCGCGTAGCGCGAAGCGCGGAGCGGCCAAACCAAATTTTCAGGCTTTTCTAAACTCGAAATTTTACTTCATGCGCCACGCGTATAAGACACTGATTTCAAGCAAAGTTTACTCGTCCACAATATTTCAGTGCTTTCAGTGTTTAATACGCGTGGCGCATGAAGTAAAATTTCGAGTTTAGAAAAGCCTGAAAATTTGGTTTGGCCGCTCCGCGCTTCGCGCTACGCGACCAAACCAAATTTTCAGGCTTTTCTAAACTCGAAATTTTACTTCATGCTTAGTCTGGGAGTGGAAGACTAGGCTTCAAATTGAACTCTTTAAAAAAATCTTGAAGCGCGGAGTGGCCAAACCAAATTTTCAGGCTTTTCCAAATTTTCAGGCTTCTCTAAACTCGAAATTTTACTTCATGCTTAACCTGGAAGTGGAAACACTCGTTTAAACTTCAAATTGACCTCTTTTAAGAAAACAAAGAATATTTAAAAATTAAAACACGTAATTGGGATATTCAATAGAAAAAAATCACAAGAAATTATGATTTATAGCTTTTCTGAAAGAAAGAACACTAATATACTTGAGACCTAAACAGTTTGACATTGTCATGTAACTTTAAAATTTGACACAACTAGAAAAATTCGTTGCAGATACAACTGTCGACATACTCCCTAAAATATTTGAACCACACATTCCACATCAATGAGTCAAAGGACATCTCTCCCGATATCCACTATAGTAAGCTATTGATTATAAATACCTACGTAGTATTTGAAACGTACATCTAGCAAAATAAAACTTATTGTCAAGAAAGTGTTAGTGTTTTCAATATAAGGTAGTTCAAACTCAATAAACCGAATTCCTGTGATTAGGATTTTAATTTTCCCACTGAGCAAAAAACAAACAAATTACGGTATATCAACATTGTAGCAACATTAAACGTTGTTTTATTGTTGATGAAACATTACTTAAACGGATTTGCTCAGTGGGTTTTGTTGTTTTTCAAAAGCTTTTTGAGCTTTTTCTATGCTGGCTAAAACTTAGTGAATTGGAACAATCAAATCTTAATTTCTGGTATTCTGAAGAATTACTACAAAAACTGAATTGATCTAGTTCCAATTCATTCGAAGGAAGTTACGACTTCCTAGGTAGAAAATTATGAACAGCTCTCGATTCTCTGTGATTCATCAAGACACAATCAACAATAAAACTTAATTTTCTAAAAGGGAAAAAAAACTAAACCAACATCATAAATCTCCTCTTCCCCGGAAATAACCTTTGGTCTTTAGTCATGCTCTGAAAGCCCAGCCATCCGCACAAACTACAGAAAACTTTTTCCTCTTCGACGGCGGACATCATCAACATAATGATCGAGACAAACGAAGGCCAATTACGGATGACGGAATTCAGGTGTGCGGCAAGTGGAGCGTGAATCTTCTCCTCTTGTTCCTACCTTCTTCCCCAGTACCGAAGCACAATTAAAACTCAATCCGCTCCTCAAATTACACTTAATGGCGCGGTCGGTACGCCACTGGACTACCTGAGGAAGAGGTGTTATTAGCGGGGCCCGGGTGCCCCCTTTGTCGGCTCAATTCGAGACAAAAAGGCCTTGCGCGCTCGGGAAAGAATTAAAAAAAAATACGCGTGTCTTTGATGACCGGCGCGATGCATTGTGGTAATCCCTCCACGGCTATTATGTTGAGACAGAAAGGAAATGCATTCCATCAGATGGGTATTTTTATGTTGTTTTGGTTGGTAGAAAAGAAGAAGTATCCTACTGGATTTATTTAAGTGTCGGTATAGAAAAACTGGTGTTAATGGATGATTGTGATTGCTTGGTTATGCAACCAACAACAAAAATTTTTTTAAACAATAATTATTTCTAAATATTTATTATTAACATTGCTAATACAATCTAATTATTTCAATTAACCATAACCAATTACGTAATTTGGGAGGAATTGACTAAACCGTAAACTTTTTACTAATGACAAATTGCATGGGTGTTGTGAATAGCCCCCTGATTATGAATATAGAGTTGTTTTCTGAAAAATCTAACCAGTTTTATTTGATATTTATCTATGAATTCTTGTCTAGTTAAAATTGACGGAAATAACTGTTTTTGTGTTGTATTTCCGAGGCCGCAAATCCACCCTGGGTCAAATTTAAAAAAATAACTTATGCCTGAAAATGTTCTTATACACTTTGCAGAATATACAGTGTGTATCAGCCAAATGGAATAAATTCGATAATAAATAAATGGGGGCACTTCGATTAGTATTTTTAGTTGGGCATTTCTTTTAACGGAAACTATTTTTCAAGGTGTCATGGCCAACAGTGGCCAACACCAACTTTCTTATTTTAAGTGCAACACCCTTTCTATTATTCAATTTTTGGATTCTTCAGAAAATTCTAGACATATTTCATGTACAATCTCCTATACCTATCTTCAACTGTTTCGGAAATATTAAGTGTTTTCAGATTTGATGCAAAAATTAACATTAAAAAAAAAAAGTATTTGATTACAGAAATTCTCTACAACACACTCAATAATTATTACCCATTTAGGTCTGATAATGAGAAAGTAAACAAAAATCACAACATAAGCTATAAATACTTTTTTTCTGATTGATACAATAATGAGTACTATTGCTTTGGTTACGATATGTCATAACATACTCATATTTCCCTAGGGAAATATTGAACTAGTTGACAATCCATATTTCCCTAGGGAAATATTAAACAATTTGACAATCCATATTTCCCTAGGGAAATATGAATATATTTCCCTTGGTTGGCTATACATTCCTCCGGCTTCGCCGTCGGGTGTAACTAGCCAACCTCGGGAAATAATCTCTTCATATTTTCCTCGATGCAATAATAATAATTGTTTACTTTTATTAAAACGCCTATCCTTAGCAAATTGTTGTCTGCCTGCATGACAGCATAGTTGTCAGTGTTGAAGTCGTTTGAATTTCGTTAACTGCCTGTCAGAAAAATGGTTTATTTATCAGATAAAATAAATAACAATACTACAGATGATTGGTTATAGAGATAGCACACGAACACAAATTGAAGCTGGTCGCTTATTTCATGAACATTTTTAAAATTTCCGCCTACATCAGAAAGGACAATTAGTAAAATAGTAAAGCAGTTTCATGAGCTTGGATATGCAAGGCAGATAAAAAATGCAGCTGCCAATGATGATACCAAATTGGATATTATGCTTGAGTTTGAGGAAAAACCCGCATACTTCTAATCGACAAGCAGCCACAATGTTCGATGTTAGCCAATCATCGATTTTTCGAACATTAAAAGAAAATAAAATGCATCCCTATTAAATCATACCAACTCAGGAGTTTATGGAACACGAGTGATAGGAAAACGTATTTTTGTTAACAAATGATGGCAATGTTAAATAACAATGTTATCCGACTAGAACATGTTTTGTTTTCTGATGAGTGCACCTTTAGACTTCACGGTCATGCTAATCATCAAAATTGCCACTATTAGTCGACGGAAAATCCTCACTGGACGAGGGAAGAACACACGCAATACCCTGTAGAGGTGAATGTTTGGGCAGGAATTGTTGGAGAACATATACGTTTTTTTTTTCCTTGATGACAATTAATCAATATTTAGCACTACTCTAAAATTTTGTCGTGCCAACTTTGACAAACTTATATCCTGATCAAGCAAACCCACAAGTTTCAGCGAATATGATATGGTTTCAGCAAAATGGAGCACCGCCCCATTACCAAATCAATGTCTGGCAGTACCTCAACCCAACCAAATATTTCCAAATCGGTGGATACGGAGGCGTGAATCGATGGAATGGCACTGGCCATTCCATCGATTCACGCCTCCGTATCCACCGATTTGGAAATATCTCCATCCCCTGATCTGACGTCATTAGACTTCTTATGGGGATATGTCAAAAGTATTGTAAGTCCCTCGACTTAGCTGACTTAAGAAAACGAATAACGCTTGTGATTAGATCGGTCACGCTTGAGATGTTGAGTAACGTTAGAAGAAATTTCTATTTAAGATTAGGATGTTGCCCAGACGTTCGCGGCGAGCATTTTGAACATGTTTTTTTTTGTTTTTTTTACATTACCAACAAATGAACAGTGTTACTTATAAACTAAAAATACCAATCGACGTATCCGAGCGTTTTTTTTAACACACCCCCAGTTATTTATTATCGAATTTAGTCCATTTGGCTGATACACACTGTATACAGGGTGCCCGTATTTCAACAGAATGTATGGGGATCTTGGTTATTTGAAGAGATAGATAGTCGGTTAAATTGGGGTAAAGGTGCGTATTTTAGGGCCTAATAATAATCTGAAAACAAATTTAAAATATCTTCTTTCGTTTTTGAGATATTGTCAAAAAATGGATTTTTTTGAAATTTTGTTTTTATTTTTTTATTCCAAAACCATTGAATCCAGACATTTACAACTTTGACATTATAAAGACACTTTTTAACGAGACATCAAGTAACATATTTTATTTTAAGATAACTATAACATTTACCCAGAGACCATAGACAACATTTATTTTTCTTATGGGCGATATTTTGGATTTTCATACTTTTTGGAAGAATATTTTTTTCTGAATTCAATGATGTATTATACTTATAGTTTATTCTACATTTTATAGGTAAAATTAAATCTTTTGTTTTTTGTAAAGAGTGCCTTGGAAACAGATGAGTAACTCACTCATTTGACAACTTCTAGGACCTATAATTGTTGTTAAAATATATCACCAGTTGTAATGTATTTTAAACTAACGAGTGTTTTCCACTCCTAAATTAAACATGAAGTAAAATTTCGAGTTTAGAAAAGCCCTGCGTAGAAAATTTTCACGGGGCTTTTCTAAACTCGAAATTTTACTTCATGCGCCACGTGTATAAACCACTGATTTACAGTAAAGTTAAAAATATATTACGCTTAAATGTGGTGATGGCGATCAATATTTACTGAGATGCAGTGAATATGGAAATAAAAAAATCAGTTTTTTGTTGATATCTAGAAAACAAAATAAGATATTTCCAAATTGTTTTCAGATTATTGTTAGGCCCTAAAATACGCAACTTTGCTCATAACTGACTCTCTATATCTCAAAATAACTGAGATCCCCATACATTCTGTCGAAATACGGACACCCTGTATACTTCAAAAAATCCCTATAACTGTATGTATATTGTATAATTAGGCTTGTTATTTGAGATATTTAACAATCAATCAAAATCTTTTGATTTATCCCCATCTGATATTCTGCGCCCGTCAACATCCGACATATCCGTCAGAATATCATGTTTCTATTATCGGGCCGCTCTTGAATATACCAGGGGTCGTATTCCGGAATGGGCACAATGGGAATCAAAAGGGTTAATACAAATTGCCATTGTTAATGTTAAATGGCCGCGGATGCGAGAGAGAGGGTCATTTCATATGCAAATTTGCGACCTGTGGGATGTCAACATGTACGCAAATGTTTTTAATGGGATCATTACCTTTGTGTGCGTGCGTGTACAGAAAAAAAATAGTATTTGCGTTTTGTCGTCGACTTCAATGTTGGCCACCCCTTTTTACTAAATGCCCTAAGGGGTGTGGAAATGTATGATGTTATATGTGTAGTTGAATGGAATTAGGAGCTGTTTGTGTGTTGTTTTTGAGCGAGAAGGAGGCATTTTCGTTTTGGTTGTTTAATGTTTTAACCCTTTGATGATCAAATGTTTAATTGTCTAACAGCAATAAAATAATACGAAATGTTTTTGATGTAGGAATATCCTCTAAAATCATCTGAACACGCGTGCCTTCATTCTGCTTTCCGACCATAAGGGCAAAAACGTTAAACACAAATGTTGTGATTAAATTGATTCTTTGTTTTTAAATATAAGGTATATATCTTGTCGAACTACTCGAAATCCATATACTATTATATAATAAAAAAAAAACCTCTAGAGTGGCATGGAAAATATTGTATGTTGGCAACTGTGAAATTTTACATTATAATTATTATGCCCGACGTTTTATATGTCAATTCCCGAAGCGTGTAGCCAACTTAAATTTTAAGAAAGATTACATCATGGCACTCTATGGCACATACGATACTTTTATGTGAGTAGTATTCGCGTTGTTTCATTTTTTTAAAAACCTCTAGTAAAAATAAATCTTGTATTTACACTGTAGCAATATTGTATCTGTATTCATATCTAGAAATTGTTAATCAATGTGCATACAATATCATCACAATATAGTGTGCGGTTATTGATACTATATTAATATTTATTATATGTAGATACAATATTGTATATTTATAAATCCAGTGTAAAAATAATTAGTTTTTAATATTGTATCAATAATGAACATTTAATAATAGATATTCAGTTTTTGGAAAATATTGTGTCAATAATAAATATAATTGATCATTCAATAATACATATTTAATTTATGTACAATATTGTATCAATAATAAATATCAATGATCTTTCAATATAAATGCTCAATACGCGTACAATATTGTGTCAACGGTATCACTCAGTATAGATATTCTATTTCTGTACAATATTGTGTCAATAATGAATATAATGATCACATAATAATGATATTCAATTTCTGTACAATATTGTATCATTAATGAATATCATTTATCCTTCAATATAAACATATTGAGAATATATTTGTATTCACAACAGTGTATTAACATGTATCATCTTAATACAATAGTTATTCAATAGAGCATTTAATATTGTTGCAACATAATCTTGTGTTATTGTTACAAAATTGTAAAATTGTTCTTAAATATTTATACAAGGTTACATTAGGCTCGTTCATCAGAGACAATAGTTGGGAGTTTACTGCATAAAGCATGAAGTAAAATTTCGAGTTTAGAAAAGCGCCGCGTAGAAAATTTGTCGACTTATTTTTACGGGCTTTTATAAACTCGAAATTTTACTTCATGCTTTATGCAGTAAACTCCCAACTATTGTCTAAAACGCTGAAATATTGTAAAGTTTAATAAATACTAGCCTTTATTTAGTTCGGTTGGTTGACAAATTTTGTTGAATCTTCTAAGCTGATTATACATACTGATTCTATTTATAAATTTTGATCAGTATTAAAAGTCCAATTTTGTTTCAAGGCACACTATATTTATTGCCAAAAAATCATGTGACTAGTTGAAATTTGTTAACATAGTATTATTTTGTAACAAAAATGTAAACTTTTGTCTAATTTAACTGTCTTCGTATCTCTAATAGTTTACGAGATCCCAATGGTGAGCATGATAAAACAAATGAACGGTTTTTTCAAAATTTTATCTAGTTTTTTAAACTTAATCGACGATTTTTTTTTAAATTATTTCTAGCTATTACAAAATAATATCAATTTTACTAAATGCTTCTAATGGATAGCCAATGAAAAACATGTTGTTCTTGATGATTGTCGTTAATTTTAATGGCCTTTCTCTCCGAGATAGACAAAAAATGAGCCAATTATTTTACTCGATTGGTTTCTTGGTCTCATATTTGTCTAGGAAAAGGGAAAAAGTGCTATTGCGAAAGAATTTGGGTCAAACGGTAGTTCCCATGACGAAACGATTATTCACAGCTATATGAATTCGTAAATCGTTAATCCAATTATTTTCGTGATAATGAAACACTTAATTTATAAAATCAACACCATTAGCTTATGAGATAATTCGTTAAATTATTGGAGGAATTACCATGGGCGTAGCCAAAGTCTCCCTTTGGCTACGCCTTGCCCCCTGTGAGCATACAAATTATTTAGATTTGTATTTGATTGTTCATTTACATGTGTTATTCCTTCCTTCTGCAATCAAATTTTCGTTCTGTAATTCGACTATCTATTTAGATAAATAAAGATATTATTATTACAAAGCAATTTTAACAACTTACACACAAGATTTTCTAATTATGTTTGGCCCAATGTTCTTTTAATCAAACTTAATCGTTAGGCGCCAAAATGTATTCAAATTTTTATCTAAATTAATCTAAGTAAAGGGTGGTTTATATAGTGGTTTATTTTTAAAAAATCAAAAAAATGAACAACAATCAATTTTTTTCGGTATATTGTTGGTTTATTCGAAAGAGCAAACATTCCCATTATTTATGGAACACGATATCTTTCATGTGGCTGCCTCGGCTGGCTTCGCAGTAGCGCATCCTGTCAAACCAATTTTCCAAAACCTTGGTGATGGTTTCTGGCTCTATCTCACGAATGGCTTGTTCCATATTCACCTTAAGGGCCTGAATCGTTAATGAATTGTTCGCATAACAATGGTCCTTCACGGCATCCCACAAAAAAAGTCTAACGGCGCCAAATCGCAGCTCCCAGGTGGCCAAACGACATCGCCGAGACGGCTGATAACACGATTACCGATTTTGGCGCGCAAAAGATCGATTGTGGCATGGGCTGTGAGGCATGGCGTGCCATCCTGCTGAAACCAAACCGCTCACCGTTGACCGAAATGGCGTTTCCAGCAGCATTTTAAAAAAATAGGTCAATGATGCCACTCTCTGAGGATTCTCGACGATCACGTGCGGGTTTTCCGATCCCCAGTTTTGCTTGTTAACATGGCCGCCGAGATGAAAATGCGCCTCGAAAGAAAATATGATTTTTCGAGCAAAATCGTTGTCCATTTCGAGCTGCCCTAAGGCCCAAACTGAGAAGCGATAACGGAACGGATGGTCGCAATTGATGCTGACTCACTGTCAAGATTTAGAGAGGGAAAGAGCTGTCACTGTCAAAATAACGTATAATTCAAAAAGAAACCACTAGATGGACCATCCTGTATATTCTAAATTTCGTTGATTCATTGAAACAGCGTTTAAAACATTAACAATTAAAAACATGTCTAAACCGTGTTTAAAACATGTTTAAAACAGAACATACAGGGCATTTTTCTTTTAAGTATACCTATCCCGATAATTACAGCGTTTTTTTTTTTTAATTTGCGGAAATTGGTTGCTTCATAGAGGTAAATTTGAGACTTTTACCGAGTGTTTTCCACTCCCAGACTAAGCATGAAGTAAAATTTTAAGTTTAGAAAAGCCTGAAAATTTGGATTGGCCGCGTAGCGAAGCGGAGCGGCCAATCCAAATTAGGCTTTTCTAAACTAGAAATTTTACTTCATGCGCCACCCTTTAAAACATAATATTTACAGTGTATGCATATGTATTAAAGAAAAATTACCTGTATTTGAAAATCACACAGTTGTGATATTTTATTGTAATAAAATGTGTTCAATAATGTAATTTGAAATTTCTTCAACTAACATTTAAAAACGTGAACAAAAATGAAGTCGTATAGAAAAATTAAGTCGTATAAAACATAATTCAGCAAATTTAGGATAATAAATAAAAAACGTTTCAGACAAATTTAACGTTTAAAACATGTTTTAAGCAAATTTAAGATTTAAAACATGTTTAAAACAAAACACGACGGCTGTTTTTAAACATGTTTAAAACACTGTTTTAAAACTAAGTGTTTTAAACATATTAACCCTGGTTCTAACCAACTAAATTGTAGTTGGTAGTTGTAACCAACTAACTTTTTTTATCCAACTTTTCTATAGTAATTTCTTGATCTTGATTCACGCTATTTTTTCGTTCTAAAAAAATTAAACTCATATCACAAACATTGACAATACACACAGCAATTACTGTCGTTAATTCCACGAATAATTTCTCAACCACCCATGGTTTTATGTCGAAATCCAATTACCGCGCGAAATTAGTAAATCAAATATTGCCTTGTTAACTGACTTTTTTTTCGGCCGTTCCGTTCATTTAAAACCAGTTTCCCCGGACTTTCTTCGCGCGATACGATTTATAAAACGCGTACACAAAAAATCGAATCAATTTTATCGGCCAATTAGCTGGGACGAAAATAAAAATAAAATGTGAAAAAATGTTCATCTTACGCAACGCGAAACTCGTTACAGTGTGAGATTCATTTAGATAGCAATTCTCTTTTGTAATTGTTATTATGCATTAATATTTAAGATTGCATTATCTGTAGAGGAAGTTAAGCACTGCAGATGATTATTTTAAATAAAATGTGCTGAGTCATAATTTCACTTTTAAATATAATTAGATGTTGTTAACTTATTTAATTGCCTATTCAGTTGAACTTTTATCAAAGCATGTCGAAATTATAAACAATTTAATTTTAATTGCAGAGATCGTTTTTTTAAATACAGCATTTTAAAGCCTGCTTATTCGTTCACATTTGCTCTGCGAACTAATCAGCAGAATTTAAAACACTGTATTTAAAAAAAATGATCTCTGGAATTGAAATAAAAAAAACGTTGATGCAATAACGCAACATTTTTAATATTTTGTTAATTAAACGTGTATAGTATATATTTTGTTATTTAAATATTTTTATTATTACTCATTTAAAAAAAGTGTTGTCAAGTGTATTTTTAACTTCACAACATTTCAGTGTTCTATACGCGTGGCGCATGAAATAAAATTTTGAGTTTAGAAAAGCCTGAACAGATTTTCAGGCTTTTCTAAACTCGAAATTTTACTTCATACTTAATTTGGGAGTGGAAACACTCATTCGAAACCTCAAATTAACCGCTTTTATGAAAATCTAAATATACGAAGAAAACAACTAGTGGAGAGCAAACTAAGATCACATTTTTTGAATTTTCAATTATAAGGGAAGTGTAAACAATAATATTAAAAATTCTTTTATAAAATTTTTCGGATTTATCTCTAATATTACATAAATTCAAAAACATTAAAAAATGTATTCGATTTATTTGAATATTCATTTTTTTCGGATTATTCCAGTGTTTAAATATTTCAATATTTAAATTATTTGAATATTCAAGTATTTAAAAATACGAATGTTTAATAGAATGAAAACAATAAATAAAGAACAAACTAAATTCATTTCTTTTGAATAATTAATTATAAGAAAAGTGTAAGAACAATAATTTGAAAAACTCGTACCTTCACAGTTTTTCGGAATATCTCTAATATTTAAAAAATTCAAACATTAATGTTTAATTTTTTTAATCAAATCTTTATCATTTTTTTAACCATCTCCAATATTCCAAAATACAAAAATATGAAATTTTAAAATATTCACATCACATCATTTGCGTAAAATTAGTACTTATACGATGAAAATTTAAAAAAATCCTATGTTGATATATTTTTTTTAACATTTCCATGAAATTCTGTGTATTGCTTATTCAAAATATATCAAGATCTAGAAATACCTCATCAATTGTTTTTGAATAATTTTCAACTAAATGTAAAATTGACTAATTTATGCGATTGTTAGGAAGATAAACATTATAAAATTTCATATCTTGATAATTTTTTGAGATATCTCAATAAAATTTTCTGTGGATATTGAATAAATATTGCTCATTCATAATGTATAAAAACTAAAAATGCCCTATTAACATTTTTTGTCATTTTTAAATGAATAAATGTAAACAAAAATGGTCTCTTAAACATATTTTGAGTTATGCTCATGAATTTTTGAGTGGATATTGAGCAAATATTATTCTTTCTAAATTTATAAAATACTAACAAGTGTTTCCACTCCTTGTTAAGCATGAAGTAAAATTTCGAGTTTAGAAAAGCCTTCATTTATTTTCAGGGTTATCTAAACTCGAAATTGTACCTCATGCGCCAGGCGTATAAGACACTAAAATAATGTGAAATTTAAAATATATTTAAGGCTAGACATTTTTCAAATTCAACTATTCAAATATTCATAAAAAAACATTGCAATATTTAAGATATTTGAATGCTCTTACTTAAATATTTAAATAATTCAATATTGACATATTTGGATATTTGAATATTTTAATATGTGAATTATTTAGTGATTAAAGTATTATTATTTTAATATTTGAATATATGTATATACAGAGTGCAAATAAAGTATGGAATATTAAAAACGAACTCAACCGGTTTTACTAAAAACCCTGAAACAGATCGATTTTTGTTCATTAATGTGCACTTTTTTGCGCGTTCAAAAATATTGTGGCTTCACCTGTTTTTGACCTGTGACCGGCATTTTTCTTAAGTAGAATTCCTTTTTTTTATTTAGCAACTTTTGTAGAGCTCTTATTTCTTTTTACAGTCACATATTTTATTTTGAAAAATACGCGTTATTTAATCTAAAAACGAGATAGACACAATGGTGATAAAGATACGCACAAAATTCATTACTGCTCTATCAACTGTTTTAAAACAATCCAGCTCCAAATTTTATGTTTTGTTTGATGTTTGACATGTTAACAACTTTGGCATTTAAATTCAAGATCCGCAGTAAGTAGATTGGTCGCTAAATACCAGGAAATAGAAAGCATGCAAGATCAAGTTAAAAATTAAAAACAATTAAATGATGCGGTTTAAAAAAAAAATGTGACTGTAAAGAGAATTAGGAGCTCTACAAAAGTTGTACAAAAAACAACGAATTCAATTTGCACAAAAAACTGCGCTTTAATGAACAAACATCGACCTTTTTCAGCGTTTTCCAAATCCAGTTAGTTAGTTTTTAAGAAAACCGAGTTAGTTTTTTTTATATTTCATGCATTACTTGCACCCTGTATATTATTTAGAGTTAGCAAATATATTAGACATTTTCTAACACTAAACGATTCACACATTTAAATATTCAAATAGTTAAATTAATTAAATATGTGAATATGCAAATGATTTTATGTTGGCAAATGATTTTATGTTTGAACATTCGAAAGTCTAATCGTAGTCATAATAAATAAATCCAATAATTATTAACGAGAAATATTATGAACTTAAATAACCAGAAGTTCTAAAAAAAATGTTAGGATATTTTTTTCAGGTGTTATTCTTGTGGAAATTGATGTAAACATATTTTGTGTATACCCCTTTAAAAGTATGATTAATAATTAAAATGCACCCATATAATAATAGTAATTTGTGGCTTATGACATATTAATAATAATAATACTGCTTTATTGATGTTGGTTGCAGGAGCTTGCATAAGTCATACACAAAAATACACTAATATTACAATCACCATTAATAAATATAAATTAAAAAAAATAATACAATAAGTACACATTAAAAAAGCATTTGGAGTTGGTTATCAGAATGCGAGGTTCAGACAATCTTTCCAACTATCAAAAGATTTTCCAGTAATAATGCTTTAATCTTAGACTTAGAATACTATTACATCAAGATTTTTGTACTAGTTAAGTAGAACATTAATATTGCTGTATTAATGATGATATTCACATTAATTAACGTTATAATAATGATATTTTTTTAAATTATTTCATTCATTCATATAACATAAATAACTATTATTTTGTTTTTATTGTTACTACTTTATATTCAGATAATTTCTAGTGATGTCGTTTGTAATTTATTCAGCGACGATTTGTTCACATAATAACTCGTCCCGAGACAATTCTAATTCTCTATTGATATTCACTGTTAAATATTTCATCTAGGGTCTTGCAAGATTACACACACACGCCCTGTTCTTTGTTTGTTGGGGCCCATTATATTATTAAATACGAACGTATTCAATTTGTTCATTCAAATGACTGGTGTGTAATCTATATTGTGATATGGAAATTGCGCTCCGACGACGACACTTTCTAATACTACAGTCGGGGAATTTAGAAAAATTATGGTAAAAATTCGTAAGGGGCATTGTTGAATGAGAGCTTGATAAGAATACTTATTAGCGTGATCATTTCTTAGAATTTTTCTAATATAAATAGATTATAATATAGATTATAATTATTATTAGATATTTCTTAGAATCAATCTAAAATAAATAAATTATAGTCATAATTAGATTTTGAATAAAATAGTTCTTCGATCGTGAAAAATAAATTATGTAATTAAAACAGTAGGTACAGGGAATTTTTCTTTTAAGTATAGATATCCCGATATTTCCGCTGTAATTTTTCTTGTATTCGTTGTTTTTGCAAAAAGTTAAACTTGAAGCTTCTAGCGAGTGTTTCCACTCCCAGATTAAGCATGAAGTAAAATTTCGAGTTTAGAAAAGCCTGAAAATTTGGTTTGATCGCGTAGCGAAGCGGAGCGATCAAACCAAATTTTCAGGCTTTTCTAAACTCGAAATTTTACTTCATGCGCCACGCGTATAAAACAGTGCTTTTAACTGAAGTTAAAAATATACTTTTAAAGCAGTACATGTTGAACTTCACTGTTTCAGTGTTTTACACGCGTGGCGCATGAAGTAAAATTTAGAGTTTAGAAAAGCCTGAAAGCCTTTCCAGCTTTTCTAAACTCGAAATTTTACTTCATGCTTAATCTGGGACTGGAGACACGCATTAAAAGAAAATTACAATCAAATAATTTAGCAGAAGAATAGTAAATTTTATTAGGAGTCTAGAAAAGAGGATTTTCCCGTGCGCCCGTGACATTTCCTGTGCGAGGCGTAGCCGAACACGGGAAGTCATGTAAGCGCGGAAAAATCAATTTTTTACATGTAATGAACGCTATTTTTTTTATTATACTTATCTGAAAACAACAACATGAAACTAAATATTTAAATTAATGTTTTATTTTCAAACCAGTCACATCTATGGTAGTGAAAAATACAACTAATTCCAAAGAAAATCAAATTTAATACCAGTTTTTCAAAATTTGTTCAGGTTAACACTATATATTTAAGCCAAATATCTTTTTAACATGGCAAATCGATACTATAAGTGGACGAATTAATAGATTTGGCCTTTTTGGAAAAATAAAGTAGAAGTTACAGCCTCACTCACATATATTATATTTTTCATTGTCCACCATTTATTAAAATTGTGTCAGTGTTCGCGTCTATATCTCGGTTTTACTAGTTGGTAATTCTTTGCACACTTGTGCCGCTTGCGTTTATTTATCATCTAAAATATCAGCTACAAAATTAATTTCTTTTAAGTTTGAGTACATTGTAATGACCATACCATAATGAAATTTACGTATTTTATTGTCGAAAAATAGAACGTCAGTAAGAAATACATCGTTGTTATGGAAACATGGTTAGCGCACGGAATGAGCGCACAAACAAATGTTTTCCATTCGGGGATTTCAGAAGTAATGTTTTCATTATTCCAGAGGCATATGGAAACATTATGTTTTCAGATAAGTATAATAAAACACATTTATCCACAACCACTCTATAATATTATAATTATACATGCTAAGAGTCAATAATAATGACGTTTATTATAAATAGGTTATGAAACCTGTGAGTAATATTTTGACTTATCACTGCTCACCTGTGAATAATAAGAAATCACTACAAAATCAGGATACCTCATGTTAATCAATTTTGACATAAACAAAAACAATTTATAAATTGAAACCAAATTGTGTTAATTGTGTTGTGATAGTGTGGTTAATAGTTTATCGAAGGTGAAAGAAGCAACATGGAATCCGATCCTGACTTGTTGACACCCCCGGAAATAAGGGACGCGGCAGAAATCGCTTCCATCAATTTGTTGCCTAAAAAGTCTAGCAACATATACCAAAGTACATACAACACGTTTTGTGAATGGAAAAAGGAGAAAAAAGCACTGTCTTCAACTGAGTCGGTAGTTTTGGTGTATTTTACTGAATTATCAAAAAAATACAACACCTCATCGTTGTGGCAGAAGTATTCGATGCTAAAAAGTACATTGAAAATCTTTGAAAACATCAATATTGGAAACTATGGCAAACTTCTAGCTTTTTTGAAAAGAAAAAATGAAGGATTTACTCCGAAAAAAGCCAACACTTTCTCCCCAGAAAATGTTAACAGTTTCATTGCAAATGCACCGGATGACAAATTTTTTGCAACAAAAGTAAGTTTTAAATTATTTTAATATTTTTTAAAAATTGCAGTAATTTTTTCTTCAGGTTGCATTAATTATGGGTTTAATGGGCGCTTGTCGTTCAAATGAGCTGTATAACATGAAAATTAAAGATAAAGAAGACCTTAATTCCTGCTATATGATTAAGGTGCCAACCACAAAAACTAAAATTTGTAGGAAATTTACAGTATCTGGTAATTTTTACCACATTGTAAAAACATATTTGTGCCTCCGAAAGCAGATAAACTGTGATTATTTCTTTCAAAATTTTCAAAATGGAAAGTGTACTAAACAGCGAATTGGTATTAATAAATTTACAAAAATGGGAAGGGATATCGCCAGTTTTTTGAAATTACCCAATCCTGAGCAATATACAGGCCATAGCTTTAGAAGAACCTCAGCCAACATTTTGGTTGATGCTGGTGGAGACATCACTGCGTTAAAACGTCATGGAGGATCAAAGTCAACTGCGGTTGCAGAAGGCTATATTAACGATTCTTTGGAAAACAAAAAGGAAACGGCCAGAAAAATTGCATCGTCTATAGAATCGACAGCAAATAATGTAACATCTGCATCTTCCAGCACAAATTCCGTTAATTTCGATATTTTGGATCAAACCGTAAATCTTGGTGTACCCACTTCAATGCCCCCTATTGTGTTTAATAATTGTTCTAACGTTACTATTAACATTAATCCTAATAAAAAGTATTATTATATGTATTTCTTAGTGATAATTAAAAGTAAATGATTTAATGAATTATGTTCTTATTCTTGAAAAGTTGCAGTAAGCAAGAATGAATATACATTTTATGGTTGTGGATAAAGTATAGTATTCTACTCGCGCATAATGGCTATTAATCATTCGAATGATTTACTCCACTCGCCTGCGGCTCGTTCCGTAAACCTCATTCTCATGATTAATAGCTTTCATTATGCGCTTGTTGAATAATATACTATTTCCCGATGTAAACAAAAAAAAACACTGTAAAGTAGCCTTTAAATTATTAGATTACAATGAAGTTAGAAGACATGACGTTCAATTTATTAATACTTCAAAACGAACTAATAGCATGCAGATTTTGTTTTAATAACATGAAATATTATTATCGTGTTTGTATGCGTCTAGTAGAGATTAACTAGTATGATATTAAAGGCAATTCTATTAATAAGGCTGATATTTGTTAACGTTCACTAATTTTTTAAGCGATCGTGAAAGTGAAATGTAATTAAAACCAGAAATAGAAACATTCATGTAAACGTAATTGATGCCGTTGGATGGATGTAAATTTTGTATTTAAATAAATACAGAGTGCATTATTTCTTGTATGTGCTAATGAGGCATACTTGTGAGGATGCTTACTAATTACACGGAGAATTTAAAGTTCAAGGAGCTGAATAATTGCATTGTGTAATAGTAAAAGGTGATAAGTGAAATGAAGAGAGTACAATTTTATTTATCACCAATGAGAAAATATAAATAATAATATGTTTGAGAAGTAATGTAAATTCACTGACTTTTTCAATAATCGTAAAATTGGTAAATTCGTAAACTAAAACCGATTTACCTGTCATTTATGCGTAAATCCCAATCTTTTAGTATTGAGAAGTTTGAGAAGTAATGTAATTTCACTGACTTTTTCAATAATCGTAAAATTGGTAAATTCGTAAACTAAAACCGATTTACTTGTCATTTATGCGTAAATCCCAATATCTTACTTTTGAGAAGTTTGAGAAGTAATGTAAATTCACTGACTTTTTCAATAATCGTAATTTGGTAAATTTGTAAATTAAAACCGATTTACCTGTCATTTATGCGTAAATCCCAATATCTTAGTTTTTGAGGTAAATGTGATCAAGTACATATTAACGAGGGCTTACACTTCCTGATTAAGCATGAAGGAAATATTTCAGACTTTTCTAAACTCGAAAAATTTACTTCATGCGCCAGGCGTATAAAACACTGAAACACTGTGGAGTTAAAAAAAACACATAAGAAGGTATAAAATGAAATTGTAAGTGTAAATATAATTGCATCGCTTGTTGCGTTTATGTTAATATGAAAGATTTTACTATTGTAATAATTTAGTTCATAATAAAAATTATAATTATTGTAATCATATTTATTATATAAAATTACGAAAAAAACTATTCGTGAATATGCAGACAATGTCTTAATTAATAAGACAACTTAAGACGATAAATATCCATCATATTAATTAAGACATTGTCTGCATATTCACGAATAGTTTTTTCGTAATTTTATATATTATATTTAAAGTGTGCAAACTATAAGAAGCGTAAGCTTATTTTCTCGAATTCAAATAGTTTTGAATTTGAATTTATCTTGTAATCATATTTGTTCAAAATTACTTGGTCGTAAATAAAAATTGTTATTATTATTTATTTATTTATTTCATCAACAGACCTAAGCCTAATTACAAAGGAAAATATAGTAATGCAAAAACAATAAATAGTACACAATAAATATATTATTATATAAAAGAAGTTATTTATAAGGTCTTTAGAAGAAAAGAAAAAGAAGGAAAAGAATACGATTTCTTTTTAATAATCCTTTTCTTCTTTTAATTCCAGTTTTATTTCCAGCTATCTTGGTTATTTGAAGGGACCATAGCCAACTTTTGTTTTTCTTCCGGGCGCCATTTTGGATTTTCATATTTTTTGGAAGATTATTTTTTTCTGGATTCAATGATGTATCATACTTATAGTTTATTGTACATTTTATATGAAACAGTTAAGTAACTCACTTATTTAACAACTCCTAGGACCCAAAATTTGCTTACATATCACCCCTGAAGACGGGCATCTGACGATACATATTTAACAGTTGTGATATCTTTTAAACTAACGAGTGTCTTCCACTCCCAGACTAAGCATGAAGTAAAATTTCGAGTTTAGAAAAGCCCCGCGTAGAAAATTTGTCGAGGGTCGCGCAGCGACCCGAGACAAATTTTCACGGGGCTTTTCTAAACTCGAAATTTTACTTCATGCGCCACGCGTACAAACCACTGATTTACAGTAAAGTTAAAAATATATAACGCTTAGATGTGATGGTGATCAATATTTACCGAGATGTAGCGAAAAAATTCAAGAATTAATTTTTTGTGAATAATTTTGGAATACTAATAATAAAAGTAGATTAAATATAGTTTTACTTTTATGTGATAATCTATACTTATTATTAACAGTTATTAATTAATTTTGAGTGCTAACAATGATTGACGACTGTCAAGATTTTATTGATTAATAGGTATGAGCTTATTGTTTTCAAGGCACTCTTTACAAAAAAGAAAATATCATAATTTTAAACATCAAATCATGTATAAATTATGAGTGTCATACATCACTGAGTTCAGAAAAAAATATTCTTTCAAGAAATATGAAAATCCAAAACGGCGCTCATAAGACAAACAAAAGTTGGCTATGGTCCCCGAGTAAATGTCATAGTTATCTTAGAAAAAAATATGCTACTAGATTCCTCATTAAAAAGTGTATTGCCAAAGTTCTAAATGTGTTTTTCAAAAAATCAGTTTTTTGTCTTGTTTGAAAAGAGGATATTTTAAAATTGTTTTCAGATTATTGTTAGGTCCTAAAATACGCAACTTTGTCCCAAAAAATCAGTTTTTTGTTTGATATCGAAAACAAATGAGGAAATAGTTTTGAATTTGAATTTATCTTGTTTGAAAAGAGGGTATTTTAAAATTGTTTCCAGATTATTGTTAGGTCCTAAAATACGCAACTTTGTCCGAAAAAATCAGTTTTTTGTTTGATATCGAAAACAAATGAGGAAATAGTTTTGAATTTGAATTTATCTTGTTTGAAAAGAGGGCATTTTAAAATTGTTTTCAGATTATTGTTAGGCCCTAAAATTCGCAACTTTGCCCCAATTAACCGACTCTCTATCTCTTCAAATAACTGAGATCTCCATACATTCCATCGAAATACGGGCACCCTGTATAGAGTAAAATTTGCGAGAGGTGTCCTATGATTATAGATTTGAAATTTATGGTACAATTTTTCTTTGAGGAATTTTTATATTAACATTATTTCTTCTGATATTGTATGCTCAATTGTAACTTATGCTAAACTCTCTTAACTAGGAATAATAAAAATGTATTATATTTATTTTAATTTGAACTTAAATGCCAAAGGATAAAATTGATAACTAAAGCACTAATTACCTTTCTTCACACTTTTATTTTTATTCCATATGTACATTTCGGACACAATGTGACCATTATCAATGGATTAATACTAACTAACAACTGTATTGTTTCGAGTTTACGTGAAGTGATTAATCACAAAAAGAAAGACTGTTATTCCTTACTTCACTTTTTATTTTTATGTTAGATGTACATTTCGAGACGCAAGGTGCTCATTATCAATAACAAACAGTTTGTTATTGATAATGAGCACCTTCTGTCTCGAAATGTACATCTAACATAAAAATAAAAAGTGAAGTAAGGAATAACAGTCTTTCTATTTGTGACTAACTAACAAAACTAAAATTTAACACATATATACACAAACGATTACATACAAAGCGGTGGGAGTGAAGGCAAGAAATTGGGGAAAAAACATAATTAACAATTCCAAGAAAAATAAGGGTAGCGGTATGGGCGGGGTAAGGGGATTAAGGCTATTCGGTACGGACAGGATAAGCGTATTGGGGAAACCCGGATTAAAGTGTACAAATTAAATTAAAACACTTATTTGTTCCTTTCTTCACTTATTTTATTTTACTTGTTAGATGTACATTTCGAGTACTACGTACTCATTTTCAATAACAGAATGCCTTAAAACTAATTTACAATCGTTTATATATGGTTTGAGGATTAGTGGAAAAACCTTAATCTAATTATGTCGGTTACCTGTTTGGGGTGGATTGGTGTTAATGAGTGTCGGTGATTTACAATTTTCCGAAAGGAGGGTTAAAAGAGGATTATCTAAGGGACTCAGGTCAAAATTAAGTAGTTTGTTTTTGTTTTTATACATTTCTATTGATTCCAACATATTTAATCGATAACTGTTTGATTCTTTGAGTAATTTTACATTTTTTATTGGGAATTGATGGCCGGTTTCATAATTATGGTATGCTATCGCGGATTTTTCGGGGTTTCTATTTTTTTTTTTTTTTTTTTAATTATTTTTTTTTTTTATATGATACGTGTGTTCTTTGAATCTTTTTGATAAATTCCGTTGAGTCTGACCTATATAAACTTTTTCACAATTGTTACATTCTATCATGTAAATTCCTGATTTATTTAAATTATCCCTGATTTAAATAAATCAGGAATTTACATGATAGAATGTAACAATTGTGAAAAAGTTTATATAGGTCAGACTCAACGGAATTTATCAAAAAGATTCAAAGAACACACGTATCATATAAAAAATAGAAACCCCGAAAAATCCGCGATAGCATACCATAATTATGAAACCGGCCATCAATTCCCAATAAAAAATGTAAAATTACTCAAAGAATCAAACAGTTATCGATTAAATATGTTGGAATCAATAGAAATGTATAAAAACAAAAACAAACTACTTAATTTTGACCTGAGTCCCTTAGATAATCCTCTTTTAACCCTCCTTTCGGAAAATTGTAAATCACCGACACTCATTAACACCAATCCACCCCAAACAGGTAACCGACATAATTAGATTAAGGTTTTTCCACTAATCCTCAAACCATATATAAACGATTGTAAATTAGTTTTAAGGCATTCTGTTATTGAAAATGAGTACGTAGTACTCGAAATGTACATCTAACAAGTAAAATAAAATAAGTGAAGAAAGGAACAAATAAGTGTATTAATTTAAGTTTACAACTTCACATAACTCGAAACCAATTACTAAATATGTACAAATTAAATCTAATAAGGTATTTTGGAGTGGGCTGAGATCAAAATTCATTAAATAATTTTCGGATTTTTTCATGTCGATAGCAAGTATACCTTTCCTATATTAAAATGATATGATGATGAAAACGTAAAGATTTGTGAATTTTTTGATAAAATTTAAATCACTTTATTTCTAAATAATTGCTGAATACATAATCAAACACGACATTATATACTAATAAATCAAATATAATAATTCTTGTTTCGGAATCGTTATCACAATTTTTTAATATTTGTTAAAAACATAATTAAATTCGACATTACTCACTAATAAATCAATATAATATTATACCTACTACTATATTATTATATAGATTTTATAGATGCACGAGAGATAGTAGTGTAACTTTGATTAACTCCTAAAGATATAATTACAAAAAGTCTTTGAATTATTTATGAGGCGCGAGGTGTGCACATATATCATAATTTGTTTGCATAATTTTCTATTGAATTCATGGCTCGCAGCTTTAAGCTCAACGTGATTAACATTAATGCCACAAATAATTCAACCCACCACGTAATGTCTTTATAAAAATAAACATCTAACAACTCAAATACTGCACGTGAGTCATTTATAATAATCATTTATTATTTAACAATAACTAACCTAAAACTTACTGTTTAGAAGAAATTGCTACCACAAAAATATAACTTTAGTTTTCACATAAATTAAATTATAACTTAATTTAAACAGTAATAATTTTGAAATCGCATAAATTTATCCGATGTCGCTGTTACGTCTCAATAATAGTTGTTTAATTGATATTTATTTTATTGGTGTATAATTATTTATTCTTTCATTGATTGGCAATTTCATTTATACTTATTTATTCTGTTACTTTGTATTAATTCATTATATTCGTTTGTACTTTGCTAGTTGCTAGAACTGTTTGCTATTTTTCTATACATATATGTTTGCTTTATATATCTTTACGTGATATTCCATCTGTGATAATTTGCTTTAGCGAAGACATTGTGATTTATGCTGTGATACAAACGTTTATACATTATATTACATTTAATTTATATTTTTATATATACAATGTCATGAAATATTTAGTAAATTAATTATGTATTTTTTTTACGTTTATTAACGATTGTTTGTCACAGTAAAGTTGAACAATAATAAATTTATAATTTTAAGGATTTATTGAACCATTTTGGGACGTGAAGTAACATGTTTAAATTTAACGCACCAATTATGTTATGTTTTTACTATTAGTATTACTATTCATTGTAAATGAAAATATAGATTGTAAAATGGAGATTCCGTAAATAAATTAAATAAAAAATTAAACACTAAACAAATTACCACAGAAATGCTAATGATCCAACGCAAAAACAAAAATATAATATTTGGTGGTAGAGGCAGTTACTTTGTGAAACATTTTAACTATTTAATTAAATAACATTTTTAACTTTTTTGTATTTACTTTTTTATTTTTACGGTGACTAGTCTCGATTCGTCAGTGATCCATTCTCAAACCAAGTACCTAAAATTAACATTGAGGTATATACAAAAATATAACACTAACGCCTGGTATTATCAACTTTTTTTAGACAGGCATTTAGTTAAATGATCTTTAGCTTAAAGGTACATTTAAAATTGTCATGTGTATTATAAATCTTTGTAAATGATTTTTAAGTAAGTGTTCTTTTAAGATCTGTTGGCAATAGATTGTATGTGGCCTTTTGGTAAATTTCATATTTGCAGGTAGGTAACACTGCATTATAACCTCTACTTTTTGCAGTCAATTCGTTCGTATGTATAAACCGATACACGAACGAATTGACTGCAAAAATTAGAGGTTATAATTCAGTGTTACAAGTTTTATAAAACCCTTGTTTGGTTTAATAGGGAATTTTTCTTTTAGGCAAACATATGCCTGCGCTGTAAATTTTCCGAGATGCGTTGTTTTTTGCAAGAGTTTAATTTGAAACTTTTAACGAGTGTTTTCCACTCCCGGACTAAGCATGAAGTAAAATTTCGAGTTTAGAAAAGCCCCGTAAAAATTTGTCGAGGGTCGCGCAGCGACTCGAGACAAATTTTCTGGGCTTTTCTAAACTCGAAATTTTACTTCATGCGCCACACGTATAAAACACTGATTTCAAGTGAGCTTCAAATATACATAAATTCACAATATTTATGTTTTGTACGCGTGGCGCATGAAGTAAAATTTCGAGTTTAGAAAAGCCCAGAAAATTTGTCTCAGGTCGCTGCGCGACCCTCGACAAATTTTCACGGGGCTTTTCTAAACTCGAAATTTTACTTCATGCTTAGTCTGGGAATGGAACACACTCGTTTATAGCTTCAAATTGAACTCTTCTATATGCAGAGAGTTTTATGTAACACCGAACATTTTGAGCTTCAAATTGAACTCTTCTAAAAAAAACAACGTGAACATTTTTTTTTAGGTAAACATATGCATAAGCTGTGAATTTTCCGACATCCGTTGTTTTTCAAAAGAGCATAATTTTAAACTTTTAACGAGTGTTTTCCACTCCCAAACTAAGCATGAAGTAAAATTTCGAGTTTAGAAAAGCCCCGTGATAATTTGTCGAGGGTCGCGCAGCGACCCGAGACAAATTTTCACGGGGCTTTTCTAAACTCGAAATTTTACTTCATGCGCCACGCGTATAAAACACTAATTTCAAGTGAGGTTCAAATATGTATACATAAATTCACAATATTTTTGTTTTGTACGCGTGGCGCATGAAGTAAAATTTCGAGTTTAGAAAAGCCCAGAAAATTTGTCTCGGATCGCTGCGCGACCCTCGACAAATTTTCACGGGGCTTTTCTAAACTCGAAATTTTACTTCATGCTTAGTCTGGGAGTGGAACACACTCGTTTATAGCTTCAAATTGAACTCTTCTATATACAGAGAGTTTTATGTAACACCGAACATTTTCATCCAATTCCAATTGACACGTTTAATTTTTAAATTATGTGTAAATTGGGTTGCCTATATAACCATTAAAAATTGTAGCCAATCAATCGTAATTAATGCCTCAACTTGTACATACAGGGAGTTTTTCTTCAAGTATACATGTCTTAATTACAGCGTACATGCCGTAACTCTTTAGATACTCGTTGTTCTTTTAAACGAGTTCAATTTTAAACTTGAAAAGAGTGTGTTCCACTCCCAGACTAAGCATGAAGTAAAATTTCGAGTTTAGAAAAGCCTGAAAATTTGGTTTGGTCGCGTAGCGCGAAGCGCGGAGCAGCCAAACCATATTTTCAGGCTTCTCTAAACTCGAAATTTTACTTCATGCGCCGCCGGTACAAAACACTGACATTACGAAGTTTAAAACACCCTGCTAAACTTTACATTGCATCAGTGTTTAGTACCGGTGGCGCATGAAGTAAAATTTCGAGTTCAGAAAAGCCTGAAAATTTGGTTTGGCCGCTCTGCGCTTCGCGCTACGCGACCAAACCAAATTTTCAGGCTTTTCTAAACTCGAAATTTTACTTCATGCTTAGCATGGGAGTGGAAAACACTCGTTGAAAGCTTCAAATTACATTCTTTTAATAAACTGAGCGTCGCCAAATGTACAACGTATGCTAATGTATACTTAATAGAAAAATTCTCGTTATGAAAATGTTCGGTGTTACATAAAACTCTCTGTATATTATATATTTTGTATATACTTAACCACATATTGTTTTTATGACTAAAAACCTCAAAGTATGAAGATTCTTTCAGACAACAACAAAAAATAAAGAGAAATAGACTTACGTCATTTTCAGAATAAACGGCTCAAATATTTTGCAAACAATTAGCAAATTGAATTTCACTTTACGACCTTGTTTTTTATTTTTAATAATTTCAGAAATAATAATAATGTGATGAATTAATTTCTCACTTAACCCGTGGTGAAACATATTTAATTAATAATAGAATTTTGATTAAAACGCTTGGTTTGTTTCACTGATTCAGTGAGACCAAGTGTTTTAGTAAAATTCAATTAATAATTAAAATGGTTTATATTTTTCTTAATTTTATATAATAAAGGAGTTTAAAATCGCATGTGACTATTTATTCTGAAATCGCGAATAAATTCCACCCCTGCTATTTAATCCCTTCCACTATTCGAATCCAAAAACTAATTTCACAATAGAATATTTCAATCAACCCCTATAATAAACCGAACCGACTAATTTCCCAAAGTCACAAATGGGAAGGAAACGAACCGTGAAATTTGGGCATTTAATCTGGACATAATCATAATCATGGGGGCGTAGATGAAGACACGATTACCATAAGCCTACAGATTGTGGACTGTCTGAGGTCTTCAGGAATGTTCAATTAATTCGACTTTTTATGCTCGGTGTTCTCGAATTTTACGGTTCATTAACTATTTTCTTTTACTTTTAATCCAATCGGAATTATTACATCATTTTATTAATTGCCCAAATTATCCCACGTGGATCGATGTCGAAATAATATTTATATTTGTAATTATTTGTTGAATTAGAAGAAATCATTTTGATTGGATTTATTAAACTAGTTTCTTTTTTGAAATGTTTAGGAAAATGTTTTGTTTTCTTACCGATTCTATATTTGTAATCATTTGTTGAGTTAGAAGATATAAGTTTGATTGGTTCTTTTCAACTAGTTCTTTTTGAAATGTTTAGGAATATGTTTTTTTCTTCTTACCGGTGCACAGTGGTCCCAAATGCTTAAAATGTGGCCATAATAAGAAGGCGTTATCCAAAATGTATGTAAATTAGTAAATCGGAATTTCCGAGGTCGCTGATTAAGAATTTGATATTAAAAATTTGAAAAACAAAATGGCGGGTCCAATATTTTTTTTATTATTATTTGCAAAACACTTAGTTGCATTTTACTATAATTACAATCTGATCACAAATGGATCAATGAGTAATATTTAGCTAACTTAATTTACTAAAGGTTTAATACTAAGGGTTTACTCATTAGTATCCCTTAGATTTTAATAACTTAATTACACTAATTAATGTGTACACTAGCACTATGCTCTGCTTTTGCACTAACACAATATTAAACTAACTCGAACGGTTTAGTCCGCTATAGTCTTCTGGTCAAATTCGTGTTATCGAGGAGCTGGATGGCTTCGATGTTGACGTGTTGAAGAAGTCGCTGTTCATGACTCTTGGCAAATTTGTGTATTGTCTCATTAACAGTATCCATTTTCAAGTTCCTGTGGAGGTCACTGTTTCGGAAATACCTAGGAGCATTGACAATACTCCTCAGTACTTTATTTTGGTATCGCTGGATTATTTCTATATTGCTCTTTTTGGCACAACCCCACAGCTGGATGCCATATGTCCATACGGGCTTAAGAATTTGTTTATACAGCAGTAATTTATTGTAGATTGACAGGGTGGAGTTCCGACCAAGCAGCCAATACATTTTTCGAAATTTGTTGTCCAGTTCTTCTTTTTTCTTTTTGACATGAGCTCTCCAGCGTAGCTTAGCGTCCAGTGTAAATCCCAAATATTTTGCTGTATCAGCATATGGTACCTGGATATCATTCATACTAACAGGGATATGTTGATTTCTTTTATTTGTGAAATTGACGTGGACCGATTTAGTCTCATTCAATTTGATTCGCCATTGCTTAGTCCAGATGTTAATTTTATTTTTAGAGGTTTGCAGATTTACTGCTGCTTCTTCGTGATCTTTGCCTACAGCCAATATAGCAGTGTCGTCGGCAAATGTGGCTATCGTATCATGGTCTAATTCAGGTATATCGCTGGTGTATAATAGGTAGAGGACTGGTCCTAGCACACTGCCCTGTGGCACACCTGCCTTTATTTCTTTTAGTTCAGAGTAAGCATCTTCCTGCTTAATTCTGAAAACTCTATCTGGTTCAATATGGGGGACAAAAATTATAAAAATTGTCATATTTTCATGAAAATTCGGATATAGGGTATTTTGAGGTTGTTGATTCCGAATATATAATTACAAATTTAAATAACAAAATGGCAGATCCAAGATAGCGAACAAAAAAGATAAGGTTTTTCGGTGTCGCTGATTTAGAACCTGAAGTTAAGAAATTTGAAAAGAAATGGCGGACATATATTATCAAAATTATATTTTTTTATAGAAATTTCGGATACAGGGTTTTTGAGGTCGCTAAGCGAGAATCCTAACTTAATAATTCACTAAACAAAATGGCGATTTTTCACATTATTTTACTTCCTATAAACACTTTTGAGAATCATATTAAAATCATAATTTATCCCATTTTGAGTTGTGCGAATAAAAAATACTTAACAAATATCTTGCTTTTTTGAATTATCGAATGACTTATTTATTGATAAACGATTATAATAACAGTGACTTATTCAGATTTTTTTATTGTTTTCAATTCCATGACAGGGAAGATTTTTAGTTAGCGCTGATAAAATTATTTTAACCGATTGTATGTTAATTTGTGTAAACAAATGTATGGTGTGTTAAATCGTTGTCATTACAAAAAAAAATAAAGCAATTAGATGTGGTAAAAAATAAATATGGCGTCCACAAGAAATAAGAAAGTTGATGATAATTCAAAAGAAATGAAACATGTTATAAAGAAATAAATTACCCCAACTGTTAGATAATGAAAAAGTGCTATAAGGTCTTTTTTTTATCAAAAGAAGGAAAACAGTTTTATCAGTTATTTGGCTTTTACTCGAAAACAAAAGAATTTAAGTAACTTTTTTCAACGGATTCTTAAAAAGCATTAAATTCTGCCAAAGTACCGAAACCTACTCTTTAATAAGCGAGATCTCCATGGTAAGGGTTGATTTTGAAACACCCTGTTTAAAGGTTATGTAAAAAGAGCAGCTGCAGCTTGCTGCAGATAAATCAAATAACTTAACGTTCTACAGGCTCTAAGTAACAAATTTTAATATTGTTTTTGTGGAATTCACACAACTTATATATTTCGAAATGTAAATTTAAAAAGCGAGTGAAAATAAAGTATATAACTTCTTAGAATTCCATTACGAAACAATCGCAAATGAACGATAATAGAAAGAGAAATAATTATGTTGGTAATGATGCTCTGATAATATTGTATGTTCAATAAAATAAAACCTCTAGAGTGACATGATTTTATCTTTTTTTAAATTTAAGTTGGCTACACGCTTTAGGAACTGACATATAAAACGTCAGACATAATAATTTTAATGTATAATTTCAGAATTGCCAACCTACAATATTTTCCATGGCACTCTAGAGGTTTTATTTTATTGAACATACTATACAATTGTGCACCAGCGACCAACTGTTACTTTGGATGTTTGAAAACAAAAGCTTGTTTTATTTTGCAGGTTCCATTTTTATACCTACATTAAATAAGAGTATTTATCAAGTAGTAAGCAATGTTATATGCAAAAATGTAGACATAAATATTTTTTAATGTTGGCCGCTGGGGGAACCACTGTGCGGTGTACCGATAATTTACCGATACAAATCACCTTTAACGAGGGTTTCCACTACGACTGGGCATTTGTTTGTTTACCGATCAAAAAGCCTGATCTGGCAAATTATCGGCAAATTTTTGGAAAGCATTTGCTTATGATTTACATGTCTTCTACTGCAATCAAATCTGATTATAAACTAAAATCTTAGTTGAAAAAACATTTGGTATTGTTTCAAATTCCTTTGAAAATGGCCTAACAAACCAATACTTGTCGGAATAAAGTTTTAATTTGTGAAACAATACCAAGTGTTTTTTTAAATTTAATTAACTTTACATATTCTAATATGTTTCACCAAGTGCCAGATGAGAAATTAATTCAAGAAATTAATTTAAAATCTCAATTCAAATAATTAGAAACCATTCCATGTCAACTCAAACAACATCTCATTCCATTTCTTACAACGCACTCACTCATATCTCTCCCAATACCTTTCACTAATTTAATTTACAACTTTACACATATTATAAAAACATAAAAGAATTCCGTGTACGATTTCTGGTCGAAAATTTGGGTTAGGGAACCGTATTCAGAAACGTGGAATTGGAAACGTGTGGAATAACCTGTGACCCCCAGAGCTGCCTAATAATAATAATAAGAACCGCGTGATTTCTACCAAAAAAAGTTCCCAAAAGCAAGAGGCATTCGTATGATTTTATTTAAATAAGTGATAAATTTTCGTCGGACACGACTGCAACACGATCGGATCCCCGTTATTTATTTGTAAGAAGAAGGATGGGAAAATGAGGAGGAATAAAACAAACACGAACGGTTTTTGTTGACCACGTTCAACATGGGCTTTAATGGTTGAGTTGTAGGTGTGTTTGTGTAGGATTTTGGTTTTGTTTTGGAGACAAATTATGTTATACACGATTGTTTTATAATCATCATATGTTAGTGAAGGTATTCATTACTTGTAACGAAAAGGGGAATGGAATTTCCTTTAGAATTTATCTAGGTCTAAAGTTGTAAGGGATATTATAATATTTAACTGTGACGGCTTCTATTCTGTAATACAACATTATTTATTTTATTTTATTTTATATAAATATACGGGTTACACCATTTACAAATAGGTGTTTGCTCACCGAGCTTAAATTAAAATATATATTAAAATTATACTTAATTACTAACAAAATATTATACACATTTCTAGACAGTACGCTACTGCTTAAGATAACGACGTACAGACTTTATGTCGTTATGAAAAAAGTCAAAATTGCAAGCATTGCAATTGGTCGCTATTCTGCATATACCGAAGTTCCTGACATAGTCCTTTCTTATTAAAGGTATATGAAAGGTATTTCTGCTGCGAACAAACGAAAAAGATATAGTGAAACATTTGGCGATATCTAATCTCAGTCTATTCGAGATTCACCATTGGCTCAATTTATTTAGATCCTCCTGCATGTTCTGCGATTCAGTGTAATCAGTAATATTAAGAAATACCTTCACGTCGTCGACATATAGTAGGTATTTGCAGTATTTAAAACAGCCGGAAAAGTCGTTTATAAATATATTGAATAATAAAGGCCCCAGGTGGGACCCCTGAGGCACACCTGAGGTAACTTGAATAGGGATTGATATTAGATTATCAATACGAACAGATTGCGTTCTGACTGTTAGATACGACTCAATCCAACTTAATAAACCACCACCAATACCAATATGGTGAAGCTTCCGTAGCAAAAGTTTATGGTCAACGGTATCGAACGCCTTGGAAAAATCAGTATAGACGTCGTCAACCGAAGACCTATTTTCCAAGGCATCCGCAATATACTGACCATAAACCAACAAGTTGGTTGCAGTCGAGCAACCAGCTCTGAAACCATGTTGATGTTCTATTTGGTTCTATTTACACAAATAAGAAACCTAAATTTGGTTTGTATAACTACAGTTTTTATTGTGACTATAGTTTCGAGAACTTTAACTTGTCATTATCAAACGAGGAGAGATTTAAACTAACAATTGTTAGTTTTAATTACTTCTAATTTGATAATGACAAGTTAAAGTTATCAAAACAATAGTCACAATAAAAACCTTAGTTGTACAAAGTTTAAGTGTCTTATTTGTGTATTTACAAGGTGCGGCAGGGAAACTTGCTGATTTAAATTGGGCGCCAATGAGCAAGACGTGGTCAGAAAGGGGTAGGGAGGGTCTCATTCGATAGAGGTTTGAAGTTTTGTTACCGCTCAAGCCAGTTGTTGTCATGCGTTGGACAAAAGAGGAGCGTGCGTTCGCTGTCGAGGTCTACTTTTCCAATGGCTGTTCGGTAGTTGCCACCCAACGTTCCTGGCCGGCCATCAATCGTTTCGTGGGTGGACGCATTCAAGGAAAGTGGCAGTGTGGCATAAAAAAGGGAAGAAGAACACACTGTTACTGTGATTGCAGTTCGCTACAGAGAAATGATTGAGGTATTTTTTCTTCAAAAACTTGAAGAAATGGAACTTGGAGACGTATGGTTCCAGCAGCACGGAGCCACGGCACACAGCTAGAACTTCAATGGAATTTTTGAGGGAACATTTCCACGAGCGACTAACCTCCTTGAGGGGTGACGTACTGTGGCCGGCGCGCTCCCCCGATTTGGCTCCCTGTGACTTCTTCTTATGGGGATAT
Source organism: Philonthus cognatus (assembly GCA_932526585.2). Taxonomy (NCBI): domain Eukaryota; kingdom Metazoa; phylum Arthropoda; class Insecta; order Coleoptera; family Staphylinidae; genus Philonthus; species Philonthus cognatus. The sequence continues at coordinate 51,272,311 of OW052247.1, read as the reverse complement.
CTTAAATCCATTGTTTACAATGAAAAACCACGCACCCTGCAACACCTGAAGGACAACATTTGCCAAGCCATTGCCAACATTGCCGTTGATATGCTCACAAGAGTGGAGCGACTTCAAAAAGCGGGTTCATCAGTGTATCGCTAATGAGGGCCGCCATTTGTCCGATGTCATTTTTAACACCACTTGAAACAAAAATTCAGGATGTGTACAATACGATAAAAAATTAATTAAATCGATATGTGAAATACTTTTTCTTTATTGGCCTTTCAAATCAGCAAATGCCGCAGCCTGTACATTTTTGTTTTATTATTGACCAAAATTGTCCATATTTAACCAATCTTTTGATCCACATTTAATAAGTTTAAGACGTATGGTTCCAGCAGCACGGAGCCACGGCACACAGCTAGAACTTCAATGGAACTTTTGAGGGAACATTTCCACGAGCGACTAACCTCCTTGAGGGGCGACGTACTGTGGCCGGCGCGCTCCCCCGATTTGGCTTCCTGTGACTTCTTCTTATGGGGATATCTTAAATCCATTGTTTACAATGAAAAACCACGCACCCTGCAACACCTGAAGGACAACATTTGCCAAGCCATTGCCAACATTGCCGTTGATATGCTCGCAAGAGTGGAGCGACTTCAAAAAGCGGGTTCATCAGTATATCGCTAATGAGGGCCGCCATTTGTCCGATGTCATTTTTAACACCACTTGAAACAAAAATTCTGGATGTGTACAATACGATAAAAAATGAATTAAATCGATATGTGAAATACTTTTTCTTTATTGGCCTTTCAAATCAGCAAATGCCGCACCCTGTACATTTTTGTTTTATTATTGACCAAAATTGTCCATATTTGACCAATCTTTTGATCCACATTTAATAAGTTTAAGAACAGTGAATATAAAATTACTACATTCATTGTGATGAGATTGTTCATCATAAATAAATAAATCTCTTAACGAAAAGAAGAAAATCAAAATTAGGTGAAAAAATAACGGTAATTAATAAATATACAGGGATTTTTTTTCAAATATCTTGTTGCATCGCTGTTGTATGACCGTTTTTAGAGAAAATCAGTAACGATTGATTAAAAAAAAAACTCGACATAATTTATTCAGGAAAAATATAACTGTTTAATCTTCAAACAATAGCAAATTACGATCTTCATTTTTCCTCTGAGTGCAATCATACTTAAAGAGATCATTGATCTGGTTTGACACTTTTACGTGTTTTTTCAACTTTCTGGCAATTTCTGGCAATCAAAGTGAAATCATTTATAACTAGCTTAAAAGAAAAATCATTAAGTGCAAAGGAAATCAATTGCACTTAGTGACTTTCACCTTAAAAACTGACAATATGTAAATGAGGCTTTACAGTCGGCAGTTTAAGCAAAATTTATTACTATATTATACAATTTTTGAAAAATAACACAAATCTACCAGGAATTAACCAACTATTAAATTAAATGAAATATTTCCTGTTCCTTTTCGATCATTGAATTAAGTCCCTATAGAATCAGGTTTATTACGCAGAGATTTTTACAAAATTTTACGTTCGCAATTTAATTACTCGCTGCTCGTTAAGAAAATTATTGCAATAGAAGGAAATTTTCCATACAGCTAATAAATAACTGTTTATTAGAATCTCATGGAGAAAAATCTTGCGAAAGCAGAGTTAATAATGCATTTAATAAAGTTTCTGTTGAATTGAAATAAAATTATCGAGTATCGAGTGTTTATGTATAATTTACTACTGAGAACATTTTACAGAAGGTTTCAATGAAGCAAATGTACTGTTGCTTAATTTTAAGCTATGAGTAATTTATACCTACTGTTTTTGTTCTTACAAAGATATTAAATACAGTTCAATTTAACATTCAAATATAATTAAATTAATGCGCAAAAACCAATGGTCGGTGGTCAATTGGCAGAAGAGTTTTTTTTTTTATTTATATGTCTACAATTTATTTTATATATTATTTATACATAAAGATATTTATATACAGGGAATTTTTCTTATAAGTAAACATACCTGGAGTTTTTCTTTTAAGTATACAGATTCCAAATTCAGCCTATTTTCTGTAAATCTTTAGATATTTCTTGTTTTTTCTTTTAGTTTAATTTGAAGCTTTAAACGAGTGTTTTCCACTCCCAGACTAAGCATGAAGTAAAATTTCGAGTTTAGAAAAGCCCTGTGAAAATTTGTCTCGGGTCGCACAGCGACTCGAGACAAATTTTCTGGGCTTTTCTAAACTCGAAATTTTACTTTATGCGCCACGCGTATAAAACACTGATTTCAAGTGAGGTTCAAATATACATACATTTTACAATATATTAGTGTTTAATACGCGTGGCGCGTGAAGTAAAATTTCGAGTTTAGAAAAGCCCCGTGAAAATTTGTCGAGGGTCGCGCAGCGACCCGAGACAAATTTTCTGTAAATGTTTAGATATTCCTTGGTATTTTTTAGTTTAATTTGAAGCTTTAAACGAGTGTTTTCCACTCCCAGACTAAGCATGAAGTAAAATTTCGAGTTTAGAAAAGTCCTGTGAAAATTTGTCGAGGGTCGCACAGCGACCCGAGACAAATTTTCTGGGCTTTTCTAAACTCGAAATTTTACTTTATGCGCCACGCGTATAAAACACTGATTTCAAGTGAGGTTCAAATATACATACAATTTACAATATATTAGTGTTTTATACGCGTGGCGCATGAAGTAAAATTTCGAGTTTAGAAAAGCCCAGAAAATTTGTCTCGGGTCGCTGCGCGACCCTCGACAAATTTTCACGGGGCTTTTCTAAACTCGAAATTTTACTTCATGCTTAGTCTGGGAGTGGAAAACACTCGTTAAAGCTTCAAATTAAACTCTTTTAAAAAACATCGAATTTCGGAAAATTTACAGCGTATGCATATGTTTACCTAAAAGAAAAAATAAGTTTTATATTGAACTCTTGAAATACAATAAGTTTCTGAAAGTTTACAGCTTATGCATATGTTTACCTAAAAGAAACATTCACTGTATACCGATGCATACGTTGTCAACTTTCAGGCATTCGTTGTTTGTCGAAAAGTTTCATTCGAAGTTTCTAACGAGTGTTTCCACCCCCAGATTAAGCATGAAGTAAAATTTCGAGTTTAGAAAAGCCTGAAAATTTGGTTTGGTCGCGTAGCGCGTAGCGCTACGCGACCAAACCAAATTTTCAGGCTTTTCTAAACTCGAAATTTTACTTCATGCGCCACCTGTTTAAAAATCTAAAATATTTTGAAATTAAAAATATACTGCTAAATTAGTATTCAAAATAAACTACTAAAGCGGAATTAAAAATATGAAGTTAAATTAGAATATTTCGAATTTCACAAAATTTTAGTGTTTTATACGCGTGGCGCATGAAGTAAAATTTCGAGTTTAGAAAAGCCTGAAAATTTGGTTAGGTCGCTCCGCTTCGCTGCGCGACCTAACCAAATTTTCAGGCTTTTCTAAACTCGAAATTTTACTTCATGCTTAATCAGGGATTGAAGACACTCGTTTGAAGTTTCAAATTCAAACGATTTTGAAAAACATTGAGTGGCTTAACAAATACTGCGTATACGATATTAAATTAGTTATACTTGAAAGAACAAATCCCTGTTTATTTTAAATTACCGGTAATTTTAAATCACTAATCTTGTATAAAGATTTTATTATTATTTTATTTATATCCTGGGGTTATCGAGCAGTTATTTTTTCGCCCTCATATTTTTCATTTTCTCCAATCACTCATTACTTATTAACTATTTTACTATTTTATTTTTTTCAATACTATCACCATATTGTCAAATAATAGAGAAAGTTTAATTTTATAAAAATAATAATTACTAGTATATTTAAATAAAACATTATGGTGAGATACTCAGATCTGAAACGTTTCCACATTACATAAAAGATAAACATCGAACTTTCGCATTTTAATCATCAATTTGTACGTGTCGTCAGGCCTACCTTAATTACCAAATCTAACTGTTTTCGAAGTAAAAATTAGACAATGCATACAAATGGTTTAATTTGTTTAGACGATTCTCATAGTGCACAGAATTTAGGCGAATTGGGTTAATCCGAACGGATTCTTAATTATTTGACACACTAATAAACTCTTTAATCAACATACAACAATAAAAATAGTACAATCTCGAGTAATTTCTCGATCCAAAGTGTGTTAATCTCTTTTGTGTTATTTTGGCTATTAATTTTCATTGTGAAATATAATTTAAGAAGTCACGACATACATTTCTTAAAATATACATTTAAAGTTTCCTTCATTAATAATTAAATTTCGTGATTTCGATTGTCTCTGAAATGTAATTGTAGATAAAACATTGTTTCAGCTCTGAACCTTCCAACTAAGTTTAGGTAAGTTGTGTAAAATTATTGAACTAAATTTAGAAGTAAATTCAGTTTAATATCAGCACAATACTGAAAATGTCGTTTTAATCTGAGATTAAAAGATGAACCAACCCAGTTCAAAGTTCAGTTATACTAATGTTTTTCTTTTAAATTTGATATACAGAAAAAAATCCTACTAATGTTTTTCTTTTAAATTTGATATACAGAAAAAAAATCCTCTTTTAATGATGACAGCCAATTATGGTTTCCGTTTCCATTCAAAAAAATGTAGGTTTGTGTTATATCCCGAAAACTAATGTGGATAGAAAAATCTGATGAAATTGTATTGTTCAGTGTCAAATTATCCAAAACTTTGCTATTTATAGTTTTGTTCTATCTCTTTCAATAACTGAGTAAAAGCGATTTGAACAAATCGACATTTTTCAAAGTATCTAGTTACCCTTTTCTGAAAATTTTGCAAATGTATTTTTAATTAGCTCGTAAAATTGCACTACTTTGCTCATTTAACTATTTCTCTGTCTTATAGTTTCCGAGATCCCCATAGAGAACATGAAAAGAAACTCACCCTGTACATTATGTTATCCATTTGATCAAAAAAAAAAATTGAAAATGAAGTTTTATTCATATTATTTACTGGTAAATATGTAAAAATGTTACGTTTTGTAAAAAAAGGTAAAGAAAAGGAGACATTGCCGACTATGTACCTCTCTTTTTTTGTTTTTTTTTTGTTTGTTTGTTTGGCATAGGTTTTTACCATTCAGCCACTAACGTTGATTTATATTAACATATATTTCGACTAATTTGGACGTCACAACACATTCACACATATCCATGGAACCGGAGACGAGTATTTTTCGTTGGAAAAATTACTCGCCTCCGCTGGGAATCGAACCCAGATCACCTCCGTGACCGAGATTTGGCGAAACCGGCGGCTCAACCGCTCGGCCACGGCGGGCCCTACCTCTCTTTAATAATTAATTTTTCAGAGGTTTTAATTTATATAAAAAAAAAATATTTTTGGTACTGTACTCGAATGAGTACAGTGGGATAAAATGGGCTAACAGAAAGTTTATTACCTTTACAAAAATGTGTTGGTAATAAAAATTATTATAAAATGTAAATAAAGTTAACTTAAAACAAACATTTTGTTCAAGAATGAGAACCTTTTAATTTTGGCCAAGAGAGAACATTTAAAAAACGCAAAAACCTTTCAAAATCAGAACTGTGTAATGCAAATGATAATTAAATCAATCGATTTAGAGATAAGCTGGCTTTAATTTGAGCTCAAGTGCATGTTTTTAATTTAAAATTGTGATTAGCACAATCGCCCAAGATCACGAGTTTAATTCAAGTCGGGTTTTTCTTTAAAATACCTTTAATAAAGAAATAAATAAAATTCAAGTCAATTTTCTCTCTAGATAACCCTAAATAAATAAATAGATAAATAAAATGCATAAAAGAAGTGTTGTTTTTTTGTTTGTTTTAGTGCGACAAAAACAACAGGTTAATACTAATACATCCAATTTTGTCAGATTTAAAAAAAATATTAAAATTTCCTAAATTATAACAATTTTCTTGTGAAATTATATTTTTTTTAATCTTAGAAAAATATCGTGAATAAGCAACGTTATGAACAACTTAAAGTGTGTTTTTTTTTCAAAAATGCCAATTGTTTGCAACATTTATTAGTAAATCAATAAATCCACTGAAGTCTAACTTTGAGCGTTAGTGCCGAACGCATTTTGCAACCGATTGAAAACATTAGCAGCTCAAATTAAATCTCATTTTATCTTCAATTACTCTCGTGAATTTCATTTAAATCTATTTACCGCTTGATTTTTTATTAAAAAACAAAAAATGTGAAAATGGAAAAATTCACAATAAATTTATGTTTCGTTTAACGAATGTTTAAAAATTATAGAAACACTCAATTTTTTTGAGATTTACATAAGTTGATGAATAATAAATTAAGCTTTGTTTCTATGTAAGATTAAACAAAATCTGTTAATTTTGGGATAAGTTATAAAAGCTTAAAGTTGATTGAAATTATGAAAAAGTGAACAAAAAAAAAATTCCCTAATTTATAACAATTTTCTTGTGAAATTATATATTTTTTTAATCTTAAAAAAATATCGTGAATAAACAACGTTATAAACAACTTGTGTTTTTTTTCCAAAATGCCAATTGTTAGCAACATTTATTAGTAAATTAATAAATCCACTGAAGTCTAACTTTGAGCGCTAGTGCTGAACGCATTTTGCAACCGATTGAAAACATTAGCAGCTCAAATTAAATCTAATTTTATCCTCAATTACTCTCGTGAATTTCATTTAAATCTATTTACCGCTTGATCTTTTATTAAAAAATAAAAAAATGTGAAAATGGAAAAATTCACAATAAATTTATGTTTCGTTTAACGAATTTTTAAAAATTACAGAAACACTCAATTTTGATGAGATTTACATAAGTTGATGAATAATAAATTAAGCTTTGTTTCTATGTAAGATTAAACAAAGTCTGTTAATTTTGGGATAAGTTATAAAAGCTTAAAGTTGATTGAAATTATGAAAAAGTGAAAAAAAAATTCCTTAAATTATAACAATTTTCTTGTGAAATTATATATTTTTTTAATCTTAAAAAAATATCGTGAATAACCAATGTTATGAACAACTTAAGGTGTGTTTTTTTTTCAAAAATGTAAATTGTTTGCAACATTTATTAGTAAATTAATAAATCCACTGAAGTTTAACTTTGAGCACTAGTGCTGAACGTATTTTGCAACCGATTGAAAACATTAGCAGCTCAAATTAAATCTCATTTTATCCTCAATTACTCTCGTGAATTTCATTTAAATTTATTTACCGCTTGATTTTTTATTAAAAAACAAAAAAATGAGAAAATGGAAAAATTCACAATAAATTTATGTTTCGTTTAACGAATTTTTAAAAATTACAGAAACACTCAATTTTTATGAGATTTACATAAGTTGATGAATAATAAATTAAGCTTTGTTTCTATGTAAGATTAAACAAAGTCTGTTAATTTTGGGATAAGTTATAAAAGCTTAAAGTTGATTGAAATTATGAAAAAGTGAAAAAAAAAAATTCCCTAAATTATAACAATTTTCTTGTGAAATTATATATTTTTTTAATCTTAAAAAAATATCGTGAATAAACAACGTTATGAACAACTTAAGGTGTGTTTATTTTCAAAAATGCCAATTGATTGCAACATTTATTAGTAAATTAATAAATCCACTGAAGTTTAACTTTGAGCGCTAGTGCTGAACGCATTTTGCAACCGATTGAAAACATTAGCAGCTCAAATTAAATTTCATTTTATCCTCAATTACTCTCGTGAATTTTATTTAAATCTATTAACCGCTTGATTTTTTATTAAAAATCAAAAATGTGAAAATGGAAAAATTCACAATAAATTTATGTTTCGTTTAACGAATTTTTAAAAATTATAGAAACACTCAATTTTTTTGAGATTTACATAAGTTGATGAATAATAAATTAAGCTTTGTTTCTATGTAAGATTAAACAATATCTGTTAATTTTGGGATAAGTTATAAAAGCTTAAAGTTAATTGAAATTATGAAAAAGTGAACAAAATCTCAGTAAATTGATGTTTTGTTTAAGGAATTTTGAAAAATTACTGAAACCTCAGATTTTTATAAGATTTGCGGGTGATATTAAAAAAATTGCGGTGCTTTGTTATTACGTAAAATTAAACAATATTTGTCAATTTGTGGAAAAGTTACAGAAGCTTAAAGTTGATTGAAACTATGAAAAAGTAAATAAACTCATACTAAATGTATGCATTGTACATAATTTCGGTACAATTTAAGCTTTTGCAATTTGTTCGTTAAAGTTTACTAATGTACACGCATTTGTTTTTGTTCATAATTTGAACTAATAAATAACATCAACTCTATCGATTTTATCTCATAAATTTAACAATAAAGGAAACGGCAAAATAAGTGTCTGATTGATCGTCTAACGAGGGTTTCCACTCCCAGACTAAGCATGAAGTAAAATTTCGAGTTTAGAAAAGCCTGAAAATTTGGATTTGCTGGGGCGCGCGAGCGAAGCGAGGCGCGCCCCAGCAAATCCAAATTTTCAGGCTTTTCTAAACTCGAAATTTTACTTCATGCGCCACGCGTATAAATCATTAACTTCAAGTGAAAGATAGCCCTAAATGATTGGAGAAAATGAAAAATATGCGGGCGAAAAAATAACTGCTCGATAACCCCAGGATATAAATAAAATAATAATAAAATCTTTATACAAGATTAGTGATATAAAATTACCGGTAATTTGAAATATACAGGGATTTGTTCTTTCAAGTATACCTAATTTAATGTTGTATACGCAGTATTTGTTAAGCCACTCAATGTTTTTCAAAATCGTTTGAATTTGAAACTTCAAACGAGTGTCTTCAATCCCTGATTAAGCATGAAGTAAAATTTCGAGTTTAGAAAAGCCTGAAAATTTGGTTAGGTAACGTAAAAAATAACTGTCTTTTTTTGGTTTGGTTTTTGCCTTGCCTTAGTTATGCTACTATTAGCCAACAGTAATGTTAGTTTTAACTATATCATTACAGTTTTGTAACTTATACTAAGTTATATGTATAATTAACGTCACGACTAGAAATGATTAAAATAACTGTTCGAAGCCGTGGCAACAACATGAAATTCATCAAATATTAAAAATGCGATTCTTTACGCTATTTAATATTATTTTGTGTCTTAACAGAATATTACATTGAAATTATTTGATTGCAACATGAAACTCATTTTATTTTAAAAATATAATCAATACCTTTCCTAATTATCCACCCTATACACTCCCTCCCCCGATTCCTTATCAACCAATTTATATTTCTCTTATTTTCTTTCTGATAAACGAGGGCTTTTCTAAACTCGAAATTTTACTTCATGCGCCACGCGTATAAAACACTAAAATTCTGTGAAATTCGAAATATTCTTATTTAACATCATATTTTTAATTCTGCTTTAGTAGTTTATTTTGAATACTAATTTAGCAATATATTTTTAATTTGTACATAATTTCGGTACAATTTAAGCTTTTGCAATTTGTTCGTTAAAGTTTACTAATGCCCACGCATTTGTTTTTGTTCACAATTTGAACTAATAAATAACATCAACTCTATTGATTTTATCTCATAAATTTAACAATAAAGGAAACGGCAAAATAAGTGTCTGATTAATCGTCTAACGGGGGTTTCCACTCCCAGACTAAGCATGAAGTAAAATTTCGAGTTTAGAAAAGCCTGAAAATTTGGATTTGCTGGGGCGCGCGAGCGAAGCGAGGCGCGCCCCAGCAAATCCAAATTTTCAGGCTTTTCTAAACTCGAAATTTCACTTCATGCGCCACGCGTATAAATCACTAACTTCAAGTGAAATTACTTTAAGTAAAACACTTTGTTTATAACTTTCAAAAATTGTTTATTTTGTATTCACAACAAATGTTTCGCCACACTGTGGCTTCTTCAGGTGTTCTTCACCTGAAGAAGCCGCAGTGTGGCGAAACATTTGTTGTGAATACAAAATAAACAATTTTTGAAAGTTATAAACAAAGTGTTTTACTTAAAGTAATGAATATGAACTTTCAACAACTATCAGCCACCTCGATTAATAGTTCAAGTGAAATCTTTAACCAATTGGTTAGAGCAAAATAAATTTATAATGTCAATTACTAATTTATGATGTGATTGCATAGAATTGATTATTAAACACACTAAAAAACTGCATGTTCAATTAAAAAAAACCTCTAGAGTGCCATGACTTAATATTTCTTTAAATTTAGGTTGGCTACACGCTTTAAGAATTGACATATAAAACGTCAGACGTAATAATTATAATACATAATTTCATAGCTGCCAACTTACAATATTTTCCATGGCACTCTAGAGGTTTTTTTTTTAATTGAACGTACGATATGAATATAAAAAATATCACCAACTTCATTAACTCCTTTAACATTTCGAAAGAATCATAAAACACATCAATTCTCATAAAGAATAAGATGAAAGCACAAGAAAAGAAAACACACACATTTAAAAACGTGTGAACAAACGGTCATTCCCAAACGAATATTCACAACATAAAACCTCCATAATTCAAACTAAACGTGTGAAAAAACCCTTTTAGAATCGTTTAAAAGCAACATGCAGTCCTCCAAAGCAAAACAAAACACAAGAAAATATGATGTAAAATCCGCCCAAAAATCTCGACAATATGTAAAATTTTCAGGTCGTAACTAATCCTGTTTATTGTAAATTTTATCATCCACGCGCACGCACACACATTAATAAATAATTTTCGAAAGAGGAATAAAGCGTGCCAAGATGATCCTAACGGATTTGTAGAATCTCCATTGGGAAGGAAACGCTATCTGTTTGGGAGTGTTTATCAAAACGACATCTTCAAATGGTGTGCAAGAGTTTTATGCATATTAATTTTGCCGTTTTCCATTTTAATGGGTTATAAAAAAAATATGAGTTTTGATAGGAAAAATTGTTTAAATTCTGCATAGAGATAAGTTTAGATACACGTAACGCCTGAATATGGAATACATTTCGTTAAATTTACATTTTCATTTTAAAATGCAATTGATGCCCGGTATTATAAACGATTATTAAATTATTAGATAACTATTTGTGGAGTAAATTTATTTACCTAGTAAACTAATGGGCAAATAAAATTGCGTATTATAAAGCAAACCTACCAAATAAATAGCAATTCTAGAAATAAATAATTTAATTAGTAGATTACAGACCGAAATTATACATTTTCATTGTGGCCATAGCTGGAACCACCAATTTGTTAAATTGAACTGTCAATATTTCAAATTAAATTGTCAATCAAATTGGAAATTTAGTATAATTCCTTATAATTATGGAGAATAACCGTGGAATAGGACAGAATTACACAGAACAAGAAAAAAAAAGCTTATTAGAAATTATAGACTTGTGTTCCACTCCTAGACTAATCATGAGGTAAAATTTTATACTTATGCAAACGCTTTTTAAAATTAGTTCCATTTAAAGTTTTAAACGAGTGTTCCACTCCCAGACTAAGCATGAAGTAAAATTTCGAGTTTAGAAAAGCCTGAAAATTTGGTTTGGTCGCGTAGCGCTAAGCGCGGAGCGGCCAAACCAAATTTTCAGGCTTTTCTAAACTCGAAATTTTACTTCATGCGCCACGCGTACAAGACACTGATTTCAAGTGAAGTTCAGTTGTTCACAATATTTCAGTGTTTTCAGTGTTTAATACGCGTGGCGCATGAAGTAAAATTTCGAGTTTAGAAAAGCCTAAAAATTTGGTTTGGTCGCTCCGCGCTTCGCGCTACGCGACCAAACCAAATTTTCAGGCTTTTCTAAACTCGAAATTTTACTTCATGCTTAGTCTGGGAGTGGAAAACACTCGTTTAAAACTTTAAATGGAACTAATTTTAAAAAGCGTTTGCATAAGTATAAACATCCCTGGTTGTGTCTAATTGGTAAAATTCTAGGTCTTCGACTTCTTAGAATGTCTTGTGGTTCGAATTAATCACTGTCAGGGAAGATACTATGAGCGAACTTAAATCTGACACGGATGATATGGTTGACATGATAACCGTGATGAAATTAATAAATACAAGTAGTAGAATCTAAAGTAATTATAATAATATAATACACTTTTGACTTTTAACTGTCAAATTATTTAGAGAATAAAATTTACTTCGTAGAAAAACAAACAAATAATTTACTGGGGAGATTTATTAGTGAAATAAAGTTATTTTGTGTTTATAATACCGAAATCTTTGGAATACATTAATTTATTCCTAAAGTAAATTTTATTTAGGGAATAAAACGTTTTATAATACCGGGCATTAGAGAAATTAATTCGTTAGAAATCACAAGAATTAATAAAAATTAACAACAATAAAACAGTTTTTACTTTGTTTGTATAACACTTTTTTTTATTTAATGTGACTGCAGTTTCGACAAATTTAGTTTTTTATTATCACAAATAAATATGTTTGATAATGACAAGTTAAATTTGTCGAAATTGCAGCCACGTAAAAGATTGCTATACAAAGTAAAACGTGTTTTATTGTGAATTTAACATGTATGCAAGAACTAAATATAAAAAATATGATCAAACTTAGCAATCTATTGCTGATATACAAAATCAACAATAAACAAATTAAATCAGAAATTAAACTAAAAATAAACAAACAAATCCACAACTATGAAACGAGAAGAAAATCAGACATTAGAACAGAAAAGTTTACCACAATGAAACACACGCAAGCTCTAACAACGGAAACAATAAGACAATACAACAAATTAGACGAATATATAAAAAATCTTCAATATATTTCATATAAACTAAAAATTAGAAACCTAATTATAAACAAGAAAATATAAACACGACGAAAAAACACATAGCAAAAAACATTTTACATCCCTCAATACCGTTAACCCGAGATGGGAGTCAACGCCCAACAATCCCGAGGTGAGGACGAAGGGAAGAAGACTAACAATGTAATGATAATTTCTTACAAGTATTGTAATACAAGTTATTATTATAAAAAAAAATAAAGTTATTTAAAAAAAAGGAACTAGAAGCTTTCACAATACGGAATTTAATAAAAAATAAATTATTTTTGTTAAAATTGTCGAAAATATTTTTGTTAAACTTTATTTTTGGAATTAAGCTTACAAAATATGTAACATATAAATGAAAAAGTGTCAGGAATTAACAATTACTTATGAATAAAGAATAGACCTTATCCTTATTCGCGCCAGTAAATAAAAATATTCTAGTTTGGCTGAAAGACCCCAGCGTCGATAGCCAATTCGCAGAATTAAATATTTGTTCTTGTATATACTTATTATGCATTCTAATTGTTGTACTGTGTATTCTGTGAATAAAGATATTATATATATATATATATATATATATATATATACATATTCTAGTTTTTTTAAAGTCGAAATATTTATTTCATGGTTAAACAAGAAGTAAATACACTAATATTTGTACAGTACAACAATACAAATTGTTGTTTGATTCACCTGGCTCTTAGTTCAAATGTATTTAAAATGATGTCGATGGACTAAATTGACTTTTTTTGTAGCCGTTTTGAATAAGGAGTGCTGATTGTTGTTAATATTATAGTGATAAAGCGTAAAAATGTGTAAAACTATTTTAAATATTTACATATTTAATTGACAAATAAGAGGAGAACAAATATGTATAAGATTATTTCCTCGGCACATGTTCCAGCATATCTCACTTCCTTCCATGAATGGAGAGATTAGAAGGTATTTACATTTTTCCGTTTTAATTGAAAACATGTAAATATTATGGATATGCATATATGCTAATATTGATTTAAACAATCTGTGTGAGTTACACAATAAAAGCAAAACAAAATTATCGACCAAAACTAAATTTTCAGGCTTTTGTAAACTCGAAATTATGCCTAATGCGCCTAGCATGTAAAACACTGATCTTATGTAAAGTTTAAAATAGACTGTTATTAACTATTTTTAAATAAATCACTTAATAAGTACATTTATTAGTACTATACATACAGGCAGTTTTTTTAAGTATACAGTTACAGCGTATACCGGGTGTTGACTTGACAGACGCAACATAGGAATTCGCCTGTTAATTTTAAAGTGTTCAAATATTGGTTCCCCTATTTATTTTAGAGACAAAATGTATTTCACTTTTTTGTAGAGGGCAAAATTCTAAATTTGTGAATGTTCATACTTACCACTTTACGTTTCTCTACGTTAAAATAATTAAGAATAAGTAATGTGATTTTATAAAAATAATGACATACTATGAAATTGATACAACAATTGCGGATATTCCCTGTTTTTTTAAGTTTAATTTAAAGCTTCAAAGAAGTGTTTTCCACTCCCAGACTAAGCATGAAGTAAAATTTCGAGTTTAGAAAAGCCCCGTGAAAATTTGTCGAGGGTCGCGCAGCGACCCGAGACAAATTTTCTGGGCTTTTCTAAACTCGAAATTTTACTTCATGCACCACGCGTATAAAACACTAAAATATTGCAAAGTTAAAAAAACATTTAAATAGAAAATATACCATACCATGTCAGTTTTACTTCAAATAATATTTAAAAAATTTTGAAAACTAGATTATTATTTTTAAAAACATTTTCAGTCATTTAATGTTTTTATCGAAGCATTCAGTTTGAAGTTTCAAACGAGCGTTTCCACTCCCAGACTAAGCATGAAGTAAAATTTCGAGTTTAGAAAAGCCCCGTGAAAATTTGTCGAGGGTCGCGCAGCGACCCGAGACAAATTTTCTGGGCTTTTCTAAACTCGAAATTTTACTTCATGCGCCACGCGTATAAAACACTATATTGTCGAATTTATGTATATTGGAACTTCACTTAAAATCTGTGTTTTATACGAGTGGCGCATGAAGTAAAATTTCGAGTTTAGAAAAGCCCAGAAAATTTGTCTCGGGTCGCTGCGCGACCCTCGGCAAATTTTCACGGGGCTTTTCTAAACTCGAAATTTTACTTCATGCTTAGTCTGGGAGTGGAAAACATTCGTTTAAAGCTTCAAATTGAACTCTTTAAAAAATCAACGAATGTCAGAAAATTTACAGCTAAAATAATTAAGAAAAAGTAATGTGCTTTTATGAAAATAATGGCATACCACGGAATTGATACAACAATTGCGGATGTCAAAATACTTGTTGTTTCAATTCCATGGCATGCCATTATCATAAAATCACATTACTTTTTCTTAATTATTTTAACTTAGAGAGACGTAAAGTGATACACGTTAACACGAATGAATTCAGAATTTTTCGCTTTACAAAAAAGGTAAATACATATTGTTTCTAAAATAAATAGGGGAGCCAAAATTTGAACATTTCAAAATTTACATGGGATTTCCTATGTTGCGTCCGTCAAGTCAACACCCGGTATGTTGTAAATCTTCAGATATTTTATTTCATGCTTAATCTGGGATTGAAAAACACTCGTTTAAAGCTTGAATCTAAACTATTTTAAAAAACAATGAATGTCGGAAAATTTACAGAATATGGAAATGTATACTCAAAAGAAATAAATACTGTATATCATTATGTAATAGTAAATTACTTTAAATTATAATTTCTCCTGGAAAGTATGTTTTTAGGTATAAATGAAATTGCCAATTCTTGGTTGCAGAATACTTCAAACATTAAAAGTGCGATTCTTTTCGCAATCTACAACAAGTTAGTCTTACAAAGACTATACCAAACACTCATTGAAACAAATACTTCCCTGGCTAATACCCCGACGGACATTGAATTATACAACAAGTGTTTGCTGTTACATACAGTAACCTACTGCAAATGTAACAATTTGGTTCAAATTATTCAGGCCATCTATAGACGCGTTTCGAGATTTATCTCTCATCAGTATAGCTTTGCCATTCCCTCTAAACAATTTGACACCTTAGACTGGCTGTCACGTTACCGTTCAAACATAAGTATAAACGAAATTGCCAATTCTTGGTTGCAGAATACTTCAAACATTAAAAGTGCGATATACTGATGAGAGATAAATCTCGAAACGCGTCTATAGATGGCCTGAATAATTTGACCCAAATTGTTACATTTGCAGTAGGTTACTGTATGTAACAGCAAACACTTGTTGTATAATTCAATGTCCGTCGGGGTATTAGCCCGGGAAGTAGTTGTTTCAATGAGTGTTTGATATAGTCTTTGTAAGACTAACTTGTTGTAGATCGCGAAAAGAATCGCACTTTTAATGTATGTTTTTAGCTTTAATTTTATCTTGCAAATGCGCACAAATAAATGTTACAAATGTTGCCGAAACACCTGGGTAATATACCATAATTTACGGTTAATTACCACTAACAGTCAATATTGTTAAAAGGCAGCGGTATAGAAGCAAATTTATAGTATAAATGTCGTGATAGTCACTTTAACCGTCATTTGACTATCTATAAAGTCTAATGACAGTTAAATTTACTATTATATATGTAATTTATATTAACTGTTTTTGCTATACTGAAATTATATTTAGGGCTATTCCGTACGCGAAATGTTAAATTTAACGTATACATTATTATTTAACCAACAGATAATTTAATCTAAGTACAAATATCAGTTACTAAACTTACTCAAAATATGATGTTACAGAATAACATGTACTGTAAATTTAACATTTCAGGTACAGAATAGCCCTAAATATAATTTCAGTATAGCAAAAACAGTTAATATAATTAACATATATAATAGTAAATTTAGACTTTATAGATAGTTAAATGACGGTTAAAGTGACTATCACAACATTTTTACTATAAATTTGCTTCTTTACCGCTATAAAATGTTGACTTTGAAAAACTTAATCGGCTGTCTTTTTACTATGATAGTATATTGTCATTTAATTTTTCTATTCGCCGTATTATGACTATAAGTTACTTAATTAATTGTTTTTTTTAATGTGATAGTATTTAGTAATTTTATTTCTTTGTCGACTGTATTTTGACTAATGCAACATTGACTATAAGTCTTTAAGCAATAAGCATTATATAATTTTCTTATTAAATCACTCTGTTGGTTGTATTTTGACTATTGTGACCTTATCAATGTTAGTCACTTGGTCATCTGTCTTTTAATTACAATAGGATTTTGTCAGTAAATCACTCTAACGAGTTCATTTTGATTATTGTGATATTACGTCTATAAATCACTTAGTTGACTGTCTTTTGACTATGATATGATTATTTCATAAAATGTCTCTATCGACTGTATTTTAACTATTGCGACATTACAATTGTAAGCTATTGTTTTGACTATAATATTTATATAAGTCGGTGTAAACTGACATTTGGTCTATCGTGTCAACTTGATATATATGCCGCGTGAGCCGACATTTAGTTTATCGTGCTAGCTTAACAAAAGTCGGCGACTATAACGACAAGTGACATAAGTCGGCGTTAGCCGAGATTTAGTCCATTGTGTCAATTTGACATTGGACGGCGTCAGCCGACTTTAGTCAATTGTGTCGACTTGACATAAGTTGGAGCTAGCTGATATTTAGTCCATCTTGTCAACTTGACACAAGTTTGAATTAAACTATAATGATGGTCGCTTTAATGTTTATCTTGTCTTTTGACAGTTATGACACATATTTTGACAGTTGCGATATAAATTGTACTAACGAGTGTCTTTCACTCCCAGGTTAAGCATGAAGTAAAATTTCGAGTTTAGAAAAGCCCCGCGTAGAAAATTTGTCGAGGGTCGCAGAGCGACCCGAGACACATTTTCACGGGGCTTTTCTAAACTCGAAATTTTACTTCATGCGCCACGCGTATTAGACACTGATTTAGTATGAAGTGTTAAAATCACTTTATTATTCTTAGAAATAACAAAAAAGAAATTGGCATTCTCAACAAATGATATACATTTTGTAAATATTTATGATTTTTATAAAACTTTCTTGATGTTATTTATTTATTTATTCATTCAACGGAGTCCATTTAAAAAAATATATAATATAGTACAACTAAATATATAAAATTATACATAAACATAATTAAAACTTGAATGTCTAAGATTTCTATAAGTATTGTTATATTTCACGATGTTGTTGGTAGCATTTATTAGTGATTTCGTCAATTTTTAATGTTCCAATTTTGCACTCTCTCTGCTGTGTATATTTATTTGCGGTTAGTCTTGTTTGCGTTCATTAATTAAATAGGGATTTTTTGTTTTAAATATGTGAGTAAATTTAAAAGAAAAAATCCCTGTTTGAATAACGCAAAGAAAACAAACCACAAATGTTCCCAAAGTAAATTGCTCCAGGCGTTCGAATTTTGAAAGCGAAATATTTTATTGGGCAAAAGAAACATTTGGGAAATTTATTAATATGTGAATAAACATAAAATTAAGTTGAGTAAAGTATAAATTATACACCTACATATTTAAGCTGTAGATTTAAAACCTCACTTGAAATCAGTGTTTTATACGCGTGGCGCATAAAGTAAAATTTCGAGTTTAGAAAAGCCTGAAAATTTGGTTTGGTCGCGTAGCGCTACGCGCTACGCGACCAAACCAAATTTTCAGGATTTTCTAAACTCGAAATTTTACTTCATGCTTAGTCTGGGAGTGGAAACACTCGTTCGTAGCTTTTAATTTAAAGCTTTTATAAAAATAGCAAATGTCTATAAAATTACAGCGTATACACCAGTAAATTTATTTATTCTTAATCCTTTCAGCCCTGGAATTTTTCTGGTACCCAAAAAAATGTTTTGTACACTGCATATTATTTATTACTATCTCAGATATACAAAGAGTTTTTCTTTGAAGTATACATATCTCAATACAGGGTGTCTACGCTAAACCGTTCGTTAAAAGTTTTATGGGGTTGCGGTTACACTAAAAATTTGAAAAAAATCCTTGTCATACGGTTGAATCAGTTCTCCTCATGTGAAATATTTTCAACTTTATATCACTTCCGGTTCCACCGGAAGTAGCACCAAATTTGTTATTTTAATTGGAACACCCTATATGTATATTAGTAATTTTTTAGATTCCTCGTTTAAATTGCAACATATTTTTTCGACTTATGCGCGCGTTATAAACTGCATAAATGCGACTAAAACCGAATCTTTAAAATAATTCGAAAACTACTTGCTTTAGAAGTATAGTTGTATAATACTTTTTTGTAGTAAATTTTCCCCCTAATAGTACCATGTGATAAAAAATGGGTCATTATATTTAAAAAAAAATAATTATGGGATATTGAAGAGGGCACTTAAATATTGACATTTTAAGAACACTTATTGTCAAAATTGACAGTTTCCAATTATTCTACTCATAGAGGCATCCTCTAGGTACCAGTAAAGATATAATTTATATTTTTATTTATCTTATTTTTAAGAGAAGTTACAGACAGATTTCAAGATGTCTTTTAGAGGTCAAAATTTTTGAAATATTTTTTTTCTTGAAAACTATAAGAGATAAGTGTACATATGTTTGTATAAAATATGTTGCAATTTTTACGAGGAATCCAAAAAATTACTAATATATAGGGTGTTCTGTTTAAAATAACAAATTTGGTGTTATTTCCGGCAGTATCGGAAGTGATAGAAAGTTGAAAATATTTCACATGAGGAGAACTAATTCAACCGTATGATGAGGATTTTTTTTTAATTTTTAGTGCAACGGCAACACCATAAACTATTAACGAACGGTTTAGCGCAGGGTGTCTACGCTAGTGTATACGTTGTTAATCTTCAGATATTCGTTGTTTTTACAAATATTTTAAATTGAACTTTCAAACAAGTGTTTTCCACTCCCAGATTAAGCATGAAGTAAAATTTCGAGTTTAGAAAAGCCTGAAAATTTGGTTTGGTCGCGTAGCGCGAAGCGCGGAGCGACCAAACCAAATTTTCAGGCTTTTCTAAACTCGAAATTTTACTTCATGCGCCACGCGTACTAAACACTAATGTGATGTGATGTTCAGAAAACACGTTTCTAGCATACTGCTTCAGTAGAAGTTTATATTGATCTTTTCAAATTTGTTGCTTTTGTTGATTTCATGGCTGTTTTAACGATTATGTTCATTTTATCCTATTTTGTACATTCTCAAAATTCGGTCTAATGCTTTAACTTTAAAATGTTCCTGGTGAGTCATTTTTGAGATTTCGGAATCTCCACTAAATACTCATTTGTTTCAAGTGTACAGCCAACTTACTCTAAGCTTTAAACTTTCTATAATATTAACTATTCGTTTCATTCTATTTCCAAAAATATTAAGTGCGATAATAGCCTCTGCTTCTAAAATAAAAATTCAAGTAATTAAAAATTGTTTTGAATAAGTTTTTAATTTTTCTGGCGGTGAAACATTTTTCACTTAAATTTTTAAACAATACACTTGGGTAAATTTCAATAATATTAGTGAAATTTAACCAAGTGTCTTTGAATATAGAATCCATATCTACTTTGTATAAATAAAATTCTGAATAACTTTTTGATTTTAAAAAAAGCGTGTTTATTTTCACAACAATTGTTTCGCAAATTTATTCATATCTATATTCAATTAAAGTGTTTTCTTTTTAAAATCATAGTTAATTAAAAATTGCTATTAGCCTAAGTGCAATTGCAATTTAACACCAAGCGCATAGATTTATTTAAATAGATGTTTCTCATTCCAGATGCATCTATTGAAACAAACACGAGTGTGCATGTACATTCACATACAGCAGGGATACAAATGCGCAGCTGGGATTAGAAGAGCAAATCTCCACAGAAGCATAACAAATCGCGATTTTAGTACAGGAAGGGGTTGCACGGCCGCAGCACACAATGAGACCGAAACCCAAACCCAAACACAAATCACGGACTGACTACATTTATGCATGTGTGCATAATTCCGATCCATTCATAACGAGAACGAGAGCAGAGCGAGAGATGGGATAAAGTGGAAGTGGTGGAAGTGGGAAATGCGCGCTCTTCAACCAAACACGCATATAGTAGTAGCTTGTGTACTATCTGCTTGCTCCGTATTTGTAGCTAGTAGAAGTAGAGGAGTTCTTTATGGGCAGTTCATACTTGCTCGCTTCGCTCGCTAGCAGTGCTCGCGCTCCGACTCCGACTCCGGTTTCGGCTCCGGATTTGTGATCAGATGAAAGCAAACTGTTGCCGCGATAACAACAGAAGTCTTTGATGTGTCCGCGCCTCTTCCTCATACTCCGGCACGAGACCACGCGGACGCGAATGCCGGTATGTTCTTCCGGAACGTGTTGCTATCTGTATCAATAAATTTTGTCAGTGACAAGTGATTGTGGTTTGTTTTTTTTTTATTGTCTTCGAAGGATATGTAAAGCTTTTGTTATTCAAGAGCTTATTTTAACGGTAAGTGAAATAACAATAATAATAAATAATATCTGTATTAGAATTTTAAACATAATAATGTATCTATTGTTATCATCAAACAGAGAGAAAGCTCATAGCTTTTAGTGTAATTATTCACAAAGTAGTGCTATCTCAGTTTTTTAACACTATAAATAAACGGTTCATAATAATGCTTATTATTATATTTCTTGTTATATTATTATTCTAAAAGAACAAAGTTTGCTTGATATTCAAACAAAATTTCATAGCAATATTTCAAAAATAGTATAACTTATGATTTTTTCAAATTTTAATTTTTCTCTAAATTCGGTAAAATTACGACTCTCCGACTTTTCAATTGTACGTCGGAGAGTCATAATTTTACCGAATTTAGAGAGAAATTAATGAATAAAGTTTTGTTGAAAGGGCGCAAGTTAGGAACCTAAAACTTTAGTTCTAAAGTTACTAAATGTTTTATCATTTTGGTAAACTGTGTTATCAACAATTTTTATTAGTAGTTCTAATAATGTTGGATGACCCATAAAAATATACCTAATTTACCTATGTCCGGTTTCACCAACGTTAGTTAAATCTTATTTAAGATTAAATTTATTTGTCGATTGAAATAGACATTTTCTATGTCATCAACGTCAAAAAATATGAGCTTGTCATGTGTTTATCTATTACTAGATTTTATTCGATGAATAACTGTCGATTTAACCGAGGTTTTTGAATCCCGACCTTAATTAGTTCTTATCTATATAATTTTTATATTATTTAGAAATAAAACCAAACTGAATTTCTGAAGGAAAAAACCGATTTAGGCCCTTTTAACAAATACCTATTCAATTGGAAATAATGTAAAAACTTACCAGTAGGGTGTTTTCTGATTTTGACATAATGATAATAATATTTATTGTGTGAGATATTTTCAAACAATATTTACACTCGTCAAAACAAAGAAATACAAACTGTTCTATTTTTGGTTAACATTCACACAAAATATTAGGATTAACAAAATAATTTCCAATTTAAATTTAAATTCAGTTTACCAAGAACTTTTTTTAAATCGTGTGAGATTTTTTGTTGTTGACTGTAATAACCTTAATAATTTGAGGTTTTCAGTCATAAAAAACCATTTGTGTTAAAGTATATTGAAAGTATATATTATATATATTATTTGAATATACCGGGCTTTCATTAATTCCCGAACCCCACGTGACCAAAAATAATAGGCAACCAAATGTACAAGGTGGTATGGCTCACACAAAAATTCCCTAGATTTAAAAATATTTATTCGCCGGCGTATTTTTATGAAACTGCTCAATGCAAGACTGCAGAGAATAACTCCAGTTGCCGTCAATATTACGTGAAGCACTACGAAAATGTGCCATCAAAATAAACGCGTCTTGCTCCGTTGTAAATACCATTTTCGCAGTATTTGCTTATCCTAGCAAATTGACTCTGCAAAATAAATAGAAATAAAACTCAATGTTTCAGAATAATTAAACAATTTTTGCTTACCTGAAAATTCCGGGCGAATCTTGTAAGATCTCAAAGGTTGGTTTAACGATGCACCACGCATAAACGTTTATGTCAAATTTGACTTTAGTAACGTTTGGTTACTTTTTTCAAAGCCTCCAACGTACAAATACAATAATTTACGCGGCAATTTTAAATTTAGTCACGTGGGGTTCCGGAATTAATGAAAGCCCGGTAGTTAACAACAAACTGTTGTTTATGACAGAAATCTCAAATTATAAAGATTACTACAATTAACAACAAAAAATTGAGAAATGGACTTCTGTAACTTTCACAGTTATAAAGTCGTAATATTCTTGAATTTACCAATTCTGACGATTTTTATGACCTTAATTAAAGAACCAGATTTAACGCAACCGACAAAATTCGTTTTTCAACTATAAATTTGACACATTCAATAACATTAAACAATGTTTTAAACATTTTATTGAATGTGACCACATTTGTCGGTTACGTTTAATCTTGTTCTTTTATCAGTATTATAATAGTAATAACATAGTAAGTTTTGTATTTAAATTTAGGAAACCGTCATGATTTTCAACAACTTTGACGTTTTCAACGGGTTCTATAAATTCTGTAATGATATTTTTGTTAATTTTAAATTACCTTAACAATATTGATTGTATGTGTCATAAGTCGATATTTTCATGATTTGAATATATTGTTTTTAACTATAATAACTTATAAGATTCCGCGACTCTGTGCGGGATTTTTTTAAAAATAGATATTAACCAATGACATACAATGTACAATTGTAATTTGAAGCTTCTCACGAGTATCCATGGTTAAGCACGAAGTAAAATTTCGAGTTTAGAAAAGCCTGTTAAATAATACTGAACACTGAAATATACCAAATGTTCACGCATTTCTAAGCTCAAAATGGTACTTCATGCGCCACGCATATAAAACAATTAAATATTGTGAAGTTCAAATTATACTGCTTGTTTTTGATCTGAAGTTAATATATTTTTCTCTATGAAGAATTTTATTAAAATCTAACGTTTTGTGGGTTGTTGTGCGATGTATTTAAATCTAAATTTATAATACTGCGGAATTAATTATTAAATAGGCGACATTTATTTAAAAGAGCATTATATTATTCCAGTATAAACCCTTTGAAAAACATAATTCTTTCAAATAGTTTGGTATAATATGTTTACTATATTATTTTTTGGAATGATTTTCCCGGCGCATTCACCAAAGAATAAATCTGCTATGGCCAACACAGGTACAGACCGCAATTTAAAATGTTATAGAATTAGTATATCAATTATTACACTTATTTATTATTAATGCATATAGAATTAGGGGGATAAAATGAATAAAATATAATTCCAAAATTTACATTTTTCTAAATTACTTTAGCACTAAAAGAGCTACGACAAACAGTATATATTTTTTTATATAAATGAAATTGCCAATTCTTGGTTGCAGAATACTTCAAACATTAATAATATATTTTTTTATCTGAAAGATTTCTCAAATATGGAGTAGAACCTGGATAACAAATTTGATGAAAATCACTTGTGCCGATTTCGATAAATTGATACTTTGCTAACCATGAGCTTTAACAAAGTGTTTACATGTTTTATACAATTAATGACTTTTACTTTCTAAACTGACGATATAATATTATTATTATTATCATTTACCAGGCAGAGTTTATTATACAAGGTGGTCAGAAAATTAATGAAAATCTTTAGGTAACGCGATTGGATCATTTATTTTGAGTCGAAAATCCAAATATAAAAATATTTTAAGGAAAATCATTGCAATTAACAATTGTCTAAACATTATAAATGTTTATGTAACGTTCAGTTAAAAGCAAACATTTTGCACACAATATTTATAATAAAACTATTTCTGTTTTTCAATCACATTAATGGCAACAATAATTTTTTTAATTAGTTTTAATTATTTTTTTAAGGAATATTTACATGAGATTAATTAACGAATCGCACTACGTAAGGCTTTTCATATATTGTTTAATCACGATGTATATTAAATTATTGAATTCATTAATTTCAGACGAATTTTCAGCTATAATATAACAAGTGGTATGATTATCATCGATAATATTCATAAGTAAAACCGAGCTGCAGATTTAACGAGTTCGGTTTCATGAAAGAATATTATCGATTATTAATCATACTACGAGTTATATTCGATAAGAGAATATAACGGATAAAACAGCGACCAATCCAAATTTTTAGATTTTTTTAACACGAAATTTTACCTGTCAGTTTTGACGAATAATTTTCGTAGCAACGATCACAACAAGGAGATAGAATTCTATCACTTCTGTGATCACATATATCAATGGAAATAAGCGATTCTGATTGGAGGGAATGTGGCCATATGACACGAGTTATATTATCAGTGTATTATTCTTTGACAATAATATTTAGCATTAAATGTAAATGCCTTGTGATTTTAAAATATATATATATATATAAAATAAAAATAGTAATAGCAAATAATAAAGTAATTTTTTTTGCGACTATACATATATGCTTTATACTCGTAATTATACAATTGAATTTTTATTGAGAATCTAATTGATTATTGTGTTCTTTCATGGGTGTGAAATTTAATTCACCTGTTTTCTTGTTAGGTAAGGAATCTCGATTTTATAGAGGAAAGCGCATTGGAAAATCGAGGCATGTCGAGATAAATATCCTATTACGGATGTAATAATAAAGCATCGGTAAATTTTGAACCAACACATTGTGTTTAAAGGATATAAATAAGAGAAATAATCCCTTTATCTTTATGAAACACATTAAGCATAATTAGTAGATGTGAGAAGACCATTGTAGACTCTCCATAATATATTAAAGGGCACGGAAATATCTTGATATTTATATAAATATTAAAATAACAGTATTTATCCGATATATATCAACTTCTTGATAATTAGTTTTTGTCACAAACACTTCTATTTATATTATTTATTAATTATACAGGGAATTATTCTTTTAAATATACATGACCCAATTTCAGCGTATATGCTATGAACCTTCAGCTATTAGTAGTTTTTTAAACGAGTGTTTTCCACTCCCAGGTTAGGCATGAAGTAAAATTTCGAGTTTAGAACAGCCTGAAAATTTGGTTTGGTCGCGTCGCGCGACCAAACCAAATTTTCAGGCTTTTATAAACTCGAAATTTTACTTCATGCTCCACGCGTCTAAAACACTGAAATATTGTGTATGCACGATATGCTACTAAAGCAGTATGCTAAGGGCGTGTATTTTTAACTTCACTTGAAACCAGCGTTTATACGTGTGGCGCATAAAGTAAAATTTCGAGTTTAAAAAAGCCTAAAAATTTTAAGGCTTCTTTAAACTCGAAATTTTACTTCATGCTTAATCTGGGATTGAAAAACACTTGTTTAAACCTTTAGATTGAACTCTTAAAAAATCAAGAATGTCGGATAATTTACTTTGTAAGTATAAGTATACTTGAAACTAAAGTAACCTGGTATAATACACATACTTTATTTGTGATATCAGGAATGTTATGAAAAGCAAAATAAAAAAAAGTTAGTTACTTTTGATATACGTATATTGTAGTTTATAAAGTATCGATCTTAATGAACTACTATATATACATCATGATAAATATCGTGATAGATATTGTTGATATATGACGTTTGAACCCTGGTATATTATAGTTAATGTAATCTTAAAACTCATTTCTAGCATCCACTTTTTTTAAATCACTTTATGATTTAAGAAAATTAACTGTTACATAAATTGTCGGTTTAAAGACAAGCGTCATTCAATGATGTTGATTTCCTAATAAATAATTACATAAAACACAATTAATTTAATTCAAAAATAAAATATAGAACATTGTTATTGTGCAATAGAAATAGAATATTTAAATATGCTTTATTATTGAAAATAATAAATAAAAATAATAATTATTTGACTGAAAAATGTTGGCATTTTGTAATTTTATATGGGTTCATTTATTAATAAATTAATTAAACTAATTAATTATCTTCACTTGTAGTATCCTTAATTATTAAAAGTTTAAACAATGATTATGAAATTAGCTGTAGTTATCTTCAAGATTTGTAGACAAAACATTGCAATCAAAAAACAAACATTCAATAGCATTGTTTCCCTTTATTTGAGTTTCTTTAAAAACCGTCTCTTTTTCTCCGTCCTCTTCAAATTAATGACGTGTAGAAAGTGTCGATTTCCTTTGAGCACGGTGAGCCCAAAAGGAAACAGTGTTTGTCCAGAGCGTGACGCTTCAACACCAACAAAGAAGAATAATGTGAACGCGGTCAAACATGAAACCATTTAATGGTCCAAGTCGGCACAAATCAAAGGCACGAAAAAACTAAACAATAATCCTCGAAAAAGATTAGGTATACCTTGCCTGAGCACTAGCGGTGCGTAGGACTGTGTTATTTATTGTAACCGAAACGAATCTACCACCTTTTCAATTGTAAATAAAGCACGTTTTTTAAACAAAGCAAAAAAAATCGCAGAATTTGTTTAAACTGTGCAAAATTGTAGACTGAATTAGTTACCAAGGCTTTTACGTCGCGATCCTTTTGTTTATAATATAAAAATACAGTCATATTTTATGATTATAACAAAAAATTCTGTATTGTGGAGGCTTCTACTTCGTTAATAAATAACAAAATATGCTCTATGTGTTTTCTAGTAAACACTCATTTACAGAATAAGAAACAACCCTTACAACAAGTTTAATATTTATCTTAAGGTTTGTTATACTGTTTGTATATTCCACCGCTTTATTAAAAAACATTTAAGAACATCTTCACCAAATGAGCTTACTAAATCGGCAATCGACAGGCAATATCAAGCCCACGAATGCATGATAAATGATAAGCATCAATGACTTAAAGATAAGTTCACATAAAATGACGCAGAAGAGACGTAAATTATTTTAATATGAAATAGTTGATGTTTATGTGGATGGTTTTTCAAAATAGAACAAAATCATTTACTTGTTATTATTCACTAAATAAATACAGGTTTATAATATTGATAATTAAATAAGAGTCAGTTGGTTTGTTTTACTACTATTTTTTATTCTTTCCGACTAGTTTCGACTTATCGTCATTCTCAAGGAGTAATGACGATAAGTCGAAACTAGTCGGATAGAATAAAAAATAGAAATGAATCAAACCAAGTGACTTTTATTTAATTATCAATATTTTAAACATGTTTCATCAAGTGATTAATGAGAACCAAATTGAAGATATTTTTATGATACAAGAAATGATCCCTTTAGACACACATCTCTCGATTTTTCGCTGTAAATTTTCAGACATTCGTTGTGTTTATAAAGGATTTCAATTTGAAGCTTCTAACAAGTGTTTTCAATCCTTGATTGAGCATAAAGTAAAATTTTGAGTTTAGAAAAGCCTGAAAATTTGGTTTGGTGCGCGCTTAAACTAAATTTTTAGGCTTTTCTAAACTCGAAATTTTACTTCATGTGTCAGGCACATAAACCACTGATTAAAATTAAAGTTCAGAAAGGCATGCACTATCTTTAATTAGAATAACACGGAATTAGATATCCACATTCAGAACGCGAGTTAATCGCAATAATTAATTGTTTAAAACAAAGCTTACAGGCAACCCAATATCGTTAATGTATATTGGGTTGCCACTGTCGTTAGGTCACTGTCAAATTGTCAAATTAGTAATGATTATTCCGCGTACTAAGAGAATATTGTACAAACGATTATTATAAAAACTGGAAATATTTACTTTACTTTCCGTTATTATAATTAAAATGATTTTTTTCGGAGTGTTCAAATTGTTTTCTTACAAAAATTCAAAAATTACAATAATTGTCTTATTGGTTTTTAACTAAACCTGTATCACATTTCCTTTTTTCCGAAGTAATTTAAATTAAACATTATTGATATATACTTTCAAATTCTTTTCTTACAAAAATTCTAATAAGTGTCTTATTGTGTCCCTGGGTGTGGTGTGAATGTGTCGTGACGTCCAAATATATGTTAAATTAATTAATACAATCATCGTTAGTAGCTGAATGGCTAGAACCTATGCCAAACAAACAAAACAAAAAAAAGTGTCTTATTGGTTTTAAAAAAAGCCCGTCTATCACATCCCCCTTTTTCCCCAGGTTATTTAAATTAAACATTATTCATATATTCTTACTGTCAATACAACAACAATTAATTCAGTAACCGCTAAAAGTTATTGTTTGTTCTGATCTCTTGTTATGCAAACTACGCAATTTTTCCAATAATTGATTCGATTTGATGGCGGCATCTGGCTAACGCAGAAACTGTACACTATTATTAATTGAAGCGTGTATCATTTATACAGGATGTGTGTCTTATGCAAATTTTTATATGCCATAAATATGATCTTTACACTTATAAAGACCAACTTATTATACTTTCAAGATAAAATGATTGGGATTAAATACTTACGGTAAATTCATCACACTTATAAAATACTATTAATTATATTTCCAAGACTTAGAGCCACAAGTGAATACGGTTTTGTTAAAAGTTCGTAAGTCAAGAACCTGAAAATTTAGTTCTAAAGTTAACTCATTAAACGCCATTGATGTAATAACGCAACAGCAATAATTATTTGTTATTTAAATGACTAAGTAAATTAATTCGATATATTGTATTATATGATCTGACTTGAGAATGTGTAAAGAAAAAAGTAAATATTTTTTTATTTAAATATTTCTATTATTACTGAAAACATTCAGCGTATTTCTAATTTCACAATATTTCAGTGTTTTGTACGCGTGGCGCATGAAGTAAAATTTGGAGTTTAGAAAAGCCCCCGTGAAAATTAGTCTCGGGTCGCTGCGCGACCCGAGACTAATTTTCAACGCGGGGGCTTTTCTAAACTCCAAATTTTACTTCATGCTTAGTCTGCGAGTGGAAACACTCGTTCGAAACTTAAACGCTTGATTAAACGCTTTTATCAAATCAACGAATGTCTGATAATTTACAGCGTATACATTATGTACAATTAAAAGAAAAAAATCCAGTATGTAATATAATAAGATATTTATAGAAATTTTAAAAAGAAGTCTAGTATTTTACCCAAAATCAACTCTTAGAGTTAACTTAATTTCATTAATTCATGAACAATTATTGCTCGGCCATTAATGGGTTGATAAACAATTTATAATTTTACCTACGCCCTATCTAGTAACCGCATCATAGCATACTGTCATCTTGACGCGTATGATTGACATTACCTACACATGCACGTAATAGCTTTGACAAGTATATTACATGCTGACAGCTGAACAGTTGTTTGATTACCGTGCAACCAAATGACTATAAAAAAATATTGAATAATTAAGTAGTTCTTTCATGCTCACCGTTTATTTTGCTAAGGCGTAGGTAAAGTATCGTACACTTCTCGAGTGGTATGGCAATTACATATTCGCGGAATACTGTACTCGCCGCTGCGCGGCTCGTAGCAACATATCCGCTCATATGTAATATGCTGCATACCATTCTCGTGACTTAATATATTATTAAATAATGTGGTATCTGCACTTTGTGTCATTAGTTTTAATAATAATAGATGACCCATAAAAAATATACCTAATTTCCTAACTATTTTTTGTTTATAGAATTTTATATTTTTTAAAAATAAAACGAAATTCTGACATAAAAACTGACAAGCCCTTTTAACAAATACCGATTTTAATTATGATCTTTACATTTATATAGACATAAGTTATGTTATGTTATGTTATGGGGGGGTCGGTGGGTCGTATGGCCTCTGGGCCTTTCGAAGTTACCTCGACCTAAAAGATCTTTTGTAACTATCCCTGACCTACTTGAGTCCCTCAATGTCTAGACTTCTTATGAAGTCTACTATAACTTGAGGGTTAATGTGTACCAATTCCTCGGTGTTTAAAGTGGCCGATGACAGGTAGTTCCCTCTTTGAAGGGACAACTCAGGGCATTCACAAAGTAAGTGCTCTGCTGTTTCTTGTGCCTCGTTGCAGAACCTGCAGTTGGCATCAGTTGTCTGATCCATCTTAGTGAGGTGGTACTTCAGAGGACAGTGTCCAGTTAGAAGGCCGGTTATGAGCCTTAGGTTGCCCTTGCTTAACCTGAGAAACTATCCGGCTCTTACGGCATAGAAGGCGATGAACCTTTTCGCCTGCCGCAGACCAGGTGTGTTTCTCAGGTGAGCACTTTTGGCAGCATCTTCCCATTCCCGGATCATCCCCTTGATGCGGACTTTAGTTATTCCACTGTAAGGTTCTGGTCCGACAAATGGAGTCTTGGACCCTTCCTTGGCAAGGTTGTCAGACATAAGTTGGTCTTGCTTAGAATATTTTAAAAGCTATTAACATATCAAAAGATATTAATATTAGTGTCCTACACGGGCCGATTTTTTTAGGCCCGGCCCGGACTGGCCTGCTAGCAAATTTTGCAAACCCGGCCTTTCGTGGCCCTGTCATGGTAAATAATAGAACAGGCCCAGCCCGGGTCAATATTTTAGTCTGAGTAATTCAAAATTTTCACGGAGTTTTAAAATACTAGTTAATAAAGGTTTATGACACTTGTAAATATATATATTTACTTGTTTATAGATATAGTTTGCAATTTAAAATAAAAACAAAATTTAAATACACAGTCAGGACCGTCCTGGCCCGACCCGGTTTCATATTTTGGATTGGAAGCCAGGCCCGGCTTGCTAGAAAAAATTCTAGGCCCGGCTCGGCGCGGCCCGGTTCAAAGCCCGGCCTGTGCAGTGTTCTAATTAATTAGATCTTCATACTTATCATATATTTAAGATTAAATTATAAAGATAAAAAAAATAAAAAAATCGTCTTCATATTTTCTTTTTACACACCTACAGTATACTAAAAATTAATGGAATTTTGAGCTTTTTTTTAAGAATTAAAATTATTTATTTTCAATTATTTTTTAAATTTAATTGTTGGTCTAAGCCCTGGGTCTCCAAACTATCTTATTCGCGGACCACAAATACAATTCTACATAATAAAGTCGGCCAAGATCCGATTAATTTTATAAAATTATGAAAAATTTAAGGAACAATTGTTACAATATTTCAAAATATGACATTTACAAAAAAAATTACAAACAATCGCGGGCCGGATTCATGCAAGTCGCGGGCCGGTTTTGGCCCGCGGGCCGTTGTTTGGAGACCACTGGTCTTAGCCAAGACAAAAGAGACTATTATTCTTTAAGGCGTTCATTAGATTTTTTTATAAAATGCATTTAATACTAATGTTGGTTTAATTTAGTTTTTTATTCGTGATTGTTTTCAATGTTAAAAACTACACATCCATTTAGCGAGGAAATGCCATTCCTTTGGTTGATTGGAGCACTCAACACCAATATTAATGCTTTTCAACTTCGCGGAATTCCATAAATCTTCCGCTTGTAATTAGCGATTGGCATTCGATGTGTACCATCGTGACTAAATACGCGCTGCAATCTGATCATCAATCTGATTGACACATTTTTTAAGCATTCAAGTCAACTACAATGTAGCCAATATGTGTAAACTACTAAACATACAAGATTCTGATACATACACAAAAAGGAGATTGTCGCTTTTTAAGCTCCGTGTAGAAACTAATTCTAAATCGATAGAGTTTGTATAAAAGGATTAGAAAGTTTTCTTTTCTGAGGTATTTAATAAAAAAGAAATATATTTTTTATCCATCTCTAACACACTTGATAAAAAATAGTTTTTAGCAAAACCTCACATTTCTTCATCTTCTATCTTTAACACAATTGATAAATAATACGTTTTTCCAAAAACCTCATATTTCTTCTTCTGTCTTCAAATTATGTTAACAAATAGGCACATTTTTCATATTTCTTCAAAGTAGGTGAGAGAAAAATGAATAGTTTTCACGTTTTTTCAAAATGTGTTGTACAGGGATTTTTTTAAGGTTACCAATTCCGATGTATACGCTGTAGATTTTCAGGCGTTTTTATAAAAGTGTGTAATTTGAAGCTGTAAACAAGTGTTTTTAACTCCCAAATTAAGTATGAAGCAACATTTTCAGGCGTGTTTTTTATGAGTTCAATTTGAAGCTTTAAACGAGTGTTTTCCACTCCCAGACTAAGCATGAAGTAAAATTTCGAGTTTAGAAAAGCCCCGTGAAAATTTGTCGAGGGTCGCGCAGCGACCCGAGACAAATTTTCTGGGCTTTTCTAAACTCGAAATTTTACTTCATGCGCCACGCGTATAAAACAATAAAATACTCTGAAATTTATGTATATTAGAAATTCACTTAAAATCTATGTTTTATACGCGTGGCGCATGAAGTAAAATTTCGAGTTTAGAAAAGCCCAGAAAATTTGTCTCGGGTCGCTGCGCGACCCTCGACAAATTTTCACGGGGCTTTTCTAAACTCGAAATTTTACTTCATGCTTAGTCTGGGAGTGAAAAACACTCGTTTATAGCTTCAAATTAAACTTAAAATAGAAACTAATATCTAAAGATTTAAAGAAAATAAGCTGATTTTGGAATACGTATACTTGTTGTTTTTTTTTAAGTTCAATTTGAATCTATAAATGAGAGTTTTCCACTCCCAGACTAAATTTCCTGGGCTTTTCTAAACTCGAAATTTTTCTTCATGCTCCACGCGTATAAAACACTAAAATACTGTGACATTTATGTATATTAGAAATTCACTTAAAATCTGTGTTTTATACGCGTGGCGCATGAAGTAAAATTTCGAGTTTAGAAAAGCCCAGAAAATTTGTCTCGGGTCGCTGCGCGACCCTCGACAAATTTTCACGAGGCTTTTCTAAACTCGAAATTTTACTTCATGCTTAGTCTGGGAGTGAAAAACACTCGTTTATAGCTTCAAATTAAACTTAAAATAGAAACTAATATCTAAAGATTTAAAGAAAATAAGCTGATTTTGGAATACGTATACTTGTTGTT
This sequence comes from Philonthus cognatus, assembly GCA_932526585.2. Taxonomy (NCBI): domain Eukaryota; kingdom Metazoa; phylum Arthropoda; class Insecta; order Coleoptera; family Staphylinidae; genus Philonthus; species Philonthus cognatus. Next base: position 51,238,528 of record OW052247.1, on the reverse strand, counting down.
TTTTTTTAAGTTCAATTTGAATCTATAAATGAGAGTTTTCCACTCCCAGACTAAATTTCCTGGGCTTTTCTAAACTCGAAATTTTACTTCATGCACCACGCGTATAAAATACTGAAGCATTGTAAAGTTCTTCAACACACTTCCAAAACATTACGTTTTGATTTTTGAATCTTGGGGGCGTTCTCTTCGTCATACATTTTCAATTTTATATAACGAAAACATCTAAATTTTTTATACCACTTTTATTTAAAAAAAATGAAAGTGGTATAAGAATGAGTTTACATTAATGTTAACATAAACCTCACATTATAAGAAGCTTGAATATTTAAAAAAACTTTACTCCTAATAATTTCGAATCAACATTTATCTATCTATCTAAAAAAAACTATTGATAAAATGAACGTGGCAACATCTCTCGTCTACAGCGGCGGCGATATCCAATCTCGGTGAATCAATTACTGATGCATTTGAGGATGGCTCAGTATCAATGGCCACTTTCCTGGACTTGTCTAAAGCCTTCGACTGTGTCTCTCACGAAATACTGTTACGGAAACTGTATTTTTACAACATACACCCAGACAGCTGTAGGCTCATATTGTCCTATCTCTCTGGAAGATCACAGAGTGTGTTATCCAACGGAAACATATCGGAAGCGTCAGCTATAGAACATGTGGTACCGCAGGGTTCTGTATTAGGGCCACTATTATTCCTACTTTACATTAACGACCTACCCCGTGTAATATCAGCCTCCAAAACGATATTATATGCGAACGACACCTCCATAATTACGAAAGCGCCAAGTTTGACATCTGTTACCACTTTGAACAATCAATCACTTAATGAAGTCTCAAAGTGGTTCCTAAATAACCGCCTGAAACTGAACAACAGCAAATCTGCTACGCTAACTTTCTCGCTTAAGGGTAGTGAGCGGCAGCAAGGTTCTACGAAGTTTCTTGGTGTTCATGTTGATTCATCTCTAACATGGAGTACCCACGGGGACACACTTGCTGCAAAGTTATGTTCCAGTATATTTCTTATTCGCAGTCTAGTACCCTTGGTGTCTAAAGATGTTGTTCGGACGACATACTTTTCTCTTTTCCAAAGTAAGATAACTTACGGGGTTATTGCGTGGGGACACTCCGCCATCCGACACCGTATTTTTGGTCTCCAAAGAAGAGCAATCAGAGTCATCGCTGGGATCAACTATACAGTCGACTGCAGACAAGCATTTATTGATCTGAATATATTGACGTTCCTATCACTTTACATACTTGTTTGCCTTTCCCACATTAAACTCAACATCGATGATTACCTGACATGCAGTGATATCAACCAATATAGCACTCGACAACAATAAAATCTGTATTTAAAAGCTACGAGGCTGACTAAAGCTCGGACGGGAGAATGTTTCTACGCTATTAAATTTTTTAATGTCCTGCCAAAAATCATCCAGAAATTACCACACAAGAAGTTCTACCGAGTACTGAAGGATTTCTTATCAATTAATGCCTTTTACTGCTGGGAGGATTATCTTGAATTTAGTTTTGATGCAGCGTTTAAACTGTAATTGCAGTTTAAACGCTGCATTCAAATGCAGTCTTTTTTACTTTTTTATTTTTACTTTAATATATAGTTTATTTTATTTTTTATATTATTATTTAGTTAAGAACTGACCTGTGTAAAACATGTACATTGTTGTTGCATCAATAAATAAATATGAATTTCCATGTGCTTCAACTTCAGTCTAGGTACTTTTAGAGTATTTTAGAGGTTATGTTACACTGTTTTTGTTAATGTTTGAGAAAATGTATTTTTTCTGTTGTATTATTTAATTGAAATTTTCTTGAAACGCCTCTTTCCACTCCTTGATTAAGCACCAAGTAAAATTTAGAAAAGCCTGAAAATTTGGTTTGGTAAAATTAATTTACATTCATTTTGTTAAATCAACGTAGGTTTTTTATGTTCATAAAACATCATAAGCATTGTAGTTCTGGCCTATTCCATATGGAAAATTATAATGCTATAAATAAATCGAGTGTTTTCAACTCCCAAATTAATTATAAAGCAAAATTTTCATGCGTTTTTATTTTTAAGTGTTTAATTTAAAGCTTTAAACGAGTGTTTTCCACTCCCAGACTAAGCATGAAGTAAAATTTCGAGTTTAGAAAAGCCCCGTGAAAATTTGTCGAGGGTCGCGCAGCGACCCGAGACAAATTTTCTGGGCTTTTCTAAACTCGAAATTTTACTTCATGCGCCACGCGTATAAAACAATAAAATACTGTGAAATTTATGTATATTAGAAATTCACTTAAAATCTGTGTTTTATACGCGTGGCGCATGAAGTAAAATTTCGAGTTTAGAAATGCCCAGAAAATTTGTCTCGGGTCGCTGCGCGACCCTCGACAAATTTTCACGGGGCAATTCTAAACTCGAAATTTTACTTCATGCTTAGTCTGGGAGTGGAAAACACTCCTTTATAGCTTCAAATTAAACTTAAAATAGAAACTAATATCTAAAGATTTAAAGAAAATAAACTGATTTTGGAATACGTATACTTGTTGTTTTTTTTAAGTTTAATTTGAATCTATAAACGAGAGTTTTCCACTCCCAGACTAAATTTCCTGGGCTTTTCTAAACTCGAAATTTCACTTCATGCACCACGCGTATAATATACTGAAACATTGTAAAGTTCTTCAACACACTTCCAAAACATTACGTTTTGATTTTTGAATCTTGGGGGCGTTCACTTCGTCATACATTTTCAATTTTATATAACGAAAACACCTACGTTTTTTATACCACTTTTATTTAAAAAAAATTAAAGTGGTATAAGAAAGAGTTTTCATTAATGTTAACATAAACCTCACATTATAAGAAGCTTGAATATTTACTAAAGAACTTTACTTCTAACAATTTCGAATCAACATTTATCTATCTATCTAAAAAAAACTATTGATAAAATTAACGTGGCAATATCTCATTTCCATGTGCTCCAACTTCAGTCTAGTTATGTTTAGAGTATTTTAGAGGTTATGTTACACTGTTTTTGTTAATGTTTGAGAAAATGTATTTTTTCTGTTGTATTATTTAATTGAAATTTTCTTGAAACGAGTCTTTCCACTCCTTGAGTTGAGTTGATTTTCAGGCTTTTCTAAATTTTACTTCGTGCTTAAGTAAAATTTAGAAAAGCCTGAAAATTTGGTTTGGTAAGATTAATTTACATTAAAATTAAAAAAAAAACTTTTTAAGTTCCTTTCTTTATTTGTTAAATCAACGTAGGTTTTTTATGTTCATAAAACATCATAAGCATTGTAGTTCTGGCCTGTTCCATATGGAAAATTATAATGCTATAAATGAATCGAGTGGTTTCAACTCCCAAATTAAGTATAAAGCAACATTTTCAGGCGTTGTTTTTTTTTAGAGTTTAATTTGAAGCTTTAAACGAGTGTTTTCCACTCCCAGACTTAGCATGAAGTAAAATTTCGAGTTTAGAAAAGCCCTGTGAAAATTTGTCGAGGGTCGCGCAGCGACCCGAGACAAATTTTCTGGGCTTTTCTAAACTCGAAATTTTACTTCATGCGCCACGCGTATAAAATACTGAAACATTGTAAAGTCTTTCAACATACTTCCAAAACATTACGTTTTGATATTTGGCGTTCACTTCGTCATACATTTTCAATTTTATATAACGAAAACACCTAAATTTTGTATACCACTCTGTGCTAAATGAACTTTCTTCCCTTAACAATAATAACTCCATTGGATCTGATACCTTGCCTGCTTTGTTTTTAAAGCAATGTTCTTTGTCGCTTAGTCGACCACTTTGGTTAATTTTCAACAACTCTTTGAAGAGTGGCGAATTTCCTACCCATTGGAAGGACGCTCTCATAACACCCATTCATAAAAAGGGTTCGAAAAACCTCTTCACCAACTATAGGCCAATATCGATTCTTTCTCATATACCAAAGATATTTGAAAAATTAGTAAGTGCTCAAATATCCCCCCTTATTGATCCCTTAATTTTTGAGGAACAGCATGGATTCAGACGCGGCCTTTCTACTGCTACAAGTCTTTTGGTATACGGGAATTACATTACGAACGCCTTGGAGAGGGGTAAACAGATTGATTCTGTATACACCGACTTTTCCAAGGCGTTTGATACTGTAGATCATGGCCTATTGTTAACCAAACTTCTCAGATTGGGCATACATGGCACTCTTTTTAAATGGATTCAATCGTACCTTTGCAAAAGAACACAAAGAGTTCGTATTGGATCTCATATGTCTTTGTTCATTTCTGTGTCCTCGGGGATCACATCTTGGTCCAATTCTATTTAATATTTTTATTAACGATGTCATTTCATGCTTTCATCATTCGCAGTGTCTTCTTTTTGCTGATGACATGAAAATATTTTGTAGCGTTGATAACAGTCATTCATCTCAACTTTTACAACAAGATCTGCATAGATTTAATCATTGGTGTACCCTCAATAAAATGCAGTTGAATATTGAGAAATGCCATGCTATCAGTTTCTTTAAAATTAGATCTCCGGTATCCAATGGTTATTTTCTTAATGACAGGCGCCTCACGCAAATGAATTCAATTAAGGACCTTGGTATGATTCTCACTAGCAATTGGAATTTCTCAGCGCATATTAATGTAATTACGTCAAAAGCGTTTCAAATGCTAGGTTTTCTAAAAAGAAACTGCATAGAGTTTGAAAACCCCTTTACAGTGATCAAACTTTATGAAGCATTAGTACGACCCCATCTAGAATATTGTTCTTTGTTTTGGAGTCCTTATACCGCCATCGATGTTAATAAAATTGAAAGAGTTCAGCGTAAATTCTTAAGCTATTTACGTTTCAAATTTGGATTCGAAGATAGCTACAGCAACATATTAGTAGCACTCAATTTGCACACTTTAGAGCACAGACGATATAGTTCTGATGTTATTTTTGTGTACAAACTTATAAATGGACACATTAATTCACCCGTGCTACTTAATAGTATTAGTTTACACGTACCTTTTAGGACTTTAAGAAACTGTTATATGTTCTCTGTGCCCACAAAAAGAACTGAGTACGCCAAACAGTTCGGAACAGCGCGTTTGCTTTATAATTGTAACGGTGTCTCTGTCGATTTTTTTAATATCACTCTTAAGAAGTTAAGGAACTATATTTTTAATTTAAATAAGTTTGTAGTGAGTAAAAGAAATATTGATGTATCTTTTCTGTAATATTATAATATGTTTTGTGCGTTATTTTGTGTATATTTATTGTAATCTTACTTGTTTTAGGATCTATTACCAGTTTGTTTCATATTTTGTATTGTAAAATGGTTATCCGTAAATAAACTATATATATATATATATATATATATATATATATATTAAAAAAAAGAAAGTGGTATAAGAAAGAGTTTTCATTAATGTTTTCATAAACCTCACATTATGAGGAAGCTTTAATATTTACTTAACATACTTTACTTCTAACAATTTCGAATCAACATTTATCATGAAATCAATTTCGCAAGAACAGTATCAGATCAAATAATTGCAGAAGCATTCATCAAACTTCTTCGCAGAGTGGCAATTTCATTTAATTTATCGCTCCTCGACCTTTCTCTTCGATTATTTCGCTCTTCACTAGACAAAACCGTTCCCTTTTTTTCGTTGCGTTGTGCAGCACGCATTTGTGCCATTGTTCGAGCAAAGATAATTGAAGTAAATTGATTGTGATTTATCGCCGAGACCTTTCTCATCTCTTCTCGTTTGCCTGCAATTTGATTTAAGGCAAAAAAATTGTTAGTACACTTGTAATTTATTGACGAGAGAAAGGACACAATGAATAAAGGAAATATTTAATGTGCGTTTTGGTTTTATTACGAGTGTAACTTTTGATTTAATAAGTCATGAACATTTTTTGTTTCACTAATTGCTTAATTGAGTTATGTGGCGTTAACAATCACAACGAACAACGTTGTTTCTTCATATTAAGAGTAATGCCTGAAGTGATTTTGAAGAATTGATTTTTTTTTGTAGTACTAGTGATATTATTATTAATAGAATTGCCGTAATTTTAATGCTAGTTAATTTCTACTAGACTCCTATAAACAAGATACTAACATTTCGTATTAATGGAGCAAAATCTATATGCTATTAGTTAGCTCTAAACTATTGATAAAATGTGTTAAGCGTTATCGGGCTTAATCGTAACTCAGTGTGGGGTCCAAGGAAAAATCCAGCGATGTTCAACAAACTCGCATTTATTTACACGTTATATACAAAACAACTTACTGGTACCGTGGCACCAATCGATCTCTCTGTTTAGGGTGTTACCACCCTTGGAGAAATCTCCGATAAGCGGAGACAGGGGGGGAGGCGCGCGCAAGCGCTAACAAAATGAACGTGGCAACATCTCATTACCATGTGCTCCAACTTCAGTCTAGTTACGTTTAGAGTATTTTAGAGGTTATGTTACACTGTTTTTGTTAATGTTTGAGAAAATGTATTTCTTCTGCTATAATATTTAATTGAAATTTACTTGAAACGAGTGTTTTCACTCCTTGATTAAGCATGAAGTAAAATTTTAAGTTTAGAGAAGCCTGAAAATTTGGTTTGGACTAATTAATTTACTTTACAATTAAAAAAAAAGTTTAAGTTCCATTCATTAATTTGCTAGATCAACGTAGGTTTTTTACGTTCATTAAACATCATAAGCATAGCAGTTCTGGCTATGCTTATCGGTTTAATAGGAAGTTGTTTATTTTTAATTGAAGGAAATTATTACGCTTCTACAAAATAATATATCAAATTTTAAAATCAGTATTCAATAACTTTTCAAAAATTATAATGCTATAGATCAGTGGTCTCCAAACTACGGCCCGCGGGCCAAATCCGGTCCGCGACTTGCATGAATCCGGCCCGCGATTGTTTGTAATTTTTTTTGTAAATGTCATATTTTGAAATATTGTAACAATTGTTCCTTAAATTTTTCATAATTTTATAAAATTAATCGGATCTTGGCCGACTTTATTATGTAGAATTGTATTTGTGGCCCGCGAAGAAGATAGTTTGTAGACCCAGGCTATAGATGAATCGGTCATTTTGAAAAGGGGTCATCTTCTTAATCTAAAAAAAATCACTTTTTGTAAAATACTATCTCTTAGTACCTTTACTCGTGTAAGTAGAGAGAATCACTTTTTGAAAAATACTATCTCTTAGTACCTCTACTCGTGTAAGTAGAGGTACTAAGAGACAGTATTTTGCAAAAAGTGATTTTTTACTTTCCCCCGTATGTAATACAAAGGGAAAGTATTGTTTTCGTGAAAATTTTCGAATTAAAAATTTTAGCGGAAATATCCGTTTTGAGGTCCCCTGAGTCGAATAAGACCATTTTTGAAAAATGTCTGTATGGCTGTGTGGCTGTGTGTGTGTCTGTGTGCGCTGTACCGCAAAAACCGTTAAAGATATCGAGATGAAACTTAAAACTTAAGCTTTTTGTTACAATCGGAAGAACTGAAAAGCTTTTGGTGAAAATCGGAAAACCGGAAGTGGTACTTTACTCTTAGCGTTTTTCAGTTTTTTCAGATTTTTTCAATAAATGTTCATCAAACAAAAAATTCTTTTAAATAAAAGTTATAGATAATAACAAAATGAAGATGTATTGTTCACTTACTTTTTGTCATAGCACTCTTAGTTTTTGAGATATTTCAAAAGTTGTGTGTTTTATCTAGTTATTGGTGTGTGACAGTGTATGTGTCGATACAATTGAAAAATATTTCAAATAAAAGTTGTAGGAAATAAAAAACTTAAGATTTTTTGTGGATTCACTTTTTGTTATAGCACTCTTAGTTTTTGAGATATTTAATAAATAGTGTTTTTTATCTAGCCATTGATTTGTGTCAGTGTGTGTGTTGATACAATTGGAAAATGTTTCAAATAAAAGTTGTAGGTAATAAAATATTAAAGATTTTTTGTATCTTCACTTTTTGTCATAGCACTCTTAGTTTTTGAGATATTCAATAAATAGTTTTTTTTATCTAGTCATTGGTTTGTGTCAGTATGTGTTGATCCAATTGAAAAATGTTTCAAATAAAAGTTGTAGTTATCAAAAAGTTGAAGACATTTTGAAAATAATAATGCTACAAATATTTTAAATGTGATTTAATACGCAATTTACGGGGGAAAGTACTATGATGGACACATCACCATTTATTTCAGATTAAGGAGATGAACCCTTTTCAAAATGACCGATTTATTTATAGCATTATAATTGTTTAAAAGTTACTGAATACTGCTTTTAAAATTTGATAAATATCTTGTAGAAGCCTAATGATTTCCTTTAATTAAAAATAAACAACTTCCTATTAAACCGATATAAATTTATTCAAATTAATTAATATTAATAATATTTAAATTTCACTGCCATCATGCAGATTATTATTAGATCAATTAATTATAGTTAAAGATCTAATTGATTAGAGAACTCGATAATAATAAATTTTAATCATGTTAATTACACTGTTTAAAGAGTTATGTCGAATTACACGGTTATCAATCTGGGCAGTCGCAAGTCCATGCAAATATTTATTTGAGCACGAAGTCATAAATAATGGTTTCCTGTGGAAACTAGGATCGCCTCATTTGCTTCGAGAATCATTTCAGACTCGAGGAATTACTGTTAACGTCTAGGAAAAAGTGGGTTAACACGAGATTTTTTTCTAGAAATACGAATTCTCATCATTCAAAGGTAAATTGTTTGTACCGGTGTAAAGACAAGTATCTGTTTGTAAGAGAAATTTGAGATTTGTTTAGATGTTTTTTTTTAATGTTTTTATTCTAAGACTTCTATAGGATAGTAATAATTGAAGTATTGAAATATTGTATATGATAATTAAAACTAAAATTTAGAAAGAACTAAAATTGGAGATTTGTAAAGATTATTAAGTGAATTGGATAGCTAACGCCATCTAACGCTCCATAGTGGCATCGTCAATGACACGAATGCACAAGTGCATATCAGAGCTGGGACGAATCCTCGTAAAAAGGATTCGAATCACGAATCCGAATCACCTAATATGATTCGAATCACGAATACTCGAATAAAGGATTCGTTAGAGATAAATATGATTCGAATCAAAGATTCGAATCCTGTTTTTTCGAATCACGAATACAAATCGTTTATGAATAAATTTAATTTTATTATTTTTTTACACCCATTAACATATAAATATCGTTATCAGTTGTTTTAATAAAAATATTAAAAACCTAATTATTTATTATTAACACTGAACATCGTTGATAACAGACTAAATACCTGTGTTACTCTGATTAAAGATGTATTTGTGTGCTTTTGAACTACACTTCAAATCAGTGGTTTATACGCGTGGCGCATGAAGTAAAATTTCGAGTTTAGAAAAGCCCCGTGAAAATTTGTCTCGGGTCGCTGCGCGACCCTCGACAAATTTTCTACGCGGGGCTTTTCTAAATTCGAAATTTTACTTCATGCTTAGTCTGGGAGTGGAAGACACTCGTTACTTTAAAATATGTCACAACTGGTAAAGTATGTATCGTCGGATGCCCGTCTTCAGAGGTGATATGTACGCAAATTATGGCTCCTAGGAGTTGCCAAATAAGTGAGTTACTCAGCTGTTTCCAAGGCACTCTTTGAAAAACTAAAAGATTAAAATTTTACATATAAAATGTACACTTCTGTGCAATAATATTAAGCACACAAAATATGTTATAGTTTAAAACGGACGTGATGAGTTTCCTGGTTACAAAACTACGTAAATATGTAATGTCAAAATGCTACGTCATTTAAGCAACAATTCAAAAATTTGAATTCTAAGTAAAATAGAAAATGGTTTTACTATTTCGTCTTTCTTGTATTTATTACAAGAGTTTTTTTTGAAAGGTCAGTGCTTTGGTTTTTTAATGAAGGTGTTATTTTCAATTTATGGTGTTTTATTATTTATTGAAACTGCTAGTAGGCAATTAACACAGACCCGTATTATACTTTTAGAATATTGTGAAAAATATTTATGAGACTTTAATTTAACCGACTCTTAATCTCTTCAAATAACTGAGATTCCCATACATTCTGTTGAAATACGGACACCCTGTATAATAATAATAATCATATTATAAAATATATTGTATTGTTATTACCTAAATATTATAATTAGATAAATATTTTACATTGTTTACCGGATATTTACGAATATATTAAAAAATAAATACTTATTTCAGTAATTTAATTTTACTGATACCATCAAATGTCTAAAAGTCTTGTGGTAAAAATCAGCAGAAATCATTAGATGTGTTTTTATTAAACGAATTTCAATTATGTTAACAACGAAAAACTCTAATATAATTAAGATCTTTTTGAGACCAAAGAATTTTTAAAAAGATTTGGTTACTAATTTTCTTTTTTGGCATATATTTGCTCATTTAAACTTTTTTATAAACATTTTTAAGCAATACCTTTTCAAAATTTTATAAACTTAATGCTTACTTTTACCTTAATGTATCACATTCTTTTATAGTTTTCAAAAACATGTTTCAAACGAGATAATAAAAAAACTTCTATAAACTATTGTGGAAAAGCGGCAGAACTCAGGTCTATTTTTAGCCAGAACTTTATTTTAATTAGCCAATATTTCGCTATACATTTGTTAGCTTCTTCAGGGAAAAGTTTAAACTAAAATAAATAAATACAATGATATTTTATAAAGAGATACACAAAGTTAAGAAGAGAAAAAGAGATAATAAAAAATACACAACTTTTCACCTTAACTATCTTGTTTATGATATTATCTTCCCTAGGCTTTTTTTAAAAATTTGATAATCACTCACAAATTGCTGCTTTATTAATAACTTAATCAAAACAAAATCAAACAAAAGATAATAAAAACACACAACACAAACTTTTGTTTAATCACTTTTCACCTCAGTTCTTTTGTTTATAAATTAGAAACTAAAAAATCTAGTGGAGATCAGCAACTCACCGACTATGGCTTTTGATGTCTAAGTCAAAAAATGTTTCAAACAATAGTTGTAGCTAACGAAAAAATGAACCACTTTTACCTAAACACGTTTCACCTCAGCTCTTTTGTTTTCGAATTAGAAAATAAAAAATCTAGTGGAGATAAACAACTCACCGACTATGGCTTTCGATGTCTAAATCAAAAAATGTTTTAAAACAAAAGTTGTAGCCAACGAAAAAATAAACCTCTTTTACCTAAACACCTCAGCTCTTTTGTTTTTGAATTAGAAACTAAAAAACCTAGTGGAGATCAACAATTCACCGAGCTTTCGACGTCTAAATCAAAAAAATGTTTCAAAAAAAAGTTGTAGCCAATGAAAAAAAAAACACTTTTATCTAAACACTTTTCACCTCAGCTCTTTTGTTTTTGTTCAATAAACCGAGAAAGATTTTATTGAAAATAAATACACAACTTTATGACAACTTTATGATAATTCGAAAATTTACGAACGAGAGTCTTCCACTCCCAGACTAAGCATGAAGTAAAATTTCGAGTTTAGAAAAGCCCCGCGTAGAAAATTTGTCGAGGGTCGCGCAGCGACCCGAGACAAATTTTCACGGGGCTTTTCTAAACTCGAAATTTTACTTAATGCGCCACGCGTACAAAACAGTGATTTAACTAGAAATTTAAAAACATACAAAACAAATTTTGTATGTTAATCCTCACGATTAATTCGAATTATTTTTGACGGTTCGAATCCTTTTGTAAGTATTCGAATCCTTTTGAAGTATTCGAATCCTCTTATAAATATTCGAATCCTTTTATGAGGATTTGAATCACCCGCCTTTGGATTCGAATACGAATCCTCTTAAAAAAATGTAACGAATCAGGATCACGAATCCAGTTTAACTAAAGTATTCGAATGCTTTTTTTGAATCCTCTAAAAGGATTCGAATCCAGGATTCGAATCCTGAATGATTTTAATACTGCCCAGCTCTGGTGCATATATAGGTCACTGTTTCGTCCACGGAGCTATACTCTGTGTAACCACAGAAAACAAATATCAAAATTGTATTTGAGTTCAGTATTCCGGCACCGGATACCCAAAGACGCGTTTCGGACTTCAGCACTGGGTCGGGACCACACTGAAGAGGGCCTTGAAGTCCGAAACGCGTCTGTGGGTATCCGGTGCCGGAATACTGAACTCAAATACAATTTGTAAAGATGTTTTTTTTTAAGTTTTTAGAATCGTAGAAGTCTTAGAATAGTAATGGTCGAAGCATTGCGATATTCTATAAAATGGCTAAAACTAACATTTTGAAAGAACTAGCTATATAATTCCTTACAATGCTAGAAATATGATATAATTATTTCCAAATATTTTTCTTTATTCAATATTTTAAAAATTGACAGAACGGTTTTTTGGGCTAAAATCCAGATGGCCCCATAAAAATAACTAAAACAAAGTTACGACTCGTAACTGCATTTATTAGCAATTTAACGACAAACCCCAACTTTCTAATTTTAACTAAAACCAAATTATGATTGTTAATCCATTGAGCGCCACTGATGCAATTAACTCTTTGTTAATTAAATTACTAAACAAATGAATTTAATACATTGTATCATTTGACCTGACTTGAGAATGTGAAGGAAAATGTATATATTTTCATTAGTAACTTGTTACAGTTTTAAATTACATTACACAATCATTATGGATTGGTTGCATTCATTAGTTAACCTGGACCACATCGGACTTCCGTATATATTTTGTTATTTAAATATTTCTATTAACACTCATTTTAAAAAAGTATTTTTAAGTGTATTTCTAACTTCACAATATTTCAGTGTTTTACACGCGTGGCGCATGAAGTAAAATTTCGAGTTTAGAAAAGCCTGAAAATTTGGTTTGGTCGCTCCGCGCTTCGCGCTACGCGACCAAACCAAATTTTCAGGCTTTTCTAAACTCGAAATTTTACTTCATGCTTAGTCTGGGAGTGGAAACACTCGTTCGAAATTTTAAAGTAAATGTAAATACTCGTTAGAAGCTTTAAATATGTTTTTTTTCAATAACAATAAATGCTGCTGTAAATTGGCAGGCATTGTAATTTGCATACGTGAAACAAAAAAGTACCTGAATAACTTAATTTAAAATTGGAGATATTAACAGATAAAACTGCTTTAAATTAGCTACGCCCCTGAGTATAGTTTACATAATTTTTGTTCATTTGTTCTAATTAAAAAAACAAATTACTTTTTTTCTAAATTAAAAAAAAATATATACCACACTAACCAACTGGTGTTTACCTAATAAAAGCTCGATGTCAAAATATCTTAACCGACTCATTTGGTCAGAAACTAGCCGTGTTTTCTGATCTGGATAGATCGGATGCGATATTGTTCGGATTAATGCGTGTATCGATCAAATAAAACGGTTGCGAGCTCGCCTGCCAAATATAGAAAAACTGGACTCTCCGTTCAGTTGGAGAATTTCAGCGCCCTAAATGGCACTTATGATTTATAGACTGTCTGGTTTGTCAATACTTAAATGGCCCGAGGCTGTACCTGTATGTATATTTATTGAGGAATTTGTTATTGTTTTTTTTTTTCTCTTCAACTTCGCCTTATAGTGAAAAAAAAGAAACGAGCGGAATACATGCATGTTTATTGGATTTAATTAAAGTCGACGGTGGCTTTGGACGATGGGAAAATGAGTCGCGAGCCGATAAAAAGTTTAAACTGGAAATGAATCAAATCGGATAAAAGTGTAACTATTAATTAAACCAAGACTAGTTATAAATTTATTAGATTTTCATATTACACATTCCTATGAAAAGTTAGTTAATCAACTTTGATTAAAACACTTTGATCCTTTCTTCAACATTTTAAATTGTTCAAGAAAGGTTCCAAGTGTTTTAATCAAAGTTATTATCATCTTCAAGTAACTCAATTAAACGAAATATTAACTAATCAACATAGTCAATTAGTTGTGAGCAGTGGTGGATCTAGGATTGATACAAGGGACTAACCAAAAAGAAAAAGACAACAAACTTCAAGTAACTCAATTAAACGAAATATTAACTAATCAACATAGTCAATTAGTTGTGAGCAGTGGTGGATCTAGGATTGATACAAGGGACTAACCAAAAAAAAAATAGGACTAGCGAGCTGTTTTTTTTATACACATTATCCTGTGAATAAAATGCGAGTCAAATGCATTGAACCAATTGAGGGGCTCAGTGGAAAAATAGTACAAGTGACATGGGATTGATTTGTGTAAATTGGAGATAAAGTTTAACTTTTATAAAAAAATCTGTGGAAGTGTGATCAACAACATTGTATATTATATTGAGAGATACACATATTTAAATGCACATTTTTTCCATTACTAAATATGAATCTCATTTGCAGATATCTGTACTTATACAATTTTTAAGAAAATAGCACTTGTACTACTTTTCCACTGAGCCCCACAATTGTTTAAAACGATGAGTATAGGCAACCCAATATGGTCAATGGGTATTGGGTTGCCACTATCGTCACGTCACTGTCAAGTTTGTAATGTCTGTTTACTTTACTTTATTCGTGCGTGCCTTTAAATAAGTTTACACATGTTTTCCCACTTCAAGAGAATATTGTTTAAACGATTATTACGTGATGACATTGGCAACCCAATACGCATTAACGATATTGGGTTGCATATAAAAATTATTTGAAACAATTGGTTTAATACGCTCGCCTGCTATTACCATTTGCATATATTGTACAAGTAGATTGATAAATAATTTATTTACTCATGCGTAATTTATTTATTCTTAATCGTCAATAAAAATAAGAGTAATAAAATTCATTTTATATATTAAACGAGAAACCTTGTAATTTATTCAGATTTTTTTTGTATAAAAGCTCTAATAATTTTCAATTAAGGTTTTTAGTTTAACATTAAATTAAGGCGCATCAAAAATAATTTATGATGATTGTGCAATCATGATCTCCATTTTATAGTCCTTGATGTCTGATTAGCAGACTATATTTCATTCATTTTAATTAAATTAATATTCGTAATCTCATCCTGCCATCATCTTCTTTTGATACCATAAAAAATTGAATCACCTTATAAATAACAATAATTTAGTAGCCTTTAAACATTTTGAACAACCGTATCCAGTAAACAGCGATAATTTAATACCCATTTAATTTCCTAAAATAACATTGCTTATTTTTTTAAATAAATTACACGTTTATTTATGCAGGGATTTTTTTTAAGTATACATATCCCGATTTATACGTTGTATTTGTGTAAGCATTCGGTGTTTTTGAAAATCGTTCAATTTAAAGCTTTAAAATAGTGTTTTCCACTCCCAGATTAAGCATGAAGTAAAATTTCGAGTTTAGAAAAGCCTGAAAATTTGGTTTGGCCGCGTAGCGCGAAGCGCGGAGCGGACAAACCAAATTTTCAGGCTTTTCTAAACTCGAAATTTTACTTCATGCGCCACGCGTATAAAACACTGATTTCAAGTGAAGGTTAAAATATATATCACTTATTTACGTTTAGATTTCATAGTATACTAGGTTAGATTTGTGACATCTAATCTAACTCGACGAAGAGACATTTAACTTAACCTAACCTAACTGTGTGACATCTAACCTAACTTAACATAGAGACATCTAAATTAACTTGACTTAGTGACATCTGATTTCAAGTGAAGTTCAAAATATATATTACTTACTTACGTTTAAATTTCGTACCAAACTAGATTAGATTTGTGACATCTAACCTAACTCGACAAAGAGACATTTAACTTAACCTAACCTAACTGTGTGACATCTTACCTAACTTAGCATAGTGTCATCTTACCTAACTTGACATAGTGACATCTAACCTAACCTAACTTAAGGATTAGGTTTGATCTCATGTTTGTTAATTTTACAAATGTTTACATGGAATATGTAAGTGCATGCATAAAAGAAAAAAATCCTGTATTAGTTCTGGTACTTATAAAATTAAACGTTTAATTAGTTAGAAAAATTATTTCTATAAAAACCATAATTTTGTAAAATCAGAAGTAATTTTATTCAGTAAAAAATAATGAGAACAAAATACAAACTTAATGCACAACACAAAAAAATGATTTAAATTATACATTATATTTTTTGACAGTTAGGAAATGAGGCCAAAAATATGCTAAACTTCGTTTAAATCCTATTAAATGTTTAGCAATGTTTTATTGTAGGTTTAAACACAGCTTTCTACCGTTTGATTGAAATATAAATTTTCAAGCTTCTCTAAACTCGAAATTTTACTTAATGTGCTAGGCGTACAAACCACTGATTTAATGTGAAGTTCAAAATACATATTACTTACTTACGTTTAGATTTCACAGCGAGTTCGATTAGATTTGTGACTAAGTGACATTTAACCTAACCCAACTTAACATAACTAAGTAATATCTAATCTAACATGACATAGTGACATATAAGCTAACCTAACCTAACTTATGATGTGACATCTACGTAACATTTCACATTTTCTCAATTTTGTTGACTATTTATGCCACTCTTTTGCATACTTGACATATTTTCACACAATTGTAAACTGGCCATTAGCCGTTCGTGATTTTTTTTTGTTTTTAATTTTTTTATAATTATCGTTATGTACGAGTATATATATATATATAAATATATTTTTAGATTAGTCTTTATATATAATTTAGTTTAATTTTTCATATGTTATAATAGTTATATTTTAAAATTTTCCCTGTAATTGGATTATTTCTGTTGGGAATAAATAAATAAATAAATAAATAAATATTGTTACATTTGGTTTATTTCTTTTAGCAATATTGAAATGTAACAATCATTTCTCGTATTTATCATAACTTTGAGCTTCTCTGGTTTAATTTCCAATGGTTCAATTTTATTGTGTCTCACATCAAAACAAAGTATATTTATTCCTTTACAATTTCTGTTGATTTCATCTGAACTTTTAAGAGTTTCTTTAAATTTTTAAGGGTATTAAAATTAACCGCAAGAAAAATGCGTATATTCAATAATGTCAGCCAACTTTGAGCTTCTGTAATATTGACATTTAATCTAACTTAACTATGTGATATCTAACCTCTCTTTCACTTTCTAAGAGTGTCAAAGTTAACAACAAAGAAAATGCGTTTTTTTCAATAATTTCGGCCAACTTTGAGCTTCTGTAATATTGACATTAAATCTAACTTAGCTTAAGTATGTGACATACAACCTAACCTAATTTTACGATGTGACCTAACATTTGACATTTCCTTTTTTTTTATTAAATCAAAGTGTATTAATTTCTTTACAATTTTTGTTAAACTGAACTTCTGAGCGTTTCTTTAATTTTTTAAGAGTCTCGAAATTGACAGCAAGAAAAATGGGTTTATTTATTCATTTCAGCCAACTTTGAGCTTCTGTTATATAGACATTTAATCTAACTTACCTTAACTATGTGACATTTAACCTTCCTTTTATTTTTTAAGAGTGTCAAAGTTAACTGCAAAGAAAATGCGTTTTTTTCAATAATTTCGGCCAACTTTGAGCTTCTGTAATATTGACATTTAATCGAACTTAGCTTAAGTATGTGACATATAATCTAACCTAACTTTACGGCGTTACATAACATTTTACATTTCTTAATTTTTTAATCAAAACAAAGTATATTTACATTTTTCTTCCGAATTTTTGTTGATTTTATCTGAACTCTCGAGCGTTTTATTTTTATTTTTTAAGAGTGACAAATTTAACCGCAAGAAAATGGGCTAATTCAATAATTTCGGCCAGCTTTGAGCTTCTGTAATATAAACATTTAATCTAACTTAGCTTACCCATGTGATATTTCTTTTCTTTAATTTTTTTAAAGTATCAAAATTAACCGCAGAAAAAAATGCGTTTTTCAATATTTGGCCAGCTCGGCCAACTTTGAGCTTCTGTAAAAAAAAGACTTTTATTGGCATAATACTCTATTATATCCATATCTACACTAATCACTGCCCCCTCTCTTCCTTCTGCTTTCCCTCTCGTCCCCTAACTTCTCCAGCGTCCTTACCCCGGCTCCATCCTCTCTCGTCCATTCCGTCACTCTTCTATTCCCTCTTATTCCCACCCATTCCTCCTTCTCGCACTCCTCTGCCAGATGGCTCCACGTATCCCTCCCCCGCTCACACATTACACACCTCCCATACTCTTCCCCCATCCACTCCTTCCTTCCTCTCTCCTCCAACCCACACCTCGCCCTCGCCAACACCACCCTTTCCTCCCTACTCCACCCCCCCTTCATCAAATACCTCGGCATTCTCCCATGTACCTGCCACCTCCCGTACCTATCGTTGTATTCACTCCTCTCTATATACCCTTGCCTTTCCTGTGCTTCCACCTCCTTCTCCTTCTCTTTCACCCACGCATCCATCTTTACCCCATTCCCCAGCCACTCCATCACCTTCGCCTCCGACAAACCCACCCTCTCATACATTCTCCTTCTCTCGCTCCTCCATTTACCCTCTCTCCCATTCACGCACGGCACCCAAACCGCCTTCACCAGTCTCTCTTCCTCCAGGTCCCATAACTTCATCTCATACCTAGCCATTCTCACCATTTCCTCACACTCTAGCTTCTCTCTATTCGTTTCCTGTAGTACTATGTATCCGGGTGTCGACCTTTCCAACCCCAACATACGCTTCAAGAAACACAACTGCTCCCTCTCTATACACTTATACCCTCTCGTCCCCCATACTTCCACCCCATACATTAACACTGACATCATACACGCATCCCATACTTTACACGCCAGCTTCTGTAATATCCGTACTTAATCTAACTTAACTTAACTATGTGACATCTAGCCTAACCTATCTTCACGATGTGACATATGTTAAATGTCAAATATTAGGTTTGACATTTAACATTTGATTTCATTTAGTGATGTCGAAATGAAACAAGAACTTCTCATAATATTCATCATTTTAGTCAACTTTATTAACCGCGAAGATGCATTTTCTTCGCGGTTAATAAAGTTGACTAAAATTATAATTTTTCAATATTTGGCCAACTCGGCCAACTTTGAGCTTCTGTAATATTGATACTCAATCAAACCTAACTTAACCTAACTTAATGATGTGACATCTAACCTAACCTATCTTCACGATGTGACATATAACCTAACAATTGACATCTAACATTTGATTTCTTTTAGTGACGTCAAAATGAAACAAGAATTTCTCGTAATATTCATAATTTTAGTCAATTTCCAATGGCTCAATTTGATTGTTTTTTTAAATCAAAACAAAGTATATAAATTTATTTACAATTTCTGTTGATTTTATCTCAACTAGCTTTCTTCTATTTTTTAAGAGTGTCAAAATGAACCGAAATTTAAATACGTTTTTTCGATAATTTCGGCCAACTTTAAATTTCTGTAATATTACAACGTTACCAATTTTTGTAATAAATTTTAAATTACCCATTATTACCACGTTACCGGTAACATTACCCAATTTTATCAAGGAATTATTTAAAATCGCACTCGTAAAATAATAATTAAACGCCCTTTTTGCATTTCTTTTTTAAACAACCTTGCTTAACAGAAAGTAATTTACAACTTACCGATCTTTATTGTTTCTTGTGCATTGCGAAATTTTATTAATACTTGATCGAAATTGATTGCGTTGCACAATAACGTTGTAATTTAACTTTAATCAGGGTGAATGTACATGCACGTGAAAATGTGGTTGATATTTAAAACGTAATTTTTCGGCGTTTACAAATAAATAAAGCACTCAACCCAAATCCCCTTCAACAGTCTCATTATTCACTGGAGAAACGAATTCCGGACTTTGTAAAAAAAGAGAGGAACGGGTTTCACTCGGATTACATGCCGATTCATAATTTGCGCTAAAGGTGAGCATATTTCAGTTTTCTTGATTGCAAAGAAGAGGAAATATGACTTTCATTTAATTAAAATAAAATATGGAATAATAATCGTAGCTAAATGGTTGGTGAAATCTTTTTTTAAAAATAATATTAAACGATCACATGCGGGGATTTTTGCCACCAAATCTGGATTTTTTGGATTCAGGCTGATTGTTTGCGATTCAAACATTGCTAAATTCTGGTGTTTGTTGGGTTATTTAGTGACAAATCTAGTGATTTACTGCTACCAGAAAGCCATTAACCCATTAAACGCCAAGAAAATATGACTTTCATTTAATTACAATAAAATATGAAATAATAATCGTAGCTAAATATGGTTGGCGAAATATTTTTTTTTAAATAAAAATAAACGATCACATGCAGGGATTTTTGCCACCAAATCTGGATTTTCTGGATTTTGACTAATTGTTTGCTATTCAGACATTACTAAATTCTGTTGTTTGTTGGGTTATTTACTGGTACCAGAAAGCCATTAATGGGTTAATGGCTTTCTGGTATTGATTTAAAACACATTCTCAAGTCAGATCAAATAATACAATATATAAAATCGAATTAAAATTAATATAGACTTTCTGCAAAAATGTTTGTCTCATTGAGACAAGTCTCCAAATATTCATTGGAACAACTGGAGACTTGTCTCAATGAGACAATTTTTTTTGCAGAAAGTCGATATTAATTTAAATTCGTTTTTATATTTTGTAAACATTCTGCAAACTATTGACAAACTCAATTTTTCTTTACACTAAATTTTATTTTATGTTAAATAATACAATGTATCAAATATATTCCGGCACCAGATACCCACAGACGCGTTTCGGACTTCAAGGTCCTCTTCAGTGTGGTCCCGACCTAGTGCTGAGGAATACTGAACATTTCTGAATATTTCAAGCCAATATGTAAAAACTATCAATGGATTTCTCCTTAAACATTATTTTTTTTAAATTACTACCTAAATAAGTTAATTTGATATATTGTGTTATTTGATATGACTTGAGAATGTGTGAAGAAAAATGTAAATATTTTGTTTTTTAAATATTTCAATTATTACTCATTAAAAAAATAATCTAATATTTTTTGGTGTATTTCTAACTCACAATATTTAAGCGTTTTTTCCGCGTGGCGCATGAAGTAAAATTTCGAGTTTAGAAAATCCTGAAAATTTGGTTTGGCGACCAAACCAAATTTTAAGGCTTTTCTAAACTCGAAATTTTACTTCATGCTTAGTCTGGGAGTGGAAACCCTCGTTAAAACCTTCAAATTGAACTTTTAGAAAACAACGAATACCTGAAAATTTACAGCGTATGCATAGGGATATAATTCATAATCATTATTTTCTTAACAGGCAAAAGTCTACTTATAAAGGAAACATATAAAAACAAAAAATTAGGAATAAGAAAAAATAACATACTAGGTTTGTTAACTAAATTGATGTATATTTAAAAAAAATCTCTGCCCAAATAATTCAATAAGAAATTAAGTAAATTAAAAAGTTACGTTTAGAATTTTGATTGATCAATAATCAAGTTAACGTCTTAATTATGATATTTATGACAGAGAAAGTCCGATAAGAACACCTCAACTAGTTTTTTTTCTTCTAACAACTCTTTAACATTATAATTACATAATTTCAATCTGCATACTTGAAGAAATGAAGTTATGAATCTTGTCAGTCATGAAAAGTGCTTTTCCTAATTAAATAAATGAGTGCGTCGATAATTTCATAACTCTTAATAGACTGGCTGGAATTATTGAGTAAAATTTTTTAATTATCCCCCCGGCTTAATTATAAAATAGAATGCAACGCGGAAAAGGCGAGTTAATTGAAATTTGCATCTCCCGGCGATAGGAAATCGTTCGCATCGGTGAAAAGAAATCGCTCGCTTAGGGAAAAGTAATAAATGGAATCGTAGTGATATAGCACTTATTGTTGTGTTTAGTTCATGAGATGTAAAAGGGAGTTTTAGATTGTTAGAAAGTTCTTTTTATATTTAAATAATAGTTCTGTTATTAGATTGCGCGATAAGAGAGAATTATAGAAATATTTCATTGATTATGTTAGACATTTGAATTTTTAATTATATTATTGGATATTTTAATTTATTTATTGTCCTGTAAGTAGGAAATCCTGTTGGACAATAAAGGCTATTATTATTAATAATAATAATAACATAAATTTTTATTCTAATATAAATATAAACATACAAAATATACATAAATACTTATTATAAGAATATGCGTCCCATAAGAAAAAACATGCTTAAACAATAGGCAAATGTAAATAATTTAGATTAGGTTCTAAGAACTCATTTAGAGTATAGGGTTCAATATCTATTACAATAATATATATTTTAGATTTGTAGGTTTTGAAATACCGCTCGTTTTTCAGGTTTGCTGGCAATTTATTAAATAATTTTATGCATGTGTAATTCACTCCTTTTTCGGTAAGTGAATATCGGTGTATAGGGGTTAAGGTTACCTTTATGTCGTGTATAGTAAATATGAATCTGAGTTCCATCTGAAAAAAAGGTGCTTTTTTGCATATAAACATAAGGCACTCTAATATATAAATTCCGGTAACAGTTAATACGTTCTTTGATGCAAATAAGGACCTACATGATGTAGCACTTTTGAGACCCAGTATAATCCTAAGTGCACGTTTTTGAATTAAGAAAATTTTATTTGTGTTAGATTCAAAACTTGCATAATAAGATATTTTTAATATATCTAAGGACAAGTGAGGTTTTAATGTATATAGCATGAAGTTAATTTTAGCCAATTTTCCTTGCAAGTACTTAATATGAGAATTCCATTTTAATTTTTCATCAATGTTAATTTCTAAAAACATAGATGATTGAGAAAGATGAAAATTGAAATTGCCAAAAGTAATGTTATTAGGTATAGTGTTGATTTCGTTTTTCTTAAATAGAATACATTTAATATTCTTCTTTTAGTTACGTGAAGTGTTTTCTATTAATTATTGTTGTAATTCCTATCTTCAGTGAAGAAAGGAATTACAACAATAATTAATAGAATACATTTAGTTTTGTTTTCGTTTAGCAATAAATTGTTGTTTTTAAACCACTGAGTAATAGCAATTAGTGCTAGTTCCCTATTTCTTACCATATCATCGAAAGTATTTCCAACGATACACAGATTTGTGTCGTCTGCATACCCGACAATCCTTAACTTCAGAAATAACAATTGATAGAGATCGTTTATAAAAATATTAAACAGAAAAGGGCCAAGTATGCTTCCCTGTGGAACACCTATGACAACATCTAAAGCATCTGACCATTAAATCAGAATGCTTTTTAAAAATATGTTGACATCTGTATTTTTCATGAAATCGCAAATCATTTCTATATATTAAACCAAAAAACAATTTCCACGCACATTTTAAACAAGAAATGCTATTTAGCATATAGGGATTTCTTTTTAAATTATGTATCGATAATTGAGTTGCCTATTTCCTAAAACCTCTAAATTCATTGTTTTCAAATGGATTTAGGGGTTTTTGGAAATAGGCGACTCAGTTATCGATAATTATATTTTTTTATTGTATCGATAATTGAGTTGCCTATTTCCTAAAACCTCTAAATTCATTGTTTTCAAATGGATTTAGGGGTTTTTGGAAATAGGCGACTTAGTTATCGATAATTATATTTTTTTTATTGTGGCTGTTGCCTGGCCTTGCCCATTAGCCATCATCAATCTTTATATTTTGTATCAATTAATTTATTACAATTTGTAGTATTCTACTATTCATTCGGACAATCACACACAATTATACCACACGCAGGGTCACGACGAGACATTATTTTTCAAATAAAGTCTCCCCGTGCACGGGAATCGAACCCGAATTGTGGCTCGCCGAGCGATACAGCCCGGCAACGTTACCGCTCGGCCACCACCTGCCCTATAGTTATAAATAAAGCGTTTGATAAATTTGTAACAATTCCTTGTTTTTATAATTGTGCTTAACTCCTTCGCTAAACGTTTCGAGTTTAGAAAAGCCTGAAAATTTGGAGTGATCGTGTAGCAATGCGGAGTGACCAATCTAAATTTTCAGGCGTATAAAACACTGATTCAATGTAAAAATCAAAATATACTGTTAATTTAGATTTCAAGCTAATAAATTAGAAGAAATTATCAGAAAATGTTAGAAATTATTTTTAAAAATTGGTGGTGTGTCCAACGGGGACCCTATCAGAACATCCACATTATTTTTGCCGCCCGTAATGCTGGTTTTCTATCTACTTTTTGGCATAATTTTGATTTTTCTTCTACTTGTATGTATTTATATAAAGTTATAGTCTAAGTCCTTTCACTTCTAATTTATCGCTATCTCTCCTTTCATTTTAAATTGTATTGTTAGTTGGTTTGAAGAGAATTTGACCTAAACGTTACATATACTTTAATAGAGCGTTGTAACAAATCAAATTAAATAAGATTTTAAATATTTCATTGTATAATTCAATATCCGGAGGTGTATTTGCACGGGAAGTAGTTGTTTCAATGTATATTTATCGTCTTAAATTGTCTTATTAAGACACTGTTTGCATTTTCACAAATAGTTTTTTCGTAATTTTATATATTATGTTTAAAGTGTGCAAACTATAAGAAGCGTAAGCTTATTTTCTCGAATTCAAATAGTTTTGAATTTGAATTTATCTTACTTGTATGTAACTTTTGGAAATGTAAATACCTGTAATATTCTGCAGGTTCTCTATCAAAATATGCAATTTACATTAAAAATAGTGTAAATTGTAAATATTTTCTTTAGAACCAATCGTGTTGATTTCGTTTTCAAAGCCCACTTTGCTAAAGCAAAAAAAAATCAATTTTGTACAAGAAATCTCTGCTTTTTAAAATTGCATTTCTAGTGATTCTTCAGAGAGACTGTGTGGATGTTTTGATCGAGTCCTTGTCCAACGTAGTACCTACTTCCCCGTCATTGGCAAAAATATTTCATAAATTTTAATTAAAATATGAAAAATGGAAAGATAGAAAAATGTAAATGTTTTTTTGTTCGTTGGTCCATTTTTCATATTTTGTCATAAATTACAAACGTCGCATTTTTCATATTTATCAACTTTTGCCTGTAGATAAAATGCACATCTAATAGATCCACAAAACAAAATAGTGTTCAAAATATAATTTACGTAAAAAATTTAATTTTGAGATTGAAAAGTCTGCAAGATAAATGTTCAGGCTTTTCTGAACTCTAACCTTAACTTTATTCTTAATCATAGTAGCTTCAAATTGAACGAAATATTCACAGTGTAACTCATGAAGAAAAATGTTTGGAGGCTCCTGATCTAGTATATAAGAAAGATTAAGTGGGAAAATATTAACTCAGGAACTCCTTATTTACGCTTAGTTAAGACTACGATAATTATCTTGACCAACATCATTTGTTTTCATCAGTCACAATCAACTTGTGTGAGAAAGCACAAAAAAACACTTCTAATAATTAGTTTACAGAGTAACAATAAATGTTGCTTACGTTTTTATAATAATAATTTATTATTTTATCAATACTTTTTGCGATTGATCGTTCCTCAAGGTATTCTATTAGGACCACTCTTTTTTAATAGCCGTTACATATTATTTAATTACTGGAAGTGCTGGAAATTCACAAATTAAAAGCTAATCCGGAAATGCCCCTCATTAATGACCAGACCGACATAATGTATACCCCTCTCTTTGATGTTGTAATATAAAAGCAATGTACACATAATTTTAGGCACTTAGTTTGATAATGACTAGCTTGTAGTCGAAACTATAGTCACTGAAAAGTAAAAATAAAAGTGGTAAAACAAAGTTAATTGCTTTAACTAAATTATTATTTAATAGTCTTACAGAAAGATTTCCTCGTATATTTCCAAAATGTTTGTCAATTTGTACTTCTATAATTGTGTTTCTGCTTGGTAAAGTTTGATTTTTTAAATATCAAAACAAAATATATTAATATATTAAACAATCTTTGCTAATTGTAACGAGCTTTGCTTAGAAGGGCCAATTTTTTCTGGTTGTGTGTTTCTGGGATACGAGATGGCGCTGAAATAGCAAAAGTGCAGAAAGTAGTTTTGACTATGTATTGGTTTATAGTGCCTCCCGAATTATATTACAACGAATAATAAAAATGATTAATGCGGAGCGCGTTGTTTGTTTGCATGAATGAATTGGTATTGAATTACAGAAGACACAAGTAAACTGGATAAATATTCACGAATTTAATTTCTATCGACATACTTACAACTGTATAACGAAACAGATGCCTTTTTGTTTGATATTCCATATAAGTATATGCCAGAAGTTTTTTCTTTAAAGTATACGTATCTAAATTCAAATTATTTTCGTTAAATATTTAGATATTCGTTGTTTTTTTAAAGAGTTCAATTTGAAATTATAAACGAGTGTTTTCCACTCCCAGACTAAGCATGAAGTAAAATTTCGAGTTTAGAAAAGCCCCGTGAAAATTTGTCGAGGGTCGCGCAGCGACCCGAGACAAATTTTCTGGGCTTTTCTAAACTCGAAATTTTACTTCATGCGCCACGCGTATAAAACACTGATATATTGTGAAATTCAAAATATTCTCGTTTATTAGTATATTTTAATTATGCTTTACCAGTTTATTTTTAAAAATTCTGATTTAGCAGTATATTTATAACTTCACAATATTTCAGTGTTTTATACGCGTGACGTATGACGTCAAATTTTGAGTTTGGAAAAGCCTGAAAATTTTGCTTCATTCCTTATCAAGAAGTGAAAATACTCGTTAGAAACATCAAATTGAACTTTTCCCCAAACAAGAAATACCTGAAAATGTATTGGGTATGCATCGGGATATGTATACTTAAAAGAAAAATTCCCTGTATAGATAAACATATTCTATTTATTGTGTATGATATATGGCTTTAAATATTTTAATCAATCTCTACACGTACCTACATGCTTTTTTAAGTTGGTGTGTATGACATAAAGTTCAAAAACTCTGAAAGCGTTCCCAAAACAAGAAATACCTGAAAATATATTGCGTATGAATCAGGATATGTATCCTTAATAGAAAAATTCTCTGTATAGATAAACATATTGTATTTATTATGTATGATATATGGCTTTAAATATTTTAATCAATCTCTACACGTACCTACATGTTTTTTTTTAAGTTGGTGTGTATGACATAAAGTTAAAAAACTCTGAGGGCGTTCCCAAAACAAGAAATACCTGAAAATATATTGCGTATGCATCGGGATATGTATACTTAAAAGAAAAATTCCCTGTATAGATAAACATATTGTACCGGGCTTTCATTAATTCCCGAACCCCACGTGACCAAAAATAATAGGCAACCAAATGTACAAGGTGGTATGGCTCACACAAAAATTCCCTAGATTTAAAAATATTTATTCGCCGGCGTATTTTTATGACGACTGAAAATATTATATTTAAAATGATTAAAAAATTAATTAATTAATTTTAAATTTAGTCACGTGGGGTTCGGGAATTAATGAAAGCCCTGTATATGATATATGACTTTATGTGTATGATATATGACTTTAAATATTTTAATCAATCTCTAGACGTACCTACATGCTTTTTTTTAAGTTGGTGTGTATGACATAAAGTTCAAAATCTCTGAAGGCGTTCCCAAAACAAGAAATATCTGAAAATATATTGCGTATGCATCAGGATATGTATACTTAAAAGAAAAATTCCCTGTATAGATAAACATATTGTATTTATTGTGTATGATATATGACTTTAAATATTTCAAGCAATCTCTACACGTACCTACATGCTTTTTTTAAGTTGGTGTGTATGACATAAAGTTCAAAAACTCTGAAGGCGTTTGCGTGCTCGAAGTAATTAAAACTGAGAACCATTTGATTCGGATTGCCGACGAGCATTAAAGCGATTTTTCTCCGGTGAAATTTTATTCAAATTGCATACGCCCAGCATAAATCAAACAGATGTAACAATTAATTAAGCTATCATATCCGCTCGTGCTTTTTTCCACTTTTGTACGCTTATCATCACTTAATTACGGCGATTTTTGCTAAGCGCGCGGACTGAATTAATTAAATCTGCGCACGCAAACGTCTGCGCTAAACGTCTTTATTAATAAACTGATAAATTATTCATGCGCAAATGCTTTAAAAGCATACCTTGCTCAGTAATAATGTTGAAAATAAAATGGTTAAGAATTTGTGTAGGTATATTTTTAAATACAACAAAATTTCACAACTGTTAAAATATGTCACAACTGCCATAAAAAATTACATCAAATAATTTGATAGCTCTAGATTCGTGTAATACATAATCTCAATGGCAATAGCAAAATAGGGTTATCTAGAATTTATTTTATTAATAAGCTATAATTCAGAAATGTACCGGGTGGGCAAATAAGCGAGGTAAGCGGCTGTATCTCAGAAACTAACGATCGTAGAGCGTTACGGTAACAAATTTTACAAGTAAAGTGGGCAAGGGAAAATGCTGGAAATTATTTTCAAGTTTCCAAGATGGCTGCCAGTGGGCGTTTCCACCATCTTGAATTACATAAAGTTACGTTTCTCGCGATTTTCCCCAATGAATACAACAAAAAAGTATTTGCGTTTTAATGTTAACTTAAAGTGGAACATTTTTTGTAAAAGTAATTTTTCTGTATCTCTCGAAATAAAGTTGTGGAGGGTATTTGAATTTTGTTTTAAATAAATACCTGTAACTTCGAAACGGCTTAATGGATTTGGATAAATTTGGTATCATTGAAAAGAGCATTTTTGGGCTTCTCGTAATTATAACAGTTGTGACCTACACGGCCGCCGATGGAGGGCATTATTCGATATTATAACCAAAATATTGGATTTTCTCAAAAAATTTAAATACCAACCAATAAGCCTGCGCAAACCGCATCTTGATATCTAATAATAATAATAATAATCTCAATAATAAAGATATTAAGTAGATTTGGCAAATTGTCATCGGATTAATTTGTTAATCCAAGGAATTTTCTATTAGGTTTCTATAAAAAAGCGTATGCATTTTTTGAAAGTGATCAATTTTAAGCTTAAAACGAGTGTTTTCCACTCCCACACTAAGCATGAAGTGAAATTTCCAGTTTAGAAAAGCCTGAAAATTTGGTTTGGTCGCGTAGCGCGTAGTGCTACGCGACCAAACCTAATTTTCAGGCTTTTCCTGGCTTTCAGGCTTAACCTGGGATTGGAAAAGACTCGTTTAAACTTCAAAATAACTTAATTTAAGAAAGCAAGGAATATTTAAAAATCTACAACACGTAATTGGAATATGTATACTCTATTAAGTTTATTAGGTAGGTAGGAGTTCAATTTGAAGCTTAAAATAAGTGATTTCCACTCCCAGTCTAAGCATAAAGTAAAATTTCGAGTTAGAAAAGCCTAAAAATTTGGTTTGGTCGCGTAGCGTGAAGCGCGGAGCGGCCAAACCAAATTTTCAGGCTTTTCTAAACTCGAAATTTTACTTCATGCTTAACCTGGGAGTGAAAGACACTCGTTTAAACTTCAAAATAACTTAAGTTAAGAAAGCAAAGAATTTTTAAAAATCTACAACACGTAATTGGAATATGTATACTCTATTAGGTATACATATGCACACCCTTTCTTTAAAAGAGTTCAATTTAAAGCTTAAAACGAGTGTTTTCCACTCCCAGACTAAGCATGAGGTAAAATTTCGAGTTTAGAAAAGCCTGAAAATTTGGTTTGGTCGCGTAGCGCGAAGCGCGGAGCGGCCAAACCAAATTTTCAGGCTTTTCTAAACTCGAAATTTTATTTCATGCGCCACGCGTATTAAACACTGAAAGCACTGAAATATTGTCAACGAGTAAACTTCGCTTGAAATCAGTGTCTTGTACGCGTGGCACATGAAGTAAAATTTCGAGTTTAGAAAAGCCTGAAAATTTGGTTTGGTTGCTCCGCGCTTCGCGCTACGCGCCCAAACCAAATTTTCAGGCATTTCTAAACTCGAAATTTTACTTCATGCTTAACCTGGGAGTGGAAAACACTCGTTTAAACTTTAAATTGACCTCTTTTAAGAAAACAACGAATATTAAAAAATCTACAACATCGGATTAATCTAGTAATACAGGGATTTTTTCTATTTAGTATACACACAGAGAATTTTCTATTAGGTATACATATGCATACGCTTCTTTTGAAAGAGTTCAATTTAAAACTTAAAACGAGTGTCTTCCACTCCCAGACTAAGCATGAAGTAAAATTTCGAGTTTAGAAAGGCCTGAAAATTTGGTTTGATCGCGTAGCGCGAAGCGCGGAGCGGCCAAACCAAATTTTCAGGCTTTTCTAAACTCGAAATTTTACTTCATGCGCCACGCGTATTAAACACTGAAAGCACTGAAATATTGTCAACGAGTAAACTTCGCTTGAAATCAGTGTCTTGTACGCGTGGCGCATGAAGTAAAATTTCGAGTTTAGAAAAGCCTGAAAATTTGGTTTGGTCGCTCCGCGCTTCGCGCTACGCGCCCAAACCAAATTTTCAGGCTTTTCTAAACTCGAAATTTTACTTCATGCTTAACCTTGGAGTGGAAAACATTCGTTTAAACTTTAAATTGACCTCTTTTAAGAAAACAACGAATATTTAAAAATCTACAACATCGGATTAATCTAGTAAAACAGGGATTTTTTCTTTTTAGTATACATACAGAGAATTTTCTATTAGGTATACATATCCATACGCTTCTTCTGAAAGAGTTCAATTTAAAGCTTAAAACGAGTGTTTTCCACTCCCAGACTAAGCATGAAGTAAAATTTCGAGTTTAGAAAAGCCTGAAAATTTGGTTTGGTCGCGTAGCGCGAAGCGCGGAGCGGCCAAACCAAATTTTCAGGCTTTTCTAAACTCGAAATTTTACTTCATGCCACGCGTATTAAACACTGAAAGCACTGAAATATTGTGACCGAGTAAACTTCACTTAAAATCAGTGTCTTATACGCGTGGCGCATGAAGTAAAATTTCGAGTTTAGAAAAGCCTGAAAATTTGGTTTGGCCGCTCCGCACTTCGCGCTACGCGACCAAACCAAATTTTCAGGCTTTTCTAAACTCGAAATTTTACTTCATGCTTAACCTGGGAGTGGAAAACACTCGTTTAAACTTTAAATTGACCTCTTTTAAGAAAAAACGAATATTTGAAAACCTACAGCACGTAATTTCGATTTGTATACTCAAAAGAAAAAAATCACAAGATATTATGATTCAAAGTTTTTCTAAAAGAAAGAACACAAATATACTCGTGACCTAAACAGTATGAGATTGTCATGTAACTTCAACATTTGACACAACTAGGAAAAGTCGTTGTAGATATAACTGTCGACATGCTCTCTAAAAAATTTGAACCACACATTCCACACTAATGAGTCATAGGACATCTCTCCCGAATTCCACTATACATAAATTAATTGAAAAAGTCGTATTGTTGCCTCTTTTTAACCAATAGTTTATTAAATATAAAATAAACACTTTTAGTAAATAGCACACTTGGTTAAGATTTCACTGTTTATTAAAATATAAAGTATGTGCAGAGGTAAAAGAGCTGAATCATATAATTTCCAATAAAAAGAGCGAACAATTAGCAATTATCAACAATCTCCATTTATATTTAAACGAGTATATCAATTAAAATTAATGGACCACATCATCTTCTCCTTTTTCCACCATCATCGTCTCCCAAATAACGGTGAACCCAACCTCGATCGTTTTCAGTTCCTGAAGACTCCAATCTCGGCGTTCGCGCACCGCTCGGCGATCGGCGATCGGCATCGAAATCGGAAACCATTTGAACTTTACAATAATCACGGCGAGTTCCATTGTTGTGCGATTATATTCCTTCCCTCATTTAAAGTTTAAAGTGGAACATGACCATTCACCGATTTATTCTCTTTCTCCCGAGGAGACTTGATCGTTGCAGGTGTTTTATTTTATGTAAGCCCTGGCATTTGTGAAATTTACGGTCGGCTCGTTTCCGCGGAAAGAGGAAATTAATTTCAGTTTGAGAATGAAAATAAAACGGTGAAATCGATTTTCTCCGCTGAGAAAAATTAAAATGAACGGGTACTAATTTGAATTCTAGGCATTCCGTGTTTGTTATCTGATTGGGCTACTTGGATGTTTTAATTAGTTAAATGTTGGCTCAGGTGTGTTAATGGTGTTTATTTGGTTATTGGAAGTGTGGTATTTAAATTTGTATTGATTGATCCGATGTTGAAATAAAACTGTTTAGAATTTAGAATTGGAATGATGAAAGAGAAGAGGAGACAAATAAAGTCTTTTTTTTTGATCAATTAATCATAATCATCGTACATCAGAAAACGTACACTTCTGTGCAATAAAATTAAGTACACAAAATATGTTATAGTTTAAAGCGGACATGACAAGTTTCCTAGTTACGTAAATATATCAATTTCCTTAATGTCAAAATGCCGCGTTATTTAGACAATAATTCAAAAATTCGAATTCTAACTAAAATAGATGGTTTTTCTACTAGACAAATTGCTCGATTGGTGAACATCAGTAAAAACACTATTTTCAGAGTTAAGAAACGTTGGGAGCAGGATAGAACTGTTATGGTGTTTTATTATTTTTTGAAACTGCTGCAAGGCAATTAAAATAGACCCGAATTATACAACTAGAATATTGCGAAAAATAGTTATAAGACTTGTGCTTAATTTTATTGCACAGAAGTGTACACTTCTGTGCAATAAAATTAAGTACAAGACTCCTATCTAGTTTTCACAATATTCTAGTTATATATTCTTCCTTTAATATTGTTTTCTATTAATTATCGTAGACATTCTTTTCTTCACTAATTAGTTTTATTAAACTAAATGTACATTTCGAACACTGTGTTTATTTTCAATAGTAATACAATTGACAAATATATTTTCTTCGCTACATCTCGGTAAATATTGACCCCCATCACATCTAAGCGTTGTATATTTTTAACTTTACTGTAAATCAGTGGTTTTACGCGTGGCGCATGAAGTAAAATTTCGAGTTAAGAAAAGCCCCGCTTAGAAAATTTATCGAGGGTCACGCCAGCGCCACGGGGCTTTTCAAGAATGCTAATTGAATTATGAAATAAATTTGAGGTTATGGTAAGCTATGTGTTAACATTTAGTAGTGCCAATCTAATTTAAAATTCAAAGCCTACTCTAATTCATATTTTAAATGATCGTATGATATAATAATTAAATTATTCTGTAATTGGTTTATCTGTTAGGCAATAGAGTATATTATTATTATTGTTAAAAATAAATCAAAATGTAGCAGTTTTAATATATACATTTGAATATGTGTTTTATTTATATAAAAGTGATTATCAACTGTCAACAATTATCAGCCTCTTTCATAAATTAATTTTAACTATCAAATTCCAACATCACCAACTGCACTAGTTTTTCTAGAATTAACAACAAAGGACGATGTTCTGTTATTAACGTTATCTTTTTAATTCTCTTTGGGATGAAATATGCAATCAATTGCTTCTGAGAGCAATAAAGCCGTTTTTCTGGTCGCCATTGTCGGCGTCCAGTTTCATCGCCGAGGAAAAAAAAACAGAAGAATGCAATTCGAAAAGATCGAGCAAATAACTGTTAATTAATTTGATTAATTGGAGACCCATTTATAAACATTAAATTTTCACTCATCGAAATTTCTAATCCTTATTTTACACAATTAAAAAAATTCAATAATATATTACTTTGATTGGATATTATTGACAAAAACGAAAATAAAATTGAGTTGAAAATAGGACAACACGATTTACCCAAATAATGTAGCAAATATACTTGTACACTTTCATGGCGCAATGTGCTATTGTGCAACTTTTGAATAGTAACATTTGTTACAAATAATAAATTGTCAATTTAAAGATCCATTTAAATTACATTAAACTGACACTCTATCTTAAAACTTATAAATTAAATATAAGTGCAACTTGCATTATAAATGCAACTTGCATTAAAAAATGTGCAAGTGTCAAAGCAGTATAAGTTAATATAGCGACCAAGCAAAATATAATACTATTTTCACACGAAGATGTATCGGATGTACAATAAAAAAGAACCTCTAGAGTGCCATGATGTTTTTTTAAATTTTATGTTGGCCACACGCTTTAGAAATTGACATATAAAACGTCAGATATGATAATTATAATGAATAATTTCAGAGTTGCCAACCTACAATATTTTCCATGGCAAACTAGAGTTTTTTTTTTAAAACAGACGATACCATCGGTGGACAATAAATGTTGAGACATACCGAAAATCGGATAATCTCAAATATAAGCAAATTTATACCGGTTAAGCCAGGTTTTTTAAAGAAATGTTATATTATAGGGTGACAATAAAAATATGTAAATGACAGGAATAATCGAAGCACTATTAAAATGAAGGAATTTTCATTTTTGACACATTAAATGACAATTAACTGACGAGTCCAAAGTTTGATACGCACTAAAAAACTTTTACGTGTCCCAACATTTTATTTCGACCGATGGTACAATTTGAAGCAAAATAATGGATATCCTAGAATTTACATTTTGCCAATGTGTCTTTTTGTTATCATTGAAGATTTATAAACCGTCACTATTAGTGAACGAATTGAAGTTAGAGAGGTATAATTACAAAACCATTTTTTTATGGAAAACAGGTCGCTTGACTTTGTCCATGGTTTCTATCTTTACTCCTAAATAGGTATTACAATGTGAATCGCAAACAAATCACTGATCAAATTTATTTACGTTATTAAACTTACTGACATACAAGATTCCTGTTAACATGAAATATGTAATCTCTGGTGTAACATTTAAGATGAATAGTGTATTTCAAAACAATATTACATGAATATAATTTACCGACATGCATGCAACGTGAAAAATAATGAGAAAATTCGTTAGTGCAGTCACGGATTTTCCATTTGTCGTCGCACTTAGCGAGGAATTCTAATTTCTGTGCATTTGAAGAATACAAGCCCTGAATGGCTTATGGATAATAATGGTCTCGAACACGGTAATTTAATGGTAATGAAGTAATGGCACGTAATCATATCAGAAACTACAAATTACTTAATCCTTTGCGATTATCCGGAATTACTGCCGTGTAAGCACGTATAATTGATAAACCATGTTCACGTCTTTTTTAAATAAAAAACAAAGCCGTGATTATAAAACATATGTAAGGATTAATTTAACATATTCTAGAACTCCATAAATAATATACATAATTTAATATATAGGGTGTTCGTTGTGGGCTTGAATTTGTTAGCGATTGTTAAAAATTGTTAATCATCTTTACCTATATTTTAAGCAATTAGTAAAAAATGAAAGAAATTCATAAATTTTTTTATCAACATTCATAGATTTTAAGAAGACATTTTGTATTTCGTAAATAATCTAAATAATTTAATATATACAGTGTTTCTTGTTCGCCTAAATTTTTCGGCGATTAATAATCCCTTAAAAATGATTGATTATCTTAAGTAATTTTTTCAGTAATTATTAAAAAAAAAATCGAACAAATTCTTAAAATTTCAAACACGTTTCATCTTTAATCTTTAATCTATATTAAAACCGGATGGCCAATACATAAATATAAACATTCAGAATAATAACATATAAATAAATAATACAATACAGAAATCAGCACAATAAAAACATAGTACTAATATAAACGTGTATAACAATTAGGTACAAACTAAAATAACATAAAATTCACAACGATTTCAATACGCGCAGTAAGGTGTTGTAGGAGTCAACAAAGAAGTCAATAATGACTTCGTTGGCGTTCCTTAAAATACGCGTAGAGGCCGAGTGTAGAGCGTAATCCGTCCTTTTAAATGGAACGTTAAATGTTTGATTTTTTCTTAAATCAATCAACATTCATACATTTTTAGAGGACATTTTGTATTTTTCGACCATTTTTAATGTGTATCGAATTTTGAGATGTACCATATATCGTCGGTTTATATGTAACACCTGTGATTTTTTATACAAAATATGGTTTTGGTATCAAGGGGCTCTATGTTATCAGCTCGATGAGTTCATGAAACCTCCTATGCAGTAAAGTTAACTCTAAAATCTTATACAAAAAATTGTTCCAGAAGAACTACGTAACTACTTTTTTTAAACAGTTTTTGTTTAAATCAAATAATAGGTTTCATCAAAACAACGATGATTTAAAAATTCATAAAAGTCTCTAACATTTCGAGATTCATTTAAATACACAACACATTTTCTTCTGAACAAAAAAAATGGTGATGCGTACTAGAGCTGGGACGAATCCTTGTAAAAAGAATTCGAATCACGAATCCGAATCACCTAATATGATTCGAATCACGAATACTCGAATAAAGGATTTGTAAGAGATAAATATGATTCGAATCCTGTGTTTTCGAATCACGAATACAAATCCTTCAAGAATAAATTTGATTTTATTATTTTTTTGCAACCATTAACATTTTAATATTGGTAGCAGTTGTTTAAAAAAATATATTCAAAACCTAATTATTTATTATTAACACTGATCATTGTTGATAGCAGACTAAATATCTGATTCCGTGTTACTCTGATTGAAGATGTTATTGTGTGTTTTTGAACTTCACTTCAAATCAGTATTTTGTACGCGTGGCGCATGAAGTAAAATTTCGAGTTTAGAAAAGCCCCGTGAAAATTTGTCTCGGGTCGCTGCGCGACCCTCGACAAATTTTCTACGCGGGGCTTTTCTAAACTCGAAATTTTACTTCATGCTTAGTCTGGGAGTGGAAGACACTCGTTACTTTAAAATATGTCAAAAGTGTTAAAATGTGTATCGTAACTGTCAGAATGAAAAAAATTGATATGTCTATCATAGCACTTTTTCCCATGTTAAATACTAGAGCTTTTTCAACAAATATTTCTTATTCCTGTTAAACTTTGATCATGCCTAACCAGGGAGTGGAATCACTCGTTCAAAACTTCAAATTAAACTCTTTTATTAAATCAACGAATGCCTCAAAATTATGTTTAGACAAATTTTCACGGGGCTTTTCTAAACTCGAAATTTTACTTCATGCGCCACGCGTATAAAACACTGATCTAAAGTGAAGTTAAAAGCACTGAAAACAACCCAATCCAACCCAACTTCGATTATTTTTTAAATTGGATTTTTTTTTCATATCCACGCTGTAAACCTTCAGATATTCGTTGTTTTTTTGTAAAAAACTTCAATTCCCTGTAGTCCTTCAGTCTCCGAAGACTATAATTGGTCCTTCGAGCTGTGGCCTTTGTAAAACGGTTCTTTGAGTAATAAACTTGGTAATCTAGAGTGATCCATCAATTTAAAACATCTAAGAACGAGTGTTGTCCACTCCCAGACTAAGCATGAAGTAAAATTTCGAGTTTAGAAAAGCCCCGCGTAGAAAATTTGTCGAGGGTCGCGCCAGCGACCCGAGACAAATTTTCACGGGGCTTTTCTAAACTCGAAATTTTACTTCATGCGCCACGCGTACAAAACACGGATTTAGCGAGAAATTTAAAAACACACCAAACAAATTATTTATGTTAATCTTCACAATTAATTCGAATTATTTTTAACGATTCGAATCCTTTTGTTCGTATTCGAATCCTTTTATAAATATTCGAATTCTTTTATAAAGATTCGAATGACCAGCATTTATATTCGAATACGAATCCTCTTAAAAAAATGTAACGAATCCGGATCACGAATCCAGTTTAACTAAAATATTCGAATGCCTCTATTGAATCCTCTTAAAGGATTCGAATCCAGGATTCGAATCCTGAATGATTCGAATCCTGCGCTCGCGCGCCCCGGCTAATCCAAATTTTCAGACTTTTCTAAACTCGAAATTTTACTACATGCTTAATCTAGGAGTGGAAACACTGGTCAGAACCATTAAATTGAACATCTTTGCAAAATCAACGAATACATCAAATTATATAGGGTATAAATCAGGATATGTATACTTAAAAGAAAAATGCTTTCTCTGTATGTATAATGTAGAACTCGTATTACAAATTATTATGGTGTGAAAATGCAAAAGCGTAGTAAAATTTATGGAATTGCTATTTAATGGTTGTGTGTTAGTAGGTTTTTGCATAACTATGACCATTTATGAAAATATATTCACATAAGTATACATAAAAGAAAATATATCTATATTTATTTACTTTTACATACATTTACGAGTGTAAGGTATGTACAAATGAAAAATTATTAAGTAATTTATGTAAAGTAATAATAATACACATCATTAAGCTCAGAAAGGTGCAAATAGTTTTCGAGCTAGTTTTTCGGTATCTGTGTACAATATTTTACTTTAAATTTTATAATAGTAATTACCACATACACTCATTATTTCTTGTATACTTTTATAATAGTTTTCTGTATTTAGACCCCTCAATTATTCTATGTGTTAAATATTATATCAGGCATTTGTTTTCTAGTACCTCTATAAAACATCTGATGTAAAGAAGCTACTATGGATAAATCAGTAAATACCAAGTGTTTTAAGTTAATAGTTTAAAATGTTTCACAACGGGTTAAGTGAGAAATTAATTATAGATACTGTGGAGATTTTATACAATCAAGTTTGACCAAAATAATTTGACATCACGATGGTTATATTTAATAATGACACTCACACTGTCGAAACTTGAGTCGTAAAAATATTTATATGTAACACCTGTATATATTTAAGTTAATATAAGTGGTAAAAAAACATAGTAATAGTTTCATATAATTTTCAAAATAATTTTATTTTCATTTTTCCGTTCTTTTTGTTTCAGGTGCCAAAATGAGGTTTTCGGAAAAGTTTCGTCGGAAAATCGGCGCCGAGTATAAATGTTTTACGGGATTATTATACGGACTGATATTTTTGGGAATCGTTGAAGCTGCTAGAAGATCTGCACCAAATGGTTCTTGGCTGTAAGTATTTAAATAGATATTATATATTATTAATATTTGATTTAAGATTATAAAATATCAATTTGTATCTCCTATTTACTGTAAACAAATATGCTTTACAGTGATCAATTTTGTAAATATCAACATTGAATATTTGTGTTCAGTATTCCGCACCGGTTACCCACAGACGCGTTTCGGACTTCAAGGTTCTCGTCAGTGTAGTCCTGACCTAATGCTGAGGAATACTGAACATTTTTTACTATATAGTGTCAATATACTACTTATAGTGCTTTTACACTTGTACATTTTTAGCTGCAACTTTTTTTGCGTGATTTTTCAATAGCAAGTTGCATTTGCAAACAACAAACTGTCAATTTAAAGTCACTCAAATCGATCCGTAAATGAACAATGTATTGTTTACCAAAAAGCACATTTTTTATTATTTTTATATATTTATTTTTCCCACATTCTTCTTTATGGTCTTGCCTCAATTGTGTTAGCGCGTAAGTGACTGGACTTAGTTATCGGAATATACATGAATCCAGAAATATCATCACCTTAAATTATTTGCATATACCATTTTACTTCTTGAATTTATAATCTAGATAAATTAATAAAAGCTCACAATGAAAAACTTTGTATTCCTTACTTCACTTTTATTTTTATTCGTTAAATATACATTTCGAGTGCTAAGCACTCATTATCAATAACTAATCTTCAAGTTAATTAGTTATTCATAATGAGTGCTTAGCACTCGAAATGTACATCTAACGAATAAAAATAAAAGTGAAGTGAGGAATAAAAAGTGTTTCATTGTGATTAAATACTCGACATAACCGAATTAAACAATGGGTAATGAAAGCTTTTAATTATTTTGAATTATATTTGTCTTTTTAGACAGAAAAATTTATTTTTACTTAGCCAATATTTCGCAGAATTTTTTTTAGCTTCTTTCAACTTGCCCTAAAAAGCTGAACAAAATTCAGGGAAATATTGGCTATATAAAAATAAAGACAAATATAATTTTTTAATTCTGCCACTTTTCCCCAAAAAGTTTATAGAAGTTTTTGTTATTTAAAAACTTCTATAAACTTTTTGAGGAAATTAATATTTAAAAGCTTCTATAAACTTGTTGGGGCAAAGCGGCAGAATTCAGAAATTATATTTGTCTTTTTAGCCAGAAAATTTTACGTTTATTTAGCCAATTTTTTCAGCTTTTTTAGGGCAAATTGAAAGAAGCGGAAAAATAAAATAAATAAGTGAAAAATATTGGCTAAATAAAAATAAAGTTTTCTGGCAAAAAAAACAATTATCATTTCTTAATTCTGCCTCTTTTACCCAAAAAGTTTATAATAATAAAAGTTTTTGATAACTTGAAGGCAAAAAACTATTAAATGTCATTAAATATTAAAAATGTAGATACTTGTGGATAGTAATAAATTGTAAAAATGAATCCTCAGTCAAAAGGAAAGTTAATAGCACAATGCACTTTCCAATAAATATCATTCGTGCGCTGTATTTTTTTTACAATTGATAATAATAAATATCTTGTTTTGCAATTTCCTGGATAATTAATCATCATTTTATTATTAATATCATTACCCTTCTATTTTTACAGATAATTATTATCAAACACGCTATTATCAACCTTGTTACTATTAATAGAGAGACATAATATGTTTAATGTTTTGTAATTTGAGAGCCTCGCACGTTTTATGAATTGCATTTGCAATGATAAGAAGACTTTTATTTCATATGATTATTTCATTCAATTTAAATTGATAAAAATATACTTTCATGAATTGGTAACTCCTTATCAATTTTGTTTCGTTAAATTTATTTAATTATACTTAATATACTTTTCAATTGACAAATAAATTATGTAAGATTTCACTACCTGATTTAAATTTAAAGCTATTTGCATTCTTTTTGTGATAAAGAATATTTATTTTATTACATTCAAATTTATTAAAATATACTTTTATGAATCGGTAACTCCCTACCAATTTTGCTTCGTTGAATCTATTTGATTACAATTTATATACTTTTGAATTTCTAACTAAATTATGTAAGGTTTCACTACTTGATTTAAATTTAAAGCTATTTGCATTCTTTTTGTGTTCAAGTTTAATTAGTTTATTACATTAAAATTTAATAAAATATACTTTTATGAATCGGTAACTCCTTATCAATTTTGCTTCATTGAATCTATTTGATTATACTTTATATACTTTTGAATTTCTAACTAAATTATGTAAGGTTTCACTACTTGACTTAAATTTAAAGCTATTTGCATTCTTTTTGTGTTAAAGTACAATTATTTTATAACACATACAATTAATTAAAATATACTTTTATGAATCGGTAACTCCCTACCAATTTTGCTTCATTGATTCTATTTGATTACAATTTATATACTTTTGAATTTCTAACTAAATTATGTAAGGTTTCACTACTTGATTTAAATTTAAAGCTATTTGCATTCTTTTTGTGTTAAAGTTTAATTATTTTATTACATTAAAATTTATTAAAATATACTTATATGAATCGGTAACTCCTTATCAATTTTGCTTCATTGAATCTATTTGATTATACTTTATATACTTTTGAATTTCTAACTAAATTATGTAAGGTTTCACTACTTGACTTAAATTTAAAGCTATTTGCATTCTTTTTGTGTTAAAGTATAATGATTTTATAACACATACAATTAATCAAAATATACTTTTATGAATCGGTAACTCCCTACCAATTTTGCTTCATTGAATCTATTTGATTACAATTTATATACTTTTGAATTTCTAACTAAATTATGTATGGTTTCACTACTTTACTTAAATTTACAGCTATTTGTATTTTTTTGTATTAAAGTATAATTATTTTATTGCATTCAAATTTATTAATATATACTTTTATGAATCGGTAACTCCTTATCAATTTTGCTTTGTTGAATCTATTTGATTATACTTTATATACTTTTGAATTTTTAAATAAATTATCTATCGTTTCACTACTTGACTTAAATTTGAAGCTATTTGCATCATTTTTATTTTAAAAAATATAATTATTCTATTATATTCAATTTTTCGAAATATACTTTCATGAATTGGTAACTCCTTATGAATGTTGCTTCACTAAATCTATTTGATTATACTTTGTATGTTTTCGAAAAGTATTTTTCTTGTAGTTATAGTTTTGTCAAAATGTATTTTGTGAAATGGATCTTCCGTTAAATAAATAAATAAATTTCTGAATAAATTAACTGAGTCTGAAAATTGAAAATCGTATTTATCAAGTAAGTGTCTATAGCTTTTAAAATTCATCTATAGACTAGTTAATTTAAAACTTTAGTTTTGGTAATTTGGTCCTCTGTACTCTCTGTAAATCTTAATATAAATTCAAAGGTTTCTTTAAAGATCTCGGTAATTTCATCCTTTCAATTTTATTACAATTATTAACTTTAATTTATTAACGGAAGTTCCAACTTACAAATACAATTATTTCTTTTTATCAGGCATACATATCTCAATTAATACGCTCTAATTTTAAAGCTTCTAAAGACTGTTTCCACTCCTTGATTAAGCATGTTTCGTTGTTTTTTAAAGAGTTCAATTTGAAGCTTTAAACGAGTGTTTTCCACTCCCAGGTTAAGCATGAAGTAAAATTTCGAGTTTAGAAAAGCCTGAAAATTTGGTTTGATCGCGCAGCGAAGCGAAGCGATCAAACCAAATTTTCAGGCTTTTCTAAACTCGAAATTTTACTTCATGCGCCACGCGTCTAAAACGCTGATTTTAAGTGAAGTTTAAAACATACTACTAAAGCAGTATGATAGACCAGTGTAGTTTGAACTTCACAGTATTCCAGTGTTTTATACGCGTGGCGCATGAAGTAAAATTTCGAGTTTAGAAAAGCCTGAAAATTTGGTTTGATCGCTCCGCTTCGCTACGCGATCAAACCAAATTTTCAGGCTTTTCTAAACTCGAAATTTTACTTCATGCTTAGTCTGGGACTGGAAAACCCTCGCTTAAAGCTTCCAATTAAACTTTTTAAAAAACAACGAATGCCCGAATATTTTAGTAGAGTAAATTTGTTTAAGTATACATGTCTCGAATGTATCCTTAAATAAATTCGCTGTACTATATATTATTAATAGAAATACAAAAAATAATCATAAATATAAATATACAGGAAATATTTCTTTTAAATATACAAATGCATACGCTGTTTTGAAAAAAAAATAATTTGAAACATTAAACGAGTGTTTTCCACTCCCAGATTAAGCATGGAGTAAAATTTCGAGTTTAGAAAAGCCTGAAAATTTGGTTTGGTCGCGCAGCGCGTATAAAACGCTGGTTTTAAGTGAAGTTCAAAACATACGTCTTTAGCATACTGTTTTAGTAGCATATTGTTTACTTCACAGTAGTTCAGTGTTTTGTACGCGTGGCGCATGAAGTAAAATTTCGAGTTTAGAAAAGCCTCAAAATTTGGTTTGGTCGCGTAGCGCTACGCACTACGCGACCAAACCAAATTTTGAGGCTTTTCTAAACTCGAAATTTTACTTCATGCTTAATCTGTGAGTGGAAAACCCTCGTTTAAAGCTTCAAATTAAACTCTTTTAAAAACCAACGAGTATCTGAAGATTGACAGTATGTACGCTGTAGTTGGGATATATATACTTAAAACAAAAACTCCTTATATATCACTATATTAATAATAATAATAATAGTAATTTATTTTCAAGAAATATGTAATTACAAGGTAATACATATAAATGAAAATGTGTCAGCAAAATACAATTTAGAAAATATAAAATTAAATAAATAGAAACAAAGTTTCAATACCAAATAGTTAAAATACATAACCAAAATATTATTTTGTTAATAAAATTATTAATTTCAGTTTTGATTTTATAATTATACATTAAAGCAAACTTAGGTTACAAAATAAATAAATTATATGCAAACATCATGCAAATATTTTATTTATTTTGTAACCTGAGTTTGCTTTAATGTA
The DNA here is from genome assembly GCA_932526585.2 of Philonthus cognatus. Classification (NCBI taxonomy): domain Eukaryota; kingdom Metazoa; phylum Arthropoda; class Insecta; order Coleoptera; family Staphylinidae; genus Philonthus; species Philonthus cognatus. The sequence goes on along the minus strand of OW052247.1, from coordinate 51,194,625 downwards.
TAATTATAAAAGTGAAACTGAAATGAAAAATTGTACAAAATCGTGTGGTACATTTTTCTTTCATAAGTAGGTAATTAAAATTTATGTCTACAAAAATACGCACTTAATTAGCTTAACGGCGGCATAATAATAATTTTCACAATTCCTCGTCGCGATAAAGGCAAGGAATAAACAACTCGCAGCACGTATTGCGAACTCGCTGCGTTAAATCGCGAATTTATTTTAATTCCTTCCGAGCGACAGATGCGAAAAAATTTAACGATACACGTTTACGGCGGTAATTACGCAATCTGTATTCGTTGGACCATAAAGTAAATAGCCCTGAGGAATTTCCCTCTTCTCGCCAACTTTTTTTTTTCGTGTGTACTCGCCGAGCTTTTAATCCTAACATCTAATTTACCGAGATTTAACTATCGAATGAATTCTAATTGGTTAATTATATGTAAAGTGCTTATTTAGATACATTTTCTCAATTAATAAATAATTCTTTGATGTTAATAAAGATTTGAAGCATTCTGCTGGTAGTAAATAACTGTTGATAATGAAGGTTTAAATTAAATTACACTTTGTTTGTTTTTCAAAAAAAAAAAATTGTCAAACAAACTAAGTGTAATTTAATTTAAACCTTCATTATCAATATTTAAAAATATTTCACCAAGTGATAAGTGAGAAAATTATTCAAGAAAAAATGTAAATAACTGGCTTAACTCTAATTATTCTAACTACAAACAATACAAACAAATACAATACAAATAGTCCATGGGATATGGAATCTAGGATCCCAAATTATGATTAAAACAAAATCTTGCAGCTGGCATCTCCATTCGCAATTTTATTACTAATCAGTAAGGCTCGGATCATATGCAAAATCCATATTTCTTATTAAAAGTTATACCAACAAAATTGTAAGTTTTCTATACATATGTAAAGTTATTTAAATAAAAACACTTGGTATTGTTTCACAAATTAAAAATGTTATTCCGACTAGTTTCGGTTTGTTAGACCATTTTCAAAGGAATGAAACTTTTCCTTTGAAAATGGTCTAACAAACCGAAACTAGTCGGAATAAAATTTTTAATTTGTGAAACAATACCAAGTGTATTTATTTAAATAACTTTACATATTCTAATATGTTTCACCAAGTGCCAGATGAGAAATTAATTCAAGAAATTTCTATGCATATCTAATATTTAGATTATTTTAATCAAAAACCATTAGATATGCAAAGAAAACTTACAATTCTGTTGATATACCTCTTAATATAACTAACTAACTAACTAATTAACCAACTAACTAACCAACTAACTAACCAACTAACTAACCAACTAACTAACTAACTAACTAACTAACTAACTAATACAAATTTTGCATATAATCCGAGCCTAATTAATCATAAATAATAATTTTATATTTTAAGTAGTTATCAATTATTCCATATTTTTGTTTTATTTAAACGTAAAAGCCTTCCAGATTCCAAAAATTGTCTCACAATAAATCCTAGATTCCAGTTTTTGGCATCAAAATAATTGTATTGGACGGACTGTTTGTAAAATTGTCTGTGATTCTAAAGGGTGTTTTTTTTTTTTAGAGGTATAGAACTTCTTTTTCAAATAAAACAAATGAGAATCAATAAAACAACCGATGTTTGGCTTTAATAGGTAACCAAAGTAATGGCATTTAATGTTTAAAAATAATTTCGGGCATGTGACCACCGCAATTGCGTCCTAAATAAACCATTCAATTGGTTGATTTTTTCACAACTTTTTCCAATGCAGCCGCGCTACTATCTCCAATTACGCGCCGAATGTTGACCTCTAAGTCTTCAATCATTTCTGGTTTATCAGCATAGACCAGTAATTTGACGTAGCCCCACAAAAAGTAGTCCAATAGTGTCAAATCACATGATCTAGACGGCCAATTAACAGGTTCATGTCTCGAAATAATTTGATCACGAAACATGTCTCATAACAATGTGAGAGATCCACGCGCGGTGTGGCAAATTGCGCCGTCCTGTTGAAACCATTTAGTTCTTAATCTGGTCATTTTATTCGAATCTTTCGGCTGGAAAAGAATTATAAAAAATGTATTTAACACTTTTGCCAAAATTTTATAGCTTAAATGGCTTAGTTAGGCTCTAAGCTACACGTCAGAGGTAAAAGAAATAATTATAATCACAACTACATACTTTTCATTTAAGTTTGAAATCTGGTCATTTTATTTGAGTCGTTCGGATGGAAAAAAATCATTAAAAAAATTCATTTAACGTTTTTGCCAAAATTGTGTAGCTTAAATGGCTTAATTAGGCTCTAAGCTACACGTCAGAGTTAAAAGAAATAATTTTAATCACAACTACATATTTTTAATTTAAGTTTGAAATCTGGTCATTTTATTCGAGTCGTTCGGATGGAAAAAATTTATAAAACATTCATTTAACATATTTGCCAAAATTTTATAGCTTAAATGGCTTAGTTAGGCTCTAAGCTACACGTCAGAGTTAAAAGAAATAATTGTAATCACAACTACATACTTTTAATTTAAGTTTGAAATCTGGTCATTTTATTCGAGTCGTTCGGATGGAAACAATTATTAAAAAAATTCATTTAACATTTTTGCCAAAATTGTATAGCTTAAATGGCTTAATTAGGCTCTAAGCTACACGTTAGAGTTAAAAGAAATAATTTTAATCACAACTACATATTTTTAATTTAAGTTTGAAATCTGGTCATTTTATTCGAGTCGTTCGGATAGAAAAAATTTATAAAAAATTCATTTAACATTTTTGCCAACATTTTATAGCCTAAATGGCTTAGTTAGGCTTTAAGCTACACGTCAGAGTTAAAAGAAATAATTTTAATTACAACTACATATTTTTAATTTAAGTTTAAAATCTGGTCATTTTATTCGAGTCGTTCGGATGAAAAAAATTATAAAAAATTAATTAAACATTTTTGCCAAATTTTTATAGCTTAAATGGCTTAGTTAGGCTCTAAGCTACACGTCAGAGTTAAAAGAAATAATTTTAATCACAACTACATATTTTTAATTTAAGTTTGAAATCTGGTCATTTTATTGGAGTCGTTAGGATGGAAAAAATTTATAAAAAATGTATTTAACATTTTTGCCAAAATTTTATTGCTTAACTGGCTTAGTTAGGCTTTAAGCTACAAGTCAGAGTTAAAAGAAATAATTTTAATCACAACTATATACTTTTAATTTAAGTTTGAAATCTGGTTATTTTATTCGAGTCGTTCGGATGGAAAAATTTTATAAAAAATTTATTTAACATTTTTGCCAAAATTTTATTACTTAAATGGCTTAGTTAGGCTTTAAGCTACACGTCAGAGTTAAAAGAAATAATTTTAATCACAACTACATACTTTTAATTTAAGTTTGAAATCTGGTCATTTTATTACATGCTTTTGGGAGGACTATCTATTTGTGTTTGATAAAGCCTATATACGAAAACAAATTTAAGTTTGGATGAGCTATATTTTTAGGGCTGGAATTAGTTTAGTTTTCTTTGTTTCATTAATAATATGCAAATTCGTGGCTGGAAAATCTATGGCTATCTTAACATCGGTAATCCCATTTGGTGCGATACTTTTCACGCACCCTGTATATTGATAGTTAAATACTGTCAAAAATGTCAAAATATTGGAATAGTGTCAAAATACAATGATTTAGATATTATGAATGTGCACTAACAGATTTGCATTGAGGGTGGGGATAAAACCATTTCGAATAATTGACCTCTAGTGCTCGTCATTGACGATAACATTGGCTCTGTCTTTGTTTGAAAAAGTAGGGGCCAATGATGCCTCCAGCATGAAATCCACATCACACAGTAACTGTTAATGGTTGTAATAGGGTCGTGATAATTTCCCTCCAGAAATAACAGTTCACCAAAATCACTAAACATTATTTGGCGGTAAAAATCAGTAAATGGACGAAGTGTTCTGTAGGTTTGACGCACCTAACGCGCATTTTGGAAATACATTTTCACAATTTGTAGTAATCGTTGCTCGACTGTGAGCTTTGGCATGATAATTTGCCGAAACTTACTTATCAAAATTGACACCAATAGTTTTCCATTCTGACATTGGTTTTACAGATATCCATCATTGAAGTTCTATACCTCTGAAACAAACACCCTTTAACTCTAGTAATAACTAAATTTAGATTTTAATAATGCACGCTTGCGCAAAATTACAGACAGTGTAAAAATTTGTCATTCCGCAACTATGCTCAACTCAAACTTTACTAAATCCACAAAAATACATCAATCAGTTTCACAAAATACACACACAAAAAGAAAACATCATTAACCAACTAAATTTAAATATTCACGCGTAGATTTAAAAATGCGCGCGCTTGCGCAAAATTGAACACAGTACAAAAATGTGTTATTGCGCAACTATGCTCAACTCAAACTCTACTAAATCCACAAAAACACATCAATCAATTTCACGAAATCCACAAAGAAAAAAAAATCATTAACATCGCATCTACCAAAAAATCTCTAGATTCCATTCCTTATTAATAGGACAATTACGAATGTAAATGTTACGAAAAAGACGGATGAAGTGCGATAGGCCGAAATGGCCGACTTAATAAGGCAGGACGGTCGAATAAACGATATGTTAATAAATAGATAGTGTTTGTTGGAGGATTTCGATTTCGGAAAAGTATCGGGCTTTCCTTAATGGATTATATTAGATAATTTTAGGGGCATGTTTATTTATTTCCAGTGATCCCCATTAAATTAGCCTAAGTGGAATCCGTAACAGTGATTATCATAAATTGTACCTGCGTGCTATCATCCTGTGAATTAAGTCTTATCTAGTTTATTAGGAGCGACTTACTAACACCATACAGCTTACTAATAAATTGATTTGCCACTTTATTTTATTTAAAAGGAAGTTTCTTAAAGAATTTTATGAACAAGTTATTATTGGTTGAAGTGGTCGAAGTGTAATAATTTATCATATAATAAATAATATCGTATGTTCAATAAAAAAAATCTCTAGAGTGCCATGGAAAATATTTTAGGTTGGCAACTCTGAAAATTTACATTATAATTATTATGTCTGACGTTTTGTACAGACAGTTTTTCTTTAAAGGATACGTATTCTAAATTCAGCTTATTTTTCTTTAAATCTTTAGATATTCGTTGTTTTTTTAAAAGAGTTTAATTTGAAGCTTTAAACGAGTGTTTTCCACTCCCAGACTAGGCATGAAGTAAAATTTCGAGTTTAGAAAAGCCCCGTGAAAATTTGTCGAGGGTCGCCCAGCGACCCGAGACAAATTTTCTGGGCTTTTCTAAACTCGAAATTTTACTTCATGCGCCACACGTATAAAACACTAATATATTGTGAAATGTATGTATAAAATATAAAAACGAATTAATATTAATATTCGTTTTTATATTTTGTAAATATTTTGCAAACAATTGACAAACTCAATTTTTCTTTATGTTAAAATGCATGTACATTTGAACCTCGCTAGAGTGTTTAATACGCGTGGCGCATGAAGTAAAATTTCGAGTTTAGAAAAGCCCAGTAAATTTTCACGGGGCTTTTCTAAACTCGAAATTTTACTTCATGCTTAGTCTGGGAGTGGAAAACACTCGTTTAAAACTTCAAATTAACCTGTATTTTGCACTTAATTTGTGACTATAGTTTCGACTATCTAGTAGTCAGTATTAAACTTAAACTTTACACTTTAAGTTTGATAATGACTACTGGATAGTCGAAACTATAGTCACAAAACAGTAAAGTGTATTATTGTTATTGAGAAAGTGAATGCTAATTAAATCAAAGAAATCAAAATATCTATTGTTTAGCAGTATAGTAATAATCCTGCTTTAGCAGTTTATTATTAATTCTGATTTAGAAGTATATTTTGAACTTTACTAGAAATCAGTGTTTCATACGCGTGGCGCATGAAGTAAAATTTCGAGTTTAGAAAAGCCCAGAAAATTTGTCTCGGGTCGCTGCGCGACCCTCGACAAATTTTCACGGGGCTTTTCTAAACTCGAAATTTTACTTCATGCTTAGTCTGGGAGTGGAAAACACTCGTTCAAAACTGCAAATTAAACTCATTAAAAAAAACAACGAATATCTAAAGATTTAAAGAAAAATAAGCTGAGTTTGGAATACGTATATTTTAAGGAAAAACTTTCTATATAAAACGTCAGACATAATAATTATAATGTATATTTTCAGAGTTGCCAGCCTAAAATATTTTCCATGGCATTCTAGAGATTTTTTGTATTGAACATACGATATTATTTATTTTATTATTAATTAATTATTTTGATACCTTTAACAAGGGTTTCCAGTTCTTAATTGAGCATGGAGTAAAATTTCGAGTTTAGAAAAGCCTGAAATTAATTTATGTTTTTGATGTTAAACATAATACTCACTGTACAACAAAAAGTCAATTTTTGACAGAAAGAAGATTGCAAATTAAGGTCCTCTTTGATCCAAGGTTTTTTTTTAAATTACCAATAAATCACAAGACTATACTTTAACATAATCCTCTTAAGTACCCCTTGAGTTTCTTTCTTTGAGAAAATCCCTCTCTAGTCTTTTTTAAGTTTCTCGGTTTTTTAATTTCTCCCAAAACTCTCTCAACCTTAGAAACACGCAACAGATACGCGAGTTTCTGGAGTTTCTTTTATTCTTAAATCTTTTCCTCTTAGATGTCTTAAGACTTTCATGAGTTCCTTGTTTCTCAATGTTCTTCCAAAACTCTCTCAAGAACCTCTTAGGACTCTCTCAAGTGTATTTTGCCTTCCTAAGGTCTCCTATTGGTGAAATCTCTCCCTCTTAAGTGTTTCAAGACTTCCTTGAATCTCTTGTTTTTCAAATATTATTTTAAGTACACCTTGAGTTTTTTTCTCGGAGAAAATCTCTCTCTAGATTTTTTTAAGTTTTTACGGTTTTTAAATTTCTTCTAATACTCTCCCAACTCCAGAAACACGTATGAGATACGCGAGTTTCTGAAAACCGTTTTTTTTTTCAAATCTTTCCTTTTAGGTATCTTAAGGCATTCATGAGTACCTTGTTTTTTAATTTTCTCCCAAAACTCTCTCAAGTACCTCTAATCTTTCAAGTGTTATTTTAAGTCTTCCCAAGGTCCATTGCTGAAATCTGTTCCTCTTTAAGACTTCCTTGAACCTCTTGTTTCTCAAATATCGTTTTAAGTATCCCTTTAGTTTATTTCTCTGAGAAAATCCATTCCTAGACTTTTTTAAGTTACTCGGGCTCTAAATTTTTCAAAAACTCTCTTTACTTTAAAAACCCGCAAAAGATACATGAGTTTCTGAAGTCACTTATTTTAAAATCTGTCCCTCTTAGGTGTCTTAAGACTTTTAGTCTCGTTTCTCAATTCTCACTCAAAATGCTTTCAAGTGCCTGCCAAGACTCAAGTGTATTTTACATTTTTCTAAGGTCTCCCATTGCTGAAATGTGTCTTTCTTAGGTGCCTTAAGACTTTATTAAATCTCTTGTTTCTCAATTATCTCTTAAAACTCTGTGAAAACTCTCTTAGGTCTCCTGTTACTCAAAGTTCTAATAAAACTCTGTCAAGTGTATTTTAAGCCTTCCTAAAGTAATCCATTGCTAAAATCTTTCCCTCTTAAGTGCCTTAAGACTTTTCTGGCTCTCTTGTTTGTTGTCATATTATACTGTAACATAATTATACTTAAATATAATCCCCTCAGAAACAGGTGTATCTCTTTTGTGTTTCTGAAGTTGGGAGAAATATGGAAAATTTGAAAAACAAGATACTTGAAAAAGCCAACAAAGAGATTTTCTACGAGAAAGAAGCCTAAGGGGTACTGGTTTCTTTCTCGTAGAAAATCTCTTTGTTGGCTTCTTCAAGTATCTTGTTTTTCAAATTTTCCAAAGTTCTCCCAACTTCAGAAACACAAAAGAGATACATATGTTTCTAAAGTCTTTCATTTTCAAATCTGTCCCTCTTAGGTGTCTTAACACTTTTAATTCATGTCAAAAACTCTGTATTAACACTTTCTTGAGTCCCTTTTTTATCAATTCATGTCAAAAACTCTCTCTTAACACCTTCTTGAGTCCCTTTTTTCTCAATTCACGTCAAAAACTCTCTCAAGAGTTTCACAAGACTTTCTCAAGTCTTTATTACAACTCTCCCAAGTATCTTGTTTTTCAAATTTGTAATAAAACTTTCTCAGGTGTATTTTAAGCCTTACTCAAGTCTTATATTCTCTCTAAAGTGCGTTCAGACTTTCTTGAAACTATCGTTTCCTAATTCTTCCGCAAGTCTTTATCAAAACTCTCTTAAGTTTTCTGTTTCTCACGTTTCTAATATTAAGTATATTTTAAGCTTTCCTAAAGTTTGTGATTGTTGATATGTGTTCCTCTTAAGTGCCTTAAGACTTTCGTGACTCTCTTGTTTTTTGTCACATTATACTGTAGCATAATTATACTCAAATATAATTCCCGTACCCTTTAGGTTTCTTTCTCGTAGAAAATCTCTTTCTTGGCTTTTTCAAGTATCTTGTTTTTCAAATTTTCCAAAGTTCTCCCAACTTCAGAAAAACAAAAGAGATACACCTGTTTCTGAAGTCTTTCATTTTCAAATCTGTCCCTCTTAGGTGTTTTAACACTTTCAATTCATGTCAAAAACTCTCTCTTAACACTTTCTTGAGTCCCTTTTTTATCAATTCATGTCAAAAACTCTCTCTTAACACTTTATTGAGTCCCTTTTTTCTCAATTCATGTCATAAACTGTCTCGTAACACCTTCTTGAGTCCCTTTTTTCTCAATTGACGTCAAAAACTCTCTCAGGAGTTTCACAAGACTTTCTCAAGTCTCTATAACAACTCTCCCAAGTATCTTGTTTTTCAAATTTGTAATAAAACTTTCTCAGGTGTATTTCACATTGACGTTTGTAAACCTTTGGTGACAGCAAGAATAAATTTACTTACTTACTTACTTACTTACTTAAGTCTTAAATTCTCTCCTAAGTGAGTTAAGACTTTCTTGAAACTATCGTTTCTTAATTCTTCCCCAAGTCTTTATCAAAACTCTCTTAAGTTTTCTGTTTCTCAAGTTTCTAATATTAAGTATATTTTAAGCTTTCCTAAAGTTTGTGATTGTTGATATGTGTCCCTCTTAAGTGCCCTAAGACTTTCACGAATCCCTTGTTTTTAAATTCTCTCCCACACTCTATCAAAACTTTTTTAGGTTTCTCAATGTTTCTCTTTCCTAAGTGTATTTTGAGCTTTCCTAAACTTTTTTATTGTTGGTATGTGTCCCTCTTAAGTGCCTTGAGACTTCCATGAATCCCTTGTTTTTAAGGGACATTATTTAAAAATAATAGCTTATTAACGGTAGTGGGTATATATATCGTAGAATGTCTGACGTTTGTTAGGAAATATAATTATTACTTCAAATCTGATATAAATAAACATAGTTATGGAACGAGGCATAAGTGTAGGTTTATGTACCCAAAACAAAAATTTACACTGACTGAGAGGGGTGTCCATTAGTCGTGCTTGCGATTTTACAACAAACTACTAGTATTTATTAGAACAGAGATGAATCTCGTAAAATACAAAAAATGTTTGTTTAAAATTTTGCGGCAAATTGAGCCGTATACAGTAGAGTGCTGCTCGATTCCAAATTAACCTTTCATGAACACATTGAAAAGGTATGTAAATCTAGTTACAAAATGTTAGGATTTATTGCACGTAACTCAAAGGACCTCAGGAATATCGACACGTTAACTAAAATGTACGATACATTTGTACGGACCAAACTAGAGTACTGCTCTATTATCTGGTCGCCATACCTCGCTTGCTCAATTAACCAACTAGCATTCAACGCAAATTTTTAAAAATGATTTATTTCAAAAAACACCGAGCTTATCCTGTTCAAAATTACAATCACGATAATCTGCTTCGAGAGTTCAATATGCACTCCCTCGAAACACGTCGGAAACTATCTTCTCTGTTATTTTTACACAAACTACTGAATAATGAAATCGACGATATCCACTTAATGTCAAAACTTAATTTCTATGTACCAAGATTGAATTCCCGAAGCAGATGTACATTTGCATACACCGTGTCGAGAACTAATGTTCTCCATTATTCTCCCCTAAACTGCATGGTACGACACTGTAGCAATGTTCCAGACATGGATATATTTAATGTAACCTCCCTTGATATCAGAACCTCATTGTCACCGTTAATATAAGTCTTATCTTCTGTTTTTTGTTATCAAATATGCCATATAATTTATCCACTACTCTACCTATTTCTACCATTTTGTATTAATGTTTATTTTTAGTATTAATGTTTATTTTTAGTTAGTATATTTAAAAAAAAACTGTAGTTTTCTCTGTAAATAGAATTTATTCTGCTGAGAAATAAACGAATATTATTATTATTATTATTAGTAGTAGTAGAGGAATTTATGTACTTTGATCTAAATTCCATTATATTCTGACGGTTTCTGATATCAAGTGGCGGTTAGTAATGATCATATTATTATGCTATTATGTGTTATTATTATATTGTCTACTTATTTATTGGAATAAAGTTTATTATTATTATTATTATTAAATTCTCTCCCAAACTCTATCAAAACCTTCTTAAGTTTCTCACTTTTTCTCTCTCCTAAGTGTATTTTAGGATTTCCTAAAGCCACCCATTGCTAAAATCTATTCCTCTTAAGTGCGTTGTGTCTTGTTGAATCTCTTGAGATCTCTCCACTCCAAAATTTGTATCAAAACTCTCTAAATTCTCCTGTAAGCCGTTCTAAAGTCTCTGATAGCTGAAATCTGTTCCTCTTGAGTGTCTTCAGACTACCTTGAATATTTTATCTTTCAATTCACTCCCAATACTCTGTCAGGTGCTTCTTAAGTTTTTCTCAAAATTCTCTTTACTCTCGGTTATCAAATTTTTCCCATAACTCTAATAGGCGCCTCTTAAGTCTGTTTCAGGTCTCTCATTGCTCAATAACATTCCTTTATATTACTCATTAAATTATGTTTGCCATAATTGCAATTACAAATGTAATTTAATTTAAAGAAATTGTCAAATAAGTGTTTACTGATTGCAGTGCTGGGCGAAAATGCAGCCCAACGCTGCAATCAGTGTCTTCAGACTTCCTTGAATATTTTATCTTTCAATTCACTCCCAATACTCTATCAGGTGCTTCTTAAGTTTTTCTCAAAATTCTCTTTACTCTCGGTTATCAAATTTTTCCCATAACTCTAATAGGCGCCTCTTAAGTCTGTTTCAGGTCTCTCATTGCTCAATAACATTCCTTTTATTAAAGTATTCAGAGAGATTATGTTAAAGAATTGTAAAGAGATTATATATAAAAAGAAAATATGTAAGGAGATAAAAAATAATGTCCATTATTTATGGAATGACCCTCGTAATAGAATGATGAAAAACCCTCGCAGAAAATTATATTAATTTACTTATATTACTTTCTCCTTATAGTATCATGCTTTATAAACATGTATAGTAATTTTTTTATAATTTTAAAAAAAATTTCAGAACACATTTAATATGTATGTACAAATATGCCTTTAAGGAATCTATTAAGGAAATGCATTTTTTAGTGCCCGATCCGAACTTCATTAACATCAACATTTTCCGTTGGGGAATCGTTTATCGTTTTAATCGTCGACGATTTGTAAACCTTGTGCGACGTCGGACGGGTTTTTTTTTTCAGCAAGCTCGGCATTTTCATGAAAATTCATATTCTTCTTTGGCGCGTCCGTCATATCCCAGGAAAATGTGCGCGTTTACAAGCTGCGTGTAGTCGTTAGTTCATGCTGGGACATCAATATTTATTAATTGGCTATCAGGTGGCTTCGACGTTATATCTTTTACGAATGGAAATTATTTTTTTTTAGAGAGAAATACAGAAATACATAGATTTACTGGAAACGTGATTAAAATATGTGTATAATATTTTTTTTTTAGTTGAATATAATTAAGTTACATTTAATGTTTTTCTGCAATATCTATTAAATATATTAGAAAACAAATTGGAATATTTTGTAAAATGTACCGTTGCAAAGATGAGTCATTTTTTCCATTAGTTTATATCCCAGAATAAACTCACTGGGATGTCGCTCAAACATCAGACATCAGAAATAGTTATTACGCTAATTTAGCTATGTTTAATATTGTTTTATTAAACAACCAAAAAAGTGAGAAACATTTTGAAATAAAACAACGCAGTTGGGAGGGTTTCACTTTTATTGTTGAACACTGCAACATGTTTCACCACACAGTGGCTTCATCAGGCAGATGAAATAATGATTTTACAAAGTACAGGTAAAAGCTTATATCTCTTATATCAATTAAGTTAATAGAAGGGGGGGTAATGAGGTAATTAGGCTGAAACTAATACAAACAATTTTGAGCGACTAAATATTGATTAGGGGTGAATTGTTTACTTCTATTTGGTCATTTAATAGAATACCTTTTTTGTTATATTTATTAATTTCTAATTCTTCTAATAAGTTTAATTTACGACTTTTGTTACATTCGTGCAAAATTTTGAATTTAGGGTTAAAGTTATGTTGGTATTCGATTAAATGATTGGCATAGGTTGAGGAGGTTTTCTTAAATTGAAAGCATTTTTGATGTTCTGAAATGCGATCTGGGAAGCTACGTCCAGTTTGTCCAACGTATACCTTAGGGCAATCTCCACACTCTAGCAACATTTTATTGAGACACGTATAAATTTTGTACTTTCCCTAAAGTATACCAGTATTATATTGGTTCAGTAACTTAAATTTACTTAGTTTTATTGCGACTTATTCATTTTGTCCATGTTGTAATAATTAACCTATTTAAAGGCTTTATTGAACTTAGAATTGTACTACAGAATTGCGAATGTTGACAGAGTTATGTTAACAACTAAACTAACTAGATTTAACTATGTTCAAATAACCGATCTATAACATTCTTCCTCCCTATGAGCTAACGAAGTCTTGCAGATAAGTCGGAGGCCGACGATCACGAGAGCTACGCCGCGAAGGGGCCTCTATAGCAGGATTCAGACTCAACCGCAAAGCAGCATCGGGTGTGGGACCCTGTGCAAGTGTAGGCTCGGGAAGTTTTTCCGTATTTTCGGCCGGTTCAATTTCTTCCTGGATTGTCTTGACCTTTTGGTGGGCCGCTACTGTCCATTGATATATCCTGAACGTTCTCACCAGCAGGAGCTAAAAGCCTAGTGGAAACTGTAGTCTCTCTACCATCTGGATATCTTACGTGGGCATATTCGGAGTTACCTTCCAACAGAGTAACCTCGTCAACTATCGGGTCATACTTCGATTGACGAACAGTTCGTTTCAGTAAAACAGGTCCACGCTCTAGTAACCATGTGGGTATAGACTGGCCGTGACCTGATCTTCTTGGGTGTGAAAACATTCGTTCATGAGGGGTAGTATTTGTCGAGGTACAAAGCAACGAACAGATAGAGTGAAGAGCCTCCTGTAGGACTGATTCTCACTGAGTGATGTTCATTCCTTTGTTCTTCAGAGATAACTGAATGGTTTTCCACACAATTCCATTGTATCGCTCGACTTGCCCGTTTCCTTGAGGGTTATAAGGAGTAGTTCTACTAGTAGCAACGCCCAATGATGTTAAGAAAATATTCAACTCTTGTGATATGAATGAAGTGCCTCGGTCTGAGTGAATATAGGCAGATGTTCCAAAAATGGCAAACAGTTGTTTCAGGTTCGATATGACGGTAGATGTTAACATGTCAGGGCATGCAAAAACAAAAGGGAATCGGCAGTACTCATCGAGCATAGTTAATAAGTAGCGATTCTTCGATGTTGATGGAAGAGGCCCCTTAATATTAATAATAATAATAATAATTCTTTATTAACGGACAAGCCATTTACAATGTAGAGCCAAAAACATATAACTAAAATGTAAGACACAAAACATGAATCACAAATATGCACAAAGACACATATGTTAATCTGCGTAAACCACAATAGGGTTATAACATTTAGTTAAAGTCAATGTTTAGGCGTTCAAACGGAGATGTTGCTTTAATTAGTTTCCCTTCTTGTTTGTGAAATCTTGGTTCTATTTCAGAGCAAACACGACATGCAGAAGTCATTTGTCTAATTTCTTCCAATGTATAAAGCATGTTTTTACTTCGAACCCAATGATACATTCTTGTTTCCCCTGGATGGCAGAGTGATTCATGAAAACATTTCAGTCTCTCAGTTCTGTTGCCAGTAGCTGAGCATGTTCTGGAAAGTGTGTCAGCAGCTGCATTATCTTTTCCAGGGCGATATACAATATCGTATTTGTAACAAGATAGTTCGAGTCTCCATCTCATAATTTTCTCATTTTTTTTAATTTTTCCAGATAGCTTGGCATCGAACATAAAAGATACTGATTTTTGATCTGTAACAAGGAGGAAATGTCGACTCATTAAATAGTGTCTCCATTTCTTTACGGCTTCAACAATAGCTTGTGCCTCCTTTTCTATAGCCGGATGCTTTTGTTCAGTTGAAGAGAGAGTTCTTGAGAAAAATGCCACTGGTCGACCACACTGGGATAGGGTAGCAGCTAGAGCAGTGTCAGATGCGTCTGTTTCTAAGGAAGAATGTTATAGATCGGTTATTTGAACATAGTTAAATATAGTTAGTTTAGTTGTCAACATAACTCTGTCAACATTCGCAATTCTGTAGTACAATTCTAAGTTCAATAAAATGTTGTAATAATTAACCTATTTAAAGGCTTTATTGAACTTAGAACTGTACTACAGAATTGCGAATGTTGACAGAGTTATGTTGACAACTAAACTAACTAGATTTAACTATGTTCAAATAACCGATCTATAACAGTCCACATCTTCATTAAGAACTTGGCCTCAGCTCTAAAATCTTGTCCATACTGTTTGATATTTATGGAAATTCAATTTTAGGAAGTGACTTATTTCCTAATTGATAAACGTTAGCAGGAATTCAATCACTTTATTTGTTTTGCATATTTTTTAAAGTTTACTAAAAATATTTCTTAGTACTTGCAATTACTTTGACAACTAAACTTATATCTATTGATAACACAATTTTTAGTAACTTAAATAAACATGTTCTTAATGCAACTGGGAAAAAAATATCCTTATCAAAATACAAGGAGTTTTTCTTTTAGGTTTACATTCCCTAATATACTGTATATGCTGTAAATCTTCAGATTCGTTGTCTTTACAAGGAGCTCAAATTGAAAGTTTAAACGAGTGTTTTCCACTCCCAGATTAAGCATGAAGTAAAATTTCGAGTTTAGAAAAGCCTGAAAATTTGGTTTGGTCGCGTAGCGCTTCGCGCTACGCGACCAAACCAAATTTTCAGGCTTTTCTAAACTCGAAATTTTACTTCATGCGCCACCCGTATTAAACGGTGATTTCAAGTGAAATTCAAATAATACTACTAAAGCAGCATGCTTAAGACGTATATTCTAAACTTCACATCAAATCAATGTTTTATACGCGTGGCGCATGAAGTAAAATTTCGAGTTTAGAAAAGCCTGAAAATTTGGTTTGGTCGCGTAGCGCTACGCGCTACGCGACCAAACCAAATTTTCAGGCTTTTCTAAACTCGAAATTTTACTTCATGCTTAACCTGGGAGTGGAAAACACCCGTTTTAAACTTCAATATCTGAATATTTACAGCGTATAAATATATATTCTTAAAACAAAAATTTCCTGTACATTATTTATGGAATGAATAAAACACGAATAGTAAGTTCTAAAAATTATTAGAATTAATTATTAATTACCGAATCAATGTTCAATTTTATACCGATTCTTACTACCGGCTTGTCAAGCCGGTGTGGACTAAATAAGTATCCTGTTTCATATTACTTATACAGAGAGTTTTATTTAACACCGAACATTTTCATAAAGAGAATTTTTCTTTTAAGTATATATATTTGCAGACGTTGTACATTTTATCACGCTCGGTTTATTAAAACAATACAATTAGAAGCTTTGAACGAGTGTTTTCCACTCCCAGGCTAAGCATGAAGTAAAATTTCGAGTTTAGAAAAGCCTGAAAATTTGGTTTGGTCGCGTAGCGCGAAGCGCGGAGCGGCCAAACCAAATTTTCAGGCTTTTCTAAACTCGAAATTTTACTTCATGCGCCACCGGTACAAAACACTGACATGTTATGAAGTTTAAAACAGACCGCCGAACTTTACATTGAATCAGTGTTTTGTACCGGTGGCGCATGAAGTAAAATTTCGAGTTTAGAAAAGCCTGAAAATTTGGTTTGGCCGCTCCGCGCTTCGCGCTACGCGACCAAACCAAATTTTCAGGCTTTTCTAAACTCGAAATTTTACTTCATGCTTAACCTGGGAGTGGAATACACTCGTTTTAAACTTCAATATCTGAATATTTACAGCGTATAAATATGTATTCTTAAAACAAAAATTTCCTGGAATGAATAAAACACGAATAGTAAGTTCTAAAAATTATTAGAATTAATTATTAATTACCGAACTAATGTTCAATTTTATACCGATTCTTACTACCGGCTTGTCAAGCCGGTGTGGACTAAATGAGTATCCTGTTTTATTTCATTTATACAAAAAGTATTATTTAACACCGAACATTTTCATAAAGAGAATTTTTCTCTTAAGTGAATATATGCAGACGTTGTACATTTTATCACGCTCGGTTTATTAAAACAATACAATTAGAAGCTTTAAACGAGTGTTTTCCACTCCCAGGCTAAGCATGAAGTAAAATTTCGAGTTTAGAAAAGCCTGAAAATTTGGTTTGGTCGCGTAGCGCGAAGCGCGGAGCGGCCAAACCAAATTTTCAGGCTTTTCTAAACTCGAAATTTTACTTCATGCGCCACCGGTACAAAACACTGACATGTTATGAAGTTTAAAACAGACCGCCGAACTTTACATTGAATCAGTGTTTTGTACCGGTGGCGCATGAAGTAAAATTTCGAGTTTAGAAAAGCCTGAAAATTTGGTTTGGCCGCTCCGCGCTTCGCGCTACGCGACCAACGCAAATTTTCAGGCTTTTCTAAACTCGAAATTTTACTTCATGCTTAGCCTGTGAGTGGAAAACACTCGTTTAAAGCTTCTAATTGTATTCTTTTAATAAACCGGGCATGGTAAAATGTACAATGTCTGCATATATATACTTAAAAGAAAAATTCTCGTTATGAAAATGTTCGGTGTTAAATAAAACTCTCTGTATGTATTGTATTTTTATACTAGTTTCGGCTTAATGAGATTATAAAGAATTTTCGAAAAAGGCATAAAGCCAAAACTAGTACAAAAATAAAATACATATAAGTGAAACAAAACTAAGTTAATTTAATTTACTAAACCAATATATTTCTAAATATTTTACCAAGTCAATAATAAAAAAATATACCTATATTTTTCAAAATATTTTATCTCAAAATAAAGACGTGATTAAGACAACAAAACTCCAATATTTCTACGTTTAGATTTTAGTCGAGGTCCTATTAAGCTGGAAGAAAAATTTCTATGTAAGGTAAACATAAAAAAAATCTGTATTAAATTAAAAAAATATTTAATTTAATTAGTTTGTGTAATAAAATATCTTTAAAAAAAACATGAATCAATCTCTGTGTACTTGACTTTTAAAATTCAGCTCAAACCATTATTTAAACTTAATCCGAAATGACGTTGCGAATATTCGTGCCAGAAAGTGGTAAATCCGTTGTGAAATCGTGCGTGTCTCCAAATGATTAACACAAAAAGGCGAGCGTAATTGATTTTTATTCCAGCAACCGCGATAATTCAACGTGTTATGGCCCATTTTCGCCGTTAATTGTCCGGACGATAAATCAGCCGTATTTACTGTAACCGCTGAAATTATTAACGGCCAGCGTGATACCGAGAGTTAATTGTGTTGCGAAAACTTTACCTTATATATGACCTTTTTTTGCACAAGTCGAGATACATAATTGTCGGTAAAAGTTTCAGCATTTTCTTCTCCAGGGTTATTGCGAAAAATGTACAGAATTTAAAGTGGAACGGTGTCTAATTAATTGTGTTTATTGTTTCGGATATCATAATCAGCAATATTTTTGATATTGTTATTATCTTGGATTTAGATCAAGGAAGGATTATGAAATGTTAATATTAAGGCTTTTTCAAGTTTATCCTTTCATTTTATTCACAAGGAATTTTTCTTTTAAGTATACATATCCCCAGCACCGCAGTAAGAGGGGGGGGGGGGGAGGGGCGACAGGCGCACCTAACGGAAGAGCGCTGATGGCGCCGAAATATTTATTAGAAATGTATTACCTATAACATACAGACTTTTAGCATATATATAAAATTACGAAAATGCTATTTGTGAAAATGCAAACAATGTCTTTATTAATAAGACAACTTAAGACGATAAATATCCATTGAAACAACTACTTCCCATGCAAATACACCTCCGGATATTGAATTATACAAAGAAAGACTATTCTCTGGCTCTTTACATTCATTCAAACGAAATTTATGTATACACACAAATTATTCTTAGTTCTATTAGTTACTTTATGGGTATTATTATTATTATTAATGTTTATTTAGTTGTACACTTTATGGTGATATTTTTCTTTTTTATAAATCTATTGTGTATAAAAGGGGGTTCCCGTCAATAAATATTATTATTATTATTAAAAATATTTAAAATCTTATTTAATTTGTTTGCATTTTCACGAATAATATTTTCGTAATTTTATATATTATGTTTAAAGTGTGCAAACTATAAGAAGCGTAAGCTTATTTTCTTGAATTCAAATAGTTTTGAATTTGAATTTATCTTGTTTGAACAGACTTTTAGAGTTGATTTAATAATTAAATCGTGCCATATGCAAAAAGTCGTAAGTGCCAATTTTTAAGTAATGCGTTTTATATACCGAATATGTCCTAAATGTCATGCTTTACTTGTACAATAAATGCCGGGGCGATAGTGCTACTACGAGTGGCAGAAATAGAGAGTCAATTATCAACACGTCATAAGTGCCATAGTGCTTTCATTCACGTTTTATGTTTCTCCTGTAGAATATGTCATTTGGTACTTACGACCTTTTGCATATGGCACATTTTAATTCATGATTTATTTATAGTTTTCCAAACAAGATTACTTTAAAATGTTACGATCTTTTTACTAAACCTTAACTTAAGGTAAGGAGTAAGTTCTTTGTTATTTACAAATTGTCCCACGCCAGTAATTCTTTATCATCTACAAATTGCCCAACATCTTAAAAGGTGTAAATGTATCCTTAATTATCTAGAAATTGTCCAATACTTGCATAGATTTAAGGTTTTTTGGCGCCTAACGTTGGGCCATGCTAACGCTGGGCCCTTGTTGGGCGCCATAAATTGCGAAAGTAAAAGTTAAAAAATTCACACTGAATTAGTCTTACGTACGCGTGGCGTATGAAGTAAAATTTCAATTTTAGAAAAGATTTAGTTTGAACGCTACGAGTCTAAATCTAAACGCTCTGGCTTTTCTAAACTCAAAATGTTACTTCATGCTTAAGCTGGGAGTGAAGAACACTCGTTTAAAAATACTTAAAACGCTTGCATTTGAGTTTTTTTTATCGCCCAACGTAGGGCCAGGCTAACGCTGTGGTCCCTAGTTGGGCGCCATAAATCGCAAGCATCTAAATTTTAAACTTCGCACTGAATTAGCGTATCGTACGTGTGGCGCATGAAGTAAAATTTCGAGTTTAGAAAAGCCACGCGTCCAAATCCAAACGTTCAGGCTTATCTAAACTCAAAATTTGACTTCATGCTTTTTCTGGGAGTCGAAAGCACTCGTTTAAGCTTCAAAATGAACGCTTATTAATTTTTTTTTAAAACTTATTGATTAATGACTAAATACGCTTCAATTCGATTCGTACATTTTATTATGTACCTTTTAAGAATTGAAAATTACCCCTGATTCAATAAATTAATGAATCTAAACCGGTTTACCGATAATTCACCGGGAAATCATGATATCGTTGTTTCAGAGGTAAAATTCATTAAATACGTTATGTGGATAATTAATAGAATTTAGAGATTTACCTTTACCAAGTGTTTTCCACTCCCAGACTAAGCATAAAGTAAAATTTCGAGTTTAGAAAAGCCTGAGCGTTTGGATTTGGAAGCGTAGCGTCCAAATCCAAACTCAGGCTTTTCTAAACTCGAAATGTTACTTCATGCGCCAAGCGTGTAAAACACTGTGAAGTTGGAGATATACTGCTTATGTTTAATAAATTTTAACCACATTTTTTTTGGGGAGCATTTCTTTACGATTAGCCGGTAAATCTACAAACCGGCTTACCAGCAATACAATCTGTAGTATTAACTTGCTTACATTTTACTCACTTTATACTTCTATAACTCAAGTTTTAGTATGCACTCAACTAATATTAGAAGTTATAGCTGTGGTTGTTTAACTTGAAATAAAGTTAGCCATTAGTGTCGGATGGAGTGTCGGGTTTTCTTCATGTACCTAATAAAAAAATTGTAAACATTAACGGAATTGGCAATCAAGAAAATGAGTTTATAATAATGCGATGGAGGTTTAATTGGAGCTTCTATGTAATGATGTTTAAGTGCTTTCCTTACCGCTATTTACGTGTAATGTCTTAATTGTGGATAAACTTAAGTGATCTTGTGAAGGATGTAAAACACATAAAATTATTTACACAAATATATTAATGAGTTTTCAGAACAGGTATTTTCAGGAGAGCCAGTAGTTCAAATAAAAAAAAAAATATTTACCCAAATTCATAAAAATCATCTTGTAATCCTTTGTGTTATTATTCATTTTCATTAAAATAGTTATTACAATATTTAAAAAAAGTCCTACTAAAGTCTTAATTCTGTCCAGCACAACATAACATAACACACGCATATTCAATTGAAGAAAGTTGGCGTAGAATTACTTTGCTGGATTATACTTTCAATATTAACCAAGTGCGATGGTGGTGTAATGGTCAGCATAGTTGCCTTCCAAGCAGTTGATCCGGGTTCGATTCCCGGCCATCGCATTTTTTTATTAAATATGTTTGATTATATTGATAATGAAGGTTTAAATTAAATTACACTTGGTTTGTTTCACAATTTTTTACTTTACTATTTACTCGACTAGTTTCGCGTTTTACAGCATTATCAGGAGTGTTTGATTATAATTATAAAACTAAGTATCAAAATTGAATTTGAGTTCAGTATTCCGCAGTAGATACCCACAGATGCGTTTCGGACTTCAAAGTCCTCTTCAGTGTCGTCCCGATCCAGTGCTGAGGAATACTGAACATTTCTGACTATATTAAGCCAATAAACTAAGTACTAAATTTGTTCTTTTTTTACTTTTTACAGAAGAATGGGAATGATCGTCGGTGAAATGATGAAGGGTAACGAGACTCCAAGTTGTAACACTCTGCCTGGTTTGAGTAATGGCCAAAAGAGGTTATGTCAACTTTATACAGACCATATGCCATCAGTTTCTGTCGGTGCTCGTCAAGCTCTCACAGAGTGCAAGCACCAATTTCAGAACAGAAGGTGGAACTGTTCGATGTTAGACGACGTCAAAGTACTAGGTCCAGCAATTAACATAGGTAAGCAAAAAAACACACCTTCAACATCTACATATCTTTCTGGATTGAATTTGTGTTCAGTATTCCGGCACCAGATACCCACAGACGCGTGTCGGACTTCAAGGTCCTCTTCAGTATGGTCCCGACCCCCGACCCAGTGCTGAGGAATACTGAACATTTCTGACTATTTCAAGCCAATATGTGAAAATTATTAATGATTTCGATAGCTAACGCCATCTAATGCTTCATAGTGGCATCGTTAGTGACACGAATGCACAAAGTGCATATAAAGGTCTGCTCGCTCGTAAACGAAACAGTGACCTGTATATGCACTTTGTGCATTCGTGTCACAGACGATGCCACTATGAAGCATTAGATGGCGTTAACTATCGAAATCATTAATAGTTTTCACATATTGGCTTGAAATAGTCAGAAATGTTCAGTATTCCTCAGCACTGGGTCGGGACCACACTGAAGAGTACCTTGAAGTCCGAAACGCGTCTGTGGGTATCTGGTGCCGGAATACTGAACACAAATTCAATTTTGATACTTGTTTTCTGGTTTCACAAACAGAGTTCTGCTCGCTCGTAAACGAAACAGTGACCTGTATATGCACTTTGTGCATTCGTGTCACTGACGATGCCACTATAAAGCATTAGATGACGTTAGCTATCGAAATCATTAATAGATATCTTTCTGGTTTTAAAGATAAAATTTATTAAATGTACAGAAATTAATAGAACAGACAGAGAGCAGTGCTATTAATAATAATATTGAAAACACTTTTTGTTTGACTCCTCTTATTTAAAACTTTATAGTGGCTATATTATTTTTTTTAAATCCCCGACCCCGCATATGCGTGATTGGATACTCGTTGATTTTACGATTGTTTGATAATGGCTTATTAGTGTAATTTGATTATTTTTGATGCGCCAGATATTATTGTATAGCTAAAAGTGCTAAATATTTGCTCATCAATACGATTGCCTCATTTAATAGAAATGAGATGAATTGTACAAACACCGTATGTTCCATATGTAATGAATATAGAATCAAATACTGGTCATCATCTTTACACGAAACTCGTCTTTCCAAAGAATTTGGACTTTGCCATTTATTTAACTAAGTAACAATACTTTTAACGGCTAAGCAATGCAAGTAATTTTTCTCTTCACTTCACATTTACTGCAAGTAAAATAACATCACATTAGAGTGTAATTCTGTGTTTCGAACAGTACCATTCCCATTTTCGAGTAATATGATGCAACTACTTAACTAGGAAAAGGTCCCAACAGCGTAAAGGTGGAAAGAGATAGTTTGAGGTGATAGTAACATTCCACCGTTCGTTCATTTGTAGTGCAGGTTGTAGCGCATCTGTCAAACGTCGCTGGCAATAAGTGTAACCATTTTTTAAAAGACGTAATTCATGAACCCCAACAACGTTAGACAAATTAAAGACGTCGCGTGCTTACCATTGATATTAATACTTAAGGCAACTGCTTGGAACCACTTTTTCTAAACATAATAAATCAGTTTATATTCTAACATAAATATCGTATATTCAATAAACAAAAACCTCTAGTGCCATAATTTATACTTTTTTTTAACACGCTTTGGAAATTGTCATATAAAACGTCAGAAATACAGATAATGTATAATTTCAGAGTTGCCAACCTGCAATATATTCCATGGCACTCTAGAGGGTTTATTTTATTGAACATACGATAAAACAGACAATTAAGTAAGGCTTATGAAATTTTAAACCAGGTGTAATAATCTAAAAAATTAAATTATTGCAATTGATTAGGAATAAGTACATTTAAGATTTTTTGCCAAAAGCATCTTTTCGAAAGTGAATTTTATAACAACTTAATAAATTAACAAAATAAATAAAATAAATAAATAGAACAAATTATCTTACTAAATTTCAAATGACTAGTTATTTGGAAATAGTGGCTCATTGGGTGATTTATTGCAATAGCAACTTAGAGCTATAGAATTGCTTATTTTAACATATTTAATGCTATATCTAGAACTTTTAAAAACAATCTATTTTTGCTTAGAATACTGATTTTATAGATTTTTATAATGTCATGGATACGATAACATATAAAACATCGTATATACCAGAGCTGGGCGGGATTCGAATCATTCAGTTTTAAAGAATTCAATAGAGGCATTCGAATACTTTAGTTAAACTCTATTCGTGATCCGGATTCGTTACATTTTTTTTAAGAGGATTCGTATTCGAATCCAAATGCGGGTGTTTCGAATCTTTATAAAAGGATTCGAATATTTATAACAGGATTCGAATCGTCAAAAATAATTCGAAGTAACATAAATAATTTATTTTGTGTGTTTTTAAATTTCTCGTTGAATCAGTGTTTTATACGCGTGGCGCATTAAGTAAAATTTCGAGTTTAGAAAAGCCCCGTGAAAATTTGTCTCGGGTCGCGCAGCGACCCGAGACAAATTTTCTACGCGGGGCTTTTCTAAACTCGAAATTTTACTTCATGCTTAGTCTGGGAGTGGACAACACTCATTCTTAGAAGGACCAATTGTAGTCTTCGGAGACCGAAGGACTACAGGGAATTAAAGTTCTTTTACAAAATAACAACGATTATATGAAGGTTCACAGCGTGAGTATAAAAGAAAAAAACCAATTTAAAAAAAATCGAAGTTGGGTTGTTTTTAGTGCTTTTAACTTCACTTTAAATCAGTCTTTTATACGCGTGGCGCATGAAGTAAAATTTCGAGTTTAGAAAAGCCCCGTGAAAATTTGTCTCGGGTCGCTGGCGCGACCCTCGACAAATTTTCTATGCGGGGCTTTTCTAAACTCGAAATTTTACTTCATGCTTAGTCTGGGAGTGGAAACGCTCGTTCGAAACTTCAAACTGAATGCATTGATAAGAACATTAAATAAGTAAAAATGTTTTTAAAGATAATAATCTACTTTTAAAAATTATTATTATTTAAAGTAAAACTGACATGGTAGCCACAATTTTAAATGTTAATTCTTTTCGACATTTTCCCGATTCAAGATTTTTTTTTCTGACCTTTTAATATAACTTTCTTCTGTGAAAAACCCCATTTTGTTAAATTGTTTTCATTGTTTTTGTCAATATTCAAGTTGGTTTTATAAATTTGTACGTATTTTGTAATTGTTATGATCCCTGCTGATTTTGACAAATTTAATTATATAATTTAGTTAATCATTTTTTTTATGGCATCTATTTTATTACTTTTTTATTGTTTATTATTGAATTTGTCAATTAAGTATTTGTTTTTTTTTCGTTAACTTTTGCAATTATTTATGTGTTTTTTATTCTGTACAAAATTAGAAATTAATTAGTTTCATATTTTTATTTGGTAAATATTAGCTTAGTGTTAATTTTACCTTTTTTCAACAATTTTTATAGTCGTCTGTTGCTTTTATAGATTTTATATATATATATATATATATATATATATATATATATATATATATAAAATCTATATATATATATATATATATATATAATATATATAATATATATATATATATATATAATATATATATATATATATATATATTAGGGTGGGTCGAAAATTTTAGATTTGAGACGGGTAGTGAAAAAATGATAGTTTTTATGATTCTATGTACGGGAGCGACCGTGGTTTGGATAATGGGTTTACCCCCAGCTCGCACAAATGCCTCAAAAATGGCCATTTTGGTAGTTTTTTCATATTTCACCCAATAGATCATACTGTACATGTTATATGTGCGACTTTTTGGTCACAAATTACTCATGGGTCTTCAACCTTTAGATAAAGTCCATTGGGACCATATTTTGATGGTAAACCGGTGGAGTTATTGCCCTCTGAAAATATCGATTTTTGGGGTAAAACTGCGAGATGCTTGTTATAATGATAAATAGGTAACAATTAGCTTTTAAACCACCTCATTTACTAATTTAGACTCTAAACTGCACCGCAAGCGTCTGAAGTTGGTTTTCGACCGAAGAAAAACTTTGTTTTTGACATTCATTTTCGATTTTTTACCTCAAATTGGCGAAAAAACACGAGACTCTTATTAAAGTGATTAATAGGTGATGATTAGCTTCTAATACACTCATTGTTTAAATTTAGATGTAGTTCACTTTCGACCAAAGGAAAACTTTGTTTTTGCCGTTTATTTTTGACTTTTTAGCTTAAATCGTCGAAAATGTCGAGATGATTATTGCTGTGAATAATTGTCTAAATGTGGATTTAAAAACCACCCTCTGTCCTAATTTAACATCTTAACTTCACCGTTAGCTCATTACACTGAATTCCGATCGAAGAAAACTTTTGTTTAAGCCTATTTTTGACTTTTTATTTTCTGATGTGCCTATGTCAGGTTTGGTTAACAAAATGTTGAATATAGTGTACTAAACTAATTCTCTACACTCATTGAGCACAATAACTTGATATTAGATTCATAGGATATGGAATTAAGGAAAATGATACATTTGCAGAGGTTTAAAAGCTAATTGTTACCTATTTATCATTGTAACAAGCATCTCGCAGTTTTACCCCCAAAAATCGATATTTTCAGAGGGCAATAACTCCACCGGTTTACCATCAAAATATGGTCCCAATGGACTTTATCTAAAGATTGAAGACCCATGAGTAATTTGTGCACAAAAAGTCGCACATATAACATGTACAGTATGATCTATTGGGTGAAATATGAAAAAACTACCAAAATGGCCATTTTTGAGGCATTTGTGCGAGCTGGGGGTAAACCCATGATCGAAACCACGGTAGCTCCCTTACATAGAATCATAAAAACTATCATTTTTTCACTACCCGTCTCAAATCTAAAATTTTCGACCCACCCTAATATATATATATATATATATATATATATATATATATATATATATATATATATATATATATATATATATATATATATATATATATATTATCATTTGCCTTTTACCTTTCGGTGTAGGCTAGATTTTATATGAAATAAAAATATGTTTTTAAATTAATTACTTGTAATTTTTGAGAAATTTGTTTTTAGTTTTGATGTTTTCTGGGTGCGATTGAATTTTATCCATTTTTTACAAAACCAAAAATGCAGAAATCGGAAAAATATAATTGTACTATTTTTATTGGTTCTGAAGAAATTGGTTTTTAATTTTGATGTTTTCTGGGTGCGATTGAATTTTATCCATTTTTTTACAAAAAAAAATATGCAGAAATCTGAAAAATTTTAATTATACTTTTTTGTTGGTTCTGAAGATTTTGCCAATTTATTGATTTATTGATTTAAAAATACATAACATAGTACAACTAAAAAAAAAAAAGTTTATGTTTTTTGCAATTTTTTGGATTATTCATGTATAATGTAAATTTGTGTCATTTATAATTGGAATAACAATGATAATTGTCAACATTAAAAATAAATAATGACAACAATAAATGTTTTCAACGTTAACAAAACTAATTGATAAAATAAAGTAGAAGTAAAAATCTTCAAAATTAATCATTACACAACTAATATTCAAGTTTATTGACTTAAATAATTTTCTAAATTTTTATAATTGTAGACGGTATTTATATATTTTCATGATTTCTTATTACTCTGCTAATATAAATATTTTTTTTATTGTAACATGATTCCTAATAAATGTCAATAATTTTGTAATTCTTCATAATTTCTATGTATTTTGTTACTTTTCACGATTTATTTAAACGTCTTTTTTCAGTGTTTTGGTCAATTTGAATGAAATTCAATAACTTTCCCTGGTTTATTGATATTTAGTGAATTTTTTACGTAATTTTGAGGCATTCGTTGATTTTATAAAGGAGTTTAATTTGAAGTTTTAAACGGGTGATTCCGCTCCCAGGTTAAGCATGAACAATGTTTAACAGGAATAAGAAACATTTGTTGAAAGAGCTCAAGTATTTAACATGGGGGAAAGTACTATGATAGACATATCCATTTTTTTTCATTCTGACAGTTACGATACACATTTTAACACTTGTGACAACGAGTGTCTTCCACTCCCAGACTAAGCATGAAGTAAAATTTCGAGTTTAGAAAAGCCCCGCGTAGAAAATTTGTCGAGGGTCGCGCAGCGACCCGAGACAAATTTTCACGGGGCTTTTCTAAACTCGAAATTTTACTTCATGCGCCACGCGTACAAAACACTGATTTAAAGTGAAGTTAAAAAACACACAATAACATAACTGTATGTTTTTGAGTTTACGTGAAGTGATTATTACACTAAAAAATACTGTTATTCCTTACTTCACTTTTTATTTGTATCGTTAGATATACATTTCGAGACACAAGGTGCCCATTATTAATAACAAACAGTTTGTTATTGATAATGAGCACCTTGTGTCAATACAAATAAAAAGTGAAGTAAGGAATAAGAGTCTTTTTTAGTGTACACAATAACATCTTCAATCAGAGTAACACGGAATCAGTTAATTAATTTGTTATCAACGATGATCAGTGTTAATAATAAATAATTAGGTTATGAATATTTTTCTTAAAACATCTGCTAGCAATATTAAAATGTTACTGGTTGCAAAATAGTAATAAAATCAAATTTATTCTTGAAGGATTTGTATTAGTGATTCGAAAAAATAGGATTCGAATCTTTGATTCGAATCATATTTATCTCTTACGAATCCTTTATTCGAGTATTCGTGATTCGAATCATATTAGGTGATTCCGATTCGTGATTCGAATTCTTTTTACGAGGATTCGTCCCAGCTTTGGTATATACCATATTTTACCAACTAAATATCATAGAAAATGGTACTTAAAGTCAATTATAGTTAAAGTCCAAACGACCAAACGATACATAACTCAGTCTTTCTATTGATTTGAAACAATAACAAGCTTCTAAATTATTGGCAGTTTTTTTTTTAATTATTAAGGCTACAGATATACTTGCAGTCATTACAATTATAGAACTATGGAGATAAATACAGAATGTCGATCTTTATGCATTTCTAAATCAAAAGTGTTTTGCTTTTGAATGTCAATGTTTGTCTTTTGTTTGGAATTAGTGTTGAGGGTAGGTCTATTCGCGACAAAAAAGCGTGGAAGGCCGTAATTTGCATAATGGTATGGAAGTAATGATACACAAAGAGCAGGAGCAGAGGAGGAATACCGGATAGATGGGCTTGATGCGGATTTACCGCCTCGCCGAAACCGGTCAACTCACTTTCTGCCTACTTGCACAAACATACGTAGATATAACGTGCACGCACAGCCAGACTCCCGGGATCCTGACACTGCCAGATTATTCGCCGGCAGGAACATTTTAATCCAATTAAAAACATAAATTACAGTATTATACACGGGAGTTTCTTTTTTAATAAAGCAAAAAGGACAGTTTCATGAAATATTTAGCAGTGTTTTTTGTTTCTTTTTAGGCATCAAGATAGCTTTTAATATAAGTTAACGAAAAAAAAAGTATGTTTATTAGAACATTAGAGGTTAGGTACATTCGTTAAAATTAGCATAACAAAATTTTTTAATTTATGATATACAGGGAATTTTTCTTAGGTATACTTTACATTTGTACAGGCTTTTTTTTAAATAGTTCAATTCCACTCTTTACTTAAGCATGAAGAAATATTTGGAGCTTAGAAAATCCTGAAAATTTAGTTTGGACGCGCAACGAAGCGATCAAACTAAATTTTAAGGCTTTTCTAAACTCGAAATATTTTCTTTATGCGCCAGGCGCCCAAAACACCGATTTACATTGCATGTCCAAAAGCCCACACACACACATAATTTTTAATTAGGAAATTAATTTTTATCATTGTAACGATATAATTTTGGTCCAAAATTTGACTTAGCGCCTTGGACACGAGGTCATTAAAGTGTTGGACAACAACACTGTCCGACTGTTTTGATTCACAAATTGAGCGAATTACCGGTAGTTGTAAAAGTCGGAATACTTGCAATCCCCATTTGTGGTCCATCCTGAGAATAAACAAAATCATAGTGGTCCTCGAACAAAAAAGGAAACCACTAGTCTATTATATTCGATACTTATCGGCATTTAAAATATTCGTATGTAATACCACAAGAGGTTGGTTTTGGCCGGATATTTTTTTATTTAGACGAGTGCGTGGTTGCCTAGCAATTTTAACAAGAGAAAACTTGGATGACAAAAACACGAGAGCGAAGCTCGAGTGTTTTTGTCTATACAAGTTTTCTCGAGTAAAATTGGAAAACCACGCACGAGTTATTAAATGAAAAAATATCCTCCCAAAACCAAACCTCGAGTGGTATTTGATAAGATAATTCCATGACAAAGGTGTATTGTCATTCTATTTAGCGGCACTGTTAAATTTATATTACTTATAATTTCCTCCTTGGAAATTGTTCCGAAACGATTTGTGTGACAATTATGCATTACGTAGTGATTTGACGGATTGAACTTAACGTCACTAATTCAGCGCGATCGTACAGTCGTTGGCATGGAGAACGTAAATAAGATAATTTTAAAATATCCACTTGCATTTTTACTTCTGCGATTTTGTTTGTTAGCAAATATGCATGATTTTAGGTTGGAATGGAATTATCTGAAGCAAATCTTTAAAATATTCAATAGATCTAAATAATTTCATCATCCATAAAACTTGTTCAATAATTACTAAAATTAAATAGAAGTTATACAAATGCCTAGAATTGTTTTAGTCTGCCAAAATATAATAACTTTCTGTAGTTTAAGAAAGTTATTATATTTTGGCAGACTAAAACAATTCTAACAATTTGTATGTTTGCTCCAAGAAATGAACGCACCACCCGCAACTTCTTGAACATTTTAGAAATGTGTACTATTTATGTGCATTTCACGTTAGTCTTTAAAATAACGAAGATTGCTTTGAATCTCGTGTTTATTTAACAGGGTGCAAACAAAATGAAATGAAATAAACACAAAGCTACACTAAATTCTAAAATTAAGGCATTTCTTCTAGCATTGTATTTAGTGAGTTGTTTTTCAACTAGGGCAAGGCATTTCAAACTTATACTACTTTTACTCACTGTTTAACTAGAGATTGATGTACATAATTTTGATTCTCAATTTCGTTTCGCTTAACTGGTTGAAAGAAGCTATTAGTGATAATTTATGATATACTCAATTAAACTACAATAAACCCCAATAAAATGAAAGTTATTTTTGTTTATGCAAGCTTCTCTATCTCCCCTTTCTATCACAAAATCCATTACATTACAAAGTACTCGAATGTATAAGCGACTTTATTAAATCACTTGTGCATTCGGATTAACTCTCTCGCAATGAATGCAAATGATATTAGGAGAGCACAAGCGGCAAAGAGGATTAATAATTCTATGTGGTGGAAAATATGTAAAATTCCCTTTCAGTATTTTCAGCTTAGTCACGATGCGGTCAATTTTTCGTTTCAGCGAGCAGAGAGAGTGCGTTCGCTCACGCTCTGGCTGCGGCCGGAGTGACTCACGCCATCGCCAGATCCTGCAGGGACGGCCAACTGCAGTCCTGCGGGTGCAGCAGGATGGAAAGACCCCGCGACCTGCGCAAGGACTGGATTTGGGGCGGATGCGGCGATAATCTAGAATATGGATATAAGTAAGTTGGCAGTATTAAATTATATCAACAAAATAATTCAATATTCACTATTTGTTTTGAGTTATGTGAAGTAATAAATCCCTAATAAAACACGATTTAATTTCCTTTCTTCACTTATTTATTTTTGTTTGTTAAATGTACATTTCGAGTACCATGTACTCATTTTCAATAACTGAATGAATGATGATCCAGTGTTACCCTTCGGTATTGTAGGGATTTTAAGTTTATTGTAGTCAGAATATACGACCGACTGTACTGCACCCGACCAATGCCCATTCTGAATGAAACCAGCAATAGAAATTTATTTTGAACTTTCTCAATTGACTCAATATGGTTTTTGTAATTAGGAGACCAGATAACCGAGCAGTATTCTAACTGCGGTCTTACCAAACTAACGTACAGAGTCCTAAACGTATCCAAAGAGAACTGTTTGGAAAATCTGTTAATAAATCCTAGCGTACAATAAGCTTTACTGGTAACATTTATAAAATGGGGAACAAAGGTCAAGTGACTGTCAAAAACTACTCCTAAATCGCGTACCGTATTCACCCCGGGTAATCTACAATTGTTAATTGAATATTCAAATTTAATACATTTACGGCGACTAAAAGAAATAGATAAACACTTTTTTAAATTAAGATGAAGATGATTTCTTGAACACCAATTTGATAAATTATTTAAGTCTGATTGTAAAATATTGTGATTACTGAATTGTTCGATTTTTCTATATAGTTTTAGATCATCAGCAAACATCAAGAATTTACTTTCTTTAATAACACTGCCAATGTCGTTAATAAAAAGTAAGAAAAGAATAGGGCCACAATGTGACCCCTGTGGTACACCAGACGTAACACTGGTCGCACTGGAAATAAAGTTGTCGATTTTAACGAACTGTTTACGCTCACGTAGGTAACTATCGAACCACTTTACAACATTTTCACCGAAACCAAGGCCCAAAAGTTTATCTAAGAGAACAGAATAGCTAACACGGTCGAAAGCTTTGGAAAAATCAGTATAAACTGCACTAACTTCATGGTCGTTTTCCAAAGCCCTTAACAAATACATCTGGTAAGATAATAAGTTAGACGTCGTAGACCTGCCTTTAAAGAATCCATGCTGCTCGTCACAAATGATATTTTTGCAGTACCACATAAGTTGGTCAGATAGTAATTTGTCAAGTATTTTAGGGATTGTGGACTGACTAGAAATGCCCCTATAATTTTGTATATCATCTTTCTTGCCATCTTTAAAGATTGGATTTATATATGAATATTTCCAATGATTTGGAAATACAGCAGACTTGATAGATTTATTAAACAGTGATTCAATCGGAGTGATAAGAGAGTATATACATCTTTTTACAAAATACGGTGGTAAACCATCTGATCCAATGTTCAACGAATCTTTTAAATCATTTATTGAACTAAAAATTTCAAAGGTTTTTACATTAAACATCGAACAGGAAATTTTATTGTCGTAGTCGAATATTGGAGCATTCATAATGTCCTCGGTACAAATGCTACTAAAGAACTCGGCAAATAAATCAACACAGGAACTTCCTGAGTTGCACTGCTTGTCATTGAAGAACATTTTTCCTGGAAAACCTTTTATGTTTTTACTTTCATTAACAAACGACCAAAATAATTTAGAATTAAGTTTAATCTTATTTTCAGATTTACTTATATACGATTGATAGAGTGCTTCACTTAAATTACGACAAGAAGATCTGAGGTTTTTAAATGCTTCTTAGTTTGTGAAACTACCACTAATTTTAAAAGCGATATGAGCTTTCTTTGGCTTTAATTAATTGTATAAGTTCATAAAAGTTCAGAAAAAGTATTATAACTCCTCAAAATATCCTAGATGGTTTAATCTAGGATATTTTGAGGAGTTATAATATTTTTTCGGAACATACAAAGAAATGGCAGGATTAATAATATTAAAAAAATCATCACTGTTCGAATTAATGTTGGGTTCAATAAATAACCGATTCCAATCTACATTACAAAGATAATCGTTGATAGCAATATAGTCGGCTGATTTGAAATCGTAATAGCTAAAATTAGTGTTAATAAAGTCAAGAGGTTCGCATAACGGTACAGAAATGTCATAGGAAATGTGATGATAATTATTGTTGAACAGCGGATCACTAGATTTTCTAATATTTAAGTCAAGAAATATGCCGTGATCGTTAGATAAATGATTTTTTTGACGTAAATTATTAAAATTAAAGCAATCACACAGAGCCCGGGCGAATTGAGAAGTGCTAAAATCAGATAATAGGTTATTAGCTGCGATATCCCAAGAAGCAGTTGGTTGGTTGGTTGTAACATCATAAATTAAAAATCGAAAAAAATGTCACATAGAACCTTGTAATATTAAGCCAGCGATATGTAAAAGTATATTACGTAACGAGAGTGGTATCCAGCATAATACATATGAGCGGACATGTTGCGCACGAGCCGCGCAGCGGCGAGTGCAGTATTCCGCGAGTATGTAATTGCCATACCACTCGAGAAACGTACGATACTTTACCTACGCACAAACAAAATAAACAATGAGCATGAAAGAACAACTTATTTATTGCAATCATTTTTTAAAGTACCACGACAATGATGAAAACTAAATTACTACTTGATCAATATCCAGGGAATAAAGCTGTACATTTACCGACATTCGAAGAGTTCAATTTGAAGCTTAAGACAAGTGTTTTTCACTCCCAGACTAAGCATGAAGTAAAATTTCGATTCAGCTTATTTTCTTTAAATCTATAGTTATTCGTTGTTTTTTTAAGAGTTCAATTTAAAGTTTTAAACGAGTGTTTTCCACTCCCAGACTAAGCATGAAGTAAAATTTCGAGTTTAGAAAAGCCCCGTGAAAATTTGTCGAGGGTCGCGCAGCGACCCGAGACAAATTTTCTGGGCTTTTCTAAACTCGAAATTTTACTTTATGCGCCACGCGTATAAAACACTGATTCTAAGTGAGGTTCAAATATACATAGAGTTCACAATATTTTAGTGTTTTATACGCGTGGCGCATGAAGTAAAATTTCGAGTTTAGAAAAGCCCAGAAAAATTGTCTCGGGTCGCTGCGCGACCCTTGACACGGGGCTTTTCTAAACGTGAAATTTTTACTTCATGCTTAGTCTGAGAGTAGAAAACACTCGCTTAAAGCTTCAAATTGAACTCTTACAAGGAATATCTAAAGAATACAAGGAATATCTAAAAAATACAAGGAATATCTAAAGATTTAAAGAAAATAAGCTGAATTTAGAATACGTATACTTTAAAGAAAAACTCCCTGTACATCAAAGAAATGTCATTTGGTTGTAAGGAAGCAACCAGATGTTCAGCTATCAGCACGTAATGTACTTGTCAAAGCTATTACGTGCATGTGTACGTAATGTCAATCATACTTGTCAAGATAACAGTGTGGTATAATGCGGTTACTAGATAGGGCGTAGGTAAAACTGTAAATGTTGTTAACATGAATAAATTACTTTACTTATATGTAAAGTAATTTAAATAAAAAAACACTTGGTATTGTTTTACAAATTAAAACTTTATTCCAACTAGTTTCGGTTTGTTAGACCATTTTCAAAGGAATGTACACTTACTTACTTTACTTTACTAATCTAAGTCTTCTTGTCTGTAAACTTAATTTGAATTTAAATATAAACACCAGCCACATAATCCTCACATTGAAAATTTCACCCACCCTGACGCGGCTTATTTCATTCAAAATACTTTCAGTAATCGAACCCGGGGATTATGTATTTTTTGTGCGTGTTTATTTCCGGTGGGCCGTGTCTATTTCCATCGCACCCTCGAATAAGAAAAGTCGCTTTCGGTTCACCCCTTGGGGCCACCCCTGAATCAATCCGTCATCCCTCACCGCGACGAATCGCTAATACGGATTATACGAATCTTCGGATTTGCTTCGCGCAGATGCGCCCTCAATGGCCGTGATTTGTTATCATCTCTACAAATCACTTTTCTAGAATCCCATTCGGGGATTTCCCGATCTACACACGCACTCACATAAATCGGCTATGCGCATAAATCAGCGAGGAAATGATCCACAAGTCCCCCAGAGAAATAGGATTATTACTTGTGTGCTTTTGGTTGAATTATCACAATTTGATTATTATTGGTTTATTCAATAATTTTATGTGGAATTAAACCTAATTTATTGTTTTAAAGGCACGTGTGTGAGATATCAATTTTACAAAATGTATCGAAGTTCAGTTTGCAACAGTTGTGTATACATCTTGACTTCGCGTACTCGTTACGCAATGTACTATTTTTCTGATTAATTTTAGTGTATTAATGTTTCCGCAAATGGTATGCTTTTAACCCCTATCTTATAATTATTTGTCGCTAAACAAATTATTAGTAATTTTATTTATTTATTTATTCTTTTAAGTATACTTTCATATATCCCAATATAAACATTTGTGAAATTAATAAACATTTAATCAAACCTAAGCAGTATATTTTGAACTTTACTTTAAATCAGTGTTTTGTACGCGTGGCGCATGAAGTAAAATTTCGAGTTTAGAAAAGCCTGAAAATTTACTTCATGTTTTTGACAAATTTTTAACAAAACAACGGATGTCTGAAAATTGACATAAAAAATCCTGGTCGACCAAACCACGCCCCTTTTTGGGAAAAATGGCAGAATTCAAAAATTATAGTTGTATTTTTCTAGCCAGAACTTTATTTTTATTTAGCCAATATTTCTCTGAACTTTTGTCAGCTTCTTCAGGGCAAGTTAAAAATATAACTGGGCTTTTTTAAATAAAATTAAAAATTGTCAGATATCGACGTGTGAAATATAATATTTTTAACTTGCCCTAAGGAAGCTGACAAAAGTTCAGCGAAATATTGGCTAAATAAAAATAAAGTTCTGGCTAGAAAAATAGAACTATAATTTTTAAATTCTGCCACTTTTCCTTAAAAAGTTTATAGAAGTTTTTAACAACTTGACGGTAAAAAAACTACTAAATTTCTTATCGATTACATTTCACACTAAAGTGACGTCATTTTGGGAAGAATTGATGAAACCGTAAAGAGTAAAATGACGTAATTTTGATGCAACAAGTCATCAATGAAAAATGCATCCGTGTTCTGAATACGGGCCTTGAGCTAAATACAAAGACCATTTTATAATAACTATTCAAAATAAAATTATAGCCTAAAGCTAAATCACAACATATTACTCATTTGTTGAAAGATCTTTCTTATTTATTTTTTTATTATAACAATCCCATAAAAAAATCCACATACATTTGTATCACGGCAATATCTAATAGATTTAGCTTTATAAAAAAGCGATTTCATTAAGTGAGCCTCGGTAATAAATCGAAAAAAGGCCGGTTGTAATTTTTTACGGCTCATCAATCAATTAAAGTACACATCGTGATCATATCGTGTGGTCCAGATTTATCACCTGATAAAGATATAATGGAGAAAGTATTATATCTTTAGCTATCTACGAGATCTTAACGATCCATTATTATTGTTGGTTTTTTCTTCTTATTCCTCCTCCTCCTCTTTACTTACTTACCACAAGCGGCGGTTTCGCCGTAAATTATTAACGTTCCTCTATATATTTATATTTGATAAATGATCCACGATCTCTAAATAATAACTTGATTATTTAAGGTAAGACAATGTAGACTTTGGTAGTTTATCTTTTTAATAATGTCGATTTTTTATATTCTTCCTTTTTATAAAAAATCGACTTTATTAAAAAGATAAAATACCAAAGTCTACATTGTCTTGCCTTAAATAATCAAGTTATTACTTAGAGATCGTGGATTATTTATCAAATATAAATAAATAAATAAATCGTTTATTGACGGGAATATCCCCAATTTCAAAATTAAATACATAAAATGTACAAGTAATATCACCTCTAACTAAATATATATATCTTTTAGAATACATTTTACTTCGTATACAAAATCCTATTTTCTATACAAGGTAGCTGATTTTTCATTGTCCAGTTTATATCTGCTAAAATATTAGATATAAAGAAAATAACCTTTTTGCTTATTATCATCAGTTAAATCATACGCAACGTGATCTACAAAATGGAACAAACGATATTTCAAATTTGTTTATAAATATCGCTGCTTTGATAATAGCAAGTGAAATTTGTTATTTTTTTAAGAGGGGCCTACAAATGTTTACAAGACACTTTTATTCAAATATTAAAGTCTCTATCTTCACTCTGTTTATCTTATTTTTTGCACGTATTTTTATGTGTGTCTTTTAAAGCTGTATTCATAAAATAACTGTATTAAAAAATGTCACTTTTTTTAGTTGTGCCACTATCAAAGTAAAGCAGCGATATGAGCAAATACTTGGGCCCATTGCACCCAGACTGATTAACTCTAATCAACCACTAATAATTGATTTAACCTCTGATAAAGTCAAAATTCTAGAATATAAAAATGCTATAAATTTGTAAAATATCCTAATTATGCTTCTTTTATGAATATACGATTGTTAAAACAGTTTAAAAATAAAATTGTTGTGTTTTTAAAAAGGACTAATCACAGAATAAGTTTATTGGCTAATGTGTAGAACAGGGTACATGGTCGATTTTGACAGGTTTGCGCATGCACAGCAGCACTCACTCCAGTGATTCTCAACA
Source organism: Philonthus cognatus (assembly GCA_932526585.2). Taxonomy (NCBI): domain Eukaryota; kingdom Metazoa; phylum Arthropoda; class Insecta; order Coleoptera; family Staphylinidae; genus Philonthus; species Philonthus cognatus. The sequence continues at coordinate 51,156,736 of OW052247.1, read as the reverse complement.
TGTAAATATATACAGAGAGTTTTATGTAACACCTAACATTTTCATAATGACAATTTATCTTTAAAGTATCCATATGCATACGTTGCACATTTTCCGATGCTCGGTTTATTACAAAAATCCAATTTGAAGCTTTCAGCGTGTGTTCTCCACTCCCAGGCTAAGCATCAAGTAAAATTTCGAGTTTAGAAAAGCCTGAAAATTTGGTTTGGTCGCGTAGCGCGAAGCGCGGAGCGGCCAAACCAAATTTTCAGGCTTTTCTAAACTCGAAATTTTACTTGATGCGCCACCGGTACAAAACATTGATTCAATGTAAAGTTTAGCGGTATGTTTTAAACTTCGTAATATCGGTTTATTACAAGAATCCAATTTGAAGCTTTAAGCGAGTGTTTTCCACTCCCAGGCTAAGCATAAAGTAAAATTTCGAGTTTAAAAAAGCCTGAAAATTTCATTTGGTCGCGTAGCGCGAAGCGCGGAGCGGCCAAACCAAATTTTCAGGCTTTTCTAAACTCGAAATTTTACTTGATGCGCCACCGATACAAATAATTGTTTCAATGTAAAGTTTAGCGGTATGTTTTAAACTTCGTAATATGTCAGTGTTTTGTACCGGTGGCGCATAAAGTAAAATTTCGAGTTTAGAAAAGCCTGAAAATTTGGTTTGGCCGCTCCGCGCTTCGCGCTACGCGACCAAACCAAATTTTCAGGCTTTTCTAAACTCGAAATTTTACTTCATGCTTAGCCTGGGAGTGGAAAACACTCGCTTAAAGCTTCAAATTAAATTCTTTTAATATACCAAGCATCGAAAAATGTGCAACGTATGCATATAGATACTTCAGAGAAAAATTCTCGTTATGAAAATGTTCGGTGTTACATAAAACTCTCTGTATGTGTGTGATGGTGTGATTGTGTGTGTATTTTAAATAAATACAATGTTTACAATAGCCGACAAAACCTGACAAATTGCCAAACATTTCCAAACTTTGTACGCTCGGCACAAGTTACATCGAATGCTCCCGACATGTTAGTACAAGTTTGATCGCGATCAATTTGATCGCGATCAATTGCCGAATAAAAAAATATCTATAAAATTGACCTTACTGCAAACGGGCATTGATATTAATAAATATCGGGCGTCCAACAGTTATTGAAGTCCTGGGTGGAATCAAACATGACTGTCGATTCTTACTTCATAATTATTGAATTTGACGTTTGTAAAATCATAACCTATTTCAGAGAAGTATAGACACTCATGTTTAATTCCACAGCCACCCAGGACTTCAATAATTGTTGAACACAAAATATTAAGTCTCAAGAAAAGAATACAAACTTTCTATCTATTAATATTAAATGAAACAAGTAATTCTTTCTCTTCACTGGTTTATTTTAATCACTAAATGTACTTTCGTTCACCAAGTGAACATTTTCAATAGTTGTACTGTTCAGTTGGTGAACGAAATGTACTATCGGTAGACATAAAATGTTGAGACAAATCTAAAATTGGATAATGTCAAAAATAACCAAATTTTGGTTATTTTTGACATTATCCAGTCAGGTTTTTAAAAAAATTATAATATAGAGTGACAGTAAAAATATGTAAATGAGAGGAAACGAGAGGTCCAAAGTTTGACACACACTAAACAAATTTTACGTGTCCCAACATTTTGTTTTCACCGATGGTACACTTCTGTGCAATAAAATTAAGTACACAAAAGATGTTATAGTGTAAAGCGGGCATTATGAGTTTCCTAGTTACGCAAATATGTCAATTTCCTTAATGTCACAATGCCGCGTCATTTAGACAACAATTCAAAAATTCGAATTCTAACTAAAATAGAAGATGGTTTTTCTATTAGACAAATTACTCGATTGGTGAACATTAGTAAAGACACTGTTTTCAGAGTTAAGGAACATTGAGAGCAAGAAAGAAGTGTTATGGTGTTTTATTATTTATTAAAATTGCTGCTAGGCAATTAAAACAGACCCGAATTATACAACTAGAATATTGTAAAAAATAGTTATAAGACTTGTGCTTAATTTTATTGCACAGAAGTATACATCTAGTGACTAAAATAAACCAGTGGAGAAAAAGGATTATTTCATTCATTTAATATTAAAATTCATCTTCACGTAACTCATACCGAAACATTTTTTATCTAATAAGTTATTTTTATCTAATTATATTTCTTAAAACTTCTACAAATTGCTAGAATTTCCCGTTATTTCATTTCCGAGTGTGGGTTTTCCAAGAGATAAATTTTATGGCTCTGCTCCTGAGTGTGATGGATCCTGCTGCTCGGAGCAGAAATGCCAGGATCATTCCTGGAGTTCGCTCAAGTGTGCTTACACCCAGCGAATTATGTCACCATTTTGGCCATCACACACACACATGCCCTCACTTAAACTTACAAATGTGTATTAATTTCATTGCAGATTCACGCAGGGATTCGTCGATGTGAGGGAACGAGAGAGGAAGTTCAAAAAGGGCTCACGGGAACAAGGAAGGTCTTTGATGAATCTGCATAATAATGAAGCTGGCAGAAGGGTAAGTCTATTTAAATATTTCTTTTTGTATCGTAAAATAACGTTTGTTTAAATTTGTAGCCAGATTATAAGTTTTCATATATTTAGTTTTAAATTAATCTACTGGAAGAGGAAGATCTTCCAGTGTCATGATATCATAATATTTAATTAGAAATAAAATTTGTTGTTGTTTATTTATTCAAGGCCTACGTTGAGAACCCAGGGCTTAAATTAAAAAGCATTGAGGTGCAAATCACCGAACTTAAAGTAATGAGTTAGAGAAAAATTGAATGCACTATATGAGTATTTTTATATAAATAGTCGTTTCGAAAAAATGTCACTATCTTAACAATATCTCTGGTTTCTAAAATTTCCACTCAATTTTAGTATTTCATCATTGACTTGTGTAATATTTCTTTTTATATTTTATAGTTTCTTATTTATGTTTAATAGTAAAATTTGGTTTGGTCGCGTAGCGCGTAGCGCTACGCGACCAAACCAAATTTCAGAGTTTTCTAAACTCGAAATTTTACTTCATGCTTAACCTATTAACGGCCGAGCTCTAAAATTTTAATTTAGGTAAAATTTTGTACTTCTTTCTATGATTTTTATGAATAACTTATTGTATTACATATTATAAATTTCTCTCTTAAATAAATATACTCTGTAAATCTTTAGGCAATCGTCGATTTTATATAAAAACGTGCAATATGAAGTTTAGAATGAGTGTTTCCACTCCTAGACTAAGCATGAAGTAAAATTTCGAGTTTAGAAAAGCCCCGAGAGAATTTGTCGAGGGTCGCGCAGCGACTCGAGACAAATTTTCACGGGGCTTTTCTAAACTCGAAATTTTACTTCATGCGCCACGCGTATAAACCACACGAATATTGTGAAGTTAAAAATACACCAACATTTTTTGTTTTAAATGACTAATGATCAAAATATTTAAATAATATAAAAATTACATTTTTCTTCATACATTTTCAAGTCAGATCAAATAATACAGGGTGGTGCAGAGGAAACGCATGTTTTTCAATATTGAATTACTGGGACACAATGGGTTGAAAATAATAAAAACAAGTATTAAATGATAGGTATTTTAATGCAGTTTTTGAAATTACATACCATATTTAGGTTCGGAAAATAATGTCTTTGAGATGACGTCCTTCTTGCTGGATACAAATTTGGATCCTCTTCTGAAAATTACGGACGGCTTTCTCCAACATTTCATTCGGCACGGCTTCAATTTCCTGACGAATGGAATTCTTAAGGTCATCGAGTGTGCGAGGCTTGTTTATGTACACTTTTGATTTCAAATATCCCCACAAAAAGAAGTCACATATCGACAGGTCGGGTGAGCGAGGGGGCCAGTGAACATCACAAAATCTCGAAATCACATGTCCTGGGAACATTTGTCGAACCACTTCCATGGATACTCTCGCCGTGTGAGCTGTGGCACCATCCTGCTGAAACCAAATGTCTCTCATGTTCACTTGACGCCTTTCAAGTTCTGGGCAAAGGAAGTTGTTTAACATTTCAACGTAGCGAGCTGATGTAACAGTAACTGCAATTCCTTCTTCTTCAATAAAATAGGGTCCAACAATCCCCAAGTTTGAAATGCAGCACCACACTGTTACCTTTAAACTGTGCAGAGGTCTTTGGTGTAATTCTTGTGGGTTCTCCGATGCCCAATACCGACAGTTTTGAACATTGACGTAACCGTCAAGATGAAAATGTGCTTCATCACTCATGACGACTGTAGCATCGGGATCTTCCGTAAACATTTCCATTATGCGACAAAACTCTCTGCGCTGTACAAAATCCCCTTCATTAAGCTGCTGGACGATCATTATTTTGTACGGATGGAACTTGAGGTCATCATGTAAGATGCGGTGAAGCGAACGAACGAGCATGTCGTCTAGTCGATCTTCTAGGACTAGTAACAACTGCCGTTCTCACTCGGTCTACATTTTCCGGAGTACGAACTGAACGGGAAAGACCAGGTGGTATCTTTTTCATCACAGAACCAGTACTTCTAAACGCTGCAACCCATCGGAGTACGGTATTTCGATCAGGCACTGCACCTCGACGTCCAACTCTAAAATATTGACGAAAAAGACGTTGTACTGTGACTACAGAATCATTGTTTCTAAAAAACTGCTTGACAACGAACACACGATGTTGTACGCTCCATAGCGACTGAAACGGCATTGCATAGGGCGTCTGCCAACATTCGTTCAAGATCAATACCCCCTCCCGTCGCCGCGTACTAGCGGTTCGAAAAATATGCGTTTCCTCTGCACCACCCTGTATAATATATCAAAATAACTTATTTCGTAATTAATTTTTAAAAAATTGATAATGTTGCGTGTATGCATCAATGGCGCTAATTGGGTTAAACTGAGAGTGGAAACACTCGATAGAAACTTCAAATTAAACGTTATATTTTTGCAGATTACATGGAATGAAATAAAAATCGACGGTTTATCAGTGTGCAAAATATCAATCTCTAAAACATTATGGGTTGGTTTGATGCCATTAGAAAATTGAATGAAGTGTTTTTAGAACTTCATACTAAATTAGTGTTTTATACGCCTGGCGCATGAATAATAAATTAAGCTTGTATTAGATGACACTATTTTCTTGTACAAGAAAATAGGTTACTATTTTCTATCATGGCCCAAATAGAACATGTCCTATTTCCATTATACAAAACTGTACAAGATTCGCGTTTGGTCATATTTTGTGTATTACACCATGATAGAAAACAGTATACTATTTTCCCCCCGACTTTTTTAAACTCGAAATTTTACTTCGTGCGCTACGCTTATAAAACACTGATTTAAACTGTAGTTCAAAATATACTGTTTAGGTTTGATCTTAACAAGAAAATTGCTAAAATTTTGGAAGCACATTATTTGGTTAGATTTTGACTTGAATGCTTGTAAAATGGATTACCAAGAGTGTTTTGTATGCGTGGCGAATGAAGTAAAATTTCGAGTTTAGAAAAGCCTGATAATTTGGTTCGGTCGCTCCGGTTCGACCAAACCAAATTTTCAGGCTTGTCTAAACTTGAAATTTTACTTCATGCTTAATCAAGGAGTGGAATCACTCATTAGAAGCTTCAAATGAAAATTGTTTATAAAATCAATGAAACCATGAACATTTACTGCGTATACAACGGAATATGTATACTTGAAAGAAAAATGTTAGTTTGTCTAACTATCAAAAATCACTTTTATACATATTCACTGTTTGTTTTGAGTTATGTAAAGTAATCAATCACTAATAAAACAAGGTTTAATTTCCTTTCTCGACTAATTGACAAGTTATACAAATATTCAATATTATTGCGTCACGTGATCAATAATAATCATCCTAAATATACAGAGAGTTTTATTTACCACCGTACATTTTTATAACGAGAAGTATACATAAGCATACGTTGTGCATTTGCCGACACTCGATTTATTAAAAGATTTAAAGCTTTAAACGAGTGTTTTCCAATCCCAGGCTAAGCATGAAGTAAAATTTCGAGTTTAGAAAAGCCTGAAAATTTGGTTTGGTCGCGTAGCGCGAAGCGCGGAGCGGCCAAACCAAATTTTCAGGCTTTTCTAAACTCGAAATTTTACTTCATGCGCCACCAGTGCACAACACTGATGCAATGTAAAGTTTAGCGGTGTGTTTCAAACTTCGTAGTATGTCAGTGTTTTTTACCGGTGGCGCATGAAGTAAAATTTCGAGTTTAGAAAAGCCTGAAAATTTGGTTTGGTCGCTCCGCGCTTCGCGCTACGCGACCAAACCAAATTTTCAGGCTTTTCTAAACTCGAAATTTTACTTCATGCTTAGTCTGGGAGTGGAACACACTCATTTCAAGTTTCAAATTGAACTCTGTTAAAAAAAACAACGAGTATCTAAAGATTTACGGCATATACGCTATAATTGTGACATGTATACTTGAAAGAAAAACTCCCTGTATGTACAAGTTAAGACATTAATTGCGATTGATTGGCTACAATTTTTAATGGTCATATAGGCAACCCAATTCACACATAACTTAAAAATTAAAGGTGTCAGATTGTATTAGATGTAAAAGTTCGGTGTTACATAAAACTCTCTGTATGTATTTGTTTAGATTTATTCTTTGGAATACATTTAAAATTAACGACTTGTAAATTCCATTAAAACAATTGATTGATAGTTCTGCACTGAATTAACTCACGTGAGCAACCAAACAGAAAAAATTAATAGACTTAAATTACGTAATTTCATCAAGTGAATCGATTTATTATTAAAGCGTTGATCTCGATATAGGAAAAACACGGGCAATTTGGAACGAACTCTCCTCCTCTAGTCGAGACAAATTGCATCCGGATCGGACAAACAGTGGTAACGTTAAACTCGACGAGAGATAAAATCGTAATTACGAACAAGTGTTTCAGAGTGAAATGAGCACTCTCATGATCGGGCCCTTAATTGATTAATTCGACGTATTATTGGCTACTCTTTCTTTTTCGCCGGGGCCCGTTAACTTTCGAGAATTTCATAACTGTTAATATGTATATTTAATGTAAACATTCGAAGTAAACATATATTTAAAAAATAAGCTCGCGCGGGGATTAAAAAATTATACAGGTGAAAATTATGCGTTTAATATCTAAATAGCGTATACTTATAGTTTAAATTGAGCTCAATTTAAACTGATGTATCAGAGAAGTGGATTAGAAAATATCAGCAATTGGTTGAAATTAAACGTTTCGAATACGAGAAATTTGAAATGCTTAGGAATTATTAAAGCATTAGAAATTATGAATTACTTTCGTAATTAGAAAGAGATCATTATACCATGATTTTTGTAATATTAATGAAAATGGTATTTTTGTATTTCATTTAGGTTGTTATTTTAATATTCACTGTTTGTTTTGAGTTATGTGAAGTAATCAATCACTAATAAAACACGGTTTGATTTCCGTTCTTCACTAATTAGTAAGAAAAGGAAATAAAACCGTATTTTAATAGTTATTAGAACACTTATTTTACAGAAATGGTCTAGCACGTCCCATTTTCGAGTTATTAAAATTATTACTTTTCCCATATGTAGTATATAAGCAAAGACATTTTTATTATGGATTAGGTACAATAAAAATTATAAAATCTTACATGAAAATAACATTTTCTTTTTAAAAATATTCAAGAGAATAGTCGTGAATATTTTTAAATAAAGAATGTTATTTTCATGTAACATTTTATAATATAGCACATGATCCTTAATAAAATGTCTTTGCTTAAATTTAACACGCTTTACATGTTTATATTAAATAAACAATAAATTTCAATAATATTTCGTCTTTTTTTACGACTACAAACCCCTGCAACAAATAACTGTACGTGCTACATTATTTTGCATATCATTTACTTCGGACTTAGGACAACAAAATACTTTATCAACATACTTTTATTTATTTATTTATTTATTAATATACGGCGGACCATTCACAAAAACATTAATTTACAATAGTAATATCACAATATATAATAAATATTAAAGTACTTAAAATAAACAACAAATAAAAAGTAAATGTAAAAATATAAAAATATAATTTAATCACCTTAATGATAAATATAACACAACATTTTATTAGCTACGCAAATGGGCTCTTAGACTAGCATTTCCCGCAAGCATATCGAATTGTATCATATTAGCATGGCGCAGAATACGCACAGAGGCCGAATTTTTAGCATAATCTGTACCTTTAAATGGTACATGAAAAGTGTCATCGTTGCGCAGCATTCTAGCTGGAACGCGAATGCCAATTTTTGATAGTAAATCAGGACAGTCTATATGCCCATGCAAAAGTTTAAAAACTAAAAGTATATCAGCGTCAATGCGTCTCTGCTCCAGGCTCTTAAGACCATATCTATAAAGCAATCCTTGGTATGTATCCTGCATATCGAATTTAAATGCAAGATACTTCGAGAATTTCTTTTGTACCTGCTCAATTTTATTTATGTTGCACTGTGTGTAAGGTTACCAAACAGATGAACAATACTCCAAATGTGGACGTATTAAGGAATTGTAGAGGAGTAATATTGTTTTTGCGTCAGTGAAATCTTAGCTGTTACGCTTGATAAAACCTAGCAGTTGATATGCTTTGGAAACGATTTTTGAAATATGGCTTGAAAAAGTCCAATTATTGTTTACTATAATCCCAAGATCTTTTATAGAATTGACTCGCTCTATATTCCTATCATTTAAATGGTAAACGGCATCTATTGAGAATGTTCGTCTTGAAAATGAAATTATTTTGCATTTATCCACATTTAGACACAGTTTGTTCACCTTACACCAGTTACAAAAAGAAGTAAGGTCTACTTGAAGATTATTTGTGTCTTGTAATGAATTAATACGTAAAAAGATCTTCATGTCATCCGCGAATAACAGAGTTTCGGCATATGAAAAACAGCTAACATCATTAATGAATAAGTTAAATAAAACGATTTTTGAAATATGGCTTGAAAAAGTCCAATTATTGTTTACTATAATCCCAAGATCTTTTATAGAATTAACTCGCTCTATATTCCTATCATTTAAATGGTAAACGGCATCTATTGAGGATGCTCGTCTTGAAAATGAAATTATTTTGCATTTATCCACATTTCGACACAGTTTGTTCACCCTACACCAGTTACAAAAAGAAGTAAGGTCTACTTGAAGATTATTTGTGTCTTGGAATGAATTAATACGTAAAAAGATCTTTATGTCATCCGCGAATAACAGAGTTTCGGCATATGAAAAACAGCCAACAACATCATTAATGAATAAGTTAAATAAAAGGGGTCCAAGGTGGGAACCTTGAGGTACCCCTGATGTGACGCTTATAGATTGTGACGTCGATTGACCTATTTTAATAAACTGTGTACGACAGTTGATCTAAGATTCTACCCAACTTTTCCTACTCCTACCCTGAAATTCATATCGTATTTGCACTCTAAAGTCTAGAGATATAAGCATCATATCCACTCTTGTTAGGATATAAAAATTTGTTAATTACGTTTGTTTACGTTTACGTAATAACTCCTACTGAGCCGATTAAAGTTTTATAAACGACACATGTCAAGAGATACCGTCATAAGAAATGTTTTAAATTGTCCTTATAATTAATAACATTATGGATAGTGAGTGTGAAAGTGATTCGTGTACTTCTTTGGAGTTGAGACATTCTGCCAAAGATACAGAGCAAGAATACCTGCCCAAAAAATCGCGCGATAATTATTAAATTAGCATATAAAAACTCTGTAAGCCAAAGGATATACAGGGAATTTTTCTTTTAGGTAAACATGTGCGTAAGCTGTAATTTTTCCAACATTCGTTGTGTCTTAAAAGAGTTCAATTTGGAGCTCTAAGCGAGTGTTGTCCACTCCCAGACTAAGCATGAAGTAAAATTTCGAGTTTAGAAAAGCCCCGTGAAAATTTATCGAGGGTCGCGCAGCGACCCGAGACAAATTTTCTGGGCTTTTCTAAACTCGAAATTTTACTTCATGCACCACGCGTATAAAACACAGATTTTAAGTGAAGTTTGAATATACATAAATTTGACAATATTATAGTGTTTTATACGCGTGGCGCATGAAGTAAAATTTCGAGTTTAGAAAAGCCCAGAAAATTTGTCTCGGGTCGCTGCGCGACCCTCGACAAATTTACACGGGGCTTTTCTAAACTCGAAATTTTACTTCATACTTAGTCTGGGAGTGGAAAACACTTGTTTAAAGCTTTAAAGTGAACTTAGAGAAAACTGGGAATATCCGCAATTGTTGTATCAATTCCATGGTATGTCATTATTTTTATAAAATCACATTACCCTTTCTTAATTATTTTAGCTGTAAATTTTCTGACATTCGTTGATTTTTAAAAGAGTTCAATTTGAAGCTTTAAACGAGTGTTTTCCACTCCCAGACTAAGCATGAAGTAAAATTTCGAGTTTAGAAAAGCCCCGTGAAAATTTGTCGAGGGTCGCTGCGCGACCCTCGACAAATTTTCTGGGCTTTTCTAAACTCGAAATTTTACTTCATGCGCCACGCGTATAAAACACTATAATATTGTCAAATTTATGTATATTCGAACTTCACTTAAAATCTGTGTTTTATAAAAACTTGATTTTAAGAAAATATATTTTAAAGTTTACAAAAAGTAAGTATTATCTCTTTATCCCCTTGAACATTTTCTGGGCTTTTCTAAACTCGAAATTTTACTTCATGCGCCACGCGTATAAAACACTTATTTCAAGTAAGGTTCAAATATACATAAAGTTCACAATATTTTAGTCTTTCATACGTGTGGCGCATGAAGTAAAATTTCGAGTTTAGAAAAGCCCAGAAAATTTGTCTTGGGTCGCTGCGCGACCCTCGACAAATTTTCACGGGGCTTTTCTTAACTCGAAATTTTACTTCATGCTTAGTCTGGGAGTGGAAAACACTTGTTTAAAGCTTCAAATTGAACTCTTTTAAAAATCAACGAATGTCAGAAAATTTACAGCTAAAATAATTAAGAAAGGGTAATGTGATTTTATAAAAATAATGACATACCATGGAATTGATACAACAATTGCGGATATTCCCAGTTTTCTCTAAGTTCACTTTAAAGCTTTAAATAAGTGTTTTCCACTCCCAGACTAAGTATGAAGTAAAATTTCGAGTTTAGAAAAGCCCCGTGAAAATTTGTCGAGGGTCACTTTAAAGCTTTAAAGTGAACTTAGAAAAAACAGGAAATATCCGCAATTGTTGTATCAATTCCATGGTATGTCATTATTTTTATAAAATATTTTAGCTGTAAATTTTCTGACATTCGTTGATTTTTAAAAGAGTTCAATTTGAAGCTTTAAACGAGTGTTTTCCACTCCCAGACTAAGCATGAAGTAAAATTTCGAGTTTAGAAAAGCCCCGTGAAAATTTGTCGAGGGTCGCGCAGCGACCCGAGACAAATTTTCTGGGCTTTTCTAAACTCGAAATTTTACTTCATGCGCCACGCGTACAAAACACTTATTTCAAGTAAGGTTCAAATATACTTAAAGTTCACAATATTTTAGTCTTTCATACGCGTGGCGCATGAAGTAAAATTTCGAGTTTAGAAAAGCCCAGAAAATTTGTCTCGGGTCGCTGTGCGACCCGAGACAAATTTTCACGGGGCTTTTCTAAACTCGAAATTTTACTTCATGCTTAGTCTGGGAGTGGAAAACACTCGTTTAAAGCTTCAAATTGAACTCTTTTAAAAGTCAACGGATGTCAAAAAATTTACAGCTAAAATATTTTATAAAAATAATAACATACCATGGAATTGATACAACAATTGCGGATATTCCCTGTTTTTTCTAAGTTCACTTTAAAGCTTTAAACAAGTGTTTTCCACTCCCAGACTAAGCATGAAGTAAAATTTCGAGTTTAGAAAAGCCCCGTGAAATTTTGTCGAGGGTCGCGCAGCGACCCGAGACAAATTTTCTGGGCTTTTCTAAACTCGAAATTTAACTTCATGCGCCACGCGTATGAAAGACTAAAATATTGTGAACTTTATGTATATTTGAACATTACTTGAAATAAGTGTTTTGTACGCGTGGCGCATGAAGTAAAATTTCGAGTTTAGAAAAGCCCAGAAAATTTTCAAGGGGAAAAAGAGATAATACTTACTTTTTGTAAACTTTCAAATATATTTTCTTAAAATCAAGTTTTATGCATCCCTGTGCTGTGGATATTGTACCACCAAGAACTTAAACCATATTACTAAGAATTATATGCTATGTTAAATAATCTTAATAGTTATAAAATTAATTTTAAACTTACACTCTATTGTGCACCAGAACGTTCACTGTACTTTCTATAATTACATTTTTATGTGCAACAAATAATTATTGTAATAAGGTTTAACTATTAATTCCGTTTCTTTCACTAGTCGTAGGAAAAGTTGACTGTAAAACTCGAGTGGATATGGCTTATATCTCACCCGGCGTTTAGGGCACTAGCCTACTGCGTCGTGCCCCAAACTTGCCATCGTGAGATATAAGCATCATATCCACTCTCGTTGTACAATATACTATTATATGCTCCTATTTTTATCAATGTTACTTTAATAAAACTTAAAATTGCTAAGCAGTGTTATTGTTTAAAAAAATATACATATGAAATGTATAATAGTTATAATGATGAGCGTAATACATCCCTGAATTCATGAAAAATATTCATTCTTTAAAACAAATATGATAATTGAACATCAATTATCCATAAACACTACGACATACTGAAAAAGTGAAAAGTAGTGGCCCAAGAGACAATATTTTAAAAGCGCTGTAACTTATAAACGAGGATAGATATAACCTGCAATTATATGAACATTTCTTCATGAAATTAAATCTACTTTTAATTGCCAAAGTTTGTAAAGAGCCTAATGAATCACATGGTATATGGTAAGTGTAAATAAATTAAAAATCAGTAATAATCAGAGATTTAGATTAGATTAGATTTAGATTAGAAAGATTTAGATTTAACAACACCATTTATCATCAAATGAAACTTAGAATTTAACTGTAACTTTAACTGTACTGTACTCAAGGACTTTTTATCGAATACCATTCAAGTGCCGTCGGGTGTTCCCCAGGGTTCGCATTGTGGCCCATTGCTGTTTTTACTCTTTATTAATGACATATCACTGGTTATAAAACATTCCTCATTTATGCTCTTTGCTGATGATCTGAGATTGTACAAAGAAATTATATCTATGGAAGACTGTTTACTGCTACAAGATGATTTAGTATCTGTTTATAGTTGGTGTCAAGATAATCATTTGTTGTTTAATGTACAAAAATGTAAAACTATGAAATTTTCCAAAAAAACAAGTGTTATACAATTTAATTATACAACTGATGGTCACCACCTTGAACAATTAAGTGTTACTAAAGATTTGGGTATAATCTTTGATAGAAAATTGTGTTTTGCCAGCTATATTATCGCAATTTGTAATCGGGCTAGAAAGATGTTAGGTTATATAAAACGAATGGGTAGAGACTTGTCACCAGCAGCATTTAAACGAGTTTACTTCGCATTTGTACGTTCGCATCTGGAATATGGATCCAGTGTATGGGCACCAACTCAAAGTGTTTATATCAATTCTTTGGAAAACGTTCAAAACAAATTTTTAAAAGTACTTGCGTCCAAGTTAAGCTTTGACACCAGCACAAATTTAGATACAATTTAGTCTATCCAATGTATTGATAAAATAGGTATCCGCCGGGTGTATGCTGATTTGTTATTTTTTTATAAATTAATTAGTCACATTTTTGAGTGCCCATATCTTCTGTCGCAAATTACTTTCTCTATTACTCAATCTAATCACTCAATTCGACATTTACCCTTATTTCGTATCCAGTTTCATAAGACAAATTATGGGAATAATAGTCCAATTACAAGGTTTATGCGTACAGCAAATAAACTATCGCTGCATCCAAATTTTGATATTTTTAATTGTTCTCACCCTCACAGTTTATCAGCAAACTTAAGCGTATAAATGTTTGTTATTTATCTCAGTATTGTAAGTTTATTTTATGTATAAGTATTACTGTATTCTTCTCGTAGTTATATAATTTTGTTAAAATGAATTTTGTAAAATGGATCTTCCGTTAAATCCTGGGTCTCTTCGCGGGCCACAAATACAATTCTAAATGTCATATTTTGAAATATTGTAACAATTGTTCCTTAAATTTTTCATAATTTTATAAAATTAATCCGATCTTGGCCGAATTTATAATAAATTTATAATAAATTCGGCCAAGATCGGATTAATTTTATAAAATTATGAAAAATTTAAGGAACAATTGTTACAATATTTCAAAATATGACATTTAAAAAAAAAATTACAAACAATCGTGGGCCGGATTCATGCAAGTCGCGGGCCGGATTCATGCAAGTCGCGGGCCGGATTCATGCAAGTCGCGGGCCGGATTTGGCCCGCGTGCCGTAGTTTGGAGACCACTGCGTTAAATAAATAAATAAATAAAATAAATAAATAAATACTTCTAATTATAAGAGGCAATTTTGTAATAATTGCCCTAAGAATCTTTATTATTGAGAATTTTTATAGCAGACCTGTTTTAAATAAACAATACACATTGTCTATAAACTGTTCTTATTAATGATCAATTTTATTGAAGAAATTGTTTTATTGTTGAGGTGAAAGGTCTTCTCTGAATAACACGCTGTTAAAATGTTATTGGCAATAATAATAATTTCGACATTGAAAGGCAAGAAATCAAATACACAACGATGCACCGTTTTAGTATGGCTGTTTGTGTTTGCATTTCTGTGTAGGCTCTCGACCTAAAATTTCAAAACAGCCGTGAATAAATAATTATCTAATCGGCGCCAATCAATGTAAACAAATTAAACAACTACCTTTAATGCAGCAAGATGGGAGTTTTCTACACTTTCTCTCGCTTTATCTTATTGTAAGATTTTACCGTTGTGTAATTATTACAATTTATTCAACAAAAATAATTATCAGACATTTATTAATTATCTGCTGTTTATTTTTTGGGCTTTTGGAATTTTGCAGATCAATAAATCAACTGTTTATTCTTCAAATTAAACTCGATCTCTGGTAGACAGAGCTGGCAAAAATATTATTTAATCTTTATTCGTGCTAATAACACACAAGTTAATAAATACAATCTTTGGTTGACAGAGCTGACAAAAAATTATTTAATATTAATTTGTGCTAGGAACATAAAAGTTTTACATGTTAATAGATACAGAAAATCTTTTTTTTAAGTATACATACTCCGATAAAAACGTTGTAAATGTTCGGGAATTCGGTATTATTTAAATAACATTTAGTAGTTTTTCTTTTAGTTTTTTTTTCCGTTAAATTATTAAAAACTTTCATAAACTTTTGGGGAAAAGCGGCCGAACTCAAAAAATTACAATTTAAATAACGTTCAATTTGATGTTTCTATCGAGTGTAAAATTTAGAGTTTAGGAAAGCCTAAAAATTTGGTTTGTTCAACGAAGTAAAATTTTGAGTTTAGAAAAGCCCCGTGAAATTTTACATATTTTCTGGGCTTTTCTAAACTCGAAATTTTACTTCATGCGCCACGCGTATAAAACACTAAAATACTTTAAAATTTATGTATATTTGAACCTCACTTGAAATCAGTGATTTATACGCGTGGCGCATGAAGTAAAATTTCGATTTTCTGGGCTTTTCTAAACTCGAAATTTTACTTCATGCGCCACGCGTATAAAACACTAAAATACTGTGAAATTTATGTATATTTGAACCTCACTTGAAATCAGTGTTTTATACGCGTGGCGCATGAAGTAAAATTTCGAGTTTAGAAAAGCCTGCAAATTTGGTTTGGACGCTCCGCGCTTCGCGCTACGCGACCAAACCAAATTTTCAGGCTTTTCTAAACTCGAAATTTTACTTTATGCTTAGTCTGGGAGTGGAAAATACTCGTTTAAACTTCAAATTGACCTCTTTTAGGAAAATAACGAAAGTCCAAAAACTACAACACGTAATTGGGATATGTATACTCTAAAGAAAATACTCACAAGAAATTATAAAATTATGAAAGCACACACTTTTTTTAAGAGGTAAATTTGAAGCTAACGAATGTTTTCCACTCCCAGACTAAGCATGAAGTAAAATTTCGAGTTTAGAAAAGCCTGAAAATTTGGTTTGGTCGCGTAGCGCGAAGCGCGGAGCGGCCAAACCAAATTTTTAGGCTTTTCTAAACTCGAAATTTTACTTCATGCGCCACGCATATTAAACACTGAAAGCACTGAAATATTGTAAACAAGTAAACTTCGCTGGAATTTAGTATCTTATACGCGTGGCGCTTGAAGTAAAATTTCGAGTTTAGAAAAGCCTGAAAATTTGGTTTGGTCGCTCCGCGCTTCGCGCTACGCGACCAAACCAAATTTTCAGGCTTTTCTAAACTCGAAATTTTACTTCATGCTTAACCTGGGAGTGGAAAACACTCGTTTAAACTTCGAATTGACCTCTTTTAAGGAAACAACGAATGTTTAAAAATCTTCAACACGTAATTGGGATACGTATACTCAAAAGAAAAAATTCACCAGAAATTATAATTTAAAGTTTTTCTAAATGAAAGAACACTAATATACTCGTGACCTAAACAGTATGACATTCTCATGTAACGTCAAAATTTGACACAACTAGTAAAAATAGTTGCAGTTACAACTGACGACATACTCTCTAAAAAAATTGAACCACACATTCCACATCAATGAGTCATAGGACATCTCTTCCGATTTTCTTTTGGATAAAAATCTCTTGCTGTACATTTTCCGACATGCGTTGTTTTTTAAAAAAGTTCAATTTGAAGCTTTAAACGAGTGTTTTCCACTCCCAGACTAAGCATGAAGTAAAATTTCGAGTTTAGAAAAGCCCCGTGAAAATTTGTCGAGGGTCGCGCAGCGACCCGAGACAAATTTTCTGGGCTTTTCTAAACTCGAAATTTTACTTCATGCGCCACGCGTATAAATCACTGATTTCAAGTAAGGTACAAATATACATAAATTTCACAGTATTTTAGTGTTTTATACGCATGGCGCATGAAGTAAAATTTCGAGTCTAGAAAAGCCCAGGGGCACACTGATAAACCGTTGATCTGTATTTTGTTCCATGTAATCTGCAAAAATAATTACTTTAAAACAGTTAAAACTTACTTCTGACTTATTTTATACTTTATAACAAGTTCAATACATCAATTTTTAAGGTGTGTTTTTTTCAATTAAAATTTCAGTATTAAGTATATGTTGGATTAATGCATGTTTTCTTCTTTACATCTTACATTGCCCTCCGAATTCATATTGCCCCAAAATACTAGTTACGCCTTTGTGTATTCAGCATTCATTCAAAATGTCGCTATTTGGTTGTACTTATAAATGTGACTATTCACTATTTTTTTAAAATTATTTATATTATCTACGTCTAGAATTTACTTACTTATTTGAGTTTGATCGTTTTAATAACAAAATTAATTTCCATTTTCTCTGCAACTTTATTCCCATGAAATAGAAATATTTCAGACCATCCATTTCCTTATTCACCTTTGTGTTTGATATTCCTATCCACCAAGTTTCAATGACATCACGGATATACAACACTTATATAGAAACCTCACCTCAAGCCATACAGCCTTTACACTCTATCCCATTCAAAGCGCACATCCACACAATAAAGCAAAACTCTCGCAGATATGCAATTATCGTTATAATAACAACACAATTTTATAAATTTCAATAATCCTCACTTTTTCTTTACGTCTTCCCGTGGATAATAAACAAAACGCAAACGGCTAGCGAGGATGTCAAGTGATAGCATCACTATTAAATCCTGGTGTTTGTTTACGCGTTGTGCAATTATGTTTAAATGCAAGTTTCTCGAACGGCTTGGTTTATTAATTTGGTTTTTATTTATCGAATGCTAATGGATTTTTATAATATACGATTTCTTCTGCGTGTGGTTGTGGAGAAGGTCGTTTTTTTCTCATTGGGAGATGCGTGGGCGAGGATCTGGGATACGCTGCATAAATTCAATTTTAATTAATATTAATAATGAGGTATTTGTGTGGTTGATAAATAATTGTTGTTGGTTTGTGTATGAAGAATGGGCTTTTATACAGGAAGTTTAAAAATACATGTTTGTTTTGTAATTTATGCAACTATTCATTCGAGAAATTCATACATCGTATACACTGCCCACTGAGCAAATCCATTTAAGTAATGTTTTATCAACATTAGAACAACTTTTAATGTTGCTACAATGTTGATATAACGTTATTTGTTTGTTTTTTGCTCAGTGGGTGAATTTTAAGTTTATCTGAATATTGTATAAAATTAAAAATGTAATTAATTAATCTATATTCTTTCATGTCACTTTCAATCACACTTCATCATCTCATTTTCACTTAAAACAATGTTATATAAAGTCACTCCATATTAATCATTTCACGCCATTTTCATTTCAATAATTTTTCAATAATTAACTCACCGTTCTGTAAAAAATTACGGTTTTTATTTTTTGTATCATTTTATTGTAGTGAAATCCCTGAAGAAGGAGCCAAAAAGCTCCGAAAGCTCGGAAATTAATAAATTAATTGGATTAAGCAACTAGCCTATCATTAGTGGTCGATTACCCCGTTACAAAGTTTTGTGTTTTCCCAACAAGTACGACCGTTACTTCCCTCCGTGGTTTCTAAGTATTGTATATTATGCAGCGTCGCACAGTTTATGATTTAACCAATCTACCGGGACAAAATGTATGGACTAGTTTTTATGGTCCATTTTGGATTATGAATTAATAAATTTTGGATTAATATAAAAATAGATAGTTTTCAAAAAAAAATATTTACAAGGAGTCAATAATTAAATTCAGTAAGAGATTTGAGGTGTATTATCAACAAAGCAAATATTTTTTCTTGTAGTTCATTTTGCATACATTTAGCATTGTTTGTCGCTCAATTCATGTTGTTGAAGTTTTCTTATTCATAATGTGTATCACTGTGTATACTTTTAGATTAATTAAAAGCAATTGACTTTTATAAAACATTCTTTTACAAGGAATTTTTATTTTAAGTAATATCCTCGATATTCGTTGTCTTTCTGAAATAGTTCAATTTCAAGCTTTAAACGAGTGTCGTCCACTCCCAGACTAAGCATGAAGTAAAATTTCGCAACTCTCTAATACTCAGTAGCTTTAAATAAAGTTAGTTAAACCGCGATTAAATTACATAACAATTCCATATGTAGATTTTGGAGTAATAGAACATCAGTGAGTTCAGCATAGTTGATATTATTATTATTTAATTTTTTTTAGGTTTCTCACTACTTGCGTTTTCAAATTTGATTAAGAAAATCACTTGATTTGTTCCATGGTTTAATTTTCAGTTTCCTGACACGTGTTTCGGTTTTTACAGATCATTATCAAAGGTTTTACTTTCAAAAAATGTAGTACGTGTATTTTGCATCCAACATAATAAATATTTTGAATAGTTCAATTCATCTTGAACGCACACCCAAAACCCAACAAATCACGATTTTCTAAATTCATAAATATTAATCAATACTCTACCAAAATTTACGATGTTTACCGACAAGTGTGAACAAGAGGACGTAAACATTTTTTTCCTCCGCAACAAATCACCCACGGTTTTTTTTTATATATGTATATATATATTTTGAAGTAATGTGAAATTAATTACCTGCCGCACGCGTGAAATTGTAAATCATTCCCAGTCGGGCCCTACCTTCCCTAGGAATTGAATACGTAATTAGTGTCCTAAGAGAAAGTATTTAGTTATGAATTATGCCTCGATTAATATTTTCATGTTGTTTCTTCCAATGGTAATTACACTTGTCCAGGAAACGACGTCCAGAAAGACTGTTTATTATTATTGTTATTGTTTCGAGTTTTATATTGTGGTTGTTATGTCATAATTAAAAGTTGTGTTTTATCATCAGAAAATATTTTTATTCGAAAATGTGGTAGATATAACTATATACTAATAAATAAATAACTTTCTGAAAACAGAAAAATAGTATTAGTATATTTCACAGTAATCTCTTTCCCTTTCGTAAATAGTATTAGTATATGTCACAGTAACCTCTTTCCTCCTTTCTTTATCAACTAGACAACTAAACATTATAATATAAACAGTCATTCTGGATTAGCAATTGTAAATTTACAGACTATTTCTATTACCACAAATTCGGTGAATTTGGAACCTAATACCGGTTTACCGATATTTTCCGGTATATCAGAGTATCGTTGTTTTAAGAGGTAAAACTCATTAAGTATATAGACAATTATTAGCATTCAATGATTTACTTTTAACGAGGGTATCCACCACTTGATTAAGTATGAAGTAAAATCTCGAGGCTTTTCGATGAAGCGAAGCGGCCAAACCAAATTTCAAGGCTTTTCTAAACTCGAAATTTTACTTCATACGCCAGGCGTACAAAACATTGATTTCAAGTGAAATTTAAAAATAAGATGCGCTTATTTTTAAATTTCAAGTATTGTGTGACTTGTGTAAAGCTCCTTTTTAGTTATGATTTCAATAAATTATATGAATATGAATACAGCACTCTCAAGGTTTTTTTTATTGAAGATTCAATACAAATAAATACCGTGCGATCGTTTAAATTATGATTTAGAGTAGGCGGCATTTTTTTTGTGCGGTTGCCCCGAATGTTAATTGAATAGTGAAATAAATTTGAGATTGTACTAAACTATGTGTTAACAGTCAGTAGTGCCAATCTAATTTAAAACCCAAAGCCTACTTTAAATTATGTTTTTAAAGATCGCACGGTACTAAAATCATTTGCAAAATTTTAATATGAGAATGAATACAAATACATGATTTTTAAATAATATCACGTTTAGAATAAGATCTAATTTTCTTTCTGTATTTACAAATATAATCAAAAAGACATTATGTTGTTTTTTTGGAGGCTTGGAAACTTGCCCATTGGCCATCATCAATCTTTTTATTTTTATATCAATTAATTTATTACAATTTACAATTTGTAGTATTCTACTATTCTCACTCGGACAATCACACACATTCCTACCACACCCAGGATCACGAGACATTATTTTTCAAATAAAGTCTCCCCGTGCACGGGAATCGAACCCGAATTGTGGCTCGCCGAGCGATACAGCCCGGCGACGTTACCGCTCGGCCACCTCCTGCTCCACACTATGATGTGATGTTAGTAATTGTTTCTGTTTAAGCAAAAAACTATCTTCATAAACCTATTATCAAAAGTAATCATCTGGCTGATGAAGCCACTGTGTGGCGAAACAATTGTTGCAGTGTCAACTAATAAACAGTGAAATCTTAACCAAGTGTGTTATTTACTAAAAGTGTTGATATGGAATTTCACCAAGTAACAGCTTCAGCTATTTTCTTTTTTTAAAAGTAATAGTATTTCTAGTTTAAATTTCCAACTGAACATTCTAATTTTAAATGGTCTTTAATAACATCCAAGATCACAAATGTTGCTTATTTGCTAGTTCCAATTAAATGTATAAATTTGGTTTTTGAAAATCTGGTACAGTCGAGAAATTTGCCATTTTGGCACATACACCATTTTTGAATTTGAATAATTCATACCTAATCTTTTCATTTTTAACTAAATTTAAATACACTCCAGCAGTTTTAAGACAATAAACTCTGATATTATCATAATACAGGGTGTCTCAGACCACCCGTACCAGCCCTTTATTTCGACAACGCTTGGTCGAATGTGACTGGGACAAAAAAATGTATTACCAAAGTGATCCTTTATTTAAATATCACAGAATCAGATATTCACATATCTAAATAAAACGCTAGTCAAACGCATTAAACCAATTGTTTAAAACAGTTATTATAGGCAACCCAATACCTTCTGTGTGTTGAGTTGCCATGTCGTTACGTCGCTGTCAAATTACCGTTACTGTATGTTGAGTTGCCATGTCGTTACGTCACTATCAAATTACCGTTACTGTGTGTTAAGTTGCCATGTCGTTACCTCACTGTAAAATCAGCAATTTTTATTCCCCATTTAAATTAAATGACAGGTTTGTTGTTACAAGTGAATTTAATTTCAATCGTTCTCTTAAATGATTATTCAAAAAATCATAGGCATACTCTCTCTGTATACCGATAAAATAACTTTATTTCATTTACCGAAATACCCATAAAAAATCGGTAAATTATCGTTAAGTTTTGAAGAGCATTTTTTACAGTTTACTATTCTTACGTAATCAATATTCTAGATCGCACACAATTTTAACCCATTAACGGCCGAGCAATTAAAAAGTTAGCTCTAAAAGTTGATTTTAGGTAAAATTCTACACTTCTTTTAATGATTTTTTCAAATGACTTATTGTATTACATACTGTAAATTTTTCTTTTAACTATACATAATGTATACGCTGCAAATGTAAGGTATTCGTCGATTTTGTATGAAAACGTGCAATATGAAGTTTAGGACAAGTATTTCCACTCCCAGACCAAGCATGAAGTAAAATTTCGAGTTTAGAAAAGCCCCGCGTAGAAAATTTGTCGAGGGTCGCGCCAGCGACCCGAGACAAATTTTCACGGGGCTTTTCTAAACTCGAAATTTTACTTCATGCGCCACGCGTATAAAACACTTAAATATAATGAAGTTAGAAATACACTGAACAAATGTCTTTGTAAATGAGTAATAATGGAGATATTTAAATAACAAAATATTTACGTTTTTCTTGATACATTTTCAAGTCAAGTCAAATAATATATTTCAAATTAACTTACTTACTTTTTTAATTAACATAAAATTAATAATGCTGTGTATATGCATCAATGGCGCCTAATGGGTTAATAAATCTTTTAAAAATCTTGGTTTTAATGTTAATACGTTTTTATCAATTTTTAAATATTATTGTTATTATTTTGTACATATTCTTTGTAAAAGGGGTTTCCCGTGAGAGAATAAATAAAATAAAAAAATAAAATAAAAATAATTTATTAGCTTAACTTTCTAATTTAATTCAGACTTGATAAATATCCTTATGAAAAATATTCTGTATTCCGTCTTAAATTATAGGAGGGGTGATCAAAAAGTAAGGTTAGATTAGATATTTGTAGGGCTGGCCCCTTGGCCTGTACCACCGCAACCTAAAAAAAATTAAAAGTAAGGTTACAAAATATACACGTTTCATTGCGGCTTTATAACGTTACGTTTTGATCACCCCTCGTATTTTATAGAAAATTCCTGGTATTTTATTAACTTTACTGATAAACACACGCTTTGCATATTTTACATGTCCAGTGTCTTGAATGAATAAGAAGATGCAATGAAAATTTGTGTGATGTTGAAATATTCTTTTATCAAAAAAAAAAAACGTGAATTTCGAAAGGATAGTGCGATGGATATCCGTTGAACGGTACTTTCTTTTTCGTTTCTGACTTGGGAATGTCAACAATTGCGAACTGGCATGATCTAAATTGTCATTGTACGTTTAAGAATGTGGTGCGTTTAACATGAAATCTGAAAATTCCTCATTCGCGAGTTTCCATAAAGTTTAAACATGCTTAAATGCCATATGCTGGTGTAAAAGTTCACGTGTAAATAATGAAAGTCACTTAAAGAATTGTATGTACTCATAAAGCGTGTTTATTACGTACAAAGTTGCTTTAATGCAGAAAAATATTTATAATATTGTATTCAACAAAATTGTAACACCATTTAGGTAATCGTTTATTCCTCATTAACTCATTTATGGCCGAGCTATTATAGAATTGACTTTAAAAGTTGATTTTTGGTAAAATTCTGTGATTCTCTTTATGATTTCTATGAATAACTTATTATTAACTTTTTCGATTATTACTCATTAAAAAAAAAAATACATCAGTGCGTTTTTAAATTCACAATATTTCAGTGTTTTATACGCGTGGCGCATGAAGTAAAATGTCGAGTTTAGAAAAGCCCCGTGAAAATTTGTCTCGGGTCGCTGCGCGACCCTCGACAAATTTTCTACGCCGGGCTTTTCTAAACTCGAAATTTTACTTCATGCTTAGTCTGGGAGTGGAAACACTCGTTCTAAACTTCATATTGCACTTTTTTAAAAAGAAATCGATTAATGACTGAAAATTTACAGTGTATACATTTTTCATATTTAAAAGAAAAAATCACAGTATGCAGAATGTTTCTTTTAAATATGCAACATGTATATTCTGTAAATTTTTAAGCATTAATCGTTTTTTTTTTATAAAAACGTGCGATATAAAGTTTTGAACAAGTGTTTCCACTCCCAGACTAAGCATGAAGTAAAATTTCGAGTTTAGAAAAGCCCCGCGTAGAAAATTTGTCGAGGGTCGCGCAGCGACCCGAGACAAATTTTCACGGGGCTTTTCTAAACTCGAAATTTTACTTCATGCGCCACGCGTACAAAACACTGAAATATTGTGAAGTTAGAAATACACTACTGTATTTTTTTAATAAGTATTAATCAAAAAAAAATTAATTACAAAATACTTACATTTTTCTCCATACATTTTCAAGTCAGGTCAATTAATATAATGTATAAAATTAACTCATTTAGTAACTTGATTAACAACAAATTTATAATGTTGTGTGTATGCACAAATGGCGCTTAATGGGTTAATAAGTAATAGTTATTCATCGATTAAATTTTAGTAATAGTTAGATACATGTCAAAAAATTTAATAGCAATAATGTTTATGACATTAAAAATGTCTATTCAAACTATAATTTATTCAACGAATAAGATTTAATTGATGTTATTGAAACTAAACATAAACGCTGTAATAGATTTTAATAATATCAAAAATCAATAGTGTCGAAATAAGTTTTAAAATTAAAAATAATTTAGTAAATTAACAGTGACATGATAAATATTCTTGTGAATTTATTAATGTGAGATCAAACTTAAGCAATATATTTTAAACTTCACTTCAAATCAGTGCTTTATACGCGTGGGCATGAAGTAAAATTTCGAGTTTAGAACAGTCTGAAAATTTGGTCTGGTCGCTCCGCGAAACCAAATTTTAAGGCTTTTCTAAATTCTAAATTTTACTTCATGCTTAATCAGGGAGTGGAAACACTCGTTAGAAGTATTTAATTGAACGCTTCTATAAAATCACCGAATGGCTGAACATTTCCAGCGTATCCATCATGATATGTACATTTAAAAGAAAAAATCCCTGTATTTTTATACATATTGAATTGTTAACATAATGTATAATAAACTATAGTTTCGACAAATTCAACTTGTCATTTTCTAACTAAAAGTCTTTTTTAGTTTGAAATTGAAAATTTGAAGTAGTCAATACTATAGTAACTTAATAAAGTCTCAATATTATAAACAAAGTTAAAAAAGTATTTTATTTGTAGATTATAAATGAGATTATATTCGATGGCAGCCAATGAGTTTAAGTTAGATGGCAGTCACAGAGGTCAAGTTATTAAATAATGACATGTAGAATAGCATGTTAGGCTAGACAATAATCATTAAAGTTAGGTTATATAAAACACACAAAATTCATCAATCCCACAACATATAACACTCAATAATATTTCATATCCTTTAACTAACCATACTAAATTTTTGGGAATTTTATTAGACGAGACTCTAAGTTTTAAACAACATACAGAATACCTAATCAACAAACTAAGCAAAGCAACGTATGGCCTTAGAATTTTGTCAAGGAATACTAACCCAAATATTACTAAAATATTTTACTATGCATATATATATACTCTAATTTGAAATATGGTATAATTTTTTGGGGAAGTAGCTTAGAAGTTGATTCAGTGTTCAAGGTTCAAAAACGTGCACTACGCATTATGTACAAACTAAAATTTAATGCCAGCTGTAGAGGAATATTTAAGAGGGAAACTCTATTGACTTGCACTGGTATTTATGTTCTTTAATGTGTAAAATTTCTATGGATAAATCGAAATATTTTTCGTGGAAATGTATTACGGAATATTTACAACACGAGGCATGGAATTTAATATAGTCTCCCATCTCACAAATTAACCCTGTTTGAAAAAGGCCCATACTATGCATGTATTAAACTGTACAATAGTTTGTCCATAGATATCAAAAAAGCTAAATCTTATGCTATTATGAAAAGCATGCTCTTTGATAAACTGGTTGTCATAGAACCCTACACGATGGAAGAATTTTACAACAATATTAAAGCTTAAATGCGAGCTTATTTTTTTATATTAATTCATTGTTATTACTACTATCTTTTTTGACCTGTTTTCGTGTAATTGCTTTATATATCATGTATATATTTTGTAAAAACATTGAAAATAAATGTATTATTATTATTTTATTATTATTATTATTATATTATTATAAAATAATGACAGTTACGTCAGGTAACTATTAACAAATTAGGATATAATTAGATTGTTGTTTTCTGATATCTCTCCTAAAGAAACTGTAAGAATCATACTTACACATAAATAGTCGTAACTAAATTTAATAAAAGTTCTTAAATAATCTGTTCTTGTATCTTAAAAACATGCAATATTATAGGTATAATATTGTAAGGCCCGAAAATTACTTAGCTTTTCTTTTCTTTTTTATACTAGATGGTATCTTTAATGCATACATTGTATTGCGAAATAATATCCGTAATCAAAATTACACATCGGCCTTTTAAATAACCATCATATGCAGAATACGGCGATCTCGAGTGGTTTTAAAGATGCAATCTGTGCGCGCCATTTGGGCTGATTGAAAAAAAAATGTACATGTACGGAGAGGGTCTCTCTACTCTCGTGCATCTGATATTTTAATCTGGATGATATTGCTCACACGACCGGACGAGCAGGCAATCAAAATGCAAAACAGCCACGAGCCAATAAACATTCACCTATCTAAATTAAACCACGCAATTTTCATCCACTTACGCACATTAATCAAAATAATAAATAAAAGGAAAGGTAGCAACGTAGAATTTCCGAATGGATTTGAATTTTAAATTAAGAAATATTGATATTTTAATTATGATTTCAGGTTGATTGATAATAAAAAAAAGTATAAAAATTCTTGGTTTATATTATAAGCAGTGGCGTAGCTACATGTGCGCGCTGGTTATTAACTACGCCACTGCTTATAATACTGGATCAAGTAAAATTGGTTCCTCAGAACAGAGTTTTCAACATTTGTTTTGAATATTTAGTACAAGTAAATTAATTTGTTTGGAATTCAATTATTTATAGACATTCGCTTATTTTATAAAATCATTGAATGTGAACTTTCAACACGTGATTCCATCCTTGAATAATCATGAAGTGAAATTTGAGTTTAGAGTATTTTAATTATGATTTCAAGTTGATTGATAATAAAAAAAGTATAAAAATTCTTGGGTTATATTATAAGCAGTGGCGTAGCTACATGTGCGCGCTGGATATTAACTACGCCACTGCTTAAATACTGGAGCGAGTAGAATTGGTTCCTCATAACAGAGTTTTTAACAGAGTTTTGAATATTTAGTACAAGTAAATCAATTTGTTTGGAATTCAATTAACTAACTAACTAAACATCATTATTTATGAATTATGTACATAATATACTTATAATTAAATATTGAAAACAAATATTCACAAAATGGCTATCGACCTGGGGTCTTTCAGCCTGTCTTTGTCAGGTACATGTCGGTTTTTCAAAGGTGATGATCGTTAACGTCGTTGTCTAAGTCCGGATGATTAGATGAGATGAATTGGTGAAGCGTTGATGCTGGGAACTTGAATTTGGGTTGAATGTTGGGGTTACGGGGTATACAGAGGTGTTTAATAATGTTGGGTATGTAAGGATTAGTTGCAAATTTTAAAGATAGGAGTTCGATGCGTTCTGTAATTGGCGGGATGTTACACATTTCATACAAAAGTACATTTGAAGGGTTATATAAGGGATTATTAGGGTGTCTGATTTTGGTTAGGACTCGAAGAGCAGAGCGTTCTGCAACTTCGATGTTGTTCAGGACAGCGGTACGGGGATTGTGGTACAGGATAGCAGCATATTCGAGCAGGGGACGGCATATCATGGCGTATATATAGACAGCAGTTTTTGTGGAAATACCCTCATTTTTGTATGTCAATGCCCTGAAATGCCGAGCTCTACCCTTTATGCTAGCTTTTAGGTTTCGGGTATGTGTTTTAAAGATAAATTTAGGATCAAATGTTATACCTAAGTATTTACAATAGGGAGATGGTGAGATAGGGTGGTTATTAATTAAAATATGGTATGGAGAATTTGAGGGGCGGTGGAAGGGGATAAGGAGTTGCGTTTAATTTGGGTTTCTGGATATTTTCCATTTCGCGAACCAGGTTTGTAAGTGTCAATGAGCTCTTGCAGAGTGTTTAACGCTCTTGAGATGTTGGGAGCGTGAGCTATTAATGCGGTGTCATCCGCATATAGGAGGGGATACGCTGAGGGATACGCTGAGGGAGGTATAATGGGTCGGGGTTGTACAGGTCGTGGACAAATATATTATATAATATGGGAGACAGTGGTGACCCTTGGGGAAGCCCTTGCTGGGGAGTGAATGATTCTGAATGGGAGTTTCGGATTCGGATTGTTAGATATCGGTTTGTTAGGAAACTGTCTAGGATATGGGTTAAATTAGGAGGCATGCCTATCAAATTGCACTTAAACAACAGGCCTCGGTGCCATACTGAGTCATATGCTTTTTGAATGTCTAAGAATGCGATGACTGACTTCTGGTTTTCCAGGTGGGCTGTTTGGCAATTCGATGTAAGGATTGTTAATGGAAGTGAGGTAGAGCGGTGTTCAATAAAGAATTCAATTATTTACAGACATTCGCTTATTTTATAAAATCATTGAATGTGAACTTTAAACACGTGCTTTCCACCCTTGATTAATCATGAAGTGAAATTTCGAGTTTAGAGCAGCCTAAAAATTTGGATTTGTTCGGCGCTTTAAAAATGTGACTTAGTGTAGTTTACCTTCCACATACATTTATTTAATTTACTTCTAAATTAGTGTTGTTAAAAAAACTTTTAGTTTCATTTTAATTAAAACAAACAGTTTTTTTACAAAACGTGTTTTTTTTTCATTGAAACAGCGTTTAAAACATTAACAATTACAAACATGTTTAAAAAACCTTTAAACCGCGTTTAAAATAGAACACAGGGTATTTTTCTTTTGAGTATACATATCCCGGTAATTACAGCGTATTTTAATTTGCGGGAATTCGTTGTTCTAAAGCGCTTAATTTGAAGCTTTAAACGAGTGTTTCCCACTCCCAGACTAAGCATGAAGTAAAATTTTGAGTTTAGAAAAGCCTAAAAATTTGGATTGGCCGCGTAGCGAAGCGGAGCGACCAATCCAAATTAGGCTTTTCTAAACTCGAAATTTTACTTCATGCGCCACGCTCAAAAACACTGATTTACAGTACAGTTCAAAAAACACACACAAACAACAACAATTATAGGCAACCTTATATACGTTATAGTTATTGGGTTGCCTATTATCACTGTTTTAAACAATTTGATCAGCGCAGAATTTGACTCACGTTTTATTCACATCTACATTTAAAATTGCTAAAGCCGTATGTTTTAAACTTTGCGATATTTCAGTGTATTATACGCGTGGCGCATGAAGTAAAATTTCGAGTTTAGAAAAGCCTAATTTGGATTGGCCGCTCCGCTTCGCTACGCGGCCAATCCAAATTTTCAGGCTTTTCTAAACTCAAAAATTTACTTCATGTTTAGTCTGGGATTGGAAAACCCTCGTTTAAAGATTCAAATTGAAATCTTTAAAAAAAAAACAACTAATGTAATATTTACAGTGTATGCACTTGAAAGAAAAATTCCCTGTATTTAAAAATCATATTTATGCACACACAGTTGTGATATTGTATTGTAATAAAATGTTTTGTTTAATAATTTCATTATTCAACAATTAAGCTAACTTTTAAAAACGTATACAAAAAATACTTCATTAAGATTTTTTGTATACGTTTTTAAAAGTTAGCTTAATTGTTGAATAATGAAATTATTAAACAAAACATTTTATTACAATACAATATCACAACTGTGTGTGCATAAATATGATTTTTAAAGTATAAAATATAATTTTGCAAATTTAAGATAATAAAAAAACGTTCTATACATGTTTTAAACAAATTTAAGACATAATTAAAACAAAACCGTTTAAAACACGACGGCTGTTTTTAAAGATGTTTAAAACACTGCTCTTAAAACAAAGTGTTTTAAATATAACAACCCTGTTCTGAACGAACAAACTAAAAACAGTAATTTTATTTTAATCGTAAATTTTAATCTTAGATGGTAGCAAGATAAAATCCAAGCTGCTTAAATTTATGCACGCAGGCTGAAGTTTAAATCTTCCAAGACAGCATACATCATAATTCATAACAATAATACTCCTCAAAATACCGACATAAATCGAAATAATAAAATATATAAACTGGATTGTGCTTTTCCCTCAAGTTGGTTTCGAATGCACAATTGTTATTTATGCGTCAATTAAGTTCGACTTTTCTCTTCATCTGCCTTTGAGCCTTTCCGACCGGGTCGGTAAATAATCCAAACCCGGTTATTATTCGTATGATCCACAAAAAAGATAATAATTTTTGAATAATACAGAAGGAACCGTTTAACTTAATTTTAAAACAATATAAATTAAGGTTAAAATTATAATTTCAATAATTTAAAAAATTTAAATAACAAGATGTTCTGTACAGAAAGTTAAACAATACATTACATTTTCTAATAAATTGATTGTGAGTTATGTGAAGATCAAATTTATTTGACGTATAAAGCACTACTAACCTTTCTTCACACTTTTATTTGAATTACCAAATGTACATTTCGGACACAAAGTGACCATTATCAATGGATTAACACTGAAATGTACATTTGGTAATTCAAATAAAAGTGTGAAGAAAGGTTATTAGTGCTTTATTCGTCAAATTACATTTTCTAATATTTTTTAGTTTAATTGAAGTGAATATGAATTGTCTATAAACAACTAGTTGATCAATTTAAGAATGAGGATTTATATTGTATGTTCAATAAAAAAAAATCCTCTAGGGTGCCATGGTAAATATTGTAGGTTAGCGACTCTGAAATTATACATTAAAATATACATTAAAATGATTATGTAGTATTATTATTATTATGTCATTTTTTAAAGTATGTAGCTAACCTACATTAAAAAAAAACATTAATTCATGGCACTCTAGAGGTTTTTTTTTAATTGAACATACGATACATCGGGATATGTATACTGAAAAGAAAATGTACATGTAGAGACTTTTTATTTTTAATAATAATATAATAATAATAATAACTTTATTTGTATACTCAGTAACATAAAGGTACTCTAAAAAAAAAAAAAAAACTATAAAATCGTGGTACACAAATCACGAGGTGAGATTCAGTATCGGGTAATACATACCCAACTGTTCTTCCATCTTAACCTAGACACTATTAAAGGTAATATATATAATTATATGAATTTAATAAATTTTTCCTTCCTAAATAACACATTTACATTTTCACGACATTTTTTAGTATACACATCCTGATATGTACCGGGTGGGCAAATAAGCGAGGTAAGCGGCTGTATCTCAGAAACTAATGATCGTAGGGAGTTACGGTAACAAATTTTATAGGTAAAGTGGGCAAGGGAAAATGCTGGAAATTATTTTCAAGTTTCCAAGATGGCTGCCAGTGGGCGTTTTCTCCATCTTGAATTACATAAAGTTACGTTTCTCGCGATTTTCCCCAATGAATGTAACGAAAAAGTATTTGCGTTTTAATGCTAACCTAAAATGGAATATTTTTTGTAAAAATAATGTTTCTCTATCTTTCTAAGTAAAGTGGTGGGGGGTATTTAAATGTTGTTTTAAATAAATGTCTGTAACTTCGAAACGGCTTAATGGATTTGGATAAATTTGGTATCATTGAAAAGAGCATTTCTTGGGCTTTTAGGTTTCTTGTAATCACGACAGTTGTGACCTACACGGCCGCCGATAGAGGGCGTTATTTGATATGATAACCAAAATATTGGATTTTCTCAAAACATTTAAATGCGATGATATGACTTTTTTATACTAGAAAATAGACAAATGACCAACCAATAAGCCTGCGCAAACCGCATCTTAATATCTTTATTATTAAGATTATTATTATTATTCTAACGCTTGTTTTTCCACTCCTTGATTAAGCATGAAGTAAAATTTCGAGTTTAGAAAAGCCCGCAAATTTGGTTTGGTCGCGTAGCGAAGCAGAGCGACACTTTATTGAAAATGTGATGGTATTTTATTTTTTATAACTCTTCACCGGTAACTGAAACTAAATACATAAATAAAATTTGAATCACTTAAAAAATAACGGCCGGATTAATTTCTAATACAAAATGAATTGTAGCCTAAGGAAATAGTTAGGGTTTGTTTTATTGCTTGAAGAATGCGTTACCTATTTGGTAGTGACGGTATATATAAACAAAAGGTGAAACGTGCGTAATTAAAACGCATCGTAAATATCTTATGGGTAATATTAATAAAACAGTTGAACCGTTATAAATTTCGATAAATAATCCTATTTCATGATTCGGAAATAATTACAGTTTAATTTTTATTAGGAATAAAAATTAAACTTTAATTATTTCATGATTCAGAAATAATTACATTTTTATTTTTACTAAGAATAAAAATTAAACTTTAATTATTTCATGATTCAGAAATAATTACATTTTTATTTTTATTAAGAAATAAAATTAAACTTTGTTTATTTCTGAATCATGAAATAGGTTTATTAATCGAAATTTATAACGGTTTAACTGTTTTATATATCATCATAATTAAAAACATAAAAAATGTAAAATGTATTATTTCTCTAATTTCAGGCAGTGATAAGTAAATCACGTGTGATCTGCAAGTGTCACGGTGTGTCGGGTTCGTGTTCGATGATCACATGCTGGCAGCAGTTGCCGACCTTCAGAGAAGTCGGTAAGTCACACAAACGCTCTCCTCTTAGTAAATCGCTCATTGTTGTTCGAGCCGAAGAATTTTGATAGCTTACTGACATAGAAAGAATGCAGACCACAGAAAATGCTCTCGTCTATCGCACATACTTCAGTACTTCAGTTACAATCGTAAACCACATTCTTAAATATACTGTAAAAGCTCACCTGTTACGTCTAGTGCTTCCTTTCAGAGAGAAAAAAAACGTGCAGAGTTGATGGAGTGTTATATTAATTAAAATAGATGGCTTATGAAATCGTTCACAAATCGGTTGGAATAAATATAGACTTATTCACTTACACACTTTTAGAAAGTTTGACGTAGATCAATAACATGCTTATTAGAGGACAGAGCTGGGCAGGATTCGAATCATTCAGGATCGAATCCTGGATTCGAATCCTTTTGGAGGATTCAAAAGATGCATTCAAATATTTTAGTTCAACTGGATTCACGATCCGGACTCGTTACATTTTTTAAGAAGATTCGTATACGAATCTAAATGCGGGTGATTCGAATAGTTATAAAAGGATTAATTAAAATAGATGGCTTATAAAATCGTTCACAAATCGGTTGGAATAAATGCATCTTTTGAATCCTCCAAAAGGATTCGAATCCTGCCCAGCTCTGTCCTCTAATAAGCATGTTATTGATCTACGTCAATAACATGCTTATTAGAGGACAGAGCTGGGCAGGATTCGAATCATTCAGGATTCGAATCCTGGATTCGAATCCTTTTGGAGGATTCAAAAGATGCATTCAAATATTTTAGTTCAACTGTATTCACGATCCGGACTCGTTACATTTTTTAAGAGGATTCGTATACGAATCTAAATGCGGGTGATTCGAATAGTTACAAAAGGATTAATTAAAATAGATGGCTTATAAAATCGTTCACAAATCGGTTGGAATAAATATAAAATTATTCACTTACACACTTATAGAAAGTTTGACGTAGATCAATAACATGCTTATTATAGAACAGAGTTGGGCAGGATTCGAATCATTCAGGATTTGAATCCTGGATTCGTATCCTTTTGGAGGATTCAAAAGAGGCATTCAAATACTTTAGTTCAACTGGATTCACGATCCGGATTCGTTACATTTTTTTAAGAGAATTCGTATTCGAATCCAAATGCGGGTGATTCGAATCCTTATAAAAGGATTCGAATATTTATAAAAGGATTCGAATATTTATAAGAAGATTCGAATATTTATAAAAGGATTCGAATACTAACAAAAGAATTTGAATTTTCAAAAATAATTCGAATTAATTGTGAGGATTAACATGAAGAATGTATTTTGGGTGTTTAAAAATTTCTCGTTAAATCATTATTTTATACGCGTGGCGCATGAAGTAAAATTTCGAGTTTAGAAAAGCCCAGAAAATTTGTCTCGGGTCGCTGCGCGACCCTCGACAAATTTTCACGGGGCTTTTCTAAACTCGAAATTTTACTTCATGCTTAGTCTGGGAGCGGAAAACACTCGTTTAAGGCTTCAAATTGAACCCATAAAAAAACAATGAATATTTAAAGATTTACAACAAATAGGCGGGATTTGAAATACTTACACTTTAAAGAAACACTCCCTGTATATATTATATATATATATATATATATATATATATATATATATATATTTATAATAATTGTAATTTATAATTATATAATAAAAATAGGTAATGGAAATGAGACAAGCAAAAACAGTTAAAAATTTGTCGATTGAAATTAAAATCGTGAATACCCATTCATTCGCCCGGCGCTATCTAAACAAACGAACAAGGCGCTTCGCACTCATAATTTTTATTATTCGTTGTGATAAAATTCGGAAGGCACTATGAACCAATACATAGTCAAAACTACTTTCAGCAATTTTGTTATCTTTGCGCCATCTCGTATCCCAGAAACACACTACCAGCAAAAATTGGCCCTCTTAAGTGAGAAATTAATTAAAGATACATGTTATTCCTTTAATAACTATTGTTCCTTCAATAACTATAGTTCGATGTTCGATGTTAATGTCAGTTATAACATGAAGACAATTTAACATAAAGAAAAATTGAGTTTGTCAATCATTTGAATATCCACAAAATATAAAATCAAATTAAAGTTATTATCGACTTTCTGCAAAATGTTTGTCTCATTGAGACAAGTCTCCAAATACTCATTGAAACAACTACTTCTCGAGCTAATACCCCGACAGATATTGAATTATAAAATGAATATTTGCGTTACACGACAGCACTGCTGTTCTATGCATAATTTATATGCAAAATGCAACATCAGGTCAAATTATTCTCTCACCAAACTAAATGAAACTGACATTGGTGAAATCTAGCATTAGTCTAACATTTTTCACATTCTCTGAAATTATATTGAAACGAAACAGTTTTGTTTTTAAGTAGTTGTGTTAAAATAGTAAAGCCTCACTTAACTACTAAAAGTTTGCAACAAATCTATTGTGTTCAAAAGCAACAGCTCCAAACGAAAATTGTAAGTACTGGCTTTGTTCAAAGCAGATGCGTTCTCTAAAACTATTTTAATATTAATGAAATTATTCCATTCCTATTCAACGTTTTTGGAAAAACAAATCTCTTTTATTCTTTATTTAAGGGTTATGAGATTTAATATTAAATATTTCCGAAATAAGAATCCAATTGTTTAGTTGTTTTTTCTTTTGATAGTTTTAAGATTTAGCATCTACCATTGACGATTTAACAAAAAGAGGAACAATAAGTGCAAACGGGTTTCCAATTAAAACGGGACAGGTTTGATTTACACGGCGTAAACCAGAAGCAATTTAATTTGATTTTTTGTTTTTTTTTTTGTTCTTGTGCGCGAATCTGAATCCCCCACGTCGGCGATTATTTATGGCATAAGAGCCCCCATAAAATATTAGCCGTGCAAGAAAACCATTAAAGTTGCAAATGCGATAAATAATAAACTACTCATCAACTCCTCCATCAACTTGTTGATGATATAATAAATATACGACCATAAACAATTTAAATTATAGAGGAAATGCTTTCTTTAAATACACATATCTCGATGTATACAGAGAGTTTTATGTAACACCGAACATATTCATCCAGTACAATTTGACACCTTTATTCTTGAAGTTATGTATAAATTGGGTTGTCTATATGACCAATAAAAATTGTAGCCAATCAATCACAATTAATGCCTCAACTTGTACACACAGGAAGTTTTCCTTTCAAGTACACATGTCCTTAGTACACCGTATATGTCGTAAATCTTTAAATACTAGTTGTTAAAAAAAAAATGAAACTTGAAATAAGTGTGTTCCACTCCCAGACTAAGCATGAAGTAAAATTTCGAGTTTAGAAAAGCCTGAAAATTTGGTTTGGTCGCGTAGCGCGAAGCGCGGAGCGGCCAAACCAAATTTTCAGGCTTTTCTAAACTCGAAATTTTACTTCATGCGCCACCGGTACAAAACACTGACTTATTACAAAGTTTAAAACACACCGCTAAACTTTACATTGCATTAGTGTTTTGTACCGGTGGCGCATGAAGAAAAATTTCGAGTTTAGAAAAGCCTAAAAATTTGGATTTGCCGGACTCGCTTCGCTCCACCCGGCAAATCCAAATTTTCAGGCTTTTCTAAACTCGAAATTTTACTTCATGCTTAGCCTGGGAGTGGAAAACACACGTTTAATACTTGAAATTAAATTCTTTTAACAAACCGAGCGTCGGCAAATGTACAACGTATGCTTATGTATACTTAAAAAAAATCTTGTTATAAAAATGTTCAGTGTTACATAAAACTCTCTGTATATACGCTGTAATTTTTACAGGAACTCGTTGTTTATTCTAAGATTTCAATTTAAAGATTCTAACAGATGTTTTCACTCTTTGATTAGGCATAAAGTAAAATTTTAAGTTTAGATAACCCTGAAAATTTGGATTTGCCGGCAAATGAATATTTTCAGGCTTCTATAAACTCAAAATTTTACTGAGATTCTAATAAATGTTTCCACTCCTTGATTAATCATGACGTAACAAATCAAGTTTGGAAATCCTGAAAATTTGGATCCAAATTTCAGGCTTTTCTAAACTCGAAATTTTATTGCACGTGCCACGCCCCAGCAAATCCAAATTTTCAGGCTTTTCCAAACTCGAAATGTTACTGCATGTGCCAGGCCCCAGCAAATCCAAATTTTCAGGCTTATCTAAATTCAAAATTTTACTTCATGCTTAACCTAGAAGTGGAAACGTATGTTTAAAAAATCAAATAAAATACTATAATAAAAGATAAATATTGAAGAACGTTTTAAATAAAATAGTTTGCAGAGGGCCCCAAAGTTCTAGTTACGCCATTAATGGTAACTAGGCAGACAAGCCATTAGCCTATGTTCAAAATTTTACATGTTTGTATCTAAAAGCTACCATGTAGGAGCAAACACTATATTTTTACCATTAAACCCTCCCGAATTTTATAGAATTCCCTTCGACTTTTTTTGGCTAATGCCTTACAGCCAGACGACAGGTAAACACGTGATAGGATTGTTATTATTACAAGACAGAAAAAATTGACCAAAGCAAAAAGCCTCTTCTTTAAAGAATGAATTTACAAGGTGTCCCAAAAAGGGTGAGTGCAGAGCGATACTGCGAAATGGTTAGTAATTTCCTAGCTCCATCTTTGCAACAGTTTGGTGGCTTTAATGCAGTAACTTGGTTTCAACAAGATGGAGCCACGATTCACACATCAAACCCTTCAATTGAAGCACTAAACGAGCTATTCCCTAATAAACTAATTTCGTGAAGAGGTGATGTTAACTGTCCATCACGCAATCCAAACCTGAGTTATTTGGACTATTTCTTATGGGGGTACCTTAAAGAAAATGTGTACATCGATAAACCAAGGACATTGACGCAATTAAAGGATAATATCGCAGCAGAAATGGCATCGATACCTCAAGCAAAGTGTCATCGCGTAGTAGAAAATCTACGCTCAAAGATAGAGAAGTGCCAGAAGCGAAACAGTAGACATTTATCTTTGATTTATTTTACTGTAAAACTGCACTCACTCTTTTTGGACACCCTGTACAAACAATGTTCTGATAAGTAGCAATATTGCTCACTCTAAACACAATTATTTAAAGACAAAGCATCACTATTTAAAGATAAATATTGTTTTGGAAGGAAAAGTTGATTTTGCTATTATAATGAGGGAAAACTAGTCTGACTTTGACGATTTCTAGCCAATTCCAAATATGGGAGTTTCTGAACACCCTTTACATTTCGATACTTGTTCTACACCTATTGTATGTGTATGTTAGTTACCCTTTGTTGTGTCTTTGAAAACTTGAAATTATCCAACAAATCCATTTGCACCAATAAATCCACAACAAAAGGCAATAATAACAGATTAGTATAAAAACCTCTTGTCAATTTTGCTATTATAATAAGGGATGTTCAAAAACTAGTCTGACTTTGACGATTCCCAGCCAATTCCAAATATGGAAGTTTCTGAATACCCTTTACATTTCGATACCTGTTCTATACCCATTGTATGTGTATGTTAGTTACCCTTTGTTGTGTCTTTAAAAACTTGAAATTATCAAACAAATCCATTTGTTAGCTCTGATGTTGAGTGGATTGTGGATCAAACAGCGAGATGGTTCAATTAATAAACTGCAGTCGTTTCAACACTTATAATTTTCAGGAAACACAAAATACAATTTACAAAGCACGTATTTACTCTGTCACAGTTTACGATGTTCTTTCGCGGTGTTAAAACCGACCACCCTTGTTGCCTCGGCCACCCCCTACTCTCGCTAAAGAGGGGTTGGGGTAAAAGCAGGTAGAGAGACTTAACACCATTTGCGCCAATAAAACCACAACAAAAGGCAATAATAACAGATTAATATAAAAACCTCTTGTCAATTTTGCTATTATAATAAGGGATGTTCAAAAACTAGTCTGACTTTGACGATTCCCAGCCAATTCCAAATATGGAAGTTTCTGAATACCCTTTACATTTCGATACCTGTTCTATATCCATTGTATGTGTATGTTAGTTACCCTTTGTTGTGTCTTTAAAAACTTGAAATTATCAAACAAATCCATTTGCGCCAATAAAACCACAACAAAAGGCAATAATAACAGATTAATAAAAATACCTCGTGTCGAATTAACGCACGCCATACAAAGAGAACGTCGAAAACAGGTTTTCGGGATCGCCAGGCGAGCCGCGCGGTGCAATGGGTGCAGAAACCGACGAGCGCGATATTATCTGGAATGAAATTGTCCATTACTTATCTTCTCCGCGGCCAGAACAATTAACTGACAGCATTGTTGCTGCCGCGGCCGATGCATTCCGAGAACACGAAAGGAAACATATTCTTCGAGGCGTCGAGTGCGTGATGTCTTCTATTCAATTTTCCCGGTAAGAAGATAAGGCGCTCTGTTTTGTAACAGTAGCCGGTGTGCCAGCTTTTCATTGAAAACGATAACAGGACTTTGTAACAGTTGATTCCGATTATGAATGCTGACTCGCGTTGGTCATCTACAAAAAAAATGTCAGAGATAACCAAGTGTGATGATTTGTTGGAAGCTGGGGAAAAAAACAAACTGGCGTTTTGCTTCGGAGATTACGAGCACTTAATGTCTGATATTTAATACTGTATTTTCTTGAGGATGATTATTGTAGATAGCTTTCATGAAGTCTACTAATATATGTATATGAAAAGAGGACTGACAATAAGATTCTATTGTTAGCAATTTTTATTTTAACATGTAAGGCAACAAAAGGACCAACAATAATAGGCTTCTATTGTTATTCCTCTTTTGATACGGTTTTATGTGTAAGGCAGCAAATATTGTTCAAACAAAAAATACTCGTAAAACATGCGGATTTAATCCAAGGGAAACATTTTCTACAAGAGAATGTATTTTCTCCATAGTAATAATGTTTTGTAATTTTGTAGCATCCAGTTACAATTTCTGGATGCTACAAAATTGCAAGACAATGAATTTAGTCTATAGCAAGAACTAAATAATTTTTTGTAAGGCAAAAAATTTGATCCAATGAAAAATCCTTGGTAGGACAATTAATTTGTTTCAATGGAAGAGATTACTAGTATAATTTTAATAGAAACTGGACATGACTGAATAGCTAACCACCTAAGTCAATTCCCTAATATTCATCTAATCCCCCAACCCGATTTCCATCCATTACCCTTCCTTAAATAAAGTATTTTGTAAGATAGCGAATTTAATTTAAAAGAACAATATCTCAGATATTGTAAAACGACAAACAAATGTCTAGAGAAAAATCTCATGTTTCACAAAGACATTCTATTTGATCTATAGGAGGAATCTTTTAACAAACAAATAAAGATTAAAACAAATAAAGGCTACAAATTCTTTTCTAAGATAATAATCGAGAATAGGAACCCTACGAATAACAACAAATTTGGCCCAAGAGAAGAAACGTTTGTAAGGCGTCGAATTTTAACTCAAAGCTACAACCATATTTTTTTCTAGGTAACATATTAAAATAAAAGATTTCTTTATAAGACTGCAAATTTGAATCAAGAGAAGTACACCTTCGTTTTTAATTTAAATTTAATTTAAATCATCCAGTATTAGATTCAAAAATGTTTCACCACGGGTTAAGTGAGAAATTAATTAACGACACTGATAAAACTTATTGGAACACCCGAGATAATCGTGTAAAATAAACTTACAATTGTATACACACACACGTAACATAAAAATGCTCACTGTAATCCTAAACCTTTTGTTATTTTTTTTTTTTAGTATTTTAAACCATTCAATCCAATCCAATAAAAGCACTTACTCTTTCGCCTTAATAATTTCCCGTAACATATCTTCCAAAGAACCCACATATTTTGAAAACCTTTCATCTGTGCGTTTTTCCTTAACCATTAATTCACATTTGGCTAGGAGCCTCCTCAGGTTCGCCTCCTGTCTAGAGAGACCCATTTTTGGTGAATTTTGCGTCCTAAAACTGCCACATGTTGAAATATAACAGCATACTCATTCT
Organism: Philonthus cognatus; assembly: GCA_932526585.2. Lineage (NCBI taxonomy): Eukaryota > Metazoa > Arthropoda > Insecta > Coleoptera > Staphylinidae > Philonthus > Philonthus cognatus. Next base: position 51,115,595 of record OW052247.1, on the reverse strand, counting down.
GATGATCATGGTGTAAACATGCGAACATAACCTTAAAATTATTTTAATGTTTTGTGCGAGGTAGAAAGTGGAATTTAATTTAAAAAAAGATATTTAGTGGGATTGAAACGGTAAGTTCTTAATTATTTCTGTTGAAAATTGTCCAGAAAGTAATTTGATAGAGTTTTAATTGTAATCCAACTGTACAACATATATCATATACAGGGTGTCCCATTAGTGCGGTCTCGGAAGATATCTCAGCTCTCGTTAAAGATAGAAAAAAAATGTTTTCACAAAATTTGCTTGATTTTAAGAGCTGCATAACTTAAAATTATTTTCAAATATACAGGGTGTCCCATTATTCCATACTTAATACCAACTTTGTTATTTTAAATGGAACACCCTATATATTATTTTTTTATTTGATCCGCCTTTAAATAACCTACACAAAGATATATCATTATTGGCACTTTAGGTTATTTGTTACTTCAGAAAAAAATATTTTTTGAAAATTTTGGCAGTTTTAGTACTTTACTTAAAAATTCACTGTGTCCTTATTTTTTAAGATATCAGTCTGTAATTTTACACACATATGCAGTAAAGAATGCTCTATCCATTGACCATAACACATTATAATATTACTTATAAAACCTAATAAAAAACTACCTTCTAATATTTAATATTTAAAATGTACATAACTTCATTTTCTTAAATGGGACACCCTATATTTCTTTACTTTATCAGATCCGCAATGAAAAATGCTTTATTTTTTGTATAACATACCCTATATCTATTTTTATTAGTTTTTGAGATATTAACATTTTCCTGTCATATATGGGAAATTAGGCCACAATCAGCATTTAATTAATCTCTAATGGACGTCTAACTTTAATGGTATTTAGATATTTCAGTTTTACTTCAAATCATTTATTTATGACATAATATAATTACATTTATAATATCAAAGTAAACAATATAACGACAATGGAAACAAGTAAACCGTATTAATATTAACAGATTAGCATATAATAAATTTGATAATTATATTAAGTGTTCGATATGGCCTCCATTTTGGTTTTGGCACACTTGAAGCCTCCGTATGAAGCTTTGATTGACACTTACTAAGTTGTCTACAGTAATGGCACGCATAACATTACTAATTCTATTTTTCATATCCTCTTGTGTTGTTGCAGGTATTTTATAAACTTCTTCCTTCACAACACCCCATAAAAAAAAGTCCAGTTTTGTTAAATCGGGTGACATCGCTGGCCATGGAATTGGTCCTCCTCTTCCAATCCATTTGTTAAGAAAAGTTTGGTCTAAATATTGTTTAACTTGTCGACTATAGTGTGGTGGTGCGCCATCTAATTGTAACCGTGCATTTTGTAACGTTCTTAACGGCAATTCATCCAACCAGGTTTCGAACTGATTTTGAAGAAAATTTAAAAACGTATCACCAGTAACATTTCCATTAAAGAAATACGGACCAATAATCCTATTCCCAATAATTCCAGCCCAAACATTAAGAGACCATTTATGTTGATGGTCTATACAAACAATATGGTTCGGGTTATGGTCATCGTAATAATGATAATTATGTCTATTAACGAAACCATTTCTATGGAATATCGCTTCGTCGGTAAACAAAATATTGTTAAAAAAGTTCGGTTCAACTTGATGTTTTTGTAACGCCCAATTACAAAAATCCAATCTTTTTAAAAAATCAGTCTCACCTAATTCCTGCACCAACTGAACGTGATAGGGATGAAATTTGAATCTCTTTGTTATTTTGTTTATTGTTGATTTGGGAATATCAAGTTGTTTTTCTAACTGGCGGGAAGAAATTTGAGGGTTCTCAACAATGGACTGAATTACCAAATGTTCATTCTCTTCTTTCGTTGTCCTTTTCTTTCTCTTTAATTTTAGAGGGTACATGATACTTCCTGTGCTTTCAAATCGGTTCTTCAATCTCACAAACGCTGCTGCATTAGGATGCCGTTCCGCATTTGGATACTTTTGTGCATATATTCGACTTGCAAGAAAACAATTTTCTTCACTTGCACCCAAAACGTATGTCATTTTTATTAATTCTTCTTTTGAAAAATTCCTTATTGCGTTATCAAAAATTCAATAATATTAATAATAGTGTTAACAGCACTTTATTTATCTGTATGTCAAATAAATACGTTTGTTTACTTTATCAATTGTTTTTCATGGCCTCCTTTATTGCATTCATGATATATTAAAAAATGACAAAATTTGTTTATATTGTTTACTTTGATATTATAAATGTAATTATAATATGTCATAAATAAATAAAGTAAAGTAAAACTGAAACATCTAAATACCATTAAAGTTAGACAACCTTTAAAGACTAATTTAATGCTGATTGTGACCTAATTTCCCATATTTGACAGAAAAATGTTAATATCTCCAAAACTAATGAAAATAGATATAGGGTATGTTATACAAGAAATAAAGCATTTTTTATTGCGGATTTGATAAAATAAAAAAATATAGGATGTCCCATTTAAAAAAATGAAGTAATGTACATTTTAAATATTAAATATTCGAGGGTAGTTTTTTACTAGGTTTTATAAGTAATATTAAAATGTGTTATAGTCAATTGATAGAGCATTCTTTACTGCATATGTGTGTAAAATTTCAGACTGGTATCTTAAAAAATACGAACACAGTGAATTTTTAAGTAAAGTACTAAAACTGCCAAAATTTTCAAAAAATATTTTTTTTTTTAAGTAACGAATTACCTAAAGTGCCGATAATGATATATCTTTGTGTAGGTTATTTAAAGGCGGATCAAATAAAAAAATAATATATAGGGTGTTCTATTTAAAATAACAAAGTTGGTATTAAGTATGGAATAATGGGACACCCTGTATATTTGAAAATAATTTTAGGTTATGCAGCTCTTAAAATCAAGCAAATTTCGTGAAAACATTTTTTTTTCTATCTTTAACGAGAGCTGAGATATCTTCCGAGACCGCACTAATGGGACACCCTGTATATATATATATATATCAGCAAGGGGAGGGGGACACTTGGCACAAGTGAAATATGTTTATTTTTTATGAGGAAAATTAACAAATTTCACTTTTGCCATTATCAAAGTAAAGCAGCGATATGAATGTTGAAAGAGGATAGTAAATGTAGAAAATATGAATGTAAATATCAGGGAATGAGTATGAAAATGTTGATGGTTATTGTTTATATTGCCTTTTCAACAAGTATACATTTTGATGATGAATAGCCACATTAACATGTGCTTGTGAAACCTTTGCTTTTGGTATTCCACTCCAACCTTAAACTTTTATTCCTTGCATAATTCCACAGCAATTGTAAAATTACGTACTTAACATTTAAAATTGATTTCGACACCGCCGTGATAAATCATTCCGGAAGACAAGTATTGTAACCTGGGTGTATAATTTCGGTGACTTACATACCTTCTGCATTCCTTGGTCGTGTTGTTTCGGGGTGGTCGAACGCACACCCTTCATCCTGCCACGATTTGAATTACAGTCATTTTAATAATTGTTAATGGTGAATGATTGCGGCCCTCGTAACGTCGCCGTCTGTAATTTTAGTTGGCATTTATTTATCTAAACGTCGCATAAATTATACGCGATACGGATTTATTGCTCGTTTTGCCGATCGTGATTACGATTTCATGTTACGCTAAAATTAATTTTTTATACTCTTTCGAACAATGATAATATTGTAATAAAGTGACAATAAAGGGGTTTTAGCTCGGGAAGTAGTTGTTATAACGAGTGTTTGGTATAGTCTTTGTAAGACTAACTTGTTGTAGATTGCGAAAAGAATCGCACTTCTAATCAGGATTGTTAAAAAAGAAAAACGTTTTTTTATTTTAATTTAAACAGTTTTTTTCATTGAAACATTAACAATTAAAAACATGTTCAAAACATGTTTGAAACACGTTTAAAACATGTTTAAAACATAACATACAGGGCCATTTTCTTTTAAGTATACATATCCCCATAATTACAACGTTTTTTAAATTTGCGGGAATTCGTTGTTTTAAAGCTGCTAATTTGAAGCTTTAAACGAGTGTTTTCCACTCCCAGACTAAGCATAAAGTAAAATTTCGAGTTTAGAAAAGCCTAAGAATTTGGATTGGCCGCGTAGCGAAGCGGAGCGGCCAATCCAAATTAGGCTTTTCTAAACTCGAAATTTTACTTTATGCGCCACGCTTAAGAACACTGATCTACAGTGAAGTTTTAAAAACACAGACATACAACAACGATTATAGGCAACCTAATATACGTTAGAGTTATTGGGTTGCCTATAATCACTCTCTTAAACAATTTGTTCAGCGGAGAATTTGACTCACGTTTTATTTACATCTACATGATAGATTGCTAAAGCCGTATATTTTAAAATTTACGAATTTGGAAGAATTTGACTCACGTTTTATTCACATCTACATGATAGATTGCTAAAGCCGTATATTTTAAAATTTACGAAATTTCAGTGTTTTATAGGTGTGGCGCATGAAGTAAAATTTCGAGTTTAGAAAAGCCTAATTTGGATTGGCCGCTCCGCTTCGCTACGCGGCCAATCCAAATTCTTAGGCTTTTCTAAACTCGAAATTTTACTTCATGCTTAGTCTGGGAGTGGAAAACCCTCGTTTAAATATTCAAATTGAAATCTCTCGTAACGTCGCCGTCTGTAATTTTAGTTGGCATTTATTTATCTAAACGTCGCATAAATTATACGCGATACGGATTTATTGCTCGTTTTGCCGATCGTGATTACGATTTCATGTTACGCTAAAATTAATTTTTTATACTCTTTCGAACAATGATAATATTGTAATAAAGTGACAATAAAGGGGTATTAGCTCGGGAAGTAGTTGTTTTAACTTGTTGTAGATTGCGAAAAGAATCGCACTTCTAATCAGGATTGTTAAAAAAGAAAAACGTTTTTTTATTTTAATTTAAACAGTTTTGTTTCATTGAAACAGCGTTTGAAACATTAACAATTAAAAACATGTTTAAAACATGTTTGAAACACGTTTAAAACATGTTTAAAACAGAACATACAGGGCCATTTTCTTTTAAGTATACATATTCCCATAATTACAACGTTTTTTTAAATTTGCGGGAATTCGTTGTTTCAAAGCGGTTAATTTGAAGCTTTTAACGAGTGTTTTCCACTCCCAGACTAAGCATAAAGTAAAATTTCGAGTTTAGAAAAGCCTAAGAATTTGGATTGGCCGCGTAGCGAAGCGGAGCGGCCAATCCAAATTAGGCTTTTCTAAACTCGAAATTTTACTTTATGCGCCACGCTTAAAAACACTGATCTACAGTGAAGTTTTAAAAACACACACATACAACAACGATTATAGGCAACCTAATATACGTTAGAGTTATTGGGTTGCCTATAATCACTGTTTTAAACAAATTGTTCAGCGGAGAATTTGACTCACGTTTTATTCACATCTGCATGATAGATTGCTGAAGCCGTATATTTTAAAATTTACGAAATTTCAGTGTTTTATACGTGTGGCGCATGAAGTAAAATTTCGAGTTTAGAAAAGCCTAATTTGGATTGGCCGCTCCGCTTCGCTACGCGGCCATTCCAAATTTTCAGGCTTTTCTAAACTCGAAATTTTACTTCATGCTTAGTTTGGGAGTGGAAAACCCTCGTTTAAATATTCAAATTGAAATCTCTCGTAACGTCGCCGTCTGTAATTTTAGTTGGCATTTATTTATCTAATCGTCGCATAAATTATACGCGATACGGATTTATTGCTCGTTTTGCCGATCGTGATTACGATTTCATGTTACGCTAAAATTAATTTTTTATACTCTTTCGAACAATGATAATATTGTAATAAAGTGACAATAAAGGGGTATTAGCTCAGGAAGTAGTTGTTTTAACTTGTTGTAGATTGCGAAAAGAATCGCACTTCTAATCAGGATTGTTAAAAAAGAAAAACGTTTTTTTTATTTTAATTTAAACAGTTTTTTTCATTGAAACAGCGTTTGAAACATTAACAATTAAAAACATGTTTAAAACATGTTTGAAAGACGTTTAAAACATGTTTAAAACAGAACATACAGGGCCATTTTCTTTTAAGTATACATATCCCCATAATTACAACGTTTTTTTAAATTTGCGGGAATTCGTTGTTTCAAAGCGGTTAATTTGAAGCTTTTAACGAGTGTTTTCCACTCCCAGACTAAGCATAAAGTAAAATTTCGAGTTTAGAAAAGCCTAAGAATTTGGATTGCCCGCGTAGCGAAGCGGAGCGGCCAATCCAAATTAGGCTTTTCTAAACTCGAAATTTTACTTTATGCGCCACGCTAAAAAACACTGATTTACAGTGAAGTTTTAAAAACACACACATACAACAACGATTATAGGCAACCTAATATACGTTAGAGTTATTGGGTTGCCTATAATCACTGTTTTAAACAATTTGTTCAGCGGAGAATTTGACTCACGTTTTATTCACATCTACATGATAGATTGCTGAAGCCGTATATTTTAAAATTTACGAAATTTCAGTGTTTTATACGTGTGGCGCATGAAGTAAAATTTCGAGTTTAGAAAAGCCTAATTTGGATTGGCCGCTCCGCTTCGCTACGCGGCCAATCCAAATTTTCAGGCTTTTCTAAACTCGAAATTTTACTTCATGCTTAGTCTGGGAGTGGAAAACCCTCGTTTAAATATTCAAATTAAAATCTTAAAAAAAAGACAACGAATGTCATAAAATTTATAGTGTATACAATAAATTTTGCCAAATAAAGACCAAACATGTCTTTATTTGGCAAAATAAATATATTTTAAGACATTGAATAATGCCCAAAGACAGAACTAAGTGATAAATCAAAATGACAGATTCCGAATTTGATTTAAGAGAAGAATACCTCCATTGGCACTTAATTTGATCGAGAGAAAGAATCCTTCTTAAGGTCTTAATAAAGACAACAAGGTCGCTTTTAAGACGTGTACAGAATAAAATCAGTGATAACAAATTTGGCCCAAGGGAAGAAATATGACCTATAACTATTTGAATTTGCTCCAAAGACAAACCCTTTTTTTCTTCAATGTACCTGAAAGAAAAATGTCCTGTATTTAAAAATCACATTTATGCACACACTCTTGTCATATTTTATTGTAATAAAATGTTGTGTTTAATAATGTAATTTGAAATATCTTCAAGAATTTAGCTAAAATTTAAAAACGTAAACAAAAAATTTTAATGAAGTAGTATAAAATATAGTTTAGCAAATTTAAGATAATAAAAAAAACGTTTTAGACCAATTTAACCTTTATAACATGTTTTAAACAAATTTGAGATTTAAAACATGTTTAAAACAAAACCGTTTAGAACACGAGCGCTGTTTTTAAACATGTTTAAAACACTATTTTAAACCAAAGTGTTTTAAACATAACAACCCTGCTTTTAATGTTTAAAGTATTCTGCAACCAAAAATTGGCAATTTCATTTATACTTATAAAGTGATATGTCCTTTTATTTGATAAAAATAGAATCATAATACAAATTTATTTGTCTGCATTTTAAACGAATATTTTTAGTAATAAATTGTTTTAAATTTCAATGCGGAGACTATAATTTCGACAATCATAAATGATTTATACGATTTTAAATACCACTTCTGAAGCAATAAATCATCAATAGCACCGAAGCAAATCATCGAATGGCCACAAATTTAATTACACATAACTAATTTAACGACGTATCATTGTCCATTCATTCATCCAAACATCCATTCAGGAATCCGAAACAACGAGGAATAAATAACCTCGATCATCTGCATCCTCTGGGTGCGTCCCATAGGAGAAGAAAATCCCCGTCGCACATTTATCATTAGAATTTTTCCACACCAGCAAACGGTAATTAATTAAACGCACACGCACCAGGTTCAAAAACATCGGAAGATTTAAGAAAATCCTTTTCACGACAAGGGTTGTATTAGCATAAACATTTTATAAGTAGACAAGTACACGGGATCTTCACCAGAATGGAATAGTTGACCAATTGATTGCGCGCTGCATTTATATTTATGGTTAGAAGAGTCTTAAAGACAAGACGAGACAAGGCTGAAGACTGACCGCACACGTTGTATTTGCATATGCAATCAAGTCGTGTGTCTTTATTTATTTGCCTATATACGTGTAGATGGATTTTTCACGATTTTCGGTTCGGTGAACCTGTGTGCAATTACGGAAGAACAAAAGGAGCGATAAGTCCGAGGAGGTTGGGATTAAATTGTAAATTATGGGTTTTGCGGTGATGATTAATTGCGACCTGCCGGGGTCGGGTTTTAACAATTGCATCGGGCTTAATGGAAAGTGAAAAGGGAACAGGTGTGCTGGCCGCGTTTCTCCTCCAAGGGACAAGTTGAGATGTTCGTCTTGATATGAAACGTCCAGGCACGCGTGAGGTGTTTTTCAGAAAAAAAAAATTATGTAATCCCTGCATCTTATTCAACATCATTTTAATACCTACATTAGAAATTGTAATACAAATGAATACCTTAAGAAGTATAATATATAAAATTACGAAAAAACTATTCGTGAAAATGCAAACAAAGTCTTAGTTAATAAGACAACTTAAGACGATAAATATCCATTGAAACAACTACTTCCCGTGCGAATACACCTCCGGATATTGAATTATACAATGAAATATTTAAAATCTTATTTAATTTGATTTGTTACAACGCTCTATTAAAGTATATGTAACGTTTAGGTCAAATTCTCTTCAAACCAACTAACAAATACAAATTTAAAATGGAAGGAGAGATAACAAAAAAAATTAAAATTAGAAGTGAAAGGACTTGGATTAAAACTAATGTCTTAGGCCATCTATAGACGCGTTTCGAGATTTATCTCTCTTCAGTATAGCTTTGCTTATTGTTATCTCTCCTTCCATTTTAAATTTGTATTTGTTAGTTGGTTTGAAGAGAATTTGACCTAAACGTTACATATACTTTAATAGAGCGTTGTAACAAATCAAATTAAATAAGATTTTAAATATTTCATTGTATAATTCAATATCCGGAGGTGTATTTGCACGGGAAGTAGTTGTTTCAATGGATATTTATCGTCTTAAGTTGTTTTATTAACTGAGACATTGTTTCCATTTTCACGAATAGTTTTTTCGTAATTTTATATATTATGTTTAAAGTGTGCAAACTATAAGAAGCGAAAGTTTATTTTCTCGAATTCAAATAGTTTTAAATTTGAATTTATCTTGTTTACCTTAAGAAGTATATAAAAGTATTAAATGTCCTTAATCCATTATGTTTAGTAACATGTACAAATACTGTTAATATTTAAGTTTGATAAACATAATCACTGTTATAGTTGCAGTTGATTCTGGAAAATAAATCTTTATCCTAAATTCCGATCTGACTTATCTGTTGGATTCTGTTTGATTTAATTAAATTTGTTTGCTATTAATTAGAACGCGTGTCTTCTCTAATTAATTACCCTGAACTCTTTTTCCAAAAAGTGGTGTTCCTGTCTCGGCGAACGAGTGTAGGACGGTTTGAATTTATTTCCGAGCGGCTTCCACTTGATGAATGCCCATTGCTCAATAGTTAATAGTCATTTAATTGCTGTTCGCTTGTAACAACTACACCCGTATTTCTAATTAATACTTAATTGGATAATGTATTTAGGGAAGAAATAACTTTTCCTTGAGAATATTTTCAGAAAACTGGTATAGGGATAAGTAGTAAGGGCGACTGCATTTATATCATATGTTTTTTTATTTTTTTTTTATTTTGGGTTTTACGTCATCTATTTCCGCTGCTAAGGCCAATCATGACGCCGGAGATTAGGTCTACAGCTATCCGGGAATTTTGCCGAACCCGGTGGGAGTTCCAACCCACCGGTAGGGATCTTTAACGTGCACGCAACATCCAGGCAGTACACGGGTCCTACATGCATTTAACGTCATATCCGAGAAGACGGAGTGTTTGGCATTTTTATCCTAACCTATATAAATGCAGACAACTTGTTAGGCCGGTATTTGAACCCCGGTCCGTGGGTATCATATGTTCAATTAAAAAAAACCTCTAGACCAGTGGTCTCCAAACTATGGCCCGCGGGCCAAACCCGGCCCGCGACTTGCATGAATCCGGCCCGCGATTGTTTGTATTTTTTTTGTAAATGTCCAGTGGTCTCCAAACTACGGCCCGCGGGCCAAATCCGGCCCGCGACTTGCATGAATCCGGCCCGCGATTGTTTGTATTTTTTTTGTAAATGTCATATTTTGAAAATATTGTAACAATTGTTCCTTCAATTTTTCATAATTTTATAAAATTAATCGGATCTTGGCCGACTTTATTATGTAGAATTGTATTTGTGGCCCGCGAAGAAGATAGTTTGGAGACCCAGGCTCTAGAGTGCCATGATTTAATCTCTTCTCAAATTTAAAATGGCTACACACTATAGGAATTGACATATAAAACGTCAGACACCATAATTATAATTACAGTGCCTTGATTAAACACAGTGGCGACAACTGTGGTATTCTTTTTGATTGGTTGTTAGTAATTGTGACCCAATATGGCGGCCAACAAGCGGCTTAGCTAGGAGGTATAAAGTTGGTCACAGCAATTTCGTCTAAAGGTTGTGCTTTATTTCACTTACCCCAAAATCGTATCCCAAAAATTCGCAAAGTTAAATAGAATTAACCTAAACACGTTAATTTGAGGTGTTAACCATTACATTTTCTTATTTCAAAATTAAAAGAATAGCACCCGCCCATGGATGACGCTTCAAGTGAAAGATGACAACACTTGCTGTCACAATTGAATATCAGGCGTTTGTACAGGGCTTTCATTAATTCCCGAACCCCACGTGACTAAATTTAAAATTGCCGCGTAAATTATTGTATTTGTACGTTGGAGGCTTTGAAAAAAGTAACCAAATGTTACTAAAGTCAAATTTGACATAAACGTTTATGCGCGGTGCATCGTTAAACCAACCTTTGAGATCTTACAAGATTCGCCCGGAATTTTCAGGTAAGCAAAAATTGTTTAATTATTCTGAAACATTGAGTTTTATTTCTATTTATTTTGCAGAGTCAATTTGCTAGGATAAGCAAATACTGCGAAAATGGTATTTACAACGAAAAAATTAATAAAAATTAGTTACATTTTTGAAGATGAGCCTATTTTTTAATCATTTTAAATATAATATTTTCAGTCGTCATAAAAATACGCCGGCGAATAAATATTTTTAAATCTAGGGAATTTTTGTGTGAGCCATACCACCTTGTACATTTGGTTGCCTATTATTTTTGGTCACGTGGGGTTCGGGAATTAATGAAAGCCCGGTATTATAACCTATTCTCTTGATTAATATTGCCTCATCATAGCGGATGACAGGGAGCTGTCGCCACTGTGTTTTTTTTTTATTATTAGGTGGAAGGGGAAATCCTTTTATGGACAAAGTGTCGGACTCCTTTCAATCACATGACTGAGAGCCTACCGACTAAAACTCCTCCCACTTTAAACTGGCGTCGACTGCTGTGACCATTGGCCGGTTTACTATAGCTAAGGTAAACATTTTAAAAAGAAAGAAAAAAAAATAAAAGAAAATAAAACGACCAAGTGTATATGGCTCGGACGCTGGGACAGTACAAATACAAAACGCACAAATCAAAGTGTAATAAATATAAATAACGCAGGTAACATGTCTAATGTAGAAAGTCAGACAGACAAAATGCCAAATATTAAGACAAGGACGCTCAGCACATTACACACCTAAATTTTCTTAAATAGACCTGTCTCCCTAAGAAACTCAATGACGGTTTTACACGAACGCTGTTCTAATGTCCTAGCTATATCATTTGGAAGCCTGTGTCTATCGCGTTGAGTTGCATAGACTCTACATTCTTCCAATATATGCCTCACCGTAAGAGGGTTGTGACATATGTCGCATGTTGGTGCGGGGTCGCCGGTGAGAAGATGGGAATGGGTCAGATTAGTATGACCCACCCTGAGACGGACAAGAGCTACCTCCTCTCTTCTCGTTAGCGGATCCGGTGATCTCCATGCTGCAACCGATGGCTTTACGCCACTGTGTTTAATTAAGTCACTGTAATTATAATGTATATTTTCAGAGTTGCCAACCTAGAATATTTTCCATAGCACTCTAGAGATTTTTTTAATGAACATACGATATCATTTTCTATAACAGTTTTTTTAAAATTATTCTTGGTTAATTGGATAAAGTATTTCTGGAATGTTATCTCGTTGATGTTTTTTAAGAGTGGTGTAAAATTCTCGTTATTTCGGGTGGGTCTCGAAAAATTCAGGTCTTGATAATTGGGGAAGGCGTTCTAACGGCCCGAGGGCGTCGTTTACCCGGCATAATAAATTGGAGAAAATTAATAAAATACACGGATTTCGCCCAATAATTCGCGTAATGTCCGATAATTATGCGCCACTTAAGAAAGAAAACCCGTCGAGCGCGCTTTAAATACTTTAATTTAATTCCGGAATGTGATCATTACGGGTTCGATTTTATTGTAAAATTATTGGGTACGATTCTGAATCCCATTTAAAGATTTAATTTCACAGTGTTTAAAAATGTATTTAATGTAACTGAAATGTAATAAGGATTTTAAATCCTTAATCATAACCTATAGAAAGATAAAATATGGGTAAACTGAAAAACGTTCACAGTTTTAATGCACAATCATGTATATTTGTACCAGAGCTGGGCAGGATTCGAATCATTCAGGATTCGATTCCTGGATTCGAATCCTTTTAGAGGATTCAAAAGAGGTATTCGAATACTTTACTGAAAACGGATTCGTGATCCGGATTCGTTACATTTTTTTAAAAGGATTCGTATTTGAATCCAGACGTAGATGATTCGAATCCTTATAAAAGGATTCGAATTCTTATAAAAGGATTCGAATCCTTATAAAAGGATTCGAATCCTTATAAAAGGATTCAAATCCTTATAAAAGGATTCAAATCCTTATAAAAGGATTCAAATCCTTATAAAAGGATTCAAATCCTGATAAAAGGATTCGAATCCTTATAAAAGGATTCGAATCCTTATAAATGGATTCGAATCCTCATACACGGATTCAAATCTCAAATAATTCGAATCATCGCTATTAAGGCTGGGATTCGAATTCGATTAATTCAAATAGTTTAATATTCTAATATGAATATTTAAATCACTAAATTATTCATAATATAAATATTTACATTTTCGAATAATTCAAATATTTGTGAATGCATTTTTGGTTACTTAACCATGAAAAATTTCCAACCTTAATAGTATATTTTTAACTTCACTTGAAATCAGTGTTTTATACGCGTGGCGCATGAAGTAAAATTTCGAGTTTAGAAAAGCCCCGTGAAAATTTGTCTCGGGTCGCTGCGCGACCCTCGACAAATTTTCTACGCAGGGCTTTTCTAAACTCGAAATTTTACTTCATGCTCAGTCTGGGAGTGGACAACACTCGTTCTTAGAAGTTTCAAATTGAAGGATCACTCTAGATTACTAAGTTTATTACCATTTTACAAAGGCTACAGCTCGAAGGACCAATCATGGTCTTCGGAGACCGAAGGATACCTGTAGTCATTCGGTCTCTCGAAGTTTTTTTACAAGAAAACAACGAATATCTGGAGGTTTACAGCATGGATAGGAAAGTAAACATCCAATTTTAAAAAAGTATCGAAGTTGAGTTGGTTTTGAGTGCAATTTTAACTACACTTTAAATCAGAGCAAAATTTGTCTCGGGTCGCTGGGCGACCCTCGACAAATTTTCTACGCGGGGCTTTTCTAAACTCGAAATTTTACTTCATGCTTAACTCTTTTATAAAATCGATGTATGTAATATAATAAATCATTAATTGAAATCATAGAAAAAGATGCAAAATTTTACCTAAAATTCACCATTAGAATATTCTATTCCTAAGAAATACCATATTTATTTAATAATCAAGTTGCATTTAATATAATAACAAACTGTGAATACATCGACAAAAATCTAGAAATATCGAAAATCTCGACATGTAGAAAATCTTGACGGTCCACTCCTAGACTAAGCATGAAGTAAAATTTCGAGTTTAGAAAAGCCTCGCGTAGAAAATTTGTCGAGGGTCGCGCAGCGACCCTCGACAAATTTTCACGGGGCTTTTGTAAACTCGAAATTTTACTTCATGCGCCACGCTGATGCGCCACACTGATTTAAAGTGAAGTTAAAAACGCACTGAAAACCAACCCAACTTCGATATGTTTTCAAAATTGGATGTTTTCTTTCCTATCTATGCTATAAACCTTCAGATATTCGTTGTTTTCTTGCTAAGAAACTTCGATTCCTTGTAGTCCTTCGGTCTCCGAAGACCATGATTGGTCCTTCGAGCCGTAGCCTTTGTAAAATGGTAATAAACTTAGTAATCTAAAGCGATCATTTAATTTGAAACTTCTAAGAACGAGTGTTGTCCACTCCCAGACTAAGCATGAAGTAAAATTTCGAGTTTAGAAAAGCCCCACGTAGAAAATTTGTCTCGGGTCGCGCAGCGACCCGAGACAAATTTTCACGGGGCTTTTCTAAACTCGAAATTTTACTTCATGCGCCACGCGTATAATACACTAATTTAAAATATAGTTCAATAACACATATATCGTCATTAATTAAAATCATTATTTAATTAGATATTTAGTCGGTAAATGAACATTTTTGTTAATAGAAACTGATGGAATAAAATGTTACTGGTTGCAAATAATCGATTCAAATTTATTTTTAAAGGATTTGTATCCGTGATTCAAAAATGAGGATTCGAATCTTTGATTCGAATCATATTTTTTACTTACGAATCCTTTATTCGAGTATTCGTGATTCGAATCATATTAGGTGATTCGGATTCGTGATTTGAATCCTGTTTTTGCGGATTCATCCCAGCTCTGATTTGTACCTATTCTCTTGATTAATATTGCCTCATCATCTCGGATGACAGGGAGCTGTCGCCACTGTGTTTAATTAAGTCACTGTAATTATAATGTATATTTTCAGAGTTGCGCGACCCGAGACAAATTTTCACGGGGCTTTTACTTCATGCTTAGCCTGGGAGTGGAAAACACTCGTTTAAAGCTTGAAATTAAACTCTTAAAAAAAAAACAACGAATATCTAAAGACAATAAATGGGCGGAATTTGAAATACGTATACTTTAAAGAAAAACTCCCTGTATAATAATAATAGAGTTTAATATCTTTATCTAGAATTTTATGCTCTGTCCATGGTGCGAAAATCGCACCAGCACTTGAATCAACATTTACTGGCATTCCACATTCCTACTCAAAAAATGAATCCAGAAATACAATTGTATTTACAAAATGTATTGGGAAATATTTTAATAATGTCTCGGGTCGCTGGGACCCTCGACAAATTTTCACGGGGCTTTTCTAAACTCGAAATTTTACTTCATGCTTAGTCTGGGAGTGGAAATCACTTGTTTAAAGCTTTAAAATGAACTTTAAAAAAAAACAGGGAATATCTCAATGACTAACTAAATGTCAAAACAAAATCACCAAACGTCATCAGTATCTAGGGCTAACGCGATAATACGAAATGTATTAACATTTTTACAAAATCGCAAATTTCTCAAAAACTGTTGGAAGGATATGGCAACAACCCGGTATCAATAAAAAGGAAATTTAATTTTGCATCAGATAAAGTATCTCAATATAGATGGTTCCATTAAAAAAAAAGAAGTTATGCATGTTTGAAGTACTGGAGAATACCGTCGACGGACTCGGTTCAATTTAGAAAATCTGACTAATGGCAAAAAATTAAACAAATACTACATTTCTTCCCGAATCCTAAACCGTAAGCCGCACAACTCTGACTTATTTCGTTTTGAAGATATTGTTAATGGCGTCGAGCTCTAAAATCGTCAAATTTATCAAAAATATAAAATAACTCGAAAACGGTTCAACTGAGACCTAATGTTGTGTACATAAACTCATGTTTATTTTCAACGAGCAATCCAAAAATGTTAAAATATATAGGGTGTTCTGTTTAAAATAAGGAAGTTGGTGTTTACTTCCGGTATAACCGCAAGACCGCTATATTTAGCAATAATTTTGGGTTATGAAAAACTTGATTCTGAACAACTTTTATTAGAAACTTTTTTTGCTATTTTCAACGATACACCCACTATAGACCGATTTCCGCTTAGTGACTCACCCTGTATATCAATCCTAATTTCTTTTTAAATATTTTTAGAAATCATAGTATATTTTTAAAATATTACTAAAAAGGCACGATGCTACCCCCTATTTATTGAAAGTATAATCAAAATTTACATTGCTCTTATGGAGGTTTCTAAGCAACGATTAATTTTATTTATCATTTATTTTTGATGAATCTATTTTATAGTTAATATGTTTATAATAATTACCTTAATAAATTAAAGCAATACGAAGAATAAATAATATTTCCTTTGGAAGTAATACATAGATTTATGTAATCATTTAAGAGTGTCCTATTATTTAATTTACATTTAATTTAAAAAACATTTTTTGAACAAAAATACCATCAATTTATTTGCAAAGCTTCAATGTACAATATGTATAAGTTTCAATGCTCTATTTTCATTATTGTGGAAGATTAATCGTTGTTCGTTCTTATGGCCAAATAACATGTAAATTTCCGACCTTAACCTGCGGTGAAACATTTTGAATTCTAAACTATTAATTAAAATACTTGGTATTGTTTCACGGAGGTTGGTGAAACAATACGAAGTGTTTTAATTAATGCTTTATAGAATGAAATTTATTAATAGGTATTACATACATACCAAAAAAATCAATGAATTCGTATATGTTAACGATGAGATAAAAAATGTCAATTTCAATCTACAATCGATATTTGTTTTTGAGTTTCGTGAAGAGTATAATCATAAATAATTAACACTGTTGTATCCTTTCTTCACACTTTAAAGTGTGAAGAAAGGATACAACAGTGTTAATTATTCAATCTACAATTAATTTTAATTTTGGAATTTTAAAGTAAAGTTGGTAAAACTAGATAGAAGACAATTTTATTTGGGAATTGTTGTTCTCTAACCAAAAACAAAAACTTTCTTTAAAAACCTCGATCCCAATTTTATTCTTCTTGTATTGACTCTACTCACCATTTATCGTATCTTAGTACATGCATTCAAAAACACATTTATCCGTACAATCAACCGTAGATCTAAATCTACATAAATACGACAAACGAGTTGTGCCCATAGTGCCTGTACTTACAACAATCCCTATTACCATACCCGATCAAATTTTATTACACGTCCATTTTTTATTCCCTTTTCCCTCGTACCACGAAATAACTAATGGCGGTTATTATTTTTTCGTCTCTAATAAACACCAACCAAACGTCCGGAACGCGTACGTATATGGCCTTTATGTTCCCGTTTTCTCATCGCTTTCCAATCCTGCCAACGAATAAATGAAACGGATGGCTTTTTTCGACGCTCATTTTACATTCTAAATGGTAGTTCAAGTGATCGGCTACAAGTGTAGAAAATAAAATTTGAATAATTTTAGACTTTAGAGGAGAAGCAATTTATATGAAGAGAAGATGTCTGATTTATTGGTTGTCGGTTTTATTTGATCGGTCATTATTTCATGAAAAACTCAAAACTTTCAAGAATTTGTTGTAGTTGATACTAAAAAAACTATTTGTGAATATTGAGAACGTTTGGTATAAAGAACTAAATAGGTAAATACAGGGCCTATATAAAGCAGGAGCGGATCCACAGCGCTTTTTTTTATCAATCAACTAAAAAATGCGCAATTCTGATTTAAGGTACGATTTATGAGAGGTGTCCCAAGGTTTCCTTGATTTGTAGTGCTTTCTGCACCAATACATGTAATACGAAAATAGTTTGATGTCATCAGATTACGTCTGTAAAAAGAGATAAAAAACTTCATAATAGGTCTGCTATGGTTTTTAGATGGAGCATGCGATAACGTATGTTCCGGTATGCAGCTTTAACATTTTAAGGATAAACGTCACATTTTGGCAATGTCTTCGTAAAACTAAATCTGCAAAAACCCAGCCAAAATCATTTTAATTAATGTGCACAATCGTCTTAAATGTGAGTTTACGTGGTATAATTCCAATTTCCACATCTACTGAATAATAATCTGTTAATACAGGAAATTTTCTATTAGGTATACATATGCATACGGTATTAAAAAAAGCGTGTGCATATGTATACCTAATAGAGTATACATATTCCAATTACGTGTTGTACATTTTTAAATATTCTTTGTTTTCTTAAAAGAGGTTAATTTGAAGTTTAAAAGAGTGTTTTCCACTCCCAGACTAAGCATGAAGTAAAATTTCGAGTTTAGAAAAGGCTGAAAATTTGGTTTGGTCGCGTAGCGCGAAGCGCGGAGCGGCCAAACCAAATTTTCAGGCTTTTCTAAACTCGAAATTTTACTTCATGCGCCACGCGTATTAAACATTGAAAGAACTGAAATATTGTGAACAAGTAAACTTCGCTTGAAATCAGTGTCTTATACGCGTGGCGCATGAAGTAAAATTTCGAGTTTAGAAAAGCCTGAAAATTTGGTTTGGTCGCTCCGCGCTTCGCGCTACGCGACCAAACCAAATTTTCAGGCTTTTCTAAACTCGAAATTTTACTTCATGCTTAACCTGGGAGTGGAAAACACTCTTTTAAACGTCAAAATAACCTCTTTTAAGAAAACAACGAATATTTAAAAATCTACAACACGTAATTGGAATATGTATACTTTATTAGGTATACATATACACACGCTTTTTTTAAAAGTATTCAATTTGAAGCTTAAAACGAGTGTTTTCCACTCCCAGACAAAGCATGAAGTAAAATTTCGAGTTTAGAAAAGCCTGAAAATTTGGTTTGGTCGCGTAGCGCGAAGCGCGGAGCGGCCAAACCAAATTTTCAGGCTTTTCTAAACTCGAAATTTTACTTCATGCGCCACGCGTATTAAACACTGAAAGCACTGAAATGTTGTGAACCAGTAAACTTCGCTTGAAATCAGCGTCTTATACGCGTGGCGCATGAAGTAAAATTTCGAGTTTAGAAAAGTCTGAAAATTTGGTTTGGTCGCTCCGCGCTTCGCGCTACGCGACCAAACCAAATTTTCAGTCTTTTCTAAACTCGAAATTTTACTTCATGCTTAACCTGGGAGTGGAAAACACTCGTTTAAACTTCAAATTAACCTCTTTTAAGAAAACAACGAATATTTAAACATCTACAACACGTAATTGGAACATGTATACTCTATTAGGTATACATATGCACACGCTTTTCTTAATAGTTCAATTTGAAGCTTAAAACGAGTGTTTTCCACTCCTAGACTAAGCATGAAGTAAAATTTCGAGTTTAGAAAAGCCTGAAAATTTGGTTTGGTCGCGTAGCGCGAAGCGCGGAGCGGCCAAACCAAATTTTCAGGCTTTTCTAAACTCGAAATTTTACTTCATGCGCCACGCGTATTAAACACTGAAAGCATTGAAATATTGTGAACCAGTAAACTTCGCTTGAAATCAGCGTCTTATACGCGTGGCGCATGAAGTAAAATTTCGAGTTTAGAAAAGTCTGAAAATTTGGTTTGGTCGCTCCGCGCTTCGCGCTACGCGACCAAACCAAATTTTCAGGCTTTTCTAAACTCGAAATTTTACTTCATGCTTAACCTGGGAGTGGAAAACAATCGTTTAAACTTCAAATTGACCTCTTTTAAGAAAACAACGATTATTTAAAAATCTGCAACACGTAATTGGGATATGTAAACTCAAAAGAAAAAATTCACAAGAAATTATGATTTAAAGCTTTTCTAAAAGAAAGAACACTAATATACTCGCGACCTAAACAGTATGACACTGTCATGTAACGTCAAAATTTGACACAATTAGGAAAAATCGTTGCAAATACAACTGTCGGCATACTCTCTAAAAAAATTGAACAACAAATTCCACATCAATGAGTCATAGGACATCTCTCCTGAATTCTACTATATGTACTTATTTCATTGCATCTGCGAATTAATCAAATTAAATTAAATTAAACTAAATTAAATATCCTTCGCTTTATTTTTATTTTATTCAGACATAGATAAATTCCTTTCAGAACTTTGATTTTATTTCCAAACTGTCAAATCAATAAATCTACAAACAAGATTAATACTAGCAGCCATGAAACAAGAACTCCACAAATAAACGCACACAGCTACGCATATTTCTCGCATCTTCACACTTGCCTGAATTTTTTCCAGACGCAAACTGGAATCAGCGGAATAATCAGAATCTTTCGTACCTCCACTAATTAGCGCCGAGAAAAGCTTATCTCAATCGCAATAACACTTATCCAATTAAAATTATACGACGGCGTGTATTCCGACTGATAACAAATTTACAGCCTTGTCTGTAAAATATCGGCTGTAAATTTTAAATTATCTTATTAGATAAGTCATCAACTCCGCATTAAGTACGCTCAGTCATTCCGCTCGGTGTGCGCTTAATTATGGATTTGTTGCGAGCTTTTAAGAGACACGAGTTATTATTAGCTCGAACAATGGACGCGAGAGAGTGAGAGCTAACTTCTCTTTATCTTGATTTGATGTTGGAAAAATTTGTTGGAAATTGTATGCTGATTGTTGGTTTAACCAGAACTAAAAAGGTGTTGACAATGGTGACAGAAAAGGTGAGGTTGAAAATATTGTGTGTGTATGATTCAAAGAGAAATTTATGTGGAGTGTGTGTGATAATTTTTGTTGTTTCATAAGAAAATGATAGTCAGATAAATGTGATCAATAAATGGAATTATAGAACAACAGATAACCAATTTCTTGAATTGCGTTCTTATTTTCACTTGAAATATATTATTACAATATTTTTATCGGAAATGCCTATATCAAAATAAACGCCATTTTCACGCATTTTATGTTATTTTTTTCAAAATTCCCAAAGAATAGCTTAAGCCTCTTGATAAATCCTTTACCTAAAAGTAAACCTAAATTAAGTAAAAATAAAATTCAGACGTAGTAGCATTCAAATATTCATTTGTAGTACAAAAACTTGCATTTATAACTATTGTTTTATTATTTTCCTGAAGTCGGGCAGAAGTCGGAGTCAGATTTTCGAAAAATAAAGGAGTAAGAGCTGGATATTTCATGTACCGACTCGATAGCCCTATTTGATCTACAAATCGCAATTTCGCCATTCATAAAACAACAACAAAAACTGCACCTTTTATTCTAAAAATCCCACGAATTGGAACAATTATTATCGATTACTCTCTACTAATGCTGTGATTGATGACTTTTCATTTCTATTGGCTATTTATAAACTACCAATCAACCTCGACTTGATGACTTTTCAGCACTGTTAACCATTTAGAAGTTTGGTCGTTTTGTTCCTTTTGTGCGCCTTTGGATTGTTTACTTCCTGTGTACACCTGTGTCTTCTATGTAGTTGAGGAGTTTCAGCCAGGAGATTTTCTTGAGCTCTATTTCAGGAAGCATTGGCTTCCCGAATTGCTCCGTGCGTTGCCTTTTATAGGCTTTGCATGTACACAGTAGGTGTTGGGAAGTTTCCTCCTCTTCCAAACATCCACGACATAGGGAGCTTTTCTTAGTTTTCATCCTATGTTTGTGCTTATTCAGGTCACAGTACTGGACACTGTGACCTGAATAAGCACAAACATAGGATGGGAACTAAGAAAAGCTCCCTTTGTCGTGGGTGTTTGGAAGAGGAGGAAACTTCCCAAAAAAACTAGTCCTGTGATTCTTCGTAGTTTCATTCTATTTAGTCCTGACAGCGTCAATGTGCTGCTAGGCACCAAGCCATCTTTTTTTTAAATTTATTTATAGAGGGGATTGGGAAATCTGCTGACAGACAAAGGCCTTTGATCTTGTTAGGCCAATAGTGTCGGGTTTTGGTACCGACTAAAACCCTTCCAGCTTTCTTCCCCGGTATCGCCACCTCGGCATTTCTTCAGGGGTCTTCTTCTAATTTCTCCCTCTTCAACAGGTTGTACCATTCTCACCCGTTCCTCGGAGTATTTTCTGCGCACAACGCATGTCACGAATGCACTCCCAAGCCTCCTCGCTCTCCAGCATTTTTTCCACCACGGTCTTGCGCTCAGCGTCCCAAGCCTCCTCGATCTCCAGCATTTTCTTCACCACGGTCTTTTCGTCCAGCCTTCCAATTTTACTCTCGAGGACTAGTCTCTTCGGCTACCATTTCGGGCATAAGATCATGGTGTGCCTGGCCGTGTCTTCTCTGTTCCCGCAGTAGTTACATTTCTTGCTCCCTGCCTTCCCTATCCGGTGTAGATAGGACCCAAAGCTGCCATGTCCTGTTAATAACTGGGTCAGACGGTGTTACCAGTCCGTGCCTCCTCTCCACGCATGGTTAATGTCCGGTATCAGCGTCTTAAGCCACCCTTCCCCGGTTGCACACCTTTTCTGCCATTTGTGCATTGTTTTGTTTCGGGCCGATTCCCTGGCCTTAGCTCACGTGTCACCCTTCCCTTCCAGAACGCTTCTTTACGCTCCGTTAAGTACAAGTCCCCAGGTATTGTTAACGACAACTCTGCGGCCTCGGTAGACACCGTCCTATACGCCCGGATGGTACGTAAGGCTCCCACTCTGAGCGCTGATCTCGCTTTATTCCAGTTTCTAGCGGCTGTCATAGCTGTTTTTGTCCATACCGGACCATCTAGGAAGAGTTTTGTGTGCCTTATTCTCTTTTGGCTGTGCCATCCCTGTTTGTGCTCCTCTTCTAACTTGCGTCGGATTATTTTCTTTACGGTTTCACGAAGTATTCCCAATGCGGGTTCAAGTCCTATAAATTCCCCTGATGCCCCTTGTTTAGCCAGCAAGTCGGCCCCCAAGTGTGCAATAGTTCTTAGGTTCTTGGGTATCCATACTAACTGTGTTTTTACGGTTTTCGAGAGTGCGTTGAGCCTGTCTATGCAGGCGATAACCAGCCTAGACTGCGCCATCGGCGAGGCTAATGGTAATTGGTTCTTTGTTGTGTCCCGATTCCATTATGTGATGAGCACACCAGTCAATAGCGGCTATTTCAGCCTGGAAGACGGAGGCATGTTTCCTCTGAGCAACCGCAAGTTGTTTGCTCCGGTTGCAGCCTCCATGGATTCCAGCCCCGGTTCATTTTGTATTTTTCGCCCCGTCTGTATACCAGATGGTTCCTTCAGATGTTTCCGGGTATGTTCTACTTCCCCATTCACTCCTCTATAGCACAGAGGAGTGAATGGGCAAGTAGAACATACCCGGAAACTTCTGAAGGAACCATCTTACTTGTACTTTGAACCGGCGGGATTGGTGTACGATTTTAGTGAAATCGGACCTCAATTTTAAGGTTTCTGCTTCTTGAAGCACTTTGGATGTTGCTGGTCTTGGTGCTTCTACATTTAAAGTGTGTTCGGTTATGTGCAGCCTGTATGCTGCCTGTCTAACTTCTATCATAACATATAGATGTAGAGGTGGAAGCGATAATATTTGATCCATGGCTGCTGTGTGCGTTGTTCTCATCGCTCCAGTTGTCAGCAGACACGCCTGTCTTTGCACTTTATCAAGTTTAACGGCTCCGCTCTTGGTTTGGGTCTTTTTTCCCCATGCGAGCTCGGTGTACGTCACTATGGGTCTTACGACCACGGTGTGTATCCATACTGGGTCACAGTCTCCATGTGCGTCCTAAAATTTTTCTGGTCGTTTAGAAATTAATAACGATACATTTGATGATCAATTATTAATAATTATCTTTAATTTCAGGTAATTTCATTCAATTATTAATAATTGTCTTTAATTTCAGGTAATTTCATTCAATTATTAATAATTGTCTTTAATTTCAGGTGATTTCATTCGTGAAAAATACGATGGAGCTACTGAAGTACGCGTGAACAAAAGAGGTAGGTTACAGCTAGGCGACCGCAGATACAGACTACCAACGGCCAATGATCTGGTGTACATCGAAGACTCCCCGAACTACTGCGTGGCCGATCAAAACATAGGATCTCTGGGCACGACGGGCCGTGCCTGCAACCGAACCTCCCCGGACATGGACGGCTGCAACCTCTTGTGCTGCGGAAGAGGTTACAACACGATCAAGACCACAATCAAAGAACGCTGCCAGTGCAAATTCAAGTGGTGCTGTGAAGTGCAGTGCAAGACTTGCGTCAAAACTGTAGATGTCCACACGTGCAAATAATCATGATGTGAAAGAAAGTGAAAATGAGCCAATCCTGTATTTTGTGAGGAATTAGACGTGAAAATGCTTTTTCTTCATTTAAAGGGTGACGATTCAAGGTTGAAGTATTTTGTGTAGAATTCGTACTTGCAAATATCTTCATTTGATGGAAATGATCAATCAATGTTTTTTTTTTAATGGTTAAACGTCTACACTTGCAACGAAATCGCAATGAAAACAAATGATAAACCAATGCAGTATTGAGATTTATTAGACATACTTAGCAACAAAAAAAAAGTCTGGCTGATTCTTCCTTCCAGTCGATTGAGTATATAATATAGAATTAAATACGCTTTCATGTAAGACACTTGATTATTTCACCTAAGTTGCACCAAAACACGCTGAACTGGTTCATCTTTGAACTCGAATTCAAAATGACAATTGCCATTGTTTTAATGTCACTTTGAACTCGAGTTCAGAGATAAACCAGTTGAACATATATGGTGCAACAGGTCCTTAATAAATTTGGCATATCTAAATTTTCAGGCCTTTGTATAAACTCGAAATTTTACTTGATGCATTGACTTATTTTCTTTTTTTGAAGTTCAAAAACAACGCATGTTGCATCTTTTATTACCAGAAATGTCTATAACTGGAGTTACAGATATGGAGCAATAGTAGATGTAGAATTGATAAGAGAAAGAAGTACTAATTCTTTGTTGAAAAAAATATCTATTTTTAAAGGGCTGAGAAAATATTACTAACCCCGAGCCTCACATTGCAATAATTTAAAAATGTATGATTCATGGGGTTGGCGAGTGACCTCCACTGCCCTCCTTTGTCTACGCCAATGCTCCTCCACAGTCTAAAAATACCACTTTTAATTGATTTCGCAACACACGAACGCCACCAACATGAAAGCACTTCTTCTGCAGGTATATCGCGTTTCCGCCAACAAATAAAACGATACGATTTGTTTATATAAGTGTGTGCAATAGGCATTTTATTTGTATTGTTTTTTACATTTATGGGCCGGGGATATTTTGAAAAAGAATCTCTCGCTCCGCTTCACACCTCGATTGGTGTTTTGGCGCGCGGCTAACTGCCCTAAGAGGCAATAAAATCGCGGGCGCGCCGAAACCCCAGGTGAAACACTCGGTGTTTTCGTGTTAGGCACGTTTTCGTTTTGCGACAAATCAACAATTATTTCACTCGATTTCGAATTTATACCCGCGCGTAAGACGTTGATGGCGTTGAGGAATTAGAACAATAGGCGTATAATTGTTTTCTAATCCTTTCGCGAAAACAACATTGATTTATATTTCAGCGTGAACATCTAATTAGTCACAATATTACGTCAGGGTATGGAAGTGCTTTTATCTTCATACTTCTTTAACCATCACCTTGGGCTGCTGGGATTAGATCCTTCGAACCATACACTCGAAATTTTATTTCATGCGCCATGCGTATACAAGTTGAAGACATACTTTCATTTAATATATCACAAGATTTGAAAAGCAATCAATAAAATAAATGACTGCTTTTAAAATTTTGTGATATATTATTATACAGAGCTGGGACGAACCCTCGTACAAAGGATTCGAATCACGAATCCGAATCACCTAATATGATTCGAATCGCGAATACTCGAATAAAGGATTCGATAAATTTTCACGGGGCTTTTCTAAACTCGAAATTTTACTTCATGCTTAGCCTGGGAGTGAAAACGCCCGTTCAAAACTTCAAATTGAACTCTATTATAAAATCGATGAATGCCTGAAAATTACGTAAATAAAAAAATCACTGAATATCATTCAAACCGGGAAAGTCAGAGAAAAGTCATGGAATTATATTTAAATTGACAAAACACTAACAAAAAAGCCATATGACATTATTAAATTTGTCAAAATCAGCAATTGCAAAACACGTAAAAATTTATAAAATTAACTTAAATATTGACAAAAACAATGAAAACAATTTAACAAAATAGGGTTTATTCACAAAAAAAGTTATATTAAAAGGTCAGGGAAAAAAATCTTGAATAATGGAAATGCAGGAAAAATTTAACATTTTAGATTGTGGCTACCATGTCAGTTATACTTTAAATAATATTAAACAAAATTTTGAAAATTAGATTATTATCTTTAATGTTCTTTGAAATAAAACAACACAATTGGGAGGGTTTTACTTTTATTGTTGAACACTGCAACATGTTTCACCACACAGTGGCTTCATCAGGCAGATGAAATAATGATTTGACAAAGTACAGGTAAAAGCTTATATACTAATGCAATTAAGTTAATAGGAGGGGGGGGGGGGTAATGAGGTAATTAGGCTGAAACTAATACAAACAATTTTAAGCGACTAAATATTGATAATAATAATAATAATTCTTCATTAACGGTCAAGCCATTTACAATGTAGAGCCAAAAATATATAACTAAAATGTAAGATACAAAACATGAATCACAAATATGCACAAAGACACCTATGTTAATCTGCGTAAACCACAATAGTGGTGAATTGTTTACTTCTATTTGGTCATTTAATAGAATACCTTTTTTGTTATATTTATTAATTTCTAATTCATCTAATAAGTTTAATTTACGACTTTTGTTACATTCGTGCAAAATTTTGAATTTAGGGTTAAAAGAATGTTGGTATTCGATTAAATGATTGGCGTAGGTTGAGGAGGTTTTCATAAATGGAAAGCATTTTTGATGTTCAGAAATGCGATCTGGGAAGCTACGTCCAGTTTGTCCAACGTATACCTTAGGGCAATCCCCACACTCCAGCAAATACACGCCAGATTTCGTAGTTTTATCAGATTTGTCTTTAAAATTATTAATGAATTGACCGTTGTAAAGGAAGGAGTAAGGTTTAAGGATTTGAGTTTTTTGCTGATGGTAATCGAAGGGGGACTGTTAAATGTTAATGAGCAATATTTATTATTCTGATTTTGAAAATTGCTGGGATATACTAATTTCAGGGCTTGTTGTTTTTGTTTTTTAAAAAGGATGTCTAAGATAAGCTTTTGACGAAAGCCGTTGTTATTAGCTATTATGAGAATTCTGTTGAGCTCATTATTAAAATTATTAATTGATAGGGGGATAGTGGTTAGCCTATGCAACATGGAATGGTAAGCTGCTAGTTTATGTTGCATAGGATGGAATGATGTGCTATGGATCGTAGTATCTGTATGGGTCAGCTTGTAAAAAATATTGGATTCATGTTTTTGACCTGGATGTGAAATTGTTATCTAAAAAATTAATAAATCTATTAATTTTTTAGACTTAACAATTTCACATCAGGTCAAAAACATGAATTCAATATTTTTAGTCGCTCAAAATTGTTTGTATTAGTTTCAGCTTAATTACCTCATTACCCCCCCCCCCCCCTCCTATTAACTTAACTTAATTGCATTAGTATATAAGCTATTACCTGTACTTTGTCAAATCATTATTTCATCTGCCTGATGAAGCTACTGTGTGGTGAAACATGTTGCAGTGTTCAACAATAAAAGTGAAACCCTCCCAACTGTGTTGTTTGATTTCAAATAGTATTATGGAGTTTCATCATGTATCCGCCTCATCAATTAAATATTTAATGTTCTTATCAAAGCATTTAGTTTGAAGTTTCGAACGAGCGTTTCCAATCCCAGATTAAGCATGCAGTAAAATTTCGAGTTAAGAAAAGCCCCGTGAAAATTTGTCTCGGGTCGCGCAGCGACCCGAGACAAATTTTTTGGGCTTTTCTAAACTCGAAATTTTAGTTCATGCGCCACGCGTATAAAACAGTGATTTAACGATAAATTTAAAAACACACAAGACATTTTTCAAGTTAATCCTCACAATTATTACGAATTATTTTTGACGATTCAAAACCTTTTGTAAGTATTCGAATCAGTGACCGGTAATTTCTCATTGGCGTTTCGATTTCGTTTATGTATTTTTGTATATCGTCCCAAGTTTTGGTGCGTTATTTGATAATTTTCGGTCACTGTAGTTTTCTATAATAAACAATTCAAATTTTGTAAATAATAAAAATACACAATTCTTACTCTACACGAGAAAATAACATGAGGTATAGAATTTTATTTGGAAGACATAGATACACTGATTTTTTCTTTTAGGTAAATATATGCATAAGCTGTAAATTTTCCGACATTGGTTGTTTTTTAAAACAGATCAATTTGAAGCTTTAAACGAGTGTTTTCCACTCCCAGACTAAGCATGAAGTAAAATTTCGAGTTTAGAAAAGCCCCGTGAAAATTTGTCGAGGGTCGCGCAGCGACCCGAGACAAATTTTCTGGGCTTTTCTAAACTCGAAATTTTACTTCATGCGCCACGCGTATAAAACACAGATTTCAAGTGAAGTTCGAATATACATAAATTTTACAATATTTTAATGTTTTATACACTCGTTTAAAGCTTCAAATTAAACTTAAAAAAAACAAGGAATATCTAAAAATTTACAGAAAATAGACTGAATTTGAAATACGTAAATTACGTAAGTAATTTATATGCTTCTAAAGTCTTAGGATTTTTTTTTAATTCTGAAATATTTTGTATTATTCTTAATTTGACGTGATCGAATACTTTTAGTGTTCATGTAAGAAAAAATAATTCTTACAGTTAAATTGTAAATAAAATATTTTAAACAAATATTTTATATTTATAATCACTCAATAAAAAAATGTTTTAAGATTTATATCGACAGGGCCTTAAGACAAGAGAACTTCGTGGATCAATAGAGTATAAATTATGGTCACATTGTTTTGGCGTAAGATTTGATTGGTGAATTATAGTCACAAAAACGAGTGTCTTCCACTCCTTGATTAAGCATGAAGTAAAATTTCGAGTTTAGAAAAGCCCTGTGAAAATTTGTCGAGGGTCGCGCAGCGACCCGAGACAAATTTTCTGGGCTTTTCTAAACTCGAAATTTTACTTCATGCGCCACGCGTATAAAACACAGATTTCAAGTTAAGTTCGAATATACATAAATTTCACAATATTTTAGTATTTTATACACTCGTTTAAAGCTTCAAATTAAACTTAAAGAAAACAAGGAATATCTAAAAATTTACAGAAAATAGACTGAATTTGAAATACGTATACTGAAAAGAAAAACTCACTGAATTTTAAAATATGAAAGAGAGAATATGTTTCGTTTTTATTATAATAATAACAACAACAACAACAACAAATAATGAAATGAAGTCGTAGTATCATCCAGAGCTATCACTATCATGATCATCTTCGCCTTGTGGATTAGATTCCTGAAGTAACAAGTGCTTTGCTTCATCGCCTAATTTTGAATATTTTGGTTTGTAAGGTCTCCTCAGACTAGCCATTAAGGGATCAGACGTCACTAATAGACTGTTTAATATATCAGTATTGGTATCACATCGAGAAGTCTTTCTTGAAAATAATTCTCGTTACCGCCTACCATCTTTATTTCTTACCTTTTGAGCTTCCTCTGACATTTGTCCAACAGGAAGTATGCAAAAAGCTATTATGTTTCTACCATAAAGCAATATCTTATAGACACTTACCGGCATGTAGTACCATGGATATTTTTTTATAAATACATGAAAGGTCTCTATACTATATTTTTTAATTGCAGTTACAGTTATAGGAAATGTAATACATTCATCCAGCCATGTCGAATTATCCATAAAGAATTTAAATCGATGTCTGTTACATTTCTTTCATTTTTGGGAAAATGTTGGGTAAAAGTTCCTCAAACATGTCTTCAAATCTTCTAGTTCTTTACTAGACATTGAAATATTGCCAAACTTTGGCAATACATAATTTTCTAATTCAGTGACTATAGAGGCTTCTACTTCGTTATACATTGTTGAACATAAATAAAACACTGTTTATCACTTTGTTTGTATAACAATTGGTTTATTTGGTGACTATAGTTTCGAGACTACACGTATCATTATCAAACCGTTAGTAACAAAAAACTACAAAGGAACATTATTTATATTTGCAAATTTTCTAATAACAGCGTAAAGAGGGGGGTGTATTTAAGTTCAAGCTGGTCGTTAATTACGGGAATTTCCCGATTAGCGCGGGCTCTGTGAATCTCCAAAGACTCCAGGAGGTCCATCTTTCTACCCTTCTCGGCAAAGTGAATAACTGAAAGTACATCCTCGCCAAAATTTGATTGAAAATAAACATTCTTTTGGCGAGGATGTACTTTCAGTTATTCACTTTGCCGAGAAGGGTAGAAGGTTGGACCTCCTGGAGTCTTTGGAGATTCACAGAGCCCGCGCTAATCGGGAAATTCCCGTAATTAACGACCAGCTTTACCTTAAATACACCCCCCTCTTTATCGCTGTTATTAGAAAATTTGCAAATATAAATAATGTTCCTTTGTAGTTTTTTGTTACTAACGTTTTGATAATGATACGTGTAGTATCGAAACTATAGTCACCAAATAAACCAATTGTTATACAAACAAAGTGATAAACAGTGTTTTATTTACATAATTTTCTACTTCACTGACACCTTTAACTTTCCAAATATTGAAAATGCTCTTACGCGATATTTTTGGATACATTCTGAAACACAGGGACATAACTTTTAAAAACGCAAATATGCGCAGCAATTTTTTTGTTAAAAATAACCAATAAGTAGTTCTACCAAAAATATCATACAAGAGATTGGAATAATCTGAAATAATATACTAAATTCATAACTAAGCCCATTAATTTGGAAAATAAATGTATTTTGTTCGAACTAAATATCTTAATGTTTTATGTAAAATCTATAATAGCTAAAATAAGGTGACTACTGGAAAGTTTACCTGCATAAGTGGATATTTCACATCAAAATTATACCTTCTCACTAAACTTTATATTCACTTTGTCCTTAGCGATTAAATAATATGAATTAACGAAGTAATTTACAAACACTTTTCGTAGGCACTAAATCCGTCACTTGTCCCTGTTTGTTGACATGTTTGGCCGATGTGAAGTTTACGGGATGTTCTCGAAAATTGATTTTTTATATTGATACTTGTAGAATCGTGTATGGAATGGCCGAAAATGACGAAAAAAAAGTGCGGAAACCACGTTTAGCCCCATTTGGGGGCTCCGAAAGGGTGAAAATTGGTGTATTTCAACAGTGTTTTTTGGTGTGTACAAAATAAAATGTGGTGATTATATGTATTCGTTTCACAAAACTAAATGGTTTAAATGTGTTTTTATAAGGATAGGACTCACAGTTTGCTTAAAACTTTCACTTAAATATTACGATTTTTGACAGGTTATGTGTGTCAACAAAAATCAACAAAAGAAGTAATTGTCAACAACTTAACCTGCCAAAAATCGTAATCTTTAAGTAGAAGTTTTAAGCAATCCGTAAGTCCTATCTTTATAAAAACACATTTAAACAATTGAGTTTTGTGAAACGAATACATATTATCACCACATTTTATTTTTTTCCGGCTAAAAAACACATTTTAAGTAAACGGATTTCCAACCTTTCGGGGCCCCAAAATGGGGCTAAACGTTGTTTCCGCACTTTTTTTTCGTCATTTTCGGCCATTCCATCCGCGATTCTACAAGTATCAATATAAAAAATCAATTTTCGAGAACATCCCGTAAACTTCACATTAGCCGACATGTTTACAAACAAAAACGCAATAAAAACTACTTGATCCTAAAATTTATATTTCTTACACGTTTAGTCTATTATCTATTTAAATTAACAACATTTTATTTTTTAATTAAATCCTGCTAGATTGCCGAAATTTTGCACTGTACCCTGATCTAGATCAAAATATTATAGAAAAGTGGCTTTAGCTTAGAATTTTTTTTCTTTAGAAATTTAAAGATTCATAAAATATTCTGCTGATCTTAAATTATCCATAAAGTTTTGTAAGTTGAAAAAGCATTGGGTTATCATTAGATATTAACACTAATACATTCCGAACCGTATATCTCATCTCAACAACAGAAACAAGAACTATTTTAAATAATATCAAAACAATTAACTTTATTTTACCACTTTTAAAGTTAACTGCTTTAATATTATTTTCATCAAGGCCGTAGCCAGGGAGGGGGGATATGGAGATTCAAACTCCTCCGAAATTTTCAAAATGTTAAATTTTTATGTGAAAGTGACCTTGAAAGAGCAATATTTTTACCAGTAAAACCCCTCCCCCGAAATTTATATATCCCCCCTCCGAGTTTTTTTCTAACTACGGCCTTGAGTTTCATGAAGAGTGAACGCTAACCAAATCAAAGATTCAAAAAATTGTTTACTTGCCATGTAACCAAACAATTGACCTAATTGAGAAATAATTATTTCCCAAATATTTCCAAATGAAACTATTTCATTATAAAGAAGAATAAAAATGCGTGTCTATTGATGATTAATGGTTTCTAAAAAAATAAGTAATTTATATGCTTCTAAAGAATTAGGATTTTTTTTAATTCTGAAATATTTTGTATTATTCTTAATTTGAAGTGATCGAATACTTTTAGTGTTCATGTAAGAAAAAATAATTCTTACAGTTAAATTGTAAATAAAATATTTTAAACAAATATTTTATATTTATAATCACTCGATAAAAAAAAATGTTTTGAGATTTATATCGACAGGGCCTTGAGACAAGAGAACTTCGTGGATCAATAGAGTCCAAATTGTGTTCAAATTGTTTTGACGTAAGATTTGATTGGTGAATTAAAGTCACAAAAACGAGTATCTTCCACTCCTTGATTAAGCATGAAGTAAAATTTAGAGTTTGCCTGAAAATTTGGTTTGGTCGCGTAGCGCGAAGCGCGGAGCGGCCAAACCAAATTTTCAGGCTTTTCTAAACTCGAAATTTTACTTCATGCGCCAGGCGTATAAAACGCTGATATGTTCTGAAGTTAAATAACAGCTATTTCATCTCTTATTACGTGAAGTTGGCAAAAACCTCCAGTTACAGATGTGAAATAAAAGTATCTATTTGTCAACATAAAAGATATATTTTTTGGAGAAATGGTGTTTTTTTAATAAAAAAATTTGAAGAGCCCACAAAATATTAGTTGCCACGGGTTTCTCATTTCCTCTGAAAGGCACTCTACCGGGTGTTGACTTGGCGGACGCAACATAGGAAAAATGTTAATTTTAAAGTGTTAAAATATAGGCTTCCCTATTTATTTTATAGACAAAATGTATTACACTTTTTTGTAGACGGAAAATTTCTAAATTTATTAATGTTCACACTCAACACTTCACGTTTTTCTAAGTTAAAATAATTAAGTAAAAGTTATGTGATTTTATAAAAATAATGACATACCATGGAATTGATACAACAATTGCCGATATTCCCTGTTTTTTTTTTAAGTTCAATTTAAAGCTTGAAACAAGTGTTTTTCACTCCCAGACTAAGCATGAAGTAAAATTTCGAGTTTAGAAAAGCCTCGTGAAAATTTGTCGATGGTCGCGCAGCGACCCGAAACAAATTTTCTGGGCTTTTCTAAGCTCGAAATTTTACTTCATGAGCCACGCGTATAAAACACTATAATATTGTCAAATTTATGTATATTCGAACTTCACTTAAAATCTGTGCCTCGTGAAAATTTGTCGATGGTCGCGTAGCGATCCGAGACAAATTTTCTGGGCTTTTCTAAGCTCGAAATTTTACTTCATGCGCCACGCGTATAAAACACTATAATATTGTCAAATTTATGTATATTCGAACTTCACTTAAAATCTGTGTTTTATACGCGTGGCGCATGAAGTAAAATTTCGAGTTTAGAAAAGCCCAGAAAATTTGTCTCGGGTCGCTGCGCGACCCTCGACAAATTTTCACGGGGCTTTTCTAAACTCGAAATTTTACTTCATGCTTAGTCTGGGAGTGGAAAACACTCGTTTAAAGCTACAAATTGAACTCTTTGAAAAATCAACGAATGTCAGAAAATTAACAGCTAAAATAATTATGAAAAAGTAATGTGATTTTATAAAAATAATGACATTTTTGTTATATAGTGTAAATCATTTCGAAAACATTTACTTCAATCAAGTGACTATGATATCTTTTGCTATTTTTACATCCGCAGTTGTTTCAATTCCATGGCATGTCATTATTTTTATAATCACACATTGTTTTTTCTTAATTATTTTAACTTAGAGAAACGTAAAGTGATAAACGTTAACACGAATGAATCCAGAATTTTTCCCTCTACAAAAAAGGTAAATACATTTTGTTTTTGAAATAAATAGGGGAGCCAAAATTTGAACATTTCAAAATTTACATGGGATTTCCTATGTTGCAGCCGCCAAGTCAACACCCGGTATATAAGTATCTGTCTTATTAAGTATTCTATGACCTTCGCAATAAAAGTGTCTTGACAATTCTGAAACTCCTAAGAAGCAGTTGCATAAAACAATTAAATTTAATTTAGAAACATGCATTTAACCTATTCAAAATCTCGTCTTGAACAGCAGTTATAAATCGCACTTGGTTTAATTATTCAATGCTGCTTAACAAATCTTAGAGCTATTAATAATACAAATTTTATGACAATTTCAAAACATTAAGAACCAGTTTCATAAAGTAATTGAATTCAGTCCAAAAGGCATTAGAATAATAGAAAATGTCATTCACACATCAGTTTAGATCTGCACTAAATTCAATTATTTCAATAACTTTGCTAAGCAAAGTGTCTATTAAAATGACAGTCAAAATGTATATGTTTGTAACAAATTAGAATCATATAAACATATACCGAAGAGAATCAGAAATAGATCAAAATCATCTTCACTGCTGATTAATAAATTATATATCTCAAAACTTGTATAATGCATTGAAGAAATCCAGTGATCAACCAGATTGAAGTAATGGGCCCGTTCATCCAAATGTTCAATATTCAAAATGTATGGAGTTGTTTGTGATGTATGTTGGTATCTAATGAACGGTACTCCGGTCGGTTTATTTTGTACAGTTGCAAAAATCCCAAACACGTTCACTATTAACAATCCGGTCATTAAAGAATTTCCTAACAGTTGGCTATAAACTCCAAACTGTTGTCTCTGATGAACGGGCTAGTTGTTTTATCAACATTACAAAAATATTTTACGTTAACAAAACGTAATTTGTTTGGTTTTCGCTCAGTGGGAAACTTAAAAATCCGATTATTTTTGAAATGAAGAATTTTTGTTGAGTAACTTAAAAGAAATACACTGCCCTGAATTACTTAATAAAAATATAATTCCTTGTTAGTATTATTTATTTGTATCCGCACTGTATTTTAGTACAAATAGTAATATTAGTGTGCATATTTCGCGATTGAAAGTGGTGAACGTTTTTTTTTTTTTATTATTTATTTTATATATTTTTTTCTTGTATATAGACTTGTATACGTACTTTTTGTAAGTGTAGATTTTTTATATATGTATTTGTTTTTTATATATAATAAAGCTGATGGTTTTACTGAAATTTGTCATAAGTTTTCATTTGAAATAAAAATCAATGCATGCAAAATATTAATAATAAAGAACAGAAATGTGACTTATTATTTGTTTAATATCTGTATATAAATGTGTATTGATATGTAATAATTTATTCAGAACAAAAATGTTTAGCTTTATAGTTTCAAATTACATTTCACAATCATTATCGAATAGTTGCATTCATTGGTTTACCTGGACCACACCGGATTTCCTATTTATCATAAACAAATATATGAAAATACGTATAAATGAAATTGCCAATTCTTGGTTGCAGAATACTTCGAACATTAAAAGTGCGATTCTTTTCGCAATCTACTACAAGTTAGTCTTACAAAGACTATATCAAACACTCATTGAAACAACTACTTCCCGGGCTAATACCCCGACGGACATTGAATTATACATCAAGTGTTTGCTGTTACATACAGTAACCTACTGCAAATGTAACAATTTGGGTCAAATTATTCAGGCCATCTATAGACGCGTTTCGAGATTTATCTCTCATCAGTATAGCTTTGCCATTCCCTCTAAACAATTTGACACCTTAGACTAAGGTCAAAATTGTTTAGAGGGAATGGCAAAGCTATACTGATGAGAGATAAATCTCGAAACGCGTCTATAGATGGCCTGAATAATTTGACCCAAATTGTTACATTTGCAGTAGGTTACTGTATGTAACAGCAAACACTTGATGTATAATTCAATGTCCGTCGGGGTATTAGCCCGGGAAGTAGTTGTTTCAATGAGTGTTTGATACAGTCTTTGTAAGACTAACTTGTAGATTGCGAAAAGAATCGCACTTTTAATGTTTGAAGTATTCTGCAACCAAGAATTGGCAATTTCATTTATACTTATGTTTGAACGGTAACGTGACCGCCAGTCTAAGGTGTCAAATTGTTTAGAGGGAATGGCAAAGCTATACTGATGAGAGATAAATCTCGAAACGCGTCTATAGAAATTGTTACATTTGCAGTAGGTTACTGTATGTAACAGCAAACACTTGATGTATAATTCAATGTCCGTCGGGGTATTAGCCCGGGAAGTAGTTGTTTCAATGAGTGTTTGATATAGTCTTTGTAAGACTAACTTGTTGTAGATTGCGAAAAGAATCGCACTTTTAAATATATGAAAATACAATTAGTTTTCTCTTTTTCTGACATGTCTATAATTGAAGAAATTTAATTTATCCTCAGTTGGTGACACTAGAAAAGTTGCTATGTTATTCTGTTACTGGTTTACGATACTAGATGACGCCACTACGACTCGCCCATCTTGTTTATAGATATCTATTGTTTAGGAAATTTATTTTAGCCACAGGTGGCAACATTGAACAACTAGAGAAACATGTTTTAACATTTGGCAACCCTTTTGAGTTCTTAATTATTTTTTTCATTACACATCCATCTTATAATATTAATGATTTGACAGTGAAATTTTGCATGCACACACAAATTTATCCTAGGTTATGTCCTAAACAGATGTGATTCCTTTAAACTGACATTTAAAACGCGTGTTTATTTCTTATATTTTAAAGACACTCTAAACCGACAAGCAAAATGTCTTCAGGACACAAGTGCAAAAACTGTGGCTCCTCGGACATCGAGGTGGACCCAGCCAGGGGTGATGCGGTGTGCACGAACTGTGGTTCCGTGTTGGAAGACAATATCATCGTTGCTGAGATCCAGTTTGAGGAGAGCGGCAGGGGCACTGGCACTGCTATTGGGCAGTTCGTGTCTGCCACCTCTTCAAGGGGGCGCACGAACATGGGAGTCGGTATGTCGGGTGTCTTTAATGGGTAGATTGTGAAATTTCATGAAAATTTACTTTAGGTTTTCACATGACAAGTGATACTGAGTCGAGGGAGATCACGTTGAGAAAGTCGAGGAACGGTATTACGAATTTATGTAATCAGTTGCAGTTAAATCAGCACTGTATTGACACGGCTTGTAATTTTTTTAAAATGGCTTTGTCAAGAAATTTGACGAGGGGAAGGAAGAATACACATGTGTATGCTGCTTGTGTTTATTTGACTTGCCGGACTGAGGGGACAGCTCGTATCCTTTTTAATGATTACAATTTTATTAGATATATTTTTCACTATTCAGTTTAGTATTTAACATTATTATAAATTATTATTCTTTGATCCAACTGATGACCTCAAAATTGTAATTATTTAAAATATTTAAACTTAATTAGGACTGCCATTATGCCAAATTTTATTGTAGCAATTATTAATTATGAGACAATTACTTAAAAACTGTGTTAATAAGGCCTTAATTATTAATTTCAATATAACGTTTCTTAACAAAATTATTTAGATATGTTAATTGATATCAGTGATGTGCTTCAAATATGTTGCTTCGAACTTGGAAGGACATATCTGCGACTGTCACAAGCACTTTGCCTGAATATTCCATCTTTAGGTAAGTTTGTTTTTTAAATATTCATTTGGGACCCTGGTGGGGTAGAGACCCTGCCTCCTAACTCAGAGGTTGCGGGTTCGAGTCCGGCCGGGTGGGGTCATTTTAAAATACAAAATGATTCCACCTGGGTTCATGGATGTGTGTGAATGTGTTTGTGGCTTTTAAATATAGTTAAATACAAAAACATAAAGGTGAAATGGTAGAATGGTTGAGAATATCCAGTAAATGTATAAAAAAAATATTTATATTCTTTCCATGAACTAATTTTATTAGTAATGTATGTTTTGTAAATACTGAGCTCTCATTACTGAAATGTATTCTTATACTTTGTCTGTAATTGCAAAATGCATTTTCAACAAATATCTCATTATTTCAATGCAGGATATTTTCAGTTTTTAGGAATACATGAGAACCTACAGAGTAAATTAAGGAAAAAGTTAATTATCCTGCATTGAAATTTAATAATTCTTTTGATATAACAGTAAAGGGCAAATGGGGTCTGTTGAGCGGTTCAAAAAAAACTTTTTTTTATAGTTTAAATGATTTTCTTAGTCAGGCCACTCTGACCAATTTAAATGTGAATTTTCTTCACATTTTAATATTTTAGTATTTGTCATCCGTAAGTTGTTGATTTACCTTAAATCTTTTATAGCAGTTTTACTTCATTTTTAAAATGTGTTTTTCAATCCTTGATTAAGCATGTTTTTGTGATCAAAATATTTATGTTTTTATTTTGTAGCCAACTCAGTTTGATTTAATGTTTGATATGATATTAATAGTGATTACATGTTCTGTTTAGAAGAACCTTAATTTGAATTTAAATTTGTTGAAAACGTTGACGAAACAACATTTTAACTTTGAGCCATTGCACTAATTGCAGTTTTTTTAAGCCTTTTTGAGTCATAAATATTTTTGTAATTTTTTCCCTAAATAGTGAATATTGACAGGTCCACAAAAATTCTTCAAGAAAATGTTACTTACCTTTTGTTATTCTTTCCTTTTAAATAATGTATAGACAAATGGTTTTTGTATTTTGAAATAATAAGTCATAAACAACTAAGACTTTTTATTATCTTAAAATTCCTTATA
Source organism: Philonthus cognatus (assembly GCA_932526585.2). Lineage (NCBI taxonomy): Eukaryota > Metazoa > Arthropoda > Insecta > Coleoptera > Staphylinidae > Philonthus > Philonthus cognatus. The sequence continues at coordinate 51,076,391 of OW052247.1, read as the reverse complement.
TAATTTTACAAGGTAATAAAGTTTGGATACGCACATGAGAAAAAGATCTAACAGTAAAACATAAATAAGTCCTTAGTCGGTTACACCAGCTTGGAAAAATACCTCAAGTCTCTCGTAAATATATGTACAAACCTCTATTAATGCACTTACCATGTGTAAAGTGTAGTCATTGAGAAAAAAACTAAATTAAATGGGATGTAAAAATAAAAACATGTGGGGGCGAAAGAGCACTGTAAAAACTTGACTATAACGTTCACAGCACTGTGTAAGGTTAACATAGTGTACAATCCTCAATTTAAATATCATCTTTTATCGGTACAAGGGTAATGTAAGAATTGTCCAAATGCATGTTTCGTCTTGGGTAAGGATAAGATTTTAATGTTCGTGATGAGCACCGCTTGAACTTAATGTTCCTCATGGGCAGGCCCATAAAAAATCAACTCTGGTATCTGTCCGCCCTGCACACCAGTACCGTTTGTGCTCTCCGATGAGCACTGGAATTGAAACGTGACCGTTCCAACACCCACCTCGCTCATGCCCTCCTGTCCGAAATAGCTCAATTCGGCACCGTCTAAAACGGCGGATGCCGTGTAGAAAGACTCAGGCTCGATCTGTATGGGGTTGTCGAAGTAGACATGGAAGGTGTTACTCGAGCCGTCTGAGAAGAATTTCGTGTTGTTTTCGGCCAATACTCGGCCTAGGCGTTTCAGCTCGATTTTTACGTTGTAATCAGCAGCTCCGTTTGATGATCCATATAATCCGAAGCCCACTACGAATATTCGCCGGTCGACGGAAAATTGAATACTATCACAGCGCCCTCTGTAACGCCACTGGTTCGATCTGTACGCACACGATTGAAACCTATGACATACCTAGAAAGATAGACAACAAAAATTATATTTGAATTGATGTGACAATTGAAGGCTTGTTGTTTTAACAATCAACTCAACTGAGTGCAGTGGACTGAAATATTACAAAATGCATCTAAATAAACAACATAAGTTCTTTTGTGTGTAAATAAATCAATTGTTCATAAGAAACAAGACTATATTCCTATCAGTTATAGGCATGAATGATATAAAGAGATCGACTGCTCAATAATGCAACTGTTCGACTGCTCGATACTGAACTGTTTGATAATTGTTTGCTCGATTCTTGAGATATTCGATCTGACCCATCACTTATATTTATGGAACTATGTTACTACTAACAATTGGCAATTTGATTTATATTTTATGAAATTTGTGGTCTTTTAATTATTATTTTTATTTTATTTTCTATTAATTGTTATCAATTGAGCTGGTCATATGGATTTCTGGATTTGTTATTTTAAATTTACTTACTTGTGACTTAAGTCCGGCTCTCGGCTTGATCGGATACTGCAACGAGGGCTTATTATTTGCGGTAAAATGGAAAAAAATATCGATAGTCTCCTGCTGCGTTAAAATCCCCAGTTGCGCCGCACCATTAGCAAACTCCTCCAGCGTCATCGTCGGTATCCTGACCAAATATAACGCATTTCCCAATACCGACCTCTTATTAGCCGGCGTTGGATCCATCTCCCTCCGTACGCACTCCGCACCCGCCCAGTTCAGAGCCGCCTCTAGCAGGTTCATCTCGTTGCAATTCAACGTCTCTCTTCCCAAGACGGATTCCAGCGTCGACATGTCAATATCAACAAACCCCTCCGACTTCAGCGCCATTTCCGCCTGCGAATTCAGAGAGTTCTCTATAAGGATGGGAGAGAGTTGGTGGTGGTTTTCAATAAAGTCCAAGCTCACAGTTTTTTTTTCGATTTTTAATTTTTTTATAATCCATATATTGACAACATGTTTTTACATAAAAAATTTTGGTTTAAATATTACACAATTCCGGAAACTTAATTGCTAAGAAAACATCGCTGTAAATATGTGGATTTATAAAAAAAAAATCACAGTGAACATTGAACGGAAGGCGTAAACTTAACTTATTATATACCGGACTGTTAACCAACAAACCTGGCCATATCAAAATAGTGTTATTTGGAATTTTAATTAATTATAATGCCTGACGATTTTTTCTTTAATATCATGTTTATGATTTAATATTTAATTATGTTACAAACATGTACAACTCTGTTGAAGAACGGGTGTTCATGATTCAAACCTTTTAAGTTTAAGAAGTTAATAGAGATGTATCTGAAAATGTCAATAAATGCATTATAATTATTAGGGATTCTAAATAACCCTATTTTGCTATTGCCAGGTTTGGTGGTTAACACTCGAAATGTATTTTTTGTATACAAGGTGACCCACATAAGAATACAAGCCTAAGAATACAGCCTAAATTACAAACCGACAGACTCGTAGACTTGAATTCTAATGTTAAATGCTCTGTTTATGTGGAAAAAAAATCATTAAATTAAATAAACACTGCGACCATTTCAGAATCATTAACAAATTCTTTTTTTTTCTATAAAAATAAAAAAGTGGTTTAAATTAAAACATTTCAGAAAAATAAATCTGTCCAATTCAGAATCATCAAAATTGATGCAATTATTAATTTAACTTTGTCACGTGAGTGAGCTATATAATTTTATTTAAGAGTTTGCTATGACTATTGACATATTGAAAAGTGACATTGTAGATGTAAAATAAATCTTTTCTTTCAGTATCAATTCTTAACAATTCTCTTAAAATTAGGTACTTAGTGGAGAATATAAGTTTGGAAAAATAAAGTTCAATTTCTTTGTACTAAACCATGGCACTGACATTTTTCTAGAAAGATTTCTGAATGGATAACATTATTGTTGTGTCAATAAATACATTGATATAATCAATAATAAAAGGTGTTCAAAAACTCTCATGTTTGGAGTTCTCTGTTGATGTCAGCACTAGAACCAGTAATATTGATTCCAATGATATTTGATATTTATTTTTCTCTCCTAAGAAAGTACATGCTCACAACCTACTCTAAATATATTAGTTCATGAACACCTCCTTTTATTAATGTTGGTAATTTTTGGTAAATCAGCTGATGCATTAATGGCAAGTTTTTAGTAACCAGATGAACGTTTAACTATGGTAGCTTTTAAAATTATAATTGGTTGGTTTTCCATGTATATAAAAAACGTACATCATTCATGAATGATTATGAAATGGTGCATCCATCAACAACACCTTCATCTCATATAATTACTTATAAAAATAAAAGCAAGATATGTGTGTCCATGTTAAACATCTACATGTACTTATATAAAATCGTTGAGCAGATATTCCCTTCATTATTATATATTATCTTTAATATATACAACCATTTTGTTTATAGTCATCACACACGTGTACGTACATACAGAAAAGCGTATAAAATCCTCGTCAGTAGGAAGCGAACCGCAAACAAATGGCGCGACAGTTTGAGCCTTGTATATAAATATCTATAATACACCGATATACTAGATATGTACATACAAGAGATTCAGTACTTTTTGAGTCTCAGAGGGCGGTACTAGTCTCTCAGTACTCATGTCGTTTGGGGTCGCGGAACGCGACTGGGATGTTCGTGTTCAGTTCTAGGCACGATATCGAGTGCGTCAGACTCACCTGGGCGTCGATCACCTCCCAGCAGCGCTGCATCAGCTCGGGCTCTTCGAACAGCCTTGACTGGCTGAGCAGCAGGCAGGCATTCTTCGCGTTGAGGCTCGTCTCCAGGTAGTTGACGCATGCCCTGGCTAAGTGTGGCACGATGTACTTCTTTGCCACGTACAGTGTAGCTAGAACGGTGTCCGCTTCCAGTTGGATTTCATCACAGTATAAATATCTAGAAATTGTTAATTCAGAGTTACATCATACTTAATCTGCCGAAAAAAATATTGCGGTGACATGATAACATTTTTCTCGTTCGTTGTGAGTTTTTTGTTTCCTAAATTTCTTATGTAACTCATCATGGAATATTAATAAAAGAAATAATTACAATAACTTTTCTCTTTAGTTATTTAATTAATGTAAATAATTCAACAGTAATTACTATGAATAATTCCAATTCAGATATATTTGAAATCGAGAAAATAAGCTTATGCTTCTTATAGTTTGCACACTTTAAACATAATATATACAATTACGAAAATGTTTTTTGTGTAAAATGCAAACAATTACTATAACTTACTTGAGTAAAGTGAGGAATGCTGATGGTTCAACGTCGGGCACCTCGATTTCTTCTTTGCACTCGGCCAGTCCGCCATAGAACATGGCGTAGAAGACGGAACTGCCCGTCGCCAGGACGTACTTGTGTGCGGGTATGACCTGGGTGCAGCTGACGCTGCCCACCACGAACCGGACGTCAGCCATCAGGTCATTGTTGAACATAGCAGCATTGCGCTCGCGCACTGTCGGCTTGGTCGCCTGCCAGTTGGGGTCGAGCGTGCCGGGCGGGCCTACCGGCGACACGCACGGGCTAGAGGGTGGCGAACCGGGCGCGCTTGCTGGCTGCATCACCTGCAGGTTCTCCCGTTGTGAGACCACGTGCGGTGGAGACAGGCTGAGCGGGCCATTATTCAATGTTTCCGCTGTAGAAAAAAAATAATTAAAAAGAGTTATAAAAGGCCATCGTGTTAAATTGTAATTTTTTATTTTAACATAATTGCACAAACTTTGGTTGAAAAACATATAGCACGTTTACAAAAATACAATTACATCACTTTACGTTAGACCAACTTATTTATCGGATTGACATTGACAAATCAAAATTTAAGAGTGATGGCATTTAATGAGGCAAATCTCTTCCTAATTTGGTTGATATGCTCTCAATTTTATATGTTTTTTTTTAATATACACACATCCCTGTGCACACTGTCAATTTTGAGGCATTTTTAGTATTTGAAATGCATTAAACATGATACTTCTAACAAGTGTTTCCAATCCTAGATTAAGCATGGAGTAAAATTTCGAGCTTAAAAAAGCCTGAAAATCGAAATCTAAATTTTACTTCATGCGCCACCCGTAAGAAACACTGAAATATTGAAATAGATTAAAATGTACTGCTATAAGGTTTGTTCGTTTGTACTGCACTAAGTTGAACTAAGTTCAAGTTTTTGACGTCACGAGTTCAGGTCAGTTCATGTCAGTGTACATGAAAACTGAAAACAAACGAACGCTTTTAATGTAAAATATAAAAAATGATTTCTGCAATACACTACAAAACAATTTAAGGAAACACTAAAAATAAAATGTTGGTTCCGTATTTAATAAACAACTAAGCTAGTAAAACTGAAAGAAATCCGTGTTTCATAATTTAATAAAAAAATGTAGGGTTGTTGGGTGATGATTTCAGATTTCAGGGCAGAAGTGCAGTTCAGTTCAACTTAGTGCATGTATCGAACGGTTTCAGTTCAAAAAGTGTAAAAAGTGCTGGACCAGTTCATGTAACGAACAAACCTAGAGTATATTTTGAAAAAATTGAATTTTACACACATTGGGATAATTTGCACATCTAAAGATCAATACACATAATAATTATTAACCAATAAAAGATGTGGAGCCCAATAATCTTAAAAATACTTCCCACAACTCAATATGAAATAATTTATGAAAAAAATGTTGTTTCTAAATAAATGTGGGTCTCATGGGGTTAATTAATTAGGAAAAAAATTAAATTCTTTGGTTTGGTTTTTAAATTCGATTTTACATCATTTTTAAACTTCTCTGAAGCATACCAGAGCATTTAATTTGTAACCTAATTGTTTTAACATGTTTCAACAAGTGTTAAGTGGGAGAGTTCCGTTCTGGACCTCGAACAGAGCGGACGTCGATCGTGAGTTGTGCGTTCCATCCCTGCTAGCGTTTGACCCACATGTGGTTGTTTCACAAATCCTTTTTCATCCTCTCTATTTCATCCTTTACAATCACCTATACCCTGACAATCCTTTCATTTATTACCCATCCTTGCAACTACGTGTGTATTTTCCGTAAACCCGTAATACAAAATTACTGTGACTGGTCAACAGGGCCTAGTAGCCGAGGCCATAAATTAAGCAGAAGAAGAAGTGTTAAGTGAGAAATTAGTTCAAAAGTAACTTAACCTGTTATCTGACAGGTGGATTCATTTTATATGTTCCGACAGGTGGGGTCTGAGAAACCGCACTCCAAAAATTGGTTTTAAAAATGTCTATTAGAATTTTGAACATTTATTTTACAGTTAACAAACACAAATTGTAAAAATTCAACTTTCAATTTATTATGGATCTACAAGAAAAATCAATTTTAACCAAGCTGGGCATGTTTTCAGGTGTTGAGGTTTTTCAGATCCTACATGTCAAATGCTGGGTTGTCAACTTTTTACTTTAACATTAAAATTGAGATTAATTGGTAAATCTCCATTGATTTCAATTTATTCCAAAATCATTACTCGTTATTCATTTACAGTAAATGTTAAATAAAACTATAAACCAGGGGTTCTCAACCGGAGGGCATGCCACATTAGGGGGCAAGATGTCAGGGGGGGTTCGCAACAGATTTCCTAAAGGAGGTGAAGTGAAATAAGGCTATAATGGTGTTTCAATCTATCTAAAAAACCAAATTAATTTAGTTAGTCACTTAATTAAAACCAGTTATAACCGCGTTTTAATTAAACAAAAAACCAAAATTAAATCAAGGATGGGGCGCGACTTGACAAAGATTGAGAACCCCTGCTATAAACAAATGCATTAGACCAGTGGTCTCCAAACTACGGCCCGCGGGCCAAATCCGGCCCGCGACTTGCATGAATCCGGCCCGCGATTGTTTGTAATTTTTTTTGTAAATGTCATATTTTGAAATATTGTAACAATTGTTCCTTAAATTTTTCATAATTTTATAAAATTAATCGGATCTTGGCCGACTTTATTATGTAGAATTGTATTTGTGGCCCGCGAAGAAAATAGTTTGGAGACCCAGGCATTAGACAAACAATGAACAGAAAGTAATTGGTGGTTAAGTTAATAAAGATTATGCCTAAAAGTTAATAAAGATTATGTCTAAAAGTTAATAAAGACTATGTCTAACACTCTAATTTAAAATTGCACTCAATCTATTTACATGACAGGATGTATTTATATCCGAAAATTGTAAATAGACTGAAGTTCGCCGTTTGGGGCAACGGCAACTTAATCGATTTTCCCGTCGTGTTTCTTTTATTTCGCCCCTGACGTCAACCGAAGGCAATTTCCTTTATTAATAAAATAACCGTTAGAAAACAAAAAAATAACGGCAATTTTATTGAACAATTTCTTTTTTTATGTTCCGTTCCCTTTCTCTCACCGTTCATCCAGGCGGTCGTCTGCGAGACGGACATGTTGTCCTGCATCTTTCTAACGGGTTTTGTCGAGATTTTGGAATACAGATTGGACATGGCCATCGCGGGCCAGCTGTTCGCGTTTCCCAAAAATCCACCCGGACGCACCGCGAGATGGTTTTCTGTGTTGTTTTTTGAGAAACACTGGACGAGGCGTCAATGTACTGTCGCCATTTTGCACTCGACTGTCTTTTGGGCGAGAGAGCGGGGGTGTGTTGTATGCAACTCGAGTTGCACGCGCGCATACTCCATTCTCGCGGTTCAATAAATTAAGAACTACCCGTTGAATGAGGAATGAAAGAAGGTATTTATTTGTTCCTTTAGCGAATAATGTATATTAGTGGATGGTTTTACGAGGCTACTAAGTGTATGCAGTAGTGCTTAGAGAAGCATTAAAACTCTTTTAATGTTTTTTAAGTCAGAATATGAAATTAGGAAGATAAAATCTGGGTTGAGTTTATTATGTTTATTGATGTTGGTAGTTATTTAGCTAGGGTGCGTTACCCAGTGACGGATTAACTAAGAGGCTGGGCCGCAGTAAGGGGGAGGGCCAAGGGGGCGACAGCCCCAAGCACATCAAGCGGAAAGGCACCATCACAAATGTCATAAATTTAAACCAGAAATTTTTATTTAGTAATCGATATTTTTAAGTTCTATTTAATTTTTTTTAAGTATACGTGTGTTTTTAAAAGAGTTCAATTTGAAACTTTAAACGAGTGTTTTCCACTCCCAGACTAAGCATGAAGTAAAATTTCGAGTTTAGAAAAGCCCTGTGAAAATTTGTCTCGGGTCGCGCAGCGACCCGAGACAAATTTTCTGGGCTTTTCTAAACTCGAAATTTTACTTCATGCGCCACGCGCATAAAACACTAAAATATTGTGAAATTTACGTATATTTGAACCTCACTTGAAATCAGTGTTTTATACGTGTGGCGCATGAAGTAAAATTTCGAGTTTAGAAAAGCCCAGAAAATTTGTCTCGGGTCGCTGCGCGACCCTCGACAAATTTTCACAGGGCTTTTCTAAACTCGAAATTTTACTTCATGCTTAGTCTGGGAGTGGAAAACAATCGTTTAAGGTTTTAAATTGAACAATTTGAAAAAACACAACGAATATCTAAAGATTTATCTAGATTAATAAGATTTAAACAGACTGAATTTGGAAAACGTGTACTTTAAAGAAAAACTCCTTGTACATACTACACTGGCGAAAGAAATTAACGCATCATTTGTGATTTTTTTGATATCTTGGAATCGAGTTTTCTTTGAACACAAACATATTTTTACAATAAGAAATCTTATCAAGCATGCTGTTTTACATGTTGTGTTTTGTCTTTTGTTCTCATGGTTTTCTGTCAATAAATTAAATGAAGCACTTTTCATTATTCTGACTGTAAGAAAGGTTCATATAAAATTTCTTTTTGAGTTTGTTTTCAAGTAATTGTTAAAATTAAGTGCTAAATAGTGAAGAATGAATATGGATAGACGTCCGAATCTTAATTTAAGCAGTGAAGAAGCTGTGATTGTGGTTACTCTTGCAGAAGAAGGTAGGAGTCAGCGTTACATCAGTCAGCGTCTTGGTGTTAATCAATCGACCGTATCCCGTGTCTTGAAGAGACATCGGGAAACTCAGGCATACTCAAGAAGGCCAGGACAAGGGAGAAAAAGGGCCACAACTGCTGTTCAAAACCGTTTTTTAATGATGCAGATGTTACGCGAACGGTTTATTACGGCTCCTAGGCTACAAAATATGCTCGCAGAGATCCACAATGTTCATGTAAGTTCCGTTACCATCAGAAAAAGGTTACGTGGTTTTAATTTAACTCCGAAAACAGCGGCAAAAGGACCACAATTAACCGCAGACCATCGCAGAGCCAGGTTAACATTTGCGCAAGAACATGTAAACTGGTTACAGGCCGATTGGGCTAATGTTATGTTTAGCGACGAGTCCAGATTTTGTCTTTACGGCAGTGACAGACGAATGCATGTGTACAGACGGCCAGGTGAACGTTATGCGCAGTGTAACATTGTTCCGACTGTTATGTTTGGTGGGGGCTCTGTTATGGTGTGGGGTGGTATCACTTTAGAGGCTCGTACGGAGTTGGTGGTCATACCAAGAGGAAGCATCACGGCAGCGTCTTATATTGCAAACATTTTAGAACCATCCGTAATGCCTTTTGCTCCCTTTGGAGGAAACGATTTCCTGTTTATGCATGACAATGCAAAACCACACAGTGCCCGAATTGTACAACAGTATCTTGACCTAGTGGGTATCAACACAATGCAATGGCCAGCCAGGAGTCCCGATCTTAATCCGATCGAACACCTATGGGACGCGATGGGCAGACGCCTTAGAGCACTTCCTCGGCGTCCAAGCAATCAACAAGAGCTTGGACAAAGATTGCAGGAAATTTGGGAAGATATTAACCAGGATGAAATTGGATCATTAATTAACAGTATGAGCCGTCGCTGTCAGGCAGTTATTCGAGCAAGAGGAGGAAACACTAGATATTAAGTCTTATAATCACATGTTAACTTTTTTCCTCTTTTTATTTATGACATTATTTTAGTCATTAATGAAAGAAAATGTGTTGAAAATCATTATTATAGTTCAGTTGGTTTTGTTGTTATTTTTTTTGTTTTTAAACATCAAAACTTTATTTTTATATTAAAAAAATTAATGTGATGCCTTAATTTTTTTCGCCAGTGTATTTATAACTATCAAAACATAAATTTTTCATTTACATATTGAAATATAATATAATGTCGAAAAATATTCAAAAAGAACGCCGTAACTGTTAAAATATCATTGCTGTCACAAAAAACAAAATGTCGAAAAATGATATAAGACAAAAAATGTCAAAAATATCGGAATTGCCGAAAAAGCATCGTAATAAATATTATATTATATTATAATCAGTAGTCAAATAACAATAACAATATAGAGGGATTTTTTCTTTTAAGTATACCCTGTATGTTTTTCTTTAAAGTATACGTATTCCAAATTCAGTATATTTTCTTTAAATCTTAGGATATTCGTTGAGCTTTTAAAAGATTTCAATTTGAAGCTTTAAACGAGTGTTTTCCACTCCCAGACTAAGCATGAAGTAAAATTTCGAGTTTAGAAAAGCCCCGTGAAAATTTGTCGAGGGTCGCGCAGCGACCCGAGACAAATTTTCTGGGCTTTTCTAAACTCGAAATTTTACTTCATGCGCCACGCGTATAAAATACTAAAATATTGTGAAATTTATCTATATTTGAACCTCACTTGAAATCAGTGTTTTATGCGCGTGGCGCATGAAGTAAAATTTCGAGTTTACAAAAGCCCAGAAAATTTGTCTCGGGTCGCTGCGCGACCCTCGACAAATTTTCACTGGACTTTTCTAAACTCGAAATGTTACTTCATGCTTAGTCTGGGAGTGGAAAACACTCGTTTAAAGTTTCAAATTGAACAATTTAAAAGAAAAACAACGAATCTCTAAAGATTTGTTTTGATTTATAAGATTTAAGTAGGCTGAAACATCATAATAAATATTATATTGGTACAATCAGAGATTCATAAGTAGTTAAATAACAATTACAATATACAAGGAATTTTTCTTTTAAGTATACCCTGTATGTTTTTCTTTAAAGTATACGTATTCCAAATTCAGTGTATTTTCTTTAAATCTTTAGATATTCGTTGTGTTTTTAAAAGAGCTAAATTTTAAGCTTTAAACGAGTGTTTTCCACTCCCAGACTAAGCATGAAGTAAAATTTCGAGTTTAGAAAAGCCCCGTGAAAATTTGTCCAGGGTCGCGCAGCGACCCGAGACAAATTTTCTGGGCTTTTCTAAACTCGAAATTTTACTTCATGCGCCACGCGTATAAAACACTAAAATATTGTGAACTTTATGTATATTTAAACCTCACTTGAAATCGGTGTTTTATACGCGTGGCGCATGAAGTAAAATTTTGAGTTTAGAAAAGCCCAGAAAATTTGTCTCGGGTCGCTGCGCGACCCGAGACAAATTTTCACGGGGCTTTTCTAAACTCGAAATTTTACTTCATGCTTAGTCTGGGAGTGGAAAGCACTCGTTTAAAGCTTCAAATTGAACAATTAAAAAAAAAACAACGAATATCTAAATATTTATTTAGATTAATAAGATTTAAATAGGCTGAATTTGAAAAACGTATACTTGTAAAGTTATCTCTCATACAAAAAACAGCGATTAATAGTAAAAACCATGGCAGCACAGGCAAAACAACAGACGTGGGACAATTTTGGAACAAAAATGGAAAAAGACAGCAAAACTAACCAGAAACTGCTCTACAAAGTATTGAAGATACTGAAAAAAGGCAAACAGCACGACTTAAAAACGATAAAAGGAAAAGACAGCCGAATACTAACAGAAGAAAATGAAATCATGGAGCGATGGAAAGAATACTTTTCAGAATTACTAGATAATAAACAACAAGCTAAACACGTGAATACAGAATTGGTAGAGCAGACAGACGAAGAAGGAGAAGAAGACATTAAAATCAATGAAGTAATAGAAGCAATAAAATCAGCGAAGAGAGGAAAATCAGCAGGACACGATAAGATTACAGCAGAGATGGCAAAAGGACTTGGCAGAAATGGTACCGCTATACTAAAAGATATCCATAACAAATGCTGGGTCACAGGAAAAGTGCCTGCCGATTGGAAGGTAGGAATCATAGTACCAATATTTAAGAAAGGTGACTCTAGAGACTGCAAAAACTACAGGGGAATTACCCTACTAAGTATTGTGTCAGAAATATACGAGCAAATACTGGTAAAAAGACTAAAGAAGACAATAGAAAGACAACTTGCAGAACAACAGAGCGGTTTTAGAAAAGGACGTAGTGCCCAGGATCACATTTTCACAATAAAACAAATGATAGAGAAAACGAAACTGAAAGTGGGAAAAGCATACATAGCATTCTTAGACCTGGAGAAAGCTTTTGACAAAGTAGCACAAGAACAAATATGGGACAGTTTAAGACAAAGGGATATCAAGACAACATTAAGAAGGGCAATTGAAAGTCTGTATGATAACAACAGCAGCTATGAAAGGAGAGATAACGGACAATCCAAAAAATTCCCTATCAACGAAGGCCTTAGACAGGGAGGTGTAATGAGTCCAGCACTATTTATTATAATTATGGATGATATCCCACAAGAAACGAAAAAGCATGTGAAAACAGTACATATAGGATTTAATAAACTAATACCAGTAGGAATATCTGAATGCGCGTTTGCTGATGACGTGATGATATGCGCACCCAGAGAAGAAGACCTGAAGGCAAGTCTAATGATACGGGGAAAAGAACTTCGAAAAAGAAACCTAAACGTCAACATCAGTAAAACAAAGGTAATGGTTATAGGACAGGACAACAGACGAATAAATTTAGACATAAACAACCAAGAACTAGAGCAAGTCGACCAATTCAAGTACCTCGGAGTGACAATAGAAAGAAACGGAAACATGGAACAAGAAATAGACGAAAGAATTAGCTCCGCCACTAGAATTTTCTTTGCGTTAAGCAACTCATTCATCGGCAATAAAAACATCAGTAGGAAAACAAAAATGACAGTATACAAAACAGTATTCAGACCAATACTAACCTATGGGAGCGAATCATGGGTTCTCACAAACAGACAGAAGAGTAAGATACAGGCCGTTGATATGAAGTTCCTGAGAAGAGTGAAAGGTATAACCAGGAGAGACAATTAGAAATGAGGCAGTCTGAGAAGAATTAGGGGTACTATCTATAGCAGATAACATAGAATTGAACCAACTTAAATGGTTTGGACATTTATGCAGGATGAGTGATGGAAGACAGGTGGCAGGCGAAGGCAGGAATAAAGAAAAAGATAGGAAGACCAACAAAAACCTGGAACGACCAAACGACAGCAATCCTGAAGAAAAGAAATGTAAAATGGAATGAAGCGGAGAAGATGGCAAGAAATAAAGGAGGGTGGTCCAAATTTGTGTACGCAGGAGATAAATAGAAAAGAGACTATTAAAATAGAAGCCTTACACCTAAGGGTAGACAAGGCAATAGATTATATATATATATATATATATATATATATATATATATATATATATATATATTAAACAGCAATGGATGATGAATTCGACGTTAAATGCTCAGATGAGGAATTGAAAGACATGAAGGGGCCGTGGGAGCCGGCCCCAGAAGAAATTTTAAGGTTATATTATATATATATATATATATATATATACTTTAAAGAAAAACTTCTTGTACATACTATTTATAACTATCAAAACATACCATTTTCATTTACATATTCAAATATAATATAATGTTGAAAAATATAAAAAAAAAAAACGCCGTAACTGTTAAAATATCATTGCTGTCACAAAAAACATAATTTCGAACAATGGTACTAGACAGAAAATATCCAAAAATATCGGAAACGCCGAAAAAACATCATAATAAATATTATATTGTTACAGTCAGAGATTGACAATTTATAAGAAAAACGTGCGTTCAAGAATTCGTATTTTTTTGAAACAATAACGTCAATTTATACCAATAACGAAAATATAAAACAAAAATGTCTTTCTACGTAAAATTACAGAGTAAAGAATAATTATTCTTTACTCTCTGGTTACCCACCATGTCCAATAGAAAATTGACAAGTCCACAAAAATGATTACAATTAAAAAAGTAAAACAACTTAGCTATCGTTAATGCTTGTTGCGCTACACTCTTGATGGAACCGGATATTTAAATTTGGCGAAGAAAAACACTTGTTATGCTCCATTATTTTATTTTGAAAATAAAATAATGGAACATAACAAGTGCTTTTCTCCACCAAATTTTAACTTAGATATCTTTACAAAATAATGGTTCAATTGTTTTATGTGTGTGTGTGTTTATGTATGTGTGTATTTTTTTTTATTAAAGTGATGTTATGGAGTTTCAACAACTGACAGCCTCAACTATACAGTTTTTATGTTTATTAATTCTTGATTGATATCTGTAAATACGCATTTCATTGATAAATAAAGCACTAATAATCTTTCTTCACACTTTTATTTTTATTCCATATAAGTATATATATAAATAATTACCTAATTAGATTAGTGCTTTATTTATCAATTAAATTCGATCTTCACGTAACTCACTCAATCAATTTACTTATTTCCTATTCTTGCTTGATTAAATTAAGAAAAGAAAAAAAAACATTCGCATTTTCTGTTCAACTCTCGATTGCAAATGTAGGCAGTTAAAAATAAATTATTTAGTATTTACCAGTGCTTTTAAAATTTATTTTCTACTTACTGGGATAAATACGGAAAATCCATGTCTGCTAAACGTTTTAAATGCGCCGTTGTGAACGGACTAAAAAACAAATTCCGAGCGCTTCCTTCGATTGTAAAACGTGTGTCCTTTATGTCGCGTTTGAATTTCATAAATATTCATTCGGATAGTGCAAAAGTTCAGCATGCCATTATTTGCGGTTGCATATTTAATGCCTTGTTTTCGCAAAAAAAGAACGAACGGGAAATGCTGCTATTACAGTGCGTAAGCGTTTACCCATTGAAAAGAAGGATTTTAGTGTTTTTTTTAGCTTAGGGTTTCATTTAACGTTTTAATTTGTCATTTTAAAACGACCGTGTAATTTAATTACGTGTAATTTGGAAAATGTCTAAATAAACAATACTGTTTTAGGGGTTAAAGTCATTAAATACTTTTGTTTACGACAATCTTATAATATGTTTATTATTTAATTGCGTGGGCATCATAAATGGTGTGCATTTAACACTCAAAATAAGAACAAATGGAAAATTTTGCTATTAAAGTGCGTATAAGTTTACCTACTGAAAAGAAGAATTTTAGTGTTTTTTTTTAGATTAAGGTTTTATTTTGTCATTGTAAAATTACCGTGTAATTTAATTACTTGTAATTTGGAAAATTTGTAAATAAACAGTACTGTTTTAGGGGTAAAAGTCATTAAATACTTGTTCACGACAATCTTATAATATGTTTATTATTTAATTGCGTGGGCAGCATAAATGGGGTGCATTTAACACTCAAGTACATTAAACACGGGATTTGCGTGATAATTGCTTTTTTAACACGAATATAAATAATAATGCATAATGCATATAACACTCAAGTACATTAAACATGGGATTTGCGTGATAAATGTGTTTTTTTTAACACGAATATAAATAATTGCTTTAAAACATGTTTTAAACGTTATATTTGTTAAAAACGTGTTTTTTATGTAATCTTAAATCATCTAAACAATATTTTATAGTATAAAATGTATACTACTTTATTAAGATTTGTTTGTTTACGTTCTTAAATTCTTAAAGATATTTTAAATTACATTATTAACCATACAATTTTATCACAATAAAATATCACAAATGTATGTGCATAAATGTGATTTAAAAACTTGTTTTAAACATCTTATGTTTTAAACACGTTTTAAACATGTTTTGTTCACGACAATCTTATAATATGTGCATTGTTTAATTGTGTGGGCAGCATAAATGGGGTGCATTTAACACTCAAGTACATTAAACACGGGATTTGCGTCATAAATGTGGTTTGTTAACACGAATATAAATAATTCCCTAGGTAGATTTTTTACCGCTATGCAGTAACAGCGCTGTGCTAGTCAAATTAGCTTCTTTTGTCTTAAATTTGACCATGGTGGTGGTGACGTCGTCATTTTGTTAAAGTACGAAATAACGCGTCAACATCTCCGCCGTTCTCACTTAGCGTAAAACGCGTTTGTAAACATACATCATTCTCAAATCGGTTAATCAATTGTACTTCTATCCCTCGCGAGTGTTTTTTAAAGCGGAACAAACGTCAACACCGTGAAAACTCCATCCAAACGGAAGAGTTCGTTTTTTGTGCAAAGAGCGTGTTTCTATGTAACTTAGGCGAAAGGGTAGACTGTGTAAGTAAATCAGGTTAACAATTATGCTTCTATCCGCCGCGAGTGTTTTTTTAAAGCGGAACAAACGTTAACACCGTGAAAACTCCATCCAAACGGAAGAGTTCGTTTTTTGTGCAAAGAGCGTGTTTCTATGTAACTTAGGCGAAAGTGTAGACTGTGCAAGTATTATTTATTGTTGAACGATTGCTCATATTTGTGTTAAAGTGGAATTAACCCTATTACACATTCAAACCATAGTACCGCAACCTGTCATCATTGATCTGTCAAATTATTATAAAACAAAACCGCCAATTAAGACTGACGCGTATTTGATTAATATATATAATAAATGTTGTGTTATATTTTGTCGTTGTCGTGAACAAAGTATAGTGTATAACTCGCATATAATGGCTATTAATCACTCGAACGACTTGCTCCACTCGCCTTTGGCTCCTACCGCAAACCTCGTTCTCATGATTAATAACTATCATTATATGCTCGTTGTACAATATTCTATTATAAATGATCGATCGTTTTTAAATAACGCATCAAAACATTTGACTGTTGGCAGTAACCGGTAATTTCTGATTGCTGTTCTGATTTCATTTTTGTAAATTTCTATGTTTTGGGTTTCTCCGATTTATCTTGTTTTCACCATTAAAAATAACTTGCGATGTTTTGGCACGTTATTTGAAAACGTTCGATCATTTATAAAGGCCGTATAATAAACAGGGTTGTTAAAAAAAAACGTTTTTTTTTTTTCATTTTAATAAAACAAAGAACTCTTTCGTTTGGATGGAGTTTTCAAGGTGTTAACGTTTGTTCCGCTTTAAAAAACACTCGCGACGGATAGAAGCACAATTGTTTAACCGATTTGAGAATGATTTATGTTTACAAACTAGTGAGAACGGCGGAGATGTTAACGCGTTACTTCGTGCTTTAACAAAATGGCGTCGACGACGTACCACCATGGTTAAATGTACGACAAAAGAAGCTGATTTGACTAGCACAGCGCTGTTACTGCATAGCGGCAATTAATCTAACTAGGCAATTGTTTATATTCGTGTTAAATAAACACATTTATCACTACAATCCCGTATTAAATGTACTTGCGTGTATTAAATGCACCCCATTTATGCTGTCCACACAATTAAATAATGCACAAATTATAAGACTGTCGTGAACTAATCACGTTTAAACATGTTAAAACATGTTTAAAACATGTTTAAAACATGTTTAAAACGTGTTTAAAACATGTTTAAAACGTGTTTAAAACATAACATGTTAAAACACGTTTTTACATTACATTTATCCAGATATATTTGTGATATTTTATTGTGATAAAATTGTATGTTTAATAATGTAATTTAAAATATCTCTAAGAATTTAAGAACGTAAACAAATAAATCTTAATAAAGTAGTGTACATTTTGTACAATAAAAAAACCTCTAGAGTGCCATGATTTTATCTTTTTTTTTAATTTAAGCTGGCTACACGTTTTAGGAATTGACATATAAAACGTCAGACATAATAATTATAATGTATAATTTCAGAGTTGCCAACCTACAATATTTTCCATGGCACTCTAAAGGTTTTAATTCATTGAACATACGTTATAAAATATTGTTTAGCTACTTTAAGATTATATAAAACACATTTTTAAACATATATAACGTTTTAAACGAATCCGTTTAAAACACGACCGTTGTTTTTAAACATTTTAAAACACTGTTTTAAAACAACGTGCCTTAAACATAACAATCCTGATAATAAAACACTGTGTGTACATTTATTTATTGATTTATTTATCTGATGTCTACCATTCAACGAACATAATTCAAGCGATTTAAAGGGAAAATTAAATTCAGCGGTCGTTTTTAATTAAGTTTTCCCTTTTCCCCCCTTATTTCTTTATTATTCATAGCAATCTGCTTCGGAATTTTTAGCAGCGATAAAGCCGCGGAATTAGCGTTTCGCTTTTTATCGGAACGTTTTGCGTGGAATTGGCGCATAAAAAACTGGACGTTTTAATTCAATTTTAACGAAGACCTCCACCGGGAACCGGCTATGCCTCTCATTACCGATTGTTTGGCCAGTTTATGTGTTCGTTTGTTTGAGTGCGTGTTTGTTTGTATGGGTGTATTTGTTGGGTGTGTGTTTGAGTGCGTGTGTGTGTTTGTTTGTGTGCGTGTGATGGTGTGTGTTTGAGTGCGTGTGTGTGTTTGTTTGTGTGCGTGTGTGTATGCATATTTTTTTCTCATGTGTGTGTGCAAACAAGTCCGAATGCAAACTAATGGCAAGCGAACGGTGAATTTCCTTCGATATTGGGTCAATATGACATTTATTATGGAAGGACATCCATAAAAATGTGGAAAATTGTTTAAATTGGATATGTTACTATTTTCAGCCATTATATTTAAATTTGTTTTTGGGAGATTTTGTTAAAGAAACACCCCTTTTTGTAAAAGTAGTTAAACTGAATCCAGTGTTGGCTTACCTAAAACCAATCTGCTCTCCAAATATAGTTAGAAATATCTATAAAATTGAAATACCGTGCGATCATTAAAAAAAAAAGATTTAGGCCTATTGTCACCCCTACTGATTAACTTTAATTATATAAAAATATAATTAGAAATATCTATAAAATTGAACTACCGTGCGATCATTTAAAAAAACAAAGATTTAGGCCTATTGTCACCCCTACTGATTAACAATGAAAAAACTGTTTTTATTCCTTACTTCACTTTTATTTTTATGTGTTAGATGTACATTTCGAGTGCTAAGCACTCATTATCAATAACTAATGATTAACTTTAATTAATCCACTAATCAATGATTAAACCTCTGGTTAAGTCAAAATTTTAGAATATAACCCACTCAACACGGAAACATTTTAAACATTGCACGAATATTGAACATAATTCTAAAATAAAACATTGTAATAAAATTATTACAGCAAAGTGTTAGCAACGTTAAAATCATTGTATAAACGTTTTCCGTGCAATATTGATTTATATATATTACCTAAATGTTAAAAATGATACTAAAATTTAATATTGTTTTATAACGTTTCAATAATATTGCGGCAAAGTAACACAACGTTATATAATCATTACAATTTGACTTTTATGCAACATTGTATTGTAAACATTGGATATATATATATATTGAAAATGGTATCATTACATTTTTAACATTGTATAATTGTTGAAACTGTTGCTGTAATGCAGCATCGTTGTTTACACATTTCATGGACATTGAATATACAGAGTTTTTCATTTAAGTAAACATCTCCCAATTATATGCTGTAAATCTTCAGATATTCGTTGTTTTTTTTTTAAGAGTTCAACCGAAAGCTTTCAACGAGTGTTTTCCACTCCCAGACTAAGCATGAAGTAAAATTTCGAGTTTAGAAAAGCCCCGTGAAAATTTGTCGAGGGTCGCGCAGCGACCCGAGACAAATTTTCTGGGCTTTTCTAAACTCGAAATTTTACTTCATGCGCCACGCGTATAAGACGCTGATTTCTATTGAAGTTCATGCACCTGTTAACAATATTTTAATGTTTTCAGAGTTTAAGCCCACTGAGCAAATCCATTTAAGTAATGTTTCAATAACATTGAAACAATGTTTAAAGTTGCTACAATGTTGATATAACGTTATTTGTTTGTTTTTTGCTTAGTGGGAGGGTACTGGGTACTTATGTTCCGGGGTCCTGTCTCCCCTAGACTACACATCACTTTTTGTAAGATAGTTTTTTTTCTTGTTACCAATACATATTTGTATTTTTTGACCCATTTAAACCCAGAAATGAATTTTGCGCTAAGATTACGAGAGAAACATTCCTATAAAGTTCACTTAATTGCTGCACATCGGGTTGGATACAATACGGATTCTATGCATTTATCGTATGCAACCTAACATACATACATTTGTATGTTGGGTTGCATACAAATAAAAGTAATCGCTCGTGTTGCATAGGCGTTGCTTTGTCAACGGTGCAGCAACATTTTTCTTTGAACGTTAGCATGCAACGTTCCTGTAGGGGGACATTCAGCGTTTATTCAACGTTTTTCCAACATTCATGCAACTTAAAACGCAACGTTTCGTGTTGCGCGGTAACATTGATGCAACGTGTCATGCAACGTTTCTTTGCTCAGTGGGAAGAATGCTAATAAGTTGTAAGATATTCTCAACATGTCTCTTTTATCAGTATGCAACAGTGTAAACAATTTGTAAATAAAATTGTTGTATTTCTTGAATAATTTTCTCATTTATCACTTGGTGAAACATTTTAAAATAGTATTAAAGGATAAATTAAAAACACTTGGTTTGTTTCACTATTTGTTTCTATTTACTAGTTTCGTTTTTGACGGCATCATCAAGATTGATAATGCCGTAAAAAGCGAAACTAGTCGAGTAAATAGAAACATATAGAGAAACAAACCAAGTGTTTTTAATTTATCCTTTAATATTATTTTAAAATGTTCCACCAAGTGATAAATGAGAAAGTTATTCAAGAAATACAACAATTTTATTTACAAATTGTTTACATTATTGCATACTAGTGAAACCAACCAAGTGTTTTTAATTTATCATTTAATATTATTTCAAAATTGTTGTGTTTTTGAGAAGTACTAATTACTGATTAAGTTAATTGACTTGGGTGCAAACGGGCACTGGAGTAGGCAATGAATTTTAAATTAGATTAGCACCACTGACTGTTAACACATAATTTACCATAACCTCAAATTTATTACATCATCAATTAGCAATCTGGGCAACCGCACAAAAAGAAAATTCCGCCTACTCTAAATCATAATTTAAATGATCGCATGGTATTTGTTCCCAAATGTAATAGGTTTATTTTCTATTATTGGTCGGGACTAGACTGACTAGGACCTTAAAGTCGGAAACGACCCACTGACGCGTTTCCGACTGTAAGGTCCTTATCAGTCTGGTCTCGACCCGCAATAAAAAATAAAAAAAAAACTGGAATACTGAACACAATTCCAATTCTGATATTATTAAACAATTGTTTCAATTTTTTCAAATCTTGTCTCATTAGTACGAAATATTCGTAGCGTGAAATGACGAGGAGTAATATTGAGTTTATTATTAAGCCGATTTCTGCAGACTGAGACACAATTACTTTCGCTCCAAGAGTATTGTTTCATCGTCTTGCAAAACGGACGAGAGTGATTCAAGAGTGAAACGAACTTGCGCTGATTGGAATAATCGAATAAATCTAGAAAAAAGGTTACAACTTTACCGATAAATATTCATTGCGCGCAAGTGAATTAATACAGTTTATAAATCTCGATTTAACAATGGCAATTACATATATGTAAATTTAAACATCTGCACAATAAATTTCATAAATAATTATCCAGGAAATTCTCTAAAACAGCCAATTGAATATTCTTCATCAGTGGCGGATCGTAAGTATTTTTATTGGTCAGGCTGCAGACACAAACATACATGGAATTTTTCTTTCAAGTATACATTCGTTGTTTTTTAATGAGTTTAATTTTAAGTGTCGAACGAATGTATCCACTCCCAGATTAAGCATGAAGTAAAATTTCGAGTTTAGAAAAGCCTGAAAATTTGGTTTGGTCGCGTAGCGCGGAGCGACCAAACCAAATTTTTAGGCTTTTCTAAACTCGAAATTTTACTTCATGCGCCACGCGTACAAAACACTGAAATATAATGAAATTCAAATTATTCTGGTTTAGCAGTATATTTTTATTTCTGCTTCTGCAGAATATTATTAATACTAATTTACAAGTATATTTCTAATTTCACAAAATATCGGTGTTTAATACGCGTGGCGCATGAAGTAAAATTTCGAGTTTAGAAAAGCCAGAAAATTTGGTTTGGCCGCTCTGCGCTTCGCGCTACACGACCAAACCAAATTTTCAGGCTTTTCTAAACTCGAAATTTTACTTCATGCTTAACCAAGGATTGAAAACACTCGTTCTAAATTTCAAATTAAATGTTAAAAAAAAGCAATGAATGCATGACATTTTACAGTACTTATTTCTTTCATACATTTTTGGATTTGTTTATTTCCTATGTTGCTTTTAGCAGAAATAAACTTTTACAGCGAATTAAATTCTACAAACAAAACTTTTAAACCCCAGAATAAGTAAATTTTGGACTTTTGTCTGTTTGGTTCTGAGAAGTAGAATTCTACAAACAAACCGTTGAATTCTTAGCAAAAAAAAAACATGAACCATAGACCACAGTTCGGCAACCTTTTTTAATGCGAGGGCTTAGAGCCCTGCAAAGATTTATCACACTTGTGAATATATATTTACTTGTTTGTAGATATAGCTTGCAATTAAATATAAAAACAAACTTTAAAAAAATCAGTCAGGCCCGGCCCGGCCCGGTCCGGTCTCATATTTTGGATCGGAAGCCAGGAAATTCTCTAAAACAGCCAATTGAATATTCTTCATCAGTGGCGGATCGTAAGTATTTTTATTGGTCAGGCTGCAGACACAAACATACATGGAATTTTTCTTTCAAGTATACATTCGTTGTTTTTTAATGAGTTTAATTTTAAGTGTCGAACAAATGTATCCATTCCCAGATTAAGCATGAAGTAAAATTTCGAGTTTAGAAAAGCCTGAAAATTTGGTTTGGTCGCGTAGCGCGAAGCGCGGAGCGACCAAACCAAATTTTCAGGCTTTTCTAAACTCGAAATTTTACTTCATGCGCCACGCATACAAAACACTGAAATATAGTGAAATTCAAATTATTCTGGTTTAGCAGTATATTTTTATTTCTGCTTCTGCAGAATATTATTAATACTAATTTACAAGTATATTTCTAATTTCACAAAATATCGGTGTTTAATTCGCGTGGCGCATGAAGTAAAATTTCGAGTTTAGAAAAGCCAGAAAATTTGGTTTGGCCGCTCCGCGCTTCGCGCTACGCGACCAAACCAAATTTTCAGGCTTTTCTAAACTCGAAATTTTACTTCATGCCTAACCAAGGATTGAAAACACTCGTTCTAAATTTCAAATTAAATGTTACAAAAAAGCAATGAATGCATGACATTTTACAGTACTTATTTCTTTCATACATTTTTGGATTTGTTTATTTCCTATGTTGCTTTTAGCAGAAATAAACTTTTACAGCGAATTAAATTCTACAAACAAAACTTTTAAACCCCAGAATAAGTAAATTTTGGACTTTCGTCTGTTTGGTTCTGAGAAGTAGAATTCTACAAACAAACCGTTGAATTCTTAGCAAAAAAAAAAAAACATGAACCATAGACCACAGTTCGGCAACCTTTTTAATGCGAGGGCTTAGAGCCCTGCAAAGATTTATCACACTTGTGAATATATATTTACTTGTTTGTAGATATAGTTTGCAATTAAAAATAAAAACAAACTTTAAAAAAATCAGTTAGGCCCGGCCCGGCCCGGTCCGGTCTCATATTTTGGATCGGAAGCCCGGTCCGACTCGGCCCGCTTGGAAAAATTCGAGGCATGGGCCCGGCCCGTGCTGCGCTTTACGAGGGCTTTCTGAAATGCGGAAATTCGGCAGGAACCGTGGGATAAAGAAGTGGAATATTTAAACATGAAAAAATGAATGCAACACAAGATGTGACTCATTTAACATATATTGTGAATCACCTTGTATTATTATAACTTAATTGTTGAGGCAGTTAATGACACCTTGTATTACATTTTCTTGAATAATTGGCGACCTTCGGCTCTCTAGAAGCCGTGATGAGCGCGCAAAGTTTTGACAAATGTCACGACTGGTCAAATTTTCGTCGATAGTCATGGTTTTTATATTTATTTGTTAATTCTATGAAATTGAACTATTTTTTTAAAATATCCCTAAAGCTATGACAACATGGTTTATCGACAATATTTGACTTGATAATGTTTATGAAAACAATACTTTCCCTTTCATCATCAATCATCACATTGTTCAATCAACATAACATTACCATGAATATAAATTTGTGTTCAGTACTCTCTCATTCACCGGTTAACTATATACGCGTTTTAAGCTTCAACGCCATAATCAGTGTAGTCCCAAACCAGTGCTTGAAGAATACTGAACATCTTTGACCATTTATTATGGCCTGTGCAATTTACATACAGGAAATTTTTCTTTTAGGTAAACATATGCATAAGCTGTACATTTTCCGACATCCGTTGTTTTCAAAAAGAGTTCATCAAATTTTTTGAACTTAGTAATGTTATAAATGTTTAAACATACAGCGAGTTTTTCTTTAAAGTATACGTATTTCAAATTTAGATTATTTTCTTTAAATCTTTAAATATTTGTTGTTTTTTTTTTAAGAGTTTAATTTGTAGCTTCAAACGAGTGTTTTCCACTCCCAGGCTAAGCATGAAGTAAATTTTCGAGTTTAGAAAAGCCCCGTGAAAATTTGTCGAGGGTCGCGCAGCGACCCGAGACAAATTTTCTGGGCTTTTCTAAACTCGAAAATTTACTTCATGCGCCACGCGTATAAACACACTGATTTCAAGTGAGGTTCAAATATGCATAAATTTCACAATATTTTAGTGTTTTATACGCGTGGCGCATGAAGTAAAATTTCGAGTTTAGAAAAGCCCAGAAAATTTGTCACGGGTCGCTGCGCGACCCTCGACAAATTTTCACAGGGCTTTTCTAAACTCGAAATGTTACTTCATGCTTAGTCTGGGAGTGGAAAACACCCGTTTAAAGCTTCAAATTAAGCTCTTTTAAAAAAACAACGCATATTTAAAGGTTTAAAGAAAATAAGCTGAATTTGGAATACGTATGCTTTAAAGAAAAACTATAACATAACCATGTTAAAAAATGTATGTATACCTAAAAGTAAAACTCCTTGTATATACTTACATATCTTTAGTTGCTATTCAATTTACTTTATTTTCATTCTAACACAATCTATCTCAATATCCTAATTCTACAATATACAGGGAGTTTTGCTTTAAAGTATACGTTTTCCAAATTCACCTTATTTTCTTTTAATCTTTAGATATTCTTTGTGTTTTTACAGGAATTCAATTTGTAGCTTTATACCAGTGATTTCCACTCCCAGACTAAGCATGAAGTAAATTTTCGAGTTTAGAAAAGCCCCGTGAAAATTTGTCGAGGGTCGCGCAGCGACCCGAGACAAATTTTCTGGGCTTTTCTAAACTCGAAAATTTACTTCATGCGCCACGCGTATAAAACACTGATTTCAAGTGATTTCAAATATGTATAAATTTCAAAATATTTTAGTGTTTTATACGCGTGGCGCATGAAGTAAAATTTCGAGTTTAGAAAAGCCCAGAAAATTTGTCTCGGGTCGCTGCGCGACCCTCGACAAATTTTCACGGGGCTTTCCTAAACTCGAAATTTTACTTCATGCTTAGTCTGGGAGTGGAAAACACTCATTTAAAGCTTCAAATTGAACTTTTAAGAAAACAACGAATATTTATAGATTTAAAGAAAATAAGCTGAATTTGGAGTACATATACTTTAAAGAAAAACTCCCTGTATGTTGAAACATATATAACATTACCATGTTTAAAAAATGAATGTATACCTAAAAGCAAAACTCCTTATATGAACTTACATAGCTTAACATTTTTGACATTTCTCTTAAATCATCCGGCACTGCAACTACGAGTGTTCATCGTTTAACGCGTTGGCAGTCGTATAAATCAAGTATCAATCGTAAATGGAAATTACCAAGTTAAAAAAAGCGTACGACAATCAACGCGTTTAATATCTACAATTTAGAATTAAAATATTTGACTTGTGGGCACTTATAAAATTCTTCACAAACACCGCGTTGCTGACCCTTGCTTTAGACCCTGGGTCTCCAAACTATCTTCTTCGCGGGCCACAAATACAATTCTTCATAATAAAGTCGGCCAAGATCCGATTAATTTTATAAAATTTTGAAAAATTTAAGGAACAATAGTTACAATATTTCAAAATATGACATTTACAAAAAAAATTACAAACATTCGCGGGCCGGATTCATGCAAGTCGCGGGCCGGATTTGGCCATAGTTTGGAGACCACTGCTTTAGACTAACACCTGTCAGGTTTTAAAATACATTATACAGCTTTGATACTTATTGATATTTAATTAAAATACTAACTGTCATCGAAGTAGAACTCGTCGAGATGTTGATGTTGATGGCTCTGGTGGTGGACGGCGCACTCGTCGACCTCCTCCTCCAACGTGAATAGGTTCTCCAATATGGATATGGTGCTGCTTCCGCAGAATCCCTCCTGGCCCTGCTTCTTGCTCACGTAGTTGGCGCACCTGTACAGCAAGTACCAGACGTCGGTTTGGCTCAAGACCCAGGCGAGAGCGTGCTGGCCCGCTGATATCTCCGCCCCGAGCATGCTATCGCGCTCATCAGCAAAGTTTATCCGAGCACATTCATTACCTAAAACTAAAAAGATATAATTACAATGTGCCCATCATAGTAGTTTTCTTGTTAGAGTCTTAAAGCTATCAGATTATTTTGAATCTTTGTAAAAATACATGGCTTGTTCTAAAATAAGCATAATGAGAATTATGCCAGAACTTTATATCTTGAACAAGTTTCTCATCTTTCACGTGGTGAAACATATTTAACTATGATTTAAAGATGAAACTTGCTTGCTTAACTTGCTTAAATGTAAATGTAAATGTAATTTTCTGTACTACTTGAGAATGACTCAAAGTCGAAACTAGTTGGACTAAAAAATCAAAATATTAGTGAAATTTAACCAAGTGTTTTCATTTTTAAATCCAGAACTTTATATTTGAAAATATGATTAAACTCATTTAGGGCTAGTTGCACCAAACCCCTTGAACTGGTTCATTCCTCAACTCGAGTTCAAAGTGACATTACTAAGGGCCAGTTGCACCAAATACGTTAAACTGGTTTATCTCTGAACTTGAGTTCAAAGTGACATTAGAACAATAGGAACTATCATCTTGAACTCAAGTTGAAAGATAAACCAGTTTAACGTGTTTTGGTGTAACTGAACCTAAAATAGGAACTGTCATCTTGGACTCGCAAGTTCAGAGATGAACTCAGTTTAACGTTTCAGGTGCAACTGGGTCTTAGTTTACTTGAAAATATGCCCTTTCTGCTTCTATTCACAGTTTCTCGTGGTTGTAGGACACATGTTCTGGCCCTCCAGGAAGTCTAGTAAGACAGGCATTTTGTTCAGAGCGCTCGTCATCTTGCATGAGTTGAATAGCGTCAAAATTTTGCGTTTTTAACATGAATGTAAACCCAGGAAACAAATATAAGTCGAACAAAAACAGATCTGGGGTGGAGAGAGGTTGGGGCAGCGATAAAAGTTTCTTCTTGGCAAAAATCCCTTATCAATACCAACGAACAATTTTCCGTTGTGTCGAGATTTAGCGCAAAATCTCCGCATCTCCCATTTTGTTGTGATCATTTTATGCTCAATGAATTTTATTAACCCTTTCGCTGCGAGGAGCGTATCTATACGTTTAGTTTTTATGTGCTCCATGTGCGAAGAGCGTATATTTTCAAAAGCCTGTAAATCGTGAGCGGAGAGCGCACGAAGTTTGTGTTCGAATCCAAATGCGGGTGCGAATTCTCATAAAAGTATTCGAATATTTATAAAAGGATTCGAATACTTACAAAAGGATTTGAATCGTCAAAAAGAATTCGAATTAATTGTGAGGATTACATAAAAATGTCTTTTGTGTGTTTTTGAATTTCTCGTTAAATCACTGTTTTATACGCGTGGCGCATGAAGTAAAATTTCGAGTTTAGAAAAGCCCCGTGAAAATTTGTCTCGGGTCGCTGCGCGACCCTCGACAAATTTTCTACGCGGGGCTTTTCTAAACTCGAAATTTTACTTCATGCTTAGTCTGGGAGTGGAAATGCTCGTTCGAAACTTCAAACTGATTGCTTTGATAAGAACATTAAATGACTATAAATGTTTTTAACGATAAAAATCTAGTTTTTAAAATTTTGTTTAATATTATTTGAAGTAAAACTGACATGGTAGCCACAATCTGAAATGTTTAAGTTTTCCGACATTTCCCTGATTCAAGATTTTTTTCCCTGACCTTTTAATATAACTTTATTCTGTGGGAATTCTGTGTTTGTTAAATTGTTTTCATTGTTTTTGTCACTATTTAAGTTGGTTTTATAAATTTGTACGTGTTTTGCAATTTTTATGATGCCGTTGATTTTGACAAATTTAATAATATCATATGGCTTTTTTGTTAGTGTTTTGGTCAATTTGAATAAAATACCATGACTTTTCTCTGATTTTTCCGGTTTAAATGCTATTCAGTGAATTTTTTATTTACGTATTTTTCAGGCATTCGTCGATTATAATAGCGTTCAATTTGAAGTTTTGAACGAGTGTGTCCACTCCCAGACTAAGCATGAAGTAAAATTTCGAGTTTAGAAAAGCCCCGCGTAGAATATTTGTCGAGGGTCGCGCAGCGACCCGAGACAAATTTTCACGGGGCTTTTCTAAACTCGAAATTTTACTTCATGCGCCACGCGTACGAGACACTGACGAAGTGAAGTTCAAAGACACACAAATACATCTTTAATCAGAGTAACATAGATATTTAGTCTGTTATCAACGATGTTCAGTCTTAATAATAAATAATTAGGTTTTGAATATTTTTGTTAAAACAACCGATAACGATATAAAATAATAAAATATAATCAATAAAAAATAATATAATCAAATTTATTCTTGAAAGGATTTGTATTCGTGATTCGAAAAAACAGGATTCAAATCTTTGATTCGAATCATATTTATCTCTTACGAATCCTATATTCGAATATTCGTGATTCGAATTATATTAGGTGATTCGGATTCGTGATTAGAATCCTTTTCACGAGGATTCGTCCAGCTCTGGTACGGATACGCATTGTGTTCTTGACCACCGTACACGGGGCACGCATTTGAAATTCAAACTGCGCAGCGAAAGCGTTAAAAGCCCCAATTCATCTGCTATTAATCAAAAATGTAAATCTCAATCACAGTTCAAATTTGTTTCCATCTTAGCTACATTTTCTGTACTCTGAGAGTTTGATGACCTCTCTACGCGATATTTATCCTAGTTGAGTTCTCTTTCTTTGTTAATTAGTTTGTGCCAAGTAAACAAATGCACTTTTGACTTAGCATCCCCCAAATATGCTTTCTGAATGGTAGCAATTTGGGTTAAACCAATAAGGTAACACTCCCCATTCTGATTACGCACGATGATTCCACTTTCAGATCCTTCTGCTTAGTCCATAGAATCATTCTCATTACGTTTTAGACAAACCACCAGTCACAAGACTGAAGACCCAGGAGAGTCTTGTTTTAACGATTTAGAGGAAAATCATCTCTTACTACAATATTAAGGACTCTTAGTAAATAACACACTTGGTTAAGATTTCACTGTTTATTGATTGACACTGCAATTGTTTAGGGTTTGATCACTTCGCTTCGGTATGCGACCAAATGAAACTTTAAGGCTTTTCTAAACTTGTACAAATACAGACAAATAGACAGACTCTTGCTTAAGCCAGGACTGGAAACACTCGTTGGAAACTTTAACTTGAACACTTTTATAAAAATCGGGATATGTATACTTAAAACAAAAATTCTCTGTATGCCAAAGTTGAACCATTCTGTATCAACATTTAATCTTTATTTGCCAAATCCTAATAAGAGTATTGACATGTTCTACTATTTCAAGTTAAAGTATGTTTATATTTTTCAAATTTTTGAAATCATTTTCAGTACGATCGTGTAGTTTGCTTGACGCATTCATTAACACCTTTATGTATTAGAGAGACCGTGTAAGCAGTGAACGAAATACGCAATGTAAAGTGTAAACATTTATTAAACAAATAAGTGTCAATGCCGCAGAGCGAAATAAATGTTTGTTGTCCGCGTGACACAATTTCCGAATACGTTATTTATTTTATCACATACTGGTCTCTCTTTAGTAATATCTATTGCAAAACTTTGTAATTATTGTAATAATAAATAATTTAACGGGTAAGTAATGCAGTCAGGTAGTAATGACAATTTGATATTGATTTGCGAAAAAAAAACAAACGTTGAGAATACGCAAACTTCCCTTGCCGTACTAACAATATTTGAAACTGATAATTGTTTTTTTACTAACAATTTTTGTTTAAATTTATTTTGTTTCAAATTTTTATTATTTTAGAGCTTTTTAAATTTGCGAGAATTCGTTTTTCAAAGCGGTTAATTTAAGCCTTTTAACGAGAGTTTTCCACTCCCAGACTAAGCATGAAGTAAAATTTCGAGTTTAGAAAAGCCTGAAAATTTGGATTGGCCGCGTAGCGAAGCGGAGCGGCCAATCCAAATTAGGCTTTTCTAAACTCGAAATTTTACTTCATGCGCCACACGTACAAAACACTGAAATATTGCAAAGTTTAAAATATACGGCTTCAGCAATCTAATATGTAGATGTGAATAAAACGTGAGTCAAATTCTGGGCTGAACAAATTGTTTAAAACAGTGATTATAGGCAGCCCAATAACTCTAACGTATATTAGGTTGCCTATAATCGTTGTTGTATGTGTGTGTTTTTTTAACTTCACTGTAAATTAGTGTTTTTAAGCGTGGCGCATGAAGTAAAATTTCGAGTTTAGAAAAGCCTAATTTGGATTGGCCGCTTCGCTTCGCTACGCGGCCAATCAAAATTCTTAGGCTTTTCTAAACTCGAAATTTTACTTCATGCTTAGTCTGGGAGTGGAAAACACTCGTTAAAAGCACCAAATTAACCGCTTTGAAACAACGAATTCCCGCAAATTTAAAAAACTTTGTAATTATCGAGATATGTATACTCAAAAGAAAGAAGCCCTGTATGGTCTGTTTTAAACATGTTTTAGGTTTTAATTAAAATAAAAAAAAAACGTTTTTTTTTAGGCAACAAAAACGTGTACTACGTAAAACTTAACGGTCTCTATACATTCTGCATTCAATTAGCTCAGCATTCAATTAAAAAATGTCCATGATATATTACGTTTACCATTTTATGCTGGAAATAGAAATATCTCAAATGGCTGGGCAGAAAAACGCAGAAAAAGTTTCCCATCACGTGGAATAGAACCCGGGTTAGCTGCGTAAACCGATCGTGGAACACTCAAAAATTTAAATCACGCTCAAAAAGTGTGAATGAAAACGCTGGGAATTAAAAGAGCTTTGGCAGAAGTGTATGATAATGCGGAATGTGAAATCTGTTAGTATCCTGATTTTTAAAATAGGTATTTTGCTATTATATAAGAAAGTAAAAAAGCGACGGGCAGAGAGAGAGATAGTCATTGAGAGACCTGTAGACCTGAATACAAATACTATAAACATATTAAATACCTTCCAAAAATTCTCAAACAGCCAAACTTTATCCATAAAAAATAACTTTTGAAAAAGATTTCTAAAATTTTCTCGGCTTCGCCATAATAATACACTCGCATTCATCGGCCGTCTGCGCACAATTATGAAAACACAAAGAAATATTCGGGAAAACTTCTGAAACAGTCCAGTCATCTGGAAATCTTAATCCCGCAACAATATTAATATTCCATCCTCCCGTCCCACACCGCCGCCCTCAAAAGTTTAATTAGTTCTTGTGCACCTTCTTTCTGGCGCTAGCTAGATTTTCTTTCGCTCCGGGAAAGTTTATTACACTCCTCTTTATGAAGGATAGCTCTATAGTCCATAACTAACAAGACCAAGAACAATGAACAAATGAGGTTTGAAATGAAAAAAAGGATTGCAGACTGGATTTGTAATTTGTAGAAACGAATTAAAATGAATATCGACTTTGCGAAAATTTTGTCTCATTGAGACAAGTCTTCAAATATTCATTGGAACAACTACTTCTCGAGCTAATATCCCGACAGATATTGAATTACACAATGGATATGATTTAAAAAATAAAACACTTGGTTAAATTTTACTAATATTAGTAGAATTTCACCAAGTGTTTTCTTTTTTAAAACATCGTTAAATATGTTTCATCACGTGAAAGATGAGAAACTTATTCAAGATACAATGAATATTTGAGTTACACGACAGATTTACTGTTCTATGCATAATTTATATGCAAAATGCAACATCAGGTCAAATTATTTTCTTACCAAAGTAAATGAACCAACAGGAAATTGAAATAAATTAGAAATCTGTCGTGTAACTCAAATATTTATTGTATAATTCAATATCTGTCGGGGTATTAGCTCGAGAAGTAGTTGTTTCAATGAATATTTGGAGACTTGTCTCAATGAGACTAAATTTTTGCAGAAAGTCGATATTAATTATAATTCATTTTTGGAAATATTCTGCAAACTATTGGCAAACCTCTTTTTTTCTTTTTGTTAAATTTTTCTTTTTGTAATTTGTATTTGTATAATTGGAATTTATCAAGAGCTGTCCAATATAGTGTACAATTGATGGAAGGGATGCTCTTAAAATCCGACTAGTTAAATTAAGAGAAGTTATTGAATTTCGAGGTTTTATTAACAATTTATATTCTTTACCAGTTTTTCTTCTGCCAAACTATTTTCACATCGCACTCAGGGATTTGTATTTGAGTATACACATCCCGATGCGTACGCTGTAAATTTTCAAGTATTCGTTGTTTTTGAAAAAAGTCCAATTTGAAGTTTCTAACGAGTGATTCCCCTCCTTAAATAAGCATGAAGTAAAACTTCGAGTTTAGAAAAGCCTGAAAATTTTGATTGGTCGCTCCGCTTCGCTACGCGACCAATCCAAATTTTCAGGCTTTTCTAAACTCGAAGTTTTACTTCATGCGCCAGGCGTATACACTGATTTACTGTGAATTTCAAAATATAATGCTCTAGTATACTGATCTAGAAATATATTTTAAACTTCACGACATGACAGTGTTTTATACGCGTGGCGCATGAAGTAAAATTTCGAGTTTAGAAAAGCCTGAAAATTTGGTTTGGTCGCTCCGCGCTTCGCGCTACGCGACCAAACCAAATTTCCAGGCTTTTCTAAACTCGAAGTTTTACTTCATGCTTATTTAAGGAGGGGAGTGTTTTATACGCGTGGCGCATGAAGTAAAATTTCGAGTTTAGAAAAGCCTGAAAATTTGGTTTGGTCGCTCCGCGCTTCGCGCTACGCGACCAAACCAAATTTCCAGGCTTTTCTAAACTCGAAATTTTACTTCATGCTCAATCAAGGAGTGGAATACACTCGTTGAAGGTAAGTCATTATATGCTATTAATTGTTCATATATTGAATAAATTTTACAGCTAAAACAACGGTATTGTGATTTATCGGAAAAATATCGGTAAACCGGTTTTGATTAGTAAATTTCTTGAGTTACCGGTAACTGAAAAGGTCGGTAAATTTACAATCGCTAACTTCAATTTGTATTTCCCTGTTTTAATTAGTATAATTTATAAAAAAACGACAATTTCACACATTTCATCATACTTCTAATTGTTAATAATTATCCAACAATAATAAACGGTTTACAATAAAAACATAGTTTTTTTGTATCATTATTAAGTGATGTTATAATAGTGCCAATAGATGCACTTGATAATTACGCTCAGTGATGCATATAATTAAGTTACGCCTTTATTATCTTTCTCCTTTTAATGAGGAATGTTATTATTACGGTACGTTTTGTAACAACATAGAGGAAATAACTAAGGTCAAGTTTTCTACATCACGTTTTACTGTTGATAACAAGACAGCTAATAAATCCAATTATTCAATTCTACACATTTAACATAAGATTTTTTTAAATTACGTAAATGTTAAAGCAATTTTATTAACATAATTGTAACTAATTTTAACCCTTACGGCCCTGAGGGAGGCAATGGCCACCATTAAAATTTGGTAAACATACTGGGAATTTTTTTATTAACATAATTGTAATTATTTTAATCTCTTCGACCCCAAGGGTGGCATTTGCCACCACTTAAATTTGGTAAACATACTGGGAATTTTTCTTTTAAATATACATACATGTATGCATGAGCTATAACTTTTCCGATAATCGTTTGTTTTTTAAAATAGTTTAATTTGAAGTCGTAAACGAGTGTTTTCCACTCCCAGATTAAGCATGAAGTAAAATTTCGAGTTTAGAAAAGCCTGAAAATTTGGTTTGGTCGCGTAGCGCTTCGCGCTACGCGACCAAACCAAATTTTCAGGCTTTTCTAAACTCGAAATTTTACTTCATGCGCCACGCGTATAAAACACTTATTTTAGGTGAAGTTCAAACTATTCTACTAAAGCAGTATGGTAAAAACGTGTATTCTGAACATCACATCACATCAGTGTTTAGTAATTTCGAGTTTAGAAAAGCCTGAAAATTTGGTTTGTTCGCTCCGCGATTCGCGCTACGCGACGAAACCAAATTTTCAGGCTTTTCTAAACTCGAAATTTTACTTCATGCTTAATCTGGGAGTGGAAAACACTCGTTTGAAAGTTCAATTTGAAATGTTTGTAAATATTTTTTAAAATAGTTTAATTTGAAGTCGTAAACGAGTGTTTTCCACTCCTAGATTAAGCATGAAGTAAAATTTCGAGTTTAGAATAACCTGAAAATTTTGTTTGGTCGCGTAGCGCTACGCGACCAAACCAAATTTGCAGGCTTTTCTAAACTCAAAATTTTACTTCATGCGCCACGCATTCTACTAAAGCAGTATGCTAAAAACGTATATTCTAAACATCACATCACGTCAGTGTTTAGTACGCGTGGCGCATGAAGTGAAATTTCGAGCTTAGAAAAGCCTGAAAATTTGGTTTGGTCGCTCCGCGCTTCGCGCTACGCGACCAAACCAAATTTTCAGGCTTTTCTAAACTCGAAATTTTACTTCATGCTTAATCTGGGAGTAGAAAACACTCGTTCGAAAGTTCAATTTGAAATATTTGTAAAAATGTTTTAAAATAGTTTAATTTGAAGTCGTAAACGAGTGTTTCCACTCCCAGAATAAGCATGAAGTAAAATTTCGAGTTTAGAAAAGCCTGAAAATTTGGTTTGGTCGTGTAGCGCGTAGCGCTACGCGACCAAACCAAATTTTCAGGCTTTTCTAAACTCGAAATTTTACTTCATGCGCCACGCGTATAAAACACTGATTTTAGGTGGAGTTCAAAATATCCTACTAAAGCAGTATGCTAAAAACGTGTATTCTGAATATCACATCACATCACTGTTTAGTACGCGTGGCGCATGAAGTAAAATTTCGAGTTTAGAATAGCCTAAAAATTTGGTTTGGTCACTCCGCGCTTCGCGCTACGCGACCAAACCAAATTATCAGGCTTTTCTAAACTCGAAATTTTACTTTATGCTTAATCTGGGAGTGGAAAACACTCGTTTGAAAGTTTCATTTGAAATATTTGTAAAAACAACGAATATCTAAATATTTACAGTGTATACAGTATATTGAGATGTGTACACTTAATAAAAAAAACTCTCTTTTTGTATTGTGGAGGTTTCTACTTCGTTATACATGTTAATTTATTAATAAAATAATCCAGGGTACAGATAGACAACTAAATTAATTTTTAGATTTTATGAATAACCTCCATCCAAGAATAAAATTCACAGTAGAATCTGAAATTAACAACAACATAAAATACCTAGATCTATCTATTACAAAAAAATAACTAATTAATTTTCGACATTTTTAGAAAACCAACATTTACCGACTTAATAATTCCTATCCACTCCAGACATCCCTATAAACACAAAATAGCTTCGTTCAATTTTATGATCAATCATTTTAAAAAAGAGGTTGACCTGATTAGGGCTATAGCCATTAACAATGGCTATGGGCATGATTTGGTTGACAAAAAACATAAATTTTCAAAAATTAACAAATATTATATGCCGGTATCCCATATAAAGTACATAATTTAAACTACAAATCAATCACTTATTTTGGCAATGTTAGTTTCCAAATTAAAAATATTTTAAAAAAGCATAACATAGAAGTAGCGTTCAAACCTTTTTGCAAAATTAACAATTATATATTTAATAACAAAACCAAAATAGATGTAAACAATAGATCAGGAATTTATAAATTAACTTGTACAGATTGTCAAGGAACACATCGGTCAATCTGGTCGTAATTTTAATATTAGGCTCAAGGTACATTTCCGGTCTTTTCGGTTGAGACAGTGTGATAAGTCGTCTTTTGCAAAACATCTGTTAGATGAAAACCATACTTTTGGAAAAGATGTACTTTCCATCATTCACTATGGCGAAAAGAGTCGGAAGATAAATCTCCTAGAAGCATTAGAAATACACAAAGCCCGCGCTAATCCGGGAATCCCTCTCATTAACGACCAGGTCGACCTAGTGTACACCCCCATTTTTACAGCCGTTTTGTAATTTGTAATTTGTGTCTTTCTCTAACCATTTTGTATATATACCTGTTTTGTAAGTAGTTTTAGTCACTATATGTTTGATAATGGCAAGCTAAATTTGCCGAAACTGCAGTCACATAAAAATAAATTGTATTATACAAACAAAGTTTAACCGTTTTTTGTTAATAAAGAACTCTCTGTATATCTAAGATAATAGAAAATAATATGCAGTGTATAAAACATTTTTTTTGGAACCAGAAAAAATTCAAGGCTGAAAGGGTTAAAAATACTCTCTATACTAAAATGATAAAATGTTAATGTGTTCATCATAGTACTTTCCCCATTAAACGTCCAGTCAATTAGCAAGGTTTGAGAGACTTTTGTTAGACACTTGAAATCAATAGCTTTTACCTACCTTATTTTTCAACTAATGTTTACAGTTAAACTTTGTTCGTAGGCCTTACTTATGTTTTCAGTTTTTCACAAAACATTAATCACGACAAAGTCAAACTAACATCATTTATAGCAATAGCTTACTTAATCAGAGTAATTAATAAAAAAACATCACATTTTTAAAACAAAATTAATAAAATAACTAGAAGGTCTTCGACATAAAGTGAATACGCTTTAAAGGCTATTTTTTCGATTATCTGCAACTTCTGTTAACAAGATTTTTTAATATGATCAATATTAAAGATAATAAAAGAAAATAAAAGCTAAGAGTAAACTACCAACCAATCAATATTAAAGAAAAATAAAAAAATGCTAAGAGTAAACTACCACTTCCGGTTTCCACATTTTCACCAAAAGTTGATCGAATACTACTATTGTGATAAAAAGCTAAAGTTTATAGTGTCATCTTAACAGCTCAATCGGGTTAGACTGTATCGTGGCGACAGAAAGTCAGAGTTATAGAATTACAGAAGGACAGACAGACATTTTTTAAAAATGGTCTTGATCAACTCGATGGACCTTAAAATGGATATAACCACTAACATTTTTGATTTAAAAATGTTTGCCAAAAGAATTCTTTCCCTTTGTTTTGCATATGGGGGAAAGTAAAAAGAAAACTAATTGAAAATGCGCAAGCTTGCATTTCTATGATGAACAAACAGTTTTTTGATTTCCCATAAAAATTCGAAGTTAGATCTTGATTCATGCTTAATCAAACCGGTTTACCGATAATTTGCTTTCAAATCACAATATCTTTGTTTTAGGAGAAAACTTTACTAAACAAAATATATATTTTGATTTATTGGGAAATTATCGGTAAACCGGTTTGATTAAGCATGAATCAAGATCTAACTTCGAATTTTTATGGGAAATCAAAAAAACTGTTTGTTCATCATGGCAATGCAAGTTTGCCTTGCAAACCGGTTTTGATTCACAATTTTTAGAATTACCAGTAATTGTAAATGTTGGTTAATTTACAATCCTCACAGCGACGGATATTCCCGGCGCATTCACCTTTGTTTACCTACGTGAAAGATATCGCCGTTTAAGTTTCAACATTGCATATCTCAAATAAATGCGAAATGGAGCTATGCATACTGTTGGATTTATATTTCCTTTCCATTGTGTTGGTAGCAATAATTAATTCATTGTTCTGATGTTTGAAAGCGCCACAATCGAGCTTCTTATCATCTACACATATATTAAATCACAAATCTTCACATATCTCACAACAGTTTGTTCGCTCTCCTGTAAAGTAGGGAAAAGTGAGATATGCGATATTGAAACTTAAACGACGATATGTGTATTTGTATAAAATAAAGATTATTATCATTATTATTAAATCAATTTCTATTGATATTCACGAGCCTCAGTAATCAGCGATATTCATGAGCTTATTTAAATAAAATAATTATATTTTAAACTAACGGGTGGGCCATCAGTTGTTTTTGTTTTAATGAAAGGAACCACACATATCGTGAGCAAATTTCTGAAATATTTATCGAAAATAGAAGGCAAATGTATTACAATTGAAGGGTTAAGGGGAAAACCCAAATGAGTCCCAATTTGAAATTTTACAAGGGAACAAAATAAAAATTCAGAACTTAGTATGTTTCACAAGTTGTAATATTTATTTTCTCGTGAACCATTTGCTTGTTTCCTGTTAAGTTTGCCAGCGTGAAAATACTTTGTCTAAGCTACACAATGACGTCAACAATGATTTTTGGTAGTTTTTGGACTCATTTAGTTTTTTCCATTAACTCTTAAATTATGTATGAAAAACAAATCATTAATACAGAGAGTTTTTCTTTTACGTATTTATTTCCCGATGCATTCGCTGTAAATTTTCAGGCATTCCTTGTTTTTGAAAAGCGTTCACTTTAAAGCTTCTAACGAGTGTTTGCACTCCCAGATTAAGCATGAAATAAAATTTCGAGTTTAGAAAAGCCTGAAAATTTGGTTTGTTCGCTCAGCGAAGCGAAGCGACCAAACCAAATGTTAGGTGTTTTATGGGACAGAATTTTAACATTTTCTTCAATTTCGTCCTAATTTCTTAATTCTTGTTATCAAAGCGAGACATCTTATTGAATCTTATTCGTAAAACGAACGCTGTCAGTTTTTGACGTTTTAATTTGATATTTGTGTTAGTTGAGTTACTATGATCAACTGTAAAAGGAGATAGTTTTCCCATTTATTAAAACTTTCACGGTCTACACGTGGAGACCACAAAAGTTTTAATAAATGGGAAAACCTTTTAGACGGCACGCGAATCACGTAGTTTTCGTATTTATTAAAACATGTCAAGTAGTGCAAATTCGGATAATTTTTTGAAATGACAACTCTGACGTTTTTACTTTAATTGACAAAAAATAATTAAATTATAGGTATGTCAAAACCGACATTTTATAAATAAAAATTATTTTTAAAAGAATTTCAAAAAAAATTACAGTGTTCACTTCCCTTAAAAAAAAACATTTGTTATAAATAATTTACAGACTAGCTTTACTAGATAAATTATGAATGGTGGAGGCTTCTACTTCGTTATACATGTTAATTCAATAAAATAAAACACTTTAACTTTGTTTGTATAATACAATATTTTTATTTTCGTGACTGCAGTTTCACTCTGTTTGATAATAGCAAATTTAGTTGCCGAAATTGCAGTCACGAAAATAAAAATATTGTGCTATACAAACAAAGTTAAAGTGTTTTATTTTATTAGCTTTACTAGATTTCTTCAATACTTACAAAGCTTTGTTCACTTCACTATTAGTCAGCACTTACAAAGACATTAGTATTAAATAATTGACAAACTAGTTTTATTTAACGACGGTACTTTGAAGTTTTTATTGTACAATACTCTATAGAAAGTAAAACCCATTCACTAAATCTTATTTACCTACACCAATAATTAGATGAAAAGACAAGGGAACGATGTAAACAGACTTGTTGATACCTTCATGCAGTCGACATTTAGAGAGACCTGTTGATTCTGCGCTCGAATTCAGGTCTGGCAATTCCAGCTATTTCATCCAGTCGAAGTGTAATAAACTAAGAATTACTCGCCTAGGAATGTTCAAACCTTCGGCATAATCTTGAGAATTTCAGTTACAGATTATAAATTTAAAAAAGGTTTTTCGTGATTTTATAATGGGCGCACTTTGTTTTCGGTATTTCTTCATCCAGTAAATGTATACATCCTGATACATACACTGTTAATTTTTAGGCATTCGTTGTCTCTGAAAAACGTTTAATTTTAAGCTTTTAACGAGTGTATTCACTCCCAGACGAAGCATGAAGTAAAATTTCGAGTTTAGAAAAGTCTGAAAATTTGGTTTGGTCGCGTAGCGCGAAGCGCGGAGCGGCCAAACCAAATTTTCAGGCTTTTCTAAACTCGAAATTTTACTTCATGCGCCCCGCGTATAAGACACTGATTTCAAGCGAAGTTCACTCGTTCACGATATTTCAGTGCTTTCAGTGTTTTATACGCGTGGCGCATGAAGTAAAATTTCGAGTTTAGAAAAGCCTGATACTTTGGTTTGGTCGCGTAAACTCGAAATTTTACTTCATGCGCCACGCGTATAAAACACTGAAATATTGTGAAATTTGAAATATACTTCTAAATCAGTATATTTTGAACTTCACTTTAAATCAGTATCTTATACGCGTGGCGCATGAAGTAAAATTTCGATTTTAGAAAAGCCTGAAAATTTGGTTAGGTCGCTCCGCTTTGCGGAGCGACCAAACCAAATTTTCAGACTTCCCTAAACTCGAAATTTTACTACATGCTTAATCAAGAAGTGGACACATTCGTTAGAAGCTTGAAATTAAACACATTTATTAAAACAACGAATGCCTGAAAATGTATAACGTATACATTGGGAATATGTATACTTAGAAGAACACAGTAGTAGTTTTGTGACGTTGAATATTTAATATTTATCGGGTGTAATGTAAATATCACAAGAAGTGAAAATGTCATTCAATCAACTTGTGGGTAACGCACTGACAAAGAAAAAAACACATTGCTCTCATTTATTTATTTATATGAATGTCCTTAAAGAATTCCAAGAATGTAGTTCTAACCTTACACACGCCTAAAAAACCATAACAAAGACATACCTTCTCATAAACCAACAAAAACAAAACACACCGACGCACACTTCACAAAAAAACCCCAGCACTAATTCCAGACACACACCTGAAAACCAAACCACGCGCGACACTTTTACTCTCGTACGCGAATTAAATTCAAATCCGAAACCACTTTCGTTTTCGTTGGAACTTTCTATTTTTCTTTTCGTGTGCACCTATCGCTGGTAATTCGGTGGTGGTACCCGGGTAATTCGATCGGAGTGGTACCTTCGTACGCGGGATCGCCACTGCGGCTATCACAACACTCACCGGGTGTCATCGAAAAATCGCTGTAGTGGTGGTACCGCGTGTGCCCACACCTTCTCTTCTCTCGTGGTATGGTACCCGACAAGGTTTCCGATTCGCTATGTTTTTGTGTGTGTGTGCGGATTTAGATATGTGGAGGTCGGATCGGGAAAAGCAATTAAACATTGGCAGATCTTTACGAAATCGGACATTTCCTTTTAGTTGTGCAGATCTTTCGACATTTTATGCGGTTATTTTAAGGTGTGTAATTTGTTGAGGGATGGAATCAAAGTCGTTGACCGCAATTTTTGTGTTTTATGGGAAATATTGGTACACATAGTTTTATCAAAATATCCACAGAGTCTCTCTGAAGAATGCCCAAGAAAGAAATTTTAAAGACTAGGATAGTTCTTGGAAATAAATAGATTTTATGTTATAGCATAGTAGGCTTTGTAAAGAAAATCATCACTATTGGTTTTAAATAAGTAATTTACAGTTTGCATAACATTAAGCTCACTAAGTTGATTGATTGAGTAACGTGAAGATCAACTTAATTTGACAAATAAAGCACTAATAACCTTTCTTCTTCTTTTTTTTTCACTTGAATTAATTTCTCATCTGGCACTTGGTGAAATATATTAGAGTATTATATATTCCATTTGTTTCTGGATCTCGCCTAGCTATGGAAAAGTGACAGTTTAAGTATTGTAAATGGGGCTGGTTGTG
The DNA here is from genome assembly GCA_932526585.2 of Philonthus cognatus. Taxonomy (NCBI): domain Eukaryota; kingdom Metazoa; phylum Arthropoda; class Insecta; order Coleoptera; family Staphylinidae; genus Philonthus; species Philonthus cognatus. Next base: position 51,034,264 of record OW052247.1, on the reverse strand, counting down.
TTTTAAATCAGGGTTTTTAAATGTCACTGTCAGATGTTCGATTTTAAGGTTATAATTTCTGACTATTGTGATCTTACACTGTTGCCTGTTTTACAAATTTTCAGATATAAAAGGATAATAATATGCAGTTTTAAGATTAACAAAATTTACTACTTGGTTTTTGTACATACAAACACAGCAATAATATTGTATATAACAAATATAATGAATTCGGCTCTGCAAACTTATTTCGTCATCCATTTGTATTTCTCGCTTGGGTCTTCCCGTTAACACATTTTGATCAACTCCATCTATCCACCTTAATTTTGGTCATTCTCTCTTCTGTTGGCCCTCAGTATTTTTTTGTAGAATTGCAAATTTATTCCCACCCTCTTGTGATACTGATAATTTTCATGTCAAACAATTTTTAAGCCCTCATTCCACTTTTATTATTAAGCATTGCAACACTAGATTAATTTGATTTAACAATAAAATGCTCGAAGAAGCGACCGCGTGGCGAAATGATTGTTGCAAGATTAACAATAAACCTCTTGAAAATTAAAAAGAGGATTACTTATGATATCATAAATTATTGCAACACTGTTAAAATAAGGAATCAGGAGTGGCAATTAATAAAAAATGTAAATGTTGATACTGCAACATAACACGAAAGCATGGCTAGGCGAGATCCAGAAACAAATGGAACGGTGTATATGTAAAGTTATTTAAATTAAAAACACTTGGTATTGTTTCACAAATTAAAACTTTATTCTGAATAGTTTCGGATTGTTAGACCATTTTCAAAGAAACCTTTCTTCACACATTCTTCACAAACGTGCGAAGATAGGTTATCAGTGCTCTATTCGTCAAATTAAGCTCAGTATTTTTAATTAATATTAAAGATATTTGAAATTCTAAAAGTAAGTAGGGACACATACATGTTTTTTATAGCAAACAAAACATATTTTTCAAAATAGTTTTCTGAATTACACAAGCATTTCTTGGTTTATCAACATTTGCAGCGCAAAATCTGATTTATTTGAGTTCGCACTTCATTTTAAATAAAATAATTTCAATAATCGAAAACACAGTGATATATCTTGAAGAACTCATGTAAATTATTAGCTCAGAGTTTAGTAATTACCTATATCATAAATTACCCACATATTACATGACCTTACGTTCCAATAATTAATGACATTTATTGCATTCATAATTGAGGATTTGCTTGAAAAAGCCATTGACCGAGGTCTTTCAATCTTTACCTGCACGTTATGTTACAATTAGACTTTTATGTGTTAATCGATTTAGTTACTTGAGAGCGAGTATTTGTCTCAAGGCTGAATTCTTTAAACAAACAAGTGAACAAATTACAAATGAGCTCAATTTGAAATTGGTATCGAATCTCTCCACTCATTGATTAAGTATGAAGTAAATTTTTGAGTTTAGAAAAATCTGAAAATTTGAGCGTGGAGTGAAGTGTCGCTTCCAAATCCAAATTTTCTGGTTTTTATAAACTCGAAATTTTACTTTATGCGCTAGGCGTATAAAACACTGAATCATAGTGAAGTTAAAAATATACCGAGTGTCTGGGATAAGAGGCGAAGATAGGAATTTAACATGTAAAATTAAATATGAGTAATTATTAGCTCCCCTATTCATTTCAGAGAAACATAGCAAAGGAATATTTTTTAGAGTATTAAAAACTGTATTAAATGTATCGGTTTAATTTACGTTTGTACCAGAATCCATATTATCAAAATGCTACCAAGAAATTTAAATGATGAAAAATAATTAATGCATGCTTGTCGTTTGGGATAAATCATAATAATACGTAATTAATGGAAGAATGATAATTAATTTATTATCAAGATAATTTATAGTGGTGTCAAATTACAAACAGTTCGTGATATATTTTTGTTTAAATTTTAATTTTACTGGAGCAATGTTGGAGCAAGTACTCAAAAAGTTCTCCATTCTGGTGTAAACAATAACCAAATCTGTTATAAAATGCCTGCCTTACATTAGCCAACTGCCTATCTGTAATTAATCTGCAATTCACAAAAATTGCTTCCCGCAAAGATTCAATATTTGGATGGCGTTTTTTATAAATTTTGTTTTTCAGGTGACCCCATAAAAAGAAATCGCTTGGTGTTAAATCAGATCTTGGTGGCCAGTTGATAGTGCCACCGCGACCAATCCAACAATTGGGAAAATTAGCATTTAAATATTTCCTCACATTTAAACCATAATGGGCCGGACATCCATCATGCTGATACCATATCTCCTGATTTTCACGTGCAACTTCTTCTAACGCAGGGCCAACCTGGTCGATTATAAGGTCTAAATAAGAATTCGAATTTAATTTTCCATAAATTTCAAATGGCCCAATAATATTATTGTTAAAAATACTAGCCCAAATATTTATTTTTTGCGGGAACTGGGTTCTAGTTTGCAAGCGTATCCGTGGATTTTCCTGGGTCCAGTATCGCGTGTTCTGTGTGTTGGGCTCGTTATTAAGAGTAAAGGTGCATTCATCAGTAAAACAGATAGACTGCAAAAAGTTTCGGTCTGTGTTTGATCGATCCTGCATTATTTCACAGAATACACGCCTGCTTTCTTCATCCACTAGTAGTATCTCCTGATGACATTGATGTTTGTAGGGATGGTATCCATGCTTCTTCAGAATCTTATGTACAGAGAATTTAGACACGTTGCACTCACGAGCAATACATCGTATGCTAGTTGTTGGATCAGCATTTATCAAACCCAAAACTCTTTCTTCCAATTCATTGTTGCATCTTCTGTTCCGTTTGCCTGTAAGGTTAATGTTTTTGAATTAATATTTGTTGAAATTGGACTATTAAAATACCTTTTGAATCATCTGCCGCTACACTTGCTGTATTTTCAAACTTTTTCACAAACTTGGTAATTGTTGATACAGACGGAATTGGTCGATTGTTAAATTTAAACTGACGCCACTGTAAAATGTTTTTATAATAAATACCCTCTCTTCATTGGAATAACTCAGATTATTATTCATAACAATTATAATGCGTGTATTGATATCTGACTAGCAAAATTATTTTCACTATAACATGACATTTGTCAAACTCATGGCAAGGGTTTTTATTAAATGGTACATTGTTCAACTTATTTTTATTATTTTTAAGGTGGATTCTGGTACAAACTTAAATTAAATGGATACATTTAATACATATCTTGTGGTGGAGGCGGTTACTTTGTGATACATTGTAAATATTTAAATAATTAACACTGATTACTTTTTTGTATTCACTTTTTATTTTGTACTGTGACTAGTTTCGACTCAACAGCGAGTCATTCTCAAACTAACTCAGTTTGAGAATGACTCGCTGTTGAGTCGAAACTAGTCACAGTACAAAATAAAAAGTGAATACAAAAAAGTAATCAGTGTTAATTATTTAAACATTTAATACAGTTTTTAATTCTCTAAAAAAATATTCCTTTACGATTTTTCACTAAAATTAATAGGGGGGCTAATAATTACACATATTTAATTTTAGACACTCGGTATATAGGTGAATCATATTTGCTTAGGATACCACAGATTCAGATAGTAAACAATGTTCTGTGCTACTAATAAGTAATTAGATCTTAAGCATTTTTATTAATAAAAACTGGCAACAAAAGTCAAAATGTTAATATCTGGATGCCGAAAAAAAAAGTTTATTTTAAAAAAATTTGTATCATATGTTCAATAAAAAAACCTCTAGAGTGCGATGATTTAATCTTTTTTCAAATTTAAGTTGGCTACACACTTGAGGAATTGACATATAAAACGTCAGACATGATAATTATAACGTATATTTTCAGAGTTGCCAACCTAGAATATTTTCCATTGCAGTCTAGAGATTTTTTTTAATTGAACATACGATATCATTGATTCAAAACAGGATACGAATCTTATGATTTGAATCAAAAATCCCTTTTTACATTTCATACGACATACGTCAACATTTGATATACATTATACCGACACGAAAAAGATGATGTGAAAACTTAAAGGATAGGTGTGCTTGAACTTTCTTTTGTAACACATAAAATGCATCTTTTGAATGAACTTAACTCATCTTAAAGTATCTCGGTTAACAATTACATTGGGAAATGTGCAAGGAGTGTAACAGCGATGCCTTCGGGCACTTACTGTACTTTAAAGCCGTGTGTGGCAAGTGTCGTTTTTCTCTCTCCCACCTTTTGCCTTTTGGACTCGTGCAGAAATTGCATGCGGTCGGTGCCGCGGCCGTTTCCTTGGAAGGTTAAAAATCCATCTGTACATTTACTCTGTCTGCTCCACGCTACGCCGGTTACTGCTACTCGACACGAATCCACAAATTTACTGTTAAAATCCTTTCACATGGCGAAAAAATTGTGTATGCGTGGTCGAGTGAACCTTTAATGACCCATTTTTTTTCTTGTGCTCAGAGTAGCTGACCAGATGAAGAATTTGCAGACGGAAATTGGATCTAACAGTAGTGGATTTGTTTGAATTGGGTGCGTGAGCATCAACATTAAGCAAGGATTTATGTGCAGCTAAAGGATAGAAATATGTGATTCCATGCAAATTATATTTAGCTGTTTTCGTGAAACAAACCACGATGTTCAATTTTCACCTAATTGTTGCGACTTATTCATTTTGTCCACATTTGCATTAAGAACTTGGTCTCAGCTTTGGAATCTTGTCCATACTGTTTGATGTTTATAGAAATTCAATTTTAGGAAGTGACTTATTTCCTAATTAATAAACGTTTGCAGAAATAAAATCACTTTATTTGTTTCGCATATTTTTTAAGATCTACTAAAAATATTTCTCGGTGCTTGCGATTAATTATCTTAATAACACCTTATATTTATTGATAACACAATTTAAAGTATTTAAATAAACATGTTCTTAATGGAACTGTGAAAAAGTATCTTTATCAAAATATAAGTAACTTTTAAGTATGCAAAATATAAGTTACTTTTAAGTATACCTTTAGATTCGTTGTCTTTACAGAGAATTCAAATTGAAGCTTTAAACGAGTGTTTTCCACTCCCAGACTAAGTATGAAGAGTGTTTTCCACTCCCAGATTAAGCATGAAGTAAAATTTCGAGTTTAGAAAAGCCTGAAAATTTGGTTTGGTCGCGTAGCGCGAAGCGCGGAGCGACCAAACCAAATTTTCAGGCTTTTCTAAACTCGAAATTTTACTTCATGCGCCACGCGTATTAAACACTAAAAGCACTGAAATATCGTAAACGAATAAACTTCACTTGAAATCAGCGTTTTATACGCGTGGCGCATGAAGTAAAATTTCGAGTTTAGAAAAGCCTGAAAATTTGGTTTGGTCGCTCCGCGCTTCGCGCTGCGCGACCAAACCAAATTTTCAGGCTTTTCTAAACTCGAAATTTTACTTCATGCTTAATCTGGGAGTGGAAAACACTCGTTTTAAGCTTCAAATTGAACTATTTAAAAGAAAAGTGTATGCATATGTATACCTAATAGAAAACTTTCTGAATGTATACTTAAAAAAAAACCTTTAAATCATAATTTCTTGTGATTTTTTTCTTTTGAGTATACATATCCCAATTACGTGTTGTAGATTTTTATATATTCGTTGTTTTCTTAAAAGATGTCAATTTGAAGTTTAAACGAGTGTATTCTACTTTCAGGTTAAGCATGAAGTAAAATTTCGAGTTTAGAAAGGCCTGAAAATTTGGTTTGGTCGCGTAGCGAAGCGGAGCGACCAAACCAAATTATCAGGCTTTTCTAATCTCGAAATTTTACTTCATGCGCCACGCGTACAAGACACTGATTTCAAGCGAAGTTTATTCGTTCACAATATTTCAGTGCTTTTCAGCTAATAACTACTAATAATAAAATTTGTCAAGGTACTAAGTAGTTATTCAACAACTGTTTGCACACTTTCAGAGAATGTTAGTAACATAAAACGTGGACTATCAAAGAATATTTGCAACATTAGATGTACGCTATTAAATGATAAAATGTTGTTCTATCAAAGAATACATGTGTTTGCTCTATTAAACCAAATTTTCAGGCTTCAACAAACTTGAAATTTTACCTTATGCCTAATTAAGGATTGGAAATACTCGTTTGAAATTTTAAATTGAACTCATTAAAAAAAAAAAAACGAATACCTCAAAATGCATACGCATCGGGATATGTACATGTATACTTCAAAGAAAAATTTCCTTTTATATTTATGTCTGCAGCCCCAAGAATCAAAATTCTCACGAGTCGGCACTGATTTAGGATATGTTCACATAATTTCCGTGTGTTGTGTAATATCAAAGGATTTGTTTATTCACGCGTCTTTGAGATGTGAAAATGTGCTTGGTCACCAAAGGAAATATCTGCTAGATGTGACTAACGCTTCCCTGCAGTTTCCTAGTCATGTTTAAACCACAACGTTTATTCAAATTGATCAGACTTTCCTACGCTAGTTCAGCTTACTTTAAATATTACTCACTGTCTTCTAAAATAATTTAAAATATTTTCTACCTCCTAAAAAAAAAATACACCCTTTGGTGTGGACAAAAAATCGATAATAAATACAGAAATGATGTGAAATAAAGTAGTGATGGGCAAGATTGATAAAAAAAGGCAAGTGATCAATCGGCTCGCTCTTGTTCGTCAAATCTCTCTGATCGATCGTTTTAATCAATCTGGTTGATCGATTATTTTGATCTTTTGTAGTGATGTGAATAGTCGATATACATTTTGTCAATGGATTTTGGCACAAAATGTTCAGAATCCTAACTTTACCAAAGACATTTTAGTGACCGACGAATCGCGCTTTACGCGTAATGGAAGTTTTAATCTCCATAATATGCATGTTTATGCAATAGAAAATCCTCGTGTTACGCGTAGAACTCATTTCCAGCATCGCTTCTCCCTTAATATCTGGGCAGGTATTTTAAATGATCAATTAATTGGGCCATTTATGTTCCCATTTAATTTGAATGGAGAACGATATTTACTATTTTTGCAAGATGACCTTTTAGATCTTATAGAAAATGTACCCTTAGCGGTTCTTAGAAGAATGTGGTATTTGCAAGATGGTGCGCCAGCTCACTATGAAAGGCGCGTTAGAAGATATTTGGATGATGAGTTTCCAGGACGTTGGGTCGGTCGTGGATTCCCTGTACCATGGCCTCCAAGAAGTCCGGATTTAAACGCCTTCGATTTTTTCTTAGGGGATACTTTAAAAGTGAAGTCTACACTACGGAAATTGACAATGCTGAAATGCTGATACAACGAGTAAACGCCGCGGCTAATACCATTCGTGAAAAACTTCGTGAAATGTTTGCTACTGTTCGTGCAAATTGGATACGTAGAGCCCAAATGTGCATTGAGTGCGGCGGACGTCAATTTTAACACTTATTGTGATCTTTTTTATACGTGACCCAGTTTCATCTAGTAATTCTAGACAGTGTGTGTGTGTGTAGTGCGTGCTAAGTGATTTATACGTCTCGCAGTAGTAACAGTAAATAAACAATACCACAAATGAGTGACCTAGTTTCATCTAGTCATTCGAGAAAGCGTGCGTGTTTAGTGCGTGCGAAGTGATTTATCCGCCTCGCAGTAGTAAAAGTAAATAAAAAATACAACAACTTACGCATCCACGAAAAATATCATGAACACAGGTAACCAGAAGTTCTCAAAAAGTAAAAAATGCATGAAAAATTATGAAAAATCCAATATTTTTTTCCGATTTTATTTTTGCTGCAATTGGTGTCAAAATATTTTGTGTATACGCCCTTAAGAGGATGTACATTAGTTCGATTACACGCTGTATTAATTAGTGATGCAACGATAATAGAATGTAGTTACGAATTATTAGCGATTGTTAGTAGTGGGGAGTAATATTACAGGTGTACGATAATTGAGAAATTTGTTGTGATACTCTTTTTTTCTCATCACTTTTCATGGAGCTGTAGAAATACAATAAATGTATATGCTTTTCATCTGTCATCGATTACATTACTAGCAGAAATATATCACAGACCTTTTTTGTTGCTTTTCACCGATAATCGCTTGATATTTCTATTATGAAAATACTTTACTATCATATGTTCAATAAAATAAAATATATTGTAAGTTGGCAACTCTGAAATTATACATTATAATTATTATGTCTGACGTTTTATATGACAATTCCTAAAGCGTCTAGCCAACATGAATTTTAAAGAAGATAAAATCAAAGCACTCTAGAGGTTTTTTTTATTGAACATGATACAAATTAATCGATTCTTAAAACGTATCGATTATTCCACTCAACGATATTTTTAATAATAAAATCAATCCTTCAACTGATTAATTATTGATTGATCGTTCCTTCAACTGATCGATCATTGATTGATCGATATTTTTAATACTCGCTCTTGCACATCACTAAATAACATTTTGTGCGGCACTCGGTACCTCATATCCTTCAATTAAACTGTTCTAAACATTTTTCTTTAGATTTTAGGGGTCGTAGAATTTAAGTCTATTATGAAAATTAAGGTACTTTACATGTTTTAGAATATTGTTTTTAGTAAACAAATTATTTTTAGGTGGAATCAAAAGTTCTTATAATGTTATTTGATTTTACAATAGGTTTGATTTATAACTTGTTATAATTCAGCCTATCTACTGTAAACCTTTAGATATTCCTTGTTTTTTTTTAAGTTCAATTTGAAGGTTTAAACGAGTGTTTTACACTCCCAGACTAAGCATGAAGTAAAATTTCGAGTTTAGAAAAGCCCCGTGAAAATTTGTCGAGGGTCGCGCAGCGACCCGAGACAAATTTTCTGGGCTTTTCTAAACTCGAAATTTTACTTCATGCGCCACGCGTATACAACTCGAATTTCAAGTAAAGTCAAGTCAGTGTTTTAAACGCGTTATATGAGTGTAGGTCAAAAAATAAGTGGTTAACTATCGAGATATTCATATAAATAAATAACTAAATAAATAAATACAATTTTACCTAATTTAGTTAAACTTTAATAACTTCCGAGGTTGCAAAAGTTGCACGTGAGTTTTTGAGGAGTTTTAGGTTAAACCCCTCCCTAATAAGATATTAAGGTTAAACACCGTAGCTTTGCGTAGCTTGTTTTGTATTGAATCAGAAATAAATAAATAATTTAAAATAAACTCCACTTGGTATATTGTTTAGTGAACCCACATCAAAAGATTTTCTTTGAAGTTTCAGAACAAATAGAATACCCAAGATTATGCACAACAAAAACATAAATAAAACATTACCTAATATCTCAAGTAGAAGGGCAGGTGGTGGCCGAGCGGTAACGTCGCCGGACGGTATATCGCTCGGTGAGCCGCAGACCGGGTTCGATTCCCGTGCACGGGGAGTTGTTATTTAAAAATAATAACTCGTCGTGTCCCTGGGTGTGGTGTGAATGTGTTGTGACGTCCAATATATCTTAATACAAATTACGAAATAAGTTATGAATTAAATAATATAAGTTAAAAATAAATAATTGATGTTGGCCAATAGTCAGAGCAGCTAAGGCCAGGCAAAGCCAAAAAAAAAATCTCAAGTAGAACAATAGGAATATTTCGAAACTACATGTTTTAATCTTGATAATTTGAAATTTTCCGGCGGCATGTCAAACCAAAGGGTAAGCTGAGCTAATGAAAACGTATTTGAATAATCAGATTTCTGAGCGAGATTCCAGAGATTACAAACTACAAATAACGTGAAAATGCTATTTTCATAATTGTGTTTTTTTTTTTCACTTCGGCATCACTGTGCGCTGGTCCTTGACAAACTGTGATCAAAAATACCGGTCCGCCACATAAAATACTCTGAGAAGCGCTGATCTAGACCATCACCAAAGTTTGCTTAGTTCAACTGCTAAATTATTTGATCGACATTTACTTTTAACGAGTGCCTTCACTCCCGGATTAAGCATGAAGTAAAATTTCGAGTTTAGAAAAGCCTGAAAATTTGGTTTGGTCGCGTAGCGCGCAGCGCTACGCGACCAAACCAAATTTTCAGGCTTTTCTAAACTCGAAATTTTACTTCATGCGCCACGCGTATAAAACACTGATTTCAAGTGAAGTTCAAAATATATTAATCAGCTATGTATATTTATGATTTATACCATTATTGAATAAATTTTAAACAACTGTATGATAATTTAGGTTATGTATAATACTTAGACTGTACCCATAGTCTAGCTATTATACATAACCTACATTGTCATACAGTTGTTTAGAATTTATTTAATAATTTACACCCTATTAAATTATTAGGTGTAAACTAATAATAGTAATCTAGTAAAACGTTTTATTAATCCTAAAATGTTAATATCATCCTTAGAACCGTGTTAAAGCTGTATGCTAACGCCTATTAATCTATTAATAAGACTTATGTCCGGTTTCACCAACTACAATTAAATCTTATTTTTTAATTAAATTTATTTGTCGATAGGAATAGACATTTTCCATGTCATAAACATTAATCTCATGTGAATTGATTGATTTTTTGACATGTATGTAACTATTACTACATTTTAATCGATGAATAACCAACTATTCGTCGATTTAACTGACGTTGCTGAAACCTGGCATAAATGTTTTTGTAAAGATTTATCATTTTATATTTTTAATTATTGCTGATTTTTTTTTAAACGGAAGGACGTACGTTGGATGTGCATTCGCAAGAAATTCACGTCTTGCCCAATAAACGTTAAATGTCAAGACAAACGACTGCAGTAAGAGACGAAAGTAAAGATCGTGCAGAGGCCGAAAAATATGTGTACGTGCAAAAAGGGCAGAAATTAAGGAAACGCACGAAAGGCTTAAATATCAATGACGTTATCGTTATGTTGAAAGAGTAATTTCTCGCTGTGAAACCGGCCGAAATTAATTTTATTAACGATGATGACAAAACCCTATAAATCCTTAATAACCTTTTACACATCCCAAAATTAAAGTAATATATTTATAACCTGTCATAATTTTTAAAATTGTTTTCAGCTTCTTCTTGTCAAGCTCAAAAAAATAAAAAAAGAAATACAGCCAACAGGTTTACAATCCCAAAATTAAAGTAATATATTTATAACCTGTCATAATTTTTAAAATTGTTTTCAGCTTCTTCTTGTCAAGCTCAAAAAAATTTAAAAAAAATACAGCCAACAGGTTTACACATCCCAAAATTAAAGTAATATATTTATAACCTGTCATAATTTTTAAAACTGTTTTCGGCTTCTTCTTGTCAAGCTCAAAAAAATAAAAAAAAAATACAGCCAACAGGTTAACAATAGAACTAAAAAAATAAGAGAAGTCTAAAGAAAATTTATAATTTATAATCGCCTTTAAAATAATAATAATGCCAAATGGTAAAAAGGACGAGTTGTGTGCTAAAAATAAAAGCTGCGAATTCAAATTTTTCCCAGACTAAGCATGAAGTAAAATTTCGAGTTTAGAAAAGCCCCGTGAAAATTTGTCGAGGGTCGCGCAGCGACCCGAGACAAATTTTCTGGGCTTTTCTAAACTCGAAATTTTACTTCATGCGCCACGCGTATAAAACACTAAAATATTGTCAAATTTTTGTATATTCCAACTTTACTTGAAATCTGTGTCTTATACCCGTGGCACATGAAGTAAAATTTCGAGTTTAGAAAAGCCCAGAAAATTTGTCTCGGGTCGCGCATTTTCACGGGGCTTTTCTAAACTCGAAATTTTACTTCATGCTTAGTCTAGGAGTGGAAAATAGTCGTTTAAAGCTTCAAAATGAACTTAAATAAAAACAAGGAATATCTAAAGATTTAATCTGGAAGTGGAAAGCACTCGTTTAAAGTTTTAAATTAAACTCTTTAAAAATAAAAATCGAATCTCGGAAATTTTACTTCATGCGCCTCGCGTATAAGTAACAGATTTCAAGTATAGTTCGAATATACATAAATTTGACAATATTTTAGTTTTTTATACGCGTGGCGCATGAAGTAAAATTTCGAGTTTAGAAAAGCCCAGAAAATTTGTCTCGGGTCGCTGCGCGACCCTCGACAAATTTTCACGGGGCTTTTCTAAACTCGAAATTTTACTTTATGCTTAGTCTGGGAGTGGAAAACACTCGTTTAAAGCTTCGAATTGAATTTAAAAAAAACAGGGAATATCTAAAGATTTAATCTGGGAGTGGATAACACTCCTTTAAAGTTTTAAATTGAACTCTTTAAACTTAAAAGTAAAACTCCCTGTATATTACAATTAGGTATATCGCTACTTTGAGGTAAAAACAATAATGCCATATTTTTAATATCATTGTCTAGACCATTTACGCTTTCGTATATGCATAATGAGTTCTTTTTTTAGATCAAATGGTATACTTATTCATAATTACTATTTAATGAACCAATCAACATAACGGATATATTTATTCAAATGATACTAATTAAATACTAAAATCAACTAATATAACAAATTCCTGAAGATGACAACATAATTATTATCAACTGCATAGGCAAATAAGGTACGTTTTTGAAAATGTCTTTTGTAAGGTTATTAAAAGTGCAATACTTTTCGCAAATCTATAACTATTTAGTCTTACAAAGACGAATTTAAACACCTATTAAAACTACACACTGTTTTGTATTTAAAACAACTAACTTTTTGGTATTTAAATTATAGTCATGTAATAAAATCTATTAATAGATTATTAGATACAAATTTAATCTGTTTATATAATGGACAAACCCAGATAATGGTGTTATATTAATTTTCGAAAATCGCCTATTTCAGTTTTTTCTTAATTACTTCAAAGGTTTACAAAATCTCTATTGTTTCTTAATGGGATCTAAATAGGCATATAAAACTACACAATTTTGCTCATTTAACCGAATCTCTATCATTAATAACAACAAAGTTAATGTAGTTGTATAAGTTACGTGAAGGTGTTAAGTCACTTAATTAAACACAGTTATATTCCTTTCTTCACTTTTATTTTTCTTGCTAGATGTACATTTCGGGTACTAAGTACCCATTATCAGTAGCTAATAGTTAGCTATTGATAATGGGTACTTAGTACCCGAAATGTACATCTAGCAAGAAAAATAAAAGTCAATATCAATAGGTAACTATTAGCTATTGATAATGGGTACTTAGTACCCGAAATGTACATCTAGCAAGATAAATAAAAGTGAAGAAAGGAATATAACTGTGTTTAATTAAGGAACAACAAAGTTACCTATACTGTCCTACTTAAAATAAAACACCCTGCATAATTAGTTCAATTTAAATTTTGTATCAAGTGTTTCCACTCCTTGTGATAGTCAGGTTTCGAGTTTAGATAAGCCTAAATATTTGAATTGGCCGGCGCGAAGCGAAGCTTAGTTTACGAAGCTAGTTTTTAGGAGAAAACAGTATCTTAATTTTTTTTCCGGAAATAAAGTATGTTGCCAAACATAATCATTTATTTCAGTATGATCTAACACAACAATAATTGCAGATCACGCGTTGTATTATTTCATAAACCTAACAAAAGAAATGGAAAGTGTTTAGTGATTAGGTAAGACTTTCATCGGCCGTGAACGCTCAGCGTGTCTGTCCTCCGTGAAACACAATTTCGGTTGCTTTCACTGAACTTGATCGATTCTGTTTCTTCACGGCCAGGCCGGACCAGTTTCCTGGCCCGAGGAAATTAATGAACGTCGAATAACCGATGAAAGGCCGTTTTAGTTCATTGCTTGAGGTCAAAACTAAATTCGGCAGTTTGTTCTTTACGGGGATTTACGTTATATTTAAATTAATCATAGGTGTTTCCATATTTAAAAATGTGAATGCATGAAAACAATAAACATTAAGGTTGGGTGTAATTAAGAGAGGAGATGTTGTTAAAAACAAATTATTACAAAGTTGTATACAAGTTTGTCAGAACATGAGTGAAAAGCGCGATAGGTAGCGCGATAAGTTAATTCATTTTGATCGATTCAACTATGGCACTAATAGCCCAATAAGTAGAATGATGAGATTTTTCAATATAATTAATAATAATCAATGTATATCGCTTTTTGGATTAACATTTAGTAATTTTAAGAGTCAAATAAAATATATGGATTATTCAGCTTGCATGAAACTCAGTATATATCAATATACATTTATATTTCTCCCGTATTTTCTTTTGTATTTATTATATAATATAATATAATAATAATAATGTTGTACATTGTAAAAGGTGAATCCGTCAATGAATAAATAAATAAATTTTAAATAGATAAAAAATAATAACAAATTAATTCACAAAAATACACTTTAAAATTTTAAAAATGAAGAGAATATTGTATGACAGAGCTGGGATGAATCCTCGTAAAAGAGATTCGAATCACGAATCCGAATCACCTAATATAATTCGAATCACGAATACTCGAATAAAGGATTCGATAAATATGATTCGAATCAAAGATTCGAATCCTTTTTTTTCGAATCACGAATTCAAATCCTTTAAGAATAAATTTGATTTTATTATTTTCTGCAACCATTAATATATAAATATCGTTACCAGTTGTTTTAACAAAAGTATTCGAAACCTAATTATTTATTATTAACACTGAACATCGTCGATAACAGACTAAATATCTGACTTCCTGTTACTCTGAATAATAAGTATTTGTGTGTTTCTGAACTTCACTTTAAATCAGTGTTTTGTACGCGTGGCGCATGAAGTAAAATTTCGAGTTTAGAAAAGCCCGAAAATTTGTCTCGGGTCGCTGCGCGACCCTCGACAAATTTTCACGGGGCTTTTCTAAACTCGAAATTTTACTTCATGCTTAGCCTGGGAGTGGAAAAACCCGTTCAAAACTTCAAATTGAACTCTATTATAAAATCGACGAAAAAAATCAGCCAAAATCAGCAGGCAAATTACAAAACACGTACAAATTTATAAAATTAACTTAAATATTGACAAAAACAATGAACTTCACTTTAAATCAGTGTTCTGCACGCGTGGCGCATGAAGTAAAATTTTGAGTTTAGAAAAGCCCGAAAATTTGTCTCGGGTCGCTACGCGACCCTCGACAAATTTTCACGGGGCTTTTCTAAACTCGAAATTTTACTTCATGCTTAGCCTGGGAGTGGAAAAACCCGTTCAAAACTTCAAATTGAACTCTATTATAATATCGACGAATGCCTGAAAATTACGTAAATAAAAAATTCACTGAATATTATTAAAATCTATAAAGTCAGAGAAAAGTCATGGAATTATATTCAAATTGACCAAAACTAACTAAAAAGCCTTATGATATTGTTAAATTTGTCAAAATCAGCAGGCAAATTGTAAAACATGTAAAAATTTATAAAATTAACTTAAATATTTACCAAAATAATGAAAATAATTTAACAAAATAGGGGTTTCTCAGAAAATAAAGTTATATTAAAAGGCCAAGGAAAAAATTCTTGAATCAGGGAAAGGTCGGAAAAATGTAACATTTCAGATTGTGGCTACCATGTCAGTTTTACTTCAAATAATATTAAAGGAAATTTTAAAAACTAGATTATTATCTTTAAAAACATTTTCAGTCATTTAATCTTCTTATCAAAGCATTCAGTTTGAAGTTTCGAACGAGCGTTTCCACTGCCAGACTAAGCATGAAGTAAAATTTCGAGTTTAGAAAAGCTCCGTGAAAATTTTACTTTATGCGCCACGCGTATAAAACACTATAATATTGTCAAATTTATGTACATTTTAACTTCTTAAAATCTGTGTTTAATACGCGTGGCGCATGAAGTAAAATTTCGAGTTTAGAAAAGCCCAGAAAATTTGTCTCGGGTCGCTGCGCGACCCTCGACAAATTTTCACAAGGCTTTTCTAAACTCGAAATTTTACTTCATGCTTAGTTTGGGAGTGGAAAACACTCGTTTAAAGCTTCAAATTGAATTCTTTTAAAAATTAAAGAATGTCAGAAAATTTACAGCTAAAATAATTAAGAAAAAGAAATATGATTTTATAAAAATAATGACACGCCATGGAATTGATACAACAATTGCGGATATTCCCTGTTCTTTTTTAAAGTTCAATTTAAAGCTTTAAACAAGTGTTTTCCACTCCCAGACTAAGCATGAAGTAAAATTTCGAGTTTAGAAAAGCCCTGTGAAAATTTGACTCGGGTCGCGCAGCGACCCGAGACAAATTTTCTGGGCTTTTCTAAACTCGAAATTTTACTTCATGCGCCACGCGTATAAAACAGTCATTTAACGATAAATTTAAAAACACACACAAGACATTTTTAATTATTTTAATTATAACACTTTTAACCTTTCTTCACAATTTTTATTATATACCAGATGTACATTTCAGTCACAAGGTGACCATTATCAATAGATTGATAATGGTCACCTTGTGACCGAAACGTACATCTGGTATATAATAAAAATTGTGAAGAAATGTTAAAAGTGTTTTCATTTAAGTTATTATAATATCTACGTAACTCACCCAAATTCAAACATTTTTCATGTTAATCCTCACAATTAATTCGAATTATTTTTGACGATTCAAATCGTTTTGTAAGTACTCGAATCCTTTTATAAATATTCAAATCCTTGTATAAATATTCGAATGCTTGTATAAGGATTCGAATCACACACATTTGGATTCGAATACGAATCCTCTTAAAAAAATGTGACGAATCCGGATCACGAATCCAGTTGAACTAAAGTATTCGAATGCCTCTTTTGAATCCTCTAAAAGGGTTCGAATCCAGGATTTGAATCTTAAATGATTCGAATTCTACGCAGCTTTGTTGTATGATTATTCAGTAAGATTTACAAGCTCATAAATATTCTAAATTTGTGACTCGATTTTTATGTTAAAATTTTGTGTAGAGTGTGTAGCATTTTCGATGGTTTTTTCAAGTAAATGACCATTAATTTTAATGATGGACAGAAACTAATACACCGGGTGTTTTATTAAGCGTGGCCATCCGTTCTAAATATGTGACTCGATTTTTATGTTAAAATTTTATGTAGAGTGTGTAACATTTTCGATGGTTTCTTCAAGTAAAGTACCATTAATATTAATGATGGACAGATAATACACTAATACACCGGGTGTTTTATTTAGCGTGGCCATCCGATGGCCATTAATAACTTCCCCTATAGAGCTATTAACGTGACTTTGAAGGTTCCTCAAGGTTCTCACTGTCGCCCAATACTGTTCCTGTTATTTAATAGCGATATAAATAAATACATACAACATTTCAAATGATTGTAGATGATTTAAATATTCAAAAATTTATTAAATAACGCCATCGTAGATTTTTGATGGAAATGTAACGTTTGATGGAAATGTAACGTCAAATTTTAAGCAGTTTACACGTACGCGATTGCAAAAGTATGTTGAATTTTTATCATTTTGAATGTTCTAATCAAATTCTCTAGATGAGACTATTATAATTTTTTGTTTTTAGATCAGTTGTAATTAACAAATTTTAAGCAGTTTCACTTGCGCGATTGCAAAAGTATGTTGATTTTTTATCATTTGGAATGTTCTAATAATATTCTCTAGACGAGACTGTTATAATTCTTTGTTTTTAGATCAGTTGTAATTAACAAATTTTAAGCAGTTTACACGTACGCGATTGCAAAAGTATGTTGAATTTTTATTATTTGGGATATTCTAATAATATTCTCTAGACGAGACTGTTATAATTTTTTGTTTTTAGATCAGTTGTAATTAACAAATTTTAACCAGTTTACACGTACGCGATTGTAAAAGTATGTTGAATTTTTATCATTTGGAATGTTCTAATAATATTCTCTAGACGAGACTGTTATAATTCTTTGTTTTTAGATCAGTTGTAATTAACAAATTTTAAGCAGTTTACACGTACGCGATTGCAAAAGTATGTTGAATTTTTATCATTTGGAATGTTCTAATAATATTCTCTAGACGAGACTGTTATAATTTTTTGTTTTTAGATCAGTTGTAATTAACAAATTTTAAGCAGTTTACACTTACGCGATTGCAAAAGTATGTTATAAGTTTTTGTTTTTAGATCAGTTGTAATTAACAAATTTCTCTAGACGAGACTGTTATAAGTTTTTGTTTTTAGATCAGTTGTAATTAACAAATTTTAAGCAGTTTACACGTACGCGATTGCAAGAGTATGCTGAATTTTTATACATTTGGAATGTTCTAATAATATTCTCTAGATGAGACTGTTATAATTTTTTTTTTAGTCCAGTTGTAATTAACTCATAAATACCTATTATATCACAGTTTTCTAAAATTAATATGAAATATTTTACAATAAATTTAAATAATTATATGTTCTTTATTGCAGATCCTTGTTTGTATATTTTACGATTTGCCGCAAAATTAGAATTCGGCGCTCGCACCCAGGAAGTGGCCAACACCGCGCTGAGGTTGGTCCAAAGAATGAAACGAGATTCCATACACTCTGGCCGAAGGCCTTCTGGTCTATGTGGAGCAGGTTCGTGTTTTGTTTTGGTTTTTTTTTGCTACTCGGCTTAACAACAAAATGCAAAAAATAGATTACAAATTGTTGAATCACTGGAGTAAAGAAACTACAAAAAATAATACGAGAGGAGCTGTGTAGTGGCGGCGATATTACAATTAAATCTCGAAGGGCGAATGGAATTTGTGCACTTCCATTGAGGAAAATTGGATTTTGCGGTAATTCTTTGTTTCAGCTCTTTTGATGGCGTCCAGGCTGCACGACTTCAATCGGTCCAGCAGTGATATTATAAAGATAGTCAAAGTTCACGAATCCACACTGAGGAAGAGGTAAGAACGATTATTCTTTTTTATAAGTGAAAATAGGAGAATGCAATCTTTTTTTTAAATAAACCCAGACATTTTAAGACTCTTTGCTTACATTTGACCCTCCCTACCCATCAGAAATTTAATCAATTTAAATCATACATTTTAAAATCATTGCAGATGTGAGCACTTTTTTTAATATGTTTTAATCGAGATATTTAAATAACAAAATATTTACGTTTTTCTTCATACATTGTCAAGTCAAATAAAAAATTTATCAAATTGTCTTATTTAGTAATTTAATTAATACAAAATTAATAATTTTACGTATATGCATTAGATATGGGAAGTTCGAATCTTTCAGGTGATTCGAATCAACCGAATCATTTCTTGAAAGTGATTCGTTCTTTATGAATCGTTCGTAAACAAATCACTTATAAAAAAATAATGATGATAATAATAATAATATAGTTCGACCCGAGACAAATTTTCTGGGCTTATCTAAACTCGAAATTTTACTTTATGCGCCATTCATATAAAACACTAAAATACTGTGAAAGTAATGTATATTTTAACCTCACTTGAAATCAGTTTATTATACGCGTGGCGCATGAAGTAAAATTTCGAGTTTAGAAAAGCCCAGAAAATTTGTCTCGGGTCGCTGCGCGACCCTCGACAAATTTTCACAGGGCTTTTCTAAACTCCAAATTTTACTTCATGCTTAGTCTGGGAGTGGAAAACACTCGTTTAAAGCTTCAAATTGACCTGTTTTAAAAATAGAACAAATATCTAAAGATTTCAAAAAAATAGGCTGAATTTGGAGAACTTATACTCTAAAGAAAAACTCCCTGTATATATAATGTATTAGTCACTTCTATTAATATATGTTGGAAAGAAATAGAGAAAAAACGCGTCATAAACTGTTAGCAAAATAATTAAGTACTTATTTTCAAATCTATTGTACTCGCTTATTAATTTGTATACTTTATTTCTTACATTGTATTTTATTCGTATATTTACGAATAAATTAAAAAATAAATACTTATTTCAGTTATTTAATATTAATTATAACATCAAATGTATAAAAGTCGTATGTTAACATAATTGAAATTCGTTTAATAAAGAAACCGAAACATCTAATGATATCTGGTTCATTAGATGTTTCGGTTTCTTTATTAAACGAATTTCAATTATGTTAACGACGAAAAACTTTTAAATAATTCAGATCTTTATGAGACTGAAGAATTTTCAAATAGATTTTAATACTATTTGCCTTTTTGGCATATATTTGGTCTAATTTTTTTTTTTTTTTTTTTCTTGAATTAATTTCTCATCTGGCACTTGGTGAAACATATTACACTATGTAAAGTTAATTAAAGGAAAGGCACTTGGTATTGTTTCACAATTAAATCTTTATTCCGACTAGTTTCGGTTTGTTAGACCATTTTCAAAGGAATGTACAGAAAAAATTATTTCCTAAGTATATATACAATTTTTTTGTTTCAGGTAATAAGAGAAGTCAGAATTGGGGAATTCCAAATCTCCTCGTTGTCGTTTACGATATTTTTCCCCATTTTTATGGCCCTGTTAATCTCCAGGCACCCTTTGAGGTTTAGTGCGTATTTGGAATTCCCCAATTCTGACTTCTCTTATTACCTGAAACAAAAATATTGTATATATACTTAGGAAATAATTGTTTCTGTACATTCCTTTGAAAATGGTCTAACAAACCGAAACTAGTCGGAATAAAGATTTAATTGTGAAACAATACCAAGTGCCTTTCCTTTAATTAACTTTACATAATATATTTGCTCATTTGAAACTTATTTATAAACATTTTTAGGCAATATCTTTTCAAAATTATATAAATTTAGTGCTTACATATTCCTCAATGTATTACATTAATTTATAGTTTACAAAAAAATCCAACAAAAGTTGTAGATAATGAAAGAACACACAACTTTCACCTAAACACTTTTCACTTTAACTCTTTTGTTTATGATCAGTATATGAAAAAGCCTAGCGAAGATATTTATTTGATAATCACTCATAAATTGCTGCTTTATTAGTAACATAATCAAATAAAGTTTCAAACAAAAGATAATAAAGAAATACAACACAAAACTTTTGGTTAATTATTTTTCATCTTAGTTCTTTTGTTTATGAACTAGTAATTAAAACATATAGTGGAGATTAACATCTCACCGACTATGGCTTTCGATGTCTCAATCAAAAAATGGTATAAACAAAAGTTGTAGCCAACAAAAAAATAATCCACTTTTACCTTAACACTTTTCACCTCACCTTTTTTGTTTTTGTTCAATAAACCGAGAATTTTTTTTTTATAATAAATACACAGCTTTATGATAGTTCGAAAATTTACGAACGAGTGTCTTCCACTCCCAGACTAAGCATGAAGTAAAATTTCGAGTTTAGAAAAGCCCCGTGAAAATTTGTCGAGGGTCGCGCAGCGACCCGAGACAAATTTTTTGGGCTTTTCTAAACTCGAAATTTTACTTCACGCGCCACGCGTACAAATCACTGAATCCAAATAAAGTTTAAAATATACTTCTTGGAAATGATTCATACAAGATTGATCAAAAAGTATTCTCTTGCAAATGTTTGACCATTTGGACATGAACAATTTTATCAATGATATGCTGAATATTTCCCAATTTTTAATAGTTTTGACAGTATTTTGCCACGTTCAACTGTTTTCACTTTAATCATTTTCTGATGACAGTAAATCACTAGATTGTTACTGAAAACTTCCAACAAACACCAGAATTTAGCCACGTCTGAATCACAAACAATTTGTCTGAATCCGAAAGTGGAAAACATCAGATTTGATGACAAAATCACTGATTTGGCAACACTGATGATATCCTTAGTAAGATAAAAAAAAAAGGAGAGAATGTAACAGCGTGTGCGAGGAGGGTAATTGATGACAGCGCATTTAGCGCGCGTGAAAACAGCGGGCTATATGCGCTCCCCCAACAGAACGTTCTATATATTTCGCCATTTCGGTCATAGAGAACGTGCTACCGAATTTTCGCCAACTCACAACACTAATGTACAAAGCGGAGTTGAAGTTGTGCGCGGATTCGAGCGAACGAATTAGTCATCCGATTCGGGCGGATTCAGACCGCATGTATAAATCCGAATCGGGAATACGATTCCGCTCGGCCAAAATCGTTCGGTCAGTCGTCTCGAGTAAATGAATCATTAACGAATCAATTCTTCTTGAAATACGGAATCAGTTCATTCAAATCACCATGCAGAATCGTTCTTTTCGAACGAATCATTCACGAACGACTCATATCTAATATGCATCAATGGCGCCTAATGGGTTAATGAATTTAGTCAATCTTATTTGTTCATACTCATATACTCGTAAATCATTTGTTCAATTTCAACTATTTTTAATTTTTTTAATTAAAGTAAAAATAAAAGAAATAAACAATAGTAGCACTATAGCAAATGAATAATATAGAAATAAATTGTATCTCAACTAAGAATTGAAAAATCAATAGATCTTAATTGAGATTTAAAGGCTGTAAATGAAGTCCCAAAGAGAGTGATGGTTCTGAGTCGATCAATTATATTATAATGTCTCATCATTCTGCTCAATGGACTATTTCTGCCAAAGTTTGAGCGGTGAAAATGCTCACGAAATGTTAGGTTAATACGTGTATTGCTAGGCACGTTGAATTAATTCATTAATCTTTTCAACAACACAATAAACGCAAACTTTAAACATATGGTAAATAATTAAGACAATTTAGCTCGACTAGGAAATAGGAATTTCAATGACAATCACAATGGTTTCACGCGGAAGATGATCATTATCGATGGACTCTCGAAAATCTTAAAGTCAAGGTGGACCAGCGATGGAGTTCACGCAGAGGTCGCAGATTTCCTGTTTGTTCCTATGCATATTTTTTTTGGCAAGTCCGCTCGTTCGGTTCATGGAATTTCCGAATTGCCAAATGTACGATTAATTTTATTCAATAAATCAAAACGCGATGTCGCTTTTAGATAATCTACAGTTACCTCGCGCCTAGTCAAGTAATTCACAACTGCGTATAATTATAATAAACATTTATAATCATCAGTTTAAAGTAAACACCTAACACTTTCTTTATAATAATTTTTATTTTATTGGATTCGATAGCTAATGCTCCATAGTGGCATCGTCAATGAATGAATTTTTATTTTGCTAGATGTACAGGGTGGTCTATTTTGGAGGTTCCACATATTGATAACTTTCTTATTTGAAGAGATATTGAAATACCGTTTTCGCGAGCCAGGGTCACTTTTTCGTGTATTAATCAATAGCGAAAAAAAAGGTCTATCCTTAACCGTTTCCGCTCCATAACCGGAAGTTGATAAAATATCATCATTTACATGAGTTTTCAATTAATGATTCTTACTATTAAACATAATTGAGGGGCTCAGTGGAAAAGTAGTACAAGTGACACGAGATTGACTTGTGTAAATTGGAGATAAAGTTTAACTTTTATAGAAAAATTTATGGACGTCTAATCAATAACATTGTATATTATGTTGAGAGATATATACAGAGAGTTTTATGTAACACCGAACATTTTCATAACGAGAATTTTCCTTTTAAGTAGCCATATGCATACGTTGTACATTTTCCGACGCTCGGTTTATTAAAAGAATTCAATTTGAAGCTTTAAGCGAGTGTTTTCCACTCCCAGGCTAAGCATGAAGTAAAATTTCGAGTTTAGGAAAGCCTGAAAATTTGGATTTACCGGGCGGAGCGAAGCGAGCCCGGCAAATCCAAATTTTCGGGCTTTTCTAAACTCGAAATTTTACTTCATGCGCTACAGGTACAAAACACTGACACATTACGAAGTTTAAAACACACCGCAAAACTTTACATTGAATCAGTGTTTTGTACCTGTAGCGCATGTTTGGCCGCTCCGCGCTTCGCGCTACGCGACCAAACCAAATTTTCAGGCTTTTCTAAACTCGAAATTTTACTTCATGCGCCACCGGTACAAAACACTGACACATTACGAAGTTTAAAACACACCGCAAAACTTTACATTGAATCAGTGTTTTGTACCTGTAGCGCATGAAGTAAAATTTCGAGTTTAGAAAAGCCTGAAATTTTGGTTTGGCCGCTCCGCGCTTCGCGCTACGCGACCAAACCAAATTTTCAGGCTTTTCTAAACTCGAAATTTTACTTCATGCTTAGTCTGGGAGTGAAACACACTCATTTTAAGTTTTGAATTGAACTCTTTTAAAAAGCAGCGATTATTTAAAAATTTACGGCATATAATTGGGACATGTATACTTGAAAGAAAAACTCCCTGTATTTACAAGTCGAGGCATAAATCGCGATTGATTGGCTACAATTTGTAATGGACATAAAGGCATCCCAAATTGCTCATTAGGTAAAAAATTAAAGGTGTCAAATCGTGCTTTGATTTGACAATAATTTGTTTTGATTTGATTTGATAAAAATATTAAACTTGATCAAGAATCGTATATACAAAATACCGAACACCGAATTCTTACCGATCCAAATAAATTATGGAATTATATAGCAGAAAAAAAGTCCCAGTCTAAATAGTAGAAAACCCTCTTGATATAGTGAACTGTTTTGCAGATTATTTTTCCTCCGTGTACTCATCGCCCAATGCAACTGATGGAGTTGATATTATAACAGCTGAAAGTAACGATATATTTCATATCGAAGATGTCGCGGACAATGATATTCTAATTGCGACAAACCACTTGAAAAACAATTTTACATCGGGTTGCGATTATGTTCCATCTTTCTTTCTGCGTGATTGTGTTAAGTCCCTTTTAACTCCCCTAAAACATATATTTAATACGATATTACGTACATCAATTTTCCCTAAGATTTGGAAAACAACTCGAGTCACTCCTGATTATAAATCAGGCGATAAGCATGAAGTAACAAATTATCGCCCTATATCTGTCCTTAATAATTTGGCAAAAGTACTCGAAACTATATTATCAAATAAAATTTATGCTCATACTGAATTATATATATCATCACAGCAGCATGGTTTTATGAAAAAACGCTCAACGGCCACTAATCTGTTATGCTTCACAGAATATGTAGCATACCATCTCGACAACCGCAGTCAAGTTGACGTTCACACAGACTTCTGTAAAGCATTTGACTATAGACCATGGCGTGCTGCTTTATAAATTACAACGTTGGGGTTTTAGTCAAAATATACTGAATCTGATTAAATCGTATCTGTCTAATCGCGCCAACTACGTAGAATATCTATGCCACCGCTCAATAATATTCAGTCCCACTAGTGGGGTGCCTCAAGGGTCAAATCTGGGGCCACTTCTCTTCAACCTATTCATAAATGACATTGCAGAGAGCATAACATCCGAAATTCTTGTATACGCTGATGATGTAAAAATATTTAAGTCTATTAAGTCTATAAGTGATTGCCTGGAGCTCCAGGAAGATATTAACCGAATTTGTGAATGGAGTAAACTAAATAAACTTAAACTCAATGCGACAAAATGCAAATCCATGTCATTCTATAGAACGAAAATGCCACTTAAATTTTCATACTTTTTAGAATACAGCACTTGAGAGTGTAGATTCTGTCAACGACTTAGGCGTATTGTTTGACAAGGATTTGACATTTATACCGCACATTAACAGTGTTCACAGAAAATCCTTAAAAATGCTTGGTTTTATACGGCGTACTGCTCAACCATTTACGAATAGATACACAATAACAAAGCTTTACACATCCTTTGTGTTGTCAAAGCTGGAGTACTGTGTAGTGGTGTGATCACCTTCTTATGACACGTACATAAAACTTTTCGAACGAGTTCAAAAGACTTTCGTAAAATTCTTATATTTTAAACAATTTCATCATTACCCCGACGACTCAATCAGCTATACAAATTTATTAACTATGTTCAATTTAAAATCACTTGAAGCTAGACGTAATATTATATATTTGAAAATACTCCATCATATACTGCATAACAATTTAAATGATATGAATTTATTAGCGCAGATTAATATATATGTACCTAGATATTCCAATAGAAATGCGCTAACATTTCTCTCTAATCGAAGTAGGACAAATCTATATTTCAATTCTCCGCTCAATAAGATGATGCGACTTTACAATGGCGTACGAAATTCGACAGATATTTTTTATCTCAATTATAGTTCGTTTGTTAAGTCAATTTTAACTCTATTGTAAACGTATACTATTTATGGTTTCCATTTTCGATTCTTAAACGTTACCACTATTTTGTTTTTTTTTAGGATAACATTACGTTTAATTTTGCTGTTAATTTATGTTAGTTTGATTAGGTTAAGTATCGCATAGTCCAAAATTATCTGTTAAATTACCCTGTAATTGGATGTAAATCTGTTGGGATAATAATAAATAAATAAATAAATAAATAGAACATACGAAAATGAACATTTAACATGTTCGGTGTTACATAAAACTCTCTGTATATTCAATTGTGCCATTTTTCCATCTCTCAATATGAATCTCATTTATAGATGTCTGTTTTTAAGAAAATTGCACTTATACTACTTTTCCACTGAGCCCCTCGATTATTTTTGCGTGAGTGGGACAGTCGAAGTAGCCATCAACATTTTATGAAAAAGGACTGGATAATAAGAGATAATTTAACTTCCGGATTAAAAAATGTTCCGCACGAAAGTATTGTTGATCCACAAAAAATCTTGTTACCTCCACTGCATATTAAACTAGGATTAATGAAACAATACGTTAAAGCTTTAAATAAAGATGGAGACTGTTTCAAATAGCTTTGTAGAAAATTTCCCGCTATCTCAGATACAAAATTAAAGAAAGGAATTTTTGTCGGTCCTCAAATAAGGAGATTAACGAAAGATCAAGAATTTGTTAATACCATGACCGAGACTGAGAAAGATGCATGGATTTCATTTGCTAATGTTATTGAAGGTTTTTTGAAAACAACAAGGATCTTAACTATATTTTTTGAAAACAACAAGGATCTTAACTCTAAGGAAATTGTGATAAACATGCTACAGAAATTTGTGGAATTGGGATATAATATGAGCATAAAAGTTCACTTTTTACACTTGCATCTTGATTACTTTCACGAAAATCTTGGTGATGTGAGTGATGAGCAAGGTGAGAGGTTCCACCAAGACAATAAAGAAATGGAACGCAGGTATCAAGGTCGGTGGAATGTTCCAATGGTGGCTGATTACCGCTGGTCAATAAAAACGGACAATCCGGCGCTAGAATACAGAAGAAAATTCACTAAACGAAGTTTTTCATCCAAGAGGGAAAGATCTTCTAGAACGAAAAGAAATTAAAAATTGTTTAAGATTTTTTTCAATTTAGTTTATTATTCGTAATTTGTTTTTGTCTCTGTATCAATAAAAATAGCGTTTATTTTGACCAAATTTTTTATTAATTTATTTTCAACATTGCTAAAAAAACCTTACGTGATAGGGCAAAATTGCACTCGGATTTGAATTCAGCAGATCAAAATTATACAAAATCAGATGTCAG
Organism: Philonthus cognatus; assembly: GCA_932526585.2. Lineage (NCBI taxonomy): Eukaryota > Metazoa > Arthropoda > Insecta > Coleoptera > Staphylinidae > Philonthus > Philonthus cognatus. Next base: position 51,006,962 of record OW052247.1, on the reverse strand, counting down.
ATCCAAATCAACTTTCAAAAAGTCAAAATTTGTTGGCCTGTGTTATTATTGAAAGACAAGGAAATCTAAACATTTTGAAATTTTGTATTGTGGAGGCTTCTACTTCGTTATCAATAAAAAAACTTTCTTTGTATAACACAATTTATTTTTATGCGACTGCAGTTTCGGCAAATTTAGCTTGTTATTATCGAACATGAAGTATTGTTAAACATTTCGCATCCTGAACTGGCCCTTTGAGATTTTTTATAAACCAGATTTATTGTTCAATACGGAAATTATCAGGTAGTCAGTGTAAAGCTATGGAAATAAAGACCTTATTAATATTATTCTTTAAACAACTCAATCAAATTGCATTACACAACATTACTTATTGTAGGTATAAATCGGTTTCAAAATCTATTAAAAAAACATTTCAAACTGAAAAATTTGAATACAAGGCGGCACATTTGCTCAAGTCCTTGACGCGCCTCTCGTTTTTTATGTTTATTGACCGTAGAGCGAATAATGCTTAAGTCGTTGCACAAAAATGTGTTTTCTCAAATTAATTAACATACGCAAACACTCTTAAGTGGTCCAAAAGAATATAAAAAAAATATAAAACGTTGGGCAACCGCTCGCGGGACAATGAGGCTTTTCAATTGGGGAAAGTGTTACGGACAAATGCCAAACTTTTACGATTTTAGCATTTGCAGGGGTAATTAAGGATTGCCAAAGATTTCATTGGGCGTCGTAAAATGAGGCATCACGGGCGTTAGAAAATAAGAAATTCTGCATGTACGCCTTGTACGTAATTTTTAGTTGTTCTTGTAATTTCATGGTGAATTAATTTATAAGGAGGATAAATGAAGAATGGGTTGTGTTTTTAATAAATAAGCGGCCAATAAAAATGTCAAGAGTGGATTAAGTTGTGAAACTTTTTTTTTAATGTACGGTTATGTGTTTTTTATGTATGGTGGTTATGTGTCCTTAAATTTTGTTTGAAGGAAAATGGTCGTAATTGGATTAAAAATTATGCAAAGATGACCTGAGTAAATTTATATACAGGGAATTTTTTTTCAAGTATACATATCCCAATAATTTACAGCATATACATGTAAATTATTTTCAATTATCTATACCTTTTTAAACTTGAATTAACAACCAAGACAAAACTTTTATTGAAGATTTTAATTTCTATCAATATTTATGAGTTATCCACAATTCAATAAAATTCTTCATAGGGCTCGTTCATCAAAATGTTCGACGTTCAACATGTTTGGATTTGTTTGTGATGTATATTGGTATCTAATGAACGGTACTCTAGTCGGTCTATTTCGTACGATTGCAAAAATCCAAAACACATTCACGATATACAATCTGGTCATCAGATAATTCCCCAACAGTTGGCAGCAAACTTCCAATTGTTGTTTCTGATGAACGAGCCCAATGTTAAGATTCTCGTTTTTTTTCTTCTTTAGATTAATAGAGTTTGGGGATACACCGAGCAGTGCACTAACGTTAGAAGAATTTTTAACAGTGGATTTAGAGGAAGAACAAGACCCACCTTCTTTCAAAGCAGCCAGAAAGAAAGATAAGGAGAGATTACAAAGAGTAAGTGCTTTTATTGTTGTTAAAGTTTGCATCTACCCTTCATTTGTACTAAATTTTAATTATTGCATAGTTTTTCTCTTTGAATGTATAAATATGAGTCTTAATGCAATCTTGGAGTAAACGTAAAACCTGCAATCTCCACTTGTTTTTGTTAAAAATTAATTGTGGGTATCGAAAGTAGAGATGGGTAACTCCTGAGCAAATCGACTCAAAGAGTCAGCTCAGTGAAGTGAGCTGGTGAGCCAAGTGACTCAGTTCGAAATATGCAGCTCTTTTCGAGCCATGACTCATGTTAATGTAGATTCGCAATATATTAACAGATCTCGATTTTCACGCGGCTCGTGGATCGACAGGCTCACTTCTCTAAGCCTTGCCGAACATACACTTTTTACTTTTGGCATTTGTACTCGTACACTACTCACATAATTCATAAAAACTAAATATTTTGCACGGCAATTTCTAAACCTGAGTTATTCGTTTATTTAGATAAAGATCCTTAGTTCACACATACTACAATATAAGTGTAATAAGCAAACATCGTTATTTACTATGTAGTAAACATTCCAAGTGTAATTTTTTTTCATGACCTGTCACTGAAAAGAGCCGTTTTGCCGAAAACAAATCAGTAGCCAGAAAAAATGTTGGAGAGTGTTATAAAAATGGGAGGGGGGGTTGTAAATAGAAAATGTTTGCATTTTAAAAATGTGGGGGGGGGGGTGGAGTTAAACCTTAAACCCCTATATCCCCCCCCTTGGCTACGGCCTTGATCGAAACAGCTCAGTTTCCAAGGCCTTTAATTAAGATGTTGATACTAACAAACAATGTTTGGGTGAATTATCAATATAATCGTATTTTTGATTTGAAAATCATACTAAAATCAATTTGAACAAATATTATTTATCATAGCTTACACTTTCAAAGCTAAAGGTAATTATTTGTCAAGTGTTCTTGGAAAATTGTAAAGGTGTTACAAACTTTGTTTTAAATTGCAATTCTAGGAATTATCTTTCAACATGTTCTCATTAATCACTTGGCGAGACATGATTAAGGTATATAAATACAGTAATTGAAATTACAAATCACTTGGTTTGTTTCACTAACTTTTTAATTTATTACGACTAGTTTCGGCTTTTGGCTAGAACTAAGAGGATTAATTGAGTAATTAGTGAAACAAACCAAGATTTTTAATTTAAATTATTCCTTGATTTTTAAAAGCGTTCAATTTTAAGTTTCTAAGAGAGTGTTTCTAATCCTTGATTAAGCATGAAGAAAATTTTCGAGTTTAGAAAAGCCTGAAAATTTGGAAAAGCCCTTACCAAATGTTATGGCTTTTCTAAACTCGAAATTTTACTTCATGCTTAATCAAGAAGCGGAATCGCTCCTTATGACCTTCAAATATAATGCTTTTCAAATACACGCATGCCTGAAAATTTACAACGTATAGATCGTGATATATAATACTTAAAAATAATCGTCGTAGCTAGAAATGATGTTCATTGTTTATTTAAATTATACTACTTCACATAATTCTGTTAATCCATAAAATAATTTAATTACTTACTTGTAATTAAACAAGTCCTGTTAACCACACATTGTTTAATTGTGCAAAAAATCACTTATTTGTTTAGCTGATGGAAGAAGAAGCGGATAACATAACGGAATTACAGAAGGAAATCGAGCAGCAACTAGAAAAAAGCGGCAAAACAAAAACCCGTGTTAGCAAATGTAAGTTACGTATTAATTGTTTAAATAATTAGAGATATTTTATTGTAAAGCAGGGCTTGGAAATGTCACGATATTTATATAAATATCAAAATAAAGCATATACAGGGTGAGTCGGGAGGAGCGCACCAAACTCTAGGAGTGTATTATACACGTGAAAATAATGTAAAAAAACTCATTTGTTCTTATCCGATTTTCATTTGTTTTCAAGTTATGGCGTAATTAAAAATGTTCATCTAGCTTTCCACTTCTATCTGAATTTTAACATTATCAAAGTATGCCATGTTCGAGGCTTATAAACATTTGATAATTCTGACGTTTTGATGAACTGTCAGTGTACGGTGAACAGTAACTGAACGTTTAAGTTAGTTCGAATTAATGTGATTGTTAGTGTTGCAAAATGCCACATACTTATTCAAATTTAGAATATGCAAATATGGTGTTTGTATATGGTTTCTGTAATGGAAATGCTACAGCTGCTGTTGAAGAATATCGTGAACGTTTTCCACACCAAAGACATCCTGATAAAAACATATTTATTACAAATTGTGCGAGACTGGTAAGCTTCCCAGTGCTAACATAACATATGAGCGCGCTGCTCGACAAGGTTTTGTAGAAGTAGAAAATATTCTGCATCTAGTAGAAGAAGATGCAACTTCTAGCTCACGGAGAATTGCCACTCAATTGGCAATTCCACAAAAAAGAGTGATGAACACGCTACACGAGCAAGGCTTATATCCTTATCACGTTCAGAGAGTACAGCACCTACAACCAGGGGATTACGCTAACCGTACAGAATTTTGTCGGTGGATAAATAATAATCATCGTAATGTATCGAGTATACTCTTTACGGATGAAGCTACATTTACCCGTGATGGCATTAACAACACTCGTAACTCTCATGTATGGTCTGATGAAAATCCCCACGCAACAGTCGAAAGCAATTTTCAACATCGGTTTTCTGTAAACGTGTGGTGTGGTATGGTTGACAGTTATTTAATCGGCCCTTTCATTTTGGAGAATCGTCTCACAGCAGGCAACTACCTCAATTTTTTACAAAATGAATTACAAGGCCTGCTAGAAGATGTTCCTATAAATATTAGAATGCAGATGTACTATCAGCACGATGGAGCTCCTGCACATGTCGCTCGTCAAGTCAAGCAACATTTGGACGAACGTTTTCCAGGGCGTTGGATTGGTCGTGGAGGTCCTATTAATTGGCCTGCAAGATCTCCAGACCTCACACCACTAGATTTTTGTTTATGGGGCTGGATGAAAAATGAAGTCTACAAAATAAAAGTGGACACACGGGAATCACTAATTAGACGAATTGAGAATACTGCAGCCCATATAAAAGAAGAAAGAAATGAATCAATTGGGAGAGCAACAAACGCTCTTCGTAGACGAAACAGAAAATGTTTAGAAGTCAATGGCGGTATTTTTGAACATTTGTTGGAAGAACGCTATGATTAAGAAATTTTTTTTGTATAATAACTTGTTTATTTGTTAATATGCTATAACTTGAAAACAAATAAAAATCGGATAAGAACAAATGAGTTTTTTTACATTATTTTCACGTGTATAATACACTCCTAGAGTTTGGTGCGCTCCTCCCGACTCACCCTGTATATCAACTTCTTGATAATTACTCTTGTTCATAAATATTAACATTTATATAGTATGTTCAATAAAAAAACCTCTAGAGTGCCATGGAAAATATTGTACGTTGGCAACTCTGAAATTATACACAAAAATTATTTTGTCTGACGATTTATATGTCAATTACTAAAGCGTGTAGCCAACTTAAATTAAAAAAAAGACTAAATCATGGCACATCCTCAAGATTATTTAACTCTACAATAATCGTTAAGTCCTCTGAATTAAACTGATTTTTTTCTGAAAACCAAATTTTCAGGCTTTTATAAACTGAACATTTTACTTCATGCTTAACCTGGGAGTGGAAAACACTCGCTTGAGGCTTCAAATTGAACCATTTTAAAAAAACAACGAATATTTGACGAATGAAAAGCACAAAAATGGGATATTTATACTTAAAAAAACTCACTGTATATAATTTCGTTTGATGAACTTCAATAAGGAACATTTTTTGACAGTTGAGGCTAGATTTTCTATAAACAATTGAAGCCAAGATAGTATTCTAGTACTCAGTACGAGTTTTTGATTCACAATGATACAGTGCAATGACTTGATTGTCGATTGATTACTGTAACATATTGCAAAAATGGCTGTAATTGTTTGAAATTAAATTTGATTGAAATTGCTGTGAACACGTATATTAGCCTAATTTCCTAATAATCGGTTAATTAGTGTGCATTTTTTCATGTTAAAATTCTCACGTTTTACATGCCATACTCTCACGCATTTGATTTATATATGTTTTTTTCTTCTTTTCTTTACAGCTTCTGCAAAGAGGGAGATCGAGGACGCTGATAGATTCATAGAGGAGTCGACGCTGGGTACCATAAAGCAGTTCATGAACGAGGAAAACGTTGATGATCCTACGTCGCCAACTGAAAAAGAATTAGGTATGTTAAATAAAATACGGCTTCGACTGAAAAAGAATTAGGTATGTTAAATAAAATGCAAAATGCAATCAATAATTATGTATGCTGATTAAAACGCCAAATGAATTCAAGACTTAGGTATGTTAAATACAATTCAAAATACATTCAAGAATTAGGTACGTTCATTAAAATGCAAAATGTATGTAAGGAAAAGGATGGTATTAATTTAGCAACTTTCGTTTTTTTTTTTGCTGAACGCGATCAATCATTATATTATTATAAAGTTTAAAGAATTTCATTAGAATCGAATGCTATTATTTTATGTTATCTGCATTTTTAACTGGGTAAAAGTTCTTATTTCAATAAATGATTAATCGAAATCTAACAATATTTCTAAATAAATAACCTTGTTCTCCTTGAATTACAAATTGGCGAGTCTCGGAATGGCATTATCGGTTTTAATTAAAGTTGTTTGTTTTATCGTTAACACCAAATAGATCTAAGATAAATAAACAAATCACCTAAAAATTATACTACTGTTTCATTATATTACCATTTCACAAATATTAGAAGTGAGTGAGTTTTTGCAATCTACAACTAATTTGTCTAACAAAGACGAATTTAAACACGATTTTGATATCTGAGCCGTTTATTTTGGCTTAAATTCACTTGTCAATTTTTTGTTGTTGGCTGCACTGACCTTATTATTTTTGTGTGTTTTTAAAGGTAATCTTTTATATTGAATATTCTGAAAAAAAACTGAGTTGGGTGGTTTTCACTTTATTGGCGAACATTTCAACATGTTTCGCCACATCAGGTGGGTGCGTCCTTCCAAATCAGTTATTTGATTCCAAATATTATTGTGGAATTTCATCATGTATTCGCCTTGTATTCATATTTTATTATCAGCCGTAATATAAAGAGTGGTATGATTATTATCGATGATATTTTGGAGTTGAAACCGAGCTGCAGATTGAACGAGCCCGAAGGGCGAGTTGAATGTGCTGCTTCGGTTTCAACGACAAAATATCATCGATAATTAATCATATCACGAGCTATATTTAGCGAGAGAATATAACGAATAAAATAATGTGAGTCCCTTAATATTATCGACAGCTGAGATATTGTTGTTTCGCTATTGATTGAGCATTTTTTAACCTCACAAAAGTTGGTAAACTGCCGCCACTGTGATTCTTTATTCTTGACGGTGTTTTTTGGCGTCGCACTTTTCACTTTTCTATTAATATCACTGCACGAAACTTTACCTATTTTGACGTTTCGAATGACAGGACAACTTAGCACCCACCGCTTCTTTTGTTTTTTATCATCGCGGTGATAGACATGTACCAACGGCTTTCCTTGCATCTCATTGGTTTAAAATTCGTTCTAGTAGGCTATGAGTTATATTCTCTGTTTAATTAATATTTTGTTGCTTTTCCATTACAGGCCCAAATATAGAAAGTATGGGTTTGGCTAGTTCTTTAGACGACGTCGTTTCCACCCCGACCCCCAGTAACGAAGAAGTAGACCTCACATTTGACGACATCGATGACGCAGAATTGGATTCCTACATCATGAACGAGGACGAGTACCAATACAAAAACGGGCTATGGCACAAAATAAACGCAACGTACTTAGAAGAACAAAAAAGTAAGTCACTTAAAATGAAATACGAGAAATAAATAATGATCAATTATAATTTTCTTTAACTCATTGATACTAGAGCTGAGATTAATCCTCATAAAAGGATTCGAATTACGAATCCGAATCACCCAACATGATTCGAGTCACGAATACCAGAATAAAGGAAGAGAAAAATATGATTCAAATCAAAGATTCGAATGCTGTGTTTCGAATCACGGATAAAAATCCTTTAAAAATAATTCAATTAAACTCTTAACTGTGTTTTACCACTTTCATATTATACATAAAAGTGATAAAACAAAGTTAAGAGGAAGTCGACCGCTCTTTAAACGTATAAAACTAAGCATACTGCTGTCTTAATTACATCCTTGTTTAAGGATGAAATATTTTGAAAAAATAGGCATACTTTAAGGAAAGTGAAATCTTAATGCCTGTCTTAATAAAATTTTTCCCACTTTGACCGTTCTTTTATAAAAAAATATCAAACATTGGTAAACTAGCGTAATCGCATCTTCAGTATAATTTTTTTCTGCAACATTTATAAAAAATATTGGGAAACTAAATCAGTCACATTGTAGAAGAATTCTTTACGAAGAATTTTAATTTTTTCCAATAATTTCTATCGTACAATAAATTCACTGAGATGTCGCGCGATTTTGAAGTTTCAGAAAATTTGAAAAACTGTTTTACGCGCGACATCCTAGTGATTATATTTAACCAAATAAATAAATGAAAAAAATCACATATCTTTGCAAAGGAATTATCTACAATGTGACTGATTTAGTTTTTCAATATTTTTTATAGATACTGCAGACAAAAATAAAGTAAGGAACGCGATTTCGCTAGTTTACCAATGTTTGATATTATTTTATGAAATAATGGTAAAAGTATAAAATATTTTATTGAGACGGGCTTAAAAATTGTACTTTCCTTGAAGTATACCTATTTTTTCAAAATATTTCATCCCTAAACAAAGATGTAATTAAGCCCGCATTATGCTTAGTTTTATACGTTTAGAGAGCGGTCGACTTCCTCTTAAGTGTTTTAATTAAATTGTTATGAAGATGTACTACAAAGTGAACGCCAACTAAATCAAAGATTTCTTTAAAAATAAATTTTAATATTTGTATTTTAATATTTATATTTTAATATTAATATTTTATTTATGTTTATATCTGTTGCTAAATAGATATTTTAATTTATCTTAGTTTTTACCTTTTTACATTTTAAAATATTATGTCTTTATATCACCACAGTAAACAGCAGCACAGCATAAACATCAACAATTTTTCATTCCTTTGTAATAAACTTCATTTTCATATTAAATCTCTTTTTAACGGACGTGAACTCGTCCCTTTCTTTTTGCGCCTCTTTTTTTTTTCTAAATAAATTATTCAAGCGGATTTCGTCCGTCACTCCGGAGTGGAATTAATAGTTAAACGCGCGAATGCCTGGGCGAGTCCTTAAGTTTATATTAGGGTTGTGCATTATTCAAAACCCCTGGGGAGGTTCATTGAAAACCCTTTTATTTAGTGATTAAGTCTCTAAGAGGCCGGCGCGCGCGGAAAGAGCCGGCCCTCCCTTGACACGCCGACTTGTTTGAAACTTTTATTAAGGTACACTGATTTTCTGTCGGCTAGAAATATCTCAAGTCTTTAAGTAATGCTTGATATAATCGAGTTAGGGTTGTGATTTATTATGGGTGAAATCAAACGTTGGTAACTTTGGCAACAACAACGTGTGCACTCAATTATTATAAATTATTTTTATTATATACAGGGTGTCTACGCTAAACCGTTCGTTAAAAGTTTATGGGGTTACCGTTGCATTAAAAATTTGAAAAAAATCCTTGTCGTATGGTTGAATCAGTTCTCCTCATGTGAAATATTTTCAACTTTATATCACGTCCGGTTCCACCGGAAGTAGCACCAAGTTTGTTATTTTAAACGGAACACCTTATATATATATTAGTAATTTTTTGAGTTCCTCGTTTAAATTGCAAAATATTTTATTCGACCATATGTACACTTATCTCTTATAGTTTTCAAGCAAAAAAATTATTTATAAAATTTTGACCTCTAAAAGGCATCTTGAAATCTATCTGTAACTTCTCTTAAGTGTAAGATAAAAATCTGAAATCGTCAAATTTATCAAAAAAAATGAAATAACTCGAAAACGGTTCAACTGAGACCCAATGTTGTGTGAATAAACTCATGTTTATTTTTATCGAACAATCCAAAAATGTAAAAATATATAGGGTGTTCTATTTGAAATAAGGAAGTTGATGTTTACTTCCGGTATAACCGCAAGGCCGCCATATTTAGCAATAATTTTAGGTTATGAAAAACTTGATTCTGAACAACTTTTATTTGAAACTTTTTTTGCTATTTTCAACGATACGCCCACTATAAACCGATTTCCGCTTAGTAACTCACCCTGTATAATTAGTAAATTGAAATATAGCAATATTGATTGATTTTACCTTCATAAAAGCGTGTTGGGATTCGCATAAAATGTTGCACCTATTAAAAAAATTAATAACTGGATCAGACATTAAAAGTTCTAATATTTTTGAAAATGAAGGTAAAAGACTTATTGGCCTATAATTATCTAATACCTCAGGGTCTCCTTTCTTATATATAGGTTTGATCACCGCTAGTTTTAAGGTATCCTGAAAAACTCCAAACTTTAGTGAGTTATTGACTATATATGTTAGTACGTCTGCTATGACATCGATAGTATATTTTATGATGTTAGTTGTAATTTCATCATCCTCACTACTTCCTTTACTCTTCATTCGCTTTGAGACACTCAAAATTTCCGCAACTGTTACAGGAGGTAAAAACATTGACTGTTGGTTATATATAATATCGGTGAAGCTATTACTTTTGTTATTTTGGCGGTGTGGAGGTATGTTTTCAGCGTTTTTTAATAGAAATTCATTATATTTCCGAACAATAGTATTTGGGTTCTCGGGTATCGATTTATTAGCACTTGTGTTGTTAGTGATTTGTTTGTAAATACCCCACATGCATTTAGATTTGTTAGCAGAGTTTTTGATTTTGTGTTCGTAATGTATGCGTCTCAACGAACTTAATAACTCGTCATATTGTTTTTTCTTGATTTTATATAAATTATTACAATGTTCGCTGTACTCTGATAAAATATCTAGTTCGTTTTTACATTTTGTAAGTTCTGGGGTGTCTGCATACAGTGCTCCCCTGCCTTGTTTCATTCTTTTTGTTGTTAATATTGGAAAACTGCTGTTAAACATGATTTCAAATTGATTCATAAAACGTTCCCATTGTTCATTAACATCATGGGCATTAACATTGTACACAGACCACTTGCATGAAATTAATTTATCTTTGAAATTTTGTTTATGGTTTTCATTGAAAAATCTCCGGTGATGGATATCACACGTAGAACTCCCAGGGGACACTTTAATTGTACATTTCTGACCTAAGTGGTCAGAAATATGCATGTTAATCAATTCAGATGCATACTCACCCGCATAATTAGTTATAATGTTATCTAAACCGCAATAATTGACTACCCTGGTATATTCACTTATTGTTGTTTTAAACCAAAAGAATTTAATATACACAATAAATGTTTTTTCTCGGTGTTATCATCTTTCATTTCAATGTTAAAATCACCGCATATAAAGATAATTTTTTGCTCCTGGTATATACACTCTAATAGCCGTTCGAATTGTCCATAAAAAATGTCCTTATTTCTGCTAGGTGGACGATACACTGATATTATAATCGCGATGTGTGGTCCGATTTATTCGTTATTCAACGATACTAATCAAATCGCTTTATGTAATCTACTGAAATACCGATAAAAAATCGGCAAATTACCAGTAAATTTTGGAGAGTACTTTTCCCGATTTACCGGTATTACAATCCCTATTTGAGACATGCAGAAAATTCAATCAATGGGCGATTTTTCACACAATCTCGTTGATACAAAATTTTTTTATGTTTTTAATAATTTGCGTTGATTTCATGCGAATCCAAATTTAACCTAAAAACAAAATTATATCGACTTTCTAAAATTTTACAAATAAATATTGAAACAACTACTGAATATTTGGACGCGTCTCAACGAAATACAATTTTTGCAGAAGGTCGATATTAATTCGTTTTTATACTTTGTAAGAAATATTCTGCTAACAGTTGGCAAATCCAATTTTACTTTACGTCAAATTTAATCTACTAAAAATTAGTACAAATTAATGATGTAACACAAATCTACAAATAGACAACTCGCAAAATGCAATTAATTTAATATTGATAATTCACTAATAAACGCATATGAAATTATTTGATTTCTTTTGTAAACATTATGGAAATAATTAAATGTAAACAAAAATTCAAGGTTCCGACCGTTTACACAATCTTAATATATCGATGGTGGTGGACTAGGAAATACCTTGGCAAGTTTTATTGCTTTTACAACCGGATGGTGTCATATCTCCAAAAATTCGACGTTTCCTCAAAAGTTTAAAATCCGAATTCGGATGATTATAAAAGCGGGTCAAGTGCTGATATGTATTTATCGATTCGGAAATCTGCTTAATCTTGACCGAATTTTTAATCAAGTGCATTTGAGTTAATTAATAGATCGTAAAAAAATAATTGTTCGCTTTTTTGGTGTTTTTTTTTTTATCTTGCGTGTGACAAATTGTTCTGGTTGAAAATATATGTCAAGACTGTTAATGAGCTATAAAAATTTAAATTAATTGAGAATTGATTTTTTATTTCTGAGTTCTTTAACCCATTAGCCACCATTGGTCATTTTTTTGGACGAAAATACAATTATTCTTTTTCAATGAATTTAACCCATTAAACGCCCTTGATGCATACACGCAACATTGTTGCTTTTCTGTTAATTAAATTACTAAATAAGTTAATTTGATATGTTATATTATTTGACCTAATTTGAAAATGTATGAAGAAATAGGTAAATATTTTGTTATTTTAATATTTCGGTTATTACTCTATAAAAAAATCAGTGTATTTCTAACTTCACAATATTTCACTGTTTTATACGCGTGGCGCATGAAGTAAAATTTCGAGTTTAGAAAAGCCCCGTGAAAATTTGTCTCGGGTCGCTGCGCGACCCTCGACAAATTATCTACGCGGGGCTTTTCTAAACTCGAAATTTTCCTTCATGCTTAGTCTGGGAGTGGAAACACATGTTCTAAACTTTATATTGCACATTGTTATATAAAATCGACGAATGCCTAAACGTTTACAGCGTATACATTATGTATATTTAAAAGAAAAATTCACAGTATGTAATACAATAAGTCTTTCATATAAATCATAAAAATTAACCGCTTTGAAACAACGAATTCACGCAAATTTAAAAAAATACAAAGACCGAATGTCTGAACATTTACAGCGTAGACTTCGAGTGATGTATACTTAAAAAATAGAAAATATGTAGCTTTTCCTCCGTATTTTTCGCAACCCTGTATGTAACCATAATACTAGAGCATAAATGTCAAGATTATTAACACATTACTCGATGAAATTTAAAATTAAAAAAAAAATTGCAATACAATTAATGGTGACAATTCATTTCGTTCAGAACTTAACCCATTAACGGCCGAGCAGTGATAGAGTTAACTCTAAAAGTTGAATTTAAATCCAATTCTGAATTGGATTTAAATTCAACTTTTAGAGTTAACTCTATCACTGCTCGGCCGTTAATGGGTTAAGTTCTGAACGAAATGAATTGTCACCATTAATTGTATTGCAATTTTTTTTTTAATTTTAAATTTCATCGAGTAATGTGTTAATAATCTTGACATTTATCTAGAGCATATTATGGTTACATACAGGGTTGCGAAAAATACGGAGGAAAAGCTACATATTTTCTATTTTTTAAGTATACATCACTCGAAGTCTACGCTGTAAATGTTCAGACATTCGGTCTTTGTATTTTTTTAAATTTGCGTGAATTCGTTATTTCAAAGCGGTTAATTTGGGGCTTTTAACGAGTGTTTTCCACTCCCAGACTAAGCATGAAGTAAAATTTCGAGTTTAGAAAAGCCTAAGAATTTGGATTGGCCGCGTAGCGAAGCGGAGCGGCCAATCCAAATTAGGCTTTTCTAAACTCGAAATTTTACTTCATGCGCCACGGTTTAAAACACTTATATACAGCGAAGTTCAAAAAGCACCTACATACAACAAGTATAAGCAACCTAATATACATTAGAGTTATTGGGTTGTCTATAATCACTGTTTTAAACATTTTTTTTAGCGCAGAATTTGACTCACGTTTTGTTTACATCTACATATTAAATTGCTAAAGCCGTATATTTGAAACTTTTAGATATTTCAGTGTTTTATACGCGTGGCGCATGAAGTAAAATTTCGAGTTTAGAAAAGCCTAATTTGGATTGGCCGCTCCGCTTCGCTACGCGGCCAATCCGAATTTTCAGGCTTTTCTAAACTCGAAATTTTACTTCATGCTTAGTCTGGGAGTGGAAAACACTCGTTAAAAGCCCCAAATTAACCGCTTTGAAACAACGAATTCACGCAAATTTAAAAAAAACACATAGACCGAATGTCTGAAAATTTACAGCGTATACTTCGAGAGATGTTTACTTTTTAAAAAGATAAGAAAATTTGTAGCTTTATCTCCGAATTTTTCGCAACCCTGTATGTAACTATAATACTAGAGCATAAATGTCAAGGTTATTTGCACACATTACTCGATGAAATTTAAAATTAAAAAAAAATTGGAAAACAATTAATGGTGGTGACAATTCATTTCGTTCAGAATTTAAATTCATTGAAAAAGAATAATTGTATTTTCGTCCCAAAAAAATACCAATGGTGGCTAATGGGTTAAAGAACTCAGAAATTAAAAATCAATTCTCAATTAATTTTCAATCTTTTCTAAACTCGAAATTTAACTTCATGCTTAATCTGGGAGTGGAAACACTTGTTTGGAGTACGTCTTAATTTAATAATTTAACAGAATTAAATGTTTACAAGTATAAACAGAAACAGCGTAACATAACCTTTAAATGTAAACAGAGTGAAGTTGGAACACATAAGAATACATTGTTGCCAATAACAATAGTTGATAACTAGAAGAATGTAGATTTTGTACTATTAATACGAAACTTAAGTATCGTATTTGGATGGGTCTAGTATACATTAACTGGCATTAAACTAACGAGTGTCTATAAACTGTCGACATTACGGTTGCTTTGAAAAACAATTTACATATCTTAGATTATGGCATACCAAACGGTGAATCTTGGAAACGTCAAATATGTCATTGGGTAGTGTCACAGTGCTGAATTTAATTACGACGTATGTTTCTGACGTCAGAACCTACTGGGATGCCGACAGTTTATAGACACTCGTTATTATTATATCGTATGTTCAATAAAAAAAATCTCCAGAGTGCCATGATTTTATCTTTTTTTAAAATTTGAGTTGGCTACACGCTTTAGAAATTGTCATACAAAACGTCAGACATAATAATTTTTATGTATAATTTTAGAGTTACCAACCTTTATTCCATGGCACTCTAGAGGTTTTATTTTATTAAACATACTATATTACCGGCAATCGTAATAATACGCCTGCTAAATAGTAATCCTACCTTTGATTGTTAATAGTTTGTGTTTTTATTACTTTTTAAAATGATTCAAATGATAATTATCAATATTACCGAATATTAACTTATTTGTCAGAAAACACACATTGCTGCATAACCCAAAACTCTTTGTTTATCCGTTATGTGTTAATAATGTAGCAACATATTACCGTAAGTGAGTAAATTGTCCGTGACGTTTAATTTAGTGGGTAAATATTGTCTTTAAAAAAACGAAAGCCACTTTAGCCAAACAATGGACACTCTCGGTTGAGCAATTGCCGAAAATCGATTGGGAAATATTTGTGCTTGTACGACAAACGAAAATATGTTTAGCAAGTTCGGGATTCCCACAAAGAATTTAATTCCCGTTATTATTTCGACGTTTCGTTTAATTCCCAGTTATTATTACAATGTTTCGTTTAATTTCGAGTTATAATTTCAGTGTATTATGGAGAAAATGCAAGAATTTATATTATTCGGCGCAATGAAATCTGACTTAAAGTAACAGGTTAGAAATGCGTTTTAGTAATTCCGAGATTTATAAGGGTAATTATAACGTTGCAAAATTCTAATTTTTATGTCTAATAATGCAATCTATGCATAATACCTAAAATACCAACTGTCTTGTTAATAGATCTTTGCAAATTGATTTAAAATATTGATAATGAAGGTTTAAATTAAATTACACTTGGTTTGTTTCACAATTTTTTTTTTTTTTCTGAGATAAGTGATAAGTGAGAAAATTATTCAAGAAAAATTGATTTAAAACTTCATTAAAAGTTTTTTTTAATGAAGTTAGTAGAGAGTAATAACATGTTACCTTAATATAGTCCTAAAACTCTGTATTAATGGCATTAAAGAGATTTTTTTTGAAAAAATCATATTTAAAGATTTAATTCAATACATTGTATTGATTTATTTGCTTACCTCCGCTTCGGCAAATCCAAATTTTAGGCGTTTTTTTAAACTGGAAATATATACTTCACGCTTTATCAAGCATAATAATCGATTATATCGATATATTTTAATAATCGACTAATTACTAATTAGTATATCGATTATACCTATCACTAGTTTTGACCATTACTACGTGTTAATCTACGTCAAAAATTTAATTTTAATTTTAAAGTAAAAAGTGTTGCACGTTAAATTTGGAGAAAATAAAATTAAAATCCCTGTAAAATTGGCTCTAAAATATATTTAAAAACTAAAACAAATACTTAAGTTATATTTATACATATTTTTCAGAGTCATTAGCAGCACAAACACGACTTAATCGCATTCAAAATTATCTTAACCCAACATAAACATGAAGAACTACCCCCCCTTTTCATCATTCAGTTGCAGCTGGGGAAAGAGTAATTACCCTCGGTTTATTTAAATCAAAGCAACCCCACATCGCGTGGGCGAAGAATTTTTTCCTCTATTTACTTACTTTAACCGAAGCCTGCTTAATTACCCTGCTCTTTACTCATCCCCCAAAAGTGAGGATTCGCGAAAACCCGTCACGATTTACGCGACCTCAAAAACCCGCATAATTTCAGCTAAATACCAGCGCATTTACATTTGTATTCCCTTTTTATATCTACTGCAGGTGTACATGCAGTGGCGTAGCCACATACATGCAGGGTTTTTTTATCATTTATTGTGTTATGAGCCTAAGCCTTACACTTGTCAGTACATGTTTGGAGCTTAAAAGTTAAGTATGCATAATATATAATTTAATAGTAATAATATATGTATAGCTAGCTAAAAATAACAGCTTTAAGTAACGAACTACAAACGAAGGGGACGCAGTGACAGCAATAATACAAAAAAAAAATTACTTAGGTTGAAATTCAAATCGCACATACACACTACAGAAAAGATAAAAACGCACAAATGTTTAAAAAAATAAGTAAAGATAAAATCAATATTAACAATAAAAAGTAGATTAAAACAAAATGAAATTAAAATAACACACACTAAATGTTACAAATTTGTCACGTTATAAAATGAATACATTATAAAAGAGATTAAAAAGGTTTCTATCACATAAATTGGATTTAAAATAACACACTGGTTTTAGCCGAAACTCAAGTTCAGGTCGGGTGAAAAGATTACCAGGTAGGGCAAATATACAGGGAATGTTTATTTTAAGTATACGTATCTAGATGTATACGCAGTAAATATTCGTGCATTCGTTGTTTTTAAAAAACGTTCAATGTAAAGCTTTTAACGAGTGTCTTCCACTCCCAGACTAAGCATGAAGTAAAATTTCGAGTTTAGAAAAGTCCCGCGTAGAAAATTTGTCGAGGGTCGCGCAGCGACCCGAGACAAATTTTCACGGGGCTTTTCTAAACTCGAAATTTTACTTCATGCGCCACGCGTATAAAACACTGATTTAGTGGGACAATTTCAACAGAAAAATAAAATGCGATAATAATTAATTTTGTATTGTAAAGGCTTCTACTTCGTTATACATGTTAATTTATCAATAAAAACATTTAATTTATCAAAAAAACGTTTTAACTTTGTTTGTATATTTATTTATTTATTTTAAACGGATATCACCTTTTTACAAATCATATAGTAATAATGTTACAAAAAATAAACTTAATGCTATATAAATATTAATAATAAAGAATTTATACAAAGATAATAATACAATGAAGAAATCTACTTAAACACACAGTAATACAAGCACCACCCTAGAATAACACATCTAAAACACTAGCTACAAATATTCGAATCTAAATAATGTAAGTTACGTTTAAATCGTATAAATGACGTATCAATTATATTGAAATAATAATTCGCATTTAATATATTGCATAATTTCATAATTCTACAAATAGGACTATGCGAACCGTAATTAGTAGAATGAAACGGTATACGAAACAATAAATTTGCGCGATTATATTTACATGTATTAAACGTAAACGCTGACAACAAGGTACTACAATCCATCATCCCATTAATTATTCTAAAACCAAAGCATAAGTCTAGCGTAGTTCTTCTATATTGCAATGATTTTAAGTTAAGAGACAATAAGGTATCAGAATGATTGAACTCACACCTTGGTTTACCAAGCTTATACCATATCAATCTCAGAAATTTACTCTGCACCATTTCTATTTTATTTGTCCATTTATTGTAGAATGGGTTCCAAATAACAGAGCCGTACTCTAACTTAGACCGTACTAACGTCGTATATAACAATCTGACAGTGTTGATGTTAAAGTTACTTGAATATCGGCTAATTGCTCCAATTGATCTCAATGCGCTAGAAGTTATCTTTGCTATATGAGGCTGAAATGTAAGCTTTGAATCAAATAAAATTCCCAAATCTCTAACTTCGCTCACTTCACTTAATGAATGCCCGTCTATTTCATATTGAAATTGAATCCTTTTGCGACGACAGAATGATATTGAATGACATTTATTAATATTTAAGGCAAGCTTATTTATAGCACACCAATTGGAGAGATTATTCAAATCACTTTGAATTTTCTCGCAATCATCTATACGTTGCACAATAGTATACAATTTTAGATCGTCAGCAAACATTAAAAATTTAGAATATTGAAAACATTCACCAATATCATTTATAAAAAGAGAGAAAAGGATAGGAGCGCAATGAGACCCTTGTGGAACCCCTGATGTAACATTTATTGGCTCAGATATATAGTTATCGATTTTCACATATTGTAACCTAGAAGAGAGGAAGCTTTTGAACCAATTAGTTACAGAATTTCCGAAGCCAAGATCTGAAAGTTTGTTTAGAAGTATGATATGATTGGCACGATCAAAAGCCTTGGATAGGTCGGTATAGATGGAGTCAACCTGATGTCCCCTTTCCAACGCATCTAATAAAAATGTATGATAGATCATGAGGTTACTTAATGTAGATCTACCTTGCATGAAACCGTGTTGTTCATTACAAATGATCCGTTTACATTCCCACATTACTTGTTTAGCCACTAGTTCATCCAACATTTTAGGTATTGCTGATTGGATAGTAATTCCCCTATAGTTTTTTATGTTCTCTCTTAATCCATCTTTATGTAAAGGATTAATGAATGAATGTTTCCATAACTCTGGGAATATACCAGATTTTAGAGATCGATTGTAAAGGGAGTGAATAGGCGATGTTAATCGTTAAAATATGTAATACAACACATTTTATTTGTATGTGACTGCAGTTTCGCGAAAGTTAGCTTCTTTGATAAAAGCAAGCTAAATTTGCCGAAACTGCAGTCACATAAAAATAAGTTGTGTTATACAAAGCAATAATATTTTTTTTTGATGTCTATAATTTTTCGTACAAATCGATCAAATTACATTTATTTATTTATTTACAATACAAAATACTACAATTTGATTGAAAATTGGTATTACAGTTTAAAAAATACGTTAAAAAATATTAATAAAAATAGTATAGAAATATTGAAATTAATAAAATAAAAGATAAATACAGGGAATTTGTCTTGTAGGTATAAGTATCATGATTTTTCGATGTACATTTTTAGACATTCGTTGTTTTATTTAAAACGTTCAATTTAAAGCCTCAAACGAGTGTTTCCAATCCCAGACTAAGCATGAAGTAAAATGTTCAGGCTTTTCTAAACTCAAAATTTTACTTCATGTGCCACGTGTAAAAAACACTGATTTAGTGGGACAATTTTAACAAAAAAGAAAATGCAATAATAATTTTTTCGATGTCTGTAATTTTTCATACAAATCGATCAAATTACATTTATTTTATTGCTTATAATGGTTGTTGTATGTGTGTGGTTCTTGAAATTCAATGTATATCAGTGTTTTTAAGCGTGGCGCATGAAGTAAAATTTCGAGTTTAGAAAAGCCTAATTTGGATTGGCCGCTCCGCTTCGCTACGCGGCCAATCCAAATTCTTAGGCTTTTCTAAACTCGAAATTTTACTTCATGCTTAGTCTGGGAGTGGAAAACACTCGTTAAAAGCCTCAAATTAACCGCTTTGAAACAACGAATTCACGCAAAATTTAAAAAACGCTGTAATTATTGGGGTATGTATATTCAAAAGAAAAATGCCCTGTATGTTTTGTTTTAACCACGTTTTAAACGTGTCTTAAACATGTTTTTAATTGTTAATGTTTTAAATTTATTTATTTTCGAGATCCATTTACAATATAAGATACTATAATTTATTGAAAATAGGTATTACAATTTGAAAAATACCTTAACAAAATTTTAACAGAAATAGTATAGAAATGTAAAATTTAATAAAATAAAAGGTAAATACAGGGAATTTTTCTTGTCGGTATAGGTATTTTTCGATGTAAATGTTTGGTTATTCGTTTTATTAAAAACGTTCAATTTGAAGCCTCAAACGAGTATTTCCAATCCCAGAATAAGCATGAAGTAAAATTTCGAGTTTAGAAAAGCCTGAAAATTTGGTTTGGTCGCTCCGCGAAGCGGAGCGACCAAACCAAATTTTCAGGCTTTTCTAAACTCGAAATTTTACTTCATGCGCCACGCGTATAAAACACTGATTTAAAGTGAAGTTCAAAATATACTGCTTAGGATTGATCGAATGTTTATTAATTGTAGAAATGGTAATATTAAATAGTTAATATATACCTAAAAGAAAAAATCCCTGTATGTTAATTTTTAACAACAATAACAAATTTCAAATAATTATTACTAGATAAATTCAAATTCAAAACTATTTGAATTCGAGAAAATAAGCTTACGCTTCTTATAGTTTGCATACTTTAAACATAATATATAAAATTACGAAAAAACTATTCGTGAAAATGCAAACAATGCATTTTCACGAATAGTTTTTTCGTAATTTTATATATTTAATTATTACTATTTTAAATAAAATCGTCAAAACCAGCACACATCAAAAAATGTAACAGAAACTTAGGATTAATTGACAAAAATGTAAACATTACCAAATCAGTAAAAATGTAAAATTCTAAACGAGAAATTTATTAGTGGAACTTAACCTAAATTTGTAAACGGTTTTTAAAAGATAATTGTTCCCCCTCCAAAATTGCTCTCTAGATCCGCTCCTGGTGCATCTGCATTTTATTTTATCCCCCCCCCTCTCCCTCTCTCTCTCTCTCTCCTTTTCTCCCTTTCTCTTTCTTTCTCTCTCCCTCTCTCTCTCTCTCTCTCTCTCTCTCTCTCTTTCTCTCTCTCTTTCCCTCTCTCTTTCTCTCTCTCTCTTTCCCTCTTTCTTTCTCTCTCTCTTTCTTTTTCTCTCTCACTCCACCTACGTACGTCTCTGATTAATCCTATTAGTTCCCTTTTTTCGGTCGGATTTTAATAACGAGAGTTCGGGATTTGGAGCGTTTGCTCGTGTAATTATGTTCGATGTGGATGAGAATTAAAAGTCGTGCCAGATATAATCGGGATTGGGAGTAATAAGAATGGGGGGGGATTCGGAATAGGAATGGGAACGAGTGGAGTCGTTATTTTTAAACATTTGAGCGCGACTCGCTGACATTTCGCATTATAAATAAATTGAACTTGCGGTTTTGTTCGTGCTGTAGCGCCCATTTTGTCCACTTTGCATATGTTATTAATGGTTTTTTGAGATTGTGTCAATTTATTTTTTAATTTAACGGTTTATGGCGCTTCATAAAGGGCATTTAGAAAACTCTTTTTTATGTGTAAAGTAAAATTATGTTGATTTTGTTTTTAACAAACATTCGATTTATTACAAATATTTACTGAGGGGAAATTCTATGAAGAATCAACACAATTCAAGTACAAATTTTACTTCACCAACGTTTTATTTAGAGACATTTAACTAATAATTAATTTCAAAGATTTATGTTGTTTCGCCTTTATGTTGGATAATAATTAAAAAAAATATATTATAACAAAATGAACATATCCATAATTCGGAACATATTATTTTTAGCTATGTAGTCATTATGCCAAACTGAAATTTACAGTATCAATCAGCATTGTTATGAACTATTATATACAGGGTGGGTTTTTCTCCATGTTCCCTTGCCATTTATATTATTTTCTATCTCTTTTATTAACTGAGAAAAATCGATTTAAAACAATTGACACTTGACATTTTTCAAAATATCTAGTCACCCTTGACTTTTTCGAAAAATTTTCAAATGTCTTTTTAATAAGCTCGTAAAACTGCAGTACTTTGCCCATTTAACCGTTTCTCTATTTTTTATAGTTTTCGAGATCCCCAGAGAGAACATGAAAAAAACTCACCCTGTATATTTTGTTGATAATTCTGAATGCGCATTTTCAAAAATTCAAAAACAAAATTTAAAATTTAAATTATGTCAACAAATTTCTTTACAGGGTGGTTAGAAAATGAGTGAATAGCTTTATGTAGCGTGATTTGTTAATTAATTTTGACTAGAAAAATTTACAAAAAAAATGTTAAAAATAAATGTAAAAAATATTAGTAAAAATATTGTTATTCAGCAAGCCTCATAAGGCCATTAGTATTGTAAATATGCGATTGGGCTTTTTTTTAATATTTCACAATCAACTGTAATATTGAACTGGTTGTTGATACAAATAATTTTAATTAAAATATTTTAAAATATTACCGATTTCTAGACAAATATTTTGTATTTCAATAGCCTCGTGAATCAGACAATCAGAGAATCAGATAATATTTTTTTATTAGGATTTTCTACTCGAAATTAAATAACGAATCAAGTTACCTTAAGAATTTTCTATCTACCTTGAATTAGGTTCTAATTTGGAATAATTCTTTAAAAATATTTATCTATCTCAATTCACTGAGGCGTAATCGAAGTTTAAACATTATTGGTCGTTTACACCCAAGTCAATTGAGTTAATCAGTGATTAGTACTCCTTAAAAACAGAGCAATTGTATGTATAAATTATTTACAAAAACGCATAATGATAAAAGAGACATGTTAAGGATATCTTACAAATTTAAAATATTCCTATATTCTAGAATTATGACTTAATCAGAAGTTTAATCAATGATTAGTGGTTGCTTAAAGTTAACCAGTCAATGTGCAAATGGGCCGCAATATTTTAAATGTTTACTCAGTTTTTGATAATTTAATTTCCTTATATCTTCATAACCAATAAACATGTATTTATGAAATTTGGTATTTTTCTATATCTACATAAAAATCTAAGATGGTCAGATAAAATCACTGTGTTGGTTTAATGCAATAACCCAAAAGTAACCGTCTATTTATTATTATTCTAGTCGGTTTTAGTAATTATTCAAATTAATTATTTTGCTTGTGGAAAAAAAAAACTCGCATTCTAAATGACATAATCAACAAATTACGTAAAATCAACTAAGATTGTTTATTCCATTCTATTTTTCGCTGTGAACCTGGTAAAAACTTATAAATCAGCAACGATTTTTATTTTCAGAATACAGGATTTCAATTAAATACCAATATGTTAGGTCTAGTCGTAAGTCCGAAGCAAAAATTGAGTAAATGTCAAACAAAATTTGTATCAAACAAAGTGATTTTATTTAAAGAAATACGTTCCACTCTGTTCAATGACTTTCTGCCATCCTCCACAAGCGTCATTATTTTTTTATAAAAGTTTTGAGATTTTTGGACAAAGAAGTATTTTGACTTCTTTGTCCAAAAATCTCAAAACTTTTATAAAAAAAATAATGATGCTTAGGGAGGATGGCAGAAAGTCATTGAACAGAGTGGAACGTATTTCGTTGATTAAAATCACTTTTTTTGATACAAATTTTGTTTGACTACTTTTTGAGGATGTCCAGGGTTGCTAAAATTGTTCTGTAACGCTCAAAACTAATAGTCTGAAAGTGCAAGGTCTGGACGGTGGGTGCAAAAAAAACATCCGAACCAAGCCTCAATCACTTTTTCCGGGTCATCAAAGCTACATGTGGTCTATCATTGTCCTGATGGAACACGACGCTCTTTCTGATCGCCAACTCAGGCCGCTTCTAATCGATTGTTTGCTTAAATTTAGCCAGGTATAAGCAGTATTTGGTCGAATTAATCATATAGATGGATGGCAGCAGCGCATTATGGATGATTCCTTTTAAACTCCACCAGATACTTAACATGAGGACCATAACAATTTGGCTCTGGACCCTCCCGTAAAGATTCTAGCGACAACTGCTCATAGGATTTTTATCAAATTTTAGATTTGGTTTCTATTCCACAATATCTCGAACTGATCAACTTTTGGATAAAATGCGGAAGCCGGAAGTGGATGTTTATTTTTATCGTTTATGTTTACTCTTAGCGTTTTCTTCGTATCTCGTAAATGATTAATATAATTGTACATTTTTTAAATTAAAGTTGTAGATAATCAGAAAATAAACATTTAATGTGAACATAGTTTTAGTCGTATCTCTTTTTATTTAAAACTTATTTTTATAAATGTAATTTTTTAATTTATTTTGTTGCTCTATCTCTGTAAGCTCTAGAAATAAATGATAGGAATAATCGATATACTACTCCTATATCATTTTAATTTACGGTTGATACCTGTGTTGGTCACATCTGATTTTCATTTTAATGTGTCCTTTTTTGCCGGTTTGTCGGTGGAGCCAATTTTAGTAGGTCCCATTAACATGGCATTTTTCGGGTGTAATCCAGCCTTTGCGACCTTCTGAACAGCTTCCGCGCTCTTTGGTCCTGATTTTTTTTACTAACATTGTTGTAGACAATCCACTTTTTATCACTATTAATCATCCGCTTTAAAAATAATTCGCTTTAATGGCGTTTGAATAGCAAATCGAAGCTGAAATTCTGTCCATTCATTATTTTTGCTTAACGGGAATTGCTCAGATCAATTGGCTCCCAAACGTCAAGCTTGTTTACCATTAAAAGCTTCCGCAATTGTCACGAAACAGATGATTGATAAATGTTGATATTATTTACGATATTTATAGTCGTCAAATGTTGGTCAAAGTCGATTAAAGCACTGATTTGATTGACATCAATAGTAACTCACCGGCCGAAGCAAAGGGAATTTCGGAGAATAAAATTTCAGCAACTAAAAATGAAAAACCGCTTCCAACCAGCACATTGGCTTACGGCATTTTCTCCGTATACAACACATATCAGTTTACGACGCGTTTTCTATTATTGAGAAATTAGGAACAGCAAAATGCAACGAAAATACAGGTTTTTTTCCTTCCATGTTCAAAATATAATTATAGATGATTCCTTACCAACCCTACCAGATACTTAACATGGTCTTCTCCAGCCATGTTGAAAACTTTGTATACGTCCAGATCTCAACAGACCTCTTACACTGTAGGTACAAAATTCAGTTTTTTTATTTGTTGTTCAACCATGTTTTACACATGTGCGGGCAGAAAATCAACTGCAAACGCTATCTTTCAAAATACCTCTACGAACTTGTTAATAAACCTAATATATTTTTGGTAGCATTTGATCCTTGGTACTAAAGTTTGAGTAAATTCTACATTACTATGCTCATTTTTGTACATATTTAGTTAAAGAAGAGAAATTAGCCAAAGAAAAAGAGGAAGGTAAACCGGAGAAGAAGAAACGCCGGGTGGTGCGGAAGAAACAAGCGGGAGGACCTTCCGGTTCCGCCGGTGAAGCTATCGAAAAGATGCTTCAAGAGAAGAAGATCTCGACTAAGATCAACTACGAAGTTCTCAAAAGTTTGAAGGTGCCGACTTCACAGACCGACAACATTACTGAACCACCTTCACCTGCAGGAAGCACATCCTCACTAAAAAGGTAAGTACACAAAACACACAAAAAACGAATAATAGATTTTTAACCTATATTGAAGTCCTGGGTGGCTATGGAATCAAACATGAATGTCGATTCTTACTTTAAAATTATCGAATTAGCCAGGACTTCATTGATTGTTGGACACCTGATATACAGGGTGTCCCAGACCACCTGTATCAGCCTTTTTTGAGAAAACGGCTAGTTCTAGAGAGTTGGGACAAAACAATTTATAAAAAAAGCCGTAATAAAGAATCGAATGGTAATATTGTTTTTTCGCAAAAAGGTTGGCATCCCTGAAAGTTTGCTTAAAAATGTCAATAACTCAAGATTTTTAAATGGCACGATAGGTTAAAAGTAGTAGCATTGAAAAGGTCTTTTAAGAATAAGCAACTTTTGTAAGAAACATAATTTTCTGTATTGTGGAGGCTTCTACTTCGTTATACATGTTAATTACACAATGAAACACTTTTAACTTTGTTTGTATATACACGTTTTATTTAATGTGAATTTGCTAGAGATACACAAAGCCCGCGCTAATCCGGGAATTCCCTTAATTAACGACCAGGTTGACCTAATGTACACCCACATTTTTACCGCTGTTTTGTAATTGTGTATATATACCTGTAAAACCTCTAGTTTAAGTTACTCCATGTTTGATAATGACAAGCTAAATTTGTCGAAACTGCAGTCACATTAAATAAAACGTGTTATACAAACAAAGTTAAAAGTTTCATTGTGTAAACATAATTTTATTACTAGCATCGATTTTACGTAATATCTGATCAAAGTTATTAAATTTCATTTTTTTATGGCTAACTTATTTTAAAAGATTGAGTTTCAAATGTCAGTTAGACCTCTCAGATACATTCTGACCAAGGCCGCGGATTCGCTAAAGAAATATTCGACTCTAATTCCGTCTCTGACTCCTCTAAGCCTACGCCAACTCCGACTGCTGCTTCGAATCATGCAAAAATTTTAAGTCTTTACTAATGCAATTTTTTGCAATACAAATTAATGTTTAATGGTTACTACATCTGCACAATTGCAATTTATTAGTTTTTTTTTTTTTTTTTTTAAAAACAAATCTAAATTTTGGTTTTCTCTCATATGCAAATTACATAAATTTTCATTGTAATTAAAAACTCTATTTGAGTTCAAAGTTTAGTAAAAATTAAAACGAAATATGTTTAGCACATTTATAATTAAATAATTATATTGAAAATCGGAGTCGGAATTATACGAAATTTCCAACTCTACGGCTCCGATTTCCTCATCACAAAAATACTTAAATTCCGACCCCACAGTTTTGACTCTAACTCCAACTCAAAGTTTTCACTACTGGTTTAAACTATTTTCCATATACTTTTAAACACTGTTGAACTATTCTGGCCCTAATACCAGTGGCCCTGAGTATCTGCTTTTAAAATAAGGTAGACATGAGATATTGATATTTGGTAATTCAAAATTACTTAAAACAAACGAAAGTTACAAAAATATTTTTTCTACAAAAGTTACTGATTTTTTAAAGACCTTTTAAAAGATACCACTTTTGACCTATTATGCCATTTGAAAATCTTGAGTTTTTGACATTTTTAAGCGAAATCTCAGGGATACCAACCTTTTTGGGAAAAAACAATATCACTATTCGATTCTTCAATATGGCTTTAGTAATAATTTTTTTATCCAAACTCTCTAAACCACCCGTTTTCTCAAAAAATGCCTGTTACGGGTGGTCTGGGACACCCTGTATATATTCTAAATTACTGTGAATGATCAACAAAGCTATATAGCTAAGGCCATTAATTTTGGAAATAAAAGAAGGAGAACATTTTTAAAACCAGTATAGGATATTGTAATATTGAGATTAATATGGTAAAACGTGTTTGGTTTTTCCCAATAGCGTTGGACCATTCATCGATGATTACCCATAATTTTGGGAGGTTACTGAACTGAATCTTTGATAAATGTTTGTACACTCATATTTCAAAGAAGATCAATTTAAATGGTTACTGAACCGTATTTTTGATCAATTTGCCTTGTTGTATTTCAAGGAAAATAAATATATATATCGTTTTTTTCTTATAATATTTTCTTGCAGACGACGGAATTCTTCAGTTTCTAGTCATCCAGATTTAGCAATTCACATTCCCGCGTCATTAAAGAAAACGTCGAAGGTCAATGTCAACGCGAGTAGACGATCAAAGGCTTCAGTGGGATTACCCGTTGTTGAAGATCCGAAAGTTGAGGACAAGTCCAAGGACACCAAAGCGGATGACCACACTAATGGTAAGTTTATTGTTTCCCATAAAAAAATATTATTTATTACCTACCTACACACTTGATAAAGACATAAAATTTAACATCACGATTATTTTGACTGTTACTACGTGTAATTCATACCAAAATTAATTGAAACTATTACTGTTTTTTGCCACTTTTATTAATTTATATTTATACAGCTGTTACATATAAATATTTTTACGAATTAAGTTTCGACAAATTTGTTTTCTCTAAATCTCTAGAAATTCGTTGTTTTTTTTTTTTAATTCAATTTGAAGCTTTAAACGAGTGTTCTCCACTCCCAGACTAAGCATGAAGTAAAATTTCGAGTTTAGAAAAGCCCCGTGAAAATTTGTCGAGGGTCGCGTAGCGACCCGAGACAAATTTTCTGGGCTTTTCTAAACTCGAAATTTTACTTCATGGGCCACGCGTATAAAAGACAGATTTCAAGTGAAATTCGAATGTACATAAATTTCACAACATTTTAGTGTTTTGTACGCGTGGCGCATGAAGTAAAATTTCGAGTTTAGAAAAGCCCAGAAAATTTGTCTCGGGTCGCTGCGCGACCCTCGACAAATTTTCACGGGGCTTTTCTAAACTCGAAATTTTACTTCATGCTTAGTCTGGGAGTGGAAAACACTCGTTTAAAGCTTCAAATTGAACTTAAAAATAAAACAAGGAATATCTAGAGATTTACAGAAAATAGACTGAATGCGGAATACGTATACTTAAAAGAAACATTCCCCGTACATCGAGATACCGTGAATTTTTGTTTTAGATGAACATATGCATTAGCTGTAAATTTTCGGCCATTTGTTGTTTTTTAAAAGAGTTCAATTTAAAGCTTTAAACGAGTGTTTTCCACTCCCAGACTAAGCATGAAGTAAAATTTCGAGTTTAGAAAAGCCCCGTGAAAATTTGTCGAGGGTCGCGCAGCGACCCGAGACAAATTTTCTGGGCTTTTCTAAACTCGAAATTTTACTTCATGCGCCACGCGTATATAACACATATTTCAAGTGAAGTTCGAATATACATAAATTTCACAGTATTTTAGTGTTTTATACGCGTGGCGCATGAAGTAAAATTTCGAGTTTAGAAAAGCCCAGAAAATACCTACACACTTGATAAAGACATAAAATTTAATATCACGATTATTTTGACTGTTACTACGTGTAATTCATACCAAAATTAATTGAAACTATTACTGTTTTTTTGCCACTTTTATTAATATATATTTATACAGCTGTTACATATAAATATTTTTACAAATTAAGTTTCGACAAATTTATTTTCTCTAAATCTCTAGATATTCGTTGTTTTTTTTTAATTCAATTTGAAGCTTTCAACGAGTGTTTTCCACTCCCAGACTAAGCATGAAGTAAAATTTCGAGTTTAGAAAAGCCCCGTGAAAATTTGTCTCGGGTCGCGCAGCGACCCGAGACAAATTTTCTGGGCTTTTCTAAACTCGAAATTTTACTTCATGCGCCACGCGTATAAAAGACAGATTTCAAGTGAAATTCGAATGTACATAAATTTCACAATATTTTAGTGTTTTGTACGCGTGGCGCATGAAGTAAAATTTCGAGTTTAGAAAAGCCCAGAAAATTTGTCTCGGGTCGCTGCGCGACCCTCGACAAATTTTCACGGGGCTTTTCTAAACTCGAAATTTTACTTCATGCTTAGTCTGGGAGTGGAAAACACTCGTTTAAAGTTTCAAATTGAACTTAAAAATAAAACAAGGAATATCTAGAGATTTACAGAAAATAGACCGAATGCGGAATACGTATACTTAAAAGAAACATTCCCCGTACATCGAGATACCGTGAATTTTTGTTTTAGATGAACATATGCATAAGCTGTAAATTTTCGGCCATTCGTTGTTTTTTAAAAGAGTTCAACTTGAAGCTTTAAACGAGTGTTTTCCACTCCCAGACTAAGCATGAAGTAAAATTTCGAGTTTAGAAAAGCCCCGTGAAAATTTGTCGAGGGTTGCGCAGCGACCCGAGACAAATTTTCTGGGCTTTTCTAAACTCGAAATTTTACTTCATGCGCCACGCGTATATAACACATATTTCAAGTGAAGTTCGAATATACATAAATTTCACAGTATTTTAGTGTTTTATACGCGTGGCGCATGAAGTAAAATTTCGAGTTTAGAAAAGCCCAGAAAATTTGTCTCGGGTCGCTGCGCGACCCTCGACAAATTTTCACGGGGCTTTTCTAAACTCGAAATTTTACTTCATGCTTAGTCTGGGAGTGGAAAACACTTGTTTAAAGCATCAAATTGAACTTAAAAAAAAAACAATGAATATCTACAGATTTACATAAAATAGTACATAATTATGGCCCCCTTCTGTACGATTATTTTTCACTCAGGTCATTTCTGCGCAAAATGCTTTGTTTTTGAAATATTTTCAAAAAACACGTTAATTGCCCCACCCTGTATATACAGGTGTTACATATAAATATTTTTACGAAATAAGTTTCGACAAATTGATAAAAGTGGTAAAAAACATAGTAATCGTTTCATTTAATTAACATATAATTTAGTCAGCTTTTAAAGTTAATCTGATTAACACTAAATTTTAAATCACGCTTAATCATAGAGTGGAAACACTAGTTAGAAATTTCGAACTGAACGCTATTCAAAAAGAACGAATGCCTCAAAATTTATAGAGTACACATCTGGATATGTAACTATTAATCTTATTTATTTTCAAACCGGGGTATAAATACTTATTTATTTATTAAATTAACGGTACAAGTAGTACAATACCTTGTTACCAAAGCTGTCGTGTAACTCAAATATTCAAAAAGAACGAATGCCTCAAAATTCATAGAGTACACTTCTGGATATGTAACTATTAATCTTATTTATTTTCAAACCGGGGTATAAAAACTTATTTATTTATTAAATTAACGGTACAAGTGGTAAAATACCTTTTTACCAAAGCGGTCGTGTAACTCAAATATTCATTATATAATTCAATATCTGTCGGGGTGTTAGCTCGAGAATATGAATATTTGGAGACTTGTCTCAATGAGGCAAAATTTTTGCAGCAATTCGATATTAAATTTAGTTCCTTTTTTTATATTTTTTATAAAATAATTAATTAATATTTTGGAGATAAATAATATTACTAAATAAATTATAATGTTGATACAATTTTTAAATAAAATTATACAAGCGACAAATTATGAAAATTATTTATTAATATTATTATTAATCAAATTATGCACACGACAAATTATGTAAATTATATATTAATAATATTATTAATCAAATTTGAACCATAAAATTAAATTTCTAAAATTAATTCTATTGATTAGTGCCTAATTATTACCCACGTACGAGAGTGTGTTTAATTAAAAACGATATAAATTAGAGCCCTCGCACACGGGTAATTGCATCGGCTTTAAAAACATAACCAAGGCGACGTCTAGACTTTTTCTTTTATCAACAAATTAAACGCCGCCATCAACTCCTGATCCCTTTTAGTCCGACAGGATACTTGAAAGAAAGGGACACAAATCCCCAGAGTGAGAATCTTTCCCATTCATTCACCACTGGCATTGATTCACCCATCCTTTTTAATCAGTTTTATACAATTGAATCGTTTAGTTAGAAAAGAGGAGTATTTCATGGTTTTCAAATTTTATCACAAAATTGTTTTTTTAAGAGTACTATACAGGGTGCCCGTATTTCAACAGAATGTATGAGGATCTTGGTTATTTGAAGAGATAGAGAGTCGGTTAAATTGGGGAAAAGTTGCATAATTTAGGGCCCAATAATAATCTAAAAACAAATTGGAAATATCTTCTTTCGTTTTTGAGATATTGTCAAAAAACGGATTTTTTGAAATTTCGTTTTTATTTTTGTATTCAAAAACTATTGAATCCAGACATTCACAACTTTAACATTATACAGCCACTTTTTAACGAGAAATCGAGTAAGATATTTTATTTTAAGATAAGCATAACATTTACTCAGGGACCATAGCCAACTTTTGTTTTTCTTATGGGCGCCAGTTTAAATTTTCATATTTTTTCGAAGAATATTTTTTCTAAAACTAATGATGTACTTATAGTTTATTGTACATTTTATATGTAAAATTTTAATCTTTTGTTTTTTGTAAAGAGTGCCTTGGAAACAGTCATTTATTTGACAACTCCTAGGACCCATAATTGTTGATAAAATACATTATTAGTTGTGATGTATTTTAAACTAACGACTGTTTTCCACTCCCAGACTAAGCATAAAGAAAAATTTCGAGTTAAGAAAAGTAGAAAATTTGTCAAATTTTCACGGGGCTTTTCTAAACTCGAAATTTTACTTCATGCGCCACGCGTATAAACCACTGATTTACTGTAAAGTTAAAAATATATAACGCTTAAGTGACGTATTTATTGAGGTGTAGTGAAAATAGAAGAATTACTTTTGAAAATAATAATAATAAAAGTAGAATTAATTTAGTTTATGCAAATTTTCCATACTGTTGATATTTAGGTTATCATATCTTTAACGGGGAAGGTGCTATTTTTTAATTTTTCTAATTTATGTTTTGTGTGATAACCGATACTTATTATTATATTAAAAGTGCGATTCTTTTCGCAATCTACAACAAGTTAGTCTTACAAAGACCATATCAAACACTCATTGAAACAACTACTTCCCGGGCTAATACCCCGACGGACATTGAATTATACAACAAGTGTTTGCCGTTACATACAGTAACCTACTGCAAATGTAACAATTTGGGTCAAATTATTCAGGCCATCTATAGACGCGTTTCGAGATAGATGGCCTGAATAATTTGACCCAAATTGTTACATTTGCAGTAGGTTACTGTATGTAACGGCAAACACTTGTTGTATAATTCAATGTCCGTCGGGGTATTAGCGCGGGAAGTAGTTGTTTCAATGAATGTTTGATATGGTCTTTGTAAGACCGACTTGTTGTAGATTGCGAAAAGAATCGCACTTTTAATGTTTGAAGTATTCTGCAACCAAGAATTGGCAATTTTATTTATACAAACTTATTATTATTATTATTTCAAAATATTGACAGTTATTGAATAATTTTGACTGCTAACAATGATTGACTGCTGTCAAGATTTTATTGATTAATAGATATGACGTGATTGTTTCCAAGGCCCCCTTTGCAAAAAAAATTAAAATTTTAAATATCAAATCTTAGATAAATTATGAGTGTGATACATCACTGAATTCAGAAAAATGGGCTAAGAGGAAAGTGTGGATGTTAGCGTATGCGGATGATATGGTGTTAATGGCAAGAGAGCATGAAGGGATGAAAGACATGTTGAAAAGAGCAGAGAGGTTCATGGATAAGATAGGGATGAGTGTGAATGTGGAAAGAACAAAGTAGGTGAAGTTCAGAAATAGAGGGAGGAAGGGTAAGGTAAAAGAATTGGAGTGGAAGGAGGTGGTTATTGAGAGGGTAAAATGTTTTAAGTATTTAGGGTTTATGTTCAAAGGGACGGGAGGGTATGAGGAGCATGTGAAATGGGTGCAGAGTAAGGCTAGGAAAGCGTGGGGGATGGATTGAGTAAAGTGAGGGAAGTGGATGGGGAATAATGTGAGAGTGACATATAAAATATGGGGTACGTGTGTGAGATCGGTGCTTAAGGGTATGAGTGCATGGAAAGGGAACAGATGTAGTTCTTGAAGCGCATTTTGGGGGGTGGAAAGGTCTACGCCCAGCTACATAGTGCTTCAGGAGACTAATAGGGAACGTTTAGAGTGCGAGGCAATGGTGAGAGTGGTGAGGTATGAGATGAGATTGTGGGAACTGGAGGAAGAGAGATTGGTGAAGGATGTATGGGTGACGAGCGTGTGTAGGGGTGAGGGTAGATGGAGGGGGAGAGGAGGATAATGTATGAGAGAGTAGGGTTGTCAGAGGCGAAAGTAATGGAATGGCTAGGGAATGTGGTGAAGATGGATGAGTGGGTGAAGGGGAAAGGAAAGGATATGTATGGGAGGTGGCAGGTGTATGGAAGGGTGCCTAGATATCTGATAGAAAGGGAATGGAGTAGAAATGAGAGCCTGATTGTGGCAAGGGCGAGGGGTGGATCGAAGGAAAGAGGAAGGAAAGTATGGATGGGGGAAGAATATGGAAGGTGTGTATTGTGTGAGCATGGTAGGATACGTGGGGCCACTTGGCGGAGGAATGCGAGGGGGTGAAGGAGGAATGGATGGGAGCGAAAGGGAGTAGAAGGGTGATGGAGTGGATGAGAGAGGATGAGGTAGGGGTAAGGACGTTGGAGAAGCTAGGGAGGGAGAGGGAAAATAGAAGGGAGGGGATTTAGTTTTAGAATAAAATGTAAAGTTTTGTTTGTAATGAAGAATGCCAATAAAGGTCTTTTTTTTATTAAAAAACATAGGCTATTAAATTCCTCACTAAAAAGTGCCTGTATATTGTCAAAGTTCTAAATGTCCAGATTGAATAAAAAAATAAAAACGAGTTTTCAAAAAATCAGTTTTTGTTGATATCTCGAAAACGAACAAAGATATTTCAAAATGGTTATCAGATTATTGTTAGGCCCTAAAATACGCAACTGTCCCAATTTAACCGACTCTCTATCTCTTCAAATAACTGAGATCCCCAGACATTCTGTCGAAATACGGACACCCTGTATAACAAGAAATAAACATTAAGTAAAATAGAATTTTCGAATTGTTTGCAGAGTATTTAAATCGCCCAGATGCAAAACTAGCCATATGTGTTTTGACAAACTTGAGGCAAAATGACAAAAACTGATTAACAAGGAATAATATAAAGTAAAATAAATGTTTCCAATTGTTTGCAGAATATTCAAACTGCCCAGATGCAAAACTAGCCATATGTGTTTTTAAAACCTTGAGGTAAAATCACAAAAACTGATAATACGCTTACACCACGGGTTAAGTGAGAAATTAATTCATCATACACAAAAACTAATTTTGCAGCGTCTTTTAAATAAATTAAAATAGTGTCGAATGCGTGTTGTATCAAATGGCGACAAGAAACATGATGTAAAATTTAGTAAAAACTTGGAAGGTTTTGCAACAGAATAAATGTCAGCTTTTGCAACAGAAAAATGTAGTAGGTTTTGCATTCGACAGGAATTCTTTAAATCTAATTTTAAAAGGTTTATGATAGGTTTTGAAGGTCAATTAAAATTGTAGCCTGAGACAAGTAGAATCCAGGGATACTAAAACCTCAAAATAAAAAAAATGTGTATAGCTGAATTTGCATCTGGGCATTTACAAAATATCGTATGTTCAATAAAATAAAACCTCTGGAGTGCCATGGAAAATATTGTTGGTTGGCGACTCTGAAATTATACATTATAATTATTATATGTGTAATGGTCGAGCGGGGATTAGTGATGTTTTAATAACGTATATATAATATTTAAACTTTAAACGTATTATATTTATTGTCGATGATTAAATAAATTTTATAAGTACAACGAATGTGGAATTTGTATAAACGTAGAATTAAGAGTCGTATAAGATCAGAAATAGAAGTGTCTTGGAAAAAAGTAATTTACAATAATGAAAGGAATGATAATATTAGATAAGTGGGGGCACGCATAAGCCGGGGTGAACTTTGTATTATTTGGAAACTAATTGATTATTTGTTCTTCCCAGGGTTATCTGTGCCCTCTTGTACAAATGTAGTTCTGGTAATGATATTTTCACGAAGCTGAAGATATTAACAAAGTAAACAAACGATTCATATCATTATCAGAAATAAGAAATAGGAAATATGAAAATAACAATATATATATATGAATTAATTAAAAGGTACATTACATATGTGACGTTTTATATATTATTATTATTATTATTATTATTATAATGTCTTTATTTAATTTAAAGAAATACAATGTTTACAATTATCTTTTATACATTTCGCGTTGGCGAAGTTCAGGCAGGCCTAAGCCTGTTACTGCTCTTCCACTTAACCTACTACTTCCAAACTTAATAATTAATTCTATGTTTAGCGACTATTTATTATTAGACAAAATAAAATTTGAGACTTGCAACTTTAGTAACTGCAGAGTTCACCACGTAAGATTAGGATACGCACATTTGTTTTAAAATTATTTAAGCTGAGAGATTTCAGGTGTTCCGGAATTTTATTAAACGTTTTGTAAATGTTGTATGAAAATGACCTTTTAAAAAATGCGGTTTTATGTTGTGGAGGTGATATTAAACCCCGAAATCTAACATTGATGTTATGGACATCGGTGCGGAATACAATTCTACTGTATAGGTAAGGTGGAGTGCGTAAATTTATAATTTTAAAATAAAAAAACTGCTGAATGTACTGCTCTCCTATCAGCCATCTTTATCCAATTTATCTCGTTAAATTTTTCTGAGATATGATCAAACTTTCGGATTCCAAAAATTAAACGAATGCATGAATTTTGTATCTTCTGTATTCGATCAGAAGTTACTTTATCTAGGCATGTATTATACACGGTGTCAGAAAAGTTAAAGTGACTTAACACCAAGGTATCACATAATATTTTTTTTGTGTGAATACTTAAAATATTTTTGTTTGCATAAATCATTCTGAGATTAGCGTAGGCTCTAGAGATGCATTTACTAATGTGTGACTTGAAGCGTAATTCCTCGTCAATAATTAGACCTAGATTCCGTATGGAGTTCGTGAAGGATATATCAGATCCATCTAATTTTATTTTAAGTAGGGATTTAGCGACCTCGCGTTTGTTTTTAGGACCAAACACTATTGCGGTAGTTATCTTAGGGTTTATTTTAAGGGAGTGTTTGCTCGATATATACATCAGATTTGACAGGTCTTTATTTATATTATTGCTGGCGGTTTCAATGTCTTCTAATTTGAAAGAATATAATAACTGAGTATCGTCAGCATACAGATTACAAGTACAATGTTCGAGGCTTTTTGACAAAGATGATGTATATATCGAAAACAAAGTTGGTCCCAAAATTGAGCCCTGCGGTACACCAGCTACAGGAGTGGCATAGTCAGATCTCAATTCATCAATTTTGACAAGTTGTTTCCTGTTGCACAGAAAGTCCTCTAACAAAACTAGTGCATCTGCACTGAGCCCTATATATTTTAGTATGGCAAGTAATAATTTGTGGTTAATAGTGTCAAACGCTTTACTATAATCTACTAAAATTAGACAAGTTAACTTGCCAGTGTCTGTAGCAGAGATTATATCATCAGTGACATTTAACAGTGATGCGGCGCAGCTATAGTTGGTTCTAAATCCTGATTGATTTGCTGGAAGTATATTGTTAGTTTCAATGAAGCTGGAAAGTTGTTGTTTCATGACTTGTTCGAGGACTTTAGAAAGTACGGGAAGTATGCTGATAGGTCTGAGATCACCAATCTCACATGGATTATGTATTTTCGGAATAAGGTTAACGGTGGCTATTTTCCAAGCATAGGGAAAGACTGATTGTTCTAAACAGCAGTTAACAATGTGGGTAATGTATGGAAGTATATAAGGACAACAGATCTTCAGCATGTGTATGGATAGACAATCCGAACCAATAGCGTTAGATGTGATGTCAGACAATATTTTGTTAATTAGATCTGGGCTTACTATTGTGAAAACAAATTGATCTTTGGTTCCAGGGCAAGTAGAATTATTGTAATAATTAAGTAGATCATTATCAGCTGTTGATTTTATTGAATTAGTAAGATATAGATTGGCATAGTTAGGGTCTTTTAGGTGGTCAGGAATATCATAACTTTTCTGTTTAACAATGCCATAGCTTTTAAAGTATTTCCATGTTAATTTAGGTTTGTTATTTATTATATATTGGAGGTAAGCTTTTTTTTCGCGGATAATTGCAGAATTTACATAGTTACGCCACTGTTTGTAATTGTTAAAATCGCTGGACAGTTTAGTTGATTTAAATTTCTTAAGAGCATTATCGCGTTTAGACATCATAAGTTTAATTGTACTAGTTAACCAGGGAGCAGGCTTCCTAGTTACCCGAGATGTTATTAAGGGCGCGTGAGTGTTAAATAGTATAATGAGTTTTTCATTCAACAGGGATACTTTATCGTCAATATTGTTGAGATATATTAAATTTTCGATACCTGAAGACTCTAAATCATTTTTAAATATACTATGATTTATGTCTTGTAGTTTTCGATAAGTAACATTTTTTTCTGATTTGACTTTATTAAACACAAGCCTACAAAAAATTAAATCGTGGTCAGCGATGTCATGTATTTTAGTGACACCTACTTCTATACAGTCACATTCGTTAGAAATCACGACTAGGTCAATTATTGACTCAGAATACGCAGTAATTCGTGTTGGTTGTTGTACAACTTGATGGAAACCGTATGCTTGAAAAAAATCATTTAAATGCCTAGTGTTGCTCGACTCGGTGTTTAACATATTAATGTTAAAATCGCCCAGGAAAAGTATATCATCACACTGAGGAAGGATTTGGCTAATAGAATTATCAAGTGATTCTATAAAATCAGTAATACCAGCTGTAGGAGGCTTATATATAACACCTATACAATATATTTTGTTAGCAAATTTGCACCGTATCCATAGTTGTTCTAAATTAATGATCGTGATAGGTGTTTGTTCAAATCTTACATTATTTTTAATATAGAATGCTACGCCGCCCCCACGTCCAATATTTCTGTCTTTATGTATAAACGTGTATCCATTAATTTTAGCAATAGACTCATCTATTGAATTATTTAACCACGTCTCAGTAACAGCGATTATATCAAAATTATTAGATGTTATATGAACTCTAAAGTTACTCAAATTACATACTAATGATCGAACATTTATGTGACATACAGTTACTAAACTCATAAAACGAGAATACACTGTGTGTGTGTGTGCTATCTACAAATATATGATATTAAGTGAAGAGTAAATACTTAATAGTAAAAAATGTGAGAATTACAAAAAAGCCATTTATGAACATTAAAATAAAGCAAAAACAACTTAAAAAGCTAAAAAACAACGCAAGAGATTATAATAAAACAAGACTGAAGTGAAATAATACAAAATTATTGCAAATTAAATAATTATTCATTTACAGGGTTTATAGAATAGAAGCGAAAAAATTAACAAAATAGTTTGTTATACTTTAGGCTGAGTATCCGTTTTCTTTAGAATTTCATCTATATGGCATTCTTTAAAAATTTTTTGTTTATAGTCTTGTCCGTTAGCTGTAGATTTTCCATATATGCAACCGTTAAACGACCATGCGTTGCTGGTTCCGAGTTTGTCCCGCGCCAATTTTAAAAGATTATATCTTGTTGGTATCAGATCTTCAGTAATAACGATTCCAGATTTTTTTAATCGAAAGCGATTCTTCAGAATTGTGTTAGCAGACTCACGATGTGTAAAGCAGGCGATAACGGGTCGCGGCACGGCGTTAGTTTTATTTATACCAGACCGATAGCAAGCGGCTATACTCAAATCATCTTTGATGGATAATTTGTTTTTAAATAGATCATTGAGTTTTGTTTCTAGATGTTCGCCGTGGTCATTTGGAAGACCTAATATTCTAAGGTTTTTATTACGGGTTGATTGTTCCAACTGATCTATTCGCTTATGTTGAAAAATACGCTCTTTATTTAAAGCAGATATATCTGATTCGAGTTTTTTGCATTTAGCGTGAAATTCGGTATTGACCTTCGAGATAATTTTTTCTAATACGGTCGATAGAAATCCATCGTCTTTAAACAATTCATTTAAAGTGTCCTTTATTACTACTTTGAGATCTGTAATCTGCTCTCTCGTAAGCGGCATCGTGCTGATTTTGGTACAGTATATGGATGTACTTACGTATGTGATGTAAGTTAATTTATAGTAATTAATTCACTCAGAAACTCGGGAAATATAACGTTAAATGCAGAGCACACAGAATGTAAACTACTCGCACGACATAGATATATCAATTCCTAAAGCGTGTAACCAACTTAAATTAAAAAAAAAAAGATAAAATCATAGCACTCTAGAGGTTTTATTTTATTGAACACACGATATAAGAACGAACAAATTAAGGAATTAACAATTTTGTGTTAAAACGTGGTCTAACAATTAGAGAAAGGTCATAGGTGCCAGAACAAAACGTGGCTATCAAATTTAAAATATCGAAATGCAATTAAGTGTTTTTAATGAAAAATATTCCTTCAATGGTGAACTTGATAGGAAGTGTTTACAATATAAGGAAGAGCAATACCAGTTTATTTAAAAAAAATTATAATAACAAACCGGTTCGCCGGGTGTCTGTCTGAAGAAGCCAAAATTAGCTTTCTTTTCTTCTTTTTCAATGCACTCTTCCTGTACCTCAATGTTACAGATCAGCAATCCACAATAGATCTGAACAGGTCGCGGTGGTACAGGCCAATGAGGCCACCCCTACGAATATCTACAGATCAGCAACATTAAAATCCTTTTGTGTTGGTGTTGGTTAATGCAATTTATTTAAAATTTTCGCACTTTCACATGTTTCGCAAAATATTTATTTTTTAAAAATAAAATAGAAAAGGGTATAGGAACATTTGTCAAATTCAAATTAGTTTTAACTTTGAAAATGATCGTAACGGATCGAAACACGTGTCAGACAACTGAAAATAAAAATATGGAACATAACAAGTGTAGTACTTTACCCAATTTGAAAAGGGTATTCATATTTTTTTCAATTTTTACTGCATGATAAACAATTTATTTGCATTTTGAGGCATTCGTTGTTTATTTTTCAATGAGTTCAAGCTTCAAACGAGTGTTTTCCACTCCCAGATTAAGCATGAAGTAAAATTTCGAGTTTAGAAAAGCCTGAAAATTTGGTTTGGTCGCGTAGCGCGAAGCGCGGAGCGGCCAAACCAAATTTTCAGGCTTTTCTAAACTCGAAATTTTACTTCATGCGCCACGCGTATAAAACACTGAAATATTGTGAAATTAAAAATAGACGGCAATCAATATTATTAGTTACCTTATATACATTTCAGTCTTAGTTATTAGTTAAGAATGTGTATACTCGTATACATCTATTTATTTTTATTATGTTCGTTTTTATTTTGTTTTTTTGAACATAAGTTCTGAGTCTAGATTTGAAAAGTGTTCAGTGTTTTATACGCCTGGCGCATGAAGTAAAATTTCGAGTTTAGAAAAACCTGAAAATTTGGTTTGGTCGCTCCGCGAAGCGGAGCGACCAAACCAAATTTTCAGGTTTTTCTAAACTCGAAATTTTACTTCATGCTTAATCAAGGAGTGGAAACACTCGATTGAAACTTCAAATTAAACGCTTTTAAGAAAAGCAATGAACGCCTGAAATTTTACAGCACAAACATCGAAACATGTACACTTAAAACTTTTTGTAGAATTCTGTCTGAGGATTTTCTCTAATTACTCTTGTGCATATTTTTCACTGCCTGCGTAATTTAAACATAATCCAGCATCACTATTTTATATCTTCTTTTACAGCTTCTGAAGATGACTACGAAGATTTCGAAGACGACACCGTCGCTGAAGACAACAACGAGATGGGGGTCATGCAACTGTTACAGCAGCATCGTGATGACGAAGATGAAGAGGACCGTTACTTCGGGGCTGGATACGACGAAGACGATTATTAAAGGAAAGTGCATGCTGCGAATATTCATTACGCAAATGAATTATCGCCAACGTAAGAAAATAATTACTGCAAAAACTGCCACGAAGTCAAAAATATTTATACGCAATTGAATTTTTAAAAAGAAAAGTGCATTCACACAGTATTTATTCGGATAAATTATTACCAACATAAAACATCTATAAATCCAATAGGGTTATTTGTGATTATTTCTCAAATACACGATTTTCTGTTAGAAGGGTACGTTTCGCTTATTTTTGACATTAGAATTCAATTGATATTAATTATAGGACGATAATGCTGAGAATTAAAATTATACAGGAAGTCCCAGACCACCCGTATCAGACATTTTTTGAGAAAACAGCTAGTCTTAGAGAGTTGGGATAAAAAAAATTATTACTAAAGCCATATTGAAGAATCGCATGGTAATATTATTTTCTCCCAAAAAGGATGGCATCTCTGATATTTCGCTTAAAATGTCAAAAACTCAAGATTTTCAAATGGCATGATAGGTCAAAAGTGGTATCATTCAAAAGGTCTTTAGAAAATAAACAACTTTTGTAAAAACAATATTTTTGTAACTGGCGTCTGTTTTAAGTAATTTTGAATTGAAGTTACCAAATATCAATATCTCATGGCTACCTTATTTTAGAAGTAAATACTTAGGGCCACTGGTATTAGGACCAGAACAGTTCAACGGTGTTTAGAAGTAAATGGAAAACAGTTTGAACCAGTGCCGCGAACTCCGACTCCGAAACATGTATTTATGTGTATACATAATAATATTATTAATGAAGTTTAATGTCTTTATCTAGAATTTCATGCTCTGTCCGTGGTGCGTGGCGCATGAATTAAAATTTCGAGTTGAGACAAGCCAGAATTTGGATTCGGAATC
This sequence comes from Philonthus cognatus, assembly GCA_932526585.2. NCBI lineage: Eukaryota > Metazoa > Arthropoda > Insecta > Coleoptera > Staphylinidae > Philonthus > Philonthus cognatus. The sequence goes on along the minus strand of OW052247.1, from coordinate 50,964,342 downwards.
CAAATTCTTACGGCTTTTCTCAACTCGAAATTTTACTTTATACTTAGCCTGGGAGTGGAAAACATTCGTTAAAAAAGAAGCAATAGCTTTTACAATATTTTCATTAGTTTACAAAATCTTGGAGGTTTTTAAGTTTTTGTCCATTTTTTTAAATCTTGTCAATTTTCGGAAATTTCCAAGATCGAAGTTAGAGTCAAAACTGTGGGGTCGGAATTTAAGTATTTTTGTGATGAGGAAATCGGAGGGAGCCGTGGAGTTGGAAATTTCGTATAATTCCGACTCCGATTTTCAATATAATTATGTTGTATATTTACATAATTATATTGAAAATCGTAGTCAGAATTATACGAAATTTCCAACTCCACGGCTCCGATTTCCTCATCACAAAAATACTTAAATTCCGACCCCACAGTTTTGACTCTAACTCCGACTCAGAGTTCGCGCCACTGGTTCAAACTGTTTTCCATTTACTTCTAAACACCGTTGAGTGCTAAGCATATTTTTTTTTCTAAAATTTAAAACCAAATAGAGTTTTTAATTACAATAGAAATTAATGTAATTTGCATATGAGAGAAAACCAAAATTTCGATTTTTTTTTTAAATATTGGATTGCAATTATGCAAATGTAGTAATCATAAAACATTAATTTGCATTGAAAAAAATTGCATTATTAAGTATAGTTCTAAAATGTCTACATGATTCGAAGCAGCAGTCGGAGTTGGCGTAGGATTACACTGGTCTGCAAAATAATTTTTTTTTCGAGCCCTGACACCATTCCTGCTGATTCTGATGTAAAATGACCTCCTGAATCCAAATATGACATCCGTTTTCCCCCATTGCCCACCGTTTTAGGGGGAGGCCTCCCCCACCTATTTTTATCACTTTTCGATAATTTGGAGGGATGAAAAGGATTATTTTAGCCTTTAAATTTCTTCTGGGGGGCTAGAGAGGTGAAAAGTTCCAAAACGTGAACATTTGTAGCAAGGAGGTAGATTTGGGGGGGGATTTGCCCCTTTAAATTGTAAAAAAATCATTAAAAATGACCCCTTAAATTGTAAAAAAATCCTTAAAAATGATCGATTTTTCCGTTTTTTTCGCAGTTTTGTTTACTTATTTTCTACATATTCCAGCTTCCATTCCCCCTAATCCTTCCCCAAACACCCGCAAATAATAAAAATATATTGCAACAATATATAGCAACAATAATAAAAATATATAGCAACAGTTCGGAAGATTCACTGTACCACGCTGGCGCTCTCAATACTCCCCCCGTTTCCCCCATCCATTGGAGGGGTGAAAAGGATTATTTTAGCTGTAAGGAATAATAAATAAAAAGTAAAAAAATAAATGTAAAGAATAATAAATAACTAAGATAAGTACCTTCATTGGTGTGGTACAGTGAATCTTCCGAACTGTTGCTATATATTTTTATTATTGTTGCTGTATATTTTTATTGTTTGGGGGAGGATGAGGGGGGATTGAAGCTGGAATATGTAGAAAATAAGTGAAAAAACTGCGAAAAAAACGGAAAAATCGATCATTTTTAAGGATTTTTTTACAATTTAAGGGGTCAAATCCCCCCCCCCCAAATCTACCTCCTTGCTACAAATGTTCATGTTTTGGAACTTTTCACCTCTCTAGCCCCTCAGAAGAAACGTAAAGGCTAAAATAATCCTTTTCATCCCTCCAAATTATCGAAAAGTGATAAAAATAGGTGGGGGGCCTCCCCCGAAAACGGTGGGTGATGGGGGAAAACGGGGGTCATATTCGGATTCAGGAGGTCATTTTACATATGAATCAGCAGGAATGGTGGCAGGGCCGATTTTCATGCCGACCAGTGTTATCGAAAAATAAAAAGTCGGAGACGGAGTTGGAGTCGAATATTTCTTTAACGACTCCGCGGCCTTGGTCAGAATATATCTGAGAGGTCCAACTGGCATTTGAAACTCAATCTTTTAAAATAAGTGAGCTATGAAAAATTGAAATTTAATAACTTTGATCAGATATTACTCAAAATCGATGCCAATAACAGCATTATGTTTCTTACAAAAGTTACTTATTTTTTAAAGACCTTTTCAATAATACGACTGTTGACCTATGGTGCCATTAAAAAATCTTGAGTTATTGACATTAGGCAAATTCTCAGGGATGCCAATCTTTTTGCGAATAAACAATATCACCATTCGATTCTTCAATACGGCTTTTGTTATAAATTTTTTGTCCCGACTTTCTAGAACTAGCCGTTTTCTCAAAAAAAGGCTGATACAGGTGGTCTGGGACACCCTGTATAATTGTAAATACGTACGATGATTGGAACAAACAAAAATATCAATGCTTTAGGTCCTGGGTCTCCAAACTACCTTCTTCGCGGGCCACAAATACAATTCTACATAATAAAGTCGGCCAAGATCCGATTAATTTTATAAAATTATGAAAAATTTAAGGAACAATTGTTACAATATTTCAAAATATGACATTTACAAAAAATTACAAACAATCGCGGGTCGGATTCATGCAATTCGCGGGCCGGATTTGGCCCGCGGGCCGTAGTTTGGAGACCACTGCTTTAGGTTATACAAAATGGTTAAAGCTCGTTTTATGCCGTAATTTTTTTTAACATAAAATTAAGACTTATTATTTGCAGTTTATACGAACATTTCCGTAATTTTATATATTATACAAGTTGTATATTCATAACACAAAACACAAAATATTATTGTCACTTGATTTTCGAACATCTGTCCATATTGACCAGCCTAAAACCTTGATACAAAGACGCAAAGAGAAAATTAATCTCATGGATGTCTCATTTAAATATGTCTAAAACCTTGATATGAATGATATAATGAGTTAGGCCATGAATGCTTTTCTTGATTTTTCTTCGTATAAAATCCTGTTTCATATTGTTTGTATACAAAACATTGCTAACCATCTTATATAATTTAAAAAAAAAATGTGATCGTCTAAAACGCATCCCTTATTTTACGTCCTTTGTATAAAGAACATTACCATCAATTTTCTAATTAGAAAATGATGACTTTTTGTCGTAGCTTGGCAAATTCACGTTTATATAAAATAATCGTAAATTTGCCAAGTAAGTACATAAAGTACAGGATGCAGCATTTTCGATGGTTTTTTCAAGTAAAGTATTATTTACATGAATGATATTTTTGGCATTCGTTCTCCGGGATGGACTTATGGTTGTGCCAAATGTTTAGGCACTGTTTGTAAAGGGTGTCCCAACAAGAGCGCCGGATTTAATTATAAAGAAAAACATATTTATTTTTTAAATTAAGCAAACATTTTTGTTTCAACATAAAGAAAAATAGTTCCGATTAAACATAAAATACAGCATCGGGAAAATGGCCACCACGAAACCTCTGGCACAGGGTTATTCTTTTGTTGAAATTTTGAATAACGTTTTCGCATAAATGTGGCTGTATTTCACCAATAACGCGCCGGATTTCCTTTTTAAGATGTTGAACTGTTTCAGGCTTATTTGCATACACCTTTTGCTTCACATAGCCCCAAAGAAAAAAGTCCATCGGCGTTAGATCGCACGATCTTGGTGGCCAATGTTGATCACCAAATCGAGAAATGACACGGCCTGGAAATTTGGTCTGCAGTAACACCATTGTTTCACGTGCTGTGTGACAGGTCGCACCGTCTTGTTGGAAATACATGTGCTCCACATCAATTACATCCAATTCGGGCCACAAAAACTCCGTTAACATTTCCCGATAACCGTTAACATTTCCCGAAATTATACTTCTGGGAGTGAAAACACTTATTGGAATCTTCAAATTTAAAGTTTTTATTTATCGATTTCATCGTCAATATTAAAGAAATCACAAAGATCGTCAAAATTAAGAAACTTTAAAAATTCTCGAGGCCATTGAATTTTGAAAGATTTCATAAAGAGTATATTTTAAATTTCATTTAAAATCATTGTTTTATACGCGTGGCGCATAAAGTAAAATTTCGAGTTTAGAAAAGCCTGAAAATTTGGATTAGCCGGCGCGCGAAATTTTACTTCATGCTTACTTTGGGTGTTTATCAAATTCATCGTCAAAATTGAAGAAATCACAAAGATCGTTGAAATTTAGAAACGTTAAAAAAATCATTTATCAATTTGCCGCGGCAAATCCAAATTTTCAGGCTTTTCTAAACTCGAAATGTTACTTCATGCCCCCCCGCGTATAAAACAATAATCTTAAATGAAATTTAAAATATACCGCTTATGAAATCTTTCAAAATTCAATAGCCTCCAGAGTTTTTTAACGTTTCTTAATTTCAACGATCTTTGTGATTTTTTCAATTTTGACGATGAAATCGATAAATAAAAGCTTTAAATTTGATGACTCCAATGAGTGTTTCCACTCCCAGATTGAGCATGAAGTAAAATTTCGAGTTTAGAAAAGCCTGAAAATTTGGATTTGCCGGGGCGCGCGAGCGAAGCGAGTCGCGCCCCGGCAAATCCAAATTTTCAGGCTTTTCTAAACTCGAAATTTTACTTCATGCGCCACGCGTATAAAACAATGATTTTAAATGAAATTAAAAATATACTGCTTATGAAATCTTTCAAAATTCAATGGCCTCGAGAATTTTTTAACATTTCTTAATTTCAACGATCTTTGTGATTTCTTCAATTTTGACGATAAAATCGATAAATAATAGCTTTTAATTTGATGACTCCAATGAGTGTTTCCACTCCCAGATTGAGCATGAAGTAAAATTTCGAGTTTAGAAAAGCCTGAAAATTTGGATTTGCCGGGGCGCGCGAGCGAAGCGAGTCGCGCACCGGCAAATCCAAATTTTCAGGCTTTTCTAAACTCGAAATTTTACTTCATGTGCCACGCGTATAAAACAATGATTTTAAATGAAATTAAAAATATACTGCTTATGAAATCTTTCAAAATTCAATGGCCTAGAGAATTTTTTAACATTTCTTAATTTCAACGATCTTTGTGATTTCTTCAATTTTGACGATAAAATCGATAAATAATAGCTTTTAATTTGATGACTCCAATGAGTGTTTCCACTCCCAGATTGAGCATGAAGTAAAATTTCGAGTTTAGAAAAGCCTGAAAATTTGGATTTGCCGGGGCGCGCGAGCGAAGCGAGTCGCGCACCGGCAAATCCAAATTTTCAGGCTTTTCTAAACTCGAAATTTTACTTCATGCGCCACGCGTATAAAACAATGATTTTAAATGAAATTAAAAATATACTGCTTATGAAATCTTTCAAAATTCAATGGCCTCGAGAATTTTTTAACATTTCTTAATTTCAACGATCTTTGTGATTTCTCCAATTTTGACGATAAAATCGATAAATAAAAGCTTTAAATTTGATGACTCCAATGAGTGTTTCCACTCCCAGATTAAGCATGAAGTAAAATTTCGAGTTTAGAAAAGCCTGAAAATTTGGATTTGCCGGGGCGCGCGAGCGAAGCGAGTCGCGCCCCGGCAAATCCAAATTTTCAGGCTTTTCTAAACTCGAAATTTTACTTCATGCGCCACGCGTATAAAACAATGATTTTAAATGAAATTTAAAATATACTGCTTATGAAATCTTTCAAAATTCAATGGCCTCGAGAATTTTTTAACATTTCTTAATTTCAACGATCTTTGTGATTTCTTTAATTTTGACGATAGAATCGATAAATAAAAGCTTTAAATTTGAAGATTCCAATGATTGTTTTCACTCCCAGATTAAGCATGAAGTAAAATTTCGAGTTTAGAAAAGCCTGAAAATTTGGATTTGCAGGGGCGCGCGAGCGAAGCGAGTCGCGCACCGGCAAATCCAAATTTTCAGGCTTTTCTAAACTCGAAATTTTACTTCATGCGCCACGTGTATAAAACAATGATTTTAGATGAAATTTAGAATATACTGTTTATAAAATCTTTCAAAATTCAATGGCCTCGAGAACTTTTTAAGGTTTCTTAATTTCAACGATCTTTATGATTTCTTCAATTTTGACAATGAGTTCGATAAATAATAGCTTTAGATTTGAAGATTACAATGAATGTTTCCACTTCCAGATTAAGCATGAAGTAAAATTTCGAGTTTAGAAAAGCCTGAAAATGTAGATTTTCAGGGCAGGGCCCACGAGCGAGGCGAGTCGCGCCCCGGCAAATTCAAAGTTTCAGGCTTTTCTAAACTCGAAATTTTACTTCATGCGCCACGCGTATAGAACAATGATTTAAAATATACTCTTTATGAAATCTTTCAAAATTCAAAGGCCTCGAGAATTTTTAAAGTTTCTTAATTTTAACGATCTTTGTGATTTCTTTAATATTGACGACGAAATCGATAAATAAAAACTTTAAATTTGAAGATTCCAATAAGTGTTTTCACTCCCAGATTAAGCATGGAGTAAAATTTCGAGTTTAGAAAAGCCTGAAAATTTGGTTTTGACGGGGCGCGCGAGCGAAGCGAGTCGCGCCCCGGCAAATCCAAATTTTCAGGCTTTTCTAAACTCGAAATTTTACTTCATGCGCCACGCGTATACAACAATGATTTTAAATGAATTTAAAATATACTGTTAATGAAGTCTTTTAAAATTCAAGAGCCTCGAGAATTTCGCTTTGGAATGTCTAGGTAGATATATGTTTTTAGATTTTTACTATTTCTTTTCTGTAACTTTTAAATAGAAAAGACAGATAATTTCCCTTAAAAACATGCGCCTAGTTTTATGTGCACGTAGATTTATTATTTACAATATATATAATGTGTTTAATGCCTTTTCTAATTTAATATATTTTGAATAAGTTTCTCGTCTTTCGCGTGGTGAAACATTTTCAACTATGATTTTAAAAAGAAAAAACTTGGCTAAATAACATTTTGGTTCTTTATTTAGTTTTTTTAAATAATTCTTAATTAAATAAAATATGCCTTTTATAAATAACAAGTATCGTATGTAACGATAACGATGGTTCTTTCAGGTTTTTCTAAGTTTTACTTAAAGAAACCGTTGAAAAAGCTGCACCTGGTATAACTGAAAATATCTATTTTACCTTCTGATAAATAATTTTTTCCTCGAATAAAATGTAACTGACGTTGGTGTAACTCGGCGCAAACTATATAAAATATGATATTTATTATATTTAAACGTAAAAGGATTTACTTTATTTGCGCCGTGTCCTGTGTATATCCCAATATTTTTTGACTTTCTTATTGATGATACGTTTTGTATTTCAGAATTTTGTATATACGATTTTTTTTACAACTATTTATTATCGCTTGATTTATTTAAATAAACGAATGAACTTATTTGTTGCGTTAATTGGCAATCCACGTTGGTCCGACACCGTCGTTCCACTTGGCCCTGCCTAAATCAAACATCAAATTATTCATCTCTATTTCCCGAGAGTCCGGCAGAACGGTAGGTATTGATTGGACCCCGGAAATTGGCAACTTATAAATGGTTGAATTATTTATGGACGGATATACACGTGCATGACTTAAAATGAGTGTTATTAATGTGATAGTCTCTGTGGGTTACCAGTTAGAATATGTTGTTTTATTTGTATGATTCTATGGAGGTTAATCAAGACTTGAATTAAATATATTAATCCCTTAAGGCTGAATTGTATCATCCCTTTCGTGTAGGTACAATTATTGTGGAGTTTTGATGTTTTTGGGTTTAAATATAAATTTGGATCATAAACAAGAATTTGTACCATTACGTAAATGAAAACACTTGATTTTCAACCAGTTTTTGTATTTACACTGCAGAAACGTTAACAGGTTACACCACTAGAGTGTACTCCGGTTTTTACCTTGCGGTGTATACCGATAGAGCGTCCGTCTTAGGTAACGGTGGATCACCGCGATATTTGCGAACCACTGCCCGCCGCAGACCAACCCATGTGTGGACCGGAGGGCTTTTCAAGGCCCACCCCCGGCTCCTTATTTAGCGGGGACAAGCATCAGGGCTGAGTCGACCCCGCCGTGTGTAAGTTAACCCTATCCAAGATAGGGACACAGAAGCTACCTCAAGAAGGTCTACAGCTCCGACTTGGACAATCGTCCCTTTCAAACATCAATCGTCCGAAGACTTAGGTCTGCCCCAGACGCCTCCTGTTTAGGTGCTATGCTGGACCTCCAGGTTACACCACTGTAGAATTTTCAAAAAGTCGATTTTTGATTGTCTTAAAAGATACTCTGACCCATCCAGAATAAAGTGCGAAAAGTTTTATATCTGCCCGAAATCGTTTTCATTAAAGTTTCTAGCTTATTCCCAAGCGCTTCGGATTTTTTATTGTCTTAAAAGATACTCTGACTCATCTGGAATTAAGTGCAATAAGTTTTATACCTGCCCGAAATCGTTTTCATTAAAGTTTCGTGCTTTTTCCCAAGCGCTTTCGACTGCTCCTAAACGACTACTCAAAATTTATAACGCGTTTGTTTTTAAAAACGGCACGCAGCATAACTCAAACAAGTTTAATTTTTTTCAATCCAAATTTTTACTATATCTTTAAAACAATATTATACAGGGAAATACGTACGGGATTTTCGATAAGTTGAATTTCAGATTTTTTATCTACAAATAATGCCAACATTTAAAACGCGTTTTTTTTTCAAAACGGCACGCAGCATAACTCAAACAAGTTTAATTTTTTCCAATCCAAATGTTTACCATATCTTTAAAACAAAATTCCACAGGGAAATACATACGGGATTTTCGATAAGTTGAATTTTAAATTTTTTATCTACAAATAGGGGAATGGGACGTTTCATCGCCGGGCCAGTTCATCGCCGGGCCAGTTCATCGCCGGCTGTTTCATCGCCAAGCCAGTTCATCGCCAGGCCAGTTCATCGCCAGGCCAATTGCGATAGGATATGTCAGGATAGGTTTGGATGGGTCAGGATAGGTAAGGATAGGTTAGGATAGGTTAGGATAGGTTAGGATACGTTAGGATACGTTAGGATAGGTTAGGATAGGACTTACTGTTTTTGTCGAAAATATACATATGTCCTCCGTGGATAAACTTTTCTTTCCCTCTTTTGGTCAAAATTTGTGTTTCTATACTTGCAAATAGTAAACCTTAGTCTGAATTGCACTCAATGACATATATAAAAAAATGACAGCATTCTCATTCGATTTTTATTAAGTTTAAGTAACGATTGCTTGGTTATAAAACCTAATATTAAATTGGTGGACAATTTCCAGAATTGGGTAATATTTGAAATTTTATCATTAGATATGATCTTTCTCTCAAAATTTATTTTATAAAAATATTGGCGATGAACAGGCCTGGTGATGAAACGGCCGGCGATGAACTGGCCCGGCGATGAAACGGCGGCGATGAATCGGTGGCGATGAATCGGCGGCGATGAAACGTCCTAGACCGACAAATAATGCCCCTTTTTAGGTAAAAAATTGAACTTTTATGGGCTGGCCAATTACACAACAATTTATATTTTTAAAAGCCGGTACGCATTTCTCTATCTATACTCATGTAGATTAATTTTTTTTTTATTTTGTCCTAAACTCAAGTTTACGGCACTTATGCTGCGTGCCGTGGAGCGCCACAAATTAAACTTGGCTCGCGCCAACGGCTCTAGCGCCTCCATTTTGTTACTTTATGTAATACAAAAAAAAAATGTGAACGCTTCAAGACATGGTTAACAACATCCTATATTATCCTTTTAGTTTTCCTTCTACAAAAAAAAAATCAAAAAAACCCGCTTTATTATAGGGTTTCGCAGTAGTGTAACCCCTTATGCTTTGATTAAAGATCGCGTCTAATTAAAAGTTGAAGTGTTTTGTTGCCAATTCTCTGTTGCTGGATTGTTTCATATCGTATATGGTTAAGGAACTTAATTTTTAAAATCCATTATTACTTTACAATTTACATTTTGTATGTGTTTTTAAACATAATTAAATCAGTGGCGTGGCGCGTAAGGTAAAATTTCGAGTTTAGAAAAGCCTGAAAATTTGGTTTGGAACCTCCACTTCGCGAAGCGACCAAACCAAATTTTAAGGCTTTTCTAAACTCGAAATTTTACTGCATGCTTAACCAGGGAGTGGAAACACTCGTTAGAAGTTTTAAATTAAAACTTAGAAAAAAAGCAACAAATTTCTAAAATTGTGTACGCTGGAATATGTATATTTACAGGCTATTCTAAACTCAACATTTTACTTCATGCTTAATCAAGGAGTGGAAACACTCGTTATAGGTATATGATTTTTTTACCAAATCACCTTTAATTCAAAAAATAACTAAATTAACAATCAGTAAATTGAATAATAGAATTATTAAATGCTAATGTGTTTTGATCAATTTAATACATAATTAATTGAACCGAAAATAATTTACTAAATTATTCAAACAGAATTCAAATATGGAAATATCACATTTGCTGCCAATAAATCATTTACTAATTTACGTAGTAAAATAATTAAAGTATTTAAATATTCAAGCATTTTAATTATTTCACTATTTTGAGTAGGAGTAATATTTGAATATTTGAATATTCAAATTTCCAGCACTAAAAATTAGATCACCAGACGTTAAAATTATTTAAAAAAATGATGCTATTTTGGTTATTGAGTAGTTTTTGATATAACTAAAAACTAGATCACAAGTCGGTAAATTTATTGAAAAACAAAATCATGCAATTTGTCATTGAGTATTAATAATACTCAATGACTAAAATTGCATGATTTTGTTTTTCAATAATTTTAACGATTTGGGATCTAGTTTTGAGTTATATCAAAAACTATTTAATAACCAAAATTGCATCATTTTTTTAAAATAATTTTAACGTCTGCTGATCTAATTTTTATTAAGCGAAAATTAAATCAAGTCGTTAAAATTATTTTAAAAAATCATACAATTTTAGCTATTGAGGATTTAGTTTATGTTGACCAGTCATATTTTAATGTTTGCTTTAACATATAATAGAAACACAATCGAGTAAATCATATATTGTAAACACCTGGATCCACACAAACGTTTCCCTTTAAAATTGCGCAAGCTGCAATGGACATTTGGCGAGATCCAAAATGCACTTGGACAATCTCCAATAAACTCACTCCTACAAACTATGAATAACACCAAACTTGATTTATTCGGTAATTTTTTAAGTGCTCAGGTACATGTTTCCTAAAATTTATTAATCGATAATGTCAGAACAAAACTAGCCATTGTATATTTACCGATTTTTTCAATTACTGGTAATTCGGTAAATTTATTAATCAAATCCGGTTTACCAATAATTTACTGGTTAAAGATAATACCGTTGTTTGAAAGGGGAAGCATATTAAATTCATAGAAAATTAATAGAATTCAATCAGTTGCCTTAACGAGAGTTTCCACCCCTTGATTAAGCATGAAGTAAAATTTCGAGTTTAGAAAAGGCTGAACATTTAGTTTGGTCGCGTAGGGAAACGGAGCGACCAAACCTGGATAATGAATGTGCGTGTTTTTGAACTTCACTTTATTAAATCAGTGTTTTATACGCCTGGCGCATAAAGTAAAATTTCCAGTTTAGAAAAGCTAAACTGAAAATTTTACTTCATGCTCCAGGCGTATAAAACGCTGATTTAAAGTGAAGTTCAAAAACACGCACAGTATCCTTAACTTGAATATCACAGAATCGGATACCTACACATCCCCTATGTAATATACAGAGAGTTTTATATAACACCGAACATTTTTATCCAATACAATTTGACACCTTTATTTTTAAGCTATGTTTAAATTGGGTAACCTATATGACCATTAAAAATTGTTGCCAATCAATCGCAATTAATGCCCTAACTTGTACATACAGGGAGTTTTTCTTTCAAGTATGTCCCAATTACAGCGTATATGCCGTAAATCTTTAGATACTCATTGTTTTCACAAATAAGACAATTAACTTTGTTTGTATAACTGAGGATTTTATTGTGACTATAGTTTCGACAACTTTAACTTGTCATTATCAAACATAAAACTATAGTCACAATAAAATCCTCAGTTATACAAACAAAGTTAATTGTTTTATTTGTGTAAATAATGATGTATAACGAAGTAGAAGCCTCCACTGCGAACAACTCATTGTTTTTTTTAAGAGTTCAATTTGAAACTTGAAACGAGTGTGTTCCACTCCCTGACTAAGCATGAAGTAAAATTTCGAGTTTAGAAAAGCCTGAAAATTTGGTTTGGTCGCGTAGCGCGAAGCGCGGAGCGGCCAAACCAAATTTTCAGGCTTTTCTAAACTCGAAATTTTACTTCATGCGCCACCGGTACAAAACACTAACATATTACGAAGATTAAAACACACCGCTAAACTTTACATTGCATCAGTGTTTTGTACCGGTGGCGCATGAAGTAAAATTTCGAGTTTAGAAAAGCCTGAAAATTTGGTTTGGCCGCTCCGCGCTTCGCGCTACGCGACCAAACCAAATTTTCAGGCTTTTCTAAACTCGAAATTTTACTTCATGCTTAGCCTGGGAGTGGAAAACACTCAATTAAAGCTTTAAATTAAATTCTTTTAATAAACCGAGCGGCAGCAAATGTACAACGTATGCTTATGTATACTTGAAAGAAAAATTCTCGTTATGAATATGTTCGGTGTTACATAAAACTCTCTATATAATATTGATTATTATAGGCAACCCAATGCGGTTACCGTGAATATTATTATTACTTATATGACAGTAACGTGACGACAGTGGGTCACGTTACTGTCAAATAAGTAATATTTATTCCCCATTTCAAAAGTGTATTGTTTAAACGATTCTTACAAAAATCATTCATTATTAAAATGATTAAACTTTACGCTCCAGTCAGTGATTTAAAATTATTTAGAAAACACATCTACACGTCATAATGACAGCGTTAACCCAATATACATTAATTGTATTGGGTTGCCTATAATCACTGTTTTAAAACAATTCGTTCAATGCATTCGACTCGCGTTTTGTTTAGGTATAAATTGATCAACTACTTCCGAAACCTCGTAAGTCCAAAATGATAAATTTTACAGGAGACACAAAATACTATTTAATTATTATTATATGAGCTGCATAATTCTTCTGATTTTTAATAAGTATTTTGAGTAGATAGTTTATACTGATATTGTTAAATTAATACAATCTGACTGACGAGGATTTTTTTTTTAAATCGCAACTTACGAGGTTTCGCAAGTACTTGATCGATATATAGAATATGTAGACGCATTGAGATAAGCAACAGTTCTCTGTATACCGATTAAATAACTATATTTAATTAACTGAAATAAAATTTAGAAAAAAAACTGCTACTTGTCGGCAAATTTCGGAAAGCATTTTATTACGATTTATCACTAAATCGGTAAACCTTTGTCTCATTTTTGTATTTTACAATATTGTTATACAGGATCACCCAGTGAGAGCGGTTTTTAGGTCGCCATCTTTTGTTTGACGATAAACAATGCCTATAACTAGTTAGGTTGCTGGAATTTATCACTCATTGCCCCAGATTGATCTATGGCGTGTTGTTTAAGTTATGTGTAAATTGGGAAGCCTATATGACCATTAAAAATGGTTGTCAATCAATCGCAATTAATGCCTTAACTTGTACGTACATACAGGGAGTTTTTCATTCAAGTATGTCCTAATTACAGCGTATATGCCGTAAATCTTTAGATACTCATTGTTTTTTTTTAAGAGTTCAATTTGAAACTTGAAATGAGTGTGTTCCACTCCCAGACTAAGCATGAAGTAAAATTTCGAGTTTAGAAAAGCCTGAAAATTTGGTTTGGTCGCGTAGCGCGAAGCGCGGATCGGCCAAACCAAATTTTCAGGCTTTTCTAAACTCGAAATTTTACTTCATGCGCCACCGGTACAAAACACTGACATATTACGAAGATTAAAACACACCGCTAAACTTTACATTGCATCAGTGTTTTGTACCGGTGGCGCATGAAGTAAAATTTCGAGTTTAGAAAAGCCTGAAAATTTGGTTTGGCCGCTCCGCGCTTCGCGCTACGCGACCAAACCAAATTTTCAGGCTTTTCTAAACTCGAAATTTTACTTCATGCTTAGCCTGGGAGTGGAAAACACTTGATTAAAGCTTTAAATTAAATTCTTTTAATAAACCGAGCGGCAGCAAATGTACAACGTATGCTTATGTATACTTAAAAGAAAAATTCTCGTTATGAATATGTTCGGTGTTACATAAAACTCTCTATATAATATTGATTATTATAGGCAACCCAATACGGTTACCGTGAATATTATTTGAAATAAAAACTTGAAATAAAACACTTTTTCTCCTTTCTTCACAAGTTTATTTTATACCAGATGTACATTTCGGTCACCATGTGACCAATATCAATGGTTTGATACTGAAGAGAAAAATGAAATTACACAATATATATACAAAATGGGGGCGGATTAACTAGTGTAGGTACGGACAAGTAAAGGTTATTAGCGGAAACATCATTAAGATTAACAGGTGGCGTAAGTGGGGTTACAATTATTAGTTGACACAAACAATTACGAATTAAAAAATTCTAATAACATTATCTAGGTAGCGCAGATGGGATTACAAGTTATTAGGTGAACAATTAGGGAGGATTAACAAATTCCAATAACACATTATCTAGGGGGCTTAAGTCAAAATTTAACAGTTTGTTTTCGTGTTTTTTCATTTGTATGGCCTCTAGCATGTTTAATTTACAATGTGCTGATTGTTTTAACAATTTAACTCTATCTAAAGTGAATTTATGCCCCGTCTCTATTGCATGGTTAGCTACTGCGGATTTGTCTGGATTTTGATATCTAATGTGTGCTGTATGCTCTTTAAATCTTGTTAATATGTTACGTTGCGTTTGTCCAATGTACATTTTATCGCAATTGCTACAATTGATAGAATAGATTCCTGATTGTTCCATGTCGTCTATTCGATCAAAGGTGCTACCCAGTAACATATTTAACTTTGTATTAATGTAGTAAGCTGGTTTTAGATTGAACATTTTATAAAGTTTGTTGAAATGGTTTTCGTTTTCCTGGGAATAAATTAGTCTGACGTATTTCGTATCTTTTTCGTTGTTTGAAGGTGTTAATGTCGTTGTATTTAGCATTCTGTGCTTCTGTGAATGTCGATTAATCAGTTTTTGTATCGTTTTTCTATCATATTTTAAACTATTTGCAATTGAATAAATGACATTGAATTCCTTTTCCCTATTTTGGGGGGATAACGGAATGCTGAAGGCTCTATGAATCATGCTATTGAATGCAGATAATTTATATTTCATTGGGGCATAGGCCTGCGAATGAATGTAATTGAAGGTATGTGTTGGTTTCCTAAATATATCGATTTCAAATCTGCCGTTGCTATTTATTATTAGAATATCTAGGAAGGGCAAGGAGTTGTTGTTTTCTAGCTCGTAGGTGAAGTTAATACTGTTATAAATGCTATTCAAAGAGGAGAGGAAGTCAGGAATGTCGAAACTAGGTTTAACAACAGCAAAAATGTCATCGACATATCGAAACTAAACATCCGGAAAATGGGAAAGTGACTTTTTGGCAATATTCTCGAAATGATTTAAAAATATGTTGGCAAGGAAAGGTGACAAGGGGTTTCCCGTGGCAGTTCCAAAGGTTTGGTTGAAAAATGAACTATTGAATTCTAGGTATTCGTTCACTTGATCATTTGGAATTTCATTCTTCCTTAAAATTTGTTCTAGGATGGAGATTGTGTCTTTGATTGGGATGCTAGGGAAAAGGGATTCAACGTCAAATGATACAAGTTTATGATTAGATGTGATTTTTAAGTTTTCTAGTCGTTTTGTTAAATCGATGGAATTTTTAACTGAATGATCGTTATCTATTTTCAGCGTCTGAAACTGTTTGACTAACCATTTGGCAATTTTATAGGTTGGGGATTTAATATTGGAAACAATAGGTCTAAATTTGTTTCCTGGCTTGTGAGTTTTAGGTAAGCAGTAAAGTTGAGGTATTCTAGGATTTTTTACTTTGAGTTTAAAATTCAGTTTTGTGTCTATTAAATTTGCTGAGGCTTTTAATGTATTATTAATTTTTCTGATGTATGTGTTGATTGGGTTTTTTGTTTGCTTAATGTATGGCCCTGATTCTAATAAATTATTCACGCTGTTGACATAGTCTGTTTTATTGATGATGACTATACTGTTACCCTTATCTGATTTTAGGTAAAAACAATCCTTTTCTTTTAACTGCTTGACAATGTTGTGGGGGTGGAGAACTTCTTGTTTCTTAGGGATCTTCATAGTTTTCTTCAGAGTATTCTTGGCGGAAACGCGAAACTGGCTAGTTTCATCCTGTGTTATCCTGGTGGTTTCGATGTCCAGGTCGTTGATAACTTCTTCGATGGGAGGTCTCGTAGGGTTTATTGAATGTTTTAAACCTTTGCGCAGTAATTGATGTTCCTCTTCAGAAAATGAGATGTTGGTCTTGTTTATCACCAGTGATTGTGTGAGTTCGACTATTTTGTCTTGTGGCAACTCTTGCTGGTGTTGTAGTTTTTGGTAGAGAAGTGATTTCAGTTTTCTCAGTAAAATACGCGACTTATTTTTCACTTTTTGTATAACTGTGTGCATCTTTCTCTCGAAATCCTCCCATGTTTGTGGAGCCGCTGTCTTTGTTAGGCGTAGGTGTTGTTCGTACGCAATCATTTCTAGGTTTGCGCGTTTTCCGTGTAACTGACCGATTTCGAACTTGAGCCACTTGACTTTGAAGTCAGTTAATAATTTTGAGATGTGTTTGTTATGTTTGCCGGTGTTCACAAAAATAAACTTTGGGAAAACTAAGTTTTGAACACACTGTTTGAGGAAATAAATGTCCGCACTTATAAGTTTGATTTTGGTTTTGACTTGAAAATGTTTGTTTAACTCGGTTGACCAGGAAGCCATTATAATAAATGAGTTTGGGTGAGTTACGTGAAGATGATAATAACTTGAAATAAATATTATTACTTATTTGACAGTAACGTGACGACAGTGGGTCACGTTACTGTCAAATCGGTAATATTTATTCCCCATTTCAAAAGTATATTGTTTAAACGATTCTTACAAAAATTCATTATTAAAATGATTAAACTTTACGCTCCAGTCAGTGATTTAAAATTATTTAGAAAACACATCTACACGTCATAATGACAGCGTTAACCCAATATACATTAATTGTATTGGGTTGCCTATAATCGCTGTTTTAAAACAATTGGTTCAATGCATTCGACTCGCGTTTTGTTTAGGTATAAATCGATCAACTACTTCCGAAACCTCGTAAGTCCAAAATGAGAAATTTTACAGGAGACACAAAATACTATTAATTATTATATGTGAGCTGCATAATTCTTCTGATGTTTTTATGGTAGGTATAATTCATAATTAGCAATTTTTAATAGGTATTTTGCGTAGATAGTTTATACTAATATTGTTAAATTAATACAATCTGACTTAAGAGGATTTTTTTTTAAATCGCGACTTACGAGGTTTCGGAAGTAGTTGATCGATATATAGAATATGTAGACGCATTGATATAAGCAAAAGTTCTCTGTATAGCGATTAAATAGTTATATTTAATTTACTGAAAAAACATTTAAAAAAACGACTAATTATCGGCAAATTTCGGAGATCATTTTATTTATTTATCGCTAAATCGGTAAACCTCTGTCTCATTTTTGTGTTTCACAATATTGTTATACAGGATCACCCAGTGAGAGCTGTTTTTTAGGTCGCCGTCTTTTGTTTGACGATGAACAATGCCTATAACACTGGTCTGCAAAAAAAATTTTTTTTTCGAGCCCTGACACCATTCCTGCTGATTCTTATGTTAAATGACCTCCTGAATCCGAATATGACCTCCGTTTTCCCCCATCACCCACCGTTTTCGGGGGAGGCCTCCCCACCTATTTTGATCACTTTTCGATAATTTGGAGGGATGAAAAGGATTATTTTAGCCTTTACATTTCTTCTGGGGGGCTAGAGAGGTGAAAAGTTCCAAAACATGAACATTTGTAGCAAGGAGGTAGATTTGGGGGGGGGGGGGGATTTGCCCCCTTAAATTGTAAAAAAATCATTAAAAATGATCAATTTTTTCCGTTTTTTTCGCAGTTTTTTCACTTATTTTCTACATATTCCAGCTTCCATTCCCCCTCATCCTCCGCCAAACACCCCCAAATAATAAAAATATATTGCAACAATATATAGCAACAGTTCGGAAGATTCACTGTACCACGCTGGCGCTCTCAATACTCAAGCATGAAAATTCCTGGGCAAACCTGTGCGCGCGAGGTATTGAGAGCACCAGCGTGGTACAGTGAATCTTCCGAACTGTTGCTATATATTTTTATTATTGTTGCTATATATTTTTACTATTGTTGCTATATATTTTTATTATTGTTGCTATATATTGTTGCTATATATTTTTATTATTGTTGCTATATATTGTTGCTATATATTTTTATTGTTTGGGTGAGGATGAGGGGGATGGAAGCTGGAATATGTAGAAAATAAGTGAAAAAACTGCGAAAAAAACGGAAAAATCGATCATTTTTAATGATTTTTTTTACAATTTAAGGGGGCAAATCCCCCGCCCAAATCTACCTCCTTGCTACAAATGTTCATATTTTGGAACTTTTCACCTCTCTAGCCCCTCAGAAGAAACGAAAAGGCTAAAATAATCCTTTTCATCCCTCCAAATTATCGAAAAGTGATAAAAATAGGTGGGGGGGCCTCCCCCGAAAACGGTGGGTGATGGGGGAAAACGGATTCAGGAGGTCATTTTACATAAGAATCAGCAGAAATGGTGTCAGGGCCGATTTTCATGCCGACCAGTGTAATTAGTTATTTTGCTGGAATTAATCACTCATTGCCCCAGATTGATCTATGGCGTGTTCGTTGGGCAACCCTGTATACTATTGAAACAGAGTCAGCAAAGTTTGGTTATAACAGCCTTATGGAGCTAACCTAACTTTTTTAATAGTTTACTACTATCTAAAATAGCGGTTCTATGAGCTTACGCTTATCTAACCTTACTGAACTTTTGCAATAATTGAGTGTTCTTTTACGTAGTGGTTCTCAACCAGGGTGTCGCGAGCAAAAAAATTCTACAGTACACATTAACACGTCATAACCCCTTTTGTACAAATTCACAATTACACGTTTGTTTAAAGCATAGGTTCTCAACCTTATTTTGCCCACCGCCCACTTTGAGGATATTTTTTTTCTAGGGCCCCCATTTTTTTTACTTACCATATGTCGCGAATCTGAAGTAGCTATTGCCACGATTATATTTAAACGTGTAATACACGCCCCCTAATTTTCTCTGTCTTTTCTACTGCCCCACTGACAGTATTTACTAGTAATACAATTACCGATCTGGTCATAGGCATTTAACTAATGGTTAAAATATATAATCATGTGGTTAGACTTTACATCATAGGTTCTTAACCTTATTTTGCCCAGCACCCACTTTGAGAATTTTTCTAGACCTACGATTATATTTAAACGTGTAATATTATACGCCCCCTAATTTTCTCTGGGTTTTCTACTGCCCCCCTGAAAGTCTCGAACGCCCATATGGGGGGCGGGGGTGTTCGCCCACGTTGAGAACCTATGGTTTAAAGCATAGATTCTTAACGTGGGCGATAACACCCCCTGTGGGCGTTTGAGACATTCAGGAGGGCAGTAGAAAATCCAGAGAAAATGAGGGGGCGTATAATATTACACATTTAAATATAATCGTGGCAATAGCTGTGTCAGATTCTCGACAGATGGTAAGTACAAAAAAAAAGAGAGATTCTAGAAATAACAAAAATATTCTCAAAGTGGGCGATGTGCAAAATAAGGTTGAGAATCTATAGTTTAAAGCCTGGGTCTCCAAACTATCTTCTTCGCGGGCCACAAATACAATTCTACATAATAAAGTCAGCCAAGATCCGATTAATTTTATAAAATTATATAAAATTTAAGGAACAATTGTTACAATATTTCAAAATATGACATTTACAAAAAAAATTACAAACAATCGCGGGCCGGATTCATGCAAGTTGCGGGCCGGATTTGGCCCGCAGGCCGTAGTTTGGAGACCACTGGTTTAAAGTATACAAATATTATCAAATTAAAAGCAGGATGACTTCAATTTTTTATGTTTTGCGTCTTGGGTAAAAGGTTGAGAACTACTGCTCCAACCTAAACCAACTTGTGTAACTGTTATTACCCAACCTAACATATTATAACCTAACTTAATTTATTTGACAGTACATAAGGTTGTATGAGTTATTTAGAATATTTTATTTTATTCTATGTAATTCAACATTGGTTTTACATTAAATTTTGTGAAAATGAACTTTTTGGCAATGTGTCAAAATCGAAATAATCCACTTTAGTAGATTATTTGAGTTATATAATAAAACTTTCAATACCCTCTTGTAATTTACCAATCAATCGTAACAACTTTGGCGTTCCTTTTATCAACAACAAAATCAATCACCACCCAAAATTTCCATTTCACTTACACAATGCCGTAATGTGCATTGCATTTCGGATTAGTTGCCAAGTCGGTTTATTTTGGTGCAGTGATTTAAAGTTAAAGTTCAGTACCGGTCGCGTTTTAACGTTGCGATGGCGGAAAACGGCGAAAACGCGGAAGTCGAAGAGGAGGAACCGGAACCGTATCCCCCATGGAATTTCTCGTGGTTGGTGGAGAACGAGCTGGCGGTAATGGCGTGGCCGCAAACCGTCCTAAATTTGGATTACTTGTACAATGTCGGGATCAGGCATCTGGTTACCCTCTCCCCGGAAAAGATTCCTCCGGTGGAGGGTTACAGCAAGATTGAGTGGACATTAATACCCGTTGACGAGTTTGAGGATCCCAGTATCAAGCAGATTCTGCAGTTTATTGATGTATGTCAAAGGGCGCAGTTAAAAAATCAGGTAAGTTTTGTTAATTAATAGGTTTATGTTACAATTTCACTGTTTTTTGGATTTTAAGAGTTAGTAATAGAATTATAAAACATACTAGGCAGCAGAGCTGGGCAGGATTCGAATTATTCAGGATTCGATTCCCGGATTCGAATCCTTTTAGAGGATTCAAAAGAGGTATTCGAATACTTAAGTGAAAACGGATTCGTGATCCGGATTCGTTATATTTTTTTAAAAGGATTCGTATTCGAATCACATGTCCAAGTAGATACGGTTTACACTGACTTTGCGAAGGCATTTGACAGGGTACAACACGGGATACTTTTCACTAAGTTGCATGCATATGGATTCCATGACTCAACTGTTAAATGGATCATTAGCTTTTTGTCTGAACGTTGTCAAGCAGTGAAGATCAATAACTTCATATCTTCTACTATTCAGGTGACATCTGGGGTGCCCCAGGGGTCACATATTGGACCTTTATTGTTTCTTATTTTTATTGATGATATCGGCAGTTGTTTTTTGCACTCTAATTATTTACTATTTGCTGATGATCTCAAGTTGTATAATTGTATTGATGATGCATCGAATTGTTTCGATTTGCAAGTGGACCTAAACAATTTATATGATTGGTGTGTACTCAATCAGCTTTCTCTTAACATTAAGAAATGTAAATCGATCGCATTTACTGAAAGAACAAAGACGATAGATTTTACATATAATATTAATAATGAGAGCCTGGAAAAAGTGTCGGTTATGCGTGATTTGGGTGTCTTAATGGATACAAAACTGTCATTTGCAGCGCACATTTCAGAAATATGCAATAAAGCCATCAGATTGCTAGGATTTTTATTAAGACATTGCAAAGATTTTAATTGCGAGACATTGAGAGCAATTTATTGTGCTTTGGTGAGATCTAATTTGGAATATTGTACTTCTATATGGTCACCCTATTATAAAAAATACTCGTACAAGGTTGAAGCTGTGCAAAAGAAATTTTGTAGATATATTTCATTTAAATTGAATTTAACATTTACGAAATATGAATCGGTATGTATCTATTTAAATATAGAACACTTCGAAGTACGTAGATCAAAGTTTGATCTGTTTCTGTTGCATAACATTATTTCCGGTCATACTTCAACTCATTTGCTCCAATGTTTAAACTTTCACGTTCCCACTAGATCATCTAGACAAAAACCAATTTTCAAATTACAGACCATATCTTCGATTTATAAATACCACAGTCCTATATACCGCTGCATGAGATTGGCTAATCAAATGAACAGTCATGATATATTTGATTTATTTAGTTTATCCCATATTATGTTTAAGAATATTGTAAATAAAATTCAGTTCACGAGCAGTACACTGTCTAATTAATTGTACTTGGTAGAATATATTTAGGTTTAAGTTTAAGTTAGTCTAATAATAATATAAATATGTAACTTAATGTTTGTTAGTGAATTCCTAATGTTAATATTTTGTAAAAAAGGTGTTATCCGTTAATAGATAAATAAATAAATAATACGAATCATCGCTATTAAGGCTGGGATTCGAATTCGATTAATTCAAATAGTTAAATATTTTAATATGAATATTTAAATCACTAAATTATTCATATTTGAATATAAATATTTAAAATTTTCGAATTATTTAAATATTTGTGAATGCATATTTGGTTACTTAACCATAAAAAATATCCAACGTT
This sequence comes from Philonthus cognatus, assembly GCA_932526585.2. Taxonomy (NCBI): domain Eukaryota; kingdom Metazoa; phylum Arthropoda; class Insecta; order Coleoptera; family Staphylinidae; genus Philonthus; species Philonthus cognatus. Next base: position 50,941,748 of record OW052247.1, on the reverse strand, counting down.
AATAATATATTTTTAACTTCACTTGAAATCAGTGTTTTATACGCGTGGCGCATGAAGTAAAATTTCGAGTTTAGAAAAGCCCCGTGAAAATTTGTCTCGGGTCGCTGCGCGACCCTCGACAAATTTTCTACGCGGGGCTTTTCTAAACTCGAAATTTTACTTCATGCTTAGTCTGGGAGTGGACAGCACTCGTTTGAATTTTAAATTTAGTCTTTTAAAATATCGACGTATGTAATATAATAAATCATTTATTGAAATCATAGAAAAAGATGCAAAATTTTAGCTAAAATTAACTTTTAGAGTTAACTTTATAATTTGCTCGGCACTTAATGGGTGAATATTCTATTCCTAAATAAACCGTTTTTATTTAATATTAAAGTTGCATTTAATACAATAACAAACTGTGAATAAATCGACATAAATCTAGAAATATCGAAAATCTCGACATGTAGAAAATCTTGACGGTCCATTCCCAGACTAAGCATGAAGTAAAATTTCGAGTTTAGAAAAGCCTGGCGCACAGTGGGCGGAATTGGGATTGTAGCTGGACAAAACTCATAGCCTGTAGTACGATGGGCGAAAGTGGACCTATTTACTTGTATCATGTTAAAATTTACTAATATTAAGCAAATAATGGGCAATTCAAAATAGCGGACAGAATAAAACAATTATATACTAGAAAATGTCATATTTTTCGTAAACATTATTATATCGAGGTATTTTATGAGAAAATTATTTTGTTATATTTATTATAACAATATAATGAAATATAATTTATCATATTGTAATACATTTGTCAATTAATTATGAAAAAAGGAAATAACTTAACAATACTTATTGACAAGCAGCAGTTTGTAGAAAAAGAAAATTATTTAACAGTTTTGGAAGCATTATATTTTATTTACAGCATTAAATGATTGTTCATTCTACAATAATTTCGGATTGATCCGTTTTAACGTCAAGAAGTTGAAGTACAGCTTCTGGCAAATCCTTAATTGTTTTTTAGGCAGACCTCTTTTGGCTAAGAATTAAACCTTAAGTTTAAAGTTTCAGTCTAAAAGCTGTAGCGGTTTTTGAGATACAACGCCGCCGGACACACACACACACACACACACATACACACACGCTCACACACGCGCACACACACACACACACACCCGCACACACGCGCTCTCTCACACACACACATACACACACACAAAGACACATTTCAAAAATGGTCGGAATTGTCTCAGGAGACCATAAAACGTATATATCCGTCGAAATTTCGAGTTTGAAATAAATTATGAAAACAATACTTTCCCGTATTATATGCATGGAATGTAGAAAAAATACGATATAAACCAAAGTCGCAAAAAGTCGCAAGTAATTTCTTTTTCATCCGCAATTATATACACTGCGCCGCAAAATTAACGCAAAATTCGAAATTTCGTTTGAAGAAATTAATTTTATTGTTTTTCCTGAATTGAGCCTTCTTCTCTTTTTCTGTTTATCACAAAAACTGGAAATATGTATTAGTAGGCTAATAACAAACCTTATTATCTGCCAAACAGGTCTTTATTTTCTTGTTAAAAAAGGCGAGTATCGTTTGATAAGTAAGTTCTTTGATTTCTGGAAGTTTATTTATAAAATTGTAAAAACAAACAAAAATGAATCCCCCTGGACGAGTTTTAAGAAATCTTTCACATGAAGAATGTGCTGTTGTAGTGGCGCTGCAAGAAGAAGAGTTTACTGCAACTTACATTGCCCAACGTTTGCATGTTGCTAATTCCACAATATCGCGAGTTCTTTCCCGCTTCAGAGAAACAGGACGTCACGAAAGAAGACGCGGCTAGGGTTGAAAAAGAATGACAACGCCGAGAGAAGACAGATTTATGCAACTTCAAAGTTTAAGGCAACGATTCCTAACGAGCACTTACCTGCAACAACAATTTGTTCTAACCTATGGTCGTCGACTAAGTCAGGATACGGTCAGAAGAAGACTTGCTGAAGTTGATCTTCGACCCTATCAAGCCGCTAAAGGTCCTTCGTTAACCAGAGAGCACCGACGAGAGCGCTTAAGGTTTGCACAGGAACATCTTAATTGGAACAATGCTGATTGGGGTAGAGTAATGTTTAGTGACGAGTCCAGATTTTGTCTGTATAGTGACGACCGCCGTAGAGGAGTATATCGAAGTCCTGGTGAAAGATACAGCCAGGCGTGCATACGAGGAACGGTGCAATATGGTGGAGGCTCTGTCATGGTATGGGCAGGCATCACGTCGCAAGCAACAACAGCGTTGGTACACATTAATGGTGGTCGGTTAAATGCACATCGATACATCGAAGAGGTGCTTGAGCATCATGTTGTACCATTTGCCCCTTTTATTGGGGATAATTTCCTTTTTATGCAAGATAACGCCAGGCCGCATATCGCAGGAATTGTGAACCAGTACTTTGACCATGTGGGAATTGTTCGTATGAACTGACCAGCAAGAAGTCCCGACCTCAATCCCATAGAGCATCTGTGGGACATTGTAGGGCAGAAGATTAAAGACTTGCACCAACCTCCTGCAAACCTTCCAGTGTTAACACTCAGATTAATGCAAGTGTGGGAAGAAATTGAGCAGCAAGAAGTCAGAAGTTTTATTGACAGTATGCCACGAAGGATGCGAGCTGTCATCAATGCTCGAGGAGGCAATACTCGCTATTAAGACCAACTGTACGACTGTTACACGCTATTTTTCGCATCAGAAGAATCATTATTTTTTGTATTATTGCAGTTTGTTGTTTATTTTCTCATTTTTTGTTCACAAATAAGCAAATTAGATTTAATAAGTATCTATTAGGAACCACTTCGGGAAAAAATGGAGAAAAAAAAAAATAAAAAACAATAAAATTAATTTTTAAACGAAATATCGAATTTTGCGTTAATTTTGCGGCGCAGTGTATATCAAGGCATCTCGAGAATGTCTGATCACATCGGTAAAAGTCGGTAAAAAAAGTTCTAAGGTTTAAAACCAATGAAACCATGCTTCTCATATAAAATATTAGTTTACATAAACATATAACTTCAATGCCATACAAAACATGAAACATCGTGATAAGTATGATGCCTGTAACTGTTTGGATATGAAGAATACGTCATATGATGATGCAGGATCATTCGCGAAGGACCTTCGTACACACCATTATTTCTATACTTCAAATATCAAATACGATCAATAATATTTTATGACTCTGTATTAACTTACTGACGCTTTCATATAAATAAATATAGTCTCTGGAGACTAAAGAATCAGCACAGAGAACTTTCCAACGTTTATTGTTAACTTTTTTCTGGGGGTTTTGTCCAGCTATAATCCCGATTCCTCCCACTGTGCGGCGTAGAAAATTTGTCGAGGGTCGCGCAGCGATTCGAGACAAATTTTCACGGGGCTTTTCTAAACTCGAAATTTTACTTCATGCGCCACGCGTATAAAACACTGATTTAAAGTGAAGTTAAAAACGCACTGAAAATCAACCCAACTTCGATATTTTTTCAAAATTGGATCTTTTCTTTCCTATCCATGCTGTAAACCTTCAGATATTCGTTGTTTTCCTTTAAATAAACTTCGATTTCCTTTAGTCCTTCGGTCTCCGAAGACCATGATTGGTCCTTCGAGCTGTAGCCTTTGTAAAATGATAATAAACTTAGTAATCTAGAGTGATCCTTTAATTTGAAACTTCTAAGAACGAGTGTTGTCCACTCCCACACTAAGCATGAAGTAAAATTTCGAGTTTAGAAAAGCCCCGCGTAGAAAATTTTCACGGGGCTTTTCTAAACTCGAAATTTTACTTCATGCGCCACGCGTATAAAACACAGATTCAAAATGAAGTTCAATAACACATATATCATCATTAATTAAAATTATTATATAATCAGATATTTAGTCGGTAAATGAACATTTTTGTTAATAGAATCTGATGGAATAAAATATTACTGGTTGCAAATAATAGATTCAAATTTATTTTTAAAGGATTTGTATCCGTGATTCAAAAATGAGGATTAGAATCTTTGATTCGAATCATATTTTTCACTTACGAATCCTTTATTTGAGTATTCGTGATTCGAATCATATTAGGTGATTCGGATTCGTGATTCGAATCCTGTTTTTGACGATTCATCCCAGCTCTGCTAGGCAGTAACATATCCCGTTATACAATGTTGCCAGAAAATTACTGAAAAGCTTTAGGTAACTTGATTCATTAATTAATTTTGAGTAGAAAATAGAAAAATATTGTATACAGTGGAATTCGGGAGAGATCTCCTATGACTCATTAGGACATCTTGGTTAAAGACTATTTCACATTAAATCAGTGTCTTATACGCGTAGCGCATGAAGTAAAATTTCGAGTTTAGAAAAGCCTAATTTGGCTCGGTCGCTCCGCTTCGCTACGCGCCCGAGCCAAATTTTCAGGCTTTTCTAAACTCGAAATTTTACTTCATGCTTAGCCTGGGAGTGGAAAGCACTCGTTTAAAGCAGCAAATTGAATTCTGTAGTATGTGTGGTTCAAATTTATTAGAGAGTATGCCGACAGTTGATTTTTCCTAGTTGTGTCAAATTTTGACGTTACATGACAATATCATACTCTTCGGTCGCGATTATATTAGTGTTATTTCTTTTAGAAAAGCTTTAATCATAATTTCTTGTGATTTTTTTTGAGTATACATATCCCAATTACGTGTTGAAGATTTTTGAATATTCGTTGTTTTCTTACAAGAGGTCAATTTGAAGTTGTAGCTAGTGTTTTACACTCCCAGGTTAAGCATGAAGTAAAATTTCGAGTTTAGAAAAGCCTGAAAATTTGGTTTGGTCGCGTAGCGCGAAGCGCGGAGCGACCAAACCAAATTTTCAGGCTTTTCTAAACTCGAAATTTTACTTCATGCGCCACGCGTATAATACACTGATTTCAAGCGAAGTTTTCTCGCGTATTATTCACTATACTTCAATTTGGGACAACTTATTTTTGTTTTCTGTATTGAGTAATTAAAAATAGTCAATTCTAAAATAATGGTGACTATTTCAAACTATTTTAAATGCAGATAAATAAATGTTTAGTTAATAATCAAATAACACTGTTGTATCCTTTCTTCACACTTTATTTTCTTATCGTTAAATACATATTTTGAGTGCTAAGCGTTTATTATCAATAACTACATTGAAAAAAGGATACAATAGTGTTAATTAATTATTAATTATACTCTTCACGAAACTAAATAACACAGTGTTAATCCATTGATAATGGTCACTTTGTGTCCGAAATGCAGATTTGGTAATTCAAATAAATGTATGAAGAAAGCTTATTAGTGCTTTATTCGTCAAATTAAATAACACACATGAAGACATTTTTATTCATTTTTGTGATATAGATGAAGATTACAAAAAAATCAATTTATTTCATACAATATTATGTTTTGATTCATAACTTGTCTGAGATATCGTGGTAACATTTTGTTTTCTCACACAAAAAATATATTCAACCCGGCGCTTGCACCAAAAACAATATTACAATAAACACTCACCCTATTCTAAAGTTCCCCACTAATTACCAATGCAAATCACCCCCCAAACACCGTTAATTAATAGTGCGGAAACTGGAATTGATCAAGCAAACTCAATCTCTCATTTTATAGAGCCAACGAATTAACGCCGTTCGCCGGCAATTTTCCTTACTTTAACTCGTTTTTCCGACTAATTGAATTACGTGCTTTTTTGTATTCCACAGCCCGTGGGTGTTCATTGCCGGATGGGAAGAGGGAGGTCCGGGGTGATGGCGGCCTGCTATCTGGTCCGATTCAAAGACGTGACTCCGGAAAGGGCGATGACGGACGTCCGGATGCAGCGGCCCAATTCGATAGAGACGCCCGAGCAGGAAAGGGCCGTCATCCGGTATTTCGACTGCGTGAGGGGCACCGCGCCCGCAGAGATCCAGAGTATCGAGGATGCGACGAAGAAGTTCGAAACATAGTTGTAACAATCAATTTAGGAAAAATCAATAAATCTTTTGCACATTTTAAAATTGCTTTCTTCAGATGTTATTTTTTAGGTACACACTGGTAAGCCTTACACCGAAAGGTAGATAGGCAAAGGAATAAATAAATAAAACACACTGGTAATAATAAAGGACACACTTGGTTTAAGCTTGTTTTAGACGACACTATTTTCTTGTACAAGAAAGTGATTGTTGCAGTGTCAACTAATAAACAGTGAAATCTTTAGCTTGTATTAGACGACATTATTTTCTTGTACAAGAAACTAGTATACTATTTTCTATCATGGTGTACCAAATAGAACATGTCCTATTACCATTATACAGTGTGTATCAGCCAAATGGAATGAATTAGATAATAAATAAATGGGAGCGTGTTCCAAAAAGCGCTCAGACACGTTGATTGGTATTTATAGTTGCGCATTTTTTTTAACAAATCTGTTTATACAGGGTGTGTCATGTAACAGTGGCCAATACCAACTTTCTTGTTTTAAATGTAACAACCTTTTTACTTTCCCCCGTATGTAATACAAAGGGAAAGTATTGTTTTCGTGAAAATTTTCGAATCAAAAATTTTAGCGGAAATATCCGTTTTGAGGTCCCCCGAGTCGAATAAGACCATTTTTGAAAAATGTCTGTCTGCCTGTGTGTCTGTGTGCGCTGTACCGCAAAAACCGCTAAAGATATCGAGATGAAACTTGAAACTTAAGCTTTTTATTACAATCGGAAGAACTGAAAAGCTTTTGGTGAAAATCGGAAAACCGGAAGTGGTACTTTACTCTTAGCGTTTTTCAGTTTTTTCAGATTTTTTCAATAAATGTTCATCAAACAAAAAATTCTTTCAAATAAAAAATGTAGATAATAACAAAATGAAGATGTATTGTTCATTTACTTTTTGTCATAGCACTCTTAGTTTTTGAGATATTTCAAAAGTTGTGTGTTTTATCTAGTTATTGGTGTGTGACAGTGTTTGTGTCGATACAATTGAAAAATGTTTCAAATAAAAGTTGTAGGAAATGAAAAACTAAAGATTTTTTGTAGATTCACTTTTTGTCATAGCACTTTCACGGGGCTAGTTTTTGAGATATTCAATAAACAGTGTTTTTTTATCTAGTCATTGGTTTGTGTCAGTATGTGTTGATCCGATTGAAAAATGTTTCAAATAAAAGTTGTAGTTATCAAAAAGTTGAAGACATTTTGAAAATAATAATGCTACAAATATTTTAAAAGTGATTTAATACGCAATTTACGGGGGAAAGTACTATGATGGACACATCACCATTTTTATTATTCAGTTTTTGGATTCTTCAGAAAATTCTAGACATATTTCATGTACAATGTCCCATACCTATCTTCATCTGTTTCGGAAATATTAAGTGTTTTTAGATTTATTGCAAAAATTAACATTAATTAGCATTAAAGAAAAGAAAATTATTTGATTACAGAAATTTGCTACAACACACTCAATAATTATTTTCCATTTGGGTCTTGAAAATGAGAATGTAAACAACATCCAATTCAGCGTTCCCTTTTATCGATATAAAATAAACACAAGCTATAAATACTTTTGTTTGCTTTTGTTAAAACGCCTGGCCTTAAAAAATTGTTACCTGCCTGCATGACAGTTTAGATGTCAGTGGTATAGTCGTTTGAATTTTGTTGACTGCGTATCAGAAAAATGGGTCATTTAACAGAAATGCAAAAAATAATAATTTTACAGATGATTGGTTATGGAGATAACACACGGACAGAAATGGAAGTTGCTCGCTTATTTTATGAACATTTTTTCAAATTTGCCGCCTATATCCCAAGAGACAATTAGTGAAATAGAAAATCAGTTTCGCGAGCTTGGACATGCAAGGCAGATAAGAAAGCAGCTGCCAATGCAATAAATGATGCTACCAAATTGGATATTATGCTTGAGTTTGAGGAAAACCCACATACTCCTAATCGACAAGCAGCCGCAATGTCCGATGCTAGCCATTGAAAGATTGTTAATTAATTTTTTATAACGTATTTTTCTATCTCTATAAATAACCGAGTCATAAGAGATAACTAAAACCAGTAGATTTTGAGAATCACTCTGTATCTTCTAAACCAATCTAGTAAGCGTAGATCTGATTGCGCCATTAAACTAAACACTAAAAAATGGAACGGGACACATATCTTAGTTTTTTTGTATCTCTTACCGTTTAGCCTATACCCTATAATATCAACGAAGAAAGCTATACTTGCCAGATGCCACGTTACTTTTTCTACACCTTGTACAAAAAGTTTCAATTATACCCACTATAATAAAACCCATTCATCTCTGTAAACAAATTTAAGTATTACGTTTTATTAAAACCGCACTTATCACGATCCTCGTTGGTCATAAAATTCCGTCTTCCGCGAAATTACGCCCTTATCCTTTAGGTAAAATATTATACGTCCGTTTTGACCTAGTGCGGAGGATGCAGCTAGTTTGTGAAACTTTGAACGTACTGATGACCACTTTTCGCAGAACTTTTAAGCATCACGTAAACATAAGGAATAAAATCAATGTGGAGTTCTTTTGTACCATGTGCATTTTTTTGCTGCTCATTTTCTGAAGTGGTTGTTAAAACTTTGAAAAGTTTTAATTGACCCCTGAAATATAGAGGTAATATAGTGGAGACGAAAGATGCTACCGTGGATTAAAAATAAAAATAATTACAGTTCGTGTTTGGGTACAAATAAAAAATAAACAACTAATAATTGAATTCCTAAGTGCATATAGGGAATTTTTCGTTTAGGTATACATATTAGGGTGGTTCGATTTTTTTTTTTTTTTCTTCAAAGAGTGAGTTTATTTTTTTCTGATTCTACGTTTAATTCTAAGGAAAAGAGTCTATAGGACTAAAGGTTTACGGTAAATTTCGAGCCGCATTAATTTTAATTGAAGATAAAATTTGAAATAAAAACACTTGGTTTGTTTCACTAACGTTTTACTTATTATTCCGACTAGTTTCGGCTTCTAGCCATTATCAAGGAATGTACAGAGAATACTTTTTTACACGATATTTGTATACAAAATCAGGTAATAAGGGCGTGTTCATTATTGGGGAGATCCATAGCTCGTCATTGTCATTGACCACATGTTTTCCCGATTTTATTGCTTTATTTGTCTCCAAGCTTTCTCTGAAATAAAAAAAAATGTCTACGCGGGGCTTTTCTAAACTCGAAATTTTACTTCATGCTTAGTCTGGGAGTGGACCGTCAAGATTTGCAACATGTCGAAATTTTCGATATTTCTAGATTTTTGTCGATTTATTTAGAGGTTGTTATTATATTCAATGCAACATTAATATTTAATAAATACTTACTTTCTTAGAAATAGAATATTAACCCTTTAAGAGCCGAGCAAATTATAAAGTTAACTCTAAAAGTTGATTTTATGTAAAATGTTGCTTCTTTTTCCATAATTTCAATGAATGATTCATTATATTACATATGTCGATTTTATAAAAAAGTTAAATTTAAAGTTCGAACGAGTGTTTCCACTCCCAGACTAAGCATGAAGTAAAATTTCGAGTTTAGAAATGCCCCGCGTAGAAAATTTGTCGAGGGTCGCGCAGCGACCCGAGACAAATTTTCACGGGGCTTTTCTAAACTCGAAATTTTACCTTATGCGCCACGCGTATAAAACACTGAAATATTGTAAAGTTTAAAAAATACTAGCCTATGTTTTGTTCGGTTGGTTGACAAATTGTGTTTGTTTTTGATCAGTATTAAAAGTCAAATTTAGTTTCAAGGCGAACTACATTTATTGCCAAAAAATCATGTGAACAAGATTGATTATACATTTTTTTTTAACATAAATATTAAATTAAATTAAATTCAAGGCCCGCTGTGGCCGAGCGGTTGAGCCGCTGGTTTCGCCAATCGTTCACGGCGGTGATCTGGGTTCGATTCCCAGCCGGGGCGAGTAATTTTTCCAACGAAAAATATTCGTCCCGGAGTCTATGGGTGTGTATGAATATGTTGTGACCTCCAAATATATAGTTATATGTACTTAGTAATAAGTTAAAAACAAACAAATGTATACAAATAATAAAAATTGATGATGGCTAATAGTCTAGTAACTAAGGCCAGGCAAAAGCCAAAACCCAATAGAAAAAAAAAAAAAATAAATTTAACATATCAAGTATAATTGGATTTAAAAAAGCAATGTCCAATATAATAAAATAAGAAAAGTTTATGCAGCCATTTAAAAATATAAAGTTGACTTTTGTTTGGCAATGAAAGTTAATTTTAAAAAAAATATATATTTAGTGTCAATTTATGGTATTGAAACTGCGATTGACTTTGATTATTCAAATCGATCAATAAATAGCAGAGTTATGGCGTTGGGCGTTTTTTATCGAACATCCAGTATGTTGGGTTTTTGGGTATGCGGAATTTGATTTTGATGTTTATTTTTGCCTTAGACATCGCGCAAGGGGGGCTACAAACTTTATTAAATATATTTTGACCATTTTTAAGGAATAAGTTTATGCAAACGTTTCAAATACAATAATTAATTATTTAAATTATTATAAAAATCTTATAAAAACGTAGAAGAAGAGCTGCAGTAAAATCTTCAATTAAAATTGTTTTGGCTCGAATCCAGAGGACTGTTTTTCTTAGAATTAAACGTAGAATCACAAAAAAATAGACTCACTCTTTGAAAAACAAAATGTTTTACAAATCGGCCTGCCCTTAATTGTTTACACTAAGCAATCAATGTGTTAACATTGGGCCCGTGCAGCAGAGACAACAGTTGGGAGTTTACTGACACATGTTGGGGTATTCTCTGATGACCGGATTGTTAATCGTGAACGTGTTTGGGATTATTGCAATCGTGCGAAATAGACAGACCGAAGTACTGTTCATTAGGTACCAACATACATCACAAAAAAATCCAAACATGTTGAATGTTGAACATTTTGATAAACATAATGGGCTCTTATGTTGCATTACAATTTGATCTTCCTGACAGAGAATATGTTTGTATAGTTTAAGATCGTCTTCAAAAAACAAAAATTTACAGTTTTTAAACATGTTGCTAAGATCATTAATAAATAGCAGCAGTATTTGAAAATTTATATAAACTTTTTCTTTAAAAATGGCGGACAAAAGTTTGCAGCGCCACCTTGCGGATACCTAAGACAAAAATAAATATCAACATTGAATTCGTCACACTCAAAGCCCCCATGAACCCTAACATATAAATAAAAGTAGGAAATATTATAAATCAGAACTGAAATCCAAATAAATATTACAACCGGCTGCAGTAAAATCTTTAATTAAAACCTATGGTCCCATGGATGTTTTTTCTTAGAACTGAACGTAGAATCAAAAAATAATCAAAAAATTTAAAAAAACCCTTACGATTCGGCCCGCCCTAATACATATCACGATTTTTCGCTGTAAATTTTCAGATATTCGTTGTTTTTATAAAAGATTTCAATTGAAAGCTTCTAACGAGTGTTTTCAATCCCAAATTAAGCTTGAAGTAAAAGTAGAACCCTAATTCTGCCTCTTTCAACAGAAAATAGAAAAACAGAACTAACACTAATAAGAAAAATAGCAATTTCATTAGGTTACAAAACCTGCACAATCAACAAACTAATTAATAAACACAAAAGAAACCAAAAATCAAACTTGACCACAAATCTCACACCGCTTAAAGAAAGAAAAAACAACAAATTTGCTAGGTTTATATACAACAACAGCACGGTTAACCAATTTTCAAAGCTCCTGAGTAAATTCAATATGACTCCTGCATTTTATAATAACAACAAATTAAGATCATTACTAGGCAATCAATTTACAAAAAGGAGCCACTTAGAAGAGTCCGGAATTTATTCAAATGCATGCAATGAGTGTGACAAATGTTACATAGGCCAAACCCAAAGGAATTTGTTAAAAAGATTCAAAGAACACCTATACCACGTCAAAAATAGAAACATAGATAAATCCGCTTTAGCTGACCATAATTTAAAGACAGGACATTCTTTTTCGAAACATAATATTAAATTACTAAAACAATCATCACATTTCCGATTAAATATGTTGGAGGCCATAGAAATGCACAAACAGAAAGATAGATTATTGAATTTCGATTTAAGCCCGTTAGACAATCCACTCTTAAATCTCTTGAAAAACCCGAAAAATCGTAATCCCCTCAACAGTCCATAATGTAATCCCCTTAATGTTATTCAACCTTGCGACACAAATGTAATTATATTTAGGTTTTCCCGTTTCCACCATTTTTGTTCAGGTATATATAATTGCGCACCTAGTTTGTAAGAGCATTAGTTATTGATAATGAGTGCTTAGCACACATAAAACACATAAAAATAAAAGTGAAGTAAGGAATAAAAACAGTTTTTTCATTGTGATTAAATACTCCACATAACTCAAATCAAACAATTAGTAAAATTTCGAGTTTAAAAATGCCTGAAAATTTGATTTGGTCGCCCCGCGAACCAACTTTACTTTTTATAAAACAAAAATGTAATAAATGTTACTGCATGTAAAATTTCGAGTTTAGAAAAGCCTGAAAATTTGGTTCAGACAGAAATGCAAATAATAACTTGAAATAGAAGAAGTATGAAGTAAAATTTAGAGTTTAGCAAAGCCTGAACATTTGATTTTGTCGCCCCGCGAACCAACTTTACTTTTTATGAAACAAAAATGTAATAAATGCTACTCCATGTATATTTATTGCTTGATCGTTACACCTACCCCACACTATATTACTAGCTGATATTGCAAAATTCATGAATTTTCCACTTCTGCAGTGATTATATTGCAGTTTGATTTATAATTTACGCCATCATAAATAATTGGCCCAATTTACGACATTTAAACACCTTTTGCAGAGTTTGTAGTGAAATTACAGGGCGAGGGTTCTGGATTTATTATGTGATTCAGTGGGGCGTGTTTGTGATAACTTAGCACGATTTAATTAACATAGGGGACTATTTACGAGCTAAAACTAGTTCCGATACTAATTGATCAATAATACCTCTATTAAACAATGGACATACTGATTTCTAATTTAATTGATTTGTGTTATGATTGCACACACAATAAATATTTTATGATTTTTTAATTGCATAATTTTACTATTTCAAAATCTGAATTCATGTAATACAGTGAGTATTGTGCTGTTTTGTGTAATTCATAAACCTGAATTTCAACAAAAACAGATAGTAAAACACGTATGGGTTGTTAAAAATATAATTCTGCATTCGCCGTATAGTTTTTTGCCGCAATAATTTTGAAAAACAATCTACATACAGAGAGTTTTATGTAACACCGAACATTTTCATAACGAGAATTTTTCTTTTAGGTATACATATGCATACGCTGTACATTTTCCGACGCTCGGTTTATTAAAAGAATTCAATTTGAAGTATTAAGAAAGTGTTTTTCACTCCCAGGCTAAGCAAAATTTGGTTTGGTCGCGTAGCGCGGAGCGGCCAAACCAAATTTTCAGGCTTTTCTAAACTCGAAATTTTACTTCCTGCGCCACCGGTACAAAACACTGATTTAATGTAAAGTTTAGCGGTGTGTTTTAAGCTTCGTAATATGTCAGTGTTTTGTACCGGTGGCGCATGAAGTAAAATTTCGAGTTTAGAAAAGCCTGAAAATTGTGAGGTGCGCGGCTTGAGCTGCGATAATTGATATCCAATATCTTGAGCAATATCAAGCAGAAGGTGCAAATCCGGCCCACGACTTGCATGAATCCGGCCCGCGATTGTTTGTATTTTTTTTTTGTAAATGTCATATTTTGAAATATTGTAACAATTGTTTCTTAAATTTTTCATAATTTTATAAAATTAATCGGATCTTGGCCGACTTTATTATGTAGAATTGTATTTGTGGCCCGCGAAGAAGATAGTTTGGAGACCTAGGGTTTAGAGGATTATTATGGGGATATGAAACAGGTACAACAATTTAAAAATTGAAATAAATGTAATAAATGGACGGCAATAGCAAGAATAGACAATGACACGAGAAATAAAGAAATGGAAGAGACATAAAAGTATAGACAGATATGGGCGGAGAGCGATAAATTTTCTATAAATGCCTAAATATATGTCACCAATGACTGTAAATGATTTCGGTTTCTTCGTTTTCGTGTTTGGAATCCGTATTGATAATGCAGACCCTAAATCGTCGATATCTGCTATGTTAATTTTCGACATTTCATCGCGCCGGAGTGCTCCTGCTATGCCAAAAATGAGCCCAATCTGAAAATACAAACACACTGAATAAACTAAGATAAAATTAATACATGATTTAACATTCTTACCTTAATCATTAAATATTTATTATCGGGCGCTTCAGAAAGAAATTTACTTATCTCTTCTTTTATCAAAGTTTTTGATTTTTTGGGTTGATATACATCTGTCTGCCTCTTTAAAAATGGTATAAGTTTGGGATACTTTTTTATATCAATACTATTTTTCACATTAATAGTTGCCTTTAAGATGGAATAGTGTCCCCATAAAGTGGATGGTTTCATTTTGGTAGATAAATCGTAAAGATATGCAATCAACACATTTTCCAAAAAAGACGACACATTTTGAAGTTCTCTCCTTTCAATAAATCGCCTATAGGAACTCTCGTGCACCTCTCTTGATTTGGTAGGAAGCAGTTCTAATGTGGCACTATTCGCTAATTCTATAATATTTGGTGGTGTGGAAGGCAATTCACTATCAACATACGTGACTTGTGCCATTTTACTTATAAATGTCATAAATTGTAACTATTTGACATTTATTATTGGACCACAATGAACAGCTTATATTCACCAGCCTATCAGTTGTCCTGGCGTTTTTCTTACTAGGACGTTTTACGTATATATTTGTACTCTATCCATAAATGCGCCATTTTTTGTTCTAAATAACTTGATAATTTAGTGTCATATTCGTGAGGTTGGAGAAAAAAAACTTGAGATAGAAGAAGCATCTTGAGAAAAAAGTAAGATACAACATAATGTAGTATTAATTTGATAATTGTATTATTTGACCTGCCTTGAGAATGTGTAAAGAAAAATGTAAATATGTTGTTATTAATATATATTGATTATTACTATTTTAAAGAAATATATTTTTTAATGTGTTTCTAACTTGACAATTTTTTGTTATTTAAATATCTCGATTATTACTAATTTGAAAAAATATATTTTTAAATGTGTTAAGAGGAAGTCGACCGCTCTCTAAACGTATAAAACTAAGCATAAGCCGTCTTAATTGCATCCTTGTTTAGGGATTAAATATTTTGAAAAAATAGGTTTATATCAAGGAAAGTACAATCTTTAAGCCCGTCTCAATAAAATATTTTATACTTTTACCGTTATTTCATAAAATAATATCAAACATTGTTAAACTAGCGAAATCGCTTTCCTAATTTTATTTTTGTCTGCAGTATCTATAAAAAATATTGAAAAACTAAATCAGTCACATTGTAAATAATTCCTTTGCAAAGATATGTGGTTTTTTTCATTTATTTATTTGGTTAAATATAGTCACTAGGATGTCGCGCGTAAAACAGTTTTTCAAATTTTCTGAAACTTCAATATCGCGCGACCTCCCAGTGAATTTATTATATGATACAAATAATTGGAAAAAATTAAAATTCTTTGAAAAGAATTCTTCTACAATGTAACTGATTTAGTTTCTTAATATTTTTTATAAATGTTGCAGAAAAAAAATATATTGAAGATGCGATTACGCTAGTTTAACAATGTTTGATATGTTTTTATAAAAGAACGGTCACAGTGGGAAATATTTTATTAAGACATGCATTAAGGTTTCACTTTCCTTAAAGTATGCCTATTTTTTCAAAATATTTCATCTATAAACAAGGATGTAATTAAGACGGCAGTATGCTTAGTTTTATACTTTTAGAGAGCGGTCGACTTCCTCTTAAATATCTTGATTATTACTACTTAAAAAAAATATATTTTTAAATGTGTTTATAACTTTACAATATTTTGTTATTTAAATATCTTGATTATTACTAATTTAAAAAAAATATATTTTTAAATGTGTTTCTAATTTCACAATATTTTGTTATTTAAATATCTTAATTATTACTAATTTAAAAAAATGTATTTTTAAATGTATTTCTAACTTCACAATATTCAAGTGTTTTATACGCGTGGCGCATGAAGTAAAATTTCGAGTTTAGAAAAGCCTGAACATTTGTACAAATATTGAATTCATGTTTTTGACCTGGATGTGAAATTGTTAAGTCTAAAAAATTAATAGATTTATTAGATTCGATCTCCCTAGTGAATGAAATATCCTTCAATTCACAAGGATATTTCATTCACTAGGGAGATCGAATCTAATAAATCTATTAATTTTTTAGACTTAACAATTTCACATCCAGGTCAAAAACATGAATTCAATATTTTTCACAAGCCGACCCATACAGATACTACGATCCATAGCACATCATTCCATCCTATGCAACATAAGCTAGCAGCTTACCATTCCATGTTGCATAGGCTAACCACTATCCCCCTATCAATTAATAATTTTAATAATGAGCTCAACAGAATTCTCATAATAGCTAATAACAACGGCTTTCGTCAAAAGCTTATCTTGGACATCCTTTATAAAAAACAAAAACAACAAGCCCTGAAATTAGTATATCCCACCAATTTTCAAAATCAGAATAATAAATATTGCTCATTAACATTTAACGGTCCCCCTTCGATTGCCATCAGCAAAAAACTCAAATCCTTAAACCTAACTCCTTCTTTTAGAACGGTCAACTCACTTAATAAATTCATTAATAATTCTAAAGACAAATCTGATAAAACTACGAACTCTGGCGTGTATTTGCTAGAGTGTGGAGATTGCCCTAAGTTATACGTTGGACAAACTGGACGTAGCTTCCCAGATCGCATTTCAGAACATCAAAAATGCTTTCAATTTAAGAAAACCTCCTCAACCTACGCCAATCATTTAATCGAATACCAACATAACTTTAACCCTAAATTCAAAATTTTGCACGAATGTAACAAAAGTCGTAAATTAAACTTATTAGAAGAATTAGAAATTAATAAATATAACAAAAAAGGTATTCTATTAAATGACCAAATAGAAGTAAACAATTCACCCCTAATCAATATTTAGTCGCTCAAAATTGTTTGTATTAGTTTTAGCCTAATTACCTTATTACCCCCCCCCCCCCCTTCTATTAACTTAATTGCATTAGTATATAAGCTTTTACCTGTACTTTGTAAAATCATTATTTCATCTGCCTGATGAAGCCACTGTGTGGTGAAACATGTTGCAGTGTTCAACAATAAAAGTGAAACCCTCCCAACTGCGTTGTTTTATTTCAAATAATATTTTTTTAATTAAAATTATTGAACGTTATATAAATGATTAATTTGTTGTTTAAAAATACTTTTATATAAATTAGGTCATTGTTATTTTATCATTTACAACATCAAAGCCTTCAAATTTCAGATATAAAAGACCATTGTGGAACGCTTGTTATCTCCATAATTAATTTTTAAATTAATTCCTTAACTTCTTTTCCCATTAAAACATGTAAATAATCTTCTTTCAGTTACGATATTATATAATTGGATTATAAAGTAAACGTTATTAAGTGCATATACAGGGTATCAGTGGCTCAGCTAGGATTTCGTCTTAGGAGTGGCTAATACAAATTAAATATGACCAAGTTTCCAGAAAAATAAAAATGTGTCTAAATAAGTAAAATTAAGTATATTAAATAAAATAAAACACTTTAACTTTGTTTGTATAATACAATATAAGTACATAACTAAAACAATATCTTTATTTATGAATGTTTACCAGAGCTGAGACGAATCCTCGTGAAAAAGATTCCAATCACGAATACTCGAATAAAGGACTAGCAAGTGATAAATATGATTGGAATCAAAGATTCGAATCCTGTTTTTTCGAATCTCGAATACAAATCCATTAGGAATAAATTCGATTTTATTATTTTGTTGCAACCATTAACATATAAATATCGTTGTTTTAACAAAAATATTCAAAACCTAATTATTTATTATTAACACTGAATATCATTGATAACAGACTAAATATCTGCGTTACTGCGATTAAAGATACATTTGTGTATTTTTGAACTTCACTTCAAATCAATGTCTTGTTCGCGTGGCGCATGAAGTAAAATTTCGAGTTTAGAAAAGCCCCGTGAAAATTTGTCTCGGGTCGCAGCGCGACCCTCGACAAATTTTCTACGCGGGGCTTTTCTAAACTCTAAACAAATTTTCACGGGGCTTTTCTAAACTCGAAATTTTACTTCATGCGCCACGCGTATAAAACAGTGATTTAACGAGAAATTACACATCAAATATGACCAAGTTACAGAAAAATAGAAATTTGTCTAAATAAGTAAAATTAAGTACACAACTAAAAAAATATCTTTATTTATGAATGTTTACCAGAGCTGGGACGAATCCTCGTGAAAAGATTCCAATCACCAACCCTAATCACCTAATATGATTCGAATCACGAATACTCGAATAAAGGACTAGTAAGGGATAAATATGATTGGAATCAAAGATTCGAATCTTGTTTTTTCGAATCTCGAACACAAATCTATTAGGAATAAATTTGATATTATTATTTTGTTGCAACCATTAACATATAAATATCGTTATCAGTTGTTTTAACAAAAATATTCAAAACCTAATTATTTATTATTAACACTGAACATTTATATATTTTTGAACTTCACTTCAAACCAATGTCTTGTACGCGTGGCGCATGAAGTAAAATTTCGAGTTTAGAAAAGCC
This sequence comes from Philonthus cognatus, assembly GCA_932526585.2. NCBI lineage: Eukaryota > Metazoa > Arthropoda > Insecta > Coleoptera > Staphylinidae > Philonthus > Philonthus cognatus. The sequence continues at coordinate 50,922,906 of OW052247.1, read as the reverse complement.
CCGTGAAAATTTGTCTCGGGTCGCTGCGCGACCCTCGACAAATTTTCTACGCGGGGCTTTTCTAAACCCGAAATTTTACTTTATGCTTAGTCTGGGAGTGGAAACACTCGTTCAACACTTCAAATTGAACTCTATTATAAAATCGACGAATACCTGAAAATTACGTAAATAAAAATTCACTGAATATCATTAAAACCGGGAAAGTCAGAAAAAAGTCATGGTATTTTATACAAATTGACCAAAACACTAACAAAAAAAGCCATATCATATTATTAAATTTGTCAAAATCAACGGGCATCATAAAAATTACAAAACACGTAAAAATGTATAAGACCAACCTAAATATTGAGAAAAACAATGAAAACAGTTTAACAAACTGGGGGTTTCCCACAAAAAAAAAGTTATATTAAAAGGTCAGGGAAAAAATTTTGAATCAGGGAAATGTCGGAAAACTTTAACATTTCAGATTGTGGCTACCATGTCAGTTTTACTTCAAATAATGTCAGCAAAATTGTGAAATCTAGATTATTATCTTTAAAAACATTTTTAGTCATTACTGTTCTTATCAACAGTAATTGCACAAGTGCATTGGAAATTATCGGTAACAAGTTTGCACTCTTTCTATAAACAAAGTCGTATTGCTTGGCAAAAGTTCCGAGCCCGTAGGGCGAGGGGCTGTTGCCTAAAGATAATTTCCAATGCACGAGAGCAATTTATCAGACTATATCCCAACAAAAATATTACAATAAAAAGGAATCTATTCAAAAGAAACGAAGACATTTATTGAGTATAATAATTATTAATTGTACAATTATTGTATACTATATTTTGCTTATCAGGTTCATTATGTTGTTCATTTCTTGTCACTAGAGTATTGGAGTTTTTTATTCTGAGGTTGTTAATAATCTTAGTATGATGGTCAGAATTTAATTGCAAATACGGTTTAAGTGATTGCGAACTAGAATGCCCGGTAATTTAACAACCTCTTGGTCACTACTTCCCTGTTCCATTAATTGACTCACAGCTGTTGCTCTACTAGAGTGATTGCTAATTTTAATCATTTTGGTGTTTAAACCGATTTTCTGAGCCGCTTGTTTAACCCACTTCCCAATTTCATTGCGGCCAATGGGCATATTTTTATACCAGCTTTTTTCCGATGGCCAACTCTTGTTTACAGTTAAAAACAGACGATCTGTTTTAATGTTGTCGCCACGTTTTGACAATAATTTCTTAAGTAATCGTACCGGACACACATCTTCATTACTCTTGTTTGGTGTGAGCCATTTGTTTTCGGCTAAGCGTTGTCCTCCACCCTGAGAGGATTAAATGTTCATGTCCCTTCGCCTCCTCTCCACGCGAGTTCAACCGACGCTATGTGAAAGAATTTTCTTTGCAACCCATCGGGACTGTCCTCCTTAAATTGAAGAACTATCGCTTGAAATTCTTCTGATGATAGCGGTGCAGAACTCATGCTTCTCTTCTCAGGAAACCGCTGCAATTCTTTGCGTTTGGCATCGCGGGCGCTTCGTGCCGGTTTGAATATTAAGTCTTTAAATGGATCAAACAATATTTGAAACTCACTGAAGTACTTCTCTTGCACTAACTTAGCAGTGGTATTCCATAGCGTCTTGACTACCTTTTCTTTATAATTCATGCCGTCCCTCTTTCTCATATTGTATGCCCAGTTTTCCAATATTTTAGAAATGTCTTCCAAAGTGCAAGTCGCATTTAACGTAATATTTTTCTCCACGCACAACTACATAAACTGTTTCCATATATATTTTTGCGGGTTCGTTGTATATCGATTTACCTTGATTTTTGAGATTCTGAAAACGGAATCGGGGTAAACGTGTATGGGACGCACGAATCTAAAGTAATCTTGGTAAAGGCGACTTACCGTTTGGCCACGAATTAAATTTTAAGTTCCACTTTTGAGGTTATATATGGTCGTATTTTCGGCTAAATAAGCACATTAGGGATACCTGTTACACACATGATGAAATTATGTCCAAAATGATGACGTAATTCATCCAATTTGTAGTGTTATCTCCATCAATTCAGTCAATATCACGATATTAATTTTACACTAAAATTGACGTCTACTGACGTTTATTTAAAATAATGGATATATAAATCAAGATTGATTCACATCAATCAAGATTACATTTCAATACATCTAGCGCCATCTATTTTTTATATCGTAAATTAGAATCATAGGTATTCTAATTTACGATATCAAAAAATAGATGTATTAAAATGTAATAAATGTAATGTAATAAATATTAATGTTAATATTTAAATATTCAGGAGCTGTTCCGTACACGCAAAGAGATTTACGCAATTTATTCTATTGCAAACTTTTCTCCTAACCTAACCTAACCTAACAGTATGTAGAATAATTAATGTGCGCAAAGAGATTTAAGCAATTTATTCTATTGCAAACCTTTCTCCTAACATAACCTAACCTACAAGTATGTGGAATAGTCACCGTGCGCAAAGAGACTTACGCAGTTTATTCTATTGATCACCTTTCTCCTAACCTATTCTAAAAGTATGTGGAATTATCATCGTCTGCAAAGAGACATACGCAATTTATTCTATTGCAAGCCTTTCTCCTAACCTAACCTAGAAGTATATGAAATATTTAACTTGCCTAAAAAGACTTTCGCAATTTATTCTATTGCAAACCTTTCTACTAAACTAACTTAAAAACACATAAAATCGCCTATGCATAATAAAATGTTTATCTGCATCTTATTATTTTATAGAAAAATGTGTGGCCATACTTAGCCATAAATCAGATAATTTTGCTTGGTTATGTGGTTCTATTATATTATTTTAATTGTATTTAAATTTAGCTGTGTGTCTACTAACCAAACTGGATATGCCGTACAAATTTAATTTGAGTAAAAACAGTGAATTAACTATAACAGTAATATTTGTTATTATCTATTGTTTGTTTGTTAATATTTTATTATTGCAGTAAATATCCTAGTTATCGTACGAAAGTGCCATCTATTATTTATATCGTAAATTAAATTACCTATGATTTAATAATCAATCTCGATTTATATATCCATTATTTTACATAAACGTCAGTAGACGTGAGTAGACGTAAAATCTAGGGTAAAACTAATATCGTGATATTGGCTGAATTAATAAAGATAACACTACAAACTGGATGAATTACGTCCTCACTTTGGAGATAATTTCATCATGTATGTAATTTGTATCTGTAATGTGCTAATTTAGCCGAAAATACGACCATATATAACCTCGAAAGTGGAACTTAAAATTCGATTTGCGACCAAACGGTTAGTCGCCTTGACCAACAAACTTTAGATTCGTGCCTCCCATACACCTTTACCCTGATTCCATTTTCAGAATCTCAAAAATCATGGTAAATCGAAATGCTTTTTCGTGAATTGCTTCTAGAGGTGTACTTCCGAACCGTGTGTTTGCGATAATTTTTTTTTTATTTGACAGTGGTTTGACGTTCAGTTTATTTACAAAAATTGAACAATGAATTGGGATAACCAATCACGTGCCGAAACATAATACGAGTAGAGAACCAATCACAGAGCCGAAATCGAACTCTACATGAATTTGTTATCACGGCAACAACGACTTCTAGAAGCTGATTGGTTCTAATTCATTCGTGTTTCGGCTCGCCGTCTTTGGCGGGATATTGTCAAAGCAATCAATTTGAAGTTTCGAACGAGCGTTTCCACTCCCAGACTAAGCATGAAGTAAAATTTCGAGTTTAGAAAAGCCCCGCGTAGAAAATTTGTCGAGGGTCGCGCAGCGACCCGAGACAAATTTTCACGGGGCTTTTCTAAACTCGAAATTTTACTTCATGCGCCACGCGTATAAAACAGTGATTTAACGAGAAATTTAAAAACACTAAAAAAAAGTTTCATATTAATGCCTACAATTAATTTAATCCTTATTATTTTTGATCTAAATCCTTTTGTAAGTATTCGAATTATTTTGTAAGTATTCGAATACTTTTATAAGTATTCGAATCCTTTTATAAATATTCGAATCCTTTTATAAGGATTTGAATCACCCGCATTTGGATCCGAATACCAATCCTCTTAAAAAAATGTAACGAATCCGGATCACGAATCCAGTTTAACTAAAGTTTTTGAATGCCTCTTTTGAATCCTCTAAAAGGATTCGAATCCAGTATTCGAATCCTGAATGATTCGAATCGTGCCCAGCTCTGATGTTTACACAGTTTATTTTTAATTAAATAATAAAAATAATTAGTTTGTATAAGGAAAACAAAAATTATAAATTAGCTATCTTACTTGAAAACTGACGGAAATTTATGAAAAAATGTCGAAAATATTTTAAACTAATAAATCGATTTACCGGCTTACTTTTCTATATTCGTATGTTTTAAGAAAACAATTTAATGAAATACCGGTAAAAATTAGGTAGGGTCCTTCTGGAGAGAATTCTTGCGATTTAATCGTAAATCGAAAAAATGCTCTCCAAAATTAGCCCATCTAATTTTTACCGGTATTTCAATAAAATGTTTCGTAATATTACAATCCCTAACGTTAACCAGTAAATAAATTGATTTTGAGTTACGTGAAAATCAAATTAATTTGACGAATAAAGCACTAATAACCTTTCTTCACACTTTTATTTGAATTACCAAATGTACATTTCGGACACAAGGTGACCATTATCAATGGATTAAGACTAAATATAAAACGGAAATTTTAAACTATATATCGACTATCTATATCTATATATAGTTTAAAATTTCCGTTTTATATTTAGTGTTAATCCATTGATAATGGTCACTTTGTGTCCGAAATGTACATTTGGTAATTCAAATAAAAGTGGGAAGAAAGGTTATTAGTGCTTTATTCGTCAAGTTAACCAGTAAATAATACAATTATCAACAATCAAAATATTTTCAGTTTAAAATGTTTCACAGAAACAATAACCAACTATTTTATCAGGTGGCAGAGCAGAACGCGCATTAATGTAGTCATAAATATTTATGCATCAATATAGATAATAATGCGAAGCCTATACATACAACATCGATCCGTTTCATTAAAAAGCATGTCAAATTGTGCTTTTATAATGGTAATGAGAGCCCTGCTCTCGTTATTATCAATCCATTGGCCGTAATAAATGCGTTTAACAATAATACAGCAATAAAAGCGTTTAGGCATGATGTTAATTAGATTTCTATTGTTTTTTGGATACGGCGTTTTGTCGTTGTTTATATTTACACGAATTCATTTACTTAATTAAATACGAATTTAATTTCCTTTCGGGTGAATGAGTGTGAATGCATGAAAAACGATGAGCTTTGTTCACACTTTATTGTTACGGTGAATTTGCAATATAATTAAGTTATTGAATTGGAGTTTTTTTTCATGTGTGTATATCTAGGCAAATATTAAAACTTTGTTAACTTAAAAAAATATTGCTTAGGTTAGTTATAAATTGAATATTTGTGTCTAGACAAGCATTAATTTTTTCAACTTAAAAAAATTTATTATTTCTAACTACATAGAAAATATACAGGGAATTTTTCTTTTAAGTCTATATGTTACTATGCATTTTCTGTAAATGTTTAGGGATTCCTTGTTTTTATAGAAATATTCAAATTGGTACCTGCAACAAGTGTTTCCACTCCCTGATTAAGCATGGAGTTAAATTTCGAGTTTAGAAAAGCCTGAAAATTTGGCTTGGGAGTTTTCTTTTAAGTATACATATCTCTGTGTGTGTTCTGTAAGTTTTTAGGCATTCGTTGTTTTTGAAAGGTGTTCAATTTGAAGTTTCTAACGAGGATTTCCACTCCCAGATTAAGCATGAAGTAAAATTTCGAGTTTAGAAAAGCCTGAAAATTTGGTTTGTAGCGCTACGCGAGTAGATAACTTTAGCCGATACGGGGACAATTCATTCCCTTCCCGGAAGTTCCGGTTTCCACTTCCGGTTTCCGGTTTCCGGTTTCCGGTTTCCGGTTTCCGGTTTCCGGTTTCCGTTTCCGGTTTCCGTTTCCGGTTTCCGTTTCCGTTTCCGGTTTCCGTTTCCGGTTTCCGTTTCCGGTTTCCGTTTCCGGTTTCCGGTTTCCGTTTCCGGTTTCCGTTTCCGGTTTCCGGTTTCCGTTTCCGGCCGGATGTAGATAAGATAAGGGGTTTCCGTTTCCGGTCGGATGTTGATTAGATAAGATAAGGTGTTTCCGGTTATACAGGATGCAGATAAGGGTTTCCTGTTATGCAGGAAGTAGAAAGGGTTTCCGGTTATACAGGATGTAGATAAGGGCCCTGGCTGGTAGGAGAAAGTGGTGGAAGGTGTGAGCGTTGAATATACATTGTCGCAATAATGCAGTTTACAAATACGGAACGAGAGCCTCTAATGGATCGCATTAACAGTGCCATAGAAGCATACCACGAAAGTAAATTAACCTCCGAACACTTAAAATATTTACCAGAATATTACTTGAAGAGGTTGGAAGGTCTGGAGCTTTTAAACATCTGGCCATTTTTACCGCCGAGCTTCAGGGACAAGGAAAGATTACCCTGTTTTGAACACTACAATACGGGAAGGACCCACATCGATGGACCACCCTCACCAAAATATAAGTGTCATCAGTGTTTGAACACATCGAAAATTTCATTCCCAGGCAGTGAGAACTCCACATAGCAGACATTTCATTCCCAGGCAGTGAGAACTCCACATAGCAGACATTTCATTCCCAGGCAGTGAGAACTCCACATAGCAGACATTTCATTCCCAGGCAGTGAGAACTCCACATAGCAGACATTTCATTCCCAGGCAGTGAGAACTCCACATAGCAGACATTTCATTCCCAGGCAGTGAGAACTCCACATAGCAGACATTTCATTCCCAGGCAGTGAGAACTTACCGATAGTTAAAATGAATTATACCACCTTTATATTATCATCAGGATTTGTGCTATTTATTGTAATAGTTGTATGTGTTATTTGTGGGGGTATTAAGGTTCCTGGGATGAACATAAAATTTAAATAAAAATATATTTAAATAAAAATTGTTTTTTATTTTTTATTATTCTTTACATAATTAAACAACTTTTCTACATTTACAATACTACACATACTGAACCTAATCCTATGTGATTGACAAGCATGCAGAGTTTTACTAAAATTAGGACATTGATCATCAAATTCTAAATTTACAACATTATCATAAAATTGTTTCAAGTAAGTAAATTTTTGACTACCCTTTACATACACAATATCCGCAGATAGTTTTTTAAATAGTTTTGGTAATTCACTTAAATCACTACCATTTGTGCTGTATGGGATCCCGTGATAATTGTTTTCCAGCCATCTAACTTGTTTCTTAGAGTCCAAGCTGAGATTACGAAATGGTGTAGGAGGCTTGAAGACGTAAACGATGGGATGTTTACCATCATAGGTGGCAGCAAGTTCTTTCGGGGTAAAGTCGGGTATGTTGAAACCCTGGATGTCTATAAACAAGACTTTTGGCGGCGGAGGTGTTGGTGGTGATGTAATTCTCCCTAAGAGTATTGGACTTAATACTTTTTCCATATTACGAACCCGTCTCTTGAAACGAAGTCTATCAAGAGTTTCTTGCATCCAGTTTATATCATCGTCACTGCCATCTAACGTGTATGTAAATGTTACAGGGATCAAGTCAAAGCATACTCGATTTGTGGTAGACATCGTTGAATGATTCTGGATTACTAATATTGTATTGAAAATTGTTTGCTTTTATAGCGATAGACTTATCTAACCGCAAGCTCAAACTTGTTAAATTATCTTTTTAACAATTCCCGAAATAGGTGTGTACTCAAGAAGAGAATCACTCAAAATGAGGCAGTATGCTCGGGTATTATCTTTAAAATTTTCAGTGGCCTCCATCTCAATGCGCAGGTCCACCGCTGAAGATTTTACACTCTCGTTTTGCTTGGACACGTCAAATACAAACATAGCACAATTATTGAAATCAGTGAATGATAAATAGGGCTTGTTTATTTGATTATAATAACTCTGCTGGAATTGACAGTACATGTTGTAGACAGTCAAGTAATCATTACTTTTAAAGTCCAAATTCAAGTGATCATATGGAAATGATTCCGAATTGAGATAAACTCTTATGTTCCTTATATTGTTGTGATCAAATATTGTTGCATCCGCATTAGCTACACCTTTTTTATTTGTTTGAAAGGCTACAATTACATATCTTGGTTTCTCCAAACTACTCGAGGTTTTAACGGCCCATATATCATCTCTAGATTTTTTCAAGGTTGGTAATTCATGTAATTCCCATTTTCGGAATGGAATTAAAATATTTGGATCATTTTTAATTTGTTCCATCAGTTTCAGTTTTAAATCATCATTCAGTTGAATATGTGGTACTCTCCATTCAATTTTATTCAGTTTAAATTTAATTTGTGAAACAACTTGAGCACTATCATCACACACAAAACAGTTTACATCACTAGAGGAGCGAAGTAAAATCAATTCCTGTTTAACATTAATAATCAGCTTTTGATAATCCTCGGCAAAACCCAATAAACATTTTAGAGGTATCAGCGCATAAAAATTTTTGTTGGGAAAATATGTTTTAATATGTCCAGTTTTAGCCCATCCAGCTATCCCTAATTCTTTCATATCCTCAAAATCATTATAGGATAATAATCCTTTCAAAGTACTCGCGATCCCTAAGTCTCGGGTTCGATCGATTTCCACACCATTTAATTCATACCTTATCTCTTCAAATAGGAAAGCAAACGCGTTTGTAACCAACTCAAATTTTTTACCAGCAGTGAGATTGTGTTCAACCTCACCACTCAAGTAAATATAACTGTTTCCAGGAAAGGTGTAAATGTCTTGATTTTGAATTGTTATTCGAATTTCATCGTTATTTTCAAAGTTTGTAGTTCTAGGCTGATAAGTGTGGTATTGATATTTACTGATGCGATCATCATACCGCACTTGTTCGAAAACGTTTTCCATAGTTTTTAATTCTATATCCAAGGGAGGTTAACCTTGACAGATTAATACGTGTTATCTGTTTGAGGGATGAACTCTGAATAACGGGATTGACAAATGTCCTATCGTTTTTATCAAAAACTATCCCCATGTTTTTAATTCTAGTCTAATCAAAATATTTTCTCCTCTAAAATTAATTAATTTGCCTTCTTGATCGATAATTCTAAGAGTAATATTATCAATCCTATCACGAGTATTTAACGGTAGATATAATATATTTTTTGGTTCTATATTTATTGCAAAGCCAGGATCAACTGAGGGGCTAAATTCAAACAACGTATGTGATAATTTTTCGTCGTAATAGGCACCTGAAGTAATATTACACTCAATTCGTACACTATCTACTTTAATTATTTGCACGGGTAAATCTGATGTATGTAGTTGACCGGCCTTTAGTAGCTTTTTCGAAAACCCTAATAATTTACCAATAGTTTTATCAGATGTAAAATCTATATCGAATTTACTTTTAAGTTCACACTGTAAGGTGTTATTATTGGGTTTAAGCGAAAATAGTTTATCAACTTCCTCTTTTTTCTTATCACCAAACAGCTGTTTTTGCAAATAAGTTTCAATGTCTGTAACCTCGTATGAGCCCGTAGGTATATTAACTGTTTTATTGCCGTAAATAAATTTATTGTTAACACCGAATTCAATATTTGGTATTGAATTATATGTATGAAGTCCAATTAACCCCAAACAGTACTGTCGATTTGGTTCAAGTTCTATAGGAGGATAATAGTTTGTGGAGAGTACACTGCTTGTACCTTGTAAGGTGAAGGTCTGAGACATGACTGACACATTTAGAAAAAATTTATTTATTTATATAAAAATTCTATACACAAGTGTCCACAGTTGTACGTATTAAAGGTCTGATATTGATCATGATTATATCTAATTTTACAATTTTTAAAATATTTAATTACTTCCATAGGTGGTGGAAGATTTCCGAAACTATCAAAGTACTGAACACTATTGCCTACTTTTTTATAAGCCACCCAATGCGTACCGCGACCATCCTGGGAATCCAAGTTAATAATACCCGCTTCTATATAAAGAGGTTTAGATGGTAGTGAATCACGCATAAACACTCCTCTAAAATGTTTCACGTTTCGAGCCCCTTTTAGCAAGTCTGTATCGGTTAGTGCGCGGTTGGGTAGCGAGTTTAACAGTTTTTTGTCTTGTGCTGTTTTAGAAAGAGTCCCATTCCTTTTCGATATGGTTTTAAATATAGACCTTTTCCCTGCTTGCCTAGAGCTATAGCCTCCATCGTTTTATTATGCCTCTGTGATTCCTCAAGTTTCGATCGAGCGTCCTTGGCACTGCTTATTGCCTTTGCAATGCCGGAGACTCCACCAGTGAGGGCTCCGAGAGCACTTAAACCGGCAAATATCGGGATAAGTGGCAAAATACCACCCTGCTTTGGAATAGGTATAATTCTAGGAGTTCGAATCCTCTTTTTTCCACCAGCAGCTCTTACAGCAATCTTTGCGGCTGATAATGCAATCTTGCTACTTTCTTTAACACCTCCAGGCTTATCAATTTTTCGACGAAAATTTTTTATAGCTTTCCGAGCCTTCATAACTACTCCACTTCTCAAAGCTGTTTTCTTAATACCCATCCCCGTTTTTGTCTTAATCTTCATCGCGTTGGTAACAGCCCACGCTGCTGCTTTTTCACCGAATTTAGAGTCCTTAGCCTTTACTCTACTCCACGCAGCTTCCGCCAAGATTTTATCCGCTTTATGTCTTTCGCTAATATCCTTATTCTCAGAGTAAGCAATGTCGTGTTGTTTGCAGGCAGCATCCAATGGATTAATGCCGGGGTCACCTCTTTTTAACCGTTTTTCCAAATGTGTGCCAGGTCCACAGTACTGATAGCCGGGGATATGTAATTCAATGGGTAACTTGTTGATTATGGAATTGATGAATCCTCTGCCGCTGTACGCAATCATTTGAGCGTTCATCAGGACTGCTTCGCTATATATAGCCCCTGAAAGATATCGTTGGTGACAGTACGATGAAAGTTGTTAAACAGAAACAATCTCTTACTGTAACAAATTTTGACAACGTAGTGGGGGATGTGTTAAAAAATAATAAGAAAAAACATGGGAATCTATTACCAAATTCTATTAGAGCAGTTATTTGCGGCCCATCTAACTGTGGCAAATCGAATGCAATGTTAACACTCTTGTTTAATGTAAACGGATTGAAATTTGAAAACATTTACATTTATTCAAAGTCTCTTTATCAACCAAAATATAAATACTTGCAAGATATCATTAGTGGGATACCAGAGATTGAATATTTCCCGTATAGAGAGAATGCTGAAATAATTAGCCCTGAAGAAGCTAAGGAAAACTCAATTTTTATTTTTGACGATGTAGCATGTGATAAGCAGGATAAAATCCGTGAATATTTCAGTATGGGTAGACACAATAACATTGATTCGTTCTACCTTTGCCAGACATATACTCGCATACCTAAACACTTGATTCGTGATAATGCAAATTTAATTATATTATTTAAACAGGATGATCTTAACCTAAAACACGTTTACACTGATCACGTAAGTAGTGATATGACTTTTGAAAAATTCAAGTCTTTGTGTGCAGAGTGTTGGAAAGAAAAATATGGTTTTATTACAATAGATAAAGATTCTGATGCGGGTAGGTACCGCAATGGATTCGATGAGTATATAATCATAGACTAAGCAACCACTCTCATCATTATCACAACAAACGTTGCGCGTGTTACGTCAAAAGGTTCATTAGGAAAAGAGGCTCATTCAGAAAAGAGGATCATTCAGAAAAGAGGCTCATTAGGAAAAGAGGCTCATTCAGAAAAGAGGCTCATTAGGAAAAGAGGCTCATTCAGAAAAGAGGCTCATTAGGAAAAGAGGCTCATTCAGAAAAGAGGCTCATTCAGAAAAGAGGCTCATTCAGAAAAGAGGCTCATTCAGAAAAGAGGCTCATTAGGAAAAGAGGCTCATTAGGAAAAGAGGCTCATTCAGAAAAGAGGCTCATTAGGAAAAGAGGCTCATTAGGAAAAGAGGCTCATTCAGAAAAGAGGCTCATTAGGAAAAGAGGCTCATTAAGAAAAGAGGCTCATTCATTAAGATGAGCAACATTCAAAAGAAACTAATACAAGTTCAAAAGGATATTAGAAAAAAAGTGCTGGCTTTAAAATTAAATCGTAGTGAAGATGATGACAGATTGAAAAATTTTTTTCAACCAATTACGGAACCTTTACAAAGCTTAGTTAAGTCTAACGAAGAAATAATTAAGAGTAATGAAGATATAAAACGAGAAAATAAAGAAATAAAACAAGAAAATGAGAAAATCCAGGAAAAATATGATTTCAGTAATATTATTCATGTTGATAAGATTGCTCATTCATCTCCCTTTTCGCAATACAAACCAAAAAGGTTGGACTTTATAGATGATGGAGACGTTTTTACACACGAACCGTCGGAGCAAAATATTTCAACAATTTCTCAACCTGATTCTAAGATAATTCGGGAATATTTGGATCAATTCGCCGCATTACCAAGACAATATGTGGAAAAATTAATAAATGAGGGGGGTGATGACTTTGACACAATTCATGGTATAAATTTCAATCAGGATAATGCTAAATTTAAAATTGGCAATACTGACATTGATTTAGATGAAAATGATTTAATCATTGACGGAGTTAGATATATCGGCACTTCTGGTCTATATGAATTACTATTCAGAAAGGATCCTGTAGCATACAAGGAAGCAGATCGAATAAATTATGTGGATATTCTTAAAAGAACCAATTCATTACATCGACATTTTGATCCTGGGCAACAACTTCAGGGCACTCGGTCACACAAATATAGAAATATTATTAAACCATTGTTGCCACATTCACAACACAGATCAAAGTCTGAAGCAAGCTCGCACAGGTCTAAAGGCGGTCGTGGTTTCGATTCAAATTTAATAGTAGAAAATAAAACTCACAGATATACATATTGGGATGATCCTAATGAATTAATTGAAAGATTATGGTTATTACATGCGTCACGACGAGCTGGAAATAATTCTCACGACAATGAAATTGCATCGATCGAGGAAGAACTGAGAGAAGCTGATATAATTTATTAATTTAATTGTTGCACATCATTCACATAATGTCTGTCGATAAGTTTGGACGTCATTCCAACACGTCTTTGACCGGTGCTCGCGGACCTCCCGGTCCAACAGGCCCTCCCGGTCCAACAGGCCCTCCCGGTCCTTACGGTCTGACAGGTCCCCCCGGTGATCGCGGGCCTCACGGTCTGACAGGTCCCCCCGGTTATAAAGGTGATAGAGGCCCTCCCGGTCCGATCGGTCCGATCGGACCTAGCGGTCCTCCCGGTCCTGGATTCGTTATTACACATCATGGTCATTTTGACATTGGAAGTAAACAATTAAAAAATGTCATGAATCCGGATGATTCAAACGATTGTGCTACAAAACAATATGTGGATACAGTTGCGAGCAAAACAAGAAATCATAGCACAACCAACACTATAAATATGTATAATGCCCTCAAGAATGATTTTAATAATAAACGTAAACAAACTGAATCAAAATTAAATGAACTCAACGTAACTTTCAATAAAAGTGAAAATCTTATTAAAAGCAATTATAATAAAATTGAGCAACTTGGAAATCTTATTAAAAGTAATACTGAAACATTTGAAAATAATCTTTTTAAAAAATACAATACTGAACAATCTGAACAATTTCAAGATAAATTAAACAAACTTAAATACACATTAAGTGAAGAAACTAGATCCGGACTAGTAGAACTTAGAACGACGACAGATGAACTGTCCAAAAATATCACCATGCTAAACAATGATCTGAAGGAATATAAAAAATTGGTACAATCTCGAAGTGTAGAGCAAATGAATAGTAGATTTTATCCATTTACACGAATGTCTGAACTTGTTGATGCATTAAAACGACAACATATAGATATTAGTCATACTTCGATACCACATGCGGACACACCAGCATCAGTGCATCATTCAATATCACCTAAACTCCCAAAGCTGCCTAAGATAGATTTTGATTTACTTGGTAAACCCTCCCATTGATCTCGATCCAAATCGTCAGTATTGTTTGGGATTAATTGGATTCCATACATATAATTCGACAGAGGTGAGGATGAGCAAGATAAAAGCTGATATAGTGAAAGAACTACACAAACCTGCAAGAAAAAAATTCCCACGACGACGGACAATTATCAAAGGATTAGACGATTTGTGGCAAGCAGATTTAGCCGAATTTGGTCTTTATGCAAGAGAAAACAAGGGTTTTAAATTCATATTAGTAGTGATTGATTGTTTCTCAAAATATCTATGGACCGCTCCGTTAAAAGATAAATCTGGTGTAAATGTGGCTAATGCATTTAAAAATATTTTAAAAGATGGACGAACGCCTACAAACTTGCAAACTGATCAAGGAAATGAATTCTACAACTCACATTTTAGGAAGGTAATGCACAGCAACGGAATTAACCACTATTCTACTTACACAATCATGAAAGCCTCTATGGCAGAGCGTGTGATAAGAACTTTAAAAGAACATCTTTATCGCGCATTTAGTTTGCGTGGAAAGTATCAATGGATAGATGTTTTAAGTGAAATTACGTCCAATTACAATAATCGGAAACACAGTACAACTGGAATGCGACCCTATGACGTCACTCAAGATAAGGAGAAGCAGTTGTTAAAAACAATTTACTCACATATCAAAATAGTAGGAAAGAAGATTTTTAAAGTGGGTGATATCGTCCGTATTAGTAAGCAAAAAGCATTATTTAATAAAGGCTACACACCAAATTGGACAACTGAATTATTTAAAATAGCACATGTAAAAGTTTCAAATCCTACCGTTTACCTATTAGAAGATAGTTCGGGGGATCCAATCCAGGGGGCGTTTTATGCTGAAGAACTTTTAAAAACTAAACATAAGGATGTTTACCTAGTGGAAAAAGTGCTGAGGAAAAAGGGAAATAAAGTGTACGTCAAGTGGTTAGGATTAGATAAATCGCAAAATAGCTGGATAGATAAGTCAAATGTATTATAACTACATAAATGTAAATGTTTGTATTATTAAAAATATAAATATGTTTAATAATGGTAATTATTATTAGTTTTCTATTAACCTTCAACGCAACAAGATGTTTATCAAATTAATCACGCTTTTAATCTTTATCAATGCAAGTTCTGAAATTGATGTGAATAAATATTTACATCAGTTTGGATATTTAGATGAAAATAATTTTTTAAAACAAAATGAAGACAATGAATCGCTGATTAATGCTATCGAAACGTTTCAAGAATATTATAACTTACCCATTGATGGAGAATTGAATAACGAAACAATAAATTTAATGAATCGGGTGAGATGTGGATTAAAAGATGTGCAAGAGTTTACAGTGGGGCAATCAGAAGAAAAGTGGAATTTTACGGATTTGACATGGAATTTTCCCAGAGCTTCATTCAATGACATTGAAATAGCCAGTAAAGCGTTTGAAATATGGTCTAAACACACAAACTTAAAGTTTACGAGATCTAGACGAAATGCAAATATAATTATAACATACCAAAAATATAATCATACATTTTATGAATGCTATAAAAAAGCAAATTGTCCTTACCAACTAGATGGAAAAGGAATTATATTAGGACATGCGTTTTTACCTACAATGAATTCAAAAAACGTTGAAATACATTTAGACAAAGATGAAAAATGGTGTCATTATAATTGTTCATCGTCAGAAATTAGTTTGTTGCAAGTACTTTTACACGAAATTGGACATACATTAGGAATTAAACATTCATTTGATATTACATCAATCATGTACGCATACTATTCACCACAAGAAAATCAAACAATTATTGACTTGTCTCAAGATGATATTGATGCTGTTCAAGCTTTATATGGGCAAAAGAAAAATACAACAAAAATATATTCAACATCTACGTCTAAAGCATCCGATATATCAACAACACAAACACCAATTGTTAAAACCACAGATCAGATTATGCCAGAACTTTGTTTGTTACGGGATATTAATACATATTTAATTGTGGAAGACACATTATTTATTATATATGAAAAGTGGGTATGGTATAAAAAATTGAATGATGATGAAATTACCGCACCCCAATCAATCAATCAGTGGTTACCTTTTCTACCTGAGAACTTTACTAAAATTAATGCGATTTATCAAAGACTCGATGGTAACATTGCAATATTTTCAAACGATAAAATTTTTGTAATTAATCCAGATAATTTATCATTAGTATATACGAAAAATTTGATAGATATCGGAATTATTAGAACATGTACCGGAGTACGGGGCGTTGTAAATACATATAGAGGGCAAACATATATATTTTGTGATAATGGGCGTTTTTTTAAAATAAAAGAATGTACATTTGAGGTAGCTAAATTCGGCTTGATTTCTAATGATTTTCCTGGAATTCCAACAAACATCACTGGGGTATTTAGATATACAGATGGATTGTTATATTTTTTTGATAAAGTTAATACTTATGCATTTAATGAATTTTCAAAGAGAGTTGAAAGTGTTCGTAAAAACGGTGTTGACCAATTTAATATCTATTGCACAGCTTCACAAATTTTGTTTAAAATTAAAGCATTATTCAATAACTATTTTGTTTTAAAAGACAGACAAGTTTAACCTTGACAAGTTTGAACTGGTTTGAACAAGTTTAGGCATGTTTGAGCTTGTGGTTAGATAAGGGTCCGGATGTAGATAAGACTATCGCTATATAAGCACACATTTTTGTAATAAAATATTAGTTTACCAGAATCATTCAACGAAAGCACACATTTTCAATCAAATATTAGTTGTCCAGAATCATTCAACGATGTCTGCTACAAATCAAGAAATAACTTTCAATGATGTCATTGACAATCAAATTTCAAATTACGATAATGCGTTCAAGATTGAATTAACACTTTTGGGACAATCAACATATCCTCTAAACAAATCGGCTACAAAGAACGTGAGCATCGGAATAAGCCCAGCCCTAGGATTCATTCCAGTTGTGAAAATCTGGGGCGCTCATTCATGTATCTTCTTCACTGAGGAGGAATGGCTACAGTTTATGAACATCAACCTGAATAATTTACAAAGGCCCATCACCATCGGAGATCACAAGATTACCAAGAATGAATATAAAAATATTATGGCTATATGGATTGAGCAGAGGGAGTTGAGTGTTATTATATCGGAAGAAACATTTTGTAATTTGATGTGTTTGAAACAACTTATTACATGCAAATTGAATAATTTAAAAGCGTTACAATTTTATTCATATTATTGTTCAATTTTATTATCTTGTACAAAGGATTCAAATAGTAATGAATTATATAAAAATGTGTTAAAATGGATTTCTATTTATAAGCATAAACAAAATTCATTTTTGATGTTGGAATGTTTGCATATACATTTTAATAAAATTTGTATTGATTTTGAAATTAAGAAACTTACTCAATAAAATATTTTAAAATACTCTACTGTTTTTATTTAGTATTACTCACATCTCCCCTAATAGTTAAAAAATAATTTTAGTGATTAAAACTAATACGTAGACCGTTGGCTTACAATGCAAATATATTTCATAAATAAATTGTTGGTCCTGAAAAGGACCGTTTTTAAAATGATGATGTCTACCAACTTTCACTAGTGTTTTGATCATTTACCATATAAATTGTTCATCATATTGTTGGGGATTGAATAGGTATTGTTGGGGATTAAATAGGTTGGGGGCCGTTGGTTCCTCATCCGAATTTTCAATTTCCGTGTCTGCATCAAATATTCCCTCATCGTCCGAAATTTCAATCTCCGTGTCATTAGTGTCATTATCGGATATGTAGGGATCTTCGGATATGTACGGTTCCATCCCTAAGTATCCCCTCCTCCAATCTAACCATCTTTGTCTTTGACTTATCCAATCTTCCCTCCACTCTTCCCATCTTTGTCTTTGTATTAGCCTCCTCCCCCTCTCTGCCACTCTTCGCTCCCTTAGCCTCCTCCCCCTCTCTGCCACTCTTCGCTCCCTTAGCCTCCTCCCCAACCACCCAAATTCCCAGTCCTGGACATTCTGGTTTTGTGGAGTTCTTGGCGTGGTAGCAAAAGATGTTGAGGCGAGCGGAGTTGATGTGGAGGTTGCTGGAGTAGGATCCGTACTTGTGGAGGTTGATGAAGTAGGATCCGTACTTGTGGAGGTTGATGGAGTAGGATCCATACTTGTGGAGGTTGATGGAGTAGGATACGTACTTGTGGAGGTTGATGGAGTAGGATCCGTAAGTGTGCGATCTGTTGAAGACGCACTCGGGCTGGAATTATTCAAATAAATCCTCAGCACGTTTTCACGGTAGATCCGTCTCCGACAGATCGCACACTTACGGATTTTCGCGATGCAACCCCCACAAAATAAATGACCACACTTCAATGCAAATCCTACCCAATTTGTTAAGCAAATTGGGCATTCCCCACACCTCGTACCCTCGGTAAATTCGTCACACATTATTTTTTTGTTAGGTTAAAACTTAATCGTAACACTGAATAACTTTCAAGTGTGAATCGCATTATATATTGCGAAAATAGGTGGAGGTGGTGATTACATTCTTAATATCAACAACAATTCAAGATTAATCTTGAATTTCCGTTGCTGATATTAATTAATCTCCACCACAACTTCCATCTAATCGTTGATGATAAAAATTAATCTCCACCACAACTTCCACATAATCTCGAATTTCCGTTGATGATAAAAAATAATCTCCACCACAACTTCCACATAATCTCGAATTTCCTTTGATGATAAAAATTAATCTCCACCACAACTTCCACATAATCTTGAATTTCCGTTGCTGATATTAATTAATCTCCACCACAACTTCCATCTAATCGTTGATGATAAAAATTAATCACCACCACAACATCCACATAATCTTGAATTTCCTTTGATGATATTAATTAATGTCCACCACAACTTCCATCTAATCGTTGATGACAAAAATTAATCTCCACCTATTCTCACATTATATATAATGTGATTCCAACTTAAAAGCTATTCAGTTTGCTGAAAACACTAGTACGGTTCCGTTCGTCAATAATAGTATTACTAAAATGTTTCCGTGTGAGTTTTGTTCTGCAACGTTCGCTCAGAACTTTAATAGAGTGAAACATACAAAAAAATTTCATCCGGAAAAACAAATACCTCTAGCACTTAAAAGAGGTCCAAAGAGGAAGAATGTGAATCCCAGTGAAAGTGTCCCTACACCAAAGAGGAAGAATGTGAATCCCTCTACTAGTGCCTCCACACCTAAACATGCTGAACTGTTAAGGTGTAATCAATGTCAAGAGGAATTTGCCACACCCCAACTTCTTGCGGGACACTCGAGGTCCCAGAGACATATTAACAATGTTGCGCGCTATGACGATGAGGGAGTGAAGGTACTTATGTCGGCCTTTAAGAACCGTATCGCCAGCTATGCCCTTCAAGTCATGGAGGATGAAGAGGTTGACATCCCAACATTTCTCGAGAAGTGTAAAGAGAAGTTTATCCGTCTAGTGGAACGTCAACTGCACACGGTGTTGAAGGTCAACATTGAGCTCTTTGGGTTGTACACCAAACCCGGTGATGAGTGTCAACCGGATCTAAAATCCTTCAACACCCGCTTCGTGGTGGTAACCCCAACCGACGACTTGGAGGAGGTATACGAGAATTTGTGTAACATCGTGCTAACAAAGAGTGAAGAGTTCCAAGTAAGTTTTCTAAAATATTTGTTTATTGTAAAAATCATTGATTTAATTAATGTACGCATTTATTTATAAGCGCTTTTTGTCGCTTGCAGGAGCGAGACAGCGGATGGGCCTTGATAAAGGTGTCCCACCTGGAGGTGAACATCAATAAGTATACCCCCATCCGCGGCTCTTCATACATAGATCTTCCACCCAACATCAAAAAGAAGCAAGCATGTATTAACATCAAAAACAATGATGATGCCTGTTTCGCGTGGTCAGTGACGTCAGCACTGTATCCAGTTGCCCACGGAAACGCTCCACATCGTCCCTCTTCTTATCCGCATTACAGTACGGTGTTAAATTTGATGGGTATGGAGCTACCATTTAAATTAAAACAAATCTCAAAATTTGAAATTTCTAATAATATTTCAATCAATGTGTACGGGTTGGAGTTTAACGTTGAAAAACATGTCCACGAGGTGGTAGGGCCGATTTATTTTACAAAATCCAAGCGCGACAGACATGTTAACCTCCTCTACATCGAGGATGGATTAAAAAGTCATTATGTCTGGATTAAAGATATGTCCAGACTCGTATCATCCCAAGTGTCTAGCCATGAGCACGAAAAATTCTTATGTGATGGGTGTTTGACGTTTTTCTCTACCGAGAACGCGTTATTGGTTCACTCTCAATATGACTGTAATAAAGTCTATACAGTAATGCCAACCACCAATTTAATAAAAAATAAAAATGGTGACATGATACCAGGAAATTTATTATCATTTTCAAATTTCAATTCTAAAATGCGGGTACCATTTGTAGTTTATGCTGATTTTGAATCTCTTCTCATCCCGATTCAAACCTGTGAACCGGATCCACAAAAATCTTATACTTACTCTACACATATTCATACTCCGTATAGTTTTGCTTATTACATTAAATGTAGTTTTAATCAAAACTTAAATAAATTTTTTACATATACTGGTTTGGACTGCCCTAAAGTTTTCATGGAAAAATTGAGCGAAGATGCGAAATTAATTTATGATCAACATTTAAAGCCGATAATTAAAATATCTAAATTAACTCCAGAAGAACAATATTTATTTAACTCTTCGACAGAATGTCATATTTGTAATAAAAAAATTCAAGTGTGTGACAAAGTTAAAGATCATTGTCACTTGACGGGAAAATTTATTGGAGCCGCCCACTCTAAATGCAATTTGAATTATAAACTCCCGACATTTCTACCTATATTTTTCCATAATTTAAGTGGGTACGATTCCCATCTATTTATTAAACAATTTGGTTTAGATACGGATAAAATTGATATAATCCCTCAAAATAAGGAGAAATACATTTCTTTCTCAAAGTCAATTAAAGTCGATAAATATACAGATAAACGAGGCATTCATCGGGATATATATTTTAAGTTAAGATTTTTAGATTCTTTTAGATTCATGGCGTCAAGTTTAGAAAAATTGGCTAAAAATTTAAACATGAACCAATTAAATACAGTTCGCACACATTTTCCTAATCAAGAACATTTTGAATTGTTAACAAAGAAGGGCGTTTTTCCATATCAATATATGGATGATTTTTCTAAATTGGCTGAAACAGAATTACCGCCTAAAAAATCATTTTTTAACTCGTTAACAAACGCAGATATTACTGTTGCGGAGTATGAGCATGCTGAAAACGTTTGGTCAAAATTTAATTGTCAAAATCTTCAGGAATATTCGGATCTATACTTAAAAACAGATGTTTTATTATTAACAGATATTTTTGAAAATTTTCGCGATGTTTGTTTGAACGCATATAATTTGGATCCCGCTCACTATTACACAGCTCCTGGCTTGTCGTGGGATGCTATGCTTAAACTGACAGATATTAAATTAGAACTACTTACGGACTTGGACATGCATCATTTTATTCGGAAAGGTATTCGTGGGGGTATAAGTCAATGCTCATTACGTTACGCTCTAGCGAATAACAAGTACATGTCTGAATTTAATGCTGAAAAATCCTCCACATATCTGACGTACTGGGACGCAAACAATTTATATGGATGGGCTATGTCTCAGATGTTACCATACGCGGACTTTCAGTGGTTAAGCGCGATGGAAATTGCGACTTTTAATGTTTTAAATGTGCCCGATGATTCACCAACGGGATACTTTTTGGAGGTGGACATTGAGTATCCAGAAAATATCCATAATCTACACAACGATCTACCTTTTCTTGCGGAAAACGTTGTGCCTCCCACTTCTAAATTTGTCAACACTAAATTAATTACAAATTTAAATAATAAATCAAAGTACATTATTCATTATCGTAACCTAAAACAGGCTCTACGTAACGGGTTAAACTTAACTAAAATTCACCGAGTAATTTCTTTCAAACAATCGGATTGGTTGAAGAAATATATTGATTTAAATACTGCCATGCGTCAAAATGCTAAAAACGATTTCGAAAAAGATTTTTACAAATTGATGAATAATTCAGTGTTCGGCAAGACTATGGAAAATGTAGATAAGCATGTAGATGTAAAATTGGTGAATCATTGGGAGGATATCGGTCATCGTAAAGGTGCTGAGAGTTTAATCGCTAAATTAAACTTTAACTCTTGTTCAATTTTCACCGAAAATTTGGTAGCGATCCAATTAGATAGATTGAAGGCTGTTTACAACAAGCCCATTTATATCGGTTTTTCCGTTTTAGATCTTAGTAAATTATTAATGTACGATTTTTATTACGACTATTTAAAGTTCAAATATGGTAATAAAGTGAGGTTATGTTATATGGACACAGATAGTTTGACACTTAAAATTGATACTGAGGACGTTTTTGCTGATATGAAGCAGGACTTAACAAAATTTGATACAAGTAATTTTGACCCACACAATCAGTATGGTATCCCACAGCAAAATAAGGCCGTTTTAGGTTTGATGAAGGATGAGAATGGAGGCAAAATTATGGAGGAATTTGTTGGGCTCAGGGCTAAAATGTATGCCAATAACGTCGAGGGTGATTGGTCCAAGAAGGCAAAGGGGGTTAAGAAAAATGTGGTGGTCAAGGATATTTCGGGTGATGATTACAAAAATTGTTTAAACAATTCTGTCACCATCACTCGGAAACAAAATTTATTCCGCTCTATTAAACATACTATTTTTTCAAACAGTCAAAATAAATTGGCCCTATCACCTCACGATGATAAGCGCTATATATGTAAAGACGGTATCGAAACTCTAGCCTGGGGACATATAGATATTGCGGCAGCTCCATATCCTTAAAATTATTTTTTTATGCATCACCTCCTTCACCCAAAATATTTTTCATTAACAACCGTGGATTAAAAACGGTCCTTTTAAGGATCACCATTTTATTTATGGAACACATTCACACCGAACTGTATTTAATAGCTGTGATAAATTATTATAATGTAAGGAGAATTTAAAATAAAATATGTTTAAAATTATTTATTTTTTATAACCTTTACATAAATGTAATATTGTATAAATAATAATAAATATAATTACAAAAATTATCGACCAAAACGGAACCCATAAATGCTGTGTGATGTTTTCATCTGACGCTACTGAGGAATTATTGGTATAATTCATTTTAACTATCGGTAAGTTCTCACTGCCTGGGAATGAAATGTCTGCTATGTGGAGTTCTCACTGCCTGGGAATGAAATGTCTGCTATGTGGAGTTCTCACTGCCTGGGAATGAAATGTCTGCTATGTGGAGTTCTCACTGCCTGGGAATGAAATGTCTGCTATGTGGAGTTCTCACTGCCTGGGAATGAAATGTCTGCTATGTGGAGTTCTCACTGCCTGGGAATGAAATGTCTGCTATGTGGAGTTCTCACTGCCTGGGAATGAAATTTTCGATGTGTTCAAACACTGATGACACTTATATTTTGGTGAGGGTGGTCCATCGATGTGGGTCCTTCCCGTATTGTAGTGTTCAAAACAGGGTAATCTTTCCTTGTCCCTGAAGCTCGGCGGTAAAAATGGCCAGATGTTTAAAAGCTCCAGACCTTCCAACCTCTTCAAGTAATATTCTGGTAAATATTTTAAGTGTTCGGAGGTTAATTTACTTTCGTGGTATGCTTCTATGGCACTGTTAATGCGATCCATTAGAGGCTCTCGTTCCGTATTTGTAAACTGCATTATTGCGACAATGTATATTCAACGCTCACACCTTCCACCACTTTCTCCTACCAGCCAGGGCCCTTATCTACATCCTGTATAACCGGAAACCCTTTCTACTTCCTGCATAACAGGAAACCCTTATCTGCATCCTGTATAACCGGAAACACCTTATCTTATCTAATCAACATCCGACCGGAAACGGAAACCCCTTATCTTATCTACATCCGGCCGGAAACGGAAACCGGAAACCGGAAACGGAAACCGGAAACGGAAACCGGAAACCGGAAACGGAAACCGGAAACGGAAACCGGAAACGGAAACCGGAAACCGGAAACGGAAACCGGAAACGGAAACCGGAAACGGAAACCGGAAACCGGAAACCGGAAACCGGAAACCGGAAACCGGAAACCGGAAGTGGAAACCGGAACTTCCGGGAAGGGAATGAATTGTCCCCGTATCGGCTAAAGTTATCTACTTACGCGGCCAAACCAAATTTTCAGGCTTTTCTAAACTCGAAATTTTACTTCATGCGCCACGCGTATAAAACACTTATTTCAAGTGAAGTTCTAAATATGCTTCTAAAGCATTGTACTAAAGCAGTGTATTTTAAACTTCGCAACATTTCAGTGCTTAACACGCGTGGCGCATGAAGTAAAATTTCGAGTTTAGAAAAGCCTGAAAATTTGCTTTGGCCGCTCCGCGCTTCGCGCTACGCGACCAAACCAAATTTTCAGGCTTTTCTAAACTCGAAATTTTACTTCATGCTTAATCAGGGAGTGGACAACCCTCGTTAGAAGCTTTAAAGTTAACACTTTTCAAAAACAACGAATGCCTAAAAATTTACAGAACACACACAGAGATCTGAATACTTAAAATAAAACTTCCTGGCATAATTCAAAAATGTTAATTATATTTCATTCATTTTTTGAATTAATTTCTCATTTGGCACTTGTTGAAACATATTACAATATATAAAGTTATTGAGAGAAAACACACTTGGTGTTATTTCACGAATTAAAAATTTTATTCCAACTAGTTTCGGTTTGTTAGACCATTTTTAAAGGAATAGTACAGAAAAATGTATTCGCTAGGTATATAACAAAAATATTTGTGCTTTCAGATAATAAGAGAAGTTAAAATTGGAAAACTTCAAATCTCCTCGTTGTCGTTTACGATATTTTGTACGTAATAAAAAAACACTTCTTGCTAGCTCGGTGTTTTATACGCCTGGAGCATGAAGTAAATATTTTGAGTTTAGAAAAGCCGGAAAATTTGGGCCAAGTAATGAATTTAATGCATTTTAAATATCTGTACAACAATGATAAAAAATAATAAAAATATTCACATACTTTTTCTTAAGCAGCAATCGCAAAAAAATCACAAATTAAAAAATCAGAGCAGTAAGAGCAAATCCAAATATTTGAGGTTTCGTTATATGGAAATATTTACTTTATGATTAACAAGGAGTAAAAGACACTTTAGTTGAAATTATTTTTAAATTAAACAAAAAAATTGCTTTAGACATTCAATAATTTAAATTGTAAAATTAACAAAAGTAACTATCTTATTTAGTGTGGCGTGACGATTGAAGGTGTAAAGTTTGCTGTAAGTTTTTAGACATTATTTTTTTTAAATGGTTTAATAAGACGCATTAAACGGGTATTTCACACTCCCAAGTTAAGCATGAAGTAAAATTTTGAGTTTAAAAAAGCCTAAAAATTTGGTTTACAGAAAGTTTTGTACATTTTTCTAAACTAACTTAACTCAATACAAATAGGTAATTCGTTTATATTTAATCAACAAAAATCGAAATTTCTGTTTAATTGTACCTATTAATGCAAATATTAAAACCAATAATAGTATTTAACATTATTAGCATTGTTAAAACGGTTTTTACTTACGGACAGAAGGATATGACTGGCGAGTAGGGATGGCAACGATACATCGATATATTAAATATATCGATATTTTTTCAAATATATCGATATATAAATATCGATGTAATAGTTTCGATATATCGCAAAATATATCGATATTTTTGTGTAAATACCTATATCAAAAAACTAATTAATTGCAAATTGCACGCACCACAATTTGGCGAAACTTCAATCTAGTTTGTTTTATCACTCGTTAAATTTCTCAGCACCATCTAGCGTCGAGAAGCGCAAATAACTTATTAGGTACCTGTATTTGATACAATAGGTACCCGAATTATCGGCTATAATTGGGATTCCTTTGAATTACTTGAACGGAATCCAGTTCTTCCCCGAAAATTTTTGTCGGGGAATACCCGTTCGAAGTTTATAAATACACCTCAACAAAAAAATTTTCTGCAGTCTGCAAAGAGCTTTGAAAGTGTTTGCTGTGAATAAATAATAGTGTGATTGTTCAAAAGTTTAGTGAAGTTGAAAATAAAATAATCTTGATTTATTACATAAATTTAAAGTGACTGATTGTTGGTCCTGAAAATATGGCTCCTCCGAGAAGTAACATTTGGAAACATTTTCAAAAAGTTACTCCCAATACTGCTAAATGCAATTTGTGTGCCAAGGTGCTGAAGACTTCGGGCAATACAACAAATTTGAAAACACATTTAAAACAAAAACACTCCTCCATCTTACAACATTTAACTGAGGAGAAAAAGGAGACTGATGAACCAAAGAAGAAAAAACGTCCATCCCAACCCGAAAGTCGAATGGATGTAGAAACGGCTGGGACTAGTAGTTCACTACATCAAGATGAGGTATGACTAATAGAACCGCAATTGTTAATGAATTTATTAGTTAATATTATTTCTAGAAAAATCTGATTGCTTCACAAGAATTTGATGATGATGTTCATTCATCAACTTCAACAATGACGGTTTCTGAATATGATGTTGAACCAAGCACAAGTACAGAAAAATCAAGCTCATTATACAAGCAAGCTACAATTGTGTCTACCTTCAAAACAATTTCATCTTTCAAAGGTAAAGCAAAAGTTTATAGTACTTGCATGAATGCATCATTTGTTTTTATTTTTAGATGGTGGCTCTAAAAATGTGAAACTAACGGAAGCATTAATAAAATTTATTGTTCAGGATAATTTGCCATTCAATATTGTAGAGGGTAAAGGTTTTCTGTCTTTGATGAAACAAGTGGCACCTTTATACAAAGTACCAACCAGAAACACCATCAAAAATAATGTTGATAGAAAGTTCGAAGTGATTTCAACAGCATTTAAAAATATATTGAAAAAATCGAAGTATTTCACAATTACGACGGATATATGGACTGCCGATATGCAGACCAAAAGTTTTATGGGCATCACTGTCCACTTTGTACATGACATGAAGTTAACATCAGCGACAATAGGTATTGTTGAATTATCAGAGTCTCACACGGCAGACTATATTGCTTTAGAATTAGGCAAAGCTCTTCAAAATTGGGGAATTGATCCTAATGATGTTGTTGCTGTAGTGACGGACAATGCAGCCAATATGGTCAAAGCTATGCATGACAAATTTGGGAAAAACCGACACATCCCATGCTTCGCACATACCCTCAATTTGGTGTGTGAAAATTCAATTACAAACACAGAAGGTTTGAGTATTATTATTGACAAGATACGATCAATAGTAGTATGGTTCAAAAGAAGCGTTAAGGCTAGTGATCAATTAAGAAAAATACAAATCGATGCAGGAACGATAGAAGGAAACATTAAAAAAATGATTTTGGATGTCAAAACTCGCTGGAACTCCACATATTACATGATAGAGAGATTTCTACTAATGTCATCTATGGTCAGCAATATTTTGTTTTCCGATGTTAATGCTCCAAATATGATTACTGCAGCCGAAGTTGAGCATTTACGAGAAATATGCAAACTTTTGAAGCCACTAGAAAGGATGACAGTAGAGATAAGTGGCGAAAATTACCCCACAATAAGTAAAGTAATACCAATGATTGGTTGTCTGATAAACCAGTACAACAATTATTCGCCCCAGTATGAAGTAGGTAAACACTTGAAAACATCATTATTAAAAGAAATCGAAAAGAGGTTTGGTGCTATTGAGAAATCTTATATACCAGCTGTTTCCACAATATTGGATTCTCGATTTAAACAAATAAACTTCAGGGATCCTCAAGTCCTGGGCACAGTGATGCGACACATCAAAAGTGAGATCGCGACTTTCCAAAGCACTTCTTCATCATCAGAATCTTCTGATTCGGATACTGAAGAACCGGAATTTGATATATGGGCGCACCATAAAAAATTAGCGCACACTAAAAAAAGTGGGCAAGGGAAATTACATAAAGATAGTGAACTCAATCAATATTTAAGTTTGCCAGTTAGAAACTTGAAAGACGATCCCTTGGACACCTGGAGCGAAATGAAATTGGTATATCCCAACTTATTTAAAGTGGCGGCAAAATATTTTTGTGTTGTAGCAACGTCGGTCCCCAGCGAGAGGCTATTTTCAAAAGCCGGAGCAACAGCTACTAAAAGTCGTAACCGTCTCACGGGAAGTAGGCTTTCCAAATTATTATTTTTGAGCTCTTTGCCTGATAACTTGCATTTGTGGAACTGATGTATTCACCTAATGCACAAAATCACAAATGCAGGCAAACAGTCTTGTTCCTGTAAGACATTTAATTGTAAACTTGACTAAATTGTAATAAAAAATACATTTTAATTTTTTTTTGTAAAAACATGCAATTTTGTAGAACACTTTTAACTTGTACTTACTTAATCAAAAAATACACTTATTTTTTTTTAATGTATTACCTTTCAATATTTCCTCAGTACCTACTTTACGTTTCAAAAACTTTAGATTCGATTGATTTGAATATAATAAAAAAATATATCGATATTTTTCATGATATCGATATTTTTGTTTAGATATATCGCATGTATCGATATATAGCTTTCGATATATCATATGATGATTATATCGATATATTTATATTTTTTGCCATCCCTACTGGCGAGTCGCTAGACGAGCCAGTCACCTTCTGGAGCCAGTAAAACCCGTTAACTTGCGTATATTGTTATATATTTTATTTGTTAATCATTTATAATTAATTAAAATACAATTATTTGGTAAATTTAAACAAATTGGAATTACAAAAAAATATGTAGTAAGTTATGAAACATTTCCGTGGATACTTATGTTGTTTATTTGATTAAATCAAATTTATTTATTTATTTATTTATTAACGGAATCTCCATTTTATTACATAAGTACATATACATATTGTAATATATGGTAAAAATAACAAAAAACATAAAAATCATATAAAGAATTACATTGAATTATAACCGACTAAGACTACTGAACAAAAATAACAAAAACCATATAAAGAGTTACAAAAATTATTTCGCAATTCGTTTAACATGAGCGTGTATTTATTGTATTTTTCTTTAATAAATTCAATTCACGAAAAACTTTAAATTACTATTCCAGTACTAACTTGTTAAATTTTAACAAATTAGTATACTGACTTGTTAAAATTTTACAAGTCAGTAGCTTGAAAACATAACCTTACTTGTTTAATACTGTCTATTGATAAATTGACGTTTACAAATGAGAGACAAATAAATACATTTTTGTTATCAATACATCGTAGTTTCTTGAATCAATTGTAGAAACTTTTGCAATTTAAAAAGAAAATAACTTACTACAAGCGCTGAGAAAATTGTGAGTGCCCGGCGCATTCGCCAATTTTATACTCCACTATATTATTTACATAACGAGTTAATTTAAAAAGTTTTCAACTAATTCTGTATATAATTATTTACTTAACGAAATTCGATTTACTCAGGGTTAGTTTCAAGTATCGCGAATAGTAAAATAGATAGTGTGGATAGCAGGATATAACGTCTGGAGATGATTCAATTAGTAGACTTAAACCTTTAATCCCCTGTAGTCTGGGCAATTAAATAAACCGGCCGTACACACTGCTGGAACTATTGTGCTTAATTTGCCGAAAGATAAAGTCGGATGGTCCAAGTAAAACACGACAAACGTAGGCCAATGAGCGAAGGGGGTAGAAAAGGGTCCTCACTTGGAGACCTTCGAGCCCTCCGGCAAATAATTCTCCAAAACTAATCCCATCTTAACAACAAATTTAGCCTAATTGTCCTATTATAAATTGTTGATAACCCTACGAGAAAGGGTAATTATTAGGAATAACTAATGCGTTTTATAAGCTCGTGTTATTGTCGAGAACATGAGTGTTTGTTAGATTATATATGTGTAACTTTAGGATTTGTGGAAATTGTAAAATGGCAATAATGTAAATTGGGTTAATATTTGTATACATCAGAGCTGAGTAGGATTTGATCATTCAGGATTCGAATTGTGGATTCGAATACTTTTCCAGGATTTAATTCGTGGATTCGAATCCTATAATAGTTTAAACAAGATAAATTAAAATTCAAAACTATTTATCGTCTTAAGTTATCTTATTAATTAAAACATTGTTTGCATTTTCACCAATAGTTTTTTCGAATTTTATATATTATACCTATAATAGTAATAATATATAAAATTACAAAAAAACTATTGG
The DNA here is from genome assembly GCA_932526585.2 of Philonthus cognatus. NCBI lineage: Eukaryota > Metazoa > Arthropoda > Insecta > Coleoptera > Staphylinidae > Philonthus > Philonthus cognatus. The sequence continues at coordinate 50,892,358 of OW052247.1, read as the reverse complement.
TGAAAATGCAAACAATGTCTTAATTAATAAGATAACTTAAGACGATAAATAGTTTTGAATTTTAATTTATCTTGTTTAAACTATTATAGGATTCCAAAGAGGTATTCGAATACTATTCTCCCTTGTCTCGCGACCAATCCAAATTTTCAGGCTTTTCTAAGCTCGAAATTTTACTTCACGCTTAATTAAGGACTGGAAACACTCATTAGAAGCTTAAAATTGAACGACTTAGTACAAACAACGAATGCCTAAAAATATACAAGGTATCTTTTATTAACCTTATTTTTTTCTAACATTTAACGAGTGACTTTATTTCTTTTAATATTTTACAAGTGCGTGTTTATAGAAATCCTTATCGCAATTAAAATATTTTTACTAAACTCCGGCGAGTTGAGTTGGTGGGGCGGCGGACGCGCACGTTTGAGCGTCGCGACGCTCTTTCCCTCGCGGAAAATTGGTTAGTTTTCGCCGTGGTTTTCATGCGGGATCAGCTAGAGACGCACGCGATGCGAAACGCGCGTCTGCACGCGATGTTCCCTACGAGATAAATTGTTGCGATAAGTTGCTCGAGAAACCAGGAGGGAAATTATGGTGGAAATGTAGGCTGATTATTTCAGGAAGAGGAAGAAGATAATTTACGTGGGTTTAATTATGCTGATAAAGGGGCTATTTTATATGTAAGTAAAATTTTAGCAAAATTTGTAGAAATAGTTTTCTTTGTTATTAAAGTGAAGACAACACAGACTTTTCTAACCAATTACATTTTCACGATGTAATTGAAACTACTCACAGAAGTAAAATAATAATTATATATGTGTTCGTGAGTTATGTGAAGATTGTTATAATAGTAATAAAAAGCGGTTAAATTCATTTCTTCAATGTTTTTATTTAAGTACTATATGTACATGTTAGTTAACTATTGATAGTGGACACTTAGTGTCCAAAATGTACATATAGTACTTAAATAAAAACGGTTAAGAAAGGAATGTAACCGCTTTATAACACTATTAAAATATTAATTGTTTAAAAAAGTTAACGTTTGGCCTTTCAAACATGTTTACTTTTTTAGACAACTTTTATTATATTATAATAAAAATAAACTTATGTCTGGTTTCACCACTTCTATTAAATATTATTTGTTGAATAAATTTATTTGTTGATTGGAATATACATTTTCCATGTCATGAACATCAATGTCATGTAAATTGATTGACTTTTTGACATGGATGTAACTATTACTAACAATTGGTCGATTTGATTGACGTTGGTGATGCCCTGCAATAATATAATTAATGATATATTTTAAGTATATTTTAATTATGACGGCTTTTTAAACATGTTAACTTTTTTATACAACTTGTATTTTACTTCTGAGACTAGTTTCAATTAAACTTAGTTTGAGAATGATTACCGTAAATGTAAAACTAGTCGCAGAAGTAAAATACATGTGGTATTACAAGCTAAGTGTTTTATTTATCTTAATATTGAAAATGTCTGTATTATAGTGAACGCTTCTAAGATTCAAGAACTTTATTTCACTCTATTTTAATGGCGTTTCTCAAGTTTCAACATTCATGTTTTATAACTATATTTATTTTAAGTTTGCTTATTTAATAAAAATACATTCTTGTCTTAAGGGGATACAATTTTTTTTTGTTTGGCTGTATTTATAATTAATAGGTAAAATTAAATAATTAGTTACGATAAATTTTCTTTATGTTAAAATTAAGTCGTCACATATGTCTGCATCTAGTAAATAGGAGACGTTCGCTGGATCATTCAACAAAAATTAGGATATTATTATTATGGCTTATGACAAAACAAAAAAGTATATCTTGTTCATAATATATAAAATTACGAAAATATTTGTGTAAAAGTATATCTGGTTGTGGTTACATTTATAGTAGATTACAGTATGTAACAGCAAACACTTGTATAATCCAATGTCCGTCGGGGTATTAGCTCGGGAAGTTTCATTTAGTCTTTGTAAGACAAATTTGTTGCAGATTGTATAAAGAATCACGCTTTTAGTATTCTAATATCAACTATTGGCAATTTCATTCAGACTTAAGTATATTTTTATAGTTTAATCACAAAATTCGTCATATAATTTGTCATATATTTTAACAGCATTTAAAATTCATTTTGATATTTTTAAATAATAGAAAGTCTACATTATTCAAAATATATCGATATTCATTTTAAATGCGCTTAAATTATACTACAAAATAGGCTTATATTTAACATCTTTCACATTATTTTACACCACTTAAAATACTGATAAAAAAGTAATAATTGACTTTCTTATACTAACATTTTAGCAATATATTCAGTGGCGTGGCGTGGGCTTCAACCGCCCGGGGTGAAGGCCAAAATTGCGGTCCCCTCATTTAGGTATTATTAATAAACTTCAAAAAAAAAAAAATCCCTGTCTTTTGAATATAAATTCATTTTGTGAATTATATTTTTTTCCGATTTCTGATAAAATTTAATAGTATCCAAATAAAACATCAAAATTAAATACAACTTAAAAACAAATATTTCAAAGATGACAAATTTTGAATTTTAAATAATAAATTTTATTTTATATAAAACTTGGAAAATTCAATTGATATTGACAGCAATTGACAAATCTTCAAAATTGATCAAAATAACCCCCATTTTGATCAATTTTGAAGATTTGTCAATTGCTGTCAATATCAATTGAATTTTCCAAGTTTTATATAAAATAAAATTTATTATTTAAAATTCAAAATTTGTCATCTTTGAAATATTTGTTTTTATGTTGTATTTAATTTTGATGTTTTATTTGGATACTATTAAATTTTATCAGAAATCGGAAAAAATATAATTATTTGACAGTTATGATATATTTAAAAGTTAATACGTCCATGACAGTTGGCATTTAGTCTGAATGTCACATTTATTTTATATGTATAATGCTTATTTAGGAAAATTCCATTTAAAGTACATAATATTTAATTTTAACAATTAATTTGTTGTTAAAATTAAAGATTATGTACTTTAAATGGAATTTTTCTAAATAAGCATTTAACATATAAAATAAATGTGACATTAATAATAAATAAGTTAAAATATAAAATCAGAACCAATATACAAATAAAACAAACAAATTTAATTTATAATGTCAGATTTATCTTATAACATCACACGATATTTAGATTATTATGACAGTTGGAATTTGTGATATTTCTCAGTTTGAAATGCCCATATCTTCACTTTAAATCAGTGTTTTGTACGCGTGGCGCATGAAGTAAAATTTCGAGTTGAGAAAAGCCCGAATTTGGATTTGGACGCTGCGCGTCCAAATCCAAATTCTTAGGGCTTTTCTCAACTCGAAATTTTACTTCATGCTTAGTCTGGGAGTGGAAGACCCTCGTTTAGTTTTTTGAAAATGTTAATGAATTTTTAAGATTTTAGTTAATTATCAAGGTGTTTACAATTTTTCATGAATATCCAATATTTTAATTGATTTTTAACGCTTTGCGTAAATTTTCTAAGATTTTGTTTAATTTTCAAAATCCTGACGGGTTTCTTGAATATCCGAAAATGTCGATACTTTTCATAAGTTTTTAAAATGTTCAATTTTCAAAATTCTTTAACTTAAAAAAGTTTTGTATGAAATTCGAACATTTCTGTTAATTTTTAACAATCAAATGATTTTTCTAAAATTTCTACATTTTCGATAAATGTGAACTATACACTTTTTATGAATTTTCGTAATTTTTTTTAAATCTTGGTAGTTTTCGTAAATTCCCTCAATTTTTCTTAAATTTAAACATTTTGATAGTTTTCATAAACTTTCAAGATATTCGTTAATTTTTATTTTATTCATTTTTATTAAATTCAAATATTTTGATAGCTTTCATAAACTTTCAAGATTTTCGTTAATTTTTTAAAATCTTAATATTTTTCGTAAATTTCCTAAATATTCGTTACATTTAAAAATATTGACACTTTTTAGGAACAGTTTCTATGATTTTCATAATTCTACAGGATTTGGATAATTTTCCAAGAAATTTTGAAAATAAAATCGCGTTTTTGATTTAATCCTATTTCATTTTCATAAGCTACAACGTAGCTTATTTTAAAAAGAATCAACTTTCTTATGAAATTTAAAAAAAAACATCGATATTAATAAAATAGTTTCAAAGCGTCAAAGTGTATTTTTTTATTTCATAAGAAAGTCTATTCTTTTTGTAATAATCTACGTGAGTTTTAAAAGTTGAAGTTGATTCGCCGTTTTGAAACTTGATTCTAATCATATCAATGTTTTTTTGTTTGTTTTACAAGAACGTCCATTTTTTTTTTTTGTAATAATCGGGAGTTGTTACAAAATTCGAAGTGATTCTAATAATATCAATGTATTTTAACTTGGAATGAAAACACCAACACTTGCTTCACAATATTTTTAATTTTTGCCAAATGTACATTTCGAGTACTATGTACTCGTTATCAATAGCTTACTTACTCAATGTATTATTTTTGTAATAATCTACGTGAGTTTTAAAAGTCGAAGTCGATTTGACTATTTCAAACTTGATTTTAATAATATCAATGTTCCTTTCTTCATTTCATAAGAAAGTATATTATTTTTGTAATAACGACGGGATTTTTTTTAACTTATGGAAATTAAATTATAAATTATATTTGGATTTCTCGATTTAAATTCGTTTAATTCCAAGAATTCGACTTTATTTATGCAATATTAATTTATTTATATCTCGATAGATACAGGTATCAAAAACAAAGAAATGTTAATATTACTTAAAGTTTATACAGATAAATCTTAGTAATAACTAATATCAATGTTAGTATTCTTTCAAACGAGAATAATTCAAATTCAAAACTATTTGAATTCGAGAAAATAAGCTTACGCTTCTTATAGTTTGCACACTTTATTCTTTATCTAAAAAGACATTGCATTATTTTTTTAGTAATCTGTGTAATTTTTATTAAAAAAAAGTGTTTTTGTTACCTAATATTCTATAAATTTTTTTAATTTACTCATGTATTTTCAGTTTGTCGGTCTTTTTTCCTCAATTTTCACTTTGACCTTTCAAAACTTTTATTTTGTTTTATATAATTTATATAAACGGGAATACCTTATCACACAAAATAGATAAAAATACTTAACATTATTCTGACATCAACATCGTTATTCTGTATGTCAGAAAAACTACGATCTACTCGTATCAATCTGTGAGATTGTCGACATTTTAAAATTCTAGGAATTTTGTAGAATCAATTTTACTTACGGGTATATTAAAAAATTAAATTATTCAAACGTTATGAATTTAAAAACAAACATCTTCATTTTAAATTCATAACGTTTGAATAAATTAATTTTTTAATATGCTCATAAGTAAAATTGATTCTACAAAATTCCTAGAATTTTAAAATGTAATATGTTCGAATTTGATTAAAATTTGCTGAAATTTCTTGCATGCGATGAAAATTATATTACAACTTCGATACATCAATAGGATTTCACGAAATTTCGAAACTTCGCAAACGAATGCAAATGTAATTAAAAGTCCGTACTATAGATTATTCATTCAATGTTATCGTTTTATTGAATAGTTTGTTCAAGTCTGAAAATCAAATATCTGTATTTATTTTTTCAATCGATCAATTATTTTTGAAATTTATAGCAGAATACATGCAGGGAGTTCTTGTTTTTAAGAGGAAGTCGACCGCTCTCTAAACGTATAAAACTAAGCATACTGCCGTCTTAATTACATCCTTGTTTAGGGATGAAATATTTTGAAAAAATAGGCATACTTTAAGGAAAGTAAAATCTTAATTCCTGTCTTAATAAAATATTTCCCACTTTGACCGTTCCTTTATAAAAAAATATCAAACATTGTTAAACTAGCGTAATCGCATCTTCAATATAATTTTTTTCTGCAACATTTATAAAAAATATTGGGAAACTAAATCAGTTACATTGTAGAAAAATTCTTTTCAAAGAATTTTGATTTTTTCCAATTATTTCTATCGTACAATAAATTCACTGGGATGTCGCGCGATATTGAAGTTTCAGAAAATTTGAAAAACTGTTTTACGCGCGACATCCTAGTGACTATATTTAACCAAATAAATAAATGAAAAAAATCACATATCTTTGCAAAAGAATTATTTACAATGTGACTGATTTAGTTTTTCAATATTTTTTATAGATACTGCAGACAAAAATAAAATTAGGAACGCGATTTCGCTAGTTTACCAATGCGTTTAAATTAAAGTTTCTAACGAGAGTTTCCAGTCCCTGGTTAAGCATGAAGTAAAATTTCGAGTTTAGAAAAGCCTGAAAATTTGGATTGGTCGCGTAGCGAAGCGAAGCAACCAATCCAAATTTTCAGGGTTTTCTAAACTCGAAATTTTACTTCACGCGCCACGCGTATAAAACACCAATTTAAAGTAAAGTTTAATATGCACTGCTTAAGTTTGATCCTACGTTAATACATTTTACAAATGTTATGGTTGTGATCAAAGCTACATTTATTTCTATACAGTTATTCTTTTAAGAAAACATATCCCAATTATAAGCTGTACATTTTCAGATATTTGTTTTTTTAAGTACTATTTGAATTACGTATATACATTGAGTTTTTCTTTCAAGTATAATATGCATACGCTTTTTTAAGAGTTTAATTTGAAACTTAAAACGAGTGTTTTCCACTCCCAGACTAATCATGAAGTAAAATTTTGAGTTTAGAAAAGCATGAAAATTTGGTTTGGTCGCGTAGCGCAAAACGCGGAGCGACCAAACCAAATTTTCAGGCTTTTCTAAACTCGAAATTTTACTTCATGCGCCACGCGTATATAACACTGATTTCAACTGAAGTTCGCTTGTTTACAATAATTCAGTGTTTTTAGTGTTTTATACGCGTAGCGCATGAAGTAAAATTTCGAGTTTAGAAAAGCCTGAAAATTTGGTTTGGTCGCTCCGCGCTTCGCGCTACGCGACCAAACCAAATTTTCAGGCTTTTCTAAACTCGAAATTTTACTTCATGCTTAATCTGGGAGTGGAAAACACTTAGTTTAGGCTTCAAATTGAACTCTTAAAAAAGCGTATGCATATTTATACTTAAAAGAAATATGCTTTGTATATATTTGTTGATCAACAAAAAATATGAATGTTAAAGTAGTATTTAAGTATAAATGAAATTGCCAATTCTTGGTTGCAGAATACTTCAAACATTAAAAGTGCGATTCTTTTCGCAATCTACAACAAGTTAGTCTTACAAAGACTATATCAAACATTCATTATAGTCTTTGTAAGACTAACTTGTTGTAGATTGCGAAAAGAATCGCACTTTTAATGTTTGAAGTATTCTGCAACCAAGAATTGGCAATTTCATTTATACTTATGTTTGAACGGTAACGTGACCGCCAGTCTGAGGTGTCAAATTGTTTAGAGGGAATGGCAAAGCTATACTGATGAGAGATAAATCTCGAAACGCGTCTATAGATGGCCTGAATAATTTGACCCAAATTGTTACATTTGCAGTAGGTTACTGTATGTAACAGCAAACACTTGTTGTATAATTCAATATCCGTCGGGGTATTAGCCCGGGAAGTAGTTGTTTCAATGAATGTTTGATATAGTCTTTGTAAGACTAACTTGTTGTAGATTGCGAAAAGAATCGCACTTTTAATGTTTAAAGTAGTATTTTGTGGAGTTTAAATATTTGTCAGTTTTAGTAAATATTAGGTTGTTCGGAAAAATTCAAAACTTCAAATTCAAAATGATTATATCACAGAAAATACATAAACTTAAATTAAACTAAACTACTCAAAAGAGAAAAGTAGTCGCTTTTAAAAAGTGGCATACATTTTATGCGAGTTTCGGAATCTTGTTGAAACTTGGTACATATATAGATACGTTGTTTAATTAAATAATTCTACAACTTTTTTAAACAAAAAATAAAATTTGTACATTTTGTATAGATTACGACTTAGTAGTTACCAAAACTAAAGTAATCTAGGGATTTTCCTATATCAAAATGTCGTATCTTAAGTCAGTTTTATTTAATGATTGTGAACTGCTCTTGCTAACGAAAAAGACGATCTTCACCTTTCATTTGTGAAAAATTTCATTTGTTGTGCATCTTGAATGTGTTTACCCCTAATGTTGAGAAGAAATTTTAACAAGTACACTAGCATTTATGCATGTAATAACAATGTTAACCACACTTTGTTTTTGGTTACTTAATTAATCTAACTTAATTTAACATAAACAAACTTGATGATATTTTATAATAATATTATTATTATTATTATTATTCTTTATTTACGGAATTCACCTTTTTTACAATTGAAATTAACACAATTAGTTGTATAAAGTAACACATCATACTCATTACGTTACTAAGTATAACCAAAATTAATGTATAAACAAAATATTATCAAAAAAAAAAATATAATATATATGAGAAATATGTTTTACAAAGGGATAACCTGAATCGCAAACACCAAACGGTTCAATGGCTAAGGTTAAATTATTGTTGCTTATCCGATTATATAAAATGCATTAAATATGTAGAAATTATTAATGATAAATGATAAGTTTTCAAATATATCAAGTTTCAATAAGTTTTTTAAACTCGCATTAAAGTTACGCTACTTTCAAAAAGTGACAGCTTTTTTATTTTGAGTATTGTATATACAGGGTGTCTCAGACCGCCCGTACCAGCCTTTTATTTCGACAACGCTTGGTCGAATGTGACTGGGACAAAAAAATTTATTACCAAAGTGAACCCAAGGAATATTTTTTACCGGAATAATCTGGAGTACCCGGAACCGGAAGTAACTTTAAAATTTCAAATAGCAATATAGGTCGAGTATGGTATAAATTGATAGGTCTTTTTAAAAGAAACAACTTTTATTAAAATGTTTTTTTAATATTTTGCATATTTACAAAAATAAACAAAAAAACTAAATTATAAACTAGTTATCCATTCAACACTCAATTTCCTCAAGTAGGCTTTGCTTTTTTGTTATGTCAAAATAATTGATGTTCGTGAATATTTGAAGTTAAATAGATTATTATTATCAAAGTATTGAATGTGTCAACATGGTTTTTACAAACCTCGAAGGTTTTGATATGCTGATGATATTAGGTGAATGCGGCCAAAACTATCGTGCTTCTGAGCGAATTTATGTTGAGCGATACCCTCAACGAGCCAGTCAAAAAATGTTTTTCGGCGCCTTGCAGAATGAGTTAAGACAACTGGTAAGCTACAGCCCAGCCACAACAAAGGTCGAAGTATCAGAAAACGTGTACAAGATAAAAGAGCACCAGATATTCTTGTAGCAATTGCTCTGGACCCGAACATCTCGACTAGAAGAATTGAAATCGATGCTGGAATAAGTCGCTCCACTGCTTGGAGAGTTTTAAAAACAAACAAATTCGATCTATACCATATCTCTTTACACCAGAAACTTGAAGAGCGGGTTTTTCAAGATAGGTTGAATTTTGGTGAATGGATGTCTCATAAAAATTATAATTTCCATTACAAAATTTTATGAATGACAGAGGCGACATTAAAAAAAAACCGGGTTGTTAATTTACATAATGCTCACTACTGGAGTAATAAAAACCCTCATTGGTTAAGAGAAGTTGATAATCAACACGTGTGGACCCTTAATGGTTGGTGTGGTATTTTAGGAAACCAAATAATTAGTCCGCATTCTTACCTAATAACATCAGCATATCAAACCCTTCGAGGTTTGTAAACACCATGTTGACATTCAATACATTGATAATAATAAGTTATTTTACTTCAAATATTCACGAACATCAATTATTTTGACATAACAAAAAAGCAAAGCCTACTTGAGGAAATTGAGTGTTGAATGGATAACTAATTTTCAATTTCGTTTTTTTAGTTTATTTTTGTAAATATGCAAAATATTAATAAAACATTCTAATAAAAGTTGTTTCTTTTAAAAAGACCTATCAATTAATACCATACTCGACCTATGTTGCCATTTGAAATTTTAAAGTTACTTCCGGTTCCGGGTACTTCCGGATTATTCCGGTAAAAAATAAATTCATCAGTGGATTTCTTGGGTTCACTTTGGTAATAACATTTTTTGTCCCAGTCACATTCGACCAAGCGTTGTCGAAATAAAAGGCTGGTACGGGTGGTCTGAGACACCCTGTATATTGTTTAGAAAAGCCATCTTGTAAATTTGAAAATTAAAATATCATATTTTAATGCCTTGCAAACAAAGTTGATGATCCGATTTTTCAATCACCGGCAATTCGGTAAATTTGTGAATCAATACTGGTTTATTGATAATTAACCGGTAAATTATAATATCGTCATTTTATAGCATTTAATAATTTACCTTTACGAGGGTTTCCACTCCTTGATTAAGCATGAAGTAAAATTTCGAGTTTAGAAAAGCCTAAGAATTTGGATTGGCCGCGTAGCGAAGCGGAGCGGCCAATCCAAATTAGGCTTTTCTAAACTCGAAATTTTACTTCATGCGCCACGCGTACAAATCACTGACTTAAAATAGAGTTCAAAATATACTGCTTAAGTTTGATGTTAACAACTTATCCCAAATATACTTTTTTTTCTTTTGAGTAGTGTAAATATATTGTTTAGAAGAGCCATCTTGTTAATTTGAATATTAAAATATCATATTTTAATGCCTTGTAAACAAAGTTATAATTTTTTTTAAATTTAATAACTTTGTTCAGAAGGTATTAAAATATGATATTTTAATATTCAAATTAACAAGATGGCTCTAATAAACAATATATATATACATTTTTACCGAATCAACTCATTAAATGGCATAGATTATTACATTACAGACGATTAATTAAACAAAACACTTTTATATGATTTACAAATGTTTCTCTTAAATTCGCTCTTTCCTAATATTTTATCGTAAAATTGAAAGATTGATTAAACTTTCAATTTTGCCTTAAAATACGATAATATTTTGCTTCGTCAATTTTTCCCTTGTGATATTTGAATATTTTATCTAAAAGGCTTCTTAAGGAAAAGCGCAAATGTCTATAAATATTTTATAAAACAGGCGCTATATACGAAATTTCAAGAAGTTCGTCGCTGGTCCCCACATAAAATAAACATAAAGTTTTCATGCCATACATGTACCCATGTATAAAACATGAGAAACGCATACGGCAAAATAGAATTCAAATGGTGAACTAGCATCGAAACAGATGAAACGTGAAAAATAAATCGTTATATTTTATCAAAATAACGTACACTTTCTTTAATCTAGGAACATATGTGTATACCAAATTCCTGTAATATAAAACTAGCAATAAAAATGAAATAACGTCCTCTAAATCGAATTGATATTTTCTGAAATCGTAGATTTTACATAAAATTTCAATTTCAAGCGTTAATGTATATTTGAAATGGACAATGGATATTCGCACATTAATCTGAAGCAACTTATTTAGAAGATAATTTTTCTAACTTTCAAATAAAGTCCTCTAAATCGAATTGATATATTCTGAAAACGTAGATATTTCATAAATTTTCAATTGCAAGCATTAATGGATATTTTTGAAATGGATAATGGATATTCAAACATTAATCTAAAGCAGCTTAATTAGAAGAAAATTAGTTTTATTTCAAGCCGTTGCTCATTTTTCTGACTTTAAAATAAAGTCCTCTAATCCGAATTGATATTTTCTGTAAACGTAGATTTAACATATAATTTTAATTTCAAGCGTTAATGGATATTTGAAATGCATAATGGATATTCAAACATTAATCTGAAGCAGAGTAATTAAAAGGAAATTACTTTTATTTCAAGCCGTTGCTCATATTTCTGACTTTAAAATAAAGTCCTCTAAATCAAATTGATATTTTCTGAATACGTAGATTTTTCATAAAATTTCAATTTCAAGCGTTAATGGATATTTGAAATGCATAATGGATGTTCGAACATTAATCTGAAGCAGCTCAATTAAAAGAAAATTAGTTTTATTTCAAGCCGTTGCTCATTTTTCTAACTTTAAAATAAAGTCCTCTAAATCGCATTGATTTTTGCTGAAAACGTAGATTTTTCATAAAATTTCAATTTCAAGCGTTAATGGATATTTGAAATGGATAATGGATATTCGAACATTAATATGAAGCAGCTTAATTAGAAGAAAATTAGTTTTATTTTAAGCCGTTGCTCATTTTTTACTTTAAAATAAACCGAATTGATATTTTCTGAAGACATAGATTTTTCATAAAATTTGAATTTCAAGCGTTGGATATTTGAATTTAAATTTTATGAAAAATCTACGTTTTCAGAAAATATCAATTCGATTAAGAGGACTTTATTTTAAACTCAGAAAAATGAGCAACGGCCTGAATTTCAACTAATTACTATTACAACTTCCATCCCGAAAGCTGCCGGTTAATAAATTCCTATCTGAGCTCTAGATTTCAACAAGTACATGTGAACAACACCGCGTCAAGTGAATTAGAAGTAACATGTGAAGTACCCCAGGGCTCAATCCTGGAGCCACTGTTATTTTTAATTTATATAAATGATTTATCATTTCAGTTGAATCAATCTTCTATTATCCTGTTCGCAGACGATACCACAATAAAATCTTGTGCACAAACAGATTGTTGCGGCTCATATGTACATTTATATATTTATATTTTTTCTATTTTTCCATGCATACTTTTGTATTTCTTTAGAAATTCATTTCATTCAAATTCTTAATGGGCTGTTGTAAAATTGAGCAGACCCTTCCTCACGCCGGGGGGTGTTGTTTTGTTCACTCGATGTTTCGTGGAAACATTTACATCTGGAAACTCTTAAAGCAGGTACGAAACGACCGTACAGTAAAATCAAGAAAAGCTATCCCTTACTTCACTTGAAGGAAGGGATCCCAAAAATACACCCACGAAATGTCAATGACCAATTACAACGCTCTCCCCACTTTGTAAATATTCATATTTTTAACTCTATTTTCATTTTTGTAATCATTCTAAATAAAATCTACAAACAGTCAACATATATTAGCAATAAGTGAGAAATGTAAATATTTTGTAAATATTTCTACATTTTAAGGTGAATATGCAAATAATAAGTGCAACGAATGTTTTATTCCACTTAAATTCACCCGCATCAAAACTAGTGGCGATCTCTAGAACCAGTGCAAAAATAAAAGAAATCGTCACAGAGATAAATCTCATAAACGCAGATAGCGATGCAACAATAATTAATGCTACTTCAGTGCAGAAAGCTTCCAACTGGTTTGTTACCAATAGGCTATCTCTAAATCCGGAGAAATCTACGCACGTTGTGTTCTCCCTAAAACGGAATGCAGCTTTAAGTACTGTTAAATTTGTTGGGGTCCATATTGACAGCAAATTAAACTGGCACAAACACGAACTAGAAACTGCAAAAAAAGTATCGAAATCTGTATATGCGTTAAGGCAGTTAAAAAATTGGCTTCCTAATAGTGCCATACTTCAAGTGTACTATTCCCAATGCCAAAGTCATCTTACGTATGGCATATTGGTCTGGGGCCATTCCAGTATCATTATACGGCTTTTCAAACTACAACGACGTGCAATAAGGGTTCTCGCATCTATCAATTATCGCGACGATTGTAGACAGGCCTTTATTAATCTAAAAGTACTAACCTTACCATGTTTATTTATCTTGGAATGCGTAACTTATGTACATACACATTTTAATTCATATGTAAAACAAAACCAAAAACATGAACATAATACTAGATTTGGAACCCTTATCGAGATTCCTAGATTGCGACTGAGTAAGTCACGTAATGGTCTAAACTATTGTGGGCCCAAGCTGTATAATGTTCTACCAGAAACAGTAAAATCTCTCCCGTTAAACGCATTTCGGAAATCAATCAAACACTTCCTAATATGCAATGGATTTTATAGTATTGACGAGTACCTTTTAAGCGACACTTCACAACTAAAATAATTAAAGCCATTGAACATTGAATATTTTAATTATTTGTCATTGTTTTATATATGTAATTTTATCTTGTGATTAAGTGATATTGTTTTTTTTTTACATATATATATATTTTATTATATTTTGTATTTGACCTGTGTATAACCACCATGTTTTTAGCACCAATAAATATACTTACTTACTTACTTACTAATTTGCTTCTAATTAACCTACTTCAGATTAATGTTTGAATATGCACAAAACTGACATGCCTCGCTTTTTGAAAAGGATTAAAGTCAATATGGATATTATATATACTAGTATATCTTTCATTACAAAAATAACATGCTTATTTATTACATCGCGAAAATATTTTAAAAATTATATAAATATTATGTATAAGATGAAAATAACTTTAAACTGGCTGCAGCCAAATGAACTAAAACGTCTGTTTATTTAACTAGGTGCGAATTCCGCGACGCATTGTATTAAGGAATCTCTGTAAATTCGAACGAAACAATTTAAATGCATTTTAATGATTCTACGAATGCGCAACGAATTTTAATGTAACTAAATTCCATTCGAGAACAATGCAAGTAAAATCCACTACTAGTTATGAGTTATCAATAGACATAATGGATAATGTTCTTGTTATATATTTAGATTAATAATTAATTTAAATAGTATGTTTTGAATTGAATGTTGGAAACAATTAATGTTTTTCATGTATCAGCATTCTTTTGTCCGCTCACATCGGGCAGGGAATTTACGCCAGTCTGTGTCCATTCTCCGAATACGTCGTTTTGCAAATTAAGTTTATTTTAATTTATGTTTATGTGCGTTTTCTTTAAAACAATTAAAACACAACAGTTCTTTTGAAGAATAATGTTAAAACAAAACTGTTTTGTGTTGTAGGCGTTCGCTTTGTGGTACATCTTAAATACACTTGCAAATAAAACACTTTTTTACTTCAAATCTTTGATTTGGTTGGCGTTCACTTTGTGGTACATCTTTATAAAATGATATTAAAACACTTAACTTTGTTTTACCACTTTAATTAAAGTGGTAAAACAAAGTTAAGTGTTTTAATATTACTTTTTTACTTTGTTTAACCACTATATTTTGCACTTAATTTGTGACTATAGTTTCGACTATCTAGTAGTCATTATCAAACTGAAACTTTTAGTTTTAAAATGACTACTAGATAGTCAAAACTATAGTCACAAATTATGTGCAAAATATAGTGGTTAAACAAGGTAAAAAAGTGTTTTATTTACTAGTGTATTTAAGTGTTCTATTTACAAGTTAAAAAATTTAATTTAAATATAAAAAAAAACGTTAAAAGTATCTAGTAGTGTAATTTTAAGAAATCACAAAGTCTAATTAACATTCTTTAAACAACAAATTACATAATAACATCAAGAAACAAATATTCATAAAACGTGAGGAATTTCCTTGTAAACTATTTCTTTTATAATGAATTTATGCCAGGCTAGTGCCCATTTGCACCCAGATCGATTAACTTAATTAGTGATTAGTGCTTCTTAGAAACACCACAATGTTATTTACAAATTGTTTATGCATCAGATATTGATGAAAATGACTGCTAAGGTTATCTGACAAATTTAGTTCTTATATTCTAGAATTTTAACTTAATCAGAGATTTATTCAATGATTAGTGGACCGATTTTTCAATCACCGGCAATTCGGTAAATTTGTGAATCAAAACTGGTTTATTGATAATTAACCGGTTAATTATAATATCGTGATTTTATAGTTTATTTAATAATTTACCTTTTCCACTCCGTGATTAAGCATGAAGTATAATTTCGAGTTTAGAAAAGCCTGAAATTTTTGTTTTATAAATCGTTCGGTTTAATGCGTCTAACGAGTGTTTCCACTCCCAGACTAAGCATGAAGTAAAATTTCGAGTTTAGAAAAGCCCCGCGTAGAAAATTTGTCGAGGATCGCGCAGCGATCCGAGACAAATTTTCACGGGGCTTTTCCAAACTGGAAATTTTACTTCATGCGCCACGCGTATAAAACACTGATTTAAAGTGAAATTTAAAATTCATACAAGATATCGTTGAAAAATGCTAATCAATTTTAATAATTAATAATTTTGTTTTGTACATTGTTTTTAAACTTCATGCTGGTTTTCCAAATTTTTAAAATGTTTTTATATAATCATTTTAATATACAGTGTCAAACAAAATGATTTTCATCAGGTTAATTTTGGAATTTTTTCACATGTAATTTTTGAATTAATTAACCAGTTCTGTCAAAAAATGTCATCAATCAATCAAATTGAAAACTATGTTTTAAGGTAAGGTAAGGTAAGATAGTGCATTTCCCTAATTGCAGAGCGGTTCTATTTATTATAACATGGATAATGCAGAGATTCATTCGACGTAATTTTGTACAAACAAATTTTGTATAAAATTGGCTTAGCAAAATAATAGCTTTATCTAAATTATCCAAACACCAGTAAAAAATAAGCAGTTTCTCTAAATATTTTGGAGAGCATTTTTAGGATGGCTTACTGTATATTATAGTTTCAGTATATAATTATTGATTTCATATTTGTAGGTATATTTAATTTTATTAATAAAGTAATGATCCAATATATGCGTACTTTGATGCGATAAATTGTGAGGAATGTTATTGCGGAATGCTGTGTTGATATTTCATAAATTTCATGAATTTTCTCGCTACAAAAAAAGTAACACACAATTGAGAGGAAAACGCATTGATGTTGAAATTTTTATTGGAAATTCCAGTGTGCGTGGGTAAGCCCAACATGGCCAAACATCAAAATTACACACATTTTGATGTTTGGGCATGCATGTAACTTTATAAATACTAATAATAAATACCTCGAAAAATAAATAAATTATCTTAACTGATTTTTTCAGAAAACAGAAACAATATGCTTTCTCTTATACAAGTTTCTCATCTTTCACGTGGCGAAACATTTTTAACTATGATTTGAAAAGGAAAACACTTGGTTAAATTTCACTAATATTTTGGTTTTTTATTCCAACTAGTTTCCACTTTGAGTCATTCTCAAGGAGAATGGCTCTAAGTCGAAACTATAAAAAAGCAAAATATTAGTGAAATTTAACCAAGTGTTTTCTTTTTCAAATCATATGATTTCTCGTTACCTAAATTTTTACTTTGCTTTCGTATGTTATTATACAGGAAAAGTATTGTTTTTAAATTGACATTTTTATTGTATTATTTGCTCACATTGGTGTACACGTTTTCCTATTATATAAATTGCTAAATTGTAAATAATTTTAATAAAAATGTGTTAAATTACGTACAAATTTAAGTTAAATGGTTTTTTTTTCGTAGAATTATACTGTTACAAACGTTTAAGTCATTCTCCTTAAGAATGACAAAGTCAAATGTGGTTGTAGTAAAAAACCAAAAGTGTTTTCTTTTTCAAATCATATGATTCCTCGTTAACTAAATTTTTACTTTCCTTCCGTATGTTATTACAGAGAAAAAGTATTGTTTGCGTGAATATTTTTAAATTAACATTTATATTGTATTATTTGTTCACATGGGTATAAACTTTTTCCTATTATACAGCGTGTCTACTAAGGGATATTAATTTTTAGACAAAGTTTTGGAAAATTAAGTGCCAAAGATTACGTTGTTTAAATGACCCTCGCGCTGCTGGCACTCCTCCAACCGAAACATGGTTTCAACAAGATGGTGCACCTTAAACCAATCACTTGAGGTTGTCAATGAGCTTTTTCCGGAAAAAGTGATCTCTCGTTAAGGCACCATTAACTGGCCTCCGAGAAGCCCCGATCTTACACCTCTTAATTATTTCCCATGAGGGTACCTTAAAGAGAGAGTTTATAAAAACAAACCACGAACTGTAATGCAATTGAAGGACAACATCCGCACCAAAATGGCCGCAGTTTCCAGAGAGATGTGTAGACGCGTAGGGGCTAATTTCCGCTTTCGGTAGGAGGAGTGCCAGCAGCATGAGAGTCAACATTTGGACAACGTTATCTTTGGCACTCAATTTTCAAAAACTTTGTCTAAAAATGTATATTAAACTTTATTTTTTCTGGCCTTTATTAATTTTTTTATTCAATTTACAAATACCCCTTACCCTTTGTGGACAACCTGTATAAATTGCTAAATTGTAAATAGTTTTAATAAAAATATGTTAAATTACGTACAAATTTAAGTAAAATAGCATTTTTTTTTTTCGTAGAATTAAACTGTTATAAACGTAATCAATTCATTATCTTTTATAATGGACATATATCATGCAAACTTTCCACTTTGATAAATTAAAAGTACGAGTCAAAAAAACAGTTACAAAATATTTAACTTTTACAGTAATCCATCGTGCGTGATGATTTATTTAGTTAACAAATTTTAATTAAAACGTGCAATATTCAGTAGAAAATTCCACAACTAAAATTCATCATCGAGATGAATAATGGTGGCACAAACATTTCATGCCTCAAATATTTTCACCCTTCAGCAAATAAAGCACCATCTGGCAGTGCCGAGATCCGTTTCGTGTGGACTTTTATTTCCTTTTCACTTTTACAGAAAAGGGATAAATGAACCGTTTATTTTGAAAGTGACCTAAGTCCGCATTGAATGAGTACAATGTTTAATGTATTCATGTCCGGTTCTAGCAAGTTCAGTTAAAATGCTTTTAACGAATGATAAATATTATATTCTGCAACCAAGCATTGGCAATTTCTTACTTAGTTTGATAATGACTAGCTTGTAGTCGAAACTGTAGTCACTGAAAAGTAAAATGAAAGTGGTAAAACAAAGTTAAGTGTTTAAATTACATTTCATTTATACTTATGTTTGAAGGGTAACGTAACTGCCAGTCTAACGTTTAATTCACGAAAAACTGCTAAGATGTCAAAGTTTAAATTTTCCTTGGATCGATTTTTGTAGATCTAAGAAATTTAAAAATCTTACGAAATTCTCAAATTATTGAAAATCTCATAAAAATTTTAAATTTTATGAATAAAAGAAAATCTTAAAATATTGAAAATTTCTAGGAAAATTTAAGAAATTCACGAAAACTGCTGTTTGTCAAAGTTTGAATTTTACTTGAGATCAGTGTTTTATACGCGTGGCGCATAAAGTAAAATTTCGAGTTGAGAAAAGCCCGAATTTGGATTTGGACGCTGTGCGTCCAAATCCAAATTCTTAGGGGCTTTTCTCAACTCGAAATTTTACTTCATGCTTAGCCTGAGAGTGGAAGACATTCGTTCGACAATTGTGAATATCTTATTTTGTTTATTTACGTTCTGTAAAATGATAATTATTAAGAAAACAAATGAAATTGGCTAAAAGAAAAGTGTAAAATTTTTTTAAAATTTGTTTAGAGGGAATGGCAAAACTATACTGATGAGAGATAAATCTCGAAACGCTCCTATAGATGGCCTGAATAATTTTACCCAAATTGTTACATTTGCAGTAGGTTACTGTATGTAACAGCAAACACTTTTAAAATTTTAAATTTTATAAATTAAAGAAAATCTTAAAATATTAAAAATTTCTAGGAAAATTTAGGAAATTCACGAAAACTGCTAAGATGTCAAAGTTTGAATTTTACTTGAGATCAGTGTTTTATACGCGTGGCGCATGAAGTAAAATTTCGAGTTGAGAAAAGCCCGAATTTGGATTTGGACGCTGCGCGTCCAAATCCAAATTCTTAGGGGCTTTTCTCAACTCGAAATTTTACTTCATGCTTAGTCTGGGAGTGGAAGACATTCGTTCGACAATTGGCAATATCTTATTTTGTTTGTTTACGTTCTGTAAAATGATAATTATTAAGAAAACAAATGAAATTGGCTGAAAGAAAAGTGTTAAATTTTTTTAAAATTTGTTTAGAGGGAATGGCAAAACTATACTGATGAGAGATAAATCTCGAAACGCTCCTATAGATGGCCTGAATAATTTTACCCAAATTGTTACATTTGCAGTAGGTTACTGTATGTAACAGCAAACACTTTTAAAATTTTAAATTTTATAAATAAAAGAAAATCTTAAAATATTGAAAATTTCTAGGAAAATTTAGGAAATTCACGAAAACTGCTAAGATGTCAAAGTTTGAATTTTACTTGAGATCAGTGTTTTATACACGTGGCGCATGAAGTAAAATTTCGAGTTGAGAAAAGCCCGAATTTGGATTTGGACGCTGCGCGTCCAAATCCAAATTCTTAGGGGCTTTTCTCAACTCGAAATTTTACTTCATGCTTAGTCTGGGAGTGGAAGATATTCGTTCGACAATTGTCAATATCTTATTATGTTTGTTTACGTTCTGTAAAATGATAATTATTAAGAAAACAAATGAAATTGGCTAAAAAAAAATTGTTAAATTTTTTTAAAATTTGTTTAGAGGGAATGGCAAAACTATACTGATGAGAGATAAATCTCGAAACGCTCCTATAGATGGCCTGAATAATTTTACCCAAATTGTTACATTTGCAATAGGTTACTGTATGTAACAGCAAACACTTGTTGTATAATTCAATGTCCGTCGGGGTATTAGCTCGGGAAGTAGTTGTTTCAATAAGTGTTTGATATATGCTTTGTAAGACTAACTTGTTGTAGATTGCGAAATGAATCGCACTTTAAATGTTTGAAGTATTCTGCAACCAAGAATTGTCAATTTCATCTATAATGATAAATATATTTATTTGTCGTTGGATATTCAGATTTATTTGTGTTTTTGTTTTAAGTATACATATTCCGATAATTACAGCGTTTTAAAAATGTTTTTCTAGCGAGTGTTATTACTCCCAGATTGAGCATGAAGTGACATTTCGAGTTTAGAAAAGTCTGAACATTTGGTTTAGTCGCTCCGCGAAGAAAGATTCATATATTGATAATTTTTATATCATTATAAAATATTGTGTCCTTATTATTCAAACATTGCTCTTTCGAAATAAACAAAAAAATAAAAATACCCCATCAATAGTTTTTGAATAATTTCCAATTGAACGTAAATTTTGAATAATTTTATGCAACTGCTACGAAAATGAAAATTTCAAAGATTCATATCTTGATAATTTTTGGCACTAGCTCGACGAAATTTTATGTGCATATTGAGTAAATATTGCTTTTTCAATATATATAAAAATCTAAAAACACCGCTTTACTACTTTTGGAGTAATTTCCAATTGAACTTGAAAATTAAATAATTGTATGCGATTTTTAGGAAGATGACAATTTCAAAGATTCTTATCTTAATAATTTTTAGGAAAATCTTTATACCATTTTGTGTGGATATTCAGTAAACATTGCTCTTTGAAAATATATATAAACCAAAAAATACCCCATTAACAGTTTTCGAGTAATTTATAGTTGAACGTAAATAGATTAATTTTATGCGATTTTTGGGAAAATATAAATTTCAAAGATTCTTATCTTAATAATTTTTAGGAGAATCTTTATAACATTTTGTGTGGATATTCAGTAAACATTGCTCTTTAAAAATATATATAAACCCAAAAATACCCCATTAACAGTTTTCGAGTAATTTATAGTTGAACGTAAATAGATTAATTTTATGCGATTTTTGGGAAAATGAAAATTTCAATGATTCTTATCTTAATAATTTTTTGGAATATCATTATAAAATTGTGTGTGCTTATTATTTAAACATTGCTCTATCAAAATAAATAAAAAACTAAAAATACCCTATCAATGGTTTTTGAATAATTTCCAATTGAACATAAAAATTTAATAATTTCATGCAACTACCATATTGACTCAGTCCTCGTTCAATTTTATGATGTCATTATAATTCTGTTTGTGATTTTAATGTGTTATATTTTTTGTAGCTAGATGTAAACAATTTATATATGTTTTTGTCATTTCTTTATTGTATTTGCATGGCTTTTATTATTGTTATCTTTAAATTACTGTACCTATATTTTTATATTACATGTATGTTGCTGTAAAATGGTTGATCCGTGAATAAATATTATTATTATTATTATAACTATTACGAAAATGAAAATTTCAGATTCATATCTCGATATTTTTGGCATTATCTCCACGAAATTTTATATGAATATTGACTAAACATTGCTTTTTCAAAATATATAAAAATCTAAAAACACATCATTACTACTTTTTGGATAATTTCCAATTGAACGTGAAAATTAAATAATTGTATGCGGAAGATAACAATTTCAAAGATTCTTATCTTAATAATTTCTAAGAAAAATTATTTGCTCTTATAAAATATATAAAAACCCAAAAATACCCTATTAAGAGTTTTCGAGTAATTTATAATTGAACGTAAATAAAGATATTAATTTTATGAGATTTTTGGGAAAATAAAAATTTCAAAGATTCTTATAGTATGTAATACCACAAGAGGTTGGTTTTGGCTGGATATTTTTTTATTTAGACGAGTGCGTGGTTGCCTAGCAATTTTAACGAGAGAAAACTTGGATGACAAAAACACGAGAGCGAAGCTCGAGTGTTTTTGTCTATACAAGTTTTCTCGAGTAAAATTGGAAAACCACGCACGAGTTATTAAATGAAAAAATATCCTCCCAAAACCAAACCTCGAGTGGTATTTGATAAGATAATTCCATGACAAAGGTGTATTGTCATTCTAAAATCTGTCATCCGCTCTTGCAGCGTTGCCAATGTCCTATTAAATTTCTTTTAGTTTGTAGAAACGTTTCGCGCAAGAATAATTTATATTCAATGCATTAGTAATAATTAATCAGTTACGCACTTTTAAATTAAACAGCAAACCGCTATTAGAAAGTGAGGATTATTTTTTCTCTTTATTGGGAACGGCATAATTTCCTCAAAATACTATAAAACAGGTCTATAATTTTATAACATATTTCTTACAAAAATGACATTGAAATTATATATTATTAGGAACTATTAATATAATTATTTGTTTAAGGGAAATGAACAATTATGAAAAACACAATTATTGAAAACATTTTGCTCCGTTGAGGAACTCGTAGCTGATGAAGTTGACTGCATAGCTAAGGAGGGAGTTTCTGTCCGCAAGTTTTGGATGATATTTGAATGATGCTCTTGATCTAGTTGCAGATATGGTTTTATTGAAGTGGCCGTGCTATGTCCTGTTATTTTAATTAGTTCTTGTTCGCTAACTCCTGCTTTACATAAATTAGACACAGCACTAGAGCGATGTGAATAATTTGTAATTTTCTTTTCTTTTATGTTAAGTCCAATTTTATCCGCCGATATTTTTGTCCATTTCATTATTTCATTAACACCTATGAGCATATTTTTAAACCATGGTCTCGAATGATCTCGGTTCCAATCTAGATTAGGCGTCAAAAATAATCTCTCACTCTTTATGTTTGGGGTTCTCTTACTTAAGATTTTGTTGAACAATCTGACAGGGCATAAATCTTTATTTTCAATGATCCATTTACTATCACTGCATTTTTTTGAGCCTCCCTGAGATGTCTTTGAAAAAATAGTGTTGTATTCTATTCGTCCTGTTTGTACATTGTTATTGAGCTTTTCTTCCTTGAAGAAAGTAATTTTACATGTTGCTGCTTCCCCGTCTCTCCACGCTAATTCGTAGGAAACTATATGAAAAAAATTCTTTTAGAGTCTAATTGGTGTGTTTTCGTCCCATAATAATGCCATTTTATTAATCTCTAGCTTAGTCAGAGCCACCGATCTCTCTTTTCTTTTATCAATAACAGCTTGCAATTGCTTGCGCTTTGAATCACGAGCATCACGTGCTTTTTTAAATTCAATGTGCGAAAAAGGGTCAAAAGTTACTTTAAATTTTTCAAAATATAATTGCTGAAGTAATTTTGCTACCGTGTTGAACATTGTTTTTACCACATACTCCTTGTAGTCCTCTCCATTCCTTTTTTTCATGTTGAAACTCCAGCTCATCAAAATATTGGCGATGTCGTCAATTTTCTGTGGCGTAGTTATGTCAAAATTTTGTTCCTTGCAAAAATGTTCAAATTGGGTTCAAATTGACGATTTACTTTTCTTGGTATTTAGCGGCACTGTTAAATTTATATTACTTATAATTTCCTCCTTGGAAATTATTCCGAAACGATTTGTGTGACAATTATGCATTACGTAGTGATTTGACGGATTGAACTTAACGTCACTAATTCAGCGCGATCGTACAGTCGTTGGCATGGAGAACGTAAATAAGATAATTTTAAAATATCCACTTGCATTTTTACTTCTGCGATTTTGTTTGTTAGCAAATATGCATGATTTTAGGTTGGAATGGAATTATCTTGATAATTTTTTGGAATATCCTTATGAAATTTTGTGTGGATATTAAGTAAACATTGCTTTCAGAATATGCAATAATCTTAAAATCTATTAAATATACGAAAACTTCTCACTTAACTTGAGTTATCTCTTACGTCACATACTATTTAACAAGGGTTTGTGTAATCAACTTTCGTACGACTGGACATTATTGGTTAAGATTTCGCTGGGCGACATTTGCACCTCAATTGTCACTAGGAATAATTTAGCGGTAATTTGCAAGTAACACTCACGTCAATTTCCCCGGGTGCAAACCGAGAAACTTAACTCAAATCCAGCGACTGATGGACCAATCAATCACAAGTTTCGCATATTCTACATGTGATTAATCAAATAGTTGTTCCCTTCGCGGAATCCGAAATTGCCCTCGATGGGAATAGTTGAATAACAGATTAGTTCCAGTGTTCGACAATAAAATTTGCTTAATTAGATTTAAATTTCTGTAACTTTCCTCTAATTTTGATTTACAAAAATCATTAATTAAAATCTGAAGGGCAGAAAGATTATTAGGGCTATTTAATTACTCAATAATATTTTTGTCAACTTTGCTTGTTGATGAGGATAATAAAAAATGTAAAATGTGTTGTTAATTTTTAAGTATTAACATTTTTAAGTATTTTGTAAAGACAAGCAATGAATAATAATGTATATTTATTTATTTATATATATAATAATCTTTATTAATGATCAGTACAAGGTAATTGTTTACAATGTGGAATGAAATGTATACATCTTAAAATTTGATCTTGATCTTTGAAGGGCTATCGACCAGAGGTCTTTCAGCCCGTAGTCTGCTGACATTGATGTTTTAGTTTATGTTATTGATGAGATGAGATGTACTGATAGATGGTATTTGCTGGATGCTTGAATTTAGGATTTTGATTGGGATTGCGGGAAAGGCATAGGTGATTTAGGGTGTCTACGATGTGTGGGTTGGTGGCGAATTTTGTACTTAGATGTGTGATGTGTTCTTCAATTGGTATTAACTGGGTACGTTGATATAGGAGGGCATTAGAAGGGTTATGAAGTGGATTATCTGGATGCCTAATTTTTGTTAGTATTCTTAGAGCTGATCGTTCACCTACTTGTATATTTTTTAAGGATGTAGGATTGGGTTCATGGAATAGGATAGCTGCATAATCAAGCAGAGGCCGGCAAATCATTTTATAAATGTGTACTGTGTTGGTTGAAATTCCTTCATCCTTGTACGTTAAGGATCTGAAGTGCCGAGCCCTATTCTTGATTTTCAGCTTAAGGGATTTGGTGTGGGCTTTAAAGGTAAACTTAGTGTCAAAGGATATTCCAAGGTATTTGCATATTGGGAGTGGTTTATTTATTTATTTAACAGAAGATCCACTTTACAAAATACATGTTGACACAATTTTATAACTACAAGAAAAATACAGTAATTCTTCTACATAAAATAAACTTACAATACTAAGACAAATAACAAACATTTATACGCTTAAGTTTGGTAAGTTCCCGGTAATTGGATACTTGTATATCTGTTGGGAAAATAAATAATAATAATAATAATAATAAACTGTGAGGGTGAGAATCAATTAAAAATATCAAAATTTGGATGCAGTGATAGTTAATTTGCTGTACAATTTGTCTTATGGAACTGGATACGAAATAAGGGTAAATGTCGAATTGAGCGATTAGATTGAGTAATAGGGAAAGTAATTTGCGACAGAGAATATGGGCAACAATGTGACAAATTAATTTATAAAAAAATAACAAATCAGCATACACCCGGCGGATACTTAGTATGTCAATACATTGGATAGACAAAATTGTATCTAAATTCGTGCTGATATCAAAGCCTAACTTGTACGCAAGTATTTTAAAAAATTTGTGTTGAACGTTTTCCAAAGAATTAATATAAACACTTTGAGTTGGTGACCATACACTGGATCCATATTCCAGATGCGAACGTACAAATGCGAAATAAACTCGTTTAAATGCTGCTGGTGACAAGTCTCTACCCATTCGTTTTATACAACCTAACATCTTTCTAGCCCGATTACAAATTGCGTTAATATGGCTGGTAAAACACAATTATATACCCAAATCTTTAGTAATACTTAATTGTTCAAGGTGGTGACCCTCAATTGTATAAATGAATTGTATAACACTTGTTTTTTGGAAAATTTCATAGTTTTGCATTTTTGTACATCAAATAACAAATTATTAGGTTGAAATAGTCAGAAATGTTCAGTATTCCTCAGCGCTGGGTCGGGACCACACTGAAGAGGACCTTGAAGTCCGAAACGCGTCTGTGGGTACCTGGTGCCGGAATACTGAACACAAATTCAATTTTTATAATTATTATTTTGACACCAGATAATAAATCATCTTGCAGCAGCTAACAGTCCTCCATAGACACAATTTCTTTGTACATTTTTAGGTCATCAGCAAAGAGCGAAAATGAGGAATGTTTTATAACTACTGGTATGTCATTAATAAAGAGTAAAAACAGCAATGGACCACAGTGCGAACCCCGGGGAACATCCGACGACACTTGAATGGTATTTGATAAAATGTTCTTAATTTCTTAACGGTTACTTAAAATACTATGTACCCACTTGTCAACATCCGTATGAAATCCCAATGCAGATAATTTAGCAATGCTACTCATTTTATGGAATAATATCACAGACTTTTAAATTACAAAAAAAAAAACGTTCCTTCATTAATTCATTCAAAACCTAATAGACTTAGTCCTATTACAGATGCTTAATATACAATACAACATACAATATTATATTATAATACAGGGACATTTTCTTTAAAGTATACATATGCACACGCTGTTTTTAAAAGAGTTCAATTTTCAATTTTCACAGTTACATTTTTAGTGACTGATCTTTTATAAAATTATTAAGGGAGTCGCAGTTTTTGAACAATAATGTTGTTTGTTGTTATAATTGCTGTTTGTTACTATAATTTTTTGTCACACTTTGTTCTTACTTCATTCAATTATTATATACGATGATGGCAAATCTAAGATGTTGCCATGATCATTTCATAAATGTAACTACTATTGTTTTTTATTTACTATAATTATGTTGTGTTAAGTTTACAATATTTATATTATTTCATCTGCCTGATGAAGCCACTGTGTGGTGAAACATGTTGCAGTGTTCAACAATAAAAGTGAAACCCTCGCAACTGCGTTGTTTTATTTCAAATAATATTTATATTGTTGTTATTGTTGTCTGTTGTTATTTATTAGTTGTTAATTAAATTAGATACTATTTTGGGACTTGTCCTGTCTGCATCTTATCCTTTTCTCAAATAAATAAACAAATAAATAAATTAAAAGCTTTAAATGAGTTTTTCCACTCCCAGATTAAGCATGAAGTAAAACTCGAAATTTTACTTCATGCGCCACGCGTATAAAGCACATATTTAAAGTGATGTTCAAAAATACGCACAGCAACTATTATTGGCAAACCAATATACTATCACGATATTAGGTTGCCTCTAATCACTGACTTAAACAATTGAATTAATGCCGAATTTGACTCGTGTTTTATTTAGTTATGAACATGGTTGGTTGATGTAGAACACATAATTGATTTTGAAAATACATCAGTAATTAATTCAATGACAAAATTCGAAGAAAGAATCCTAGGGAAAGCCAAAGATTTTAAAAAACTTCCCATGTGCTTCAATAAACGAGATGATGGCACAAAATTACCAACAGTAACCTTTAAAAACTATAATAAAACAATATCAATGTTTTCTACATCTCGGTAGATTTTGACCCATCACATCTAAGCAGTATATTTGAAACTTTACAATATATCAGTGTTTTATACGCGTGGCGCATGAAGTAAAATTTCGAGTTTAGAAAAGCCTGAAAATTTGGTTTGGTCGCTCCGCGCTTCGCGCTACGCGACCAAACCAAATTTTCAGGCTTTTCTAAACTCGAAATTTTACTTCATGCTTAACCTGGAAGTGGAAAACACTCGTTTAAAGCAACAAATTAAACTCTTAAAAAAAATAACATCTTAAAATTTACAGCACATAACTGGGAAATACAGGGAGTTTTTATTTTAAGTATACATATCCCCGATGTGTGCTCTGTAAGTTTTCAGACATTCGTTGTTTTTGAAAAGAATTCAATTTAAAGCTTTAAACGAGTGTTTTCCACTCCCAGACGAAGCATGAAGTAAAATTTTCAGGCTTTTCTAAACACGAAATTTTACTTCATGCGCCACGCGCATAAAACACTGATTTATAGTGAAGTTTAAAATATACTACTAAAGCAGTATGCTAAATCAGTATATTTTTAACTTCACGTTAGATCAGTGTTGTATACGCGTGGCGCATGAAGTAAAATTTCGAGTTTAGAAAAACCTGAAAATTTGGTTTGGTCGCTCCGCGCTTCGCGCTACGCGACCAAACCAAATTTTCAGGCTTTTCTAAACTCGAAATTTTACTTCATGCTTAACCTGGAAGTGGAAAACATTCGTTTAAAGCAACAAATTAAACTCTTAAAAAAATAACATCTTAAAATTTACAGCACATAACTGGGAAATACAGGGAGTTTTTATTTTAAGTATACATATCCTCGATGTGTGCTCTGTAAGTTTTCAGACATTCGTTGTTTTTGAAAAGAATTCAATTTATAGCTTTAAACGAGTGTTTTCCACTCCCAGACTAAGCATGAAGTAAAATTTCGTGTTTAGAAAAGCCTGAAAATTTGGTTTGGTCGCGTGGCGCGAAGCGCGGAGCGACAAAACCAAATTTTCAGGCTTTTCTAAACACGAAATTTTACTTCATGCGCCACGCGCCAAAAACACTGATTAATAGTGAAGTTTAAAATATACTACTCAAGCAGTATGCTAAATCAGTATATTTTTAACTTCACGTTAGATCAGTGTTGTATACGCGTGGCGCATGAAGTAAAATTTCGAGTTTAGAAAAGCCTGAAAATTTGGTTTGGTCGCTCCGCGCTTCGCGCCACACGTTAGATCAGTGTTGTATACGCGTGGCGCATGAAGTAAAATTTCGAGTTTAGAAAAACCTGAAAATTTGGTTTGGTCGCTCCGCGCTTCGCGCTACGCGACCAAACCAAATTTTAAGGCTTTTCTAAACTCGAAATTTTACTTCATGCTTAATCTGGGAGTGGAAACACTCGTTTAAAGCTTCAAATACTTTTATAAAAAACAATGATTGCACATGTATACTTAAAAGAAAAATTCCTTGTACATACTTAAAAAATAACTTCCTGTATATAATCCCAATAACTACAACACATAAAATTAACAATATGGATGCAATTAAAGATTAATTCAATTGTATTTTTTATTAAAAGCAATTTTATTTTTCCAATGGATTTTCTTCTTCTGCGTAATTAATGGCTACTAGGCCCTGTTAACCAGTGGATGTTCATTACTAACCTGTAGATATTCATCAAATATCTATCCCAATTCGTAAATAATTAGGATTTTCAAAGAAAATCCCTAAATCCATCTAATTTCGCCTCCAATGGTTTGGTTTTTCATACAATATATTGATTAAAACTGCCACATACTACTAGGCCCTGTTAACCAGTGGATGTTCACTACTAACCTGTAGATATTTATCAAAATCTATTGCAATTCGTAAATGATTAGTATTTTCTAAGAAAAACCCTAAATCCATCTAATTGCGCCTCCGGTGGTTTACTTTTTCATACAATAGTTTGATTAAAACTGCCACATACACTCACTCGCTATTATATGCACTTTGTCGTTAAAATATCTTTAATTATCGTAGTTTTCTGATGAAATTATTTACGCGTGTGAACATTTCGGATGTTTCACCTGCACTGAATTGAATTGTGTATTTAATTGCAAACACATCGATTTTTGAACTGATCTATTCACATTCCACAGATAACAAATAGCGGTTCAGCACTCCAACTAATTCAACTAATTTGTAAACATGTGCATTGTATGTGAAAGTGTAATCCTTAGACTTTGGTATGGGGACACTTTTTCCACTCCACTTTCTCCAATCCGAATATTCCACTCCTTTTTTTCCACCAATCATTTTATCTACTAATGTATTATTCCACCAATCATTTTATCCATTAATATATTATTCCACTATAAATATATTATTTCACTTCTTTTTAGACATTTTATTTTACAAGGATTTACAAGGATTTACACGGATTAAAATTGAATGTTGTGCCCTACTGCGCGGAGGTACTCTGCTATCTCATCAGCTTCCTTTCGTACTTCGTAGTCCCTAACTATATTACATATCCTCTCTTCTGTCTTTACTCGCGCCAAATTTTCCGACCTTTTAATTTTACGCCCCAAATCCAGTTCGCGAAACATTGTTTCGGTGTCGCCCTGTTCTTTCTGTATCTCCAGGAGAAACGCGTAGAGACTGGGATGGTCTTTGCCGACTACAACTGCAAATCTGTGATGCCATCCTTCTGACATGTTATTTGTTCGTGATGAGTTAGTCATCACAGCCTCATACACGTTCCAGAGCGCTGGAGGTTACCTCGGCTGCGCGGCACGACGTCCCCCCCTGGCCGGTTTGCCTCTTACATAATTATTTTCGAAGTAATCGATGAATTCAGAAAATTCTTCTGGTGCCGATTCTGAAAATATGTCGAACGCCTCCCCAACATCCTCAACTGGAACGAAACTAGTCGCACACATCATCTGCGCTGCCTCTTTGATCGATCGGTCATCCGGATTGTTGTAAGCTTGTTGCAGTCCTTCTGCTTGTATGCGACGAAATATTGACTGTTTCAGGTGAAAAAAGCAAGCTTTTACAGTTGCATTGGCGTGCATTGTCTGGGCTGCGTTGATGATAGCCATCTCAAAATCCATCATTACAACAGTGGCAGATATGACGTACCCATGCCTGCACATTCGTCTCGAATAACTTCAAAAACCTAGTTAAATATTTGTTATTACTCACAAATACAACCTTAAAGTTAACTTTAAGTTTAACTATTAGACCTTCTCATATGCCATCTGTGCCTTATTTTCCATGAGCGCGTACGCGACAGGCAGAGCCACCCTCTTCTCAACTCCGTTAACAATTTGGACAAAATTTCCGAGAACAGCAAAGAGCTGGAAAAATATAGCTGGGACAACTTTGAACGTCCCGTCGACGTACCACGTTGTGCTTCTGGCCAGTCGTCGCAAATTTTCCTTGGTGGCCCAGATCAACACTCTTCCAACAGATTCATCCACGTCGGCATCATCCCGCGAATCGTAGATGAGGAATGTCTCTCCACCGAGTGTTGATTTATATGTGGCTGGCACGTCGCCCAGTTCCTCTAGAGTGGTGGGGTTCATTGGCATGTCTTTCAGCCTTCTCCGCTGAATAGCTTTCGTCAAATTTTGTCTCTCTGGAAGCTGTGCAAGAACGCCTGAACGCACATGTTGAAGTTCGGTCCTCAACAGCTGAGCCGGGGGAGCTTCTGGATGAGCTTTGGCACGTCGCTTCA
Organism: Philonthus cognatus; assembly: GCA_932526585.2. Classification (NCBI taxonomy): domain Eukaryota; kingdom Metazoa; phylum Arthropoda; class Insecta; order Coleoptera; family Staphylinidae; genus Philonthus; species Philonthus cognatus. Next base: position 50,860,608 of record OW052247.1, on the reverse strand, counting down.
TAGTACCCCTTATTCGCATAGCTTCCACAGCCTCTACGTTAGGGGCATGATTTTCGTGTGGAGATTCGTTTGGGCCTCTCACAACTTCAACAACCTGTATTCAACCCGTCACATTAGAATCTTGTTCTAAATTGAGAACAAAATTGTTCTTACCTGCCCGTGAGTCAACTGCGACCGCGTAACAGCTCGAGCTTTGCATTCCGGATAGGACTTACATTTCCAAAAGACCCTTCCATTTTTTTCATCCGTTTTTGTGTACAGGTAACCGTCAATATGTAGCGCAGGATTTTTAGTCACACCCACAATTAATTCCACAATCATTTTGAATCCCACGACCAATCAGAATCACAACCCGAAATTTTTACAACCCGACCGAAACTGTCAGCCGAAATATCAAAACGCTATGACAAGGCGATATGAAGTTGGCTTTGACATCGAAATATTTTAAATCAAACGTTGGAAAAAAATTAATGGAAAAAAGAATGAATGGAAAAACCATTCAGTGGAAAAAAGAACAAGTGGATAAAAAACTCAGTGGAAAAAATGGATTGGAAAAAGTGGGGTGGAATCTTAGACTTTTTCTTGTGTACGATTTTTCTCATCTGTTATAAAATAACGAAATCCTGGAAATGTCATTCGAGCTTTGGTTTTGGCTCATTCAAATAACAATTCCAGGATTTTCTATGAAATGCAACACATGTGTTTTTAAATCCTTGCAAATATTTCCAGATCAATTTACGTTTCAAGCTTTTTTGTTATCTCTGCGTGCGCTTTCCCAATGCAGAATTAAACAATTACATTTACAAAAAGTAAGGGCATTTTAATATTGTAAAACATGTTTACGTTTCACGCTTATTTGTTATCTCTGCGTGCACTTTTTCAATGCAGAATTAAAACAATTACATTTAGAAAAAGTGAGGGCATTTTAATATTGTAAACATGTGCATTGTATGTGAAAGTGTAATCCTTAGACTTTTTCTTGTGTACGATTTTTCTCATCTGTTATAAAATAACGAAATCCTGGAAATGTCATTTGAGCTTTGGTTTTGGCTCATTTAAATAACATTTCCAGGATTTTCTATGAAATGCGAATGCAAATCATATTTGTAGGTCCTTTATGAATAAATGGAGGGATAAAAAGAAAAATAAACGTATTTCCTTCTTCGCATTATTTTAATGCTGTGCTGTTTTATTTAATTTTCCAGTGTTTCTAAAATTTGCCGTGTAATATCTAGAAAGAGAGTATGTACTCCCGTGGAGCTAACTTGGTTATTTTTAAGGATAATGAGAGGCAATAAATCGCAAACAATTTTACCTCTTGAAGCACGCAGTGGAAAAAACTTGTTGAAAAATCAAATAATTTATTTAATAAAAGATTTTAATGCCTTAAATTATAATATGTAAAGTTATTTAAATTAAAAAAAACACTTTGTATTGTTTCACAAATTAAAACTTTATTCCGACTAGTTGCGGTTTCTTAGACCATTTTTAAAGGAATCTAAAGAAAAAATGATTAGTTAATCATTTTTTCTGTAGTTTTCTTTTCTTGCCATTTCCTTTGGTAAAACAGACTGAATAAATGAAAGGCAATTCGACAGATGTAGCTTCAACAATATGGCCGCTATTAACTGTCAAAGTTCGGGAGTCCCTTTTGGAAGACCCATTATTTCATTTCATATTATTATATAATAATGTTTTTATATACTAATGTTCTGAATATTCCTCATAATTGCCATAATTAAGTTACCCTCAATTGAAAATTTATAAATGTAACTGTTTTTATTTCATAGCTACCTATGCTCAAGAGCAGTGATGGGGAAACTACGGCCCGCGGGCCAAGTCCGGCCCGCGGAAAGGTTTAATCCGGCCCGTTTAAGAGTGCCGTCGTGAGAATGTTTGAACGCGTTCTTACTTCGTAATGTGACGACCCGCATAAAAACTACCTACCTACGATTAAGCATTATTCTTTGGCCCGCTACGATTGTCTGGTTATTACAAATGGCCCGTCTTAAAAGAAGTTTCCCCACCACTGCTCAAGAGGATGACGAAAACTGCAACTGTCTATCTCATTTAATTTAAGAGATATTTAATAATTATTAATTAATAATTTTTTCTGTACATTCCTATGAAAATGGTCTAACAAACCGAAACTAGTCGGAATAAAGTTTTAATTTGTGAAACAATACCAAGTGTTTATTTAATTTAATTAACTTTATATATTCTAATATGTTTCACCAAGTGCCAGATGAGAAATTAATTCAATAAATTCAATTATAATAATCAAATTACCTACTTTTCATAATATCCGTCATTTTAAGACATTTCTAACGTTTTATATGAAAACAATTGACACTTCTTAAGCTATAAAGGCATATGCTTTGTTTTGTGCCCCTCTCTGGTGAAAATTCTCCCTACGCCCATGATTATATATTAAAATCATTATTTGTCTCATTATTAATGTTTAAACAAAGTATTAAAATAGGTTTTGCGTGTGTGCTGATTTAATTGTGTGTTAATTTACCACCTGCAGATTTAAAACCAACATTCAGACAATGAGGGTGGCGTTTTGGTCATTGTTGTCTGGACCAAATTAATGCCCTTAATCCCAAAAGGTCCGCCCGCTTAAATTCAGTCTACATTTAGAAATGTCAGCGTTAATTGATTTCTTTACACAGTAATGTTGTTGCTAAATAACTAATGAAATAACGTTTGGCAAATGAATTATATATTTTACTTATAAAACTGTTTCATGAGAATCCCTCGCGAGTAATTAATTTCTGTAGTAATTTGATGTATTTTGGTGTCTGCCATACTTTTCTAGGAATTTCTTGAATTAATTTCTCATCTGGAACTTTGTGAAACATATTACACTATGTAAAGTTATTGAAGGAAAAACACTAGGTATTGTTTGACAAATTAAATACTTCATTTCCGACTAGTTTCGGTTTATTATACCGTTTTCTAAGAATTCCTTAGAAAATGGTCTAAAAAAACCAAATCTAGTCGGAAATAAAGTTTTTAATTAGTGAAACAATAATACCAAGTGTTTTTCCTTAATAATAATAATAATAATAATAATAATCTTTATTCTCAACAGAATTACATCTTACGAGGAAATACATAAACAATTGTTACATTTAAGAAATTACTATAACAAATAAAAATAAATATATATATATATATATATATATATATATATATATATATTACAAAGCGATGAAACGAAAACAATGAGACTAACATAATGTTCCGGTGAAGTGTGGCAATTACATACAACAAATAAAGTTAACCATATTCAGGTTTAGATCATAGCTGCACCCTGATAAGCATACACTCCTGAGCCTTTTGTTTAAATTCAGAAAAGCTAGCAAATATATCAGTATAGTACTGTATTTGGTGATACCTGTGAACCATTTTATTAATTGGGTAATGGTTGTGGTGGTTAGTGTTAGGCGTTTGGAAGGAAAAAATAAGTTTACATTTTAAAAAAATTTAAATTACAATACAAATCGAAATCTACAAGTTAGTCTGACAAAAACTATATCAAACACTAATTAAAACAACTACATCTCGAGCTAATACCCCGACGGACATTGAATTATACAACAAGTGTTTGCTGTTGTATAATTCAATGTTCGTCGGGGTATTAGCTCGGGAAGTAGTTGTTTAAATGAGTGTTTTATATAGTCTTTGTAAGACTAACTTGTTGTAGATTGCGAAAAAAATCGCACTTTTAATGTTTGAAGTATTCTGCAACCAAGAATTAGCAATTTCATTTATACAAATTGAAATTATCAACGTAGCTATTTACAATAAGGAAAATTGATTTTGCCAATAGTTTGCAGAATATTTACAAAATATAAAAAACGAATTGAAATTAATATCGATTAATATCAATAGTATTAAAAGTTTAAAGCATAGCTATACTGATAAGCGTTAGGGGTCATTTTTACCACTCCATTTTTACCACTCCATTTTTACCACTCTAAATTTACCACTATATTTTTTTCCACCATTTTATTACCATTATATTTTATTACAAATCATATTTTTTCCTGATTTACATCATAATTGGTGATTTACATCGTAATTGGGTACGTCATATCCAGTTTGGTTAGTAGACACACAGCTAAATTTAAATACAATTAAAATAATTTAATAGAACCACATAACCAAGCAAAATTATCTAATTTAAGGCTTAGTATAGCCACACATTTTTCTATAAAATAATAAGATGCAGATAAACATTTGATTATGCTTAGGCGATTTTACATGTTTTTAAGTTAGGTTAGTAGAAAGGTTTGCAATAGAATAAATTGCGGAAGTCTTTTTGAAAGGTTTGCAACAGAATACATTGCGTATGTCTCTTTGCAGACGATGACTATTCCACATACTTCTAGATTAGGTTAGGAGAAAGGTGTTCAATAGAATAAACTGCGTAAGTCTCTTTGCGCACGGTGACTATTCCACATACTTGTAGGTTAGGTTATGTTAGGAGAAAGGTTTTCAATAGAATAGATTGCTTAAATCTCTATGAGATTCTACATACTGCTACGTTAGGTTAGGTTAGGAGAAAAGTTTGCAATAGAATAAATTGCGTAAGTCTCTTTGCGTGTACGGAACAGCCCCTGAATATTTAAATATTAATATTTTACATCATTCTCAAAGATGTCGATGACAGCTTTGTAAACAGTTAATATTTGTTACATTTTAATACATCTAGCGCGAAAAATCAAAAATAGAACCGAATGAATGTTTTATACAGACTTGTAAATACTTCAGAAATATTTGTAAGATAACTAATGGTAAAAAATTAGTAGTAAATAATATATGGTAGTAAAACCGGAGTGGTAAAAAGAATTGGTGGTAAAAAATATATGGTGGTAAAAATGGAGTGGTAAAAATGTCGTACAATCACTGATAAGAGTTAAATATCGAAACGTGTCTATAATTGGCTTAAGACTTTTTCTTCAAGATCGCCTAAGATTCTTTAAAATAATATTCATTCCCTGCAATTTTTTCAATTTATTTCAATTTCCTGTTCGTTCCTTAAGTTTAGTGAGAGAATAATTTGGCCTGATGTTGCATTTTGCATATAAATTATGCATAGAACAGTAAATCAGTCGTGTAACTCAAATATTCGTTGCATAATTCAATATATGTCGGGAAATTTGCTCGAGAAGTAGATGTTTCAATGAATATTTAGAGACTTGTCTCAATGAGACTAATTTTTTGCAGAAAGTGGATATTCATGTCAATTCGTTTTTATATTTTTCTATTTACAATCACAATATCTTGTATGTTTACACACGAGGAAGAATATATCTGAAATTAAAATACGTTATAAACCTTTTTTGAACAATTCCAAAGCTTAAATATCTTGTCAGGCGTTTGATTTATTATTCTCCATTAAAGACTTCATACATACATTGCAGACCGAGTTTACCTCTCTCCCAAGTTAAACAAATAAATCAACGATGTCTTAAAATAGTTATTTACGTTTGCGTGCCTCTTTCAGAGCAAAATATTAGTAAATTTATTTTCATACTTTGAATTAGCTAAGGCCAACATCAATAATTAACACACATACAAACGCATTTTTTGTTATTGACGAATAAGGTAAATGCTGATTTTATTTCTTATTGCAGAAATCGCTAAATTAATTACACACAAGTTTACGAGTACAGTCGAATCGGTCTTATCTACATTAAATGTGCAATATAACAATTAAAAGAATATAAAACTACAAAAACCATTTCAGAGAAATGCTGAGTCATTTTTAAAACATGATTTGACAATCATTTTTGAGAACAGTCAAATTTAATTGCGACGAACTACTATAATGCAATGTGTAAATTACACCATTCAATTTTGGCGTTCAGATTTCGGTTCCGCCAACTATCCCTCAAAAAATCGCTCGTCAAAAATTCCTACACCAAAAAATCGCACGAATAAAGTAAGCAAAGAACAAATATTTGTACTATAAATATTTGTTCTTTGCTTACTTTATTCGTGGGATTTTTTGGTGTACGATTTTTTGGTGTAGGAATTTTTGACGAGCAATTTTTTGAGGGATAGTTGGCGGAACCGAAATCTGAACGACAAAATTGAATGGTGTAATTTACACATTGCATTATAGTAGTTCGTCGCAATTAAATTTGACTGTTCTCAAAAATGATTGTCAAATCATGTTTTAAAAATGCCTCAGCATTTCTCTGAAATGGTTTTTGTAGTTTTATATTCTTTTAATTGTTATATTGCACATTTAATGTAGATAAGACCGATTCGATAAAACAGCAATGATAACAGTAATATATTTCTGCACTTAATTTTCTCCCCTGTTTTTGTAATACCACTGGCTAAAGTCAGAATTACAGGAATATATTTCAGTAACAAATTCCATGACAACCAAAGAGCATTCATATTTGGGTTGCGTCGACTGTACGTCTTTTTTTTTAGAAAAGCCTGAAAATTTCGTTATTTGTAAACTTCAGAATAAGTCAATGTTTTATACGCATGAAGTAAAATTTTGAGTTTAGAAAAGCCTGAAAATTTGGTTTGGTTTTCACGCTTTTCTAAAAAAAAAGACGTACGTCAAAAAATCGTTCGTCAAAAAGTGTTCTATTAATGTATATTTTTGGGGCCTCGGGGGCCGAGTGGGTAGAGACCCTGCCCACGGACCAAGAGGTCGCGGGTTCGAATCCCGTCCGGGGGAATAATTTATGAGTAATAAATTATTCCATCCGGGTCCATGGATGTAGTGTGAATGTATTGTGGCGTGAAAACGAATTGAAAAAATGTGAGCGTTAGTTAATTAATTAAATTTTTAAAAAATAATACAATGGTAGATGGCTGTATGGCGAAAGCCGAGGCCAATGAAACAAAAAAAAAGTATATTTTTTATGTAAGATTATTCGTCAAATCCAAGACATTATTCATTATTCCATCATAAATAATTGTGTTTTTTTGACAAATTTAAAAACGAATTAATATCCCTAAAACTAAACAAAATTCTTAGAAACAATCTGTTTGGTTCACCCTTTCTGTCAATTGGGCATAGAATTTAAACCGCTTTTTATCATCATAACTTTACAATTGCGTCTTAAACGGACGCTTAAAGTCGAAAAATGTAACAAAAACGAGTGTAGTTTAATCCTTGGTTAAGCATGAAGTAACATTTCGAGGTTAGAAAAGCCTGCAAATTTAGTTTGGTCGCGTAGCGAAGCGGAGCGACCAAACCAAATTTGTGATTTTTGTTAAGTATTGACATAAAGGGATATTTTCTTTTAAGATTAGTTTTACATGTTCCATATAAACATTTATAAAATTAATGAACATGTGATTAAACCTTGTGGTTTTTGTTAAAAATACATATTCCATATAAGCCATGTATTATCCACTACTCTACTTTATTTCTACCATTTTGTATTAATGTTTATTTCTAGTTTAATATTTATTTTTAGTTAGTATATTTTAAAAAAACTGTATTTTTCTCTGTAAATAGAATTTATTCTGCTGAGAAATAAACGATTATTATTATTATTATTATAAGCATTTGTAAAATAAATGAACATGTGATTACACCTATGCAGTATATTTTGATCTTCACTTTAAATCAGTGTTATATACGCGTGGCGCATGAAGTAAAATTTCGAGTTTAGAAAAGCCTGAAAATTTGGTTAGGTCACTCCGCTTCGCTACGTGACCTAACCAAATTTTCAGGCTTTTCTAAACTCGAAATTTTACTTCATGCTTAATCTGGGATTGGAAACACTCGTTAGAGGTTTCAAATTTGAAGTTTTTAATGAAGCAACGAATGTTAAAAACTTACATTTAAAAATCGTGATATGAATACATAAAAAAAATATTAATTTTCGAAATCCATTTACAATATAAAATAATACAATTTCATTGATAATATGTATTGGAATAAAAAATATATTAATAGAAATAGTAAAGCAATCAACAAAATAAAAAGATAAATACAGCGAATATGTTCTTTTATGTATACACGGTTTTCAATATAAATTTTCTGACATTCGTTGTTTTATTAAAAACTTTCATTTGAAGCCTTTAACGAGTGTCTCCTATCCCTGATTAAGCATGAAGTAAAATTTCGAGTTTAGAAAAGCCTGAAAATTTGGTTAGGTCACGTAGCGAAGCGGAGTGACCTAACCAAATTTTCAGGCTTTTCTAAACTCGAAATTTTACTTCATGCGCCACGCGTATAAAACACTGATTCTAAGTGAAGATCAAAATATTCTGCACATGTTCATTCATTTTACAAATGTTTATATGGAATATGGGAAGTATACTTAAAAGAAATAATTCCTGTATGTCAAAAATTAACAAAAACTACAACTTTTAAATAATTATTACTATTTAAAATACAATTGTCAAATCATTGCAAGTAAACATGTTTTCTTTTTTAATAATCGTTAATGAAATTTGAGATATGTAAAAAATATCCGGCTTAAAGAGCCAAACGCAATATCGGTTTGTTGGGTGTATTTTTCTTGTTCAGTCAGCGCTTTTGTTTCGAAGTGCTCAAAGGTAATTTTTATATTGAATTGCAAGTAATGAAATACGTAAGTTCTGACATTCGTTGTTTTATTAAAAATCTTTCATTTGAAGTCTCTAATGAGTGTCTCCTATCCCAGATTAAGCATGAATACAGGGAATATTTTTTTTATGTATACATGGTCATCAATGTATATTTTCTGATATTCGTTGTTTTATTACAAACTTTCATTTGAAGCCTCTAACTAGTGTTTTCTATCCCAGATTAAGCATGAAGTAAAATTTCGAGTTTAGAACAGCCTGAAAATTTGGTTTGGTCGCGTAGCGCGAAGCGCGGAGCGACCAAACCAAATTTTCAGGCTTTTCTAAACTCGAAATTTTACTTCATGCGCCACGCGTATTAACACTGATGTAAAGTGAAATTCAGAATATATTGCTTAGGTTTAATCACAAGTTCATTAATTTAACAAATGTTTATATGGAATATGCGAAAGTATACTTAAAATAAGATCCCTGTATGTCAATATTTAACAAAACCCACAAATTTTAAATAATTATTACTATTTTTAATACAATCGACGAATCATTGCAAGAAAACATGTTTTCTTTTTTTAATAATAGTAATGAAATTTGAGATACGTGAAAAATATCTATTTTAAAGGGCCAAACGCAATATCGGTTTGTTGGGTGTATTTTTCTTGTTCAGTCAGCGCTTTTGTTTCGAACTGCTCAAAGGTAATTTTTATATTGAATTGCAAGTAATGAAATACGTAAGTTCTGACATTCGTTGTTTTATTAAAAATCTTTCATTTAAAGCTTCTAATGAGTGTCTCCTATCCCAGATTAAGCATGAATACAGGGAATATTATTTTATGTATACTTGGTTTTCAATGTAAATTTTCTGATATTCGTTGTGTTATTATAATCTTTCATTTGAAGCCTCTAACGAGTGTTTTCTATTCCAGATTAAGCATGAAGTAAAATTTCGAGTTTAGAAAAGCCTGAAAATTTGGTTTGGTCGCGTAGCGCGAAGCGCGGAGCGACCAACCAAATTTTCAGGCTTTTCTAAACTCGAAATTTTACTTCATGCGCCACGCGTATTAACACTGATGTAAAGTGAAATTCAGAATATATTGCTTAGGTTTAATCACAAGTTCATTAAGGGGGTCTTCCGGTATAATTTTTTTCCAGGGAACTGGTAAGAGTTAGAGACCTGGGTTTTTTTTTAAATCTTTATTCATCCTTGCTCTACAATTGGAATTTTTGTCGAGTCAAAAAAATCAAAATGGCGTCCAATATGACGGCTGCCCGGCGGAAATGTTCCAAAACTGCGAGCAGCCTATGAGTCGCTATTCGTCACCTAGAAACCAAATCAGTTCAGTTTCTTGAAGAGTATAGTTCAGAGAATGGATTAAACTACGAAATTTTGAAAAAACTCAAAATTTGACAAAATGGCGGGCATTTGAAAAAAAAGTCGTGTTTTTCGGTCGATTTTTTTACTTTGACAGGCTGTAAAAAATCTTTAAAATTGCAAATTGCACCGGGAGGTTAGTTCATTCCATGAAGAAAAGTGTTTTCAATAACGGAAGCAAAGAACGAAGTCAATTGGTTGAACCGTTCAAACGCTAGAATGCTCGCAGTTTTGAAAAATGTAGTTTCGAGAAAAACGCGTTTAAAGTTTGCGAAACATTTTTTCTGTGTAATTCAAAGTATTCGGCGGAAAATTCGCAAACAGTAGTCAATATCTAGGTTTTCGGGGTCGCTGAATACGAATCTGAGGTCAAATTTGAAAAATTCAAAATGGCGGATCCAATATGGCGGACCAAAAAACTCATACTCATAAAAATTTATGAAATTCGAGATTAAAGTTATACCTGCGCGACCCATACCGCTCGGGACGGCGATGCATTCAAAGGCCTGTAGCGAAGTAAATATTTGCCGGATCGAAATATCCTTTTACCCACATATTCTAGACATGTTTAGCTTTGATTTCATACAAAAAAATCGATTTTTTGAAAAAATTATACCGGAAGACCCTCTTAATTTAACAAATGTATATATGGAATATGCGAAAGTATACTTAAAAAAAATCCCTGTATGTCAATGAAACCCACAAATTTTAAATAATTATTACTATTTTCAATACAACCGACGAATCATTGCAAGAAAACATGTTTTCTTTTTTTTAATAATGGTAATGAAATTTGAGATACGTGAAAAATATCTATTTTAAAGGGCCAAACGCAATATCGGTGTGTTGGGTGTATTTTTCTTCTTTAGTCAGCGCTTTTATTTCGAACTGCTCAAAGGTAATTTTTATATGGAATTGCAAGTAATGAAATACGTGAACTGCAGAAAATAGCATTAGCAGATAATGAAAAGAAAATGGTAAAGCCAAATCCAATAAACATGAGAGAGGTAATTTCAAATCAATTAATTAAAATAGAAATAAATATGAAATACTAATGAAATTTACAATTATTATTTGTAGAATATTTCAATAAATAATATATACCTATACGAAATTGATTTATTTCACTAATTCAATAAATATTTCTGTTTACATTTATATATCTTTGTAAATAAATTTTATTAATGATATACAGTAAGCTTAAGTCCATTTTTTATACGATAAGTTCTTATAAAATATGTTAAGGATTTGTCAAATAAAATTATAAACAATATAAAGGGTAATGAATTTCGCATCATATGCACTAACCAGACAAATTTAGGAAAACTACTAATAAATAATAAATCCCCCATAGACAAATTAAAAAAGTGTGGAGTGTACGAACTAAAGTGCAGTGATTGTGATGCATTATACATAGGACAAACAGGAAGAACTTTTCAGACAAGACTAGCAGAACATAAAAAATCAATTATAAATAACAAACAGTGTACAGGGATTTCAAAACATTGTATAATTAACAACCACGTTATAGATGTTAAAATTTCAAAATTTTATATTCAGGTAATAAGGGCCGTAATTTAAACCTCAGGGAAGGCCTAGAAATAAATAGGGCAATAAAAGACGGAAAACACCTCGTCAACGACAATGAGGAGATTTGGAATTCCCCAATCTTAAAATCCCTTATTACCTGACTATATATAAGCTTGTCGGTATCTTTTGTAATTCACTCCTGATAATGCTGTAAAACGATAAACTAGTCGAGTAAATAGTAAAGTAAAAAAATTGTGAAACAAACCAAGTGTAATTTAATATACACCTTCATTATCAATATTTAAAAATGTTTCACCAAGTGATAAGTGAGAAAATTATTCAAGAAATATGAATTTCTCATTGATATCTCTTCTTCAATAAGCTTAACTCAATTTTTTATACGACAACGTCTTACAAAATATGAATTTATCATTGATATGTCTTTTTCAGTAAGCTTACTCTATTTTTATATACGATAAGTTCTTATAAATGTGAATTTCTCATTGATGTCTCTTCTTCAATAAGCTTAACTCTATTTTGTATACGATAACTTCTTATAAAATATGAATTTCTCATTGATATCTTTTTTATTTCATTAAGCTTAACTCTATTTTTTTATACGATAAGTTCTTGTGAAATATAAATTATTCATTATATCTCTTCTTCAGTAAGCTTAACTCTATTTTTTATAAGATAAGTTCTGATAAAATATGAATTTTTCTTTATATCTCTTCTTTAATAAGCTTAACTCTATCTTTTATACGATAAGTTCTTATAAAATATGAATTTCTCATTGGTATCTCTTCTTCAATAAGCTTAACTCTATTTTTGTATACGATAAGTTCTTATAAAATATGAATTTCTCATTGATATCTCTTCTTCAATAAGCTTAACTCTATTTTTTATACGATTAGTTCTTATAAAGAATGAATTTCTTATTGATATCTTTTCTTCAGTAAGCTTAACTCTATTAAAGGTTTCAAAATTGAATAAAAACACTTGGTTTGTTCACTTAATTTGTTTTACTACTTTCCGACTAGTTTCGGTCATGGACCATTATCAAGGAATGTACATTGACTTATAAAATTTTACCTATTTATACAAAATTACGAATGTGAGAACTGGAATATAGAATTAACTAATGAGGGCGGTTCGTATAGGGGAATTCCAAATCTCCTCCATGTTGTTGGCGAAGGTATTATTTTTGCTAATGGCCTTTTTAATCTCCAGGCCCTCTCTTAGATTCAACCGACAGCCCTTATTACCTGCGCATAATATTTTGAAATTATCTGAATTAAAAATTTGGCTGTTTTCTATGCAGCATTGAGCAAAGCCTGAAGAGCATTTTCATTTAGGAGTGATTTTTTGTGCTCATTTATTCTATTTTTAAAATTCCTGCCCGTTTGTCCTATATATATATATATATATATATATATACATTTACAATCGCTACACTGTATTTCATAAACTCGGCATTCATCCCATTTTACTGTTGAGTAACATTTTTCTTAAATTAATGGGATTAGTTTGGACAATATTAAATTCGTACCCTGTTTGTAAAATTTTAGCTATACTCTATTTTTCTATACGATAAGTTGTTATAAAATATGATTCCTCATTGACATCTCTTCTTCAATAAGCTTAACTCAATTTTTTATACGATAAGTTCTTATATAATATGAATTTCTCATTGATATCTCTTCTTCAATAAGCTTAACTCTATTTTTTATACGATTAGTTCTTATAATATATGAATTTCTCATTGATATCTCTTCTTCAGTAAGCTTAAGCTCTTATAAAATATAAATTTCTCATTAATAATGTCTCTTCTTTGATATATTGAGTAACATTTTTCTTAAATTAACGGGATTAGTTTGGACAATATTAAATTTGTACCCTGTTTGTAAAATTTTATCTATACTCTATTTTTCTATACGATAAGTTGTTATAAAATATCATTCCTCATTGATATCTCTTCTTCAATAAGCTTAACTCAATTTTTTATACGATAAGTTCTTATAAAATATGAATTTCTCATTGATATCTCTTCTTCAGTAAGCTTAAGCTCTTAAAAAATATAAATTTCTCATTAATAATGTCTCTTCTTTGATTTATTTTAATTCCTGAGTACTGATTTTTTCACTGAAAGAAAATGTAATCATAATTTTTTTATGTCTGTAATTTTTTGTACAAATTTATTTATTTTCGAAATACATTTACAATATAAAATACTACGATTTTATTGAAAATAGGTATTGGAATAAAAAACATAATTAATTACAAATAGTAAGGCAATCAATAAAATCAAAAGATAATCCTTGTATTTAGCTTTTCATTTTGTTGATTGCTTTACTATTTGTATTAATATATTTTCTTATTCCAATGCCTATTATCAATAAAATGATTGTATTTTATATTGTAGTAAATGGATTTCATAAATAAATTAATTCTTTTATTTATACTTATCACGATTTTTCGATGTAAATTTTCAGCGTTCGTTGGTTCATTAAAAACTTTAAATTTGAAACCAAACGAGTGTTTCCAATCCCAGATTAAGCATGAAGTAAAATTTCGAGTTTAGAAAAGCCTGAAAATTTGGTTAGGTCACGTAGCGAAGCCTGGAGATTAAATAGGCCATTAGCAAAAATAATACCCTCGCCAACAACATGGAGGAGATTTGGAATTCCCCTATACGAACCGCCCTCATTAGTTAATTCTATATTCCAGTTCTCACATTCGTAATTTTGTATAAATAGGTAAAATTTTATAAGTCAATGTACAGTCCTTGATAATGGTCCATGACCGAAACTAGTCGGAAAGTAGTAAAACAAATTAAGTGAACAAACCAAGTGTTTTTATTCAATTTTCGAGTTTAGAAAAGCCTGAAAATTTGGTTAGGTCTTACTTCATGCGCCACTCGTATAAAACACTGATTTTAAGTTAAGATCAAAATATACTACACAGGTTTGACTACATGTTCATTAATTTTACAAATGTTTATATGGAATATGTGAAAGTAATCTCAAAAAGAAAATATCCCTGTATGTCAATACTTAAGAAAAGACACAAATTTTAAATAATTATTACCATTTTAAATAAAATTGTGAAAAAGTTTTGCAAAAACTTCAGAACTGTAAAAGTTAGGACAAGTTTACAAATATGTAAACATTTAGCAAATCAACAAAAATCTTTTAAATACATTTTTAAAATGTATGTTAAATTCCACTAAACATTTTTTTTTATTTTACATTTTTGTTGATTTTATAAATGTTTACCATTTATAAAATCACCAAAAATGTAAAATTTAAAAAAAATAATTGTTAGTGGAATTTAACATACATTTTAAAACTGTATTTAAAAGATAATTGTCTCTCCCTGGATCCACTCCTGAATTGAATTGGACAACAGTTCACTTACATTTATATGGAAATTAAATTATACATTATACATTTTCTTTCATTTCCATTTTATTTAAAATGTCTGAATGTTAATATTTACATTTACTTGTAACAACAAACCTATAATTTAAAAGAGTATACCTTATCAAATTTTGAAAACGCCTCAGAACTGTAAAAATTCAAATCAAATCAACAAAAGTGTAAAAATTTATAAAATCAACAAAAATATCAGATTTTAAAAAAGTAATTGATTAGTTGAATTTAACATACATTTTAAAACTGTATTTGAAAGATAATTGTCTCTCCCTGGATCCACTCCTGAATTGAATTGGACAATAGTTCACTTGGAAATTAAATTATCTTCATATATTTTTTTTCATACTTATATTCGTTCCATTTTATTTAAAATGTCTGAATGTTAATATTGAAAATGGCTTTTTTGTGTGGAAAATTTACGGGATAATCGACGCTGTATAAAATGTAGTTTAAAAATACGACATTGACAGCGATTCGTGGCCCCGCAAGGAATTATGAAAAGAAATTGCATTTGACGTAAAAGGTTCTCTCAATCCGATGGGGGAAAATATTAGAGACGTGCAGATGAAGTTAAGTGTGCCCAGAAATAATATTGCAACTGACAATAAAACCAAAAATCTGCTTTAGACATAAATTATAAACGAGAAGATCTCCACGATTAATGAGAATAGTAATAATTGAGTATTACAAATTACTTTAGCATACGATAAAATGGACATATTTTTCCGAACAGAAACTAAATCTATATACAGAGTGTCTCCTAAAAAACGCCGCAGGCCATAACTTCTTTATTGATTGAGCGATTTTAAAAAAACAAAAAACAATTAAAATGGCTCCACCAGATCTACAAAGAAGCCTTGATTTGAGTTTTTTACCAAATCAACTTTCATGTCAGCGATAGTCAACTTTTTTTTCAAATGGCTACGTATATGATTTAATAAAGAAAACACTTGGTTAAATTTCACTAATATTTTGGTTTTTTATTCCAACTAGTTTCGACTTTGAGTCATTCTCAAGAAGTCCTTGAGAATGACTCAAAGTCGAAACTAGTTGGAATAAAAAACCAAAATATTAGTGAAATGTAACCAAGTATTTTCTTTATTATATTATAGTAAAATATGTTTCACCACGTGAAAGATGAAAAACTTGTTCAAGAGGCTACGTATATTTTTTTAAATTAATTCTAATAGCGGATATTTTTCTAAATTCAAACATGTACAATAAGTTGGCTTTTGTGAAATATTTATAAGTAAAAAAATAGTATATCAAAGTATAAGTGGACATTGTAAAGAAGGCGTAAAGGCGCGAAGATTATTGATTTATAAAACAATATCACAGTACAAACCATTATATAAGCCTCTATTTAAAAATGAACAAAAATATTACAATAATCTATTATTATTAGAAAAACAAAAACAAATGGAAACAAAAATTCAAAGTTCAAACAACAAATCAAAGGATACGTGGTCTCTCATTAGAAACATTGTTAATAAAAAATGTAAACACGTAACACCAAGGTATGATAATATTCTCACACTTGTAAATGATTTTAATAATTTTTTTAACACAGTTACTACTAAGTTGCTAACGACATCAAACCCTATGAATATAAGAGAAATCCCTTTCAATGAACATAGCATGTTTATGACACCAACAGACCCAGTGGAAATAATTGGTATAGTACACAATTTAAAGAATAGCTACAGTGCTGGAATTGATGAAGTACCTGTGTACATTATAAAACAGTGTATAGAGTATATAGCTGAACCTCTTTCCAACATTATAAACTCATCCTTAGAAACCGGTATTTATCCCGATCAATTAAAAATTTCTGCTATCTCTCCCATATTTAAGAAAGGAAACCACGACGAAATAGAGAATTATAGACCTATAAGCTTACAGAATTCTTTCTCCAAAATCTTTGAAAAGGTTTTATATTCAAGATTAAGTTCATTTTTTAAGAAATATAAACTGCTCCACCCTATGCAACAGGGATTCCTCAAAGGTAGAAATGTAGATACGGCAATATATGAATTTATTACTTTCATCTTAGAAGCTTTAGAAGAAAATAACTTGGCGTCTGGTCTATTTTTAGATTTAACTAAAGCTTTCGACACAATTGATCACCAAATACTACTCAACAAGCTACACATGTATGGGGTAAGAGGCACTGCCTACGAGTGCTTTAACTCTTACTTAAAAAATAGAATTCAATACACAAGGCTGAGGGATAGTGATGGGTCAAGTATACTATCAAGTCCCTTAAAGGTAACCAAAGGGATACCGCAGGGTAGTATTCTTGGCCCATTACTGTTTATTATTTATATAAACGATATAACAAACGCCACGTCATCAGACTGTAAGCTAATTAATTATGCTGACGATACAAATCTGTTGGCAAAGGGATACACATTACCTGAAATATATCAAAAATACAACACAAATATGCAGAGAATGGAGACGTGGTTTAACAATAACAATTTGGTATTAAACAGAAACAAAACATCTTGTGTATTGTTTAAAACTAACCAAAGTTTACCAACACCTAATTATATAAATTTCAATAATACAAATTACAACTTAATAGCCGCCGTAAAATTTCTAGGAATAGTAATTGATGATACGCTTACATTTACTCCGCATATTAGTAATTTATGCAATAAAGTAAGTAGTGCTTGTTTTGGATTACGAATATTAAGAACATCTGCGTCGATAAAAATAACACAAATATTTTATTACGCAAATATATATTCCCATCTCAAGTATGGTATAATATTCTGGGGGGGATCTGTCGACACTAAAAAGATATTCGTAATCCAAAAGAAAGCGTTGAGAATTTTGCTTAACTTAAAATATAATGAAAGTTGCAGAGGAAAATTTAGAAAGGCTGCTATGCTGACAGTGTATGGCATTTACATATTTGAAACGTTGAAATTCTTTTGGAAGCATAGCAATTATTTTAACAATATATTTACTAATTTGAAATACTCTAAAAGAAAGGGTCAAATATATAATTTGCCTCAACATCGTTTAAGCAAATACGAACGAAGTTGCTCTTATGCAGCAATAAAATTATATAACAATTTGCCAGTTCAAATAAAAGAAATAGACACTTATAATAAACGTAAACAAGCGCTATATAATTATTTAATCCAATTAGAACCGTACAGTGTAGAAGATTACTTTAAGAAACAATAATTAAGTTCACATTTTATTGACGTATTTACAATACAATGTTATATTTTTGTATCATTTGTTTATGTAAATAAATACTATTATTATTATTATTATTATTATTATTATTATGTTTTCCTATATGCCTGAACTTAATTCAATTTGTTGACGTTGCTCATAGCAACTTTAAAACACGCATTATTTAATAGTCAATTTATACACGCTCCAGCGTGTTTTAAATAAGCAAAATGATGCACCAACGTTAACATAAGGTTGTTGTATTCTAAATATTTTAAACATTTCTCTTTGAAGTGCCAAAGTTATTTGTTATTTCCCGAATTGATGTTGTTGGATTTTCTTGCACACTAAGAAGAACATCTAATTCTACATTTCCGCGAAATACACGTTCCTCTTTTTTGGGTTTCTTAAAAGCACCATACTTTCTTAAGTTGTTTTCAAGTATTCCACATTTTCGAAGCTCTGGGACCTTCCTGTTCGGAAAGCGGTCCATGTACAAGAAGCACGATTTTTATTGCATTCGAAAAACACTTTTAACATATCGGTCAATAAACTGTTAATATTGTTAGCCATCACTTGAGTTATTTCACCAATAATAATAAATTTGGCTGACAAGAAAATCGAATCTGAGACACTGCCACTAAAATAACGGTTATTGTTTGATGTGTTCAGTTTTATTTTTCCATGGCACACTTAAAAAAATCTATAAGACTCCAACTTTATGTTAATAAACATTTTTTTTACTAATGAATATTGCACCAAAGCCAACTTGTTATATACGTTTGGATTTAGAAAAGTATCCTCTATCAGAATCAATTTAAAAAAATATACGTGGCCATTTAAAAAAAAAAAACTTGACTATCGCTGACATGAAACTTAATTTGGTAAAGATGTAAAATTAGGGCTTGTTTGTAGATCTTGTGGATCCATTTTAATTGCTTTTAGATTTTTTTAAATCGGTGAATAAATAAAGAAGTTATGGCCTGCGGTATTTTTTAGGAGACACACTATATAATATAAATTATTGATGCATACATTTTCTGCGTCTGTGCTTTTCGACAGGGTTGATAAAAGAATCTAGTAATACTATCGATAAGATCTCATATTTCTCATATTTTTATCTGTGTAATATTATGTAATTTTTAAATGGACTCCGTTGAATGAATAAATAAATAAATAAATCAATTCAGTGATTTAACTACAACATTATTTAGTCTTATTTTTCAATGTATTTATATTTTTCTTTAATATTGTTTTTCTTTTGTATGGTATACAGAAATGTGGATGACTTAATTTAGTGTAACATTTTCTTTCTTTCATTATTTTAAGTAAATATATTATAAATATCGTGAAGGTTTGCTCTTTTTTACAAGCTTATAGCTGGGAGAAGAGAAAACTACAAAAAATAATAATTTACATTTATGTATAATATTAGAATTAAATATTGTACTATGTAAAGTTATTTAAATTAAAAATACTTTGTATTGCTTCACAAATT
Organism: Philonthus cognatus; assembly: GCA_932526585.2. Taxonomy (NCBI): domain Eukaryota; kingdom Metazoa; phylum Arthropoda; class Insecta; order Coleoptera; family Staphylinidae; genus Philonthus; species Philonthus cognatus. The sequence continues at coordinate 50,841,023 of OW052247.1, read as the reverse complement.
AAAACTTTATTCCGACTAGTTTCAGTTTGTTAGACTATTTTCAAAGGAATGTACAGAAATAAATATTGTCTAGGTATATACGCATATTTTTGTTTCAGGTAATAAGGGAAGTCGAAATTAGGGAATTCCAAATCTCCTCGTTGTCGTTTACGATATTTTTCTACATTTAGATTTAGTGTGTATCCGTTATTACCAGAATGCAAAATCTTAAAATTATGCGAATTAAAGAAGTGATTGAATTTAAATTATATTACATATTCTAATATGTTTCACCAAGTGCCAGATGAAAAATTAATTCAAGAAAATAAATATTGTACCTTAAATTCTTAATAAATGGTTTAATAATAATAATAAAACAAATAAAAATTAAAATTGAATTTGTGTTCAGTATTCCGGCACCAGATACCCACAGACGCGTTTCGGGCTTCAAGGTCCTCTTCAGTGTGGTCCCGACCCAGTGCTGAGGAATGGTATGGTATGGTATGGGGTCGGTGGGTCGTGTGGCCTCTGGGCCTTTCGAAGTTACCTCGACCTAAAAGATCTTTTGTAACTATCCCTGACCTACTTGAGTCCCTCAATGTCTAGACTTCTTATGAAGTCTACTATAACTTGAGGGTTAATGTGTACCAGTTCCTCGGTGTTTAAAGTGGCCGATGACAGGTAGTTCCCTCTTTAATGGGACAAGGCAGGGCATTCACAAAGTAGGTGCTCTGCTGTTTCTTGTGCCTCGTTGCAGAACCTGCAGTTGGCATCAGTTGTCTGACCCATCTTGGTGAGGTGGTACTTCAGAGGACAGTGTCCAGTTAGAAGGCCGGTTATGAGCCTTAGGTTGCCCTTGCTTAACCTGAGAAACTGTCCGGCTCTTACGGCAGAGAAGGCGATGAACCTTTTCGCCTGCCGCAGACCAGGTGTGTCTCTCAGGTGAGCACTTTTGGCAGCATCTTCCCATTCCCAGATCATCCCCTTGATGCGGACTTTAGTTATTCCACTGTAAGGTTCTGGTCCGACAAATGGAGTGCTGAGGAATACTGAACATTACTGACTATTTCAAGCCAATATGTGAAAACTATTAATGATTTCGATAGCTAACGCCATCTAATGCTTCATAGTGGCATCGTCATAAATATTGCCATATCGATGCCACAATTCACTTATGATAACAAGTCACATCATATAACACCAAAAGCTGAGCACAAATGTGTTCTAATTGCTCGCTTCGTTAAATAAAATGAGCTATTACAGTACAAAATGAATCTGAAAACACTCTTAAAGGCTAATTATTTAAATAAATCATAATTTTTTTATACAACTCTTAAATAAATATAAATTATGTAATCACTGTAAAATTATAAACAGCCCACAATTCATTTTAAGCCAAAAACAACTTTTCCACGTAATTTTTTTCCTTTCGCTGTATTCTTTAAGAGGTGAAATTGTTTGCGATTTATTGCCTCTTATTATTCATAAAAATAACAAAATTACCCCCCGAGAGTACACCCTCTCTTTCTATATATTTCATGGCGAATTTTAGAAACAGTGGAAAATCCAATAAAACATCCGCCGCGTACACGGCATGAAAATAATGCGAAGAAGGAAAATACGCCTTTTTTTTCTTTATCCTACCTACCGTTCGTTTTGTTCATAAAGAGGCTACAAATATGATTTGCATTCGTATTTTATATGAAATCCTGGAAATGTTATTTGAATGATCCAAAACCACAGCGAATAATATTTCCAGGATTTCATTTTTTTTTATAACAGATGAAAAAATTCGTACACGAGAAATGGTCTAAGGAAGAAACTTTCTCATGCAGTTCAGATTTTTACAATATTCAAATGCCTTATCTTTTATTAATTAGTTTTTTTTAATAATATAAGTACATATTGCTACAAGATGTATTTCTACTGGAGTCGCTTTAATCGTGTTTGATAAAATTAATGATTGCTTTGATAGTATCTTTTTAAAGTTATCATTAATTATATCAAAAAAGATTAAAGCAACCCCAGTAGAAGTGTATCTGGTAGCAATATTGTGTGTATATTGATATCATGAATAGACATTAAAATTGTTATTCAATGTGCATACAATATAGAAACAATATAGATTGCATATATTATTACCAAACTAATATCAAATATAGAAATAATATTGTCTATATCAAAAATCAATAGCTGTACAACATCGTTTCAATAATGAATGCCATAGATAATTTACTGTAGAGTTCAATACATCTACAACATTGTTTCAATAATGAATTTCAATAAAAATTCCATAATAGATAGGCCTTCATCTTTTATTAATTATTTTTACTTTCCCCCGTATGTAATACAAAGGGAAAGTATTGTTTTCGTGAAAATTTTCGAATCGAAAATTTTAGCGGAAATATCCGTTTTCAGGTCCCCTGAGTCGAATAAGACCATTTTTGAAAAATGTCTGTCTGTCTGTGTGACTGTGTGTGAGTCTGTGTGCGCTGTACCGCAAAAACCGCTAAAGATATCGAGATGAAACTTGAAACTTAAGCTTTTTGATACAATCGGAAGAACTGAAAATCGGAAAACCGGAAGTGGTACTTTACTCTTAGCGTTTTTCAGTTTTTTCAGATTTTTTCAATAAATGTTCATCAAACAAAAAATTCTTTCAAATAAAAGTTGTAGATAATAACAAAATGAAGATGTATTGTTCACTTACTTTTTGTTATAGCACTCTTAGTTTTTGAGATATTTCAAAAGTTGTGTGTTTTATCTAGTTATTGAGGACCACTTCGTAATATGTTATAAGAAGAAGAACGTTTTTCGGGAACTTTTAAACACAATTTTCTACAGGGTGATTCATTAGCCTCTTTACAAACTTTAAAAAGTGATTTAATACGCAATTTACGGGGGAAAGTACTATGATGGACACATCACCATTTTTTTAAATAATTAGATACTTTTTAAGTTATCATTAATTTTATTAAACACGATTAAAGCGACCCCAGTAGAAGTGTATCTTGTAGCAATATTGTATCTATATTGATATCTTGAATATACATTGAAACTGTTATTCAATGTGCATACAATATAGAAACAATATAGATTGCATATAGTATGACCAAACTAATATTAAATATAGATATATTGTTGTCTATATCAAAAATAAAAATAAGAGATATTCAATAACTCTACAACATCGTTTCAATAATGAATGCCATAGATAATTTACTGTAGAATTCAATACATCTACAACATTGTTTCAATAATGAATTTTAATAAACATTCTATAATAAATATGCCTTCATCTTTCATTAATTAGGTTATTCTTTTAATAATCGAATATTTATTAAACACGATTAAAGCGACCCCAGTAGAAGTGTATCTTGTAGCAATATTGTATCTATATTGATATCTTGAATATACATTGAAACTGTTATTCAATGTGCATACAAAATAAAGAAACAATATAGGTTGCATATATTATTACCAAAATAAAATTAATGATTGCTTTGAAAGTATCTTTTTAAACTTATCATTAATTTTATCAAACAAGATTAAAGCAACCCCAGTAGAAGTGTATCTGGTAGCAATATTGTATCTATATTTATATCATGAATAGACATTAAAACTGTTATTCAATGTGCATACAATATAGAAACAATATAGATTGCATATATTATTACCAAACTAATATCAAATATAGAAATAATATTGTCTATATTAAAAATTAATAACTGTACATCATCGTTTCAATAATGAATGCCATAGATAATTTACTGTAGAGTTCAATACATCTACAACATTGTTTCAATAATGAATTTCAATAAAAATACGATAATAGATAGGCCTTCATCTTTTATTAAATAATTTTTTTAATAATTAGATACTTTTTAAGTTATCATTAATTTTATTAAACACGATTAAAGCGACCCCAGTAGAAGTGCATCTTGTAGCAATATTGTATCTATATTGATATCTTGACTATACATTGAAACTGTTATTCAATGTGCATACAATATAAAAACAATATAGGTTGCATATATTATTACCAAACTAATATTAAATATAGAAATAATATTGTCTATATTAAAAATAAAAATAAGAGATATTTAATAAGTGTACAACATTGTTTCAATAATGAATATCATAGATAATTTAATGTAGAATTCAATACACCTACAACATTGTTTCAATAATGAATTTCAATAAAAATTCCATAATAGATAGGCCTTCATCTTTTATTAATTAATTTTTCTTAATAATTAGATAGTTTTTAAGTTATCATTAATTTTATTAAACACGATTAAAGCGACCCCAGTAGAAGTGTATCTTGTAGCAATATTGTATCTATATTGATATCTTGAATATACATTGAAACTGTTATTCAATGTGCATACAATATAGAAACAATATAGATTGCATATAGTATGACCAAACTAATATTAAATATAGATATAATGTTGTCTATATCAAAAATAAAAATAAGAGATATTCAATAACTGTACAACATCGTTTCAATAATGAATGCCATAGATAATTTACTGTAGAATTCAATACATCTACAACATTGATTCAATAATGAATTTTAATAAACATTCTATAATAAATATGCCTTCATCTTTCATTAATTAGGTTATTTTTTTAATAATCGAATATTTATTAAACACGATTAAAGCGACCCCAGTAGAAGTGTATCTTGTAGCAATATTGCATCTATATTGATATCTTGAATATACATTGAAACTGTTATTCAATGTGCATACAATATAAAAACAATATAGGTTGCATATATTATTACCAAACTAATATTAAATATAGAAATAATATTGTCTATATTAAAAATAAAAATAAGAGATATTTAATAAGTGTACAACATTGATTCAATAATGAATGTCATAGATAATTTAATGTAGAATTCAATACACCTACAACATTGTTTCAATAATGAATTTCAATAAAAATTCCATAATAGATAGGCCTTCATATTTTATTAATTAATTTTTCTTAATAATTAGATAGTTTTTAAGTTATCATTAATTTTATTAAACACGATTAAAGCGACCCCAGTAGAAGTGTATCTTGTAGCAATATTGTATCTATATTGATATCTTGAATATACATTGAAACTGTTATTCAATGTGCATACAATATAAAAACAATATAGGTTGCATATATTATTACCAAACTAATATTAAATGTAGAAATAATATTGTCTATATTAAAAATAAAAATAAGAGATATTTAATAAGTGTACAACATTGTTTCAATAATGAATTTTAATAAACATTCCATAATAGATATTCAATAAGTATACAACTTGTATCAATAATAAAGGTCATAAATAATGAATTAAAAAACATAAAAATAATCAAGTTTCTCCTTCTTTCAAATTAGATTACTTTATTTTCGGTATTTCTTCATCTAGATATTTAATGAATCTACAACTTGTATCAATAATGAATATCATAGATAACTAGTTCAAAAATCAAATCAATTAAGGTTCTCATTCTTTAAAATTGTCGCATTTTATTTTCAGAATTTCTTCATCCCGTAAGCATACATATCCCGATGCATACGCTGTAAATGTTCCGACATTCGTTGTTTTTAATAAGCGATCAATTTTAATCTTCTAATGAGTGTTTCACTCCTTGATTAAGCATGAAGTAAAATTTCGAGTTTAGAAAAGCCCCTTGAAAATTTGTCTCGGGTCGCGCAGCGACCCGAGACAAATTTTCTGGGCTTTTCTAAACTCGAAATTTTACTTCATGCGCCACGCGAATTAAACAGTAAAATACTTTGAAATTCCAAATATTCTGCTTTAGTATAGTGATTTAGAAGTACATTTAAAACTTCTAAATATTTCATTGTTTAAAACGCGTGGCGCATGAAGTAAAATTTTGAGTTTAGAAAAGCCTGAACATTTGGTTTGGCCTGCCGCGCTTCGCGCTACGCAACCAAACCAAATTTTCAGTCTTTTCTAAACTCGAAATTTTACTGCATGCTTAGTCTGGGAATAGAAACACTCGTTAGAAGCTTTAAATTAACCGCATTTTTCAAAAGAGCTTAATTTGAACCTTTTAACGAGTGTTTTCCACTCCCAGACTAAGCATGAACTAAAATTTCGAGTTTAGAAAAGCCCTGTGAAAATTGGTCGAGGGTCGCGCAGCGACCCGAAACAAATTTTCTGGGCTTTTCTAAACTCGAAATTTTACTTTATGCGCCACGCGTATAAAACACTGAAATACCCTGAAATTTAAAATATTCTGCTTTAGTATAGTGATTTATAAAATTTCGAGTTTAGAAAAGCCTGAAAATTTGGTTTGGCCGCTTCGCGCTACGCGACCAAACCAAATTTTCAGGCTTTTCTAAACTCGCAATTTTACTTCATGCTTAGTCTGGGAATGAAAACACTCGTTAGAAGCTTTAAATTAACCGCATTTTTCAAAAGAGCTTAATTTGAAACTTTTAACGAGTGTTTTCCACTCCCAGACTAAGCATGAAGTAAAATTTCGAGTTTAGAAAAGCCCCGTGAAAATTTGTCGAGGGTCGCGCAGCGACCCGAGACAAATTTTCTGGGCTTTTCTAAACTCGAAATTTTACTTCATGCGCCACGCGTATAAAACACTGAAATACCTTGAAATTTAAAATATTCTGCTTTAGTATAGTGATTTAGAAGTATATTTGAAATTTCAAAATATTTCATTGTTTAATACGCGTGGCGCATGAAGTAAAATTTCGAGTTTAAAAAAGCCTGAAAATTTGGTTTGGCCGCTCCGCGCTTCGCGCTACGCGACCAAACCAAATTTTCAGGCTTTTCTAAACTCGAAATTTTACTTCATGCTTAGTCTAGGAATAGAAACACTCGTTAGAAGCTTTAAATTAACCGCATTTTTCAAAAGAGCTTAATTTGAAACTTATAACGAGTGTTTTCCACTCCCAGACTAAGCATGAAGTAAAATTTCGAGTTTAGAAAAGCCCCGTGAAAATTTGTCGAGGGTCGCGCAGCGACCCGAGACAAATTTTCTGGGCTTTTCTAAACTCGAAATTTTACTTCATGCGCCACGCGTATAAAACACTGAAATACCCTGACATTTAAAATATTCTGCTTTAGTATAGTGATTTAGTATATTTGAAATTTCAAAATATTTCATTGTTTAATATGCGTGGCGCATGAAGTAAAATTTCGAGTTTAGAAAAGCCTGAAAATTTGGTTTGGCCGCTCCGCGCTTCGCGCTACGCGACCAAACCAAATTTTCAGCCTTTTCTAAACTCGAAATTTTACTTCATGCTTAGTCTGGGAATGAAAACACTCGTTAGAAGCTTTAAATTAACCGCATTTTTCAAAAGAGCCTAATTTGAAACTTTTAACGAGTGTTTTCCACTCCCATACCAAGCATGAAGTAAAATTTCGAGTTTAGAAAAGCCCCGTTAAATTTTGTCGTGGGTCGCGCAGCGACCCGAGACAAATTTTCTGGGCTTTTCTAAACTCGAAATTTTACTTCATGCGCCACGCGTATAAAACACTGAAATACCCTGAAATTTAAAATATTCTGCTGTAGTATAGTGATTTAGAAGTATATTTGAAATTTCAAAATATTTAATCGTTTAATACGCGTGGCGCATGAAGTAAAATTTCGAGTTTAGAAAAGCCTGAAAATTTGGTTTGGCCGCTCCGCGCTTCGCGCTACGCGACCAAACCAAATTTTCAGGATTTTCTAAACTCGAAATTTTACTTCATGCTTAATCAAGGAGTGGAAACACTCGTTAGAAGCTTCAAATTGATTTTTTTTAAAAGCATCGAATGCTTCAAAATGTACAGCGATATGTATACTTAAAAGAAGACTTCCTGTATGCAAATACAAGAATATATTAGATATGTTGCCTTTATATTAATTATTATTACAAATTAAATTTATATGCAATTTTATAAAATATTTTATCTTTAATTAAATACTAAATTTAATCATAGTCCTCCTTGTTGTTTTTTTGCATGCCAATAAAGCAATAAAATAAATTACAAAGAAACCCCGCACACATAGAATAAAATACGACTGTATACTTAAAAGAAAACTTCCTGTATGCAAATACAAAAATATATTGGATATGCTGCTTTCATATTAATTATTATTACAAATCAAATTCATATGCAATTTCATAAAATATTTTTTCTTTAATTAAATACTAAATTTAATCATAGTCCTTTTTTTGCATGACAATAAAACAATAAAATAAATTACAAAGAAACCCCGCACACACAGAATATTATACGACATAAAACCATCACAAATTATTACCCCAATTTATTAAACCTGTAAAAAAATAAATAAAACACATAGAAAAAATAATGATTTTTTTTTCACCATCAAATTGATCGATTTACAACTCGATTTACTTGCAGCCTGGATAATTTACTACCCTATCCCGAATTTCCATCATGGTCCTAATATTTCACCCTACGACCCTTTCGCCCTTTAGCACATTTATTTATTTTTTCTTCCTCAAACGAGACGAAACCGTAAATAAGACATAACAGTAAAACGTCCGTCGTAATTACGGTTTAAATGCAACGCTAACGTGACGTTTTATGGTGGCCTATAGGTTTATGTCTTTGATAATAAAACCATGCGGAATATTATTACGGATGCCCGAATCAAATATTATGTACATGGGAATTTATCAGGAGAAAGAGGGGGAAACGAGATGCGTGGAATGAGATAGGCTGGTCGTAATTTCATCAAAACGTGAAAATAAATCATGTAAAATTGCGATTTATTTTCATTCTGGAATTATGTGTGTAATAAAACGGAGCTGAATTTAAATAAAGTTTAGTGGGGAATTTCGTAATCATAAATAATGTTACTAAAGAGATAGTGTTGAAAACTGTGTATTTATCTACATTTTACTTTACTCCAAACACTACTGAAAGTTTTCGTACAATATTTTGTCCGCCTTTTTTTAATGTATTTTCAGTTCTGAATTTAAATTAAGTTTAGTGGAAAATTTTGTAATCTTAATGTCGGAAATTCACAAACAACGATTAATTTTATTTATCATTTATTTTTGACTAATCTATTTAATACAACATGTTCATAATGATTTATTTATTTATTTATTTACGGAAAAATCCATTATACATAATATGTTATAGTAATACAATTCAATTTCATAATACAAAATATATATAAATACAAAAACATGTCTACAAATTGGCAAATTAAAGAGAACAACAAACATTTAACCGCTTAAGATTAGATATAAATTTAGGATACGAATTAACAAAAAGATCGAAATTTGGATTTAGGGATGATTTATTTGACGTACGCATGAACCGAGAAAGTGGACTATTAAGACCGTAGTTGGATTTATGGAACGGAATGGAAAACAGTGTTGGATGTCTGATTTGTCGATTCGAAGGGTTAATACAGAAATTAATTTGATTAAATAGATATAAACAATCCGCTTGGTTACTAATTAATTTATAAAAGAAGCTCAAGTCCGCGAAAGTTCTTCTACGACATAATTTATCGATAGTAAGCTCCTGACGAACTAAATTTATATTTTTATCTTTGTTGTAACCTAATTTAAATAGCATTATTTTCAAAAATTTATTTTGAATTGTTTCGATCTTATTGCTATACGTTACTTGATATAAAATTAATTAATAATTACTTCAATAAATTAAAGCAATATGAAGAAGAAATAATGTTTTCTATGGAAGTATTGCACGGATTTATGTAATCACTTAAGAGTGTTCCATTAGTTGGTTTATATATAATTTAAGAAACATTTTTTTAAATGTAAATGTCAATTTATTCGCAAAACTTTAATGTGCAATATGTATAAGTTTCAAAGATCTATTTTCATTGTTGTAGAAGTTTAGTCGTTGTTCATCGTATTATTGTAGAAGATTATTCGTTGTCCGTTCTTATTTGGCCATAAGAACGAACAACGATTAATCTTCTACAATAATGAAAATAGATCTTTAAAACTTATACAAATTGCACATTGAAGCTTTGCGAATAAATTGCCACTATTCTATTTTTTAAAATGTTTCTTAGATTATATATAAATCAACTAACGGAACACTCTGAAATGATCACATAAATCCGTGCAATACTTCCATAGAAAACATTATTTCTTCTTCATATTGCTTTAATTTATTGAAGTAATTATTATAAACATGTATTAAATAGATTAATGTAAAATAAATGATAAATAAAATTAATCGCTGCTTAGAAATCTCAATAAGAGCAATGTAAATTTTGATTATGCTTTTAATAAATAGGGGGCAGCATCGTGCTATTTTAGTAATATCTTAAAATTATATTGTAATTTCCAAAAACATGTGAATAGAAATTGGGTTTGATATGTAGAATTCGTGTACGGCATTTGTCGCGACACGGGTTCCCGTGTTGAGCAGAAAGATTACATTCGCAATTCAAGGCCGCGCACCTTGAATTGCGAATGTAATCATTCGAATATAATCATTCGCGGTTCTGCCGCGGAACAGTCCGCGGCAGAACCGCGGACTGTTCATAGATTATATTGTTGATACACAACAAAGAAAGACATTATTAAAATATTTCCCTATACATTCTTTAAATATAAGTGCATTTCTGGATTCATGTTATGAATAGGAATGTGGAATGCCGGTATACCGGGTGCTGATCCGACCGCTCGGCAATAGCAATTTATATGTAAAATCACACTTTTGCAATTTCCTGCTCCCCTAATTATTTTAGAGCAAAAGCATTAGAGATCAAAGTTGTTCAGAATTTAAATAGCTGGGCGACGATTTAAATTTGCACAATACAACCGCTCTTAAAATTTTAAAGAAGAACAAGTTTAAATCGTACAAGTTTTCGAACCACCAAGAGATTTTTGAGCCAAACAGGTATTCTAGAATGGTTTTCTGTGAAACACTAATGGAAATGGCCAATGTGGATAGATATTTTATTAACAACATTTGTTTTACTGACGAATCGACCTTCATCATAAATAGAGAGCCAAATGTGCAAAATTATCGCTATTGGGATACGGATAACCCGCATTTGGTGATCGATAACCATTCCCAATAGCCACAGTCAGTCAACGTATGGTTAGGAATATATAGATCTAATTTTATAGGCCCCTTCTTCATTGATGGGCACTTAAACGGGGGAAAACACCTTGAGCTGCTTCAATCGGAGATTGGCCCCGCCATAGATGCTGTCGCAGGAGAAAATGTGCTATGGTTTCAACAGGATGGATGTCCTGCGCATTTTACAAGAGACGTCACTGAGTATTTAAATATTTGCTATCCAAAAACCTGGATTGGACAAGGCGAATTGACCAGCTCCTTCACCAGACTTATCACCAAACGACTTCTTTATATGAATATGTAAAGTTATTTAAATAAAAAAACACTTGGTATTGTTTCACAAATTAGAACTTTATTCCGACTAGTTTCGGTTTGTTAGACCATTTTCAAAGGAATATCACATTCCTTTGAAAATGGTCTAAAAAACCGAAACTAGTCGGAATAAAGTTTTAATTTGTGAAACAATACCAAGAGTTTTTTATTTAAATTACTTTACATATTCCAATATGTTTCACCAAGTGCCAGATGAGAAATTAATTCAAGAAATTCTTTATATGAGGCCACTTAAAATCAAAAATATACGGTGCTAGACATGCTAACATCGAGGTTCTGAAAAACAAAATTACGGAAGAATGCAACAAAATAACGAACCGGCAACTTGCAAATGTTAGCAGAAATTTTTATGATAGACTTGGTCAATGTTTAGCCGCTAATGGAGGTCTCTTTGAGCATTTAATTTGATTTTATTAAAAACAACTGATAGTTGTTGATGACGCAAAATTTTGTTATATGGCTATTGTTATTTTTTTCAAATTATTACTAAATTATGTTACCAGAATTTAACAGTTTGTCTACAATATAAATACAGGGAATTTTTCTTTTAGGTAAACATGTGCATAAGCTGTAAATTTTCCGACATGCGTTGTTTTTTAAAAGAGTTCAATTTGAAACTTTAAACGAGTGTTTTCCACTCCCAGACTAAGCATGAAGTAAAATTTCGAGTTTAGAAAAGCCCCGTGAAAATTTGTCTCGGGTCGCGCAGCGACCCGAGACAAATTTTCTGGGCTTTTCTAAACTCGAAATTTTACTTCATGCGCCACGCGTATAAGACAGTGATTTCAAGTGAGGTTCAAATATACATACATTTAACAGTTTTTAGTGCATCTTCGATGCGCAAATTTTGTTCTGTTGTAAAGGCAGTCTTTAAACAATATTTTTAAGAAAAATAAATAAATAAAATAATACTACACTAATAAAGACTGTTATTCCTTACTTCACTTTTTATTTTTATCGTTAAATGTACATTGCTGTAATGTTATTACTGTAATTTTTGAATCTATTATATTATTTTGATTTTGTCCTGTATTGGGTTTTTCCGTTGGGGCAATAAAGGCTATTATTATTATTATTTCCAGACACAAAGTGCTCATTATCAATAACGTAAAAAATAATAAATCAAAATTACAAATGATTGATTTTTATTTTATATAATTAATACATTTCTTAAAATATGTTCTTCCTTTTTTCTGTAATATCGTGTAAGCCCCCCCCCCCCCCGCCAAATACTAAATTTAAATATTAAAATGATAATGATTGATTTATATTTTATATAATCCATATATTTTTTTAAAATATTTTCTTACTTATCCCCGCGTAACATCTCTAATCTTTATCAAGGCCGAATGCGTGCGTGGTTCTCGATTTAATAAATTAAGGGATGAGGGTAAATGGTGGGGAAAGAGCGAGATGCGAAGGAATTAGGTCTGTGCGTGAGAAACAATTCGTGAAACTTAATACTAATTTGATTGGTTATCGGCGCAAACAATGGGCCGTCATTACTTTTTCATTAGCTTAATGTCCACCAGCGAAAATCCAAGAAAAGAGAAAGTGCTAAGACATCGATTAGTTCCTCACATAGTTGTGAGTGAAAGAGTGAATTTTGCAAACAAAACAACAACAAAATAGGAATTTCTTAGTTCTAAAGTGAAAACAGTTTTTTAAATTTGTTATCTGTGATGTGAAAACAGGTTTTTTGTTCGGTTAGTGGTTAGTTAAAAAGAAAATTAGTAAAATTAATAGACAAAACAACAACAAAATAGGAATTTCTTAGTTCTAAAGTGAAAAGAGTTTTTTAAATTTGTTATCTGTACAGTGAAAACAGGTTTCTTGTTTAAAAAAAACTTCGTTGTTAGCAACAAAGTGAATTAGCGAAGAAAATAGTAATTTCTTAACTCTAAGTGCGTTTTTTCTCAGTTAGTGATTAGTGAAAAAGTGAATTAATTACTGTTTGTGGTTAGTTAAAGAGAAAATTAGTAAAAAAAATAGTTTAGTGTAAAAGTGAATTAATTTGAATTAGTAGTTACCCACTGTGCAAATCCATTTAAGTAATGTTTTAATCAACATTGAAACAACGTTTAATGTTGCTACAATGTTGATATAACGTTATTTGTTTGTTTTTTGCTCAGTGGGTAGTTAAAGAGAAAATGAGTACACAAAAAATAGTAATTTCTTAATTCTACAATATTCTTCTTTTAGTTACGTGCAATGTTTTCTATTAATTATTACAATGTTGATATAACGTTATTTGTTTGTTTTTTGCTCAGTGAGTAGTTAAAGAAAAAATGAGTACACAAAAAATAGTAATTTCTTAATTCTACAATATTCTTCTTTTAGTTACGTGCAATGTTTTCTATTAGTTATTACAATGTTGATATAACGTTATTTGTTTGTTTTTTGCTCAGTGGATAGTTAAAGAGAAAATTAGTACACAAAAAATAGTAATTTCTTAATTCTACAATATTCTTCTTTTAGTTGCGTGCAGTGTTTTTTATTAATTATTGTAGTAATTCCTTTCTTTACTAATTAATTCTAAGTGCGTTTTTTTCAATTAGTAATTGGTGATACAGTAAATAAGTAAACAAAAAAAATCTGTAAATGGAAACTTCTAAAAATACTTTTTTGTTTTAAACATTTTCTAGGAAAAAAAAAACATCGGTTGATTTCTTAGTTTGTGATTAGAGAAAACGTTTCTTGTTTAGAAAACAGAACTGCAACTAGTACCGCGCGATCGTTTAAAACATGATTTAGAGTAGGCTTTGAGTTTTAAATTAGATTGGCACTACTGACTATTGTCACATAATTTAGCATAACCTCAAATTTATTTTATCATTCCATAGATGTATAGTTGCGAGAGAAAAAAACTAGTACAACAAAATATTTGGCTATACAACCTGGACTCACTTTGATTTTATAAATTGTCAATGAAATTGACAAATCTGCGGAAATGCCAAACGAAATTTAATTAACGTCGACATGCCTCAACTGACTGAATCGGAAAAAGTGATAATAACGACTCGTTTAGAGACGGTATTAGCATTAGAGACATTGCTAATGAAGTGCATGTCAACAAAAGCACCGTCTTGTTGGCAAAAAAAAAAAACATTGTTCCTAACCTGTACATGACAAGTTTGTATTGCAATTTAAAAAAACGATATTTTAGAAGTGGCTTAAGCTCCCTGCTGTACTAGTTGTTTTTCTCTCGCAACTGTATATACATCTATGGAATGATGGAATAAATTTGAGGTTATACTAAAGTATGTGTTAACAGCCAGTGGTGCTAATATATTTTAAAACTCAAAGCCTACTCTAAATAATGTTTTAAAGAATCGTACGGTAGATTCGAAAAAACGTATTTTTATCAAATGAGGCGTGTAGATGCAAAATTGTTTACATCCAAAAGTGTTTTTTTTTCAGTAAAGCAAAAAAACGTTTTATTCGTTGAGCCTTGATAATATTTATATTTACTTAATATAATAATAATAGTAAACTATTGATGATTTTCAACTTTTTATTTTACTCACTACAATTGTTTCGCTACACTGTAGCTTCTTCAGGTGAAGAAATATAATACAAACATTTTTACAAACTTATTTACATTATATACCGATTTCAGAAGTGTGGGTGGAGGGTGTATTTTTTTTTAACTTTATATTTAGTATGGGGTGCATTCTATAGCTATAAAGGACACAAGCTTAAGCTCTTAAACTAATATTGCCAAAATATCATGGTTTTGGAGAAAATCAGCATTTCAGTTTAGTTTAGTTTTTTCTAACTGGATCTTACTGATTTTGCATCTAGCCGACTCAAATATTAAATTAAAAAATAATTGTTTCGCATATTTATTACTTCTTCATGTGAAGAGAGTTACTAAATGTTTGTAACTCTCTTCACCTGCCCCGAAGAAGCAATACATTTGCGAAACAATTGTAGTGAATTCATTTTTTTGAAATTTAAGAATTTTTTTCTGTTTTAATTGAGTAAAAAAGGCGTCGGTTAGTTTCCCAATTAATATTTAGAGGAAAACTATAAATCGCATTTTTTGTATTAAAAATAATAATTACAATTTACTTTCTTAATTAATTTTAGGTAACATAGTGAAAATACAAAACAGTAATAACAATAAACGTGTTTCGAACTAAAAAAGCGGGTTATTTAAATTAATAGCCGATTGAAAAATGTGATTTTGTTTATTAGTTCCTAGAGCCTTACACCTAAAGGTAGCAGAGGCTCAGGACTAAGAAGTTTCTTGAACTGACAAAAAATAATGAATGTGATTGGATTAACTATGGCATTCATATGCCTGAAAATAGGAATTGTTAGGTAAGTTTAATTAAAACGTATTATATTGTGATTCATTTGTGAAGCCATTTTTGTGTGATGCATGTGGAAATAAGGCAGGATGTTAAATAATATAGTATGTTCAATTAAAAAAAAACCTCTAAAGTGTCATGATTTAATCTTGTTTTAAAATTTAGGTTGGCTACAGACTAAGAATTGACATATAAAACGTCAGATATTATAAATATAATACATAATTTCAGAGTTGCCAACCTACAATATTTTCCATGACACTCTAGAGCTTTTATTTCATTGAACGATATTTCCCTTATTTAAAAAAATGGTGATGTGTCCATCATAGCACGTTCCCCGTTGAAGATATGATGATTTAAATATTAACAATATGGAAAAGTTGCTCAATCAAAATTTTTTCTACTTTTATTATTATTATTCCAAAACTATTCACAAAAAAATAATGTTTGAATTTTGTCGTCACATCTCGGTAAATATTGAAACACCATCACATCTAAGCTATATTTAACTTTACTGTAACTATATTTAACTATATCTTTCACAATGTTCTCATTAATTACTTGGTGAAACATGATTAAAATAAAATTTGAAATAAAAACACTTGGTTTGTTTCACTAAAGTTTTACTTATTATTCCGACTAGTTTCGGCTTCTAGCCATTATCAAGGAATGTACATTCCTTGATAATGGCTAGAAGCCGAAACTAGTCGGAATAATAAGTAAAACGTTAGTGAAACAAACCAAGTGTTTTTATTTCAAATTTTATATTTAACTATATTTAACTTTATTTAACTTTACTGTAAATCAGTGTTTTATACGCGTGGCGCATGAAGTAAAATTTCGAGTTTAGAAAAGCCCCGTGAAAATTTGTCTCGGGTCGCTGCGCGACCCTCGACAAATTTTCTACGCGGGGCTTTTCTAAACTCGAAATTTTACTTCATGCTTAGTCTGGGAGTGGAAGACACTCGTTACTTTAAAATATGTCACAAGTGTTAAAATGTGTATCGTAACTGTCACAAAGTAAAAAAAAACATGGCGATCTCATTATAGTTCAATTCAAGTTGGCACGATTGGTTATATGTCGCCTTACGCCGACTTATGTCAACTGTTAGTATAATTTAATGTCGGCTACCGCTGACTTATCTCAACTGTTATTATAGTCCAAATGTCGGCTAGCGCCTACTTATGTCAACTATCAGTATAGTCCAAATGTCGGCTGACGCCGATTTATGCCAAGTTGACAGGATGGACCAAATGCCGGCTGGCGCCGACTTATCTCAACTATAATTATAGTTCAAATGTCGGCTACCGCAGATTTATGTCAACTGTTATTATAGTCCAAATGTCAGCTGGCGCTGATTTACGTCAACTGCTATAATAGTCTAAATACTGGCTAACGCTGACTAGTGTCAAATTGACACGATGGACTAAATGTCGGCTAGCGCCGGCTTATATCAACTATCATTATAGTTCAAATGTCGGCTACAGGCGATTTATGTCAACTGTTATTATAGTCTAAATGTCGGCTGGCGCCGAGTTATGTCAACTGCCATTATAGTCCAAATGTCGGCTGACTGATGCATGAAATTAAGTTCAATTTTACATTTTTTTAAGAAGTAGGTTTGTATTGTTTCCAAAAAATCTAAATTTAAAATAATCAGACTAACAACTAACTTAGATTCTAGAGCAGCGCTATTTTTGTTGTTTATATGGCTTTTTCAAATGCTTAAATAATAGAAATTATTGCTTAGTGAAATTTTAAAACTCTACTTTAATAACTTTGATAACCCTAATAAATATATCAAATGTTTATTTAAAAACCCAATCGAGAAGGCGTTGTTTTTTTCATAGATGAAAATGGAACGAAAAAGTGAAGTCGCAGCTCAATTTACGTTTTATCATACCTGACTATGACTATATACCTGACATACCTGAAAAAGTCAAATTGTGTTAATCAATAGCTTAAATCGCATATGGGCAACCCCCGGCCCGCGGGCCGGATCCGGCCCGCTGTAAGATATGATCCGGCCCGCGAGACATTTTGAAAAAACCCAATTAAAAAAATATTACATTAGGTACTTATACTCACGGGAGTGACAGTGAGGCATCAAATTCTTTGATGTTTGCCGCCTCACTCTTTGATAATCGCCGCCACTCGACTTGCACGATCAAATTCTTTCAGGTTTGCCGCCTCACGGGCGACACATCAAAAGATTTATTGCTTCTCAATTATTCTAAACTAGTTTATTCCAGATTATTCGTTCATTTTGCCTATATAAGCGGGTGGATGGCCCGAACGTTAGTTCAGTTCTATTTGAGCTACCGAGGTGATAACTTGGACAAGCGATATCCTAGCGAACTGCTCGAGCCGTCAACTTGCTTTGTGACTTTGTGTGCATCTTGAGTGGTTACTAACTATAGTTTGTTATTAGGTTTATTGAACGAAAAGTAAACAAAAACGATGTCTGGTGGAAAGAAACGAAAAGTAGATACAGAGGGTCGCCATTTTCAAGAAAAATGGACTGAAGAATTCTTTTTTATCTTGCACAATAGTAAGCCTATTTGTTTGCTGTGTAATGAATCCATTTCAGTAATGAAAGAATTCAATATAAAGAGGCATTACTCAACTAAGCATGCTACGCTGTACTCACTGACAGGACAATAAAGAACAGACAAAATCCAGAAGCTTACCGCAAATTTGGAAAAACAGCAACAAATGTTTCATAAACAAAGAACACAACTTGATAATGTTGTGAAAGCTAGTTTTATAGCTAGCTCAAAATTGGCAAAGCTATTAAAACCATTTGCCGAAGGAGGATTTATCAAGGAGTGTATGTTAGAAGTTTGCGGTATTATTTGTCCTGAAAAGAAAAAAGAATTTGAAAAAATAAGTTTGTCAAGACGAACTGTTGTTCGACGTATAGAAATGATGGCTAATGATATAAAAACAACATTGACTGACCGTATGGCTGGTTTTGAATCATTTTTCATAGCATTAGACGAGAGCACCGGCACCGATTTGTCTGACACAGCTCAACTGGCTATATTTATTCGAGGTGTTGATAAGGAGTTCACTGTTACTGAGGAATTGCTTGCTTTACAGCCGCTAAAAGGAACCACTACAGGAGAGGATATTTTATTGAAGTTCAAAAGGTATTCACAGGTTTTGGCTTGCCATGGTCAAAATTAATTGGAGTATGCACTGATGGTGCACCTTCTATGGTCGGCTTACGTAAAGGTTTCATCGGAATTTTGAATGAAAAAGAAACAGAATTAAATGTGCAAAAATATGATTTGATAGTCCTTCATTGCATTATCCACCAACAGAACTTGTGTTCTAAGTCCATTCGACTCCAGAATGTTATGAATGTGGTAGTAAAAACCATCAACTTTATTCGATCCCGAGGGCTTACCATCGTCAGTTTAAGGCATTTTTGGATGAAATATCAGCTGAATATAACGACGTAACATATTATTGTGAAGTGAGATGGCTCAGCAGAGGAAAAATGTTGAAACGGTTTTACGAGCTTAGAAATGAGATAGCAGACTTTATGAAAATAAAAGATAAACCACTATCTGAATTAAGTGACCCAAAATGGATATGTGACTTAGCGTTTCTGGTCGATCTTACAGGCTATTTACGCAGTCACGGACTACTGCGAGGATCAGCCGTACAAGGTCCTGTTCCCAAGCAGGGACGACTGGGAGCGACACAAAATCACCCGAGAAAAGCTAATTCCTACTGGCCTCAGTCGTCGGACCAAGGACTGAACTTTACTATAGCCTTGGCAGGTATGCTACCATACTTCAGGCTGAAATATACGCCATTGAAATATGCGCCCACGAAATCCATTTAAAGGGTTGGGCGGGCAGGACAATAAAAATATGTTCGGACAGCCAGGCGGCCCTTAGGGCCCTGGCATCTTCTAAATGCTCCTCGCTGGCTGTACGGAACTGCAAGGAAGCCCTCTGCCAACTGGCACAGGTAAACGGGGTCAGTCTGATGTGGGTACCAAGCCACTCTGGCGTGAAGGAAAACGAATTAGCGGATTCCCTAGCCAGAGAGGGGGCGCGTACAGCCTACATCGGACCAGAACCCGCTCTGGGGATACCCAGATCAACAGCTAGAGACCGTAACAACGGATGGATGAGACACGAGGCACAGGATTTCTGGCAAACCCGCCCTGAGATGAGACATTTCAGAGCGGTAACAAGTGGAGCATCGGCATCCAGGACGGCCTCATGGTTGAAGCTGAGCAGATCAGATGTTCACACATTAACTGCTCTCTTCACTGGACACAGCCGTCTAAGGCATCACCTTAATAAACTAGGACTAAGCGACACCACTGGGGCCGCCTATGCCTAGAGGATGATGAAACAGCAGAGCACGTCATATGTGCCTGTCCAGCTGGCGACCAGATCAGGACCACGGTGTTTGGCACACCGAAGCTAAACCTGAAGGACCTGGAAAAAACTTCACCTGACAAGATCCTTGACTTCATCAAGAAGATGGACTTGGAAGGTGAGCTGTAAGGTCGGATGTTCGACCTTAATTGTGAGCCACAATAGATCCTTGCGGTCGCAGTGGAGGGTAGCATAACTACCCACTCACTTTCAATAGAATAGAATACAGGCTATTTGAATGATTTAAATTTGTAACTTCAAAAACAAGGACAGTTAGTAAATGATTTGTACAGCCATTTAAAAGCGTTTCAGATCAAATTACGCTTGTAGGAGTCACAGATGCTGTCTGGTAACAGTTACCATTTCAACACGCTCTCTGCGTATGAAAATATTGCTTATGCTCAATATGCTGAAGAACTCAAGTTACTGTCGGAACAATTTTCGAACAGATTTTGCGACTTCAAAAACATGGAAGGCTGTTTCAGTTTATTTGCTACTCCTACAACATATATTGTACAAAATGCTCCAATACACTTACAAATGGAGTTGATCGAGATTCAAGAAAACTCACTCCTAAAATCCAAATTTGAAGACGTAGAGTTGTGCGATTTCTACAAAAAATACCTAGAAGAAGACAATTTTCCGCAGCTTAGAAAATTCGCAAGAAGATTGATTTGTGCGTTTGGCAGTACTTATAAATGCGAACAGTTCTTTTCATTGATGAAAGTTAATAAATCAACACATCGTACAAGACTGACTGACGATAATTTGGAAAATTCTTTACGTCTTTGTGTCAGTGGAATTAATCCAAATATCGATGGATTACTTTCCCAAATTCAAGCTCAAGTGTCTCATTGATTTCGGTGTATTTACCTTTCGTAGTTTGTAACAATTGCAAATTTAACGATTTAATCATAATGTACCATTTTTTTAAATTTCATTTTGTTATTTTAATAAATTGTACTATAATAACATTGTAGTATTATTTCATGTCTAATATCTATCGCAAAAAATATTATCACTACTTTAAAATGCACTAAGTACTTTTAAACGCGGCCCGCGAACGTATTTGCGCGCTAAAGTTTGGCCCTCAACATGTCAAAGGTTGCCCATACCTGGCTTAAATTAACAAGCTATTTGTTCTTATAGTTGTTGTGTTATTTTCTCTTATAAATATAGCTATTTTTACAGCTAAATAACAATGGCAATTTTAATTTAGATCAAAATAGAAAACTTTTATAAAACTGGGTTAGATTAACATTGACAGAAGCGACTGACAAATTCACATATGACCCAGTTCACAATGTTTTAAAAATGTCACAGCCAACTCGATGGGGTAACTAAACACCTTAATTTGACGAATAAAGCACTAATAACCTTTCTCCACACTTTTATTTGAATTACCAAATGTACATTTCGGACACAAAGTGACTATTATCAATGGATTCACACTAAATACAAAACAGACATTTTAAACTATATATACACAGGCAGATTATAATACAAAAGCGGTGGGAGTACAAAACGGGAAAAAAACGTAAATTAAGAGGTGAGCCGAAGAAATGAGGGTGGCGGTGCAACCAGGTAAAGTGGATTAGGGGAATAAACATAGATTAAGGTGGTGCAATTAAATCTAATACTGTATTTTGAAGTGGACTTAAATCAAAATTCAATAATTTATTTTCATGTTTTTTTTCATTTCAATGGCTTCTAACATGTTTAAGCGATAATTTGATGATTGTTTTAATAATTTTATGTTCTTTATTGTGATTTTGTGGCCGATTTCTAGCAAGTGGTTAGCCCCTGCAGATTTTTTGTAATTAAAATATCTGGCGTGTGCTAAGTGTTCTTTGAATCTGGTATTTAGATTACGCTGTGTTTGACCAATATAAACTTTATCGCAATTACAACAATCGATTGAATAAATACCAGATTGGTCTAGTTCATCTGGATTGTTGAATGTGTTCCCTAAAAGTTGCCGTAGCTTCGAATTAACATAAAACGCGGGGGGTTAGGTTGCATTTTTTGTATAATTTGTTGAAATGGTTTTCTGAATTGGGGGAATCAATTAATCTAATGAATTTTGAATCTGTGTTGGGGTTAATTGGTGAGAGGTGGCATTATGAAGTTTAATTTTCAATTTATGCAAATTAATTAATTTGTGAACACCTTATAGGTAAAAATTATAAACAGGGAATTTTTGATAGGTTTTTCAGGCTCTAATCTCGAAGAATTAACCTGCTTAATTAGCAGTGAAAAACATCTCTTAATAAAATCAGATTTACTTTTATCGCTTTTCACCATCACTCTTAAATTTTAATAAGCATCATTAGCCGTAAATGAAAATCCATTACACGTCTACGTAACAGAACCCATTAAACCCTACTATTAAATACAAAAAAATCCCTGCTTTGGCAACGTGCAAATAAATTATTCACAAAGCTAACGAAACTTTAATGCCGTATTAAGAGACGGGCATCACTTAACGCGTAATCCACCCTCTTAAAGCCGCAGTCTACAAATTCGCTGAAATGATATTTCAACAAATGTTTAGACTCGACCGTAATTTCTTATACATATAGGAAAGAACTGTCCGAAACTAAACGATATGTGACGTCGAGGAAATCCCATAATCCCTAAACACTGCGGATCTTCCTCAGACGGCCGAGATAAAGACGGTCTAAAAGGGTTTCACCCCTTAACTTTAAATCCGCTGGTATCAACTTTTCTGGTTGTAGTTTTTTTAACTGACGTCATCAGGGTTTGTTAAAAAAACGTTATTTTTCATTTTAATTAAAACAAACAGTATAATGGTTTGTAAATTAAGTTCACTTGGTTTTGTTTCACTTATATGTATTTCATTTTCTACTAGTTTCGGCTTAATGCCATTATCTTGATAACCATTATATTTTAAAATGTTTTACCAAGTGATTAATGAGAAAAAAGTGTCCGATATAAAACAAACAGTTTTTTTTACGAAATTTTTAAACAGCGTTTAAAATATTAACATGTTTAAAACACGTATAAAATGTGTAAAACAGAACATACAGGGCATTTTTCTTTTGAGTATACATATCCCGATAATTACAGCGTTTTTTAAATTCGCAGGAACGAGTGTTTTCCACTCCCAGACTAAGCATGAAGTAAAATTTCGAGTTTAGAAAAGCCTAAGAATTTGGATTGGCCGCGTAGCGAAGCGGAGCGGCCAATCCAAATTAGGCTTTTCTAAACTCGAAATTTTACTTCATGCGCCACGCTTAAAAACACTGATTTACAGTGAAGTTCAAAAACACGCACACACAACAACAATTATAGGTAACCTATTATACGTTAGAGTTATTGGGTTGCCTATAATCACTGTTTTAAACAATTTGTTCAGCGCAGAATTGGACTTACGTTTTATTAACATCTACATATTAGATTGCTAAAGCCGTATATTTTAAACTTTACGATATTTCAGTGTTTTAAACGTGTGGCGCATGAAGTAAAATTTCGAGTTTAGAAAAGCCTAATTTGGATTGGCCGCTCCGCTTCGCTACGCGGCCAATCCAAATTTTCAGGCTTTTCTAAACTCGAAATTTTACTTCATGCTTAGTCTGGGAGTGGAAAACCTTCGTTTAAAGATTTAAATTGAAATCTTTTAAAAAAGCAACGAATGTCGTAAAATTTACAGTGTATGCATACGTATACCTGAAGGAAAAATTCTCTGTATTTAAGAATCACAATAATGCACACACAGTTGTGATATTTTGTTGTAATAAAATGTTAGGTTTAATAATGTCATTTGAAATATCTTCAACAATTTAGTTAAAATTTAAAAATGTAAACAAAAGATCTTAATGAAGTAGTAAAAATATAATTAAGCAAATTAAAGATATTTTTTTATTATCTTCAATTTGCTTAATTATATAACGTTTTAAACAAAGTTAACGTTTAAAACATGTTTTAAACAAGTTTAAGATATAAAACGTGTTTAAAACAAAACCGTTTAACCCACGACGGCTGTTTTTAAACATGTTTAAAACACTGTTTTGAAACATAGTGTTTTAATCATTTAATGCTAATTGTAACTTGAATTTTATAACTATCATGTGCATTGTATTATTTGTTATATGTTTAATTTACACACATTTATTATTATATATATATTTAATGTAAAATGGAGATTTCCGTACAAATAAATAAATAAATAATAGTTGAGGCCGTTACTTGGTGAAAGTCCATATCAACAATTTTAGTAAATAACGCACTTGGTTAAGATTTCACTGTTTATTGATTGACACTGCAACAATTGTTTCGCCACACAGTGGCTTCATCAGGCAGATGAAAGTGTTTTAAACTTAACAAACCTAGACGTCATAAAAATAAATCGGTGAAATCGAGCCTTATTAATAGACGCTAACATAACGCTTTAACACGGTTCTCAAACCACAAATTTATTCATCTAAAAACTCACACCCATCAATGTGAACTATACAAACTTCATCACTTTGTTTACTTCATCGAACACACTTTTCTGGATCTAGAGCATTTTATTTTCTTTCCATTGTCTTTGTGTTTTTTCTTCCTTATGCGAGATGCATTATTAATGTGACATCAATCGTTACCAGGGTGGTGTAGGATTGCAAACAGGGAGAGAATATAATGATGTGTCTGGATACGAAGTCGCCTATTGCTAACAAATGTCTTTCTCTAAAACGAAAAAAAATCGCACGTAGAAAATAATTATTATTTGATTGGAAATGTGTTGCTGGTGACAGGCGTGAATCTAAACGCCCTAGCATTGATTTTTAAGCGGCAAATCCTGAATTTAATTAAGGCCATACTTCCTACATGCAGCTGGTTGTGTCGTTTAATGTAAATATGGATACTTTAGAAAGGATTTTTGCAAAATTAAATACCAATCTATGTAAAATTTTATACACATAATTCAGATTCCTATGGAATTGAGAGATTGTTAAATAGTAAACAAATATTGTTTGTTTTCGCGGAGCGACCAAACCGTATTGTCAGACTTTTCTAAACTCGAAATTTTATTTCATGCTTAATCAAGACGTGTAAGCACTCGTTAGAGGTTTTAAATTGAAAGCTGGTATAAAAATTACAAATTCCTTAAAATTTACATCGGAAAATGTATACCTAAACAAATCTGCAGTGTAACTTGAAAGTTTATGAAAATAAAAAACAATACTGATTGGTTAATTATCTCAGATTTGACATTAAAAGTAATTTTCCTGTTGACAGTTATAACTAATTTCGAAGTGTAAAGGTATTTCAATTGGGTATTACTAGTGATGTAAAACTACCGGTAATTTAATATTAGGTAATATTCTCGGTAATATTAGTGGAAATGGTAAAATTTGGTAATTTAAAGTAAGACATAACATAAATGGAAAATTGAAAAGTACAATTTATAGTAAGTTTATTGTTTTTATTAAATGTATAAAAGTAAAAAAGGGAATCTATATATACTGAAAATTAATAGCAAAAATTTTACTTGGAATTTATTATTATTATTGTTAATCTTCAAAATGCACACATTTTTATTCTTTAAAATGCACAGATTGTTAATCTATAAAACGGACAGATTTTTATTTTTTATATAGCATGATGTTATAAATAACACAGTGTTTTATTTCTAGTAGAACATTTTTTTCTTCACAATATTTCTGACATTTGAAATTATTAAAAAATTGTCAGACGATCGCATTTTGAACTTCACGTTCAACCAGCATTAGCGCGTCTGGCGCATGAAGTGAATATTTCGAGTGTAGAAAAGCCTAAAAACTTTGATTTGCCGGGGCGTGACTCGCTTCGCTCGCGCGCACCGGAAATCCAAATTTTCAGACTTTTCTAAACTCGAAATATCTACTACATGTTTAATTAGGGAATAGAAAAACACTAGTTATAAAACGAAAATATTAAAATCAAGACTGTTTACCCAACATATGATCTATCTATATCTATCTTAACCAGAGTGTCGATTGTTTTCTAAGCTAATCTTATTGACTGTCAACCTCAACATTTCTGAAAAAAAAAAAATGTAATCTTATATTCGCATAGAATTTGGTTTATTTTTTAATATCATTATTATTATGTTGTAAAAAGATGAAAGTGGAGTTTAAAAATTCGGCTAACTAATAATTACTATTATTTAATAAAAAAATATTACTTTAAAAAAATAAAGTTAAAGAAACGCTGCACTAAAATTTAAACTTATTTTTACTGTGATTATTTAAAACATAGATATTTTGGAAACAATATGGTAGAAGTTTGAAATTAAAGGCTTATTGATAGAATAGGCTTTTTATTGTTAAATTTTAAGTTTTATTCTTAGAAAAAAACTGCTAAATTTAAGTTCATTTAGTGCATCAACTATTCACATTTTTTTATTCACAGAATCGGCTTATATTTATTTTTCACTTATATTATTAAAGCATTTAGAGAGTCTGTTTCTATGACTTGATTTGATAGCTATCAATTTTCTTATAACTTAGGATTAATTATTCAAGAGTATATTAAACCAAGGTTATCTTTATCTCAGTTTAGATTATATTTACTCCTATGTGAATTGAACTAAAGTTAAGATCAGCTACTACTGAAAAATGTTGAGCGCAATAATGAATAAAAATCGACGTTTCAGCGTTTTTAATGTTAAATTTTAAGTTTTATTCTTAGAAAAAAAACTGCTAAATTTAAGTTCATTTAGTGCATCAACTTTTCACATTTTTTTATTGTTAAATTTTAAGTTTTATTCTTAGAAAAAACTGCTAAATTTAAGTTCATTTAGTGCATCAACTTTTCACATTATTTTATTCACAGAATCGGCTTGTATTTATTTTTCACTTATATTATTAAAGCATTTAGAGAGTCTGTTTCTATGACTTGATTTGATAGCTATCAATTTTCTTATAACTTAGGATTAATTATTGAAGAGTATATTAAACCAAGGTTATCTTTATCTCAGTTTAGATTATATTTACTCCTATGTGAATTGAACTAAAGTTAAGATCAGCTACTACTGAAAAATGTTGAGCGCCATAATGAATAAAAATCGACGTTTCAGCGTTTTCAAGAAAACCGATTGAGTTCGTCATTTTTTTAATATTCCATGCTGTACAACCAAACCAAATTTTCAGGCTTTCATCAATTCGAAATTGATGCTCAATATGGGATTGAAATAACTCGTTGGAAGCTTCAAATTCCTAAGAAAATAAATTATTTTAAAGCATCTTCTTCAAATATTGAGCTAAAGTTGAAATTATGCAATAAATTCAATGATTTTAGGAAAACATTTTCTTCAAACCAATGATAAAAAATCAACAGATTATCGAATCAATATAAAATTTATAGAATCTACACTAAAATAAATAAACTTTGATTGGCCATAATTGAAATTTAAATAGCTTCGCTGGATATTCCAAAATATCAAAAGAAAGTCAAAACTTTATTTGATATACAGGGTCTTTTTTAAGTATGGAATATAAGCGCTCCAGCCGAGGTAGCTCAAAATATAAAAAAAATCCTCGGATAGGTCGATTTTTGTTCTCTATTGTGCACTTTCTGACGTATTAAAAACATTATGACGTCTGCAATTTTTTATTTATGACGTCATTGTGATATTAAGCTAAAGTTGAAATTATGCAATAAATTCAATGATTTTACTAAAACATTTTCTTTGAACCAATGATAAAAAATCAACAGATTATCGAATCAACATAAAATTCATAAAATCTTCACTGAAATAAATAAACTTTGATTGGCCATGATTGAAATTTAAATAGCTTCGCTAGATATTCCAAAATATCCAAACAAAGTCAAAACTTGATTTGATATACAGGGTTTTTTTTAAATATGGAATATAAGCGCTCCAGCCGAGGTAGCTCAAAATATAAAAAAAAAACTCGGATAGGTCGAATTTTGTTCTCAATTGCGCACTTTCTGACGTAGTTAAAAAAATTATGACGTCTGTAATTTTTGATTTATGACGTCATTGTGATTTTTTTAAAACGGATTTTGATTTTTTTACTTTACAACTTTTGTAGAGCTATTAATTCTATTTACAGTTACATATTTTTTTGTGCAAAAATATTTATTATTTCATATAAAAAATTGAATTTATAATAGTAAATTTTAATTTGGGTTACTTTCCTATCTACAAAAACTCTCAATTGTGTCGATTTTGATTAAACTTCTGGTTACTAGACAACTTTATTTAAATACATGAAAAATTTCAATATAGATTATTTCGGGTACGTGTGTATTTCTTAACCGATAAGTTTGTAATAATGAAGAGATTGATCTAAGGGAAAAAAAACCCATATTTTGCACAAAAAAATATATGAAGTAAAAGGAATTAATGGCTCTACAAAATTTGTGCAATAAAAAAAAATTAATAAAAAAATACAATGACGTCATAGATCAAAAAATACTGACGCATCATTTTTTTTAAGTACGTCAGAAAGTGCGCAATAGAGAACAAAAATCAACCTGATAGAGGATTTTTTATATTTCTACCTAACTCGGCTGGAGTGCTTATATTCTATATTTAAAAAAGACCCTGTGTATTTATTTCATCAGCGTAATTTTGAATTAAATTTTGAATAATTTCTGACCAAAA
Organism: Philonthus cognatus; assembly: GCA_932526585.2. Lineage (NCBI taxonomy): Eukaryota > Metazoa > Arthropoda > Insecta > Coleoptera > Staphylinidae > Philonthus > Philonthus cognatus. The sequence continues at coordinate 50,812,297 of OW052247.1, read as the reverse complement.
AAGTTCCTAATTGGTTGTCGGTACGCGACCAAACCAAATTTTCAAGCTTTTCTAAACTCGAAATTTTACTTCATGCTTAGTCTGGGAGTAGAAAACACTCGTTTTTAGCTTCAAATTCAACTCTTTAAAAAAAGCGTGTGTATATGTATACCTAATAGAAAATTCCCTGTACATTTTTAAAGACTCCAATTTGAAGCTTAAAACGATGTTTTCCACTCCCAGACTAAGCATGAAGTAAAATTTCGAGTTTAGAAAAGCCTGAAAATTTGGTTTGGTCGCGTAGCGCGAAGCGCGGAGCGGCCAAACCAAATTTTCAGGCTTTTCTAAACTCGAAATTTTACTTCGTGCGCCACGCATATTAAACACTGAAAGCACAGAAATATTGTGAACGAGTGAAATTCGCTTGAAATCAGTGTCTTATACGCGTGGCGCACGAAGTAAAATTTCGAGTTTAGAAAAGCCTGAAAATTTGGTTTGGTCGCTCCGCGCTTCGCGCTACGCGACCAAACCAAATTTTCAGGCTTTTCTAAACTCGAAATTTTACTTCATGCTTAGTCTGGGAGTGAAAACCATCGTTTTAAGCTTCAAATTGAACTCTTTAAAAAAAGCATAATGTATATGAAAAATTCTATTAAGTTCACATATGCATACGCTTTTTTTAAAAAGTTCAATTTGAAGCTCCAAAAGAGTATTTTCCACTCCCAGACTAAGCATGAAGTAAAATTTCGAAGTTAGAAAAGCCTGAAAATTTGGATTTGCAGGGCGCGCGAGCGAAGCGAGTCGCGCCCCGGCAAATCCAAATTTTCAGGCTTTTCTAAACTCGAAATTTTACTTTATGCGCCCGCGTATAAAACACTGATTTCAAGTGAAGTCTAAAATATATTCAACTTGGTTTTATGTTTAATCTCACATTAATTAATTTTACAAATGTTTATTGCGTTTAACCAAATCTTATCATTTCTTTGCCTGAAAAAGCCACAGTGTGGCGAAACAATTGTAGCGTTATACAATATATATTTAAAAGTTTTTAAATTGTTTTATTTATATAAATGTTAAATCTTACGCTTTTAAAATTTGAGCAATTTGGTTTGGGATACAATATTAATGAAAAAAACGTGAGTTATATACAGGAAGTTTTTCTTTTATTTTTCATATATCAATACATATTAATATGAGCAGCTTGGCTTAGGACATAATGTTAATAACTTAGCATGAGTTATATACAGGAAACTTTTTTTATGTATTAATATATCAATATACGATATTCGCTGCAATTCTTCAGAAATTCGTGGTTTTTTTAAAAGCGTTAAATTAAAGCTTTAAACGAGTGTTTTCCACTCCCAGATTAAGCATGAAGTAAAATTTCGAGTTTAGAAAAGCCTGAAAATTTGGATTTGCCGGCGCGAAGCGCCCGGCAAATCCAAATTTTCAGGCTTTTCTAAACTCGAAATTTTACTTCATGCGCCAGGCGTATAAATCGCTGATTTAGTTTGAAGTTCAAAATATATATTATCTATAATATTTGATAGTACAAACTTATTGACGAATTGTGAAAACTTTAATAAGTTTAACTCGATAATCACATTTACATCGTCTCAAAATTGCATATAGCAATGACAGAAACTAATTACATGTATTGTAGGTACCGTGTGATCATTTAAATTATGATTTAGAGTAGGCGGCATTTTTTTGTGCGGTTGCCCAGAATGCTAATTGAATGATGGAATAAATTTGAGGTTATGGTAAACTATGTGTTAACGAAATTGAATTTGTGTTCAGTATTCCGGCACCAGGTACCCACAGACGCTTTTCGGACTTCAAGGTCCTCTTCAGTGTGGTCCCGACCCAGTGCTGAGGAATACTGAACATTTCTGACTATTTCAAGCCAATATGTGAAAACTATTAATGATTTCGATAGCTAACGCCATCTAATGCTTCATAGTAGTTTGTGTTAACAGTCAGTAGTGCCAATCTAATTTAAAATTCAAAGCCTACTCTAAATATTGATTTAAACGATCGTACGGTACAATAATTCATTTGGGTCATAATAATAGTATTTAATATTTTTAATATTAACTCGCACCTGCAATAACTTTTTAATCTAATAAATTATTCTAGTAAGTGCCCTTCCTTTTCCCTCTTTATCTACGCCAATAGAAATAAATTAAAAATTCTGTGAGAATATTTATAAATCGGATGATCGATGCAACGTGAAATTTCGGTTTCGGGTCAAGTCGAGCAAAAAAAAAATGCGGTTTTAAATATTTACACGAATCTGTCGGTCTGGTCGTAAACCCGGACTAATTTATATTCAGATGTGGCCGGGTATAAAGGAAACTTTGTAATTACTTCTATTCTGAAGGATGGCCTCTCTTTTACAATCTGTATAATTAAACGGACAGTGTTTCGAAAAAAAATACCGACACTTTTTTTCACGCCCACGGCGATAAAGATTACTCAGTCGGGAAATCAAGGGGAAAATTATGTCACCCACAATGTCCGGTTATTATATTGCAGAAATTAAGTGCAATTATTTTATAAAAACACATAGCACATGATGAATTTACTATTTACACTTTTCTCATCCAAATTCTTATTACTTAATTACATAAAACATATGTGTGATTATTCTCGCAATCTACAATTAATTTGTCTAACAAAGACAAATTCAAACAATCGAGTGTTCAAGTAGTTCAATGAGTGCACTCATTGAACTACTTCCCAAACTAATATCCCGACGAACGTTGGATTTTACACCAAGTGTTTATTGCTATATACAGTAATTTCATTTATACTTATATTTAATTATTAATGGATATCGATAGCTAACGCCATCTAATGCTTCAAAGTGGCATCGTCAGTGACACGAATGCACAAAGTGCATATACAGGTCACTGTTTCGTCCACGAACGAGCAGAATTCTGTTTGTGAAACCAGAAAACAAATATCAAAATTGAATTTGTGTTCAGTATTCCGGCACCAGATAGCATTAGATGGCGTTAGCTATCGATATCCATTAAAAGTTTTCACATATTGGCTTGAAATAGTCAGAAATGTTCAGTATTCCTCAGCACTGGGTCGGGACCACACTGAAGAGGACCTTGAAGTCCGAAACGCGTCTGTGGGTATCTGGTGCCGGAATACTGAACACAAATTCAATTTTTATATTTAATTGTTTAATAGATTTACTTAAACGCAAAACAAACTCTAAAAATCAAAAGTTTCTTCAAACATAAAACCATAAGTTAAAGAGGATTTTTCCTAAAAAGTTTCTTGAAAAATAAAATAAGTTAAAGAGGATTTTATCTCTTAATCTGAAATGTTCTGCAATAAAGTGTTTTTTTTTTCAACATACTTTTGTTCTTTTTAATGCTTCTTTTTTTTATTATTTACATAGATGGTTTTTATTGATTATTTACAAGTTAAATGTAAACAATCTTTAAAAATCAAAAGTGTCTTCAAACATAAAACAATAAGTCTAAGAGGATTTTACCTTAAAAGTTTCTTGAAAAATAAAATAAGTTGAGGAAAATTTATCCTCCTAAACTGAAATGTTCTGCAATAAGGTATTGGTATTTATTCATACTTTATGTCTTTAACGTGTTTTTTATTTTTGAACAGACTATCATTTTTTAATGTTTGTTTTTATTATTTGCAAAAACAATTCTTATTAATTATTTACAAATTTAACAACTTTGATTCGACTTGATTCGAAAAATCGTATAAATCTATTCTAATTTGGGGTTTCGATTCAAACAAGTGAAATTTATTGGCTTGTTGCTTCATAAATGGAAAATAGGTTCGGCTCGGTGTGTTGAATTGGTGATAAATAACGGTTTTGTTGCGTTAAGAATCCCCGCGATAAATTATGGCCGAACAAGGGTGGCTCTTGCAAATGTTTGCATGCCGGATATTATTATTGACAAATATCCTGAACAAACACATTGATAAACTGGGTTAGTGTTGATGTTTATTGCCGTCGATATTCCCAATTCAGACACAGATAAAATTACACACTCGAACAACACATATGGCGATCTAAATTGAGTACAGCAGACAACCTGAAATATATTTTATGCTAATAATAAGTAAGACATGCTTTAGTTGATTTTCAAATTGAGTATAAGTAAAATTATCACGAATAAATTAACGCAGTTAAATTGTGGAATCTTCCTATAAATTAACTAGTAGAGTTAAGAAAAACCTTAGTTAAATTGTTTAAAATTTCTATCTAATTTGAATAAGGTAGGATATTGTAACTATTAGATTATATTTATTTAAATTTTGGATACTTACTTAACTTTAACTTTATTTATGGAATCTCCATTATAATCGATTTACGATTAATTTACACCTTACAATCATTTACATATTTGATTTAATAATATTGGAACTATTAAGGCCGGTTTCATAATCAAGTTAAAGCTACTCTAAATATTTAAAGTCGTCTTTAGCGTATAATTCTGTTTCATAGTACAAATTTAAACCAAAAGTCGACTTTAATTTTAAAGACTGTTTTTTGACACTTTCAATAGATAAAGCCGGCTTTAAAACTAACCTAAAAATAGTCTCAAATATTAAAAAGAACCAGTAGCGTGTTTGACATGGCTGCGAAGCCAGGGCCATTAATTTCACAGAAGAAATAGAAGAATGATTCACATTTTGGATAGTAATTCTTCAAGCGATAAAAAATAGCGTGATTAAAAGGAAAGCAGTGTTTACAATGAGAGAAATTGTGATGATGCATTCAGCGGTACCGATTTTTTTCCCAAAGAGTTCACTGGAATCGACCAAGTTAATTTATTACATTTATTTTGTTTTGTTAAGTGGTACATTCAGCCAATTCAGCAAATAATTAAATGCGAATGAATACCTTTTTCGATTTTTTAAAAAACAAATAAATTATGTTTTTTATTGCAGTGAATTATGTTGTTTTCACTGTTAACAGGTTGAATTAAAAGTAATTCCTCTTTCTTTGTACAATTAATTCCTTCAATGATTTTTATGGAATTCGTACCTTTAAAAACTTAACTTAGCGCCAGAAAACAGAAATGAATTAAAGGAGTTCTCAGTGATGAACGGTATTGTCATATTTTTGCATAACGTCAGAAATAGATATTGCTTTTGACGTAAATTTAATTTAAACATAATTTGTTAATCATTCATAATTTGTGTCATGTAACAATTTATCACTATATTAAATAAAATACTTAAAAAAACCTTCATTAGGTCGTAAACGTAAAACTTCCGTAAAGCAATATAAAAATAGTTTTATCTTAATTAATTGTAATAATTTGAACTAATTTTAACATGTGATTTTTGAAAACAAAGTATACTTTAAAGCTCAATAAATTTTACAAAAATTGATATATGGATAATCAAATATTTCAGTTTTCTATAAAACGCTAACATTAAAGCGGCGAATGTTTGTAATATGTTATTCATATATAATTAAATAAAATTTTAATAAAAATTTGAAACGTTGAACTTGATGTTGATGATTTTATTTTTGTCAATTTTAGTTAATCGTAACACACATTTTATTAAAATGTTCATTAAATTTAAAAATTAGGACGTTTTTTTTTTCATGGATTTACAAGGTTCCAATTAATCTTCAAAACTTTGATTTCCATGATTCTCTTTAGTTTTAAAAATGTTGACACTTTTTCGCTAATTTTTAAAATCTCGCAACTTTTCGTGCATTTCCTAAACTTTCGTAAAATTTAAAAATGTAGACGATCTTCATAAGTTGCAAATTGTTAACGATGTTTTAGTCAATTTTTGAAAACTTGTCGGTTTGCGTGAATGTTTAAGAGTTTCGTTAATCTTCAAAATTTCGACATCTTGTTCAAATTTCTAAGATGTATCAATTGACGCATTTTATAATTATTTTGAGATTATTATAAAAAAAAATTATCTTAGGGATTTTCGTGAATTTCATAGATTTTTGTTGATTTTCAAACTCTAGGACGTTTTACATACATTTTCAAAATTTCGATTTTTAAAATATTGACGCTTTTCGTGAATTTACAAGATTTTTAAAAAAAATTGATGATGTCAACTTTTACTAGAAAAAAATCATAGTGTTTGTTCACTGTTAACAAATTTCATAGCTCTTCTTAATATTCACCATTTCACGACTGCTTAATATAGCATTTTTTTGACAATTGTCAAACGAGTGTTTTCCACTCCCAGACTAAGCATGAAGTAAAATTTCGAGTTGAGAAAAGCCCAAAGAATTTGGATTTGGACGCGCAGCGTCCAAATACAAATTCTGGCTTTTCTCAACTCGAAATTTTACTTCATGCGACACGCGTATTAAAACATTGATTTATTCTAAAGTTTAAAATATTCTTCTCCTTTCACAAAAATGATATAACTATCATTTTTACTTATGGTATCTTGTAACATTTCCAAACACATAATTGAAATATAAACAACTAAAATGAGGGTTGTGCTACATTATATAATAAAAATAATTATAAAAAGGCGCTACCAACCTATATTCATTACCTTAAAGTCGACTTCTATTGAAGTCAGATCAGAAATTAATTATATAACGTATTAATATTTAAAGTCGACTTTAACTTGATGTCGAGTTTTGTTCAAGTCACTTTAACTCATTTATTATACAACCGGCCGTTAGTATACTAATAAATAAGCTACACTATACCAATTAATAAATAACTTAGATCATACCCAAATGGCCCGAAGACGAGATTTAATGTTGCTAACGCCTTGAAAAAATTGGTGACAATATATTATAAGCATATAATTATACAGAATAATTTAATTAAGAGAATATAAATAACTTATATTAATAGATGTTAAATATTATTTAATTAAAATCAATAAACAACTATTGTTATGGGGAATTTTATGTAAAACAATTGTATTTTGATTCTCGAGCCAATTATATGTTTGTAAGTGATTATTTTCTGCATAAACTTAAAACAATCGAATTAAGCTCAAAAACCCAGCTGAAATATTATAGGGGATGTTGAAAAGAAAACTGCCAAATTTATATAAAACTTTTAATATCCTCAACAATATTAGTTGCTCTTAAAGGTAAATATTAAGTTTATTAATTCCTGTGGTGAAAAATGTAGTTTTCTTAATGTATATGGATCCGTTAATAAATAAATAAATGAATTATCAAGCTTTCATTAGTTTGGATATTTGCAACTGAACAAATTTTAATTATGATATCCACTCTAACTTATTTTTAGTTTCTGCTTTAATAACTGTATAATCCCAAAGAGATGTGAAAACTTGCGAAGGCTTTTAGTCTTTACGTATCCATGAAAGTCCACACAAATATGGATTAAAGCAACACAAACTGCATACACATGCATACACCTAATTTCCAATTCTCATAACGAACTTTTCCACTAACAACAAAAAATAATGCCTTCTACTTTATAACGAGTTTTAACCCTGATTCTCTTCAGATATAACAACAAAAAAGAATACCATCCAATTTGTAATGAATTTCAACGTTGATTCTCTTCACTTACAATAACAAAAAATAATTCTAACGAGTTAAACGTTAAATTCTTTTTACATATATTTAAAAAAAAATACCATCTAATTTTATAACGTTGATTCTCTTCATACCGTTCGTTTTTTTATCGTGCTCACCATTGAGATCTCTTAAACCAATGATGATACGAACTTGGTCAAATTAGACAAAAGTTTCAATATTTGATACTGAGTAAGAATATGACATCAAATTTCAGCTAACATAATTTATTTTAAAAATATGGCGAAAATTGTAAAACGGATAATAATTTATTTTTATTGTAACTTTGTTATTTACTGCAATAGAGATCTGTAACTTGCTGTGTACCATAAACGCATCAGAGAAACACACAGAAATTAACAGATTTTATTCAGGGTGTCCTATTTTCTAGATACACCTATTTATAGTTTTCTTGTGGCGGCCATTTTTGATTTTTATACCATTGAAAAGTACAAGGAATAATTGTTTCAAATCATATGCCATAATTTAAATTAATTATTAGCTAAAACAATTGAATACAGTATAACAATGTTTGTTTTTTGTTTTATCAAGAAAAATGTATATGAAATCATGTGTTGCATGGCAATTAGTTGAAATAATTGAATAAAACTTTAGGATTTCGTTTCGTCGTGTCGACCATATTGTTTTGTATTACGTCCCTTTTTAGTTAATAAAAGTATACGTAGGTAACTACACTAGACACTAGACTGTTTTTTCTTGATCTTTTCAATGGTGTAAAATTCCAATATGGCCCCCATAAAAATAACTAAAAATTGGTGTATCTAGAAAATGAGACAGCCTGTATAAAATCTGTTAATTCCTGTGTGTTTCTCTCAAGGATTTTATGATACACAGAAAATTACAAATCTCTATCGCATTAAATAACGAAGTTATAGTCAAAATAAATTATTATCCATTTTTACTTTTTTCGCCATATTATGAAAACAAATGATGTTATCTAAAATTTGTTGACATATTCTTACCTAGTATCAAATTTATAAACTTTTGTCTAATTTGACCAACTTCGTATCATTATTGGTTTATGAGATCACAATAGTGAGCACGATAAAAAAAAAAAACGAACGGTATATAATGCCTAAAAATAATTCTAATGGGTGTTGTTGTTGATTCTTTTCACATGTACTTTTATGAAAAATTTAAGTCAATAGTAGTAGTTCTGTAACAGTGCATAGTTCTGTTTGTGTAAATACCTCTGTTTAATTATTCAAAGAATAGTTTTTGATCGGATCTCCCCTCACAGTTACCGTCACATGATCATTTAGTATTCAAGGGAAATCCGCACTTTGTACAACACGATGGAAACTTTATATTGAAAATTGCTTCCCAGATTCCTACCCAATTTTCCTAGCTTCCGGCCACAGGATACAATCATTCCCGGTGAGGGCAATTCCAATTCAAATTGATTGATGCACGTGCCGGTTGGGCTCTCGCCTTGCACTCTCAAAAGGATACCGAAAAAAAAAGAAACCGAAACAATTCAATTTCCGCTTAAAACGACTTCTAGCCTGTCCGCAATTAAATAAGAAAAATCTGTTTGTGATTCCACAGAAATGACTTTAGTTAAACAAAAACTATAATGTAAGGTACGATTCACGAGATGTGTTTAATTGATTTGTAGTGCTTTGTGAACCAATACATGCAATACGAAAATAGTTTGATGTTATCAGATTACGTGTGTAAAAAGAGATTAAAAACTTAGTAATATGTCTGCTATGGTTTTTAGATGAACATGCGAATTTTCTTTTTTTTAAAGAGTTCAATTTGAAGCTTAAAACGAGTGTGTTCCACTCCCAGACTGAGCATGAAGTAAAATTTCGAGTTTAGAAAAGCCTGAAAATTTGGTTTGGTCGCGTAGCGCGAAGCGCGGAGCGGCCAAACCAAATTTTCAGGCTTTTCTAAACTCGAAATTTTACTTCATGCGCCACGCGTATAATACACTGATTTTAAGCGAAGTTTTCTCGTTCACAATATTTTAGTGCTGACAGTATTTAATACGCGTGGCGCATGAAGTAAAATTTCGAGTTTAGAAAAGCCTGAAAATTTGGTTTGGCCGCTCCGCGCTTCGCGCTACGCGACCAAACCAAATTTTCAGGCTTTTCTAAACTCGAAATTTTACTTCATGCTTAGTCTGGGAGTGGAATACACTCGTTTCAAGCTTCAAATTAAACTCTTTAAAAAAAGCGTATGCATATGTATACCTAATAGAATTTTTCTTTTAAGTATACATACAGGGAATTTTCTATTAGGTATACAAATGATTACGCATTTTTTAAAGAGTTCAATTTGAAACTTAAAACGAGTATTATCCACTCCTAGAGTAAGCATGAAGTAAAATTTCGAGTTTAGAAAAGCCTGAAAATTTGGTTTGGTCGCGTAGCGCGAAGCGCGGAGCGACCAAACCAAATTTTCAGGCTTTTCTAAACTCGAAATTTTACTTCATGCGCCACGCGTATACCACACTGATTTAAAGCGAAGTTTACTCGTTTACAATATTTCAGTGCTTCCAGTGTTTAATACGCGTGGCGCATGAAGTAAAATTTCGAGTTTAGAAAAGCCTGAAAATTTGGTTTGGCCGCTCCGCGCTTCGCGCTACGCGACCAAACCAAATTTTCAGGCTTTTCTAAACTCGAAATTTTACTTCATGCTTAGTCTGGGAGTGGAAAACATTCGTATAAACTTCAAATTGACTTCTTTTAAGAAAACAACGAATATTTAAAAATCTACAACACGTAATTAGGGAATGTATACTCAAAAGGAATTATGATTTAAAGCTTTTCTAAAAGAAAGAACATTAATATACTCGCGACTTAAACAGTATGACATTGTCATATAACCTTGAAATTTGACACAACTAGGAAAAATCGTTGCAGATACAACTGTCGACATACTCTCTAAAAAATTTGAACCACACATTCCACATCAATGAGTCATAGGACATATCTTCCGAATATTCCACTATATTGGGTTTATTTTTTGTTGGGGGTAGTTTTAAAGTATTTAAATTAAGGTTTGATGAGAAAAATGTCTACCTTTATTCATAAGGGTAAGGCTATAATAAAGGTTCAAGCAGCACTGTAAACAAGGATAAGAGTAATTTCAACTTTCACTTAAAATTGATACGCATAAAACACAGAATTAATCTGTTTTTATTAAAGTCCCCGATATGATGCTAACGAGTATCTTTTACTCCTTCGTTATGCATAAAGTCTAGAGAAGTCGGAAAATATGAGGGGCGGGAGGTAAGTGTCCTCCTCTGCCCCCTCTTAGGTAAGCCTTTTGGTAATACTAAAAACAACAAGTAATACACCACATCCACAGAATAAATCATAAAATCTGTATTCGTGCAAATAACAAATATGTTTTACACTTGTCAATACAAATAGTAATAGTAGTTGATATAAAAAGTATGAAAAGTATGAACTTTAGCAAAAATATCGACTCCTTTTATAGCAGACAACTGTATTATATTATTTGTGGTAAAATTATTAAACGCCTTTTAGTTATTACGAGGGTTGCCTTTTATATTTCGGGATTGGGCAACCCTAGTGTTGCAATCTGGCAACTGAGAGCTCTATCGTAAAGTTTGACATTTTTGAGGTTATACGTACTCAGAACGTTTTGACATATTGTGTCGTTTACACCAACTTAAAAGATTTATCTCGGCCAAAGAATGGAATTAAATCGTGAACATTTTCGTGCGATTATTTTTTACAACTTTCGACGTGGATTAACTCAACAACAGTGCATGGATGAACTTAATTCAATTTTTGGCGATGAAGCTCCATCAAGGACCAATGTTTATCGATGGTATGGTGAATTTAACCGAGGTCGTAGTTCACTCCAAGAGGAATTTCGTGGAGGTCGTCCAAAATCAGTTGTTGTTCCGGAAACCATTGATGCTGTGCGCAAACAAATATTGCAAGATCGTCATGTAACCTATCGTGAGATTGAGACAACCTTAGGCATTAGTGGGACCAGCATACATTCAATATTGCATGAACATTTGACTGTCAAAAAAATGTGTACGCGTTGGATCCCACACAATTTATCAATCGCCCAAAAAAAGGCTCGTGTCGATTGGTGCAAAGAAATGCTCAAAAAATACGATTGCGGTGCTTCGAAACACGTCTATGACATCGTGACAGGTGATGAATCATGGATTTACGCGTATGAGCCAGAAAGTAAACAGCAGTCGACCGTATGGATGTTTCAAGATGAGCCAAATCCAACAAAAGGTGTTCGCGCACGATGCACTTCCAAGCAAATAGTAGCCTGTTTTTTCGGAAAACTAGACATGTCGCAACCGTACCACTACAACAACGCAGAACAGTCAATTCTGAGTGGTACAAAACCATTTGTTTGCCAGTTGTCATCCAAGAAATCAGGAAAACCAACCGCCGAAAACGGATCACTCTTCACCACGACAATGCGAGCTCTCATACATCGGCTCAAACAACTGCATTTTTGAGCACGCAAAACATCGATTTGATAAGTCATCCGCCATATAGTCCTGACTTGGCACCGAATGACTTCTTTTTATTCCCATCCGTAAAAAATAAAATGAGAGGTCAACGTTTTTCGACACCTGAAGAAGCGATTGATGCGTTCAGAATGCATGTTTTGGAGATACCTCAATCAGAGTGGCAAAAGTGCTTCGACAATTGGATCAAACGCATGCAAAAGTGTATAGATCTTAATGAGGAATATTTTGAAAAACAATAAAGCGATTTTCAATGATTAATATTTATTTTTGTTCTCTAATCCCGAAATATAAAAGGCAGCCTTCGTATTCACATTAATTATTCAGATATAAAAAATCACCTTTTACTTATCCCTGCCAAATCCTACCATTGTCAAATCTTTCATTCTTTTTTTTTCAATTTATCAAGAAAGTGATAACAATGGAATCCTTTAACAAGGGGGGGGCGACAAAAATGTTGTCCCAAGAGAAAAAAAAGTGTGAATTTGAGTGCGCGTGTGTGTACATTTATATGGGATAAGTGTGTGATTTTTGTCGGGATTTGGTGTGCGCAAATGGAGTGGCGGATCGCATGGGAAAACATGTTTACAGGAGGAAAGCAATTTGAAAAGGCCGCGATTAATTTAATCCCAGATGGAAAGTGGGGAACGATGACGGGACAGGCGCATATGTTCCCTCACTTTCCATAAATTTGAATACTCCATATTCCAGATCAAATACTATTAAACTCCAATTTTATTAAGCTTCATAGATAACGTACAAAAAACAAGATAAATTAATAAGTGTTATGTAATCGTACATTATAGCTTGAAAGAAAAATGTACTCGAGTACAGTCCGCGCCCCATACCTTGGCGAGAAGCCGCGCAGCCCGAATAGTCCCGAGTGCACCGTTTATAGCCGACCGACAAATGTAAAATGTACCGCGCGGCGGTCAGTGGCGTAACGCAGATTCTTTAGCCCTTTTGTTGTATGAAAATCACTTATAATAAAAGTAACAAAAATTACATATATCTTAATAATGTACGTTTTAATAAACAAAATTGAATAAAATAACATAGGCATTTGTAGGTGTGTTGAATGTAATTAGTAGGGGATTATCTCCCTTTTGGTATTTATTTACCTACCTGACAGGCAGGTAATTTGTCCTAAATAACCTTACTAGATTACAATTACGTAAATTGTATTAAAAATACATGCCCAATACCACTGCTTTTCGTCGCTACTTCTATCGCATGTTATTCGCCGCCGCGGCGCCGCTGGAATTTTTAAAATGTCGCGGGGAGTAATATACCACTGCGCATCCGAGCCACTCGCCAAGGTATGGGGCGCGGACTGTAAGTACAAGTACTCCAAAATGTATTTGCGTACCAAGCACAAGTATTCTCTACAAAATGTACTCAGGTACTTTTATATAAATAAAACAATTTAAATACTTTCAAATATATATTGTGCATTCGCTACAATTGTTTCGCCACACTGTGGCTTTTTCAGCCGAAGAAATGATAAATAAAATTTGTCTGGTCAGGTATATATACAATGTTTATGGGGGTGGGTTTTTTAAAAAAATTAATATTTAAGAGGGGCGAATTTGTTAAGTCCGTTAAGTCGTTGGGAAGATGTCCGTGTATTTTCTTTAATTAATTTCCATGGACTCAATGATGTTGAGTTTCCGGCCTTTTCTTTCTTGGTTTAGGACTTTGAAGTTTTCATCGAAGTGGTGTTTTTCTTCTATGAGGTGGTTAGAGTATGTGGAGTTGGTTTTATTTTGTTGAAAGCTAGTTTTTTTTTATTTTGGGTTTTACGTCATCTATTTCCGCTGCTATGGCCAATCATGACGCCGGAGATTAGGTCTACAGCTATCCGGGAATTTTGCCGAACCCGGTGTTGGAAGCTAGTTAAGAGTTCTTTTATCCTCTCTTGAAACGACCTTCCGGTTTGCCCTACATATATTTTGGGGCAGTTGTTGCAATTAAGTTAATAGACACCACTTTGTTGAGTTTTATTAACGTTGTCTTTATTGTTTTTAATTATTTTACCCAAGGTGTTATTGGTTCTCAATGTTATATTTATATTTATTTTTTCTAAAATTTTTCCGATTTTTATGCTATTATTCCCGGTGTATGCTAGATATTCGTAGGGGTGGCCTTATTGGCCTCTACCACGACCTTTGCAGATCTATTGTGGATTCGGTGTATGTTAATGAAGAATAGTTTTTCAAACAGTTTTCTTTTATAATCGGGTAAATGGAATTAATTAATTTATTTCTTTGTTTTTTATTTGCTATTTTTTCAATTATTGATTTTTTAAAGCCATTTGTATATGCAATTTGAAAAATTATTTCTTATTCTTTATCATAATTACTTTGTATCATTGGGATCGATAATAACCTATGTACCATACTACGATAAGCAGCTAACTTACGTAAGTAGTTATACGAGTGCAAAGTACATTTTTTGTAGAATACTTGTACTCAGGACCGCAGTAATGGGGGGCGAAAGGGGCGACGGCGCCAGGCGCTTCAAGCGCCATCCAAGGCGGACATCCGAAATTTCATCAATTTCAATCATAAATTCTAAATTATATACCGTGCGATCGTTTAAACGATGATTTAGAGTAGACTTTGAATTTTAAATTAGATTGGCACTACTGACTTTTAACACATAGTTTACCATAACCTCAAATATATTCCACTATTCAATTAGCATTCTAGGCAATTGCACAAAGAAATTCCGCCTTCTCTAAATCATCATTCAAACGATCGCACGGTATTTTGAGCTTCACCTCGAATCAGTGTTTTATACGCGTGGCGCATGAAGTAAAATTTCGAGTTTAGAAAAGCCTGAAAATTTGGATTTGCCAGAGCGCGACTCGCTTCGCTCGCGCGCCCCGGCAAATCCAAATTTTCAGGCTTTTCTAAACTCGAAATTTTACTTCATGCTTAATCTTGGGTTGGAAACAGAAAAGCCTGAAAATTTGGTTTGGCCGCGTCGCACTTCGCGCTACGCGACCAAACCAAATTTTCAGGCTTATCTAAACTCGAAATTTTACATCATGCTTAATCTGGGAGTGGAAAACACTCGTTTAAAGCTTCAAATTCAACTCTTTACAAAAAGCGTAATCATATGTATACCTAATAAAAAACTCAAAAGAAAAAATCTATTAGGTATACATACTCATACGCTTTTTTTAAAGAGTTCAATTTGAAGCTTAAAACGTGTGTTTTCCACTCCCAGACTAAGCATGAAGTAAAATTTCGAGTTTAGAGAAGCCTGAAAATTTGGTTTGGTCGCGTAGCGCGAAGCGCGGAGCGGCCAAACCAAATTTTCAGGCTTTTCTAAACTCGAAATTTTACTTCATGCGCCACGCGTTTTAAACACTGAAAGCACTGAATTATTGTAAACGAGTAAACTTCGCTTAAAATCAGTGTCTTATACGCGTGGCGCATGAAGTAAAATTTCGAGTTTAGAAAAGCCCAGAAAATTTGTCTCGGGTCTCTGTGCGACCCGAGACAAATTTTCACGGGGCTTTTCTAAACTCGAAATTTTACTTCATGCTTAGTCGGGGAGTGGAAAACACTAGTTTTAAGCTCCAAATTTAACTCTTTAAGTTTTGATCAAATGTTCATTAATTTTACAAATGTTTATATGGAATATATGAAAGTATACTTAAAGGAAAAAAATCCCGAATGTCAATATTTAGGAAAAATCACAAATTTTAAATACTTATTACTACTTTAAATAAAATCGTCAAAACCAACACATACCAAAACATTTTACAAAAACTTTAGAACTGCGAAAGTAAAAAATCATGTATGTCAATATTTCAAAAAATCACAAAATTTATATAATTACTACTACTTAAAAAAAAATCATAAAACTAACACACATCATAAAAATTTACAAAAACTGCAGAACTGTGAAAATTAGAACAAATCGACAAAAATATAAAAATTTACCAAATCAACAAAAATGTAAAATTCCAAACGAGTAATTGATTAGTGGAATTTAGGCGCAAATTCTCAAACCGTCTTTGAAAGTTAAATTCACGGTTTAATGGATTGATAAAATATGCCGGGTTGCGAATATCCGGCGATATTTCTAGTTAAATGCATGTAGGGTTTTCTTTTGAATGGACGTTAACGAAGGGAAATAGCGCGATAAATCAAGCCGGAAAGTTACACGGGAATGGATCGGATGTATAAATTATAGAATCGTGCGAATTTTCGTACGGGCAAATGCGTTTTCCTTGGGGCGTGAAGACGAGGAATGAGATTGTCAACTTTTGAAGGGACCGTGTAAGGTCTGGATTTGTGCTGAATTCGCACGGATGCATGAATACCTATCATGTACAAATTGGGTTTTCAGGTTTTTCTAAACTTGCAATTTTACTACACGCTTGTATAAAAATGTATTTCGTGGAATCTAATTTTGCGCCTTCTCATTTCGTAGGCCTGGAATTCGCTTCATGATAGCTACGCCCATGTCATTATATTCACAATTAGTAGTTGAAATAAACGTAAGCATTTACTCTTTTATATTTTAATTCCTTATACTTTTATATATAAAAAACAGCTAACGTTAAAATAAGCAATGAGAAAATTGTGATTTTATCTCATTGAGACAAGTCTCCAAATATTCATTGAAACAACTACTTTTTGTAATATAATTACAGCGATAAATTTGCGAGAAATCCTTCCTTGTACAAAGCCGGTCAATGTAAAGCTTCTGTTTCGACTCCTTGATTAAGCATTAAGTAAAATTTCGAGTTTAGAAAAGCCTGAATCCAATCCAAATTCAGGCTTTTCTAAACACGAAATTTTACTTAATGTGCCACGCATATAAAACACTGGTTTACAGTGACGTTCAGAATATGGTTTGGAATTTTTAAAATTGATGTATTTGGATATTTATTCAAAAACATAATTGAATTATTTGAGTATTCTAATTGTTCAAATATTCGGATATTTCAAATATTCCAGTACTCGCATTTGAATATGTTTTTATATGAAATTTGAATAGCTCAATTTTAAAAATTTTATAGCCATATTTGGAACTTCACTTTAAACCAGTGTTTTATACGCGTGGCGCATGAAGTAAAATTTCGAGTTTAGAAAAGCCTGAAGCCAAACGTTCAGGCTTTCCTGAACTTAAATTGTTACTTCATGCCTAATTAAGGAGTGGAAACTGAAGCTTTACATTGAACCGTTTTTAAAAGAAAGAAATTCCTGCAAATTTAATAAACTTTGTAATTATCGGGTAATTCCCAGTATTAACCCATTAACAGCCAAGCAATTATAGTTAACTCTAATAGCTGGTTTCAGGAGCACATATTTTTATGATTTTAATGAATGACTTATTGTATTTATTGTATGACATACTGTGAATCTTTCTTTTTCTTTTAAATATAAAAAACGTATACAATGTAAATTTTGAGGCATTCGTCGATTTTATATAAAATATCAAGTTTAGAACTAAATTATGCATAGAACAGTAAATCTGTCATGTAACTCAAATATTTATTGTATAATTCAATATCTGTCGGGGTATTAGCTCGAGAAGTAGTTGTTTCAATGAATATTTGGAGACTCGTCTCAATGAGGCTAAATTTTTGCAGAAAGTCGATACTAATTTTAATTCGGTTTTATATTTTGTAAATATTCTGCAAACTATTGACAAACTATATGTTTCTTTATGTTAAATTTATCTTTATATTTAGAATTAGAATGTCCACTCAAAGACTAAGCATGAAGTAAAATTTCGAGTTTAGAAAAGCCCTGCGTAGAAAATTTGTCTCGGGTCGCGCAGCCGAGACAAATTTTCACGGGGCTTTTCTAAACTCGAAATTTTACTTCATACGCCACGCGTAAAAAACGCTGAAAAATTGTAAAGTAAGAAATACACTGCCATTTTTGTATGAGGAATAATCAAAAAATTTAAATAACAAAATATTTACAGATTTCCTAATACACTTTTAAGTCAGGTCAAATAATATATAATATCAAATTAATTTATTTAGTAATGTAATTAACAAAAAAAGAACGCAACATTATCTTTTTTTGTTAATTACATTACTAAATAAATTAATTTGATATTATATATTATTTGACCTGACTTAAAAGTGTATTAGGAAATCTGTAAATATTTTGTTATTTAAATTTTTTGATTATTCCTCATACAAAAATGGCAGTGTATTTCTTACTTTACAACATGTATCAATGGCGCTTAATAGGTTAATAAAGATATGTACCCTTATTTTATTTTTACTTGTGGTGGATTATTAACTAAGTATTTTGTGAATTTGTACAAAATGTATGTACAAATTCAAATCCAAAAAATACTTAGTTATTAATAATTAGCATACAAAAATAAATATAAACATTTCACAAATAAATGCTGAATATTTCCTAAATGATCAAAACAGTAAATTGCACACAAAAGGAATACTAAATTATAAATTCTTCCGTATTCTGACCATGCTCCCCTAGGCTTGAGCCTAGGTTCGCCTAATAGAAGAGCCGGCCCTGGCTTATAATCATGTATCTTTACCAAACATTAATAATTTTCAATTAATTCATGATTTCAAATAATCTGATAAATTGTGTGCGTAATCATAGAATGTCTAGTTCAATCCCCATATTGACAAAATTAGCATTAATTATTAAATTCCTTGAATATGTAATCCATCTCGCCCGAATCAATAAAGCAACAAATTCTCTCTTCCCTAGATGAAAATTCAATCGAGCAAAATTATCATAAGTAAATTATTCACTACATATTTCTCATGACTACATTACCTCCCTTACGATCCTCAGCACACATAGAGATAAAACACAACCAAACACATACTAAAATTAATACCCAAGCCAAGTACAAACAATTCAGTTAACCGGAATGCGAAACTCACGACGAAAACCGCATCCGCCTTCATTAATAACAAGACCTCGATGACTAATTAATCAAAACGGAAACCCTCCCTCCCCCCGTTGTTCCGTTGACGATTCCCATTGTGCGACCTTCCGGGCAAAAAGCCGCCCCCTTTCCCGAAAGGGTTTTAAGTGGTTTCGGGCGGAATTACGCATTTTTCGCGACTCGTGAGGAGCTTCATTAGTGGCACTTTTAATTAACTTCCCCGCTCGTCTCGTCTGCTGACTGTAATTACAGTCGAATGTTTGAATAGGAAAGAATATGCAATTAACATTTATCGATTTGTCCGTAGCGGGTTTTGTGGAACTTGTGATTTATTATTCATTGTTGTTCGGGATGATCAAAGGAACATTTTAGTTTATAATCGGAAAACAAGCTTTGACGGTTCATGTAAAATGATGATTTAATTTGTATTAAAAAGGAAACAGTAAAACAAGTGTTCGATTATGATAAATTTAACATATAATCTTGCATCAATTTCAGCAGCAAGTCGTTTGTGTTTCCATTTTTTCCCTTAATTTTCTCAGTACATTTTGCTTGGCTTCGAGTCTAACGACCATCTTTTTCGCCTGCGGGAAATGATCCACATAAAGGACCGGATGGATGATAACCATTGTTTTTTTCTTGCTATTATTTAAATAAATCGCGCGCATTATCCTTACTTATCTTAGACAACTGATAGTATTTTTGTGAGCAACATATAAAACGAATCCATTAAAACTAAATATTTCTTCTTTATATCTCTTTTAATTGAAATAAAGTTATAATAACGTGGAAAACTTTCACACTATTATTACTTTATTTTAATTAAAAGAGATATAAAGAAGCAATATTTAGTTATATATATATATATATATATATATATATATATATATATATATATATATATATATGTTAAAACGTAGATTTTCGCGGGCGTAACATGTATCACTGTTTCTTCGGGCTTGGTCCCGCGTATTTTTTTGGCTCTGGTCGAATTAAAAATAAAATGGACCAGAGCCAAGAAAATACGCGGGACCAAACCCGAAGAAACAGTGATATATATATATATATATATATATATATATATATATATATATATATATATATATATATATATATATATAACATCCTTCTTTACAGAATGCATAGTAAAATACAATAGTTTATAATAACTAATTCCAATAAATTAAATTTAAATTTTGTAAACTGGCTATCTACCCTGGGGCCTATTTAGTAATTCATTCGAACATTATCATATTTTTTTTATAATATGTTTAATTACAGATATTACAAGGGAGTTAGAAGAAAGTTTTAATAGTACACTAAGCACCAATTAACATGCTTAGTGGAATCTTCTTAGGTCTTAGTAAAGTAATAAACTGGTAAACATACTGAGAGTTTTTATTTGAAGTATGCATATCCCGATATAAACGCTGTATGTCTGAACAAAATTCGTTGTTTGTGAAAATCGTTTAATTTGAAGCTTTTAACGAGTGTTTCCACTCCTAGATTAAGCATGAAGTAAAATTTCGAGTTTAGAAAAGCCTGAAAATTTGGTTTGGTCGCGTAGCGCGAAGCGCGGAGCGGCCAAACCAAATTTTCAGGCTTTTCTAAACTCGAAATTTTACTTCATGCGCCACGCGTATTAGACATTGAAATATTGTGAAGATAGAAATATACTGAAAATTTTTTTTTTGAAATGATTATTCATCAAAATATTTAAATTACAAAATATTTATATTTTCCTTCAACATTCAAAAAAATTATCATAAGGTTCGAATAAATAACTAAATATTTCTTCTTTATATCTCTTTTAATTGAAATAAAGTAATATTAATGTAGAAAACTTCCACATTATCATTACTTTATTTCAATTAAAAGAGATATAAAGAAGAAATATTTAGTTATTTATTCGAACATTATCATATTTGTTTTATATTATGTTTAATTACAGATATTACAAGGGAGTTAGAAGAGGGTTTTAATAGTACACTAAGCACCAATTAACTTGCTTAGTGGAATATTCTTAGGTCTTAGTAAAGTAATAAACTGGCAAACATACAGTGAGTTTTTATTTGAAGTATGCATATCCCGATATATACGCTGTATTTGTTCAGACATTCGTTGTTTGTAAAAATCGTTTAATTTGAAGCTTTAAATGAGTGTTTCCACTCCCAGATTAAGCATGAAGTAAAATTTCGAGTTTAGAAAAGCCTGAAAATTTGGTTTGGTCGCTCCGCGAAGCGGAGCGGACAAACCAAATTTTCCGGCTTTTCTAAACTCGAAATTTTACTTCATGCGCCACGCGTATTAGACAGTGAAATATTGTCAAGTTAAAAATACACTGAAAAATATTTTTTTGAAATGATTATTTATCAAAATATTTAAATTACAAAATATTTATATTTTTCTTAATCATTCAAAAAAAATATGATAATATTCGAATATATAACTAAATATTTCTTCTTTATATCTCTTTTAATTAAAATAAAGTAACACTAATGTAGAAAACTTCCATATTATCGTTACTTTATCTCAATTAAAAGAGATATAAAGAAGAAATATTTAGTTATTTATTCGAACAATATCATACTTTTTTTATATTATGTTTAATTACAGATATTACAAGGGAGTTAAAAGAGGGTTTTATAGTACACTAAGCACCAATTAACTTACTTAGTGGAATCTTCTTAGGTCTTAGGTAAAGTAAACTGGCAAACATACAGTGAGTTTTTATTTGAAGTATGCATATTCCGATATATACGTTGTATTTGTTCAGACATTCGTTATTTGTGAAAATCAGTTAATTTGAAGCTTTTAACGAGTGTTTCCACTCCCAGATTAACCATGAAGTAAAATTTCGAGTTGAGAGAAGCCTGAAAATTTGGTTTGGTCGCGTAGCGTATAAAACACTGAAATATTGTGAAGTTAGAAATACACGGAAAAATACTTTTTTGAAATGATTAATAATCAAAATATTTAAATAACAAAATATTTATATTTTTCTTCAACATTCTCAAGTCAGGTGAAATAGTACCATGTATCAAATTAACTCATTTAGTAATTTAAATAACACAAAATTAATAAATTTGCGTTATTGCATTACAATTTGTTGATATTTTTTTAATATTAACCAATTATTAAGAAATCAATATTATAAACAATAGTTCTAAAATCCTGCTTTCAAAGAATTCTTATACAGTGTGTACAAAAAGTAATGTAACGCTTTGTGATGAGTTTAGAAAAAAATGTTTCAAATATAACTTACAGCTAATTTATGCTGCTATGAATAATAAATGTTAATATACAGGGTGGTTCATTTTCTAGACACGAAACAAACTTACTTTTTTTTTTAAATAGAACGCCTTATATATTTCGTTGGTATTAATATGCATCATGAACACGAGTCACCCTGTTTATTTGAAAATATTGTCAATTAGTAGCTTAAATTAGTAGCCATAAGTTTTATTTAAAACATTTTTTTCTAAACTTACAACAAACCAAAATATCGAGCCGTTACATTACTGTTTGTACACCCTTTAACTTTAGATTTATGATTAAATTACCCTGTAATTGGATGTAAGTTTGTTGGGATAAATTAATAAATAAATAAACACAACACGTGATCGACTATACTAGATTCCAGTCCACACGAGCAAAATGCAAGGAACTCACACAGGCTTGTTTCAAAAATTAGATTGATTCGATTGAGTCGTCCATTAATAATAACCCGAGACGCTTTTGGAGTTTTATAAACTCCAATAGGTCATTACCCGATTTCCCGGATACCCTTGTTTCAGAGGGGAGTACATACACTGACCCTCAGGATGTAGCAAATATATTTGCAGACTTCTTTGGTTCAGTTTATAATACCTCACAACCAGTGCTTTCTCAACCCTCTTCGTGTAGGACTAGTCTTAATCATATATCGATCAACCGAACTAACGATATCTCTATTTCTGCCATACTTCAGGAGCTGTCAGGGCAGACCTCTAGTGGAAAAGAGGGCTGGGATGGTTTACCGCCCGTCTTCTTACAGAAGTGTGCGTTTTCACTCTCTAGACCTTTGTGGCTCTTATTTAATAAATCCCTTAAATCTGGCACTTTTCCTGACAGATGGAAGCATTCACTAGTAACACCTATCTTCAAGAAGGGCAAGAGGAACCTCGTTGAGAATTACAGACCAATATCATTGCTATCACACATTCCCAAGATATTTGAAAAGCTAGTTACTGATTGCGTTAGTAGGGACTTGAACTCTATTTTAACCGATAAACAACATGGGTTTCGGCCAGGACATTCTACAGTATCTAATTTACTAATCTTTGGGGCAACAATTACTACATCGCTGGAAGAGGGGTACGAGGTTGATACCGTATACACCGACTTTTCTAAAGCGTTCGACAGTGTTGACCATCAAATCTTGGTCGAAAAACTTTTGGAGGCTGCTGTGCATGGGTCTTTGCTCGATTGGAATAAATCATACCTCAGCAACAGAACTCAAACAGTCCGCATCAGTAACTTCACTTCTCGTCCCATACCTGTAACTTCGGGGGTACCGCAGGGATCACATATTGGTCCATTACTATTTAATGTTTTTATTAATGATATTGTAAAGTGTTTCAAATATTCCAATTGCCTTCTTTTTGCGGACGACTTAAAGCTGTACATGCCTATTAAGGACAATTATTCTAGCCATAAGCTACAACTCGACCTGGAAGCGTTAAGTCGTTGGTGTATTATAAACAAATTGAAGCTGAATGTTTCCAAATGTTTTGTTGTGTCTTATTCTAAAAAGAGATTAAAGGGACTCAGAAATTACTCTCTTAATAACACACCATTAGCACACACTAATGTTGTAAGAGATCTTGGTGTTACTTTTACGAACACTTGGAGCTTCACTAATCATATAGACACTGTAACCTCGAAAGCCTTGCAAATGTTAGGCTTTATTAAAAGACAGTGTACAGATTTTTCTAATATAAGAACTCTCGTAAATCTGTATGTGTCTCTCGTTCGGCCGCATATCGAATATTGCTCCCTGGTATGGTGCCCAAATACATCCCAAAACATCAACCAAGTGGAAAGGGTTCAACATAGGTTCCTTACATACATAACCTTCAAATTCAAGCTTGATAGCACTTATCCAAATATATTGTCGTTTATTAATTTGCAATCGCTCGAGCAACGACGCTTAAATGCAGATGTTATTTTTCTTCAAAAATTAATATCAGGTGTGATAATCTGTCCAGAACTGTTAAGTTTAGTAGACTTCCATGCTCCAAGTCGCCTATTACGGAGCAGTAAGTCATTTTATGAACAAATGTACAGAACTAACTACTGCAATATTTTGGTATTAATAGGATTTGTGCTAATTGCAATAATATCAATTTTGACATTTTTAATGGGACATTGAAACAACTACGCGCATTCCTAATAAAGGAATAGGTTATTGTGTAAATGGCTAGTTTGCCAATTATATATTATATTGCCATTGTATTTGTATATTTATTAATATTTTTTTTTGTCTTGTACTTTAGTCTTATATGTACTTTTGTTAGTTTTAGAATCTTGAACTGTAGTCTCGTTTTGTAAATGGATCCCGTTGAATAAATAAATAAATAAATAAAAGGTTCATTGTAGTAACATGATAAGCCACATAACCAAAAAATGCATTATTATTCTCCGATTTGATTAAGCAGTAATATAAAAAGGTACAATATACGACACTGATACAGTATACGATACTGACAGCATGCAAACTGAAGCTTTCAAAACTTGTCAAACAATCTACTTAATTCTTAATATCATAGTAATACATTTTACATTTCGTTTTTAAATTTCAAAGTCCAATATCTTAGTTCTGTTTAGTTGTGGCATATCATGTTATTACAATAAGCCCCTCAATTAATAAATAAATTGAACGTCAAATTTATTTATTAATTGAGGAACTTATTATAATAACATGATGAAATGGAAACCTATTCAATATTGCAGAGTTTAAAATATTCTGCGAAAGCAATAATCTAAAGCAGTATATTTTAAAATTCACGTTAAATCAGTGTTTAATACGCCTGGCGCATGAAGTAAAATTTCGAGTTTAGAAAAGCCTGAAAATTTGGTTTGGTCGCTTCGCTTCGCTACGCGACCAAACCAAATTTTCAGGCTTTTCTAAACTCGAAATTTTACTTCATGCTTAATCAGGGAGTGGAAAACACTCGTTAGAAGCTTTAAATTAAACAATTTTCAAAAACGACGATTGCCTAAAAACTTGCAGAGTGTTCTTTGAGGAATGTATACATAAAACATAACTATATATGAAATTGAAAATACTTGGTTATATACTTAAAAGACAAAATCCCCGTATAATAGAAGCTACTATTGTTTTAGTTTTCTTGAGTTATTCTTTAATTATAATTGTTTCAATATAAACCGATTATTGAGAATATATTATAAAAATAATCCTGCAATCCGGCTTTCAAAGATTCTTATGACTTAAGCTTTATTCGACGTTCACGAAATGGAACCTCATTCCACAAACACATTTGATTATTGAGTTAATTCTAAGGTTGGCTAAATCGGCCATTCAACAATTATTTGCAAATCCCAATTAATTTAACTTCAAACATTCAGCATCTGAATGTGGCCGGATTAAAAGCAAAAGTAATTATCTGCATACACATCAAAATGAAATCACTTTATGACTTTTACCTTTAAACCGGTAATACATTCTATTTCATTTTTTTAATTACACCTGAAAGTAAAGTAAAGTAAACATTTATACTAAAATTAATTTCCAACAATCGCACAAACAAATCCAGGATTCCAACATAATACAGTTTCAGCAATTCATATCCCAAAATGTACAAAAAATATAAATAACTTCGAAAACATTTTCCTTTGAACACTGGATATATAATATTGATTTATCAATCCCACGCTTAAAAAGTATACACGCAGACATAAGTAGTTTCGATTTATTTTTCTGAAAGGGTTCTCGTTGGGTATTTTTTTTTCTTTCAGGATTGAGTTCGGCGTGCCTTCGAATAACTCTGGAGTAAATCCCCCCTTGCAACAACAAAAAGAGATTTCGTGCGAAATGAAGTAATAAATTCGACGATTTTCTTTTGCAGACTGTCCACTTATCTGTACCTGGTCACCTTCCAAGTGGAAAGCCATGATAGTTTCATCATGGACATACCGGCGAATTCGATGTGGAGCGACTGTTCGTGTGAAGAGGATGTTTGTAGGTGTACAGGACCTGGATTGTTGGATGTTCCGAAGAATTTGACTAAAGATATAACTTCATTGTAAGTATGCATAACTTTGTTAGTATTTTAAATATCATATGTTTAATAAAAAAAAATCTCTAGAGTACCATGATTTTATCTCTTTTCTAATTTAAGTTGGCTACATACTTCAGGAATTGACATATAAAACTTCAGACATAATAATTATATTGTATATTTTCAGAGTTGCCAGCCCAGAATATTTTCCATGGTACTCTAGAGATTTTTTTTTAATTGAACATACGATGTTAGGTATCTACCTAACATCGTATGTTCAATTAAAAAAATTGAACATACGATGTTAGGTAGATACCTAACATCGTATGTTCAATTAAAAAAAAATCTCTAGAGTGCCATGGAAAATATTCTGGGCTGGCAACTCTGAAAATATACAATATAATTATTATGTCTGAAGTTTTATATGTCAATTCCTGAAGTATGTACCCAACTTTATAGAACTTAATGTGAGTTTCCGCATTTTTTTTCTAATATCATACATTGAAATTTCAATGATTCCGTATATTTATTATTCAAAATTGTATGCTCTTAAAAAATTTCTCGCCCCCGGGTGGGCTCGAACCACCAACCTTTCGGTTAACAGCCGAACGCGCTAGCCAATTGCGCCACGGAGGCGATGCGATCCGAAATTATGTTCAAAAAATTTCAAAGCTGGCCAAACCTTCTACAATTTTTTTTATTTAACAACAATACATCCTAACTGGCAAGATAATATTATTATAATACATCTAATTTAATGTATGAATATTTATTGTCGATTTGGGCTTTCGGTCGGTCTTTCTACTATTTTAAATTCATTCAATTGAAAAACTTATACATCGAGTTTAGCTATCAAATATACATATCCCAATTATGTGAAGTGAAGGAAATGTTATTATTTTATTAAGTTTAATTATATTCAACTCTTCACGTTACTCAAACCAAATATACAGGGAATTTTTCTATTAAGTATACATATGCATACGCCTTTTTTTATATAGTTTAGTTTCAAGCTTCAAACGAGTGTTTTCCACTCCCAGATTAAGCATGAAGTAAAATTTCGAGTTTAGAAAAGCCTGAAAATTTGGTTTGGTCGCGTAGCGCGAAGCGCGGAGCGGCCAAACCAAATTTTCAGGCTTTTCTAAACTCGAAATTTTACTTCATGCGCCACGCGTATAAGACTCTGTTTTCAGGTGAAGTTCACTTTTTCACAATATTTCTGTGTTTTCAGTGTTTAATACGCGTGGCGCATGAAGTAAAATTTCGAGTTTAGAAAAGCCTGAAAATTTGGTTTGGCCGCTCCGCGCTTAGCGCTACGCGACCAAACCAAATTTTCAGGCTTTTCTAAACTCGAAATTTACAATATTACAATATCAAATATACATATCCCAATTATGTGAAGTGAAGGAAATGTTATTATTTTATTAAGTTTAATTATATTCAACTCTTCACGTTACTCAAACCAAATATACAGGGAATTTTTCTATTATGTATACATATGCATACGCCTTTTTTTATATAGTTTAATTTCAAGCTTCAAACGTATGTTTTCCACTCCCAGATTAAGCATGAAGTAAAATTTCGAGTTTAGAAAAGCCTGAAAATTTGGTTTGGTCGCGTAGCGCGAAGCGCGGAGCGGCCAAACCAAATTTTCAAGCTTTTCTAAACTCGAAATTTTACTTCATGCGCCACGCGTATAAGACTCTGTTTTCAGGCGAAGTTCACTTTTTCACAATATTTCTGTGTTTTCAGTGTTTAATACGCGTGGCGCATGAAGTAAAATTTCGAGTTTAGGAAAGCCTGAACATTTGGTTTGGCCACTCCGCGCTTCGCGCTACGCGACCAAACCAAATTTTCAGGCTTTTCTAAACTCGAAATTTTACTTCATGCTTAATCTGGGAGTGGAAACACTCGTTTAAAGCTTGAAATTGAACTATTCAAAAATGGCAAAAATTATGTATACTTAATAGAGAAATTCTCTGTATATTTGGTTTGTATTACGTGAAGAATTGAATATAATTAAACTTAATAAAACACTAACATTTCCTTTACTTCTTTTTAGTGTTAGTGTTTTATTAAGTTTATAATTGTAAAACTACGAAACCCCAAGAGTAAGTTGAGTTATACATAAAATTAGAAATTTTACTTCATGCGCCACGCGTATAAGACTCTGTTTTCAGGTGAAGTTCACTTTTTCACAATATTTCTGTGTTTTCAGTGTTTAATACGCGTGGCGCATGAAGTAAAATTTCGAGTTTAGAAAAGCCTGAAAATTTGGTTTGGCCGCTCCGCTTCGCGGAGCGACCAAACCAAATTTTAAAGCTTTTCTAAACTCGAAATTTTACTTCATGCTTAATCTGGGAGTGGAAACACTCGTTTAAAGCTTGAAATTGAACTATGCACAAATGGCAAAAATTATGTATACTTAATAGAGAAATTCTCTGTGTATTTGGTTTGTATTACGTGAAGAATTGAATATAATTAAACTTAATAAAACACTAACATTTCCTTTACTTCTTTTTAGTGTTAGTGTTTTATTAAGTTTATAATTGTAAAACTACGAAACCCCAAGAGTAAGTTGAGTTATACATAAAATTAGATTTGTTGTTTTGTTTAAATTATCATTGTTGTTGTAGTAAAATTATTATTGTTGTTTTGTTCAAATTATTACATTATTATTACAATTTAATATAAATTTATAAATATATGCTAGTCTACGAAATGGTCTGGTTTTTTTTAATTCTTTATCATTTATTTTAATTATCATTTATACTAACACTTAAACTAACTAATTAATAATGTAGAAAACAGTTTTATAATGACGCAATATCATTTCAGCAAATACATAAGTGTGTTTATTAATTATACATTAGACGTGTTACCTAGTGCTTATTAGAGTATTTAATAATACATTTTTGTCACATTTATTGCTAGGTGTTCAATCAACACAATATTAATTACAATATCAGTTACAAACAGCAGTTGGTTCTATTGTTTACTCCAAGCAATGTACACGATTCGAAAGTAGACAAAAATACTAAGGTTCCACCGAGATTTGAACTCGGATCGCTGGATTCAAAGTCCAGAGTGCTAACCATTACACCATGGAACCTGTTTACAAAAGCTTGTAAACAAAATTTGGAATGTTTTTTTGTTAAACAAATTATTTGTTACAGAGTTATAGAAGACGCTGGGATAGAAGTATTGAAAAAAGACTCACTCACACCTTACTGCAAAACTCTTAGAGAACTGTAAGTATTTTACAAAATAATATTAAAAATAGATTAAGACAAAAGAAGCTAAGTCTAAATTGAATAAACAAAGTTTACTACATACAGGGAATAAAATATCCGTGATAAACGAATATCTGAAAAATTACATCATTACATTACAATTTGTGTATTAAGTGTACATATTTTAACGTAATTTTTCCAACATTCTTTGTTTTTATAATAAAAATGTAAAGCTTCTAATGTTTGTTTTCAATCCTTGATTTAGCATGAAGTCATTTTCAGGCTCTTCTAAACTCGAAATATTACTTCATGCGCCACGCGTATAAAACACTGACGTTCACAAAATGTTCGATTTCTTTTAGTCACTACTAGGAACTAATATGATTCGAAATTTTACTCTTGACTTTATAAATTAATAGAAAACACTGCACGTAACTGAATGAAGAATATTGAACAATGTAAAATGGTTACACTTTTTTTATGTGGTTAATGTTAGGTAATGATTGCTTGAAGGAAATATTTTATAGCAACAAATCGTAAATATATTAACAA
This sequence comes from Philonthus cognatus, assembly GCA_932526585.2. NCBI lineage: Eukaryota > Metazoa > Arthropoda > Insecta > Coleoptera > Staphylinidae > Philonthus > Philonthus cognatus. Next base: position 50,782,297 of record OW052247.1, on the reverse strand, counting down.
AATCAACTTAAAAAACTCCAGTTTCTCGACTTAGGTACTCTTAATTTGTATAAGTATAGTTGCAACTTATCTAAGAGATTAGGCCACTCTAGAGGCAGAAAAAGTAGGCATATTTTGAGAATTTTTTCAAGCGGAACAATAAAATAAATCGAAACTTTAACAGGTCTTTATTATACAAGTAATAAACTATATATATATATATATATATATATATATATATATATATATAAATATTTTTCTCAAATTAATTAGTTTCAAAAAAGCGACTGACTCTATAGCAAACGGGGAAACCAGCAGTTTTAGCAATTTTGAAGTTACGATGAAAAACCAACATTTGTTCAATTATTTATGAAAATAGCTATCCAACTACCTAGGATTTTTTCGATGTATTGATATTTACAGAAATAGCGCACTTTTGAATACAAAACGTCTACAATTCTTTGAAAAAGCGCCAGAATCTCATTTATAACAAAAGAACTAAGCAATATAATAAAAAAAAAAATCCTACGTAGTTCGATGGCTATTGTTATAAGTGATTAAAAACAATATGGTTTTTCCTCGTAAGTTGAATGTTGCAGGAGCTGCTATTCTCCCCGTTTGCCCACAAGGCGTGGTCGGTGAAATGTCCTACATTCGCCATTTTTCTATTAAAATGTAGATTTAACATAAATCATAGTTCCGTTGAAAGGAATTCACAGAATATAATAATATTTTCTGGCCTTAACATAAAATTAGTATTCATTTCAAAAATAAATAGTTACCTTCTTTCTGAAATCCTTTATTTTTCTAATATGTGGTACATTTATTATAATAAAGATTTCAACACCTTTATATCACAGTTTCTTAATTTGCACAATAAAAAAACCCTGGTTAACTCGTTTTTGCTACTGTATAATGGCCAAACTAAAAAAAATCATGTTAATGCAACAAAACTAGTTTTCTGTGCTGGCTCCAAATCCATTCCTGACTTTACTTCTCGTGATTACAAATTCTTTAAAATACACATCAATCACCAAAATATCACGCATTTTTTATTCCACGACACTCTTTCATTTCATATGTTTGTTCCAATCAAATTAACAATTTGTCGGAACGCAGCGCGACGGGTCGTGATACATCTTCGCCCGTAAATATATTTTTTGATCGATGGCGGCACTAACGGGGAGTTTACTTTTTCATAAAAATTGTGCTGAATAAAATAAAAACGAAATAAATCGGGCCGTGAAACAACAGCAAAAAAATGGAAGTAAATTGGGGATCGTCCCCTTTTTTACACCCACGCATCGTGATCCGTTCGATTGACGCTTCTGAATCAATTAGGCCGAAACGGCAAGGTTTGTTTTTCCTACTTCGGGTTTAATTATTCGGTCAAATGAACATTGCCTTATTTATGGGGTTTTAGTTTAGAAAATAAGCAATAATAAGTTGTATCTTTCACCTAGTTAGTGAAATAAACTAAAGTGTGAAATAAAGTAATTGATTTTTAATTTAAATTATTTTATTCTGGGGTACAAATTAAATGAAGTATGAAAGGTAGTACACGTGAAGAGAGTTTGTGTGAGAGCGGAAGAGGGATAGAGGTCGTGAAAGAGCTAAGCAGAATAAGACCAGAAAGATGTAGCCAGCTGCTGAGCGTACACCATTGAAAGAAGAGATGTTTCTTCAGATTTTATGTTGTCGTTCGTTCTTCCGTTTTTGTTTTTGTCCGTTTCTGTAATTTTAATGTATGATACGAGAAAAATATGTTAGAATTTATATAATAGTTTGTTTTATTTTATTGAAACAATAGAGGGTAACTTCTTCTATTTTATTCATATATTTAAATAATTAACACTGATTACTTTTTTGTATTAATTTTTATTTTAAACTGTGAGTTAGTTTGATAAAGAAGCTGGGTAGGCTTCAACGGCTAGCATGTCTAAGTATCACAGGGGCCATGCAAACGACCCCTACCGCGGGAATGGAGGCAATCATAGGTCTCCCACCGCTCCATCTGGTGGTACAAAAGGAGGGACTCGTGGCGGCCCTCCGACTACACCAGAGGAGGAAAACTCTGCCGGGAGACTGGACATGACACTTAGAAGTACTGCAGCAAATTGACCCGGTCCTCCTGTCCAAACCAACGGACATCATGACCAGAACGCTCGAATTCGAAAAACCGTTTAAGGTGTTGATAGAAGACCCCAAAACGGCTTCGAAGAAAGTCAACGAGCTTGGTCGAGGCACATCAGCTTGGTACACGGATGGTGCCAAGAACAATAAAGGTACTGGAATAGGCATCTATGGGCGTAACCAAAACCACAGGAGCTTCATGGCTCTGGGTAAGACACCCACGATTCTGCAAGCGGAAGCAATTGCAATTGATATGTACGCCAGGGAATGCCTGGGTAGGCACCTAAACGGCGCGCATATATATATTTGCTCAGACAGCCAGGCCGCACTAAAGGCCGTTCGGGCCTACAGCCACGGCTCACAGACTGTCTGGGAATGCCGACGATCCCTTTCGCAACTGGCTAAGAACAACTCGTTGACCCTCATGTGGGTCCCAGGGCATGGGGGTATCAAAGGCAACGAAGTGGCAGATGAACTCGCCAAAGAGGTGCAAATGCCACTCCCATAGGACCAGAGCCGTTTTGCGGACTCCCCATGGCGCACCGAAGAGAGGTGGTGCAAAAATGGGAAGAGGACAGAATACGTAAACACTGGAACAACGTCCCAGGCCTACGTCAATCAAAACGACTCATCAAGTTAGATCATAGCCATAAGGTGCTCGAACTCACAAGGAACGAGCTGAGAACATTCACGGGACTCGTGACAGGGCACTGTGCCCTTCGGTATTTGTGGAAAATGAGAAAAGAGGAAAGTGGAAATTGCAGGTTATGTGATTCGGCAGATGAGACGACCGAGCACATACTCTGCACTTGTGACGCGATTGCCCACAAGCGTTTTTCACACTTCGGCAGGGACCGATTATCCCACGAAGAAGTGAGTAGCATCACTCCCAAGGAAGTTACCAGGTTCATAGAGGACGTGGGACTGCTTGGGAAGTGACTGGGTAAGGGCAGAACAATAGATCGGATAGGTCGCAGTTCACGAGAAGCTGACTCGCCTTACAATGGCCCTATATAACCTATAACCTAGTTTGATAATGGCTCGCTGTTGAGCCGAAACTAGCCACAGTTTAAAATAAAAAGTAAATACAAAGAAGTAATCAGTGTTAATTATTTAAATATTTACAATGTTTCACAAAGTAACCGCCTCCACCACAAGATATTTATTCATATATGTTAATCATGTTTCCACAAAAGATTAATGAAAACATATCAATAATGTCTTAGTGAAACATAATTAAAACATATTTATTTATTTATATATTAACGAAAAAAACTTCTTTACAAATTACAAAATTCATAAAAAATGCAAACAATTGAAAACAACTGAAAACAATCCCACCCATTACACCCATACAAAAGAGTAACAATACTTAATTTAATTCTATTAACTACCTAAACTAATTGAAAGTCGAATCCAAATGGATGACCACAACCGCCGTGCGAAAGCTTGAATAATTCTTAGCAAATAAAATGCATAACATAATTTAAATTAAAATTTATTTGGTTTATGTCACGCTATACCCCAACCACTCTTACATACAAACGACTCAATCTTTTTATTATTATTTCCTTTGTAATTATAGTGCTCGCGAAGAAAATAAAAAGAAACAAAGAAATATTTAACTGGCTCAAATAAAAAATAAATACAAAAATAAATAAAGTAGTTGTTATAAATTAGAGGAATTAATTGTAAATAAATTAAATAATATACAAAATCATGGAATTAAGGGGTGATACCTACTTGCGAGGCTGAAAAAATGCGGAATTTCGAAATTTTTTTTCTCGAAAACGAAACAAGATAGGAAACTGCAATTACACCAGTTTATTGGTTGTACATTGGTCTTTAATTCCGAATTTTTTCCACCTCTTTGGACCACCTGGGGGCCCGTGGCGCAGCTCCCTGCAGAAGACCTTTTTCAAAAGGCGTTTGGCGGTGACCGCGCTTGCATGTGTAAAAATCATCTGAAATCAAAATTTTCAATAGCGTTGCATTGAGAATGAGTAAAAGCGGTCATTGATCGTTGGGTTTTGAAAACATTTTTTTTTGAGAAAATGGCGGCCTCCTGAATGAAAAAGTCATTTTTTCGAGGCAAAAAAGTGTCTTTGATCGGCTGTAAAAAATCGAAAATAAATAATAGGCAAAATCCGAACGATCAAAGACTAGAAAAAAAGGTTTCTGATAGGAAACGCAAAGGCTCGTTCAAATTAAATGAATACACGTTGAGTTATCGCGGTCACCGACTTTGAAAAAGTGGTTTCGAGATAATCGAGTTTGAGATGTGTTTTCGGTGTTATAAGTGATTAATTGTTGGCACTTACACGGACTCAGTTTTTGAGGTTATGTCACTAAATGTAAACACGGTCATGCGCATCCCAGTGCGCATGGGAAGAATGCCGATGCCTCTTTTCTATTTGGGCAGCAGTACGCACGCTTTGTTCCGCGCACAGCTGGCGCGCGCTACCTGCTCCGGCAGGGGTGTCGACTACCTTTACATAATCTCGCATAACTTCGACAATTTGTTTCCAATCGACATGAAACTTTGGGAAAATATTCTTTAATGTGTACACTTTCGAATTCCGCAATCAACAAAAAATCGATTTTTTGAACCATTGCAGGTAGGTATCACTCCTTAACCCACTGAACAAAAAACAAACAATTAACGTTGTATTAACATTGTAGCAACATTAAACGTTGTTTTAAGGTTCAGGAAACATTACTTAATCGTGTTTGCTTAGTGGGAAATTGGAAATGATGCGATTTATGGTGAATGCGCCGGGCGTAATAAGTTCTTTAATTTGCAAGCGCAAGATTTACAAAGAAGAAATACACTTTTGGAAAATGTGTCAACAGCTGATCAAACATAAAATGTATATTTGGTACTTCACGATATGTCAGTGTTTTATACGCGTAGCGCATGAAGTAAAATTTCGAGTTTAGAAAAGCATGAAAATTTGGCTACGCGCTACACGACCAAACCAAATTTTAAGGCTTTTCTAAACTCGAAATGTTACTTCATGCTTAAACTAGGATTGGAAACACTTGTTTGAAGCTTCAAATTGAACACTTGTACAACACTAACTAGTTTGTGAAACATGAGTGGAGCCAGGATTTTGACCAGAACCAGGAACGAATCAAAAATGACAAACTTAGTTTAAACCATAAGAAATGATAAATATGGTGTTTTATTTAAGTTGAGAATAAATACTTCAGTTTCAGAAATTTTATAAATGTTTTGTATATGATCGCATAATAGGAAAAGTCCTAAGATGCAGACTATATGTGAATATTACATGTTTATTAGGCTTTTCGATGCTTTTCTAAACTCAAAATTTTACTTCGTGCTTAACCTGGGAGTGGATACACTCGGTAGAAACTTCAAAATGACCTTTTCAAAAACAACGAATGCCTGCAAATTTACAGCGTATGCATTGGGATGTACAGGGAGTTTTTCTTTAAAGTATACGTTTTCGAAATTCAACTTATTTTCTTTAAATATTTAGATATTCGTTGGATTTTTAAAAGAGTTCAATTTTAAGCTGCAAACGAGTGTTTTCCACTCCCAGACTAAGCATGAAGTAAAATTTCTAGTTTAGAAAAGCCCCGTGAAAATTTGTCGAGGGTCGCGCAGCGACCCGAGACAAATTTTCTGGGCTTTTCTAAACTCAAAATTTTACTTCATGCGCCACGCATACAAAACACTGCTTTCAGGTGAGGTTGAAATATACATAAATTTCGCAATATCTTAGTGTTTTATACGCGTAGCGCATGAAGTAAAATTTCGAGTTTAGAAAAGCCCAGAAAATTTACTTCATGCTTAGTCTGGGAGTGGAAAACACTCGTTTAAAGCTTCAAATTAAACTCCTTTAGAAACACAACGAATATGAATAACACATGTTTACACCAAACCAAATTTTTAGGCGTTTCTAAACTCGAAATTTTGGGATATACAAGGAGTTTTTCTTAAAAGTATACGTTTTTAAATTTCAGCTTATGTCCTATAAATCTTTAGATATTCGTTGTATTTTTAAAGAGGTTGAATTTGAAGCTTAAAACGAGTGTTTTCCTCTCCCAGACTAAGCATGAAGTAAAATTTCGAGTTTAGAAAAGCCCCGTGAAAATTTGTCGAGGGTCGCGCAGCGACCCGAGACAAATTTTCTGGGCTTTTCTAAACTCGAAATTTTACTTCATGCGCAACGCATATAAAACGCTGATTTTAAGTGGGGTTCAAAAATACATACATTTCACAATATTTTAGTGTTTTATACGCGTGGCACATGAAGTAAAATTTCGAGTTTAGAAAAGCCCAGAAAATTTGTCTCGGGTCGCTGCGCGACCCGAGACAAATTTTCACGGGGCTTTTCTAAACTCGAAATTTTACTTCATGCTTAGTCTGGGAGTGGAAAACACTCGGTTAAATCTTCGAATTGAACTCCTTTAGAAACACAACGAATATGAATAACACATGTTTACACCAAACCAAATTTTTAGGCGTTTCTAAACTCGAAATTTTGGGATATACAGGGAGTTTTTCTTAAAAGTATACGTTTTTAAATTTCAGCTTATGTCCATTAAATCTTTAGATATTCGTTGTATTTTTAAAGGGGTTCAATTTGAAGCTTTAAACGAATGTTTTCCACTCCCAGACTAAGCATGAAGTAAAATTTCGAGTTTAGAAAAGCCCCGTGAAAATTTGTCGAGGGTCGCGCAGCGACCCAAGACAAATTTTCTGGGCTTTTCTAAACTCAAAATTTTACTACATGCGCCACGCATATAAAACGCTGATTTTAAGTGGGGTTAAAAAATACATACATTTCACAATATGTTAGTGTTTTATACGCGTGGCGCATGAAGTAAAATTTTGAGTTTAGAAAAGCTCAGAAAATTTGTCTCGGGTCGCTGCGCGACCCTCGACAAATTTTCACGGGGCTTTTCTAAACTCGAAATTTTACATCATGCTTAGTCTGGGAGTGGAAAACACTCGTTTAAAGCTTCAAATTGAACTCCTTTAGAAACACAACGAATATGAATAACACATGTTTACACCAAACCAAATTTTTAGGCTATTCTAAACTCGAAATGTTGGGATATACAGGGAGTTTTTCTTTAAAGTATACGTTTTGCAAATTTAGCTTATTTTCTTTAAATCTGTAGATATTAGTTGTTTTTTAAAACAGTTCAATTTAAAGTTTTAATCGAATGTTTTCCACTCCCAGACTAAGCATGATGTAAAATTTCGAGTTTAGAAAAGCCCCGTGAAAATTTGTCGAGGGTCGCGCAGCGACCCGAGACAAATTTTCTGGGCTTTTCTAAACTCGAAATTTTACTTCATGCGCCACGCATATAAAACGCTGATTTCAGGTGAGGTTCAAATATACATAAATTTCACATTTAAGTGTTTTATACGCGTGGCGCATGAAGTAAAATTTCGAGTTTAGAAAAGCCCAGAAAATTTGTCTCGGGTCGCTGCGCGACCCTCGACAAATTTTCACGTGGCTTTTCTAAACTCGAAATTTTACTTCATGCTTAGTCTGGGAGTGGAAAACATTCATATAAAGCTTCAAATGAAACTCCTTTAAAAACACAACGCTTATCTAAAGATTTATAGAAAAAAGCTAAATTTGGAATACGCATACTTAAAGTATTTGTATTCCAAATTTAGCTATTTTTCAAAAACTCCCTGTATGTATTTAAACGATACATTTCTTTTATCAATTAAGCAATATTTAGCTATTAAAAAAAGAAGAAAGCTTATGAATTCTTTTAGAAAATTAATTAATACTTCATATTTTGTATTCAACTATAATTAATTATTAATTCAATTCAAATATCAAAGCATAAGTCTGCATTCTGGTTAAAGATAAATCCACTAACAGTTCCATTCATTCATTTTTGTTTTGAAGTTACCCGACTCTGAAATATTTCTTTCATATATAAGTGTTCTTAATAGATCCTTGATTTCAATATTAAACATTTTAAACCTTTTTTTTTAGTATGCTTTTCTAAAAAAACTTTGGTGGATTTTTTTGTGGATTTCAATTTATTTTCCATTATGAGAGGATTTACAATTCAGAACATCTCGTCTATTCTTGTTAATTAATTTATACGGGAAGCCATCTTCCGGGACGCGGTTTTCCCTCCATAGAATAACTAAACTGTTTTCCCTAAATTCGAGAAGTATTTCCATGGCGATAATCACATTCTATGTTTACAATTCAAATGTATGAGAGTATACAAGTTGTTCCTATAGATTTTATAGCGGAAGAAATAATAACGAACTTTCAGTTTGCGCGAGCACAACAAAAGGGTTCGTATAAGAACAACAAAATAATACTCTTACAATACATTGAAGAGTTTAAGTAACATTTCTTATTTATTTATACATATAGATGGTCAAGCCTTTGTGAAGATAAAATACAGATTTTTAAAATATTAAAATTAAAACAAATATAAACATAAAATAAAAACACCTACATACTAAATAGAATAAATAACATACAATATTTCTTTTATAACGAGAACAGATTAAATTAAATTAAATTGAGTGCATTAAGTGTGCCTTGAAAGTGTTGAGGGAGTTTCCAAAAAAATCGAGCGATAATGCGACACTGTTAACATGCCTGGCGATCCGTGGCATGGGACTGTTCATACCGTACGTTCTATAGTGACCTATATTTAGAAGATCATTCAATCTTAAAGCTCGACCCTGCACATTGAGGTTAATCAAATTATGCAGATTTTTGCAATTTATCATCCCATTAAGTAATTTGTACATAAATGTTATGTCCATTCCCTTCCTTCGAATGTGCAATTCAGTAAGACCAACATATTGACAGGATTGCTGGGGCGTAAGATATATGCCAACAATGCTCAACTTATATGCTAAGACCTTGGAAAATTTGTATTGTATAGACTCTAATCTGTCTACATGCGTTTTGAAGGATGGTGACCAAATAAGGCAGCAATAATCCAGGTGTGATCTGACTAGTGCATTATACAAAATCACAAGAGCACGTACATTAATAAAATCAGTTGTAGATCGTTTAATAAACCCTAGCATTTTATTAGCCTTGTTCACTTTGTAGTCAATATGTAGCCTGTAAGACAGTTTAGAGTCCAACAGCACTCCAAGGTCCCGGATACTATCTACTCTGCAGAGAGAGGTATCATTCAAATGATAATTAAAATATGTTGGTACTTTACAGCGTGAAAACGGCATAAACTGACATTAATCTCAAGATATTTCTCCAAATAAACAACATCAATGATTGCTCAATCATTGAACATAATCTGTTATTAATACAATGCTGGTGCACAAATAATGATATGGCACTAAATATAAGAGTGCCATATCATTATTTGTGCACCAGCATTGTATTAATAACAGATTATGTTCAATGATTGAGCAATCATTGATGTTGTTTATTTGAAGGAATATCTTGAGATCATCCGCGAATAATAAGTGTGGACAAGTAAGTATATCGGATAGATCATTTATGAAGATCGAGAACAGAAGCGGTCCTAAGTGAGAGCCCTGCGGAACCCCTGATGTTGCCCATATTTCATTAGAAATGTACCTATTGATTTTGACGTATTGAACTCTCCTAGTTAAATAAGATCCAAGCCATTTCAGTAATGAATCACCTACACCATAAGCATGCAGTTTATGCAATAATATTGAGTGATTGACACAATCAAAAGCTTTGCTGAAGTCCGTATAAATAGAATGGACTTCAGCTCCGCTTAACAAACAACAAAATAATTATCGTAGAAACAATAAATATAAGTGTATAAATACCATTTCTAACGGGTTTTCCATAAATGTTAATGGCCAACAAAATCCTAAAAAGAAGAAGTGTTATTTTACTAGAGACTCTTAAGATCCAAGCAGTTTTTCAAGCTGGTCATCTAGAGTAAAGCTAATTTAAAGTGCTTTTTAATGCAATAAAAATATACAGTGTGTTTTATCTAAAAAGAAACTCTATTCAAACCTTACAAATTATTCTAGAAAGATTAAAACATTATTAAACTCGACGCCGGCACTTAATCCCGACTCGAAAAGTAGAGAACGCTGTCTGTGAAATTAATACGACATCCCGCATGGCGGGACGAAATTCAGGGGATGTAAGCAATATTCTGTTGGATGTCGTTTCGTACAATTCGCGAACGCTAGGGCTTTTGTAAGATACTCCGGAGCAACATTATATCTATGTGAACCGTTTTATATTCGAGGCCACAATAATGCACCAGCAAACAATATTGCCTACCCTTAAATTCCATGAAATATTCATCATTTTGATGCGTGGCTGTAATCAAATTTCAGGACCTCGTATGTTAAAAAAAGAGGTGAGAAAACGTAAGGGTTCAAATCCCTTTGTTATTGTTACGGTGTGGTGAATGTGCGTATAAAAAAGAAAAAAAAAACATAAGAAGGGTAAACGAGAGATAAAATTGGATATTATGTGTTTCAATACCAATAGTATTTCATGAGGGATTACTTTGCTTTATTATACAGGGTGGTTCTAAAATGATGCATCGTCAGCAAATGTACAACGTATGTTTATGTATACTTAAAAGAAAAAAAATCGTTATAAGCATGTTCGGTGTTACATAAAACTCTCTGTATATAATTGTCTTCAAAAATTTTTGTCATGATACATACAGCATATGTATCATGACAAAAATTATTGAAGACAATTATATACAGAGAGTTTTATGTAACACCGAACATGCTTATAACGAAAATGTTTCTTTTAAGTATACATAAACATACGTTGTACATTTGCGGACGCTCGGTTTATTAAAAGAATTTAATTTGAAGTTTTAAACGGGTGGTCTCCACTCCCAGGCTAAGCATGAAGTAAAATTTCGAGTTTAGAAAAGCCTGAAAATTTGGTTTGGTCGCGTAGCGCGAAGCGCGGAGCGGCCAAACCAAATTTTCAGGCTTTTCTAAACTTGAAATTTTACTTCATGCGCCACGCGTATACGACACTGATTTCAAGCGAAGTTTACTCGTTCACAATATTTCAGTACTTTCAGTGTTTAATACGCGTGGCGCATGAAGTAAAATTTCGAGTTTAGAAAAGCCTGAAAATTTGGTTTGGCCGCTCCGCGCTTCGCGCTACGCGACCAAACCAAATTTTCAGGCTTTTCTAAACTCGAAATTTTACTTCATGCTTAGTCTGGGAGTGGAACACACTCATTTCAAGTTGCACCTAAAAAAAAAAACAACGGTTATCTAAAGATTTACGGCATATACGCTGTAATTGGGACATGTATACTTGAAAGAAAAACTCCCTGTAAGTACAAGTTGAGGCATTAATTGCGATTGATTGGCTACAATGTGTAATGGTCATATAGGCAACCCAATTTACACAAAACTTAAAAATGAAAGGTGTCTAATTGAATTGGATGAAAATGTTCGGTGTAACATAAAACTCCCTGTATATTGCTCTATAAAAAATATAGAGCAATATTTTATATTATAAAACTTAACCAATTTATTGATGAGCAAAAATTTCACTTTATATACAGTCCCTGGCCATATTATTAGACTCACTAACCAAATCTAAGTTTTTTTGATGATTAAACTATTATTACGAAGATAATAATCGTGTAAGTGATAGTAATAAATAGATGTTATGTTCTAGAATACTATTAATCAAAAAAATTAAGAAATACACACACAAGGAATGGTAAATTAATATTTTGTTAAGCCACCCCTCGATACGGCTAGTGCAGCAACTCTTCTTGGCATGCTGTCAACACAGTTTAAAGCAATTTGTTTTAATTTTTCATTGTGGTTCCAATTGTATACAATGCGTTCTATCAGTTGAACCTTCGTTGTTATGGTTTCTTTGGCCAGCTCTCTCTTAAAACATTCCCAAACATTCTCAATAGGATTCATATCCGGAGAGTTGCCCGGCCATGGTAAAAGTGGAATATTTTCCTCTTCCAAATATGTTTTAATAGATTTTGCAGTATGGCATGGTGCTCCGTCCTGTATAAATACTTGTCTGCCATCACCAAACCATTCCTGCATCTGCGGAAGCAGTTTTGTTTCCAATACCTTTCTGTATTGGTCTTGCCGCATGGTTCCCTCGACCACGTACAAACGCCCCAGACCCTTTCCACTGATGACAGACCATACCATGACAGACACAGGATGCTTGATGGTCTTTATAACGCAGTCGGAGTTATATTTTTCGAGAGATCGTCGTCTGACAAACTGTGACTTATCATCCAGAATTTGGAAGGTTGACTCGTCACTGAAGCAAGTCTGTAATAAAGCAAAAACAGCTAAGAAAAAATATTATTAAGAGGTGTCAATCAACATACTATCCGCCAGTTATCAACAGTAAGGTGTTTATGAATATTGGCCCCAGCCAACCTCTTATGTACCATGCTTGGTGTCAATCTTGGCTTTCTTACTGGCCTACGACATTTGAAACCAAGATGGTACAGGTTGCGCCTCACTGTACGGACAGACACGGTGCACCCTGCTTCTTCAAATTTAGTTCTTATTTGGGTATGACTACCCCTTCGAAATTCTACGGCAATATTTCGAAGTTGCCGCTTATTCCGGAGAGTTAGAAGCCGTTTTCTACCACACCGACCTTTCCTAGCTGCATCGGTGGGCTGGTTAGATTTAATTTTTTTATTTAACCGCCGTACTGTGGACTGCGATACTCCACATCTTGCCGCTATCTGCCGTTGGCTAAGGCTGGTATTAATTAATAGTGCTCTCATAGAAGAAGTTTGCTCTACAGAAAGATCTTTACACCTCCCTATCTAAAACAATAGCACCGAAATGTCAAACCACTGGTTTTTAATTTTTCTTACAAGTAATTGAGTTAAAAATGCTTTAATTATATAAAGTAATATTTACGAAAACTATATTTTGGTCATTCATCACTTACCTTTAGAAAACAAACTGTTAAACTCAACAAAACAAACTTTTAAAACAACTATACTTGTACTTGGAATTACAAACAATGTCAAGTAATTTGACATTTGATTAGAAATCTGTATTATCGACCGTGATAACATAACATAACCCTTACCAAACAAGCTTCAATATAGTGTATCTGTAATAGTGGGCGCTATATGTCTTAAAAACAGAAAAAATATAAATATTATGACTGAGTCTAATAATATGGCCAGGGACTGTACGTACATTAACTAATTAACCCACACAAATTCGCTACTACTAAACCAGGTTTTTCTGCCCCTCTTTTTTTGATCCGTATAAAACTTCGACGCGCAATATCACTAATGTGCTCACCGCAAAAACATATTTTAAACTTTAACGTGTACGCACAGAGAGAAAACTCGTCTGCCACTTTACAACATCTGCCATCATGATGAATTAGCCAAAAAACCCGCCCCCTTGTTAAAATCCGTCAACATTGAATCCTTTGACTCCGCCACTCAGTATCGAATTTTCTGAACCTCAACCCTCGAAACTTTCATCTTTAATCGCCGCGATTTTTATTGCGGGATTAAAACCCGAAAAGTTTTAATTGAATTGTTGCCCTCCGCTGTTTATAGCTTAATTGAAGATCGGCGAGGGTGCAGACATCAATCATCCCCGCCACCCTGAAAAATGATGAATATAACGTGTCGTCATTAATGTGCCATTGTTGGTGTTATTGTTGTTTTCGGATCAGTAATTAATTTTCATTTATCGGGTGTGTTGCACATTTTCGGTTATTATTAGCCATAGAATTGATCAGGGTATTGTTTTATCGTTTTTGAATTTTTTTAACGAATAAAAAGGGGTAATAATTGGTATTATGTGAATTTCTTGATTAATTGGAATCAGGGTTAGCATATTAAATTGAAAATCCAGATCATTCCTATTGTTTTACCACAACATGAATTATCAAAATATCAAAATTATTGCAGAAAGTCGATAAATTTGCTTGTAGCAAATTTATCGACTTTCTGCAATAATTTTGTCTCGTTTGTTAAATTTTAAGGGAATACGGAAACTTAAAGAATAAACTAGTTTGCCCACGCACGGTTTTTATTTTTTACGATTTAACTTTTTCACTCCGCCTAACGGTACATATCGAAATTAACATTTGGGAACGCCAACTTCTTTAATTTTAAATTTATTTTCTAGCATCGTTGAAACTTTTCCAAATATTCATTGCTCGGAGAGTATTGTTTCAATCAATATTTGGAAAAGTCTCAACGAGAGAAAATTATTGCAGAAAGTCAATTAATTCGCTTTTATATTTTGTAAATATTAAGCAAATAGCTGGAAAATTTTGTTTTATTTTACATGAATTATCTATTTACATGAACGAATTATTGATGAATCATCTATGAAAACGCGAAGAGGGCCATTTTTCTCTGGAATAGTGTTTTTAGGGCACGATCTCGTACAAACTGCAAACAATTAGTCTTACTTAATAAGACTACTAATACAATAAATATCTATTAAAACAACTACTTTCCGTGCAAATACACCACCGAATATTGAATTATACAAATATTTAATTTATTTTTTGGTGGGTATGTTTTGTTTGATCCATTTCTTGTGTGAGGGGACAGCAGAAAAAAATGCCTAGTATCCGAAAATTGGTTAATACAGTCTAAATTATATCTATACCTTAAGGTCTTGTACCCCTTAGTTACACTGATTATATCTACAGTGTGTCTACGTTAAACCGTTCGTTAAAAGTTTATGGGGTTGCCGTTGCACTAAAAATTTGAAAAAAATTTCTTACAAAAAAGTACGAGGAGATATAATTTAAAGTACACATTTATGTGTATTTGAACTATCAGTAAAGCTAGAGATCGTTCCATTTAACTAGGCGAAAAATTAGAGCACATTTGTGCACATAAAACCAAAAGTTCTAAGAAGCTACGTGTTTAATCAATATCGAAACACTATTATTTTTAGGCAAATGATATGTCATTTGCCTAAAAATAATAGTTTTGATTTCGATTTTTACAGGTTACCTCCAAAATATGTCCGGCATTTCTCGCATGATTTAATGGAACAAGCCCTATCAAATATGAATCAGGGGTAAATTCAAAATATTTAATTTTCATGTTTTTTATTTTGTTTGTTTCAGAAATATGAATAATTTGGATAAATTTTATTTCTTCGAGACTGACGTGTTCCAACAACTTGAAGAGTTACAAACTTTGTAAGTACCCAAACATATTTTCACACCAAAGATATATATATCCCCCCGTCTTAAAAATGTAACATTTATCAAAATAAATGTTGATGTTCTATCCATAAATTAAAATATATGTTAATGTTCTATCCATAAATTAGAATAAATACTTTACAAAAAATATTTATTTCGATACTTAAGGGGAATATAACAGTGGTCTGAAATTTAATGTTAGGTTTATTTAAAAACTACAGGTCCTAGAAAGTTGAAATTTTGACAGCGTATATTAAGCCCAATTATCTAGTAAAATATCGAAGTACTTTTTTTTAACAATTTGCTTTCAGAGGTATGAAAAAAATAATGTTAAATTTTTCAAAATTAAAAAAAATATTCCCATATCTTTCTAGTTTATACTATAAGGAATATAATGTCACCATTTCATAATGATGCGATAACTCATGCCCGAGTCAGGTTAAAATAAAAATCTTGAAAAATAAGACCGTAGAATACCGCCGCCTTGCGGATCTTCTCTTAGTTGAACGCGTTGTACACTCATCTGCACAATTATTGGAGGGGCGAGCAGCATGCGGCCAGCGTTTATCCCTGGGCCGGTGAACGCTGCGCGGCTTCGCGTTGGTTTTTCTTTTCTTTTCTCAATTATAGTTAACAAAAACGGCTCGCGTCGTTAGCATTTGTTCTCGTAAAATTAATATTTCCCAATTATAATCGATATTTTATTGTACTAGTGTTTTATTTTTATGCTTTCAACTGATGGAATAAGTATTTTTTTATACTGCATGTCCACTAATATAGAAAACACGAAATGTTTCACTAATTTAAATAAAGATGTGTAATATTACCTTTATTATTGGCTTCCCTAATTATTTGACAGTGTCGGTATTATTAAATTATTTTTAAAGTTTTTTAAGCTGATTAATAAGCCAGAAGCAATCAAATAACAATCAGTCTTGTTCAAATCATTATTACGTCTTAAATCTTTCGTTGTTAAAGCAGTTGTTAAATGCCATTAAACCTCTCGCAATAAAACTATTAAAGTAAATTGTAAAGTTTCTAGCAACCAGACCTATTTGAACCAACTGCGACTTCATGAACGAATCAATGATATTAAAACTATAAGAATAGTAAGAATAACGTCACTAATATGACGTTGTTGTTACAAATCAACTATTTTTTACTGAGCACAGGTAATATATGTTTGACGAATGTTTAAAAATATGAAGGGTTTAACTGCGTGCATATTCATTGTTAATTATTTTAGAAAAAATAGAACTACAATAATAATAAGGTAGTTATTATAACGCATTTCAAATAACAAGCTTCTTGCTCAACATTGCACCGAGCCCAATATATTTTTTAAGGCCCGGCTTGGCCCGACCCGGTCATAAAATAAGAGAGATTGAGTTTTGCCTGACCCGGCCCGGTCACCATTTCAGGTCTAAATAAATAAACAATATACTTATCTGATTATAGGCGTAGTTTTTAGAAAAAGTAAAAAATATATATAAAACTAAGATCATTTAAATATTGAATATGATACGGGAAAATCGCCTAAGAAAAATGCAGGTCCGTGCAGTGCTCCAATTGACATATCTACCCTAAATATTTTAAATGACAAATCCCAAATATATTTTTTGTTGAGAATAAAATATCTGCCTGAAGTCATTTTATTATTTATTTGTTGCATTCATAAAAACTAGAATATTTGATAAAATAAAAATTGAAGTGATCATGACGATTTGTGAACAGTAATCATCTGACAGACATTGGACGACACTAACAAACAAGAGGTTTTTTACACAAGAACGGACAAGGACAAACAATTAAAATTCAGGCGGAAAGACCAATGGTCGATAGCCAATTGGCAGAAGAATTTATCTGTTATTTTAGCCATCAGAATTATTTTTATGTTAATTATTTATTGTACAATCTGCCAATAAAGATTTATATATATATAAAAATTGAAATTCTCCCGAAAATTTGGGGTATTTACCCAATTTGGCAGAGGCCAAATTAATACACATTATTTTCATGGCCATAGCAGTTAGGAAAGATAATATTCCTATATAAAAAATATCATTGAAAATCCTATGTTCCGCGTTTTTCATACAGGGTGTCTACGGTAAACCGTTCGTTAAAAGTTTATTGGGTTGCCGTTGCACTAAAAATTTGAAAAAAATCCTTGTCATACGGTTAAATCAGTTCTCCTTATGTGAAATATTTTCAACTTTATATCATTTCCGGTTCCACTGGAAGTAGCACCAAATTTGTTATTTCAAATAGAACACCCATATATTAGTCATTTTTTAGATTCCTCGATTAAATTGCAACATATTTTATTCAAATATATGTACACTTATCTTTTATAGTTTTGAAGCAAACCAAATATTTCTAAAATTTTGACCTCTAAAAGGCATCTTGAAATCTGTCTGTACCTTCTCTTAAGAATAAGATAAAAATATGATTTAAATCTCTATTTGTACCTAGGAGATGCCTCTATAGGTATATCAATTCGCAACTGAATTTTAGTAGGCAAGTAGTAATGTTTTTGTTTTGTCGCGTATGTAATGCAAAATGTCAAATAATAACAGTCTATTACGTAACCAGAGTAGTATCCAGTATATTACATATGAGCGGACATGTTGCGCACGAGCCGCGCAGCGGCGAGTGCAGTATTCCGCGAGTATGTAATTGCCATACCACTCGAGAAACGTACGATACTTTACCTACGCCCTAACAAAATAAACAATGAGCATTAAAGAACAACTTATTTATTGTAATAATTTTTAATAGTACTATGACAATGATGGAAACTAAATTACTACTTGAATAATATACAGGGAATAAAGCTGTACATGTCGGAATTCGTTGTTTTTTGAAAGAGTTCAATTTGAAGCTTTAAACGAGTGTTTTCCAATCCTAGACTAAGCATGAAGTAAAATTTCGAGTTTAGAAAAGCCCCGTGAAAATTTGTCGAGGGTCGCGCAGCGACCCGAGACAAATTTTCTGGGCTTTTCTAAACTCGAAATTTTACTTCATGCGCCACGCGTATAAGACACTAAAATATTGTGAAATTTATTTATATTCAAACTTCAGTTGGAATCTGTGTTTTATACGCGTGGCGCATGAAGTAAAATTTCGAGTTTAGAAAAGCCCAGAAAATTTGTCTCGGGTCGCTGCGCGACCCTCGACAAATTTTCAAGGGGCTTTTCTAAACTCGAAATTTTACTTCATGCTTAGTCTGGCAGTGGAAAACACTCGTTTAGAGCTTCAAATTGAACCATTAAAAAAAACAACGAATAACTAAAGATTTAAAGAAAACAAGCTGAATTTGGTATACGTATATTTTAAAGAAAAACTCCCTGTACATCAAAGAAATGTCATTACCCTGCATAAATGCGACGAAAAACGAATTTTCGAAATAATTCGAAAACTACTCGCTTTAGAAGTATAGTTGTATAATACTTTTTTGTAGAAAAATGTTCCCCCCAATCGTACTATGTGATAAAAATTGGATCATTCCATTAAAAAAAAAATGAATTACTTGATATTGAAGAGAGCACTTAGATATTGACATTTTAAGAACACTTATTGTCGAAATTAACAGTTTCCAATTAATTTACTCATAGAGGCATTCTCTAGGTACAAGTAGAGATATAAACCATATGTTTATCTTATTCTTAAAAGAAGTTACAGACAGATTTCGAGATGCCTTTTAAAGGTCAAAATTTTAGAAATATTTTTTTTGCTTCAAAACTATAAGAGATAAGTGTACATATGTTTGAATAAAATATGTTGCAATTTAAACGAGTAACCCAAAAAATTGCTAATAAGTAGGGTGTTCTATTTAAAATAACAAATTTGGTGCTACTTCCGGTGGAACCGGAAGTGCTATAAAGTTGAAATATTGCACATGAGGAGAACTGATTCAACCATATGCCAAGGATTGTTTTCCAAATTTTAGTGCAACGGCAACCCCATAAACTTTTAACGAATGGTTTAGCGTAGACACCCTGTATATATCCGGCATATAAACATTTACAAGGAGCTTATGAACATGAATTATTTTATTATTATATTTTTAGAAATAATCTCTAATTTAATAAAATAAAACACATAGTTTGTTCGGCTGTCGAAACTTTAGTCTTAAAAGAAAAAATAATGTGTTATAATGACAAGAATAAGAATCATCGGTTTTGTAAATACCGAAAAATAACACAGGATCCGATAACGCTTTCTAACGAATTAAAAACAATACATAGCTTGTATGTATTATCAGCGTGTTTAAATAATACGAATCGACACTTTCCTTAGATCCGTCTTTTTTATACGCTTTATTTTCGTCTATTCCACGCGACGCGAGACCCCATCCATTCATGCCAATGAGCAATGCACAAATGCACAGCGAGCTGCCGCTTTTCTCTCTGACTGTATTCGCCCCAATTGTCCTGTAAATTTGGCATCGGATGAGCTACTCTAAACTATGCGGGTCTTTCCAACACGATCGGCGTGTTACACTGCAATAATCCCCTTAATTTAATGATAATTTGAAAGTGTGCCTTAAAATGGTGAGAACGCCGGGTATTTTGCTGAATATATTCACACATGATACATTCACTGCAAATAATTATTGGAATATTTTAAATATCATTGTATCAATATTATCACAGCAAAACCTAAAAATATGTATATGGACGCTGAACACAAACCGACTGTATAAACATCACTTTAATGAATATAATATGAAATTCCAAATAGAATGATGCGCTTTATGCATTAATATAAATAAATATCAAAGTGTACCTTGTCTAGTTTGATTGATTATATGGTTATTATTCGATTGAAAGAAAAAGAATGAAAAGACAAATCAAATCAGCGCATTGTTATTTATTTGTTGAACAAATAATACGAGTGATTCATAAATGCATAAATGGTAATTGCGTATTAATATTTCGAAACTGAATTTAAAATAAAATTGAATTTAAAATGAGAATGTATGCATACAATTTTGTGTCATGTTCACAGAAGTGAATAAATAGGTATTTAATGAAGCTACAAATGTATGATGTATGTATCATACATACATACACGTACGTATATCGAAATTAAACTTTAATTAAATTGCTGTTATAGTTGTATTAAGAGAACAAAACCTGCATGCCAATTGTTAGTTTTGAACTATTAATAAAATATACTTTTAAAAGAAATCTGTATTCCTATTTAGATACCAACCTACAGAACACTCATCAATAAAATTCCTAGGCATATTTGTCAATTCAAAACTAACCTGGATAAAACATGGACAAGAACTTGAAGCCAGACTTGCCAAGCAAGTATATGTCTTAAGAAACTTATCCAGGTCTATCACGACCAAAATGCTAACAAATATCTATTATGCATATTTTCATTCGCACATGTCCTACGGAATTATATTGTGGGGTCATTCAAGCATCTTGTCAAACATCTTTCGTTTGCAACGTCGAGCTATTAGAGTGCTGGCAGGAATAAGTTATAGATCGGACTGTAAACAATGCTTTATAGATTTGAACATTTTAACAGTCCCGTGTGTTTTTATACTGGAATGCGTTTTGCATTTAACAAACAATAAAGATAAATACGAAAGTAATTGGTTTTATCATGAGCACAATACAAGAGCAAAAAATGATATCCGGATTCAATTTCAAAGGCTCACAAAAGCTAAAACCGGAATACGATACCACTGTATACAATTCTTTAATGCTCTTCCTACACAAATCCAACAGCTAAAACCAAAACATTTAAAAGTTTGGTGTAAATCGTTTTTGGCTCAAAATGCTTTCTATTCCTTCGAGGAATACTTTCAGGAGTGCAAGAAACACAAATTTTAATATGTTTGTTTTGTTCAAAACAATGTTTTATTTTATTATATACAACCATATTTTCATCATGTTTATGTTTGTTCAAAGTAAATGTTTTTTTTATTTTATCATATACAACCACATTTTTAGCATGTTTTGTTTGTTCATAGTAAATGTCTGTTTCATACCAATAATCTGTGATCTGCTATAAATGATGTATACTTTTAATATGTTAAGTGGTCGCCACTGTGAATGTTATTATACACAGTAGTATTTAAAATTACCTGTGACCTGTGTAAACAATCTTGTATTAACACCAATATATATTATTATTATTATAAAGCGTCTCGAAATGTTAACTCAATTTTATTTTACGATTTACTAGTTTTCAAATAAATTTGTATATTTATTTATTTATTACGGTAAACACCTTTTACAAAGTTAAATACATAAGATAAGAAAATAGATATATAATTCTATGAAATACTGAATACAATTTAACGAGATACTATTAAATTTATAGAATATAATTACTTTTTAAACAAATTAAACGATATACCATATAAAGACAGATTACAATCAGTACAGCTAATCAGATTAAATTGTCTTATCATCCGGTTAAACGGTTCATGAAGACCATAATTGCAACGACCAAATCAAATTTTCAGGCTTTTTTAAACTCGTAATTTTACTTCATGCTTAATCTGGGCATGGTTAGAAGTAAATTTCAATCAAATAATTCAGCAAGAGAAATACATTTTCTCAAACAAACGAAAAGAGTGTAACATAACCTTTAAATTATTCTAAATTTACCAGAGTGAAGTTGGAACACATAAAAAGTAGTTCATAACTAACTTATAAAATAAAATAAAACACTTTCAACCTTTCTTCACAAATGTTATTAATATTAAATTTGTGAAGTAAGGTTGAAAGTGTATTATTTCAAGTTATTATCAAATCATGTTATCAAATTTATTTATTTAACTAATACCATGTACATTAGACTGTGCCAAAAAAAATCGACATTTTTTTATTACGCTCTTCCTCTAGTATATGATTCCCCGTTCAAAATCCGGCGGGTTCCCAAAATCTGAAGCCAATTTTTTCAAAAAAAGCTGCATCTTACTGTTTTTTGGCCACAATTTTACCAATTTATTATTATTATTTCAACTGATGGCCGATTTTCTCTGGAATTTTCAATTCAAACAATGCTATGTGATACTAGACTATGTTCAAACAACAATTGACGCATCGCGGACCTAAAAATATGAAGTTATTGAACTTGAAAGTTGAAGTCACGGTTTTTAGGCCTTAAAAAAATGGGTTTTTTGGCCAATATATCTTTCCGAATGTAGATCTGGCGACTGAAACGCATTGAATACTTTGTATTGGAATGTAATAATGTGTCTCAGTCGTCAAACATCCCGTTATTTTGGAACAGTAAGCTAAAACCTCTCGAAAATCGAGGAAAAAATTTTAAAAACACGTTTTAGACTTGATGCACCTCTAAATATCAACCGATTGACTTCAGATTTTGGGAACCCGCCGGATTTTAAACAGGGAATCATATACTAGAGGAAGAGCGAAATCAAAAAATGTCGATTTTTTTTGGCACAGTCTAATGTACATTTTGTTCTAGTAATATCGTGTTTGTATGGGTCTAGTAGAAATAAACTAGCATTAAACTAGAATTATGTCAACAGTAATTCTAATAATAAGGCTGCTGGTTTCAAAATCGCCTTTTAATTACCTTTATAACAGTATTTAAATTGCAAAGTATTGATTGTACTGAAGAGTTTTATTGCGAAAAGGATTGTTTGTGAAATAACAAGCGACGACTACTCGTTTCCGGTCATAATTGCTGCGATAAATCAATCGGAAGTTGACACAGGCCGTCCTTTCCGGTCGAGGCTCTTTTGCGAAACAAAAAATACAAAAGCCGAAGTTTATTCGACTTTTACTTATTGCCTTCATTACACCCAGCGCATAATTATTAGATAGTTCAAAAGCTCTTTGTCCTCGATACAAAAGTTAGGGACAGCGAATTGCATTTTTAAACATTTCACAAACAGAACAAGTCTTTCTATAATAAAATAGATATCTATGCATTCCTGGATGATGGATCGATGATACTGCGTAATGTTTCAACAATTATCTAGTAACCTGACATGTGGATACTTCACTTATCGTTTGTGTAGTGCCCACTTCAGTTTACACTAGCTTATTTTATTATTTGTTTGCATTGAAAGTCTAAAGCATAGCCATATTGATAGATCTCGAAACGTGTCTATAGATGGCTCAAGACAATTAATATACATTCCCTGTAATTTTTTCAATTTATTTCAATTTCCTGTTGGTTCATTTAGTTTGGTGAGAGAATAATTTGACCTGATGTTGCATTTTGCATATAAATTATGCATAGAACAGTAAATCTGTCGTGTAACTCAAATATTCATTGTATAATTCAGTGGTGGGGAAACTTTCTTTAAGACGGGCCATTTGTAATAACCAGACAATCGTAGCGGGCCAAAGAATAATCGTAGGTAGGTAGTTTTTATGCGGGTCGTCACATTACGAAGTAAGAACGCGTTCAAACATTCTCACGACGGCACTCTTAAACGGGCCGTATTAAACCTTTTCGCGGGCCGGACTTGGCCCGCGGGCCGTAGTTTCCCCATCACTGGTATAATTCAATATCTGTCGGGGTATTAGCTCGAGAAGTAGTTGTTTCAATGAATATTTGGAGACTTGTCTCAATGAGATACAATTTTTGCAGAAAGTCGATATTAGATTTAATTCGTTTTTATATTTTGTTAATAAAACAGCTCTAATTTATACGAATTATAAGTTAAATTTACCTTTAAATAGCAATGTTATGGTATTAAAATAATTTAACACATTTAGTAGTTTCTTCAGAGTAAATTTCCAGATTATACAAATGCCTGTTAAACAAATGGGCGGTTTAATACTAAAAATTGCATAAACATATATAGCCTTGTTAATAGAATTGTCTTTAATATCGTTATAGTTTATTGCTAATTAATTTCTACAAAGCCAGTACAAACACAATACTAACACTTTGTACTAATAGAATAAAATCAACATGTTATTAGTTAGTTTTGAGCTATTTTTATTAATTAATTATATTAATAATTAATTATAAATTAAGACACATTGTTTGAATT
The DNA here is from genome assembly GCA_932526585.2 of Philonthus cognatus. Taxonomy (NCBI): domain Eukaryota; kingdom Metazoa; phylum Arthropoda; class Insecta; order Coleoptera; family Staphylinidae; genus Philonthus; species Philonthus cognatus. Next base: position 50,758,009 of record OW052247.1, on the reverse strand, counting down.
TTATACTAAAAACACTTTTGTAATTTTATCTATTAAGAATTAATGCAATTAAAAACTTTATTTCTTATTTAATTTTGTCTTCAGATTTATCTTTTGAAAGATAAAATAATAAAAAATTGCGGTGAATATAAAACCAAAGTATTCCTTTTACGGGTTTTCGAGAAAAAAGAAACCGAGTGGCAAGGGCCCGAGAATTCCAACAACAAAACTCAAACAGACCGGCCCAAAGTGGAATTAAATTTAATTCTGGCCGGATTGTGATTAAAATACAAATATTAAACCCGCAGAGTGGATACGGCACGTCCACACGTCCACAATTTATTTTCAACCAGCACAACTAATTCAATCGTTTCAATTTTAAAATTCATCATTTCATTACAGTTTTTAATCACGTTTACAAACAAACACGTTAATTTACTATTCACAATGCTTGTACGGTTTTAATTAATTCGATTTTTTATTAAAAATGTACAAACTGTTATTATAAATAATTTGCTGTTAGTAATTGTATACTACACTGCTTCAAGAAATAACTCAATGAAATAAACAAAAGGTTTAAAACAATATTCCTTACTTTAAAGAAGCTAACGTAAACTACACAAATATGTTCGAGTTACATTATGTTCGAGTTACATTACGTGTATAATCACCAACGTTGGCCGAGCGGTAACGTCGCCGGGCTGTATCGCTCGGCGAGCCACAAATTCGGGTTCGAATCCCATGCACGGGGAGAATTTATTTCAAAAATAATATCTCGTCGTGACCCTGGGTGTATAGTATGAATGTGTGTGATTGTCCGAATGAATAGTTAAATACTACAAATTGTAAATTGTAATAAATTAATTGATACAAAAATATATAGATTGATGATGGGCTAATGGGCAAGTTCCCAAGGCCAGGTGTTTTAGAGATGGTTTAATCTCTGTGGTGATTTCCTTTCGCACTGGTTCGAAATTACCACTATTTCCGATGCGGGTGAATGAAGTTGAAATAAAATACTTCGTAGCACTTATTAAAATTTTAAACTTATATTCACCGTAAATAAAATGTACAGAGTTATATACACTGATTTAAATATAAAATATTTTGATGTGTTGAGGTTAGATTTTGAATAAAATGTTGAGATGTTTGTCGTTTCAAGAATAGAATTGTTATGTCAGTTTCTACATTTCAAAAGAACCAAAAACTGAGTGTTGCAAAGTGGGGGTTGTGTTGTTATTGGTCAGCGATGGTCACGGGATTCAAATCTGTGGCAAAGGAAGGGATGCACCCTTCGTTTACCTAGATTGTATTATGCGTCGAAGGGACGCATTTCTAGGAATTAGCCACATGGCCATACATATTATTTTTTCTGCGAATATTTCCCGAACGGACGAACAACAACGCAACACCCCCCGTAGCTAACAGAGCCGTTCAACTTTACAACGGTCTATTAAAAGTACATTAAGATTTGAACTACATTCTTGTCGAAAATATACAAATATCTGGAGAAAATACAATCCAGCAATAAAGTAATAAAATAAAGATTAAGCAGAAAACATAAAATTGAATATTGAAACTGAAATGTGTTATAAAAATAAAATATTTACAGATACAAATATATGAATAAAAAAGGCTAAATATACAAATAAATTTACACATAATTTATGTTCAATAAAGTGCCGCAACACCAGGCAACAGCAAAAAAAAAAAAATCACCAACGCACAAAATTTGCACTTGTGTATTCGGTTTTTTTTATTGCGTTTTTAATTGATTCAATTTTTTTTTCAGAAATGTACAAGTTATTATAAGTAATTTGATTTTAGTAATTGTATACTACACTGCTCCAAGAAATAACTCAACAAAATAAACAGAAGATTTAACACAATATTCCCTTATTACCTGACAATATATAAGCTTGTCGGTTTCTTTCGTAATTCACTCCTGATAAAGCTGTAAAACGCGAAACTAGTCGAGTAAATAGTAAAGAGAAAATTGTGAAACAAACCAAGTGTAATTTAATTCAAACCTTCATCAATATTTAAAAATGTTTCACCAAGTGATAAGTGAGAAAATTATTCAAGAAACAATATTCCCTATTTTAAAGAAGCTAACGTGAAATACACAAAAATAGTACACATTTATATTATGTTCGAGTTACATTACGTGTATTAATCATATTAATCACCAACGTACAAAATTTGCACTTGTGTATTCGGCAGTCGCCAGATCTGCTAGGCCAATAAAAAAAAAACCGAATATAAAAGTGTACATTTTGTACATTAGTGATTAATATGATTAATACCAGTAATGTAACTCGAACATTTTAGAAATGTTGATATATATAAATTGTTTATTTTCTGGACCAATATCTAAATCATTAGTTCTTTAATTATTTCGTGTAATGCGATTTGGATGAACGCTTTCGTATTCGTTTTCCAGTTCGATAACAATAAATTGTCGGTGTCGCGTCGAGTTTCATGCTCTGCCTGACGGATGATCTTGCGTTGCGTTTTATTTCCAACTTCACCGTTGATTGAACAAATACCGTTGACGCAAAGTACATAAAGTACGTAAGAGAGTGGAACTTTCCCCTGATGCTAACGATCTCTGACTTTTTTATAGGTACATCCATCGCGCCCCTAAGCTGCTCAAGATACAACCAGAAGTCTTTACTGCCTCTTTGCCCAAATTGAAAATATTGTAAGTATCAATTATATTTACTAAAAATTTATTGTATAAAAAAAACCTTTTTGTAGTAATTAATTAGGTTATGAATTAATATTAATCAGGAGAGCAGTTATCGTCTTGTTTAAGAACCTAAAATATTACTCGTATAAATTTTATCGTATAAATTTTATACCTAAAATATTACTCGTATACATTTTATACTTTTTTTAAGTATAAAGAAAAAAAATGTTTACGAGTAATATTTTAGGTTCTTAAACAAGACGATAGCTACTCTCGTGGTGTAAGTTTTCCTGTAAATTATCCGACATCGTTTTTTAAAATAGTTAAATTTGAAGATTTAAACGAGGGTTTTCCACTCCCAGATTAAGCATGAAGTAAAATTTCGAGTTTAGAAAAGCCTGAAAAACCAAATTTTCAGGCTTTTCTAAACTCGAAATTTTACTTTATCTGCCCCGCGTATAAAACGCTGATATAAAGTGAAGCTTAAAACATACGGACCGGAGGTTTCTCTTTAAAGTTTACATATAGAAATATATACTGTAAATCTGCAGATTTTCGTTGATTTTTAAAATAATTTATTTTGAAGCTATAAACCAGTGTTTTCCACTCCCAGATTAAGCATGAAGTAAAATTTCGAGTTTAGAAAAGCCTGAAAATTTGGATTTGCCGTCACGAGCGAAGCGAGTGACGGCAAATCCAAATTTTCAGGCTTTACTAAACTCGAAATTTTACTTCATGCGCCACGGATATTAAACACTGATTTCACGGAAAATTCATATGCTACTAAAGCAGTATAATATGCTACTAAAGCAGTATAATAACTGCAGTATAATAACTGCTTTAGTAGCATATTGTGAACTTTCCGTGAAATCAGTGTTTAATATCCGTGGCGCATGAAGTAAAATTTCGAGTTTAGAAAAGCCTCAAAATTTGGATTTGCCGTCACTCGCTTCGCTCGTGACGGCAAATCCAAATTTTCAGGCTTTTCTAAACTCGAAATTTTACTTCATGCTTAGTCTGTGAGTGGAAAACACTGGTTTATAGCTTCAAAATAAACTATTTTAAAAAACAACGAAAATCTGCAGATTTACAGTATATATTTCTATATGTAAACTTTAAAGAAAAACCTCCGGTATATCGCTTCGCTCGTGACGGCAAATCCAAGTTTTCGGGCGAAATTTTACTTCATAGTTAATCTGGGTGTGGAAAACACTCGTTTAAAGCTTCAAAACAAACTATTTAAAAAAACAACGAATGTCTGAAGATTTACAGCATATTTGCTGCAATTTCAATATGTAAACTTAAAAGAAAAACTCCCTGTATCATAAAATATAATTTCCGTAAATTGTTTCGTGTTGTTGGAATGGTGGACGCGCCGGGTTATCGAGGACATTTCGGAGGAGGAATACGTTAAAAGTGAAATTTAAGTTTTCCATCAACTTTCACACCACATGTAAATTTTATATGCAGAACTAAAATAACTTATTACATGATCTTTGAGGATAACAAATCAACACTTTTTCTTACAACTTATCATTGATTTTATTGATTTTACTATACATAAATTATACATTGTTATCTATAATATACTTATGTTCTATGTTCTTATATACATTTTCTCTGTAATAGGATATTCTGTATCTGTTGGGAAATAAATACTATTATTATTATTATTATTATTATTATTATTATTATTTGCTTGCAATTTTAACTTTTGTATTTCTACGCATCAAAAAAGAAAAATAAAGAGATTACAATTTATTAGAGAATTTGTAATTGCCGGCAGTTTAAATGATTTGTTGCAAGAAATAAAGCAATTTCTCTTGCTTATTGCATTAATGTTAGTAGATTAATAATAAAAAATAATGATAAGTGTAATGCGATTTACACAATCCAAGCAGGCAGAACTTTTGTAACACGCTTAAAAGAACGTAAAAAATCAATAGTTGAAAACAAAAACACAACAGGTTTTGCTCAAACATTGTGTTTCGGAAAACCATTTCTTTAACCCCAATAAATTTAAAATATTAAAATCAGAGAACAAAGGATTATTACTAAATCTTCGCGAGGGCCTAGAAATCCAGAAAGCAATTACCCATAGAAAAAACCTCGTAAATGTTTACGAAGAGATTTAGGCTTCTCCAATATTAGCATATCTTCTTACTTGATTCAAACCAATTTTTGTATATATGCTGTTGTCGGCATTCACTTGTATTATTTTTTCAAAATGATGTAAAAATCAAATCAAGTCAACACTTGGAGTGAAAACAAATAGAGTAGATGATATTTTTTATAAAATTATATTCGTTCTATTTAATATTAAAACAAACACAAATCAACTTTAATTGAAATAAAGTTTGTTCAGTTTTGTTTTGGGAATTTTAGAGTATTATAAATTGAATTTGGTCGATTTTATTAAGATTAGTTTTACAGAAATCATATTATAAGAGTAAAGTTTCAACAAAATTGACAAGGGCCATAAATCAAGGCAAAAATTGACAAAAATGATTAAAGTTATATAATATTTTGACAAACACAATGTCAAAATTTAACAAATTATGGAAAATTTCCAAATTATGCAATTTTTAAACAATTTTTACACTTTTAAAATTTCCAAAAATTTTGTTCACGTTTTTCATCGACATCAATGTTTAGTGTTTTCCCTCCTCTCGAAAAAAAAAAACTTAAATAACTTTCAATTTTCAGAAACTACTAGAGATTATTGAGAATTCAGCTTTTAATAATCTCTGTTAGACGTTTATTTCGAGTGCCTACAGTTTTATTTTCACCTGTTTAATTTGTATTTTTTCTAAACTGCTTGAATGAAAGCGTTTATCGTTTTGGTCGTCAAAATTGAAGAAACTGCAAAGGCTGTTGAAATTAAGAAACGCTTTACGATATAATGGTTTGTAAATTAAATTCACTTGGTTTTGTTTCACTTATATGTATTTTATTTTCTACTAGTTTCGGCTTAATGCCATTATCAAGAATGATGTACAAATGGATTTGTTTGGGAATATATACAGTTTCGAGTTTTAGGTTTTATTAGGTAATAAGGGCATTTAATATCGGGGAATTCCAAAGGTCTTCGTTGTCATTGACCACATTTTTACTTGCCTTTATGGCTTTTGAAATTTCTAAACCCTCCCGTTAGTTAAGCGTTAATCCCTTATTACCTGTATGCAGAATTTTTAAATCGTTTGAAGAAAAATGGTGATCAGATGTGATACAGTGCTTAGAAAAACCGGTGGTTTGTTTTTAATTCTCTATGTCTTTTTTATGCTCTTTTAACCTGATATCAAAAGACCTGCCGGTTTGTCCTATATACACTGCATCACAATCATCACATTTTAATTCATAAATACCACTTTTCTTCAATTTACAATTTTTAGTTTTGATTTTATTGTTAAAAAAGTGTCCGATATACGCTTTACGATACTCATCAAATTTGTTATCCAAAATTCATGAGTTTTGTTAATTTCACGATATTTGTAACCTTTAAACAATAACAACATTCTGATACTGCAAATTATGAAATGTTCCTGATGTCAATGCCGTTTTTATAAAATTGGAAAAATATTAATAGAGAGCAACTGAAATAAAATCGCACAGGCTCAGAATTTACTAAAATAAATGAGATTATTAAAAGTGTAAAAAATCTGTCTCTTCCTTTGAAAATCAGCGATATTTTAAAATTAAAAAACATTACTTTATCGTTAAAAAAATGAAAGTTTTCGGAAAAAGAAATATAATTGCTGATAAGCATGGATTTGTTGGTGATATATGTTGGTATCTAATAAACGATACTCTGGCAGGTCTATTTCGTACGATTGCGAAAATCCGAAACACATTCACGATTAACAGTCCGGTCATCAGAGAATTCCCCAACCGTTGGCAGTAAACTCCTAACTGTTGTTTTTGATGAACGGGCCCACTATCTTTAAAAGTGTAGAAAATGTTCATCTTATTTGAAAAACAAACATTGAAACGCCACCAAAGATTCAAATGTTAATGAAATACGCAAAAATTACTAAGAAATTAATAAATGATTGTGGGAAACATGAAAAATTAAATACTGAGTGTACAGAAGCTGAAAGTTTACTAAAATGTTCAATTACTATTCTATACTCGACTTATCCAGCAAAAAAGAAAAATAATTAGATAAACTAAGTAGCGATACTTAAGAAATAAACAAATTCTGTTTTCAAGCAAAAAGAAACAATAGACCAGGTTTGGACCAAATTTTCAGGCTTGTATAAACTCGAAATTTTACTTTATGCTTAATCAAGGAATGAAAACAGTCATTAGTAGTTTCCAATTGAACTCTCTGCAGAGTACTAGACTAGTTTATGCGTCATTTTAGAATCACCCTGTATAATGGAAATATTTATTGCCTATTGATCTATACCCTACCTTTTAACTAAATTTATGTGCATGATTTGCTCGACAGATAATTCATGCAAATGTATTGATAATAAATGACGCCTCTAATTGAGTTATGGCAATGCTGAGAATTTCAATGTGTAATGTCAAAATACAGCATTCCACTTCAACTAATATTCAATATCTTATTATTAGATTACTCCTAAATCACAGCAGAGGTACTTTAGTCGTTGTAAACCTGTGTATAATTAAGAGAATATTAATTATATATAGGTTTTCAACAACTAGAGTACCTTTCCTGTGATTTAGGAATAATCTAATAATAAAGATTGAATATGTGCAGTATCTGCATATATTCAATTTTAATCTTGTGTTTTGGATTCATAGTAATAGTTAATAATACAATGTCTAGTTTCACCTACTTCGACTAAATCTTATTCATAATATATAAAATTACGATAAAACTATTCGTGAAAATGCAAACAATGTCTTAATTAATAAGACAACATAAGACGATGAATATCCATTGAAACAACTACTTCCCGTGCAAATACACCTCCAGATATTGAATTATACAATTATATATTTAAAATCTTATTTAATTTGATTTTTTACAACGCTCTATTAAAGTATATGTAACGTTACATATACTTTAATAGAGCGTTGTAACAAATCAAATTAAATAAGATTTTAAATATTTCATTGTATAATTCAATATCCGGAGGTGTATTTGCACGGGAAGTAGTTGTTTCAATGGATATTTATCGTCTTAAGTTGTCTTATTAATTAAGACATTGTTTGCATTTTCACGAATAGTTTTTTCGTAATTTTATATATTATGTTTAAAGTGTGCAAACTATAAGAAGCGTAAGCATATTTTCTCGAATTCAAATAGTTTTGAATTTGAATTTATCTTGTTTAAATCTTATTCGTTGATTAAATTTATTTGTCGATTGGAATAGACATTTTCCCTGACATTGACATAAATTTCAATTGATTGCTCTTTCGACATGTACGTAACTATTACTAGATTTTAATCGATGAATTACTAACTATTGATTGATTTATTTGACGTTCGTGAATCCTGAAATAAGTGTATTATATATTTTTAATATTTAAAATTTAATTAACGGTAATCAATGCTTAATATCTAGTCATAAAATATTGCACGAACTTTTTTTTACTAAAATGATGATGATGATTAATCTAGACAATAGGGCACTGTTTTAAGTTTTAATTAAAGGTCGCAAAAACCGAGCGATCGCCATTTATTATAAAAATCTGCGCTTTTGTGCGTTTGTTATTTGTCGCTGTCTGGACTGACACTAGACGAAAATGGTGTTAACATTATAATTGATGCACGTCAACGTGTCTGTTGCAAAACAATGCACTTCTCATAGGAGTTTACGGTTAGTTTTCTATTCGGAACGTTACATGTATTGTTTATATCTTGCATAATTAAATAATAAAAATTAAAAAAATAAATAGAACATAAATTTAAAATATTCAACAATAAAAATCCAGAAAAATAAAATCCTAAAAATAATTAATAAATATGATACTTGAATAATAAAAATATCAAACATTGTATGATCTATATATCTATTTTATCCTGTTTTGTTTTTGTTATGACTTTTGCAGTTGCATGTAAAGTGTGACAATGTTTTATTAAGACGAAAAGATAAAGCATTCTAATTTAATAAAACTATAAAAAGTTTCAACATTTTTAAGAAGTAAATAGGCTGTAACTCACAAGTTTCAACCTTTCGTCATTATCAGAGCTAGGTAGGATTTAAATTCTAGATTCGAATCCTTTTAGAAGTGATTGAATTAGGGATATTCGATTATATATTTCCCTATTCCAACCCTGAAATTTATATCATATTTACACACTAAAGTGTAAAGATATATATAAGCATTCACTCTTATTAGGATATACAATTTTGTTAGTTACGTTTGTTTTTCGTACCCGGGTAACAACTCGTACTGAGCCTATTGAAGTTTTATAAACGACGCATGTCAAGAGATTTCGTCATAAGAAATTTTTTAAATTGTCCTTATAATTAATAATATTGTGTATAGTGACTGTGAAAGTAATTCGTGTACTTCCTTGGAGTTAAGTTAATTAAATTTAAAAAAAAAACAAGGAATATCTAAAGATTTACAGAAAATAGGGTGTCCCGCATTAACAGGACCCTGATTATCTATTTTATTCTACCAAAGATACAGAGCAAGAATACCTGCCCAAAAAATCGCGCGATAAATATTAAACTTGCATATGAAAACCTTGTAAACCAGAGGATTTACAGGGATTTTTTTTTTAGGTAACATGTGCATACGCTGTAAATTTTCCGACCTTCGTTGTTTTTTAAAAGAGTTCAATTTTAAGCTTTAAACTAGTGCTTTCCACTCCCAGACTAAGCATGAAGTAAAATTTCGAGTTTAGAAAAGCCCCGTGAAAATTTGTCGAGGGTCGCGCAGCGACCCGAGACAAATTTTCTGGGCTTTTCTAAACTCGAAATTTTACTTCATGCGCCACGTGTGTAAAACACAGATTTCAAGTGAAGTTCGAATATACATAAATTTCACAATATTTTTGTAGTTTATACGCGTGGCGCATGAAGTAAAATTTCGAGTTTAGAAAAGCCCAGAAAATTTGTGTGGAAAACACTCGTTTAAAGCTTCAAATTGAACTCTTAGAAATAAAACAACGAATATCTAAAGATTTAAAGAAAATAATAAAATAATTTCGTTTAGGTCAACATACGCCTAAGCAGTACATTTTCCGACATTCGTTGCTTTTTAAACGAGTTCTATTTGAAGCTTTAAACGAGTGTTTTCCACTCCCAGACTAAGTATGAAGTAAAATTTCGAGTTTAGAAAAGCCCCGTGAAAATTTGTTTCGGGTCGCGCAGCGACCCGAGACAAATTTTCTGGGCTTTTCTAAACTCGAAATTTTACTTCATGCGCCACGCGTATAAAACACAGATTTCAAGTGAAGTTCTAATATGCATAAATTTCACAATATTTTAGTGTTTTATACGCTTCGCGCATGAAGTATAATTTCGAGTTTAGAAAAGCTCAGAATTTTTTTTTTTCACGGGGCTTTTCTAAACTCAAAATGTTACTTCATGCTTAGTCTGGGAGTGGAAAACACTCGTTTAGAGCTTCAAATTAAATTTAAAAAAAAACAAGGAATATCTAAAGATTTACAGAAAATAGGGTGTCCGGCATTAACAGGACCCTGATTATCTATTTTATTTTTGTTATGACTTTTGCAGTTGCATGTATAGTATGACAATGTCTTATTAAGACGAAAAGATGAAGCATTCTAATTTAATAAAACTATACAAAATTTCCACATTTTTAAGATGTTAGTAGTCTTTAACTCAAAAGTTTTAACCTTAGGTCATTATCAGAGCTGGGTAGGATATATATTCTGGATTCGAATCCTTTTAGAGGTGTTTGAATTAAGGATATTTGATTATATATTTATATCGATATTTATTTTATATATTGTTGGTATTGATAACATATTGTCGATACCGTTACATACGAATCGAAGCGATCAAACTAAATTTTCAGGCTTTTCTAAACTTGAAAATTTACTTCGTGCGCCAGGTGTATGAAACACTGAAATATTGTGAATATCAAACTATTCTTTTTTAGTAGTTTTTTTGTATCTTGCTTAAGCCGTAAACATTTAATTCTGATATAGCAGTATATTTTTAATTAAAAAATGTTAAGTGTTTTATGAGAGTGACGCAGTAGAAATACTTTACTATTTATTAAAACTATTTAAAACAGATTGTTTTTGTTTATTTCAGCAGAGCTTGAGCTATTTGTTATTTCTATTCAAATATAACATCATTTCAATTCTGAAGTAACAGAAGTTGATATATTCTAATAATACTCAATTTCATTGTTTGAAATGATAAAAAGAAACGTATTACAAATACTTTAGAGTTGTGTATATTTATTTGGACGTATTCATATACATATAAAATGAATAATAATGTGTCTAAAGTTGAACCGACAGTAAAGTGATGGAGTGATAACTTTTCCAAAGTTAATAAAATGCCTCGTGGAAAACATAGCACACTAGAAGACGGCTTCCTAATAAATGTGCGTGTTCTGTTTCGAAAAAAAAATACACGCACATTCCCTGGAGGATTAACTTATTCATATAACGTGCTATATGCGTGAACCCTATATATATGTATGTATACGAAAGAAATTTTAAATAGGTTCACATAAATAAAGCTATATATTATTTGTTTAGTATTATTTAGGATTAAGGATAATCGGTATATCCTCTTTTAAGACAGTAGGAAATGAATATATTAGCTGACAAGAATTATTACTTCACATAAAATCCACACGCCTGGCGCATTAAGTAAAATTTTGTGTTTAGAAAAGAGTGAAAATTTGGATTTTTAACGATTATTCTCTTTTAAGACAATAGAAAATGAATATCCTAGATGGCAAAAATAATAACTTCACATTAAATCCGTGTTTTACACGCCTGGCACATAAAGTAAAATTTCGTGTTTAGAAAAGCCTGAAAATTTGGATTTTCCGGGCACTTCTCGGCGTTTAACTATTAAATAATAATGTGTGATTTAATTTTTTATTTTCAGAAGGATAGTAAAAACCGGATTGGAAGAAATTCCAAATTTCAACATACAAAATTCACAAGTATTGCATATGATGTAAGTATATTTTAAAATATTTACCTTTATGTTTGTTTCTTTAATAATAATTATAATAATTATAATAATTACACAAATATTTCATTGCATAGTATAATCCAATATCGCTTAGGGTATTAGCTCGTGAAGTACTTGTTGCAACGAATCTTTGAATTTATCTGTGTAAGACAAAAAATAGTACTAAATAATACGTTCGGATATCTGAAAATAATTGAAACTACAATAATAGTATATTGTACAACGAGCATATAATGTTAGCTATTAATCATGAGAACGAGGTTTGCGGAACGAGCCGAAGGCGAGTGGAGCAAGTCGTTCGAGTGATTAATAGCCGTGATATGCGAGTTCTAATTAATCATGAGAACGAGGTTTGCGGGACGAGCCGAAGGCGACTGGAGCAAGTCGTTCGAGTGATTAATAGCCATGATATGCGAGTTATACAATATACCTTGTTCACGACAACAACAATACATAACACAATATTTATTATATATATTTATTAAATACGTGTCAGTTTTAATAGTCAGTTTTGTTTTATAATAATTTGACACATAAATGATGACAGATTGCGGTACTATGATTTGAATGTGTAATAGAGTTAATGCCACATTAAAACAAATATGAACAATCGTTCAGCAATAAATAATACTAATACAGTCTGGTCTTTCACCTAAGTTACATAGAAACACGCTCTTTGCACAAAAAACGAATTCTTCCGTTTAGATGGAGTTTTCACGGTGTTAACGTTTATTCCGCTTTAAAAAACACTCGCGACGGATAAAATTACAATTGTTTAACCGATTTGAGAATGATTTATGTTTACAAACGTGTTTTACGAGGGTAAAACTAGTAATAACGGCGGAGATGTTGACGCGTTACGTCGTACTTTAACAAAACGACGTCGACGACGTCATCCATAGTCACCATGGTTACCATGGTCAATTGTAAGAGTAAAGAAGCTGATTTGACTAGCACAGCGCTGTTACTCATAGCGGCAAATAATGTAATTATTATTATTATTTTATTTTTTTCAAATATACGGGTTACACCATTTACAAAAGACTGGATTGCTCACTAAGCCTAAATTAAAATACATATTAAAATTATATCTAATTACTAACAAAACATTAGACAAATATTTATTTACTTGTTATCAATTTGTATATTTTTTTTCCTTGTTATATTTTGTTAAATAGGTGTACCGTTGAATAAATAAATAAATAAATAACTAGACAGTACGCTACTGCTTAAGGTAACGACGTGCAGACTTTATGTCGTTATGAAAGAAGTCAAAACTAAAAGCATTGCAATTGGCCGCTATTCTACATATACCGAAGTATTTGAAATAAAACAACACAGTTGGGAGGGTTTCACTTTTATTGTTGAACACTGCAACATGTTTCACCACAAAGTGGCTTCATCAGGCAGATGAAATAATATTTATTTTTTTATTCATTTTTTATTTCATCTGCCTGATGAAGCTACTGTGTGGTGAAACATGTTGCAGTGTTCAACAATAAAAGTGAAACCCTCCCAACTGTGTTGTTTTATTTCAAATAGTATTATGGAGTTTCATCATGTATCCGCCTCATCAATTAAATATATACCGAAGTTCCTGACATAGTCCTTTCTTATTCGTGTTAAAAAAAACACATTTATCACGCGAATTCCGTGTTTAATGTACTTGAGTGTTAAATGCACCCCATTTATGCTGCCCACACAATTAAATAATACACATATTATAAGATTGTCGTGAACAAATCAAGATTTAATGTTCTAAATCCAATATTTTACCTATCTACAAGGCCCATTTCAAAGATCGTTTAGTTAAACTATCATAAAATGTTTATTATTCCTGAACATATTGAAGTTTTAAAACATTACTGTTCTGATTTTATTTAGATGACGCTTGTGCATCTTAAAAGTTTTATTTCCAACTCGTGCCGTTTGCAATCTTAAAGTTCGTTTAGTTGGAGGACAGTCTTTTAAAATCGATCGCATTCTGTGTGTGAAGTTTTACGGTTTTTCCGCCGGATGTGGACGTCCTTAAATTTCTATTGCGATGTGCTTTCTAGTTTAGAACGTGATCCGCAGGGTATTTCGCATTTTATGGACTGTCCATGAAACAAAATCCTTGCCTCTTTCAGCAATAAACACGCTGACCAATATCCAATTGTCCTTTTCGTCCTTGGTGGAATTATAAAGAGAGCTTAAGAGCAAGGATTCGGTCCGTTATTATTTTTTCATTTCGGTTTATTTTGGTCATTTTAGTTTTATAAAATAACAATGAATTTTAATTTTTTAAATGTTTTTATTTAACCCTTTCGGCCCTGACAGTGGTATTTGCCACCGCTAAAGTTTGGTTAACATACTAGGATTTTTTCTTTTCAATATACATATATCTATGCATAAGCTGTAACTTTGACGATAATCGTTTGTTTTTAAAAATAGTTTAAGAAGTCTTGAACGAGTGCTTTCCACTCCCAGACTAAGCATGAAGTAAAATTTCGAGTTTAGAAAAGCCCCGCGTAGAAAATTTGTCGAGGGTCGCGCAGCGACCCGAGACAAATTTTCACGGGGCTTTTCTAAACTTGAAATTTTACTTCATGCGCCACGCGTATAAAACACTGATTTTAGTTGAAGTTCAAAATATTCTACTCAAGCAGCTAAAAACGCGTATTCTGAACATCACATTACATCAGTGTTTAGTACGCGCAGCGCATGAAGTAAAATTTCGAGTTTAGAAAAGCCTGAAAATTTGGTTTGGTCGCTCCGCTTCGCTACGCGACCAAACCAAATTTTCAGGCTTTTCTAAACTCGAAATTTTACTTCATGCTTAATCTGGGAGTGGAAAACACTCGTTTGAAAGTTCGATTTGAAATATTTGAAAAAACAACGTATATCTGAAGATTTACAGCGTATACAGTATATTATGATATCTACACCTAAAAAAAAAACTCGCTGTATATCTGAAATAGTAATAAATAATATGCAATGTAGAAAACTTTTTTTTTTGGGTAGAAGAAATATTCCAGGGCTAAAAGGGTTCGGTCCGTTATTTTTTTCATTTCGGTTCATTTCGGTCATTTTTATCTTATCAACTCCCAATAAACTTGACACAATCTAGAAATTCTACTACACCTAAAAGAAAAACTCACTGTATATCTGAAATAGTAATAAATAATATGCAATGTAGAAAACATTTTCTTTTTTTGGGTAGAAGAAATATTCCAGGGCTAAAAGGGTTCGGTCCGTTATTTTTTTCATTTCGGTTCATTTGGGTCATTTTAATCTTATCAACTCCCAATAAACTTAACACAATCTAGAAATTCACCATTAAGTCAAGATTGCATCGACAATATTGTGTAAAGTTGATACAATATGACACAATATTGTATAAACTTGACACAATCTAGAACTTCATCACATAGTTAAGATTGTGTCGACACAATATTGTATCAACATGGCACAATAATGTGTCAGTCTTGTATAATTATTTATTTTCAAGTTGCATTTTAATATTGTGTCAACCTAGTGTCGTGTTCAATCCCAATATTACTACAAGATTGTAGAATTGAAATTCAATATTGTGTCAACATTGCTACAAGATGTAATTTCTAACAAGAAAAATTAAAGTTTAAAACTATTTGAATTCGAGAAAATAAGCTTACGCTTCTTATAGTTTGCACACTTTAAACATAATATATAAAATTTCGTAATTTTATATATTATGTAATTTCTACTAATATATATTCTTATTATAAAACATTTCAGAAGATATATGTTAATTATTTTAATTTTACTACAAGATTGTGATAATCTAGTAATTCAATATTAATTCAAGATTGTATCAACATGACACAATATTGTATCAACTTGACACAATCTAAAAATTCATCATTGAGTCAAGATTGTATCGACAATATTGTGTTAAGTTGATACAGTACGACACAATATTGTATCAACTTGACACAATTTAGAAATTCATCATTGAGTCAAGATTGTGTCGAGAATATTGTATCAAGTTGACACAATATTGTATCAACATGACACAATAATGTGTCAATCTTGTAAAATTATTTATTTTCAAGTTGTATTTCAATATTGTGTCAACCTAGTGTCGTGTTCACTCCAAATATTGCTACAAGATTGTAGAATTGAAATTCAATATTGTGTCAACATTGCTACACGATGAAATTTCTACTAGGGTATATTCTTATTATAAAACATTTCAGGAGATTTATATTATTTATTTTAATTTTATTAAAGTGAAAGTGGTGCAATAACTTAATATTCCAATTACAGAAACCAATAATTAAATCCACAAATTGTATGCATTCGATTCCAGCCAACTGTCCATTTACATCAGCAAACGGGAAACAACCCTCAACCCTTATTAAATGCACAGCATAAATCTAATAGCGTGCGGACAGCCGGCAGTGGTGATTTTTGGTGTTAGAAATTGCATAATGCGCCCTTAATTGGTAATGTCAGCGGACAAGGGATGGATAATTGAATTTCAGCAAATAAACACGCCCAGCTAAAAGGTCGCGCTGTCCTCGACTGAAGGGCCCGGCTAGTCGATAAGTAAAGTAAAGTAAAGCAATTCCCTTTTTTAAACGAGCAACAGGTGATAGGGCAGAAAAGGGGAGTGATGGTGCGTGTTGTGCAAACGGTTTTTTACACTTTTTATTTGATTGGGATTCTCACCGGAGACGATCTTTTTAAAAGTGGGAGTGAAATTAAATGAAAATACTAGAAACGAGTTTAAATAAAAAATAAAAAATATGAAAAAAATTTATACTGCTTTAATAAAAATAACATTTATTTCTATACACCACAAGAAATATACAAAAATATACATATATGGCAACAGAAACAGGTCGGTTGGATACATAAGATATAAAAACAATAGCTAACTAATATTTACATCAAAAAATTCATTAATATTATACGGTTCCAGTTCACACATAATTCCGAAAACATTGTTTTTAAATTCAATATAATTATCTATAGCTTTTACTCTACTAGGAAGATGATTTATTATTTTTTAGCATGAATAATATGCCCCCTTTTCAAATTTGCTTAATCTGTGAGTTGGATAGTTATATTTAAAGTTTCTTTGCGGATAATGAGGTGTTGGTGTACACGTTTGAAAAATGTATTTGTTCTTAAACCAGAATTTAGCACATTCGTGAACATATATACCGGTCAAAGTTAGCATGTTGTTTCTTTTGAACACTCCTTTGCACGAATCTCGCGCCCGGACCTTATTTACTATTCTTAGAGCTCTTTATTGTAGTATGAACGCACGACAAACGTCAGGGGATGTACCCCAAAAAAGGATTCCATATCTCAGAAGAGAACAGAAGTTCGATAGATAAACCAGTCTAGTAAGATTATTATCTGCCGTCTTAGATATCGGTCTCAGTGCATAGCATACTTTACTTAATTTATTACATAGATATTCTATGTGATCTTTATAATTTAGCGTTTCGTCGATAAAAATGCGAAGGAGTTTAGTACTCTTGCTAAAAGACCATGTGGAGCCATCCAAAGGATAACTGGGCGGGATGTGAACGGATTGGTTGAACTTGAACACAATAGTTTTAGTTTTATTTTCGTTTAACACGAGTTTGTTACACACCAGCCACTGTTTTACTTTATCCAAGGTAGTACCCCCCTTAGTCAATATCTCACATAAATTTTGCCCTTTGAAGAACAAATTAGTATCATCTGCGTAACTGATGATATTATTTTCGCCCACTACGTGGGCAACATCGGTTATAAAAATAATAAAAAGTAATGGACCTAAAATGCTGCCCTGCGGTAGGCCCATGGGGGCTTCCAGGACCCCCGAAAGTACATTCACGCCACACTTTTGAATTTTGACAGCATGGTTTCTTCCCGATAGGTAAGATCGAAACCACTGCTGTGCAATGCCTCTTATACCATAATGGTATAACTTGGTTAGTAAAATTTCGTGGTTTATACAATCGAAAGCCCTGAACAAATCCAAGAAAATTCCACAGGCCAAATTTTTTTCGTCAAGGGCATGTAATATTGATGTGGTATAATCAAAAAGAGCGGTGTCAACGCCCTTACCTGTTAAGAAACCATGTTGGCTTGCAGAAATAAAATTATTATTTTTAAAAAAGTTAATGAGTCTACTATATATTACCGCTTCCAATATTTTAGAAAAAGAACTTAATAAACTTATTGGCCGATAGTTGTTTTTATCCTCACTATCTTCGCTTTTATAAATGGGTATTATTTGAGCGAATTTTAAATTACAAGGAAAGTGGCCGGTTTTTAGTGAACAATTTATTATATCACACAAGGGCTCTACAATTTGGCAAATACATTTTTTAATTATGAACATGGGGACTTCATCATAACCATGATTCTTCTTTCCTTCCATTGATTAAATAAGTGAGATATCTTTATTGAAAAATTAATACAATAAATAAACATTACATTCTATTCAAAAATCAAATATAATTTGTTGTTTTCTTCTTTTTCACAAGGGAAAAAGATACATTTATTTCAAAATAACGAATAGTAAAATATTACTAAAATTGAATTTGTGTTCAGTATTTCAGCATCAGATACCCACAGACGCGTTTCGGACTTCAAGGTCCTCGTCAGTGTGGTCCCGACCCAGTGCTGAGGAATACTGAATATTTCTTACTATATCAAGCCCATATGTAAAAACTATTAATGAATTCGATAGCTAACGCCATCTAATGTTCCATAGTGGCACCGTCAATGATGATGCCACTATACTATGGAGCATCAGATGGCGTCAATGACGATGCCACTGTACTATGGAGCATTAGATGACGTTAGCTATCGAATCCATTAATAGTTTTCTCACATTGGCTTGATATAGTTAGAAATGTTCAGAATTCTTTAGCACTGGGTCGGGACCACACTGACGAGATCCTTGAAGTCCGAAACGCATCTGTGGGTATCTGGTGCCGGAATACTGAACACAAATTCAATTTTAGTAATATTTTACTATTCGTTAATTTGCAATAAATGTATCATTTTCTTTTTAGTTTTCACAGATCATTACTAGAAATACATTACAAAAGTCGTGTAGCTAAAGATACACACAGGAATTAATAGTTTAACTAGTAAATTATTCGTTTGGATTTAGCCATCTGTGCTACTGAATTTAACACGAATAAAAATTTGATTTAAATAAATATAACCATATTTTCATAAAACGTTGATCAGTTATACCTAAATGATTTTTTTTTTAATAAGTCTATTTAACTTTATTTCTATATAACTGTAAATGGTTAGAAATCTTTATCAAATAATAACTAATTGCTTAGCACTTTTCTAAATTATGATAAAAAATAAATTAATTTAAAACATTTAAAAAATTAAAATTCATTGGGAGTTGATAAGACCAACATGACTGAAATAAACCGAAATAAAAAAATTACGAAGCGAAGCCTTGCTTTTAACTCTTTCGGCCCTGGAATTTTTCTGTTGCCCAAATAATGTTTTGTACACTGCATACTATTTATTACTATATCCGAGATAGTAATAAATAGTATGCAGTGTACAAAACATTTTGTACAGCAAGTTTTTCTTTTAAGTGTACATATCTTAATATACTGTATATGCTGAAAATCTTCAGATATTCGTTGTTTTTTCAAATATTTCAAATTGAACTTTTAAACAATTTTCCTCTCCCAGATTAAGCATGAAGTAAAATTTCGAGTTTAGAACATCCTGAAAACGTACTAGGAATTTTTTTTTAAATATGTACACATCTATTCATAAGCTGTAACTTTTCCGATGGTCGTTTGTTTTTTAAAATAGTTTAATTTGAAGTATTAAACGAGTGTTTTCCACTTCCAGATTAAGCATGAAGTATAATTTAGAGTTTAGAAAAGCCTGAAAATTTGGTTTGGTCGCGTAGCGCTACGCGAGCAAACCAAACTTTCAGGCTTAATCTGGTAAGTATTAAACGAGTGTTATCCACTTTCAGATTAAGCATGAAGTATAATTTAGAGTTTAGAAAAGCCTGAAAATTTGGTTTGGTCGCGTAGCGCCACGCGGCCAAACCAAATTTTCAGGCTTTTCTAAACTCTAAATTTTACTTCATGCGCCACGTGTACTAAACACTGATGTGATGTGATGTCCAGGATACACGTTTTTAGCATACTGCTTTAGTAGAATATTTTTAACTTCACCTAAAATCAGTGTTTTATACGCGTGGCGCATGAAGTAAAATTTCGAGTTTAGAAAAGCCTGAAAATTTGGTTTGGTCGCGTAGCGCGTAGCGCTACGCGACCAAACCAAATTTTAAGGCTTTTCTAAACTCGAAATTTTACTTCATGCTTAATCTGGGAGTGGAAGGCACTCGATTAACGCTTCCAATTGAACTTGACAAAAAAACAACGAATATATATTAATTTACAGTATATAATTGGGTTCTGTATACCAAAAAGAAAAATTCCCTGTACAAGAATTAAAATATGAATTGAAGGAAGTCAAACCTCTCTTGAGTAAAACTTTATTCACAAATTGTTCAATGATTTATGACTTTTCCGACCATCATACACTAAATATTAACTTAAGTTCGCCGGGAATTTTTCAGAGCGGAACTACATTATTTAACATCATAACATTTATTGCCAGTAAAATATAGACACCAGCCTCGTATATACTTTACGAGAAAATAAATTATAACTGGACCTCAAGCTGTTGCGAAGAAGACGCGAGTTTCTTTTTAAACAGCGATTTGTTTTCGTTTCAACTTTCACGCTCGAACTTTTCCCCAATTTTTTTCCAACGGTTAAATCCACTCTGCTTAAAAACAACGGAACAACAACAAAAAAGTAGTTCGGAGTTTTAAGTATTTGCCAAATTGATGTGGACATTTGAAATTTAAAATAATAAAAAGTGCTTGTAAGATAATGTCAACGTCAAAAAGTTTATGTTAAACAAACCTTTGTTTCGTTTAAACACCCATCGCACAAATTATGCCTCTAATAATCCTGTTTGTCGCATAATAAAATATTGTAATATACTAAATACATTTCCAAACTTTTTAATATTTTGTAATTCTTACAATATGTTTAAGCGCCACCTTTCGCTCATTGATCTTGTAGTTGTTTTTTAATTGTATTTATTAGCTAATTGTAACTTGAATTTTATAACTATCATGTGCATTGTATTATTTGTTATATGTTTAATTTACACACATTTATTATTATATATATATTTAATGTAAAATGGAGATTTCCGTACAAATAAATAAATTACTAAATTACTAATAATTGTAAAACTTCATTACTACTATATAATATAACTGGAAATTAGTTTAAAAATATCAATGTGATTGTTTAGATGTATTTAAAATGGAAAATCTGTATAATTATAAATTTAGTTTTGTTTAATTGAATACTTTCATTTTCAGTTACCTAAAATTTTGAATTAGAAAAGATCTTTTATAGTTTACTGTACATTTTATATGTAAAATGTTAATCTTTTGTTTTTTTGTAAAGAGTGCCTTGGAAACAGTTGAGTAACTCACTCATTTGACAACTCGGACCCATAATTTTGTTAAAATACATCACCAGTTGTGATGTATTTTAAACTAACGTGTGTTTTCCACTCCCAGACTAAGCATGAAGTAAAATTTCGAGTTTAGAAAAGCCCCGCGTAGAAAATGTCCACGAGGCTTTTGTGTATGGAAAAAATCTAGACTTTCGCTCAATATTTTTTATTTAAAAAAAAATCCCAAAATAATTACACATTCTCACTTATGTCAAAAACAATGTTAGCAATTTATTTCCTCAAGAAAAAAAATATTATTTTTATATTTATTTTTCCACTTTAAAAAATTACTGGAAATTTGTAATTTCCCTAAAATTGATTTTTGAGCGCTCGTGTTTAACACAATTTTTAAGTCTCATACAACAATTATACATCAAATAAAAGCCCTTTTAGTTCCCAATCACGTACTTTGTAAATAAATTAAATCTGTTCTGCGGTTTCTAGAATACAACGCATTAAATGGAATTAGTGAAACATTTGAAAATTATCCTTTTCTGATAAAACGTTGATACAAAGCAAAATTTGAAAAATTAGTTGAAATTGCTTTAAGTGAATGTATTGAGGATTAAATAGGGTTTTAATTGACGATAATTCCTTACATTTATCACAAAAATTGTGCATATGGCGGATGCTTAAAGTTGGAAGTTCGTATTTTTACAGTTTTTAATTGATTGATTAATAGCTAAATTTCAATGATATATCTTTTTACAAGGCAAACAAATTGCTATATCTATTTCTAACATTAAAGAGAATATCAAACATTTTTTTCAGATTTTTTTTTAAGTAAAAAAAAATATCTGAATTCGTAATTTTTGTAAGGAATAAAAAAATCAAGTTTTCAACTGCAATTTATTTATATTTCAAAAAATCTAAGAATATTACAGACACTCCTACGTATATTATAAACAATGTTAGCAATTTATTTATTTAATTCTTCCACTTTTAAAAATGGCTGGAAATTAGAAATCTCCGCAAAATTGATTATTGAGCGTTCGTGCTTGCCGCAACTTTCAAGTCTTAAACAACATTTATAGATCAAATAAAACCGCTTTTAATTCTTAATCTTTTACTTTTTGAAAAAACTAAATCCGTTGGACGGTTTCTGAAATACAACGCTCTAAATAAAATTAGTAAACAAATATGAACATTTGCTTTTTCTAATAAAACGGTGATACAAAGTGAAATTGTGTTAATAAATTCAAATTGCTTTATGTGAATATATTAAGGATTAAATAAGGATTAAATTAATAATAAATTTCTTATTTTCATCACAAAAATTGTGGACATGGCGGATGAAGTTGGAAGTTCGTATTTTTTAAGTTTTCGATTAATTGATTAAAAGCTGAAATTTTAATGAAATATTATGTTTACAAGGCGAAAAAATACTATAGCTATTTCTAACATTAAGAAGAATATCTGTGATTTTTTTCAGATATTATTATAAATTAAAATTTTTATATAATTAAAAATCATCTGATTTTCGCAATTTTTGTAAAAGATGCAGATTATCAACTGCAATTTTTTATTTTGACCAATAAAGCACTAATAAATAACCTTTCTTCACACTTTTATTTGAATTACCAAATGTACATTTCGGATACAAAGTGACTATTATCAATGGATTAACACTGTGTTAATCCATTGATAATAGTCACTTTGTGTCCGAAATCTACATTTGGTAATTCAAATAAAAGTGTGAAGAAAGATTATTAGTGCTTTATTGGTCAAATTAATTTGATCTTCACGTAACTCACAATCAATTTATTTATTTGCAATTTTTTATATTTTAAAAAATCCCCAAAAAATTACAGACACTCTAATTAATATTAGAAACAATGTTAGCAATTTATTTTCTCAAGAAAATAATTATTTATGTAATTTATTCACTTTTAAAAGTGACTAAAAATACTTGAAATCTCCGCAATATTGATTTATGAGCGCTCATGCTCAACGAAATTTTCAATTGATTGATTAAAAGCTGAAATTTTAATGAAATAGTACTTTTACAATGAGCGCTCATGCTCAACGCAATTTTCAATTGATTGATTAAAAGCTAAAATTTTAATGAAATAGTACTTTTACAAGGCAAAAAACTACTATAGCTATTTCTGACATCAAGGAGAATATCTGTAATTTTTTCAGATTATTTTTTAAATTAAAAAAATCATCTGAATTTCGCAATTTTTGTATGGAAAAGATGCAGATTTTCAACTGCAATTTTTTAATTTTTTAACTTGAAATCTCCGCAAAATTGATTTGTGAGCGCTCGTGCTTAACGCAATTTTGAAGTAATAAACAATAATTATACATCAATTAAAAGCCCGTTTTACTCCCGATCGCGTACTTTTTGAATAAATTAAATCCGTTTAGCGGTTTCTGAAATTCTACGCTTTAATTGAAATTAGTGAAAAATATGAAAATGTCATTTATCATGAAACGTTGAGACAAAGTAAAATTTGAAAAATTAATTAATTTTGCTATAGGTGAATGTATTAAGGATTAAATAAGGTTTAATTAAATTGATGATAATTACTTGTTTTTATCACAAAAATTGAGCTCACGCGGATGCTTGAAAATTATTCAGTCAATTTTCAAGCATCCGCCTGAGCTCAATTTTTGTGATAAAAACAAGTAATTATCATCAATTTAATTAAACCTTAAACCCTTAAGAGTTTTAAAAAGAAGTAGCATTTGAATGCAATAATCAGTACAAAAAATATATATTACACCCTATCAGTCTGAATTTAAAACAAATGAGTTGTATTATGTACGGAAAAAATGGCCAAAATATGAAAATGTTTGTTTTTAATAAAGATACAACATCTTAAATAACTCAGATAATTTTTCTTTAATTTGGAGTGAAAGTTGAAAAAATTAGCCAAAATATAAAAATGTTTGTTTTCAATAAAGATACAATATCTTAAATAACTTAGCTAATTTTTCTGTAATTTGGAGTGGAAGTTGAAAAAAATTAGCCAAAATATGAAAATGTTTGTTTTCGAAAAGTTGTGAAAATTGAATGATTGCAATACTTACCTGTTTTATTTCAAAACTAAAGTTTAGATTATTCTGTAATTTTGATCTAAAGTCAACTTTGCTACAGTAAAGATACAATACCCTAAATACCTTAGCTGATTTTTCGAGAATTTTGAGTGAAAGTTGAAAAAAATTACTAAAAAATGAAGATGTTGATTTTAAAAAGTCGTGAAAATTGAATTATTGCAAAACTGACCTGTTTTGTTTTAAAACGAACGTTGAGATTATTCTGTAATTTTGAGATAAAGTCGATTTTAAAGTGTACATGTTGTTCGATTACACTAAATATTGGCAATTAATTACTTTCAGCCTTATTAATTGAATTTCTGTTAATATTGTTATAGTTTAATATTAGTAAATGTCTACTAAACCCATATAAGCACCACATTTCGTATTAATAGAACAAAATCTGAATGCTATTAGTTGGTTTTGAACTATTAATAAAATGAACGTGACAAGATCGTATTTTCATGTGTTCCAAGTTCACGTTAAATAAATTGGAAGTCATTTAAAGGTTACACTGATATTTGTTTGTGTATTTGAATATATTTCATCTGCTCGATTATTCAATTGAAACTTACTTTTATTAATTGTTTCCACTCCCAGACTAAGCATGAAGTAAAATTTCGAGTTTAGAAAAGCCCCGTGAAAATTTGTCGAGGGTCGCGCAGCGACCCGAGACAAATTTTCTGGGCTTTTCTAAACTCGAAATTTTACTCCATGCGCCACGCGTGTAAACACTAAAATATTGTGAAATGTATGTAAAAAAAACATATGCATAAGCTGTAAATGTTCCCACATTCCTTGTTTTTTTAAATAATTAGAAGCTTTAAACGAGTGTTTTCCACTCCCAGACTAAGCATGAAGTAAAATTTTGAGTTTAGAAAAGCCCTGTGAAAATTTGTCGAGGGTCGCGCAGCGACCCGAGACAAATTTTCTGGGCTTTTCTAAACTCGAAATTTTACTTCATGCGCCACGCGTATAAAACACTGATTTCCAGTGAAGTTTAAAATATACTGATTAAGTATGCATGTTTATTAATTATATATAAATCATAGCATAAATAAATATATTTGATCGATTTTTATAGCGAGTCTATTAACTTTCAATTGCCCTCCTCAAAACTCAAATGTTCCCCCTTTCGGGACAAGGCCATATTTTGAGAACCACTGGTCTAGAATGTGTGAATAGACTGTTATGTAATTGTTGAATATTTTACTATTATTGATTTTAAAATGTAATTCATTTTCTTTATACAAACATGAATTTATATCACGTGATCTTTATTTCTAGTAATTTTGTTCTCTTTATATGTATTATTTTAAGAATTTATCGTATTGTAATATTACTCTGTAATTGGGTTGTCCTGTTGCGTAATAAATATTATTATTTTTTATTTTAACTGTTTCAGTGATTTGGAGAGTAATCATATTCAGCACATTAAGAAGCATCAAGTTGGACGAGTAAAAGCAGAACAGTTGTGAGTATTTATTCGCTTTAAAACGTTTGCTCCTTAGAGTAGATTGCGTGAAAACGTATGCAAGGCAATTTTATTATACGTCCCCTGGAGAGAAAGTGGGTGTCTCATATATCATTAAAAGCAATCACATTACATCTAGAAATTTATTGCCTGCACTGCATTGAAACGATATCATTGCAATAACATTTTTCATGCACAAGCTTTAGATACGTGAAAAGATGGACAAATAAGTGACGTAATTTCTATAAGAGACTTCATAACTATGAATCGTTTCATAAGCTAGATATAACTATAAACAAACCTTATCTAAATTTCTCTCATTTAAGACAAAATGACAAAAATAAGTAGGTAGTTTGATGTTCTAATACTTAATCAAGCGGTTTATGTGTAAAAAAATCGAACGAACAACGATTAATCTTCTACAATAATGCAAATAGATCTTTGAAACTTATAAATATTGCCTATTGAAGCTTTGCGAATAAATTGACATTATTATTTAAAAAAAAAATGTTTCTTAAATTATATATAAATCAACTAATGGAACACTCTTAAGTGATCACATAAATCCGTGCAATACTTCTATAGGAAACATTATTTCTTCTTTATATTGCTTGAATTTATTGAAGTAATTATTATAAACATGTTGTATTAAATGGATTAATCTAAAATAAATTATAGATAAAATTATTCGTTGCTTAGAAATCTCCATGAGAGCAATGTAAATTTTGATTATGCTTTTAATAAATGGGGGGCAGCATCGTGCTATTTTAGTAATATATTTAAACGAGTGTTTTCCACTCCCAAACTAAGCATGAAGTAAAATTTCGAGTTTAGAAAAGCCCTGAAAATTTGTCGAGGGTCGCGCAGCGACCCGAGACAAATTTTCAGGGCTTTTCTAAACTCGAAATTTTACTTCATGCGCCACCCGTATAAAACACTGATTTCAAGTGAGGTTCAAATATACATACATTTCGCAGTATTTTAGTGTTTTATACGCGTGGCGCATGAAGTAAAATTTCGAGTTTAGAAAAGCCCAGAAAATTTGTCTCGGGTCGCTGCGCGACCCGAGACAAATTTTCACGGGGCTTTTCTAAACTCGAAATTTTACTTCATGCTTAGTCTGGGAGTGGAAAACACTCGTTTAAAATTTTAAATTGAACTCTTTTAAAAAACAACGAATATCTAAATATTTAAAAAATTTTTTCTGAATTTAGAATACGTATATTTTAAAGTAAAACTGTATATACTCATATGGAATATCAAACTAAAACGGCATCTGTTTCGTTATACAGTTGTATGTATATCGATAAACATTAAAATCGTGAATATTTATCCAGTTTACGTGTGTCTTCTGTAATTCAATACGAATTCATTCATTCGCACGGCGCTATGTAAACAAACAAACAATGTGCTCTGCACTCATCATTTTTATTATTCGTTGTGATAAAATTCGGCTATAGTGCCCGAATTTTATCACAACGAATAATAAAAATGATGAGTGCATAGTCAAAACGACTTTCTGCAATTTTGCTATTTCTGCGCCATCTCGTATCCCAGAAACACACCACCAGCAAAAATTGGCCCTCTTAAGACAAAATGAAAGAAAAAAGTAAGCAGTTTGATGTCCTAAATATCAGTCTATATTTAATCAAGCGGTTTATGTAAAAAAAACTCATTCCTTAAGCTTTTTACTAAGTATGGCATAATGTTGGCCTCGTAAGGGATACGAGGCAAACATTATGCCATACTTAGTAAAAAGCTTAAGGAATGCGTTTTTTTTACATAAACCGCTTGATTAAATAATGCTTAAAAACCTTGCTACACTCATGGTCTCTTAGGGTATTGAAATAATTTAATATACCGTTCAACGATGGTGGCTTCTACATCGTAATACCTGGGATAATATCGCCGTTTCGGCGCAAGAACGTAACTGTAAAAATAATTTCAACCAATTTGTAATGTAAATCTATTTATAGGTTAAGAAATAATTCTGGAAAACAACTGAACATTACCATTACAAGACAATAATGTGTGTCATGTGTTGCTGTTTTTCAGAATTATGTCTGTATTTTTAAAATTATAAATATATTTACATTAAAAATTGGTTGAAATTAATATTGCAGTTACAAAAAATTGATTGATAAGGCTGGTAAATGTTGAAAGTTCATCTTCACTTTTATATAAATAAAACAATTTAAACACTTTCAAATATATATTGTGCATTCGCTACAATTGTTTCGCCACACTGTGGCTTCTTCAGGCGAAGAAATGATGATGAATGAATGAAATGATCATTTCTTCGCCTGAAGAAGTCACAGTGTGGCGAAACAATTGTAGCAAATGCACAATATATATTTGAAAGTGTTTAAATTGTTTTATTTATATTAAAGTATTGCAGTTACGTTTTTGACTCATCGAAAATTAATATTGCAGTTACGTCGTTGTTGTACTAGAACGGCGATATATAAGTTTTTCTTACGTTTTTGATTCAACAAAACAATGAATCTTTTCACGCGTATTAAACATAAAACATTTTCACGCGTATAAAACATTTCACAGCATTTTAGTGTTTTATACGCGTGGCGCATGAAGTAAAATTTCGAGTTTAGAAAAGCCCAGAATTTTTTTTTTTAATTTTCTTAATATAAGTGAAAAATTATAGTCATTTAATCTAATCTATTTTATATTTACTTCAAACAAATTTAAATTTCTTAAATCGCCACTAAAATAGCATTTCTTTTTATAACATATATTGTGCATGCATTCCTTTGGGGGGGAAATGATAATATTCATGGGATGGCAGTATAAAATCAGGCGCATTCCGCACATCCAATTTCACGTCGGGGTAGTTTCGGATCTGGACGTCTTTTCACCACCGACAACAAACCAATTACACACCCTCTTCATCCCCTTCACTGCGATGATAAAGCTAAACCACCCCCTGTACATACCGCGTGCATTATCCACCTTTCAGGCAAATGTAAATAAAGCCTAAGTGCACATTTTGCATAATACATAAATATATACATATTTCGCGAGATAATCGACCAAATTTAAAGGGATGGTAATCTGATGGATAAATAAACTTGTGCGGTCGTTGAAAAATTGAGATTTTTCACCGAATAACGATATACATTTTTATAAGGTTTTGTTTTATTAATAAAAATAATATGAATAATACATAAATATAAATTGTTTTCTAAGAAAATACTGATTTTGTTTTTAAAAAAAGCAGCCATTTTTTTGAAAGTTTGTTTAAAATGTTTTCTCACCAACGCTGTTTCTTTTGAATTTGCAGAAATATGAATTAAAATCTTTCATTTTTCTTTACGAAATATAAAAATAGATACAATTCTAAATAATTTCTCGAAATTTTAAAATATTTTAACAACTCGTTAAAAATGGCAACTTAGATTAGATTAGATATTCATAGGGGTGGCTTCATTGGCCTGTACCACCGCAACCTTTGCAGATCTATTGTGGATTACTATTATCCTAGACGACGTGCTCGAGCTTCGCCTCTTTCAGAAATATGAATTAAAATCTTATATTTATCTTTACGAGATATAAAAATAGATACAATTCTAAATAATTTCTCGAAATTTTAAAATATTTCAACAACTCGTTAAAAATAGCAACTTAGATAGGATTAGATATTCGTAGGGGTGGCTTCCTTGGCCTGTACCACCGCAACCTTTGCCGATCTACTGTGGATTACTATTATCCTAGACGACGTGCTCGAGCTTCGCCTCTTTCGGAAATATGAATTAAAATCTTATATTTTTCTTTACGAGATATAAAAATAGATACAATTCTAAATAATTTCTCGAAATTTTAAAATATTTTAACAACTCGTTAAAAATGGCAACTTAGATTAGATTAGATATTCGTAGGGGTGGCTTCATTGGCCTGTACCACCGCAACCTTTGCAGATCTATTGTGGATCCCTATTATCCTAGACGACATGCCCGAGCTTCGCCTCTTTGATTAGCCCTATTAACCCTGACAAAAAATGGCAACCTTAAGTTTGATAATTAAATTTTAAAATGTTATACCACGGGTTAGGTGAAAATTAATTAAATATTCCGAATATTAAAGTTATTCCAATATGTTAGTATTTAAATTAGTTATTCAAATATTTGGATATTAAAATATTAAAATCTGTGGATGTTTTAGTCATTTAAATATTTGTATTGTAATATATAAATTATTTGTGTTCGAATCTCTATAGTTGGCCTTAATTAAAAGTGCATCAAATCTGTGAATGATTTAGAAATTTAAATATTCATGTTCGAATATTTGTATTATTTCTATTGGAATCCCGTTCGTTAGCTTTAATTAAGTGTTACATACACACTTCAAATTTTCTGACATTTTTGTTGATCATTAAAATAATATTAATTGGATTCATAATAAAAGTCAGCGTCCTCAACTGAATATAATTAATTTTTAATTATTTTTAGAGATAACTTGACTTTAATTAAAAAAGTTTAGATTAGAGTAGATTACAATAAAATCTTCCACGATGTTTCGAAACAGCGTAACTAACTATGGTGCGCATTTTAAGTTCTATTCGTTGTGCATAAATTTGCATACAATAATATTTAAAAGCCATGTTCAGATTAAACGCAAAAAATCGTTTATGTAAAAATCCACACACGCTATGATATTAATCAACGCTGCATTTTATGAAGAATAAGAAATATTTATATTTTGTATGAAAAATGTTTAAGGTTGGATACAAAAACTGTAACAAAATTTCGTTACAAAGAAATGTTGAAATTGCTGTGAAATTAATATTTTTATTTTAGAGTTGCGAAAAAGGCCATCGATTTTCATTAAGTTTTACGATTTTCTTGATTTCCAATGTAATTTATTCTTTCGTCTTTTGAAATCTTCAAAAAAAAAAATTCCAAAAATCCTGTTTCAGACCGATTTTGATGCGTTTTCGTGCACCTTGCACCCTTGATACCCGTTTGCATTGAGAATAATTTTAGATTGAGCTGCATAAGATAACAGTTATCAAAATAATTCTTAATTTCGATAAATGTTGTCTTATGTAGCTCAATCTATAATTATTTATATAAGTGATTTTGTACATTTTCCATGTCAGCATTATTGTGATGATTTTGCTCATTTAAAAAAATATTGTACAATCTTCGTGCGCGAACAATTTTCCCGAGTTCACGCATTTAAAGGCACTCGCTCCATTGTCGCTCGTGCTTAAAAAATGCGGTAACTCGGGAAAATTGTATTTCCGCACTTGTTTTGTAAAAAACTATTTATTTTGAGTTTATAGGATAGTTAACTATTACATTTTTGTTACTTAAGTCGCAGAATTTTTATTTTAGCTATAAGTTTTCAAAGTTCACGATATCATTGAGAATTTTGATAATATTTTTTTCTATTTTGTGATTTCATATTTTTAAACCATTAAGCGCCATTTATGCATAGACGCAACATTATCATTTTTTTGTTAGTTAAATTACTATATCAGTTAATTTGATATATTTTGTTATTTGACCGGACTTGAAAGTGTATAAGGAAAACTGTAAATATTTTTTTATTTAAATATTTCAATTATTCCTCATAAAAAAATAGCAGTGTATTTCTAGCTTCACAATATTTCAACCTCGCGCTGCGCGACCCTTGACAAATTTTCTACGCGGGGCTTTTCTAAACTCGAAATTTTACTTCATGCTTAGTCTGGGAGGGGAAACACTCGTTATAAACCTTATATTGCACGTTTAAAATAAAATCGACGAATGCCTAAAAATTTACATCGTATACATTATGTATATTTAAAAGAAAAATTCACAGTATGTCATACAATGAGTCATTCATAGAAATCATGAAAATAAGTGCAACATTTTTACCTAAAACCAACTATTAGAGTTAACTCTACAATTGCTCTGCCGTTAATGGGTTAATGCAACAAAGTAATGTTAATATATTTTACCTGCAACCACATAAGAAAACAGTGTTTTCTTAACCACCTTACTGATCTAGAAAACACTGTCATAATCACGCGTTTGTTGTAACAAAAAAATGACAAACGTCAGTTTTGAAAAGTCATCGTACAAGTGCGACACGATATTCAGGTAATGTCTGATTCAAGCGACTGTGAATTAACGCCTCCGGATGTGGCCGCACGTGCCAAAGCGACGATCAACCTTCCACTTCACATGGCCCTAGAAGAACAGCTGCACAAACTCCTGAAATTGCAAGCAACAGAGAAAACTACGAAAACGAACACATGGAAACAGCTATTGAGCCTGCGGTAATTTGTGATAAACAACCTTACATTTCACAAGCACCTGAAGTCAGAAGCAATACAGAAAGCAATGAAAACCAACATATTGCAGTTAATACACAAAAAAATGCGAAATGGTAGCTTTTCTTTTAATAACTGTTCTGTAGTTATAAATAATCATTATCATTATAATAACTAGTTTGCACAAAATAATATAAAAATAGATAAAAAATAAAACTTTTTGCCAGTTGCTACTTAAATCGACATTACTATATTTGGTGTTCGCATGAAAACTATATAGGTGGTTGCAGGTAAAACTATGTACAATACGCGTGTGGTAGGCATATTACGTGCTCGTGGAGTTAACACACTAGCCGCTGCGCGGCTCGTGTTTAACTCTACACTCGCACGTAATATGCTGTTTACCACACTTGTAATGTAATATACTATTTCTCATATTGCTAACATACAAATGAATAATAAAATGTAATCAGAAAACTTAAATACATGTTTGGGAAAAATTTCATAATTTTTGTAATATTTACTAAAACATTAGCAATTGTATAAAGCGCACCTGTTAAGCGCAGGCTAGCGCAGGGCTCTAATTTGATGAAACACTTAATCTAAGCTCCAAAGAAACAAATTGATGGCTTCAAGCTGCGACAACCTGTGATCTTGGGATATACTGGGCGATTCAGGTGATATTGAAATATTATTATTATTATTTAGTATACAAGTATCGAAAATCTGATGAAAATTTTATATATTGATAAAAGCCTCAAAATATCGAAAATCTTACGCAATTCTCCAAATATTAAAAAAAATCTCATTCATATTTTATAAATCGACAAAAATTGAGAAGTTTACGAAAATCTCGAAATATAGAAAATCTTCATGACAATTTTATAAATTGATGAAAATCTCGAAATATTGATCTCATCAAATTTTTCTAAATAGATAAATATCACAAAATATCGAAAATCTCATGAATATTTTATAAATCGACAAAACGAGTGTTTTCCACTCCCAGACTAAGCATGAAGTAAAATTTCGAGTTTAGAAAAGCCCCGCGTAGAAAATTTGTCGAGGGTCGCGCAGCGACCCGAGACAAATTTTCACGGGGCTTTTCTAAACTCGAAATTTTACTTCATGCGCCACGCGTATAAAACATTGAAATATTATTATTATTATTTTGTAAAACGTGAATATTGATAATTTCATATCCGTCTTTAAAGTATTCTTGGCAATATTATCAATCTATGGGAAAGCGTTTAAAAAATAATGTTTGGCATTAAATAATTGTAAATATTAAATTTAAAATATTTGGTATAGAAAATTGAATTTGCCAATTGTTTGCAGAATATTTACAAAATATAAGATTTGGAGAAACGTCTAAAATAAGCAAAAAAATCATAAAGTTTATATTAATTCTATTTTTATATTTTTTAGGCTTAAAAATAGGCTCTTATGAGTAATTCCACGTGTCAAGTGATCCAATGAATTTTACATTGTTATATTTCTTTTATTTTCATTTTTTGTATTTTTATTTTATAGCGTTTTAAGGCATTGGTAAATGTTCACATGTTATAACCGCGTGGTAAAATAAATACACAATTAATTGCATTTTTATTTAAATTATAAATCAATAGCACAAATTTTTATGAAATGTTGTCATGAAAGAGTTTTACTCGCAAACTATCATATGTTCAATAAAAAAAAAAACCTCTACAGTGCCATGAGTTTTTAATCTGTTTTTTAAATTTAAGTTGGCTACACACTTCAAGAATTGACATATAAAACGTCAGACATGATAATGATAATGTATATTTTCAGAGTTGCCAACCTAGAATATTTTCTATGGCACTCTAGAGATTTTTTTTAATTGAACAGATGATACTTTTACTATAATCATCTAGATAATGATCTAAATTTCCAAAATTGACAAGTAAATGTCAGTTGATTTAACATTTACTCAACACTGAGATGTATGTGTACATTTACTAGTAAACATATACTTTTTCTGGTTAATTTTTTTCTATTAAGTATTTTTTCTTTTAACTATTTTTTTTTGCGCGACCCTCGACAAATTTTCACGGGGCTTTTCTAAACTCGAAATTTTACTTCATGCTTAGTCTGGGAGTGGATAACACTCGTTTAAAGCTTCAAATTGAACTTTAAAAAAACAAGAAATATTTAAAGATACAGAAAATAGGCTGAATTTGGAATACGTATACTTAATAGGAAAACTCCCTGTATGTATATATACAAATAAATTATTTCCAGAAAAAAGTTATTGTTACTGAAAAAATGTTCAGCAAAAATATTAAAGGCAAAATTGTTTGGTTTATAGTAAAACTCATTACGTGAATCTGGAAATCTTTTGACATAAATGTTACAAGGTGAAAAATTTTTGGAACATAGTGAATCTCATTTGATCAATAGTAAAATGCAACAGAAAAACCCTATAATAACTTTCTCCTGGAAATATTTTATTTTTATTTTTACATATAGGGAAGTTTTCTATTAAGAATACGTATATTCTAAATTCAGCCTATTTTCTGTAAATCTTTAAATATTCCTTGTTTTCTTTAAAGTTCAATTTGAAGCTTTAAACGAATGTTTTCCATTCCTAGACTAAGCATGAAGTAAAATTTCGAGTTTAGAAAAGCCCTGTGAAAATTTGTCGAGGGTCGCGCAGCGACCCGAGACAAATTTTCCGGGCTTTTCTAAACTCGAAATTTTACTTCATGCGTCACGCGTATAAAACACAGATTTCAAGTGAAGTTCGAATATTCATAAATTTCCTAATATTTTAGTGTTTTATACGCGTGGCGCATGAAGTAAAATTTCGAGTTTAGAAAAGCCCAGAAAATTTGTCTCGGGTCGCTGCGCGACCCTCGACAAATTTTCACGGGGCTTTTCTAAACTCGAAATTTTACTTCATGCTTAGTCTGGGAGTGGAAAACACTCGTTAGAGTTTTAAATTGAACATTTTTAATAAGATCACAAATATCTGAAAATTTACATTGAAAATACCTAAAAGAAAAATTCCTTGTATTTAGGACTTAATCTGGGAGTGGAAACATTCGTTAGAAGTTTCAAATTGAACTTTTTTCCAAATCAACGAATATACGAAAATGTACAGGCTTTTCTAAACTCGAAATTTTACTTCATGCTTAGCCTGGGAGTGGAAAACACTCGCTTAAAGCTTCAAATTAAATTCTTTTAATAAACCAAGCATCAAAAAATGTGCAACGTACGCATATGGATACTTCAAAGAAAAATTCTCGTTATGAAAATGTTCGGTGTTACATAAAACTCTCTGTATACTGTTTTATACTTCAATTTATATTGATTGTACGAAGGTGATACCGTAAATAAATGAAATAAAAAAAAAACTTAAGTTATTTTATTAATTAAGACACATTGTTTGCATTTTACAAGAAAAACATTTTCTTAACTTTATATATTATGTATAAAGTGTGCAAACTATAAGAAACGTAAGCTTATTGTCTTGAATTCAAATATTTTTGAATTGAATTCTTGTTTAAACTTCAAGGTATGTTAAAACTAGCAAAAAAAATAGCAGAATGGTTAAGTCGATTAATCTGAATTCACGTTTACCGTAAAAAATAGGCCTGACAATAGGCTTCTGCGGTAAAAGCGCGCTGCTTCCTCAACCAAAGCATTTTTGCGTAAAAATGGATAGCGATATAAATTTCCCATCCCAGCCCTTCCATTGAGTCTTTCCCCACCATTCTGTTACTCTCAGTAACTTCCCTGTGCCCTTTTCAAAAAATTAAGTTTCCTCGCTCCACCCTGTATATACTATTTTTGAACTTCACACTAAATCAGTGAATCGTGCGCTTTACGAATAAGGTCAATATTTCGAGGATAGAAAAGCCTAAGATTTAATCATCAGTAGCATTTTTGCGTAAAAATGGAGAGCGATATAAATTTCCCATCCCAGCCCTTCCATTGAGTCTTTCCTCACCATTCTGTTACTCTCAGTAACTTCCCTGTGCCCTTTTCAAAAAATGAATTTTCCTCGCTCCACCCTGTATATACTATTTTTGAACTTCACACTAAATCAGTAAATCGTGCGCTTTACGAATAAGGTAAATATTTCGAGGATAGAAAAGCCTAAGATTTAATCATCAGTTTGCAAGAAATTACATCTATTGTAACATCTTTAATCGCTAAGAATGTATGTTTTTTTTTTGTATTCAATTCTATTCCTTGTTCTATCATGCAATCAACAAACAGGAAGCTATTGTGATATTTCCAGTTTCTAAATTAAACCTTGCTCTGTAATTTATAATTCCATTTTGATGTAGTTTTGCTACAGTAACAAACGAGGGTTTCATTCGAGTTCAATTTCCTCTAATGATCAGTTTTCTTGGCATCACACATTTATACTTGTCTGATATCGAGGAATGATCTATTTATATAAACTTGAAGGTGGAACAAAAACAAAGTGTAGGAAATAAATGTTGTATGAGTTAAAGAAAAATTACCTGCTGTTAATAAATTACATTTTGATAACTCATAATTTGATATTGATAAAAGTTACACAATATTGTTATACTGTGAAATATAAAATTTCTAACGAGTGTTTTCACTCCTTGATTAAGCATGAAGTAAAATTTCTAATAACTTTATATAAATATCGTATGTTTAATAAAAAAAAATCTCTCGAGTGCTATGGAGAATATTCTAGGATGGCAATTTAGAAAATATACATTATAATTATTATGTCTGACGTTTTCTATGTCAATTCCTGAAGTGTGTAGTAAACTTAAATTTGAAAAATGATAAAATCTTGGCACTCTAGAGGTTTTTTTATTGAACATATGATATATACAATGCAAAATAAATATAAAAATATGTGAATGAACAATACAACAGATGAAAATAGAAATATAAAATTGATTAGTGAAACAAACCAAGCTAATAGCTATCTAAATATAGAACATTTGGAGTAGCGTAGAATTGATCTGTTTTTGTTGTACAACATTATTTCCGGTCATACTTCAACTACTTTGCTCCAATGTTTGAACTTTCATATTCCTACTAGATCATCAAGACAAAAACCAATTTTCAGACTACAGACGTGTCTTCAATTTATAAATACCACAGTCCTATATACCGCTGCATGAGATTGGCTAATAATAATAATAATAATAATAATAATATAATTTATTTCCATTTGTAAATTACATACAGTTGTTCATCACTAAACAATACATGCATTCAAAAGGAAAACGTCATAATCCAGCTGAAGGGTGTAAACTAAAATGTACCTACTTGAATATAAACAATATTTAATTGATGAGGCGGATACATGATGAAACTCCATAATACTATTTGAAATAAAACAACACAGTTGGGAGGGTTTCACTTTAATTGTTGAACACTGCAACATGTTTCACCACACAGTGGCTTCATCAGGCAGATGAATCATTATTTCATCTGCCTGATGAAGCCACTGTGTGGTGAAACATGTTGCAGTGTTCAACAATTAAAGTGAAACCCTCCCAACTGTGTTGTTTTATTTCAAATATAAACAATAATTAGACATAGACAATTTCTTTAAACAAAAAATTCTTCAATTGTATATAAACTTTTTTCTAGCAATAATTTTTTAAGTTTTCGTTTGAAAATTATAAGAGATGCACTGTCTTTAATTTCATGAGGCAAACAGTTATAGATTTTGGAACCGTTATAAATGATCCCCTTTTTAAATAGGGTGGTTTTATGAGCTGGTGGTTGAAGGTGATTTTTATATCTGGTAGGGTAGTTGTGTTGCGCTGATGGAAATAGATGAGTGTTTTGTCGAACAAATAAGGCTACTTCATATATATACGTTGAAGCTAATGTTAAAATACCGCAATCTTTGAAACCTTGGCGACAAGAGTCCATAGGCTTTATAGAACTTAGTGCTCTGACGACACGTTTTTGAATCACGAACAGACGTTGAAATAACAGTTTTTTACAGCGTCCATTATGCATTATCCCATAGCGCATATGGGAATGAAAATAGGCATAATATGCGGTCAATGTAATGTGTTTTGAGCACTTTTTATTTATCGATTTAATTAGAAAGCATATTCTACTCAGTTTCACTGCTAAAGTTTCAATATGCTGTTCCCAGCTTAGTTTGAAGTCGATAGTAAGTCCTAATAAGTTCATCATATTTGATATTAGTCAATCAAATGAATAGTCATGATATATTTGATTTATTTGGTACATCCCATTTTATATTTAAGAACATTGTAAATAAAATTCAGGCCACGAGCAGTGCATTGTCTAATTGTAATTGACTTGATAGAATACTTTTAGGTTTATTTATTTAACCCATTAACGGCCGAGCAATTATAGAATTACACCTGAAAGTTGATTTTAGGTGAAATTCTGCATTTAATTTATGGTTTGTATGAACGACTTATCGTATTACATACTGGGAATTTTTCTTTTAAATATACACAATATATACGTTGTCAATTTTCAGGCACTCGTCGATTTTCTATAACCGTTCAATTTGAAGTTTCGATCGAGTGTATCCACTCCCAGACTAAGCATGAAGTAAAATTTCGAGTTTAGAAAAGCCCCGCGTAGAAAATTTGTCGAGGGTCGCGCAGCGACCCGAGACAAATTTTCACGGGGCTTTTCTAAACTCGAAATTTTACTTCATGCGCCACGCGTATAAAACACTGAAATATTACAATAATCCACTCTCCAGGTGCATGCGCATTTCCAACGCACTATCTTTGGATCATAATTTCGATTTGTTTACTGAATCTTATTCTGAATTTATGTCAAAATTAAAGCAGACAAATTTCGGAATTATGTGACTCTCGGAAATGTTTGATGATAGCTTGCTTGGTGTTTTTTATGTTACTTTTATTTAGTTATGTTAGTTTATTTTTTGTATATTAATTTATTATTACTTTATATGTAATATTATTTATAATTGTAATATGTATGTTATTTTGTTTTTAAATGGTTTTTTGCCGTCAATAAAGGAAATTGAATTTGAATTTGAATTGTAAAGTTAGAAATACACTGAAAACGTTTTTGTAAAAATAGGTATTAATCGAAATGTTTAAATAACAAAATATTTTCATTTTAAAATAAGTAATAATCGAAAATAAGTAATTATGAAAATAAGTAAATAAGTAAAATAAGTAATAATCGAAAATAAGTAATTATAAAAATAAGTAAATAAGTAATAATCGAAATATTTAAATAACAAAATTTTTACATTTTACTTCACACATTCTTAAGTCAGGTCAAATAGTACAATGTATGAAATTAACTCATATCGTAATTTAATTAACAAACAATGAACGATGTTGCGTTATTGCATCAATGGCGTTTAATGGGTTAATCCAAGTAAGTATAATATTTATAAGTAAAATAAACATATATCTTAAATATCTTAATTTTTGTAATAGAATTTATAATGTTAATATTTTGTAATAAAAGGTGTTATCCGTTAATACATAAATAAAAAAATAATTTAAATTAAAAATGTATGTATTATTTTCATTAAAAAAAGACTTCATAAAATTTCATCTAAGAAAATAGTTAAACCAATAAAGAATATTTACATCAAAACTCGCAAGTAGTAACATCGTAATGGTTT
The DNA here is from genome assembly GCA_932526585.2 of Philonthus cognatus. Lineage (NCBI taxonomy): Eukaryota > Metazoa > Arthropoda > Insecta > Coleoptera > Staphylinidae > Philonthus > Philonthus cognatus. Next base: position 50,718,244 of record OW052247.1, on the reverse strand, counting down.
AATCATGAAATGAATATTAACTGCCAGCAAATGTATACATTAGGAGATTGGTTAGGAGCGTAGTGTGTGGAAAGATTCTGGTTCTGGCCGCTAGTAGAGTGGCTGATTAAAAGCGGGCAAATATAATTTATTAAAGACCCTCAGGTGTGGTCTGAGATAAATTCCAGTTGATTAAGAGTGTCGGTGTTCCCTTCCTACCTTATTCCCAAAGGGATGCACCCGTCTTGCCAGAGCAAGAAAGATGATGATCGTGACTCCTCTCAAGACTTTAATTTGTGTGTGTGTGTGTGTGTGTCCTGAGGACTGGATTAAAGCATTATAATGTCATCTGGTTTTTGTTTCTTTCATGTGCTGTTTTTGTTTAAGTGGGATTTTAAGCGAAATAAATTACTTGTGTACAAGTTTTCTTGGATGTAATATTTCGTTGCAAATATAAAAAGAATAAAATATAGTAATATAAAATTACGAAACTAGAGCTCTATAAATAACAATTTATTTCCAAGTGTTGTTTAAAGTGCTACTTTGTGTAAGTACAATCGTATTTTTAATATTTTTCGAAAAATTGTGCAACAAGTATTAGCAATTTCATTTACATTTGCGGTTACGTTTTCCCGGCGCATTCACCATACATACACTCAGTTTTTTTTTAATATGACCTAACTTAGGGTGTATTTACTGCGAACAGTTATAGTCCTGCTTTAACAGTAGGGTATTTTAGACATCAAATTTTGAGATATTGGTCAATGATTATCAATGCGACAAATAAATCATAATTTGTTAAATAAATTGTCACGACGCAGAGATTTATAAAAAAAAAAAACATTCACTCAGTATTTTTAATATGACCTAACTTAGTGTGTATTTACTACGAATAGTTGCAGTCCTGCTTTAACAGTAGAGTATTTTAAATTTTAAGATGATGGTAAATGATTATCAGTGTGATAAATAAATCGTAATTTGTTAAATAAATTGTCACGGTGCAGAGATTCATAAAAAAAGAACGCTAGAACTTGCAACTTTATAGCACATACAAGGATTTTTTTCTTTTAAGTATACTTTCATATATTTTATATAAACATTTGTAAAATGAATGAACATGTGATCAGAATTAAGCAGTGTATTTTTAACTTCACTTTAAATCAGTGTTTTATATGCGTGGCGCATGAAGTAAAATTTCGAGTTTAGAAAAGCCTGAAAATTTGGTTTGGCCGCTCCGCGCTTCGCGCTACGCGGCCTAGGAGTGGAAAACACTCGCTTAAAGCTTCAAATTGAATTCTTTTAATAAACCGAGCGTCAGAAAATGTGCAACGTATGCATATGAATACTTCAAAGAAATTTCTCGTTATAAAAATATTCGGTATTACATAAAACTCTTTGTATGTAAAACTATAACAATATTAATATGTATATCACAATGAGCATTCTATATAAAATAAATATGAATATAAAACAGACTTAAAATAAGACAAACAACAGACTAAAAATGAGACAAACAACAGATTAAAATGCCAAGTTTAAAAATTGAAAAATAAGTTAAACAAATTACTAACAAAAACAATCAGCAAGTATTATATAAGTTTTCTTATTAACTAAGATACATTGTTTGCATTTTACACGAAAAACATTTTCGTTATTTTATATATATATATATTATGATTGAACTTTAAAACCGGATGTCTCTATTTTTTGCACTCCTTTGTTTCTAGGTGATTCAATTTATTTTTATATTTACGCTATTGCGCAGATATTGAATGTCTAATCAAAGCAGAAACATTTTAATGCGAAATTAATAAAATTGATTTAATTTTATAATCCCCGCCATCCCAACAAAAAAGCAGAAGCACACGATTTCTTGTTGCTCCTGTTTTTATTAATCAACACACGCCAAGCCATTAGTGAAATTACAGGAGAAAAAGAGAACAATGTTTATTTTATAAATTATCCTTATTTTTTGTTTCCTTCACTATAGTAAACGAGAAAACAAATTTCCCACTCTTAGCAAAATTAATCTCATTAATTTTCCTCTTGCAGAATACTGAATTTCAATCATCTGCACACCGTGGAAGAAGAAGCGTTTCACGGTTCGCAAATAGCAAAACTGTAAGTAAAAACAAAGCGCAAATTCACGTCCAGTGCGAGCGAATGTAAATCTCTTAATTTCCAGGAGTTTACAGGGGAACGTGCATTTGGATAAGCTGCACAAAAGGGCATTTGCCGGACTGGAAAGTCTCCGATATATGTGAGTATGAAATTAAAGCATGTGAGAGAGAGAGAGAAGAATGGGGTTTGTGGATTTAATCTCACGGATTATTTTCCATTGTAGGAAGTTGAATAAAAGTGTTGTGATATAAAAAAGGGTCCTGTTTATTTCTTTTTTAATTATAGAGTGAGATCAAGAATAATTAATTAACCATGCTTCATATCTACAAAGAATTTTTCTTTCATGTGTTTATTTAAAAGAAAAATTCGATGCATACTATGTAATTGTTTAAGCAATAGTTGTTTCACTAAAAGTGTTCAATTTGAACCTTCGAACGAGTGTTTCCAATCCCAGATTAAGCATGAAATAAAATTTCGAGTTTACAAAAGCCTGAAAATTTGGTTTGGTCGCGTAATGAAGCGAAGCGACCAAAAAAAAATGTCAGGCTTTCCTAAACTCGAAATTTTACTTCATGCTTAATCTGGGAGTGGAAACACTCGTTAGAAGTTTCAAATTAAACCCTTTTCAATAACAACAAATGCCTGAGAACTTACAGAGTATATCATGGAAAAACTCACTGTATCACATTTATTAAATTAAGAGATTGTTTTTAAGAAAATTGCATTTTCTCCTAAATTTTCTATATACCGTACAATATAGAAAATTAAGAGAAAAATTCAGTTTTCTTAAAAAAATCTCCTGATTTAATAAATAAAGTGATTAAATCAGTAATTCACTTAGTTTATAAAGTGTTGATTTATATAGTAATTGAAAGTTTCTTAATTACTAGTTTGAGTTAAAAACTTTACGAATTTACGACCACAATTAAATGTTCCATAAAACTTTGGGTAACCCGAAAAAAGAAACACACCCTATACACACACACAATACTCTAAAGTGCAAGGATTTATATTACCTAATTTCATCCCCCCTCCTTTTTCTCTTCTATTTACAGCGATCTATCACGAACGGCCATTACCTTTGTTCCACTCGAGGGCCTCCGAGAAATCGACGTCCTCAAAGTCCAAGACACCGAAACACTAAAGGTTTTCCCGTCTGTGTTCAACTTTAAAGTAAGTCTACTCTAATTAATGACTCAATTAATCCGGGTAAACTGCGCGGTTCTCCGTTTGCGAGTTCTTCTGTTAAGGCAAATTTACTAATCAATTATGCAAGTAAGATGCATAACGCTAAATCCACAATTTCTCGGGGAACTGTACCCAAGTCGGACTCTATTGTAATTGCGAATATTCTCGAGCAGAACTTTGTTGTTTGCGTATGTTATCGATAATTAAATTTTATGTTATGAAATAATTGGATGTTTGTTGTGTGGAATTAATATGTCAATGTTGCAATTAGCCTGATTCAGTTAGGGATTGAATTACCGGAAAACAGGGGCGGACTGGCTCTCTAAAAGTTACCGCTGAAAGAATTAACGGCCCTAAATCCATTGCTTATTTTCTTGAATTCAAATAGGTTTGAATTTGTATTATTGTTACTAAGTTACTACTAGTTATGTTACCTATCATTATTTAAAAAGGAAATTCATTTAATATTTTTATTTTTTCTAAAACTGTTTGGAAACCTTGCTAACATACTGTTTGTAATACATACTAACAAATGTTTGATAATACATAAAATTGACAAAATGTATCGAAATCTTGAAAATCATAGAAAACTCAACAGATATCAGATTTATCGAAATTTTAAATTATGTACACTTCTGTACAATAAAATTAAGCACACAAAATATGTTATAGCTTAAAACGGACGTAATGAGTTTCCCAGTTACAAAAATATATAAATATGTCAATTTCCTTAATGTCAAAATGCTCCGTTATTTAGAAAACAATTCAAAAACTCGAATTTCAACTAAAATAGAAGATGGTTTTTCTATTTCGGCTTAGTTGTGTTTATTACGAGCGTTTTTTTCAAAGGGTCATAATAAATGATATTTTTGTATTGTGTGCGCAAAATCAGTGTTTTTTTGATGTATCGAGAATGCATTTTTAGTCGACTAGACTGATGTAGATTAAGCAATTGCATAAAATCCGCTAACTCGGCCATTTTAAATACATATTTAAATTTTAGTTGAACTATCACTTTAAAAAAAAACCTGTAATTTCCTCATACTTTAAATACCTACTCGTGCACGAGTTTGATCCTTAACAAATTTAAATTCAATTAAATGATACCCGTCCACTTTACCTCAATCTCGAACTTTTAATTGACGTTCACGGACGAGGGAAGGAAGTGCCCCACTCGTCCGTTTTTTTTTTATGATGAAAAGGAAACCGCAACGTCCGTTCAAAATTAAACGGTAAAAATGAAGGGAGAGGGGGGGAGTTTCCGCCCAGATTTTTTTTTATTAATAATGCCTCCGCTGAAACAATCCGCGGACGATATGAAATTTTCATGAAAAGCGAAACGTCGCGCTGAATGATACCGAACAACTGAAATTGCATTTAATTCAGGACGATTGTTGTCTGTTTCGTAGTGTTTCGAGTATTTTGTTTTTTTTTTCGTTTGGACGAGAACAATGTGGTAACTAATAGGAATCGTTCGTTTGTATATTGGATGTAAATGCGATGGCAATTTTTGAATTTCGTTTTTTTAGTACGAGGGGTGATCAAAAAGTAAGGTTACATGGTCTAGAGGTACTCTAGAGGTATTTTCGTCAATTTAGGCTATTGATCGGAGGTCTTTTTACTCTAATGATTTCTATTGGATAATATTGTATGTTCAATAAAAATTGAACATACAATATTATCCAATATAAATCATCAAAGTAAAAAGACCTCCGGTCGATAGAACAGATTGACGATAAATATTCATTCATTAAATTAGATATACAGAAAGTTTTTCTTTTAAGTATACATACCCCTATATATACATACCCCGTATTTCAACAGAATATATAGGGATCTCGGTTATTTGAAAAGATAGAGTCGGTTAAATTGAGGCAAATTTGCATATTTTAGGGCTCAATAATAATCTAAAAACAAATTTGAAATATCTTCTTTTGTTTTTCAGTTTGTAAGGTATATTCCCGAAATACTCAGTTTAAATGCCAGAACTTTAGGAAATTTGTTTTGTACTGTTTCCAATCTATCTACATGGGTTTTGTATACCGGTGACCATATGAGGCAACAATATTCAAGATATGATGTTACGAACGCGTTGTATAAGATAACTAGAGCACGTATGCTAAAATCACTCGTACTCCGCTTAACGAACCCTAGCATTTTATTGGCATTATTTATTGTGTGGTCAATATGTAAGTTATATGTAAGCTTAGGGTCTAATATTACACCGAGGTACCTTATGTAATTCACCCTACTAAGTGAAATAGCGTTCAAATTATAGATGGGTATTTTAATACGTGAGAAAGGCATAAACTGAAACTTATTAATATTAAGTTTCATATTGTTAGACAGGCACCAAGTGTGAATTAAAGACAAATTGCTCTGAATAATAGAACAATAATCTGTTCCACTGATTTTTTTAAATATCTTTAAGTAAGTACTTCAGATAAGTCGTTGATAAAGATGGTAAATAGTAATGGTCCCAGATGGGAACCTTGGGGTACATCCGACGTTGCGTAAAATGTATCTGAGATAGAGTCGTTTATCTTAACAAACTGAGCCCTGCCAGTTAAATATGACAATCCATTTCAGTAAAGGGTCGCCTATACCATAACCACGATATTTTTGCAATAAGATAGAGTGACTTACGCAATCAAAAGCTTTGCTGAAGTCTGTGTATATAGAATGCACTTCAGCTCCACTTTCGATAGCCTTGACAATGTAATCAGTGAAAACAAGAATATTAGTTTGTGTTGAACGACTCCTAAAAAACCCATGCTGGTTTTGGGTGATAATATTACGAAAAACGTGAGTAAACTGATTATATAATAATTTCTCAAAGACCTTGGGTATAACTGACAGTATAGAAATTAGCCTATAGTTACTTACCTTGGATTTAGAACCGGATTTGTGGATTAGTGTTACAAATGATAATTTCCATTCATCAGGGAAGATACCGGAAGTTAAAGATAGAGAGAACAGTTTGTATAGTGAATTGTAAAGCGATCTACTACAATTACTAAGAAATATCGGAGATATTGTCAGGGCCAGGGCCAGAAGTGAAGTAACCTTCAACCTTGAAAGTTCAAATAATACTTGATCGGAAGTTGTATACACGTTATTTAAGTTTGTTGTTAAATTAGAAGTAGGGGTGTTTCATCATTATCTGGAATGTAAACAAAAAAAAGTACTTCGCAAATAAATGTTGTCACCTGCTGTAGCACTATCGTCTTTATAGGTCAAAATCATTGGAATGCCAGATGATTTATACTTATTATGAACAAAAGACCAAAAAGACTTAATGTTATGCGGAATGGAAAGTTCAATGTTATCCAAATACCGTCTGTAGAACAGCATTATTTCAGTTTTATATTGGGTTCTAATACACGTAAATAATTCGTAGTCAGCCGAATTTGAGGATAGTTTCCATTTTTTTGTGAGCTTCTTTTTTAGATTTTATCATAACAATTAACTTTTTTCAAAACCAGGAAGGGTAACAATCTAACTGTACAGGTTTTTTGACACATACAGATCAATTACAAAATAAATTATATCATAGAAAATCAGACTAGCCGAATTAATATCGGAGCACTTATATAAATAAGTTCAAAAACTATTGAATCAAGACATTTACAACTTTGACATTATACAGGCAGTTTTTAACGAGAAATCTAGTAACATATTTTATTTTAAAATAACTATAGCATTTACCTTGGGACCATACCCAACTTTTGCTTTTCTTATGGGCGCCATTTAAGATTTTCATATTTTTTGAAAGAATATTTATTTCTGAACTCAATAATGTATCACACTTATAGTTTATTGTACATTTTATATGAAACATTTTAATCGTTTTTTTTTTGTAAAGAGTGGCTTGAAAACAATTGAGTAACTTACTCATTTGACAACTCCTAGGACCCATAGTTTGAAGACAGGCATCCAGCTGAATAATTACTGTACTGATAGAAAATGTATTTGTTTATAAACGAAATACTGGTACGACATTTTGAATATTTATAAATTGCTTAACTGTCTTTGGATTATCATAGGATTTTGTCATATTATGTCTTTATTGACCGTGTTTTGGGTTTGTGACTGTAAGTGGCTTGATTGACTGTCTTTTGACTATGCTAGGATTTTGTCTGATTATGTCTCTCTATAGACTGCCTTTCAGCTATTGTGATATTATGATTGTAAGTCACTTAAATCACCATATCAAATAGAGTCAATGTAGCGATTTAATGACAAAATACTAATAAGTTAAAAGACAGCTAACCAAGTAACTTACAATCATAATACCAGAACAGTCGAAATACAGCCTATAGAGACATAATCAGACAAAATCTTACCATAGTCTTACCATACGACAGTTACCCAAGTGACTCACAGTCATTATGTTACAATAGTCAAAATGTGAATTTATGACTGTTGACACTTGACATAAGTCGGCGGTAGCCAACATTTAAACTATAATGACAGTTGACATAAGTCGGCGTAAGAAGACATTTAACTAATCGTGCTAACTTGACACGAGTTTGAATTGAACTACACTCAAGTGCATAGAAATCCGCCCACCCATCCTTTTTTATTTTCTGTAATATAATCACTGTTGCGATACTACGAACAAAACGTTTGGTACTTTACTATAAAATAGACTATCAAATAGGCATTGGACGGTAGAACTTCTGACATTCAGCACTCTGGCCAAATATCACTGGCTTCGCCAATCTTCCAAAAAGAGCTACAACTTTTGCACAATCTACAGCACTTAAAACTATGATGAACACAGCAACCTTTAGTCCCACATTCCCACATCCACTGAAGATCAAAACAAAAAATCAAAAACAGTTCTAGACATCTTGATACTTTATGCATAATGTTGAATGGACAGCATATCTTTAAATTTCATTTGTGATAATTTTTCTTCAATAAATAAACTAATAAGTACCATATGTTTTTTTGTATACCCTGATAGTCTATTTTAACGTAAAATACCAAACGTTTTATTCGCATTATTGCAAGAGTAATACTATTATACAAAAATTAAAAATAAATAATGGGTGAGCCGTTTTCTTTGCACGTAAGTGTATAATGAGATGGCCATGTTGTTGTTTTTCTTTGTGACAGTTACGATACATATTTTAACAGTTGTGGTGTGTTTTAAAGTAACGAGTGTCTTCCACTCCCAGACTAAGCATGAAGTAAAATTTCGAGTTTAGAAAAGCCCCGCGTAGAAAATTTGTCGAGGGTCGCGCAGCGACCCGAGACAAATTTTCACGGGGCTTTTCTAAACTCGAAATTTTACTTCATGCGCCACGCGTACAAACCACTGATTTACAGTTAAGTTAAAAATATATAACGCTTAAATGTGATGGTGATCAATATTTATTGAGGTAATTCTTTTTGTTAGCTTCAGTCGATTTTTGAGATTTTTTAAACTGAACCGGGGGTAAACGTGTATGGGAAGCATAAAACTTAAGTTCATTTTTGTGATGAGACTTACCGTTTAGCCGCAAATCGTATTTTAAGTTCCAATTTTGAGGTTATATATGTACGTATTTTCGGCTAAATACGTACATTGCAGGTATAAATTGGGCACACGATGAAATTATGTTCTAAATTATAACGGAATTAATCGAAGTTGTAGTATTACCTTCATGTATACAACCATTATCACAATATTAATTTTGCACTACAATTGACATCTACTGACGTTTTTTTTTTAAATAATCGATATACAATTCTAGATCCTATATTAGTAATCTCTAGATTATAACTATTTTAACTTATGATATTAAAAATAGATGGCGCTAGGTGTAATAAAATTAAATAAATTATATCCGTTCACGAAAATTTGCTCCAATTATTACAATTATGACTTCTAAGATTAATATTATAATAAAAATACTCTATTTTGTTTCTAACACGTGTAAGCGTTAATTCGTGTTGTGCTGCAAACAATTTTGTTAGCCTACAGATATTCCAGATTAATCCGAGTTGATTTTCGTAAACGGTTATCGTAGATTTATTTAAATCAAAAGTCTACCGCAATTTTATATACTATAACTGAGTAAGTAAAGAAAATATAATATAGTCTTTGTAAGACTAACTTGTTGTAGATTGCGAAAAGAATCGCACTTTTAATGTTTGAAGTATTCTGCAACCAAGAATTGGCAATTTCATTTATACTAATGTTTGAACGGTAACGTGACCGCCAGTCTAAGGTGTCAAATTGTTTAGAGGGTATGGCAAAGCTATACTGAGGAGAGATAAATCTCGAAACGCGTCTATAGATGGCCTGAATAATTTGACCCAAATTGTTACATTTGCAGTAGGTTACTGTATGTAACAGCAAACACTTGTTGTATAATTCAATGTCCGTCGGGGTATTAGCCCGGGAAGTAGTTGTTTCAATGAGTGTTTGATATAGTCTTTGTAAGACTAACTTGTTGTAGATTGCGAAAAGAATCGCACTTTTAATGTTTGAAGTATTCTGCAACCAAGAATTGGCAATTTCATTTATACTAAAGAAAAATTGATGTGTGATTATCTAGTTGCAATAATGCTATGAGATCTATATACTGAAAAAAAATAGAATAGTGCAGAAAAATGTATAACATAACCTAAAAAGTAAATTGTTATATAGACCCGCTCATTCATTGAGATGTAGGGAAAAATGCAAGAATTACCTATTTTGTTAACAGTTTTGGAATAATAATAAAAGTAGAATAAACTTAGTTTGTGCAGCTTTTCCATACTGTTGATATTTAAGTCATCATATCTTAAACGGAAAAAGTGCTACGATGGACACCACCATTTTTTTACTTTATGTTTTGTGTGATAATCGATACTTATTATTATTATAAAAGATTGACAGTTATAATTTAATTTTGACTGCTAACAATGATTGACTGCTGTCAAGATTTTATTGGTTAATAGATATGACGTCATTGTTTCTAAAGCACTCTGTACAAATAATAAAATATTATAATTTTAAGTATTAGATCTAAAATAAATAATGAGTGTGGTACATCACTGAGTTCAGAAAAAATATTCTATCAAAAAATATAAAAATCCAAAATGGCGCCTATAAGAAAAACAAAAGTTAGCTATGGTCCCTGGGTAAATGTTATAGTTATCTTAAAAAAATATACGCTACTAGATTCCTCATTAAAAAGTACCTGTATATTGTCAAAGTTCTAAATGTCCAGATTTAGCAGTTTTTGAATAAAATAATAAAAACGATCCTTCAAAAAAACAGTTTTTTGTTGATATCTGGAAAACAAAATAAGATATTTCAAAATTGTTTTCAGATTATTGTTAGTCCCTAAAATACGCAACTTCGCCCCAATTTAACCGACTCTCTATCTCTTCAAATAACTGAGATCCTCTTACATTCTGTCGAAATACGGACACCCTGTATTTGAAAAGGGTTAAAATTAAAGCTTTAAACGAGTGTTTTCCACTCCCAGGTTAAGCCTAAAGTAAAATTTGGAGTTTAGAAAAGGCTTAAAATTTGGTTTGGTCGCGTAATACATTTTCTAACTCCTCTTAAACACAAATTTCCATACGATAATTAACAGTATTTAACAATTCCCTCTTGAGAATTACAACCTCGAATAATATTCCCGTAATTAATAGGTTTATAACGTGCACCAAAAAAAAAACAACCTCGCTACCAGTTAAATTTCCCATAACAGATAATTCTAATCGTACACACAATGTACGAAAGCCCTCTTGTAATTAAGTGAATTAATTGCGAACTCGAAGAGGAAAACTTGCTGTGTAATTGCACGATTATTCCCATTTCACTTTCGTCGAGTTATAAAAAAAGCGTGCTCCTATATTCGAAACTTTTGCGCCCCCGTTTTCCACTTACCTACAGCAACTTATATACATATAAATGAGAAGTTGTAATTAAAACTGAAATTGGCTTCTTCCTTTATGTGAGTTGGTGTTTGGGAAATGCGTGGAAACTAATATGGGGAAACATTGTAAATTCTGATTGAGTTGGTGCGAGGTATTAAGTAAATGTGCAACGTGTAATTAATATTATGTATATACGTATAATCTAGCTTGATTTTGATTTGATAGATTATAAAGGGGTATTTTTTTTTCTTAATGTATCCCGATAATTACACCATTTGTGAAATTCGCAAGAATTCGTTGTTTTTTCAAGAGATCAATTTAGAGCTTTTATCAAGATACTAACAGACGCGTTTCGGACTTCACGGTCCTATTCGGTCTGGTCCGGACCCAGTGCTGAGTAATACTAAACACTTCTAACTATATGAAGCCAATTTGTGAACACTATTAAATGGATTCGATAGCTAACGCTATCTAATGCTTCATAGTGGCATCGTCAATGACACGAATGCACAAAGTGCATAAACAGGTCACTGTTTAGTCCTCGGAGCTGGGCCGGGGCCACACTGAAGAGGGCCTCGAAGTCCGAAACGCGTCTGTGGGTATCTAGTGCCGGAATACTGAACTCAAATTCAATTTTGATATTTGTTTTCTGGTTTTACAAACAGAATATAGCTCCATGAACGAAACAGTGACTTGTATATGCACTTTGTGCATTCGAGTCATTGACAATGCCACTATGGAGCATTAGATGGCGTTAGCTATCAAATCCATTTAATAGTGTTAATATATTGGCTTGATATAGTCAAAAATGTTCAGTATTCCTCAGCACTGGGTCGGGACCACACTGAAGAGGACCTTGAAGTCCGAAGCGAGTCTGTGGGTATCTCGATAAAAGCTCTAAATTGATCTCTTTAAAAAAAACAACGAATTCTTGCGAATTGCCCAAATGGAGTAATTACCAGGATACATTAAGTAAAAAAATATCCCTTTATAATCTATAAAATCAATATCAAGCTAGATTATACTTATATACATATTATTAATTAACACAAAATAAGTTACAAGTGTTTGAAATGACAACATACTTACTTTTGTGTTTTTAAATACAGAATTTCGGGATATTCCAAACTACTTTGCAATCTTGTAGTGCAGAAACAGGATTTTCTTCCACAAAGCATAAAATAATTTTAACTCATCGCTTTAAACGTGATTCGATTTCTTCCACTTTTAGTGTGAATTAACTATATAGCCTTCTGAAGAAAACTTTGTGATGATCGTATGGACACGGAATTGCTCGTTCTTCTTGTACACGGAATTGCTCGTTCGGGATATTTTGCCATAAATAGGTCCCTTACACTCCTCAAGCCAGAGCTGGGATGAATCCTCAAAAACAGGATTCGAATCACGAATACGAATCACCTAATATGATTCGAATCACGAATACTCGAATAAAGGATTCGTAAGTGAAAAATATGATTCGAATCAAAGATTCGAATCCTCATTTTTGAATCACGGATACAAATCCTTTAAAAATAAATTTGAATCTATTATTTGCAACCAGTAATATTTTATTCCATCAGTTTCTATTAACAAAAATGTTCATTTACCGACTAAATATCTGATTATATAATAATTTTAATTAATGATGATATATGTGTTATTGAACTTAATTTTGAATCTGTGTTTTATACGCGTGGCGCATGAAGTAACATTTCGAGTTTAGAAAAGCCCCGTGAAAATTTTCTACGCGGGGCTTTTCTAAACTCGAAATTTTACTTCATGCTTAGTCTGGGAGTGGACAACATTCGTTCTTAGAAGTTTCAAATTAAAGGATCACTCTAGATTACTAAGTTTATTATCATTTTACAAAGGCTACAGCTCGAAGGACCAATCATGGTCTTCGGAGACCGAAGGACTACAGGAAATCGAAGTTTATTTACAAGAAAACAACGAATATCTGAAGGTTTACAGCATGGATAGGAAAGAAAACATCCAATTTTGAAAAAATATCGAAGTTGGGTTGGTTTTCAGTGCGTTTTTAACTTCACTTTAAATCAGTGTTTTATACGCGTGGCGCATGAAGTAAAATTTCGAGTTTAGAAAAGCCCCGTGAAAATTTGTCTCGGGTCGCTGCGCGACCCTCGACAAATTTTCCACGCGGGGCTTTTCTAAACTCGAAATTTTACTTCATGCTTAGTCTGGGAGTGGACCGTCAAGATTTTCGACATGTCGAGATTTTCGATATTTCTAGATTTATGTCGATTTATTCACAGTTTGTTATTGTATTAAATGCAACTTTAATATTAAATAAAAACGGTTTCTTTAGGAATAGAATATTCACCCATTAAGTGCCGAGCAAATTATAAAGTTAACTCTAAAATTTAATTTTAGCTAGAATTTTGCGTCTTTTTCTATGATTTCAATAAATGATTTATTATATTACATACGTAGATTTTTTAAAAGAGTTAAATTTCAAATTCAAACGAGTGCTGTCCACTCCCAGACTAAGCATGAAGTAAAATTTCGAGTTTAGAAAAGCCCCGCGTAGAAAATTTGTCGAGGGTCGCGCAGCGACCCGAGACAAATTTTCGCGGGGCTTTTCTAAACTCGAAATTTTACTTCATGCGCCACGCGTATAAAACACTGATTTAAAGTGAAGTTAAAAATGCACTGAAAACCAACCCAACTTCGATATTTTTTCATAATTAGATGTTTTCTTTCCTATCCATGCTGTAAACCTTCAGATATTCGTTGTTTTCTTGTAAAAAAACTTCGATTCCCTGTAGTCCTTCGGTCTCCGAAGACCATGGTTGGTCCTTTGAGCTGTAGCCTTTGTAAAATGGTAATAAACTTAGTAATCTAGAGTGATCCTTCAATTTGAAACTTTTAAGAACGATTGTTGTCCACTCCCAGACTAAGCATGAAGTAAAATTTCGAGTTTAGAAAAGCCCCGCGTAGAAAATTTGTCTCGGGTCGCTGCGCGACCCTCGACAAATTTTCACGGGGCTTTTCTAAACTCGAAATTTTACTTCATGCGCCACGCGTATAAAACACTGATTTCAAGTGAAGTTAAAAATATACTATTACCGTTGGATATTTTTCATGGTAAAGTAACCAAATATGCATTCACAAATATTTGAATTATTCGAAAATTTTAAATATTTATATCCAAATATGAATAATTTAGTGATTTAAATATTCATATTAGAATATTTAACTATTTGAATTAATCGAATTCGAATCCCAGCCTTAATAGCGATGATTCGAATTATTTAGGAGGATTTGAATTTGTGAATGAGGATTCGAATCCTTTTATAAGGATTCGATTCCTTTTATAAAGATTCAAATCCTTTTATAAGAATTCGAATCCTTTTATAAGGATTCGAATCCTTTTATAAGAATTCGAATCCTTTTATAAGGATTCGAATCATCTACGTCTGGATTCGAATACGAATCCTTTTAAAAAAATATAACGAATCCGGATCACGAATCCGTTTTCACTAAAGTATTCGAATACCTCTTTTGAATCCTCTAAAAGGATTCGAATCCGGGAATCGAATCCTGAATGATTCGAATCCTGCCCAGCTCTGCTTCAAGCTGTTATAATAGTGATGACAGGTTACTATTTCAACTCTTTCTTCTATGGAACACGTTACTACTGAGAACTTTTACGCGTACGAAATAGAAACAAATTTTATTACTAATTGACGTTTCAATGCGTAAGTATGGTTGCCTACAATAAAACATAAAACATAGTACATACGAACGTTCTAATGCGTTTTCTTATCTGGGTATACATAGGGATTTGTATACGGTAATAAAAAATTCCCTATACCCACTGAGCAAAAAACAAACAAATAACGTCATATCAACATTATCGCAACATTAAACGTTGTTTTAATGTTGATGATACATTACTAAGATATGATTGCTCAGTGGGTATATTACTCAAAATTGTAATTATTATTATTTATGTAAAATGCTTAGTTTAATGTAATCTTCTTCTTTTGCAGGCTATTAAAGAAGCTTGGCTGACTTATCCATATCACTGCTGTGCGTTTAAGTTTCCATACACGCACAATCCTGACGAATTTGAGCACCATCAGAGATTTGTCAAGCAAATTCAAGATGCTTGCTCTTCGAAAAACAAAACGGTCAGCTATGTACTTCAAAGGAATTCCAGCCCCGCACTCAAAGCTCTATTAAGGTAAATAATTTCAAACAATCTAAATATGAAAAGCAAGTCACAGAACACTCAAAAGTGTTTACTTTCTTTAATTAAGCATAAGGTAAAATTTTAAGTTAAGAAAAATTTAAAAATTTGGATCTATTCAGATGACAAAAGATGAAACGAAAAAATGGTTATGTATTTATCCCACTGAGCAAAAAGAAACAAATAACGTTATATTAACATTGAAGCAACATTAAATGTTGTTTTAATGTTGATGAAACATTACTTTGATGTGTTTGCTTAGTGGGATAATACTCTTGGATTTTGAGATATTATCTTTTTCATATTTAATCGTCATTTCAAAAACGACGAATACCTTCAAAACTGTAAAAATTTTGACAAATTGACAAAAATGTAAAAATTTACCAAATCAACAAAAATGTAAAATTCTAAAGGAGTAATTATGTATGAGGGGTGATCAAAAAGTAAGGTATTTAATTGATGAGGCGGATACATGATGAAACTCCATAATACTATTTGAAATAAAACAACGCAGTTGGGAGGGTTTCACTTTTATTGTTGAACACTGCAACATGTTTCACCACACAGTGGCTTCATCAGGCAGATGAAATAATTTCATCTGCCTGATGAAGCCACTGTGTGGTGAAACATGTTGCAGTGTTCAACAATAAAAGTGAAACCCTCCCAACTGCGTTGTTTTATTTCAAAAAGTAAGGTTACAAAATGTACACCTTTTATTGCAGGCTTGGTAACCTTACTTTTTGATCGCTCTTTGTAGATTTTAACCTAAATTGGTAAACTGTTTTTGAAAGATAATTGTCCCCTCCCAGAAAAAAATTGTTATATAGACCCGCTCATTCATTCAACTGCTTAATGGTTACACTATCGAAAACAAGTGTTTTGATATTTCCAGAGATTTTAGCTATTATATAATTTTTCAGATTAATGCCAATGAATGCTAGTTTGGACCAACCGCTCTCAGAAGACGAAGACGTCTGGAACGAGAGCGAGGAAATTTTCCACAACAAAACCCTAGCTGCCAACAACGCCTACCCCATCACCACAGCACTCTGCGGTGAAATATACAGGGATTACCATGAGGTAAATTTAAAATTAGTACAGGTGCATATATTTCAACACCTCAAATATTTATTTTAAAACTAACTTACTGTTTACTCCATTTAGGTAAAATGCTACCCAGCACCAGATCCTTTTAACCCTTGTGAAGACCTGATGGGAAACTGGGTGCTCAGGGTGCCGGTTTGGTTCATCTCCTTATCAGCTGTGATTGGGAATTTGTTTGTGGTGATTGTGATAGCCACATCGCATTTTCGACTAACGGTGTCGAAGTTTTTGATGTGCAATTTGGCAGCGGCGGATTTGACCATCGGGATGCATCTGTTTTTGATCGCTGTCGTCGATGCATGTTCCATAGGAACCTATTTTAATTACGCCATCGATTGGCAAGAAGGTAATTAATTAAATATAACACTATCTTAAGGTAATTCCATCTCAAATCAAATCAACCCGAGCTTAAATTGAAATATAAACATTTTAGACGTATTGTACGCAAGGCCGTTGTGGGGGTCGCGTTGTTTTGTTCGTTAGATCCAAGAAGATGCGAGCGGTTTTTATAGTTTATTTACAGAAAATATATATACAAGTATAGATAGACAAAGTTCAGCGCGGTGCTGAGAATCGGTGCGGATCCAGTAGATGAACTTCGTCTAGGTGTAACCGTCGTGGGGTCCCGTAACGTTCCGCGGTGGCCCTTGTCGGTGAGCTGCGCCGCGAGGTGACAGGCGCTCTTGCTGGTCCTCGCCTCCTGAGCGTCGTCGGAATCGGCGACAGTAGCCTTGGGTGGCTCGGACTTCGTCTCGGCGTCGTCGGGATAGGCGATAGTAGTTTTGGGCAGTTCCCGTAGTACCGCTGGCGCTGCGTCCTTCTGTTGGCGTGGCGGCGTCGTCGGTGCGAGGTGCTCTAGGTCTGCTGGTGCCGGACCGGAAGGCGTAGGTAGCATTGAAGAATGCGAAGGCGTGCCGTGGTGATCGCGTCGTAGAGAGCCTTGAGGGAGCTCGTTTGTATTCACAGGCCGTGGTGAGCCTGTGTCTTTTCAGCACGTGCCTTGGTGAGCTCGTGTTTTGCCAGACTGTCGTACTGACTGTGCTAGCGGTCGACTGCAGTGTGCAGATCGAAGTGAAGAAAAGAGAGGTGCGTGGCCTCTTTATATGAGCCATGTGACCATAGCCGTCGTGTGGGTGTAGGGCGCGCTCTTTGCTTGAGTTGTGTGCGTCCCTTTTTTTTGGTGGGGGATCGTGCGTACCGGGTGCCGCTGGTGGTGAGTCACCCTAGTGGCGAGCGTCTTTCGCGCGCCTGGACGCGGATCGCCACAGCCGTAGCCAGGGGTGGGGGGGGGTTGTTAGGTAGGTTCAACCCCCCCCCCCCCCCCCCCCCCTCCAGAAATTTTCAAAATTTTAAATTTTTGTATTGCCCTGAAAGAGCAAAAACAATATTTGTACCAGTAACCCCCCTCTCCCCCGATTTTTTTTCTAGCTACGGCCTTGATTCTGCATTAGGATATGTACCAGGTCAGTAAATATGAAACCGGAATTTTTTAATAGAAAATACACATTTATTGTAGGAAAATGATACAAAATATTTTATTCAAAGTATTTCCCATCGCTAGCTGCACATTTTTCCCATCAATCTGCCAATTTGTGGATGCCACGCCAAAAAAATTGTTGATCGTTTAAGGCAAACCAATCATTAAGCCATTTTTGTGCATTTTTGTAAGAAGTGAAGCGCTGCTCAGCAAGTGCGTGTCCCATCGATGCAAATAAGCAGTCATCGGATAGAGCTAAGTATGATAAGTAAGCCGCATTCGGAAGTATTTCATCGCCAGTCGAAATTCGATAAAGAAATGATTTTCTTTTGTACCTGGTGAGCAGTATTTCGTAAATGGTTTTTCGGTTTTCCTGCCGTCATCATGTAGAACCCATTTTCCTACCTTCTGGATCTCCCTTAAGGCGTTCAAACGTATGAAGGCGACTTCTCGTGTCACATTTAACTGATAGGCAAGTTGTTGTTGCGTTCGAGCATCATCCTCATCCAACAATGCTTGCAATGCGGCGTCTTCAAACTTTCTTTTGTACCTGGTGAGCAGTATTTCGTAAATGGTTTTCCGGTTTTCCTGCCGTCATCATGTGGAACCCATTTACCTACCTTCTGGATCTCTCTTAAGGCGTTCAAACGTATGAAGGCGACTTCCCGTGTCACATTTAACTGATAGGCAAGTTGTTGGTGCGTTTGAGCATCATCCTCGTCCAACAATGCTTGCAATGCGGCGTCTTCAAACTTTCTCGGTGGTCTTCCGCGTTCTTGGTTTCTCACGTGAAAATCGCTACTTTTGAACATTTTATATCACTCAAAGAACTGTGATTTACCAAGAGCATGCTTATCGTAAGCTTCGACAAGCATATGATGCGATTTTGCAGCAGTTTTCTTCGAATGGTAACAGAAAATCAATGCTGTCGGCGAATCATCATTTTTAGGCTCAAAAACAGTCACCTTCAACGCTATGAAAACATATGAATTAGTATTAAATTTGTATTCTTGTGAGTTAAAAGTCTTTGATAAATGTAAACACAAGAATAAGGGACCAATAACGCGACTTAACAGTCACTATATTGACAACTAGAGCCATTTATAAGCAAGTTCCGGTTTCATATTCACAGACGTGGTATACTTGAAAGAAAAATTCTTTGTATGTTTATATCTGCAGCCATAACAATAAAAATTCTCACGAGCTTCTATCCTTAAATAAATATAGCTCCTTAAAACAACTCCGATATTCAATTTGTACATCAAATAACGTAATTCTTCACAATCGAATGCTTAACGCAACAACGATTTTTTTCTTCGCATTGATATAAAATGACGCCAACTTGGAGTATTGTATGGTAACCATGAATTACATTAAAAAGGGACTGTGCATGTCTGTATTGTATGCAATGGAATCCCACTTAATTGAATAAACGTGGCAAAGGAGCCCTTCAGGCGATTAACAGCCATGGTCGCCCTGAATTGCCTACAAATACAAACAAACTTCAACGTTTCGTATTGTCGTCGCCAGCGTGAATTCAAAACAGAAAACGCACTTAACGGAATATCTAAATTGCGTTTTCTCCAAGTGTAAGTGTGCAAAGCAAGACGCACTGCTTAAGAGCACATTCATGTATTTATTAAGATGCTTATGTTTCCAAATACGGGGGCTATCCAAATAGTAACTCACGTTTTGGAATTAAAAAAAAACTAAAGTGGCAGAAATAATTTTTATTATATACATTTGATATTAATTAATTTTAATTAATTAATGCCCAGTTGCACCAAAAAAATTAACCTCAAGTTCAAGGTGGCAGTTCCCCACTGAGCAAAAAACAAACAAATAACGTTGAATCAACATTGTAGCAACATTAAACGTTGTTTTAATGTTGATGAAACATATTTTCAATGTCTTTGCTCAGTGGGTCCTATTGTTCTAATATCACTTTGAACTCGAGTTCAGAGATAAGCCAGTTCAGCGTGGTTGGCGCAACCGGCCCTTACTCTTTAGCTATTTTGCCAAGTAAACTTTCCTTACGGTGGAATTCTTTTTGCGTAATAAATTATTTCACCCGGGTCCATGAATGTAGTGTGAACAGGGCTGTTATAGTTAAAACACTTTGTTTTAAAACAGCTTTAAACATGTTTAAAAACAGCCGTCGTGTTTTAAACGATTTTGCTTTAAACATGTTTTAAATCTTAAATTTTTTTAAAACATTTTTTATTATCCTAAATTTGCTAAATTATTGTTTTTAAATGTTGGCTAAATTGTTGAAGATATTTCAAATTACAATATTAAATATAACATTTTATTACAAGAAAATATCACAACTGTGTGTGCATAAATGTAATATTTATATACAGAATTTTTCTGTCAGGTATACATATGCCCACTGAGCAAAAAACAAACAAATAACGTTATATCAACATTGTAGCAACATTAAACGTTGTTTAAATGTTGATGAAACATTACTTGAATGTGTTTGCTCAGTGCATGTATACACTGTAAATTTTATCACATTCGTTGTTCGTTGTTAAAAGGTTTCAATTTGAATCTTTAAACGAGGGTTTTCCACTCCCAGACTAAGCATGAAGTAAAATTTCGAGTTTAGAAAAGCCTAATTTGGATTGGCCGCGTAGCGAAGCGGAGCGGCCAATCCAAATTAGGCTTTTCTAAACTCGAAATTTTACTTCATGCGCCACCCGTAAAAAACACTGAAATATCGTAAAGTTTAAAATATACGCCTTTAGCAATCTAATATGTAGATGTAAATAAAACGTGAGTCAAATTCTGCGCAGAACAAATTGTTTAAAACAGTGATTATAGGCAACCCAATAACTCTAACGTATATTAGGTTGCCTATAATCGTTGTTGTATGTATGTTTTCAAAAATTCACTGTAAACCAGTATTTTTAAGCGTGGCGCATGAAGTAAAATTTCGAGTTTAGAAAAGCCTGATTTGGATTGGCCGCTCCGCTTCGCTACGCGGCCAATCCAAATTCTTAGGCTTTTCTAAACTCGAAATTTTACTTCATGCTTAGTCTGGGAGTGGAAAACACTCGATAAAGCCTTAAATTAACAGCTTTGAAACAACAAATTCCCGCAAATTTTAAAAACGCTGTAATTATCGAGATATGTATACTCAAAAGAAAAATGACTTGTATGTTTTGTTTTAAACGTGTTTTAAATATGTTTTAAACATGTTTTTAATTGTTAATGTTTCAAACGCTGTTTTAATGAAAAAAAAACACGTTTTGTAAAAAAACTGTTTGTTTTAATTAAAATAAAAAAAACTTTTTTTTAACAACCCTCCCACTGAGCAAAAACAAACAAATAACGTTACATCAACATTGTAGCAACATTAAACGTTGTTTAAATGTTGATGAAACATTACTTAAATGTGTTTGCTCACTGTAAATTTTATCACATTCGTTGTTTTTTTTAAAGGTTTCAATTTGAATCTTTAAACGAGGGTTTTCCACTCCCAGACTAAGCATGAAGTAAAATTTCGAGTTTAGAAAAGCCTGAAAATTTGGATTGGCCGCGTAGCGAAGCGGAGCGGCCAATCCAAATTAGGCTTTTCTAAACTCGAAATTTTACTTCATGCGCCACCCGTATAAAACACTGGAATATCGTAAAGTTTAAAATATACGCCTTTAGCAATCTAATATGTAGATGTGATTAAAACGTGAGTCAAATTCTGCGCAGAACAAATTGTTTAAAACAGTGATTATAGGCAACCCTATAACTCTAACGTATATTAGGTTGAATATAATCGTTTATGTATGTATGTTTTCAAAAATTCACTGTAAACCAGTGTTTTTAAGCGTGGCGCATGAAGTAAAATTTCGAGTTTAGAAAAGCCTAATTTGGATTGGCCGCTCCGCTTCGCTACGCGGCCAATCCAAATTCTTAGGCTTTTCTAAACTCGAAATTTTACTTCATGCTTAGTCTGGGAGTGGAAAACACTCGTTAAAGCCTTAAATTAACAGCTTTGAAACAACAAATTCCCGCAAATTTAAAAAACGCTGTAATTATCGAGATATGTATACTCAAAAGAAAAATGACTTGTACGTTTTGTTTTAAACGTGTTTTAAATATGTTTTAAACATGTTTTTAATTGTTAATGTTTCAAACTCTGTTTTAATGAAAAAAACACGTTTTGTAAAAAAACTGTTTGTTTTAATTAAAATAAAAAAACTTTTTTTAACAACCCTCCCACTGAGCAAAAAACAAACAAATAACGTTATATTAACATTGTAGCAACATTAAACGTTATTTTAATGCTGATAAAACATTATTTAATTGTGTTTGCTCAGTGGGCTGATGTAACGGGGCGCTCGAACCGGAGGTGGCAGTATGTTGTTGTTAAGCAAGATTTCAATTTGCAATTTATAAATAATAAATTTAAGCCACATGCCACTTCCGTTCGGAACCCTATCACTTTCCGATAGCTCAGAAAAATAAAATATTTTTAATACTTACCCCTTTTTCCGTGTCTCGAACCACTCACAATTAACTTTAAGGATTTTAGGAGATATTATTTTTATGAATAAAAAGCAAGTCGTATTTTAGGAATAACAAATATTAAAGATTTATTTAGAGATAAATAGAAATTCAAAATTAATAACAATGAAAGAAAAAGAAGATACAAGAAACTAATAAGACAAAAAATATATATATGGAATTAAATAGAAACAAAAATTATGTTTAAACGAAAGAATTATTTTTATACAAAAATAATGATTGTTAAGCAGCAGAATTATTTTTAGACAAACACTTTTGTTTAAGAGAAAAATTAAAAAGTAAAGTTATATCTCGTAAAAATCTTAGAGAGTAAAATAAAATAGTACCAATCTATTTACCACCAATGTTAGCACTACAACACAAACTAACTCGACTTAATAAACACACTGATTATCACTGGATGAACTTGGAAAGAATACTTTTTGAACACTGAGAGGATACTAAATATTTTCTGGCTGTCCTGCTATTTTATAGCCAGAAAATTTGCTAAGGGGTAAGTTGGGGGTAGCAGAGCCCTGGAAGGGTATCTTCACCCTTACCTCATTGGTTGAGGATGTGGTAGGGATGCTTACTCCCCAAACCCATTGGTTACCCCTTGGCGTGGGTGCTCACTCTCAATCCTCATTGGTTGATCGCTCGCTCGACGCTGATTGGTTGATCATTTGAGCGACAACGGATTTGAGAGTGACACCTCTAAAATTTTGGTAAAAATATTATTGATATTTTTCCAAATTAAAAAAAAGATTCAGTTGTTTAGTGCAAAACAAGATTAATGATTAATTTGTTCTAACTGTTGGTGGGTCATAGATTGGCTAAATGCTAAAAGCGCATTTTAGATGTGAGAGAGAAAAAAAATATCAATCAATGAATATCTTAAAATAAAAATGTTTGTCGAGATTATGAATAACTCAAAATATATACAAAAGTAATACAAAAACAAATAACAGATATTAATTAATTGATTGATCGTTGATATCTGTGATTTAAAAAAAAATAGATTTGAATAAATTCATTAAAAAATGCGAAATGAAGAATAAGAAAAAAAAATATTTTTGGTAAACTGTACGTAAGCTAAAGAAATGTTTTACAATGCCTTAAGTACGGTCAGCGTAGTTTCGGGAATGAAACACTGTGGGTATAATCTTCCCTTTGTTTTCTTGAGCCGACGTTCTTTTGTAAACGTCACGTACGAAGAGATTTGGAAATTTTTAAATCTTGTTCAACTGAGCTTGGGGAACTTTGTTAATCCGCTTCAGCCGAACTTTGGAAATGTTGGTAATCCGAAACAGAAAAGGTTTATTACCTATCCCGAAAATACGCTGCCGGTTTATTACTTTATTACCCTAGGAATTATGAACACAAAAGGCAAACATTTCTTTACGAACTTAACAGATTTTCGGATTAAAATGAGAGTTTAATTTTTATTTAAATAACGAAATAAATTAAATGCAATGGGGTCCGATGTTAAATTGAAGAAAATTAAATCGCGGTATAAAAATTAAACGTGTTACGACGTGTCCAAATGACACGCCGGTAACACTGAGTGTGAATGATTGTAACGTTCAAATGATTTAAAGATATATGTGTGAATTAGCTAAAAATAAATTAATAAAAATAAAAATGGATGATGGCCGTATGGCGAAAGCCGAGGAGAACAAAGTAAAACAAACAAATTGACATGATTTTTATATTTTAGGTGATGGATGTAGGGTAGCTGGATTCCTGACAATATTCGGAAACGTCCTCTCAGTCTACACTCTAGCAGTAATCACCACGGAAAGATGGTACACCATAACCTGGGCCATCCACTTGAACAGACGCCTCAAACTACGAACAGCAGTCAGAGTAATGTTTGCCGGCTGGATCTGCGCCATTGCAATGGCCTCGTTACCCCTCGTAGGAGTCAGCAGCTACTCGAAAACCAGCATATGCTTACCTTTAGAAAACAATGGAAAAGCTGACGCGATTTACCTCTCGACCCTCCTCGCATTCAACGCGATAGCATTCGCTTTAATATGCGTTTGTTACGGGAGTATGTATAGATCCATAAGGAATGGAGGGAATACATGTTCTATAACTTCAGTTAGATCGGATTTAACTGTAGCGAAGAGAATGGCGCTTTTGGTTTTCACAGATTTCGCCTGTTGGGCCCCGATAGCGTTTTTTGGGCTAACCGCTCTCCTAGGATACCCATTGATAACAGTAACACAAACAAAGATACTTCTGGTCTTCTTCTACCCACTGAACTCATGCGCAAATCCTTACCTCTACGCTTTGCTAACCCAGCAATACAGAAGAGATTTCTTCATCTTAATGGGTAGGTATGGTTTATGCAAAGACAGAGCTGAGAGGCACAAAGGAGCAATCGGTGGTAAACCGCTTCCTTATGGTGCTGGGGGTCAATACAAAAGAAGCACCGGTGATACTTTGAAGACTCACAGTGGAGGAACTACGAATAACCACAGAGGTTCCGTCCTTACAACCATCGTGAGTATCGAGCTTCCGATTACAAGAAACGGTTCGAAGAATAGCGGAAGGAAGATCGATAATTTGAATACGGTTCCTGAGTATACGTTAAACCAGTTGGCTCACTTTGACATGACCGAGGAGTTTCGACACACGTCTACAGACAATTTGTAAATTTTATTTTTGTACATAATGAATGAAGATGGTCTTATTTATTGTTGAGTGTAAATATGTGTGTATGGATGTTGTTGATGTTGATTCATTCCGGACACTTATTTTTTTGTATTTAGAGTTATGTATAAACCCCAAAAATAAATAAGCTTTAAATCACATAAAAGTGTTTCCTTTTTTCATTTTGTTTTAAACAAATATGATAAATTTAAATCTGTGGTTTTGAGGAAAAACCAGTTGAGTCAGTTTTTTGGTTAAATCGAGTTAAGTGCGGATTTTAATACATATTTATCTATATTTTCATTTTCTGACCTTGAAACGATGTTATCTGACATAGGTTTCGCGTTATTTGGAGAAAACCTTACCAAGGAAGTGTAATTTGTAAGGAAAAACCAGTTGTGACATTTTTTTAAGAAAAACCAGTTATGTTTCATTTAGATGCACGTTAAATTCATAACATACATTTTTACAAGTTAACCATGAATTTAATGCTTTTTTATAATAATAATAATAATAATTCTTTATTAACGGACAAGCCATTTAGAATGTAGAGGCAAAAACATATAACTAAAATGTAAGACACAAAACATGAATCACAAATATGCACAAAGACACATATGTTAATCTGCGTAAACCACAATAGGGTTATAACATTTAGTGCACACCATCCGCGAGACTCCTAATTAAACCTAAAGATGAGTTAAAAAAGTCAATACGGCTACAAATGTCATTAGCCGTGCGCGTTAATCGAGTCATGGGGCAATTTAAACTACAAGTCGTCCTGCAAAATTCGTTATGAAGTAGCATGCGGCTACGTGTATGTCTAGGTGGTACATGATAATTAATCATACTAACAATATGACTTGAATCTATTTTGCAGTTTATGATTTTATAAAGAAAACACATATCTAATTCCATGCCACGATGTTGCAAAGTTGTGAGTCCTAGGTATGCCATCGTTTCCTCGGTTGTTAGGTGTATATTTTTCTGGGTCAATTTATATGACATAAACTTAATGAACTTAGTTTCCACTTTTTCCATCCTGTTGACATATGTAACATATGAGGGCGACCAAATCGTTCTACAATAATCAAAATGAGACCGAACAAGGGAGTTATACAGGATGTTAAAAGTGCGTACATCGACCAGATCTTTGGTAACACGTTTAATGAATCCTAGCACCTTATTTGCTTTATTGACTACGAAGTCAATGTGCGACTTAAATGATAGCTTTGAATCAAGCATGATCCCAAGATCCTTTACTAAATAAACTTGACTCAATGTTGAGTTATTTAACCTGTAGTTATATGTTATTCCGTTCCTCTTACGCGAAAAACATATAAAACTACAATTATTGATATTCAGCTGCATATCATTCAGTGCACACCATTTATTGACCAAGTCAATATCTTCTTGAATTTTGATACAGTCTGCTGTGTTCTTTACGGTACGGTAATGAGGACACCTTAGCGATTCGGACAGGTCGTTTATAAAAATAATAAATAGTAGTGGTCCTAAGTTGGACCCTTGTGGAACACCAGACGTTGAAATATATGGTTCTGAGAGGTAGGATTTAATTTTTACATACTGTTTCCTCTCTGACAAATATGTTGCTAGCCAGTTTAGAAACGGATTACCTAGACCAGTGGTCTCCAAACTACGGCCCGCGGGCCAAATCCGGCCCGCGACTTGCATGAATCCGGCCCGCGATTGTTTGTAATTTTTTTTGTAAATGTCATATTTTGAAATATTGTAACAATTGTTCCTTACATTTTTCATAATTTTATAAAATTAATCGGATCTTGGCTGACTTTATTATGTAGAATTGTATTTGTGGCCCGCGAAGAAGATAGTTTGGACACCCAGGACCTAGACCATACGCTTGCATTTTTTTAATGAGAATAACATGGTTGACAGAGTCAAATGCTTTGCTGAAGTCCGTGTAAATTGCATGGACTTCAGCATTATCATCGAGAGCTTTATGTATGTAATCCGTATATATGAATAAGTTGGTTAGTGTTGATCTGCTTTTATAAAAACCATGCTGGTGTTCCACAATGACCGATTTAAAAGTGTCGTAGATTGGCCTGTAGACTATTTTCTCAAATATTTTTGCCATCGTCGAGAGAATGGAAATAGGCCTGTAGTTTTCTACGTTAAATTTAGACTTGGATTTATGGATATAAATGATATGAGATAGATATTTGGAGCTATTTCAGAATACTTATGAAGTTGACTTGTAAAACTTTAAACGCAAATAACTCGAAATCATAAAAAAGTTAATTAACTGGTTTTTCCTCAAAGCCACACAAATAATATGAATATTTTTTTTAAGTACAAGGAATTTCCTTTTAGGTATACATGTTACGATTTTTCAATGTAAATTTTCACACATTTGTGATATTATTAAAAACTTTCAATTCAAAAACTCTAACGAGTCTTTTCCACTCCCAGACTAAGCATGAAGTAAAATTTCGAGTTTAGAAAAGCCAAATCAGGCTTTTCTAAACTCGAAATTTTACTTCATGCACCACGCGTATAAAACACTGATTTAAAATGAAGTTCAAAATACACTGCTTCGTTCTGATTACATGTTCATTAATTATACAAATGTTTATATGGAATATGTGAAAGTATACTTAAAAGACAAAATCCCTGTATACATACCTCAATGTATAAGCTGTACATTCGTTGATTTTATAAAAAAAAATTTAAAGTAAGCTTCAGTATCATAATCGAGTCTAGAAAAGCCTGAAAACATGGTTTGGTCGCGTATCGAAGTGAAGCAAACAAACCAAATATTCAGACTTTTCTAAACTTGAAATTTTACTTCATGCGCCATGCATATAAAACACAGTGAAGATAAAAATATACTATTTTAGAATACTGCCTAAGTAGTATATTTTGACTTAAGCATACTGTGTAACTGGTACATTTTGAACATCACTTGAAATCAGTGTGGCACATGAAGTAAAATTTCTAGTTTAAAAAAGCCTGAAAATTTGGTTTGGTCGCTCCACTTCGCTACATGACCAAACCCAATTTTCAACTTTTCTATACTCTAAGTTTTACTTCATGCTTAATCTGTGAGCTTAACGGTTGAATTTGAACTCTTATAAAATCATGAATATCTAAAGATTAACAGCATATACGCTGTAATTAGGTTATGCACACTTAAAAGAAAAACTTCCTGTATGAATAAATGGCATGCAAAAAATCATATCATACATGAAAATCTAATATTTATGTAATAGCAATGCAAATATCGAAGCTCATTTTTTACAATTATTTATATTTAATAACAGATATATTACAATCGTACTACAAACAGGTCAAACTAATAGCCATCTATTTTAGGACTCTCTGCGTACATATCATCTCCCTTCCGTTCGCCGGCCCAGTACTGTCTGTTCCTCTCCATGCGCATTTCAATAGTGCGGCTCATATGCTTTCGTCTGTTAGAGCACTCTCTGAAGTCCGCAAGGTAATCTGCACACTTCCTCATGCCTCTGTCCAAGCCGTAGGCTTCCAAGCACTCAACCAGATTAAGTTCCATTTCTCCGCATCGACCGTACCACTGATGGGTGACAAGACCGGCAGTGATGTCGGTGAATGGGGAACGTAACCATGGAGTAAACGCCATGTTTTACTGTAATGTTGTGAAGAGTGAAAGAATTGTAGAATACAAAAAACTTAATAGGATTTCATTTAAACACAAGACAGCAATACCTCGCATAATCCGAATAGTTGGTGTCACTAATATCCCGATTTTTTTAACTATTTTTACTTTAAGGTTAGGTCTTATGTCATCAGTAAACACAAATTATAAAAAATGTGCATTAAAAAACTGCGAAATCTATCCATTCTTGCTTTACCTTCATTGATTTAGTATATTATTGTAGTAACTATTTACTTATAAATAAATGGAAACACTTACGATCCCTGCGATTATCCAGAAAACTCTTTTCACTCTTCTTGTTTTATAAGACGTTGACTGTCAAATTTTCACCAAAGATAATGCATTGCAGAAATGCATTTACTGAAATTCATATATAACCAGTGCTCTAGTGTTTGAGAACGGAACTACCAACTTTCATTGTGATAAAATTCATAAATAACATATTATATAGATTTAGAGATTTTATAATTCTGATGTTGTTCCCACTGGCAATAATTTTGTTGGCAAAACTAATTTGTGGCCAACTTCGTTATTGTTGGGTGTCGTGTCAAAAGCCGGCGAGGTTACGTGGAATAATTTCATCTGAAATTTTAAAGAAAACATGGCAAATTTAAACGTGGTCCTCACCAAATTCTACAATGAATACAACACGAAAACTCCGAAGAAGCTCAAACTCATCGACGCCTACCTTTTCTACATCATGCTGACAGGAATTGTCCAATTCGTGTACTGTCTGTTGGTCGGCACATTTCCATTCAATTCATTCCTCAGTGGTTTCATTTCGACTGTGAGCTGTTTTGTACTTGGAGGTAAGAACAATAAATACCTAACAGTAATTATTTCCCAAAAACCTATTTGGATTTAAATTCAGAGGTATAACAAAATTGATTTTATAAATACTATTTTTTAACTTCTTGAAATAATCCATCTAGAGCTTCTTTATAGTTTGTTTCTTATACTGATTACTGTTAAAATAATTCAATTTGTATATTTTTCTTTCTAGTTTGTTTGAGGCTGCAGGTTAACCCAGAAAACAAGAGTCAGTTCTTCGGAATCAGTCCCGAACGTGGTTTTGCCGATTTCATGTTTGCACACGTCATTTTACATCTTGTTGTAATGAATTTCATAGGTTAAGCCCATTCTCTTGTAAGTGTTAAGTAATTTCGTACTCAAATAAACCACAAAACAAAAAACAGCTAAAACAAAATCACATCAATCCCACAAGTAATATAATTTTCAAAGGTTTATTATGGATTTTAATATAAGTCAACAATATACATAAATTAAGTAATAAATTTCATAATCAACGTTTTGTTTTTATCACCATATTTATCCCTCTGTAATCCATTATCCATAAATCCTGGATTATAAGGGTTAATACAAATTGATTTAATATCTATGTTCAAATTGTAGAAATTTAGACTCGGCTAATTTGTACAAATTAAGGGAATCTAAAATTGTCTTAAAAATGAAAAACAGTTAAAGTGTGTAACAATATGTATTGTTTATAAATATTTTTTAAATAGGAATTCTTATGTTTAAATTTGTTTTAAATTAGAATGATAAATAATGTGCATGTTGTTCTACAGCAAATAGAAATAAAATATTTAAGTAAAAAATGGTGCAATAAATACAAAATTAATAATTAAAATTTAATTTACGCGGTGTCATGAATAACTTGAGCTCCTCATCAGTTATTTTCGCCCTGCGTTCCTGATGCTCCTGAACGATAGGAGCTAGCGTCTCAATTAAAATCTTCTTTAACTCGCCTGTGAGCAATTCCCCTGAAGTGTAATCTTTCCGTATCTGCTCCAACCTTTCGTCATCCTCCAAAAAGAACGTCAAATATTGATAGGAAATATCCACTTCGCAATTCCCACCCAATTTCCTGTGATCCTCAACTGTTGCTTGTCCTCCGGAAAATGCGTGTTTGTTGACTTTATTTTTCAACTGTTTTGCTGTGTCCGTGAGGTAGATCGTCGAGTTGGGATCAGAGGCCGACATTTTCGTTTTGGCGCCTTGCAGGGCGGGGAAAAAAACGGAGTGCAAGAGGGCAGGTTTTTGGAAGCCGAGGCGTGGAGCTACGTCTCGGGTCATCCGAAAATAGGGGTCTTGATCGATGGCGCATGGGATCAAACAGGGGAGTTTTTTGCCGTTGAATATGTGGGGGAAGGAGGTGGAAAGGCAGGGTGTGGCTTGTACCGAGGGGAACATGATTTTTCCGATAACGTCGCTGTCGCCAAACCCAAAGATGCCTTTGACTTGGTTAAACGTTACGCATTTTTGAATGCGGATCATATTACGATAAAATTCTGAACATTGTCTGAAAAAGCATTATCAAATGATTATAACAATTAATTCAGTCCCTTTTTCACTTACCCAATATAATCCAAATCCGAGAATATAAATGTCTTTTCCACATTAAAGCCAATTGCAATAATGTCTTTAGCATTCTCAAAACCCATTTTATGTGCGTCTTCTAATTTGATATCTTTCCACAATGTCTTTTCATCGTCCGTTAATTGAATAACAAGAGGCACGTCGAATACGTCTTGGAGCCATTTGCAGAAAATGAAGGGAATCAAGTGGCCTAAATGCATCGAGCTGGAGGAGGGCCCCCGGCCCGTATAGAGGTAGAACGGTTTCTTTGCCTCATATTGGTTTAAAATGGAATGCATATCTCGGTGTGAGAAAAACATACCACGTCTTAAGAAGTGGTGCACTGGTTTGCCGGTGATTTTTTCGAAACGTTCGATTAGTTCCTGGTCGATTTTGGAACTACCAAAACGTTCTGTAAAGTTAAAGTTTTATCAATATAAATTTGAATGATATAAAAATAAATTATATATGCTACTTAACCCTTAACTAGACGTGTCTAAATACAGACATAACTAAGCGCATGGGGTCTTTAGCGTTCATAATAATAAATCTGCTAAACTTGACAAAAGATGTAAAAAAAATCTCTCTTCAATCTGAAAAAAAAATTGCAAAATACTGTCCCTTAGTATAAATGTATTAAACAAATTAGGCACTTGTGTGGTAGAACAGAATTTCCTGAACATAGGCAAGACAGTCCTGAAAATGTTGAGCCGAAAATGTACCATTCGGCACTGGCTCTCGCAGAAATAACACCATAAATATCCCGAAGGGTGCTCGTCCGGCGCACCACCTGGCATGTGCGCACAAGTTCCTTTGTTCAAATAAATGTGCGCCCAACGTAGTCAGGTTCGACTTTCTCATTTTTTGAGCAGTGGAAATACACGAACGTCGCTTGTTCTGCGCATGAGAGTGCCTAATTTGAAAAATTCCACTATACCTCTACTCATGTATTCCATACGAAAACGGGCCAGAGCTACTATGCTTATGATGCTTCATAAACTTAAAAACTTCTACGTTGACCTAACTAATAATGAATGGAACTTGGACAGTTTTTAATTGTAATAAAAATTGTAAAATTTCGGGTAATTTATTAATCACCTGTTAATTCATTTTTAGAACAAATCAAGAATCTTTAAAGTACTTGGGGTCTTAAAAGAACTTATGCGCCTTGTTAAGGGTTAATAAAATGAAGTATTTTTTCACAAAAATATTGGCGAGCAATCAAAACTTGTATAATAATGAGATGTTCAAAAACCAGCACTTGTGGACTAGGATGTATTTTAGTAAGTACTCACACATGAAATATTAAACATCAAATTATGAAGCAATATAATGGTAAATCTAAATTATATTTTAAACCCTCTTCATAACTAAAACTGTTAAAAGTTCAAATTTAACAATCTCCCCTAAATATTACATCATTCTCAACTCATTTATTTTTTTCTTGAATTAATTTACACTCACTTAAGTAAATTTCTTACTGTCTACGATTTTTACTTATAATTACAAAATTACTTTCATTTTAACTCAAAGAATGTAGAAGTAAGTTCTACCACACAATAATTGAGAAAATTATGTTTAGCTTACTTACTAACTAATTTATCATAGTCTATCCCTGTATCTGATTTTCCCACAACAGTCCAAGGGTCGACAATGTCGTCCTCTTCATTTTCGCCCCCTTCTTGTACTTTAACGTCCCCCATTTTATCACAGACTTCTTCAGTAGCCATATGGGTGAAGGGTGGTGAATGAAAGTGAGGTTATGTTTGCAGAGAAAAAAATATTTAAGAAAGTACCTTCATTCACAGACTCGCGTGCCGTGAATATTGAACTAAAATAAGCGCTATTTTATTAGTGGAAGTATTTTAATTATATGTTAATTAATTGAGGTACGTTGTGTAAAAATTCAAATTATGGTGGTTTACCATAGGCAACACAATGTACATTAAAATAGATGGTTGATATGTAGAGGTACTTAAAGATTAATTCTAACACTTATACTCGGAAGCGCTAGTGTGCTTTCAACAATTTAGAGAAAAAAATAATTTAAATTCATTACTACGCTGCCATTTCATATTTTATGTTTATATATTTATTTAAACTTAAAAAAGGAATAGTTTATAAATATAAACATGCATTAATGGGCTCGTTCATCAGAGACAATAGTTGGGAGTTTACTGCCAGCTGTTGGGGAATTCTCTAATAACCGAAGTGTTAATCGTGAACGTGTTTGAGATGTTTGTAATCGTACAAAGTAGATCGACCAGAGTACCGTTCATTAGATATCAACATGCATCACAAACAAATCCAAATATGTTGAATGTTTAACATTTTGATGAACGGGCCCAATTTCTCTATCTAGTGTCAACGTTTCGAATTACTTTTTTTCGCATGAAATTAAAATTGAACTTGCTTTTCTTGAATTAATTATCAGTGGACTTAATTGCAGCGCCACCTGGTATTTGTTATCTAGTAATAATATTTAAAATAAATGTGATTTGTGAAAAGTCAACTGTCAAACTACTACAATTGTTAAATGAAAAATTCCTCATACAACGCTACATTTGTTAGTTCTGTTCAAGAAATCGTTATTTGTAAATAGATTATAAATAAATGTGGTAAGTTATTGGATAATTAAACTATTAAAGAAACTGCAGCGACGGCGTAACTTCAGGGTCGGCCACAGCGCCAAGGCACACAAAATTTGAGGTTGGGATCGCGCTTTAGAAATACAAGGAATCACAGAACAAAGTCACCTTTCAATAACGAATACATATTACCTTGGGTCTCGGGCGTACCCTGAAGTTAGGCTGCGAGCCGCCGCTGGAAGAAAGAAGTTGAAACTTCATTTTATTAAATACACCGCGCGGTGTAACTACAATGTTATTCAAAAATTGTTGGCTTTAAAACTTTATTTGGTTCGCGGCAGATTTAGTCAGTCTAATCTTCAATATTCTTCTTTTAGTTACGTGAAGTGTTATCTAATAATTATTGTAGTAATCTCTTTCTTCACTAATTAGTTTTATTCACTAAATGTACATTTCGAACACTATGTGTTCATTCTCAATAGTAATACAATTGACAAATATGTTTATTTTATTAATTGACAGTGTCACTCAAACAAAAATTTCAAGAAGGGGATTATTTAGGGGGCTTAAATCGAAATTTAATAGCTTATCTTTATTTTTAAACATATAAATTGCTTCTAACATGTCTAGTTTATAAAAATTTGATTCTTTTAACAATTTAACATTATTTATATTTTTTTGTGAACGAAGGTTATTAGTGCTTTATTTGTCAAATTAATTTGATCTTCACGTAACTCACAATTAATTTATTATTAATAAGATTTAAAGATAAAATTGAAATAGACATTTTCCACATCAACGACTTCTAAAACTATGAATTGATTGATTTTGTTGACATGTATTTCACTATTACTATAATCTGTTTAATAACTAGGAGGAGCATTTTAAATTTCACGCGCCAAAACCTACAACTCTGATTGGCCGAGAGTGCGCCCATTTTACACTATGCTACTTACGTCATTATAAGACGCAACAGCTGACTTCGAAGCGTTACCGAGTTGCAACTTTGTTTGTCTGTTTCGTAATAACCTTTTGTGCGGTGTTTCTTTAGCATAGTTAAAATTTAGTTTTGTTTATATTGTTGTGATGGATTATGGACCCAGTAAAAACTCGGTAAAAATATCACCTTCACCTCCAAAAAAGCGTAAAAAGTTGGATTTGGGTCATTTATATCTGTCTGAAAAATAGTACATAATAAATATGTATAAGCAGGTGATAACAGATGATCCATATATGAAATTGACTGCTGTTGTATCAGACATTGTTGGTGCTGTAGGTGAGATATCAAATAGCATAATAATATGCATCAAATAATAAAATGTTTAATTTTTAGGAGTTGTAAATTCCATTGTCTATCGTACCATTACGAATATAAGAAATCCGGAGAGATTTGTAGCCCTGAACAGCTTGGAGGACATAATTACAAGTTTTGATGACGTAGTGAAGAGATCTGTGCATAGTTTCTTCTATAAAAATGAACTGCCAACTTTGAATAAAGTTTTAAAAGAAGTAAAGGATCATGGAGGCATGCCAAACATGAGTCATTCTACCTTGTATAGTTCATGAAACAAATCAATTTTAATTAAGATAGAGACCAGAGCTGGGCAGGATTCGAATCATTCAAGATTCGAATCCTGGATTCGAATCCTTTTAGAGGATTTAAAAGAGGCATTCGAATACTTTAGTTCAACTGGATTCGTTACATTTTTTAAGAGGATTCGTATTTGAGTCTAAATGTGGGTGATTCGAATCCTTATAGAAGGATTCGAATTCTTGTAAAAGGATTCGAATAATTACAAAAGGAGTTGAATCGTCAAAATTAATTGTGAGGAATATCATGAAAAATGTTTTTTTGTGTTTTTAAATTTCACGTTAAATCACTGTTTTATGCGCGTGGCGCATGACGTAAAATTTCGAGTTTAGAAAAGCCCAGAAAATTTGTCTCGGGTCGCTGCGCGACCCTCGACAAATTTTCACGGGGCTTTTCTAAACTCGAAATTTTACTTCATGCTTAGTCTGGGAGTGGAAACGCTCGTTCGAAACTTCAAAGTGAATGTTTTGATAAGAACATTAAATGATTGAAAATGTTTTTAAAGATAATAATCTAGTTTTCAAAATTTTGTTTAATATTGTTTGAAGTAAAACTGAAATGGTAGCCCCAATCTTAAATGTTAAATAAATGTTTGCAACATTTCCTTGACTAAAGATTTTTTCCCTGGCCTTTTAATATAAGTCTCTTCTGTGGAAAACCCCCATTCTGTTTAATAGTTTTCATTGTTTTTGCCAATATTTAATTTAATTTTATAAATGTTTACGAGTTTTGTAGTTTGCCTGCTGATTTTGACAAATTTAGTATCATATAACTTTTTTGTTAGTGCTTTGGTCAATTTGAATATAATTCCATGACTTTTCTCTGACTTTTCCGGTTTTAATGATATTCAGTGAATTTTTTATTTACGTAAATTTCAGGCATTAGTCGATTTTATAATAGAGTTCAATTTGAAGTTTTAAACGAGTGTTTCCTCTCCCAGGCTAAGCATGAAGTAAAATTTCGAGTTTAGAAAAGCCCCGTGAAAATTTGTCGAGGGTCGCGCAGCGACCCGAGACAAATTTTCGGGCTTTTCTAAACGCGTACAAAACACTGATTTGAAGTGGAGTTCAGAAACACACAAATACATCTTTAACCAGAGTAACAGCGAGTCAGATATTTAGTCTGTTATCAACGATGAGTGGTAATAATAAATAATTAGGTTTTGAATATTTTTGTTAAAACAACCGGTAACAATATTTATATATTAATGGTTGCAAAAAAATAATAAAATCAAATTTATTCTTAAAGGATTTGTATTCGTAATTCGAAAAAACAGGATTCGAATCATATTTATCTCTTACGAATCCTTTATTCGAGTATTCGGAATTCGAATCATATTAGGTGATTCGGTGATTCGGATTCCCACACACATTATTATATAAATTCCATATTATATTATGAACATAATGTAAATATGTTTCATTTCACAGATATATGGCGAGATACCGTATAAGCATTTTAATTAAACTGACGATATCGTTCTATGGAAAAGAAAATACTTAACCACAATTAAAAAGTGCAAAATGGATATTTGATTTTATTTAAAGAGTAATTATGAAATTATTTAAAATTGCCGCCAAATTTATCTAGTGATATTTCTGGTAACTTTTTATAGTGTAAATTGGGCTTTGGCACTTACTCCTTCTAGTTTTTAAACAGACTATAGATGTTATTTGATGAATAACTCGGCGATTCCATAAATAAGTGCACACTTTCTGGGGGTACATCAGGGAATTTAGCGAATTTCACATATATTATAAAGGCTATCAAGACATGGTGTTTGCTTGTTACTAGAGGTTAAACAAATTATTGTGTCAATAATTATAACAATATAAACTTCTAGTACATATGTGAAATTCGCTAAAATCCCTAACGTATTTGTCGATTTAACTGATGTTGGTGAAACCCGACATTAATTTAACTTTTTCGAAAATTGTTTAGTTAATTTTCACAAACAATTAATACAACGAATACTGACATTTATCACACAATTAAATTGTTTATACTTTAATTAACAATAAATTTATAAATATAAATTAACAACAGTTTTAAAATACATGGAAAAGTAATATATTATTAATCGGGCTTGGAAACTTAATTATTATACTGATGAATTGGTTGTAAGAAGTCTGATGATTGTTGCAATGTAATTCGCCCATAAAGAGAGCAACTCCATGACAGTGGATCAAATCTGTACTGTCGACGGATAGCTCTCTTTATTTTCGAATTATCGTTAGTTTCCAAAGAAATTTCAGCCAAATATCTGCCTCCTTTTCCAGCTATTTCAAAATAATGAGTTCGTTTTGTTCAGTGCTGATGATGAACCTAGAAAAAAACACAACACATTTTTAGTGACCAAGAACGTAGCTAGAAAAAAATTCAAGGAGGGTAAAAAGGTAAAAAGGGTAAGGTAAAAATTCGAGGGGGGTATACAAATTTCGGGGGGTTTTACTGGTAAAAATATTGTTTTTGCTCTTTTACATACAAAAACTTAACATTTTGAAAATTTGGGAAGGGTGTTTGAACCCCTATGCCCCCCTGGCTACGACCTTGTTAGTTACATATGCAAAAATTATGCTGAGAAAATGTGATTTTTGAATAATATCTATAATGCATACAAAACGTGAACACTTTTGCACATAATATGTTTGTTATCATTCAATAGATTACGAGCCTATTTTTTTTGTACATCGACGTTACTTTGTTAAAATAAAATAATACATTCTTTAAATGTTACTAATGTGCAATAAACATTTCCCTAACTTATATCTCTTTATTGAATGTTCACTGCATATTTTGTTTACAAGGAATTTTTCTTTTAAGTATACATGTCCTGATGAGTATGCACGTTAAAAATAATCGTTGTTATTTTTTAATTAGATTAATTGAAGTTACTAACGAGTGTGTCCACTCCTTGATTAAGCATGAAGTAAAATTTCGAGTTTAGAAAAGCCTGAGAATTTGGTTTGGTCGCGTAGCGCGAAGCGCGGAGCGACCAAACCAAATTTTCAGGCTTTTCTAAACTCGAAATTTTACTTCATGCGCCACGCGTATAAAACACTGAAATATTGTGAAATTAAAAATATTCTTGATAAGCAGTATATTTTTAATCCTGCTTTAGCTGTATATTTTTAATACTGATTTAGCCGTAAATTTTTCAAGCTTACAATACTTCAGTGTTTTATACGCGTGGCGCATGAAGTAAAATTTCGAGTTTAGAAAAGCCTAAAAATTTGGTTTGGTCGCGTAGCGCTACGCGCTACGCGACCAAACCAAATTTTAAGGCTTTTCTAAACTCGAAATTTTACTTCATGCTTAATCTGGGAGTGGAAACACTCGTTCGAGTTTTCAAATTTACCTTAAAAGCCTGCAAATGCAAATATACAGCGCATGCATCAAAATACGTAAATTTAAAAAAGAAATTCCCTCTATACTCGTATCTAAGATGTTAAAAACAATACACGAATAACGTTCGCATATTTCCCTAGATTAAAAACAATGATTCAAATTTCCATGAATGGATAAACAACTGTGATTATTTATTTTTAGTAAACTGACGGTTTTTATTGAAATATGAGCAATATAATTATTGTTGTTATTTATAGGCAATGTAAAACTGTGGAACTCGTGAACACGTCATGGATACACCGATAAGGGAAAGATAAAATTGCAAAGAAAACCTTGAAACCAAACGAACCGAACGAATTATGTATTCTTTTTTTTTATTTTCGGCGAATTTTCTTTCAATCAATTTCATTCAAATAATTAAATGATAAGTATTCATAAACATACGTACAGGGAATTTTTCTTTTCAGTATACATATCCTGATATGAGCGCTATACATTTTTAAGCATTTTTTGATTTTATAAAAGCGATCAATTGGAAGCATCTACCGAGGGTTTCCACTCCCTGATTAAGCATTAAGTAAAATTTCGAGTTTAGAAAAGCCTGAAAATTTGGTTTGGTCGCGTAGCGCGAAGCGCGGAGCGACCAAACCAAATTTTCAGGCTTTTCTAAACTCGAAATTTTACTTCATGCGCCACGCGTATTCAACATTGACCTAAAGTGAAGTTCCAAATATACTCCTTATGTTTTATCTCTAGTTAATATATTAACTAGAGATAAAACATAAGGAGTATATTTGGAACTTCACCTTAAGTCAATGTTGAATACGCGTGGCGCGTGAGATAAAACATAAGGAGTATATTTGGAACTTCACTTTAGGTCAATGTTGAATACGCGTGGCGCATGAAGTAAAATTTCGAGTTTAGAAAAGCCTGAAAATTTGGTTTGGTCGCTCCGCGCTATTTCAACAAACAAAACCTTGCGTTATCAAAATTTGAGCAATTTGCTTTGAGATATGTATACTT
Source organism: Philonthus cognatus (assembly GCA_932526585.2). NCBI lineage: Eukaryota > Metazoa > Arthropoda > Insecta > Coleoptera > Staphylinidae > Philonthus > Philonthus cognatus. The sequence continues at coordinate 50,678,524 of OW052247.1, read as the reverse complement.
AAAAGAAAAAGTCCCGGTATACAATCGCCAAAACTTAAGAGGAGATCGACCGAAAATTATCTAAAAATGCATCAATTGTGCGGCATCCTATTGAATGAGCCCGTTCATCAGAGAGACAAGTTGATAGTTGACTGTCAACTGGTGGAAAATTCTCTGATGACAGTCCGGTAATCAGAGAATTCTCCAACAGTTGACAGTCAGTTAATCGTGAACTTGTTTGAGATTTTTGCAATCGTACGAAATAGACCGATTGATGTTGGTGATTATTGTTGGCGGGTTAAAGTTGTTTTCAAAATGGCCGGAGTACCGTTCATTAGATGCCAACATATATCACAAACAAATCCAAACATGTTGAATGCTGAACATTTTGATGAACAGGGCCAGGGCCAATAAGATAGTTTATAAAAATAAATTTAAAAAATACCGTATATCTTCAAAACCTGCTTCTCCAGTGTAACCTAATTCTTTTCTTAATTTATGTTATAAATATTGCAATAAAATATAATAATTTAAGACGTAACTTCGCTAATTCACCAATGTAAGGAATTTGTTTGCGCAACAACGATAATAACTGCCAAGGTTACTGTTTAGGTTCAATATTTTTCTACTAGAATTCCGAATTATAAGTTCTGTATGTAGGAGGTAATCTACACCAAGTCACATTTTTTTCAAAATACGTTTTTTGTGCTGTTGCAATCAGGAGTTTTTATCTATCAAGAACACTGTCAAATTTCAAAAATATGACTCGATGTTGTATACCTCTCACATACAGAATACAAAATGTGACTTGGTGTAGTTTACCTCCTACATACAGAATTGTATCATATGTTGAACTTAAAAAAACCTCGAGAGTGCTATGGAAAATATTGTAAGTTGGCTACTCTGAAATTATATATTGAATTATTATGTCTGACGTTTTATATGTCAATTCCTAAAGCGTATAGCCAACTTATTAAGTTGGTCACATTTTGTATTCTGTATGTATGTAAACAACATCAAGTCATATTTTTGAAATTTTACAGTGCTCTTGGTAGATAAAAACTCCTGATTGCAACAGCACAAAAAACGTATTTTAAAAAAAATGAGACTTGGTGTAGATTACCTCCTACATACAGAACTTATAATTCGGAATTCTAGTAGGAAAATATTGAACCTAAACAGTAACCTTGGCAACTATTATCGTTGTTGCGCAAACAAATGCCTAATATTGGTGAAAATTGGTTTAAATTTAAAAAAAGATTATGACACTCTAGAGCAGTGGTGGGGAAACTTTTTTTAAGACGGGCCATTTGTAATAACCAGACAATCGTAGCGGGCCAAAGAGTAATGCTTAATCGTAGGTAGGTAGTTTTTATGCGGGTCGTCACATTACGAAGTAAGAACGCGTTCAAACATTCTCACGACGGCACTCTTAAACTCTTGGCCCGCGGGCCGTAGTTTCCCCATCACTGCTCTAGAGGTTTTTCTTTATGGAGCATGCGATATTTTTGTAATTAGAGTTAAAGTACATATTTTAAACTCCAGAATAAATCAGTGTTTTATGCCCCTGGCGTTTTATTTAATTTAACCCATTAACGGCCGAGCAATTATAGAGTTAACTCTAAAAGTTAATTTTAGATAAAATTCTGTACTTCTCTTTATGATTTCTATGAATGACTTATTGTATTAAATACTGTTTTTTTAAATATACATAATGTATACGCTGTACATTTTTAGGCATTCGTCGATTTTATGTAAAAACGTGCAATATGAAGTTTAGTTCGAGTGTTTCCATTCCCAGACGAAGCATGAAGTAAAATTTCGAGTTTAGAAAAGCCTTAAAATTTGGTTTGGTCGCTCCGCGAAGCGGAGCGACCAAACCAAATTTTCAGGCTTTTCTAAACTCGAAATTTTACTTCATGCGCCACGCGTATAAAACACTGAAATATTGTGAAGTTAGAAATACACTGACATTATTTTTTTTTGTAAATGATTAATAATCGAAACACTTAAACAACAAATTATTTACATTTTTCTTCATACATTTTCTTCATATTTTTCTTCAAATACTATCATATATTCAATAAAAAGAGACCTCTAGAGTGCTATGATTTTATCTTTTTTTAAATTTATGTTGGCTACACGCTTTACGCATTGTCATATAAAACGTTAGACATAATAAGTATATTGTATAATTTCAGAGTTACCAACCTACAATATATTCCATAGCACTCTAGAGGTTTTATTTTATTGAACATTTGATATAATATATCAAATTAACATATTTAGTAATTTAATTAACAAAACATTAATAATGTTGCGTGTATGCATCAATGACGCTTAATGGATTAAATATTATTTCTTTGTAAGTGTGTATTTTTCAATACATACCTGTTTTTTTTGTACATACCACCAAATCAAGATTATCAAACGAAGACCACAGGTAAACAAATGCGACGACGCGTTCATACCTTTTAAACTAGGTTACCTGACACGATAAGGCGGAATACAGCCAAGTCTTATCATCAGTGCTGGAATAAAGAAAAAAAAGCACGCATTTACATAACCATCTAATATTTAAATTAAGTTTATGGCGCTATTGTTTCCAAGTTGGCTGAGAAGCCCACCATAATTTAATTCGCTTTATCAGTGTAAACGTTTAATTAATTACTATGGAGGATTAAGTCGCGGTTTATCTGTCGTCTTGATGCAAACAAATTGTAAATTAAACTCAGATAATAATTATGCTGATAATAATGATAAGAAGGAGATGTTTTCTTGTTGCTTAAATCCATTTATGTTGTGAAATATATGAGCCGTTTATTTTGAAAGTGGTCGAACTGCATTTCTAATTTTTGTTGATGTTGACTGTAAAAACCTTCATAATTTGAGGTTTTCAGTCATAAACAATGCGTATTTGTGGTTAAATATATTAAAAATAAGTATTATACACTGCGTTTTAATTAACTATGGCCATAGGGATTTACATGAAAAAACTGTACCCCACGTTAACTTTTGTTGTTGTACAAATTTAAAACAATTTTATGGTTTTAAATGGGAGTGACTTTTTTTAAACATTTTTATCTACGACCTCGCCAAATGTCATAGCTTCAATTATGCATCGATTAATATACTTGCAGCTCTACTTTTTAGCACTAGTGTTAAAATGGCCAATACATTTTAAATGGGACTTAATTTTTTTTTTTTAAGTTTTAAATATGTCATTTATGACAGTTTATGAACCACTGAAAAAACATTTTAGCGCATCTATTTAAAATCTAAAGTAAAATAATGTCTGCAGAATATCTCAACTATAACAAATACCAGTGAAATTAATAATATTAATTAAATATAAATTAATAAAAACTAAAACAATTTCTTCATATTCTATTATCATGATCACAGCGCCAATGTGGCTGCGCGACCCGGGTCTCAACTAAACTGTTGTCATAAATGCTAAACAAACTTTGTTTAATAGACATTTTATCAGCGACGGCTCGCAGCCTAACGTCAGGGTCGGCCAGGGCGCCAAGGCACACAAAATTTGAGGTTGGGATACATATTACCTTGGGTCTCTGGCCTCCCCTGAAGTTAGGCTGCGAGCCGCCGCTGCATTCTAATTATTTATATGTGTTTAATGATAAAAAAATGTATGCCAATGGATCAAATTTATATACAAGGTGTTTCTAAATTGATGCGAAAATTTTAACAGGTGATTTTTCAGCAAAAATTAAGGCAGGTCTTTCATATAATTTTTTGTGCAAAACTCTTTTCTCTCCAAGTTACAGAAAATGCTGTTCTTTCAATAAAGTCTTATTTGGTTATGCAACGTGTTTTCAGTCCATACCTATAAAACTCTCTAGAAATTTGAGAAAATAGTATGAATTTTTTTGATATTTGCTTACTTAATTTTTCTTAACAAATAATAACCAATCTCTGAATTATGTCCAATGAGCCTATGTATTATTTTATTTTTTTGTATTCAAACTAACAATTTTAGGAGAGACAAAAAAGTTGCACATTAAATCCCACCATTTAAATCAACTTTTAAAGTAGAAAAATGTAGATGCATTAAAAAGTTCTGATGCAAACTATTATTGAGGTTGATTTTTTCACCCCCTTGTAATAACATAATAGGGTTACAAACATCGTGCTATTTTATTGACAGTTATCTGCCAAATTTCATTCTTCGAAATTCTTCCATAGTGAATAAATGAAACAAAAACATTTTTTTCCCTAAAATTTAGAGGGCTGTAACTTAGAGAGGAAAGGGTTTTGAACAAAAAATTATATGAAAGACCTCCCTTAATTTTTGCTGAAAAATCACCCTTTAAAATCTTACGCATCAATTTAGAACAGGGGTTCTCAACGGGTGGCATGCCACATTATGGGAGCGCGGCAAGATGTCAGGAGGGCGCAAGAGATGTCCCACCTACCCTGAAGTGAAATAAGGCTATAATCCCACTAAGCAAATCCCTTTAAGTAATGTTACATCAACATTAAAACAACGTTTAATGTTGCTACAATGTTGATATTACGTTATTTGTTTGTTTTTTGCTCAGTGGGATGGTGTTTCAATCTAACTAAAAAACGAAGGAGGGCGTAGAGTTATGAGGGGAGGGGGGGGGTGACCTGAAAAAGGTTGAGAACCCCTGATTTAGAAGCACCCTGTATATTATAGAAAATACTGTTCTCAAGTCGTAGATAAAATGTTATAGGCAACTTGTGTGTGAATGGCTTGTGGGCACTCTTTGCGATTAGAGCACTCGCCTAAAGCCCTACTCCACACACTAGTTACCTAAATAACAATTTGAAATCCCTTTCATATTTGCACATTCACCAAAAAAACTAGAACTGTTGCAAGAACTTTCTTCAAAGATTTCTTCTAATTTTGCTATAATTAATTTTTCCTTTTACCGTGCGTTTGCTGTGTTTCTGTTTTGCGTTTGCTGTTTCAAACTTTCTTCTAATTTTTCTATAATTAATTATTCATGTTACCGTGCGATTGCTGTATTTCTGTTGTGTATTTGCTGTGTATTTATTTATTTAAAACTAGGTGTAAAAACTCTTCGAATTTTGCACACTGCGTCGCGTCGTTAATTGTCTTTATTTTGCTCAGTAATTGTGCGACTTGTTCGTTGTTTTTCAATAACGAAACGTGCATTGTTAAATCACGCGCACGTGATAAAGTGATAAGTTCGGTATTTAGTGTGGAAATCTGCGTGGCCAATAATTATGCGATGGAGCGAATCCATGTGTTGTTTTTTTTTCTTTTCGATAAATCATAAAGTTAACTATCTGTTGCACATAGAAAAATAAGACAGCATAGAATTTATTACCATTTTTCTATAAAGATCGAGTTTTTCAAAAATGAATAATTTTGTAGAAAAGGGTTACTGTAGTCAAATTCACGAGAAGTGTTCTGTGACTTTTAAGTTCAAATTAAAATAACTAATAATATAAATACCCTAGTTAAGAGAGTTTAGCATAAGTTGCAATTGAGCACACAAAAGCATTCTGCAATAGATTTTAAATTTATAATCATAGGACACATCTCGTGAATTCTACTATATTTATTGTTATGCGAACCCAAGTGTTGTTTTTTGCATTAAATATCAATATCAATTATATAAATTATTTATCTGCTTCACATAGAAAAACAAGATAGCATAGAATTAATTACATTTTTATGAAGATCAAGTTCTCAAAAAAATGAATAGTTTTTGCCTACTTTATTTATTTTTATCTGCTGCACATAGAAAAACAAGACAGCATAGAATTAATTACATTTTTATGAAGATCAAGTTCTCCAAAAAATGAATAGTTTTTGCCTACTTTATTTATTTTTATCTGCTGCACATAGAAAAACAAGACAGCATAGAATTAATTACATTTTTATGAAGATCAAGTTCTCCAAAAAATGAATAGTTTTTGTCTACTTTATTTATTTTTATCTGCTGCACATAGAAAAACAAGACAGCATAGAATTAATTACATTTTTATGAAGATCAAGTTCTCCAAAAAATGAATAGTTTTTGCCTACTTTATTTATTTTTATCTGCTGCACATAGAAAAACAAGACAGCATAGAATTAATTACATTTTTATGAAGATCAAGTTCTCCAAAAAAATGAATAGTTAGTGTTAAAAAAGGTTACTATTTATTGCACACAGAAAAGCAAGAAAACAAAGAATTGATTACATATTTTTATAAAGATCAAGTTTTCTAAAAATGAATAGGTTTGTAAATATTAGTTGACTACTATATTAAACATAAAAAAAATAAGACAGCAAAGATTTGAAATACTGTAACTTTTTTAAAAACCTACCTTGATTAAATGAATTGGTTACATTTTTTATAGAGATCAAGTTTTCCAAAAATGAATAGTTTTGTAAATATAAGTAAATTACTATATTGCATATAAAAAAAAACTTACTATTTTGCAGAAAAAAAACAAGAAAGCAAAGATTTAAAAATGTATAACTTTTTTGAGAACCTTACTTGATAGAATAAAGAATTTGTTTCTTAAAAATGTAACATTTTGGTAGAAAAATAAGAAACTAAAGAAGAAAGAATTATTATGTTTGTCTTTCATTAAGTTATTTATTAGTATTATCTTTTTTTCAAAAGAAAGTACACAATACTGTTGTTATTATTATTCAAATTTCAAATATGAAAAAATTTGAATAAATAATCACAAACACAAGATACATGTTAATTATCTTATGTTTGTGATTATTTATTAATATAAGGGTTCGGAAATATCAAAATATTTATATAAATATCAAAACATCGGATATATATATATATATATATATATATATATATATATATATATATATATCGATATTTATTCAGTATACATTAACTTCTAGATAATTGTTCCTGTTCATTGATATTAATATTTATATTATGTATTAAATATAGAGGGAGTTTTTTTTCTTTTAAGTATACACGTCAAAATTCAGCGTTTATGCTGTAAATCTTCAGATATTGGTTGTTTTTTGAAAGAGTTCAATTTAAAGCTTTAAACGAGTGTTTTCCACTCCCAGACTAAGCATGAAGTAAAATTTCGAGTTTAGAAAAGGCTGAAAATTTGGTTTGGACGCTCCGCGAAGCGGAGCGGCCAATGCAAATTTTTAGCCTTTTCTAAACTCGAAATTTTACTTCATGCGCCACGCGTATTAACACTGATTTCTAGTGAAGTTCAAAATATACTACTAAAGCAGTATGCTACAGACGTATATTTAAATATTCGTTGCAAAACATATTCGAATTATTAATATATTTAAATATTTGGTTATTCGAATATTCAAATATCTGTACAATTTATTGATTGAAATATTCATATTAAAATAATTGACTCCTTGAATCATTCGTATTCGAATCCCAGTCTTAGTTAGAAGCTCTAAATTGAACTCTTTTGTTAAAACAAAGAATGTATAAAAATCTATAGGAATTGTAAATTTACCGATCTACTTAAATCTGGTTTGCTCAGTAAGTAGCGAAGATTGTTACTTAATAAATATGAACATTTCTTTTCGTCGTTTGAGTTATATCTGTTTTGCTTAGTAAGTAGTGAACATTGTGAACTAATAAATATGGACATTTGTTAAAGGTTTACATTTTATTATAAATAAAACTATAATTAATTGAATAATATAGGTATATAATTAGCGGCGTTTTCCGATTAGCCTTTAAACTAACAAAACTCTGTATCTCCAGTAGAGTAAATAAAGTGGCATTATCGTTTTGTAAATAAGATAAAAAGATTGTACAACTCGCCTAATCTCTTTGACACATCGCTTTCGGTTTATATCAATAACATCATTTCTAATTCGATCACTTAGTAAAGCAGATCCGTTGGTTTATTTTAAAAAAATTGACATTTTTTATTTGTTAAGTTAAATGTTTTCTTTATACCAAAATTGAAAATGTATCACGAACTAAACGCTTCTAAAATTTAACAATTTTCTTGATTTGTTATATTGCCATAGAACCATTGTCAAAACATGGTTAACTAACTAAAAGTCTTCGAGTTTAAAACTTACGATTGTGTTGAAGTTGACGAAACTATTGTCACTTAATAAAGTCTTAGTTATACAAACAAAGTTAAAAAAGTGTTTTATTAGTGAATTATCATGTTCCTATAACAGTTTATTAATTACACCACGATGGTTTTGACCGTTACTACGTGGTAATCCATATCAAAATTAAATGAAACTATTATTATGTTTTTATACAGACCATAACTTCTTTATTTATTGACTGATTTAAAAAATCAAAAAACAATTAAAATGGCTCCACAAGATCTACAAACAAGCCCTGATTTTACTTCTTTACCAAATCAAGTTTCTTTTCAGCGATAGTCAACTGTTTTTTTTTCAAATGGCCACGTATAGTTTTTTAAACTGATTTTGATAGAGGTTACTTTTCTAAATCCAAACTTATGTAACACGTTGGCTTTGGTGCCATATTCATTAGTAAAAAAAAATTTGTACTAACATAAAGTTGGAGTCATAGACTTTTTTAAGTGTGCCAAGGAAAAATAAAATGAACACATGAAACAATAACTGTTATTATCTAAGTGACAGTGTCTCAGATTCGATTTTTTTGTCAGCCAAATTTATTATTATTGGTGAAAAACTCAAGTGATGGCTAACAATATTAACAGTTTATTGACCGATATACTATTTTTTTTACTTATGAATATTACACAAAAGCCAACTTATTGTACATGTTTAAATTTAGAAAAATATCCTTTATCAGAATAAATTTAAAAAAATATACGTAGCCGTTTGAAAAAAGAAGTTGACTATCGCTGACATGAAAGTTGATTTGGTAAAAAACTCAAATCAAGGCTTCTTTGTAGATCTGATTGAGCCATTTTAATTGTTTTTTTGTTTTTTTGAAATCGCTTAATAAATAAAAAAGTTATGGTCCGCGGCGTTTTTTAGGAGACACCCTGTATATACAGGTGTTACATATAAATATTTTTACGACTTAAGTTTTGACAGTGTCAGTGTCATTATGAAGTAAGTATACTTGAGAATGACACTCACACTGTCGAAACTTAAGTCGTAAAAATATTTATATCTAACACCTGTATATATATATATATACCAGCACAAGAAGTAACGGTCGTACTACGTTAGAGGCAGAGTTCGGAAAATTTGATAAAACCACATTACAGATACATTACAGATGCCCTGTTAGGAAATTTTCCGAACTCTGCCTATATATATATATATATATATATATATATATATATATATATATATATATATATTAATAAAAGTGGTAAAAAACATATCACTAGTTTAATTTAAGTCTATTAATTACTTTGTACTTTTTTATAAATTCCTAGTAGTTATTTTAACGGCAACCGGTGCAAACGGGTATTTGTATTTTTAAACAAATTGAATATAAACAGGGTTAACAAAATGGCCTCTCTTGTAAAATTATATTATGTGGAGATTGGCAACATTTATTACAAGAGAAGTAGCCATTGTGACCTTTAGTTTTTAATATAAATGTTTTTGCAGGCAAATCACAAATGATCATGTTTATTTTAATTTTAACAATAGTACTATTTAAAATAAAACCATGATTAATCAAATTGGATGATTCCTCAATAAAATCATATAAGAATTCATTTGAATCCATTGGTTTTTCATAGCCATGATATATAGACCTATTACAAAACAATATTTTTAATTAATTATAACTAATATTGGCCAATCCTAATGATTTGCTCAACGGAAGGCCGTCAACATTAACTGCTAATTCAAGTTTCTTATTCGAATTGTAATTTAATTTATTAAAAAAAATTAATGAAAATTAATCAAAGCGATTGGAAAACAAATGATAGTACTAACTAAACATTAATATCCGGCGGCGTATTAACATGGGAAGTAGTTGTTTTAATGGATATTTATTGTCATAGTAATCCTTTTAATTAAAACTTACTGTTTGGAGTTTATACGAACACAAACGTGATTTTATATATCATATTTAATGTTTTGCAAACTAAAAGAAGCGTCAGGTTATTTCTTCGTATTAAAAGTCGGTTTGAATTCGAAATATTCATTTTATTAACATATCTTTGAAAATACATGTTATAATAATTTTTAAAAGTAATCCTTCTATTATTTTTATTCACCTCTTCGCTTTGAATTCATTTTTTAATTGTAATCCTTTAAAAATAATTGTCCTGTTCATATCGAATTCTTTACGTTGTTTCGACACTCGATTTGTTTGCGTACAAGTGAAATTTCGTTTATTCGTTTGAGAAAAGGAAAAAAAATGGTTGTTGGTGTTGAAGTTAGATCGAAAGTGTTAATTTTTCGAGAGCCGCCTGCATAATCGTGTTTTCACCTGCGCTAGCTCATCCAAAGTTTACAATATTATTTAGAATAATTATAGTCTTACACTCTTCTATAGCTGCATATTGCAACAACTTCGATAATATTTGCACGATTGAAACTGATTTAAAAATTAAACAACAACAACGAATAAAAATCATTTGAAATGCAAGAATACAAAAGTTCTAAGAGCTAAAAATATGCGCAATTTGCAAAACTCCAATTTTTAAAATATATAAAAAAACGAGTTAAGCTTTTTCTTCACTGAAAATTGTTTGTAACCAAGCAACTGTGTTTTTTTTGTAATAAATGAAAATAAAATAAATAAAGCATGTGTATTATACAGGGGTATAAGTATACATATGCATTCGAAGTAAATTTTCCGACATTCGTTGTTTTTTTAAAAATTCAATTTGAAGCTTTAAACGAGTGTTTTCCACTCCCAGGTTAAGCATGAAGTAAAATTTCGAGTTTAGAAAAGCCCCGTGAAAATTTGTCGAGGGTCGCGCAGCGACCCGAGACAAATTTTCTGGGCTTTTCTAAACTCGAAATTTTACTTCATGCGCCACGCGTATTAAACACTGATATCTAGTGAGGTTCAAATACACACAAACCTTTTAACATAAAGAATAATTGAGTTTATCAATAGTTTGCAGATTATTTACAAAATATAATACCGAATATTATATTTAATTCCTTTTTATATTATATATATACATTTCACAATATATTAGTGTTTTATAAGCGTGGCGCATGAAGTAAAATTTCGAGTTTAGAAAAGCCCAGAAAATTTGTCTCGGGTCGCTGCGCGACCCTCGACAAATTTTCACAGGGCTTTTCTAAACTCGAAATTTTACTTCATGCTTAGTCTGGGATTGGAAAACACTTATTAAAAGATTCAAATTGAACTTAAAAAACCAGGGACTAACTAAAGAATTATAGAAAATAGGCTGAATTTGGAATACGTATGATGTGTACAAGGAGTTTTGCTTTCAAATATATATATCAAAATTACAGCGTGTATACTGTAAAGCTTTAGATACTTGTTTATTTTCGGGAAAAAAAATCAAATTGAAGCTTTAAATGAGTGTTTTCCACTCCCAGACTAAGCATGAAGTAAAATTTCGAGTTTAAAAAAGCCTGAAAATTTGGTTTGGTCGCGTTTCGCGCTACGCGACCAAACCAAATTTTCAGGCTTTTCTAAACTCGAAATTTTACTTCATGCGCCACGCGTATAAAACACTGATATATTGAAAAGTTTAAAATATTCTCCTTATGTTAGATTTCACGTCAATAATTTCTACAAATATTTATTTCGTCTAACCAAATCTAGCGCATTCAAAATTCGAAGAAATGGTTGCCTTCTTTGAATTTTAATTTCGCGATTTGGTTAGACCAGTGGTCTCCAAACTACGGCCCGCGGGCCAAATCCGGCCTGCGACTTGAATGAATCCGGCCCGCGATTGTTTGTAATGTTTTTTGTAAATGTCATATTTTGAAATATTGTAACAATTGTTCCTTAAATTTTTCATAATTTTATAAAATTAATCGGATCTTGGCCGACGTTATTATGTAGAATTGTATTTGTGGCCCGCGAAGAAGATAGTTTGAAGACCCAGGGGTTAGACGAAATAAATATTTGTAGAAATTATTGACGATTTCCTAACTGTTTAAATAAAACAAGTATTTATTTTTAAAACAAGAATTATAATGTTGAATATGTTAATAGTATGCAATTATAATTATTTACAAAAAAATATTTATTATATGGTTATGTACCTGATGTTTAATCAACTTCAATAGAATTATAAATTCAGCACATGAAAAAAAAAACACATTTTACCAGTTTCTTGTTATTATGATAATACATTTATTTAAAAAACACCGATTTGTTTCTATTTCTACTACAAGGCATAAATTCACTATCCAAAGATATTACGAGTATTTTAGCAATGATGATGACACATTCAACGTTAGTAAATAAGTAAACAAAAGTCTTATCACAGCATCAGTTTTCTTCTTATTTATAATCTTTAATAACAAACTCACAAATTATTATAATTATTTCTACTTACTGCATCTTTTAATTTTCATAATACAGGTGTTCCTCGGGTATCACACTCGGGACGCCCACGCACTCTCCGACGGTGGCACTCTAAACACTGCCGCTCGCCGTTGACTAATTATATACTTTTAGTTCACGTGTTTTCTTATCAGGCTGGAAGGTGGGGAAATTGAGCAGACACTGGGAAAAAAATCGTGTGTACGTACACACACACATATGCACACAGGTGAAAATAGGTGTCGAAATTAGACAGTGTTCAAACAATCGTAATTTGTGACGATTATGTGCAGTTTGAGAAAATTTACTGCAATTATAAAATTATGAGTCAGTTCGGTTTAAAAGAGTCAACATTAAGTTTTAAATTCTGATTTTGTATTTAAATGCAATTGAATCGATCATTTTGAAAAAAAGGCTATCTCCGCAATTCAGAAATGTTCATTTCAATTAGAAAACTGTTTAAATTCTATTCATTAAATGGCATACACATGCTTGAAATAAATAAATTATTAGTTAGATCAACGTAGTTTTTTTACGTTTATAAAGCATCTTAAGCATGGTAGCTCTGGCCTGTTCCATATGAAATACACTAGTAGAGGTACTAAGGGACAGAATTTTGCAAAAAGCGATTTTTTTTCAAATTGAGGAGGTGACCCCTTTTCAAAATGACCGATTCAATTATTGAAAATTGTTTTAGTTTAAGTTCGCGCTAGAATTAGCTAATTTTATATATATATATACAGGGTGTCCCATTAGTGCGGTCTCGGAAGATATCTCAGCTCTCGTTAAAGATAGAAAAAAAATGTTTTCACCAAATTTGCTTGATTTTAAGAGCTGCATAACCTAAAATTATTTTCAAATATACAGGGTGTCCCATTATTCCATACTTAATACCAACTTTGTTATTTTAAATGGAACACCCTATATATTATTTTTTTATTTGATCCGCCTTTAAATAACCTACACAAAGATATATCATTATTGGCACTTTAGGTTATTTGTTACTTCAGAAAAAAATATTTTTTGAAAATTTTGGCAGTTTTAGTACTTTACTTAAAAATTCACTGTGTCCTTATTTTTTAAGATATCAGTCTGTAATTTTACACACATATGCAGTAAAGAATGCTCTATCCATTGACTATAACACATTATAATATTACTTATAAAACCTAATAAAAAACTACCTTCTAATATTTAATATTTAAAATGTACATAACTTCATTTTCTTAAATGGGACACCCTATATTTCTTTACTTTATCAGATCCGAAATGAAAAATGCTTTATTTTTTGTATACCCTATATTTGACAGAAAAATGTTAATATCTCCAAAACTAATGAAAATAGATAAAGGGTATGATATACAAGAAATAAAGCATTTTTTATTGCGGATTTGATAAAATAAAAAAATATAGGATGTCCCATTTAAAAAAATGAAGTAATGTACATTTTAAATATTAAATATTCGAGGGTAGTTTTTTACTAGGTTTTATAAGTAATATTAAAATAAGTTATAGTCAATGGATAGAGCATTCTTTACTGCATATGTGTGTAAAATTTCAGACTGGTATCTTAAAAAATACGAACACAGTGAATTTTTAAGTAAAGTACTAAAACTGCCAAAATTTTCAAAAAATATTTTATTTTAAGTAACGAATTACTTAAAGTGCCGATAATGATATATCTTTGTGTAGGTTATTTAAAGGCAGATCAAATAAAAAAATAATATATAGGGTGTTCTATTTAAAATAACAAAGTTGGTATTAAGTATGGAATAATGGGACACCCTGTATATTTAAAAATAATTTTAGGTTATGCAGCTCTTAAAATCAAGCAAATTTCGTGAAAACATTTTTTTTCTATCTTTAACGAGAGCTGAGATATCTTCCGAGACCGCACTAATGGGACACCCTGTATATATATATATATATATATGTAACACTGTTTCTTCGGGTTTGGTCCCGCGTATTTTCTTGGCTCTGGTCCATTTTATTTTTAATTCGACATTTCGATGCGAAGTCGGGTTGGATTTTGAATTTCTTGGTTGTTGTTCGGAGATAATATATTTTGACCAGAATTTATACAAGATGAACACATTTTAGCAGTAAGAAAGTCTGATCCACAATCTTCTTTATTTCAACACGTAAAAATTTCTAAACATACAATAAATTTCGAAAAAACGAGAATTTTAAAAAAGACAGACTTCTTCCACGCGAGGATTATTAGAGAAGCGATAGAAATTGAAAAGAGGCCGAACAGTCTAAATCAAAGAGATGATGCTAAAAGACTACCACCAATTTGGAAAACTTGTATAAATTCTGGTCAAAATATATTATCTCCGAACAACAACCAAGAAATTCAAAATCCAACCCCTTCCGAAAATAATATTGAAATTGTCACTACTACATCATTAGAAGAACAAAACAGAAGAGTAACACGAAGCCAAACAAGAAATTCATGCATCAAGTAGTACGTAAAAGTCAAACAAGTGGTTGCTAGAGCAATGGAATTTTGATAGTTATTCCTGACGATGATGACTGCGACGTCATCGAAACGTCGAATTAAAAATAAAATGGACCAGAGCCAAGAAAATACGCGGGACCAAACCCGAAGAAACAGTGATACATGATACGCCCGCGAAAATACATATATATATATATATATATATATATATATATATATATATATATAATGCTGAGCAACAAATAGAGGCTATTCGTTGCAACGTATAATTATAAAATTTGTTGCAACTTTAATTTTCCTTCGGCAATTTTGACCAAAAAAAGTTGGATCGATTTTTTAAAATTATGTTGAACTGCGACTCAGTTAGTTTTGAAGTGTGTTTAGGCTATAATTTGACTTAGAACAAATCTGAATTTTGACTTACCATAAACCTATACTTCGACTTGCTATAAACCTGTATTTTGACCTGTAAGGAAGGCTACATTTTGACCTTCAATAAAACAATATTTCAATTTGGGATAAGGTTATGTTTTGACCTAAACGAAGGCTATACTTTGACCTGAGACAAGGCTATATGTTAACCCGTAACGAGGCTATATTTTGACTTACCATAAGAGTAAGTAAGTAAAATTTATTCATGTATTACATCGGTGCAGATAAGTCAGCAAGCATAATTAATAGTAATTAAATGTAAAGTGATATTAAGAAATAAAAATTAGTTATTAAAATAAAATGCAATTACAGTAAGAATAAATAATAATTAAAATTTATACAAGCAAAAACGCGTTCAAATTATAAAGTAATTACGTAGCATAAAATTCCTGAAATTCATAGGTTAGGCACTCATGGACACTATAGAAACTTTCATTTGTAGATATGATTTAATGTTTTGTTTAGGTTTAAGTTCGGGCAACGATTTGATTGCATTGTATTGTATAGTTGTGGTCAATAATAATTTACGCCATTATGAAAGTTCATTTTGACAGTGACAAGGCTGCTTTTTGATCCTTAATAAGGGTAAATTTTGACCTGCAACAAGGCTAGATTTTGACCTACGACTAGGCTACACTTTGATCTTCAATAAGCCTATATTTTGACCTATGATAAGATTATATTTTGACCTATGATATGGCAATATATTAACCTGTGATTAGACTATATTTTGACCTGCAATAAGGCTATATATTGACTTATTATAAGATTATATTTTGACGTAGGATAAGACAATATGTTATCGGACTATATTTTGACCTGCAACAAGTCAACAATTTGACCTACGACTTACTTATACTATGACTTGTGATAAGATTATATTTTGACCTACGATAGGGCTCTATGTTGGCCTATGGCAAGCCTATATTTTGAAAATGCTATATCTGCAACAGGAGTATATTATATTTATATATTTTACGAGTAGACTATACTTTGTTCTGCAATAAGCCTTATATTTTGACCTATGATAAGATTATGTTTTGACGTACGATAAGGCAGTAAATTAACCTGTTATCAGACTATATTTTAACCTAAATTTGACATACGACTAGACTATACATTGACCTGCAAGCTATATTTTGAACTGTGATAGGATTATATTTTGACCTACGATAAGACAATATATTAACCTGCGACAAGTGTGCACCTACGACTAAGCTATACTTTGACTTGCAATAAGACTATATTTTGACCTGTGGTAAGATTATATTTTGACTTACAATAGGCAATATATTTACCCGCATTTGACTATATACTTAGACTTGCAATAAGGCTATATTTTGACCTGCGATTAGATTATATTTTGACTTACTATAGGCAATATATTAACCTGTATTTGACTATATTTTGACCTGTGACAAGTCTACATTTTGACCTACAGCTAGGCTATACTTTGACCTGCAAGAAGGCTATGTTTTGACCTGTGATAAGATTATATTTTGACCTACGATATAGCTTTATTTTAACCTGTGATAAGACTATATTATGACCTGACCATACAGGGTGATACAGTTTGGTGCTCCACCATCTTCCAACTTTTTTATTTTGAGAGTAAATTATAATAAACCATATATATTTGTAAACGGCAGGAAATTCTTTATTTAATGGTGTCACCGAATTAATAATACGATGACAACTATCAAAGTAGCCAGAGTCAACTTTTTACATATCTATTTTTTGTTCAATTCAGATAGAGGGCACTTTCTTGCATCCGAATATTCTTCGCAACTATACGCTTAGATGACAAAAAAAAATCTTAAAAAAATCATACGTGCCTACGAAAATGATGATGATGTTTAATTCTTGAAGGTGGGTCATTTAAGAAATTGAAACATTCTTTAAAAATAGTAGTCACAAATAAAGATAAAAAAGTGGATATTTTGGTGAATCCTTATATTTCTTAATGTAGTTGTATGAGTTACGTGAAGGTGTTAAGTCACTTAATTAAACACAGTTATATTCCTTTCTTCACTTTTATTTTTCTTGCTAGATGTACATTTCGGGTACTAAGTACTCATTATCAATAGCTAACTGTTAGCTATTGATAATGGGTACTTAGTACCCGAAATGTACCTTATATTTCTATTCTGTAGATATATGATTTTTTTTATAAAATAATTCTATAAGTTAATGTTTTTTGTTATCTAAGCGTATAGTTGTTATAAATATGCGGATGTGGGAAAGTGCCCTCTATCCGAATTGAACAAAAAATAGGTATGGTATCATTTGAGAAAAAAAAAGTTGACTTTCGCTACATGACACGAATAAATATATTATTATATGATTAATATTAATAGTGATAATAAAATCTTTATTTAAAATGCACATCATGTATAATTATAAAACCAGCATGGTCAATATTTAAGTGTTTTTATGGAACTCAAGTTTTGTTTGAATTTCTCTATCTGGGGAATTTTGAGAAAATTGTTACAATTTCAGCTTCTTTACCGTCTCTTTAATTAAACAAAATATAAGCGTTTATAATTAGAATCTAACGTAATAACTCTAGTACAGATAAACCGAATAAATATGATTTAATATTTATTCTGTGATAAGAACGTATTGTGAAACGATTACCATCGCAGTGTTTGTATTTTATGGGCTTTCTTAATTACGATTCATTTTATTAATTAGATGGTGCTAATAAAAATTCCTTTCGTTTACCTACATTTTATTGTTACTGGCTCACAAAAAATCTTCCAAAAAAATCGAAATAATGCGATTAATAAATCGATATTCAATAAAAACACTATTGTAACGATTCATAAAAAGGAATAGGGATTTTCTTATAATAAAGAAATGAGAAATGTTCTACTTATTGATAGTAACCAAATATACAATTTATCCTATGATTTCTAAATGTTTACACTCTATTATCTTTGAGAAAATGTACTGCAATTATAAAATTATGAGTGAGTTCAGTTTGAAAAAAAAGTCAACATCAAGTTTTAAATTTTGATTTTGTATTTAAATAATAACAACAATAATAATAATTCTTTATTCCATTGACTGAACAGATACATATAGTTACATATATCGTACAGTATTAGAAGCGTCAAAAAAGAGAAATGTTACATAATATAAATTAGTTTCTTATAATAAATATTATTTGATAATATGATTTATATCGTAATATAATTTTTCTAAGAGAAAGGTTTTTAAGCTCTTTTTAATTTGTGAATAGATTTAATTGATTTTATTCAATTTTGTTAATTTAAATCGACATTATTAACTCCATAACAACCGTAATAAACAAGGTTTTATTCACTAGTGAACTAAAATTTTTTTAGGTCACTAGTGAGTTAAAAAATTTATTTAAAAATAAATGTAAAGTACATTTTCTTAACAATTTCGTCAAAATTGAATAAAAACATATATACGCCACGTGAATTAAACACCTTTATTCACTCAAAGATATGATTTCACTCGCGCCGAGGCGCTCGTGAAATCAAAAATCTTTTCATGGATAAAATCGTGTTTAATTCACTTGATGTATAATATTTATTATATCATTCGGCAAATTATTATATAATTTAGGCCCTAATACATTTGGTGACTTTTGTCTTATATTAAGCCGGCAACGTTCTACAAATGGCCGTAAATCGGTCATTTTAAAAAGGGGCACCTTCCCCCACTAAGTAAATCTATTTAAATAATGTTTCATCAACATTAAAACAACGTTTAATGTTGCTACAATGTTGATATAACGTTATTTGTTTGTTTTTTGCAATTTTAAGATTTTGATGTCTATTAGAACTGTATGTTTCATGCATTATTAGTTAGATCAACGTAGATTGTTTTATATCTATAATTTTGAGACTCTATTATCTTTAACCCTTAGTTAATGAACTTGTTTAAGTATATTCATTGAAAGTATAAAAAAGTGTAAAACCCTCTATGAAGTTTTACTAAAATTAAAAAACTAAATTAAAATATTTGTAACAGAATAATGCGATAAACAAATCGATATTTTATAAAAACACTCATGTAACGATTAATAAAAGGGAATAAAGAATTTCTTATTATAACGAAATGGGAAATTTTCCACTTATTGATTATAATCAAATATTAGACTTGATTTCGTTGAATTCTAATTTGATTAACATTTGTAATGCCTTTTAAGTATACATATCCCTACGTAACGCTTTTAAGATTTTAATTTGAAACTTCGAGCAAGTGTTTTCACTCCTTGATTAAGCATGAAGTAAAATTTCGAGTTTAGACAAGCCTGAAAATTTGGATTTGTCGGCGCGCGAGCGAAGCGAGTCGCGCCGGCAAATCCAAATTTTCAGGCTTTCCTAAACTCGAAATTTTACTTCATGCGCCAGGCGCATAAAACACTGAATTGTTGTGAAGTTCACAATATACTTCCTCGATTTGTATGTTTATAATTCATTAACAACTTGATTTTGTGTTTGTGCCCAAGCGAATCAATTTTAACAAATGTTTAATGTTTTAAAAGCCACATTTGATTCGCTTGGGCACAAACACAAAATCAAGCTAAGTCGTTAATGAATTATAAACGTACAAATCGAAGAAGTATAATTTGAACTTCACAACAGTTGTGTTTTATACGCCTGGCGCATGAAGTAAAATTTCGAGTTTAGAAAAGCCTGAAAATTTGGATTTGCCGGCGCGACTCGCTTCGCTCGCGCGCCGACAAATCCAAATTTTCAGGCTTTTCTAAACTCGAAATTTTACTTCATGCTTAATCCTTGTATGCTTCGTTATAAATGTATTGCATGTACATTTCTGTGCAATAAAATTAAGCACACAAAATATGTTATAGTTTAAAACAGACGTGATGAGTTTCCTAGTTACAAAAATATCTAAATATGTCAATTTTCCTAATGTCAAGATATTGCGTCATTTAGACAACAATTCAAAAATTCGAATTCTTACTAGAATAGAAGATGCAATAAACAAATCAATTTCTATTTCGGCTCTTTTGTATTTATTACGAGCGTTATTTGCAAAAGGTCATAGTTTTGGTTTTTTAATAATAGTGTTATTTTCAAGTTATGGTGTTTTATCATTTATTGAAATTGCTGCTAGGCAATTTCCACAGACCCAAATTATACAACTAAAATATTGTGAAAAATAGTTATGAGACTTGTGCTTCATTTTATTGCACAGAAGTATACATAGGTATGTTGATTCGCCGATTTTACAAAAGCGTTTAATTTGAAGTTTCGAACGAGTGTTTGCACTCCCAGACTAAGCATGAAGTAAAATTTCGAGTATAGTGAGTTGTCTATTTCATTCTAGGCAACTTAATAAACATTCTGATAATAGTTGACACATATTTAATAAAACTAAAAATGTATCGACAAATATAGTGTTAACAACTGTACTTAATTATACTTACATATCTTAAAGAAAAATTCTCAGTATATTCTCCTTCATTTAAAATTTAAATAATTTAAAATTTATATGTGATTCTTAATTATCTAATTTCTTATCTTTAATTTTGTTGGCATTCACTTTTTGGTACATCTTTATAATAAATAATAAAGTTACTTGTTTTTAATATTATTTATATAATTTCTTGATATTAATTTTTGTGATGCTCGTTAATTTTAATTATCTGTAAAACTGGCTAACATTTAAATAATTTAGAATTTAAAAGTGATTCTTAATTATGTAATTTCTTATCTTTGATTTGATTGGCATTTATTTTGTGGTACATCTTTATAAAAATAATAAAGTTAAGTGTTTTTAAGGGGGTCTTCCAGTATAATTTTTTCAAAAAATCGATTTTTTTGTATGAAATCAAAGCTAAACATGTCTAGAATATGTGGGTAAAAGGATATTTCGATCCGGTAAATATTTACGTCGTTACAGGCCTTTGAATGCATCGCCGTCCCGAGCGGTATGGGTCGCGCAGGTATAACTTTAATCTCGAATTTCATAAATTTTGATGAGTATGAGTTTTTTGGTCCGTCATATTGGATCCGCCATTTTGAATTTTTCAAATTTGATCTCAGATTCGTATTCAGCGACCCCGAAAACCTAGGTATTGACTACTGTTTGCGAATTTTCCGCCGAATACTTGAATTACACAGAAAAAATGTTTCGCAAACTTTAAACGCGTTTTTCTCGAAAGTACATGTTTCAAAACTGCGAGCATTCTAGCGTTTGAACGGTTCAATCAATTGACTTCGTTCTTCGCTTCCGTTATTGAAAACACTTTTCTTCATGGAATGAACTAACCTCCCGGTGCAATTTGCAATTTTAAAGATTTTTACAGCCTGTTAAAGTAAAAAAATCGACCGAAAAACACGACTTTTTTTCAAATGCTCGCCATTTTGTAAAATTTTGAGTTTTTTCAAAATTTCGTAGTTCATTCCATTCTCTGAACTATACTCTTCAAGAAACTGAGCTGATTTTGTTTCTGGGTGACGAATAGCGACCCCCTAGGCTGCTCGCAGTTTTGGAACATTTCCGCCGGGCAGCCGTCATATTGGACGCCATTTTGATTTTTTCGACTCGACAAAAATCCCAATTGTAGAGCAAGGATGAATGAAGATTTAAAAAAAAAACCAGGTCTCTAACTCTTACCAGTTCCCTGGAAAAAAAATCCAAAGTTTGGGTCAATTATACCGGACCCCCTTAATATTATTCATATAATTTTTTGATATTAATTTTCGTGATACTCGATATTAATTTTCGTGTTAATTCACAACCACATTATTTCACTGTACAGAAACTTCTACAATTATAGAAAACTGAAGGTTTAACTCGATAGATTACTGAATAATTTTAAAAACAATATTATAACGTATACTGCACAAAATCTTCTACAATTAAAGAAAACTGACTGTTTATAATTCGATAAATTACTGAATAAGTCTAAAAACAATATTATAACGTATACTGCACAGTATCTTTTACAATTAAAGAAAACTGACTGTTTATAATTCAATAAATTAATGAATAGTTTCAAAAACTACATTATAACATATGCAACCCAACATACAGTTACAATTATTAACAACTTTCCCGTGGAATTTCAGCCACGTTTTCCGCTTACCAAGGTTGTATGCTAATAAAATAACTCTCTCGGCTTGCGCACGATACTGCCCAATCAACTAACATTAAAAAACAGTTGAAGGCGACCGCCTGATTTTTTATCAAGCGATTCGGAATCAGTTTATCATCAGTGCTCGACGAACGCGTTCGTAAATCAGTACGAAAACAAACATGTTTCAACGATCCTTCGTTTTATTGTACAGGACAGACAGATTGTTCCAAAGTAAGTAAAATTATCTTTTTATTTGTTTAATTCGATCAATTAATTCTACTTGTGTTATGTGCATAATAAATAAGTTTGGTAGAATTAATTTGTTTATGATTTAAATACTTTATTATGATGCTGAGTACAGTATAATTATTTGAAATAATTTTCTTTTATAGTTTTGAAAAGTTCATGTTTTCATTAACCTATTAACAACCGAGAAACTTTAAAAGATATTGTAAAATTCTGCACTTCTTTTAATAATATAATTTTATTTTCATTTTATTTCATTCGACAAATTATTATATGTATAATTTAGGCCCTAATACATTTGGTGACTTTTGTCTTATATTAAGCCGGATATTGTAAAATTCTGCACTTCTTTTAATAATAATTCTGCACTTTCTATAAATGACTTAATATATTACATACTGGTAATTTTTCATTTAAATATACGTAATGTTTATACGCTGTGAATTTAAATTAATTTGATTCGCCGATTTTACAAAAGCGTTTAATTTGAAGTTTCGAACGAGTGTTTGCACTCCCAGACTAAGCATGAAGTAAAATTTCGAGTTTAGAAAAGCCTTAAAATTTGGTTTGGTCGCTCCGCGAAGCGGAGCGGCCAAACCAAATTTTTAGGCTTTTCTAAACTCGAAATTTTACTTCATGCGCCACGCGCATAAAACACTAAAATATTGTGTAGTTAGAAATACACTTAAAAATACTTTTTTAAAATGTGTAATAATCAGAATCTTTAAATAACAAAATATTTACACTTTTCTTCACATATTCTTAAATTAGGTAAAATAATACAATGTACCAAATTAAATTATTTAAGCAGCCAAGTCCAGGTTTATAAAATGTTGAGGAGAGACAAAAAACTGTTTACATGCAAGAAATAAAAAACATGATTATGCATGCAACTAACAATACACTAATGCACTGCAAATTTAAACCAGATTGTTGCATGCTATAACACAGAATTTTAAACTTTATAAAAATATTGAATACTTAACCCATTTTCTTATAAAAATGGAACTGGCTGATTATTGCATTGGGCCCCTTAATTGCACTTAAAGGAACTGATCCAACTTACTTAATTTGAATAATATTTGAAACAAAAGAATTTATTTAAATATTATCCAATTCTTATTCTAAAATTCATTAAAATTATTAGATAAATACCTGTTTATGATGCTGAGACCGATTTAATTTAAATACTAGTTTATGATGCTGTGTATACTTTACACAGCATCATAAACTAGTATTTAAATTAAATCGGTCTCAGCATCATAAACAGGTATTTATCTAATAATTTTAATGAATTTTAGAATAAGAATTGGATAATATTTAAATAAATTTTTTAAAATCATTTTGTTGCATAGTTCTGAAAAGTTAATATTTTTATTAAAAGAATAAATCTTACTAATACTGCCCTTTACGTTTAAGTTTAATAATATTTGAGATAAGAATTACAATTTATTCTTATTTCGATCATTATTTAAATTATGATGTTAATACTTGTTTATGACGCTGAGTATTACTGATTTAATTTAAATACGTGTTTATGATACTGAGTAAAGTATAGATATTTAAAAAGATTTTTCAATATAAAACATTTTAACTTTGTTTGTATAACACAATTTATTTTTATGTGACTGCAGTTTCGACAACTGCATGTTCGATGATGACAAGCTAAATTTTCCGAAACTGCAGTCACTGAAAAATAAATTGTGTTATATCGTATGTTCAATAAAAAAAATACCTCTAGAGTGCCATGATTTTATCTTTTTTAAAACTTAAGTTGGCTACACGCTTTAGGAATTGACATAATAATTATAATGTATAATTTCATAGTTGCCAACCTACAATATTTTCCATGGCACTCTAGAGATTTTATTTTATTGAATATACTATACAAAGTTAAAACGTTTTTTATTAATAAATTAACATGTATACCGAAGTAGAAACCTCCACAATACAAAATTTTAAAATGATTTTGTTGTATAGTTCTGTAAAGTTAATATTTTCATTAAACATGTAAATCTTACTAACACTGCCCTTTAAGTTGAAGTTTATTACATTAAAAGTGCGATTATTTACTTATGCTTAGGTTTATTAACATTTAAAATAAGAATTAAAATTTACATATTTTGCAATTCTTGTTTAATATACCGAGTGTCTGGGATAAGAGGCGAACATAGAAATTTAACATGTAAAATTAAATATGTGTAATTATTAGCTCCCCTATTCATTTCAAAGAAAAAGCGTAAAGGAATATTTTTTAGAGTATTAAAAACTGTACTAAACGTATCGATTTAATTTACGTTTGTAATAAAATTAACCTCTAAAATAATAAAAATAAGTTGAATAATATTCCTTTACGATTTTTCTCTAAAATTAATACGGGAGCTAATAATTACGCATATTTAATTTTACATGTTAAATCCCTATGTTCGCCCCTTATCCCAGACACTCGGTATTATTAAAATTATGGCACTCGAATTTTAAAAGATTTGATTAGATAAACCCACTATGTGTAAAATTTATTAACGTGAGATTAAACACGAGTATATTTTGAACTTTCCTTTAAATCAGTGTTTTATACGCGTGGCGCATGAAGTAAAATTTCGAGTTTAGAAAAGCCTGAAAATTTGGTTTGGTCGCTCCGCTTCGCGGAGCGACCAAACCAAATTTTAAGGCTTTTCTAAACTCGAAATTTTACTTCATGCTTTATCTGGGAGTGGAAAACACTCGTTTAAAGTTTCAAAGTGAACACTTTTAAAAAACAACGAATGTCCAAAATTTACCGCGTTTTCATCATAATATGTGTACTTAAAAGGAAGAAAATTCACTGTATATAATCAATTTAAATATTTGCTTATTTAACGACAGGTGCAACAAAATGTTTCCATTTGCATTAAATATTTTGAATTATCTTGTACAGTTACATAACGTGTTCCATAATTATTGGTGATAAGCGTGCTTGCTTGCACGAGCTCCAATTTCTGATAAGATTGTGGGACACATGATGCTGTTATTAAAAGTCATTGTGATTGCAAATGTTAACAGTTTTATCAAGAATTAATTTGATACAAAAAAAACATATTACTACCAATAACTTTATCGTTTTATTTATGTTACTTAATTCTGATTAGAAGAAGTAGAATAAGAAGAATTCTGATTAAAACTAAGTTTAAAATTAGATTTGAATAGAGTGTAAATATTATTTTAAACTGCAGTTATTATTAAAAGTTATGCAAACTCAATCAAAATAGAATAGTATGAAAATTAAAAAATCGTCAAAATAGCCATCAAATCAACAGAATTAACAAAATGATCAAAATCGGAACAGTAAAAATTGACTATCATCGTAAAATATAGCATTTACAGAAATCTTAGAAATTGATGACAGCAAAAAATATATTTGCTATTTGTTTGGAGTTATGTGAAATAAATAATAAAATATAAAAAAAATCACTAATAAAACATGACAAATTGTACAGAAATCATGAAAATTTGTATAATTTGTTGAATGTGCGTAAACTAACCTGTATAATTAGTATATTATTATTTCAGTTGGCTAATGTGTAGAACAGGGTACATACTCCATTTTTGATACGTTTTCATGGTTTCCATACACCCACTCCAGTGGTTCTTAACAGATTATTTATCTGTGTGATGGTGTGTATGTGTGTGTGTGCTTCAAGATCATAAATCAAACGTCAAAAATTAAAAATATCGAAAATTTGTAACTTTGATAATCGACACTTTTGAGCGTCGCGAATGGTCTCGTTGTGCCGGGTGTGTGTTCGTACGTCGGAATTGACCTATTCGGGGGGCCCATTCGGGCTTTGGAACGCAAGCCCAGTATAAAAGAAATTTCGCGATTGTTTTTTTATCCACTCGCTAAATATTGAATCTGAATTTTCGCTTTGAATTTGATAAAAAAAAAATAAGCTTACAAAAGAATACGAATACACAACTTACATTTTAAGGTTATTTATAAACAAAAAATAATGTATTCTATTGCAAAACCTTTCTACTAATCTAACCTAAGTATGTAAAGTCGCTAACATGCTGCTTCGTTTCCCTCACCTGATAAGTGTTAGCGTTGCAAAGAGATGAGTAGTTTATTCTATTAAAAACCTTTTTCTTAATCTAACCTAACCTAGAAGTACATGAAATATGCACAGTGCCCAAAGAGACAGAAGCAATTTATTCTATTGCAAACCTTTCTCCTAACCTAACCTAATCTAGAAGTATGTGGAACAGGCATCGTTTGCAAAGAGACTTGCGCAATGTATTCTATAGCAAACCTTTCTCCTAACCTAACCTAACCTAGAAGTATGTGGAACAGGCATCGGGAGCAAAATGACTTGCGCAATTTATTCTATTGCAAACCTTTCTACTAACCTAACCTAACCAAACCTAGAAGTATGTAAAATCGCTAGCGTGTGCAAAGATACTTAAGCAATGTATTCAATTTGAAACCTTCCACTTAAGCCACAAACTAGTAGAAATGGCTTAACCACGGTTAAGTATCTGCGGTACAAGTGGGTATTGGATAAAAGTCATATGCTCTTACCTACACAGAGTAATGTTCTGTTCTGTTCTGTAATGTGTTGTTTACTTTTACACACAACGGCACTCGGCGGCGCAGTGAAAATTTATATTCCGATTTATAGGTATTTTTTTAATTCGGCAATTGATCGGGATCAAACTTGTACTAACGTGTCGGGCGTACGATTTTATGTCGGTTTTGTCCCATCTGAGGGTTTGATTCGGTGTAACGTGTGCCGAGCGTACAAAGTTTGGAAATTTTTGACAATTTGTCAGGTACACACACAATCACACACATACAGGGTGTCCGTATTTCAAAGAAATGCATGGGGATCTCGGTTATTTGAAGAGTTAGAGAGTTGATTAAATTAGGGCAAATATGTGAAATTTGTAGCCCAACAATAATCCGAAAACAGATTTAAAATATCTTTTTTTGTTTTCGAGATATTGCCAAAAAACTATTTTTTTCAAATTTCGTTTTTATTTTTTTATTCAAAAACTATTGGATCTAGGAATTTGCAACTTTTACATTATACTTTTTAATCAGGAATTTAGTAGTGTACTTACATTTAAAATAACTTTAATATCTTCTCCGGAACCATAACCAACTTTTGTTTTTCTTATGGGCGCCATATTGGATTTTCATATTTTTAGAAAGAACTTTTTTTTCTGAATTAAACGGTATATCACACTTATAATTTATTCTGCGTTTCATTTGAAACATAGCAACCTTTTGTTTTTTGTAAAGAGTGCCTTGGAAACAATAATATTGATACGTTATTCAGTTATTGATGTGTCAATAAGATACGATCATTATACATAATACATAAAATAAAGTTAAAAATGGTGTTTTCGAACCAAGAAAAACGAGATATGATCGAAGTTTATTATACTTGAAACAAAAATGTACGTATTTCATCCGAAGTCTATCTACAGCGCTATCCAGAAAGGCAACAGCCAAGTGAAAGTCATTTCATAAAACTACATACAAATTTATTGGAATATGGTTCCTTCGTAAAGCCACGACAAAGATATGGATATCACCAACCCCATGAAAATGAAAACCAAATTTTGCAAGCGGTAAAATGATTTCATTTTAATTACAATAAGATAATATTTATTCCCCTAGATTCAAGATAACCCTTCTTCCTCAACGAGAGAACTTGCGAACCAGTTTGGTGTGACGTTTCAATACGTATGGAGAATTTTGAAAAAAAATAAATATCGCCCATTCAAAATTAAAGTTACTCAAGCTCTCCATCCTGGAGATGCTAGACGAAGGATGGACTTTTGTCGTATTTTATTGGGAAAATTTAACGAAAATCCGAATTTCTTGTCAAATGTGATATGGTCTGACGAATGCCGTTTTACCAACACAGGGATATTCAATAGGCATAATGAACATGTGTGAAGTATAAATAATCCTAGACAACATGAAGAAAGACGACGACAAGTGCGATTCGGACTAAATGTATGGGTCGGTATTTTGGGAGACAATATTGTAGGTCCATACATTTACGAAGATACATTAAATTCACAGAGATATCACGATTTTTTAAGAACATTTTTAAGTGATTACGTAGACAATAACATCCCCTTAAATATGTTAAGAAATGTATGGTTTCAACAAGATGGTGTACCACCTCACAACAGCCAAATTGTCGCTAATTGTCTGTCCGAAATGTTTCCAAATAAAGTTATGGCAAATAATGGTGATATACGTTGGCCAGCTCGCTCACCTGATTTGTCACCTCTAGATTATTTTCTTTGGGGAGCTATAAAAGAAAAAGTTTATAAAACTATTCCAGAGGACAAAGACGATTTAAGAAGAATTATAATAGTTACCATTCAGCAATTAAGAAGAAGAGACATTTTTCGGGCAGTCCAAAATTTAAGGAAAAGACTAGAATTATGTTTGGAGGTCAATGGTGATATATTCGAACACTTACTCTAAGTTTGTAATAATTTTAGTTCAAAAGATATTTAATTAATTTGTTTATTATTATTTAATATTATGAAAAACTTCATCAAGCAGCAGAGTGATTATTCTAGTTCCTTCCCTAAAAAAATATAGTTGTAGGCCTCAGGAATTTTAAAATGTGCAACTGTTTTCAAGGCACTCTTAAAAAAAACAAAAGGTTGCTTTGTTTCAAATGAAACGCAAAATAAATTATAAGTGTGATATACCGTTGAATTCAGAAAAAAAAGTTCTTTCCAAAAATATGAATATCCAATATGGCGCCCATAAGAAAAACAAAAGTTGGCTATGGTTCTGGAGAAGATATTAAAGTTATTTTAAATGTAAGTACACTACTAAATTCCTGATTAAAAAGTGCCTGTATAATGTAAAAGTTGCAAATTTCCAATAGTTTTTGAATAAAAAAATAAAAACGAAATTTGAAAAAAATAGTTTTTTGGCAATATCTCGAAAACAAAAAAAGATATTTCAAATCTGTTTTCGGATTATTGTTGAGCTCCAAATTTCACGTATTTGCCCTAATTTAACCAACTCTCTAACTCTTCAAATAACCGAGATCCCCATGCATTTCCTCCAAATACGGACACCCTGTATATCCACATGTTGAGAACCACTGGAGTGGGTGCTGCTGCGCATGCGCGAACCTGTCAAAATCGACCATGTACCCTATTCTACACATTAGCCTTTCAGTTTATTACATTTTAGCTCAATTTAATTATTTCAGTTTCTTTATATTTCTACGACTCGAGTTTCGACATATTTAGTGTCATTTTCAAATTTGACGAATTTACAATGTTTCTATGACCAAAAGAATAAATAGTGGTGAATACAAGACATCTGTTTGACACTTCTCAATATTAATTAATTACTATGGATTACCACGTAGTAACGCTCAATACTATACAAATATTTATATTTATTATTGTTATTGTTAAAATCAAACTTTTTTTTCATATTTAATAAAACAAACAGTTTTTATAACAAAACGTGTTTTTTTATTGAAACAGCGTTTAAAGCATTAACAATTTAAAATATGCTTAATACGTGTTTAATACACGTTTAAAACGTTATTAAAATAGAACATACAGGGCATTTTTCTTTTGAGTATACATATCCTGATAATTACAGCGTTTTTTAAATTTGTGGAAATTCGTTGTTTCAAAGCGGTTAATTTGAGGCTTTCAACGAGTGTTTTCCACTTCCAGACTAAGCATGGAGTAAAATTTCGAGTTTAGAAAAGCCTAAGAATTTGGATTGGCCGCGTAGCGAAGCGGAGCGGCCAATCCAAATTAGGCTTTTCTAAACTCGAAATTTTACTTCATGCGCCACGCTTGTAAACACTGATTTACAGTGAAGTTAAAAAACACGCACATACAACAACGATTATAGGCAACCTAATATACGTTAGAGTTATTGGGTTGCCTATAATCACTGTTTTAAACAATTTGTTCTGCGCAGAATTTAAATCACGTTTTATTTACATCTACATATTAGAGTGCTAAAGCCGTATATTTTAAACTTTGCGATATTTCAGTGTTTTATACGTGTGGCGCATGAAGTAAAATTTCGAGTTTAGAAAAGCCTAATTTGGATTAGCCGCTCCGCTTCGCTACGCGGCCAATCCAAATTTTTAGGCTTTTCTAAACTCGAAATTTTACTTCATGCTTTGTCTGGGAGTGGAAAACCCTCGTTTAAAAAAACAAATTGAAATCTTTTAAAAAACAACGAATTTCGTAAAATATACCTGAAAGAGAAATTATCTATATTTAAAAATCACATTTATGCACACACAGTTGTGATATTTTATTGTAATATGTTATGTTTAATAAGTTAATTTGAAATATCTTCAACAATTTAACTAAAATTTAAAAATGAAACAAAAAATCCTAATGAAGTAGTATAAAATATATTTTAGCAAATTTAAGATAATAGAAAACACATTTTAAACAAATTTAACGTTTAAAACATGTTTTAAACAAATTTAAGATTTACAAGATGTTTAAAACACGACGGCTGTTTTTAAACATGTTTAAAAGACTGTTTTAAAACAAAGTGTTTTAAACATAACAACTCTGGTTATTATGGCATAGATACTAATTAAATGTTACCACGATCATCATATTAATTAATTATTTTGTAAAAAGGTGTTGTACCGTTAATTGAATAAACAAATAAAGATTGTATAACTGAGGTTTTTAATTGTGACTATAATTTAAATGTCACATTTGTGTAAATAACGATGCATAAAGAAGTAAAAGCTTCCACAGTTAAAAATTTAATAATATTAACTGTCAACATTTTAAACGATACTGATAGCAAAACAAAGTGTGCTATAACAGATAAAATCAACTAACAATAATTAATAAAATTAACTAGTAATCACAAACATCGTAAAAATTGACATGTTCAATAAAATTAAGAAATGCCAAAATCGTAAAAATTGACAAATACAAGTATCGCATGTTCAATAAAAAAAAAAACTCGTGCTAGAATTTTATTCTTTTTTAAAATTTAGGTTGCTACACGCTTAAGGAATTGACATATAAATCGTCAGACATAATATTTATAATATATTATTTTAGAATTGCCAACCTACAATATTTTCCATCTCACTCTAGAGGTTTTTTTTTATTGAACATATGATATAATTTGATGTAATAATTAATAAATACAACCAACAAACAAATGCAAAAGCAAAATCGTTAATATTTGTGTACCTATTTTTATTTCGGAGAGTTAACGTTCCCTAATATAAACTAAAGTAGTCATGCATTAATACTTTGTGTTTTTACTTTTTGTAATTTTACTTTGTGAAAATGAGTATTGTCTTCTCGATAACTGTCAAGATAATTAATTAAATAATTTGAGACAATAATTTGTTGTACTTAATTCTGGTATGCTTAACCGGTTTATTATTTTCTTTGTCAAGTCGTGGCCTTTCGGCCTTGAATCGTATTTCATTATTGTAGGCTTCTGTTCAAGTTACACACAAGAATAATAATGTAAAAAATATTGTTTTATCAAAAGGTATTACTTGTACAACACTTTTTGATAAAAACGTTTTTTTTCAATCGAAAGAAAAATATTCAGCACGATTTTTAACTAAACTATTATTGAACAAATGACTGCTAAGTGCCTTATTTGTTTTAAGGGTGTAAGTGCCAACTTAAATAAATGGAGTACATGCAAGGGAAACAGTTGTTTTGTTAATTACAAGAGATATAGAGCTAACCAGTATATTTTTTGTAAATCCACATAACCACTCTTCTGTTTAGTTTGTTTTATTATAACCTTATTTTTAAAACTTCATTTCTTATTGATTAGTCACTTGCACCCCTTTGCTTCTAAGTGGTTCAAATGTATATTTCATAAAACCTAATTTTGGACAAAATTTGAGCAGAGCAGTTTGCTGATTGTCACTGATTATAATTAGAAATATCTAAAGGAATAGAGAAAAGGAATTTAGTTTAATCATGAAAATAAGCATTTCATTAAATTACAAAGTACTCACAATCAATAAATTAATTAACAGACACATTAGAAATTACAAAATAAAATTAAGTACCACCGTAATTAACTCGAAAGAAGCCGTCCGAAAAAAGTTTGCGAGATTCGTTTACCACCCATCAATTTGTATAAGAATTGGTAGTTTATTAAATAAATTCAGCATTTCTCCTGCTTTTTATGTCAATACCGAATTAAAAAGTTTACTTGGCAACACTTTTGCAAAAACAAACTACCAAGAACACTCCGGAATTTATTCAATAAACTGCAACAATTGCATCAAAATATAGGTAGATCAAACACAACGCAATATATTACAAAGATTTTAAGAACACCAATATTTATTTAAAATTCAAAACCCGGAAAAATCAGCGGTCGCACATCATTTATTAGAAACAGGACACACATTTTCGGTTAACAATATTAAACTTTTAAAGCAGTCAAGTCATCGTATATTAAATATGCATGAATCTATTAAAATGTACAAAAATAAAAATGTTTTTCTAAATCTTTGATCTTAGTCCCTTAGTAAATCTATTATTAGATTTATTACCCAAAAAGAACCCCACAGAGATATAATCCCACCGACAATCACGCCGAACCCTTATCCCTGGTAACACCTAGCTTAATTACATATTGGATTTTCCTAAATCCCTTTAGATATACATAAAGCGCAAATAGTTGTAAGAATTCAGTTTGTTATTGATAATAAGCACCTTGTGTCTCGAAATGTACATCTAACGAAACAAATAAAAAGTGAAGTAAGGAATAACAGTATTTTTTATGTGTAATAATTACTTCACGTAAACTCAAAAACATAGAGTTATAATTAGAATGTATTTAAATAATTGTAAAAAAACATAAATAGTTATTATATTGTAAATTGCCTCAAAAGAACAAGAACATTTTGTTTTATATAAATTAATTTTGTAAATATATTACGAATGCTCAAGAAATATTCATCTCAGCTGTATTGGTAGTATTTCCTGATTGCCTTGAACAAAAATCCTATTTTTAATTATCTATATATAACAAGACTTTCGTTTTCAAATATACGTTTCTTATTTATCAACACGCTGACTTACTTATTCTGTAATGTAAAAAATCTACTCTTTTATCTTCTTCAATTGGAGTGGATTATTATATTTTTTAACAACTGCAATTAAACCGCGACTTTTAGCTTTTGATCATAAATACGTAAAGGGCTTAGCAACAAACGCACGTACACAAAACTTGAATGTGTTATCGTATATCTTAAATTATATAATTCGCTCAGCCTTGAGTTGTGGTGAATATATAAGTTATTTTCACGATGATAACGGACGATTTGTCTATTTACATTTATAATTAAAAAGTATAAAGTAAATACTGATTAAAAAAGTTCTATATTTAACTGTTTTCACTTTACCATTTTTACTTTTCCCTAGGGTTTGGAAATGTCATGATATTTATATAAATATCAAAATATCGGATATTTATCCGATATACAGTATGTTTTTTATTATCGTGGGACATAGGATTTTACATGTTAAAAATTATACCTTGTGTTAATGTATTTTTTCATATAATTTTGCAGCAAATTTTTATTATTAGTAATAAATCAATTCATTTTGACATAATTCGCTTAATTAAAATAACTTAAATATGTTTTATTCCATTGAATAATGAGATAGTTATATAAATTACTAAGCAAAAATAATCAAAGTGCCCTAAATTTCTGAAATGTCAGATTGTTTGCTAACATATTAATAAATAATTTCATTTTTTAACGAAATAAAACATGTTTATGTTATCTTGAACAGGTTTCTAATCTTTCACGTAGTGGAACATATTTAACTATGATTTATAAAGAAAACACTTGGTTACATTTCACTAATATTAGTGAAATTTAACCAAGTGTACCGACGAGAAGTTGGCCACACATTTCCAGCCACGGATTTTGGCGCCTCCACCATCTCACTAATTATGAATAATCTCATTAAAAAAATTATATCTCCCAAGGCACATACTTTATTTTCAAAATGTCTTCACTAATTGTTTAATCAATATATCTAGAACGATTATAAATGATCAGAAAGTAAAATCACTTGTTTGTTATATTTGTAAACAATATGTCGCGCATATAGCCACCACACATACCGAATTTAAAAAATTCATATCTCATAAGGCACATACTTTATTTTCAAAATATCTTTACTGATTATTTAAACAATATATCTAGAACAGTTATAAATGATCAAAAAGTTATAACTCTCATTTGTTATATTTTTTAAACAATATATTTCTGTTAGCGTATGGCCACCACACGTACCAAATTTAAAAAATGCATATCTCCCAAGGAACATACTTTATTTTCAAAATATCTACACTGATTGTTTAAACAATATATCTAGAACAGTTATAAATGACCAGAAAGTTATAGCTCTCATTTGTTATATTTTTTAAACAATATATTTCTGTTACCATATGGCCACTACACATACCAAATTTAAAAAATTCATATTTTCCAAGGCACATACTTTATTTCCAAATTGTCATCACTGCCTGTTTAAGCAATATATCTAGAACAGTTATAAATGATCAGATAGTTATAACTCTCATTTGTAATATTTTTTAAACAATATATTTCTGGTTGCGTGTGGCCACCACACATTCCAAATTTAAAAAAATCATATCTCCCAAGGCACATACTTTATTTCCAAATTGTCATCACTGCTTGTTTAAACAATATATCTAAAACAGTTATAAAGGATCAGAAAGTTATAACTCTCATTTGTTATATTTTTTAAACAATATATTTCTGTTAGCGTGTGGCCACCACACATTCCAAATTTAAAAAATTCATATCTCCCAAGGCACATACTTTATTTCCAAATTGTTATCACTGCTTGTTTAAACAATATATCTAGAACAGTTATAAATGACCAGAAAGTTATAACTCTCATTTGTTATATTTTTTAAACAATATTTTTCTGTTAGCGTATGGCCACCACACGTACCAAATTTAAAAAATTCATATCTCCCAAGGCACATACTTTATTTTCAAGTTGTCATCACTGCTTGTTTAAACAATATATCTAGAACGGTTATAAATGATCAGAAAGTTATAACTGTCATTTGTTATAATTTTTAACAATATATTTCTGTACCAAATTTATACGCTAACAGAAATATATTGTTTAAAAAATATAACAAATGAGAGTTATAACTATTTGATCATTTATAACTGTTCTAGATGTATTGTTTAAACAGTCAGTGAAGATATTTTGAAAATAAAGTATGTGCCTTAGGAGATATGAGTTTTTTTTAAATTTGGTATGTGTGGTGGCCATATGCGCGACATATTGTTTAAAAATATAAGAAACAAGAGTTTTTACTTTCTGATCATTTTTAATCGTTCTAGATATATTGTTTAAATAATTAGTGAAGACATTTTGAAAATAAAGTATGTGCCTTGGGAGATATAATTTTTTTAATGAGATTGTTCATAATTAGTGAGATGGTGGAGGAGCCAAAATCCGTGGCTGGAAATGTGTGGCCAACTTCTTGTCGGTACCAAGTGTTATCCTTTTTCAAATAATCTAAATTTTATTCTAATTAAGCACATAATGTAGAACATAATTGATTTATTGCTAACAATAAAAATTTGTTTCAGAATTATATAATAAAATATATTAACAAAAGGTATAATTATTAGCATGTACAATCCCATGGCCAACGATAAAAAAAACATACTGTACGCAATTTCTTGATAATTATTCTTGTTCATCAATATTATTATTTATTAATTATACAGGAGGTTTTCCTTTTTAAGTATACATGTCTCAATTACAGCGTATATATACTGAAAATCATCAGAGATTGGTTGTTTTTTTAACTAGTTTAATTTGAAGCTATAAACGAGTGTTTTCCACTCCCAGATTAAGCATGAAGTAAAATTTCGAGTTTAGAAAAGCCTGAAAATTTGGTTTGGTCGCGTAGCGAAGCGAAGCGACCAAACCAAATTTTCAGGCTTTTCTAAACTCGAAATTTTACTTCATGCGCCACGCGTATTAAAGTCTGAAATATTGTGAAGTTGAAAATATACGATCAAAGCAGTATGCTAAAGGAATATATTTTGAATTTCACTTTAAATCATTGCTGTACACGCGTGGCGCATGAAGTAAAATTTCGAGTTTAGATAAGCCTGAATATTTGGTTTGGTCGCTTTTAGACTTTCCTAAACTCGAAATTTTACTTGATGCTTAATCTGGGAGTGGAATACACACGTTTAAAGCTTTAAATTAAACTCTTTTAAAAAACACCTAATATCTGAAGAATTTTACTTTATGCGCCACACGTACATTGTGAAGTTAGTATGGTTTCAACTAAGATTTTGTATCTTGAAAAGTGAATATTATCAGTTTTGGATTTAAATTATTTATATGTCGCAAAAGTCGATGAGAATTTGTTTTAATATTTATTATGATTTTTATGTTACAAGTTCTACCAAATATTGTTCGTTTCAAAACTAAGAAAAATATGCTAATGTTTATATTTCTTTTTGGTGAAATGTCCTCTTCTGTCCTATGTGCATACCTACTAGCACTTTATTTAGTATTTACAGTAAAAATGATTCACATAACCTGAATATACAAAAATGTTGACGGTTATTCCTTGTCATAGTGTAAACTTTAAAATTGCTCATCAAAATTGCTCATCAAAATTACTCATCAAAATTCCTTCAATGTTGAACTAATCATAATCCCGATATACAAATCCATAAAATTTAAACTTCAGTCATCAAGAAAGTAAATTGAAACCTTAGAAAACAGTTTTATGCTTCAGGTTCAACATACAATTTTATGCTTGTTTTACTTTTAAAACTCTTAAAACGTATTTAAAGGCCAGTTGCACCAAAGACGTTGAACTTGTTCATCTCTGAACTCGATTTTAAAGTGACATTAGAATAATTGAAACTATCATCTTGAACTTAAGTTTAGAGATGAACTCATTTTAACGTTTTTGGTGCAACTGGGCCTCAATAAGGTATTCTTTCTTGACTAAAGCGTATTATATTTTCAGCACGTGGTGTTCACAATGTCGGTTTCATCGGACTGGGAAACATGGGCGCCAAAATGGCCGGCCACATGATCTCCAAAGGCTCCAAACTAAGAGTCTACGATGTATCCAAAGAAGCAGCCAAAAGCATAACCGGTGCTGTAGTCTGCAACACCCCTGAAGAAGCCTCGAAAGAAGTAGATGTAGTCATCACCATGCTCCCCGACGGTAACGTCGTCAAAGAAACCCTCATTAAAAACGACGGCATTATAAAAGGCTTAAAGAAAGGCGGACTTTTAATTGACTGCTCAACAATCGAACCTAAAACAGCACAGGAATTACACAAAATCGCTAAAGACAACGGAATCAATTTCATCGATTCACCAGTGTCTGGAGGTGTCACCGGAGCTGCCGCAGCGACCCTCACGTACATGATCGGAGGTGATAAGAAAGACGTAGAAACCGCCACCCCGTACCTCCTCCAAGCCGGCGCTAAGATCTTCCACTGCGGAGGCCCAGGCAGCGGGCAAATCGCCAAACTCTGCAACAACCTTATTCTAGGAGTAACGATGGCCGGAACCGCCGAATCCTTCAACATGGGGGTTAAAGCCGGATTAGACCCTAAAGTCCTCACGGACATCATCAACGTATCAACCGGAAGATCCTGGTCTTCAGAAACCTACAACCCAATCCCTGGAATTCTCCCTAACGTGCCATCCAGCAATGGTTATGAAGGTGGGTTCCAGGTCAAGTTGATCTCAAAGGATTTGGGTTTGGCTGAGGGTGCTGCTTTGAATGTTAACTGCCCTGTTCCGATGACGGCCCTGGTGCACCAGATGTACAGGACGATGATGAACCATGGTTTTGGGAATAAGGACTTTTCCGTGATTTACAAATTTTTGCAAGGACAGAAGCCTTGAATTTAAAATTCAAGCTAGGGTTTTATGTCTGAAACTGAAATCTATTCCGTACTGATTTATGTAAAGGTGTAACGTTTTTATCTTTTCTGTGAAAATAAAAGATATTTTATATAAAAATAAAAAAAATTATTCAGTAAACCTTGATGGTATGATTTTCATCATTTCGTTAGTTTATAAATTATAAAATGTCAGTTTATAGACTATTTTAAGCCCTGGTCTGCAGCAAGTTTGGTAACATCCTTATCACATTGCAGTGGCGGCTCGTCCATGAGGGCTGCCCCCTCGCAATATAAATTTTGAAAGATCATTATTTTAGACGTATTCTACCCACTGAGCAAAAAACAAACAAATAACGTTATATTAACATTGTAGCAACATAAACGTTGTTTTAATGTTGATGAAACATTACTTAAATGGATTTGCTCAGTAGGTAGTTTATTTTCTTTTAGTAATTTATTTCCTTTTATTTATTTATTTATTTATTTATTTACGGAATAAATCCATTATACATAAAATGTTATAGTAATACAAAAACATGTCTACAAATTGGCAAATTAAAGAGAACAACAAACATTTAAAAAAGAAACACACGTAAAACATAGTAAAACAGTTTTCTAGATTGATACTGCATGAAAAATTCTGTCATTAGAATTTTGGGACATCCTAGGAGTAATCTGGTGAACATTTAAAAAGGGTGTGTAATCGCAAAATATCAGGCATTCATTACTTTATTTTAAAGCGTTGAATTTTAAGTTTCGAGCGTGTGTTTCCGCTCCTTGATTAAGCGTGAAGTAAAATTTCGAGCTAAGAAAAGAAAAGAAAAAGTTTGGTTTGGTTGCTCCGCTGAAATATTGTGAAATTTAAAATATACTGCTAAATCAGTATTTATAATATACTGCTAAAGCAGGAATATAAATATACTGCTAAACAAGAAACAATTAAATTTCATAATATTTCAGTGTTTTATACGCCTAGCGCATGAAGTAAAATTTCGAGTTTAGAAAAGCCTGCAAATTTGGTTTGGTCGCGTAGCGAAGCGGAGCTACTAAACCAAATTTTTAGGCTTCTCTAAACTCGAAATTTTACTTCGTGCTTAATCATTTTCGATAAACAATTATTTAAATCCTAATTACTAGGGCAAGGCTCGGATTATATGCAAAGTGCATATTTGTTATTAAGAGGTATATCAATAAAATTGTGTTTTCTATGCATATTTAATAATTTTTGATTAAAATAAGCAAAACATTAGATTTGCATGGATAACTTACAATTTTGTTGATATATCTCTTAATAACAAATATGCATTTTGCTTATAATCCGAGCCTTACAAATTACCAAAAATATTCAAAACCTAATTATTTATTATTAACACTGAACATCGTTGATAACAGACTAAATATCTGATTCCGTTACTCTGATTAAAGATGTATTTGAGTGTTTTTGAACTTCACTTCAAATCAGTGGTTTGTACGCGTGGCGCATGAAGTAAAATTTCGAGTTTAGAAAAGCCCGAAAATTTGTCTAATTATGTATTATTAAAACTGAACATCTTTGATAACAGACTAAATATCTGATTCCCTGTTACTCTGATTAAAGATGTATTTGTGTGTTTCTGAACTTCACTTCAAACCAATGGTTTGTACGCGTGGCGCATGAAGTAAAAATTCGAGTTTAGAAAAGCCCGAAAATTTGTCTCGGGTCGCTGCGCGACCCTCGACAAATTTTCACGGGGCTTTTCTAAACTCGAAATTTTACTTCATGCTTAGCCTGGGAGTGGAAACACTCCTTCAAAACTTCAAATTAAACTCTATTATAAAATCGAAGATTGCCTGAAAATGACGTTAATAAAAAATATACTGAATATCATTGAAACCAGGAAAGTCAGAGAAAAGTCCTGGAATTATACTCAAATTGACCAAAACACTAACAAAAAAACCATATGATATTATTAAATTTATAAAATTAACTTAAATATTGGCAAAAACAATAAAAACTATTTAACAAAAAGAGGGTTTCTCACAGAAGAACATTATATTAAAATGCCGGCGAAAAAAAATCTCGAATTACCATGTCAGTTTTACTTTAAATAATATTAAACAAAATTTTGAAAACTAGATTATTATCCTTAAAAACATTTTCAGTCATTTAATGTTCTTATCAAAGCATTCAGTTTGAAGTTTCGAACGAGCGTTTCCACTCCCAAACTAAGCATGAAGTAAAATTTCGAGTTTAGAAAAGCCCCGTGAAAATTTGTCGAGGGTCGCGCAGCGACCCGAGACAAATTTTCGGGCTTTTCTAAACTCGAATTTTTACTTCATGCGCCACGCGTACAAACCATTGGTTTGAAGTGAAGTTCAGAAACACACAAATACATCTTTAATCAGAGTAACAGGGAATCAGATATTTAGTCTGTTATCAAAGATGTTCAGTTTTAATAATACATAATTAGACAAATTTTCTGGGCTTTTGTAAACTCGAAATTTTACTTCATGCGCCACGCGTATAAAAGAGTGATTTAACGAGAAATTTAAAAGCACACAATAGAAATTTTTGCAAAGTGCATATTTGTTATTAAGAGGTATATCAATTATTTATTTATTTATTTTAATTATTTATTTAACGAAAGATCCATTTTACAAAATATATTTTAACAAAATTATATAACTACGAGAAAAATACAGTAATACTTATACATAAAATATACAATACAGTATAATTAAGAGGTATATCAATAAAATTGTGTTTTCTATGCTTATTTAATAATTTTTGATTAAAATAACCCAAACATTAGATTTGCATGGATAACTTACAATTTTGTTGATATATCTCTTAATAACAAATATGCATTTTGCATATAATCCTAGCCTTACTAATTACCTTGACGTTTTATAAAACGATAATTGATTTTCATCATTTATGAAAGAAAAAAAAAAACAGTTAAAACTCTATTAAATTCAATTACTTTAGAAATAAAAGTTTAAATGAAAGAAAGCTATAAAACATGCCGAAACTTTCAAATATTAAGGGGGTATTACCACTAGGATAGTGTTTTTTTGACGGTTTTTCAGTTTTTTTTTTTTTTTGGGGTAAATTTAATACATGCGATCTTGCTGTTTCTTGCAACTTGTTTATAGATTCATGAACTATAATAAAATGAATTTTAATTCTTTTCAATCGTCCTGCTTGACCTCTAAATCTGGCTTCAAATAAGTCCGTGTCCACCGTGTTTTTCCTCATGGCCGGAAAGATTTTTTCGATTCTGTGATTTGAAACGTAAAATGAAGTAGTAGTCATTAATCTGTATTAAATTATCTGGAGTTTGAACCACCGACAATAAAAAATCTCAATAAATAACAAAATGGAGGCTATTCGAAAAAAGTGGTCGCTTTTTGCCCTCCTTTTTCTGACTTTAAGGCTCTTTGAAAAATATCAAATATTAATATATTTGAATGACTGTGGTTCAAACTCCAGAGGATAATGTGGAGAACTGAAAACTAAAAGCTCAAGTCGATCCGTTTCATAGTTTGAAAAGAAAGTTTCCGGCCAGCGAAAAAAAAGTGGTTTCGAGAAAAACGCGTTTAAAGTTTTGAAACAATTTTTAACTATTTTTGGAGATTTTTGGCTTTAGTCAGCTATGCCAGCTCCGTACAGTAGGCCCTCCTCTTCCTCTAAAAACTGGGTTTAAATGATTTGCTCCTGCCAGCGTTGTTGGATGGCCTTCTAAACTGCTGGAGTCAGGCAAAATTCGTCCCACGTCTCGCGCTCCGCACCGGAATGCTTTGGCTTGCAGGCCGATATGGATTCCCAGTGTCTCCATCGTCTTAAAAACTGCCGAGTATCCGTCGTTGAAGATGCTGGTAGCTATGAAAGATGCGATAGCGACGGTTTTTGCACCACAGTTGAGGTGCTTCGAAGTCAGCTTCCAGACACAAGCATTTAAGCTTTCGTTTGAGTTCTGCGTATTTCCACCCAGCCACCTACTCAGCATTGTTTACTTCAACAAGCAAAAAACTAACTAACGAATTCGCGTATTGTAAAACGGTTTTGTGGCATGAAACCAGATACTATCAAGTATCATAATATGCAAAAAAAAAATCAATTTTTATAAACTTTCGAATGGTAATACCCCCTTAATTTAGTTTGGATCACAAACTCTTTGCGGCGCCACCATATCATGTTGGTTTAGTTGCAGCATAATTCCATAGATGACGCCTCCAGTAGCAATAGAAATGGGTAATGCATATTTCTAATTTAGGAAAAAATTTACAGATGCCGTCACGTGTCCATTGTGTTGATAATTACTTATAGAGATAAATTAATAGATTATCAGCACAATTTCGTACACAAAATGTTTAATTTAACGTTCATGTTAACGAAACCAGTTAAAACTCTATTAAAGTCAAATACTTTAGGAACAGAAGTTTAAATGAAGGAAAGCTATAAAACATGCCGACACTTTTAAATACTAATTTAGTTGGGATCACACACTCTTTGCGACGCCACCATATCATGTTGGGTTAGTTACAGCACAATTTCATAGATAACGCCACCAGTAGCAAAAGAAATAGGTAATACTAGTTTCTAATTTCGGAAAAATTTAGCAGATGCCGCCACGTGTCCATTGTGTTGATAATTACTTATAGAGATAAATTAATAGATTATCAGCACAATTTCGTTCACAAAATGTTAAATTTAACGTTCATGTTAACGAAACTAGTTAAAACTCTATTAAAGTCAAATACTCTAGGAACAGAAGTTTAAATGAAAGAAAGCTATAAAACATGCCGAAACTTTAAAATACTAATTTAGTTGGGATCACACACTCTGCGACGCCACCATATCATGTTGGGTTAGTTGCAGCGTAATTTCATAGATAACGTTACCAGTAGCAAAAGAAATAGGTAATACTAATTTCTAATTCGAGAAAAATTTAACAGATGCCGCCACGTGTCCCTAGTGTTGATAATTACTTATAGAGATAAATTAATAGATTATCAGCACAATTTCGTACACAAAATGTTAAATTTAACGTTCATGTTAACGAAACCAGTTAAAACTCTATTACAGTCAAATACTTTAGGAACAGAAGTTTAAATGAAGGAAAGCTATAATAAAACATGTCGAAACTTTCAAATACTAATTTAGTTGGGACCACACACTCTTTGCGACGCCACCATATCATGTTGGGTTAGTTGCAGCATAATTTCATAGATGACGCCACCAGTAGTAAAAGAAATAGATAATACTAATTTCTAATTTGGGAAAAATTTAACAGATGCCGCCACGTGTCCATTGTGTTGATAATTACTTATAGAGATAAAGTAATAGATTATCAGCACAATTTCGTACGCGAAATATTAAATTTAACGTTCATGTTATTCCGTAGCATCACAGTCTAAGCACGTTTAGTACTTAATATGTATACTTAGATTGTAAGGGTATTAATAACGTATTTCGCGTACGGAATCGTGGGATTGCCCCTAGAGGAAAAATGAAACATTCTGATTCACTCCTCTGAATCAGAAAAGAAATGTAGACTTGTCATAAGCCAGAAAGGCTAGAATTCAATTTTAAAAACAGGAGAGACAAAAAAAAATCGTGGGATTGCGTCTTTTTAATTTGAGTAAAAGTCAATAGATGCCGCCCGGTGTCCTTTGTATTGACAATTTGATAATTTATTTTTCACAAATTGGTATTGTTGTGTTGTTTATAAAATGTATTTTTCTTAATCGTTTTATAAGAAATAGATCAAATTTCAAAATATACTATTAAAACAGTATAGTAAAGACGTATGTTCTGAACTTCACATCAAATTAGTGTTTTATACGCGTGGCGTATGAAATAAAATTTCGAGTTTAGAAAAGCCTAAAAATTTGGTTTGGTCGCTCCGTTTTGCTACGCAAGCAAACCAAATT
Source organism: Philonthus cognatus (assembly GCA_932526585.2). Lineage (NCBI taxonomy): Eukaryota > Metazoa > Arthropoda > Insecta > Coleoptera > Staphylinidae > Philonthus > Philonthus cognatus. Next base: position 50,634,006 of record OW052247.1, on the reverse strand, counting down.
GAAGTTACAAACGAGTGTTTTCCACTCCCAGACTAAGCATGAAGTAAAATTTCGAGTTTAGAAAAGCCTGAAAATTTGTTTTGGTCGCGTAGCGCGCAGCGCTACGCGGCCAAACCAAATTTTCAGGCTTTTCTAAACTCGAAATTTTACTTCATGCGCCACGCGTATAAAACAGTGATTTCAAGTGAAGTTTAAAGTAGCATACTAAAACAGTATGCTAAAGACGTGTATTCTAAACTTTACATCAAATCAGTGTGTTATACGTGTGGCCCATGAAGTAAAATTTCGAGTTTAGAAAAGCCTGAAACTTTGGTTGGGCCGCGTAGCGCTACGCATGAAGTAAAATTTCGAGTTTAGAAAAGCCTGAAAATTTGGTTTGGCCGCGTAGCGCTACGCGCTACGCGACCAAACCAAATTTTCAGGCTTTTCTAAACTCGAAATTTTACTTCATGCTTAGCCTGAGAGTGGAAAACACTCGTTTAAACTTTTGAATTAATTAACCTTTTCTAAAAAAAACATCGAATGTACTATTTATGACGTATGCATATGTTTACTTAAAAGAAAAACACACTGTATTTGCTCTGTCGGTTAGATTAAACAAATGACAGTTTGGCGAGTTAGGTGGGATGGTAAATAGATTAGTTAAATTACAACCAAACAGGAAATCGATGTAATTTTAAGTCAAACTCCTTCATTAAATCCGTATCGTTTTTTATAGCCTTTTTTTCAATATTTAAGCGCGTCACATTAAAAAATTATAAACTAAGACTTTGCGGAGTGGGTGTTCCAGATACCTGGTTCGAGGTTATGTTATTAAATTACAATATTTTCAAAAATTGATTTAAAAAAACCAGTAAACTACGTCAGATTTTAATCAGTTAGCCAAGTAAACACATAAAATGTAATTTTTATACAACTCATGTACTTTTTATCTAAAATGATTTGGAGAACAGGAAAATTCATAAATGTGGTTTTACATGTTAAATTTATGTAATACCTAAACGATTCAACACCCGGTATATGACTTAGCTTGATTTGTTGCTTGGGGCAATTTATAAAGTTGTATTATTTAAACATTAAAAGTGCGATTCTTTTCCTAATCTACAACAAGTTAGTCTTACAAAAACTATACCAAATACTCATTGAAACAACTACTTTCCGAGCTAATACCCCGACGGGCATTGAATTATACAACAAGTGTTCGCTGTTACATACAGTAACCTACTGCAAATGTAACAATTTGGGGTTAATTATTCAGGCCATCTATAGACGCGTTTCGAGATTTATCTCTCATCAGTATAGCTTTGCCATTCCCTCTAAACAATTTGGCACCTTAGACTGCCAGTTACGTTACCGTGCGGTTCAAACAAGTATAAATGAAATTGCCAATTATATCAGACTATATCAAACACTCATTGAAACAACTACTTATATTATTAAGACAAATAAAATATTGGATTTTCAAAAACTGAAACCATAAATTATATTCGATTTTTAAATACAGTAGTTAATTGAAGTTAAAACAATGCATAAACTAAAACGAAACCGTTTCCAAACCAAATCAAATTTCACTTAATCAATTAAAAATGAATAAATAACGATCAAAACTTTCCCCATAAAAATTCAAGAGCGCAAATTGGACGATAATTTGGGGTGTTTGTGTATGCGGCTCTCTCCGGCCGGGGGCGGCGCGCGGGGTTGGTTTTATGATGAAAAAGGGGGCCGCGCAGATTTGCGGTTAAGCGATTTTCGGTGTTCTCATCAGCATTGCATTGTGTCCGCAATTAAGCGCCGCTCTCCGCAATAAATACAGTCACCCCCCGCACAACCCCCAACGGGACTCCCCCGGCCATACAGACCGCTAATGCGCCCGCAAAACTGCGTGTCTCTCCCCCCCTTCCTCACCCTATTTGAATTACAGATCGGTCGCTTGATTCTATTTAATAAATATTTTATTGGGATTTATATACAAATTCACCCTCGCAGAACTTAATACACTGTCTGAAAAGTTTCTCATATAAATATTATATAAATATGATTATTAAATATATATGTAATAGTTTTTAAATTATTACAGATATGAATATATACTTTTTTATACATACGTATTGTGTGTTCAATTAAAAAAAACCTCTAGAGTGCCATGAATTAGTTTTTTTTTTTTAATTTAAGTTGGCTACACGCTTTAGAAGTTGTCATATAAAACGTCAGACATAATAATTATAATGTATAATTTTAGAGTTGCCAGCCTACAATTTATTCCATGGCACTCTGGAGGTTTTATTTTATTGAACATACGATATGAATGAAATTGCCAATACATACTTTTTTGTCTAATTTTAAATTAAAAAAAAAATTGCTTGACAACAGTGGCGGCGCGTGGTTTAATTCTTTGGGGGTGCACAATATTGGAAAGACAGTAAGCGCCACAGGCAACATTTTTGGGGTGCCACGCCTAAAAACTATTTTTGAGCTATCAAATTGTAGTAATTAAAAGAAAATTTGATTCTCTTTAAATATTGCACGGTACACTCCGCCATTCTGAAAATTCGTGAAATCAACCTAAAACCAATACGCCGATATCAATCCGACCACGATGTGCACTAGTTTATGTGCACACGAGCCAGCTTAAAGCATTGAACGTCGCTGGGCTGTCGCGGGGAAGAAAGAGTGCGGGGGGCAGAGGTTCCACTAATTAGATTTAAAATTCACATGTGCAGTGCACGAGCGAATCAGGCGAGGTGACGCGGCCGCGGTGTTCGGTTGCCGTCGGGTCGGTGGCAGTCGACGTTCTCTGCTTTGCGCTTGGATATTAGGACGACGAATCAGATAGCGTCTAGCGGAAAAAATAATGTTTGGGATTTATTTTACAAGTAGAATGGATTTATAAAATTATTTAAAGAATGAGGAAATTTAAATATGTTTGCAGGCATTAATTTGGGAGTGCACGTGCACATGTGCACTTACTGAGGAAACGCCACTGCTTGACAAGTTTTTAAAAAACAAACGATTTGATTTTTCGTTTAATGTATGATGCAACATTGACGTTTAACATTGCATATGTTACAAACAAAAACGTGATAAAACCAACAATTGAAATAATTTTTAAATGAAATTAATACACTGTTCCAAGAAATTAATGTAACACCTGCAATTCTCAAAAAATTTAGAAATGTGTAGTATTTTTTAATTTTGTGTTTATTTTGAGAGCTTTTCAGGCTTTTCTAAACTCGAAATTTTACTTCATGCTTAATCTGGGAGTGGAAAACACTCGTTTGAAAGTTTAATTTAAAATATTTGTAAAACCAACGAATATCGAAAGATTTACAGCGTATACAGTATATTGAGATATGTATACTTAAAAGAAAACGTCTCTGTTTATCTGATATTGTAATAAATAATATGCAGTGTAAAAAAACATGTTTTTGGGCACAAACAAAAATTTCATGGCTGTGGGTTAATAATTTGTTTTTAAACTGTTATCAATAATTTGGAATAAAGCTAAATGTCTTCATTGATCTGCCTTTCAGAACTAGTTTATTCTGGTTTACAATACATGTATCATATAGGGGCGTAGAATGAATAATGTTGTATTGACATACAACGATGTTAGCTAATAATCCACAGTTAGTGATTCTCAAGTCTAATTAATGTATAAAGCACTAGCGGCTCGCTGCCTAACTTCATGTGAGGCTCAAATCCAAGATACAAAAAATGAGGTTGTAAGTACTACGTGTCCATGTTGTTTATCAATGGCCCTTACGTCACGGAATTGCGTCATTAACATGTTTAGCAGCACAACAAGCGCACCTTTTAATTCTGAGATACATTACCTTGGCATTTTTGTTTCACATGACATTTTCCATTGGCTACCACTGGTTTAAAGTCAAATAAAAAAAAAACTGACCACGCATGAATTTACGTTATGAAAGCAAAAATAAAATCGCCCCCATGTCAATCAAATGTGCCATTTAATTGTATCCTCGTACACTTTTTTGTCCATACGAGGGTGCGCGTTTAGTCCCGTTCGATTCGTTTGTACGAATAACATTAATATCTTTAATTTTCGGGCAGCAGAGTGTTACTAAATGGTGTTTTTGCAAGTGTGCCGTTTTGTTGATTGACAGGCGGTAACAATGGGCCTGTCAGAGAGGCAGACGTAACAACAATGGCCGGCCTCGCTGCCACTGCCGCCACCGTGACCATCCAACCGGCACTTATTGCATTAAAACGTTTTGGGCGCGGATATCACTCTAATTCCAAACCACCCCACACCACCCCTCCGCGCAATTTTACTCACCCTATGAGTTCACTCTCTCTTTAATTGTTATTCAACTTTGTTTTAGTTTAATAGTCTAATTCAGCCTATTTATTTTTATAAATAAACTTATTTATATTATAAATAAGGGTGTAAGAAGCTACGGTAGATACATTTTCAAATTTTATTCTAGAATTTTTGGATCACACGGTAAGCTTTACTCTAACAAGTATTGGATACGGGCCTACATTCGTGTCAGCTTTATATTATTTTTCTAATTAAATGTATTCGGGATGCCACAGCACATACACGCATCCATGAAATGAGTATTAAGCATTTCGTTCCGGCGTGGATTCGAACCACGAATTCTGCAGTGGACGATTAGACGAGCCCGACAGTTCAACCGCTAGGCACCGCGGCCTCTACCTTACTCTTTGTTTAATCAGTATATTTCAGCGGCGGCTCTCAGCCTAACTTCAGGGTAGTCCACAGCGCCAAGGCACACAACATTTGAGGTTGAGATCGCGCTTTATAAATACAAAGAATTGCACAACAAAGTCACCTTTCAATAACGGATACATACTACCTTGGATCTCTACCCTACCCTGAAGTTAGGCCGCTGGTATACTTGTAGTAGTTACTTCTGAATACTCACTTTGTATGCAGTAAACCTTGAACATGTGTAAATCTTTTTTTTAAATTTCTCTTAGCGTTAACTCATGTGAGTTATTTAGGTGTTGGGGGATGAAATAAAATGTTGTGTGTGTGCAGTCTTCGGGTATATTTAAAAGAGGCCGTTTATTTTAATGGGGACATTAAAATTTGTCAGATTTTCGCGCTGGCGGGGTGAAAAGGGAGAGAGGACGGCGCGACGCTGCCCATCCGTGAAGACGACGAGCACACATGCGGCTAACAAACGCTGATTTATCACCAGGAGGCAACACTTACAAATCACCGCCTATTCCTATCCCTATTTATAAAAGCCAACGCACGAATTAACCGCAGACTAAATTTAATTAAGTCGACTGTTTCTTCTAATTAGACACGGAAATAATTTATTGAAGACGCAATACCAGTGTAAAGAAAATTGTGGGTATAATTTAAAATCGAAACGCCATCGTGGTGAAAATATGAACTACAGTCTTATTTGAAAACTATTAATGATTTCGATAGCTAACGCCATCTAATGCTTCATAGTGGCATCGTCAGTGACACGAATGCACAAAGTGCATATACAGGTCACTGTTTCGTCCACGAGCGAGCAGAACTCTGTTTGTGAAACCAGAAAACAAATATCAAAATTGAATTTGTGTTCAGTATTCCGGCACTAGATACCCACAGACGCGGTTCGGACTTCAAGGTCCTCTTCAGTGTGGTCCCGACCGAGTGCTGAGGAATACTGAACATCTCTGACTATTTCAAGCCAATATGTGAATACTATTACTGATTTCGATAGCTAACGCCATCTAATACTTCTTAGTGGCATCGTCAGTGACACGAATGCACAAAGTGCATATACAGGTTACAGTTTCGTCCACGAGCGAGCAGAACTCTGTTTGTGAAACCAGAAAACAAATATCAAAATTGAATTTGTGTTCAGTATTCCGGCACCAGATACCCGCAGACGCGTATATGCACTTTGTGCATTCGTGTCACTGACGATGCCACTATGAAGCATTAGATGGCGTTAGCTATCGAAATTATTAATAGTTTTCACATATTGGCTTGAAATTGTCAGAAATGTTCAGTATTCCTCAGCACTGGGTCGGGACCACACTGAAGAGGACCTTGAAGTCCGAAACGCGTCTGTGGGTATCTGGTGCCGGAATGCTGAACACAAATTCAATTTTGATACAGTCTTATTGTCATAAACAAGGACTGTCGAGTATACGGTAAGAAGGATCGAGAGAATCGAAGATTATGGAGTGGGGGTAGAGATCGCTTACGTCACAAATGCGCGCTGAATTTAAATGTGGTTACTTCATGGTTCAGATAACAACAAGTAATTAAAGTAACTAAAGATTAATTCTTACTATTAAATTATATTAATAATAAAAAAATTATCTCAGATAAAAGACATCATTCGATTTGGAAATAGCATTAGCAACATAATGTATTTCCACATTTATTTCTTTGTAATATTGCTATCCATGTGTACTTTACACATATTTATTTTAATTTTAATATGATATAAATTTTCAATGGAAAAGCATTAATAACTAAAATTACAAAATCGGGCTCGCTTAACCTTAAATTTAATAAGTTAGAATTGAAGTGACTAAATAGTCGTTCATACAAAACGGATTATAATAAAGCTGAGAACTCTAATATTTCAATATAAATTTGATAACTTTTAATGATTACCCAATGTAATCAATTAAAGTATAAGGATATTTAGTGTTACTACATAGTAGTTTGACATACTATTTACCACTAAATAATTCAAATACAGTAGAACCTCGTTATACCGGGATGGCTTTTGGCTATACCTAGCACGATATAAGGAAAACACGGTATATCCGAATATATGTAATATATATAATAGTCACACACACACACGCGCATATATATACAGAGAGTTTTATGTAACACAGAACATTTTCATAAAAATAATTTTTCTTTTAAGTATACATATGCATACGTCGTACATTTCAGACGCTCGGTTTATTAAAATAATTTAATTTGAAGCTTTAAACGAGTGTTTTCCACTCCCAGGCTAAGCATGAAGTAAAATTTCGAGTTTAGAAAAGCCTGAAAATTTGGTTTGGTCGCGTAGCGGCCAAACCAAATTTTGAGGCTTTTCTAAACTCGAAATTTTACTTCATGCGCCACCGGTACACAACATTGATTCAATGTAAAGTTTAGCGGTGTGTTTTAAACTTCGTAATATGGCAGTGTTTTGTACCGGTGGCGCATGATGTAAAATTTCGAGTTTAGAAAAGCCTGAAATTTTGGTTTGGCCGCTCCGCGCTTCGCGCTACGCGACCAAACCAAATTTTCAGGCTTGTCTAAACTCGAAATTTTACTTCATGCTTAGCCTGGGAGTGGAAAACCCTCGTTTGAAGCTTCAAATTAAATTCTTTCGGTGTTACATAAAACTCTCTGTATATATATATATATATATATATATATATATATATATATATATATATATATTTATATATATATATATATATATATATATATATATATACATATATATATACATATATATATATATATATATATATATATATATATATATATATATATATATACAGAGAGTTTTATGTAACACCGAACATTTTCATAAAGAGAATTTTTCATTTAAGTATACATGTGCATACGTTGTACATTTCCCAACGCTCGGTTTATTAAAAGAATTTAATTTGAAGCTTTAAACGAGTGTTTTCCACTCCCAGGCTAAGCATGAAGTAAAATTTCGAATATATATATATACATATATATATATATATATATATATATATATATATATATATATATATGTATATATATATATGTATATATACATATATATATATATATATATATATATGTGCAGTAGCCACCTACATAACAAGACATACTATATAATACAATAATGACGCCGGAACGTTTTACCTAATCAGGGCGGTGCGCAGTCAATTGTTAAAATTAACATCTTTAAAAAAAAAGAATCCTGAAAAATGACCCCGATATATCCGAATCACGGTATCTCGATGCCCGGTATAGCGAGGTTCTACTGTAGTATACTTATATAAATATTTGACTATTTTGTCAATTCTAATTTACAGCCTTAATTTAAAATAAACTTTAAGGCACTGCCAACTCTAACTTACTCCAATTTAATAATTCCAGGAGTAAAAATAAGAGCAATTTAATAAAATAAAACATTTTAACTTTGTTCGTATAACATACTAATGTCTTAGTTATGACTGTAGTTTCTATTATACAATACAATTATACAGGGAATGTTTTTTTTTTGGGTAAACATGCATACGCTGTAAATTTTTTGACATTCGTTGTTTTTTAAAAGAGTTAAATTTGGAGATTTAAACGAGTGTTTTCCACTCACAGACTAAGCATGAAGTAAAATTTCGAGTTTCGAAAAGCCCCGTGAAAATTTGTCGAGGGTCGCGCAGCGACCCGAGACAAATTTTCTGGGCTTTTCGAAACTCGAAATTTTACTTCATGCGCCACGCGCATAAAACACAGATTTTAAGCGAAGTACGAATATACATAAATTTCACAATATTTTAGTGTTTTATGCACGTGGCGCATGAAGTAAAATTTCGAGTTTAGAAAAGCCCAGAAAATTTACACGCGCACCGTTCATATTAGATCCTCACGTCAATACATTCTAAAAATGTTTACTATTTACTAATATATTTATATTCCTTTTGTTGTAACTCTTGGAGTTTTGGATATTATCTGTCTTATCTATTATCCCGTGGATTCGCGCCTGGTCTCGTATATTTGTTCAAATGAACAAATATACGAGACCAGGCGCGAATCCACGGGATAATAGATAAGACAGATAATATCCAAAACTTCAAGAGTTACAACAAAATTTGAATTTATAAAATTCATCAACATTCCTTCTCATAAAAATGTTGAGTAAAAGTTGTTAGAATTACTAGTTAATAATATGAAGAAACTTTTGATACTAGTTTTTGAAATGATCTCTTTGTTGTTTGATTAAAATGCAGACTGTTTTGTATCAAAAACCGTCCACGTTTTGCTGTTGATAAAAGTCTGCTGTATTATTTATCAGGTCGCACGTCGGGACAATGTCTGCATGAAGAACGCCAAAATTTTTCGTCCTTTTGCTCGTTTAACGAGAATTCGGGTTCAAGAAACTCCCTGGGTAAAAATGAATATTAATCAATTCCCGTAGAAGCTGTATAAAATTATAACCGGCTATGAAATTATGAATAAGTGAGTTTCCGAAAAGTGGTAATAAAAATGAGGAAGCCGCGGACATTCCACAAAAATAATTCGTCCCTTTTGTGGCGGCCCGCCTTCCGTCAGATCAAAGGGAAACGTCACGCGCCGAATTTTTCAATTTTTCGGTTTTTGGTTTTTATTTCCGAATAGTAAATCACGTTTAATTAGGCTGGTTGATTGTTGGGGTGTTGATTTTGAAACATCTTTATTTTGTAACATGTGTGAATGTTCGAAATGTAACGGTTTATCAAACATCTTGAAGTGAAAAATAATTTGAAATGGAGAATGTAGGGTTTAGGAAGACTTTATGTGATTTTAAAACGGATCAAACCTTTTTGAATTCATGCAAAATAACTGAAAATTGATCAAATATTACTTCAAGAATTTATAAGGCAGTATCATGAATAAGTAGTTACTGTGGAGCAGCAGTTAATTATTAATAGATTCGATTCAATGTACATCTAATGCTCCATAGTAGCATCGTCAATGACAGCAGTTAATTAGGTTAGACAAAATAAACATTTGCAAAATGTATTATATTGAGATCAAACATAAAATAAGCTAAGTCAACTGTCATTCATAAACATAAATATTGTATGATCAATAAAAAAAAACTCTAGTACGCCATGATTTAATCACTACTCAACTTTCTGTTCTTTTATACTTTTGTGCGTATCATACATGTCGATGAAATGGAACAGCGCCATCTATTGCTTAAAAATCATTGAGTCTCACGTGTAACCATATTATGGACCTTAGGAGTTGCCAAATGAGTGAGTGATTAGCATTTGACAGGGCACTCTTTACAAAAAACAATAATTAATTTTACAAATCAAACGTACATTGAATTATGAGTGTGCTACATCCCTGTATTGAGAAAAGTATACTCTTCCAACCGTAAACTAAAACTTTCCTCATCTTCAATACTTTACTTTACTTTACTTTATTGGTGCTATTAAATCAGTTTACACAGGTCAAGAATACATATATAAGTAGTAAGATAAAATAAAACATATAACAATAATAAATAAATATAAGCACAAAATAATATAAGAAGAGTACAGGTTTTAATTATGAGTAGTTGCAATTAAAATTAACTTAAGACTTACATACAATAAATAAAGAGTAAATGTGTTCAAATTCGACTGTGCTGGATACGTTACTGTAGTCGTTTATAAGACATTCATTTAATGTGTAGAATGCTTTGGCAGCGAGGTATTTCTTTATCGTAATTTTTAATTTTGCCTGATTTGCTGACTTAATTATATCTGGTAGCAAGTTGTATATTTTTGGCCCTTAGTAATTGGTGCCATTCCGTGACTTATTGAGACGCATGTGATTTAGACAAATTTTTGACGCAGTTCTTGTGTCGTAGCGATGTCTCAGCGAGTGCAGGTCGTATTCTGTGATGTTTTTCCGAACATGGACTAAGCATTCCAGTATGTACAGCGAGGGGAGAGTTAGAATGCCTAGCTCAGTATATTTGGCTTTGCAGCCGTCCTGATATTTTAGGTCTGAAATTATACGTACTGCCCTTCTTTGTAGACCAAACATACGATTCAATATAGGTGTGTGTCCCCATGCAAGAATCCCGTATACCAGGTGTGATTGGCATACTGCGAAGTACGCAGTACATATAGCACTCGGAGGGAGGCTTACCTTTAAGTGCCGCAGTAAAAATATGGAACGACATACTTTGTGAGCTACTGACTCTGCCTGGTTATTCCATGTCAACCTATTGTCGAGACAGACACCGAGAAACTTAGCTGGCGTTTGTTCAGGTGCGTCTGTACGCAAAGATAATAGTAGGTTGACTGTTTTGTTTGGATTAAGGATTAATCTGTTCGTCTCAAAGCAATGAATGACGTCATTTTTTAATTTATTGTGCTGCTCAGTCGCGTGTAAAAGGTCAAGTGAACTGTTTGTAAAGGTGGTATCATCCGCAAACTGAAACAAGGTGGAAGCTGTTGCTGTAGACGAGAGATCGTTAATGTAGATGAGAAAAAGTACAGGCCCGAGAATAGATCCTTGGGGTACACCATGAGTGAGGTACTTTTCCCTCAATTGTTTACTATCTATGGTGACAATTTGTCGTCTATGGTGTAGGTAGGATCCTATTAGTCGACAGCTGCTAGGGTGGAAGTTATAGAAATATAGTTTTCGTAAGAGAACACCATGATCCAGGCAGTCGAAGGCCTTGCTGAGGTCCAGGAAAGTTGCAGTGGTATGCATATTCGACTCGAAGCCTTGCAGGACATCGACAAGTCGACAATCATGCTGGCAGTGGATTTTCCCTTACGAAAACCATATTGAGAATCAGACAGTATGTTATGTTTTTCAAGGTGATCTAATACTTGGGCCAGCATAACTTTTTCAAATATCTTCGCTATTACAGGTAGTATGGCTATGGGTCTATAGTTGATTGTGTCTCCTTTATCCCCCTTTTTATGTATAGGAGTGATACGAGCCATTTTTAACGAATTTGGAAATATGCAATCTTTAATGCAATAATTTATCAACTTAGTGAGAGGTACTGTGATGGTATCAGAAACTTTTTTTATTAGATCTGCTGTAAGAAAATAAATATCTTTCGATTGGGAGTTTTTTAGACTTTTTATTACATCTCTGATTACTATAAATGTAGTTTCCTTGAATTGGAAGTACCCTGAGCACGTAACTTGATACTTCGACATGAGCGTAAGGGGTGTTTGGGTAGACATTTGAATATCTTTAATTAGATTATTCGCCACATTTGCAAAATATTCGTTGAATTTGTCGGGGTCAATATCGCAGTACGTGTCACTCTTTGTATTATTATTAATTAGTGACCACAGTGCTTTCTGGCTGTTTTTTGAATTTTTTATGTATGATGCATTATCACTGATTTTTGCATTTTTAAGAGCAATACTGATTACTTTAATAAAATATTTTAAAATTAAAAACAAATTCAATAATTAATCAAACTAAATATTTTCATGTTCGCCTCCATGAATATTTATTGTTTCTATGAAACTAATCCAGAAATTGTAATAGAAAACTTTTCAGACGACAAACGAACAATTACGAAATCTGACAGTTCTGAATACGAGCCCGAGTGGCGCTAATTATGAAATTTATATAATGCGCTCGTTAGCGTCCTGCCTCGGATAAATTAATTAATACGTTGACGAACGCCACTATAAATAACCAAATTACACTTCACACTACCTTTCATCTGTGCCACCGTCTAAATTTAGTTCCTTTTTAATTGAAACTGAACATATACACTCCTGGAAAAAAATAATATTTACAGTCAGCTATTAACATGCCTTGTGATACACCATAATTATATTTAAATATAACATAATGATTTTGTGTAAAAACGCGACCAAACCAATTGTCAGGCTCTTATAAACTCTAAATTTTACTTCATGCTTAATCTGAGAGTGGAAAACACTCGTTTAAAGCTTTAAATTGAAGTAACTTAAAAAAAACGAATATCCGAAGATGTACAGCACATACGCTTTATTTGGGATATGTATACCTAAGGTACGTCGATAGGCGTAACAGATATGAACACATATGTGTTACAAGGTATAATAGAATTGGATCTTTCTATGTTTTCCCCTACCCCTTTCCCCAGGCCCTAGTTCCTAAGAGAGAGAACAATGACGTTGTATTTGGTTACGTTTTTGAGTCTATCATAACCTCTCTTTCCGGTTTCGCTGTACTTTCATAGTTAGATTTTTTTAATATTTAGGGTTAAAAATAAGTGTTATTAAAATAAGACTTTGTGTTAATCTAAGGTGTAATTAAAATACTAGTTTATGTTACGTGTAATTAAATTAAAAAAATATGTTGACGTTGATTGGGTTATAAGAAAAACATATTTGAAACAAGGATTATTTAAAAGAATTAATTATTTAAATTGTTAATATTAGGTTTTTAAAAATAACAAAGATTTGGAGAGCAAAATCTCTTAAATTAAATAAAATGCAAAGTGGAGAAAATTTATTAAATTGTAAATAATTAAGATTATTAACATGTTTTAAATAGTCATTTTCCTTTTTTGCACATTCCTCTAATATGTATTTACATTATACAGTGAGCTTTTCTTTACAATTCAAGTTCAGCCTATTTTCTATAAATCTTTAGATATTCCCTGTTTTCTTTTTATTTTTAAGTTTAATTTAAAGCTTTAAACAAGTGTTTTCCACTCCCAGGCTAAGCATGAAGTAAAATTTTGAGTTTAGAAAAGCCCCGTGAAAATTTGTCGAGGGTCGCGCAGCGACCCGAGACAAATTTTCGGGGCTTTTCTAAACTCGAAATTTTACTTCATGCGCCACGCGTACAAAACACTGATTTCAAGTGAGGTTCAAATATGCATGAAGTTTACAATATTTGTTTTATTCGCGTGGCGCATAAAATATTGTGAAATATATGCATATTAGAACTTCGCTTAAAATCTGTGTATTATACGCGTGGCGCATGAAGTAAAATTTCGAGTTTAGAAAAGCCCAGAAAATTTGTCTCGGGTCGCTGCGCGACCCTCGACAAATTTTCACGGGGCTTTTCTAAACTCGAAATTTTACTTCATGCTTAGTCTGGGAGTGGAAAACACTTGTTCAAAGCTACAAATTGAACTCTTTTAAAACACAACGAATGTCAGAAAATTCACAGCTTATGCATGTTTACCTAAAAGAAAAAAATAGAATGTTAGACGAAAAAAGTTTTTATTTTATTAAATTGCTATTATTTTTACTCCTAGAATTAATAAATTGGAGTAACTTAGAGTTGGCAATGCCTTAAAATTGATTATAAATTAAAACTGTGAATTAGAATTTACAAAATAGTCTAATATTTATATAAGTAAACTATTTGAATTATTCACTGTTAAAAAGTATGTCAAACTACTAGTAACACTAAATATTCATATAGTTTAATTGATTACATTAGTTAATAATTAAACGTCATTAAAATGTATATTTAAATATTAGAGTCAATGCTAACTTATAAAATTTAAGGTTAAGCCAGCCCGGTTTTGTAATTTTAGTTGTTAGTGCTTATACATTGGGAATTTATATCATATTACAATAAAAATAAATATGGTACTTTATCCATATTTATTTTTATTGTAATATGATATAAATTGCCAATGTATAAGCATTAACAACTAAAATTACATGGATAGCAATATTACGAAGAATTAAATGTGGTAATGCATTATGTTGCTAATGGTATTTCCAAATCGTATAATGTTTTTATCTGAGATAATTTTTATATTATTAATATAATTTAATAGTAAGAATTAATATTCACTTACTGTAATTACTTGCAATTATCTAAATCATAAAGCAATCACATTTAAATTCAGCGCGCATTTGTGACGTCAGCGATCTCTCCCCACTCCATAATCTTCGATTCTGTCGATCCTTACCGTATACTTGACCGTCCTTGATGTATACCATAAAGAAAAACTCGCTGTATATCTAAATGTATGATATTTTACTCTAAAAGTAGTAGTTACTGGAACAAATCATTCTATATTTCAAATATTTGAAAAGTTAATTCATGCTTACAAGCTAACTTTAAAAAAAATTGTACAGTTAAATTTAAAAGAAAATGGTGCATTTTTAAAAAGGAAGCATTAATTAACCTATTTTAAAATCTTATTGCTTTTTTTTATTTAAGCGTACAAATTTTGATAACTCTGCTTGCAAGCATGAATTAAGTAAATATGTATTTCTCATTTTGAAACACTCTTAGATTTCGCATTTGGAAGCTCTTGTTATTCAGTTTGATGTGCAATCCTGGATTGTTTGTTGTTAGGGGCTTGTCACATTTGCATAATTCGACACAGAAATTTACTCCCTGACTAATTTATGACGACGGGACCTATAGGGCGGCCAAAAAGGGGGTGGTTGGGCTCGCGAGACGCGGCCCCGTTTAATGTGCCATTCCGTTCCGCTTCCGGGCCTCCCGGGGGACACGAATTAAAATTTCAAATTGTTCTCGCACACAACGACAAACTGCACGAAAACTCTCCGGGGATTTCTCGAGAATCCAGAAATTTCATTCATGTGTTGTTTGCGAGTAATAATTCCTAACGTTGCAGTGATTATTTTAATGATTAATTCATAAATTATTTAATTTTAACCAAGTGTTTTTTTTTTAATCTAAACCATAATTAATATGTTGAGGATTCTAAAATAGCAACCCACAAAAAATAAATAATATTCAAGTTTTTTTCTTACAGAATATTAATTATACAATTAGCCTCTAAACTTGCTAATAGATTCCTCATTAAGAATTGCCTGTGTATTGTCAAAGTTCTATATGTCCAGATTCAGTAGTTTTTAAATAAAAAAATAAAAACTAATTTTAAAAAAATCAATTTTTTGTTGATATCTCGAAAACAAACAGATACTTCAAAATTGTTATCAGATTATTGTTAGGCCCTAAAATGCGCAACTATAACCGACTCTCCATCTCTTAAAATATCTGAGATTCCCATACATTTTACGGAAATACGGGCACCCTGTATACAGGGAGTTTTTCTTTTAAGTATACATATCCCAATTATATACTGTCAATTTTATGACATTTGTAAAATTTTTTTTAATTGTTCAATTTGAAGCTTTAAACAAGTGTTTTCCACTCCCAGACTAAGCATGAAGTAAAATTTCGAGTTTAGAAAAGCCTGAAAATTTGGTTTGGTCGCTCCGCGCTTCGCGCTACGCGACCAAACCAAATTTTCAGGCTTTTCTAAACTCGAAATTTTACTTCATGCGCCACGCGTATGAGACGCTGATTTCAAGTGAAGTTTACTTGTTCACAACATTTCGATGATTTTGGCGTTTAATACGCGTGGTGCATGAAGTAAAATTTCGAGTTTAGAAAATCCTAAAAATTTGATTTGGTCGCTCCGCGCTACGCTTTAAACAAGTGTTTTCCACTCCTTTAAACAAGTGTTTTCCACTCCCAGACTAAGCATGAAGTAAAATTTCGAGTTTAGAAAAGCCTGAAAATTTGGTTTGGTCGCGTAGCGCGAAGCGCTACGCGACCAAACCAAATTTTCAGGCTTTTCTAAACTCGAAATTTTACTCCATGCGCCACACGTATGAGACGCTGATTTCAAGTGAAGTTTACTTGCTCACAACATTTCGATGATTTTGGCGTTTAATACGCGTGGTGCATGAAGTAAAATTTCGAGTTTAGAAAATCCTAAAAATTTGATTTGGTCGCTCCGCGCTACGCGACCCAACCAAATTTTCAGGCTTTTCTAAACTCGAAATTTTACTTCATGCTCAACCTAGGAGTGGAAAACACTCGTTTACAGCTTCTAATTGATATAGTCTTTGTAAGACTAACCTGTTGTAGATTGCGTAAAGAATCGCACTTTTAATGTTTGAAGTATTCTGCAACCAAGAATTGTCAATTTCATTTATACTTATGGTTGAACGGTAACGTGACCGCCAGTCTAAAGTGTAAAATTGTTTCGAGGGAATGGCAAAGCTAAACTGATGAGAGATAAATCTTAAAACGCGTCTATAGATAGCCTGAATAATTTGACCCCAATTGTTGCATTTGCAGTGTATGTAACAGCAAACCCTTGTTGCATAACTCAATGTCTGTCGGGGTATTAGCTCGGGAAGTAGTTGTTTCAATGAGTGTTTGATATAGTCTTTGTAAGACTAACTTGTTGTAGATTGCGAAGAAAATCGCCCTGTTAATTTATAATCTATAATGATAATATCATGGCAATAGAATTGCCATGATATTATCATTATAGATTAAAAATTAACAGGGCGATTTTATTCGCAATCTACAACAAGTTAGTCTTACAAAGACTATATCAAACGCCAATAACGTCGATAATATTTTGCAATATTTAATTCAATATTGAAACAAAGCAAGTGTTTAAAAAAATATATAAGAAAGAATATGTTCTCTTTATATTCGTTGTGTAATTGAGAAAAATTACACTGCGACGTTTTACAAAATTGCAGCCACACAATACAATAATTTGAAAATTGCCGGTTTTGTGTATGCACAAAAATTGTACGTTCCGTGAATTACGAAAACTTTGAGGGTTGTGTGGGTGTAATTAACGAAAAATAGGGGGACAATTTTCTGTCTGTCTGGCTCGTGATGTCAACATAAAAATAAACAGATAATTATAACGGAAAATTGTCCTTTCTGGAAAACATCAAAGGTATACTTAGTAATAATTATTTTTAGTTTAATGAAATTAGACTTGTGGATGAAATATCTCAAATTATTAATGTTTCATTTCTTATATTCAATTTTATATCACGCCTAATTATAAAGAAAATTTAACATAAAGAAAAATTGAGTTTGTCAATAGTTTGCAGAATATTTACAAAATATAAAAACGAATTAAAATAATATTGACTTTCTGCAAAAATGTTGTCTCGTTAAGACAAGTCTCCAAATATTTATTGAAACAACTACTTTTCGAGCTAATACCCCGACAGATATTGAATTATACAATAAATATTTGAATTACACGGTAGCTTTACTGTTCTATGCATAATTTATATGCAAAATACAACATCACGTCAAATGATTCGCTTACCAAACTAAATGAATTAACAGGAAATTGAAATAAATTGAAAAAATTACAGGGAATAAATATTAATTGTCTTAAGCCATCTATAGACGCGTTTCGAGATTTATCCCTCATCAGTATAGCTATGTTTTAGACTTTCAATACAAAAAAATATTAAAATAAATAGGAAACTTACAGGAACGCCTAATTATGTAAACAGATTCACGAATAACGTAAAATGTTAACTGAATAAAATAATCAGACTGACTATCAAATAATTAGAAATACAGGAACGCCTAATTATATAAACAGATTCACGAATAACGTAAAATGTTAACTGAATAAAATAATCAGACTGGCTATCAAATAATTAGAAATACAGGAACGCCTAATTATATAAACAGATTCACGAATAACGTAAAGTGTTAACTGAATAAAATAATCAGACTGACTATCAAATAATTAGAAATACAGGAACGCCTAATTATATAAACAGATTCACGAATAACGTAAAATGTTAACTGAATAAAATAATCAGACTGACTATCAAATAATTAGAGATACAGGAACGTATAATTATATAAACAGATTCACGAATAACGTTAAATGTTAACTGAATAAAATAATCAGACTGACTATCAAATAATTAGAAATGTTTCTAATCGATTCAGGGAAAATATTTTCGAAACAATTCTTACGGTGAGATCATTAAACGTCTTTCGTTCAACCGAATCAATAAATAAATGATATTTGTTTGGTGTAATTGAGTCCCAATTAATGTGTAATTAGAGTTTCAAATATGAAATCGAATGTTATTCTCGTGTGTCTACAGCCTGTTGAATAAATAATGATAATTTCTTACAATTAGAGTCGTCTGTGTAATTTACCGATGCACCGATGTTCATGATGATGGGCACAAATTTATTTATTATTTGATTGCTGTTTGTAACGACCAGGCTGAGTATTTAATACTTTAATTCGTCCACGTAGGAATTTAATCGATTTTATTGCATGTTCAGTAAATATTACTCGTAATAAATATTTCAAAAATTAATTAGTTATTAAATTAATTTCTGCTATTAAATACTATAAACATGGCAACATAAAACTAAGGAGGAAATCAAACTAAATACTTAATTTTATTTTAATATATTTTTATTAGCTATAATAGTATATTGTACAACGAGAGTGGATATGATGCTTATATCCCCCGATGGCAAGTTTGGGGTACGACGCCGTAGGCAAGTGCCCCAAATGCCGAGTGAGATACAAGCCATATCCACTCGAGTTTTACAGTCAACTTTACCTACGACTAGTGAAAGAAACGGAATTAATAGTTAAACATTATTACAATAATTATTTGTTTCACATAAAAATGCAATTATAAAAAATACAGTGAACGTATGTAGTGTTTACACACAATAGTGTGTACGTTAAAAATTCATTTCATAACTATTAATATTATTAAGCATAGCATATAATTCTTAGTAATATGGTTTAAGTTATTAATAGTACAATATATACAGCAAAGGGATGCATAAAACTTGATTTTAAGAAAATATATCTCAAAGTTTACAAAAAATAAGTATTACCTCTTATTTACCAATGCGAGTATCAGTAATATCCAGTTTCAATTTAATTGAATTGATCTAAATCCCACATTCATACTTCTATCTCCAATTTTAGAAATTTTGCACTTATGTACATTAGGGTGACCAGAAAAAAATTTTTTTTCGCTCTTCTTTGAGTATAAGTGAAAGTGATCCTAATGAAGTTCTGACACCAAATTACAGGCCGATCGAATAAAATTTAGAGGTCGCCCAAGTCGAAAGTATGAATTAAAATCTGAAAATCGGTTTATTCTTTAAATAAAAATCCGTGGAATCCGTGGAACCAATAAATACGTTGCAGTAACGTAATATTTCATTAAAGTACATGATATTCTATTATTATTGATAATCATAATCTATTTATTGTCGATATTAGACATTAGGTGCATCATTTTAGGCGGGAATTTTAGTCTCGATTTTCACACTTCCGCAAAACTTGGTGTATATTTTCGGATGACCGGTACCCTATTCACTCATTTTGGTCTTAAATATTCCCTTATACATTAAACTAAAAGTTAAGGTCCTTTGCGCAATTTTATTTCGCCTTATTTATGATGTACATCGAAATTTCACTAAGGTGCTCGGAGACGTGATTTGAGGATATTTGTATCTATTGATTGAAATTAGTTTTTTACGCCTAATTATATATTTGATCACCTAAATACATTGTGTACAACGATCTATAACTATTTAAATCCAAGTTACGGTTAAATTGCGGTTTGTCAGAGTTTTTTCAAAGATTCATTCCGACTAGGTAGTACTGTTTGAACGATGCAGATGGCGCATCGTGCCATCTGCATCGTTCAGCGCCATCTGCATCGTTCAAACAGTACTACCAAAACAGCACAATGTCGAAAATCGAATAACCTCTATTTCAGTCTGTAGTCTGACGTCGCTGTCAAAACATGCCACCTCAACCCGTCAATAAACATTATTTGGTGGGGCCGGAAATTGACCGGATCGGAGATGTTGGCCTGCCAACTAATAGAACGGTGTTGAGTTTGTTGTGTTACAACCATTTTTCGCGAAATCAGACAGTTCACGAAGCAGCAAAAGACGCAATAGAGGAGGGTACCAGTGTTTATATAAACGCAAAAATTCCAACTGTAACGGAATTTAATGCTGTAAAGAAGTTGGAGGCGTTACATTCGGGTTGGTTAAAGCTAAAAAAAACCGGAACAGGATGTCTACCGCGCAGCAAACTGCCATCGATACCTTTTCTGAAACCTTAGATGAGGTTTTCGAGATTACACCTAAAAATGTGTTAGATCTCATACAAGATGAAGATGCAAAGCGACTTTATATCGCTCAACATCAGCCACGTAAATTGCGCCCACGTTCCAGCAGTTCTGATATTAGAGGTTAGTGCACTATAACTATTTAATATTAGGTTTCGCAGTATATTTAAGTGTGCAATTATTATGCATAAAAATGTTTAATATCACATAGCTTATATTTAAAATATTTTTACAGTCTACTCCTACAAAAGTGATATAGTAAAGTGATAGTAATTTGATAAATGTTTCTTTCATAACTGTTTTCAATCAATGCAAATTATTGAAAAAATAAATGTTACAATAGATTATATACATTAAAAAAATTCGGATTTGATAATATATAATCGACTGATTTTGATAAAACATTATTTTCTACAGGTGGCATTGAACAACCAAAACAACTTCCACAGGAGCAGATTGACGATTCGCCAACCGAAACAGATATGCCCATGGAATGGGAGACTTTGGTATCAGATGATTCCCCCCCCCCCCCCCCCCAGAACTCCCTAGTCAAACATTCACGCAGTCCTCCGAGGAAGCTTTTGATGAAAATCCGAAAACAACGAGATTGGATATTATATCCAAAGACGTTGCTCAAGCTTAGGACCGAACAGGAACAAGTAATCAAAATGCATTTTACATCTTAGGAGCGACCTTAAAGACTTTAGGATATAACCTGGACGACACCTCTTTGAGCATTGAGACGATTCGTCAAAGAAGAGCTGCGTATCGACAAGAGATTGCATCAGATCTAAAACACAACTTTGCATCAGAAAACGTTCTGACCATTCATTGGGATGGGAAGTTGATGCAGGATTTGCAAAACAAGGATGTTGTGGACCGTTTGCCAGTTGTTGTAACTGGCGACGGCTTTGAGGAACTTCTGGCGGTGCCAAAACTGGCATCGGGGACGGGACAATCACAAGCTGAAGCGGTTTTCGAAGTGATTCTAAAACATAACTTGACAGACTCCATTAAGGCCTTATCATTTGACACGACTGCTACAAATACTGGTATATATTATAATTTTCTTACGTCAGAATCATAATGCATTATTTCAATATTTACTACAAATAACAATACATCGTTTCATATTTTGTGTTAATTTTTAGGACAACGTAATGGTACCTGCCATTTGTTGGATCAAAAGTTGGATAGAAACTTACTATATCTACCATGCCGGCACCAAATTTACGAGATCGTCTTGAGAAATGTGTTCGAGATTTCTTTACCAACGGTAACCTGAGGACCTGACGTGGCTTTGTTCAAGAGGTTTTCAAAGGCATGGCCTACCTTAGACATGGACCAGTTCGAGACCGGTATTGCTGACGATACCGTCCGAACAGCTCTGCAGTCATCAAAAAGTGACATTCTTACATTCGCTTTTGAGCAAATACAGGTACAAATACAATCTCATTAACCACCGGTGAAATACATTTATATTTATTAATTACATGATTTTTTTCATTGTATTGCAAAATAATTGTTGCAGGAATTCAACTTGAGAGACGACTATAAGGAACTTTTGGAACTGGTCATCGTATTCTTGGGTTCCTCTCCGAAGAGCGACTACAAATTTCGTTTACCTGGACCTGTGCACCACGCTAGGTGGATGGCTTAAGCCATCTATTCATTGAAGATGTACTTTTTCCGGAAACAATTCAAAGTGAAGAAGAAAGAAGAAAACGGATTACGCGACATAAATGTGTTTATCGTTAAAGTGTATATTAAAGCGTGGTTCACCGCTTCGCAAACGTTAGCTAGCCCAAACAACGATTTGACATTTTTACATGATTTAATTGATTATAAAAACGAAAACGAAATTGTAGCTGCGGCCGCGCTTAACAAATTCACTAACCATTTATGGTACTTGTCAGACGAAGTGATCGAGTTATCATTGTTTGATGAAAATGTTTCTACGGATGAAAAGAAAAAAATTGTTTACGCCATGAACAACAATGCGGCCTGCGAACTTCAGTCAAAACGCGTGAAAATTAATGCCAATAGTGCCGAAGAGCTAGAGTTGTGGAGAAAACGAGATATTTCTGACTTCGTTTCAAACCAAACCGACCAATTTTTCTCGCGTTTTGCAATTGACAGAGATTTTCTTAACGTTGATCCGAGCTTATGGGAATCTATCGAAAGCTACAAACAGAGTAGACAATATTTGTCCAATCTACGAGTGGTTAACGACTCTGCTGAGCGAGCCGTAGCTTTGGTTAAGAAATTTAACACGCTAATTACCAATTCGGAGGAGCAAAAGCAGTACTTATACCAATCTGTGCAAAATCATCAGCGGCGTTTCCCAAATGCGACAAAATCCAGTTTGAAAAATGTCTAAAGTAGTGATTCTTGATATGATTATAATAATTTTATGTAAGTAGTTTGATTCTGATTAGATTACACCGATTTGGTATTGTCAAGGAGGACTTCCAAAAATTTCCCAGAAATTCCATCTTCCACCATATTTCGAGTTTACTAGAATAATATCTTTGTATATAATGTATTTAAGTGGTAAAATGAATAATTATACGTCACAAACTAATTTCAAAATACATTAATGAATAACCACAAAAATCCTGAAATCGCGTCTCAGAGCACCTTAGTGAAATTTCGATGTACATCATAAATAAAGTGAAAGTAAGTTGCGCAAAGGGCCTTAACTTATAGTTTAATGTATAAGGGAATATTTAAGACCAAAAAGAGCGAATAGGATACCGGTCATCCGAAAATATACACCAAGTTTTGCGGAAGTGTGAAAATCGAGACTAAAATTACCGCCTTAAATGATGCACCCAATGTCTAATGTCGACAATGAATAGATTATGAGTATCAATAATAATAGAATATCAAGTACTTTAATGAAATAATACGTTACTGCAACGTATTTGTTGGTTTCAGAGAGACCGTTGATTTTTATTTAAAGAAAAAACCGGTTTTCAGATTTTAATTCATACTTTTGACTTGAGCGACCTCTAAATTTTATTCGATTGGCCTGTAATTTGGTGTCAGAACTTCTTTGGGATCACTTCAACTTATACTCGAAGAAGAGCGAAGGGAGTTTTTCTTTAAAGTATACGTATTATAATATAAATTCAGCTTATTTTCTTTAAATCTTTAGTTATTCGTTGTTTTTTTTAAGAGTTTAGTTTGAAGCTTTAAACGAGTGTTTTCCACTCCCAGAATAAGCATGAAGTAAAATTTCGAGTTTAGAAAATCCCCGTGAACACTTGTCGGGGCTCGCGCAGCGACCCGAGACACATTTTCTAAGCTTATCTAAACTCGAAATTTTACTTCATGCGCTACACGTATAAAACACTAAAATATTGTGAACTTTATGTATATTTAAACCTTAATTGTAATCACTGCTTTATACGCGTGGCGCATGAAGTAAAATTTCGAGTTTAGAAAAGCCCAGAAAATTTGTCTCGGGTCGCTGCGCGACCCTCGACAAATTTTCACGGGGCTTTTCTAAACTCGAAATTTTACTTCATGCTTAGTCTGGGAGTGGAAAACCCTCTTTAATAGATTCAAATAGAACTCATTTAAAAAACAACGAATGTCGGAAAATGTACAGCGCAGGCGTATGTTTACTTAAAAGAAATTGTTTTATTATTTTCTTTAAATCCTAAGATATTCGTTGTTTTTTTTAAGAGTTCAATGTGAAGCTTCAAACGAGGGTTTTCCACTCCCAGACTAAGCATGAAGTAAAATTTCGAGTTTAGAAAAGCCCCGTGAAAATTTGTCGAGGGTCGCGCAGCGACCCGAGACAAATTTTCTTGGCTTTTCTAAACTCGAAATTTTACTTCATGCGCCACGCGCATGTATACTTAAACCTCACTTAAAATCAGTGTTATATACGCGTGGCGTATAAATTAAAATTTCGAGTTTAGAAAAGCCCAGAAAATTTGTCTCGGGTCGCTGCGCGACCCTCGACAAATTTTTACGGGGCTTTTCTAAACTCGAAATTTTACTTCATGCTTAGTCTGGGAATGGAAAACCCTCGTTTAAAGATTCAAATAGAACTCATTTAAAAAACAACGAGTGTCGGAAA
The DNA here is from genome assembly GCA_932526585.2 of Philonthus cognatus. NCBI lineage: Eukaryota > Metazoa > Arthropoda > Insecta > Coleoptera > Staphylinidae > Philonthus > Philonthus cognatus. The sequence goes on along the minus strand of OW052247.1, from coordinate 50,609,330 downwards.
ATGTACAGCGCAGGCGTATGTTTATCTAAAAGATTTTATTTTATTATTTTCTTTAAATCTTAAGATATTCGTTGTTTATTTAAGAATTCAATGTGAAGTTTCAAACGAGGGTTTTCCACTCCCAGACTAAGCATGAAGTAAAATTTCGAGTTTAGAAAAGCCCCGTGAAAATTTGTCTCGGGTCGCGCAGCGACCCGAGACAAATTTTCTGGGCTTTTCTAAACTCGAAATTTTACTTCATGCGCCACGCTTATAAAACACTGAAATATTGTAAACCTTATGTATATTTAAACCTCACTTAAAATCAGTGTTTTATACGTTTGGCGCATGAAGTAAAATTTCGAGTTTAGAAAAGCCCAGAAAATTTTTGAATTTGTAATTTAATAAACAATTATTACCATGTTGGTAATTGAATAAACATTGCCATGAACTTTCCGTATATAATCTGTAAAGGATACCAACGTTTTTAATATTTATGTTTATTTATTTATTACACATCTATATTTTTCTTATGACCCTAACTATTGTGTGATCGCGATTTTTATCAAATTAGGCTTAATTCTTGATTTATTAATTTATTACATATCTCTGTATTTATTATAACCATAACGTTTTCGTGATCACTATCAAAATTCAATTTTTTCATTGCAAAAAATAGTTTACGACTCACCCTGTACATTGACATCTTAAGTTTTATATACAATCTATTTTGTGGACATGTTTTGTGCTCTTGCAATTTCCTTGGGGTTTATAAAAAGCCAACACATGTTAAAAGACATGAGCAAATCGTTTTCTTAGACGTTCCCAAAAATACACCCGGTTGACAGCCATTTAAGTTGCCCGGTTGAGTGCGCCGGTATTTAAGTTTCAACTGCACGAAATTTATAACGTCAGGCCACATTTGAGACGCTAATTCGTGTTGCACCGTGCAACAGAACGGCCATTTAATTTCACACGTAATGACCTGCTTTGATGATAATGGGATCAAATAAATTATCACATCCGATACACTCCACCTAATTAAAATGTAACAATCCTGATCTGATAACGGCTTTGTAATTAACGGCCCCGTTCATCAGAACTTTTAACATTCAACATGTTTGGATTTATTTTGTGATGTGTGTTGGTATCTTGATTTCATAAGTTTTTTTTTTATTTTCGGGGAAAACGAGATTAATATTGGATGACGAAAAAGGAGCTGCAGAAGATAAAAGACTTTCTATTGTGAGTTTAATTAATTGAAACATTTACTTAAGACTAAATTAAATGTTTTTTTTTTAAATTAGTTCAACAGCTCATATTCATTTAACAACTCTATTTTAAGTGAAAAATATTTTTTACGTCGACAACTCTAGCCCGCCAACAAGGCCGTAGCCAATATGGGGGTTTAAACCTCCCCCTACATTTTCAAACTGTCAAATTTTACTATACAAAAGCTGCCCCGTTAGGTCAAAAACAATATTTTTACCATTAATGTACCTCTACCCCCCGATATGTTTTTCTGGCTACGGCCTTGCCCGCCACCACCAATCAGACAAAACACTACGATTGCAAAAATTGTGACCGCTTCCCAAACATGTTAACGATTAACAATATGGGGGTTTAAACCTCCCCCGAAATTTTCAAAATATTAAATTTTACATAATATATAAAATTACGAAAAAACTATTCGTGAAAATGCAAACAGTGTCTTAATTAATAAGACAATTTAAGACGATAAATATCCATTGAAACAACTACTTCCCGTGCAAATACACCTCCGGATATTGAATTATACAATGAAATATTTAAAATCTTATTTAATTTGATTTATTAATTTATTAATTAAGACACTGTTTGCATTTTCACGAATAGTTTTTTCGTAATTTTATATATTATGTTTAAAGTGTGCAATCTATAAGAAGCGTAAGCTTATTTTCTCGAATTCAAATAGTTTTGAATTTGAATTTATCTTGATTAAATTTTACTGTGTAAAAGCTGCTCCGTTAGGTCAAAAACAAAATGTTACCATTAAACCCCCCCCCTGATTTTTTTTTCTAGTTACGGCCTTGTCCGCCAACACCAATCGGACAACGATTGCAAAAATTGCGTCCGCTTCCCAAACACTTTCTCGATCCACAATCCGTTCATCCGTGAATTCCCCAACAGTTGGCAGTAAACTTCCAAATGTTGTTTCTGATAAACGGGCCCATTGGTACAATGACACTTATCATCAAATGAGTGAATAAATGTAGCCAATACTTTGATCAAACAATTTCAAAGATATCGTGTGATGAGTGTGGAAACAGAATTTAAGCACCCTGTTCGAGGCTATGATTTCCCGGTCTAGCAGGTCGGGAAGTACGATTTGCTGCTTGTCTACGGAGTGCGTCAAATGTACCTATCGAGATGGCAAGTTAAAAAAAGTATGTCTGTATTAAGTGTGAATGATAGTGTATGTAAAATAAAAGTTCTCATCTCTTTTTACAAGCATATTATAACAAAGTTGATAAGTAATTGGAAAAACATCATTGTTGTTAAATGCATATTTGTTCAATAATAAAATATTTATTTTAAATAAATTTCCATAATGTATATTTACTTTTTATGTAATTGTGAATCAAGGGCTTACATTTATCGTGCGAATTAATCGGACAATTGCACTTTAATCAGAACGGCGAGCTCACGTGGTGGTGGGTAATTTTTAATTAGCCACCCACGGCACACTGTAAATAAGACATATCCGATAACAAAAACGAATTACGGACAATTGAAAACAATCGTTTGTTTTAATTAATAGCGTAAATCGGTGTGTAGACGGTTTAAGTGATTATTGTATAATTGCAATTAAATTCGCTCACTGTTTTATTGCGTGCTGCGCACGCGAAAACATTTCCTATTTAACTTTCAGGCTTAATAATGATTTATTGATTGAAAAAAATTACCCATTGAATTGCTATAATTACTCCATGAGCGCGATAAACAATTGGGTAACGAATGTTAATAAATACTCATTTATTTATTAAATTTGCTTCCATACTATTAATTTTTAAATAAATGAACTTAAATGACATTTCTATAATTCGATCAAACTATCGAACATTTTCAAAAATCATCCGTCCACAATGCGCATTTTGTTTAGAGGCTTTACGATTTAAGTTTAATTTGAAGTTTCAAAGGAGTGTTTCCACTCCTTGATTAGGCATGAAGAGTAAAAAAAAAATCGAGTTTAGAAAAGCCTAAAAATTTGGGTAGGCGGCGTATAAAACACTGATTTAGTGTGAAGTACAAAATTTGCAAGGAATTTTTTCTTTTTTGTTAATTTTAACAAGAATATTGACAAAAACTGAGAACATAATTTATAATATCGTACGTTCAATAAAATAAAACCTGTAGAGTGTCAACTCTGAAATTATACAATATAATTATTATATATGTAAATTCCTAAAGCATGTAGCCAACTTAAATTCAAAGTAAGATAAAATCATGGAACTCTAGAGATTTTTTTTTATTGAACACACGATACAAGTATTAATTAATACCCTACATGAGACAATAATAAAATCTAAACATTTACTATGATAACATTTTTTTTAATTGTCAAAATCAAACATCATAAAAATTCAAAAATAACCAAAACAACTAAAATTAACAAATAAACATCATACACTCACACGATTCGTCAAAATTAATTCAAAAAGAGTAAAATGTATTTGTACAAGCAATAATAAGAAAAAAAAAAACGATTTAACCTATTTATTTAGTAAACGGAGTCCATATAAAAATATATGTATTTTTTATATGGACTCCGTTTAGTAAATAAATAGGTTAAAACGTACAACTAAAACTATAAACTGACTATATTTATAGTTTTAAGAATGTGTTATTGTGTTAATACACATTAACACATACTCAAAACTATAAATATAAAATATAATTTTAAAATATGACCCATGCATAATCACAATTAAAAATAAAAAGACAAATTTAAGTAAAACTTGCCGAAGTTCAACATAAAATGAAAAATATCTTTAAAATTATCTACTTAACATTTGTAGTGTTAGTTGATTGTTAATGGCATTATCTACTTACCATTTGCATTCTTAGTTAATTGATATTGGCCTCATGAGGTAAGAATTTCTACTCAATATTAATTAACGAATTACGTTATCTAAAGTTTTCACTCGTTTGTGTTCACTCTGTAAATTACATATTTAATTTGAGATTTGTATCGCCCCCCGCAAGAAAAAAACCCTGGCTTTGTCACTGGTTCAATTACTTTGCAATCAATTACAAAGTAATTAAATTACACTGTGATAAAATTTGTAATTAAATTTGTAGTTATACTTAGTTGGAAATTGCAATCATTAATGGAAAAGCTATTTAGTTACTTTTACAAATTTTAATCGCAATTATGATAAAAGTTTTCACTCGTTTGTGCTCACCCTGTATATTACATATTTAATTTGAGATTTGTATCGCCCCCCGCAAGAAAAAAACCCTGGCTTTGTCACTGGTTCAATTACTTTGTAATCAATTACACAGTAATTAAATTACACTGTGATAAAATTTGTAATTAAATTTGTTGTTATACTTACCTGGAAATTGCAATCATTGATGGAAAAGCTATTTAGTTACTTTTACAAATTTCAATCGCAATTATGATAAAATAATTAATTTGAATTGTAAATATAATTAAAGAGATTAACATGCAAATCAATAAGATCAACGAAACAATATCTTTGTTTAATTTAGCACCTCCATAAAATATCTAGGAATTACATTAGACGAAACGTTGAGTTATAAACAACATATAAGTAATGTATGCAGTAAATTGAATAAAGCTTGCTATGGGCTCAGAATTTTATCAAAAAACACCAACCTATCGATAACTAAAACATTTTGTTATACCTACTTCTATTCGAATCTAAAATATGGCATCTTATTTTGGGGTAGTACTACATTATTTAAATCAATATTCATTATTCAAAAGAGAGCCTTACGAACAATATACAAACTCAAATATGACAGCAGTTGTAGAGGAATTTTTAAAAATGCAAATATTCTAACTTGTTATGCTATATATATATATATATATATATATATATATATATATATATATATATGTATATATGTATCACTGTTTCTTCGGGTTTGGTCCCGCGTATTTTCTTGGCTCTGGTTCATTTTATTTTTAATTCGACGTTTCGATGACGTCGCAGTCATCATCGTCAGGAATGACTGCGACGTCATCGAAACGTCGAATTAAAAATAAAATGAACCAGAGCCAAGAAAATACGCGGGACAAAACCCGAAGAAACAGTCATACATATTACGCCCGCGAAAATCTACGTTTTAACATATATATATATATATATATATATATATATATATATATATACATATATATATGTATATATATATATATATATATATATATATATATATATATATATGTTAAAACGTAGATTTTCGCGGGCGTAACATGTATCACTGTTTCTTCGGGTTTGGTCCCGCGTATTTTCTTGGCTCTGGTCCATTTTATTTTTAATTCGACGTTTCGATGACGTCGCAGTCATCATCGTCAGGAATAACTATCAAAATTCCATTGCTCTAGCAACCACTTGTTTGACTTTTACGTACTACTTGATGCGTGAATTTCTTGTTTGGCTTCGTGTTACTCTTCTGTTTTGTTCTTCTGATGATGTAGTAGTGACAATTTCAATATTATTTTCGGAAGGGGTTGGATTTTGAATTTCTTGGTTGTTGTTCGGAGATAATATATTTTGACCAGAATTTATACAAGTTTTCCAAATTGGTGGTAGTCTTTTAGCATCATCTCTTTGATTTAGACTGTTCGGCCTCCTTTCAATTTCTATCGCTTCTCTAATAATCCTCGCGTGGAAGAAGTCTGTCTTTTTTAAAATTCTCGTTTTTTCGAAATTTATTGTATGTTTAGAAATGTTTACGTGTTGAAATAAAGAAGATTGTGGATTAGACTTTCTTACTGCTAAAATGTGTTCATCTCGACGATTACTAATTTTCCGGTTTGTTTGTCCTACATAGCTCTTCTCACACATACCACATGGAATTTCATATACGCCTTGAGCTTCAAGTGGGATAATATCTTTTGGAGTTCGGAGTAAATTTTGAATTTGTGTGTGTATATTGAAACAAGTTCTAATATTGTATTTGGAGAGGACTTTTCCGATTTTATCAGTTGTTCCTTTAATGTAGGGAAGGGTGACATTGCTACACGGACTTTCACTTCTTGTTTTTGGACTTTTGTTTCTGTTTAATTTATTGATTGTTTTTTTGGAAAAACCATTTTGCATTAATGCCTTTTTGATATTGGATATTTCATTATTTAAGCGATTTTGCCACAGACGCTATTTGAGCTGGATGGTGATGTGACTTCGCATTCAAGTACCTGATTGTGTGTGTAGGTTTTCGGTATACGGTGTAATTTAAGTTTCCACTAGGATTTCGGATAATAAGAGTGTCCAAAAAGGGTAAACGTTTGTTTTCTTCAACTTCCATTGTGAATTGAATTTTGTTGTGGATATTGTTTAGATGCGATAAAAAATGGTTGAGGTTCTCAATACCATGTTGCCAAATAACGAAAGTATCATCCACGTATCGTAGCAAAAGTTTAGGTTTTAGAGGGGAAGAATTTAGTGCTTTAGTTTCGAAATCTACCATAAATAAATTTGCAACTATTGGTGATAGAGGAGAACCCATTGGTGCACCTTTCAATTGTTTGAATTTTTGTCCTTTATATGTAAAGAAAGTGTTTTTTAGGCAGTGTGACGCAAGATCTAAAATTTCGTTTGACTGATGATACTTGGATTTTATTATTGCTATCGTCTAGTCAATTGGGATTTGTGTAAAGAGAGATTTAACATCGAAACTCACTAATATATCATTTGCATCTAATATTTTATCTTTAATTTTGTTTACAAAATCTGCGGAGTTGATTATGTATGAATCAGCGTCTTCAGTTAGTGGCTGCCATTTTTTTAGCAATATATGCTGCTAATTTAACTGTTGGGGAACCAATTCCGGAGACGATTGGTCGTAAAGGAACACCTTCCTTGTGTATTTTTGGTACACCATAAATTTTGGGGCAAATAGAAGATTTTTCCCTAGGAATTAGTTTCAACGCTGTATTTTTATCAATTTTGGAATTTTTAATTTTTGATTTCGTTGTTTTTTCTAAATAGGTGATCGGATCTGTCTCGATTTTTTTGTAGGTTGAATCATCTAAGAGGGAACAAATTTTTTTGTCATACTCGTCTGTTTGCATAATGACGGTGGAATTACCTTTGTCCGCAGGAAGAATTATAATAGGTCTATCTTCTTTTAGTGATTTAAGAGCCGACATTTCTCTTATTGTTAAATTATTTCGTGGTGGTATGGCTTTTTTTTAAATAGTAGCTATTTCTTGGCGAATGTTCTCAGCAATGGTATTATCTAATCCTTTTATACCCATTTCAATATTGCAAATAATGTCCTCGTTTGGAATGAATTTAGGTGTCACCGCAAAGGTGAAACCTTTTAAAAGAACTTTTTTCTCTGATTCGTTTAGAATTTTGTTTGAAAGGTTACACACTGTTTTTAATTTACAATCCGGGAGTTTTTCTTTATTACGTGATTGGAGTTTATCAAATTTTTGTTTTTGGTTTTTTGATTTTAAATCTTTGCTCGTTTCTGCTCTAAAAGCTGCCAATCTTTCAATAATGTTCCAAATAGATGGATGGATTAAGTTGCTGAGATAAAGATGAAGATTATATAAAGTTGTACCTACTTGGTTAATTTCAGATCTTTTTCGTTGAATTGATTCTCTCAGCAGGCATTCACTCGTTCTAGATAAAATCCGTCTTGTTTTATCGTTGTTTGTTTGGTATTTTAGTCTAAAAGACTACCACCAATTTGGAAAACTTGTATAAATTCTGGTCAAAATTTATTATTTCCGAACAACAACCAAGAAATTCAAAATCCAACCCCTTCCGAAAATAATATTGAAATTGTCACTACTACATCATTAGAAGAACAAAACAGAAGAGTAACACGAAACCAAACAAGAAATTCTCGCATCAAGTAGTACGTAAAAGTCAAACAAGTGGTTGCTAGAGCAATGGAATTTTCATAGTTATTCCTGACGATGATGACTGCGACGTCATCGAAACGTCGAATTAAAAATAAAATGGACCAGAGCCAAGAAAATACGCGGGACCAAACCCGAAGAAACAGTGATACATATATATATATATATATATATATATATATATATATATATATATATATATATATATATATATAAGTGTATAAAGTTCTTATGCAAGAACAGAATACTATTTGTACATAATAAACTACAGGGGCCGTATAATACGAGACATGGCATCGAGTACAGTCTTCCAAAACATAAGCTTAAATTTTTTCAAAAAGGGACGCAATATTCTTGTTTGAAGCTATTTAACAATCTACCTATACATATAAAAACCGCACAATCATATGCAGAAATGAAAAAGTTGACGTTAATATACTTAATAGAGTTAGAGCCGTATAACATGGATGAATTCCTCAATAAATAACAGAATTAAATTTTTTTGTCATAGAATGTATATTCTTTTGTTGTTATGTTGACTTGTTTTCATGTGTTCCGATGTACAAGTATTGTTACAATGTAATAATTTGAACCCAATTAAAATAAATGTATTATTATTATTATTATTTACAAACAAAAAATTAGGATTTACCCCTTAAACATAGTATGTAATTTTATGTACAGGGAATTGTTCTTTTAAGTATACATATGTAAACGCTTTGTTTAAATAGTACAATTTGAAGCATCAAACGAGTGTTTCCATTCCCAGATTAAGCATGAAGTAAAATTTCGAGTTTAGAAAAACCTGAAAATTTGGTTTGGTCGCTCCGCGAAGCGGAGCGACCAAACCAAATTTTCAGGTTTTTCTAAACTCGAAATTTTACTTCATGCGCCACGCGTATAAAACACTGATTTCAAGTGAAATTCAAAATATACTGCTTTATCATATTGCTTTGACAGTATATTTTAAACTTCGTAATATCTCAGTGTTTTATATCCGTAGCGCATGAGGTAAAATTTCGAGTTTATAAAAACCTAAAAATTTTAGGTTTTTCTAAACTGGAAGTTTATTTCATGCGTCACGCGTATAAAACTATTTACCCCTTAAACATAGTATGTAATTTTATGTACAGGGAATTGTTCTTTTAAGTATACATATGTAAACGCTTTTTTTAAATAGTACAATTTGAAGCATCAAACGAGTGTTTCCATTCCCAGATTAAGCATGAAGTAAAATTTCGAGTTTAGAAAAACCTGAAAATTTGGTTTGGTCGCTCCGCGAATTTCACTTGAAATCAGTGTTTTATACGCGTGGCGCATGAAGTAAAATTTCGAGTTTAGAAAAACCTGAAAATTTGGTTTGGTCGCTCCGCGAAGCGGAGCGACTAAACCAAATGTTCAGGTTTTTCTAAACTCGAAATTTTACTTCATGCGCCACGCGTATAAAACACTGATTTCAAGTGAAATTCAAAATATACTGCTTTATCATACTGCTTTGACAGTATATTTTAAACTTCGTAATATCTCAGTGTTTTATATCCGTAGCGCATGAAGTAAAATTTCGAGTTTATAAAAACCTAAAAATTTTAGGTTTTTCTAAACTGGAAGTTTATTTCATGCGCCACGCGTAAAAAAACATGATTTCAAGTGAAATTCAAAATATACTGCTTTATCATACTGCTTAAGCAGTATATTTTAAACTTCGCAATATGTCAGTTTTATACCCGTGGCGCATGAAGTAAAATTTCGAGTTTAGGAAAGTCTGAAAATTTGGTTTGGTCGCTTCGCTTCGCGGAGCGACCAAACCAAATTTTCAAGCTTTTCTAAACTCGAAATTTTACTTCATGCTTAATCTGGGAGTGGAAAACACTCGTTTAAGGCTTCAAATTGAACTTTTACAAAAAACAACGAATATTTAAAACTATACAGCACATAATTGGGATATGTATACTCAAAAGAATCATAATATTATCATAATCGATTAACATTACAATAATTAAACGCAAATTGGTTCGTAATTAAAAATCCAAACACCTCATTTGTTTACGTGAACAATGGCAATAAACAAATACCACCAACCGGAGCGGAGGGGATACCGCCACGCCCCGGCCAAATAATCGCGGTCGCCGCAATAAATTAAAAACCCGAAAAAAAAAAGACAAATTGAATACATTTCGCACCCATTAAATCAAATAGGGTCCCCTTATTTTTTCCCCACATCCGAACCGGGCGGCAATTAAAGCCCCGCTGCCGGATTGGAAGACACCGCGATTCGTCGATCACTTCCTGGGGGTGTTCCCACTAGGCCCTACCCACTCCTGGTGTGTGCGCGCACGAAACACACAGACACACCATGAGTTCACCGAAATTACCAGTGGACTTGGGTTAGTTTCTTGGCGAACGCGTCGGTGTTTTGACTTGTTCGGGTATTGTTTATTTGTTTGTATTCGGTGATGATGGAGGTGACGTCTGCTGGGGAGACGATCGTGAGGACGTCGCCGGTGATGACGGCCAGTAGTGAGGGAGTAGTGAAGAGTGTGCCGAGGCCGTTTTCCATCGAGGCTTTAATGAGTGACTCGGTGCCGACAAGGAGGCCGCAGACTTTGAATCCGAACCCGTGGAGTGTTTCGCCGCCGCAGATGATGGTGCACCAGTTCAACAGGGGGGATACCGATTCCGATGGGAGTATTGATATGGAGTTAGCCGAAGACTTGTCAAGGAGAAGTCAAAGAGATGGTAAGCAAAATTGCTGAATTTAACTAAAACACCTAATTAATGGTATTCCTAACAATTATGAACGGTGGAGGCTTCTACTTATTCATGTTAATTCAATAAAATAAAACACTTTAACTTTTGTTATACAAACAAAGTTAGTGTTTTATTTTATTCTTAACAATATTCATCAAATACCAAAAATGCAACTTCAGTAAAGTCTACTTTATTGACGTATGTAAATAGTTCTCAAAGACACTGCAAAAAATAATTTAAAAACATTTTCACCTCGTCACGAAATATCATATAATTTTGATATACTTACCCTAAATTGAATAAATCGATGGGCTTCGGATCACCAGACTCTGGTGACTAGAGCACTCAAAGGACTAAACATTTTTGGAGGTAAACTGATCCTTTGAATTTTTCAAATATATAACAATAAAGTCCAGAATATATCAATGGTCTTCTTATCCCCTAAGACCATTTCATGATGGTAAATTTGTCCAACGAATTTGTCAAATTATATGATTATTGAGTCTAGAATATTTCAGTGGTCTTCAAATCTCCTAAGACACTCGAAGGACCAAACATTTCTGGAGGTAAATTGGTTTTTCGAACTGGTCAAATCATATGATAATTGAGTCTAGAATAATTATGTTGTCTTCAAATCCCTTAAGACATTCGAAGAACTAAACATTTCTCAAAGTAAATTGATTCTTCAAATTCAATTATATAATCATAGAGTCTAGAAAACATCAGTGGTCTTCAAATTAACTAAGACACTCGAAGGACCAAACATTTCTGGAGGTCCAGTTACGTCGTATTAGGCTATCCAATGTCATTGACTGTTAGATCTTTAGTTCAGTAATAATTTAGGTGGCTGTAATCAATGTAACTCTTTATATGGTTTTTGTTATTTTTGTTCATTAATAATTTAGTTGGTTGTAATCAATGTAATTCTTTATATGATTTTTATATTTTTTGTTATTTTTGTCATATATTACAATATGTATATGTACACTTATGTAATAAAATGGAGATTCCGTTAATAAATAAATAAATAAATTGATACTTTGAATTGGTTAAATTATATGATAATTGAGTAAAATAAATTAGACTCTGGTGACCAGAGCACTCAAAGGATTAAACATTTTTGGAGGTAAACTGATCCTTTGAATTCTTCATATGATAATAAAGTCCAGAATAAATCAGTGGTCTTCTTATCCCCTAAGACCATTTCATGAAGGTAATTTTGTCCAACGAATTTGTCAAATTATATGATAATTGAGTCTAGAATATTTCAGTAGTCTTCAAATCCCCTAAGTCACTCGAAGGACCAAACATTTCGGGAGGTAAATTGGTTCTTCGAAATGGTCAAATTATGTGATAATTCAATGGGCTTCAAATCCCATTACACTTAAAAGACGAAATGTTTCTGGAAATATATCATAATAGAATTCAGAATAAATCAGCGGTCTTCAAATAAACTAAGACACTCGAAGGACCATTTTTGGAGGTAAAATGGATCATCGAATTGGTCAATTATATGACAAATGAATTGATCCTTCGAATATAAACTCCAAACAACTGATTTACTCTGTACTCATAGACATTGGCGGCTCGTGATAATTTTTATTGGTATTGCTGCTGACATAAACATGCGTATGCATTTTGAAGGATTCGTTGTATTTTTTTGTAATGAGTTTAATTTGATGTTTAGAAAGAGTGTTTCCACTCCTTGATTAAGCATGAAGTAAAATTTTGAGTTTAGAAAAGCTAGAAAATTTGTATTTGAATAAAACAACGCAGTTGGGAGGGTTTCACTTTTTTATTGTTGAACACTGCAACATGTTTCACCACACAGTGGCTTCATCAGGCAGATGAAATAATTATTTCATTATTTCATCTGCCTGATGAAGCCACTGTGTGGTGAAACATGTTGCAGTGTTCAACAATAAAAAAGTGAAACCCTCCCAACTGCGTTGTTTTATTCAAATAGTATTATGGAGTTTCATCATGTATCCGCCTCATCAATTAAATACTAGAAAATTTGGTTTGGTCGCGTAGCGAAGCGGACTTTGAAAAAGCCAGAAGGATCTGAAAATTTGGCTTTTTAGGTTTTTCTAAACTTGAAATTTTACTTCATGCGCCAGGCGTGTAAAACACTTAAGTATTGTGAAATTTAAAATACTCATTTTCTGCACTATATTTTTTAATACTGCTTTAGCAGTATGTTTTTAATACTGAATTAGCAGTATATTTTTATATTCAAAATGTTTCAGTGTTTTATACGCGTGGCGCATGAAGTAAAATTTTGAGTTTAGAAAAACCTGAAAATATAGTTTGGTCGCTTCGCGCCTTGCGCTACGCGACCAAACTAAATTTTCAGGCTTTTCTAAACTCGAAATTTTACTTTATGCTTAATCTGGGATTGAAAGACCCTCATTGGTTTATATTTCACGATTGTCGAAATATATGTAATAACTGTCACAATGAAAAACAATAACATAACCATCATATAGTTCAATTTAAACTCGTGTTCAGTTAAGATACGATGGACCTAATGTCAACTATCATTATAGTCTAAATAACGACTGTTGCGGGGGGGGGGGGGGTTAAATTTTCCGGAAACGGTCGAGATAACGAGCCTCTCAGAGGAGAGTACGGAATATTTCCAGCCTGTAAACAGACAGACTGACCCAGGCTAGATTGATTGTTGGCAAAAGGAACCCACACTCACCTGAGTTAGCTTCTGTGACGTGCGCAACGTAGGCGGAAGGGTTGTAAGGTCCTTACGCGCGTCTGCCCCACGTTTTGATCGGGTCCAGAGGTTTCTGGCAGGCGATCACTGATCACTACACATGCGGCTGATCACAAATAAAGTTAATAATGCATTCTACAAAAACTATCGACGTCACTAATACTCAGATGCCCTTTACAGTCCTCAACAATAACATAAAGAGCGTCAAGCCTTCATTACTTGACTTCCAAAAGACGATCACATTAGTCACACGAGTTTCACGTCCACAATCTTCCGTGACTTCTTTTCGACTCTCACTCACGCGCCCGCTGCGCATAAGTGTGGTGTGATGGGGGTAAACAAAAAAGGGTTTAGAAATAAATTGGGAATTTGAGCCAATCTGTCTTCCCATTCAATATCTCTACCGAACAACGACTAACACCGATTTATTTCAAGTTGACACATTGGACTAATTTCAGATCTTGCCCACTAATGTCAAGTTGACACGATAAACTTAATGGCGGCTTACGACTTAGGTCAAGTTGACCCGATGGACTAAATGACTGGTGCCGACTTATGTCAATATCATAGTCAAAAAAGTGGGTTACAACTGTTATGTCACAATAAATAACATTCAGTCGATAGAGACATTTTATTAAAAATCCTAAGTGACTTATAGTCATAATATCACTATAGTCAAAATCCATTTGTTTTATTGACAAAATCCTATCTTAGTCAAAATCCTATCTAAGTCATAATACAGTGGATAGAGAAATTTACAGAAGTAAAAAAACGTCTCAGTGATTTATAGTAAAAATGTTATGATGGTCAATTTAACTGTTATTAGACTTTATAGATTACATGCTGATTATATTGACTGTCTTTACAATGCTATCATTTGACAACGTTGACTGTATATCGAATATGACAATTATACTGGGTGTAACACAAAACAGGATCAGTCCCTTTAACTTATTTATTATTTGAGATGTTAATTTAAAATTTAGTAGGTTTATACTAAACACAAACTACAGTTCAGTAGTGATCAGGAAACTTTAGTTGCATTTCTGGTTTGACCGGAAGTAACATCGATTTCGAAATTTTAAATAAAACACCCTATATATTTTTTTGTTTTCGGATTAAGCTTAACATTTTACATGGAAATCAATTTTTAGTTTCCAGACTTGGCTCACTTGATTGACAAAAAAATTGATATTTTTTTTTTATTGGGTTTGGCTTTTGCCTGGCCTTGGGAACTTGCCCATTAGCCAACATCATTTTATTTATATTTGTATTTGTTTTATTTCTTTAACTTATTTCTAATTACCTATAACTATATATTTGGACGTCACAACACATTCACACACACCCATGGACTCCGGGACGAATATTTTTCGTTAGAAAAATTACTCGCCCCGGCTGGGAATCGAACCCAGATCACCGCCGTGAACGATTAGCGAAACCAGCGGCTCAACCGCTCGGCCACGGCGGGCCCCTAAAATGGATATTAATTAAATTACAAATTTGCTTTTTTATATGTTTTAAACAAACGTTGATAATTTTTATTATCTAGTCTATGATACAAAACAAAACATATTAGAGCGGTCATTACTACCTTAATAATAATAATAATAATAATTTTATTTCCCAACAGTAATTAACATCCATTTACAGGGAAAATATATAAGACTACTTAGACTAAGTGTAAATTTAAACAAACAAAAAAAACAATGCTTACATACATACACAAACATACATAAAATTAAGGAGACGTATTATAATATATTTTTGATACATTTTATAAATTCTTTTGGACTAAGCATAAATATATCTGCATATTGTTGAACATCAAGATGTAACAGTTTCATGAAATTAATTGGAGAATGATAATATAAATTAGTGTAGCTATGGTTACGTATAAATGTTGTACAATTTCTACTAGACGCTCTAGGAACATATATATTTATTAGTGCCAATAAATTGGGATCATCTATATCGTTATGAATGATCTGATGTAGACATTTTAGAAGTAAGATTTTGCGCCTTGAGCCCAATTCTTGTAAGTCAAACATTGACAACAGATCACTATAAGATACAACAGTGTCGGGGTAAACCGAATGTTTTTTAAAATACAAATATTTAACAAACATTTTTTGCACTCGCTCTAATTTTTGCATATGCACATTGTAATTCGATGCCCAAACACAAGCACAATATTCCAATTTTGGGCGCACATATGTTTGATACTATTTATTTATTGTATAAATGTCCCGAAAAGGCTTACTGAAACGCCGAATAAAACCTAACATTTTTAAGGCATCTTTCTGTATTGCATTATAATGGGGTATAAACGATAAATCTTTATCAAATAAGACACCGAGATCTTTTAAAATAGTTACTCTTTCTAATGAAACATTGTTCATGTTGTAATCAAATGCTATATGAGTAAAGGTTCTAAAAAATGATATAATCTTGCACTTGGATATGTTAAGATGCAGTTTATTATTGAGGCTCCATTCTATGATGTTATCCAAGTCGTTTTGTAATGATTGGCAATCATCTACAGATTTAATACAGCTAAAAATGTTGACATCATCGGCATCTATTAGGATTTTAGAATTGATATCTTTAACTATATCATTAATAAATAAAATGAATAATAAGGGCCCAAGGTTTAATCCTTGAGGAACACCACTTAAGGGGCAGTACGAGTGAGATTTGTACTGTTTGTATTCTACGTATTGTAGTCTATTAGACAAATATGAGCGCATTAAAGATATCATATAACAGTATTATTAAAAAAAAAATACACTTGTAATATTTTTTGGAAAAAAAAACAATTAGTTTGTAAATATTTAATTGATGAGGCGGATACATGATGAAACTCCATAATACTATTTGAAATAAAACAACGCAGTTGGGAGGGTTTCACTTTTATTGTTGAACACTGCAACATGTTTCAGTGGCTTCATCTGCCTGATGAAGCCACTGTGTGGTGAAACATGTTGCAGTGTTCAACAATAAAAGTGAAACCCTCCCAACTGCGTTGTTTTATTTCAATTAGTTTGTATATAAAATGGCATCCTGTATCCAAAAACAAACAAGATATATAGGGTATTCCGTTTAAAATGTCAAAATTTATATCAGTTCCGGTGAAACCCAAAGTCAATTAAACACAGTTATATTCCTTTCTTCACTTTTATTTTTCTTGCTAGATGTACATTTCGGGTACTAAGTACCCATTATCAATAGCTAACTGAATAAAAACCGATAAATGTTTACAATATATACCTACTCGGACTAGGCGGAAAAACCAAAAAAGTAATTTGCATTTTGAAACGAATGCGGTATCTTGGAAATGGGGGTGTTGGGGATTATTCGGTTTCGGACTTGGGAGGGTTTACAATGATGTTAATGAGGGTTATCTGTTGGGTAATAAATTTAATAAGGGGTTCATTATTGGGCTTAAATCGAAATTGAGTAGTTCTGTCTTATTTTTCATCATTTCTATCGCTTCCAACATGTTTAATTGATAACTGCTGGATTTTTTTAATAATTTAACTTTATTTATGTTGAATTTGTGGCCTGTTGTCAAAGTATGATAAGCAATTGCTGATTTGTCAGGGTTTTGGCTTTTGATGTGGTACATATGTTCTTTGAATCTAATGTGCACGTTTCTTTTTGTTTGTCCAGTATACAATTTAGTACAATTATTGCAATTGACTGAGTAAATCCCTGAATTCAGCAACTGGTCTTGTTTTTCAAAAGTATTACCCAAAGTGCTACTAAAATTTCCTGATCACCACTAAATTCCAATTTGTCTTTAGTACAAACTTACCAAATTTTAAATTAATATCTCAAATAATAACAAAACTAAAGAGGGTGAGTCTGTTTTGTGTTACACCTGGTATACTGATTGTTGACTATTATTTATTGACTGCCATTCGACAACATTGACTGCATTAACCAAATTGACAATCTTCGGCGTTATACGTCAATTTTTATATTGATCTATCTTTAAGTACAATGACACTTCTTCAAAATGACAGTTTTTATGTTCGTCGGAGAAAGATAAAAATAATGAATCGACCGATTTAAGACAAAGACGTGTTTTTTCTTTAGCAATTTTAAAAATATCACATCTTTTGATGTAATGCGTCATTTTTGACGGTTATCGACAATGACATTTATATGTGATAGATTTGACACAAGTCGGTGTCAGCCGACCTTTAGTCTATTGTGTCAACTTGACACAGATTTAAATTGAACTATAATGATGGTCATGTAATTGTTTTTCTGTGTGACAATTGTAACACTTATTTTAACAGTCGTGATATATTTTAAACTAACGAGTGTCTTCCACTCCCAGACTAAGCATGAAGTAAAATTTCGAGTTTAGAAAAGCCCCGCGTAGAAAATTTGTCGAGGGTCGCGCAGCGACCCGAGACAAATTTTCACGGGGCTTTTCTAAACTCGAAATTTTACTTCATGCGCCACGCGTATAAAACACAGATTTCAAGTAAAGTTAAAAATATATACTGCTGAGATGTGATGGAATGATATTTAGCAAAGAAGCAAAAATTACTTATTTTTGTAAATATTTTATAAATAATAATAAGAAAAGTATAAGAAATTTTGTTTGAGACACGTTTTCATATTTATAATATTTAATACTATATATCTAATAGTTTTATCCTCTAGAAGGTTATAAAATTATTTCTAAAAAATATTATGTTGGTACCAAATTATTGAAAACAATAATAATTGTTACTGCAATTGCAATTGTCGAGTTGCCCAGACTGGTAATTAAATGATGAAATAAATTTGAGGTTATGGTAAAGTATGTGTTAACTGTCAGTAATGCCAATCTAATAAAACATTCAAAGCGTACTCTAAATTTTAAACGATCGCACGGTACATACATACCATGGTTGTTAAAAAAAAAAATTCATTTTAATTAAAACAAACAGTTTTTTTTACAAAACGTGTTTTTTTCATTGATACAGCGTTAAAAACAATAACAATTAACTGTCAGTAATGCCAATCTAATAAAACATTCAAAGCGTACTCTAAATTTTATACGATCGCACGGTACATACATACCATGGTTGTTACATTTTTTTTTTTTCATTTTAATTAAAACAAACAGTTTTTTTTATAAAACGTGTTTTTTTCATTGATACAGCGTTAAAAACAATAACAATTAAAAACATGTTTAAAACATGTTTAAAACACGTTTAAAACGTGTCTAAAACAAAACATACAGGGCATTTTTCTTTTGAGTATACATATTCCGATAATTTCAGCGTTTTTCAAATTTGCAGTAATTCGTTGTTTCAAAGCGGTTAATTTGAGGCTTTTAACGAGTGTTTTCCACTCCCAGACTAAGTATGAAGTAAAATTTCGAGTTTAGAAAAGCCTAAGGATTGGCCGCTCCGCTTCGCTACGCGTCCAATCCAAATTAGGCTTTTCTAAACTGGAAATTTTACTTCATGCGCCACGCTTTAAAACACTGATTTGCATTGAAGTTAAAAAAACACCCACATACAACAACGATTATAGGCAACCTAATATACGTTAGAGTTATTGAGTAGCTTATAATCACCGTTTTAAACAATTTGTTCAGCGCAGAATTTGACTCACATTTTATTTACATCTGCATATTAGATTGTTAAAGCCGTATATTTCAACTTTACGATATTTCAGTGTTTTATACGTGTGGCGTATGAAGTAAAATTTCGAGTTTAGAAAAGCCTAATTTGGATTGGCCGCTCCGCTTCGCTACGCGGCCAATCCAAATTTTTAGGCTTTTCTAAACTCGAAATTTTACTTCATGCTTAGTCTGGGAGTGGAAAAGATTCAAATTAAAATCTTAAAAAAAACAACGAATGTCCTAAAATTTACAGTGTATGTATATGTATACCTGAAAGAAAAGTTTCCTTTATTAAAACATCACATTTATGCACACAGAGTTGTGATATTTTATTGTAATAAAATGTATGTAATGTAATTTGAAATATCTTCAACAATTTAGCTAACATTTGAAAACGTAAACAAAAAATCTTAATGAATTAGTATAAAATATAATTTAGCAAATTTAAGATAATAAAAAAAAACGTTTTAAACAAAGTTAACGTTTAAAACATGTTTTAAACAAATTTATGATATAAAACATGTTTAAAACACGACGGTTTTTAAACATGTTTAGAACACTGTTTTAAAACAAAGTGTTTTAAACATAACAACCCCGATACATACATAACCTTATAGTCACGTGTCAAATGTAGAGCCGCGTCAGGTCACGCGGATTTGTCAGTGGTACCAACTCACATTTAAATGCTAACAAAAGTCATGGATGCTAGAGGATAAAACTGTTCGCTCATATGGTACATCATATCTTTAATGCATAACAATAATAAAATAAAATAGTTGAG
Source organism: Philonthus cognatus (assembly GCA_932526585.2). NCBI lineage: Eukaryota > Metazoa > Arthropoda > Insecta > Coleoptera > Staphylinidae > Philonthus > Philonthus cognatus. The sequence continues at coordinate 50,589,355 of OW052247.1, read as the reverse complement.
ATCCCCATTTATTGTAAATCGCACTCGATTCATAAGAAAACCCACGCGTTAATCTACTTATAACAGCACCTTGCTCGATAACATTTACGTTATGGATTACGTTTTTTTCCAAATAGTATAATGTATAATTTTATCAAATGGTTACGACACAATAAACATTTCCATACCATTTAGGAAAACCATTTATTATTTCACTCAGCTCACACAGCACTCAGTTAATTAATAATTATTCAACAATCACGACAATAAAAGCCAGTTAATTGTTTTGTTTTTAATTGTAATTAACGATTCATTTGTATGAGTGAAACGTTTCGAATGAATAGCAATAATTTTTCTCGACGCGGAAGGAACTTGTTGGTGGCCGTCTATTAGATGCACCGATCGCCTATAATGGATGTTCTTCGGGTAATCACTCAAACGTGAAGGGAATAACGTGGATAATGTGATTGTTTGCATCTCAAACGACGTTAAATTTACATAACACACGACGAGGCGCTCTTTCGATTTCTTAATCGTTGTTCACCCTTTTTCAATAAAGTCATAATAGCGTATTTTCAATTGTAATTGAATAAGATACACATGCGTTTGTATGTCTACAAACAAATAAAGAATATAGCATTTCTTAAATAATTTTCTCACTTATCACTTGGTGAAACATTTTTAAATATTGATAATGAAGGTTTAAATTAAATTACACTTGGTTTGTTTCATAATTTTTTACTTTACTATTTACTCGCCTAGTTTCGCGTTTTTCTTCACTCCTGGTAATGCTGTAAAACGCGAAACTAGTCGAGTACATAGTAAAGTTAAAAATTGTGAAACAAACCAACTGTAATTTAATTTAAACCTTCATTATCAATAAGAATATAGCATTCAATTTAAAGTTTCGAATGCTAAATACGTCAAAAGTCATACAAATGTTATATAATTGTCAAAAGAAAGTGAGAAGAAAGAATGCCATCCATCCGAATATGCCGAATATAACACAATGTGAAAAATGTAAGAAACAGCTCACTGTGTCGAATGTATCACAGTAAAACACTGATTTCAAGTGAGGTTCAAATATACATAGAGTTCACAATATTTTAGTGTTTTATACGCGTGGCGCATGAAGTAAAATTTCGAGTTTAGAAAAGCCCAGACGGGGCTTTTCTAAACTCGAAATTTTACTTCATGCTTGGTCTGGGAGTGGAAAACACACGTTTGAAGCTTAAAATTGAACTCTTAAAAAACACAACGAATAACTAAAGATTTAAAGAAAATAAGCTGAATTTGGAATACGTATACTTTAAAGAAAAACTCCCTTTACATCAAAGAAATATCATTTGGTTGTACGGTAAGCAATCAGCTGTTCAGCTGTCAGCACGTAATGCACTTACGTGCATGTGTACGTAATGTCAATAATATTTGTCAAGATGACAGTGTGGTATGATGCGGTTACTAGATAGGGCGTAGGTAAAAATATTTTCCTGATGTTGTATTATTCAAAATTAAATTCTAAATTATATAAATCTACTCGTATATCAAAAGTCAATTCGCAAAATCTCGATTTATAGTTGTCTTTTCGACAATTTTAAAAAAATCGGATTTTTCATTTCGACATAACATGTACTCGATTCAATTAAGTACGTAAATAACACTGCGCAACAATGAAAATGTTTCGGACTCAAAATTAGCTAATACTTATGTATTTTCACCCGCTGAATTCGAAAATGACATTAAAAATTACATATTAGCTCTTGTTTAGGAGATAAAGTTGTATGTTGTTTCTTAAGGGTGTAAATTTTAATTTTTTGGTAAATTTTGTATATGACATTTGGCATACCTGTAAACTGACGAAACTAACATTCCATAATGTTTGTAGGTTATGTTTATAACTAGTGAAGTGATTTATGTGAGTTTCCTATTGTTTAACTAGTGCGGAATTATTAATATAAATCAAAATGCCAAGAAATTGTGTAAATTCAGTAGACAATTTTTGTTACATATGTGGTGAAATAACATTTTCATCACAGAAGCGAAATATCACGCCTCTTGTGAAAACTGCTTACCAACATTACTTTGGTATGAAGATAAGTCATGGGTTCCACACATATGCTGTAACCAATGTTCGGTTATACTAAGAGAATGGCTGAAAAATAAAAAAAGATCTTTGGCTTTTGCTGTGCCTATGGTATGGAGGAAGCCTAAAAACCATAAAAATGACTGCTATTTCTGCTCAACTCCGTCCATAAAAGCAGGATTGTCAATGAAGAAAAGGGGAACAGTTAAATATCCGAATCATCCATCTGCCATTCGACCTATTCCTCATTCGGATAGTTTACCAGTTCCTACCCCACCACAAATTTATGATTTGGAAAATGAAGGTAGAAATGAGGTAGAAATGGAAGAAGAAGAAGAAGAAGCAAATAAGCGTTTCACATCAAATGACCCTGATTTTGAGGTAAGAGATGATACACTAGTAACACCACACAGATTGAGTCAAGCAGAATTAAGTGATCTCATTCGAGATCTAGACTTGTCACAGGAGAAGGCAGAACTTCTAGGGTCAAGACTACAGCAGTGGAATCTTCTCCAACACGATGTCAGAGTTTCACAGTATAGAAAACGTCAGCGAAACCTGCTCTCTTTTTTGAGAAGAATACCAATCTTGTTGTTTGTATCGACGTCTACGGATTAATGAATTGTCTCAAAATGAACTATGATCCAACAGAATGGAGGTTATTCATCGACTCATCTAAGCTAAGCTTAAAAGCTGTATTACTGCACAACGGAAACCGTCTTCCTTCTATTCCTATTGGCCATGCAGTTCACATGAAAGAGACTTACATTAACATGAAAACTCTCCTCGAATCAATCAATTACAATGAACACAAGTGGAAAATTTGTGGTGATTAAAAGTCATTGCTATACTTTTAGGAATGCAATTAGGGTACACTAAATACTGCTGCTTTTTGTGTATGTGGGATAGTAGAGACAAAAGTTCACATTACATAAGAGCAGACTGGCCTGCAAGAAATCTCAATACTTACGAAAAAAATATCGTTGCTGAGCCACTTGTGGACCCAAAAGATATTCTTCTTCCACCCTTACATATTAAATTGGGTTTAATGAAGAATTTTGTCAAAAGTATGAACAAAGATGGACAGGCTTTTAGGTATTTGAGAGACAAATTCCCGAAACTAAGTGATGCGAAGGTTAAAGAGGGTATTTTTGTCGGGCCACAAATTCGTCAACTTGTTAGGGATCCTGCGTTTGACGAAGTTTTGGAGGGGAAAGGAAAGGAAGCCTGGGAAGCTCTGAAGGGAGTGATTCGTGGATTTTTAGGAAACAAAAGAGATGAAAACTACAGTCAGTTAGTAAAAATACTCCTGGAAAAATACCATCAACTCGGATGTAACATGTCCCTAAAGATCCATTTTCTCCACTCCCACCTAGACTTCTTTCCTCGCAATTGTGGTGCTGTTAGTGATGAACATGGGGAAAGGTTCCACCAGGATATTTCTGTAATGGAACGAAGATATCAGGGTCGTTGGAATGAAGCTATGCTAGCGGATTACTGTTGGTTTGTGTGTAGGGATGCTCCGGAACTCGCATACAAGAGAAAAGTAAAAAGATCTCGATAACGTTATACCTACTATGTATCACAGAAACTAGAGCTAATAAAACATTTTCATTGTCATTTTCATTTTTTTTAGCATAAAATGAATGTAATTTGACTAATATGGTGCAAGAAACACGAAAAAAATATTTTTTGTGGTGCAGTGTAATTAATAGTATTTAATAAACCCACAAAATTGAAATTTATTTGAAAAATGACGAAAATATGCAGAAATTAAACGAAAATCAGATAATTTGATAAAAACATCAACACATTGAAAACAGGGGCGGATGGGCCATAAGGTAAATTTCCCGGTGAACCGGTGGCTAGGTTATCTTATGGGCTGATAGAAATACATGCAAAAATGTGAAAGCTTTATTATTTTATTAATACCCTCTACTTTTATTTCATATCTGTAACTCCACTTTTGGAGAATTCACGGTTTTTCCAAACTTTTACTTTATGCGCCAGGCCTATAATAACTATATAACCTATATAGCCTATATAACTTAATAATTCGTATTATATGGATGTTCAAAGTTGATAAAGTTGGTGAATTAAAGTAAAGTCACTAAAACAGAATCAATTTGTATCATTTAATGTCCTCAATATCATTCTAACGAGGGTTTTCCAAATCTTGTTTAAGCACGAACTAAAATTTCGAGTTTAGAAAACCCTGAAAATTTGAATTTTGGCGCTACGCTTCGCTCCGCGCCCAAACTCAAATTTTCAGGCAATTCTATACTAGAAATTTTAGTTCGTGCTTAAACAAGATTTGGAAAACCCTCGTTAGAATGATATTGAGGACATTAAATGATACAAATTGATTCTGTTTTAGTGACTTTACTTTAATTCACCAACTTTATCAACTTTGAACATCCGTATAATACGAATTATTAACTTAGGATAATAAATTATAATTTAATGCTGAAATGATATTACCGATCAAATATCATACGCAAAAAAATCTTCCTTCAAAAAATTGTACTTCAAAAACACGTATGTATAAAAAATGTACATCGAAAGATTGTACTTGAAAAACACGTATGTATAAAAAATGTACTTCGAAAAATCGCACGTCAAAAAACGTGCATAAGTGTAATGTGAAATTTTTGGAATTGAAAGGAGTCAAATTTTAGTAATCAAATTTGACAAAATGTCATTAACGTATTTATAATAATTGAGCTAAAATGTTGTCCTTTTTTAACGTTTTAGCTTACATAATAGCCTAGATTATTTGGTGTTCTAATCACATACAATTAGAAGTTATATGAGCATTATTTATTCATCTGACTAATTTGTATTTCCTCATGGTTTTTTTCTTTGAGCCCTTATATCATACGTTCAATAAAAAAAACCCTAAAGTGCTATGACTTTAATTTTTTAAAATATATGTTGGCTACACGCTTTAGGAATTGTCATATGAAACGTCAGACATAATAATTATAATGTATAATTTCAGACTTGCCAACTTACAATATATTCCATAGCACTCTAGAAGTTTTATTTTATTGAACATACAATAGTTAGAAACTAAGAAATTCAAAATTTCGATTTATCTTTTCTTTGTAAAATAAGAGAGTGTATATCGATGAATTAAACTTTTGCACTGTAGTAATTTGTTGCTTAATTTATTGACTAATTTCACGATAAGAAATAATGGAAGATACGTTATGTTAATTGCATGTGTCATGCCTGCTTTATTGCATATTGTTTATAAATTGTCTATAAAATTAAACCAGTTCTGAATTTTATAGACATTTAACGTACGCACTTTAAAGATAATTGGTTTTCCTGAAAATGGCAATTTTAAGTAAATATAATAAATCAATTGATTAAGATAACACGAAAAATAATTAAAATAAATTACTTGCATTATATTATTAAAATTAAAAATAGTTTAGAGAGTATCAAAGTTATGGTTGCATTGCTTGACTCGATTTTTAAGGTATTTAATTTCCTTGATTAAGTTACTTATTGTAAACTTGTTCAATCATCAAAAGCCAAGAAATTTCCCAAACAAATTTATTTAAACAGAATTTCTATGTTATTCTACAAAAACATCCAATTATCAAAAACCCAGAAATCTCCCAAACAAACGCATTTTTACAGAATGTCTCTGTTATTCTGCCAAAACACTTTCATCAAAATCTCAGAAATTTCCCAAACAAATATATTTTTATAGAATTCCTCTGTTATTTTACCAAAACGCTCGATCATCAAAATCTCCCAAACAAATGTATTTTAACAGAATTTCTATGTTATTCTACAAAAACACTAAATTATCAATAGCGCAGAAATCTCCCAAACAAACGTATTTTTACAGAATGTCTCTGTTATTCTGCGAAAACACTTTCATCAAATGCTCAGAAATCTCCCAAAGTATTTTTACAGAATTTCTCTGTTATTCTACAAAAACACTAAATTATCAAAAGCGCAGAAATCTCCCAAACAAACGTATTTTTACAGAATGTCTTTGTTATTCTGCGAAAACACTTTAATCAAATGCTCAGAAATCTCCCAAACAAAAGTATTTTTACAGAATTTCTCTGTTATTCTACAAAAACACTTAATTATCAAAATCTCCCAAACAAATGTATTTTAACAGAATTTCTATGTTATTCTACAAATACTAAATTATCAAAAGCCCAGAAACCTCCCAAAAGGATTTTTACAGAATTTCTCTATTATTCTGGGAAAACACTTTCACAAAAGATCAGAAATCTCCCAAATAAAAGTATTTTTACAGAATTACTCTGTTATTCTATAAAAACACTTAATCATCAGAATGTCCCAAACAAATGTATTTTACCAGAATTTCTATGTTATTCTACAAACACTCAATTATCAAAAGCCCAGAAATCTCCCAAGCAAACGGATTTTTGCAGAATTTCTCTGTTATTCTGCAAAAAAACACTTTTATCAAATGCTCAGAAATCTCCCAAACAAAAGTATTTTTACAGAATTTCTGTTATTCCACAAAAACACTCAATCATCAAAATCTCCCAAACAAATGTATTTTAACAGAATTTCTATGTTATTCTATGAAAACACTCAATTATCAAAAGCTCAGAAATCTCTCAAACAAACAGCCGACCTCTATTATTCTACAAAAACACGTTCCTGAAAAGCCCAGAAATCTCCCAAACAAAGGTATTTTTACAGAATTTCTCTATGATTCTACTAAAACACTTTTGATGGAAAAAGTAACTCAGTTTTATTTGTTTGGAGAAGTTTAAGATTTTTTTATGGAAATATTTGTATTGCAATTATTCAAAGAATTTTAAAACACATACAGCAATGATTATAGGCAATTCAATACACTTTAACAGTATTAGGTTGCTTATAATCACTGTTTTAAACAATTGGTTCAATCCATTTGACTTGCATTTTATTTAGGTATACATACATTTTGAGAGCATTTTTCTATTTATTTATTTTTTTATCTGCACTACAATCCGTAGTTATTAATTTTCAAAATGGATTAACTATCACTGTACTTTAAAATATTAAATCTTGTACTTAAACCTATAAATATCTTTGTGATATTAATAGAAAATGTTGGAAACTAAACAAAATTAAATCAAGAGACCTTAATACGGATAATTCCGCTAATATTTTTGATTTAAACATTTTCAGAAAAATAATACTTTCCCTTTATATTAATTATATACGGGGAAAGTAAAAAGATATACCTTAAGTGCAACAAAACGTATACAAGGAGCTTTTCTTTTAAGTATACATACAACAATACACTGTATACACTGTAGATCTTCAGATGTTCGTCATTTTTGAAAATAGTTCAAATTAATTTTCAAAATGGATTAACTATCACTGTACTTTAAAATATTAAATCTTGTACTTAAACCTATAAATACCTTTGTGATATTAATAGAAAATGTTGGAAACTAAACAAAATTAAATCAAGAGACATCAATACGGATATTTCCGCTAATATTTTTGATTTAAACATTTTCAAAAAAACAATAATTTCCCTTTATATTAATTATTAACTTATTAATTATTACCTGTTTTTGTTTTTATTGTAAATAATATTGAAAAGTACCGTGCGATCGTTTAAAACATGATTTAGAGTAGGCGTTGAGTTTTAAATTAGATTGGCACTACTGACTGTTAACACATAGTTTAAATCATAATTTAAATGATCGTACTGTATTTGGTTTTATTTTTATTGTAAGTAAATTTGTGGTTTACGTGTAAATAAAATCAAGAAGCGTTTAGTATTTTTTTGTTGTCGTTGCAAAAATGTGGAAAGTTGTCGATCGAAGACGCGTAATTAAAAATTAATTAGTCTCTTTTCGTCATTGCCATCGCGTCGATCATATCTGATTCACCGTCGGCGCGGAATACGAAATGTTTCCGATTTGAATTTTTTACATTTTCTTTGTGTCGGCCCGCCTTTTGCCAAACACGCAATTCTTGTGTGTTTCAAATTCGATTGTATGCAAATCAAGGGGGGAATTGCAAAAATGGTAGCCATTCGCTGTGCATTCATTTAATAAACGTACAGACGAAGATTATCGATCGATAAAATTACTGGAAGAATCAAATAATCATCAATATGACATTGAATAGTATTACATTTTATTGATGTCAGAGCTGGGATGAATCCTCAAAAACAGGATTCTAATCACGAATCCGAATAACCTAATATGATTCAAATCACGAATACTCGAATAAAGGATTCGTAAGTGAAAAATATGATTCGAATCAAAGATTCGAATTCTCATTTTTGAATCACGGATACAAATCCTTTAGAGTAGGTTAAAATTTTTAATTTAAAAATAAATTCACTGATTATAGAGGCTTCTACTTCGTTATACATTGTTGAACATAAATAAAACACTGTTTATCACTTTGTTTGTATAACAATTGGTTTATTTGGCCAAAATAAACCAATTGTTATACAAACAAAGTGATAAACAGTGTTTTATTTATTTTAAAAATAAATTTGAATTTATTATTTGCAACTAGTAATATTTTATTCCATCAGTTTCTATTAATAAAAACGATCATTTACCGATTAAATTTCTGATTATATAATGATTTTAATTAATGATGATATATGTGTTATTGAACTTTATTTTAAATCAGTGTTTTATACGCGTGGCGCATGAAGTAAAATTTCGAGTTTAGAAAAGCCCCGTGAAAATTTGTCTCGGGTCGCTGCGCGACCCTCGACAAATTTTCTAAGCGGGGCTTTTCTAAACTCGAAATTTTACTTCATGCTTAGTCTGGGAGTGGACAACACTCGTTCTTAGAAGTTTCAAATTAAAGAATCACTTTAGATTACTAAGTTTATTACCATTTTACAAAGGATACAGCTTGAAGGACCAATCATGGTCTTCGGAGACCGAAGGACTACAGGGAATCGAAGTTTATTTACAAGAAAACAACGAATATCTAAGGTTTACAGCATGGATAGGAAAGAAAACATCCAATTTTGAAAAAATATCGAATTTGGGTTGAGTTTCAGTGCGTTTTCAACTTCACTTTAAATCAGTGTTTTATACGCGTGGCGCATGAAATAAAATTTCGAGTTTAGAAAAGCCCCGTGAAAATTTGTCTCGGGTCGCTGCGCGACCCTCGACAAATTTTCTACGCGGGGCTTTTCTAAACTCGAAATTTTACTTCATGCTTAGTCTGGGAGTGGACCGTCAAGATATTCTACATGTCGAGATTTTCGATATTTCTAGATTTATGTCGATTTATTCACAGTTTGTTTTTGTATTAAATGCAACTTTAATATTAAATAGAAACGGTTTTTTTTAGGAATAGAATATTCACCTATTAAGAGCCGAGCAAATTATAAAGTTAACTCTAAAAGTTAATTTTAGGTAAAATTTTGCATATTTTTCTATAATTTCAATAAATGATTTATTATATTACATACGTCGATTTTTTAAAAGAGTTAAATTTAAAATTCAAACGAGTGTTGTCCACTCCCAGACTAAGCATGAAGTAAAATTTCGAGTTTAGAAAAGCCCCGCGTAGAAAATTTGTCGAGGGTCGCGCAGCGACCCGAGACAAATTTTCACGGGGCTTTTCTAAACTCGAAATTTTACTTCATGCGCCACGCGTATAAAACACTGATTTTAAGTGAAGTTAAAAATGCACTGAAAACCAACCCAACTTCGATATTCTTTTCTTGTAAAAAAACTTCGATTCCCTGTAGTCCTTCGGTCTCCGAAGACCATGGTTGGTCCTTCGAGCTGTAGCCTTTGTAAAATTGTAATACACTTAGTAATCTAGAGTGATCCTTCAATTTGAAACTTCTAAGAACGAGTGCTGTCCACTCCCAAACTAAGCATGAAGTAAAATTTCGAGTTTAGAAAAGCCCCGCGTAGAAAATTTGTCGAGGGTCGCGCAGCGACCCGAGACAAATTTTCACGGGGCTTTTCTAAACTCGAAATTTTACTTCATGCGCCACGCGTATAAAACACTGATTTCAAGTGATGTTAAAAATATACTATTAACGTTGGATATTTTTCATGGTTAAGTAACCAAATATGCATTCACAAATATTTGAATTATTCGAAAATTTAAATATTTATATTCAAATATGAATAATTTAGTGATTTAAATATTTATATTCAAATACGAATAATTTAGTGATTTAAATATTCATATTAGAATATTTAACTATTTGAATTAATTGAATTCGAATTCTAGCATTAGTAGCGACGATTCGCATTATTTAGGAGGATTTTAATCTGTGTATGAGGATTCGAAACCTTTTATAAGGATTCGATTCCTTTTATAAGGATTCGAATCGTTTTATAAGAATTCAAATCGTTTTATAAGAATTCGAATCCTTTTATAAGGATTCGAATCCTTTTATAAGGATTCGAATCCTTTTATAAGAATTCGAATCCTTTTATAAGGATTCGAATCATCTACGTCTGGATTCGATTACGAATCATTTTAAAAAATTGTAACGAATCCGGATCACGAATCCGTTTTCACTAAAGTATTCGAATACCTCTTTTGAATCCTCTAAAAGGATTCGAATCCGGGAATCGAATCCTGAATGAATCGAATCCTGCCCAGCTCTGATTGATGTAAATATATATGTATTCGTGAGTTATATGAAGATTGTTATAATAGTAATAAAAGGCGGTTAAATTCCTTTCCTCACTGTTTTTATTTAAGTACTATATGTACATTTTGGACACTGAGTGTCCATTATCAATAGTTAACTATTGATGTAAATTAATTATTCAAAAATGCTTAATCAAGTGGTGGAAACCTTCGCTAAAGTTAAATCAATAAACCCTATTAATTGTTCTTATATTTAATGGCTTTTACCCCTAAAACAATGATATTGTGATTTACAAGTAAATTATCGGTAAACCAGTTTTGATTCAAAAATTTACCGAATCCTCAACTAGCTAATATTAGTACCAATCATGAATCCTTGGTGGAACGCGTCTGCTACAACTTTTCATTAACCAATCTTAATTTTAGACAAGTATAATTTTAACAACGTTTTCTCGATTATTTTTTTCCTTGAGAACATATGTAGGTATAATTTTGTAAATGTATTTATGTTGTAAGTACAACTGCAGCAGCTGTATAAATTTTGAATTAAGAATAATTTTCCGGCGGATTTGTGAAATTTTCGCGGACGATTTAAATAGCCGTCGCCTTTTTGATGCCGGTTTCAAGATAAACACGGAAAACACAACAAGCCTGAACGGCGTTTTAACCGTGGTGCCATTACGGCACCAATCTACCGGCAAATAAGTTATTGCATTTCTTGATTCAGCCGGAACGCAAACAATAACTAAATCGTCTGCCAATTAAACTCATTTATGCACACTTCTTTGAATCATTCAATTAGAACCAAACCGGTTTGTTCAAATTCATTTATTAAAGGATTTGATCAAGGAATGATTGAAAATCTTATAACAATCATTGTTTTTAATTCAAAGTATGTATTATTAAAAAAATGTAATCTTCTACAATGAATTGGCCACGTAGCGAAGCGAAGCGACCACACCAAATGGGTTCAACTCACTTGAATTACGCATGGAGTAAAATTTCGAGTTTAGAAAAGCATGTAAATTTGGATCCTCTTAGCTACGCGACCAAACCAAATTCTTCAGGCTTTTCTAAACTCGAAATACTACCTTATACTTAACCAAGTAGAAACACTAGTTAGAAGCTTTGAATTGAACTTTTTTTTGTAAAAACAATGCCTTAACATTTACAGGTATATGCTGTAAATGTTAAGGCATTGTTTTTACAAAACAAAAAAACGTTCAATTCAAAGCTTCTAACGAGTGTTTCTACTCCTTGGTTAAGTATAAGGTAATATTTCAGAATATGTATTTAGTAATAGAAAAATGCCCGCCGTGGCCGAGCGGTTGAGCCGCCGGTTTCGCCAAATCGGTCACGGAGGTGATCTGGGTTCGATTCCCAGCGGAGGCGAGTAATTTTTCTAATGAAAAATACTCGTCTCCGGTTCCATGGATGTGTGTGAATGTGTTGTGACGTCCAAATTAGTCGAAATATATGTTAATATAGTTAATATAAATCAACGTTAGTGGCTGAATGGTAAAAACCTATGCCAAACAAAAAAAAAAAAGTAACTTTATAGATAACTAGGTGCAATCAATTATGCAATTACATTAACATTTTTTTAAAATAGTTATTTTAGAATGTGCATTATTATCCATCACAGAAATCTGACTTTATCTCTAAATTAAGTTAAGAATAGATTGTTCAGAATGTTTTAAGGATCAAATGATAGAGTTTCGATATTTTGACAATGGAGATAAATAATAATTGAATAGCAATTTTGTATCATGCCTTGTTAATTTTTTCGATCACCATTTTGGAATCATTAGTCTCATAGTCAAGGAAAAAATTGACTTTTGATCGACAGCTAACATTTAGATCACAATGTAAAAGACCTTAAAATAAACAATAATTCATACAATACATATGATGATAATAGTGGATTACCTACAATTACCGACTAATCTAAGATGGAAATATTTGTATTGCTATTATTCAAAGAATTTAAAAACACATACAGCAGATTATAGGTAATTCAATGTACATTAACAGTATTGGGTTGCCTATAATCACTGTTTTAAACGATTGGTTCAATGCATTTGACTTGCATTTTATTTAGGTATACATACATTTTTAGAGCATTTTTCTATTTATTTATTTGTTCACCGGTATTACAATCCGACTACTCTAAGAATAACGTCACAGATGAACTGGATTTTTGAAATTTTAAAAATAGTACACGTTTTCTGTAAGCTGGTCAAATTATAATATATTAATAAATGTGCTAAGGAACATTGGTAATGTAGCCTGACGAATGTTGCTTAGAATACTGATTGATATACTATAATTTTTTGTCAAATAATGATACATACAGAGAGTCTTCTTCTAAAGTATACATACAGGGAGTTTTCTTTTTTAAGTATACATATCCCAATTATATGTTGCAAATCTTCAGATATTCGTTTTTTATTTATTTAAAGAGATCAATGTAAAGGTTTGAACAAGTGTTTTCCACTCTCAGACTAAGCATGAAGTAAAATTTCGAGTTTAGAAAAGCCCCGTAAAAATTTGTCTCGGGTCGCTGCGCGACCCGAGACAAATTTTCTGGGCTTTTCTAAACTCGAAATTTTACTTTATGCGCCACGCGTATGAAACACTGATTTCTAGTGAAGTTCAAAATATACTTTTAAATCAGAATTAAATATACTGCTAAAGCAGGATTATAAATGTACTGCTAAACAATAATATTTTGAAATCATTGATGTGGTTAGCATTCACTTTGTGGTACATCTTTATATGAAATAATAATAAAGCACTTAACTTTGTTTTATCGCTTCATTCAAAAGTTTAAATAAAAGTAGTCAAAGAAAGTTAAGTACTTCTAAGAATATTTTGAACATCACTTGAAATCAGTGTTTTATACGCGTGGGGCATGAAGTAAAACTTTGAGTTTAGAAAAGCCTAGAAAATTTGTATCGGGTCGCTGCGCGACCCTCGACAAATGTTCACAGGGCTTTTGTAAACTCGAAATTTTACTTCATGCTTAGTCTGGGAGTAGAAAACACTTGTTTAAACCTTTACATGATGCTTACCTTTTCCAGTCACTAATGTTCAGTATTTGTATATCCTTGTCAATTTGGTCCTTCCATCTTAGTTTAGGTCTTCCTCTCCTTCTTTTATCCCCAATACTACACTTAAATACTCATTTTGGCGTTCTTGTTGCTGTCCGACCCACCTTAAACGCTCTGCCTTTGTCACTCCCACTATATCTGGTTCTTTATACATATCTCTAATTTAGAAATTCGTTCTTCTTGCCCACATATCATCTATTTTCCTTCCTCCATATATCTTTCTGAGAATCTTTCTTTCCCATATCTCTAGAGTTGTTTGATCTGTTTTGTTTAGCGCCCACGTTTCACAGGCATTCGTCACTATAAGTCTAATAACAGTCTGATAAACTTTTACCTTTGCCTTTCTAGAGATATTTTTGTTTTTTAATACATTATTTAGTGCGCCTACGCATCAATTTTCTGTCATTATTCTTGCCTGTATTTCCGTTGTGTCTGGTTCTCTTGAAAATAGGACTCCCAAGTATGCAAAGTTGTCTACTTCTTCAAACTTATATAACCCATAAATTTCCGAGATTCACCAACTCGTATGACTTAATCTAAGATATGTAATTTGTTTTTCAAAACAGCCAAGATGCCGACAGTTTATAGACACTCGTTATAGATTCGATATTTCAATTGCTATTTTTCGATTATATCAATTGCTGTTTTTCGATTATATCAATTGCTGTTTTTCGATTATATCAATTGCTGTTTTTCAATTATATCAATTGCTGTTTTTCCATTAGAATCGGTACTTACTTTGATTGCGAACATAAAATCTATTGCCAACGTTTTAATTGTAATGACTAAATCTTCACACCCATTCAGTCAAAAGGGATAGAACATAATATTTAGAACTCATTGCACCATTCCATATAATGTATCACTTAAATTCAAGGTAAAATATCTGAACCGATAATATTAAATGCCATTCGTTCTACTTTGGTTGACTCGAAAGTAATTTTATGTTGTATCATGTGAATAGGCTTGTCTTCCACAACAGCCTACAAGAGTTTGTGCGTGTGGTTGATGAAGAATCAATTCCATTTAACGGATCGTTCCAACACTAATTCCAAGTCGAATCGGCGTGTGACGATCAAATTGAATTGAATGAGACGCGATGCTCATTTGTCGGCACCGTCGGCTTCCACCTTTATTCCTTTGTGTTTCCATACCACGACAATTAAACTACAAACGCGCGTGCCGTTTTCCAAATCAATTGTTTTATTTGCGCACAATTAATCATCCATAATGTGTATTGTCTAACGATTATTTTTGATAAGCTTGTATGAAATTAAAAATTAGTTCAAGAAATAATTATGTTTAGAAATATACACAGGAACTAAATGATATAGTATTTTTAATACCCATTTGGAATAACCCCATCCTTATTTATCAATCATGAATCAGATGAAACAAAAACTTACCAACAAAAATGAACGTCGATTACTAAATAGACGTTACGTCAAAAGTTTGATGTCTGTTAATGTCATTAAATAACGCAAAAATACACTACTAAAATGCGATATTCCGATGAATTCAAGAAGCTTATGCTTAACGTAGTAAGTTATTTTCAAAATGAATTAGGATCTCGATTTGAGGCAATTCAAAAAGCGTCTGAAGTCCTAAAATTTCCACAAAGCACGTTATACAACTTACAAGATAAAAGCAAAACTTGAATTGCGAAGAATACTCTGCGTTTTTTAAAGGTAATGTTTTACAAAATGTATGCCCGAAAGAAACATATTGCTTTAGAAACTATTTACTGGCAATGTATGGAAGAATCATCAGAAATTGAGATCTCGAAAAGTTCTTTATATTTGGGAATTAAGAAAATAGGCTTTAGCTTTAAAAAGCAGGACGGAAGAAAACATTTATTGGAAATGCCTGGAATCAGGTTGAAGAGAGTTTTATTTTTAAACAAAGATCAAGTTGCTAAAAAGAGAACATTTATATAATATTTTGTGGAACTTTTAGTTGTATTATAATAACATAACAGCATAACTTCCATATAAATTATTATATTCCATATTATGAAAATAATTAATATGTGTGACCCTACGCCGGCACTGGTTGTATTAAATATCAAGTTACTCCACCAATGCACTAACAATAATGGTTTAGATGTCGGCCATTTGACATGACAAGTTCCTAACCTAATTTTGTCTGTGTGTTCAAGAAGGCGCATACGTTAAGTCACTAAAACAACTGGTACTTCTAAATAGGTATTAAAAATACTATAAGATATAAATCATATAATGTAGTTTGCATTCTTTGTATATATATATAATCTATTGCCTTGTATACCCTTAGGTTTAGGCTTCTATTTTAATAGTCTCTTTTCTATTTATCTCCTACGTACACAAATTTGGACCACCCTCTTTATTTCTTGCCATCTTCTCCGCTTCATTCCATTTTACATTTCTTTTCTTCAGGATTGCTGTCGTTTGGTCATTCCAGGTTTTTGTTGGTCTTCCTCTCTTTTTCTTTATTCCTGCCTTCGCCTGCCAGATGTTTTTCACCTGTCTTCCATCACTCATCCTGCATAAATGTCCAAACCATTTGAGTTGGTTTTCAATTCTATGTTATCTGCTATAGATGGTACCCCTAATTCTTCTCGAACTGCCTCATTTCTAATTCTGTCTCTCCTGGTTATACCTTTCACTCTTCTCAGGAACTTCATATCAACGGCCTGTATCTTACTCTTCTGACTGTTTGTAAGAACCCATGATTCGCTCCCATAGGTTAGTATTGGTCTGAATACTGTTTTGTATACTGTCATTTTTGTTTTCCTACTGATGTTTTTATTGCCGATGAATGAGTTGCTTAACGCAAAGAAAATTCTAGTGGCGGAGCTAATTCTCTCGTCTATTTCTTGTTCCATGTTTCCGTTTCTTTCTATTGTCACTCCGAGGTACTTGAATTGGTCGACTTGCTCTAGTTCTTGGTTGTTTATGTCTAAATTTATTCGTCTGTTGTCCTGTCCTATAACCATTACCTTCGTTTTACTGATGTTGACGTTTAGGTTTCTTTTTCCAAGTTTTTTTCCCCATATCATTAGACTTGCCTTCAGGTCTTCTTCTTTGGGTGCGCATATCATCACGTCATCAGCAAACGCGCATTCATATATTCTTACTGGTTTTAGTTTATTAAATCCTATATGTACTGTTTTCACATGCTTTTTCGTTTCTTGTAGGATATCATCCATAATTATAATAAATAGTCATTACACCTCCCTGTCTAAGGCCTTCGTTGATAGGGAATTTTTCGGATTGTCGGTTATCTCTCCTTACATAGCTGCTGTTTTTTTTTTTTTTTTTTTGGCATAGGTATTACCATTCAGCCACTAACGTTGATTTATAATAACTATATTAACATATATTTCGACTAATTTGGACGTCACAACACATTCACACACATCCATGGAACCGGAGACGAGTATTTTCCGCTGGGAATCGAACCCAGATCACCTCCGTGTCCGATTGGCGAAACCGGCGGCTCAACCGCTCGGCCACGGCGGGCCCCAGCTGCTGTTGTTATCATACAGACTTTCAATTGCTCTTCTTAATTTTGTCTTGATACCCCTTTGTCTTAAACTGTCCCATATTTGTTCTTGTGCTACTTTGTCGAAAGCTTTCTCCAGGTCTAAGAATGCTATGTATGCTTTTCCCTCTTTCAGTTTCGTTTTCTCTATCATTTGTTTTATTGTGAAAATGTGATCCTGGGCACTACGTCCTTTTCTAAAACCGCTTTGTTGTTCTGCAAGTTGTCTTTCTATTGTCTTCTTTAGTCTTTTTTTCCAGTATTTGCTCGTATATTTTTGACACAATACTTAGTAGGGTAATTCCCCTGTAGGTTTTTGCATTCTTTCTACATATTTTATTTTTTTGCAATAAAGACAATTAATTTAAATTATTAATTAATTATGGAAATCATCCATTTTTTCACAAAAATATTATAAAATTCAATAGAATATAATGCTTCTTATTTTTCATTCATATGTAAGAATGAAAAATAAGAAGCATTATACCACAGACAATACAGACAGAGTCCGTCAAATGTAATTATTTGGACGCCAAAAAAATGGAATCAAGAATTTATTGCGTGAAAGTTTTTCGAATCGAGGAGGGTTTTACGTTCAAATAAAATACTAACATCTATCAATTGATCGCGTACTTTAAATTTAGAATCATTATATCTGATTAATAATGAAATTGCGAAGGAGATGCCACCTGTAAGATTTTGTTTTAATCATAATTTGGTTTCCTGGATTCCCTACCCCATGGTCTGTCTATATAGTTTTTTGTGATTATACATACAGAGAGTTTTGTGTAACACCGAACATTTTCATAACGAGAATTTTTGTTTGAAGTATCCATATGCATACGTTGCTGGGACGAATCCTGGTAGAAAGGATTCGAATCACGAATCCGAATCACCTAATATGATTCGAATCACGAATACTCGAATAAAGAATTCGTAAGAGATAAATATGATTCGAATCAAAGATTCGAATCCTGTTTTTTCGAATCACGAATACAAATTCTTTAAGAATAAATTTGATATTATTATATTCTTGCAACCATCAATATATAAATATCGTTACCATTTGTTTTAACAAAAATATTCAAAACCTAATCATTTATTATTAACACTGAACATCGTTGATAACTAGACTAAATATCTGATTTCCTGTTACTCTGATTAAAGATGTATTTGTGAGTTTTTGAACTTCACTTCAAATCAGTGTTTTGTACGCGTGGCGCATGAAGTAAAATTTCGAGTTTAGAAAAGCCCGAAAATTTGTCTCGGGTCGCTGCGCGACCCTCGACAAATTTTCACGGGGCTTTTCTAAACTCGAAATTTTACTTCATGCTTAGCCTGGGAGTGAAATCACTCGTTCAAAACTTCAAATTGAACTATATTATAAAATCGACGAATGCCTGAAAGTTACGTAGATAAAAAATTCACCGAATATCATTAAAACCAAGAAAGTCAGAAAAAAGTCATGGAATTATATTCAAATTGACCAAATCAAATAATATAAAACGAAATTTTGAAAACTAGATTATTATCTTTAAAAACATTTTCACTCATGTAATGTTCTTATCAAAGCATTCAGTTTGAAGTTTCGAACAAGTGTATCCACTCCCAGACTAAGCATGAAGTAAAATTTCGAGTTTAGAAAAGCCCCGTGAAAATTTGTCGAGGGTCGCGCAGCGACCCGAGACAAATTTTCTGGGCTTTTCTAAACTCGAAATTTTACTTCATGCGCCACGCGTATAAAACAGTGATTTAACGAGAAAATTAAAGACACTCAAAAGACATTTTTCAAGTTAATCAACAACAACAATTAATTCGCATTATTTTTGACGATTCAAAACCTTTTGTAAGTATTTGAATCTTTTTATAAATATTTGAATCCTTTTATGATTCGAATCACCTACATTTGGATTCGAATACGAATCCTTTTAAAAAAATATAACGAATCCGGATCACGAATCCCGTTGAACTAAAGTATTCGAATGCCTCTTTTGAATCCTCTAACAGGATTCGAATCTAGGATTTGAATCCTGAATGATTCGAATCCTACCCAGCTCTGATACGTTGCACATTTTCTTATGCTCGTTTTATTAAAAGAATTCAATTTGAAGCTTTAAGCGAGTGTTTTCCACTCCCAGGCTAAGCATGAAGTAAAATTTCGAGTTTAGAAAAGCCTGAAAATTTGGTTTGGTCGCGTAGCGCGAAGCGCGGAGCGGCCAAACCAAATTTTCAGGCTTTTCTAAACTCGAAATTTTACTTCATGCGCCAACGAATCAACGTAAAGTTTAGCGGTGTGTTTTAAACTTCGTAATATGTCAGTGTTTTGTACCGGTGGCGCATGAAGTAAAATTTCGAGTTTAGAAAAGCCTGAAAATTTGGTTTGGCCGCTCCGCGCTTCGCGCTACGCGATCAAACCAAATTTTCAGGCTTTTCTAAACTCGAAATTTTACTTCATGCTTAGCCTGGGAGTGGAAAACACTCGCTTAAAGCTTCAAATTAAATTCTTTTAGTAAACCGAGCATCGAAAAATGTGCAACGTAAGCATATGGATACTTAAAAAAAAATTCTCGTTATGAAAATGTTTGGT
This sequence comes from Philonthus cognatus, assembly GCA_932526585.2. Lineage (NCBI taxonomy): Eukaryota > Metazoa > Arthropoda > Insecta > Coleoptera > Staphylinidae > Philonthus > Philonthus cognatus. The sequence continues at coordinate 50,569,470 of OW052247.1, read as the reverse complement.
GTTACATAAAACTCTCTGTATATTTTTTTCTTATAAGTATACATATTACCAATGTCGTTAATTTTCAGGCATTCGTTGTTACTATAAAAGTGTTCAATTTGAAACTCTCGTTGGAATAAAAAATAGTAGTAAAACAAACCAAGTGACTTTTATTTAATTATCAATATTTAATTTTCAATCTCGTTGGTAGTTTCCACTTCTTGATTTATTTATTTATTTAAAATAATTAAAGCATGATCAATTCGTATATTGAAATTCGGCGTTCAATTGAACAGTTCTTGCTAAAACTACTCTTTTGACGTATTTTCAACACTTTACATAACATTTTCATAACGAGAATTTTTCTTTTAAGTATCCATATGCATTTATTGCACATTTTTCGATGCTCGGTTTATTAAAAGAATTTAATTTGAAGCTTCAAGCGAGTGTTTTCCACTCCCAGGCTAAGCATGAAGTAAAATTTCGAGTTTAGAAAAGCCTGAAAATTTGGTTTGGTCGCGTAGCGCGAAGCGCGGAGCGGCCAAACCAAATTTTCAGGCTTTTCTAAACTCGAAATTTTACTTCATGCGCCACCGGTACAAAACACTGATTCGATGTAAAGTTTAGCGGTGTGTTTTAAGTATCGTAATATGTCAGTGTTTTGTACCGGTGGCGCATGAAGTAAAATTTCGAGTTTAGAAAAGCCTGAAAATTTGGTTTGGCCGCTCCGCGCTTCGCGCTACGCGACCAAACCAAATTTTCAGGCTTTTCTAAACTCGAAATTTTACTTCATGCTTAGCCTGGGAGTGGAAAACACTCGCTTAGAGCTTCAAATTGAATTCTTTTAATAAACTGAGCATCGGAAAATGTGCAACGTATGCAAATGGATACTTCAAAAAATAATTCTCGTTGTGAAAATGTTCGGTGTTATATAAAACTCTCTGTATTTGTCTAATTTTTCGAAATTCAATACCCGAGTGTTGAACCTTCAAATCGTAAATCTCCACCATCTTTATGCAAATGTATGTGGGAAAAATAAGACTACCAATCGCCCATCAAACAAAACAAGTTATTGAATCACACGATCGATTACACCCCTTAATGCGCATTGTGCCCTTTATACAGTAGGGAGCAATATAAGTATCCACATAATTATATTTTGCGACAGTGGGGGAGAGACACGCTCACGAAAATACGCGGTATGGTGTCTCGTGCTTACTCACTCCTCTATTATTACCATTTTAATTCGTTTATGTGTGTGTATTCGCTGTAATTACGGGGAATTACCGGCTCTGGAAGCGCTTCATTACGTCCTAATTCGATTAGAGTAGGGACGATAATTAAATGTTATGATTGCGAACGGACGCACGACGACATGAATCCATGAATATTTCAGCGGGGTTGTTGGAGTGTGCTGGGTTTCAGAGGCGGCATAATTTATTATATCCTTCCTGCCTTTATGCACTCGATATAAATCATGTTAAGGAAATGATGATTGAAAATATTATAAAAAGTAGGCCCCATTCATTGCTTTTTTATAAGCGTTCAATTTGAAGTTTTGAGCGAGTGTTTTCACTCCTTGATTAAGCATGAAGTAAAATTTCGTGTTTAGAAAACCCAATTTTCAGGGTTTCCTAAACACGAAATTTTTGGACGCGTAGCGAAGCGAAGGCTGCAGAGACCATATATTCAAGAGAGTAGAGAGTCAAAAGACTGTATAATGTTTTGGAACAATAAAATATTATTTTTTAACTGCAGTTTAAAAATGAACTCAGTCAATTCAAACTATAGTTCAAAGAGGAACTCAGTTTAAAATGCAACTGGTTTATTTGTAGCATATTCAATGAGTATTTATCGCATCTTTCCCGCCCTGCTACAGTGGGGACGTAGTAATGCTGTTCCGATCCAGTCTGGCGCTGGGTTATGTCCTAAAGGCCTGGAAACAAGCTAGAGTAGTATTCATACCGAAACCTGGCAGAGCTGACTACACTGCTCCCAAGGCATATAGGCCTATCACACTTTCTTCGTTGCTTATGAAAACGCAGAAAAGAATTTGTGAATGGCACATAGGAGCGACAGCTCTAACTAGAAAACCCCTGACAATGTCAGCACACGCATACACACGGGGAAGATCTACCTACTCTGCCCTACATAACGTAGTGAGCAGGATTGAGAGATCACTGGATATCAAGGAATCCGCCCTGGGTGTTTTTGTTGACATTGAAGGCGCGTTTGATAAAACGACCATACCGAAGATAGTGGAGTACCATCTAAAATGTGTGACAGGATTGGCAATGCACTGGCCAACCGTATAGTCACTTGAAATAAAACACTTTTTCTCCTTTCTTCACAAGTTTATTTTATACAGATGTACATTTCGGTCACCATGTGACCATTATCAATGGTTTGATACGTATAGTCACAGTAGAACAGGGTGGGGAACGGATCACCTGTAAAATTGACAAAGGCTGTCCACAAGGAGGTGTCTTATCACCCCTACTATGGAACATGGTTCTGGACAGTCTTCTCGAACAACTTCGGCAATTAGGTTTCTGTGTGACAGCCTATGCTGATGATCTAGCCATGATTGTAAGTGGCAAATTCGAAGACGTTGTATGCGACCAAATGCAACAAGCTCTAAATACAGTTTCGCGGAAGTGCAATGATCACTCCCTATCGGTAAACCCAACCAAGACGGAAATGGTCTTTTTCACCAAAAAAAGGACGGTGACGAAAAGAGCACCAAAATTATTGAATACGATGCTGCAGTACAGCGACGAGGTGAAATACCTGGGCATCACTCTCGCCAGGAAGAAGCACATCGGCATTAAAACAGACAAAGCCATAAGGGCCTTTTGGCAATGCCGTCGGGCAGTGGGGAAAACCTGAGAGTTGAAACCGCGCACGGCGATGTGGTTATACACAGCTATCATAAAGCCCATGCTAGCATAAGGCGCTTTAGTTTGGTGGACCAGGACCAAACAGCTAACTACGAGGAAGCGACTCTCGCAAGTGCAGCGGGCAGTCTGTCTAAGCATAACAGGTGCCATGCACACTACTCCAACGATGGCGATAGATGTCATGCTATGCCTTCCGCCACTTGGTATTCACGTGGCGACCATACTTCGCCTTCAAGACAGTGGGATCTGGAACAGTAACCGCTGTTGGGAGGACACCTCTGGAGGAGTGTCTGCAAAGACATACCTCTTTTAGAGGCTGGCACTGACTACTGTAGACCGACACTCATTCGGAATGCACCCTACACGGTTACCATTGAACCTACTAAAAATATGAGAGAGTCGGCCATAAGGATCTACACAGATGGATCCAAAAGGACGGATAGATCAGGGATTGGAGTCTTCTCCAGGACCCTGATCCAAATAAAGGTCTCTATGGGAAAGCATGCTACCGTAACACAATTAGAGACGATGGGTATAACACTTGCGGCTGAGAACATCATAAACCGCAAAGTATCAAATGAAGCCATACTGATCCTAACGGGCAGCAGGCAAACGCTACTGTCTCTGAAGAAATCACATACAACTTCAGAGACAACATTAGAGTGCCACAGAAAACTTAGACAAGCAGCAATGTATAACAGCATTGAAGTTTGCCGGGTGAAGGGGCACGACTTGAGCACAGGCTCACCAGAGCCGCTAGTGCGCCTAGCGCCTCTGTTCCTGTGTAATATGGTACAAATTAATGCACTGGAGAAATTCATGAAGCGTTGGGATGACATCGACGGCTGCAAACTTTCTAAGAAATCACTATTGTATCCCAACAAGAGATCAGCGAAACAGTACCTGCAGCTGACCAGGGGGAACCTTAGGCGCATAACTGCCGCCCTGACTGGTCACTGCGGGCTAAATGCACACCTATACAGGATGGGGATAGTTGACTCTCCATCCTGCAAGGGGTGTAACATGGAAGACGAGACTGCCGGACACATTCTCAGCGATGGCCCAGCACTCTTGTCAACTAGATGCTCCTTACTGGGTGAAAGATGGCCTACTACATAAGGGATCTACCCACCTCGGCTTTGCTAGACTACCTAAACCAGGTAGGCTGGCTGAGCCGAGGCTGGGTAATCGACGGGAGGAAGCAAATGAGCCTAATGAGGCCTAAGTGCACTGCAGAAATGCGCACTCCCCAAAGAACAAGAACCAGAACCAGGTATTTATCGACTGGAATACTTTATTTTCATTAAATGCATTAATTATTACACTGAATAAAAATAATAATATCGTATAATTTTCAGGACGAATAAAATATTTAAATAAATAAATGTAGGATGGTAATAATAAGCGCGATGAGGATATCATAATGAAAGTGGAGCGTGCATAATCGGAGATGATTACTGATCGGCTTTCGCGGTTATGGAAATTGGCGAATTTGTCATTCCCGGCACCGATTCCAATCGGCTATCCAATTATTTTTAATGGATCTCATCTCGACTCAATTCGCCGTTAAATCAACAATTATTAAAGCGATTCATCAACACGGCCGTAGATTGCGTTTTAATGTCTTATTGTTATCTGTGGGACGGCTATCGCGATTTTACGCAGCTTTTGTTTGTGATCATTGGATTTAATGTAGAGCGTATGATTGTAAGTTTATTATCTCGGGAGTAAATATCAAGACTGTAAATCATTGTTGACGTTGGAAATATCGCTTTCATTTTGTTTTGATGTTTATGTAAAAGCGTTTAATTTGATACTTCTAATAAGTGCTTCTACTCCTTGGTTAAGCATGAAGTAAGGCGTATAAAATACTGGGCCGGTTTATCAGATACAGCAGTAGGGAGTTTACTACCAACTGTTGGGGAATTCTCTGATGACCGGCTTGTTAATCGTGAACGTGTTTGGGATTTTTGCAATCGTACATAATAGACCAACCGGAGTACCATTCATTAGATACCAACATGCATCACAAGCAAATCCACACATGTTGAATGTTGAATATTTTGATGAACAGGAGCACTGATTTCAAGTGAAGGTCGAAATATACAGCTTAGATATGCGTTAAATCACAAAAATGGCAATAATGTCAATATTTTTTATTTCTTTTGCAGGATCAGACATAGATGACGATTTAGAAGAATCTCAATCCTCGGAAGGCCAAGGCGAAAACCCGGGCTCGGCGAAAGCCCGCCGCAGACGAACGGCCTTCACCAGCGAGCAACTCCTGGAGCTCGAAAGGGAATTCCACGCCAAAAAATACCTGTCCCTCACGGAGCGCAGCCAAATCGCCTCGGCCCTTCGACTCAGCGAGGTCCAGGTCAAAATCTGGTTCCAAAACCGCAGGGCGAAATGGAAGCGGGTGAAAGCGGGACTAGGAGCGGGACCACACCAGCAGAAGGGCGGCCAGCCTAATAAAAGTAAACTAGTCGTGCCGATTCCAGTACACGTAAACCGGTTCGCGGTGAGGAGTCAGCATCAGCAGTTGGAGAGGGCTCTGGGGGATCTTGCCGGTAGGGTTTTGGCGAGCCATGCGGCGCTCAGGGCTGGGTTGGATTTGCACGGGTATCCTCCGGCTCCGCCGCATTGAAGAGGTTTTTGTTTGGGGGAAAAGGGTTTTTGTAAATAGTAGAAAAGGAGAAGAGATGATTTTGTAAAAAAAAAGTATGTTTTGCGTAGATGAAAGATGTTGGTAACAGAAACGGATTGGTCTTCTTTCAATCAAATTAATTATTCTTTACAATTAAACATGTGTTCAGTATTCCGGCACCGGATACCCACAGACGCGTTTCAGACTTCAAGGGCCTTGTCAGTGTGGGCCCGAATCAGTGCTGAGGAATACTGAACATTTCTGACTATATCAAACCAACATGTGAAAACTATTTAAAAACATTCTTGTCAAGGAAGATGCCACTATAGAGTATTAGATGGCGTAGCTATCGACATTTCTTGATAATTCTTTATTTTTGAGGATATAAATGATCAAAAAAGATCGTTAGGCGCTCAAAAATGAATCGTATATTATTTTCCCAAAATATGTCAACATTAGAATTGTAACTATTAATATGGTTATTCAAAAACAAATTGTAATATAATGCGTCTAAAGACCGTCCCGTTTCTGCTACTTTGAAACAATTTTGTTCTTTGTATAAAAAATAATGCAAATATAATGATCATAACTTATAACTATGGTACTATTTTTGAGAATAATATGTTCAGAGATACAGGGAGTTTTCCTTTTAAGTATACATATCCCAATTGTATGCTGTAAATCTTCAGATATTCGTTGCTTTTTTAAAGAGTTCAATTTAAAGCTTTAAACGAGTGTTTTCCACTCCCAGACTGAGCATGAAGTAAAATTTCGAGTTTAGAAAAGCCTGAAAATTTGGTTTGGTCGCGTAGCGCGAAGCGCGGAGCGACCAAACCAAATTTTCAGGCTTTTAAACTCAAAATTTTACTTCATGCGCCACGCGTATAAAACACTGAACTATTCCGAAGTTTAAAGTATACTGCTTAAGTAGTATGCTAAAGCAGTACATATTTAACTTGACGTTACATAATTTTAACGTATACGTTAAATTCAACATTTCACGTACGGAATCGCCCTGATTATAGGTGGATTAGAATACATAACAAATACAAAAACCACTTAGCACGTGACCTTCATGCTCGGTAAATTTAACGTTTTTGCACTTGAAATAGGCTTGAATAATTATAGATAACTTAAAAGTTAACCCTAACGTTTTGAATGAATCATTTGCACAGCTGTTTGATAGTTCCTCAATCTTATGATGTCGTTAAATTTAACGTCTTTAGTTATACCGTGCGATCGTTTAAATTATGATTTAAAGTAGGCGGCATGTTTTTTTTTGTTGTGCGGTTGCTCAGAATGTTAATTGAATGAAAAAACGAATTTAAGGTTATTCTAAACTATGTGTTGACAGTTAGTAGTGCCAATCTAATTTAAAACTCAAAGCCTACTCTAAATCATGTTTTAACGATCGCACCCCACTGAGCAAAAAACAAACAAATAACGTTATATCAACATTGTAGCAACAATAAACGTTGTTTTAATGTTGATGAAACATTACTTAAATGGATTTGCTCAGTGGGATGGTAGCTAACGTTTTGATTAAAAATTTGCACAGCTGTTTGACAATTCTCTCATTTTATGATGACGTTAAATTTAACGTTTTTGCATACAGAATACGTTATGCATAACGTTTTAAATTAAAACTGTGCCCAGCAGTTTGACATTTAAATAAACTTCGCCAATTTTATTGTGATTGAATTTTTATCAATTTTTAAAACTTCACAATACAAATGATCATAATTTGCATTATTTTTAATTCTTTTTCATTCTCAACTCTCCACTTTTCACAGTATTAGAGTAAAATCATTCGTGCAATAATACAAAAATTACGATGATGTATGATGAAGAAATTTTAAAAAGCAAGAGATAATTGGAGAGTTGACTTTTAGTCGTAACAAAGCAATATTTGATACTTAATGATATAGTGCGAATGTTTTTTAGATTATAAAAAATAAATTTGCGCAGCGCAGAAGATTGTGTAGATTTTTTTAAATATATATATATATATAAATATTATTATATTTTTCTTTGTGTATAAAAGGCTATTTATTAAAAAAAATGAAGACAACAAATAAATATAAATACTAACGTGTTATACAAGTCACTGTACATAATCATGAAAACATTAAATATTTCTCAGTATTAAATTTTGTTGACTAGTGTTATTCATCCCAAAATCCCTTTTCCATTAACTGCCCAACTTCACAAACGTTGTTGTAATGTTGATCAAACATTACTTACATGTGTAACCAGGGTGCAAGGTTTCAAATAATAAAAAAAAGAAATTAAAAGGTGAAACAATTAGCAGATGAATTAACTTTTGACTTCTATTAAGACTAATTTATACGATTGTATGTTTTTAAACAAAAAGATTTAACAGAAAGGTATATACACATTTTAATTCAATAAATAGAGGTGCAACTAAATCGGTAATTTTGGTGACGCTAAACGTATACAAACAAATGTACAATTTTATTTTTTTTCTTACACAAAACACCTCCCTCTACTTTAAATGTTATTATACAGGGTCCGGCAGCGTTACCTGATGGTTTTAAAATAGCACAACTCAATCAATTTTCAAGATAATATATAAAAAATAATGTTTTTGTAAACAGGAAGATTAAAAGTTTATAATGTATACAAAAACTTTAAAAAAAACCTTAAGTAGCGAAAATAACATCAGGTAAATGACGACCTCCGTTTTCGATGCACAGCTGAAGTCGGGTGGACTTTTATTTATGGGGTTACCTAAAGGGAAAAGTGTACCTTGACAAGCCTCGAAATTTGGCTCAACTACATAATATTCGGTGAAAAATTCGTGCGATTCCTCGAGCAACTTTGCAAGGAGTGATGACTAACTTTACCACCCGACTTCAGCTGTCATCGAAAACGGAGGTCGTCATTTATTTGATGTTATTTTCGCTACTGAGGTTTTTTTCCAAGTTTTTGTATACGTTATAAACTTCCAATCTTCCTGATTACAATAAAAAAAAATAAAAAAATCTTGAAAATTGATTGAATTGTGCTATTTTAAAAACCGTCAGGTAACGCTGCCGGACCTTGCATATCTGTTAATGTTATACACTATTATATGGCTTTGTTATTTCTTGATTTAGCGAATTTGAAAAACGTGTCACCACTCAGTTAGCATAAATATACCGTAACGCGTAAAATACATCGAGTTGCCATTCTATATGATTCGTCATTCAATACCAGTGAGATATCCATGAAAGTATTTTTTTTGTATCTTCTACAAAAAAATTAAACCTTAAACGAGCTTTATGTGAATGCTAACTGTGATTTTTGTACAGGGAATTTTTAAATATGCCTAATAATAGACATTTGTAAAATTTTTAAACTCAACTCAGACCAGATCATGGTAACTTAAGTAACTGACATCCAGAAGAAGTACAATAAGCCACACGGCTGCGGTGCTAGGGCAGAAATAACCCTAACTTCCGTTTCCTGCCCCTAAAAAAAAAAAAAAAAAAAATAACTTAAGTAACTGACATCCAATTTAATCTAAGAAATTGGTAACCTAAACTTCACCTGAAAATAGTTACGCATAACCTAATCCAGCTTGTCCGTTATTTGATCCAACACTAGCTCAGATGCCAGCTACTTAGATTAATTTTCATATACTGACTGAGTTTACACTACACTAACCTAACCTGAAAATTTGGATTGGCCGCGTAGCGAAGCGGAGCGGCCAATCCAAATTAGGCTTTTCTAAACTCGAAATTTTACTTCATGCGCCACATGTATAAAACACTAAAATATTGTAAAGTTTAAAATATACGGCTTCAGCAATCTAATATGTAGATGTGAATAAAACGTGAGTCAAATTCTGTGCTTAAAAAATTGTCTAAAACATGATTATAGGCAATCCAATAACGCTAACGTATGTTAGGTTGCCTATAATCGTTGTTGTAAGTGTGTGTTTTTAAAACTTCACTGTAAATCAGTGTTTTTAAGCGTGGCGCATGAAGTAAAATTTCGAGTTTAGAAAAGCCTAATTTGGATTGGCCGCTCCGCTTCGCTACGCGGCCAATCCAAATTCTTAGGCTTTTCTAAACTCGAAATTTTACTTCATGCTTAGTCTGGGAGTGGAAAACCCTCGTTTAGAGATTCAAATTAAAATCTTAGAAAAAACAACGAATGTCGTAATATTTACAATATATGCATATGTATACCTGAAAGAAAAATTCCCTGTATTTAAAAATCACATTTATGCACACACAGTTGTGATATTTTATCGTAAGAAAAACTAAAACACTCGTTAAAAGCCTCAAATTAACCGCTTTGATACAACGAATTCCCGCAAATAACAAAAAACCTAACCTGAAAACAGTTGCACGTGACATAACTGAACTTGCACGTGGTATTAAAAATTATTATTAAAAATTAAAACCAATGCAGTGGGATCAGATGGTCCTAGTGCGACAATGCTTATAATGTGTTCTCCATTTATTGTCATTGTTTAGAACCTGGGTCTCCAAACTATCTTCTTCGCGGGCCACAAATACAATTCTACATAATAAAGTCGGCCAAGATCCGATTAATTTTATAAAATTATGAAAAATTTAGGGAACAATTGTTACAATATTTCAAAATATGACATTTACAAAAAAAATTACAAACAATCGCGGGCCGGATTTGGCCCGCGGGCCGTAGTTTGGAGACCACTGGTTTAGGACAATGCATCTTTCCACAGACCTGGAAGTTATCAACCGTTACTTTAGTACCCAAAAAACAAATCCTGAAAACCTGAAAGATCTAAGGCTAATTAGTATTTTAGCAGCTGTCTTATCTAAAATTCTGCAATCTATAATAAACGACCAACTGACTCAGTTTATAGAGACTCAGTGTAACAATGCATCTTTCCACGGTCCTGGAAGTTATCAACAGTTATTTTAGTACCCAAAAAAGAAAATCCTGAAAACCTGAAAGATCTAAGGCAATTAGTATTTTACCTGTCTTATCTAAAATTCTGGAATCTATAATAAAAGACCAACTGACTGTTTATAGAGACTCATTGTTTCCTGCCCACGAATCAATTAGGGTTTAGAACAAACTATAGCTGCTATACTGCTTTACTCAATGTCACTAATGATATTATCAATGCAACTGACAAAGGATTACTCTCTTGTTTAATCCTCATTTATTACAGTAAAGCATTTGACACAATTAATCATAATGTATTATTAGCAAAAATGAAGTACATTGGTTTGCACTAAAACGTATAAGTAGTTTTATCTATGGCCGCCAGCAACAGGTCAAAATTGACAATATGACGTCGGATATATCAGAGATAAATGCCGTTGTTCCTCAAGGATCAATTCTAAGCCAACTGTTATTTTTGGTTTACACGTCATTCATTCCTGAGACTTGAAAATTCTGTACCTATAACCTACATGCAGACGATACCCAGCTACTCTACTCCTTTCCCTTTATTGACATATTGACAGCAAATCAAAAGTTAAATCTTGATCTAACTAATATTTTAACAGCTTCCCAGAAACACTCCTTACTGATTAACCCTAGCAAAAATTCAGCTATGCTGTTCGGCCCAAAGAAAATACTCAGCGTTGCCAAAGGCTTACTTTCACTAAAATTGGACAAAAAAGCTATACCTTTTGTAGTCTTTTGTAGCTGCATACTTAGGTTTACTTAACCTAAGGTTATGCTCGTTGCTAATTACTTAGGATAGGTTACAACTTGGAAGTAAAAATTCGTAAATTGCTTAACGTGTAAAATTGCCAACCATCTACTATACTATTTCATTTCTAAGTTATCGGCGACTCTAATAACTTGCTATTAATCTAATTTTGTTAAAACTACACTTTTGATGGAACGGGATGCCTAAATTTAACCGCAGTTTGTATTGTATATCCAGTTAGCCAGTCTCCATCTAACTTCAGGGTAGGTCAGAGACCCAAGGTAACGATCAAAGTTGGAATATGCGGCCATAGTTTGGTTTCCGCAGAACCAGGGTCAGATTAGTGCATTAGAAAGTGTACAACGCAAATTTTTAAAAATTTTATCTTATAAGTCGGAGGGATATTATCCAAACAGAGGTATAGATCACGATATACTTTTACGTAAATATGATTTTGAAAGTCTTGCATCTCGCCGACAAAAAGCATGTATTTCTTTCCTATATAAACTTCTGCACAATTCTGTTGACTCTCCTGACTTCTTAAATAGAATTGGGCTGCATATTCCATCTTTTCATAGTAGACAGTCTTCTACATTTAATTTAGTAGCACATAGAACTGATATAGGTCTGAAATCACCTGTCAGTATTGTGTCCAGATGTTTTAATAGCATTTCTTCTTCCTGTGATATATTTCATGATACTCTGAAAACTCTACTGACAGCCTTAAATCAATTATAATTCTTACTTATAATTATTATATACACTATATTTAGTAAAATGAAACTTGTATAGATTTAAGCAAGTTGTTACACATTCGTATATTGATTACTTATATATTTTTGTATGTTTTATAATTAATTTACTTTCTTTTTAACTATATTGTCTTGTAATTAGGATACGTTTCCTGTTGGACAATAAAGATTTATTATTATTATTATTATATATTCGTTATTGAAAGGTGACTTTGTTGTGCAATTTCTTGTATTTATAAAACGCAATCCCAACCTCAAATTTTATGTGCCTAGGCGCTATGGCCTACCCTGAAGTTAGGCTGCGAGCCGTCGCTGGTCTCTATATAAAATTGAGTAACCACGTTTGGATGCTGCATCCAGAAGCGAGACCGGTTATTGGTGTATACACTCGTCTGTCTTATTCTTACCCCACATTCTGACCATTGTCTCTCCTTTTCTACTCGATTTTCAGTTCTCCCATAAGCATTGGCTACACTTGATTTAACTCAATTTGAGTAAGTTGTCTAATCTAAAATAAAAGTGGGTCGATATAGGTAAGGAGTTTCTAAAAAAGTGTGTCGCAATGTTTAAAAGTTTGTGAACCTCTGGTTTAGAGTAACAATGAGACAGATAAGAAAAATCGTGCACTTTCAAGTTGCCCTCAACTCAGTTTATAAGAAAAGTATGAAAATTATGAATATTTTACATGAGTATTTCGGGTAATCAATGTAGATTACTTTAACGTTTGCTTTTTTGTTTGTTTGTAATTTTAATTGTATGCTAAACGGTTAATTGTAGCCACACCGACGTGCATCTGTTAAGGGTGTGAAAGGGCAATTTGTCCCTTCGGTAGTTGGCTGTGATATGTACACATAGCACCTGGCCGGGGAGCCCTTTGGTGCTTTTGGGGTGAGAAATTTCTCCACGCCCACTTGATTCTTCACGCCGTGACTTTTCAAGCCGGATCGGATTTATGTAACGTGTGACATGTGTGCACTTTTATGGAACCAACGACCGCCGCCGCCGATTTAACTGCGCGCATAGATTCGTGCGTGTGTGCAAATAACAAATGGTATCTAGTTTTTTTGTGTGTTTGTGTGGGAACAAAAGGGCAAAAAATAGTTACTGTTTGTGTGTGTTTTATAATTCGACAGCAAGCTATAAATTGTAGTAAAATTTATTTGCATTGGTAATCAGGGTTGCTATGTTTAAAACACTTTGTTTAAAAACAGTGTTTTAAACATGTTTAAAGACAGCTATCGTGTTTTAAACGGTTTTGTTTTAAACATGTTTCCAATCTTAAATTTGTTTAAAATATATTTTAAACGTTAAATTTGTATAACGTTTTTTTTCTTATCTTAAATTTGCTAAATTACATTTTATACTACTTCTTTACGAGTTTTTGTTTACGTTTTCAAATGTTAGCTAAATTGTCCGTAAATGAAAGATTCACGTTCGATCAAGTTGAAAACGATGTTATATATAAAATCATAGTTGGTATTAAAAGCAAAGCTACCGGTAATGACAACTTAAATATAGATATTATTAAACTTAGTTGTCCTCTGCTGTTACCGTACATCTCACATATTGTGAATTACGCCATATACACTAATGATTTCCCAAGTAATTGGAAAAAAGCTATTATTGTGCCTCTTCCAAAAATCACAAGACCTGAAGAATACAAACATCTAAGACCAACTAGTATATTGCCGACTTTATCCAAAATCCCAAAATCTTAGAAAAAGTCATAGAAATGCAATTTATTTTGGACAAACAAATCCTCCCTGATAACCAATCAGGGTTTCGGCCCAATCACAGCTGCACGTCCGCATTATTATTCATAGTTGATGAAACCTTGTCATCAATCGATGATAATAATATATCAGTGTTAACTTTATTAGATTTTAGTAAAGCGTTCGACACCATTAACCACACTATCCTAATAGCCATTCTCGAAAGCATCGGTCTAGCAAAATCTGTAGTTACCTTCTTTCATAATTTTCTTGTGAATAGAACTCAAAGCGTAAAAATATTAAACAAAGTATCTCGGTCTCAAATGGTAAAAACAGGTGTCCCACAAGGGTCTATTCTTGGCCCGTTACTTTTTCTGATATATACTTGCAACTTTAGTAATTATGTAAAGACATGTACCATACAAATTTTGCGGATGATACGTAATTGCTACATTCAGTTCCGCCTAATGAATGCGAATCTACAATACACAGCATTAATAAAGATGTAGATACTATCTATAAATTAGCAACAAAACACTGTCTTACAATTAATCCCGAAAAATCAGTTGTTGTACTCTTTGGAAATAATAATAAAATCAATCAGGTCAGAGGTCTTGTCAATATTACAATAGATTCTACACTAATACAGTTAGTAGATGAAGCGCGAAATTTAGGATTAATTATTGATAACACCTTTCGATATACTTCACAAATAAACAACTACATTAGAAAAAGCATCAGCAACCGTAAACTGATTTATCCACATAGAAGCTACCTCTCCTTAGAACCTAAATCTATGCTTTGTAACTCGCTTGTTCTCTCACATTTTTCTTATTGTAGCGAAATATATGGACCATCCATTACACAGGATGTATTTCGTCGTATCCAGAGAGTTCAAAATAGTTGTCTTCGCTTAATATTTGGTGTACGCAAATATGACAGAATCAGTCAAAAATTACTGGAAATACAATGGCTTAACATGCACAACAGGCGACAATTAAAGTTTCTGGTCTTGTGTCATAAAATCATTTTGCTGAAGCAACCAACGTATCTCTACAAAAAAGTAAAATTTAGAACTGATGTGCACGCTTTAAATTTAAGAAATAAGGGACTAATCACCCCACCAATTCACAAAACCGCAAAGTTCGAAAGATCATTTAGTTACCAAATTTACAAATTGTATAATGAAATTCCTAGAAGCTGCAGGGACTTAAGTATCCCAAAATTTAAAGGATATATATATATAAGCTCTTACTCGATTCTCAAAGATAAAAACCATTTATTGTTTGCTCCTTATAATGATTTTAGTTCAATTTTGTTTATTCTCTTCTCAATTATTTATATGTTATCTAATTACAATTATATTTTACAACTTTTAGTTTTAAGTATAAACTAGGCATTATGTATTAGTTATTTTTCTTTACTTTTAATGCAATGGCCCCAATGGAAGATCAAGGGAAGTTATCAACTTATTTGAATTTGCGCTATTTGATTTCACTAAGTAGACTATAGTTATGTCTTATATGTACTAATTTTGTTTATTTTTGTATTCTTCTACTTATGTGAAATAATATTATTATTATTATTATTATTGTTGAAGATATTTCAAATTACATTATTAAACATAACATTTTATTACAATAAAATATTACAACTGTGTGTGCATCAATGTGATTTTTAAATACAGAGAATTTTTCTTTCGGGTATACATATGCATACATTGTAAATATTACGACATTTGTTGTTTTTTTTAAGATTTTAATTTGAATCTCTTAACGAGGGTTTTCCACTCCCAGACTAAGCATGAAGTAAAATTTCGAGTTTAGAAAAGCCTGAAAATTTGGATTGGCCGCGTAGCGAAGCGGAGCGGCCAATCCAAATTAGGCTTTTCTAAACTCGAAATTTTACTTCATGCGCCACATGTATAAAACACTGAAATATCGTAAAGTTTAAAATATACGGCTTCAGCAATCTAATATGTAGATGTGAATAAAACGTGAGTAAAATTCTGTGCTGAAAAAATTGTCTAAAACATGATTATAGGCAATCCAATAACGCTAACGTATGTTAGGTTGCCTATAATCGTTGTGGTATGTGTGTGTTTTTAAAACTTTATTGTAAATCAGTGTTTTTAAGCGTGGCGCATGAAGTAAAATTTCGAGTTTAGAAAAGCCTAATTTGGATTGGCCGCTCCGCTTCGCTACGCGGCCAATCCAAATTCTTAGGCTTTTCTAAACTCGAAATTTTACTTCATGCTTAGTCTGGGAGTGGAAAACCCTCGTTTAGAGATTCAAATTAAAAACTTAGAAAAAACAACGAATGTCGTAATATTTACAATGTATGCATATGTATACCTGAAAGACAAATTCGCTGTATTTAAAAATCACATTTATGCACACACAGTTGTGATATTTAATCGTAAGAAAAACTAAAACTCGTTAAAAGCCTCAAATTAACCGCTTTGATACAACGAATTCCCGCAAATAACAAAAATACGCTGTAATTATCGGGATATGCATACTCAAAAAAAATGCTCTGTATGGTCTGTTATAAACACGTTTTAAACGTGTTCTAAACATGTTTAAAACACGTTTTAAACATGTTTAAAACACGTTTTAAACATGTTTTTAATGGTTAATGATTGAAACGCTGTTTTAATGAAAAAAAATATGTTTTATAAAGAAAACTGTTTGTTTTAATTAAAATTAAAAAAAGGTTTTTTTTAACAGCCCTGGTTTGTGTCTTTGTGTGGGAACAAAAGAGCAAAAAATAGTTACTGTTTGTGTATGTTTTAAAATTCGACAGAAAGCTATAAATTGTAGTGAAATTTATTTGCATTGGTAATAGGGTAAAAAAGTGTGTAATTTAAGTACTAACATTATTTTTGTAACAAAATTCTATTGGTTGTCATGGAATCACACAACTGATTTAATGAAGTCGTCTATGGCTACTCTAATAAATCTTTGTGTTATTAATCAAAACTTTCTATTGGTTGTCATGTTTACTTAATACAACAACATTAAGAAATATTAACGTCAATAGATGCATAAAAAAGAGAAGCTTAAAACCATTAGCGAAAAATATACGTGATCGCATGCCCGATCCGAAAAGCAACAAAAAAAAATCGCCGTAGTACACAATAGTGTCCCATTAGTGTGTCCGTGTAATGTTGGCAAATTGTTCCGTGGGAGGTCCCTTTTTCCATCCTATACATCTCCTACATCCACTACACCCATATATCACTCACCCTTCATTGTCCCTTTAATGTCCCCACGTTACACTCTTCTCTCCGAGCAGTCAACATAAACTGTTTACCCACTTATTATTACCCCTCTGTACACACACGCATATAAACTCGCTAATCTGATAATCGCTCAAGGCACAAACAGTAAACACAATTCGGGATTAATTTACGGATCGTAAAGAACTATGCAGGATTGCAGGAAGTCGTACGTTTTTTTTTGAGGAATTTTTATGAATTCACCGTTAGCATTTTTGTGCAGCGTTCGTTTATTAATATTTAATATTCATTGTGTCGAGTCTGTTCGTTTCCATTGTAATCGTTCGCTTCGTACGGACAAGTCGTGCATTTACAAATATTATTAACTATTGTAATCAATACTTTTAATTATGTTGTCGTCCGCACAATTATCAATTATATGCTAACTAGGAGTCGATCAACTGTGTAATTAATTAGAAGTGTATTCTTGCAATGCAAATATACGCACAATCAATATACAGAGAGTTTTATGTAAAATCGAACATTACAACACACGTTCTACGTTAATTTTCGTATGTTGGATTGGTACTAAAACTATACCTTTTCAACTTCAAATTGGAACTAATCAATTTCAAATTGAGAATTAACAATTTCATATTGGAAATTCTCAATTTCATAAGCAATAAACAAATTCAAATTGAGAATTAACACAATCAAATTGAGATTAATCAATTTCAAATTGATAATAAACAAATTCAAATTGAGGAGTTGGATGGAAAAAGGACACTTCCATGGAAATGCCCTTTCTCCGTAAATTGGTTTATATCACAAAAGAAACCTTCCTTTACCGGACTTTGGTTCTGTTGTTTTCATACTTGGCATATAAGTGGCACTGTGAGCCAATCTGTAAAGCGCTACAAGTGCCCTTCTTTCATAGAACGTCAAATTTCACATGTGCCTAACCTAATTTTTATGCATATTTTATTGCTAAGTTAAAAGGGCACAATGAGCTCTGAAAATGACTCAAATAGCGCTGACGACAGTAGTTATGAAGAAACAGAAAGTAGCTGTGATTTGGAATCTGATCATCTTGAAAGAAAAAACTTGGGTCGAAAACAAATAATAAACAAGGAGCAGTGGACAAAGAATAGGAACAAAATAGCAAGAAATAGCGGAAAAAAGTACATTACTACCAATAATTTTTATACTCAGAGATTTTAAATTTTCAGATGTGACAGTGCATGCAAAAACCTTTGCTGCAGTTCTTGTGTGCTGTAAGAAGAAGTGTTATGAGGTTATACCAGGCAGACTACAACAAGAATTTTTTGAAAAATTTTTGATCTTGGCAGATAAGAACGAACAGGATAATTTTCTTCTTGGTTGCATGTCTCCGTTTCAACCAAAAACAAGGGTTACAGCTCCTAAATGTCAAGCAAGGACTAATTGGAAATATGTTCTCAAAATAAATAGTTCATCGATTGAGGTGTGTAAACACTTTTTCTTGAATATTTTTCAAATTGGGTACAAACGTGTACGGACAATCCACACAAAGTCGTTAAAAGACGGAAATATTTCTATTAGCGCCAAAGAGGCCAACATGAAAACAGGCCCCAGAAAATAAACCCAGAAACTTGGTATTTGGTAAATGAATTTTTTGCACAGATTCCAAACAAAGAATCTCATTATAATCGGTCGAAATCCAAAAGAAAGTATTTCGAAAATCCTGCTCTAAATGTAAAGAATTTGTTTACAGGATTCCAGCAGTATTTTTTTGAAAAAACTGGTCGTACACTAGGCATGAAGTACTGTACTTTCCATCGATGGTTTTGCGAAAACTCCGAGTATTCTTTCCGGAGTCCACGATCTGACATTTGTGATTTTTGTGAAGAAAACAAAATGAAGCTTAAGTTAAATCCAAACGATTCTTGCAAAGTGATACAATCAGTACACGACAAAAAAGTGCAAGCATACAAAGACATTGAAAAAGAAATAATAGAAAATTGTAGACATGATAAATCAACTTTAGTTGTCGAGTTTGATTACGCGCAAAATTTGCCTTTGCCAAAACTCATTGTCTCTCAACAGTTTTACAAACGCCTTTTATGGTTGTACGTGTTTAATGTACACTGTCACAATGATGATACAAGTTCGTTTTATTGCTTTACGGAAAATGAAGCAAAGAAAAATTCAAATTCGGTGATTTCTTTTGTTAGACCATTTTTTGCAAACTGCTGTGGGACATGACCCGAATATAAAAAATATCGTACTTTTTTCAGACGCCGCAGGGGGACAAGGAATATGAATATGCTACACTACTGTTCATGGCTTGCAAAAACAAAAAATATTAACATTCGGCACATTTTTCCAGTTCGTGGACATTCTTACTGCGTTAGCGATAGAAATTTTGGTGTTTACGGAAATTTACTGAAACGACTAGAAACGGTCAAAACTCCAAACGTTTATTTGCAAATTATGCAACAGTGTAGAGAAAAACCGACGCACTTTGAGGTTATTGAAGGCGCGCCGCTAATTAAAAACTGGGGCAAGGGCTTAAAAGATTTTTTCATGAAATCTGTAAATACTAAAAAACAAAGTTTTACTTTAAGAAAGTATTGTCAGATAAAATATAATGTTTCAGGTATTCTGAGTGCAGCAGAGTCATATAACGGCTTTTATACTTTATTTGATTTTTGGATTACAAGACGAAAAGATAACTTGGAAGTAAATTTGGAGTCGGTTCCACCAGTTTTTATTAAATCTAAAAAAATGCAGAACTTAAAAGATTTATTGAACTTTTTGGAGTTAGATGAGTCAGAGTGGTATAACAAAAATATGTTCAAGGAACAGGTGAACCTGCCATCTATATCTACTGAAGAAAACGACCAACAAAACAGTGACAGTGATTTAGAATGGTAGTGTTTAATATTTTTTTACGTTTATGTTAAACAAGAATTATGTTCAATAATAAATATTTGCTAAAATTAATCTTTTTGTAGTATTTATTAAGATCTATGGAAAAAGGGCACTATTTCAGCTGTTATTTTTAACGATTTTAGGTATGTTAGGCAAAAAATAAAATGTTTTCAAAAAAAGTTTTCAATAAAACCAACATGTGTTGTATAAATATAATTTGAAAGAAATACAGGTTACCTTAGAATAACAAACTTCTGATGCTTCAAATACTTTCAATAGTTCTAACTCAAAATGCCAATTTTGTAGAAGTGCCCATTTTCCACCCAACTCCTCAATTGAGACTCGTCAAACTGACATATATAAAATATTTTCAAATTGAGAATTGGATTGGCCGCTCCACTTTGCTACGTGGCTAATCCAAATTTTCAGGCTTTCTTAAACTCAAAATTTTACTTCAAGCCAAATCAAGGAGTGGAAACACTTGCTAGAAGTTTCAAATTCAACAGTTTCAACGAATACCTAAAAATATACCTAATTTCAAAAAATAAAGAAACGAGGTTTAAGTCATACTCATTAATATTATTATTCTTTTTTGATGTAACCGATTGGAAAGTGAGTCGTCCACTCCTCAACGGTTTATTTTAATTACAAGTTTACATTAATGTAATCATAATCACTTAACAATGAGCGATTAGAGGCGTCCCGTTGTGGGATTATCAATCAGTTAATAGAAAGAAGATGACTCGGCGGAAAAAACGTAAGGAGAGAGAAAAGAAAACGTGGGCGTATCTCTCTTTAGTTTTATATAACCACAAATTATATAGGTACGTGTGTTTATGTACACCGAACGATTATTAATGTATTTAAATCGATCCGAAACAACCTTTAACATTTTGAAAGTATAATTGGAATGGAGGAATGAATGAGAAGGAGCGAGCTTACTGGAGTGTTTATTAAAGTATTTATGTGCGTTCGAAGCAGATTAAAGCTTTGTAGGTGTTATGTCATGTGTTTGTAAAGACAATTCGGCGTAAATGGGATTTCATATGAAATCAGAGAAATGCTATCTAGTGCAAAGACAATAAGTAAAAAACAAACTATCGGTCGACATTTTAATTTCAAATTGTTACTGTGAAATCAAGAATAAAGCCCAGTTGCACCAAAAACGTTGAACTGGTTCAACTCTGAACTTTAGTTCAAAGTGACATTAGAACAATAGGAACTGTCATCTTGAACTCAAGTTCAGCTTGAACTCGAGTTCAACGTGTTTGGTGCAACTGGGCCTAAGTGATTCAGATGTCATTACATATTGTGACAGCACGTCGACAACGTCAACAATACTATTTAAAGGTTATGTTCTTATAATGCATATGTTACGATTAAGTGAGTCGCCTATTTCTAAAAACCCCTAAATCCATTGAAAACAAATGGGCTTTTTGGAAATAGGCGACTCAAGTATATTTTAAGGAGTATTGTATACTCTGTCAAGTTTCAATTTCTCTGACAAAACCGCATCGTATTAGGTTTGTAATGCTTCGACCCTAGGTATTGCACAAATTTATAATTTGTATTATTGTTTACGTTGTGTTGTGTATGTAGTAACCCTTTAATTTATTTAACAGGTTCGTTGTTTGTGTCAATATGCATGATTGAAAATACGGTTTCTTTTTTTCCCTTTTTAATTTGGCCAGGAGGATGTGTGGACAATAGATAAAACAGGATATGAGCTTTAATTTATTGACCAGTTTCGTTGTTTGTGTCAATATGCATTATCGAAAATACTGTGTCTTTTTTCCTTTTTTTAATTTGAGCACGAGGATGGGTGGACAATAAATACAACAGGATATGAGCTTAACGTATGCAAAGTTTATTGACCTTTCATGACATTTCTAATGAATTGGTATGTCTTATGTTATTTATATTCATAGAATATTTTATCAGATGTTTGTGCTTAGAAGTCATGTGCGTTTAGCTAAACTCAAAAATAGTATGACTTTACTTGTGGGAGCAAAATTATCTAGCCCCTGCAGCTAGCATCACACACTCGACACACTTGCGATTAGTTAGTGGGACAATCTCTCACATCGGCCTTACACATCAATCGAAATACATTCTCGATTAGTGAGTGGAACGGCCTTTCACCTCGGTCTACTTATAATCGAATTCGTCATCCTTGTGATTAGTTAGTAGGACATCTATCGCAATACTAACTCAGATTCGACATCAGTCGACTGGGTCGATTAGTTAGTAGAACATACCTCGTTTTCTCGCTCAAGTCGGCCTTACACATCAACCACCATACATCCATCATTCTCGTGATTAGTTAGTACATCTATCGCAATACTAACTCGGATTGGCCTTATACATTATTTGACTGGGTCGATTAGTTAGTAGGACATACCTCGTTTTCTCGCTCAAGTCGGCCTTACAAATCAACTAGCATCCCTCTATTTTAACCATCCGACCCTTTCATTATTGACACATATATTCTGCACACTTCTTTCTCTCCCCCATCCTTCCCTTTTCCCAGATGTTTTAATTATTTCGCCGGGTTTGTATAAATATACCTTTTTTATTTTGTTTTTATTACTTTTTGGTATGCAACAGTAGCTCGCGTATTAAAAAAGGTTGAACACCCCAGCTCTAAAACGACAGAAACTTTAGAGTGACCATCAACAACACCTCCAAAAACGCTTAAACTAAAATCATTTATAAAACGACAATAATTTCAAAAACACTCAAGGCCAGTTGCACCAAATAAGTTAAACTGGTTCATCTCTAAACTCTAGTTCAAAGTGACATTATAACAATAGATTCTGTCATTATGAACTCGAGCTCAGAGATGAACCAAGTTCAACGTCTTTGATGCAACTAGGCCTTAATCACTTGTGAAAAATAACTTTAGTAATATCAAAAACCACTCCAGAGACATCACTTTAAAAATGCCAAGAAATTAAAGAAAAATATTTTATTAACAGTGTTACCTTTCTTAACAAATTTTAAAACTGCCAACTTAATCCGTTATTTACATATGTTCGAAAGCGTAAACGCCATCTAATGCCCATTAGCTTAAGTAGCATCGGCAATAGCTAGCAAACTAACCGTTTGTATACAGCAGCTGTTCGTACACAACAGAGTTTTATTATATAAATTACAAATACCAAGAATATGAATTTGTGTTCAGTACTCAATTATCCACCGTATAACGCGTTTCAAGTTTTAGCGCCATCATCAGTAGAGTCCCGAAGCAGTGCTTGAATACTGAACATCTTCGACCATTTATTATGGCATGTGCAATTTACATATGTTAGAAAGTGTAAACGCCATCTAATGCCCATTAGCTCAAGTAGCATTGGTAATAGCTGGAAAACTAACCGTTTATATACAGCAATTGTTCGTCCACAACAGGGCTTTATTTTAGAGAACACAAATATCAAGAATATGAATTTGTGTTTAGTACTCATTCATTCACTGAATAACTGAATATCTTTGACTATTTATTATGGCCTGTGCAATTTATATATGTTCGAAAGTGTTAACGCCATCTAATGCCCATTAGCTTAAGTAGCATCGTCAAAGATGTTCAGTATTCTTCAAGCACTAGTTCGGGACTATGCTGATGATGGCCGTGAAGCCTGAAACGCGTATATAGTTATGCGGTGAATGAATGAGTACTGAGCACAAATTCATATTCTTGATATTTGTAATCCGTTATTACTGATTTCAGGGCAGGTAAATAAAACTTACTGAAAAAGTACATCGTTTTTATATATTTTTTCTCATCCTTGTTGTGACAATCTCGAATAACGACTTAAGGAATAAATAGAGTCCATCCAGATGCTGTAAATCATGAGTGGAAGTGGTGGCTGTGGGGGGTGGGAGGTTGGGGGGCAGAAGTCGAGGAGAGGACATGTGTTTTTGTCAGATAATAGATAGTATATCTTCCCGGGGGGCGGATATCCGCCATTACTCATAAACTCATAACCAGTCCACGGACTTTTCCTTTTGCCGTTTTACTTCTACTCATTGTTACTTACGTCTTTCGGACCTCTTGCGGTTATTTATTGCTCGCGCGGAGAACGCCCATTTTTCCCCAAAAGAAAATATATATATTACAGAGAAGTTATTTAATAATTTTATTAGTTAAGAGTTCTTTTTTAATAATAGAGGGTATAAAACTTAAATAACAAAAAATATAATCTTTAGGTTTGATTTTGATAATGAGCACCTTGGATCTCGAAATGTATATCTAACTATACAAATAAAAAGTGAAGTAAGGAAAAGACTGTTATTCCTTACTTGACTTTTTATTTGTATAGGTAAATGTGCATAGATACTTTGGGTGATGACAAAAATTTCGTTGGCAACTAAAATCCACTTTAAAAATAGATTAATTAAGCTTATATGTTGCTACTGCCAGCGACGGCTCGCAGCCTAACTTTAGGGTCGGCCACAGCGCCAAGGCACACAAAATTTGAGGTTGGGATCGCGCTTTAAAATACAAGGAATTGCACAACAAAGTCACCTTTCAATAGCGGATACATAGTACCTTGGGTCTCTGGCCTACCCTGAAGTTAGGCTCCGAGCCGCCGCTGGCTACTGAATACAAACAGCTCTACAGCAATTAAAATACGTTTTTTGATGGCAAAAATTTCCAATGCTTTTTTGAAATATTTACGCCCAGTATTAACAACTTTTTTTAAACAGGCATTTGGTTAAATGATGTATAGGTTAAAGGTACATTTAAAATTTTCATGTGTATTATGAATCTTTGTAAAGGATTTTAAAGTTTTTTTTTGTCATTTTAAGATCGGTTGGCAGTAGATTGTATATGGCGTATTGGTAAATTTTATATTCACAGGTAGGTAACACTGAATTATAACCTCTAATTTTTGCAGTCAGTTAGTTTGTGTTTTGTTTTATAAAACACTTATTTGTTTATACAGGGAATTTTTCGTTTAGGTAAACATATGCATAAGCTGTAAATTTTCCGACAACCGTTGTTATTCAAAAGAGCTTAATTTGAAACTTAAAACCTGTGTTTTCCACTCCCAGACTAAGCATGAAGTAAAATTTCGAGTTTAGAAAAGCCCCGGGAGAAATTTGTCTCGGGTCGCGCAGCGACCCGAAACAAATTTTCTGGGCTTTTCTAAACTCGAAATTTTACTTCATGTGCCACTCGTATAAAACACTGATTGCAAGTGAGGTTCAAATATACATTAATTCACAATATTTTTGTTTTGTACGCGTGGCGCATGAAGTAAAATTTCGAGTTTAGAAAAGCCCTGAAAATTTGTCTCGGGTCGCTGCGCGACCCTCGACAAATTTTCACGGGGATTTTCTAAACTCGAAATTTGACTTCATGTTTAGTCTGAGAGTGGAAAACGCTCGTTAAAATTTAAAATTAAGCTTTTTTGAAAAACAACGGATGTCGGAATGTTTACAGCTTATGCATATGTTTACCTACTAGAAAATGTTCACGTTGTTTTTTTTAGAAGAGTTTACTTTGACGCTATAAACAGTGTTTTCCACTCCCAGACTAAGCATGAAGTAAAATTTCGAGTTTAGAAAAGCCCTGTGAAAATTTGTCGAGGGTCGCGCAGCGACCCGAGTCAAATTTTCTGGGCTTTTCTAAACTCGAAATTTTGCTTCATGCGCCGCACGTACATAACAAAAATATTGTGAATTTATGTATATTTGAACCTCACTTAAAATCGGTGTTTTATACGCGTGGCGCATGAAGTAAAATTTCGAGTTTAGAAAAGCCCAGAAAATTTGTCTCGGGTCGCTGCGCGACCCTCGACAAATTTTCACAGGGCTTTTCTAAACTCGAAATTTAACTTCAACAGTCTGGGAGTGGAAAACAGTCGTTCAAAGTTTGAAATTAAGCTCTTTTGAAAAACAACGGTTGTCGGAAAATTTACAGCTTATGCATATGTTTACCGCGCGACCCTCGACAAATTTTCACAGGGCTTTTCTAAACTCGAAATTTTACTTCATGCGCCACGCGTATAAAACACCGATTTTAAGTGAGGTTCAAATATACATAAATTCACAATATTTTTGTTATGTACGTGCGGCGCATGAAGCAAAATTTCGAGTTTAGAAAAGCCCAGAGAATTTGACTCGGGTCGCTGCGCGACCCTCGACAAATTTTCACAGGGCTTTTCTAAACTCGAAATTTTACTTCATGCTTAGTCTGGGAGTGGAAAACACTGTTTATAGCGTCAAAGTAAACTCTTCTAAAAAAAACAACGTGAACATTTTCTAGTAGGTAAACATATGCATAAGCTGTAAATATTCCGACATCCGTTGTTTTTCAAAAGAGCTCAATTTTAAATTTTAAACGAGCGTTTTCCACTCCCAGACTAAACATGAAGTCAAATTTCGAGTTTAGAAAAGCCCCGTGAAAATTTGTCGAGGGTCGCGCAGCATTTTTAGTACATCATTTCCTCAACGCATTTTTACAACAAAAACATATTGAACGTAAATACTAGAAAGTACATAGATATAAATAAATTATCATCATTTTAATAGAAAAAAATAAATTAGTACTGTTTTCCACCTTTTTGGGAAAACTACTTTCCCGTCAAATACCAAGCCGCTGAAAATAGCCTTCTATGATTTGAAAAACACGGCTTGGTATTTGCCAGGAAAGAGTTTTCCCAAATATCTCGATTATTAATCGCATCTATACATTTATACACTAGTTCGTTAAATAACTATTTAGGTAATTTCCTTAAACTATCGCATTTAACTATTTCATTGCATAATTGACATTATATAGTAGCGAATTGTACTAAAAGTGACACATGGATATTTCAGTGGAGAGCGAAAAAAAGTAGTGGAGATAGAGGCAAAGAGGGCCCTTGTCTCGATGAATATGAATAATTCAGTGGGCTATATGATCTGTCCATTATACAGCAAAAAGCTCCTAACAGGGGTGCTGAACTAATCATTCCTTCCCCGTCATCCCCCTTATTGTCATCCTTGTTGCTACGATTATGCGTTCCGCATAATTTTCCTTTATTTCTGCTTACACTCTCTCCCCCGTTTTTATTTCACTTAAATCGAATCAACATAAAATTATCCACGCATTTAAATCACTCGTGGAAAAACAAGAGACATGTAATAATAATAAAAATATGATCTTTATTGCACAACAGATTACAACCAATTACTTGAGCTCAGGGATGGGGCCGTCAACTATGTCATGTCGACAATGTCATTGTCGACACGTTGAATTTCACGTCGACGTCGATTATTTTTACAGCGTTCCTGACGTCGACAATCGTTTTGAGATCAGTATAACATTAGTATAGCTTGTAAGTTAACAAAGTATCCAAAACTCTCAAAATCACCCAAAATCGCAACATATAGAATATAATAACATAACCTTTAAATAGTATTGTTGACATTGTTCACATTCTCGACATTGTCGACGCACTGGCGGCTCGCGGCCTATCTATCATGTGAGGCTCAAATCCAAGATACAAAAAATTAGGCCGAAAGCACTACGTGTCCATTTTGTTTATCGATACTCCCTACGTCACGGAATTGTGTCATTAATACATGCGTTCAGCAGCACAACGAGCGCACCTTTTAATTCCGGGATGCATTACCCTGGCATTTTTATTTCAGATGAAGTTGGCCACCGGCGGCCACTGTGTCGACGTTGTTGACGTGCTGTCAAGTCGACTATTGAACTCAACGCATCGAGGCCCATCCCTGCTTGAACTTCACTTTAAATCAGTGTACAATACGCCTGGCGCATGAAGTAAAATTTCGAGTTTAGAAAAGTCTGAATATTTAGATTTGGACGCTGCGCTTCGCTCCGCGCCCAAATCTAAATGCTCAAGCTTTTCTACTCAAAATTTTACCTAATGGCTAATCAAGAAGTGGAAACACTTGATAGAAGTAATAAAGGTAAAATAACACCAAGGTCAAGTTTGGTGGATAACATTCGGTATATAAGGAGCGATTTTCTTTGTCTTACAAAAATAATAATAAATTCCTACTAGGAATTTTCAAAATAAATAAAATAAGTTATTTGCGAAAACGAATGTGAATACTTTTATTTAATGGTGGAGATCGACGTGAGTGCTTGTGTCGTATTATCGTTACGTTAGTTGGTTAAGTATTAAGTATTTACATATTTCCATTGTTATTACAAAAAAATACAAATATGATATAACCAATATTACTATAACTAAACTATAACTATATATATGATCAGCGAACAAAAAGAAGAAAGGAAGCACGCGCGTCAGACGCTAGAGGAAGCCCAGACACAGGAAAGAAAAACCATCAGGGTAAGTTTCCGAAATTTGCTGCACCACTACCATAATTTAATTTCGCATACAGTCCACTTCAATAAATTAACGGCCAGCATTTATAGAGTTAACTCTAAAAGTTACTTTAAGCTACAACTCTGCACTTCTTTTTATGATATCGATGAATAACTCATTATACTACATACTAGTTTTTTTTTAAATATACATAATGTATACGCTGTAAATTTTCAGGCATTCGTCGATTTTATAAAAGATTTCAATTTAAAGTTTCGAACAAGTGATTCCACTCCCAGGCTAAGCATGAAGTAAATTCCGAGTTTAGAAAAGCCTGAGAATTTGGTTTGGTCGGCCAAACCAAATATTCAGGCTTTTCTAAACTCGAAATTTTACTTTATGCGCCACGCGTATATAACACTGAAATATTGATAAGTTAGAAATACACTAAAAACAATTTTTTGAGTGAGTAATAATGAAATATTGAGAAGTTAGAAATACACTGAAAACAATTTTTTTGAGTGAGTAATAAATATTTACATTTTTCTTCACATATTCTCGTGTCAGGTTAAATAAAAGTAGGGAAAAAACTCTCAGTTGAAATAAATATAAAACGAGGAATCAGGCACGGCTTTGTATTAATTAACTTGTATTCAGAAGATTTAATCCAAAAAGCGTTAGTTGAGGAAACAAACGCGTATAAAAGTAATTGGAAAATCGATTAATAACATCAGATACGCGAATGATACCATTCTTATCGCAGGGTCGCTAAAAGAACTACAGAGACTTAATAGACCAAGCAATGAATAACAGCGAGGAAAAAATACATACCTACATACCCCCTTTTAATTGCCCTGAATTTTGTTTTCTTGGTGTTAAAAGTGAGTCTTTGAACACCAAGAAAACAAAATTTATGGCAATTAAAAGTGGGTATATAGGTACGTATTTTCTCCACAGCTTCATTTATTATGAATAGGTTTCTTTTCGTTGTTTCAAAGAAAACCTATTTATAATAAATGAAGCTGTGGAGAAAATATACGAGGGTAGATTGAAAAGTTTCCGGAATGAGCAAGAGATGGCGCGCGTATGGTGAAATTGTTATGATGGTTGTCAAGGCTAACCTATTTTAGGTAAGCTGTCAAATTTTCAGACACGTGCGTCGTTCCGTTTTTGTTTACTAGGATATCTTGTGAAGCAAGTCAGGCACCTTTGGAAAAAATGGATAAAAACGAATTTCGTGCAGTCATCAAACATTTCTGGATGGATGGGAAAAAGGCGACGGAGATACGAAATATTTTGCAGGAAGTTCGTGGCACATCCACACCTTCATTTTCGACTATTAGTTTCTGGGTGAGCGAGTTCAAACGTGGCCGTACGAGCACCAAGGATGAACCACGCAGTGGACGTCCAAAAACGGCCACAAATGAAGAAATGAAAATGATGAAAGTCCATGATCTCGTGTTAGCCGATCGACGAGTGAAGTTGCGCGAAATAGTAGAGACCACGGGCATCTCATATGAACGTGTGCAAAATATCGTGCACCAACATTTGGGCATGAGGAAGCTGTCGGCGCGATGGGTGCCGCGTTTGCTGACTATGGACAACAAGCGAAATCGTGTGACCACTTCGAGAGTGTTTGGCCTTGTTAAAGCGTAATCCAACGGATTTTTTTCGCCGATTCGTGACCGTGGACGAAACATGGATCCACTACTACACACCAGAAACCAAGCAGCAGTCGAAACAGTGGATTTCTTCAGGCGAATCTGCTCCGAAGAAGGCAAAGACTGTCCCATCGGCTGGAAAGGTCATGGCCACCGTTTTTTGGGATTCGCAAGGTGTGATACACATTTACTTTTTGCAGAAGGGAAGAACTATCACGGGACAATACTACAGCGATTTATTGGATCAATTCAACGGCATATTAAAGGAGAAACGGCCTCATTTGCAGCGGACAAAAGTGCTCTTCCACCACGACAACGCGCCGGCCCATTCATCCCGAATCGCCAATGCTAATTTGGTTGAATTGGGCTACGAGGTGGTACCGCATCCCCCGTACTTTCCAGACCTGGCCCCGTGCGACTTCTTTTTGTTCACAAACATGAAGACTTGGCTCGGAGGCAAGCGCTTTACGTCAAATGACTAGGTCATCGCCGCCACTAAAGCTTATTTTGCAGAGTTCCCGAAATCATATTTTTCTGAAGGCTTAAAAAAGTTGGAGCACCGCTGGGAAAAGTGTATCGCCCTGCAAGGGTACTATGTTGAAAAATAAAAAATAAAACCTGTTCAATTACTGCGTTTTCTTGCCCATTCCGGAAACTTTTCAATCTACCCTCGTATACCTACGGATACGTAGGAACAAATGTTAACGAGAATAAGGAGCACTCGAAAGAAATTAGGTCGAGAATTGGACAAGCCAGAATGATGTTCAACAAAATGAAAGACGTGTTGTGTAGTAATAATTTTAGTTTACAGCTGAAAAGCAGAATCCTCAGATGTTACGTATTTTTAAAACTGTTATATGGAATGGAAGCCTGGACGTTAAAACAAAACATCATAGACCGTCGGGAGGAGTTAGAGATGTGGGCGTACAGAAGAATTCTGAAGATAACCTGGGTGAACATAATAACAAACGAGGAGGTGTTGAGAAGAATGGAAAAAGAAAAGAAAATAATGAATACCATTCTTATCGAAGGCAAAATTAGTAAACTGCCTTGGCCACATAATGCGAGGAAATAAATATGATTTTCTGCAAAACATCATACAAGGAAAAAATCAAGGCAAGCATTGGAAGAAGACGTATTTCTTGGCTGAACAACCTAAGGAAGTGGTATAACAGCAGTTCAGTTGAATTTTTCAGAGCCGCAGCTTCAAAAATAAAAAAAAAACACAATAATTGCCAACCTTCTAAAAGGAGACGGCACTTCAAGAAGAAGACTCTGGTCTAAGGATGAATCCTCTGGAGTGAACATTTCGTGGAGGAATTGTCCTAGATTCCTACCCTTCCAATTGTATTTACTTTGGATGAAAGATCCTTTCATCAACTCTCTTTGGATGGACACTCGTGAGGATAAAATGTGCACTGGATGAACCGTCCAAGGATGAATCATCCAAGGAGGTAAAAGGAGACGGCAGAGGAAGAGACGGCACTTGGAGAAGAAGAAGACTGGTCCATGAATCGTCTAGAGTGAACGGCTCGTGGATGAATCGTTCTAGATTCACACCCATCGAATATAATTGTATTTATTTTGGATGAAAGGTCCTTTTATCAACTCTCCTTGGATGGACAGTCGTGAGACTGAAATGTCCACTGGATGAACCGTCCAAGGACGAACCATCTAAGGAGGTAAGAGGAGACGGCAGAGGAGGAGACGGCACTTGAAGAAGAAGAGAACTCCGGTCCAAGGATGAATCGTCTGAAGTGAACAGCTCGTGGATGAATCGTCCTAGATTTATATCCTTCGAATATAATTGTATTTACTTTGGATGAAAGGTCCTTTCATCAACTCTCCTTGGATGAACACTCGTGAGGATGAAATGTCCACTGGATGAACCGTCCAAGGATGAATCATCCAAGAAGTTAAGAGGAGATGTCACTTGGAGAAGAAAAAGACTCTGGTCCAAGGATGAATCGTCTGGAGTGAACAGTTCGTGGATGAATCGTCATAGATTCGTACCCTTCGAATATAATTTTATTTACTTTGGATGAAAGGTCCTTTCATCAATATTCTTGGATGGACAGTCGTGAGAATGAAATGTCCACTGGATAAACCATCCAAGGATAAACCATTCCAGGATAAACCATCTAAGGAAGAATCGTAAAAATATGGAAAGTCCACATACCAGGATATACTAAAAACAAATTGGAGTCTAGAGGTGATTTTGCCATTTTGGATTTTCATATTTTTTGAAAGAATATTTTTTTCTGAATTCAATGATGTATCACACTTATAGTTTATTGTATATTTTAAAGAGTGCCTTGGAAACAGTTGAGTAACTCACTCTCTCGAGAACTCCTAGGACCTATAATTTGCTTAAATATATTCCCTGAAGACGGGCATCCAGCTGATTAATTACTGTACTGATAGAAAATGTATTTGTTTAAAAACGAAATATTGGTGTAACATTTTAAATCTTACTAAATTCCTTGACTGTCTTTGAACTATAATAGGATTTTATCATATTATATCTTTATTGGCCGTGTTTTGACTATTGTGACTGTAAGTGGCTTGATTGACTATCTTTTGACTATGCTAAGATTTTGTCTAATAATGTCTCTTAATGGACTGTATTTCTGCTATTGTGATGTTAGGATTGTAAGTCACTTACATTACTATATTAAAATACTAATAAGTTAAAAGGCAGCTAACCAAGTGACTTACAGTCATAATAATAGAATATTCGAAATACAGTCCATACAGACATAATTTGACAAAATCTTACCATAGTTATAAGACAGTTAATCAAGTGACTTACAGTCATAATGTAACAATAATTCAATTATGAATTTATAACTGTAAATCACTAGGTTGACTGACATAAGTCTATCGTTTCAGCTTGACATAAGTCGGCGCCAGCCGACATCTAGTCCATTGTGTCAACTTGACATAAGTTGGCGTTAGCCGACATTTAGACTATAATGACAGTTGTCATAAGTCGGCGGTAGCCAACATTTGAACTATAATGACAGTTGACATAAGTCGGCGTCAGCCGATATTTAACCAACTTGCCAACTTGACACGAATTTGAATTGAACTATAATGAGATTGCCATGTTGTTGTTTTTCTTTGTGACAGTTACATATCTTAACAGTTGTGGTGTATTTTAAAGTAAAGAGTGTCTTCCACTCCCAGACTAAGCATGAAGTAAAATTTCTAGTTTAGAAAAGCCCCGCGTAGAAAATTTGTCGAGGGTCGCGCAGCGACCCGAGGCAAATTTTCACGGGGCTTTTCTAAACTCGAAATTTTACTTCATGCGCCACGCGTATTAACCACTGATCTACAGTAAAGTTGAAAATATATAACGCTTAGATGTGATGGTGATCAATATTTATTGAGATGTAGCGAAAAATGCAAGAATTACTTCTTTGTTAATAGTTTTGGAATAATTATAATATAAGTAGAATAAATTTAGTTTGTGCAACTTTTCCATACTGCTGATATTTAAGTTATCATATCTTTAACGGGAAAAGTGCTATGATGGACACATCACCATTTTTTACTTTATATTTAGCGTGATAATCGATACTTATTATTATTATTACAAACGATTTTCAGTTATTTATTAATTTTGACTGCTAAAAATGATTGACTGCTGTCAAGATTTTATTGATTAATAGATATGACGTCATTGTTTCCAAAGCATTCTTTGCAGAAAAGAAAATATTATAATTTTTAATATTGAATCTAAAATAAATTATGAGTACATCACTGAGTTCAGAAAAAAATATTCTTTCAAAAAATATGAAAATCTAAAAAGGCGCCCATAAGAAAAACAAAAGTTGGATATGCTCCCCGGGTAAATGATAAAGTTATCTTTAAAGAAATATGCTACTAGATTCCTCATTAAAAAGTGTCTCTTTATTGTCAAAGTTCTAAATGTCTAGATTCAGTAGTTTTTGAAAAAAAAAACGATAGACTTTCCCATTGAAAATGTGTGTCCGTTATTTGTGTTGTGGGTAACCATTTAAATTCGTTTAGTGGGCTTGTTCCAGCAGCAGACCATTCCTACTAATCATAATTTCATTGTGACTTTTGTGTTACTGTTACCTACTGTTTTTATTAGCAATAATTTGATAGTATCGCCTCAGCCATTAAGGTCGCAATTAATTATCAATCAACATTACAATTTCAAGTATGTTAATCGCGCATGTTAGTCAATTGTAATTTCAGACGCAGTGCGAGCGGCGCCGTTCAAAAGGCCCCCGAATAGCCGTTTATATAATTTCAATTATATTCGGAGAGAGAAAGAGACAGGAGGGAAAAGATGGATGTGTGTGTGAGTAGGTGTCGACGGCATTTGAATATTAACGAAGCCGAAATCTGTCAAAGACGGCCGCTTCCGTCGGGGATTACTGCACGCACCAGACGAGTCTCGCCGAACACATTTATTGTCTCTTCGCGTTAATACATCTCCTCACAATTTGACTTATTGATCGCTTTCCACGAATATTATTTCATTCTTCTACGATCGCTGTTTTGTATGCGCCGACTTACCAAACGTGAGCCTTTTTTCAGCTGTTTGTTCGGGTTCAAAGGCTTTGATGGCCGTCCGATTATTTATCGTGGAAAGTGTCGTGCAGGACGAGGCGAGATTCCCACGTTGTTTGCTAGGTGACAAATCACGCTGGAGGTTTGCCAAAAAGTTTCGGTTTAGTTGTAATTATTTCAAAACTGAGGTAACGTGTTTGGGTTTGCAAAATTGGTGTTTCCCGATGGTTAACCGGAATTGTAGCAAGTCTGGTACTTTATAGGTTGACCTCTGTCAAAGTGTGCTTTGAATTTTATTTACGTCTAAAACGTGCTGTTTTTGAAGATTTACCATCGACGTTTTTAGCAAGGATTAATGTATTTAGCTTGAACTGAATACAAATAGGTAGTAGCGAATTTATTATCTAATACGCGAAGTAGACGCAGTTGGTAAGCAGAGTAGGCCTTGAAGTTTGGGGCCGTCATCAAATTCAATTTATCTGTTGCTGAAAAGCTAGATCCCTAGTGCGTGGATCTTCAAATTTAGCGCAAGCAGTTCTTAGGCAGAGTAGTGACGTTTGAGGCCAAGTCACCATATTCAATTAATCTGTTGCTGAAAAGCAACGTGTTTAGTGCGTGGATCTTTAAATTCAGGACCAGGAGGCAAATCGGTATTTGTTAGAAGGATTCCTATCAAAATTAAAACAACCACGTAGTCAAATTAGAATAATGACTCTGAATTGAATTCAATGATTTTAATTGAAGATTCATTCCACAAAAACTATTCTATACGCAAGAAGAAAAGAAACATTAATCTCAAATTGAACGACAAAAAGTAAAATTCTTTCATAAATGTTTCGACATGTATGAAAGAAAAACTATCGATAAACAAGCCAGAGAAACGAGAACTGAAGAAGGTAAACATGAAAATAAACCTAGACAAAACAAAAAGCATGGTAATAGCAGGAAACAAGAAGACACATAAATATGGATCGAAGAAAAACCAATAGAACAGGTTGAGCATTTCAAATACTTGGGGACATACATACAGTGCGATGGAGAAACAGATGAAAGAATAAGAAAAACAAGAAAAATATTAACCATAATGAAGAACACATTTTGTAATAAAAAAAGATACTAAAGAGGATTAAAACAGAAACAGTAAAGAAGGTGATAAGAAGAAACAGCGAATCATGGACGATGACAGAAAGACACAAAGCAAGGATAAACGCACAAAATATGAGATTCCTCAGACGAATAGAGAACAAAACAAGAAGAGGCAGGATAAGAAATGAAATAATAAGAAATAATCTTGAAATAGAACCCATAGAAGACAAAATAAAAGGACAAATGAGATGGTTCGGCCACATTTGCAGAATCGAAGAAAAAAGAAACGTCAGGAGAATCTATGAGACCCGAACACAAGGAAAAAACCAGAAAGGAAGACCAAGAAAATAATGGAAGGACGATATCAGACAAGAGAGATGGGGAATCACATGGGAGGAAGTCAAACAACTGACATGACAGAAAGAAGTGGAAATAAAAGTACTCCAGAAAAGGCCTTGAACTGTAAAGTAGACAGGCAATTTTTATTAAATAATAATAAAAAATAATTTTAACTTTACTATAAATCAGTGTTTTATACGCGTGGCGCATGAAGTAAAATTTCGAGTTGAGAAAAGCCAGAATTTGGATCCAAATTCTTCAGGTTTTTCTCAACTCGAAATTTTACTTCATGCTTAATATGGGATTGAAAAACACGCAAAACAAGCAAAAAATCAGAAAGGAAAACCCAGGAAAGAATGGAAGGACGATATCAGACGAGAGAGATGGGGAATCAGATGGGAAGAAGCCAAACAACTGACACAAGAAAGAAATAAGTGGAAAGAAATGTACTCCAGAAAAATCCTTACACTGTAAAGTAGACAAGCAATTTTTATTAAACAATAATAACAAATATTTTTAACTTTACTATATATCAGTGTTTTATACGCGTGGCGCATGAAGTAAAAAAACCCAAGATTGCAATAATATTTAAAGTTTCAATTCACAATCTTGGGTCTTTTTGCTGTACTTGAAAGCCATTTTAGAAGAAACCTTAATCAATTCATGGGAACTTTAAACAAATATATTGATATTAATTTTTGTAAAAATAAAATGGGGAATCCAATATGGCGAACTTAAAATTACAAAATGATCCGATTTTAATCAAAATCATCCTGCACTTCGAGGTCCCAACAAGATTTTATAAACAAATGAAATTCTTGAAAAAACTATTCATTATTTACTAACGAGTGTTTTCCAATCCCAGATTAAACATGAAGTAAAATTTCGAGTTTAGAAAAGCCTAAAAATTTGGATTGGCCGCGTAGCGAGCGGAGCGGCCAATCCAAATTAGGCTTTTCTAAACTCGAAATTTTACTTCATGCGCCACACGTATAAAACACTGAAATATCGTAAAGTTTAAAATATACGGCTTTAGAAATCCAATATGTAGATGTGAATAAAACATGAGTCAAACTCTGCGCTGAACAAATTGTTTAAATCAGTGATTATAGGCAACCCAATAACTAACGTATATTAGGTTGTCTATAATCGTTGTTGTATGTGTGTATTTTTTGAACTTCACTCTAAATCACTGCTTCTAAGCGTGGCGCATAAAGTAAAATTTCGAGTTTAGAAAAGCCTAATTTGGATTGGCCGCTCCGCTTCGCTACGCGGCCAATCCAAATGCTTAGGCTTTTCTAAACTCGAAATTTTACTTCATGCTTAGTCTGGGAGTGGATAACACTCGTTAAAAGCCTCAAATTAACCGCTTTGAAACAACGATTTTCCGAAAATTTAAAAAACGCTGTAATTATTAGGCTATGTACGAGGTGTGGAAATTAAGTGATGAGATTGGCAGCATAGCGTTCGATACGGCAACACTGGAAGCACGTGGCTTGGAGGGGTGACAGATGGACATGCGATAGGCGTTCAGTACAAGTTTGAACTTGATCGAGTCATTACGCTGTGCGTAGTCATTGTTCTCGTGAAACCGTATTTTGAAGCGCGTTCTAAAAATGAGTGATATTAATTTCGAGCAACGGTGTGCTATCAGGTTTTGCTTGAGACTTGGGTACAGTGCAACAGAAACTTTTGCAAAACTTCAGCAGGCCTACGGAGACAGTGTTTTGTCAAGAGCCCAGGTTTTTCGATGGTTTAAGGCATTTTCAGAAGGAAGAGAGTCGATGGAAGATGAATCAAGCAGCGGAAGGCCTGCAACAGCAAGAACCGATGAAAATGTCGACAGAATCCGGGAACTTGTGCGTTCAGATCGTCGGTTAACGATCAGAATGATGGGGGAACAGTTAAATTTGAGTCACACCACCGTTCATCACGTTTTGACCAATGAATTGGGGATGAGAAAGATCTGCGCGAAAATGGTTCCAAAAAACCTTTGGCAGGAACAAAAGGACATTAGAAGGGAAAGGTGCCTTGACTTTTTGGAATCGATTGAAAATGATCCACATTTTTTGGAACATGTCATCACTGGTGACGAGAGTTGGGTGTTTGAATACGACCCGGAAACAAAACGCCAGAGCATGCAATGGTGCACGCCAGGCTCTCCAAGGCCCAAAAAAGCAAGAATTAGCAAATCAAAAATTAAATGCATGCTGATTTGTTTCTTTGATAGCCAGGGAATCGTCCACAAAGAGTTTGTGCCTCAAGGCCAAACAGTAAATCAACACTTTTACCGCGAGGTTCTTGAAAGACTCCGAAAAAGGATCATTCGTGTGAGATCACACATCAAGAACAATTGGATCCTGCATCATGACAATGCGCCGTATCACACAGCAATATCAATAAACCAGTTTTTGACCAATAAAAATATTCCTGTGGCTCCTCAGCCTCCTTACTCACCTGACTTGAGTCCTCCTGACTTTTTCCTCTTCCCTAAATTGAAAATTCATCTAAAGGGACGTCATTTTGGGACACTCGAAAACATTAAAACGGCTGTAACCGACCAGCTGAAGGCTATCCCAGTATCCGAGTTCCAGCACTGCTATGAGGAGTGGAAGAAACGTCTCCAACGCTGTGTGGCTTCCCAAGGGAATTACTTTGAAGGAGACAACAATTAATTGTAATTTTATTCGAATAAAACTAATTTAAAAAATCAGTCTCATCACTCAATTTCCACACCTCGTATACTCAAAAGAAAAATGCCCTGTATATTCTATTTTAAATATGTTTTAAACATGTTTTAAACATGATTTAAACATGTTTTAAACACGTTTTAAACATGTTTTTAGTTGTTATTGTTTTAAACGCTGTTGATTATTTGAACCTGTTTGATGTAAAAATAAAAGATGGATTATTACTATTGCTGCGACAATAAAAGGTAGTAAGAAATGTAAGGCAAAAAATCGAGTTAAAGTAGCATTATCCATCCACTGCGAAACCTCCTCATAATCACTGAACAATATCAATTCCTAGATAAGGAATAGCAGGTATTAGATTATTAAACTGTTTGTTTTAATTAAAATGAAAAAAGCGTTTTATAACAACCCTGCGAAGCGGAGCGACCAAACCAAATTTTCAGGCTTTTCTAAACTAAATTTTACTTCATGCTTAATTAAGGAGTGGAAACACTCATTAGAACAATATTGAACACTTTAATAAATATACAACGGTAAAAAAGGGCAAACTAGACATTAGATTACGAATAATTGTTTAATTGCTATAAAAAACGACTTGTTTTTACAGATAATTGAGCGATCCTTGAATTTAATTAGTGAAGACAATTTTTAGGCGGTTTTGTTTAAAAAATTATATAAAAATCGAAACTCCCATTAATTGTGATTTACCGATAAACTTACGCCTATCGACGTACCTTGTATTTTACCATTGTTCCACGATCAGCATTGGTTGCTTTATTTTTACTCATTCTGTCATAATATTTGAGCTTATCCCCATCAAAAGCGAGAATGTTGGAATCAGCACGCTTTAAAAGTCATAATAACATTCTCATCTCGCAATACTATTCTAGGATCGTGTGCACTTGTGATGAAAAATCGTGATTACGCGGGGGGCAATCAGGGTAATGGGCCGTCCGGAAAAAGTACGCTGTAACATCGGAAAATCGGTTTTTCCGGGCAAATTGGGGAGTCGTAAAAACCCCCGATGTAGCAGCGGAAATCGCAGCCGCAGCCGCACTCTCTTGTGCAATTTGCCACAGACACGCCCACGCACACGGACCTTACAGGACCGACATCAGGAAGATTTCTAATATATTTTTTCTAAAGAAAAAAAACAAAAACACTTTTTACAATGCTTTAGTAAGTACGGACATTATCTATACTTTAATCATCTGCTTTTAAGCACCAGGAATTGTAATTTCAGTGAAGTGATGATGACTATTAAGTGATAAAGAGTGATATCACTTAATAGTCACCATCACTTCACTGAAATTACAATTACTGGTGCTTAAGAGCAGATGATTAAGCATGAAATAAAATGTTTGAAAATACCCTGAAAGTTTGGATTTGCGTGCGCGAAACGAAGCGTACGTGCCGTAAAATCCAAATTTTAAGGGTTTTCTAAACTCGAAATTTGACAACAGCATACAAAAACGACATATCAAAATTAAAGCCAAAATCGACATTGAGATTTCACATCAACTATTGCCATGATTGGCGGTTGGCGCTGACTAATGTCACGTGTTATAATAGACTACATTTGCCAATGTCGGCTGACGTGGACTTATGTCCAAAGGTCTCAATAAACATCAAAAGTGATAAAATGTTAAAAGTGAAACTGTTTCTAAGCAACTTGAAAATTGTCAGAGCTGTTATTTTCAACTTCTCTACCAAAAACTTGTCAATAATGAGATGATTGTGATGATTTTCGATATTCTGCTGAAATAAAACGCTATACTATACTGACCATCATTTAATTACATTGACAATATTTGAATTGATTGAGTTTCTTGAAGATAATTATAACTTTGAAAAAAATACTTAGAACCTTTCTTTAATACTTTAGTGTTGAAGAAAGGTTCTAAGTATTTTATTCTAAGTTACATTGACAATGTATTACATTGACCATTTTGACCATCGTTTAATAAACATTCTATCAGATACACCAAAAAATTAGGTACAGTGAAATTCGGGAGAGGTGTCCTATGACTCATTGATGTGGAATGTGTGGTTCAATTTTTTTAGAGAGTATGTCGACAGTTGTATCTGCAACGATTTTTCCTAGCTGTGTCAAATTTTGACGTTACATGACAATGTCATACTGTTTAGTTCGCGAGTATATTAGTGTTTTTTCTTTTAGAAAAGCTTTAAATCATAATGTCTTGTGGATTTTTTCTTTTGAGTATACATATCCCAATTACGTGTTGTAGATTTTTAAATATTCGTTGTTCAAAAGAGGTCAATTTGAAGTTTAAACGAGTGTTTTCCACTCCCAGGTTAAGCATGAAGTAAAATTTCGAGTTTAGAAAAGCCTGAAAATTTGGTTTGGTCGCGTAGCGCGAAGCGCGGAGCGGCCAAACCAAATTTTCAGGCTTTTCTAAACTCGAAATTTTACTTCATGCGCCACGCGTATAAGACACTGATTTCAAGCGAAGTTTACTCGTTCATAATATTTCAGTGCATTCAGTGCTTAATACGCGTGGCGCATGAAGTAAAATTTCTGAAATAAAACGCTATACTATACTGACCACCATTTAATTACATTGACAATATATTACATTGACCATTTTGACCATCGTTTAGTAAACATTCTATTAGATACACCAAAAAGTTAGGTATAGTGAAATTCGGGAGAGATGTCCTATGACTCATTGATGTGGAATGTGTGGTTCAATTTTTTTAGAGAGTATGTCGACAGTTGTATCTGCAACGATTTTTCCTAACTGTGTCAAATTTTGACGTTTCATGACAATGTCATACTGTTTAGGTCGCGAGTATATTAGTGTTTTTTCTTTTAGAAAAGCTTTAAATCATAATGTCTTGTAGATTTTTTCTTTTGAGTACACATATCCCAATTACGTGTTGTAGATTTTTAAATATTCGTTGTTCAAAAGATTCGTTGTTCATTTAAAGTTTAAACGAGTGTTTCCCACTCCAAGGTTAAGCATGAAGTAAAATTTCGAGTTTAGAAAAGCCTGAAAATTTGGTTTGGTCGCGTAGCGCGAAGCGCGGAGCGACCAAACCAAATTTTCAGGCTTTTCTAAACTCGAAATTTTACTTCATGCGCCACGCGTACAAGAGACTGATTTCAAGCGAAGTTTACTCGTTCCCAATATTTCAGTGCATTCAGTGTTTAATACGCGTGGCGCATGAAGTAAAATTTCGAGTTTAGAAAAGCCTGAAAATTTGGTTTGGCCGCTGCGCGCTTCGCGCTACGCGACCAAACCAAATTTTCAGGCTTTTCTAAACTCGAAATTTTACTTCATGCTTAGTCTGGGAGTGGAAAACACTCGTTTTAAGCTTCAAATTAAACTCTAAAAAAGCGTATGCATATGTATACCTAATAGAAAATTACCTGTATGTATACTTAAAAAAATAATTCCCTGTATTAACAGATTAATCCGATGACTATTTGCCAAATCTACTGAATGCTCATTCGATTCAGCCAACATTTTCATTTGAGCTTACACAAAACCAACATAAATGCATTATTTATTTCTGTAAATACCTAAGCTGTTTAGTAGATGTGGAAATTGGAATCATACCACTTAAACTCACATTTAAAACGATTGTGCACATTAATTAAAATGATTTGTGGCTGGGTTTTTGCAGATTTATTTTTACGAAGACATTGTCATAATGTGACGTTTAGCCTTAAAATTTTAAAGCTGCATACCGGAACATACGTTTTCGCATGTTACATTTAGAAACGATAGCAGACATATCATGAAGTTTTCTGTCTCTTTTCACACACAATCGTCAACCAACTATTTTCGTATTACATGTATTGGTGCAGAAAGCACTACAAATCAGGTAACCATGGGACACCTCTCGTGAATCGTACCTTATGTTAGATTTTTAGAGAAAACTTCAGTAGTGTCGAGAAGAGATGCAATGTCAAATTTCGTACTCGAAAGTGCAATTTGACACTCCTTCTTCGTGGCGCTCAAGGCCCAACCCTAGTGGGTCTAATGAGAAATTTGCTACTGACCAAAATTCTACTGCACCAGAAAAATATCAATATTAATTAATACTTGAGCAAAACTTGTAGAATATGCATATGATATATGTATATAAGCTAGTTTGTACGAAAAAGTCTGAAAATGTATCTGTTACGGCCCTGTGAATTTTTACACAGGGAGCAAAAAAGGGGCAGAGTAAGCAGATTCTGGACGAGGAGCGGGACTCCGGGGGACGTACCATTATCATAAAATCGACCGCCACCGCATCCACTAACTATTCTCCCTCTAATCGTTCCATCTGTTTTAGAGCAATTTGGTCAGCAAATGTAAAAAACAATTCCGGAGAGTTAGTGGTTTACTCCTCCTAGGACCACCCCCGGCAAATCTATTTCCAACCCTCGTTCTGGCCCCCTGAACTTAATTACGCACACTCCCTTCACACACACATACACAGACCCGAAGGGAAAATTGCACAAACAGCAAAAAGAAATATTAAAGATTACACATAAAAACTACATACATTTTTTGAATTAATAATTATTACCACTAGTGTGTTGAAAATACAAACAACTCATATTGCACAAGGGACAAATGCACTTCTATTTCACGTGTTCTAGCACCTAATTGTTAAAAACACATACAACAACGTTTATAGACAACCCAACATACAACATCAATACTGGGTTGCCTATAATCACTGTTTTAAACAACTAGCTCAAGGCATTTGGGATTTATAGAAAAATATAAAAACGAATTAAAATTAATATCGACTTTCTGCAAAAATTTAGTCTCATTGAGACTAAAAAAAGTGACAAATACTTTTCGAGTAGTGAACATTCTTGTAATTTTATTTTCAAACAATTTACAACTATTTCGCCTTCGAAGAAACATCCTTACTATTCAACAGTCGTGTTGACTAAAAGCAATTTAGTTATTTATACGTGTGGTAGCGCAAAGTAATCGGTTTTCATTTGTCAACAAGTGTAATGAGATGCGGGCGCTCCCAGAAAACTAGGCGGGGCAATTACCAGCGCTGCGGGGGCGCAACCGCCCCCCGAAAACCGCAATCACCCAGTCCGTCTCTTTCTCTCTAATTTCCCCGCTCTCCGTCGCTTTTCCGCTAATGACACCGCTCGTTACCAGACACTGTCAAACGCATCATAATTTCGTACAGAAATAACACTCGCCTGTTTACAACGACAACAATTAGTGAAATTGCTTTATTGTTGTTGATTTTTTTCCAAGTTTTTTTCACGAGTTTTCGTTTTTCTGTTTTCAAGTTCAAAGGGATAATTAGCGGTGTGGAATGCTTTGAGAAAAAACGTTGGTGTTGTAATAATTTAATGCCGGAAGAAAAGGAAGATGGGAGCATATTTAAGATTTTTGAGGTGAGGTAATTAAGGACAGTAGTGATTTTTATTTTAAATTCGTTTGACAATTTGTATACGAACAAATATGTCATCACCGTTTATAATTAGTTGAAAATATTATCATATCTTCAACTAATTATAAAAGGTGATGACATATTTGTTTCTTTTTAAATTAATACAGCATTTCACTGATTAGAGCTGGGCCGAATCCTCAATAAAAGGATTCGAATCAGGAATCCGAATCACTTAATATGATTCGAATCACAAATATTTGAATAAAGGATTTGTAAGCCAAAACATGATTCCAATAAAATATTCGAACCCTGTTCTTCGAATCATTTTTTTTTAAATAAATTTGAAATTATTATTTTTTTCTGCAACCAATAATATTTGTATTTGTCAATTTAAAAAATAATTTTGCTTGGAATCCGACGTAATTTTTAAAGTCCCAAAATAGGTGTATGGCTGGTTTTGCATCTGGGCGACTCATTTGTTAATTAAACTGTATTCAAAGGATGTGAATCTAGGATGATTCATCCATGGACTGTTCGCCCCAGACGATTCATCCTTGGACCAAAGTACTGATCTACAACAGCTCTGATTTATAACATATATATATATATATATATATATATATATATATATATATATATATATATATATATATCTATTAACCTCTTTTACCCTCAATGGGTGTCGAGGTATAATAACTCGTACTCTTTTCTTCATTCATGGCTCTTCCTGGTTGTTCCTTGTAACTGCTCTCCGCAATTCCCTATTTTGAGCTGTTTTCAGTGCCTCTTCCCATTTTACCTTTCTTGACCTTAAAATCTTCACCAATCCTTCGTTCCATCCCTTCCTAGGTCTTCCTCTTCTATTTCTCCCAGTAGCTCTTGTTTTCCAAACTGTCTTTGTTGGTCTTGCATCGCTCATTCTCACTAGGTGTCCGAACCATCCCAGTTTTCGTTTTGCGATTTCCTCTAATACGTGGTTGGTATTCAAATCCCCTCTGATTTTTGTGTTGCGGACTT
Source organism: Philonthus cognatus (assembly GCA_932526585.2). Taxonomy (NCBI): domain Eukaryota; kingdom Metazoa; phylum Arthropoda; class Insecta; order Coleoptera; family Staphylinidae; genus Philonthus; species Philonthus cognatus. Next base: position 50,524,671 of record OW052247.1, on the reverse strand, counting down.
TGTCAGTTCTCTTCGTGTTTGTGATTATCCTTAGGTATTTCATCTGTGTCGCTTCTAGTCTTTATAACATATTATGTCATATTACAACTTGCACGGAAAGCCATTGGCAAGATAAAAAAAGTGGCCTAAACTTTTACAACGCCTAGTTGGTTTTCTGCTATTATGACCGGTGTAGCCACTGCTATTTTAGAGAATACTGAGGATTTCGTGGGTAGAGAAAATAACTAACGTAGAAGTGATGAGACATATGAGTCAAGAAAGGGAAGTGATTTTGACAACTAAACGAAGAAAACTGTTATCTATGGAGCATATCATAGGAGGTCAAAAATATCAAAAACTACAAGCTGTTATGCAGGGAAAATTCAAATGAAAAATATTTATATGAAGGAGACGAAACTTATAGCTGAAAAACCTTAAGAAGTGGTTTGGCTGTACGAGTAACTATTTAGATCTGCGGTCTCAAAAATAAAAATCGCTTTAATGATTGCCAACCTTCGAAACGGAGACGGCACCTAAAGAATAAGCTACCGCTACCTACTTAATTTTTACTAAGATTGACGAATTTATACGGTTCTGAATCTATCTTGGGCGATAGTACACTTCCCAGAGGTCTAGCCTAATCCGATAATAAAGACATACTGGTTACAACCAGTATTTTGCTCTTTCCTAATTTAATATTATTTTGGATGAAGTGTCCTAGAAAAAACGGTCTATGGAGTAACTATTTAGATCTGCGGTCTCAAAAATAAAAATCGCTTTAATGATTGCCAACCTTCGAAACGGACCTAAAGAATAAGCTACCGCTACGTACTTAATTTTTACTAAGATTGACGAATTTATACGGTTCAGAATCTATCTTAGGCGATAGTACACTTCTCAAAGGTCTAGCCTAATCCGATAATAAAGACATACTGGTGTTACAACCAGTATTTTGCTCTTTCCTAATTTAATATTATTTTGGATGAAGCGTCCTAGAAAAAACGGTCTATGGATGAACAGTCCTCTACATAATAAGTCCATTGGATAAATCGACCAAGGAAGAATTGTCCCAAATGAATAGTCCGCAGATGGATCGTCCTGGGTTTCTATTTTAGAGTTTTCTGCTTACATTAAACTGGTTCGCACTGAATGTGGGCAGTGACTTTATTAGAACGGTTTTGAAAAGGTCACAGGTCTCGGTTTTTTGCTTGCCATATTTGCACTGGAACTGGTGCACTTGCTTTCTTACACTGATAAAATATGTCTAGTATTTAACATGTAGAAACATCTTGTTAAATAAAGACTAGAAATAAATAAAATTAAAAAAAATATATATTTTTCGAGTATTCAGTGCAGGGGCGGTTCATTCATAAAGGCTGTGAAAACCGTGTTTGGATGCTGTTGCTGGATGCGAGACTGGTGATTGGTGTGATTCTTGTACTCTTACTTTTACCCCACTTCCTGACCACAGTCTCTCCTTTTCTACTCAATTTCCAATTTTCCCATAAAGCTACCCTTGCTTTTAGTATTTTATTTCGTGTTAGTAATATATTTTTGTATAAATGAAGAGAAAAATTTTACTTTATGCGCCACGCGTATACAACACTGAAATATTGTGAGATTAAAAATATACTGCTAAATCAGTATTAAAAATAAACTGCGCAAATATGAAGATTTTTATACGTTTGGATAGCAGTCGATCTCCTCCTAAAGATATTTGCTATGTTATATATTAGAATTTTATAAAGTGACATGACTTAGAACGTTGCTTATGTAAGCAGGGTCTAACTATAAGTAGGACTTATAATTGAAAAGCGTTGCACCAACAGATTTAAGCGATGGATTATGTAAGTCGGTTTTAGTTGTGCTAATAAGTGGCAACGTAGCGATTTACACAAACTGTATTGGCTGTTGATTTGGCGGGAATTTTTATTTTCTTCCACCGGATTCGTAGAAAAATCTACGTCATTTATAAAGAAAAGCATTTATTGTGTATAATCTGCCATCCGTAATCTGCCGCAATATATCTAATTTCTATACCGCAGAAGAAAAACGTCTTCTATCTTCTCTTGTAGACAAATATAAACATATTGCAGAGAACAAAAGAGAAGGATTCTTTGAAAAAGATAATAATTTTAAAGTTGTCACAATGTTTGAGTTAGAATTCATTTAGGACACGGATTCTAACCTAAAAATTGTGACAACTTTAAAATTATTATCTTATTTAAAGAATCCTTCTCTTTTGTTCTCTACAATATGTTTATATTTGTCACTTGGAAAATGGTAACTTATCACTTGAGCATGACTACGCGATTTTTTGACTTAAATCGATTTACGACGCGGTTATGACCCAAGACACGGTTTGAGACACGACTAGGACTTGAGTCAAGTTGGACAAACCGGCCATAAGAGATGTTTAATAATATAAATAATAAAATTTCGCTGATATATTTTCAATTAAAAGAACATTCATTTTTGTCGCGGGGCAAATATAGTTGCAAAAAATGAAAAACAAATCTAATTAAATGTTAATAACAATTATATCAATGTTTGCAATCTGCGTGAATTAAATTAACAAGATTGAGAGAGAATTAGGCACCGGAATTTAGCTAGTAGACACATTTCCGGGTTTCCTGATTACACAGAAACCCCAAGGCGGGTGGAAGGAGGAGTCTGATACCTTTGCTATTTGCCACGCCAGTTAAGTCTCAACTGACAACTAATAAGTCACACACTCGAATTAATTCCCATTGTTGAACCCTCTCCCTACAATCGATCCACTGCTAAAACAGACGTCGTTACACAAACAATTATTTCATCAGACATCCATTATCTCAACTAAACTCTCTATAATTATTATCTCGAAACCTCAACACAAACGTTTCCTACCTAAAAATGGTAGGAGTATTTCCACTCTCTGATTAAGCATAAAGCTTAAAATTTTAAGTTTAGTAAAGTTTGAAAATTTGGATTTATGCGCGTAGCGAAACGTAGCGTCCAAATCCAAATTTTCAGGCTTCTCGAAACTCCAAATTTGTAAAATGTAAAACAGTGATGTAAAGTGAAGTTCAAAACAGTAGCGTAGCATCAAATGTTGACAAACCCTCAGATTTAGGGCTTATTGCATCATTCAAGGTTACGTTAGAACAATAGGAACTGTCATCTTGAACTTAAATTTAGGGGGGCTACTCACTACACCGATGAAGTTTGTCATCGGTGACAAGTCGCACTGAATTGACGTCATTTTACTCTATACCGTTTGGTTAATTCCTCCCATAATGACGCCATTTCAGTGCGATTTCTGATCCATGACTAATTGCATCAGTGCTGTGAATAGCCCCCCTGCTTGAAATCGAGTTCAACGTTTTTGGTGCAACTAGGCCTTAAACTATGTTTGGCATATTTTTTTGTCTAATATCCCTCTCTTTTTAAAACAGCACACGCCCATAATTTTAACTGAAATCAGACAAAAGTAAGCCCCAGTTGCACCTGAAATGTTGAACTCGGGTTCAAGCTGAACTCAAATTCAAAATGATAGTTCCTATTATTCTAATTGTTTTAAAAGTAGTAAAGGCTGCTTCTTTGCGTATCGATATCGGTATATAAAAAAATCCCTATCCATTAATTAACCAATAGACTCAACTCAACCAAGCACTGCACGTATACACAACCAAGCACAACACCAAAAATGGAAATGTAACTTTGAACTCAAGTTCAGAGTTAAACCAGTTTAACGTGTTTAATGCAACTGGCCCTTAAATATAAACTTAAGTGGGGGGTTATGCCATGTAAAATTTGTATGTTGGGACTTCGGTTCCAGCGTTGTTATAAGATAATATTTTACAAATGTTCTTTTGCAAAGATATGCATTGAATCTTTCGTAGCAAAATGGCGGAAACAATTTTTTTTAACTGTTTTATTTAACGCAGAAATATTGTTTGTTTAGAGATTTATTTCGACATAAAGTAGTTTATTATTTATATAGAAATAAAAGTTCATATAAAGATTCTATTTTCACTATATTATTATATAATGGTCACTCTTAACGTGTGAAAGACAGAAAGCAATACATCAAAGCGATAATCTCTATGGATTCGAAGTAGTTTTGCTTCCGAATAACCAATTTAAATGTTCCGCCATCTTATATGATGTTAAGAAGTGACATAAGAAGTTTAAGTGACTTGTCCCCTCTTAATTTGAACGTTCTGCTATTTTATATGACGCTGAAAAGTGAGTATGAAGTTCAAGCGATGTTTAAGCGAAAATTGACAACGAAGCACCTAAGGCCTCTTAAAGGCATACTGTAAACCCACTGAGCATAAAACAAACAAATAACGTTTTATCAACATTGTAACAACATTTAACGTTGTTTTAATGTTGATAAAACATTAAATAAAGGTGTTTGTTCAGTGGGAACATGTAGTGAAGTTGGATGGTATTTAAATGTTACTTCAATTTTCAACTCAATTTATCATTATCGAAAAATTAAAATCATGTATTCCAATTATTGAAAACGTTCCAACCAATAATATCATGTAAAGGTGTGTTATTACTATTACCCGAAACAGATTTCAATAATCGTTTTATCAATTTTTTTTTAAATTACTATATTCATGAGCGTTTTGTATGGATGACTGTGCACTCTATGGGACGGAGAAGCAAGAAAAAAAATATGTGATGATAGATTTGGAGTGGTGTCCCTACGCCTGTTTTATTTATTTATTATTATTCAATTCATCTCCTCTCCATTTCTTGTTCTCCGGTGATCCCGTCGATACGCTCTCATTGATTATTCATGGGGTTCGTCGGATTCAGACGCCCGATAACAAATAGAATTTTACTAATCTCCCCCTCGACTTCCAAACACGATCTTGATGACAAATAATGAACTTTAAAGGATTTATTCAAGATTGTAATTTCTTACACTTGTTTTTAATTGTGTGGTAAGTATATTCGTATCTTTGATCTATAATTTTTATAATTAAATAGGTGGAGTTTTTCTTATACCGGGTGTTGACTTGGCGGACGCAGCATAGGAAATCGCATGTTAATTTTAAAGTGTTTAAATTTTGGCTTCCCTATTTATTTTAGAGACAAAAACACTCGTTTAAAGCTTCAAATTAAACTCTTTTAAATATCAACGAATGTCAGAATATTTACAGCTAAAATAATTAAGAAAATGTAATGTGATTTTATAAAAATAATGACATATAGTATTTTTAATACCCATTTGGAATAACCCCATCCTTATTTATCAATCATGAATCAGATGAAACAAAAAATTACCAACAAAAATGAACGTCGATTACTAAATAGATGTTACGTCAAAAGTTTGATGTCTGTTAATGTCATTAAATAACGCAAAAATACACTACTAAAATGCGATATTTTGGTGAATCCGAAAAGCTTATGCTTAATGTAGTAAGTTATTTTCAAAATGAATTAGGATCTCGATTTGAGGCAATTCAAAAAGCGTCCGGAGTCCCAAAAGTTCCACAAAGCACATTATACAACCTACAAGATAAAAACAGATCAACGGATTTCGAATTTAGAAGGTATATGTCTGCAAACGTTTTCCTGAGCAAAACTTGAATTACGAAGAATGCTCTGCATATTGTAAGGGAAATGTTTTACAAAATGTATGCCCGAAAGAAACATATTACTTTAGAAACTATTCACTGGAAATTTACGGAAGAATCACCAGAAATTGAGATCTCGAAAAGTTCTTTATGTTTGGGAATTAAGAAAATAGGCTGTAGCTTCAAAAAGCAGGACAGAAAAAAACATTTATTGGAAATGCCTGGAATCAGGTTGAAGAGAATTTTATTTTTAAACAAAGATCAAGTTGCTAAAAAAGAGAACATTTATATAATATTCTGTGGAACTTTTAGTTGTATTATAATAACATAACAGCATAACGTCTATATAAATTATTATATTCTATATTATGAGATTAATTAATATGTGTGACCCTACGCCGCCACTGGTTGTATTGAATATCAAGTTACTCCACCAATGCACTAGGAATATTGGTTTAGATGTCGGCCATTTGACATGACAAGTTCCTAACCTAATTTTGTGTGTGTGTTCAAGAAGGCGCATACGTTAAGTCACTAAAACAACTGGTACTTCTAAATAGGTGTTAAAAATACTATACCGTGGAATTGATACAACAATTGCGGATGTCAAAATAGCACAAGATATTGCTGTTACTTAATTAACGACAAAAAACATAACGCAAACATCGTAATAACTGTGGTCTGCATAATACCACTTTATTAGGAGGATTTTTTCTTGTATAGTGTAAATCATTTCGAAAACATTTACTTTAATTAAGTGACTGCGATATCTATCATGTCATTATTTTTATAAAATCACATTACTTTTTCTTAAGTATTTTAAGTTTGAGACACGTAAAGTGATAAACGTTAAGACGAATAAATTCAGAATTTTTCCATCTACAAAAAAAGTAAATACATGTTGTCTCTAAAATAAATAGGGGAGCCAAAATTTGAACATTTCAAAATTTACATGGGATTTCCTATGTTGGGTCCGCCAAGTCAACACCCGGTATATATACATATATAGATCTATACACTGTACATTTTCAGCCATTCGCTGTTTTTTTAAAATCGTTCAATTTGAAGCTTAACGAGTGTTTTCCCATTCTTGATTAAGCATGAAGTAAAATTTCGAGTTTAGAAAAGCCTTAAAATCTGGTTTGGTCGCTCCGCGAAGCGGAGCGGCCAAATCAAATTTTTAGGCTTTTCTAAACTCGAAATTTTACTTCATGCGCCACGCGTATAAAACTAAAATATTGTAAAGTATTATGTTTTTTAACTACACGATATTTCAGTGTTTAATACGCCTGGCGCATAAAGTAAAATTTCGAGTTTAGAAAAGCCTGAAAATTTGGTTTGATCGCTCCGCGATCAAACCAAATTTTCAGGCTTTTCTAAACTCAAAATTTTACCTTATGCTTAATCAAGGAGTGGAAACACTCGTTAGAGTCTTTAAATTGAAAATTCAAAAAGTATACATCAAGAATTATGTACTTAAAAAGAAAAAATCCCTGTATGTTGGTATTAGCAATTGTAATACCGGTAAACCGATTGATCGGTAAATCGTAGAAATAATGCTCTCTACAAATAGCCGATAATTTGCCGATTATGTTACAGTTATTTTGATAAATTATATAAAACTATTTAATCGATATACAGGGAATTTATCTTCTAAGTATACATCTCTCGATGTATACGCTATACATTTTTAGGTATTCATTGGTTTTATAAAAATGTTCAATTTGATGCTTCTACCGAGTGTTTCCAATCCTTGATTAAGAATGAAGTAAAATTTCGAGTTTAGAAAAGCCTGAAAATTTGGTTTGGTCGCGTAGCGCAAAGCGCGGAGCGGCCAAACCAAATTTTCAGGCTTTTCTAAACTCGAAATTTTACTTCATGCGCCACGCGTATAAAACACTGATGCAAAGTGAAAAGCTTTTGTACCAAAAAAACAATATCATTTCAATTGAATAAAGAATTATTTTGATAAATAATTCTGCAATCAACGATTACTGGTTTCAAATATTATTCCAAGTAACCAAACATTTTTTCGACATTTGTAAAAAACGCATTACTAACGATGATTGTATCGGACTTCTATATTAATAATCATGGTTAATTAAACAAATTCTTCGATAACCTAGTCAATAACAAAATAATATACAATTATAAATATTTTAAGTAGCATAATAAATTTGTATTAAGATGTTTAATAATGATATTTTAATGTATAAACAATTCTTAAGCACGTGGCACGTGTTTACCGCAATGAGATCTCGTACATGCGTATCGAGATTAAATCTAAATCATGAACGCATCTATCTAGACGTATCATCTGAATAATGCATCAAACTGAAGACATTGCCTGGTTTTTACCTGGAATGAGTAAATAACTTGAATATGAACGAGCTATTTATTGATGCCAGTTTTCTGTAATTTAATAAAAACTTCCATTAAACATGGATATTAGAATCAATGCTTCAAAATATTAAACCAATCGCTAAAATTTGACTAAATTAATTCTACAATTGCTTATTTTTTATGAAGGAATAAAGCTTATTTTTTCGAGTATGTACAAATTTAAAGATAAAAATCCTTAAACTACTAATTCATACTATTTGTTACACAATAATTGCTTGGCTTCACTTAACATTTACTTATTGTTGTAAGACAAATTTGTAAACTTTTAGGGCCAGTTGCACCAAATACGTTGAACTGGTTCAACTCTGAACTCGAGTTCAAAGTAACATTACAACAATGGGAACTGTCATCTTGAGCTCAAGTTCAGCTTGAACTTGAGTTCAACGTTTGTGGTGCAACTGGGCCTAAATGATGTAACTATCTATTGAATAATTGCTTTATTTGAAAGTAACGTTTCTTTTCTTAAGTCAGATCAGGTAGACTCAAAATTAAATTAAGTAGATAAATTTGATATATAATAACAATAATGGTCTTTAATTTATACTAGCTGTTAATAATAATAATAATGGTATTTAATTGATACAACTACTTGTTAAATATTAAAGTCGAGCACCAAGACTGGAAAATATAATAACCATTTCTATACTTCTGCAAGTGAAAATGATATTTTAGGTTAGAATTTTTCAAAATATATAAGCATAACATAATCAAAAACCCATCAATCTGCAATGTTACATGATTTAAACGGGTTTTCCCCAGTTTATTATTACGAAAAAACTATTTTAGTTTAAAAAATAAAAGATAAATCCCATCAAATGACCTCATAATTTAAATTCTTGAACTTTTATTAATACAAAGAAACTTACCGATTTAGCAGTCACTGTTTGTATACACACTTATTAATTAGTACAAAATTATAGATTTTATCGAATTTTAAACTTTATTTCAACACATGTCATATTTGTTTAAATTGTTCTTACGGTTATTACTTACGGATCTCGAACTTCAGATGTCGCTGTTGTAAACCGCATAGAAAAACCTATAACGATAAGCAAATACGATAAGTAAATAATTGGAGTAGTTCAAATCTCAAACACCTAGTGGCGCTGCCATTGCGGATTTCTCTATGATTAACCATAGGCAACCCAATATACATGCGCATAATATGTATATTGGGTTGTCTATTTTAAACCATAGATAGATCGTCAACGATAGGCAAGTGCAATAACAAAAAATTAGAGTAGTTTGTATCTCAAACATTAGGTAGAGCTACTAAATAGTTTGTAAATTTCATTGCCTGTATTACATCATCATGTAAATTTAAATTGATTAAACTAGACTATATTTATAAATGATAATTGTATTGCTTAAATACTTATTAAAATAAATTCGTTACTACTGAGAGTACATTACAAATGAGATTACAAATCTAAGTAATAAAAATATAGCTGTTTTTTTCGTACTGTCAATTCCTTCATAATAATTTAATTTGTTTTTTAGTAATAATAAATTATTATGACAACAATTATTAATGGTCACCGACACCATAGCAGATTAACTTCTTAAAACACAGCCATTTTAAAGGTAAATTGTTTATGTAATTGTTTATACATTGATGAAAGAAACATGCGGAAATGTTGACTTAGTCAGAGATTTTAGCAATAATTAGTGAATGATTAAAGTTAATCAGTCGTGTTGCAAATGGGGCTAAATATTACATTTTCCAGAATGAATAGCTATTGTTATATCTTCCCACTGACTAAAAAATAAACAAATAACGTGTTATCAACATTATAACAACATTAAACGTTGTTTTAACGTTTATAAAACATTACTTACACGTGTTTGCTCAGTGGGTTTATTGCATAATATTTAAAATTCTTATATTATTCATTTTTACTTATTACATTAAGTTGTTAATCATTATTGGTTGATTATAAGTTGATCATTTATTTATAAATTAATATATTATATTTTAATTAGGTGCACGTAATTAATAAATATATAAGACCTCCTACTACTAGTGACTTTAAATCAATAGGAACTGATATACCCACTAAGCAAAAAACAAACAAATAACGTTATATCAACATTGTAGCAACATTAAACGTTGTTTTAATGTTGTTCAAACATTACTCAAATGGATTTGCTCAGTGGGATAAGTTCGTCTTGAACTCGAGTCCAACGTTTTTGGTGCAACTGGGCCTAAATCATCAAAGCATAGTTGCACCAAACTCAAGTTCAAGCTGAACTGAGACGATATTATTCTAATATCACTTTAAACCCGAATTTAGAGTTAAACCAGTTTAACGTGTTTGTGTAGTCGTGCAAAAAGTTAATAACAAAAAAGCATTTCTTCAAAAGTTTAGAAGATGATTTTATCCAGCAAAAATTGATAATAAATATGTTTACACGAGTTCAAACAAAAATAAAAACGTTTTTATTGTTATTTGAAATTACTATAAACTGCAATGTTCAAGGTTCATGCCCATACGATTACATTTGCTTATTTAACATTTTATTTGACATACTTTCGAAGCAATTTCTTATCTTTGTGTTATCACAACAATTGCTTTTATCTAAATTCCATTCCATTAAATCACGCATATTTATTTGCGGGTAAAAAGCGCGAAAACGGTCGTTCGAAAATTTCGAAACTACAATCAATTTCTAATTAATCCGCGACGCCAAACGACAATTTCACAACTTTTTCCACGAGAGAAACGACAAAAATTAAATTTCTCTCAAATCGCTTGCAATCAGCGATAATAATTAGCTCCGTAGCTAGCGCTTACGTCTACAAAACGCCGATTTCAAACGAATTTATAAATAAGTAAACAAAGGATCAAATTAAAAAAAGATGCGCCCCTAAAAAAACCCGTGTAAAATCAATAAAGGTGCGCGCGTTTAACGGCCCTAATGGTGTCTGTCTCCAGGTTTTTTTATTGTTATGATTAAATAGGTTATGTGTGTTTGTGTGGCAAATATTTGAGCGGAAATAATGATGGATAATAACGCAACGTTTCCTGACTCTGATGACGAGAATCTGCTGTTGGATGATGAGAATGTTGGATCATGTACCGATTGCAGGGGTTCCATGATGGGCAACGGGCACAAGAGTGGGAAGTACTGTCGGATCAACAATGCCGGGGCTCTCGTTGACACAAGCACAGCGATTAATATTCATTCGGATGAACAGCTGGACTCACCGGAGGATTCACCTTTATTACGAGCAGTAAGTTTCTTTTATACATTTGTTTATCGATATTAGGACTAAATTATTTATTAGCATATTACTGATATGATCCTGTTGTGGGACTTCATGAGTCTTTCGGGTTATTTTTTAAATAAATTAATTCTCTGAGAGTATTATGGGAATAAAATGTATGGTTGTAATATTAAAAAAACTATTATCTTATCAATCAATAAACTTGAAAGCTAGCATGAGTCGAAACAATTAAAAAGTTTAGTTTAGAATCAGGCTGGGAATTTTTCAAATTTAAATATTCAAATATTGATTCAAAAATATATTCAAATTATTCGAATATTGAAATATTCAAATATTTAAATATTCGAATATTTGAATATTAAAATATGGTTTTGAATGAATATCTAAATTTGCATAATTCGCAGCCTTAATCAAAGTGCGTATCATACATTTTCATTATTCTGTTGGTCCAAATTCTTCGCTGTAAAAAAAATTTATTTTAATATTGTGATGGATTAACAAAAAATAAGTATATTTTGAAACTACAATTAAATCAGTGTTTTACACGCCTGGCGCATGAAGTAAATATTTCGAGTTTAGAAAAGCCTGAAAATTTGGATTGGTCGCTCCGCTTCGCTACGCGACCAATCCAAATTTTCAGGCTTTTCTAAACTCGAAATATTTACTTCATGCTTAAACAAGGAGTGGAAAACACTTGTTCGAAAACCATAAACATCTTTAATGACAACAGTGAATTATATAAAAAAAATAATGGGAAACAAACACAACGTGTACTTATTTTTATAATCTTTATGAGTTTCGTTAATTATCTTGGTTTACATCCATTTTCTATGATTAAGATTTTTACCAATTTTTAGATTAAGGGGGTATTACCATTCGAAAGTTTATAAAAATTGATTTTATTTTTTTGCATATTATGATACTTGATAGTATCTAGTTTCATGCCACAAAACCGTTTTACAATACGCGAATTCGTTAGTTAGTTTATTGCTTGTTGAAGTAAACAATGCTGAGTAGGTGGCTGGGTGGAAATACGCAGAACTCAAACGAAAGTTTAAATGCTTGTGTCTGGAAGCTGACTTCGAAGCACCTCAACTGTGGTGCAAAAACCGTCGCTATCGCATCTTTCATAGCTACCAGCATCTTCAACGACGGATACTCGGCAGTTTTTAAGACGATGGAGACACTGGGAATCCATATCGGCCTGCAAGCCAAGGCATTCCGGTGCGGAGCGCGAGACGTGGGACGAATTTTGCCTGACTCCAGCAGTTTAGAAGGCCATCCAACAACGCTGGCAGGAGCAAATCATTTAAACCCAGTTTTTAGAGGAAGAGGAGGGCCTACTGTACGGAGCTGGCATAGCTGACTAAAGCCAAAAATCTCCAAAAATAGTTAAAAATTGTTTCAAAACTTTAAACGCGTTTTTCTCGAAACCACTTTTTTTTCGCTGGCCGGAAACTTTCTTTTCAAACTATAAAACGGATCGACTTGAGCTTCTAGTTTTCAGTTCTCCACATTATCCTCTGGAGTTTGAACCACAGTCATTCAAATATATTAATATTTGATATTTTTCATAGAGCCTTAAAGTCAGAAAAAGGAGGGCAAAAAGCGACCATTTTTTTCGAATAGCCTCCATTTTGTTATTTATCGAGATTTTTTATTGTCGGTGGTTCAAACTCCAGATAATTTAATACAGATTAATGGCTACTACTTCATTTTACGTTTCAAATCACAGAATCGAAAAAATCTTTCCGGCCATGAGGAAAAACACGCCGGACACGGACTTATTTGAGGCCAGATTTAGAGGTCAAGCAGGACGATTGAAAAGAATTAAAATTCATTTTTTTATAGTTCATGAATCTATAAACAAGTTGCAAGAAACAGCAAGATCGCATGTATTAAATTTACCCAAAAAAAAAAATTCAGAAAAACCGTCAAAAAAACACTATCCTAGTGGTAATACCCCCTTAATCTTAATAAAAGTTGAATGAGATTTTTATAACTCTAAAAAATTCTGAACGAATCAGATGGTTATGTATTTTTTGTAGAATCTTAATTAAATAGATACCAATCTTTTTAAGCTAGACTCTTAATAATTTCTAGCAAAATGGAGTTCAAAAACTCTGTTTCAATTTTAATTAATACATATATTAAGTAATACATATATTATTCAGAACAAAGTACAAAACAGTTTATCTTCTAATCTTTCTCCTTGTTATATTGGAAAAATTTAAGTATTTCTAAACTTTCTCTGAGTGTAAAAAAATTACTAACATTTCTGCAAGAAATATCTTTATTAGATAAATAATTTTTGATGTATAAACAAATTAACTTCAGTATAAATCAGTGTTGTATACGCCTGGCGCATGAAGTAAATATTTCGAGTTTAAAAAAGCCTGAAAATTTGGATTGGTCGCTCCGCTTCGCTACGCGACCAATCCAAATTTTCAGGCTTTTTTAAACTCGAAATATTTACTTCATGCTTAATCAGGGAGTGGAAAAAATATATTTAGTGATTTTTAAAAACTTTATTAAAATCTTGGATTGCAAATAAAAATTTGAAAAAGTAATTAACCCTCTTTAATTCCAATTTAAATTTTTTTTGCAATCTAAGATTTTCATGATTTTAATCATGTTTTTATGATTAAAATCATGAAAATCTTGGATTGCAAAAAAAAATTTAAATTAGAATTAAAGTGGGTTAATTACTTTTTTAAATTTTTATTTGCAATCCAAGATTTTAATAAAGTTTTTAAAAATCACTAAATATATTTTTTCCACTCCCTGATTAAGCATGAAGTAAATATTTCGAGTTTAAAAAAGCCTGAAAATTTGGATTGGTCGCGTAGCGAAGCGGAGCGACCAATCCAAATTTTCAGGCTTTTTTAAACTCGAAATATTTACTTCATGCGCCAGGCGTATACAACACTCATTTATACTGAAGTTAATTTGTTTATACATCAAAAATTATTTATCTAATAAAGATATTTCTTGCAGAAATGTTAGTAATTTTTTTACACTCAAAGAAAGTTTATAAATACTTAAATTTTTCCAATATAACAAGGAGAAAGATTAGAAGATAAACTTTTAAGCGTTAGTTTAAGTTTGTAATTCATTATTCATCTGCCTGATGAAGCCACTGTGTGGCGAAACAATTGTTGCAGTGTCAATCAATAAACAGTGAAATCTTAACCAAGTGTGTTATTTACTAAAAGTTTTTTTTTTAGAAGATAAACTGTTTTGTACTTTGTTCTGAATAATTTTCTTTGTAATAGATAAAACAAAAAAATAGTCAAGAAAAAAGAAAGAAAATGTTAATTGTTGCACGTATATATATAATGTATGATTGTGCTATTGAAAAAATACAATAGGTCATTATTTCAAGTAATAACTAATTTTGTTATTATTTTAAATAATGACCTATTGTATTTTTCCAATACCACAACCATAAATATTCATGTAACAATTAAAAATTCAATTGGTCTCAAAATTAAACACCAAAACAATTTAAACAATTTGAATAATTAATTAATATGTAACATTCATTCCGCTATAAAATCGTCAAGCTTATTGTGAATAATTTTAATTCTTTAGAACATTTCATATGTTTTTTTGTTTGTTTAACAAGTTCGCTACCAGCATCACGTATAAGTGACAGAATATTTTTGATATCTTCATTATAATTGGCTCTACGAACTCACATCGTAAAGAGATTGAATGAATTTAATAAATAGAAAAGGTGCTGGATGTTATGGACTTTAAGACACTTACCTTTTATGGCTTTTTAAACATTTGTTCAATTTAATAAAAAAATTATAAAGACAACACTTGTCAAATTATTCTCAGAGAGTCTGGTAGCGAACGTGTTAATGTGGTAATTAACTATTTCTAATAATTTGCCCGGTAAATACGTAATAATATACACTCTGGCGTTTAGAACAATATATAGTGTTATCACAGCAATTTAACGTTAATTTGCATGTTTTGCGAAGTTGTTTAGATAGACGTGCTATGGCATATCAACTAGAAATTATTCCGAGTTGGAATGATTTGCAATATGTAATTATTTAGTCGGGTTCACCTTCACAGTGAAATTATTCGAGCGTGTCTTCATTTTTCGGTTGAAATGGTAGAAATCCCAGTTCAAACTCTTGTGACGGATAAAGGGATTGTTAATAATGATTATAAGGTGAGTTAATGATGTCTGAAGACAACTGATGATGTGATAATTCTTTCTTAAAGTGAGTAATCTTTTTTATAAATAGTTATGATTAGCATTGTCGCTATGTTTTAAAGTTATTTTTAAGTTAGTAGGGAAGAAACAGATCGTATTTTCAAGAGGTGTTTACTTGTGATAGGCGTTAACGAATGATTTCAATAATAGAATGATCGGTACTTGAATGATGTCGATCATTCGACTGATCACTCGAATGATCATTCGAATGATCATTTGAACGATCATTCAAATGGTTCGATTCTCTTCACTTGAGCCAGCTTATCACTTGTGTTTACCATCTATATCTGTG
The DNA here is from genome assembly GCA_932526585.2 of Philonthus cognatus. Classification (NCBI taxonomy): domain Eukaryota; kingdom Metazoa; phylum Arthropoda; class Insecta; order Coleoptera; family Staphylinidae; genus Philonthus; species Philonthus cognatus. Next base: position 50,508,955 of record OW052247.1, on the reverse strand, counting down.
GTGGGGAAACTTTTTTTAAGACGGGCCATTTGTAATAACCAGACAATCGTAGCGGGCCAAAGAATAATGCTTAATTGTAGGTAGGTAGTTTTTATGCGGGTCGTCACATTACGAAGTAAGAACGCGTTCAAACATTCTCACGACGGCACTCTTAAACGGGCCGGATTAAACCTTTCCGCGGGCCGGACTTGGCCCGCGGGCCGTAGTTTCCCCATCACTGATCTATATGGAAAAGAATTGAAATCACGTCTAATCATGTCCTTGATATTTTGTTTCTTGTTTTGTCTATTTCCGTAACAACAATTTGTATTTTATTCACAAAATTTTTATGATAAGTTCAATCAAATCACAGATTTTCCTCAACCTTCTAAAAAAAATTCCTCAGACACTGCAATTATCTTTTATAATTGTTATTTATAGATGTTTTTTTCAATTCCTAAGCGCTTACAACACCAACTTTAAAAATACAAATAGCAAAGCACTCCTTTAGTTACATTATTCTTCTTACTCTATATCAACGACCTACCCGAGTTCATCAGTACGGCGACTAAAATAATATTATACGCAGATGATACAACCTTCATGAATAGAGCGAGTGACTTGGCCTATGCATTTAACAAGACTAACATTTGCAATAATATTATTTCTGACTGGTTTCTATCCAATAAGCTCACATTAAATTCCAATAAAACTATTGATGTTACGTTTTCACTAAAACCTAACATAGAATTAAACTCAACTAAATTCTTAGGGGTTGAGCTGGATAGTAAACTAAATTGGCATGCTCACGGGAATATGACAGCTAAGAAATTATGCAAATCAACTGCTGTCAAAGCTGCGTACTTCGCACACTTTCATAGTCATGTGTCATATGGAATACTGACGTGGGGACACTCAACCATAATAAATAGATTGTTTGGACTTCAGCGACGTGCACTAAGAGCAGTTCTTGGTCTCGGATTTAGAGATGACTGTAAGCATGCTTTTATCGATGAACATATTCTTACCCTGCCCTGTATTTACATAATTGAATGTATAATGCACGTAAAAAAGAATCTAGCGTCTTACAGCACTCATTCTCAGATTCATGGACATAAAACCCGACACAGGCATGACATTTGTTTAAAATCAATGCGGTTAACTAGATGTCACAATGGCGTAAACTATTATGGACCACAACTATACAATGCAATTCCTAATGCAATAAAGTCGTTGTCCGCACTTGAGTTTAAACATAAAATTAAATCATATCTACAGATGAAAGCCTTCTATAGTGTTCATGAGTGCCTAACATATGAGTTTCAGCACCTCTGTGACACATAGTCACATATTGATTTTAATTTGTTTGTACTTGTATATATACACGATTCCATTTGTTTCTGGATCTCGCCTAGCTATGGAAAAGTGACAGTTTAAGTATTGTAAATGGGGCTGGTTGTGTTTTAAATCAGGGTTTTTAAATGTCACTGTCAGATGTTCGATTTTAAGGTTATAATTTCTGACTATTGTGAACTTACACTGTTGCCTGTTTTACAAATTTTCAGATATAAAAGGATAATAATATGCAGTTTTAAGATTAACAAAATTTACTACTTGGTTTTTGTACATATAAACACAGCAATAATATTGTATATAACAAATATAATGAATTCGGCTCTGCAAACTTATTTCGTCATCCATTTGTATTTCTCGCTTGGGTCTTCCCATTAACACATTTTGATCAACTCCATCAATCCACCTTAATTTTGGTCATTCTCTCTTCTGTTGGCCCTCAGTATTTTTTTGTAGAATTGCAAATTTATTCCCACCCTCTTGTGATACTGATAATTTTCATGTCAAACAATTTTTAAGCCCTCATTCCACTTTTATTATTTAGCATTGCAACACTAGATTAATTTGATTTAATAATAAAATGCTCGAAGAAGCGACCGCGTGGCGAAATAATTGTTGCAAGATTAACAATAAACCTCTTGAAAATTAAAAAGAGGATTACTTATGATATCATAAATTATTGCAACACTGTTAAAATAAGGAATCAGGAGTGGCAACTAATAAAAAATGTAAATGTTGATACTGCAACATAACAACACGAAAGCATGGCTAGGCGAGATCCAGAAACAAATGGAATGGTGTATACTTTATATTTTTGATATTTTAATATTTTTATTATTATGACGATTTTAATATGTTTGTACTTGCATATATTTTATTTTTTAATGTCTTTATTATTATTTATTCAAACTGTGATCACATTTTGTTTTAATCACTAATTTATATTTCTTAATATTACTGTATGTTTAATCACTACTAATTATACTCACTGACTTATGTACACCGATGTAATACATGAATAAACTTTACTTTACTTTACTTTACTATTCAATTTGTAGCTTCTAACGAATGTTTTCACTCCCAGATTAGGCATGAAGTAGAATTACAAGTTTAGAAAAGCTTAAAAATTTGGATTTGTTGGTACGGAGTGAAGCATAGAAATCGACATGTTCGATTATATTCATAATCGAATGAATCGATTATTTTTATTGAAATGATCCCATCACTAATAAAATAGTAAATTAAAACATCATTTTAGATTCATCAACTTTTAGAAACAAATATGCCAAAAAAGTATTTTAAACTCCTGAGTTAAAACATATTAAAAACACTGAAGCGTCCTTTGAAAAATGTCAGGTTAGGTGCATCCCTTGAAAAATATGTTCACTTGGCGCAATTTGGGTTCGTCGACCTCATTCTTGTTGAGTGAGATTTCAATAGAAAATACCAGCAAGATAATTTTGCAACTCAAACTTTTGTTACTAACAATTTTTGTTCCAGGACCAGTTAAAACACTTCGGACACCTGTCAATTAAGGACTTCCACTGTCATTCGTACAGGGACCGACAGGATCAATCACAAGCTTACAAGACACTCTGTATAGTGTCGGTGCTATGTTTTTTATTCATGGTTAGTTAATTTAGGTCCCCTTATTAAACCTATTTAAATGTAATTTTATTAAATATTACTTTTGGACTAAAGCAGTGGTTCTCAACCTGTTTTAGATGGCAGCAACCAATCACTAAATTTGAAAGCTCCCTTCTTTTAATTCGATAAGATATTTATACTTTACACAAACCTGTAATTGTGAATGTGTAAAAAAAAATTAGACTTTATCTGCACCTTTATTGAGAAGCACTGCACTAGAGTATTGATTGTAATTAATTTTTTTTATAAAATGTATGTAACAAATTAACCTTATTTTTTCAATTTGTATAGGTGACTGAAATCGTGGGAGGGTACATTGCTGACAGTCTGGCAGTCATGACAGATGCTGCTCACTTATTTTCTGACCTCGTCGGTTTCATGCTCTCTATAATTTCTATATGGATCAGCCGAAAACCCCCCACCTCTAGAATGACGTTCGGATACTATAGAGCCGAAGTGATTGGTGCATTTTTTAGGTATTAATACTATTCTGTCTAGAATATTGTAGCAATGGAAATAATCAAACATCTCGAAATCGTCCGAAGATTACTCGAGTAATTGCTCGAGAGATCTTTCAAATGATTACTAGAGAGATATCTCGAATGATTACTCGAGAGATCACTCAAATAATCTACTCAGTTGCTCGTATGATCACCTATTATCAACTTAATCACTCGTATGATCACTCAAATGCTTATTTTATATATATTTTTTTTTTTATTATTATTATTATTATTATTATTACATAACATGAGTACATATATTTTCAACAAATTAACATCCGTTCTATAATATATTTCTTTTATATTGAGCAGTGTTCTGCTCAACATAATGAATATCCAGATGTAACAATAATAGTTCAAAGCACCTAAGTGAGTGAACACTTGTAGCGTGCTGGCATGAAGTTCTTAGAAATCCTGTGCAATATATGATACATAAATGTTGTTTTAGTTTACATAATGAGTACCGAAAAATAAATATATGATATGTGTTTATTATTCTAATATTTTTGAGAATTGAAGATAATTTTCGAAGATATAAGATTTTGAAAGTTGTGAGAATTTTTTTTTGTTATTTTGTTTGATATGTTGGGGAAGGAGAGTATAGGTTTTGGGGATTGTGTAGGTGAATGATCTGAGGCTAAAGGCTGATTTGCAATTAGGGATATAGAGTCTAGTCTTACTTCGTGTGTCATGGTTTGATCTCATGTAGTTTAAGGCATTTCGATGTTTATAAGCATATGTACAGAGACTGTGGAAGTACAGGCATCTAATATTGGGTACATTCACAGAATATAATAGATGGGATGGGTAGCGTCTCTTTTGTTTAAAAATAATCTTAAGGATGTATTTTTGAATTATAGTTTGTTTAAACCCTTAAGCTCTATTTTTTATTGCCAATATTTTACAAGCAATCATTAGAGCAACCATTCGAAAGATTGAGCGACAACTCGAGCAATCACTCCAGCGATCATTCAAGCAATTATTTGAGAAATCAGACGATTACTCAGGAGATCACTGAGTAATCGTCTGATTATTTATTAAATTGGAATCCCAATAATCGATTACTGATATCATTTGATTATGCCGGTCTCTACAATATTGGAAAACACAGCTCAACTCAATTGCTCGTTCGATCACTCAAATGATCATTTCTTTAAAATCTTAAGCTCTATTTTTTTATCGCCATTATTTTGTGATAAATTATTATCTGAATCATCATTCAAGTCATTCGAGCAAACATTCGAAAGATCATTTGAGCAATCACTCCATCATTCATTCAAGCAATCATTTGACTGATCTTTTGAGCAATAGTTCGATTATCAATTTAATTTGAATCTAAATAATCGATATATTAAGAAATATTTTGCCATAAGACGTTGCTTCGCTAAGGGTTAGAATTAGGAAAACAGATTGCTAATATGCAGGGGTAAGGACGCTGGAGAAGTTGGGGAGGGAAAGGAAGGGAGGGAGGAGAGGGGTAATAATATAGTATTGAGAGTGTAAGAATATAGTGTTGACATTGTAAATAGCTTTAGGATATGCCAATAAAGGTTTTTTTTTTTATATAATCGATTACTGATATGATTTGATTATGCTCATCACTAAAATATTGGTAAAAACAAATGATTTATTTCTTTGCAGTGTCATTGCAGTCTGGATGTTGGCTGTAACATTTTCGATCCTGGCAATCGGAAGGATAATAAAACAAGAGTACAATATTAAAGTCAATACTATGTTAATCATTTCTGGTCTAGGTTTAGCGATAAACATAATGTAAGTGTATGCAACAGTATTTCTTAAGGCTAGGATACAAATAGTTTATATCTTCGAATATTCAAATATGAATATTTCAATCACGAAATTTATTCAAATGTACACATTGGAATATTTGAATATGTTTTTGAACAAATATTTGAATATTCGAATAATTCAAATATTTGAATATGTTTTTGAATGAATAATTGAATACTTGAAACTCGAAATTTCACAGAATCAATAGATTATTTTAAACCTCAGTTGAAATCAGTGTTTTATACGTGTGTGGCACATGAAGTAAAATTTCGAGATTAGAAAGGCCTGAAAATTTGGTTTGGTTGCTCCGCTTCGCTACTCAACCAAACCAAATTTTCAGGCTTTTCCAAACTTGAAATTTTACGTCGTGCTTAATCAAGGAGTGGAAAACACTCAGTAGACAGCTATTAGAACCTTTAATGACAATACTGATTTCGTGAAGAAAATGGGAAACAAATACAAGCTGTGCATATTTTGATAATCTTTATGAGATTCGTTCATTTTTTTTACTTATATTTTTTAGGAATTCCGTGTTGTCATTAAAGATTTTAATAGTTTTCTAACAAGGGTTTTCCACTCCTTAATTAAGCATGAAGTAAAATTTCGAGTTTAGAAAAGCCTGAAAATTTGGTTTGGTCGCGTAGCGAAGCGGAGCGGCCAAACCAAATTTTCAGGCTTTTCTAAACTCGAAATTTTACTTCATGCGACACGCATATAAAACACTGATTCGAAGTAAAGTTTAAAAACATACTTAGTTATTATTAATCCATCACAAGATTGAAAGAAAATAAGAATACATGTTTCGATGAATGCTGGGAATTTTTAAAATTGATGTATTCGAATATTCATTCAAACAACAAATTCAAATATTCTAATAATTAGAATGTTCCAATAAATCAAACAATTGAATATGTTTTTGAATGAATAATACTTTAAATTTAAAAATTCTAAACCTTAGTATTTCTTATTATAATTTATTTTATAGCTAAGATAATTTAACCCTTGAAAGTCTTATCCTAATGTACTGATTATTTTGTTTCTAGAGTATTGTTTAGATTTTCACGAGGTAAATTAATGTATTTATTGCATACCACTACTAGTTTTTTTTACGTACAATATTTATTGATGTTTTACAATTACAGTATGGGTGCCGTATTACACGGATTCTGTTTGCACCCTCACGCACACTCTCACGGGGGCCTCATCGACCACTCGCACAAGGACAACATAAACATCCGAGCGGCTGCGGCCCACATAATCGGCGACCTCCTGCAAAGTTTGGGGGTTTTAATCGCGGCGATTGTCATAAAGATTTTTCCTTCCGCCGAGATTGCGGATCCGATCTGCACAATTTTATTTTCTGTGATAGTGGTGATCACCACAATCCGTGTCGCCAGAGATTCCGTGTACTTACTAATCGAATCTAGTCCCAGATGTACAAAGGAGGTCGCTAAGATGTTGAGAAGCATACCTGGAGTGAAGCACGTCCATAGCTTGCATCTATGGAGTTTGGCTCCGGGAAAGGAGGCGATCGCAACGCATTTAGCTGTTGGTATGTTAATATATTTTTAACCCGTAACTGGTACAGTGGGGTCTGAGAGACACTAGCAAATATTTGAATATTTTTAACATCCCCATTCCTCAAAATTTTGCATTGACCTTATATCTACTTTCAAGTGTTTATTTTTAGTATGCAGGTTCATTTTTTGTGCTCTGTTTGTTTAATCCACTGTGTACTGGTTACAGGTTAAGGTGACCAACTTTTTTTTTTGTAAAAGAAGTAAGCAGAAAAACTTTTTTGTACCCACCAAAAACTGATGGGCAAAAAAGATTTGGCTTTTTTTTATACATTTACTGGATATTGGTCTCAGGACCATTTCACCTTTATATATTTGTATTTTAACTAACACATTCACACACATCCATGGACCTAGATGGAATCATTTTGTACTTTAAAATGACCCCATCCGGCGGGACTCGCCCCCTAGGTTAGAAGGCAAGGCCTCAACTCACTACCCCACCGGGGTCCCCAAATTTGGCTTTTATTTGAAATGTTGATGTTATGACATCTCTACTGTGGATAAATTCTTGTTTGGAATTAAACACTTATTGTTTTAACACTTACAAAAATTACTCTCATTTTTGTTATGAGAAATTCATAGCCAACTTGATTTGAAATCAATTATACAGAACCTTCATAAATGATCGAACATTTTTAAATAATGCGGCAAAACATCACAGGTTATTTTTACATTTTGGGGGTGCCAGTAACCCTTAATTTCTCACTGGCTTTCCAATTTCCTTTATGTCACTTTGTGTATTTTGCGTTTCTTTTGGCAGGTTATTTGAAAACGTTCCATCATTTAAAAATATAACGGCTTTGTATTTGATGTACCCATCGAAGAATTAAGTTTAGAATAAACTTCAAGCTGCATGTACCTTAAATTTTCTTCTAAACTTAATTTTGTTTAATTAGTAGTCATTTTGTTTTTAATATTGTATATTTTAATGGTTTTTTTTTATTGATTTTATAGATGAAAACTGTGATAGAGATGATGTACTTAACGAGGCGACGTTTTTAGTGAAGAAAAATTTGAACGTGGTTAGCATTACCATACAGATTGAACTCTACGATCACGAACAGGTCAACACATGCACTGAATGCCAGATGCTTCAGTGCTGAGTAAACGCTTTGTTTTTTTAGATTTTAATTATGTGTGAGAGACTGATTTTTAATATAAGTGATAACTCTATTCAAATTGTATTTAACACGCCGTTTCTTCGGAAAGGTTTTTAGATAATAAAGATTTATTTATGTAACATTCGTTTTTTTATTATTAAATGAATAAATACAATGCGTATTTAAAATAACTTGTTTTTAGAATGTACTTTCTGAAATTCTTCAAGAAGTTTAAATTTTTGATCTTGTATTTCAACATGTGCAACACAAACACAAGAAACTTATTACAAAAATAGTATGCAAGGATTTTTAAAGAAAATGATTTGGAGCACTCGAATTTTAAAAACGCAAGATTTCTATAATGTATTAAAGTTAGTGATGGGAAAAATCGATTTACTAATGTGTAATTAATCGATACCAACAAACATCACCCCAGGAGAAAGCCGTAGCCAGAACAAAAATTCGATAATGGTAAAAATATTGTTTTTGTTCTTACAAGGCAACTTTTATATACAACACCCTTATCCTCCCTGGCTACGGGGGAAAACACTTATGGAAATCAGGGGCTTAAATACAAACTCCTACAAAAACAAAATTCATCCTAGAAAATCACCTCCTTCAAAAAACTTCTCTGTAAAAGTCCTTCCCTAGTAAATTTCCGCCCCCCGATGAAACACGCCATGAAAACTAACCTCTGTAAAAAAACATTCTGGGAAAATCACCCCTGAAATATCCACTCCTCATAAATATCACCGTTTTAAAAAAATACGGGTTTTTATAATTCAAATTACATTTATTCTATTATATGCAATTGTCTTTATTCTATGTATGTTAAGTTGCATAAATAAAAATAGTTCTGGAAAATCACCTCTTACCGATAAAACACGCCTTGAAAAACACCCCTTGTACAAACATTCTTGAAAAACTCCACTTTTCATAAATATCACTCTTCGAAAAAAAATACGCGTTTTTATAATTCAAACGACACTTATTCTATTATATGCAATTGTCATTATTTCGTGTATGTTAAGTTGCATACGTTAAAACATGAAAAATTAAATAAAATATTTTACAAAACAAAAAATGAATGAAATTACCAAAGCTTGGTTCTAAAATATTTCCAAAATAATAAAAGTGTGATTATTTTTGCAATATTGCGAAAATAATCCCACTTTTAATATTTTTAAAATATTTACTGTTTCACTTTTATTATCGCATATATTAATGTTTGCAATTGCGTTATATTTTTTGTAGAAGGTTTATTAAAATGTATTTGTGTATATAATTTTAATATAATAATAAAATATATCATTTTGAAAAATGAAATACGAGTATATCAAGCATATGCAATAAATATGCACATTGAATTGCATACATTACTTACCTCGTTTCCACTGATACCATTTTCATATTAAAATAACTAAACTTTTCTTTCTTTAATTGACCTGTTCAGTGTTCACTTTCTAAACGTTTGTTGATGTGCAAATCAAATGTTGAAAAATGAAATACGAGTATATCAAGCATATGCAATAAATATGCACATTGAATTGCATACATTACTTACCTCGTTTCCACTCATACCATTTTCATATTAAAATAACTAAACTTTTCTTTCTTTAATTGACCTGTTCAGTGTTCACTTTCTAAACGTTTGTTGATGTGCAAATTAAATGTTGAAAAATGAAATATGAGTATATCAAGCATATGCAATAAATATGCACATTGAATTGCATACATTACATACCTCGTTTCCACTCATACCATTTTCATATTAAAATAACTAAACTTTTCTTTCTTTAATTGACCTGTTCAGTGTTCACTTTCTAAACGTTTGTTGATGTGCAAATCAAATGTTACTAATAACATTTAATTTGAGCATGAACATGGGGGAAGAATAACTAGATAAGAAATAAAATTAATTATGTAATTAAAAATGCAGCATTTTTTAAGTATTCCATCTATGATGATTTGCCAACTTCACGCTAGTTTCTGTAAGACAAAAATTGAATTTAAAACTTCAAGATACTTGACCACTAATTCCTACTTTCTTTAAACATAAGGTAAAAATGATACCATCATTCGAGACAAAGATTTGATAATTTTGTTCATACCTAAGAAATTGATGCATTTGTCAAATAAATGAAATATTTGTCAATAGTATGTCAAAATGACGTGAAGTTTGGCGATGTGTCCGTAAATGAGAAAATTTTAGTGAGACGAAATTTATTTTAAAAGGAAATTTTAGGTGAGTGTTGACCACAAACAGAAATTAATGCCTTTACTTACAAAATCTCATTGTATTTTATTTTATATTTTTATAGAGTATACAATATACAGAGATTTTTTTTAAGTATGCATATTCTGATGCTTTCTTGTAAGAATTAGGGTATTTGTTGTTTTTATAAAAGTGTTCAAGTTGAAGCTTCTAAAGAGTGTTTCCAATCCCAGATTAAGCATGAAGTAAAATTTCGAGTTTAGAAAAGCCAGAAAATTTGGTTTGGTCGCTCCGCGAAGCGGAGCGGCCAAACCAAATTTTCAGGCTTTTCTAAACTCGAAATTTTACTTTATGCGCCACGCGTATACAAAACTGATATATTGTGAAATTTAAAATATACTTATAAAGCAGTATGCTACTCACTGAGCAAACACATTTAAGTAATGTTTCGTCAACATTAAAACAACGTTTAATGTTGCTACAATGTTGAAATAACGTTATTTGTTGGTTGTTGCTCGGTGGGTCAAGTCGTATATTTTCAAATATTTCAATGTTTTTTAAGCATATAAAACATTGCTTTAACCTGAAGCTTAAAAATACTTGTTTAGCATACTCCGTAGGCAGTTTATTTTCAACTTCACAATATTTCAGTGTTTTATACGCGTGGCGCATGAAGTAAACTTTCGAGTTTAGAAAAGCCTGAAAATTTGGATTTGCCGGGGCGCGACTCGCTTCGCTCGCGCGCCTCGGCAAATCCAAATTTTCAGGCTTTTCTAAACTCGAAAGTTTACTTCATGCTTAATCAAGGATTGGAAACACTCGTTAGAAGTTTTAAACTGAACGCTTTTCAAAAACAACTAATACTTGAAAATTCACAGAGTTTACCTCAGGAGATGTACTTACTAAGCAAACCTAATTAAGTAAAATAAAAAACCGAATTAAAATTAATATCGACATTCTGGAAACATTTTGTCTTATTTAGACAAGTATACAAATATTCATTGAAGCCACTACTTCTCGAGCTAATACCCCGACAGATATTGAATTATACAATGAATACTTGAGTTGCACGACAGCTTTATTAAGCTTTAATTAAGTAATGTTTCATCAACATTAAAACAACGTTAAATATTATTTGAAATAAAACAACGCAGTTGGGAGGGTTTCACTTTTATTGTTGAACACTGCAACATGTTTCACCACACAGTGACTTCATCAGGCAGATGAAATAATTTTACATTATTTCATCTGCCTGATGAAGCCACTGTGTGGTGAAACATGTTGCAGTGTTCAACAAAAAAAGTGAAACCCTCCCAACTGCCTTGTTTTATTTCAAATAGTATTATGGAGTTTCATCATGTATCCGCCTCATCAATTAAATATTTAAAACGTTAAATATTGCTACAATGTTGATATAACGTTATTTGTTTGTTTCTTGCTTAGTGGGTATGTATACTTAAAAGAAAAACTCCCTGTGAATATGTTCATACAAATAACACAACTTTATTTTTGCTTTTCTTTTTCTTTTCTTTTAGATGATTAAAATTGAGATTGTATGGCTCTAATCAATAATGATGTTAAGAAAGGAGATCTCACATGAAACATTTTGGACCAAATTTTAATCCACATTCAAAAATAATCACCACAAAATTACATCAAACAATCCCCACATCGCCACATGCAATAAAAATTAAACTTAACAATAACAGCTTTAGAATTCAGAATTTAGAAATTTCCGAATATGCCAGCGTTTACTCAAATTTGCAATCGAATAAAAAATGTAAAAAAGGGCACCAAGAAAAATCTGGCTTATCAAGAGATAATAGTGTGGATAATGTTTCAATATTAACGGATAAACAAAAATATAAATTATTCTCAGCGAAAAATTCTGCAGAAAATGTCGATAAAAAGAAAAAGCACAGACGATTTTTCGATTTATTTTCCAAGCAAAAATCGGCTTCGGGCGATGAAAAGCGTTTAAAATCTTCGAATATCGAAGCGTTTAAAAACGATTTTAAAGAGTTTATTAAAGATGGCGAGAGTGAAGAAAATATAAAGTTTAATACAAGTTGCGATGATTTATTCGATATATTAATAAATGATGAATCTGCAGTAAAAAATGAAGAAAAGCTAGCTTTATTGCAAAAGAATAAAACCGAAAACAAATTTAAAGGATTTTTAAAAAATAAAGGGAACATTCATCAGAGAGAAGTTGAAAATAAAGAGAAAACTTTAGGGAAGCAAAAGTATTGCGTTGATTTAAATCAAATGACTGCATTAAGTGATGAAAGTGCGGATGAGTTTAACGCCTTTTTAGAAAGCCTTAAAGTGAAAAATAGTACAAAGAATGATTACAAAAAGTTAAACTCAAATCAAGCAAATAACCACCAAAGTTTGGAGAAACGTTTACAGTCAAAAAATGAGTATAAAGCTTTCAAAAATGTTACGACTAAAAAAGAAAATTCAGATATTTATAGAAAAAAATTGTTGTGGGAACGTTTTAAGGAAAAATATAAATATGAGGATGATTTCAACGATGATTTCAAGAGATTAAAAAGTGAATACAGTATATTCAGTTCTGAATCACAAAAAACAACAGCAATTGAAGATGAAGCTGATTTTCAGAATACTGGTAGAATTAATGAAAGATCGAGAGGTTCGAATTTTAATCGGATTTTAGCGGAAATTTTTCCCCCTCTGGTATATGATGAAGGAAATCCGAGACGTGGACATGTTTGTGTGGAAAATATGGAAAATCGTGCACCTGAAGTTACAAATGCGGAAAAAGTTAATAAAAATCAGAGTGGGATGGGTGCTAAAAAAAGTACTTCTTGTTGTAGTTTGAGGAAGAAAAAGAAATCGTTGGAATTTAGTGATGATTTACCAAAACATTTAAAAGGTATGTACTCACTGAACAAACACATTTAAGTAATGTTTCATCAACATTAAAATAACGTTTAATGTTGCTACGATATTGATAAAACGTTATTTGTTTGTTTTTTGCTTAGTGGGTAATGACGAATCATACAGAAAATATTTTTTTATATACCATACGATTTTTTTATCTCTGAACACACCAATTCCGAGCATTTAAAATTTCCTATGTTCAGTTTTAAAAAACACACCTGAAATTGTACGTTTAGTTGCGAACAGTCAAGGTGCAATGCGATTAAAGTGTGTTTTCTAAAACTGAACATAGAAAATTTTATATGCTCAGAACTTGTATGTTCAGCAGGGGCGGACTGGCCATAAGAGCGTCATGTGCCGGTGCGGCCGAAGGCCGTTTTGGGCCGGTACGGTTCAACACCCCAACATAAAAATGTTGGCCGGTCCGGCCCAACTGCCCAACACATATTTTTGGGCAGCCTGCTCCAAATGAACAAAACACACACACATATAAGTACATAATATTTATTTAATCTGTAATACCGTTTTTAGCCCGGATCGGCCCAATCTCCGTGCATATATTATTTTCCCAGCAAATAATTTTGTAATGCGTCAATGCTGGCGACATATTAGTGCGCCAATACAACGCGCATCGGCTCAGCACTTACAATCGGTAATTGCATGATTATGTCTCAAAGGCCGTTAGCAGTCCAACTGCCGGCGACCTGAGATTCTAACGCGGCTTGCCAATGTATGCCCGATATGTTTCAGCCACAGTTGTATACATATTTTTTGCTCTTATATTTGTTTGTCACACAATGTTCCTAGTAAATTATTTAATTTAATAAAATCCTTATGATTTTCTACACTAATTTATTGTTATTTAACAATTTTATTGTAGTGAAACATTAAATACGTGTTGAAAATCATTATTATTGTCTCGGTCGGATTATTGCGTATTTTTCGCATGTACCCAATAATCAGGCATGATTTACCCGACGAGCTTTCGCTTCAACGACGATACGCACTTAGCCGGCAATTCCGGCACTTTGCCATCACGCTGCCGATGTTTCAATGTTTGCTGGGTTTGTATACGGTAAGCACTGCTGCGTGCACTAAATAGTCCACACGACCGGCCGGCCGTCTTGGCGCGACTCACGCGCATGTACGGCGTATCGCCGCGCATTTTACTATTAATAAGGTTATAAAATCCAGATGCCATTTTTTTAAACTAGGCAAAGTGCTGTAAAGGCGTAAAAATACAGTTACTAGTACCCAGTGTTTTCAGTTGAAACGGATGTGTGTAGTCAGTGCATCTTAAGCTTCTTGGAGCAAGAATACTCGCGAAAAAGGCAAAGGTAAGTTGATATTTTCATTTGGCATTTAATTGCATATCAGTGTTATGTGCTAACCAGTGGCGTATTTATGGGATGGGCTTATTTGCTTATAATAATAAAATTTCAGGGGGGGATAACCCCCTAATCCCCCTCTATCTACGCCACTGGTGGTTCGTGAACCATGTCGCATAAATACATAACTCAAATCTCGTCAACTATAAAAATAATATCAATTCATGTTTCAAAGAATACGTCAGTTATATACTAAATTATATTTCAGTATTGCATTCAAATATGGAAGATAATAGTAAAAAGAAGTACAAAGGCGGGGCAGAAAAGGCTAGAGAAAAAAAGAAGAAGGTTCTTGCTGAAATAGCTACTAAGTGCATTTCTTTGAAAGACATGTTTCCTGTCTCTTTAACAATTTCAACTACAACTATCGTCTCACCAAAAGTTACATCTACATCGTCAATAAGTTCCACTGCGTCGACTTCATATTCTAGTGTCCGTCCAGTGTCACCCACAATAGTCGTTCAACAGCAGCATACTACAAATTTAGAATCATCGGCAACCGATTATACTGGCGATTTTCCAAGTATAACTACTTTCAATTATTTTGAAAAACCGTCAAAAAACAATTTGCATCTGTACCTGTCTCATCACCCAATTCAACCATCTGATGATAAAATCAATTGTCCATTCAGTACTAAGAGAGCGTATTTCAAGAAAGATGCCACTAGAAGAAAATGGCTATCTTACTGTGATAAAAAGAAATCATTGTTTTGCTATATTTGTCTTGCGTTCGGGAATGCTCAGATGGAAAATGCATTCGTACATCAAGATGGATTCTCCATTTGGTCTCGTTTAACACAAAACATAGAACAGCACGAAAATACCATGCAACATAGGCATAGCATTGATGCATTTTTGAGAGAAAGTAAGAGTTTAGACATAAATTTATTAGTAACAATAAGAAATAATGACATTCGTAAGCAGCAAGTGGAACATAGGCGTAATATAATGAATAGAGTTATTGAAGTTGTGAAAGTTATTGGAAAGAGAGGATTGAGTTTCAGAGCCAAAACAAATGAAGCCGCATATAGTTTGACTGATGACTCAATTGATCATGGGAATTTTCTGGAATTAATAATCCTCATTGGCAAATTTGATCCTACCCTGCAGTCGCATCTTCAATACGTTGCTATTCAAAGTGAAAAAACTCAACAATCAAAAGACGAACTTCAACACAAAAACCAAGGGCGCGGTAATTTTGTTCCAATGTTATCAAAGCAGACAGTGCAGCTTGTTCTTAACGGAATTTCTCATCTAATGAAAAATGCCATTGCGGAAGAAATTAATTCAGCGAAGATGTTCAGTGTACAGATTGACTCTACCCAAGATGTTAACGTTTCAGACCAGTTCTCTATTGTAATTCGATACCTCAACAGTTTCGATAATATTAAAGAGAGAGAGTTAGTATTTCAAAAACTACATCGACAACTGGAAAATGTGTATTCGAGTTATTGAAAAGCATATTGGAACAATTGAATATAGACTTAAAACAATGTGTGGGAAGCTCCACAGATAGTGCGTCTAATATGAGGGGAGAATACAACGGGTTCACTGCTTGGTTGAGTTCTGTAGCTCCAACTCAATTGAACGTCTGGTGTTATGCACACAGACTTAATCTAGTCGTGTGCGATGTTACCGGAAATGCTTCAGCAGCGTCAAATCTGTTTGGAGCCATAAATTGTTGCGCCTCATTTCTGCATGATTCCTACCTGCGCATGGATATATGGAAGGAAAAATGTAAAAAAAGACGATTAAATTTGAGAGGCGAAACAAGGTGGAGTGCCAAAGACGTGGCACTAACAAAGCTGTTCGGTTCCTTTGATTCTCCAGGGGACTGCGTTTTTATAAATTTAATACTCACCATGCAGGAAATATGTGATAATCCTCAGTCGAAAGTAGATGCCCGCTATCAAGCACACAATTTTATAAAGAGTTTTTGTACCTTTGAAATAATATTCACAGCTAAAATATTCTTGAAACTCTTCAGTGTAACCGGTCCCCTCTCAAAATATCTACAAACTAAAGGCTTAGACATACTCACGGCATATAATATGGTGAAAGTCACTCTGGATAAGTTGAAGAAAATTAGGAACTTATTCACGACTGTCAAAGAAAAGACACTTGAATTTGTAGCCTGGGCAAATGAGCAACTGGCTGGAATAAATATAACCATCGAAGACGACTTCAGGGACATTAGAGTGCGGAAAAGAAAGCGAATGGACGGAGAGCAATGCGGCGACGACCCTATAAGAAATGCTGAGAAAAAAATCGAGGTTGATATTTTTAATGTTATAGTTGATAACATCATTAATTGTTTGGAAAAAAGATTTATACATTAAAAGTGCGATTCTTTTCGCAATCTACAACAAGTTAGTCTTACAAAGACTATATCAAACACTCATTGAAACAACTACTTCCCGCGCTAATACCCCGACGGACATTGAATTATACAACAAGTGTTTGCTGTTACATACAGTAACCTACTGCAAATGTAACAATTTGGGTCAAATTATTCAGGCCATCTATAGACGCGTTTCGAGATTTATCTCTCATCAGTATAGCTTTGCATTCCCTCTAAACAATTTGACACCTTAGACTGGCGGTCACGTTACCGTTCAAACATTAGTATAAATGAAATTGCCAATTCTTGGTTGCAGAATACTTCAAACATTAAAAGTGCGATTCTTTTCGCAATCTACAACAAGTTAGTCTTACAAAGACTATATCAAACACTCATTGAAACAACTACTTCCCGGGCTAATACCCCGACGGACATTGAATTATACAACAAGTGTTTGCTGTTACATACAGTAACCTACTGCAAATGTAACAATTTGGGTCAAATTATTCAGGCCATCTATAGACGCGTTTCGAGATTTATCTCTCATCAGTATAGCTTTGCATTCCCTCTAAACAATTTGACACCTTAGACTGGCGGTCACGTTACCGTTCAAACATTAGTATAAATGAAATTGCCAATTCTTGGTTGCAGAATACTTCAAACATTAAAAGTGCGATTCTTTTCGCAATCTACAACAAGTTAGTCTTACAAAGACTATATCAAACACTCATTGAAACAACTACTTCCCGGGCTAATACCCCGACGGACATTGAATGACCCAAATTGTTACATTTGCAGTAGGTTACTGTATGTAACAGCAAACACTTGTTGTATAATTCAATGTCCGTCGGGGTATTAGCCCGGGAAGTAGTTGTTTCAATGAGTGTTTGATATAGTCTTTGTAAGACTAACTTGTTGTAGATTGCGAAAAGAATCGCACTTTTAATGTTTGAAGTATTCTGCAACCAAGAATTGGCAATTTCATTTATACTAAAAAGATTTATGTCGGTACCAGATACTATCTACCACGATTTGTCTGTCCTAGATCCAAAAAACTTCGTTGAAAATAAAATCAAATTGGAACAGAAACGGATCACATTGCATAAGTTAAGCGAAGTACTTGCACCACACTGTTCCGGTATGCAACTTGCCGCCGGAAGTTTAAAAGATGAATTATTAGATTTTATGGAAAATTGGATACATTTGAGAGAAACAGCGAATGATCCAACTCAGAAAACACGAGAACCACTTTCTGATGCTGACAAGGATTCTGAATCTGAATCGGAACTGAACCAAGAAACATTTGAATACCGTGGCTTAAGAATTTGCCGAGATTATCCTCTATGCTGCTACAAAGTGTTGAAGAAACGTAATTTATATTATAACTGTTACCCTCTTCTGACAATGGCGTACAAATACTTATTAACAATATCAATCTCACAGGTATCATGTGAGCGATCATTTTCTAAATTGAAATATATTTTAAATCGAATGCGAAGCAGCTTAAGCCAAGACAATTTAGAAATATGTATGTTGATGTCGGTAGAGGGAAGTTTGTTGCCTAAAATAAAAAATGAGGATATAATGAGTTATATGGCTGAACAAAGCAGCGTTTATAGAAATCTACTTTTTTAAGATTGTTGTATTGTATTTGTTCTATGTTGTGTGAAATATATTAAATATGAAGTGATCTATTTTTTTTACTGCCAATCATTAAATATACTCAAGGTAAATGCTATGTGGGCTGGTAAAACTTTCAAATCACAACTGTCCCCAGTCCGCCCCTGATGTTCAGAGATAAAAAAATGGTATCGCATGGTATATTACATCTTTATTCAGACATAACTTATATATTGTACATAGAAATAAATATAATAAATGTATTTGTTAGTATGTCCTTGTCTGGGCTATCGAAATCATTCTGCCATATTTTTTTATTTATGCATAAAGCATATATTTTCAGGCATTCGTTGAAAAGTGGTCAATTTGATTAGAAGTTTCAAGTGTTTTTCTTCCCACTGAGTAAACACATGTAAATAATGTTGCAGAAACATTAAAACAACGTTTAATATTATTACAATGTTGATAAAACGTCATTTGTTTGTTTTTTGCTCCGTGGGTTAACTCGAAATTTTACCTTATGTTTAATTCTGAAGTGAAAACGTTTATCAGCAGATTCGAAGCTTTTGTAAAAGCAGCGAATGCCGAAAAATGTATTAATCTTAAAATTTTACGACATTCGTTCTTTTAAAAAGAGTTCAATTTGTAAATTTAAACGAGTGTTTTCCACTCCCAGACTAAGCATGAAGTAAAATTTCGAGTTTAGAAAAGCCTGAAAATTTGGTTTGGTCGCGTAGCGCGTAGCGCTACGCGGCCAAACCAAATTTTCAGGCTTTTCTAAACTCGAAATTTTACTTCATGCGCCACGCGTATAAAACACTGATTTGATATAAAGTTTAGAATACACGTCTTTAGCATACTGTTTTAGTAGGATACTTTAAACTTCAGTTGAAATCAGTGTTTTGTACGCGTGGCGCATGAAGTAAAATTTCG
Source organism: Philonthus cognatus (assembly GCA_932526585.2). NCBI lineage: Eukaryota > Metazoa > Arthropoda > Insecta > Coleoptera > Staphylinidae > Philonthus > Philonthus cognatus. Next base: position 50,489,598 of record OW052247.1, on the reverse strand, counting down.
AGTTTAGAAAAGCCTGAAAATTTGGTTTGGCCGCGTAGCGCTACGCGCTACGCGGCCAAACCAAATTTTCAGGCTTTTCTAAACTCGAAATTTTACTTCATGCTTAGTCTGGGAGTGGAAAACACTCGTTTAACGCTTCAATTTGAATTCGTTCTAAAAATCTAAATATTTACAGTGTAAACAAATATTATATTGAGATATGTATACTTAAAAGACAAAGACTAAGGCCCAGTTGCACCAGAAATGTTGAACTCAGGTTCAAGCTGAACTCAAGTTCAAGATGACAGATCCTATTATTGTAATGTCAATTTGAAGTTAAGTTCAGAGTTGAACCAGTTTAACGTGTTTGGTGCAACTGGCCCTAAATGTTCAAAATAGTATTGAAATCCTTTTTCTGAGAAACAAAACTTATTGTAATTCAAAGCCAGCACTAAGCATAACAAAACATTCTCATAAGGTTTTTTTCTTAAAACAAGTAAAGTAAGTAAATGTGGCCGGAAGGCGTATTTGTTAACCATTTTTTATCGAGATTGCAAAAAATAGACCAAAAGAAGAAATGTCGCTTGATATTTCTAAACGTGCAGTCAGTTAGGAATAAATTAGACCAACTAGACATTCTACTAAACAATGAATTTAATTCTATATCTATACTATGTTTAACAGAACACTGGCTAAACGATAATGAAATGTGCTTAATAAATTTTAAAAACTATAATTTAACATCCATATTCACTGGAAAAACATCTTATGGCGGCTCACTTATACTAGCAAAAAACAATATTAAAACAGAATCAGTCTTACATAATTACTCAGTAGAAAATGAAATAGAACTCTCTTGCACACTCTTATCAGATATAAACATTATCATTATCAACATATATCGGCCTCCAAATGGTAAGATTGATATATTTCTTAACGGAATAAATTCTTTACTGACATCTCTTGATATAACAAAAAGTATTATAATCGGAGGCGATTTTAATATCAACTTTAACAATATAAACTCTAAAGATGTACTCAAGCTATACGGTTTTTTTAGAAGCGTTGGATTGTTTCCATTAGTTCAATACTAGGTTTAACAACAGAATAGATAACATCTTCAGTAATATACATTCATTAATAGTAAATTCCTTGTTTACTGGTTTGTCGGATCATGTGGCTATTGATGTTCGACTGAAAATACCAACAATGCGCCCCTTGGACAATACAAGGGTGATAAGACCTATTACAATGTCTGGTAAGTTTCAGTTGTATCTTCTTCTGCATGATGTCGATTGGTCATTCATTGAAGAAAATACAACTTCAACTGACTGTAAGTTCGATACATTCATGAATATCTTAAATAATGCTATTACGACTGCCTTCCCACGAAAGTCGTACAAACAAAAACAGACTACTTCGCATACAATTAGCGTAAATATTTTAAAAATGAAAGATACCCTTCAATTAGTTGATGAGGCTTATCAGCAAAATAAAAGTGCCAAATACAAAGAATTGCGTGACAAAACAAGATTGGAATACAAAAAACTAATCATAAACGAACACCGAGAAATTAATAAATCTAAACTGCATTCATCCTGCAATAATCAAAAGGTTATGTGGAATATTATAAACTCCCATAGGAATAAACAGCCAAATGTCCCACTTATGCCCGAAGCAAACGATTTTGCTAATTATTTGTCAATTATAGCATCCAATTTGCTAGATATAGAAAATAGTTCATTTAAAGTTACTGATTTTCAATTACTTAGTATAAATCATAATGATTCATCATATTTTAAATTTGAATTAATATCCAACATTGCTGTAAGATCCTCTATCATGTCTCTTAAAAATAGCCAATGTGGGGATATTTATGAATGTACCGCTAGCATAGTCAAGTCAGTGAAAGAGTTACTAATTCCACCACTAACACGTCTATTCAATGTAGCAATACCAGACGGGATTTTCCCTTCTTGCCTCAAAAAGGCAATAGTCATCCCAGTCTATAAAAAAGGATCCAAAACAGATGTTAAGAATTACAGACCTATATCAATCTTGCCGACAATCGCAAAAGTATTTGAAGATATACTGAAATGTCAATTAATTTGTTTCATTAATAAATCTGAATTATTATCAAAGAGTCAGTATGGATTCAGATACGGACGTTCTACTACTAGTGCTACCTTACAGCTTGTTGAGAAATGCCTTGAAGCATTTAATGATCATGAGGTAATACAGGCGACCTTTCTTGATTTACAAGAAGCATTTGATAGCATGGACCATGAGACTCTTCTCAAAAAGCTATATATGTACAACTTTGACCATTCTAGTTGCAAGCTCATTATGAGTTACTTGGCCAACAGAATACAAGCAGTTAAAACTCAAAATAAACTATCATTAGAGTATATTAGTTACAAAGGTGTACCACAGGGTTCCAAACTGGGCCCTGTAATATTTTTACTGTACATTAATGATCTATGTAAATACATTGGCGAAGACAATATCATACTATTTGCAGATGATACTACATTGATAAATCAAGGAAGGTCGCAAGACGAACTTAGAAACGAATGCTCTGTCATAGTCAATCAGGCTACTAATTGGTTCTCTGCAAATAAACTATTACTTAATAATGACAAAACAACAAATATACAGTTTAACTTGAAAAGGCTACCTAATCAAAACTTGACTCTCGAGGTAAAATTTTTAGGGTTATATCTGGATAGTAAATTAACTTGGAAATCTCATACTTCTAAGATTGTTTTGACAATAAATAAGAATATATTCTTACTTCGTCGGCCCTCGCCAGTTGTTGATTTTGAAACTCTCAAAATGTGCTATCACTCATTAATAGAGTCATATATACGATATGGCATAATTGTTTGGGGACACTCCCCAGGCTCACTCAATGTATTTTCGGCTCAGCGTAAAGCAATTCGAATTCTTTGTAATCTGGGTTTACTGAAGATTGTAAAGACGACTTCAGGCAACTGAAAGTACTTACACTCCCATCTATATATATATAATGGAATGTCTAATGCATATTCATGAAAACATAAACCATTACTGCACTAACCAAGATCTAAGTAACAGTACAATAAAAACAAGCACAACAAAACAGCACTCGATTTTTTGGAATACGTTTATATAACTCAATTCCAGAAAAATATAAACAGCTAACGCCAAATGATTTTAAGTATGAAATTAAGTCAATGTTAATAGAAAATGCGTTTTATTCCATAGAAGATTTCTTTGTTAAATTTAAATATTAGATGTATTATTGTTTCTTTTGTATAGACTTATTTACCTGTGGGCATAAAGTTATTATTATTATTATTATTATTAAAGTATTTCAGCACTAGAATCAGCGACGGTTCGCAGCCTAACTTCAGGGTCAGCCACAGCGCCAAGGCACACAAAATTTGAGGTTTGTAAATACAAGGAATTGCACAACAAAGTCACCATTCAATAACGGATACATATTACCTTGGGTCTCTGGCCGACCCTGAAGTTAGGCTGCGAGCCGTCACTGACTAGAATGTAAACCTTAATTGTGTAATGTATTCTAGAAGAATCAAATTCAAATAATAATACTGCGGAAAAGAAATGCATCGATGAGAAACCTTTAAAAATAAACGAAATTTCCGAAGAGGAAATGGAAAATAATTTATGTGTTGAAACCCCGTCACAAACAGAACTTCAAGAAATCGAGAATTTGGAAAACCCCAAAAATATCGATCACGGAAATACAATCCTTGCCAAAATTCCGTCACGCGAAGAAATCAGGAAAATCGAACGCGAAGAATTGGATTCAACCGAAAAATCTCATTTCAAACGTGAAGAATTGGATTCAACCGGAAAATCTCATTTAGGCGGAATTTTAACGGTGGAAGGTGAAGAAAAAAAAAAGTGCTGTTCGAAAAAAAAATCGAAGATTATTGAAGATAAAAATGCGAGTGTTTTGAGCGTTGGGGCGTTTAGCACGGCTTCTTTGGATGATGTTTTTTTGGAGGAAGGTAAGTGTTCGGATAAAGTAATTAATTGAGGAAACAAAAAACTGTCTGGTTATAATAAAGTGGTTGTTACTAAACTTGCACGACAAGTTACAATCGACAAACTTGTTTTGCACATTAACCCATTAACGGCCAAACAATTATAGAAGTTAACTCTTAAAGTGGATTTTAGGTAAAAATCTACACTTCTTTATATGATTTTTACAAATGCCTCATTGTATTACATTCTGTAAATTTTTCTTTAACATATAAATATTGTATACGCTGTAAATGCAAGGCATTCGTCGATTTTTTATAAAAACTGGAGTATAGAACGTGTATTTCCACTCCCAGACTAAGCATGAAGTAAAATTTCGAGTTTAGAAAAGCCCCGCGTAGAAAATTTGTCTCGGGTCGCGCAGCGACCCGAGACAAATTTTCACGGGGCTTTTCTAAACTCGAAATTTTACTTCATGCGCCACGCGTATAAAACACTGAAATATTGTGAAGTTGGAAATACACTGAAAACATTTTAACATTTGGTGCCAGTTGCACCAAACACGTTGAACGTTATAACTGACATTAGAACAATAGGGACCTACTGAACAAAAAACAAACAAATAACGTTATATCAACATTGTAACAACATTAAACGTTGTATTAATGTTGATGAAACATTACTTCAATGTGTTTATTCAGTGGGAACTGTCATCTTGAACTCAAGTTCAACGTTTTCTGGTGCAACTGGGCCTTAGCGAGATTTGACTTTAAACCGATGATTTATTTTATTCCAACTATATTTTACTTTTAGAAAAAAGCGTTCCGATAAAAACACAACAAAACCCGAATTTGGTAATCCGCAAATATTGCGATAATTCAACGCAAGATAGTCGAAAACCGCCTTTGAAGCCGAAAACAATCAATGCTTCCTCTTCATACCACGTTCCTTATTCAACTGTTGATCGCGGAAATCAAAGAAAATCTATCGAACCTAAATCTTCATGCCTCCGAAAAACGTGCCCCTATAAAAAGTATTTAAAAGTTAAATCTAGCGTTGACAGAAGCACTTCAGCAGATAGAGGGCTTACAAAAAGATTTGCCGATTACGACAAGGAAGAGGTCGAGGTTGGAAGTCACAGGTTTGATTGCGACGAAGGAAAATTTTGCGGTTCGAAAATGTGCCAGAAACATAAGGTTGAAGATTCAACAGTGCATACTAGAATATCCGAAGAGAGCATTAATAGCAGAAGGTAACCCACTGAGCAAATCCATTTAAATAATGTTTCAATAACATTAAAACAACGTTTAATGTTGCTACAATGTTGATATAACGTTATTTGTTTATTTTTTGCTTAGTGGGAAGTTTTAATCAGCGGCGGCTCGCGGCCTAACTTCAGGGTAGGCCATAGACCCAAGGTAATACAGGGTGGTCAACTAAGGAATTCCGATTTAAAAGAGAAATAAAACAAAAACTATCAAGTCAATTATAATTTTTTTTTTACAAATAATGTTCAGCTCTTTGGAAATTCATTTCTTAAAAATTACGCTGTCCAAATGTCCACCGTTTTTCTGCTGGCACTCTTCGAGTCGAACCCCGACATTTAGAAAAACACGTCGCAAAGTTTCTGGACCGATGGCTTGAATTTCCTGGCGGATATTTTCCTTCAACGCAATTAGAGTGCGGGGATTGTTGCGGTAGACTACACTTTTGAGGTATCCCCATAAGTAAAAGTCGCAAGGTGTCAAGTCCGGGCTTCTGGGGGGCCATGGAAGGTCTCCACGCCGAGAAATCAATTTTTCAGGAAAAAGCGCCTGAATAACAGGTAAAGACCGATTTGAAGTGTGACAAGTGGCCCCGTCTTGCTGAAACCAAGTGTCCCGATTGTATCCATCAAAGTCTTGAAGGGCTGGTTCAAAAAAATTGTTCAACATGTCCACATAACGATCAGAATTCACTGTTACTGCTCGGCCGCGTCCGTCTTCGAAAAAGTACGGGCCAATAATGCCTTGTGCGTGTATTGCACACCAAACTGTGACCTTCAGACTATGCAATTGAGTTTCATGTTGCTGTTTGGGGTTTTCTGAAGACCAATACCGGCAATTCTGTTTGTTTACATAGCCGTTCAGATGAAAATGGGCTTCATCAGAGAAAAAAATGTTGTCGTACGCTTGAAATCGGTTCACCATTTCATTGACGTAATCAAGGCGTTGTTGATGGTCCCCTGGCTTTAATTCCTGCACTAATTGGATCTTGTAGGGGTGCATGTGTAAATCTTTATGAAGAATGTTTATCAATGACGATCTCTTCACATTTAGAGTGGCCGCGCGCCGGCGTGTCGAGAGGCCCGGTTGGTTGCGAACAGATGCTCTCATTCGCTCTACGTTTGCATCGTTTCTCACAGACCGTCGACGGTTTATCACTCGCTGGGGCAATGTCGAACCAGTTTCTTCGAATGTTCTGACCCATTTCCGAATGAGTTGAGCACTCGGACATTGGTTAAGATTGTGCAAAGCATAATGTGCACGAAAACGACGACGCACAATAATGCAAGAATTTTGATTTTGGTAATAAGCGCGCACACAGAACGAACGCTCCTCACCCGTCCAGCGAACCATGGCGACTGAATTTCCATGAGCCCCTCCTTCGTTTAAGACCAACCCCACTTCTCTATTCCTATTCAAAACAATTTTAGAGCGCTTGTAAATCGAAATTCCTTAGTTGACCACCCAGTATATATTCGTTATTGAAAGGTTACTTTGTTGTGCAATTCCTTGTATTTATAAAGCGCGATCCCAACCTCAAATTTTGTGTGCCTTGGCGCTGTGGCCTACCCTGAAGTTAGGCCGCTATCCGCCGCTGGTTTTAATAAATGTTAAAATGCTTAAATTAAATTTTATCTATTAGGTGTAGGGTTAAAAAAAACAGTGGGCCTATTCATAGCACCGATGCAATTTGTCATCGGTGAGAAGTCGCACTGATGACGTCATTTTAGGAAGAATTCACCAAACCGTATGGCAGTGGTGGGGAAACTTTTTTTAAGACGGGCCATTTGTAATAACCAGACAATCGTAGCGGGACAAAGAATAATGCTTAATCGTTAAAAAATATATGTGTTCTATAAACATATACATATATTATTACATACACTTATTATTTTAATAGTAAAAAAGCAAAAGGTAAGAAAATTATAATCACAAAATATAAAATGAATTTAGTGTAGTTCTTGATGTGAAGTATTATCACTTTATTTTCTGGTGTCATTACTGGTTGATGGTGCATGAGAAAAATGAAATTGAGACTGTTTCATAAAAATTTCATTATAGTCCGGTTCCATTTGCGAAGCAGAAATTCTTAAAACTGATGAAAGGTGCTCATCTGTAATTCTGTTTCTTAAAGAAGTTTTCCTAAGCTTCATTGTTGAAAAGATTTGTTCGCATATATAAGATGAGCCGAACATTGTCATTATCTTCATTGCATGAGTAATTAGATTTGGGAAATTATCTGGACTTAAATTTTTATAAAATTCTAGTAATGGTACTGTATGAAAAGTTTGTTTCAGGAGAGTATTACAGTTCAGTTCTATTAACTCAAGTTGAAATTTTGCATCAACTTCTTCGTAATTAACATTGAATGGGGTCGCAAAAATACTAAACTCTGGTTCAATTTTTCTAAAGTCCTGAAATCTCCTTTCAAATTCTGAAGATAGTTTTCTCAAATTAATTTCGTATTTTTTAATCTTATTGTTTGATATAGTGAATTTTAAAGATTGTATTCTTGGAAAATGAGAAAAATCAGATTTAGAGATCTTTTCAGGTATTGCCAAATATCGTGAAAAAACTGATTTTTCCCTTGCAATTTGAGATTAAGATTATTTATGTGTACGAGGTCTGTGAAAAAAGCGAAATCAGAAAGCCACGTTTCGTTTTCTAACACGTCAAATTGATTATAAATGTCTTTATCAAGAAGAAAATTCACAATATCGTCTTTTAAATCCCAAATTCTTTCAAATACTTTTCCAGCACTTAACCAACGAACTTTTGAATAATACAGGATATCGGAATGCTCAGCATGTACGGACTCCAAAAACTGTTGAAACTGGCGATGTAATAATCCTCTGGAACGAATCATATTTACTAGTTTTACAACAATATTAAGTATATGGTCAATATCTAAAGCCGATTTACAGAGAGCATCCTGATGTATAAGGCAATGCAAAAAAACAACATCATTTTCCGGATACTTAGAATTAAATTTCCCAACAAATCCTTGATTGATTCCAACCATATTAGGAGCACCATCTGTAGTTACATTACATAACTTATCAATAGGTAAACGAAGTTTATCGATGCACTTTTCAAATTCACAAAATATATCGGCACCAGTCGTTCCTTTCATTGACTGCAGCCCTGCAAGTTCTTCTGTAATTTCAAAGTGGGCGTTGATTCCTCTTACAAATATGAGTAACTGCGCAGTATCGCTGATATCTGTACTTTCATCCATGGTAATTGAATAAAAAATAAATTTTTGAGTTTTTGTAGTCAGTTGTGAAATTAGATTTTTATCAATATTTTCAATTCTCTCGGTGATTGTTCTTCTTGAGAGAGACAGTGACTGAAAATCATTTTTCATTTCAGGGCACATAATATCGCACACATCTATCATGCATTGCTTTATAAATTCACCATCTGAAAATTCTTTATTAGATTTAGCCAAATATTATAAGCCAACACATAACTGGCTTTCGTAGCGCATCTTTGAGAATGATTAGCTCTCTGAAATAATTGTTGTTGACTTGATAAATTTTTTATTAAATCTTTCGATTTAATTGTTTTCACCTCTTCACTTAACGATGAGTAGGAGTGGTTTTCATGTTTGCTCTTGAAATGGCGTTGAATGTTATATTCTTTTAAAACTGCAACAGTTGTATTGCAAAGTAAGCACACAGGTTTTTCTTTAAATAAAGTAAAGAAATATTTCACGTCCATTCTTCTTTAAAAACTCGACATTCTGAATCCACTTTTCTTTTTTTAACATCCATTTTAGACGTTACCTACTACGGAGAACAACACACAGAAACGCAATTGACGAAAGCTTACTGCTAACTAATGCTCTTGCGCGGGTGTTTGTTGAGGCAGTGGGAGTTTCGGGGATTACACAAACAATTACTCGAGTCACAGCGGGTCATTGCAGATGACTGACTAAGTCGCTAACTAACTGATCTTCGGGCGGCCTCGCTTGTATTTATACCTACCTGCAAGGATTGTTCGGGAGTTGGATTTTTCAGGTTCTTTCGAGAAAACAAGTTTCGAGCGAAGATGAGTCATCTGTTTAGGTCGGATGGATTTATCCAGAATACTATTGTGTTTTGAATATCGCCGCAGGTAGTTTTTATGCGGGTCGTCACATTACGAAGTAAGAACGCGTTCAAACATTCTCACGACGCCACTCTTAAACGGGCCGGATTAAACCTTTCCGCGGGCCGGACTTGGCCCGCGGGCCGTAGTTTCCCCATCACTGCCGTATGGAGTTAAATTACGTCATTTTAGAGCAAGTTCTCACCGATCACAAATTGCATGGGTGCTGTGAATAGCCCAGGGCTTCGAACGGGAGTTTAATCGAAAACAACCGTTATTTTTGTCGGAACGAAAAAACGGAGTTGAACCAAACAAAAAATAAATATTGGTTTGATTCAAACAATGTTTTTAATTATGGTCAAAACTAGTTATAATACAAGTAATCCCAAATTCAAATTTTAAAAATTAATCACGAAAACCGGAACTGAAGATACAGGAAATTTTTCTTTTAAGTATATATATCCCATTGAATACGCTGTAAATGTTCATGCATTCTTTGAATTTATAAAAATGTTTAATTTAAAGCTTCTAAAGACAGTTTCCACTCCCTGTTTAAGCATGAAGTAAAATTCGAGTTTAGAAAAGCCTTAAAATTTGGTTTGGTCGCTCCGCGAAGCGGAGCGACCAATCGTAGTAAGAAAAATGTGCTCTTTCAAAATATGTAATAACTACAATATACTCCTTCCATAGTTGTCAAGTTATTTTCATTCAAAGTCAAAATTTGTGTTTTTTACCCTGATTTTTGTAGACGTTTAGTTTAAAACAATCATAACTCAAAAAAACAAGCACGGATTTTTATAAGTGTTATACGTGTTTCTGTGAGTGTTAAGGAAGCTAGACTCTTTCAAAATATGTAAATTATAAAATATCCCTTGCTTACTTTTCGAGTAATTTTTACTAAAAGTCAGAATTTGTTTTTTTTACGCTGATATTTTGTAGAAGTTGGATTTGAAACAATCATGACAAAAAGAACAATCATGGATTTTTATAAAATTTTCTGTGGGTGTTGGGGAAACTATACTCTCAAAATATGTATAAGCTATAAAATACATCTTCTTTAGTTTTTGAGTTATCTTCACTCAAAGTCAGAATTTGTGTTTTTCTACCCTGATTTTTGTAGATGTTGGGTTTAAAACAATCATAACTTAAAAAAACGAGCACGGATTTTTATAAAACTTTCTGTGAGTGTTACTCTTTCAAAATCTGTACAAATTATAAAATATCCCTTACTTAGTTTTCGAGTTATTTTCACTGAACTGCAGGACACATGAACATCGACATTTCGAACGCACATTGCGGTCCTTGGATACTGTTCCTAGACCACTCCTGGCTGAGGGTCGATTCAATTTCCACGACTGTCCGGTGTCGGCAACGTGTCCGGCACGTCGGGACGAAGCCCCCGTTTCGACGCGGCAGAGATCGGTCCCGTCCTCTCAAAACAGTCACGAGTGTCGCGCGCACGCGAACACGCACGGCGTTGGCGCCTTAGGCCGGTCGTCCACTATAAGCGACAACACGCGGCTACGTGCTCACGCGATACGAGCGGCAACGGGCGGCTGCAAGAGTAGCGGCTACACGCGACAGGGGTACACTGCATGTGACTTCGCGCTGCTCAGTTTGTTAGAACCGTCAAAGTTGTGAATTTAAAATAGAGTTCAATTTGAAGCTATAAACGAGTGTTTTACACTCCCAGACTAAGCATGAAGTAAAATTTCGAGTTTAGAAAAGCCCCGTGAAAATTTGTCGAGGGTCGCGCAGCGACCCGAGACAAATTTTCAGGGCTTTTCTAAACTCGAAATTTTACTTCATGCGCCACACGTACAAAACAAAAATACTGGGAATTTATTTATATTTGAACCTCACTTGAAATCAGTGCTTTATACGCGTGGCGCATGAAGTAAAATTTCGAGTTTAGAAAAGCCCAGAAAATTTGTCTCGGGTCGCTGCGCGACCCTCGACAAATTTTCACGGGGCTTTTCTAAACTCGAAATTTTACTTCATGCTTAGTCTGGGAGTGGAAAACACTCGTTTAAAGTTTTAAAAAGTAGTCGGAAAATTTACAGTAAACCCAATATTAAAAAAAAGGGAATCACTGGGAGAATTTCATCATCTCCACAGCGATCTAGAACAAGATCCCCAGAAATTTAGTGACTATTATCGAATGACCCCAGAAACCTTCAAATATATTTTGAAAGCTATAGGGCCCATTGTTGCTAAAGAGAGTAATTTCCGGAAGACAATATCACCAGCGGAACGTCTAAGTGTAACTCTAAGCGGCTTTAATTATAAATGTATTTTTTTATTTAGTTTTATTAGTTACAATTTAAAGAAGAAATATGAAAGCAATAAAATGACAAAAATAAATGAACTGAAAGTGCCAATTATGTAATTTGTAGTATTTTTAAAAATCAAATTAATATTTATAAAATATAAATTATAAAAATTGGTGAACTATTTCGCTTCTCCACAAACTGTGTCTCTGATGAGACATTATAATTAAATATTAATTGAAACAACTACTTCTCGAGCTACTACCCCGACGGATATTGTATTATACTATGAATATTTGTTGTTACACGCTTACCTAAGCATAATGTAACGTTTGGATCAAATTATTATCAACTTTACTAAATGTACTAAATTAATAAAAATTAAAAGATAAGTGTTAGACCATCTATAGACGCGATTCGAGAGTTTTCTCACATCAGTATAGCTTTGCTTTAGACTTATAATGCAAAAAAATATATATAATATTTATAATATAGAATATTTAAATTATATATATTTTTTGAAGCAAAGCTGTACTGATGAGAGAAAAATCTCGGAACGCGTCTATAGATCGTCTAACACTTTTCCTTTAATTTTTATTCATTCTTTACTTTTAGTAAAGTGGATAATAATTTAATCCGAACGTTACATTATGCTTAGGTAGGCGTGTAACAACAAATATTCATTGTATAATATAATATCTGTCGGGGTAGTAGCCCAGGAAGTAGTTATTTCAATTATTATTTAATTATAATGTCTCATCAGAGACACAGTTTGTGGAGAAGCGAAATAGTTCACCAATTTTTATAATTTATATTTTATAAATATTAATTTGATTTTTCAAAATGACAAAATCTAAAAATATGCGCTCATGCAATGTCCTTGCTAAAATTTGTTAAGTATTTCAACATTCGCACTTCCGGTTATTGATGTGGCACTGCTCAGCAGGTAATCACAAGTTATGCTATTTTCTTTCATTTTATTTTAATGAAATTCATGCTATTATAGAAAAATCAACTCAATGGATGAGTCGACTAATCCTTTATTTGCTTATATTGAAAATATGAAATAAATAGCTGTGTAAATAACGAAATTACAGCCGTAAAATGGAAGCGTAAAGGCGCAGGACTAGACGCGGCTACGAGCGACAGATCCCATTTCCTTGGGACTTGACGCAGCTACACGCTCGGCGCGAGAATCCGCATGTCCGCGCACGCTTGCAGTGGACGAGATTCATTGGATTTACACACGTCGGGATCTGTCGCGCGTATACGCATGTTGCCGCTAGGATCGCGTGAGCGCGTAGCCGCGTGTTGTCGCTTCCAGTGGACGACCGGCCTTAGGCGTTGTCGCGTCGTCTCGCAGCCTCCGGTGATGATTAACAAAAAATATTTCACAGAATTTCTTCTACCCTGATTTTTTGTAGAAGTTGGATTTGAAACAATCATGACTCAAGAAGAACAAGCATGGATTTTTATAAAACTTTCTGTGGGTGTTGAGGAAACCATACGCTTTCAAAATATGTATAATCTATAAAACACACCTTCTTTAGTTTTCGAATTATCGTCACTCAAAGTCAGAATTTGTGTTTTTTACCCTGATTTTTGTAGACGTTGGGTTTAAAACAATCATAATTCAAAAAAACAAGCATAGATTTTTATACAACTTTTTGTGGGTTTTAATAAAATTGTGCTCTTTCAAAATATGTAGAAATTAGAAAATACCCCTTCCTGAGTTTTCGAGGCATTTTCACTCAAAGTCAGAATTTGTGTTTTTTTTACCCAAATGTATGTTAAAGTTGGATTTAAAACAATCATGATTCAAAAAACCAATCATGGATTTTCATAAAACTTTCTGTGGGTGTTGAGGAAACTATTCTTTTTCAAAAGATAATAAAAGATACAGGGATTCATGTCGCGGCCTATTTAAAACAAATCACATATTAACAGTAGTGGCACTGTACATTTATGAAAGTCTTTCATATATTTTTCAAAACAAAGAAAAATTCAGACTGTTCCTTAACCAAAATTCCCACAATACACGGAATGCAAATATTAGTTATATCTACCCAAAACACAATTTGTCTATGGTTGAAAAGACCCCTTACTACGCCATGATGAAATTATTTAATACTCTTCCAGCTAGATACAGAAACATGATTTATTCACATACTTTTAAGAATGAAATCGAAACTCTCTTAGTACAAATAGAACCATATACGATGGCAGAATATTTCAATTATTTCTGAATTGGGCCAGGCCTACAATAGTTATAGTAGTTGTTTTTTGTGACGATTTTCCTTGTTATATACTCACTTATTATTATATGTATGTATATCCAAAAGAAAATAAATGGCTTAAGTAAGTAAGTAAGTAAGTAAGTAAAATATGTAAAGATGATAAAACACCGAGTAATTTTCACTCAAAAATTTGCTTTTTTTACCCTAATTTATGTTGAAGTTGGGTTTAAAACAATCATAACTAAAAAAACCAAGCATGGATTTTTATACAACTCTTTGTGGATGTTTAGAAAGTTATGCACTTTAAAATCATATAAAAGTTATAAACCACCCCTTCCATAGTTTTTGAGTTATTTTCACTCAAAGTCAGAAAGTTTGTTTTTGTACCCTGATTTTTGTAAACGTTGGATTTAAAATAATCAAATCTCAAAAAAACAAGCATTTATTTTTATGAAACTTTCTGTGGGTGTTAAGGAAACAGCGCATATTTGAGTTAGCTTGATGCAACTATAATTTATTTTAAATTACATTTAAAATAAATTATTTTAAATTACATTAAAAATAAATTATAGTTGCATCAAGCTAACTCAAATATGCGCTGTTTCCTTAACACCCACAGAAAGTTTCATAAAAATCAATGCTTGTTTTTTTGAGATTTGATTATTTTAAATCCAACGTTTACAAAAATCAGGGTACAAAAACAAACTTTCTGACTTTGAGTGAAAATAACTCAAAAACTATGGAAGGGGTGGTTTATAACTTTTATATGATTTTAAAGTGCATAACTTTCTTAACATCCACAAAAAGTTGTATAAAAATCCATGCTTGGTTTTTTTAGTTATGATTGTTTTAAACCCAACTTCAACATAAATTCGGGTAAAAAAAAGCAAATTCTGATTTGAGTGAAAATTACAGGAAAACTGATCAAGGGGTATTTTATCATTTTTACATATTTTGAAAAAGAATAGTTTCCTTAACACCCACAGAAAGTTTTATGAATATCCATGATTCTTTTTTTGAGTCGTGATTGTTTTAAATCCAACTTCAACATACATTTAGGTAAAAAAACACAAATTCTGACTTTGAGTGAAAATAACTCGAAAACTAAGGAAGGGGTATTTTCTAATTTTTACATATTTTAAAAGAGCACAATTTTATTAAAACCCACAAAAAGTTGTATAAAAATCTATGCTTGTTTTTTTGAGTTATGATTGTTCTGGCTAAGATAGTAGCATAATAATGCGCCAAAAGTGCGTCATCAATACGTCATTTAGAGGATTAAAAATAAGTGGACGATTGTATTCTTTAGTCATAGAAATTTGTTTTAAACGAGTGTTTTCCACTCCCTGTTTAAGCATGAAGTAAAATTTCGAGTTTAGAAAAGCCTGAAAGTTTGGTTTGGTCGCTCCAAACTTTCTGGCTTTTCTAAACTCGAAATTTTACTTCATGCGCCACCCGTATAAAACACTGAAATATTGTGAAATTTACAATATGCGACTAAAGCAAGCTGTTAAAGATGTATATTTTGAACATCACTTGAAATGGTAACATAATAATGCGCCAAAAGTGCGTCATTTAGAGGATCAAAAACAAGTGGACGATTGTAATCTTTAGTCATAGAAATTTGTTTTAAACGAGTGTTTTCCACTCCCAGGCTAAGCATGAAGTAAAATTTCGAGTTTAGAAAAGCCTGAAAATTTGGTTTGGTCGCGTAGCGCGAAGCGCGGAGCGGCCAAACCAAATTTTCAGGCTTTTCTAAACTCGAAATTTTACTTCATGCGCCACGTGTATTAGACACTAAAAACTCTGAAATATTGTAAACAAGCAAACTTCATTTAAAATCAGTGTTTTATACGCGTGGCGCATGAAGTAAAATTTCGAGTTTAGAAAAGCCTGAAAATTTGGTTTGGTCGCTCCGCGCTTCGCGCTACGCGACCAAACCAAATTTTCAGGCTTTTCTAAACTCGAAATTTTACTTCATGCTTAGCCTGGGAGTGAAAAACACTCGCTTAAAGCTTCAAATTAAATTCTTCTAATCCATATGCATTCGTTGCACATTTTTCGATGCTTGGTTTATTAGAAGAATTTAATTTTAAGTTTTAAGCGAGTGTTTTCCACTCCCAGGCTAAGCATGAAGTAAAATTTCGAGTTTAGAAAAGCCTGAAAGTTTGGTTTGGTCGCTCCGCGAAGCGGAGCGGCCAAACCAAACTTTCAGGCTTTTCTAAACTCGAAATTTTACTTCATGCGCCACCCGTATAAAACACTGAAATATTATGAAGTTTACAATATTCGACTAAAGCAATATGTTAACGATGTATATTTTGAACATCACTTGAAATGGTAACATAATAATGCGCCAAAAGTGCGTCATTTAGAGGTTCAAAAATAAGTGGACGATTGTAATGTTTAGTCATAGAAATTTGTTTTAAACGAGTGTTTTCCAGTCCCAGGCTAAGCATGAAGTAAAATTTCGAGTTTAGAAAAGCCTGAAAGTTTGGTTTGGTCGCTCCGCGAAGCGGAGCGGCCAAACCAAACTTTCAGGCTTTTCTAAACTCGAAATTTTACTTCATGCGCCACGCGTATAAAACACTGAAATATTATGAAGTTTACAATATGCGACCAAAGCAATATGTTAAAGATGTATATTTTCAACATCACTTGAAATGGTAACATAATAATGCGCCAAAAGCGCGTCATCAATGCGTCATTTAGAGAATCAAAAATAAGTGGACGATTATTTTCTTTAGTCATAGAAATTTGCATGAGCCATAATTGGCAGACGAATTTAACAACAGGCGCAAGCAATTCTTAGTTAACTCTCTGATTCTGCGCATCTTTACAGTCCTATATTTTAGATGCTACTAATCTTACGCGCTAAAAAGCTTGATGGCATTGGCTTAAAGGTGAAAATCACCAAGTATTTGGAATTCTATGGATTTTACCTTGGAATCTGTGGTATTAAATATGCATTTAAAAAATGTTCAGCCTTTTCTAAACTTGAAATTTTACTTCATGCGCCACGCGTATAAAACACTGATTTAAAGTGTAGTTTAAGATACACTTCTTAAGTTTGATCCTCATGTTTAAAATATTACAAATATTCTAACCAAAATCTGAGTAAATATTGCGGCTTCAGAACTAGAGCAATTTTTTTGAGATATGTTTATTTATTTATTTACGGAAAAATCCATTATACATAATATGTTATAGTAATACAATTCAAATTTCATAATACAAAATATATATAAATACAAAATCATGTCTACAAATTGGCAAATTAAAGAGAGCAACAAACATTTAACCGCTTAAGATTAGATATAAATTTAGGATACGAATTAACAAAAAGATCGAAATTTGGATTATTAAGATCAGTATATTTTGAATTTCACTCTAAATCAGTGTTTTATACGCGTGGTGCATGAAGTAAAATTTCGAGTTTGGAAGAGCCTGAAGCTACTCTATGCGACCAATCCAAATTTTCAGGCTTTTCTAAACTCGAAATGTTACTTCATACTTAACCAAGGAATGCAAACACTCATTAGAAGCATCAAATTGAATTCTTATGTAAAAACAGTGAATTTCTGAAAATGTACTAAACACTGTAATCATACTTAAAAGAAATATTCCCAATATATATTTTTCTTTAATTAAATCAAAACAAACACTGAGACAAAAATAATTACGGTTCGAAGCCCTGAAAATAGACTTAAAAATTTTGAGTTTGGAAGAGCCTGAAGCTACTCTATGCGACCAATCCAAATGTTCAGGCTGTTCTAAACTCGAAACGTTACTTCATACTTAACCAAGGAATGCAAACACTCATTAGAAGCATCAAATTGAATTCTTATGTAAAAACAGTGAATTTCTGAAAATGTACTAAACACTGTAATCATACTTAAAAGAAAAATTCCCAATATATATTTTTCTTTAATTAAACCAGAACAAACACTGAGACAAAAATAATTACGGTTCGAAGCCCTGAAAATAGCCTTAGACACTAAAAAAAAACCATTTCAGATTATCAAATAATTACAAAACTCCCCTAAAAACAAATTCGATGGACTCTGGAGAATCGCCAAGACTAACAAACACAGGTACACAATATACGGTCGAGCCTTTACCAAAAAAAAGATGCCGAAGGGTCTCAGACCCTGAATATATTGACAGAAATGGTAATAAAGCACGATTGTTAGATGCGGATAAATTTGACAACAGAACACATCAATTCGAACACGAAAGAGATCAGAATAACTTTGATAACAGATATGTTAGAAACAGAGAATCTTTTGATAAGAATAATTCATCAGGTGGGAAACACAAAAAAGGTAATTGTTTGAGTAATAAACTGATGACCATGAAGGATTCGTTCGAATTTAAAAATAAAAATAAAAACTTACCAAAAAAGGAAAGCAGCGTAGAGCGTGATCGTTTTAATGATGGTGATATTTCTTATAATGGGAAAAATTACAAGTCACAAAATTGCTGTGAAAAATGCAAAAAACACATGTTAGATGAAAATGCCAAACAAAATATTTGCGAGAAGATTAAAAAATGGGGGAGAACGTCCTCGGAAATGTTCTTAAATAAAAAAAGATGCAAAATTTGCAACAGGATCATGAATCAAAAAAGTTGCAACGAGTACAATTCCCAACAAAAATATAAAACCACTGATTCCTCACAGCCTAAAGTGTTCAAAAAATATATCGACGGAGATTCGAATATAATTAATTCGAAGGACGATTATGGAAATAACGGTGTTTCCAATTGGCATAATTATTACGATCATAATTGTCCTGTTTTTGATGAATGTGTTGAAAATAATAGGAAGCCTAATACTTTGCAGGAGAAATTGCAAAAATTGAAAACTCCGGAAGCTGCCATTACAATGGAGGACGGTGTGAATATTTGCGCTCTAAAAATTAACATCGTTGACAAGAATCGATTTTTGAAAGAGCAGAGAAAGGGGAAGAATATTTTTCAATCGCTTTTTTACACCTATCATTCAAAGCAGGTCTCAAGGATGAAATTATCTTCGATTTGGCCGATTAGGAAATTCAAGAACCGTAAATAAAACATTATGTATTGTCTTCAGAAATAAATGTTATTATAATTATTTATGCTCAGTTCTATGTTAATAAATGAAGGGTTAAGGGAAAAAACCAAATGAGTCCAAAAAGTTCAGAAAATCTTTTTTGACGCTTAGATCAAGTATTTTCACATAGGCAAACTTAACGGAAGACAAACAAAAGGTTCACCAGTTATTCACAATGAAAAAATAAACAACCTATGAAACACACAGAATTCTGACATTTCATTCTGATCCCTTGTAAAATTTAAAAAATGGGACTCATTTGGTTTTTGCCTAATGTTTATAAAATTATTTGTATTGTCTTTTAAAGTAATTCGACGGAGAAAAAAATATGGTTAATTCAATCAAATGCCTAATGTTTATAAAATTGTTTGTATTGTCTTTTAAAGTAATTCGACGGAGCAAAAATACACTAAATTTTTTACATATTTGAATATTCGAATAACTAAGTATTCGAATAGTTGAATATGAAATTGATTGAGTGAGTTACGTGAAGATCGAATTTAATTGATAAATAAAGCACTAATAACCTTTCTTCACACTTTTATTTTTATTCCATATGTACATTTCGGACACAATGTGACTATTATCAATAGATTGATACTAACTATTTAGTATTAATCCATTGATAATAGTCACATTGTGTCCGAAATGTACATATGGAATAAAAATAAAAGCGTGAAGAAAGGTTATTAGTGCTTTATTTATTAATTAGTAGAATGTGTTTTTTCTTTAGATATTTTAATAATTTTTTGAATGAATAATTGAATATTTCAATTTGAAATTCCCAGACTTAATAGTGTATTTTTAACTTCGCTTAAAATCAGTGTTTTATCCGCGTGGCGCATGAAGTAAAATTTCGAGTTTAGAAAAGCCTGAAAATTTGGTTTGGTCGCTCCGCTTCGCTACGCGACCAAACCAAATTTTCAGGCTTTTCTAAACTCGAATTGTTTTTTTCCACATGAGGTGGTATCGCTTAGCGTCCCTGCACTACGGTCTCCGTGGTCCTTTTGTGCTCCTCTGGTTATTTTACTCCCTGTATATTCCTGTGTCTTCTAAGAAGTCCAGGAGTTTGGGCCAGGGGATGTTCTTGAGCTGTTCTTCAGGAAGCACGGGCTTCCCGAGTTGCTCCGTGCGTTGCCGTTTATAGGCTTCGCATGTGCACAGTAGGTGTTGGGGAGTTTCCTCTTCTTCCAAGCACCCACGGCATAGGGGGCTTTTCTCAAGACCCATCCTATGTTTGTGCTTATTCAGGTCACAGTGCCCAGTAACTAGTCCTGTGATTTTCCTTAGTTTCATTCTGCTCAGTCCTGACAGCGCTAATGCGCTATCAGGTACCGGGCCATCTAGGAAGAGTCTCGTGTGCCTCATTCCCATTTGGTTCTGCCATGCCTTTGTATGCTCCTCTGCTAACTTGCGTCGGATTATTTCCTTTCCGGTTTCATGTGGTATTCCGAAAGCGGGTTCAGGTCCTATAAATTCACCTGTTGCCCCTTGTTTGGCCAGCAAGTCGGCCCCCAAGTGTCCAATAATTCCTTGGTCCTTGGGTATCCATACTAGCTGTGTTTTTGTTGTTGTCGCCAGTGCGTCCAGTCTGTTTATGCAGTCTATAACCAGTCTGGACTGAACTATCGGCGAGGCTAGCGCTTTTAGGGCTGCCTGGCTGTCCGACATAATGGTAATTGGTCCTTTGTTGAGTCCCGACTCCATTATGTGGTGGGCACACCAGTCAATGGCGGCACTTCAGCCTGGAAGATAAAGGCATGTTTCCCCAGAGCAACCGTGAATTGTTTGCTCCGGTTACAGCCTCCATAGATACCAGCCCCGGTTCCTTTAGTGTTTTTGGACCCGTCTGTGTACCAGATGGTTCCCCTACTCGTTCCCGGGTATGTTCCATTTGTCCATTCACTCCGCTGTGGTATGATTATTTTGAATCTGCGGGATGGGTGTACGATTTTAGTGAAATCGGACCTCATTTTTAGGATTTCTTCTTCTTGTAGCACTTTAAATGTTTCCGGTCTAGATGACCCTACATTTAAAGTGTGTCCATGTATGTGCAGTCTGTAGGCTGCCTGTCTGGCTTCCATCATAACATATAGATGTAGTGGTGGAAGCGATAATATGTGTTCCATGGCTGCTGTGGGCGTTGTTCTCATTGCCCCAGTCATCAGCAGACACGCCTGTCGTTGCACTCTTTCGAGTTTTACGGCTGCGCTCTTGGTTTGGGTTTTTTCTCCCCAAGCGAGCGCCGCGTATGTCACTATGGGTCTTATGACCACGGTGTATAGCCATTTGGTCATACTGGGTCTCAGTCCCCATGTGCGTCCTACCATTTTCCTGGTCGCAAAAAGTCCTCTCATGGCCCTTTTGCTGATGTTCTCCAGGTGGAAGTTGAAGTTCAATCTGGTATCAAGTGTGACCCCTAGATATTTTACTTCATTTTTGATTGGGACTTCCATTTCATACATGCGTAGCGATGTTATGTCATCGGTTTTTCGTCTCCTGGTAAAGGGGACTATCGCCGTTTTGGCCGGGTTTACAGCTAACCCTTCGTTCTTGCACCATCTTTCCACGGTAGTTAGTGCCCTCTGCATCAGGCTTGATACAGTGGTCCCAAACTTCCCGCTAACTAGAATGGTCAGATCATCTGCGTACCCCAGGGCATAAATGCCCTGGTTTTCAAGTAGCAGCAGAAGGTCGTCCATGACGAGGCACCACAGGAGCGGCGAGAGAACCCCTCCCTGGGGGCACCCGACAGCGACCACCGCTTCTGCTGTCTTTCCGTATAGAGTGGTTCTTACAGTCCGGCTCCTGAGCATCTTGTTCCCCCAGTGTCGGACCTGCGGGTAAATCCCTCTTTTCTCCATTGCTGTTGCTATGGAGTTGAAGGTTGTGTTGTCAAACGCCCCTTCAATGTCCAGAAAGGCCCCCAACGCAATGTCTTTGCATTGTATGGTCCTTTCGCATCTGCTCACTAGCTGGTGGATTGCCAGTTCGCATGACTTTCCCGCTTGGTAGGCATATTGTTGACGGTGTAGTGGTGAGTCCTTTAGGACTCCTTGCCGTATGTGCCTGTCTACTAGTTTTTCTAGTAGTTTTAAAATGAATGATGACAAGCTGATCGGTCTGTAAGATTTGGCCAGGGCATACGAAGCACGCCCTGGTTTGGGTATAAATACCACCCTTACAGTCCGCCAGCTGCTTGGAATGTATGAAAGGGCAAGGCTAGCTCTGAGGATATCACATAGTGGTCCCCTCAGCGCTGCTATCCCCTTTTGTAGCATGACAGGATATATCCCGTCAGGACCTGGTGATTTGAATGGTTTGAACGTGTTAATTCCCCACTCAATGTCACCAGGTTTGATAATTGTTCTCGCTGTGTCCCAGTCCTGTTTTGGAGCCCATGTGTTGGGCTCGCTTAGGTCCCCGGATACAGGATTTTCAAGTATTACAGAACCCGGGAAGTGCGTCTGCAGTAATACTTGCAGGGTCCCTTCTACCGAGTCTGTGTACTCTCCATCTTTGGTCAGCAGTGAGCCGATGTTCCCAGCATGATCTTTGCTGAGCGTCTTAAGTAGACGGGAGCTTGTGGGTTCACTTTCTATGTCCCCACAGAATTTTTGCCAAGAGTCTCTCTTGGCTTTTTTTAATGGCATTGTTATATGCCGTGAGGGCCGTTTTGTACTGCGCCCATTCACCGTTTCTCTTGGCTATGTTGAATAGCCTTCTGGTGCATGCCTTTGCCCTACCAAGATCCCTGTTCCACCAGGTGACCCTGGTGGAAGTGGGTTTGGTAGTTCTTGGGCAGCTTGCTTCAAACGCCGTATTGATGGAGTCCGTGATGCTTTGCACCATGAACTCCAGCTCATGCGTTGTTCTCGCTCCTGTTGGACAGTCCCCGATTCGGCTGGCTAGTACCTCATTGTACAGGTCCCAGTCAGTTCTCCTCGGGTTTCTGTTTTGGGTTTCCGTTGGTTTTTCTGATTCGATATCGAATCGTATATATCTATGGTCTGATAGTGATGGTTCATCAGACACATGCCAAAGTTTTATCAGTTCACTTGCCTTGCGAGAGGCAAGTGTAATGTCAATTACTTCGCTTCGCACCGCGTTTACGAACGTGGGTACATTTCCAATATTTGCTATTTCAATGTCATTCTCTAAGATAAAATCTAATAGTTTCTCACCTCTTGGATTGATGTCCGTGCTCCCCCATATGATGTGGTGTGCGTTGGCATCGCATCCAAGGATCAGCGGTATGCCATCGTGGCTCCCGCGATTTATCAGCCGCTGGACGATGTCTGGCGGCGGTGGTCCTGGTTGGTCGTAGGGAAGGTAACCGGATCCGAGTATAAACTCCCTCCGTGTTCCCCTTTCCACTACTCGAAATTTTACTTCATGCTTAATCCGGGAGTGGAAAACTCTTGTTCGACATTCATTAAAACCTTGAAAGATAGCACTAGTTTCTTTAAAAAAATGGAAAACAAACACAAACCATAGTTATTTGCATAATATTTATGAGTTTCTTAATTATCATGTTAAATTTTTTATCTGGTAATGCCATTAAGGTATATATTTAAAATTTGTAATAACTACAGCTTGTTTGTTTTCAATTTTTGTTTATGTTTTAATAATTCACCGTTGTTAAGTTTTAATCGTTTTCGAGCAAGTGTTTTCCACTCCCAGGTTAAGCATGAAGTAAATATTTCGAGTTTAGAAAAGCCTGAAAATTTGGATTGGTCGCGTAGCGCAGCGGAGCGACCAATTCAAATTAGGCTTTTCTAAACTCGAAATATTTACTTCATGCGCCAGGCATGTAAAACACTGATTTAATATGAAGTCAAATATACTTAGTTATCGTTAATCTATTACAAGATTCAAATAAAATAATTTGATTGATTAATTACATCGTAATAAAAGGTGTTAGAGGGAAAGGGAGAAGTAATGGACTTCCTGAAGGAGGCGCTGGGCATAGACACGGAGGTGCAGGAGAGTTATGTGGTGGATAGGGTGGGAAGATTGGTGGTGGTAAAACTGGGAAAACTGGACGAAAAACTGACTATAATGAGAAGCAAAAGTAAATTGAGAGGAATGAAAGAAAGGATTTTTATAGACGAGGACCTGACAAAGGAGGAGAGAAGGGTGCAAAAACGCCTAAGAGAGATAGCAGGACAGGAGAGGGAAAAGGGGAAAGTGACAAGAGTGGGGTACCAGAAAGTGATAATTAACGGGGAAGAGTGGAGATGGAACAAGGAGAAGGAGATGTTGGAGAGGCAGGAGGTGGCAAAAAAGTAAGAAGGAATGAGGTAGTGGGAGGGGAGGAAGGTGAAAATAGGATGATGGAGGAGGAAGTTGGGAAAAGTGTGGAGGTGGAGGAAGGGGGGAGGAGAGATGGGGAGAGCGGAGATAGAAGGGTCAAAGGGGGGAAGATAGGGCAGAGGCGGAAGAGCCGTGAGAGGAGCGGGGGACGAGGAAGCAGGTGTGGGGGAGGGGAGGAAGAAGAGGTGATAACGCTAGGGTTTTGGAATGTAGCGGGAATAAAGTCTAAAGGGCAGGAGTGCAAGTGGAGGAGAGATTTTGAGGAGTGGGTAATCGGGAAGGACGTAGTGGGGATAGTGGAGACGTGGATGGTGAAGAAGGATTGGAGGGAGGTGAAAGGATGGTTAGCAAGGGGGTTTAGATGGGAGATGAAAGAGGCGACCAAATGTGCGAAAAAGGGAAGGGCGAAGGGGGGAATGATTGTTGGATGGAAAGAAGACAGGAAAGGAAGCAAGGGGGAGATGATGGAGGGATGTGAAGAACTGGTGTGGGTGAAGTACCAGCGAGGGGGGTACAAGATGAACGTGGGGGTGTTATATGTGAGTAAAAACTGGGGAGACGTAAGGAGGGAGATAGATGAAAGAGCAGGAGAAGGAGGAAGGTGGATGGTGGGGGGGATTTCAACGCGAGATTAATGCTGGGAATTTTTAAAATAGAACAATTTGGATATTCATTAAAATAATTTTAAATTTCCGGACTTATAGTGTACTTTAAACTTCGCTTGAAATCAGTGTTTTATACGCGTGGCGCATGAAGTAAAATTTCGAGTTTAGAAAAGCCTGAAAATTTGGTTTGGTCGCTCCGCTTCGCTACGCGACCAAACCAAATTTTCAGGCTTTTCTAAACTCGAAATTTTACTTCATGCTTAATCTGGGAGTGGAAAACACTTGTTCCACATTCATTAGAACCTTTAAAGACAACACTAGTTTCTTAAAAAAAATGGAAAACAAAGACAAACCGTAGTTATTTTCATAATATTTATGAGTTTCTTAATTATCATGTTAAATTTTTTATCTGGTAATGCCATTAACGTATTTACTTAAAATTTGTAATAACTACAGCTTGTTTGTTTTCAATTTTTGTTTATGTTTTAATAATTCACCGTTGTTAAGTTTTAATCGTTTTCGAGCAAGTGTTTTCCACTCCCAGGTTAAGCATGAAGTAAATATTTCGAGTTTAGAAAAGCCTGAAAATTTGGATTGGTCGCGTAGCGCAGCGGAGCGACCAATCCAAATTAGGCTTTTCTAAACTCGAAATATTTACTTCATGCGCCAGACATGTAAAACACTGATTTAATATGAAGTCAAATATACTTAGTTATCGTTAATCTATTACAAGATTCAAATAAAATAATGATACGTGTATTGATTAATGCTGGGAATTTTTAAAATAGAAGAATTTGGATATTCATTAAAAAATATATATATATATATATATAAATATATAAATTTAAATATTGGAATATTCAAATATATAAATAATTAGAATATTTGAATACTTAAATTTAAAACAAAAGAAAAGTAAAAATGGTAAGAATATGCATAAAAATAATGTAAACCATTTTACATTAGAACATTTTATTTATTAATCATTTTATTTAATAAATAATTCAATTGCTTAGATAACACTAATCCTACACAAGTTTTAAATTGTAAAATTTGTTAACAATTGTAAAATACACAGGAACGTACACAATTACATTATTCATCACAACTTTACAATTTTAATGGAACACATTTGAACTCTTGTACAGAGAAAAATTATTGGATATCCTAAACCGGTATTTATAAATTATTTAATGTAAAAACCCGTTTTAAGCAATATAATTTTGAGCTTTTGATTACACATCTCGAAAAACTATTAGAAAAATCAAGCTATAATAATAAATTAATTTACTTAAAAGCCAGTTTTAAGCAATATTTTATCCTAATATTACTTAGCTGTACATCTGGTTTAGACCTTTAGATTACTCAAATCAACATTTTCAGACTTTTCGAAATTAATTATTATTATTGATAATGAAGGTTTAAATTAAATTACACTTGGTTTGTTTCACAATTTTTTACTTTACTATTTACTCGACTAGTTTCGCGTTTTACAGCATTATCCTGATAATGCTGTAAAACGCGAAACTAGTCGAGTAAATAGTAAAGTAAAAAATTGTGAAACAAACCAAGTGTAATTTAATTTAAACCTTCATTATCAATATTTAAAAATGTTTCACCAAGTGATAAGATTCCTAATCATAAAGTGGAAAAAACAGAGAAATAACTTTTTAAAAAATATTGTAGTAGCATACGCACCCAATAACGATGCTAAGAAAGAAGTTAAAGATCAGTTTTGGGAAGATTTAAACAATATCACAGAAGAACTTAAAAATGAGGTGATTGTAGTGGGAGACTTAAATGCGAGAGTCGGAGTGAAGGATGAAATATATAATCGAATAATTGGAAAATATGGTGAAGGATGCAGAAATGATCAAGGGAGGAGACTACTAGAATATTGTAGAATGAATAACCTAGTAGTGACAAATTCATTTTTCAAACATAAAAACATACACACATATACAAGAGAAGTTACAAGTAGAAACGAAAAATCAATAATTGATTATATATTAGTGAATGCCGATAAAAAGAAACATATAAAAGATGTACGAGTAAGACGAGGTGCAGAAATCGGAAGCGATCACTACCTGCTGACATTAAAAACCAAAGTATTAGAACCACCCCACACGGAAAATAAGATTGCTAAAGAGAGAGACACATCATATGAATTAATAAAAACATATAGACTACAAGATAGAGAAATCGCAAAAAAATTCCGAGACGTGATCGAGGAAAAATGGAATGACATAGAAGAGAACACAAGTATAGAAAGAGTATGGGAACAATTTCAAGAAAAAATGATAAGTACAGCAAGGGAAGTATGCGGCAAATACATAAAAAATACCCAAAGGAAACATACAGGCTGGTGGAATGATACAGTAAAAGAGAAGATAAAAACGAAGAAACATTTATGGAAAAGATATATAAACAACAGGACCAATGAAAACTACTTATTATACACAAATAGTAGGAAAGATGTAAAAGTTACTATTAGAAGAGAGAAAGCTAAAATGTGGGAAAGATTTGGAAATACAATGGAAACAACCTCAAAGGAAAACCAAAAGTTATTTTATGGCACACTAAAAAGACTACGAACAAATAATGACAAACACGAATTACGACGAATAAAAAACTCAAATAATGAAATACTAACAAAGCCAGAGGATATTATAAACCGATGGAAAGAATATTTTTACGAATTATTAAACAAAACAAAAACACAAAGCAACGCAAATGAAAGAAACAAAGAGGAGACAAGAAAGAAAAATACAGAGAACGATATCACGATGGAAGAATTATTAGAAACTATAAAAAAGTTAAAAAATGGAAAATCACCAGGCAAGGACAGATTAACACCAGAAATGTATAAAAACATAGGCGAAAGAGGAACAAATATACTGCTAAATATATTAAATAAAGTATGGAAAACTGAAAAAATACCTAAAAGTTGGGGCGAAACTTTAATAGTTCCTATATACAAATCCGGAGATAAACAAGATTGTAAAAACTATAGAGGGATAAATTTATTAAATACAATAACAAAGATACTGGAACAAATCATAGCCACCAGAATAAGAAAACAAATCGAACATAAACTAGAAGAGTCACAATGCGGATTTAGAAAAGGTAGGAGTATACAAGATCATATTTTCTCAATAAGACAAATTACAGAAAAAATGCGCCAACAAAAGAAAACATTATTATTAGCTTTCATAGATATCGAAAAAGCTTTCGATACAGTAAATAGAAACACTGTTTGGAAGATACTACGAAAAAACAAAATTGATTATAAAATAATTAACATTATAAAGACACTTTATGCAGACACCAATAACTACATTATATATAACAACAAAACATCAGAACCATTTAAAACAGAAGAAGGTTTAAGGCAAGGTGGAGGACTTAGTCCATTGTTATTCATAACTTTTATGAACGAAATAATAAAAGATTGTAACTCAGAAACAAAAAAGCTACATGTTGGCTATAACAAACTGAAACCCGTATTATTATCCGAGGGGCTGTTCGCAGATGATATTGTGCTATACGCCAGCAATGAAAGAGATTTGGAACATAATTTGACGATATGGAAACGAAATTTAGAAAAATATGGACTGAAAATAAACAACAAAAAAACAAAGGTTATGAGCATTAGCGAAGAAGAACATGAAATCAACATTAAACTTGACGGAGAAATAATAGAACAAGCACAAACATTTAAATATCTGGGAGTTAAAATTCACCAAAATGGAAAACAAGAACTGGAAATAGAGACACGAATCGAAAACACACTGAAATTATATCATGCGATGAGAAAGAAGTTTATCAACAACAGAGAAATAACAAAAGAAACGAAAGTAAAAATATTTAAATCGATATACAGACCAGTGCTCACGTATGGATGTGAAACATGGACACTTAACATCGCACAAAAAAACAGAATACAGGCGATAGAAATGAAATATCTCAGAGCAACTAGAGGAGTAACAAGAATGGACCGGATAAAAAATACAAAAATAAGAGAAGATTTAGCAGTAGAGTCAACATTAACATTTATCAACAAAAGACAACTGAGTTGGTGGGGACATCTTCAAAGAATGCACGAAACGAGACCAACGAAACAAGTATGGAGTGCAGGAATTATAAAGAAAGGACGAAGAGGAAGACCGCGCCAGACATGGAATAACAGTATTAACAAAATACTAGAAGAAATAGGACTGACCTTCAATGAAGCAAAAATAATGGCACAAAACAAAAAGGAGTGGATTAGGGTAGTCCATGGAAAATAAACACAACATAATTTGATTTTAGTTATATATACAGAATGTTTTTTAATTGTCTATTTTTTTTACAATATCTTTATTTAGTTAATTATCTCTAGAAAAATGTATTTTTGTAATATTGCTTCAATGAATATTTTATTTTAATGTCTCCTAATCAGAGACACAAGTTTATAGAGAAGAGAAATAGTTCGCCAATTTATAATTTATTGTAGTATATTTTTTATGTAACACACACCCTGTGAAGGGTATATATGTGTTTTTTGAATATATATATATATTCACCAAGTGATAAGTGAGAAAATTATTCAAGAAAAAATTATTATTTATTTCATAATTGTAACAAGCCTTGCTTTACAATTTCTGACTTTTTAAATATATGTAATTTAATTTGTGCTTAAGTTGTATGTGAAATTCTTACAATTGTCCGGTTATTAATTTTAAAAGCCTGTCTAAGGCAATACAGTTTTTTTCTTAAAAAAAATAATAAATAATAAATAAATAAAAATCACTCGATTAAAAACAAACCAATTTTGTTTGTGTAAAAAACAATTAAGAAATGCAAGTACTTTTAAGCTCAGCTTAAATCATGGCTACAATTTAAGTACCTAATTATTGAATTCCACTATGTTTCTCCGTTGCAACTTTTCGAAGAACTAGCCGACGAAGCGAATTCCGATCGCTGCTCATTCAACTCGTCCACTAATTTATTCACAAACGGATGTTTAAACTTGCCCTGCGTGCTATCGAAAAACTCCTGCAGCTTCCCCGGCGTGCCGTCCCTCTTCTCATAATTGAATGCCGTGAAAATCATATCGAACCTATCCAAATCCTTAACGAACTTCGCTTCATCCGTAATCTTTTCTTCGTACTCCACGTATAAATTGTATAAACTATCCCCCATTTCACCACCGACCATCTCTGAGATTTTCTTCATCGCGTCTCGTTCCATTTTGTGTTTGACATCATCGGGAACATTGTCTCTCGGTGTAATGTCTCCGACTATACACTCGGCTAAATCGTGCACCAGAGCTAATTGCATACACTTAGTCCTATCTAAGTCACTTTTGTCATCAATTAGGAAAGTCATCATTGCCATGGCGTACATGTGTCCGGATATACTTTCCGGGGATTTGACGTCACAATACTCCCAACCTTTACGAACACTGTGTTTTAGTGAAACAACCATGTCGTAGAATTGTAAAGCATTCTTAGCGTCTAGTTTATCCATTTTACTAATAAAATGTTGAAACACCTATAATTGACTTTAGAAAATTGATTGTTGAGGTTAGGTTGTACACATGATTTTGGCATTTGGATAAATATTCTATGATTTTGTTACTAACTTCATTGACGTTTTAGTTGTTCCAAATTGATACACAGGGAATTTTTATCTCTTTACAACGCTGTACATTTTCAGGGCCGGTTTTCCCGAAATTGGTCGTATGATTTAGTCGTATGAAATCTGTCATTTAGATAGGGATTTAACATGTAAATTTGACAGTTGGTTCGATCAATTTCAGGAATACAGGGCAATACCAGGCAGGCATTTGCTGTTTCGCCGTTTTTCAGAAAATTTCTAACGAGTATTTTTATGAAGTGAAATTTTGAGTTTAGGAATGCTAAACATTTGGATTTGCCGGAGAGAGTGGAAACACTCATTAGAACCTTCAAATTGTACAATTTTCAAAAACAACGAATGGCTGAACAAATACATCGTAATCGTCGGGATATGTGTAGGCGATATTTTTGAATTACTCGCTTGCGCGCGCTATCTAACGCCGCGGAAAGGAAATGTATTTCATGTTGGCTAAACTTATGAGATTTTAGGAGAGCTATGTTCAGGTTGTTGAATCATAGAGTATTATTAGAAGACGAGAAGGTTACGTTACGTTATGTGAAATTGTTGTTAGCGATTATAAAGTTTTGAACAAATGCAGTCCGTCTAATTTCCAACCCCACGAAGAGGCCATCCCCGACTATCTAACGCCGCGGAAAGGAAATGTATTTCATGTTGGCTAAACTTATGAGATTTTAGGAGAGCTATGTTCAGGCTGTTGAATCATAGAGTATTATTAGAAGACGAGAAGGTTACGTTACGTTATGTGAAATTGTTGTTAGCGATTATAAAGTTTTAAACAAATGCAGTCCGTCTAATTTCCAACCCCACGAAGAGGCCATCCCCGACTATCTAACGCCGCGGAAAGGAAATGTATTTCATGTTGGCTAAACTTATGAGATTTTAGGAGAGCTATGTTCGGGTTGTTGAATCATAGAGTATTATTAGAAGACGAGAAGGTTACGTTACGTTATGTGAAATTGTTGTTAGCGATTATAAAGTTTTAAACAAATGCAGTCCGTCTAATTTCCAACCCCACGAAGAGGCCATCCCCGACTACCGAAATTAAAATTCAATAAAAATTGTGTATATTACTTATATGGTATTGTATACTCAAAAGAAAATTCCCTGTACGATTGGAAGCAGTAATAAATATTTTTCTACTTAAAACAGTTTTTTGTAAGATAGTGTTCTGTATAATCAACCATTAGTGACAGAAACAATTTTTCATATATTACAGATATCTTTCAAACATAGTTTCCTGTAAAATGTATAAATAACAGTGTTCTGTACTATCAATCATTAGTGACAGCTGACACCCCTCCGATCTCCTGTCAAAATGGCTGAAATTAATGCAGTTTTTGACATTTTTTCGAAATGATTGTTTTGATCGGTGAAGCCGTACAGTCGAAGAAGTACCTCTCGTAAGTTTCGCCCCCGCAAAAACCGCACCCTGCCGCAATAACCGGCGCGTTTTATCTCCGCCAGCGTCCCGTACTAACAGATGACATGTAACATCCCATCCAAACAGTAACATCCATCATCATCACCACCACACAAAAAAATTAGACGGCGTAATGTCAAAAGTGAGTACTTTACAATAGTGCGTTTTGTGTGTTTGTATAAAGGTTATCACCACTAGCGTTTTTTCGTGTGGATTTTAGATAAACAGCAACATGATGCCCATCAAGGAGAATCAGGATGTGGCCTGCTTCTTCGTCACCAAACACTCGTGGAAAGGAAAGTGAGTTATTTTTTGTTTGTTTATTGTTGCTATGTGTAAAAAGAGAGAAAAGGAGAAATTTGAGCAATGGTCAAGCGGTCTTTTGTTTTTTTATGACATTTGAGAAATGTCAGGATTTAAACCTCTGTGCTGTCATCACTTTTTGTGGAACAGCTTATTCGGTGTAACTCAATATTTACTCTCAGATAAATTACACCCACCCAAAAATGCATATGCTTACAAAGCCTTTTTTTATCAATTAAAAGTTCTTTTGTACCTTTTTGTAAACCATTTGAGATAAATGAAATTAGGGAAAAACAATCGATGCTCCTTTGTATTAATACAGCTTTAAGTCTGTTCAGCACATTATCTTTATTTTATACTTTGTCTTAAAAGTAGGGGACCACATCAGATATTCTGGTGTATATAGCCGAAATATAAGCATATATTTTAATGAGTAGGGCGAGATAATAGAGAAATACTTTTAACACATTAAGGGCCAGTTGAACTTCAGTTCAGCTTGAACTCAAGTTCAACGTTTTTGGTGCAACTGTGGCTAAGAACACTGTTCAAACCCTAATGTGTAAATACATAGATGCAATCTGCACTTGTTAAAGAAATGTCAGTTGTTATTCTAATATGATAGTTGTAATTTCGTGTGCTTAGATATCTATGCTTCAGTTTAAATTTGCCTTTTTAGCAGATAATAAGGTTGCATAATTTTATCAGCTGATTTTTGCTGTGGCCCTCCTATTTTTGAGACAAACAGTAAAACTCTTGAACTAATTCCTCCTTTATCACTTGGTGAAACATGTTTACACAATTAGGTAAAACTTTACTAAGTTTGATAACAATATGACTGCAGGAACAACTGTTATTTAATTTTATTTTGAATAACTTCAGTTATTATGGAACAATTGATTTTGTAATCATTCGTCATCGAGAAAATGTTTTATCACAAATAACTAATGTATATTTGTGGTGATATGATTTGTGTAGATATAAAAGAATTTTCTCGATTGGAACGATGGGCATCACGACTTACAACCCGTCCAATTTGGACATCACGAACCAGTGGTCGTACAGTGACTTCATATCGGTGACGCCTGTGAAGGGCACCCCCAACGAGTTCCAGATCACCATGAAGAAGGAACGCAACAAAACCGACAACATGAGGTTTTCCACGGAGCACCGGGCCAATCTCATGACCGAGGCGCTAAAATTCAGGCATTTGTTCGCCGAGAAACTGAAAGATACATTGGTTAGTTTATTTTATAAAAAGAAAAAGGAATCAGGAGTAGAATAAAATCTAACTTCGGTTAATTATTTAATTAATTATTATTTAAAAGTTATTATTTCATAAAATCAGAAAGGAGTAGAGCAAAACATTTCAATTATTATATAAAAGTTGACAAGGAGGGAGTTATAATCTTTAACATTAAATTAAATATAATTTTTAAAATTAAATTAAATATAATTTTTAAATTTAAATTATAAATTAAATTAGGCCAACTTTTTTTTGTACGGTTGCCTAGAATTAGAATCATGGAACAAAACAAGTGTTTTTTCTTCACCAAATTTGCCTAGAATTATGCTGCTTTCAAGACGTTCAGTTGATTAATCGCTAAATGTTAGTACCTGACTTCCGCTATTTTATTTTCGATGTCATTAAATTCATAACTTTTCGTTTGGTCAACACGCTTACTTCAACACTAATCACACTATTTTCTATGCATACAAAAATTGCGACCGCTGCTCGAACACGTTCACGATCAACTATGCATTTGTCAGAACATTTTTGAACAGTTGGCAGTAAACTTTCAATGGGCTCGTTCATCAAAATATTCAACATTCAACATGTTTGGAATTGTTTGTGAACTATCTTGGTATATAATGAACAGGACTCTGGTTCATCTATTTTGTACGATTGCAAAAATCCCAAACATGTTCATGATGAACAATGCGGTCATCAGAGAATTCCCCAACAGTTGGGAGTAAACTCTCATCTGTTGTCTCTGATGAACAATGCGGTCATCAGAGAATTCCCCAACAGTTGGGAGTAAACTCTCATCTGTTGTCTCTGATGAACGGGCCCAATTGCTTTGTCTGATAAATGTGACTGTTGCTAATTGAATGATGGAATAAGTTTTAGGTTATGCTAAACTGTATATTAACAGTCAGGAGTGCCAATCTAAGTTAAAATTCTAAGCATACTCTAATTAAAATTTTTGATAAATGTCCCAATTTTTTTAATATTTTAATTTTGTATTTAATAGCGATCACTTATGAAACTTCTGGCTTATAGGCACGTTACACAACTGTAATCAGTAACAGCTGTGGCCGCAAATGTGTTATTAATTAACCAGTCAATTGTTAGTCGACAAATGCAGTAAACAAAATGAAAAGTGATTTCATGTTTTTGCAAAAGAGAACATGTTTATAAACTGAACATTTAAATTGGCTGCAATGTTTTTATGATTATACATTTTAATTTGTTGTTTTTATATTAAAGCGATATCAAGCCTATAAACATCACTGGTCGGATGTAAGGCTTCCAGTTATATTGGAAGTCACCCCATATTCGTTGGATCAATTGGACCCAGCCAATAATTCAGTATTAGCGAGTTATTGTTATAAAGATTTTGAGGGAATTTGCATGGTTTCTGATTATAAAGGTGAGTAACAATAAATAAGTTTTTATTTAGCTTTAGTCATACACTGTCAAATATTTTGGACTTCTACTTATGTATGCAAAGTATTAGAGTTCCGAATTCATTGCTAACTCGGATTGTTTTCACTATGGTTATGGTTATGGTATGGGGTCGGTGGGTCGTGTGGCCTCTGGGCCTTTCGAAGTTACCTCGACCTAAAAGATCTTTTGTAACTATCCCTGACCTACTTGAGTCCCCCAATGTCTAGACTTCTTATGAAGTCTACTATAACTTGAGGGTTAATGTGTACCAGTTCCTCGGTGTTTAAAGTGGCCGATGACAGGTAGTTCCCTCTTTGAAGGGACAAGGCAGGGCATTGACAAAGTAGGTGCTCTGCTGTTTCTTGTGCCTCGTTGCAGAACCTGCAGTTGGCATCGGTTGTCTGACCCATCTTGGTGAGGTGGTACTTCAGAGGACAGTGTCCAGTTAGAAGGCCGGTTATGAGCCTTAGGTTGCCCTTGCTTAATCTGAGAAACTGTCCGGCTCTTACGGCAGAGAAGGCGATGAACCTTTTCGCCTGCCGCAGACCAGGTGTGTCCCATTCCCATTCCCGGATCATCCCCTTGATGCGGACTTTAGTTATTCCACTGTAAGGTTCTGGTCCGACAAATGGAGTCTTGGACCCTTCCTTGGCAAGGTTGTCGGCAATTTTCTTGCCTTTGATCCCTGCGTGTCCCGGAACCCAGACCAGTTTGACTCTGTTGTTCCTAGCCAGCTGCTTTAGGGATAGCTTGCACTCCCAGACAGATTTAGACTTGTTTTCACTAAGGCAGAGATTTTTTACGAATAGTTCAAATAGTCGAATATTCAAATATTTAATCAAGTATTTGAATTTCAATCACTAAATTATTTACATATTTCAATATTTTAATATTGAAGTATTTTGAATATTTGGAGGTTTTTGAACGAGTATTTGAATATTAGAATAATTTACATATTTGAATGTTTTTAAATGAATAATTGAATGCTTAAATTTGAAAAATTCCCAGCGTTAATAGTATATTTTAAACTTTACTTGAAATCAGTGTTTTATACGCGTGGCGCATGAAGTAAAATTTCGAGTTTAGAAAAGCCTGAAAATTTGGTTTGGTCGCTCCGCTTCGCTACGCGACCAAACCAAATTTTCAGGCTTTTCTAAACTCGAAATTTTACTTCATGCTTAATCAAGGAGTGGAAAACACTTGATCGACAGCTATTAGAACTTTAATGACCACATTGATTTCTTAAAGAAAATAGGAAACAAACACAAATTGTAGTTATTTTCATAATCTTTATAAGATTTGTTAATTATCTTATTGATTATTTTTTTTAGTAATTCGGTGTTGTCATTAAAGGTTTCCACTCCTTGAAAAAGCATAAAAAATTCCTTGTTGTCATTAAAGGTTTTAATAATTTTCTAACGACAATATTGATTTTGTAAAGAAAATGAGAAACAAACAAACTGTAGTTATTTTCATAATCTTTATAACTTTTGTTAATTATCTTGTTGACGATTTTTGTTTAAGAATTCGGTGTTGTCATTAAAGGTTTCCACTCCTTGATTAAGCATGAAGTAAATATTTCAGGCATTTCTAAACTCGAAATATTTACTTCATGCGCCAGGCGTGTAAAACACTGATTTAGTATGAAGTTCAAAAACATACTTAGTTACTCTTAATCTATCACAAGGTTAAAATAAAATAAGGATATATGTTTTCATGAGTATTCGTATATTCATTTAAAAACATATTCAAATTTAAATATTTGAATAACTAGAACATTCCAATAAATCGAATATTTGAAAATACACACACCGGCAAAATTAAAGGAACGCAGATAAATTCGATATTTTTTTCTCCGTGCAACTTTTTTTTGGGCAATTTCAGCGGCATGTCGTACAACCAAGGTAAACTAACTAATAGCAGTTCCTTTTGCAAAGCTATGTGCCATTGTGAAACCTCTTAAAAAAATAAACCAAAAAGTAGCGTTTTTGCTCTAGAAGAATTATACACTTTGACTTTGTTTAAACATGTAATAAATAAGAGAAATTAAACATATTATTTTTTTAATATCGTGTATTGCCTCCACGAGCCCTTATGACTGCAGTCATTCGCCTTCCCATACTTCTGATGACGCCGTCGATCATTTCTTGAGGCAAATTATCCCATTCTTCAATTAAAGCAGCTTTCACTTCTTCTGTGTTTTGGACAGCAGGAATTCTTGACCTAAGTCGTCTACCTAGTATGTCCCAGACATGTTCAATCGGATTCAGGTCCGGAGAACATGCTGGCCAATTTATTTTTGTTATACCCATTTGGTTTAAATAGGCAATTACACAGCGAGCAACGTGCGGACGAGAATTGTCTTGCATTAAGACAAAATTTTCCCCAATATGTGGAGCGAAAGGTATCACATGGTCTTGCAGGATATCCCTAATGTACCTATCCGCATTTAAAGTGCCGTCCTGAATCACCACCAGCTCTGTGCGTGCCCCTAAACATACGCCGCCCCATACCATAACTGAGCCTCCACCAAAAGAGACAGCAGGAGTAAAATTAAATGGTGCATTTTGTTCTCCTTGACGTCGATACAATCTTTCCCTACCGTCAATCGAATTTACGCAGAAACGGCTCTCATCCGTAAACAAAACATGACCCTATTGGTCATTATTCCAATGCTGGTATTCTCGAGCGAAGTCTAGTCGTGCTACTCGATGTCCTCTCTGAAGTTTTGGGGCTTTTATTGGCACATACGACTTCAAACCAACTTCTTTAAGTCTTCTTCTTACTGAACGTTCACTTATATTGGTTCCACGAACTTCTTCCAGTACGTTTCTTGTTTGAACTGCAGTTTGACGTCTGTTTCGCAGTGTTTGCAACGCTATAAATCGATCATCTATGGCAGTGGTTGAGCGTTTTCTACCCTGACCTCGTCTTCTGACATACAAACCAGTCTGTCTCCAAAGGGTAACACTGCGATGGATCGTTGATTTTGATTTTCCAAACATTTGGGCGACCTCTCGGAAGGTCTGACCATTTTCGATCATTTCTATTGCCCTTGACAACGACTTA
The DNA here is from genome assembly GCA_932526585.2 of Philonthus cognatus. Lineage (NCBI taxonomy): Eukaryota > Metazoa > Arthropoda > Insecta > Coleoptera > Staphylinidae > Philonthus > Philonthus cognatus. The sequence continues at coordinate 50,451,646 of OW052247.1, read as the reverse complement.
ACAAAAAATGAAATGCAGATACAAAGAGAAATAAGGAGTATCGCAAACGAGGAAATCGAAAAAGGTAACAAAATTAAAATAGGATATCAGAAGATAATAATCAACGGTCAGGAATATAAATGGAACAGAAAGAAGAATGGAATGTCACTGGAAAGGGGAGGGGAAAATACGAGAACAAAAAACTACTAAGTCAACGCACGAGAAAAAAGACAACAAAACTACAAAAGAACTTAAGAGGTGGACTGATGTTAATAAACGAATATAACAAGCACGACAAAATCAAAATAAAAAAAAGAAATTACGAAAACACTTACAAAAACCAAACAAAAAGAGAAGAAAAAATAAGAATAGGGACATGGAACATAAGAAGCTACATGGGAAAAGAAGAAGAACTGGTGGAAGAGATGATAAAACAAAAAATAGAAATACTAGGAATTACAGAAACAAAAAAGAAAGGATACGGAATAGAAAGAATACATAGAGGATACTGGTTGATATGGACAGGAGTAGAGGAAAAAGAAAGAGCCAAAGGAGGAGTAGGAATTATAATAAAACCGGAAAGGATAAAAGACACAATAAAAGAAAAACATATAAACGAAAGAATAATGACCTTAGAAATGAAACTAGTAGAAGATGAAACATGGACCCTAATAGTAGCATATGGACCGAACGAAGACGAAAAAAAAAGAAGAGAAAGATAAATTCTTTGAAAACATACAACGGGAAATAGATGAAGGAAGTGAACACATAATGATAATGGGAGACCTAAACGGAAGAGTAGGATGTCAAAATACCGGAATAGAAGAGATAATGGGAAAAGAAGGAGAAGAAATTAAAAACAACAATGGAGAAAGAATAATACAACTATGCATTGAAAACAACCTCGTGATTACAAATACAAAATTCAAGCACAAAAACATACACAAGTACACAAGGGAGCAACCAAACAGAAACGAAAGATCGATTATAGACTACTACCTAATTAATAGGAAAAACTGGAACAAAATAACGAACGTAAAAGTAAAAAGACAAGCAGAAATAGGAAGCGACCACCACCTATTACGAATAGACATGAAATGGAAGGAAATACAAAAACTGGACAAGAGGAGGACAATAGTCAAAGAGAAAATAAAAACATACAAATTAAGAGAAGCACAAATACAAGAGAAATATCAAGAGATATTACAAAATAAGTTGAGGAAGAACGAAATAAGGACAAACATAGAAGGAAAATGGGAAACATTCAGAAGAAATATACTAGAAGCGGCAGAGGAGTGCTGCGGAACAACAAAAATAGAAAACAAGGAAATGAAAAAGACAAACTGGTGGACCGAGGAAATCAAAAAGGAGATAAAAGACAAAAAAGACAAATGGAAAAGATACCTACAAACTAAAAAAAGCGAAGACTACGAACAATACAAAGAAAAGAGAAATGAAACAAAAAGAATAATTAAAGAAGCCAAACAACAATCATGGACGACCTTCGGAAAAAGAATGAGCGAGAACTTCAGGCAGAACCAAAAACTATTTTATGGAACACTAAAACGACTTAAACAAAAAAAAGAACACAATATGATGAACATAAAAGATAAAAATGGAACAATAATTACGGATGAAGACAAGATAATGGAAAGATGGAGACAATACTTCAAAGAATTAACCGAACAAGAAGAAGAAGATACCGAAACACAAGAACGGGAAGAAGAGCCACAGGAAATCCGAACAGAAAAATTTTAGGAAATTAAAGAAGAAGAAGTAAAAGAAGCAATAAAAAAGCTAAAAAACGGGAAAGCACCAGGAATCGACGACATAACCCCGGAAATGATAAAATACATGGGAAAGGAAGGAATAACACAAATAACAAAACTAATAAATGAAATAATAATGAGCGGGGAAACACCAAGAGAATGGAGTAAAGGAATAATTTTACAAATACATAAGAAAGGCGATAAAAGAAAATGCGAAAACTACAGAGGGATCACGCTAACAAGCATACTAAGCAAAATAATGACCAGAGTACTAGAAAAAAGAATGAGAGACAAACTAGAGACAACAATAGAGGACAGCCAATGCGGATTCAGAAGAGGGAGATGTACCCAAGACCAAATATTCATACTTAGGCAACTAAGTGAAAAATTAATAAAGAAAAATAGGGAAATGCACATATGCTTTGTAGACCTCGAGAAGGCATTTGACAGGATAAAAAGAGAAGACATATGGAGAGAACTAGCAGAAAGAGGAATAGAGAACGAAATAATAAATGTAATTAAAACCATGTACAAAAATAACAGAAATATAGTAAGAACAAATAACGAGGAATCAAAGGAATTCGAAACGAAGAAAGGAGTGAAACAGGGATGTGTGCTAAGCGCTCTACTATTTACAATAGTATTGGACACGGCGATGAAAAAAGCAAAACAAAAAATGAAGATGCTGAAAGTTGGATATTACAAACTGGAAATCACAAAAATAGCGGAACTACTCTTCGCAGACGATATGGCAATAATTGCAGAAACAGAAGAAGACCTACAAAACAACATGGAAATAATAGAGAAAGAACTTACGAAAATAAACATGAAAATAAACTATGAAAAGACAAAAACAATGATAATTGCCAAAGGAACAAAGAAACACGAAATAAAAATACACGGTAAAAAAATCGAACAGGTAGAACAATATAGATATTTAGGAACCATTATTCAGAGTAATGGCAAACTAGATAAAGAAATTGATGATAAAATAGGAAAAACGGCAAAACTCTATAACATGTTGAAAAACACATTTTTTAGTAAAAAGGAAATATCAAGAGACACAAAAACAGAGATAGTGAAAAAAGTAATTAGACCAACGCTAACATACAGTAGTGAAACATGGACGATGACAGGAAAGCAAATAAAAAGAATTAATACAATGGAGATGAGATTCCTAAGAAAAATCGAACACAAAACAATAAGAGACAAAATAAGGAACGAAACACATAGGAAAAACCTACAAATAAAGCCAATACAGGAAAAAATCACGGAAGGACAAATGAGGTGGTATGGACACATAAGAAGAATGAGCGAAGAAAGAAATACCAAAAAAATATATGAGACACGAGCAACAGGAAAAAAACAAAGAGGAAGACCAAGAAGAGAATGGAACAGCGTAATAAAAGAAGAGGCAACAAGAAAAGGGAACACGTGGGAAGAAATAAATGAAATAACAAAGGACAGGAAGAAGTGGAGAGAATACTATAAAAATTAGTAATGTAAGCCTTATACCGAAAGGTAGATAGGCAAAGGAATAAATAAAAATAAATTCTATTGCCCTAGCGATATCAGTCGGTGCTAAATCACCCATTATTAACTGGTTGATAACCAAATTGACGATTGTAAATAAAAAAAACAAATTCGAACGATAACTTATTAAAAAATACGAACTTTTGTCCAAAGAAAACACACGTTTCAAATGTAAGGCAACAATTATCACAATACTATACAACTTAAAGAGATGTCAACATGTAATTACAAGTCTCAAGTTTTAACTAATGTTTTAAAAAATGACATATGGTAGTAGGAAATGCGACGCCGTCTAGATCTAGCCAGTAAAAAAAGAAATTTAATGAATAAAATTAAATGTTGTATCCGTTCCTTTAATTTTGCCGGTGTGTGTATTTTTAATTGAATATTCGAAAACTTTAATTTTAAACATTTCCAGCCTTAGTTTTTACTCTTACTTTTTCCCCGCGTTAGCGTAATAATAACAAATTTCAATAACTTTGTTACCTAAACTAGTCCAATTCAATATCATTCTAATAAGAATCCAAATAAGATATTTTTAACAAGCAGGTTAAAAACATCTTATTTGGATTCTTATTAGAATGATAATAAATTAGAAAAATAAAATATCTATAAATGGATACATGAAATTTTTCTTTTAGGTATACCGGGACATGTATACGTTATACATTTTCAAACTTTCATTGTTCTTATAAAAGGGTTCAATTTGAAGCTTCTTACGAGTGTTTCCAATCCTTGATTAAGCATGAAGTAAAATTTCGAGTTTAGAAAAGCCTGAAAATTTGGTTTGGTCGCGTAGCGAAGCGGAGCGACCAAACCAAATTTTCAGGCTTTTCTAAACTCGAAATTTTACTTCATGCGCCACGCGTATAAAACAATTATTTCAAGTGAAGTTCAAATTATACTCCTTACATGAAGTAAAATTTAATTTTCCAGTTGTTTGCAGAATATTTACAAAATATAAAAACAAATTAAATTTAATATCGACTTAAGGAGTATCAAACAAATTAAATTTTATATCGACTTTCTGCAAACATTTAGTCTTGTTGAAACTTTTCCAAATATTCTTTGAAACAACGATACTAAATATTTGTAAAGTCTTTATTAATTTTAATTCGGTTCTATATTTAAAAAAATTTGGTCTCGTTGTTTCAAAGAATATTGGCAAAAGTCTCAACGAGACTAAATACGTCTAATTTTCAAAACATTTAGTCTCGTTGAGACTTTTGCCAATATTCTTTGAAACAACGAGACCAAATTTTTTTAAATATAGAACCGAATTAAAATTAATAAAGACTTTACAAATATTTAGTATCGTTGTTTCAAAGAATATTTGGAAAAGTTTCAACGAGACTAAATGTTTGCAGAAAGTCGATATAAAATTTAATTTGTTTTATACTCCTTACGTCTAATTTTCAAAATAATACCGACATTATTAAAGGAAAAAATCCTTGTACCGTGAGATCATTTAAAACATGATTTAAAGTAGGGTTTGAATTTTAAATTAGATTCGCACTACTTACTTAACACAGAGTTTACCATAACCTCAAATTTATTCAATCACTCAAATAGCATTCTGGGCAACCGCACAAAAAAAATGCCGCCTACTCTAAATCATAATTTAAACAATCGCACAGTATGTCTACAAATTGATAAACAAAATTCGGTTTAATTCATGGGTTGATGTTTGTTAGGTGGTTTTGTTGTTGTTTGTGGTGGTTTTGGAAGACTTCACCTTTTCCAATCGGAAGAAGTCGAGGAGGTCAAGCAGAAAATTCTGGAGAGTGCCACAGTGAATCTGGGGTTATCTATTGTCGTCCTTAGCAGCCAGAAGTCCATAACTTTAGAGGATTTCCAGTGCCAGAGATTTGGAAAATATAGGTAAGTTAATTTTTATATTAGTCAAGTCCATTTACAATTTTTATTGTTGTTTTAAAATAACGAATTTTTTTAAACATTTCCTTAGGCCTGCTCTGATATCCATTTATTTTATTCTGTACAGTTTTGTAATTTCTTCTCAAAATTATGTCACTTCAGTGAAAAAAGTATGGTATTAAAGGTTTCAAAATTGAATAAAAACAGTTGGTTTGTTCACTTAATTTGTTTTATTACTTTCCGACTAGTTTCGGTCATGGACCATTATCAAGGAATGTACATTGAGGGATAAAATTTTACCTATTTATACAAAATTACAAATGAGATAACCGGATTATAGAATTAACTAATGAGGGTGCTTGATATAGGGGAATTCCCCTAAAGTTAACTCTTGATGAAAAAAATGTTTTACCAAGAGTTAAGTGAGAAATTAATTAAATATATAAAAAAAAGTATATCACTTAAAGGGGAAACCAAGTTAGAAGGCTGTTTTTCCGACTTTTTTAAGGCGGATAAAATAATTGGAATCTGTTTTGTTCATATTTTTAACTACACGTCTTTTTTTCAAGCTATTTCCTATGAAAATGTCCAAGATATGTCTATAGAAGGTTGTCATCAAAGTTGCTAATTTGCAGGAACTGCTTAAATAATTATTATCTGATTGTTATACAACACACATGAAAACTTTTGTTATTCAATGTGGAAGAACATGAACCAACTTGCAGAACGACATCTTAATTAAAAGTGTGTTTTTTATTGCAAAGTAATTGCAAAAAATAGTGAAAAATATAGGGGAATTCCCCTAAAGTTAACTCTTGATGAAAAAAATGTTTCACCAAGAGTTAAGTGAGAAATTAATTAAATATATAAAAAAAAGTATAGCTTCTTATCATCACTTAAGGGGGAAACCAAGTTAGGAGGCTGTTTTTCCGACTTTTTTAATGCGGATAAAATAATTGGAATCTGTTTTGTTCATATTTTTAGCTACACGTCTTTTTTTCAAGCTATTTCCTATGAAAATCTCCAAGATATGTCTATAGAAGGTTGTCATCAAAGTTGGTAATTTGCAGGAACTGCTTAAACAATTATTATCTGATTGTTATACAACACACATGAAAACTTTTGTTATTCAATGTGGAAGAACATGAACCAACTTGCAGAACGACATCTTAATTAAAAGTGTGTTTTTTATTGCAAAGTAATTGCAAAAAATAGTGAAAAATTTAACGTTTTTTCTTCAAACACGCACAAAACATTCAATTTTCAACATTGTCAGTTACAAAGCAGTTCATATTCTTAGAAAACATGTCAATAATCCAGATCATTTGCCATTTTTCTTTCGGGCTAAAACTGGGACCACCACAACTTATGACGAACTTCGATAGACAGCAACTTTTATTTTGGATATTTTCAGCCATAATACAACGAGTGGTAAGATTATTACCGATGATATTTTGAAGTTGAAACCGAGCTGCAGATTCAACGAGTCCGTAGGACGAGTTGAATGTGCTGCTTCGGTTTTTTTTTTTTTTTTTAAATCTTTATTTCCACTATAATGCTTTTTACAATAATTAAATTAACAATACATTACACAAAATACGGCAGCATAGTGAAAAAAGGCGGAGTTCAGCATATACATCTCTAGGAGATATTGCTGATCTTCCACTCAACCTTTAACGACTAAATATCATCTGGTATTAATCGTACCACGAGTTATATTTAGTGAGAGAATATAACGAGTAAAATGTTATAATCTTACTTATCTGAAACTTCCTAGCGGCACAAAACTCAGAAAATTGTCGCCAATGCGACTCTATTTCGCACTGTGATTTTCGGTATCGTATTTTTCACTACTTCACTTATATTGCTGCTAGAAGCCGTACCAAAACGATTTCCAACGTCCATTTTAATATTTGGAATTCTGACGTCTAACCACTTTGACGTTTAAAAAACAATTTATGACCACAACAAACTTATCATTGCGATGATTTTTTATCATCGCTGCGATACACATACTGCTACGTATGTACTTGCATCTGATTGGCTGGAAATACATTCTAGTAGGCTATGAGTTGTATTCTCATAGGAAACGGCTAGAAAAAATGTTCGATTTGGTTGAGAATAAAACTCATGCGTCACATGGCTACATTCCATCCAATCAGAATCGCTTATTTCTATAGATACATTTTACCACAGCGGTGATAGAATTCTATCACCTTGTTGTGGTCGTTGCTACGAAAATTATTTGTCAACTCTGACAGGTGAAATTTTGAGTTTAGGAAAGCCTGAAAATTTGGTTAGCTCGCTGTTTCATTTGTTACATTCTCTCATCGAATATAACTCGTGCTATGATTAATAATTGATTATATTCATTCGTGAAACCAGAGCAACACATTCAATTCGCCCTTCAGGCTCGTTACATCTGCAGCTCAGTTTCACTCATGAATATTATCGATGATAATCATACCACTTGTTTTATTATAGCTGAAAATATCAACAAACTAACAGCAAAGTTTAAACAAAAATTAAAAAAAACTCTAACGAGTGTTTTCCACTCCCAGACTAAGCATGAAGTAAAATTTCGAGTTTAGAAAAGCCTGAAAATTTGGCTTGGTCGCGTAGCGCAGCGGAGCGACCAAGCCAAATCAGGCTTTTCTAAACTCGAAATTTTACTTCATGCGCCACGCGTATTAAACATTGATTTGAAGTGAAGTTCAAAATATACTGCTTAGTTCTGATCACATGTTTATTAATCTTTCAAATATTTATATGGAATATGTGAAAGTATACTTAAATGAAAAAATCCTTGCATGTGTTGTAAAGTTGCAGGTTGTAGCGTTCCCTTTTTTGAAAATCTCTGCATAATGACAATTTATTTGACAAATTATGATTTATTTATTATTTACCAACATCTCAAAATTTGATGTATCAACAAACTGACACTAAAGTTTAAACAGATTCCAGTTATTTTATCCACATTAAAAAATTCGTAAAAGCCTAACAAATCCTCTTAATGTGGCTTCCTTTTTTTTTTTTGGATCCGATGATCTCACCACAGCCATATCTCATTGTATAAGTATATAATTAACATATATTTGGACGTCTCCACACATTCACACCACATCCAGGGACACGACGAAATATTAATTTTAAATAACAACTCCCCGTGTATGGGAATCGAACCCGGTCTGTGACTCGCCGAGCGATATACCGTCCGGCGACGTTACCGCTCGGCCACCACCTGCCCCAAAACAAAGTTTCTATTCTATTCTATTGAAAGTGAGTGGGTAGTTATGCTACCCTCCACTGCGACCGCAAGGATCTATTGTGGCTCACAATTAAGGTCGAACATCCGACCTTACAGCTCACCTTCCAAGTCCATCTTCTTGATGAAGTCAAGGATCTTGTCAGGTGAAGTTTTTTCCAGGTCCTTCAGGTTTAGCTTCGGTGTGCCAAACACCGTGGTCCTGATCTGGTCGCCACATATGACGTGCTCTGCTGTTTCATCATCCTCTAGGCATAGGCGGCAGTCAGTGGTGTCGCTTAGTCCTAGTTTATTAAGGTGATGCCTTAGACGGCTGTGTCCAGTGAAGAGAGCAGTTAATGTGTGAACATCTGATTTGCTCAGCTTCAACCATGAGGCCGTCCTGGCCGCAGATGGTCCACTTGTTACAAAGTTTAATAACCAATTTTTCTTTGCTTGCACTCTTTTTGTCTAAGGTTAAACTGATTTCAATTCTGTATTCTGGTTTAGGAGTGTATGATCAAAAATTAAGCAATTTTTTACTTAAAAACTAAGGACGATTTTGTGTTGATAATTTTTAATTAGTATTATCTAATTGCTCATTTATTTTATTGAATTATAGTGATGATGAGCACCAAACGTCCGTGTCAGAATTCTCGGTGTACAAAATCCACCTGCCCCGGCATTCAGAACCCGTCAGACGGACCCTGTGCCTCTCGGAGACGTGTTTGCTGGAGAGAGATCCGCAGACGTACAGTATTTGCACGTTGCGTCCCTTAGGAGATGTTTTCGCTTTAGTCAGAAACAATGCCGATCCCCAGCTTTTCAATATCGAATACATCAACGGACAAGTTAGAACATATACAGCTACCGATAGGTAAGTGATATACAGTGAATTGTTTTTTGTAAGTATACAAATCCTGATGTATACGCTGTAAATTTTCAAGCAGTCATTGTTTTTTAAAGTGGTCAATTTGAAGCTTCCTACAAGTTTCCACTCTCAGGCTAAGCATGAAGTAAAATTTCGAGTTTAGAAAAGCCTAAAAATTTGGTTTGGTCACATAGCGAAGCGGAGCGACCAAACAAAATTTTCGAAAATCTCGGCATGTTGAAAATCTTGACGGTCCACTCCCAGACTAAGCATGAAGTAAAATTTCGAGTTTAGAAAAGCCCCGCGTAGAAAATTTGTCGAGGGTCGCGTAGCGACCCGAGACAAATTTTCACAGGGCTTTTCTAAACTCGAAATTTTACTTCATGCGCCACCGGCATAAAACACTGAAATATTGTGCAGTTCGGAATACACTGCTTCTCTTACATAAGTATGCGAATGATTCCTGAAAATGACTAACCATGAAGTAAAATTTCGAGTTCAGAAAAGCCCCGTGTAGAAAATTTACTTCATGCGCCACCGGCATAAAACACTGAAATATTGTGCAGTTCAGAATACACTGCTTCTCTTACATAAGTATGCGAATGATTCCTGAAAATTAAAAGCGTATACATCAGGAAATATATACAAAAAAGAAAAATTCAATGTATAAATAGATTATGGATCACAGATAATAATTAGATTGGACTAATAAATGGTAACTGAAGTTATTGAATTCCAATTGTGTAAAAGCAATCAGTAAGTAGGTCATGAAATATTTGTAGGTGTTTCGATAATTACCTGGACAGTTTTTTTAATGAAATTATTGTTATGGAAAAAATAGATTTATTATGAAATTTTGTATGGGTTAATAACATTATTAACATTTTTGTATACGTAATCCAACCAATAATTTCTATTGTAATGGAATGAGGGAATTATTAAAATAAAATCACTTTTATAAGTTTATGTCTGCTTCAATTATTTACAAATCGATTAGATATTAAATTGAGGAAGTGGATTACAATATAAAACAATAATTTTAATACGATTTCACTTTTATTGTTGACACTGCTACACATGGGCCAGGATTAATAATAATAATCTTCATTTATATTATAATAATAATAATAATATTTATTTATGACCACAGGTACATACGTCACAAAAGCAGAAATATATATGCATATAATTATTAATCACTTATATCTAACAAAGTATTCATCCAGAGAATAATACGCGTTAAGCAGTAACATATTTTTTATTTCGTGCTTAAAATTACATTCTTGCTATACAACTATAATTATCATAAAATGTTAAAAATTTATAATTATTGTCACGTGGAGGATTTAGAGTGTTTTGTCCCCAATGAAACACTCTAAATCCTCCACGTGACAACAAATAATTATAAATTTTTAACATTTTATGATAAAACCACTAACATTAAAACATCTTTTTTTTTTTACATTTTATGATAAAACAATTGACATTAAAAGATCATTTCATTTAATGTGAATTATTTTATCATAAAATGTTAAAAATTTATGATTATTTGTTGTCAGGGGAGGATTAAGAGTCAAAATAGATGCCAAATTTAGTTTAAAAAAATGTCAATGTCAAATGTCTGAAAATGTCAATTGTTTTCACATGAAACGCCAAAAATAAAGGTGCTCTTAACCATATTGTTATATTTTTCAAATTGAATCACCCAGATGCAAAACCAGCCATAAGTATTTTAACAAACTTGTGGCAAAATGACAATAACTGATTCTGCAGCGTTTTTTAAATATGTATTTGGATTGAGTTACGTGAAGAGTTGAATATAATTTACTTAATAAAAGACTAACACTTTCTTCACTAAAAACATTTATTTTCGCTAAATGTACATTTCGAACACTACGTGCTCATTATCAATAGCTTACTGAGTAAATACAAAAAGAAGGCGGGATACTTATACCTAAAGGGGATTATGGGAAAAAACGTGGGCGAGGTTAACATTTGTGTTTGTCGGGGTTATTGGTCGGAATTACCTCTAATAAGGGATTGTTCAGGGGACTTAAATCGAAATTAAGTAAATGATTTTGGTGTTTTTTCATCTGTATGGCTTCCAACATATTTAATTTTTTATTTGAAGAATGTTTTAATAATTTTATATTGTTTTCCGAATTGTCTTTTAAATACATTAATATAGTGTTGATTGAGCTTTGTATCAAATGAGGACAAGAAAAAATATTTAAAACTAACTAAACAGGTTGCAGATCTTGCAACTTAAAAAATTTGCTAGCTTTTGCAACGGAAAAATATAGCAGATGACAGGGTTTTCCAAACTTACGCCCGGTTTCCAATGAATCTTGAAATACGTTTTATATAAGTACTTCTTTTTTTATAAGTAGTTCTTAATTTTGTATTCTGTTGCATCAAATAAATTTATACATATCTTAGGTAAGAATTGGTTACACTTGGCAACCTCGCATTTTTATGTAATTTGACATGTTATCTTCTTAAGACGGTTTCTTATAATGTAATGTAAGATGTAAGATCTTCTTATGACTTTAAGATCAGATTTATAGTTGATGCAACACTTTAAGAATCTTATTTATAAGATCAATTTTATTTACTTAAGATGCGTTGGAGAAACCAGGCGTTTAGGATGGGTTTTGAAGGTCAATTTATTTTCAAAATTGTAGCCTGAGACGAGTAGAATCCAAGGATACCAAAACTTCAAAACAAAAGAAAAAATAGGTGTATGGCTAGTTATGCATCTGTGCGATTGGATTTATTTTCTATTGTATTTTATACCATGAATTTTTATTTTAGGGATTCCTTACTAGCATCTTTATTAGACGGTGTCCGTGCCTCGGGGAACAAAGACGTCCACATCACGATGTTGCCGATGGACAGGGGCATGCGGCTGGGCCCGTTGCATATTCCCGTTGAAGAGGAGACCGAAAGCGTACACGTGAAATTCCTGCAGAATCCCCCGCCGAGGCACACGTTCTCGGAGTGCGTGCGGAGGTTTAACGCCAACGCCCCCTATTCGGGCTTACTGTACAGCGTCACGCAAGATGTAAGTCGAATCCGTCATGAGAAATCTTTATATATTTCGAATTTTACTTTTAGAAGATACTGCATGTTTTTTTGTTTGTCAGAAATGGACGCTGAAGGTATAACTTCTTTGATTTTTTAATTCTTTTATTTATTTATGTCAGTTAATTGCTTTGTGATACTAGGGGAAATATGTAATTTGCAATCTCAAATATAATACTGTAAATATATGCCTTGTACAATTCAGCTGTTCTTTGTGACATGTTAGAAACTAAGGCTGGGAATTTTAAAAATTGAACTATTCGAATATTCTTATTCAAATATTTGGATATACGAACATTTCTAATTTCTAAGGTTCTAATAGCTGTCTAACAAGTGTTTTCCGTTCCTTGATTAAGCATGAAGTAAAATTTCGAGTTTAGAGATGCCTAAAAATTTGGTTTGTGTACGCTGTAAATTTGCAGGCATGCATTGTTTTTTAAAGTGGTCAATTTGAAGCTTCCTACGAGTTTCCACTCCCAGGCTAAGCATGAAGTAAAATTTCGAGTTTAGAAAGGCCTGAAAATTTGGTTTGGTCGCGTAGCGAAGCGACCAAACCAAATTTTCAGGCTTTTCTAAACTCGAAATTTTACTTCATGTACCACGCGTATAAAATACTGACTTCAAGCGAAGTTTAAATAGTCTATTACGGCTTGGAATTTTTCAAATTTTATTATTCAGTATTAATTCAAAAACCTGTTCAAATATTCAAATACATATTCAAATATTCGATTTATTCGAATATTCAAATGTTTAAATATTCAAATAAATATGTGAATAATTTGGTGATTAAAATATTCATATTTGAATATACGACTATTTGAATTATTCATATTCCAATCCCAGCCTTATTAGAAACCACTGTCATTTCACTTAGGCCCAGTTGCACCAAAAAAACATTGAATTGAATTATCTCTGAACGCGAGTTTAAGATGACAGTTCCTATTGTTCTGACAAAGTGACATTGAACTCGATTTCAGAAACGAATCAGTTCAGCGTGTTTGGTGCAACTGGCCCTTATTCTACACAAGCGAGGTGTCGGTGGTGAATATTTTCCAAAATTGATAATTAAGTTGCATTTGGTGTTCTCAGGTAGCTTATATATTAATTTTTTGACAGGGATTATTTTCTGAAAACAAAGAAAAACTCATAATAGCCGCCTTACAAGCCCTCGTGCAAAAAGAGGGTGATCAAAAGTCCATCACCACTGTGGAGTTGGAGTCGCAGTTTCAAGCGCTGAGAAGGTTGATTGCAAGTAAAGTTGGCTATGCAGCCTTTACAACATTACCTGGGTGAGTCTTTATATAATACTTTACATTTTAAAAAAATTGTAGCTTTCTTCTTTTGGCGAACATAAATTACACATTTTTTTAATTTTCTGCTATAGTCTATTCAGCGAATGCTGGCGTTCACGTCATCAATTACAAAATTCTGAATCAATCCATTCAAGGTCATATGTAATAAAGCGCATTGGCGTAGCATTAAAAAAAAACTCTTCTTCTTCTTCTTCTGCTATCCCTTGTTGCCCCTTAGGGCGTCGGGTACTCGTTATCGAGCCATCTCCTCCATAACTGTTTATTCTCCGCGATTTTTCCTAGCTCTTCTGCGCTTTTCCCATGTCTCTCTCCTATTTCTTCAATTATGTTGGTCATTGTCTTCCTGGGTCTGCCTGGTTTCCTCTTTCCTTCCATGGTTGTTTGCTGCACCTGTTTTGTTAGTCTATAGTTGTCCATTCTCCTGACATGGGCGTACCAATTTAGTTGTTTCTTTTCTATTTTGTTTGTTATTGTGTCCTGTTTTAAGTTGGCATATATCTCCTCGTTCCTTTTCTTATCAAATTTGGTGACGTTTGATATTTTTCGCAGGAATTTCATTTCTATTGTGGTTAATTTATTTTTATGTACCGGTAGTGTGGTCATTGTTTCTGTGGAGTATAGCACTGAGGGGGTTACAATGTTGTATATATGTTGTTTCGTTTTTGAATTTATTTCTTTTTTGCCTAGAATTGTCTTGTTTATCGCATAGTAGATGTTGTTTGCTTTCTTATGTTTGTTGGCTATTTCTGTGTCTATTTTTCCGTCGTTGCTAATGATTGTTCGTAAGTAGTTGTAGTTAGTTATCTTCTCCAATCTTGTTCCTTTGCATGTATAAAACTCAAAAAACTGAAACAAACAGATATACTAGGAAAATAAGAAGCGATTAGTGGCTTAGTGCTTGCTACGTTACTGATGCTTCTGGTGAGCATTGCGTCTTTGTCTAATCCATCGCCACACGTTTTCGAGCGGTACGCGCTGTTGTCGGTACTTGTATCAGGAGTCACAAGACATATGTTTCTATTACTTGCTAGAATGCTGCTTGTTTTTAAAACGTACATAAATTGATGACGTGAATGTCAAAATTCGTGGAATAAACTATATTCATTTTATCAAAATAGGATAAAATATACTTATATCACGATGCTACTTGAGCAAATGGGCATTAGATGGCGTTTACGCTTTTGAATATATATAAAATATACTTGATTTTAGATTTTTCTTAATCCTTGGTTTTAGATTCAGGGAAGCAATTGGTATGAAAGTCGTGACTGCGTTAAGGCGAAACGATTTTGGTGTGACTCACGCCGCTATCGATGTGATATGCGCTTTAATGCATCCGACCCACGACGGGTACGATCTCAAACAAGAACAGTTGAATAAATCGTCTTTACTGCAAACAAAAACCTTTCTAGAAAGTCTACTAAAGATGTGGATTACTCATGTTGTAAGTACAAAGCTTTTAGTTTCCCAAGTTTCAAATGCTGAAAAATATTACTAATTGTTTAACTGAGTTATGTGGAATATTTAAATAACAAAAATTCTTACTTCACTTTTGTTTTTATTCGTTGGATGTACATTTTGAGTGCTACGCACTTATTATTAAAAATCAATTATTGAGAATGAGTGCTTAGCACTCGAAATGTGAATCTAACGAATTAAAATAAAAGTGTTGTAAGGAATAAAACGTTTTTCATTCTGAAAAATATTGTTTTGCTGTAGAATCAAGGAACAGGCGCTTTAATCGTTTCGGCTATGTTGGATTTCCTGACATTCGCTCTCTGTGTACCCTACTGTGAAACCACAGACGGCAAACACTTCGATATGTTATTGGAGATGGTTGCTGATCGCGGTCGGATATTATTTAAACTCTTTCAGGTATTTTCTCAATTGAAAAAAAGAAATTTATTACCGAGATGTTTAATTATTACTTTAATTTTAGCATCCATCGATGGCAATAGTAAAAGGTGCTGGACTGGTCATGCGAGCTTTGATTGAGGAGGGAGAGGCCGAAGTGGCAGCTAGGATGCAGACCCTAGCCTTAGCCGAAGGTGCCCTTCCCAGGCATTTCCTTGCTGCTCTTTACACTTTGGGATCGGATGGAAGGCTCCTCACTCATCGACAGTTGTCTAGGCATTTAGTCGGTTTGTGGGTTACTGGAAATCCAACTGCAATGGGTTTATTGAAGAGAATAATGGTAAGTTTATACATTACTCACGAATTATTCAATTCATTTTTTAGCGAATTATTTATTACTTAAATAATAAATAATAATTTAAAAAAAATATCAAACAAATATCATAATATTTAATTGATGAGGCGGATACATGATGAAACTCCATAATACTATTTGAAATAAAACCCTCCCAACTGTGTTGTTTTATTTCAAATATATATCATAATTATATTATTCACATGTTTTTACTTTTCCTATATGTAAATACAAAGGGAAAGTATTGTTTTCCTGAACATTTCTAAATCACAAATTTTAGCGGAAATAAATTTTTTGGGAGGCCTCTAAGTCGATTAAGACCATTTTTGAATGTTTGTATGTCTGTCTGTCCGTCCGTCCGTCTGTCTGTCTGTCTGTCTGTCTGTCTGTCTGTCTGTCTGTCTGTCTGTCTGTCTGTCTGTCTGTCTGTCTGTCTGTCTGTCTGTCTGTCTGTCCCAACGCGTACAGCCTAAACCGATCGAAATGTTAAGGTGATACTATAAACTTAAGCTTTTTATTACAATCCAAAGATCTGTAAAGTTTTTAGTGAAAATGCAGAAACATTAAGTGGTAGTGTATTTTAACGTATTTTTTATTTTTCTTAATATTTTCTTAAACATTGATCATATCGAAAACGCTTTGAAATAAAAGTTGTAAGGCTTATCGAAATACTTGAAATTCATATATTATACTTTTCTGTAGCTGGAATAGGTAAAAAGTAACACCATTTTTTTTGTAAATCAAGACCGATTTTTTTTTTTGGGTGGTTTGGCTTTTGCCTGGCAATTCAGGATCTTGACCATTAGCCAACATCAATTTATATTTTGTATTAATATTCATTTAACTTATCTCCCGTTATATGCACATCAAGGCCATAGCTAGAAAAAATGTTTGGAGGGGGATATAAAAATTTCGAGAAGAGGTTTTACTGGAAAAAATATTGTTTTTGCTCTTTCAGAGCCACTTGTTAATACAAAAATTTAACATTTTGAAAATTTCGGCGGGGTCTGAACCCCCCCCCCCTGGCTACGGCCTTGATGCACATGTATATTTATACATAACAACACACTCCGGTCACGACGAGATATTATTTTTAAGTAACATCACCCCGTGCATGGGAGTCGAACCCGGTTTGTGGCTCGCTGAGCGATATACTGTTCAGCGACGTTACCGCTCGGCCACCACCTGCCCACACTCCGAATAAAAACATAAAATATTAGGCTAGGGAAAATCTGAAACAAACTGACGGGGAAAGTAGTATGATGGGCACAACTTTTTTCAATGTCATTCTAAAATTTGAAATCTTATGATTATTATTATAGCCATCTGGTTTGATAACCTTCCTGGACTCGACTGAAACCGTCCCCGAATCTGATTTGGAACGTGAGGTGCTGAACCACAGGGATAATCTTAAAATAGCGCAAGATTACTCAAATAAGAACAAAAAGGGTCCGAACTGGGCAGCCGTTGAACGCCAGTTGAAGAACGTTGAGAAAAAAGTGGAGCACTATACGAATCTGGCCGTCCAACATTGGGGAGCACAAATCGGAATTCTTAAAGAGCGGAAGGAGAAGATGAAAGTGGTTCCGATTGTGTTGAGGCGAAGAAGGGAGAGGATTAAAGCGGAGGCCAACTGGCAGTTGTTTTACTACAAGTTTAGCCAGGATCACGCTCAACCTAACCTAATTTGGAATCATAAGGTAATTAACTATGCAGGGAATTTTTCTTTCAAGTATACATAGCCCGATGCTTATGCGTTTTGCGGCATTCGTTGTTTTTTTTAATCAGTTTAATTTGAAGCTACTAACGAGTGTTTTCAATCCTTGGTTAAGCATGAAGTAAAATTTCTAGTTTAGAAAAGCCTGAAAATTTGGTTTGGTCGCGTAGCGTAGCGGAGCGACCAAACCAAATTTTCAGGCTTTTCTAAACTAGAAATTTTACTTCATGCGCCACCGGTGTAAAACACAGAAATATTGTGAAATTAAAAATATTCTTCTTTAAGAGTATACTTTTCATCACGCTTTAGCAGTTTATTTTTAATACTGATTTAACAGCATATTATGAATTTCACAATATTTCAGTGTTTTACACCGGTGGCGCATGAAGTAAAATTTCGAGTTTAGAAAAGCCTGAAAATTTGGTTTGGTCGCTTCGCTTCGCTACGTGACCAAACCAAATTTTCAGGCTTTTCTAAACTCGAAATTTTACTTCATGCTTAATCAGGGACTGGAAATACTCGTTCAAAATTTCAAATGGGCCTTTAAAAAAAAGCAATGAATTTCTGAAATTTTACAGTGCATGCATCGGAATACACATATGCACATTTAAATTAAAAAATTCCCGTACCTAATTAATTATCACGCATTCAAGAAGTATATCAGTCGCAAGTTTAAAAAGGGTCTATCCCTACTGTCGATACACTTATAAATACTAATGTATTTTGACTTTCTGTGCCAATAACAAATTTTTGTTGTTTGTTAGACAAGAGAAGAACTGAGAAGTGCCTTAGAAAAAGAGATAACAGCTTTTTCGTCCGATCGGGAATTAGCCGGGTTCGCTCTTGTCGCTTGGAACCACCAGGAGTTTGAGGTCAATTATCAGTGTCTGGCAGATGAAGTCAAGATTGGCGATTACTATCTTAGGCTGTTGCTGGAAATGGACGACAGCGATGATTCTCCCATTCGTAGATCGTAAGAAAATGTATCTATTAATTGACGATTAATATTACCCATGAGGGCGCTGGCGTCGCAGCGAGGAAGGAGTACTGTCCATCACCTGTTCCGGCTATAGATTAGGTGTTCTAGTAATTCACTGCATTTAAATTGAATATTTAGACCTCTGCAGCTATTTTGAACGATTTTTTTCAAAATAAAAGGTACTTTAGTGTTTATAGATGGACGTGATACAAGTAGAAATCTTTCAGCAGTTACAAATTTTAAATTGTTTACAGTTTAAATATAATCCCAAATGTATATGTAATTTTAATTAAGGAAATTGTAGTAATATTTTTATATCAGCGCAAAAGGGAAACGCAGATATTTAAATCTTAAATTTTGTCTCAGGAGTATCAGGACTTTATTTGGAGATGATTATTTTGTTGTCATTCATCATAAACGAGAAAAATCACTAGGTTGCGCCGTAATGAAAACGAATATTAATTGTTCCAACACAATATGTAAGCTGCGCCACCCATTTCTACCAACACTTTATGCACTTATTAAAAAAGAATTCCATTTTAGTAGATAATGCAACACCTATGCAAGACATAACCTACAATTTGATGCCAGGTTTTGGAAATCTATGGATGCTAAGATCCCTACTTCGAACCACCACGAAAATGCCCTTCTTTAAGCAAGTTTGCCCTCGATTTTACTCTATTTGGGATCAATTTCGACATTTTATGAGACGAATAAAGCACAATAATACATTTATAATGCACACCCGATGGTTACAACAGTACTCCTTTCTCTAATATTTTTTCCTGCCACTAGGTGGCGTATTCAAACACGTTAGTCGTCAATATATTTTAAGAAAAATATATATAGTGATTCAGTAAAATGTTATACTTCGTTTTTTAAACTGCTTCCTATAAATTCGTTGATTTGAATTGCATGTAATAATTATATTTAAAATTATTTCAGGTATGAATTCTTTAACGATTTGTATCATCGATTTTTACTAACACCAAAGGTAGATATGAAATGTATGTGTCTTCAAGCAATGGCTATTGTTTATGGGAGGTATTTCGAAGATATCGGCCCGTTCAGTGATACGAAACATATGGTTGGCATGTTAGATAGGGTAAGTTTAATTTACTGAAACTGATAAATAAACTAAAATTAATAGTATTTACAAAACTTAGGGTGAAAGATCTAGGTCGATATCCATTTGTCACTTTAGTTATGTATAATTAGTATTAATAAAATTCATAGTGGAGTGTGAAACAATACCAAGTGTTTTTCTTCTCAATAACTTTACATATTCATAGTGGAGTTTTAGTGATTGAATCATAATAATATTATTTTATTAATAACTGCTGTCAAGAAAATACATTTTGTTCATTGCAATTTCTTGTAAAAATTCTAGTGTTTTATTGTTATTTTCTAGTGTTTTGATAGGGCGGAGAGGGATAAACTGGTGCTCTTTATAAACAAATTAATTTTACATAGGAAAAATGTGCGCGATCTCTTAGACGCCGGCGGTATTAGGATACTGATCGATTTAGTCTCGCTGGCCCATTTGCACACGTCCCGGGCAGTCATTCCCAATCAAACTAATGTGATAGAAGCCGGTCCCAACATGCACCTAACTGCCGAAAAGGAGTGGTATTACAACACCGAGGAGGCTGGGAGAAAAGGACCGATCAGCTTTCCAGAAGTAAATAGCTTGATTTCCTTTTTTTCACGAATTCAGTATTTTTACTCAAGTAACCGAATTGTAACGGTGCTTGGAAGCATAAAGCAAATTATTCAGCTCTGAAAAACATAAAAAATTTGGATATGCTGCCATTGTGAAGCAGTGTTTGGCAGGAAATCAAAATTTTGTATGTTTTTTTTTATGACAAAATATCTGCACCGTGCATCGGATCATTATGAATTAGTTTATTTTAATTTTTAATTACAAAACCTTTTATAAATTGAGATGAAAATGTAAACAGGGAATTTTAATTTTGGGTATACATATTCCAATAGGGATTCTATACATTTTCAGGCATATGGTTGTTTTTGAAAAGCAATCAGTTTGAAATTTCTAACAAGTGTTTCCACTCCCTAATTAAGCATGAAGTAAAATTTCGAGTTTAGAAAAGCCTGAAAATTTGGTTTGGTCGCGTAGCGAAGCGGAGCGACCAAACCAAATTTTCAGGCTTTTCTAAACTCGAAATTTTACTTCATGCGCCACGCGTATAAAACACCGATTAAATAGAAGTTTCAAATATACTCCTAAAGCAATTTGTTAAAGCAGTATATTTTAAACTATGGTGGAATCAGTGTTTTATGCGCCTGGGGCATGAAATAAAATTTCGTGTTTAGGAGAGCCTGAAAGTTTGGTTTGGTCACTCCGCTTCGCTACGTGACCAAACCAAATTTTCCGGCTTTTCTAAACTCGAAATTTTACTTCATGTTAAATCAACGAGTAGAGACACTCGCTAGAAGTTTCAAATTGAACCCTTTTACGAAAACAACGAACGCCTGAACTTTTACAGAGTGGACATTAGGATATGTATATTTACTAAAAAAATGTCCTGATTTATTTTTTGTGTGTAATTAGATCTATAATTTGTTGAATAATTGTTTTATAGGTTAAAGAATTATATGAAAAAAATGTGATTACGAAAAAGACAAAATGTTGGGCAATCGGCTTGGAGGGATGGAAAATGGCGGGGCAGTTGCCTCAGCTGAAATGGTGCCTAATGGCATCCAGTACAGCCTGCTACAATGAAACTGAATTAGCCACGCTTATTTTAAACATTTTAATCAAAATGTGCGAGTATTACCCCAGTAGGTAAGTTTTACGATTCTTTTTTTTATATCTCACATCGATGATGTTTTAATTAAATAAATAAAAAAATAAATAAATCTTTATTCACGGTTATACCATTTTACAGAATATTTTATTTTATTTTATTTTCATTTATTTACGGAATCTCCTTTTACATAAATCTACAAAGATTAGTTACATATATAGATGTAGTAAAAATTACATTAAATTATATAGAAATACAACAATAACAAAAAGTACCAATAACCTAACAGATAATATACAAATATTTTACGAAATAACAGTTCAATAAATGAATCTTTACTCTTTCTTTCTTTCTACTAAATAACAATTCAATACTAAAGATAGAAAAAAATATATACAGTGCGATCATTTAAATTATGAATTAGAGCAGGCGGCATTTTTTTTGTGCGGTTGCCCAGAATGCTAATTGAATGATGGAATACATTTGAGGTTATGGTAAACTACTTGTTAACAGTCAGCAGTGCCAATCTAATTTAAAATTCAAAGTCTACTCTAAATCATGTTTTTAACGATCGCCCAGTATTTTAATGCCAATATTGCAATTTTTAATAATTCTCATAAGTTTAGGAAACGTATTACATAAAATATCAAAATCAGGATAAATTAACAAAGAATTTACTGTACGAATAAGAAATATAGTCAGAGTATACAAACCATAATTCATGTTATGGAACGGTATGGTAATTAACCTAACTTATTTCATTGACAATTGTATTTTCAGGGATCAAGATGATGCCATCATCAGACCGTTGCCAAAAGTGAAGAGACTGTTATCTGAACGCACATGCCTTTCGCATATCGTACAATTGTTGCTGACTTTCGATCCCATACTTGTTGAGAAAGTAGCGACACTTATGACGGAGATAATGCGGGATAATCCGGAGATGAGCAAAGTGTACACGACCGGAGTGTTTTATTTCATTTTGATGTATACGGGAAGCAACGTTTTGCCCATCGCCAGGTTTCTACAGCTCACGCATATGAAACAAGCGTTTAAAGCAGATGATGTTAGTAAATAAAAATTAGTTAAGGCTTAATGGTTGTTGATAGATAAAAGTTTTGCAATTAATTTTTTAATTTCTGTTATTGAGAACATGACCGATGAGAACGCAGGCGGAAGGAGTACTGTCGATCAGCTGTTCCGGCTTTTAATTAAGGAAAATTTAATAATATGTTTATATCAGTGCAAAATAGAAACATAGATATCTTAAATTTTGTCTTGGAAGGGGTGCTAGAACCTTTTTTGAAGATAATCGTTTTAATGTTATTCATGATAAACGGGGAAAATCAATACGTTGTGCAGTAATGAAAACTAAAATTAATTTTTATTTCTTCTTCAGACACAATATGTTTTCAATTACACTTAACTCTGTTATTAAAAAATTAACCCATTTTTATTTGTTAATGCAACACCGATGCAAAACATAAACGTCAAATCTATGCACGATTTGGAAATCTATGGATGATAACTGCCATATTTCAACTTGCTATGTAATTGTGCCCCAACAGTTTAGTAGCGATTTTACACCTTCTGGGTTTAATTTCAACATTTATGAGACAAAGCACAACAAAACACACGCACGTTGTTTATAACAGTACTCCTTTCTCTAATATTTTTTCCTGCCATCAGGTGGCGTATTCGAATGCGTTAGTTTAGTGTCCTTGTATTTAAGAGAGTAGCACAAACTGGCATCAATCTTGACGCCTTTAGGCGCCAAATTCAAACTAATCCAAGTTTTGAAATTAAAATGTATACAATTTTTGTTTATAATTATTGTATAAGTATAGATATAAGCAATATATAAAATAAAAACAAGGTCCCAGTGGAAGAACAGGGAAATTTAATTTCGCATTCTGAACTGGCACCTTGAGATTTTTCATAACTCCAATTTAATATTAAACACTGTAAGTTAATCATGTATGTAATCTTTGTGAAGTTATGGAAATAAAGACCCATTATTATTATTATTATTATATTCTATAATGATTGAAGCACATCCTGTTAATTTCATTTAGTTTTGCCTAAAGGCATCAAGATGGATGCCAGTTTGCACTACTTTTAAATACAGGGACACTATGTTAGTTCTCAATATATTTTTACTTTCCCCCCATATGTAAAGCACACATTTTAAAATCATATTGGATATATCCATTTTGAGGACATTTTTCACAAATGTTTTTAATCAATTCGGGAGGATTAAAACCATTTTTGATAAATGTCGGTCCTTCTGTCTGCTCTTCTGTTCGTCCCAAACCATAAAACCTTAACCGATTAAGATGACACTATAAACTTACTCTTTTTATTTTTATTAATATCTAGACTGCAACAACTGATATCATGCAGAGGAGTATTTTGGGTCATCTCTTGCCGGAAGCTATGGTTTATTATTTGGAAAATCACGGGGCAGAAAAATTTGCACAGATATTTTTGGGTGAATATGACACACCTGAAGCGATTTGGAATGCAGAAATGAGGTAAGAATTAAAATGTTTCTCGAATTCAAATAGTTTTGAATTTGAATTTATCTTATTAAAATGTTTGTTAAAATTGTGGTGTTTAAAATTCATTTGTGTTTTAGGCGTTTGTTAATACAAAAAATATCTGCCCATATAGCCGATTTTTCACCAAAATTACGGTCTCACACGATGGCTAGGTATAGTTACATTGCGATCCCAGCCATAAGGTATCCGCAATTGGAGCACGAGCTCTTCTGCAACATCTTTTATTTGAGGCATCTCTGTGATTTAACCAAGTTTCCCGATTGGCCAATATCTGATCCAGTAAGTTGAAAATAAGTGAAAACATTACAGTGATTTTAACGTTACCTTCTTTATTATTATTATATAGTATTGTATACTATTAACGAGTGTAAACATTTTTATTTTTGTATCAGCACTGAAAAATTTTTTTTAAAAAAGAATTAAAAAAAATACTTTAAATATTCTATTGCGATGTAACTATTTTTCCTTGAATCATTATTTTTCTGTTCGAAGTCTAATAAGATTATCTGTTTCATAGGTCAAGTTACTGAAAGACGTTCTTGAAGCGTGGAGATCGGAAGTGGAAAAGAAACCGCCGGCGATGACTGTGGAACAGGCCTACAAATGTCTAGAACTGGAAGGAACTCCCGAAGAATCAACAATTAGGAAAGCTTATTATAAGTTAGCCACTATGTTCCATCCTGATAAAAATCCAAACGGCAGAGTAAGCGATAAATTACTTAGGAACTGGTTCATCTCCGAACATGAGTTCGAAGTGATATTAGAACAATTGAGAACTAACATGACCGATAAGGGCGCTGGCGGAAGAAGTACTGTCGAACAGCTGTTTCGGCTTTTAATAAAGAAAAATTTAGTAATATGTTTATATCAATGCAAAATAGAAACATAGATATTTATAGTAAATGGCACATTTCAAATTTTGTCTCGGATTGAGTTTCAGGACCTTTTTTGAAGATGATCATTTTTGTGCTATTCATGATAAACGGGGAAAATCAATACGTTGCGCGGTAATGAAAACAAAAATTAATTTTTATTTCTTCTTCGGGTGCAATATGTAAGCTGCACTACTTGTTTTCACTAACACTTAACTCACTTATTAAAAAAATAACTCATTTTCATTAGTTAATAATAATAATAATAATAATAATACGTCTTTATTTATTATAGAAAAAATATTTTACAAAATGTCTAGTAAAACTAACAGGCGAAGTTCAGTTAGCCTAATGACTATTAACTGTTCTTCCACTTAACCTGAAGAATATTAACAGATTATTGCATAAATGGTTCATACAAATAATATTTAATTAAGAAAAAGTACTTTTTTAAAAGTAAAAGTAAAAGTATGTGCGATAAAACGAATTAGGATTAACACTACGATTACCATTAACACTAACATTAACATTAACGTCAACACCAAGCAAAACATAACCTTCAAATCTATACACGTTTTGTAAATCTATGGATGATAAGTGCCATATTTCAACTTGCTGTGTAATTGCTATTCTATACGCAAAAATTTAATAGCATTTTTACGCCTTTTGGGCTTTATATCAATATTTATGAGAGAAAGCACAAGAAAACACACGTTTATAACAGTACTCCTGTCTCTAATGTTTGTTCCTGCCACCAGGTGGGGTATTTGAACAGGTTAGTTCTCAATAGGAGCTGCCATCTTGAATTCGAGTTCAGAAGTGAACCAGTTCAACGTTTTCTGGTGCAACGGGGCCTTAAGCAGTTTTTTTTTACTAATTTTGAATTATTTAACAGGAACGTTTTGAGCAAGTTAATCAGGCATACGAGTTCCTGTGCAGTCGCAGTAGTTGGCGGGACGGTCCAGATCCGAACAATATTGTTTTAGTATTAAGAGCACAAAGTATACTGTTCCACAGATATTCAGAAGGTACCTAGTTTTATAGTAACAAGAATTTTTGCTTAATGTATACAAGGAATTTTTCTTTTAAGTATATATATATCCCGATGAATACTCTGTACATTTTTAGGTATTTGTTATTTTTTTATATGAGGTCAATTTGAAACTACTAGCTAGTGTTTTCAATTCTTGATTAAGCATGAAGTAAAATTTCGAGTTTAGAAAAGCCTGAAAATTTGGTTTGGTCGCGTAGCGAAGCGGAGCGACCAAACCAAATTTTCAGGCTTTTCTAAACTCGAAATTTTACTTCATGCGCCATCTGTGTAAAACAGTGAAATATTGTGAAATTAAAAATATACTCTTAAATCAGTATTAAAAATAAACTGCTAACGTGGGATGAAAAGTATACTGTTAAACACAAATATTTTTAATTTCACAATATTTCAGTGTTTTACACCAGTGGCGCATGAAGTAAAATTTCGAGTTTAGAAAAGCCTGAAAATTTGGTTTGGTCGCTCCGCTTCGCTACGCGACCAAACCAAAT
Source organism: Philonthus cognatus (assembly GCA_932526585.2). Taxonomy (NCBI): domain Eukaryota; kingdom Metazoa; phylum Arthropoda; class Insecta; order Coleoptera; family Staphylinidae; genus Philonthus; species Philonthus cognatus. The sequence goes on along the minus strand of OW052247.1, from coordinate 50,425,330 downwards.
TTTCAGGCTTTTCTAAACTCGAAATTTTACTTCATGCTTAATCTGGGAGTGGAAACACACATTAAAAACTTGAACACTTTTAAGAAACAACGAATGTCAGAAATTTTACGTTAGATACATCGGAATATGTATACTTAAAATAAAAAATTCCTGTATGTTTCTAAATGTTTAATAAATCCCAAATTCTTTATATTCAAAAATATGTATACTTAAAACAAAATCCTGGATGTTCCTAAATGTTTGATAAATCCCAAATTTTTTATGTTGTTCAAAAATAAATTTAAACTTTCTGGGTATACACCATTCCATTTGTTTCTGGATCTCGCCTAGCCATGCTTTCGTGTTGTTATGTTGCAGTATCAACATTTACATTTTTTATTAGTTGCCACTCCTGATTCCTTATTTTAACAGTGTTGCAATAATTTATGATATCATAAGTAATTAAAATGTGTTAACGGGAAGACCCAAGCGAGAAATACAAATGGATGACGAAATAAGTTTGCAGAGCCGAATTCATTATATTTGTTATATACAATATTATTGCTGTGTTTGTATGTACAAAAACCAAGTAGTAAATTTTGCAGAAAACAGGCAACAGTGTAAGATCACAATAGTCAGAAATTATAACCTTAAAATCGAACATCTGACAGTGACATTTAAAAACCCTGATTTAAAACACAACCAGCCCCATTTACAATACTTAAACTGTCACTTTTCCATAGCTAGGCGAGATCCAGAAACAAATGGAATATATTATAAATCACAAGAAATGTTTCCCCATAGTTTTTAGTTGCGTATGGAAATTTTATATCTATTTTCAACTAAAGATTATTTTATTTCCAAGATCTTCTTTATAATTTATAAACTGTTCTAATTTCCAGACTTGAAACCTTACAAATACGCTGGGTATCCACAACTAATCAAAACAATCAAAATCGAAACCACCGATGATCAACTGTTTTCAAAATCCGCACCACTTTTAACAGCAGCAACAGAATTAGCTTTTCATACGGTCCAGTGTTCTTCTCTTAATGCTGAAGAATTAAGAAGAGAGAACGGGTTAGAGGTGCGTAAACTATTTGATCTTTTCATTAATATTTTATAAAACTAATCTTATTTCAAAATACTAGATCCTCCTCGAAGCTTATTCAAGATGTGTAAACGTCGTCAACAACTCGTCTAAAGTGAACGAGACCTGTGTCGAAGTCAGCATGCACATAACGAGGTGTTTCAGCGTGGCGGCGCAGTTCAGCGCTTGCAGGGAGAAGATGATCGAAATGCCGGAGCTTGTGAAGGATTTGTGCAGAATATTGTATTTCAAGGTGAGATAATTTTTATTAATGAAGATTAATGTACAGTAAAAAAAAAAAAAGACCTTTATTGGCATATCCTACAGTTATTTACAATGTCGACACTATATCACATCTTGCCCTCTTTCTCCCGTCCCACTTTCTCCAGCGTCTTTACCCTAGCTCCGTCCTCCCTCATCCATTCTGTCACCCTTCTATTCCCTTTCACTCCCACCCATTCCTCACTCACACCCTCACAATCCTCCGCCAAGTGTCTCCACGTATCCTTCCCCCATTCACACAACCTACATCTCATATATTCTTCCCCCATCCATCTCTTCCTTCCCCTCTCCCCAGACCCACACCTTGCCCTCGCCATTATCACCCTTTCATCCCTGTTCCACCCATCCTCACTCATGTATCTCGGCACCCTCCCATATACTTGCCATCTCCCATACATATCATTAAATTCACTTTTGTCTATCCGTCCCTGTCTCTCCGGCGCTTCCACCTCCTTCATCTTCTCTCTCATCCACGCCGCCACCTTCACCCCTCTACCCAACCATTCCTGTACCTTCCTCTCTGCCAGTCCTCCCCTTTAATGTACAGTAATACCTTGACTTACCCGAACTCGAATCAGTAATACCTTGACTTACCCGAACTCGAATCCACAATAGATCTGCAAAGGTCGCGGTGGTACAGGCCAATGAGGCCACCCCTACGAATATCTATCTACCCGAACTCGAAGTTATGCATTTCTTGACTTTTTTTGTTGGCCACATTCCCTATACATTAGTATACACTAATATATAGGAAATATGGGCGCTTTTCGTGCATTGGACACTTTTCGTGTGAATTCCTCTTGTACAATTAAAAAGTTACACCCTGACTTGTATAAAGTTTAATTTGTATGATTTAAAAGGGATTTTAAGTAAATTTTATTGAGGGCTCGTTAGAAATGTTTTTATTTAATTTTTGCAGAAATTAACAAAACTTTGCTACATAGCAACACAATGCGTGAGCGCACTAGCGTGCGACCTCGTCCTACAAACACAACTCCTAAAAGCCGGTGCCCTCTGGCATCTCCTGCTTTTCATGTTCGAATACGACTACACTCTCGACGAAGGCGGTGTGGAAAAAAACGAATCTGAAAACCAGCAAGAAATCAAAAACCGCTTAGCCAAAGAGGCGATTCGCGCTTGCGCTAGATTAGGCGGATATCTACGAGGCGAATTAGAATCCCCGGAAAACGTGATAACTAGGAACATCTTGGATATTCTCTTAACGCCGTATCTTGCCAATCAATTATCGAACGACAAACCCGAGGAAGTGCTGAAGTTGCTGAATAGTAATTCGTCGATGCCGTATTTGGTGTGGGATAACGGGACGAGGTCCGAGTTGATGGAGTTTTTGGAGAATCAGTGCCAAGCTAGGGAGGAAGCCGAGTTGCAGATTGATAACAGGAGTTTTGTTTATAGTGCACATAAGGATGAGCTTGTTATTGGCGGGATATTTATTAGGATATTTAATCAACAGCCAACTTTTCACATTGAAGTAAGTATTCAAAAATGCGGGCACCTGGGCGTTTTTTTAAGATGTGTGTTTTCACCAGGGTTCGGCGAAATTTATTATCAGATATATTTCATATTCATCATGATATATATCAATCTGGGATTGGTAAACAATCAAAGATTCAAATTAATGTCTTAAAAAACAACGAATGTTGTAAAACCAAAACTAAGTTTTCAGGCTTTTCCAAACTCGAAATTTTACTTCATGCTTAACCGTGGAGTGGAAATCACTTTTTAGTAGCTAAATATCTGAAGATTTACAGGTATTAAGATATATATACGGAGAGTTTTATGTAACACCGAACATTTGCATCCAATACAATTTGACACCTTTAATTTTTAAGTTGTGTGTAAATTGAGTTGCCTATATGACCAATAAAAATTGAAGCCAATTAATCACAATTAGTGCCTCAACTTGTACATACAGGGAGTTTTTCTTTTAAGTATACCTGTCCCAATTACAGCGTATATGCCGTAAATCTTGAGATACTCGTTGTTTTTTAACAGAGTTCAATTTGAAACTTGAAATGAGTGTGTTCCACTCCCAGAGTAAGCATGAAGTAAAATTTCGAGTTTAGAAAAGCCTGAAAATTTGGTTTGGTCGCGTAGCGCGAAGCGCGGAGCGGCCAAACCAAATTTTCAGGCTTTTCTAAACTCGAAATTTTACTTCATGCGCCACCGGTACAAAATACTGACATACTACGAAGTTCAAAACACACTGCTAAACTTTACATTGCATCAGTGTTTTGTACCGGTGGCGCATGAAGTAAAATTTCGAGTTTAGAAAAGCCTGAAAATTTGGTTTGGCCGCTCCGCGCTTCGTGCTACGCGACCAAACCAAATTTTCAGGCTTTTCTAAACTCGAAATTTTAATTCATGCTTAGCCTAGGAGTGGAAAACACTCTTTTAAAGCTTAAAATCTTTTAATAAACCGAGCGTCGGAGCATGCACAACGTATGCTTATGTATACTTAAACAATTCTTGTTATGAAAATGTTTGGTGTTACATAAAACTCTCTGTATATATACTGTGATGCCTCACTTGGGCTAAATAAAAAAACGTGAAGGTTAATTTTAATTTTATTTTAAATTTTATTCAATTATTTATTTCTTATTTGAACCAAAAAATATGTATATAAAGTTGCTTGAAAATTCCCGACGTGGGCTAGCTAGGGCATGGGGAGGGGTTCGATTTTTTTTTGGTGCCAAGTAGTCTTTCAAATTTTGCCCTACCAGGAATTGACGCGACGGAAAACTACTAAACCTAGATGTTCGATTCAAATAGGAAGTTCATAATAATCAATTACAAAAGAACAATTAAATAATTTAATATTTTACTTTATTAACGTTTGAATAAGTACGACTAAATAATGTTGTTTAAAAGTTATAATATTTTCTTTAAAGTTTAATTAGGTGACACAAAATTTATTAGAGTTGCCATTCCCAATAATATGAAAATTTGCTTTTCAAAAACTAAACTTTAATTATTAAATTCGGTGGTTATACCAATGGCCATTGTACAATCCGAGCGGATAATTATCATATCCAAGTCAAATAAATTAACAAATGACCGTCGGATTAGCACACTCCTAACACTCAATATTTTAGCAACAATTAATTTTATTCATTAATAATATTATATTCTAGAATTAAAATAATTCAGCACAAAAGATTCAAACAAAAAAATCGAAATTGGCACCGTGGCCATCGTAATTAATTAATTATTCACCCTAGTGAATATTTTTTTTTTGCAAAAAAAACCAACAACAATAATGTGACTTCACCGTAAAAATCACAACACACAACTTCGACGCAAGTTAAGTAATTGGCACTTAATTATTTTTAAACACGAGCGATAAAATCGCGTAGTTCGAAATAGAAAAATAAATAGAAAAAATCTGGCCTGTTTATTTATCCGGCTGTGTCTTCTGATGTCCGAACGCGCGCCGGCCGCCTGCAGATAACGCCCTCCGATCGCGCTCCGCACCTCACGCCTTCATCCACGGCGCTCCCTGACAAAATTCTGAAGCGAGTCGGACAGCTAACTGGACAACAGGGCTGATAATTAGCCAATCAGGAAGGAGATGAACCACACCGCAAGAAATTTAGCGGCACTTAAGGGTTTTGAGAACTCATTTAAAGGATCATTTAAGATCATTTAAGAGCATTTAAGAGCATTTAAGAGCCTACAATATCACAGAGAGGGGTGTTAGATAAGTTAAACAAAACGGTAAAATTACATTACCTAAGATGTTGTGCGGCTCTTTTAGCGATGTGCGTGCGGCAGATTATTTCGTGCGCGTCTTAAACGCTCCAAACAACGAAACGCAGAAAAATCTTTATCAGCAATATTGACGCACAGAACACAATTTCTACAATGGCCAAACGGCGAAAGATCTACTCGGACACTCGCGCATAGTCAATTGTGTCCAGAAGGTGACTTAAGACGACAATGACCGCGCACGCGTTTTAATTTAAATTAAATTTATGGGCGTTGAAAATTGTGAACGTCACAATACTTAAAAGAAAAATTCCCTGTATATCCGATATTTTGATAAATATGATATTTCCAAACCCTGGTGTTCACAGAACCGCAATTTAAAAAAAAAACTGTGGGACCCTGGTATAACAATTAATATTGGTATTAAATAATTTTAATGCATGTAATTTATCTTTAATGTATTCTAAATATATCATTTTAGAATCCAAAAGGTTTCACGATAGACTTATTAAACTTCATGATCGAGCAATACGAACACATCAGGGATTTAGTGAACATTGCGTACTCGGTAACGATAGAAGACCGACTGAACCATTCCGTGATGGCTTTAACCGCACTAATGAACGTGATCAAAAACAACCCCGGAGTTGAAATGCAGTGCATCGGCCACTTCAAACTCCTATTCAACCTCCTCAACGTCACACACAGCCCAATTCAAAAATGCGCACTCAACGTGATATCGATCGTTACAAGAAATAACGAGTGCGTCAACGACATAGCCGCCACAGAAGTCCTCGGGTATTTACTCTTGGTGCTTTACACGATTCAGGATTCGCAGCCGCAGATTTTGGACGTGTTGTTCGCATTGATGTCGACGACGAAGTTGGTGAAGGAGGCGTTGAATAAGGGAGCTGTGATATATTTGTTGGATTTGTTTTGTAATTCGACGATACCGCAGAATAGGGAGGCTTGTGCGGCGCTTTTGGCGAAAATGAATTCGGATAAATTGGTTGGGCCGAAGGTTAGGTTAGCTTTAGGGGCATTCTTGCCGACGATTTTTGCGGATGCCATGAGGGATAGTCCGCAGACTTCTGTGCATATTTTCGAGTCGGAACAGGAGAATCCTGAGCTGATTTGGAACCAGGAGACTAAGGATAGGGTTTGCAGCACAGTTGCTAGGATGAGGAGAGAGTGAGTATTCTTATATTGAATCTATTAAAAATCTTGATATTTTCAATTTGTTGTTAAATTTCATTTTTTTATTTTTTTATAATTATTACTTACCTCGTAATACAATACAAAGGGAAAGTATTATTTGTAATACAAAGGGAAATTATTATTTGTAATACAAAGGGAAAGTATTATTTTCGTGAATTCAAATAATAAATGTTAGCGGAAATATCCCTGTGTCGATTAACATTATGGGGGCGATTAAAGCATTTATAATAATGCAATCAATGCTTATATGAAAGATAGTGTCATATTTGTAGGTGAATGTAACAGATTTCTGTGTTTCTCAATAACACATTCACACATCCTCACGCACACCAACAGAGATATGTGCGTTTAGTTAGTGATAATTATCAGGCATCCCATTAGATGGCGATAAAAAAACAGAATACGGGCTGTCGCCCCCCTGATTAACACCATTTCTGTAAAATGTATATCTGTCCGTCTGTGTGTGTCGCCCCCCTGATTAACACCATTTCTGTAAAATGTATATCTGTCTGTCTGTGTGTGTTCTGTGTGTCTGCGTTTTTTTCGACTTTTCTTGTTATTTTTTTAAATATTGATATATTATGAAGAATAAAAAGAGTACAACAAATTTAGTTTGAGACACTTTCTCATATTTTTAATATTTAAATCATCATATTTTTAACGATGGACACATCACCACTTTTTAAATTAAATTCTCACAGTTTCAAAATAAAAGTAGAAGATTTATTTCCCGTCAAAATATCGTCATAATTTTGTGGATTATTTTGTTATAGACATCAAAGTGCGCAGGCGCAAAATCCTGGCATACTGTGGAAGATGCCGGATATGAATGGTTTGACTAACGTTGCGAATCCGAATGAAGTCGTGGTCGCTGGGGTTTATTTGAGGCTGTTTGTGCTGAATCCGACCTGGACGTTGAGCAAGCCCAAGGAGTTTTTGTCGGAGTTGATGGAGACCTGTTTGAAGTTCATGAACAAGGATAAGCCAAATGTAAGTATACTTTTATGCATACAAATATCTGTTTAATGATTTTTTGGAATCCACAAAACTTTAATAAATGTGAACTTCTAACGTATTTTTGTTCGTATTTAATATAATAGTTTGTTAAGTTAGAGGTTAGGTTATATGTAAGTACTTTTAATAATGTAATTTAGTTTATTAAGGAATCATTAAAATAAATTTTTATGCGTAAAAGTACTTACATATAACCTAACCAAACCTAACCTAACAAACTATTATACTATGTCCAGAAAACTTAAGTAAATGTGAACTTGTAAAGTATTTTTGTTCGTATTTAATATTATTGTTTGTTAGGTTGAAATGTTGGATTTGGCAACGACAGCACTCTGCTCTCTTCTACAAGCCCAACCAGCACTCTTAGATTTAATTCCAGCGATGGGACACATTCCTATGTTGTGCAGGCTGATGGGATCAAAAATTCGACAGGTCTGCGTTCCCAAATCGTCAATACAAATTTTGCATATGTTGTCAACAAGCACTGTAAGTACATTTTATTGCCACATAACAACCAACATGCACAGAAATAATTTTGTGATTATTGTGGCATGAATTAGATACAGCAATACCCCGAAGTTACTTTGGACGCTTCGTAAGTTACTTTGGGCACCTCTTAAGTTACTTTGAGGGCCTCGTAAGTGACTTTGGGCGCCTCACAAGTTACTTTGTGTGCCTCGTAAGTTACCTTGGAAGCCTTGTAAGTTACTTTGGGCGCCTCATAAGTTACTTTAGGTGCCTTGTAAGTTACTTTGGGCGCCCCATAAGTTACTTCAGGCGCCTCGTCACTCGACTCCTATGTTGCGCATGCAATATAAAATCAACATCTTACCTCTTCACTAGCCTTGATACACTACTACGTTTTCACTCTAAGTTCAGATATTACTGTATGTATTGTATATTTAATTTCAGGTGTGTATAACGGCTATAGCACAAACGGAATGCATGTACCCGTTGAAACAGGCAATGCAAGTTCGTAAAGATATGGTGCCGACGGCGTGCGAGGCTCTGAACCGGCTCTTCTCAGCCAACCAAGATCAGCTCGTCAAGCAGGCGCTCGACATCGACTTTGTGCAGTTCCTACTAGAATTACTCGATGGCCGGCTGGAGGTCCACGACAATCCGGCCATGACCAAAGCCCAGATCGTTAAAGCTCTGAAAGCTATGAGCAGGAGCTTGATGTATGGCGAGCGCGTCAACTCGATACTCGACAAGAGTTCCGTCTGGTGTGATTACAGGGATCAAAAACACGATTTGTTTATTTCGAACAGTCCCGCCATCGGTTATTTAACAGGTAAATATATTGATGAATTAATCATTGAGGCAATCGCTTTACGAAACAATTTAATGAAAAATACCCAAAAACAAAACATTGCGTGTTTTTACTTTCCCCCATATGATAAACAAAGGGAAAGTATTGTTTTCGCTAAAATTTTCTCCCAAGTTGATAACTCCATTTTTTGAATTATTATAGCCGGAACACCAACAACAGCCGGTTATCTAACCCAAGGTCCGAGCAATAACAAGATCATTTCGGGACCGCCGCCCGTCGACAAAGATGACCCGCACATAATCGCGGACATCTGACCAACCAACGGGGAACGTCCGCCTCCGCTTGTACTGTACATGAGCTTTAATGGTACCAGTAAGTGTAAATATATAACATTCCTATATATTATGAAACTACACGTTTTCTTTTATGTATACATCAACGTCCCAAGGATGTAGTAGTCTTTTGTTTGTTACTATTATTATGTATTTCTTTTTCATAAACACACAACATAGTACCTTTTATGTATGTAAAATAATGTAAAGTATTTGTATTTTAATAATTGTAAGTGTAATAAAAAAAACTCTCTATATAATTGTATTTAGTAAGATATATTAATATACAAGATTATTGATTAATTCTTAAAGTTGTTTTTCTTTACATTACCTAATAACAAAAATGTTCATTAAATGTCAATTGCACCACTTTTGCTGAAAATGTAAGCTCTATTTAAAAATGTAGGGTGAAATGCATTTTTATTCAGACAGCAGTACAGTAGCATCAAACTTCGACCCCCCGCGAAATGTTTAACGGGATCAGGAAACAAGGGTTTTGAACCATTATTTTTACTCGGCCACCCTCGCATCCGCTGGACCTGTGGGTCTTAAACTACGCTACTTTGAGAAAGTCACTAGTTTTTTTTGTGAAGCCTTAAAGTTAAGTTTAAGTGGTGCAAATGGCACTAATAAATACAATTTAAATGTTTACTTTTAACAATTAAAGAACTAATACTTTTCAGTCTTTCTATGAAGATATTGTATGTTCAATAAAAAAGCCTCTAGAGTGCCATGATTTTTTTTTTAATTTAACCTCGAAATGGTAAACAAAAAACTCATCAACTGTATACCTCAGATCATTCACCTACACAATCCCCAAAACCTATAGTCTCCTTCCCCAACATATCAAACAAAATAACAAAAAAAAATTCTCACAACTTTCAAAATCTTATATCTTCCAAAATTATCCTTAATTCTCAAAAATATTAAAATAATAAACACATATCCTATATTTATTTTTCGGTACTCATTATGTAAACTAAAACAACATTTACGTATCATATATTGCACAAAATTTCTAAGAACTTCATGCCAGCACGCTACAAGTGTTCACTCACTTAGGTGCTTTGAACTATTATTGTTACATCTGGATATTCATTACGTTGAGCAGAACACTGCTCAATATAAAAGAAATATATTATAGAACGGATGTTAAATTGTTGAAAATATATGTACTCATGTTATGTAATAATAATAATAATAAAATAAAAAAATAAATACTCGGGCCGCCGACCTCGTTGAGGGATCACGTGAACATAGCAAACCAGGAAGCTAATAGAAATATCCGTTGATCACTGTACCGACCAATAGCAGCCAACCAATAGCAGCGCCGACTAATAGCAGCCGCCAGACTGCAATCAGCTGATTCACCGACCAATAGCAGCCGCCAGACTGCAATCAGCTGATTTATGCCACTCTACGTGTTCAGTGACCCAAGTTTAATCTCTAAAACTTGCAGAATAACATAAAGGCAAACAGGAGGTTAAAGTTTAACTGCCAAATTTCAGAGTTGTCATATTACAGTATTTTCCCTGGCATTCTAGAGTTTTTTTTTTTATTGAACATGCGATATTTCCTTTGTGAAATACACTTATATCACAGCATTTGATTTTTTAATGATTACTAATGCTAATCATTTGTACACTCACATACACAATTAATTACATAGACGTTCGTGTTATGGAGATCAAGTCTTAAAAGTAAAATATATAAAAAAAAAAACAGGATATGCACTTTTAAATAGTAACTCATTAACATAAATAAATTAAAGATTGTATTAAATATTTTTTTTACATCAATAAAAAATTTAAAATTAATTCAAATTACAGGATATGTAATCTTCAGAGCATAATTTGACTCACTTACTTAAAAGCAGGGTTGTTAAAAAAAAAGGTTTTTTTCATTTTAATTAAAACACAGTTTTTTTTCATTGAAACAGCGTTTAAACCATTAACAATTAAAAACATGTTTAAAACATCTTTAAAACACGTTTAAAACGTGTTTAAAACAGAACATACACGGCATTTTTCTTTTGAGTATACATATCCCAATTATTACAGCTTTTTTTAAAATTTGCTGGAATTCATTGTTTGAAAGCGGTTAATTTGAGGCTTTTAACGAGTGTTTTCCACTCCCAGACTAAGCATGAAGTAAAATTTCGAGTTTAGAAAAGCCAAAGAATTTGGATTGGCCGCGTAGCGAAGCGGAGCGGCCAATCCAAATTAGGCTTTTCTAAACTCGAAATTTTACTTCATGCGCCACGCTTAAAAACACTGATTTACAGTGAAGTTCAAAAAACACACACATACAACAACGATTATAGGCAACCTAATATACGTTAGAGTTATTGGGTTGCGTATAATCACTGTTTAAAACAATTTGTTCAGTGCAGAATTTGACTCACGTTTTATTCACATCTACATATTGGATTTCTAAAGTCGTATATTTTAAACTTTGCGATATTTCAGTGTTTTATACGTGTGGCGCATGAAGTAAAATTTCGAGTTTAGAAAAGCCTAATTTGGATTGGCCGCTCCGCTTCGCTACGCGGCCAATCCAAATTTTCAGGCTTTTCTAAACTCGAAATTTTACTACATGCTTAGTCTGGGAGTGGAAAACCCTCGTCTAATAATTCAAATTAAAATCTTTTTAAAAAACAACGAATGTTGTAAAATTTAAAGTGTATGCATATGTATACCTGAAAAAAAAATTCTTGTATTTAAAAATCACATTTATGCACACATATTTGAAATTTTTTTGTAATACAATGTTATGTTTAATAATGTTATTTAAAATATCTTCAACAATTCAGCTAAAATTTAAAAATGTAAATAAAATATCTAAATGAAGTAGTATAAAATATAATTTAGCAAATTTAAAATAATAAAAAAACGTTTTTAAACAAATTTAACGTTTAAAATATGTTTTAAACAAATTTAAGATTTAAAACATGTTTAAAATAAAACCGTTTAAAACACGACGGCTGTTTTTAAACATGTTTATAAAACACTGTTTTGAAACAAAGTATTTTAAATATAACAACCCTGCTTAAACGATACATTTCCTGTATGAACTCAGTTTATAATGAGTTTTCTCAGTTGCATAAATCCTATCTAATGAAAAAGTAAATATGAATCACTGATATTTCCGTTACTGTATCATTCATATATTTGATTAAAATTGTAAACTATTACACTGCCGAGCATAAAAGTAGGGTCACTCCGTAATTTGAATTTTTTTGGAATTTTTTTAGAAATCTTTAGTTTTTTTACGTGTTTTTTCGGTTGTAACAGTTTACTAACTGATTGCTTCAATAAACAAAAAAGTTTTTGTTGTTGAAAGTTTATTAAAAGTAATGAAAATGAACAATTTCAATTTGATATGCTAAGTAATGAAATTGAACAAGTTTACTTTCATATGCTCTTGTTGAAACAAACAAGCGTAGTTTTTGTTTCTGTGATGACATCTATCTGTTGCAAATTGTTTGTGTATTGTTGTCATTGTTAGTGCTTTGTTGTTACGGCACGATTTGTGGCGGCTTTAGAAGACGGCCGCGGTCTGCGCGAAACTGTGAGAAAGGTTGATGTAAGTCTCTCGAGTGTGCAACGAGTATGGCGGCGGTACCAAGACACTGGTCTGCTCAGTCAAAGACCTGGTTCAGGACGAGGCAAGACTACAACAGCTAGACATGACCGCTTTTTCGTTTCTAGTGCTCTGAGAAATCGAACGGTCACCGCAGTTTCCCTTCAAAATCATCTGCAAGAAGTAAGAAATGTAAACACATGTGAGTGGTCAGTTAGGAAGCGACTTCATCCTGCTGGATTATCTTCTCGAACTAGAGCTACTGGACCTCCGCTTTCCCGTGAACACCGGATAGTGAGGTTGACTTTTGCACGAGAACACTTGGCTTGGACAATAGTGGATTGGAGTCGCGTATTGTTTTCCGATGAATCGCGATTCTGTCTTACGGGCTCAGATAGACGTGTAAGAATGTGGCGTCGATAAGGCGAGAGATATGCTCAAGCATGTATTGCCGAGCGACTTCCATTTGGTGGAAGATCAGTTATGGCATGAGGAGGCATATTTTTTGACTCTCATACGGAGTTAATCTTTATCGAGAATGGCACGTTGACTGCGCATAGGTACCTGACAGAGGTTCTAGAAAACCATGTTTTACCGTTCATGGTTATTCTTGGTGACGACGTAACATTTATGCATGATACCACAATGCCCCACACTTCTCGGATAGTTACTGAGTATCTTGACGAGTGTCAAATCACGCGATTTGTTTGGCCTGCTCGCAGTCCAGATTTAAATCCAATTGAGCATGTTTAGGATGAGATGGGGAAACGTTTACAGAGACATGTGCAAGCCCCCAGAAATTCTAGAGAGCTACGCGACGTACTGGTGCAGGAATGGGACAAACTTCCGCAGAATATGATCCAAAATCTGATCCAGAGCATGCCTCGTCGTATGCAAGCTGTTATTACTGCCAGAGGAGGGAATATTCGCTACTGAAGTCCTTAAACTTTCTTTTGTTTCAACAAAAGCATATGAAAGTAAACTTGTTCATTTTCATTACTTAGCATATCAAATTGAAATTGTTCATTTTCATTACTTTCAATAAACTTTGAACAACATAAACTTTTTTGTTTATTCAAGCAATCAGTTAGTGAGCGGTTACAATCGAAAAAACACGTAAATAACTAAACATTTCTAAAAAAATCCAAAAACATTCAAATTACGGAGTGACCATAGTTTTATGCTCGGCAGTGTATAAATAATTTAAAATTGTATGTCGAATTTGAAAATATATAATGATAATAATCATGTTTAAATATTAAATATTAAGTTGAAGTTTTGATTTATTTCAAAGAATAACACTACATTTTTCATACAACTGGCCCTGTTGTATGAAAAATGTAGTGTTATTCTTTGAAATAAATCAAAACTTCATTGTATCAATCGCAAATGTGATTTTAATCTCTGCCAGTTAAAAGATAAGCTTACTTTTTCATGTAACTGGTTCTAAAGGTTTGGGCCAGATGCTTAATTATTATGAACTAAGCACTGCAGTTCAAAATGACATTTTATATGGCCGTATTGTTATTTTAAACTGAGTTCACATTATCAGTTTAAAATTATATTTAGGACAATTCAAAATGCCAATTTGAACTGTGTTTAAAATTTGTATGTAATTGGCCTTAAATAATTTAGATGTTAAATACATATCCTGTTTTTTCTCTCTTTTGTGGAATAGTGTCTGTTTTTTTCCTTTCATTTGTGGAATGTCTGTTTTTTTTTTCTTCTTCTTTTATGGGATAATGTAATGGTTTTCTATTGGTTCAGTGGTTCCATTGCAAATTTCTTCACTTATATCTTCGAGTATAGAATCTGAAAAGCACAAATCTAAATAGTCCATCGTGTTTTCCAAAAGTGCTTCTAAGTAATGTCTAATATCCGTAAAGTTAGGTCTGTCTTTTGGATGCTCCCTCCAGCATTTTAACATCAAATTGTACCTAAAAAATGAGTAAAAACTAAATGCAGGATATATTCAAGACAAATCTGTTTTCAACAGGATGGGGCATTTCCACAGGGTGAATAGGAATTATTGCTGAATTGGTAAGGTTAATGAATGTTATCAAAGTCATATACAGCAAATTTTTCTTTTAAGTGTATTTTTCTTCTCCATATGTACTCTGTACATTTTCAGACTTCCGTTGTTTTTTTTAAAAGAGTAAAATGCAGGATATATTCAAGACAAATCTGTTTTCAACAGGATGGGGCATTTCCACAGGGTGAATAGGAATTATTGCTGAATTGGTAAGGTTAATGAATGTTATCAAAGTCATATACAGCAAATTTTTCTTTTAAGTGTATTTTTCTTCCCCATATGTACTCTGTACATTTTCAGACTTCCGTTGTTTTTTTTTTAAAGAGTAAATTTTGAAATTTCTAACGAATGTTTCCACTCCCTAATTAAGCATGAAGTAAAATTTCGAGTTTAGAAAAGTCTGAATATTTGGTTTGGTCACGTAGCGAAACGGAGTGACCAAACAAAATTTTCAGGCTTTTCTAAACTCGAAACAAGGAAACAAGACAACGGTTGAACCAAAACCCCAGGACAAAGTATACGAAACGTCAGAGAACGAATTTAATTCATACTCGGAAGAGACAAATAGACGCAAATTCAAGTGATAAGAAGATAGCGAGAAACATACTGAGTTCAGAAGAAATAGAAGAAACCCGAATAAGAAAACTAAGAAGGAAGAATACTAAACCGTAAAAACCAATATACACATCACAAAAAACTCCAAAACACATAACAGTCCAAAGCCTCCTGGCCCCCATAAAAGACCATGGAAAGATGAGTTAAGAAGAGGAAAAATAGCAAACACAGAAGCTAATCGACCAACCGAAGACGACAACCGCAATGGAAAAGGAGATGAGAGAAAATAACCAGAAATAACTTTAGCAACATGGAATATCAAAACAATCAACGGAAAGGAAGAGAAAATAGTAGATGAGATGAAAAGAAGAAATATACACATAATGGGGGTTGGCGAAACAAAGAAAAATGGATACGGACAGAAACAGCTGAAGGACGGATATACTTTATACTACTCTGGGAAACTAGAATGAGAAAGAAGAAAAGAAGGAGTTGGAATAATAGTAGCAGGAGAAATAAACAGGAAAATCACAAAAGGAAGCCTACCTCATAGAGAATCATAGACATGGAAATCGATATAGGAATAAAACTAGTAATTGTGCAAATTTACGCCCCAATCCAGGGAACAAAAGAAAAAGAACTTAATGAATTCTATACAGAACTGCAAGAAATACTAGACAAGCACAAAGAAAGTAGAGAACACATACTAGTTAGTGGAGACTGGAATACAAGAGTAGGAAACGACGTAACAATGGGCCAAGGAAACATAGGAAAATACAGAGAAAACAGCAGGAACAGCAATGGAATCAGAATGACGAACTTTTGCATAGGAAATAGCCTGATAATTGGAAATTCATTTTTTGAACAAGACATATACTACACATACGAAGATATAGGAAGAAATGCCAGAAGCATGATAGACTCATACTCAGAAGATGTACAATCGGTAAAAATAAGTAAAAAAGCAGAACTAAGCACAGACCACAAACTATTAATAACAAGAACAAAGCTAACAACTACAAAAACTAAACCTGAAAAGGAGCACAAGAAGATAAAAAGTATGAACTAGGAATAACTGAATAGCAAATAAACTGAAATAAGAAGAAACCCAAACCCTCACATTAAACCAAAAATGGACCAAACTAAAAAACACCATGATAGATACGGTAACAAAAACATGCGGAGAAAAGAAAATAACAAGTAACAGCAAGAGCTAATAGAGAAAGCATACTATTCAATACCAGAATATTTAAATGATTGATGTTTGAAATTGTTTTAATGTTTTGTGTGTGTTTCTGTTTAATTTGATAATACTTTTTATATTAGATTTTAAGAAAATTATATATATATAACCATGTTGACTATTGTAATACATATTTTTATGTCTACTTACAAATAAATAAATTATAAATTATAAAGAACGGGACGTGTATACTTGAAGAAAAAATCCCTGTATATATGAGTCGCCTATTTCCAAAAACCCCTAAATCCATTGTTTTCAAATGGATTTATAGGTTTTTGGAATTAGGCGACTCATATATTCTAATGTTTAAAATATACTGCTTATGTTTGATCTCATGTGAGTAAATTTTACAAATGTTTAATTCATCTAACCAAATCTTCTGCTGTCAAAACTAGAGCGCCTGCTCCTAGTTTGCTTAAAAGAAAAACTGCTTGTATATTTTAAGCCGTGCGATTGTTTGAATTATGATTAAGAGTTGGCGGCATTTTTTTGTGCAGTTCCTCAGTATGCTAATTGAATGGTGGAATACATTTGAGGTTATGGTAAACTATGTGTTAACAGTCAGTAGTGCCAATCTGATTTAAAATTCAAAGCCCACTCTAAATTGTTTTAAATGATCTCACGGTACATAACATTAATCCCCGGTATTATAAACGATTAATAAATCATTAAACTATTTGTGGAGTAAATCTATTTACCTAGTAAACTAATAAGCAAATAAAATTGCGTATTATAAAGCAAACCTACCAAATTAATAGCAATTCTAGAAATAAATAATTTAATTAGTAGATTACAGACCGAACTTATACATTTCATTGTGGCCATAGCTGGAACCACCAATTTGTTAAATTGAATTGTCAATATTTCAAATAAAATTGTCAATCAAATTGGAAATTTAGTACAATTCCTTATAATTATGGAGAATAACCGTGGAATAGGACAGAATTACACAGAACAAGAAAAAGAAAGCTTATTAGAAATTATAAAAGACTTAAACGAGTGTTTTCCACTCCCAGGCTAAGCATGAAGTAAAATTTCGAGTTTAGAAAAGCCTGAAAATTTGGTTTGGTCGCGTAGCGCGAAGCGCGGAGCGGCCAAACCAAATTTTCAGGCTTTTCTAAACTCGAAATTTTACTTCATGCGCCACGCTTACAAGACACTGATTTCAAGTGAAGTTTACTTGTTCACAATATTTCAGTGCTTTCAGTGTTAAATACGCGTGGCGCATGAAGTAAAATTTCGAGTTTAGAAAAGCCTGAAAATTTGGTTTGGTCGCTCCGCGCTTCGCGCTACGCGACCAAACCAAATTTTCAGGCTTTTCTAAACTCGAAATTTTACTTCATGCTTAGTCTGGGAGTGGAAAACTTTACATGGAACTAATTTAAAAAAAAAGCGTATGCATAAGTTTAAAAATCTCTGGTTATGTCTGATTTGAAAAACTCTAGGTCTTCGACTCCTTAATAATAATAATAATAATAATTTATTCGTGCTAGTATACAGAGGATTTACACAAGTCAAGACTATAGTATACATTGAGGAGGTTTGACATAGTAACATGAGGTTAATTTACTCGAACATTTGTGTTTATGTGTTATTGTGTTAACGTGGCTTTCTTCCAGTAGGTGATAGTTAAAATGATAAAACACTACAAACATGTCATAACATTTTAAAATGTCTTGTGGTTCGAATTGATCACTGTCAGGGAAGGTACTATGAGCGAACTTAAATCTGACACGGATGATATGGTAGACATGATAACTGTAATGAAATTAATAAATACAAGTAGTAGAATCTAAAGTAATTATAATAATATAATACACTCTTGACTTTTAACTGTCAAATTATTTAGAGAATAAAATTTATTTGGTAGAAAAACAAAGAAATAATTTACTGGGGAGATTTATTAGCCAAATAAAGTTATTTTGTGTTTATAATACAGAAATCTTTGGAATAAATTAATTTATTCCTAAAGTAAGGAATAAAACGTTTTATAATACCGGGCATTAATATTATTATGTATGCATTTAAATACACTTACGTTTCTAGACTACAATTATCAGGTCTACTCATCCTCTCTCCAGCCTTTAAACTCTCCAACAATCCGTACGTGTCGCCTATATTCGGATACGGGTTCCCTCCAAGTGTGAATATTTCCCAAAGTAAGATGCCAAACGACCAAACATCGCTTTTTGTCGTGTATCTTTGATGCGTTAAAGACTCAATCGCCATCCATCTCAAAGGAAGCTTTCCAGCACCTAATTTGCAGTAGACGTTATCTCTGTACACGTCACGACTTAAACCAAAGTCTGAGACTTTTACAGTGTTGTCATTACAGACTAAAACGTTACGAGCTGCTAAGTCACGATGTACGACTTTTACACTCGAAAGATATTCCTAAAATAATAATAATAAAAACTAAATGATATAAAAGTGTTTATTGCTCATTTTCAACTTGTTTTAAAACGATATGTGAAGAAAACTGATATTAAAATATTATATGAAAATCCATTATTAAATGTTTTGTTCTACATCTGAAGAAGCTACATTGTAATAAATCAATTGTTAAGTAGTAAAAAACTGCTGAGAATAGTATAATTATATTAATGAGTGACGGGATTATTTGAACGAAAATAATCGATTCGTTTGATTATGAAAATAATCGAACATTTCAAGATCTTCTGGAGATTGCTTAACCCATTAAGCGCCATTGATGCATACACGCAACATTATTAATTTTTTTGGCTATTAAATTACTAAATAAGATGATCTAATATATTATATTATTTGACCTGACTTGAAAATGTATGAAGAAAAATGTAAATATTTTGATTATTACTCATTAAAAAAAACAATGTTTATGTATTTCTAACTTCACAATATTTCAGTGTTTTATACGCGTGGCGCATGAAGTAAAATTTCGAGTTTAGAAAAGCCTGAAAATTTGGAGCGACCAAACCAAATTTTCAGACTTTTCTAAACTCGAAATTTTACTTCATGCTTAGTCTGGGAGTGGAAACACTCGTTCTAAACTTTATATTGCACGTTTTTGTATAAAATTGACGAATGCGTCAAAACTTACAGCGTATATATTATATATATATTTAAAAGAAACATTCATAGTTTGTAATACAATAAGTCATTCATAAAAATATATATAACTTTTAGAGTTAGCTCTATAAATGCTCGGCCGTTAATGGGTTAAGAAATCACTCGAGAGATCTTTTGAATTGTTGCTCTACAGATATCTCAAATGATTGTTCAAGATACCTCTCGAATGATTGCTTGAGAGGTTATTCGAATGATTACTGAAATGAACTCTCATATTCTCATTTCGTATTTAAATTGCATTTGTTTAAATTTAAATGCCGTAAACTTGTTTGCAGGTAGATTATTTTTTATTGCAATTATTTTGTTTCAAATAGATTATTATCTGAATTATCAATGAAGTGATCATAGAAGCAACCATTCAAGCGATGGTTTGAGGAATCATTTCAACAACGATTCGACCGATCACTCGAGCAATCATTTAAGTGATCTCTCAGGCGATCAATGAAGCAATATGTTAAACAATATTTCCAACGATCTTTCGAGCGCTCGTTCAATTATTAATCTAATTCGAATCAAAATAATTATTTATTGATATCATTCGATTATGATCACTGCTAATATTAATTGTACCAAATCAATTGGTATCAAATAAATAAAAACAATAGGCCCGTTCATCAAAATGTTCAACATTCAACATGTTTGGATTTGTTTGTAATGTATGTTGGTATCTAATGAACGGTACTCTGTTCGGTTTATTTTGTACGATTGCAAAAATCCCAAACACGTTCACGATTAACAATCCTGTCATCAGAGAATTCCCCAACAGTTGGCAGTAAACTCCCAACTGTTGTATGTGATGAACGTGCCCATTGACATTAAAGACATTAATCGTGTGTTCGATTTTTACTCACCATTCCTGTAGCAACTTGTCTTCCAATCGACAGCAAATCTTTTACTTCTAAAACTTCAACATTTGGATTATTCATGGTGATTTGATAGGATTTGTTTATGAAATTAATTCCGCACGGTTCTTCATTTTCTCCATTCGAAGATGAATTATACATTTCCCTAAAAGTTCAATTGTTTAAAAAAAAACGTAGACGTGAAATTGTTGCTTTATTTTTCTTGACAAACGATGATAACTTACCCATAATTCATGTTATCGCAAATGTTTCGCAAATAAGTCAACAGATCTCCATTTCCACAATATTCGACGACCAACAATGGACCAATTGGTCCTTTGGTGGAGCATCCAATCATCGAAACGATGTGCGGATGTTTTCCGACCGATTTCAAAATGTCGATTTCTTGTTTGAATTGACGCACTTCTTCACCAATTGTTTCATCTAGAAACGAATGAATATTAATGATACCAGAGTTGTAACAGTGTTATTATTAATCAGATGTCTGAGAGATATACAGGGTATCCCGATTAAGCAGTCAAAACCAGGGGTGTTCAACCTTTTGTAATACGTGAGGTACTTTTACATAATAAGTTATTTGGCAATCGACAAGTTATAGGTAATAAAAACAAATAAAAAAGACATCATCATTAGCTCTGAATTATCCATCAATTAGTTTCTATAGATTTGTATATATATATATATGTATATATGTATCACTGTCTCTTCGGGTTTGGTCTCGCGTATTTTCTTGGCTCTGGTCCATTTTATTTTTAATTCGACGTTTCGATGACATCGCAGTCATCATCGCCAGGAATAACTATCAAAATTCCATTGCTCTAGCAACCACTTGTTTGACTTTTGCGTACTACTTGATGCGTGAATTTCTTGTTTGGCTTCGAATAAAAAATAAAATGGATTATATATTATATATATATATTGTAACATTTGTCAAATTCAAATTCATTTTAACTTTGAAAATGATTGTAACGGATCGAACACGTGTCAGGCAACTAAAAATAAAAACATGGAACAATACAAGTGTTTAACTTTACCCAATGTGAAAATCTGGCTTCACCAAGAAAGTAGCAAAACAAATATCGAAAATTAAAAAAAGTAGATACAGAGATTTTTTATTTTAAGTATACCTTAACATTTATTGAAAATTGCTGGAACTTTCAAGGCGCGAGATTTGGTTAAAATTTATTAAACATGGGCAGTATATTTCCAACTTCACAATATGTCAGTGTTTTATACGCGTGGCGCATGAAGTAAAATTTCGAGTTTAGAAAAGCCTGAAAATTTGGTTTGGTCGCGTAGCTTTTCTAAACTCGAAATTTTACTTCATGCTTAGCCTGGGAGTGGAAACACTCGTTCGAAACTTCAAATTGAACACTGCTCAGAAACGAAGAATGCCTAAAAAATACATCGTGATATTAATACGAATAGTCGTTAGACTTAGAGATAATCTCGTTTGGGAAATTATAAAAACATTCTAAATTAACAAATCAACGTCAAAAGCTTCAATTTTACTTAGAAATAAACACGCTATTCGATTCTACAACTGGGGTTTAAATATCTCAACTACTTTTTCGGAAAAATCCTGTCAATGTTGAGATTTAGTGAAAACATCGTTAGATTTTGATCTTGTTTAAAAAATTAAAAAAACAGTTATTAAATCATCTTTGAAAGCCCTAATTTCGATGTAAAATAAATATGCTTCAAGAACCTAAAGTTGGGGTTACAATATCTCAACTGGTTTTTCTGAAAAATCCTGTCAGAGTTGAGATTTTAGTGTAAAAATCTGATGATTTGTCTAGTTCTGAAAATTATAAAAATTAAAAACATGAATTATTTCCTGGTTAAAAATAAACAAGTTTTGAGATCCCGAAGACGGGGTTGAAATATCTCAACTGTTTTTTTCTCAAAAAATCGTGCCAAAGTTAAGTTAAGTAAAGACATCGTAATATTTTAAGGTGACCTTGTCTGGAAAATTATAAATTGTTAAATCATGAATTGTTAAATCAATTTCAAAATTACTAACTTTGCTTAGATCTGAACACGTTTTCAGATCCTGAAGTTGGAATTAAAATATCCCAACTGGTTTTCTGAAAAATTATGTCAAAGTTGAGACCTAACGAAGAAAAAAAAAACTCGTTAGATTTTAAGGTAGTTTTGCTGGAATCACTTCAGAAACAACAGAAGATTGGGAGCTAGCCCATGAAGTGATAAATGAAGAAAACACCCTAAAGGCAATTAACAGCTTTTCCACCTCCGGATGCTTTGGACCGGACGGCATCTTTCCCGCCCTGCTACAGTGGGAACGGGAAATACTGCTTGAACACGTAGTGATGCTGTTCCGATCCAGTCTGGTGCTGGGTTATGTCTCAAAGGCCTGAAAACAAGCTAGGGTAGTGTTCACACCGAAACCTGGCAGAGCTGACTACACTGCTCTCAAGGCATACAGGCCTATCACATTTCTTCGTTTCTTATGAAAACGTAGGAAAGAATTTGTGAATGGCACATAAGAGCGGCAGCTCTAACTAGATAACTCCTGACAATGTCACAACACGTATACACACGGGGAAGATCTACCGACTCTGCCCTACATAACGTAGTGAGCAGGATTAAGAGATCACTGGATATCAAGGAATCCGCCCTGGGTGTTTTTGTTGACATTGAAGGCGCGATTGATAAAACGAGCATACCGAAAATAGAAAAGCGCTTAACAAGCGTGGAGTACCGTCTAAAATGTGCGACTGGATTGGCAATGCACTGGCCAACCGTATAGTCACGGTAGAACAGGGTGGGGAACGGAGCACGTGTAAAATTGACAGAGGCTGTTTACAAGGAGGTGTCTTATCACCCCTACTATGGAACATGGTTCTGAACAGCCTTCTCGAACAACTTCAGCAACTAGGCTTCTGTGTGACAGCCTATGCTGATGATCTAGCTATGATTGTAAGTAGCAAATTCGAAGATGTTCTATGCGACCAAATGCAAGGAGCTCTAAATACAGTTTCGCGGTGGTGCAATGATCACTTCCTATCGGTAAACCCTACCAAGATTGAGATGGTCATATTCACCAAGAAAAGAAAGATGACGAATAGAGCACAAAATTATTGAATAAGATGCTGCTGTACAGCGACGAGGTGAAATACCTAGGCATCACTCTCGACAGGAAACTAAGCTGGAAGAAGCACATCGACATCAAAACAGACAAAGCCATAAGGGCCTTTTAGCAATGCCGTCGGGTAGGGTGGAAAACCTGGGGGTTGAAGCCGCGCACGACGATATGGTTATACACAGCCATCATAAGGCCCGTGTTAACATACGGCGCTTTAGTTTGGAGGCCTAGGACCAAACAGCTAACTACGAGTAAGCGACTCTTGCAAGTGCAGCGCGCAGTCTGTCTAAACATAACAGGCGCCATGCACACCACTCCAACGATAGCGATGGAGGTTATGCTATGCCTACCGTCACTTGATATTTACGTGGAGAGGAAGGCCGTGGCAACCTTACTTCGCCTTCAAGGCAGTGGGATTTGAAACAGTAACCGCTGTGGGGAAGTCAGAGGACACCTCTGGAGGAGTGTCTGCAAAGACATACCTCTTTTAGAGACTGGCACTGACTACTGTAGACCGACACTCATTCGGAATGCACCCTACACGGTTACTATTCAACCCACTAAACAAATGAGAGAGTCGGCCATAAGGATCTACACAGATGGATCCAAAAGGATGGATAGATCAGGGATTGGCGTCTTCTTCAGAATCCTGAAAATCCAAACAAAGGTCCCGATGGGAAAGCATGCCACCGTCACGCAATTAGAGACGATGGGTACAACAGTTGCGGCTGAGAACATCATGAACCGCAAAGTATCAAATGAAGCCATACTGATCTTAACGGACAGCAGACAAACCCTACTGTCTCTGAAGAAATCACATACAACTTCAGGGACAACATTAGAGTGCCACAGAAAACTCAGGCAGGCAGCAATGTATAACAACAAGAGCAAGAGCAGTGGCTGGGATGGACATTCTTTCACTGGAGCCGCTAGTGCGCCTTGCGCCTCTGTCCCTGTGCAATATAGTACAAACCAACGCACTGGAGGAATTCAAAAAACGTTAAGATGACATAGAAGGCTGCAAGCTCTCTAAGGAAACACTATTGTATCCCACACATGCAGCTGACCAGGGAGAACCTTAGGCGCATAACTGCTGCCCGGCACTCTCGTCAACTAGAGGCTCCTTACTGGGTGAAAGATGGCCTACAATGGCCTACGTAAGGGATCTACGCACCTCGGCTTTGCTAGACTACCTAAACCAGGTAGGCTGGCTGAGCTGAGGCTGGGTAATCGACGGGAGGAAGCACAATGAGACTAATGAGGCCTAAGTGCAGTGCAGAAATGCGCACTCCCCAAAGAACCAGAACCAGAAGGTAGTTTTGTTTGGAAAATCATGAATATGGAGTCAACTTCAAAAGCACTAATAATGCTTAGAAATAAACATGCTTTAAGATAAAGAGATGGGAGGGGACCATCAAGATTAAGGTAGAAAAATATCTTATTAATAAAATTCAAAAGGAATTTTTTGTTAGTAAATCCTCCTCCTATTGTCCGTGTAACGATCGAATATTTAAAGAAAAAACTGATTTTGGCTATTTTTTATGGAGACCCGCAGCCCTTGTGGACAAGCCGCTTCTGTATGAACCTTTTTTTTGTAATATTGTAAAACTTTCTACCTCGCAACATTTTCACAGCAACGTCCATCTTCATCTCCCCTTTTAAGAGAACAGCTTTTCTGACAACTCCAAAAGCGCCTTGTCCTAAAATTGACAGCAAATGAAGATCGCAATAATTAATTTCCCATTCGTCTTTGTAATCCTCTACTAATTCGATTTTGTCGTCATAATAAACGGTTTCTTGATACAGAGACTTCAACTCGATTTCCTACAATAGAAAAAAAATAAACCCAAAATTAGAAGCACTAAGATTAACATCAAGAGAAATTTTTGTCTTACTCGGAATGGTAATATGTAATATAAGTAAGTAAGACATGTGTAGAATTATTGAGAGGATAAAAACTGGGAATTGTTCCACAAATTAAAAACATTATTTGTGAAGTGCTTTGCCTCTTAATAACTTTACATAGTTAGATACAGGCATTTTTTTTAAGTATACATATCTCAATACACTACACTCTGTAAATCTTCAGATAATCGTTGTTTTAAAAAAAAAATTGAACTGAAGCTTTAAACGATTGTTTTCTACTCCCAGATTAAGCATGAAGTAAAATTTTGAGTTTAGAAAAGCCTGAAAATTTGGTTTGGTCGCTCAGCGACCAAACTAGAAATTTTACTTCATGCGCTACGCGTATAAAACATTGATTCAAAGAAATGTTTAAAATACACTACTAAACAGAGTTGGGACGAATCCTCGTAAAAAGGATTCGATTCACGAATCCGAATCACCTAATATGATTCGAATCACCAATCTTCGTATAAAGGATTCGTAAGAGATAAACATGATTTGAATCAAAGATTCGAATCCTGTTTTTTGAATCACGAATACAAATTCTTTAAGAATAAAGTTGATTATATTATTTTTTTGCAACTATTAATATATAAATATCGTTACCAGTTGTTTAGACAAAACATAATTATTTATTATTAACACTGAACATCGTTGATAACAGACTAAATATCTGATTCCCTGTTACTCTGATTAAAGATGTATTTGTGTGTTTCTGAACTTCACTTTGAATCAGTGTTTTGTACGCGTGGCGCATGAAGTAAAATTTCGAGTTTAGAAAAGCCCGAAAATTTGTCTCGGGTCGCTGCGCGACCCTCGACAAATTTTCACGGGGCTTTTCTAAACTCGAAATTTTACTTCATGCTTAGCCTGGGAGTGGAAACACTCGTTCAAAACTTCAAATTGAACTCTATTATAAAATCGACGAATAACTGAAAATCACGTAAATAAAAAAATCACTGAATATCATTAAAACCGGGAAAGTCAGAGAAAAGTCATGGAATTATATTCAAATTGATCAAAACACTAAGAAAAAAGCCATATGATAATATTAAATTTGTCAAATCAACAGGCAAATTACAAAACACGTAAAAATTTATAAAATTAACTTAGATATTGATAAAAACAATTTAAAAAAATGGGGGTTTACCACAGAAAAAAGTTATATTAAAATTCCAGGGAAAAAAATCTTAAATCAGGGAAATGTTGGAAAAATTTAACATTTCAGACTGTGACTACCATGTCAGTTTTACTTCAAATAATATTAAACAAAATTTTGAAAATAATCTAGTTATCTTTAAAAATATTTTTAGTCATTTAATGTTTTTATCAAAGCATTCAGTTTGAAGTTTCGAACGAGCGTTTCCACTCCCAGACTAAGCATGAAGTAAAATTTCGAGTTTAGAAAAGCCCTGTGAAAATTTGTCGAGGGTCGCGCAGCGACCCGAGACAAATTTTCTGGGCTTTTCTAAACTCGAAATTTTACTTCATGCGCCACGCGTATAAAACAGTGATTTAACGAGAAATTTAAAAACTCACAAACGACATTTTTGATGTTAATTCTCACAATTCGAATTATTTTTGACGGTTCAAATCCTTTTATAAACATTCGAATCCTTTTATAAATATTCGAATCCTTTTATAAATATTCGAATCCTTTCATAAATATTTGAATCCTTTTATAAATATTCAAATCCTTTTATAAGGATTCGAATCACTCACATTTGTATACGAATACGAATCCTCTTAAAAAATGTAACGAATCCGGATCACGAATCCAGTTGAACTGAAGTATTCGACTGCAGAATTCGAATCCTGCACAGCTCTGCTACTTAAGCAGTATGTTAAAGAACTTCACATCAAATCAGTGTTTTATACGCGTGGCGCATGAAGTAAAATTTCGAGTTTAGAAAAGCCTGAAAATTTGGTTTGGTCGCTCCGCGCTTCGCGCTACGCGACCAAACCAAATTTTCAGGTTTATCTAAACTCGAAATTTTACTTCATGCTTAACCTGGGAGTGGAAAACAATCGTTCATGCTCAATCTTGGAGTGGAAAACACTCGTTTAAAGCTTGAAATTAATCTCTTTAAAAAAACAACGAATGCCGGAAAATTTACAGCGTGTGCATACGTATACTCAAAAGAAAAATCCCCTGTATGTTTCAACAACACGTGCCAAATGAGTAATTAATTCAAGAAATTATTAGAGTGAAATTACCTCTACGGACGCTTTTGCTTGAACTTGTTTTTCTCGTTTCTTCCATAAATATGTAATTGAAATTACGAGGGTCACGATTAGAGCAACTACTATAACAACTATGATTATTAGAAAAGTGTTATTTTCTAACATTTCTAAATAAGATTCTTGGTAAATAACGGCCGGAGGACTCGAACCAGCTGACGACCATGCTGTTAGAGAAATTTGAAAATGCGCTCCCAGGTCGACATTTTCGAAAATTAACTTTGTTGCATCCTAAAATTAAAAAAAAAATGTCAATTAATTTTTATTGTGTTATGTTACAACCAGGGTTGTTATGTTTAAAACACTTTGTTTTAAAACAGCGTTTTAAACATGTTTAAAAATAGCCGTCGTGTTTTAAACGGTTTTTGTTTGAAACATGTTCCAAATGTTAAATTTGTTTAAAACATGTTTTAAACGCTAAATTTGTTTAAAACGTTTTTTTATCTTAAATTTGCAAAGTTATATTTAATTCACTAAGATTTTCTGGTTACGTTTCTAAATTTTAGCTAAATTGTTGAAGATATTTAAAATTACATTATTAAACATACCATTTTATTACAATAAAATATCACAACTGTGTTTGCATAAATGTGATTTTTAAATACAGGGCATTTGTCTTTTAGGTATACATATGCATATACTGTAAATTTTACGACATTCGTTGCTTTTTTAAAAGAATTAAATTTGAATCTTTAAACGAGAGTTTTCCACTCCCAGACTAAGCATGAAGTAAAATTTCGAGTTTAGAAAAGCCTGAAAATTTGGATTGGCCGCGTAGCGAAGCGGAGCGGCCAATCCAAATTAGGCTTTTCTAAACTCGAAATTTTACTTCATGCGCCACACGTATAAAACACTGAAATATCGTAAAGTTTCAAATATACGGCTTAGGCAGTCTAATGTGTAGATGTGAATAAAACGTGAGTCAAATTCTGCGCTGAACAAATTGTTTAAAACAGTGATTATAGGCAACCCAATAATTCTATCGTATATTAGGTTGCCTATAATCGTTGTTGTATGTGTGTGTTTTAAACTTCACTGTGAATCAGTGCTTTTAAGCGAGGCGTATGAAGTAAAATTTCGAGTTTAGAAAAGCCTAATTTGGATTGGCCGCTTCGCTTCGCTACGCGGCCAATCCAAATTCTTAGGCTTTTCTAAACTCGAAATTTTACTTCATGCTTAGTCTGGGAGTGGAAAACACTCGTTAAAAGCCTCGAAATAACCGCTTTGAAACAGCCAATTCCCGCAAATTAAAAATAAAACGCTGTGGTTATCGGGATATGTATACTCAAAAGAAACATGCTCTGTATGTTCTGTTTAAACACGTTTTAAACGTGTTTTAAACATGTTTGTAATTGTCAATGAAAATACACGTTTTTTATAAAAAATTGTTTGTTTTAATTAAAATGAAAAACACGTTTTTTTTTTTAACAACCCTGGTTACAACGATGGGACAGAAATGGCTGACGATGATGATGATTGTGATGATGATTATAATAAAGAAAAACTAAAATAAAAAAATTCAAAATTTATGTTTGCTACGTTATTTTACACATTTTTGTGATAAAGAGTGAATTATTATTATTTAAAAAAATAAGTTGAACAATTCTCAATTTATTTTTACTGCGTTATTTTACACATTTTTTGTGATAAAGTGTGATTTATTACAATTTAAAAATAGCTAGGTGGGTAATAGGGATTGTTGATTTTCCGACTTTTTCAGTTACCCGTAATTCCGTAAATTTGTTAATCAAACCGATTTACGTACAATTTACCGGTGAATCAAAATATCATTGTTTACAGGGTAAGAGTCATAAAATACATGAAGGAATTAATAGTATTCAATGGTGTTTCCACTGCTTGATTAAGAATGAAGTAAAATTTCGAGTTTACAAAAGCTTAAAAACCAAACTAACTTTTCAGGCCTTTCTAAACTCGAAATTTTACTTCATGCGCCACGCGTATTAAACACTGATTTAAAGTGAAGTTGAAAAACACATACATCATCTATAATTAGAATAAGACAGAGTCAAATATTCACATTAAACCAATTGTTTAAAACAATAATTATAGGCAGCTCTATATCGATAATGTATATTGGGTTGCCACTGTCGTCACGTGATTGTCAAATGGGTTGCCTATAATTACTGTTTTAAACAATTGATTCAATGAAATTAATTCTCGTTTATTTAGGTATACAAGGGAGACATGTACACACATGAAAAAGTTCTCTGCATTCCTATCATATAGATTTATTTAACTTACCGACCCACTAAGCAAAAAACAAACAACGTTATATCAACATTGTAACAACATTAAACGTTGTTTTAATGTTGATCAAATATTACTTAAATGGATTTGCTCAGTGGGGAAATATTAGTCAAAAATGGTACATTTTAGAGAACAGTTTTTATGACTAATAGGTAAATTAGATAACAGGTTTATTGCTATTTCACTAGGGATTGTAATATTACACTAATTAATACTACATGAGGGATGTAGATTCAAAACCCACGTACTCCATTTTATGTGAAGAATGAGGTAAAAGTGCCATTTTGAAGCAAAAAAAAAAATTATGTTAATAAAATGAAATCGTAACAACAATTATAGTATTCTATGTAAATGCACGTCAAATATTTTGATTAGTTGGAGAAATCACATTATCCAGTCGTATGTCAAAATTCACATTCTCCAATATCATTACTAAAATAAATCTTCGAGTTTTTTTCAAAGTTAGTTGTTAAGGGTTATTAAAATAGAGGTGAATGTTACTTATGGATTATAGATTTTAAGTATTTTTTTTATGTTCTTTAATTTTTGATTTATTTAATTTGTTTGTTGGTTGGGTTTTTTTTGATTTATTTTATTTAATTGTTTCATTAGAATAAAATTTCGTTCATAAAATATTATCATTTTCTGCTCTTGTAGATTTCAAAACTCATTTTATTTAAATGGTAAAATTAATTTAAAAAAATTGAGTTTTGAAATCTGCAAGAGCAGAAAAAGGTAATATTTTACGAACGAAATTTTTAAGGGTTATTAAAATAGAGGTAAATGTTACTTATGGATTATAGATTATAAGTATTTTTTTATGTTGTTTAATTTTTGATTTATTTAATTTGTTTGTTGGTTGTGTTTTTTTTAATTTATTTTATTTAATTGTTTCATTACGATAAAATTTCGTTCATAACATATTACCATTTTCTGCTCTTGTAGATTTCAAAACTCATTTTATTTAAATGGTAAAATTAATTTAAAAAAAATTGAGTTTTGAAATCTGCAAGAGCAGAAAAAGGTAATATTTTATGAACGAAATTTTATCCTAAAGAAACAATTAAATAAAATTAACCAAAAAACGCAACCAACAAATAAATTTAATAAATCAAAAATAAAACAACATAAAAAAATACTTGAAATCTATAATCCATAAGCTTACATTGTCTATAATAAATACTCATTCAAAAAAATTGTATATTTCATTAGGAGTCCAGAAAAAGGGATTTTTCCGTGCGCGCGTGACATTTCCCGTGTGCGGCGTAGCCGAACACGGGAAGTCATGCAAGCACGGAAAAATGTATATTTTATTTTTTATTATACTTATCTGAAAACAACAATAGAAAACCAAATATTTTCATATTTTTTTTTTACTTTCAAAACTATAATTTTTATAATAGTAAAAATAGAATTAATATAAATATTAACGAAAATCAAATTTAATTGGAACTGTTATTATTAATAGTAAGGTTTATCCTTTAGCATTTCACGATCCTGAGTTATGTTTTCAGATGTATTTTCCGCATAAGAAGGGTTTAACAATTTCCTTGACAATTTTTCTATGTATAGATTCTTCTATGTATCCTTCTGCTACATTAGAAGATCGCCATCCTCCGTGCCTTTTCAGAGTGAGCAAATCACCACCGCTTTCGACCAACATGGTTACCGAAGAACGTCTTAGCCCGTGTTCAGTATATATTTCCGGATCTTTTAGTTTTAGGTATTTTGCAATAAGTTTCGGAATACCACTGATAGTATGGCATCCAACATGTTGAGCGTAACATTTGCGGTTTCGGTATGCAACAAATAATCTTCTGCTTTCCATTTGTTTAGGCCGTAAATCTGCATATTTGCGGTAAAGTGTGCAGGGCTCGAATGTACATCCTTCATTTGTAATCGTAAAACTTCTTGATTTATGATTTTTTCCATCTCGCAAAAACACGATAAGAAAACGGCCATTATCTTCCACATCATCTAAACTTAAACGTATTAAATCATCTCGACGGCACGCACCGAAGATTCCAAACACTAATATGACTTTTGCTAATAGATATTGCTCATCTAAAGCTTCGCATACAAATTTGGTAAATTGTTCTGCTGTAAGAACTCCGGACTTTTTTGGTACATAACCTACAGCTTGACGCTTCAAAAAAGCAACCGTTTTTTGAAAATTGTTCGGATCGATATTTTCTTTTGCAGCCAAACAACTTCTTATCATCGAGAATCGACTCCACAAAGTTGACGATTTTAAAGATTTGGACTTTTCAGAAAAATATACTAGTAGTACATCGTCACTCACACTGTTTATATTCTTCTGAGTCCGCCATTCATTATAAATTTTATATTCTTGTTCGTACCTGGATCTTGATTTGACCGGTAGTAAATCTGCAGTAACTTGTGCCGCTTGCTCCAATATCTCATCAGGAATATCAGCTACATCAGGATTATCGTACATTTTAAACAATCTAATGGATTGTTTCGATGACGGAAAAAGAAAAGTCAAACGTCAACCGTTGCTATGGATACATTTCGTAGGCGCACGAAACGAGCGCACAAACAAATACTTTCCGTGAAGTGGCTTGAAAAAGCGACGTTTTCATTATTCTAGAGGCGTATGGAAATGAAGTGTTTTCAGATAAGTATAATAAAAAGCTTTTTACATATTTTCTCTATATTCTCGTACTGAATTCACTATTTTCGTCGTCCAGTTTCAAAAACAATATTATAACGATACCGTTTATAACAATTGTTCTAGAAGTTTTGACGTTTTCTTAACATTTGTTTATATATGAGAATATAAGTTTTAAAATATAAGTTTTAAATCTACAGACCTCATATAGTACTCACTAAGGCCCAGTTGCGCCAGAAATGTTGATATTAGGAAATTTCAAATTAAAACACTTGTTTAGTTTCATGTTGTTGTATTCAGTTTCCTGACACGTGTTTCGTTTCAATGACGACCATTCTCAAAGGAATTACAAAAATTATTTTTGTAATTCCTTTGAAAATGGTCGTCATTGACCGAAACACGTCTCAGGAAACTAAATACAACATGAAACTAAACAAGTGTTTTAATTTGAAATTACCTAATATTACAATTTCGTTTCATCAAGAGTGCAGTGAACAATGTATTTACCGTAGAAATGTTGATCTCAGGTTCAAGCTGAACTCAAGTTCAAGATGGCAGTTCCTATTGTTCTAATGTCACTTTGAACTCAAGTTCAGAGTTGAACAAGTTTAACGTGTTTAATGCAACTGGCCCTAATTGTGTAATCATTTGTAAACTATCTAAAACGGAGCGTGAATAAATAATTAAAAACAAAACACTTACTCCTGATGCATTTGTATACCTAACACTGTTATTAGTTTTGAATATAATCGATCTGAAGGCTGCTGTGTAACTATCAGGCTGTAATTCTGGTTTATTCCATGTTAAAACTATATTGTGAAGTTTGTGTTTTCCGTTGATTAAATTTGAAACTTCGTAGGATTCGATTTCTAAACCTTCGGGTGCCGGCGGGGCTAAAAAAAACGCAGTTTTTTGTAGTAAATTTAATTATTCTAATTCGTTGTAAAGTCAAGTTTTTTATTTTATAATATGAATTTGTGTTCAGTATGCATTCATTCACCTGCTAACTATATACGCGTTTCAGGCATCAACGCCATCATCAGTATAGTCCTGAAGCATTTATCAACCTACCAAATTTGATTTTTGAGCGCCCTTACTATTTTTAAGTCCAAAACACGTGTTGTGTATCAAATTAAAGCCTTTTCAATTGTTAACCGCTAGCTTTTCGAATAAATTAAATCGATTCACTTTTTCGTGAAGTAGATCATTTTAAATACACCAAGTACAAACATTGAAAAATGTACTTTTTAAAACGTTGATTGAATGTTAAATTTTAAATATAAACAAAAAATATTTTAAAGTTTATATTTTGAGCTTCGCTTGAAATCAGTGTTTTATTCGCGTGGCGCATGAAGTAAAATTTTGAGTTTAGAAAAGCCTGAAAATTTGGTAACTGTTTTTTAATTTCATTAAATATTCCCACTGAGCAAAAAACAAAGAAATAACATTATATCAACATTGTAGCAACATTTAAGGTTATATTGATGTTGATGAAACATTACTTGAATTTGTTTGCTCAGTGGGTTGTGCCACGTTTAAAAATTGATAACTGATAAAAAATATCGTTTAGGGAATCTCCACAATTTCAAGAAACTACTCCTGTTTAATTTTTTTTTAAATATTATCAGTTATTTGTTTTACAAACTTTACAATAGCACAAACAATTTCAACAATTAAGACAAGACTTCCTTCAATAATATTTCCAACGAAATGTCACAAAAAATACACGAGAACATTTCGAATAACAATAATAGAAGCGCTATAAAAATAAATACTTACGGCAAATATTTAAATTAGCATAAATATCGAGGCAAGGTTGCGTGTTAAAGTGCAGCCACGTTTTTTCGCTTTCCCGTTTCCAATCGGAGCTTTTCGTCATCACCGCAACGGAATAATTGCTGTCGTACAGCAACCTGCCTATTTTCAGCTCGTATAACGTCGAAGGCTGTATTTATTAAACATAATTACAGTCATTAATTAATCAGGACGTGAATTAGTTTTAGGTATTTGTTCTTAGTTTCTGTTGATTTCAACAACTGAAAACAAATGCATGAGTGCATGGGGGTAGTCAGGATTTTTACAACAAGACAAAAATATATGCCATTCAAGTATGGCACATGGTTTTGGCTTTTAACTAAGGTTATTATGCTTAACCTGGCATTTGATACGTGGAGTCTGATAGACCCAATCACCTAAAAACATGCCGAACTTGGTTAAAATTGATTTGTCTTGTAAACCTATAATATTTATCTATATATGTATCTATCTATCCTTTATTGGTGCATTAACATAACGTTTTACACAAGTCAATATACATTCACATCTTTTACTGCGGTGTTTTATATGGTTTTTAAACCAAGTTTTTCCAATCCCAGATTAAGCATGAAGTAAATATTTGAAGTTTAAAATATACTTCACACTTATGTTTATGTCTTATAGCCAACTTAACTTTATTTATTGTTTAATATGAAGTAAATGGTGAAGATTTGAAAACATTTATGTATGTCATTTCACAATGATACAAAAAAATCACAACTCATATCGGCAATAATTTAAAAAAAATATGAGTTGTAGATGCTCCTTGGTTACGCTATTACCCGATCATTCACTCACGTCTCTGATTTCCTTTTGAGTGTAGTCCGAAATGTCATCTCCACCAAACCAAACGAATTCGTAATAACAGGATTTATCTAAGAGAAAACAACATTTTAAATTCTGTAAATTTCAACTGTAATACAATGTCAATTTAAATTTAAAAATCACTAATATGTTAAAAATCTTGGTTCTAATTTTTTTTCAATAGTAGTCTTCATATATATTCGTGTTAATTCATAACAATATATATATATATATATATATATATATATATATATATATATATATATATAATTATATATGAGTTATATGCATGCTCTCTATGGGGAGCATGAAAATTAATTTCGTTTCTCTATCTCTTATAATTTCTAACAAAATATAAGTACGTTGATAGGTATAATTTTATCTTATTCGAAATATTTTCGAGGAAACGGGGAAAACAAAAGCGTTCGATTCAAAGATTCGAACGAGGGTTTCTACTCCCTACTAAGCATAAAGTAAAATTTCGACTTTAGAAAACCCTTCTAAATTTGAAATTTTACTTTATGCGTCACGCGTATAAAACACTGAAATATTATGAAATTAAAAATGTACTGGTAAATCACTATTAAAATCCCTGCATTTTCACTTAAATTCTGAAATATAATAAATCTTTCATGTTCTTTCACAAATTTTGTTTCGTATTGCATATAAAATGTCAAATATGTTGTGAAATTATGGATATCATAAAACGTGATAAAGATCATCTTTACTTTTAATAAAACAATTTAAAACACTTTTAAATATATACTGTAGATTATTCCTCTACCTGAAGAAATCAGTTTGACATTTCTTAAGATTTCAAACAAGTATGGCATTTCTTTTGTTCAAAATCCTGGCTACGTCCATGAACCATAGTGTAGTCAAACAAAATTGTTATGAATAAACGGGAATATTTAAAAATCAAGAGTCTTTTTTCAAGGAAATCTAATCTAATTTACCTTTGCTCGGGTTCCATTTTATTGTTGCTGTGTAATCATCTTGGACCATAGTCAAGTTGTGCAGCCATACATTTGGAACATGACTTGGTACGTAATCTTCTTTCAAAGTTGTAACCCATTTTGATTCGGCTGGTCCAAATAATTCTACATTCTGTGAAAGTCCCCAGATTCTAATTTTGTACTCAGAATTTTCTTCTAAATGTTGTAGAATTAATATATTATGTCTACTCTAAAACAACAAAACAAAAATATAACGGTTTTGTGTTATATTCGTTAACTTAATTACACTTGTTAATAAAACTATCTAACTTTAATATATAAAATTACGACAATGTTCGTATGTAACTTTGTTTAACCACTGCAGTTTTAAAATGCAAACACTAACACATTTTCCACAATCATTTTTATTTTACGATTTTTATATTACGTACTCATTATAAATAGCTTCCTTCTTTTGAAGTAAAGCTATGTGAAGAAAATGTTAGTGTTTTCATTCCAACTTAAGTTTAAATCTTCACAAAACTAAAAAAAAAAAACAAATTGATACTGTACTTTTACTTTTTAACTTGGACTTCAATGTGCTTAAAATGTGTTTTATGTTGTTATTTGTTATAAATACACTTATAAACAAAACACTTTTTAACTTTCTTTAATTGCTTTAATGCAGTGGTTTAACAAAGTTAAAAGTTGTTTTATTTCCCTTTTTTATTTTTCATTAATTGATGTAATACAGTTGTTAAACAAAGTTAAAAGGGGTATAATTACTGTTTATCATTGATTAACACGTTGATCGGCACCTTTATAACAATAAAAATATTACCTCAGGCCGCTGCTTAAGTTTTTGTTCCAATTATACAGAATAATAGAGAAAACATTTTAAGGGACATAAACGTTTTTAAACGTTCAGGCCACCTAGTTTATATCTCTATATAGCTATACTAGTTCCGCAGCAAGATGCTTCGAAAGTTGTTTCTGGATGTGGCAAAAGGTACATGCCGCGGGGCCTAAACACAAATTTAACTGCGGCGCAGCGAATGCCGCGCGGCGATCAACTTGTTAATCAATGTAATACAGTGGTTTTACTAAGTTAAAAGGTGCTCTTTTAACTTTGATAATATTGCAGAAATGTTCAAAATTGATTTATTTAAAAGTGTACGAGGGGGTGACTAAAAAGTAAGGTTACAAAATGTACATATTTCATTGCAGGCTTTCTAATCTTTGCAGCAGATGAACAGCAGCCTGCCCGAGTTACATGCTGGGTTCCCGGCCAGATGGATCTGGCAAAACTGGTCGGCATGGCAGAGAAAACCAAGATCCAAACCAGGGCAGGAGCGGAGCGAAGCGCCGAAGAGCTGGTCGCAACATTGCGAGAGGTCGGTTTACTGGTGGTGCATAGAGGTGGCTACTGCAAAAAGGGAAGCAATAGCCTCCCGAAGAATGCTTGCACGTGCAAGGAGACGGCTCGAAGACACGTCGGCGTATATCGAGGCCCGCAGGGAAAAGGTTAAGAACCTAAGAGCGGAGATAGCTAGAAGCAAGGAAGCCTGCTGGAAAAGACTCTGCGAGGAAATCGATAGGGACCCATGGGGGAAACCCTATAGAATAATCACGGGAAAACTTGCCAAAAGGGGGCCAGGACCCGAATTGTTAGTCCCAGGAGGTACTAGGGCGGTGGTGGAGGCGCTATTCCCAAGAGGGACTATGTGCGCAACGAGAGTCACCACAGGCGAAGAAATAGAAATGGAGGATTTTACGGTAGAAGAGCTAATTACAGCGGCGGGCGACACACCTAATAAAAAGGCGCCGGGGCGCGATGGCTTGCCCAACGAGGCAGTTAAAGCGGTAGCCAGGGCGAACCCAGACCTCTTCCTGCAGGTATATAACTCGTGCCTTCGCGAAAAGGTATTTCCCAGACGCTGGAAAAGGGCGCTTCTCGCGCTGATCCCGAAGAAGGGTGAGTCCATGAACGAACCATCAGGTTACCGGCCAGTATGCCTACTCGACGGCGCAGCCAAGTTACTCGAGAAGCTGATTAACAACAGAGTGGTAGACAGTATGGAGTCAAAGGGAGGTTTCTCTGCGTCGCAGTATGGTTTCCGGAGAGGTCGGTCAACCACGGACGCTATTCTGGCGGTAAAAAAACTGGCGCAGGAGGCGAATAAAGGGCCATTGCGACAAAGACGGCATTGTGTAATGGTAGCGCTAGACGTCAGGAATGCCTTCAACACGCTGCCCTGGGATACGATCACAGCGGCAGCAAGAGCACGGCTGGCTCCGGGGCAGGCGAGAATGGTGGAGGCCTACCTATGCGATAGATCGCTGCTGTACAAGCTGGGGGAAGACGAGGAAGAAAGAGCAGTCAACCAAGGGGTACCATAAGGCTCAGTGCTGGGCCCAACATTGTGGAACTTGGCTTACGACGGGGTGCTTGGGCTAACGCTACCAAAAGGTACTTCGACAATCGCCTTTGCAGACGATTTGGCAATCGTGGTCAGGCATAGAGATGTAGAGGGGGTAAAGCTACTCACTAGTCAAGCATCAAACATTATTATAGACTGGATGAAAGATCACGGGCTCCATGTAGCAGTGGAAAAAAGGGGCGCGGTGTGGCTGTCCACTAGACGAGCTGGGAGACAAGGGGGAGAAACTGTCCAGGTAGGGGGTGCCGACATCCCGATAGAGAAGCAGCTGAAGTACCTTGGCGTAATATTGGAAGCCAACCCAAGGTGCAGCTCCCAGGTGGCAGCGGCGATGGAGGCGGCCATAAAAACAGAGGCAGCAGTCGCTCGCTTACTGCCAAACGCAGGAGGGCCAGGGGAAGGTAGGAGACGGCTCCTCGCGACAGTGGCGAGGGCTAAGCTGCTATATGCAGCACCAACGTGGGGAAGAGCGATGGAAGCGGCCAGAAATGCCGAAAGAGCGAGAAGAGCCTTGAGAACGGGGGAACTAAGAATTATTAGGGCATACCGGACGGTCTCGACCGCGGTGGCGGAGGTCCTATCCTCTACCCTACCAGGCGACCTGCAAGTGATAGCGAGTTGCGAGGCATATGAGGCAGCCAAAACCCTGGGCAAGACAGAAGCCAGAAAACAAGCTGGGAAGGTAGCAATGGAGAGATGGCAGGAAAGGTGGACAAGGACCAGTGGATGGACCAGAACATTAATCCCAGTGATCAATCTATGGACACAGAGGCAACATGGGCAAGTAGGCTACCATCTAACGCAGCTACTGACTGGTCACGGGTGTTTCGGGACTTACCTCCACCGAATTGGCAAATCCAGCAATGGCGACTGCGGATACTGCCCAGGAACGACAGACACCCCACGGCACACTCTGTTGGAATGCGGGAGATGGGAAGAAAATAGGGACAGGCTGAAGGAGAAAGTCGGGGAGTTTAGCGAGACCACGCTAATACCGCTTATGCTTAAGACGGTGGACAAGTGGGAGGCAGTGTGCCAGTTTGCCGTAGCAGTCCTGGACCAAAAGGACCTAGATGACAAGAAGAGAAGAGACGCCACCTAGCGCTCCGCCCTTATTGAGGAAATGCCAACAGGCGATACCAATAAGGAGTACACGCGAAGAGAAGGGGAGTTTTTTAGTGGGTAGTGCCCCAATAGATAGGGGATGAGCCCCACACTCTGAAGTGCGTAAATGCATTTTTCTTCTCATTAAAAAAAAGGCTTTGTAATCTTACTTTTTGATCCACCCTTGTACATTACATAAACATTGTTGATCTGTTAGGCTAAAGAAGGAGATTTCATTTTATAAAAAGTGAAAATAATATGTACCTACACTTTCGAAAAAGTACCAATTGTCATCGAATTTCGATTTGTATTCGAATAAATACGTAAAGTTATCAGTGCTGTTCACTTGGAACACTAAAATTGTGTCTTCTCTGCAGTGTAATGCTGGTTCGGTTAAAATGTTTTCAGGATTTATCATCCAGTCTGAAAGAAAAACACATTAAAATTTGATTTTCATGACGCACATTTTTCTAAATAAGAACATTTTCGGGTAGGCCCCCCAAAAAATGGTCGTACCTTTATTTTGTCCGACAGTCATTTGGCAGTGGCAATTATCAACCTGTAAAATAAAACTGAAGATTACTTTTTATACGGACAACATTGTGACTGATCTGCCATTTATTAAATTATGTTTATACCCAACGAATAAACAATTAGAAATCCTAAACTAGAAAATTCAAATGTGTTTACTTCAAAGTTTGTACTCTTAGCCAAACTGTAAAATATTGGTTATTGAAAAATCTAAGTCGAAAAACTTAAACTGAAATAATAAATTAAGCGGTTGATTTCTCTTTCTTTGAGCAAAAAATAAACTCAATTACTAGCTAGAATTAAATGCTTAAAGATAATTGTATTTAATATTCGAAGAATTTTAATTGTTTTTAAGTATCACTTAATAAAAGTGCAAAGAAAAGTTATTAGTGCATTAAAAATAAATGCGTTCCTAACTATTAACACAAGATGCTACTTTTAAAAGAAATCTGCATTCCTATTTAGATATAAAGCGTCTTGAAATGTTAATTTAATTATATTTTACGATTTACCAACTTTCAAATAAATCTTTATTTTAGGTTATAACATTTAATTTTGTATACAATTTAATTCTTCTAAGTAATTATTAACTTTATTCACTAAGGTCCATTTGCACCCCGACCGATTAGCTTTAATCTTCTACTAATTATTGATTAAACCTCTGATTAAGTCAAATTTCTAGAACATAAGAATGTTATAACTTTCTAAGATATCCTAAACATGTCTCTTTCATCAATATGCAATTGAAGGGCTTATTGTAATAACATGATAAGCCACACAACCAAAAAATGCTGTATTGTTATTTGATTTGATTAACCCATTAATGGCCGAGCAATTATAGAGTTCACTCTAAAACTTCTTTATACGATTTCTACGAATGACTTATTGTATTACATTCTATGAATTTTTCTTTTAAATATAAATAATGTATACGCTGTAAATGTAAGGTATTCGTAGATTTTGTATAAAAACGTGCAATATAAAGTTTAGAACATGTATTTCCACTCCCCGACTAAGCATGAAGTAAAATTTCGAGTTTAGAAAAGCCCCGCGTAGAAAA
Source organism: Philonthus cognatus (assembly GCA_932526585.2). Lineage (NCBI taxonomy): Eukaryota > Metazoa > Arthropoda > Insecta > Coleoptera > Staphylinidae > Philonthus > Philonthus cognatus. Next base: position 50,384,188 of record OW052247.1, on the reverse strand, counting down.
TTTGTCGAGGGTCGCGCAGCGACCCGAGACAAATTTTCACGGGGCTTTTCTAAACTCGAAATTTTACTTCATGCGCCACGCGTATAAAACACTGAAATATTGTGAAGTTAGAAATACACTGAAAACATTTTATTTAAATGAGTAATAAACACTTCTTTATACGATTTCTACGAATGACTTATTGTATTACATTCTATGAATTTTTCTTTTAAATATAAATAATGTATACGCTGTAAATGTAAGGTATTCGTAGATTTTGTATAAAAACGTGCAATATAAAGTTTAGAACATGTATTTCCACTCCCAGATTAAGCATGAAGTAAAATTTCGAGTTTAGAAAAGCCCCGAGTAGAAAATTTGTCGAGGGTCGCGCAGCGACCCGAGACAAATTTTCACGGGGCTTTTCTAAACTCGAAATTTTACTTCATGCGCCACGCGTATAAAACACTGAAATATTGTGAAGTTAGAAATACACTGAAAACATTTTATTTAAATGAGTAATAATCAAAGTATTTAAATAACAAAATATTCTCGTTTTTCTTCATACATTTTCAAGACAAGTGAAATAATGTAATATATCAAATTACGTTATTCAGTAATTTAATGAACACAAAATTAATATTGTTGCGTATATGCATCAATGGCACATATTGGGTTAAGCAGTAATATAAAAAGCTACAGTATGCTCATATTCGCATGCAAACCGAAGCTTTTAAAACTTGTCAAACAATCTACTATTAATTCTTGATATAATTGTAATACATTTTACGTCCAATATCTCTCCACTGAGCAATAACGTTATATTAACATTGTAATAGCATTAAACGTTGTTTTAATGTTGAAACATTTCTAAAATCTGTTTGTTCAGTGGGTCAGTTCTGTTTACTTGTGGCATATCATGTTATTACAATAAGTTTATCAATTGTGTAAACAATTTGTGAATACAATTGTTGTGTTTTTAAAAAGTACTAATCACTGATTAAGTTAATCGACTTGGGTGTAAACGGGCTTAAATGTACTATATTTTCTATTATTGTTCAAGAAGGAATATTCATAAAATAAACATATTTATTTATTTATTACTGGTTTTGATGTTACTAATACTGAAATTTGGAAAATGCACCGTGCGATCTTTTAAAACATGATTTAGAGTAGGCTTTAAAGTTTAAATTAGATTGGCACTACTGACTGTTACCACATACCCTCAAATTTATTCCGTCATTCAATTAGCATTCTGGGCAACCGCACGAAAAAAATGCCGCCTACTCTAAATAATAATTTAAACGATCGCACTGTATTTAAATACATAGATGGATAACTATGTACTTAACTACATATCCCAACTATTTTAAACACTGGTTTATAATGTTTTGACAGCTAACCAATAAATTCCAACACTGTACATACATTGAAATGAAAAATGTATAGCAAATGCACATGTCATATACAATGTAGCATGCAGGTATTGGCATTTGTCTCATTTTAGATATTTTACAACAATAATAATTTCATATGCTCGCTTCCTGGGTGGGATATTTTACATGTCCTACAAATACAGAATAATAATAAATTATATTTATAATATTTAGTAATTAAATGGACGTATTTAAAGGTCTAATAATATGAACATCCATGTTTACTTAATATTATTTATAATTTATTAAAAATAGTCAGATTCATGATATTGGCATCATCAATCTTCAAAAGCTCTGGGGTTTTTGGATATGTTTTATTCTAGTTATATTCAACTAAATAATACTATTAATAAATCTCGCGTAATTCTTTTTTTATATTTGAAATGAAAAAAAAAAGTGTTATTAACACACGTCTCACTGAGCAAATCCATTTAGGTAATGTTTCATCAACATTAAAACAAAATTTGGTTTAGTCGCGTAGCGCGAAGCGCGGAGCGACCAAACCAAATTTTCAGGCTTTTCTAAACTCGAAATTTTACTTCATGCTTAATCTGGGAGTGGAAACATTCGTTAGAAACTTTCAATTGAACGTTTTTGTTAAAACAACAAATTCCTGAAAATTTACTACACATCGGGATATGTTTACATACTTAAAATAGAAGATACCTGTAGTTAATCAATATTGAGAAGTGTTTCAATGTTTTACACCACTTTATTTTAATATTTTTACGACTTGAGTCGTATTAAAATAAAATAGTATAAAACATTGAAACTGTTATCAATATTGATTAATTAATATGGATTACCACGTAGTAACGCTCAATACTATTCAAATACCTGTAGTATTGCAATATTTTTTAACTTATATTATATATTTTTTAAGGTGTACACATCCATAATCATCCTTAACAACTCATATTTATTAATACATATTTTTTGGATACCTACATGTTGAAACATTTGCATATCGTATGTTTAATGTATGCTTTACGTGTTGACGTCGTAACGATATCTTAAAGTATAATTCCCCGACTGATCGGTATAATGAATTTTAAAAGTTTCCAAAATTACGGAAGGCACGGCAAAGGGTTTTTCACCTAAATTGAATTTTAAGTGCACGTGAAAGTCGGTTTTCAGAAAATTGCAACTCGTTACGTTATTACAGTCAATTACGTATAGAATCAATTAACAAGTGATAAACTTATAGTTTTTAATATGTGTAGATATTATGGGTATAATTTGTAGATGGAAATAAATGAGAAAGCTTCAATTTTAATAATAAATATTATTGATTTTCTGTTTTATATATTGGGCTCGTTCATCAGAGACAACAGTTGGGAGTTTACTGCCAACTGTTGGGGAATTCTCTGATGACCGGACTGTTAATCGTGAACATGTTAGGGCAGCGGTCGTCATTTTTGCAATCGTTCTATTTAGACCGATTGATGTTGGCGATTGGTATTAGCGGGTTAAACTTTTAAGCTAATCGAGGTTATGGATGTGCGAAATGGTGTATTTAATAATATCTATTAGGAAATTAATAAACGTAAGGAGATTCGTAAATTACTGTAAGGTCAGAAAATAATAGTGTTTGTGTTAATAGAGTATTGTTTGTGTAAATGAGTATATAAATAATTATATTCAGCAATAGAAATAAATTGTCTCTGCCATCAAATAAAATAAAGTGTAATTGGGCATTATCCATCGATAAATGTATTTAATATACAGCTAAAACAAAAACAAACAACACACAAAATCAAAATGGCCGGACCATAGGTCATCATATACCAACATACATCACAAACAAAACCCAAACATGTTGAATGTTGAATATTTTGATGAACGAGCCCGTTATTTTTACTACTACTGTGTGATCGTTTAAATGATGATTTAGAGTAGACAGCATTTTTTTGTGCGGTTGTCCAGAATGCTAATTTAATGATGGAATAAATTTGAGGTTTTGGTAAACTATGTGTTAACAGTCAGTAGTGCGAATCTAATTTAAAATTCAAAGCCTACTCTAAATCATGTTTCAAATGATCACACGGTATTTACTAAAATAAGTAGACTTACATATTTAAGAAGATTTGAGAACATTTAACTACAAGTATTTATTTTGATACAAGATTTAAAAATACATCTGAGGCTGGTTGAAAGAGCAAATAATTTAAAAGAAGCAGAAAAAAGAAAAATAAAAGGATGCTTTTTATTCATTTCATTTCATTTATTCATTTCAAAATTTATTCATTTCAAAATCCAAATCAAAATTTTCAGACTTTGCTAAACTTGAAATTTTACTTCATGATAAGTCAAGGAATAGACACACTCGTTGGTAATTTAAAATAAATTTTACAAATCGTTTATGTGAGTTTAAGTGGTATAATTTTAATTTCCACATCTACTAAATAGTTTAGGTATTTAAAAAAATTAATAATGCATTTATGTTGATTTTGTGTAAGCTCAAACTCAGTAGATTTGGCAATTAGTCATCGGATTATTCTGTTAATACAGGGAATTTGTCTTTTAAGTATACATACAGGGAATTTTCTATTAGGTATACATATGCATACGTTATTGAAAAAAAAATCAATTCAAAGCTTAAAACGAGTGTTTTCCACTCCCAGACTAAGCATGAAGTAAAATTTCGAGTTTAGAAAAGCCTGAAAATTTGGTTTGGTCGCGTAGCGCGAAGCGCGGAGCGGCCAAACCAAATTTTCAGGCTTTTCTAAACTCGAAATTTTACTTCATGCGCCACGCGTACTCAACACTGAAAGCACTGAAATATTGTGAACGAGTAAACTTCGCTTGAAATCAGTGTCTTGTACGCGTGGCGCATGAAGTAAAATTTCGAGTTTAGAAAAGCCTGAAAATTTGGTTTGGCCGCTCCGCGCTTCGCGCTACGCGACCAAACCAAATTTTCAGGCTTTTCTAAACTCGAAATTTTACTTCATGCTTTACCTGGGAGTGGAAAACACTTGTTTAAACTTAAAATTGACTTATTTTAAGAAAACAACGAATATTTAAAAATCTACAACACATAATTGGGATATGTATACTTAAAGGAAAAAAATTACAAGAAATTATGATCTAAAACTTTTCTAAAAGAAAGAACACTAATATACTCGTGACCTAAACAGTATGACATTGCCATGTAACGTCAAAATTTGACACAATTAGGAAAAATCGTTGCAGAAACAACTGTTGACATACTCTGTAAAAAATTTGAACCACACATTCCACATCAAGGAGTCATAGGACATCTCTTCCGAATACCACTATATGTACAGTTTAAAATGCACCATTTTAACGCTTATAGTGTAAATTATGCTGCCTATATCAATCACGTTGACAGTTATTTATAGGCAACTAAATTCACACTCTCGTGATTTTTAAAACACACATAGTAATACCAATTCTAAAGATATTTTTTTCTTATGAACAACTCTGAGACAAAATGTACTGACTTAATACTTTAAAGTTAATTTAAGAACATACCTGATATTTTGTACAATTCCCCAACCAAATCACACTATTCAACTCATCCTGTATATTCGATAGCACTTCTAAAACACCATTGCACTTTTTACCAACCAATCATAAGAACACAGAATTATTAAAACTAAAACACTCATTTTTGCAAATTCAAAACTGCATTAGGGTTCTTTTTTGTTAATTGAAAATACAATATACAGATTTTATGAGATAGACAGTTTGTGTTGCCTACGTCACTTACGTTGACAGTTATAATCATGCTTTTAAAAACAAATATAATAAGTACAATTATTAAGCTATTCTTTTTTTATAAAAAAAACTCTATTCGAAAGCACTAGAAGTGCCCATATTATATATTTTGTACAATTCCCCAACTAAATCACACTATTCAACTCATCCTGTATATTTGATAGCACTTTTAAAACCCATTGCATTATTTACCAACCAATCACCAAAACACAGAATTATTAAAACTAAAACACTAATTTTTGTAAACTCAAAACTTCATTATGGTTTATTTTTGTTAATTGAAAATACAATATACGATTTTTATGAGACAGTTTGTATTGCCTACATTACTTACGTTGACAGTTATGATCATGATTTCAAAAACACATATAATAAGTTCAATTATCAAGCTATTCTTAAAAAAAAACTCGGAGATAAAATGCACTGACGTATTTTAAAGTTAATTTAAAAAAATACCTGATTTTTTTTTTTTTGGGTTTTTACGTCATCTATTTCCGCTGCTAAGGCCAATCATGACGCCGGAGATTAGGTGTCTACAGCTATCCGGGAATTTTGCCGAACCCGGTGGGAGTTCCAACCCACCGGTAGGGATCTTTAACGTGCACGCAACATCCAGGCAGTACACGGGGCCTACATGCATTTAACGTCATATCCGAGAAGACGATAGCGATAGAAGACGTTTGGCATTTTTATCCTAACCTATATAAATGCAGACAACTTGTTAGGCCGGTATTTGAACCCCGGTCCGTGGCGTGGCAGTACAACACTCTAACCACTACACCACCAAGCTGCCCAAAATACCTGATATTTTGTACAATTTCCCAAACACACCACACTATTCAACCCATCCTGTATATTCGAAGACACTTCTAAAACACCCTACTTTTCACCAAGCAATCACCAAAACACACAATTATTAAAACTTAAACACTCATTTTTGTAAAACTGAAAACTTCATTATGGTTTATTTAGTTAGTTAGTTAAAAATACAATATACAGCAGGCAGTTTGTGTTGCCTACATCACTTACGTTGACAGTTATGATCATGATTTTAAAAACACATATAATAAGTACAATTACTAAGCTAATCTTTTTTTATAAAAAACTCTGCGACAAAATGCACTGACCTACATTTTTAAAGATAATTTAAGAAAATACCTAAAATTTTGTACAATTCCCCAAACACACTACACTATTCAACTCATCCTGTATATTCAAAGGCACTTCTAAAACACCCATTGCACTTTACTTTTTACCAACCAATTATCAAAAACACAGATTTATTAAAACTAAAACACTCATTTTTGTAAACTGTAAAATTCATTATGGTTTATTTTTGTAAATTGAAAATACAATATACACTTTTTATAAGACAGTTTGTGTTGCCTACATCACTTACGTTGACAGTTGTGATCATCATTTCAAAAACATGAATAATAAGTACAATTATTAAGCTACTCTTTTTTAATAAATACCTGATTATTTGTACAATTCCCCAAACACACCAGACTATTCAACTCATCCTGTATATTCGATGGCACCTCTAAAACACCCATTGCACTTTTCACCAACCAATCACCGTAACACAGAATTATTAAAACTAAAACACCCATTTTTGTAAAACTCAAAACTTCATTACGGTTTATTTTTGATAATTGAAGATACGATATACAGTATTTATGAGACAGTTCGACCGACTGAGCACTGATAGCACGTGTAATGATAAAGTTGTGTTTGGGTGGGGGGAAAGTCCGGGGACGTTCAGGTAAACGGCAAGTGTGCGAAATTTACGGCAGATTTTTCATTACGGGAAAAGTAGAAATGCGATTTAATTTCGTTTTGAAAATTCGTTGCTTAGAAAAGGTAAATATTCTTCCAATGACGATCTTAATTTCGACGAAAGTGGACATTTGTTTTGATTTCGTTTTCACAGTTTGTACATTAGAAAACAAAAATATTATCAATATTTAATTGATGAGGCGGATACATGATGAAACTCCATAATACTATTTGAAATAAAACAACACAGTTGGGAGGGTTTCACTTTTATTGTTGAACACTGCAACATGTTTCACCACACAGTGGCTTCATCAGGCAGATGAAATAATAATTATTATTATTTCATCTGCCTGATGAAGCCACTGTGTGGTGAAACATGTTGCAGTGTTCAACAATAAAAGTTAAACCCTCCCAACTGTGTTGTTTTATTTCAAATAATAAAAATATTTTCTTTCTTCTTCTTATTCTTCTTCTCTTTTTTCTTCTTATGTGTAACTATTTCTTGTTTTTTTTAAGAGTTCAATTTAAAGTTTCAAAGGAGTGTTAAGTATGAAGTTTTAAACGAGCGTTAAGTATGAAGTTAAGTATGAAAATAAAATTTCGAGTTTGGAATAGCTTAAAAATTTGGTTTAGTGAAAAATACAATTTTTATGGTATTGAGGCAACCCAATATACATACTAGCCACTTACAACGTGTATTTAAAATAGATCATATTAAGTAAGGACTTTTTGTTTTAAGTATACATATGTACTGTTGGGGCAACCCAAATATGAACGCCAAAATTTAATGGTGTAATTTACACTTTGCATCATAGTCGTTCGTCGCAAATAAAATTGACATCAAAAATTATTGTCAAATATAGATTTTCTCCCCTCTCTATGTAATACCACTGGCTAACGCCAGAATTACAGGAATGAATTTCAGTAACAAATACCATCACAACCAAAGAGCATTCACATTTAGGTTGCGTCGACTGTATATGCTGCAAATTTTTCAAAATTCTTTCTTTTGTTAAAAGAGTTAAATTTGATGTTTTAACCGAGTGTTTTCCACTCCCAGGCTAAGCATGAAGTAAAATTTCGAGTTTAGAAAAGCCTGAAAATTTGGTTTGATCGCGTAGCGCGGAGCGCTACGCGATCAAACCAAATTTTCAGGCTTTTCTAAACTCGAAATTTTACTTCATGCGCCACGCGTAAAAACACTGAAGTATTGCGAAGTTCGCAATATGCCACCAAAGCAGTATTCTAAAGAAGTATATTTTGAACTTCACCTAAAATCAGTGTTTTATACGCGTGGCGCATGAAGTAAAATTTAGAGTTTAGAAAAGCCTGATAATTTGGTTTGGTCGCTCCGCGCTTCGCGCTACGCGATCAAACCAAATTTTCAGGCTTTTCTAAACTCGAAATTTTACTTCATGCTTAACCTGGGAGTGGAAAACACTCGTTTAAAACTTCAAATTGAACTCTTTTAAAAACAACGAATGTCGCATTTGAATACGCTCGCATATGTATACTTAAAACAATAAATCCTTAATTAATATTTTTTGTTTTAAATACTCTTTATAAGTAGTGATTATGTATATTGGGTTGCCTAAATAACTAAAAAATGGTATTAATGATAAAGAAGCTTTCAAGTTTTCAAAATTAGAAAGCGTGATTTGTTTACGAACAGAAATATGATGAGCATGTGCATTAGATGTTTAAAAACACACAGTAATTTACGAGTTTATTGATATTTTTTTAATTAGTGCAAATATTATACACATGTAAAGTATTTTTTACAGTTCTCATTATTGTTGTGGAAAATAATGGCGAACTTTGATTGAGTGAATTTATTATAAAAATAAGTTCTAAAAACTCTAGTTTATGGTAACAGGTTTTTATATTTAATTTATGAAGTGATTGTCCTGCAAATTAGGATTGTCATTTTTTGATTTGATCAAAGTTGAGATGATTTTCTTGATTTTTGAAATTTAGAAAGTAATTTTTGATTAGGAATTATTGTTATGTCGTGCATATTATAAATAGCGTGCGAACGTTAAAATTATAAATTAGAGTAGGCGGCACTTTTTTGGTGCGTTTATCCAGAATACTAAACGAATGATGGAATAAATTTCAGGTTATGGTAAATTATGTGTTAACTGTCAGTAGTACCAATCTATTTTAAAGCTGACTCTAATATATGTTTTAATTGATCGCACGGTATAAATTCCCAACACGGCTTTTTATTAAACATAGAAAAGAGAGCATATATTCCTCCCTTCTAATAAATCTACAAAACATAACATATCAAAAATTAAAGCCGATGTCAACATTGGCTTTTTACATTGATTATTTATTTTATCTATCAAAAAATTCATTGTTAATATGTCATAATTTGATACGATTATTGAAATCATTATTCGTCGGCAACAGCAGTCAAAATGTCGCTTGTAATCCCAGAGAAATTTCAACACATCCTTCGTATCATGGGTACGAACATTGACGGTAAACGTAAGGTTATGTTTGCCATGACTGTCATTAAGGGTGTGGGCAGGAGGTACGCCAACATTGTCCTCAAGAAAGCCGATGTCGATTTAGACAAGAGGGCCGGAGAGTGCTCGGAGGAGGAAGTCGAGAAGATCATCACGATCATGACTAACCCTCGTCAATACAAAATCCCCGACTGGTTCCTCAACAGGCAGAAGGACATCATCGACGGCAAATACAGCCAGCTCACATCCTCTAACTTGGACAGCAAGCTCCGTGAAGATCTTGAACGTATGAAGAAGATTCGCGCCCACAGGGGTATGCGTCACTTCTGGGGTCTCCGTGTCCGCGGTCAACACACCAAGACGACCGGTCGTCGTGGTCGCACTGTCGGTGTATCCAAGAAGAAGTAAACTGTTATTTCTTTATATACATATTTCTTTAACAAAAATAATTTAAGAAAAAAAAAAAATCTGATTATTGAAATCAATATCTGAAATATCCAGAAAAAATAGTCGATTATTCCTGCCTCATCTTCCTCTCTTTCTGCCTGTCTTCTTCCTCTTCTTCCTCTCTTTCTCCCTGTCTTCTGCCTCTTCTTCTTCTCCCTTTCTCCGATATAAAATTACGAATAGTAGTCTGTGCTGTCTCTTTGACATTTGTTATAATGTCATAAAAATGGCACGGTTCGGAAAAACATCAACTGCAGAAATTGACGAAATTGTTAAAAACTCCATACCAATAAATACAAATAGAAGCAACACAAGTGTATGGCGTCAATTTGAAAATTTTTGTAAGGCTAAAAATTACAAATTGAAAGAAGCAATCCCAAATGGAGTGATAGCTGAAATTTTGAAGGATTGGGCTTGGAATATGCCGAAGGAGAACGGTTATGAATATAAGGAATATATAATTAAGGTTATATGATTAAATCAGTAAGTTTTAAGTTTTAAGTGTTGAAATCAAAAAGTAAACTGGATTTTTATTGGATTAGACTAGAAAAACAAAATGTAAGTTTCAAAACTATAAAAATACCTCTATATCAAAGATTAGGGCAAACGTAGATAATAAGGCATATACTAGAAGATTAGTTGCAAAATTAGATAGGTAGGAACTTTTCCAAAAATCTGTATTTTACTAATAATTGTAATAATAATAAGAACTGTATTCATTCATGTTTATAGAATTCTGTAAATATTTACGTCGAGTTTTGTCCAGTTGCATGATTTGATGTTAGATGGCGCAAGCTGTGCCGTTTTGGGATTTTAATTTTTAAAGTTGAATTTTGATGAAACATGACTATTTTTAAGATAAATTTTGTTAAGTGCTATTCATTTCGTATGCGCTAAATACATTTTACATGTAAATTACCGAAATGTAAAACTCATAACTTTACTTCAGGTAAATAATACTTTCACAGATTGCTTTTAATTTCTTAAAATTATTTTGCTACACATATCGCAGTGATATCCCAGTAAGCAAATCCATTTAAGTAATGTTTCATCAACATTAAAACAACGTTTAATGTTCCTACAATGTTGATATAACATTGTTTTGCTCAGTAGGATGTGTAGCAAAATAATTTTAAGATTTAAGATTATCACTGGCTTAAAATTATAAGGTTCTATGTTGTATTAGTTTCCAATGTAACGTAGAAACTTATAATTTTAAGCCAACGATATGTGTAGCAAAATTATTCTAAGAAATTAAAGGGAATCTTACGAATTTATTTTCAATTTAGTTCATGGTTTCAATTAAAAACATAGATAGCTCTTAATACACGAATTATTTATTTGGAGGTATGATAACATAATAACAATTTTTATTCGTGTAAAGAGGCTATTCTGCACACGTTTTGGGAAATATAAACATAAATATTTCAAAATATATGACAAATTACTAAATTTCGATTTAAGCGCTCTAAATATGGAATTCTCTTAGACTTCTATTTGAAGGTTTTAAACTGTACTTGTTGTATTCAATAAGTATATAAAATACAAAAAGTTGTTACATAAATAATATATCAATTATAATATAAAACTCTTGACATTGTAAAATCTAAGATATTCTTGTTTGAGTTACGTGAAGGTTAGTTTAATGGTAATTAGTTAAGTTATTCCTTTATTCCTTTTACTTCACTTTTTATTTTAATTCTATATGTACATTTCGGGTACAATGTACCCTTTATCAATAGAAAAAACTAATTAGTTTTTTCTATTGATAAAGGGTACATTGTACCCGAAATGTACATATAGAATTAAAATAAAAAGTGAAGTAAAAGGAATAAAGGAATAACTTAACTAATTAACATTGTAAAATAATTACATATTTTTATATATTTACGGAGATTTTTGTTTTAAGTAGACTTGCACATATTTCTTATGAATATTTTATAAATGATACCTACATTCATTCATGTGATCAAACCTAAGCAGTATATTTTTAACTTTACTTTAAATCAGTGTTTTACATGCGTGGCGCATGAAGTAAAATTTCGAGTTTAGAAAAGCCTGAAAATTTGGTTTGGTCGCTCCGCTTCGCGGAGCGACCAAACCAAATTTTCAGGCTTTTCTAAACTCGAAATTTTATTTCATGCTTACTCTGGGATTGAAAACACTCGTTAGAGGCTTCAAATTGGAAGTTTTTAATGTAATTACGAATGTGTGAACATCTACATCGAAATGTCGTGATATGTATACCTAAAATGAAAAATTTCCTGTATAGGTACATAAAATGAATATGCCAAGATAAAATAGACTTCGTTTTTTTTTCTGTGATAAGAACGAATTTAATAGGGTTTGGTGTAATTCATACCGGTTTCGAGCTCGAATTTGGAATCCAGCTGCGAGTGAATCATCGAAAGAGAAAGTGCTTGTGTATGAAACTGACAAAGTGTAATCAATTAGACGTTAAATCAGTAAGTTGATTGAATTAAAATAATTATTATAGTTTTTAAAAGTGTCTCAGGTATTTGTACTTGAATTTTAATTAGGTAAAATGTAAGTAGGTGTGTATTAAACGAAAGAAAGAAAATTCATATTAAAATTTAAATCAATATGTACCAATTTACAAAACATTAACAGAATTGCCGTTAAAATCAATATAGTTTAAATCGTGTTAATTTCTACTAGACCCGTACAAACACTATTTAAACTTTTCGTATTAATGGAGCAAAATCTTGACCTAGACACAAAAGAATCGTACATTTTTTTTTTACATTTACTGGATATTGGTCTCAGACCATTTCACCTTTATATTTTTGTATTTAACTATATTTAGACGCCACAAACACATTCACACACATCCGTGCAACCGGGGACGAGTATTTTTTGTTAGAAAAATTACTCGCCTCCGCTGGGAATCGAACCCAGATCGTGACCGATTGCTCAACCGCTCGGCCACGGCGGGCCCAAAGCGTAAATTTTTTACGTTTCAGGTGAAAATAGTTGTCATATCATAAGTTTTTTTTTAACAATAAATTCTTTATTTACTACAATACAAAATACATATACATACACATTTTAATACTAAGGTAAATTTAATATCCGGAGCCAACGGTATTAAGGAATTATATTTTTCTTCAGTTTTTACCAATTATATTATAACTCTTGTCTCCTCTTCCTGGACATAATATTTTGTCAGTTGCCTCCCCCCCGATATGGATTAAGGCTATGCCTATGACAATTAGTATATCGTCTATTATCGTTTCTAACTTAAATCGCAAACATTAAAATATGCCAAAGTCAAAACATCCCACTCTGAAATATTTTTGTTCGTATTCTTTAAACCTTTGCTGTACAAACTTCCACATTTTTTGTACCTAAAATTACAAAATAATCGGATTTGATTGAAAATTGGGTTATCCTGCAATTCGAGGTCAGACAAGATTTTATAAACGAATGAAATTCTTGAATAAACAATTAATTATTCTTAAACGAGTGTCTTTCAATCCCAGATTAAGCATGAAGTAAAATTTCGAGTTGAGAAAAGTCTGAAGAATTTGGATTTGGACGCGCAGCTTCCAAATCCAAATTCTGACTGAAAACACTGATTTATAGTTAAGTTTGAAATATACTGCCTATTTAACTAAAAAATCTAATAAATTCTTCACACTTTTTCAGAATGCTCCCAATTTTTGACATTCATCATTTTTCAACATTTCAACAGTATTTATTTTACATTATTGACAATTTTAACAGTTTCGACACTGGATGTGTAATTTATGACTTCTAGTTTTTATTTAAAATATATATTTTTATGAATTCGTTTATTGAAAAATTGATCAAACAAATTTTAATTAGTTTTTTTTAAATTTAATTCACAATTATATATAATTATTAAATTATTGGACATTTTTCTTGATTTTCCTTTAATTTTAAAAATGTTGACGGTTTCATGAATTTATAAGATTTTAGTTCATTTTCAAAGTTTCGAGAATTTTTAATGAATTTCTAAAACTATTGATAATCTTTAACGCTTTTGTAAGTTTCTCAAGACTTCCTTAATTTTTAAAATTGCTGAATATTTTAGATTTTCGTTAATTTTAAAAGTTTTGAGACTTTTCGCCAATTTTACAGTTTTTGTGAACTTCCAAGATTTGTATAATTTTTTAAAATTTTGACGCGTTTCATAAAATTACAAGATTTTCGGTAATTTTCAAAACTAACCGGAGAATGAGAAATGTCATTCAAAGATGTAATAGTTTTCGTAAATTTCGGAAATTTGTCAAATTTTGATACTATTCATGAATTATCTAGATTTTCATCAAATTTTAAAACAGCGCTTTTTGTGAATTTCCTAAACTTTTATTAATTTTTATGAATATCCACGAGTTTAGTTAATTTTCAAAATTTCGACTTTTTTTTTCGTGGATTTTCAACGATTTAGTGAATTTTGAAAATCCAATATTTCCGTTATCTTCAACATTTTCTGAATGAATTTCCAAGAAGTTCGTTAATTATCCATCAAACTGTATCATGAATTTTCGTTAATTTTTAAAATTTATTATGAATTTTTTAGCATTGCCAGTAAAAGTATGGTTTGTATATATATAAAAAGCAAGAAATACGGATCGTGATTAAAATATAGATTGGTAGCCTTTTCAAACTTTCATACAGTCATGACTCAAAAACAAACAAACAAAAATGTGACTACCACTTATTACCCTGACCCAGACCCACAATTGATACAAAAATGAAAGTAATTTTGAACGGGGCAAAATAAGTTAAAAATATCCATTCCCAGGGAGAACCAGGGTTGTTAAAAAACGTGTTTTTTTCATTTTAATTAAAACAAACAATTTTTTTACAAAACGTGTTTTTTTCATTGAAACAGTGTTAAAAACATTAACAATTAAAAATGTGTTTAAAACGTGTTTAAAACATGTTTAAAGCACGTTTCAAACGTGTTTAAAACAGAACATACAGAGCAGTTTTCTTTTAAGTATACATACCCCGATAATTACAGCATTTATTAAATTTACGGGAATTCGTTGTTTCAAAGCGATTAATTTGAGGTTTTTACGAGTGTTTCCACTCCCAGACTGAGCATGAAGTAAAATTTCGAGTTTAGAAAAGCCTAAGAATTTGGATTGGAGGGCGTAGCGAAGCGGAGCGGCCAATCCAAATTAGGCTTTTCTAAACTCGAAATTTTACTTCATGCGCCACGCTTAAAAACAATGATTTACAGTGAAGTTTAAAAAATACACGCATACAACAACAATTATAAGCAACCTAATATACGTTAGAGTTATTGGGTTGCCTATAATCACCGTTTTAAACAATTTGTTCTGCGCAGAATTCGACTCGCGTTTTATTTACATCTACATATTGGATTGCTAAAGCCGTATATTCTGAACTTTACGATATTTCACGTTTTATACATGTGGCGCATGAAGTAAAATTTCGAGTTTAGAAAAGCCTAATTTGGATTGGCCGCTCCGCTTCGCTACGCGGCCAATCCAAATTTTCAGGCTTTTCTAAACTCGAAATTTTACTTCATGCTTAGTCTTGGAGTGGAAAACCCTCGTTTAATGATGTAAATTGAAATAAAAAAAGCAACGAATGTCGTCAAATTTACAGTGTATGCATATGTATACCTGAAAGAAAAAATCCCTATATTTAAAAATCATATTTATGCACACACAGTTGTGATATTTTATTGTAATTAAATGTTTTATAATATAATTTGAAATATCTTCAACAATTTAGCTAACATTTAAAAATGTAAACAAGAAATCTTAATGAAAGTGTAAAATATAATTTAGCAAATTTAAGATAATAAAAAATACGTCGGCTGAAAGACCTCGATCGATGGCCTTTTGTAACACTTTTAGGTTCAATAAATGGATTATTACTTGAAAAAAACGTTTTAAACAATTTTAACGTTTAAAACATGTTTGAAACAAATTTAAGATGTAAAACATGTTTAAAACACGACGGCTCTTTTTAAACATGTTCAAAACACTGTTTTAAAACAAAGTGTTTTAAACATAACAGCCCTGATGTGAACTATGTGTTACTTGTAATCTTGTTGCATCTGCTTATGTATGCTAGTTAGTACCTAGCTTATTTATCGTTATGTTTCTTCTTAGTTAGGTCAACGCCTTTTAAAGCGCGGTGTGAGTAAATGGATCTCTTCTTTTTGGTTGAAGTGATCGTAAATGTAAATTGCTTACTCATCGAGTGTCCACTACCAACCACTATTATTAATTAAATCAGTGCATTAAAATGAGTCACATTGTAAAATCTGTGGGGAATTTATGATTCACGTGAAGATACTTCCGGTCTGGTTTGGTTGGGTCACCGTCCTTTCCCATCCAACCACTTACCCATTCTGTCTGCGGTCAACGGAAAGATACCACAAAATACACTTTCGTAATATAAAAAACAAATTACAACATATTATTATTCAACTAATTGTTTATACGATATCACAAATGCAATGAATAAAGCAAATTATTTAACTAATTATTTATAGGGAATTGATTAGTTAGTTAAATGTGACGAATTTCCCCAGTTTTGATGTTCAG
The DNA here is from genome assembly GCA_932526585.2 of Philonthus cognatus. Lineage (NCBI taxonomy): Eukaryota > Metazoa > Arthropoda > Insecta > Coleoptera > Staphylinidae > Philonthus > Philonthus cognatus. Next base: position 50,367,754 of record OW052247.1, on the reverse strand, counting down.
AAAATTGATTAAGTTAAGTGCAGACCCTTAACCTAATCAATTGTTTTAAGTTCTGGGGAAGTTGAGAATATAGAAACCAAAAGAGTTACAGACACTTAATATTTTTTTTTAAGTATGCAAATCTTAATTTTAATTAAATTGTTAGGCATTATGTACTTTAAATGGAATTTCCGTAAATAAACACTAAACATTGGTAAATGTTCAGACATTTTTTGATGTTTCTGAACATCGTTTAATTTAATGCGTCTAACGAGTGTTTCCACTCCCAGACTAAGCATGAAGTAAAATTTCGAGTTTAGAAAAGCCTGAAAATTTGGCTCGGGCGCGTAGCGAAGCGGAGCGACCGAGCCAAATTAGGCTTTTCTAAACTCGAAATTTTACTTCATGCGCCACGCGTATAAAGCACTGATGCAGTGGCGTAGCCAGGATTTATACATGGGGGAGAGAGGTGGTTTCTAACTGAAGCGCAGAAAGAAAAAACAGTTTAGACAGAATAATATAATTTGTATAAACAAAATATTTCTATAGAAACTGCACTTTTCCAGCATTTGGATTTAAAATAATCATAACTCAGAAAATCAATCATGAATTTGCATGAAACTTTCTGCTGATATTGAGAAAACTATGCTCTTTCAAAGTACGTAAAAATGAGAAGAAACCTATGTTTTGGTTTTCAACCTATTTTTACTAAAAGTCAAAATTTGTGTTTTTTCACCCTGATTTTTGTAGAAGTTGGATTAAAAGAACGTCATTACTCAAAAAATCAAAGATGCATTTTTAAATACTCTTTGTGGGCGTTAACAAAACTATGCTCTTTCAAAATATGTAAAATTCAGAGAATACCGATTTCATATTTTTCAAGTTATTTTCACTCAAAGTCAAAATTTGTGTTTTTTACCATTAGTTTTCTAGCATTTGGATTTAAAATAACCATAACTCCGAAAATTATCCATGGATTTGCATGAAACATTCTGATCATATTGAAAAAACTATGCTTTTTCGAAATAAATAAAACAATACCTATCAAACAATACCTATCAAATAGTTTTCAACATATTTTCAATCAAAGTCAAAATTTGTGGTTTTTCACCCTGATTTTTGTAGAAGTTGGATTAAAAAATATCATAACTCAAAAAACCAAGCATGGATTTTTACAAAGTTTTCTGTGGGTGTTAACAAAACTATGTTTTTTTAAAAAGTGTAGAACTTAGAAAATATCCACATCATAGTTTTTAAGGTATTTTCACTCAAAGTCAAAATTTGTGTGTTTTCACTATAATTTATCTAGCATTTGGATTTATTTATTTATTTGTACAGAAATCTCCATTTTACATTAAATATATATATATAATAATAAATGTGTGTAAATTAAACATATAACAAATAATACAATGCACATGGATTTAAAATAATTATAACTCAAAAATCAATCACGGATTTGGATGAAACTTTCTGCGGATGCTAAGAAAACTATGATTTTTTTAAATACGCAAAAATTAGAGAATAGCCGTTCGATAGTTTTCAACTTATTTTCACTTAAAATCAAAATTTGTGTTTTTCACCCTGATTTTTGCAGAAGTTGGATTAAAAAACATCATTTCTCGAAAAACCAACCATGAATTTTTATAAAACTGTCTGTGGATATTACCAAAACTATGCTCTTCCAAAATATGTAAAAGTTAGAAAATACCCATGTCATAGTTTTTAAGTTATTTTTACTTAAAAACAAAATTAATATTTCTTGAATAATTTTCTCACTTATCACTTGGTGAATATAAGCTTGTTGGTATCTTTTGTAATTCACTCCTGATAATGCTGTAAAACGCGAAACTAGTCGAGTAAATAGTAAAGTAAAAAATTGTGAAACAAACCAAGTGTAATTTAATTTAAACCTTCATTATCAATACAAAATTAATGTTTTATTTTTCTTTATTTTTGTGGAGCTTGTATTTAAAATACGTCATAACTGAAAAAATCATACATGATTTTTTATTAAGCTCTTCCTGGGTGTTAACAAAACTATGTTCTGTCAAAATATACAAAAGTTACAAAATACCCATATCATAGTTTTTCAGATATTTTCACTCAAAGTCAAAGTTTGGGTTTTTTCACTATGATTTTTTTAGCATTTTTATTTAAAAAAACATCATAACTCAAAAAACCAAGCATGGATTCGCGTGAAACTTTTTGCAAGTGTAAAGAAAACTATGCTCTTTCAAAATATATACAAGTTAAAAAATACCCTTATCATAGTTTTTAAGTTATTTTCATTCAAAGTTAAAATTAGTGTTTTTTTACCCTGACTTTTGTAGAACTTGGATTTAAAAAACATCATAATTAAAAAAAAAACAATCATGGATTTTTTTAAAACCTTCTGTGGATGTTAACAATGCTATGCTCTTTCAAAATATGTAAATGTTATAAAATATCCATACCACAGTTTTAACGTTATTTTCTCTAAAAGTCAAAATTTGTGTTTTTTCACTCTGATTAGAAGAAGTTGAATTTAAAAAACATCATAAATCATAAAAACAAGCATGAATTTTTATAAAAGTTTCTGTGGGTGTTAACAAAACTATGTTTTTTGGAAATATGTAAAAGTTATAAAATACCCATATCATAGTTTTGAAGTTATTTTTACTTAAAGTCAAAATTTGTGTTTTTTCACCATGATTTTTGTAGCATATGGATTTAAAAAAAAACATCATTACTCAAAAACCCAATCATGGATTTGCATAAAACTTTTTGCGGGTGTTGAGAAAACTATTCTCTTTCAAAATACGTAAAAATTAGAAAATTTCCCTTTGATAATTTTCAACTTATTTGCACCTAAAGTCGAAATTGTGTTATTTTTACGTGATGTTTGTGTGAATTGAATTTAAAGAAAATATAACTAAATTAATCAAGAATGTTACAAAGTCATTAAAAAACAACTATTTATAATATAATTTTGCGTTAAATCAGGGCGTCTGCAGATGCTTACTAGCGCATAATTTTTCAATGATTTTAAGCACGCGGCGATTTCAAAACTACAAAATAAAATTGATAGCAGCGACTAACCCCCCGTAACCCCTTCCTATCTACGCCACTGCATTGATGTATTCTAAATTTTAAAAACACTTCATCAATAATAATAAAAATCACAAAATTAAAGAAGGAATGTCCTTTTTTTAAGAATATAAATTAAAGAATTAACTAAAACTGACAAAAATCAAAGATTCAATTTGGACAATCTTGAAAACGTTGCAGTTAGGTAACTCTTAGAATTATATATATTTATTTATTTATTTTCACCCAACAGACATACAGTCCACTTACAGGGATTTAAACTAAAATAACATGTTATAACACAAATATATATAAGTAAATACAATAATTAATAATATCCTAATACATTAAGTAGTTGACAAGTATAAAATGCGTTTATTGTTTTATTGTTCCGAGTATTTCACTACCAAAAAGATTTATGTACTGGCTGAAAGATATCAGGCAATAGTTAGTATTGGGGGTACAGTATGTAAAGGTTTTAGCATGGCGTGACGATATCCTGGGTACATGAAATTTAAACTGTGATAGAAATTGAGGATTATCTATTTTGTAATGAATTAAATTGTATAAATAACATCGCGAAATAAATAAATGTCTCTTATAAACGGATATATAGTCAAATTCACGTAACAGATCATCTTATGAAATATCAAAGTCATATGTACCATTTTTTACAAAATAAAGATACCTTAAAAACCGCCTTTGAACACTTTCAAGCAAATTTATATACTTTAAATACATGGGCGACCAGACAATTGAACAATAGGTAAGTTTAGATAAAATATAACAAGAGAATAATGTTACCTCTAAATTTTTGAACACTTTACAGTTGCGCATGATAAAACCCCACATTATATATATATATATATATATATATATATATATATATATAGTTTTTATTATTTATGTTTTATAACAAAGCTTGAATTCGAGCTGGGCAGGATTCGATCATTCAGGATTCGAATCAGGAGATTCAAAAGAGGCATTCGAATACTTTAGTTCAACTGGATTCGTGATCCGGATCCGTTACATTTTTTTAAGAGGATTCGTATTCGAATCCAAATGTAGGTGATTCGAATCCTGATAAAAGGATTCGAATATTTATAAAAAGATTCGAATATTCATAAAAGGATTCAAATACTTTAAAAATGATTTGAATCATCAAAAATAACTCGAATTAATTGTGAAGATTAACATGAAATATGTATTTAGTTTGTTATTACATTTCTCGTTAAATCACTGTTTTATACGCGTGGCGCATGAAGTAAAATTTCGAGTTTAGAAAAGCCCAGAAAATTTGTCTCGGGTCGCTGCGCGACCCTCGACAAATTTTCACGGGGCTTTTCTAAACTCGAAATTTTACTTCATGCTTAGTCTGGGAGTGGAAACGCTCGTTCGAAACTTCAAACTGAATGCTTTGATAAGAACATTAAATGACTGAAAATGTTTTTAAAGATAATAATCTAGTTTTCAAAATTTTATTTAATATTATTTGAAGTAAAACTGACATGGTAGCCACAATGTGAAATGTAAATTTTTTCCGATATTTTCGTAATTCAAGATTTTTTGCCCTGGCCTTTGAATATAATTTTCTTCTATGGGAAACCCCAATTTTGTTCAATTGTTTTCATTATTGTTGTCAATATTTAAGTTAATTTTATACATTTTTCGTGTTTTGTAATTTGCCTGCTGATTTTGACAAAGTTAATAATATCATATGGCTTTTCTGTTAGTGTTTTAGTCAATTTAAATATAATTCCATGACTTTTCTCTGACCTTCCGGTTTTAATGATATTCGGTGCATTTTTTATTTATGTAATTTTCAGGCATTCGTCGATTGTATAATAGAGTTCAATTTGAAGTTTTGAATAGGTGTTTCCACTCCCAGGCTAAGCATGAAGTAAAATTTCGAGTTTAGAAAAGCCCCGTGAAAATTTGTCGAGGGTCGCGCAGCGACCCGAGACAAATTTTCGGGCTTTTCTAAACTCGAAATTTTACTTCATGCGCCACGCGTACAAAACACTGATTTGAAGTGAAGTTCAGAAACACTCAAATACATCTTTAATCAGAGTAACAGGGAGTCACATGTTTAGTCTGGTATCAACGATGTTGTGTTATTAATAAATAATTAGGTTTTGAATATTTTTGTTAAAACAACTGGTAACGATATATATATATATATATATATATATATATATATATATATATATATATATATATGTTAATGGTTGCAAACAATTAATAAAATCAAATTTATTCTTAGATGATTTGTATTCGTGATTCGAAAAAACAGGATTCGAATCTTTGATTCGAATCATATTTATCTCTTACAAATCCTTTATTCGAGTATTCGTGATTCGAATCATATCAGGTGATTCGGATTAGTGATTCGAATCTTTTTTACGAGGATTCGGATTCGTGATTCGAATTTTTTTTACGAGGATTCGTCCTAGATCTGGTTTGAATATAGTGAGCGCCAAAGCAGTTTATTTTGTTTGGTTATTTTAAGAAGTTTCGATTTTCTGTGACTTCACATGACAAAAGTCGATAGCTATTATTTATATTTAAAGTAGCTCCCATCTACAAAAAAGTTGAGATTTCTACTTTACACCAACGGCATTTTTGACTATAGCTAATAAAATCGTAAAAATTAACAAATTAATCATTTAAGTGGATAGCTGTAGACCTAATCTCCGGCGCCATGATTGGCCTTAGCAGCGGAAATAGATGACGTAAAACCCAAAATAAAAAAAAAACAAACGAACGGTACGTAAAATGTAGTCTTAGTATGAACAAATTAAAGACTAGCAAAATCTTAAAAAGTTTGTTTTTTCTCATTTTGAAATCACATGATGTGGTCTAGCTGCAAAACTCACATTCTCTACTTTTGAAAAGTTTTGGCAAATTGCAAAAAAACACGGGTACTTGGCAAAAAAAACCGTCAACTCAATTTTCACAAAAAGTGGAAATTGTATTTTGCAGTTAGAGCACTCATTTACAAAATATAAAAAAGAATTAAAATAAATATCGACTTTCCGCAAAAAATTAGTCTCGTTAAAATTAATTGTTCAGAATTGATAACTTTCATGCGTATGATCCCGATGTATTACATACTGTTCACTTGCAGTCTTTCGTTCTTTATTTTAATTTAAGCTTAAATAACATTTGAGTCTAGAACAGCCTGAAAATTCGGCTTGGCTTACTGACTAAGTGACTAAGCCTTAGTCACGTAGCGAAGCGCAGTTGGTATTCATTTTCAGTCACTAAACTTGTTTTAATTATCATTTTAATTAACATGTCAACCTCACATTTCAAAATAATTACCAACCAAGAGTAATCTTGTAATCTCGTGAAAATCAAACAACACTCAATGCTGTGAAAATTTCGACACGCGAGAACTAGAGAAATGTGCGTCGGGATTGCGCACGTGCGTCTCAACAATGCGGCATGAATAACTTAACTGTTATGAAAAATTTCACAATCCAAACAATTTGCTCCTCTATCTGATGATAGATTTTAATAAGCAGATAGTTGGATGCTGGACGCCGGCAAAGTTTTATTGCACCGAAGTTGGAGATAAGGACTTAATCTTGGGTTTATAATAAATGATTTTTGTTTGCATAACGGCTTTTTTTTATAACTCGGTATTACACACCATTCATCAATTTGAAAACCTGTAGATGTTTAATTATAATGATATAAAATATAAGTACTAAATTATTAAACTATCGGTATACAAAGAGTTATTATTAGTTTTTGTTAGTTTTGCCTGCTTCAGGCGCTCGAATTTAGACAGCACTAAATTAAGTAGACATTTTAGCGCGTGTCTGCCCTAGAAATTAGAAATGTATGAGCTAAAATTGGTGAGTTTTTATTTTATTTTACTACATATGTAAGTGGTCTAAATTAACAAAAAATTAAAAATTAACACATTAAACATTCAAGTGGTCTAAGTGCAAAACTATTTTATTTTTATTTTATTTTATTTTATTTATCAACGGAAATCTCCTTTATATATCAATACACAATTAAAAATTGTGATATAAGATAAACAAAATATTACTTTGAAAAACATATAAATAGAGTGAGAAATATAATACAACAAACAAAAATACACTAATTAACAATATCCAGATTAATAAACTGTAAATGGCGTTTGAATACACTGTAAGAATTACTAAAAATGTAAAAGTTGGGATACAACATAAGGACATTACAATACCGCATTATACGTGCCACAGGATTATGGGAACCATACAATGTTCGATGGAAGTTTAAACGAAATAAGGGCCTACAACGAACTGGAGTTGTTAAAAAAAAATTAAAGTTCAACAATGATAATAAAAAACTGCAATTGACATGTCCATTAATCAGTTTGAAACCATAGCATAAGTCAAATGATATTCTTCTATATTATAAAGATTTTAAATTAAAACAATTCAATATGTGTGACCGACTATAGTCAATGCGTGCGATCCCCATTTTAATAGATACTAGTAGTAAGAACCTATTCTGAACTTTTTCAATGATTTCAATGTTACAGTTGTGGTAAGGAGACCAAATTGCAGAACAATATTCCAAATGTGGCCTTACCAAACTGACGTAAAGGGTTTTGAACGTATCCACGCCAAAGTGTTTCGAAAATCTATTAATGAAACCGAGCATAGAAAGAGCTTTACTAGAGATCTTATTCAAATGGGTAACAAAATTTAAGCGAGAATCAAATATAATACTCAAATCACGCACTGTCTCGATCAGGGGCAAATTATTATCATTAATTGAATACTCAAACTTGCTATTATTGCTATGGCGACAAAAAGAAATTGACATACATTTTTTTCAAATTGAGATGAAGATGATTGCATGCGCACCAATTAGCCAAGTTATATAAATCAGATTGTAAAAGCGCATGATCCGAACTTCTCTCAATTACTTTGAATATTTTAACATCATCAGCAAACATCAGAATATAATTTTTAATATAACTCCCAATGTCATTTATAAAGATCAAGAACAGAATTGGCCCACAGTGTGAGCCCTGGGGGACCCCAGATGTAACGTTGATTGCTCTGGAGAAACTCACATTCTTCACTTTTTGTGAAAATTGAGTTGGCGGTTTTTCTATGTCCGCCATCTTAAAGTACTCGTGTATTTTGCAATTGGCCAAAAGTTTTCAAAAGTGGAAAATGTGAGTTTTGCAGCTAGACCACTCATGTGATTTCAAAATGACAAAAACCAAACTTTTTAAGATTTTGCGAGTCTTCAATTTGTTCATACTAAGACTACATTTTACATACTGTTCGATTGTTTTATCGTGCTCACTATTCGGATTTCGTTAACTATAAGAGAGACTTCACCGGTTAAATTAGACGAAAGTTTTTGTCTTTAATGCAATTCCACTTCCAGATATTTATAACTTTGTACATTTTCAGAATATATTGTGAGACTTTGTGTAGATATTTATCAAATATTGCTCTTTCAAAATATGCTAAAATCTAAATATTACCCATCTTAGTTTATGAGTTATTTACCAAAAAGCGATATTAAAAGGTGATTTTATCCAAGTGTTAAGGAAATCGCACTTTCAGACATTCATAAGTTTGAACATTTACAGGAGATCGTCATAAAACTTTGTGTGCATATTTAGCAAACATTGCCTTTTCAAAATATTTCAAAATCTGAAAATACCTCATCAATAGTTTATGAGTTATTTACTACATAAAAGCGACATTGAAAGGTGATTTTATCCAAATTTTAATAAAATTTCACTTTTAGACATTCCTAACTTTAGACATTTTTAGGATATCGTCATGAAACTTTGTGTGGATATTAAGCAAACATTTCCCTTTCATAATATCTCAAAGTCTGAAAATACCTAATCAATAGTTTATGAGTTATTTACAAAAAATAAAACGACATTGAAGGATGATTTTATCCAAGTGTTATAATATTGCACTTTCAGACATTCATAACTTTGGCTATTTACAGGATATCGTCATAAACCTTTGTGTGGATATTAAGCAAACGCTGTTTCAAAATATGTCAAAATTTGAAAATAACACATTATCTAAGTTTCAATGAAATTCCGCTTTCAGACATTCATAACTTTAGACATTTTCAGGATATTATCATGAAACTTTTTGCTAAAATCTAAAAACACCCTATCACTAGTTTTTTAGTTATTTACAAAAAAGCGACATTGGAAGGTGATTTAATCCAAGTTTTATTCTAATTCCAGTTTCAGACATTTATTACTTTAGACATTTTCAGGATATTGTCATGAAACTTTATTTATTGATGCATATATTATTTTTTTTTATTAAATGAGCAGTATATTTTCAACTTTATCACAAATCAGTGTTTTATACGCGTGGCGCATGAAGTAAAATTTCGAGTTGAGAAAAGCCAGAATTTGGATTTGGACGCTGCGCGTCCAAATCCAAATTCTTAAGGCTTTTCTCAACTCGAAATTTTACTCCATGCTTAATCTGGGATTGAAAAACACTCGTTAGAGAATAATTAATTGTTTTTCCTAGAAATTTATTCGTTCGTAAAATCTTGCCTTGACCTCAAAGTGCAGGATAACCCAATTTTTAATAAAATAGGTTTATTTTGTAATTTAAGGTCCAAAAAAATGTGGGAGTTTGTACAAACTCCCACACATTTGAAAATGAACTAAAATTTTCTAAATTCACGGTCAACATTTTTAAAACTAACGGCAAATCAAAAAATATTTCCAATAATTTAAAAATAATGTATAGTTGTGAATTAAATTTTAAAAAAGTTATCGATTAATTTTTCATTAGACAAATTCATAAACATATTTATTTAAAATAAAAAATAAAAGTCATAAATCACACATCCAGTGTTAAAACTGTTAAAATTGTCGATAACTGTTGAAATGACGAAAAATCATGAAATATCGAAAATTGGGAGCATTTTGAAAAAGCATAAAAAAATTATTGATGCACATGTTAAATTTTTTTATTAAATGGGCAGTACATTTTTAACTTTACCATAAATCAGTGTTTTATACGCGTGGCGCATGAAGTAAAATTTTGAGTTGAGAAAAGCCAGAATTTGGATTTGGACGCTGCGCGTCCAAATCCAAATTCTTAAGGCTTTTCTCAACTCGAAATTTTACTTCATGCTTAATCTGGGATTGAAAAACACTCGTTAGAGAATAATTAATTGTTCTTCCAAGAATTTTATTCGTTCGTAAAATCTTGCCTTGACCTCGAAGTGCAGGATAACCCAATTTTCAATAAAATCGGTTTATTTTGTAAATTAAGGTCCAAAAAATGTAGAAGTTTGTACAAAAAAAGCGAATAATTTTTCAACTGATTGGATTAATTTAAGAAGTATTTGATTTGGAATGAAACAGGGTATAATTTGAGATAAAGTAGTTTTCAGAGGATTAAAAATTGCGCTTAGCACAAACGCTCAAAGTTAAAATTAAGTAGATTTATAGATTTTCTCTTGGCACAAAAGATAGCAAAAAATAGTGTAAACATTTTTGTATGGAGAAACTAAACAGCTTACAACGTTTCTAATATTGTTATGTATGCTAGTACATTTTTTGATATTAAAAAAAAATCACACAAAATAATTATATTTTCCACACCTTTTTTCCCTTACGAAAATCTCGATTTTAAGGTGAAGGTGTTTTTTTTTTTTTAAATCTGAAAAAAATCACAAACATTCTTATTAATGCTAGTATTAACGTTGTGCATTTATTTGTCTCAGAAATAATTTCTTAATACATCTTGCTCAATTATTTAAAGTGTAAATAAAAAAAAAGTGGTTATCCTAACTAAACTGTTAAAGCAAAAAACATATGCTGTAGCACGAAATAAACCTCATTCAATTCTTAATACATTTTTTTTACTTAATAAAAGGCTAACACTTTCTTCACTTTCTTTTTTTAGTGAAGAAAGTGTTAGTCTTTTATTAAGTAAATTATATTCAACTCTTCACGTAACTCAATGCAAATACATCTTAATACATTGTTTTCAATACATTTTTTATTCTCACTAAAATTGTAATATTTATCAATTATTCTCTGAGAAAAGTCAGTTTAATAGAGCATAAAATAATTACTGTTTTTTAAGTGATCAAAAAGCAGCTAATTAAAAATAGAAGAAAAAGTACTAAACAAAACTTTACTAAAAATACTAAAATAATATTTCAATAATGCTCAGCTAATTTAGTTTTTCTGTTATAGTATAATATTAATCTATTTGCACTTAAACCTTAATTGGTGATTATTTCAAGATGATGATGAATGTTTTTGTTCTAGTTTTAATGAAATTCCACTTTCAGACATTCATAAGTTTAGACTTTTGCAGGTTATCATCATGAAACTTTGTGTGGATATTAAGCAAACATTGCCCTTTTAAAATATGCCAAACTTTAAAAATACCCTATCAATAGTTTATGAGTTATTTACAAAAAGCGATATTGAAAGGTGATTTCATCTAAGTTTTAATTCAATTCAAGTATCAGACGTTCATAACTTTTAAGATTTTCAGGATTTCGTCATGAAATTTTCTTTGGATATTTAAAAAAACATTGCCCTTTCAAAATATGTCAAAATCGGAAAATACCCCGACAATAGTTTATGAATTATTTACAAAAAAGCGACATTTAAAGGTGATTTTATCCAAGTGTTAATAAAATTGCACTTTCAGACATTCATAACTTTGGACATTTACAGGATATGGTCATGAAACTTTGTGTGGATATTAATCAAACATTGCTCTTTTAAAATATGGCAAAATATAAAAATATCCTATCAATAGTTTCTGGGTTATTTACAAAAAAGCGACATTGGAAGGTGATTTAATCCAAGTTTTATTGCAATTCCAGTTTCAGACATTCATAAATTTTGACATTTGTAGGATATCTGTATGAAACTTTGTATGGATATTAAACAAATATTGTCCTTTCAAAATACGTCACAACCTGAAGATACCCTATCAATACCTTATGAGTTATTTACAAAAAAGAGAAATTGAAAGGTGATTTAATCTAAGTGTTAATGAAATTCCACTTTCAGACATTCATAAGTTTGGACATTTACAAGATATCGTCATGAAACATTTTGTGGATATTAAGCAAACATTGCTTTTTCAAAATATGCTAAAATCTAGAAAAACCTCATTAATAGTTTATGAGTTATTTTCACATAAGCGACATTGAAAGGTGATTTTATCCAAGTGTTATTGAAATTGCACTTTCAGACATTTATAAGTTTAGACATTTATAGGATATCGTTATGAAACTCTGTGTAGACATAAAGCAAACATTTCCCTTTCAAAATATGCCAAAATCTAAAAATACCCTATCAATAGTTTATGAGTTATTTACAAAAAAGCGACATTGGATGGAGATTTTATCCGAATTTTATTAAGCAAACATTGCCCTTTGAAAATAAGCCAAAATCTGAAAACACTCTATCAATAGCTTCTGAGTTATTTACAAAAAAGCGACATTGGAACGTGATTTAATCCAAGTTTTATTGCAATTCCAGTTTCAAACATTCATAACTTTAAACATTTTCAGGATATCGTCATGAAACTTTGTGTGGATATTAAACAATCATTACATTTTCAAAATATGTCAAAACTTGAAAATACCCCATCAATAGTTTATGAGTTATTTACAAAAAAGCGACATTAAAAGGTGATTTTATCCAAGTGTTAATATAATTGCAGTTTCAGACACTCATAAGTTTAGACATTTACAGGATATCGTTATGAAACCTTATGTTGATATTAAACAAATATTGCTCTTTCAAAATATGCCAAAATCTGAAAATACTTTATCAATAGTTTATGAGTTAATTACAAAAAAGTGACACAGAGAGGTAATTTTATCTAAGTGTTAATTTTTATATAAATAAAACAATTTAAACGCTTTCAAATATATATTGTATTAACGCTACAATTGTTTCGCCACACTGTGGCTTCTTCAGGCGAAGAAATGATAAAAAATTTTCAGGACATCTTCTCAACGATCAAACAGATTTAACTAATTCGCCCCTCTTAAATTTACATTTTTTTTTAAAAACCCACCCCCCCATAAACATTGTATATATACCCGACCCGACAAATTGTATTTATCATTTCTTCGCCTGAAGAAGCCACAGTGTGGCGAAACAATTGTAGCGTTAATACAATATATATTTGAAAGTGTTTAAATTGTTTTATTTATATAAAAGTGAATATGAACTTTCAACATTTATCAGCCTTATCAATCAATTTTTTCTAAGTGTTAATGAAATTGTACTTTCAAACATTCATAAGTTTGGACATTTACAGAAGATCGTCATGAAACTTTGTGTGCATATTAAGCAAATATTTTCCTTTAAAAACACGCTAATATCTGAAAATACCTCTTTAATAGTTTATAAGCTATTTACAAAAAAAGCGACAATCAAAGGTGAATTAATTCAAGTTTTAATTAAATTCCACTTTCAGACATGCATGAGCTTAGACATTTTCAGGATATCATAATGAAACTTGCTGTGGATATTTAGCAAACATTATCCTTTCACAATATGTCAAAATCAGGAATTACTCCTTTAATAGTTTATGAGTTATTTACAAAAAAAGCGACATTGGAAGGTGATTTTTTCCAAGTTTTAATGACATTCCACTTTCAGATATTCATAAGTTTAGACATCAGGATATCGATTTGAAACTTTGTGTGGATATTAACCAAACATTGCCCTTTAAAAATATGCCAAAATCTGAAAATATCTTACGAATAGTTTATGATTTATTTACATAAAAGCGACATTGGACAGTGCTTTTATCCAAATTTTAATGAAATTCCACTTTCAGGCATTCCTAACTTTAGACATTTTTAGGATATCGTCATAAAACTTTGTGTGGATATTAAGCAAATATTACCCTTTCAAAATATGCCAAAAACTGAAAATAACTCATCAATATTTCATAAGTTATTTACAAAAAAAGTGACATTGAAACGTGATTTTATCCAAGTGTTAATGAAATTGCACTTTTAGACAATCATAAGTTTAGACATTTACAGGATATCGTTATGAAACTCTGTGTAGACATAAAGCAAACATTTCCCTCTCAAAATATGCCAAAATCTAAAAATACCCTATCAATAGTTTATGAGTTATTTACAAAAAAGCGACATTGGATGGAGATTTTATCCGAATTTTATTGCAATTCCAGTTTTAAACCTTCATAACTTTAGAAATGTTCAGGATATCGTCATTAAATTTTGTTTAAATTTTAAAAAATACATTGCCCTTTCAGAATATAAAGCCAATAAGTTTATAAACATTTGACTTCCCTGTTTTTTGATAAAACACATACTATACTTACATGCAATGAAAGTTTTAAAAGTTAGGGTTTAAATCCGCTAGATATAGCGGATTTTTCATTAACTTGGCAATACTCATCATTTAGTGTGAGTGTAAAGCACAATACTTTCCGAAAATAAATAAATAATGATAAAATATAAGTAATTAACATTGTGCATGTATTTGGGTAAACATTTTTGTAAATTTTTTACGTTCTAAACAATTAATGCGCTCCAAAATTTAAGTGAATATTGGCAAAAATGTCCGCAAATCATCATATTTTAAACATAGATTAAAATCTCAACACTAAAAAAATTGCAAAAATTATGATAAATTAACAAACCATAATCATTATAAAAATGTTTTTCAGGTATTCGTTGTATAAGTGTTCAATTTGAAGCTTCTACGAGAGTTTCCACTCCTTGGTTAAGCATGAAGTAAAATTTCGAGTTTAGAAAACCCTGAAAATTTGGTTTGGTCGCTCCGCGAAGCGGAGCGGCCAAACCAAATTTTCAGGGTTTTCTAAACTCGAAATTTTACTTCATGCGCCACCCGTATAAAACACTGATATGTTGTGAAGTTTAAAATATACTGTCAAATCAGTATGCTAAAGTAGTATATTTTGAACTCTACGTTAAATCAGTGAGTTATGCGCGTGACGCATAAAGTAAAATTTCGATTTTAGAAAAATCTGAAAATTTTCAGGTTATTCTAAACTCGAAATTTTACTTCATGCGCCACGCCTGTAACACAATCAGTGAAGTGCAGTTCAAAATATACTGCAATAGCATACTGATTTGACAGTATATTTTGAACTTCACAATATTTCAGTGTTATTACGCGTGGCGTAAAAGTATATTTTGAACTTCACAATATTTCGGTGTTATTACGCGTGAAGTAAAATTTCTAGTTCAGAAAACTTTGAAAATTTGGTTTGGCCAAACTAAGTTTTCAGGCTTTTCCAAACTCGAAATTGTACTTCATGCTTCATGCACTTGTTATATCGATCATATCGATTATACTAAAAATAATTTTATCTGCTAGATTATATTTTACATTTATAAACGAAAAATTGTAAAAAACAATAAGTCTCTGAAATTGACTTTATGATTTTTGCATGGGGCGTTCTCCCTTTTGGCTTAACGGGGGTATTTAAGCGTTTCGGAGAGAAGCGCACAGACACATACACAATACGGCCATTCTTTTTAAAAACTCCGATAAATTATTCATCAAAGGCGAAAGAACGGCGAATGCACGCACAGAAAAATCACGGGCCTATTAACTCGTAAATAATGAAAATCCGGGAAAAGAGGAGGGCCCTGATTAAGTTTTAAAATTTAATTTTCGCCCCCGTTTGGGTGCCCGGGGAGATGGAGGTGGAGGAAACGGAGGCGGGAGGGAAAACCGTTTTTCCTCTTATGGATTTTTACTTTCGCTTAAGGATTTATTTGAAAATGTAATAGGAATAATTTATCTCCTAAAAGGCTTAACTCTGTAAAAAAACAACTTCCTTTTACAAGATATAGTTTACAACAGAAGAACATGATCAGATTAAGCTACTCAAACTTACAAGTTTTTGAGTAACTTAGTAGAGCACATGTACTGTGCGATCACTTAAAACCAGGGTTTTTATGTTTAAAACACTTTGTTTTAAAACAGTGTTTAAAAACAGCCGTCGTGTTTTAGATGGTTTTGTTTTATACATGTTTTAAATTTTAAATTTGTTTAAAACATATTTAAAACGTTTGTTTTTAATTTTATCATCTTAAATTTAATAAATTATATTTTATACTGCTTCATTAAGATTTTTTGTTTACGCTTTTAAATGTTAGCTAAATTGTTGAAGATATTTTAAATTACATTAATAAACATAATATTTTATTCCAATAAAATATCATAACTGTGTGTGCATAAATGTGTTCTTAAATACAGGGATTTTTTCTTTCAGGTATACATATGCATACATGTAAATATTACGACATTAGTTGTTTTATAAAAGAGTTCAATTTGAACCGTTAACGAGGGTTTTCCACTCCCAGACTAAGCATGAAGTAAAATTTCGAGTTTAGAAAAGCCTGAAAATTTGGATTGGCCGCGTAGCGAAGCGGAGCGGCCAATCCAAATTAGGCTTTTCTAAACTCGAAATTTTACTTCATGCGCCACACGTATAAAACACTGAAATATCGTAAAATTTACAATGAAGTTAAGAAAACACACATACAGCAACGATTATAGGCAACCTAATATACGTTTTAGTTATTGGGTTGCCTATAATCACTGTTTTAAACAATTTATTCAGCGCAGAATTTGA
Organism: Philonthus cognatus; assembly: GCA_932526585.2. Lineage (NCBI taxonomy): Eukaryota > Metazoa > Arthropoda > Insecta > Coleoptera > Staphylinidae > Philonthus > Philonthus cognatus. Next base: position 50,351,054 of record OW052247.1, on the reverse strand, counting down.
CTCACGTTTTATTCACATCTACATATTAGATTGCTAAAGCCGTATACTTTAGCAATCTAATATGTAGATGTGAATAAAACGTGAGTCAAATTCTGCGCTGAATAAATTGTTTAAAACAGTGATTATAGGCAACCCAATAACTAAAACGTATATTAGGTTGCCTATAATCGTTGCTGTATGTGTGTTTTTTTAACTTCATTGTAAATCTGTGTTTTTAAGCGTGGCGCATGAAGTAAAATTTCGAGTTTAGAAAAGCCTAATTTGGATTGGCCGCTCCGCTTCGCTACGCGGCCAATCCAAATTCTTAGGCTTTTCTAAACTCGAAATTTTACTTCATGCTTAGTCTGGGAGTGGAAAACACTCGTTAAAAGCCTCAAATTAATCGCTTTGAAAAAACCAATTCCCGCAAATTTAAAAAACGCTGTAATTATCGGAATACGTATACTTAACGAAAAATGCGCTGCATGTTCTGTTTTAAACACGTTTTAAACGTGTTTTAAACATGTTTTAAACATGTTTTTAATTGTTAATGTTTTAAACGCTGTTTTAATGAGAAAAACACGTTTTGTAAAAAAAACTGTTTGTTTTAATTAAAATGAAAAGAGAACCTTTTTTAACAACTCTGTTTAAAACATGATTTAGAGTAGGCTGCGAATTTTAAATTAGATTGGCACTACTGACCGTTAACACATACATTACCATAACCTCAAATTAATTCCATCATTTAATTAGCATTCTGGTCAACAACACAAAAAAATGCCACCTACTCTAAATCATAATTTAAATGATCGCACGGTACATATGTGCTCTAGTAAGTAAGTAACTTGTAATGGATTTCGATAGCTAACGCCATCTAATGCTCCATAGTGGCTTCTTCAATGACACGAATGCAAAAAGTGCATATACAGGTCATTGTTTCGTCCACGAACGAGCTAAACTCTGTTTGTGAAACCAGAAAACAAATATCAAAATTGAATTTCTGTTCAGTATTCCGGCACCGGATACCCATAGACGCGTTTCGGACTTCAATGTCATCTTCAGTGTGGTCCCGACCCAGTGCTGAGGAATACTGAACATTTCTGACTGTTTCATGCCAATATGTGAAAACTATTAATGGATTTCGATAGCTAACGCTATCCAATGCATTAGAGGAACATTAGTAAAGTAAAGTAAAGTAAATTTATTTACGGTAAACACCATTTGTACATAAAATTACAACGTAATATAGTTAATTAAAAAATATATATATATATATAAAAATCAAATATAACAGCTAATCGACGTAATTGTGCGTGTATATATAGTAATAATAGAAATAACATAAATTGAATAACATAAATCATAGAAATAACATAAATTGCACAAACTAGAAATGACGTTTTAGCCTAAACTTTAAATTAGATAGAGTTGTGTTGAAAAGGTCAAACCATGGATGGGCACAATATTCATTCGCAAGAGCCATTAAGCGAGTCATCGAATTGTGAGATCCGGAAACTGTCCTGTGAGACTCAAGATAAAATAATTGTTTTGATCTTGTTGTCCTGCATGGGACCAACAAATTTATTTGCTCCAAGAGGAAAGGTGATTCCAAAGATCCATTAATTATCGTTAGTAGTGTACATAAGTCAGATGTTATCCGGCGATCATGAAGTGTTGAAAGGTTTAGTTCGTTCAAGATGATCTCGTAGTCACCGGGGACATGTTGTAGACATGTGTAGATGGCGTTAGCTATCGAAATCTATTAATAGTTTTCACATATTGAATTGAAATAGTCAGAAATGTTCAGTATTCCTCAGCACTGGGTCGGGACTGCACTGAAGAGGACCTTGGTGCCAGAATACTGAACACAAATTTAAGTAACTTCTAAATTTGAATAACTTCATCTGATCATGTTCTTCTGTTGTAAAGTATACCTTGGAAAATTTGGTATTTTAGAGAGCTTGGGCAGATCTCACCTATAAATAAATCAAGTTTGGAGTATTTCTTGATTGTACGTTTTGTCTCCAATTTTTTAAATGATCTCTGCCTATGTGGTAAATCCAACACCACCGTTTTATTTAATATTTAATTGATGAGGCGGATACATGATGAAACTCCATAATACTATTTGAAATAAAACAACGCAGTTGGGAGGGTTTCACTTTTATTGTTGCAGTGTTCAACAATAAAAGTGAAACCCTCTCAACTGCGTTGTTTTATTTCAAACAACACCACCGTATTACAAGGTATACTTTTCCTGTTAATTTATCAAATAGGCAACGATAATTTTCATAAATTTGAGAAATAACTACAATCAAGCATTACTCCAAAACTGATTTATCTGTCCAAGTTCTCTAAAATCTAAATTTTACAGGGTATACTTTTCCTACTTACTATAGAAATATTATATGTGTGCGATATTTAGTTGTTTCAATAAAAAATCCTCGAAATTCTAAATTGTTTTCAGTGTTGGGAATTTCACGCACGGAATACACGGAGTAGCTGAGGATGATGAATTGAATTAACGTTAATCGATTCGAGTTGGTCGTATGTAGTTATTATTTCGAATCATTGGGTTGAAATTGGTGGTGATTGCCGCATTATTTTAAACCAATTTACAAGCGTGACTGTAGAATTTCGCTTTATGAAAATTATAGGTCGCAGGCGCCGACGACGACGCTCCCAAATTTTCCGTTTCAATTTTTATCCACAAAAAAAACTCATTAGAACATCCCAAATAGTATCTTTCCATTTCAATGATTAGCATTATTACTTATCTGCTTGCTCTTCAATATTCGTCAAAAAAAAAACACTTGCAATAAGTTCCAGTTTACATTTATTAATCAGACCTTAAAAAAAAAAAGAAAAATAATAATAACGCTAAAATTATGCAGATAATTTGTTTTTTAAGTATACATATCCTAACGATTACAGTGTTCCGTAAATTTTTTTCTAACGAGTATTTGTACTAGGGATGTTCTGATCCCCAAAAAATATCGATATTGAGTATCGATTATATCGTTAATCAAAGTATCGATACGGTAAAATATCGTAATGAAAAGTATTGATATTTCAAAATATCGATACTTTTTGATACCAGATATTTTAGATTTAACAATTATTATTGTTTAATACTGCAAAATAATTTTTAAAAGACCTTCACCCAAGCCAAAAATTATTGCTAGAAATAATATAATGACGGTTACGAAATTACCAAAATTTAGCTTTTACAAAAAAATATACACAATAATTCAATGTTTTATACGCGTGGCGCATGAAGTAAAATTTCGAGTTTAGAAAAGCTTGAAAATTTGGAAATCCAAATTTTCAGGCTTTTCTAAACTCAAAATTTTACTTCATGCTTAATCTGGGATTGTAAAATATTACGGCTGTAATCATAATCCTAATTATAATTACAATTATAACCATACTAAAGTCAAAACTGTTGACATTTTATCATAACACTTATAGAAATAAACATGTTGACATACCAGTGGAAGACTTTAATCAGTTCTTTTCAAATGCCGCAATTAAAATCGTAAATTCACTACCTGTACCACAATATGACCCGATTCGTTTCATGTGCAATAACGTTCCAGCTTGTGTAATGACTTTTCAGTTCAGTGAAGTCTCAACTACAACAGTCAGTGCAGTAATACGGAGTCTCAAACCCAGCCACAGCAGAGATTTTTATGGCCTCCGAGTGGATGTTATAAAGGCCGTCTCAACAACCATTTTAGTACCACTGACTGAAGTAATCAATAAATGTATCAAAAACAATGTCTTTCCAGATACATTAAAAACAGCAACAATTATACCGATTCATAAAAAAGGAAATAATTCTGATCCGAACAACTATAGACCAATCTCGTTACTGCCAATATTCTCCAAAGTTTTAGAAAAAATGTTAGAATCACAACTATCCGACTTCTTTGAATCGAATACCTTATTTTGTAACGAACAGTTTGGGTTTCGGAAAAATCGTTCAACATCAAACGCGATTAGCAACCTGGTGGAGATGATAAATGATGTATTTGAAAACAAGAGGGCTTGTAAAGCATCATTTCTCGACCTTTCCAAGGCATTTGACTGTGTCAACCATACTATACTGCTAAGAAAACTATATTTTTACAACGTACATCCAGAAAGTTGTAGACTAATCGTATCATACCTATCTAATAGAGTTCAGCATGTCATCCTAAATGGTACTATATCTAGCGCCCTGCCTATACATCTCGGTGTGCCACAGGGATCAATGCTTGGGCCATTACTGTTCCTGATATATATCAATGATTTACCCAGTATAAACGAAGCAACACACACTGTTTTGTATGCAGATGACACAACACTGATAAATAATACAGAATGTACAGAATCTTGTAGTATAGCTAATATGGAGGCACAGTCGGATGCAATGGAGTGGTTTAATAGCAATAAACTTAAACTTAACAGTGACAAATCGGTCACTCTAATGTTTTCACTCAAGAAGAATGCACCAGTCGAGACTGTCAAATTTCTGGGCATGAACATTATGTCGAATTTATCGTGGCAGAATCACGGTGATACACTTGCATCGGAGCTTTGCTCTAGCATTTTTGCTATGCGAAATCTGTCTCAGCAAGTGTCGAAGGATGTTTTACGCATTGTATACTTTTCACTATTTCAATCCCAAATCCTATATGGACTGATTGTATAGGGTCATTCCGCCATAAGACACCGGATTTTTGGACTACAACGTAGAGCAGTGCGCATAATAAATGTGGAATTGAAAATTTTAACTCGTCCATGCTTATATATATATATATGAATGCGTTAAGTATACAAAAAAACATTAAAGCAGCTACGAACTTTGTCCAAGTGTAAATCACTACTGCACTAGACAGAATGAAAATGCTATATATCAAAGCTCGATTAGGTTGACCAAATCCTAAACTGGAGTACGTTACTATGGCGTTAAATTCTTTAATGTACTGCCCTCTTATGTAAGGAATTTGCCTTTAAAAAGCTTCAAATCCTATATTAAAACTGTATTGACTGAGAATGCATTTTACAGTTGGAACGAATATTTGAATTTTAATTTTAGGACTTAAAGGTTTGTTTTATATACACTTCACCTATTTATTTGTTATTTAGTAGAGACTGTTTTAAACTATTTATTGAACTATTTATTTTTTTATTATCTATTTAATTATTTATTTATAGTGTTTATAATATATGTAAGTGTAACCTCTCTGTGTACTTTAGTTTATTTAGTTTTTTTTTTTTGTATAAGTTTTTAGATTAAGGTTTATATATTATATGTATTGACACGTGTAAGGCTGATGCTGTTAGCACAATAAATGAATTTGAATTTGAATAATAATGACAAACCGGCAAGAACTTGAAAATCATGAAGAATTTATGAAAAGCAAATATTTTTAAATAAATAAGTATGAATATTATTTAAATAAAAATCACTTGGTTCGTTTCACAAAATATTTTTAAATTTAACAAACATTTAAAAATTCACGGAAGTTGTCAAGATTTATGAAGAGAATAAAAAGAAATGTACGAAAATCTACAATGTTTACTAAAACTGTCCAAATTTAAAAAAATGAACGGATTTTTTGGATAATTACGAAAAGCGTCAAGATTTCAAAAATGAACTTACAATTCGAAAATTCGCGAAGAGTTTGTCTAAGTATTTGAAAATCAATCAAAATCGTGAAATTTCATGGAAACCGAATAACATTAAATTTAACAAGCATTTATGATATTCATGAAAACTACCAAGATATTGAAAATTGATAAAAAAGTGTCGACATTTTTAAAATTATTAAAAATCTACGAAATTCAGGAAATACGCGAAAATCTCAAAAAATCATGAAAAGTATTAAGTGATTGTACCCCATTTTTTCCACTCCATTACTTCCACCAGTACTTTTCTTCCACCAATTCTTTTTTCCACTGTACATATTTTCCTCCGAATTCTTTTTTCCACTAATTTAGTTCCGCTATTTCTGGTTCCACTTTTTTTATTCAAACATTCAAAATTTGACGTCTATAGCCAACTTCAAAGTAAACAACCAAACAAGTCTTTGTGACTTTGATAATCGACACTTTTGAGCGTCGCGAATGATCTCGTTCACGATGGGGACAGTGCCCAAAGAGACAGAAGCAGTTTATTCTATTGCAAACCTTTCTCCTAACCTAACCTAATCTAGAAGTATGTGGCATAGACATTGTTCGCAAAGAGACTTGCGCAATGTATTCTATAGCAAACCTTTCTCCTAACCTAACCTAACCTAAAAGTATGTGGAACAGGCATCGGGAGCAAAATGACTTGCGCAATTTATTCTATTGCAAACCTTTCTACTAACCTAACCTAACCAAACCTAGAAGTATGTAAAATCGCTAGCGCGCGCAAAGATACTTAAGCAATGTATTCAATTTGAAACCTTCCACTTAAGCCACAAACTAGTAGAAATGGATTAACCACGGTTAAGTATCTGTGGTCCAAGTGGGTATTGGATAAAAGTCATATGCTCTTAACTACACAGAACATTATATTAACTTTTACACACAACGGCACTCGGCGGCGCAGTGAAAATTTGATGGAAGAAAAGTCTTGGTGGAAGAATAAATAGTCTTGGCGGAAGAAAAGTGCGGTGGAAGAAATAGAGCGGAAGAAATAGAGTGGAAACAATGGAGAGGAAGAAATGTCCCCCTACCGTATTAAGTTTTTTTAAAACTAACGGAAATCTTGAATATTCATGAAAATCGTCTACATTCCTAATTTTAATAAAAATTAGGTAATTCATGAAAAGTGTCAAGATTTCAAAAATTATCTAAAAACTTCGTTTTTCTTGAGTTAGAAATTTTCGCAATTTTTTTAAAATTCGGACGATTTTTTTCTGAATTTCCTAGATTTTCGTTACTTTTAAACACTTTTATTGACATTTCGTGAATTGTTAACACCCTGCATTGATTTTAATTTCTGTTTAATATCTTGACGATTTTTTACAAAATTTAAAGATTCTTATCGAAATGTTGTTGGTTTTCGTGAATTACTCGGATTTTCGTTAATATTAATATTGTCGATAATTTTCATGAATTTTCGAGATTTTCAAGCTTCAACATTTTTAAAATTAACAAATATTTTAAAAAAAGGAATTTGAAAAGTTCTTAACAATTTTCGTACATTTTAAGGTTTTCCTAAATTTTTAAGATTTTTGTCAATTTAAAAATTGGTTTTTTGTATTTTCAGGGTTATCGTTAATCTTTAAAATTTTAAACTTCGTGAATTTCTAAGACATTCGTTAATTCTTAATATATTGACGTCTTTTATGAATTTTTAGTATTTTAACTCCTTTTATGAATTTTTAATATTTTGACGTGAATTTCAATCATATATTTTTAATATTTTGACGCCTATTATATGTTACTATTAAGTTGGGTTATTCAAAGAATTTTTGACAATTCTTCGAAAAACGCCCAATTTAGCGAGAGCAAAATGTTTTTGCTGCTTTAGAGCGGTAAAGTGACATTAAGGGGATTATTGCAGTGTAACACGTCGATCGTGTTGGAAAGACCCACATAGTTTATAGTAGCTCATCCGATGCCAAATTTACAGCATAAGTGGGGCGAATAAAGGCAGAAAGAAAAGCGGCAGTTCGCTGTGCATTTGTGCATTGCTCCTTGGCATGAACGGGTGGGGTCTCGCGTCGCGTGGAATAGACGAAAAAAAAAAAAGCGTATAAAAAAGACGGACCGAAAGAAAGTGTCGATTCGTATTATTTAAACATGCTGATAATACATACAAGCTATGTATTGTTTTCAATTCGTTAGAAAGCAATCCTGTGTTATTTTTCGGTATTTACAAAACTGATGATTCTTATTCTTGTCATTATAACACATTATTTTTACTTTTAAGACACCAGTTTCGACAGCCGAACAAACTATGTGTTTTATTTTATTAAATTATAGATTATTTCTTAAAAATATAATAATAAAGTAATTCATGTTCATAAGCTCATTGTGAATATTTATATGCCGGACATACATATATGAAAAAAACGGAAGATAGGATTTTCAATGATATTTTTTAATTGGGAATATTATCTTCCCTAATTGCTATTGCCATGAAAATAATGTGTATTAATTAGGCCTCTGCCAAATTGGGTAAATACCCCAAATTTTGGGGAGAATTTCAATTTATATTCGGTCAAATATTTTAGTTTTTATGAATGCAACAAATAAATAATAGATTGAGAAAAAATTAAACGGAAAGCTGCCCTGTTTTTTTTATGTTTAGTACAGGGTTTACAAAATGATGATGTGTATAAATAGGCTCAGTCAACTTAGCCCCCCGAAGTTCGACTTTTTTGAATAAAGCGATTGCGCTAGACCGGCCTTAGTTAGCGCCACAAAAATTAGAGCTAGCGCCATTTAGATAAGAAAACTACGGGGATTTGAACGTTCGGGGGGCTAGGTTGATGCTAGCCCCCCGAGTTTGGATTTTTTAAGTTTTTTTACACTATTCGGATTCCTCAGAGCTACACAACCCCAAAAAATGATAAAACATTTTTAACCCTGGCCCCCTAAAATGAGATGTTTTAATCAAATTGGGTGGAAAATATAACTTAGAGCTAGCGCCAAAAGAATATGACAAAAATATTCTTTCAAAAATATCAGGTAAAAAAAAGTTCACATCCAAATTTTGATGCGAGAGCTTTCAGATCCTGAATTTTAATACAAAATTGTTTGGCATATAATATACCGCTTCCAACAAATATTTCGGCGTTGTAATTACTTTATTTATGTTCATAATCACCAGAGCTGGGCAGGATTCGAATCATTCAGGATTCGATTCTGGATTCGAATCCTTTTAGAGGATTCAAAAGAGGTATTCGAATACTTTAGTGAAAACGGATTCGTGATCCGGATTCGTTACATTTTTTTAAAAGGATTCGTATTCGAATCCAGACGTAGATGATTCGAATCCTTATAATAGGATTCGAATCCTTATAAAAGGATTCGAATCCTTATAAAAGGATTCGAATCCTCATACACGGATTCAAATCCTCCCAAATAATTCGAATCATCGCTATTAAGGCTGGGATTCGAATTCGATTAATTCAAATAGTTAAATATTCTAATATGAATATTTAAATCACTAAATTATTCATATTTAAATATAAATATTTACATTATCAATAATTAAAATATTTGTAAATGCAAATTTGGTTATTTAATCATATAAAATTTCCAACCTTAATAGTATATTTTTAACTTCACTTGAAATCAGTGTTTTATACGCGTGGCGCATGAAGTAAAATTTCGAGTTTAGAAAAGCCCCGTGAAAATTAGTCTCGGGTCGCTGCGCGACCTTCGACAAATTTTCTACGCGGGGCTTTTCTAAACTCGAAATTTTACTTCATGCTTAGTCTGGGAGTGGACAACACTCGTTCTTAGAAGTTTCAAATTGAGTGATCACTCAAGATTACTAAGTTTATTACCATTTTACAAAGGCTACAGCTCGAAGGACCAATCATGGTCTTCGGAGACCGAAGGACTACAGGGAATCGAAGTTTTTTACAAGAAAACAACGAATATCTGAAGGTTTACAGCATGGATAGGAAAGAAAACATCCAATTTTGAAAAAATATCGAAGTTAGATTGGTTTTAAGTGCATTTTTAACTTCACTTTAAATCAGTGTTTTATACGCGTGGCGCATGAAGTAAAATTTCGAGTTTAGAAAAGCCCCGCGAAAATTTGTCTCGGGTCGCTGCGCGACCCTCGACAAATTTTCTACGCGGGGCTTTTCTAAACTCGAAATTTTACTTCATGCTTAGTCTGGGAGTGGACAACACTCGTTTGAACTTTAAATTTAACTGTTTATTAAAATCTACGTATGTAATATAATAAATCATTCATTGAAATCATAGAAAAAGATGCAAAATTTTACCTAAAAAGAACTTTTAGAGTTAACTTTATAATTTGCTCGGCTCTTAATGGGTAAATAGTCTATTCCTAAGAAAAACGATATTTATTTAATATTAAAGTTGCATTTAATATAATAACAAACTGTGAATAAATCGACAATAATCTAGAAATATTGAAAATCTCGACATGTAGAAAATCTTGACGGTCCACTCCTAAACTAAGCATGAGGTAAAATTTCGAGTTTAGAAAAGCCTCGCGTAGAAAATTTGTCGAGGGTCGCGCAGCGACCCGAGACAAATTTTTACGGGCCTTTTCTAAACTCGAAATTTTACTTCATGCGCCACGCGTATAAAACACTGACTTAAAGTGAAGTTAAAAACGCACTGAAAACCAACTCAACTTCGATAATTTTTTCAAAATTGGATTATTTCTTTCCTATCCATGCCCTAAACCTTCAGATATTCATTGTTTTCTTGTAAAAAAAACTTCAATTATTTTATTACGCCACGCATATAAAACACTGATTTAAAGTTAAGAACGCACTGAAAATCAACCCCATTTCGATATTTTTTCAAAATTGGATGTTTTCTTTCCTATCCATGCTATAAACCTTCAGTTATTCGTTGTTTTCTTGTAAAGAAACTTCGATTCCCTGTAGTCCTTCGGTCCCCGAAGACCATGATTGGTCCTTCGAGCTGCATCCTTTGTAAAATGGTAATAAACTTAGTAATCTAGAGTGATCACTCAATTTGAAACTTCTAAGAACGAGTGTTGTTCACTCCCAGACTAAGCATGAAGTATAATTTCGAGTTTAGAAAAGCCCCGCGTAGAAAATTTGTCGAGGGTCACGCAGCGACCCTCGACAAATTTTCACGGGGCTTTTCTAAACTCGAAACTTTACTTCATGCGCCACGCGTATAAAACACTGATTTAGAATAAAGTTCAATAACACATATATCATAATTAATTAAAATCATTATATATTTTTCACTTACGAATCCTTTATTCGAGTATTCGTGGTTCGAATCATATTAGGTGATTCGGATTCGTGATTCGAATCCTGTTTTTGAGGATTCATCCCAGCTCTGATAGACACTGGCTATTAGAAACATGATGCCTAGAAGATAGTAGCGTAACTGACAATTGTGTTTTCACTTCTAGCTAATTTAATCGTTATAACTCAAGAACTTACCGTACGATTTAAAAAACTCTTTTGGCATTGTAATTACTATACTAATGTTTATAAACACTGGCAACGAGATAGCTTGCGCTAGTAAGACAGTGGCGTAACTGACGATTGTTTTTGATAATTGAAATCGTTATAACTCGGAAACTAACCGTCAAAATTTATTTTGGCATTGTAATTGCTATACTGAAGTCTATAAACACTAACAACGACATAGCTAGTAATATTAAAGGATAAATTAAAATCACTTGGTTTGTTTCACTATTTGTTTCTATTTACTCGACTAGTTCAAAGTTCACTCCTGATAATGCCATAAAAAGCGAAACTAGTCAAGTAAATAGAAACAAATAGTGAAACAAACAAAGTGTTTTTAATTTATCCTTTATTATTATTTCAAAATGTTTCACCAAGTGATAAATGAGAAAGTTATTCAAGAGATAGCTAGTGCTAGCAAGACAGTGGCGTACCTTACGGTTGTTTTTTTTTACTACGTGATAACTTAAATCGTTATTACTCGGTGGAAAACACTCGTTGGGAGTTTCAAACTGAACGCTTTTCAAAAACAATGAATGCCTGAAAATTTACCTAGTACACATCGGGTTATGTATGTACCTAATCAAAACATGGGTATCTTTTCGATGCTACAAAATTGTGATTAAGCTCCTTTCGTTGCTATTCAATTGACTTTATTTTCATTCTAACACAATCTATCTCAATATCCTAATTCTACAATATACAGGGAGTTTTTCTTTAAAGTATACGTTTTCCAAATTTAGCTTATTTTCTTTAAATCTTTAGATATTCCTTGTTTTTTAAAAAATGTTCAATTCAAGGCTTTAAACGAGTGTATTCCACTCCCAGACTAAGCATGAGCCCAGAAAATTTGTCTCGGGTCGCTGCGCCACCCTCGACAAATTTTCACGGGGCTTTTCTAAACTCGAAATTTTACTTCATGCGCCACGCCACGTGTATAACATTAAAATTTTGTGAAATTTATGTATTTTTGAACCTTACTTGAAATCAGCGTTTTATACGCGTGGCGCATGAAGTAAAATTTCGAGTTTAGAAAAGCCCAGAAAATTTGTCTCGGGTCGCTGCGCGACCCTCGACAAATGTTTACGGGGCTTTTCTAAACTCGAAATTGTATTTCATGCTTAGTCTGGGAGTGGAAAACACTCGTTTAAAGCCTTGAATTGAACTTTTTTTAAAAAACAAGGAATATCTAAAGATTTAAAGAAAATAAGCTAAATTTTGAAAACGTATACTTTAAAGAAAAACTCCCTGTATGTTATTATGTTGTATTCAACTTAAATATTATTAAGTTATTACTCATATTAAGTTTAAGATTAATTTCTTGCCTGATGAAGGAGCAACTCTCTAAGCAAACCTAAATATCTAATCCATGTTACATATCAAATATTTAGCTTAAACGTTTTGATAGTTGTTGCTTACATTATACGGCTCAGTCAACTTAGCCCCCCGAAGTACGACTTTGTTGAAAAAAACTTGTCAGTTAGGCTACTGTTTTCTAGGCATCATCTTTGTAATAGCCAGTGTCTTTGAACATACATAAAGTAATTACAACGCCAACATATTTCTTGGAAGCGGTATTTTATATGCCAATCATGATTTTGTATTGAAATTCAGCAAGTAAATGGTAATACGCATACAGGAGCTGAAAGCTCTCACATCAAAGTTTGGATGTGAACTTTTTTTTACCTGATATTTTTGAAAAAATATTTTTTTCATATTCTGCACCCAATTTGATTAAAAAAATCTCATTTCGGGGGGCTAGGGTTTAAAATGTTTTATAATCTTTTGGGGTTGTGAGGGTGGCGCTAGCTTTTAAATTGGTAGCGCTAGCTGGCGCTAGCTCTGAGGAATCCGAATACTGTAAGAAAACTTGAAAAATCCAAACTCAGGGGGCTAGCATCAACGTAGCCCCCCGAAAGTTCAAACCCACGTAACTTTCTTGTTTAAACGGGGCTAGCTCTAATTTTTGTGGCGTAAGCTAAAGCTCGTCTAGCGCAACAGTTATTTTTTAAAAAATCGAACTTCGGGGGGCTAAGTTGACAGAGCCGCATAAATAGAGGATTGCAATAACATTCAATTACAATTCATTTATTCCTTATTTACTTACTATCAAAATATGACTCATAAATCAGCCATATTTGAAAAAAATATATTGGGCTAGGTGCAATGTTGAGCAAGAAGCTTGTTATTTGAAATGCATTATAATAACTACCTTATTATTATTATAGTTCTATTTTTTCTAAAATAATTAACAATGAATATGCACGCAGTTAAACACTAATTTTTTTTAAACAATCGTCAAACAAATATTACCTGTGTTCAGTAAAAAATAGTTGATTTGTAACATTAATCTACGACAACGTCATATTGGTGTTATTCTTACTATTCTTATAGTTTTGATATCATTGATTCGTTGATGAAGTCGCAGTTGGTTCAAATAGGTCAGATTGCTAGAAACTTTACAATTTACTTTAATAGTTTTATTGCGAGAAGTTTAATGGCATTTAACAACTGCTTTAACAACGAAAGATTTAAGACGAAATAATAATTTGAACAAGACTGATTGTTATTCGATTGCTTCTGGCTTATTAATCAGCTTAAAAAACTTTAAAAATAATTTCGTGTTTTCTATATTAGTGAACATGCAGTATAAAAAAATACTTATTCCATTAGTAGTCAGAAAGCATGAAAATAAAACACTAGTACAATAAAATATCGATTATAATTGCGAAATATTAATTTTACGAAAATAAATGCTAACGACGCGAGCCGTTTTTGTTAACTATGATTGAAAAAAGAAAAGAAAAACAAACGCGAAGCCGCGCAGCGTTCGCCGACCCAGGGATAAACGCTGGCCGCATGCTGCTCGCCCCTCCACTAATTGTGCAGATGAGTGTACAACGCGTTCAACTAAGAGAAGATCCGCAAGGCGGCGGTATTTTACGGTCTTATTTTTCAAGATTTTTATTTTAACCTGACTCGGGCATGAGCTATCGCATCCTTATGAAATGTTCACATTATATGCCTTATAATATAAACTAGTAAGATATGGGAATATTTTTTTTAATTTTGAAAAATTTAACATTATATTTTTCATACCTCTGAAAGCAAATTGTTTAAAAAAAAAGTACTTCGATATTTTACTAGATAATTGGGCTTAATATACGCTGTCAAAATTTCAACTTTCTAGGACCTTTAGTTTTTAAATAAACCTAACATTAAATTTCAGACCACTGTTATATTCCCCTTAAGTGACGTCTCCTCGGGAAACGCTGCTTTCCGATCACTTTTGCGAGCGTTGAAGCCTACTTACTATACGGATTGTAGGAAAAAGAAATATCGATAAAAATATGGATTATTTTGCATAAAATACCAATATTCCTAGATATCCATACATACCGAACATCCCTAATTTGCATTCCTTGGTTTAAGTTTAAGTTTAAGTTTCTTTAAAATTAAATAAGATTTTAAATATTTCACTGTATAATTCAATATCCGGAGGTGTATTTGCACGGGAAGTAGTTGTTTCAATGGATATTTATCGTCTTAAATTGTCTTATTAATTAAGACACTGTTTGCATTTTCACGAATAGTTTTTTTCGTAATTTTATATATTATGTTTAAGTTTCTTTATTGAACGGAATCTCCTTTTACAAAAAATAAAGCATGAAGTAAAATCTCGACTTTAGAAAAGCCTGAACATTTTAGAAAACTGCTGCAAAAATGTTTCTGACGATATTATTTTATATTATGTAGTATTATATCAAAGCTAACTTTCGTAAATTTTCTTAGCTTATCCCCTACAATTCCCATATATACTCTTTACATTCGTGAGATTAAGGTCCGGCGGCCGGTGGTGGAATACGCACAATAAAAGCGAAGAGTAAAAAAGATGTCCAATCATACACACGCACACGCACCGTGTTCGAAATTGAAAAGATAATAATCTAAATCCTATTTTATAAGAGGAAGGGCCACAATACAAGGTGAATACCGTATCTGATTCAATGGAGGAACACGTACTAAGGTCCATTCAACAGACGAACACTCTTCTACATGTATACAAGAAGCCGATCCAGTTGCTTGGATACGCCGCTCCTTTTCCTCTTTCAATCTTTCAATCACCGTCCGGAAAATGTGGAAAATTACGTTTTTTTTTTCTTCTCCCACCCCTCTCCCTCTCTCATCGCTTTCATATTGCGATTTCTTTATGATTTTCTTTTTGCCGATATGACTTTATATGAGATAATATCAATGATTTTTATTTTGATATACGGGGAATTTTTCTTTTAAGTATACATATCCCGATGTTACGCTGTACATTTTAGGGAAGTCAATGATTTTTTTAAAGCTTTCAATTTAAAGCTCGTAAGCATAAATGTGCTCAATTGTGACGCTAAATTTGATGTATTTGGGAGTTCGTTCGTTACATTCAAGCGGCAACTTAAGAGATTACTTTAAATCTCTATTTGTGTGTTAAATCTCTATTTGAAAATAATTATTAACCTGTTTGTCAAATTTCGGTCAATGATAATCAATCTAAATGTCAAAATATCTGTCATTCGCAATTGTATTGTTTATAATCTATCTTGCTTCCTCCTATTGTTCGTGCATTTATTACTCTCCAACACATAATATCCGCTATGCTGCGTCAATTTATTGTCGATCGGTATATACACACAACTCTTAATTTCATCTGTTATTGGTATAATTTAATTTTAGTTTTAGTTTATATTATTTCTTATTTCTGGTTTAATTTATTTGCATATGTTATGATTTATTTTATTGTAACACTGATAAATATTTGTTTGTATTATTTTGTTAAAAAGGTGATTCCGTAATAAATTATTATTATTATTATAAGTGTTTCCACTCCTTGATTAAGCATGAAGTAAAATTTCGAGTTTAGGAGGCTGCGCCACTGCTTACGGAAATAGGTAGTTTAATGAGTTAGCATTAGATTTTCTTAGGTATCAATTTCAATGCATCTAAAATTAATCGTTTTGCTTAAGTTAAACTATTCTTACTATTACTATTTTCTTCAAAAGGTTTTTACAAATTGACTATCAAAAATGTTCGTGTAAGTTTGTTTTTGATCATTAAGAAGGCCAAATTGTAGGTCGCGCCTCACCGGTAAGTCGCACAACACACTTTTTTATAAATACAATCTATAACGACTCATTTCACCTTCGACGCATTAATTATTTCAGAGATTCTGTTGAATGTATATTTATAAGATGGAAAAATTGAAGTATACATTTTTTATCGAGATGTTTAGTCAATCTCTGAAAAAATTAATGCGTCGAAGGTGAAATGAGTCGTTATAGATTGTATTTATAAAAAAGTGTGTCGTAATATTAAACACTCTCAGCTAAACAATTAAAACAATTAGTCAATATTTTTACAACTCGATTTTCGACAAATTTAGTGCCATTTTCAAGTTTGACAAATTTACAATGTTTCTATGACTAAAAAGTATTAAATAGTGGTTCGTTGATAACTTTTACACAGGGATTACGGGATTGTTTGATTAATTAATATTATATATGTATATATGTATCAGAGCTGAGCAGGATTCGAATCATTGAGGATTCGATTCCCGGATTCGAATCCTATAAGAGGATTCAATAGAGGTATTCGAATACTTTAGTGAAAACGGATTCGTGATCCATTTTTTTTAAAGGATTCGTATTCGAATCCAGAGGTAGGTGATTCGAATCCTTATAAAAGAATTCGAATCCTTATAGAAGAATTCGAATCCTCATAAAGGATTCAAATCCTCCCAAATAATTCGAATCATCGCTATTAAGGCTAGAATTGGAATCCGATTAATTCAAATAGTCATATTTAAATATGTTTTTAAATGAATAAATCGAAAATTTTAATATTGAAAATGTTCGAATAATTCAATATTTATGAATGCATATTATTTGCAAACATTAACATTTTTAATATCGCCGTCAGTTTTTACTAACAAAAATGTTCAAAACCTGATTATTTACAGACTAAATATCTGTTTAATTAATTATTTTAGTAAATGATGATATATGAGTTATTGAACTTTAGGATAAATCAGTATTTTATACGCGTGGCGCATGAAGTAAAATTTCGAGTTTAGAAAAGCCCCGTGAAAATTTGTCTCGGGTCGCTGCGCGACCCTCGACAAATTTTCTACGCGGGGCTTTTCTAAACTCGAAATTTTACTTCATGCTTAGTCTGGGAGTGGAAGACACTCGTTAGTTTAAAATACATCACATCATAGTGAAAAGTATAAACATTGAAAATATCGGTAATTTTCGATACCAGATACGTTAGATGTAATATTTACAATTATTTATTGCTGTAAATTATTTTTTTAATGCCATCTAAGATTGATAATATTGCCGAAAAATAGTTATATTCTGTTGTAAAAACATCTAGATGATTTTATTTAGAGTAATATGTTCTCGCAAAGTTGAAAACAAAAAAGTGTTCCAGCAATCCTGGGACAATCTGTAGGTGTACTTAACAGAAAAAAATATTTGTACCCTTAGTTACTATACTTTCTTGTCACGTGTAAAATATTTATATCAAAACATTATTAAAGTAACAAAATTGATCTCTTTGGGTATACTTTTAAGTAGCGATTCTTTTCAAGTAATTTCAGTTATAGAATGAACTTATATTTTGAATTATTTTCAATTTGTAAAGAGATTTTTACCCTAAATAAATAACCAACATATTTTAGATATTATAAAGTCGAGTTCCTTTCTATCCGTCCACTTGTAAAAGATGAATATTTGATAATTTCGTAACCGTGATAAAACTAGTTTTGGCAATATTATCAATCTAAAATTAATTGTTTTGCTTAAGTTAAACTATTCTTACTATTACTATTTTCTTCAAAAGGTTTTTACAAATTGACTATCAAAAATGTTCGTGTAAGTTTGTTTTTGATCATTAAGAAGGCCAAATTGTAGGTCGCGCCTCACCGATAAGTCGCACAATACCTTGAATGTATATTTATAAGATGGAAAAATTGAAGTATACATTTTTTATCGAGATGTTTAGTCAATCTCTGAAAAAATTAATGCGTCGAAGGTGAAATGAGTCATTATAGATTGTATTTATAAAAAAGTGTGTCGTAATATTACACACTTTGAAACCTCTCAGCTAAACAATTAAAACAATTAGTCAATATTTTTACAACTCGAGTTTCGACAAAATTAGTGCCATTTTCAAGTTTGACAAATTTACAATGTTTCTATGACTAAAAAGTATTAAATAGTGGTGAATAAACGACATCCGTTTGTTCGTTGATAACTTTTACACAGGGATTACGGGATGGTTTGATTAATTAATATTATATATGTATATATGTATCAGAGCTGGGCAGGATTCGAATCATTGAGGATTCGATTTTAAGTAGCGATTCTTTTCAAGTAATTTCAGTTATAGAATGAACTTATATTTTGAATTATTTTTAATTTGTAAAGAGATTTTTACCTTAAATAAATAAACAACATATTTTAGATTTTTCTACAATTCTTTTTTTTTTTGTAATATACAATTAAAGTCGAGTTCATTTCTATCCGTCCACATGTAAAAGATGAATATTTGATAATTTCGTAACCGTGATAAAACTAGTTTTGGCAATATTATCAATCTTAGATGGCCTTTAACAAATAATTTACAGCAATAAATAATTGTAAATATTACATCTATCATATCTGGTATCGAAAACTACCTATATTTTCAATGTTGATACTTTTCACTATGATGTGATGTATTTTAAACTAACGAGTGTCTTCCACTCCCAGACTAAGCATGAAGTAAAATTTCGAGTTTAGAAAAGCCCCGCGTAGAAAATTTGTCGAGGGTCGCGCAGCGACCC
This sequence comes from Philonthus cognatus, assembly GCA_932526585.2. Lineage (NCBI taxonomy): Eukaryota > Metazoa > Arthropoda > Insecta > Coleoptera > Staphylinidae > Philonthus > Philonthus cognatus. The sequence continues at coordinate 50,332,058 of OW052247.1, read as the reverse complement.
GAGACAAATTTTCACGGGGCTTTTCTAAACTCGAAATTTTACTTCATGCGCCACGCGTATAAAAGACTGATTTAAAGTGAAGTTAAAAGCACTGAAAACAACCTAACCCAACTTTGATTTTTTTTAAATTGTTTTTTTCGTTCATACCCACGCTGTAAACCTTCAGATATTCGTTGTTTTTTTTTTTGTATAAAAACATGAATTCCCTGTAGTCTTTCGGCCACCGACGACTACAATTGGTCCTTCGAGCCGTTGTAAAACGGTATTTTAAATATAAACTTAGTAATCTAGAGTGATCCTACAATTTGAAACTTTTAAGAATGAGTGTTGTCCACTCCCAGACTAAGCATGAAGTAAAATTTCGAGTTTAGAAAAGCCCCGCGTAGAAAATTTGTCTCGGGTTGCGCAGCGACCCGAGACAAATTTTCACGGGTCTTTTCTAAACTCGAAATTTTACTTCATGCGCCACGCGTATAAAAGCACTGAAAACAACCTAACCCAAAGCAACTTTGATTTGTTTTTGAATTGTTTTTTTTTTCGTTCATACCCATGCTGTAAACCTTCAGATATTCGTTGTTTTTTTTTTTGTATAAAAACATGAATTCCCTGTAGTCTTTCGGCCACCGAAGACTACAATTGGTCCTTCGAGCCGTTGTAAAACGGTATTTTAAATATAAACTTAGTAATCTAGAGTGATCCTACAATTTGAAACTTTTTAGAATGAGTGTTGTCCACTCCCGGACTAAGCATGAAGTAAAATTTCGAGTTTAGAAAAGCCCCGCGTAGAAAATTTGTCGAGGGTCGCGCAGCGACCCGAGACAAATTTTCACGGGGCTTTTCTAAACTCGAAATTTTACTTCATGCGCCACGCGTATAACACACCGATTTATCCTGAAGTTCAATAACTCATATATCATCATTTACTAAAATAATGATTAATCAGATATTTAGTCTGTAAATAATTAGGTTTCGAACATTTTTGTTAATAAAACTGAAGGCGATATTAAAAATGTTAGTGGTTGCAAATAATAGATTCAAATTTATTTTTAAAGAATTTGTATCCGTGATTCAAAAAAAGAGGATTCGAATCTTTGATTCAAAGCATATTTTTCTTAATACGCTTTGATTAAAACACTTGGTTTGTTTCACTGATTTTTTATTTTTACTCCAACTAGTTTCGACCTTAGGTCATTCTCAAGGAGATATGTGACATATATCTCCTTGAGAATGACCTAAGGTCGAAACTAGTAGGAGTAAAAATAAAAAATCAGTGAAACAAACCAAGTGTTTTAATCAAAGCGTATTAATTAAATATGTTTCACCACGGGTTAAGTGAGAAATTAATTCATCACATATTTTTCTTTTAAGAATCCTTTATTCGAGTATTCGTGATTCGAATCATATTAGGTGATTCGGATTCGTAATTCGAATCCTGTTTTTGAGGATTCATCCCAGCTCTGATGTGTGTATATATAAATATATATATATATATATAATATAATATATTAATATTACCAGGTAGTAACGCTCAATACTATACAAATTATAACAATTTTTAATATTTTCTTCTCTAATAATTTCACCTAATTAAGAGAGTTACTTAATTAAGTGTCTTACAAAAAAAAGCGCATCTAGTTTTATTACAAATTGTAAGATAAGAAACTGTGTTAAACCGTCCACCATTATAATTATATTCTTATTACTTTCTTAATTATATAATAATACGTTGTGCGCAATTTATCTTCGAGGTCTGGTTTTATGAATATGGGCCAACGACGTTGTTGATATGGGTACCAGCTGTTGTCTGGTCCCCGAGGAGGAATCGCGATGACATGAAGGATACGAGTATGAAAAACGCAATGAAAAGAAGCGAAAAAAAAAAATGCGAGGATATTTAATCCACAGTGTAATTCTAGCGCGTACCGGTGCATGAGGGTACCGTCATGCCGGAGAGGATGTGTTGCGCAAAGGTCCTCTCTCTATCTTCAGACATGAATAGGTTTCAAGGAGGAATTATTTATTCATAATAAATATATTATGAATTAGAATAATAGATTATTATCATGATTATATAAATGCACAATGCATGCATAACAGAGCTGTGCAGAGTTTGAATCCTGGATTTGAATCCTTTTAGATGATTCAAAAGAGATATTCGAATACTTCAGTGTAAGAGGATTCGTGATCAGAATGTTTCAAGAAGATTTGTATTCGAGACAAAATGCAGGTGATTCGAATTCTTATAAACGGATTCGAATACTTAAAAAAGGATTAGAATCTGAAAGGGATTCGAATTGTCAAAAATAATTCCCTCCCATGACTATCTAAAAATAAGTAGTAGTAGCCATGAAACCATTTCTGATATGTTGGAGACTAACATAGGTGTCCCGCAGGGGAGTATTCTGGGTCCACTGCTATTTATTATATACTTAAACGATATATCCCACATTACCAACGATAACTGTAACCTCACCTGTTATGCAGACGACAGCAACCTTCTGCTACTTGGAAAAACATATCACCAATTGACTGATATAGGCAATTCTGTTACGGAGAAACTTAATGAGTGGTTTGTCAACAATAAATTAATTCTTAATACAGAAAAGACAAGCGTAAATCATTTTAAAAACAATCAATCTATAACAACTCCTTACAACATCATACTAAACAACACACCCTTTGAATTCACAAACACGGCGAAATTTCTTGGAATCACGATCGATGAAACTCTCAGCTATAAAAAGCATATTAATAATCTTGCCTCTTAACTTTACAAAAGTTGTTACGGATTAAAAATACTAACAAAAAACACGAACAAGGCGATATCTAAAACATTTTATTTTGCGAACTTTTACTCACATTTATATTATATATGGAATGATATTTTGGGGTAGCAGTATTCATAATGATATTATCTTTAAAGCTCAAAAGCGTACCATACGAACAATTTGTAAAATGAGACAGCGTGACAGCTGTAAAGGTATTTTCAAAAATATTGGAATACTGACTACACCTGCTATTTACATATATGAATGCATAAAATTTATAACCAAAAATAAACATTTATTTTAAAAATATACGTTAAACAGTCGTCACAATACAAGGCACGGTGATGCATATGTGTACCCATCACACCGACTAACAACGTTAGAGAGAGGTCCCCTATACAACTGTATCAAATTTTATAACCATCTACCAGAATACATAAAAAAAGAAAATAATTATAACAATGTCAAAAGAATGTCGTATGAATTACTATGCACGTTGGAGCCATACAATGTGGACGTGTATCTAAACAACACATGTAACATTTAATTTAAGTTTTCTCTTATTTTGACGTATTTCCATGCCTTTGTTGTATATATAAATTATTTGTATATGTAATCACTTGCACTGGAAATAAACATTATTATTATTATTATTAAATTGTAGTATGTCAATGTATATGTTGCCGACAAAACACGAAATAAGGACAAAACGCGTTTTATGTAGACAAAATGCGAATTGGCATTCGCCTGTCATTTCGCACATTGTCTAGACAAAATGCGTTGTGTCTAAGCGCTATTAGACAAAATGCGTTGTGTCTAAGCGCTATTAGACAAAATGCGTTGCAAAATTTTACATTGAAAAAAAAAGTACTGGAAAACATAATTTTGTTTCATAAAAAAGTTACAAATTATTTATAAGGAATATATTTTGAGCTTCACTTGAAATCAGGGTTTTATACGCGTGGCTCATGAAGTAAAATTTCGAGTTTAGAAAAGCCTGAAAATTTGGATTTGCAGGGGCGCGTCTCGCTTCGCTCGCGCCCGCTAGGCAAATCGAAACTTTCCAGCCGTATAAACACTGAAATATTGTGAAGTTTAAAATATACTACTTGGGTTTGATCACATGTTGAATAATTTTGAAAATGTTTGTGCCCTCGCTTGCCAATATGTGCGAGCGCCCATGTGCTTTTTTATAATATTATTGGATATATGGGGATTTTTTTTTTAATATACATTATGGATACGCTGTCGATTAAAGAATATTCAAATATTCATCGATTTCAAAATAGCATACAATTTGAAGTTTCGAACGAGTGTTTCCACTCCCAGATTAAGCATGAAGTAAAATTTCGAGTTAAGGATGTCTAAAAATTTGGTTTGGTCGCTCCGCAAATCAATGCACTATAAATTTTGATTTTTATTATAACATTTAAAGAAACATAGGAAGTAAAATATAGGGTGACATAGAAAAAAGTACATTGCATAGTGCCACACAATGGAGGACACTAAAATAAGAAAAAAAGTTCCTATAAACATGGGTCCGCAAGGCCATCGGTTAAAAGATACGGGGTGTTGAATTTTATTTTTATTTATTTATTTGCAAAAACAATGATAAATACTTCAACAATTAAATTTTAATGGTATGATGAAAAATATGATTTATTAAAACAAAACATTAAGTTTTTAGAAGATGTTCAAATTGTTGCCCTTGTACTACATTTTTCCATTCTTCTTCTTAATGATTGACGGCATCTTTGAAATATTCCTGGGTTATTACGAAATCTATCTGCCGATTCCATAATTCGTATCCATAATATGTATATAATTTAGTTTAATTTTTCATATGTTATAATAGTTATATTTTAAAATTTTCCCTGTAATTGGAGTATTTCTGTTGGGAATAAATAAATAAATAAATAAATAAATAAATAAATAAATAAATAAATAAATAAATAAATAAATAAATAAATAATTGTTCTTCATTATGTATTTCTACAGCATAAACTTCATTTTTCATAAATCCCCAAAATGAACATTCGAGGGGATTAAGGTCGGGACTACGAGCTGGCCATGGTACAAGCCCCCCTCGACCAATCCACGTATTTCCAAATCTCCTGTCCAAATAGTCCCTTGCCACTCGAGAAAAGTGAGCTAGTGCCCCATCATGCATGTAATACATTCTTCCACTAATGGCCAATGGGACATTCTCTAATAATGTGTTTAAATCATTCTCCAAGAAATTTCGATACAGTGCACCTGTCAATCGATTGGGCAATCGGAATGGGCCAATTAGGTAATTGTCGATTATACCTGCCCACACATTAATAGAAAACCCATATTGGTGACTTCGAATTACAGTTTGATAAGGATTTTCATCACTCCAATGGTGCAAGTTATGTAGGTTCAGAATACCATCACGACTAAAACCAGCTGCGTCAGTAAACAAAATTGATGAAATAATGTTTTGTCTTTGGTTTTGCAACCATTCGCAAAATTGTACACGAGGAATAAGTCATGTTCCAATAGTGAATGAATATTTTGTAAATGATATGGGCGAAGAAGTTCTTCCTAGAAAATTTGTCTAACTGATTCACGGTTAAGGTTTCGCACCGCTGAACTTATTTTTCTGGTGCTTGTTCTCGGATTATTTTCTACCATTCGTAAAACAGTTTCTTCGTTTCGCACAGTGCGACGAGTTCTGGAAACCCCACTATTCAATTTTGGTTTTCTAAAACAGCCATCTTTTCCCAAACGCCTATGCACATCAATAAATGTTCGAACATTAGGAACTTGTCTTAAAGGATATCTTTCTCGATAGATACGTTGAGCTTCGTAAGAATTTGATCTAGCTTCGCCGTAACACATAATCATGTCCCTGTATTCTTCAAAAGTGTAGCGAACCATTTCTGAAAGCAATTTTGAATAATCAGTGAGAAAACCAATGAAAAACTTAATCACGAACACAAAATACCTCAAACAATTATTACATTAGTTTGACAAGTGTCATTATGACACATTATTTAATTGTTATTTATCATTGTTTTTGCTAATAAATAAAAAAAATAATTAAAAATCAACACCCCGTATCTTTTAATCGAAGGCCTTGCGGACCATGTTCATAGGAACTGTTTTTCTTATTTTAGTGTCCTCCATTGTGTGGCACTATGCAATGTACTTATTTCTATGTCACCCTGTATATATATGCTTAAAATATTTGAAATAATTTAATGAGCTTTTGAAAAAAAAAAATGGTGTAAAAAACATGTCCTGTGAAAACCTGTACCATCATTTGAAACGTTTTAGTAAATATTGATTAATTATGTTAAAAATGTTTCAAATAAATATTATAATCAGTTTAATATTTCTATAATTCATTCATTTAAAGGGTTTAGAAGTTTCAAACTGATATTTTCGAAGTCTGGACAAGAGTTTCAAATGATTAGTATTAAGTAAAGAGCTTAAGAGAAGATATCATTTAAAATTAATGAGCCCGTTTAACACAATACAGAAAATAGTTTCATCAGTATTTTTACGAACTTTTTCCCCTACCCCCGTTTTCGCCCGCCTCGTGTAATAAACTTTACGACGCAATTAGTTTCAGCTTCTGATCCACCGGCAACATGATACCCCATAAAAATCTTTTTATACCCTCGTTACATTCTAATTATCGCCGGTCTCGTGTTTAGTTTTCATTTATCCGCCCCCGCAGATCCCGCAAAAATTCGCGCACAGCGAGCGGCGCTGACCCGAAAAGCCCGAAACGCGAAATCCGAAATTCATTTCCTGTGCGGATGGACGGGAGAAGTTAATAAGGCCCGCGATTATTAATTCGCTTAAATGCAAATTCTTTTTTGGGAGAGCGTGCATAATAACAATAATAGTGGGATTGAGGGTGTATTTATTTCATGGTCTGCGGTTCCCTTTCTTCTGTGCACGTTATTGTCGTCTGGGTCGGATTTTTTCGCGATTTTCTTTTTTCTTTTTTGCTCTCTCTGCCTTTTTGCGTTTCGAGCAATTTTATGCAAGAGAGTCTCGTTAAATTACCGTTGGTGGTATGAAGCGAAAACGGCGATGCGATTAATCGGAAACGACCATCTCGTGTCCTTATTCATTTAAGAACTACAAAATGGTGATACGTCCATCATAGCGCATTTTCCACGTCATTTAAACAATTGCTAATTGACATACTAAATTTATAAGTATAAATTAAATTGCCAATTTTTAGTTGCAGAATACTTCAAACAATAAAAGTGAGATTCCAATTTACCACAAGTTAGTCTTAGTCTTGTTTTAATTATTCTGCAACTAAAAATTGGCAATTGAATTTATACTTATGTTTGAACTGCACGGTAACGTGGCTGTCAGTCTAAGGTATCAAATTGTTTAGAGTGAACGGCTATACTGATGAAAGATAAATCTCGAAACGCGTCTATAGATGGCCTGAATAATTTGACCTAAATTGTTACATTTGCAGTAGGTTGCTGTATATAACAGCACACACTTGTTGCCAGAGCTGGGATGAATCCTCAAAAACAGGATTCGAATCACGAATCCGAATCACCTAATATGATTCGAATCACGAATACTCGAGTAAAGGATTCGTAAGTGGAGAATATGATTCGAATCAAAGAATCGAATCCTCATTTTTAAATCAAGGATACAAATCCTTTAAAAATAAATTTAAATCTATTATTTGCAACCAGTAATATTTTATTCCACCAGTTTTTATTAACAAAAATGTTCATTTACCGACTAAATATCTGATTATATAATGATTTTAATTAATGATGATATATGTGTTATTGAACTTCATTTAAAATCTGTGTTTTATACGCGTGGCGCATGAAGTAAAATTTCGAGTTTAGAAAAGCCCCGTGAAAATTTGTCTCGGGTCGCTGCGCGACCCTCGACAAATTTTCTACGCGGGGCTTTTCTAAACTCGAAATTTTACTTCATGCTTAGTCTGGGAGTGGACCGTCAAGATTTTCTACATGTCGAGATTTTCGATATTTCTAGATTTATGTCGATTTATTCACAGTTCGTTATTGTATTAAATGCAACTTTAATAATAAATAAAAACGGTTTTTTTTAGGAATAGAATATTCACCCATTAAGAGCCGAGCAAATTATAAAGTTAACTCTAAAAGTTAATTTTAGGTAAAATTTTGCATCTTTTTCTATGATTTCAACGAATGATTTATTATATTACATACGTCGATTTTTTAAAAGAGTTAAATTTAAAATTCAAACCAGTGTTGTCCACTCCCAGACTAAGCATTAATTAAAATTTCGAGTTTAGAAAAGCCCCGCGTAGAAAATTTGTCGAGGGTCGCGCAGCGACCCGAGACAAATTTTCACGGGGCTTTTCTAAACTCGAAATTTTACTTCATGCGCCACGCGCATTTTCGCGGGGGTTTTCTAAACTCGAAATTTTACTTCATGCGCCACACGTATAAAACACTGAATTAAAGTGAAGTTAAAAATGCACTGAAAACCAACCCAACTTTGATATTTTTTCAAAATTAGATGTTTTCTTTCCTATCCATGCTGTAAACCTTCAGATATTCGTTGTTTTCTTGTAGAAAAACTTCGATTCCCTGTAGTCCTTCGGTCTCCGAAGACCATGGTTGGTCCTTTGAGCTGTAGCCTTTGTAAAATGGTAATAAACTTAGTAATCTAGAGTGATCCTTCAATTTAAAACTTCTAAGAACGAGTGTTGTCCACTCCCAGACTAAGCATGAAGTAACATTTCGAGCTTAGAAAAGCCCCGCGTAGAAAATTTGTCGAGGGTCGCGCAGCGACCCGAGACAAATTTTCACGGGGCTTTTCTAAACTCGAAATTTTACTTCATGCGCCACGCGTATAAAACACTGATTTAAAGTGAAGGTAAAAATGCACTGCAAACCAACCCAACTTCGATATTTTTTCAAAATTAGATGTTTTTTTTCCTATTCATGCTGTAAACCTTCAGATTTTCGTTGTTTTCTTGTAAAAAACTTCGATTCCCTGTAGTCCTTCGGTCTCCGAAGACCATGGTTGGTCCTTCGAGCTGTAGCCTTTGTAAAATGGTAATAAACTTAGTAACCTAGTGATCCTTCAATTTGAAACTTCTAAGAACGAGTGTTGTCCACTCCCAGACTAAGCATGAAGTAAAATTTCGAGTTTAGAAAAGCCCCGCGTAGAAAATTTGTCGAGGGTCGCGCAGCGACCCGAGACAAATTTTCACGGGGCTTTTCTAAACTCGAAATTTTACTTCATGCGCCACGCGTATAAAACACTGATTTTAAGTGAAGTTAAAAATATACTATTAACGTTGGATATTTTTCATGGTAAAGTAAACAAATATTTGAATTATTCGAAAATTTTGAATATTTATATTCAAATATGAATAATTTAGTGATTTAAATATTCATAATAGAATATTTAACTATTTGAATTAATCGAATTCGAATCCCAGCCTTAATAGCGATGATTCGAATTATTTAGGGGGATTTGAATCCGTGTATGAGGATTCGAATCCTTTTATAAGAATTTGAATCCTTTTATAAGGATTCGAATCCTTTTATAAGGATTCGAATCATCTATGTCTGGATTTGAATACGAATCCTTTTAAAAAAATGTAACGAATCCGGATCACAAATCCGTTTTCACTAAAGTATTCGAATACCTCTTTTGAATTCTCTAAAAGGATTCGAATCCGGGAATCGAATCCTGAATGATTCGAATTCTGCCCAGCTCTGCTTGTTGTATAATTCAATGTCCGTCGGGGTACTAGCCGGGGACGTAGTTGTTTCAATGAGTGTTTGATATAATCTTTGTAAGACTAACTTGTTGTAGATTGCGAAAAGAATCGCACTTTTATTAAACTAAATTTATTTTACTCTAACCAATTAGTTAAAGAATTTACCTGAAGTCAGTGTTTTATACGCGTGGCGCATGAAGTAAAATTTGAGTTTACATAAGCCAAATTTGGCCCGCTAGAAGCTTCAAATTGAAACCTTTTATAAAAATCCAAAAACAAATTCCCCATATGAAAATTATGGCATCCTAAAACACTACCCAACGTAATTATTTTTATTAATGTCCTCAAAAACAAAAAAATTAAGTTTGCTGCTATACCAAGATTTTGCTGATATTCTTTGTCCAAGAATATGATTAATAATAATAATAATAATAATAATACTTTATTTTCGGAATAAACCTTTTTACATAATTTAAATTATAATTTTACACACTTTTAATATATAATAAACAATCAATACACAAACATACATACTCGATATAATTAATACAATATACTCCCAAGCCCTGTAGACAAAAACAATTAAACATGGTTGTATAAAGATGGATCAATCAGCTTTAATCGTTTCATAAATGATTTAAAAGATATACCGTACAGCTCAAAATGTGGCGATACACAAACCAAATTGCATAATTTTGTCATACGACAAAGTGCATTATTGCTTGTGTAGTTGTTACGATGAACTCTTTCTCTAAAAATTAATTGTGAACGTGTATTGGATGGGATTAGAAACTTTAAACCAGTCAGTAATTCATTGCAGTACATTAGGCCGTTTACTATTTTGAAAAGAATTCCCAAATCAGATAGAACACGTCTCTCTTTCAAAGATGTCAAGTTTAATAAAGTTTGCATAAAACTGCGACTGTAATTAATTCTAGAAATTCCCAATCTAAAGGATATTGACAATAAAAATTTGTTTTGTACCCTCTCTATTTGATCAATTTTATTGTTATAAAATGGTGACCAAACAGAGAAAGCATACTCTAGTTGAGTTCTTACAAGAGAAATAAAAATAAATAAATGTCTGTACGTATTCATTGAGAAATTCTTACCAAATCTGTTTATAAAGCCAAGCACTTGCAATGCTTTGCAGCACATGCTACCAATGTGCTTCGTAAATGACAAGGTACAGTCAAATATTACTCCTAGGTCTTTGACATGTGGAACTGTAGATAGCTGGTATCCATTGATTTCATAAATTGATTTAATGACGTGACCACGACCAAAGGAAATAGATACGCACTTGTCATTATTAAAATAGAGACGGTTATTCAAGCACCATTGATAAATGTTATTCAAATCTTGTTGCAAGACTGTGATGTCGTTAGTGTTTTTGATTTTACGAAAAATTTTAAGATCGTCTGCAAAAAGAAGAAATTTACAATGCTTGACATAAAACTTCAGATCATTAATGAAGAGTAAAAACAGTATTGGTCCACAATGCGACCCCTGCGGTACACCTGACGTGACATTTATTTCTTTTGAAATAAAATTATTGATTTTCACATACTGTAACCTGTCTGACAAAAAGCTCTGTATCCATTTAGTGATTTTTACTCCAAAGCCCATTCTCTGCAATTTATGCATTAAAATATCCTGCGAAACGCGATCAAAGGCTTTGGAGAAATCGGTGTACACCGCATCAACTTGGTAATTACATTCAAAGGCATTTAAGATGTACGATTGGTATACAAGCAAATTTGATATTGTGGATCTCCCAGAGGAAAATCCATGTTGCTCTTCACAAATAACATATTTGCAATGAAACGATAATTGATCAGCTATCAATTTGTCAAACATTTTTGGTATAATAGATTGAATGGATATTCCTCTGTAGTTAGCAATATTTTCCCTATTTCCACTTTTAATGATAGGTCTTATAAAGCTTCGTTTCCAGACGGAGGGGAAATTTCCCTGATTTATTGATAAATTGAATATTGTGTGCAGGGGTGTACATAATGAATAAATACATTGTTTTATAAAAAACGATGGTATGCCATCGGGGCCAGGTTTACATGAGTTTTCTAATGAATTGATTGCACTAAAGACATCACTAATATTGACAACAAACTCGGATAAGTTAACAAACTGATCATTCACAAAATTGTTACACGCCCCATCGGGTATTGGCACGCTGTCATTGGTATATACACCAGAAAAATAATCTACAAACAACTCAACACAATCATCTCCACAATCACTTGATTTTTCATTGAAAAACATTACCTTAGGGAATCCATCAATTTTCCTGGATTCATTCACATAGTTCCAAAATGATCTAGGTTCATGGGAAATATTTAATTCAATTTTTTTGACATAATTTTCACACAACGGTAGATTTTGAATTGTTCATAATCATAAAATGTACCACTTCTTTTGTACTTTGAGTGAGCTTCTTTTTTTCTTTTTAATCATATTTATGAGAGTGCCATTGAACCACCTTGGGTAAGAAGATGATTTAATAATTTTAATGGGAACGTATTTATCAATTGCATACAAACAAATATCATAAAATTTGTCAAGGATTACATTTATGTCAGAGTGCTCAAAAATCTCTTTCCATGAAATTGAGGACAAAATTAAATTTAATTCATTATAATTTGCGGCTTTGAAATTATATATATAATCAACATACTTGAGTGGATCTTTGATATTGTTAGTATTAATCAATATGGTATAAGGTATATGATGAGTACTTTGAGTAAATAAATGATCATCAGATGGCGATACGTTAACATCTTCAATATTTGAAAATAACAAGTCAAGAAGAATACCGCGATTATTAGATATTGTATAAGATTGGCGCAAATTAAAAAATTCTAAAGTCTCAGCTAAGATTTGAGCATTAGGACATTTATTTTCCGTTAACAAAACACCGGTATTTTTAAAATTCCAAGACGCACGTGGTACATTAAAATCGCCGCAAAAGATAAACTTATAATTTGAATATTGATTACAAATAAAATCAATTGAAGAGCAATAATCGATATACGATGGTGCAGATAGACCCGGAGGAATATAAACCGACGAGATAATCAAATCTTCTCCCACTTTTACATATATTTCTTCAGTATTAGAAAAACTATTGACAACATTACTTTTAATATGAGATTTTACCGCTATCATAACACCGCCCCCACGAGACTTGCTACTACTCTGGCTAGAACGATCACATCTATAAACCGTAAAATTAAACAGGCCTAACTCACTATCAATAACTGCGGAATCCAGCCACGTTTCGACAATAACTAAAATATCGTATTGTGTTAGATTAACGTTCGATTTTAATTGATTTATTTTTGACCGAAGGCCACCTACATTTTGATAGTATATTTTTAGTTTTTTGTTGTATTACTGTCAATACTTTTAACAATGCAAGGATGACCTTTAGTATATTTTATAGTTAAATTTAGTTCCCCATTTCCTTTGCGTTCTTCTAGCTCCTTATTTAATTTTTGTAGATGTTCTCGCTGCAATTGGGTGCTATCATTTACGAATCGTACAGTACCAGTATCTGCACCTTTGGCCGCTTATAGAAGGTTGATAGCCGACTCGCGATCTTCACATATAATTTTTATTGGTCTTGGCTTTGTCGTTGGCTTTCCAATGCGAAAAACTTTTCGAGGACAAAAAGTATTAATTCTTGTACCGAGCATAGACTTAATAGTTACCACATCATTTTGAGTCGAATCTAGAGTTTCAGGAACGTTAAAGACTATGACATTTAAGGCACGCTTTTAACGGTCTTCTATTTCCGCTACGATATTAGGATCTTGCAAGTGATCACGACAAACAGAAGAAGTTAAATTTTCAAGTTTAGAAATGCGTTCTTTTATGCCATTAATTTCAGTTAGTATACTTCCCTTATGGTATTTTTCCTTCTTTCAGTTTCCAGCGAAAATAATCTTTGTATACCAGTAAATATGGACATCCTTTACTCTCCTGAAAACAAAATCGTTCAGTTTTTTTTTTATTTTCTATTTTCTGACATAAGTACTTATTTCCTTCTTCCTGTACGAGCAGAAGCATTACCCAAAAACCTCAATCTTAATCCCCCAACTTATTACGTGCCCTCTTCTTAAGTCATTACGCAGGACGCCGCTGACGAATTATATAATTCGGTGCAGAGTGTAGTTATTCGAAAATTTATGATCGACCGTTTACCTCGAGCCGAAAAAATAAAACGGGGAAAGATCTAAATGATTACACCGCATTACGTCCGCAAATTGCACCTGAACCCGTCATTATTTTTCGATCATGAAGTTATTGTTTTTCACGCGCCGTCCGCGACGAAATGAGATTTATTGCCGCTGCCTCTTCCTCCTCGTCCTCTGACTGCCGTCATTAAAGTCATTTACAGCTCCGGATGATGTGCAAAAATTAATTTTTTGCATTCAATTTAAAATGTTTCATGTACGACCGTAAATTGATTATGTGCTAATCATTTTTTTGAACGATATTGCTTCGGTAAGGTAATTGGGGCCGATTTTATAAGAAAAAGCTGGACCTCCTACAGATTATAATATTTTAGAATTTAAAGTGTCGTTGTGGCCGAGCGGTAACGTCGCCGGGCTGTATCGCTCGGCGAGCCACAAGTTCGGGTTCGATTCCCGTGCACGGGGAGACTTTATTTGAAAAATAATGTCTCGTCGTGACCCTGGGTGTGGTATGAATGTGTGTGATTGTCCGAATGAATAGTTATTAATACAAATTGTAATAAATTACTTGATACAAAAATAAACATTGATGATGGCTAATGGGCAAGTTCCCAAGGCCAGGCAAAAGCCAAAACCAAAAAAAAAAAAAGATAAATAATATTCAACTGTTATTAGAATAAACATAACAACATTTATTTCCAAAAATGATCTTGCTTTGATTACCCTATCATTGTTGATGTAGATTATCAATAAGTTCGTTCATTTGTGTTGCTGTTCTGTATAATAGAAATTAAATTTGTGACGTCAGTTGTTTAATGTAGAACGAATACAGAATATAGAACATAGAACGAATACAGTGCAGTTCATGTAAGGAACAGATTCAGTGCAAAAAAATATAAAAAGTGCTGAACTATTTAACTTACTTACCTTCGTTAAAGGTAAGTCATTAAATGCTAATAATTTTCTACGTATATAATGACTTATCCCGAAAACAACAGCATTATGATTTACCGGTAAATTATCGGTAAACCTGTTTTGCTTCATAAATTTACCCAATCGATAAATTTAAAAAATATGGTACTTAAATCACATGAGTTGACAGAGTGTAAATAGTAGATACACTTTTTCAAAAGCGATAATTTTCCGGTTGATAAAGCGTTTTAAGGATGAATTCCCTTCTCGACGGTTTCAGACTGAAAAATAAAAAGGAGAAATAAAAGCAACTCGAACAAAAAAATAGCACGGTTTCACAAAACGTGGTCAGGTCGTAAATTCGGACCGCGGAGTGGACGTAATGCATTTTCAGGCTAGGAGATTTATGCGTTTTGTGGTCGACGTAATTGTACATGTTCTTCCATATATATTATATGTGCAATATATTATATATTATTATAAAATGTGACGATCATTACTTTTCATTATTAAATTATTATTCGACTTACCCCCGGGATTTCGTCATAGTGGGCCTAATTAATTTTACAAATATTATGTAAGGTATAATAATGTAATGTTAAAATAAATTCATATATGTTAACATATAGAGTATTACTAATTTCTAGTTTAGAAAAGAGAGAGTCAAAAAAATCGTCAATAGTTTCAAATTGAACGATTTTCAAAAATAATTGCCTGAAAATTGACAGAGTATAAATAAATAAATACATTTATTGCCCAACAGGAAACAAAAAGACCCAATTACAGGACAATATAGAAAACATAAATGTACAGCAAAAAGTAAGTAAAGTAACACATTCAAAAAATACTTAAATTAACATAGAGCGACAATTGACGATAGGTGATCATAATATAAATCACATGTTGGGGGTAGATCATTGACCACGTTACACATCACACTTAGAGGTGATTTTGAACCGGTCACTGTTCTATTAAAATTTACATAAAATGTAGACTTATTTCTACTATTGAAAGACGGAGTATGAAAATTGACTAGTTGTAAAATGCCAGCACAGTCGATATGATTGTGAATTAATTTATATAAAAATAAAACACATGATTTATTTCGTCTTTGTTTAAGTGATTCGAGTTCAAATCGAGCAAGCAATAACACATGGTCACAGCCTCTTGCCGGGTAATTACCAGTATTTTTGAAGTACAAGAACTTAGCGAATTTGCGTTGAACACTTTCAACCAAGTTGATTTGCTGCTGGGTCTGGGGATACCAAATCAATGATCCATACTCCAACTTTGACCTCACATATACATTGAACAGAGATTTTAAGGCATTAGTATGTATTGGTATATGTATATTTTTCATAATGCGATATAGTTTTTTATTGTGTATGTAACAACAAACACTTCATTGCATAATACAATAATCGTAGAGGTTTAATAAAACACTTAATTTGTGTAGGTTTCAAAATTATATTTATTGTACTACAACAATTGTTTCACCACACTGTGGCTTTATCAGGTAGATGAATGGTGGTTGGCAGCAGTGTGGTGAAACAATTGTTGTAGTACAATAAATGTAATTTTGAAAAATAAACAAATTATGTGTTTTATTGAAGTGATATTATGGAGTTTCAACAACTAACAACCTCAACTATACAGTAATCGTAGGCGTATTAGCCTATGAAGTATCTACTTCAATGGGTTTTTATGGAATTAGTGGTAGATTGCGAGCAGTATTGCACTTTTAATATTTTCGAATTATTTCTTTGTATTACAATGAAAAGTAGTAATATTATGCCAGCATTTAATTATAAAGAAGCTTTACAAAGCGAAATTCTTTCAACCCTACTAAGCGCACCGAGTGATTCAGTGACTTAATTTTTAACTGTAAACTAACTTTTGCGTAATTATGCCCCGGTGTTCATGAATTAAATAAATGCAAATTTATCACCCATTTCGCGTGTTACAGTTTGTTGATTCGGGTTCGTCACCGTTCTATATAAACGGGTGACTCATCCAAAAGTTTCTTTACGTAACCGTGAGCGCGTAAATTTATAAATACAGCTTAAGCCCGATTTGAGCTGCCATCTCGGGATCACGGTACTTTCCATCAATTTAAATCAACTTCACTCACCGATAGATAAAGGGATTTTCACAAAGTTCACAGCTGTGACTCTTTATTATACACAAAAAAAGTTTTTTTTTTCGAGTTAAGAAAGAGAAAATGTTACTTGAATTCAATTCAATTTAACTTATCTATTTTCAAATAGGATAAACCCACTGAGCAAAATATAACAAGTAACGTTTTATTACCATTGCAGCAAAATTAAACGTTATTTTAATGTTGATGAAACATTTCTAAAATATGTTGGTTATATTAACATTGTAGCAACATTAAACGTTGTTTTAATGTTGATGAAACATTTCTAAAATGTGTTTGTTTAGTGGGATGATACATTCATGGGTGGGTCAAATTTGGTATAGTATAGTTCACACGAGCACGATACTCGACACAAACAAAATTTTGTATACCCTATTCACAAGTATACTTTCACTGAAAAAAGTCCAGAATATAGGTGTATGAAATTTTATAATTTTTTGCCGTCTAACCTAAAAATGGAGAATAGGATCAATAATTTCAAGAATAGACTAATTAATGTGCTATTGTTAATGGAACCATATAATTTGGAAGAATTCTTTCATTATAAAATTGTATAACATTGCTATACATACGTGTTTCCCTTGACGCAAATTCCTATATTAAGTAAATGTTTATTTTCTTTCTTATGTATATTTTTAAAGGAATAAAGATTGTTTATTATTATTATTATTATTATATGCAATATGTAGCAACATAGTAAAATAGTTTACGTTTAAAAAGATTTGAAAGCTAGGTCTCGCTCGCAACCTTAATGTTACAGAAACTGAAAATTTAAATATTTCTTGAATGTCCTAGAAACAATCTTTAGTATTCGTGATTCAAAACATATTAGGTGATTCTGATTCGTGATTCGAATAATTTTATTGAGGATTCATCAACAGGTATGGTTAATGAATCCTCAATAAAATAATTTCAATCACGAATCACAAATCTAAATCACCTAATATGATTCGAATCACGAATCACCTAATATGATTCGAATCACGAATACTCGAATAAAGGATTCGATCACGAATACTGGAATGAAGGATTCGAATCACGAATTCGAGTATTCGTGATTCGAATCCTTTATTCCAGTATTTGTGATTCGAATCGTTTATTCGAGTATTCGTGATTCGAATCATATTAGGTGATTTTTGATTCGAATTATATTAGGTGATTTGGAATTGTGATTTGTGATTCAAATTATTTTATTGAGGATTCATTAACTATACCTGTTGATGAATCCTCAATAAATGGATAGATATAGCATTCGTGAGAGAAAAATATGATTCGGATCCGGTTTTTCGAATCAAGAATAAAAATCTTGTAAAAATAAATTTGCTTTTATTATTTTTGTCAACCAATAACAGTTTTGAAATCGCTACCAATGTTTATTAAGAAAAATGTTCAAAATCTGTCACAAACTATTCACAAAAAAGTAATTCTTGCATTTTTTCACAACATCTCGGTAAATATTGATCAGCATCACATCTAAGCGATATATATTTTTAAGTTTACTGTAAATCAGTGGTATGTAGGCGTGGCGCATGAAGTAAAATTTCGAGTTTAGAAAAGCCCCGTGAAAATTTGTCGAGGGTCGCTGCGCGACCCTCGACAAATTTTCTACGCGGGGCTTTTCTAAACTCGAAATTTTACTTCATGCTTAGTCTGGGAGTGGAAATCCTCGTTTGACGATCAATAAGAAACTTTTTTAAATCTTTCTTGTATGTCCTAGAAACACTCTTTAGTATTCGTGATTCGAGACATATTAGGTGATTCTGATTCGGATTCGAATCCTTTTATTGAGGATTCATCAACAGGTATAGTTAATGAATCCTCATAATTTTAATCACGAATCACAAATCCAAATCACCTAATATGATTCGAATCACGAATACTTGAATAAAGGATTCGAATCACGAATACTGGAATAAAGGATTCGAACCACGAATACTCTAATAAAGCATTTGCGAGAGAAAAATATGATTCGAATTCTGTTTTTCGAATCACGAATAAACATCTTGTAAAAATTATTTTTTTATTATTATTTTTGTCAACCAATAACAGTTCTGAAATCGCTATCAATGTTTATTAAGAAAAATGTTCAAAATCTGTCACAAACTTTTCACAAAAAAAGTAATTCTTGCATTTTTTCACAAAATCTCGGTAAATTTTGATCACCATCACATCTAAACGTTATATATTTTTAACTTTACTGTAAATCAGTGATTTATATGCGTGGTGCATAAAGTAAAATTTCGAGTTTAGAAAAGACCCGTGAAAATTCGTCTCGGGTCGCTGCGCGACCCTCGACAAATTTTCTACGCGTGGCTTTTCTACACTCGAAATTTTACTTCATGCTTAGTCTGGGAGGGGAAATCCTCGTTAGACGATCAATCACAAACTTATTTTGCTGTTTCCTTAATCGTAAAATGTATGACATAAAATAGAGTTGATGTAATTTTGTTGGTTCAAATTTAGAACAAATACAAATTTATGTGCATTTTAGACTTAGCGTCTACAATGTTTCAGTCCTTTCCTGCCTTGAAAATCTTTAAAAAGTAATTTATTATTGTTATTAAACTTTATTTACCGAATTCACCTTTTTTCACAAATGTAAGACATTCAGTTATTTATACATAAGTTATCATACCCAATAAATTATAAAATTACTTTTTTTTTTATCAAACTCGAAGGCATTAAACACTATCACATGACTATCCAATAGTTCAATAGCTAAGGTTTAAATTAATATTACTTAACCGTTACATCAAATGCATTAAAAAAATAGCATAACTATAATAAATAGACAACAGTGTAAAAATACATATATTAATAATAAAAAATAAATAAATACGATAACTAGTAAAGATTGCATCGCGGTTCTAAATAGAAATATGACAGTTTATGTTGGCAAAACATAAATACAAAGATACTATCACAATTGAAGCTAAAAACTCCTAAAAAGAGGGGATATAAAATATTACAGATAAATATCACTTAAAGAAAGACGGTAAGTAACAAACGTATGTAGAAAGTATTTTGACCAACAATATTAAAGCAATAAATTAAACACGAATAATATGATATTGATTTAGAAAAAAGTGTATATAACAATCTTTACTGGTCACCTGATATCAGATATCGCAATGCGCCTTAATCCGTTTTTAAATTGAGACAGTGAAGACGTGAATAATAAGAAATCGTTACTACATGATAGACGGTTTGCGTAACGCATCATACGATCTATAGGGTTAAACATTTCATAGTTAAATAAAATAAAACACTTTCACTTTGTTTGTATAACACAATATTTTTTATTTTTGTGACTGCAGTTTCAGCAACTCAACTTGCCATTATCAATCGGAGCAGTCACAAAAATAAAAAATATTGTGTTATACAAACAAAGTTAGAGTGTTTTATTTTATTGAATTAACATGTATAATGAAGTAGAAGCCTCCACCGTTCATAATTCCATAGTTAGTCGAGTGAAATATCAATCAAAACAGAGGTTTATGTCTGGATTGAGCATTTATTGGTATATTGAAACTCAACATCTCCAAGAGCTCAATGTAATTTAAAAACCCATTAACTAATTTAAATAAAAATAAAATGTCCAGGAACTTTCTACTTTCCACCAGCGATTGAAGATTTAATCTTAGCAATATTTGGCTATGGCTGAATATTGTATTAGTGAACTGCATTAGTTTTAGTTTGCTTTGTACCATTTCGATCTGCTTAATTGCAGTACCGGTATATGGAGCCCATACTGACGAGCCATATTCTAAATGTACTCGAACTAAAGTCCCCAGTAAATCTTCGAATGAAACCTAATATTGTCAAGCTCTTATTACAGCATAAAGTGACGTGTTTCGCGAAACTAAGGTTAGATGAAAACAGTACACCAAGATCTTTTATTTCAGTAACACGCTCGAGCTGATGGTCACCAATCCAGTAATCAAAATTCCTATAATTTCGCCTGCAAAAACAGATATAAACACATTTCTTCATATTCAAATATAGTTTATTTGCCTCACACCATGATTCAACATTTTGCAAATCCTGCTGTAACGCAAACTGATCATCAGCTGTACCTATAGTTTTAAACATTTTCAGGTCATCGGCGTAAAGGAGAAACTTACTCAATTTTATCACAGAGCTTATATCATTAACAAACAACAAAAACTAAATAGGCCCACAATGCGAGCCCTGGGGTACACCTGATGACGCCCGAATCGAATTTGATTGATGGAAACCTATTCGGACACGCTGAGTTCTATTCTCTTCTTCTAAGCTTCTAAACCAATTACATTTGTACCAATTCCTATTAACTCAAGTTTATGCAATAATATAGTATATTGGACCCTATCGAATGCCTTGGAAAAGTCCATGTAAATAGAGTCAACTTGTTACCCCTTTTCCAAAGCATTCGACAAAAAGGACTGATACACCAGCAGGTTAATGACTGTAGATTTGCCATTTAAGAAACCGTGTTGCTGGCTACTAATTATGTTAATGGAAGCCCATACAAGTTGTTGTAATATAAGGCTATCTAGAATTTTGGGTAAAGCTGATTGGATTAATATCCCCCTGTAGTTTGAAATATCAGATCTGCCACCACTCTTGAAAATTGGCACAGTGTAACTACACTTTCAAATAAATCTTGATAACAGTTCTAGAAAATGAACTAACCTTGTTTTGTTGCAGGATATTGGAGAATATGACAAAAATTACTATTTAAGCAAAAGCTTAACCCATTAAGCGCCATTGATGCAATAACGCATCATTAATAATTTTTTATTAATTAAATTATTAAATTTTTATTATTTGACCTGACTCAAGAATGTGTGTAGAAAAATGTAAATATTTTGTTATTTAAATAATTTTACTATTACTCATTTTAAAAATGTATTTTTAAGTGTATTTCTAACTTCACAATATTTAATATTTAACTAATTAACAAGTGAAATACGTACCGAGTGTCTTCCACTCCCAGACTAAGCATGACGTAAAGTTTCGAGTTTAGAAAAGCCCGCGTAGAAAATTTGTTGAGGGTCGCGCAGCGACCCGAGACAAATTTTCATGGGGCTTTTCTAATCTCGAAATTTTACTTCATGCGCCACGCTTATAAACCACTGATTTAGAGTAAAGTAAAAAATATATAACGCTTAGATGTGATGGTGATCAATATTTGCCGAAATGTTGCGAAAAATGGAAGAATTACTTTTTCTGTGAATAGTTTTGGAATAATAATACTAAAAGTAGTGTATTTCTAACTTCACAATATTTCAGTGTTTTATACGCGCACAAACGTTTATTTGATGTGAAATGGTCTTTAACCAATTAACAAGTGAAATGAGTAACGAGTGTCTTCCACTCCCAGGTTAAGCATGAAGTAAAATTTCGAGTTTAGAAAAGCCCCGCTTAGAAAATTTGTCGAGGGTCGCGCAGCGACCCGAGACAAATTTTCACGGGGCTTTTCTAAACTCGAAATTTTACTTCATGGGCCACGCGTATAAACCACTGATTTAGAGTAAAGTTAAAAATATACAACGCTTAGATGTGATGGTGGTCAATATTTACGGAGATGTTGCGAAAAAATCCAAGAATTACTTTTTTTTGTGAATAGCTTTGGAATAATATTAATAAAAGTAGTGTATTTCTAACTTCACAATATTTCAGTGTTTTATAGGCGTATAAAACGTTAAATTAATGTGAAATGGTCTTTAACCAAATAACAAGTGAAATGCGTAACGAGTGTTCTCCACTCCCAGACTAAGCATGAAGTAAAATTTCGAGTTTAGAAAAGCCCCGTGAAAATTTGCGCGCGACCCGAGACAAATTATCACGGGGCTTTTCTAAACTCGAAATTTTACTTCATGCGCCACGCGTATAAACCACTGATTAAGAGTAAAGTTAAAAATATATAACGCTTAGATGTGATGGTGATCAATATTTACCGAGATGTTGCGAAAAAATGCAAGAATTACTTTTTTGTGAATAGTTTTGTGAATAGATTAAATAGAATAAATTTAGTTTGAGCAACTTTTCAATATTGTTGATATTTAAATCATCATATCTGTAACGGGGAAAGTGCTATGATGGAAACATCACCATTTTTGTACTTGATCTTGTTTGTATAACATTAGAAAAATAAACTTATGAAACAAAATACTAACTTAAATCATCCTACCCCCCATCACAAAAAGCGATTGTCAGTGTTAAGAAGAAATCAGGTTTTGAACATTTTTCTTAATAAACATTAGTAGCGAAGTCAAAACTATTATTGGTTGGCAAAAATAATGATAACAAATTCTCCTCGTTTTTCGAGGATTGGAATTATATTTAATTCGCGAATTCTTAATTCGAGTATTCATGATTCGAATCATACACATTAAATCAGTGTTTTATACGCCTGGCACATGAAGTAAAATTTCGTGTTTAGAAAAGTATAACCCTTTTAGTTTATATAAATTCTTTGATTTATAACAATAAATTTATTTAAAACTCATACAGCAACAATGCACCAAAATTTAAATACTCCAGTCACAGTCTGCTGGTAATCGCCCACGTTTTACATTTCGGCACATCACCAGGGCCCGTACACATTTCATTTTATTTTCTCGTTATTTTGTTCCTGTTGTGGCACCACTTGTTCACTGGAACATATCGGAGATATCCGCGAAGAACAGTTAGAGACGAATTTACAGCGCCCTTTCAGGTTGTAAACCACTGCCACGCCATTGTTGCACGTGACGTGGGTATCTGCTTGGCATCTTTCCGATACTCTTTTTTTCTCGTCTTCCTCTTCGGCCGTTTTTCGATTCTTTGCATGCGAAATTAAATTTTGATCATATCGCCGCGAATGGTTTATGTAGAAATGGACATGTTTTATGGTGGTGTGGTATTGAGTTATGCAGTCATGGGAATTGTTGGGAAAATTTATTAAGGAAAGAGGAATTATTGGGGATTTAATTGATTTTAAAGATTAGTTATCAAGATTTTTAAAATCGCTTTCTTTAACACACTGTATATTCGAAAAAAAGGAATATATAGTATATCCAAGAATCCAGGCAATATGTTAATGGGTTTAAAGTCCCCGCATTGTTACCAAGAGTACATGTAAACATTCACATTACCTAAAAACCCGTCCGAAAACGTTAGGTGCCAGATGCCTAACGTTGCGTTATGAATGGTTAAAAAGTGGTGAAACTATGATTTGGTTATAGTGACGCAGCAAGGAGAGGGCCCACACCAAATAACATAAAACTGCCATTTATCAATATGAATTTGAATGTGCATGAAATGTTAGTACTATTTGGCATTGTTATGATGCGATTATGATTCGTACCTCTTCCCCTGATATAATAACAATACCACGAGGGTCTCTGAAAGTATGTTTTTTTAAATTCAAATTCAAAACTATTTGAATTCGAAGAAAATAAGCTAACGCTTCTTATAGTTTGCACACTTTAAACATAATATATAAAATAACGAAAATATTTTTCGTGAAAATGCAAACAATGCCTTAATTAATAAGACTACTTAAGACGATAAATATCCATTGAAACAACTACTTCCCGTGCAAATACACCTCCGGATATTGAATTGAATTTTCACGAATAACATTTTCGTAATTTTATATAATTCAATATCCGGAGGTGTATTTGCACGGGAAGTAGTTGTTTCAATGGATATTTATGGTCTTAAGTTGTCTTATTAATTAAGACATTGTTTGCATTTTCACGAATAACATTTTCGTAATTTTATATATTATGTTTCTTTTGTTGAAATGTTCGATATAAAGGAAGGTTAATCAAAGTTGTTTCTTAATTAAAGTTTTATTATTATTACAATATATTTATTAGGATTCACTCCTCCTTGTACTCGGAGTTTTTGCCTGGATTTATTACGAATGGTGAAGCGGCAACGCTGTGGGGTATTACCAACAAAACGTCATGTATTTAACGCTTGCTTTAACTTTGTGTTTAGGGAGTTTATAGATGTCGGAATGGCAATGTAAACAACTAGATATTGCTTGCATTCTCCGACGAACTTTACTTCTGTAGTTTGGACCAATTTTAACTAAATTTTAAACACATAATTGGTGTCTATCTTGTATCAAAACATCGTTTTGAAGGGGGGGGGGGGGGGGCGAAAATTATAGTTACGCCACTGTATCTTACATGCGAGGTGTATAGGAAAAGAAATACATACGAAATTTAACAATTCTGCTTTTAAAGGATACATTTTAGGGTTTTGTGAAAAAAACGCATAATGTCAATTTTGCATGCTGATTTTATTTTAACAGAGTTTTTGGCAAATTAGTCCTCACGTTTAAAACAAATTGTGCGTCCACCGGAATAACATTCACAATCATTACTAGGAGTGCTCCAACGGGATTTTTCTGAGCAACTATATCCTAAAATATACGAGTTGGTACATTAGTTTCAATATATTACAATTTACAAAAAGAGTTTACAATAAATTAGAGATTAATCAGTTCGATATTTTGTAAATGATGTGGGGTTACAATATGGTAGAGATAAAATATGTAATTAATATAAAACAATTTCACTAAAGCCGACATAAAAAAAATGTCTACCTTATCAGAAAATCTCCGTTAAAAATAAACTATTTTATAATATACTTAAGTGCATAGAAGTCGGCCCACCCATTTTTTAAAAAAAATTTATAATAAAATCACTGTCGCAATACTACCAACAAAACTTTTGGTATTTTACGATAAAATAGACTATCAAATAGACACTCTGGCTAATTGTTTGATTTGAGTTATGTGGAGTATTTAATCACAATGAAAAAAACTGTTTTTATTCCTTACTTCACTTTTATTTTTATGTGTTAACACATAAAAATAAAAGTGAAGTAAGGAATAAAAACAGTTTTTTTCATTGAGACACTCTGGCCTATACCACTGGCTTCACCAATCTTCCAAAAAATGCTACAGCTTTTGCACAATCTACAGCACTTGAAACCATGATGAATACAACAACCTTTAGTGGGTTAATTCTCCCACATCCACTGAAGATCAAAACATCTTGATACTTTATGCATAATGTCGAATGGACAAGCTGTAGCATTTTTCGGAAGATTGGCGAAGCCAGTGGTATAGGCCAGAGTGTCTATTTGATAGTCTATTTTATCGTAAAATACCAAAACATGCTGTCCATTCGACATTATGCATAACTATACTCTGATAGTCTATTTTAGCCTAATACCAAAAGTTTTATTCGCAGTATTGCAAGAGTAAAGCTATTATAAAAAAATAAAAAATTAATAATGGGTCGGCCGTTTTCTTTGCACGTAAGTGTATATGCTGAAACTTAAAAATACTTAATCAAAGTAGTTATTACGATGGATTTGACTGTTACTACGTGGTAATCCATATCAAAATTAAATGAAACTGTTACTATGTTGTTTACCAATTTTATTCATTATATTTATATACAGGTGTTTCATTAAGCGTGACCACCGGCTGTATCTAAGAAACTATGTAAGTGACCAAAAGAAATCACTGGAAATTAGTTTTAAGTCTCTACCTCCGCCGCTAGAGGGCGTAGCATCTATCGCTAAATACAAAAACAGATTATTTATCAAAAATCCGCTAAATTGAGCTAGGTTAAAAATATACAAATCGTATCTACGCTGAATTTAACTCAATTTGAACTACTCACTTACTACTCGCACATATGAAGCAAGGCAGAGCAGGAAAGTGTGATCATTAAACTGAGTGTAACTTTTGTTAGATTAACCGAAATTAATCATGTTAGTCTCATTTGATAGGTAATTGAAAGCACTTTAAATCACTGTCTACTCTCGTTTACTTTAGTTCTTATAGAAAGCACTAGAGGGCGTTTTTTTGATTAACCGACATATTTTCTAGATTTTCTTAAAAATTTCAAATTATAACCTATAGTTCTTCTACGCTAGTTTATTTTAGGAAGGAATACTAAAAAAAGTGCTGAAAACCTTATCCTGATATCTTTATCCTAACCAAAGATATAGCAAAAAGTCTCATAGATTTGCCCATTTTCAACCGCGTACCATATAAAAATATATTTTAAAATCTAGTAGGCCTTTAGGCTCTTTTGTTTTATGTTCATGATGTCAAAAACAATAATTTAAAGAAAAACGGAGAGGGCAGTTTGGTGGTGTAGTGGTTAGAGTGTTGTACTGCCACGCCACGGACCGGGGTTCAAATACCGGCCTAACAAGTTGTCTGCATTTATATAGATTAGGATAAAAATGCCAAACACTCCGTGTTCTCGGATGTGACGTTAAATGTATGTAGGACCCGTGTACTGCCTGGATGCGTGCACGTTAAAGATCCCTACCGGTGGGTTGGAACTCCCACCGGGTTCGGCAAAATTCCCGGATAGCTGTAGACCTAATCTCCGGCGTCGTAGCAGCGGGAGGAAAGCACAATGGGCCTAATGAGGCCTAAGTGCAGTGCAGAAATGCGCAATCCCCAAAGAACCAGAACCAGACCAGAAAAACGGAGATCACTTTTTCCCATTTATATATTTTGGAAAGCCAATATGGAAATAAATCCTTGATTATTTAAAATCTCAAAATATAGTAGGCTATGGGATTAGTAAAAAGTTTAAAATAGCGTATTTACTACAATTAAAAACACTTATTACAATACTTTATTGGAACACTAACATACAAAACAAAAGAAAATAAAACGAATACAATAATTAAATCTAGCTTCGCTGGTAGAGGGCACAATTTCTAACGCAAAGGAGAAAAACAAAATGTTATTCAAAATGCAAAATTAATCTGCATATGTTAAAAATATGTAAGTATTAATCTACTCTAAATTGTGTTCGATTTCAATTACCTTCTCGTTTCTTTTGCTTTTACATAAGTCCCAGATGAAAATGGAGAAGTCTAATTATTAAAATGGTTGTAACTTTAGTTAGGTTTAACCGAATTTATTAAACTTTGACAAAATTGATAAATAATTGAATTCATTTTTAAACACTGTGTATTCTGATTTAATTTAGTGTCTATAGTAAAGATCAGAGGGCGCTATTAGTACAAAATACCCCATTCTGCACAATTTTCAATATATCTCCGGTTTGGATAAAGATATTAGGATGCGGTTTTCGCCAGTTTTTGCACTACTTCTTATTTTCTGACATTCGTTGTTTTTTAAAAGAGTTCAATTTTAAGCTTTAAACGAGTGTTTTCCACTCCCAGACTAAGCATGAAGTAACATTTCGAGTTTAGAAAAGCCCCGTGATAATTTGTCTCGGGTCGCGCGGCGACCCGAGACAAATTTTCTGGGCTTTTCTAAACTCGAAATTTTACTTCATGCGCCACCCGTATAAAACAGATTTCAAGTGAAGTTCGAATATACATAAACTTCACAATATTTTATTGTTTTAAACGAGTGGCGCATGCAGTAAAATTTCGAGTTTAGAAAAGCCCAGAAAATTTGTCTCGGGTCGCTGCGCGACCCTCGACAAATTTTCACGGGGCTTTTCTAAACTCGAAATTTTATTTCATGCTTAGTCTGGGAGTGGAAAACACTCGTTTAAATCTTCAAATTGAACTTAAAAAAAAAAAACAAGGAATATCTAAAGATTTACAGAAAATAGGCTGAATGTGGAATACTTATACTTAAAAGAAAAACTTTTTAACTTTAAGGATTAATTCCGGCTTAGCCGTAAACTTGGATATAGATAAACTTGGATATTGATAAGTTATGTTAAATCTTCATATTTTGATCCCAGGAATCTATGGTTAAGCAGTGTCATTATCTTACTTGATAATAACACTCACACTGTCATACTTAATAATGACACTCACACTGTCAAAACTGAAGTCGTTAACATATTTTATATACCGAGAGTTTTATGTAACACCGAACATTTTCATAACGAGAATATTTTTATTTAATCTTATATTTTCTAACTTTGTTTCTATTTATTTCATTTTATATTTTCTAAATTGTATTTTGCTGACACATTTTCATTTATATGTATTACCTTGTAATTACTTATTTCTTGAAAATAAATTACTTTTATTATTATTATTATTATTATTATTTCTTTTAAGTATACATATGCATTTCGTTGTACATTTTCCGACGCTCGGTTTATTAAGAGAATTTAATTAGAACTTTAAACGAGTGTTTTCCACTCCCAGGCTAAGCATGAAGTAAAATTTCGAGTTTAGAAAAGCCTGAAAATTTGGTTTGGTCGCGTAGCGCGAAGCGCGGAGCGGCCAAACCAAATTTTCAGGCTTTTCTAAACTCGAAATTTTACTTCATGCGCCACCGGTACAAAACACTGGCATATTACGAAGTTTAAAACACACTGCTAACTTTACATTGAATCAGTGTTTTGAACCGGTGGCGCATGAAGTAAAATTTCGAGTTTAGAAAAGCCTGAAAATTTGGTTTGGCCGCTCCGCGCTTCGCGCTACGCGACCAAACCAAATTTTCAGGCTTTTCTAAACTCGAAATTTTACTTCATGCTTAGCCTGGGAGTGGAAAACACTCGTTTAAAGTTCTAATTAATTTCTCTTAATAAACCGAGCGTCGGAAAATGTACAGCGAAATGCATATGTATACTTAAAAGAAATAATAATAATAAAAGTAATTTATTTTCAAGAAATAAGTAATTACAAGGTAATACATATAAATGAAAATGTGTCAGCAAAATACAATTTAGAAAATATAAAATGAAATAAATAGAAACAAAGTTAGAAAATATAATTCTCTTAATAAACCGAGCGTCGGAAAATGTACAACGTATGCATATGTATACTTAAAAGAAATATTCTCGTTATGAAAATGTTCGGTGTTACATAAAACTCTCTGTATATAGATTCCTCTCAGTATACTTGTTTTATAAAACAAGTGTACTGACAGTGAACGTGACATCTATCATTCTGTATAAAAAAAGCTTTTGATAATGGCATCACTGCCGAAACGTGGAGTGCAAAGAAACAATTTATTATTTCTATATAATTAATAAAAGAGGTAAAAAACAAAGTAATAGTTTCATTTCATTTTAAAGTAGTCATCGATAATAACAAAACATTTAAGGCACCTCAATCTGAACTTTTTTATATGATTATATTTCTGTGAATTGCAATATTTTCTTATCTTCAATATTTTTAAACAAGGTGTCACACCACGATTGCTCAACGAGTACATACATCTTTTTGCTATTGTTCGACTATGTATATTTACAATCTTGTAAAATTAAAATTTTACCTGGACACCCCTTAAACGTGCAAGCAGCATTATCTATATCTTCTCCTTTATCCGCGCATGTGCAATGGTTGCAATCATTCGTGAAAGTTTTACCAGGTGAACATTTTACTGTAAAGTACAAGAAACAATATACAGAATAAAACTACATACTTAAAAATTGCATCAAGTTAATGCGGTGTAAATGCAGTTGCCTACAATAAACTGTAGACCGTTAGTACAGGCAACTAAATGCACACCATCTTGCTTTTATAATTGCAGATCTGATTCATTTAAAATTAAACATATGCGGGCCGATTCTGTAATCAGAATGTTTAATTTAACGCGTATGTTAATTTTTAACCTTCTAAGTAGTATGGTTTTTTTGTTATGCCATACAAAACCGTCTTGTTTACTTCATGCGCCACGCGTATAAAAAACTGATTTCAAGTGAAGTTCAAAATAAGTTTGATCTTCCAAAATTTAAACGAATTGAGCATTTTGCTTACGGAGTTTTTTTGCATAATTATACTTACACATATATCGTAAACAAAACTACTCTAATTTTGAAAAAAAATAATATATACATTTTATTTTGACCTCGGCTCTTGGCTGCTGTTTGATTTAATTATTTTCGATTTTAAATTAACTTATCCAATACACACGTTATATAATTCATATGGACGTCACAACGCATTTATTGAACATCCATGGCTCCAGAGTGTGCCAATTTCCCCATAAGAAAGTGGCACCCTCTGGTGGCATTCGAACCCACGACCCTCTGGCCCAAGAGCAGGAGCTGTACTCACTGACCCGCGAGGGTCCCCTAAATGAATATTGTTTGCTCCTAACATATATCAAATTATACATGTACTTTGTTTTATGTTAAAGGCGTTTACTTTATACTTTATTACTAAGTTTGTATCGTATGTTCAATAAGAAGTTGGCTACGCGCTTTAGAATTTGAGATATAAAACGTCAAGCATAATAATTATAATTTATCATTTCAGAGTTGTCAACTTACAATATTTTCCACGGCACTCTAAAGGTTTTTTTTTTATTGAACATATGATACTAATATTTATAATAATAATAATAATAAATTTATTTTCAATCATCCAGAGATTTACATTTATAATTAAATTTTAATACTTATTTATAGAAATTAAAAATAATATTAGTGCAAATAGGACTAAGAACAACTATAAAGTTGATCTAAGTCTTACCCCCTCAAGTGAGAACAGAAAGCTCATCACATGTACATAGTAAAAAAACAAATTATAATTTGTATTTATAACTTACAATGATCAGCGTTGATTTCTTGTAGGACAACTGCAAAGACGCAAACGATCAAAATACTGGCGAAGTATTTCATTTTCGAAACTGTTCACGCTAACTCACACCAGTATTTTGACAAAGTGGGCTTTTATACGGATTTGGATTATTCTAAAAATGTTCATATCACCGATTGCTTGAGTGATATGTTGACCATTTTTGGCCTTTCCTCATTTATCAGAAAAAAATGCAAAGTATGTACAAATGCAGTTATTAGTAAACTTCACTACATGTTTTTACGAGCCTTGCGGTGAACACGAATTTCCGTAAACACATATTTTTGTTCGTTGATTTAGAAAGGTATTACAAAGTAATGCACAGTTAATATTTAACATTAGTGAGGTAAAGGTACCAAAATAAATTATCTTGAAGCCGTTTAAATAATCTCGCAGTTCAATGGTTAACCTTCTCAATGAGAAAACTGATATCCTATATGCCCCAATGTTCAATTTCTTGTGATATGATTAAAACAAATTCTCGTCTAGAGTGCTTTGAATTTTATATTTAAAAAAACATGATATTGGCACTAAAAGTGGCAGCTCGGTAGAGGTTTTATTATTATACATTCAATGCAAACATTTTTACTGAAATTTCACAATTAACCCATTAACGCCCAAGCAATTATAAAGTTAACTTTAAAAGATGATTCTAGGTAAAATGTTGAACTTCTTTTTACACACAGTGATTTTTTCTATTAAATATACATAATGCATACGCTGTAAATGTTCAGGCATTCGTCGATTTTATATAAAAACGTGCAATATGAAGTTGTGAACGAGTGTTTCCACTCCCACACTAAGCATGAAGTAAAATTTCGAGTTTAGAAAAGCCTGAAAATTTGGTTTGGTCGCGTAGCGCGAAGCGCGGAGCGGCCAAACCAAATTTTCAGGCTTTTCTAAACTCGAAATTTTACTTCATGCGCCACGCGTATAAAACACTGAAGTATTGTGAAGTTAAAAATACATTGACATTATTTTTTTTTAAATGAGTATTAATCGAAATATTTGAATAACAAAATATTTACATTTTTCTTTATACATTTTTAAGTCAGGTCAAATAATAAAATTTATCAAATTAACTTATTTAGTAGTTTCATTAACAAAAAATTAATAATGGTGCGTATATGCACCAATGGCTTAATGGGTTAATGCTGATGGGTTAATGGGTTAATGCTGCCACATGTGACATTTAATTTGATTTATTCACTGATGCCAACATAATTTAAAATAAAGAAAACAATCAAAGCACTCTAGAGGAGAAAAGTTTTCGATCATATTGTATAATATTACTATACTATTTACTCACTGTTGTGATACTGTCCAGGGCATTGATTGATATAATAATTATTTGTCATACTTGAAAATGATGATAAATATGTCAATACTAGAGTAGTAATATAAAAACTATAATTTTCCGTTTTGCCAAATTTTCTATAAATACATGAAATATGAAGAGATTATTATTTCCCGAGGGTGGCTAGCTACATCCCGATGGCGAAGCCGGAGGGATGTATAGCCAACCAAGGGAAATATTTTCATATTTCCCGTGTTGTAATCAAGATTTTTTTGTAATTGAAGCAATATCTTTCTAAAGGTAGGAAAATATTGGCATAATTTTTTGAATTTATTAATAACGTTGGAGGGCCTTCTAATTATCATAGTTGACTGGTCTGGCGTGGGTCCGACTTTTTCATCAGTTCATAATTGGAAATGTCATACGTACTAGCGCAAATGGCGAAAGCCTGTGAATGTTGATTCCAGTCAAATCTTGATCTGCGTCTGAAAAAAATGTATGCAGATATTCGCGAATGGAGGAGCCAACATTTCGTGAACGGTGCTGCCGCAAATATTTTACTGGCGTTTTTTGAAGATTTAGTATGTTGTTATAATTTCAGTTATTTTTGAGGAGGTAGTCACAGAAATATTTACCAAATACGTTGTGGCCTAAATTTTCAATGCTAAGATTAATGTTACATTTGAAAGAAAAAAATAATGTTTAAATGTTCGATGAAGTGGAGGTGTTTGCGAAGAACAACAACAATGGGTATATGTTGAAATAATTTGTCACTTAACCCGTGGTGAAACATATTTAATTAATAGTAGAATAGTAAAAACACTTGGTTTGTTTTACTGGTTTAATTAGTGAAAATACCAAGTGTTTTGGGGACCCTCGTGGGTCAGTGAGTAGAGCTCCTGCTCTTGGGCCAGAGGGTCGTGGGTTCGAATCCCACCGGGGGGTGTCACTTTCTTATAGGGAAATTGGCACCCTCTGGAGCCATGGATGTTGTATGAATGCGTTGTGATATCCATATGAGTTGTATAACCTGTGTATGTGGATAAGTTAATTTAAAATCGAAAAATTATAATACAAATGGCTGCTGACTGTATGGCCAAGAGCCGAGGTCAAAAAAAAACCAAGTGTTTTTTCTTTATCAAAGTTCTACTATTAATCAAGGATATGTTTCTAAGATATCGGAGGTGTTGTCCCGACAGCAGTTGAATTTTTTTTTGCGAGAAGCACCCAACGAGAATGATTGGAGCAAACATTTGGTGAAAACATTTTGTTGTCACTTTTTGATAATCCATATTTTCCACGGGAAATAAGAACGTTTCATATTTTCCTCGGAAAATATCAGTATGTTATGACACATCGTAACCAAGGCAATATTATTCATTATTGTTGCAATCAGAAAAATAATATAGCTCACAATGAGTTTAATAATTTCGTCTGATAATTAATCAGTCAGGTCGTTATCAGCGATCAGTCAGGTCGTTATCACCGATATAAAATTTTAAGGAAATCCATTTAGGAATTTTTAATTTATTAATTTTGATATTTTTATTTAATAAAGCAATGATTTAAATACAGGAATTTTGTCTTTTAAGTATACATATGCATACGCTGCAAATTTTCCGACATTCATCGTTTTTTTAAGAGTTAAATTTAAAACTTCTAACGAATGTTTTCCACTCCCAGATTAAGCATGAAGTAAAATTTCGAGTTTAGAAAAGCCTGAAAATTTGGATTTGAAGGGGCGCGCGAGCGAAGCGAGTCGCGTCCCAACAAATCTAAATTTTCAGGCTTTTCTAAACTCGAAATTTTACTTCATGCGCCAGGCGTATAAAACACTGAAATAGTTTAAGTTCAAAATATTCGTCTTTAGCACACTGCTTTAGTAGAATATTTTGAATTTCAAAATATTTAAATGTTATATACGCGTGGCGCATGAAGTGAAATTTCGAGTTTAGAAAAGCCTGAAAATTTGGTTTGGTGGCTTCGCTTCGCTACGCGATCAAACCAAATTTTTATGCTTTTCTAAACTCGAAATTTTACTTCATGCCTAACCTGGGAGTGGAAAACCCTCGTTTAAAGCTTCAATTTGAACTCATTTAAAAAACAACGAATGTCAGAAGATCTTTTGTCTATATTGGGATATGCAGGTATAATGATAGTAATAAAGAATATTTATTTAGCACTTTTGCTATACATGAAAAATTACTATTACAAATTTAACTAAAAATATATATATGTATATAAAAAACTGTCGTATGTAGTAAGTATAACAATAATGTACCTTAAACTAGAAAATTAAATAATATAAGATAAACAAACCAAAAATATAAAGAGTAAACAAACACAACATAATAAACAAATAGGACATATTGCACAACATTTTACATTAATCATTAATCAACTTAAAATCATATTGCGTATCAGTCTTGTATTCATAAATTGAAATAATCAAATTATATTTTACAACACAAGTCTTATACATATACTTTTACATGCTTATTATGAGTTCTTGTAATAACAATTTAAATAAAACACTTAACTTTGTTTTACCACTTTTATTATACTTTTCAGTGACTATAGTTTGGACTTCAAGCTAGTTATTATCAAATTAACTTAGTTTGATAATGACTAGCTTGTAGTCGAAACTATAGTCACTGAAAAGTAAAATAAAAGTGGTACAACAAAGTTAAGTGTTTTAATTAAATTGTTATGAAGATGTGCCACAAAGTAAATGCCAATCAAATTAAAGACTTGTAATAACAGTTTGAATGTGTTAATACTCTCTACAGCAGTGGTGGGGAAACTTTTTTTAAGACGGGCCATTTGTAATAACCAGACAATCGTAGCGGACCAAAGAATAATGCTTAATCGTAGGTAGGTAGTTTTTATGCGGGTCGTCACATTACGAAGTAAGAACGCGTTCAAACATTCTCACGACGGCACTCTTAAACGGGCCGGATTAAACCTTTCCGCGGGCCGGACTTGGCCCGCGGGCCGTAGTTTCCCCATCACTGCTCTACAGCCTTAATGTTTTTAGGAAGAATATAATATTCTATAGCAGCCCTGTAGAATAATGTATTTTGTCAATGTTTTGGGTTTTTGTGGCAAAGATATATACTTAAAAAAAGTCTGTGTGAGGGAGGGAGTAGAGGGTGACAAAATATTTCCCTGCATAGGTACCAGCTGACCTTGCTACGTCATTGTGTATATAAAAAAAGTCAGATTTAAAAAAGTAACTTTATAAATGAAATTGCCAATTCTTGGTTGCAGAATACTTCAAACATTAAAAGTGCGATTCTTTTCGCAATCTACAACAAGTTAGTCTTACAAAGACTATTGCGAAAACAATCGCACTTTTAATGTTTGAAGTATTCTGCAACCAAGAATTGGCAATTTCATTTATACTTATGTTTGAACGGTAACGTGACCGTCAGTCTAAGGTGTCAAATTGTTTAGAGGGAATGGCAAAGCTATACTGATGAGAGATAAATCTCGAAACGCGTCTATAGATGGCCTGAATAATTTGACCTAACATGTTACATTTGCAGTAAATTACTGTATGTAACAGCAAACACTTGTTATATAATTTAATGTCCGTCGGGGTATTAGCTCGGGAAGTAGTGGTTTCAATGAGTGTTTGATATAATTTTTGTAAGACTAACTTGTAGATTGCGAAAAGAATCGCACTTTTAATGTTTAAAAGTAACTTTAATAAGTAGTTACGCAGGAAATGTGAACATTCTGCTTTTAGAGGTTACATTTCAAGGCTTTGGGATAAAAACGAATGATGTCATTTTAGTATGCTGATTTTATTTAAACAGATTTTTTGACAAATTATTCTTCAAGTGGGAAACAAATTGAGCGTCACATTCGCAATCTTCCGTAGGACAGGACCATCGGGCATCAACGGTGCAACTATATCCTAAAATGTACAAGTACATTAGTTTCGAAATTTTACAATATAGAAGAAGAGTTTAAATAAATCAAAGATTAACTCTAAAAGTTGATTTTAGGTAAAATTCTGCACTGATTTTTTATGATGTCTATGAACGACTTATTGTATAACATTCGGTGAATTTTTCTTTTAAATATGCATAATGTATACGCTCTGAATTTTCAGGCATTCGCCGATTTTTTTATAAAAACGGGCAATATGAAGTTTAGGACAAGTGTTTCCACTCCCAGACTGAGCATGAAATAAAATTTCGAGTTTAGAAAAGCCCCGCGTAGAAAATTTGTCGAGGGTCGCGCAGCGACCCGAGACAAATTTTCACGGGGCTTTTCTAAACTCGAAATTTTACTTCATGCGCCACGCGTACTTAACACTGAATTATTGTGAAGTTAGAAATACACTGTTTTTTTTTTAAATGAGTAATAATCGAAATATTCAAATAACAAAATGTTTGTATAGTTGAGGCTATTAGTTGTTGAAACTCTATAATATCACATTAATAAAACACTTAATTTGTTTAGGTTTCAAACAATTGTTGTAGTACAATAAATATAATTTTGAAACCTAAACAAATTAGGTGATTTATCAAAGTGAAACATTTTACTTCATAGATTTTTAAGTCAGGCCAAATAATGTAATATATCAAATTAACTTATTTAGTAATTTATTTAACAAAAAAATAAAAATATTGCTTGAATGGCGCTTAATGGGTTAAACAGTTTGATATTTTGTAAATTATGTGGGATTACATTATGCCTAAGACAGAATATGTAATTGATGCTCCAAGAAATTAAAGCACCACTTTACAATATCTTTAAGAAACTCACTTTTTAAGTTTAGCTTTGTGTTTATTATTTCATTTTTTTGCAACTTGTCAAAATAAACACAAGATTCGAAGAATTTTTCGTTATTTCAAAGATGCTAACGTAAAATATATACACAAAAATAGTACACATTTTTAAAAATTTCGAGAAATTGCATTTCGATGACAAGAAAAATATGTATTTCACTTCAATCTAAATTTTCTTCTAATTTCAGATTTCTATAAATTGCAATATTGTTTTATCTTCATTTTTAGTAAAATGCGCAAAAATAGTACACATCAAGGCTGTAGCCAGGGAGGGGGACAAGGGGGTTCAAATCCCCCACGAAATCTTTAAAATGTTAAATTTTTGTATGTAAAAGCGGCCCTGAAAACGCAAAAACAATATTTTTACTAGAAAAATCCGCCCCTACATTTTTTTAGCTACGGCCTTGGTACACATTTTCAAAATTTTCGAGAAATTGCATTTTGATGACAAGAATTTCACCTCAATCTGCACTTTCTTATTAGTTCAGATTTCTATAAATTGCAATATTTTCTTATCTTCATTTTCAGTAAGATATCATATCATGCTTTTCTAGCTGCTTCACTGAGTTTAGCTTTTTGCTATTTTTTAGGTATGTATATTTTAAATCTTGTGCAATAATATCCTTACCGGGACAAGCCATCTTAGTGCAACCAGCATCATTTGTATCATCTCCACTATCTGGGCAATTGCAAGTGTTGCAATCACTCTTGTATGTTTTACCAGGTGAACATTTCACTGCAAAGTATAAGACAAAGTATATATACAGTGTGTACAAAAATATTGTTTTAATGAATATTTGAAGGTCTCATTCATCAAGACTGAATTTTTGCAGAAAGTCGATATTAATTTTAATTCGTTTTTTATATTTTGTAAAAAGAATGAAATAACTTTAAGGACCAATTGCATTAAAACAATATTTGTAATGTTTGTTAATTAACGTTAGGTTAAATTTACGCCAAATTTTTTGGCTTTTCTAAACACGAAATTTTACTTTATACCTAATCCAGGATCGAAAATACTCGTTTAAGTTTTGAATTGACCATTTTTATAAAAACAACAAATTTCTGCAAGTTTATCTAACACTGTAATTATTGGGATATGTGTACTTGAATAATTCCCGGTATATTTCCAATGATTTTCACAACAAGACAATTACAGAACTTAATTTTTATTTTAAATAACATTTTGTAAATAACAAACTTGATTATGATTTCACTATTTATTAGTTGACACTGCAACAATTTTTCGTCGCACAGTGGCTTCATCAGGCAGAAGCCACTCTGTGGCGAAACAATTGTAGCAGTGTCAACTAATAAACGTTAAAATCTTAAACAAGTGTGTTATTTACTAAAGTTTGCAATGGAAAAAAAAATAGTATACTACTTTCTTGTACAAGAAAATAGTATACTATTATCTATCATGGTGTAATACAAAAAATATGACCAAACCAAATAGAACATGTCCTATTTCCATTATACAAAATTGTACAAGATTTGAGTTTGTGTATTACACCATGACAGAAAATAGTATACTATTTTCTTGTACAAGAAAATAGTATACTATTTTCTATCATGGCGTAACACACAAAATATGACCAAACCAAATAGAACATGTCCTATTTCCATTATACAAAATTGTACATGATTCGCGTTTGTGTATAAAAACTTAATAGAAAATAGTATACAATTTTCTTGTACAAGAAAATAGTATACTATTTTCTATCATGGTGTAACACACAAAATATGACTAAACCAAATGGAACATGTCCTATTTCCATTATACAAAATTGTACATGATTTGCGTTTGTGTATTACACCATGATAGGAAATAGTATACTATTTTCTTGTACAAGAAAATAGTGTCGTCTAATACAAGCTTAAAAGTGTAGATATGGAATTTTACCAAATAACAGCTTTAGCTATTAAATTCTTTAAATAACTTTGTTGTCTGTAAAAGCAGTATTGATATTATTTCTTTTATGTAATATTTTAATGTTTATTGTGCGTTTTGTCTTATTCTTAGTGTAATTTTATTTGACATTCTTGTAATTTTATACATTGTGTATATTTACGTATTTGTTGACGATATTTTTATTACCCAATTCTTTAAAATTCTTTGTATTGATATTATGATTTAAAAATGGTTATTCGTTTATAAATCATTTTTAATAAAAGTTCTTAAAATTGTCTTTAAATTTAATTATTTGCTCCTAACATTTATTTAATTATAATGTATATAGTTTGTTTTATGTTGAAGACGGTTTTTTTATTGTAAGTACCGTATGTTCAATTAATAAAAAAACCTGTAGAATGCCATGGAAAATATTGTAGGTTGGCAACTCGGAAATTACGTTTTATAATTATTATGTCTGACGTTTTATATGTCAATTTCTAAAGTGTGTAACCAACTTAAATTTTAAAAAAGATTAAATCATGGCACCGTAGAGGTTTTTTTAATTGAGCATACAAGAGATACAAGTAAATATTTATTAATATTATTAAAACCTTACAATGATCAGCGCTGATTTCCTGTAGGACAATTGCAAAGATGCAGACGAGCAAAACACTGGCGAAGTATTTCATTTTTGAAACTGTTGACGGAAACTTATACCAGCATGTTGAAAAAATTATCCTTTTATACGGATTTGTATTATTGCAAACATTTCCATATCAACAGATTGCTCGAATTGCGAATTTTCCAACAGTGCTAAGCATTTCGGTTGTTTATCATTAGTCATAGAAAAAATGCACAGAATGTTTAATGCACTTCAATGTAGTTTTATAAGTTTTGTAGTGAAAAGGAAATTTCCGTAAACACATATTATCCATTGTTGATTTGGAAATGTCTAGAAATGCAGTTGTAATAATAGTTATTAATAATTATAATAGTTACAAAGTGAAACCTTCCCAACTGTGTTGTTTCACTTCAAATAGTTATTTCGTTTTTAAGATAAATGTAACTTTAAAAATGTATGTAAATAAAGAGATTAGGATTACACAACTCAACGAAGAAATAAAAAAAATTTCTCCTTGGGTTTATTTCATGAATTTCTTTTTCATTATGCACCAAAATTAAGGCAATGTATCCAAATTCTCTATAAAGTTTGCTTTTCTAGTGGTAATACTAATAATACAGATTGTTCAGTTGTTATACAATAGATTATAGTTTGTTATTGATAACACTGGTCGGCATGAAAATCGGCCCTGACACCATTCCTGCTGATTCTTATGTAAAATGACCTCCTGAATCCGAATATGATCCCCGTTTTCCCCCATCACC
The DNA here is from genome assembly GCA_932526585.2 of Philonthus cognatus. Classification (NCBI taxonomy): domain Eukaryota; kingdom Metazoa; phylum Arthropoda; class Insecta; order Coleoptera; family Staphylinidae; genus Philonthus; species Philonthus cognatus. The sequence continues at coordinate 50,291,341 of OW052247.1, read as the reverse complement.
CACCGTTTTCGGGGGAGGCCCCCCACCTATTTTTATCACTTTTCGATAATTTGTAGGGATGAATAGGATTATTTTAGCCTTTACGTTTCTTCTGAGGTTCTAGAGAGGTGAAAAGTTCCAAAACATGAACATTTGTAGCAAGGAGGTAGATTTGGGGGGGGGGGGGATTTGCCCCCTTAAATTGTAAAAAAAATCCTTAAAAATGATCGATTTTTCCGTTTTTTTCGCAGTTTTTTCACTTATTTTCTACATATTCCAGCTTCCATCCCCCCTCATCCTCCCCCAAACAATAAAAATATATAGCAACAATAATAAAAATATATTGCAACAATAATAAAAATATATAGCAACAATAATAAAAATATATAGCAACAGTTCGGAAGATTCACTGTACCACGCTGGCGCTCTTAATACCTCGCGCGCACAGGTTTGCCCAGGAATTTTCATGCTTTGACAGGTTTAAACTTGCATTGCTCTTGTCACTATAGACCTGCACTGTAATCCTTATCTTCCCTCAGTACATCTCTAGCGATCGTAGAGTCAACTTGTCGGTGCTCTAGGCGGGGATTCTGTGTTTCCAAGTTGTTTAAATTGTGTATAACGGTAGACATTTTTTAATTCCGGCTTTTTCCAAGTGAATTGCAATACGTGAGTGTGAGTTGTGATTAATATCGAGCATTTATTTACTGTTTAATTATGCCACGCGAGTGTAAAAATCATCCCGATAGCTTCTGCTATGTTTGCGGGGAATTGACTTTAAAAGCGCAACGAAAACCCCTTTCTCCGCTTCTTAAAACTGCTTATAAATTTTACTTTGATTGCCAAGTTGGCGATCAGGACAAGAATTGGGCTCCAACAGTTTGCTGCACTACTTGTTACAGTAGCTTGACCAAATGGCTCAAAGGTACCCGTAAATCAATGCCATTTGCTGTGCCCATGGTTTGGCGCGAACCTCGCTGTCATCTCACAGATTGTTACTTTTGTATGACTTCCACCGTCGGGTTATCTAGCAAAAGTAAGCATACAATTCAGTATCCTAGTATCCCTTCAGCTCTAAGACCAGTTCCTCACAACGAATCTTTGCCAATCCCAGTACCCCCAAAAACCTATACTCTAGAGCCAGAAACGGATTTGAAAGACTTTGAGCCACAGCCAGGACCATCTTATGATACGTTCACCGATGATGAAGAGTGTTCTGCTGATTCAGCTCATCGAAAACCTCACCTCGTTACTCAGTCGGAATTGAATGATCTCGTCAGGGATTTGGAGTTACCTAAGAGTAAATCTCAACTTCTTGGATCTCGACTTCAGCAGTGGAATCTCTTAGAAAAGGGTGTAAAAATCTCTTCTTACAGGACTAGGCAGTCAACCCTGAAATTACTTTTTTTCGGCAGATGAAGGCTTAGTGTTCTGCCCTAATTCAAATGCATTGATGATAGAACTGAAGATGCCATGTGACCCAGACAAATGGAGACTGTTTATAGACTCATCAAAGACAAGCTTGAAAGTTGTCCTATTGGCCAATGGGAATGAGTTACCGTCACTCCCGGTTGCATACTCTGTGGATATGAAGGAGACGTACGAAAACATCAGCCGGATCCTTGATAAAATCAAATACCATGATTATAATTGGAAAATTTGCGCTGACTTAAAAGTTGTTGCTCTACTCATGGGCCTGCAATCGGGCTTCACAAAATACTGCTGTTTCCTATGCGAATGGGACAGCCGAGCCCGAGACAAACATTACATCGTACGGAACTGGCCTCTCCGAGAAAGTTTTACTCCCGGTCAGAAAAACGTCGCTCACGATCCTCTGGTCCCGAAAGAAAATATTTACTTGCCGCCTTTGCACATCAAACTCGGATTGATCAAACAGTTTGTGAAAGTAATGGACAAGACCGGTGATGCATTTCAATTTTTGAAAACTAAAATCCCTCGTCTTAGTGAGGCTAAAATCAAGGAAGGAGTTTTCGTGGGCCCCCAGATTAGACAACTTTTCCAAGATTCGACGGTTATTGAACACCTTAATCGAAAAGAAAAACGAGCTTGGATTGCATTCCAAAACGTGTGTGAGAACTTTTTGGGTAACAAAAAAAGTGATGATTATGTCGCTCATGTCGAGGAATTGCTGTTAGCGTACAAGGCCATGGGGTGTAACATGTCTCTTAAAGTGCATTTCCTTCACTCACACCTGGACTTCTTCCCTGAAAATTTAGGAGCAGTTTCGGATGAACACGGGGAACGGTTTCATCAAGACATCTCTAAGTTCGAGAGGAGATTTTCGGGGAAGTAAAATGCGAGCATGTTAGCAGAGTATTGCTGGTTTTTGATACGAGAAACTTCTACCTCAGGGTACAAAAGGAAAGCAAGCACCAAATGAAGGCACTTATCTTAGTTATTTATTATTCTTTACATTTATTATTTTACATTTATTATTTTACTTTTTATTTATTATTCTTTACAGCTAAAATAATCCTTTTCACCCCACCAATGGTTGGGGGAAACGGGGGGAGTATTGAGAGCGCCAGCGTGGTACAGTGAATCTTCCGAACTGTTGGTATATATTTTTATTATTGTTGCTATATATTTTTACTATTGTTGCTATATATTGTTGCAATATATTTTTATTATTTGGGGGTGTTTGGGGGAGGATGAGGGGGAATAGAAGCTGGAATATGTAGAAAATAAGTGAAAAAATTGCGAAAAAAACGGAAAAAATTGATCATTTTGAATGATTTTTTTACAATTTAAGGGGGCAAATCCCCCCCCAAATCTACCTCCTTGCTACAAATGTTCATGTTTTGGAACTTTTCACCTCTCTAGCCCCTCAGAAGAAATGTAAAGGCTAAAATAATCCTTTTCATCCCTCCAAATTATCGAAAAGTGATAAAAATAGGTGGGGGGGGCTCCCCCGAAAACGGTGGGTGATGGGGGAAAACGGAGGTCATATTCGGATTCAGGAGGTCATTTTACATAAGAATCAGCAGGAATGGTGTCAGGGCTCGAAAAAAAAATTTTTTTTGCAGACCAGTGTAATGAGCACTTTGTGTCTCGAAATGCACATCTAACGATATAAATAAAAATTGAAGGAAGGAATAACACTCTCTTTTAGTGTAATAAACACTTCACGTAAACTCAAAAACTTACTGTTATTACAGAAGCAATAATTAATGTTGGTGTTTCAGTAGCCTGCATTTTTTGAAAGTAAGTTTCATATATCATTGAACTCAGAATGCAAAGAATGACATATTAAGAGTGCTTTTGAGGTTCTAATGGTAACTAGTAACTAGTAATTCGCCAGTTACATTTCTTTAAATTCATATGGAGATTAGGCAGGTTTTTTCTATTTATCTTAAAAGTGATATAAGAAGACTTGTCGGATTTTGCATCTATGCGAGCCACTGATATATCACCCCATAAACAAAAGAGAGCGATTGTTATATTTTTTATTTATACTAGGTTGGTATCGAGGCGAGAAAAGGAATATGAAATTCGCAGTACTGAGAATTTGACAAGAACCGAGAGACCAATTTAATGGCTGCTATTTTGGCATAGTAAATCCCAAGGACGGTCGAGTCAAGGTACGTCGATGGGCGTAACACAATATGAACACATATGTGTTTCAAGGTATGACAGAATTGTATCTCTCCATGTTTTCTTCTACCCCTTTCCTCGCAGGCCAAAGGTTGTGCGAGAGAGATCAATGACGTTGATTTGGTTACGTTTTTGAGTCTATCATAACCTCTCTTTCCGGCTTCGCTGTACTTTCGTAGATAGATTTTTAATATTTTGTGTTAAAAATAAGTGTTATTAAAATAAGACTTGCTGTTAGTGTTAAGTGTCGACCAACCGGTTTCAGTGAAAACCAAACGGTTTCAGTGAAATATATCGTGATGTACAAATTAAAATGTAAAATTCAGTCGAAATAATGCACAAAATAATCCGCCAGGGAGAGCGGACTCAATTTCGTCAAGGTCAAAAAGAGGAAAAGACCCTTAAATATGTATTTACATTATACAGAGAGTTTTTCTTTAAAACATAAGTATTCGAAATTTCAGCCTATTTTCTGTAAATGTTGAGATATTCCCTGTTTTTTTTAGGTTCATTTTAAAGCTTTAAACAAGTGATTTCCACTCCCAGACTAAGCATGAAGTAAAATTTCGAGTTTAGAAAAGCCCCGTGAAAATTTGTCATATACGAATATACATAAATTTCACAATATTTTAGTGTTTTATACGCGTGGCGCATGAAGTAAAATTTCGAGTTTAGAAAAGCCCAGAAAATTTGTCTCGGGTCGCTGCGCGACCCTCGACAAATTTTCACGGGGCTTTTCTAAACTCGAAATTTTACTTCATGCTTAGTCTGGGAGTGGAAAACACTCGTTTAAGCTTTAAATTGAACTCTTTTAAAAAACAACGTACATCTAAAGATTTAAAGAAAATAAGATGAATTTGGAAAACGTATACTTTAAAGAAAAGCTCCTTGTATATCCCGAAAATTCGAGTTTAAACAAGCCTAAAAATTTGGTTTGGTGTAAACATGTGTAATTCATTCGTTGTGTTTTTAGAGGAGTTCAATTTGAAGCTTCAAACGAGTGTTTTCCACTCCCAGACTAAGCATGAAGTAAAATTTCGAGTTTAGAAAAGCCCCGTGAAAATTTGTCTCGGGTCGCGCAGCGACCCGAGACAAATTTTCTGGGCTTTTCTAAACTCGAAATTTTACTTCATGCGCCACGCGTATAAAACACAGATTTTAAGTGAAGTTCGAATATACATAAATTTTACAATATTTTAGTGTTTTATACGCGTGGCGCATGAAGTAAAATTTCGAGTTAGAAAAGCCCAGAAAATTTGTCTCGGGTCGCTGCGCGACCCTCGACAAATTTTCACAGGGCTTTTCTAAACTCGAAATTTTACTTCATGCTTAGTCTGGGATTGGAAAACACTTGTGTAACGCTTCAAATTGAATTAAAAAAATTCAAATTCAAATTATTTATACTACTAAAGCAGTATTGTAAAAGTATATATTTTGAACTAAAAGTAAATATTAAATCAAAGGTCGTAACACTTCAATTCCAGATAGAATATTTTCGTTTGCTGAAACATGAATACGATAACGAAAACTTCAAAATAAGTATATAATTTTTGTCTAGCAAGGACTTGCCCTCTTTGATTAAGCATGAAATAAATATTTCTAGTTTAGAAAACCCCGAAAATTCCTACAAATGTAGGTTTAGAAATGTTCACAGTTTTCAACAGAGATTAGTTCAAGATAAGTAAACAGAGTTTACATAGGGATATGTATACATGATAGAAAAAATCGCTGTATGTACTAACAGGTAACTCGTATATACGCGTATTGATATTGAATTAATCTGATTAGTGGAGCGGAATCTCTCTAGACACTGATTGGTCAAATGGGCACACGCGTTTGATTAATTAGAGCTTAAGATGTCCTTTGATTAATTAACAGAACGCTATTGGGTTAAACGTCAATCAAACCGGGATTAATTAATAATCTCGGCGGCGGTGGCGGTTGTATGCAAATGCGCGTAATTAAAAAAGTATGCATAAATTAACTAATTGTAATTTTGTTAATTGTCCGTATATTTTTTCCTCTCTAGCCCCGTCTCTCTCCATCTATCCCAGTTCACGTGTTCCATGAAGACATTTGCATAACTAATGTCTTATTCTAATCTCTTTCTGTGAGTACTGTTAAGTGGGGTGTCATGGTTAATTTAATCCGCCGCTGAGGAATGATGGATTGCTCGGATTAGTTCTTTTGGACAATGGTGGTGATGATGATGAAATGTTTTTTTTCTCTTCGTTAAAATTAAAAGTAAAAAATGATTTAAATGAATTCCTGTACCACCATAATTACTGTTGTTTTAGAAGAAATATAATATAATTTTTTGCACGATCGATCCTTTTTTTTAATACTTACCACGTTTGTTTCCAGGACGGTAGGTTGTGTTTAGCAAGTTGCTATAAATAAGAAATCGGTAAGTGGAACCAAGGGGAGCCAATGCTTATGGAAGGACTGGAAATCGAGTAGAAAAGGAGAGACTATGGCCGGGATGTAGGGCAAGAATAAGACGACTATATACACCAATCACCGGTCTCGCTTCTGGATGCAGCCTCCAAACGCGGTTATCAAATTTTATATAGAGACTGGCTAACTAGATATATATGAACGGTGATGGAACTAAAGTTTTACTTACTGTTCAGTGAACGGTAAATGAAACTTGACATTCTCAGTAACTGATAAAAACAACTCAATTAGGATTGAAGGAAGTCAAAGTTCAGTAATCAAATTTGACAAAACGTCAGTGACATTTAAACGCGGTTATCAAATTTTATATAGAGACTGGCTAACTAGATATATATGAACTGTGATGGAACTAAAGTTTTACTTACTGTTCAGTGAACGGTAAATGAAACTTGCCATTTTCAGCAGCTGATAAAAACAACTCAATTAGGATTGAAAGAAGTCAAAGTTCAGTAATCAAATTTGACAAAACGTCAGTGGCATTCATAATAATTGCGAAGAAATGTTGTCCGTCTTCTCCGATCGATCAAAAAACGTTATATGCATCTCGAACAGTAAGTACAATACCGGTCTCAAACAATTATTAAAGTTGTCGCTCTCTCCACTCGATCCTTCTCCAAACAACCGTCTTTAATTGGTAAGAAATCCTTCCTGTACTGAATACTAAGTATACTATAAATTACATTTAATACCTGTATAATATTGTACGAACATGGTTAAAAAATATTGTTAATATTTGACGAATAAAGTACTAATAACCTTTCTTCACACTTTTATTTGAATTACCAAATGTACATTTCGGACACATTATTCGTCAAATTATTTTGATCTTCACGTAACTCAATCAATTTATTTATTGATAATATATTGAATATTATTATATTCAATATAGAACAATAGGTATAGCCAACACATTACTCTTTTACCCTGATGTCATAAAAAACAAAACACAGCATTACAAACGCATGTCTACTTTTTTGTTTGATTTGATTACTTTATTTATTTGACAATGGGCAGTTAAGTTATCTATATACAGGGACATTTTCTTGAATAATGTTACTAATCCAACGTGCTAATGTCCAATTTAACTGATTAACTGATGTTCTTGAAATGTCCGTTTGTTCTTGTTTGTAGTTCGATCTACGGGGAGTCTATCTTTTAAGTATACATATCCCAATTACACCATTTATGCTTTAAATTTGCAGATAATGGTTGTTTTAGTGTTAAATTTAAAGTTTAAAACGAGTGTTTTCCACTCCTAGGTTAAGCATGAAGTAAAATTTCGAGTTTAGAAAAGCCAGAAAATTTGGTTTGGTTGCGTAGCGCGAAGCGCGGAGCGACCAAACCAAATTTTCTGGCTTTTCTAAACTCGAAATTTTACTTCATGCGTCACGCGTATAAAACACTCATTCAGAGTGAAGTCTGTAATATACTGCCTAAGCTTGATCAGTATTTTATACGCGTGGCGCATGAAGTAAAATTTCGAGTTTAGAAAAGCCAGAAAATTTGGTTTGGCCGCTCCGCGCTTCGCGCTACGCGACCAAACCAAATTTTGTGGCTTTTCTAAACTCGAAATTTTACTTCATGCTTAACCTGGGAGTGGAAAATACTCGTTTAAAGCTTTAAATTTATCACTAAAACAAGCAATATCTGCAAATATTAAGCATAAATGCTGTAATTGGGATTTGTATAAATTTGCAGATATTGCTTGTTTTAGTGTTAAATTTAAAGCTTTAAACGAGTGTTTTCCACTCCCAGGTTAAGCATGAAGTAAAATTTCGAGTTTAGAAAAGCCAGAAAATTTGGTTTGGTTGCGTAGCGCGAAGCGCGGAGCGGCCAAAACAAATGTTCAGGCTTTTCTTAACTCGAAATTTTACTTCATGCGCCACGCGTATAAAACACTCATTCAGAGTGAAGTTCTTAATATACTGCTTAAGTTTGATCAGTATTTCATACGCGTGGCGCATGAAGTAAAATTTCGAGTTTAGAAAAGCCAGAAAATAGGGTTTGGCCGCTCCGCGCTTCGCGCTACACGACCAAACCAAATTTTCTGGCTTTTCTAAACTCGAAATTTTACTTCATGCTTAACCTGGGAGTGGAAAACTCTCGTTTAAAGCTTTAAATTTATTACTAAAACAAGCAATATCTGCAAATATATAGCATAAATACTGTAATTGGGATTTGTATAAATTTGCAGATATTGCTTGTTTTAGTATTAAATTTAAAGCTTTAAACGAGTGTTTTCTACTCCCAGGTTAAGCATGAAATAAAATTTCGAGTTTAGAAAAGCCGGAAAATTTGGTTTGGTCCCGTAGCGCGAAGCGCGAAGCGCGGAGCGACTAAACCAAATTTTCTGGCTTTTCTAAACTCGAAATTTTACTTCATGCGCTACGCGTATAAAACACTCATTTAGAGTGATGTTCGTAATATACTGCTTAAGTTTGATGAGTATTTTATACGCGTGGCGCATGAATTAAAATTTCGAGTTTAGAAAAACCAGAAAATTTGGTTTGGCCGCTCCGCGCTTCGCGCTTCGCGATCAAACCAAATTTTCTGGCTTTTCTAAACTCGAAATTTTACTTCATGCTTAACCTGGGAGTGGAAAACACTCGTTTAACGCTATTTTAACACTAAAACAAGCTATATCTGCAAATTTAAAGCATAAATGCTGTAATTGGGACATGTATACTTAAAAGAAAGACTCTTACGGAGTCTTTCTTTTAAGTATACATGGGACCGACAAACAAGAACGAACGGAAATTCCAAGAACACAAACCTTAGGTAAATTGGACATTAGCACATTGGATTAGTGACATTATTCAAGAAAATATGCGTTTTAAATGAAAATGATTTCCTTTTGGTTCTGCGACAAATTGTAAGTGGATTCTCTTTATTTCTAACATTTCAATTATTCTTTTACTTACTTTTAATACAAACCTTTTGCCCACTATTGAAAATCCGGTATGTATCTTCCTTAAATAGTTTTACCACAGTTCGAACGAGATTTTAAGCATTTTTATAAAATTGGCGCATTTAAAGTATTTTGACAGGCTTCCTAATTGATCATGATGATAGAAACGCCAAGTTAACATCCGGCGTGCCAAAAAATTGAAGATGTTCTGTTTCAAGCAGAATCCATTGATTGAAAACAAATAGAAGTTTATGACGTCAGGGTAAAATTACCCTTCTGCCCCGACGTCATTAACTTCTATCTGTTTTCAATCAATGGATTCTGGTTGAAACAGAACATCTTGTTGACTATATTTTGTAGTAGCAATATTGTACCGTGCGACCTTTTAAAACATGATTTAGAGTGGGCTTTGAATTTTAAATTAGATTGGCACCATTGACTGTTGACACGTAGTTTACCATAACCTCAAATTCCATCATATAATAAGCATTCTGGGCAACCGCACAAAAAAAATTCCGCCTACTCTAAATCATACTTTAAATGATCGCACTGTATTAGGTTAATTTCTCAGTATTATATTTTCCAATATTACAAAAAATCAATTTTATCAAATGTTATAGAATTAATTAATAATAATTAATATTAATAATTGAAGCGTTTGAGTCATCTTCGTCTGTTGTTTGAGTCAGCTTCGTCTGTTTTATACTATTTCGGGTGTTTTTATTTAATGGCATTGATTTTGTATACAATGTGGTAAATTTGTTTCCACCAGTAAAAATATATAACAAACTGTCCGAAAAATAAGCACGGCCATTAAACTTTGTAGTCGTAATTAGGACGACGGTAAATCCCAAAGCGTTTAATGTGTGCTATTAAAACCGGAGCGTTCCCTTCAGTTCGCATGAAATGCGCTTTAAATTCTGAAAAGATAAAAAACCACTTATAATTTTATATTTTGTATTCAAAAGGAAAAGATTAAAATATTTTTACTATTGAGAGAAATAATCAATGACGAATGTTTTTCAGGATGTGCACCAGAATTAAAATGTATTTACTACCGAGGAAAAATATTAATTATAATAAAAATAATAAAATGAATATCTTCAATTTGTTCTCATTAATCACTTGATGAAACATGTTTACAATATTGATAATTAAATAAAAGTCACTTGGTGGAGTACGAAGACATCTGAAACTCCCCAATTCTTAAAGCCCGTATTACCTGACCTTATAAAAATATGTATATACATCTTGTAAATTTTTCTGTATTACTCCTTGGAAATGACGATACGTCGAAACTAGTCGGAGAGAATAAAAAATAGTAGTGAAACAAAACAAGTGACTTTTATTTTATTATCAATAAAATTAATTTCGTTGATGCAGCGTTTAATTTCCTCCTGTAATGTTCGAATGGTTGTGGGCTTGTTGATATAGACCTTTGACTTTAAATAACCCCATAAAAAGAAATCTAGTGGTGTTAAATCACACGATCTAGGAGGCCAATATTGATTAACGAAACGAGAGAGTACACGTCCAGGAAATGTCTCATGCAGTAATTGAATTGTTTCACGGGCTGTATGGTATGTGGCACCGTCTTGTTGAAACCATATATTGGCCACGCCAATATCATCCAATTTCGGCAGAAAGAACTGTGTTATCATGTAGCGATATCGAGCATCAGTAACAGCCACTGCTTGACCAGCCTCCTTTTCAAAAAAGTATGGTCCAATGATGCCTCTAGCCCAAAATCCGCACCAAACAGTGACACGCTGCGTTTGCATTTGAAAAACAAATGCATCCACAACGTATCACTGTTTGGTGCGAATTTTAGGCTCTGGGCATCATTGGACCACACTTTTTCACATGGGGGTTCTCTGAATCCCAAACACGGCAATTTTGGCGACAAACAACGCTATCAAGGTAAAAATGTGCCTTATTGCTTAGGATGATTTTGCTCGAAAAATCAGCATCCACTTGTTGATGTTCAATAATCCATTTAACAACTCTCTTCGCTGTGCATAGTCATTAGGCTTCAGTTGTTGTGTTAATTGAATTTTGTAAGCAGATTTTTTGTAAGTATACGCTGTAGAAAGCTTCTTGAAATTTGAAATTCTTGTCCACGACGTCGAATTGATGTTCTAGTATTTTCACCAACACTCTCACGTATTGCTTCGATATTGACATTTTAAGGGCTTAGTTTTTGGACGACCATTGTGTTTAGCGTCTCCAACTGATCCAGTCTCCTTGAATTTTACAATTAATCTTTTCACAGTTGACGAAGTTAAAACACTATTCCGACCATATTTTATATATTTTCGAGCTGTGGTCACCAAACTTTCATTATTTTTCAAATATTGTTCAATAATGAAAACACGTTGTTATATCGTAAACGCTCCATTTTTACTAACCCTAAACTCTCAGCTGTCAAATTGGTTTTTTTTAGGGTTGCCAACAATTTACTGCACAAATGGTGCCAAATTCAAATATTTCGTTAATGTTGGGACACCCTTTATAAGCATAGTGTATTGATCCATGTAAATCACAGCGATATTGGACAAGTCAAGTACAAGTAATAAATTACAAAAATATTTTGTATTGTGGAGGCATCTACTTCGTTATACATGTTAATTTACCAATAAAACACTTTAAACTTTGTTTGTATAACACTTATTTATTTTTCATGACTGCAATTTCGGCAATTTTAGCTTGCCATTATCAAACGTGTAAGCTAAAGTTGCCGAAACTGCAGTCACGAAAAATAAGTAAGTGTTATACAAACAAAGTTTTTTTTTTTTGTTTGTTTGGCATAGGTTTTTACCATTCAGCCACTAATGTTGATTTATATTAACATATATTTCGACTAATTTGGACGTCACAACACATTCACACACATCCATGGAAACAAACAAAGTTTAAGGTGTTTTATTGTTACATTACAAAAATGTTACAAAAAAAAATCCTCTATAGGATAAAAAGTTGTACTAGTTAAATACAATTAAACGTAAAATGCGCATTTTGTTTAAAATAAATACTGGGAAACTTCAAACACATTGCGTATCCATTTTTTAAATCTGCATAAATTAAAAACGATTGAACATTTTTCGCGGATCCGAGAGATTAAAGCACTCCCTACGAATATTTATGAGATAATAAGGATTTTAATTGTGAGCTCCAGTGTTGATTAAATTTAAGCCTTGCGGTTATTTTTATAAATTCACGCAACACCAAGCAGAACAATATTTACAGAAAATCAAGTTTTTCGTATTTTTTAAAAATTATCTGAACGGTAACAGCAGGGGAGCAGATACCTGCACATGTGTGAATTTTCATTAAAAAAATATCTGAAGGATAAACATTATAACTTGGAAAATTACACTTTATAAAAAAAATACGTAACAATAGGGTATTTTTTTTATAAAGTGTAATTTTCCAAGTTATAATGTTTATCCTTCAGATATTTTTTTAATGAAAATTCACACATGTGCAGGTATCTGCTCCCCTGCTGTTACCGTTCAGATAATTTTAACTGTTTTTCTCTGGAAATATTATATGAATTTGGTAAATAAAGACACATTTAAAAATGAAATTCTATAAAAAGCTAAAATGGTACTTTTTGTAAGGGTATCGAACTTTCTCTTCAAATGTGTCCAAAATTATACATTACTTCCAGAGAAAATGCTCCATAAAAAAATACAATCAGCCATTTAATTTTTGGATCTGATTCTCGAAAAATCTTGAAATGTTGAAATCTTGAAGAAACTAATGGCGTACTTCTCTATATGCGCCTTTTGTTTTTCTAATATAATTCTCCCCCCAACATTTGACCATAGTCAACCACAATTTGGTGGTCGTAAATTTATTGTTGACTTTAGGCAAATGTTGTTAGGGGAGGGGGGAGAGGGTGGAAAAAGCTAAAATAGTACTTTTTGAAAGGGTGTCGAACTTTCTATTCAAATGTGTCCAAAATTATCCATTACTTCCATAGAAAATGCTCCATAACAAAATACAAACTGCCATTTAAATTTTTAAATCTGCTTCTGGAAAAATCTTGAAATCCACTGATGGCGGAAAAGAGACGGGGGGGGAGAATTATCTTAGAAAAATAAAAGGCGCATATAGAGAAATGCGCCTTTAGTTTTTTTTAAGTATTCAAGACTTTTATTTAACATTTCCCATTCGATAAGTCACGAAAAGAATGTTTGTACAGAATTTTAGCATTTTAATTATAGTACTTATCCCGACACGCGACAATACAAAATATTTTTAACATTTATAAAAATGCAACACCTAACAGTTTTTATCAAAAAAATTGAAAGCGTGTGGTTTTGAATTTTTGAAATGTGTTTTACACGCCTGGTGCATGAAATAAATATTTCGAGTTTCGAAAAGCCTGAAAATTCGGATTTGTCGGTGCTCGAGCGAAGCGACTTGCGCCGGCAAATGTAAATTTTCAGGCTTTTCTAAACTCGAAATTGTACTTCATGCGCCACGCGTATAAAACAGAGCTGGGCAGGATTCGAATCATTCAGGATTCGAATCCTGGATTCGAATCCTTTTAGAGGATTCAAAAGAGGCATTCGAATACTTTAGTTCAACTGGATTCATGATCCGGATTCGTTACATTTTTTTAAGAGGATTCGTATTCGAATCCAAATGTGGGTGATTCAAATCCTAATTAAAGGATTCGAATATTTATAAAAGGATTCGAATATTTATAAAAGGATTCGAATACTTACAATAGGATTTGAATCATCAAAAATAACTCGAATTAATTGTGAAGATTAACATGAAAAATGTCTTTTGTGTGTTTTTAAAGTTCTCGTTAAATCACTGTTTTATACGCGTGGCGCATGAAGTAAAATTTCGAGTTTAGAAAAGCCCAGAAAATTTGTCTCGGGTCGCTGCGCGACCCTCGACAAATTTTCACGGGGCTTTTCTAAACTCGAAATTTTACTTCATGCTTAGTCTGGGAGTGGAAACGCTCGTTCCAAACTTCAAACGGAATGCTTTGATAAGAACATTAAATGACTGTAAATGATTTTTAAAATAATAATCTAGTTTTCAAAATTTTATTTAATATTATTTGAAGTATAACTGACATGGTAGCAGCCACAATCTGAAATGTTAAATTTTTCCGACATTTCCGTGATATAAGATTTTTTTCCCTGGCCTTTTAATATAACTTTCTTCTATGGGAAACCTAAATTTTGTTAAATATTTTTCATTGTTTTTATTAATATTTAAGTTAATTTTATAAATTTTTACGTGTTTGTAATTTGCCTGCTGATTTGGAGAAATTTAATAATGTTATATGGCTTTTTGTTAGTGTTTTGGTCAATTTAAATTTAATTCCATGACTTTTCTCTGACCTTCCCGGTTTTGATGATATTCAGTGAATTTTTTATTTACCTAATTTTCAGGCATTCGTCGATTTTATAATAGAGTTCAATTTGAAGTTTTGAGCTGGTGTTTCCACTCCCAGGCTAAGCATGAAGTAAAATTTCGAGTTTAGAAAAGCCCCGTGAAAATTTGTCGAGGGTCGCGCAGCGACCCGAGACAAATTTTCGGGCTTTTCTAAACTCGAAATTTTACTTCATGCGCCACGCGTACAAATCACTGATTTGAAGTGAAGTTCAGAAACACACAAATACATCTTTAATCAGAGTAACAGGGAGTCAGATATTTAGTCAGGTATCAACGATGTTGTGTTATTATTAAATAATTAGGTTTTGAATATTTTTGTTAAAACAACTGGTAACGATATTTACATATTAATGGTTGCAAACAAATAATAAAATCAAATTTATTCTTAAAGGATTTGTATTCGTGATTCGAAAAAACAGGATTCGAATCATATTTTCTCTTACGAATCCTTTATTCAAGCATTAGTGATTCGAATCATATTAGGTGATTCGGATTCATGATTCGAATCTTTTTTACGAGGATTCGTGTCAGCTCTGGTATAAAACACAGATTTAAAGTGATGTTTGAATAAGACGTATTTTATTTAACCACTATTCATTCAAAATTATACAATGATTTTATTTACTAGTATGTCTAGACACTTTTTGTTGTGGCGCTTACTTTTTCAGATATAACATGTTTTATATTTTGTATATTAAATCGTCATTGACGATCAAAAAGTATTATAAACAGATATTTATTTTGTATCCGTCGCATAATACCTTTTTTGTCTCCTGACCATTCGAGTTTTGAAAAGCCTGAAACCAGGCGGCGAATACACCCCATTCACCGCCTGGTTTCAGGCTTTTCAAAACTCGAAATTTGACTTCATGCTTAATCAGGTAATGAACACGCTTGTAAGAAGTTTTAAATTGAACGTTTTAGAAAAATACCTAGGTATACAAATGTTACCATCTATTTCTGCGTTTTCTTTGCTTGTTACCTCCTAATCATTTCTAATATTAAACCCAGGCCATAGACAAAGCGTTTTCGAACAAATTTAAGAATGACGAAACAGTCGACAGGCGATCCGTTCCCGTGTATCCGAAATCCACCCCTTTGATCGGCTGGCTTTGTCCGGAGACAAATTTCAGCTGTGTTCGAGACAGAAAAGACGGATAACCAAAATAACTGATGGATCGGTGACATCAAACATTTTCATCACTTATCCTCATTAGTCCCCTCCGGTGACGTTCTACATATTTATATGACGGAATTTTCTTTGTACGGCCTCACCCCAAACGTGCCAAAAGAGTTATGTTGTCTTGTAAGAAAGACTTAACGAAATATCATTATTAATCGTGCGCTAGTAACTAAATTTGTTCGCGTACGCATTTTTAAACCATGACAAAACGGAATACTTTTGTGTAAAAATATAAATAAATCTCATTGCGTAATAAGGAAAAATACATTTGAATATCCCTAAAGACAAAGAGTCCAACTGCATTTAAGCTCACCCACTGAGCAAAAAACAAACAAATAATGTTTTATCAACATTGTAGCAACATTAAATGTTGTTTTAATGTTGATTAAGCATTACTTAAATGTATTTGCTCGGTGAGAAGTTTCAAAATCAAAGAAGAAATATTGAAATTTATAGAAATCCATGGGTATCCAAATTTAGTTTAAATATCAATTATTAGTGTTTTGTTTTATTTTATTTTTAAACATAGGGTTGCACTCCTTGTTTAAGCATGAAATAAAATTTCAAGTTTAGAAAAGCCTGAACATTTGGTTTGGTCGCTCATGTCCAATTTAACTGAGGTTTGTGTTCTAGAAATTTCCGTTCGTTCTAATTTGTCCTTTCTTCACGGGGAGTCTTTCTTTTAAGTATACACATCCCAATTACACCATTTATGTTCAAAATTTGCAGATATTGCTTGTTTAAGTGTTAAATTTAAAGCGTTGAACGAGTGTTTTCCACTCCCAGGTTAAGCATGAAGTAAAATTTCGAGTTTAGAAAAGCCAGAAAATTTGGTTTGGTCGCGCAGCGCTTCGCGCTGCGCGACCAAACCAAATTTTCTGGCTTTTCTAAACTCGAAATTTTACTTCATGCGCCACGCGTATAAAACACTGATCAAGCTTGTGCAGTATATTACGAACTTCACTCTGAATGAGTGTTTTATACGCGTGACGCATGAAGTAAAATTTCGAGTTTAGAAAAGCCAAAAGTTTGGTTTGGTCGCGTAGCGCGTAGCGTTACGCGACTGAAGCAGTGCTACTGAAGCAGTCTCCTAATTAAATAAAAGATTAAATCATGGCACTCTAGAGATTTTTTAATTGAACATACGATATAATTACATTCAGTCTATCTTGAAGGAGAAACATTTTATTTGAACTATAAAGCTAAGAATTTTATATTTGTAGCACAAACTAATATTGAGCTGGTCATATGACTAGTTTCTATAGCCAATTCAATATTACAATTAGGATAAGACAGGGACATAATTCCTCACGTTAAGAAAAATAAAGAAATTATGGTTGATATTAATTGCAAAATTAAGTCTTCATGCAGGCAAATTAAAAACCGGTGGAATTTGTTTGTATTTATCTCGTGTACTAATCTATCTTTTTATAAACTGAAATATTTTCTTTGAACAAACGTATTCTTGAATAATTCATAAAATTACACATGAAACACCATCAACACATTACGTTAATGACGGTATTATTCAAACGCCCCGCCCTCCGAAACGAAAATCATTAAATTCCGGCGTAATTATTTCATTATGTTAAACTTTATTTACGGCCGTGCATAGATAGACAAATAGCGCGCCCGGAAAAAAATCCTAATTATTAAATTAAGTCTGGAATAAAAGCAAAAACACCACACATGAAGACTTACTCGAATTTACATATTAATTAATAAAATTAGGTTCACTATCTGTAATAGAGATTAAGTAATTATAAAGAGATTTGAATTAATTGTTAGCAATACACGGAATTTTTGTTTTAAGTATACATATCCCGCTGCGTGCGCTCTAAATGTTTAGGCATTTGCTGTTTTTATATAAGTGGTCGATTTGAAGCTTTAAACGAGTGTTTTCCACTCCCAGATTAAGCATGAAGTAAAATTTCGAGTTTAGAAAAGCCTGAAAATTTGGTTTGGTCGCGTAGCGCGTTTTCAATAAAAAAATAAAAACTTAATTTAATATATAAATGTAAAGCTAATTTCATGTGCTATCAAATGACATACAAATATATAGGGTGTTCCATTTAAAAAAATACAACGTTATATCGTAACTCGGAAATTAAAAGTCCGAATAAAAAAATTAGTACGCCACTGCATTTTACGGTAAAAACTGCACAAATAATTAATTAACTGTTTTTTTGTATATCTTATAGTTATTAAGATAAAGACTTCTTTTAAAATAGCCAACAATTAAAAAACGCCTTATATTTTCCAAACTAATCAAGTTAGCCATAATTTGTTAACGCCATTATTCATATCTGAGAAAAATAGGTCATGACGTGTATATCATTTTTTTCTAACTCTTTAGGTTACCGAGATACCCTATGATAACATTGAATTTGGGCCACCCTGTACATGTTTGAATTTAGAAAAATATCCTCTATCAGAATAAATTTAAAAAAATATACGTAGCTATTTGAAAAAAAAAGTTGACTATCGCTGATATGAAAGTTGATTTGGTAAAAAACTCAAATCAAGGCTTCTTTGTAGATCTGGTAGAGCAATTTTAATTGTTTTTTGTTTTTTGAAATCTCTGAATAAATAAAGAAGTTATGGCTTGCGGCGCTTTTTAGGATACACCCTGTATATATATATATATATATATATATATATATACCGGGTGTGGCACTTAAGACGCCTCGGACCATAGCTCCTTTACGATAAAAGCTATCGAAAAAAATCTAAGAGCAAAGTGGTGCATAATTACCGCCGCTATGTTTCAAAAATATTTCTAATCATCAGTGGCGTGCCGTACTCCAGTGGCGTACCAAACTTATGTTTTTATTACAGATTTGGAAAGTGCTCGAAGAGTACTTATTTTTTTATCTAACATGTTATACCCTTCACTTTAGCGGTTTCGCTGTTATAACCCCTTCTTTCAAAATTGCGCCCCATTTTTGAGATTGTTTTGTAGAGAAACTAATTGACGCCGGCGCCTAAATTTTGAATTGAGGTACAAGTTAAGACCTCGTATACCTTCACATAATTTTTTTTTCGGGTAATTTATGGAAAAAAAATTATTTTTGATTGAACTTTGCATGTTGTCATTTTTTTCGAAAATTTCAAATGGCACCCCCCTAAAAAAATTACGGCGTTGTACAGCCAAAACTCTAAATTTTTCATTGGTACAAAAAAAATTACACATTGCATAACAAAATTTCGGAGAAAATAGGAATTTCATCGCAAATGTCGGGAAACGTTTTCCGTTCCCAAGAGTGCCATGAGAAAACAAAAACACAAATACGGTCAACATAATAGTATGTACCTATTTATTCAACATGATATGAAAAATGCAGATAAAGAAAATTTAACAACTTAAACTAAATGTTCGAAATGACGACCTTCCTGCTGAAGGCAGAACCGCAACTTCGACTCACAGGCTCTAGACACTGCCCTATGGACTTCTGGTGATATACCGCGGAAAGCCGCGCGGATTCTCCCCCTCATATCCTCGACAGTAGTTGGTACCGTCCTGTAAACCTCGTCTTTGATATGGCCTCAAAGGAAGAAGTCAAGGGGAGTGAGGTCTGGTGATCTTGGCGGCCACCTCACAGGACCCCCACGACCAATCTAGGAGTCCGGAAACGTTTCATCGAGAAATTCCCGAACGACACGGCTATTATGTGCAGGAGCTCCATCGTGCTGGAAAACTATCTGTCGTAGAGCGGCTAGAGGGACATTTTCCAAGAGATCATCCAAGTCGTCGCGAAGGAACCTCAAATAACTGTTGCCGTTCAGGTGCCCCTCGATGAAATAAGGACCCAAAAGGTGTTCTCCAAGTATGCCTCCCCAAACATTCAGCGACCATCTTTGCTGGTGGTTTATTATTCGCATGGCGTGTGGGTTTTCATCGGCGTAATAATGGTAGTTGTGGCGATTGACATGCCCATTTCTATGGAACGTCGCTTCATCAGAAAATAATACGCGCATAAGAAATGATTCCTCCTGCTCAATTTTGTTGATAGCCCACAATCAGAAATCTTGCCTCGCATGAAAATCTTGAGGTTGCAATTCTTGGTGCAGTTGAATCGTAAATAGACGGAATTTGTACTTTTGAAGAACACGATGTACGGATCGCGTTGAAATATCGTGATTCCTACTAATATCACGGATACTGGTATGAGGATCTTCAATAACTGCCTCCAGAACCTGCAGTTCATTATTTTCGGTAAAAACTGTCTTCTTTCTAACTTTCCTTGGCCGTTTCACACTTCCCGTAGTAGTAAATCTCTCCAACACTTTTTGAAACGCACGTTCATTTGGATGTGCCCTGTGCGGATATCTCGCAGCGTACACTCGTGACGCCAAGAAACAATTCTTGTTACATTCTCCAAGAATAAATATCATGTCAACCATTTCCTCTTGAGTTCGGAACATTTTTAGAACGTTTATCAAAAATTACTTATGGCTGCTACTGGCGTCTAATAATTTACTTTGACAATTACCAATCTTTTGTTTTCTCATGGCACTCTTGGGAACGATGAAATTCCTTTTTTCTCCGAAATTTTGTTATGCAATGTGTAATTTTTTTTGTACCAATGAAATATTTAGAATTTTGGCTGTACAACGCCGTAATTTTTTTAGGGGGGTGCCATTTGAAATTTTCGAAAAAAATGACAACATGCGAAGTTCAATCAAAAATTACTTTTTTTCCATAAATTACACGAAAAAAAATTATGTGAAGGTATACGAGGTCTCGACCTGTACCTCAATTCAAAATTTAGGCGCCGGCGTCAATTAGTTTCTCTACAAAACAATCTCAAAAATGGGGCGCAATTTTGAAAGAAGGGGTTATAACAGCGAAACCGCTAAAGTGAAGGGTATAACATGTTAGATAAAAAAATAAGTACTCTTCGAGCACTTTCCAAATCTGCAATAAAAAAATAGGGCATTCCATTTAAAAAAAACATAAGTTTGGTACGCCACTGGAGTACGGCACGCCACTGATGATTAGAAATATTTTTGAAACATAGAAACGGTAATTATTCACCACTTTGCTCTTAGATTTTTTTCGATAGATTTTATCGTAAAGGAGCTATGGTCCGAGGCGTCTTAAGTGCCACACCCGGTATACATATATATATATATATATATATATATATATATATATAATAAACTATAATAATAATAATAAAACGTGAATCCAGAAATACAATTATATTTACAAAATGTATTGGAAAATATTTTAATAATGTCTTTCTTTGTTGTGTATCAATAACATAATGAATGAATGAATGAACGGTCCGCGTCAGAAAAAGTACATTCGCAACTCAAGATTAAGAGCCGGGAGCCCGTTTTGTGACAAATGTCGTACATGAATTCTACATATCAATCCTAATTTCTTTTCACATGTTTTTAGGAATCACAGTATATTAAAATTTACATTGCTCTTATGAAGATTTCTAAGCAACGATTAATTTTATTTATCATTTATTTTAGATCAATCTATTTAATACAACATGTTTATAATAATTACCTTAATAAATTAAAGCAATGTGTAGAAGATTAATCGTTGTTCGTTCTTATGACCAAATAACATGTAAATTTCCGAACTTAACAACATAAAAAAGAATGAAAAGAATAGTTTTTCTACGTATAAAAATATAGGATATTATGGGCGTAGCCAGAATTTTCACTAAGGACAAAAAATGTAATGATAAATAATTCGAAGCATAGCAAGTAATAATTACTTTCTTAAAGTATTAAAAGAGATTAGACTGGGAATCACAAAGTTATTTCCGGTAGAATGCGGCGTGCGGAAACCTCCGCCGCTTTCCTATCCCTCTATACAGTAGTAACTAAGTTTATCCAACTTATAACGATATTTACTTTGCGAACGAAACTCGATAATGATACACATCCAGTGTTAGTAGTGTTGGTCCTGGACAAACACAACAACTTCTAAAGTGTCGATCTGTGCGCCCTTCTCCGGCGGAAGGGAAAGGGGATGACGGGAGGAGGTTGCCAAGGAATAGACTGAAAAAAGAAACGTCGCAGTCATCTCGGGATCATTACTCTGAAAAATGCAGGAGGAGGAGGAGGGAAAAGTATCTGTTCGTGCGTGTAAATAAGTTGCAATAACTGATGGATAGATGGGTTTCGGATAGGGGGAGGAAACGATTTCATTCAAGTAAGGACGGATAAAAAATGTGCGCGTGATAATGTGTTTGGTAATCGTGTTTTCCCTATGAATATTTTGACTCATTGTTTTTTTTTTTTTAAGTAAGAAGTTGGCGGTGAGAAATTGTTGTATGTCATAGAAATACATTTTCCATGTAGGCAAAATAAGTCATAGTCATTTGAGGATATTTAGATAAGCGTGGAATTTTTTTCAGGAACTAAAGTGAAATGATTGGATTTAAAAATAAAGGATACAGAGGGAAATGGAAATAGGATAGACCCAAACGAAGCTGAACTGCTAAACTTGCATGGACACTTAATCAAATATGGCAAATCCAAACTTTCAAACCTTACTAATCATCGCGTAACGAAACGGGGCGACTAAACCAAATTTTCAGGCTTTTCTAAACTCGAAACTTTACTTCATGCGCACCCGTATAAAACACTGATTTAACTTCAGATCTGGGACGAATCCTCGTAAAAAAGATTCCAATCACGAATCCGAATCACCTAATATGATTCGAATCACGAATACTCGAATAAAGGACTCGTAAGAGATAAATATGATTCGAATCAAAGACTCTCTTGTTTTTTCGAATCACGAATCCTTCAGGAATAAATTTGATTTTATTATTTTTTTGCAATCATTAACATATAAATCTGTGGCATCAGTGAATGGTGGGTTTAGTGCATTTTTGTGAATATTGAGTTATATTCGTCACCAGAAACTAGATTTCTTGTTCTTTCTTTGTGTCTAATGGACTAATAGATATTCCTATTACAACAACAAAAAACACAATTTTGAATTCTGGGCTGCATCTCCCAAATTGTACTTTTTCTTGTGAAAAGTGAGCTAAGTTGTTTTCCTACACCAAGCTCAATTCACACAAATGGACAGTTTTAAAAACTAGTGCTATGTTACATTTTTGTTGTTGTTTTTGTTGTTGTTTAACGGATGGCTTGGTTTTATTGCAAAGCTTTTAAACTTTAAAATACCCAAAAGAAAATCGAAAGCTAGGAAACAGACTGTTGTTCGAATACAATGTTGAAATTAACAACGGCTCACGAACAAAAATTTGCCAAGATTGTTTTTTGACGATATTTGGCGAAACTAGACAGTTCATTTCAACAGCGATTAAAAAGAAACAAGATGCTGTATCGTGAATTTTAATGACGGATAGCAGAGGCTCATTTTCTAGTAACTAAGGCAAAATACTCAGAAAACGTATAGAAGATTTTCTTAGTAAAATACTAGTGTATGATTCTAGGCGAGATTGCTCAAAAAAGTTTCTATCCCCACATTTAACCATTACAATGCTTCACGAAGAATACAAAAAATCATCTGAATTAGGAAGCCGACAAGCTTCATTTGCAGTCATTCGGGGAGAGTATCACAAAATGAAACTGTTTATTAAAAAACCTAAAGTCGACACCTGCGCGACATGTGATAGATTGATCCTTGAAGAAAGGTTGCCCAAGTCGAGGACAAACCTTCGATATTAGAAAAACTACATCAACATCAATTAGACGCAGATCGAGCTTATGAGTATAAACAGATCGACAAGGAAAGTTCAGAAAAAAATTGTTCAATGAAAACTATAACTTTCGACCTAGAACAATGCCTCGCGACTCCATTGTTAAAAAATTCAGGAGCATTCTATAAACGGGCTTTATGGACTTCTAACTTAACAATATTGGGTTGCGACCAAAACCAAACATATTGTTACCTGTAGCACGAATAAGTTAAAATACAATAGCTATATGACGGTATGGCTACAAGCCGATGTCAAAAAAGAAGCATTTTTGTATTTAAAAATTAAACAAAATCATACCTTAATTTGGGGCAGGTGGTGGCCGAGCGGTAACGTCGCCGGGCGGTAAATCGCTCGGCGAGCCACAGACCGGGTTCGATTCCCGTGCACGGGGAGTTGTTATTTAAAAATAATAACTCGTCGTGTCCCTGGGTGTGGTGTGAATGTATTGTGCCGTCCAATATATGTTAATACAACTTACAAAATAAGTTATAAATTAAAATAATATAAGTTAAAAATAAATAATTGATGTTGGCCAATAGTCAAAGCAACTAAGGCCAGGCAAAAGCCAAAAAAAAAATACCTTAATTTTTTGTGGTGATGCTACAGTAAATGTAAATTCGTTTTGAACCGAAACACGTTCGTTTCCGCGCTTCGTGTGGATTTAATTCGGTGCAATAAAAACTATTCGTTTCTGGCGAAAGCCCACATTAATCATTTAATTGTGTGTAGATTTTTTTATTGCCCTCGCACACCACAAACGAATTTGCCGCCATGGTCGTTACAAATGCGATGATTATCTTTACGATTTCGGTCCTGTGAACTGATTTCCATAATGGAATCAAATCGAAATTAACTCCCTAACAATAGCAATTCAAACAGCAAACAACTATTCACATTAAATTAATAGTTATTTATAAATGCCAACTCTGTAACGCAACTTTAGAAAATTATAATTTTACCTCGAACTACCTAAAATTGAATTTATATGCTAATACGAACGAAATTGCCAATATTTGCAAAATATTAAAAGTACGATTCTTCTCGCGATCTACGACTAATTTTTCTTACAAAAAGTAATTCAAACACTAATTGAATTGTGACATTTACAGTACGTTGTAATCAGCGCCTAACTTCAGGGTCGGCCACAGCGCCAAGGCACACAAAATTTGAGGTTGGGATCGCGCTTTATAAATACGCGGAATTGCACAACAAAGTCACCTTTCAAAAACGGATATATATTACCTTGGGTCTCTATCCTACCCTGAAGTGAGGCTGTGAGCTGCCGCTATTTGTAACGGAAAACATTCAATGTCCGTCGGGGTATTAGTCCGGAAAGTAGTTATAATAATAATAGTTTATTGGTGCTATAAACAAAAGTTTTATACATGTCAAACAGAAATAAATAAATGTTATCAGTGAGAAGAATATAACATTATAAAATTACAAAAGTAAACACATATGAGTGGCCCAGATGCAAAACCAGCCACACCTGTTTTGACAAATTTGTGGCAAAATGACAAAAACCAATTTTGCAGCGTCTTTTAAATAAATCAAAATAATGTTGAATGAGCTTTGTATCGAATGGGAACAAGTAAAATTATGTAAAACTCAGTAAAAAGTAGGCAGGATTTACCACTGAAAAAATATGTCAGCTTTTGTAACCGAGAAATGTGGCAGGTTTTTCATTTGACAGGATTTTTCAAACATAATTGTAAAAGGTTTAGAAAGGGTTTTGAAGATCGATTTATTTTCAAAATTGTACCCCGAGACGATGTTTAAAAAGCGGTTAATTTGAGGCTTTCAACGAGTGTTCTCCACTCCCAGACTAAGCATGAAGTAAAATTTCGAGTTTAGAAAAGCATAAAAATTTGGATTGGCCGCGTAGCGAAGCGGAGCGGCCAATCCAAATTATGCTTTTCTAAACTCGAAATTTTACTTCATGCGCCACGCTTAAAAAGAATGATTTACAGTGAAGTTAAAAAAACACACACATACAACAACGATTATAGGCAATCTAATATACGTTATAGTTATTTGGATGCCTATAATCACAGTTTTAAACAATTTGTTCAGCGCAAAACATGACTCTCGTATTATTCACATCTACATATTAGATTACTAAAGCCGTATATTTTAAACTTTACGATATTTCAGTGTTTTATACGCGTGGCGCATGAAGTAAAACTTCGAGTTTAGAAAAGCCTAATTTGGATTGGCCGCTCCGCTTCGCTACGCGGCCAATCCAAATTTTCAGGCTTTTCTAAACTCGAAATTTTACTTCATGCTTAGTCTGGGAGTGGAGAACACTCGTTAAAAGCCTCAAATTAACCGCTTTTTAAACATCGTCTTCGCTACGCGGCCAATCCAAATTTTTAGGCTTTTCTAAACTCGAAATTTTTCTTCATGCAGATCTAATTTACAAACCTTACCTAATAAAATATCAATAAAATAAACAAGACGCACAAGTATATCAAAATATAAATATAAATAAAATTTCCAATTCTTGGTTGCAGAATACTTCAAACATTAAAAGTGCGATTCTTTTCGCCATCTACAACAGGTTAGTCTTACAAAGACTATATTAAACACTTATTGAAACTTATTATTATTCAATATCCATCGGGGTATTAGCTCCGAGACGATGTTTAAAAAGCGGTTAATTTGAGGCTTTTAACGAGTGTTCTCCACTCCCAGACTAAGCATGAAGTAAAATTTCGAGTTTAGAAAAGCATAAAAATTTGGATTGGCCGCGTAGCGAAGCGGAGCGGCCAATCCAAATTATGCTTTTCTAAACTCGAAATTTTACTTCATGCGCCACGCTTAAAAAGAATGATTTACAGTGAAGTTAAAAAACACACACATACAACAACGATTATAGGCGACCTAATATACGTTATAGTTATTGGGATGCCTATAATCACAGTTTTAAACAATTTGTTCAGCGCAGAACATGACTCTCGTATTATTCACATCTACATATTAGATTACTAAAGCCGTATATTTTAAACTTTACGATATTTCAGTGTTTTATACGCGTGGCGCATGAAGTAAAATTTCGAGTTTAGAAAAGCCTAATTTGGATTGGCCGCTCCGCTTCGCTACGCGGCCAATCCAAATTAGGCTTTTCTAAACTCGAAATTTTACTTCATGCTTAGTCTGGGAGTGGAGAACACTCGTTAAAAGCCTCAAATTAACCGCTTTTTAAACATCGTCTTCGCTACGCGGCCAATCCAAATTTTCAGGCTTTTCTAAACTCGAAATTTTTCTTCATGCAGATCTAATTTACAAACCTTACCTAATAAAATATCAATAAAATAAACAAGACGCACAAGTATATCAAAATATAAATATAAATAAAATGTCCAATTCTTGGTTGCAGAATACTTCAAACATTAAAAGTGCGATTCTTTTCGCCATCTACAACAAGTTAGTCTTACAAAGACTATATTAAACACTTATTGAAACTTATTATTATTCAATATCCATCGGGGTATTAGCTCGGGAAGTGGTTGTTTCAATATGTGTTTGATACAGTCTTTGTAAGACTAACTTGTAGATTGCGAAAAGAATCGCACTTTTAATGTTTGATATCAAAATACAATAAATTAGTTAGTCTTTGTAAGACAAATTATTTGTAGATCGAATTTACAAACCTTGCCTAATAATATTCTGCCCTTCTTGTTGTAATAAATCTATCCAACATATTATTATGCCATTTTTTGCAGTTATTCCATTTTTATATCGATCGTCGAATATTACACGGTCGAGATATGATAAATGTAAGATTGCGTCCGAGCGGAATAAGTCGAAGGAGCGAAGAAAAAAAAGACGGGGTGGAACGAAGAGAGAAAACAAAATTATTTATCAAGTCACTCGGGGCCGTTCATTAGAGCAACAGTGGAAAAAAATTGTGATTAAACGGGCAACTTTCTTATGGTGCTTTATTTGTCCGTCCCCGAGTTTGAACCGATACACAACACGAAACCAAAAGCAACAGCAGAAAAGGACGACCAGGGAAGAGAAGGAGAAAAAGCAGAAGAGTAGAGAGAAAAAAAAACTATCAGAAAACGAGTCGCTTTCATTAATGGGGGGCTCGCTTTAATATTTTATGGAGGCGAAGGCATTTATACGTGAGCCCTCAATAAATAGTCATTTATCTTGCGCCTCCGCTGTCAAAAACCCGAGACACGACATCCGTTCAAGTCGGATCGCATTGGGGCCCATCGCTGGAGGAACTCATAAAACCGGCCCTGCGTTTACACTTTGCATGAAGGGAAAATCGGAGGAGGAAATCGTGGGGTAAAACGGGGGGGAAAGGCAGAAATCGATCACGGAAAGAAAAAAAGCTCCCATTTGTGTCAACCCTTTTCTCAAGCTGGAAAGGAGGGATTGAATTTTATTCAATTGCGACGTTTGGTCTCATTTAAATTATGAGTACTTTTTTTTAAGAGATGTTTTTATTTAAGTGCACAAAATTATTCTATTTATATATAGTTAAAATGTATTCTTGATATAGTTACATTCGTTAATAAAACGACAATCAATCTACTATGTCAATTGTTTTAATGATAAATTAAGTGTTTTCCACTCCCGAATTAAGCATGAAGTAAAATTTCGAGTTTAGAAAAGCCTGTTAGTTTGGATTTGGTCGCGCAGCGAAGCGGAGCGACCAAATCCAAATTCAGGCTTTTCTAAACTCGAAATTTTACTTCATGCGCCAGGCGTACTAAACACTGATTTAATGTGAGAATGATTTTTAACCGAAAGCGATATTGACAGACTAATGTCACGATTGTCAACTGTCCAATTGACGAGTGAAATAAGTTTAGTATGTCAGTTGTCAAATGTTTAAATGGCGGGAACGAGCTACGACACATCACTATTTTTTTATTTATTGTATAGTATTAAAAAAACGCATGCGTAATAAGCCGTTTCGGTCACGGCCAGTGGCGTCCGTTAATGTCTACTGTTCCCGAAGAGAGGTTTATTATAATTAAATGTAATCTACGCATAACATCAACATTGTTAAATTGTTCTCAGTTTTAACCATATTTTTTATTACCCCACCGACACTGTTTTTCCTCTTTTCCGTATTATTTCTTCCATTCAGATGTGTAAAATAATAGTTTTTTCCGTATTCTAATTACCCGGCATATTTAAATAATGAGACAGTTTTTCGGATTATTTATGTAACGGATCCGGTTCTTGATTAGGGGCGGCTGATTTATACCTGGGCCGTTTCAGTTGTTAGTGTTGTTACTGCCTGATAGTGTTCATAATCGTAAATTGTCACGGATATTGAACGTGTTCCATAATTTACTCTTTCATTTATTCATTTAATTATTTTAAATTGGGTGCTCGCGTTACATTACAACAATTAAGATGTTATACCTCTATGGGAGGAAGTTGTGTTTCTGAATTTATGATTTTGTGGGCGTTACTCTGTTTTTTTTGTTCTTAATTTTTTTATAATTAATACGCTTGATATATATACAAATATCTTTATTCAAGGAATGTATGTATATCATTCTTTAATATAATACGATCTTGTATTCTTATATCATAGGCTATCGACTCGAGGTCTTTCTGCCATTGTTTTAGTGAGTGCTTGTGCTTTTAAAGTATGTTATGAATAGATGATGGTAATGAATGAATAGTATGAATAAATGTCGTTCTAGTTAGTAGGTGTTTCTATGATGAAGTCAGCGATGGTGGAATGGGGGAATTTAAATTTGGGGATTGTGTTGGGGTTTCTGTGTAGGTAAAGGTGGTTTATAGGATCATGGTTAGTGGGTCTGGATGCAAATTTATGGGCTAGGTGGATAATTCGAGTTTCTATGGGAGTCACTTTTGTTTTTTGATAAAGGAGGTTGTTGGAGGGGTTGTGGGGGATTTTCGTCAACACTCTCAGGGCCGATCTTTCTGCTACCTGTAAATTTTTTAGGGCTGTGGGATGGGGGTTGCAGTAAAGGATGGCCGCGTAGTCAAGAAGTGGACGGCAGATCATTTTATATATAGTCACAGCAGATTGTGTTGTGATTCCATCATTTTTATATGTGAGGCATCTAAAATGCCTAGCCCTCTTCTTGACCGCGGCTTTAATATTTTGGGTGTGGGCTTTAAAAGTAATTTTGGTGTCATACAGAATTCCAAGGTATTTCACATGTAGGTGAGGGGGATATTGGAATGTGATGTATGGAAATAGTGAAAGGAGAGTTATGAGAATTATGATAGGGAATAAGCAGCTTAGTTTTTTGGATATTGATGGATATCCTCCATTTGTTGAACCAATTTATTGTTTTATTGATTAGGACCTGAAGAGTGTTGACGGCTTTTGCTATTGTGGAAGAGTGAGCAACTAGAGCAGTATCATCTGCATATTGTAAAATATAGGAAGAGGGATTGTGGTAAGTTGGGTTAGGATTATATATATCGTGGACAAATATGTTGTAGAGCAAGGGAGATAGCGGGGAACCTTGAGGGACACCTTGAAGTGGGGAGAAAGAGTATGAGAAGGAGGTTCTTATTTTAACTTTAAGGGAACGGTTGTGTAGGAAATTGTATAGGATATTTATTAGGTGGGGTGGGATGTTAAGGTGGGCGCATTTATATAGTAGATCCTGATGCCATACTGTGTCGAATGCTTTTTTGATGTCAAGGAACAGGATCGCGGATTTATGACCCTGCAGGTGAGTTGTATGTAGGTTTGAGGTGAGTATAGCTAGGGGAAGAGTGGTAGAGCGGTTTGCCATAAATCCGAATTGATATGGAGGGATGTGGTTGGAGACATAAGTAAGGAGTTTATTTTTTAGGATATTTTCATACAACTTGCCCAAGACAGGGAGCAGGGTAATAGGTCGATAGCTAGATATGTTTGATCTGTTGTTGTCAGGTTTAAGTATGCAGGTTATTACATCCTGCTTCCATTCTTGGGGAAAGAGTTGCAAGGAATATAGATTATTAAAAATCTTAAGGATATGCTGGTGTATGTTTTCTGGAAGGGATTTAAGGATCATTCTAGTAAGGCTGGGATTCGAATAAAAATAATTCAAATCTAATGTACGTATATTCAAATATATTTATTATAATTTTGATCACTAAATTATTTACATTTGTATTTATTTTGATTTTTTTTTACCATCTAAGTATTATACATTATTTTTATAGTGTATTATTGTAAAATGGTGATACGCCGTCAATAAAGTAAAATAAAAAAGTAAAAAAAAAACATGTTTGAATATTCGAATGATTAGATATTTGAATATGTGTTTTTTGAATAGTTGAAGAATTTAAGTATTTGAATATTTTATTGAATGAATAAATAAAAAGTTTAATTAGAAAAATTCGTAGCCTTGATAATAAACATTAAACTTCACTTTAAATCAGCGTTTTATACGCGTGGCGCATAAATTAAAATATCGAATTTAAAAAAGCCTGAAAATTTGGCTTGGTCACGTGAGGAAAGACCCCCTGCCTTCCCTTAACTACGCCCATGTTAATCTTTTTTTTTTTTTTTTTTGAGAATTTAGAATTTTATTTCAAAAACAATTACATATAAAATTACATGTTTTATTTTTTTTTTTTTATAGTAGGTCTAATTTCAAAATTAAATTACGACTCCTTGCATAATTCCATTACGCCAAGAAACTAGCCCGTTGTTTTTCTTCACTCTTTTTACAGCGTGCGGAGTAAAATGGCCCAATATAAAATTATGCTTTCATTCAATTATCTCTCGGTAATCCGAACATTTCTTGCAAATAGCCGCACTTCCTGCTTTACACTCGAGTTTATTGCATATTGTAAAAAGCACTACACCTAATCCCCTTCTTCCACGCATAAAACAAAATTGCCGTCCATAAAAGACGCTCAATTTTTTTAAATAAATAATTACATAATGTAATAAACGCACAGGGTGTACTAATTACGATATTGAGCTAAGAAAGGATCGATGTGTATAAATATAGAGTTTTCAGGATGCTCCTCATCCTGATAACCGACTCTGTCTTTATGATCGAGTCTGAGTAAGCAATAAAATTTGATTAGAGTGTCGTGTTGTAGTTGTTCTATAATTAGAGATCGTGTAGCAACTGTGTGTATTAATTTATGGTGAATTAATACGCAAGTCATACGCCTCTCTTTGTAGAATTAAATTGCACTCAATTACAACACTTATTGTGGTTGAAATAAAATGTTTCAGTCATAGACATCCAAACACCAACACGCGGTTTCCAATTTATTATTTAAAAAAAAAAAACTATTTTAGTAACTTCGCACTTCTGCTCCACAATAGCATAACTGCTCCAGGCGCTTAAACTTCAAGTCAAGTTAAACATAAACATAAACAGTTTATATTAAACGTTACTTTAAATCAGTACTTTCAACTTTCCTTTATTTCGTGTTATTACAAAAGTGTACACTCGTCATGGGTAAGACATACAAAAGTCTAATGATAAATATATTTACGTAAAAAAATAGTAATAAATACAAACATACATTTATACAGAGTGTCCGTATTTCAACAGAATGTATAGGGATCTCGGTTATTTGAAGAGATAGAGAGTCTGTTAAATTGGGACAAAGTTGCGTAATTCAGGGCCTAATAATAATAATAATAATAATAATAATAATAATAATAATAATAATAATAATAATAATAGTAATAATAATAATAATAATAATAATAATAATAATAAATTGTCTTTATTCAAAAATTCAGGAATATTACAAAAGAGAATAACATACAGTAGTGCAGGCGAAGTTCAACCAGTCTGTGTGACTTTAGTTGCTCTTCCACTTAACCTGCTTCGGTAAGAAAGATAATCCATAGAGGAGTACATAATTATAATAATAAGTCTTAAAGATTAAATGAACAAACAAAAGATACAACTTTGATTAACTGAGAAAATAAACAAAAAAAACTCCAATCAAATCAGATACCTAGAATTTTAGATCTAATTTGTCGGGACATGGCTTTTTTAAAAGTAAAGGGTGACAGTTGTTTGAGGTTAGAGGGAATTTTATTAAAAATGTTGTATATATTGTATTTAAAACATCTCTTAAAAAAGGTGGTTTTTAATTTAGGAGGTGAGATGGTTCCTCTAAACCTCAAATTGATATTGTGGACATCAGACCGATAAACAATCTTGTTGTAGAGGTAGGGGGGTGTGCGGGTCTCAATAATTTTCTTATACATCACACAGCAATGTAACAATCTGCGCTCCGCCAGATCTAAAAACAAACTTAAAATATCTTTTTTCGTTTTTCAGATATTGTCAAAAAACGGATTTTTTGACATTACGATTTTATTGTTTTATTGAAAAACTATTGAATCCAGACATTTATAACTTTGACATTATATGGTACTTTTTAACGATAAATCTAGTAACATATTTTATTTTAAGATAACTATAACATTTACCCATAGCCAACTTTTGTTATTCTTATGAGCGCTATTTTGGATTTTCGTATTTTTTTGCTAAATTCAATGATGTACCACACTTATAGTCTATTGTACATTTTATATGTAAAATTTTAATCTTTTGTTTTTTGTAAAGAGTGTCTTGGAAACAGTTGAGTTGAGTTATTTGACAACTCCTAGGACCCATAATTTGCTACATATCACCTCTGAAGACAGGCATCCGACGATACAGATTTTAATAGTTATGATGTATTTTAAAGTAACGAGTGTCTTCCACTCCCAGACTAAGCATGAAGTAAAATTTCGAGTTTAGAAAAGCCCCGCGTAGAAAATTTGTCGAGGGTCGCGCAGCGACCCTCGACAAATTTTCACGGGGCTTTTCTAAACTCGAAATTTTACTTCATGCGCCACGCGTATAAACCACTGATTTACAGTAAAGTTAAAAATATATAACGCATAAATGTGATGGTGATCAATATTTACCCAGATGAAGCGAAAAAATGCAAGAATTACTTTTTTTGTAAATAGTTTAGGAGTAATAATAATAAAAGTAGAATACATTTAGTTTGTGCAACTTTTATGTGATAATCGATACTTATTATTATTATTATTACAAAAGATTGACAGTTATTAATCAATTAACATGATTGAATGCTGTCAAGATGTTATTAACAGATATGACGTCATTGTTTCTAAGGCACTCTTTACAAAGTAGTAAATATTATAATATTAAATATCAAATCTAAAATAAATTATGAGTGTGGTACATCAATGAGTTCAGAAAAAAATATTATTTCAAAAAATATGAAAATCCAAAATGGTGCTCATAAGAAAAATAAAAGATGGCTATGGTTCCCGGGTAGATGTTACAGTTTGTTAAAAAAAAAATGCTTCTAGATTCCTCATTAAAAAATGCCTCTATATTGTCAAAGTTTTAAATGTCCAGATTCAGTAGTTTTTGAATAAAAAAATAAAAACCATTTTTTAAAAAATCAGGTTTTTGTTGATATCCCGAAAACAAATAAAGATGTTTCAAATTTGTATTCCGATTATTGTTAGGGCCTAAAATACGCAACTTTGCTCCAATTAAACGACTCTATCTCTTCGAATAACTGAGATCCCCATACGTTTTATCGAAACACGGGCACCCTGTATATAAATTTACATTGCATTGTACAAACACTTGTTAGAAGTTTATAATTAAACGTTTTTGTAAATAGTGTATATTAAAATTAATATTCCAACAAAATATTCCTTTGATTGTTTTCCAACTTTGCCTTCAGATATTCTGTGAAAACATTATATCGTACATGTATTTATTTTTAATTACATTTTTTCTTTAATATACTTTTGCTTGGATCATTGCTTGTAGGCATTTGTGAGGCAACCTAATACCTGGTGAGAGAACTCAAAGGGAATTAATTAAACTGACGAAGAGTGTGTATATGTTGATATTGTATTATAAGGAAGAATTTAATAAAGAGCAGATACCGAATTATTCTCCATCCTCGCTCCTCTCCTCTTTTCCGCCGCCACCCTCGAATGTAAAAAGTAATATTGAACTAAATTAAATCCGTGTTGTACTTCATTATCTACGTCAGCTTTGATTAAATTCTTTCACACTCATACTTACATATATAATCATACATATTACTGTATTTTTAATACTGTTTTATAAATATATGTATAACTAATAGACAGTGGCGTAGAGTGTGTTTCAACCGCCCGGGGCGGAGGTCGAATTTGCCGTCCCCTCATTTAGGTATTATAGGCATTACTAATAAACTTCAAGAATTTTTCTCCCTGTCTTTTTAATATAAATTCATTTTGTGAAAAACCCCCATTTTGATCAATTTTGAAGATTTGTCAACTGCTGTCAATATCAGTTTGGTCGCGTAGCGCCACGCGCTACGCGACCAAACCAAATTTTCAGTCTTTTCTAAACTCGAAATTTTACTTCATGCTTAATCTGAGAGTAGAAAACACTCGTTTGAAGCTTCAAATTGAAAGCTTTTAAAAATCACGAATGCTTCAATATGTACAGTATACGTATTTCAATTTATCATAAAATCTAAATTTTTATATTTTGAAGATCCTAATCATTTTATATTGAATTGAATGCTTCAATATGTACAGTATACGCAGTGTTGCCAACCCTACCGATTTCTCGGTAGATCTACTGATTTTTAGGTGATCATACCGATCTACCGATTTGCTTCTAAATTCTATCGAATTCTTTATTTTTTTCGATTTTGTAGTATTCTGTATTTATTTTTGAAATATAGTTCATAAGAGGCCAGTGAATCCCCTTATGTATTGATATAGAGTGCGGGGAATTACTTAAAATGGTCTTTTCGCAGACGGGGAATTATTTCCCTCGAAAAATCGTAGTCCGGTCAGTCCGATGTTGAACTTGTGCTAAGTT
Organism: Philonthus cognatus; assembly: GCA_932526585.2. Taxonomy (NCBI): domain Eukaryota; kingdom Metazoa; phylum Arthropoda; class Insecta; order Coleoptera; family Staphylinidae; genus Philonthus; species Philonthus cognatus. The sequence goes on along the minus strand of OW052247.1, from coordinate 50,256,229 downwards.
TCGCTTAGAAAGTGTACTTTGTAATTTAACATGAGTGATTCAAGTAATAATGGTGAAGGTTCAAGTGCTGGAGTCATTAAGAAAAAGAAGTATTTACAATTTTATAAAAACGAATGGGAAAAGATACCTGAGTATAAAGAATGGCTAACAAATAGCAGAAAAGGCGTACAGTATGCAACATGTAAATCATGTGACAAAGATATTAATATAACAAGTGGTAAAAATGCATTGTTTAAACATAATATTTCAACAACGCATCAGGCAAAAGTGAAAAGTATGTTAAAGCAATCTACATTGACGGCTTTTACCACTACAGGTTCATCGAAAGCAAAATGTGACGAGGATATTAAAAAAGGTATATTATAATGTCGGTTCATTTTTATAAACAATTGTCAGTTTGTAACGTAGTCTCATTATCATTCATTATTATTAAGATTTGTTATTACTTACCTATTATTATTAACACTCTGTAAAAAATCGATTTTCGTAATTTGAAAATGTATTTGCCAACCTTAAATAATATCAATAAGCGAGTGCGTAAAAGACGCGATCAATTGCAGTTTAAGGGAGATTTATATCGAAATGTCAAAATAATGATGAAATAAATATTACGCAGTGATAAATATTAATTGATGAATTATTATTTAAAAATAAATAAATAGTTAAAAAAACGTGCCACTATTGGCCATCAGGTTACAAACGCAATTGATCGCGTATTTTACGCATATTGAGTATTATAAAAAATATTGTATTCTTTTCCACAGCCGACATGCGACACAGGCAACGCAACATATAAATCAGTCAAAAATCTCTTTTTAAATAAAAGAAAAGATTCGTTCCTTACTTCACATTTTATAGACTGTTTGATATTGGCAATTGTTTATGAAAAATAATAGACTAGACTAAATTAATTATTAATGTGGTTACTATGTCTAGGAGAAATACGTTTAGCAGCATTTGGTGCAGAACACAATTTGTCATTTGTTGTTATGGATCATCTAGTCAAAGTAATTGCTGCTGTTTGCCACGATTCTAATATTGCTAAAGGTTTAGCTTGCGGAAGAACAAAAACTACTGCAATAGTCAAACATGTTCTAGGAAAAGAAGCCCTGGATTCACTTTGTGAACATCTTCGCCACAATAATTTTTCCTTAATAGTAGATGAATCTACGGACAGAAGTACAACAAAGCACTTGTGTTTAACAGTAAGAACTGTTTTAAATGATAGTGTCTCTGGCATGTTTTTGGGTTTAATTAAACTTTCTGGGGCTGATGCCACTACACTGTACAGTAAGATTGTAACATTTTTTGAAAAGCATGAAATACCATATAAAAAGAATTTAATCGGTTTCGCTTCTGACGGTGCAAATGTAATGATGGGGGAACATCATTCGTTAATGTCGTTATTGAAAAACGATATTCCCTCATATGTAATGAAATGCATTTGTCACACATTTCATTTGTGTGCCTCGTATGCCTGTAAAAAAGTTCCAAGGTTTGTAGAAGATCTCACGAGAGATATTTATAATTAATTTGGTTCGAGTCCTAAACGAATTTCAGAGTTTACAGAGTTCCAAAATTTTTGTAATGTCAAAGTGCACAAAATTTTACACCCATCCCAGACAAGGTTCTATCAGTAGTATCAAGAATTTTGGAACAACATGATGCTCTGCAATTGTTTTTTACAAATGCAGTCAGTCAGTAGGAAAGATGTGTTAGCTGCAGAGAATATATTAACAAAATTAATGATCCAGTTGCAAAATTATTCCTACAGTTTTTAGAATTCGTATTGCCATTTTTTAATAATTTGAATAGAGAAATGCAGTCAGAAAGTCCAAAGTTACATCTTATTTATAGTAATATTTGCAAAATTTTAAAAACTATTTTTGACTGTTTTATTAAGAGATTATTTGCAAAATACTTCAATTGAAAATATTGACTTTAAAAATTCTAAAAATTAATATTGATGACATGTACTTTGGTGCTAACGTAATCCAAACAATTGCTAAAGAAGAGATTACTGATGAGAAAATAAGTTCTTTTAAATTAAGATGTTTGGAATTTTATGTAGAGAGTTGTAATCAAATAGTTCAACGTTTTCCACTAAAAAACAACCCACTAAAATTATTTAAGTTTCTTGATCCTGTGGTAGTTAAATCTGGTTCTGTCCATTTGATTTCAGACGTGGCCATATTATTTCCAAATTTAATAGATCACACAAATTTACAAACATTGGACAGTGAGTGGCGATTGTTGAGAAATACTGATGAGATAGATTCATTATCCAATGATATACAAACATTTTGGAATGACGTTCACAAATTTAAATTAGGTGATGAAACTTTAATGTTTAATTCATTAACAACTTATGTGTACAACTTATTATGACTTCCACATTCATCAGCCAACGTAGAAAGAATTTTTTAATCTATAAATTTACTAAAAAGGAAACAACGAAATAAACTGGAAACAGACACTATTGTAGGATTATTACATACTAAGCAATATATAGGTGACCAAGAATGCCATAATTTTAAAATTGAAAAAAAGTTAACATCACTTATGAATAAACATAATTTGTATGAAAATATTAATGAATCCCAAGACTGATAAATTGCCCCATTGGTTCCCTATGGATAGAAATGATTAGTAAATATTCATATTATTTATTATAAACTATTATTTTTTGTATAATTCTTTTTGTTCATTATTTATATAAGTATAAAGATTAGTTATATAAGAAATGTGTAAAAATTTTTGTTTAAAATTGTTCGCAAATGCATTTTATTTTTGTTGTATTATTTATAAAAATGTAATTTTAATAAATTTGTAAGTAACATTTAATAATTTTACTTTTAATCCCTAAATAAAGACAAAATAAATTAAATAATATACAAAATTTAAATCTACCGATTTTTGTGCGTAATCTACCGAAAAATTACGGCGATATCTACCGATGAAGCCTTGCCGAGGTTGGCAACACTGAGTATACGTATTTCAATTTATCTTAAAATGTAAATTTTTATATTTTGAAGATCCTAATCATTTTATATTGAATTTATCAATTTGACCGGATTTTCAATGAGTATGTGAACTTTGATGTTGATATATGTTTTGAATCTTGTCGTTATTTTAGTTAATTTTCAAAAAATTTTGTGAATTTTCAACGTTTTAGTCAATTTTAAAAATCTAAACGCTTTTTGTGAATTTTCAACGTTTTGGTCAATCCAAATTTTCGTAAATTTTCAAAGTTTCGACGGTTTTTGTGAAATCCAAAGATTTTCGATAATTTTCAACATTCCATGATTTCCGTTATTCTTCAAAATTTTCATACAAGTGTGAATTTGCAAGAAGTTATCAAAATTTATTATGAATATTTAATAATTTTTAAAATTTATCATGAATTTTTCAGCTTCGATTAATTAATTTAGACGTTATATTATTCGTTGCCGATTGCTAAACGTTTTGAAGAAAGGCCTCGTATTTTTTGTCAAATAAATTTCTTTGAAATTTGCGAACCCGAAAATTAACAAAATTCTTGAAAACTTTTTTTTTAAATTAACGAAAATCTAGTAAATACATGAAAGGCTTTAAAGTTTTAAAAAGTAACGAAAGGAGTAAAAAATTTGAAAATTAGCAATAATCTTGAAAAATGCATGACTATTGTCAAAATTAAATTTTGGAAATTAAAATAAATTGAAAATTAACAAAGGTATTACATAGTTCCCGAGTAATCAAAATTGTCATCACTTTAAAATTCTAGATAAAGACATTAAACTCTAATTATACAGGGAGTTTTTCTTTAAAGTTTACATATTTCAAATTGCGCCTATTTGTTGTAAATCTTTAGATATTCCTTGTTTTTTTAAATAGTTCTATTCGAAGCTTTAAACGAGTGTTTTCCACTCCCAGACTAAGCATGAAGTAAAATTTCGAGTTTAGAAAAGCCCCGTGAAAATTTGTCGAGGGTCGCGCAGCGACCCGAGACAAATTTTCTGGGCTTTTCTAAACTCGAAATTTTACTTCATGCGCCACGCGTATAAAACTGATTTCAAGTAAAGTTGAAATGAACGTAAATTTCACAATATTTTAGTGTTTTATACGCGTGACGCATAAAGTACATAGTCAAAACTACTTTTGCAATTTTGCTATCTCTGCGTCATCTCGTACCTCAGAAACACACTACCAGCAAAAATTGGCCCTCTTAAAATGATTTATTTATCAACTAATGAAGAATTTATGAGTATTACAAGGATATTAACGACAGCAACATTTCATTAGAACTTTATCAAATGCGTATTGTTTATTAAAGGAATACTTTGATGTAAGCGATAAAATTCGTTTATAACGTACAACTCGTCGCAATAATTCGTATTAATTGCGTCCGTTATTTATCCGTTCCCGGTTTCGTTTCCCATAAGTATTGTTGGTGTATAAATACAAATACACGTAGAGATGAAATAATAATTAAGCCGATGTTGGTTTCTTTGAAACGCGCCGACGACGTGCTTCAGGGCCCATAAAAGTTTCACTAATGTAGATGTTAAAAGCGATCGTTTCGATCGTTCCCTTTTAGCCGCCCCCTGCCACCCACCCAACTGCAGCACATACACACTACACAGTGCGTGAATGCGAATAAATCCACCTCGAGCAAATGTGCTCTACACTCTTGCATAAATAATATGCATCGGGCCGGTGGAATTGTTCGACGGGTAATTTTATTTTCATCGCTTGTTTATTTGTTTGTTCGGCGTAAATTTCATTGCCAGTGCTTTTTTTATTTCAAAAGTTATGTTCCAATCGTATTTATGTTACAACTTCGATTAAACTGGTTTCTGCTTTTTGGGGGACTCATCAGTGCATATTAGTTTTTTATTAATAAATTATTCCATTTTCAAATTTTAACTAAACTGTTGAAGTTATTTCAAATTACATTATTAAACATAACATTTTATTACAATACTAGCATTTAGCCCGATTTACCAAACGGGGAGCCGACGGCCGAATCAAGGAAATGTAGAAATGTAAAGAGAATTGCATAATTAAAAAAAAATGATGTTGAAGAAAAATATATGTATATATAATAGTAGCAAGGGGAAATGGAGGGGGAGAGGCGAATGGTGGTGAGCCGAATGGTGGTGACTGCAAGGTAAATCGTTGTTTTGTAGTGGTTATGGAGTGGATGGATGTAAAGGTCCGTGAAAAGGTTGGAAGAGATGGTCGCTTCGCTCCAGCCGCTCGCTTCGCTCGCTTGCCTTGCTCGCTTCGCTCGCTAGGGTGCTCGCTTCGCTCGCACATAGAGAGGGTAGTTGCTCCTTAATCCCCGCGAAAACAAATTTTCTCTATTTGATACAGTACAATAATAAGAATTATACCAGTAGATAGGAAATATAAATTTGTATAAATGCTAAATATTCAATTATCTAGCTCAAGTTGGACCGGAGCAATAAATATTTTTTAGTTTTTAGCAATTCCGGAATATTTTGATGCGCTGGCTATCAAAAGCTATGAGTGGGTCAAAGACAGACTTATGCGGGTTTCAATGTTAAATTTTGAATCAAGGGGTAGTACCCCCTGGATTTTTTGAAAAAAAAAAATTTTTTTCTTGATGGTATCAATCAATTCCTCACTTTTTTCTATGATATTTTTGTAATTAGTGTTTTATTTCTGCTCAATCGGAAGTATTTTTTTTTTAATAAATGAAATTTAAAAATCACCAAAAATTACAATTTTTTTTCTTACTTCCGTCATAATAATAGTAGACCAATGGCAGTTGGACCGTAAATGGGCAACACGAATCTGCATAAATGCTAAAAGTTTCATTGATCCAGTTCTATTAGGGCGGGAATTGGTATTTTATTTCTGCGATTCAAACACCATTTTCATGCTAAAACGGCGAATTATAAATACAATTTTTATTTTTTAGCTCCGCTATTATTTATAGTACAATATTGGAAATTTAATCGATAAATAGGTAATACAAAGCTGTATGAATGCTGAAAATTTCATTGGCCTAGCTCAATTTTGATCAAAAATAGAATTTTTTTTTACTTTTCAAATTATTTAAAAAAACAATTTTTATTTTTTTGCTATAGTATTTAAAACAGTGAAACAACTGCAATTATACGAATAAATAGGATATACAAATATGTATAAATGCTGAAAATTTCATTCATCCAGCTTAATTTGGACAGGAGATAGATGTTTTTAAATTTTTCATATTAATTAAATAAATAAATTATATTTTTTTTGTTTGAGTATTTGATACAGTACAATAATGGGAATTATACCAGTAGATAGGAAATATAAATGTGTATAAATGCTGAAAATTTCAATTATCTAGCTCAAGTAGGACCGGAGCAATAAATATTTTTTAGTTTTTAGCAATTCTGGAAAATTATTAGGCGCTGGCTATCAAAAGCCATGAGTGGGAAAAGGACAGACATATGCGGGTTTCAATGTAAAATTTCGAATCAACCCTTTGCATTTTTTTGAAAAAAAAACAACTTTTGTTAAAGGTATCAAAAAATTCCTTATTTTTTTCGATTACGTTTTTGAAGCAAGTGTTTTTTTCTTTTTCAACTGGAAGTATTTTTTTTTATTAAATTAAATTTAAAAATAATTAAATTTTAATCGAAATAAATACAAATAGCAAGTGTTACGATATTTTAGCGATTTTAAAAGTAAAAAAATCAAAGCTAAGATGATTCAGTTTGCGAGCGCAGCGAGCAGGCAAGCGAGAAAAGCGAGCTGGGGTGAGCGTTAGCGAGCAGCAGAGTCCTTTTAATATACGAACTGCTTCCTGGATCTATCGCATCAAGGAAATGTAAAGAGAATTGCATAATTAAAAAAAAATAAATGATGTTGAAGAAAAATATATGTATAATAGTAGCAAGGGGAAAGGGAGGGGGAGAGGCGTTGCATGAGCCGAATGGTGGTGACTGCAAGGTAAATCGTTGTTTTGTAGTGGTTATGGAGTGGATGAATGTAAAGGTTCGTGAAAAGGTTGGAAGAGATGGTCGCTTCGGTCCAGCCGCTCGCTTCGCTCGCTTGCCTTGCTCGCTTCGCTCGCACATAGAGAGGGAAAATGTGCTGACAGCCCGTGAAAAAAATGTAGATTTTTGATTTTGTATTTTTCTCAGTCGCGGATAAACAGTCGAAATCCAAATCTGAAATCCAAATTTCACTATCGCAATTTTTCGCAAAAAAACATCAAAATGAAAAATTAATTTTTTTTTTTGTTTTAATTGTTTTGTTTCGTCTTGTTTCATCTTGTCGTCGGTTGCGGATAATTATTCGAAATCGAAATGTGAAAACCAAATTCCTCTATCGCAATTTTTCGACCGAAAATTTGCTGACAGCCCGTGAAGGCGGCCAATAATAAAAAAAAAAAACATGTTCCAACACCGCTAAATTTAATCGTAGCGATCTGCGTTTAAACAAAACATTTTGGAGAAAAAATAAAAACCATCGATTAAATGCGAGATTTAGACAGCCGGTATATATTTTTATGAAATTTCAATTGCAAAAAAATAAAACTTTTCCTCGATAGAAAAAATTCTCGATAGATAGGTCGTGTTTCTAATGGAATTCTGAACACGATAGACGCAAAATTTTGAAAATGTATTTTTTTTTTTCAAAATCGATTAAATGCGATATTTTTTTTAATCGGGCGATTTGAGCGCTCAGAAGTGTCGCGTTGGAAAGGCCAGGTAAAATCCCATCGAAATTGTGGTATGCGCGACCTGAAAAAGTTCCGTGTGAAGCAAGACCAGCGTGTAAATTATTGAGGTTAGGAAATCTTCCGTCAGGCGTAAAATTAAAAAAAATGATTTAAAATAGAAAACGCGGTCGGATTTGAACGCCGCTTAGCCTAAGACACGCGGAATTTTTTTTTTTCGGTCCTGTAAAAATTTGAACTTTCTAAAATGAATTCTTCGATTTTTCCACTCCCGTTAACAGTCGTCTCCCATAAGAGCAATGTAAAAGTCGCAGCCTTCTCGGATCCCCGCTGCTTTAACGTTTTTATTATGGGAGAAAATATCACCATTGTGTGTGGATAAATGTGATTTTTAAATATTGGGATTTTTTTTTCTGGTATACATATGCATACACTGTAAATTTTACGACATTTGTTGGTTTTTTTTAAGATTTTAATTTGAATCATAAAACGAGGGTTTTCCACTCCCAGACTAAGCATGAAGTAAAATTTCGAGTTTAGAAAAGCCTGAAAATTTGGATTGGCCGCGTAGCGAAGCGGAGCGGCCAATCCAAATTAGGCTTTTCTAAACTCGAAATTTTACTTCATGCGCCACACGTATTAAACACAGAAATATCGCAAAGTTTAAAATATACGGCTTTAGCAATCCAATATGTAGATGTGAATAAAACGTGAGTCAAATTCTGAACTGAAGAAATTGTTTAAAACAGTTATTATACGCAACCCAATAACTCTAACGTATATTAGGTTGCCTATAATCGTTGTTGTATGTGTGTGTTTTTTTTTAACTTCACTGTAAATCAGTGTTTTTAGGCGTGGCGCATGAAGTAAAATTTCGAGTTTAGAAAAGCCTAATTTGGATTGGCCGCTCCGCTTCGCTACGCGGCCAATCCAAATTCTTAGGCTTTTCTAAACTCGAAATTTTACTTCATGCTTTGTCTGGGAGTGGAAAACACTCGTTAAAAGCCTCAAATTAACCGTTATTAAACAACTAATTCCCGTAAATTTAAAAAACGCTGTAATTATGTGTATACTAAAAAAAAAATACAATGTATGTTCAGTTTTAAACACGTTTTAAACGTGTTTTAAACATGTTTTAAACACGTTTTTAACATGTTTTTAACTGTTACGCTGTTTCAATGAAAACAACACGTTTTATTAAAAACCAGTTTGTTTTAATTAAAATGAAAAAACCTTTTTTAACAACCCTAATACAAACGTGTAGTTTGCCAGCTATTGACGATGCTACTTAAGCTAATGGGCATCAGATGGCCTTTATGCTTTCGAAACATATGCCTTTTATAAACATTCAAATCCTTTTATAAATATTCGAATCTTTTTTATAACTATTCGAATCTTCTAATAAGGATATGAATCACCTACACTTAAATTCGAATATGAATCCTCTTAGAAAAAAAAAATTAAGAATCCTGTTCATGAATCCCTTTTCACTCAAGCTTTTGACTCCTCTAAAAGAATCCTGAATGATACGCCTCCTTCCCAGCACTAGTATGTAATAGTTTTATATTATTTTATTTATTCAAATTTATACATGTCTCGTTCGATTTAAACATTACCGAAAGAAATTGAGCAGAATTTGAAATTCGTTTAGTCTCGGCGGTATTCGTTAAGATTTATATATGACGGGTTCGGAATAAATCCGGCATTCATCAATGCCATCCTCTCTCCTATAGTTTGCGCGCGCGTGTGTGTGGGTGGGTGCGTTGTCCCTTTTATTCCCCCCTTTCCGTTCCGCATTGACAGGCCCCGGTGCGAAATATGAAGTATGTCCCTGGGGGTGTGAGGGGGGCCCTTTGAAGGGCCCCAAGAAGCGAACAACTTGAGGTGATGTAGATGGGAAACGGCCCGACGTTCGGCATATCAATGTTTAAACGTGCAAGTCCCTGATCCGGATTTGATGCAATAACGGGATTTCCCGGAGGACGTGACAACCACCTAGCCGTATTATACAAAACTCCATTTTCACATACTCGATGCGAATCGATATTACTTTATTACTTATACCTTTACAGAGAATGTCTATGGTATGGTGATATTTAAATTAAAATCAGTTTTAATTAAAATTTACCAAAGGAATTTCGTCAACTGAAATACCAATATTTTTAAATGAATCATTGAATAAAACATTAATTCAAGTTGAGTTATCTATAATTTACTGTCACCAGATACCCACAGACGCATTTCGGATTTCAAGGTCCGCGTCAGTGTGGTCTGGATCCAGTACTGAATATTTCTGACTATTTATTTAAAACGCTGAACTTTGTTCTATCACTTTTATTTAACTTTCCAGTGAAACTAAAAAGTTAAATAAAAGTGGTAAAACAAAGTTAAGTGTTTTAATTAAATTGTTATGAAGATGTACCACAAAGTGATGCCAACCAAACCAAAGATTTCTGACTATATTAAGCAAATATGTGATGTACCACAAAGTGAATGCCAACCAAACCAAAGATTTCTGACTATAGTAAGCAAATATGTGAAAACTATTAAGAAATTCAATAGCTAAAGCCCTCTAATGCTCTATAGTCGCATCGTCATTGACGATGTCACTATAGAGCATTAGATGGCGTCAGCTATCGAATTTCTTAGGGCCGGCGTTTCAATTGATAGTTAACTTTTAGGTTTACAAACTAACGGTAAAGTTTTACCAGTAGTTAACTCATAGTAAAATTATGTTTATGTATTTCAAGTATTTGAAAGTTTTGGTTTAGTAACTCTCATTTCATCAAAATTTCATTAGAGTGGCAATTCTGACTTCTGTCAAAATCACACTTAAATTGTCAATATCGTTTATCAGTCTTTGGTCACCTGCTGTTGCTGGTGGTGATTTATTAAGCATAAAAATGAATAAAACCTCCCAGCAAGTAAACGAAACAAAAAGGACACTGAATTTCACTTATAAAGAAGAACATTTGCTGTTGGAATTTGTTTAGAAATACAAGAATATTATAGAAAATAAGAAGAGTGGCAGTGTTTTATGGCAAGAAAAAGTAAAAGCTTGGACTCATATCGAAAACTCGTTCAATGCGGCAAACGATGGTGTATTCAGATCCAAACAAATATTAAAACAAAAATATGCCAATTTAAAGAAACTATCCAAAACCAAATGATCACACAACAAAAGGGAACCAAATAAAACCGGTGGTGGTGATTCTAAACTATATGCCATAACAGACGTAGATAATTTTATTGAAAGAATTTTAGGAGAAGATCAAATTTGTGGTCTTAAGAACAACTTCGATTCTGACAGTAAGTATAAGGTTACTTTTTATGAAATTTATCACTATAAATGGTTTATTTTCATTAGGTGTACAAGCTCATCAAGCCGGACCATCTAATGCGAATTACATTGTTATTGGCTCACCTGATGAAAGTCTTTCTAACCCTAAAGAAAATGTTGTAGAAATTACTGAATGTAAGTGGTAGCGTAGTAATATCCTAGCTGTTGGTACATTTTTAAAATGAAATATTCTTATTAATTGTGTTTTTTTTTTTAGATGAATTACCAGAGGAACATTTACTCCTACTATTATCAATCAGACAAATAATGAAAATGTGGAAATGAGCAATAGTAAAAAACTGTACAATATATTATCTATGTCATTTTTCACACAATTTTTGTAGGAACAACAGAAACCGATGACGACTGGTCTACCTATAGCCCACAAATGCTGAAAAAACAACCAAATAAAAGATTAAAAATAGGAAAGAAAAAAATTACTTACAAAAAATTAATTATAAATGAGTTGTTAATTAAGGAAAAACTGGAGTTTGTAAGACTTCAGAGGAAAAAGTTTTTAGAAGAACATGAGATAAAAATGAAAATATTAAAACTTAAACTTAATCTTAAAGAATCAAAAATGAGTAATTTCATAAATAATTGAAAACAGTTAGGGCAAATAATAATAAATATATTTATTAATTTGTTTGTTGAATAAATTGTTGTATGTTGTATGTATTGCGTGATAATAATTAAGTAATAATATTTATTTATTGTAAGTTAAAAAAATAATTTTTTTATTAAATGTTATCTGAAAGTATTGTTTCTTATTTGATTATTATTAACGATATTATTTTGATCTGGTGGGTTATTATTTACTAAGTTTATTGCATGATTTTCTTCATCAGTTATGTCTGGTACTTTTTCATTTTCATCACATGCAATATTATGTAGTATTGCGGTAGCAACTATAACGGCTTGAGTAGTTTCTAAATTTGTTCTAAGTCCTGCAGCAAGTCCAGGAAATCTACGTTTCCATACACCATAGCACCTTTCCACAGGATTTCTGGTACGTATTTGTGATTCGTTATATAGATTTTCTGGTGGTGTTCTTGTTTGCAATAAGGGTGTAAGAAGATAATTTTTACAAGGATATCCGCTGTCTCCTACTAGAACGGAGTTGTGACCAAATTCATTTTGTTCAAATCGATTCATAATACTTGAATTTCTAAAAATATGGGCGTCGTGCGTAGATCCTGGCCATCTAGCCACAATATCCATTATTTTCAGATTGCAAGATCAATTAAAATCATACTAACTGGCTCGACTTTGTCTGCTCTATATTACATATTTCTCTTTTGTATTTTTTTTAAATTTTGAATAAAGACAATTTATCATTACTATTACCATTAATAATTTATATAACTAAAGGGCTTATTATAATAACACGATAAGCCACACAACCAAAAAAATGCTGTATTATTCTTCGATTGGATTAAGCAGTAATATAATTACCTACAGTATGCTCATATTCGCATGCAAACGAAGCTTTAAAAATTTGTCACACAATCTACTATTAATTCTTAGTAACATATTAATACATTTTACATTTTTTTCTAAATTTTAAAAGTCCAATATCTTAGTTCTGTTTACTTGTAGCATATCGTGTTATTACAGTAAGCCCCTCAACTAATACATTTTGTATGCATTTATAATTTGGAAAATGGCTCTTAAAGAATTAGGGTATAAAATATTTGACATTATATTTGTAATTCTTTGTTGGTGAACACCTAAAAAGGTTATTAAGATAAAAAAACAAAAGATAAAAGTTATTGTAAAATGATACGTGTCTTTACATAACTCAAATAACTACAGTAAATTTGTAGAGGTTCCGTGAACCACTGTTTTAGTTTAGAGTCTATATTGACGCGTGTAGATTTTAGTGCTAGAGATTAGAATCCAAAAGCAATCTATAGTTAAGCATCTTGAATCCAATAGCAAGAGCTTAGATTCCAGAATGCTAGAGATTAGAGTCCAGAAACTAAGCGTATATAATTAAGGTTTTAGAGACCAGTCTTGAGTTAAGCGTCCAGTATCCAAAGTGCTAAATTAACATGTTATTAGAGCAGTGCTTTTAAATCATTACAGGATCACTGAACACTTAAAATTTTACAAGTCTCAGAATTTTATATTTTTATTTTAGTTATGAATTTTAAAAGTTTATGATAGAATTGAGCATTTTATCTATCATTTTTCTTTTTTGTGATTTTATATTTTTATGCAATAAAGTAATGTAAATATACCGTGCGATCATATAAATTATGATTGAGAGTCGGAGGTATTTGTTTTGTGCGGTTGTCCAGAATGCTAATTGAATGATGGAACAAATTTGAGGTTATGGTAAACTATGTGTTAACAGTCAGTAGAGCCAATCTAAATATAATGAAAATTATTAAAATTGTGGCAGTATTTGGAATGAAATAAAAGAACTCGTGTAAATTATTGAAATAGTTAAAAAAAAATATGATATTTCAATATAATTAATAAAACAGAAGCCATATTATTTTGCTTAAGTCCTTAATATTATTCTATAGAGTGTTTTCCACTCCCAGACTAAGCATAAAGTAAAATTTCGAGTTTAGAAAAGCCCCGTGTTGAAAATTAGTCGAGGGTCGCGCAGCGACCCGAGACAAATTTTCACGGGGCTTTTCTAAACTCGAAATTTTACTTCATGCGCCAAGCATATAAAACACTGATTTATTCTGAAGTTCAAAAGCACCCATTTCATGTGTGAAATCAAAATTGAGCATATTGATATGAGAAAGAATAATTAATTTTTTTTATAATATCTGTTTTTGAATAACATTTTGAAAGGCCTCAAAAATATTGGTTGCCCTATTGCTTAAATTATTATTTGACATTCAAAAAATCCAAGTTAACGAAACTTCTTAGTGCGTATCTACCGTGCAATAATTTAAATTATGATTTAGAGTAGGCGGCATTTTTTTTCTGCGGTTGGCCAAAATGCTAATTGAATGATAGAATAAATTTCAGGGTATTGTAAACTACGTGTTAACAGTTAGTATTGCCAATCTAATTATAATAAAAAGTATTAGAATTGTTGCAGCTTTTGGAATGGAATAAAAGAATTCGTGTAAATTATTGAAATAGTTTCAAAAAATTATGATACTACAATATAATTAATAAAACAGAAGCAATATTATTTTACTAAAGTTCTTAATATTATTATAAACAGCGTTTTTCACTCCCAGACTAAGCATGAAGTAAAATTTCGAGTTTAGAAAAGCCCCGCGAAGAAAGTTTATCGAGGGTCGCGCAGCGACGGGGCTTTTCTAAACTTGAAATTTTACTTCATGCGTCACGCGTATAAAACACTGATTTATTTAGAAGTTCAAAAACACCCATTCCATGTGTGAAATCAAAATTGCGGATATTGATATGAGAAAAAAGAATTCATTATTTTTTATTTTTTTTATCGAGGACTTCCAAAATTTTTCTCAAAAACAGATATTTAACTGTTTTTGAGTACCATTTTGAAAGTCCTCGAAAATATTGGTTGCCCTATTACCTAAATTTATATTTGACATTCAAAAAATACAAGTTAACCAAACTTCTTAGTGCGTATCTACCGTGCAATAATTTAAATTATGATTTAGATTAGGCGGCATTTTTTTTTTTGAGCGATTGACCAGAATGCTAATTGAATGATAAAATAAATTTGAGGTTATAGTAAACTATGTGTTAACAGTTAGTAGTGAAATAATAATGAAAATTATTAAAATTTTTGCAATATTTGGAATGGAATAAAAGAATTCGTGTAAATTATTGAAATAGTTACAAAATCTCATGCCATTTCAATAGAATTAATAAAAAAGAAGCAATATGATTTTACTTAAGTCCTTAATATTATTTTAAAGAGCGTTTTCCACTCCCAGACTAAGCATGAAGTAAAATTTCGAGTTTAGAAAAGCCCCGCGTAGAAAATTTGTCGAGGGTCGCGCAGCGACCCGAGACAAATTTTCACGGGGCTTTTCTAAACTCGAAATTTTACTTCATGCGCCACGCGTATAAAATACTGATTTATTCTGAAGTTAAAAAATACCCATTTCATGTGTGAAATCCAAATTGAGGATATTGATATGAGAAGGAAGAATTCATAATTTTTTTTAAATATCTGTTCTTAAGTAACATTTTAAAATGCCTCGAAAATACTGGCTGTCCTATTACATAAATTTTTATTTGACATTCAAAAAATCCAAGTTATCCAAACTTCTTAGTGCAATAATTTAAATTATGATTTAGAGTAAGCGGCATTTTTTTTGTGCGGTTGGCCAGAATGCTAATTGAATGATGGAATAAATTTGAGGTTATGGTAAACTATGTGTTATCAGTTAGTAGTGCCAATCTAATTATAATGAAAATTATTAAAATTGTTGCTGTTTTTGGAATGGAATAAAAGAATTTGTGTAAATTATTGAAATAGTTACAAAAAATCATTATATTTTAATATAATTATTAAAACGGAAGCAATATTATTTTACTTAAGTCCTTGATATCATTCTAAAGAGCGTTTTCCACTCCCAGACTAAGCATGAAGTAAAATTTCGAGTTTAGAAAAGCCCCGCGACCCGAAACAAATTCTAAATTTTACTTCATGCTTAATCAGGGTGAAGAAACACTTCGTGATTTCAAATTGAACTCATTAACCAAACAACAAATGCCTCAAAATGCATATGCATCGGGATATCTATAATTTTAAGATAATTTCAATGTACGATATATAATAAATATTCTCACGACGTGCCACTGCTGTGATCATTCTTCAATTCAAAGCCCAGTGTTTTTAGTGCTTTTATAGAAAATTATTTTTAGGATTTTAATAAATAAGTTTTATTTTTATAATAACCCAACACTGTTCAATTTGGATTCTTTGCACACATTCTTTAAAATTATTGATCTTCCAAATATTTTTATTTACTTTCCAATCTATAATCAGGATATTAGGTTATTTTTAAAAAGTCTCTGTAAATCAAAATGTTCATGTTGTAAATTTTAAAAAGATTACTATAAACATTGGTTTTATATTATTCTTTTTAAAATTTACAATACGAACATGTTGATATACAGGTACACCGGATAAGACATTTGAAAAATGTTTGTATACAATTAAACAAAAAATATATTAATTAATCAATGTTGAGAAGTGTTTTAATGTTTTATACCACTTTATTTTAAAAATTCGACGACTCGAGTTTCGACATATTTAGTGTCATTTTCGAGTTAAAATAAAGTGGTATAAAATAATTTTTGATTGATTCATTAATATGGATTACCACGTAGTAACGCTCAATACTATACAAAAAAAATTATAATAGCGAGCATTTCACGAATGCAATAAATTAATTTCTATCATGTTTCATAACAAAAATATTCGCATGACATAATTCTATGACTTTAAATAACAACAATGTTTAGCAAAAGCTAGGAAATATATTTTAAACAATGTTAATATAATTAATACGGTCATGCGATTTGGTATTAAAATAAATCCTATAAAATATATGTATGAGTTATTATATTATTACAACAGCGAATTCATCGATATAATATAGTAAGAATAATTATTTTGTAACATGTAAGTTTTTCATTATATTCTTATAACTTTTTGCATTTTTTGAATTTTTTTATTTGTTATCTTTTCGTTTATTACTATATTACTACTTGTGTAAATTATTGTATATTTTTCCTTGTTGGATTCTTCCGTTGGAAATGAATGTATTATTATTATTATTATAACTGCTATTATCGATAATGTTACAGTGGTCACATTATCGATAATAGCAGTTATAATAATAATAATAATACATTTATTTTCCAACGGAAAATGAGTACTATAATCCCTTTTTGCAAACCGTACTATTTAAAAAATCTGCTTGAAAAGTACTCGTTTCCATTCGCTTGTACTCTTGTTTGGTCATCTCATATCGACGAAAATATGTGAACTTATCTTTTTAGCTCTTCGCTATCGACGCGCGTCGACGGAAATATGTGAACTTGTTTATTTTGCTCATCACGTACTCATTTTACGATATAAAAGTTGTTTCCCTTTATATTTTTTACAGGTCTAAACTAATACTATTAACAATATTCCTCACTGCAATCAAAATCTCTTTATCAGCCCCATCCCCAGAAGAATGTAAATGTGATATAGGCTTCGAAGTTAAAAAAGACGACAAGGACAGTGGCAAAAACAAATGTTACGGAAAGTACACAACGATTATAAGACCGTGCAATACGCCTTATGCTCCTGTATGCGTTTGCAAAAAGGAAGAACCTACAGGAATAGTCATTGATAATGATGGAACCTGGTGCAGCATCTATACAGGTGGAAAATACGTCAAAAAATGGGCTTGCGAGAATGCGGAAGAGTGGAAAAAATACGAAAAGGCGTCCGTGGAATGGGCGGATAAATTTGTTAAAGATAATAATTATTAATAAAAGTTTTTTAGATTGAATATGTTGTTTATAGAAGCGAATACAATTTGCACCGTTTATATTTTAGGTTTAAAAGTATAAATTCACTTTTGAGTTTGTATCATTTATATTTCACGTCTAAAAGTACACATTTACTTTTAAGTTAAGAAGACATAGGTAAATAGTATATTATACAACGAGCATATAATGATAGCTATTAATCACAAGAACGATGTTTGCGAAACGAGATGAAGGCGAGTGGAGCAAGTCGTTCGAGTGATTAATAGCCATTATATGCTAGTTATACACTACACTTTGTTTATGACAACAACAATATACAGAGTGTCTCGTTAATGTGGGGAAATGGCTTAACCATAGATTTCTAGGATCAAAATATAATTTATAATTTACCGAGACAAATTTTCTGGGCTTTTCTAAACTCGAAATTTTACTTCATGCGCCACGCGCATAAAACACTAAAATATTGTAAAATTTATGTATATATATTCGAACTTACCTTGACATCTGTGTTTTATACGCGTGGCGCATGAAGTAAAATTTCGAGTTTAGAAAAGCCCAGAAAATTTGTCTCGGGTCGCTACGCGACCCTCGACAAATTTTCACGGGGCTTTTCTAAACTCGAAATTTTACTTCATGCTTAGTCTGGGAGTGGAAAACACTCGTTTGAAGTTTCAAATTTTTTATATATTATTATTATTATTTTGTACATATTCTTTGTAAAAGGGGTTTCCCGTGAGAGAATAAATAAATAAATAAATAAATAATGATTTAACATAACTTATCTATATCCAAAAGTTTACAGATAAGCTGGAATTAATCTTCAAAGTTAAAAAAAAATATTATTAATTTTATTTATAACAATTGAACGCTATATTCGATCCGACTAAAATTTATTATGGTTAATTATTATAATTTATCACACCATTTCAATTATTATGGTTATCAATGATTGACAAGAAGTATACAAAACAATAGTACCACAACATTAAAACTAAAATATGTTTTTATTGGCGCAACTTATATACATTTTAAAAAATACATCCTGAAAGATTAGTTCATTTATACGCTTTTTTGTCTCTTAATAATGTTTGATATCTTGTACGGGTTTGTCACAAAAAAATAAAATGCAAATAAATTATTTTGTAAAAACGAAGTCTAGTTTTTCGGGTGATTAAAAATACATGTTTTTTCTTTGTCGCCGCCATTGTTTAACAAACGTCAATTGTGTATAATATTAATTAATCAGTGTATTTTAGGAATTATTTGTTTTCATCATTATGGTTTATAATTATTATATTTCTCTGGAGCAAACAGATACAGGGAGTTTTTCTTTGAAGTATACGTATTCCAAATTCAACCTATTTTCTGTAAATCTTTAAAAGTTCCTTGTTTGTTTCTAAGTTCAATTTGAAGCTTTAAACGAGTGTTTTCCACTCCCAGACTAAGCATGAAGTAAAATTTCGAGTTTAGAAAAGCCCCGTGAAAATTTGTCGAGGGTCGCGCAGCGACCCGAGACAAATTTTCTGGGCTTTTCTAAACTCGAAATTTTACTTCATGCGCCACGCGTATAAAACACTAAAATATTGTAAAATTTATGTATATTCGAACTTCACTTGACATCTGTGTGTTATACGCGTGGCGCATGAAGTAAAATTTCGAGTTTAGAAAAGCCCAGAAAATTTGTCTCGGGTCGCTACGCGACCCTCGACAAATTTTCACAAGGCTTTTCTAAACTCGAAATTTTACTTCATGCTTAGTCTGGGAGTGGAAAACACTCGTTTGAAGTTTCAAATTGAACTCTTTTGAAAAACACCGAATGTAGGAAAATTTACAGCTTATGCATTTGTTTACCTAAAAGAAAAAATCACTGTATGTTGCTTGTATTAGGATTTTGCCAAGGAAATTAAGGATACCATATTCATATTTTATATTTTTGTGGCAAAACCGTACAAGATATCAAACATTATTAGGAGACAAATAAGCTTTCAAATGAACCAATCGTTGAGGTAATATTTTTTACATTTTTATAAGGTGCGCTAGTAAAAACATATTTTAGTTTTTATGTTGTGGTACCACTGTTTTTTTATACATTTCGTCAATCATTGATGACCATAATAACTTAAATGATGTGTTATATTATGATAATCAATCATAATAAATTTCAGTCAAATCGAATATAGCGCTTAATCGTTACAAATAGAATTAATAATATTTGTTTGAACACTAAAGACTAATTCCGGCTTAGCCGTACATTTTTGGATATAGATGAGTTGTGTTAAATCATTATATTATTATCCCAAGAATCTATATTTAAGCTATTTTCCCACATTAATGGGCACCCTGTATAACACAACATTTGCGCCCGTTCGCACCCAAGTCGATTAGGTTAATCAGTGATTAGTACTCCTTAAAAACACAGCAATTTTATGTATAAATTATTTACAAAATTGCATAATGAAAAAATAGACATGTCTAGGATATCTTACAAATTTAAAACATTCTTATATTCTACAATTATGACTTAATCAGAGGTTTAATCAATGATTAGTTAATCAGTTGGGTTGCAAATGGGCCTTATTGTATAATATATTTACTAAACGAGTGCTGACAGTTATATAAAGTATTATTATAAATAATATACTGAGTCAATGAGTCACTGATTCACTGATTCTTTGAATGCCTTATTATATGACATACTGTGATTATAAATAATATACTGAGTCAATGAGTCACTGATTCACTGATTCGCCGATTTACCGATTTATGCGGTATCATGATTTGAATGTGTAATAAACAGGGCTTGTATTAAAACGCGAATTAGCGTGGTTTAAAAACCACGTTGAACACGCCCGTGTTTAAAAACTACATTAAACACGCCCGTACTTAATGCACGCCATTTATGCTGCCTACAAAATTAAATAACGCACATATTATAAGATTCTCGCGAACAAAATGTATTTAAACCTGTAATAATATTAATTATAACCAGAAGAGGCCTTAATTAAATAATTCACAGATTTACAATAATCCAACCGATTTATCTGTGTTAGGTAGCAATGTAATAATCTAATAACAAATATTGTGCGATCGTTGATGTAGAAACAGTCTTCCAATTCCGCGTTGGGGTTTTGGCACTGTTGACTGAGCATCCCTCGGTATATATCCGTCCCTGCATCCCTTCAGCCCTTCGTCAGGGCATGTGTTTACAAACTATGGAAGTTATGTTAAGCGTACTCTAGCGTGAAGGAGATAATTGAACTGCCGCCCTTCTCTTCCCGAACCTAAACTTAACTCGATAATTATTAATTTGCCGTTTTCTATTAAAACATGTATATGTACGCGCGGCATACATGGATGATTCGATTAAAGTATGAACATGGATTATTATTACTGCTCGTATCGTTGTTGGGTAGGGGAGGATTGTTTTAAAAACTCTCAAAGGAATTTTATTTATATTAGTGTTGAAATTAAATTCACTCGGTTTTGTTTCACTTATATGTATTTTATTTTCTACTAGTTTCGACTTAATACAATTATCAAAAATTTTATTTGAAGAAATATGCAAAAAATTCATAGAAACAGCATGGGTTTTCCAAAATCTCATAAAATTTGACAATGGTTAGAAAAGTTTACATTTTGTAAATAGAAGAAATATATTGTAATTTTTTTAGTTTCTACTAGTTTCGACTTAATGCCATTTTCAAAAATTTTATTTGAAGAAATATACAAAAAATTCATAGAAACAGCATGGGTTTTCCAAAATCTCATAAAATTTGACAATGGTTAGAAAAGTTTCATTTTGTAAATAGAAGAAATATATTGTAATTTTTAAATGTTCTTTTCCCAAAGTTTGTTCGAAACATAAATTGTTTTTATATTATATTTACTGTCTGTTTTTTTTTTGGTTTTCCTCATTGATGAATATACAAAAACAATGGAGCATGACAATAATGTCATCTTATAAACTATTTTAATGTTTTTACTAATTTTTAATTTGTTCTACACTTATTTATTTATTTATTGTAATCGTTAATAATTTTTAATCATTTACACTTATACATGTATTTAATTATTTTATATTGTATTGTCTATTTAGTTAGCAAGGTAATATTTTCTGTATATCTGACGTATGTAAACCTAGGTATTAACATTAATAAAGCACTTACTTACTTACTTACTTTTGTCAATTATATTTTACTATTTCTCAAACTATGTCCTATCTCTATTAAACAGAGACACAGCACTCTGTTTAATAGAAATAGAAAATAGAAATTATAAAAATGTATGTCAAACAATACTTTTGAGAAATAGTGAAATACAATTGACAAAAGAATAAAACCAAAAGATAGAGACTGTATAATAATTTATGTTGTTTATTATTGTATTGTATTATTGTATACTGTTTACTATAAACGTATATGTAATTTCTTGAATTAATTTCTCATCTGGCATTTGGTGAAACATATTAGGATATGTAAAGTTATTTAAATTAAAAATGGTGATGTGTCCATCATAGTAATTTCCCCCGTAAATTGCGTATTAAATCACTTTTAAAATATTTGTAGCATTATTATTTTCAAAATGTCTTCAACTTTTTGATAACTACAACTTTTATTTGAAACATTTTTCAATTCTATCAACACATACTGACACAAACCAATGACTAGATAAAAAACACTATTTATTGAATATCTCAAAAACTAAGACTGCTATGACAAAAAGTAAAGATACAAAAAATCTTTAATATTTTATTACCTACAACTTTTATTTGAAACATTTTCCAATTGTATCAACACACACACTGACACAAATCAATGACTAGATGAAAAACACTATTTATTAAATATCTCAAAAACTAAAGGTGCTATGACAAAAAGTAAGTCCACAAAAAATCTTTAGTTTTTCATTTCCTACAACTTTTATTTAAAACATTTTTCAATTGTATCGACACATACACTGTCACACACCAATAACTAGATAAAACACACCACTTTTGAAATATCTCAAAAACTAAGAGTGCTATGACAAAAAGTAATGAACAATACATCTTCATTTTGTTATTATCTACAACTTTTATTTGATAGAATTTTTTGTTTGATGAACATTTATTGAAAAAATCTGAAAAAACTGAAAAACGCTAAGAGTAAAGTACCACTTTCGGTTTTCCGATTTTCACCAAAAGTTTTTCAGTTCTTTCGATTGTAACAAAAAGCTTAAGTTTCAAGTTTCATCTCGATATCTTTAGCGGTCTTTGCGGTACAGCGCACACAGACACACACACAGACCCACAGACAGACAGACAGATATTTTTCAAAAATGGTCTTATTCGACTCAGGGGACCTCAAAACGGATATTTCCGCTAAAATTTTTGAATCGAAAATTTTCACGAATACAATACTTTCCCTTTGTATTACATACGGGGGAAAGTAAAAATACTTGGTATTGTTTCACAAATTAAAACTCTATCCCGACTAGTTTTGGCTTGTTAGACCATTTTTAAAGGAATGTTAGTATATGTATATGTAGTACATTGGAAAGTTTTCCCTGTAAAAAAAATGTAAATTTTGTAGGAAAACAAACATATTATTATTATTGTTATTATTATAAATTACGTACATGTAAATGTTTAATTATTTTAGATTAGATAAAAAAATAATCTAATTTATCTTAAATTATTAATTACAATTTCCCTATATTCGATACAATTAATTTCTTGTAAAAGCCATTGCTGGATGCGGACAAGAAATGCGGCGCAATGTAGATGGCATCTACGTGTAATTTATATATAAAGTGAAATTCCAATTAATTTCCGTTCCTCCTTTTTTTCCCTTCTTCTCTTTCAGGTCTCCGAGTTATCCGAGACATTTTAATACTGCCGGCCGGATAGATCAGAGCGGTTCCATGGAATTCCTGCCGTTTTGTTTCAATTTAAATTAATCGACGACAACTTATTGGATCAGTTAGTTACATATAAATTACAACAAGTTCGTTACTTTTTCCTTTTGATCTGTGTTTTATTGCGAGTTGGGGGGAGAAAATCTGGTCCGCGTTTTAAACAGTTAGTTATAAGTAATTATGTGAAATAGGAAGAACAAATTACACGATTCTACTAATATTAAAAATATATACAGCGATTTCTTCTTTTAAGTGTATTAACATACTCCCATCTACACGCTGTAATTTTTTAGGCGTTCGTTGTCTTTTAAAAACGTTCAATTTGAAGTTTTTAACGAGTGTGTATACTCCCTGGTTAAGCATGAAGTATAATTTCGATTTTAGAAAAGCCTCAACCCAATACTTTACAATTTTTTCTTGAGAGCAATTATAGTGAACTCTAAAAGTTGATTTTACCTAAAATTCTGCCCTTGTTTATGATTACTTTGAATGCCATATTATATTACGTACTGTGAGTTTTGTTTTCTTTTAAATATACACAATGTATAAGCTGTACATTTTTAGGTATTCGGCGATTTTATAAAAGAGTTCAATTTGAAGTTTCGAACGAGTGTTTCCACTCCCAGACTAAGCATGAAGTAAAATTTCGAGTTTAGAAAAGCCTAAAAATTTGGTTTGGTCGCTCCGCGAAGCGGAGCGGCCAAACCAAATTTTCAGGCTTTTCTAAACTCGAAATTTTACTTCATGCGCCAGGCGTATAAAACACTGATTTATCGTGAAGTTTAAGAAATACTAATTCAGCATATTGTTTTAGGAGTATATTTTAAACTTCACATTATTTCAGTGTTTTATACGCGGGGCGCATGAAGTAAAATTTCGAGTTTAGAAAAGCCTGAAAATTTGGTTTGGCCGCTCCGCTTCGCGGAGCGACCAAACCAAATTTTCAGGCTTTTCTAAACTCGAAATTTTACTTCATGCTTAGTCTGGGAGTGGAAACACTCGTTCGAAACTTCAAATTGAACTCTTTTATAAAACCGCCGAATGTCTAAAAATGTACAGCTTATACATTGTGTGTATTTAAAAGAAAACAAATATCACAGTGTGTCATATAATAAGGCACCCAAAGAAATAATAAACAAGGTCAGAATTTTAGGCAAAACCAACTTTTAGAGTTCACTATAATTGCTCAGCCGTTAATGGGTTAAGCATGTGTGTTTTGATCTCAAACAAAAATTGTAAAATATAGGGTTGTGTGAAATATGTGACTAAACCAAAATTTTAAATAAAACTAACACCAAACTTGGATTTATGTACGCAAAGTTAGTCAAAACAATTTCTATTTTTCTTTAATAACCATAATTCAAAAATATTGTTAATAAACAAATCGATGTAGGATCTTAAATAAAGGTTATACACATTTTCGCAAAATGTCCACTCTGTTCAGGTCAGAGCTGGGCAGGATTCGAATCATTTAGGATTCGAATACTTTTAGAGGATTCAAAAGAGGTATTCGAACACTTCAGTTAAAAAAAGGATTCGTGATCTGGATTCGTAACATTTTCTTAAGAGGATTCGTTTTTGAATCCAAATGCGGATAATTCGAATTTTTATAAAAGGATTCGAATTCTTACAAAAGATTCAATTACTTACAAAAGGATTCGCCTCAAAAATAATTTAAATTAATCTTAAGGATTCCCATACAAAATTTGTTTTTGTGTTTTTAAATTTCACGTTAAATCAGTGTTTTATACGCGTGGCGCATGAAGTAATATTTCGAAGTATAAATGAAATTGCCAATTCTTGGTTGCAGAATATTTCAAACATTAAAAGTGCGATTCTTTTCGCAATCTACAACAAGTTAGTCTTACAAAGACTATATCAAACACTCATTGAAACAACTACTTCCCGAGCTAATACCCCGACGGACATTGAATTATACAACAAGTGTTTGCTGTTACATACAGTAACCTACTGCAAATGCCTTAATAATTTGACTCAAATTGTTGCATTTGCAGTAGGTTACTGTATGTAACAGCAAACACTTGTTGTATAATTCAATGTCCGTCGGGGTATTAGCTCGGGAAGTAGTTGTTTCAATGAGTGTTTGATATAGTCTTTGTAAGACTAACTTGTTGTAGATTGCGAAAAGAATCGCACTTTTAATGTTTGTAATATTTCGAGTTTAGAAAAACCTGAAAATTTGGTTTGGTCGCGTAGCGTAGGCTTTTTTAAACTCGAAATTTTACTTCATGTTTAATCAAGGAGTAGAAATACCCGTTAAAAGCTTCAAATTGAATGCTCCAATAAAAACATAAAATGACTGTAAATGTATTTAAAGAAAAAATCTACTTTTCATAATCGAATAATCAAGTTTTGTTTACAATTATTTAAAGTAAAACTGAAATGGTGGGCACAATCTGAAAGTTTACATTATCCCGATATTTCCTGATTCAAGATTTTTTACTCTGGCCTTTTAATATTGGTTTTGTCGATTGATTTTATTAATTTTTACGTGTTTTGTAGATTTTGTAATGCCTGTTGATTATGAAAAATTAAAAATGACATCATATGGTTAGTAAATTTTAGGATTTTTGTTTTTTGAGGCTATCAATTTATTACCTTTTGTATTGTTTATTCTTAAATTTCTAAATTGACTAACAATTTTTTTTTGTGTTTGTTAAATTTGGTTATTATTTATTTGTTTTTTAGTCTGTAGAAATTTTGAAATTAATACGTTTTATACAAAGTGGCTAGAAACCAGGGTTGTTAAAAAAAGGTTATTTTCATTTTAGTTAAAACAGAGAGTTTTATTTTTTAAATAAAACATGTTTTTTTCATCGAAACAGCGTTTAAAACATTAACAATTAAAAACATGTTTAAAACACGTTTATAACGTGTTCAAAACAGAACATACAGGGCATTTTTCTTTTGAGTATACATCTCGCTATAATTACAGCGTTTTTGAAATATGCGAGAATTCGTTGTTTAAAAGCGATTAGTTTGAGGCTTTTAACGAGTGTTTTCCACTCCCAGACTAAGCATGAAGTAAAATTTCGAGTTTAGAAAAGCCTAAGAATTTGGATTGGCCGCGTAGCGAAGCGGAGCGGCCAATCCAAATTAGGCTTTTCTAAACTCGAAATTTTACTTCATGCGCCACGCTTAAAAACACTGATTTACAGTGAAGTTCAAAAAACACACGCATACAACAACGATTATAGGCAACCTAATATACGTTAGAGTTATTGGGTTGCATATAACCACTGTTTAGATATATATATATATATATATATATATATATATATATATATATATATATATATATATATATATTTTAAACTTTACGATATTTCAGTGGTTTATACGTGTGGCGCATGAAGTAAAATTTCGAGTTTAGAAAAGCCTAATTTGGATTGGCCGCTCCGCTTCGCTACGCGGCCAATCCAAATTTTCAGGCTTTTCTAAACTCGAAATTTTACTTCATGCTTAGTCTGGGAGTGGAAAACCCTCGGCTAAAAATTCAAATTAAAATCTTTTTAAAAAACAACTAATGTCGTAAAATTTACAGTGAATGCACATGTATACTGAAATAAAAATCCCTGTATTTAAAAATCACATTTATGCACACATATTTGATATTTTCTTGTAATATAATATTATGTTTAATAATGTAATTTGAAATATCTTCAACAATTTAGCTAAAATTTAAAAATGTAAACAAAAAATCTTAATGAAGTAGTATAAAATATAACTTAGCAAATTTAAAATAATAAAAATATTAAAACATGTTTTGAACAAAACCGTTTAAAACTCAGCTATTTTTAAACATATTTAAAACACTGTTTTAAAACAAAGTGTTTTAAACATAACAACCCTGCTAGAAACTGAGTGAAGTAGAATTTGTTTTATTATATTTGTTTGACGATTTGGTAAGAATCACATGTATGAGTTTTTAAACATAACAACCCTGCTAGAAACTGAGTGAAGCCTAAAGCTTTGGTTTATTAATTAATTTTGAGTAGAAAGTCCAAACAACATTTTTTTGTATGGGTCTTCATTAAGGCTCATGACGCTATTGAAATTCTAAATATGTCATAAATAATCAGCAATATTTTTGAAATGTTTTGATTAAAATCATATCTATCAACAATGTTTAGTCGACTGTTGATGGCAATAAAACAAATTCTACTCACATATTTTTGATATTATTGGCCTCGCGAGCTTACTGAATAATCATACAATAATTTTTTTTAGATTTTAATTTTTTATATTTTTAAATTGTAATTTTTTTCATTGATAAATTTTCTAAAATTTTTATGTACTCAAAATTTTGTATGTTCTCGCGCTACGTAAAGCTTTTCACTCATTTTCTGGCTACCTTCGATTTTTATTTTTAAATACTTGCTATATGTTAATTTTAACAATTCTGAAGATTTTTTTAATTTGTATAATCGTTTGTTGCTTTTAAAGATTTTATTCAAAATAAAAAAAAATAAATTCAATTTTGTAAGTTTTGAGATATTTAAAAAAAATTATTATTTTTTTTTGATACGGTAGAATTTTATCAATTTTTTTACTAAAAAAGAGGAAACATCGGAAATATTATAATTATATTTTTTTATCGACTTTGAAGATGTTGAAACGAATTTGATAATGTTTGTTTAAATTGTCATTTTTTATTGAAAGTTTATGTTTTTTTGCCAACTTTTAGAACATTCATATATGTATATATTATCGATTTTGATTAGTTTGACTATATTTTACTTTCCCCCGTATGTAATACAAAGGGAAAGTATTGTTTTCGTGAAAATTTTCGAATCAAAAATTTTAGCGGAAATATCCGTTTTGAGGTCCCCTGAGTCGAATAAGACCATTTTTGAAAAATGTCAGTCTGTCTGTGTGTCTGTGTGTCTGTCTGTGTGTCTGTCTGTGTGTCTGTGTGTGTGTCTGTGTGTGTGGCTGTGTGCGCTGTACCGCAAAAACCGCTAAAGATATCGAGATGAAACTTGAAAATTAAGCTGTTTGTTATAATCGGAAGAACTGAAAAGCTTTTGGTGAAAATCGGAAAACCGGAAGTGGTACTTTACTCTTAGCGTTTTTCAGTTTATTCAGATTTTTTCAATAAATGTTCATCAAACAAAAAATTCTTTCAAATAAAAGTTGTAGATAATAACAAAATGAAGATGTATTGTTCACTTACTTTTTATTATAGCACTCTTAGTTTTTGAGATATTTAATAAATAGTGTTTTTTATCTAGTCATTGATTTGTGTCAGTGTGTGTGTTGATACAATTGGAAAATGTTTCAAATAAAAGGTGTAGGTAATAAAATATTAAAGATTTTTTGTATCTTCACTTTTTGTCATAGCACTCTTAGTTTTTGAGAAATTCAATAAATAGTGTTTTTTATCTAGTCATTGGTTTGTGTCAGTATGTGTTGATCCAATTGAAAAATGTTTCAAATAAAAGTTGTAGTTATCAAAAAGTTGAAGACATTTTGAAAATAATAATGCTACAAATATTTTAAAAGTGATTTAATACGCAATTTACGGAGGAAAGTACTATAATGGACACATCACCATTTTTATTTTTATTAATTTGACGATTTGGTAAGAATCACATCTATGAGTTTTATCGATTTAGGGACTTATCAATTAAAAATATTATAATTATTTTCATTTTTCATTAATGTTGACGATTTTTTCAGTGCTAACGTCTTTTTATCATATTAACCTTTATTGCCCAACAGGCAAAAAAAACCTAACTACAGAGTTACAAGTATAAACTTAGAATAACATTTGTCAACGTTGGCTTCATTTAGTTTTACAAGTTTTAAAAAAAAATGTTTTTTTTTGTTGATTATTATTAATTCATATTGTTGACATCGAATTATTCTTGAGTTTGTCAATACAGACAGTTTTTGCTGATTAAGTTTATTTAAATGATTTATTCAATTTTAACGTTTATTATTTATTTAGTCAGGTAACGGAGTCCATTTAAAAAACACATAATATAGTATAACTAAATATATTAAATTCACATTACAATTGTAAATATACAAAACAATGAAAAATTACGACACGTGAATATTGTTTGTACAATTTTCAATGTAGAAGATTTCTTTCATTGGCAGTTTATTTTATCAATTATATTTATAGAATTTGTTAATGTCTAAATTGTTAAATAATGACAAGAATAAATGTTATCAATGCTAACAAAACTTATTGATAAAATAAACTAGAAAAAGCAATCTTCAAAAATGAACAAGAATAAATGTTGTTAACGCTAACAAAACTAATTGATAAAATAAACCAGAAAAAGAAATCTTCAAAAATGAACTTTACACAAATAATACTATGTTTTTTGACTAATTATTTTCTAAATTTCTATAAATGTTGATAGTATTCGTATTTTTTTATGATTTCTTATTTTAATTTACATTTCTAATATTAATTTTTTATTGTTTCATGATTCTTGTAAAATGTCAATAGTTTTTATATTTTTCATAATTTCTGTATATTTACTTACTTTTCATGATTTATTTAAAAAGGTTTTTATTCAGTGTTTTGGTCAATTTGAATAAAATTCCCTAACTTTCCTCTTACTTTCCCCGTTATAATGATATTCAGGAATTTTTTCTATTAAGTAATTTTCAGGCATTCATCATCAATTTTATAAAATAGTTCAATTTGAAGTTTCGAACGAGTGTTTCCACTCCCAGGTTAAGCATGAAGTAAAATTTCGAGTTTAGAAAAGCTTGAAAATTTGGTTTGGTCGCTCCGCTACGCGGAGCGACCAAACCAAATTTTCAGGCTTTTCTAAACTCGAAATTTTACTTCAAGCGCCACGCGTATAAAACACTGAAATTAGTGAAGTTCAAAAACACACTCAATCAATTTTTTTAAACGTCATAAGCAAAGCTATACTGAAGAGAGATAAATCTCGAAACGCGTCTATAGATGGCCTAAGACATTAGTTTTAATCCAAGTCCTTTCACTTCTAATTTGTCGCTATCTCTGATTTCATTTTAAATTGTATTGTTAGTTGGTTTGAAGAGAATTTGACCTAAACGTTACATATACTTTAATAGAGCGTTGTAACAAATCAAATTAAATAAGATTTTAAATATTTCATTGTATAATTCAATATCCGGAGGTGTATTTGCACGGGAAGTAGTTGTTTCAATGGATATTTATCGTCTTAAATTGTCTAATTAATTAAGACACTGTTTGCATTTTCACGAATAGTTTTTTCGTAATTTTATATATTATGTTTAAAGTGTGCAAACTATAAGAAGCGTAAGCTTATTTTCTCGAATTCAAATAGTTTTGAATTTGAATTTATCTCAATCAGATATTTAGTTTGTTATTTAACACGATGTTCAGTGATAATAATAAATAATTAGGTTTTGAATATTTCTGGTAAAACAACTGATATTCAAATGTTAATGGTTGCAAAAAATAATAAAATGAAATTTATTTTTAAATGATTTGTCTTCGTGATTTGAAAAGACAGAATTCGAATCTTTGATTCGAATCATATTTACCTCTAAAGAATCCATTCCTAGTATTCGCGATTCGAATCATATTAGGTGATTCGGATTCGTAATTTGAAACCTTTTTTTGAGGATTAGTCCCAGCTCTGTTCAGGTATGGTTTTTTATATGAATTGTAAGAGTTATAAAAGGCCAGTAAAGTAAAACGTCATCACAGATGACATATAATATAATTAGAGTATTTTACTTTGTGATCAGCAATAGTGTAGGAACTACAAGTGGTTATTTCAGGTAAACCAGGTATCATCAATTGTCTTGTAACGACTTAAAGTGGTTAACACAATTTTCGATCACAAAACACCACGTTCTCCCCTCTAATGAAAATTTTGAAGGTGTGATTCAGTTCTGGGTATCCCACCACCATCATCATCATCATCTACGAAATTACACATCTTCTAAAACACCGATTCGTAGGAAAGCCGGAGAGCAGCTGATGGGCGACAGGTGGACGCACCTCAAGGTGGATACACATACCTGCGTGCGCCTTTTTTGTGCATGCACATACCTCGATATCGGGGAACGGGCATATGGGCCGCAGAATTTCGAATCCGCTAATTTCCGTAATTTCGCCAATTTACAACCTCCTGTTCTGTCACGGTCGCATTTTTCATTCTCTCCTCCACCTTTATATATATATATATATATATATATATATATATATATATATATATATATATATATATATATATATATATATATATATATATTCCTTTTCCCTCCTCGACAATTGCATAATTTGACAGTTGTTGGAATTCTCCGGCATTAATAAAGACGCACACGTATTTATTCAACAGTCCGTGTGCGGTGCAATCGCTCAAAGGCCTTCGGGTTGATGTGTCGTTTCCTGCGGTTTTTAGCACCTTGAAGATACGAGTTTGGCCGGTCGGGTGGTGTGGAACGGAAATATTCTATATGATTGATTGCCAGTTGCGAAAAATTACTACGAAGGAAAAAACATGCATTTTCTAAATCTTAATACTTATAATTACAAAAATGATGTAAGATAAATATCAACATATGGCAATTTAATGTGTATAGTTTGATGCACTAAAATCTTTACAGAGCTGGGACGAATCCTCGAAAAAAGATTCGAATCACGAATCCGAATCATCTAATATGATTCTAATCACGAATACTCGAATATAGGATTCGTAAGAGATAAATATGATTCGAATCAAAGATTCGAGTCCTGTTTTTTAGAATCACGAATACAAATCCTTTAAGAATAAATTTTATTTTATTATTTTTTTGCAACCATTAATATATAAATATCGTTACCAGTTGTTTTAACAAAAATATTCAAAACCTAATTATTTATTAATAACACTGAACATCGTTGATAACAGACTAAATATCTGACTCCCTGTTACTCTGATTAAAAATGTATTTGTGTGTTTCTGAACTTCACTTCAAATCAGTGTTTTGTACGCGTGGCGCATGAAGTAAAATTTCGAATTTAGAAAAGCCCGAAAATTTGTCTCGGGTCGCTGCGCGACCCTCGACAAATTGTCACGGGGCTTTTCTAAACTCGAAATTTTACTTCATGTTTAGCCTGGGAGTGGAAACACCCGTTTAAAACTTCAAATTGAACTATATTATAAAATCGACAAATGCCTGAAAATTAGGTAAATAAAAAATTCACTGAATATCATAAAAACCGGAAAGGTCAGAGAAAAGTCATGGAATTGAATTCAAATTGACTAAAACACTAACAGAAAAGCCATATAATATTATTAAATTTGTCAAAATCAGTACGCAAATTACAAAACACGTAAAAATTTATAAAATGAACTTAAATATTGACAAAAACAATGAAAACAATTTAACAAAATGGGGTTTTCCCATGAAAGAAAGTAATATTAAAAGGCCAGGAAAAAAAATTTCGAATCGGAGAAATGTCGGAAAAATTTAACATTTCAGATTGTGGCTACCATGTCAGTTTTACTTCAAATAATATTAAATAAAATTTTGAAAACTAGATTATTATCCTTAAAAACATTTTCTGTCATTTATTGTTTTTACTAAAGCATTCAGTTTGAAGTTTCGAACGAGCGATTCCACTCCCAGACTAAGCATGAAGTAACATTTCGAGTTTAGAAAAGCCCCGTGAAAATTTGTCGAGGGCCGCGCAGCGACCCGAGACAAATTTTCTGGGCTTTTCTAAACTCGAAATTTTACTTCATGCGCCACGCGTATAAAACAGTGATTTAACGAGAAATTTGAAAACACACAAAAGACATTTTTCATGTTAATCTTCATAATTAATTCTAGTAATGTTTGATGTATCAAATCCTTTTGTAAGTATTCGAATCCTTTTATAAATATTCGAATCCTTTTCTTAGGATTCGAATCACCCACATTTGGATTCGAATACGAATCCTCTTAAGAAAATGTAACGAATCCGCATAACGAATCCAATTGAACTAAAGTATTCGAATGCCTCTTTTGAATCCTCTAAAAGGATTCGGATCCAGGATTTGAATCCTGAATGATTCGAATCCTGTCCAGCTGTGAATCTTTAGTACATCAATATACAGGTTTGAATTCTATTTTACTTATCTTTAGTTCTCAAACTATTGATTCTAACGAAAACAAAAATATTAAATTACTTATTCCTTCAACAAATTCTCGGTAAATTATGTTATCGGCAACCCAATATTCTAACGAACACCGAATAAACTATACACTACAAGTCTAGCAATATGAATTATTCCTCAAATTATTCTCTAAATAAAACAATCTTTATAGAAGTAACAGGTGTCAATTTTGACCCGTATCAAAATGTTGATATTCTTCAATTGTTTAACTACAAGTTTTGCAATTTTCTGACGAAATATTTTCGCCTGACCTTGCTACGCCACTGCCTATCATTAAAAGCTCTTATGTTAAGTGGGGACTTAACCATACTGATATTTTATTTGGTTGGTTTATATTTGCCCTAAACTTTAGAGCTGAATTTATAAATAACAAAATATAAGTGATTTAATTATTTGTGATTCAGACATGGCTATATTCTGATGCTAGGTGGAAGTTTTCAGTTTTGTTTTGTTATTATTGCTTCTTGGCACTTTCTGTACCTTAAGGTGTCCTATTATAATTTTTTGTATTCTATGCTTTATTTTGTAATTTACGTGAGTCCTTATATTTGTTTTTTAATTTAGTTTTTTTAATTAAGTACCTAGATCTAATTATGTTTATTGGCAAGTGTAATGCTAATTGCTCTAAAACAATAATGGGAAAAAAGCAATTTACTGTTATCAAAAGAACATCAAAATGAAATAATAAAATTGTAAAATCTGCAAGCGTTTTGCAACTTAATCTAATTTTTGTAACTGTTATTCCTAACTTTAGAACTTATCAACTTAAATCTAATCCAGGGTACGTATCAGTGTTGCCAAGTAAGCGAAAAATCCGCTGGATCTGACGGATTTTGAATGCAAATTGCGGAATAGTTTTCAATTTAGCGGCTAGCAGATTTTCTAGTGGAATTGTTATTTGATAATTGAAAAAACTAGCGTATTTTTTAATTCTATTCAGATAATATATATTGCAGGTATGGTACAAAATTCATTAGATTTTGAAAAGACAAACGTTAGTTTTTCCATACAAACTTTACAAGTCTTCAACATTCGTCAACTGTAATACTATTTAATAAAGTGAGCACTTTTGAACTTTAATTTCAAATCAGTGTTTTGTACGCGTGGCGCATGAAGTCAAATTTCAAGTTTAGAAAAGCCTGAAAATTTCCAGGCTTTTCTAAACTCGAAATTTTACTTCATGCTTAATCTAGTAGTGGAAACCTACGTTTAAAAAATCAAATAAAACGCTACAATATGAGATTTGAATATCTTAAATGTTCGAAATAAAACTATATGGTGTTAGTAAATACTAGCAAATTAAAATTTTGACGTAACCGTGTTTTTAATATTCCTGAAATATAGAAATTATAAGTAACATCAATAATTTAAGGGGGTTTTACCTGTGCTAAAAAAATAGCCTTTTTTATTCTAAATCACATTACAATATCTATACCGCATTCCTTTTTTTGAAAATCCTTTTAGATTTTTTTTTTGCTTTTGCCTGGCCTTAGTTGCTTTGACTATTAGCCAACATCAATTATTTATTTTTAACCTATATTATTTAATTTATAACTTATTTCATAAGTTGTATTAACATATATTGGACGTCACAGCACATTCACACCACACCAAGGGATTATGTTATGTTATTTTTAAATAACAATTCCCCGTGCATGGGAATCGAACCCAGTCTGTGGCTCGCCGAGCGATTTACCGTCCGGCGACGTTACCGCTCGGCCACCACCTGCCCTCCTTTTAGATTTTAAGCAATAAAGTCAATTTAAAAAAAAATGATAACGGCCGAGCTATTATAGAGTTAACTTTAAAAGTTGATTTTAGGTAAAATTTTGCACTTATTTTTATAATATTTATGAATGACTTGTTGTATAACATACTGTGAATTTTTATTTTACATGTACCTAATGTACACGCTGTACATTTTCAGGCATTCGTCGATTTTATACATAAATGTGCAATATAAAGTTTGGAACTAGTGTTTCCACTCCCAGACTAAGCATGAAGTAACATTTCGAGTTTAGAAAAGCCTTAAAATTTGGTTTGGTCGCTCCGCGAAGCGGAGCGGCCAATCCAAATTTTAAGGCTTTTCTAAACTCGAAATTTTACTTCATGCGCCACGCGTATAAAACGCTGATATATAGTGAAGTTGGATATACACTGAATTTTTTTTTAAATGTGTAATAATCGAAACAGTTCAATGATAAAATATTTACATTTTTCTTCAAAGATTATCAAGTCAGGTCAAATAATATAATATATCAAATTAACTTATTTAGTGATTAATTTAACAAAAAATTAATAATGTTGCGAGATGGCATCAATGGCCCTTAATGGGATAAATCATTTTGTAAATATAAATGCGTTTTTAGCAGTAAAATCTAAGAAATAATAAGCAAGAAAAAATTGAAAATCACTGCGAAATTATTCTTTTATTGGATTATAGCGGATTTTTTGTCTAATTTTTTAAGCATTCCTCCTTTAATAGAAGTGACCAACACATATTATAAGCCTTGTATGAAATAAACACGATTTTAATACTTACAATATAACAGAATATAGTTATTTATTGTTTTGATAAAAGCATTCAATTTGAAACTTCTAACAAATGTTTTTACTCGATTAAGCATGAAGTGAAATTTAGAGTTTAGAGCAGCCTGAAAATTTGGATTTGCAGGGCAAAGCAAAGCGAACAGCATCTTCAATTATTAATAAAAACATTTTCTAGATCTAATTATTTTTTATTAACAGAAACATCGTTGATAGCAGATTAAATATCTGATTCCAGGTTATTCCAATTACCTGGAATCAGATATTTCACGATAATTCTCTTAATAAAAAATAATTAGATCTCGAAAATGTTTTTATTAATAATTGAAAACATCATAGTAAGGAATAGTACTGCATTTTTTTATCATGGGAATGACTTTTACTACAACTCTTTCAGTAATTTTTGATCATTATTTTTGGTAAGTATATATTTGGTGGGTGAGCACTCGTCCAATATTCATTCATCTGCTGTTATTCGGGTGCCATTAAAAAAAAGGCAACAGAAGCTGCCGATCGACGATGGCAGTTCCAGCTGGTCCATTTAATTGATATGCTAATTCGGGACACGTGCCAAGAAATTCCGCACCTGCCGCCTCCACTTTCCACCTTCCACCACTCTCTTATATGGGCAACCATGTCTGTTTTCACATTACCATAAATGATGATAATAAAACCCATCACCTGAAAACACACACAGACACATTGCACAACAAATGCCAAAAAAACCATACATAAATAAAATGTAAAAAATGAGTATACAAGGGTACCCTACTAACGAGTGTCTGAAGTCAAAACTTACTGGGATGCAGACAGTTTATAAACACTCTCGTCATAATAATTAGCAATTGGATAAAAAAGACTCTTTTGTATAGAAAATAAATTGAAACTTTAAAATTCACCCTGTATAATATAAATATGACTTCTCAAAGAAGCATGTACATATACGGAAGAATTTCATACCATTTTATTTGACAAAAATCACACTAAAAGTTGTTTGATTTGGTTGGAGGATTGTTGACCAAAAACTATAATATCGTAACCGTTGAAAATTTAAATGATAAAAAATGAGTTAAGAGGAAGGCGACCGCTCTCTAAACGTATAAAACTAAGCATAATGCCGTCTTAATTACATCCTTGTTTAGGGATGAAATATTTTGAAAAAATAGGTATTCTTCAAGGAAAGTACAATCTTTAAGCCCGTCTCAATAAAATATTTTATACTTTTACCGTTATTTCATAAAATAATATCAAACATTGGTAAACTAGCGAAATCGCGTTCCTAATTTTATTTTTGTCTGCAGTATCTATAAAAAATATTGAAAAACTAAATGAGTCACATTGTAGATAATTCTTTTGCAAAGATATGTGATTTTTTTCAATCATTTATTTGGTTAAATATAGTCACTAGGATATCGCGCATAAAACAGTTTTTCAAATTTTCTGAAACTTCAATATCGCGCGACATCCTAGTGAATTTATTGTACGAAAGAAATAATTGGAAAACATTAAAATTCTTCGAAAAGAATTCTTCTACAATGTGACTGATTTAGTTTCCCAATATTTTTTATAAATGTTGCAGAAAAAAATTATATTGAAGATGCGATTACGCTAGTTTAACAATGTTTGATATTTTTTTATAAAAGAACGGTCAAAGTGGGAAATATTTTATTAAAACAGGCATTAAGATTCCACTTTCCTTAAAGTGTGTCTATTTTTTTAAAATATTTCATCCCTAAACAAGGATGTAATTAAGACGGCAGTATGCTTAGTTTTATACGTTTAGAGAGCACTCGACTTCCTCTTAAAGTGTTTCTTTTAATTTCAAGGCCTGTATTCGCAAATTCAAATAAATAAAAAAGAAAATGATTGATTTTTTTGAATAAAAATACTTTTTAACCTTTCTTCACAAATTTATTTTATACCAGATGTACATTTCGGTCACAAGGTGATCATTATTGATTTCTGTTGTAAATTTATTATTAGAAGGATTAATACACTGGGTGTCCTGTTAATGTGGGGGAAATGGGTGTTTTTATTTAATGCTTTAACCATAGACTTCTGGGATGAAAATAAAATGATTTAATACAACTTATCTATATCCAAAACTTTACGGTTAAGCCGGAATCAGCCTTTAGTGTTCAAAAAAATATTATTAATTTTATTTGTAACGATTGTGCGCTATATTTGATTGGACTGAAATTTATTATGGTTGATTATCATATTATAACACATCATTTAATTTATTAGGGTTATCATTGGTTGACAAAAAGTATGCAAAACAGTAGTACTACAACATAAAAACTAAAATATGTTTTTACAGGCGCACCTTATAAAAATTAAAAAATATTACTTCAAAGATCGGTACATTTGAAAGCTTTTTTGTCTCTTAATATTGTTTGATATCTTGCACGGCTTTGCTACAAAAATATAAAATATAAATACAGTATCCTCAATTTCCTTGGCAAAATCCTAGTACAAGCAATATACAGTAAATTTTTCTTTTAGGTAAACATGTGCATAAGCTGTAAATTTTAAGACAGTCGTTGTTTTTTTTAAAAGTTCAATTTGCAGCTTTAATCGAGTGTTTCCACTCCCAGACTAAGCATGAAGTAAAATTTCGAGTTTTGAAAAGCCCCGTGTAAATTTGTCTCGGGTCGCGCAGCGACCCGAGACAAATTTTCTGGGCTTTTCTAAACTCGAAATTTTACTTCATGCGCCACGCGTATAAAACTAAGATTTCAAGTGAAGTTCAAATATACATAAATTTTACAATATTTTAGTGTTTTATACGCGTGGCGCATGAAGTAAAATTTCGAGTTTAGAAAAGCCCAGAAAATTTGTCTCGGGTCTCTGCGCGACCCTCGACAAATTTTCACAGGGCTTTTCTAAACTCGAAATTTTACTTCATGCTTAGTCTGGGAGTGGAAAACACTCGTTTAAAACTTCAAATTGAACTCATTTAAAAAAGAAGGAATATCGTAAAATTTACAGCTTATGCATACGTTTTACCTAAAAGAAAAATGCACTTTACATATGTATGCAGAGGCTGAAAAATTTCCGATATTTGTTGGTTTTTAAAAGAGTTCAATTTAAAGCCTTAAACGAGTGTTTTCCACTCCCAGATTAAGCATGAAGTAAAATTTCGAGTTTAGAAAAGCCCTGTGAAAATTTGTCGAGGGTCGCGAAGCGACCCGAGACAAATTTTCTGGGCTTTTCTAAACTCGAAATTTTACTTTATGCGCCACGCGTATAAAACACTAAAATATTGCAAAATGTATGTATATTCGTATTTTACCTAAAACTGTGTTATATACGCGTGGCGCATGAAGTAAAATTTCGAGTTTAGAAAAGACCAGAAAAAATTTTCACAGGGCTTTTCTAAACTCGAAATTTTACTTCATGCTTAGTCTAGGAGTGGAAAACACTCGTTTAAAGCTTCAAATTGAACTCTTTTAAAAAAGAACGAATAACGTAAAATTTACAGCTTATGCATATGTTTACCTAAAAGAAAAATGCACTGTACATATGTATGCAGAGGCTGAAAAATGTCCAACATTTGTTGGTTTTTAAATGAGTTCAATTTGAAGCCTTAAACGAGTGTTTTCCACTCCCAGACTAAGCATGAAGTAAAATTTCGAGTTTAGAAAAGCCCCGTGAAAATTTGTCGAGGGTCGCGCAGCGACCCGAGACAAATTTTCTGGGCTTTTCTAAACTCGAAATTTTACTTCATGCGCCACGCGTATAAAACACTAAAATATTGCAAAATTTATGTATATTCGTATTTTACCTAAAATTGTGTTATATATGCGTGCCGCATGAAGTAAAATTTCGAGTTTAGAAAAGCCCAGAAAATTTGTCTCGGGTTGCTTCGCGACCCTCGACAAATTTTCACAGGGCTTTTCTAAACTCGAAATTTTACTTCATGCTTAGTATGGGAGTAGAGAACACTCGTTGAAAGCTTCAAATTGAACTCTTTTAAAAAGAACGAATGTCGTAAAATTTACAGCTTATGCATATGTTTACCTAAAAGAAAAATCCACTGTACATATGTATGCAGAGATTGAAAAATGTCCGATATTTGTTGGTTTTTAAAAGAGTTTAATTTGAAGCCTTAAACGAGTGTTTTCCACTCCCAGACTAAGCATGAAGTAAAATTTCGAGTTTAGAAAAGCCCCGTGAAAATTTGTCGAGGGTCCCGCAGCGACCCGAAACAAATTTTCTGGGTTTTTCTAAACTCGAAATTTTACTTTATGCGCCACGCGTATAAAACACTAAAATATTGCAAAATTTATGTATATTCATATTTCAACTAAAACTGTGTTATATACGCGTGGCGCATGAAGTAAAATTTCGAGTTTAGAAAAGCCCAGAAAATTTGTCTCGGGTCGCTGCGCGACCCTCGACAAATTTTCACGGGGCTTTTCTAAACTCGAAATTTTACTTCATGCTTAGTCTGGGAGTGGAAAACACTCGTTTAAAGCTTCAAATTAAACTAAAAGTAAACAAGGAATATTTGAAGATTTACAGAAAATTGTCTGAATTTGGAATACGTATTAGGCATATGTAATTTTTCAAATAAACGCTTCAATTCTACTAATTCGTGTTTGTCAAATATAACAAAATACACGAAAAGAAAAAACATAAACGGAAAATTCATTTATTCGTCATTGGGAATTAAGACGCGGTCACTCGTTTGATGCTTATTATAAACACCGAAGACGCTGCCAACTAAAACAGACACACTTGTAGAATATTAAACTACACAATACGGCGTACAGCGCATTATAATTCATTCCTCATTGTTTATTAATTGATTCTTCGGTTCGAGCTGTGAGTTCTCATTTTTTATTTGTTTAAAGAAAAAAAAAAAAGCGCCGACTAGGAAATTAGTATTCCAGAAGAGTAGCCGGACATGGTCTCGAAGTACGGCCAACGCAAATAGTGTTAAGTCATACCATGGTTAGCTGAATATGCGTATGGAAACGAACCAATGCGGTAATTTTTTATTTTATGAAAAGAGAACCGCAAATATTTGAAGTTCAAGGTTGTGTCTATTGAAAAAATGTGTAATGGTTTTTAAAATAAGTGAGTCACAGATAAAATGTTACTCAGTAAGTTAATAATACCGTGCGATCATTAAAAACATAATTTGGAGTAGGCTTTGAATTTTGAATTAAATTTGCACTACTGGCTGTTAACACATATTTTAATTGATTGAGTTACTTGAAGATAATTATACTTTGATTAAAAAACACTTAGAACCTTTCTTCAATACTTTATTTTGTAACCAAATGTACATTTCGGACACGAAGTGTCCATTATCAATGGTTTGATACTAATACCTTAGTATTAGTATCAAACCATTGATAATGGACACTTCGTGTCCGAAATGTACATTTGGTTACAAAATAAAGTATTGAAGAAAGGTTCTAAGTGTTTTTTAATCAAAATGTTAACACAAAGTTTACCATAACCTTAAATTTATTCCATCATTCATTTAATATTCTTGACAACCGCACAATAAAAATGCCGCCTACTCTAAATCATAATTTAAACCAGTGGTCTCCAAACTACGGCCCGCGGGCCAAATCCAGCCCGCGACTTGCATGAATCCGGCCCGCGATTGTTTGTAATTTTTTTTGTAAATTTCATATTTTGAAATATTGTAACAATTGTTCCTTAAATTTTTCATAATTTTATAAAATTAATCGGATCTTGGCCGACTTTATTATGTAGAATTGTATTTGTGGCCAGCGAAGAAGATAGTTTGGAGACCCAGGATTTAAACGATCGCACTGTAGTATGACTTTTTAAAATTGAGGTGTAGACTTTTTGATTTGAAAGTCAGCTCCTTAATTTTGAAAAGTAAAACTATTACTAACTAACTGAGTAATTTTTGATCTGTGACTTATTAACTTTAAAGATCATTTAAGCAGTTTAAAAGGACGATCAGAAACTAGTTTATTAAAAAAGTAACTATACGATAGAGGATTTAATGTCAGATAACTACAACATATTATAATGTGCATGAACACTATTTATTTAATTTATTGAATTATTTTAAATTTGTACTTGTATTATTATTTATTTATATATACAAATATCTTTATTCAAGGGACTTTTACATTACATTAATTATAGTATTGCATAATAAAATAATAATACCGAATACCGAACATTTTCATAACGAAAATTTTTCTTTGAAGTATCCATATGAATACGTTGCACGTTTTCCGATGCTTGGTTTATTAAAAGAATCCAATTTGAAGCTTTAAACGAGTGTTTTCCACTCCCAGGCTAAGCATGAAGTAAAATTTCGAGTTTAGAAAAGCCTGAAAATTTGGTTTGGTCGCGTAGCGCGAAGCGCGGAGCGGCCAAACCAAATGTTCAGGCTTTTCTAAACTCGAAATTTTACTTCATGCGCCACCGGTACAAAACACCGATTCAATGTAAAGTTTAGCGGTGTGTTTTAAACTTCGTAATATGTCAGTGTTTTGTACCGGTGGCGCATGAAGTAAAATTTCGAGTTTAGAAAAGCCTGAAAATTTGGTTTGGCCGCTCCGCGCTTCGCGCTACGCGACCAAACCAAATTTTCAGGCCTTTCTAAACTCGAAATTTTACTTCATGCTTAGCCTGGGAATAGAAAACACTCGTTTAAAGCTTCAAATTAAATTCTTTTAATAAACCTAGCATCGGCAAATATACAACGTATGCTTATGTATATTTAAAAGAAAATTTCTCGTTAGGAAAATGTTCGGTGTTACATAAAACTCTCTATATTATAGTGTTATAACTAGATTATCTTTTTAATTTTATTAGTAATTAATTTATTTTAACATAGGTAATTTAATTCATATATTGGGGATGTGTGTAAACTTTTCTGTAATGGCACTAATAAAGAATTATTATTATTATTAATTATCGATTTTTCTGGGTTGTGTTCTGAAATTTTTTGTTTAAAAATGCTTTTCTAAAATTAATCTATAAATTTGGCGATTTTGTACTCGTATTTATGTAAATTAAGTAAAGCTATTGTTTTCTTTAGCTTATTTAATACAATAGTTTTTTGTTTAAGATCATTTTAAAACTATTGAAAACATTTTGAAATACCATTAGATACCAGTTTTTACAAACAAAATGTCCAACACATAATTATTTATTATAGCAAATAAAAATAACGTTTGTAAGGAAATTGTGATGATTTCAATTCTTCTAGCAGAGTTGTTTTCAAGATTTTTCAAACCGAACGTATGTTATTCACTCCTTGATTAAGCATGAAGTAAAATCTCGAGTTTAGAAAAGCCAGATTTGCCGGGCGTAGCGAAGCGAAGCCCGGCAAATCCAAATTTTTTGGCTTATCTAAACTCGAAATTTTACTTTATGCACCAGGCGTATTAAACACTGATTTATAGTGATATTCAAAAACATTCAAAAATCATATTTAATTAGAATAACACGGAATCAAAAATATTGAAAATTCTTGTGTTTTTATCGACGATTTTCAGTGTTATTAATTATCAACACTGAAAATCAATGATAACAGAAAAGAATGTAATTTACAATATTCAGTGTTAATAATTATAAACACTGAAAATCGTTGATAAGACAAAAGAATATTTTTTTTAATATATTAGTGTTAATAATTAGTTAATACTGAAAATCGTTCATAAGAGATAATAATAAAATTTGTGTAGATAATTATTAACATTGAAAATGATTGATAAGAGAAAAATAAAATATACAATATTTCAAAGTTAATAATTATTAACACAGAAAATCATTGACAAGAGAAAAGAATTCAAATTTCAATATCATAGATTCCGTGTTATTCTAATTAAAAATAAGGTGTGTCTTTTTAAATATCACCTTAAATGCGTGTTTAATACACGTGGCGCATGAAGTACAATTTCGAGATTAGAAAAGTGTGACGCTAATTTTTATTTAAACTACCTGGTTAGAGGGATTTAGCTCTAAAAACACAAAAGGGCTTACCTTTCACAAATTGCCTCCTACCCAGCGTCACTCAGTGGAGACGGGGTGGTTCAAAAGTTAGATTCAATAAGGGCGCCACGTAATTTTAAGAAGGCTATTGGCATACCCCCAAGTATAAAATTACAAAAATTAATTAATCCCGCTAACCACAATACTAGGAAGGGACTCTCCAGAATATTACATCATCATTTTCCCAACAAAATGAATATTTATTTCTATGAACCACAAAAAAACAATAAAACGATCTTTGTTTGTTCGCTTAGAGAAAAATAAGGTAATGCAAAAAAATAGAACAAAAAAAATACTTTCGCGGGTGCACTCGGAATTACAATTCCAATACAAGTAAATAAAACTCACAGGAGATGCTCAACAATAAAACGTTTCCAATAAATCGGTTCCCATACTCAA
The DNA here is from genome assembly GCA_932526585.2 of Philonthus cognatus. Classification (NCBI taxonomy): domain Eukaryota; kingdom Metazoa; phylum Arthropoda; class Insecta; order Coleoptera; family Staphylinidae; genus Philonthus; species Philonthus cognatus. The sequence continues at coordinate 50,211,762 of OW052247.1, read as the reverse complement.
AAATAAACATAATCTCCCTCATTTAAGCGCAAAAAAAAGATCAAGTCCTGCATCGTCATTAACCCATTAGCCCAATAATTTAACTTTTAAATCACGACACCGGCGAACGAATACAGCGGGATTCTTACACTCAACTTTCGTTTCAAATCGCCACCCGCGATGGCTACCGACGTGAACAAAAAAAAATACACAAATAACAGAACTATCTTGTATCCTTCGGCTAAATCCCTCGTTCCCGTCTCCTCGCCCTCTATCGACACGCTGGCCAGAGAATCCACCCAGTGGTTAGGATGGGAATACGGAAATCTGCACTGCAGGGGACGTCGCTCACGCGGAATTTTCCCAAGACAGCATTCGTACAAAAGCAGTAACCAAACAAGAAAAGAAAACCCTGTCGAAACGACAGCAATTAAAACCGGCATAAGGATTAAAGCAAAACCCTATGATTATATGATCAGATTAACTCTACTAACCTTTTGTAGATGGTTTTGTTCTCTAAAAAGTATCAAACGCAAACAGCAAACAACAACAGCGACAATTGCTAGGTTTAACCAAAAAGTCACGAGAGATGTGCGCAAGACCCGGACGATACGCGACGCGTGCCAATTAACCTAACCGTCCCCTATGCAAACCAATATTCCGCTTTTTAATTACGAAGCGCCAAAATTTAACGTTACAAAAGCCAGAAATATCAAATTTGCCGGGCTACGCTACCTGTCTGACATTGTCATGCATTCATTATACGCAATTGAAGTGGAATGCAATTACGAAGATGTTTGTAAAATAAAATTGCATTTTCATTTAAAAACAAGTGAGTACTGACCTATTAAAAAAACGTCCGATTCCCGTCGGTCACTCTGTATAAGTAAACAAAATAAACCTGATTCCTTTCTTGTGTTTCTAAAACAAAATAAATACAATACCAATACCAATAATTTTGAGCCGGATATAAATATTTAGCTAGAGGCACCGACTGTTGGTATTCTTCAGTTAAGTAATAAATAGTAATAATAGAAAATGAGATGCGTGCGCCATCTGTGGAACGTCTGCCCTTAGGGTGTGGAATGGATCTGGACACGCAACCGATTGTCTACTCTTTTTTTGATAATTGGGTAACCACTAAACACGTCAGAGGAAGTCTTGATTAAATAATTTTCTGGTAATTTCTCTCTCGTCAAATATAAAAGACACGGATGACCTCACGAGGACGACGTGATAGAGATATTTATAATAATTCACAACAGGATATGGTTAGTATTAAGGTGATTATTATTTTTAAAGATTATAGGAAAAAAGTGTATTATAGCAAATAAAACTCATTTTTGTGAAGTAATTGTAATGTTTTCAATTGTTATTGGAGTATTCTCATCATTAAGATTTTTAAAACATATGTCAATGTAAACAACTGTAAATCTATTGGTAACCCCGATTTAATTTCTACTTGTATCACCTTAAACTAGCTTGGAATTAGGTGTAGAATCAATGAGATTGTACATCTAATTAACAGTTTTAATAGCTCTAAAGCAGGGGTTTTCAACCTTTTTCAGGTCGCGCCCTCCTTTCATAACTCCACGTCTCCCTCCCATATTTTATTTGAGTTTTTTAGTTAGATTGAAACACTATTATAGCCTTATTTTACTTTACTCTCTCTTTACGAAATCTGTCGTGACGCTCCTGCTATCTTACAGCGCCCCCCTAAGAGGGCGTGCCCCCCGCCCCCCCCCCCACCACCGGTTGAGAAACCCTGCTCTACAGGAAAAATTAAATTTTTATCAATTTTCAAACACAAGACCAACAAAAATGCAATAATTTAATTTAATATCTTAATGTGGGCTATAAAAAGTATTTTTAATTCCCGTATTTAGTTTTTTACAGCATCTTAGACTCTGATTAATTCTACGCCTAATTTTAAATGCTCTAGCGCAAATATTATTTTTTTTTCCAATTTCCAAACATAAATTCGACAAAAAATGTAATAGTTTTAGTTCAAATTTTAACATTTCATAACTTGTCCATTAAAATTTTGTTATTTGTAAAAATGATTGATGAAAATCTTAAAATTTGACAATTATTTCAAAATAACATGTATAACGAAGAAGAAGCCTCCACAATACAAAAAATCGATAGAATTATGTTTTTTTTTTTTTTGTAAAAGATTGAAACTTTTCGTCAAGCGTTTCTTTATTTCAACAAACTTCGAAATTCTTGAACGCTCTGTTTTAAGTTAACTGTAACCTTTTGGATTTGAGTTAATGTTTTTAATTTATTAAGTAAATGTTAAGTTTACACAAAATTATCCTTTTCATCTGTCATTTGGTAAATCATAATTAAAATACGTTTACTTAATAATTCAATTTGAAGCTTTGAACGAGTGTATTCCACTCCCAGCCTAAGCATGAAGTAAAATTTTCAGGCTTTTCTAAACTCGAAATTTTACTTCATGCGCCACGCGTATTGAACACTGAAAATATTAAAATATTGTGAACAACTGAATTTCACTTGAAATCAGTGTCTTGTATGCGTCTTGTACTTATTTTTTTAATTCAACTTTTAATTTCAGAGTTATGACACTAAGTTGAATTTATTTAAATGGAACACTCTGTATGTTTTTATGTTATTAAATAGCATTTTAAATTAGCTTTACATTGATATACGTATTTAACAAAAGTTCGTAAAAATACGCAAAAAACGATTACATTAAAAACTAAGTTAGTTTAAATATAATATTTTATAATTTTTGAAGACTTTTGGGATCAATTACTGAGTCTAAAGATCACGTCATTATTAATAAATCTTACTAACATCTCTGTAATTATAATAGTATATATTATAAAATATTTATCTAAAAGCTTCAGAGTTTAAACACAATTTTTCAATAAAAAAAATATATATATATATATATTTTATAGAAAAATGTAAAGCTAATTCAATATGCTATTTAATAACATAAAAATATATAGGGTGTTCCATTTAAAAAAATGCAACTTCATATCATAACTCGGAAATTAAAAGTCCGAATAAAAAATAAGTACGCCACTGCATTCTACGCTGAAAACTACAAAAATAATTATTTAACTGTTTTATTATATATCTTATGGTTACTAAGATAAAGACATATTTTAAAATAGCTAACAATTGAAAAACGCCTGATATCTTCCAAACTTTTAAAATAGTCAACAATTGAAAAACGCCTGATATTTTCCAAACTAATTAAGTTAGCCATGATCTATTTACGCCATTATTAATGTCTCGTAAAAAGAGGTCATGACATTTATATTATTTTTTTTCTAACCCTTCGACTACCGAGATACCCTATGAAAACATCGAATTTGGGCCACCCTGTACAGCACATAATTGGGATATGTGTAGTTAAAAACAAAACTCACTGTATAAATAAAATAATAACTTAAATTAAAAATAACTTTGACTTGGATTTGGTTTGTTAGTGAAACAAATCAAGTGATTTTAAATGTACAATATTTTATTTAGAAAATCATAAAGTTTGTAAAATATTACGATAATAGTTTTGAAAGAAAATTATTCAAATAAATCAGAATAATAATTATGTTAATTTTAAAATTTATATTTTTAAAAGGTCAAGTCAAAGCTTTAGTTTGGTTTGAAAATATTTATATATATATTTTTTTATTGATGTATTAACATCTTTATGTATTACATGTCAGTTACAACTAAAAATAAAAGTAAAAATATTAACGGAGAATAAACATATATAATAAATAATAAAATATTGGTTAAAACAAATGCGAATTGGAGTTATACTCCAAGTATTCCTCCCAGCTGTAAAATGCATGCTTATTTAGGAACTCTTTGATGGTTAATTTGAATTTACGTTGTGGTTGACTTTTAATGTTATCCGGCAGTACATTATAAAACTTGGTAACATGGTATTTGATTCCGTTTTGGGCTGATCAGAAGTGCTTCTTCACTCCTTGTTTAAGCATGAAGTAAAATTTCGAGTTCAGGAAAGCCTGAAAATTGGATTTGTCCGGACGCGCGAGCAAATCCAAATTTTCAGGCTTTTCTAAACGATATTTTTTTTTTCATGCGCCACGTGTTTAAGACATTGACTTATAAGCGAGTAATCTCCGAATCGAATACACTTCTCAGTACTAAGATACGTGTATGGGGCCGTAAACATGTAGGGCCAGTCCCTTTATCCCCACGGTAACTTTCTGTGAGCCCGTCTGTCTCTGCTTGTAATACAGATTCTATTACTTTTTCGTGCAAATATTGTTTTTAAGGTGCTAACATTTGAAGACATATTTAAAGTATACAGGTTTTAAGATATTTTCAAGAAAATGTACAGGATGGTGCATTTTGGAGGTGCCACATATTGAAAACTATTTGAAGAGATATTGAAAAACCGTTTTCGCGAGCCAGGGTCACATTTTTGTGTTTTTATCAATGGCGGGAAGAAAATTGATCTATCTCAAACCGTTTCCGCTCTATAACCGGAAGTTGATAAAATGTCAAACTCATTTATTTAAAATTATATTAAAACCAAACTGTAAACACTTTCTTATGGCAACTTTTTACGCCCAATAAAATGACGTACTTGATTTATTTCACGAATCATTGAATATGATTTTTTATGCCGATTTCAAAGATATGCCACTTGTGTACCTGTAAAAAAAGTGTTTGTTGTATACGACAAGCAAAGTAGCAGTTTATGTCAATCAAGAGTTCTTATTTATAAATAGTAATATACCACATCGATAGTAATCATATTTTTTAACAAGTTGCAAGCATCACCTATAATCTGTTTAATAACTAGGAGGAGCGTTTCAAATTTCACGCGCCATAACTTACAACTCTGATTGGCCGAGAGCGCGCCCATTTTACACTATGCCAATTACGTCATTATTAGACGCAACAGCTGACATAACCTTAATTCGAAGCGTTACCGAGTTGCAACTTTGTCTGTTTCGTAATAACCTTTTGTGCGGTGTTTCTTTAGCATGGTTAAAAATTAGTTTTGTTTATATTGTTGTGATGGATTATGGACCCAGTACAAGCTCGGTGATAATATCACCTTCACCTCCAAAAAAGTGTAAGAAGTTGGATTTGGGTCATCTATATCTGTCTGAAAAACAGTGCATAATAAATATGTATAAGCAGATGATAACAGATAATCCACATATGAAAATGACTGCTGTTGTATCAATTTGAATATAATTCCACGATTTTTCTCTGACTTTTCCAGTTTGAATGATATTCAGTGAATTTTTTATTTACGTAAATTTCAGGCATTAGTCGATTTTATATTAGAGTTCAATTTGAACTTTTGAACGAGTGTTTCCACTCCCAGGCTAAGCATGAAGTAAAATTTCGAGTTTAGAAAAGCCCCTTGAAAATTTGTCGAGGGTCGCGCAGCGACCCGAGACAAATTTTCGGGCTTTTCTAAACTCGAAATTTTACTTCATGCGCAACGCGTACAAAACACTGATTTGAAGTGAAGTTCAGAAACACATAAATACATCTTTAATTAGAATAACAGGGAGTCAGATATTTAGTCTGTTATCAACGATGTTCAGTGGTAATAATAAATAATTAGGTTTTTAATATTTTTGCTAAAACAACTGGTAACGATATTTATATATTAATAGTTGCAAAAAAATAATATACGAAAATTTATTCTTAAAGGATTTGTATTCGTGATTCGAAAAAACAGGATTCGCATCATATTTATCTCTTACGAATCCTTTATTCGAGTAGTCATGATTCGAATCATATTAGGTGATTCGGATTCGTGATTCGAACTCTTTTTACGAGGATTCGTCCCAGCTCTGATAGTTTTATTTCATAGATATATGGCGAGATGCCGTATAAGCATTTTAATTAAACTGACGATATCGTACGATGGAAAAGAAAATACTTAACCACAATTAAGAAGTACAAAATGGATATTTGAGAGTAATTATGAAATTATTTAAAATTGCCGCCAAATTTATCTAGTGATATATTTGATAACTTTTTATAGTGTAAATTGGGCTTTGGCACTTACTCCTTTTAGTTTTTAAACAGACTATAGTAAAGAAATTGTGTATGGGTTGTCATGGCAACTTTGTCAATAACTTTTTTTGACAAAAGTATGCATATGGCACATCATTGAAATCAGGGTTAAAAATGCTGTTTAATGATGTGCATATCTCCATATGCGCCCATAAGAAAAATGTGATTTTGATATAAAAAAACAAAAACGAAACGTCCTTGAAATAAAACAGTTGCGTCATTTTAATGGGAGGTAAAAGTTGCCATTGGAAAGTTTTTACAGTTTTGTTATAACTTGAAACACAAATGAGTTATAGAATTTCAGAAAAACGACAATCGATCAACTTCCGGTTATAGAGCGGAAAAAGTTAGAGATAGATTAATTTTCGTTTCGCTTTTGATTAAAACAAGAAAAAGTGACCCTGGCTCGCGAAAGCAGTTTTTCAATATCTCTTTAAATAAAATAAATTCCATATGTTGTGCATTTTGGAGGGGCCAAAATGCACAACCTTGTACACACTTATATAAAAAATTCTATCATATTTTCACGTTTAGAATTTGTGTTTAGAGTTATTTTACAAATTCAAACATTTACTCCTCACTAACACAAATTTACTCATTTAGGAAATAATAATAGTAAGAGTAACACACTCCGTTTAATCCAACTGGATATAAATATATAAAATTTACGAGCCGCATGTACAGAATTCATGTAACTACAGTCGTTACTTTTACTGTTTCAGAGCACTAAAATATGTTAACAGAATAGTGTAATATAACACAACTACACACACAGACGCCAAACACCATCACACACTCGTACAATTGTGCTCAGTTTATTCCCTCGTAAAGCATTAATAACAATAAAAATCCACCATCGGAACAATTTAATCTAATAATTAAGACTTTCCACGTACTCTAGATTTCATCGGATCTGATAACTTTGAGCCGAGTCGTTTTGTAATAAAATCTAGGAGAAGGAATTTGGACGATGAAAGTTCACTTGAATTACGATTTTTTTTTGTTGGGAGTTTAATGGATATGTATATTTGGGCCTATGTGTGTGAGAGAGAAAGGGATACAATCCCTTCCTCACTCACACACACACGCCTAAATACAGGGATTTATTATATTGCACATTGTTTTTCTGAATCCAATTATGCTCGATATGTAGATATTAATTTAATATTTATTTTAGAAAAAAATTATAATTAATCTTGTTCACATGATTTTTCGGCAATAAATGTAGTGTGCCTTTAAACAAAATTGGACTTTTAATACTGATCAAAATTTATAAATAGAATTAGTATGTATAATTAGCTTTGAAGATTCAACACAATTTGTCAACCAACCGAACAAAACAAAGGCTAATATTTTTTAAACTTTACAATATTTCAGTGTTTTATACGCGTGACGCATGAAGTAAAATTTCGAGTTTAGAAAAGCCCTATGAAAATTTGTCTCGGGTCGCTGCGCGACCCTAGACAAATTTTCTATGCGGGGCTTTTCTAAACTCGAAATTTTACTTCATGCTTACTCTTTGAGTGGACCGCCAAGATTTTCAACATATCTATATTTTCGATATTTCTAGATTTTTGTCGATATATTTAGTTTGCTATTATATTAAATGCAACTATAATATTTAATAAATACTGTTTTTCTTAGGAACAGAATATTAACGTATGAAGAGCCGAGCAAGTTATAAAGTTGACTTATTATTAATTGCATAACTTTAGAATAAATGAAATTTTTTTTTACAAAGCACACTAATTATAATTTTTTTAAAATATATATATATATATATATATATATATATATATATATATATGTTTATACATTTACTGGATATTGGTCTCAGACCATTTCACCTTTATATTTTTGTATTTAACTATATTTAGACGCCACAAACACATTCACACACATCCATGGACCCAGGTGGAATCATTTTGTACTTTAAAATGACCCCACCCGGCGGGACTCGAACCTGCGACATCTGGGTTAGGAGGCAGGGAATATAATTTTAAATAAAAGATTTAAACAAAAATCCAACAAACCATTGAACAAAAACAAGGAATTGGGCGCTATTGGATTCAGAAAAATAATTCTAATGCAATATAATTAAAAAATTATAGGCAGCCATTTAAAAATTTTAAGTTGGCTATTATTTGGGTTATTTTAGAAAAAACTCAATATTTCTCATTTTATCAAAAATTCAGTCTACGAAAAATGATTGTCTATTAATTAGCGATTAATAATCTTAATAGTGTTTGCTCGTAAACGATATTAAAATATCTTGATTATTAAGCGCGTATATTAATAAACTAGATCGATAAATAACTACCTAAATATTTCACAACCAAGTATTAGCAATTATATTTACGTATTATATTTATTCAAATAATAAAACTTTATGAAATTGTCATTTATGCCACCTTTCATTCTCAACCCGACAATTATTCAAAACCTAAGCCACCTTTCCTCTACAGCCCCACAATAATTATTTAAATTCATTGGTTTGATAAGAGACCGACATTTCGTTTGAAAATTATTGCCATCTCCTTTTTTTCGAAACCAGAAAATACGAGTGACTCCATATCTCGCACCTGTGCGTCTATTAACATTAATTTCGACCCGGAATGGTTATTTTCCTACAAAAGTCCAGCACCTTGTAGATCAAAAAACGTGATCAGATTTTATCTGCACCCATTGTTAGTTTCCGTTTTGTCACCGAAATGTATTCGAGATGTCGTTTAGAAACGGATTACAGAAAAGCAGATTTTGGACACGTTGGCAAAACAGCTACAATCCCACTGAGCAAAAACATTGAAGAAATGTTTCATAAACATTAATACAACGTTTAATGTTGTTACAATCTTGATACAACGTTATTTAAATAAATAAATAAATAAACCTTTATTCACGGATGTACCATTTTACAGAATATATAAATATTTTACAAAATAACAATTTAACACACAAAAGATAGAAACAAAAACATTAATGACAACAGAGTAATCTTTTAACAATTCTCATATACTGGGGAAATGTATTAGAAAAAATATCAAAGTCAGGATAAATTAATAAAGAATTAGCTGTACGCATAAGACGTGTAGTCGGAGTGTGGAAACCATAATTTGTGTTATGGAACGGTGGGATAATATAAAATCCCAACTAAAAATGTTTAGAATTTCGTGCAGTATGAGTCAATTAAGGTATATGTATGTTTTTAATCTTGCCTAAAATTTCGACTTTATCTTACTAAAATCGAGCGTCTGAGCAATTTGCTTTGGGATAGATAAAAGATAACGAGTTTTTCTTTTAATTATACATATACAGGTAGTTTTTCTTTTAATTTACTATTATTTATAGAGTTTCAAACAAAACAATTCTAAATATAATACAGTAACTTAAAATTAACAAAATATATCTATACACGAGCTATCGACCATAGTTATGCACTTATTTACTTGAAAATTGAGAAAGGGTTGAATGAATTTATTAACAATGTAACACCTTATATGCTCCTCTTTTTCAAACCAAACCAGAATCCACCCTCCGAATTCAAATTAAAATTATTCCTATCAATCTTAATCGGTATCTGCGTTTTCTCCACTGGAACAATCTCAAATTTGGACAGCATATGAAAGAATATAGCTTTCGATTCCATAAGAGCAAATCTCGATCCGATGCAATTCCTTGGTCCAACTCCAAATGGTAAGTAAGTGTAGGGTTTGACATTAGCCTTATTTTCATCACTGAAACGTTCAGGATCGAACTTTTCTGGATCTTCGTAATGCTGTGGATCGTGATGGATTCCATAGACTGGTATCCAAACTCCTTCACCTTTATTTAAAGTTATTGGGATTTCTGTTGGTTTTTGTGGTTGGATTGTGTAGGTTTTCGTGCAGACTCTGTCACCTACTATAACTGGTGGCCATTTACGTAATGTTTCTAAATAAACAAAAAGATAATGATGATAAAATTGACTCTTAACAGTTAATAAATCCACTTTAAATAAAAATACTTTTTAACCTTTCTTCACGAATTTATTTTATACCAGATGTACATTTCGGTCACAAGGTGACCATTATCAATTTATTTAATTAAAACACTTGCTTTGTTTCACTGGTTTATATTTTCTTTGACTATTTTCGACCATTGGTCACCTTCAAGGAGGAATGTACATTTCTCATTGAAGATGACCAATGGTCTTGCTGTTTTAATTAAATATCCAGAATTAGGTACATTTTATGCTTAGAACTCGATCAGTATGTGTTGATTAAAAATTCTTGAGTGATATTAAACGAATAAATGCATAACTCTAAAATCACAGTATTCTAAATGCCAGTTGCACCAAACACGATGAACTGGTTCAACTCTGAACTCCAGAATTAGATTTAAAATTGTTTCACCACGGGTTAAGTGAGAAATTAATTCAACATATAAAATATACCTACCAGCAATACACATATCCATATACTTCATCTTATTCAAAGCCTCATAAGTCAACTTTCCATCACATTCGCTCAGAGTCTCATCAACTTCCTCTCTCAACCTTTCTTGAACATCTGCATTAACAGCTAGCTCGTATCCCATGAAGCACATCAAAATTGAAACAGTTTCGAATCCGGCGAAGAAAAATATGAGGGCTTGGGCTGTCATGTCATCAAGCGTGATTTCTTTTTTTTGGACTTTGGTGGTGATTCCAACACTAGATTCCTCCACAGTGGCGAACCCGGCTTCTTTAGAAGCTGATTTTTGTTCTTCGTATTGTAAACGACCTTTACGGGCTTCCATCATGAGGTGGATCATGTCTGGCCTGTGAATGGATTTCCGCTCGCGGATTTGGATCGCGTCTTTAATGATCGCGGTGAAGTAGTTATAGGATTTTTTACTAAAGACTTTTATTCCTAAATACTGAAAATTGTCGAATTGTATAAATGTTGATTGAAGGTTAAATTTGTGATTGACTTAATTAGTTACCTAGAATGCTAATTGAATGGTTGAATAAATTTGAGGTTATGCTAAACTATGTGTTAATCTAATTTAAAACTTAATGCCTACTATAAATCATGTTTTTAACAATCGCACGGTATAACAAATGAAAACAACGATCAGAATGGGTATAATCAACATAATAAAAAAGAAAATAATACACCAATAACAATATTTTACCTGGAATACTCTTGGAATTACATTGACCAACATGAATTTCAAATTTATCCAGATACCCGAAAAATTGACTATTTCTTTGACGTTGACGTAAAAGTCGTTGTTTTTCTGGCCCAAGGAATCGCACTCAATGCCAAAAGCACAGCTAGCGATGATATCGTTGGTGTACCTGGTAAAGCTATCTTTAAATTCCATTGTCACCACATCTTGGTTTTGTTCTAGGAAATGATTAGTAAAGCTTTCCGCACATTTCGTCATCATACCGAACATTCCACGCATTTTGCTACTCGTGAAGGCTGGACTCAAAGTCGCTCTCATTTCTTTCCATGATTCGCCTAAAATAAAGTGATTGATACTAAAAAAGTTTACAATAAACTTTGTGAAAGCGTTTCTAAATAAATTTAAATAAGCGTACCTAAGTGATATTTGAACGAATCACTATTATTGCAATAATAATGGTAAAAATATTTTCTTTTTAAAAGATACACTGTTCACTGGGATCACAATAATATAATCTATTATATTGAACGTGGTGAATAGAGAAGGACTTAGAGTCTCATCCCCTAAGGCAGTGATGGGGAAACTACGGCCCGCGGAAAGGTTTAATCCGGCCCGTTTAAGAGTGCCGTCGTGAGAATGTTTGAACGCGTTCTTACTTCGTAATGTGACGACCCGCATAAAAACTACCTACCTACGATTAAGCATTATTCTTTGGCCCGCTACGATTGTCTGGTTATTACAAATGGCCCGTCTTAAAAAAAGTTTCCGCACCACTGCCCTAAGGCCACCCTTGTGCCATTTACACGCAAGAGGAAACTGGAGGGCCTAGGACCTATTTTTCTAAATGGTGTTAACCTAGAAATATTGGTCGAGGTGAAGTACTTAGGAGTAGTTTTTGACTCCAAGCTCACCTGGACCTCGCACATCTCAAAAATCAAGCGTAAATAGGAAATTACCCTCGCGGTAATTAGACGAATGTACGACAAACAATGGGGGCTCAGACCAGGGATGGTATACTGGTTGTATACCAGATGGTCAGACCCGCAATCATGTAAGCTTCTTTGGTGTGGTGGCCTAAAGTCACGCAACACACAACTATACAAACCCTCAGCAAGATTCAAAAGCTTGCCTGTGTCAGCATAACGGGGGCTATGAGAACCACGCCTACTGCAGCCATGGAGACGCTCCTTCTTCACACTTCACACCACTTCATATTCTGAAAGTGGGGGAGGCAAGATTGGCACTCCACAGACTGCAGCTATCATCAGCCAACATAAGAGTTGACACGCCACACAGAAGACTCTTGACAGACATAGGGGGACCTCTCTTGCAGATGAAGTCGAACCATATGACAGTCAGATATCTTGAAAACGTACTCTTTAAAGTCACTATTCCAGACCGCAATGAATGGAACGACTTTAGGAAAGACATTCACAAACATAGCATGATCTGATATACGGATGGTTCTAAATCAGACACAGGTACTAGATCAGAAATCTACGATGAAAATATGAAGACAGGCTATGCCCACTCGCTGGGCTGCCTGGCATCAGTCTTTCAAGCCGAAATATTCGCAATTATAGAATGTGCGAGAACCAACATAGAGAAGGACTGTCTTGAGAGGCAAATCTATATTATGTCCGATAGCCAGGCGGCACTGAAGGCTCTAAAGAGCCGAAAGACTTTGTCCAAATTGGTGTTAGACTGCTTCGACACACTGAATCACCCGGCGAGACAGAACAAGGTCACTCTTATCTGGACGTCGGGTCATTCAGGTATCGAGGGAAATGAAAAAGCTGACGAGCTAGCAAGGCAGGGAGCTTCCATATCATTTATGGGACCTATACCTGTCTTGGGACCTATACCTCGAATCACCTAGAAGTCAGAAAGTGGATTCACAACAAACACAAGGAATACTGGGTAAACAGACCAGACCTTAACCACAGTAAGGCCATTATAAATGGACCTAACTCTAACCAAGCTGCAGAACAACTGACACTAAGTAGGGCACAGCTAAAAACTACTAGAGGACTACTAACAGACCACATGACTGTTAAAGAGCACCTAAGGAAAATCGGTCAATACAACGGCGAAACCAGTTAGCGGCTCTGTGATAAGGCACCGGAAACAACAATGCACATTCTGTGTAGCTGCAATGCACTGGAAAACAAAAGACAGCTCATATTTGGAAACAGTCAAATGGTACCAAATAATTTCCATACACAACCCCTGAAGGACCTGCACAAGCTAGTGAAGGGGATCGAGTTTGGAATAATTGCGTAAGTTAATTGCGTAAGTAAGACAATATGGGGTAGTACAATAAGCCACCTAGACTGCAGTGCATCCGGATCCGCAATTAAGACGTCCCCCACAGGAAGAAAAAAAATCTATTATATTTATAATAGTTACCTCTTAAAGAAAACAGATTTTTATTCCATATTGGTTCAACATTCTCCGGAATGAATTGCACGTGATCAGTAAAGTGATCAAAATCCTTAACTGTTATTTGCCTGATTAATTCAGGATCTCTGATCATTAGTAAAGCACTGTTGAATTGATAGATTCCAGTATATCTGAAATTAAGTTGGTTGTTAAAAGCGGAAATTCTAAAATGTTTGCTACACTTAATAGTGTAAATGTGTAAATGAATTTGTGTGAGTTACATGAAGATGATAATAAGTTTGTTTCCGAAATGTACACTTCTGTGCAATAAAATTAAGCAGAAGTCTTTTAACAGTTTCTCACAACATTGTAGTTGTATAATTCGGGTCTGTTTTAATTGCCTAGCAGCAGTTTCAATAAATATTAAAATACCATAACACTTCTTTCCTGCTCCCAACGTTTCTTAACTCTGAAAACAGTGCCTTTACTGATGTTCATCAATCAAGCAATTTGTCTAATAAAAACACCATCTGTCATCTAAGACAACACTTAAAAAATTTGAATTCTAACTAAACAGAAAAATTCGAATTCTAACTGTTTAGTTAGAATTCAAATTTTTGAATTGTTGTCTAAATGACAGATGGTGTTTTTATTAAACAAATTGCTTGATTGGTGAACATCAGTAAAGGCACTGTTTTCAGAGTTAAGAAACGTTGGGAGCAGGAAAGAAGTGTTATGGTATTTTATTATTTATTGAAATTGCTGCTAGGCAATTGAAACAGACCCGAATTATACAACTACAAGGGAGCAGGAAAGAAGTGTTATAGTGTTTTATTATTTATTCTAATTAATTTTTGACATTAACCCATTAACGGCCGAGCAATTATAGAGTTACTCTAAAAGTGAATTTTAGGTAAAATTCTACACTCTTTATATGATTTCTCTGAATGACTTATTGTATTACATTCTGTGAATTTTTCTTTTAAATATAAATAATGTATACGCTGTAAATGTTAGGCATTCGTCGATTTTATATAAAAACCTGCAATATGAAGTTTAGAACGTATATTTCCACTCCCAGACTAAGCATGAAGTAAAATTTCGAGTTTAGAAAAGCCCCGCGTAGAAAATTTGTCGAGGGTCGCGTAGCGACCCGAGACAAATTTTCACGGGGCTTTTCTAAACTCGAAATTTTACTTCATGCGCCACGCGTATAAAATACTGAAATATTGTGAAGTTACAAATACACTAAAAACATTTTTTCTAAATGAGTAATAGTCGAGATATTTAAAATAAAACAAAATATTTACGTTTTTCTTCATACATCGTCAAGTCAAATAATATAATATATCAAATTAACTTATTCAGTAATTTAATTAACAAAAATTAGTAAAGCTGCGTATATGCATCAATGGCACATAATGGGCTAAGGAAATTGACATATTTACGTAACTAGGAAACTCATCATGTCCGCTTTAAACTATAACATATTTTGTGTGCTTAATTTTATTGTATCTTGTATAAAATAAATTTGCGAAGAAAGGTTAAAAGTGTTTTAATTAAAGACAGTAATATAATCAAAAGAATATCGTCGGAATACTTCCCTCTAATTATTATTAATATTATTATCAAAACATATATACCTCTCATCAGGAAAACGGTTGTAGAGCTTTACCGAAAACTCAGAGAAAGATTCGTCTTTTTTGAATAAACCCCAGTTATCGCCTAAAACCAGTGTAGGGTTTCCTTGTTTGACTCCCTTCCTTTTCCAGTATGTTTGATCTCTGGAAAGTTTCCAGTACAAGGCAGTGATTGCCCCAATTAATATCACCACCCAATACATGATTGGATCTAAACAAAAATGATGGTAGTTATTAGAGAAAATTTAAAATACTTTCATAAAATACAAATTCACTGTGCGTCGGTTTTGAATAATATTGGATTGAAGGCTCTCTTATTTTATAAGTAGATACATAGGGCTACTGGTTTTGGGACCAGAATAGCTTAAGTGCTTAAAAGTAAATAGGAAATAGTTTGAACGATTGTGCGACGCAACTTCCACTCCATTTCTTCCACTGACCGTTACTTCCACTAGTTCTTATTTCCACTAACCATCTAGTTCTTTTTTCCACTCCATTTCTTCCACTCCATTTCTTCCACTCCAGTTCTTCCACTTACCAATACTTCCACTACACCTTTACTTCCACTAACCACCAATTCCACCATACCTTTTTTCCAATTCAAAATAATTGTACAATTTATTCAAATTACATTATATTATTCCACATTTTATACAGTATAAGAATCACAGAGAGATATTGTGGCCTACAGCTTGTAGGTACTCCAGAATCCTATTTTCTTCGTCGAATTTACTAAATTTTTTGACAAAGTTTGCTATTCTTGAGACTTCGATCCAATTTTCGAATTTCGAATTATGGAAGAACTAGTGAAAAAAGAACAACCGATTCTCCGTGGTGGTAAGGCGCAATCATCTCAGCATGTATGCATTCCTTTTGGAAGTATTGATAAGTGGAAGAACTGGAGTGGAAGAAATGGAGTGGAAAAAAGAACTAGTGGAAGTGATGGTTAGTGGAAATAAGAACTAGTGGAAGTAACGGTCAGTGGAAGAAATGGAGTGGAAGTAAAGGTGTAGTGGAAGTATTGGTTAGTGGAAGAAATGGAGTGGAAGAAATGGAGTGGAAGAAATGGAGTGGAAGAACTGTCCCCCAACGAGTTTGAACAAGTGCTGTGGACTCGGAGTTGGATTTAGGGTAAAAGGCGCGGAATCGGAATTTAAGTATTTTTGTGATGAGGGAATCTGAATCAAGGAGTTAAAAATGTTGTATAACTCTAACTTTGATTTTTAATATAATTATTTAAATGTAATTGTGCTAAACATATTTTGTTTACTTTCTAAAATTTGAACCCAAATAGAATTTGCATATTGCATGTAAAGAAAACCAAAGTTTTGATATTTTGTCCAAAAAAACTATTAGATTTCAATTATGCAGATATAGTACCAATGGTTACATGATGAGGAGAAGGAGTCGAAGTTGGCGTAGGATTTTGGAAAAAGAGTCGGAAATTGAGTTGGAGTCGAATATTTTATTCAGCAACTCCGCAGCACTGATTATAATACATCTGAGAGGTTTAACTGATATTTGAAACTCAATCTTTTAAAATAAGTTATCTATGAACATTTTAAGTTTAATAACTTAAATCAGATATTATTCAAAATCGACGCCAATAACAAAATTATGTTTTCTACAAAAATTGCTTATTTTTTAAAGACCTGTTCAATGATACTACTTTTGACCTATCGTGCTATTTAAAAATCTGGAGGTTTTGCCAGTTTTAAGCAAACTTTCAGGGATTCTAACCTTTTTGAAAAAACACAATATCACCATTCAATTCTTTAATACGGCTTTAGTAATAATTTTTTTGGCCCAGCTCTCTAGGATTAGCCGTTTTCTTAAAAAAAAACCTGATACGGGTGGTCTGGGACACCCTGTATAAATTAGGTAGATAATTGCACTTACTTGATTTAATATGAATCTGAATTGGGTTACTAATTGGAATTCAATGTTCTTCTTGTTTTTATTCGGTTTTATCTTATCTCTTACTTCAAATGATAACAAATTTTATCATTACAAATAACATTTTTTTAAACATACTATTGTCTCCTATTGTTATTGTTTTAAGTGGCGAAATATCCTTTCTTACTCTCACTCATTTAGTCTTATGAGAATACTTAAAATTTTTAAAATATTATTAATTATTAAAACGTAATGCACTTTTGTTAACAAAACATTATTTTATCATGAAGTACCTACTATAAATCAGCCGTCTTTGAATTATTATTTTGTTTTTACAAATGTATACTATTTACATATATACGTATACACTTCTTGTTGTAACTCTTGGATTTTGACATATTATCTTTTTCATATTAAATAATCATTTTAATAACAAGGAAATACTAAACCTTCCTTCGTTTCATTTTTTGACTATTCAGGGGAGATTTACCTCTTTTCCCCTGTTCAAGGTCCCGCAACTTAAGTTTGCACCGGGCCCCACTTTTGTTTCAGCCGGCCCTGCCTATTGTGGCCTAATTTTTTTGCATGATCCCTTTCATTATGATTTTATCATTTGTCAAATTGGAAAATTAGAAACTGTCCCAAATTGAATGAAAACAAGTCGGCGGGTTAATAAATTAAGCCGAAACGGCGCCTCCGCGGATCGAAACCGGCGAAATGCGAATAAAAAAAGAAGACCCGAAGCGGGAGGGTGTCGGGAGCAAACAAGCCGAGCTAAAACTGAAGATGTCTTCATTAAGGAAAAAACATGTTATTCTAACAAGTGTTTGCGGCACCAAAACACATTTGTTATTCTCGAGAGGGAGTGTGTGAACCGAACGGCGGCGTAGTTTTCCTAAACAGTTTCAATTCCCGGAATATCTAGGGTGGGAAATGTAATTAGGTATAATTTTATTTTTAAAATATGGTAATTTTATTTCGGAGTATGCTTTTTATTATAAATAAAAGATAAATCGAGCTCGTATTTCACGTGAAAAGCGCTTAGATCATTATTGTATCAAAAAGATGTTTGTATTTTCAAAATAAATCAATATCTTAGGCTTGTATTAGACGACACTATTTTCACAAGAAAAGACACTATTTTTACAAGAAAATAGTATACTGTTTTCTACCATAGTGTAATACACAAAATATGACTAAACGCGAATCTTGTACAGTTTTGTATAATGGAAATAGGACATGTTCTATTTGGTACACCATGATAAAAAAATAGTATACTATTTTCTTTTACAGTCGAAGCAACCCAAATGTGAGCGCTCTTTGGTTGTCGTGGTATTTGTTACTGAAATTCAACCCTGTAATTCTGGCATTGGCCAGTGGTATTACAAAGAGAAGAGAAAATATTGAATATTGACAATAATTATTAAGAGCTGTCAAATTTAATTGCTACGAACGACTATGATGCAAAGTATAAATTACACCATTAAAGGGTACCTCCGGTTAAGTATGGTAAAATGCCCCTATCGTTTGATTTTTAAATTTACCTTTTAAAAGGGTGCTTTAGGGTGTAAAAATTAAATCCCAATGGTTCTTTGTCCATGATCTGCCCTTCACCCCTCGCAAGGTCAAGAAAGTGTTTTTTTCGGAATATATTTTTTTTCTTGATTTCTATTAATAATTAAAATATCAAAAAATGTATGAGTATAGGTGACCTAAATACCCATCTGTGTAATTTATTTGAAGATCATGCAAGGTCATTTAGGTAATAAAAAAAAATCCTAAAAGTTTAAAATCGACTTTTCATTGCCTATTACCCCATGTAACCCGGTTGTTTACCTCAGCATCATATTTTCTTAGGAAAAATCTACAAAAATATGCCTTAAGATATATTAATATTATCCCGCGCCATCTTCAAAAATCACTTTTTCAAGATTTATCAGGGTTTTTACCATTTTTCATGGAATTCCTCATATATATCTCAAAAATGTATAGCATTTTAAGAAAGCATTTTTAAATACAAAAATTTTGTTTTTTTTTTATCTCTGTAGCTTAAATATTGGCCAAAATATCATATTTTAAAGTATTTCGAACGTTTCGTTTTAGTCATCAAAGCGACGATAAACGTTCTGTTTTACATAAAAATTTAATTTTTGCTGTTTTATAAGGCATTTTATTAAAAATAAGGAAGTTAAATAATTAAAATTACAAAAATATTAAAAGATAAAGGAATTTAGAATGCACTTTAACATTTATATTTCAATATATGTTACTAAAATCTCATAACACCATAATAAAGGGTCCTTATAATACGACATTGGGATAGCACAATCTCGATATGCACCAGAATGCGTCGGGACGTTGTAAGCATAGAATGACAAGTGCGCACGTATTTTTAGTTTTTGAAGTGTATATCTTTATTTTATTAATATTAAAAATACCTTTATTGACATAATAATAAATTACATCTACACTAATCGCTACCCCCTCTCTTCTTCCTGCTTTCCCTCTCTTCCCCCAACTTCTCCACCGTCTTTACCCCGGCCCTATCCCCTCTCATCCATTCCCTCACTCTTCTATTCCCTCTTACTCCCACCTATTCCTCCTCCACCCCCTCGCACTCTTCCGCCAAATGACTCCACGTATCCCTCCCCCGCTCACACATTACACACTTCCCATACTCTTCCCCCATCCACACCTTCCTTCCTCTCTCCCCTGACCCACACCTCATCCTCGCCAGCACCCTTTCCTCCCTACTCCATCCCCCCTCCACCAAATACCTCGGCATTGACCAAGAATCATTGGGATCTTATTTTTACACCTTAAGACACCCTCTTAAAAGGTAAATTTAAAAATCAAACGATAGTGGCATTTTACCATACTTAACCGGAGGTACCCTTTTGGCATTCAGATTTGGGTTGCGCCGACTGTACAAGAAAATAGTGTAGTATTTTTTTTTTCTTGTAGAAGAAAATAGTGTCGTCTAATACAAGCTTTAAACAAGTTTCTCATCTTTCACGTGGTGAAACATTTTTAGCTATGAATTAAAAAAAAAACTTGGATAAATTTCAAAATATAAATCTTTATAATTCCAACTAGTTTCAACTTTGAGTCATTCGCAATTAATACAGATAACAAAATAAAAATAAATCAGTTTATATATTTCCAGAAAGAACAATCTTAGATTCATGGTTGGTCAATTTAAAATATACTCAATGACATTAGAAGCGTAACACCAAGAAGGAATGATTTTTTTGAATTCATATTTTAGCAACAGAGTGACTATATTTAAAGCATACATTGATAACAATTTCAACCTTGTGCCTTTTATATTTATTGTGAAAAAAAAAATATTTCACTTTTTCTTTTTTGATAAAACTATTTATATGAGCTGTTTAGTACAGATGTTTTTAGTTTTCATGTTTCCGTTGAGTGTGTTAAGCTTAAATAAAATGTCTCGGGTCCGAAGACGTCCACAATATCACCATTTGAGCGATTTTGACCGGGGTCGAATTGTTGCTTATCGAGATGTCGGGATGTCCTATCGCGAAATTGCCCGCCGTATTGATTCCACTGCAGCAACTGTAATACGTGTGTATCAGGTATGGACAGAAGAAGGCAGAGGAGCAAGAAGAAGACCAATTTGTCAACCAAGGCGTACCACAGAACGTCAAGATCGGCGCTTAAGACAAATAGCCCTGCGAGACCGTTTCGCTACTACGCGTCAAATCGGTGATCAATGGATTGGAGAAGAAGGTAGGCCCGTTAGTATGCGAACCTTATCCTGCCGCATTCAATCCTTTGGGCTTCTTTCGTACCGTCCAAGATTAGTGCTTCCTTTAACAGCGAGACACTGTCGCCAAAGGTTGGACTGGTGCAGAGAACGGCAGCATTAGGAAGCAGAATGGCACGATGTCGTATTCAGCGATGAATCGCGATTTTGCCTAGGCACGCATGATGGCCGTAGAAGGGTACGACGCTACCGTGGAGAACGACCTGATCTTAGGTTTGCTATTGAGAGGCATGTACACAGGACTGCTGGAGTAATGGTTTGGGGGGCTATTGCTTATGGTAGTCGATCACCTCTTGTATTCATTCGAGGCAGTATGACAGCTGCGCGTTATGTTGAAGACGTCATACGATCGACTTTGTTGCCTTATTTAGATGGCCGCCCAGACGTACTTTTTCAACAAGATAACGCACGTCCCCATATTGCTCGTCGAACTATGAACTTTCTTAATGAAGCTGGTGTTAATGTTTTGGCGTGGCCGCCCCCTTCGCCGGATTTAAATCCCATTGAACATGTGTAGGATATCATGGGAAGAAGAATATTCTCTTTGCACCATCCTCCACAGACTCTAGCACAGTTGATCGATGAAATTGAAGTTGCTTGGAACGAGATGCCCCAAGAAGACATCGACCATCTCATTTTGTCGATGCCCAGACGTCTACAGGAGTGTATACAGCAAAGGGGTCGCCAAACACATTATTAATTTTTTTTAGATTGTTTTTTAATAAAATTTCTTGAAAATGTAATCATTTTATTCTTGATGTAAGACTACCATACTGGCAAAAAATCAAGTTAAAATAATAACTCCTTCTGGGTGTTACGCTTCTAATGTCATTGAGTATAGTTGCACAGTATCAAAGAAATTTCACAACAATATAAAATATTTCGTTTATTGCGTGCTAGATATAATTATCACAGAAAATTGATTATATTCATATACAATGCTGGAATGGTAAAGTATGTTGTTCAAACGTAGTTTACTTGTTTGAACGACACACTCCACCATTCATATGTAAGTTGTCTCTGTTTGTTTTTGATTTTTTTTATATTGAAAGTCTAAGGCAAAGCTAAATAGCTTTAGACTTTTTCTTTAATATTTATACTATAGATGGCATAAGATCCTTGCAATCAATATCCATTCCCTGTCACTTTTAAATTTCCTATTTAATAATATTATTGAATTAATAATATTAATAAATGATAACATCATCTAAAATTCGATAACTGTATGTTTTTAAGTTTACATGAAGGGATTATTACACATAAAAAGACTCATATTCCTTCCTTCACGTTTTATTTGTATCGTTAAATGTACAGGGTATTTTTTCCCGTTAATTTTATAGGGTATAGGCTTAACGGTAAGAGATAAAAAAAACTAAGATATGTGTCCCGTTCTCCTTTTTAGTGTTTAGTTTAATGGCGCAATCAGATCTACGCTAACTAGATTGGTTTAGAAGATACAGGGTGATTCTCAAAATCTACTGGTTTTTATTATCTCTTATAACTCGGCTATTTATAGAGATTAAAAAATATTTTAAATACGCATTGTTTTTTACTTTTTACGTAAAACCAAGTGGAGTACTTAAAAAAGTATAGATTAAAAAATCTATATTTTTTTTGAAATATTAATAAAACTAACATTCTCTTAAATGAGACACCCTGTATCCTAGTATCTCAAAAAATTGCAATTTTTCTTGTGATTGCAAAAATGTGTAACGCTTAATATTTTGCTTTGGCCTTAATAGCTAAAATATCAAACAACAAAAACAAAAAAGGGTTTAAATAAAACACTGTTTATCACTTTGTTTGTATAACAATTGGTTTATTTGGTGACTATAGTTTCGATACTACACGTATCATTATCAAACCGTTAGTAACAAAAAACTACAAAGGAACATTATTTATATTTGCAAATTTTCTAATAACAGCGTTAAAGAGGGGGGTGTATTTAAGGTCAAGCTGGTCGTTAATTACGGGAATTTCCCGATTAGCGCGGGCTCTGTGAATCTCCAAAGACTCCAGGAGGTCCATCTTTCTACCCTTCTCGGCAAAGTGAATAACTGAAAGTACATCCTCGCCAAAAGAATGGTTATTTTTAATCAAATGTTTGGCGAAAGATGACTTATCAATTAATCTATGCCGAAAAGAGCAAAGATGCTCACTGAGTCTGGTCTTAAAATTACGACCAGATTGACCTATATACACTCCCTTACAATCATTACAGGTTAATTTATATATTCCTGATTTGTAAATACTTGGTATCTGAGTTAAAAGTATAGCCGTTTCAAATGGCTATACTACGTCAATAGTAGATAAAATAGTTAATCAATACAAAATTAAACTTATTAGAAAATACATATATGCCGGAATCGAACCTAAAACACAAGCAACATATCGTTCCCTTACTTACTTTGGAAATATAACTCACAAAATTAAAAATATTTTAGCAAAACACAAATTAAATATAGCGATGAAACCATTTACAAAAATTAAAAATCATATTTTTAACCATAAGACTCAGATACCAAGTATTTACAAATCAGGAATATATAAATTAACCTGTAATGATTGTAAGGGAGTGTATATAGGTCAATCTGGTCGTAATTTTAAGACCAGACTCAGTGAGCATCTTTGCTCTTTTCGGCATAGATTAATTGATAAGTCATCTTTCGCCAAACATTTGATTGAAAATAACCATTCTTTTGGCGAGGATGTACTTTCAGTTATTCACTTTGCCGAGAAGGGTAGAAAGATGGACCTCCTGGAGTCTTTGGAGATTCACAGAGCCCGCGCTAATCGGGAAATTCCCGTAATTAACGACCAGCTTGACCTTAAATACACCCCCCTCTTTAACGCTGTTATTAGAAAATTTGCAAATATAAATAATGTTCCTTTGTAGTTTTTTGTTACTAACGGTTTGATAATGATACGTGTAGTATCGAAACTATAGTCACCAAATAAACCAATTGTTATACAAACAAAGTGATAAACAGTGTTTTATTTATGTTCAACAATGTATAACGAAGTAGTAGCCTCTATAATCAGTGAATTAAAAAAGGGTTTCTTGATGGCCATGAATTAAATAATTATTCTTTTCATTTATAAAAGGTGTATTGAAAACCCAGTTAACAAGAATATTGAAACATTGATAAACTAAAACAACAACAACTACAAAAAAAAAATTATAATAACTTAACAATTATCTCATATACTTATACAGGGAATTTTTCTTTTAAGTATACATATGCATGCGCTGCAATTTTTCCGATATTCGTTGCTTGTTAAAAGAGTTCAATTTGAAGCTTTAAATGAGTGTTATCCACTCCCAGGCTAAGCATGAAGTAAAATTTCGAGTTTAGAAAAGCCCCGTGAAAATTTGTCGAGAATCGCGCAGCGACCCTCGACAAATTTTCTGGGCTTTTCTAAACTCGAAATTTTACTTCATGCGCCACGCGTATAAAACATTGATTTCAAGTGAAATTTAAATATACATAAATTTTAACAATATTTTAATGTTTTGTACGCGTGGCGCATGAAGTAAAATTTCGAGTTTAGAAAAGCCCAGAAAATTTGTCTCGGGTCGCTGCGCGACCCTCGGCAAATTTTCATGGGGCTTTTCTAAACTCGAAATTTTACTTCATGCTTAGCCTGGGAGTGGAAAACACTCGTTAAAAGTTCAAATTAAACTCTTTTGAAAGACAGCGGATATCGGAAAACTTACAGCTTATGCATATGTTTACCTAAAAGAAAAAGTTCACGTTGTTATTTTAGAAGAGTTTAATTCTAAGCTATAAACGGGTGTTTTCCACTCCCAGACTAAGCATGAAGTAAAATTTCGGGTTTAGAAAAGCCCCGTGAAAATTTGTCGAGGGTCGCGCAGCGACCCGAGACAAATTTTCTGGGCTTTTCTAAACTCGAAGTTTTACTTCATGCGCCACACGTACAAAACAAAAATATTATGAATTTATGTATATTTAAACCTCACTTGAAATCAGTGTTTAATATGCGTGGCGCATGAAGTAAAATTTCGAGTTTAGAAAAGCCCAGAAAATTTGTCTCGTGTCGCTGCGCGACCCTCGACAAATTTTCACGGGGCTTTTCTAAACTCGAAATTTTACTTCATGCTTAGTCTGGGAGTGGAAAACACGTTAAAAGTTTCAGATTAAACTCATTCGAAAGACAACGAATATCGGAAAATTTACAGCTAATGCATATGTTTACCTAAAAGAAAATGTTGACGTTGTTTTTTTAAAAGAGTTCAATTTGCAGTTATAAACCAGTGTTTTCCACTCTTAGACTAAGCATGAACACGTACATAACAAAAATATTGTGAATTTATGTATATTTAAACCTTACTTGAAATCAGTGTTTAATACGCGTGGCGCATGAAGTAAAATTTCGAGTTTAGAAAAGCCCAGAAAATTTGTCTCGGGTCGCTGCGCGACCCTCGACAAATTTTCACGGGGCTTTTCTAAACTCGAAATTTTACTTCATGCTTAGCCTGGGAGTGGAAAACACCCATTTAAAGTTTCAAATGGAACTCTTTTAACAAACTACGCATATCGGAGGATTTAAGTATATAATTGGGACCTGTATACTTAAAAGTAAAACTCCCTGTATAACAATTAGCATAGATGCTTAATCATAAAAAGTGCTGAAATTGTCTTTTCTTCTGCTCCATGCATTTTTGGACTCAGCTTGTAATTGAACCAGTGGCGTTATAGATGTGAATATTTGGCCCTCTTCCAGTCCAATTAATAAAATTTCCTTTCTTTCTTTTACAGTATTACTTCAGGTTTTATAAATTTCAATTTTGATAAATCCCTAAAAATGAATGTCGAGTTGGCTTAAGGTCGGGGGAACGCGGACGGCGTCTGTTTGGTCCATATGTACCAAGCCAATTTTTGCCAAAATTGGCAGTTATTAAGTGGCTTACCATCAAGTCATAAGAGGTTCCCTTAAAAAGATGAAAGTCGTGGTATCGCAATGGGCCTTTCAGGCCTAAGTGTGCACCTCCTTGTACGGTGCAGCCATTAAAACCTAACCTAGCCTAAATGCCTCACCATATGGCTAGTATGTGCTAGAGTACCGTCTTGTTGTAAATAAACATTAATTCTTGTAGCTAATGACATGTTATTCAACTCGAATATTACACGTTGTTCCAAAATTTGGATGTATCCTTCAGTATTCCAATTTTTGTTAAAAATCCTGTAGTTAATGTCAAAACCAATACGTAATTGTTATTGAATTTTATAACATGTAAAAAAAACAAATGCTTAAAGAATTCAATTTATGGCCATCTAGAAAACCTTTTTTTAGTATTTTAGCTGTTTAGGACAGAGAAAAATATTAATTGTTACATATTGTTTAAGAAAAAATTCAATTTTTTGAGATACTTAGATACAGGGTGTCCCATTTAAGAAAATGCTAGTGTTGTTAATATCTTAAAAATTAAAAGATCTATATTTTTTTAAGGACACCACTGGATTCTACGTAAAAAGTCGTAAAACGTTCGTATTTACATTTTTGTTATCTTCACAAATAACCAAGTATTGTTTAAAGATTTAGGTGTGATATTCGACGATCATTTATCTTTCAATGATCATATTATGAAAATTGTCTCAACCGCCAACCGTTCCTTAGGTTTTATAATATGGAATTGTAAGTCATTTAGGAATATTGGTGCAATAAAAACCCTTTATTTTGCATTTGTGCATAGTAAGCTGGAGTATGCTTCAAGTGTTTGGGATCCACACTACTCTAAGTACTCCTCGATGATTGAAGCTATACAAAAGAGGTTTGTTAAGTATCTTCATTTTAAGAAGTACGGGGCTTATCCCGATTTTAATTACGATTATGCTGCGTTGTTAGATGAATTTGAAATGCACTCCTTAGGATGTCGCCGTAAGGCGAATTTAGTGACAACGCTGTTTAAGGTACTCAATGGTCAAATTGATTGCCCTGAATTGTTGGAGCAACTGAATATATTGGTGCCCTGTAGTGTAAGAACTAAACGTCTATTTCAGCTACCAATACCCAAAACGAACGTACTGGTCAGGTCGCCGATGTATTCTATGTGCTCTACGTACAACAAACTCATTAATACAAATACAGATGTTGATATATTCAACTTTAAATCGGCGAAAGAATTCTTCAATGTGATCATTGAGTATCTTTTTTAGTTTATTTTCTTAGTTTATTTTCTTAGTTTTTTTATTTTTAGTTTATTTCTTGTTATTAGCTTAGTAACCTGTAAATTTCGTTTATTTACAATGTTAATTTTCTTTAATTAAAATTATTGTGTTTTTTCTTTATTTGTATTAACTTCAATCTGTAATTGGACCTTGTTCCGTTGGTTGAATAAATAAATAAATAAATAAATAAAAAAATAAAAAAGTCATAAGAGATAATAAAAATCGGCGGATTTTGAAAATCACTTCGTATCTTCTAAGCCAATCTAGTTAGCGTAGATCTGATTGCGCCATTAAACTAAACACTAAAAAAGAGAACGGGACACATATCTTGTTTTTTTTTGTATCTCTTACTGTTTAGTCTATACCCTATAATATCAACGAAAAAAAAAACACCCTGTACATTTCGAGACACAGGGTGCTCATTATTAATATCAAACTGTTTGTTATTGATAATGAGCACCTCGTGTCTAGAAATGTACATCTAACGATACAAATAAAAAGTGAAGTAGGGAATAACAGTCTTTTTTATGTGCAAATATCGATTCCAAAAAATCATTTTATGTAAATGCTATTTAATTTAGTATATTAAATCTTAATATCGTATTATATTTGTACAAAAAAATCGTGCACTATACCTAAATTTAATTTCATTCCCACATTCATACAATTCCAGCAAGGGGGGCTGAAAATTCAACAATTTTTCCCTTTCGCATGAATAGAGCAATAAAAACGGTGTTTAGTGGAAAAAAAGAACCGGCCGCACATTACCAACATAGAACCGCAGGAACAAAACACCATACATTACCCTCGCATTCAACCCCCCCAGTAACAATTTCCCATCGGCTAGTGTACGTATATGTACGACGCCCCTAGACCCAAACACCCCGCACCGCACATAACTCCGACCCCCCCACCAGTTTTATTAAATTTAATCAGAACCCCGAGATCTTTATGCTGGCAGATCCAGAGGTAGATTGCATTATATCTGTGGTTATTTATAATAATATAAATCCGGGTGGTAATCTGGCCGGAGCCACATGACCTCCTCCCCCGAGCACCCACACTAGAGCCAGAGAGAGAGAGGGCCAATCTGCCGCTTCCGGTTCGGGATTTATGCCCCGAAAACCGGAAGTGGGTGCGTTTAGGAATTCCGGCCGATGATTTGCGGCTCGCACACACACACACACATGCAAGCAGACCCGCAATCCTCAGGGGTGCCACACATACACACCATTCACTATTTTTTTCTACACTAAAAACTTTTGCCGTTTATGTGTGTGTGTGTATTTATTAACTCCGGCGGATTTCGATATAAATCAACATTTTTCTCGTGTTAAAGTGTGTGTAAAGATAAGGTGTTGATTTATCGTCCGTTTTGTTCTCTTTATGATGTTTTTATTTGCGGGTGGTATTATTCATTTTATCGGGTCTCTATCGAGGCTACGAACAGGCAGTATCGGTAAATTGTAAAAATAACGGTCTCCAAAATGTACAAAACGTAATTTTCAGATTTTGTACCGGTATTTCTGTAGATTAAATTAAGTTATTATTCCGTTATTTCGAAAACGAATAATTCAAATAGTCGAATATATAAATATTAACATTTAAAGCACAAACATATTTGAATCTTCGAATACCCAAATATTTGAATATTCGAATTATTAAATATTCCAATAATTCGAATATTGAAATATGTGAACATGTTTCCGAACTATTATTTAAATATTTAAATATGTACTTTTAGTACATAACACACTTGGTTAAGGTTTCACTGTTTATTAATTGATACTGCATCAATTGTTTCACCACACAGTGGCTTTATCAGGCAGATGAATAATGAATAATGAATAATCATTATTCATCTGCCTGATGAAGCCACTGTGTGGCGAAACAATTGTTGCAGTGTCAATCAATAAACAGTGAAATCTTAACCAAGCGTGTTATTTACTAAAAGTGTTGATATGGAATTTCACCAAGTAACAGCTTCAACTATTAAATTATTTAAATATGTTTTTGAAAAAATACTCGAATGGGGGCATTTGAAAAAAAAAATTAGGGCTGTTTGGACTTCACAATAAATCAGTGTATTAAACGCATGGCGCATGAAGTAAAATTTCGAGTTTAAAAGATTGGTTTGGTCGCCCCGCTTCGCGGAGCGACCAAACCTAATTTTAAAGTTTTTCCAAACTCGAAATTTTACTTCACGCTTATTCAAGGAGTGGAAACGCTTGTTCGAAACTTTAAACTTAGTTCATAAAAAAAAAATTACAACAACGAATGCCTCAAAATGCAAACGTAGCGGGATATGTATATATAAAATAAAAATTCCCTGTATGGGCTTCATTTTTGTATCCAAAACTGAAACTTGATGTATCCTTTAAAAATGTTAATTAAAAAACTTGAAGCTGCTTTTAGGATTTTTTAAATGTTATCATATTATTTTGTACAAAAATAAATAGTATTAAATTGACTCAACGAAACAATAGCTTTACATAATTTACCAGAATACCGTTAAATATTCAACAAAACATGCAATAATATTAACGACCGACAAGGCAAGAAATACTGGACTGAAATAAAAAAACTCAGCAAATACAAAACTTACAACGTTATCTCTGAAATTATTGACCCAACAACAAACGACATACGTACAACAGATCAAGACATTTCAGAAATATTTGCAAACAATTTTAAAAACGTCTATAAAATGACACACGACACATCTTTTGACAATGACGAGACAGTAAACAGTTGGTATGAAAAACGCATCCTCCAAGTGGAGGCTTAAAATTAATCCCAAACAAATCCCAACTCTTCCTACCCTACCATCGTATTCCACTAAATCCTCTTTCCATAACCATCAACGGATCCACTATATACTCCTCCCCATTATGTAAATACCTAGGAATCCTTTTAGACCCAAAACTATCCTTAAAAAAACACACCTCCGATATAAAAGCAAACATCGTAAAGCGAGCGAAACATTTCCGTTGCCTGACTTACAAAAATCAAGGAATTAGTACCAATACCTGTACTAAAATTTATAAAATGATTTGCCGTCCCATACTAGACTATAGCTCCATCCTATATATAAATCCATGCAATGTCACCATAAACAACCTTGAAGTAGCTGAAAGATCTTCCCTCCGTACCCTCACCAAACTTCGACACCTTTAAAATCCCCTCCACAACCCATCCAATGTACTCCTTTACGGAAAAACACAAATTACCTCAATAAAAGAAAGACTTCGATTTTTTGCAGAACGATCGCATGTAACGAGTCAAATTACGAACATCTTAAAAAAATGTGCATCCCTAGAAACCCCGATATAATCCCAAAATACAAAAACCCACCCATAACCCTATATGAATTCATCTCCTCCTTTTACCCTACTTTCCTACCTTGAAATCGACAAAAAAAAACAAACACACATATAGCACAGGGCAGAAAGACCTATGGTCGATAGCCCTTACAGAAAAGGGAAATATAAATTATTTACATATATGTATACATATTATAAAATGTATTTTATTACGATGTATTTCTTTTTTTAATAAAGCTATTATAGTAGTGGTATTCAACAAATTGCAGGTACATTCTGTAGAGTTTTTATTCTACACATATGAAGACTGACAATAACAGTAAAATATAATTTACGCAACTGGATTTTTCGTTTGATCTCACGTTTATAATTATCAGAGCTGGAACGAATCCCCGTAAAAAGGATTCGAATCACGAATCCGAATCACCTAATATGATTCGAATCATGAATACTTGAGCAAAGGATTCGTAAGAGAAAAATATGATTCGAATCAAAGATTCGAATCCTGTTATTTCAAATCACGATTACAAATCCTTTGAGAATAAATTTGATTTTATTATTTTTTTTGCAACCATTAGTATATAAATATCGTTACTAGTTGTTGAAACAATAATATTCAAAACCTAATTATTTATTATTAACACGGAACATCGTTGAAAACAGATTAAATATCTGATTCCCTGTTACTCTGATTAAAGATGTATTTGTGTGTCTCTGAACTTCACTTCAAATCAGTGGTTTGTACGTGTGGCGCATGAAGTAAAATTTCGAGTTTAGAAAAGGCCGAAAATTAGTCTCGGGTCGCTGCGCGACCCTCGACAAATTTTCACGGGGCTTTTCTAAACTCGAAATTTTACTTCATGCTTAGCCTGGGAGTGCAAACAGTCGATGAAAACTTCAAATTGAACTCTATTATAAAATCGACGAATGCCTGAAAATCACGTAAATAAAAAATTCACTGAATATCATTAAAACCGGGAAAGTTAGAGACAAGTCATGGAATTATATTCAAATTGACCAAAACACCTACAAACAAGCCATATGATATTATTGAATTTATAAAATTAACTTAAATTTTAACAAAAACAATGAAAACAATTTAACAAAATGGGGGTTTCTCATAGAAAAAAGTTATATTAAAATGCCAGGGGAAAAAAATTGAATCAGGGAAATGTCGGAAAATTTTAACATTTCAGATTGTGGCCATCTTGTCAGTTATACTTTAAATAATATTAAAATTAAATTTTGAAAACTAGATTATTATCTTTAAAAACATTTTCAGTCATTTAATGTTCTTATCAAAGCATTTAGTATGAAGTTTCGAACGAGTGTTTCCACTCCCAGACTAAGCATGAAGTAAAATTTCGAGTTTAGAAAAGCCCCGTGAAAATTTGTCGAGGGTCGCGCAGCGACCCGAGACAAATTTTCGGGCTTTTCTAAACTCGAAATTTTACTTCATGCGCCACGCGTATAAAACAGTGATTAAACGAGAAATTTAAAAACACACTAAAGACATTTTTCATGTTAATCCTAACAATAATTCGAATTATTTTTGACGATTCAAATCCATTTGTAAGTATTCTAATCATTTTATAAATATTCGAATCCTTTTATAAATATTCGAATCCTTTTATAAATATTCGAATCCTTTTATAAGGATTCAAATCACCCACATTTGGATTCGAATACGAATCCTCTTAAAATAATGTAACGAATCCGGATCACGAATCCAGTTGAACTAAAGTATTCGAATGCCACTTTTGAATCCTCTAAAAGGATTTGAATCCAGGATTCGAATCCTGCCCAGCTCTGATAATTATATACCTTTATATCATAAACATATTATTTTGCTCTTACATAAATTGGCTTTTTCTCCTTCCTGAAAATTTTACTATGGAACGTTTTTGCAGGATTCGCGAATTAACATAACGTATCGTAAAATTTTGTTAAAAATAACCCATATCTCGGATAAGTGCAACATGTAAACAAAGTAATAAAATTCCGGATATTATTCACTGTAATAAAACTTATTTTTTTGTTTCTGTTCTTTACTGCTTTTCATATCAGTGTTCAATCAGAGTTTATTCGCGAATTCCTGCTATAAATCCATTTGCCAACTTTTTATTTCACTTATTCATAATTCGTTTACTTTCACTTTCAATATTATTCATAATAAGTTACAAAATTCCTTTGAAAATGGTCTAACAAACCGAAACTAGTCGAAATAAAGTTTTAATTTGTGAAATAATACCAAGTGTTTTCAATTTAAATAACTTTACATACAAAATTAGGCATTAATAAACCTATTTTTATTTTTATACAAAAAAGTAAAAGAATGTTTTAGAAGTAAACAATGAATTTGATTAAATAAAATAGAGTTTTCCACTGTTTGAATAAACATGAAGTAAATATTTCAAAGATATTCTTATTGTAGTTCAATAGCCATTTTATAGATGCAATTTTAATTTCTGTATACAATTTATAATCTCATTGTATTTATAAATATTATGAAAATTCTATGAAATAAAGATGTTATATATATATATATATATATATATATATATATATATATATATATCTAATATATAAAAAACTATTCGTGAAAATGCAAACAATGTCTTAATTAATAAGACAACTTAAGACGATAAATATCCATTGAAACGACTACTTCCCGTGCAAATACACCCCCGGATATTGAATTATACAATAAAATATTTAAAATCTTATTTAATTTGATTTGTTACAACGCTCTATTAAAGTAGCTGTAACGTTTAGGTCAAACCAACTAACAATACAAATTTATAATGAAAGGAGAGATAGCAACAAATTAGAAGTAAAATGACTTGGATTAAAACTAATGTCTTAGGCCATCTATAAACGCGTTTCGAGATTTATCTCTCTTCAGTATAGCTTTGCTTATGACGTTTAAACAAATTAGGAATTATATATATTTTATTGGAGTTACGTAAAGTGTTAGTTATAGATATGTAAGTAGTTAAATTCCTTTATCTTCACTGTTATATTATTTTTCTAAATGCACATTTCAGGCAAGATGTACCTTTTTTCAATAGTTTAACGTACAACGTGCCTAAAATGTACATTTAGAATTAAAATAAAATAGTGAAGATAAAGGAATTTAACTACTTACATATCTATAAATATTTTAAATTTAGAATAGCGATAAATCCAAATGTATAGGCTTTCATTACCTTAAAATATTTAATTCATGCGCAAGACGTATTAAACAAAATATTTTGATATGAGTTAGGTGAAGATGAATTTAATATTAAATGAAACAAGTAATCCGTTTTCTCCACTAGTTTATATTAATTACTAGATGTACATTTTGTTCACCAAGTAACCATTTTCAAAAGATGTACTACCCACTGAACACGGAAACATTTTAAATATTGCACGAATATTGAACGTGATACTAAAATAACACATTGTATTTAAATTATTACAACAAAGTTTTAGCAAAGTTACAAACATTGTATAAACGTTTTTCTGCAATAATGATTTATATACATGACCGAAATGTTAAACATGATACTAAAATTCAACATTGTTTTATAACGTTTCAAACCTATTGCGGCAAAGTAACACAACGTTATATAATCATTACAATTTGACTTTTATGCAACATTGTATTGTAAACTTTGGATATATATTGAAAATGGCAACATTGCATTTTTAACATTGTATAATTGTTGAAACTGTTGCTGTAATGCAACATCGTGGTTTACACATTTCATGGACTTGTCCCAATTATATGCTGTACAGGGTGGTCTAATTTCGATGTTGCTTATGGGCATCTCGGTAAATATAAGAGTTAGAAAAAAACCGATGGCGCAATCGCGATCTCTTTGTTTGAGACTAGGATAATGCCGAAAACAAATATGCACCATCTTGTTTTTTTCAGAAGTTATAGGGCAAAATAGGGTTTTCTTGATTTTTAACTTTTATTCGTATCTTGCGTAATTTGTGAGATAGATAAAAACTATAAATACTTTCTTAAGACACTTTTTAAAGTAGAATCCAGTGGCGTAGGCCAATTATTTTTTATTTAAATGTAAATCATAGTTGGCTTTGACACAGTTAAAAAGAGTGTTTTTCACTGATTTCAAAAATATATACTTTTATGAATTTATCTTGAAAATAGTGTTCCTATAGAATAGAAACTAAATTTTAATTTGCTAAATAATATAATACGGAAGACAATAGCCATTATAAATCATTTGCATGCTCAATTTTAATTAATTATTCCATTGCAACAGCAATAAGTTCTGTTCTTCCAACAAGTTGGAGCAGATTACTTTTGGATGCAAATTTAGGGAGCAATTGGTTGGTAATATTTAGACCAGTTAGGTGGCTTGCTAGATCTCCAGATCCAACGCCGTTAGATTTTTTTATGGGGATACTTGCAGGACAAAATTTACAAGCAGCCTAAATTAATTTTCATGATTTTTATAGGAACTGTTCCCAACATTCAAATTTGTATCGCCATTAAAGCTGTAAGAGGTAAATACCAAAGAGGCATTAAAAATAATGGCCATCAGTTCGAATATTTAAAATAAGTTTTTTCTTCTTAATATATAAAAATTTCAATAAATATTGAAAATAATAAAATATTTATTACTCAAAAAAGGATTATTAGTATTTAAAAAGTCATTAGTTTATAATGTTTATCATAATTAAAACTTAGCATGCAAATGATCAAAAATGGCTATTGTCTTCTATAATAAATTATTTAGCTAATTAAAAACTAGTTTTTACTCTGTATTAACACTGTTTTTTAAGATTAATTCACAAAAGTATATATTTTTGAAATCAGTGAAAAACACTCTCATCAACTATGTCAAAGCCAACTATGATTTACATTTAATCAAAAAAACAATTTGGCTATAACTCGAAAATGTGTGAATAAAATATAAAAATGCCTACGCCACTGGATTCTACTTAAAAAGGTGTCTTAAGAAAGTATTTATAGCTTTTGCCTGTCTCACAAATTATGCAAGGTATTAATTAAAGTTAAAAATCAAGAAAACCCGATGTTGCCCTATAACGTTTGAAAAAAACAAGATAGCGCATTTTTGTTTTCGGCATAGTCCTAGTCTCAAAAAAAGAGATCGCGATTGCGTCATCGATTTTTCTCTAACTCTTATATTTATCGAGATGCCCATAAGCAACATCGAAATTAGACCACCCTGTACATCTTTAGATATTCGTTGTTTTTTTAAAGAGTTCAACTGAAAGCTTTAAACGAGTGTTTTCCACTCCCAGACTAAGCATGAAGTAAAATTTCGAGTTTAGAAAAGCCCCGTGAAAATTTGTCGAGGGTCGCGCAGCGACCCGAGACAAATTTTCTGGGCTTTTCTAAACTCGAAATTTTACTTCATGCGCCACGCGTATAACCCCCTGATTTCAATTGAAATTCATGCACTTGTTAACAATATTTTAATGTTTTCAGAGTTTAACGGTACTAGGTACTTAGGTTCCGAGGTACTGTCTCCCCTTGACTATACATTACTTTTTGCAAGACAGTTTTTTTTAATATTATTTTCTGGTTACCAATATATATTTGTATTTTTTGACTCATTTATACCCAGAAATAAATTTTGCATTGAGATTTCGAGAGAAACCTTCCTATAACGTTCACTTAATTGCTGTACATCGGGTTGTATACACTACGGATTCTATGCATTTATCGTATGCAACTTAACATACATTCATACATTCGTGTGTTGGGTTGCATACAAATGAGAGTAATCGCTCGTGTTCATAGGCGCTGCTTTGTCAACGGTGCAGCAACATTTGTCTTTGAACGTTAGCATTTAACGTTCCTGCAGGCGGACATTCAGCGTTTATTCCACGTTTTTTAACATTCATGCAACTATAAACGCAACGTTTCGTGCTGCGCGGTAACATTGATGCAACGTGTCATACATTTCTTTGCTCAGTGGGTAAACTCTTAACATTTTGTGAAGTTCAAAATATGTAGTTGCTTTTTCTGTATGTGGGAGCTAAACTACACCTAGTCACATTTCAAAAATTTTACAGTGATATTTACCACTCGATAGAATAAAAAATCCTGATTCCAATCGTATAAAACAAGTATTTTCAAAACAAATGTGACTTGGTGTAGTTCACCTCCCACATACAAACTTATTTACGTTTGTTTCATAGCGAATTCAAATTTGTATTGATTTTTACATAATTTTTGCTCGTAACAGCAATAATTAAAAAAATATTATTTAAGTTGTACCCGTATGTACGTGTAAATTATTTGGTTCCAGATGATGGCCCCTTGCCTTTTTCTTGACTCATAAGTATTATGAAAATGCCGTGCGTAATTAAGGATTAGTTAAATGCTCCCCCTCATTAATACTGTTATTTTCAAATTTCTGTACGTGTTTACTTTGATTTATTGCCGGTAATTAAATTAATTAGACAAATGTGGCGATTAATTTATTGTTTTATTATTGTAATGATGAGTGAGCGCATCGTAAATAACGCGTGTTATTAAAATGTTATCATTTTTAATTTACCCCGAAATTATATATAAAAAAACATGTAATTTGAATATAATAATTATTCGAGTAATTAATTGTATAAATTACAATAAATAATTACATAATACATTTTTTATATAAGTATACAGATCTTGTACTAAATTTTCAAGTATTCGTTGTTTTATAAAGGCGTTCAATATGATTCATTAAACGA
Source organism: Philonthus cognatus (assembly GCA_932526585.2). Taxonomy (NCBI): domain Eukaryota; kingdom Metazoa; phylum Arthropoda; class Insecta; order Coleoptera; family Staphylinidae; genus Philonthus; species Philonthus cognatus. The sequence goes on along the minus strand of OW052247.1, from coordinate 50,174,630 downwards.
GTGTTTCCCCTCTCAGATTAAGCATGTAATAAATTTCGAGTTTAGAAAAGCTTTAAAAATTGGTTCGAGTGTCTTCACTCCCAGATTAAGCATGCAATAAATTTTGAGTTTAGAAAAGCCTTAAAAATTTGGATCGAGTGTTTCCACTCCTAGATTAAGCATGAAGTAAAATTTCGAGTTTAGAAAAGCCTTAAAATTTGGTTTGGTCGCTCCGCGAAGCGGAGCAACCAAACCAAATTTTCAGGCTTTTCTAAACTCGAAATTTTACTTCATGCGCCACGCGCACAAAACACTGACAACGCAAAGTTAAAAATATACTGCTGTAGCATACTGCTTTTCAGTATATTTTAAACTTCACAATATTTGTGTGTTTTATTCGCGTGGCGCATGCAGTAAAATGTCGAGTTTAGAAAATCCTGAAAGTTTGGTTTGGTCGCTCCGCTTCGCTACGCGACCAAACCAAACTTTTAGGCTTTTCTAAACTCGAAATTTTACTTCATGCCTAATCTAGGAGGGGAAACACACTGCATATTATTTTTTACTATCTCAGATATACAAAGAGTTTTTCTTTTAAGTACATATATCTCAATATACTCTATATTCTGTACATCTTTAGATATTTGTTGTTTTTACAAATATTTTACTAACATTTGGTAATCATACTGAGAATTTTTATTTTACAAATACACATACATGCATTCATGATCTGTAACTTTTCCGATAATCGTTTGTTTTTAAAATAGTTTAATTTGAAGTCCTAAACGAGGGTTTTCCACTCCCAGATTAAGCATGAAGTAAAATTTCGAGTTTAGAAAAGCCTGAAAATTTGGTTTGATCGCGTAGCGCGTAGCGCTATGCGGTCAAACCAAATTTTCAGGCTTTTCTAAACTCGAAATTTTACTTCATGCGCCACGCGTTCTAAACACTGATGTGATGTGATGTTCAGAATACACGTGTTTAGCATACTGCTTTAGTAAAATATTTTGAACTTCACCTAAAATCAGTGTTTTATACGCGTGGCGCATGAAGTAAAATTTCGAGTTTAGAAAAGCCTGAAAATTTGGTTTGGTCGCGTAGCGCTTCGCGCTACGCAACCAAACCAAATTTTCAGGCTTTTCTAAACTCGAAATTTTACTTCATGCTTAATCTGGGAGTGGAAAACACTCGTTTAGAACTTCAAAATAAACTATTTTAAAAACAAACGATAATCGGAAAAGTTACAGATCATGAATACATGTATGTGTATATGTAAAAGAAAAATTCCCATTATGTTTACCAAATTTTATTGGTGGCAAATGCCACCGTTAGGGCCGAAAGGGTTAAAAGAAAAATTTGCTGGATGTATACTTTAAAGAAAAAAATCCCTACATAAATTCGTAATAAATAAATAACAATAAACAAACGAGCTTGTTTCACACAGACTAAACCAATATTCATTAACATTAAAACGCAGATTATTAGGGCCTATTTTCAAAATTTGTCGCCTGTAGGAATTAGCTTTGGAATATGTTTATTCATATTTTTTTTTGCAATCAACACAAGCAAGGCCGTAGCAAGAAAAAAAATCGGAGGGGGTTATAAAAATTTCGGGGGAGGTTTTAATGGTGAAAATATTGTTTTTGCTTTTACAGGGCCGATTTTGCATATAAAGTTTACCATTTTAAAAATGTCAGGGGGGTTTGAACCCCCATATCCCCCCCTGGCTACGGCCTTAAACACAAGAGTTATACATTTATAATGTATGTAATCCTAAAAGAAATAATCCCTAAATAAATTCATAATAAAAACATAAAAATAATTAAACTTGCGTTTTTTTAGCACCGATTAAAAAAATATTTATTAAAATTAATCTATAATTCAGTTATTTGAGTTCAGTAAAGAATCTTACCATCATTATTATTTAATGTTTATATTACAAATTGCGTGTTGGATTGCATAGGATATAAATGTACTTTCAACGAACAAACCTTGAGCTTAATGAACAATTTGATTTGGGTGACATTGAGTGAATTATTTCATATAACAGATCTCGTTGGTATTCACAGCGAATTAGACTCTGAAACGCAACGCAATAATCCGGCTACTGTTGCTACAAAAACGTAAGTTTTATTAACTGTTTATAATATTCGTAAATTCAGATTATTAGCTGTTTTTACAATAGAATTTAAAAATATCGTCGTTTTTAAACTATTTTTTAGGTCTATGTACTTGGATGTGATATCTGTTGGGAACATAAATAAATACTTTGGCAGGTCGTATTAATTTGTAATTGATTTTTTTTATAATTATTTGTAATAAAGTAGCTGCAACATTAGGTGTAAAATTAAAATATTGGTAAACCAAAGTTTAATATTTTAAATGTGAATACATAAAATATGAAAAATACAATATTTATTGTATAAGGTTTTAATATAAATTAAATATAAATTACTTCCACATAAATTGATTGTGAGTTACGTGAAGATTAAATTAATTTGACGAATAAAGCACTAATAACCTTTCTTTACATTTTTATTTGAATTACCAAATGTACATTTCAGACACAAAGTGACCATTATCAATGGATTAACACTCGTTAATCCACTTGATAATGGTCATTTTGTGTCCGAAATGTACATTTGGTAATTTAAATAAAAGTGTTTGGAAAGGTTATAAGTGCTTTATTCATCAAATTACTTCCACATAAATAACAAAATCAAGTTTGGAGTAAACTTTAAAAATAAGTTTTAAAAATGCTCCGCTGGTAATAGTGTAAACACGGTCTATTATTTTTTTTAATAAGATCTATTTGAAATACACTTTAAAAACTTAGTTGTAGTTACAACAGTTTCAAAACTCTTTACTAACTTTTATTGATACGAAAATCCGTTTGTATCACTGAAAAATACAATATTTATTGCAAGAAATATTAATATGAATGAAATATAAATTACTCCCACATAAATAACAAAATCAAGTTTAGAATAGACTTTAAAAATAAGTTTTTAAAATGCTCCACTGATAATAGTATAAGCACGGTCTAATATATTTTTTAATAAGATCTATTTAATTTACACTTTAAATATTTAATTGCGCTTAGAACAGTTTTAAAATTCTCTACAAACTGTTATTGATATGGCAATTGGTTTGTGTTACTTCATTTTAATACCCTCAATACTGTAAATATGTTTAATTAAGAGAGCAATGGAATTCAACTTAAGTGCTTCATTGCTTTATCACTCACTAAAATTAATAATTAAGCCGTTTATTTTGAAAATGCAAGTAATAATCTTCATAAGTTGAGGTTTTCTGTCATAAACAACAATTTCTGGTTAAGCATATTATATTCTGAATATACTTAACCAGAAATTGTTGTTTATGGCAGAAAACCTCAACTTATGAAGATTATTAATATACTCAACCATAAATTGTTTTTTATGACTGAAAACCTAAAATTATAAAATTTATTACAGGCAACAACAAAAAACTGAGAAATAAAGTTGGGCAACTTTCAAAATAATCGACCCAATTCACAAAAATAATGAAACATATTCAATAAAATTTGCTTTTACATTATGTTTTTAATACTACGAATAGAATTAATCTAAGACAAAATATACATAATATGTAAAGTATATACAAAATAAAGTATATACAATTATTTTAACAGATTATACATTATAAAATCTGAAAAAATACTTGTATATTTCTGGTTTAAAGATAAAAGGCATTAAGTCCTATTAATGATTTGAAAAAGAAACACTTGGTTCAATTTCACTAATATTTAACCAAGAGTTTTCTTTTTCAAATCATAGTTAAATATGTGCAGATAAGAAACTAGTTCAAGATTAATTAATAGGACAATTGCTATACTTTCATTGACGTTTACCTTTAGACGACAATCCGCATTATTTGTAGCTGAATTTATGAACTTTTTGGTATTGTTAGTTTTTGATTTTTGAAATTATTTAATTTAAAATCATATCAACAATGTTATCAATTATTTTTTTATCTCATTATTTTGTTTGATTTATCTCAGTTATTGATTATCATTATCATTATCACGTGAAAGTATGTTCACACAGAAATACTGTATTTGTTGAGTTCGTGCGTTTGTACAGTAAGTACGTTACATTTATAAATCATTAACCTGTTCACATTGTTGAAGACATTTATTTATTCATTATATTATTGTCCAACAACCAAGGTTATTTTAAATATATGTAATTAATGTAATTATTAATGATTATCGCTTCTTCCTCGATTTTTGTGAATAATAAAAATATGTCTATTAAAAATGTAATATAAGTCACAGTAAAAATAAATTACTCTTATATAAAGTTAATATTACTAATTTGTATTTTTTTCAAATATGCATATGTATTGTATCGTATGTTCAATAAAAAAATCTCTAGAGAGCCATGGAAAATATTATTGTAGGTTTTCTGGGTCTTTGTAAATAGTAAAAATATGTCTAATTAAAATGAAATATTAATCACAGTCAAATTAAATTATTCTTATATAAAGTTAAAATTACTTATTTGAGGTTTTTTTTTTCCATTACAATAACTGTATTGTATCGTATGTTCAATACAAAAAGCTCTAGAGTGCCATGGAAAATATTATTGTAGGTTTCCTGGGTTTATGTAAATAGTGAAAATATGTTTAGTTTAAATGAAATATTAGTCACAGTCAAATTAAATTATTCTTGTGTAAAGTTGAAACTACTTATATATGTTATTTTTTTTATAACAATAACTGTATCATATCGTATGTTCAATAAAAAAAAACCTCTTGCGTGCCACGGAAAATATTGTAGGTTGGTATTTTTGAAATTGTATATTATCTCTATGAAGTTTAATATGTCAATTCCAAAAGCGTAGCCAACTTAAATTGAATAAAAAGATTAAATTATGACACTCTATTTTTTTGTTATTGAACATACGATATAATTGTAATATTGTAAATTTTCCTGTAATTGGATGTTGTATCTGTTATGAAAATAAATATATAAATTGGCAAATAGTTTTAATATTCAATTACAAATGGTTTTAAATAATTATTTGTAATAAATAACTTGCACTATTAGGTGTATAATAAAATTATTGCTAAACCGAAGTTTATTATTTTAACTAGAAATGAACTACCAATTTACAGACATTGAGCGCCATTAATGCAAGTCATTGCATTAATGGCGAGAATGTGAAGAAACATGTAAATGTTTTGTTATTTCAATATTTCGATTATTACTCATTTTATACAAAATGTTCAAGTATATTTACTTTAGAATATTTCAGGGTTTTATGCGCGTGGTGCATGAAGTAAAATTTCGAGTTTAGAAAAGCCTGAAAATTTGGTTTGGTCGCTCGACCAAACCAAATCTTAAGGCTTTTCTAAACTCGAAATTTTACTTCATGCTTAATCTGGGAGTGGAAACACTCGTTTGAAACTGTAAATTGAACTCTTCTATAAAATTGACGAATGCCTGAAATGTACCGCGTATACATCATGTATATTTAAAAGAAACATTCTAAGAATGTAAAGAATTTATCAAAAAAAGTGCAGAATTTTAACTAAAATATATAGTATGTAGAGTTAACTTTGTAATTGCTCGGCTATTAATGGGTTAAAAATACAATTAATTGTGTTTTTAAAGAAGGGCATACAAAGGGTGTTGCTAGAAAAACATTTCAGGGGAGGTTTTACTGATAACAATATTGTTTTTGCTTCTACATTAAAAAATCAACATTTTAAAAATTTGGGGGTGTTGAACCCCCATATCGCCCCCTGGCTACGGCCTTGGGCGTGTATGTAGTAATTTTAAGTTTATAACGTTCTTAATTTATTCATAGCGTTTTCAAATTTAGCTTAGAGATCAAGATCACCGTAAAAAATATCATATTTTCAAGGTCAAAATAATAATGTTTCGGTTCATAATTAAAACACTTTACGTGACTTTGACCTTACGATTGGATTAATCAATTGAAACGGACACTTCTTATACACTTAATTAATAATGTAACCATTTTTATCATGCGATTAATGATAAAGGATAGATGATACTTAAAAATATTTTCACACTTTGAAAGAAGTAAGTAATCATAATGATTTTTATTAGGAAACATTTGGGTACATTTTTTTAATAATAATTAAAATTATTTAAAGTGTTTTCTTTTTAAAATGATGGTTGAATATATTTCAGCACCTGAAAAATGAGAAACCTATTTATAATAATTATCACATTAATTTTTATCATGCGACTGTTAGATGATATCTAAAAATACCTTTACACTTTGAAACAATAAATAAACTGTAACTAAAATCTCAAGTATTTTTTCATATCAAGATAATTAATAGATAAAAGTTGCTTTAGACTCTTACAGAGTTAAATTTAGTGCAAAAGTAATCTAAGGTTCATTGCTTTTACTATATTGTATAAGTAAAAGCAATGAACCTTAGATACTTTTGGACTAAATTTTTCTTATAAAACGTTGACACTCATTTTTTTACACATATAGATTTTTGTTTAGTCTGAATCATACTAAATTCATACGATAGCTAAAGTGTTAAGTATACATTTCCCAAGTATGCGATGTAAAACTTTAGGTACTTTTTGATTTTATATAAGCGTTCAATTTGAAGTTACTAACGAGGGTTTCCACTCCTAGGTTAAGCATGAAGTAAAATTTCGAGTTTACAAAATCCTGAAAATTTGGTTTGATCCCGTAGCGAAGCGGAGCGATCGAACCAAATTTTCAGGATTTTCTAAACTCGAAATTTTACTTCATGCGCCCCGCGTGCAAAACACAGAAATATTGTGAGGTTCCTAAGAGGAGGTCGACTGCTATGTAAACGAATAAAACTTAGCGTATCATCGTCTTAACTACATGTTTAGTTTATTTAGGATTGAAATAATATTAAAAAATATATATACTTTAAGGCAACAACAATCTTTATCTTAAACACATATTTTCAACTTTTATTGTTATTTCATACAAAAATATAATACATTGGTAAACTAGCGTAATCGGGTCTAAATTTTTTTTTCTTCAATATCTATAAAAAAATATTGGAATAAAAATATTGGATATAATATTTGCAAATATCTTTGCAAAGGAATCTTCTACAATGTGTATCATTTATCACATTGTAGAACAGGTATGGGCAACCTTTGACATGTTGAGGGCCAAACTTTAGCGTGCAAATACGTTCGCGGGCCGCGTTTAAAAGTACTTAGTGCATTTTAAAGTAGTCATAATATTTTTTGCGATAGATATTAGACATGAAATAATACGACAATGTTATTATAGTACAATTTATTAAAATAACAAAATGAAATTTAAAAAATAATGGTACATTATAATTAAATCGTTAAATTTGCAATTGTTACAAACTACGAAAGTTAAATACACCGAAATCAATGAGACACTTGAGCTTGAATTTTGGAAACTAATCCATCGATATTTGGATTAATTCCACTGACACAAAGACGTAAAGAATTTTCCAAATTATCGTCAGTCAGTCTTGTACGATGTGTTGATTTATTAACTTTCATCAATGAAAAGAACTGTTCGCATTTATAAGTACTGCCAAACGCACAAATCAATCTTCTTGCGAATTTTCTAAGCTGCGGAAAATTGTCTTCTTCTAGGTATTTTTTGTAGAAATCGGACAACTCTACGTCTTCAAATTTGGATTTTAGGAGTGAGTTTTCTTGAATCTCGATCAACTCCATTTGTAAGTGTATTGGAGCATTTTGTATATTATATGTTGTAGGAGTAGCAAATAAACTGAAACAATCTTCCATGTTTTTGAAGTCGCAAAATCTGTTCGAAATATGTTCCGACAGTAACTTGAGTTCTTCAGCATATTGAGCATAAGCAATATTTTCATACGCTGAGAGCGTGTTGAAATGGTAACTGTTACCAAACAGCATCTGTGACTCCCACAAGCGTAGTTTGATCTGAAACGCTTTTAAATGGCTGTACAAATTATTTACTAACTGTCCTTGTTTTTGAAGTTTCAAATTTAAATCATTCAAATAGCCTGTAAGATCGAGCAGAAATGCTAAGTCACATATCCATTTTGGATCACTTAATTCAGATAGTGGTTTATCTTTTATTTTCATAAAGTCTGCTATCTCATTTCTAAGCTCGTAAATCCGTTTCAACATTTTTCCTTTGCTCAGCCATCTGACTTCACAATAATATGTTAGGTCGTTATATTCAACTGATATTTCAACCAAAAACGCCTTGATGGTTTTTACTACCACATTCATAACATTCTGAAGTCGAATGGACTTAGAACACAAGTTCTGTTGGTGGATAATGCAATGAAGGACTATCAAGTCATCATCAGGGCATACTCCTATTAATTTTGACCATGGCAAGCCAAAACTTGTGAATACCTTTTGAACTTCAATAAAAATATCCTCTCCTGTAGTGGTTCCTTTTAGCGGCTGTAAAGCAAGCAATTCCTCAGTAACAGTGAACTCCTTATCAACACCTCGAATAAATATAGCCAGTTGAGCTGTGTCAGACAAATCGGTGCTCTCGTCTAATGCTATAGAAAATGATTCAAAACCTGCCATACGGTCAGTCAATGTTGTTTTTATATCATTAGCCATCATTTCTATATGTCGAACAACAGTTCGTCTTGACAAACTAATTTTTTCAAATTTTTTTTTCTTTTCAGGACACATAATACCGCAAACTTCTAACATACACTCCTTGATAAATTCTCCTTCGGCAAATGGTTTTAATGCCTTTGGCAATTTTGAGCTAACTATAAAACTAGCTTTCACAACATTATCAAGTTGTGTTCTTTGTTTATGAAACATTTGTTGCTGTTTTTCCAAATTTGCGGTAAGCTTCTGGATTTTGTCTGTTCTTAATTGTACTGTCAGTGAGTGCAGCGTAGCATGCTTGGTTGAGTAATGCCTCTATATTGAATTCTTTCATTACTGAAATGAATTCATTACACAGCAAACAAATAGGCTTACCATTGTGCAAGATAAAAAAGAATTCTTCAGTCCATTTTTCTTGAAAATGGCGACCCTTTGTATCTACTTTTCGTTTCTTTCCACCAGACATCATATTTGTTTACTTTTCGTTGAATAAACTTAATAACAAACTATAGTTAGTAACCACTCAAGATTCACACAAAGTCACAAAGCAAGTTGACGGCTCGAGCAGTTCGCTAGGATATCGCTTGTCCAAATTATCACCTCGGTAGCTCAAATAGAACTGAACTAACGTTCGGGCCATCCACCCGCTTATATAGGCAAAATGAACGAATAATCTGGAATAAACTAGTTTAGAATAATTGAGAAGCAATAAATATTTTGATGTATCGCCCGTGAGGCGGCAAACCTCAAAGAATTTCATCGAGCAAGTCGAGTGGCGGCGATTATCAAAGAGTGAGGCGGCAAACATCAAAGAATTTGATGTTTGCCGCCTCACTGTCACTCCCGTGAGTATAAGTACCTAATGTAATATTTTTTTAATTGGGTTTTTTCAAAATGTCTCGCGGGCCGGATCATATCTTACAGCGAGCCGGATCCGGCCCGCGGGCCGGGGGTTGCCCATATGTGTTGTTGAAGAATTCTTTGCAAAGATATTTGATTTTTTTTCATTTATTTATTTACTAAAATAAACTCACTAGGATATCGCGCCTAAAACAGTTTTGCAAATTTTTTCCAAATTAAAAAGCTCGCTACATTCCAATGAATTTATTGTAGGATAGAAATTGATGGAGACTCCATGAAAACACCTACACAGTTTTTGCCACCCCGATAGCAGGTCGTATATTCTCTTTAAAACAAATATTTTACACATCATTTAGATAGATTTATAGGTTTTCTGAATGGCAAAAAAACTAGAAAAATAGATTTATCCATTTCCTATATGGTCAAAAAATAAGTGTGACACCGAATGATGAGGGTGAAATCAAATGATGTTTATTCGTTCTGTAAGTGCCAAAACAACAAACAAAAACGAATGACTCGATCTACTCCTTGGCGTGAAGAGTATCATTTGTTTATTACTGTTTAATTGGAGTAACTTTTGATAACATCTTATTAAAACAAGCGTTAGTGGCTTAATGGTTAAGCCTATGCCAGTAAACAATCAATTTTCCGTTTGGCTTTTATTATTCAAATTCAACAACAGTTTAACCAAAACTGGCCATGGGCGTAGCAGCAGATTTCAGCAAAAATATGTAAGTGTTTTACAAAATTTTAAATAAAATACAAGTTTTTAGAAAAATCTAAATGTCGTGCCCCGTTTAACTGAAATTTTGTACTTACTTTATTTGCTTGAAAATTGACAACAAGTTGACGAAATTCTTCAAAAATTGTGATTATGTGTTAGTTGATAAAAAACACAAAAATGTTCAAACATTAAGGAAAATCATTACCAGAAAATGCATAAACAATGTGAAAGCTATGAATAAAGAATTTAAATTAAATTAAAATGTGTGTGATATAAACTCTACTGGCACGAAATAAATTATTGTTAACCCATGAAACGGGCTTCAAATCAAACCATCGCACTAACCTTTTAATTAATGGAAGCGGATTCTTTAAATCCAAATATCTAGTGCTGCTGGAAAATTCCGTTAAACAAAACTTCACCAAACTAAAACACTAGCACTTCTTTTTCTTGCGTAATTGGTAGCTCTGTCGACCAGCCACAGCAATTACCGTCGTAGATAACTAAATAAATAGACACTACCACTTTAAACTCCGAAATCAAACTCGAAAACCGATCAGTGTTTTCTAAAAAGCGAAGACAGGAAATACACCACGTGAATAATCGATCTTAACTGGAGTTGAAAATACGAATAAATAGAAGCGCTCTTGAAATCGGTAAAAAATGCAATTATTTCCGATGTTCGCCTGAGTTTTTTTTGCGTGTTTGGTGATAAGCGAATGGATTTATTGATTAAAACCGGTTTTAATTTTGAGTGTTACGTTAAATAATGGCAAATATTTATGCATTTAAAATCGATCCGGATTCGAATGGTTTTAAAAGAAGTATTTGAATACTTTTTTCGATCAATTAAGAAATCAACAAATGCATTATTTCATTTTTTTTATTATTTAGAAAACCCATAAATCTATGTATTTAAATTATGTGTAAAGTGTTTGTTTTAAAGTGAGTACACCACCCAATCTCGGGGTGGCAAAAAACTGTGTAGATGTTTTGATTGGGTCCTAATTGATGAAAAAAAAAAAATACAAATTTTTTCAAAGGAATCTTCTACAGTGTGACTGATTTAGTTTTTCAATATTTTTTTATAGATATTGCAGATAAAAATAAAATTCAAGACGCGATTGTGCTGGTTTACTAATGTTTGATATTTTTTTATGAAATAACGGTAAAAGTAGTAAATATTTTATTCAGACAGCCATAAAGATTGTACTTTTCTTAAATTATACATATTTTTTCAAAATATTTCATCCTGAAGTAAAGATAACATGCTGTTTTATACGTTTAGATGGTTTGCTTTAATAAATCGGAATATCTGAGTAAATATACAATATGCATTAACGATCACGACATTTAAAGGACATTACCATTTTGATAAGACACTAACGACATTAACAATCACGACCCTTTTGTGCATGATAATAGACAGTGACAGAAACTATAACATTCAGGTGAAAAGACCAATGGTCGATAGCCAATTGACAGAAGAATTTATTTTATTTATATTTGTATTTATATGTATTTAATTTGATTTATTCAACCAATTCTGCCAATAAAGATATTTATATATATATGAGTCGCCTATTTCTAAAAAACCCTAAATGCATTTGATAACAATGAATTTAGAGGTTTTTGGAAATAGGCGTATATATACAATATGTTGTCTTTTTTTTTAGAAAAAGATGTATTATTATTTAATCCCACTAATAATAGTAGCTTTAACAGCCTTCTACCATTGGAAAATTAAATATCCAATGTATTATTGGAGAAGGAAAGGCGTAAAACAAGATGACCCATCCCTAATAGTCGGCCATAATTGGGGAATATTCACACATTCAGAGTCTTTTGCTGACTTTCTTGAAAAATTATACCGCTTGTTTCCCAGTGAAAGGTTTTTAGAAATAACATGATTACATTTAGTCGAGTTATTTAAGATTTGTCTTTTTTGTAGATATTCGGGAGTATACCAATTCGCCAAACCTTTGCTCTTGGTGAGGGACCCAGAGTTGATCAGACAGATCACTGTGAAGGATTTTGACCATTTTACTGATCACATGAATTTCATGGAGGATGCTATTGATCCACTGTGGTCGAAAAATTTGTTTGCACTTAAAGGTAAGATTTTGTTTAATTAAAAGTATTAACAGGTTGATTGATTGATTGATTGTTAAATAAAATTCTGAATAACTTTATGATTTTCAAAAAAGTGTGTTTATATATATTATATATATACGAATTTTTAAATTACTAACTCATTAATATATTTTTTTCCTATAGGTGAGATTTGGAAAGAAATGCGAGCCATGCTTAGTCCAGCTTTCACCAGCAGCAAAATGAAGTCCATGTTCGTTTTCATGTCGAAATGCGCAGAGGATTTCGTTACTCATTTCGATAAGGAAAAATCCGATTTGATCACATTGGAGATGAAAGACACCTTCACTAGATACACAAACGACATCATAGCGACTTGCGCTTTCGGGATCGAGTGCAATTCGTTGACGAACAGAGAAAACGACTTTTACTTGATGGGAAAAGACGTCACTAACTTCACTGGGATTTGGAAGAATCTGCAGTTCGTTTTCCTAACATTATTTCCAAAATTAGGAAGGGTAATATATATTTACATACTTTAATAATTTACATACTTTCATACATATTTATGTACGATATTGAGTCAATAATGAATATAATTGATCACTCAATAAGGATATTCTAGTTCTGTACAATATTGTATTAATAACGAATATCATTAATCTTTAATATAAACATTCAATATATGTACAATAATGGTTAAATGGCATCATTCAATTTAGATATTAAATATACGTAGTTGTACGTAGTTTTAGTCACTTCATGTTCGATAATGGCAAGCTAAATTTGCTGAAACTGCAGTCTCATAAAAATAAATTATTACAAACAAAGTTAAAACGTTTTTTATTGATAAATTAACATGTATAACGAAGTAGAAGCCTTCACAATACAAAATATATCATAATAGGTTAATAGTTTAATAGTCATTATTTTCCAATATTGATCAAGTATTGAAATAACTGCGTTAAGTCATTCATCTGTTTTCTAAAGAAATTTACAATTATATTCTTTCTTAAAAAAGTCACTTTTTTTTAAATATTATGATGATGTCATTAATTATAGAAATTTTGATTTGCATTCTTCTCTAATATTTTTGTTACATGCTTTTTTTTAAATAACCACCTTAGATACCATTCTTTTCTTTTATAGAAATTTGGAATAACATTCTTCTCTAAAAAAGTCAAAATATTCTTTACCTCAATAATCGGAGACACTGTGAAATTCCGCGAGGAAAAATCCATCGTCAGACCAGACATGATCCACCTTATGATGGAAGCCCGCAAAGGTCACTTGCAATACGAAGAAAAACAGGCTGCTTCCAAAGAAACTGGATTCGCTACAGTCGAGGAATCCTCTGTTGGCATCAACACTAAAGTTCCGAAACAAGAAATTACGATTTTAGACATGACCGCTCACGCTTTGCTCTTTTTCTTCGCCGGTTTTGAAACAGTATCCATTTTGATGTGCTTCATGGCGTATGAATTAGCTCTGAATCAGGATATTCAAGAAAGGTTGATTGAGGAAGTTGATGAGACTTATAAGGAGTGTGATGGGAAGTTGACTTATGAGGCTCTGAATAAGATGAAGTATTTGGATATGATCATTGCTGGTAAGTAAAAAAACACACAATAATTAGGTTAAATATTTATTGTAGAAGTTGTCTAAAAATAAATGTATCCTACAGTATCATGCTGGCTCTTTACTATAATTTTAATATACATACTTATAAAATGCATGCTTATATAGAGTATATAAGCATGCATTTTATAAGTATGTATATTAAAATTATAGTAAAGAGCCAGCATTCTATGTTCTTTCTCAGAAATATTTCAAGTGTGCTATTTTGTTTCTTTTTATGTTTGAAGTCGTTTAGGTATTTATTTTTAAGAATTGAGGCACTTAAAAACAAAGGGGTATCAGTACTAATTTAAAAAAAATTGAAGTACGTGCAATGGATAGAGTTTATATTTGTTAATTAACAAAGAGATACTTAGCTTTCATTGATATGCTCTGCTACCTAATGTAAATCCTACAGTATCATGTTGGCTCTTCATTATAATTATAATTACAGACTTCATATTACTGTGGATGTTTAGTCTAAAAATCAATAAATCCTACAGTATCATGTTGGCTCTTCACTCTAATTTTAATTTACAGACTTAAAAAATTCATGCTTTTATACTCTTTCTATGTTCCACAAATAAGACAATTGACTTTGTTTGTATAACTGAGGATTTTATTGTGACTAGAGTTTCGACAACTTTAACTTGTCATTATCAAACATAATATACTTTATGTTTGATAATGACAAGTTAAAGTTGTCGAAACTATAGTCACAATAAAATCCTCAGTTATACAAACAAAGTTAATTGTCTTATTTGTGTAAATAATGATGTATAACGAAGTAGAAGCCTCCGCAGTGAACAGTCTTTCTATGTTCTTTCGCAAAAATATATTAATTTTGCTATTTTGTTTTTATGTTTATTTTTGAAGTCGTTTAAATATTTCTGTTTTTTGAAAATTGAGGACTTAGAAACAGAGAGGTGTACGAACCAATTTCAAAAATTGAAGTACGTGCAGGGGGGAAGTTTTTATTTGTTAATTAACAAAGAGATATACAGCCTTCATTGATATGTTCTGCTACCTAATATATTTTCTGTAAATTCACATAGCAAACAAAAAAGTGATTTCCCTTTCTATTAATTTTTACAAATTAATTTATACAAATTTTAATTATGTTTCGTCAAGTGACCAATGAGAACCAAACTAAAGATAACAACTTTGCTATTTTTTTGTTAGTTTTAAACCCATTAAGCACCATTGGTGGAAACACGCAACATTATTAATTTTTTGCTAATTAAATTACTAAATAAGTTAATTTTATATATTATATTATTTGACCTGACTTGAAAATGTTTGGAGAAAAACGAAAATATTTCGATTTTTACTTATTAAAAAAATACGTCAGTTTATTTCTAACTTCACAATATTTTAGTGTTTTATACGCGTGGCGCATGAAGTAAAATTTCGAGTTTAGAAAAGCCCAGAAAATTTGTCTCGGGTCGCTGCGCGACCCTCGCCAAATTTTCACAGGACTTTTCTAAACTCGAAATTTTACTTCATGCTTAGTCTGGGAGTGGAAACACTCGTTTTAGACTTAATATTGCGCGTTTTTATATAAAATGGACAAATGCCTAAAATGTACGCGTATACATTATGTATATCTAAAAGAAACTCACAGTATGTTACACATCAAGTCAATTATAGAACTCAAAAAAGAAGTGCAGAATTGTACCTAAAATCAACTTTTAGAGTTAACTCTATAATTGCTTGGTAGTTATTGGGTTAATATAACTTAAACTTTATAACTTGATTTCTAATTTTTTTATTAGTCACTTACACCCCCTTGCTTCTAGGTGATCAATTCTTTATTGTTGAGTCATTTAAAAATTGTTATTCTTTTAACAATTCTGAACAGATACATGCTTTTCTATTCCTTCCATTTTTCCCCTCAAAAATATGTTGATTTTGCTATTTTCTTGTTTCTAGAAACTTTACGTAAGTATCCACCAGCTATAGTCGCTGATAGAGTCTGCACAAAAGACTACACAATCGAACCGACCAAAGATTCAGAAGTTCCAATTCATATAAATAAAGGTGACATCATTTGGATTCCTGTATACTCAATTCAGAATGATCCGCTATATTATGACGAGCCAGAAAAGTTTGACCCTGAACGCTTTAATGATGGAAACAAAGGGAACGTTAACTCTTATGCGTACTTACCATTTGGAACTGGACCTAGGAATTGCATTGGTTCTAGATTTGCCCTTTTAGAAGTTAAGGCTATATTTTTCCATTTATTGTCCAAGTTCGAGATTGTGCCAGTCGAGAAGACGCAGATTCCCATGAAGCTTGATAAGGATACTTTTAACCTGCAATTGGAGGGTGGATTTTGGTTAGGAATGAAAAGGAGGAATTTGTAATACATTTATACTAAATATAAATATAACGAGTTTCTATAAACTGTCGGCATCCCAGTAGGTTCTGACTTCAGAAACATACGTCGTAATTAGACATATAATTACATTTATTTGACGTTTCCGAGATTCACCGGTTCGTATGACTTAATGTAAGATATGTAATTTGTTTTTTAAAGCAACCGAGATGCCGACAGTTTATAGACACTCATTATTTTAGTAACGGTTCGTGAGAATTTTTATTGGCAGACAAACATTCAGGGATTTTTTTTTATCAAATGTACATATCCCGATGCGTATGCATGTTGACTCATTCGTTGTTCTTATTTGAATGAGTTCAATTGAAAGCTACTAACAAGTGTTTCCAATCCTGGATTAAGCATGAAGTAAAATTTCGAGTTTAAAATAGCCTGAAAATTTGGTTTGGTCGCGTAGCGCGAAGCGCGGAGCGACCAAACCAAATTTTCAGGCTTTTCTAAACTCGAAATTTTACTTCATGTGCCACGCGCATAAAACACTAAAATATTGTAAAATTTAAAATATTCTTGTATAGCAGTATATTGTAATCCTGCTTTAGCAGTTTATTTCTAATATTGATTTAGCTGTATATTTTTAATTTCCCAATATTTCAGTGTTTATGCGCGTGGCGCATGAAGTAAAATTTCGAGTTTAGAAAAGCCTGAAATGTATTTTGGTCGCTCCGAGCGACCAAACCAAATGTGCAGGCTTTTCTAAAGTAGAAATTTTACTTCATGCTTAATCAAGGATTGGAAACACTCGTTATTAGCTTCAATTCACTGCATCCCTTATAGACGAGCCGCCACTGATATACCTATATATCTTATAAATGAAAATAAAATATATCGAAACGACAAATTGAACCTTCAAGTTGTGAAAATGTATTGTAACTTATATTGTATTCGGTTTTTTAATTGTATTATTGCTTTTATTAATAATAACAAGTGATTATTTATAAAAAAAGTTTATTAATATGTTTATTTATTATGAATTGTATCTTCATATACAGTGATTTAGGTAAGTACTATTATTATTTAGTCTAAATCATGTTATAATAAATTTATTGATACGAATGTTAGATATTATAATTTATAAAATTACGAAAATTCGTGTAACAAACCAAATAAGATTTTAAATATTTCCTCAATATCCGGAGGTGTATTTGCACAGGAAGTAGTTGTTTCAATGGGTATTTATTATTCTTAACTTATTCCTCATTGATCACTTGGTAAAACATTTCTACTAATATATAGATTTTTAATTTATATTTACTTGGTTTGTTTTACTAATAAATTTATTGTCTTAGGTTGTCATATTAACAAAGACGGATTGTTTGCCTTTTACACGAATTTTCGTAATTTTATATATTATGTTTGATGTGTGCAAACTATAAGAAGCGTAAGCTTATTTTCTCAAATTCAAATAGTTTCAAATTTGTATTATTCTTGTTAGATATTATTATTTTTATTAATTATTATTATTAGTAGCTAAGAATTTGCATCACTGCTGATGTTAGGTATTTCAATAGGATCGATATAGGAAATAATTAAATTTATATTTAGTGATCAAAACAATATTTTCCCGAATTTAATAAGACAAAAATTAGGTTATGAATGTAAACAATTGGGAATTTTAAAATTTATTAATTTTCGTTAATGCTTATGCTTATATTTTGACAATAAGTTGTGTAAATAAAAAAAATTATTACCTTATACCAGAGTTCCGACCGGGCAAAGTAGTGCAGTTTTACGAGCTGAATAAAAAGACATTTAAAATTTTCGAAAAAGTGAAGGGTAACTAGATGCTTTTACACTAAATAATAAAATTTTATCAGATATTTTATATATACAGGGTGGACCAAAAGTCCGTTTAAATTTGAATCGGTAGCTGCAACGAGCAGCGACGGCGGGGTGCGGCGGAGGGGTTACGAAGCGCAAGAGCGGCCAATGGGAATTCAGTACCATGGCGTCGTTCAGCGTTAAACAACGTGAGTCAAAATAGTCAAGGATCACATATGAATGATGTAATTTTAAAAAAATGGAAACCCTATTTGTGTACTTTAATAATAAATAGAAAGTTTTTATCTCACATAACTAGTTTTTTTTAAATCATCATTTGAAATGTAAACGAACTTTTGATCCACCCTGTACATTCGTTTTCGAGATATAACACAAACTTGCATTCACGCTTTTCTAAACTTGAAATTTTACTTCATGCACCACGCCTATAAAACACTGATTTTAAGTGTTCAAAATAAAGGGTGATTATTACCAGTTGGCGAAAAATTAATATTTGTGTTCCAGATTGGATTTTGAGCAAAAAATGAAAGATAACTTTATTTTAGATCGGCCTTTGTTTTGGAGATATCGATGTTGAAACTTTTGAAACGTATATTAATTTCACAAAAAAACTAATAGAAGGCAATATGAAAACTATATTTAGTCACAAAAAGATAAACCACTACAGTAGAACCTCGCTATACCGGGCCTCGAGATACCGTGATTCGGATATATCGGGGTTATTTTTCAGGTTTCTTTTTTTTAAAGATGTTAATTTTAACAATTGACTGCGTACCGCCCTGATTAGGTAAAACGTTCCGGCGTCATTATTGTATTATATAGTATGTCTTGTTATGTAGGTGGCTACTGCACATATATATATATATATATATATATATATATATATATATATGCGCGTGTGTGTATGTGACTATTATAACAATTACATATATTCGGATATACCGTGTTTTCCTTATATCGTGCTAGCCAAAAGCCATCCCGGTATAACGAGGTACTGTATTACTAGAGATTTTCGAAATGTCCACCGCCAGCCGCGATGCAAGCCAGGCAACGTTAAACTACAGAATTATAAACTGCAGCAAAATCTTGTTTATTTTCAATTTTAAGTACAGCATTCATAATTCTGTCTCGTAATTGCTCTTCATTCTAAATTTCCTCTGTATACGAATCTTCTTTGATATTCCTGACAACTTTCTAAAGCATTGCTGTTGCAAAAGCCGTAAAGAAAAATAATGTCGGCATATTCTTCAATACAAAACTGCATTGTTAACAAAATTTGTATCTTTTTTACACTAAAAATTAATAGTATTATCCCCAGTATGGGACAACTGTCAACAACTAATAAATAAGTTTTTTGATTCAAAGCAATTTCCATAACCTATTATTAATTTTGTAGACAAAAATTAAATAGGTTCCGAAAACTTCATGCCTCGTTATCTCTAAAAGAAAGGTTGATTGGAAAAAAAAAATATTTCACAATTTTTACTTAGAATCCAATCTCGAACACGAATATTCATTTTTCGCCCCTGGTGTAAATCACTATGTATATATCTTTAAAGCACTGCTTTAGTAGCATATCTTAAACGAAATTTATGTAGCTTTTTGCCGTCAGGTTTGTCAAATCTGTTTATAAAGTTTAGGGGAAGGCGTTAGTTAAAAAAAATATACGTATTATTAAACCAGAAAAATTGGCACAACCAATAATAAGGTTCTGGTTTAATTATAAGTATAATTTAAAAAAAACTGCCGCTTTTCCTTCGCACACAATTTTGGCATATCTTAAACTGTACAATATTACAGTGTTTAGACGCGTGGCGCATGAAGTAAAATTTCCAGTTTAGAAAAGCCTAAAAATTTGGTTTAATATCTTTGCTGAACATTTTTGCAGTAACAATAACTATTTTCTGGAAATATTTTATTTGTATTTATACATACAAGGGATTGTTCTTTTCATTTAGGCTATTTTCTGTAAATCTTTTGATATTCCTTGTTTTGTTTAAAAGTTCAATTTGAAGCTTTAAACGAGTGTTTTCCCCTCCCAGACAAAGCATGAAGTAAAATTTCGAGTTTTTAAAAGCCCCGTGAAAATTTGTCGCAGCGACCCGAGACAAATTTGCTGGGCTTTTCTAAACTCGAAACTTTACTTCATGCACCACGCATATAAAACATTAAAATATTGTGAAATTTATGTGTATTTGAACTTCATTTGAAATCAGTGATTTATACGCGGGGAGCATGAAGTAAAATTTCGAGTTTAGAAAAGCCCAGAAAATTTGTCTCAGGTCGCTGCGTAACCCTCGACAAATGTTCACGGGGCTTTTCTAAACTCGAAATTTTACTTCATGCTTAATTAAATTCTTTTAAAAAGTATACGTATTCTAAATTAAGCCTATTTTCTGTAAATCTGTGGATATTCCTTGTTTCTTTCTTAAGTTTAATTTTAAGCTTTAAACGAGAGTTTTTCACTCCCAGACTAAGCATGAAGTAAAATTTCGAGTTTTGAAAAGCCCCGTGAAAATTTTCTGGGCTTTTCTAGACTCGAAATTTTACTTCATGCGCCACGCGTATAAAACACTGATAGTCTGGGAGTGGAAAACACTCGTTAAAAGCTTCAAATTAAATTCTTTTAAAAAGTATACGTATTCTAAATTAAGCCTATTTTGTGTAAATCTATAGATATTCCTTGTTATTTTTTTAAATTTAATTTAAAGCTTTAAGCGAGTGTTTTCCACTCCCAGACTAAGCATGAATAAAATTTCGAGTTTAGAAAAGCCCCGTGAAAATTTGTCGAGGGTCGCACAGCGACCCGAGACAAATTTTCTGGGCTTTACTAAACTCGAAATTTGACTTCATGCGCCACGCGTATAAAACAATAAATTATTGTGAAATTTATGTGTATTTGAACTTCATTTAAAATCAGTGTTTTATACGCGTGGCGCATGAAGTAAAATTTCGAGTTTAGAAAAGCTTTTTTACACTAAACCATTGTAAAATTTATGTATATTCGAACTTCACTAAAGATATGATGACTTAAATATCAACAGTCTGGAAAAGTTGCACAAACTAAATTTATTCTACTTTTATTACTATAATTCCAAAACCATTCACAAGAAAAGTAATTCTTGTATTTTTCTCTACATCTCAATAAATTTACCATCACATTTAAGCGTTACATATTTTTAACTTTACTGTAAATCAGTGTATTATACGCGTGGCGCATGAAGTAAAATTTCGAGTTTAGAAAAGCCCAGAAAATTTGTCTCGGGTCGCTGCGCGACCCTCGACAAATTTCCACGGGGCTTTTCTAAACTCGAAATTTTACTTCATGCTTAGTCTGGGAGTGGAAAACACTCGTTTAATACTTCTAATTAAATTCTTTTAAAAAGTATACGTATTCTAAATTAAGCGTATTTTCTGTAAATCTGTAGATATTCCTTGTTTTTTTTAAGTTTAATTTTAAGCTTTAAACGAGTGTTTTCCACTCCCAGACTAAGCATGAAGTAAAATTTCGAGTTTAGAAAAGCCCCGTGAAAATTTGTCGAGGGTCGCGCAGCGACCCGAGACAAATTTTCTGGGCTTTTCTAAACTCGAAATTTTACTTCATGCGCCACGCGTATAATACACTGATTTACAGTAAAGTTAAAAATATGTAACACTTAAATGTGATGGTAAATTTATTGAGATGTAGAGAAAAATACAAGAATTACTTTTTTTGTGAATAGTTTTGGATTTATAGTAATAAAAGTAGAATAAATTTAGTTTGTGCAACTTTTCCAGACTGTTGATATTTAAGTCATCATATCTTTAGTGAAGTTCGAATATACATAAATTTTACAATGGTTTAGTGTAAAAATGCTGAATTTTCCTGACTTTTCTCGATGAATAAAATCCTCTGACTCTTTCCGGTTTTCCTGGTTGGTCGCCACTCTGTAAATACAATTTTAAAACAGTTTTTATTAGTAAATGTCCCTAACCCCTCAAATTACTTTCTAGATCCGCCACTGGATCTATTGGTTGCATTCATTGACACGTATTGAATTTTAATATTTCTATGAATTTATAAAAGTATACTTGTACGAATATTATTCATTCTACTAGTATGTATAAAATAAAATCTGTATTGTGGAGGCTTCTACTTCGTTATACATGTTAATGTCACAATAAAACACTTTTTACTTTATTTGTATAACACTTTTTATTAAATGTGACTTCAGTTTCGATAAATTTAGCTTGTTATTATCAAACATAAAGTTCATTCAGCCCTTTATGTTTGATAATGACAAACTAACTTTGTCGAAACTGCAGTCACATTCAATAAAAAGTGTTATACAAACAAAGTAAAAAGTTTAATTTGGGTGAGTTACGTGAAGATTATAATAACTTTAACTAAAACACTTTGAACCTTTCTTCACAATTTTTATTATATAGCAGATATACATTTCGGTCACACATTGATAATGGTCACCTTGTAACTGGGATGCACATCTGGTATATAATAATAATTGTGAAGAAAGGTTCAAAGTGTATTAATTAAAATAAAAAGTGTTTTATTATAAAATTAAACATTGTTTACATTGAATTCTAATTATTATACATTTTTTCGGGGTACCAAATAAAAGGTCGACTTTGTTTTTTCAACTCTAACTAATTTAGTAATTATGACTATGTGTGTTAATATGTCACCTAGAATATGTATATAATGAGTAATGTGTGACCATTAAAAACGTTTTAAGATAAATACACACATATTTTGTTTAGTAGGTTAAACATCACGACAAAAGATTATTCCTGGTAATTGTCCAAACTTATCTCAGCATTGTTCCATTTCCTATAAACGGTAGCATAAATATGTTCCACGTGTTTGGCTTCATTCAATTTACACTGCGATGGAATGTTAATCCCATGAGATTTACAGAAAAATCCGAACACATACAAATTATACCGAGTGTTAAACCTGGGCATTCTGTAATTCTGATTTGATTTACATTTTAAACAAGTGTTTCCACTCCCAGATTAAGCATGAAGTAAAATTTCGCGTTTAGAAAAGCCCGAAAATTTGCCACTAAAATTGTTTGTAAAGGGAAGCGGCAGTTTTGTTTTTAATTATACGTATAAATAAACCATAACTTTATTATTAGTTGTGCCAATATTTCTTGTTTAATTATACGTATAGTTTTTTCACTGCCGCTTCCCCCAAAACAATTTTGACAAAACTGACGGCAAAAAATACATAGTTGTCTTATAAGATATTTAGTAGTTTTTTGCCATCAAGTTATCAAAAACTTCTATAAACTTTTGGGGAAAATCGGCAGAAATCAATAATTTTAGTTGTATTTTTAGCCAGAACTTTATTTTATTTAGCTAATATTTCGCTAAACCTTTGTCAGCTTCTTCAGGGCAAGTTAAAAATATAACTGGGCTTTTTAGATAAAATTAAAAATTGTCAGATATCGACGTG
This sequence comes from Philonthus cognatus, assembly GCA_932526585.2. Taxonomy (NCBI): domain Eukaryota; kingdom Metazoa; phylum Arthropoda; class Insecta; order Coleoptera; family Staphylinidae; genus Philonthus; species Philonthus cognatus. Next base: position 50,151,094 of record OW052247.1, on the reverse strand, counting down.
TAAAATTGTGTACACGTCGATATCTGACAATTTTTAGTTTTATCTAAAAAGCCCAGTTATATTTTTAACTTGCCCTGAAGAAGCTGACAAAAGTTTAGCGAAGTATTGGCTAATTAAAATAGAGTTCTGGCTAAAAAATACAACTATAATTTTTGAATTCTGCCGCTTTTCCCCAAAAGTTTATAGAAGTCTTTTAAGATATGCTACGAAAGCAGTGCTTTAAAGGCATATATTTTGAATTACACTTAAAATCAGTGTGAAATATTTTGAAATTAAAAATATTCTTGTTTACCATTGTGTTCGAAATGTACATTTAGCGAAAATAAATGTTTTTTAGTGAAGAAAGTGTTAGTCTTTTATTAAGTAAATTATGACATTAAAAGTGCGATTCTTTTCGCAATCTACAACAAGTTAGTCTTACAAAGACTATATCAAACACTCATTGAAACTAACTTGTTGTAGATTGCGAAAAGAATCGCACTTTTAATGTCTGAAGTATTCTGCAACCAAGAATTGGCAATTTCATTTATACTTAAGTAAATTATACTCAACTCTTCACGTAACTCAATCCAAATACATTTAACATTGTAGTTTAAATTCTGTTTTAGCAATACTACTTCTCGAATTACGTTCCCCATAGAGAAAAAAAATAAAAAATAAGATACAAACAAAGAGCAATCTTCTTCAACCCCTAATGATCCAATTACGATGAAAACCAAATGATTACACGTAGTCGAATGCTTGCAACGCCAATGTCTAATTAACACCCCGTGAGCATTCCGGTGGAATAAACGAGCACCTTGCGGGCGCCAAATTTAAATAATAATAAGAGCCCGAACGCGCCGAGCTTCGAATTATCATAACAACCAAAAATTTCCGAAACGCCGGCATTATTCACGCCGATCCGATCAGATCTAACTGATCTAACATGGTCCCACACATATAACACATAATGACATGGAATTTCCACAATGGGGGCAACGGGCAACAAATATTTATTTTTGGGCACACCGCCCGTAAATGCCTTTCCCATGCAAATCAGCAGCAGTTAATGCCTGTTCACGCTGTAATCAATTGCGGATATCGTGTGTTTATCAAGATTTTATTGACACACACTAACAAATAGAAGGGATAAGGGATGTAATTTATCATTAGTTACGCTAAGTCTTTCATATTCATGACGATTTATAGAAATAATGTTGGTGTAATAAAGGAAACTAATCAAATTATTAAAATAAACATTGACTATTCTATGTATACCAGAATATTAATAACAATGATTTTTTGTAATAATTTTAGTAACTAGAGTTCCTACTTATTTACATGTAAATCGTAGAAAATGCTCTCAAAAATTTACCGGTTGGTGTTATTTGGTGTTTTTTTGCGTTTCTCTCAGAAAAAAAAAATATGTGTCCATCATAGGTCTTACTCAATCTCTTATTCCGTGTTTGTCTAATTAAAGATGGTGTGTTTTTGAACTTCACTTTAACATAAAACGTTAATGTTACATACGTTTTTTTTATATAGTTTTCGATGGTAAAAATATTGTTTTTGCTCTTACTGCGCCGCTTTTACATATACAAATTTAACATTTTCCAAATTTCAGGAGGGGTTCGAACCCCCATATCTCCTCCTCTGGTTACGGCCTTGACTATTAATATACCGGGTGTTTGATTAAGGGTGGCCATCGGCTGTATCTCAGAAACTAGGCATCGTAGCATATTGTGGTAGAACATTTCTTAGTAAAAGTGGCCAAAAAACGGCTGGAAATATTTTTTAAGTGTCTAACCTTGCCGCTAGAGGGCGCAATCTCATTTGTACAAGATAAAACAAGTTTTTATCAAATAAATGCCAAATTAAGCTATGTTAAAAATATTAAAATCTTAATCTACTCAAAATGTTACTTAATTTCAACTATCTTTTCTTTTATTTTGCTATCACATAAAACGCAGGAAAGAATGGAAAAGTCTACTCATTTAAATGGCTGTGACCTTAGTTAGGTTTAGCCGAATTTAATAAACTAAGGCTCATTTTATTGATAATTGAATGCCCTATGCCGCTTCATACCAAAACAAAAGTGAATCAGAGTAAATAACGCCTTAATTATTTACTCTGATTCACTTTTCTTTTGGTATGAAGCGGCATAGGGCGCGATTAAGACAATTACCGTGATTTTTTGATTTTATTAAAATTTTTAAATAGAAATGTACACTTTAGTTACATTAGTTAATTAACGTAAGAAATACTATAAAAACTAGTGAAGACCGCATCCCGATATCTTTATCCTAACCGGAGATATAGTGAACATTTGACAGAATGAGGCTATTCTACACCACGCACTCTAGAAAAATAGTATAAAATCTAGTAGGCTGTTGGATTAATAAACAATATATTCTTGTTTTATGTGCAAAAGGTGAAACATATTTTTTAAGTAATGGGGCCTCGTCAAAACGTTTAAATTTGATTAAGAGAAGATGTGAGTAAATCAATAAATATAAAAAATATTAAATTAGAGCAGGCTATGCTTACCATTGACAGGTATATATTTAAACTAATTTAAAACTATTTTTACAATAAATTATTGAAATAAAACAACAAATAAGTAACAAAATTAAACTAATTTAGAGTTAAAAAAACCTATACTTAATTAATGTTTCTTGTTTTATATACAAATGGAGTTAAAAACACGGAAGGTGGACGATAATAATAGAAAATAAACTAAACAATCCATTTATAAAAATCTTGACTTCTCCAACACGGTTAAGTAGTTTACTTTTCAGTAAATAGAAAGAGAAGCAGCCATATTAATATCAAAACACCGTTAATAATATGTAAATTATACTAAATAAAATACATTAAATAAATAATAACAGGCCGAAAGACCACTGGTCGATAGCCGATTTGCGGAAATATGTAAAATATATACGAGGTATTATAATATTTGTTAATGTATTTTTGTATATATTTCTGTAAATAAAGATATTTATATATATATATATATATATATATATATATATATATATGTATATATATATATATATGTAAATTATATCAATGACTATTTTATTTGTTTTTTTTTTTGTATAGGCAACAACAAAAATCATTTTGTGTAGCTAATAATAACTTTACATTTATTTTATTTATTTTTTGTATAGGCAACAACAAAAATAATTAAGTGTAGGTAATATTTATTTTATATTACTATTTATTATTAATTTTTGAATAAATTATTCTAATTGTAGTTATAAATTAGTTCAAATATACTTCTAAATAAACAATAAACGTATGCGTTAATTTTAACTATCATAGTCTTCTAGATTTTAATATTTTTGACAATCATTGATTAACTCACATCTTTGATTAATAAAACATAATAGTTTTTACGAAGCTCATTATTTAAACAAAATTGGCGTTCACTTTACAACATAAAATAGGAATACAATGTTGGTTAATTCGTGGAGTTAAATACTCTCAATCTGTCAAATTTTCACTCATCTTCGTCTATGATAAAGATATCGCAATGCGGTTTTAACTAGTTTTTTTCAGTATTTGTTTTTTAATTGACTAATACATATAACCAAAGTACCTTCAAATTTAAAATTTTCAAGAAAATAAAAAAAAAAAATATTTAGAATGTCTCAATCGCGCCCTCTGGCGCCTAACTTCAAAACTGCAGTAAATCAAACTAAATAACGTTTTAAAGTCCATTTATTTATCAATCAAATGTGCTTAAGTTTATTACATTTGGGTAAACCTAACTAACGTTACAGGTATTTAAATGATTAGACGTTTCCATTCTCCCCTGCGTCTTATATGAAAGCCAAAGAAACGAGAAAATAGTTGAAATTGAACAAAATTAAGCGTAGATTAAGATTTTTATATTTTCAACATAGCTTAATTTTGCATTTATTTCATAAAACCGTGATTTTATCTTTAATGATAGGGATTGCGCCCTCTAGCGGCGAAGCTAGAAACGTAAAACATATTTCTAGCGATTTCTCTTGACCCCTTTTACTGTGAAATTGTTTACCGCAACATTCTACGATTTATAGTTTCTGAGAAACAGCCGATTGCCATCTTTAATCAAACACCCGGTATATTGTCAACAGAAAGCCCCGAGTATATTTATAAATAATTAATCTATTGATTTTTGTTACAAAAGTATTCAATGCATTTTACTTTTCTGTATCCTCTAACTGAATTGTTGTATTCAGTCTGATTCGACATTAAGGCGCAGCAAACAAACAAACAGAGACAGACGGAGGAGGGCGGATTTGAATGCGAAACTATTCCAACAATCGTCTTGATTAATTATTATAATGGATCGGTAATGATATCTGAATCGAACACTATGTCAGGGAGTCGAATCTGACTGAAATTAATGATGGATTTCCTCAAGAATTCCAGGCTCCGGGAGAAAAGGGGGCGATGGAATCTGCACTAATGCTTGTTTTGTGTCCCCTTAATCCATTTTCCACGGTCACGATATTCTGGAAATGAACGATCATTTCTCTTCATATGTATTGATACATTTTTTATGTGTGTTTTGCACATTTCCCCGCTTTCATGAATATTTTTTCAATATATCACTGAAATTTGTTAGTAGCAAACAGCAAACTAATTTCATGGATTTAGATGTAAATACAGAATAATATATAAAATTACGAAATGCATACAATACGTCTTAATTAATAAGACAATTGAAACGACAATTGAAACTACTTCCCGTGCAAGTACATCTCCGGATATTGAATTATACGTAATTTTATATATTATGTTTAAAGTGTGCAAACTATAAAAATTGTAAGCCAATTTTCTTGAATTCAAATAGTTTTGAATTTGAATTATTCTTGTTTGTAAATACAGAATTATAATTTTTAAAGTTGAGTTACCATTCTAAGAGTTCTCTACGTGTTGTACATTTAGTGCCGTTTTAAGATTTTTCTAATTATTGTGCATCTAAGACTCGCCTATACTAATGCCTAGAAATTTATATTTAACGCGTTAAGTTAGATATCAATTTCTAGGCCTTAGTATATATACCGCTATTACTTCAAATAATATCAAACAAAACTTTATACAGGATTTGAAGCTTAATTTTCCCCATGTCACAAATACAATGAATGACCTTTTTATCAAATGAAAATCCCACATGCCAGTTTTGTATCAACATATTTTACTATTTGTCAAATGACTTTCCCTTTTTATCAAATGAAATTCCCGTTTTATTTAAAATAATTAAATAATGTGCAAGGACGTTAAATAAAGGATCAGCTTCTTCTCAAGCAGTAAAACTTCGAGTTTAGAAAAGCCCCGTGAAAATTTGTCGAGGATTGGGCAGCGACCTGAGACAAATTTTCCGGGCTTGTCTAAACTCGAAATTTTACTTCATGCGCCACGCGAATAAAACACAGATTTCAAGTGAAGTTCGAATATATATAAATTTGACAATATTTTAGTGTTTTATACGCGTGGCGCATGAATTTTCTAGGCTTTTCTAAACTCGAAATTTTACTTCATGCGTCACGCGTATAGAACCCAGATTTCAAGTGAAGTTCAAATATACATGAATTTCACAATATTTTAGTGTTTTATAAGCGTGGCGCATGAAGTATAATTTCGAGTTTAGAAAAGCCCAGAAAATTTGTCTCGGGTCGCTGCGCGACCCTCGACAAATTTTCACGGGGCTTTTCTAAACTCGAAATTTTACTTCATGCTTAGTCTGGGAGTGGAAAACACTCGATTAAAGCTGCAAATAGAACTTAAAAAAGGAACAAGAAATATTAAAAGATTTACAGAAAATAGGTTGAATTTTGAATACGTATACTTTTTAGAAGAATTCTATTTGAAGCTTTAAATGAGTGTTTTCCACTCCCAGACTAAGCATGAAGTAAAATTTCGAGTTTAGAAAAGCCCTGTGAAAATTTGTCGAGGGTCGCGCAGCGACCCGAGACAAATTTTCTGGGCTTTTCTAAACTCGAAATTTTACTTCATGCGTCACGCGTATAGAACCCAGATTTCAAGTGAAGTTCAAATATACATGAATTTCACAATATTTTAGTGTTTTATAAGCGTGGCGCATGAAGTAAAATTTCGAGTTTAGAAAAGCCCAGAAAATTTGTCTCGGGTCGCTGCGCGACCCTCGACAAATTTTCACGGGGCTTTTCTAAACTCGAAATTTTACTTCATGCTTAGTCTGGGAGTAGAAAACACTCGTTTAAAGCTTCTAATTGAATTAAAAAAACAAACAAACAAGGAATATCAAAAGATTTACAGAAAATAGGCTGAATTTGGAATACGTCTATTTTTTAAATGAATTTAATTTGAAGCTTTAAACGAGTGTTTTCCACTCCCAGACTAAGCAGGAAGTAATATTTCGAGTTTAGAAATGCCCCGTGAAAAATGTCGAGGGTCGCGCACCGTATCAAACTCAAATTTCAAGTGAAGTTCGAATATACATAAATTTCACAATATTTTAGTGTTTTATACGCGTGGCGCATGAAGTAAAATTTCGGGCTTTTCTAAACTCGAAATTGTACAAGGTCGTATCCCGGGTTGCCCGGGGGGGAGATACGGGGTAATTAAGTAGCAAAATTATGCTTAATTTTTAAGAGAAAATATATATTGAAATGTTATGTTTGTAATGTTGATTACATCTCAATGAACTGTTTTTATTAGAGATGCAACAGTTAGTAATTAAGCCGGATACCGGATATCCGGCCAAAATCTGGCTGCCGGGTATCCGGCTATCTGGTTTATTTTAACCACCAAGAAGAATATCTACTAATTTTATTAAAAAAAAAACTTAAAAAGGAAATTAAATTTTCATTCTTTCCTATTTATTTTGAATAATATCAGTAAATATTCTTCTTGATGTAAGACAATTTTTTAATGTGTCTAATATTAGGATAAAAAATCGACAAGACTTTTAGTCCAAAGTTGTTAAATTCACAAAAGAAATAAAAATGTTTTACCAAGTGATTAATGAGAAAAAAAGTGTCCGATATAGAAATAAGCTAAATTGTGTAAGCCTGAAAATTTTGGACTTTTAGTCCAAAGTTGTTAAATTCCCAAAAGAAATAAGCTAAATTGTGTAAGCCTGGAAAATTTTGACGCGACTCGCTTTGCTCGCGCGCCGGCAAATCCAAATTTTCAGGCTTTTCCAAACTCGAAATTTGACTTCATGCTTAATCTGGGAGTAGAAAACACTCGTTAGAAGCTTGACATTATACACCTTTATAAAAACGACGAATGTCTGAAAATTTACAGAGTATACGAACGCGAGATTTGTATACTTTAAAGAAAAAGTCCCCGTATGCACTTTTACGTGTTAAAAATGTTTATGATCTTCTTCGATTCAACCCTGTGAATTACAGACCTGCTAATATCACTTACCTAACCTTGCAGAATCTACAGCAGACCGTGAATCAATCTAAAATAATTAGTACCCATCAATGACATCCATTAGCTTGTAAATTATACATCTGTACCTACGTGTGTAATTTATGTATATTACAAAATTAGTCGTAAGACCAACAACATACACGCACACACACATACATGAACACACACACATAGACACAATGCACAAGCGATTTCGGTTAACCCAGATACGCGTAATTACTCTTACGCATTACCGTAATTACTTTGCTCTTAAGTGCGTTTCCAGTTTCCACCTTCGAGTCGAACACACGCGATTTCATCCATCTCTGCCGCCGCCGTCCAATTATCAATTGTTTTCCTAATGAACGCGGTAATTAATAACATTTGTTCAATCCTTCACCAATTACCCATACGAGATTGCACGTTTGATTTCCCAATGGTTTTTCCTTTTATTTCATTTAGAATTTTCTAATTTTTAATAACTAATGATTACTTAAATTAAACAATAACTCAATAATAAATCGTTCCTAAAATGTATAAGTAAAGAATTTGTAGAAGGTTTGATATTTTTAGAGAAACGGGAAAAATCGCAGTTGGTTTTTAATAATAATTTTCTGCCCTTTGCCGAATTCATGGACACCGGTAAATTATCTGTAAAAGTGTCGTGAGGTTTTGGATTATCAATAGTAATATACAGGGCTTTCATTAATTCCCGAACCCCACGTGACTAAATTTAAAATTGCCGCGTAAATTATTGTATTTGTACGTTGGAGGCTTTGAAAAAAGTAACCAAACGTTACTAAAGTCAAATTTGACATAAACGTTTATGCGCGGTGCATCGTTAAACCAACCTTTGAGATCTTACAAGATTCGCCCGGAATTTTCAGGTAAGCAAAAATTGTTTAATTATTCTGAAACATTGAGTTTTATTTCTATTTATTTTGCAGAGTCAATTTGCTAGGATAAGCAAATACTGCGAAAATGGTATTAATTAGTTACATTTTTGAAGATGAGCCTATTTTTTAATCATTTTAAATATAATATTTTCAGTCGTCGTAAAAATACGCCGGCGAATAAATATTTTTAAATCTAGGGAATTTTTGTGTGAGCCATACCACTTTGTACATTTGGTTGCCTATTATTTTTGGTGACGTGGGGTTCGGGAATTAATGAAAGCCCGGTATTAAGTGCATTAAAAATGATAGAAACTAAATTTTCAGAGCATTTTTAATGCACGAAATGTATTTAATAGACTATTTCCTGAAAAACACGATTTTTAATGAAGTTGACGTATTATTTAAAATATTAATTATCAATCAGTGTCACTTAATGTGTCAACATGAATCGCTTCGGAAGTTTTTCTTCGAAAGATATATCAAAAAATATCGAGAAAAATTCATCCGAAAATACAAGAAAGAGTAAAGAGTTCGTTTGGAGACAATTTATGACATTCTGTAATGAAAGAAAATACGAGTTAGATCAAAAAACTTCAGATGCTTTCTTGGCAGAAATGCTCAAAGATTGGGCATATAACATGAGGAAGCAAAATGGAGACGACTATAAAGAAATGACAGTCAAGATAATATGGAATACAACAGCTAAAATATTAATGGACAAATATTATAAACAATATGGGCGCAAGATTGATCCGTTTCAAGCAATAGAATACAAAGAAGCGAGGGAGGCACGAAATTCACAAAGAAAGGAGTTACAAGTGATGCCTTCAAAACGCAAGCAGAGAAATTTACAAGTTTTATAAATTCATCATGAGTTAGATGAATTTAAAAAACTTGTAAATTTTTGCGATGAGGATACCCCAGACGGTCTCCAGAAAAAGGTTTTTTATATGCTGTCATATAAATTAGCTTGGAGGGGAGGTGAAGGAGTTAAGTGCTTACTAAATTATTTTCATGAAGAATTGATACCTGACATGTGACGTCACAACAGTGCAATTTTCGCTGTAATTTTTTGTAGAATTTTCACCTACTAAGCAATTTTCGCTGAAATTTAATTGTGATTGGGCAATAAAAATGAATTCTCGTAATATGATTGGTAGACATTTTTTTAAGGAAATAGTCTGTAAAACTGTAAACTGTTGATGAGGTTTTGGATGCTTGATTCACAAAACTATCAAATAAAAATAAAGAAAATAACGGGTAAATTCACAATCGATTAATTTAATTAAAAGCTAACATTATTAGAAATCAAGGAAACCTTATATGACACACATAGGGATTACAAATATACCGACTTTTTCAAATATCGATATTTTGATATATTTATCAATCAAAACCGGTTTACTGGTATTTTCCCCGTATATCACAATATCATTATTTTAAAAGTCACTTCAGTCCAAAATTTTTAGGATTTTCTAAAATCGAAATTGTACTTCATGAGTCACGCCTATAAAACGCTGAAATATTGTGAAATTTAAAACATGCAGCTTAGATATGTACCAGAGCTGGGTAAAATCCTCAAAAAAAGCTTCGAATTATGAATCCGAATCCTCTTCTAATTGTCATAAAGATGAAATAACAAAATCTGCTAGATAATCTAAAGGGACTATTTTTAGATTTTCTAGCAGCTCAAACAAGATAAATTCAAATTCAAAACTATTTGAATTTGAGAAATGAGCTTACGCTTCTTATAGTTTGCACACTTTAAACATAATATATAAAATTACGAAAAAACTATTCGTGAAAATGCAAACAGTGTCTTAATTGATAAGACACTATTATTTAAGACACTGTTTGCATTTTCACGAATAGTTTTTTCGTAATTTTATATATTATGTTTCTAGCAGCTTTTGTCATTTCATATCAATGGCAATTAGAAATGTATTTGGATTCGTGATTCGAATCAGATGTGTCTCGTCCAATTATGATCGAGTTTTATAATAAAAATCAACCGAAAAGTTTTACTTCATGCGATAGGCGTATAAATCACTGATTTAACTCTTTAAGCGCTATTGATGCAACAACGCAACACTATTAATATTCTGTACTGTAAAGGCTTTGACTTCGTTTTCGTGTTAATTTCACAATAAAACACTTTTTACTTTGTTTGTATAAAACTTGAATGTGACTGCAGTTTTGACAAATTTAGCTTGTCATTATTATCAGTATTACAAGTATTTATACAAAATTACATTATTACAATTACTAATTTTTTTGTTAACTAAGTTACTAAATAAGTTAATTTGATACATTGCATTATTTGACCTGACTTTAGAATGTGTGAAGAAAAATGTAAATATTTTGTTATTTAAATATTTCGATTATTACTCATTCAAAAAAAAATGTTTTTAGTGTATTTATAACTTCACAATATTTCAGTGTTTTATACGCGTGGCGCATAAAGTAAAATTTCGAGTTTAGAAAAGCCTGAAAATTTGGTTCGGCCGCTCCGCGAAGCGGAGCGGCCAAACCAAATTTTAAGGCTTTTCTAAACTCGAAATTTTACTTTATGCTTAATCTGGAATTCGCGGAGCGGCCAAACCAAATTTTAAGACTTTTATAAACTCGAAATTTTACTTTATGCTTAGTCTGGAAGTGGAAACACTCGATCGATACTTTAAATTAAACGCTTTTATAGAATCGACGAATGCCTGAAATTTACAGCGTATACATATGTATACAGTTTTATGTAACACCGAACATTTTCATAACGAGAATGTTTCTTTAAAGTATTCATATGCATACGTTGCACATTTTTCGATGCTTGGTTTATTAAAAGAATTTAATTTGAAGCTTTAAACGAGTGTTTTCCACTCCCAGGCTAAGCATGAAGTAAAATTTCGAGTTTAGAAAAGCCTGAAAATTTGGTTTGGTCGCGTAGCGCGAAGCGCGGAGCGGCCAAACCAAATTTTCAGGCTTTTCTAAACTCGAAATTTTACTTCATGCGCCACCGGTACAAAACACTGACATATTACGAAGTTTAAAACACACCGCTAAACTTTACATTGAAACAGTGTTTTGTACCGGTGGCGCATGAAGTAAAATTTCGAGTTTAGAAAAGCCTGAAAATTTGGTTTGGCCGCTCCGCGCTTCGCGCTACGCGACCAAACCAAATTTTCAGGCTTTTCTAAACTCGAAATTTTACTTCATGCTTAGCCTGGGAGTGGAAATCACTCGTTTAAAGCTTCACATTGGATTCTTTTAATAAACCAAGCATCGGAAAACGTGCAACGTATTTATATGGATACTTCAAAGAAAAATTTTCGTTATGAAAATGTTCGGTATTACATAAAACTCTCTGTATGTATCTATATTTAAAAGAAACATTGCCAGTGTGAAATCAGATAAGTCATTCATAGAAATCATTAAAAGAAGGGCAGAATTTTACCTAAAATCAACGTTTAGACTTAACCCATTACTTGCCGGAATTCAAAATAATTGAAAAAAATGGTAAAACAATTAATGGAGGCATTTCTTTTCGTTCAGAACTTAAAATCAATAAAAAATAATAATAATAATAAGAATAATTTTCGTCCAAAAAAATGGCCAATGGTGGCTAATGAGTTAACTTTATAATTGCTGGGCCATTAACGGGTTAACGTGAAGTTCTAAAACTTGAGACCAAAATTTAACTTACTATTATTGTTATTATTACAAAAACGGAATCAATACTGGTAAATCAATAAAAAATAATAATAATAATAATAATAAGAATAATTTTCGTCCAAAAAAATGGCCAATGGTGGCTAATGGGTTAACTTTATAATTGCTGGGCCATTAACGGGTTAACGTGAAGTTCTAAAACTTGAGACCAACATTTAACTTACTATTATTGTTATTATTACAAAAACGGAATCAATACTGGTAAATCAATAAAAAAGAATAATAATAATAATAAGAATAATTTTCGTCCCAAAAAATGGCCAATGGTGGTTAATGGGTTAACTTTATAATTGCTGGGCCATTAACGGGTTAACGTGAAATTCTAAAACTTGAGACCAAAATTTAACTTACTATTATTGTTATTATTACAAAAACGGAATCAATACTGGTAAATCAATAAAAAAGAATAATAATAATAATAAGAATAATTTTCGTCCCAAAAAATGGCCAATGGTGGCTAATGGGTTAACTTTATAATTGCTGGGCCATTAACGGGTTAACGTGAAGTTCTAAAACTTGCGACCAAAATTTAACTTACTATTATTGTTATTATTACAAAAACGGAATCAATACTTGTTTAAATATTGTTTTAAGTTACTTATTAACTTACTTTTTAATAACGTTCAACATCTATGTCATATCTCATTATAGTAATTCCTGGCATTGACACGCTTTTTTCGGTATGTATTTTCATTATTTATTATAACAATTGGAATAATGCGGCTCCTTTTAAATTAAGCGGCCTTCCTAAATACCCATAATTACGACCGTCTCCTGAGTAATTTTAATTGCGGGAAATTCAGAGTAAAATTTATGCAATTTACCATTTTTAAAATCCCCACACGAATCCTGTCGTTAATGCAAATTTTTCCCCGCTACGATATACATTCAAGTCCAATTGTTGTAAAGTTATGTTAGTCATGTATTATAAATATTAGTTAATTAGGTAAGTATTCAAGATTTTTTACTGAAATTATAATAACAATAAGTTTATACTAAAAAACTAATTTTTTGTTTTTTAATATAAATGTATATTAAAAAACAAAAAATTAGTTTTTTAGTATAAACCTATTGTTATTATAATTTCAGTAAAAAATCTTGAATACTTACCTAATTAACTAATGGATGTTGATCCCAGACCAGTCCACTATTTCACCTTTAAATTTTTTGTATTTTAATTATATTTAGACACCACAAACACATTCATACACATCCATTGACCCAGGTGGAATGGATTCCTCCCATAAGGTCGAATACCATAAGATCGAAACCCATTAGGTCGAAGGGAAAAGGTAGAAGTCCCATAAGGTCGAATTTGTATTGTATTCTGTAAAATAACTTTTATTTAATTAGTTTGAACGATATTAGTGTCAATCGCAACTGTTTCGAAAAAAATAATGATATCTTCGTCTATTAAGTATGTGGCCAACAAATTTGTATACATTTGCCATGCACAGAGGGTCTTGATTGAGGAGAGGCTTTATAAACGCATTCTCAACCCTGAGATGATATCTCTTAATCCTTAAAATGTTGTTTGAATTTTTATGTGCCAAACAAAAACACACTTCACGTCCATGTGGAACAGGCATCGGGCGCAAAATGACTTGCAATTTATTCTATTGCAAACCTTTCTACTAACCTAACCTAACCAAACCTAGAAGTATGTAAAATCGTTAGCGTGTGCAAAGATACTTAAGTAATTTATCCAATTTGAAACCTTCCACATCAAGCCTTTGTGCTTTATTAGACAGGCATACTTAATAGACGAATATATCATTACTTTTTTCTAAACAGTTGCGATTGACACTAATATCGTTCAAACTTTTTAAATAAAAGTTATTTCCCAGAAAAAGTTCGATTACTTAAAATCTGTGTTTTATACGCGTGGCGCATGAAGTAAAATTTCGAGTTTAGAAAAGCCCAAAAAAATTGACACTTCGATCTTATGGTATTCGACCTTATGCGAAAGTACCGGTGGAATCATTTTGTACTTTAAAATAACCCCGCCCGCGACTCTTGGGTTAGGAGGCAGGTCCTCTACCCACTACCCCACTGGGGTCCCCAAAACTAAATTACCATGGTTGGCTATCTTAAAGCTCTACAAATTATGATTTTAGAAGTTATTTGTTGTTGTTTCCACTTTGCGATGTATTTTATACACCTAACTAGATATAAACAAACTAATAAGATATAATAACTTATTACTAATTTACAAAATACAACACAACTTAATAAAATCAAGCATTAAAATCAAACCAAACAAGCAAATACACACTTATACAACCAGAAGGAAATCAGACCTCCGAACAGACAAATTCAGAACAAAAAAATACTCACAGCACTTAACGACTGACACGATACGCATATTTAACAAACTACCAACACACATAAAATCATTAAAATTTATTCCCTTCAAACTAAAAATAAAAAATCTACTTGTAAACAATAAATTAAACTAAAGGAATAACACGAAAATAAAATAACAAATATCCTTCAATACCGCTAGCCCGCGATCGGGTATCAAGCCAACATCACGAGGCGAGGACAGAAGGAATGAAACCAAAGGAATCAACTGCAATGAAGCTGGACGAAATCACCACTTATTATAAAATAAATGTGTATATATATATGTCATTGTAATTGTTTAAAATAAACCAATTAAAAAATAAAAAAAAGTTAGGTTTTTTTGTGGAAAATGTATCGCTTTTGTATCACTTTTATTTTTACTGTTGACAAGTTTCAACTATTCACAAAGAGCGCAAATCGAAAAACATACTTAGTTATTATTCACCCTAGTAGAAATGAATCTTGTATTACATTGTAGCAATATTGTATCTATATTTATATGTTGATATTGTTGTTACGTGTTATTTTTTTCTAATTATATTTTATAAATTATTATTGTTAATATACGTATTTCTTTTATGTGTTTATTGTGCAACTTGAACAAAATATTTTCGATATGTTTAATTTATTTCTTACTTAACCCGTGGTGAGACATTTTTAAATCTAATTCTGGATATTTAATTAAAACACTTGTTCTTTTTTAATATACGTATTTCTTTTATGTGTTTATTGTGCAACTTGAACAAAATATTTTCGATATGTTTAATTAATTTCTTACTTAACCCGTGGTGAGACATTTTTGAATCTTATTCTGGATATTTAAATAAAACACTTGTTTTTTTCCACTAATTAAAGAATTAGTGGAACAAAACAAGTGTTTTAATTAAATATCCAGAATTAAAATATTTACTATACAATAACTTACATACATCAGTAGAAGCTTTAAAATAAAAGTGGTTGAAAGATAAGTTACTTGTTTTTTATTTTAATTTTTTTTTTGCATGTTTGGTTGAATAGATGCTAGCGATATAATATCTCATCCAGCATATAAACCCCCAGTTTTATTATTGGAATGTATCTCCAACAGAAATTGATTTAAAATGAAAATAATTCTGGTACTGGAGAATTTCTCTAAATTAGTAAAATTAAAGTTTATTATGTTAGGGTGGTTATGATGGTGATGATTGTTAAGTAAAATTAAAGTTTATTGTGTTACGGTGATTGTGATGATGATAGTTGTTAGGTACTATGTAATGAGTTTGTCTTTAAAATATATATCTTAGCTTTAACTTTAAACTTGTTTACATCTTTCAATTGTTTGATTGTAGCTGGTAAGTTATTATAATTCACTGACTATAGAGGCTTCTACTTCGTTATACATTGTTGAACATAAATAAAACACTGTTTATCACTTTGTTTGTATAACAATTGGTTTATTTGGTGACTATAGTTTCGATACTACACGTATCATTATCAAACCGTCACTAACGGTTTGATAATGATACGTGTAGTATCGAAACTATAGTCACCAAATAAACCAATTGTTATACAAACAAAGTGATAAACAGTGTTTTATTTAGTTATTATAATATTTGATTACTGAAACAAATATATTGTTTTTTAAGATATCTTAAGATATTTTAAGATATATAATTATATTTTATAAGTTATTATTGTTGATATAAGCATTTCATTTATGTGTTTACTGTGTAACTTGAACAAAATATTTACTATAGAATAACTAACATACATCAGTAGAAGCTTTAAAATTATCCAGTCATTGTTTTTCTCATAATATAAAATAATAATTATTCATAGTTTTCTACCTGGCCTATTTACGTCGTACGTACTTAAATACTTTTTCTTCTTCACTTCTAAAGTATTATATTATAGGAGAATGAGTGAAGTGAATTGGACATGAATGAGGTGAATGAAGGGAAGATTGTTGAGGCCGTTGCATACCTGAGTGCGTTTGAATGCACAAAAGGAAATTGGCCGACTCCATTTGTGTGTTCTAGCATTAAAAGATTATAATGTACCAATAATATGTTTATTGTACACAGGAATTCCATTGAATTTCACACAATTGCTCCCTCTTAACTGCACTGCACAATGCACCATTTTTTTAATATAAGTATACGTACTTATAAAATTCTATATATTTTTTAATACGAATCTAGGTTACGTATTATTCATTAGATGAATAATATGGAAAATTCAATTCGATTTTTTTTACAGGGTTTTTCTATTGCATTTCACTATTGATTTAATGAGATTCACTATATCGGACACTTTTTTCTCATTAATCACATGGTAAAACATTTTAAAAATATAATGGTTTGTAAATTAAATTCACTTGGTTTTGTTTCACTTATATGTATTTTATTTTCTACTAGTTTCGGCTTAATGCCATTATCAAGAATGATGTACAAATGGATTTGTTTGGGAATATATACAGTTTCGAGTTTTAGGTTTTATTGGGTAATAAGGGCATTTAATATCGGGGAATTCCAAAGGTATTCATTGTCGTTGACCACATTTTTACTTGCCTTTATGGCTTTTGAAATTTCTAAACCCTCCCGGTAGTTAAGCGTTAATCCCTTATTACCTGTATGCAGAATTTTTGAATCGTTTGAAGAAAAATGGTGATTAGATGTGATACAGTGCTTAGAAAAACCGGTGGTTTGTTTTTTATTCTCTATGTCTATTTTATGCTCTTTTAACCTGATATCAAAAGACCTGCCTGTTTGTCCTATATACACTGCATCACAATCATCACATTTTAATTCATATATACCACTTTTCTTCAATTTACAATTTTTAGTTTTGATTTTATTGTTAACTATTAATTTTCCTAAATTATTAGTGTTTGTCAAAATTATGTTATTATTCTTTCCTTTTAAATTATTTTTGATTTGTAAAGACAGTGGCTTAATATATTCACTATATCCCAAATATCTTTCACCTTGTCAAATATATGCCAAAAGATTTTTCGATTTACGAAATGAGTTTCACTATATACGAAATACTGTTCCCTTTAATATTTTTGCTGAACATTTTTGCAGTAACAATAACTTTCTTCTGGAAATATTTTATTTGTATTTATACATACAGTTTTTCTTTTAAGTATACGTATTCCAAATTCAGCCTATTTTCTGTAAATCTTTTGATATTTATTGTTTCTTTCTTTAAGTTCAATTTGAAGCTATAATCGAGTGTTTTCCACTCCCAGGCTAAGCATGAAGTAAAATTTCGAGTTTAGAAAAGCCCCGTGAAAATTTGTCGAGGGTCGCGCAGCGACCCGAGACAAATTTTCTGGGCTTTTCTAAACTCGAAATTTTACTTCATGCGCCACGCGTATAAAACACAGATTTTAAGTGAGGTTCGAATATGCACAAATTTCACAATATTTTAGTGTTTTATACGCGTGGCGCATGAAGTAAAATTTGCTGCGCGACCCTCTACAAATTTTCATGGGGCTTTAATAATAATTAATTTCGAGTTTAGACTCGAAATTTTACTTTATGCTTAGTCTGGGAGTGGAAAACACTCGTTTAAAGCTTCAAATTAAACTTTAAAAAAAAAAGGAATATCTACAGATTTACAGAAAATAGGCTAAATTTGGAATACGTATACTTTTTAAAAGAATTCAATTTGAAGCTATAAACGAGTGTTCTTCACTCCCAGACTAAGCATGAAGTAAAATTTCGAGTCTAAACTCGAAATTAATTATTATTAAAGCCCCATGAACATTTTTCGAGGGTCGCGCAGCGACCCGAGACAAATTTTCTGGGCTTTTCTTAACTCGAAATTTTACTTCATGCGCTACGCGTATAAAACACAGATTTCAAGTGAAGTTCGAATATACATTCATTTCACAATATTTAAGTGTTTTATACGCGTGGCGCATGAAGTAAAATTTCGAGTTTAGAAAAGCCCAGAAAATTTGTCTCGGGTCGCTGCGCGACCCTCGACAAATTTTCCAGGGGCTTTTCTAAACTCGAAATTTTACTTCATGCTTAGTCTGGGAGTGGAAAACACTCGTTTAAAGCTTCAAATTAAACTTTCAAAAAAAAAAACAAGGAATATCTACAGGTTTGTAGAATTGAATAGTTGAATAATTCGAGTATTATTAAATATTGCTGTACAAATTACCAAACACTAATAAAATAAACTTCTTAATCAGTCGATTACCCTAAAAACTAATATAACAAACGATAAGAAAGTCGATGATGTCGACACACCCACAACACACATTTTTTAATTAATCATGAATTATCTGTATTAAATAAACATTGGAAATGTCAACGTATTAAATCATGTGGTCGCTTTTAATTTATATATATTTTTTTTATCGTTGCGAATAGCGTTTTATGATTTGCAAATCCTTGAAACGACGGGTGTGAGTAAATAAATGATTAAAAGATTTGCAATTACAGCGAAATGTATTGCAGAAGAGAATAAAAAAAATAACGCTGAGGTCTATGCAATAAATTACCTTATTTATACACGTGTGTGCATTTGCAGAATTTCAGATCTGTGCAATAAATTGCTTATTTATTTATCTGTGTGTTTGTGCGTTTTTGCTGAATTTCCTTATTTAGAAATATTGATAGATATGTTGTTTATTACTGGTTTTTTTTATCAAATTAAATATGTTATATAGTAAGTTACACCTATGTAATATTTTCGCTCATTGCAAAAGCTTTTACTTAAACAATGATTCATATCCTATTTTGTTGGGATTAGCAATTGTAATACACATGCAACTTTGTTTGGATTAGGAACTGTACGGGTAATTCGTGAAAAATGCTCTCTAAAGTTTATCGGTGTTTTGCCGATTTTAGCGATATTTCGGTAAATATTTTAGATTAGGAATTGCAAATCAGTATATTGTGAAATTTATGTATATTTGAACTTCACTTGAAATCTGTGTTTTATACGCGTGGCGCATGAAGTAAAATTTCGAGTTTAGAAAAGCCCCGTGAAAATTTTCACGGGGCTTTTCTAAACTCGAAATTTTACTTCAAGCTTAGTCTGGGAGTGGAAAGCACTCGTCTAACGTTTCAAATTGAATTCTTTTAAAAAGTATACGTATTCCAAATTCAGCCTATTTTCTGAAAATCTGTAGATATTCCTTGTTTTTTTTTTAAGTTCAATTTGAAGCTATAAACGAGTGTTTTTCACTCCCAGACTAAGCATAAAGTAAAATTTCGACTTTAGAAAAGCCCCGTGAAAATTTGTCTCGGGTCGCGCGGCGACCCGAGACAAATTTTATATTTGAACTTCACTTAAAATCTGTGATTTTTACGCGTGGCGCATGAAGTAAAATTTCGAGTTTAGAAAAGCCCAGAAAATTTGTCTCGGGTCGCTGCGCGACCCGAGACAAATTTTCACGGGGCTTTTCTAAACTCGAAATTTTACTTCATGCTTAGTCTGGGAGTGGAAAACACTCGTTTAACGTTTCAAATTGAATTCTTTTAAAAAGTATACGTATTCCAAATTCAGCCTATTTTCTGAAAATCTGTAGATATTTCTTGTTTTTTTTAAAGTTCAATTTGAAGCTATAAACGAGTGTTTTCCACTCCCAGACTAAGCATAAAGTAAAATTTCGAGTTTAGAAAAGCCCCGTGAAAATTTGTCGAGGGTCGCGCAGCGACCCGAGAGAAATTTTATATTTGAACTTCACTTGAAATCTGTGTTTTATACGCGTGGCGCATGAAGTAAAATTTCGAGTTTAGAAAAGCCCAGAAAATTTGTCTCGGGTCGCTGCGCGACCCTCGACAAATTTTCACGGGGCTTTTCTAAACTCGAAATTTTACTTCATGCTTAGTCTGGGAGTGGAGAGCACTCGTTTAACGTTTCAAATTTAATTCTTTTAAAAAGTATACGTATTTCAAATTCAGCCTATTTTCTGAAAATCTGTAGATATTCCTTGTTTTTTTTTTAAAGTTCAATTTGAAGCTTTAAACGAGTGCTTTCCACTCCCAGACTAAGCATAAAGTAAAATTTCGAGTTTAGAAAAGCCCCGTGAAAATTTGTCGAGGGTCGCGCAGCGACCCGAGACAAATTTTCTGGGCTTTTCTAAACTCGAAATTTTACTTCATGCGCCACTCGTATAAAACACTAATATACTGTGAAATTTATCTATATTTGAACCTCACTTGAAATCAGTGTTTTATACGCGTGGCGCATAAAGTAAAATTTCGAGTTTAGAAAAGCCCAGTAAATTTGTCTCGGCTCGACAAATTTTCACTCGTTTAACGTTACAAATTGAATTCATTTATAAAGTACACGTATTCCAAATTTAGCCTATTTTCTGTAAATCGGTAGATATTCCTTGTTTTTTTTTTTAAGTTCAATTTGAAGCTTTAAACGAGTGTTTTCCACTCCCAGACTAAGCATGAAGTAAAATTCCGAGTTTAGAAAAGCCCCGTGAAAATTTCTCGACCCGAGACAAATTTTCCGGGCTTTTCTAAACTCAAAATTTTACTTTTACATAAATTAGTACTTTTTGTGAGTACATTAAATAAGATATTTTCTTAATCAGTTTGCTTCAAAGAAATTAAAAATTAATTTTCTTAAGGAAATAACAAAAGGCTACTGTTTTTGAGTACTCCAGTAATTTACTCACAAACAGTATCATTTTGTTATATTCTCGAGAAAATTATTTTTTGTTCATAATCATTTTGCTAAGAAAGAACTTGAGATTGTAATAAACAAGTACGTTTTGTGAGTAATGTGTTGCAGTTATTTTCTTTTAATAATAGAGTTGTTTATAATAATTATAATGATGGTGTATTATTTTTAATTAAAATCTGTGTTATTAATTAATTACAAGAGTTAGGAATTTTCACAGGCAACTAGTCCCCTCTTGTGTAATTATTGCAAATTAACACATTTAGTTCGAAGTGAGGCGATGTACATGTCGTGGAACATTAATTTCCCTGAAAATTAATCCTAATTTGGTGTGTAACAATCTGTATCTGCATAAATTATGGCACGCACTCCCGAGTCGTACAATTTAACAATTTAATCAACGCAAGAACTTTTGACGTGTTACAATTTATCAGTTAGCAAAATTATAATAATTGATTGATTGGTAAGGTTAAATTACATTTTTATATTGCTGTTTAGTTTTATTTTCTTTCCTTAATCCTGGTGCCTTTCTACCCTCTTCAGGCAAGGCCGTAGCCAGGGGGGGGGATATGGTAGTTCACCCCCCCCCTCTCCCCAACTGCTGTTTAAAACATACCGCTAAACTTTACATTGCATCAGTGTTTTCCTCTCCCAGGCTAAGCATGAAGTAAAATTTCGAGTTTGAATTAATTATTATTATAGCCCCATAAAAAGTTGTCGAGGGTCGCGCAGCGACCCGAGACAAATTTTCTGGTCTTTTCTAAACTCGAAATTTTACTTCATGCGCCACGCGTATAAAACACAGATTTCAAGTGAAGTTCGAATATACATTCATTTCACAATATTTAAGTGTTTTATACGCGTGGCGCATGAAGTAAAATTTCGAGTTTAGAAAAGCCCAGAAAATTTGTCTCAGGTCGCTGCGCGACCCTCGACAAATTTTCCCGGGGCTTTTCTAAACTCGAAATTTTACTTCATGCTTAGCCTGTTAGTGGAAAACACTGGTTTAAAGATTTAAATTACATTCTTTTAATAAACTGAGCGTCGGCAAATGTACAAAGTATGCTAATGTATACTTACAAAAAATTGTCATGTTCGGTGTTACATAAAACTCTCTGTATGTATACCTAAAAGAAACATTTCCTGTATATCCGAGATTTTGATATTTATATAAATATCATGATATTTCCGAACCATGGTTTAAATTACATTTACCTCATTGTGATTTAAACTAAACTTAATTAAAACCACTATTGAGCAACTGTCCCTAAGTCAAATATTGTGAAAGCACTTTTTCTTGAAATCAACTCGTCTCCAAGTATACCCACATATTTTTTGGTCGGTAATGAAATAAATAGGTAATAATTATCTTCTGGCTTACAAAACCGATGTCTGAAGTGGTGATTTTGAAATCGGTGCTCGGTTTCAGATCATTAAATAATGATGATAGACCCAAGGAACGAAATGTCGAGTCATTAGTTGTATTAAGCCGCAATTAAAATCACCTGTAACGTCTAATGTGTAGACAGTTTTCAAGGGTCCGTTTTAGAAATTTATAAGGTGAACATAATTGGGGTTGCACTAAGAGGTAATACGAGTATAATTTGAAGGTAGCTATTATAAGGAATTTAATTAAAAATATTGTAGCGAAGATATAATTTTTAAAATGAATTTAATGATCCCTGCGTGCCTTTTTCTTCAACTGTTACACTAATATTCTAGAATAACGAGTATTCTTTGGTTTAGTGTTGCTTAAAATTGTATGGAAAATACAAACTTTTAAACTTATTTATATGAATATTTATTGTGAAGTTTAAAATATACTCCTTACCAAGAATAATTCAAATTCAAAAATATTTGAATTCGAGAATTCATTCCTAATTTTTTGTAATTTCTCCTTTCATTTTTAATTTTTATTTGTTAGTTGGTTTGAAATGAATTTGACCTAAATGTTACATATACTTTAATAGAGCGTTGTAATAAATCAAATAAGATAAATATTTCATTATATAATTCAATACCCGGAAGTGTATTTGCACAAGAAGTAGTTGTTTGAATGGGTATTAAGTTGTCTTATTAATTAAGACGTATTTTTTTGCATTTTACACGCATTTTCGTAAATTTTATATATTATACTCCAGAGCTGGGACGAATCCTCGTAAAAAGGGTACGAATCACGAATTCGAATCACATAATATGATTTGAATCACGAATACTCGAATAATGGATTCTCAAGAGATAAATATGATTCCAATCAAAGATTCGAATCCTGTTTTTTCGAAAATTTTACTTTATGATTAATCTGTGAGTGGAAAACACTCGTTTAAAGCTTTAAATTGAATTTAAAAGAAAACAACAACCAATATTTGAAGATTTACAGTATAAACGCTGTAATTGGGACATGTATACTTAAAAGAAAAACTCCCTGTATTTTATACCCAAATAAGGATGTAGTTAAGACGACAATATGCTAAGTTTTATGCATTTAGATAGCGGTCGACTTCCTCTTAAGCACAATTTTAAGCTTCAATCGGTTACTGTTTCAATGATAATCAACTTTGAACTTTTGTAATTCTGTCATACATCAATGCTAGTTTTTTTTTATACTGACACAAATGAAGGGCTTATTGTAATAACTTGACATGCCACAAGTAAAGAGAACTGATATACTGTACTTTGAAATTTTGAAAGAATGTATTACTATGATATTAAGAATTGATAGTAGATTGTTTGACAAGTTTTAAAAGCTTTGGTTTGCATGCGAATATGAGCATACTGTATGCGAATACAATCACGAATACAAATCCTTTAAGGATACATTTGATTTTGTTATTTTTTTTTTCAACCATTTATATATATATATATATATATATATATATATATATATATATATATATATATATATATATATATATATATATATATATATATATATTGTTACCAGTTGTTTCAACAAAAATATTTAAAACCTAATTATTTATTATTAACACTGAACATCGTTGATAACAGACTAAACATCTGATTCCCTGTTACTCTGATTAAAGATATATTTGTGTGTTTCTGAACTTCGCTTCAAATCAGTGTTTTGTACGCGTGGCGCATGAAGTAAAATTTCGAGTTTAGAAAAGCCCGAAAATTTGTCTCGGGTCGCTGCGCGACCCTCGACAAATTTTCACAGGGCTTTTCTAAACTCGAAATTTTACTTCATGCTTAGTCTGGGAGTGGAAAACACTCGTTTAAATGAAGACAACCTTATACAAGACTGTCTCAGTTTAAACCGAGTCGACATACATAGATATTTCTAATAAAATTGTTTTTATCACCAACTGCTTTTAAAATGATATATTATGTATATGTTCGTTCGGTTGTGGAATATGGTTCTTGTGTCTGGTCACCACATCAAAAAACATATATTAATATGATTGAAAATATCCAAACAAAATTTTTGGAGATAATGCTGTATAAATCAGGATATAATAACGAGAGAAATATTAATACAATCTGTACAGAATTTTGAATTGATAAATTGTGCTGTAGAAGGTTATTTGCGAATATGTGTTTTTTTCTATAAATTAATTTCTTGTCAAGTGGAGTGTACATTTCTGTTGGATCAAGTAGGTTTTCATATAAATACTACAAATCGTTTAACCAGACATATACCACTATTTTCCATACCATTTCACAAATCTAACTATGGAATTAATAGTCCACTTCTCGCTTTATGCGCACGTCAAACAAACTGTCGCTAAATCCAAACTTTCATCTTTTTAGTAAGTCTCTCTGTAAATTCGTATCCGGTCTCAAACGTATTCAGGTTTGTTATTGTATGTAACTTGCCACATCCATATATGTATAAATGAAATTGCCAATTCTTGGTTGGAGAATACTTCAAACATTAAAAGTGCGATTCTTTTCACAATCTAAAATAAGTTAGTCTTACAAAGACTATATCAAACACTCATTGAAACAACTACTTCCCGGGCTAATGCCCCGACGGACATTGAATTATACAACAAGTGTTTGCTGTTACATACAGCAACCTACTGCAAGTGCAACAATTTGGGTCAAATTATTCAGGCCATCTATAGACGCGTTTCGAGGTTTATCTCTCATCAGTATAGCTTTGCCATTCCCTCTAAACAATTCGACACCCCAGACTGGCGGTCACGTTACCGTTCAAACATAAGTATAAATGAAATTGCCCATTCTTGGTTGCAGAATTATACTTATGTTTGAATTTTGTAATAGCTTTAAGTATTTTGTATATTTAAATGTAAAAAATGGATTTTTCCGTAAATAAATAAGTAAATAAATAAATCAAACTGAATTTGCTATGAAATTCAAACATAATAAGTAAAAACCAGTATATTTTCAATTTCACAATATTTCAGTGTTTTATCCTTTTCGCTACGCCAAGATTTTTTCCTTGGTCTTTTAATATAACTTTCTTCTGTGGGAAACCTCCATTTTGTTAACTTGTTTTCATTGTTTTTGTTAATATTTAAGTTAATTTGATAATTTTTTACGTATTTTGTAATTTGCCTGCTGATTTTAACAAATTTAATAATGTCATATGGCTTTTTTGTTAGTGTTTTGGTAAATTTGAATATAATTTTACGACTTTTCTCTGACTTTCCTGGTTTTAATGATATTCAGTGAATTTTTTATCCACGCAATTTTCAGGCATTCTTCGATTTTATAATAGAGTTCAATTTGAAGCTTTAGACGAGTGTTTTCCACTCCCAGACTAAACATGAAGTAAAATTTCGAGTTTAGAAAAGCCCCGTGAAAATTTGTCGAGGGTCGCGCAGCGACCCGAGACTAATTTTCGGGCTTTTCTAAACTCGAAATTTTACTTCATGCGCCACGCGTACTAAACACTGATTTTAAGTGAAGTTCAGAAACATACAAATACATCTTTAATCAGAGTAGCAGGGAATCAGATGTTTAGTCTGTTATCAACGATGTTCAGTGTTAATAATAAATAATTAGGTTTTAAATATTTTTGTAAAAACAACTGGTAACAATATTTATATATAAATGGTTGAAAAAAAAATAAAATACCTCAAAATCAAAGTCATTACTGTATAAAGTCGACTCGGTTTAAACTGAGACAGTCTTGTATAGGGTTGTCTTCATTTAAACGAGTGTTTTCCACTCCCAGACTAAGCATGAAGTAAAATTTCGAGTTTAGAAAAGCCCTGCGTAGAAAATTTGTCGAGGGTCGCGCAGCGACCCGAAACAAATTTTCACGGGGCTTTTCTAAACTCGAAATTTTACTTCATGCGCCACGCGTATAAAACACTGATTCAACGAGAAATTTAAAAAGACATAAAAGACAGTTTTTCATGTTAATCCTCACAATTAATTCGAATTATTTTTGACGATTCAAATCCTTTTGTAAGTATTTGAATCCTTTTATAAATATTCGAATCCTTTTATAAATATTCGAATCTTTTTATATATATTCGAATCCGCAATATGCTTGCACTTCCTCTATCTCATATATTTAATTTATGTCTCCTTCACAATACCGTTCCTAACCGCTGGAAAAGTACGCGCATCGTACCCGTTTTTAAATCTGGTAATAAAAGAGATGTCCTTAATTATCGACCTATAGCTATCATCTCAAATGTTGCTAAATGCTTTGAGTTGACATTATGTAAATTCATTAATCTCTACATTAATAACAAATTATCATCTAGGCAACATGGGTTTAGACCTAATAAATCAACGTTATCCAACATTTTGCAAATGACGCAAACTCTCTCGGATTATTTAGACAACGGAATCCAAGTCGACGTAATTTACACCGATATATCAATAGCTTTTGATAGAATCGATCACGGTATACTTGTAAATAAGCTAAGCCTAGTTGGGCTCTCAACAAACCTATGTAATTTACTTTACAATTACCTTACCAACAGACTGTTATTTGTTGAATACAAAGGGTTTAAGTCTCATCAATTTATTGCTTCTTTGAGTGTCCCCCAAGACTCCAACCTCGGACCGGTACTGTTTAATTGCTTTATTAATGATATTGCTGATATAGTTAATCATAACATGTTAATGTTTGCTGACGATTTGAAAATTTATCATTCTATTAATACTTTAGACGATTGTGTGTTTCTTCAGCATAATCTCGACCTGATAGTAACGTGGTGCAAGAACAACAGCATCACTTTAAACGTTTTAAAATGTAAGACATTGTCTTATACTAGGAATAAGTCACAAATAACATTCGATTATATAATTAATGGCTCTGTATTATCCCATGTTGAGACTTTCAAAGACTTGGGAGTGTTATTTGACAAGAAACTATCTTTTAATAGTCATGTCATGAAAGTAGTATCGACCGCAAAACGTTCGTTGGGCTTCATAATACGAAATACTAAACCTTTTAAGAATATAGATGCCATTAAAATACTATACTATTCGTTTGTAAGATCTAAACTTGAATATGCCTGTTGCGTTTGGGATCCATACTACGCAAAATATTCTTTGATGGTCGAGGCCATCCAGAAGAAATTTGTCAAATATCTTCACTTTAAGAAGTTTGGTTCATATCCTGGAACTGATTATAATTATATTGAACTATTGCGTGAATTCAACTTACACTCGTTAGAAAGTCGCCGAAAATCGCATGCAGTGACCACCTTGTATAAAATACTCAACAATCGTATGGATTGCTCTGACTTACTTGCACGAATTAATATTAATGTGCCTGTTAATAGAAGGAACAAACGTCTTTTCCAGTTATCATACCCAAATACAAATATTATGCTCAAGTCACTAGTGTATTCAATGTGTTCATTATATAATAATGTGTTATCACTTCATCCGGATATTGACATTTTTAATTGCATATCTTCTAAGGCGTTCTTCGACTTGATTATTGAGTATTTCGAATAATTTGCGTTCATATTGTATTGTATTTTGCGTATACTGTTTTTCCTTTACTGTTTAGTGTCAATCTTTATTTTATATTGTTTCATATGTTTTAATCAATCTGTAACTGGATTCGTCTGTTGATTGAAATAAATAAATAAATAAATAAATCCTTTTATATGGATTCGACATTTGGATTCGAATACGAATCCTCTTAAAAAAATGTAACTAATCCGGATCACGAATCCAGTTGAACTAAAGTATTCGAATGCCTCTTTTGAACCCTCTAAAAGGAATCGAATCCAGGATTCGAATCCTGAATGATTTGAATCCTGCCCAGCTCTGTTATACTCCATATGTTTGATCCAATGTTAATACATATGTTTCGAAAGCGTAAACGCCATCTAATGCCCCTTAGCTCAAGTTCGAAATATATGCAAATTGCACAGGCCGTAATAAATGGTCAAAGATGTTCAGTATTCTTCAAGCACTGGTTCGGCAGTATACTGATAATGGCGTTGAAGCCTGAAACGCGTATATAGTTATCCGGTGAATGAATGAGTACTGAAAACAAATTCATATTCTTAATGTTAATACAGTTTACACATACTTATTTTGTCTAACGAAATCAAAAATCGCAGTTTTAAATAAATAAATTATCTTGCTCTCTAGAATTTTTGCGCTGATGTAAAAAAATTGATTAACAAAAAAATTCGTGATACCCTCGGTTTTTTTATAAATGAAGAATTAATTAATAAATAAAGGGTATGGAAAACCAATACGTGTGGATTTTTTTAACATGATAAAATAATCATAATAATTACATTTAATTCTTCATATGAAAGAAAATACTCTTTCCATTAAATAAATTCAAGTTTTAATGAAACATCTTTTATAAATTATAAATGGTGTAAAAAAACAGTCATGATTAGAGTTGGCTGGACATCATCTAAGCCAATTCTTCTCGTGACTATTTTTTTAACACCACTTATTAATTTTTAAAAGATGTATCACTGAATAAAGAATATTCTGTATTTGTTTTTATTGATTGTGTACTATTCTTACTTTTACATAATATATAAAATTACGAAAAAACTATTCGTGAAAATGCAAACAGTGTCTTAATTAAAAAGACAATTTAAGACGATAAATATCCATTGAAACAACTACTTCCCGTGCAAGTTGTTTCAATGGATATTTATCGTCTTAAATTGTCTTATTAATTAAGACACTGTTTGCATTTTCACGAATAGTTTTTTCGTAATTTTATATATTATGTTTAATGTGTGCAAACTATAAGAAGCGTAAGCTTATTTTCTCGAATTCAAATAGTTTTGAATTTGAATTTATCTTATTCTTACTTTATTCAATTAATTTGTATTTCAAACATTTGTATGAATGAGTGTTTTTGACCACTCATTATTTATTTTTACGTTGTATGCATAAGTAATGAAGAGAAAAGATGAGCGTTCCTTGGATGAAATTTATATTAATGATCTGCAGAATTATATTGATTGGAATGTTGTTAAGGCATATTTATACAAATCAAAAAGATTTGTGTTGTGTGTGTGGTAAAAATAGCCGGAGTGCATCCGTGGGATAAATACGTGCAAAAACATTTCAAGGCGAATCCGCTATAAATAGCGCGAAATCTGAAATATTAAGGCTAACCGGAGTGAGGCCGATCCCTCTTTTTAATTCCTTCTCGTCTGATGGACCATAACATATTTTCATTTAGTTTCCGTCACTGAAATCAAGGTCGAAAATCCTGAAAGTAAAAATAACTGATATTTTTACAAGGAAACTGTTATTGATTATGTTTATTAATACGATATTATTTGTAATAATAACTATATTAGTAATAATAGATTCAATCTCTTGAATTAATTTCTCATCTGGCACTTGGTGAAACATATTACACTATGTAAAGTTAATTAAAGGAAAGGCACTTGGTATTGTTTCACAATTAAATCTTTATTCCGACTAGTTTCGGTTTGTTAGACCATTCCTTTGAAATTGGTCTAACAAACCGAAACTAGTCGGAATAAAGATTTAATTGTGAAACAATACCAAGTGCCTTTCCTTTAATTAACTTTACATAGATTCAATCGTTTTTAAATCAATTTTTTTTACAAAAAAAGATCTAAGATTATTATATGGCTCTAAAATGCGTAACTTAGGAGGGTGGTTGTGGAAATTTTGCACATGGGGTGGATATTATAATCACGTGGGTATACATTTTGGAAGAGGAGAATTTACTTAATAAATAGGGATATAAAGGGTGGGCCATCTGACGGTTTCTTTTTGAAATTGCTATTTAAACTACACCGTTGGATATTTTTAAATGATTGTTGCTGTATTTAAGAAAGTACACCTTCCGATTATTTGTGGAAAACAATTGCAGTTAAATAGCCGCCGCGGCTAGCTTAACAGTCTATATATATAGATATACATATATTTTTCTATGTTATTATATAGCAAAGATGCTAAATAAAGATTATTATTATTATATACAGTAGTCCATATCCTTTTCACCCAATTTTGCTGTACATTTTCGGTTGTTTGTGGCTCTATTTGGCGAATAGTTAGAAGAATATTTTTCTTCAGTGCGTCAATGGTTTTGATCGTTGGAGTAACAACGGTCCTTAACATATTCCAATAGTCCAACGGGGACAAATCGGAGCTGCGCGATGGCCAATTAATATCTCCAAAACGACTCATAACACAGTTACAAAACTTAGTGTGCAAAAGATCGATAGTTTCACGGCTGGTGTGGGATGTTGCTCCATCCTGCTGAGCAAAAGCTCGTCCAAGTCGGAATCGTCTAACAGCATGTCTCTGTAACGCACTCCATTGCGACACAGCACTCACTTTGGATTTTTTTTTTAAATTTCCCAACGTTGTTCCAGATTAAAACAATTCAAATCTTACAGCGGAGGTTTGACACTACATTTATGTCAATATGTCAAGCGCATCAGTGTTGCCAATGTAGAAATAACACTTAGTTCAAAAACAAACTAATAGATGGCCCACCCTTTAGATATTACAATTTTACAAGTTATGAATTGTTGACAGTTTAATAAGTCAATAACAATAAAAGTAATATCACATTTATCAGCAATTCAATATAGTAAAATAATACACAATATAATAATAATAATAATAACATGTTTATCACCCAACAAGATAAACATTAATACAATACAAAATTAAAGACACGATAAAAAAAATAACAAACAGAATTATATTGGTTGGATCACAATATACGGTGGTATTTTTGAGCATAAGTTTATAATTTAAATTTAACCTAAATTTAAATTATAAACTTATGGGCATTCCACTAATCAATTACTCGTTTTCATTTTTTTTCTTTTTAATGAAAAAGGGTTTAAAACATTAACGATTAAAAACATGACGTGTTTAAAGCATGTTTAAAACATTTTTAAAACGTGTTTGAAACAGAACATACAGTGCATTTTTCTTTTCAGTATACATATCCCGATAATTAGAGCGTTTTTTTTAAATTTGCGGGAATTCGTTGTTTAAAAGCGGTTAATTTAGTACTTTTAACGAGTGTTTTCCACTCCCAGACTAAGCATGAAGTAAAATTTCGAGTTTAGAAAAGCCTAAGAATTTGGATTGGCCGCGTAGCGAAGCGGAGCGGCCAATCCAAATTAGGCTTTTCTAAACTCGAAATTTTACTTCATGCGCCACGATTAAAAACATTGATTTACAGTGAAGTTCAAAATCACACACACATACAACAACAATTATAGGCAACCTAAATATACGTTAGAGTTATTGGGTTGCCTATAATCACTGTTTTAAACAATTTGTTCAGCACAAAATTTAACTCACGTTTTATTCACATCTACATATTATATTGCTAAAGCCGTATATTTTAAACTTTAAGTTATTTCAGTGTTTTATACGTGTGGCGCATGAAGTAAAATTTCGAGTTTAGAAAAGCCTAATTTGGATTGGCCGCTTCGCTTCGCTACGCGGCCAATCCAAATTTTCGGGCTTTTCTAAACTCGAAATTTTACTTCATGCTTAGTCTGGGAGTGGAAAACCCTCGTTTAAAAATTTAAGTTTATAAGTTAAATTTAACCAAAATTTAAATTATAACCTTATCGGCATTCCACTAATCAATTACTCGTTTTCATTTTTTAAAATTAAAACAGCGATTAAAACATTAACGATTAAAACCATGTCTAAGACGTGTTTAAAACATGTTTAAGACACGTTTAAAACGTGTTTAAAACAGAGCATACAGGGCACTTTTCTTCTCAGTATACATATCCCGAGAATTACAGCGTTTTTTTTTTTTAATTTTCGGGAATTCGTTGTTTCAAAGCTGTTAATTTAGAGCTTTTACCGAGTGTTTTCCACTCCCAGACTAAGCATGAAGTAAAATTTCGAGTTTAGAAAAGCCTAAAAATTTGGATTGGCAGCGTAGCGAAGCTTAGCGGCCAATCCAAATTAGGCTTTTCTAAACTCAAAATTTTACTTCATGCGCCACGCGTAAAAACATTGATGTATAGTGAAGTTCAAAAACACACACACATACAACAACAATTATAGGCAACCTAAATAAACGTTAGAGTTATTGGGTTGCCTATAATCACTGTTTTAAACAATTTATTCAGCACAGAATTTAACTCACGTTTTATTCACATCTACAAATTAGATTGCTAAAGCCGTATAGTTTGAACTTTAAGATATTTCAGTGTTTTATACGCGTGGCGCATGAAGTAAAATTTCGAGTTTTCGAGTTTAGAAAAGCCTCCGCTTCGCTACGCGGCCAATCCAAATTTTCAGGCTTTTCTAAACTCGAAATTTTACTTCATGCTTAGTCTGGGAGTGGAAAACCCTCATTTAAAGATTTAAATTCATAAGTTAAATTTAACCAAAAATTAAATTATAAACTTATGGGCGTTCCACTAATCAATTACTCGTTTTCATTTTTTTTAATTAAAACAGCGTTTAAATCATTAACGATTAAAAACATGTTTAAGACGTGTTTAAAACAGAACATACAGGGCATTTTATTTTCAGTATACATATCCCGATAATTACAGATTTTTTTAAATTTGCGGGAATTCGTTGTTTCAAAGCGGTTAATTTAGGGCTTTTACCGAGTGTTTTCCACTCCCAGACTAAGTAGAAGTAAAATTTCGGGTTTAGAAAAGCCTAAGAATTTGGATTGGCCGCGTAGCGAAGCGGAGCGGCCAATCCAAATTAGGCTTTTCTAAACTCGAAATTTTACTTCATGCGCCACGCTTAAAAACATTGATTTACAGTGAAGTTCAAAAACACACACACACATACAACAACAATTATAGGCAACCTAAATATACGTTAGAGTTATTGGATTGCCTATAATCACTGTTTTAAACAATTTGGTCAACACAGAATTTAACTCACGTTTTATTCACATCTACAAATTAGATTGCTAAAGCCGTATATTTTGAACTTTAAAATATTTCAGCGTTTTATACGTGTGGCGCATGAAGTAAAATTTCGAGTTTAGAAAAGCCTAATTTGGATTGGCCGCTCCGCTTCGCTACGCGGCCAATCCAAATTTTCAGGCTTTTCTAAACTCGAAATTTTACTTCATGCTTAGTCTGGGAGTGGAAAACCCTCGTTTAAAGATACAAATGAACATCTTTTAAAAAGCAACGAATGTTGTAAAATTGACAGTGTATGCTTACGTATACCTTTTAGAAAAGCCTAATTTTGATTGGCCGCGTAGCGAAGCGGAAATTTTTAGGCTTTTCTAAACTCGAAATTTTACTTCATAATTTGTTTGGGGTTTTAGCAAGGGGCTGAATTTAGAACAGGATGATGCCCCCTTAGGAACTATTAATTCTTAGGTATTCTGGGCACGTTGTTCGTACAATGCGTATTTTTTTGAGTTATTTTGGTTTGCCAGGTTAAATGGTACACCCGGTATATCGGAGTTTTTAAATATCGGTATATAGCATGATAAATATCTAGATAGATATCTGGTGATGTATATCGTCGAAGCCTGATTTAAACTAAGTTGAAAACTGTTAGCCATTAGAGAAAAATGACTAATTGTTTTATTGAGTTAGGTGGAGTATTTAATCAGAATAAAAAACACATTTATTCCTTACTTCACTTTTATTTTTATTCGTTAGATGTACATTTCGTACATTAGTTATTAATAATGTGTGCTTGGCACTCGAAATGTACATCTAACGAATAAAAATTAACGTGAAGTAAGGAATAAATGTGTTTTTTATTAATTTGATTATAAGAACATTTTATCTAAATTATTATGGTAAAAAGAAACGGAGACTATGAATTAATAGTAGTTGTTAATAGGGTCTTTAGTAGACATGTCTTTTTCAAACATCTGCACGATAACTTTCTATTTTGCAAAATCACCTATGTTTACCTGAAATAACCCCTAAAAAAAAAAAAAAACCACCAACAAACACCGGTCCGTAAAAAAAAACCTCCGATTTTCGGAAAACCCCTTTCATCTTATCATCAATAGAAACAGTTTTTCCTGCCCTATACAACTTTTTAGATCCAGATGCGTGATCCAACTGGCGAATTTTTACGGCAGAAACGAAGAAGAAAAAAAAAAAACGCAGACCCATTTTATGGTCGCTGAAAAGAGATAATAAGACTCGGGTCGTGTACAGGCTTTATATTATGGGCACCGCATTCCTCCGGTGGCTAAATGGTTTCCTACACAGCTGATGGAATATACTGAACAGCTGATGTGACGTCAAGAGTCCGCATGTTTCCTGTCACCTGGAAGGCCTCTCTGCTCCATTCTTAAATTCTTAAATTGCTTGTCGCCCTTGGGGCTTTTTCACCGACGCACCACCCTCGTGGAATTTATATTTAACCCCCTACAACCTGTTATTTTCAATAGAGGAATGGAGAGGGTGCACGCGGTGAAATGCTTTTAAAATCAGCTGTTTTTCGGAGTTTGGATCCATTTATCTAGTCGTATTTTCAAATGACAACTATGGAAAAATATTGTTAACAAATCAACCCAACAGTCCTGGCGAGTCCAAACTTTTCATGACTAAATATTTACATTTCATTTCGCTTTTGCACAGTGCTAAAAATGAGACTTCATCAAAATATCCACACTTCTATCTACATTTTTGACATAGTTTTGATAATTTTGTTTAAATAAAAAATTGAAGTATTCGTATATACTAACTTTTAGAAATTAAAATACCTGTAATATTTTGCAGTTACTCCGTTAAAATAAGCAATTTACATTAAAAATCGTGTGCTTAATGATACGGGAATTGTAAATATTATCTTTAAAACCAATTGTGTTATAATAGTTTTGTTCCCAAAGCCCATTTTGCTAAAACAAAAAAAAAACAATCTGCTCATTAAAATTTCAATTTTAAATATTATACATCAAGTGAATTAAACACGATTTTATTCACGAAAAGATTTTTGATTTCACGAGCGCCTCGGCGCGAGTGAAATCATTTCTTTGAGTGAATAAAGGTGTTTAATTCACATGGCGTATATATGTTTTTATTCAATTTTGACGAAATTGTAAAGAAAATGTACTTTACATTTATTTTTAAATAAATGTTGAAAAACCATGTAGACTGTGAAATCCATTTTCATGACGACGTATTATTTATAATTTTCAAAATTTGTAAAACTTCTATCTCGTGTCACAAAAATGTCTGAACTCACTGGAGTATTTCAAGTTTAGTTGTTGTAATTGTTTATATAACAAATTTTTTAACTCACTAGTGACCTAAACAAATTTTAGTTCACTAGTGAATAAAACCTTGTTTATTACGGTTGTTATGGAGTTAATAATGTCGATTTAAATTAACAAAATTGAATAAAAAAATTTAAAAATTTCTTTCAGAGAGACTGGATATTTTGATCGGGTCCTCTAAAAATGAAGCAATCAAACAATTGAGTTTCTATACAGGGTGCCCGTATTTCAACAGAATGTATGGGGATCTCAGTTATTTAAAGAGATAGAGAGTCGGTTAAATTGGGGCAAAGTTGCACATTTTAGGGCCTAAAAATAATATAAACACAATTTTGAAATATCTTTTTTTGTTTTAAAATATCTTTCACAATGTTCTCATTAATCACTTGGTGAATCATGATTAATATAAAATTAGAAGCCGAAACTAGTCGGAATAATAAGTAAAACGTTAGTGAAAGAAACCAAGTGTTTTTATTTCAAATTTTATATCTTTTTTTGTTATCGAGATATCAACAAAAACAACATTTTTTGAAAAATCGTTTTTATTTGTTTATTCAAAAACTACTGAATCTGGACCTTTAGAACTTTGACAACGTTTGATGAGGAATCTAGTAGCGTATTTTTTTAAAGATATCTATAACATTTACAATTTTTGTTTTTCTTATGGGCGCCATTTTGAATTTTTATATTTTTTGAAAGAATATATTTTTTAACTCAGTGATGTGCCACACACATAATTTATTTTAGATTTGATATTTTTAATTAAAATATTTTCTTTTTTGCAAAGAGTGCCTTCGAAACAATGACGTCATATCTATTAATCAATAAAATCTTGACAGCAGTCAATCATTGTTAGCAGTTAAATTATTTAATCTGTCAATATTTTGTAATAATAATAATAAGTATCGATTATCACACAAAACATAAATGAAAAAAATGGTGATGTGTCCATCATAGCACTTTCCCCGTTAAAGATACGATAACCTAAATATCAACAGTTTGGAAAAGTTGGACAAACTAAATTTATTTTATTGTTATTATTATTACCCCAAAACTATTCACAAAAAATGTAATTCACATTTAAGCGTTATATATTTTTAACTTTACTGTAAATCAGTGGTTTATACGCGTGGCGCATGAAGTAAAATTTCGAGTTTAGAAAAGCCCCGTGAAAATTTATCTCGGGTCGCTGCGCGACCCTCGACAAATTTTCTACGCGGGGCTTTTCTAAACTCGAAATTTTACTTCATGCTTAGCCTGGGAGTGGAAGACACTCGTTAGTTTAAAATAAATCACTGGTAACAGGTAATGTGTTTTAACAACACTTATGGGTCCTAGGAGTTGTCAAATGAGTGAGTTACTCAACTGTTTCCAAGGCACTCTTTACAAAAACAAAATATTAAAATTTTAGATATAAAATGTACA
This sequence comes from Philonthus cognatus, assembly GCA_932526585.2. Classification (NCBI taxonomy): domain Eukaryota; kingdom Metazoa; phylum Arthropoda; class Insecta; order Coleoptera; family Staphylinidae; genus Philonthus; species Philonthus cognatus. The sequence goes on along the minus strand of OW052247.1, from coordinate 50,114,053 downwards.
ATAAACTATAAGTATGATACATCATTGAATTCAGAAAAAAATATTTTTTTAAGAAATATGAAAATCCAAAATGTCGTTTATAAGAAAAACAAAAGTTGGCTATTTTCCCTGGGTAAATATTATAGTTATCTTAAAATAAAATATGTTGCTAGATTTCTCGCTAAAAAGTGCTTCTATAATGTCAAAGTTGTAAATGCCTGGATTCAGTGATTTTTTTAATAAAAAGAAAATAAAAACGAAATTTCAAAAAATCCGTTTTTTAACCATATTTCAAAAACGAAAGAAAATATTTAAAATTTGTTTCTAGATTATTATTAGGCCCTAAAACGCGCAATTTTTCCCTAATTTAACCGACTCTCTATCTTTACTTTACTTTACTTTATTGGTGTTATTAAATCAGTTTACACAGGTCAAGAATACACATATAAGTAGTGAGATAAATTAAGACATATAACAATAATAAATAAATATAAGCACAAAATAATATAGGAAGAGTACAGGTTTTAATTATGAGTAGTTACAATTAAAATCAACTTAAGACTTACATACAATAAATAAAGAGTAAATGTGTTAAAATTCGACTGTGCTGGATACGTTACTGTAGTCATTTATAAGACATTCATTTAATGTGTAGAATGCTTTGGCAGCGAGGTATTTCTTTATCGTAATTTTGAATTTTGCCTGATTTGCTGACTTAATTATATCTGGTAGCAAGTTGTATATTTTTGGCCCGTAGTAATTGGTGCCATTCCGTGACTTATTGAGACGCATGTGATTTAGACAAATTTTTGACGCAGTTCTTGTGTCGTGGCGATGTCTCAGCGAGTGCAGGTCGTATATCTCTTCAAATAACCAAGATCCCTATACATTCTGTTGAAATACGGGTTGCTATATTTTGTATTATTTTTTTTAAATTGTTTTAAAATCGAAAACAGTCAGAATAAAAATAGTTTTTTTTTAATGTTTGTAAAGCAATAATAGTCAAGTTTTGAAGATTCAAGTAAAAATTTCGAGTATAATATTTTAATTCATACATTTTTGCAATCACATAAACTACTGGAAAACCTTCAACAGCATTCTTTTAGAACAGATACTTCCGTTTTGCATTTACTTTAAGCAAGTGGGTGTTATACCTGCCATCTTGATGAAAAAAAAACTAGTCTGTGAATTTTGAATATTTCCTGTTTACAAATGTGCGCAATATAATAATATTGAAATATTTGTTGTGACTGAGGAGAACGATAAGTCACCTCATTATCCTAATTTCCAGAATTTTAATTTTGCAATGTCATAAATATTCAAAATAGTAAGGGAACAAAATATTTATATAAAATTTACTAAATTTATTGAGAATTAAAAAAAATACTTTCCCTAGTTTATCTTGTAAATTTGTTAACAATTAAAGCTTTCGTTAATGTTTTAAAGCTCTTTTACTTTTATTTCCTACTTTACAAAACTGGTTATTTCATAAACTGCAATTTTATTTCTAAAATCTAGATTTTTATTTATTTTTAATCTAAATAAAGACCGATTATTCTTCGATAAATCCTATAAATTACATAAGACTTATTTTTTTCCTTACTGTTCTATCAGTGTTTAAAAAAATCAAAAGTGAGAACCTGGAAATAATATCACAAATTTAACGATTTGATTTGTAAGAATGGAATAAAAATAAAATATTCATAACTACAATCTAAATTTTGACTTATATTCACTAATAGAACAGTAAAAAAAATTGATTCATAAAAAATGTACAGGATTTATAAGGGATGATTCGTCTTTGAGATTCTATAAAGGTTGATTAAGATTGCTTAACCCATTAACGGCCGAGCAATTATAGAGTTAACTCTTAAAGTTGATTTTAAAAAAAAAATTCTACACGTCTTTTAATGATTTTTACAAAAATATTTACATAAAATTTACTAAATTTATTGAGAATAAAAAAAAATACTTTCCCTAGTTTATCTTGTAAATTTGTTAACAATTAAAGCTTTCGTTAATGTTTTAAAGCTCTTTTACTTTTATTTCCTACTTTTTTACTTTCCTACTTATTAAACTGGAAATTTCATAAACTGCAATTTTATTTCTAAAATCTAGATTTTTATTTATTTTTAATCTAAATAAAAACCGATTATTCTTCGATAAATCCTATAAATTACATAAGACTTATTTTTTTCCTTACTGTTCTATCAGTGTTTAAAAAAATCAAAAGTGAGAACCTGGAAATAATATCACAAATTTAACGATTTCATTTGTAAGAATGGAATAAAAATAAAATATTTATAACTACAATCTAAATATTCACTTATATTCACTAATAGAACAGTAAAAAAATTGATTCATAAAAAATGTACAGGATTTATAAGGGATGATTCATTCGTCTTTAAGATTCTATAAAGCTTGATTAAGATTGCTTAACCCATTAACGGCCGAGCAATTATAGAGTTAACTCTTAAAGTTGATTTTAGGTAAAATTCTACACGTCTTTTAATGATTTTTACGAATGACTTATTGTATTACATACTGTGAATTTTTCTTTTAAATATACATAATGTATACGATGTAAATGCAAGGCATTCGTCGATTTTGTATAAAAACGTACAATATAAAGTTTAGAACCGACATCCCATCCCACAAAAAATAAAATTACAAATTTAACGATTTTAATTGTAAGAATGGAAAAAAATATTTATAACTACAATATCAATTTTGTTACTTTAAGTAAAACACTTTGTTTATAACTTTCAAAAATTGTTTATTTTGTATTCACAACAAATGTTTCGCCACACAGTGGCATCTTCAGGTGATAAACAAGTTCTTCACTTGAAGAAGCCACAGTGTGGCGAAACATTTGTTGTGAATACAAAATAAACAATTTTTGAAAGTTATAAACAAAGTGTTTTACTTAAAGTAACAAAATTGATATTGTGGTTATAAATATTTTTTTCCATTCTTACAAATAAAATCGTTAAATTTGTGTTTTACTTAAAGTAATGAATATGAACTTTCAACAACTATCAGCCACCTCGATTAATAATATCAATTTTGAGTTATATTCACTACTAAGACAGTAAGGAAAAAATTGATTCATAAAAATGCACAGGATTTATTAAAGAATGATTCGCCTTTGAGATTCTAGAAAGATTGATTAAGATGGGTAATAATATATAAATTAACAAAAATAATTAATCATGATTTAAATTAACAAAACAATAAAAAATTAAAGAATTTCAAAATTAAACAAGGGTTTTTCTAAAGATGCAGATGAAAAACAGATACTTTCAATTCTATCCTTACAAAAAAAATTGTTCAGTTTTTTAATGCAGTTATTTTGTTTCTAGAATCTCAATTTTGATTTTTTTTTAAACACTGATAAAACAGTACGAAAGAAAATTTTTCTTATGTAATTTATAGGACTTATCGAAGAATGATCGGTCTTTGATTAAGTTTGGAAACAAATAAAAACCTAGATTTTGGAAATAAAATTGAAGTTAAATAAAGGATTACTTAAACAATTTAAATCCAAATTTTTGGGCTATTCTAAGCACGAAGTTTTAACGGCCTAACAATTATAGAGGTAACTCCAAAAGTTAAGTTTAGGTGAAATTCTGCACTTCCTTTTATGATTTCTATGAATTTCTATTACATTTGGCATTTTTCTCTTAAATTTTTTACATAATGTATGCACTGTAAATTTTCAAGCATTCGTCGATTTTTGAATACTCTAAATTTAACGTTTCGAACGAGTGTTTCCACTCCTAGGTTAAGCATGAAGTAAAATTTCGAGTTTAGAAAAGCCTGAAAATTTGGTTTGGTTGCGTAGCGCGAAGCGCGGAGCGACCAAACCAAATTTTCAGGCTTTTCTAAACTCGAAATTTTACTTCATGCGCCACCCGTATTAAACACTGAAATATTATGAAGTTAGAAACACACTGAAAACATTTTTTTAAAGATGAGTAATAATCGAAATATTTTAATAATAAAATATTCAAATTTATATTCGCACATTCTTAAATGAGGTTAAATAATACAATTTATCAAATTACCTTATTTAGCAGTTTAATTAATAAAAAATAATCAAGGAGTGTAGACCTATGTTCAAAAATTAAAATCAATTTCTAATAATATAATTGATTAAAACCAAGTTTGGTTTTATTTCCTTCGGTCCATCCTTTTTCAACAATCTGGCTACGTTGATGGTATTTAGTTGAATGCTCTAAATTTGAAGGTTCGAACGAGTGTTGTCTACTACCAGACTAAGCATTAAGTAAAATTTCGAGTTTAGAAAAGCCTGGAAATTTGGTTTGGTCGCTCCGCGAAGCGGAGCGGCCAAACCAAATTTCCAGGCTTTTCTAAACTCGAAATTTTACTTCATGCGCCACCCGTATTAAACACTGAAATATTATGAAGTTAGAAACACACTGAAAACATTTTTTTAAAGATGAGTAATAATCGAAATATTTTAATAATAAAATATTCAAATTTATATTCCCACATTCTTAGACCTTATTAAAAATAATACAATATATCAAATTAACTTATTTAGCAGTTTAATTAATAAAAAATAATCAAGGAGTGTAAACCTATGTTCAAAAATTAAAATCAATTTCTAATAATATAATTGATTAAAACCAAGTTTGGTTTTATTTCCTTCGGTCCATCCTTTTTCAACAATCTGGCTACGTTGATGGTATTTAGTTTGACTTTTTGGTAATAAATTATTTTTAAAAAAATCCTGCAAATTTAAAGCATTATTACTAATATATAAAAAAATAACACTTCCAGAAAACATCCATAAATATATTATCAAAATCCTCAATTTCATTTACCAAAGCCAAACCATCCCCCAGGAATGGAAGCAGGGTATAATTACGTGCATATTAAAACACTAGTTTATCTTGTAAATTTGTAAACAATTAAAGTTTTCGTTAATGTTTTATAGCTCTTTTCCTTTTATTTCCTACTTTCCAAAACTGGTAATTTCATAAACTGCAATTTTATTTCTAAAATCTAGATTTTTATTTGTTTTTAAACTAAATTAAAGACCGATTATTTTTCGATAAATCCTATAAATTACATAGGATTGTTTTCCTTACTGTTCTATCAGTGTTTAAAAAAAAGTGAGATTCTGGAAATAAAATCACAAATTTAACGATTTAATTTGTAAGAATGGAATAAAAATCAAATATTTATAACAACAATCTCAATTTTGACTTATATTCACTAATAAAACAGTAAGAAAAAAATTGATTCATTATAAATTCACAGGATTTATAAGGGATGATTCGTCTTTGAGATTCTATAAAGGTTAATTAAGATTTTACCTAAAATCAACTTTAAGAGTTAACTCTATAATTGCTCGGCCGTTAATGGGTTACATTAACGGCCGAGCAATTATAGAGTTAACTCTTAAAGTTGATTTTAGGTAAAATTCTACACTTCTTTTAATGATATTTACGAATGACTTATTGATGTCACACAAGTTGTCCGGTTTATCGATGAAAAGACAAGTATTTTTAAAAAAAGGTATATGGTTGTAATCAGAATTATAAGGTCTATAAAAGTTGTAAAATAAAAAAAATCTAATTCCATTTAAAAAAATTCAAGATGGCGTCCGTATGTGAAAATTCTGAGAATCATTTTTTATTTTTTCACGCTAAATTGTTCAAGAAAATATCCCATTTAGAAATCCAAATTTTGGTGGTTCTGTTTTTAGCCGTCTTCACGTGAGAGCCGTGTATCCATACTTTGTAGCGATCCTGTATAATAAAATATAATTGTAAAAATTAAACAAACTGTAATTTATTAGTGCACAATAAAGATGTATATATACATAAAAAATAACATTATTTATAATTTAAAGTCTAGTTTAAATCGTAATTTAAATGTGCAATCAAATTATTGAATACTTCCTTCAAATCCTATTTCCATTAATAAAATATTGATTTGTAATCAATGCAATAACCATTGATTAAAAACTAACCTTCTTTTCGTATTCAATTGACTAATAATTTAAATATTAATACAATTTCGAACAAGTTTATATTTTTTATCACTTTCTTACGTTCACAAATTCACTATTTCTTCAGGAAGTAAATAATTACCTAAATTCTTTGGACAATTTATGTTCTTTAGATATTTTGCGTATAGATAGACCATGCATATATTTCGTGCTTGCTTCTTATTTATTATTCTTTAGATATTTAACCTTATTCTCAGAATCAATGATCTTGAATCATTTAGAAATTAATACTATTGCCATTTTAATGAAGTTTATATTTTTTATACCATTGTTAATTAAGTACACAAATACACTATTTTTTAAGTAAATAAGTTATCACTTAAATTCTTTGATAGTTTAGAAAATATTATAAAATATATATAATATATTCTTCACTTATTGCTTTGTAATTATAATTCTTTAGATATTTTGTATAATTATATTTATTTATTATGCATATACTTTGTGCTTGCCACCTATTTATTATTTTTTAGATATTTAACCCTATTCTCAGAATCAATGATCTTAAAGCATTTAAATGTGTATGCTATTTCAATCAAGTTTTTATTTTTTATACCTTTCTTAATCAAGTACACAAATACACCATTTCTTGAGTAAATAAGTTATTACCTAAATTCTTTGGATAGTTTAGTAAATAAGAATTTGTTACTTATTGACTTGTAATTATTATTATTTAGATATTTTGTGTATTTATAGATCAGACCATGCATATTTCGTGCTTTACCAATTTTTTTTTGGAAATTCGGTTGCCATTAATGTTTAAATGGGAAATTGTGGTAAGGCAGGTAGGGAGTGTTGAACTTTTGATTGCGGGGTAATAATTCGAGACAGAAATCGGTAGGTAAAGTTAAATGGCAAAAGTAAAACTAATACAACTTTTATTAGGTGGGTTGGTTTATGAGCGGCACGGAATCTTAATGTATTTTTCGAATTCAATTCCCTAGCAGTTTATTACAGTTTTTTTATAACCGAAAAATTTACGTACAGTAAAATATCATTTCACGTGGCGTAAAAAAGAATCAATTAAAGAATCTGTCGATATGTGTTTGCTGTTACAGATTTATGAACCAGCTGCTTTAATACAGAAATATAAGAGAAAATAAAAAAATCGACATTAACGTTCCCATACTTTTTTTGCAATTAAATTGATTAAGTTTTGACTTCTAAAAGGTATGATTTAAAAAGGAAAACACTTAGTTAAATTTCACTCCGAGTCATTCTCAAGGAATACAGGAAATTACATTTTTACAAACATTATATACATGATGGGTGAGCTTCATAGATCTTCGATGTCATTAACTATTGGTTTTCCCTGTTTTATTGCTTTCTGGATTTCTAGCCCTTCGCGATAGTTCAAATGACGTCCTTTATTGCCTGTGTATAAAATCTTTAGCGTTTGGTTATTAGAGAAGTGATTATTGTCAATACAGCGTTTAGCTAACCCAGTACAATATTTTTTATTTAGGATTGAAGCTTTGTTCTTCCAATCGTTTTCTGAAATTCTTCCCGGTTTGGCCAATGTATATTGAGTCACAATCGTCGCAGTGGATTTCATACACTCCGCACTTTTCAAATTTATTAGTTTTGGGGTTGCTATTCACTAGAAGTTTGCCTAAATTTATTGGGTTAGTCATAATTATATTAAATTCTTGCCCTTTAAGACATTTTTTAACTTTTGGAGAAAAGTCGCTAACAAAATTTAACTTACACTAACTTGTGTTTTCTTTCTTGTCCCGGATATAAAAATATTTTTGGTACTGTTTTGATTTTTTATTTGCTATCATATTATTAATTAATTGCTCACTATATCTATTATTTTCTGCTATTGTTGTAAATCTAATTTCTTGTACTCCTTGAGAATGAATCAAAGTCGCAAGTTGGAATAAATAACCAAAATGTTAGTGAAATTTAACCAAGCGTTTTCCTTTTTAAATCATAGTTAAATATGTTTCACCACGTGAAAGATGAGAAACTTGTTCAAGATATTCTAAAAGGTATTGACCTGTTGAGTAATTTCTTGTGATTTTATAAATGCAACATAAATTAACTGATTTTTCTTAGTTTTTTATATATAAATTTAATCGAGTTTGAGCTGCAACATTGGTATATGTAAATGTATACTCTAAATAAAGTTCAGAGTGTACATATTTTAACTGATGTCCCTGATGTCAATGATCAGGAAAATTTCATAATTTGTGTTATCAAAATTTCGTTATCCGTTAAAATTACAAATAATCTTGGCGAAATTTATGAGTTTTCGATGAAAATCTTAAAATTTGATCAACTCATAAAAATATATACGAAATGTATTCGTCGATCATATAAAAAGTGTTCAATTTCAAGTTTCTAACGAGTGTTTCCACTCCCAGACTAAGCATGAAGTAAAATTTCGAGTTTAGAAAAGCCTGAAAATTTGGTTTGGTCGCGTAGCGCTACGCGCTACGCGACCAAACCAAATTTTCAGGCTTTTCTAAACTCGAAATTTTACTTCATGCGCCACGCGTATAAAACACTTACACAATGAGAAGTTAGAAGTACTCTGAGAAATAATTGATTTATTTTTAAATGAGTAATAATCGAAATATTTTAATAACAAAATATTTAACCTAAAGACAATTTAACATAAAGAAAAATTGAGTTGTCAATAGTTTGCAGAATATTTACAAAATATAAAAACGAATTAAAATTAATATCGACTTTTTGCAAAATGATTGTCTCATGGAGACAAGTCTCCAAATATTCCTTGAAACAACTACTTCTCGAGCTAATACCCCGACAGATATTGAATTATACAATGAATATTTGAGTTACACGACAGTTCTACTGTTCTATGCATAGTTTATATGCAATATGCAACATCAGGTCAAATTATTCTCTCACCAAACTAAATGAAACAACAGAAAATTGAAATAAATTGGAAAAATTAGTGAATGAATTTTAATTGTCTTAAGCTATCTATAGACGCGTTTCAAGATTTATCCCTCATCAGTATAGCTATGCTTTAGACTTTTAATACAAAAAATATTAAAATAAAATAAACAGGAAACTTACAGGAATGTCGAAGTGTTTTTAACAAAATATTTACATTTTCTCTACACTTTTTTTTTCTTAAATCAGGTAAAATAATGCAATGTATGAAATTAACTTATTTAGTAAGTTTATAACAAGAAATTAATGCAATATTTGAAATTAACTTATTTAATAAGTTAATAACAAGAAATTATTGCAATATATGAAATTAACTTATTTAGTAAGTTAATGACAAGAAATTAACTTAATAATTATTGATGCATTTAAATGATATAGATCTTCGCATTAAAAAATCCTTTCATATTTACAAAATATAGATAAAATGAATACAGATTAAATTAAATTAAAGCTTATTAGGTGATCTGGGTTCGATTCCCAGCGGAGGCTAGTAATTTTTCCAACGAAAAATACTCGTCTCCGGTTCCATGGATGTGTGCGAATGTGTTGTGACGTCCAAATAGTCGAAATATATGTTAATATAGATATTATAAATCAACGTTAGTGGCTGAATGGTAATACCTATGCCAAACCAAACCAAAAAAAAAGCTTATTATGTGTTCAGAATCTGAACACATAGACATTTTCTTTGCAATCCCGTTTCAACTTCTAGGAAATTACTCTTTACTTATTTACGCCTTCGGGAGATCTAGATGCGAGATAGAAGAAAAAATTTCCACTAAATAAATTACAATTATACGCACTTAAAGAATCCTTCAATTGCCCCGCGACCCGACGTGCCGAGATTATTCTTGGGAAAAGTTTTCACTTCAAAACGCCGAGTTTAATTACTCAAACTCATTTGCGTAATGTCGACTTAGTACTAATTATATAACGCTAATTAACGCCACCGCCCGATAAGGTCCGGTGACTTTTTCTTGACTTATATATTTTTTTTTTCGAAAATAGAAAAGGGTGGGAAGCACCCGAACACCCACACCCCTTTTCTCACCCGTTCACGCACTCACACACCCTAAGAATAATAATTAATGGCGGACGTAGGGAAAAAAGGTCGGAAATGATGTCTTAACAATTGTAATTTCCTGTTGTATTTATGCGGAGTTAATTTGAATTGGGTGGATACACAAATATATATTAATTTTTATTGTTGTTATAATTATTACATTTAACATAAATAGTTAACCATTAAATTAATGTATTCTAAATTAATTATATTTTCATAACATCTTTTTGATAATAATTAAATTATTGTTACACTCGTATACATGAAAAAATTATATTTTTATTCTTTATTGGTAGAGTTAGGCAATAAGTAACTATATTTTTAGTCATGATTAAAACTAATGACTAAATTAGTCATTAATAATTCAGTAATTAATCTTTAATCGTACGTTATTATTAGTCTGTCTATCAGATGCGTATATTTTACACCATTAACAATTTAAAACATATTTAAAACGTGTTTAAAACTGGTTTAAAACAGAATATACAGGGCATTTTTCTTTTGAGTATATATATCCCGATAATTACAGCGTTTTTAAATTTGCAGAAATTCGCTGTTTCAAAGCGTTTAATTTGAGGCTTTTAACGAGTGTTTTCCACTCCCAGCCTAAGCATGAAGTAAAATTTCGAGTTTAGAAAAGCCTAAGAATTTGGATTGGCCGCGTAGCGAAGCGGAGCGGCCAATCCAAATTAGGCTTTTCTAAACTCGAAATTTTACTTCATGCGCCACGCTTAAAAACACTGATTTACAGTGAAGTTAAAAAAACACACACATACAACAACGATTATAGGCAACCCAATAACTCTAACGTATATTAGGTTGCCTATAATCGTTGTTGTATGTGTGTGTTTTTTGAACTCACGGTGAATCAGTGATTTTAAGCGTGGCGCATGAAGTAAAATTTCGAGTTTAGAAAAGCCAAATTTGGATTGGCCGCTCCGCTTCGCTACGCGGCCAATGCAAATTCTTAGGCTTTTCTAAACTCGAAATTTTACTGCATGCTTAGTCTGGGAGTGGAAAACACTCGTTAAAAGCCTCAAATTAAACGCTTTGAAACAACAAATTTCTGCAAATTTAAAAACGCTGTAATTATCGGGATATGTATACTAAAAAAAATGCCCTGTATGTTCTGTCTTAAACCTGTTTTGAACACGTTTTAAACATGTTCTATATTGTTAATGTTTTAAAATATACGCATCTGATAGACAGACAAATAATAACGTACGATTAATGAGTAATTACTAAAGTATTAATGACTAATTTAGTCATTAGTTTTAATAATGACTAAAAATGTAGTAACTTATTGCCTAACTCTACCAATACAGAATAAAAATCACTGCTTTAAACAATTTGTTCAGCTCAGAATTTGACTCACGTTTTATTCACATCTACATATTAGATTGCTAAAGCGGTATATTTTAAACTTTCCGATATTTCAGTGTTCTATACGCGTGGCGCATGAAGTAAAATTTCGAGTTTAGAAAAGCCTAATTTGGATTGGCCGCTCCGCTTCGCTACGCGGCCAATCCAAATTTTCAGGCTTTTCTAAACTCGAAATTTTACTTCATGCTTAGTCTGGGAGTGGAAAACCCTCGTTTAAAGATTCAAATTGAAATCTTTAAAAAAAAACAACGAATGTCGTAAAATTTACTTACACCTGTATACCTGAAAAAAAAATTACGTGTATTTAAAAATCAAATTTATGCACACACAGTTGTGATATTTTATTGTAATAAAATGTTATGCTTAATAATGTAATTTGAAATATCTTCAACAATTTAGCTAAAGTTTAAAAATGTAAACAAAAAATTTTATGTAAGTATAAAATATAGTTTAGTCAATTTAAGATAATAAATAAACGCTTTAAGCAAATTTAACGTTTAAAACATGTTTTAAACAAATTTAAGATTTAAAACATGTTTGAAACAAAACTGTTTAAAGCACGACGGCTGTTTTTGAACATGTTTAAAACACTGTTTTAAAACAAAGCGTTTTAAATAAATATAACAACCCTGATGGCTATAAATCTTGCGTCGGGTTTCATAGATTAAAAAATAAAATAAAAATATTTACCTTTATCCAAGTCCACACATAAATATGATATTTATTATACATCCCCAAGCCCGTTCGATTTTCCTCAAATTGAACGTATTGCTTATCCCCCGATGTTTGCGTATCAGAAAACAAGATCTAATTCGGCATTCGTTTCCCCATTTTCAGATACATTTCCCCAATACATATTCAATTCAAGCCTCCTCGGGGCGTTTTTATTATAATCCAACTTATGTACATATTTTTCAAGAAAATTCATATTGATCTCATCATATACTCACAGACAATATGAAATACGCAAAGTTTCTCGACAATGCCTTATGTAACACTCTTAAATAAAAGATACCGAATAAAGGAAGGGATTTTCGTAATTTAATATGATCGTAAATAAGGAATAGAGGAAAAGAATGAATACAAAAAAGTATACATTCCTTAAATTCTTTCATAAAACCGTATCTTTGTTGGTAAAATAGAATCCTCTACATAATATTGTAATAATAACAAAATATACAAGTAATATTCAACATACAGGGATGTTTTGTTTTAAGTGTTCATATCCCGATGCACAAGTCCATAGCCTGAAACTGTAAATTAGGGGGAGGGGGGTATATAAAAATAATCCCCCAATAGAAAATGTTTTTGTTTTTTTAGCTTTTACACATAATTTACCATTTTGAAAATGTTTGGATATATTTATCATTTATTTATTCATTTTAGCGTATGGTCTAGGTAATCCGTTTCTAAACTGGCTAGCAACATATTTGTCAGAAAGGAAACAGTATGTAAAAATTAAATCCTACCTCTCAGAACCATACATTTCAACGTCTGGTGTTCCACAAGGGTCCAACTTAGGATCACTACTATTTATTATTTTTATAAACGACCTGTCCGAATCGCTAAGGTGTCCTCATTTGCTTTTTGCCGATGATTTAAAATTGTATTATACCGTAAAGAACACAGCAGACTGTATCAAAATTCAAGAAGATATTGACTCGGTCAATAAATGGTGTGCACTGAATGATATGCAGCTGAACATCAATAAATGTAGTTTTATATGTTTTTCGCGTAAGAGGAACGGAATAACATATAACTACAGGTTAAATAACTTAACATTGAGTCAAGTTTATTTAGTAAAGGATCTTGGGATCATGCTTGATTCAAAGCTGTCATTTAAGTCGCACATTGACTTCGTAGTCAATAAAGCAAATAAGGCGCTAGGATTCATTAAACATGTTACCAAAGATCTGGTCGATGTACGCACTTTTAACATCCTATATAACTCCCTTGTTCGGTCTCATTTTGATTATTGTAGAACGAATTGGTCGCCCTCATACGTTACATATGTCAACAGGATGGAAAAAGTGCAAACTAAGTTCATTAAGTTTATGTCAAATAAATTGACCCAGAAAAATATACACCTAACAACCGAGGAAACGATGGCATACTTAGGACTCACAACTTTGCAACATCGTGGCATGGAATTAGATATGTGTTTTCTTTATAAAATCATAAACTGCAAAATAGATTCAAGTCATACTGTTAGTATGATTAATTATCATGTACCACCTAGACATGCACGTAGCCGCATGCTACTTCATAACGAATTTTGCAGGACGACGTGCAGTTTAATGACATTTGTAGCGGTATTGACTTTTTTAACTCATCTTTAGGTTTAATTAGAAGGAGTCTCGCGGATGGTGTGCACTAAATGTTATAACCCTATTGTGGTTTACGCAGATTAACATGTGTCTTTGTGCATATTTGTGATTCATGTTTTGTGTCTTACATTTTAGTTATATGTTTTTGGCTTTACATTGTAAATGGCTTGTCCGTTAATAAAGAATTATTATTATTATTATTATTATATTCATTTATTTATCCAACGGAAGATCCATTTTACAAAATACGTTTTGACAAAATTTAATAACATTTACTGACTTTTTCAATCACCGGTAATTGAAAAAGTCAGTAAATGTTATTAAATTTTGTCAAAACATATTTTCTAAAATGGATCTTCCGTTGGATAAATAAATGAATAAAATGAATGAATAAATATACAAATAAGGGATGTTCCGATCCTAAAAAAATGTATCATTGTTCAGCAAACTTGGGAACAGGTTTTCCGATAATTGTTTTAGGGGTAAAAGTCATTAAATACATAAAAAATTAATAGCATTTAAAGATTGTTACGTATTTATTACTTTATTAAAAAAATATCGTATTTGTTGGTAAATTGGTTCAAGGTATTATCAGCTTTATTTAATTGACCAAAATTACCGGTAAATTAAAGAGTGTATTTAAAACGATCCTTAGTAAAAATACTATATATTCAGTATTAAATTGTTTAATTTTTGTATAAACAAATCAATTTTAAATTATGAACGGTGGAGGCTTCTACTTTGTTATACATGTTAATTCAATAAAATAAAACACTTTAACTTTGTTTGTATAACGCAATATTTTTTGTTTGTGACTGTAGTTTCGGCAACTCAACTTGCCATTATCAAACGGATAATGGATAATGGCAAGTTGAGTTGCCGAAACTGCAGTGACAAAAATCAACAAAATATTGACATAAATAAGACACTTAAACTCTGTTTGTATAACTGAGGTTTTTTTATTGTGACTATAGTTTCGACAACTTTAACTTGTCATTATCAGACTACAAGTACTTGTAGTCTGACAATGACAAGTTAAAGTTGTCGAAACTATAGTCACAATAAAAAAACCTCAGTTATACAAACAAAGTTTAAGTGTCTTATTTATGTCAATATTTTTTTCATTTTTGTCACTACAAGTACTTGTAGTCTGATAATGACAAGTTAAAGTTGTCGAAACTATAGTCACAATAAAAACACCTCAGTTATACAAACAAAGTTTAAGTGTCTTATTTATGTTAATAATGATGTATAATGAAGTAGAAGCCTCAACAGTTAACAGTTTAAAAAAATATTGTGTTATACAAACAAAGTAAAAGTGTCTTATTTTATTAAATCAATTTTAATTTGATGTTGCAATTTTTTATATCATATTTACTATTAATTATTTCTACATTTTGTAAAATTTTGTCATGAATGCAGAACAAATATTTACTCTATATTAACTTTCGTCATAAATAGATAAAGTTAAAGGTAAACCTTGTAGTATGCATTACGCATTACTGCGTATAATAATTATTGCTTTATCTTTGGTTTGGTATCTTGTTCAATAATTATTTTTCAATTAGTGAGTCACGATGATAAACGGGTGTTATTGATTTTTACCGTTTAATTTTACCAGCCAACCTAATTTTCTTACTTTGTTTATCTACGTTTCGGACGAAATTGGAACAAATGCGTGTGTGATTCATTCAGATCTAATCGCTTCCTCGTTACAAATTACTGATGTAAACAATGAGAAAATAATTACTTCTAATATGTAATTAAAATGAAATGTTTATAATAACGCGACACTATTTAAAGTTATTGTGACTTTTAAATTAATATCAGATAACAAGCAAATAAAGTACTAAAAATAAAATAAGGTATTTTTTTTACTATCATAACAATATGTAATCAATTTAACTATAAAGGTATTTAGTGGTACCAGTAGTTTATTATACTTTTTAACACTAAATAATTCAAATAGTTTAGTTATATAAATATTTGACTATTTTGCGAATTCTAATTCACAGCCTTAATTTATAATAAACTTTAAGGCACTGTCAACTCTAACTTACTCCAATTTAGTAATTCCAGCAGTAAAAATAATAGCAATATAATCAAATAAAACATTTTAACTTTGTCCGTATAACATAGTGTTTTTTTAGTTATGACTGTAGTTTCTATAATACAATACAATTACACAGAGACTTTTTCTTTTAGGTAAACATGCATAAGCTGTAAATTTTCTGGTATTCGTTGTTTTTTTAAAAAAGTTCAATTTGAAGCTGTAAACGAGTATTTTCCACTCCCAGACTAAGCATGAAGTAAAATTTCGAGTTTAGAAAAGCCCCGTGAAAATTTGTCGAGGGTCGCGCAGCGACCCGAGACAAATTTTCACGGGGCTTTTCTAAACTCGAAATTTTACTTCATGCGCCACGCGTATAAAACACAGATTTCAAGTGAAGTTCGAATATACATAAATTTCACAATATTTTAGTGTTTTATACGCGTGGCGCATGAAGTAAAATTTCGAGTTTAGAAAAGCCTGGACGTTGTCTGGGAATGGAAAACACTCGTTTATAGCTTCTAATTGATTATTTATTAAACTGCATTAATATTTTTACCAAGCAACTCAATTCTCCCTCAGGCTAGACCCTCTTATCCCCACTTCCCCAAATATAATTCCCCGCTACAATGACTGTGACATTGTCTGGGAGTGGAAAACACTCGTTTATAGCTTCCAATTGATTATTTATTAAACTGCATTAATATTTTTACCAAGCAACTAAATTCTCCCTCAGGCTAGACCCTCTTATCCCCACTTCCCCAAATATAATTCCCCGCTACAATGACTGCGACATAGATAAAGTAACCGCCGAAATGACCGAATTTATTTCCTCTAACCTATTTTCCAAAACTACATCTCCGTTTTCCTTCAAAAATTATCACAATCAGTCAAACAAAACACACCAACAGCCACAAAACGCCCATTCAAATATCCCCTTCCTAAATATATCCTACGCCTAATAAAATATAAGAGATAGCTTTACAGGGATATTAGACAAACAGATGACGTAACAGTTAAACAGAAATTTAACCAACTTTACAAGGACATTCACAAACTTATTTCACATTATAAAACGGATCACTGGACAAGGGCTTGTGAAAAAATTAATGACTGGCACGGGAGGCAATATTGGCAAGAAATAAAAAAACTTAGTACGAGGGTAGATTGAAAAGTTTCCGGAATGGGCAAGGGATAGCGCGCGTATCGTGAAATTGTTATGATGGTTGTCAAGGCTAACCTATTTTAGGTAAGCTGTCAAATTTTCAGACACGTGCGTCGTTCCGTTTTTGTTTCCTAGGATATCTTGTGAAGCAAGTCAGGCACCTTTGGAAAAATGGATAAAAACGAATTTCGTGCAGTCATCAAACATTTCTGGATGGATGGGAAAAAGGTGACGGAGATACGAGATATTTTGCAGGAAGTTCATGGCACATCCACACCTTCATTTTCGACTATTAGTTTCTAGGTGAGCGAGTTCAAACGTGGCCGTACGAGCACCAAGGATGAACCACGCAGTGGACGTCCAAAAACGGCCACAAATGAAGAAATGGTCGACAAAGTCCATGATCTCGTGTTAGCCGATCGACGAGTGAAGTTGCGCGAGATAGTAGAGACCACGGGCATCTCATATGAACGTGTGCAAAATATCGTGCACGAACATTTGGGCATGAGGAAGCTGTCGGCGCGATGGGTGCCGCGTTTGCTAACTATGGACAACAAGCGAAATCGTGTGACCACTTCGAAAGAGTGTTTGGCTTTGTTAAAGCGTAATCCAACGGATTTTTTTCGCCGATTCGTGACCGTGGACGAAACATGGATCCACCACTACACACCAGAAACCAAGCAGCAGTCGAAACAGTGGATTTCTCCAGGCGAATCTGCTCCGAAGAAGGCAGACTGTCCCATCGGCTGGAAAGGTCATGGCCACCGTTTTTTGGGATTCGCAAGGTGTGATACACATTGACTTTTTGCAGAAGGGAAGAACTATCACGGGGTAATACTACAGCGATTTATTGGATCAATTCAACGGCATATTGAAGGAGTAACGGCCACATTTGCAGCGGAAAAAAGTGCTCTTCCACCACGACAATGCGCCGGCCCATTCATCCCGAATCGCCAATGCTTAATTGGTTGAATTGGGCTACGAGGTGGTGCCGCATTCCCCGTACTCTCCAGACCTGGCCCAATGCAACTTCTTTTTGTTCACAAACATGAAGACTTGGCTCGGAGGCAAGCGCTTTACGTCAAATGAGGAGGTCATCGCCGCCACTAACGCTTATTTTGCAGAGTTCCCGAAATCATATTTTTCTGAAGGCTTATAAAAGTTGGAGCACCGCTGGGAAAAGTGTATCGCCCTGCAAGGGTACTATGTTGAAATATAAAAAATAAAACCTGTTCAATTACTGCGTTTTCTTGCCCATTCCGGAAACTTTTCAATCTCGCAAAACAGACTTTATCCAGAAGATCCACGAACCAATGACTAATTTAACTGTTACGGACGATAACGCTTGTACTGACATTTTTGCTAGACCTTTTTTTGAAACATACTCAATGAATGACAATGACGAATATGACAACGACTTTCTAGACACAGTGAATTCCTGGTATACCACATTTAAAAATACCCAATACCCCCAAACTCCCGCCGATGATATAAATAGAGAAGAATATTTTGAAATCTTTAATTAGGGGTAAAAATACCGCCCCAGGTTACGATAACGTTCCCAGATACATCCTTAAATCCTTGCCCTATGAAATTCACTCCGATATCATCAGCATTTTTAACCACGTTTACAAATCACAGTTAATCCCGAAGGAATGGAAGCAAGGTATAATCACAAATAGAAAGACTGTTATTCCTTACTTCACTTTTTATTTTTATGTTAGATGTACATTTCGAGACACAAGGTGCTCATTATCAATAACAAACTGGTTTGTTATTGATAATGAGCACCTTGTGTCTCGAAATGTGCATCTAACATAAAAATAAAAAGTGAAGTAAGGAATAACAGTCTTTCTATTTGTGATTAATCACTTCACGTAAACTCGAAACAATACAGTTAAGGTATAATCAAGTGTATTCAGAAAGCAGGCAACGATTCTACACAAATGAACAGTTGCCGCTCTATAACCTTGCTTCCAGTCCTCGGGAAACTGTTTGAATCAATCATAAAAAGTAAACTTATGCAACATATCTCCAACATACTTCCACCCTACCAATTTGGCTTCCTAGACCACCGCTCAACTACAATCCCACTATCCATTCTTATTTCCAACTTCCAACTGCCAAACAGCATGCCTCGAATGTCAACAAGCTGCCATCTTATTTTTGGATATACAAAAAGCTTTGACTCGATATGGCACAGAGACCTGCTGTTTAAATGCAACGCCCTGAAAATCCCATCCCACCTAATTAATATTCTTGATAGTTTCCTACACAATAGATCACTACAAGTTAAAATCCGTCGATCCATTTCTATATAACTTTCATATTGACCACACTATAAATAAGGCCAATAAAATGCTAGGGTTCGTTAAGCGGAGTACGAGTGATTTTAGCAACATACGTGCCCTAGTTATTTTATACAACTCGTTGATAAGATCACATCTTGAATACTGCTGCCTTATATGGTCACCTGTATACAAAACCCATATAGATAGATTAGAATCGGTACAAAACAAATTTACTAAAGTTCTTGCATTTAAACTCAGTACTTCGGGAATATACCTTACACCCCAGCAATCCAGTGCATACGTAGGCCTTCCTTCGCTGAATACTCGGAGGAAGAGAATGGACCTTACATTTACATTAAAATTACTGAATGGGCGAATTGACTCGGAACATCTTTTAAATTTAGTCAATTTTAATGTACCAAGTCGTGAGTTGAGATGCAAGAACTTGTTATACGTGAATCACCACAGGACTAATTATGGCATGCATGGTTCCATGACGCGGATCGCCAGAAACGTTAACAGCGCGGGTTCGTCACTCGAGGGGGTTGGGATTCCCTTTTCAACGTTGAAGGCCCAGCTAAGACATATTGAATGACCTTATTTATTATTTATTTATCTATAGTATAGTAATTTGTTTTATATTGTGTAAATATATCTACTTTTAATCTATCTTGTAAATGCAGTTAGCGTAAATAAAGTATTATTATTATTAGCAACAAGGTTTACCCCAAGGATCACCTCTCTCACCACTCTTGTATAATATCCTTGTTTTAGATCTATACAATCCTGACCCAAAATACTTTAACAAATCCGCTTATCCTTTTATATATGCAGACGACACGGCTTTCATAACACATGCCTCCACTCTCCCCAAAGCACTTAGCACTCTGCAGGGCCTCATAGACACTATACGAACATGGTTCGCTAAATGGCGAATCTCTATAAATCCTAACAAATCACAGCTTCTTATTCCATTTCATCCCCATTTACAATATCAGTAAATAACCACATCATTCGGCCCTCAATCTCCTGTAAATACCTAGGCATAACCTTTGACACTAAACTCACTTTTAAAACGTATTCCTCAATTCTTAAAGCAAAGATCAGACGAAGGGCGTCATATTTCAGAAGTTTCACATATAAGGAACAAGGCGTTAGCACTGAAACAGCAGTTAATATTTATAAGATGATATGCCGCCCTTTGCTTGACTACGCTGCAATCCTCTCCCACAATCCACACCCATGTACCCTTAGAAATTTACAAATTGCTGAAAGATCGGCCCTCAGAGTGCTAACAAAACATAGACACCCACAAAATTTTCTACATTATCCTTCAAACACCCTCCTATTCGAACTAACTAAAACACTCCCGATAGAAAACCGCATCAACCAACTTTCCCAAAAATGTGCACCTAATTCATTTCATTACAATCTCCTTAATACTCTATGTATCCCTCGTAATAAAAATATTGTCCCTAAACGAAAATTTCCCTGCACCACAATTTATGATTTCATCTCTTCACTTCATGACATTAATGATTACGACGTTTGAGACAGCTGTTAGACAAGTACTAGACATTAATGATCACGACGCCAGTATGACAGTTAGATTCAGACAAAGATAGTAGTTAGCAATTACAACTATAACATTAACTGACAGAGACAGAACTAAACAAATTCAGGCGGAAAGACCAATGGTCGATAGCCGATTGACAGAAAACTATTTTAGTTTTAAAATTTGTTATAGTTTTAATATTTCAATGTTTTTATACCACATTTCTGTCAATAAAGATGTTAAATATATATATTTTTACCAACAACTGTGAATTGTACGAAATATTTAACAGAATGCAGTCTAAAGAATAATCAGTAAAGAACATTGAAATATATTGCTTGGTTTTTTTTTTTTCTAATCTTGACACAAAATCAGAGAAAAAGTCAAATTTAAGTTGGTTAAAAAATTGTATAGTCTATAAAGATATTTATTTCGGAATTTAGAGAAAACTCACTATGTTATTGAATAAGTTATTGAAATGTTCAGATTTTAATTAAAAATAATTAATTTAGTTCCATTATATAATTAGCTGTAGAAATCAGAGCTGGGCAGGTGTTTTTATACCACATTTCTGTCAATAAAGATGTTAAATATATATATTTTTACCAACAACTGTGAATTGTACGAAATATTTAACAGAATGCAGTCTAAAGAATAATCAGTAAAGAACATTAAAATATATTACTTGGTTTTTTTTTCTAATCTTGACACAAAATTAGAGAAAAAATCAAATTGAAGTTGGTTAAAAAATTGTATAGTCTATAAAGATATTTATTTTGGAATTTAGAGAAAACTCAATATGTTATTGAATAAGTTATTGAAATGTTCAGATTTTAATTAAAAATAATGAATTTAGTTCCATTAAATAATTAGGTGTAGAAATCAGAGCTGGGCAGGATTCGAATCATTCAAGATTCGATTCCCGGATTCGAATCCTTTTAGAGGATTCAAAAGAGGTATTCGAATACTTTAGTGAAAACGGATTCGTGATCCGGATTCGTTACATTTTTTTAAAAGGATTCGTATTCGAATCCAGATGTAGATGATTCGAATCCTTATAAAAGGATTCGAATTCTTATAAAAGGATTCGAATCCTTATAAAAGGAATCGAATCCTTATAAAAGGATTCCAATCCTCATACACGGATTCAAATCCTCCTAAATAATTCGAATCATCGCTATTAAGGCTGGGATTCCAATTCGATTAATTCAAATAGTTAAATATTCTAATATGAATATTTAAATCACTAAATTATTCATATTTGAATTTTTTAATTTTCGAATTATTCAAATATTTGTGAATGCATATTTGGTTACTTAAATATGAAAAATATCCAACGTTAATAGTATATTTTTAACTTCACTTGAAATCAGTGTTTTATACGCGTGGCGCATGAAGTAAAATTTCGAGTTTAGAAAAGCCCCGTGAAAATTTGTCTCGGGTCGCTGCGCGACCCTCGACAAATTTTCTACGCGGGGCTTTTCTAAACTCGAAATTTTACTTCATGCTTAGTCTGGGAGTGGACAACACTCGTTCTTAGAAGTTTCAAATTGAAGGATTACTCTAGATTACTAAGTTTATTACCATTTTACAAAGGCTACAGCTCGAAGGACCAACCATGGTCTTCGGAGACCGAAGAACTACAGGGAATCGAAGTTATTTTACAAGAAAACAACGAATATCTGAAGGTTTACAGCATGGATAGGAAAGAAAACATCTAATTTTGAAAAAATATCGAAGTTGGGTTGGTTTTCAGTGCATATTTAACTTCACTTTAAATCAGTGTTTTATACGCGTGGCACATGAAGTAAAATTTCGAGTTTAGAAAAGCCCCGCGAAAATTTTCTACGCGGGGCTTTTCTAAACTCGAAATTTCTCTTCATGCTTAGTCTGGGAGTGGACAACACTCGTTTGAATTTTAAATTTAACTCTTTTAAAAAATCGACGTACGTAATATAATAAATCATTCATTGAAATCATAGAAAAAGATGCAACATTTTACCTAAAATTAACTTTTTGAGTTAACTTTATAATTTGCTCGGCTCTTAAAGGGTGAATATTCTATTCCTAAAAAGAAACCGTTTCTATTCAATATTAAAGTTGCATTTAATACAATAACAAATTGTGAATAAATCGACATAAGTCTAGAAATATCGAAAATCTCGACATTTAGAAAATCTTGACGGTCCACTCCCAGACTAAGCATGAAGTAAAATTTCGAGCTTAGAAAAGCCCCGCGTAGAATTTTCACGGGGCTTTTCTAAACTCGAAATTTTACTTCATGCGCCACGCGTATAAAACACTGATTTAAAGTGAAGTTAAAAACGCACTGAAAACCAGCCCAACTTCGATATTATTTTAAAATTGGATGTTTTCTTTCCTATCCATGCTGTAAACCTTCAGATATTCGTTGTTTTCTTGTAAATAAACTTCGATTCCCTGTAGTCCTTCGGTCTCCGAAGACCATGATTGGTCCTTCGAGCTGTAGCCTTTGTAAAATGGTAATAAACTTAGTAATCTAGAGTGATCCTTTAATTTGAAACTTCTAAGAACGAGTGTTGTCCACTCCCAGACTAAGCATGAAGTAAAATTTCGAGTTTAGAAAAGCCCCGCGTAGAAAATTTGACGAGGGTCGCGCAGCGACCCGAGACAAATTTTCACGGGGCTTTTCTAAACTCGAAATTTTACTTCATGCGCCACACGTATAAACCACAGATTTAAAATAAAGTTCAATAACACATATATCATCATTAATTAAAATCATTATATAATCAGATATTTAGTCGGTAAATGAACATTTTGGTTAATAGAAACTGATGGAATAAAATATTACTGGTTACAAATAATAGATTCAAATTTATTTTTAAAGGATTTGTATCCGTGATTCAAAAATGAGGATTCGAATCTTTGATTCGAATCATATTTTTCACTTACGAATCCTTTATTCGAGTATTCGTGATTCGAATCATATTAGGTGATTCGGATTCGTGATTTGAATCCTGTTTTTGAGGATTCATCCCAGCTCTGGCAGAAATGTAATATCTCACTTGGGATTTTTGTATTTTTCAGCCCAAATAAAAATTTTATTCGTGACAAAATCGTATTTTCATGTGTTCCAATTTTACTCTAACTAAATTTTAAGTAATTTATAGGTTCTGTTACACTGTTTTTGTTTATGGTTGTAAAAATGTATTGCATATACTGAATTAAATTAAAAATTACTTCTATCAAGTGTTGTCTACATCCAGATTAAGCCTGAAGTAAAATTTCGAGTTTAGAAACGCTTGAAAATTTGGTTTGGTCCAGATATTTGTTGTTGTTCATACAAGTCAGTATATTTTGAACTTCACTTGAAAGTGTTTTGTTTTATACGCGTGGCGCATGAAGTAAAATTTCGAGTTTAGAAAATCCTGAAAATTTGGTTTGGCCGCTCCGCGCTTCGCGCTACGCGACCAAACCAAATTTTCAGGCTTTTCTAAACTCGAAATTTTACTTCATGCTTAACCTGGGAGTGGAAAACACTCGTTTAAAGCTTCAAATTGAATACTTTTATAAATAGTATTTGTTGCTTGAAAATTTACAGTGAATAAAACGAAATATTTATACCTTAGATAAAATCTTCTTTCTTTTGAGAATACATACAGGGAATTTTCTATTAGGTATACATATGCATACGCTTTTTTTAAAAAGTTCAATTTGAAGCCTAAAACGAGTGTTTTCCACTCCCAGACTAAGCATGAAGTAAAATTTCGAGTTTAGAAAAGCCTGAAAATTTGGTTTGGTCGCGTAGCGCGAAGCGCGGAGCGGCCAAACCAAATTTTCAGGCTGTTCTAAACTCGAAATTTTACTTCATGCGCCACGCGTATAAAACAAAACACTTTCAAGTGAAGTTTAAAATATACTGACTTGTATGAACAACAACAAATATCTGGATATTATTTAATAATAATTAATAATATCTATAACTTAAATTTGAATAACATTGCAAAGACAAAAGTAAAGAATTATATAATTTTCAGGCTTTTCTAAACTCGAAATTTTACTTCATGCTTAACCTGGGAGTGGAAAACACTCGTTTAAAGCTTCAAATTGAATACTTTTATAAATAACATTTGTTGCTTGATAATTTACAGTGAATAAAACGAAATATTTATACCTTAAATAAAATCTTCTTTCTTTTAAGAATACACACAGGGAATTTTCTATTAGGTATATATATGCATACGTTTTTTTTAAAGAGTTCAATTTGAAGCCTAAAACGAGTGTTTTCCACTCCCAGACTAAGCATGAAGTAAAATTTCGAGTTTAGAAAAGCCTGAAAATTTGGTTTGGTCGCGTAGCGCGAAGCGCGGAGCGGCCAAACCAAATTTTCAGGCTTTTCTAAACTCGAAATTTTATTTCATGCGCCACGCGTATTAAACAAAACACTATCAAGTGAAGTTTAAAATATACTGACTTGTATGAACAACAACAAATATCTGGATATTATTTAATAATAATTAATAATATCTATAACTTAAATTTGAATAACATTGCAAAGAACAAAAGTAAGGAATTATATAATTAATAATTATATAATTTCTCACGTTCGTTCATTGCAATGTTATTCAAATTTAATTTATGCTCTTCTTTATATAAATCACTTTTTTCTGTGGAAATAACGTCATTCTTAAAACAAACTAATCCTATATTTTAGAACCGAGTTGTCATAATTATGGTCATAAGTTGAAATAAATTCGTTCGTTTTGGTAATGTGGAAATTCGAGGTTTGCGACACTTGTCCCGTTTGAGTCGGTAGGTCGGATGGTGGAAAGGGTCGATTAGTCCGTTTCAGCGCTAATGTAATTCTCTTATGCACGCGAAATGCATATCAATTTGAGAGCATTTATGGCTTCCTCAATTTGGACGAAGGCGAGCCACAATCGACAATCGCCGTTCATTCACTGGACGTCCATTAAACGCACTTCGAAAACAGGTGTGAAAATTCCACATCAATATACGTTTATTCAAAAATAGAATTTGTGTAAAATAAATTCCTCACAATTTGTTGCAATAGATTTGACTAATATTTGCTTAAATATGAAAATTGGTAATACATCTATGCAAGGGCGTAGTCAGGATTTTAATCAGGGCGGTGATGTTTAAAAGAAAAAATATATGTCACGTATAGTTAAAAGTTATGAAATGTATTTTTTTTACATGAAATATAAAAAAATACGATTTCTTTATCTTATTATTATTATTTTATTATTTCATTTGATTCCTTCATTCAGAACGAACCATTCCCAATAAATTCATCAATAATTCAAAGGACAATAATAAATAATTTCTGTTACTCGACATGTGAAGACAATTAATTTAGGTAATAGTGTATAAATTTGGACTGCGACTTTATCCTTTATATTTTACATCTTTAACTGCACTTTTTACAACAATAAAAGGTAAATTAGCTGTTTTTAAACTTAAAAATAAATCAGTGTTTAATACGCGTGGCGCATGAAGTAACATTTCTCTGTAGAAAAAAAAAATACGAATTTTCACATTAGTGCTCCTTATTCGGACTTATTTTTGTTCAGTCAACGGACAATAAATCATTCCGGATTGTGTCGTTCGTTCGTTCGTTCCTTGTCGCTTTCGTGTAATTTTCTATTGAATACTAGAAGCCAAATAAATTAAATTATATTTGTAACAATGGTTCTTGTCGGGGCAGTGAAAAATTGCTTTCCATTTTTAAAAACACACACACCGCTAAAACTCGCCCTCCGACCTTTGTGTTGCATGGTTTTGGTTTATTAATAAATTACTCGTGCGGAACGAAATACACAGAAAATAATGAATGTAACACGAAAAAGAATAGAACAGAAGACGCCATATTTCAATATTTTAAATTGTATTGTGTCAACTTTGATTTCATGAATCTATTTCATAGTATACCAAATGGCTTTTCTTAAAGTGCTAATTTATACTTTAAGCTTGTATTAGATGACACTATTTTCTTGTACCTAAATATTGTACAAGAAATTATCAAATAGAACATGTCATATTTCCATTATACAAAATTGTTTAAAATTCCATGATAGAAAATAGTATACTATATTTTGTAGAAGAAAATAGTGTTTTCTAATATAAGCTTTATTATTTACAGTTTATATACTAATTATACTATCTACTTATGTACCTGCCGAGTACAAACTGATATGATAATAAAACTAAAATTATATGTAGTTACCTACTAAAAATGTATATTATAAAAATAAATACAGTAAAAACAATAAGATAATATATCAGATCAGGAGATAACATAAATTAGTGAAACAAACCAAGTGTTTTAATTAAATATCCAGAAGAAGATTCAAAAATGTTTCACTACGGGTTAAGTGAGAAATTAATTAAGGGACAACACCACTGTGACCCCCTGTTTTTTGCCGTTTTTCAAGAGTTTTTTTTTTGTGGGGAAAAAAAAGAGATATTCAAAAATTTGTTGTTGTTTTGTTCGTTGTTTATTAAAGATACATAAAAAAAGAATTCAAATTTTTCACGCCTCATGGTGGCGCTGGGGAAGCTCCCACGTCAGGTGCTGTTGCCTTTGCAGTGATCCGCGGCACGCAGCAGAACTGTCTCCAAGTCGATCTGAAAAAAAATATCGAGTGTTTTCGTTAATAATATGATATTTTGAAGAGAAATACATAGGGATTTGAAAAAATATTGATTTTTAAAAAATAGGAACGCTTTCGAAATTTAAGGTCGATTTTCGAGCAAAGTTTCTCGTTGAAAAAAGGCTATAATTTTTTTATTTATTGAGATATCGAAAAAATCCTATGTACTTCTTTAGATAAACTAGTTTTATTGATTCAGTCCAAATTTGAAGTCGATCGGATAAAAATTGCTGGAGTTGTGCTGCGTGCCGCACTCAAAAAAGTGGTTTTGAGAAAAACGCATTCAAAGTTTGAAGCTTGTTAATTTATGTGATAAATTGGAAAACAAATGTTTTACCTAATCAGCGATTCCGGCACCATATAGCTGGCCTTCAAGAAGCAAATCAAGGTCCCCAGCATAATTTCTCGAACTTGTAGAGGCTTTTCTTGCCTCTTTTGCAGCATCCGTGAGCGAGCGCTCCGCCTGCTCGATCCGCGCTTCGTCGGTTTCAACGCAAAAATTGAAACAATTTGGGCCGATGGTTACCCCAACGAATCCATAACTTTCATGAGGCTTCTCAGGCCATCATTGAATAATAATACCGCGATATCAGCGGCAATATCGATGATTTTTTTGCCCCCGGACTGACACTTGGGGACTATTGCCCAAACTGATTTGTTGTAGCTTTCGTTATTGTTTTGCGTTAAGCCGCCCAAACAACGCTGCAGCAAATCGTCTCTGCTCAAATTTTCATACACTGGCGTAATTGCGCGGGACCCCGAGCGTCACGAAGCGCTGCACCGCTCCACAAAATATTTAATATCTCCGAAAATAATAATTTTTTCGACCTGGGACCAACGGCATTCTATTCTTAAATGCATTTTAGATTTTTCTAGATGGTTTTTAAAAAATCGATTTTTTGAAGCCGTCACAGTGGTGTTGTCCCTTAAACATATATACCAGATAATTGTTTTTCTCATTAATCACTTGGTAAAACATTTTCAAAAATAAGATAATAAAAAAAATATTTGATCACCCTAAACTTCATTAGACAAAAATCAACGACATTATTTGACAAGTAATTGAGGACCTTTCTTTTGAAATCTAACAATATTTTTCTAATGAATACCAAAAATCTCGAGAATCATAAAACCCCTCACACTCGATTTAATTAAAAACCGTGCAGCTGCATAAAGTTATGACTGATTTCGCAATTTACTCTTTTTATTATTATTCGGTCCTCCAATTTTCATTGAAAAACTTTTTGATTGCGATCCGTCGATAAGATACGAGTTTTCATTCACTCGGAATTCTCTCTCTTTATGTGTGTGTGTGTGCGAGTGTGTCTGTGTAATAAATTCGGAACGAGAAAGGGTCGAAGTGAAAGGGTGGTTTATAATGAAATATACTGTTGCGCGCAGCAATCAAAGTTTGAAATTATTCAGCACGAAATTACGGATTCTATTCAGATGGAAATGACACGGCACTCTCCACGTGCTTGTGTGCCAACTCGCCACCGACAATTCACACTTTCTGATGTCCTGATTTTCCTCATATTTGATAATAAATTTTGTTGGGAAATTTAAATTAGAATTCACTCAAATAGGTTTAATTAATATACTTAGTTAAAGTGGCGGTTCGTGAGAATTTTTATTGGTGGGGCTGCAGACATAAATATACAGGGAATGTTTCTTTCAAGAATACAATGAGTGTGTATCGTATGTTCAATTAAAAAAACCTCTAGAGTGCCATGATTTAATTAATTTTTATTTTAAAGTTGGCAACACGCCTTAGGAATTGACATATAAAACGTCAAACATGATAATTATAATACATAATTTCAGAGTTGTCAACTTGCAATATTTTGTATTTGTATTTGCATATACCGTTCAAAATTTCTTTTACGCAGCATAGCAAAATTCATAGGTTAATAAGGTATAATAGGATTTTCTGAAGTAAGAGAAAGACAAAATATATAGCAGACGAATCGTGATAATTATTGTTACCATGGCTACGTATTAGAAAATAATCGTTATCCGGCTTGTCAAATTTTACTTCAAATTTGCAGTTGTCAACTGCCGCGATGTCTTATACTCTGAAAGAGAGAATATAAGTTATTAAATGTAGCAAATATTGAGTTCCAAATTAAGCTCTTTTGGTTTTACAACGGATGTCGGAAAATGTACAGCTTATGCATACGTTTACCTAAAAGAAAATGTTCACGTTGTTTTTTCTAAAAGAGTTCAATTTGAAGCTATAAACGAGTGTTTTCCACTCCCAGACTAAGCATGAAGTAAAATTTCGAGGTTAGAAAAGCCTGAAAATTTGGTAGGTCGCGTAGCGCGTAGCGCTACGCGGCCCAACCAAATTTTCAGGCTTTTCTAACCCCGAAATTTTACTTCATGCGCCACCCGTATCAAACACTGATTTATTGTAAAGTTTAAAAACAGCTAATTTATCTTTTATTATTGCCAAAAGTGCAGTTAAAGATGTAAAATATAAAGGATAAAGTCGCAGTCCAAATTTATACACAATCTTGAAGGGCCTCACATTTTCTCTGTTACAATTATGTCACCTAAAGTATATATCTTTACATGTTGAGTAACAAAAATGATTTATTTTTGTCTTTGGAATAATTGATGAATTTATTGAGAATTATTCGTTCTGAATAAAGGAATTAAATGAAAATAATAAATCCATCCACAATTCAAAAGACAATTCTGAGAGATCCACGGGCTTTGGCGTATATTTGTTGGAATGTGGGGATTGCCTCAAGGTATACGTTGGACAAACCGGAACGTAGCTTTCCAGAGTTTCATCATGTATCCGCCTCGTCAATTAAAAATTATAAATTATGTACATGGGAAGTCATGGGGGTATTTGAATTTGTAAAGTAGGGCATGGTCAAGAAAAAAGAAAAGGTTGTGAAACATTGATCTAGACCAGTGGTCTCCAAACTACGGCCCGCGACTTGCATGAATCCGATCCGCGATTGTTTGTATTTTTTTTTGTAAATGTCATATTTTGAAATATTCTAACAATTGTTCTTTAAATTTTTCATAATTTTATAAAATTAATCGGATCTTGGCCGACTTTATTATGTAGAATTGTATTTGTGGCCCGCGAAGAAGATAGTTTGGAGACCCAGGATCTAGACCATAGGATCTCAACGTGAACAACGTTAGACAAATTGGACGTAACTTCCATAAGCCATAATTCAAAAGACAATTCTGATAAATCCACGAGCTTTGGCGTATATTTGTTGGAATGTGGGGATTGCCTTAAGGTATACGTTGGACGAACTGGGCGTAGCTTTCTAGAGTTTTATCATGTATCCGTCTTGTCAATTAAATATTAAAAATTATGTATATGGGGAGTCATGGTGGTATTTGAATTTATAAAATGGGGCATGGTCAAGAAAAAAAAAGCAGGGAAACATTGATCTAGACCAGTGGTCTCCAAACTACGGCCCGCGGGCCAAATCCGGCCCGCGACTTGCATGAATCCGGCCCGCGATTGTTTGTAATTTTTTTGTAAATGTCATATTTTGAAATATTGTAACAATTGTTCCTTAAATTTTTCATAATTTTATAAAATTAATCGGATCTTGGCCGACTTTATTATGTAGAATTGTATTTGTGGCCCGCGAAGAAGATAGTTTGGAGACCCAGGATCTAGACCATAGGTTCTCAACGTGGGCGATAACACCCTGCTGTGGGCGTTTGAGACTTTTGGAGGGGCAGTAAAAACCCCAGAGAAAATTACGGGGCGTTTAATATTGTACGTTTAAATATAATCATGGCAATAGCTGTTTCAGAATCGCTAGAGATGGTAACTAAAAAAAAAATTGGGGGGCTCTAGCAACAAAAATATTCTCAAAGTGGGCGCTAGAGAAAATTAGGTTGAAAACCTATGATCAAGATAGTGTAAAATCAAATTTTCCTCGCTATGGATTACCGCTTATCATTCTACAAATTATATTGGATCTTACCAATATTTAGCTCAATCAAACTATAAAAAATGTTTAATGTACTATAAATATTTCATGTTAACACTTTTTTGAATCGAGGCTCAAATATAACAACGTGAATTGGTAATTACGTTTTATTTATATAATTACGAATATCCGAACAAATTATTGGCTCATTAGTATGCGCGATTAATTAATGACGGAAATTGGATCATTTAATGTCGGAGACTGGATTAGTACTGTGGATTCATTCCTGCACATGCATGTCTACAGCTTTTTATCGCATAACTGGACTACCCACTGATATCTTCCTCTTCCTCCTAATTATTTATGCATATACTAATATTAATACATATTTAAATCTATTAATAACATTGAAAAGCGTACAGTGTAATATTTAAAGGAATATAATATATAAATTTTAGACTGGTAGTTAATAAATTAGCTAAGAAATAAATCTTGTACTTGTATATGATTTCTAATTATAAACCCTCACAACTCCAAAGTTAATTCTAATATACAGAGAGTTTTATGTAACACCGAACATTTTCATAACGTGAATTTTTCTTTTAAGTATACATAAGCATTCGTTGCACATTTGCTGACGTTCGGCTTATTAAAATAATTTAATTTGAAGCTTTAAACAAGTGGTTTCCTCTCCCAGACTAAGCATGAAGTAAAATTTCGAGTTTAGAAAAGCCTGAAAATTTGTATTTGCCGGGCGAAGCGAAGCGAGCCCGGCAAATACAAATTTTCAGGCTTTTCTAAACTCGAAATTTTACTTCATGCGCCACCGGTACAAAACACTGATGCAATGTAAAGTTTAGCGGTGTGTTTTAAACTTCGTAATATGTCAGTGTTTTGTACCGGTGGCGCATGAAGTAAAATTTCGAGTTTAGAAAAGTCTGAAAATTTGGTTTGGCCGCTCCGCGCTACGCGACCAAACCAAATTTTCAGGCTTTTCTAAACTCGAAATTTTACTTCATGCTTAGCCTGGGAGTGGAACACACTCATTTTAAGTTTCAAATTGAACTCTTTTAAAAAAACAACGGGTATCTAAAGATTTACGGCATATACGCTGTAATTGGGATATGTATACTTAAAAGAAAAACTCCTTGTATGTACAAGTTGAGGCTTTAATTGCCATTGATTGGCTACAATTTTTAATAGTCATATAGGCAACCTAAATTGCACAAAATTTAAAAATTAAAGGTGTCAAATTATATTGGATGAAAATTTTCGGTGTTACATAAAACTTTCTGTATACTATAGTTATTGACAAACAATTTGACTATTTTAATATATTTTTGAATGAATATTCCAACACTAAAATTTGCGAAATTCAAAGCCATATTAAACTATTAAAGTAATGGTTCCCATGGACTTTCATTAAATCGACGAATGCTAAAAAATGTAATAAATTTCAAATAAATTGCTAAATATTTTAAATATTATTAAAAACGTGTTTCTCAGAAACAAGCGCTGCACAGTGTGGCCAACTTGGCCTGTTTATGATTTGTGCTTCAGACATACAAAGAACCAAATTAATATCTTGATTATTTAATGAATTACATTTTTTTCAATTTCAATATAAATTTTAATTTTGCGAGACCCGCAAAACCGCAATTCAAATTTGTCCAACCTATAATTAGTATTAAATCATAGCCCCAAGTTTTTCTACAACAGGAATTTTCATTTCTTTAAATATCAAACCAACTATTTGTGAAAATAATTTATTAATGTCCCAAGTCGCCTCAAAACGTCTACTGCGTTGCAGGCAATAATACTCTTAATATAAATGTTTGTAGTCGTTTTAATCTATTCTAGGACGTAATGTGACTTCTAACAGCTTATCCTATTTCTCGAGGTATGACGTCATTGGTGTTTTTTTTAAATTGAACACCCTGTATATTTCAAACATTTTGGATAAACATTTGTTAAACAATTACAATGATGTGGGGTTTGGTGGGTGTGCGACTTGTAGTTTTTAAATTATTAAATAAAGTAATATCTACTGTTACTGTTATTTGTCTCGTCTTACAAACAAATGTAAATCTAAAAGTAACATTCGCTGTTATTATTGCACTAGTTTCTATCAGATAATTCGAGGACACACTATCGGACCAATTTTTCAAAGAACAAATTTTTAAATGCTAATCAATAACAGTAAACAGCTATCTGTTCCTATTATTCACAAATCGCAAACCCTCTAAATCCGACATCATTGTAATTGTTTAACAAGTGCTTAACGAAGTGTAAAATATACAGAGTGTATCATTTAAAAAAAACACCGATGACGTCACCTAGAGAAATAGGATAGCTGTTGGAAATCACATTACGTCCTTGAATAGATTAAAACGACTACAAAAACTTATATTAAGAGTATATTTTTATCACACGGTTAGTTTAGCCAGAAATCCGGTGTTCCCATACTTTGGCGCAACCCTGTATATTAACTAATTAGTATTTTGACAAAGTGTACCATTTTAGGAAGCAATATTGAATATTTTTACCGTGCGATAGTTTAAAACATGATTTAAAGTAGGCTTTGAGCTTTAAGTTAGATTGGCACTACTGACTGTTAACACATAGTCTAGCATAACCTCAAAATTATTCTATAATTCAATAAGCATTCTGGGCAACCGTAGAAAAAAAATTCCGCCTACTCTAAATTCCAGCCGGACTAGCTTATTGCCTGCGCGCGACTAACATTTTGAGGGGACTCGCGACATTAATAAATTATTTTCTTAACAAGTTGTTTCGATATTTGAAAAAGCAAAAGTTTTTGTTGTACAAGAAACTTGAGGCTATGATTTGGTTGTAATTATAGATTGGACCAATCTTAATTGCGTTTTTGCGGGTCTCGCAAAGTATAAATTTATATTTTAAAATTATGTAATCTGAAAAAAATATAATTCATTAACTAGTCAAGATTTTAATTTGGTTCCTTGTGTGTCTGAAGCACAGATCATTTGTATTTTATAAAAAAAAAATGGTGATGTGTCCATCATAGTACTTTCCCCCGTAAATTGCGTATTAAATCACTTTTAACATATTTGTAGCATTATTATTTTCAAATTGTCTTCAACTTTTTGATAAATACAACTTTTATTTGAAACATTTTTCAATTGGATCAACACATACTGACACAAACCAATGACTATATAAAAAACACTATTTATTGAATATCTCAAAAACTAAGAGTGCTATGACAAAAAATGAATCAACAAAAAATCTTTAGTTTTTCATTTCCTACAACTTTTATTTGAAACATTTTTCAGTTGTATCGACACATACACTGTCACACACCAATAACTAAATAAAACACACAACTTTTGAAATATCTCAAAAACTAAGAGTGCCATGACAAAAAGTAAGTGAATAATACATCTTCATTTTGTTATTATCTACAACTTTTATTTAAAAGAATTTTTTGTTTGATGAACATTTATTGAAAAAATCTGAAAAAACTGAAAAACGCTAAGAGTAAAGTACCACTTCCGGTTTTCCGATTTTCACCAAAAGCTTTTCAGTTCTTCCGATTGTAACAAAAAGCTTAAGTTTCAAGTTTCATCTCGATATCTTTAGCGGTACAGCGCACACAGACACACACACAGACAGACAGACAGACAGACAGACAGACAGACATTTTTCAAAAATGGTCTTATTCGACTCAGGGGACCTCAAAACGGATATTTCCGCTAAAATTTTTGATTCGAAAATTTTCACGAAAACAATACTTTCCCTTTGTATTACATACGGGGGAAAGTAAAAAACAGTAGGTAAATATTTTAAGCAGTTACAAAAATATATCCGTTTAACCGCTCATCGATTTTCATTATAAATTCACATCTTTGGACGCTGCGCGTAGTGAATCATGGTAAATCTTAGGGTTTTTCTAAACTCGAAATTTTAGTCTAGGGAAGTAATTGTTTCAGTATATATTTAGAAGAATTTTAGACTAAATTTTTGCAAAAAGTCAACATTAATTCGTGTATGTCCTACCACTGCATTATTTGCAATTATTAGACCTCCTTTTTGTAACGTTACTGGACTTATAATGGAATACTGCGACAAAATTTTTCCTAATGGCCCGGTAATTACTTTATTTACTTCTTCGTTGTCATGGTAATATGGTTCGAAATGACAGAAAATGAAATGTCAGACAGAATAAAAATTCAATTTATTTAAACGAAAAATTCTACATGACTATTTATCATAGCCAATATTAAACGAACAATTCGTAAAAGAACCCGAAATAAGAGGGGCAACTGAACTTGAAACATTAACCGATTTATTCGTTTGTATATTGGATATCGTCGATGTCGGTGCAAGAAATTCATCTCTCGATGATCCAGCAATCAATGTCGCATTATTGATTTTCGATTGCATATTAGTATCTACATAGCTTTGTGCAATGCTTCTGCTCTTCCAGCCTCCTAAACGTTGCATATTTTCTATGCTGCCTCCAGCATCTGAGTGAAACGTTGCAGCAGTACGCCTAAAGCAATGCCCAGTATATTTAGACGCTTCTGGCAAACCTAAATATTTTGCAATTTTTGCTGGTATACTACGAAATTTATTTTTGCCAACGGACTGTAGTGTACATTTTTTCTTCCGGTAATTAAGAAAAAAATTATCTATATTGCAATTCTTGGGTCTCAGCAACATGTACTTTCGTATGAGACTAACGGCATTAATTTCATTATCCTGTATAACTACAAAGCTCCTTGGTTGACCATTTTTACTACAAGGAATTGTAATTTCAATGTTTGAAACCATATCTTTAACATTTCCAACTTTCATTTGTAGAAATTCATGACGCCCACATGCGCCAAAAATGCCTATCACCAAAATTACCATATCCAAAAGATATTCATCAACAGTTTTTAAAAATAACACTACCTGTTCCCGCGACAAAACTTTTGATTTTTTAGGTACATAATTTTTTAAATTTTGTTTTAAAAACGCCTCTAATTCCAAAAATGTTTCAATTTCTTAACCATCATTTACTTCTTCAGCATCGAATACTTGGTCCACAACGAATTAGGAGCAAAGTTCTCGGATAATTCTTGGAAATATCCCAATAAGACCATTTCATTAATTTCCGCTATATCGTGAATATCGGACCATTCTTTAAAATTATCAAATTCCTTTTCGTAGGCTTCTTTTGATTTTATTGGCACTAACGCCTCTCTGGCTTTATTTACTCGATGCAACACATCTTCTGGTAAATTGCTTGTAGCCATTACACGTTTCAAGTAAACTATTTACTCCGTCAAATATTACAAATATTTAATAAAATACTGATCATATTTCTCGTTTTAAATTAATAAACAGGTAGGACATAAAACGTTGAAGGCACCACAGAGCGTTAGTAGGAAATAATGCCCTTCGCCGACGTACAACCCTCGGGCCAGAGGCCCTCGGGCTGTACACTGTCGACGGCAGGCATCATTTCCTTACTAACGCCCTCGGTACCTTAATCACTATTTTATATTTTGTCATTATAGTATCATAATTATATATACAGAGAGTGTTATGTAACACCGAACATGCCAGAAAATATTCAATGTAAATTTGCCTATGTTCGATGTGTTCTGATGCATAAGCAATGAGTGCGATTTCATTGGCTCTGATTTTAGTAGTTCTAACGCAACTTACATTTAACGTCAAAATGAAATGTCATTCATTAATCGCCTACATCACTAATAGAATGTTAATATTAAACAGAAAAGAAAAATGAGAAAGAGGAGAACAGATTTAGCTTGAATGCAAAAATAATAGAAAAACAGATTACTGTTATTTCCGTTTGCTAATATTTCAAGATAAGTTTATACATTGCTTCAATTTCACTGGAGATTATAAAAAAACTTCGATTCAGCGTATTGTGTAAACCATTCGATCAGGACAACCCCAAGTACGTTGCTTTGGGTGTACCAGCGGAAATGCCGACACAAGACTGATTGGCACTAAATTTTGTTTTTTTAAAAGAGTTCAATTTAAAGCTTTAAACGAGTGTTTTCCACTCCCAGACTAAGCATGAAGTAAAATTTCGAGTTTAGAAAAGCCCCGTGAAAATTTGTCTCGGGTCGCGCAGCGACCCGAGACAAATTTTCTGGGCTTTTCTAAACTCGAAATTTTACTTCATGCGCCACGCTTATAAAACAGATTTCAAGTTAGGTTCGAATATACATAAATTTCATAATATTTTAGTGTTTTATACGCGTGGCGCATGAAGTAAAATTTCGAGTTTAGAAAAGCCCAGAAAATTTGTCTCGGGTCGCTGCGCGACCCTCGACAAATTTGCACGGGGCTTTTCTAAACTCGAAATTTTACTTCATGCTTAGTCTGGGACTGGAAAACTTTCGCTTAGAGCTTCAAATTGTTCTTTAAAAAAAAACAAGGAATATTTAAAGATTTACAGAAAATAGGCATGTACCCTATTTACATTAGTCCTAATTTGCATTAGAACTACTAAAAATCGTAACCAATGAAATCGCCCCCAGAAGAATGCAAATTGCCATTGGAAATCGTAGCCAATCACACCACACTCAATGCTTTGAAGCGTCCCAGAACAAATCGAACATAGGAAAATTTACAATGAACATTTTCTGGCATGTTCGGTGTTACTTAAAACTCTCTGTATAAGTATGAATATTATTTAAATAAAAATCACTTAGTTCGTTTCACAAAATAAATATTTTGTGAAACGAACCAAGTGATTTTTATTTAAATAATATTCATACTTATATATTTAATCATGTTTCACCAAGTGATTAATGAGAACATAGTGAAAGATATATCGTAATTATATCAAAAATTTAGTTAAAATAGAAATCATCGATTTATTAACTCGGAAAATAGCAATCTCTTGATACTTTTTGATTATTTTATGTTATTAATAAAATGAATAAAGTTTTTTTTTTAATTTCCATGCATATATTTTAATAAGCTTTTGTGGTCTATATAATTACTGACTTTTCCTCATATATCAAGTTCATTTTAATTATAGAATTTCTAATTACATTTAATGGAGTTATTTTTTGTAATTAATAATTAAGTGATTTTTATTTAAATAATATTCATACTTATATATTTAATCATGTTTCACCAAGTGATTAATGAGAACATAGTGAAAGATATATCATAATTATATCAAAAATTTAGTTAAAATAGAAATCATCGATTTATTAACTCGGAAAATAGCAATCTCTTGATACTTTTTGATTATTTTATGTTATTAATAAAATGAATAAAGTATTTTTTTTTAATTTCCATGCATATATTTTAATAAGCTTTTGTGATCTATATAATTACTGACTTTTCCTCAAATATCAAGTTCATTTTAATTATAGAATTTCTAATTACATTTAATGGAGTTATTTTTTGTAATTAATAATTAAGGATCACTAATCAATACTCGAAATAAGGGACAAAGTAATGAACTTAAAAGTTCTCAACCGAGGGTTAACGCTTTAATGCATGGTAAATCAATTAGTGGCCCTATGGCAACCACCTTTGGAACGTGTAACTCACTTATACGTATACAATTTGCAAATAATAGAAATTTCAGTTGGCTTCGGTAGAGACGCACACACACCCTGTATTTATCCAGTCCGCCAAAGAAATCCCGCTCGCGATTTCAGTTTGGGCGATTGTCGCGGCGTCGAGTGTAGAGCAGCGCGGATGGAAATACTCGTAGGGTTCGGCTCCAAAAGGGCGCCTAAAGTGTATACACAAGTATCTATTTTAGTACTTCATGAATCGACGGCCCCACCACGTGACTGCTTTATACGACGTCAATTGGCTGTCACAAATACGTCTTCTGTTATGCAAATTCACTTTCAATGAATTGCTCCCATTACCCACATGTAGATATTACTATTTATACATAGGTATGAAATACTTTAATATCGATACGTTATTTTTAATAACTAACTAAACATCTTTATTTATGAATTATGTACATAATATAGTTATAATTAAATATTGAAAACAAATATTAGAATATATTTTTAATATTTTATAATAGAAAACTGTTTAGTTATTGTTTTTAGAATACATACTTAGTTAATATAACATTAATGAAAGAATCCCGTAAGTTTTCTGTTTATTTTCATAATTTTTTTGTTCAAACAAGATAAATTCCAATTCAAAACTATTTGAATTCGAGAATATAAGCTTACGCTTCTTATAGTTTGCACACTTTAATGTATGTTTAATAATTCAATATCCGGAAGTGTATTTGCACGGGAAGTAGTTGTTTAAATGAATATTTATCGTCTTAAGTTGTCTTATTAATTAAGACATTGTTTGCATTTTCACGAATAACATTTTCGTAATTTTATATATTATAATTTTATTGTATTGAAAATCTAAAGCATAGTTATACCGATGAGGGATAAATCTTGAAACGCGTCTATAGATGGCTTAAGACATTTTCTTTAAGATCACCTATGATTCTTTTAAATAATATTTATTCGCTGTAATTTTTTCAATTTATTTCAATTTCCTGGTTCATTTAGTTTAGTGAGTAAATAATTTGACCTGTTGTTGTATTTTGCAAATAAATTATGCATAGAACAATAAATCTGTCGTGTAACTCAAATATTCATTGTATAATTCAATATCTGTCTGAGTATTAGCTCGAAAAGTAGTTGTTTCAATGAATATTTGGAGACTTGTCTCAATGAAACTAAGTTTTTGCAGAAAGTCGATATTAATTTTAATTCGTTGTTATATGAAGTAAAAGAATCTACTATTCATTGAAATACAAGTATACAATTTTCAGTAAAATTAATGTGATCTGAACAAAATCAGTGAAACAATACCAAGTATAACACTTGGTATTGTTTCACTGATTTTTTTCAGATCACATTAATTTAACTTTTATATAAATAAAACAATTTAAACACTTTCAAATATATATTGTAATAACGCTACAATTGTTTCGCCACACTGTGGCTTCTTCAGGCGAAGAAATGATGATTGAATAATTGATTAATTTAATATTAATAATTAATAGTTTATAGTTTAAAATGTTCCAACACGGGTTAAGTAAAAAATGAATTAAATGTAAGCAAATTAATTCCTTTCATTCCATATTAAATAATCTTGGTATAGTCCGATTACTGAATCTAGTCACTTGCGCGCCAGTTCAACATTTCCTGAACGTAA
This sequence comes from Philonthus cognatus, assembly GCA_932526585.2. Classification (NCBI taxonomy): domain Eukaryota; kingdom Metazoa; phylum Arthropoda; class Insecta; order Coleoptera; family Staphylinidae; genus Philonthus; species Philonthus cognatus. Next base: position 50,073,483 of record OW052247.1, on the reverse strand, counting down.
ATCAACATTTAATCTCACATCAGAGCATATTCTTACTTTAAACAAAAACAAATAAAAAGTATAAAACATAAACTTAATGTCTCCTATTTTAGTTTCTCAAAAAGAGTAAAAATAATACACCAAAAAAGCATCACAAGTTTTGTTAGTATTTTGTTCAATTTACGTTGTTTTATTTTCAAGAATTTCTAGTTATAATCAAAATTGAATACAAGGGACAGCTAAATCGATCTCTTATCTGTTTATAAAAACGAATTAAAATTAATATCGACTTTCTGCAAAATTTTTGTCTCATTGAGACAAGTCTCCAAATATTCATTGAAACAACTACTTCTCGAGCTAATACCCCGACAGATATTGAATTATACAATGAATATTTGAGTTACACGACAGCTCTACTGTTCTGTGTATAATTTATATGCAAAAGGCAACATCGGGTCAAATTATTCTCTCACCAAACTAAATGAAACAACAGGAAGTTGAAATAAATTGGAAAAATTACAGGGAACGAATTTTAATTGTCTTAAGCCATATATAGACGTGTTTCAAGATTTATCCCTCATCAGTATAGCTATGCTTTAGACTTTCAATACAAAAAAATATTAAAATAAACAGGAAACTTACAGGAATGTCGAAGTGTGTCGTCGAAACAGGTACACAGAACTGGGGCGAGTAAAAATGAAGGAATGTTATTTTTTTTGAATGCTTTAGTTTAATATATTGACGGATAATCTCCTATTACAAAAATATACACAAAAGAAAGAGTATCAGTAAACAATATACAATAAATATATATACATAGAAACTAAATTTATGTAACCTTAAGAATGCACATTTAAACTTAATAATATTCAACAATAATTATAAGATAAACTAGATAAGTAAAAGTTGTAATTTAAATAGAAACAATTTATAGGTAAAGGGATTAAGTCATTAGTAGGTGCGAACATTTTATCATCATCATCATTTAAGTTTATTTATTTTCACCAAGTAAAATCAACAGGTTGTTTACAATCATTACAACTAACATTACAATGAATATTTCACAAAATGATCCTACCAGGCGGAAAATAAAAAGGTATGAATTCAGCGCAACCGATGTGCGGCTGATCTTCCATTCAGCCAATAAATTACCGTAGCAAATGTGATGGATTCAATATAACAAAAAAAAGTAAATAAAAATCATTAGAAATAAAAATTGAAGAAATGAATGATATATTTTGGATTACACAGCAGTATTAACCGTGTTGCTGAACATAAGTTCTGAGTCTAGATTTGAAAAGTGGGACGTTCATAGTCTTAAAGTTACCTGGAATGTTATTATATATTTTGCATATAAATTATGCATAGCACAGTAGAGCTGTCGTGTAACTCAAATATTCATTGCATAATTCAATATCTTTCGGGGTATTAGCTCGAGAAGTAGTTGTTTCAATGAATATTTGGAGACTTGTCTCGAAGAGTCAAACATTTTGCAGAAAGTCGATATTAATTTTAATTCGTTTTTATATTTTGTAAATATTCTGCAAACTATTGACAAACTCAATTTTTCTTTATGTTAAATTGTCTTTATCTTATCTGCTTATTTTGCAGAGCTGGGACGAATCCTTGAAAAAAGGATTAGAATTACGAACCCGAATCACCTAATATGATTCGAATCATGAATACTTGAATAAAGGATTCTTAAGAAATAAATATGATTCAAATCAAAGATTCGAATCCTGTTTTTTCGAATCACGAATACAAATCCTTTAAAAAGAAATTTGATTTTATTGCATTAACCATTTACATTTTAATATCACTATCAGTTGTTTTAACAAAAATATTCAAAACCTAATTATTTATTATTAACACTGAACATCGTAGATAACAGACTAAATATCTGATTCTGTGTTATTCTGATTAAACTTGTAATTGTGTGTGTTTGAACTTCACTTGGAATCAGTGTTGTATACGCGTGGCGCATGAAGTAAAATTTCGAGTTTAGAAAAGCCCAGAAAATTTGTCTCGGGTCGCTGCGCGACCCTCGACAAATTTTCATGGGGCTTTTCTAAACTCGAAATTTTACTTCATGCTTAGTCTGGGAGTGGAATCACTTGTTTTAAACTTCAAATTAAACTCTTGTAGTAAATCAACGAATGCCTGAAAATTACGTAAAAGAAAAAGTCACTGAATATCCTGAAAACCGGAGAAAAGTCATGGAGTTTTATTCAAATCGACCAAAACACTAAAAAAGCGTTTTAAATAAATGAAAAGTTACAAAATATAGAGAAATTATGAAAAATATAAAAATTATTGACATTTAACAAGAATCATTGAACAATAAAAAATAATTAATAGTAGCAGAGTAATAGGAAATCATAAGAAAATACTGATACCGTCAATAATTATAGAATTAGATCATTTATTTTCCTTAATAATTTTTTTTTTCAAGTAAGTTTTATGAATTTCATATTGATTGAATTTTTATGAAATTCAAACTTTTATTTGACATTTTGGAAAATCCAGTCCAGATATTAAAATTTAGATTGCAACCAGTCAAAGTTTATTAATTTATATGTAAATTCATCCAAATTATTCTTTAGTGTATTTTTGTCAGATTTAATTAATTACGTAGTTTTCATTTAAAAAAAAATTATTACGATTATGGAAAATTATGAATCAATAAAATTGAATAATAGTTTTGCAATGTTTAATTTTCAAGAATCCTCTTTCTAGTTTATTTTATCTATTAGTTTTGTTAGCGTTGACAATATTAATTGTAGTCATTATTTATTTTAAATGTTGACAATTATTATTATTATTCAGATTATAAATTATATAAATTTAGACAATAACAAATTCTATAAATATAATGTATAATGGGAATAATAATAAAACTTATCAACATTTTAATTGATAAAATAAACCGGAAATGTCAGAAATCTTCTAAATTTACTATTATACAAATAATAATTATTAAAAAGAAACGTTAAAATTGAAAAACTAATTAAAATTAACTTAAATTTGTCAATATTGACAAATTCAGGGATAATACAAATAAAATAGAAGAAATTTCATTAAAATGCTAAAGAAAAAAATTCTTGAACCTGGGAAATGCGAGAAAATTTAACATTTCAATTATGGCCATGTCAGTTTTACTTTAAATAATATTAAACAAAATTTTGAGTATACTATTTTATTTAAATACATTTTCACTCATTTGATGTTTTTATCAACTCATATAATTGGAAGCTTCTAATGAGTGTTTCCACTCCCAGACTAAGCATGAAGTAAAATTTCGAGTTTAGAAAAGCCCCGCGTAGAAAATTTGTCGAGGGTCGCGCAGCGACCCGAGACAAATTTTCACGGGGATTTTCTAAACTCGAAATTTTACTTCATGCGCCACGCGTATAAAACACTGATTTAACGTGAAGGTTAAAAGCGCACAAACAAAAATAAACATTTTGTTTGTGTGCATCCTCGCATCCTCGCATCCTCACAATTCATTCGAATTATTTTGATGATTCAAATCTGTAGGTATTCGAATCTTTTTGTAAGTATTCGAATCCGTTTGCAAGTAATCGAATCCTTTTATAAATATTCGAGTCCTTTTATAAGAATTCGAATCACCCGCATTTGGAATCGAATACGAATCATTTTATAAATATTCGAGTCCTTTTATAAGAATTCGAATCACGCGCATTTGGATTCGAATACGAATCCTCTTAAGAAAATGTAACGAATCCGGATCATGACTCCAGCTTAACTGAAGTATTCGAATATCTCTTTTGAATCCTTTAAAAAGATTCGAATCCTGAATGATTCGAATCCTGCCCAGCTCTGTTATTTTGGATAGATGAAACAAATCTTTGTAGAAATAACGAAATTACAACAAAAATTCCAAATCAACCTTTATAGGTTTTTTTTTCGCTATAGTAAGTAAGTAAGTAAGTAATATATTTGTGCTATAACATAAAGGTTTTACACGAGTCAAAATACATAATATAATAAATAGCTAAAGCTATAAATTGACAAATACATGAAATATACATACATTAAATATTAAGTTCCAAGTAAAATTAAAGTTGACAAAATAAATATAATATATATAATATTATGTACTACACAGCCTTAATTTCCATTTACATAGTTAGAAAAAATACGAAATTAATTAACAAACACAAAAAAATCGTTGATTACAACAAATTACACCCCCTGCACCCTTAGTCCATCACAAAATGCCGAGATAAGCACCGAAATTTTCACCTCGACATCAAACCACCCCCCGTCCCGCACAGCCGGTAATTTTCCGCACACACGAAAACGCGCGTTTAATTTCCCGTACCTTAATGACGTTTGTCATTTGTTTGCGTTATTATTAATTAAAGGGGAAAAAAAGGAGAGCTAACGATGTAATGTTTCTTTAATTCCCGCCGCCGGGGAATTAAATTGAAGCCCGCTTTTTTTTCCTTCGTCCACTTCTTCTGCGTCATAAAAATGCACGATTCATTACTGGAAAATGTACCTTAATGCGTTAATTAATTCCGTGTTTAAGGTTCGATGTTTGGTGTAATTAAGAAGAAAAAAGAGTTGGATTAATAAATGGAGAGGAGTGGAAAGGGAACGGGAATAAGGTCGACTAATTGCGTTTTGTGTTTTACACGTAATTACGGCGCGTTTCACACTTTTCAATCTGGTTTGTAATTAGTGTTGGCACTTTTGCTTCAATCGGGCTGGATTAATTGTGGGGTTTTTGATTAATTGTTACGAATCTACTAAAAAATCTACTACATAAATTTGATTTAATCAGCGGTCAAATTAAATTTTGATCAATTGTATTTGTGAGACAGAAGTAGGCAACAAAATTTACAATTTTTAAATACATAACAGAACCACATACAAAAGAGTAAACTGTTTCAAATGTCAATGTAGGCCAGTATTAAAATTTGTAATAATTGGCTGTTTTTGTCGTGTATTTAATAATTGTATTTTTATTGTGTTGCATTTCAAACTCAGAGATTAATAATATGCTAACAATTAGAGGCGTAGATAGCTTTTTGTGATAAGGGAGGATTTAAGTAAGTAAGTGCAATCACTTGAAAAAAGATTATACAAATTATTCTTATTCTTATTATTTTTTTTAGACTTAGATTCATATTAATGTCTTGTTATGTATTTCTAATTTGTTCACTGCCTACATTTGTATCTATTTTCTATTTGTTTTTTTATATCATTAAGTATCATGAATAAAATTTATATTGTATTATTGTAAAATGGTGATAAGCCGTCAATAAAGTAAAGTAAATTAGAAGATAGAATCCATTAAACTAACAGACACATTCAGTTTTTATGCTCTCCTATAAAAACCAGGGCTGTTATGTTTAATAATAATAATAATAATAATAGTAATAATAATAATAATCTTTATTTTATTCAAATACACAAAAAAATACATTTGGGTAGTTTGGGTAGTTGTTTTAAAACAGTGTATTAAACATGTTTACAAACAGCCGTCGTGTTGTATACGGTTCTGTTTTAAACATGTTTTAAATCTTACATTTGTTTAAAACATTTGTTGAACGTTAAATTTGTTTAAAACGTTTTTTTTAATTATTTTAAATTTGCTAATAGTATATTACCTAACGAGAGTGGTATGCAGCATATTACATATGAGCGGACATGTTGCGCACGAGCCGCACAGCGGCGTACGATACTTTAACTACGCACTAACAAAATAAACAATGAGGATAAAAGAACAACTTATTTATTGTAATAATTTTTAATAGTACCATGACAATGATGAAAACTAAATTACTACTTGATCAATATACAGGGAATAAAGCTATACATTTTCCGACATTCGTTGTTTTTTGAAAGAGTTCAATTTGAAGCTTTAAGTGAGTGTTTTCCACTCCCAGACTAAGCATGAAATAAAATTTCGAGTTTGGAAAAGCCCCGTGGAAATTTGTCGAGGGTCGCGCAGCGACCCGAGACAAATTTTCTGGGCTTTTCTAAACTCGAAATTTTACTTTATGCGCCACGCGTATAAAACACTGATTCCAAGTGAGGTTCAAATATACATAGAGTTTACAATATTTTAGTGTTTTATACGCGTGGCGCATGAAGTAAAATTTCGAGTTTAGAAAAGCCCAGAAAATTTGTCTCGGGTCGCTGCGCGACCCTCGACAAATTTTCACGGGGCTTTTCTAAACTCGAAATTTTACTTCATGCTTAGTCTGGGAGTGGAAAACACTCGTTTAAACCTATAAATTGAACTCTTAAAAGGAAAACAACAAACAACTAAAGATTTAAAGAATATAAGCTGAATTTGGAGTACTTATACTTTAAAGAAGAACTCACTGCACATCAAAGAAATGTCATTTGGTTGTACGGTAAGCAATCAGCTGTTCAGCTGTCAGCACGTAATGTACTTGTCAAAGCTATTACGTGCATGTGTACGTAATGTCAATCATACTTCTCAAGATGACAGTGTGGTATGATGCGGTTACTAGATAGGGCGTAGGTAAATTATATTTTATACTATTTCATTGAGATTTTTTTTGACATTTTTAAATTTTAGCTAAATTGTTGAAGATATTTCAAATTACAATATTAAACACAACATTTTATTTCAAGAGAATATCAAATATGTGTGCATAATTGTGATTTTTAAACACAGGGATTTTTTTTCAGGTATACACTGTAAATTTTACGACATTCGTTGTATTTTAAAAAGATTTTAATTTGAATTTTTAGACGAGGATTTTCCACTCCCAGACTAAGCATAAGTAAAATTTCGAGTTTAGAAAAGCCTGAAAATTTGGATTGGCCGCGTAGCGAAGCGGAGCGGCCAATCCAAATTAGGCTTTTCTAAACTCGAAATTTTACTTCATGCGCCACACGTATTAAACACTGAAATATCGCAAAGTTTAAAATATACGGCTCTAGCAATCCAATATGTAGATGTGAATAAAACGTGAGTTAAATTCTGCGCTGAAGAAATTGTTTAAAACAGTGATTATAGGCAACCCAATAACTCTAACGTATATTAGGTTGCCTATAATCGTTGTTGTATGTGTGTGTTTTTTTAACTTCACTGTAAATCAGTGTTTTTAAGCGTGGCGCATGAAGTAAAATTTCGAGTTTAGAATAGCCTAATTTGGATTGGCCGCTCCGCTTCGCTAAGCGGCTAATCCAAATTCTTGGGCTTTTCTAAACTCGAAATTTTACTCCATGCTTAGTCTGAGAGTGGAAAACACTCGTTAAAAGCCTCAAATTAACCGCTTTTAACCAGTGTACTCAAAAGAAAACTGCCCTGTATGTTCTGTTTTAAACATGTTTTAAACACGTTTTAAACATAGTTTTAATTTTCAATGTTTTAAACGCTGTTTCAATGAAAAAGACACGTTTTATTAAAAAAAACTGTTTGTTTTAATTAAAATGAACAAACCGTTTTTTTTAACAACCCTGGTAAAAGCTGCGGAATGTGACATAAAATAGTTATGCCTTAATCCAGCGATATACAGTGATGGACAAAATTATATAGACAAACAATTAGACATCTCTAAAGTTTGTTATCATTTTATTTAATTATTCATTGAACTCTACGCCAATAAATGGCAATAATTAGATGTTTGTTGGATATTTAGAAACTACACACAAAGAGATAAAAACAAAAACATAATTTATATTAGGAGAAAAATGATATTAAATTACAAATTATTAAATTATTTAAGTGTAGTCAACGTCACATAGAAATTGTAAACAATTTAAATTTGAGCCGAAAGTAGTGTGGGCATTTATTAAACAAAATTATAAGTAGGTTCACAGTGTGAAGGAAAAAAAAGTGGCGCAAAACTACCGATATGGTTCGAATGTTTAATAACTATTTTATTTAATAGTTAATTATTATTATTATTTCTTTGTTATACAGTATATTAATGGGGCATATTTTTGGCTTAAGTATGAAAAATTACATCCAGCAAGTGGTGGCCATTTTCGGCTTCGCACATTCGTGCTCTTTCCAGTACATTTTCCATAACTTTTCGTAAAATTTCAGGTGTTATTGCTTGAATTTCATTGCGAATGTTTTGCTTTAGCTCTGGTATGGTCGCTAGTTAATTTACGTATATCCTTTCTTTCAAATAACCCCAAAGCAAACAGTCTGGAGCTGTTAAATCCGGTGAACGTGGGGGCCAATTGAAATCGCTTCTGCGCGAAATAATGCGTTCGCCAAAGAGGTCCCGTAACAGAGCCATTGTGTCCCTTGCAGTGTGGGCTGTGGCCAGATCTTGTTGGAACCACAGCTGTGGATGGTACAGCTGGCCTCAAAAAATTGTCCAGCATCGTTCGATATTCAGCACCATTAACCGTAACTGAGGCGCCATGTGCATTTTCAAATAAATATGAACCAATGATCCTTTCAGACGATACACCGCACCAAACCGCACACTTAAGTGGGTGTAATTGTCGCTGAAGAACTGTTCTTGGATTCTCCGTAGCCCATATCCTGCAATTTTGCTTGTTTACAAAACCATTTAATTGAAAATGGGCTTGCTTCATCGCTCTTTATCAAATTGTTAATGAAATCGCGATTTTCTTCTGCTTTTTGTCGGAGTGAAATGGCATAATCAAGCCGTTGTTGGCAGTCTATCGGCTTCAATTCTTGCACAAGCTGAACCTTATACGGGAACATGTGCAATGTGGCCAAAATCCTCTGAACGGACCTCCGCGATAGCCCCAGTTGTGCCGAACGTCTTCTTGTTGATGTTTCTGGACTGTTCTGCACACTTTCCATAACACGTTGGATATTTTCTTCTATTCGGATCGTACGTGGTCTTCCGGTACATGAAAGGTGTCTTACTGTACCATGTTGTCGAAAAATTGCAACCAGGGGGTTTATTGTTGATGATAAAGGTCCAGTACGCATATTAAAAAAAACGACGATAAGCACGCTGCGTCAAAACAATTGACTGTTGATTTTCAAAATAAAATTCAACAATTTTTGAGCGCTGTTATTGTGTACTGTTCCGTTTCAAATTCCCTAAGTTTTCTTCACAAAATTCTGAAATAAAAATAAAAAATATAAATAAATTTAAAAAGTTATTAAATATTCAAACCATATCGGTAGTTTTGCGCCATCCTGTAGAAAATGCAATTAAATAGGCATGAGAGTGGTTAAAATGCTGTATAAAGACAGCCAAAATTATTTGATATAGAAATGAGCGTCAAAAGGACTAAATATTCAAAATAAATCTCCACTCATCAACCCGCTAACCATTAAAAGTAACGATTTCCGGCGCGCGAAATTATAGGTTCCCATTTAATGTACTTTTTGTGTTACTTATTATTCTCGTAAACGCCATTAGAGTGGGTGTATTCAATGTGTGTGTGTGCCAGTAATTACAAGAAAGACAGAAAAGCCTCAGAAGAAGAGGAGGAGGAGGAGGAGGAGAAAAATTAAATAAGATAAGATCTGCACCTCCTAATGGAAATACGTATTTATAAGCACTTTATATTTCTCTCGTTATGTAATTAATGACGTAATAAATCGACCAATTAATTTGATTGTTTCTCTATTTCCTCTCGCCGTTTTCCCCTCTTCTATCTCTCTCTCTTTCTCTCTTTATCTGAGTTTTGTTAAATGTGATTAATCGGCGTGTGGTGAACGAGGACGGATTGAGTTATGGATTATCGGCCCGATTTAAATTAATTTAATTTGTTTCGTTGCATTAAAACTGCGTTTAGGTCTTAATTTATCGAGGTGATTTGGTATTTAAATTAGACACTACCTGTTTTTAAACGATCGTTTTCGGATGCTTAATTCACTACCTGAGGTTGTTTTAGATTCGGTTTTTATAGTTTGTATTTTTATGTCGAATAAAATTAGGATTTTTATTGATTTTGATGTTTTCGGTTTATTGATTGCATATATTAATCCATTAATGCCTATCCATTTTATTTAAATGATTATACCGTGTGAGCTGTAGTGACTGTTACGGTTGGCAGCATTTTCAGAGTTTAGTCGAGAGTTTTTTGTTTTACGGTTGAGCAGGGGAGTAAAAAACGTAAATAAAGGAAATTATTTTTCTATTACAAATAGAAAATCATGTATTTCTAAATAATATTAAATATACATAAAAATAATATCTTTAGCTTCTTAAGTAAAAGTAAACGTACAGGTTCCTAGCAGTATATTTTGAACTATACATTAAATCAGTGTTTTATACGCGTGGCAGTATATTATTATTATTCCCTGTATATTGATCAAGTAGTAATTTAGTTTTCATCATTGTCATGGTACTATTAAAAATTATTACAATAAATAAGTTGTTCTTTTATCCTCATTGTTTATTTTGTTAGTGCGTAGTTAAAGTATCGTACGCCGCTGTGCGGCTCGTGCGCAACATGTCCGCTCATATGTAATATGCTGCATACCACTCTCGTTAGGTAATATACTATTAGCAAATTTAAAATAATTTTAAAAAAAGTTTTAAACAAATTTAACGTTCAAAAAATGTTTTAAACAAATATAAGCAGTATATTTTGAACTATACATTAAATCAGTGTTTTATACGCGTGGCGCATGAAGTAAAATTTCGAGTTTAGAAATGCCTGAAAATTTGGTTTGGCCGCTCCGCTTCGCGGAGCGACCAAACCAAATTTTAAGGCTTTTCTAAACTCGAAATTTTACTTCATGCTTAATCTGGGAGTGGAAACACTCGGTCGAAACTTCAAACTGAACACTTTTATAAGACCGAAGAATGCCTAAACATTTATAGCGTATAGATTATGTATGTTTATAAGAAAAATTACCGGTGTGTAAAATTTAATAAGTCCTTCATAGAAATTATAACAAGACGTGCAGAATTATACCGTCGTTTTGTTTTTCTTTTAGGCCATTTTTGATTTCTATATATTTTGTCAGTATACTTTTTTCTGAATTCATGATGTATCATACTTATAGTTTATTACCTACGGGGCAGTAGTGTGGTGGACAAAGACGGAGCAACAGGGGGCGATAAGGCTCCTGAACAGCACACAAAAACTAGCATGTCTCAGTGTCACAGGAGCCCTAAGCACTACCCCGGCAGCAGCCCTAGAAATGATCCTGAACCTACCACCACTGCACATCTTCATACAAGGGGAGGCCAGAGCCGTAACATACAGACTAATGCGAGGACAGGCTCCCATAAACCGATCACACGGGAAAAAGTACCAAAGGCTAGAAGACGAGCTGAAGGCAAACCCTACAACAGGAATGCCAAGCGATGCCACAGGAAATACAAAGTGGTAATCCCGCAGAGGGAAGATTGGGAGAACGGCCCACCTACCAACGCGGAATCAAACTGGTATACTGACGGCTAGAAGATAGATGAAGGAGTCGGAGCCGGAATATACAGCACAAAACCCGAGACAAAGATTTCAGTCAGTCTGGCGAGGGACACCACCGTGTTCCAGGCAGAGGCGATCGCGGTCCACCTCTGCATTGGAGAAATAGCAAGGCAAGACAACAAAAGTCGATCTCTCGGACAGCCAAGCACTGCTAAGGGCACTAAACTCCACACAGGTCGATTCCAAGCTAGGAACTGTGTAAGCGCTTTCAACGAAATGGGCGGTCGCAAAAAAGTGACAACGGTATTGGTCCAGGACACAAGGGTCATCCAGGAAACGATAAAGCAGACAAACTGGCCAAACAAGGCTCGTCAAGCGCATTCATTGGCCCGAACACTCCTGCGGTATCGCTAAAACCACAGTCAGAAAATCCATAAACAAATGGACGGAGACACAAACTCAAACCTGGTGGACGAACACACCAGGGCAGAGGCAGGCGAAACATTTCCTCAAAAAACAATCGCCGGCTTTCACGACCGATCTTCTCAATGAAGAGAGAAAAACGGTTAACGCTATAGTACGTCTACTGACAGGACACTGTAGGCTCAACAAACACATGAGCAAAATAGGTTTGGCAGAGGATACAATATGTAGATTCTGCCAGGAAGAAGGGGAGGATCCTCTCCACATCCTGTGCCAATGTGAGGCCCTAGCAAGGGTTAGATACCTAAAGCTGGGCAACACTCAACCAATCGCAGAAAGCTACACCCAAGGCTCACTGTCAAGGTTAATAGGGATAATCAAAGAGGCGAAGCTCGAGCACGTCGTCTAGGATAATAGGGATCCACAATAGATCTGCAAAGGTCGCGGTGATACAGGCCAATGATGCCACCCCTACAAATATCTATCCATCTATCTATAGTTTATTGTACATTTAATATGTAAAATTTTAATCTTTTGTTTTTTTGTAAAGAGTGCCTTGGAAACAGTTGAGTAACTCACTCATTTGAGAACTTCTAGGATCCATAATTGTTGTTAAAATACAACACCAGTTGTGATGTATTTTAAACAAACAAGTGTCTTCCACTCCCAGACTAAGCATGAAGTAAAATTTCGAGTTTAGAAAAGCCCCGCGTAGAAAATTTGTCGAGGGTCGCGCAGCGACCCGAGACAAATTTTCACGGGGCTTTTCTAAACTCGAAATTTTACTTCATGCGCCACGCGTGTAAACCACTGATTTACAGTAAGTTAAAAATATATAACACTTAAATGTGATGGTGATCAATATTTACTGATCTCAACTTTTAGAGTTTATAATTGCCGTTAATGGGTTAATCCCAATTTGATTGTGTTTAAACTGACAGCAATGTTGAAATATGAAATTGGAAATTGTCCTAATTTGATATGGGTATTGTAATAATTTTCAAAAATAAGTTTGAAAACAACTACTAGATAGTGACCACTAGATCTAATAATTATTTTCAAACATAAGTTTGATAATGGCTACTAGATAGTACTATAGTTACAAGTTAAGTGGAGAAGCAGTGGTTAAACAAAGTTAATAAGTGTTTTATTTACAAGTGTAAATATTTGTTTGTGATTTTATTCTTTCCATAATTAATCAATTCTATAAAAATAAATGGAATTTTTAAAAATACATCAGAGTTCTTTTTATGATACATAGGTTGTTTTTGGAATAAATTACCAATTATAATAATACATGGTGCAGCAAAACAACTATCTTAAACTTTACTGCATCCTGGAATAAAAGTATTGTGTCGTAGAGCAATATATTATTTTTTAATTAAATTCATTGCACTTTTATGTACTGATGTATATTCAATGTTGTGTTGTGTTTTGTTTTGTGTTGTGTTTAAAAGATTATAAAAAACGTGGTTCAATTTTGGAGCTCTTTCGTGTAGGAAAACGCCAGTTTAAGATTGGTTGTCTGCTTAAACTGCCTCAACGGACTGATTCCAATTGCATCAACTGCTTCAACTAGTTTGGAGACAAACTTTTTGCAGAAAGTCGATATTAATTTTAATTCGTTTTTATATTTTGCTTCAACTAGGTTGGTCACGAAGGTGACCGTCCCGGAAGAGGAAAAAAGTGCACCGTCAACACGTCTAGAAACCGCAAGATGATCAAGAAGCCTGTAGAGCAAAATTCGAGGGTTTCGATCAGAAAAATCGCCTATGTGATCGGTATTAGCGACTGATTAGTGCAACCAATGGCTAAAAAGGAGCACAACATCAAGCCCTACAAGCTCCAAGAAGTTCAGCTCCTTGCGAATGAAAACAAGAGTATGCGACTCCAAAGATGCCGCCAACTCAAGCGTCGGGCCGCAGGTCACAATGAGAGCGCATCCTCTTCACAGATGCAAAATTAAAAACTTCTAACGTGTATGGGGTAAACCTTTTTTATTTTTCGACATAGTTTCCTTTTAGGCTTATACACTTTGTCCAACGATGTTCTAGTTTGTTGATCCCTTTCGAATAATAGGATTTGTCCATGTCTGCAAAATATCCATTAGTATCTGCAATCCTCGTTTGAATAAAATCTTTGTCCCGCCAGCCATTTCTTCAAATTGGGGAACAAATAGTAGTCCGAGGAAGCCAAGTCTGGAGAATAGGAGGGATCTGAAACGAGTTGGAATCCTATTTCCATTAATTTTGCGACCACAACTGCTGAGGTGTGTGCTGGTGCGTTGTCGTGATGGAAAAGGACTTTCTTGTGGGCCAATCGGGGGCTTTTGCAGCTCGGTTTTCAAACGGTCCAATAATGATAAATAATATTTACCTGCAATAATTTTACCCTTTTCCAGATAGTCCATGAGGACTATCCCTTGCGAATCCCAAAATACAGTCGCCATTACCTTTCCGGCCGAAGGAACGGTCTTCGCCTTTTTTGGTGCAGATTCCCCCTTGGTAACCCATTGTTTAGATTGTTGTTTGTTCTCAGGAGTATAGTAATGCATCCATGTTTCATCCACAGTGACGAAACGATGCTTAAAGTCCTCCGAATTCTTTTGGAACAGCTGCAAACCATAATTGCAACACTTCACATGAGTCCATTTTTGGTCAACGTGAGCAATCGCGGCACCCATCTCTCGGATAGCTTTCTCATGTCTAAATGTTGATGTACCCGTTCAGTCGAGATGCCCACAGCACTAGCAATCTCACGCACCTTAACTCGCCTTTTTTTTGGTGCAGATTCCCCCTTGGTAACCCATTGTTTAGATTGTTGTTTGTTCTCAGGAATATAGTAATGCATCCATGTTTCATCCACAGTGACGAAACGATGCTTAAAGTCCTCCGAATTCTTTTGGAACAGCTGCAAACCATAATTGCAACACTTCACATGAGTCCATTTTTGGTCAAGCGTGAGCAATCGCGGCACCCATCTCGCGGATAGCTTTCTCATGTCTAAATGTTTATGTACCCGTTCAGTCGAGATGCCCACAGCACTAGCAATCTCACGCGCCTTAACTCTTCTGTCATCCATCACCATGTCATGAATTTGATCAATGATTTCTGGAGTCGTAACCTCCACAGGCCGTCCAGAACGTTCAGCGTCACTTGTGCCCATATGCTCATTTCCGAAAATTTTAAAACCACTTATAAACTGTTCTAATGGAAGGTGCAGAGTCAATATAATGTTTATCAAGCTTCTCTTTAGTCTCCTGATGCGTTTTTCCTTTCATAAAATAATGTTTAATCACCACACGAAATTCTTTTTTGTCCATTTCTTGAAAATCACTCGACTTCCTTGATTCACACGAATGCCAAACACAAAGAAATAGACCAATATGGCTGAAACTTGATGTGCGTTCATTCAAGAGACGCTACTAACTAAAAATGACCTCGATACGCGCCGGTGGTGCCATCTCTCGGACTTTGCACGGACTTTTCAAAGCACCCTCGTAAGCCCACAATAGCGAAAATCACAGGATCTGGTCCTCAAAGTCTACCAGCACGTCGGCCGTAATCAAACATCGAAAAAATTGTTCAAGGCCGAATTTGTGAAAAGGTACCTTACCACTTGTACAAATTTCGTTGACCAATGGGTTAAAATCAACCTAGAAGTGCACCGATGTGAGATCCTCAAGGCGGTAGTACTTCCATGGGTACAGCAGCACATCCGAGATATGGATTGGACGTTTTAAAAAGACTCTGCTCCGGCCCACAAGGCTAAGATATCACAGTACTGTTTGATGCTAATTTTCCGAGTTTCAATATATCCGCAGAATGGCAGCCCTACTGGCTGGATTTCAATCGAATGGACTACAGTATGGTCAACTTTAAAGAGCCTGTGCTACAAGTCACAAAAGTTTGAAGCAATCTATGTGCGGGGGGGTGGAACCGATTAATGACCTGCGGAATATCGTTGAAAATTTGAAGACACGTTTGGGGATCTGCATCACTACCAAGGGAAGTGGGTTTGAAACCGCTTCAATATGTTATTACGAGAGGTCAATATACCTATTATTGATTATTGTTTTGTTAAAACTCTTTTGATTAATAAAGATAAATTTAAAAAAAATTCAGCCAGTTATTATTGTGCCGCACCCTGTATTTAAAGAAACTGCCATTTACTGCAGTTGTAAAAAATGTATAATCATATTTCTCGAATTATCTTGAAATCCATGTGATGATATACATGGATTTCAAGCTAATTCGAGAAATATGATTATACATTTTTTGCTACATGCTATTCTCTCTTTTTCTGTACAATGAAGGAATTCCTACGTTACACATTCTCGGAAAACAAAACAATAAATAAACACAAAGATATCGATCATAATTGCGAATAGCAGAAATTGTTTTTTAACAACCGCTCTTAGCGAGGCAACCATTCGGAGAATCTCGATACGGAATTGTTTCTAATTTGGACACAGATCGTTAGGCATTAAAAATTGCGTTAAATTAAGGGTTTTTTCCTCGCGGGCATCTCCAGGTGTCCTTCGGACCATTGCCAAGGTTGATACTTTAATCACTCTGACATCACTTTTAATTATTAAAATTATCCTATCTACAAACGATGCACAGACATAATTAAAGGTGCAAACAAACAAAAATAAAATTAAAAACATTATTAACCGTGTGTTAACGGTGGAGGTTTCTACTTCGTTATACATCCTAATTCACAAATGCAACAAGCTTTAACTTTGTTTGTATAATTGAAACTTTATTATGTGACTATAGTTTCGACAACTTCAACTTGTATTTTTAAACTTTTAGTTTAAACATAATATATAAAATTACAAAAATGTTATTCGTGAAAATAGCAACAATGTCTTAATTAATAAGACAACTTAAGAAGATAAATATCCATCGAAACAACTACTTCCCGTGGAAATACACCTCCGGATGTTGTATTATACAATGAAATATTTAAAATCTTACATATCTTCTTGAGAATGACCTAAGGTCGAAACTAGTTGGAGTAAAAATAAGAAATCAGTGAAACAAACCAAGTGTTTTAATCAAAGCGTATTAATTAAATATGTTTCACCACGGGTTAAGTGAGAAATTAATTCATCATATTTAAAATCTTATTAAATTTGATTTTTTACAACGCTCTATTAAAGTATATGTAACCTTTAGGTCAAATTCTCTTCAAACCAACTAACAAATTTAAAATGAAAGGAGAAATAACAAAAAATCAGAAGTAAAAGGACTTAGATTAAAACTAATGTCTTAGGCCATCTATAAATGGAATGAGTGAAAAGTATGGTCGGTATTTATAGGTAAAAAGGGGGATTATGTCATTAGCAGGTATGAAGAATGTGAGACCTTATTATTTACCTTACGGTACAGTTCAAACAAGATAAATTCAAATTCAAAACTATTTGAATTCGAGAAAATAGTTTATATTCTTATAGTTTGCACACTTTAAACATAATATATAAAATTACGAAAATGTTATTTGTGAAAATGCAAACAATGTCTTAGCTTAAAAATAACAAGTTGAAGTTGTCGAAACTATAATCACTTAATAAATTCATAGTTATACAAACAATGTTAAAACATGATTAATTTGTTAACAACCGTAAGCATTTGTGTTTTTATCCCTAATTTTGACCACTATCTGTATTGTGTATTTAAATAAATATTTTACTGGATAAATATTTTACTTTACATTTAACTACTTTTAATAAATACTTAATTGGAAGTAACTACTTCGAATTAAGTAGGCAGTTAACTCTAATGTGAAATATTTATTTTTCAAAATGTAAATGGTCCCGTTTATCACAGACAACAGTTGGGAGTTTACTGACAACTGTTGAGGAATTCTCTGATGATCGGATTATTAATCGTGAACGTGTTGTCGTTTTCTGCAATCGTACAAAATCGACCGACCGGCTTACCGTTCATTAGATACCAACATACATCACAAACAAATCCATACATGTTGAATGTTGAATATTCTGATGAACGGGCCCAATGCTAGGTGTTATTCTTATGCACAGTGCACAGTGCGGCCGATTCATAGCAACGCGAACCCGCGAGTGCGCGGGGTGGTAATTTACAACTTAGATTGTTTAAAAAACTATGTACTGCATCAAGTGCCTCATACTTTAGAACCCCAAAAAATAGATTTTTAATACAATAGTGTTTATAATTAACGAGTAATTAATTAACCAATTTTTAGAATATAGATATTCTAAAAATTGGCAAAAATAATTTTTTTTTAATATTATAATATTTTATAATAATATGATTATGATTTGTTGAACACATTTTAACTAAGAAATCTTATTATTCCTGAATTTGTCAGTCTTGGTAATTTTTGTTGATCCAATTAATTTAAATGATTTTTTTAATATTAGCGTGTTTTTTTCTTTATTTTTGTTTATTTAATACTATTTAATGTGCCGAATTCGTGCTTTAGACAGAGCTAATAATTTGTCAATTCTTTAACCGTGTTATTTGCATATTTACTATTATTATTTATTTATAAATTCCCTGACTTTTCGTTAAAATTTCGTTTAATTTGCCTGACTTCTCCAAGACTTTTCCCGATGAATAAAATCGCCTGACTTCTCCGGTTTTCCTGGTCGGTCGCCACCTTGTAATAACGTTAACAAATTAGAGAATAAAATATGGAGTTATATACAGAGAGTTTTATGTAACACCGAACATTTTCATAACGAGATTTTTTTAAGAATACATAAGTATACGTTGTGCAAGCTCTGGCGCTCGGTTTATTAAAAGATTTTAAGCTTTAAATTAGTGTTTTCCACTCCCAGGCTAAGCATGAAGTAAAATTTCGAGTTTAGAAAAGCCTGAAAATTTGGTTTGGTCGCGTAGCGCGAAGCGCGGAGCGGCCAAACCAAATTTTCAGGCTTTTCTAAACTCGAAATTTTACTTCATGCGCCACCGGTACAAAACACTGATGCAATGTAAAGTTTAGCGGTGTGTTTTAAACTTCGTAGTATGTCAGTGTTTTGTACCGGTGGCGCATGAAGTAAAATTTCGAGTTTAGAAAAGCCTGAAAATTTGGTTTGGCCGCTCCGCGCTTCGCGCTACGCGACCAAACCAAATTTTCAGGCTTTTCTAAACTCGAAATTTTACATCATGCTTAGTCTGGGAGTGGAACACACTCATTTCAACTTGCAAATTGAACTTTGTAAAAAACAACGAGTTTCTAAAGATTTACGGCATATACGCTGTAATTGGGACATCTACAAGTTGAGGTATTAATTGCGATTGATTGAATACAATTTTTAATGATCATATAGGCAACTTAATTTACACACAACTTAAAAATGAAAGGTGTCAAATTGTATTGGATGCAAATGTTCGGTGTTACATAAAACTCTCTGTATAATAAATACATTTTTAAAACAGTTTATATTAACTAATACTAATACTAATACTAATACTAATACTAATACTAATACTAATACTAATACTAATACTAATACTAATACTAATACTAATACTAATACTAATACTAATACTAATACTAATACTAATACTAATACTAATACTAATACTAATACTAATACTAATACTAATACTAATACTAATACTAATACTAATACTAATACTAATACTAATACTAATACTAATACTAATACTAATACTAATACTAATACTAATACTAATACTAATACTAATACTAATACTAATACTAATACTAATACTAATACTAATACTAATACTAATACTAATACTAATACTAATACTAATACTAATACTAATACTAATACTAATACTAATACTAATACTAATACTAATACTAATACTAATACTAATACTAATACTAATACTAATACTAATACTAATACTAATACTAATACTAATACTAATACTAATACTAATACTAATACTAATACTAATACTAATACTAATACTAATACTAATACTAATACTAATACTAATACTAATACTAATACTAATACTAATACTAATACTAATACTAATACTAATACTAATACTAATACTAATACTAATACTAATACTAATACTAATACTAATACTAATACTAATACTAATACTAATACTAATACTAATACTAATACTAATACTAATACTAATACTAATACTAATACTAATACTAATACTAATACTAATACTAATACTAATACTAATACTAGTAAATGTTCACCACCAAAAATTGCTCTCTGGATCCGCCACTGTATTGAAGCCACTGTGCGGTGAAACAATTGTTGCAGTATCAACTAATAAATAGTGAAATCTTAACTAAGTCTGTTATTTAGTAAAGTGATTATAATGGTAGTTTTCATTTTTTAAAATAACCATATTTTCGAAATCCTGAACTCTCTTATGTAGGCCAAGGAAAGTTTAGGAGTTCAAATTACCAAATTTAACTTGATGAAATCTACTAACTATCTTAACCATTCTGGATCGTAGAGACCTTAATAAAGTTCAACTTTTTTTATTACAGGGAATAGTTTTTGTTCAGCTTTTCTAATATTTTATTTGTGTTTAAAACATAGTTGAACACACACGTGGCCCATTTGGCTCATTGTCGATGCAGCATGAATGCAAGTCGTGTGTTTGTGTGTGTGAGCTGCAGCAAAGGCGATTCGTGTTGATTATAAAACGGCGTGTTGCCTTTACAAATCCCCGAGACACACATAAAAATGTCTTGTGCTGTTAACTCCTCAAACGCACGTGCATATGCGTGCATAAAGTCGGAGAGTGGAAGAATTGTAAACGGATTTATAAACGTAAGAATACAGGATTACGTTATTGGGTAAAAGAAGTGGTTGGGTCAATTGTTCTCAGTTGGGATTTTATGTGAGAGTTTTGCATTGGTTGTACTTATATTTGACCCAGTTTTCGATTCTGATTGTTAATGAAAAGTTTATAAATGTTATGAAATGATTTAAACTATGCAAAATTTAGATCAATAATAATACAATTTCGTAAATTAACATTTTGCAAATTCTTCACAATATTTATACACAGGAAATTTTTCTGTTAGGTATACAATCACGATTTTGTGAATAAATAAATATCCAGACATTTATTGTATTACGATGGGTGATCAAAAAGTAAGGTTACAAAGCCTGCAATGAAAGTTGTACATTTTGTAACCCTTACTATTTGATCAACCTTCGTATTATAAACTTTCAGTTCAAAGCCTCTAATGAGTGTTTCCAATCCCAGATTAAGCATGAAGTAAAATTTCGAGTTTAGAAAAACCTGAAAATTTGGTTTGGTCGAGTAGCGCGTAGCGCTACGCGACCAAACCAAATTTTCAGGTTTTTCTAAACTCGAAATTTTACTTCATGCGCCACCCGTATTAAACACTGAAATATTATGAAGTTAGAAATACACTTTAAAAATGAGTAATAATCGAAATATTTCAAAAACAAACATTTTTCTTCATAAATTCTTAAGTCAGGTCAAATAATACACTGTATCATTGGAGCGACCAAACCAAATTTTAAGGCTTCTCTAAACTCGAAATTTTACTTCATGCTTAACCTGGGAGTGGAAAAATTCGTTTAAAACTTCAAATTGATCGCTTTTAAAAAAAGCAATGAATTCCTGAAATTTCATAGAGACTTTTGTTAAAAGTAAATCTTTGAATGTTTGAATGTACATTTTATAAGCCTTACTATTTGATCTAAATATTAATTCTTGAAATTTTCATTTGAAGCTTTAAACGAGTGTTGTTCACTCCCAGACTAAGCATGAAGTAAAATTTCGAGTTTAGAAAAGCCCCGTGAAAATTTGTCGATAAATTGTAAATAAATAAAATTATTAACATGTTTAAAAATAATAATTTCCCCTTTTCGTACCTTCGTTAAAAGTTCAATTTGAAGTTTTAAACAAGTGTTTTCCACTCCCAGACTAAGCATGAAGTAAAATTTCGAGTTTAGAAAAGCCTCGTGAAAATTTGTCGAGGGTCGCGCAGCGACCCGAGACAAATTTTCTGGGCTTTTCTAAACTCGAAATTTTACTTCATGCCCCACGCGTATAAAACAGATTTTAAGTGAAGTTCTAATATACATAAATTTCACAATATTTTAGTGTTTTATACGCGTGGCGCATGAAGTAAAATTTCGAGTTTAGAAAAGCCTAGAAAATTTGTCTCGGGTCGCTGCGCGACCCTCGACAAATTTTCACGGGGCTTTTCTAAACTCGAAATTTTACTTCATGCTTAGTCTGGGAGTGAAAAATACTTGTTTAAAACTTCAAATTGAACTTTTAAGGAAGGTACGAAAAGGGAAAATTATTATTTTTAAACATGTTAATAATTTTATTTATTTACAATTTATTAAATTTTCTCCTCTTTGCATTTCAATTTATTTGAGACATTTTGCTCTTAAAACTTTTGTTATTTTTAAAAACTTAATACTCTAATTTTAAAAAATCTATCTATGGAAGTACAGCGAAGCCGGAAAGAGAGGTTATGATAGACTCAAAAACGTAACCAAATACAACGTCATTGTTCTCTTTCACAGGACCTTTGTCTGCGGGGAAAAAGGTAGGGAAAAACATAGAAAGATACAGTTATGTTATACCTTGTAACACATATGTATTCATATGTGTTACGCTCATCGACGTACCTTAATATTCGTATTAGAAACTTTCAATTCAAAGCCTTCAACGAGTGTTTCCAATCCCAGATTAAGCATGAAGTAAAATTTTGAGTTTAGAAAAGCCTGAAAATTTGGTTTGGTCGCGTAGCGCGTAGCGCTACGCGACTACACCAAATTTTCAGGCTTTTCTAAACTCGAAATTTTACTTCATGCGCCACGCGTATTAATCACTGAAATATTGTGAAGTTAGAAATACACTTTAAAAATGAGTATTAATCGAAATATTTAAATAACAAACATTTTTCTTTATAAATTCCCAAGTCAGGTCAAATAATACACTGTATCATCACAGCGACCAAACCAAATTTTAAAGCCTATCTAAACTCGAAATTGTACTTCATGCTTAACCTCAGAGTGGAAACACTCGTTCAAAACTTCAAATTGATCGCTTTTAAAAAAAGCAATGAATTCGTAAAATTTTATAGAGACTTTTGCTGAAAATAAATCTTTGAATGTAATTAATTTTTAATATATTAAATTAAAAACGTCTACCCCTAAAATAACGATATTGTGATTTACCGGAAAATTATCAATAAACTGGTTATGACATACAAATTTACTGGATTACTGGTAATTGAAAATGTTCATGCCAAATCACATTGGGGCTTAAAAGTGATTGGTCAAAAAAACGGGGAGTGATGCACTCATACCAATAGAAATATCGTATGTTCAATTAAAAAAAATCTCTAGAGTGCCATGGAAAATAATTTGGCAGCTCTGAAATTATAATTATTATGTCTGACGTTTTATATATCAATTCCTGAAGTGTGTAGCCAACTAAATTTGAAAAAAGATTGGATCTAGGTTGGCAACTCTGAAATTATACATTATAATTATTATGTCTGAAGTTTTACGTCAATTCCTGAAGTGTGTAACCAACTTACATTTGAAAAAAGATTAAATCATGGCACTCTACAGGTTTTTTTTATTGAACATACGATACAACTTTCATACAAACCACAAACTTTAAATAAATATCTAAGAAATTTACAATCATATTAAATATAATTTATTTAAATCAATTTCAAGCATTTTTTTTGCGCAGTCCATTTTTAATTAACGTTGTAAACCAGTCATGTGTTCGTGAGTCATTTGGAGGAGGAGTGATAAGGTCAGTAGGAGGCACACATTTAAGAATTTTCTTATCAGAATGATTCATCAAAATTACACGCTAAATAACAATAATGTAACGTAAATACGTTTGCACATTCCCTCCTATTTGCTCGGACAATAAATAACTTTTTTTTCCTCAGATTTCTAAGGATTACATAAAATGTTATTACACTTTTTATGCATATTAAAATGAATTATTGCAGTTTACTATCAAAAGTTCATTTAAAAGAAAGAATGAATCATATTAGATGAAGGTTGGACGATTTCAACCTACTTGAAAATTAAATATTTAATTCAGGTTTTAGTTAACATAATTGAATATTAAAAGTGCCGAGATTATTTTCGCAATCTACAACAAGTTAGTCTTACAAAGACTATATCAAACACTCTTTGAAACAACTACTTCCCGAGCTAATACCCCGACGAACATTGAATTATACAACAAGTGTTTGCTGTTACATACAGTAACCTACTGCAAATGTAACAATTTGGGTCAAATTATTATAGACGCGTTTCGAGATTTATCTTTCATCAGTATAGCTTTGCCCTTCTCTCTAAACAATTTGACACCTTAGACTGGCAGTTACGTTACCGTGCGGTTCAAACATAAGTATAAATGAAATTGCATATTCTTGGTTGCAGAATACTTCAAACATTAAAAGTGCGATTCTTTTCGCAACGTACGACAAGTTAGTCTTACAAAGATTATAGCAAACACTATTTGAAACAACTACTTCCCAAACTAATACCCCGACGAACATTGAAATATACATGATTGAGTTTCTCTGTAAAATGGGAGTTGGTAATTTGTAAGAAAAGAATTGAACAAATTTGTATATTTTATAAATGGATTGGATCATTTCAGTATTTACTGATGTTATTACAAATCAAATAGGATATTATGGATATCCAATGAATAACTTTTTACTTTCCCCCGTATGAAATACAAAGGGAAAGTATTGTTTTCGTGAAAATTTTCGAATCAAAAATTTTAGCGGAAATATCCGTTTTGAGGTCCCCTGAGTCGAATAAGACCATTTTTGAAAAATGTCTGTCTGTCTGTGTGTCTGTGTGTGTGTGTCTGTGTGCGCTGTACCGCAAAAACCGCTAAAGATATCAAGATGAAACTTGAAACTTAAGCTTTTTGTTACAATCGGAAGAACTGAATAGCTTTTGGTGAAAATCGGAAAACCGGAAGTGGTACTTTACTTCTAGCGTTTTTCAGTTTTTTCAGATTTTTTCAATAAATGTTCATCAAACAAACAATTCTTTCAAATAAAAGTTGTAGATAACAACAAAATAAAGATATATTGTTTATTTACTTTTTGTCATAGCAATTTTAGTTTTTGAGATATTTTAAAAGTTGTTTGTTTTATCTAGTTATTGATCTGTGACAGTGTATGTGTCGATACAATTGAAAAATGTTTCAAATAAAAGTTGTAGGAAATAAAGAACTAAAGATTTTTTGTGGACTCACTTTTTGTCATAGCACTCTTAGTTTTTGAGATATTTAATAAATAGTGTATTTTATCTAGTCATTGATTTGTGTCAGTGTGTGTGTTGATAAAACTGGAAAATGTTTCAAATAAAAGTTGTAGGTAATAAAATATTAAAGATTTTTTGTATCTTTACTTTTTGTCATAGCACTCTTAGTTTTTGAGATATTCAATAAATAGTGTTTTTTATCTAGTCATTGGTTTGTGTCAGTATGTGTTGATCCAATTGAAAAATGTTTCAAATAAAAGTTGTAGTTATCAAAAAGTTGAAGACATTTTGAAAATAATAATGCTACAAATATTTTAAAAGTGATTTAATACGCAATTTACGGGGGAAAGTACTATGATGGACACATCACCATTTTTTTTTTTCTCGTATTTGCAAGGATTACATAAAATATTATTACCCTTTTTAATAATAATAAGTCTTTATTGCCCAACAGGAAAATTACATCCCAATTACAAGACAATATGTAAAATAGATTAATTACATGGCCGTATGCGTGTATTTTTATTCATATTAAAATGAATTATTGCAGTTTACTATCAAAAGCTAATTTAAAAGAAAGAATAAATCATTTTAGATGAAGGTTGGACGATTTCAATCTACTTGAGAAATTAAATATTTAATTTAGGTTTTAATTAACATAATTGACTTTCTATGGAAAATGGGATTTGTAGGAAAATAATTAAACAAGTTTGTATATTTCATAAATGGATTGGATCATTTCAGTATGTACTGATGTTATTATAAATCAAATAGAAAATTCTCGATATTTTCCATTTGAAAATTAGACCACGTTTCATGCGGCTAATCAAAATTTGTCTATCATCAATTGTTTTCGAGTTATACGTCAAAACTCAAAATTTGGCATTTAAATGCCCGTATCCTAAATTTCAGGGAACAATACATTACATTAGTCATATTCAAAATTTTAGGGGACAACGTGTATACATTTGTAAAATAGTAGTAACAATTGAGGCGTTATAATTTCATTTTTCCAAAAATTACGTTTTAAGAAAATAAAAAAAAAAATTGTTTACCTTTGTAACCGTTACAACTTCTATTTTTACAATTAATTGTATTACTTATCATAGATAACTGATAGTATTAAGTGACTAATCATTTAGTCAGTTTACTTTTATTAAGGGGTTACAACACTATAGATTAGAAAAAAAAAGGTCAGTTTCTAGATTTTTTAAAGAAAATCTAAAAGTATTACTTAAAAACTGTTTCTATATCTTTATCGTATGCACATTGAACTTTATTTCCAAATTTTTTCATAAGAACATTTTCTAAAATAACGTCACAAAATTAAGAAAATGGAAGTCCCTCTCGGAGCGCAGGGCAAAACGGGCGAAAAGATCCTGGATAGAGCAATGGACCTGGAACAAAAAAGTATTTTTTTTCTGAATCTATGATGTAAACTTTAAAAGAATACGAGCCGGATTTCGAAAATTTTTATTCTAAACATAGCGCACGTTTGAATAAAAAGTTCATTATTCGGGCTTAAATTTTCATATAAAAATGTTCATAAAAATCGAATGAAGCCCTTTAAAAAACGCCCTCGCATTTTTGTAGTATTTTTTATGCAGATTAAGGAATAAACAGATTCAGGCTGATCTATTAATTAGTATTCGAGATTTGAAAACCGCGATTTTTTATCTCTTGTAGTTTAGTCAAAAAAATTGTCAAAGTCGGGATTTTGAGAGGGGCGGTGCGGGGCGGGGGGGGGGTCTTCGGCCGCCCCCGTCTGATAGTTTTGCCTCGGGGGGCCTCCGGCCCCCCTCGCCAAAGCTCGCTTCGCTCGCTGTTTGGGAAGTGTGTTTTTTTTGACATCTGCTTACCTATTTAGTATATATATATATTTCTTTTCGCCCGATTGTAAAAACATGGTTTCGAGAAAAACTCGATTAAAGTTTTGACTCGTAGTTTTTCATAGAAATAATGTATTTACCTCTTGTCTTCAATGCCTGCGCCATAAAATTGACCTTCCAAATTCATTTCTTCATTGTCCTGATCCTTTCTTGTTAATTTCTGCGCCATTCGAGCCTCTTTTGCAGTCAGCGCGACCTTTTTTTCCAAATTTGCGCCATTTTGTTTAGAATCAAAATTTTCGAAATCCGGCCCGTAGTTTTTTACAATATACATCAGAGATTTAGGAAACATTATTTTTTGTTCCAGGTCTATTGCTGTTTCCAGGCTCTTTTCGCCCATTTTGCCCTACGCTCCGAGAAGGACCTCCATTTTTCTAATTTTGTGACATTTTTTTGAAAATTTTCTTATGAAAAAATTTGAAAACAAAGTTCAATGTTCATACAATAAAGATATACAAATAGTTTTTAAGTAGCATTTTTAGAATTTGTTTAAAAAAATCTAGAATATTACGTTTTTTTTCCTAGTGTAGAGTGGCCTAACCCCTTAAGAAAAAAATAAGGAAAAACAGATGGATATATATTGTTTTTAACAGAAACAGGTACAATGTTGCAATAAACTCGTTTATTTTATGGAATACACTAGCATAAAATATTCATTTGTAACTGAAAATAAAATTCTGGGAAATAAACTATTTTCTACACTGAAAAAACTTAAATGAAGACTAATCCTCACATCCATTGCTGTTATCTTAGTTGTCTACCTCTGCATGTCTATATCCACTGTTGCAACTCTTCTCAAAAATATTTTTGTAATAAAACTGATTGTTTGCTGGGTTTTCAAGAGAAAATTGTTTTTATGTAGCATAGAACTTAATAGAGTTATTATTATTATTTTTAATATTGCTTTGACAGTATATTTTTAATTTTAATTCAGCAGTATATTTATAATTTCACAATACTTCAGTGTTTTATACGCGTGGCGCATGAAGTAAAATTTCGAGTTTAGAAAAGCCCCGTGAAAATTTGTCTCGGGTCGCTGCGCGACCCTCGACAAATTTTCTACGCGGGGCTTTTCTAAACTCGAAATTTTACTTCATGCTTAGTCTGTGCGTGGAAGACACTCGTTAGTCACAACTATCTAGGCGACCAAACCAAATTTTCAGGCTTTTCTAAACTCGAAATTTTACTTCATGCTTTATCTGGGAGTGGAAAACACTCGATTGAAGCTTCAAATTGAACTCCTTTGCAAAATTAAAAGCATATACATATGTTTACTTAAAAGGAATAATCCCTGTATATATATTTGTAAGTGTGTATACATTGTATGTGAAATCGATAAATGCAGATAGAGATGATTACAGGAAGTCCATAACAGTTTCGTTTTGCAGTGCAATTTGGTCGGGTGCTGCCTTTAAACAACACTTGACTTTGGAAATCTGTTAATGGCAGGAAAATTTGCAAGTATCTAATACCCGTGCGAGTGCAATACGCGATTGTTATTGCGATAATGTCTCCTTTTAATGGCGGCCAAAGCGCCAAATTGCCATTCCCTCCCTATAATCGACCCAATTTCCAAAGTGCCTCTGTCTTTTCACAAACTCCCAACTATAATATAATACAACATGCAATCCTATAAAATATACATAAACACAAATACAGGGAATTTTTCGTTTAGGTATACACATCATGATTTTCGATGATTCAGATATTCGTTGTTTTAATAATAACTTTCAATTCGAAGCCCCTAACCAGTGTATCCACTCCCAGGTTAAGCATGAGGTAAAATTTCGTGGTTAGAAGAGCCTGCAAATTTGGTTTGATCGCCTAGACCAGGGGTCTCCAAACTACGGCCCGAGGGCCACATCCGGCCCGCGGACAGATTTTGTCCGACCCGCGGAGAGCTAGCATAATTAAAAACTCCTTTTAGAAAACATATTTTTGGAGTGGACTATTTCACTTTTTACCACCGGCAACAATGATAATATGGTTTTGGCCCTCGGAACTTACTGGAGTAATCAGTATGGCCCTAAGGCTGGAAAGTTTGGAGACCTAGGACCTATTTTAAACTAACGAGTGTCTTCCACTCCCAGACTAAGCATGAAGTAAAATTTCGAGTTTAGAAAAGCCCCGCGTAGAAAATTTGTCGAGGGTCGCGCAGCGACCCGAGACAAATTTTCACGGGGCTTTTCTAAACTCGAAATTTTACTTCATGCGCCACGTGTATAAAACACTGAAATATTGTGAAATTATAAATATACTGCTGAATCAGAATTAAAAATATACCCATATACCGATAACACCGATTGATGTCTAGTTCACAATACACGGTTATTAATTATTTTTAAATAAATCACCTGAATAAGTATTATCATTACGTAACAGGAAATAACAATGAAATGTATTTTTTCTGTTAAAGTATTGTCACTTTTAAGCATTTCTTGTACATTCGCATGAAAAAATGTTGTTTTTGCCATGCTTACGGTTGCGTTTTATCATGGGTAAAATCCAACGTTTGGGTAGTAACTAGTTTCAGCACCATTGGTGTTCTGATTACGGGACAACATTGCATGATACATCAAAATATGGTTGAAACTTGTAGGGTTTTAATGTCACCAATTTAAAACGATTAAGATATTTAGTTTTATTTTGTAAAACAATCCTAAAAATAGCTATTTTTGCGTCATTTATTTACATAGTTTTAGGCAACAAAAACTTGTGCTACGTAAAATTCAAGGGTGTCCGTAAATTCTGTATTCAATTAGCTCAACAATCATTAAACAAAAAATCATTATATTTAACGTTTACCTTTTTTATGCTAGAAATAGTAATATAGGTCTCTCTTACGCTAGCTAACAGCTGGAAAGAGTCTGTCTCAATCTAGTAAACCGCAATCTTAAACAAACTGGTAAAAGTAACTTTGAAACCTTTTATTAAAACACAGAATTCTTAATCATGGGTATAGTTCATAAAATATTTTAGACGATAATCAATTTTGAAATCAAAAACTTTGTACAAATATGTGATTTAACATGAAGTATTTCTGAATTACACGATTGTCACAGTTTATATGCGTTGGAATATTTTTCTATACATCAAAAATAATAAATATCAAATGATCTTACGATAAAAACTTGAAGCAGAAATCAATAGAGCCTGGATATCAAATTAATTACATTACTATCCGATTTTAACGAGCTCGATAATTTACCTCTTTTAATTAATTGTTTCCAATCTAACAACAAATTGCTACGAAAAGGTCAGAACTGTTATTTAGTGAAGAGAGGAAAAATTCCGTGCATGTGTAATTTATAGTGATCGGGACGGGAACGGAACGGAGCGGAATTGGAAGACGAAGGCCTGAATTTCGCAGCCGGCACATGTTGTCCAAAGTGTTGTCGGATTAATGTGTTTTCGATATTTTTTCACTAATTAAAACCGCTTTATATGTCCATACGACTCAACGGCAATTAAACGTTATTTATTATATTTTTCTTAAACGCTCGTTAATTATTAATTAACTGGACACACCGCAACACACGCTTTGCTGCACTGCACCGCATTCTGTTCAATTATGTAATCATTTTATATCGTTATTTTTTATATTGGTGTGAGTAATATAAGGAAATATTGAGTAGTTCAGTTTATCAATATTATTTATACTTGTTTTTTTAAACATTGAACTTGTAAGTCAGTTTTTATAATTTTATTTAAAATACTGATAATTATTATTATATAAAATTTGAATATAAAATATTATTATAATTAAAAATGTGTGACTTTGCCAATTTTACAGATATTTATTTTTTAATTTTGTTAATTTCGATATTTCTTTACTACTACTTATATTTAATGCTGACGTTTTGTTTGGATTCAATTGTATTTTATCAATTTATTTAAACTACCATACACACTTTGCCCTATTCATAATATATCGTATGTAATAAAATGATATTTAAAGTAATATATGTCAGCAACATTTTATTTATTTATTTTACCATATATCGCATATTGATAATTAAATAAAAGTCACTTGGTTTGTTTTACCACTTTTTTTATTCTCTTCGACTAGTTTCGACTTATCGTCATTCTCAAGGAGTATTGACGATAAGTCGAAACTAGTCAGAGAGAATAAAAAATAGTAGTTAAACAAACCAAGTGACTTTTATTTAATTATCAATATTGTAAACATATTTTATCAAGTGATTAATTTGAACCAAATTGAAGACGTATATCGCATTTTTACAAAACCATATTAATTATAATGATATGAAAAGTTAACTTAATTCGATAAAAATATAAGATTGCATTACGTTTTTCTTTAAAATTGTTATTTTTTGCAAATGTTGATGATTAGAAAAAAATTTTGAATGTCAATTGTTTTCAAAGTTATTCTCATTAGTTAGATGACATATTGATGATATATTATGTAAACAGTCCTGATTTTAATATTTTATACTTTCTAACGAGTCTTTTTCAAACCTTGATTAAGCATGAAGTAAATTAAATAAATCAGGCTTTTGTAAACTCGAAATATTTACTTCATGCGTCAGGAGCCCTAAAGTTGGTTTAACGTGATGTTCAAAACGTGATTGTTTAACAATTTTGTATTTCAATTATCAGAAATTTTGTTACAATCAAAATTGTTCTACGGGAAATAAAACAGTTTGTTATTTATAACATCAAGGAGAATATGTGTGGTTTTTGAAGATTCAAAATAATAATAAAAAAATCCAACAAATGTGTAAAAAAATCAATATCACGCTTCTGTTTTAGCTTTTATAGATCCTCCACCTTCTCTAAAAACACAGATATACTTATCAATTTGAATGTTATAAATTTTAGAAAAAGAAAAAGAACTTAATATAAATTGTGCTTTATGATTTCCTTTTTATTTAGAATTTTAAAATTTTAGAGACAACATAATTTTTTGCTGTATAGGGTGACACAAATTCGATGGTTTTATAGGGTATCTCATTAACCCGCAAGGCCGTAGCTAGGGAGGGGGGATATGAGGATTCATACAATTACCAAATTCTAAGTTACCGGTAATTTTACATCACTATGTAGGTGTACTTAAAAGGAACATTCCGTGTATATATTTTAATTTGCTCCACAGATTTTATTTTATTCCGCTTCAAACAAAGGGGCCAAAACTTACGGTTAAAAAGCCGAAGTTGTTTTATTATTTTATGAATTTAGTCACAACATTCATAAAACTACTCGTAAATTTTACTATTCCATTTAACTGAATTTTAGTGTAAGTAATTGTATGTTTTTTATTTATTTATTTTATAGAGGCCAACAATAAAAAGTAAAGAATATTTCACTGAGGTCGTAAAAGACGAATCTATTTATTAATTCCACTTCATGCTGCACACCCCGCATGCAACAAATTGCGGTTTTTTCCCAAACCCCGAAACCCACCCCAATCGCAGGCTCGCTCGTAAATTCGGCCCGTACAATTAAAAGCAACGAAAGAAGAAATGATTTTACGATCTAATGTGTGTACTTTATACCTCGCACACAATCATCCCTCTAACAAAGTTATTGCATAACGGCCGAATGTAACATAGCGCATATGGATTAAAAGTAATAAAATAGACAGTTTATGATCCTGGGGGCAACAATGGCCCGGCCCGAAGGAGATAGGAGATTAGGATCAGGATCCGGATCCACGTTTCCAACATTCAACACTTGCAAATTACGGGCTAATAGTGGCGAGGGGTGGATCGTGTATGGAAAACTCGGGGTGGACTTGAATGGCGAGGCCTCGCCCCATTCGGAGTCATGTGTCAATATAAATATTTTGTAAGGGCGCGTATAATAATGAGCGCTTTTCTTGTTGGTTACTTTTTTCCACGGAGAGCACGGGTTTCTCACGGACATTAAGCCGGCCACTAAAATTTTATAACTTTAAGAGGTTTTCGTTGTATGCACTAATTTCCGTTAGCATGGCTACTTCAATTATTACCACCGGTGATGGTGAAAGGGATGAAAGAATATTTTCATAATGTATCCCCGTTTTTTCCTTTTGCATAACATAATCCCATATTTGCAGTGACGGATTTAAAATATTTCCACTAAGAAGATGCAATATTTTTCCTTTCAGTATGTTCATACAAAAATGTAAAAATATACAAAAATTATAATTTAAAGGAAGCAGAGTGAGATATCTCCAAACCCTCATATAATCCCTAATAATAACGAAATCTATACCTCTTTAACTCACATTGAGACTAATCAATAGAAAATTGGGAATACGTAGTTTCAAATTGGGACTTGAAACATAACTCTCAATTAAAACACAATCAAATTCGGATTAAACCATATCAAATTAAGCATAATCAATTGGGACTGCATAAATGTAAATCAAAAAGTTATCTGGTTCATTATGTACAAAAAACAGGGAATTTTTCTTTCAAGTATACATATCTGATGCATGTAAATGTTGAGGCAATTGTTTTTTATAGTTCAATTTCAAAGTTCTAACAAGTGTTAAGCATGAAGTAAAATTTCGAGTTTAGAAAAGCCTGAAAATTTGGTTTGATCGCGTACTGACGATTTAAAATTAAACAGGGAGTTTTTCTTTTAAGTATACATATGCATACGCTTTTTTAAAGAGTTTAATTTGAAGCTTAAACAAGTGTTTTCCACTCCCAGGTTAAGCATGAAGTAAAATTTCGAGTTTAGAAAAGCCTGAAAATTTGGTTTGGTCGCGTAGCGCGAAGCGCGGAGCGGCCAAACCAAATTTTCAGGCTTTTCTAAACTCGAAATTTTACTTCATGCGCCACGCGTATAAAACACTGACTTAACGTGAAGGTCAAACTATTCTGCTTAAGCATATTGCTGTAGCGGTATATTTTAAACTTCACTTGAAATCAGTGTTTAATACGCGTTGCGCATGAAGTAAAATTTCGAGTTTAGAAAAGCCTGAAAATTTGGTTTGGTCGCTCCGCGCTTCGCGCTACGTGACCAAACCAAATTTTCAGGCTTTTCTAAGCTCGAAATTTTACTTCATTCTTAACCTGGGAGTGGAAAACACTTGTTTAAGCTTCAAATTAAACTCTTTAAAAAAGCGTATGCATATGTATACTTAAAAGAAAAATTCCCTGTTTAATTTTAAATCGTCAGTCAAGTGGTTAACTATTTTTACAGACAAAATATTTGTAACATCTACACTTCGTTATGCCTCACATCATTATTATTTCGGAATTACGTTATTAATATATTTTATAATGGTAGAAACTAAAACAAATATACCCTATGTCCAACAGCTGGTCTTCAATCCAAATACCATAATCTACTCCATTCCATAACCAGCGTGGTGGCTCGTTTGTGCCAGCTAGACCAGAAATAAAGTTAGGCAAAGCAAACCCTCCCAAAATCAATAACATTCTTAATGAATGCCTACATTGTACAATTCAGCTATCACAATTTATCCTATAACTATTCCTATATACACCATACCTCCTCTATCGAAGAAACGATATTAACCAAAGCTTCCCTGTACGACCATGTTATCATAATCGGATACCTCAACATGAATAAAATAAAATAAAAACAGCTCTCCTCTTTTATGTCGAATTCCAATTTTGTTCATATTAATACTCCACCTACCTTTATTATGTCTCAAAACCAATCCACCACTCCCGATGTCCTAATGTGCACAAGTGACATACAACACCTTATCACAGATATTAACCTAATTCCCAATATATGTTTTGATCATCTTTCAATCCTCTTTGCCTTACAAACTCATCCACCCACACCCATTCCCCAAAAAACGTTATATAATCACAAAGACTGCGACATAAAAAAAGTGACAGAAGACATGAAGACATTTAATCAAAATATATCAAACCCCATCATTTACCAGTTCCTTAGAGTATTATTAGAATCAATTAAAAATGATACACCAACCTACACTAAGCCTACATACAAATAGCCACTCCCAAAATATATCCTCAGGCCCATTAAATATAAAAGACAGTTGTACAAAGACCTACAGCAGACAGACGAACAAACTCTTGGACAAAAATTTAATATCTTAAATAAAAGCATTCATAAACTAATTAAAGACTATAAGCAAGACAGTTGGATCAAAGTATGTGAAGACATGGTAAAAGCTATTGGAATAAAATAAAAAAACTATCAACGTACAAAAAGACCGACGTACTACAAAAACATCTATACAGAAAAACAGACGACTACATATAATGACTACTTCTACAAGACGGTTAATTCCTAGTACCTATCCTTCATCAACAACTGCAATCCCGATCCTCCTGATGACGACATAAAAGAGGAAGATTACTTTACTGTTCTACACAAGTGCAAAAACACGGTTATGATAATATTCCCCCTTCAATACTCAAATCTCTCCCAGAATGTATCCATAAAAACATTATCCAGATTTTCAATTCCGTATATAAATCCCAAATAATACCCCAAGAATGGAAGCAGGGAATAATTATATGTATAATCAAACGCGATAGCTTACTTAAATTACTTAAAGTAATTCGTTGTAATTCGTTGGTCGTTGTTTAAAAGCGGTTAATTTAAGGCTTTTAACGAGTGTTTCCACTCCCAGACTAAGCATGAAGTAAAATTTCGAGTTTAGAAAAGCCTAAGAATTTGGATTGGTCGCGTAGCGAAGCGGAGCGGCCAATCCAAATTAGGCTTTTCTAAACTCGAAATTTTACTTCATGCGCCACGCTTAAAAACACTGATTTACAGTGAAGTTCAAAAAACACACGCATGCATCAACGATTATAGGTAACATAATATACGTTAGAGTTATTGGATTGCCTATAATCACTGTTTTAAACAATTTGTTCAGCGCAGAATTTGACTCACGTTTTATTCACATCTGCATATTAGATTGCTAAAGCCGTATATTTTAAACCTTACGATATTTCAGTGTTTTATACGTGTGACGCATGAAGTAAAATTTCGAGTTTAGAAAAGCCTAATTTGGATTGGCCGCTCCGCTTCGCTACGCGGCCAATCCAAATTTTCAGGCTTTTCTAAACTCGAAATTTTACTTCATGCTTAGTCTGGGAGTGGAAGACACTCGTTTAAAGGTTCAAATTATAATCTATTAAAAAAAAAAACAAAAAAACATCTATACAGAAAAACAGACGACTACATATAATGACTACTTCTACAAGACGGTTAATTATAGGTACTAGGAATTCATCAATAACTGCAATCCCGATCCTCCTGATGACGACATAAAAGAGGAAGATTACTTTACTGTTCTACACAAGTGCAAAAACACGGTTATGATAATATTCCCCTTCAATACTCAAATCTCTCCCAGAATGTATCCATAAAAACACTGTCCAGATTTTCAATTCCGTATATAAATCCCAAATAATACCCCAAGAATGGAAGCAGGGAATAATTACATGTTTAATCAAACGCGATAGCGACGCTCCAGAAGTTTCGAGCTACAGACCAATTACCCTGCTTCCAGTCTTGGCAAAAACATTCGAAGCAATCCTCAAAAACAAAATCCTGGCCCATATATCCCATCGCATACCTTCATACCAATTTGGATTTATTGAAAATAGATCCACTACCCTTCCACTCACTA
This sequence comes from Philonthus cognatus, assembly GCA_932526585.2. NCBI lineage: Eukaryota > Metazoa > Arthropoda > Insecta > Coleoptera > Staphylinidae > Philonthus > Philonthus cognatus. Next base: position 50,036,999 of record OW052247.1, on the reverse strand, counting down.
TCCTAACATCCAATTGCCAAACAGCACACCTCGAAAATACAAAATCAACAATTATTTTTCTCGACATAAAAAAATGCCTTTGATTCTGTCTGACATCGGTTTGCTGTACAAGTGCAATTCCCTTAAAACCCCATCACATCTCATCTTTCTTATTGACAGCTTCCTCATCAATAGATTCCTAAATGTTCGTGTCCACAACACTACATCTTCCTTTATCCTTGAACAGGGCGTGCCACTAGGGTTTCCCTCTATCGCCTCTCCTATATAATATATTCGTCCATGATATCTACAACCCTAATCCCCAATACCTTAATCCAAACGCTTATTTTCTTCTTTTCGCTGATGACACTGCCCTCGTAACCCACGAAAAAACCCCACTCAAAGCCCTTTCCACTCTCCAAGCACTGATCGAGACCCTTTCCCTATGGTTTGCCGAATGGAGAATTTCCATTAACCCTTATAAATCCCAGCTTTTTATTCCCTACCACAGATCACACAACTCCCCATTTAGTATTACCCTAAAGAACGAATTAATCCGTACATCCCCTTCATGCAAATACCTTGGTGTCAAATTCGATCCAAAACTATCATTTAATCTCCACTCACAAATCCTCAAAACCAAAATTCAAAATAGGGCACGGCACTTCAGATTACTAACCTTTCAAAATAAAGGAATCACAACAAAAACAGCCTTTGATTCTGTTTGGCAACGAGGTTTGCTGTACAAGTGCAATTCCCTTAAAATCCCATCACATCGCATCTTCCTTACTGACAGCTTCCTCACCAATAGATTCCTAAATGTCCACAACTACATCTTCTTCCTTCATCCTTGAACAGGACGTACCGCAAGGTTACCCTCTATCGCCTCTCCTATATAATATATTCGTCCATGATATCTACAACCCTAATCCTCAATACCTTAATCCAAAGGCTTATTTTCTTCTCTTCGCCGATGACACTGCCCTCGTCACCCACGAAAAAACCCTACCCAAAGCCCTTTCCACTCTCCAAGGGCTGATCGGGACCCTTTCACTATGGTTTGCCAAATAGAGAATTTCCATTAACCCTAATAAATCCCAGCTTTATATTCCCTACCACAGATCACACAACTCCCCATTTAGTATTACCCAAAATAACGAATTAATCCGTCCATCCCCTTCATGCAATTACCTTGGTGTCATATTCGATCCAAAACTATCCTTTAATCTCCACTCACAGATCCTCTAAACCAAAATTAAAAATAGGGCACGGCAATTCAGAACACTAACCTTTCAAAATAAAGGAATCACAACAAAAACAGCCGTCCATATTTATAAAATAATCTGCCGGCCCTTACTGGATTACGCTTCCATCCTATTCCACAATCCCCGTCTGCTAACCCTAAATAATATTCAGGTCGCAACAAAACGATCTGCCCTTAGGCTCCTCACTAAAATCAGACACCCCAACAGCCCATTCCACAACCCCTCCAACACCCTTTTATATGAAAAAACAGAAATTATCCCTATCCAAGAACGAATGCTCCAACTTTCCCAAAAATGTTCATCAAACCCTCATATCCACGACATCCTTAATTATCTATGCCTAACACGAAACCCAATTATCCCCCCTAAATTCTCACATCCACAAATCACCATTCATCAATTCATAACATCTCACGTGAATGATGACTAACAGATAGACAAAGAACAAAATCATTGACAAGAACTCAGGCTGAAAGACCAACGGTCGATAGCCTCTCAGTTACAATGTATGCTTATATTATTAATAAATGTAGATATATGTAATAGTACACAATAAAGATGTTTGTATATTTTTATATATATATATATATATATATATATAACTGGCTTGAGTTTTTTGGGCTGCTTTCTCGCGTTGGTTGATTTATTTGCGCTCTACGTTTCGGCAGCATCACTTCTGCCATCCTCAGGAGCTTTTTTGTATACTGAGTGATAGATGTCACGTTCACTGTCAGTACATTTGCTTTGTAAACTAGGGACTTGTAGTCTAGATCTGCTGCGTGTTATTGGTCCACTCGATGTAGAAGGTGCTAAAATTTCTTGATTTGTGTTCAATGTATCTGCATTGTTGAAATTACTTGAATTTGTCTGAATATTCCGAAAATTGTTAGATATTGGAGGCAAGTCATTTTTTTTGTTGTTTTATTATATTCATCAAAGGTTTCCATGTGGTTTGTAATTTTGTGTGATCATCTCGTTTATTGAGGCACAAAGAATGTTTTTCTATTTCTATGGCTTCACGTACGATTCTTTCTTCAAATTTTGGGATAGAACTAATTACCGAAGTATTTCAGACAAATTCAAGTAATTTCAACAATGCAGATACATCGGACACAAATCAAGAAATTTTAGCACCTTCTACATCGAGTGGACCAATAACACGCAGCAGATCTAGACTACAAGTACCTAGTTTACAAAACAAATGTACTGACAGTGAACGTGACATCTATCATTTAGTATACAAAAAAGCTCCTGAGGATGGCAGAAGTGATGCTGCCGAAACGTAGAGCGCAAATAAATCAACCAACGCGAGAAAGCAGCCCAAAAAACTCAAGCCAGTTATATTTTGCTCGCGAAAACCTAAAAATAAATATATATATATATATATATATATATATATATATATATTAATTCTAGGATTTTGATATTATCTCTATGTCAGATGTTTTTATTGATATATTTTGATTCCAACATATTGAGATTAGGATATGGTGAATACAGGTTTTATTTTTATCGCGTTAGTTATTAATTTTTCTAAATAGAAAAACGAAACTGTGTGATTAATATTTGTAAGTGGCTCTGGCGTTGGAGCGCTAAATTTGGCCCGAAAATAGGGGCCCGGGGGTCGACCGTTGACGTGAAGATGATTGATGGACCACCCTGTATCATTTATCAAACCGAAAAAATCTCGTTAAATTAGCCGATCGCCTCTAATCAACCAGCATATTTGTTTATTATAAGAGACAACACATGCTAAAAACGGGCTAATTATTTTTATTTATTTATATCTTAAAACACAGGTATTTTACTTATTTAGGATGAACAATAAACTAGTGGTAATTAACAATACAACACTTTTACCTTTGTTTGTGTATTCAAAAATATTTACTTACTTGTGAGTAAAATAATCATTTTATGAAATGTTGCTCGTGTTTAATTTAAAACTGCAGTTAACGTTTATAAGCAACCAGCTTATATTTCATTATATACCTTATTTTTCTTTCAAAACGCAACATAAGATATGTTAAATAAACTTTACGTATATCGCTATTGCTTGAAGTAAATTATCAGAATTACTTACTTAAAGTTATTAAACATTTTTCAAATCGTTATCTAACCTAACAAAACTTTCCCAACCTTACAGCGCAATAACACAACAAACCTAATCTAACTTCTCAATTTTTTTCAAGCACTAGGTGTATAAAACACTGATTCAATGCCAAGTTTAAAGTGTACTGCTTAGGATGTGTACCTTTACTTTTATAGGGAGCTAACATTTTATAAATTAGTTTTATCGTATATTTACTATTATTATTTAGAAATAAATCGTTTTCTACTTGTTAAAAAACGTTTTTTTTTTAATTTTAATTAAAACAAACAGTATTTTTTACAAAACGTGTTTTTTTATTGAAGCAGCGCTTAAAACATTAACAATTAAAAACATGTTTAAAACGTGTTTAAAACAATGTTTAAAACACGTTCAAAACAGAACATACAGGGCATTTTTCTTTTGAGTATACATAGCCCGATAATTACAGCGTTTTTTAAATTTGCGGGAATTCGTTGTTTCAAAGCGGGTAATTTGAGGCTTTTAACGAGTGTTTTCCACTCCCAGACAAAGCATGAAGTAAAATTTCGAGTTTAGAAAAGCCTAAGAATTTGGATTGGCCGCGTAGCGAAGCGGAGCGGCCAATCCAAATTAGGCTTTTCTAAACTCGAAATTTTACTTCATGCGCCACGCTTTAAAACACTGATTTACAGTGAAGTTCAAAAAACACACGCATGCATCAACGATTATAGGTAACATAATATACGTTAGAGTTATTGGGTTGCCTATAATCACTGTTTTAAACAATTTGTTCAGCGCAGAATTTGACTCACGTTTTATTCACATCTGCATATTAGATTAATAAAGCGGTATATTTTAAACCTTACGATATTTCAGTGTTTTATACGTGTGACGCATGAAGTAAAATTTCGAGTTTAGAAAAGCCTAATTTGGATTGGCCGCTCCGCTTCGCTACGCGGCCAATCCAAATTTTCAGGCTTTTCTAAACTCGAAATTTTACTTCATGCTTAGTCTGGGAGTGGAAGACACTCGTTTAAAGGTTCAAATAATAATCTATAAAAAAAAAAACGAATGTCGGAAAATTTACAGTGTATGCATGTATGTGCATACTTGAAAGAAAAATTCCCTTTATTTAAAAATCACATTTATGCACACACAGTTGTAATATTTTATTGTAATAAAATGTTATGTTTAATAATGTTATTTGAAATATCTCCAATAATTTAGCTAGCATTGAAAACGTAAACAAAAGATCGTCATGAAGTAGTATAAAATATAATTTAGTAAATTTAAGATAATAAAAAAAAACGTTTATACAAATTTAACGTTTAAGACATGTTTTAAACAAATTTAAGATTTAAAACGTGTTTAAAACAAAACCGTTTGAAACACGACGGCTGCTTTTAAACATGATAAAAAACAATGTTTTAAAACAAAGTATTTTAAACATAACAACCCTGCTTGTAATACAGGGGGGACCAAAAGTTCGTTTACATTTTAAATGATGATTTAAAAGAAACTAGTTATGTGAGATAAAATCTTTCTATTTATTATTAAAAAACACAAATAGGGATTTTATTTTTTTTAAAATTACATCATCCATATGTGATTCTTGACTATTTGGACACTGCTGCAACCTGGAGCGGGAATTTTCAATAAAGGCCTCACAAGTCTTTAGTGAAATGTTTTGAATTTTCTCTCGAATATTTTCCTTTAATTCCTCTAGGGACACTGGGTTGCTGTTGAAAACCTTACATTTAAGGTATTCCCAAAGAAAGAAGTTCAGTGGGGATAAGTCCGGGCTACGAGGTGGCCAGTTAATGGCACCTATTTTGGATATCACTTTTTGGCAAATTGGAGCCTGTGAACGTGATCTTGAGGCTTTAATTCCTGTACCATTTGGATTTTGTACAGATGTAAATGTAAATCTTTGTGAAGAATACGAATCAAAGATGTTCTGGGCACACCTAAGGCGTTAGACCGCTTCCGAGTAGAGAGTCCATAATTTTCACGAATAGACGATCTTACACGCTCGACGTTTTCGGGATCTTTTGATGTTCTAGGTCGGCCGGATTGTGGTTGATTCATTGTTGAACCTGTTTCCTCGAACTTCTGAACCCATTTTCGAATCAATTGAATCGATGAAGCTTCATTTTTACGCCGTATGTTGTAATGAGCGCAACATTTTCGTTGCGCTAGAGTAAAAGAATCGTTATTGCGGTAGTATTCGCGTACACAGAACGCACGTTGTTTATCGCTGAACGACGCCATGGTACTGAATTCCCATTGGCCGCTCTTGCGCTTCGTAACCCCTCCGCCCCACCCCGCCGTCGCTGCTCGTCGCACCTACCGATTCAAATTTAAACGAACTTTTGGTCCACCCTGTACAAACATAATATTCTTTCTTTACTTTTTGGCTGTGCCCCTGGGCAATTGAAGAAGTCGGCAAATTTATAATCCCTACTGTTTATATCACTGATGAAGCAATCAAATAAAACTCATATCTTCTCACGAGCTCACAAGGGATCTAAATTAACCCGTGTGATAATTTTACAAATTGCTTTGCAGCATTACCCGAATAAGAAGAAAAAAAAAACAGATTTCTATCACCTTGTGAAAAATACAATTAGGGTTGTTCCCAAATATCTCCCAGAAGGAAAAAAACTTTAATATGTGAGAAAAGCATTAACATCTCCTTTCATAAACAAGCCTCGAAAAACGCGCATACAGTAGGCGTCCAAATACAATAGCCAACCTCTAATCGTTTCCGTTTCTACGCTTTTCTCTAAATTTCGGAATGATTAGTGTTAAGCCGTAATGATAATTTGTTTTATGGTCTGCCGACGCGTTAGATTATTTTAATCTATTTCCTCTTCATACCGCGAGATTTTCCCTTTTTTTTTTGTTTCGTTGGCTCCACCGGACCATGATATCATATGCAGATGATGTGTGCCGTGTATCACTGCACCTTAACACCACGAAATGAAAAAACCGAGTGGGGGAGGGAAATTATCATTAATTATTCGAATTATTAGAATATTTTTGTACGGTCGATAATGACGGCGGGATTTACATAAAGAGAAACAATTGTGCGGAACGCGCTTTTTTCCCTTGTGTGTGTTTTAGCATTTTTATTCACGCAATGTTGTATTGCTTAATTTGTGTTACAATGGGCTCTCCCCACCTGTTCTGATTCGGAATTTTTTTATAAGTGAGATGCAAATTGCGATAGGGGAATTATGTTTATTTGATTATCTAAAAAGCGTATAGCGTGGCTTTTACTACTTTTATGGAAAATATTAATGTTATTGTTATGCAAATCTGTCTGGGTTGAATTATTGTGTTTTTATTCATATTTTCTTGCGAGTAAGACGGTTGGTTGAAAGTGTATTATTTGTTTCTTCTTCTTTAAAGATCTAAGTTGATTTATTTGAATATAATAATTTAGTTGTAAATTTACCAATCTTTAGAATTATTGTCTATACGTTAAAATTAACCGGTAAAAAATAATATCAATTTGCCAAGTGCCAAGATGCCAAACTTAGTAAAAATTTAAGAAATGTCAATTGTTTTCACAATATAACCAGGGTTGTTAAAAAACACATTTTTTTTCATTTTAATTAAAACAAACAGTTTTATTTACAAAACGTGTTTTTTTTCATTGAAACAACGATTAAAACATTACCAATTAAAAACATGTTTAAAATGTGTTCAAATAATAATTAATAATTAATAATCTATGTCAACACATATTTTACTGGGTACGCTACGTTGATGACATTTTCTGCAGATGGCAAGGAACTAATAGACAATTGGAAATATTTACATCTTATTTAAATTCACTAAATAAACATATGCAATTTACAACTGAATTCTAGGTCAATAATAGTTTGAACTTTTTAGATTTACAAATTTCCAAAGAATATAATAAGTTAGATTTTCTCGCGATTTTCCCCAATGAATGTAAGAAAAAAGTATTTGCGTTTTAATGCTAACCTAAAGTGGAACATTTTTTGTAAAAACAATTTTTCTCTATCTTTCGAAATAAAGTGGTGGGGGGTATTTGAATGTTGTTTTAAATAAATGCCTGTAACTTCGAAACGGCTTAATGGATTTGGATAAATTTGGTATCATTAAAAAGAGCATTGCTTGAGCTTTTACGTTTCTCATAACTATGACAGTTGTGACCTACACGGCCGCCGATAGAGGGCGTTATTCGATATTATAACCATAATATTGGATTTTCTCAACAAATTTAAATGCGATGATATGACTTTTTTTAGACTAGAAAATAGACAAATAACCAACCAATAAGCCTACGCAAACCGCATCTTAATATCTTTATTATTAAGATTATTATTATTATTAGATATTAAGATGCGATTTGCGCAGGCTTATTGGTTGGTCATTTGTCTATTTTCTAGTCTAAAAACAATCATATCATCGCATTTACATTTTTTTGAGAAAATCCAATATTTTGGTTATAATATCGAATAACGCCCTCTATCGGCGGCCGTGTAGGTCACAACTGTCATAATTACGAGAAACGTAAAAGCCCAAGAAATGCTCTTTTCAATGATACCAAATTTATCTAAATCCATTAAGCCGTTTCGAAGTTACAGGCATTTATTTAAAACAACATTCAAATACCCTCCACCACTTTATTTCGAAAGATAGAGAAAAATTGTTCTTACAAAAAATGTTCCACTTTAAGTTAACATTAAAACGCAAATACTTTTTTGTTATATTCATTGAGGAAAATCGCGAGAAACGTAATTTTATGTAATTCAAGATGGTGGAAGCGCCCACTGGCAGCCATCTTGGAAACTTGAAAATAATTTCCAGCATTTTCCCTTGCCCACTTTACCTGTAAAATTTTTCACCGTAACTCTCTACGATCGTTTAAAATATGTTTTTAACAAATTTAAGATTAAAATATGCTTAAAACAAAACCGTTTAAAACACGATGGCTGTTTTTATCGTTACTTTCTGAGATAAAGCCGCTTACCTCGCTTATTTGCCCACCCGGTACATTTACTTACAAAAAAACCTCTGTATATATATTTACAAATATTTTTTAAAATATGAAAACGTTCTAATTCTAAAACATATATTTGGTCAACTATTAAGTTTTTCTAGATTATATTTTAGTTTCATTTATTTTATCTTTATTATTTCTTTTATTTTACATGTTTATTGCTATTTCATGGCAGGGAATTCCAAAATTCAAATTTCTCGATATTTATTAATTTACTTATGCACATATTTAAACCCTCAAAATATTTTATAATTTTGTATTCATTTATGGCCATTTGGACGACAGTTCATTAACTATAATCAGTGGTTATTTCTTTTTTAAAGCACAACAAATTTGCATATTTATTAATGAGACATGTTTGGGATATTATTGTGGTAACCGAATTTTATTAAATTCTAAAAGTATGAGGCCTTTAAATTCGATATTCAAACGTTTCTTTTTTTAAACGAATTAAAACAGCTTATCCTGATAATGTAAATTTAAAAGAAATAAGTGCAATTTATCGCAAATTACAGACAAGTAAATTTATTATTATCATTTTAACAGCACATCGACACCAGAGATATGCACCTGATTAGCAATCATACGACATATTGTTATTGCTAAGGTGAATGTGAACATTAAATGTTGCAATTTGCATATAATCGTTATTTTATCCACGTACAAATTGTTTATTATTTACTTCGTATAGGAGCGTTGTTTTGACGAAATGCTTGTGTTAAAGAGAAAACATCAATTAATTATTAAGTGGTAATAAAAGCAATATTAAATAATTTAATATTTCTTAATAAACATTTTAAAAATTTATAATAATAAAATAAACTCGACATTTTACTGCACGCTTAATTAAGAGGTGGAAACCATCGTTCAAGGTTTAATTGTCTATGCATTTAATAATTTTCAAGAATTAAGGCTTCTTCAATATTGTGATTTTCCTGTAAAATATCTGTATACTGGTTTTAATTTATATATTTACCGAATGTAGTTTGGTACTTTGTTTTTCGTGTTAATTCGTGTTTATTTCATTTATTTCGGGGAAATATGATGGATAAATCGGGGAATTTAAGTTATATATACAGGGTGAGTTACTAAGCGGAAATCGGTTTATAGTGGGCGTATCGTTGAAAATAGCAAAAAATGTTTCAAATAAAAGTTGTTCAGAATCAAGTTTTTAATGACCTAAAATTATTGCTATATATACGGCATTGCGGTTATACCGGAAGTAAACACCATCTTCCTTATTTTAAATAGAACACCCTATATATTTTTACATTTTTGGATTGCTCATTAAAAATAAACATGAGTTTATGCACACAACATTGGGTTTCAGTTGAACCGTTTTCGAGTTATTTCATTTTTTTTTTTTTGATAAATTTGACGATTTCAGAGCTCGACGCCATTAACAATATCTTCAAAATGAAATAAGTTAGAGTTGTGCGGCTTAACGTTTTGGATTCGGGAAGAAATGTAGTATTTGTTTAAGTATTTGCCATTAGTCAGATTTTCTATATTGAGCCGAGTCCGTCGACGGTATTCTTCAGTACTTTAAACATGCTTAACTTCATTTTTTTAAATAGAACCATATATCATGTGACACTTTATCTGACGCGAAATTAAATTTCCTTTTTATTGATACCGGGTTGTTGCCTTATCCTTCCAACAGTTTTTTGAGAAATTTGCGATTTTGTAAAAATTTTAATACATCTTTATTTATAGACTTTTAACAACTTCATTTTTACAACTCGAATAAATATTTTAATTAAATACGTCTATAAACGGGCTATCGATGATCAGTCTTTCAGCCTGTGTTGTATAAATAATAAGAATAAAAAATACGTTGTTTCTTTCAGTAAATAAGTCTGTCACAGTCTTGTCGTGTCATTGTCCATTAGTGTTGTTTAGTGTTGTCAAGGAGGTCAATGTGGAATGTAGTAATATAAATGGTGTCAAGGGGGAATTTAATATTTTGGGTTATATTGAGGTTACGAGGAATGCACAGGAAGTTAATCGGTTCTAGGATATTTGGGTTGGAGGAAAATTTTTGAGTTAGTTCGATACGAATAATATTAGTTTTTTGATAAAGGAGTGTACTGGAGGGATTGAGTTTAAGTTATTTTAAAGAAAATTCAGGGATTTTTTGAAAATTTTAATAATAATCAATATGTAAATGGCACAATTAAGTGAATGACAAATTTTACAATTACATTGCATAGCAGATTGGCTCTTTTTGCACAACACTAGGGATTGTAATACCGGTAAGCGTTTTAATCGGTAAATCGGCAAAAACCGGTAATTTACCAATTTTTATAAATCGACAACATTCTAGAAATATCGCAAATCTCGACATGTTGAAAATCTTGACGGTCCACTCCCAGACTAAGCATGAAGTAAAATTTCGAGTTTAGAAAAGCCCCGCGTAGAAAATTTGTCGAGGGTCGCGCAGCGACCCGAGACAAATTTTCACGGGGCTTTTCTAAACTCGAAATTTTACTTCATGCGCCACGCGTATAAAACACTAAAATATTGTAACGTCTTAAAAAAATAGCCTTTATTTTGTTCGGTTGGTTGACAAAAATACATTTTAATAATAATTAATATGTAAATGGTACGATTAAGTAAATGACAAATTTTACAATTACATTGCATTGCAGTTTGGTTTTTTTTGCACAATATTAGGGATTGTAATACCGGTAAACCTTTTATTTCCATAAATCGTAAAAAAACCGGTAATTTGCCGATTTTTAACCAGTAAATTAAATAATTTTATTGGTTCGCTGGAGCAATATGATAATGCTATTTTTATAAAATATGCATGTTTTCTTAACTTCACACTAAGTCAGAGTTTTATACGCGTGGCTCATGAAGTTAAATTTGGAGTTTGAAAAAGCCTGAAAAATTGCATTTGGTCGCTACGCGATAAAATTCAAATTTTCAGGGTTTCCTCAACTCGAAATTTTACTTCATGCTTAAAGTATACTCGAAAACATAATTTTGTTTCATAAACAGCGTGACAAATTATTTATAAGGAATATATTTTAAACTTCACTTTAAATCAGTGTTTTATACGCGTGGCGCATGAAGTAAAATTTCGAGTTTAGAAAAGCCCAGAAAATTTGTCTCGGGTCGCTGCGCGACCCTCGACAAATTTTCACGGGGCTTTTCTAAACTCGAAATTTTACTTCATACTTAGTCTGGGAGTGGATACACTCATTCAAGCTTCAAATTGAACTCTTTTAAAGAAAACAACGAATATTTAAAGCTTTACAGCATACAATGGGGATGTATGTATACTTAAAAGAAAAACTCCCTTTATTTAGGAAACATACAGGGACTTTTACGTATACGTATCGGAAAACAAATTGCTTCAGACGTTCGAATTAATTAAACAATAATTACTTATAACGAGATCAAACTCAACTAATATACAGGGTTAATCAAAAGGAAGGAACAAATTTAAAACATTTATTTCTTTCAAACTACAAAAGATAGAGCCATAATTGAAACGTTCTTGGACAAAGAAAAGTTTAAAATTTGAACAGTCCAGGCAGAAGTTCCAACCACTTCCGCATTGGCGCTGTTAGTTGTCATGTTGATTGTCTGTAGTAAAATGGCGACACAACAAGCGAAAGCATTTTGTGTGCTGCAATTAGCAAAACTAGAATCCATTATTGAAGTTCAACGTGCTTTTCGCCCTCAGTTTAATAAACAACCGCCTCGTCACGAGCAGATTTACCAGTAGCATCGAAAATTCGTAGACGATGGTTGCATCTGCAAACAGAAAAGCACGGGATGTCCACGCACATCGAATGAAAATGTCGAACGTATTCGTACAGTTTACGATAAGGAACGCAAACACCTCTTTTGAAAATATGCGACATCCAATTTTTGAAGCTGTGAATTCGATAACTAGAGACCAGTTGATTCGTATGTGGCAAGAATTAAGCCACCGTTTTGATATTTGTCGTGTAACACATGGTGGTCATATTGATTGCAAACAAATTGAACTTTTCTCTTTCCAGGAACGTTGGAATTGTGTTTCTATCTTTTGTAGTTTAGAAGAAATAAACGTTTGAAATCTGTTCCTTCATTTTGAATAACCCTGTATTTTGAACTTCACATGTGTGCTATTGTTAATATTTTCATTGCGAATTCAATTAATTTTATAATTTCGAAGTAATCTTAGATTTAAATTTGTGCACAGAAATACAAACAATTCCCAGAAAGTAATCACAAAATTTGAATGTTTCATTATAATCATGATTAATTTCTTGTAAATCAGTACATCAAGACAATTATAAAATTAAAAATCTGTTGATTATGATTAATTCCCTGTGAATATGCAAATCCCCACAGATACTCATCTCCGTGTGCCCCCCGTTTCGTTGATTTCCATCTAAATGTGTGATTTAAGTTTTGCGTTTTGCGCGCGCTGGCAGAATTAAAGTTGTGAATAATTAATGTGGATTTTGTAAGTGGTCGTTATGAATAAATTTCGTCGCCGGCAATTATGTCGGTCGTGGGGGGAACGGAACAAGAACAAGACCTCAGAGAAAAACACACTTAATGATCGAGGAATGGTCTTTTTCACTGAATTACCGAATTTCGGGGGCGCCATTTGATATGTATCTCTCTCACTCTTTACAATTCCAGGATTACTGTAATTATTCCCGGTTTGTGTGGAGAATTATGATGGTGTGATTGTGTGTTGGTTTATTCTTCTTTTCAGTTTACTTTTTGGTTTTTTTTGCTTGTATGAGATTTAATGCAAATTTAACGTTAACAATAAAATTATGAAATTATATCCCAAAAAAATTAATAAGCAAGACAATATGACAATATTTTTTTATCCGCTATGAAAAAGAAAACATAAGTTGGTGTAAGTTTAATTTTCTTAACATAATATATAAAATTACGAAAAACTATTCGTGAAAATGCAAACAATGTCTTAATTAATAAGACAAATTAAGACGATAAATATCCATTAAAACAACTGCTTCCCGTGCAAATACACCTCCGGATATTGAATTATACAATGAAATATTTAAAATCTTATTTAATTAAATTTGTTACAACGCTCTATTAAAGTATATGTAACGTTTAGTTCAAATTCTCTTCAAACCAACTAACAAATACAAATTTAAAATAAAAGGAGAGATACCAAAAAAATTACAAGTAAAAGGACTTGGATTAAAAATAATGTCTTAGGCCATCTATAGACGCGTTTCAAGATTTATCTCTCTTCAGTATAGCTGTGCTTATGACGTTTTAAAAAAAATTAGGAATAAAATTAAAATAAACTTACTTGGAAAAAGTGTTGTGTGTGGAATATCCAGGTACACAGAAATGGAATGAGTGAAAAATATGGTCGGTATTTATAGGTAAGAAATTCAAATTCAAATAGTTTTGAATTTGAATTTATCTTGGTTAAATTTTCTTAGTTACGTTTCTCCAAAAGGTAAAAAATGTATAATATAGTAACAATTTAACATGACCACGACTTAACCAAAAAACGTATGCAAGCTTCTTGTTAACAACAAATTAAAAACATATAAAATTATGAAATAGGATAAATTCAAATTCAAAACTATTTGAATTCGCGAAAATAAGCTTACGCTTCTTATAGTTTGCACACTATAAACATAATATATAAAATTACGAAAAAACTATTCGTGAAAATGCAAACAATGTCTTAATTAATAAGACAACTTAGGACGATAAATATCCATTGAAACAACTACTTCTCGTGCAAATACACCTCCGGATATTGAATTATACAATGAAATATTTAAAATCTTATTTAATTTGATTTGTTAAAACGCTCTATTGTGTATATGTAACGTTTAGGTCAAATTCTCTTCAAACCAACTAACAATACAACTTTATTAATTAAGACATTGTTTGCATTTTCACGAATAGTTTTTTCGTAATTTTATATATTATGTTTAAATTATGAAATATTTAGTGTATTAAATTCAGTGCGACGAATGTGGTGAAAACGGGAGATATTTCCAAAAATGATTGAAACCACTAATCTAAATATCGTACTGGGTTAGCTAAACATTGTATTATAAATAATCATTTTTCCAATAATCAAAATCTCAAAATTTTGTACTTGGGCAATAAAGGACGTCAACTAAACTGTCGCGAGGGTCTGAAAATCCAGACAGAAATTAAACATGAAAAACCAATAGTGAATGGAAGATCTGTAGAGTTCACCTATTATAACAGCCCTTATTGTCTGAACCATAAAATTAAAATTATCGAATTATTATGGAATGGAAGATCTATAGAGTTCACCTATTAAAACATTGTCTAAACCATACAATTTAAATTAGCCTTTCCTCTTTTATATAATGTTTGTAAAAATGTTTCTGTATTTCTCAATGTCGAAACTATCATATGTTCAATAAAAAAAAACCTCTAGAGTGCCATGATTTCATTTTTTTTCAAATTTAAGTTGGCTGCACATTTCAGGAATTGACATATAAAACGTCAGACATAATAATTGTAATGTATATTTTCAAAGTTGCCAACCTAGAATATTTTCCATATCACTAGAGAGTTTTTTTAATTGAACATACGATATCATATATTCAATAAAAAAAACCTCAAGAGTGCCATGGAATATATTGTAGCCTGGCAACTATCAAATTATACATTAGAATTAATATATCTGACCAAGGTAAGTCGATAGGCGTAACACATATGAACAAGGTATGACAGAATTGTATGGAATTCCTCCGTGACTGACATTTTTCAATTATTCTGTCAAAGACAGCTCAATTTAACTTGTTACAGTTTTACATCATATGCACAATCATTTATCGATTTGTAGCATCATTGGAAGTCTGATGTGGTCCAGGCAAACCAATGATGCTACAAATCGATAAATGATTGTGCATATGATGTAAAACTGTAACAAGTTAAATTGAGCTGTCTTTGACAGAAAAATTGACAGAATTGTATCTTTCCATGTTTTTGCCTACCCCTTTCCTCGCAGGCCCTAGTTCGTGCAAGAGAAAACAATGACGTTGCTTTGGTTACGTTTTTGAATCATAACCTCTCTTTCCGGTTTCGCTCTTAAAGATAAGTATTGTTAAAATAAGGTTAGTGTTGATCAACCGGTTTCAGTGAAATATATCGTGATGTACAAATTAAAAAGTAAAATTCAGTCGAAATAATGCACAAAATAATCCGCCAGGGAGAGCTGACTCAATTGACTCAATTTTGTCAAGGTCAAAAAGTGGAAAAGACCATTAAATATGTATTTACATTATACAGACAGTTATTCTTTAAAATATACGTCTTTCAAATTCAGCCTATATTCTGTAAATCTTGGGATATTCCCTGTTTTTTCAAAGTTTATTTTAAAGCTTTAAACAAGTAATTTCCACTCCCAGACTAAGCATGAAGTAAAATTTCGAGTTTAGAAAAGCCCCGTGAAAATTTGTCTCGGGTCGCGCAGCGACCCGAGACAAATTTTCTGGGCTTTTCTAAACTCGAAATTTTACTTCATGCGCCACGCGTATAAATCGCTAAAATATTGTGAAATTTATGTATATTTGAACTTCACTTAAAATCTGTGTTTTATAAGCGTGGCGCATGAAGTAAAATTTCGAGTTTAGAAAAGCCCAGAAAATTTGTCACGGGTCGCTGCGCGACCCTCGACAAATTTTCACGGGGCTTTTCTAAACTCGAAATGTTACTTCATGCTTAGTCTGGGAGTGGACAACACTCGTTTAAAGCTTCAAATTGAACTCTTTTAAAAATCAACGAATGTCAGAAAATTTACAGCTTAGGCATGTTTACCTAAAGTTTACCATGAAGTAACCACATTTAAATTCAGCGCGCATTTGTGACGTAAGCGATCTCTACCCCCACTCTAAAATCTTCGATTCTGTCGATCCTTCTTACCGTATACTCGACCGTCCTTGATATCTGACGTTTTATATGACAATTTCTAAAGCGGCACACTAGAGAGTTTTTTTATTGAACATACGATACTTGGAATAAAAAACCAAAATATTAAAGAAATCAACCGTTTTATTTCAAAATCATAAAAATATTGTGCCTAATGTTATGTTATGAATATATTAAAAAAATCTAAAAATTCTGTTGATTTTGTATCTTGTAACGTTCCATTTTTCGGGAACGTTCCGTTTATTTAAATCCCAAAGTTGTGCTTGCTACGCCGATGGTTTTAAGTAAGAATCTTTCGCGATATCTAAAGCCTTCGACCGTGTCAATCACTCAATTCTTTTGAAAAAACTCGAAGGTCTTGGCTTTAGTGACAATATGGTAAAATGGTTTTCCAGTTACTTAAATAACCGACAGCAGTTTGTTAAAATTGATAATTTTATATCTAAAGCAGTTCATGTGACATCTGGTGTGCCTCAGGGATCTCATTGTGGACCAATCTTGTTCTTGCTCTTCATTAATGATATTGGTAGTATCATACAAAACTGTAGGTACCTTATGTTTGCAGATGACTTAAAGATTTTTAGAGTCATTGAAACGGCTACTGATCAGAGACTTTTACAACATGATTTAAACAATTTATCTACCTGTTGTACCAACAACTGTCTACAACTTAACTTAAAGAAATGTATGGCTATATCTTTTGGTCGAAATAGACGTAATTTAGTTGAGTACTCTATAAATAACTACAATTTACCATTTGTTGAGAAAGTGCGTGATCTAGGGGTTATATTTGACTGCCGCTTAACCTTCATCTCACATATAAACAGTATTATAAGTAGATCTCTTTCGACGTTAGGTTTTGTAAACAGATTCTCTAAACAGTTCAGTATAATTACATTCAGAACTCTTTACGTTACTTTAGTTCGCCCTCATTTGGAGTACTGTTCTGTAATATGGACACCACATTTTAACAACCACAGTGACTTAATTGAAAAGGTCCAAACTAGCTTTTTATTACTTGCTTCACATAAGCTAGGTATTGCCCGGATAAGTTATAGCCGATCTTATATGCTAAATGTATTAAATTTAAAATCTCTGCGCTACAGAAGAGTTATGCTAGATTTGTGCTATGGGTACAAACTAATTAATGGCTTTGTGAACAGTAGCATATTGGTTGGGGCATTAAACTTTAATTTTTATTCATCCACTGTTCTACGAAACAAACCTTTGTTTCGTTTAAACACCCATCGCACAAATTATGCCTCTAATAATCCTGTTTGTCGCATAATGAAATATTGTAATATACTAAATACATTTCCAAACTTTTTAATATTTTGTAATTCTTACAGTATGTTTAAGCGCCACCTTTCGCTCATTGATCTTGTAGTTGTTTTTTAATTGTATTTATTAGCTAATTGTAACTTGAATTTTATAACTATCATGTGCATTGTATTATTTGTTATATGTTTAATTTACACACATTTATTATTATATATATATATATATATATATATATTTAGTGTAAAATGGAGATTTCCGTACAAATAAAAAAAAAATATATATCGAGAGCGCGCTGAGCGCACGGGGAGATGCGCGCGGGACTTAGGGTACGGGCTGAAGAAGGATCGGCGTGAACGGATGTGTGTGCTCGGTGAGTAAATTAGATTCGAGTTTTTTGAAAATTGATGAAAAATATAGAAACTCAATTAATAAATTAAAGGAATTGTTAAGCCAATTTAATGGCAGCCAGGCACACAAACCGCTCACCTGTGTTTTGCATTTTTATGTGTACATTTATTTATTTGTCTGTCATGGTGGTTGTTTCATGTCTGATTACTGCATGCATTGATTATTTTTAACGGTTAGCAAATTTAATCAAATTTATGTTTTTTACTATCACTATCATTGCTTATTCATTTTGCGCTGTGCGTAGTGTACGCTAGCTGTGACGCTAAGTAGCCACGTAGGGCCCTCATAAAACTACGATACTGCCTTTTGCTCTTAACTGTAGATTAAACTTGGTCCCGAGCCGCTGTAAGGAAAGGACTCTTAGAAGGAAGGGACATTATCCGGAAAGGAAGTGTAGCTGCACCAACCTCGAACAGGAGCCAATGCTAATAAGAAGCCTCCAACCATAACGTAGCCCGGACATTGCTGCTACGTTCTGCACGATCCACAGCATGTTGCATGGCTTAACTTATCCCCGGAGGATTAAATTTGGTGAGGCTATTTATCCTTAAACTGCGCCAGAAGAACGGGCCAATACGGGACCTTTAGTTGCTGCTAGAGAGAGAGAGAGAGAGAGCAAAACAGTCGGCCAATTAGTAATTTAGTTTGCTAGTCGTGGTTACTTTAGTTTGTACATTAAAAGTGCGATTCGTTTCGCAATCTACAACAAGTTAGTCTTACAAAGACTATATCAAACACTCATTGAAACAACTACTTACCGGGCTAATACCCCGACGGACATTGAATTATACAACAAGTGTTTGCTGTTACATATAGTAACCTACTGCAAATGTAACAATTTGGGTCAAATTATTCCGGCCATCTATAGACGCGTTTCTAGATTTATCTCTCATCAGTATAGCTTTGCCATTCCCTCTAAACAATTTGACACCTTAGACTGGCGGTTACGTTACCGTTCAAACATAAGTATAAATGAAATTGCCAATTCTTGGTTGCAGAACACTTCAAACATTAAAAGTGCGATTCTTTTCGCAATCTACAACAACTTTGTTGTAGATTGCGAAAAGAATCGCACTTTTAATGTTTGAAGTATTCTGCAACCAAGAATTGGCAATTTCATTTATACTTTAGTTTGTATTTTTTTTTTTTCATCATTTATATCCTCGCATTCATTACATACATTACATTCAGTCATAATTTACTTCATTCTTTATTAAATTAAATTGTTTAATATATTAAATTGTTGAACATGTATGCTAGTTACTTACTAACTAACCGTTAATTATATAGGATTAACAGCCCAACCCTTCTGTCACTAAGTGACTGGCGCCCAAATAATGCTGAAGTAAGTACTACAGTCCGAACTACGACCCCGCTCCGCTAATTACCTAACCTAGCCGCATTGTGAGTTCAACGTCACAATCTAAAGCCCACTATACGAAATCAGCAATTCTATTTTTACAAGAAATCTCCTCTCTTCAAAATTTCATTCTTGGGCATTCTTCGGAGAGACCCTGTGGATGTTTTGATCCGATCCAAGAATAAGTAGTAACATATATTTTTTTGAGTATGTGTAATAGTATTTTGTGAAATCTGTCAACAATGTTGTATACTTTTTAGTAAGAAAATGTGTGAATGCGATTTTTTGTTTCTTGGCTTCGCCATTGAACTTCCGGAGATGAATTCGATCCGGAACATCCTGCCAATGTTCACCGCACGGTGACCTCTTTTTTACGCTCAAAAATCACCCGAATGCCTTCCCTGTAATTGGATATGTTCCAATGGATGTCCGTTTGTTGTGCCCATTCACATTGAAATTACATAATTGCTTCTCACTTACCAGACGGCCGAAATTACACCGGGGTTGAAATTCAATTCGAAACCCATTGTTACCAAAAAATTCCCATTCGATAAATATATAGTAGGTACTCAACAGTTCTAAAAATGTCACTATTGCTGTTTTTTAGTTAAGCTAAAGCCAAATTGAAGGATGATCTAAATTTGATTTCTATTAATCATGGTTATTAGAGGTATTTAGTGTTTTGATCTATGCAAGGCCGTAGCTAGAAAATAATGTTTATTGATACTTAAATAAATTTTACAACGGAAATTCTAACAAGCAAAATTCTAAATTTGGATTTGCCAGGGCGCGCGAGCGAAGCGAGTCGCGCCCTGTCAAATCCAAATTTAGAATTTTGCTTGTTAGAATTTCCGTTGTAAAATTTATTTAAGTATCAATAAACATTATTTTCTAGCTACGGCCTTGCATAGATCAAAACACTAAATACCTCTAATAAAATTTTCAGGCTTTTCTAAACTCGAAATTTTACTTCATGCTTAATCTGGGAGTGGAAAACACTGGTTTGAAAGTTCAATTTCCGTTGTAAAATTTATTTAAGTATCAATAAACATTATTTTCTAGCTACGGCCTTGCATAGATCAAAACACTAAATACCTCTAATAAAATTTTCAGGCTTTTCTAAACTCGAAATTTTACTTCATGCTTAATCTGGGAGTGGAAAACACTGGTTTGAAAGTTCAATTTGAAATATTTTAAAAACAATGAATACTTCAGATATTCATTGTTTTGAGATATGTATACTTAAAAGAAAAACTCTCTGTATATCTAAGATAGTAATACATAATATGCAGTGTACAAAACCTTTTTTTTTTTGGACACCAGAAAAAATCCAGGACTGAAAGGGTTAATTGAGATGAGAAGTTAACTGTTTGAAATCTCTAGAAGGTTAAATTTTGATTTCGTTTCGTTGAAGACAAAATTCTACAAATTTTCTAAAATTGGAATCCCTCACCAAACTGAAGATGAAATTCGGGGGCCTCCAAATTGGGTATTCGCAAAGACGCAAATACTTTTTTTTAAATATTCGTAAATGGATACAAAATCTAATCGTTTTGTGTTTCTTTGTTAATTTAATAATCGAATCAAACGGGCTTCATGTTGATAACATTTAGTTGAAGTGTGAACAGAGCGAAAATGCTGATTTTTTAATATAATAAAAATACAATTTGGAAAATGGTGGTCTACATTCAACTAATATAATTATATAATATAATATTATATTTCTCCAAATGGTAATTTTATTATATTATAAAATCAGCATTTTTGCTCTGTTCATACTGCAACTAAATTTTATTAAAATTAAGATATTCAGTAAAGTTTGTAAAATTAATGCAATTATTCTAAATATTTGGAAATGGTTGCAAAATTCAATAATTGTACTTTGATTAAAAAACACTTAGAACCTTTCTTCAATACTGTATTTTGTAACAAAATAAAGTATTGAAGAAAGGTTCTAAGTGTTTTTTAATCAAAGTATAATTATCTTCAAGTAACTCAATCAATCCAAATATCAATAATTGTGTTTTGATTAAGTTTTCTATTTACCGTCAAACGAGTGTTTCCACTCCCAGACTAAGCATGAAGTAAAATTTCGAGTTTAGAAAAGCCTGAAAATTTGGCTCGGGCGCGTAGCGAAGCGGAGCGACCGAGCCAAATTAGGCTTTTCTAAACTCGAAATTTTACTTCATGCGCCACGCGCATAAAACGCTAATTTAATGTGAAATCTTCTTTAACAAATTTAGAAGTCAAATAAGTTCAGGATGTCAATTATCAATTGTTTATTTGATAGGGAATGTGCTATGATGAACACATCACCATTTTTTATGTTAATACTGTATGTTCTTGTAAAAATGTGATATCCGATGAAATAAATAAATCACAACGTTTCATTAATTTTTAGTTTGAATTTATTTAAATGTTTTATTCATCTTGCATATTTTTTCTCATCCCGATTAACGATGAAAAAATAAATTCGAAAAATTAATAAAACATTTAAAGAAAATCAAACTTATGAAAATCATCAGCATTTTATAAAATTGAAGGAAATCATGAAATATGACGATAAGATACCAATTATTAATTATTTTAAAATGTTTGTAAATGCCTAAACATTCACCCTAACCTCGAAGAAGTAGTAAAGATTGATGATATAAAAAAAAGATATAATTTTGAAATTTTAACATGATTGACAAAAATCACCGAAATCAAAATGCAGATTTCTTTTTTAAAATTAACGAAAGAAAGGAAAATAAACATATTGTACAAAACATTTACAAAATTGTCCGAAGTATTGAAATCTAGAGCTTTGATAAAAGTTAATATTTTAATGGCTTTTCTCTCGTTTGATTTTTTAAATTTATTTCAAACGAGTGTTTCCACTCCCAGACTAAGCATGAAGTAAAATTTCGAGTTTAGAAAACCCTGAAAATTAGGTTTGGTCGCGTAGCGCGTAGCGCTACGCGACCAAACCAAATTTTCAGGCTTTTCTAAACTCGAAATTCTACTTCATGCGCCACGCGTACAAAACGCTGATTTCCAGTTAAGTTCAAAATATACTGATTAGGTGCTAAAGCTGTGTAATAACGTCTATTAATAAGGTATACAGGTATACAGCCTCTTTATTGTATTTAGTTCGTTTTATTTCAAATTACGTTTGACTAGAAAAAATGAGAGACATTTTAAAAGATTTTTATTCGTGATTCAAAAATTAGGATTCGAATCATATTTTATCGGGGATTCCCGATTCGAATCATTTTAAATGTGAGGATTCGGATTCGTAATTCGAACACTTTTTTGTAAGAGTCTACCCATCCACTGAGCAAATCTGTTTAAGTTATGTTTCATCAACATTAAAACAACTTTTCATGTTGCTACAGTGTTGATATAACGTTATTTGTTTGTTTTTTGCTCAGTATTGATATTATGTATTATGATATCGTATGTTCAATAAAAAAAAAACCTCTAGAGTGCCATGGAATATATTCTAGGTTGGCAACTCTCAAGTTATATATTATAATTATTATGTTTACCAACCTAAATTTAAAAAAAATATTAATTCATGACACTGGAGATTTTTTATTGACCATACGATATTATGTAACATCAATGCTTAATTATACGATACAAATTATCAATATTGATATGTTTTCTAGGATCGGAACATCATTATTAATGACATTGTTGCTATGACTAAATTATTCAATTATCATTCTATTTGAAATTAAGCACGTAATTGCAAACATTATTTAACGAAATAAAACCCTCATAATTAGATAGTCTGCTGCACATTTTAAATAGAATCACATGACAGGCACATCTCCTGATTACCCTTACGGAGCGTAAAAGTAATCCACTTATAAATAAATCTATGAAAAAAAATACAAAAGTCCAGTCTGACCAACGGTTTTCATTTTAATACCGGGCCCATTAAATCGGATCCCTGAGCGGGGTTGAAGGGTGGACGTTTTATATAATTTTACGAGCGGATTTTAAGGGTTGCGCACCCCCCGCCGGTCCACAGGACCCTACGGATTATTACTTTCAGGAGATACGCCACTGGATACTGAACAGCATGAACCATCCTCCTCCCATTCCGGATTAATAATAGGGCCAGCAATTTTGACTGACGTCTGGCCAAACCGACAAAACTGGAAAAAAATCGTTACGGATCGTGAGCTCTTCTCTCTATTTCTCCTTTTTTGTTTCTTTTCGGGCGTATGGCGCGTTTTATTTATAATTAGTGATTATCTGGAATCTCTGATTTTCACGTCGAAAAATCTAATCTCGCTTCCCATTCATTCCGATCGGTGGAAACGGTGCGGTTATTAGTTCGATCACTCGATTGTTCAAGATTGGAGATTTCACGCGATGATCATAGGCGTGAATAATGGTTGTACAAATTATACGGTTCTTAAGATGTTAGAAAAACGTTCAATTGCAATTATTGTACAATATAAAAAAATCAGTTAGTTGTATTTTAAAACAAATTTTTAGATGATGATTCATTAAAAAAACGGTTCTTGCTACGGAATAATTATCATGCTTCCATAAAGCAAATATGGATTTATGTAATTTCATTTTAGCGGTACTTTAAAATCATTATAAATCGTTTATATACAATGGAACATTAATTCCGAATGTTTGTGTAAGTAAAAATTAGCAATGATATCATATTTAGAGTGAATATAAACTACAGCCAATTTTATTTTTGTAACCAACAATTTAAAACATATTAACCAATTACAAGCACATTATAACTATTTTAAACAAACATTTCCACTAGGTAAATAGCTTATTTGACGTACAAGATCTAACATTAAAATCATATAAGTACGAAAGTAAACCATATGTTTAAATTTAAAGCATAAAATGAATAGTTCTAAATCAATCGGTTACTGATGTGTTTCCACTAATTGATTAAGCATGAAGTAAAATTTCGAGTTTATGGAAAACTGAAAATTTGAGTTTGGGTTTTTTTGAGAGTAAACATTATAGAATTCAGTAAATCTGAGGAAAATGGTAAACATTGGACAACTGAAAGACCTCGGTCGATGGCTTTTGTAAGTCCTTTAGGTTCAATAAATGGATTAATAATTAATTAGGAAACATCACAGAATAAATTAGGAAACAATTACACAAAAATGTATAAACTTTGTCAGCTATCGAAATTTAAATATCTATACTAGATTTTCCAAAATTACAAATAAAACTTAAAATTTCGCAAAGAAATGCTTAAGAGGTTATTTATTTTGAAAATTATTTTTGTTTGATTTGATATTTTGGAGAATCTAGTAGAGATAAATTGACTGAAGTTTATTATTCATTGCAAATTGAAATTATTTAAAATGCATAGAATCATTTTAAATAATTTAATTTGCAATGAATAATAAACTTTAGCCAATTTATCATCACTAGATTTTGTAAAATATCAAATCAAACAAGAATAATTCAAATTCAAAACTATTTGAGTTCGAAAAAATAGGCTTACGCTTCTTAAAGTTTGCACACTTTTAACATAATATACAAAATGATGACTATTTGAGTAAAATGCAAACAATACGTCTCAACCCTGACGGTGGCATTTGCCACACCTAAAATTTGTTAAACATACTGGGAATTTTTCTTTTAAATATAAATACATGTATGCATGAGCTGTAACTTTTGCGATAATCGTTTGTTTTTTAAAATAGTTTAATGTGAAGTCTTAAACGAGTGTTTTCCACTCCCAGATTAAGCATGATGTAAAATTTCGAGTTTAGAAAAGCCTGAAAATTTGGCTCGGGCGCGTAGCGAAGCGAAGCGACCGAGTCAAATTAGGCTTTTCTAAACTCGAAATTTTACTTCATGCGCCACGCACATAAAACACGCATTCTAAATGAAATCTTTAACCAATTAGTTAGAGAGAAATAAATTTAGTGTGTCAATTATCAATTGTTTCAATGACCTAATATAAAGTGAACACCTCCAAAGTTCAAGAATTTGAGAATAATTTGCAGTTTACAGAATAAATCGGTGATGTATCCATCATAGCATATTTCCTATGATGGATACATCACCGATTTATTCTGTAAACTGCAAATTATTCTCAAATTCTTGAACTTTGGAGGTGTTCACTTTATATTATTATTGTCAAATTTCTATATATTTTTTTAAGTAAACATTTATTTTCCTAATATTTAATGCATATTCATAACAAAATATATTAACTATAATAAAATATACTCTCATTCCTAAGATTATTATTTAGTAGTTTCTCTTCTCGAAGCTATTAGCTTTGTTTCCTATTAACTGGTAAGTAAATGAGTATCAGTAAAACTGAAAGAATATAAAAAACAAGAGTAAGAAAAAATGAAAATAAAAAGTTTTTAAATAACCTTAATATACTAAAAACTTGGTTGTTTTGTTTGTAATGAAGAATGCCAATAAAGGTCTTTTTTTACTAAAAACTAAATAGATAATATTACCAGTAACTAAATATTACATTTCCCTTCCCAAAATATTTAAGGCAACATCAGTATCAACATGTTTCAATACTATTTTCAATATGTACTTAAATTCGTTGTAATTTTGAATTTGTTTGATATTTAATTTATTTATTAGGTAATTATAAACTAAAATGTAATTTGTCTGTTCTTCCAATGGCTTTTATAACTTTTTTATTGTTTGTGAAATTACTTTCTGCAATTATTGTTATGATTCTATTAAAGTGATAAAAACATGTTTTTGAAAACATGAAAGTCTTGTTTAATTTAGTTGTTATTTAATATTCTATTTCTTGAATAATTTTCTCACTTATCACTTGGTGAAACATTTTTAAATATTGATAATGAAGGTTTAAATTAAATTACACTTGGTTTGTTTCACAATTTTTTTTACTTTACTATTTACTCGACTAGTTTCGCGTTTTACAGCATTATCAGGATAATGATAATGCTGTAAAACGCGAAACTAGTCGAGTAAATAGTAAAGTAAAAAAAAAAAAAATTGTGAAACAAACCAAGTGTAATTTAATGTAAACCTTCATTATCAATATTTAATATTCTAATTTTATGTTGTAATTTCCTATGAAATTAGACTTTCGCCTGCAAAGCAATGTATGAATAAATAAATAAAATGTTGAAAATGTCATTTATTAAAAAATATAAATATTTATTTTATGGGTGTGCTAGTTATAATAAATTTAAGCTTTTTAGCTCAGGTAAAACCACCTAACAATATTTATTTTCAGCTCATTATTCCAATTTATTTTTTGTTTTTCTTTCATACGATTAAAGAACTTTAAGATTCATGTTCAATTAAATGAAAACGAATCACATTTCATATCACCAATACTCAATCTAAATCCGATCATTTATTAAGCTGTCTTGAAACACAGATGGGCGATTATGTGTATGTGCATAGGTCTGAAATAAATGTGTCGGATCAAATTTCATGCGGCTACCGTTGCTGGAAAGGGTCGAGGTTATTTAATACTTTATGCTAATGAGCCGCTCGGGAAACGAGAAATCGAAAAATATATAGCCTCCTCACTGACCACTCCACTACTTTATGATAATTATCGGTTCGCCGGGATCCGACAAGATAACCTCGTAAACCTGTTTCCTAATGGCCAATATTACGGATTAAGCAATTAACAAAAAAATTTGTTTGGATGTATTTGGAAACAATCAATTTGCATTTTGGGTAATTAAAATTAAGTCAGAGATTTTATTTTAGTTGGTTACAATTTTAATTAGCTTTATAATTCAATGGCCATTTTATTCTAACAAATTAATCTTTTTTTATTATAAATTGACTTTGATCTGAATTTCAAGACCATTTTATTCTAAGAAACGAATCTTTTTGATCATAACTTTGAACAGACTTTGAATTAGTTTTCAATGAACTGTTTTATCCTAAACATCGAATCTGTTTTGATCATATATTCGAACAGACTTTGAATTCAATCGCAGTAATAATTATGTTATCTTTTTCGACCTGAAAGACCGTTTGTAATTATCCCCGACCTACTCAAGTCCCTCAATATCTAGACCTCTTGCGTAGTCTACAATAACTTGAGGGTTACTGTGTATCCATGTCATCAGGCTTTAAAGTAACCGATCACAGGTAGTTCCGTCTTTGAAGTGACTGAGAACATTCACAATGTAGGTGCTCTGCTGTTTCTTGTGCCTCGTTGCAGAATCTGCGGTTGGCATCAATTGTCTCCCCCATCTTAGTGAGGTGGTATTTCAGAGGACAGTGTCCGGTTAGAAGGCTGGTTATGAGCCT
Organism: Philonthus cognatus; assembly: GCA_932526585.2. NCBI lineage: Eukaryota > Metazoa > Arthropoda > Insecta > Coleoptera > Staphylinidae > Philonthus > Philonthus cognatus. The sequence continues at coordinate 50,009,412 of OW052247.1, read as the reverse complement.
TAGTTTGGCCTTGCTTGGGGTGAGAAACTGTTTGGCTCTTACGGTAGAGAAGGCGATAAATCTTTTGTCTGCCTCAACTCAGGTGTGTTTCTCAGGTGAGCACTTTTTTCAGCAACTTTCCACTCCTGGATCATTTTCTTGATGCGGACTTTAGTTATTCCATTATAGGGTTCTGGTCCAGCAAATGGAGTTTTGGAGCCTTCTTTGGCAAGGCTGTCGGCAATTTCATTACCTTTGATCCCTGCATGACCTGGAACCCACAGCAGTTTAACTCTGTTGTTCCTGGCCAGCTGCTTTAGGGATAGTTTGCACTCCCAGACAGATTTAAACTTACATGTAGGTGATTTTAGTGCCTTTAATGCAGACTGGCTGTCTGAGCATATACATATCCTCTTTTTGTTGTAGCCCCTTGTAGCATACTTGGGCGCGTGTGACAAGGCCTCGATTTCTGCCTGAAATATCGATGGGGACTGCCCCGATGACTGAAATCGAGGGCCAGTGATACTGATTCCGACTCCATTTTCAGTTTAAGATCCGTCATTGAACCTAACTATGGAGGAGCCTTGCAACTGCAACCACTTCAATCGTTGTATCGAAGTCGTAGACAGTTAACATGTAGTCTTTGGGCATGTATACCTCTCTTTAGCACACAGTGGTGAGGATTTTTAGGTGCCCATAAAAATGTCCATATTTTGGAGTATCTGTCTGGATTATTCTTAAGGCGTCTAAAGCAGCTTTCCTTTTCACGTGAAAATGCAGAGGTGTGAGGTTTAGCATAGCCTTCATTGCTCCAGTGGGGCAAGTGCTCATTGCCCCTGTCATGCCTAAACATGCCATTCTTTGGACCTTGTTGAGCTTTATTTGGGTTATACTCTCCGTTGTCTTTGTCCACCAAACAACGGAACCATAAATGATTATTGGTCTTATCACCGTTATTAAAATCCAATGTATCATCTTGGGGTGTAAACCCATTCTTTTGCCAAATAGTCTAAGGCAAGCCCATGTTGCCCTTACTGCTTTGACGGTGGTGTTGCCTACATGGGTTTTCCAGTTTAGCCTCTGGTCAAAAGTGAGGCCGAGATATTTAATTGTGTTGGAAAACCCAATGAGTGTTCTTTTCATGGTTTGCGCCTTAAGAGTTAAGTTTCTTCGCCCTGTAAATGGAACACTTACAGTATTTTTGAGGTTGATGTTAAGCCCCTTCTGCACGCACCATGTACTTATTTTTCAAAGGGCTATCTGCATGCTGTTAAGCACCGTGTCGTCATGCATTCCCCTTAGTATGATGACGATCTCGTCAGCATAGCCTTGTATGTCAAATCCGTCGTTAGATAACACTGATATTAGTTCATTCGCTGTGGTTACTAACAGCAGGGCCAATAGAACCCCGCCTGGTGGGCACCTCTTTACCGCGAACACAGTTGCCGACTCATCACCAATAGACAGTGTGATCCTACAACTTCTGAGAATAGCTTGGATCCACGTGGATGTGGAGGCATCAATTCCTCTTGCTAGTGTGGCCTTACTATGGATTCATAGGAGGTGTTGTCAAAAGCGCCTTCGATATCATATCCAAGAATGCACTTTTTTGCTTGCAATGCTCTCTCTATTGTATATATGAAAAGCATTTGTTGTTGATTTGCCGGTTTGATAGGCAAATTGGTGTTTGTTAAGGGGAAAGGACTGGAGTGCTATTCCTTTGATATTTCTATCAATAATTTTATCCGTCGATTTTAAGAGAAAAGAGATGAAGCTTACGGAGCGATATGACTTAGGCACGTCAGTTTGGCGTCTGCCAGCCTATGGTATAAAGGTGGCGGTCCTCCATCCATTGCTTGGAGATATACCCAAAAGAGTAGCTAGCTCTAAACATTTGTGAGAGATGTGGCAGTAATTTCTTCTCTCTCTTTTGCAAGAAAAATGCCATCTAAACCCACTGACTTGAACGGCTTGAAAATGTTGATTGCCCATATTAATATGCTTGGTGTTAATATTCTTTTTGCCAGTTTTTTTGCTATCTCTGGTAGGGCGTTCTTGTACCTCAAAGCCAACGACAAGTAAGTCTTCACTATTTATTACATGGGACCCAGGAGTACTCGTAGACTTTTTTCTAGGGTTCCAGTGTATTCGCCATTGAACTTTTTTAGTAATCCAATGCCGATCGTGTGATCCTTTAGAAGTAATTTTTGGAGGCGCTGCGTAGAGACGAGCAGCGCCTCCAAAAAGTACTTGTAAAGGATCACACGAACGGCATTGGATTACTAAAAAAGTTCAATGGCGAATACACTGGAACCCTAGAAAAAAGTCTACGAGTACTCCTGGGACTCTACGAAATTCTAAGAAATTAATCGTGTTTGATCATAAATTCAAACAGACTTTCAAATGAATGTCAATTACCATTTTATTCTAAGAAACTAATCTTTTTTGATTTTACTCTAAGAAATTAATGTTTTTTGATCATAAATTCTGTTCGAATTTATGATCAAATAACATTAATTTCTTAGAAACTTTAAATTCAATCACAGTATAAGAGAAAGTACATAATATTCTTTAATTATTATTTTAAAGTGTATTGTTATTAAATCTGTGCATGTTTTTATGCATTTTATTTATTTAACCATTCCCTACAATATCAAATTAAAGAGGACTTGAAAGTTTTCAAAAATATATTTTTATCGGTAACGAAATTTCATATTTGGTAAGATTTGTATGTTTGCTTTAATACAATTGTTGTTTATTTAAAAGGGTAGAAAAAAAGGGGACAATAAGACGAAACTATAACGTTAGAATGGATTTTCGTCCACTCGGAGGAATCCCAGACTGGATTAAGCCTTTTCGTGGTGGCCATAATACGGATTCTCCACTCTTCGATCCTATTTTAAGTATAATCTCGTTATCCCGGCTGAATTTTTACTCGTTCCTTTATATTTCGAGGATAAACTGATATTTTATTAACACAAAACTAGTTCATGATATATTTTAATGTTTATTGCAATTATTCTATTAAATATTGAAATGAATGCCGAAAATGATTAAAATAGATGTATTTGAATAATTTATTTAAAAACATATTTGAATTATTCTAATATTCTAATTATTCAAATATTTGTATTTTTGAATTTAAATGTTTTTAAATGAATACTTGAATACTTAAAAACCCCTAGCAATAATAAAAACATGTATTCTTATTTTAATCTTGTTGTGAATTAACAATAACTAATAATGTTTTTAAACTTCATATTAAATCAGTGTTTTGCACGCCTGGTGCATGAAGTAAATATTTTTATTCAATTTTGTTAATTTAAATCGACATTATTAACTCCATAACAACCGTAATAAACAAGGTTTTATTCACTAGTGAACTAAAATTTTGTTAGGTCACTAGTGAGTTAAAAAATGTATTTAAAAATAAATGTAAAGTACATTTTCTTTACAATTTCGTCAAAATTGAATAAAAACATATATACGCCACGTGAATTAAACACCTTTATTCACTCAAAGAAATGATTTCACTCGCGCCGAGGCGCTCGTGAAATCAAAAATCTTTTCGTGAATAAAATCGTGTTTAATTCACTTGATGTATAATATTTATGAGTTTAGAAATGCCTTATATAATTACTTCATGCTTAAAAATGCTGGAGAACTGTTGCTTGAAAACTTTAATATCAACACCGAATTCTTTAAGAAAATGAATAATAGGAAAGTAACGAAGCTCATAAAATTTATGAAAATAACTACAGTTTGTGACTAAGAAATGATTTGCTTTACGAAATCAGTATTGACATTAAAGGTTCTAAAAACTGCATAACAAGTGTTTCCACTCCTTGATTAAGCATGAAGTAAAATTTCGAGTTTAGAAAAGCCTCGTGAAAATTTGTCGAGGGTCGCGCAGCGACTCGAGACAAATTTTCTGGGCTTTTCTAAACTCGAAATTTTTCTTCATGCGCCAGGCGTGTAAAACACTGATTTCAAGTGAAGTTTAAAATATACTCAATTAAGGCTGGAAATTTTCCAAATTTAAGTATTTCAGCTTTTGTCTCTTCTTTATTCTTGTACGAATTTAATAAAATTCAGTAATACAATGTAAAATGGTAACTTTTTAAACATTTATGTATAGTTCTTTAATTGTATAATTATTTGTAGAATATTTATAAAGAGATGAATCCATTAAATAAATAAATAAACTAGTTATTTAAAAATATTATCAAATATTTTATTATTCAAATATTTGGATATATTTTAATCTATGATTTTTAGTTAGTATATTTTAAAAAAAACTGTATTTTTCTCTGTAAATAGAATTTATTCTGCTGAGAAATAAACGATTATTATTATTATTATTATTATAAACATATTTAAATATTCGCCTATTTAAGTTTTTCGGATTCGAATCGCAACCCGCCTCCCCCCCGCCCCAATTTTATAATATTTATAAACAGATAAATCCATTAAATTTATTATTATTAAATAAATTAGTCATTTAAAAGTATTATCAAATATTTAAATATTCAAATATTTGGATATTCGTATATTTTAATATGTGAATAATTTAAACATATTTAAATTTTCGACTATTTAAGTTTTTCGGATTCGAATCCTCCTCGATTTTTAAATCAATATAAATTAATGTTATAATATATTTTTTCTAGTTGTTTATTATTACCATTTTCAAAACAACGCGTATCTAATATAAACATACACAAAAATGTATGATAAAAGTTGCAAAGAAACATTTTGTTCATCATCCATTGCATTCATTAGAAAATCTTTAAATATGCAAAATTTTCTAGTTATTTATTTTTATGATTTTAAAAAATACTAGATAACTAAGTTGATTTGACTTGACTGTATTTTGAAGACCTGCTAAGTCTCGAGTTCTTTTTTAATTTAAGAAGATTCGATTTCATCAAAACTGAATAATCCAAAGCAGACAATTTGACGGAAACCGTATTCAGATCCACCTTTGCTTTCCCATACTTATAACGATTTCAAACACGAATCGTGTTTCACTGCAGCAATTAATTTTTGATGCAATATCGACAGCACCAGCGAAATTCAGCAATTTTGTTTACGGCAATTTCGGTCATTATGCTCTAATTAAATGTTTGTTAGTGACAATTTAAGGGATAATTACATACGCTCAGTATACAAAAGATTGAAATTAACTAAACTTATAATCAGATGATTAGATGTTAACTTAGAAATTTAACAATTAGTTTGTAATTATTTGCATTGTTAAAGATCGTTTTATTTAACATTCGCATCTATTCCCTTTGATATGATATGATATTTGATTTTTTATAGTAATCATTTAAATCACTTATGTAGTTGCAAATAACATAAATATATATTTTATTTTGCCAGAATTTAACTGTTTGTCTACAATATAAATACAGGAAGTTTTTCTTTTAGGTAAACATATGCATAAGCTGTAAATTTTCCGACAGTCGTTGTTTTTTTTTTTAAATTAATTTGTAGCCTTAAACGATTGTTTTCCACTCCCAGACTAAGCATGAAGTAAAATTTCGAGTTTAGAAAAGCCCCGTGAAAATTTGTCGAGGGTCGCGCAGCGACCCGAGACAAATTTTCAGGGCTTTTCTAAACCCGAAATTTTACTTCATGCGCCACGCGTATAAAACACTGATTTCAAGTGAGGTTCAAATATACACAAATTAAACAGTATTTTAGTGTTTTATAGGCATGGCGCATGAAGTAAAATTTCGAAATTTTACTTCATGCGCCACGCCTATAAAACACTAAAATACTGTTTAATTTGTGTATATTTGAACCTCACTTGAAATCAGTGTTTTATACGCGTGGCGCATGAAGTAAAATTTCGAGTTTAGAAAAGCCCAGAAAATTTGTCTCGGGTCGCTGCGCGACCCTCGACAAATTTTCACGGGGCTTTTCTAAACTCGAAATTTTACTTCATGCTTAGTCTGGGAGTGGAAAACACTCGTTTAAAGTTTCAAATTGAACTCTTTAAAAATGTTGTTGCCTGTAATAACCTTTATAATGAGAGGTTTTCAGACATAAAAGACAATTTGTGGTTAAGTATATTTAAAATATATATTATATATTTTGAATAATCGTGTTTCTAATGTACGAATGTACGTTGATTACTTATTGTTTATGACAGAAAACCTCAAAGTATGAGTATTATTTCAGTCGAAAAAAAAAATTGAAATAAGCCACTTTCAAAATAAATGGCTCATTAATTTTGTAATATGTTTAAAACTTGTTATAATTAAAACAAAAGATTATTTTAACAACAATTCTCCTAATCGAAAATGTTAACGATGTAATTTTATATGATCATTCGTGTCTCTTAATTAGCAACCCAATCAAATCCATGAATTTTAAACGATCCATCCATCAAACCGAATTTATACGAAAAAACCTTTTTGTCGGTCGATTTGAGACGAGATCAGATTTCCGAGAGATTAACGTCATTAAAATGTTTCGCGGGACTTCTTGTTTTGTGTGTCTGCGAAAACGCCCACGTTTTAAATCACGCAAAAGTGCAACCTTGGCTGTCTCTGATAGTGTAATCGGCAAAAAAAGTATTAGTAATAAGATCATCAACGGAAATATAATACACGCGATTACGTAACAACAATTTATTCACCTCGACGATGTAATTATTTTTCTTGATTAATTATGGATATCAACGGTCCGGTGCAGGATATCAATCAAAAATTGTATAATTTGTTCGTTTTTTTGTGTGTGTGTAGATTTGATTAAGGTGTGATTAAAACAACTTTCAGAAAATAATGGATTATTATGTTTGTTTTTATGAGTTAAACGTGATTGTAAATAATACAGAAATAAACGCAGCTTTTTTAAGATAGCTCAATTACTGCCATTTAAAATTTAGGTTCTAGTTGAATCTTGTGTTTCTCGAATGTCCTACTGATAGTCAATTCAATTCAAGTAGTAATTTTGATAATCTCGTAATCAGAGCTGCGCAGGATAATACTAATAATAATAATAATAATAATAATAAATGCCTTTATTTATTAAAACGAAGAACATACAATTATAATTTATTAGCATAGGCGAAGTTTAGTCAGGTAGTACCTGTTACTGCTCGTCCACTTAACCTACTAATTATAAAACTGAAAAATTAAAGATATCAAAATGTATTGCAAAATAGCTATTCAAAATCAGAGCTAGGACGAATCCTTGTAATAAGAATTCTAATCACCAATCCGAATCACCTAATATGATTCGAATCAAGAATACTCGAATAAAGGATTCGTAAGAGTTAAATATGATTCGAATCAAAGATTCGAATCCTGTTTTTTCGAATCACGAATACAAATTCTTTAAGAATAAATTTCATTTTATTATTTATTTGCAACCTTTAACATTTTAATATTGATAGCAGTTGTTTTAAGAATAATATTCAAAATCTAATTATTTATTATTAACACTGATCATCATTAATAACAGACTAAATATATGATTCCGTGTTACTCTGATTGAAGATGTTATTATGTGTTTTTAAACTTTACTTCAAGTCAATGTATTGTACGCGTGGCGCATGAAGTAAAATTTCGAGTTTAGAAAAGCCCCGTGAAAATTTGTCTCGGGTCGCTGACGCGACCCTCGACAAATTTTCTACGCGGGGCTTTTCTAAACTCGAAATTTTACTTCATGCTTAGTCTGGGAGTGGACAACACTCATTCTTAGAAGTTTTAAATTGAAGGATCACTCTAGATCAGTGGTCTCCAAACTACGGCCCGCGGGCCAAATCCGGCCCGCGATTGTTTGTAATTTTTTTTGTAAATGTCATATTTTGAAATATTGTAACAATTGTTCCTTAAATTTTTCATAATTTTATAAAATTAATCGGATCTTGGCCGACTTTATTATGTAGAATTGTATTTGTGGCCCGCGAAGAAGATAGTTTGGAGACCCAGGCTTTAGATTATTAATTTTATTACTCAAAGGACCGTATATCAAACGCTACATCTCGAAGGACCAATTGAAGTCTTCGGAGACCGAAGGACTACGGGGAATTGAAGGTTTTTTACAAAAAAACAACGAATATCTGAAGGTTCACAGGGTGGGTATGAAAGAAAAAATCAAATTTAAAAAAAAAATTGAAGTTGGGTTGCGTTGGTTTGTTTTCAGTTCTTTTAACTTCACTTTAAATAAGTCTTTTATGCGCGTGGCGCATGAAGTAAAATTTCGAGTTTAGAAAAGCCCCGTGAAAATTTGTCTCGGGTCGCTGGCGCGACCCTCGACAAATTTTCTATACGGGGCTTTTCTAAACTCGCAATTTTACTTCATGCTTAGTCTGGGAGTGAAAACGCTCGTTCGAAACTTCAACCTGAATGCTTTGATAAGAACATTGAATGACTGAAATTGCTTTTAAAGATAATAATCTAGTTTTCAAAATTACTATTAGGTATTTGAATTAATACTGACATGGTAGCCACAATTTGAAATATTAAATTTTTCCAACATTTCCCTGATTCAAGATTTTTTTCCCTGACCTTTTAATAGAACTTTCTTCTGTGGGAAACCCCCATTTTGTTAAATTGTTTTCATTGATTTTGTCAATATTCAAGTTGGTTTTATGCATTTTTAGGTGCCATTTTTATTTGCCAGGGCGCGACTCGCTTCGCTCGCACGCTCTTGCAAATCAAATTTTTCAGGCTTTTCTAAACTCGAAATTTTACTTCATGCTTAATCAAGGACTCTAAACACTCGTTGGAAGCTTCAAATTAAATGCTTTTGTAAGAACAACAAATGACTAACCATTTCACAATAAAACACTTTTTGCTTTGTTTGTATAACACTTTTTTTATTGGATGTGACTGCAGTTTCGACAAATTTGGCTTGTCATTATCAAACATGAACAAGCAAATTTGTCGAAACTGCAGTCACATTCAATAAAAACTGTTATACACACAAAGTGAAAAGTGTTTTATTGTAAAATTAACATGTATAACGAAGTAGAAGTCTCCACAATACTGGACTGAATATTTATTTAAACAAAATCTACTTTATATAATTGCAAGTGATTCATTATCGAGAAATCAAGTTGTTTTGATATTATTTGAATTAAAAGTGATACTTATAATTGGTATTTGTTATTAAACGAGTGTTTCCAGTCCTCGGTTAAGCATGAAGTAAAATTTTGAGTTTAGAAAAGCCTAAAAATTTGGTTATTAAATAAAAGAATTGAGTCTCCTTTCTTCACAGGATTTATTTAAAAATCGCAAACAATAGTTAAGCATTGATAATGGTCACATCGTGACCGAAATGTACATTTGCGTTTTTTAAATAAATCCTGTGAAGAAAGGAGACTCAATTCTTTTAATTAATAACTTCCTTTACCTTCACGTAACTCAACAATAATTTAATTCTGAAAATTTGGTTGGCAAATCCAAATTTTCAGACTTTTCTAAGCTCGAAATTTTACTTCATGGGCCAGGCGTATAAAACACTGATTTAATGTGAAGTTCAAAAGCACAAACATCATCTTTGATTAGAATAACAAGGGATCAGATATTTAGTTTGTTATCAACGATATTCGATGTTAATAATAAATAATTATGTTTAAACATATAAAATGTAAGTTCTATTAAATATGTTGTAATTAGACTAATTTATTTATATTTTTTATTACTTATATTCACTGTAAACTTATTTGTTAAAAATTACTTCTGTATGAATAAATATTTATCATAATTTTAACAAATAAGGTTACAGAGAATATAAGTACATATTATTTTTCAACGTATCAAAATGTCTGTTTTTTTTTATGAAAATCACAAAATACTAATCTAATATGATTTCTTAGATAATTCTAATCATAAAATTCTTAGTATGAACAAAAAAAGTTAAATTCGGACTATTGTAAGAAAAAATAACAGACCCAGAAATTAGATTAAAATGTGTATATTTTTTAAAAGTTCAGCATATTTGTGATTTCTTTAAAAAAGTGAAAAATAAAACAACAAAACTGCGGATTTCGATCAGATTGCAAAATTCAAAATTATAAAATATATCAAATCTATGTGATTAAATTCTATCTATTGAAAGTGCGACCGCAAGGATCTATTGTGGCTCACAATTAAGGTCGAACATCCGACCCTACAGCTCACCTTCCAAGTCCATCTTCTTGATGAAGTCAAGGATCTTGTCAGGTGAAGTTGTTTCCAGGTCCTTCAGGTTTAGCTTCGGTGTGCCAAACACCGTGGTCCTGATCTGGTCGCCAGCTGGACAGACACATATGACGTGCTCTGCTGTTTCATCATCCTCTAGGCATAGGCGGCACTCAGTGGTGTCGCTAAGTCCTAGTTTATTAAGGTGATGCCTTAGACGGCTGTGTCCAGTGAAGAGAGCAGTTAATGTGTGAACATCTGATCTGCTCAGCTTCAACCATGAGGCCGTCCTGGCCGCAGATGGTCCACTTGTTACCGCTCTGAAATGTCTCATCCCAGGTCGGTTTTGCCAGAAATCCTGTGCCTCGTGTCTCATCCATCCGTTGTTACGATCTCTAGCTGTTGATCTGGGTATCCCCAGAGCGGGTTCTGGTCCGATGTAGGCTGTACGCGCCCCCTCTCTGGCTAGGGAATCGGCTAATTCGTTTCCCTTCACGCCAGAGTGGCTTGGCACCCACATCAGACTGACCCCGTTTACCTGTGCCATTTGGCAGAGGGCTTCCTTGCAGTTCCGTACAGCCAGCGAGGAGCATCTAGAAGATGCCAGGGCCCTTAGGGTCGCCTGGCTGTCCGAACATATTTTTATTGTCCTGCCCGCCCAACCCTTTGAAAGGATTTCGTGGGCGCACATTTCAATGGCGTATATTTCAGCCTGAAGTATGGTAGCATACCTGCCAAGGCTGTAGTAAAGTTTAGTCCTTGGTCCGACGAGTGAGGCTCCTGTTAATCCTGTCCTGTGATTAAATTACTACACTCATGAAATCGTATTTTATGAAAATACTCTTCCACATTTAACTTAATTTTATTTAAAAAATCTCCTGAATGCAATCAGTAGGAAACCTCTATTTCCTCTATATCATTAATAGTTTCATTAATAGTTAAAAAATCTCCTGAATGCAACCAGTGGGAAACCTCTACCAAACTTAAAATGTTATTGGGTAATACTTTTCAAAAACAAGACCAGTTGCTGAATTCAGGGATTTACTCAGTCAATTGCAATAATTGTACTAAATTGTATATTGGACAAACAAAAAGAAACGTGCACATTAGATTCAAAGAACATATGTACCACATCAAAAGCCAAAACCCTGACAAATCAGCAATTGCTCATCATACTTTGACAACAGGCCACAAATTCAACATAAATAAATTTAAATTATTAAAAGAATCCAGCAGTTATCAATTAAACATGTTGGAAGCGATTGAAATGATGAAAAATAAGACAGAACTACTCAATTTCGATTTAAGCCCAATAATGAACCCCTTATTAAATTTATTACCCAACAGATAACCCTCATTAACATCATTGTAAACCCTCCCAAGTCCGAAACCGAATAATCCCCAACACCCCCATTTCCAAGATACCGCACTCGTTTCAAAATGCAAATTACTTTTTTGGTTTTTCCGCCTAGTCCGAGTAGGTATATATTGTAAACATTTATCGGTTTTTATTCAGTTAGCTATTGATAATGGGTACTTAGTACCCGAAATGTACATCTAGCAAGAAAAATAAAAGTGAAGAAAGGAATATAACTGTGTTTAATTAAGAAACCTCTACTTCATTGATAGTAGATAGGGGGGAAGGGGGAGGGGGGATCAATGCTGAAAAATTAATTATATTTTTTTATTACAATTGAAAAAGTTAATTTTTTTTATTGTAAGCGGAATTACAGATGCTGAAAAAATATATATTTTGTTAAAAGTTCAGAAAATGTGTTCTCTTTAAAACAATAATAAAAATATTTAAAAGTAAGATTTAACTAAGATAAATTCAAATTCAAAACTCTTTGAGTTCGAGAAAATAAGCTAAGATTTAATTATTTTTAATGTTTTGTATCTATTTTCAAATATTATTGAGAGAGAAAAATTATCATAATTTTTTTGTAACATTAGAAAATCTGATGTTACAAATGTATAAACAATGATCTGAATAAAATATAGATATTAAAGTCAAGTTACTGTTTTAAATTTACACAATTATTTATCGAGTGATTCTCGAATCTTGAAGGCGTTCACTTCTTGATACATTTTGAAAATTGAGTAAAAGAAAACAATTTTAGAAAAGAGGGACTTGGTTCAATAATGAAACAATTAATGATATAGAGGAAATAGAGGTTTCCTACCGATTGCATTCAGGAGATTTTTTAAATAAAATTGAGTTAAATGTGGAAGAGTATTTTTATAAAATGCGATTTCATGAGTGTAGTAATTTAATAAATTAATAATATAAATGGAATGAAATTGTGAAGTTTTTTCTTAATTTATCGATTAGTTCTATTGAAAATTGACAATTTAATTTCCTTAAACGAGTTTGTACGAAGACAACTGACTTTTAGATTTTCATAAAATTCTCATAAATTCTAAAGAAATTAATAATAAAAACGCCAGAAGGAGACACGCCAGCACTCAGTTAAAAACGATATTCAAGTTGAAGTCTGCAATTCAAATATATTCAAAATAGGATATTTTGAATATATTTAAACCGCAGACTTCAACTTGAATATTTTATATACACTCTAACAAGATAGAGTCGTGCAAGGTACTTTTTTGAGAATGATTTAATTTAAGTTAGGAATATCTTACGCCAATTTTAGTCATTTAAATATGTTACAAACATAATATATACAATTACGAAAATTCGTGTATAATGCAAACAATACGTCTTAATTAATAAGACAACTTAAGACAATAAATACCTATTGAATTAACTACCTCCCGTGCAAATACACCTCTGGATATTTTTTGATGAAAAATGAACGAAATCGTCGAGAAAAGAATAATCTTTATTATGATTTTGGAAAATTATATATAATCAATTTAATAAAAACTTACAGACACTCAAAATTGAATAAACATTATTTAGTATAATATATTATATATATTTATTATAAAAAAGATGATTAATATCAGATTTTAATCAAATTGATGGAATTTGTTAACTCTAAAATAGTCTAAAAGAATTTGAATCCTGAATAGTTCGAATCTTGCCTAGCTTTGTTACGTAGGTAGTTGTGTACAATAATAAACAAAATAGGAGAGAAATGAATTGAATTATTAATTATCAAACATGTTCATTAAAGTTAAATTGATTTTAGATTTATATCATTAATTAAAATATAAACGCAATTATTTTTTAATTTTGAATTACATTAAAAAATGCTCGTGTAATTGCATTTTTTTTCAGGTTTTTTGACCTTTGTTAACGACATACACATAGAATACAACACACATAATTGAACAGTGTGTAACGTGAACACAAGTAACTGTTGATGCGATCTCGTTGACATTGTTAACAATTTCGCCATATCGTAGATTAGAATAATTCATCGCGGATTACAGTTAGTGAATAATTAATCGCGAGGGTCACCAATTTCGGTCATCCAGCTTTGAACCCGTTGCTCAATTACTCAAACGATCCAACTCAGTAATTCCATCCACTGTTTTATTTTTTACGATACGTCAAAAACTCACAAACAATGACTAAGCAAGAATGAGCTAATTGTCACTGTTGCAGTATGGCGGATAATTATACAAAATATGTGGAAGTAATTTAAACTAAATATTCAAAGTAAAATTGAATTTCACAAATGATTTTTCTATTAAAATTGATGTGCAGTGTCACAAAATTATCAATTTTATTTTGACGTCGCAATCGAAAATGTTTAAGGAATGAAATTTATATTGCTTGCTTATTTACCGACAACTCGATAAATTTACGATTAATCGATATGATTTATAAAATATCTATTTTGTAGCAGAGCTGGGACGAATCCTCGTAACAAGGATTCGAATCACGAATCCGAATCACCTAATATGATTCGTATCACGAATACTCGAATAAAGGATTCGTAAGAGATAAATATGATTCGAATCAAAGATTCGAATCCTGTTTTTTAGAATCACGAATACAAATCCTGTAGGAATAAATTTGATTTTATTCTTTTTTGCAACCATTAACATAAAAATTAAAAACCTAATTATTTATTATTACCACTGAACATCGTTGATAACAGACTAAATACGTAATTTCCTGTTACTCTGATTAAAGATGTATTTGTGTGTTTCTGAACTTCACTTCAAATCAGTGTTTTGTACGCGTGGCGCATGAAGTAACATTTCGAGTTTAGAAAAGCCCGAACATTTGTCTCGGGTCGCTGCGCGACCCTCGACAAATTTTCACAGGGCTTTTCTAAACTCGAAATTTTACTTCATGCTTAGCCTGGGAGTGGAAACACACGTTCAAAACTTCAAATTGAACTCTATTATAAAATCGACGAATGCTTGAAGATTACGCAAATAAAAAATTCACAATATGATTGAAACCGGGATAGTCAGAGAAAAGTCAAAGTTTAAATTGACCAAAAAAGCCCTATATCATTAAATTTGTTAAAATCAAAAGGCAAATTAAAAAACACGTAAAAATTTATAAAATTAACTTAAATATTGACAAAAACAATGAAAACAATTTAACAAAATGGGTGTTTCCCACAGAAGAAAGCTATATTAAGAGGCCAGGGAAAAAATCTTCTAATCCAGGATTTGAATCCTAAATGATTCGAATCCTGGCTAGCTCTGTTTTGTAGCTTAAATATTCATTGTTTAATTCAATATCTATCGAGGTGTTTGCTCGGTAAGTAGTGCTATAAATGAATAGTTGCTAAAGTCTTAACAAGACTAACTTTTTACAGAAAGTCGATATTAATTTTAATTCGTTTTTATATTTTGTAATATTCTACTAACAATTGGCAAATTCAATTTCACTTAATATTTTGAAAGGATTCGTATTCGTGATTCGAAATATAGCAGTCAAAACCTTTGATTCTACAATTAGAAGTAGAATCCTTTGATTTTCTAATCAAAGGATTAATAATAGAGTTAAATTTGAAAATTTGAACTTGTGTTTCCACTCCCAGACTAAGCATTAAGTAAAATTTCGAGTTTAGAAAAGCCCCGCGTAGAAAATTTGTCGAGGGTCGCGCAGCGACCCGAGACAAATTTTCACGGGGCTTTTCGAAACTCGAAATTTTACTTCATGCGCCACGCGTACAAGACACTGATTTGAAGTGACGTTCAAAACTACACAAATACATTTTTAATCAGAGTAATACAGATATTTAGTCTGTTATAAACGATGTACAGTGTTAGTAATAAAAAAATAGGAGCCGAATCCTTTAATTTTCTAATCAATAGAATAATTTTCTAATCAGGATTCGAATTCAAAGGATTCGTATTCGTGATTCGAAAATTAGGAGTCGAATCATTTGATTCTAAAATTAGAAGTTGAATCCTTTGATTCTAAAATTAGGAGCCGAATCCTTTGATTTTCTTATCAATGGATTAATAATAGAGTTCAATTTTAAGTTTTGAAATAGTGTTTCCACTCCCAGACTAAGCATTAAGTAAAATTTCGAGTTTAGAAAAGCCCCGCGTAGAAAATTTGTCGAGGGTCGCGCAGCGACCCGAGACAAATTTTCACGGGGCTTTTCTAAACTCGAAATTTTACTTCATGCGCCACGCGTACAAGACACTGATTTGAAGTGACGTTCAAAACTACACAAATACATCTTTAATTAGAGTAACACAGATATTTAGTCTGTTATAAACGATGTTCAGTGTTAGTAATAAAAAAATAGGAGTCGAATCCTTTGATTCTAAAACTAGGAGTTGAATCCTTTGATTCTAAAATTAGGAGCTGAATCCTTTAATTTTCTAATCAATAGATTAATTTTCTAATCAGGATTCGAATTCAAAGGATTCGTATTCGTGACTCGAAAATTAGGAGTCAAATCATTTGATTCTAAAATTAGGAGTTGAATCCTTTGATTCTAAAATTAGGAGCCGTATCCTTTGATTTTCTAATCAAAGGATTAATAATAGAGTTCAATTTGAAGTTTTGATCTAGTGTTTCCACCACCAGACTAAGCATGGAGTAAAATTTCGAGTTTAGAAAAGCCCCGCGTAGAAAATTTGTCGAGGGTCGCGCAGCCCCGCGTAGAAAATTTGTTGAGTGTCGCGCAGCGACCCGAGACAAATTTTCACGGGGCTTTTCTAAACTCGAAATTTTACTTCATGCGCCACGCGTACAAGACACTGATTTGAAGTGACGTTCAAAACTACACAAATACATCTTTAATTAGAGTAACACAGATATTTAGTCTGTTATAAACGATGTTCAGTGTTAGTAATAAAAAAATAGGAGTCTAATCCTTTGATTCTAAAACTAGGAGTTGAATCCTTTGATTCTAAAATTAGGAGCTGAATCCTTTAATTTTCTAATCAATAGATTAATTTTCTAATCAGGATTCGAATTCAAAGGATTCGTATTCGTGACTCGAAAATTAGGAGTCGAATCATTTGATTCTAAAATTAGAAGTTGATTCCTTTGATTCTAAAATTAGGAGCCGAATCCTTTGATTTTCTAATCAAAGGAATAATAATAGAGTTCAATTTGAAGTTTTGATCTAGTGTTTCCACTCCCAGACTAAGCATGGAGTAAAATTTCGAGTTTAGAAAAGCCCCGCGTAGAAAATTTGTCGAGGGTCGCGCAGCGACCCGAGACAAATTTTCACGGGGCTTTTCTAAACTCGAAATTTTACTTCATGCGCCACGCGTACAAGACACTGATTTCACGTGACGTTCAAAACTACACAAATACATCTTTAATCACAGTAACACAGATATTTAGTCTGTTATAAACGATGTTCAGTGTTAGTAATAAAAAAATAGGAGTCGAATCCTTTGATTCTAAAATTAGGAGTTGAATCCTTTGATTCTAAAATTAGGAGCCGAATCCTTTAATTTTCTAATTAATAGATTAATTTTCTAATCAGGATTCGAATTCAAAGGATTCGTATTCGTGACTCGAAAATTAGGAGTCGAATCATTTGATTCTAAAATTAGGAGTTGAATCCTTTGATTCTAAAGTTAAGAGCCGAATCCTTTGATTTTCTTATCAATGGATTAATAATAGAGTTCAATTTTAAGTTTTGAACTAGTGTTTCCACTCCCAGACTAAGCATGGAGTAAAATTTCGAGTTTAGAAAAGCCCCGCGTAGAAAATTTGTCTCGGATCGCGCAGCGACCCGAGACACATTTTCACGGGGATTTTCTAAACTCGAAATTTTACTTCATGCGCCCCGCGTACAAGACACTGATTTGAAGTGAAGTTCAAAAATACGCAAATACATCGTTAATCACCCGTTTTAAAAATTATTAGAAGGTTTAATAGTTTAAATAATAGAGTAGATATTTTCGTAGATTCCAGAAAATCCCCCATCGAAATAATGTCAGACTTATCGGTACCAGTGATATTGTTATAAATCTTTAGGCTTTAAGTTTGTTTTTCTTTTCTCTTCTTTCTCTGCGCACTGTATGTATGATTTAAATTTATGTTACATAGCATTATATTAGATTAAGTTCCCTATAATTGGATACATGTATATCTGTTGGGAAAATAAAGAATAATAATAATAATCAGAGTAACACAGATATTTAGTCTGTTATAAACGATGTTCAGTATTAATAATAAAAAATTAGGAGTCGAATCCATTGATTCTAAAATTAGAAGTTGAATGCTTTGATTCTTAAATTAGGAGCCGAATCCTATAATTTTCTAATCAAAGGATTAATGTTCAAATTAGGATTCGAATTCTTTGATTAAAAAATTATGTTTCGAATGCTTTGATTCGAATCATATTTTATCGTTTTTTGATTCGTGATTTGAATAATTTTAGGTGTAAGGATTCTACCCAGCTCTAATTTGTAAACTAGTTTACTAATTTACCGACACACCGGTAAAATCGTGCAATTATTGTATTTTTTATTAGTTTTTATATTTTATCCAGTCCTGACGACTTTATTTTTTGTCAGTTTCCACATTAGTGTGACTGTGATTAAACTATAAAATTTTAATTATCAGAATGATTAATCCCCAACCCTTCCGCAATTAACATTTTTACCAGAAAGTATAAACCTGCGCCACGAATATAATTCATTCCCATATAAGCGCCATGATATCAAAACACGCGAATCTGCGAGCGCACTTTTTATCGGCTCAAAATTAAAATTCAAGAACCGCTTCACATAATAAATTTAATGAAAGAGCGCATTATTTAGGGATATCAAATTACCTTATGTGCAATTTAATTACCCGTGTATATTCGCCTGGAAAGGAAAAACGCGCAAAAAGAGGAAAATGAGAAATTCCTCTATCCGTTTCAAATCTGCCCCGGCCATTTTTTTGCTTTCCCCGGGTTGGTAACACGGATTTTCTTGAATATTTTATAAAGTAGATCTTGATAGTTGTCGGTTGTGTAGAACGTAAGGCATTTAATTACGCGCTTTTTGTGGGTTTATTTGCTATGCGGGAATTTTAAAACATGTGCACTGTGATAGCGAGTAATTTTTAAAATTTTAAAGATTTCATCGGTTTAATTTATATGAAATTATTTACATTTTAATACGCCCACCCCCTAGACTTTTATACACAGGTTAAGGGGTATGATAAGCATATCACAGGATCAGTAGCTTAACGTTTTACAAAATACTTGCAGTGCAGAATTATATTAGGTGATTCGGATTCGTGATTCGATTTTTTTTAGTATTCGTCCCAGCTGGGAGTTTCACGGCCTACCGGATCCGAAATTCTATAATATCTCTTATTTAAATAAAGTTTAGCTTTAAATTGTTGTTATTTTAATATTATTATAAATAGTTCATATAGATATTTCGAAGACAAATAACGTTACAATATATTTTTTTATAAAAATCCTAAGTAGAAATTCTATATTGTTACAACGTTGAACTACAACTTAAAAATCAAGACTATAACATTATTGTATCAAGACTTTCTCAACATGGCACAATTGACCCTTTAATATTTAACATAAATTTGTGCTTCGAATCTAAATTCAATTTTTGAAAATAAGTTGACTTTCTCTTAACATCTGTGTATGTCTATAAGAGTAGAATTTCTCACATGTTTCTCTTTATTTTTTTGGCAATAAAAGATGAAACGTTTGTTTTTGAATTTCACACTATGTCTGCGTTTTATACGCGTAGCGCATGAAGTAAAATTTCGAGTTTAGAAAAGCCTGATAATTTGGATTTGCCGGCGCGACTTGCTTTGCTCGCGCGGCGTCAAATCCAAATTTTTAGGCATTACTAAACTCAAAATTTTACTTCATGCGCCAAGTGTATTAAACTTTTAAAGACTTTTCTTAACTCGAAATTTTCCTTCATGCTTAATCTGGGAGTAAAAAACACTCGTTTGAAGCCTCTAATGAACTCTTAAAAAAAGAGTATGCATATGAATATTGAAAAAAAAAATCCCTGTATAGGTGAGTATAATTGAAAGATAAAATCCGAAAGCTAAATGCTCTAGGCGTTTAAGGTTTTACTTTTACCTGCGATAGTGTTATATATCAGCCTGCAATACGACTCTATTTGGGCCTGAGGCAAGGCCTATCATAGGTCAAAATATAGCCTTGTTACGTCAAAATGTGGTCATACTTTATATAGCTATATTTTAACCTGCAATAAAGCTATAATTTGACGTATGACTGACCTACAATAGGAAAATAGTTTGACTTACAATAATGTAATATATTAAACTCAGATAAGGCTATATTTTGACCTACTGCAATATTTTAACTTGAAACATAGCTTAATGTAGGTCTACGGCAAGGCTATATTCTAACCCGGAAGAAGGCTACATTTTGACATACGATTAATCTATACTTTGACCTGCAATAAGGTTATATATCAACCCGTGATAAGACTATATTTGTTTCCTCTAGCTTTATATCTTCTAATAAAATTTTGTAGTAGTTGGGGTTTACTTCTATCGCTTTTCCCTGCCACTCAATGCCGTAGTTTTGAGAGGAGTTCATTTACATTCTTGACTTTTTCTGGGTTCAGTTTTACTTTGTCTAATTTTACAACTAATGGGTTAGTTGAGCCAAATTGATTACCTCTTTTGTATATGGTTTTAGAATCAGTAATATCTGAGTTGTAGTGTGGTTCATCATGAACTAATATGATTTCTGTTTTACTTTTTGTCAACACAATTCTTTTACAAGAGTTTAATAAAAAATGAAGCGGAGAAGTAGGTTTAATAATGGCAGAAATGTGTGCATCTAATTTCTTTACACAGCCAAATTTTTTAAATATATTGTAATAGTCGTTCCCGTCTATTATTGTCTCCTTATTTAAATATTTTTCCGTTAATTGAGCGCGAAAATTGGATTTAGCTACTTTTTTTTATAATATTTAATATCAAAATAATGTCTACGATGGATTTAGCGGTTTTTGTTCACCAAGTGCGACACTGGATTTAGCGGTGTTTGAAAAGAAAACGCAAATGGATTTAGGGGTTTTTGAAACCAACAGCGATTTTACACACATGTTTACAGCAGGATTTAATTTAATTTGATGGTTAATATCGTGCTAAAATTTACCTCTAACTATACACTAACAGATGGGGATATTAGTTAAATTTTTGTAAAAAAAAAATGGATTTACGGGTTTTTGAAAATAGGCGATATGAGTCGCCTATTTTCAAAAACCCGTAAATCCACACAAAATATTCCCTGTACCTTCATAAATCTAATTTCTATTTTTTTTATACCTTTTTGACTTTGGGTTTTAGCAATCAGTCACACTCTTTTCTAATGTTTATTAATGGTTAGCATGCTGAAATGTTATTTACATTACAGACTATTCTTCACTACTTTCAATGCCCACCCTCAAAAGAGCTATATATATATACTCAGTATATTTAAATGTAAGCTTTTTTCACACATGTTTTTTACGCACACGTTTTCTCGTTCTATCATTGTTCGATCTATTTATTTATCAATATGGAATAAAAGAGAGGGTATGTAAATAAAGTGAACGTCGCCGGGTATTTGCATAATTTGTATTCAGCTACTGTTTGGGCACATTTTGGCCGAGTGGCCAATTATTCAAAGCGGGCCTCACCAATTACAGATAGTGACATTTTCCGAACTTATCATTTCCAGGTGTTCAAATATTTTATGTAAACCCCGCACAAGAGGTAATTACGTCGGCTGGAGGGACAGCTGACTATACATATTGTCATCGGTTCAACTCGGCGGAAGGCATAATTTGTCCAATACTTTATAAGAAATATATTTTTTTTTATATTCTGAGCATCAGCTTTTTAACGGATCAGTAATGTGTTGGGATTAATTGGGCTTTGTTTTCTAATGAATCGGGAATGAATTAAAAATATTTTTTTAAGCAGACACATCCCTGCTGTTTTGTTAAAAAAAGGTATTATTATTTAACTTAAATATATTAGAAAATAACAAAAAGCATTAAACATTAACTAAAACTCTGAAAATTCTGAAACCTTGAAAATTCATCAAAATTTGCAATAAACTAAACGAGTATCTTCCACTCCCAGACCAAGCATGAAGTAAAATTTCGAGTTGAGAAAAGCGTCCAAATCCAAATTCGGGCTTTTCTCAACTCGAAATTTTACTTCAGGCGCCCCGCGTACAAAAAAACTGATTTAAAGTGAAGATATTGACATTTCAAACTGAGAAATATCACGAATGCCAACTGTCATAAAAATCTAAATGCCATGTGACTGTATAAGAAATAAGTTTTTTTTATTCTAAGTATCAGCTTTTTGACGGATCAGTAATGTGTTGGGTTTAATTGGGCTTTGCTGTCTAATAAATCGTGAATGAATTAAAATTATTTTTTGAAGCAGATACATCCCTGCGTTTTTGTTAAAGTAGGTATTATTTAAGCAGTGGTGTAGCGTAGTGGGTGCGTGGGAGATAGGGGGGTTCTTCTCGGTCCTAGCGGCAATTTTTGGAGGCGGCAAAGTTTCACAACAAATAATAATAATATCTTGGAAGCTGAATTGAAAATGTTAACTATTTCATTTCATATTTTTATATACGAGAGGTGATCAGAAAGTAAGGTTACATAAAACGTGTACATTTTGCAACCTTACCTTTTTAATACCCCTTACATTTGTTTTTTCTATTTGAACATAAATTCTGATTTTAAGCAGAGGTGTAGCGTAGAGGGGACGGGGGGGGTATCTTCCCGGCCTAAGCGGCAATTTTTGGGGGCGGCAAAATTTCACAATAAATAATAATAATATCTTGTAAGCTAAACTGAAAATGTTAACTATTTCATTTCATATTTTTATATACGAGAGGCGATCAGAAAGTAAGGTTACCTAAAACGTGTACATTTTGCAACCTTACTTTTTTAATAGCCCTCGTATTAATGCTTACTGCTAAATCCTAATGTTCCGAATATTCCTCACAAGTGCCATAAGCAATTCCAGCTTTGTGAGAAGTTTTTCAATAAGTTTTAGTTAAAGATAGAAGTTTTATTTGTAATTTTATTAATTTTTCAATAAAAGTATTTATGGTAAAAGTATGATTCTAGTTCTGATTGGAAGTTGATTTGTATCTTATAATTCGCTTTTCTATTAGGTCACCCTAAGCGACCGCTTAGGTCGCTTAGGTAGGTAGGATTCTCAAACCGTATACAAATTAACAATAAAACTAGAAAATTGGTAAGTTTGTATATTATTCGGCGAATGTATACATTTCACAATCCGCTTAGTAAATGTAGATAGTGTCGAAAACCGTGTTTTTTTATACATTTATTGGTAAATTTTTTTCAGGCATTTTTGTTTTTGAAAAAGTTTAATTTGAAATGTGTAAGTGGTGTTTCTACTTCATGACTAAGCATGAAGTACAAATTCGAGTTTAGAAAATTGTCAATAATTTGAAGAAATCCAAAAAAAAAACATCAATACATTTTAAACGTTTTTAATATCAATTAATAAAAAAAAAGTTACCTATTAATAAAAGTAAGAGGTATAAAGAGATGTTGTACAATGATGATTATAAAGGGAAATGAAATTTCTTGAAAATAAAAAAAAAACTATGACTCTTTTTCATAACAAATTAAAATCATTAATTTTAATAAAATTTGATACAAAACTCTGGGAAACTCACGAAAAGCGTTATTATTTTAAAAATCTAAGAAATATTCATTGATTTTGAAATTCAACGGAAATCTTTGATAATCACCAAAAAAATATTAAATTTACAATATTTTGATAATTAACAAATATTTTGGAAATTCACAAATAAACGTCATTATTTTTAAAATTTGCAAAATTAAAAAAAAATTCATAAAATGAACGACAACCTTGGAAATTTATTTATTTATTTATTTATTCATTCGTGAAAAGCATAAATATTTTTAAAACTAATGAAAATCTTAGAAAAAATTGCGATAGGCGTGGCGTCTAATTTTTGAAAAATCAATTTCACCAAAGCTGTCAAGATTTGTAACATAAAAGAAAATCAGGAAATGTTTTGAAAATTAATAAAAATTTTGGAAATTCACAAAAGAAATTTTTAAATGTAACAAAAATGTAGGTATATTACGAAAACTACTTAGATTTAAAAAGAAAGATGACGAAAATTAATGAAAAAAATTAAAATTAAAAATTCACGAAAAGTATCAAAATGTTTGAATTTAACGATAACAAAGGAAATTGATGAAAAATGCCAAGGTTTAAAAATTCAACGAAAATCCATTAAAAGTTTAAAATATTTCAAAATTACCGAAAATTTAAAAAATTCAGGAAAACCGTTAGATTTTTGCCAATTAACAGAAATCTTGGAATTTCTTGGAAAATTTCAATATCTCCTAAGTTATATAATATTTAGTAAATTCACGAAAATTGCCAAGAATTTGAAAAATATAGTTATGAAAATTATCGAAATTTTCCAAATTAACAAAAATTTTGGAAATTCAGAAAAACCCCTTAGAATTTTAAAAACTAAAGGAAAGCTTAGAAATTCAGGAAAAGCGTTAAAAATTAACTAAAACTTTGAAGATTCTAAAACCTTGAAAACTCATCAAAATGTTCAAAAAACTAAACGAGTGTCTTCCACTCCCAGACTAAGCATGAAGTAAAATTTCGAGTTGAGAAAAGCCCTAAGAATTTGGATTTGGACGCGCAGCGTCCAAATCCAAATTCGGGCTTTTCTCAACTCGAAATTTTACTTCATGCGCCACGCGTACGAAAAACTGGTTTAAAGTGAAGATATTGACATTTTAAACTGAGAAATATCACGAATGCCAACTGTCTCAATAATCTAAATGCCATGTGACATTATAAGATAAATCTGATGATATAAATTACATTTGTTTGTTCTATTGGTATGTTGATTCTGATTTTATATTTTAACTTATTTACTACTTTTAATTTTTTTTTAAATTTGGATCGATGATCCTGGGAATTTTAAAAACTAAAGGAAAGCTTAAAAATTCAGGAAAAGCGTTAAAAATTAACTAAAACTTCGAAGATTCTAAAACCTTGAAAACTCATCAAAATGTTCAAAAAACTAAACGAGTGTCTTCCACTCCCAGACTAAGCATGAAGTAAAATTTCGAGTTGAGAAAAGCCCTAAGAATTTGGATTTGGACGCGCAGCGTCCAAATCCAAATTCGTGCTTTTCTCAACTCGAAATTTTACTTCATGCGCCACGCGTACGAAAAACTGGTTTAAAGTGAAGATATTGACATTTTAAACTGAGAAATATCACGAATGCCAACTGTCTCGATAATCTAAATGCCATGTGACATTATAAGATAAATCTGAAGATATAAATTACATTTGTTTGTTCTATTGGTATGTTTATTCTGATTTTATATTTTAACTTATTTACTACTTTTAATTTTTTTTTAAATTTGGATCGATGATCCTGGTATACTTTTATTGTTAGTATTAAGCAAAATGTACTTTATATGGAATTTCCGTAAATGAACATTAAACATATAAATTAGTCTGTGATATAACAGACTAAATGTCAACTGTTATGGGCGTATTCACTTTTAAATATATCATAACTGTCAATCAACACTTGCAACTAAAAAAAAATATATATATTTTTTCCGATTTCTGATAAAACTTAATAGTATCCAAATAAAACATAAAAATTAAATAAAACTTAAAAACAAATACTTCAAAAATGACAAATATTGAATTTAAATAATAACTTTTATTTTATATAAAATTCAATTGATATTGTCAGCAGTTGACAAATCTTCAAAATTGATCAAAATGGGACTTTGTCATACAATGAATTTATATTAAAAAGACCGGGAAAAACCTTAATACCTAAATGAGGGGGTGAAAATTTTGCCTCGGCCCCTATACCTTAACTTTTTTATTTAAAATTCTAAATAGAAATCAATAACATTACAACTAAAAGAGCTACGACATATAGTATTTACAAATCAGCGGCGGCTCGTGAGATCTTTTATTGGTGGGGCTGCAGACATACCCATACAGCAAATTTTTCTTCCAAGTATTTTACATATCCTGATGCGTATAAATTTTGAGGTATTCGTTGCTTTTTCAATGAGTCTGATTTGAAGCTACTAACAAGTGTTCACAATCCTTGATTAAGCATGAAGTAAAATTTCGAGTTTAGAAAAGCCTGAAAGTTTGGTTTGGTCGCCCTAACCAAATTTTCAGGCTTTTCTAAACTCGAAATTTTATTTGAAGCGCCATGTTTATAAAACACTGGAATATTGTGCAGTTAAGCAGTTTATTTTTAAAACTGCTACAATTTTTGACCAATCATAATATGTCTCTCGTTTCTTGACTCCGATCTACGTAAGAAAATGCATATAACTTGATACTGCAGTATACTCTCAATTTAAAAAAAAAAATCAGAATAAAACGTTCTCATAGTTTTTAAAATTCTACATTTATGTGCAGTATTTTAATATAGAGTAATTATAATTAGATTATTATTATGGAATGAATCATGTTTGAATATAGATTAGTGAAGTCAGTAAAATGGCAGGCGTAATGCACACATTCACATCAAACACACACACACATTTCAAAAGCGATAGAACAAATGAAATTCAAGTCCGTTATTGATTACTCGGCATAATTTGCCGGCGAGGTGCATGCGAATAGTAATTATTTAGCGAACGTGTAATATTCTATGAGCAACAATTACCATTTCAAAATATAATTGCGACCGCCATTTGCATATTTATCGGACCGACGAGAGCGTTAGTCACCCGTTTTTCCGGATGCGGAAGATTTTTTTTTCCGACATTTTATTATTATTTCCAACACGGGACGCGATTGTTTTAAATTAATTTTAATAGCGCCGAGGAAAAAACATATTAATGTTGTTGTGTGGAAACGTTTTTGAGGTCTTTGAGGTTCTTGTGCGGTTTTCGCCGCTTTGTTGTTTCGCCGGCCCGTTTGACTAGTTGCTCGTATTTGTTTACCTGGTGCTCGAGCATTTCGAATTAATCATGTTTTTATGGTTAAATTAATTCAAATTGGCGAAATTTAATTGTTTCGCGAAAATGTTTTCGGTTTGTTTTGTGGATTTTTATTTAAATTACAGGAAAAGACAATAACTTAACTTCTAGAAAAAGAATGGTTATTAAACTAATTGTAAGTTTAATAACCATTAAGCTTACTCTGTTGAAAGTTATTAAAAATGGAGGCTTAAAAAGGAAACACAAATATTCACTAGAATTGTTTCGCAAATGTATTGTTTCTTCTTATGCAGGTATACAATATTGATGCATATACTGTAAAATTTCAAGTATTCATTGTTTTTATAGGCGTTCAATTTGAAGCTTATAACGAGTTCTTCCAATCCTTGATTGAGCATGAAGTAACATTTCGAGCCTGAACAATTCGCAAAGCAAAACGGTTAAAGCCGTAGCTAGAAAAACATTTCGTAGGAGGTTATACATAATTTCGGGGGGGTGAGGGAGGCAGGGGGTTTAATCAGGGATTCGAACCGTAATTTTTTTCGTTCCGGCAAAAATTCAACTACAAGTGATTGTTTCAATTTTTCAAAAATTTTTATTTCATATTAAAAAATAATTTGATCAGTCCATCATAGCACTGTCCTAATTATAGATATGATAATTTAAATATTAAGAATATGGAAAAGTGTCTTAAACTAAATTTGTTCTACTTTTATTATTATTATCTCCTTTACAAAATAAATATTTATTACATTTTTTCGCTATATCTTAGTTAATATCTATCACATCTCGGCAGTATATATTTTCAACATTACTTCAAATCAGTGGTTTATACGCGTAGCGCATGAAGTAAAATTTCGAGTTTAGAAAAGCCCCGTGAAAATTTGTCTCGGGTCGCTGCGCGACCCTCGACAAATTTTCTACGCGGGGCTTTTCTAAACTCGAAATTTTACTTCATGCTCAGTCTGGGAGTGGACGACACTCGTTTAATTTTCGTTAGATTTTCAACATATCGAGAATTTCATAAATTTGTTTGTTAAATGTTCATGAAATGTTTAATATTTCTTAATTTATAAAATTTTCATCAGATTTTCAATATTTTTATTCAGATTTAGAACAATTTTCAAAAATTAATTCTTAGTTTATCAAATTAATCAATATATTCGAAAACTATTTGAACACACAAATTTGAATCTTATTTTACCAAGCATACTTTTTTGGTGTCGAAAAAATCAAATGATGTCAAAAGCTATAATTCATGTAAATAATGACGAATCTCGAAAAACTCGACAAAAAAATCCGGTGAATAATGTAATAAAAACTTCAATGAAAAATGCACAAAAAAATATAAAAAAGGGCAGACACCTCGCCTTCTATATTTTTTTAATTTTTATAATTTCAATAATTTTCTTAAAATGCCACAATTTTTGACATTTTCGATATTTTTGTGATTTTGTCGATTTATAAAATGTTCATCAGATTTCGATTTTTACAACAATTTATGATATTTTCTTAAAATTTTTCATATTTCCAGTTTTTCGTCGATTTATAAAATGTTCAATACTTTGTGATTTTTGTCGATTTATAAAATGTTCAATACTTTGTGATTTTTGTCGATTTATAGAAAAATATGAGATTTTCAAAATGTTGTGACATTTGTTAGATTTTCAGTATTTTGATCAATTCATAAGATTTTCAATATTTTCAACTTTTCATTCATTTATAACTGAATATATAAATATGTCAACTCTGACATGAATATCAATGTGCAATGTTAAATGTCTAATGAACCTTAAATGATGTCAGTGGCTTAGCCGTGTAGAGTAAATGTCGGCTACCGCCGACTTGTGTCAACTGTTACTGTCAATTTTATTAATTTTAATCTGTTAATAATTTGCACCTAATTTGTCAATTTCGACATTTTATTAATGTTAAATCTGTCAATATTTTTCAAGTAATTTGTCAATTTTGACATTTTTGATATAGTTTTAACTTTAGTTGAAATCAGTGTTTTATGCGGGTGGCGCATGAAGTAAAATTTCGAGTTTAGAAAAGCCCCGTGAAAATTTGTCTCGGGTCGCTGCGCGACCCTCGACAAATTTTCTATGCGGGGCTTTTCTAAACTCGAAATTTTACTTCATGCTTAGTTTGGTAGTGGAAGACGCTCGTTAGTTTAAAAAATGTCACAACAAACAAGAACATGACCATCTAATGAGATATTTCAAATAAAGTTGTCTCAAATTGACAATAATCGGCTGACGCCGATTTGTGTCAAGTTTGGTACATTGGACTAAATGTCACTAAATGTCAGTTGACAGGATAGACTAATGTCTGCTGACCGCGACTCATGTCAAGGTGACATAATGGACTAAACGCTGATAAACAGCACGGGTTTGTCCCTAATCGCTCAACTGTCACTAATCTTACCCTGATAACTCATGAAATTGCTGAAACTATCGATGCGAAAGAACAAATCGATGTGACTTACACGGACCTATCGAAAGCCTTCGATAAAGTTCAACACAATATTCTGTTGCTAAAGTTCAGTACCTTGGGTTTTTGTGCGTCGTCCATATCGTTAATCCAAACCTATCTCAGTGAACGAAAAGCATATGTGGTCGTTAACGGATTCTAATCTTTAGAAGACTTTCCAATTTCTGGGGTACCTCAAGGTTCTATTTTAGGCCCACTACTATTTACCTTATTTATTAATGATCGTTCGGAATCCCTATCTTGTGAACACCTACTATACGCTGACGATTCAAAAATCTATAGTACTATTAAGAATATCAACGATTGTCAAGTTTTACAATATACCCTTAACGCTATTTCAACATGGTGTTTGAAAAATGGACTCAACTTAACCATTCCTAAATGTAAACATATGTCGTTCACTAAGTTATCCAAACCGTTTTCTATTTCTATTCTATTGAAAGTGAGTGGGTAGTTATGCTACCCTCCACTGCGACCGCAAGGATCTATTGTGGCTCACAATTAAGGTCGAACATCCGACCTTACAGCTCACCTTCCAAGTCTTCTTGATGAAGTCAAGGATCTTGTCAGGTGAAGTTTTTTCCAGGTCCTTCAGGTTTAGCTTCGGTGTGCCAAACACCGTGGTCCTGATCTGGTCGCCAGCTGGACAGGCACATATGACGTGCTCTGCTGTTTCATCATCCTCTAGGCATAGGCGGCACTCAGTGGTGTCGCTTAGTCCTAGTTTATTAAGGTGATGCCTTAGACGGCTGTGTCCAGTGAAGAGAGCAGTTAATGTGTGAACATCTGATCTGCTCGGCTTCAACCATGAGGCCGTCTTGGCCGCAGATGGTCCACTTGTTACCGCTCTGAAATGTCTCATCCCAGGGCGGTTTTGCCAGAAATCCTGTGCCTCGTGTCTCATCCATCCGTTGTTACGGTCTCTACCTGTTGATCTGGGTATCCCCAGAGCTGGTTCTGGTCCGATGTAGGCTGTACGCGCCCCCTCTCTGGCTAGGGAATCGGCTAATTCGTTTCCCTTCACGCCAGAGTGGCTTGGCACCCACATCAGACTGACCCCGTTTACCTGTGCCATTTGGCAGAGGGCTTCCTTGCAGTTCCGTACAGCCAGCGAGGAGCATCTAGAAGATGCCAGGGCCCTAAGGGCCGCCTGGCTGTCCGAACATATTTTTATTGTCCTGCCCGCCCAACCCTTTGAAAGGATTTCGTGGGCGCACATTTCAATGGCGTATATTTCAGCGTGAAGTATGGTAGCATACCTGCCAAGGCTGTAGTAAAGTTCAGTCCTTGGTCCGACGACTGAGGCTCCTGTTCCAGTTGACAGTTTTGAGCCGTCAGTGTACCAGTAGGAATCAGCCTTTTCTGGGGTGATTTTGTGTCGCTCCCGGCCGTCCCTGCTTGGGAACAGGACCTTGTACGGCTGATCCTCGCAGTAGTCCGTGACTGCGTAGTCAGTCCTCATACTTAGGGTGTCATCCGCCTCAATGGCAGTTGACAGCCCATTTGGTATGAAGACTATCACCTTCGGATCCAATAGGGCCGCGTGGTGATATCGATACGTTGCTAATCTGGCCTCGCCCTGTATTAGGATATGCAGGGGGGTGAGGTTCAGTAGCATTTCTAGAGCCGCTGATGGGGTAGTGCGTATGGCTCCAGTTACCGCCACTGTCGCCATTCTCTGCAGTGAGGAGAGCCTTGATATGGCCGTTTTTCGAGTTGTAATCGGCCACCAGGCGATACTGCCATAGGTTATTATTGGTTTTATGACCGAACCATATAGCCAGTACATTTGCTTGGGGTTTAATCCCCATGACTTCCCGCAAATTCTATGGCACGTCCACAGGGCGTACCTTGCTTTGCGGATTGTCTTGTCCAAGTGGGAGTTCCAGTTCAGAGATTTATCCAGGGTGATTCCTAGATACTTCGCCTCCTCCGTAGAGTAAAAACACAACGAATATCTAAAGATTTATAGAAAAGAAGCTAAATTTAGAAAACGTAAACTTTAAAGAAAAACTCTCTGTATAATATTACTACAAGATTTATTTCTACTTGCCTACCTATAATATAAGCTTTATTTAACCAATATAGATATAAAATTCGGTAATTACAAGTTTACTATCAAATGATTCTAAAAGATTTAAAATTAAAAACTTCTAATAATTCTAAGCAATAAGGATTTTCTTAGGAAAATGTATTTCTTATTAATATTTTATTAATTTTGTTCAAGAGGCAAAAGTAGAAACCCACTCACTTATAAAGTAAAACACTTCGACCCTCGTTAAATTTCGAAATATGCAAATGTCTATGATTAATTAACTTGGTGGTTTCGATGCGTGAGATGTCATTTCTTGAATTATACCAGCCGCTAATTTGCATACAAATATATATTTTTCTGTGTGTGTGTGTGTGTGTGTGTGTGTGTGTGTGTGTGTGTACATTTTTTTTCTTTCTAAGTACACATATAAATATGCATCCCGGCTAAATACTCACGCGATCCGCCACGTCATCATCGAACAGGAAGACCAAACAGGACAGAACCCCAACACGTACTAATTACGTTATTCAAATATTTATTAGTATGTATTATTACTACCTGTTATTTATGTGCTCGTACTTTGATATGCTGTGTGTATATAAGCCTGATTTATTTGGCTTATTTTCTTTCGTTTATTTCTTTCGGTGGTTGGTTACGTGCTGCTGACGTAAATTTCATAACACGCCTGTCTGGACTTGTCGCATTCGGTTGTGAGAGACTTAAATGATGATGAAGTAGGGAAAATCAGTTGGAAATTATTATACATGTTGTACAAAAAATGTGCCAATCAGTGGCGTAGTCACATATGCAGCGTTCTGGAGCAAGTAAAATCAGGTTTCTTAAAAAATACTATACTGTACAATCAGCATGAAATGATACCATTTACCATGAGTATGAAACTCTCTGCATAAGATGCACTATACTTTTTCTACAATATTAACATGTATTTAAAAGAATGAGTTTTATTTATTATAAAACTAATACTACTTTTCGCGATTTTACCTTTTGAACCCACAATTCTGCACGGAACTCCTCCTGATGTGTCCTCCACGCACTATTGCTCGGTTCTCACACATTGAACCACACAACGGCACTCGACTCAAAAGAAGACAAGTTTCAATTTCGATTTATACTTATCTTTTAATTTGGCACTTTTGGGGGCACTGAATTAGGTCGGAATTGACCCGTCCGGGGGCCCCATTCAGTTTCTGTAACGCTATCCGAGCGTGCGTATATAATCCGGAATTTCTGACGTTTTGTCAGATTCATGTATTCCAGGTCGCACTAGACAGCGCATGTTCGCAATCAGTTAAGTTTTTTATGTTTAATTAATTTCTCACTGAACCCGCGGTGAAACATTTTTGAATCTAATTCTGCATATTTAATTAAAACACTTGTTGCTTAGATATTTTTTGTACATTCCTCCTTGAAGATGACCAATGGTCGGAACTAGTCAGAGAAATTATAAATCAGTGAACCAAACCAGGTGTTTTAATTAAATATCCATACGTTTTTTTTTATGTGGTCTTTGCCATAGAAACCATTACAGTTCTAGAGTTACTATACACCTATTGTAACTGTAGATCTACAATGGTTTCTATGACAACGACCACATAATAAAAAATCGCATATAATGTATTTCATTACTAATCAGTGATAGGGCCCATCATCCCATCATCAGTTAAGTTTTTTATGTTTAATTAATTTCTCACTGAACCCGTGGTGAAACATTTTTGAATCAAATTCTGCATATTTAATTAAAACACTTGTTGCTTAGATATTTTTTGTACATTCTTCTTGAAGATGACCAATGGTCGGAACTAGTCGGAGATATAAATCAGTGAACCAAACCAAGTGTTTTAATTAAATATCCATACGTTAATTTTTTATGTAGTTCTACAGTTACAATAGGTGTATAGTAACTCTAGAACTGTAATGGTTTCTATGGCAAAGAAACCATTACAGTTTTAGAGTTACTATACACCTATTGTAACTGTAGAACTACAATGGTTTCTATGGCAACGACCACATAATAAAAAACGCGTATAATGTATTTCAATACTAATCAGTGATAGGGCCCATAAGTAAAACATTTCATAATAGGAGTAGAAAAATAGTTTTTTTAACATTTAGTGCGTGTAAAACGAATTGTATGAAAGTTAATACTTTTTTAGGCATTTTCTGCGAGTTTAATTTTAAAACAATTTAATATACCACATCTGCCAGTTTTTATAAAAATATCAATATTCAATTAATTATTGTCAAGAAGTATTTATTACGATTTACTGGCAAATTGGTAAACCGGTAGATAAGATAGATAATCTTGGCCTTTACAGTCAACATTATATTGAAAGTTCGTTACAAATGTTGTCTTTTGGTTTTTGAGCAGAACTGTACAACAATCCAATCTCAACATAACTTCGGCATAATAACCATGATTACCGCATCACGGTACCCCTTTCATTCCTCTGTACTTGTAACGTATCTTTCAGAAGCCAACAATACAGAACGAGAACGACTTCAATGGCTGCAATTAACAATATAATATTACTTATAAATACCGTGTCCGAGGGACTCCCCCTCTTCGCATTTCCGCTCGAGACCGCAAAAAAATTGAAATGGACGAGGTGGAAAAAAATGCGAAAATATTCGCGTGAGAACGGAAATTTGGTTCCAGTCCGTAGGATGCGCTTCGATATATTTTCGCAAATATCACAAATGGAATCTCGTGAATTACTGTGTTTAGCTCTCCTGATGCGGTACTGCCCTTCGTGTACTGGCTGGTTACATTGTATGTCTCAATTAAACGTAGGGGAATTAAAATGGAAATGCTATTGTGATATTGTACTCAAAATGTTAAACGAATAAAAGAGAGGATCTTTTTAAAAATACAAAACAACTCAAACTGAATAATAGTTGATAGAACTTTTAAGAAACTTATGATTTTCTCAAAAATGTAGATACATTTTCACCAACATTTATATTTTTATACCTGTCAATGTATCTCTTTGCCCTGTCGAATTTAAATATACAGGAAATTTTTCTTTTATAAGAAAAATTACCTATACTAATACCAGGGCCGGAACAAGTCTACCTAGCGGCCCGGTTTTATTATACAGAGAGTTTTATGTAACACCGAACATTTTCATAACGAGAATTTTTCTTTGAAATATCCATGTGCATATGTTACACATTTTTTGATGCTTGGTTTATTAAAAGAATTTAATTTGAAGCTTTAAGCGAGTTTTTTCCACTCCCAGGCTAAGTATGAAGTAAAATTTCGAGTTTAGAAAAGCCTGAAAATTTGGTTTGGTAGCGTAGCGCGAAGCGCGGAGCGGCCAAACCAAATTTTCAGGCTTTTCTAAACTCGAAATTTTACTTCATGCGCCACCGGTACAAAACACTGATTCAATGTAAAGTTTAGCGGTGTGTTTTGAACTCCGTAATATGTCAGTGTTTTGCACCGGTGGCGCATGAAGTAAAATTTCGAGTTTAGAAAAGCCTGAAAATTTGGTTTGGCCGCTCCGCGCTTCGCGCTACGCGACCAAACCAAATTTTCAGGCTTTTCTAAACTCGAAATTTTACTTCATGCTTAGCCTGGGAGTGGAAAACCCTCGCCCAATGCTTCAAATTAAATTCTTTTAATAAACCAAGCATCGAAAAATGTGCAACGTATGCATATGGATACTTCAAAGAAAAATTCTCGTTATGAAAATGTTCGGTGTTACATAAAACTCTCTGTATATCACCCAGTGAGCAAAAAACGTTTTATTAATATTGTAACAACACTAACTGTTGTTTTAATGTTGATAAAAGATTACTTAAATGTATGTACTCAGTGGGCCACTAACCGATTACTCTTGGGATTTTTCAGATAACATAAGTTCGCATCATACCGCATTTAAGAGTTGAAACATTTAAGAAAATCCAATAAAATTGACACAGACTAAAATACTAGAAGAGGCTATTTCGTTTTCTTTGTCAATATTAGTAGATTTTTAATGCTAAAGATGTTTATCTTTATTTGTTAAATTTTGTAAACTTGGCGATTATTTGTTGTATTTGTCAATTTTGTTGTTCGTGTAAATTAGACTTGTTTAACCCATTAAATGCAACATTATTTATTTTTTGATAATTAAATTACAGAATAAGTTAATTTGATGCAGTGTATTTTTGACCTGACTTGAGAACGTGTGAAGAAAAATGTAAATATTTTATTTAAATATTTTGATTATTACTCATTTTAAAAAAGTATTTTTCAGTGTAGTTATAACTTCACAATATTTCAGTGTTTTATACGCGTGGCGCATGAAGTAAAATTTCGAGTTTAGAAAAGCCTGAAACCAAACCAAATTTGCAGGCTTTTCTAAACTCAAAATTTTACTTCATGCTTAATCTGGGAGTGGAAACACTCGCTCGAAACTTTAAATTTAAAGCTTTTATAAAATCGATTCTTAGTTGAATTTATCAATTTTTTTGTTAGTGTAAATTAAATTTGTTTAACCCATCAAAGGCAACATTATTCATAATTCAATTACAAAATAAATTAATTTGGAACAGTGAATTTTTGACCTGACTTGAGAATGTGTGATGAAAAATTTAAATATTTTGGTTATTACTTATTTTAAAAAAGTGTTTTCCAGTGACAGACTAAAAAGCTAGAAAAGACTATTTCGTTTTCTTTGTCAATATTAGTAGATTTTTAATGCTAAAAATGTTTATCTTTATTTGTTAAATTTGTTAAACTTGGCGATTTTTTGTTGTATTTGTCAATTTTGTTGTTCCTGTAAATTAAATTTGATTAACAACAAAATAAGTTAATTTGTTGCAGTGTATTTTTGACCTGACTTGAGAATGTGTGAAAACAAAATCTAAATATTTTATTTAAATATTTTGACTATTACTTATTTTGAAAAAGTATTTTTCAGTGTATTTATAACTTCAAAACATTTCAGTGTTTTATACGCGTGGCGCATGAAGTAAAATTTCGAGTTTAGAAAAGCCTGAAAATGTTCAGGCTTTTCTAAACTCGAAATTTTACTTCATGCTTAATCTGGGAGTGGAAACACTCGCTCGAAACTTTAAATTTAAAGCGTTTATAAAATCAACGAATGCCTGAAATTTGACAGCGTATAGATTATGTATATTTACAAAAAAAATGTCTAGTATGTAATAAAATAAGTCATTCATAGAAAAAAGTGCAGAATTCTACTTAAAATCAGCATTTAAACTTAACGTAAAGTAATATATTCGATATTATACATTTATTAATTGTAGAATATTGACTATTTTATTATTTTTATATCAATTTTAGCCATTATTGCTTATTCTGTTATTCAATATAGAGAAATATTGAATAACAGTCAACTAAATAAAATAAGCAATAATGGCTCAAATTGAGATAAAAATAATAATGTAATCAATGATTTGAATTATAAATTTATTATTTCGATGGTTCTGACGTTTTTGAAAAATTGTATGTTTCACGAGTTTTATCGATTTATAAATAAACACAATTTTTCAATTATGACGATTTTTCCAATCTTGATTATTTGTCAATTTCTCAATTATGACGATTTTTCCAATCTTGATTATTTGTCAATTTCTCATCCTTGTTGATATTTGTCCACTTTATTAATTATGACACTTAATTAAACACAGTTATATTGCTTTCTTCACTTTTATTTTTCTTGCTAGATGTACATTTCGGGTACTAAGTACCCATTATCAATAGCTAACTGATAAAAACGATAAATGTTTACAATATATACCTAGTTGGATTAGGCGGAAAAACCAAAAAAGTAATTTGAATTTTGAAACGAATGCGGTATCTTGGAAATGGGGGTGTTGGGGATTATTCGGCTTCGGACTTGGGAGAGTTCACAATGGTGTTAATGAGGATTATCTGTTGGGTAATAAATTTAATAAGGGGTTCGTTATTGGGCTTAAATCGAAATCGAGTAGTTCTGTCTTATTTTTCATCATTTCTATCGCTTCCAACATGTTTAATTGATAACTGCTAGATTCTTTTAATAATTTGACTTTATTTATGTCGAATTTGTGGCCTGTTGTCAAAGTATGATGAGCAATTGCTGATTTGTCAGGGTTTTGGCTTTTGATATGATACATATGTTCTTTGAATCTGATGTGCACGTTTCTTTTTGTATGTCCAGTATACAATTTAGTACAATTATTGCAAATCACTGAGTAAATCCCTGAATTCAGCAACTGGTCTTGTTTTTCAAAAGTATTACCCAATAACATTTTAAGTTTGGTATTGGTGTAATGTGCAGGAATAAAATTGTATTTTTTGAATATTTTATCTAAATGTTGGTTGGTTTTAGGCTCATGAATTATTTTTATATATTTCTTATTGTTGTCTGATTCTAAAATTGGTTCTAAAGTGGTTGTGGATTGGATGTTATGATGTCTAATGTGTCTGTTGATTAATTTTTGAATTGTTCTCTTACTATAGTTTAAATATTCTGCAATTTTAAATATGAATTTAAATTCTTTTTTCCAATTTTCTTTTGAAATTGGGAGTTTTAATTAAGTGACTTAATACCTTCACGTAACTCATACAACTACATTACATTAATTAATTATGACGTCGAATTATTCTTGTATTGTAAATTTGTTTGTTTATTCAGTTTCCAGATAACAGTATAACACATTAAAATATGATTAAAATTAAAAATATAAAATACAATTAAAAAACACAGCACATGCATGACGATTTGTATCAATTTGTATCAAATTTTGTGTGTGTTGTTTGTAAATTTCTTAATTTTATTGAGTATTTATTGACGATTTTTTTTATTATGTCTAATTGATTAATTTTTCAATTAATGTTTCTTGTTTTTTACTAGTTTTTTGTCTGCTTTCAGAAATCCTTTTGTTTTATCAGTATTTTCTAAAATTGTCATATAGAGTCTAAACACAGAGCAAAACATTAACAAATGAAAGTTACAAATTACAAATTTGTTAAAAACCATAAACATTTATAATTTAGATATTCTTAATGGCTTTCAACAAATTTGTAGCTTTCATTTATTATTGTTTTGCTCTGTAATTGGACTGTATTGTAGTCCGGTAGGCAAAATTTGCAGAATTCTTTAAAAAATCATATTTGATAACAATAGAAATAATGGCTATTATTATTAAATATGATTTTTCAACAAGTTCTGCAAATTTTGCAGTCGTATAAAAATCTTGAAATTTGTATTGATTCTAATCATTTTGAGAGTATTAGTAACTTCTTTCATGAATTTGGGCGAGTCACGTGAAGATGATAATAACTTCAAATTAAACACTTTTAACCTGTCTTCACAAATTTATTCTTTACTAGATGTACATTTCGGACACAAAGTGACCATTATCAATGGTTTGATGTTCTTTTATGATTTGCAATAATTTTTATCTACTTTGACAAATATTACTAATTCTTATCATATCTTGATATTTTACATGATTTCTATACATATACCCTGTATTTCAGAAGAATGTATAGGGATCTTGGTTATTTGAAGAGATAGAGAGTCGGTTAAATTGGGGCAAAGTTGCCCAATAATAATCGAAAAACAAATGTGAAATTTCTTCTTTCGTTTTTGAGATATTGTCAAAAAACGAATTACTTGAAATTTAGTTTTTATTTTTTTATTCAAAAACCATTAAATCCAGACATTTACAACTTTGACATTATACGAAAAATCTAGTAACATATTTGATTTTAAGATAACCATAGCATATACCCATGGACCAAATTTTGTTTTTCTTATGGGTGCCATTTTGGATTCTCATATTTTTTAGAAGGATATTTTTTTCTGGATTCAATAATGTAACATACTTATAGTTTATTGTACATTTTACATGTAAAATTTTAATCTTTTGTTTTTTGTAAAGAGTGCCTTGGAAACAGTTTTGTAACTCACTCATTTGTCAGCTCCTAGTACCCATAATTGCTAAAATACATCAGTTGTGATGTATTTTATCCTAACGAGTGTCTTCCACTCCCAGACTAAGCATGAAGTAAAATTTCGAGTTTAGAAAAGCCCCGCGTAGAAAATGTGTCGAGGGTCGCGCAGCGACCCGAGACAAATTTTCGCGGGGCTTTTCTAAACTCGAAATTTTACTTCATGCGCCACGCGTATAAACCACTGATTTATAGTTAAGTTAAAAATATATAACGCTTAGATGTGATGGTGATCAATATTTATTGAGATGTAGTGAAAATTAATGAATTACTGTTTTGTGAATAGTTTTAGAATAATAAAAGTAGAAAAATTGAGTGTGTGCAACGATTTTTCAAATAAAATCAGTTTTTTGTTGATATCTCGAAAACAAAATAACTTTGCCCTCATTTAACAGACTCTATCTTTTCAAATAACTGAGATCCCCATACATTCTGTCGAAATACGGACACCCTGTATACAAATCCAGATAATTACAGCCAAACGCTGTAATTATCTGGATTTGTATACAGGGTGTTCCTATTTGTAGGAATTCCTTCCTTTTACGAAACCGGTTTTTAATCTTTGAATAAACATGAAGTAAAATTTCGAGTTTAGAAAAGCCTGAACGCTTCGCGTCCAAATAGAAATTCAGGTTTTTCTAAACTCGAAATTTTACTTCATGCGCTGTATAAAACACGGTTTTAAAGTGAAGTTCCAGATAGGGCTGTGATTTTTTATTATTGATGTATTCTAATATTCATTCAAAAATATATTCGCATTATTTTAATTCAAATATTTTAAATATTTCAAGATTCGCATTTGAATATGTTTTTAATAATAATCATAATATTTATTCCTTAACAGAATAAACTCAATTACTGAGCAATACTTCA
The DNA here is from genome assembly GCA_932526585.2 of Philonthus cognatus. Classification (NCBI taxonomy): domain Eukaryota; kingdom Metazoa; phylum Arthropoda; class Insecta; order Coleoptera; family Staphylinidae; genus Philonthus; species Philonthus cognatus. The sequence goes on along the minus strand of OW052247.1, from coordinate 49,969,532 downwards.
AATTTATAAATTCTTAAGATAAAAAATGGTAGTAAACAGAATAAAATTAAGAACAAATTAAGATTCAGTAATATTTATTTATATTTAAATAACAAAAAGTGTACCCTATTCATAAGAATCATTTACGAAATATATAATTAATGTTTTATTTATTAAATATTTTTGACATCCTTCTGTTATCTTAAAATTATAGTGGATTACCAATAACTGAGTATTTTTTTTTTAGATTTTAAGAATATATACTTATATTTTAGCATACAAAAATAAATATAAAATATTCACAAAGTAATATTGATTACTTTTTGAATTAACAAAACAGTAAACAAAATCTTACTTCATGCGCTTTTCATGCGCTTCATGGCATATAAAACACAAAAATATAGTAAATCAAGCAATTTATGTTGAACTTCACAATATTTCAACGTTTTATACGACTGGAGCATGAAGTAAAATTTCCAATTTAGAAAAGCCTGAAACCAAATGTTCAGGCTTCTCTAAACTAGAATTTTTACTTCATGCATAATCAGGGATTGTAAACACTCGTTAGAAGCTTGAAACTAAATGCTTCTCAAAAGCATCGAATATGTATACTTAAAAGAAATTTCCTTTGTATAACAAATCCATTAATTATTTATACCGTGCGATTATTTAAATTATAATTTAGAGTAGTGAAGCATTTTTTTTGTACGGTTGCAAAGAATGCTAATTAAATGATGGAAATAATTTGAGGTTATATCTTCAATTTGGTTCTCATTAATCACTTGATAAAACATGTTTACGATTAAAAAAGAGATGCATTTAATTTTGTGTGTTATATAGACATAAAATTACGAAATTCGAGTTTCTACCAATATTTCAAGATTGCGGATTGTAAATTTGGCGAGGTTTTTAATTATTGGTAGTTCGGTGAATTCGTAAATCAAAACCGGATTACCGGTAATTTCCGGATATCGTGGTTGATAATTAAATAAAAGTCACTTGGTTTGTTTCACTACTATTTTTTATTCTCTCCGACTAGTTTCGATTTATCGTCATTACTCCTTGAGAATGACGATAAGTCGAAACTAGTCGGAGAGAATAAATAAAAAATAGTAATGAAACAAACCAAGTGACTTTTTTTTAATTATCAATATTTGAGGTTATGCTGAACTATGTGTTAATAGTCAGTAGTGCCAATCTAGTTTAAAACTCAAAGCCTACACTAAATCATGTTTTAAACGATCGGTAGAAGATATATTAATAGCTAAATATTGTATCAGAATCATTATTTTTGTCTTATCGTAATTGATAATTGATCCAATGGAAATTTTTATAATTTGTAAATGGAATTAGCTATAAGATCAATTATGAATTTTATAAACCAAACTTCCGTTACCTCAAATTCCCTAATTAAGATAAAACACCGATAAAACCCATTCACCAAAATTTCCACACACAACATCTGCTCTTATACATTTTTTTCGAAACACACCGTGAGACAAAATCCACAATTAATCTAACAAATTTCCGAGATTTCCACGTCGATAACAAAAAATTAACATTTTTTATTTCTCGAAAATAAGGGGTGTGTGCGGGGGTGCGCCTAATTCAAAAACACTCTGAATATTTTCACACACTCACACACATAAGGTTAATTTATTCAAATTGAGTTATCGAAGTTTCGTGTATACGTTTCGAGTTTTGAATATTAATTGTCGGTGTGTGTGTTTGTTCGGGATCAACAAAAGTAACACCTTTTGGAAGTTTGACGGGGGGTAAGGAAAGGATTAAAGAGATAAAAGAGACCGTCCCCCTTTTGTAATTGAATTTCTGTATAATGAGTATAATAAAAGTTAATGGAGTGGAAAGTAATTTGGCAGTTTTAATTATTTCTTAGAGAATGAATGTTTATCTGGCTTAGCGATTAAAAAAGAGATGCATTTAATTTTGTGTGTTATATAGACATAAAATTACGAAATTCGAGTTTCTACCAATATTTCAAGATTGCGGATTGTAAATTTGCCGAGGTTTTTAATTATTGGTAGTTCGGTGAATTTGTAAATCAAAACCGGATTACCGGTAATTTCCGGATATCGTTGTTTTAAGGCTTAAAATCATTAAATACATACAGAGAGTTTTATGTAACACCAAACATTTTCATAACGAGAATTTTTCGATTAAGTATCCATGCATACGTTCCATATTAGTCGATGCTCGGTTTATTAAATGAATTTAAGTTGAAGCTTTAAGCGAGTGTTTTCCACTCCCAGGCTAAGCATGAAGTAAAATTTCGAGTTTAGAAAAGCCTGAAAATTTGGTTTGGTCGCGTAGCGCGAAGCGCGGAGCGGCCAAACCAAATTTTCAGGCTTTTCTAAACTCGAAATTTTACTTCATGCGCCACCGGTACAAAACACTGACATATTACGAAGTTTAAAACACACCGCTAAACTTTACATTGAATCAGTGTTTTGTGCCGGTGGCGCATGAAGTAAAATTTCGAGTTTAGAAAAGCCTGAAAATTTGGTTTGGCCGCTTCGCGCTACGCGACCAAACAAAATTTTCAGGTTTTTCTAAACTCGAAATTTTACTTCATGCTTAGTCTGGGAGTGGAAAACACTCGCTTAAAGCTTCAAATTTAATTCTTTTAACAAACTGAGCATCGGAAAATGTGCAACGTATGCATATGGATACTTTAAAGAAAAATTCTCGGTATGAAAATGTTCGGTGTTACATAAAACTCTCTGTATATGAATAATAAGTACCCCGTCCCAATGATCACAACAACTTTAAACTATCACAGTTATTTTAAAAGAAAATGTGAGCGTATTTAAGAAAAAATTATGATTCTGATACAATATTTAGCTATTAAAATATCTTCTAGCGTGCGATCGTTTAAAACATGATTTACAGTAGGCTTTGAGTTTTAAATTAGCTTGGCACTACTGACTATTAACACATAGTTTAGCATAACCTCAAATATTGAAAATTAAATAAAAGTCGTTTGGTTTGTTTCACTGCATTATTTTTATTCTCTCCGACTAGTTTCACGTATCGTCATTCTTAAGGAGTAATGACGATAAATCCACTGTTCCAAATTAACTTATTTTGTAATTAAATTATCAAAAATCAATAATGTTGCCTATAATGGGTTAAACAAATTTAATTTACACGAACAACAAAATTGACAAATTCAACTAAAAATCGATTTCATAAAAGCTTAAATTTAAAGTTTCGAGCGAGTGTTTTCCACTCCTAGGCTAAGCATGAAGTAAAATTTCGAGTTTAGAAAAGCCTGAAAATTTGGTTTGGTCGCGTAGCGCGAAGCGCGGAGCGGCCAAACCAAATTTTCAGGCTTTTCTAAACTCGAAATTTTACTTCATGCGCCACCGGTACAAAACACTGACATATTACGAAGTTTAAAACACACCGCTAAACTTTACATTGAATCAGTGTTTTGTGTCGGTGGCGCATGAAGTAAAATTTCGAGTTTAGAAAAGCCTGGAAATTTGGTTTGGCCGCTCCGCGCTTCGCGCTACGCGACCAAACCAAATTTTCAGGCTTTTCTAAACTCGAAATTTTACTTCATGCTTAGTCTGGGAATGGAATACACTCGCTTAAAGCTTCAAATTTAATTCTTTTAACAAACTGAGCATCGGAAAATGTGCAACGTGTGCATATGGATACTTCAAAGAAAAATTCTCGGTATGAAAATGTTCGGTGTTACATAAAACTCTCTGTATATGAATAATAAGTACCCCGTCCCAATGATCACAACAACTTTAAACTATCACAGTTATTTTAAAAGAAATTGTGAGCGTATTTTTTAAGTTTTTAAATCTAATACGAAAAAAATTGATTTTCTTGCATATGACGGTAAGTACCGAAGTTAGTCAACATTTAATAAACCTACAACATCCACGTTATCTTGTGATTTGTTATAAAAAATTTTAAAACATTGAAAACCAAATTTTAAAATTGTCTAAAAACTATAATCATCAACAATTGTGTAAATAATGGCATTTGCTAATTAGTAAAATAAAAAAAAATAGTGACGTGTCCATCATAACACTTTCCCCGTCATTGAAACAATTGATAATTAACATACTAAACTTATTTTACTTGTTGTAGACCATTTCACATTAAATCAGTGTTTTATAGAACTTTGGCTTTATATTTTATGAAAATGCATTGAGATTATTTGATTTTCTTTTAATAAGATTTAAAAGCAATTGATTCTAAGTAAATTCAATGAATTTCATGTTGACTGCTTAAATCTTTGATTTTTTTACAATATATCAAACAAAATAAATTTTAGATATTAACTTGACATTTCTTAAGTGTATATTCAGGATAAATATTACAAATTGTATAGTATCCTTGAACACTACACTAGATCAAACTATACTGATGAGGTCCAGGAAGTACGAAACATATCCATCCGTGCTGGAATACTGACTAAAATTCAATTTTGCTTAAAGCCAGTTCGAACATGCACATGCAACAATGTATTAAACTAAATCGATTCCTATGATTCCACATGATCTGATAACAATAGTACCTTATTATTCTTTTTTTTTCAGGATCGGATACATATACGCGATTAAACACAATGTGGTCAAGTCTAGCGCAAGCCCGACGTAAAATTTTAATTTACTGCTAGAATAACAAAGCATTTCATGCATGTTTAAACATCATGCACGGCATAATGGACTCTCCTCCGTGTAGTGGGATACATACCTATATATCCGTGTGTTTATATATACATTTAGCCGCAGAAGCAGCTCTTTATTATCGTTTTCAAGAGCCGGCTAGTCCGCATAGCGAGAGCCCGATATTTCATTCTCCAGATTTAGCGTTTCTCACGTTGCCGGGATTATCGCTTAATACCCTTCAAATATGGATAACTATTGACATAACAGGATGATCAAGTTGTATAAACACGCTCCTATACGGTGTATTTTTGGTCTTGAGGTAAAATTGTTGTTTACACTAAGTGTGTGTGTAGAGATCATTTCGTTATTGCTCCTATACAAGTATTTTATTTATAAATTGGAAGGATGAACGATTATTATTTTAAAAATTTCGTATACGCTGTTTTATGAAACCGTTAAATTTTAAGCTTCTAACGAATATTTTTACTTCTTGATTAAGCATTAAGTAAAGTTTCGAGTTTAGGAGAGCCTGAAAAAAACGAGTGTTTTCCACTCCCAGGTTAAGCATGAAGTAAAATTTCGAGTTTGGAAAAGCCTGAAAATTTCAGGCTTTTCTAAACTCGAAATTTTACTTCATGCGCCACGCGACCAAACCACCGATTTTAAGTGAAGTTCGAATAATCATAAATTTGACAATATTATAGTGTTTTATACGCGTGGCGCATGAAGTAAAATTTCGAGTTTAGAAAAGCCCAGAAAATTTGTCTCGGGTCACTGCGCGACCCTCGACAAATTTTCACGGGGCTTTTCTAAACTCGAAATTTTACTTCATGCTTAGTCTGGGAGTAGAAAACACTTATTTAAAGCTTTAAATTGAACTTAAAAAAAAAACAGGTAATATTCGCAATTGTTATATCAATTTTTATAAAATCACATTACTTTTTCTTAATTATTTTAGCTGTAAATTTTCTGACAATCGTTGATTTTTAAAAGAGCTCAATTTGAAGCTTTAAAAGAGTGTTTTCGACTCCCAGACTAAGCATGAAGTAAAATTTCGAGTTTAGAAAAGCCCCGTGAAAATTTGTCGAGGGTCGCGCAGCGACCCGAGACAAATTTTCTGGGCTTTTCTAAACTCGAAATTTTACTTCATGCGCCACGCGTATAAAACACTGATTTCAAGTGTGATTCAAATAAACATAACAAACATAATAAATAAACATCACAATATTTTTGTTTTGTACGCGTGGCGCATGAAGTAAAATTTCGAGTTTAGAAAAGCTCAGAAAATTTTCACGGGGCTTTTCTAAATCTAAATTTTACTTCATGCTTAGTGTGGGAGTGGAAAACACTTGTTTAAAGCTTTAAATTGAACTTAAAAAAAAAAACAGTTAATATCCGCAATTGTTGTATCAATTCCATGGTATGTCAACATTTTTATAAAATCACATTACTTTTTTTTTAATTATTTTAACCCAGAGAATCAAATTGACGTGGTCAAAAAAAGTTGCTCACATGAAATACAAAAATAGTGGACTACGATCCGACTATGACAAATTTAGGTATTTACGGCAGCAATGTGCGAGTTTAAATAATTCACTATATACAAAATATATTAATCGGATTTAGAATGATATTATTATTAATAATAATTCGAAATATTTCTGGGATCAAGTAAATGTTTGCCGTAAAACCGATGGGTTTCCAAAAGAAATGTACCTTGCAAATGATAAAAGTGACTCAACAGCGAAGTATGTTGACTTATTTGCAGCACACTTCGCGACAGTTTACAAAATGCCAAGTAACTCTCTGTCTAATTTTCAGGGAGTGAAAACTATCGATATGGCCAATCTCAGCGTCACTCTTACAGAGGTTTTTAATTGTTTATCATCTCTACCTGAATCTTGTAGTGCGGGCCCTGATGGTATACCTGCATATTTTTTAAAGAGGTGTGTGTATACATTGAGCAAACCGATACACACGATGTATACATGTTCACTCACTTCTGGTGTATTTCCTAATTCTTGGAAGGAGAGTTATTTAGTGCCTATATTTAAGAATGGATGTAGAGCCAATATAGAAAACTATAATAATAATAATAATAATAATAATACTTTATTGGTGCTCATAACGGAAGTTTTACACAGGTCAGATAAGATACATTACATAATATTATAATTAATTTGCAGGACATCACAGCAATATTACAATAGTAATACATATACAGTAAAATATTGTCCCAAAAAGATATAATATAAATAATAACATTTAAAACCTAAAACTTAAAAGCTAAAATTTAAAAATTAAAACTTAAAGGCTAAAATTTAAGAAACAATACTTAATATCTAAAATTCGAAATTCAAATCCTAAAATCTAGAAACTTAAACTGTAAGATCAAAAATCCAAAACAAATAAGTCAAAATTTTAAAATTACGAGCCTAAACATAAAATTTAGGACCCAACGTTTGAAATTAAAAAAATAAAATAAAAATAAAAAATAAAATGGTTGTGTTAACCCACTCAGCTATAAAGTCTTAAAATTATAACGAACACATACATATTAAAATATAAAAAATTACATACAATAACTACACATTTAAAAAACATTTATAGTTGGATATCAGAATGTGTGGTCCAGAAAATCCTCCAAACTATAAAAAGCTTTTTCCAGTAGTATTGCTTTAATCTTAGACTTGAATAATATTATGTCAAGATTTCTGAAGCTATTTGGTAGGACATTGAATCATTTTAGGCCATAGTAATTTACACCATTTCTAGATCTTTGCAATTTTAAATTTGGAACATACAGGTTTTCCTTCGTTCTGGTTTGATATATATGATTTATGGGTTGTAATATGTGGTTGTCATAGCTAGACTTAACAGATAACAAACAATGCAGTATGTACAAACAGGGAAATGTGAGAATTTTGAGATTAATAAAAGCCATTTTGCAGTCATCTCGAAAACCCAGGTTGGATATGATTCTAATGGCCTTACGCTGTAAACCGAAAATACGGTGTCTTATTGCAGAGTGGCCCCAAGCAGCTAAACTATAAGTAAGACGGGACTGAAAGAGCGCGAAATAGGCCGTTCTGAGCATTTCATATGAGACGTTATTTCTTAGTCCTCTCAAGACAAAGATGTTTTTATTTAGTTTTGCTGCGAGTTCGTCGCCTTGACTGTCCCACAACAAGGAATTATCAATATAAACACCTAGAAATTTAACAACCGTAGGCATATTTGTCATATGATGGTTGTTTAAGGTATAAATCGAGGTTTCAGTTTTGTTAGCATTGAGACTCAGTCGATTAGCAATAAACCATGTTGTAGCCTTTATTAAAAGTTCTTTGTTTTTTTCAAAGGCCGTCTCGATGTTAGGAGATGAATTAATTATAGTAGTATCATCAGCGAATAAAACCACTTTACCATCATTCATGTACTGAGGAAAATCATTTATAAAAATTAGGAACAAAAGAGGCCCTAGAGTTGATCCCTGTGGGACACCACATGTCGTTTCCAGGAATTCAGATTTGTCCCCTTTATACGTGACCGCTTGCTGCCTCCTAGTTAAAAAAGACAACAAGAGGCCACAACTCTGTGGGTTGAAGTTGTACGAGTACAGCTTTCTTAGAAGCAGTGTGTGAGGGACACAGTCGAAGGCTTTGGATAGATCAATATAAGTAGCAAAAGCAAAATTACCAATTTCATAAGTATCAATAATTGATCCAGTAAGATCCAGTAAGATCCAGTATGGCGTTAAGTGTAGATTTCCCCTCCCTAAATCCGTACTGTTCTTTACTTAGGATATTATTGCTTTCAAAATGATTAATTATTTGTTTGTGTAATATCTTTTCCACTATTTTAGAAAAAATCGGAGGCAGACTTATAGGACGGTAATTATTACAATCATTTATGTCCCCTTTTTTATGAATCGGAACAACCTTCGATACTTTTAGAATGTCTGGAAATACACTCGATCTTATGCTATTATTAATTAACTTGGTTAGTGGTTTTATTAGTACATCTAATACATGTTTGATTATATTGATCGAGATACCGTAAATGTCGGTACTACCATTGTTCTTCATGCCCTTTATTGTGTCCCTTACCACTGCTTCTGAAACAAGAAGAAATGAGAATGGTGGCAAGTTAGAAGGCACATATAAGTTGACTAGATTTAGAGGATCAATATCACAGATGGGTAGTTCATTATTGATTTTATTTGGAATGTTAACAAAAAAATCATTGAAAGTATGTGCCGTTATATCACATTTATCTATCACAGGTATGGATTTATTCCTATGGCTATTCAAAATATTCCACATGGCTTTTATAGGATTACTCGCTGACGATACTAATCTATCATTTGCCTCTAATTTAGCCTGTTTGATTGCATTTTTGTATGTTATCTGCATGTCTTTCTTTAATTGTTTCATAGCGGCATTGTTCACCTTTGCATTTGCCTCGCAAACTAAGTTTAAATTTTCTCTCATCATTTTGAGATCATGAGTAAACCACTTACTTGGAGTTTTTGCAATATTGTTCGACTTTACAGGAAAACACGTTTCGTATAAGCGTAAAAATATATTCAAAAATGTCTTCCAAGTATTTTAATTTCCTCTTTGCCGGTAAAACTCCAGTCCATATTACTAAGCATATTGTGGAACTTAAATTTACCAAAAGATGTAATTGGACGAAAGAATTTGCGAGCATTATTATTCAATCTGTGGTTTAACTTAATACTTACATTAACCCCGTTATGATCTGAAAATGGTACAATGACTGGATTGACCATGGCTTTAACGTGACTAATGTTGGTAAATACATTATCTAAACAGGAATCTCCTCTTGTTGGAAAGTTGACTAAACCACACATTCGATAGCCACACAGGTAGTCACAGAGTCGTTGGTTATAAGTGTCCTTCCTATTAATAAAATCGCAATTAAAGTCACCACAAATAAAAATATTAAATTTAAGAAAATCTAGATTGGACATGATATTATTAAGTATCTCTAAAAATAAGTTAAAGTCACCCGAAGGGGGTCTGTAGATAGTGATAATTAAAATATTTAAGTCATTGATTAAAATACCCGTTACTTCGCATTGCTTTTCGATGGAGTACATATTAATATCGAAAGTGGTATATTTGTATCCATTTCTTATTAATATCATGACACCACCATGTATAAACATTTTTCTAGAAAAGTGATTTGCAACAATAAAATGTTCAAGGTTAAAAACTTCTGACTCAATATCCGACAACCAGTGCTCTGTTAAACAAATAATTGTAAAATTATCATCATTAATAAGAGCTTCTAATAGGCCACTCTTATTTCTGACGCTTTGAATATTTAACAGAGAGGGGTATCGATTCAATGCGGGATACCAAAACAGTTAGATCTCTTAGTTTCTGAACAAATAATTTGGGCATGTGCATATACCATTGTGGATCAACAACATGGATTTATGAAAGGTTTGATGTTGTATCAAACGTTTCTGTCGGATGCATTGGAGAGAGATTCACAGGTTGATTCCATATAAACTGATTTCTCCAAAACATTTGACAGAGTACAGCATTGTATTCTGATACAAAAACTACAATCAATGGGTTTTGGTGACAGAGTTTTAAATTAGCTCAGTAATTATATTTCAAATAGGACTCAATGTGTAGGTATAGGCAAATACCTCTGAAATGTAATACATGCTACATCTGGGGTACCTCAGAGTTCGCATTGCGGACCAGTTTTATTTATACTTTTTATAAATGATATAGGATTAAAGCGTAAAAACAGGAATTTTATCCTCTATGCTAATGACCTAAAATTATTTAGAAAAGTTAGTAATGACACTGATAAATTCGAACTTCAGGACGATCTAAACACCGTTTCTGAGTGGCATAAAGAAAATTAATTAGAATTGAATCTAAAGAAGTGTCTTTACGTCTCCTTTTGTCGAGGGTCCGGTAGTGGCTTTGAATATTGAATTGACAATCATCGGCTGATGCATGCATCTGAAATTAAAGACTTGGGAGTGATATTCACATCCAAGTTAAGCTTTTCTAGACACATCGCAAATGTCTGTAATAATAATTCATCGGCCGGATTTCAATCGATTTCAAGGCCACTACCGTAAAAACTTTATACCTAACATTAGTTCGATCTAATCTTGAATTTGCTTCACAAATATGGTCTCCATATAATATAACCACAACCCAGCAAATCGAAGCAGTACAGGGCAAGTTCTTAAAACTAATGTCGTTTAGGCTGGGTAAACGCGACTTCAGTCATAGTGGGATGTTATGTGAACTGAACATTAGGTCGTTAGCAGAAAGGAGAATTTTTCTTGATATGTCGTTTTTATTAAAGCTGGTAACGGACTTATCAGTTGCAGTCAACTGGTTGGAATGCTGGCATTTCATATACCACGAGGTCTTCACGCTAGGTGTAGGCCTATATTTCAACTTAGATTTCATCCAACCAGATATGGTATGTATAAACCTATGAATCGTTTCATGCGATATGCAAATGTTCTTAGTACTAATTTAAATTCTGTACAATTTGCACCAACATTTGCTTATTTTAAAAGCCTGTTGCGACGTGTTAACCTGCTGGCTGTCACAGGTTGATTTTAATCTTTCTGTTTTGTTTGTTATTAATATGGTGTAGCTCGTTTTGTTTGTGATATATAGGTACTGCTTTTAAATTTGTTTTTAATTTATTTTAATTATTTTATTTTATTTTAATTAATTTATTTTATTTATACTTTTACTATTTATTGCATTTTATGGTGAATTTTACAGTGTTTGTTGCTTTTGCACATCATTAATTTGTGGTACTAATAAAATATCTGTGATACAAACTAGTCCAACAACTTTGTATATAATTATTTATATTTTTTTGTGTTAGTCTTGTAAATGACTATTGTCAGGTTGCTTTTTATTTCTTTTCTTATCCCGTTTTTTCTTTTATTTTTTTTAAACATGATTCATTTGCTATCTGGGATTAGCGTTAAGATTGGCCGTTCATTAGTATTGTTACTATTGTTTGGTACACCACTTGGATTTTTTAATATATATATATATATATATATATATATATTATGTACATTTATTTCTGTTGTCATTTATTCTTTGCCACTTACACCACTTATATATTATATTATATTATATTATGTATTACAATATGTGCTTAATATTATGTTCTGAGTTTAATAATATTGTAAACACATAGTATGCAAATACTAGTAGGTTGTTGTACATATCTTTAGTTAGATCTAAACTTGAATACGGCTCTATTATTTGGAATCCTACATATGAAAAATGGTCGTACAAAATTGAAATGGTACAGAGTAAATTTTTGAGAATTGTTAATTTTAAATTGGGTTACCGTAGAATTGACTTTAGCCATTCGAATATGTTAACTCTTCTGAATTTAAAACCATTAAAAACTAGGCGAATAGTAATTGACGTAAATTTTGGTTTCAGACTTATTAATGGGCTTGTTGATTGTAACTATCTGTTATATTCATTTCAATTTAATGTATCAAGAAATACGAGATTCAAAGATTTGTTCAGACTACCATTTCATAATACGAATTATGGTTTAAATAACCCAATAACAAGAATCATGAGAAATCTAAATGTAATTTCTGCGAATTATAATTTGAATATTTTTAATGAACCGATTGAACAATTTAGGAGACGGTTGAATCATCTTGATGTTACCATTTGTATATGATTTGATAAAAAAAATATATATATATTAGTATAATTATTCGGTTATGTATTTTGCGTGATTTAATTCATGGGGATATTGGTGTGTGTAGGTGTGTGTATGTATGTATGTGTGTATGTATGTATGTATGTATGTATGTATATATGTATGTATGTGTGTATATATATGTATGTATATGTATACATATGTGTATTTATTTTTAGTATATTCTTTTTAATTTTAATATTTTTATTTTTTGTATTTGCAGCAATATTATTTATTAATATATTTACTATTATAAGTTAGATTTGTTTATTTTTTGTAAAAGGAGATTCCGTTTAATAAAGAAACAACAACAACAACATGTTATCTGCTTTGTTTAAAGGAGTTTTCCGTAAATAAATAAATAAATAAACGTAAAGTGTTAAGTGTGAACATTAATAAATTTAGAATTTTTCCCTCAACAAAAAAGTAAAATACATTTTGTCTCTAAAATAAATAGGGAAGCCAATATTTGAACACTTTAAAATTAACATGCGATTTCCTATGATGCGTCCGCCAAGTCAACACCCGGTGTATTATATAATTTAATTTGGGTTTTTAATTTATAATTGACACTTAATGTACGCTTAAGAGGATTAATAACTCCACCTCTACATAAATCTACTTGTGCAGAAAGATCTTTCTTGATACAAATCTCTAAAGTGTACAATAAGGTACCATAGGTGTTCAAAGCGAAATGTATCTTAACCTTCCGAAAACATTATGCCAAACATCTTAAAAACAGTTGAATTTCTATTAGCGAGATCATTGCGTGTGATTGTTGCCGAATTACATATAGTTATTTTTATTATTATAGATAGCTTTTGCTTGGAAAGTTGTGAAACAATCTTCTTTGCTCGTTTTATATTATCAATTTGTAAAATTATATATTAAGTATTTGAAATTTAATGGCGAAGTTGAGTCTCTGGCTGGATCGTTGCGACTGTTTTTAAATTTAACCATTGAATTTGAAAAACAGTCGCCCCGATCCGGCCAAAGACTGAACTTCGCTAATAAATTTCAAATACGTAATTGTTATACCTGTGTTAAATCGATGTAGCTTAATAGTATTTGAAATAAAGATTATTATTATTATTATTAAACTTAACAGTATATTTTGAACTTCACATTACATCAGTGTTGTAATGGCGTGGCGCATGAAGTAAAATTTCGAGTTTAGAAAAGCCTGAAAAGTTGGATTTGCTGGGGCGCGACTCGCTTCGCTCGTGCGCCCCGGCAAATCCAAATTTTCAGGCTTTTCTAAACTCGAAATTTTACTTCATGCTTAACCAAGGAATGGAAACACTCGTTAAAAGCTTCAAATAGGCTGTTTTTCTTTTATAAAAATCAACGAATTCCCCTAAAAGAAAAAATCCCTGTATTATTTTAAACATATCTTCTGTGTAAACAAGAAAATATCAAAACGACGCTTAATTATTTCAACATGTCGATCTGTGTAAACAACAAAATTTACCTAATCTTTTTATGTAAACAACATTTATGATTCCTCTCCGGTGGATAATAAAAATTGGTGTGGAATTGTTGAAACAAGTCCCGGTGCGCATAAATTCAATTCGGCAACATAGTTGCCGAAACATTTGCATAAAATAATTGAAAATTTATGGTTCGCAATAAAAGTCTCGTCGGGTATTATAATAATATTTTTCTAAATTATTACAGTTTACATCGAAATGTGTCTAGCGTTTTAATATTAACATATACAACAATTTTATGAGGACGTAAGATACTACTATGTTGATGTTGCAATAAGTAGCAATAAATTTTCATTTGTGATATTTATTATCCACATAAACCATAATGCATTTTTGCATATTTACGTGCAAGTAAGTATAAGTAAAAATGCATGTATATCTTAAGAATTTCATAATTCAATATAAATCTTTAGTTTTGTTATACTTGTATACATTTTAAAAATTATAAATTATTATTAATATTATTATTATTGTTTCATACATACAGAGAGTTTTATGTAACACCGAACATTTTCATAAAGAGAATTTTTCTTTTAAGCATACAGAAGCATGCGTCGTACATTTGCCGACGCTCTGTTTTTAAAATAATTTAATTTCAAGCTTTAAACGAGGGTTTTCCACTCCCAGGCTAAGCATGAAGTAAAATTTTGAGTTTAGAAAAGCCTGAAAATTTGGTTTGGTAGCGTAGCGCGAAGCGCGGAGCGGCCAAACCAAATTTTCAGGCTTTTCTAAACTCGAAATTTTACTTCATGCGCCACAGGTACAAAACACTGATGCAATGTAAAGTTTAGTGGTGTGTTTTAAACTTTGTAATATGTCAGTGTTTTGTACCGGTGGCGCATGAAGTAAAATTTCGAGTTTAGAAAAGCCTGAAAATTTGGTTTGGCCGCTTCGCGCTTCGCGCTACGCGACCAAACCAAATTTTCAGGCTTTTCTAAACTCAAAATTTTACTTCATGCTTAGTCTGGGAGTGGAACACACTCATTTCAAGTTTCAAATTGACGTTTTTTTAACAACGAATATCTAAAGATTTACAACATATAAAGTGTAATTGGGACATGTATACTTGAAAGAAAAACTCCCTGTATAAATATGTAGGTACACAATTTATTCAAGTTTAAAGGTATATTTTAAACTTAGTTAAAATAGGTGATTTATACGCGTGGGGCATGAAGTAAAATTTCGAGTTTAGAAAAACCTGAAAATTTGGATTTGCCAGGGCGCGACTCGCCTCGCTCGCGCGCCCTGGCTAATCCAAATTTTCAGGCTTTTCTAAACTCGAAAGTTTACTTCATGCTTAACCTGGAAGTGGAAAACACTCTTTTTTTCTCAGGCTATTCTAAATTTTCAGGCTATTCTAAACTCGAAATTTAACTTCATGCTTAATCTGGGAGTGGATACATTTGTTATAAGCTTCAAATATATCGCTTTTTAAAAACAAGATCATCTAAAAATTTACTAAGTACACATCGAGATATGTATACTTAATGAAAGAAAAATTCCTTGTACACAAGGATATGTATACTTAAAAGAAAAAGTCGCTGTACCTATTTATTTAACAGTTCTATCGAATTACAAATCCGTTATCGATTTCAAGCAATTATCCATTCACCCTTTTTTCACACCTCTCAAACCCCTGAAAACCGTCCGTCAAGTATGAATGACATTTTTCGACATAATTATTTTAATAAGATGTCCGAAAATATTTTAATGGCTCATTGTTGGAACCACTCGAGAATTGCATATGAAAGGCAACGTGTGAACAGTCGAGCCCGAATTATGCGCACCCCAAAAAAGTCCACATTATTATATCCACATATTTTTTCCTCTGCGTCCTTTCATGTATAAATCGCTCAAGAGGTTATTTTGTGTTCCATCACAATAGCGCACCCTTTTTTGAAGTAAGAAGAAAAAAGTGCGGAGAGGTGAAGAGAAGGGGATAACTTGTAACTTCTTCACACTTGAAAAAATCCGTTTTTTTCCCAGTGTTGTTTAATTGGAGATACATGTGTAAATGATGTGTAAACGGTGTTTGGTGATTTATCGGGGTGCGCCCCTTGTTTGTGTGTTTATCAATTTATTTTGATATTTTTTTTGCTACTTTGCGGCTGATAAATCGGGTTTTATTGTCCCTCGTTGTATCGACGTTTTTTTGCCATTGTGCTCTATGGATTTATGAGGGATTCAGACACGCACGAAAACCAATTGATGTTTAATAACATGCACTGGCGGGAATAATCGGTAAATGTGCGGGGCTTTTGTGTGCTTTTTTAGTTTATTAATCTTCGTTTAACACGATTCGATATATTTTCATTTATAGATTACTTCAATGCTTCTCAAAATATTCATACGTTGGCAAATCAAAAAGTTCAGACTTTGCTAAAGTCGGAATATCTACTTCCTGTTGGAAACAGTACAAAATTCAGAAATAAACCAATAACAAATCACATAAATTACTTGATCTTCATCTAATAGAATGATTCCTCTTTTTTTGATTTCACATCCAAATAGGGTTGTCAGGAGATTTTCGGGTTTATTAAATACGGGGAGTTTATGTTTCGAATATACATGTCCCAATGACAGCGTATTTGCTGTAAATCTTTTGATAATCGTTGTTTTTTTAAAGAGTTCAATTTGAAACTTAAAATGAGTGTGTTCCACTCCCAGACTAAGCATGAAGTAAAATTTCGAGTTTAGAAAAGCCTGAAAATTTGGATTGGTCGCGTAGCGCGAAGCGCGGAGCGGCCAAACCAAATTTTCAGGCTTTTCTAAACTCGAAATTTTACTTCATGCGCCACCGGTACAAAACACTGACATCTTACGAAGTTTTAAACACACCGCAAAACTTTACATTGCATTAGTATTTTGTACCGGTGGCGCATGTAGTAAAATTTCGAGTTTAGAAAAGCCTGAAAATTTGGTTTGGCCACTCCGCGCTTCGCGCTACGCGACCATACCAAATTTTCAGGCTTTTCTAAACTCGAAATTTTACTTCATGCTTAGCCTGGGAGTGGACAACACTCGTTTAAAGCTTCAAATAAATTCTTTTAATAAACCGAGCGTCGGCAAATGTACAACGTATGTTTATGTATACTTAAAAGAAAAATGACAATGACAATGGTCGGTATTACATAAAACTCTCTGTATATAAATACAGGCTTATATTTTATTTCAAATTTTACAAAAATGAATAAAGTGTGACCTAGTGTACAAAATATTATCACAACTCTACTGGTTCTAAGAAATGTAGACATTGTAAAATATTAGTGGCTAACCCGCGCACAGTAGATTAGAACCCCTAAAAGCTGTCCAAAAATAAACAAATAAAATTACTATCTGTGGATTTTAACGTTACTATTTCGATAGATTAGTACTAGGTCTTTTAAATTTTCTATGCAGTTACCGTTTATATCTTACACCTAACCGTAGTGCTAATTTCAAAAGTAACCCGGGAGCGGTGCAAATATGGCGAGCACAATTGCGAGGTTTTAACTAGTTTTGTATTCGTGGATTGATAACCGTGTAGTTAACGGAATTTAGATCTGTGAAATCGATTCATTTCCTTAAAGTAAGTAGAATTATTGACTGCATAATAAAAATTGTCAAAATAATTTATTATTTTGATAATTAACGATCTTTGCCAATGAAAATCTGCATACAAAATATTGAAAATATTATTATAAACAAAAAAAAAGTTATTTGTTCTGCCGTGTTGGGCCAAAAGCGCAGTAGATGAACGATCTTTGCCAATGAAAATCTGCATAGTAGATTAACGATCTTTGCCAATGAAAATCTGCATAAAAAATATTGAAAATATTATTATAAACAAAAAAAAAAGTTTTTTGTTCTGCCATGTTGGGCCAAAAGCTTAGCGCCACCTTTTTTGTAATGCTATTGTGAAAATAAACAGCAAAAAACCAGCTGCGATTAGGTGCCATTTCGTTTGCAGTGCAGCTTTTTTTTTATGAAGGGTCCTATCTGGTTAGTTGCTTAAATAAATGTTTTCTACTTTTATTATTATTATTCCAAAACTATTCACAAATAAGAAATTTTTTCGCTACATCTCGGTAAATATTGATCACCATCACATCTAAGCGTTATATATTTTTAACTTTACTATAAATCAGTGGTTTATACGCGTGGCGCATAAAGTAAAATTTCGAGTTTAGAAAAGCCCCGTGAAAATTTGTCCCGACCCTCAACAAATTTTCTACGCGGGGCTTTTCTAAACTCGAAATTTTACTTCATGCTTAGTCTGGGAGTGAAAGAACCTCGTTCCTTTAGAATGTGTCACTAGTGTTAAAAAATTATAACTAAAAATCACTGAATTAATTTTTATGAAATGTTCTGTAGACAATAGAAAAATGTAATTTTTTGTTATATTTATTTATGTTCTCTTTATATATTTTCATTAAAAACTGCAATAATTTAAGTGATTTTTTCGTATCTAATAATTAACAACACAATGTAAACTATTTCATGAAATTAACAAACATTTCTTAATATATATATTTTGACTGAATGTTGCAGAAAAAAATGGTGATATGTCCATCATAGTACTATCCCCCGTAAATTGCGTATTAATTCACTTTTAAAATATTTGTAGCATTATTATTTTCAAAATGTCTTCAACTTTTTGATAACTAAAACTTTTATTTGAAACATTTTTCAATTGGATCAACACATACTGACACAAACCAATGACTAGATAAAAAACACTATTTATTGAATATCTCAAAAACTAAGAGTGCTATGACTAAAAGTGAATCTACAAAAAATCTTTAGTTTTTCATTTCCTACAACTTTTATTTTAAACATTTTTCAATTGTATCGACACATACACTGTCACACACCAATAAATAGATAAAACACACAACTTTTGAAATATCTCAAAAACTAAGAGTGCTATGACAAAAAGTAAATGAACAATACATCTTCATTTTGTTATTGTCTACAACTTTTATTTGAAAGAATTTTTTGTTTGATGAACATTTATTGAAAAAATCTGAAAAAACTGAAAAACACTAAGAGTAAAGTACCACTTCCGGTTTTCCGATTTTCACCAAAAGCTTTTCAGTTCTTCCGATTGTAACAAAAAGCTTAAGTTTCAAGTTTCATCTCGATATCTTGAGCGGTTTTTGCGGTACAGCGCACACAGACACACAGACAGACAGACAGACAGACAGACATTTTCCAAAATGGTCTTTTTCGACTCAGGGGACCTCAAAACGGATATTTCCGCTAAAATTTTTAATTCGAAAATTTTCGCGAAAACAATACTTTCCCTTTGTATTACATACGGAGGAAAGTAATAATGTATTGGTTGGAATTTAAATTACAGAAGCTCAAAATTGATTGAAATTATAAAATATACAATAATTTTGTGTTTTTTGTTGCTTGAAAGAAGTTTAAAGAAATATTTTGATTTAAACCACAGAGATTGTTGAGGAATGAATAAGCTTCGTTTTTATTTGAGAAAGCTTTAAGAGTTATTGAAAAGTGCAATAAATTAAGTGAGTTTTTTATTTATCCAAAGAAAATAACATAATCTCAAATATTTAATAGAATATTCATATAACTTCCTAACCTAATTAAAAATCAAAATGCCATAATAGTGAAAATACAATTGATAAAGTACCTCACAGTCACAATGTTACAATAGTCTTTTAATGATGAAATTACTGTTGCGGTCAAAAGGCTAACTGATTTTAAGACAATATTTCATAATGGTTTACAAACAGTTGACAGTAATGTCATAATAATAAATGATATTCAATTACGTCACGTAAAGTCAAAATATCATGATGGCCAAAAGAAGGGTTAGGTTAAAAAATAACGTTTTTTCGTCACAGCTTGTTAGCTAACCTAACTTAATTATACTACACTTTTATATAAATAAAACAATTTAAACACATTCAAATATATATTGTGCATTCGCTACAATTGTTTCGCCACACGGTGGCTTCTTCATCATTTCTTCGCCTGAAGAAGCCACAGTGTGGCCAAACAATTGTAGCGAATGCACAATATATATTCGAAAGTGTTTAAATTGTTTTATTTATATAAAAGTGAAGATGAACTTTCAACATTTATCAGCCTTATCAATAATTTTTTTTAATTATACTAAATTATAAACGAAAAACATTGTCAGAACTATTCTAAAATGTCATTTCAATAAAATTATTATTATATTTCAATAAAACTAGTAAAAATAATAAAATTCATTCCACATTCAGTCAATTTTAAACCATTAATTCTTGATTTTCTTAAATGAAGCACCTTATATATTTTTACATATTTCGACATAGAATTCATTTCTGTATTGATATGCTTTTGTTTTTAAATAATAAGAGGTGACAACATTTTTTAGTAATAGAACACTGTATATATTTGCTATAATGTTGTATAAACGTAAACAGAGATTATTATTAGAAAATATCAACGTTAAATTAAACATTCATATTATGATATTTATGATAGTATTAAATGCTATTTTGTTTTCGTGAATGAATCCTATCCTATTAAATTTATTCTTATGTTGACAAACTGATAATAAATCAAAAATCATAAAATAAGCAAAAACTTCAAACATTAAAAGTGCGATTCTTTTCGCAATCTACAACAAGTTAGTCTTACAAAGACTATATCAAACACTCATTGAAACAACTACTTCCCGGGCTAATACCCCGACGGACATTGAATTATACAACAAGTGTTTGCTGTTACATACAGTAACCTACTGCAAATGTAACAATTTGGGTCAAATTATTCAGGCCATCTATAGACGCGTTTCGAGATTTATCTCTCCTCAGTATAGCTTTGCCATTCCCTCTAAACAACTTGACACCTTAGACTGGCGGTCACGTTACCGTTCAAACATAAGTATAAATGAAATTGCCAATTCTTGGTTGCAGAATACTTCAAAGCTATACTGAGGAGAGATAAATCTCGAAACGCGTCTATAGATGGCCTGAATAATTTGACCCAAATTGTTACATTTGCAGTAGGTTACTGTATGTAACAGCAAACACTTGTTGTATAATTCAATGTCCGTCGGGGTATTAGCCCGGGAAGTAGTTGTTTCAATGAGTGTTTGATATAGTCTTTGTAAGACTAACTTGTTGTAGATTGCGAAAAGAATCGCACTTTTAATGTTTGAAGTATTCTGCAACCAAGAATTGGCAATTTCATTTATACTTAGCAAAACCTTCATCAACATTTACAAAATTAATTAAAATTTCAAACATCGAGTTTTGTTTTCGATCAAATGAACAAAAAATCATTACAGAATCAACTGAAAGTTATGACACTAACACTAAAATCAGCAAAATTTGTCAAAATCTGAAATTGAGCTTCAAATTATTTATTATTAGAGGAAACGGTCTTATTTTGATTCCGATAATCAATATCAAGCAATACAAATAAATATTCCTCTTGAAAGATATGTACCTCATATATTGTTTTTAAGGCCCCCTTAAATCCGCTATCGTGCATATTTATTTATACATATTGAAAAAAAATCACTACTCATTCAATATAAAAAATCATTTAATCGTCCAATATCTGATTCCCATAAAATCGGTAGCAGGTGTGATTTTGATAAAAAAGAAAATATGTCAATTATAATTAATAACGCTAATTGCCACCGAAATTTCGGCCGATTTATCATTCGGCAGATTAAGACAGTCTCGGCCCGCATTTTTTTCTTCAACTGTTCCCATGGTTATGTTAATTCTCTTATAAACACAAATTTTAGTTCCGTTATTAACACTGACAAATTGCCATCGTTACGGCAAACAAATTTTAATTTAACTTAATTAAATAGTTTATGTCAATTATTATCAAAACTATTAAAGTAATTTTTTAATGAATCCAAAAAACATATTAAAAGATTATTTGATAAATAATTGTATATTTTTAATAAATATCAAATGTTATAAAACAATTCCTTTTATTTTCTCTTTTTTAATGGGTCGTCTTTTAAAACCTAAAAAACAGGACTAATTTTTTGAATTTTAAAAAGGGGCGTGCAATTTGAGCGCCCATTTAAATTATTTATACATACAGAGAGAGAATGCTTCTTTTAAGTGTGTACATTTCGATGTATGCGCTATAAAATTTAAGGCATTCATTGCTTTTTTTAAAGTGTTCAATTGGAAGTTTTGAACGAGTGTTTCCGCTCCCAGATTAAGCATGAAGTAATATTTCGAGTTTAGAAAAGCATGAAAATTTGGTTTGGTCGCTCCGCGAAGCGGAGCGGCCAAACCAAATTTTCAGGCTTTTCTAAACTCGAAATTTTACTTCATGCGCCACGCATATACAACACTTACATATTGTTATTTAATTGTATTAGCATGAGATTAAACATAAGCAGTATGTTTTTAACTTAATTTCGAATCGTGTCTTAATTTGGAATCGTAGTTTATACGCGTACAAAACATTGAATTAATTTAAAGTTCGAATTGAAGCTTCAAACGAATGTTTTCCACTCCCAGACTAAGCATGAAGTAAAATTTCGAGTTTAGAAAAGCCCCGTGAAAATTTGTTGAGGGTCGCGCAGCGACCCGAGACAAATTTTCTGGGCTTTTCTAAACTCGAAATTTTACTTCATGCGCCACGCGTATAGAACACTGATATACTGTAAAATTAAAAACATATTACTAAACCCGATTAAAAATATACTGCTAAAGCTAAATTAACAATATTCTGGTAAACAAGAATATATTGAATTTTACAATATTTCAATGTTTTAAACGCCTGGCGCATGAAGTAAAATTTCGAGTTTAGAAAAGCCTGAAAATTTGGTTTGGTCGCTCCGCTTCGCTACGCGACCAAACCAAATTTTCAGGCTTTTCTAAACTCGAAATTTTACTTCATTCTTAACCAGGGAGTGGAAACACACGTTAGTAGCTTCAAATTGAACTCATTAAAAAAACAACAATTTGTTCAAAATGTATACAAATCGGGATATGTACACTTGAAAAAAAAGTCCTTAATTTTATGCCTATAGCCTCACTAATAAAAATTCTTAAGAGCCGTTATTGCTCTTTTTAATATAATTGAAAGAGTAATAAAGGCATATAAAGGCAATCGCCATTTTTTGGTAAACATTAATGCTGATATTAATTGTACTATTATGTTGAAAACTGGCTGCATTAACTTTGAATTGATAAACAAAGTTTGACATTCTTATATAGGTCGAATATGTTAAGCAATATATAACCTACTCACTTAATAATTTAGAAACGTTGTAAGCGCCAGCTTTTGCGAACTGAGTTTGTATGGAATATTCTATTAAATTTTCCTTCCTTTTCTAAGTTTAAAATGGCAACAATAAATGTGTTTGCCATTTAAAACCCAGAAATAAGAGGAAAATTCAATAGGATATTCCGATATTCCGTAAAATCCAACTTCGCAAAAATTGGAGCTAACAACGTTATTCGGTGGACCCCTTCAATTATAATAAGAATTTGTTTTTTTGAATTATGTGAAGATTTAAACTAAACATTAAATGAAAACACTAACGCTTTTTTACAATAATTTTTATTAGTAGTAGGATATTAATATATATATATATATATATATATATATATATATATATATATTATATATATATATATATATATATATATATATATATATATATATATTATATATATATATATATATATATATATATATATATATATATATATATATATATATATTATCATTTGCCTTTTACCTTTCGGTGTAGGTTAAGATATTAATAATGAGTACATAATACTCGAAATGTGCATCTATCAAAATATTTTGAAGAAAGTGTTAGTGTTTTTATATCAAATATAATTATAATAATAAATTATAATTAATTATCTCACGTAACTTAAAACTCTCTTAACCTATGATAAATTTAGTTTTTACTTAATCCATGATGAAACATGTTTGCATAATAATAGAAAATTGGTTTGTTTCACAGATTTCTATTTTTTAACTCAAACCTTAGATCATTATAGTCGAAACTAGCGAGATCTTAGGTCACTGATAAATAGAGAAACAAACTAAGTGTTTTGATCACTTTTCTATTATTTATTATCTTAACCTATTTTAGTCTTTATTCCAGTTTTCCAAGTTCTTTTAGCTAGAGGGTAAAAATGTTTATGAAAATATAAGGAGTACACATTTATAGTCGTTTTTTTTTTCTGTAACTGAAAAACGGCATAAACGAACAACACTAAGTAGCAGAACGTGAATAAAAAATAAGGCAGTGCCACTACCCGTCAGTTCAGAGTCAAATTTGAATATCAGAGACGGTCTCCGGTTACTTTTGTGGTTACGAATGTAGCCAAGCGAGAAGGCCCCATTGTTGGCACGAATCCATGCATCTCTGCACGAATTTAAATAATACAGAAACGTAATACGACAATTAGGCTCGAGTTTTATTTATGCCGATGTCCACGGGTTTTCTTTTTTGCTTTTCTTTTTAAACGCGTCTCGTGTGTATGTGTGTGAGAATCCCAACCGAAGGGCCCCACTTTCCCGAAATCCAGATTGTTTACGACCAGGGGATTAGGTTACTGCGATTATCTGAAAACAATAGCCGGAGGAATTATTTGTGTTTGCTAGTTTGGTTTTTTTCTGGGTATTTGGTTACGATTGTGTTTTGTTACCTAAGCGTAATTTTTTGGAGAAGGGTGATTGCCATTTTGTTACCCATAAGTAAGTTTCGAACGAGCGTTTCCACTCCCAGACTAAGCATGAAGTAAAATTTCGAGTTTAGAAAAGCCCCGTGAAAATTTGTCGAGGGTCGCGCAGCGACCCGAGACAAATTTTCTGGGCTTTTCTAAACTCGAAATTTTACTTCATGCGCCACGCGTATAAAACACTATAATATTGTCAAATTTATCTATATTTGAACTTCACCTAAAATCTGTGTTTTATACGCGTGGCGCATGAAGTAAAATTTCGAGTCTAGAAAAGCCCGAGACAAATTTTCTGGGCTTTTCTAAACTCAAAATATTACTTCATGCGCCACGCGTGTAAAACAGTGATATAACGAGAAATTTAAAAACACAATACAGACATTTTTCATGTTAATCCTTACAATTAATTTAAATTATTTTTGACGATTCAAATCCTTATGTAAGCATTCGAATCCTTTTATAAATATTCGAATCCTTTTATAAATATTCGAAATCTTTTACAAGTTGTCTTATTAATTAAGACATTGTTTGCATTTTCACGAATAGTTTTTTCGTAATTTTATATACATGTATTATGTTTAAAGTGTGCAAACTATAAGAAGCGTAAGCTTATTTTCTCGAATTTAAATAGTTTTGAATTTGAATTTATCTTGTTTGAACTATTACAAGGATTCAAATCAACCACATTTGGATTCAAATACGAATCCTCTTAAAAAAAATGTAACGAATCCGGATTACGAATCCAGTTTAACTAAAGTATTCGAATGCCTCTGTTGAATCCTCCAAAAGAATTCGAATCCTGAATGATTCGAATCCTGCCCAGCTCTGGTATTAGATCGCTGATAAAATATAGATTTAAGGGTGATCTAATATTAAAGAGTCATGTTCTTTTAACTAAAACTGATTAATTTAAAAACATCTAAAAATATTCCATAATCTGAATAAAATTACGCAATAAATAAATATCTGAGCATCTGCAACACTCAACGAATTCTTTATTATTGTTACTGTCTGGCCGTCGGGTCTCTGTTTACAGCAAATTTTAGCGTATCGCATGCAAATTGAAGGTAAAAACCGAAGGCAAATGCGCATTTGCCCGTTATTTTCACAATTTGCTAATTCTCACCGATAAAATAACAAAAAACACAAATCAGACAAAACAAGTTCGACGCAACTATACAAACAGACGTTACATTGAACTTTCGCAATACTTACTTATTTATAAACGTAGATTTTTATCGCTTTATAAATAATAATGACCGATATTAAATTCAATTTCCGAATGTCAATAAACGATAAATTTATACTTTATGTTATATATTTATTATTTATTTAAGTAATTAATTGGTAAAATAGAAAAACAATTTAAAATTAATATCGATTTTCTGCAAAAACTTAGTCTCGTTAAGACTTCTGCAAATATTCATTGAAACAACTATTTGGAGAAGTCTTAACGGTACTAAAGTTTTGCAGAAAATCGATATTAATTTTAATTCGTTTTTATATTTTGTAAATATTCTACAGTCTATTGGCAAATTCAATTTTTCTTTAATTAATTGGCATGTGTTATATTTCATATCGTAAAATAAACAGGGTATTTTTCCTTTAGGTATACATATTGCATACGTTGAAAATTTGTATGCATTCTTTAATTTTATAAAAGCGTTTAATTTGAGGTTTCCAAGAAGAATAAAGTAAAATTTCGAGTTAGAGAAGCCTGAAAATTAAAATTTGTATTTGTCGAGAAGCGAAGCCTAATTTGGAATAACTCAAATTAAATTTTGACACATATATCAATAACTTGTTTTTCATTGATCACCTAGTGAAACATTTCTACTTATATATAGGTTTTTAATTGAATTCATTCGGTTTGTGTTACTAATAAATTATTCGTAAAACAAGCTAAGTGAATTTAATTAAAAATCTATATATTAAATTTTAATTCTGGGGCAGAAAAATAAATATTATACATCAAGTGAATTAAACACGATTTTAACCACGAAAAGATTTTTGATTTCACGAGCGCCTCGGCGCGAGTGAAATCATTTCTTTGAGTGAATAAAGGTGTTTAATTCACGTGGCGTATATATGTTATTATTCAATTTTGTTAATTTAAATCGACATTATTAACCCCATATTAGTGTATTAATTCCAACTGGCTGTACAGTGCATTTTTTGTTCTTAAAGTTAATGAAAAATCGTTTATGGGAAACTTGTTTACGACGTAACATTCTGTATTTTCTAAAAACGTCAATAGCTGGAACAGAGTTACATCCATTGATAATGGTGAATGTTCTAGGCTTATGAGTTTTGGTATCCGGTATTTTTACTACAATTACGTTATTCGCCAATTCTGCATCCTCCAAAAAGTCCAACAATTAATACAACCTTTATTAATAAATGTTCATCATCAGAGGCAGCATCCAAAAATCGTTCCATTTCCTCTAATGTGAACACCTTAGATTTCTTTGGTCTGTGCCCTACTGATTGTTGCTTGAGAAAAGCAGAGACTTGATGAAATCTGCTTATGTCTACATTTTCTTTTACAGATAACATTTTTTTCAATTGGGAGTGGTAAGACCACACTGATGAAGATTTAGATTTTTTGGATTTTTCCGAAATATATGCCAAAATTATACTTTCATCTACTCCTTTTGCTTGCTTTTGATCCCTCCATTTACAAAATTTTGCGTATTCATTTTCATACGAAATTTTTGATTTTACAGGTATCACTTTTTTTACTGCTTCCAAAGCCTCCTCCAGAACTTCAGACGGTACAAATACTTCATTATCTGGTTTTTCTTGAAATACTCCAGTGAGTTCAGACATTTTTGTGACACGAGATAGAAGTTTTACAAATTTTGAAAATTATAAATAATACGTCGTCATGAAAATGGATTTCAAAGTCTACATAGTTTTTCAACATTTATTTAAAAATAAATGTAAAGTACATTTTCTTTACAATTTCGTCAAAATTGAATAAGATATATAAAGTACATCTTTACTCTATACCGGGTGTTGACTTGGCTGACGCAACATAGGAAATCGCATGTTAATTTTAAAGTGCTCAAATATTGGCTTCCCTATTTATTTTAGAGACAAAATGTAATGTAATGTTAATTTTAACCCCGATATAAAAGACGTCCGGGCTTCACAGATAAAAGATCTTACAGCATCATATGGATTGACCAGCGTGGTAAATTTCAAGACGAGATAAAATAGTTATTTAGATCACGTAGTTTCTAATGTTTTGGAAAATTTTTTATGCAAGCCATGCGATCCAGGACTCTCGAATCACATTGGAATACACATCATTTTAAAATGAGACTATGGTAAATTACAAATAGCTACTAAAAAAATAATACGTCCGATTACTAATCATGGTAAAATTCTGCTTTTCCAACAACTTGAGGGTACTGACTAGGGTTTTCTCGATGAGGTAAAAATTAACATAGAAACAAAGTTTAACTTATTTCAGCAATTAATTCAGCAACGTATTGTAGATTCATTTCCTACAAAAACTGTAACTAACAAACACAAAAACCTAAATATAAAATAGTTTACCAACGACCTAAAGCAAATGAGAGAGACTTTATTCTTAATGAAAGAATCTCTTAACAGAATTCAAGGACTTGAAAATACATATAAAAGATATACAAAATCGTATAATAAAGCATTAAAGGAAGCCAAAATTGTAGCGAATCACAATTACCTTACTAAAGCTAATTATGCCCCCAAATCTATATAGAAAACCATACACTCTAGTCAACATTTTAGAAAACCTAACGCTATATAGAGCCAAATAAGTTTAACTTATTCTTTAGTCAAATTGCTGACATCCTCATAAATAACGTTCCGCAATCAAATGTTGATCCAATAAATATGATGTTACAATCTAATGTGCCACGTAAGACTACATACTTTTTTTTGAGGCAGTTAGTAGTATTCAAGTTATGAATGCGATAAGAAATCTAAAAAATTCTAACGCTAGGGATACATATGGTATTAATGTAGATATAATAAAGAGTATTGCAAGTATAATAGTCAATCCTCTTACAAAATTAATCAATACATCTATTAAAACGAGCATTTTTCCGAGTAATATGAAAATGGCCTGTGTCATTCCCTTGTTTAAAAAAGGTTCCGCCAACGACAAAAACAACTACCGTCCTGTAGCGCTACTACCAATTATCTCAAAAGTGTTTGCAAAAATTTTAGGCAACCAGATCAGTGAATATTTTGAAATAAATAAGATTTTTGCTAATGAACAATTTGGTTTTCGCAGGGGAAGATCAACTCAGGATGCTGTTATTGGTTTTACCGAGGACATACTGAAGGCTTTTGAGGATGGTATATATATATATATATATATATATATATATATATATATATATATTCAAGTACATCTTTCATAGATCTAAGTAAAGCCTTTGACTGCATATCCCACGATGTTCTTCTGCAAAAATTATACTGCTATAACTTTTCACCATCTAGTTGTAAGCTTATTGCGTCATATCTCTCTGATCGTCAGAGTGGGGGGCTGGAGCTCAATAGGCAGACATCTATTAATAATAGGGTACCACAGGGTTCTATTCTTGGCCCACTGCTGTTCCTGATATACATTAATGATCTGCCTAATATTTATAACAACTCAGCTGTCACACTATTTGCAGATGACACCACTATAAGTTCATGCTCGAGCAGCTTACAAACAGCAGTGGGCCAGGACATAGAAGCTAGACAAATAACTGTAGAATGGTTTACATCCAATAAGCTCACGTTAAACAAGAACAAAACAGCAAATGTTACATTTAGCCTCAAGACATCAGCTCCATTTCTAGCAACACATGCCAGATTTCTAGGCATATATGTTGACTCTAAATTAACTTGGCAAAAACATGGGGATGCTCTTGCCACTAAACTTTGTAAAAACATACAGAGAGTTTTATGTAACACCGAACATACTAAAATGTACTTAATGTAAATTTTCCTATGTTCGATCTGTACTGGGACGCATCAAAGCATTGAGTCCAATGTGATTGGCTACGATTTCTAATGGTAATATAGTCAACCCAATGTACACTCTTCACGTCAAAAATTAATTAAGTTTGGCAATTATTATGTCAACTACAATTTGTTGTATTATGAATATTTTAGGTCAACGGAATGGTTATCAACTTTTATTAAATTTTTAATCGGTAAAATACTAGTTAAAGAAGGTAAGAAGATATAAACGCTTCATAAGTAAACACAATTTTTGGCAACATTTCGTTGTTTAATTTAACGTATTAAATACAATTTTACAAAAACGTTATTGCTTAATGTTATTATACAGCAACTAGTAATGTTGGAATTTGTAGGATCTAAACTTAAATTCTTGTAGAACTCCTACGTACAAAGGAATTTTGTATATTAAATGATTTTGCAATAGTAATTATATTATTAGACACTTCGACATAACAGAAATTGTTTAATTTCATCTCATCCGATAATATCGACGAACTTCTAACTCCTCGCTTGTGAAATTTATCTAAACAAACTGTTCTGGAAGGTTCGAAATGGTTGAAATAAACGGTATTCTGATTGAATAGAAAGTTTTTCAGAAAATAAATCATGGGAATTTCTTGAACTGTTTTCTCCATGGTATAAGTTTACCAGAATAATCTGTTCCTCCTTTGGATACATTATTGATATGTTCAACTCTCCGTTCTTCGTCTACGTCTGCTTCTAATGCTAGAACAGCAAATATCATTTGCTTGCGATAACTGAAAGATTTCATTTATTTTTGAAGGGAAGAGTGTAAATTGGGTTGACTATATTACAATTAGAAATCGTAGCCAATCACATCCCACTCAATGCTTTGATGCGTCCCAGTACACATCGAACATAGGAAAATTAACATTAAGTACATTTTAGTATGTTCGGTGTTACATAAATCTCTCTGTACACTTGTTGAGAAGACTGATCAATGCACTACCACAGATTGCGCTTCGCACAGCTTACTTTGGATTATGCCATTCGCATATATCATACTGTATTCTTGCATGGGGTCATTCAGGAATCGGTAAAAGAATATTTAAGCTCCAAAGAAGAGCTATCAGAGCTATTTTTAACTTACCATACAGAGATGATTGTAGATCTAATTTCATTACAAATAAAATTCTAACACTTCCATGTATATTTGCTTTAGAATGTTTGCTATATGTCAAAAATAATATTAATAAATATGTAACCCATGACATGATACATAAACATGATACCAGAAATGCAATTAAAATCTATCCGCGCTATATAAGATCAAGGAAAAATCAAAATGGAATTACCTATTACGGAGCTAAATTATATAACAAACTACCAGATCTGGTAAAAAATTTACCGCTCAAAAAATACAAGGCTATTATTAAGAAACATTTTATCGACAATTCATACTACAGCATCCATGAAATTTTATCAAGTATCTTTCATGATTTATATTAGGACCTATTTTAATTTTTATATTTTAATATGTCCGTTTGTAATAACTTATTCTACCTTGTTTATATTTTACTAGTTTATCTTTTATATTTTAATATGTCTGTTCTTTGTTTGTTTTGTTATAACTTATTCTGCTTCGTTTAATTTTATCAAGTAACTTTTATGTTTTAGATTAGGAACAATTTCAACTTTTATATATTAATATGTCTGTTGGTTCGTCTTGTAATAACTAATTTTGCCTTGTTTATATTTTACTAGTTTAACTTTTATATTTTAATATGCCTTCTTTGTCTCGTTTTAACTTATTCGGCCTTGTATAAATTTTATATTTCATTTTGATGCATGCATCATATTTATGTTAAGCTTTACTAAATTGTATTGACCTGTGTAACGAATATCTTCTGAATAGCACTGAATAAAAAGTTTGAAGTTTAAAGTTTGAAGTATGTCACTTTTTTGTAGAGGGAAAAATTCTAAATTTATAAATGTTCACACTTAACACTTTACGTTTCTCTAAGTTAAAATAATTAAGAAAAAGTAATGTGATTTTATAAAAATAATAACATACCATGGAATTTTTATTTTAAGTTCAATTTAAAGCTTTAAACAAGTGTTTTCCACTCCCAGACTAAGCATGAAGTAAAATTTCGAGTTTAGAAAAGTCCCGTGAAAATTTGTCGAGGGTCGCGCAGCGACCCGAGACAAATTTTCTGGGCTTTTCTTAACTCGAAATTTTACTTCACGCGCCACGCTAATAAAACACAGATTTTAAGTGAAGTTCGAATATACATAAATTTGACAATATATAGTGTTTTATACGCGTGGCTCATGAAGTAAAATTTCGAGTTTAGAAAAGCCCAGAAAATTTGTCTCGGGTCGCTGCGCGACCCTCGACAAATTTTCACGGGGCTTTTCTAAACTCGAAATTTTACTTCATGCTTAGCCTGGGAGTGGAAAACACTCGTTTAAAGCTTCAAATTAAACTCTTTTAAAAATCAACGATGTCAGAAAATATACAGCTAAAATAATTAAAAAAAGGTAATGTGATTTTATAAAAATAATGGCATACTATGGAATTGATACAATTTCAGAATTTCCTGTTTTTTTTTTAAAGTTCAATTTAAAGCTTCAAACAAGTGTTTTCCACTCCCAGACTAAGCATGAAGTAAAATTTCGAGTTTAGAAAAGCCCCGTAAAAATTTGTCTCGAATCGCGCAGCGACCCGAGACAAATTTTCTTGGCTTTTCAAAACTCGAAATTTAACTTTATACGCCACGCGTATAAAACACTATAATATTGTCAAATTTATGTATATTCGAACTTTACTTAAAATCTGTGTTTTATACGCGTGGCGCGTGAAGTAAAATTTCGAGTTTAGAAAAGCCCAGAAAATTTGTCTCGGGTCGCTGCGCGACCCTCGACAAATTTTCACGGGGCTTTTCTAAACTCGAAATTTTACTTCATGCTTAGTCTGGGAGTGGAAAACACTCGTTTAAAGCTTCAAATTGAACTCTTTTAAAAATCAACGAATGTCAGAAAATTTACGGCTAAAATAATTAGGAAAAAGTAATGTGATTTTATAAAAATAATGACATACCATGAAATTGATACAACAATTGCGGATATTCCCTGGTTTTTTTTTTAAATTTAATTTAAAGCTTTAAACAAGTGTTTTCCACTCCCAGTCTAAGCATGAAGTAAAATTTCGAGTTTAGAAAAGCCCCGTGAAAATTTGTCGAGGGTCGCGCAGCGACCCGAGACAAATTTTCTCGGCTTTTCTAAACTCGAAATTTTACTTCATGCGCCACACGTACAAAACAAAAATATTGTGAATTTATGTATATTTGAACCACACTTGAAATCAGTGTTTTATACGCGTGGCGCATGAAGTAAAATTTCGAGTTTAGAAAAGCCCAGAAAATTTGTCTCGGGTCGCTGCGCGACCCTTGACAAATTTTCACAGGGCTTTTCTAAACTCGAAATTTTACTTCATGCTTAGACTGGGAGTGGAAAACACTCATTTAAAGCTTCAAATTGAACGCTATTAAAAATCAACGAATGTCATAAAATTTACAGCTAAAATAATTAAGAAAAAGTAATGTGATTTTATAAAACTAATAACATACCATGGAATTGAAACAACAATTGCGTATATTTTCTGTTTTATTTGAATTTCAATTTAAAGCTTTAAGCAAGTGTTTTCCACTCTTAGACTAAACATGAAGTAAAATTTCGAGTTTAGAAAAGCCCCGTGAAAATTTGTCGAGGGTCGCGCAGCTACCCGAGACAAATTTTCTGGGCTTTTCTAAACTCGAAATTTTACTTCATGCGCCAGGCGTATAATACACTATAATATTGTCAAATTTATGTATATTTGAACTTCACTTAAAATCTGTGTTTTATACGCGTGGCGCATGAAGTAAAATTTCGAGTATAGAAAAGCCCAGAAAATGTTACTTTATGCTTAATCAGGGAGTGGAAACACTTGTTAGAAATGTCTTAAATTTACAGAGTAGACAGATGGGTATGTATTTAAAAAAAAAGTAAAATATACTTCATGCTTAATTAAGGAGTGGAATCACTCGTTATAAGTTTCAAATCAAACATATTTATAAATACAACGAATGCCTGCACATTTACAAAGTATAGAACGGAAAAAATTCCCTGTATCTGAGAATTATTTCGTTTTAGGGAAAATGAAGTAATAACATATTTTTAAAACGAACGACATAAAAAAAACGAACGAAAAAAAAATGATATAAAACGACATAAACGACATAAAAAAATTATAAAGTATGTAGGTACTATTTAGCATTAATAAAGTAAAGTAAAGTAAAGTAAAGTAAAATATGATCAAATAGGTGGAATATAATCATTTATTTAAAATTACAAAAATAGCTGTGATATATTTTTTTTAATTTTACCAGTTACATTATAATTAGAATGTAACTTGTAAACATTTCTACTTTTATTATTTTCAATATAAAAAAACTTTACAATTTCCGTTTATTAAATATTAATAAAACCTGAATCCATAAACATCCCCATTTCGATGTACTCGTCTATTTATTATTTATTAAATGAATAAACTTGCTCGCCATAAAAAAAGAGTGGATAAAGGAATCGATTCGCAGTTAGGACAAAGTGAATGTTTTCTAGATAGCGTGCATTCAGAGTGAAATATATGGATGATAAAGTTTTAACAAAAAGTGCATTTTAGCGCAAACTATTGAGTAGAAATGTTGCATTCACCACGGACACACCGTTTTCCCGAATGCATGAATATTCTTCAAACATGCAACGCCAAAACTAAAACGCCATAAACTATTTATTGAATGATTCATGCCGGTGTTTATCTTCAGCTTTCTGTTTAGTGTGAAGTTTTTTTTGTTGTTTCGAAAATAAATCAAATTGATAATGTTCCATTCGATGTAGGGAAATTTACAAACTTTTTTTAATTACCGGTAATTTGGTAAATAGGTTACACAAAACAGGCTTACTGTTAATTTTCTAGTAAATTATAATACCTTTATTTCATTAATTAGAGAATGTATATGGACCCGGAGTATGCAAATCAAAATTTTCAGCCGTTCTTAACACGAAATATTTAGCGCATAATTTATCGTCAGCTTTCTGTTTAGTGTGAAGTTTATTTTTATTTATTTAAAAATTCATGAAACTTTGAGAATAAACTAAAATCGTCTAAATTCACGGGGCTTAATAATTTTAATTATTATTATTATTTTAAATAAACATAATAAAAATCATGCTTTGACGAATAAAGCACTAATAACCTTTCTTCACACTTTTATTTGAATTACCAAATGTATATTTCGGAAACAAAGTGACCATTATCAATGAATTATCACTGTGTTAATCCATTGATAATCTATTGATTATGGTCACTTTGTGTCCGAAATGTACATTTGGTTATTCAGATAAAAGTGTGAAGAAAGGTTATTAGTGCTATATTCGTCAAATTAATTTTATCTTCACGTAACTCACAATCAATTTATTTTTTATAATAAAAATCAATTAATAAATATTATACATCAAGTGAATTAAGCACGATTTTATTCACGAAAAGATTTTTGATTTCACGAGCGCCTCGGCGTGACTGAAATCATTTCTTTGAGTGAATAAAGGTGTTTAATTCACGTGGCGTATATATGTTTTTATTCAATTTTGACGAAATTGTAAAGAAAATGTAGTTTACATTTATTTTTAAATAAATTTTTTAACTCACTAGTGACCTAAAAAAAATTTAGTTCACTAGTGAATAAAACCTTGTTTATTACGGTTGTTATGGAGTTAATAATGTCTATTTTAATTAACAAAATTGAATAATAAATAATATAACAATTTTTTTAACTCACTAGTGACCTAAAAAAATTTTAGTTCACTAGTGAATAAAACCTTGTTTATTACGGTTGTTATGGAGTTAATAATGTCGATTTAAATTAACAAAATTGAATAAAATCATTTAAAATGTCATAAATTGACAAAACCCTATAAATTCCAAATCCACATACTAGCTTTTCTCAACTCGAAATTTTACTTCATGCGCCACTTGCATAAAAACATATATTATTGTTAAGTTTAAAATATTTAAAAATTGTTAATTAATATTTGTCGGGGTATTAGCTCGAGAAGTAGTTGTTTCAATGAATATTTGGAGACTTGTCTCATTGAGACTAAAAATGTTTGCAGAAAGTCGATATTAATTTTAATTCGCCTTTTTATATTTTGTCCTTTAGAGTGTTGACCTTTTTATAATATTTTTATTGTTTTGCCATTAATTTTTTAACACTTTTAATGATAACGTCATGATGTCTGTTATTTTAACATTGAGCGATAATTACCTTTTTTATTACAGCTTTTATTACATTTTCCATACACTCGTTTTATTGAGTCATCTGCTCCTTTGTATTTATGCAAAACTTATCAAACCTTTCGCTCAATTGATAAAATTGAAAAACATTAGCATAAACACAAAGAACTAGAACTTTCCGAATGATGAGTCAAAACGAATTTTCCCCAATGATGATTATTTTGTGTGTGCTGCATTCGTTGCTTATTGCAGTTCAGTTGGTGAATTGCGACGTTTTCGAGTGCGCAGTATTTTATGTAAATACGCATTGATATCGTTTGTAATTAATTTTCGTCTAGGAAATCGTTTCAAGTACACATGACAACGGATACTAAATATACATTTTATGATATGGATAATGTCGACCTTGCTGACAGGATAGTGGTTTATAGGCGCTTTTTCATGCCTGAAATCATGAAATTGTCCTTGTTGCTAAAAAATATTTAAAAAAACAGCGAATTTTCATTTAAAGTACGCCAGTCTAAGCTGTCAAATTGTTTAGAGGCAAAGCTATACTGATGAGAGTAAATCTCGAAACGCGTCTATAGATGGCCTGAATAATTTGACCCAAATTGTTACATTTGCGGTAGGTTACTGTATGTAACAGCAAACACTTGTTGTATAATTCAATATCCGTCGGGGTATTAGCTCGGGAAGTAGGCGTTTCAATGAGTGTTTGATATAGTCTTCATAAAACTAACTTGTTATAGATTGAGAAAAGAATGGCACTTTTAATGTTATACGCTGTATATTTTCCAGTATTCGTTGTTTTTATAAAATCGCAAAATTGGAAGCTTTTAACAAGTGTTTCCAGGTGTTTAAGGATGAAGTAACATTTAGAGTTTACAGATTTTTAATTTGAAGCCTCTAACAAGTGTTGTCCACTCCCAGGTTAAACATGAAGTAAAATTTCTAATTTAGAAAACCTAAAAATTTGAAATAATTAACACCGATTACTTTTTTGTATTCACTTTTTTATTTTAAATTGTTAGCAGTTTCGACTCGTCAGCGAGTTATTCTCAAACTAAACACTTTAGTTTGAGAATGACTCGCTGACGAGTCGAAAGTGGTCACAATTTAAATTAAAAAAGTGAATTCAAAAAAGTAATCAGTGTTAATTATTTCAATAACTTAATAGTTGAGGCTGTTACTTGGTGAAATTCCATATTAGCACTTTTAGTAAATAACACACTTGGTTAAGATTTCACTGTTTATTGATTGACACTGCAACAATTGTTTCGCCACACAGTGGCTTCATCAGGCAGATGAATAATGATATTATTCATCTGCCTGATGAAGCCACTGTGTGGCGAAAAAATTGTTGCAGTGTCAATAAATAAACAGTGAAATCTTAACCAAGTGTGTTATTTACTAAAAATTAATTATTTCCATTTTTACAATGTATCACAAAGTAACCGCCTTCATAACAAGATATCTAAAAATTTGGTTTGGTCGCTCCGCGATTTTAACCAATTTTAATTATTATTTAATATTTACTGTGACAGAGCTTTAATAGCTAAAGCCATTACGCAAAGAAGAAGAAAAAGTTTCAAATTTAAAGCTTTTATTTAAATAAATGTAATAAATAACGATAGTCCATATTTTTTAAATAATTTTATAAAATATAAAGATTCAAATATATAAATTGTTATTATTAGAATTTATATATTTGAATCTTTTTATTTTATATAATTATTTAAAAAATATGGACTATCGTTATTTATTACATTTATTTTTCAATTAAATAAAAATTGGATGTATTATTTTGTGAGTCACTGTGATGTAAAATCGGATTTCTGGTTTATTGATATCGCGCGTTTGTTTAGCCATGAAAACCGAAAACCGCAGGAGCGCAATATAAATCGGTGCAATGCCCCGACGAAAAAGTCGCCGGCTGGAGAATACCGAAAAAAACTCGCGGCCAATTATTGGGAGAGAATAGTGATTAACCGCGTATTTTGCAGAAATCGGAATCAAAACACGACATTTCAGCACCGACCACATTTCTATCTGCACGTATTAACCTTCGGCGTTCCTGGAAAATACGATTGGTTTGTGGATATCGTTCTCATAATTATGATGTTTATTGAAATTTAAACAATATTTTTGGGGACCCTCGTGGGTCAGTGAGTAGAGCTCCTGCTCTTGGGCCAGAGGGGGGTGTCACTTTCTTATGGGGAAATTGGCACCCTCTGGAGCCATGGATGTTGTATGAATGCGTTGTGACGTCCACAACTCATATGGACGTCACAACGCAATCACACAACATCCATGGCTCCAGAGGGTGCCAATTTCACCATAAGAAAGTGACACCCCCCGGTGGGATTCGAACCTACGACCCTCTGGCCCAAGAGCAGGAGCTCTACTCACTGACCCACGAGGGTCCCCAAAAATATTGTTTAAATTTCAATAAACATCATAATTATGAGAACGATATCCACAAACAAAACGTGTGCATGTGGATAAGTTAATTTAAAATCGAAAAATAATAATACAAATGGCTGCTGACTGTATGGCCAAGAGCCGAGGTCAAAAAAAACAATATTTTTTGTTATCAGGATATCCTTGCTTGATCTTCCATCTAAATTTAACTTTTTATTATTGTAGTAATTCCTTTCTTCACGTAATAAGGAATTACTGTAGTAATTAATAGAAAACACTTCACGTAAATAAAAGAAGAATATTAAATTTAACTTAATATATAATTTGAAAATCTTTGTTTGTCACAGTCAGGCCGTGTTCTTAAAGGGCCACTGTCGTAGTGGTAGCTTGTTCTCATTCAGAGGTCCCAAATGACTCAGACAGAGAAGTAAATAAGCCTCCTACTTTTCAGTCCACAGCGCGATAAAATGAGCATTCTTGTGAGTATTCTAATCAGGCCCACATAAATGCTCATTTTAGAGCGCTGTGGACCGAAAAAATCGTAACTACCCGTGGCCCAAATTACTTTACATGTATGCTGTGGGAGTTTTTATTTTGTGATGTAAATTTTTAAACATTCGTTGCTTTATTAAAAAAAATCAATTTGAATCCTTTAACGAGTGTTTGAAATCGCAGATTAAGCATGAAGTAAAATTTCGAGTTCAAAAAAACCTGAAAATTTGGTTCGGTCGCTCCGCGAAGCGGAGCGACCAGACCAAATTTTCAGATTTTTCTCTAAACTCGAAATTTTACTTCATGCGCCACGCATATAAAACGCTGATTTAAAATGAAGTTCAAAATATACCTTTTAGATTTGATGTTCATTAATTTTACAAATGTTTAATTGGAATATAGGGAAGTATACTTAAAAGAAAAAATCCCTGTATGTCAATATTTAGCAATAATGAAAAATGTTTATTAATTATTACTATTTTAAACAAAATCGTCAAGGAAATGTTTTACAAAAAGTTAAAAACTGCAAAAATTATGACAAATTGACAAAAGTTGAAAAATTTACCAAATCAACAATAATCTTAAATTCCAAAAAATTGATTAGTGGAATTAAACCTAAATTTTAAAACTGTCTGGAAGATAATTGCCAAATCCTTGTTTGTCACACTCAGGCCGTCTTCTTTAAGGGACACTGTCTTAGTGGTAGCTTGTTCCCATTCAGAGGTCCAAAATGACTTAGACAGAGAAGTAAATAAGCCTCCTACTGTTCAGTTCACAGCGCGATAAAATGAGCATTCTTGTGAGTATTCTAAACAGGAACACATAAATGCTCATTTTAGCGCGCTGTGGACCAAAAACAGCGTAACTACCCGGAGCCCAAATTACTTTATATGTATGCTGTCCCCGGTACACATTTTGAGAGGGTCGATTTTAACAAACTGGAGTGGGTATTTAGCGACTTAGAATGAGAAAAATTAAATATTTTATGGGTTAGAAAAATTATGGTCACAATTCTTAACATTGCATATGTACAAAAATAGCAAAAGATAATATCTCAAATCCAAGAGTTTCAACAAAAGGTGCAACATATAGCTAAGTATATTAATTAGTAAATAGTAAACATTTATATAGGTAAATATATTAATAAATAGTAAACATTTGTAGAATATATTGACGTGAGAATCAAACATAAGGGGTGGATGTATTTTGAAATTAATTTTAAATCAGTGTTTTACACGCGTGGCGCATGAAGTAAAATTTCGAGTTTAGAAAAACCTGAAAATTTGGTTTGGTCGCTCCGCGGAGCGACAAAACCAAATTTTCAGGTTTTTCTAAACTCGAAATTTTACTTCATGCGCCACGCGTATAAAACGCTGATTTAAATTGAAGTTTTAAATATACTGCTTAGATTTCATGTTCACTAGTTTTACAAATGTTACAATATAAAATAGTACAATTTTATTAAAATCAGGTATTAGAATTAGAAAAAATACGTTGAAAAATATTGATAAAAATAGTATAGAATTGTTGAAATCAATAAAATGAAAAGGTAAATACTGGGAATTTTTCTATTTTAGTGTAAATTTTCAGACATTCGTTGCTTTAATCAAAACATTCAATTTAAATCCTCTAACGAGTGTTTCCAATCCCGGATTAAGCATGAAGTAAAATTTCGAGTTTAGAAAAACCTGAAAATTTGGTTTGGTCGCTCCGCTTCGCGGAGCGACCAAACCAAATTTTCAGGTTTTTCTAAACTCGAAATTTTACTTCATGCGCCACGCGTATAAAACACTGATTTAAATTAAGGTTCAAAATATAGTTATTAGATTTCATGTTCATTAATTTTATAAATGTTTATTTGGAATATATGGAAGTATACTTAAAAGAAAAAATCCCTGTATGGCAATATTTAGCAAAAATAAAAAAAATTGAATAATAATTATTATTTTGAATAAACTCGTCAAAAAAATGTTTTAGAAAAAGTTCAAACCTGAAAAAATAAAAATTAAGACAAATTGACAAAAATTTAAAAATGTACCAAATCTACAATATACTAAAATTCCCAACAATTGATTAGTGAAATTAAATCTAAATTCTAAAACTGTCAAAAAAATGTTTTACAAAAAGTTCAAAACTGTAAAAGTTAAGATAAATTGACAAAAATGTAAAAATTTACCAAATCAACAATAATCTAAAATTCCAAACGAGTAATTGATTAGTGGAATTTAACCTAAATTTTAAAACAGTCTTTGAAAGATAACCCCCCTCTCCAAATTGGTCTCTGGATCCGCTTCTAACTGGAACCTTATTTCATTATTAATTAGATGCTAAACATTTTAGAAGGCCATTTCCGAAATAATCCTTGCAGGCAATTAACTATTGATATAATTCATATTCATATTCATGAACCCCTATTAATATGATAAGCAACTTTTTGTATGTAATATATCAAAAAGTCAATTAGGTATACAAATAAATCGTATTAACTCGTTTTAAATAATGTGTAACCTGCTGGTGGCAATTAAAGTGGATATAGTTTATTGCGAAATGAAGGCAAATAAATAAATAGGCTGGCTGTATGTGTATGTGTGAGTGTGGAGTGGAGCGTACATTTACCCGGAACGGAAACGGATGCGGTCAGAGCGACAGGTGTGAAGTTCGCCCACTTGTGCATCAGGTCTGCCAACCTGTAGCCACCCGAGTTTACGAGAGTTATTCAAGGAATCGGACGGAATGGGGTGGTAATTGTTGCGTTTAGTGGAACATCCGCACTTTCACTAAAAACATACTAATACACAAAATACACATCAGGTACTTACAAGGAAATGGAGAATAAGTATTATAAAAAAAAAATAACCTTGAAACACTGGCACTTCAAAAATATCCAAACTAATAAACAATTATTTTAGTTACAACATAAACTATACCTTTTTTTTTTCTTGAATTAATTTCTCATCTGGCACTTGGTGAAACATATTAGAATTTAAATTAATTTAAATAACTTTAGATATAGACCATACTACCTCGGCAATTTTATATTATATAGCTATATTAGTTTTAAAATAAAATAGCACACTAATAGTTAACATTATTAAACATATTTTTTGTCTCGTGCCCCTCCTTAGTCAAACACCTGGCTACGGCCATGCATATGGCTCGTATAATATATAGGTTTATCAGTTTCAGATAAATATTTCAGGAAAATATTTTTTCTTTAATTATTAAACACAGGGAGTTTTTTAGAATACATTTTTAAGAATACATGTCCCGATTGAAGCGTATATGCTGTAAATTTTCTGATATTTTTAGTTTTTTAAATGAGTTCAATTTGAAGATTTAAACGAGTGTTTTCCACTCCCAGATTAACCCATTAACGGCCGAGCAATTATAGAGATAACACTAAAAGTTAATTTTACGTAAAATTCTGCACTTCTTTTTATGA
The DNA here is from genome assembly GCA_932526585.2 of Philonthus cognatus. Taxonomy (NCBI): domain Eukaryota; kingdom Metazoa; phylum Arthropoda; class Insecta; order Coleoptera; family Staphylinidae; genus Philonthus; species Philonthus cognatus. The sequence continues at coordinate 49,927,314 of OW052247.1, read as the reverse complement.
TATCTATGAATGACTTGTTGTATTACATACTGTGAATTTTTCTGTTAAATATACATAATGTATATGCTGTAAAATTTCACTATTCGTCGATTTCATATAAAAATGTGCAGTATAAGTTTAGAAAGAGGGATTCCACTCCCAGACTAAGCATGAAGTAAAATTTCGAGTTTAGAAAAGCCTTAAAATTTGGTTTGGTCGCGCGACCAAACCAAATTTTTAGGCTTTTTTAAACTCGAAATGTTACTTCATGCGCCACGGGCATAAGACACTAAAATATTGTGAAGTTAGAAATACACTCACATTATTTTTTTTAAATGAGTAAAAATCGAAATATTTAAATAACACATTATTGATATATTTTTTCATACATTTTCGAATCAGGTCAAAAAAAAATATATATCAAACTAACTTATTTAGTAATTTAATAAACAAAAAATTAATAATGTTACGTGTATGCATCAATGGCGCGTAATGGGTTAAGCATGAAGTAAAATGTTGAGCTTAGAAAACCCTTAAAATTTGGTTTATTGTAAAATGTATATATACTGGGAAGTTTTTTTTAAAGCATACGAAGTAAATTTTCCGACATTTCATTTGCACTCTCAATTTTAAAATAATAATAATAATAATCGCTTTATTGTAACAACAAATACAAAACAAAATACATATTCAATTACATAACATTAGTATATATATATATGTATACGTTACAAGAGGAATAAGCCTTAGCTCGGTGTTCACCAGCTACTCTGCCGACTATTCCTAAAAAAAAATACGTATAGTAAAAAAATAGATAATTTATATATTAGGCAATACATAATTTTAATTGTTTAAATACTCTATATAATTCATATTAAACTTTGATAATGAGTAACTGGAGTCGATAGGAACCTTATTCAAAACATGGGCTATTCTGTACCGAAAAGACCTTTTAAACATTTGTGTTTTGTGCCTCGGAATTGACAAAGAATCTATCCTACGTAGGTTAATGCTGTGGACATCCGTTCGAAACCGAATTTTATTGTAAAGATATGGCGGTGTTTTGCTTTTAATAATGCGAAAATAAAAGCAAGCTTCATGTATCGTTCTCCTCTGTTCCATATTATGCCAATTAGCATTCTTCAATTTGTGAGAGATCTCTTCTGTTGCAGCTATAAATGAATCTCAAACAGTTATTTTGTACTACCTGTATTCTTCGTACATCATTACTAACAAGTGATGGGCCATATATGTGATCGCAGTAATTAAAATGGGAAAGTACAATCGAATCGCAAAGTTTCAGTTTTAAACGTTGGTTCAGAACAAAGCGATTGCTGTATAGCTGTTTAAGGTTTTTTTTTTTTTTTTTTTGTTGTTGTTTGGCATAGGTTCTAGCCATTCAGCCACTAACGATGATTGTGTTATCTATATATTTGGACGTCACAACACATTCACACACATCCATGGAACCGGAGACAAGTATTTTTCGTTAGAAAAATTACTCGCCTCCGCTGGGAATCGAACCCAGATCAACCTCCGTGACCGATTGGCGAAACCGGCGGCTCAACCGCTCGGCCACGGTGGGCCCTGTTTAAGGTTTAAATAAGCTTTTTGCAAGGTTTTATTGACATGTTCATGAAACCTGAGGTTTCGGTCTAAAATTAACCCAAGATTGCGTTCCGCGGTAGTCACTTCGAGTATATCCTCATTAACAAGGATCTGCACCTGGTTAATAATTGTATTATACACCAAAGAGTGGGTAAAGACAATTAGTCCCTTTTATCTTCAATATTGACAATTTGACAGCTATTTAAAATAAATCAGATCCAAACGTGTCACCCTGTATTAAGTCGAGTTCATTTCTATTAATCTACTCAATAAAAAGTAAGGTTGGCATTTTAGTACTTTCGTTTCATACTTTGACAACTAAAACTCACACCACTGACACTAAATGGGGGTTATTTACTCCACCCAATTCGCAAAATTGACCCTAGGCAGTGGACGGATAGAAATGAACTCGACTTTAGTATTATATTACTCTGTTTCTTCCTTAAATTATCGAATTATGAAAATGTTAGTTTATCTCCGGACCCACAGAAGTCGCCACTCAGTCGGTATACATTTACCGTAACCTAAAAAACACATGAAGTGGAACTTCTCTTTATATAAGATAAATTCAAATTCAAAACTATTTGAATTCGAGAAAATAAGCTTACGCTTCTTAGAGTTTTCAACTTTTAAACATAATATATAAAATTACGAAAACATTATTCGTGAAAATGCAAACAATGTCTTAATTAATAAACGTTACATATACTTTAATAGAGCGTTGCAACAAATCAAATTAAATAAGATTTTAAATATTTCATTGTATAATTCAATATCCAGAGGTGTATTTGCACGGGAAGTAGTTGTTTCAATGGATATTTATCGTCTTAAGTTGTCTTATTAATTAAGACATTGTTTGCATTTTCACGAATAGTTTTTTCGTAATTTTATATATTATGTTCTCTTTATATGATTCGTCATTCAACAGTATTGTGCATTTTGTTTCGTGCCCCTCCTTACAATAAACATTATTTTTTGTGTGACCATAAAAGAATATTTTAAACATCCCGTTTATTATTTTTATTTTATTCTGTAATCAAACTTATTATCGCAATATTAGTTGACTTTTGATTGTCACGTCGTCTATAAATGGATGAAATGTGTTTCCAGATTCTCGGGCTAATGCGACATGCGATAAAATTATATATATATATAAAAAAATGTCATTAACACCACGGCAGCAGCGACGGAAAACAGAAATATCACGTAATTATCGAGGACCGGAATGGAAAAGAGTCGTAGCCGGGAGTCCGAGAATCGAGAAAACACGGCCGTGTGTTTTTAATAAATAATGTGCACGCCGTTTCCTGATTACCACGACTAATTATACAATTTGTGGCAGTGTCGTTATGGGACCCACGACAACTTCTCGTTAAAATACCTGCCCTAATAGAAATACATTAATTTTATTATAAAATTTATATATACAAGGAATTTTTCTTTTGAGCATATGAAGTAAATTTTCCGACATTCGTTGTTTTTTTAAAGATTTCAATTTGAAGCTATAAACGAACGTTTTCCACTCCCAACTTCACTTAAAATCAGTGTTTTATACGCGTGGCGCATGAAGTAAAATTTCGAGTTACGAAAAGCCCAGAAAATTTGTCTCGGGTCGCTGCGCGACCCTCGACAAATTTTCACGGGGCTTTTCTAAACTCGAAATTTTACTTCATGCTTAGTCTGGGAGTGGAAAACACTCGTTTAAAGCTTATAGTTTAAAACGGACAAGATTAGTTTCCTAGATACAAAAATATGGAAATATGTCAATTTCTTTTATGTCAAAATGCTGCGTTTTATAAAAACAACGCATTTCGGAAGATTTACAGCTTTACCTTAAAGAAAAATTCCCTGTATTATTTTTATTAAATCTTTAGATGTTCGTTGTTTTTTAAAAGAATTCAATTTTAAGCTTCAAACGAGTGATTTCCACTCCCAGACTAAGCATGAAGTAAAATTTCGAGTTTAGAAAAGCCCCGTGAAAATTTGTCGAGGGTCGCGCAGCGACCCGAGACAAATTTTCTGGGCTTTTCTAAACTCGAAATTTTACTTCATGCGCCATGCGTATAAAACATTAAAATATTGTGAAATGTATGTATATTTGAACCTCACTTGAAATCAGTGTTTATACGCGTGGCGCATGAAGTTAAATTTCGAGTTTAGAAAAGCCCAGAAAATTTGTCTCGGGTCGCTGCGCGACCCTCGACAAATTTTCACGGGGCTTTTCTAAACTCGAAATTTTACTTCATGCTTAGTTTCGGAGTGGAAAACATTCGTTTAAAGCTTATAGTTTAAAACGGACGGGATTAGTTTCCTAGATACAAAAATATGGAAATATTTCAATTTCTTTTATGTCAAAATGCTGCGTTTCATAAAAACAACGCATTTTGGAAGATTTACAGCTTTACCGTGAAGAAAAATTCCCTGTATTATTTTCTTTAAATCTTTAGATGTTCGTTGTTTTTTAAAAGAATTTAATTTTAAGCTTCAAACGAGTGTTTTCCACTCCCAGACTAAGCATGAAGTAAAATTTCGAGTTTAGAAAAGCCCCGTGAAAATTTGTCTCGGGTCGCGCAGCGACCCGAGACAAATTTTCTGGGCTTTTCTAAACTCAAAATTTTACTTCATGCGCCACGCGTATAAACACTGATTTCAAGTGAGGTTCAAATATACATACATTTCACAATATTTTAATGTTTTATACGCATGGCGCATGAAGTAAAATTTCGAGTTTAGAAAAGCCCAAAAAATTTGTCTCGGGTCGCTGCGCGACCCTCGACAAATTTTCACGGGGCTTTTCTAAAATCGAAATTTTACTTCATGCTTAGTCTGGGAGTGGAGAACACTCGTTTAAAGCTTTAAATCGAACTTTAAATTAATTCAATGTTTTGTACGCGTATTATACACGATTCCAAATTAAGACACGATTCGAAATTAAGTTAAAAACATACTGCTTATGTTTAATCTTATACTAATAGAATGAAATAACAATATGTAAGTATTGTATATGCGTGGCGCATGAAGTAGAATTTCGAGTTTAGAAAAGCCTGAAAATATGGTTTGGTCGCTTCGCTTCGCTACGCGGCCAAACCAAATTTTCAGGCTTTACTAAACTCGAAATTTTACTTCATGCTTTGTGGGAGTGAAAAACACTCGTTTAAACTTTCAATTTGAACTCTTCAAAAACAACAAATATCTGAAGATTTACAGCGTATATACAATATCGAGATATGTACACTTAAACGAAAAACTCTCTATATTACTTTTATTGCTCATAATTTCTAATAAAGTGTTTTTGCTTAAATGTAACATGCATTTCGTAAGCGTAAACTTATTCTCTCGAATTTATATAGTTTTGAATTTGAAATATTCATGTATTTCGTCTTTTTCTTCGGATTATCAATTTCTGTAACAAAAATACTGTAAATGATACATTATTTTGCTTATTATTTTTGGATTTAGGACCACAAAATACTTTATATATTCATCATTGTTACTTTAAAAATGTTTAAATTTGTTGACTAGTGTAATTGAAAAGTAGTCAATTTGACAGTTATTGGTTGCTAACATTTTATTAATTTCTAGAAAATGTTAAGGTAATGCTGGCATAAAATATAAATTAATTACATAGAATAATATATTAATATGTAAACACTTACTGAAAATATAATTCCATTAAAAATTATGAACAAACATAGAATTGGCAGTTCTTACTGTTCACACAAGAAAACCCTAACAAAAATACTTTTTCAGAACGCTGTCATATATTTTGGTGATAACTTCTTGTATTTCTAATTGAAAACATACAATTTAAAGACACTTACATAAAAAGAACCGCTTTATGTATACATCTACACAAAAAGTGTCCAGCGCATATGCAATTTATATTATACAATTTTAAATTAACTCGAGCCAATAACTATTTGAAGGCCAACTACTGTATCGTCTATTATATATCGATTTTTAAATTTTGTTATATATTATTTCTATAAAGATCAATTAACTGTTTTTTTTGCATGTTTTTCATAAGTAAATATAAAACAATTCTTTTCGCAATCTACAACAAGTTAGTCTTACATAGACTAAATCAAACACTAATTGAAACAATAAAATCAATCCGATCAATTACTTATTTCGGTAATATTAGCCTACAAATTAAAAACATCCTTAAGAAACATAATATTAACATTGCTTTTAAAACATTTTGTAAAACTAAACACCACATTTTTAATAACAAAACAAAACAATGTAATTTTAGCAAATCCGGTATTTATAAGCTTGTTTGTCCCGATTGTGATGGAATATACATAGGTCAATTTGGTTGTAATTTTAGCACTCGGCTTAACGAACAGCAACGATCTCTTCCGTTAAATCAATCAGAAAAATCATGTTTCGCTAAACACCTCATCAATGAAAACCATTCTTTTGGGAGGATGTACTTAAGATCATTTATTACGCCGAAAAGGGTCGAAAAATGAACTTTTTAGAATCCTTGGAAATACAAAGAGCCCGTGCTAATCCGGAAATTCCCCTAATTAACCACCAGGTTGATTTAGTGTATACCCCCATTTTTAATGCTATTTTGTAAATAACCATTCTTGTATATATACCATACCGTAACTTAAATCACTCCGTTTGATAATGGTAAGTTGAGTTGCCGAAACTGCAGTCACAAACATAAAAAATATTGTGTTATACAAACAAAGTTAAAATGTTCTATTTTATTGAAGTAACATGTATAACGAAGCCTCCACCGTTCATAAACTAATTGAAACGACTACTTCATGAGCTAATATCTCGACGAACATTGGACCATACAATAAGTGTTTGCTGTTGCATACATTAACCTACTGCAAATGTAATAATTTGGGTCAAGTTATACAGGACATCTATAGACGCGTTTCGAGATTTATCTCTCATCAGTATAGCTTTACCGTTCACTCCAAACAATTTGACACCTTAGGCTGGCAGCCACATTAATGGGCAGTTTATAGTATAAATACAATTGTCAATACTTAGTTGTAGTAGAATATTTAAAAATATTGAACAAATATTTTAATGTTTGAAATATTCTACAAGCAAGCATTGGCATTTCTATTTATACGTGGGTGGATCAAATATAAAGGCTCCCTTATTTTTCACAGAACGTAGATAATAGAGAACATCTACTTTTCTCTAAATATTTTTTTAGATAATATTCTCTATTTAAAATACATTGTTCCGAAAGTTTTAAAAGTTTTTGAACTCTGTTATCGTAGAATGAAGCTAGAAGGGTATCTAACTAATTGCGCACAAACGTTTCTACTTCCTCGTTGCTGTCAAATCGCTTGCCTTTAAATGCTTCAATGGGGGTTCAAACAAGTGGAAATCGCTAGGAGATTGGTCTGGACTGTAAGGTCGATGTTAAAGTGTTTTTCTGGTAATTTTTATAATTTTCTGCTGTTTTGCAGCTTTAATATTTTGCAGAGGTCGATGTTCAAGTGTTTTTCAGGTAATTTTTATAATTTTCTGCTGTTTTGCAGGTCTTCTATATTGCCCAACATTGTGATGGAGGAGCAATACTTCGCAGATGGGACAATCTTGTTTTTTGTGCCGATTTTGAAGCCTAACTTGATCCAGGAGGTAGCAGCAGCACATTGCGTTGTTGGTTCGACGTCTGTGTATGAAATCCACAAGGAAAACCCCTCTTCAGTCTCAAAAAAATCGTAGCCAAGTCAGACAATCGAACTTTGGCTTTCAGAGATTTCCCTTGGCATTTGCTTTTTGCTTGATTTCGATGCACGAAATCTTCTTTTTAAACTTTTTCCATGAAATGGTATCTTGCCCAAACTGGACCTGCAGTCTGCTGTAAACTTCGACTAGTTCACGTATTCGCGGGCGAGGAACTTTAAAATTACGCGTTGTGCAAAAGGGACAAGCCTACTTCTTACATTTATTGTTATAGCTACTAAATAAAGAACAAAACAAGCCGGCTGGTGTGGTTTCCTTATTCCAGGCATCCCAACCGAAAGACCTCAACAGCCAAACCACAAATAAATACCATTTCCAACGCTCAGAAGACAAAGGCTCATTTATATTTGATCGACCCACGTACTTATGTTATAAGTAAATACCCAGCAAACACACATATATTATATATGTAAGATATATGTATCTTATATGTATTAGATAAATATTATGTATATATTATATGATTTGGTTTGCTTGGTATAGTACGAATAATTCAAGTGTGCCATTCAGACAACGAACTATACATTTTTTTACATTTGGTGTATGAAAAACCAATTATATAAATAAAACAAATTATTAGGCATTCGTTGTTTTTAATTTTAAAACAAATGATTTACTGTCACAAAGCGAATCGCCCCTCCCAAGTTTTCAGGCTTATTCTAATCTTGAAATGTTATGTGCACGCAAAATGTTATGTGCCACGCGTATAAAATACTGAAATATTGTGAAATTCAAAATATACTGCTTAACCCTTTCGCTACGAGGAGCGTATCCATACGTTTAGTTTTTATGTGCTCCATGTGCGAAGAGCGTATATTTTCAAAAGTCTGTAAATCGTGAGCGGAGATGAAGTTTCTGTGCCACTTCAATGAGCAGTCTATACCAGGCGCGCACCCAGGGGGCTGGCTCGCGGGCTTAAGCCCCCCATAAGAGTAACTAAATTGTAGTATGTCAATGTATATGTTGCGAACAAAACACGAAATACGGACAAAACGCGTTTTGTCTAGACAAAATGCGAATTCTTCAATGTTTTTAGACAATAGGCGAATACATTTGCATTCGTCTGTCATTTCACAGATTGTAAAAAAAGTACTCAAAAACATAATTTTGTTTCATAAACAAAGTGACAAATTATTTATAAGGAATGTATTTTAAACTTCACCTAAAATCAGTGTTTTATACGCGTGGCGCATGAAGTAAAATTTCGAGTTTAGAAAAGCCCAGATAATTAGTCTGGGAGTGTTTTCCACTCCCAGACTAAGCATGAAGTAAAATTTCGAGTTTAGAAAAGCCCCGTGAAAATTTGTCTCGGGTCGCGCCGCGACCCGAGACAAATTTTCTGGGCTTTTCTAAACTCGAAATTTTACTTCATGCGCCACGCGTATACAACACTAAAATATTGTAAAATTTTTATACATTTGAACTTCACTTGAAATCTGTGTTTTATATGCGTGGCGCATGAAGTAAAATTTCGAGTTTAGAAAAGCCCCGTGAAAATGTGTTTCGAGACAAATTTTCTGGGCTTTTCTAAACTCGAAATTTTACTTCATGCGCCACGCGTATAAAACACTGATTTCAAGTGAAGTTTAAAATATATTCCTTATAAATAATTTGTCACTTTGTTTATGAAACAAAATTAATTAACTCGAAATTTTACTTCATGTTCCACGCGTATACAACACTAAAATATTGTAAAATTTTTGTATATTTGAACTTCACTTGAAATCTGTGTTCTATACGCGTGGCGCATGAAGTAAAATTTCGAGTTTAGAAAAGCCCAGAAAATTTGTCTCGGGTCGCTGCGCGACCCTCGACAAATTTTCACGGGGCTTTTCTAAACTCGAAATTTTACTTCATGCTTAGTCTGGGAGTGGAAAACACTCGTTTAAAGCTTCAAATCGAACTTTAAATTAACTTAATGTTTTGTACGCGTATAAAACACGATTCTAAATTTAGAGGCGATTCCAAAGAAAGTTAACAGCATACTGCTTATGTTTAATCTTATGCTAATACAAGCAAGTCTCTTTGTCACTTTGTTTATAAAACAAAGTAATGTTCTCCAGTACTTTTTTTTGGTTTGTATTGTTTGATCGATTTTTGTCCAGTTTTGTGTTTTGTCTGTAACATATATATATATATATATATTCCTTGACTTTTTTTAAGTTTAATTTGAAACTTGAAACGAGTGTTTTCCACTCCCAGACTAAGCATGAAGTAAAATTTCGAGTTTAGAAAAGCCCCGTGAAAATTTGTCGAGGGTCGCGCAGCGACCCTCGACAAATTTTCTGGGCTTTTCTAAACTCGAAATTTTACTTCATGCGCCACGCGTATACAACACTAAGATATTGTAAAATTTTTGTATATTTGAACTTCACTTGTAATCTGTGTTTTATACGCGTGGCGCATAAAGTAAAATTTCGAGTTTAGAAAAGCCCAGAAAAGCCCAGCTTCTCTAGCTTAATCGGCTCAGTTTTGTTGTTGTTTTGTTTACATAAAAATAAAGAAATTAATATTTCCTTACAAATTGTTGAATTGTTTTTATTTCTATATTATTTTGCAAGCGTCAAAATGCAGCACAATGTTCTTATATTTTCAATAACTTCGATTAGCGTTGAGCTTCTGTTATTACAACTTTAGAAATTTGACATTTTTATGACACTTATGTTTTATGCTAGGACTTGTCGAAATTCATGCGAACAAAACCCGAAATTATGTTTTAATTCGGACTATGTCTGCGAGCAGGAGACAATTCGCTCAAAACGTGAGCCCCCTAAGACTGGGATGGGCCTCCTTCTAGACGCGTGAGCACCCACTAAGACAAATTTCTGGGTGCGCGCCTGGTCTATACAGTATAATTTAAAAAAAACATTGCCAACTTTTGTGTGCTTTGTTTTTTTGTATTTTCCTCAAAAAAATGTAATGCAAGCCCCTAAAATGATAATAAACGGTATATGCCTGTAGCCCAAAATACGTATCCTTACGTATTTGTGCTTTCGATCACCATACACGAGGCACGCATTAGGTTTATGATTTATAGCCGGCTCAATTTAATTTTATGTTTGATTTCATATTAATAAATGTTTTTTTTTTTTGTCTAACCCAGTTTTCCACTTTTAAAACTTTTTACTGTATTGGTATTTCCATGTTCATGAGTTTCCACAATATCAATTAGAATGAAACTGGGAAAATCGTAAAATCATTTAATTACCAAATAAATACTTGTAATCAAAAAAACCCAACAAAAATCATTATAACTGACTGGCTACAAATCACTACGAATAATTTGAGTTAAACATTGGTTGATTGATGGTGTATTAAAACACAAGTATGCAATATTAAATTAATTATAGTGTTAGATAAATACAATTCTAAAAAAATATGGTCAATAAATCAAAGTCATTATTGAATAAAAAAAATGCCCATTCAAGAGAAAAATACAAAACTTCATATACAACATAAAAATCGACACGTGATGAACGATCAATTGATCATCAATGACGATTTTTCATGAATCAGTCACACCTGCTCAAATTGGATCAAAACGGGACAATCCGTCACGCACCTGAATCGAACAAAACGACCAAGAAAAATCGCCCCAATCAACCGAATCAGGTGAGACCGCAAACGCAAACGTTTACAAAACGCGTGAACGTAAAAGTCGGCATGTACGTATGTACCAGTACACGAGTCCGTAGCAGTCGTCATGCTGTCTACAACACGTAGACACTGGGAACCATCCAAGGTTAACGCTTGTGTACTTTTTTTTTTATTTCGCCCGTTTCGTATTTTCATTGGGCGAGCTGCGACCTGTTTTCCTGATAACAGACATCGGCCGTTTATCTAATTCTCGGTATTATTGTGCAACAGCCGGTTGATATTTAAATGAAACCACCGCGAATGCGAAATTGCACGGCGCATGCACCATATAATTAAGTCGATTCGCGTTAGTCCGACTGAATGACTCGGGTAATTCCTAGAGCAAAAAAAAGGTAGGTAGGTATATGAAGGAGAAGAGAAATATATGTGTGTATGGTGAGGTATGTGGAAGGAACGAAGAGCGGACGCGATTGCGATCTCTGGCTTAGCTTTGGTTGCCAGACCTTCGGGTTGGTTTACGATCCTCCAATTTCGACTGGTTTATGTGGGTAGAGGAAGACCTCCGTGTCTTCCACATCCGTCTGCAATGTGCATTCGTTCACTTGGAAATTAATCAAGAATCATTCTTTAGGAAGGACATCAGCGTTTTTCAACTTTTGTAATATTGATGATGACACTCTCTAATGAGCAATAGATAGCAAAACATGTCTTTTAATAAAAAAATTAAAGCTTCTAACGAGTTTTTACATTCCTTAATTAAGCATGAAGTAAATAAATCTTAGAGTTTAGAAAAGCCTGGACATTTGTTTTGGTCGCTATGCGAAGAAAAAACTAAAGACAAAATCTAACAGAAAAATTATCCATTTTTCTGTTAGATTTTGTCTTTAGTTTTTTCTTCGCATAGCGATCAAACCAAATGTCCAGGCTTTTCTAAACTCGAAGATTTATTTACTTCATGCTTAATTTAGGAATGTAAACACTCGTTAGAAGCTTTAATTTTTTTATTAAAAGACAGGTTATGCTATCTATTGCTCATTTTCTGAAAAATTACAATATTGAACGTTTTGAACCGTAGGTAGCTTATTTTAGGATGAACATTTCTTTAAAACTTTTCTAGCTTTAATCCCCCTTTACTCAAAAAATCTGGTTTCGTTAATCTTCTTCTACTCATGACGAATAAAGCACTAATAACCTTTCTTCACACTTTTATTTGAATTACCAAATGTACATTTCGGACACAAAGTGACCATTATCAATGGATTAACACTGATTAACAGTGTTAATCCATTGATAATGATCACTTTGTTTCCAAAATGTACATTTGGTAATTCAAATAAAAGTGTGAAGAAAGGTTATTAGTGCTTTATTCCTCAAATTAATTTGATCTTCACGTAACTCACAATCAATTTATTTCTCCTACTCTATGTCCAAAAAAACTGACTCTACATAATCCTCATCTAAGTTTTATAATTTCAATTCAAAACGATGCAAATAATCTCAGATGTAAAGGGTGTCCCAAAATTCACGCAAGAAGTAAGTTTTGATAAAAAACAAAGGTTTCTAATCAAACATTGTATTTTTTTTACTGATTCATAAAGTATACGGTATAGGAATATGTATAGAATAGTATAACGGGTAAAAGGCCTCCACGGCTTTGCTGGCACATACGCACTCTTTTGTTGGAATTTTCAATAACCGATTTGTATAAATGTGGCTTAATTTCGTTGATAGGTCATTGGCTTGTTTGCATAAACCTTAGACTTTAAAAAACCTCAAAGAAAAAATCCAACTGTGTTAAATCCCATGATCTGGGCGGCCAATTCTAATCGCCAGAACTAGAAATTACACGACCAGGAAATAATTCATGCTGTAATTGAATTGTTTCTCGAGCTGTATGGCATGTGGCTCCATCTTGTTAAAACCATATGTCATTCACAACCAAATATACAATTTAGGCATAAAAAATCCAGTTTTTATGCCTAAATTTAAATATTTGTATCCAATCCTGAACTGTAGCTGTCAAAACTGTATTATTTTTAAAATATTGCTCAAGAATGAAAAATCAAATCGTGTAGCGCATCACTTTTAATAACCCTTAAGTGTCAGCTGTTACGCTGCCAATTTTTTTCGTTGGCGGCCAGAAAAAAATTCATGCAGTAATTGAATTGTTTCACTTTACCATACAAATGGCGCAAAATTATAATTAAAATGCTTGAATTTTAGGACACCCTTTACAAACATAAAGCAACCTGTAATTTGCCCTCACAAAACCTATGAATTTACTAAAAACCTTTGGAATTTTGACGACGACTCTAAAAGTGCCAGAACCGTTTGAAAAACGTGTGATGTTCAATTAATGCACATCTATTCAGTATTAAATTAATTATCTTTATGTAAATCGTGGTTGAATTGTGTTTTTCGAAACGAGTTGATTCGGTTTTGGTAACTAATTATCTAGATCTGTTATTTTCGAAAAGCACGAAATTAATTACGGGTTTTTAGGCATTTGACCTTATCTCTCTGGATCCGTACAATAACGTTACGGTCATCAGATGCAGGTTCAAACGTGTGTTTAGTGTTTCAGCGTGATGGCGTGTTTTGTGTAGTTGTTTTTTTTTATCGCGTTTTGTTGCCTTCCTTTCCAACTTCAACAGATATTTTTAGACATTAACGCATCGGAAATAAACAAATTACACATTATGGTTATTTTATAATAATACAGAATGGTTCTTAATTTATTTTGATAGATACGTGATACAATACCCACTGATCAAACACATTTAAGTAATGTTTCATCAACATTTAAACAACGTTTAATGTTGCTACAATGTTGATGTAACGTTATTTGTTTGGTTTTTGCTCAGTGGGTAATAATGCGAGTTTTTGTAGGTTGATGAAATTTGGTAGGTCGCTAAGATATTTTGTATTGTCTGGGTAAAAAAGTCACATACTGCTTCATATAGGGAGTTTTTCTTCTTCTTCTTTCGCGTATTTAATTACCTTGGCATCTAAGCCCTGTTGACCGAGTTTTTCTTTTAAGTATCCATATCCTAATTACAAGCTTGTATGCTGTAAATCTTCAGATATTCGTTGTTTTTTTAAGAGTTCGATTTGAAGCTTAAACGAATGTTTTCCACTCCCAGACTAAGCATGAAGTAAAATTTCGAGTTTAGAAAAGCCCCGTGAAAATTTGTCGAGGGTCGCGTAGCGACCCGAGACAAATTTTCTGGGCTTTTCTAAACTCGAAATTTTACTTCATGCGCCACGCGTAGAAAATTTGTCGAGGCTCGCGCCAGCGAATAAAATATCGTACAGTTTCTTTTACATTTCAGTATAGCTGTTGATAGTTTTGATAGTTTTGATTTATTTATTTATTACAATCCGTATAGAATACCTACAGAATATTGAGGACCTTTCAAATTATACATCTCTTCCTTTTTATTGACCCTGACTCCTTTTCTATCCTTCTCTCCCAAATCACCACCACACCAACCATCTCTTTTCAAAACTACTCAAACCTCCTATACATCATACTTAAGTCACAATAGATGGTAATTGTTTCAAATCTTTGGGAATCTTCTCGATTTATGGTGGCAGTATTTGCAAAATTTAGACCTCTTGAATAAATTAAGTTCGAGACTCAGGTAGATAGGTGATTGTGCAGATCGGATGCATTTCCTGGAAAGACGTGAATGGCGAACCTGTTAAACCTTGTCCGAATTAGTAACGTGCGGATGGGCGCCTTTATTCCGCGCCCCAAAACGAAATAAAAACTCAACTGGGCGTCTTTGTAATTCGATACGTTAATACGAGTTTATTGATTTCAATCATGCGTTAAAATCGGATTTTCCTACGATTTATAATTTGTTGTTCTTGCCGGATTTCTCGGTTATCTTTTAATTATCTAACATCTGAAAAAAAAATCAATTTGAATCTTTAAATGAGGGTTTTCCACTCCCAGACTAAGCATGAAGTAAAATTTCGAGTTTAGAAAAGCCTGAAAATTTGGATTGGCCGCGTAGCGAAGCGGAGCGGCCAATCCAAATTAGGCTTTTCTAAACTCGAAATTTTACTTTATGCGCCACGCGTATAAATCACTGAAGTATCGAAAATTTTAAAATATACGGCTTTAACAATCTCATATGTAAATGTGAATAAAATGTGAGTCAAATTCTGCGTTGTACCAATTGTTTAAAACAATGAGTATAGACAACCCAATAACTTTAACGTATATTGGGTTGCCTATAATCCTTGTTGTATGTATGTGTGATTTGAACTCAACTGTAAATCAGTGTTTCTAAGCGTGGCGCATGAAGTAAAATTTCGAGTTTAGAAAAGCCTAATTTGGATTGGCCGCTTCGCTTCGCTACGCGGCCAATCCAAATTCTTAGGCTTTTCTAAACTCGAAATTTTACTTCATGCTTAGTCTGGGAGTGGAAAGCACTCGTTAAAAGCCTCAAAATAACCGCTTTATAACAACGAATTCCCGCAAATTCAGAAAACTCTGTAATATCGGGATATGTATACTCAAAAGAAAAATTCCCTGTATGTATACTTAAAAGAAAAACTCTTTGTATATCTGCGACAGTAATAAACAATATGCAGTGTACAAAATATTGTCTTTTGATCACCGGAAAAATTCCTGCCTAAAATTAATCGCTTTTAACAAAGAATACCCGCAAATTTTAAAAACGCTGTAATTATTGGAATATGTATACTCAAAAGAAAAATGCCGTGTATGTATACTTAAAAGAAAAACTCTCTGTATATTCGAGATAGTAATAAATAATATGCAGTGTATAAAACATTTTTATGGGCACCAGAAAACTTCCAGGGCCTAAAGTGTTAATAGAAAATATCGGTAAACTTAGTTTCAGTTTTAGAAGAACTTTTTTTAACAAGAATTACATTTGAGTATTTTAAATTAATTCAGTTAAATCTTTAATTTGGTTGCCGTTCACTTTGTGGTACATCTTCATAACAAGTTAAGTGTTTTAATTAAATTGTTAATTCAGTTAACTTTACAGCAACCCAGGATTATTTACTATTTTTTCATAGAACATTATTCGATTTAAATTTTCTCTAAATAAATATGTGTTCTTTATTAAATTTATAATCATTAAGGTTGAATATTCTATAAATTATGCGGAATTTTATTTTAATTTCCACGGGGGAAATACACTTGTTAATTTAAGTGACATTATGATAACGATGACAAGAAGATAATGACGTGGAGTCTACCTGCACAACTCAAAAATAAGTTTATTATGGATACAAAACACCGACAACTTACCGTTGATAATTTGCAGGGATTGTAAAGATAACTAATCTTTTGAAAAATGGTCGTTGTAGGTAAACCACTAACGCAATATTAAGATAATTACTATACTCAACTTTCAAGGCCTAGCTCAGTCATATCGAATAACTAGCCATTTATTTATTGCGCTTATAGTAGTTTTACCAGATTGTTATATTTTATTCTTTACGAATTTATGTGAGATCGTACGTTCAATAAAAAAAATACCTCTAGAGTTCCATGATTTAATTTATGTTAAAATTTAAGTTAGCTACACGCCCTAGGAATTGACATATAAAACGCCAAACTTGATAATTATAATATATAATTTCAGAGTTGCCAACTAACAATATTTTGTTACAGGTTTTTTTTTTTATTGAAGATAAAGTTTTGAAAATTTGTATCTTGAAAAATCATTGCGATATTTGCATAAAATTTTAAGAGAAAATTGATAAAATTTTACTCTTTTAAAATATGTAAAAATCCAAAAATTCCTTATTATTCGATTTTCAGTTATTTTCAATTAAACGTCTAGAAGCCTAATTTTGTCTGAATTTTAGAGAGATAAAGTTTTGAAAATTTGTAGCTCGAAAAATCGTTGTGATATTTGCATAAAATGTTATGCTAATATTGAGAAAATATTGCTCTTTCAAAATATGCAAAAATTCAAAAATACCCTATTAATAGATTTTCAGTTATTTTCAATTAAACGTCTAGAAGCCTAATTTTGTCTGAATTTTAGAGAGATAAAGTTTTGAAAATATGTATCTTGAAAAATCATTGCGATATTTGCATGAAATTTTAAGAGAAAATTGATAAAATATTGTTTTTTTAAAATATGTAAAAATCCAAAAACACCGTATTAATAGATTTTCAGTTATTTTCAATTAAACGTCTAGAAGCCTAATTTTGTCTGAATTTTAGAGAGATAAAGTTTTGAAAATTTGTAGCTCGAAAAATCGTTGTGATATTTGCATGAAATGTTATGCTGATATTAAGAAAGTATTGCTCTTTCAAAATATGCAAAAATTCAAAAATACGCTATTAATAGATTTTCAGTTATATTCAATTAAACGTCTAGAAGCCTAATTTTGTCTGAATTTTAGAGGGATAAAGTTTTGAAAATATGTATCTTGAAAAATCATTGCGATATTTGCATGAAATTTTAAGAGAAAATTGATAAAATATTGTTTTTTTAAAATATGTAAAAATCCAAAAACACCGTATTATTAGATTTTCAGTTATTTTCAATTAAACGTCTAGAAGCCTAATTTTGTCTGAATTTTAGAGAGATAAAGTTTTGAAAATTTGTAGCTCGAAAAATCGTTGTGATATTTGCATGAAATATTATACGGATATTGAGAAAATATTGCTCTTTCAAAATATGCAAAAATACAAAAATACCCTATTAATATATTTTCAGTAATTTTCAATTAAACGTCTAAAAGCCTAATTTTGTCTGAATTTTAGAGAGATAAAGTTTTGAAAATTTGTAGCTTGAAAAATCGTTGTGATATTTGCATGAAATTTTATGCTAATATTGAGAAAATATTGCTCTTTCAAAATATGCAAAAATTCAAAAATACGCTATTAATAGATTTTCAGTTATTTTCAATTAAACGTCTAGAAGCCTAAATTTGTCTGAATTTTAGAGAGATAAAGATTCGAAAATTTATAGCTTGAAAAATCATTGCGATATTTGCATGAAATTTTAAGAAGGAATTGATAAAGTATTGCTCTTTTAAAATATGTAAAAATCCAAAAATACCCTATTAATAGATTTTCAGTTATTTTCAATTAAACGTCTAGAAGCCTAATTTTGTCTGAATTTTAGTGAGATAAAGTTTTGAAAATTTGTAACTTCAAAAATCGTAGTGATATTTGCATGAAATTTTATGCTGATATTGAGAAAATTATGTTCTTTCAAAATATGTAAAAATCCGAAAGTACCCTATTAATAGATTTTCAGTCATTTTCAATTGAACGTCTAGAAGAATAATGTTGTCTGAATTTTAGAGAGATTAAGATTTGAAAATTTGTAGCTTGAAAAATCATTGCGATATTTGCATGAAATTTTAAGAGAAAATTGATAAAATATTGCTCTTTTAAAATATATAAAAATCCAAAAATACCATATTAATAGATTTTCAGTAATTTTCAACTAAACGTCTAGAAGCTTAATTTTGTTTGAATTTTAGAGAGATAAAGTATCGAAAATTTGTAGCTTGAAAAATCATTGCTATATTTGAATTAAATTTGAAGAAGGAATTGATAAAGTATTGCTCTTTTAAAATATGTAAAAATCTAAGGATACTCTTTTAATAGATTTTCAGTTATTTTCAATTAAACGTCTAGAAGCCTAATTTTGTCTGAATATTAGAGAGATAAAGTTTTGAAAATTTGTATCTTGAAAAATTATTGCGATATTTGCATGAAATTTTAAGAGGAAATTGATAAAATATTGCTCTTTTAAAATATGTAAAAATCCAAAAATACCCTATTATTAGATTTTCAGTTATTTTCAATTAAACGTCTAGAAGCCTAATTGTATCTGAATTTTAGAGAGATAAAGTTTTGAAAATTTGTAGCTTGCAAAATCATTGCGATATTTGCATGAAATATTATGCGGATATTGAGAAAATATTGGTCTTTCAAAATATGCAAAAATACAAAAATTCCCTATTAATAGATTTTCAGTAATTTTCAATTGAACGTCTGGAAGCCTAATTTTGTCTGAATTTTAGAGAGATAAAGTTAAGAAAATTTGCATTTAGAGTTGCCAACTTACAATATTTTGCATGGCACTCTTACAGGTTGTTTTTATTGAAGATAAAGTTTTGAAAATTAGTATCTTGAAAAATCATTGCGATATTTGCATGAAATTTTATGCGGATATTGAGAAAATATTGGTTTTTCAAAATATGCAAAAATAAAAAAAATACCCTATTAATAGATTTTCAGTAATTTTCAATTGAACGTCTAGAAGTCTAATTTTGTCTGAATTTTAGAGAGATAAAGTTAAGAGAATTTGCATTTAGAGTTGCCAACTTACAATATTTTGCATGGCACTCTTACAGGTTTTTTTTTATTGAAGATAAAGTTTTGAAAATTTGTATCTTGAAAAATCATTGCGATATTTGCATGACATTTTAAGAGGAAATTGATGAAATATTGCTCTTTTAAAATATGTAAAAATGAAAAAATACCCTATTAATAGATTTTCAGTTATTTTCAATTAAACGTCTAGAAGCCTAATTTTGTCTGAATTTTAGAGAGATAAAGTTTTGAAAATTTGTAGCTTGAAAAATCATTGCGATATTTGCATGAAATTTTAAGAGGATATCGATAAAATATTACTCTTTTAAAATATGTAAAAATCCAAAAATACCCTATTGATAGATTTTTAGTTATTTTCAATTTAACGTCTAGAGGCCTAGTTTTGTATGAATTTTAGAGAGATAAAGTTTTGAAAATTTGTAGCTTGAAAAATCATTGCTATACTTGCATGAAATTTTATGCGGATATTGAGAAAATATTGCTCTTTCAAAATTTACAAAAATACCCTGTTAATAGATTTTCAGTAATTTTCAATTCAACGTCTAGAAGCCTAATTTTGTCTGAATTTTAGAGAGATAAAGTTAAGAAAATTTGTATTTATATATATATATATATATATATATATATATATATATATATATATATTTACCAAGGTTGATAAAAAAAGTTGTTTTTTTTAAATTAAAATAAAACAGTTTTTTACAAAAAGGGTTTTCTTATTGAAACAGCGTTTAAAACATTAACAATTAAATACATGTTTAAAGCACGTTTAAAACGTGTTTAAAACAGAACATACAGGGCATTTTTCTTTTGAGGCTACATATCCTGATAATTACAGCGTTTTTTTTTAATTTGCGGGAGTTCGTTGTTTCAAAGCGGTTAATTTGAGGCATTTAACGAGTGTTTTCCACTCCCAGACTAAGCATGAAGTAAAATTTCGAGTTTAGAAAAGCCTAAGAATTTGGATTGGCCGCGTAGCGTAGCGGAGCGGCCAATCCAAATTAGGCTTTTCTAAACTCGAAATTTTACTTCATGCGCCACGCTTAAAAACACTGATTTACAATGAAGTTCAAAAAACACACGCATACAATGATTATAGGCAACCTAATATACATTACAGTTATTGGGTTGCCTATAATCACTGTTTTAAACAATTTCTTTAGCGCAGAATTTGACTCACGTTTTATTTACATCTATATATCAGATTGCAAAGGCCGTATATTTTAAACTTTACGATATTTCAGTGTTTTATACGTGTGGCGCATGAAGTAAAATTTCGAGTTTAGAAAAGCCTCGAAATTTTACTTCATGCTTAGTCTGGGAGTGGAAAAACCCTCGTTTAAAGATTCAAATGAAAATCTTTTAAAAAAACAACGAATGTCGTAAAATTTACAGTATATGCATGAACGAAAAATTTCCTGTATTTAAAAATCACATTAATGCACACACAGTTGTAATATTTTATTGTAATAAAAAATGTTGTTTAATAATTTAATTTGAAATATCCTTAACAATTTAGCTCATACTTAAAAATTAATGAAGTAGTATAAAATATAATTTATCAAATTTAAGATAATGAAAAAAAAAACGTTTTAAACAAATTTAACGTTTATAACATGTTTTAAACAAATTTAATATTTAAAACATGTGTAAAGCAAAACCGTTTAGAGCACTACGGCTGGTTTTAAACATGTTTAAAACACTGTATTAAAAGAAAGTGTTTTTAACATAACAACCCTGATATTTACCATATAATAGCAGTTAGCGTTAAATAAACCTTATTTATTACTTTTAGCATAGTGATGAGCATTTTGATTTTAATCTGTTGTGTATATTGTTTGTGATTTTATATATTTTAACTTAATTATAACTTTTAACTTATTTTAGACTAAACATTATGTATTTATTTTAAATGGATATCCGTAAATAAACAATAACAATAAAGAATTATTATCATTATAAAATTAAATAAGACTTATAACTCCTAGTAATGTAATCAAAGAAATTGCAATATAAAATGGTCAATAAATTATAAATAATTTAACATATTTTTTGTATGAATTTTGTGATAAATTTTCATCATCAAGAAATCATATTTTGTAATTTTTTTGTTATGATATAAAATTTGCATCACTAAGAAATGATGTTTTGAAAATGTCTTGTTATAATATGAAATTTGCATCATTAAGAAATGATATTTTAAAAATGTCTTGTTAAAATATGAAATTTTAATCGTCCAGAAATCACATTTTTAAAATTGTTGACGAAATAGGCAATACTTTTTTATTAAGCTGAGTTGGCTATAAGATATAATGATAAGTACAGTGTTGAACTATATACTAAATCTGTTTTTTTTGTTTGCATCGCAAAAAAAAACTGATAATGTTGATGATTTTATCATTACAGGGTTGTACATCGAAAATTAATTAGAGTTTTTGGGTATTTTATCTACGTAATTTTTGATTTTTTACATATTTTAGGTATGAATTTTGTGATAAATTTTCATCGTCAAGAAATCATAGTTTTTTAATTTTTTGTTATTTATTTTTCTTTTTTATTTATTTATTTATTTATTCACGAGATACCTCTTTAACATTGAAATAATACAAAATAAGAAATAACAAAAGTTTAAGAGCCGCAGAATGACTACACACATACGTTATGATAACCACATTGCTAATTGTTATATGAAATTTACTTCATTAGGAAATGATGTTTTTAAAATGTCTTGCTATAATATGAAATTTGCATTATTAAGAAATGATATTTTGAAAATGTCTTGTTATAATATGAAATTTTAATCGTCTAGCAATCACATTTTTAAAATTGTTGACGAAATGAGCAATGCATTATTTATCAAGCTGAGTTGGCTATAAGACATAAAGACAAGTACAGTATTGAACTTTATACTAAATATGTTTTTTTACCATATATTTTTTACTGCTTGATTAAGCATGAAGTAAATATTACAGACTTTTCTAAACACGAAATATTTACTTCATGCGCCAGGCATTTGAAATTAATAAAAGTTTTTAGGTATTTTGTGTACGTAATTTTCCATTTTCTTACCATGTGTTTTCCACTGCTTGATTAAGCATAAAGTAAATATTTCAGACTTTTCTAAACACGAAATATTTATTTCGTCCTCCAGGCATTTGAAATTAATAAGAGTTTTTGGATATTTTGTCTACGTAATTTTCGATTTTTTTACCATGTGTTTTCCAGTGCTTCATTAAGCATTATGTAACTATTTCGTGTTTAGAAAAGCCTGAAATATTTACTTCATGCTTAATCAAGCAGTGAAAAACATTATAAAAAAATCGAAAATTACGTAGATAATTTCTTGAATTAATTTCTCATCTGGCACTTGGTGAAACATATTACACTATGTAAAGTTAATTAAAGGAAAGGCACTTGGTATTGTTTCACAATTAAATCTTTATTCCGACTAGTTTCGGTTTGTTAGACCATTTTCAAAGGAATGTACCCAAAAACTCTTACTAATCTTCGATGCAAAACTCTGTAATGATAAAATCATCAACATTATCAGTTTTTTTGCGTTGCAAATAAAATATATGCAGGAAAGCCAAAAAACTCAAGGTTGTATAACATTTCACAATAATGTCACGTATTGGCGAAAATATTTGTTTAATTGGTCCGTTTCCTAGAAGGTGGGTATCGACACAAATTGTGTACCCAAATGGACGTCACGCTCTATAGAAATAGAAAGTCCGTCACCGATTAATATAATTTCATTAATCATCTGGCTAATAGATATTATTAATCTCAATAAATCAAGTGTATCGATTTTACACAAAATATAAAAATATCTGATTTGTAATAACATACTCGTAGATATTTTAGGACTAGATTACTTTACATTAAAAATAATATCTCTAATCAGTCACACTAAAAAGGTTGTTCGATTAAAATAATCTTTTATTATCAAAATTATCATTGTTTGTACAAATATTGAAAGTAAAACCACAACAATTTTCATATGGGAAAATATTTGGAAATTTGAATGAACAATTTTTAATAATACCCTGAGTAAAAAAGGCACATGCGTGGAATTTTCCTTTTAAATATACATCTTTTATTATCAACATTACCATTGTTTGTACAACAATTTTCACTTGGGTAAATATTTGGAAATTTAAATAAATAATTTGTAATAATACTTCGAGTAAAAAGGCACATGCAGGGAATGTTTCTTTTAAGTATACAACATTACCAATCATTGTTTGTACAAATATTAATAGTAAAACCACTACAATTTTTATATGGGAAAATATTTGGAAAGTTGAATGAATAATTTTTAGTAATACCTTGAGTAAAAGAGGCACATGCAGGGAGTTTTCATTTTAAGTATACATCTTTTATTGTCAACATTATCATTGTTTGTACAAATATTGAAAGTAAAACCACAACAATTTTTATATGGAAAAATATTTTGAAATTTAAATAATTCATTTGTAATGATACATCCAGTAAAAAAGGCACATGCAGGGAATTTTTCTTTTAAGTATACATCTTTTATTATCAACATTATCAATCATTGTTTGTACAAATATTAATAGTAAAACCACTACAATTTTCATATGGGGAAATATTTGGAAATTTAGATATATAATTTTTAATAATACTTCGAGTAAAAAAGGCACATGCAGGGAATTTTTTTTTAAGTGTACATATCCTGATGTAGACTCTGTAAATTTTCACACATTCGTTGTTTTTTTAAAAGAGTTCAATTAAAAGCTTTAAACGAGTGTTTTCCACTCCCAGACTAAGCATGAAGTAAAATTTCGGGTTTAGAAAAGCCCCGTGAAAATTTGTCGAGGGTCGCGCAGCGACCCGAGACAAATTTTCTGGGCTTTTCTAAACTCGAAATTTTACTTCATGCGCCACGCGTATAAAACACTGATTTAGTGTGAAGTACAAAATATACTGCTTGAGTTTAATCTCATGTTAATAAATATTAGAAATTTTATTCCAATATTTAAGCGCCTAGAGCAATTTACTTTTTTTAATTATTCTTACACAACTCAAAGAAAATTTCCCAAATTTTGAAAGCTCAAGACTTGGCTAGACAAAATAAATATTTGAAAATAAATGAACATGGGATCAAACTCAGGCAGTATATTTCTAATTGATAAGAAATATACTGCCTAAGTTTGATCCCATGTTAATTCATTGTAAATTCGCCAATTTGAATTTTTGATTACATTAATTATTCCGCTTGTGTAACCCTTCAACACTCTGTGATTTTACAGATTTCAATCTGTTTGTACGATTATAGTAAATTACAAAAAAGATATATTATTATAAGAACGTTATGATTACAAGACCTCGATCAAATGCCTTTTGTAACTCAAAAACCTAACATTCAATTGTTTTTTATTCAATGTTGAAGTTAGAGAATGTATCACTGATGAACTGGTTTATCTATTAACGTATAAATCGTAAATAATGCTGTCTAAAATGTGCACTTTTTTCACCAGCATTTCTGTAAACTAGTAAAACTATTTTATCAGTATACACAAGAACTTTTTTATCTCCTGTGTATACCTTAATAAAACGCGAATCAAATGCATTGAATCCATTGTTTAATACTGTGATTATAGATAACCCAATAGCGTTCACATATATTGGGTTGCCTATTTTTTTTATCGATACAAAATTTAAAGAAATTGAGTGCTTTTTTTAAATACTAATAAAATTCATACGTTTTTCGAATATTATATGTTGAATATTATATTCTAACTGCAAAACTCACATTCTCCACATTTTCTAAAAAACTGAGTTCGTTGTTTTTTATGTCTACCATGTTAAAGTACACGTATTTTTGCAATTTGCTAAAAGTTTTCAAAAGTGGAGAATATGAGGTTTTTTTCTTCTTAGGTTTTACATTGATCTTAAAACATCCCTTCTTTGTATTTTGGTCCATAAAGTTGTAATAATCTTTCTTCGCAAGTCATTGATAAGGTCCACATTTCGTTCTAAAACTATATATTATTTTATTACACATCGTTTGCGTTTTACACAAAAAACATTTTCGTAATTTTATATATTAACTATATTTTAAACTTCACTTGCAATCAGTGTTTTATACGCGTGGCGCATGAAGTAAAATTTCGAGTTTAGAAAAGCCCAGAAAATTTGTCTCGGGTCGCTGCACGACCCGAGACAAATTTTCACGGGGCTTTTCTAAACTCGAAATTTTACTTCATGCTTAGTCTGGGAGTGAAAAACACTCGGTTAAAGCTTCAATTTGAACTCTTTTAAAAAACACTGATTTAGTGTGAAGTACAAAATAAACTGCTTGAGTTTAATCTCACGTTAATAAATATTAGAAATCTTATTCCAATATTTAAGCACCTGGTGCAATTTACTTTCTTTTAATTATTCTTACACAACTCAAAGAAAATTGCCCGAATTTTGAAAGCTCAAGACTTGGTTAATAAATATTTGAAAATGAATTAACATGGGATCAAACTTAGGCAGTATATTTCTTATTAATTAAGACACATCGTTTGCGTTTTACTAAAAAAAACATTTTCGTAATTTTATATATTAAGTATATTTTGAACTTCACTTGCAATCTGTGTTTTATACGCGTGGCGCATGAAGTAAAATTTCGAGTTTAGAAAAGCCCAGAAAATTTGTCTCGGGTCGCTGCGCGACCCTCGACAAATTTTCACGGGGCTTTTCTAAACTCGAAATTTTACTTCATGCTTAGTCTGGTAGTGGAAAACACTCGTTTAAAGCTTCAAATTGAACTCTTTTAAAAAAATAACGAATGTTGGAAAATTTACAGCGTCTACATCAGGATATGTACACTTAAAGGCAAATTTTAAAGCTTCTCTAAACCCGAAATATTACTTCATGCTTAACCTAGGAGTGGAAAACACTCGTTTAAAGCTTCAAATTGAACTTTTTAAAAAACAATCAATTTTCAGGCTTTTCTAAACTCGAAATTTTACTTCATGCTTAATCAAGTAGTGAAAACACTCGTTAGAAGCCCTGAACCCTTTTATAAAATCAACGAAGAAATTATGTATATATTGGAATAAAAGACGTTGCCTGTATTTTAATTTCTTAAAATTGTGAATAGTTATAATAAATCATCCGTTTGCAAGTGTATCATCAGGTCATTCTTCTATTGACGTATGGAAATTCCTTGATTTATTATAATCTGCAGACGGATTTTCAGAGTTCCAGTAAATTAATTATGCGGTCTTTCCCTGAAAAAAATGATTAAATATTTAATCTGCATGAGTTAGGTTTGTTGAAATCCCATGCACAAAATCACTGAATCGATTTTTACACCAGTAAAATTTCCAACAATTAATTTATATTCTGTAATTTTAAATTAAGTCGATATCTAGATAATTAACTAATTCTATATCGATAAAAATATACTCAGTTATAGAAAAAGAGTTGTACTTTTAATTAATTATAACTAAATTAACGTACAATGTATAATTTATGAGTAAATCGCGTAATTATCTTTTATAATACTAATTGCAGGCTAACTACAACTCCTAATAAGTAAGTAATGACTTTGAACTTTAAACCGAAGTTATTTCAATCGAATTGTAGGTGTAGCTCCTGTAAGTATGCATATTAAATTAATTAACTGAACTTTTTTACACTCGATAAGTAAATTAAGCTCTATTCTTTTCTTCTTCTTCTTCTTCTTCTGCGTAATTTATGGCCTCGGCTACTAGGCCCTGTTGACCAGTCTCAATAATTTTATATAGTTTAATAAATAGTTAAATAAATAGAGTTTCGTTATCCCCGAGGAAAGGAAAGGGATTTACGAGAAATACACACGTAGTTGCAAGGATAGGTTAAAATGAAAGGATTGTCAGGATATAGGTGATTGTAAAGGATGAAATAGAGATGATGAAAAAGGATTTGTATAACAACCACGTGTGGGTCAAACGCGAGCAGGGATGGAACGCACAACTCACGATCGACGTCCGCTCTGTTCGGGGTCCAGAACGGAACTTCCTCTATTCTTTTAAACAGTCTCTTAAAATAATTTCATAATATAATAAGTAATATATCATTTATGTTGAGTTTCACCAACTTTAATTAAATCTTATTTCACTAAAAAAGACTGTTATTCCTTACTTCACTTTTTATTTGTATCGATAGATGTACATTTCGAGACACAAAGTGCTCAAAATCTTATTTGTAGATTAAATTTATTTGTCGATTGGTATAGACATTATCTATGTCAAAAACATAAATCTTTGATTTGGTTGTCGTTCACTTTGTCGTACATCTTCATAACAATTTAATTAAAACATTTAACTTTGTATGCTACTTTTATTTAACTTTTCAGTGACTATAGTTTCGACTCCAAGCTAGTCATCACTTAGTTTGATAATGACTAGCTTGTAGTGTGGTTAAACAAAGTTAAATGCTTTAATTAAATAAACATAAATGTTTTTAAGAAACGATTGATTTTTTGACATGTATGTAACTATTACTAGGTTTTATTCTATGAATAACTATTGGTCGATATAATTGACGTTGATGAAACCCGCCATTAGACATTAAAACATTCTTCAAGCTCTAAGCTCATAGTAATAATTTTGCTTCCAACATAAATTATATATCTTTAGAGGAAATAATTATGTAAAAGGTGCAGCATTTTCCATGGTATTTTCACGTTTAGTGCCATTTTTATGAATCATATAATTTCCTTATTCAAAAAGATTGACATGCGATAAAAACTGTATTATGCCTTTTTTTAAGTAGAATACACTGACCATATTTTTACGAAAAATGCAATCGACTGAAATCATGGCAAACTATGATTTGTATTTAAAATAATAAAACTTTATGTCATTTCTCATAAAAGTTAAACTTTAAACAAGATATGATAAGAACGTATTCTACTTAAAAAAGTGCCGAGAGAAAGTTTTAACCACATGTCAATATCTTTTTAAATAAAGAAGTTATTTCAATATTAAAACATGGTGAAATTTTGAGTTTTGGCGTATATTTCGAAAATAATTGAAGATAGACATATTTTAATTAAGCACATGGAATAAGCTTCAAAAAAGAGCTTAGGAAGTATACATTACTTTTTGTCTATCATTTATTTAAATGGTATTTTACTTGAAGAAACCATTAGAAATGCCGCATCCTGTAAAGGGTGGTCTATATAGTGTTTTTTTGTTAAATCCATAAAAATTATCTTTTTTTTTCGGTGTATTACTGGTTTATTCGTAAGACCAAACATTCCCATTATTTATGGAACACGATTTCTTTCATGAAGCTGCCTCAGCTGGCTTCGCAGTAGCGCATCCTGTCAACCCAATTTTCCAAGATCTTGGTGACGGTTTCTGGCTCTATCTCACGAATTGCTTGCTCGATATTCGCCTTAAGAGCCTGAATCGTTAATGGATTGTTCGCATAACATCGGTCCTTCACGGCACCCTACAAAAAATAGTCTAACGGCGTCAAATCGCAGCTCCGAAGTGGCCAATTGACATCGCCGAGACGGCTGATAACACGATTACTGAACTTGGCACGCAAAAGATCGATGGGCATGGGCTGTATGGCATAGCGCGCGATCCTGCTGAAACCAAAGACGGTTTAAGTCCATGTCTTCAATTTCCGGCCACAAAAAATCGTTTATCATGCCTCTGTAGTGCTCACCGTTGACCGAAATGGCGTTTCCAGCAGCATTTTCAAAGAGAAATAGGCCAATGATGTCACCGCTTCAAAATCCGCACCAAACTGTCTCTCTGAGGATGCATTGGCTTCTCGGCGATCACGTGCGAGTTTTCCGATTTCCAGATGCAGCAATTTTGCTTGTTAACATAGCCGCCGAGATGAAAATGCGCCTCGTCAGAAATGATGATTTTTTGAGAAAAATCTTACTCCATTTCGAGCTACTCTAAGGCCCAAACTGAGAACTGAGAACTGAATAACGAACCGGATTGTCGTATGCCTTCAATTGCTGAGTTAATTGGACCTTGTAATAATGCGAGGTATTTTTGGGAAATTCGCATCAGACTAGTGCGTGAAATGTTGAGTTGGTGAGATCGATGGCGAGTCGATGTTCCAGAGCCTGTATTCACTGTACCGATGCAATTTGTCATCGGTGAGAAGTTGCACTGAAATTACGTCATTTTACTCCAAACGGTTGGGTAAATTCTTCCCAAAATTACGTCATTTCAGTGCAACTTTTTACGGATGATAAATTGCATCAGTACTGTGAAAACGGGTACAGGGCCCGTATTCACAACACCTATGCAATTTGTCATCGGTGAGAACTTGCACCAAAATGACGTCATTTTACTCTATACTGTTTGCGACTGACAAATTGCATCGGTGCTGTGAATATTCTCATCAGTGCGCACCGTACCACCGTTATCCACTAGCATGCCAGTCTCACGAACTTTTTTCACAAACTTGCGTACAGCAGGCGCGGTGGGTGCCTCATTTGGGCCAAAACTTCTTTTCAATAAACGCACTGTTTGGACTGCACAGCATTGACTTTGGAAATAAGTTTGCATTATTTCCCAACGTTGTTCAAGCATAGAGCGATTTATTTCGTTCCGCGGAGATATGATACACTGTCAAAATAACATATGCTTCAAACAGAAATCACTATAGATCAGTGATGGGGAAACTACGGCCCGCGGGCCAAGTCCGGCCCGCGGAGAGGTTTATTCTGGCCCGTTTAAGAGTGCCGTCGTGAGAATGTTTGAACGCGTTCTTACTTCGTAATGTGACGACCCGCATAAAAACTACCTACCTACGATTAAGCATTATTCTTTGGCCCGCTAGGATTGTCTGGTTATTACAAATGGCCCGTCTTAAAAAAAGTTTCTCCACCACTGCTATAGATGGACTACCCTTTACATGTCTCTGTCTGTCCGTCTGTCTGTCCGTCTATTTGTCTGTTGGTCTGTCCGTCTATCTGTCCATCTATCTATCTGTCCCTTTTTCTGTCTGTATGTCTGTCTATCTGTCTGCCTATCTGTCAGTCCTTCTGTCTGTTTGTCTATCTATGTGTCACTTAACACGATAACTCAAAAGTGTAAGAAGTTAGACTTATGAAATTTTATATTTAGCTTCTACACAAACATTGTAGATCTGTCTCAATTTTTGTGTAAGTAAATAAAATGTAACGTTTCGCATTACAAGTATAATAATAATAATAATAATAATAACCTATAAAAATCAATAGAGGTATTTTCCAGGGGGACAGCCTAAGCCCACTATGGTTTTGTCTAGCACTGAACCCATTGTCCGCACTACTCAACAGTTCAGGCTATGGATTCCAAACAAGGCAAGGATTGAGGACCAAGCATGTTATCAGTCACCTGCTTTATATGGATGACATTAAACTGTATGCCTCAAATGAACCACAACTGAACCAGCTTATCAAGATCACAGAGGACTTCTCCCGCGATATTCAGATGTGTTTTGGCCTGGATAAATGTATAACCCTTAATGTCAACCAGGGGCGAATAACACGAAATGACTTTGAAACGAAGGATGGAGGAAGCATTGAATCAATGGAAAGCACCGATGTTTACAAGTACCTTGGCATTTTACAGGCGGCACGTATCCAACATAAAACAGTTAAAGAAAATGCAACAGAAGAATACATCAAGCGGCTAACTGAGATCTTGAAATCGAAACTTAACGGGAAAAACACGTGTATAGCCATCAACACATACGCGGTACCAGTCTTAACCTATACCTTCGGAACTGTTAAGTGAACAAATACTGAGCTACAAAATATACAGACCAAAACACGAACAACGTTGACTAAATTTCGCGCCCATCACCCAAAGGCGGCAATAGAAAGGATACATTTGCCGCGCGAAATAGGAGGCCGAGGGCTCATTGATGTCGAGAGATTAAACGAAAAGCAGATTGAGAAACTACAACGCTATTTTCTCAGCAAGCAAACACCACTGCATGAAGCGATCCATCTTTCAGATAATAACTATACGCCACTGGACCTACTGCACTCTAACGAACAACCAATGCAATCAAATGCGGATTATGAACAAGGGAAAAAGCAATCTTGGATTGGAAAAGCACTACATGGGCTACACCCAAATGATCTTAGCCATAACTTTGTCGATCAGAAAGCGTCGAACAAATGGCTGACTTAGGCGGACCTGTTCATTGAGACAGAGGGCTTTATGATCGCTATTCAAGACCAGGTCATAGCTACGAAGAACTACCGCAAATTTATATTAAAAGAAGCTAATATTGTAGACAGTTGCAGGCGATGCCAGAATGCATCAGAAACTATCCAACACATCGCTGCTGCATGTGCAATGTTGGCACCCACAAGCTACCTGCAGAGACACGATCAGGTCGCTAGCATTGTACATCAAAAAATAGCTGCATTACACACCTTAACTGATGATAAAACTCCATATTATGAGTACCAACCAGCCAATGTCCTTGAAAACGACAAACATATATTGTACTGGAACCGGAGCATTATCACGGACAAGAGCATACCTTGCAATAGACCAGACATCACACTAACAGACAAAGAGAAAGATATAACATACCTTATAGACATTGCTATTCCTAATACTCATAACATGCAGGCTACCTGGCAGGAAAAAATTAACAAGTACAAACCCCTGGCAGACGAAATTAGGAATATGTGGAAGCAGAAAGAGGTATATGTCTTACCTATTGTAATATCGCCAACAGGAGTAATACCAAAGAAACTGCACGATAGCCTCCTGAAAATTAAGCTACCTCCACTCACCTACATTCAGCTCCAAAAGTCTGTAATTCTAAACACCACAGCAATAGTTCGTTCTCACCTCAATCTCCCTCCATAGCGATATGGACACTTGTTTTGGAAACCGTGTCCATTTACTCACCGTCAATTAAAAACGTGCTAAATTAAATAATAATAATAATAATAATACAATAAATAATAAAATAATAAAGAAATTAATTAAACCAAAATGGCAGACAAGACTAGAATCAAAAATTGAAAGCAATCATACTACATACATGCAACATAACACGAAATTTCCTCAACCAAAAATAGACTATGTCTGGACTTGGCCAGCGCCCGTCCAAGCATAATATAACCGACAACGGAGTCGAGTGGAAAGTTAATAATAATAATAATAATAGCCTTTATTGTCCAACAGGATTTCCTACTTACAGGACAATATAATTGAAGGTACAATGCAAAAAAAATTGGGTATTACAAGGGAAAAAAATACAATTTAATTTAATTTAGTATTTACTTCTAAATGTAAATAAATGTAATTATTATTATATTTCACTCTTTCGTGAATATTCTTTTAAATTCAACTTTGAAGTGGTTATATATAAAATTTCCATCGTTAGTTTTTTTTTTGCTGTAGGGTAGGGGGGAGTAGGCATACACAATCGTGCTCGTGATTTTTCAACGTCGGCCCCAAAATGGGTGTGAAAATTAGATTTACCTTCAAGATAAAAACGGTGGACTAGAAAAAGTAGTTTACTGGAGAGGCCCAGGTAAAAAGAACCAACCGACCGACACGACCTTTTCCCTTTTTTCCCTACCGAACAACATCAAATATTTATGTCCGAACTTCCAAAGACGACGAACACCCATCAGGAAAAAAATACTTACACATAAAATTATCCTTAAAAAGTGAAAATATTGAACCAATATAAATACTGATTCTTTCAAAAATATATATATCGATTCTGTTGAATAGATTAAATGTATAAACAATGGTTTTAATATTTTAATATTAAGTATTCACATAAAATTTAATATGATAAATTAATTTCTCACTTAACCCGTGGTGAAAAATATTTAATTAATATTAGAACAATGAATAAAACTCTTGGTTTGCTTCATTGATTTTAATTTTTACTCTAACTAGTTTTGACCTTACTTAGGTCATTATCAAGGAGATATGTGATAATAACCTAAGTTTGAAACTAGTTGGAGTAAAAATAAATATAAGTGAAACGAGCCAAGTGTTTTATTCCATGTTTTAATATTAAAATTTAATATTCTAACACAATATTTATGTGAATAATCACATACTATTTGTGTGAATACTTCACTATTCACATAAAATACAGGGAGTTTTTCTTTTAAGTATATATACCCAATACAGGGTATACGCTGTAAATCTTTAAATATTCGTTGTTTATTTTTAAATAGTTCAATTTGAATGTAAAAACGAGTGTTTTCCACTCCCAGATTAAGCATGAAGTAAAATTTCGAGTTTAGAAAAGCCTGAAAATTTGGTTTGGTCGCGTAGCGCGAAGCGCGGAGCGGCCAAACCAAATTTTCAGGCTTTTCTAAACTCGAAATTTTACTTCATGCGCCACGTGTAGAAAACAGAAATATTGTCAAAAGACGTATATTTCGAACCTGACTTAAAATTGATGTAAAAATTGATCACCATCACATCTAAGCGTTATATATTTTTAACTTTACTGTAAATCAGTGGTTTATACGCGTGGCGCATGAAGTAAAATTTCGAGTTTAGAAAAGCCCCGTGAAAATTTGTCTCGGGTCGCTGCGCGACCCTCGACAAATTTTCTACGCGGGGCTTTTCTAAACTCGAAATTTTACTTCATGCTTAGTCTGGGAGTGGAAGACACTCGTTACTTTAAAATACTTTACAACTGGTAAATATGTATCGTCGGATGCCCGTCTTACTGTAAGCAAATAATGGTTCCTAGGAGTTTTCAAATAGGTGAGTTACTCAACTGTTTCCAAGGCACTCTTTACAAAAAACAAAAGATTAAAATTTTACATATAAAAGGTACAATAAACTATAAGTGTGATACATTATTGAATTCAGAAAAAAATATTCTACCAAAAAATATAAAATTCCCAAATGACACCCATAAGAAAAACAAAAGTTGGCTATGGTTCCTGGGTAAATGTTACAGTTATCTTAAAATAAAATATGTAACCAGATTTATTGTTAAAAAATGCCTGTATAATGTCAAAGTTGTAAATGCCTAGATTCAATAGTTTTTAAATAAAAAAATAAAAACGAAATTTCAAAAAACCCGTTTTTTGGCAATATCTGAAAAACGAAAGAAGATATTTCAAATTTATTTTTAGATTATTATGGGGCCCTAAATTACGCAACTTTGCTCCAATTAACCGACTCTCTATCTTTTCAAATAACTGATATCCTCATACATTCTGTTGAAATACGGACACCCTGTATAAAAAGAGGCACACAGTTATTTATTAGAATTAGTTTTAATCAATTCGGCGGAGCTAAAAATTAATGTTCTCACTAACTGCAAAAACTGTACAAAAACAATATGTTTCCATGTGTCACATTCAGGGCAAATGTAAAGTTGACTTTCACTAACATTTATAAAACAAGAATGCAGACTGTTTACTGTTTATACTATTTACTATTTACGATACAAAAATATGTTTTTTACTATTAAATATTTCTTTCTAATCAATTGTTTCCTTAATTATCCATTTCCACTCAACATAATTCGTAGCAACAACAACAACTTAAGCTATCGCGAAAATTTCCGATAAACGCGGGCAAACGAAACGAATTTTCAAGAAAAAGCGGAATCGAAAGAATCCGATGGGAAATACGTACATGCATATGTAAATAAAATGACTCATTTAAAATAATTTACAAACATGAATTATTGTAATTTATTATAATGTATTTGCCATACATTCACTCGCACACGCATCATTAATATTTTATGTTTAATAATATTTTGTTAAATCATGCTACAATTTTATTCAATCGCCGTTAGATTCGTTTCACGCAATAATTACATGCAAATTGTTCATTTTAATTATTGAAATTTAATCAGCTGAAACAATCAATATAAAAATATATGTAAACTGCTGTGAGGTTAATTTATTGTGGTAAAATTTAGAAAATGAGTGCATTGTTTTGTGTAAAATAAAGTAAATACATTGATGTATACAATTAAATTTTGATTTTATTTTTAATGCTATGTGGCTTTGTTTAAAGGTCCATTTAGATTTTTAAATAACTAGAGCCGAATTTGTGGAAAATAATAAAACATGTTTGGGCATTTTATTAATTTCAACAAATATTTCAGCAATTATTAAATAATAGTTAATTAATTATTATTTATTGTAGAATCAAAAATCAAATGGCCATCGAAACAATAAATTCATAAAATAATTAAAATGTTAATGTTTTGCCAAATTATTAATTAAGAACGCTGAAATTATTAATTAATTATTTGTCAATAAATTGGCATTTTTATTATTTTAAAAATATTATTGATTTTCCCTAGTTTGCAGTTGAATATTTACATATAAAATAGAAAAAAATATAATTTACAAATGAATAATTATTTAAATATATCGAATGAACTTCACAATAAATCAGAGTTTGAACGCCTGGCGCATGAAGTAAATATTTAAAGTTTAAAAACCCACTAAGCAAAAAACAAATGTTTTAATGTTGATGAAACATTACTTGAATGGATTTGCTTAGTGGGAAAGCTTGAAAATTTGGTTTCAAATTTTCAGGCTTTCCCACTAAGCAAATCCATTCAAGTAATGTTTCATCAACATTAAAACAACGTTTAATGTTGCTACAATGTTGATAGAACGTTATTTGTTTGTTTTTTGCTCAGTGGGTTTCTAAACTTTAAATATTTACTTCTAAACTCCAAATATTTACTTTATGCTTAAGTAGCAAGGAGTGGGAACACATGTTCGGTGAAAACTTATGATCATATAAAAAAAGTTAGTCTTTAGTTTGAAATTAAATTATTTAAAATATGTTTACAAGAGAAAATTCCAATATTATGCTATTTATTTAATAACATTCTTTACCTGTATTGATCTATAACAAAATAAAAACAACATCAAAATAATATAAGTACTTCGTAATTTTTTAAATGAAATAAAAATTGAATTACAATTTTTTGACAACATTCACTTCCTATAAATAATTGAGGGGCTTATTGTAATAACATGTTTTTTTTTAATTTGTGGGAATTCGATGTTTCAAAGGTTAATTTGAGGCTTTTAACGAGTGTCATCCACTCCCAGACTAAGCATGAAGTAAAATTTCGAGTTTAGAAAAGCCTAAGAATTTGGATTGGCCGCGTAGCGAAGCGGAGCGGCCAATCCAAATTAGGCTTTTCTAAACTCGAAATTTTACTTCATGCGCCACGCTTAAGAACACTGATTTACAGTAAAGTTCAAAACACACACATACAACAACGATTATAGGTAACCTAATATACGTTAGAGTTATTTGGTTGCCTATAATCACTGTTTTAAACAATTTTTTTAGCGCAGAATTTGACTCGCGTTTTATTTACATCTATATATTAGATTGCTAAGGCCGTATATTTTAAACTTTACGATATTTCAGTGTTTTATACGCGTGGCGCATGAAGTAAAATTTCGAGTTTAGAAAAGCCTAATTTGGATTGGCCGCTCCGCTTCGCTACGCGGCCAATCCAAATTTTCAGGCTTTTCTAAACTCGAAATTTTACTTCATGCTTTGTCTGGGAGTGGAAAACCCTCGTTTAAAGATTCAAATTACAATCTTTTAAAAAAACAACGAATGTCGTAAAATTTACAGTGTATGCATGAAAGAAAAATTCCCTCTATTTAAAAATTACATTTATGCACACACAGTTATGATATTTTATTGTAATAACATGTTATGTTTAATAATGTAATTTGAAATATGTTCAACAATTTATCTAAAATTTAAAAACGTGAACAGAGAATCTTAATGAAGTAGTATATCCTATAATGTTGCAAATTTAAGATATTAAAAAAAAAACGTTTTAAACAAATTTAACGTTTAAAACATGTTTTGAACAAATTTAAGATATGAAACATGTTTAAAACAAAACTGTTTAAAACACGACGGCTGTTTTTAAACATGTTTAAAGCACTGTTTTAAAACAAATCGTTTTAAACATAACAACCCTGGTTTGCATGCGAATATGAGCTACTGTAGCTTTTTATATTCCTGCTTAATCAAATCGAAGAATAATACAGCATTTTTGGTTGTGTTATTACAATCAGTCATTTACGACAATATTTAAAAAAAAATATGTGCTTCAATATTTTTTTAATAAAATAAAAATTGAATGACAATTTTCTAACAACTTTAACTTCCTATAAATAATTTATTTAAGATAAAAATATGAGTGCCTTTTTATTTTTTTTTAATGAAATCAAAATTAAACGACAATTTTCTGAAAACATGCACTTCCTATAAATAATTCATTTACGACAATATTTAAATATTTTAAAAAATCGATTATTCCCATTTTGTTAATACATTTGGGGAAATTCTAGTTTAAATTAACAGTATCTAATTGCCGTTATCTGGCGCAGATAACGAAACGATGTAATCGAACGTTTTCCATTCTAATTAGTTTTTTATCAGCTGAGCACAAACTATAAATATATGTGTATAACCTACATAAATACGGATGTAAAATTCAATACATAATTTCACGTTTGATAAATATAATTGCACTTTTATCGCCGCTCGCGACGCTATTAAACAACCCACTTAAATGGCAAAAAATATTTTATAAAAATAATTACTAATTTCCAGGTAATAATGCGTGGTATTAATTATGGAAATAACGAGTGTAGCAACTACACTTCTATTAATATTAAAATATTGATTTTTATTTTTATTACGTATGAAATATGCTTGATTTATTTCTTGTTGTAAATTGTACGAAAGATTATTAAATTATAGGGTATGATGTATAATATTAAGTTATAAATTTATTCTCATTAATTTTTTGTTTGGTGTTGTAGGCGTTCACTTTGTGGTACATTAATTTTTGCTTGTATATTTTTTATGTACACTTCTGTGCAATAAAATTAAACACAAGTCTCATAACAATTTTTTACAATATTTTAGTTGTATATTTCGAGTCGGTGTTAATTGCCTAGCAGCAGTTTCAATAAATGATACAACACTATAACTTGAAAATACCACCATTATTAAAAAAAAAACAAAACTATGACCTTTTGAAAAAAACGCTCGTAATAAACACAACAAAGCCGAAATAGAAAAGCCATCTTCTATTTTAGTTAGAATTCGAATTTTTGAATTGTTGTATAAATGACGCAATATTTTAACATTACGGAAATTGACATATGTATTTACATATTTTGTAACTAGGAAACTCATCACGTCCGTTTTAAACTATAACAGATTTTGTGTACTTAATTTTATTGCACAGAAGTGTACAATAAATAATACATAGATACACAATTTTTAGTTGTAATTTTATATTTTAAAACGTTTTCTTTTACTCCAACTTGTATCTCAATTATTCACTTTTGCTATTTATTTATTTGTAACGAACACTTGTATAATTATGTTAACATAATAATACTAACCACGAAATCAAAAAGATATTTTATCTTATCTAACCAAAGTGGAAAGAATTTTTGCCAATCGAAAAAAACCCACTCGGATTTTATTTACAGCACATAAAAATACAACAAAACCTACTTATAAATGTTGATTATTTATATAACCAAGTGTGTATGCTTATATCTGATTAATCACTTCACGTAAACTCGAAACAATACAGTTGCTTATATCTGGTTTAAACAAAAAAAAAACATTGATTTTTTACTTTCCCCCGTACGTAATACAAAGGGAAAGTATTGTTTTCGTGAAAATTTTCGAATCAAAAATTTTAGCGGAAATATCCGTTTTGAGGTCCCCTGAGTCGAATAAGACCATTTTTAAAAAATGTCTGTCTGTCTGTGTGTCTGTGTGTGAGTCTGTGTGCGCTGTACCGCAAAAACCGCTAAAGATATCGAGATGAAACTTGAAACTTAAGCTTTTTGTTACAATCGGAAGAACTGAAAAGCTTTTGGTGAAAATCGGAAAACCGGAAGTGGTACTTTACTCTTAGCGTTTTTCAGTTTTTTCAGATTTTTTCAATAAATGTTCATCAAACAAAAAATTCTTTCAAATAAAAGTTGTAGATAATAACAAAATGAAGATGTATTGTTCATTTACTTTTTGTCATAGCACTCTTAGTTTCTGAGATATTTCAAAAGATGTTTGTTTTATCTAGTTATTGGTGTGTGACAGTGTATGTGTCGATACAATTGAAAAATGTTTCAAATAAAAGTTGTAGGAAATAAAAAACTAAAGATTTTTTGTAGATTCACTTTTTGTCATAGCACTCTTAGTTTTTGATATATTTAATAAATAGTGTTTTTTATCAAGTCATTGATTTGTCAGTGTATGTGTTGATACAATTGAAAAATGTTTCAAATAAAAGTTGTAGGTAATAAAATATTAAATTTTTGTATCTTTACTTTTTGTCATAGCACGCTTAATTTTTGAGATAATTAATAAATAATGTTCTTTTATCTAGTCATTGGTTTGTGTCAGTGTATGTGTTATTACAATTGAAAAATGTTTCAAATAAAAGTTGTAGTTATCAAAAGTTGAACACATTTTGAAAATAATAATGCTAAAAATATTTTAAAAGTGATTTAATACGCAATTTACGGGGGAGAGTACTATGATGGACACATCACCATTTTTTAACTAAAACATTACACTAAAAAATACTGTTATTCCTTACTTCACTTTTTATTTGTATCGTTAGATGTACATTTCGAGACACATGGTGCTCATTATCAATAACAAACTAGTTTATTATTGATAATGAGCACCTTGTGTCTCGAAATGTACATCTAACGATACAAATAAAAAGTGAAGTAAGAAATAACAGTCTTTTTTAGTGTAATAATCACTTCACGTAAACTCAAAAACGTACAGTTAAAACATTACAACATATTTTTTATTCGGTTTTTTCGTATTCTTATACAAGCTTAAAGGTGTAATGCGATTCGATAATTAATTCTGAATAGAAAATCCAAATAAAAGAAAAATATTGTATGGTTCTTTATTAAGGCTCAGGAGCCCATTAAAATTCCCAGATTAAGCATGAAGTAAAACTTCGAGTTTAGAAAAGCCTTAAACATTTCAGGATTTTCTAAACTCGAAATTTTACTTCATACGCCACGCGTGCAATACACTAATTTAAAGTGAAGTTCAAAATATACTGCGTAGGTTTGATCACATGTTCATTAGTCTTACAAATGTTTATATGGAATACGTGAAAGTATAATTAAAAGAAATAATTCCTGTATGTGACTATAAATCAATATTATTTTTTAAATATTTTGATTATTATATTTTCTATTAAAAATCAGCTAAACATTACATATGTTTAGTCGATTGTTTATAGAAATGATGTTATATTAATATTTATATAAAAAAATTCTAGTCACCTATTTAGAATATTAATGGCCTCTGAATAAAGCATTTTTTTGTTAATAAATTTATTTGAATGCATTAAAATTAATTTAATATAAGGTAATACATATTTAAGCATATTTTTATTTTTAAACAATTTGTTGTGGAATAATTCTTGTTTCACTTAGTTTATTAAATTTTTTTTTAAAAAAGTGTATCTATTCACAACGATTGTTTAACAGGTGTATTTAATCTTCAGATGAGCGGTCGATTGTTTATAGAAATGATGTTATATCAATATTTATATAAAAAAATTCTAGTCACCTATTTAGAATATTAATGGCCTCTGAATAAAGCATTTTTTTTGTTAATAAATTTATTTGAATGCATTAAAATTAATTTAATATAAGGTAATACATATTTAAGCATATTTTTATTTTTAAACAATTTGTTTTGGAATAATTCTTGTTTCACTTAGTTTATTAATTTTTTTTTTTAAAAAGTGTATCTATTCACAACGATTGTTTAACAGATGTATTTAATCTTCAGATGAGCACAATTTTCATTTTTTTAATCAACTCGATTTTATCCATTTCTTACAACAACAAACAATCTTTATTGACAACAGTAGGTATTACATAACATGTATAATTAATTATTTTATTTTATTTTGTATGAGTGCTGATCCTGTTGCCAATCGGCTATCGACCCGTGGTCTTTCCGCCAAAATTGTCAATTGTCATGAAATTGTCAGTAGGTACGTCAGTTAGTGTCCTGATGAAATGATGAGATGAATTGAAATATGGTGGTGGCTGGGTTTTTGAATTTAGGAAGGATGTCAGGATTACGTGGCAGACACATATGGAGTAAGGTCTCTATATTATATGGGTTGGTTGCGAATTTTTCGGCAAGGTAAATTAGGCGTTGTTCAATGGGAATTATTTTTGTTTTTTCTTAGAGGAGAGTATTCGAAGGGTTGTGTAAGGGATTGTTGGGGTGTCTCATCTTAGTCAATGAACGTAGGGCTGAACGTTCACCAACCTGAATGTGTTTTAGCACAGATGGACGTGGATTGAGGAAAAGGATGGCTGCATAGTCAAGAAGGGGGCGACAAATCATTTTATAAATATGGACCGCGGTGTTGGTCGAGATTCCTTGGTTTTTATATGTAAGAGATCTGAAGTGACGCGATCTCTTCTTGACTTTGTCTTTAAGGGTTAGGGCATGGGTTTTAAAAGTAAATTTGGGGTCGAAAATCACGCCTAGGTATTTGCAGGTAGAGGAAGGTGAAATTAGGTTATTAAATAGGGAAATTGAAAATGGCGAATTGTTTGGGCGGTGGAAAGGGATAAGGAGTTTGGATTTGTTAGGGTTAATAGAAATTCTTCATTTTGCGAACCACGTTTGAATAGTGTCGATAAGGTCTTGAAGGGTGGTTAATGCTTTTTCAAACGTGGGCGCGTGTGTGATAAGGGCTGTGTCGTCTGCGTATAACAGAGGGTACGCGGTAGGGTTAAGGAATTTTGGGTCTGGATTATACATATCTAGGACAAATAGGTTGTAAAGAAGAGGTGAAAGAGGTGAGCCTTGGGGAACCCCTTGTTCGGGGGTAAAGGATCTTGAGAGGGTGTTGTCCATTTCTTATTATTTAAGGAAAACAGATATTAACTGCATTTTGCATCTACTTAGTTTTCTCAACATTTAAAATAACAATTTTTTTCTCTGTGTACTAAAGGATAAGTTCATTTTTTCTTTGGGTTATAAGAACTTAATATTTCAATTAAATAAATTTGGGAAATGCAGTTAAGAGATAAATACATTATTGCTCATTAGATAAATTAAATTTATACATAATTTAAGTTTCCAAGATTTTTTGAATTGATTAAGTTAGACTTTGGTTATTTTTGATGGCTTTTCGTAAATCTTTAAATAATATTGTGTGTGTTATTTAACTGTTAATTTAATAGGTTAGGTTAGGTTAGCCTTCGAATGTTTAAAATTATTTAATAAATAAGGTTAGGTTGAAATCTAGATTATTATCTTTAAAATCATTTTCAGTTATTTAATGTTCTTATCAAAGCATTCAGTTTGAAGTTTCGAACGAGCGTTTCCACTCCCAGACTAAGCATGAAGTAAAATTTCGAGTTTAGAAAAGCCCCGTGAAAATTTGTCGAGGGTCGCGCAGCGACCCGAGACAAATTTTCTGGGCTTTTCTAAACTCGAAATTTTACTTCATGCGCCACGCGTATAAAACAGTGATTTGACGAGAAATTTAAAAACACACTTATGACATTTTTCATATAAATCCTCACAATTCGAATTATTTTTGACGATGCAAATCCTTTTGTGAGTATTCGAATCCTTTTATAAGTATTCGATTCCTTTTATAAATATTCGAATCCTTTGATAAATATTCGAATTCTTATTCAAATCACCCACATTTGGGTTTGAATACGAATCCTCTTAAATAAATGTAACGAATCCGGATCACGAATCCAGTTGAACTAAAGTATTCGAATGCCTCTTTTGAACCCTCTAAAAGGATTCGAATCCAGGATTCGATTCCTGAATGATTTGAATCCTGCCCAGCTCTGGCCGTCGGTTATATCTGATAGCCTCTAGTATTAAATATAACCAAAGGCTAACCTAACCTAACTTATGAAATAACCGTACATAATCGAAGGCTAACCTAATCTATCAATATATAAGCGAAGGCTAACCTAACCAATTAAATATACCAGAAGGCCTACCAGACCTTACCTATCAAATATAACCGAAGCCTAATATAACTTATTAAATACCCTAAGGCTAAACTAACCAAACCTATGAAACAACCGAAGACTTACTTAAACTAACTTATCAAATACCCTAAGGTTAACCTAACCCACAACGGATGGCTAATTTAATCTAACTTATTAAATATCCTAAGGCTAACCTAACCAAACCTATGAAACAGCTGAAGCCTAACCTATTGTAATCTTATTTTATTTAATCTACTATTATATTATCATGGCACTGATCATTAAAGTAATCTAGCCTAAGGCAATGTGATTGAACCTAGCCTAAACTAATAACCGCAAACTTTTATTTCTATTATTTATACGTTACTTTTAATAAAATTGAGATTTTTCATTGTTCTATAGACATTTTTGTTGTTGGCACTCCCAGAACCAAAATACCACTCCATGAACGTACTCGAAAGTGCAATTAGAGAACGTAACGTTCTCACTCTAGTGAAGTAAACACTTGATCAACCTCTAACTCAACAAGTTGTCAGCGGATTTTCATTAAACGTAAACATCCTTTTTAGTTTTAAACTAATTTTCGTATTGAGTTAAAACTTAATAAATAACTGTCTGAACGATTATCAGTTTCATTTCTCTTAACGTAAGAATTTATTTATTGTTAGAATTATATAATTTACACTATATTGGAATTGTACAAGCACGAGTAATAATAAAATTAATAAATAAAAAACTCTTAGATTGATTTTTATAAAACTTTGTTTGAAAATGAAAAAACCTATGCAAAAATCTAAAAACACCCAATCGTCATTCAAAATTTAATTTCGTATTAAGCCTGATTTTTGTTTTATTGAATATTCAAAATAATTTATCATGATTTAAATACATTTTAATGGATTTTCAGAAAAATCTCATGAAAATCTATTCACTAAGAATCATAATATCATTTTTTCATAATGTTTATATTGTAATCATTTAATTATAGAGAAATCCCTCAAAATTAACGTAAGAATCTCCGGAAGCTTGGATATTAATAAATTATTATTATTATCAATAAAACAAAGCCTATTATTCATGGTTGAATTCCCCGTTACGAAGTTTTTTGAGAATCTGTTAACACATATAAAATTTTAAATTTGATTTTAGTTTGAATAAAACACT
The DNA here is from genome assembly GCA_932526585.2 of Philonthus cognatus. Taxonomy (NCBI): domain Eukaryota; kingdom Metazoa; phylum Arthropoda; class Insecta; order Coleoptera; family Staphylinidae; genus Philonthus; species Philonthus cognatus. The sequence continues at coordinate 49,882,855 of OW052247.1, read as the reverse complement.
TATTACTTTCAAACACTTTATTGTACTCGCGACAATTGTTTCGCTACACTGTAGCTTCTTCAGGCGAAACAATTGTCGCGAGTACAATAAAGTGTTTGAAGGTAATAAGTGTTTTATTTAAACTAAAATCAAACTAAAATGAACTGTCAACTAATAACTGCCTCAACAATTAAGTTTTTAAAGTGTTGAATTTAGCTTTTATTTCAATTTTACGTGTAAGTTAATTAAACCATGCTATTTCAATTTTAACCATGTTTAAAGAAAAATCTAATTTATTAGCAAGAAATAGTTGAGTTTTATAACATTTTCTGCCTTTTTTGCTGGTTACTATTCTGGTTTACGAGCACGAAATGTGGAAACTCTAGGCACTTTGAACGTTTCCAGTGTTGCAAGTTGTGACGATTTATCAATTTGATGGGCCCATTTGCAGAGCTGGGAAGGATTCGAATCCTGGATTCGAATCCTTTTAGAAGATTCAAAAGAGGCAAAAGAGAGCTGGATTCGTGATCCAGATACGTTACATTTTTTTAAGAGGATTCGTATTCGAATCCAAATGCAGGTGATTGGAAATGTGGAAACTCTAGGCACTTTGAACGTTTTCAGTGTTGCAAGTTGTGACGATTTATCAATTTGATGGGCCCATTTGCAGAGCTGATAAGGATTCGAATCCTTTTAGAAGATTCAAAAGAGGCAAAAGAGAGCTGGATTCGTGATCCAGATACGTTACATTTTTTTTAAGAGGATTCGTATTCGAATCCAAATGCAGGTGATAAAAGGATAAAAGGATTCGAATATTTATAAAAGGATTAAAATATTTATAAAAGGATTCGAATACTTACAAAAGGTTTCCAATACTTACAAAAGGATTCGAATATTTATAAAAGGATTCGAATACTTACAAAAGGATTCGAATCGTCAAAAATAATTCAAATTAATTGTGATGATTAACATAAAAAAAATCGTGTTGTGTATTTTTAAGTCTCTCCTTAAATCACTGTTTTATACGCGTGGCGCATGAAGTAAACTGTCGAGAAAATTCCATGACTTTCTCTGACTTTCCCGGTTTTAATGATATTCAGTGAATTTTTTATTTACGTAATTTTCAGGCATTCGTCGATTTTATAATAGAGTTCAATTTGAAGTTTTGAACGAGTGATTCCACTCCCAGGTTAAGCATGAAGTAAAAATTGTACTTCATGCGCCACGCGTACAAAACACTGATTTGAAGTGAAGTTCAAAAACGCATAAATACATCTTAAATCAGAGTAACACGGAATCAGATATTTAGTCTGTTATCAACGATGTATAGTGTTAATAATAAATAATTAGATTTTGAATATTTTTGATAAAACAAGTGGTAACGATATTTATATGTTAATGGTTGCAAAAAAATAATAAAATAAAATTTATTCTTGAAGGATTTGCATTCGTGATTCGAAAAAACAGGCTTCGAATCTTTGATTCGAATCATATTTATCTCTTACGAATCTTTTATACGAGTATTCGTGATTCGAATCATATTAGGTGATTCGGATTCGTGATTCGAATCCTTTTTATGGAGAGTCGTCCCAGCTCTGCCCATTTGGCAACGATATTTTTAAATGACGACTAGGAAATTTGGCGACTGTCTATGGCAGTGATGGGGAAGCTACGGCCCGCGGGCCAAGTCCGGCCCGCGGAAAGGTTTAAACCGGCCCGTTTAAGAGTGCCGTCGTGAGAATGTTTGAACGCGTTCTTACTTCGTAATGTGACGACCCGCATAAAAACTACCTACCTACGATTAAGCATTATTCTACGATTGTCTGGTTATTACAAATGGCCCGTCTTAAAAAAAGTTTCCCCACCACTGGTCTGTGGCGATAATTGACGATTTTTGTCAAATAATTTTTTGTTTAAATTAAAATATAATTTCGAGAATTATTGTTTTCGTTTTTAGAACTTCATTCTAAATTAGTGTTTGATACGTATTTAGTTTGATTTATTCTTTTAGATCTTGAAAATTTGAACCAATCCAAATTTTTAGGATTTTCTAAATTCAAAATATTTGCTTCGTGCGCCAGGTGTAATAAACACTGATTTATTGTGAAGTATTAAAAATACTTTATTTGTCTTAGCAATAACATAAAATTATAAATTAATCAAGAAATTGATATTTTGATGTATCGACGATTTCTATTCCAGCTTATTCTGGCTGAATTAAATAATTTTGACAATCGGAATGATATTCGCATATTAGCAGTAAATTTAGCAGATATATAGAAAAGTAATCGAATCTTTGCTTATACAAACAATACATTTAAAAAAACCTTCATTTGAAATTGTTAGTGCTAATAATATGTATTTGTTGAATTTTACTTTTATGCGCTCTGTTTAAATTGAAAGTAGAGTGTATATTTTTTAAGTAAATTAAATTTGAAAAATGTTTTTTTTTTTAAATTTTACATTACGTAGGCGATTTTTGGCGACTACATTTGCCTTTATGGCGACCAGTTGTCTAATTCATCTGGCAACACTAGACATTTGCTGTGTTTCCTAAAGCTATTTGAAGGTTAAAGTCAGATTTAGTACAGATTCAACAACAAACTCTAAGAATCTAAAGGTATCCGGCATTGCATACACCAATTGACGTTTGTTGGCTAAACTAGAATAATTATTACATATAATGTGGACTTGTTAAGGTTAATTCATTGTCAGATAAAATAATTACACTTATTTTAAATAATATTTTGTTAACTCCTTGGCGATGACACCCGGGCCGGCCCGCACCCACCATACCTCCATTGCTACGCCTCTTGGGCCCAGTTGTAGTAAGCCTTATGGGAAATCCGCCTGTTAACAATAATTTATTTACTTTGCAAATAAAACAATATTTTTTAATAATTTAACTTAGTATTACATGTGAAGAAGGCTGTAGCCAGGGGGGATATGGAGGTTCAACCCCCCTCCCCCGAAATTTTCAAAATGGTAAATATTACTATGTAAAAACCAGGGTTGTTGTGTTTAAAACACTTGGTTTTAAAACAGTGTTTTAAACATGTTTAAAAACAGCCGTCATGTTTTAAACGGTTTTATTGTAAACATGTCTTAAACGTGAAATTTGTTTAAAACGTTTTTTTTTCACTTTCCCCTGTATGTAATACAAAGGGAAAGTATTGTTTTCGTGAAAATTTTCGAATCAAAAATTTTAGCGGAAATATCCGTTTTGAGGTCCCCTGAGTCGAATAAGACCATTTTTGAAAAATGTCTGTCTGTCTGTCTGTCTGTGTCTGTGTATGTGTCTGTGTGCGCTGTACCGCAAAAACTGCTAAAGATATCGAGATGAAACTTGAAACTTAAACTTCTTGTTACAATCGGAAGAACTGAAAAGCTTTTGGTGAAAATCGGAAAACCGGAAGTGGTACTTTACTCTTAGCGTTTTTCAGTTTTTTCAGATTTTTTCAATAAATGTTCATCAAACAAAAAATTCTTTCAAATAAAAGTAGATAATAACAAAATAAAGATGCATTGTTCATTTACTTTTTATCATAGCACTCTTAGTTTTTGAGATATTTCAAAAGTTGTGTGTTTTATCTAGTTATTGGTGTGTGACAGTGTATGTGTCGATACAATTGAAAAATGTTTCAAATAAAAGTTGTAGGAAATGAAAAACTAAAAATTTTTTGTAGATTTACTTTTTGTCATAGCACTCTTAGTTTTTTAGATATTTAATAAATAGTGTTTTTTATCTAGTCATTGATTTGTGTCAGCGTGTGTGTTGATACAATTGGAAAATGTTTCAAATAAAAGTTGTAGGTAATAAAATATTAAAGATTTTTTGTATCTTCACTTTTTGTCATAGCGCTCTTAGTTTTTCAGATATTCAATAAATAGTGTATTTTATCTAGTCATTGGTTTGTGTCAGTATGTGTTGATCCATTTTGAAAATAATAATGCTACAAATATTTTAAAAGTGATTTAATACGCAATTTACGGGGGAAAGTACTATGATGGACACATCACCATTTTATTATCTTAAATTTGCTTAATTATATTTTATACTACTTCATTAGGATTTTTTGTTTACGTTTTTAAATTTTAGCTAAATTGTTGAAGATTTTTCAAATTACATTATTAATAATAACATTTTATTACAATAAAATATCACAACTGTGTTTGCATAAATGGGATTTTTAAATACAGCGATTTTTTTTCAGGTATTCGTTGTTTTTTCAAAAGATTTTAATTTAAATCTTTAAACGAGGGTTGGTTTTCCACTCCCAGACTAAGCATGAAGTAAAATTTCGAGTTTAGAAAAGCCTGAAAATTTGGATTGGCCGCGTAGCGAAGCGGAGCGGCCAATCCAAATTAGGCTTTTCTAAACTCGAAATTTTACTTCATGCATATAAAACACTGAAATGTCGTAAAGTTTAAAATATACGGCTTTAGCAATCTAATATATAGATATGAATAAAACATGAGTCAAATTCTGCGCTGAACAAATTGTTTGACAGTGATTATAGGTAACCCAATAACTCTAACGTATATTAGGTTGCCTATAATCGTTGTTATATGTGTGTGTTTTTTGAACTTCAATGTAAATCAGTGTTTTTAAGCGTGGCGCATGAAGTAAAATTTCGAGTTTAGAAAAGCCTAATTTGGATTGGCCGCTCCGCTTCGCTACGCGGCCAATCCAAATTCTTAGGCTTTTCTAAACTCGAAATTTTACTTCATGCTTAGTCTGGGAGTGGAAAACACTCGTTAAGAGCCTCAAATTATTCGCATTTAAACAACGAATTCCCGCAAAATTAAAAAAAGCTGTAATTATCGGGATATGTATAGTCAAAAGAAGAATGCCCTGTATATTCTGTTTTAAAAACGTTTTAAATGTCTTAAACAAGTTTCTCGTGTTTGACGTGGTAAAAGATTTTTTAAATCGTATTAAACGTGTTATAAATATGTTTTAAACACGTTTTAAACACATTTTAAACATGTTTTTAATTGTTAATGTTTTAATGTTTAAATTTCGAGTTTAGAAAAGCCTGAATATATGGATTGGCCGCGCAGCGAAGCGGAGCGGCCAATCCAAATTAGGCTTTTCTTAACTCGAAATTTTACTTCATGCGCCACGCATATAAAACACTGAAATGTCGTAAAGTTTAAAATATACGGCTTTAGCAAAACTAGATGTGAATAAAACATGAGTCAAATTCTGCGCTGAACAAATTGTTTGACAGTGATTATAGGCAACCCAATAACTCTAACGTATATTAGGTTGCCTATAATCGTTGTTATATGTGTGTGTTTTTTGAACTTCACTGTAAATCAGTGTTTTTAAGCGTGGCGCATGAAGTAAAATTTCGAGTTTAGAAAAGCCTAATTTGGATTGGCCGCTCCGCTTCGCTACGCGGCCAATCCAAATTCTTAGGCTTTTCTAAACTCGAAATTTTACTTCATGCTTAGTCTGGGAGTGGAAAACACTCGTTAAAAGCCTCAAATTAACCGCATTTAAACAACGAATTCCCGCAAAATTAAAAATAAACGCTGTAATTATCGGGATATGTATAGTCAAAAGAAAAATGCCCTGTATATTCTGTTTTAAACACGTTTTAAATGTCTTAAACAAGTTTCTCGTGTTTCACGTGGTGAAAGAATTTTTAAATCGTATTAAACGTGTTTTAAATGTTTTAAACACGTTTTAAACACATTTTAAAAATATTTTTAATTGTTAATGTTATAATGTTTAAATTTAGAGTTTAGAAAAGCCTGAAAAGTTGGATTGGCCGCGTAGCGAAGCGGAGCGGCCAATCCAAATTTGGCTTTTCTAAATTCGAAATTTTACTTCATGCGCCACGCTTAAAAACACTGATTTACAGTGAAGTTCAAAAAACCCACACATATAACAACGATTATAGGCAACCTAATATACAAAATTAGGCTTTTCTAAACTCGAAATTTTACTGCATGCGCCACGCATATAAAACACTGAAATGTCGTAAAGTTTAAAATATACGGCTTTAGCAGAACTAGATGTGAATAAAACATGAGTCAAATTCTGCGCTGAACAAATTGTTTGACAGTGATTATAGGCAACCCAATAACTCTAACGTATATTAGGTTGCATATAACCGTTGTTATATGTGTGTGTTTTTTTAATTTCACTGTAAATCAGTGTTTTTAAGCGTGGCGCATGAAGTAAAATTTCGAGTTTAGAAAAGCCTAATTTGGATTGGCCGCTCCGCTTCGCTACGCGGCCAATCCAAATTCTTAGGCTTTTCTAAACTCGAAATTTTACTTCATGCTTAGACTGGGAGTGGAAAACACTCGTTAAAAGCCTCAAATTAACCGCATTTAAACAACGAATTCCCGCAAAATTAAAAAAAAAAACGCCGTAATTATCGGGATATGTATAGTAAAAAGAAAAATGCCCTGTATATTCTGTTTTAAACACGTTTTAAATGTCTTAAACAAGTTTCTCATGTTCCACGTGGTGAAAGATTTTTTAAATTGTATTAAACGTGTTTTAAATATGTTTTAAACACATTTTAAACATGTTTTTAATTGTTAATGTTTCAAACGCTGTTTTATGAAAAAACTGTTTGTTTTAATTAAAATGAAAAAAAAACGTTTCTTTTAAACCCTGGTAAAAACTGCCCCGTTAGGTCAAAAACTAAATATTTAACATTAGGGGGTTACATTTTTTTCTGGCTAGGGCCTTGCATGTAAATAATGACTTGTGTAAACCATTATTTTAAAGGGCCAAGAGAGGATATATAACTTTATTTTAATTAACCCAGTAGATATCCTCTCAATTTCAATTTTCACTATTTGTCTTAGACAAGTTTCTCATCTTTCACGTGGTGAAACATATTTAACTATGATTTCATTAAGTGTTTTCTTTTTTAAATCATTGCACTATTTGATTATCACATTAATTTCATTTCCACAATATTAAAAATGGTGATGTGTCCATCATAGTACTTTCTCCCGTAAATTGCGTATTAAATCACTTTTAAAATATTTGTAGCATTATTATTTTCAAAATGTCTTCAACTTTTTGATAACTACAACTTTTATTTGAAACATTTTTCAATTGGATCAACACATACTGACACAAACCAATGACCAGATAAAAATCACTATTTATTGAATAACTCAAAAACTAAGAGTGCTATGACAAAAAGTGAAGATACAAAAAATCTTTAATATTTTAGTACCTACAACTTTTATTTCAAACATTTTGCAATTGTATCAACACACACACTGACACAAATCAATGACTAGATAAAAAACACTATTTATTAAATATCTGAAAAACTAAGAGTGCTATGACAAAAAGTGAATCTACAAAAAATCTTTAGTTTTTTATTTCCTACAACTTTTATTTGAAACATTTTTCAAGTGTATCGACACATACACTGTCACACATCAATAACTAGATAAAACAAACAACCTTTATAATATCTCAAAAACTAAGAGTGCTATGACAAAATGTAAATAAACAATATATCTTCATTTTCTTATTATCTACAACTTTTATTTGAAAGAATTTTTTGTTTGATGAACATTTAACAAAAAAATCAGAAAAAACTGAAAAACGCTACGAGTAAAGTACCACTTCCGGTTTACCGATTTTCACCAAAAGCTTTTCAGTTCTTCCGATTGTGATAAAAAGCTTAAGTTTCAAGTTTCATCTCGATATCTTTAGCGGTTTTTGCGGCACAGCGCACATAGACATACAGACAGACAGACAGACATTTTTCAAAAATGGTCTTATTCGACTCAGATTACCTCAAAACGGATAATCCGCTAAAATTTTTGATTCGAAAATTTTCACGAAAACAATACTTTCCCTTTGTATTACATACGGGGGAAAGTAAAAAGGTAATCGAAGATTTTTAAAAGTGCGTAATTTATAAGAAAATATTTGCCGATTACTTATTGTGTTTTTTTTTTGCTAAACAATTACTCATATGTGTGAAATAAATTGAATATCGGCTAAGATTATAGCGAGTCAAGGAGGTGCTGCCGCTGGCGGCGCAACGCCGAACAAAACGCGCGGACGGAAGCAAACAAGTGCGAGCGCGTTCCGTCCACTATATACTAATCCGCACTCGCTCGTGGTGCGTCTACAAGTACGGACGTGTGCACACGAACAAAACTCACAAAAAAGTTTACTCAGTTAAAAAAAAAATATACACAACGAACAACCCAAAAACCTGCATCGACAATTTTTTGAAACAAACCTACAGGGACGGATACATCGAAAAATAAAAAAAAAAATACAACAGCATCCGAAAAACACAAACAAGTGCTAACGTGCATCAGCTGGTCCATACATGTGTGCGTGTTAGTGTGCAAGTGTAGGCCAGTCGAGTGAGCTGCATCTGCACATGCGTTCACTCCCACTATTGCGTGCCGGGCGGTGGGGGTAAAACAGCTGACATCCAGTTCCTCGGATTCAGATACAAACTCACAACACGAGTTTCGTCCCTCAGTCGTGTTGTTATCGCCGTACCGTTGGCAACACCACACAGAGATGGTAGTGAGAGATTGGTGCGAGGAGCACTGACACTGCTTATACTTGGCTTTACTCTCTGATAGTAAAGACGTGCCTCTTTTGAAAACAAACAGTTATCACGGAAGTTCTCGAGTTTATACCATAAACAATTGTAAACTAGTGACTTGATTTTTATTTTATCAGTGCAAGTGAGTGTTTATTTTGTCGAAGAGAAATAAACGACGCGCGGGTTTTTATTTTCATTTAAATTTTCGACTTTTTTAATTTTTTCCTTTGGATAATTTTAAACGAAAATGGTGCCCCAACAGAACATGGACTCTGGGAGATCGGAGAGCCCTACTAGTAGCGGTCAGCCGCTTTTTGGATCGCAGCTGATTGACAAAAATTCTGCAACACCCTACTCTGATGCCACTCAGGTAGGTTCTTGTTGATTAATTTTGTCTTTACTTACTATCTAAACAACAATTATATTCATTATTTTCAAAAATAATTGCAGTGTTTGACTCTACAATAATTATATTCATTATTTTCAAAAATAATTACAGTGTTTGATTCTACAATTATATTCATCATTTTCAAAAATAATTACAAGTGGTTTGATTCTACAAAAATTATTTTGATTATTTTCAAAAATAATTAGTGTTGATTCTACAAAAATTATTTTGATTATTTTCAAAAATAATTACAGTGTTTGATTCTACAAAAATTATTTTGATTAATTTCAAAAATAATTACAGTGTTTGATTCTACAAAAAAATATATTCAAGGCATTTTTCTTTTAAGTATACACGTCCTGGTATATACTCTGTAAGTGTTCAGACATTCGTGTTTTTATAAAAGTGTTCCATTTGAAACTTCTAACGAGTGTTTCCACTCCCAGGCTAAGCATGAAGTAAAATTTCGAGTTTAGAAAAGCCTGAAAATTTGGTTTGGTTGCGTAGCGCGTAGCGCTACGCGACCAAACCAAATTTTCAGGCTTTTCTAAACTCGAAATTTTACTTCATGCGCCACGCGTTTAAAACACGGATTTAACGTGAAGTTCAAATTATACTGCTTTAACAGACTGCTTTAGCTATGTATTTAAAACTTCACTATTTTTCAGTGTTTTATACGCGTGGCGCATGAAGTAAAATTTCGAGTTTAGATAAGCCTGAAAATTTGGTTTGGTCGCTTCGCTTCGCTACGCGACCAAACCAAATTTTCAGGCTTTTCTAAACTCGAAATTTTACTTCATGCTTAATCTGGGAGTGGAAACACTCGTTAGAAATTTCAATTATACAATATAAAAAAAACAACGAATTTCTGAAAATTTATTAAGTACAAATCGGGATTTGTATACTTTAAAGAAAAAACTCCCTGTTTGTGTAGGTTTTCAAAAATCATCAAAGTATTTGATTTCTGAAGAAATTAAGACTTATGAAAATCATATCAGTGTATGATAAATCATAAGAAATCATTAAAATCACATCAAAATTGAAAAAATGTGTCAAGATTTTTTTTCACTACTGTTGAATGATAATGTTTTTCTATTAATTATAAATATACAGTGTTTAATTTTTTAAAAAATTAGTGTTAACGCAACTAGGATGATGACAAAAAGGACAATTTAGTGAGCGCACATGGTTTGAATGTCATAAAAACCGCACAAGTAAAACAAGTGAATCAAGCTTATGATTTCATTCTATAAAGCAATGTAGTTATCATAACGTATGTGTGTAGTCATTCTGCGGCTCTTAAACTTTTGTTATTTCTTATTTTGTATTATTTCAATGTTAAAGAGGTATCTCGTGAATAAATAAATAAATAAAGTAGTCTGCATTTTCATAATTTTAATTTGAAAACTGGATGAAAATTCCATAATTTTTACGAGATAATATTTCAAATTATTAGAATTTACATAATTCTAAAACTGGTTTTCATAATTTAAGAACTGGATGAAAATCTTATCATTTTTACGAGGTTATATTTCAATTATTTGAATTTTATAATTCTGAATCTGGTTTTCATAATTTGAAAACTAGATACAATTTTTTAATTTTTACAAGACAATATTTCAAATTATTGAATTTACATAATTTAAAAATGGTATGAAGGTTCATAAATTTTACGAAATAATTCAAATTATTATATGCACCTGTTTTTCGTGAATTAAAAAGAAAAAAAAATAATATAAGTGAAATTAATAGAACGATGAAATTTAGATCAAACTGGAATTTTAATACTTCTAAATCTGTGGTTTTCATAATTTGAACTAGATAAAAAGATAATATTTCAAATTATTCCATTTACATAATTTGAAAACGGTATGAAACTCCATACATTTTACGAAATACGTGCATTTTTCGTGAATTAAAAAGTAAAAGATAATGTAAGTGAACGATGAAATTTAGATCAAACTGGAATTATTTGAATTTTAATAATTCTAAATCTGGTTTTCATAGTTTAAAAACTAGATACATTTTTTTTAATTTTTACAAGATAATATTTCAAATTATTGAATTTACATAATTTTAAATCAGTATGAAAGTTCATCAATTTTACGTAATCATTCAAATTATTATATGCACCTGTTTTTCGTGAATTAAAAAGAAAAAAAATAATATAAGTGAAATTAATAGAACGATGAAATTTAAATCAAACTGGAATTTTAATACTTTTAAATCTGGTTTTCATAATTTGAACTAGAAAAAAAAAAGATAATATTTCAAATTATTCCATTTACATAATTTGAAAACGGTATGAACTCCATACATTTTACGAAATAATTGAAATTATTGTATGCACGTGTTTTTCGTGAAGTAAAAAAGTAAAAGGTAATCTAAGTGATTTTAATAGAACGATGAAATTTAGATCAAACTGGAATTTTAATAATTCTAAATCTGGTTTTCATAATTTGGAAACTAGATACAACTATTCTAATTTGTACAAGATAATAATTCAAATTATTGAATTTACATATTTTGAAAACAGTACGACGTTTATCAATTTTACGAAATAATTCAAATTATTGTGTGCACGAGTTTTTCGTGAATTAAAAAGTAAAAGATAATTTTAGTTGTGTTAATAAAACGATGAAATTAGGTCAAACTGGAATTTACTCCCCAAGCCTTTTAAAACATACACAAAATGTTCGAAAGTTTTGAAATGACTTAAAATGTTCTATAAAACCAAGTATTTACATTACAATTAATTAAATATCTACCCAATTATATGTTTTATTTGTTGTTGTTATTTCTATATTTTTGTACTAGTTTAATAAAATTCAATTCTTGAATGCAAAATGCGAAATTGTTAAACATTAAATGTAATTGTAATTGAATAATTATATAATGATACTAATCATTATTCACATGTATTACAATATATTCTTGAATGTTTCAGGCGGCAAAAAGAGTCAAGTGTTTTCTTTATATCAATATTGCAATATATTTTTCATTTACAGAATAATTATCTTCTGTAAAAATTTCGCATTAGATTATATTCAATAAACATTTCATAAATACAAAGTGTTAATTAGTTTAAGTTTCAAATAAAATGCCATTGATGCAATAAGTACATTAAAATTATTGTCTATAAAATTCGGTTATCAGTGATTATATAATTTATATCAATATTACAATAAATATTTCATTTATAGAAGATACTTGTAAATAAAAGAAAATGAGGATTTATTTCGCATTAGATTATATCCAATAAACATTTCATAAATTCAAAGTGTTTATTAGTTTAAGTTTTAAATGAAATTGCATTATGCAATAAGTGTTTTAAAATTATTGTCTATAAAATTCTATTATCAGGGATTAAACTTGCATATCAAAATTAATAAATAACAATTAATACATTACATTGCTGCGTCAATTTATTGTTGATCGGTATATACACACAACTCTTAATTTCATCTGTTATTGGTAAGATTTAATTTTAGTTTTAGTTTATATTATTTCTTATTTCTGGTTTAATTTATTCGCATATGTTATGATTTATTTTATTGTAACACTGATATATATTTGTTTGTATTATTTTGTTAGAAAGGTGATTCCGTAATAAATTATTATTATTATTAAAATTATTGAAAATAAAATTACATTGATGAGTACTTAAAATGATTGAAATCAAATTGCATTCGATTAGTAATTGGTTATAAAGTTACACACAAAAATGATTAAATAATAATAAATACAATGAAATTATTGAAAACAAAATTACATTGGTCAGTAATTAAAATTATTGGCTACTATTACATTAATTATAAAGTTGTACACAAAAATGATTAAATAATAATCAATACATTATAAATATAAAAACGGATTAAAATTAATATCGACTTTCTGCAAAAATTTAGTCTCGTTGAGACTTCTCCAAATATTAATTGAAACAACAATATATTATAATTATTAAAAATGAAATCCCATTAATTAAAAACTTGCGCATGTCAATAAAATTGCATTAATCAGTAATTAAATTTAAAGTTGCGCACAAAAATAAATAAATAATAACAAAATACTATACATTTAAGTTTTTGAAAATAAAATCGCGTAAATTAAAAACTTGGGCATAAAAATGATGTATTGCAAACAAATCCGTTAAAATTAACAAAACTCGACATTTTCATAATCAGTGAAAACTTTAATGATAGAAAAATATGTTACTTATTTCTAAATTGGGGATTCCCAAAATTATTTGACCAAGATAAGCATGAATTGTTCTATGTTTATTTTATCAATAATATATAAAATTACGATAATGTCGGTATAAAGTTTTAATTTGTGAAACAATACCAAGTGATTTTAATTTAAATAACTTTACGAATATGTAATAAGACTTATCAACAATTATTCACTGAAACAACTTTATTAATTTCTTTTACATTCTGTCAATAATTAATAAGACTACTAAAACAATAAATATCCATTGAAACAACCTTATCAATATTCTTTTGCATTCTGTCTTTCTATTTGAACGAATTTACAGAATTAGATTTATGAAAAATAAGAAACTAATATCACTATATATTATTCAATTTCCATTTGGTTGGATTAATGCGAAATTGATTTATTGCTTTTAATAAATAAAAAAACTTGACGATGGCAAAATAAGTTCATCATTTCCAAAGGATTCCCAAAACTATCTCGCCAAGAATGCAGGAATTGTGTTTCTCACATTCTACGTTTGCTTTATCAATATTTTTTTACATTCTGTCTTTCAATTTGAGAGAAATCACAGAATAAACAAACAGATTTATTAAGAAATCAATAGTTTTTACATTCCAGTCTTTCAATTTGAACAAAATGATTATTATTATTATTATAAAACTTTATTTACGGAATTAACCTTTTTTTTACAAATGTAAGACATTCAGTTATCATACCCAATAAATTACAAAATCTTTTTTTTAACAAACTTAAAGGCAATAAATACTATCACATGACTATCCAATGGTTCAATAGGTAAGGTTTAAATTAATACTGCTTAACCGTTACATGAAATATTTAAGAATAAACAAACAGATTTTTGAAGAAAAATAAGAAACTAATATCACTATATATTATTCAATTTCTATTTGTCTAAATTAATGCGAAATTGATTACCTTTTTTTTATAAATAAAAAACGTTGACGATGGAAAAAACAGTTACTTGTTTTCAAAGGATTTCCAAAACTATCTGACAAATAAAAAATGAATTGTGTTTCTGACATTCTATGTTTACTTTATCAATATTTTTTACATTTTGTCTTTCAATTTAAACGAAATTACGGAATAAGTAAACAGATTTATTAAGAAATCAAAATTTTTTACAATCCGTCCTTCAATTTGAACGAAATTACAGAATAAACAAACATTTATCAAGAAAAATAAGAAATTAGCTTATTATTTTTATTTATTTATATTTTTAGAAATCTTAGTATCTCTTTATATTCAATTTCCAATTGTTTCGATAAAAATATTGTGGAATTGATTAATTGTTCTTTTTTATAATAAAAATCTGTAATTATTTTGCTCCTTGTTTTAAAAATGTTAGTGTTTACAGTTTTTAATCATGTAATAAAATTCACAGATTAGAAAATTTTAATTTGAAAATTAATTAAAGTTGATTTTCTTATATTGTAAGTTCTTGACGAAAGGAAATAGAATCGTGTTTTATTAGTGATTGATTTTTTCACATAACTTTAAACAAACGGTGAATTCTTATAAAGCAGTTTAAAAAATTTTGACTTTAAAATTGATTATGTTGATTTTCTTGTATTATAAATTTGTGACAAAAGGAAATCAAACCGTGTTTGATGAGTGATTGTTTTTTTCACATAACTTAAAACAGACGGTAAATTCTCATAAAGCAGTTTAGAAAATTTGGACTTTAAAATTGATTACGTGGATTTTCTTGTATTAAAAATTAGTGACTAAAGGAAATCAAACCGTGTTTTATAAGTGATTGATTTTTTCACATAACTTGAAACAAACGGTGAATTCTTATAAAGCAGTTTAGAAAATTTGGACTTTAAAATTGATTATGTTGATTTTCTTGTATTATAAATTTGTGACAAAAGGAAATCAATCCGTGTTTGATGAGTGATTGTTTTTTTCACATAACTTAAAACAGACGGTGAATTCTCATAAAGCAGTTTAGAAAATTTGGACTTTAAAATTGATTATGTTCATTTTCTTGTATTAAAAATTAGTGACTAAAGGAAATCAAACCGTGTTTTATAAGTGATTGATTTTTTCACATAACTTGAAACAAACAGTGAATTCTTATAAAGCAGTTTAGAAAATTTGGACTTTAAAATTGATTATGTTGATTTTCTTGTATTATAAATTTGTGACTAAAGAAAATTAAACCGTGTTTTATTAGTAATTGATTTCTTCACATAACTTAAAACAAACGGTGATTTCTTATAAAGCAGTTTAGAAAATTTGGGCTTTAAATTAATCACGTTGATTTTATATATTATAAATTTATAACTAAAGGAATAATTTCTTGAATTAATTTCTCATCTGGCACTTGGTGAAACATATTACACTATGTAAAGTTAATTAAAGGAATAAATCAAACCGTGTTTTATTAGTGATTGATTTCTTCAAATAACTTAAAACAAACGGTGAATTCATAGAAAGGGATACATCTGAATTAAATAATGTGTCTAAATTAAATTAGCACGTTTTATTTGTATGCCATAATTCTTTAAAACAATATATTGTAAAACAATTTCAATTCATTTTTCATTTATTTAAAAATTATCAGTAAACGTAGGTATTATGTATAAATGCAAATAAATACGTTTTCATTTACCGGTTGAATTAAATCGAAATTAATTTTGAGATAAGCAATGAACAATTGTGAAAATATAATTAAATTTATGTAAAAGTGTGCAATCATGTCAATAGTTCTGAAAATTAATTTATTGAGTTTCTCGGAAAATATCAAATCAATGTGTGCGATAATTCAATCTGTATAAAAATGTGGAATTAAATCTAAACTTGTGAGAATTGAATCAATTCATTTTATTTTGATAAAACATGTGAAATTAAATCAAACGCTGTCAGGAATGCATTAATTAAATTAATAATTCTGAAAATTAATTTATTGAGTTTCTCTGAAAATACAATACAACATTTTTATTTGTAATTCAATATAGTAAACTAACAGTAGCTATTGATAATGGGTATTTAGTACCCGAAATGTACATCTAGCAAGAAAAATAAAAGTGAAGAAAGGAATATTACTGGGTTTAATTAAGTATGACATTAAGTGAAATAAACCAAGTGACTTTTATTTAATTATCAAAACTGTAATATAATTTGAATTTACAACAGGCTTACGACCAGTGGTCTTCCTGCCCATATTTATACTGTTTATTGATTCTGGTTTTAAGAAATGTTTTGTAAAATAATAATTAAGTGTTTAATTGTGTATAGATTGGTGTGTTGATAAATAGGATTGGATAATAGTTGATAAGGGTTTTTTGAATTTTGGTTGGATATTTGGATTTAGAAATTTACAAAATAATGACGCAATCTGAAAATATTAAATCAATATATGTGATAATTCTATTAATACATCTTATGTATTTGGTTTGAGTTAAGTGACGATATGAATATAATTAAAATTAATAAAACCAACACTTTCTTCACTATAAGCATTTATTTATGCTAAATATACAT
This sequence comes from Philonthus cognatus, assembly GCA_932526585.2. Taxonomy (NCBI): domain Eukaryota; kingdom Metazoa; phylum Arthropoda; class Insecta; order Coleoptera; family Staphylinidae; genus Philonthus; species Philonthus cognatus. Next base: position 49,866,199 of record OW052247.1, on the reverse strand, counting down.
TTTGAGCACTTAGTGCTCATTTCCAATAGCTTACTATGTGAAAAAATTAAATTAAATTTAAACACGAGATAATTGAATCAAATAATTTAATAAATCATGTTCAATATTCTTCTTTTAGTTACGTGAAGTGTTTTCTAATAATTATTGTAGTAATCTCTTTCTTCGCAAATTAGTTTTATTCACTAAATGTACATTTCGAACACTATGTGTTCATTCTCAATGGTATTACAGTTGACAAATATGTTTATTTTATTAATTGACTGTCACTCAAACAAAAATTTCAAGGAGGGGATTATTTAGGGGGCTTAAATCGAAATTTAAAATTAATAAATCATGTGCTAAAGCCCGTGTGCCAATAGTTGGAACCGTAAAAAAAATTGGCAATTCAATATAATAAACTAACAGTATGACAATAATTGTAATATAATTTGAACTGACAAAAGGCCAACGACCAGTGGTGTTTCTTGCCATACTTATTCGGTTATTGATTCAGGTTTTAAGAAATGTTTTGTAAAATAAATATTAAGTATTTAATTGTGTATAGGTTGGTGTGTTGATGAATAGGATTCGAAAATAGTTGATAAGGGTTTTTTGAATTTTAGTTGGATATTTGGATTTCGAACTTGACAAAATAATGACAGAATTTGGAAGATTGATCGCGACGGTACAAGATATATTGAATATTTTATTTTTTCATGAGTGATATACTATGAATCTTTTTATGTTCCTAATTTATTAATAATATGAATTTTAATACTCATTATTTTATATAATTATTATAGTCTTCTACATTTAATTTAGTAGCACATAGAACTGATATAGGTCTGAAATCACCTGTCAGTATTGTGGCCAGATGTTTTAATAGCATTTCTTCTTCCTGCGATATATTTCATGATACTCTGAAAACTCTACTGACAGCCTTAAATCAATTATAATTCTTACTTATAATTATTATTTACACTATATTTAGTAAAATGAAACTTGTATAGATTTAAGCAAGTTGTTACACATTCGTATATTGATTACTTATATATTTTTGTATGTTTTATAATTAATTTACTTTCTTTTTAACTATATTGTCTTGTAATTAGGATATGTTTCCTGTTGGACAATAAAGATTTATTATTATAATTAACATTGATTATTTTTTTGCATTAACTTTTAAAAAGTGAATACAAAAAAGTAATGAGTATTAAATTAATGTAGTTGTATGAGTTACGTGAAGGTGTTAAGTCACTTAATTAAACACAGTTATACTCCTTTCTTCACTTTTATTTTTCTTGCTAGATGTACATTTCGGGTACTAAGTACCCATTATCAATAACTAACTAACTAACAGTTAGCTATTGTTAATGGGTACTTAGTACCCGAAATGTACATCTAGCACGAAAAATAAAAGTGAAGAAAGGAATATAACTGTGTTTAATTTAATGAGTATTAATTATTTAATTAACTAAAATGGACCATAGAGTTACCACCGCCATCACCTAAACTTTATTATAATTGTTATTATGTAAATTATTTATGATACCTAGGTACATATAATTTCAGAATTCTTTAAATAACACGTTTTTCCTATTGACACAAATAATAAATATTTATATAATTGCTATATACGTTAAGTAAAATATAGAATGTTACATAAACACATCCATCATTATATGCACCAGTATGTTATGTGCTCATATGTGTGTGTGTATATACAACGTCCACATGTTTATGTGTGTGTGTGTGTGTGTTCTATTCGTGTACTTGAACGCTTGGCGACAAATAGTCTGCCAGTGCCACTGCCACAGTTTACGTCATCGCACTTGGCTGGCATTCGTATCGCACACGATTGTTGTGTGATAACAGCATTTTTCTCTACCTGAACATTTTTGTGTGAATTCACATCAACAAAAATACGGATTAACAAGCGATGTATCCAGAAAAAAAAAACAATTAATTCAAATTTAATAAAAAATAAAGTAGTTATAGAAGGAATATGGTGTTTTGAGTTACGTGAAGATATAAATTAAACTTAAATGAAAACACTAATACTTTTTTCACAATAAGTTTTTATTTTGCTAGATGTACATTTCCAATACGGCGTATAAATACGCCGCATCTTTTGTAAACTAGTCAGTAAGCTATTGATAATGAGTACTTAGTATTCGAAATGTACATCTAGCAAAATGAAAACTTATTGTGAAGAAAGTATTAGTGTTTTCATTCAAGTTTAGTTATACTCGTATAGAAGTTAGACTAAAAATATTGTAAATACAATGTTTTTAATTTCGTTTTCTTCATGTGTTACGACGCCCCGTACTAATCACTACATGTATTCCCCATTATATAAAATGCTGCGCAATTATCACGAAATTCAATGCTTTGTCGATATTTTTTCATTTCATAAAACAACGTTTTTAACAAAGTTGGGAGGGTTTCACTTTTTTATTGTTGAACACTGCGTGAAAAGTGAAACCCTCCCAACTGCGTTGTTTTATTCAAATAGTATTATGGAGTTTCATCATGTATCCGCCTCATCAATTAGATATTTTTTCACCCTGCATACAACAGTTTATGTGTGATATTACCGAATTTGTTTTCTGAATTTGTTAATCAACTTATTAGTTTGTACCCTACTTACTCACACTGTAAACCTATATTTAGTTTATATATATTTCTCTGTAATTAGGCTATGCTTGTTGAGAAATAAATTATTATTATTATTATGTGTTAATTAAACAAAAAAAATTTTTTAGTTGACAAACGATTTTTTAAAAATAAAATAAACTAATTCTTTCAAATATTAGTCATTTTACATTGATAAGACATATTTTTTTAAAATCATTGTATTTTTGATGAAAATTCGTTCTGTACACCTTTTGGTCAGTTTGTATGAAAATTAAATATTCAGTTGATTTTTTATGAAAACTCAAATTTAAATCCATTTCCACTTAAAACTTTAACGATTTTGTAAACAAAATCTTTTCAGAATACACATCTTGATGTATTTTTAGCGTACATTTTCAGGCATTTGCCGATTTTATAAAAGCATTCAATTTGAAGTTTCGAACGAGTGTTTCCCCCCCCAGACTAAGCATGAAGTAAAATTTCGAGTTTAGAAAAGCCTAAAAATTTGGCTCGGGCGCGTAGCGAAGCGGAGCGACCGAGCCAAATTAGGCTTTTCTAAACTCGAAATTTTACTTCATGCGCCACGCGTATAAAATACTGGTTTCAATTGAAGTTGAAAATATACTTGTATTCGAACACAAGTTAATAAATTTAACGATTGGTTGTTTCATCTAAACAAAATCTTGCCCTTTTTAAATTTGAGCAATTTGGTTTGGTTTGGTTTACTTGAAAGTAGGAAACTCGAATATTTTATATACATTACTTCAATATAAATTTATATTAAAATATTCACATAGAAATTAGTCTGTAAATATGCTAAATACAGTTTTTTTATTTAATTTTCTTGGTGTATTAATTAAACAATAAATACTTTTTATATTTAACAAATGATTTTCTGATGTATTTGTATCGTAAATTTTCAGACATTTGTCGTTTTTTTAAAAGCATTCAATTTGAAGTTCCGAACGAGTGTTTCCAATCCCAGATTAAGCATGAAGTAAAATTTCGAGTTTAGAAAAGCCTGAAAATTTGGCTCGGGCGCGTAGCGAAGCGGAGCGACCGAGTCAAATTAGGCTTTTCTAAACTCGAAATTTTACTTCATGCGCCACGCGTATAAAATACTGGTTTCAATTGAAGTTGAAAATATACTTGTATTCGAACACAAGTTAATAAATTTAACGATTGGTTGTTTCATCTAAACAATATCTTGCCCTTTTAAAATTTGAGCAATTTGGTTTGGTTTGGTTTACTTAAAAGTAGGAAACTCGAATATTTTATATACATTACTTCAATATAAATTTATATTAAAATATAAATAAATAAATAAATAAATAAATAAATAAATATTCACATAGAAATTAGTCTGTAAATATGCTAAATACAGTTTTTTTTATTTAATTTTCTTGGTGTATTAATTAAACAATAAATACTTTTTATATTTAACAAATGATTTTCTGATGTATTTGTATCGTAAATTTTCAGACATTCGTCGTTTTTTTAAAAGCATTCAATTTGAAGTTCCGAACGAGTGTTTCCAATCCCAGATTAAGCATGAAGTAAAATTTCGAGTTTAGAAAAGCCTGAAAATTTGGCTCGGGCGCGTAGCGAAGCGGAGCGACCGAGCCAAATTAGGCTATTCTAAACTCGAAATTTTACTTCATGCGCCACGCGTATAAATCACTGAAATATTGTTAAATTAAAAATACACTCTTAAATCAGTATTAGAAATAACACTGCTAAAGCAAGATTAAAAATATACTGCTAAAAGAATAGTTTAAATTTCAGAATATATCAGTGTTTTGTACGCGTGGCGCATGAAGTAAAATTTCGAGTTTAGAAATGCCTGAAAATTTGGTTTGGTAGCTCCGCGCTTCGCGCTACGCAACCAAACCAAATTTTCAGGCTTTTCTAAACTCGAAATTTTACTTCATGCTTAGTCTGGGAGTGGAAAACACTCGTATGAAGCTTCAAACATTCAACTCTTTTAAAAAAGCAACGAATATCTGTAAAATTACAGCACTTAATTGTGATATGTATACATAAAAAAAACTCCGTGTATACAGTTTCAGACAGATTAGTTCTAATGAAAAATTCGACAAATTTGCTACAGCAACACCAAATCACTTAAAAAATAGATCAATTGATATGCGAAAAAAAAATTATTACAAGAATAGTTAATCTTATCAAAACTTGATTACCTAAATATATCAATTATTAAGAAGAAACGAACTAATTTTTATGTAATTATCTAAACCTAAACGACAATATAATTTGTTAATTTATTTCGTGTATTATTAATCTAAGAAAAATTACAGCACTTAATTGTGATATGTATACATAAAAAAAAAACTCCGTGTATACAGTTTTAGACAGATTAGTTCTAATGAAAAATTCGACAAAATTGCTACAGCAACACCAAAACACCTAAAAAATAGATCAGTTGATATGCGAAAAAAACATTATTGCAAAAATAGTTAATCTTATCAAAACATGCTTACCTAAATATATTAATTATTAAGAAGAAACGAACTAATTTTAATGTAATTATCTAAACCTAAACGACAATATAATTTGTTAATTTATTTTGTGTATTATTAATCTATGGTTTCATGATTAAAATTATCACGTATTTATCAACAGCAAGTTTTACTTCCAGGAAAATTGTGAATTAATCAATAAATTTTATTTTTCAATTTTGTTTTCAGATTTCAGTTCAGAAAAAAAAGTTTGAAAAAGTTTCTCGCACTGTGTAATCTACATTTTACTTTTAAGATAAAACACTTTAAATGCATAAATAATCAATGGCACTTAATGATGTTTACCTTTAAACCGTCCATGGCAATATGAAATTTGGATTCATCAAATTAGTTGATAAGGACAATTTAATTTGTTTATTTATTTCAAAACTTGATTACCTAAATATATCAATTACTAAGAAGGAACGAACTAATTTTTATGTAATTATCTAAACCTAAACGACAATATAATTTGTTAGTTTATTTCGTGTATTATTAACCTACGGTTTTATAATTAAAATCATCACGTATTTATCAGCAGCAAGTTTTACTTCTAGAAAAATTGTTAATTAAATACATAATAATCGATAAGTTTTTATTTTTCAATTTTATTTTCAAATTTCAATTCAAAAAAAAGTTAGAATTTTTCGCACTGTTTAATCTACATTTTACTCTTAAGATAATAACACTTTAAATGCATAAATAATCAATCGCACTTAATGAATTTTACCCTTAAACAGTCCATAGCAATATGAAATTTGGATTCATCAAATTACTTGATAAGGATTGTGTTGTTTTTTTTTTCAAATTTCAAAAATGCAACACTCGACAAACGATATTTTTTTGTGCACTTTGTTTTCGAACGTGGGCGATAATAATAATAAAAAAACCTATAATTAAGTGCATACGCGTGCAGTGAAAAAAATACAATTATGTATATACTATATTCACACATACAATTAGAAACAGCACTTTTTGATAACGCTGCACTTGTACTTTGATAATTCGTGTCATCGGAACCTTGAACGTGATAAAGACGAAATGTGCATGCAAGTTTTATATAACTGTTAATATGTATATTTATTACTGGAAATGTCGAAAAAAAAAATAATGGGATGATTAAAAATGGTGAGTGTGCTCAATAAATTTTCCATACATTTTCGAATGGTTTATTAAAAAAAATTGGTGTTGTGAAAATATATATTATTTTCCTAATCTCTTAGAAAATAAAACAATTTAAACATTTTCAAATATATATTGTGCATTTGCTACAATTTTTTCGCCACACTGTGGCTTCTTCAGGCGAAGAAATGATCATTTCTTCGCCTGAAGAAGCCACAGTGTGGCGAAACAATTGTAGCGAATGCACAATATATATTTGAAAGTTTTTAAATTGTTTTATTTATATAAAAGTGAAGTGAATTATCATTTAAACGCTTTCAAATATATATTGTGCATTCGCTACAATTGTTTCGCCACACTGTGGCTTCTTCAGGCGAAGAAATGATCAATTCTTCGCCTGAAGAAGCCACAGTGTGGCGAAACAATTGTAGCGAATGCACAATATATATTTGAAAGTTTTTAAATTGTTTTATTTATATAAAAGTGAAGATGAACTTTCAACATTTATCAGCCTTATCCAATCAATTTCTCAAGAAATATGTGTTATTAATTGTGCTCAAGTTTTGTTGTTGTCAAAAAAAAAATAGATTAATAAAAATGGCGAGTGTGCTCAATAAATGTTCCCTACATTTTCGAATGGTTTAATAAAATAAAATGATATTGTAAAATATATCATTTTCTTAATCTCTTAAAAATATGTGTTAATAATTGTACTCAAACTGTTTCCATTTTATTTTTTTGAAATAATTTCGCCGCTCAAACTAAAACAAACCAATCAACATGATACAACAACAAACAATCTTTATTGACAACAGTAGGTATTACATAACATGTATAATTAATTATTTTATTTTATTTTGTATGAGTACTGATCCTGTTGTCAATCGGCTATCGACCCGTGGTCTTTCCGCCAAAATTGTCAATTGTCATGAAAATGTCAGTAGGTACGTCAGTTAGTGTCCTGATGAAATGATGAGATGAATTGAAATATGGTGGTGGCTGGGTTTTTGAATTTAGGAAGGATGTCAGGATTACGTGACAAAAAATGCAAATTGTATTATAAATAAAAAATGAATAAATTGATTGTGAGTTACGTAAAGATCAAATTAATTTGACAAATAAAGCACTAATAACATTTCTTCACAGTTTTATTTGGTATTTCAAACAAAAGTGTGAAGAAAGGTTATTAGTGCTTTATTCGTAAAAAAAAATAATATTTAATATTAATATTCTACACATCTTAGCATTTTCACCTAAATTTACGACTTTTGTATTTAGGTTTAGTGTCTGCATAATTATCATTTCTTCGGTTTTTTTTTTAATTAAGTGAGTGAAAATTGTTGGATTTATCGCGTGATAATCTCCGTCTGGCAGAAATAATTCGAACGAGCGCAATTTGTTTTCCACGGTTTGCTTGCCGTAAATTGCGATAGCCCTCCCCCCTCTTCGTGCCGTCTGCCGAACAAAAATTTCGAAAAGCGAATTTTGCAAGCCCCTTTTTGGCCATCCGACGGCTTTTCGTGTTTTGCAAGCCCGACAATTTTCACTTCTATGCTTGCATAATTTTTTATACGTGTGTGTATGGCTGTGTTTGTATTTGCACATGGATAACGTAATCGTATAATATTTGTTTTGACCTTCACATCTAGAATTACAAACAAAATACACAAAAAAATGCAGTAATTTAAATCGAAAAAACAATAACAATTAAAATAAATACAAATCACGAATATAATACCGTGCGATCATTTAAAATATAAATTAGAGTAGGCCTTGCATTTTAAATTAGATTGGCAGTATTGACTGCTAGCACATAGTTTATCATAGCTTCAAATTCGTATCTTCATTCAATTAGGATTCTAGACAACCGCACAAAAAATGCTGTCCACTCTAGTTTATAATTTAAATGCCATGCGATGGTATAATAATACTGGTTTGTATAGATTTAAAAAATATTTATTCTTAACTAAGTGTGTTATTTACTAAAAGTGTTGATAAAAATAATAAGTGAAGAAATGAATAATTACAAGAAATAATAATAAAACACTTCACGTAACTAAAAGAAGACTTTTAGTTACGTGAAGTGTTTTATTATTATTTCTTGTAATTATTCATTTCTTCACTTATTATTTTTTCACTTATTATTTTTTCCTTCCTCTAGTTGAGGCTATTACTTGGTGAAATTCCATATCAACACTTTTAGTAAATAACACAGTTGGTTAAGATTTCACTGTTTATTGATTGACACTGTAACAATTGTTTCGCCGCACAGTGGCTTCATCAGACAGATAATGATTATTCATCTGCCTGATGAAGCCACTGTGTGGCGAAACAATTGTTACAGTGTCAATCAATAAACAGTGAAATCTTAACCAACTGTGTTATTTACTAAAAGTGTTGATATGGAATTTCACCAAGTAACAGCCTCAACTATTATATTATTATTTTAATTATGCTACATGCACATTTGAACCATGTGTTCATTTTCAATAGCAATAAAATAAATGTCAATTTATTGCTATTGAAAATTAACACATAGTATTCGAAATGTGCATCTACCATAATAAAAATAATAAGTGATTATTAATTATTGTAGTAATTCTTACTACAATAATTAATAATACTGAACACAGATTCAATTTTGATATTTGTTTTCTGGTTTCACAAACAGAGTTCTGCTCGCTCGTGGACGAAACAGTGACCTGTATATGCACCTTGTGCATTCGTGTTACTGACGATGCCACTATGAAGCATTAGATGGCGTTAGCTATCGAAATCATTAATAGTTTTCACAATAATTAATAATATATTATACTTTTTATTCCTTACTTCATTTTTATAAAAGTGAAGTTTTTCATTGTGATTAAATACTCAGTTAAACAATTAGTGATATTTATTCAAACTTGTCGAAAGTTGTTTGTATATATACAATTACACAAAAAGAGCATGCAATAATTTACACTAAACAAAATGTATTACCCAAAAAATAATAAATCAAAATTCAAATTCAACTGTATTTAATAGATTATTGCAGGTAATGTTAACATTTGATTACGGTTTTGATTTTTTTTATTACACTTATGCCCGGTATTATAAACGATTAATAATTAGATAACTATTTGTGGAGTAAATTTATTTACATAGTCAACTAAAAGGCAAATAAAATTGCGTATTATAAAGCAAACCTACCAAATAAATAGCAATTCTAGAAATAAATAATTTAATTACTAGATTACAGACTGAAATTATACATTTTCATGGTGGCAATAGCTGGAACCACCAATTTGTTAGATTGAATTTTCAATATTTGAAATTAAATTGTCAATCAAATTGGAAATTTAGTATAATTCCTTATAATTCTAGAGAATAACCGTGGAATAGGACAGAATTACACAGAACAAGAAAAAGCAAGCTCATTAGAAATTACAATAGACTTAAACGAGTGTTTTCCACTCCCAGGCTAAGCATGAAGTAAAATTTCGAGTTTAGAAAAGCCTGAAAATTTGGTTTGGTCGCGCAGCGCGAAGCGCGGAGCGGCCAAACCAAATTTTCAGGCTTTTCTAAACTCGAAATTTTACTTCATGCGCCACGCGTACAAAACACTGATTTCAAGTGAAGTTTACTTGTTCACAATATTCCAGTGTTTTCAGTGTTAAATGCGCGTGGCGCATGAAGTAAAATTTCGAGTTTAGAAAAGCCTGAAAATTTGGTTTGGTCGCTCCGCGCTTCGCGCTACGCGACCAAACCAAATTTTCAGGCTTTTCTAAACTCGAAATTTTACTTCATGCTTAGTCTGGGAGTGGAAAACACTCGTTTAAAACTTTAAATTGAACTAATTTTGAAAAGCGTATGCATAAGTATAAAAATCCCTGGTTATGTCTGATTTGAAAAACTTTAGGTCTTCGACTCTTTAGAATGTCTTGTGGTTCGAATTAACGCTTCGCTACGCAACCAAACCAAATATTTAAATATTTACAGATTATGCATCATGCTACGTAAACTTAAAAGAAAAATTTCACAAATTTTCTTGAAACCAACAAAATAGTTTTGGCTCTTTCCATAAAATCACTCCACGATCTCCTACAATAGTAATAAATAACACCACAATTCTTCCATCCTACTCCTGCAAATACCTAGGCATAGAATTTGATTCAAAACTTTCCTTCCTCCCACATACCAAATCACTGTCACTGTCAGGGAAGATGAGCGAACTTAAATCTGACACGGATGATATGGTAGACATGATAAATTAATAAACACAAGTAGTAGAATCTAAAGTTATTATAATAATATAATACACTTTTGACTTTTAACTGTTAAATTATTTGGAGAATAAAATTTACTTGGCAGAAAATCCATCAAATAATTTACTGGGGAGATTAATTAGCCAAATAAAGTTTTTTTGTGTTTATAATACCGAAATCTTTGGAATAAATTAATTTATTGCTAAAATAAATTTTATTTAGAGAATAAAATGTTTTATAATACCAGGCATTATTGTTTATTTATTTATTTCCTCAACAGTCCAAAGCCTAATTACAAAGAAAAAATATGGTAAACGATAATATTAACTTAAACCTATATTAAACATAACATATTTCACTGTAATATGCTTCAATTTGTAAAAATCATTTCACATATTTTGTATTTTTTTTTTAAATATATTTTATGTTTCCAAATTAGTTGTAAATTTTCCCTGTAATTAGATATATGTAAATGTTAGGAAATAAATTATTATCATCCTTATTATATTATTAAAAATATCTAAACGTATCACTGGTTCACTAGTTGTGTCTAATGACCAGCATTGTAAGTACAAGACTTTTCCAAATATTCATTACAACAAATACTTGAATATTTGGAGCAGGGTTGTTAAAAATACGTCTTTCATTTTAATTAAAACAAACAGTTTTTTTTTACAAAACGAATTTTTTTCATTAGAAAACGTTTAAGACATTAACAATTAAAAACATAAAAAATAAAAGACTTTAACTGTGTCTGTATAACACACATTTTATTTTTGTAACTGCAGTTTCGGCAACTCAACTTGCTGTTATCAATCGGAGTGAATAAAAAATATTGTGTTATACAAACAAAGTTAGAAAGTTTAAGTAGAAGCCTCCACCGTTCATGATTTAATTAATAACATGTTTAAAACACGTTTAAAAAGTGTCTAAAACATAAAATGTTTTAAACACGTTTTAAATCAGAAACAATTGTGATATTTTATTGTGCAAAAAACGTTATGTTTAATCGTGTAATTTAAAATATCTTCAACAAATTAGCTAAAATTTAAAAACGTAAACGAAAAATGTCTTAACACAGTACAATAAAATATAGTTTAGCTAATTTAAGATGATAAACAAAAGTTCTAACCTACTTCAAATTATATTTAGTTCCAAACTTAAATATTCATTACAACAAATACTTGGATATTTGGAGCAGGGTTGTTAAAATTACGTTTTTAATTTTAATTAAAACAAACAGTTTTTTTACAAAACGAATTTTTTTCATTAAAAACCGTTTAAGCATTAACAATTAAAAACATAAAAAATAAAACACTTTAACTGTGTCTGTATAACACACATTCTTTTTTTGTAACTGCAGTTTCGGCAACTCAACATGCTATGGAGTGAATAAAAAATATTGTGTTATACAAACAAAGTTAGAAAGTTAAAGTAGAAGCCTCCACCGTTCATGATTTAATTAAAAACATGTTTAAAACACGTTTAAAAAGTGTCTAAAACATAAAATGTTTTAAACACATTTTAAATCAGATACAATTGTGATATTTTATTGTGCAAAAAACGTTATGTTTAATCGTGTAATTTGAACAATCGAACAATCGTTCCAGGACAATGTCCCATCTTTTTATAAGCGAGAAAAACTTTTAATTATTAGGGTCGTTTATTTATGACGAAGATAAAACCCGGTGAATTATGGCTGCAAAATTATTCTCGTAGTGAATATTGGATTTTTTAATTATTACTGTGTCACCAATTTATTGAAGTTCATAACTGTTCGGTAGGCGATTCATTTAAAACATCGCGATAAAATAAATATAACTCTTTCTACATTGAGTACTGAGTATCTGAGTGAGAAAAGTTGTTGGTCCGGGTCGAATCACGGGCGGATAATTTAGCATAAAAATTCAGAGCTAGTAGGCAAATGCGCAATAATGGATTGATAAGACTGAAACAAATCAAAATAATTTGCAAACCTATTCGGCGAATCAGAAACGAACAAAGAACGCGAGAGTCGGTGGATCTATGGAACATCGGATTTGGGCCTTTATTGGCAGTTGGCATTATTATTTTAAGAGTTAGTGCCTATTAAATTTATGTATCTTAGATTTTCGGGCACCAGAGGTAGAGACGGTAAAATGGTGTGCTGCGAAACAAAAATTTCTTAACACAGTAGTATAAAATATAGTTTAGCTAATTTAAGATGATAAACAAAAGTTCTAACCTTACTTCAAATTATATTTAGTTTTAAAAGTTTTAAAAGGTTGCAAAATGATTTAAATGTGGATTTAAAGTTGGCATATTTTTATTATCGTTTAATATTTATTTATATTATATGAATGTTGGTCTTTCTTAGAAAAATGTCATTTTTTCGTGTTTATAAATAAATAGTTGCGAAATATTAAAAAATATATTCAATATTTAATAATATTATATGAAAAAAAAGTTATTTTTCCCTGTTTATATATAAAATAGTTGCAAAATATTTTTGCTCTCGTTATCGTTCAATATTTAATAATAAAACTAACCTAACTAACCTATTAACTTAAACTAACCTTACTTACAAATTATATAAGTTTTAAAAGGTTGCAAAATGATTTGAGTGCGGATTTAAAGTTGGCATAGTTTTGTTATCGTTCAATATTTATTAATATTCGTCTTTACAAAAAAAAAGTTATTTTTCCCTGTTTATATATAAAATAGTTGCAAATTTATTTTTGCTTTCGTTATCGTTCAATATTTAATAATAAAACTAACCTAACTAACCTATTAACTTAAACTAACCTTACTTACAAATTATATGAGTTTTAAAAGGTTGCAAAATGATTTGAGTGCGGATTTAAAGTTGGCATAGTTTTGTTATCGTTCAATATTTATTAATATTATATGAATGCTGGTGTTTATAAAAAAAATGTTATTTTTCCGTGTTTATAAATAAAATAGTTGCGAAATATTTTTGCTTCGTCTGCGAAAAATTCATTGACCTGCGTCGCCGATGTTTTTTCCAGTTGGAATTAATTTGTTGACAAAGTCGCCGTTTAAAAGTTCAAAATCGTCAATGAGATAACAAACTGAATTTTTAACAAAATATTTTATCTTCGTTTTAATGGGTTTGTTTGTGGCCCCAATTCCTGCATATTGAAAAAAAAAATATATACATGTATTCTAGAATTCGCACAACTAGTTGTAGAAACAAAAATATTATACAGGGATTTTTTCTTTTAAGTGTGCAAATGCTGTTAATTACAGTGTTTGGTAAATTTTCAAGAATTCGTTGTTTTTATTTAATTTGAAACCAAATTGTCAGGCTTTTCTTAACTCGAAATTTTACTTCATACTATATCAAGGAAAGGAAACCCCCCTTTTATAATAAACAAAAATTATAGATATTTTTTTAATTTTATTTATTCTCACAGGAAACCCCTTTTACAAAGAATATGTACAAAATAATAACAATAATATTTAAAAATTGATAAAACGTGTTAACATTAATATATGCATCACTTTTACTTCAAATAATATCAAATAAAATTTGATTGGAAATTGGAAATGATTATTCGAGAATGAATCATTTCCAATAATGAAAAGTGGATGTTTTTTGGGTAAATTTTCAGTTATTGGTCGTGTTTATAAAAGCATTTTATTTGAAGCTTCAAACAAGTGTTTGCACTCCCAGGCTAAGCATGAAGTAAAATTTCGAGTTTAGAAAAGCCTGAAAATTTGGATTTACAGGGGCGCGCGAGCTTTTTTCAGGCTTTTCTAAACTCGAAATTTGACTTCATGCGCCGCCACGCATATAAAAATCTGATTTAATCTGAAGTTAAAAATATACCGCTCAAGTTTGATCTCACTTGAATAAATAGTAGGAATGATTATTTCGTGTAACTAAATCTACAAAAAAAAATTAAGCTCCCGAATCAATTTGCTTTCGGATTTTTTCTTTCAATTATTTATTTATTCTCTCACGGGAAACCCCTTTTACAAAGAATATGTACAAAATAATAACGATAATATATAAAAATTGATAAAACGTATTAATATTAATAACTAAAATTTAATAAATGGTGGTAATTATTACCTGCATACATATCCTAAACAAGGATCTGAAGTTCGAAACATACCGCTTAAGTTTGATCTCACTTTAATAAACAGTATGTTTATTCCGTGTAACTAAATTTACAAAAAAAATATAGTTGGCTTAAGACAATTAATATTCATTCCCTGTAATATTTTCAATTTATTTTAATTTCCTGTTGTTTCATTTACTTTATTGAGAGAATAATTTGACCTGATGTTGCATTTTCCATATAAATTATGCATAGAACAGTAAAGCTGTCGTGTAAAAACAAATTAAAATTAATATCGACTTTCTGCAAAAATGTAGTCTCATTGAGACAAGTCTCCGAATATTAATTGAAACAACTACTTCTCGAGCTAATACTCCGGCAGATATTGAATTATGCAATGAATATTTGAGTTACACGACAGATTTACTGTTCTATGCATAATGTATATGCAAAATGCAACATCAGGTCAAGTTATTCTCTCACCAAACTAAATGAGCCAATAGGAAATTATTAAAGTTATTGATTTTAAAAAAATCGCAAAGTGTGAAGGAACACTGGATATACCTTTTCGGGATAAATATACGTGTTTAAAAATAAAATCCTACGTTAAAGTAGTAAATCAATCTTTTAAAGTCCGGATACTTATTTTTTTTTTTTTAGATAAAACCTGCATCGACCTTGCAGCGCACGGTGCGACGATAACATTGTGAAATGAAAAGGTGGAAAAGGCGATTATTTAAATTTTCATATGAAAACGTCGAAAAAAAAACAACGGTATTTACTTGGAGAGTGTGTGCGTGGGTGATACACGCAGAATATGTAAATCCGTCGATAATTTAGCCCCGATAAAGGTCGTTTGCGTGCGCCAGCTTTGTCCCTGGCAAACACGGGGATGATAAATTGTGAAAGATACTGAATATGCTCGTACGTTGAAAAAAGGTCATAGAACTGCAAACGTAATTACTAAATTTGTTAGAAATATACGAATCCATACATGAATGACTAATGTTATCTTTTAATACTACAACTTATTCGTTGTTTTTTCAAAGAGTTAAATTTGAAATTTTAAACGAGTGTTTTCCACTCCCAGACTAAGCATGAAGTAAAATTTCGAGTTTAGAAAAGCCCCGTGAAAATTTGTCGAGGGTCGCGCAGCGACCCGAGACAAATTTTCTGGGCTTTTCTAAACTCGAAATTTTACTTCATGCGCCACGCGTATAAAACACAGATTTTAAGTGAAGTTTGAATATACATAAATTTCACAATATTTTAATGTTTTATACGCGTGGCGCATGAAGTAAAATTTCGAGTTTAGAAAAGCCCAGAAAATTTGTCTCGGGTCGCTGCGCGACCCTCGACAAATTGAAAAATTGAAATTTTCACTTTTTTCACTTCATGCTTAGTCTGGGAGTGGAAAACAGTCGTTTAAAGATTCAAATTAAACTCTTTTAAAAAACACGCATGTCGGAACATTTACATTTTGATTAAAAAACACTTAAAACCTTTCTTCAATACTTTATTTTGTAACCAAATGTACATTTCGGACACGAAGTGTCCATTATCAATGGTTTGATACTAATACACGAAAAACACGAAAAAAAAAAAGTAGGAACATTTACAGCTTATGCACATGTTTACCTAAAAGAAAAAATCCCTGTATTTATATTGTAGACTAACAGTTACATTCGGGCAACATAAAATATATATTCATGTTATTTGCAACTACATAAGTGATTTAAATGATTACTATTAAAAATCAAATATCGTACATGACTGTCGCGTGTTGCACTCCTTAATTTGGTAAATCACAATGAAGCCCACAAAAGGAATAGATGCGAACACGAGAGGAGGTCTACCCTCTAAGATTGGTAGGCGACATTTTAAGCTAAGTAGGCTAAGCAGTACAAAAAATTAAAAATTACAATAACCCAATTCAAACTCTAAATGCTAAGCTCACTAAGTGCCTCGGTAATCAAATCGCCGAGTGTCACACATTCAATTTGGTAAATATATGAAAAAGGAATCATCACTTGAATGAACATATACCGGCATTTCATATTCCTATTCAAAACATAAATCCAGAAATGCACTTATATTTAAAGAATGTATTAGGAAATATTTTAATAAAGTCTTTCTTTGTTGTGTATCAACAATATAATCAATGAAAGTCCGCGGCAGAAAAATTACATTCGCAATTCAAGGCCACGCACCGGGAACCCGTGTCGCGACAAATGCCGTACACGAATTCTACATATAAAACCCAATTTCTTTTCACATGTTTTTAGAAATTACATTTTAATTTAAAAATGTTACTAAAATAGCACGATGCTGCCCCCTATTTAATAAAAGCATAATCAAAATTTACATTGCTCTTATGGAGATTTCTAAGCAACGATTAATTTTATTTATCATTTATTTTAGATTAATCTATTTAATACAACATGTTTATAATAATTAATTCAAAAAATTAAAGCAATATGAAGAAGAAATAATGTTTTCTATGGAAGTATTGCGCGAATTTATTTGATCATTTAAAAGTGTTCCATTGGTTGATTTATATATAATTTAAAAACCATTTTTTAAAAAGGAATAGTGTCAATTTATTCGCAAAGCTTCAATGTGCAATATGTATAAGTTTCAAAGATCTTTTTTCATTATTGTGGAAGATTAATCGTTGTTCGCTTTTATGGCCAAATTACATGTGAATTTCCGACCTTAACACTGCAACTTATTGTGGGGTTTTACAAATTTTACTAGCATTCTGCAACAGGAACAAGAAAGTTTATTGTGGATCTTGATATTTTTTACACAAAGATTTCTTGTAATTTCTCGCCTAGTTAAATGAAACGAGCTCTAATTATGCACTACAAAACACAAGAAACTTCATTTCCGTCTTATCTCCAACAAACATATCTTTATTTACAACAGTAGCTTTCCTGTTTACACAGAACCAGTTTCCATACTAATGAAATCCCACTCGACAAATCGTATACCAATTTTTTTTGCGGACTCTGCAACACCACTTAATCACGTTTATTTTTACATAGCACAATTAAAATTTCCCCGATAACCTAATCTCCATCTAGAAACTCGCGCCTGCACAACATTATATTACAATTCTATCGACTTAATCTCTCATTGCGACGATAAAATATAACTTCGCTCGGATTATGATTACCGCTTGTTTTTTTTTCAACACACGTATAGATGTGCATATGTATTTTAATAATAGCGAACCGACTGACTCACGTACGCCATAACCTTGAAACGAACAAACACCTCTCGGCGAGCGAAACCAGCTGATTCCTGTCAGATACATCAACATCGAGTTAGTTAAGTTACTTGGCGACAGTAAAACGGGCAGTGGAAAGGACTAGTTTTTTTTTTCTGCTTCTTCTGTAACAAGCGTGACTTGCAAAATGTTTTAATGGTATTGTGGATCAGCCGAGGAACAACAAATCTTTTGAAACATGTGAGGTACAGCACGTACAGTTTAGATTAGTCAATATAGTTAAATATTTTTAGTATCAATGAGTGTTTGATATAGTCCTGAGCTAATACCCTGACGGACATTGAATTATACAACAAGTGTTTGCTGTTACATACAGTAACCTACTGCAAATGTAATAATTTGGGTCAAATTATTTAGACCATCAATAAACGCGTTTCGAGATTTATCTCTCATCAGTATAGCTTTCCCATTCCCTCTAAACAATTTGACACCTTAGATCTGTAGTGGGGAAACTTTTTTTAAGACGGACCATTTGTAATAACCAGACAATCGTAGCGGGCCAAAGAATAATGCTTAATCGTAGGTGGGTAGTTTTTATGCGGGTCGTCACATTACGAAGTAAGAACGCGTTCAAACATTCTCACGACGGCACTCTTAAACGGGCCGGATTAAACCTTTCCGCGGGCCGGACTTGGCCCGCTGGCCGTAGTTTCCCCATCACTGCCTTAGATAAAAATATGAACAATTGCAAAAGCAACCAAAACAGCATCTAATACAAGTAACAATGGTTTGAATCACCGTTGTATCCCTAATAATAAACTGAAAATAAAACTATCTGAATATTACCCGATGAACAATCTTGATGTTTGTTTAACAGATGTCATTTCAGGTAATAAAATCGAATGTTCCACTCATCCGGTTCGAATTAACATAAATTAATCACCGAATTAAATTAACATTGGTCCTTCGAAACGACGCGACATAGCAGGTAAATTCCCAACAGAAACGACTCCAATTTTGTTTGGAATTCCGAACCATCAATCACGAAATACCACAAAATTACACACATGTTGTCGAGTCGATCGTTTTCAACTTGTGAGTCACAGGATTCATTTGAAAACCCCGGGAAGGAAGATCGACGATAAAATATTTGTTTTTCATTTATAGAAAGGCACGTTACATGAAAACTAAGGTCATTAAAATGCGCTTTAAAAGAATGTCAACTGTTTGGACAAGTTGTATAAATATTTGAATTTCCTTACTGAAAATGCATTTCAAAAATGTTTAGTCTGTTCAGTAGAGAAGAATCTTGGCTTCGATTCACAGAAAAGATTATAAATTGACTGCACTGTTTAACTTACCTCCATTTACCACCCCCCATTTAAAAAAAATTAAAAAAGCAATGCAGTATAATGCACTTCTTATTACCGTAAGAAACTTTTTTTGCACCCCTTTGGTTTAGCCACAAAAAAATAATTTAATTTTTAAGCGGATATCCAAATGTGTTTATAAATTAATAAATTATAGCTTGCTTGATCAAAACAATTATAAATAAAATTCCTAATTTTACCTATTTTTTTCTTTATTTACTAGTTTCATAAGTCAAATAAATAAATTTGAATTGGTGTATATTAACATTTAAAAAAATCATAATTATCCGGGATGTTGCCATTTAAAAAATTGAGTTACTTAGAAAAACGATCGAATTACAATTAAGAGATATCTGTTGGCCAAATTAAGTATCAAAAGTTGGTATTATTTGTTTTGTACACGTCAATGATAGATGCACTATTTTTTTTTTTAATATGGAGCTAGTAATGTTTTTGAAAAAACAATTGATTGGTCTGTAAAATGAGATTCTGTACCTGAAAACAAAAAAATATATAGGTTGTTCCATCTAAAATTTCAAAATTGATGTCACTTCCGGTGAAACCGGAAGCGCTATTAAAGTTTCATGATCGCCACTGGACCTGAAATTGTTTTTAATATAAATGTAGAAAATTTCAAATTGATATCTCAATTAATAAAAAAACTAAAGGGGGTGATCCTGTTTTGTATTACACCCGGTATATTAACTAAATCGAAAATGTACTATATAAAAACGTCACAAGTAACTTTCACACAAAAACCCTTCTCGAAAAAAATAATAATTATTTTTCATATTCTCACTTCCCCAAAATGAAAGATGTTTATAAAATTGGTAAAAGTTGATGGAATTCCATTAAAATACAATGTGGCGACTAACCGGAAAAACCGGGAAAGTTAGACAAAAGTCAGGGGATTTTATTCATCGGGAAAAGTCAGGGAAATTAAGTCAGGGAATTTTTAAATACATTTTTAAACAAATTGTTACTTCTATTGGTTCAGCACGAATTTGACACAACAAATAATACTAAACAAAATTGAAATAAAAAATGTTGATATGTCCATCACAGCACTTTCCCCGTCATCTAAACAATTGGTAATGAACATATTAAACTTATTTTACTTGTTATTTGATTAAAGATAATTTCACATTTAATGAGCGTTTTATACGCGTGGCGCATGAAGTAAAATTTCGAGTTTAGAAAAGCCTAATTTGGCTTGGTCGCTCCGCTTCGCTACGCGACCAAGCCAAATTTCCAGGCTTTTCTAAACTCGAAATTTTACTTCATGCTTAACCGGGGAGTGGAAAACACTTGTTTCATCATTAAAACAATTGATAATTGATAATTGTTGTTTTATAGATGAAGGAAGTTCTATGAGATTCAAACATAATGTAAATTTTGATACAAGTTTAAGAAGAGGTAGTCGTTTTTTTGCCATAATAGTGCAAATAGTCAGCAAACAATTGACACAGTAACGTCACAATAACCATGGACATTCAATTACGTCACGTAAAGTCGACATTTCAACTATAATGACAGTTGACATAAGTCGGCGCAAGCCGACCTTTAACCAATCGTGCCAACTTGACACGAGTTTGAACTGAACTATAATGAGATCGCCATGTCATTGTTTTTCTTTGTGACAGTTACGATACACATTTTGATAGTAGTGACATAATTTTAAGTAACGAGTGTCTTTCACTCCCAGACTAAGCATGAAGTAAAATTTCGAGTTTAGAAAAGCCTATTTGTTGTAGATCGTTAGATATTTGTTGTTTTTTAAGAGTTCAATTTAAAGCTTTAAACGAGTGTTTTCCACTCCAGACTGAGCATGAAGTAAAATTTCGAGTTTAGAAAAGCCCCGCGTAGAAAATTTGTCGAGGGTCGCGCAGCGACCCGAGACAAATTTTCACGGGGCTTTTCTAAACTCGAAATTTTACTTCATGCGCCACGCGTATAAAACACTGAAATATTGTGAATTATATGTATAATTGACCTTCGCTTGAAATCTGTGTGTTATACGTGTGGCGCATGAAGTAAAATTTCGAGTTAAGAAAAGCCCAGAAAATTTGTCTCGGGTCGCTGCGCGACCCTCGACAAATTTTCACGGGGCTTTTCTAAACTCGAAATTTTACTTCATGCTCAGTCTGGGAGTGGAAAACACTCGTTTAAAGCTTTAAATTGAACTCTTAAAAAACAACAAATATCTACAATCTACAACAAATAGGCGGAATTTAATATATTTATACATTAAAGAATAACTTCCTTTATATATTATATATATATATATTCATAATAATTGTTATTCATAATTATATAATAAAAATAAGTAAGGGAAATGAGACAAGCAAAAACAGTTAAAAGTTCGTCGATTGAAATTAAAATCGTGAATATTTATTTATCCAGTTCACTTGTCTACTGAAATTTAATACCCAATCGCCCGCCAACTTGACACGAGTTTGAATTGAACTGTAATGAGATCGCCATGTCATTATTTTTCTTTGTAACAGTTACGATTCACATTTTGATAGTAGTCACATATTTTAAAGTTACGAGTGTCTTCCACTCGGGTCGCTGCGCGACCCTCGACAAATTTTCTACGCGGGGCTTTTCTAAACTCGAAATTTTACATCATGCGCCACGCGTATAAAACATTGATTTACAGTAAAGTTTCGCTTAGATGCGTTGGTGATCAATATTTAGCGAGATGCAGCGAAAAAATGCAAGAATTACTTTTTTGTGAATAGTTTTGGAATAATAATAATAAAAGTACAATAAATTTAGTTTGAGCATTTTTTCAATATTGTTGATATTTAAATCATCATATCTTTAACGCTATTATGGACACATCACCATTTTTCTCCCCTATATTTAGTTTAGTTATATGAAATTATTTTAGGGGTCATCCGTACCGCCAGCCCCCCCATCAAAAATCTGTTTTTGTCGCTAAACCAAACGGGTGCAAAGACGGCAATAAGAAGTGCATAAAGAGTGCGCTAGTGTTGTTTTTTATTTATTTTTTTTTTTTTAAGAGGGAGCTAGTTATACGCAGGTTTATAATTCGATAAATTAAATCCTGAGCATACATTTTCTTGATTATCTCTTACAGCAACATTTAAAAATTAAAAATTCAGCACGTGAAGTGGTACGCACAGAGAGCGAGTATAGGCCAAGGTGCGGCAATCATCCGAAGTAATTAACCGTGCACAAGTAGTAAACTTGCGAAACTGGCGGATTTCGCAAGCGGAGTCGATCGGGCGGCAATTAAATTGAGTTATTCGCCGTTCCTCGGGGGAGGGAATTTCTGCAGGGACAAACGACGTCGTTTGTGAAATTAAGGGCCCCATTCCGGACGGGGGAGGAAGGAAAACATCGGAGGGGGCCCCGTTCGTTCCGCAGTCTGCCGTCCGGATTACACCACGTGAGGCGACTGTCGATCAAGAATTTTGAATTTGACTCTTGCCCATGAGATGTATTCCCCACAGCCCGCAACTTGGTTTCGTGATTGGGACGTGATGTGAATGGTTTTGGGTAATGGGGGGATGTGGATGAGGTTTTTTCGGGAGGGGAGGAAATTGTTAACTGAGTGGGAGTCAATCAGATTCCGGCAATTTTTTATTGAGGGATTATTCACTTGCGTTTGAGCACTTGTTGATTATGTTGTGAATTATTAAGAAGTCAGCGTCTATCTAAAGGTATAAAACCAGCATATTGTCGTCTTAACAACGGCCTTATTTTAGGATGATTTCTTTTTAATATAGATATATTTTAACAACTTAGTTGTCATCATATTTTAATAATTTGTTTGGTGTGTAGTTCAGAATTTACGTCTTTAGCAACTGCTTCACTAGTGTATTCCGAACCTCAATTGAAATCAGTTTTTATACGCGTGACGCATGAAATAAAATTTCGAGCTTAGAAAAGCCTAAAAATTTGGTATGGTCGCTGCGATTCTCTACGCAACCAAGCCAAATTTTCAAATATTGTGAAATGTATGTATATTTGAACTTCACTTGAAATCTGTGTTTTATACGCGTGGCGCATGAAGTAAAATTTCGGGTTTAGAAAAGCCCAGAAAATTGGTCTCGGGTCGCTGCGCGACCCTCGACAATTTTTCACAGGGCTTTTCTAAACTCGAAATTTTACTTCATGCTCAGTCTGGGAGTGGAAACACTCGTTTGAAACTCCACATTAAAAGTTTAAAAAAAGCAATGAATGCCTATAATTTTACAACGTATGAATCGAAATATGTGCATTTAAAAGAAAAATTCCCTGTGTGCATAAATAATTTAAATAAGATCATGTTTAAGGACCACTTCAGTAATTGTACACCTATTTAGACGATATATTGTTATTATAAAGCAGACAAAATACAACCCATTATACACTACTTTATTGGCATTGGTATATTTAGTTGCATAAAAGCAAAAATATATATAATGCTAGATTACTGCTTTATCCAAACCATTAAACAAGTTTCAATTTGCATTTGATTTATGAATAAATCTATCAGGTGTCCAACAATTATTGAAGCCCTGGGTCCTACACCCAAAACAGTTTAGACTAGTAATTAGTCACTAGTTTGTGGATTCTTATCGTTAGAATAGTGACTTTAGAATCGAATGTCTTTAATTAAACTCCAGACTTTGGACTGGACTGGAGTTTCTAAACAGCCTGTACTCTAGTTTGTAGTCTCCAGTCTCTCTATCTATCTAGACTCTAAGCTCTATACTCTAAGCCAGGGGTTTCTAAACTAAGGCCCGCGATTGTTTGTAAACATGTTCGTAACTGTCATAGTTTGAAATATAACGAATTTTTTTTAAATATTTGAAAATTGTTATAAAATGATTTGCATCTTATCCCACTTGGTCCTGTAGAATTATATATGTGGCTTGCGAAAAATGCATCCAGGCGATACAGACTTTATACAGTCAACTTATACTCTAGATCAGTGGTTTTTAACCCTTTTAGCATGACGGAACACTTACAAATTTATATAAAAAAAATCGTTTTTCGTTTCGGGGCGTCTGTATTCCATGGAGCACCAGTTAGAATCAGTGATCTAGATTGTGGATACTGGTATATTTAGGCATTAATCCATAAACTCTAGACGCTGGACATAGACTCTAATATGTGCACGCTAGAATCTAATATCTCTAAACGCCAGACTTTGTTTTAGGCAGTGGATCTCGACATTTAACTAGGGTCTCTAGACAGCCCAGACTATACTCTGTAGAATCTATTTCTACACTCTATTATCTAGAATCTAATCTCTAAACTCTTTACCACGTGAAAATCAGAGTTTAGAGCGCCTAAACTCTAGACTTCACGCGGTCGATTAAGACTTGTTTCTAAACCCTACACAGTCTACATTCTAGACTACTTTCTGGATTCTAGATGGCAAAATGATGCACATAAAATATACTAGTTTTTAGTTTCCTGCAATCAAAACGTTAAACTTTGGTTTCTAGACCCATATCTCCAAACTGTCTGACGTCCGAACTCTATGGATTGGATGCTTAACTCAAAACTCTCCATTGTATAAACTCTATGCATTAGATGCTTAACTGTGGACTGTAAAGATGAAAATTAGAGCGCCTAAACTCTAGACTTCACGCGGTCGATTAAGACTGGTTTCTAAACCCTACACAGTCAACATTCCAGACTACTTTCTGAATTCTAGATGATAAAATGATGCACACAAAATAGACTAGTTTTTAGTTTCCTGGATTCTAAACGCTAAACTACGGTTTCTAAACGCATATCTCCAAACTGTCTGACGTCTGAACTCTATGGATTAGATGCTTAACTGTGGACTCTAAAGACGCTAATATTTAGACTAGTTTCTAGACTCTAGGAACTAGTCTAAAGATTAAAATCTAGAGACTACAGCCTAGGATTTAGATACTACAGCTCTAGAGACTCTAGGACCTAGAGTCATTCATTAGTTTGTCATAAAATATTTTTTATTTTATTCTTAATAACCGGTTAATTTATTACCAGATTTTTTAATGTTGACGAAACAACCGGTTAAGTACACTGATCTAAACTCTAACTTGTATATTCTGTACTCTAGCCCATTTAAGCTCTAGATTCTAGAGATTACAAGTTGAGATTCTAGGCTAGTTTCTGGATAGAATGACTTTTAAATCTACAACCTCTAAACTCTAGACTTTGGACTGGAATCTTTAAATACCCTAGATTCTAGTCTGTAGTCTCCAGTCTATAATATCGACCCCTGGGTCCTTTTTCAGGACGACCCCTCCCTCATAACTTTGCACCCTCTAACTGTATTGTTTCGAGTTTACGTGAAGTGATTAATCACAAATAGAAATACTGTTATTCCTTACTTCACTTTTTATTTTTATGTTAGATGTACATTTCGAGACACAAGGTGCTCATTATCAATAACAAAACCTTGTGTCTCGAAATGTACATCTAACATAAAAATAAAAAGTGAAGTAAGGAATAACAGTCTTTCTAGTTGCACCCTCTACCCTGATTTAATTTGGGCTTTTTAGTTAGAATGAAACAGTATTAAAGCCTTATTTCACTTCATCTACTCTTTATAAAATCTGTCGCTCCCCCCACTGATAACTTCCCGCGCCCCCCTAATGGGGTGTGCCCCCCGGTTGAGAAACCCTGATCTAGACTCTAAGCTCTGTACTCAAGGCGATATAAACTCTAGGCTTTAGGCGACTTAGACTCTAGATTCTGGAACCTAAACAGTCTAGAATTATGGACTAGTTTCTAGATTCTAAAGGCTAGGATAATGACTCTAGACTAGTGTCTGGGATGGCTTCTAGAATCAAACATGAATGTCGATTCTTACGTCACAAAATGATTGAATCTGAATTTTGTAAAGTCATAACCTATTTGAGAGAAGTAAGAATCAACATTCATGCACATAGGCCTTCAATAACTGTTGGGCACCCGATAAATTTATTCATGATTTAAATGCAAATTGGAACTTGTATAATGGGTTGCATAAAGCGTAGATTACTGCATTATATAGATTTATTCCTCCCCAAATTCAACCTTAGGTTCACTCGTCTTTGCACTTTATATATTGGGCGGCATTTGGAGCTCTTATCGCCCATTATATTGAAATTATTGGTATTTGTTTTAATCACAAAAAGTGTATAATTAATCACTATCAATATATGAGATACAAGTAATGCAATAGAAAAGAGATCAATCAATTAATACCCTATACCTATAAATTATGTAACAGCATACGGTTCGAGGGACCAACTATAATACTAATCTTACCAACTGGATCTATAATTACAATAAATCTATTAGAACTATTCTTTTTTGGGTGTGTTTGATTGGGTGTAATTACAATAAACTATTAAAACTATTATTTAAAAAAAATATATAAAAACGCATTAAAATTAATATCGACTTTCTGCAAAAAATGTTTAGTCTTATTGAGACTTCTCCAAATATTCATTGAAACAACTACTTCTCGAGCTAATACCCCGACAGATATTGAATTATACAATGAATATTTGAGTTACACGACAGCTTTACTGTTCTATGCATAATTTATATGTAAAATGCAACATCAGGTCAAATTATTCACTCACTAAACTAAATGAAACAACAGGAAATTGAAATAAATTGAAAAAATTACAGGGAATGAATATTAATTGTCTTAAGCCATCTATAGACGCGTTTCGAGATTTATCCCTCATCAGTATAGCTATGCTTTAGGCTTTCAATACAAAAAAATTAATTCGTTTTTATATTTTGTAAATATTCTGCAAACTATTGACAAACTCAATTTTTCTTTATGTTAAATTGGCTTTATGTATTCTTTTTTTTGTTGGTGTATGTTTAATTGGGTCTAGGATTTTTTTCCGTAATTTATGTGATTTCGTGGTAGTTTGCTGGTTCGCCGTGGAGAGATGTTGATAATCTGTGGTGCACGACCCGCGAGGAAGGTAAAATGTGTAATAAGCCTGAGTTTACGGAGGATTCGCTCCGAGAACTGGTTTCGGAATAAATCAAGTGTGCCCTGAGGAACAACGGCACGACTGAGCACAACAGGAGATATGAGGTGGATCTGTACGGGCGTACAGGTCATAAGGTTCATGGACTTACTACATCTAACTATATACCTCAACAAACTACAAAAAAAAATAAATGTTGGAGATAAAGTTTTTCCAAGTGGAAATATGTACATCCATACATGAACTTCACTTATTACGTTTCATTTAAATATAATTAATAAAACATTAATGTGAAGATTTAAACGAGTGTATTCCACTCCCAGACTAAGCATGAAGTAAAATTTCTAGTTTAGAAAAGCCCCGTGAAAATTTGTCGAGGGTCGCGCAGCGACCCGAGACAAATTTTCTGGGCTTTTCTAAACTAGAAATTTTACTTCATGCGCCACGCGTATAAAATACTGATTTCTAGTAAAGTTCAAAGTATACTTCTTAATCAGAATTTAAATTTAACGGCTAAAGCAGCATTAAAAATATACTGCTAAACAATAATATTTTAAAATCTTTGATTTGGTTAGCTTTCACTTTGTGGTACATCTTTATATGAAATAATAATGAAACACTTAAGTATGTTTTATTACTTCATTTAAAAGTTTAAATAAAAGTGGTAAAAGAAAGTTAAGGAACTCTAAGAATATTTTGAAGATCACTTGAAATCAGTGTTTTGTACGCGTGGCGCATGAAGTAAAATTTCGAGTTTAGAAAAGTCCCGTGAAAATTTGTCGAGGTTCATGCGCGACGCGTATAAGACACTATAATATTGTCAAATGTTTGTATATTCGAACTTCACTTAAAATCTGGGTTTTATACGCGTGGCGCATGAAGTAAAATTTCGAGTTTAGAAAAGCCCCGTGAAAATTTGTCGAGGGTCGCGCAGCGACCCGAGACAAATTTTCGGGCTTTTCTAAACTCGAAATTTTACTTCATGCTTAATCTGGGAGTGTAAAACACTTGTTACAAGCTTCGAATTGAACTCTTAAAAATTAACGAATGTGTATACTAGAAAGAAAAATTCCTTGTGTATATATAACCCTTATTGGGCATAAAAAAATACATCTTATCTTGAACAAGTTTCTAATCTTTCACGTGGTGAAACATATTAAACTACGATTGAAAAAAAAACACTTAATTAAATTTCACCAATATTAATAAATATTAGTGAAATTTAACCAAGTGTTTTCCTTTTTAAATCAAAATACATTTTTACTCGATGACAATACTAATAATATTAATATTAGCTACTAGTCCCTGGCCCTTGTTTTTGCAATAAAGCTTTACAGTTGAAGCCTATGGCAATGAATAGTTATTAGACTTATTACAAATAACCAATATTATAAAGTATTAGTTATTCTTGGCGTGAAAAGCAATAATCAATTATTTTTCTGATTTTATATAAAAAATCTTACTACAATTGATTTAGAAAGCTTCAAACTGCATCTTGTGTTTGTAGAATATGGATTAGAATGCAGGCAACCTAATCTACGTAAACGGTATTTGATTGCCTATAATCACTGTTTTAAACAGTTGGTTCAATGCATTTCACTCGCGCTTGTACCTAAAATCAAGTGGTTGTGCTTTTCTAAAGGCGAAATATAGATTTCATACTTACAAGAGGGGAAAAACCCTGATTTTTTCTACAGAAACTTAAAAATATTAAAAGTTGGGCGTTTTTGCAATAAAGCTTCACAGCAGAAGTCTTGGCATAATAAATAGTTATTACAAATAAACAATATTACATAAAAATATCAGTTATCTTTGTTGTGAAAACTCATGATCAATTGTTTTTCTGATTTTCCAAACCACCAATTATAATAATATATAAAATTACGAACGTGTTATTCGTTTTTATATATTATGTTTAAAGTGTGCAAACTTCTTGAATTCAAATAGTTTTGAATTTTAATTATTCACCAATTATAATTATCGTTGTCGCTTTACTGGATGACAAAACGTCAGATAACAAAAAACGTTCCAGTATAGAGCACGTTTTCAGTAATTCAATGGTAGCCAAAAGGGAACCACTGATTTTGGTTCAGATAGTTTGCTGTAATGGTCTTATTTTAAAAAATAAGTCATCTATTCAAGGATTTTCTATTTTCAAAATGCTGTGCTCCTCCAATTTTTGACACTAATTTTGCAACATAAACCAGAAAGTGTGTGTTATGGTCTTCCTACTTTTGAGTCCGACTTCAGAAGCAGGAAGGTGTGATGGCCTACATTACACCTTATTAATCTTACTACAATTAGTTCAGAAAGTTTTAAACTACATCTTGTGTTTGTAGAATATGGATTAGAATGCAGGCAACCTTAATATACGTAAACGGTATTTGATTGCCTATAATCACTGTTTTAAACAGTTGGTTCAATGCATTTCATTTACAAACCATTATATTTTAAAATGTTTTACCAAGTGATTAATGAGAAAAAAGTGTCCGATACAATGCATTTCACTCGCGTTCGTGCCCAACATCAAGTGTTTAGGCTTTTCTAAAGTCGAAATATAGATTTTATACTTATAAGAGGAAAAAAAGAACAGATTTTTTCTACAGAAACTTAACAATATTAAAAGTTGTGCGTTTTTGCAATAAAGCTTCACAGTAGAAGTCGTGGCATAATATATATTTATTACAAATAAACAATATTACATAAAATATCAGTTATCGTTGGTGTGAAAACTAATGATTAATTGTTTTTCTGATTTTAATTTAAAAATCTTACTACAATTAGTTCAGCAAGCTTCAAACTACATCTCCTTGAGTTTGCAGAATATGGATTAGAAAGCTCTTAGCCAGCAAAGCAGCACCCGTATTGGGAGACCCTGAATCGTTGGTTATTTCGTTATTTAAAATACATCACGTCGGATCCTTGGGCGCGAGGAGAACGTGAGGACGTTGTTGTTTGCCTGGCCAGAGCCAGCTTGTCGTTTTCTTTATTTCCGGGTCTGCGCGATCAGAGGGAAAGGACAACAGCCTTATTTGGACGGTATTGTCCCGACAAACTGTCCTTGCACACACACACATATACACACGTACATACACACAAACAGCGCACAGCTTGATAAATTGCCTGTCTTTAAATGATAGTAAGCCAACTGTAATGGGGACCGGAGTCACGATTGATATTTTACTGTCGATTGCCTGATGGCTACAACAGCACGTGCTGCTTTGACTTATTTCGACATGTTCGTTTTGAATTTGTTTCGTGTTTATAAAGAGAGGTTGGGGTTTTATGTATTGATGTAGAAAAACACTCACGTTTATTATTTTTAATTTATTATATACAATATAATGTAGTCAAACAAACCAAGTGTTTTAAATATCCAGAATTACAATATAATCAGTATAAAAAAGTTTCAACGAGATAAAATTATTGCCGTAGTTCATTTAGCAAAAAGGAAAAGGACCCGATCAAAACATCCACACAGTCTCTCCGAAGAATGCAATTTTAAAGAGTAGAGATTAATTGTTCAAAATTAATTCTTTTGTTTAAGCAAAGTGAGCTTTGGAAACAAAACCAACACGATTGGTTTTAAAGAAAATATTTTCAATTCGCGAAACATTAAGCATACTTTTTTTTAATGTAAATTGCATATTTTAATGGATAAACTGCAAAATATTACAGGTATTTAAACTACTAAAAGTTAGTACATACAACTAACTTACATTTTTTACTTAAAAGAAATTATCAGAATTATGCTAAACAAGTAAATAGAACTATTAATGGATTCGATAGCTAACGCCATCTAATGCTCTATAGTAGCTGTGTCAATAACACGAATACACAAAGTGCATATACAGGTCACTGTTTCGTCTACGAACGAGCTAAATTCTGTTTGTGAAACCAGAAAACAAATATCAAAATTGAATTTGTCTTCAGCATTCCGGCACCAAATACTCATTAATAATTTTCATATATTGTTTTGCTATAGTCAGAAATATTCAGTATTTCTTAGCACTGGATCAGGACCACACTGACGAGGACCTTAAAGTCCTAAACGCGTCTGTGGGTATTTGGTGCCGGAATACTGAACACAAATTCAATTTTGATATTTGTTATCTGGTTTCACAGACAGAGTTTAGCTCGTTCGTGGACGAAATAATGACCTGTATATGCACTTAGTGCATTCGGGTCATTAATGTGCCACTATGGAGCATGAGATGGCGTTAGCTATCGAATCCATTAATAGTTTACACATAATGGCTTGATATAGTCAGAAATGTTCAGTATTCCTCAGCACTGGGTCGGGACCACACTGACGATCATCTTGAAGTCCGAAACGCGTATGTGTGTATTTGGTGTCAAAATGCTGAACACAAATTCAATTTTAAGTAGATAGACAAGCTATTAATGATTTCGATAGCTAACGCCATCTAATGCTTCATAGTGGCATCGTCAGTGACACGAATGCACAAAGTGCATATACAGGTCACTGTTTCGTCCACGAGCGAGCAGAACTCTGTTTGTGACCTGTATATGCACTTTGTGCATTCGTGTCACTGATGATACCACTATGAAGCATTAGATGGCGTTAGCTATCGAAATCATTAATAGTTTTCACATATTGGTTTGAAATAGTCAGAAATGTTCAGTATTCCTCAGCACTGGGTCGGGACCACACTGAAGAGGACCTTGAAGTCCGAAACGCGTCTGTGGGTATCTGGTGCCGGAATACTGAACACAAATTCAATTTAGATAGACAAGCATTACGAGTGGTAAAATAGTGTGGATGTTTTGAAAGGGTCCTAAAGGAAAAAATACTGTCCGAATGCGATTTTTGTTTATTGTTGCGATTTCTGTTTCCTAGTTCTATTAATTTACACACAAATAAAAATATCTCTAATCATGTATTTACTAAGATAAGGATTATTGTAAAATTGCAATAAAACGTAATTCTAATCAAACGCGTCATTCAATTTCAAAACAAACCGATGTATCATTATCTCGCTATTTTCGAATTTGTATTTTTCACGAACTGATAAGGATTAGAAAAAATTAAAATCCCAGCTGGTTTTCTGCTGATGCCCGGATTAAAATTGGTTTCGTTATAAACAAACGAAAAAAAAAACGGCGGAGCCGTAAAAAAGCGGGCGTTTCGAAAAGTCCACTTCGCAGGGTTGGGAAAATCGATTGGCGATTTAAGCTAATCGGCCCGAGGGTTTGCAGAGTGGGGGGCGTTACGGCGATTTTAATTACCCTAACGACTGGACTAACGGCTTCCGTTGATCCGATTATACAGCGACGGGCCGCATTATCATTCTAATCGCCCTAAGTCCGACCCTTACCTTATCGCACGGACAGAAAAGGATTTTCGAAATAGTTTAACGTGGGTCGCACAGATTTTCACAAATTGAATTAATTCAACTATTTACCTTGAACTAATATAGTAGGCAATAAGGGAAAACATACCAACGATTGCTTGAATCCAAAATGTGTTCAACTTTGTAATTAAGATCGAGATTTTATTAAAATAAATCGAATTTCTAAAATTACACATCTACTAATATCAAAGTTCATAAAAATCCAGTTAGCCAGTCTCTCTATAACATTTGCTAATCGCGTTTGGATGCTGCACCCGGAAGCGAGACTGGTGATTGGTGTTAATAATCTTACCCCAATTATGACCATAGTCTTTCCTTTTTTACTAGATTTAAAGTTCTTCCATAAGCATTGGCTCCCCTTGCTAATATCAATATAACACTTATTCATTGAAATTTTATCAATCTATTAGTTGCATAGGGTCAAAATTTGTTGAGCTTATCTGAGTGAACAGTTGTGAACATTTCTATACGTACATTTGTATGTAAAATATAAAACACATACAGAGAGTTTTATGTAATTCCGAACATGTTCATAGTGAGGGAAAGGTGTTTAAATCAGAAATAAAAGTATGCGGAGATGTAGGAATACCTCAAGGGAGTATTTTAGGGCCAATTATATTCATTGTATTCATAAATGATATGCATCTACTGAAGTGCAACAATAATCATCGCATCACAAATTATGCGGACGATACCAGCTTTCTAATAACAGCTAAAACTGTTTCGGAATTAAAAGAAAAAGGGAGCCACCTCTACAAAAAGATTTCAGATTGGTTTGCATCAAATATGTTAAAGGTAAACATAGAAAAAACACAAGCTGTTTTATTTAAAACAAAACAGAACAAATCACAAACTCCTCAACATATAACTCTGGGCAATGAGAGGATAACCTTGGAAAAAGGAATAAAATTCTTAGGGGTAGTGATTGACAGTTCGTTAGACTGGCGCTCGCATATCGACGTTTTGGTGACAAAACTATCAAGAATGTGCCACATAATAAATAGCATAAAGTCATATCTTGGTAGTGAGTCGACTAAGACAATCTATTATGCTTGTTTTGACTCACTGTTAAGATTTGGGGTGATTTTTTGGGGAAATAGCACAACAATAAGCAAAGTGTTTGTGCTACAAAAAAGGTGCATACGATCCATCTTTAGACTAAAATTTAAAGAGACCTGTCGCGGTATATTCAAAAAGAATAGGATACTGACAGTATATGCAGTCTTGATATACGAATCATTAATTTTTATATTCAAAAATAAAAGTCTTTTCAGTAATGACAGTGACAAACTTTACAACACAAGAAATGTGAACATTAAACAACCGATGCACAGGCTCACGATAACGGAAAAGAACGCTATGCATCGATGCATAACTTTTTATAACGCGCTACCTACGAAAATCAAAAATGGTGATTCACTTAAAAAATTTAAGACATCGGTTTTTAATCTCCTCGTTGAAGCAGAATTATATGCCCTGAGTGATTATTTTGAAGCTTGTAAATAATAGATATATACATATACTTGTTACGCTGACACAATTTCATGAATGTTCTTCTAGAATTATATTTTACTTTTGTAAGCATTATTGAAATAAAGTTTGTTTATTATTATTATTATTATTATTATTATTATAACAAGAATTTTTCTTTTAAGTATATATAAACATACGTTGTACATTTACCGACGCTCGGTTTGGTAAAAGAATTTAATTTGAAGCTTTTAAACGAGTGTTCTCCACTCCTAGGATAAGCATGAAGTAAAATTTCGAGTTTAGAAAAGCCCCGTGAAAATTTGTCGAGGGTCGCGTAGCGACCCGAGACAAATTTTCTGGGCTTTTCTAAACTCGAAATTTTACTTCATGCGCCACCGGTACAAAACACTGATGCAATGTAAAGTTTAGCGGTGTGTTTTAAACTTCCTAATATGTCAGTGTTTTGTGACGGTGGCGCATGAAGTAAAATTTCGAGTTTAGAAAAGCCTGAAAATTTGGTTTGGCCGCTCCGCGCTTCGCGCTACGCGACCAAACCAAATTTTCAGCCTTTTCTAAACTCGAAATTTTACTTCATGCTCAACCTGGGAGTGGAAAACACTCGTTTAAAGCTTCAAATTAAATTCTGTTAATAAACTGAGCATCTGAAAATGTACAACGTACGTTTATGTATACTTAAAAGAATAATTAAACTCATTTAAAAAACAACGGTTATCTGAAGATTTACGGCATATAAACTGTAATTGGCACATGTATACTTAAAGGAAAAATTCCCTGTATGTACAAGTTGAGGCATTAATTGCGATTGATTAGCTACAATTTGTAATGGTCATATAGGCAATGCAATTTACACATAACTTGAAATTTAAAGGTGTCTAATTGTATTGGATGAAAATGTTCGGTGTTACATAAAACTCTCTGTATGTTCGAAAGCGTAAACGCCATCTAATGCCCATTAGCTTAAGTAGCATCGTCAATAGCAGGCAAACTAAACGTTTGTATAGTTAGTTATCCGGTGAGTACTGAACACGAATTCATATTTTAAAATGTAAAAGATAATGCGGGGTTTGTCCCAAGGTACACGTTGTTGAAAGAGAATGTAGTTTCCCCGAACGAATATCAGATTACGAGAAATGTTTTAAATTATTTAATTAAATATTAGCATAACTTCAATCTTAAATTGAACATCTTTCACTTATAAAATAGTGCAAAGTATGTGTTTTGTAACTTTACTATTAATCAGCGATTGTGATGTATTTTAAACTAACTAGTGTCTTCCACTTCCAGACTAAGCATGAAGTAAAATTTCGAGTTTAGAAAAGCCCCGCTTAGAAAATTTGTCGAGGGTCGCTGCGCGACCCTCGACAAATTTTCTAAGCGGGGCTTTTCTAAACTCGAAATTTTACTTCATGCGCCACGCGAACAAACCACTGATTTACAGTAAAGTTAAAAATATATAATGCTTAGATGGTGTGAAACATCTTGCACTTATAAAATAGTGCAAAGTATGTGTTTTGTAACTTCACTATTAATCAGCGATTGTGATGTATTTTAAACTAACTAGTGTCTTCCACTCCCAGACTAAGCATGAAGTAAAATTTCGAGTTTAGAAAAGCCCCGCGTAGAAAATTTGTCGAGGGTCGCGCAGCGACCCGAGACAAATTTTCGCGGGGCTTTTCTAAACTCGAAATTTTACTTCATGCGCCACGCGAATAAACCACTGATTTAGAGTAAAGTTAAAAATATATAATGCTTAGATGTAATCAATAAATAATTAACACTGTTGTATCCTTTCTTCACACTTTATTTTCTAATGGTTAGATATATATTTCAAGTGCTAAGCACTCATTATCAATAACAACTAGATGCGATGGTTATTAATATTTAATCACAATAATTTTTCATAACACTTCACGAATTTTGAATCCTGACTAAGCGATTATCAATATCGAGAAATCTCTTCGAATAATAGGTTTTAACTAAATTTAGTACATGCTATAATTCATTGTTTGTTTGTATATTCAAAGATAAATGAAATAAACTGTACGAATGTACAAACAACAAAAAAATAACAATTGTTTTCATTATCATGGTCAGATTACAATCTGCCTCGTGGAACAGACACTGCTGGGATGTTCGAGCAATTAATAAAAAAACTTTCCACGTGTTTTTAATGTCCCTGAATCGTGTTTCGGGAATGTCCTTTTAATGTCTTTTCGGTGTTGAGGACGGAAAGGGTAATAAGAGCTGAAATTCGGCATGAAATAATTAAATCTGCATTATCCGTACGGGTACTGCCGAGTTTGAAATTACGCGTTTCCGGTAAGAGGAAGCGATAGCGGTATCAGAAACGGAGAAGGTCGCGCCGGCGACGACGTTCCAGCCTGGTGACAACCTTGCCTTTTTTTACACACAAATACACCAACAAAAAAAAGAACACAAAACAAGGAAAGAAAGCTTAGATATACTAAGTTATAGATTTCAGGATATTTTAAAAAAGATTAACTAAACTTTAAACTTCTTGAATCTTGAGGCGTTTACTTCGTAATACATTTTCAATTTGATATAAAGGAAACACTTCGTATTGTTTCACAAATTAAAACTTTATTCCGACTAGTTTCGGTTTGTTAGACCATTTTCCTTTGAAAATGGTCTAACAAACCGAAACTAGTCGGAAAAAAGTTTTAATTTGTGAAACAATACCAAGTGTTTTTTATTTAAATAACTTTACATATTCTAATATGTTTCACCAAGTGCCAGATGAGAAATTAATTCAAGAAAATAAAGGAAACACATAACTTTTTTATATCACTTTTATTTTACTTTTGTGACTAGTTTCAATTACACGGTATTCATTGTTAAACTAACTTAGTTTCACAATGATTACTGTGTAATTGAAGCTAGTCACAAAAGTAAAATAAATGTTGTATAAAACGGTTAAGTGCTTTCTTTATATTAAACTTAAAACAATCTTATAATTTTGTATTTGATTTACATTCAGAAAATAGTTGTAATATAACCCTCTTAGTCCTTCAAACGGGATTCATGAACCAACGATAGCACGTTTGGTCCTTAATGCCGAATTTAGCAAACATTCGTAATACTTTTGGTCCTTCGAACCGATTTCAGCAGACATCCTTAATACTTTAACCAAACATACGTAACGCTTTTGGTTCCTGAGAAAACATATGTAACACTTCTGACCCTTCTGACCAATTTTAACAAACATACTTAATACTTTTCATCTATTGAACTGATTTCAGTGACCATAGGTAACATTTTTTGTTTTTTCCATCGATTTCAGCAAACATAAGGAACACTTTCGGTCCTTCAAACCAATTTCAGCAAAAATTGTAACAGTTTTGGCCCTTCAAATCAATTTTAACACTTTCGATCCCTAAGAAAACATACGTAACACTTCTGACCCTTCTGACCAATTTTAGCAAACATGCTTAATACTTTTGGTCCATCGAGCTTAAGTTAGTGAGCATAGGTAACATTTTTTGTCTTTCGAACCGATTTCAGCAAACATAAGTAACACTTTCGGTCCTTTAAACCAATTTCACCAAAAATAGTAGCAGCTTTGGTCCTTCGACCCAATTTCAACAAACATACGTAAAGCTTTTGGTCCCTGAGAAAACATACATAACACTTCTGACCCTTCTGACCAATTTTAGCAAACATACTTAATACTTTTGGTCCTTCGAACTGATTTCAGTGAGCATATGTAACATGTTTTGTCTTTCGAACCGATTTCAGCAAACATAAGTAACACTTTCGGTCCTTTAAACCAATTTCACCAAAAATAGTAGCAGTTTTGGTACTTAAAACCAATTTCAACAAAAACAATACGTAATTCTGTTTTTGGTCCTTCCATCTGATTCCACAAACATACGTAACACTTTTTTGGTTCTTTAAAGCGATTTTATCAAACTGTTATTGTTTATAAAAGGTGTTCTAAAAGTAACTAACATTTTAAATAAAACACATTTTATATTTGATAAATGATAATATTTTTATTGATTTTGAAAGTAAAGACATGGAGGTTATATGTGATACAAAACATCTGAACAAATGACCGCCTCTGCTAATGGAGCACATATTCACTTTTTTAATGAAATGTTCACATTTTCACATAATTGCTGGGAAGTATTCGCAATGTTGGATCGAATTTCATCTTAAGGTCCTCAGTTGTTTGTGATTTTTATTGCTGTATTCTCTATCCTTAAGATAACCTCACAGATAGAAATCTAACAGTGTCAATACAAAACATCTGAACATTTTCACATAATTGCTGGAAAATATTCGTAATGTTGGACCGAATTTTATCTTTAGGGTCCTCGGTTGTTTGTGGTTTATTACTGTATACTCTAACCCCACAGAAAGAAATCTAACGATGTCAAGTCACATGGCCTTGGTGGCCAATTCACATTTCTTCGATTAGAGAAAACATGACTATTAAATGTTTCTTGCTATAGCTGCACGGTTTCATTGGCAGTATGACATACATGTTGCACTGTCTTGTTAAAACCATATTTCTTTTACCAAAATTCTCACCATGTTTGAAGTGAATTTTTACAATTTCTACCCATTGTTCGATGGTGTACTTTTCCATAACTTAACCTTAATATTTACTAATGACAGTATATAAACATCTGTACGCTAGTTTTACCGCAACAAAAATGGCGGCACATATAAAATGCCAGATACTTTTGGGGACACCCTTTATATTGTTTACGATTTGTGTTAAATGTTTATTATCATATATTTATAATAAAATGTTACCGGTATTTTTCAAATATTCACCATTTCGATTATTTCAGTCATTTTCTCATTTTCAAAATACGAGTGTTGTAGAAATTCCTAATATTTTTATGTTGTGGCGCTTAGATTATTTTTGATTGCAGTAGAATTGCTACATATTCCTATCATTTTACCCATTCGCAATGAATTTGACCGTTTTATTTTTATAATTTTTCTTAAATAACTTTCTCATAACTTATGACTTGATAAAACATAAATACTTGGTTAGTTTCATAAAGGTTCTTTAAATACTTTATGCTTAATCAAAAAGTGGAAACACTCATTAGAAGTTTTGAAATGAAGCAACACTTAAAAATTTACAAAATCTTAAATATTTGGTATCGAAATGTATCGATATTTTACAATATGATATTTTGTCGTATCGATACTTTACTATAAGATAAAAATGATTGATAATATAGATACATTTTTTGGGATCGAAACATCACTAATAGAAAGTCATCCCCCCCCCCCCTGCCGCCAAAAATAATTTCTATCTATGCGCCTGACTGAGACTTAGAGACTTAGAGAGGAGCTTGTTTATTTCAAGAAAGGAGATGATTTGTATGAATATAATTTTCTCTATTACCTTTGAAAATATTAGTAATAGAGAATTTAGCCTGTAATTATTAAAATCTTTTGTATCTCCTTTCTTAAAGATAGGTAAAACCTTTGCCAACTTAAGTGAATTTGGATAATAATTTTATAATGGTCCTTCGAAAGTCTGTTCAGGTTTTACATTTAATAGATGATTTCTCTATATCTATGTCGACTTATGGTGTCCTAATTATATTTAGTTTGCTCATCACTAATTTTATGAATATTATCTTATAATATTTGTTTTTTATATTGTGAACGGTTTCTTACGTTGGTATTTTCTTTTGTTGCAGACGAAAAAGAACAATCCAAACCACATCAAAAGGCCGATGAACGCGTTCATGGTGTGGTCGCAAATCGAACGCAGGAAGATCTGCGAAAATCAACCCGACATGCACAACGCGGAGATCTCCAAACAGTTGGGCAGAAGGTGGAAGTTGTTGAACGAGGAGGAAAGGCAACCGTTCATCGAGGAAGCGGAGAGACTGCGCCAGTTACACCAAAAACAGTACCCAGACTACAAATACCGTCCCAGGAAGAAGACGACGAAGCCGGCCCCGAAATCATCCCTCCCATCATCCGCCAAGAAGACGAAGTCCACGGGCAAAAGTGTAAACGTTAGTGCTACCACCAACAAAGTGAACAAGAATGATAGGAATAATAATAATAATAGTAATAGTGGTAAAATCTTTAGTGGAAAAGTGGCGTCCAAGTTGAAGAGTAGGTTGAGTAAAGTGGAGGCGTCAACAACGCCGCTTCCCCCGGCTAACTTCCTGACGACGTTAGCCAAGGTGCCCTCGAGTCCTTCCTGCGAAACGCCGGATTCACCGGAGAGCGCTTCGTTCTACGACGACTCGCTCCT
This sequence comes from Philonthus cognatus, assembly GCA_932526585.2. Taxonomy (NCBI): domain Eukaryota; kingdom Metazoa; phylum Arthropoda; class Insecta; order Coleoptera; family Staphylinidae; genus Philonthus; species Philonthus cognatus. The sequence goes on along the minus strand of OW052247.1, from coordinate 49,825,949 downwards.
GATGGACACGAGCGATGTCAGCTCGGTGACGTTCCACAGTTACGTCAAAGAGGAGCCCAAAGATATCCTAGACCCCGACACGTCTTTGGACGAGCTCGACACGCTAACCGATCTCATCCAGGTGGACGAGCACTTCAACTTCGAAGCCTTAGCGGACATAGACACCTCCTCGCACCTGAACTTCTCGTGCACGCCGGACGTGACGGACCTCTTTTGCGAAAACTGGAACGACCAGCAGCTCTTCATGAACTGATAACTTTAAGATTTTCAATATTTAAAAAAAAGACTGTGAAGTAATTTTTTTCGAGTAAAAAAATCACACGCTGCCGCACCTTGCGATGTTGGAAGATACAGGAAGAGAGAGGATTCAATGGGAGGAAAACCCAACAAAAAAACAAACAGCGAGTGGTGCCAGTCCAGTGCTCAAACCAAGATTTGGTTGCACCTAAAAAAAAACAACCCCCACCCCCTTTAAAAAAAGATATGATCTCAACTTGTGTTTTTATACATATACATATTTAACCCAATCTAGTGCGTCTCTACCCTTTTTTGTTTTTTATTATTAATTAATTATTTTGTACAAAAAAAATATAATCCGAATGTTTTGTTTTATTTTTTTTTTTCTTTCTAAAAAGAAAAATAATTTTGAGAAAAAAAAAGTGTTAAATCCCCGGATTCAACCAGTTGTTAGTGCCTAGCTCAGTTCGATATGTCGACCCGGATCGTGTGCGTGTGTGTAAATACCGGGCCTTAGTTTCGACAGATCTAACCTTGCCGAAAATACCGGCGGGACACAAAATCAGGCTGTGATTCATCTTTTCGATGACCAATGTATTTTTTAGTTGTCAAAAAGGTCCGTTTTTTTTTTCTTTAATCAACTGCTTTTTTGCGTATATATTTTATTATTATTATTATTATTATATTTGCTAGTGTATTATTTATAAGTGGCTGTTGATTGGTGAGGAATTGGATAGAGAAGGAGGTTATGATGGACTTTTTTGAGTTGATTTTTTACTTTAAATCTACGCGGACGCATTGTTTTTTAAACACTATTGATAATTTTTAAATAAGCGCGGAGGAGGATATTCAAAAGTGAATCTAAAGAGGGATTACAATTTTTCCATAATTAAACTAACAAATTGAACAAAAAATGAAATTAACTGAAATAAAATCAAAAAACAATATTTTTTTTCTCAAATTTAAACCAACACTAAAACCATTTCCAACACAAAAAACAAGTAAATTGAGTTTAACTCTGAACTGAGTTCAAAATGACATTGGTACAAATTGGTTCTTCTCTTAACTGTAGTTATAAGAAATTTTTATTCCACTGCACTTCACCATAAAAAAAGTTTTTTTTAAGTATACATATCCCAATTACAGCGTATATGCTGTAAATCTTCAGATATTAGTTGTTTTTTTCAGAACAGTTCAAATTGAAGCGTGAACAAGTGTTTTCCACTCCCAGACTAAGCATGAAGTAAAATTTCGAGTTTAGAAAAGCCCCGTGAAAATTTGTCGAGGGTCGCGCAGCGACCCGAGACAAATTTTCTGGGCTTTTCTAAACTCGAAATTTTACTTCATGCGCCACGCGTATAAAACACTGAAATATTGCGAAGTTTACAATATGCTACTAAAGCAGTATGCTAAAGACGTTTATTTTAAACTGTTATTTTGATCAGCAGTTCAACAAAAACAAAACTGCTATTCTGACCTGCAGTTCAAAATATTTATGCAACTGATACAAACTTAGTTGCACAAATGACAGAACAATTAAATATGTCACTTTGAGCTGCAGTTCAATATTTCTAAGCAATTGACACAAACTTGGTTGCAAAAACAAAAAAAAAACTTAATTTTGACCTGCAGTTCAAAATATTTTTGCAACTTACACAATCTTAGTTGTAAAAATGACATTAGCACAATTAAATATGTCACTTTGAGCTGCAGTTCAAAATATTTAGGCATTTGACATGCAAAAACAGTAAACTAAACTGTCATTTTGATCAGCAGTTCAAAATGTTTATGCAAATGACACAAACTTGATTACTTAAACAAATTTATAAATAAAATCTCTGATTTTCAACATTTGTATTTATTTTCACTACAATTGTTTTGTTACGCTGTAGCTTCTTCAGGTGAAGAATGTTAATTATGATCATTAACATTCTTCACCTGAAGAAGCAACAGCGTAGCGCAGTGGTCTCCAAACTACGGCCCGCGGGCCAAATCCGGCCCGCGACTTGCATGAATCCGGCCCGCGATTGTTTGTAATTTTTTTTGTAAATGTCATATTTTGAAATATTGTAACAATTGTTCCTTAAATTTTTCATAATTTTATAAAATTAATCGAATCTTGGCCGACTTTATTATGTAGAATTGTATTTGTGGCCCGCGAAGGAGATAGTGTGGAGACCCAGGGCGTAGCGAAACAATTGTAATGAAATTAAATACAATAAGTTGAAAATCAGAAATATTTTATTTATTAATTTATTAAAGTAATCATGGATTTTCAAAAATTAAGTGCCTCAGTAATCAACGATAACAAACCTAATTACAAAAACAGTGAATACTTGTATTTCAAGCTGCAGTTTAAAAAAAGCCTAGTTGCTAAACATGTATTGAGTTAAAAATCAACTTAATCAATAGAAAAACTATTGACAAACTTAATTTTTCTTTATATTAAATTTTCTTTATGTTAAATAGAAAATGTCATTTCGAACAGCAATTCAGAGTTGACTCGTTTTTCAATATTTCGCTCCAAACGATACAATTTTCCTAAAAATTAAAATCAACCTTTTCAATCAATCAACTAAAAAAAAACAAAAATATTTCGGACAACACACTAAACAATACCATTCATTTTCCCCTTATGTAAAACATACGCGGAAACTCAAAATCAAATCACAACAAAACTTGCAAAATTTTAAGTACTTAACATAAAATCCAAAAATAAAAATGATTAATTTCTACGAATTAATTAATAAATCTTTGTACATATAGTAGTCGGTCCAAAAAACAAAAAAAAAACAAAAATTGCTTCAAACAGAAATGACAAAATGTTCGGTTTTCTTTTTAAATTAATCACTTGTATTTATGTATAAATGTATAAAAGAATTGTATTATATGGTAAATATGATTGTTATTTGAAATGAGAGAGTGCGAGATTTTGAGTTTATAAGGCGCTTCTTCGACTCCTCAGATTATTGAATAGTAAATATTTATAATATGCAATATTGAATAAAAAATTTAAAATTATTTAACAGAGGTGTTTTTTCTAAAGATGACTAACCTTTCAAAAAAATATTAATTAACACATAACACACAGATGAACAAAAATTAGATTTTCGTGTTTTCTCAAATTTTGATGAAATTTGTATTCATAGAATTGGATAATAAAAATCTTTTATACTCAGAAAATTGAGTTGATTGATTGAGTTACGTGAAGATCAAATTAATTTAACAAATATAGCACTAATAACCTTTCTTCACGCGTTTATTTAAATTACCAAATGTACGTACATTTCGGACACAAAGTGACCATTATCAATGGATTAACACTAAATTCAAAACAGGAATTTGTGAAGTACAAAACAGAAATATTTGTTCTGCATTTAGTGTTAATCTATTGATAATAATCACTTTGTGTCCGTAATATATGTACATTTAGTAATTTAAATAAATGTGTGAAGAAAGGTTGTTAGTGCTTTATTCAGGAAATTGAAATAGTAAACTGTCTGTAATGTTAAATTAAATCTGATGGGTAGCATTTTATAAAAGTCGACAATTAGTGATAGAAGTAATTGTTTTCTTTTTTTTCTTTTCTTTCAGATTGGTATGCACAAATTGGATACGGATTATTTAGACTATAACGTGCAAACAGAAGTGCTTTTAATTTTAGGTTATACTTTATAAAAATCATATATTGCTATAATAATTTTTGATTCGTTGTTTTTATAAAAGATTTAAATTTGAACAATTAGGTAAAAAAATATATAAAATTTAACTAATTAATTGAAATTGGTATTACATGGCGTTTATGTCGTCGCTTTTTTTGAAAATTAAACACATGGTTTGTTTCACATAAATTAAAACATGCTAATTTTTATTCCGGTTAGTTTCGATTTTTACATCATTTTTAGAGATAGGTTTAATTTTTTTAATCTAATTGTTTAAACATGTTTTGCGAAGTGTTAAGTTAGAAATTAATTCTAAAGTTTTTAAATTTAAAGTTTTTAACGAGTGTTTTCCACTCCCAGGTTAAGCATGAAGTAAAATTTCGAGTTTAGAAAAGCCTGAAAATTTGGTTTAGTCGTTCCGCGAAGCGGAGCGGTCAAACCAAATTTTCAGGTTTTTCTATACTTGAAATTTTACTTCATGCGCCAGGCGTATAAAACTCTAAAATGTTGTGAAGTTTAAAATATACTCCACATTTTAGTAGCCAGTTTTTAAACTTCACTAAGTATCTTATGGAGTTTAAGCTTGCAAGATTTGGTTAAATGAAATACACATTTGTATTGTATAATGCTTAACTGAAAATAATAAATCAGGAATTCCGAAGATTAATCGTGAGTCATAATAATATTCTGATTTCCTGTAATAGCTTAAGTATATTCATTCATTATATAAATCTTAAATAAAGTGCGAATCGTCTATAACGACTAAGGTTTGTTTTTAATTACTTTTAAAACATTTCATTTCAGTCAACTTACGTAGAACTTTGTTTCGTTTTTTATTACTTGTTAGTTAGTCAGTAATATTTATCAAATGTATTTTTACATATTAAGTATACATAATATATTTTAATCTACATGGAATTAATTAAATAATAATAATTCTTTTTTTTTGAGTAATTTCTTTTGTACCAGACGATTAAATTTTGAAATACAAAATGATTCTTTTATTGTTGGTTTAATTCAAATTCTATTCATGTATGAAAGTTCTACATAAATAGAATTTGAATCAAATCAAAATAACAACGGATCTACAGACCAGTATTTTTTGAAGGATTTGTTAAATTTAATGAACTATCTAGTTCATTAAATTTAACATTCCTTCAAAAAATACTGGTCTGTAGATCCGTTGTTATTTTGATTTGATTCAAATTCTATTCATGTAGAACTTTCATACATGAATAGAATTTGAATTAAACCAAAAGTAAACAAGTAACAAAAAACGAATCTTAAAAAGTTCAATGTGAATTGAAGTTGAATGAAATGGAATGTTTAAACAGTAATTGAAAACAAATCTTGATCAATCTTCAGAAGAACTCTCTAGGCAGTGCTTGATCTATTTCCAGCCAGTTGACTTGATTTCAAGTTTTTACTTAAATAATTTCGTCTTGAAATCGTATTTATTCAAACTATTTATATTGATGCATTACCGAACTAGACTTATAACTTTGTTTCGCAGATTAACATATGTGTCTTTGTGCATATTTGTGATTCATGTTTTGTGTCTTACATTTTAGTTATATGTTTTTGGCTCTACATTGTAAATGGCTTGTCCGTTAATAAAGAATTATTATTATTATAACTTGGCGTTCAAACACAGACCAAGAAACTTGAAAATTAAGTCCATTAATATCATGTGAAACTTGCTTGAAATTAAGTTTATTAGTTTGAAATCAATTTAACTAAATTTATACAGATTAAAAACTTTACAATCAAATCAACTTACTAGCTCAAAAAACGAACTAGAATTTATTACTTGATGAAGTTCAAACTTAGACCAACATGAAACTCAAGTTGTAGTTCGTGCAAATTATATTGATTGCAAGTTACTTAAGTTGATCTTAAAGCTATTTGATCTGTTTCAAGCCAGTTGAATTGATTTGAAATCAATTCGTTTTTGGTTACAGGCCAAGTAACTTGAGAGTCAAGTCTAGTAGATTAAAATCATGTGAAGCTACTTGCAATCAAGTTACCCAGTTTGAAATCAATTCAATTAAATTTCACTATATTTAAAGTTTAAAAATTAGGTTCAAGTTACTTGGCCTTCGTTTTTGGTTACAGGTCAACTAACTTGAAAGGCAAGTCCAGTAGATTAAAATCATATGAAGTTACTTGAAATCAAGTTAACCAGTTTGAAACCTATTTAACTAAATTTCACCATATTGAAAATTCAGTTCAAGTTACTTAGCCATCGTTTTTGGTTACAGGCCAAGTAACTTCAGAGTCATGTCTAGTGGATTAAAGTCATGTGAAGCCACTTGAAATCAAGTTAACCAGTTTCAAATCAATTCTACTAAATTTCACCATATTTAAAGTTTGAAAATTAAGTTTAAATTACTTTTCCTTCGTGTTTGGTTACAGGCCAAGTAACTTGAAAGTCAAGTCCAGTAGATTGAAATGATGTGAAGCTACTTGAAATCAAGTTAACCAGTTTAAAATCAATTCAATTAAATTTCACCATATTTAAAGTTTGAAATTCATGTCAAGTTACTAGCTTGAAATTAAGTCAACTGGCTTGAAACAGGTCAAATAGCTTCAAGATCAACTCAAATAACTTGCAAGCAAGAATATTTGTATGAACAAAATTGAAAGAAATAAAGCGGCTTAAAAATAAAGTTAATTAACTTGAAACCAAGTCATCGAAATAAATCAAGTAACTTGAAAGACAAGTTAATCCCCTCAAAATAGATCAAGTAACTGAAAATCAAGTCAATCTACTTGAAATAGATCAAGTAACTTAAAAACTAAGTCAATCCGCTTGAAGTCAAATCAATCCGATTGAAATAGATCAAGTAACTTGAAAATAAAGTCAATCCGCTTGAAATTGGTTTAAAACAGATCAATTCAGATTAGATTAAGTAACTTGAAAATCAAGTTAATTCGCTTAAAATAGATCAAATATCACAAAAATCAAGTCAAATCCGCTTTAAAAAATCGAGTCAATCCGCTGAAAATAGATCAAGTAACTTTAAAATCAAGTCAATCCGCTTGAAATGGATTAAGTAACTTAAAAATCAAGCTAATCCGCTTGAAATAGATCAAGTAATTTAAAAATCAAGTCAATCCGCTTGAAGCAGATCAAATATGTATATCTTCAACCCACATAACTTGCAGTCTAGTCAACTTGCTTGAAAAAAAATCATTAGTCCTAAAACAAAGTCGAATAACTTAAAACCAACACAAGTTACTTAAAAAATTGATCAAGTAACTTGAACATCAATTTAAGCAGCGTGAAATAGGTCAAGTAACTTGAAAATTGTGTCAATACTTGACCTGATGTTATGGTGTTTGCTTGGTTTATCAGCTAAAAGAAGTAAACACCATAAAATCAGGTCAAATTATTTTAAATAAAGTAACTTTATAGACGAAGTAGCTTGGAAATAAAGTCAAGCAGCTTGAAATAGATCAAGTAGCTTGAAAATCAAGTGAAGTATAATAAACCATAGAATCTGGTCGAGTTTTTAAAAATATTAAGTCATTTTTACCAGATAAAGTATCTTAAAAACTGAGCAAGTAGCTTTAAAATTAAGAAACGTAACTTGAAAATTAAGCAATGTAGCTTGACAACTAAGCCAAGTAACTTAAAAATTAAACAAAGTAGCTTGAAAATTAAGCCAAGTAATTAAAACTTAAGTCAAGTACCTTGAAAATTAAGCCAAGTAATTAAAACTTAAGTCAAGTACCTTGAAAACTAAGTTAAGTATTTTAAAAAGCTTGATACAAAAATCAACCCAAGTAACTAGATGTTAAGAAATTCACGTAGCTTGAGATCAAGTTAAAGTGGCTTTAAATCAAGTCAAAGCGGCTTAAAATCAAGTTAACTTGGCTTAAAATCAAGTCATCGTGGCCTGAAATCAAGTCAAAGTGGCTTTAAATCAAGTCAAAGTGGCTAGAAATCAAGTCAAAGTTTCTTGATATCAAGTCAAATTGGCTTGAAATTAAATCAACCTGCTTGAAAAATAAGTTAAGTAGCTTAAAAAAGCATGATCTACAAATTAACTCAAGTAATTTACTTACCTGAGAAGTAAAGTAGTTAGGAATTAAGTCATATATTTGAAACTCTCTCAAAACTATCTTAATACACTTCATTTATACTCCTTTAAAACGTTCAAGCATTTCTGTGATAAACATTTTTATTCAGATCATAATATATTTAAAACACATTGATTTTAAAAATGACAAGTTAAAGTTGTCGTAACTATAGTTACTTAATTAAGTCTCAGTTATACAAACAAAGTTAAAATCGTGTTTCATTTGTGAATTATGTCGTATAATGAAGTAGAAGCCTCCACCGTTAACAGTTTTAACATATATTTAATTCAAACATTAAAAGTGCGATTCTTTTCGCAATCTACAACAAGTTAGTCTTACAAAGACTATATCAAACACTCATGGCCTGAATAATTTGACCCAAATTGTTACATTTGCAGTAGGTTACTGTATGTAACAGCAAACACTTGTTGTATAATTCAATGTCCGTCGGGGTATTAGCCCGGGAAGTAGTTGTTTTAATGAGTGTTTGATATAGTCTTTGTAAGACTAACTTGTTGTAGATTGCGAAAAGAATCGCACTTTTAATGTTTGAAGTATTCTGCTACCAAGAATTGGCAATTTCATTTATACTTATATATTTAATTATTTCTCTCATCGACAATTATATTCAATTTATAATATGTTTAATAGATTATAAATAATTTAACAAGGAATACTTGATTTAAACCTAGCTTAAATCATACTGAAATAAACGCAATTAAAAATGGGTTTATCGTTCATTAAATTAAAATGTCGAACTTGTAAATTTCTTGCAAATTGTATTATGAGTTTAATATTTAAAAAAATATTAAACCTATAATTGAGTCTTTTAGTAAATATCCAAGTGTTATATTTACTAAAAGATTTCACAGTTTATTAGATGACACTGCAACAATTGTTTCGCCAAACAGTGGCTTCATCAGGCAGATGAATGATGCCTGATAAAGCCACTGTGTGGCGAAACAATTGTTACAGTGTTAACAAATAAACAGTGAAATCTTAACCAAGTGTGTTATTTACTAAGAGTGTTGATATGGAACTTCAGCAAGTAACAGCCTCAGCTATTAAATTTTTATAATTAAGTATATACTAAACATCAGTTGAATCAAATTAATATGCAGTTTAAATAATTGCATTTATTAACTTAGTTTGATTTATACTAAGGTTCATTTTACGTAAACATTCGTTAACAATCAAAATTTTGCAATTATTCAAAAATCAAATGTTAATTGAATTATTGCAATTCGCACAATGATTGCAAGTTCTGCAGAATGAATAAAATAATAAAATTAGTTTTGATAATACTTTACAAAGTATTAAAGTTAATTTATGTTATACTAAATATTTATACAAAATCAAATCAATTTTTAGTTTAAATTAATTTTAAATTGCATTTATTATCCTGGTTTGATTTATACTAACAATATGGTCTATGATTTTTGCAATCATTCAAATTAAACATTTAATTTGAATGATTGCAATTTCAGAAATTATTTCTAGTTTTTCAGAATTCTTGATAAAGCATGAAATTTATCAGATTTTTGTATGGTTTAAATTGAGTTTTGTAATCATTTAAATTAAAGATTTAATTTATATGATTGGAATTTGCAAAATTATTGCACATTTTATTCTTATTGAAAGTTTTACCGAATTCTTAATAGAATATGAAAATAAAATGCTAAACATTCATTGAATATTATAATTTACTTGCTATTAGTATAACGACTATTTATCATATTGTTGCAATTTGTACTAATAAAAAAAAAACACTTTTTGAATATGCTCCTCCGCAAAACAACCACTTACTCTCAGCTGCGTCTCAAACGTGTATCAAATGTTGAACAATCAAAGAATTAAATATGTTGCATTAATGACGCTCCCTTTTTTATAATCACAATCAATTTCAACAAATTTCGAGCGTTCGTCCATAAGTACTTAAAGACAAAAAAAACGAAATACATATACGAATCGATTTCTATGTCTGCCACATGTTAAAACTTTTCGAAAACAAACATTATTTTGAGGTTAGGATTAATTTAAAAATAAAACGCATACAGGATTAAATAAAAAAAACTTATACAGGATTAAATAAAAAAAACTTATACAGAATTAAATTTTAAAAAAAAACTTATGCATTTCGAACAGAAAATATATTTATGTTGGGTTTCACAGAAGTTAGTTACATCGAACCATTATTCATCGAATGAAATTTAATAATAGTTACTTATAGTACATGTTAAAAAATCAACCAATTCACTTGTTTTGAGGTTTAATACACGAAAAATGTCTATTTTAATCGAAAAATAAGTTGAATATTTGAATAAGATGCAGGGAGTTTTTCTTTTAAGTACTCGTATCTCGATTTATACTCTGTAAATTTTATTCTATTCGCTGTTTTTGAAAATTGTTTAATTTGAAGCTTCTACCAAGTGTTTCCACTCCCAGACTAAGCATGAAGTAAAATTTCGAGTTTAGAAAAGCCTTAAAATTTGGTTTGGTTGCGTAGCGCGTAGCGCTACGCGACCAAACCAAATTTTAAGGCTTTTCTAAACTCGAAATTTTACTTCATGCGCCACGCGTATAAAACACTGAACTACTGTAAAGTTCAAAATATACTTCACAATATTAAAATATTGTGAAGTATATTTTGATATATTCAAATATTGTGAAGTATATTTTGATATATTCAAATATTGTGAAGTAAAAAACATTAAACTATTGTAAAGTTCAAAATATACTTCACAATATTAAAATAGTGTGAAGTATATTTTGATATATTCAAATATTGTGAAGTATATTTTGAACTTTACAATAGTTGAGTGTTTTATACGCGTGGCGCATGAAGTAAAATTTCGAGTTTAGAAAAGCCTGAAAATTTGGTTTGGTCGCTCCGCGCTTCGCGCTACGCGACCAAACCAAATTTTCAGGCTTTTCTAAACTCGAAATTTTACTTCATGCTTAACCTGGGAGTGGAAAACACTCGTTTAAATTTTAAATTGATAGCTATTATAAAATCAACGAGTAGCTGAAAATTTACAGTGTATCCTTATGTATACTTAAAAGAAAAAATCTCTGAAGTTGCCGAAACCAGACATTAATTATTGAAAGTGCTTAAAAATTGCACATTAAATGACTTATTATTCAAAGTCATTAAATGTGCAATTTTTTATTTTTTTATGCAATTATCATGTAAAAAAATATGTTATTTCTGCGACGAATAAATAAAATCCAATTTTTTTATCATATTTGTTGATATTTTGTTTCCGAAATGTATGCACATTTGGTAATTCAATAAACGCGTGAAGAAAGGTTATTAGTGCTTTATTCGTCAAATTAAACTTATTGATATATTAAAAAACGAATTAAGACTAATATCGACTTTCTGCGAAAATTAAAAGTTGATAAAACCAAGACATTAAATCCTAAGTATAGGTATTGATTGGGAAAATAAAATCCTAACCTCAGAAACAAACATTTGTGTATAATTTAAAAAAAAAATACCTTATTAATAAAAATTAATAGACAGTTTCAACACTCTTCTAAGCATGTTATTTATGCCTTTGAACCTCAAAATTCTCAGTGAAAAAAAAAGAACAAGTGTTGTGTAACTAATTAATTTCGTATTATTTAAAACTCTCTATTAATTTCTGTTAATGAGCTAAATCATGATTAAATTTAAAATAAACGAGTCCGTTAATTAATTAAGATTAAATATGTATACCTTATACGCTTAAACAAAAATTACGTTCGATGTACATTTATTATATTCAAGTCAATGCACAAAAATGGCTAAGTAAAAAAAATAATAAAATAAATAATAACAAACGAAAAAAAGTTCAATAGATTTTTCGAAATTTACAAAAAAAAATAAACCTTAGTAAGTAGAGCAAGCGACATCGATATTCTTATAAAATGATTAATAATAATAATAAAGAAAATAATAAAAAAGGCGCGTGATGCGTTCTTTACGTGTGCTTTCAATGTACTAGTATATACATAAATATTATATAAAGCAAAAAATAAGAATTAAAAAAAAACTTTATTACGATAACAATTAAAGTTAGATCGGACTGTCCGTATAAATATATTATATTATATATTTAAGAGTTTTCGAATTTTAAAATTTTATGAGGCCTGGTACAGTATGAAAACAAAAATTAAAAAAAAAAAACAATTGTAGATTTAACATATTCGGTGTATTTTTGTACCCAAAATGTTTGTTCCCGCTGTTCGGACTCGAAATTCCCGCGCGCCGGGGGTGATTTCCGCCGACAAAAGAAGCGTCGATGCCGACTGATTTTTTTCGAATTGTTTCTTTCGGAAAAGAAAAAACAATTTCCGTTCCTCGCTTTCGCGGAAGTCCCCGCGGTCCCAGGGGAATTTTCAGTTCGAACTTAGCGGATTTTGTAAATAGTTGTATAAAAAAAAAGTATATTAAAGATTTAAAAAAAAAACTGCTCATATGTAAAGATTGTTTTTGTTAAAAATTGTAGTGTTTTTTCATTATTGCAATAAAAGAAAATGTGAAAAAAATATGATTATGATGATGATTATGAAAGCGGATGGTGTATTTATTAAGGGATGGAAATTGTTTAAGGGTTAATTGTTACAACATGAAAAAGGGTTCTTTTCTAAAGCTTGGATTTGTGATTTTGTCTTTAACAAGCAAACCCTTTTTGTACTTTTTTTTATGTAATACATAGTGGATATTGTCGACCTTGCTTAAACCTAAAAACTTAAGTTTTATCAATTTTATATGCACTTAATGACTTTAACTTTTGAATCCATGATAGTTGATATTGTCGACTTGGTTTAAACCTAAAAATCATTAAGTTTTAATAATTACGTATGCACTTAATGAATTTTATCTTTAAATCCATGATATGTAAAATTTTCATCGATTAAAAACGGAAACTGGTTTAAACCTAAAAATCGTTACGTATGTACTTAATGACTTTTACTTTTAAATCCGTGATAGTGGATATTGTCGACTTGGTTTAAACCTACAAATCATTAAGTTTTAATAATTACGTATGCACTTAATGACTTTTATCTTTAAATCCATGATATGTAAAAATTTCATTCACAAAAGAACGGAAACTGCCTTATTAAATACAATTAGAAACATGAGCGTAGCTAGGATTTTTACCAGGGAGGGGCACGAAACAAAACATATGCCATACTTATCTTAGCAAATATCAATTGTTTCGCATGAAACATCACTAATGTCGCAAAATTTTAGATATCAAAATAGATAGTTTTTTTTTTCATAATTTATGGCATTCAAATTATTTATTGCCGTAAATTATTCGATTTTTTAACGAGTGTTTTCCACTCCTTGATTAAGCATGAAGTAAATATTTCGAGTATAGAAAAGCATGAAAATTTGGAATGGTCGCGAGGCGACCAATCCAAATTTTCAGGTTTTTCTAAACTCGAAATATTTATTTTATGCGCCAGGCGTATTAAACACTGATTTATTGTGAAGTTTTAAATATAAGCAGTGTATATATATATATATATATATATATATATATATATATATATATATATATATATGTCTTACAAGCTTTTAAATATTCACTGTAAATCAAACATTAAATAAAATTAAGGTGGCTATGAAACATAAACATAATGTTTCATAGCCAACTTAATTTTAATTAATGTTTGATTTACCGTGAATATTTAAAAGCTTGTAAAACATATTTTAGTCATTTTAAAGTCATATAGTAAAATCCTAGCAAACCAAATTATATAAAATGTACATAATATTTCGAAGATGTTACATAAATAATATTTGGAAAACATTGAGAGCAAACAAGATATGCAGGGAATTTTTCTTTCAAGTTTATATATGAATAAAAAAATCTGAAAAAAAAAATTATTTGAAGCGTTTGTTTTTTATAGTTGAATTTAAAACTTTTAACGAGTGTTTCCACTCCCAGGCTAAGCATGAAGTAAAATTTCGAGTTTAGAAAAGCCTGAAAATTTGGTTTGGTCGCGTAGCGCGTAGCGCTACGCGACCAAACCAAATTTTTAGGCTTTTCTAAACTCGAAATTTTACTTCATGCGCCACGCGTATAAAACACTGATTTTAAGTGAAGTTTAAAATATACCGCTAAAGCAATATGCTAAAGCAGTATATTTTAAACGTTACGTTAAATCAGCGTTTTATACGCGTGGCGCATGAAGTAAAATTTCGAGTTTAGAAAAGCCTGAAAATTTGGTTTGGCCGCTCCGCGCTTCGCGCTACGCGACCAAACCAAATTTTCAGGCTTTTCTAAACTCGAAATTTTACTTCATGCTTAACCTGGGAGTGGAAAACTCGTTATACGTTTCAAATTGAACCATAAAAAAAACAAATGCCTCAGCATTGTACATTTAATAGCAAAAATCCCTGTATAAATAATTAATATTAAATAATATATACATATATTGTATATTATAATGATTATTAATACTTAATGTTAAATAGACTGTTCATGCTACACTAAGCATCTTTTGTTCAAATGCTTAGTATAACATCAAAACTGTATTCAATAAGGCAAAAATTATTAAGTGCAACTTCTTATATACTTAATGATCGGTATCTTTAAATCAATGATACAAAGTTAAAATTGAAATATCTTATATAACTTTAAAAATTCACTGTTACATACCTATGTAATATGTTACATACCTATGTAATACATAAAAAAATGTACATATTGTTGTAATTATTACCAAATTTTTGGGTATTGTGAGTATACAAGATCTCATTTTTAAAAATATTTGAAATTGTATACAAGATCTTGTGGTGGTGAGTTTTTGTGCGTCCTTTTTTCAGTTTCTTATCCCTTGACGTTGTTGAATGGCGGACGTGGTTTTTGTGAATCTTTTTTTGAATTTTTGGCGATTTGACGATGATGATGATGATGAAGATGATTATTGGTGGTGTAGAAAGAGAGAAAATAAAAATATAAAGTTAGCAATATTTTTGCATAATAACCTTGATGTATCATACGACCCAAGCATTTGTAAATCATTTGTATTATACTGATATATACTATATATTACAGTTATTAATTATAGTGTGTAAATTTTGTATTGTAGTTGCTGTTTATAAATATATTATTATATGGCCAACAATAAACAGACTTTTTAAAATTATTTTTTTCTTTATATTATTCCCTTATGAAACAATTTAATTAATCCTATTATCATTATTATTGATTTTTTCTATCACGAGTACTAAACAAATGTAAATATTGTGAAATTCAAAGCTAAGTTATCCCAGTTACAATGTTGAGCTGGCCATATGGACTAGTATCCGAGACTAAGGAAAAAAAGGTAAGTAATTCTCATATAATCTAGGGATTATAAATTTGTCTATGTTTTTTAATTGCCGGTAATTGGGTAAATTTGTCAATTAAAACTCATATAGTTTACCTGTAGATAAGAATATCGTTTTTTTAAAGATTAAACGTCATCCAGTTAATGCATTCAATGACGATTGCCTAAGAAGAGGATGATAACGGTATTAGGTAATTTTTGATGTGTTACTTATGTTGAAAAATGTCTATTATGAAGTTAATTCACAGTTATCTAGCCTAACCTAACTAACTGTTATTTAAGCCAACGAAGTAGCTACACTACATTTATTTATTTAGTAACGAAAAAACTTCTTTACAAATTACAAAATTAATACAAAATACAAACAATTGAAAACAGATGAAAACAATCCCACCCATTGCACCTATACAAAAACGTAACAATACTTAATTTAATTCTATTAACTACCTAAACTAATTGAAAGTCGAAACCTAATTGATGACTACAACCGCCCTGTGAAAGCTTGAATAATTCTTAGCAAATAATTCAAAGTTTTATGAGGATATTAAGCAATTGGCGGTGTGAATCAATCTGGATAACGGATTGTTTTTGACATACATAGAACGATGCATTTTTTCCCTGAATAAAATCATTTGCCTTGTCGAAGGTCCTGTATTTTGGTGTCAAAAGTCAAGACTTCCTAACAACGCAGGACAACAAATATTTCCATTTAAGAGTTTATATAGAAAATACATATCAACATAATTTCCGCGGAAAAGTAATGTTGTCATATCTAAATTAACTCTAAGTAAATTATAATTTAAATGTGGATTCTGTATATTCATCCTGCAAGCTACTCGACGTAAGATTTTTGTTTGTACCATTCCTAATTTATTAATCAAACTATACATAAAATCATAAATAGCGAGAATTCAAACATTGAGATAAAAAAAACAAAGAAATACATGACCACAATACACGCAGGAAAAATGATCTTATCATCCAACAAAATTCAATCGATATCTTAAAAAATAGTATGTTTGTTTCGGGAAGAAAGTACTATAACAACTTACCTACCATAATAAAGCAATTGAAGGACACACACAAGTTCAAGGATAAAGCTAAGATTCATTTTATAAAAATAAAATCATTACATATCGATCAGCCATCATCATCATAATCACTCCAACATCATAAACTGTATGTGTATATATGTATAATTTTACTAATCTAGAGAAATTCTCCAGTACCAGAATTGTTTTATTTTAAATCAATTTCTGTTGGAGATAAATTCTAATAATAAAAATGGGGGTTTAAATGCTGGATGAGATATTATCTCACCTTACATCTATTCAACCAAACAAAAAAAAAAAAAGTAAAGCTGATGAGGATACCAAATTGTTGCTGCGTATTCTAAAAGCGGCCGAACCAATTTACAATACAGATACAAAGTATCGATTTTAAACTCAGCACCAATTCAGCGACATCAAATTGTTGAAGCTGTAAATTCGATAACTATAGATCAGCTGATTTGTGTGTGGCAAGTAATGAGCCACCGTTTTGATATTTGTCACACACACATGGTGGTCATATGAATTCATAAAAATTGAACTCTTCTCTTTCAAGGAACGTTGGAATTGTGTTTCTATCTCTTGTCGTTAGGAAGAAATAGATGTTTGAAATCTGTTCCTTCATTTCGAATAGCCCTGTATATTATTAATGTTATAATTATTACCAATGGTATTATTGCTCCTATTAAATGTGATGCATTTACATTTAGATATGTCACTCATGTAGATAATTAAAATCCTCTTGAATATAATTGCAATCAGAGACAGAACCCACGGTATCAAATAATTTTAGATCGTCTGTATATAGTAAGAATTTGTAGAATTTTAGGCCTTTTGATATGTCATTAATAAACAAATTAAATAATATTGGGCCAACATGGAAACCTTGGGGTACACCAGAGGTAGCTTTAATTTTAGTTGAAACATAATTGCCCAGTTTGACCACATGATATCTATCAGAAAGAAAAATTTCTATCCACTTAACCACATTATCGGAAAATCCGATAAGGTATAATTTATGTAACAGGATTTAGTGGCACACTCTATCGAAAGCCTTGGAGAAATATATAAGGTGAGTTAGGTTTTTATGACAAGCCCAGTAGATTAAACGACAAGTAGTTCCCTAAGATATGTTAGGTAGTTTGATTATAAATACTACATCTAACTTTAGATGACAAGTACTTAAGATAGGTTAGGTTAAGTAGGAAGTACTTCCTACTTAACTAATTAAACCTACCTAACCTAACTACTTGTAACCTATCTTGAGTACTTGTCATTTGAAGTACTTCAAAACGTAGGATACGTTAATTTAGAAAGGTATCCACTGTGTGGATACGTTAATTTAGAAACATCCTCACAGTTTTTTGCCACTCCGAGAGCGAGAGCGTATATAGTGAGACCCCATGAAAACATTCACACAGTTTTTGCCTCCTCGACAGCAACCCAAAAAAGGGTTTAATTTTCTGATTCTTGGACTAGCTTGCCGACTCTTTTACAATTCTAGAACATCTTCTCGAAACGCATCTATGTGCACTAATTTTATCCAAAATTTTACTGCATCCCACAACTCGACTGACGACAAAAACCCAATACGTTTTTCTAACTTATTGTCTAAATTAAAACAATATCTTACAACGTACGGCTGTTATTCGTCGCAGCTACGAAAACGAACTATATATTTCTAACACCGGACGCCACACTTGCCATTCCAAAACGCTCATTGCCAATTGAATCTTGAAAGTGGACACTCGAACTTCAAGATTGTCAGTGATTTCTTGTGCATTGCTTACGACCGGTGGCCAGTGCTCTTCTTCAAACTCAGTTTGCCACATACGTTGTCCATAGATGAAGTGATGATTGAGCATATCTTAATGCAACCATAGAATCTGTCCAAACCACTACTCTAGAAATTGAACATTCCTTTTCCAACAATTCCACAACATGACGAATCAATTTCCAAACTAAGACCAAACCACACAATTCCAACCTTGGTAGTATCACTTGTTTTAATGGTGCTATTTTAGACTTCGCCAACAATAGTTTAGTGATGACTTCACTATCTGGTCTAACGATCCTACAATATACTACCCCCGCAAAACCACGTTCTGAGCTGTCTGCAAATCCATGTATCTGCACATCTGTAGGCAGATTAACGTACAAACACCTAGGTAATAATATATCTGCCAACGATGGAAGTTCCTTGCGCCATCTCCTTCACTTTTTACACACCTCGGGAGGAGGTTCATCATCCAAGTCCAAGCTGCCATAGATGCTGTAATAAACGTTTTCCAAGAAATATCACTGGACTAAGATAACGCATAGGATCATATAACCTAGCTACCTCAGACAAGATACTTCGTTTAGTGATAATTCCATCTTCCAACATAACTCTGTAGGAAAAATCAGTCATGTCGTCCATATAAGTCGTAGACAGCAGAACCCCCCCCCCCCCCCAATAAATATATAATCTTTTTTCAAAATTTAAAGACAAGACTACACTTTTGCTGGAATTAGATTGGATATATAAAATTTCTTCTTCAGAATGTCCCTTGGTTTATGTAGGTCAGACCAGCCAATGGCTTTGTTCACGATTAAGTAAACACAAAAGTGATACTAAATTGAATAAAAATTCTTGTGCACTAGCTATCCACTGAAATTAAAAAAAAACCAGAATATATTTTGATAATACAAAAATTTTAGATTTGAAGAAAAATTATTTTTGGAAATGTTCTATATTGACCAACAAAATTCTTGTATGAATTTTAAAACGGACACAAATGGCTTACATGCCATTTATTCATACTTGTTAGTATTAAAATAAACAACATTTGGAAATTTGGATATCAATAACGTTAATAAATAATTAACACTGTTGTATCCTTTCTTCACACTTTATTTTCTAATGGTTAGATATATATTTCAAGTGCTAAGCACTCATTTTCAATAACAAGTTGTTATTGAAAATGAGTGCTTAGCACTTGAAATGTATATCTAACCATTAGAAAATAAAGTGTGAAGAAAGGATACAACAGTGTTAATTATTTATGATTATACTATTCACGAAACTCAAAAACAAATATCGATCAATAACGTTAGCTTTTCAATTTTTAATAACAAACAATTATTTATTTACATACATTTTACACGTCGATATCTGACAATTTTTAATTTTATTTAAAAAGCCGAGTTATATGTAAGTATTTTTCATTATGTTTAGATACAATGTTTTCTCTTTTTCTCCTAATTATTATGTTATCTCTTTCCAAAAAATATCAATTTATTTATTTATTTTAGTTTTAACTTGCCCTGAAGAAGCTGACAAAGGTTCAGCGAAATATTGGCCAAATAAAAATAAAGTTCTAGCTAGAAAAATACAACTATAATTTTTGAATTCTGCCACTTTTTCCCTAAAAGTTTATAGAAGTTTTTAAAGTAATGAAGTATCATCGCTAAAGATAGTATTTTACATTCTCACTCACTAATTTTTTAAACTATGGACATTTTTGTGTAAGAACTATCATTGTTTTTTAGAGTTTAAATGATAAGATTGCACTAAATATTTTTCTGGACCGAAATAAACTTGAATTACGTTTCGTCATCACTTATTGCGCATCATTTCAACAAAATTTATGTAAACGGGTGACATTTAAAAAAAAATAAAAGGTGATGTGCGACAAAGTCATTACATCCTTGGTGGGCTCAAAGAAACCTGAACTATTTACATTGTAAACGCGCACGTGATAATGTAATAAAGCTGAATTGTGAATATATTTATATTTGTGTTTGTGTGTAATTATAGCCGCGAGTGCGAAAAGAGAGACGGCACGAAAAATTACGAGAAAAAATAAAAACGCGAGGAACGGACGCAATTATGAATATTTATTTTTGAGGCGAACCGCATAAAAATGCAATAACCTCGAGGATCGGTCATTTTTCTTGGGGTTATCACGCCCAGCCATCTTTCGCTTTTGCTCTTTCGCTAAACGCACTCTGCTTTAGTATTATACACTGTTGCTGTATAACTTATGCAGTATGTATGTAAGAAATTGAAATGTGCCATTGAATTAATGAGCTGGTAATCTTTATACTGTTGTATGGCATTAAGACAAATCATCGGGATTTATCTCGAGTCGTGATTTCTGTTGCTACATTTGATGTTTATTTCACTTTTAAAACTGTTACTCTTAATTATTTCAAGCAATTGATAAATTATTCTACATCTAAAAAATATTAGTTTACGTAAACGTTTTCAAATCAAAAAAAGAAAACAAATTAATGCAAAATCCATGATGACCGATGAAAATCTGACAAGTTGCTAGAATTGTCAAAACTGTGAGCGTCTATTATGGCTTCCAGGGGCAGTCTGTTACTCTTAATTATTTCAAGTAATTGATTCATTATTCTACATCTAAAAAATATTAGTTTTCGTGAACGTTTTCAAATCAAAAAAAGAAAGAAAATTAATGCAAAATCAATGATGACCGATAAAAATCTGACAAGTTGCTAAAATTGTCAAAACTTTGCGCGTCTATTATGGCTTCCAGGGGCCTTCTGCTCGCTACGAAGGAGTCATTTCCGACATAATTTGGCACAGTCTGGTATCAGTATGCGAAGCGCGAAAAAAAACTAAGGTCGTCAATAATTCTACAGATCTACAACTTTAATTTGAAACATGTTTTAAAATTCTTAAATACGGGAAAAGTACTACCTATGATAGGTAAATCACAATTTTTAACAATACAATTTTCCTATTCATTTTCATTAAACCGGCGATCATGTATATATGGCGTATTGAGGCGTAGCAAGAAAGTTATTATGCTCACTTTAAATGATATTTTCTGGGATGAAATTTAAAATTTAATTTAAAACCCACATTTTTACCTTTTTTTCATCCCCTCGATGATGACACCCAGGTAAAAATATGGGTTTTAAATCTAAGAAAGCGCTCTCTTCTCAAAAATATCATCTAATATGAGCTTAATAACATCGTCTCGTTTTCCATTTGTGAGGTAGGGTGCAGTTCTCTTCATTTTCATGTGTAAATGTATGTTGGCCGGAAAAACTATACATTTCCCACTGAGCAAGACCAAACAAATAACGTTTACCAACATTGTAACAACATTAAACGTTGTTTTAATGTTGATAAAACATTACCTAAATGTGCTTGCTCTGTGGATTTCCGATGAAATTTATTGAAGAATATATTTTAAATTTTAGTATAATACAGTGTTTTATACGCCTGGCGCATGAAGTAAAATTTCGATTTTAGAAAATCCTGAAAATTTGGTTTGGTCGCTCCGCTTCGCTACGCGACCAAACCTAATTTGTGTTGTGTTGTAGATTATTAAATATTCGTTTTCTTAAAAGAGGTCAATTTGAAGTTTAAACGAGTATTTCCCACTCCCAAGTTAAGCATGAAGTAAAATTTCGAGTTTAGAAAAGCCTGAAAATTTGGTTTTGACGCGTGGCGCGAAGCGCGGAGCGACCAAACCAAATTTTCAGGCTTTTCGAAACTCGAAATTTTACTTCATGCGCCACGCGTATAAGACACTGTTTTCAAGCGAAGTTTACTCGTTCACAATATTTTAGTGCTTTCAGTGTTTAATACGCGTTGCGCATGAAGTAAAATTTCGAGTTTAGAAAAGCCTGAAAATTTGGTTTGGTCGCTCCGCGTTTCGCGCTACGCGACCAAACCAAATTTTCAGGCATTTCTAAACTCGAAATTTTACTTCATGCTTAACTTGGGAGTGGAAAACACTCGTTCGAATCTTCAAACTGAACGAGAGAGGGATGCTGCAGCCCCGCAGCTCTTATAAATGAGCCGCCACTAGTAAGTAAACAAATAAACTTATTTTATTTGAAAATTGCTAATTCAATTGATATTGTTGAAGCTAAGTGAACAGAAAAATAATTCAATCGATTCATGTCGAAAATATATACGCTGTAGAATTTGATTGAATTCACTCAATAATGTTTTTTTTTAATATACACAAAATTATATGTCTCTTTCCATAAATCTAAATAATATAAAATTACCGACTAATTCAATTAGTAATATTGATCGATTACAACCGACTTAAATTACCGAAACATTAAACTTCAACACAAATCATAATTACAAATTGACTTTTTACACG
Organism: Philonthus cognatus; assembly: GCA_932526585.2. NCBI lineage: Eukaryota > Metazoa > Arthropoda > Insecta > Coleoptera > Staphylinidae > Philonthus > Philonthus cognatus. The sequence continues at coordinate 49,803,446 of OW052247.1, read as the reverse complement.
ACACAGGATAATTTCTTACGGAATAAAGTAAATAATATGTCGTTGTAACGGGTAATTTGGCTATAAGGTATATTATTGTAGCTGTCTACATGTTAAGGCAATTACATAAAAAAAATACGATTCGGCACGAGAAGTCGGCTGGCTGTTGTCATGCCACGGGGAAATAAGAAATAAGGAATATGGGGTGGAATGTCTTAAATTGATGAAATTTCAGAGAGGTGATGTACCAAAAATGCGAGAGCGATAAATTATGGAAAAATACGTACAAACAGCCGCTTATCACGCTCACGACCAAAAATTATTTCGAACACGATAAGCGAACGTGTATCGGGTATTTTTTTGTACAATTTTTTTGTTTCTTTTTATATTTATTATTCCATAAATTTGATTTGAATGATTACACATTACTTACAGTTGATTACATTTTAATATTAAATATCAATCTTATTAAAAAAAAACCGCAAGCATGAGGAATTAATTGAAAACTTAGACCAGGAGGGACTCTTTATGATCTTAAAGCATGTTTATTTCTAAGCATAATTAGTGCTTTTGAAGTTGACTCAATACTGATGATTTATTTATAATTTTTCCAAAACTACCAATTTAATAAAGACTTAGACCCCGGGGGGGGGGGGGGGGAGGTGTTTATGATCTTAAAGCATGTTTAGTTCTAAGGATAATTAGTACTTCTGAAGTTAACTCAATACTCATTTTGTCTTTTCGAAAGTTAGAATAAACGTTATTAATTTCTTAACAATCTGAATATTTTCATGAAATTCTGATGTTTTATACATTTGATTAACGATTTGGTTTAAATCGTGGTTTCATGTTTTTTTTTATTGTAGTCAAATTCCATTTAATTGATTGCAACTTTTTTATCAGCTAAGTTGAAAATATGAGCGACTGCTCAAAACTAGTTAAAATACGATATCATGAAACCTTGATGAAAATAAAGAAATTTGCGAAAACGATAATTTAATAAGACTAGTTTAATTAATTTCAAAGACTAGTTTGTTATTATTAAAACATGTTTATACAATTTAACTTATTTAAATAAAAAATAAATTAATTTGAAAATTCCAGATTTTATTCGGTTCAGTCCAAAGCCATAACCAGGGGGGGGGGGTATGGGGGTTCAACCCACCCCCCATATTTTCAAAATGTTAAATTTATCTATGTAAAAGCGGCCTTGTACGAGCAAAAACAATATTTTTACAATTAACCACCCCCCACCAAATTATTATTGTTTCTGGCTACGGCCTTGGTTTAGTCCTAAAAAGAAAGCATGTTCAATCATATACATTTAAATAAATGGATTTAATGTAAATATAAGTGCACACAATAAAACTTAATCGAAAGAAGTCGAATTATTGATTTATACATTAAGTACGGTCGCTATTACAAACTTTTCGCCTTAACTCCCCGTTTATTTTCTTTGGTATTATTTTTTTTGCTCGTTCTGGATTGAAAATTTTCGGATGATTAATAACTCGTGTTGCGGAATTATCCGGCGTGCCCGCGGTAGAACAAGTCGAGGGGGTTTTATTCGGAACGTATTTATTTATTTAGTTGGAAAAGTTAGCGGGAGCCGGAGAAAATGTAAAGTATCCGCAATTAATTTATTGCGTTCCGAAGGCGAGGCCCGGAAATAAAACGGTACGCGAACTTTCTCATTATTTCATATATATTTTCGCGGGTTTCTTTAAAAAGTATGTACATACAACTTAATCAACAAGAAGCCTAGGGTCGTGCCTTGGCGGTTCTTTACGACTGGAAACGCACATAACTTTCCGAAACGGATACGCGAATAATTCGCCCCGTAATGGAATTTATGTTTCATAGTTTCAGGTCTTTATTTAAGAGTCTATCAAATATTTTACTTGAGGATTATTCTTGTAATATTTATACTATGGCTCTATAAAAAGTATATTTATTTTATATATAAAATTACGAAAATGTTATTCGTGAAAATGCAAGCAATGTCTTAATTAATAAGACAACTTAAGACAATAAATACCCATTGAATCAACTACTTTCCGTGCAAATACACCTCCGGATATTGAATTATGCAATGAAATATTTAAAGTCTTATTCTATTTAATTTGTTACAACGCTCTATCAAAGTATATGTAATATTTAGGTCAAATTGTCCTCACCCCAACTAACAAATGAAAATTAAAAATGAAAGGAGAAATAACATGAAATTAGAAATGAAAGGACTTGGATTAAAACTAATGTCATGAGCCATATTTATTTTAATTTTGTTGGCTTGCAAATTTCGAAGAATTGTACATTTGTCATACTTAAAAATGACATTGAATGTGTCTACACTAAAATCATGTAAAGTATAAACTAAGTGGTAGAACTTTGAATAAAACACTTGGTTTGTTTTACTACTAGTGAATCAGTGAAACAAACCAAGTGTTTTAATCAAAGTTCTACCACAATTTATACTTTACATGACTCCAGTTTAGACACATTCAATGTCATTTTAAAACTCGTGTCAAAGTTAAGATTTTGTGAAAACATTGTTTAATTTTGAGGCAATCTTGTGTACAAAATGATAAAACAATTATGAATTATTGAATCAACTTTGAAAGCACTAATTTTGCTTTAAAATAAACAAGCTTTAAGAGCCTAAAGTTCGGGTTACAATATCCTAACAAGTTTTTCTAAAAAATCTTGTAAAAGCTGAGATTTTATTGAAAAAATCATCATAATACCTCAAAATCTGATGATTTTTCTTGTTCGGAAATTTATTTAAAAAATAACATTAATTATTACCTTAAAAATTAACTTATCAGATCCTGAAGTCAGGTGGAGATTCTCATGCTTAAGGTAAAAAAATATCTTATTAATAACATTTAAAAAGAATGAAAAAACATGTTAATTAGGGTAGAGCATCATTCACAAAATTTAAATGGCAAACAAAATTTCAATTATTTTTTTAAGCTAAGCATGAAGTAAATTTTCAGGTTTTTCTAAATTCGAAAGTTTACTTCATGCGTCACGCGTATAAAACATTGATTTCAAGTGAAGTTCACAATATTTCAGTGTTTTCAGTGTTTAATGCGCGTGGCGCATGAAGTAAAATTTCGAGTTTAGAAAAGCCTGAAAATTTGGTTTGGCCACTCCCAGACTAAGCTTCATGCTTAGTCTGGGAGTGGAAAACACTCGTTTAAAGCTTTAAATTTAACTCTTAAAAAAAGCGTATGCATAAGTGCACTTAAAAGGAAATTTCCCTGTATGTATACTTAAAAGAAAAAATCCTTATATGTCGTTAAACTCACATTTTTACAAAGTGAACTTTTTCTAACTAGAATTGCTTGCTTAATAAGCAATTCTAATTAGAAAAAGTTCTCTATGTAAAAATGTAAGTTTAACTATCTGGCATTCCTTTTCTAAATCAAACTCTCCTCTTCGACAATTTATAAACATAAACATAAGCCCCTCAATTAAAAAATGATTTTAGGTTTTGCAGGATTTGGAAAATTATCGAATTATTTCTGTAACAATTACTTTTGTTCAGGATTTAGAAAACAATCCAATTAATTTTCCAACGATCACCCAATGATTTTAGATTTTGAGAACGTATAGAATTTTTGGATTTGTCTAAAATTAATGTACCTTTATTTCCTTTTAGATAAATCCTATAATAGCCTATAATCCTATAACATATATTTAACATTTAGAAAATCACCGAATGGTAAAAATATTGTTTATGCTCTTACAAAGCCGTTTTTACCTAAAAAAAAATAACATTTTGAAAATGTCGGGGAGGGGTTGAACCCCTATATTCCCCCTTGGATACGGCCTTGTCCTCAACCATATCTGCAATTTCATTTTAATGTAAAGGTTTTTGTTTGAATGATTAATAGAGAATTATTGAATTTTCCAATATGTAAATTTAAATAATTTTAGTTTTAACGTAGAGCTTTCATAATTTAATTTTCGCTACATTGGAAACATTGTTCCAGTTATTCAGTTTTGATATTTTCCAATAATTACTCGTAAATTGAAATATTATTTAAATTACAGCTTTTGCATTTCCATATACAAAAGCTTATTTTTCCAACGTTGTACAATAACAATTATCGACAATTTAATTAAAGTGGCTCAACGAAAAGCGAAAAAGTTTGCATATAAACCAATCAAAAAGCTTTATAAAAACATAAAAAGTACGATTCTTTACGCAATCTACTACTAAAAACAAAGATAATTAAACCTAATAAAACACTAACACTTGTTCCACTTAATACATGTATTTATGCTAAATGTACATTTTGAGCCAGTGGCCGATCCAGAGTGCAATTTTTTTTTTGGGGGAGGGCATTTACTAATAAATACTGTTTGAAAAATGTATTTATTATATGTAAATACATATTTTATTCTCTAATTTGGTAACGTTATTATAAACTAGGTGCTATTAACCTACATTTAAAAATTTTACAATTAACAAAATAATACATTATTTTTTAATTGTCGGCTGACCATTTAGGAGAGGGAATTCCCCCTCCCTCCACCCCGTAGATCTGGGCCTGTTTTGAGCACTACGGGTTTATTATCAATAGCTTACTGAGTAAGCTTAAGTAATGAGCATGTAGTGCTCGAAATGTACATTTAGCATGCTTTCAGTGAAGAAAGTTTTGGTGATTCATTAACTTTAATTATATTCATTCATCCATCTCTTCACGTAACTCAAACCAAATACAGAAAACAAAGAATCGCAGTTTTAATGTTTTGAAGTATTCTACAACCAAGTATTGGCAATTTCATTCACACTTATATAAATAGCTTTATTTAAACTACGAGAATATTACGGGTAAATGTTGGAGAGCATTTTTTAAATAATTACCAGATAGATTAAAATCACGATTTGCCAAGCAAATCATATTAATTTTTAGAGCATTTTTTAGGCTTTACCAGTAAATCGCTAATCCGGTTCGACGGTATTTCAAACCCCAATATTAGAAAAATAAATTGAATATTAGAATAAAACTTGTGTTTCTACTCTTTTATTAAGCGCAATTTCTTGGAATTTATAAGAATTTCGAAGGAAAAATAGCTTCTGATATTTTCCTGCTCGTCCCTGTTGGGCATTTGTTGTTTTTTTAAAGAGTTTAATTTGAAATTTCTAACGAGTGTTTCCACTTATAGATTAAGCATGAAGTAAAATTTCGAGTTTAGAAAATCCTAAAAATTTGGTTTGGTCGCTCCGCGAAGCGGAGCGACCAAACCAAATTTTCAGGATTTTCTAAACTCGAAATTTTACTTCATGCGCCAGGCGTATAAAACACTGGAATATTGTGAAATTCAGATATGTACGCTTCTGGCTTTCGAAAAATACTTATTTAATATTAGAAATATTTTGTGTCTATTAATTTTCCTTATGTATATTTATTTAAGGTATATACCTAATCATTTAAACAATTATAAATTCTTTACTTTTCTTACTACTTTAGTATGTTTTAATTATTAATTCTATTTAACTAAAATTACCCACTTAAGTCCTCATTTTTATATTTTCTATATTTTTATATTTTCTATAAGAGTTGCAAAACCACTTATACACCAATTTATTTTTGTTTTGTGGTTTTGGTATCCCTGGATTCTACTCGTCTCAGGCTAAAATTTTAAAAATAAATTGTCTTTGTAAACTCATCCTAAACATTTTAAAATTAAGTTGAAAAAATCATGTCGAATGCAAAACCCGCTCCATTTCAAGGTTGTAAAACCTGACATTTTTTTTAGTTGCAAAACCTGCCAGCTTTTTACTCAGTTTTAGATAATTTTTCTTGTTCCCATTCAATACAGCGTTTATTTAACACTATTTTAATTTATTTAAAAGATACTACAAAATTAGTTTTTGCCATTTTGCCAAATGTTTGTCAAAGCACGTATGACTGGTTTTGCATCTGGGCGACTCATATATGGAACATCTTTATTCAGACAATTACAATAATATAATACATATATATTTATTTATATATATAGAATGTAGGGTTAGTCTGTCTAGGCTATCGACGAAAAGTCTTTCTGCCCTGTGTTGTATTTGATTTATTTGTCATTTATTTGTAAAGTAAATTTGTACAAAAACGCAAAAATAGAAAATATATACATACAGAGAGTTTTATGTAACACCGAACATATTCATCCAATACAATTAGACACCTTTAATTTTAAAGTTATGTGTAAATTGGTTCGAGATTAATGCCTCAACTTGTAAATACAGGGAGTTTTATTTTTCAAGTATAAATGTCGCAATTACAGCGTATATGCCGTAAATCTTTAGATAACCGCTGTTTTTTTTTTAAAATGAGTTCAATTTGAAACTTGAAATGAGTGTGTTCCACTCCCAGACTAAGCATGAAGTAAAATTTCGAGTTTAGAAAAGCCTGAAAATTTGGTTTGGTCGCGTAGCGCGAAGCGCGGAGCGGCCAAACCAAATTTTCAGGCTTTTCTAAACTCGAAATTTTACTTTATGCGCCACCGGTACAAAACACTGACATATTACGAAGTTTTAAACACACCGCTAAACTTTACATTGCGTCAGTGTTTTGTACCGGTGGCGCATGAAGTAAAATTTCGAGTTTATAAAAGCCTGAAAATTTGGTTTGGCCGCTCCGCGCTTCGCGCTACGCGACCAAACCAAATTTTCAGGCTTTTCTAAACTCGAAATTTTACTTCATGCTTAGCCTGGGAGTGCAAAACACTCGTTTAAAGCTTTAAATAAATTCTTTTAAAAACCGAGCGTCGGCAAATGTACAACAACGTATGTTTATGTATAGTTAAAAGAAAAATTCTCGTTATGAACATGTTCGGTGTTACATAAAACTCTCTGTACATATTTTCTATTTTTGCGTTTATGTACAAATGTACTGTGTTCCTCTTTTTATACTTTTGTACTTATTTATTATTGCAAGCTCCATTTTGCCAATACTAATTTTATTATGATGACAAATGTAAGACTTTTAAGAGTTAACCTGAATAAATTATATTATTATATCTTCACATAATTCAAGCTAAAGAAATTAATATATCTACATGTTAATTTTTCAACATCTGCTTTTAATTATTAAAAAAATTATTCACTTATTATTATTTTTTCTCGTCTTAATATATCCTGATTGATTTATGTATGTTATCATGTTTATGTACGTGTACATGTGCGTATATAATTGAGATATAAATTGCGTGAGTTAAATTGTGAGCCTGGCCCGAGGCGGACAACTGTTTGTGGTTGTTTCGGAACACGGTAGCCTCTTCTGGGCGCCGTAATGATTTTAAGATTTTTTGACTTCGATAAGTGTTGCCTTCATTACGACCGTGATAAATTATAGCCTGTGAAACCGGGTCATGAGAGGATGGACGCTTCTGGTCTTCGAAAAATTGGCTCACATCTTCTTTTACCTTCATTTGTTTATACCTCACAGAATCACAATAATTAACGTGGAAAAAATCAATTACATGTCATAAAATGTACACGAAAGGAATATTTTATAAATTATACCTGTAAATACAAAAAAAGAAACTAAAGAGGCAATTCAGGTAAACAATTATTGTAGAATTATGCATGACAAGGAAGAATCATATATTATTGAAACCTAGAAAATCATAATTCAGTTTTTATTATTCTATATAACATTGTAATTCAGTAATGAAGCCAGTGTGAAATTCATCGTTCAATAAATTATGTTAGATAAAGTTTAACCCTGCTGTTCTGCTGGCGGCGCCTATACACTTGTACTCTTTGGGTCATATTGACCCAGGCGTCCTAAATAATTCGAACAACAAATACAATACTATTTTTTAATACAAATTCGTTTTAGTTGTGATAATACATATTGTTTAATAATTATACGCAAATGTCTTGTACACAATTAACAATTACAAATAATCAAAATAAAATAAAAAAATTACTTGTAAAGCCCAGATAGTAATACTAGTCGAATAAATAATTCTAATAACAAATAAAATGCTATTATTTAATACAAATTTGTTTTAGTTAGAATAAAACATATTGTTTAATAATTATACGTAAATGTCTTATACACAATAAACAATTAAAAATAATTAAAATAAAATAAAAAAATTACTAGTATATCCCAGATAGTAACACTAGTCTGATATCTCCTTTACAATTATATTGCATCTATTTTATTCCACATTTCGTGGAAAATAGTTTTTCCTCTTAAGTTCAACATTTTCTGGACTTGATTATTAAATACAAAATGGAAGTATAACTATTTAATCGATTCTAAATGTTGAATACCTTGTTGAACCGGGAGTAAATTTTATAATATTTGATGCAGAAATTCGTTATACACCATTGCTATTGCAATCAGCATCCAGTTTATAATTTTATTTTTTAAATCACGATCTAAATCATAGTCACTTTATTCACTCAGATAGTCCCCACCTTCTGATATTACTTTATTACTATCAGAAGCATTTGCAAGAGCTTCCAACTCTGTTTTACTAAGAAAACGCTTTGCCATTATTGATTTTGTTTGATCATCAACATAAAACGTTACTAATTTTGAAATGTATCAGCATACTATGGTACTCGTAATTACGTTAGGGCAAGCTTATAACGTACTAAGGGTATTATTTATTATCATAGTAGAGTACATATTACTACTCTACTATGATAATACATAATACCCTTAGTATGTTATAAACTTATCCTGGCGTAATTACAAGTACCATAGTAGAAGTAAGTAAGTAGGCCGATAATTTGTGGCATGAACAGAAATGGACTATCGCGGTAATAAGCGGGTTCCTTAGAAATGTATGCCTATGTGTAATCGTAATAACGAATACCTAAATATGTAATAAAAAATGTAGGTAGTAGTATAAAGTACTTCTTGATATATTTTAGGAAATTATTCTATTTTCTGGACAGTTTTCGAACAAAATTTGTTCATTTTTAGCAGAAAACTACAAAGAAACAACAAGAAATATACAAACAACAGCTAAATTATAAAATAGTATAACTAAAGTATATGGCCGTTGGGGGTCATTTTTCCCCTACTATTTTTCCCCTAGGTTATTTTTCTCCGCGCTATTAATTTTCCCCTCAAATTTTCCCCCAGCTATTATTTTCATAAGAAGATGAAACTTAGACTCAGAAATGTATTCAATTGCGTGCAATGATTGTAGCAAATGTTATATAAGCCAAACTCAAAGGATTTTTTTTAAATATTTAAGGAATATAAAGGGTGTTTCACCTAAAACTCCCCAGACTAAATAACAAGAAACTAAAAATGTTAAATTGCGTATTCCCAATTCGATTGTGTATTAATTGACAGCAATGTTTTAAGTTTCAATGAGAAATAGTTTTATCAGAATTTGATGTTAATTAGTCTCAATTTGAAGTTAAAAAGTTATAGCTTAAATATCAGTTGCGTAGAATATGTTTGAGCTAAGTAGAACTATTTTGTTTTTATTTTTATTAATATTTGAAAAATATGATATTTTGTATAAATATAAATAATTCAAATATTCGAATACTCAAATAAAAATATTACAATCACTAAATTTTTCACTTTAAATCAGTGTTTTCTACGTCTAGTGCATGATGTAAAATTTCGAGTTTAGAAAAGCCTAAAAATTTGGATTAGTCGGGCTTCGCTTCGCTTGCACCGACAAATCCAAATTTTCAGACATTTTTAAACTCGAAATTTTACATCATGCTTAATCATGGAGTACAAACACTTGTCATGACCATGATGCGACAACTCTCGCTAGGACAGCCCATTAGAAGAGCCAAATCGCATGACCAGAGAAGGATTGAACGTCGAATCAAAAACATAGTCGCGAAATATGATGATTACAGGGAGGAAGACAAACTTTTAGATTATTTACGAAATATTGGTTGTAATATAACTTTATAAATTTTGTAATAAATCGCTCCAATTTCTGATCACTCTGTGCAATAATTCCGGCTGTATTTCGCCAATAACTTGACGAATATTTTCTTCTAAGTGATCCAAAGACTGTGGCTTGTTGGCATAGACTTGTGCTTTCACATAGCCCCAAAGAAAGTAATCCAGGGGTGTCAAATCACATGACCTTGGCGGCCAATTCACAAATCCTCGTTGTGAGATGATCCAATCGCCAAACTTTTCTCTCAGCAAAGCGAGAGTAGCTTCAGCTGTATGACACGTAGCTCCATCTTGCTGGAACCACATCTCTTCAATATTGATGTTCTCAAGTTCTGGCCATAGAAATTCAAGTAACATGGTCCTATAGCGATCACCGTTCACGGTTACGGCTGTTCCATTCTCATTTCAAAAGAAATAAGGTCCGATGACGCCGCCATACCATAAACCGCACCCAGACAGTGAGTTTTTCGGAATGCAACGGAACTTCATGTAACACTTCTGGGTTGTCCTCGCACCAATAACGGCAATTTTGCTTATTAACACAGCCGTTCAACCAAAAATGTGCCTCGTCTGAGAAGATGATTTTTTTGTCAAAATCAGGATCGTGTTCCAAGTGCTCAAGGGCCCAGTCAACAAATTCTCGGCGCAATCTATGATCATTTGGCTTTAGTTCTTGAGTCAATACAACTTTATAAGGATGCAACCCCAGATCCTTACGCAATATTCTCCAAGTTGACGTTTGAGATAGCCCCAGTTGTTGCGATCGTCGTGAAATCGACAAATTTGGCTCATCGACAACACTGGCCGCTGTAGCTGCAATGTTCTCATCACTTCGCACGTTTCATTGTCTTTTTGGTTGCTTATTGTCTTGTAAAGTTAACTGACTTTCAAACTTTTCCACAGTGCGGCGTATAACCTGCGCAGAGTACCGATGACGGCGACCCAATTCTCGAGTGAATAAACGTTGAGTACCCACAACTGAGCTACCACTTTGGTAATATTTTTTTATTACTTCCAACCGATCGAGAGGAGTCAAACGCTGCATCATGAAACTGCACACTATACTACATATAGTAACACCTAGAAATAAAATAAATTATTAGAAACCGAGAAATCTCTATTTGAAAAACTATCACTCCTATTGAAAGACCCTATATAACTTAATTAATTTGATTGTTGCGTTATTATTCATTAAGGGAATATTAATTTGGGGGAATATTAATTCGGGGGAAAAATATAAGGGGAAAATTTGCCGGGGGAAAAATTTTAGGGGAAAAATGAACCCCAATCGTATATGGCGAATTAAAATTAAAGATTTATATAATGTAATGGTTTGAACTGATTGTATTACATATGTATTGAGATTTATTATTAAACAATTCTATTACACGAGATAAATAATATAGAAAGAAAATATTACTCACACGTCTAAATGTTAGAGGTTAGAAAATGTGGTTTTGTGGAATTTTTAAAGAAGTGTAGGTTCAGAATGTATGTTGAAAATCATTGTGTAATGAATTGTGAGTTCTTTAGAAACAAGTAATACTATACCAAATCCTAATACATTCCATAATTTATTGGGTCAATATGGCCCGAAGATGACAACTGTAACAATTTAATATAACAAAGTTGATTTTAATTTAAAAAAAAAACGACATACAATTGCGTACCACAACCATGTGTGCAAAGTCATGTATTTTTGGGCAAATAAAATCAATACCTAATAATTTATATACATACAAATTTTATTTGGGTCAAATAGACCAAAATAGCATAGCAGGGTTAATCAAGATGACAAAAACGTGTTATTCTAAAATTAAACTACACATTTTCAAATGAATTTGGGTGAGTTACGTAAAGATGATAATAAATTGAAATAAAACACTTATAACCTTTCTTCACAAATTTATTCTTTACCAGATGTAAATTTCGGACTCAAAGTGGCCATTTTCAATGGTTATATACAGTATCAATTCATTGATAATGGTCACTTGGTGTCCGAAATGTACATATGGTGAAGAATAAATTTGCGAAGAAAGGTTGAAAGTGTTTTAATTTCAAGTTACACCTTTTTAACTTCAAATTGAGACTAGGCACTATGAAATTGGGAATAAGAAATTTCAAATTGGGACTTTAAACATATCTGCCAGTTTAAAGAAAATCAAATTGGGATTAATCTTATAAAAAAAAAGACCTTTATTGGCATATCTCTACACTTTACATTACATTTACCTTTACATTAGCTTATCTCATTACCCTCCCGTATCCCTCTTACCCTCCCTTCTCTTTTCCCTCTCCCTCCCCAGCTTTTCCAACGTCCTTACCCCGCTCCCATCCTCCCTCATCCACTCCACTACCCTTCTATTCCCTTTCGCTCCCAGCCACTCCTCTTTCACCCCCTCACATTCCTCCGCCAAGTGTCCCCACGTATCCCTCCCCTGTCCATACAACACACACCTTCCATCTTCTTCCCCCATCCATACTTTCCTTCCTCTCTCCTCCGATCCACACCTCGCCCTTGCCACAATTACCCTATCCTCTCTACCCCATCCCTTCCTTCTCAAATACTTCGGCACCCTCCCATACACCTGCCACCTCCCATACATATCATTATACTGACTTCTGTCAATATACCCTTGCCTTTCCTGCCCTTTAACCTCCTTCCCTTTCCCCCTCACCCACTCATCCATATTCACCCCATTTCCTAGCCATTCCATTACCTTCACCTCCGACAGCCCTACCCTCTCATACATTTTCCTCCTCTCCCCCCTCCATCTACCCTCACCCCCACCCACACTCGTCACCCATACATCCTTCACCAATCTCTCCTCATCCAGTTCCCACAATCTCATCTCGTACCTCACCACCCTCACCATTGCCTCCCACTCTAGCCTCTCTCTATTGGTCTCCTGAAGCACTATGTAGCTCGGTGTGGACCTTTCCACCCCCAACATGTGCTTCAGGAACCACATCTGCTCCCTCTCTATCACCTCGTACCCTCTCGTCCCCCACACTTCTACTCCATACATTAGCACCGTTCTTACACACGCATCCCATATCTTACACGCCACCGTCACATTGTTCCCCATCCACTTCCCCCACTTGCCCCACGCCATTCCCCACGCCTTCCTCGTCTTACCCTGCACCCACCTCACATGCTCCTCATACCCTCCCGTTCCTTTAAACCAAAACCCCAAATACTTGAAACTCTTCACCCTCTCAATAACTACCCCCTTCCATTCCAATTCTTTCACCTTCCCCTCCCTCCCTTTATTTCTAAACTTCACCCACTTCGTTTTCCCTACATTCACGTTCATTTCCCTTTTATCCATAAACCTCTCCACTCTCTTCAACATCTCTTTCATCCCTTCATACTCTCTTATAATGACGTGTCATGATTTTGTAATGTCGATTAAACATTATTTAAATGATTTTTTTAATTAGATTTTCAATGATTTTACATTATTATTATTCAAAAATAAAACTACACCTTTTCAACTTCAAATTGTCACTAATCAATATGAAATTGGGAATAAGAAGTTTTAAATTAAGACTTAAAACCAAGGCCGTAGTCGCAAAGCGGAGCGGCCAAAGCAAATTTTCAGGTTTTTCTAAACTCGAAATTTTACTTCATGCGCCACGCGTATTAAACACTAATTTCAATTAAGTTCAAAATATATGCACAGGCATGGCAGATAGCCTATCTAATGTTATAATACTGAGGCTCATAAACAGAAAACGATACGCTCTGGTTTTATTTCCTCTTACTCAGCATATTTGTGGTATCTGAACAGACTTCTCTTCTTTAAGAGCTCTAAAATTGGACCAAGCAAGTTCATACTGTACCAAATTTTCAGGCTTTTCTAAACTCGAAATTTTACTTCATTCGCCACGCGTATAAAACACTAGTTTCAATTGAAGTTGAAAATACACTGCTTATATTTCATTTCACCTCAATTATTCAAATGTTTATCACTGACAAGGCAGATAGCAAATTTTCAGGCTTTTCTAAACTCGAAATTTTACTTCATGCGCCACGCGTATTAAACACTAATTTCAATTAAAGTTCAAAATATATGCACAGGCATGGCAGATAGACTATCTAATGTTATAATACTGAGGCTCATAAACAGAAAACGAATCGCTCTGGCTTTATTTCCTCTAACTCAGCATATTATGAGTGTGGAAACACACGTTAGAAGTTTCAAATTGAACGCTTTTTGAAAACAACGAATATCTAAATATTTACAAAGTACACATCGGAATATGTTTACTTAGAAGAAACATCCTCTGTATTTCGCTGATATTCAAAAATACATTTTCAATGCTGTAAATTTAGAAGATATTAGTTTGATCCCAATTTTAATCCCAATTTAAAATTGCTTATTCTCAATTTAATGTCGTTTAATCCCAATTTGATTGTGTTTAAACTATTAGCTTTGTTTAAAGTCCCAATTTGTAATTATTTATTCTGAATTTAATATTGATAAATCCCAATTTAAGGAAATAGATTTTAATGCTTATTGCTCCATATATATCATACATATTTATGTTTTTCTCGATTATATTTAAAAACCTTGTTTTGGTATGTGTTGGTTGTTGTTCGATAATTAAACATTTATCTTGTTGAAGTAGAATGCTGAGTGGTGTGTGTGTATTTTTATTATTTATGGCCTCTGATAAAATAGTATGTTATAAGTGTGTGTTCGAGCTGCACAAGATTGGAGATACCGTTGCATTAAAGGAACCATAAATTGAAACACGGGAGTTTTCGACTCGGGCGTAAATCATGTTTTTCGAGCTGATATTCATAGGTCTACTACAGAAAAAATAAAGAAAGCATTCAACTGGATTTTGTGGTGTTTGTTAATTGTATATAATTACAAAAAATTATAAAATCATGGACTGAATAAAGATTTATTAAAAAATAGTTATTTATGTGATTAGTGTGGGAAGTAGGGCTTTTGTGTACGATTTGCGAGTGTTAGGTTTAAGATTGGCTAGTAATTTTTGATACGTAATAGCGAATCTTAAAAGAAGGCGCGATATTGAATTTTACGAACATTTGAAGAAGTGTTTTACGCGCGACGTTCTAGTGAGTTAATTTTAGTAAATAAATAAATTTAAAAAAACACAAATCTCTATAAAGGAATCTTTTAAATTTCGACCTAAACAGGTTTTTATTATACAAGGAGTTTTTCTTTTAAGTATACGTATTGAAAATTCAGCCTATTTTTTGTAAATCTTTAGATATTCCTTGCTTTTTTTTAAATTCAATTTAAAGCTTTAAAAGAGTGTTTTCCACTCCCAGACTAAGCATGAAGTAAAATTTCGAGTTTAGAAAAGCCCTATGAAAATTTGTCGAGGGTCGCGCAGCGACCCGAGACAAATTTTCTGGGCTTTTCTAAACTCGAAATTTTACTTCATGCGCCACGCGTATAAAACACTAAAATATTGTAAACTCTATGTATATTTGAACCTCACTTCAAATCAGTGTTTTATACGCGTGGCGCATGAAGTAAAATTTCGAGTTTAGAAATGCCCTGAAAATTTGTCTCGGGTCGCTGCGCGACCCTCGACAAATTTTCACGGGGCTTTTCTAAACTCGAAATTTTACTTCATGCTCAGTCTGTGAGTGGAAAACACTCGTTTAACGCTTCAAACTGTGAAGGAATGTTTTACATTGCGACCAAAAACAGGTTTTTATTGTAGAGGGAGTTTTTCTTATAAGTATGCGTATTCCATGTTCAGCCTACTTTTTGTAAATCTGTAGATATTCCTTGTTTTTTTTTTCAAATTTAATTTGAAGCTTGAAACGAGTGTTTTCCACTCCCAGACTAAGCATGAAGTAAAACTTCGAGTTTAGAAAAGCCCTGTGAAAATTTGTCTCGGGTCGCGCAGCGACCCGAGACAAATTATCTGGGCTTTTCTAAACTCGAAATTTTACTTCATGCGCCACACGTATAAAACACTGAAATATTGTGAAATTTATGAATATTCGAACTTCGCTTGAAATCTGTGTTTTATACGCGTGACGCATGAAGTAAAATTTCGAGTTTAGAAAAGCCCCGAAAATTTTCACGGGGCTTTTCTAAACTCGAAATTTTACTTCATGCTTAGTCTGGGAGTGGAAAACACTCGTTTAACGCTTCAAAGTGTAAACGAATCTATTACATTGCGACCAAAACAAGTTTTTATTATACAGGGAGTTTCTCTTTTAAGTATATGTATTCCAAATTCAGCCTATTTTTTTGTAAATCTTTAGATATTCCTTGTTTTTTTTTCAAGTTCAATTTAAAGCTTTAAACGAGTGTTTTCCACTCCCAGACTAAGCATGAAGTAAAATTTCGAGTTTAGAAAAGCCCCGTGAAAATTTGTCTCGGGTCGCGCAGCGACCCGAGACAAATTTTCTGGGCTTTTCGAAACTCGAAATTTTACTTCATGCGCCACGCGTATAAAAAACTAAAATATTGTAAAGTCTATGTTTATTTGAACCTCACTTCAAATCAGTGTTTTATACGCGTGGCGCATGAAGTAAAATTTCGAGTTTAGAAAGCCCAGAAAATTTGTCTCTGGTCGCTGCGCGACCCTCGACAAATTTTCACGGGGCTTTTCTAAACTCGAAATTTTACTTCATGCTTAGTCTGTGAGTGGAAAACACTCGTTTAACGCTTCAAATTGTAAAGGAATGTTTTACATTGCGACCAAAAACAGGTTTTTATTGTACAGGGAGTTTTTCTTATAAGTATACGTATTCCAAATTCAGCCTATTTTGGTAAATCTTTAGATATTCCTGGTCTTATTTCAAGTTCAATTTGAAACTTTAAACGAGTGATTTCCACTCCCAGACTAAGCATGAAGTAAAATTTCGAGTTTAGAAAAGCCCCGTGAAAATTTGTCGAGGGTCGCGTAGCGACCCGAGACAAATTTTCTGGGCTTTTCTAAACTCGAAATTTTACTTCATGCGCCACGCGTATAAAACAATAAAATATTGTGAAATTTATGTATATTCGAACTTTACATGAAATCTGTGTTTTATACGTGTGGCGCATGAAGTAAAATTTCGAGTTTAGAAAAGCCCAGAAAATTTGTCTCGGGTCGCTGCGCGACCCTCGACAAATTTTCACGGGTCTTTCTAAACTCGAAATTTTACTTCATGCGCCACGCGTATAAAACACTAAAATATTGTAAATTAGATGTATATTCGAACTTTACTTAAAATCTGTTATGTTTCATAGTTTCTAATCGGGAACGTTATGCAATAAATAAATCCATATATTTTATTTAAAAATTTCAAGTCAAAACATCAATAATAAAAAGTAAACCTGTATAAACATGTTGTGTCAATATGAAAATACAATTCAAATGTGATAATAATCCTCTCCTACAAATTACCTTATTTTTCAATAATATCGTACTCAGACACGACCGCTATATTTATTTTATCAGTAGATATAATTTACACAAACATACAAATTGAGTACTAGAAAAAATAATAAATATTGAGAAATCATGAATAATAATTACTAATTAGAATTATCGATTGGGAGTTTATTTAGTAACGATTTTGATATTATGCGGGGGGCACCTTGAGATAAGCGCTGAAATTTTCCTCGATTCGATATTTTCGTACTTGAGCGAAAATACATACCATACGTGCGATAAGATCGAAATTTGAATGGTTTGCCGGTCAGACTTTGCACCAGACATGTTGGAACCTGATGATACTTTATCGGTGCTCTATGCAATTCCTGTTATCAGCGAAAACCGGCCTCAGCTGATAAGCACGAATCGCATACTGATATCGATAATTAATTACCCACAGATGCACACAGGCTATTATACGCACAAGGTCAACGAAAATTGATGATTATAGTGAAATTGTAATATTTATTCAAAGCATAAATGTTAATCATTTCGTATGTTGTAATAATACTCATAATACGTATATTCAAAATATTATTTATGGTGTAATAAAGTCACAAATTGAATATGTAATAGAACGTAAATTCAACTATATACAGAATTGCGTTTAATTAGACGTAATAAATATTTGTAAAATTTATTAACGTGAGATCAGTATATTTTGAACACCACTTTAAATCAGTGTTTTATACGCGTGGCGCATGAAGTAAAATTTCGAGTTTAGAAAAGCCTAATTTGGCTTGGTCGCTTCGCTTCGCTACGCGACCAAGCCAAATTTTCAGACTTTTCTAAACTCGAAATTTTACTTCAAGCTTAGTCTGGGAGTGGGAACACACTATAAAAGCTTTAAATTGAAAATTTTATTTTAACACTTTTCTTTACTACCCTCATTGATGTTGACGTTTTGTTGCATTCAATTGAAATGTATTGAATTGTACGAAAAATAACAGAAACATTATAAATATTTGTAAAATTTATCAACGTGAGATCAGTATATTTTGAACACCACTTTAAATCAGTATTTTATATATGAAATGTATATAACGAAAAACAAAAGAAAAATTATAATTACATTTTTTGATGATATTGTCATAAAATATGGAACAAAACGAGTGTTTTACTTAACCCAATTTATCAATATTAACATTTTGTTAATTTCGTAATTTTTATGATTTTTTTAGCCAAAATTTTAGGATTTTTTAAAATCGAAATTTTACTTCATGCGATAGGCGTATAAAACACTCAAATATTGTGAAGTTTTTGCTTTCACGAATTATGGGATCAATTTGAATTAGATATTGCACAGTTATGGAATATTTCAGTTTTATTTTGAACTTTTAAAAAATCAACGGATTGTAAATTGTGGTCTATCTAGCGATTTATTTTATAATCATATGTTATTTGTTGCAACATTTTTTAAATTATATTTAGTTATTATTTTATTTATACATTTAATTTAAATTTTTTGTTTGTTTTATTTTATGTTCTTTTGAATTATATTTATTAATCTTTATATTTATACATTTACCTTTTAATTTGTTGTTTTGTCTTATTTTTGTTGTGAGTATAGTGTAATTTTGTACAAATATTATTTTAAAAATGCACCTTAAGTCACATTCTGCAACTCGTTCTTTTATAATTGTTCTTAATATTTTAAAAGGTTAAAAATTATCACTTATAATTAAAAAGGAAACAATTTACAGTTTTGAAAGCATACCAGGTATTTCTTTCAGTTGTTTGCATTGTTTTCCACCAATTCTTCACATTTTAATTTTGTTTTAATTTACGGAGCAGTGCAAATACTGGCTTTTATTTTAGCAATTGGCACACTAGAAAATAATTTTTATAACACTAGAAGACTTCTAAAGTTATTTCTAAAGTCTTAACGATCTGTTTGATAAGTCTGAGTTTAATGTGAAGCGGTAAAAAAAATGTAGATTTTGGAAATTTAATTCTTGGGAATAACGTTCTCTTGAGTAGGAAAATATTTTTTCTAAAATGCCAATCGCATGTAAGGTATTGTTTTTTGTTTGCTTTACTATCCCAAAGGTGTAAAATAAAAACGTGAATATTACAATATACAACCCATACACGTAAAAATAATGTTCACTAGATTCTTTACAAACTCCCAGGTCGACATTTTCATTGATTTATTAAAAAAATATGTATTGAACAAAATGTTGACAGTTGAACAAAACAAATATATTGGCAACAATCAATATCATAGTCTGCTTAATTTCAGAAGAAAATTTTGTCATTAACAAATTTGTTGTTGCCTAGTGTAATTATTAATATTTAAATAATATGATAATAGAATGCGATCATTCGTTTTCTTTTTTGCTACAAATATTTCGTAGTGTATTAAATGTGTGCAGGTGAGGGGAGCTTAATAAATTAGTTTAGATTAGTGTGTCCGATTATATAAATATCGATGCGTGTCGGCAGTTATAACATGTTTGTACAAAGCATAAATTGTACTATATGAAAATAGCGACACATGTGCACGGTACTCTGCATTATTTATTTTATTCCACGTTGCACGAAAACCAGTAAAGACCATAAAATAATGGCACTAATGGGATCTAATTTCCTTATCGCGTCCATCGCGCTCCTGAAAGTGTTTAATTATGATGAAACGGACAGAGGGAGCATGACCTAAGTTCCATTTCTACACAAACTAGGCTCATGATTGTTATTACCTTTATGAAATTCATCGATCTAGCCAATTTTTCAAGCTTTTCTAAACTCTAAATTTTATTTCATGTGCCACTTTTAAAGTTAACTTTATAATTGGTCGGCTATTAAAGGGTTAATTAGCTATATTATCCTTGTAAATTTTTAAGTTTAGAAAAACTTGGAAATATATTTTTTACAATATCTTATGAAGGGGAAAATAAGTATGATGGATACATTACTTTTAACATTTCAGGAATGAATATATTTGCATACTTTACTGAATTTAATGATTGATTCCAGTTAGAATTAATAATTTTATTTAAAAATACTGCATCACAAACGAATGGTTTATACCACCGTCGATTCGTCATTCGTTCAGTAAGGGTGGATTGTTTTGATTAATTTTAATAGCGAATCGATGGAATTTAATTGCAATGCGCACGGAATATTGGGCATCCGGATGGATGGCCCTCGTTTTGGTATTTAGCTTCGTGAATTATTCCAGAAATAATTTAAAATTGCTGGGAGCATTTAATGGATAGATACAATGTTTATTGTGCAATAAAATACATTTTGGATTTAAGTGAAATCAGCAACTTTCTGAACCACAAAAGCAATATTTCCACTAAATTTGTTGTTTTGTTAAAATAAATTTGTCACGAACGTCATTTTTTTGTCCATGACCTTTTACGATCTATCTTTAACGTCATGCTTACCTTATCAAGTCACTTTGCTACCTGAAAATTATTATTTGTGCGACATAATTTCAAATGTGCATAATCAGAATTCCAATTTTCTGTAAATCTTTAGATATTCCTTGTTTTTTTTAAGTTCAATTTGAAGCTTTAAACGAGTGTTTTCCACTCCCAGACTAAGCATGAAGTAAAATTTCGAGTTTAGAAAAGCCCCGTGAAAATTTGTCTTGGGTCGCGCAGCGACCCAAGACAAATTTTCTGGGCTTTTCTAAACTCGAAATTTTACTGCATGCGCCACGCATATAAAACACTCAAATATTGTGAAATTTGTCTATATTCGAAATTCACTTGAAATCTGTGTAAAATTCCGAGTTTATAAAAGCTTGTAAATGTATTTTTCATAAGATCATAAGAAGGGAAAATTAATAATTTTTGCTATTTAAACATTTCGAATATTACTCATTTAAATGAAGTATTTTTCAGAGTGTTTCTAACTTCACAATATTTTAGTGTTTTATACGCGTGGCGCATGAAGTAAAATTTAGAGTTTAGAAAAGCCCAGAAAATTTGTCTCGGGTCGCTACGCGACCCTTGACAAATTTTTACGGGGCTTTTCTAAACTCGAAATTTTACTTCATGCTTTGTCTGGGAGTGGAAAACACTCGTTTATTGCATCAAATTCAATTCTTAGAAAAAAACAATGAATATCTGAAGATTTACAGCATATACACTGTATTTGGGCTATGCATACTTAAAAGAAAAACTCCTTGTATATCTTTCACAATTTTCTTATTATTCAATTAGTAAAACATGATTAAAATATATGAAAAATAATTTAAATTATAAAATCCTTGGTTTCTTTGAAACAAAGTGTTCTTTTTTTAATTCAAATTATCATTCGCATAAATAAAAGAATACTTTTAAGAACATTTATTAACGATTTTTTCATATTGAAACAAATTTCATAATATCTATTGAACAAATTTGATGATGTTTACTTTCTTATATCTGGAAAGGAAAAGCAGAAGTAATGAGGAAGAAGGGCAAGAGTGAGTAAGAGGGGGGATAGGCGAAGGGAAAAAAATGTATGGGAAAGTGTGCTGTCGAGGACTGAACTTTATCTTTAAATCCAGTCGGAAAGAGATAACTCAATTTAAAGTTTTCCGCAGTATTCCACCCATAACGAGTAGCTAGTGACTCGTAACTGCAAAAAGTGTAACACAATTCGGGACTCGAATTTATATTTTCCATGAGGATGGAAAGAGAGAGCTACGAATCGATTGAGTTGCGATCAGGCTCACCGATGGATAAATAAATTACTCGAGTTTATCAACTTTTACTTAATTGTTCGATCAATTGTTAGATATATAATAATTATAGCATTAAACAATACCGAAATTAATTAAATCCTCAGTGTACAATTAATTAATTTCGGTAATATTTAATGTTATAATGATTGGGCGAATAATTATTGGACGAATCCTTAAAAAAATTGATTTAAACCACGGATCTGAATAAATAATTCCCTTTAAAGTACAGTTTTATTCATTAAAAAAGCGTACACTTAATGTTTTATATTGTAAATGCGGATTATTATTGTAATACTATGGTAAATGCTTCAAATTTTATAACCTACTGATAAAATTTAAAATGAATCCAGAATCACATTTGCCAAATACTGCCGAAATCGGGTTTAGTAGTTAAACGCTTTTTATTAAATAGAACTGTACATATTAATGGATTTGTTAGCTAACACCATCTAATGCTCCATAGTGGCATCGTTAATGACACGAATGCACAAACTGCATATACAGGTCACTGTTTCGTCCACGAATGAGCTAAACTTTGTTTGTGAAACTAGAAAACAAATATCAAAATTGAATTTGTGTTGAGTTTTCCGGCATAAGATACCCACAGATGCGTTTCGGACTTCTAGGTCTTCATCAGTGTGCTCCCGACCCAGTGCAGCGACCCGAGACAAATTTTCTGGGCTTTTCTAAACTCGCGTATAAAACACTAAAATATTGTAAAATTTATGTATATTCGAACTTCACTTTAAATCTGTGTTTTATACGCGTGGCGCATGAAGTAAAATTTCGAGTTTAGAAAAGCCCCTAGAAAATTTGTCTCGGGTCGCTGCGCGACCCTCGACAAATTTTCACGGGGCTTTTCTAAACTCGAAATTTTACTACATGCTTGGTCTGGGAGTAGAAAACACTCGTTTAAAGCTTCAAACTGAACTTTGAAAAAAAAAAACAAGGAATATCTGAAGATTTACAGAAAATAAGCTGAATTTGGAATACTTTAAAGAAAAACTCCTTGTATGTATAAATACAAATAAAATATTTCCAAAAGTTACTGCTAAAATGTTCACCAAAAATATTAAAGGGAAAAGTATTTGGCATATAGTGAAACTCATTTCATAAACCGGAAAATCTTCTGGCATATATTTGACAAGGTGAAATATATTTGGGATATGTATAAATATAAGTATAAATGAAATTGCCAATTCTTGGTTGCAGAATACTTCAAACATTAAAAGTGCGATTCTTTTCGCAATCTACAACAAGTTAGTCTTACAGTGACTATATCAAACACTCATTGAAACAACTACTCCCCGGGCTAATACCCCGACTGACATTGAATTATACAACAAGTGTTTGCTGTTACATACAGTAACCTACTGCAAATGTAACAAGATGGCCTAAATAATTTGACCCAAATTGTTGCATTTGCAGTAGGTTACTGTATGTAACAGCAAACACCTGTTGTATAATTCAATGTCCGTCGGGAAATTAGCCCGGGAAGTAGTTATGTCAATGAGTGTTTGATATAGTCTTTGTAAGACTAACTTGTTGTAGATTGCGAAAAGAATCGAACTTTTAATGTTAAATATATTTGGGATATAGTGAATCTTATCTGATCAATAGTGAAATGCAATAGAAACATCCTGTATATATCTATAATATCTTTATTTACAGAATACATAGTAAAATAAAATAGTTTATAATAAGTAATTACAATAAATACATTTTAATTCAGTAAATTGGCTATC
Source organism: Philonthus cognatus (assembly GCA_932526585.2). NCBI lineage: Eukaryota > Metazoa > Arthropoda > Insecta > Coleoptera > Staphylinidae > Philonthus > Philonthus cognatus. The sequence continues at coordinate 49,779,708 of OW052247.1, read as the reverse complement.
GACTCTAGGGTCTCTCAGCCTGCCTTTGTCGATTCGATTTCGATATTAATATGGTATATTCTGAATGTCACTGTCTTTGCAAGTTATTGTGATTGTCATTGTCACTGTTACTGTCAACGTGTATGGATGATATGAATTCATGACTTGTGTATGGTGGATATTTAACTTCAGGAATTTTATTGGTGTTACGAGGAATGCATAAGAGGTTCATATTGTCCAGGGAGTCGGGATTAGTGGCAAATTTAAGTGCTAGTTGTTGGGTTGTTGTAGACGTTCTTCGATAGGGGTAGATATTCGTAGGGGTGGCCTCATTCGCCTGTACCACCGCGACCTTTGCAGATCTATTGTGGATCGATAGGGGTAATTGTAGTTTGTTCGTAAAGGAGTGTATTGGATGGATTATAAAGAAGATTAAGAGAATGCCTGATTTTTTTTAGTACTCTGAGTGCTGATCGTTCTGCTACTTGGAGGTTTTTTTAACACAATAGGTGTGGATTTTGGATGTTAAACTTTATAACGAGTGTCTATAAACTCTCGGCATCTCGGTTGCTTTGAAAAACAAATTAAATATCTTAGATAATGTCATACGAAACGGTGAATCTTGGAAACGTCAACTAAATTTATCTGCAATTCGGTAGTGTCACAGCACTTTAAGTTGTTTAAATTTGAAAGCATGTTTCCGGTGGAACAAAAAGCATTTAGAATCGAGAGTTATTTAAGAAATCGGACACTAGTAGATGGCAATATTCGATGGAAGCGTATAAAAATGTTTACCTACGCCCTATCTAGTAACCGCATCACACCACACTGTCATTTTGACAAGTATGATTGACATTACGTACACACGCACGTAATAGCTTTGACAAGTACATTACGTGCTGACAGCTGATTGCTTACCGTACAACCAAATGACATTTCTTTGATGTACAGGGCGTTTTTCTTTAAAGTGTATGTATTCCAAATTCAGCTTATTTTCTTTCAATCTTTAGTTATTCGTTGTTTTTTTTTAAGAGTTCAATATGAAGGTTTAAACGAGTGTTTTCCACTCCCAGACTAAGCATGAAGTAAAATTTCGAGTTTAGAAAAGCCCCGTGAAAATTTGTCGAGGGTCGCGCAGCGACCCGAGACAAATTTTCTGGGCTTTTCTAAACTCGAAATTTTACTTCATGCGCCACGCGTATAAAACACAAAAATATTGTGAACTCTATATATATTTGAACCTCACTTGAAATCAGTGTTTTATACGCGTGGCGCATGAAGTAAAATTTCGAGTTTAGAAAAGCCCAGAAAATTTGTCTCGGGTCGCTGCGCGACCCTCGACAAATTTTCACGGGGCTTTTCTAAACTCGAAATTTTACTTCATGCTTAGTCTGGGAGTGGAAAACACTCGTTTAAAACTTCAAATTGAACTCAATTTGAAGCTATAAACGAGAGTTTTCCACTCCCAGACTAAGCATGAAGTAAAATTTCGAGTTTATAAAAGCCCCGTGAAAATTTGTCGAGGGTCGCGCAGCGACCCGAGACAAATTTTCTGGGCTTTTCTAAACTCGAAATTTTACTTCATGCGCCACGCGTATAAAACACCAAAATATTATGAACTCTATGTATATTTCAACTTCACTTGAAATCAGTGTTTTATACGCGTGGCGCATGAAGTAAAATTTCGAGTTTAGAAAAGCCCAGAAAATTTGTCTCGGGTCGCTGCGCGACCCTCGACAAATTTTCACGGGGCTTTTCTAAACTCGAAATTTTACTTCATGCTTAGTCTGGGAATGAAAAACACTCGTTTAAAGCTTCAAATTGACTCTTTTCAAAAACAACGAATGTCGGAAAATGTACAGCTTTATTCCCTATATATTAATTAAGTAGTAATTTAGTTTTCATTATTGTCATGGTACTATTTACAATTATTACAATAAATAAATAAGTTGTTCTTTCATACTCATTGTTCATTTAGGTAAAGTATCGTACGTTTCTCGAGTGGTATGGCAATTACATACTCGCAGAATACTGCACTCGCCGCTGCGCGGCTCGTACGCAACATGTCCGCTAATATGTAATATGGTACATACCACTCTCGTTACGTAATATACTAATTCAGATTGCGGTTTCTATACATTTGATTACATTTTTGGCCAAGGGTTCGCACAAAAAATGTTATAAATACGGTTAGAAATGCGATCAAAGCGCAACCTACCTCTTCAACTAGAAGACTACAAGAACTTAACTTATGCCGCTCAACTGTACACAATGCTTTAAAAAGCATATCGGCTTTTACCATCTGAAATGCTGGTAAATGCTTTCAAGAGCATGAAGTGAAGAATTGCTTTGTGTCTTCGGCAGCATTGGCACAATATTCAACACCTCTTGTAATCTTGCTCCTCATTATTATATTGTATAAAAACCTTAGTTTTACAAACAAAGTTTAAGTGTCTTGTTTCTGTAAATAACAATATATTACGAAATAGAAGCCTCCACAGTTAACAGTATAACCTCATTAGTTTTATGACTATTTTTTGTTTGTTATTTCTATGCTTTGTACAGTTGCAAGAGAAAAAAAACTAGTACAGCAGGGAGTTCAAGCCACTGCAAAAATATCATATTTTAAATCAATTTTAAATCAAACTTGTCATGTACAGGTTAACAACAATTTTTATTTTAGCCAACAAGACGGTGCTTTTGTTAACATGCACTTCTTTAGCAATATCTCTAATGCTAATTGCGTCTCTAAACGAGCCATTATTATCGCGTTTCAGTAAGTTGAGGCATGTCGACGTTAAATAAATTTCGTTTGACATTTCCGCAGATTTGTCAATTTAACTGACAATTTGAAAAATTGAAGCAAGTCCAGTTCACATAGCCAAATATTTTCGAATACCATAAGATCGAATCCCATTAGGTCGAAGCGAAAAGGTAGAAGTCCCATTCTATCTATCTAGTGCGGGATTCGATAAGGTGTCTAATTATTTATTGAAAAAAATAATCCACCTACTAGCTGAACCACTGGCACAACTATTTAACATCTCTATGCAAGAAGCAACATTCCCCCAAATTTTGAAATACGGACTAATAAAACCGTTACACAAAAAAGGTGACAAGCACGACTTGGACAACTACAGACCGATTACAATGCTAACTAGTTTCTCTAAACTATTTGAATCGCTAATAGCAGATAGGTTAACACACTTTTTCAAGAAATATAAAATGTTTGATTTGAGACAGAACGGTTATCTACCCAACACAAATATCGATTAAGCTTTGTTTAAATTCATAAAACATATAAATTTAATCTAAACAACCAAGAAATAATCTTAAACAATAATATTCGTTTTTTAGGAGTACAATTAGATGAAAATCTCAATTGGAAATGTCATATTGAAAACCTCAGTAAAAAACTAAGTGCGAAATGTTTTTGTCTGCGAAAACTTAAAGACATCGTAACAATAAAGGCCTTAGTAGACGTGTATCATGCCAAGTTCATCTCGCATATACGATTTGGAATAATACACTATGGAGGATCATCTGAACTTAATAGAATTTTCATTTTGCAAAAGCAAGCGCTAAGAATAATTTTCAACTACTCTTATCAATACTCTTGCCGCAGCAAATTCAAACAATAAAGGCCTTAGTAGACGTGTATCATGCCATGTTCATCTCGCATATTCGATTTGGAATAATACACTGGGGAGGATCATCTGAACTTAATAGAATTTTAATTTTGCAATCGTCTACTCACAGTTCCCGGCTTGTATGGTTTTGAATGTCTCAAATTTTGTTCTACTCACATCATTTATTTTGAAAAAAGTAAGCGAACAACTTCTATATGTAGGTATCACTTGAAATATCCAAGTCATAAATTTTCTCTGACAGAAAACACAGCATTCTACGCATGCACCAAACTTTATAACATTTTACCAAACGAAATTAAAACAATCATGTGCTCTAACAAATTCAGGTCAGCCGTATTCGATTTGATTTTAAATATAGAACCGTATTCAGTTAAAGAATTTACTGACTATTTTAGCGGATAAGTTGTTCTTTATCTTTTTTTTTCTATTTTAACGTTTCAAACATGTTACATTTTGTATGTTGTTATATGATTGTGAACCATTTTCTTTGAATAAATTTCTATTTTCTTTTTTTTGGTTTTGGCTTTTGCCTGGCCTTGGGAACTTGCCCATTAGCCATCATCAATGTTTATTTTTGTATCAAGTAATTTATTACAATTTGTATTAATAACTATTCATTCGGACAATCACACACATTCATACCACACCCAGGGTCACGACGAGACATTATTTTTCAAATAAAGTCTCCCCGTGCACGGGAATCGAACCCGAACTTGTGGCTCGCCGAGCGATACAGCCTGGCGACGCTACCGCTCGGCCACCACCTGCCCCATATTATTATTATTATTATTATTATTATTATCTATTAAGTATGAGGCCAACAAATTTATATACATTTGTTCGTTAGTTGTATAAGTACCACGTCCATGTGGAACAGGCATCGGGCGCAAAATGATTTGCGCAATTTATTCTATTGCAAACCTTTCTACTAACCTAACCTAATCAAAACTAGAATTATGTAAAATCGTTAGCGCGTGCAAAGATACTTAAGCAATGTATTCAATTTGAAACCTTCCACATCGAGCCTTTGTGCTTTATTTTGTGCCTCATACTTAATAGACGAAGATATTATTACTTTTTTCAAAACAGTTGCGATTGACACTAATATCGTTCAAACTAATTAAATACAAGTTATTTCACAGTAAAAGTTGTTTTTTGTGCAATACAAATTCGACCTTATGGGACCTTCTCGCTCCGACCTAATGGGATTCAATCTTATGGTATTCGACCTTATGCGAAAGTACCTATTTTGCTGTACTAGTTTTTTTCTCTCGCAACTGTACTTTCCCCATTATTTCTATGTTATTTAATATTACCAAAATAAAATGAGAATAAATTAAACTGAAACGCGAATTTAATTTCATTAAAATAGTGTATTTATTTTATTATTCCTCGTTCGATTTATTGTTTCATTCGTGGTAATTCGTATTAATGCCGGCTCTTTTTTTATATATATATTGGAACGTTTCCATTGTGGTCGTTATGTTTATTTGATTTCCATTAAAATATTCGACGGGATTTACAACGTCTCTTTTTACAGATTTGTAAAGAATTTTATTGGCCGCAGAGTTGTAAATAAAATCCGCGCAATATTCGCGCCGGATAATACATAAAAATCGACCATAAATTAGGATCCATAATCTACTGAATGTGTTTATAGAATTTTTATTCTACTATTTTACAACAAACAACACAATAAAATAAAAATGCTCTAAGCTCGATAGCACAATGCTTTCAAAATAAATAACTTTCACACAAAAGAATTGCAAGTAGACTTTATTTTAATTGAAATAAAGTGTGTTTATAAATCAAATTGAACATTTCCTGCATTTAAGACAAGTTATTTTTTTTTATTTGTTACTTCTAATGAGTGTTTCCACTCCTTGAATAATTCATGCGCCACTTGCATAAAACACTGAAATATTGTAAAGAATAAAATGTACTACTAAAGCCGTGTATTTTAAACTCTACAATATTTCAGTGTGGCGTGTGAATTAAAATTTCGAGCTTAGAAAAGCCCGAAAATTTGGATTTGCCGTCGCGAACAAGAGCAAGTATCATGCTTAGTTAAGTTTCTAAAGTTTATCTTATCCTTACCTGTATAAGAACCTTATAGTATAGTCATAAAAACTAAGGGATTTAGTAAGTATTATTTTTTCCTATTCGAGTGTTTTAAGACTTACTTTTAACGTTTATTAATATGGTTTTAAATATTTATGAATGACAACAGCTTTAGGGTCGAGTCACGACATACATTTTTTTACATACAGAGAGTTTTATATAACACCGAACATTTTTATAAAATACTATTTGACAAATTTAATTTTTAGGTTATGTGTAAATTGGGTTACCTATATGAACATTACAAATTGTAGCTAATCAATTGCAATTAATGCCTCAACTTGTACATACAGGGAGTTTTTTTTCAAGTATACATGTCCCAATTACAGCGTATATGCCGTAAATCTTAAGATAATCGTTGTTTTTTTAAAAGGAGTTAAATTTGAAACTTAAAATGCGTGTGTTCCACTCCCAGACTAAGCATGAAGTAAAATTTCGAGTTTAGAAAAGCCTGAAAATTTGGTTTGGACGCGTAGCGCGAAGCGCGGAGCGGCCAAACCAAATTTTCAGGCTTTTCTAAACTCGAAATTTTACTTCATGCGCCACCGGTACAAAACACTGACATATTACGAAATTTGAAACACACCGCTAAACTTTACATTGCATCAGTGTTTTGTACTGGTGGCGCATGAAGTAAAATTTCGAGTTTAGAAAAGCCTGAAAATTTGGTTTGGCCGCTCCGCGCTTCGCGCTACGCGACCAAACCAAATTTTCAGGCTTTTCTAAACTCGAAATTTTACTTCATGCTTAGCCTGGGAGTGGAAAACCCTCGTTTAAAGCTTCAAATTAAATTCTTTTAATAAACCTAGCATCGGCAAATATACAACTTATACTTATGTATATTTAATAGAAAATTTCACATTATGAAAATGTTCGGTGTTACATAAAACTCTCTGTATACATGAGTTTGTTATTGATAATATGTCTCGAAATGTACATCTAACGATACAAATAAATAGTGAAGTAAGGAATAACTGCCGTTTTTATTGTAATAGTCACTTCACGTAAACTCAAAAAGTTAGAGTTACTAACAGTTTTAGTTTGATAATGACTACTAGATACTCGAAACTATAGTCATAAATTAAGTGAAAAATACGGTGTTAAACAAAGTAAAACGTGTTTTATTTACAAATGTTTTCTAATATTTACGACAATCCTGTTTCGACGACAGACTTCGACATTCCTGTACGTTTCCTGTTTATTTTATTTTAATATTTTTTGTATTGAAAGTCTAAAGCATAGTTATACTGATGAGGGATAAATCTCGAAACGCGTCTATAGATGGCTTAAGACAATTAAAATTTATTCTCTGTATTTTTTTCAATTTATTTCAATTTCCTTTTGTTTCATTTAGTTTGGTAAGAGAATAATTTGACCTGATGTTGCATTTTGCATATAAATTATAATAATAATAATAATAATAATAATAATAATAATATAGTCTTTATTGTCCAACGGAAAAACAAAAACAGGACAAATTACATTGATCTTTATAAATACAAAATTTAAAGAAAAATCAAATATAAAATATATACGTAAATAAAATATAAACTAAATAGAGAAATTTAGAAAAATAAAAACAGGATAAATTATAGTGATCATTATAAATACAAAAAATATAGAAAATTAATTATTAAGTATATATATATATATATGTAAAACAAAATTGATCCAATTAAAGCAAAATCTGTTGACCTTAAATTTTAAATAAATACTAAGTAGATAAATTCTAAAAAAAAAACAGCATAAGTTGCAATGAACAGTAAAAATACAAAAGGAAAGAAAATTATTTTATATGTATGTGCATACAAACACACGCATATACGCACATATACGCATGAAAAACAAAAACTAATTAGAAAAATAAAAATAAAATCTGTTAACCTTATCTTAAAATGTCGAAATAACATTAAAAGTAAATTATTATTTAATATCATAGAATAAGAAGAAAAATAAAATATTTTTAAATAATACTATCTCAAACACCAGAGAGACAAAAATGAAATGATCTGCTACGAACTGAAAATGTCATCAAAATGGCGATTGGCATTACGACACATGTGTGTTAGCGGGGCTTTGGTAAGGATATTAGTTCTACACCTAGGAATTAAAAACGTATTGCTATGGCGAGATGATATACGCGGAATATTAAAATTAACCTTAGCCAGGAGCCAATCACAATCCAGGGTATTGTTGATTAGTTTCTTTAAACAGATAGCACTACAAGAATTTCTGCGGTCCATAAGTGACATAACATTGTTTTCCATGAGCAGGGTATTGTAGTCAATATTACGAGGTGGATAGATACCGGTGAGTTTATATGATAAAAATTTCAAAAACCGCCTTTGGACTCGTTCGACTACAAGAGACAGATTCATGTATAGCGGATACCATATAACCGATGCATATTCCAGTTTAGTGCGAACAAATGCATTATATAGTGATTTCAGGACGTTAATATCTGTAAAATTATTAGAAGTGCGCATAATGAAGCCTAACATATTCATTGCCGACGAGGTTATGTTGTACACGTGATTAGTGAAGCTAAGTTGTTCATCAAACAGCACACCCAGATCCCTAACTTCAGACTTCCTTTCGAGAATTGTTCCATTTATTGTGTAGTTCTGAAGATACGGATTTTGTTTGCGGTGAAAAGAAACAACATAACATTTGTCGGTATTTAGTTTTAGGTTGTTGGCATTGCACCAGTTAATAATTGAATTAATATTTTGCTAAAGTAATTGACAATTATACATAGAACAGCAGTGCTGTCGTGTAACTCAAATATTCATTGTATAATTCAATATCTGTCGGGGTATTAGCTCGAGAAGTAGTTGTTTCAATGAATATTGGGACAAACATTTTGCAGAAAGTCGATATTAATTATAATTCGTTTTTATATTTTGCCTGAACCATTCAATGCAATCTACAACGTTGCAATATTTCGGAGAGGTTTTGGTAATGAAATCTTTCTAATCCGTTGTATGGGAGAAGTATTAATTAAATTATTGTCATTATTTTTAATGACGACAATTTTAAAACTTGAAATGAAAATGGAATCGGTATCGGGTAATATGAAATAATCCAAGTGGGAAAGTGCCGGTGAGTGTTCACATGATGAAATTAGAGCAATTTTAAAGTTTCGGGGTCCCTTCGTCTCAGTGTTGGCGCGAAACGGGAACGGGGAATGGTCTTTTGGAAGTACACCGCGTTATACAAAATGAGCGAACACTGACGGGCTCCACAAAGGAGACTTACAGGATTAAAGCTTTGTTTTAACGCTTCGCGGTTTCATACACTTGTCAAACTTGCCGGGGAACTTTCCGGATTCGGATTGCCTCTTAACTCCTTTCCTTACACATAACTTCAAATTACGCGACCAACTTCTTTTTCCTTTGCGGCAAAGAGGAGAAAAAGTGTCAACGGCGTGAGGGTGACTACCCTTTTTTAAAAATAGAAACGGGCTTTTTTGTCTTTAATTAAATGTGAAACGGGGTTTAATTAATTTTTCAGTCGTATTTTCATTCTTTTACCTGAAACAGGCATTAATGGCTTGTATTCAATATAATAATCGTATTTATTTAACCCATTAACAGCCGAGCAATTATAGAGTTAACTTTAAAAGTTGATTTTTGGTAAAATTCCGCACTTCTCTTTGTGATTTCTATGAATAACTTATTATTAATTTTTTCGATTATTAGTCATTAAAAAAAAATACATCAGTGTACTTTTAACTTCACAATATTTTAGTGTTTTATACGCGTGGCGCATGAAGCAAAATTTTGAGTTTAGAAAAGCCCCGCAACGAGCTACGCGATTAAACCAAATTTTCGGGCTTTTCTAAACTCGAAGTTTTACTTCATGCGCCACGCGTACAAAACACTGATTTGAAGTGGAGTTCAGAAACACACAAATACATCTTTAACCAGAGTAATAGGGAGTCAGATATTTAGTCTGTTATCAACGATAATAATAAATAATTAGGTTTTGAATATTTTTGTTAAAACAACGATATTTATATGTTAATGATTGCAAAAAAATAATAAACGAAAATTATTCTTAAAGGATTTATATTCGTGATTCGAAAAAACAGGATTCGAATCTTTGATTCGAATTATATTTACCTCTTACGAATCCTTTATTCGAGTATTCGTGATTCGAATCATATTAGGTGATTCGGATTCGTGATTCTAATCCTTTTAACGAGGATTCGTCCCAGCTCTGATATTTATGTTAATAATTAAAAAATAAAATAATCATAAATTTTGTTGGAGAATCCAAAAAAATCATAAATTTTGTTGAAGAAATCATGATTTTATAGATGGCGCCCCTCTGCTTGATGTGTCTAGGGCCGTCGCCCTTTACTGCGGCCCTGTATGTATGTATATGACTATACATGTAAACTGAGTATTTATTTAATCCTTGTTTGAAGTAGTCATTTTTAATTTAGTTTATTTTCTTTAAAATATTTTTCTTTTTCTTAATGCAGCCGTTGTTTTCAATATTGAGCCCACAAGTCAGTCACTCCATGTCGTTCCATATTAGGTAACTTATTATTACTAAATTGTTCCATTATGTACGGTTCTCCAATAGATAATTACATCCATTCTAATGGCTTATACAAAACTAATAAAAATACAGTTAGAATGGAAGTAAATATAAAAAAACAACAATTAAGCGGAGGCGTTTATGGCTGTAAGTGCCACTTAGGATGGTTTTTAGTAGTTTTACATCTACAGCATCAATTAATTAATAATTTAACTTAGCATACAAAAAATAATTAACAATGTGACATACTTTTATAATAAAATTATAAAACACTTCGTTGGTATCAGTATCACTACTTGGAAGTTTATTAAATTAGTGAATAGTTTCGTTTTAGAAAATGGGTGTCCAACCCTCGGCCCAAAGCTAATGACAATGTGCCCCAAGCTCAGAAAGTCAAATTCTTTGTGCGGGGAAAAATGGGTGTTTAACCCAGGGCTCTCCAAAATATCTAAACCAGCAAATTTTGAAGAGAGACACCCTCTACAAGCGCGGAAGTATAATGGAAGAAAATGGAAAACAAATATTCAGATCCCTTACCTACTTTGGTGACATCTCATTACAAATTAAAAGCATTTTATCTAAACATAACATTTCAATAGCCTTTAAACCTTTTACAAAAATTAGATACAGTATATTTCATCCGAAAACAAAAATACCCAGTGCTCACAGATCAGGGATATATAACATAACTTGTAGCGATTGTAAAGGAGTGTATATTGGTCAATCTGGTCGTAATTTTAAAATGAGACTCAAGGAGCATCTTAGCTCTTTTCGGCTTAATTTGATTGATAAGTCGTCATTCGCTAGACATATGATTGAAAACAATCATACTTTTGGCGAGGATGTACTGTCAATAATACATTAAGCCAAAAAGGGTCGTAAGATGGACCTCCTGGAGTCTCTGGAAATTCACAGAGCACGCGCTAATCCGGAAATTCCCGTAATAAACGACCAGCTTGACCTAATATACACCCCCATTTTTAAAGCCGTTTTGTAAACGTAATTTTTTAGTATATATACTTGACGAATTGTTTGTATTAAATTACTTTATGTTTGATAATGACAAGTTAAAGTTGTCGAAACTATAGTCACAATAAAATCCTCAGTTATACAAAGTTAATTGTCTTATTTGTGTAAATAATGATGTATAACGAAGTAGAAGCCTCCACAGTGAACAGTTATTTAAAGGTAATGAAAAACACAAATATAATAATAGATAAAGTAAATAACACGTAAATAAAAATACAAAACAGCTAAACGTTAATAAAGAAGACAAATTACACAAGCTTCATGAAGGTATAAATTTGACAACTTACTTAAGTGCAGATTTTTGAGAGACTGTTCTTTGTTGTTTGTTTTGTTTCCAGGGTGCCTGGATGTAAATAAACAAAAGTAATAAAAGAGGCAAAACTAATATAAACACACAGATAAACAATTTAATTTACGATTCGCGCCAATGTTAGCGTGAACACTAATAAATATTTGAAAAAGTTAAAAATGATCTGAAATTATATAAAATGAATAGAATTTAATTCAATAAAAAATACATATAAATATTTCAAATTAAAATGTAACTTTTATTTGATATTTTGAAATATCCCGTGACGATATTTAAATTTCAATTATAGCCTATCAATTTTTATTCATATCTGTAACACACAAATAATGAACAAGATTTTTTTTTTCGTTATAAATTTGAGGTAAGAAATAATAATTCTATTTATTTTATGAGGTAAAAACTGTGTAGATGTTTTAATCGGTCTTCAAATTGGAAAAGCTTAAATTATGTAAAATAAAGCATAATTGCTTAGGCGGTTAGCGCGATTTGCTTGCATTATTTATTAGTACTAAAAATAAATCTGTCATAAATTTGACAATAATTGAAATTGCAAACTAAGTTCCTGATTGATCGTCCAACGATGGATAAAAAAAAATATCTGATATGTTATTTTATGTTGTTTAAAATAGTAAGGTATTTGCTTAAGAAGGTTTTCAGTATTTGTAATTTTTTAAGAATTTTAAGAATTCTTAGTTAAAAAATCAATTTCCAGTTTACAATTTCTCAGAAATTGAATCCGTTATTTATCAATCACGGTGGTCTTCATATCTCATCACGACAAAAAGATCCTCTTTTATTAACTACATGTGAAAGAAACCCTAACTTTTATATTACGTTAATAACAATTAAACAATTTCACCGTCGGCGTCAGTGTTTACATTTTCTAGCCGCTATCGAATGGGAAAAAAGTGAAAGAAAAAAGAGCTGGATACATTTTTATAAGCGGCCTTTAACGCTGAGCGGCGCAATTTTATTGAGCAGTTACTTTATTGAATGGGCATTAATTGAGCTTAATTATTTCGTCGGTGCCGACGAGAAAACGCATACACGCGGCCAGGTACATAAAAAGCTATTGCGATTTATCGTCGTAATTAATTTTAATTATGGATGTGTATGTGCTTTTGTAACAATTCGCGAAAATAAAAAAAATGTTATATTTCTTCTCACAAATAAATATACAATGATATAAAGGGAATTTGTGTAATTTGGATACCTATTTAAATTATTTAAAAAACTGTCACAAAAAACATGAAATTTTAATTGTAATAAACTTTTTAAAATTATCACAACAGAAGATCTACAAAACTCATAATTTTGTCAATAGTTACATTACATTAAATGTCACATAGTAAGGTTAGATGTCACTTTGTCAAATTGAATGCTATAAAAAAACACACGAAATACTGCCATTCTTTTAATTACACTATAATAATAATAATAATATTTATTAGTCGAAAATGTACATACATACATATGAGACACGTCAATATACATATAATAATCTTAACAATTAATTATTCAAATATTCGCTTATATTATATATAGATTTATTTAACAGAAAGGCGTGTAATTTATTACAAAAAGTTTTCATACTGCTATTTGATTTTATGTCGACTTACAGTCGGTTGAACAGTAGCGTACCGAGTACATTGGGGGACTTCTTAAAAATATTTAATTTGTACTGTTTTATGTAAAGATTATCAGCTGTTCTCGTAGGGTAGTTACGTATTTGTTTGTTTAATACAAATGCAGGATCAATTTTGTTTTTATAGACGTACAGACATAGTTCGTAAATAATTAGAGATGGTAGTGGTGGTAGTGTTAGTATACCAAGCTTCTTAAAATAGTCTTTATAGGAATCTGTTCTACCGATACCAGCCATCGCTCGAAGGGCTCTGTTTTGGGCAACGAACACTTCTCGCCATGAACTAGACATTCCCCAAAAGCAGACTCCGTATCTCAATCGAGACTGAATGACGGCACGAAAGAAATGTTTAAGCTGACATAAAGTAAGATAATGTTGGAGAATACGTATGTTATAACAATATTTGTTAATTTTTGAAGCTAATTTTCCGCAGTGTATATTCCAGTCGAGATTTTGATCAATATATACTCCTAGAAACTTTGTATTATCAACTGGCGCCAGCTGGTGGGTATCTAGTGTAATATTTAGTGTCAAGACTTTCTTAGTTTGTTTGGTACTAAATCTAATGTACGCAGTTTTTGATAAATATATAGAAAGTTTGTTGAAGGCAAACCAATGGGATAAATTATTTAATGTTGCATTACAAGAGTTCTCTAAAATAGGAGATTCATGATGGCTTACAATAGCTGAGGTATCATCAGCATACATGAGAATCGAAGCGTTGGAAATGTGATTAACAATATCATTGATATAGATTAAAAATAATAGAGGTCCGAGGATGGATCCTTGAGGAACACCTATATTGGTTATTACGTAGTGTGAATTTATGTTATAGGGGGTATCATGTTCATAGTTAGTTATTTTTACTCGTTGTCGTCTATTAGAGAGATATGAATTGAACCAGTTGTATGCTGTACCTCGTATACCGTATGTATACAGTTTGTCTAGTAAAAGATCAATATCTAAGCAATCGAAAGCACGGCTGAGGTCGATGAAGATACTAACGGGTTGATTACCTGCTTCAAGAAGTTCTGTAATTATTGAATAAAAGGAATTGAGTGCAGTGGTGGTCGAAAATGTTCTTCGAAACCCGTGCTGTGCTGGTGTGATGATGTTGAATTTGTTTAGGTATTCTGTTAATCTATTGTGCATGCATAATTCGAACAGTTTAAAAAAGGTAGATACTAAGGCTATTGGTCTATAGTTTTGGATGTGCTCGTTGTTGTTTTTTTTTATAAATTGGAATAATTATTGATTCTTTCAGTTTATCTGGGAAAATTCCGTATTCAAGCGATATATTTACTAAATGTGTTATTGGTTTTAATATCTGTAATGCTGATGTTTTTATTATAAAGTCAGGAATGTTGTCAAAGCCATGCGATTTTTTGTTATTTAATTTATTTATCATGATCAAAATTACATTTTCTTCATAAGGTCTCAAAAATATGGATTGCTTTGTGTGTTGTACTGTTGTGTTATCGGTGGAGTTGTTCTGATATTGCTCACTAGATTTAAAGGTTCGTTGCTGAAGAAATCGTTGAATAGTGTTGCTATTGTTTCAGGATTTTTTGCGTGAATGTTTTTGTATTTAAGATTGATATTTTACCGCGGTGTTATTTTATTTGTGATTTCGTTGGTTATTTGCCAAACAGATCGCGCCATGTTATCGGATTGCCTTATTCTATTTTGATAAAATGTTTTTTTGTTGTAGATACTAATCTGTAATGTTGCTTTCTTAAATTGTTGTATGCTGGAGTTAACTGAGAATGTTGTGATTTGAGAATAAATAAATCGCGTAGTTTTTGACTTGATGATGTGACTACAGAATTCACCCATGGTTTGTTTTTTGAGACCTTCTTTTTCTGTAGCGGAAAATTTGTATTGAAGTGTTGACTGAAGGAAAAATTAAAGTTATTAAATTTAGTATTGAAGTCATTTACTTCATACATATTTGACCATGATTCAGAAGATAAATCTTTGAGAAAGTTATATATGTTGTGATCATTATAATTGCGAGTGATAGTTGTATTTTTGTCTACAATGTCTACTATACCGGGTGTTCGATAAAAAACGCCAAACGCGATAACTTCGTTATTTATTGACCGATTTTATTGAACTAAAAGCCAAAGTCAATAGCCGTTTATATACTAAGAAATGCAGTTAAAAAATGTTTTCAATAATAACTTGTTTGTTAAATAATAGCCAACCTAAAATTTGTAAACGGCTGACTGTATGTTTTTCAGTAATGTAAAATATGTTGTTCTTTTTTAAATATTGTCATCAAATATAAATTTAAAAAATCTATTTAAAATTATATTTAACCCATTAACAGCCGAGCAATTATAGAGTTGACTCTAAAAGTGGATTTTAGGTAAAATTCTAGACTTCTGATTTCTACAAATGACTTTTTGTATTACATTCTATGAAGTTTTCTTTTAAATATATACAGAGAGTTTTATGTAACACCGAACATTTTCATAACGAGACATTTTCTTTTAAATATATATAAGTATACGTTGTATATTTGCCAATGCTAGGTTTATTTAAATAATTTAATTTGAAACTTTAAACGAGTGTTTTCCACTCCCAGGCTAAGCATGAAGTAAAATTTCGAGTTTAGAAAAGCCTGAAAATTTGGTTTGGTCGCGTAGCGCGAAGCGCGGAGCGGCCAAACCAAATTTTCAGGCTTTTCTAAACTCGAAATTTTACTTCATGCGCCACTGATACGAAACACTGATGCAATGTAAAGTTTAGCGGTGTGTTTTAAACTTCGTAATATGTCAGTGTTTTGTACCGGTGGCACATGAAGTAAAATTTCGAGTTTAGAAAAGCCTGAAAATTTGGTTTGGCCGCTCCGCGCTTCGCGCTACGAGACCGAACCAAATTTTCAGGCTTTTCTAAACTCGAAATTTTACTTCATGCTTAGTTTGTGAGTGGAAGACACTCGTTTCAAGTTTCAAATTGATTTTTTTTAAAAACGAGTATTTAAAGATTTACGACGACATATACGGTGTAATTGGGACATGTATACTTGAAAGAAAAACAAGTTGAGGCATTAATTGCGATTGATTGGCTACAATTTTTTGGCCATATAGGCAACCCAATTTACACATATCTTAAAAAAATAAAGGTGTCAAATTGTATTGGATGAACATGTTCGGTGTTACATAAAACTCTCTGTATAATGTATACGATGTAAATGTAAGGCATTTGTCGATTTTGTATAAAAACGTGCAATATAAAATTTAGAACGTGTATTTCCACTCCCAGACTAAGCATGAAGTAAAATTTCGAGTTTAGAAAAGCCCCGCGTAGAAAATTTGTCGAGGGTCGCGCAGCGACCCGAGACAAATTTTCACGGGGCTTTTCTAAACTCGAAATTTTACTTCATGCGCCACGCGTATAAAACACTGAAATATTGTTAAGTTAGAAATTCACTGAAAACATTTTATTTAAATGAGTATATATTAAGATATTTAAATAACAACATATTTACGTTTTTCTTCATACATTTTCAAGTCATGTTAAATAATATAATATATCAAGTTATTTAGTAATTTAATCAACATAATATTAATAATGTTGCGTATATGCATCAATGGGTTAAAGAAAATAAAGTGTGCCTTTTAAAAATATTCGAATACATCAATTTTAATAATTCGGACATTACTTTGAAGCAATGTTTTATACCCGTGGCGCATGAAGTAAAATTTCGAGTTTAGAAAAGCGTGAAAATTTGGTTTGGTCACTCCGCTTCGCGGAGTGACCAAACCAAATTTTCACGCTTTTCTAAACTCGAAATTTTACTTCATGCTTAACCTGGGAGTGGAAAACACTCGTTTAAAGCTACAATTTGAGGTCTTTAAAAAATAGCGTATGAATACGTATACTTAAAAGAAAAATTCGCTGTATCTGCAACCCTACCAATGAAAATTCTTACGAACCGTCACTGCTAAGGAATATCGTAAAATAAAAAATCATAGCAAAGAGAGAAAGGTAGAGAGAGACGGAGCGTAGGCGATCATTAAATATTTCAATTTTCTGTGGCGGTCGTTAGAAGGGCCGTAAATGAGAGGACCGCAACGGGTGGCGTAAGAAGTTAGCCCTAAAACAACATCCACTAAAATATTATAAGGGCCTATTAACTCGGTTAACGTTAATATAGTCTGCAGAAACGAGTTTGATGGCCTCCAGGATTCACTTTTATGCAAATTAAAAACTATCCGTCCTATATTAATTCGTGAAAATTAAAAAGGCGACACATGTATCTAATAAAGGACATATATTTTCACCAATCATAAAAATGCACCTTTTATCCTAAAGTTGTAGAATTATTTGTTTAATCAGGAAACAGTTTATCTATCTTTACTCTCTTTTAAAGGCACAAAGGTTGTAAAAATCAGAGCTGGGACGAATCCTCGTAAAAAGGATTCAAATCACGAATCCGAATCACCTAATATGATTCAAACCACGAATACTCGAATAAAGGATTCGTAAGAGATAAATATGATTCCGATCAAAAATTATAATCCTGTTTTTTTTAATTCACGAATACAAATCATTTAAGAATAAATTTTATTTTATTATTTTTATGCAACTATTAACATACAGTATTTATCACGAATGTTGGCAGTCACGTCATCAATTTATGTACGTATCAACGACAAGCAGTTATTCTACCATTTTATACTATTATATGCGCATCATCGTAGTAAATAATAGAAACGTATGTCTTGTGACTCCTGATACAAGTACCGACAACAGTGCTCACCGTTTAGAAACATGAGGCGATGCATTAGACAAAGACGCCATTATAGTGCTTGTCTACCCCAGCACAACGCTTCCCAGAAACGTCAGTAGCGTCACTATCCGTTCCAAGTTTTTAAGTTTCCAAGTATTTCTGTTTGATTTAGTTTTTTCGTGAGTTTTTCGTGTTTTTTTTTATAGTGTAAGTACGTGTAGAATTAATTTTTTTGTGATTAGATCTAGTTTTTTATAACCGTAAACTCATAATGCCTGAAAAAAGACTTACTGAAGTAGCCCGAGATATGATTATTAAAGTAATGGACTACTTCAACCAGGAAAAATGCAATGGAGGTCCCCTTTTACCTTTAGATGCAGTCTACGAGGTGAATTGTTAAAATAAGGAGAGCTGTCGGTGAGGGAAAACGCTTCGTTAATTTGCATGCTGGTCAGAGTACAGGTTTTGTGGAGAATGTTTCCCTTATTTATGCAACAACTTCAAAACTTGTAGACTGGTTATGGATGCACCTTACCACAGCGTATTCGTAGAAAAGTAGCCCAACATTTCTTGGACAAAGGCGCAAATCACACATAGTCTACAAGATAGCAATAAACCTGTGGAAGTAACAAGTTCAAGGCGCAACTGTTAGCCCTAGCCAAACGATATGCTAGACCTAACAGATATGTGGTAGACGAATATCTGCTCGAACATGGCTATGAAATATTGCGACTTCCACCATATCACTGCGAATTTAACGCCATAGAACTAATATGAGCACAGGCAAAACAATATTATGATGCTCATATAGGCGAAAAAGGATATGGAGACAATGAAGTGTTGGTCATGTGGCACAAACCCTTAGAAAAAAGTACTCCGGAAAGGTGAGACTCTGTTGTTAGACGCACAGAAACAATTATCGTTAGATGGTACATCAGCCAAAATGTTCTGGATAATGTGCCAGAATTTATTATTCGTAACAGGCAGTAATAATGATTAAATCAACTTCCACCAAATTTCCGGGTGTTGATTCGATCAAGAATACGGGTTTATCATGTAATACCACATTTATGCATTTTCCTGCTTCTCCGATCATTTTAGAGGAAAGGTTGCTGTTTGGTAAAAATATCCAACGTCGTTAACTATTTTTAATCGTGGTTTGAAAATTAGATAATTTAAAATAAATAGCCTCATGAACACTCACACAAACAAGATTTCTATCGCGTCCATTTAAAAATCACGAAATCGCGATAGAAGTGAAAATAAATATTTTTTTATTAAAATTAATTGTATTGCATTTTATTATTATTGTAAATGGAATAATGTCAATCGCATAACAGTAATCATTCTTTTGGCATTTTATTTTGTAAGTGCATTCCAATAACGTATTCATTGGCATGAGTTCTTCCTAAGATTACATGTTGGAATGCAATTTCTATGGTTTCAATGCAGGATTCAGTAAAAGAATTAAACACCAAACCCCTTTTTAACGTTACGCCAATGCGCGCAATTACATATGACCTTGAACAGATTGATCCGGAATTTTATAATTGATGACATGAGTGTAAACATTCGTGAAATAGACTGTATAAATATTGTTACCAGGTGTCTTAGCAAAAATATTCAAAACCTAATTATTTATTATTAACACTGAACATCGTTGATAACACACTAAATATCTGATTCCGTGTTACTTTGATTAAAGATGTATTTGTGTGTTTGGAACGAGCGTTTCCACTCCCAGACTAAGCATGAAGTAAAATTTCGAGTTTAGCAAAGCCTAAAATTTTGGTTTGGTCGCGTAGCGCGTAGCGCTACGCGACCAAACCAAATTTTTAGGCTTTGCTAAACTCGAAATTTTACTTTATGCGCCACGCGTATAAAACAGTGATTTAACGAGAAATTTAAAAACACACAAAAGACATTTTTCATGTTAATCCTCACAATTAATTCGAATTATTTTTGACGATCAAATCTTTTTGTAAGTATTCAAATCCTTTTGTAAGTATTCGAACCTTTTATAAATATTCGAATCCTTTTATAAATATTCGAATCCTTTCATAAATATTCAAATCCTTTTAGAAGGATTCGAATCATCCGCATTTGTATTCGAATACGAATCATCTTAAAAAAATGTAACGAATCCAGCTGAACTAAAGTATTCGAATGCGAAAAGAATTCGAAAAAGATTCAAATCCCATTTGAATCCTGAATGATTCGAATCCTGCCCAGCTCTGGTAAAAGTTATGACGATTTTCATCAATTATCATTAATATATTAATGGTTTTAAGCATATTTTGATCTTTACTTTAAATTAGTGATTTATACGCGTGGCGCATTAAGTAAAATTTCGAGTTTAGAAAAGCCTGAAAATTTGGTTTGGTATGGTTTTTGTTTAAGTATAGTGGGCTTTGGAAACTTAGAATAAAATAATCCCTTTATAATATACACAATTAATTATATAAATAAAATAAAAACATTAAAAAGTATATCCAATAATAAAGTTTCATTTAAATGATTTACTCAAAGTAAATTATATTGTAAATTTTTATTGAAAAGTACTAAAAGAATTCTTACATCCTTACCATAATTGATTTTTTCTGGAGTGTGAATAAACAGTGTTGAAATTTACGTCTTAATGTTGTTTTAGACCTGGGCCTCTTTTCCCCTCCACACGTTTGTTATCAAAGGCACTAAAACTATTAGTTTATGAAGGCCGTAAAAGCGGCTGGCACTAATGACAATTGTGAAATATCTGTTGACCAACCCTTACAATTTTCTAAAAATATTCTCCAACACGAAAACCACTTACACCTCACGCGACCTGCTCATCTGTAAATAACCTTTAATTTGTACATTTTCTTTTTCCACAGTCTGTACCCACTTTTACTGCACGCACTCCAAATCATCCATATATATATATATATATATATATATAGGTATATTATATACATTTCGCCCTCTTCAATCAACCTAACCGTATTTTATTTGATTAAGTGCTGGTGCTTTATGCGAATTATTGTTCTAATGAAGATGGAATTAACACACAATTAGCGACTTAATTGTCCTTTTAGTTAATAATTTGTTATTATCCAAATCACCCTCGACATTTTTTTAGTTGGCGGCACCCACATATACAATATTAACATTTGAAGGCACTCAACATTTAATGATACAGTTAAAAGGTTGAGTGGTAGAACAGCAACATCTCCTGGAGATGTATGTGCTGAACTCCGCCTTTTTCCTCTATCTCAATAATGTATATAAATGTAAATTTTAAATTTAAAGTTATTGAGATAAAGACGTATTTTAAAATCGTTAACAATTAAAAAACGCCTGATATTTTCCAAACTAATCAAGTAAGCGGGACCCTATCAAAACATCCATACTATTTTTGCCACCCGTAATGCTGGTCTTCTATCTACTTTTTGACATAATTTTCTTTTAAATAAAAAATTAATCAGATACATTAAACATAATATATAAAATTACGAAAAAACTATTCGTGAAAATTCAAACAATGTCTTAATTAATAAGACAAATTAAGACGATAAATATCCATTGAAACAACTACTTCTCGTGCAAATACACCTCCGGATATTGAATTATACAATGAAATATTTAAAATCTTATTTAATTTGATTTGTTACAACGCTCTATTAAAATATATGTAACGTTTAGGTCAAATTCTCTTCAAACCAACTAACAAATACAAATTTAAAATGGAAGGAGAGATAACAAAACAAAAAATTAGATGTGAAAGGACTTGGATTAAAACTAATGTCTTAGGCCATCTATAGACGCGTTTCGAGATTTATCACTCTTCAGTATAGCTTTGCTTATGACGTTTTTGAAAAAATTAGGAATAAATTAAAATTAACTTTTCCACCTCACTGCTGATAACCAAATTGGAACAACTAGGAATTAAAAAAAATGAACTACTAATATTTGACAGCTATTTAAAACAAAGAAAACAGCAAACTAAAATAAACAAATCTCTCAGTAATCCATTAACTCCAGAATACGGGCTGCCACAGGGTGGAGTACTACCCCCCACATTATATATCACATATATAAATGATATTTTTGAATTGAAACTCAGTGGAACATTATATATCTATGCCGATGACACGTGTATATTGTAAAGCGGACAAAATTTATCTCAATTAAAAAACCTAGCCAATAATGATTTAAAAATACTAGCAAAGTGGTTCTCGCAAAATCGCTTAACCATAAATGAAAATAAGACGACATATATGCTTATAGCACAGAAAAATAAAAGCATTAAAGACTTGAACATTAAAATCGATAACACTAACTTATTAAAAACAAACGAAACGAAATACCCAGGACTAACAATAACTGAAAACTTTAAATGGAATAAACACTTAGAAAAACTAACAAAAAAGACTAGTGCAGTAACAGATGCAATATACAGAGTCGGTAAATTAATATCAACGCATTGTAAACACCTTTTATATCACACACTATTCACATCTAATATAAATTATCTCTGTAGCATATGGGGCGGAACAAGTGAACAAAATATTAATACTCTACAGAGACAGCAGAATAAAATTTTAAAAATAGTTTATAACCTTAACAGATTTACACCCCACGAAAGATTTATATAAATTAATCCCAGAACTAACAATAAAAAATAAAATCAACTTTGAACGATGCTTAGTAATACATAAAATAATGCATAGTACTAATTCACACATTCAACTCAAAAAATTCAAACAAATTCACGACCATAACACGCGTAGGCGTAGTAATTTACTAATCCAAATGAACACAACTGACGTCTTGAAAAATAGTATCTTTGTATCAGGCGTGAAATGCTACAATAATTTACCGGTATCAGTCAGGAAAATCACGGACATTAATAAATTTAAAATTAGTTTAAAACAACATTTTATGCAACGTCAATAATTGATTAATTTAAAAGTTAGTAACCTCCAATAACTATTGAAATTCTCCAGTACCAGAATTGATTTATATAATCAATTTCTGTTGGAGATCAATTTCTACATCAAATTGGTGAATAACCAAACAAAGTTATTGAACTTGGAAAAAGTGTTGTGTGTGGAATGAACAGGTACACAGAAATGGAATGAGTGAAAAATATGGTCGGTATTTATAGGTAACAAAGGGGATTATGTCATTAGCAGGTATGAAGAATTTGAGACCTTATTATTTACCTTACGGTACAGTTCAAACAAGATAAATTCAAATTCAAAACTATTTGAATTCAAATAGTTTTGAATTTAAATTTATCTTGTCAGATACATTTTTTTTGTATGTAGTAACTTTTAGAAATTTAAATACCTGTAATATTTTGCAGTTAAAAATAGTGTGCTTAATGTTATGCGAATTGTAAATATTTTCTTAAGAACTAATCGTGTTGGTTTTGTTTTGAAAGCCCCCTTTGCTAAAACAAAAAAATCTATTTCGCACAAGAAATCTCTTCACCTTAAAATTGCATTTCTGGTAATTCTTCAGACAGACTGTGGATGTTTTGATCGGGTGCTAAGTAAGCCACGATCTGTTAATGCCATTGTTATTTTCTCAGAAAAAGAGGTTATGACGTGTATATCAGATTTTGTCTAACTATCTGTGTTACCGAGATACCCTATAAAAACATCGAATTTAGGTCATTCTGTACCCTTGAAAAAAAAAATGTCCTGTATGTATATGCTTCCAGTCCCACCAATAAAAATTCTCACGAGCCGCCACTGATAGAGATCATATAAAAAATAATTTTCCATAATCCGGCATTCAATAAGCAAACCTCGGGAGAGGGGTAGTTTCCTCCAAACCGGAATAAACAATAAAAATTGGAAAAGACCAGAAATCGCACGGGATATTCCGGATTTTCGTACGTACGTACATGTACGTTCTAAAACGTGTCGACGTGTCTCGGTTGCGTGATGCGACCAAATGAGACACGGAATTCGTTTTCCTCGTTTCTGCACTTATTGAGGGAAAACCGAAAAACTGGAAAACTCCGGAGTGATACCTACTCAGCAATTTTATATCCCATATATATTGAAACATTCGTGCACATTTCACCCCCATACGCACGGGGACGCTTGATTGAACGGAAAATGCAATAAATAAAAGAGGCGAATTTAGGTTTTCGTTTTTTTTTCTTTCCTCGCCTCTTTTCCTCCTCGTTCGGGTATTTTTTTCCTCCTCGAGCGTTTGCGACATGGAAGAAATGGGAACGTACGCTCGCTCCATTCGGGAACGTATTTATATTAATGAGCAGGGGTGGGCGAGTCCGGATGGGGATGTAAACGGTCATAAATCATTATCATGTATGGCTTTTTCAATAGGGAAAACACGGGTTATAATTGGGGAATGTGTTGAATTTAAGTGTATGTTTAGATAATTTAAACAAATGTTGTGGAAGTGTCTTCACATTTGTTTTTAATCGAGTTGTATCAAAATAAAGCTACACTCTAAGAAATTATCGGTGCGTTCTTGCAATTTCTCGAAATGTTAAAAAATAAGTAAAATGTTTGTGTATTCAAGTTAGAGTCTTTGAAATAACGAAGAATGCTTTATATCTTGTGTTTATTTTGACAGGTTGTAAAAAAAACTTACATGAAACAAGCACAAAGCTAAACTTAAAAGTTAACATTAAAAGTGCGATTCTTTTCGTAATCTACAACAAGTTAGTCTTACAAAGACTATATCAAACACTCATTGAAACAACTACTTCCCGAGCTACTACCCCGACGGACATTGAATTATACAACATGTGTTTGCTGTTCCACACAGTAACCTACCGCAAATGCAACAATTTGAGTCAAATTATTCAGGCCATCTATAGACGCGTTTCGAGATTTATCTCTCATCAGTATAGCTTTGCCATTCCCTCTAAGTAATTTGACACCTTAGACTGGCGGTCACGTTACCGTTCAAACATAAGTATAAATGAAATTGCCAATTCTTGGTTGCAGAATACTTCAAACATTAAAAGTAGTTGTTTCAATGAGTGTTTGATATAGTCTTTGTAAGACTAACTTGTTGTAGATTGCGAAAAGAATCGCACTTTTAATGTTTGAAATATTCTGCAACCAAGAATTGGCAATTTCATTTATACTTATGTTTGAACGGTAACGTGACCGCCAGTCTAAGGTGTCAAATTACTTAGAGGGAATGGCAAAGCTATACTGATGAGAGATAAATCTCGAAACGCGTCTATAGATGGCCTGAATAATTTGACTCAAATTGTTGCATTTGCGGTAGGTTACTGTGTGTAACAGCAAACACATGTTTATAATTCAATGTCCGTCGGGGTTGTAGCTCGGGAAGTAGTTGTTTCAATGAGTGTTTGATATAGTCTTTGTAAGACTAACTTGTTGTAGATTGCGAAAAGAATCGCACTTTTAATGTTTGAAGTATTCTGCAACCAAGAATTGGCAATTTTATTTATACTAAAAAGTTAACATTATTAAAACATTGTATTGTTTCATGGAGCAGTGTAAAATCCAATTTCTAAAAATACAGGGTTTCCCATATTAGACTACCCATTTTGACAGGCGATTTAAATCTGAACGAAGTCTGTGATTTTTTTTTTCTTTAGTAAGTCAAGTTAAGTAGGATTTGGGTTTACATTTTATTAAGTAGACATCTCTCTCAAAACAATTAAAAAGTTGCCACTTTAGCAGTTGTAAGAAAATGCAAGAATATAAATAATTGTGCAATAAGTATAAATGAAATTGCCAATTCTTGGTTGCAGAATACTTTAAACATTAAAAGTGCGATTCTTTTCGCAATCTACATCTTAGAAAAACTATATCAAACACCCACTGAAACAACTACTTCCCGATTCTTTTCGTAATCTACAACAAGTTAGTCTTACAAAGACTCATTGAAACAACTACTTCCCGAGCTAATACCAAATTGTTACATTTGCAGTAGGTTGCTGTATGTAAAAACAAACAGTTGTTGTATAACTCAATGTCCGTCGGGGTATTAGCTCGGGAAGTAGTTGTTTCAATGAGTGTTTAATTTAGTCTTTGTAAGACTAACTTGTTATAGATTGCGAAAAGAATCGCACTTTTAATTGTGCAGTAGTATGAATTAAAGATATTACAAACGTTTCTCATCCCAGAACTGATTATACAGAGATTACTAAATGGTCCCCTGTTATTTCAAGAAGATGGAGCAACAGCTCATACAGCCAGAAACGAGGATTCTGCGAAAAATTTTTAACAGCCGTATAATTTGTCAACTTTGAGATTTAGTTAAAGTGTTAGGAAATCTGGATTTTTTATTTAATTTAATTTTACATAATGCGACATTTTACGTAAATGCAATGAAATGTCGCAAAATAATTAAAACTATCTAAAATCAAATACTTATCTTGATTATTCAGTTTGCCAAACTTCACATTCTTAGACTTGCTCGTATATTTTGCTAATTTTAATCAACTTTCTTAATGCTGATGATTTTTGTTAGTTTTGGGTAATTTATCAATTTTGATTTACACAAATAATATGTAAGAAATAAATCTATATTTTGGTTATTTTGTTATGTAATTTATTACTTATAGACGAAGTATGTTTATATACATTCTTTTAAATCAGTGTTATATACGCGTGGCGCATGAAGTAAAATTTCGAGTTTAGAAAAGCCTGAAAATTTGGTTTGGTCGCTCCGCGCTTCGCGCTACGCGACCAAACCAAATTTTCAGGCTTTTCTAAACTCGAAATTTTACTTCATGCTTAGCCTGGGACTGGAAGACATTCGTTTGGCAATCGTCTATGACTTATTTTGTCTTCTTCTATAGAATTTTATGGATTTGAACGTGCTTTTGTTTTTAAAGGTTTTTGTTATGACATTATTTATAATGCGACGTTAAATTTGACAGTGAATTACTAGTCAGTATCCAATAAATATTGAATTTGTGATATTAATGTATTTTATTGTAAAAAAAAGTGTTTAACATGTATCGCAAAGTAATGATTTCCATAATAAATCAAATACTTTGAACTCATTTTGATGTCTCAAGATTCTTTTAGTGATTTTCCAAATTAAATCCTGCTCAAAACTTATTAGTTAATTTTATTATGATAGTGTTTATATAACATTTTCATAACTTCAATTTTAGAGAATTTTTTTTTCAACAATGTGTTTTTTTAATAATTAAATGTTGCCCCAAAATTCAATCAATTTTATAGAAATATCCATTTAAGGTCGTCTTACATCAAATATATCGGTTTTCTATAAAATGCCAAAATTAAACTGCAAGCATTTTGTACTGAATAATAAATACATCAACAAAATAGTAGTAAAAATTACTAATATGCATTTTAAATGAAAATTACTTAACTTATTTACACTTCAAACAAGATAAATTCAAATTCAAAACTATTTGAATTCGAGAAAATAAGCTTACGCTTCTTATAGTTTGCACACTTTAAACATAATATATAAAATTACGAAAAAACTATTCGTGAAAATGCAAACAGTGTCTTAATTAATAAGACAATTTAAGACGCGAAATATCCATTGAAACAACTACTTCCCGTGCAAATATTTGCACGGGAAGTAGTTGTTTCAATGGATATTTATCGTCTTAAATTGTTTTATTAATCAAGACACTGTTTGCATTTTCACGAATAGTTTTTTCGTAATTTTATATATTATTTACACTTAATATAATTAAAATAGTAAACTATTTCTGATTTTCAATTTATTTATTAAATCACTATAATTGATTCGCTATTCTAGAGTTTCTTCGGGTGAAGAAATATAATAAATATAACTTATTTACTTTAATGTTGACAATTATTTTGTCAGTTTCAGTTAACTTTGCAATTTTGACAAACAAAATTTTTAAAACTTCGTAACGGAATTCATCCATAACTTATTTTTCAAGTGATTTATTAATTTACAAGTTCCTAGTCTTCTTGTCTAATCTTCCTCTTCAAGGATTTCAATGAATTAAAATAGTAAACTATTTCTGATTTTCAACTTATTTATTAAATCACTATAATTGATTCGCTATTCTAGAGTTTCTTCGGGTGAAGAAATATAATAAATATAACTTATTTACTTTAATGTTGACAATTATTTTGTCAGTTTCAGTTAACTTTGCAATTTTGACAAACAACATTTTTAAAACTTCGTAACGGAATTCATCCATAACTTATTTTTCAAGTGATTTATTAATTTACAAGTTTCTAGTCTTCTTTTCTAATCTTCTTCTTCAAGGATTTCAATGTATATTTAATTCTAAGATCACGTACTAAGGGCAATTAATTACAGATTTGTGTTTATGTTTTCCCAACAAGTACGACTCTTACTTCTCTTTATGGTTTCTTTGGTTTCTGAAACTTAATAATTTGACTATCACGACATTTTGACTATAATCTCAGATCGTTTTTTAATTCTGTCATATTATATCTGATCGATTGTATTTTGACTATTGTGACAATATGAGTGTAAGTCACTTGATTGACGGTCTTTTGACTAAGATTGGATTTTATCATTAAATCATTCTATTTTTTCTCTATTGAAACATTATCACCGTAAGTCACTAAGGTGGTTGTCATTCAACTTATTATCATTTGGCTGTTTTTTGTCTATGCTAGAATTTTATCATATAATGTCGTATTTTGACAACTGTGACATTATAACTGTAAGTTGCTTGGTTGACTGTCTTTTGACTATGCTAGGATTTTGTCTCTATCGTCTGTATTTCGACTATCGTGATATTATTACTGTAAGTCACTAGGTTACCTTTAATTTTTTATAATTTTGTCATTAATTCACTGTATTTTTACTAATACGATATTATGACTGTAAGTCACTTGGTTTACTGTCTTCTGATTATGATATGATTTGGTCATTAAATCACTGTAAGTCACTATATTGACTGGCATTAGTCTATCGTGTCAACTTGACCCAGGACGACGATAGTTGGGGTTCAGTCCATTATGTCAATTTGACATGAGTCGCCTTCAGCCGACATTAGTCTATCCTGTCAACTTAAAGTGACATTTGGTCTAATGTATCAAACTTAACACAAATTGGCTCCAGCCAACGTTAGGACTATTTTTAAATTTGAGACAAGTATTATTTGAAATATATTATAAAATGCTCATGTTTTTGTTTTTCTTTATGACACTTTATCACACACATTTTAATAGTTGTAACATATTTTAAACGAACAAGTATCTTCCACTCCCAGACTAAGCATGAAGTAAAATTTCGAGTTTAGAAAAGCTCCGCGTAGAAAATTTGTCGAGGGTCGCGCAGCGACCCGAGACAAATTTTCGCGGGGCTTTTCTAAACTCGAAATTTTACTTCATGCGCCACGCGTATAAATCACTGATTTAAAGTAAAGTTTAAAATATATACTGCTGAGATGTGATAGGTATTTACTTAGTTGCAAACAAATTTATTTTGTGAATATTTTGTAGAGGTGATAATAATAATAATAAAAGTAGAACAAATTTAGTTAAAGACACTTTTCCATATTTGTAATATTTATATCATCATATCTATAATGAAGACAGTGCTATGATAGACACATCAACATTTTATTTTAAAATGAAATAAAAACATTTTAAAAATCAAAACAATTGGAGCTGAAACGTAAACCGCAAAAAATCGTAATATTTTCCGGAAAGAAAACCGGAACCGAACCGATATATGTATATTTTATTAATTGAACCGGAAATACTGACAAAAGTTATTTGATTCTATGATTTTTTTCAATTTGCGTAAAAATCATTGGTTTTCGATGTGTAGAGATTTTAATTTTTAAGATTTTCTTCAATGTTTATTAAAATTCAATATTAATTTTTATAACTTTTTTGTCAACTTTTAATTAATTAAAAAATGTATTTCTTTAAATACATTTTCAGGGGCTGAGACAAGTGCTTTTTCCTGCCCCCTCTTCCTTGGCTATACCGATGGATATCGGCCTGTAAGGAAATGGAACCAAAACTAACGGTCTGCCACATAATATGGTTTGGAGAGCGCTGTTCTAAACCACAATCTCAGTTCAGAAATTAAACTTATTTCAGATTTTAGACAATTAGCTAGCTTTCATTTCTCCTTTATTAGACGTAAAGATAACAATAACTAATATCCCTTCGTGTTTATAATTTCATCAATGCGCTCGAGATTTATAACTCTCACACGCTTGAAAAAAGCTTATCACTCTTGGCGCAAATAAATTATTCTCAAATGTAAACATGTGATTAGTGTGTGTCGTTTCGGGTAAAAATCATAGATTGAGCATGAGCGCAAGATATAAACGCACACACACACACACACTCACACACACGATCGAAGTCGGCGAGCATGATATCTTATTAGCTCGTGGGAAACGA
The DNA here is from genome assembly GCA_932526585.2 of Philonthus cognatus. Lineage (NCBI taxonomy): Eukaryota > Metazoa > Arthropoda > Insecta > Coleoptera > Staphylinidae > Philonthus > Philonthus cognatus. The sequence goes on along the minus strand of OW052247.1, from coordinate 49,749,323 downwards.
GTTCAACGTTTGCGATAGTGCACTATCTGTCGATAAGTGGTCGAAACTCGAAATGCGTGTGAGGTCATTCGTATCATGACCGCTTCTAAAACAGCTAAAACAGCTGATCACGCTATCAATTACCGGGCTTATTTCCTTACGGCTCGCATCTTACCGTGTTTGGTAATCGTTGTACACGACCACCGATTCACGATATTCCCTCTACGCCCATTATATTTACATCAATTTATGACAAAATAACATTAATACTAATACTTTCTTATAAGTAAATATATAAAAACTCGCTTTCCCTCGCAACTCGGAATTGGAGTAATTTATTATATGTTTAGTCCCAATAACTGACAGAAGAACGAGGCAACACTGTACATTTAAGGTCCAAAGTGCAACATGCAATTATAGCTTAAATAACCCGTTAACAAGATTTCCGATTTGGTAATATTTTACTAGATATTAATTCCTTGTACCTCTTTCAAAAATCGGAAAATCTATTCAAAACCAAAATTAAGTTTATCAATTTCGAGCTTTTTACTTAATCCATATTAATTCGGTTGCATATATTAATTATTCTTTCCCTTAATAGAAGATGCTATTGTTTTATTAGTTTTATACTATAAGCTCGTGTAAAGTTTAGTTTAGTAGTGATGTAATTAGTTTTGTATACTTAGAGTGTATATATATATTTTTTCTATGTTAATGTTAAAATGGTTTTTATCGTAAATAAATAAATGTTTACAGACAAAGTAAAGCTATTGCTCCCACTGGTTTATTTTATGTCGGTAAATCCAAAAGCTCACTATGACCTTCGAACGAAGTATTTTCTCTCGATATCGCTCCTAAAATTGCACTAGATATCGCCCAAAACCTTGCAATCTCGGTATCGATATCTTTTTTTGGCTTTGGAACTCCATATGGCCAGCTCAATATTGTAACAAATTCAAGACAGGGACACAACATATCGCCGTTCCAGTGACAAAATAACATTAATACTAATACTTTCCTACAAGTAAATATATAAGAACTCGCTTTCCCTCGCAACTCGGAATTAGAGTAATTTATTATATGTTTACAGACAAAGTAATGCTATTGCTTCCACTGGTTTATATTATGTCGGTAAACCAAAAGCTCGCTATGACCTTCTAACGAAGTATTTTCTCTCGATATCGCTCCTAAAATTGCACTAGATATCGCTCAAAACCTTTAATCTCGGGATCGGTATCTTTTTTAGGCCTCGGAACTCCATATGGCCAGATCAATATTGTAACTAAGTTAAAACAGGGACACAACATATCGCCGTTCCAGTGCAACAACGACGCAACTGCAATATTAATTTTAACCAATTTTCAATGTAAATATATTTATAATTTTAAAAATACACATATAATTTTGAAAAACAGCAACACATTACAAATATTACAGTCCTATGTTGATAATGTGCAGTTGTTTTCCAGAATTGGGCTGCATTTTTTGATCTATAAATAGATTTATATTACAAATTGTTTAAAATTATTTTTGCAGTTACGTCGTTGTTGGACCGGAACAGCGATAAGGGACACACAGTTATTTTTAAAACAAATCAGATTTAATAAATAATCTGAAGAATTTGATGTTAAGCCAATTCAACCTATTCAGTGTGAGCATTCGCCCCTTCTTATTAAATCCTCATTATTTAGCCTGAGAATGGCATTATCTCTGCGGTTACCTTAAATCTAATGTAAGTATCTGAAACGTGAATGAACCGACTTTGTATGCACGCTCGCAAATATTTTAATTGTGACAAGATAATAAGACGCATAGGGAACACGTGCAGAATTTATGCAGAGTCCTCCCATATTCCACTAACATCCACATATCCACACTATGCACTAATTCAAACCTTGGAACAGGAGCCAAGAAAAATCCGAACGATTCTAAATACAGATGATCGACCTTGGTCGGTTGCAAAGTGCAATGAAACATCTGTTTAATCCGTTTAATACCCACAGGTCTAGCGAAATATTTTCTCTCTTTCTGCACAACACGCCAATTCTTGGATGGTTGTTACAATGTTTTAAAGTTTCACTTGTACTTATTTCCGTCTGCTTTAAATTCGGGATTATTCACACGTGTAGTATGTTTTTATATGATAAATATAGATAAAGTAGGGTTATTTTTAATAAAATGAAAAGGAAATGGAACAATCTAGTATCAAATTATTTTCGTCTATCTACTGCGCAGACCGGTACCAGGTATTATGCCATTACATTTTTCAATCAGCTTCCTGTACCAACTCAAGAACTAAGCGTTTCTTGCCTCCTAACCCAAGGGTCGTGGGTTCGAGTCCCGCCGGGTGGGGTCATTTTAAAGTACAAAATGATTCCACCTGGGTCCATAGATGTGTGTGAATGTGTTTGTGGCGTCTAAATAAAAATAAAGGTGAAATGGTGGAATGGTCTGAGACCAATATCCAATAAATATAAAAAAAGCAAGTATTTTTGTGTTTTCTTTTGTTTCTTAGGCCTCGGGTTAAATACAAAAATATAAAGGGGAAATGGTGGAATGGTCTGAGACCAATATCCAATAAATGTAAAAAAAAAGCAAGTATTTTTGTGTTTTTTTTTTGTTTCTTAGGCGTCGGGTTAAATACAAAAATATAAAGGTGAAATGGTGGAATGGTCTGAGACCAATATCCAATAAATGTAAAAAAAGCAAGTATTTTTGTGTTTTTTTTTTGTTTCTTAGGCCTCGGGTTTCGCCATACAGCCATCATCCATTGTATTATTTTGATTTATCTATTTAATTTTTACTAATTCACACACTTAATTTTGAATTCATTTGGACGCCACATTACATTTACTTAACATCCATGGACCCGGATAGAATCATTTATTACTTATAATTGATTCCACCGGACGGGATTCGAACCCGCGACCTCTTTGGTCTGTGGGTAGGGTCTCTACTCACTCGTCCACCGAGGCCCCGAAAAGCAAGACATTATTTGATTCAGCAGGCCTATTAGAGTTACAAAGAATATCTTCAGACAAATCATTCACATTTGAATGTTTCGATTGCTTTTTAGAACTTAACTTGTTAAGTTTTTACTCGTTATTTATTTTACTTAATTGTTGTTTGTTCATTATTTATCTATTAATCGTCATATTGTCTACGTTTCCTTTACCTTTTATATGTGTATGTAGTTGTTTATATTTAAGTAGAATTCATTAGCCTAGAGTAACTTATACATAGGGTTTAGTAAAAGTATGGGAACACTGGATTTCTGGCTAAATTATACATGCAATAAAAAAATACTCTTAACAAAACATTTTTTAGTCGTTTTCATCTATTCAAAGACGTAATGTAATTTGTAACAGCCAACCTATTTCTCGAGGTATGACAAGATCGGTGTTTTTTAAAATAGAACACCCTGTATATTTTTAGCTTTTTGATTAAACACGTGTTAAACAATTACAATGATGTCAAGTTTGTGGTTTTAACATTATTAAATAAAGTGATAAATAGAATAGGCAGCTTGTTTACTGTTGTTTGTCTCGGCTTACAAGCAAATGTAAATCTAAAAGTAACATTCGCTATTATTATTGCAATAGCAACGGACTAGTTTTCATTAGATAATTCGAGGACACATCATCGGACCAATCTTTCTAAGAAAAAATGTAAACGGGAATGAATAAACAGTCAACAGCTATATTTTCCTTTTATTATTTTATTTAACAATGTAAAAACCTTAAGTCGCACGCCCACCAAACCGGATATCATTGTAAATGTTTAACAATTATTTATCCAAAAAGTTAAAGATATACAGGGTGTTCCACTTAAAAAAACACCGATGACGTGATACCTCGAAACGTAGGATAGCTGTTGGTAATCACATTACGTCCTTGAATAGATGAAACCGACACAAACATTTCATGAATTTCCACGATTTTAGTGTAATTTACAAAATCTCATTTTTAGTAAATTTTACACGTCTTAGTCAATTTTAAAAATCTAATCGCTTTTCGTAAATTTCCAAGATTTCCGTTAATTTTCAAAATTTCGACGGTTTTCGTGAAATCCAAAGATTTTCAAACATTTTCAATATTCCAAGATTTCTGTTAATCTTCAAATTTTCATACAAGTGTGAATTTGCAAAAAGTAATCAAGATTTATTATGAATTTTTAATCATTTTTAAAATTTATCATGAATTTTTCAGCATCGATTAATTAATTTAGATGTTATATTCAGCTGTATCGATTAATACACGTTTTGAAGAATGGCCTCATATTTTCTGTCAAATAAATTTCTTTGAAATTTACGAATCCGAGATTGAATTTATTTATTTATTTATTCATCAAGGGGATCCATATACAAACGAGACTACAGTTCGTGATTCTTAAAACTAACAAAAGTACATATAAGACTAGAGTATAAAAGAATATATATATACTGCCTTTCAAAAAAATCAGAACACCAAGTATTTATTGCACGATTTTAATAAAATTTACACAATTTGATCATGTAAACGAACTGTATCGATGATCAAAAAATCAACTTGAAAAACAAAAAAATAAATGAATAAAAATTAATAATGTGTTGGGCCTCCACGATTTCCCAAACACTCATTAACACGTCGAGGCATGCTAGAAATCAGGCTGTCAATATCGACTTGGGGTATTTCATTCCAAACTTCGATAATTTGACCTCTAAGTTCCATTACAGTGTTAGCGGGGCGCTGTAAGTTACTTATTCTAACATCTATCATATCCCAAACATGTTCTATTGGCGATAGATCTGGAGAACGAGATGGCCAAGGTAACAAATTGATTTCGGCACTATCAAAAAACTGTCTTGTAATGGCCGCTGTGTGAGGTCGAGCATTATCTTGCTGAAAAATGGGGTTCTGCAAGCCATTTACATTGGGCACTAACACTGGCCGTAAAATGTTGTCAATATACCGAATCGCGCTAAGACTTGCTTCTAAAAAAACTAGAGGAGACCGACTACCATATGCTATCGCCCCCCAAACCATAACTCCCTGTGTAAGAGCCGTATGTCTTTCAACAGCAAAATGTAAAATTCTGCGTTCACCGCGTCGACGTCTCACTCTTCTGCGACCATCATGAGCCCATAAACAGAACCGAGACTTATCGCTGAAGATAATGTTATTCCATTCATGGGTCCAATGTTGTCTTTCCCTGCACCAATCAAGTCTTGCTCTGCGATGCTGCGGAGTAAGAGGTAGACACAATTGTGGACGGTAGGATCTTATACCTAAACTGCGGATTCTTCTGTAAACAGTAGCCATGGATACTCTTTGGCCATTTAGAGCCAACCAGTCATTTCCCAATGCCCGCGACGTTGTAAATCTGTCTCTTAAAGTTGTAAGACGAAGAGCTCGATCTTCACGCTCAGTGGTGCTTCTTGGACGTCCTGATCCAAGTCTACGTCGATTCTCCCCAGCTTCGGACCATCTAGACCAGCAGCGTACGATGACCGATACACTACGGCCTACCCTTTCAGCAATAGCACGAACCGAAAAAACCGCTTCTCGCATTCCAATAATGCAACCCCTTTCAAATTCACTTAGATGATGATATTGTGCACGCCGACGAACACGGGGCATCTTTTTATGTTTTACAAACTGAAACGTCAAACTACTCAGAGGCTACTTGGATATTAGAAGCAATTACATTAAAAAATCAGCAGCTCTTCATAATGATGAAATCAAGGAAAAATACCATTAAATAGTAACCAAAACAATTGATTTTTTGATCATCGATGCAGTTCATTTACATGATCAAATTCTGTAAATTTAATTAAAATCGTCCAATAAATACTTTGTGTTCTGATTTTTTTAAAAGGCAGTATATATATTTCCTAAGCTACAAATACAATGATAATTTATTAGTGGCAAACTAACCATGTACACAATAACCTATTCCTTTAATAAGAATGCGCATAGGTGTTTCAATGTTCTACTAAAAATGTCAAAATTGATATTATTGCAATTAGCACAAATCCTATTGATACCAAAATTATTGCAGTAATTGGTTCTGTACATTTGTTCATAAAATGACTTACTGCTCCGCAATAGGCGACTTGGAACATGGAAGTTCACTAAACTTAAGAGTTCTGGACAGATTATCACACCTGATATTAATTTTTAAAGAAAAAATCAGGGATTCGAATCGTTATTTTTTTCGTTCCGGTTTTCGTTCCGAAAAAAGTAACGGTTTTTTACGGTTTTCGGTTCAGCTCCAAGTAAGTGATTGTTTTAATTTTTCAAATGTTTTTATTTCATAATATAATAAATGTTGATGCGTCCATTATAGCACTGTGTGCGTTATAGATATGATAAATTGAATATTAACAATATGGAAAAGTGTCTCAAACTAAATTTCTTCTACTTTTATTATTGTTATCGCCTTTACAAAATATTTTTTTTTATATATTTCGTTATATTTTAGTAAATATCTATCACATCTAAGCAGTATATATTTTCAACATTACTTGAAATCACTGGTTTATACGCGTGGCGCATGAAGTAAAATTTCGAGTTTAGAAAAGCCCCGTGAAAATTTGTCTCGGGTCGCTGCGCGACCCTCGACAAATTTTCTACGCGGGGCTTTTCTAAACTCGAAATTTTACTTCATGCTTAGTCTGGGAGTGGACGACACTCGTTTAATTTTCGTTAGATCTTCAACATATCGAGATTTTCTTTAATTTTCATGAATTTTTCAGCATCGATTAATTAATATAGACGTTATATTAATCGTTAACGATTGATAAACGTTTTGAAATTTGCGAGCCCGAAAATTAACGAAAATCTAGATAATTCATGATTACCGGCATTTTTCTTAATTTAACAAAAATCTACGAAATACATGAAAGGTGTCAAAGTTTTAAAAAGTAACGAAGAGAGTCAAGAATTTGAAAATCAGCAATAATCTTGGAAAATGCATAGTTTTTGTCAAAATTTTAAAAATTATTATAAATCATGGAAATTAAAAAAAATGTTAAAAATTAACAAACGTATTGAAAAATTTACGAGTCGTCAAAATTTTGAAAATTAATTTAAATCTTGGAAATTCACGAATTGACAAGATTTTAAAAATTGGACAAAAACTTAAAAACCCTCAAGATTTTGTATACTAATAAAAATATTGTAAAAAGCCATTGATTCTTTTTTAACGAATGTTTTCCACTCCCAGACAAAGCATGAAGTAAAATTTCGAGTTGAGAAAAGCCCTAAGAATTTGGATTTGGACGCGCAGCGTCCAAATCCAAATTCGGGCTTTTCTCAACTCGAAATTTTACTTCATGCGCCACGCGCACAAAACACGGATTAATTGTTAAGTTTAAAATATTTAAAGCATTTTTTAATTAGAGATTATCACTTTTCACATACTTTAAATTGTTGTCAAATTTCTATATTTCATGACATTTCATCACTTTTTGACATTGTTCTCAAATTTAAACATTTCATCGATTCGATATATGTTTTTGAGTTTTGTGAAGAGTATAATCAATAAATAATTAACACTGTTGTATCCTTTCTTCACACTTTAAAGTTTGAAGAAAGGATACAACAATGTTAATTATTTATTTCATCGATTTTCGACAGTTTTTAATTTTTTTAAAATATTGGCAAATTTAAACATTTTTAAATATTTAATTGATGAGGCGGATACATGATGAAACTCCATAATACTATTTGAAATAAAAGAACGCAGTTGGGAGGGTTTCACTTTTAATTTACTTTCACTTGCTTTAGACATTTTTACTTTATTTTATCACTTCTTATGATTTTCGCACCACGGACAGAGCATAAAATTCTAGATAAAAGCATTAAACCTTATTAATAACTGTTGTAACGTAAATGCCGGTGAATTAACACTTTTATTTTATTTAGAAAGATTAGGATTTAGGTCAGTAAATAATAAGATGTTTCTCGATTTAGGTTTAACTCAATACTGTTTTTATTTTAATAATGGACGATGGATGGACACACAAATACAAAAAATAAAAAGAACATGCGCACATCGCTCAATAGCAGATTTGCCAACTTATTAATATTAAAATCAATTATCATATCTCATCAATAACATTATTATATATACACATAAATAAATGTTTATATATAATATATTTTTATGATTGTAATTCTTAATTATATAACACAAAAAAGTATTGGAAATTAGACAAGCAAAACCAGTTGAATGTTTGTCGATTGAAATTAAAATCGTGAATATTTATTTATCCAGTTTAATTGTCTCCTGAAATGTAATACCCATTCATTCGCCCGGCGCTATCTAAACAAACAAGCAACCCGCTTCGCACTCATAATTTTTATTATTCGTGGTGATAAAATTCGGCAAGCACTATAAACCAATACATAGTCAAAACAACTTTCAGCAATTTTGCTATCTCTGCGCCATCTCGTACCCCAGAAACACACTACCAGTAAAAATTGGCCCTCTTAATATTTACGTATTTTATAATTTTTTTTTATATAGGCGTAGGGGAAATGCTAATGCACCTCAGGGGAGACCATACCCCGGTGTGTGGGACTTTTTTACCCACTAAAACCCCTCTTATATAGGTCAGAGCCCACCCTGGTACCGTCAAATGACATGTCTTCACCACCGCCTTGCTTTGGTTGTCGTTTCTAGGTCTCTAGCTCCTTCTGTTTTAGTATTTCTTCGACAAAGGAGGCTACTGCCTGCCAGGCTTCATTGCTCGACAACATTATAATAATACGTGTAACATAATTCTAAATAAGATATTTTTCAACATTACAATTTGATAATTCTCCAACTAATTAAAATTCAAGCTGAGTTCGCTATGAATTCAAATCATACAACTTTGGTTTTTCTTTAGTTATTAAAAAAAGGTTAGGTACAAAAAGTTACATTTTACAGTAAGCATTATTTAAATTCATATATGAATGCGAGCGTTTTAAAATTAGGATTATTCCAGTTTCAGAGTGGAATCGATTTTTCAACTGTAACACGTTTGCTACTAATGGAGGGATTTTAATAAACCGTTGCGAGTTTAGCTGCAATTCGATTAACTTTAATAAGGAGATTTCAGCGATTTGTGCGCACGTTTCAGTTCACATTCAGAAACCAATGTTCAACTAACTTAACTATATGACTGTATAAAACGGGCAACTCTATTTATGCGCATAGATACTCCAGTTCTGAAAATATTCAAAGTGGAAATGCAAATATTTGATTTCAGTATTTGGGAAATACATTTCATTATAATTATGAATAAAAATATATTCGTTGAAATATGCGTTATGAAGCCAATGTGGGGTGAAACATGTTGCTGTGTTCGACAAATAACAGTTAAACTCTCCCAACTATGTTGTTTTTATTTCAAATAGTATTATCCTTTCATCATGTATAGTGTTCGCCCCGGCAATTATACAGGGTTATTTAAAAAGAAGGAACAGATTTCAAACATTTATTTCTTCTAATCTACGAATGGTGGAAGGATAATTCTAACGTTCCTGGACAGACAAAATTTTAAAATTTCAATAGTCCAGGCAGAAGTTCCAATCACGGCCGCATTGGCGCTGTTGCTTGTCATGCTGATTGTCTAGTAAAATGGCCAAACAACAAGAAAAAGCATTTTGTGTGCTGCAATTAACAAAACTAGAGTCTGTTATTGAAGTTCAACGTGCTTTTCGCCGTAAGTTTAGTAGACAACCGCCTTGTCATTAGCAGATTTACCGTGTTTTTATCCCCCCTATACCTGACAATCTTGAAAATCTGCGACATAGAATTGTTGAAGCTGTGAATTCGATAACTAGACACCAGCTAATTCGTGTGTGGCAATGAGCCACCGTTTTGATATTTGTCGTGTAACACATGGTGCTCATATTGAATGCATAAAAAATTAAACTTTTCTCCTTCCAGGAACGTTCGAATTGTGTTTCCATCTTCTGTAGTTTGAAAGAAATATATGTTTGAAATCCGTTCCTTCATTTCGAAAAACTCTGTATATTAGACAGAAGAGTTGTATTTTTTCCAAAAGTTTAATTTTAAAATATTTTTGTCAAATATATGTTTTTTATTTTAGGCAGATGACTTCAGAATATTAATTTCATGCACCTTTAAATAATCATATACAGACCTAAATATTGTCTATACAAATGCTGTGCACCCATTGTTTTCTCTGTAAAAGATTTTCAATACTTTTTTCTATGCATGCTTAGTGCATGCAACACAATTTATTTTAAAGTTAATGCTAATGACTGTTTCCAATTCCAGATTAAGCATGAAGTAAAATTTCGAGCTTAGAATAGCCTGAAAATATGGATTTGCCGGGGCGCGTGCGCGATGCGTGTCGCGCCCCGGCAAAACCAAATTTTCGGGCTTTTCTAAACTCGAAATTTTACTTCATGCGCCACGCGTATAAAACACTGATTGTAAGTGAAGTTCAAAATATAATTAACTTGATTTAATTACAGAAGCTCAAAGTTGATTGAAATTTTGAAAAATAAACAAGAAGTTTGTGTTTTATTTTGGCGCGTTTAAAAACATTCTATAACTCCCATCTTTTTATTAAAACCACAGAGCTGCTGAGATTTAAATAAACTTTGTTTTCATTTGCAAAAGCTTAAAATTGAGAGATTAAATTAGAAGCATTTGAAAATGATTGAAAAGTGCTAAAAATTAAGTGTATTTTTTATTTACTCAAAGAAAATAAAAGAATCTCATATATTTAATAACATAATCATGTTTATTTTTATTTATTTTATTATAAAAAAGTGTGATGTCTCCATTATAGCACTTTTCCCATCATTTAAACAATTAATAATTGACATACTAAACATATTTTATTTGTGACTTGATTAAAGACAATTCTCACATTAAATCAGCGTTTTACATGCGTGGCGCGTGAAGTAAAATTTCGAGTTTAGAAAAGCCTGAAAATTTGAATTTGCCGGGGCGCGACTCGCTTCGCTCGCGCGCCCTGTCAAATCCAAATTTTCAGGCTTTTCTAAACTCGAAATTTTACTTCGTGCTAAGTCTGGGAGTGGAAAACACTCGTTTTATCATTAAAACAATTGAGAACTGACATAATACGTTTATTGTTGTTTTATTTACTGAGAAAGTATTATGACGTTAAAACGAAATGTCATTTTTTTACGTCAGATGTCAAAAGACTAACCTAAGTTAACATCAAAATGCCATAATAGTGAAAATACAGTCGATTAAGTAACTAACAATCAAAATGTTACAATAGTCATTTATTGTGAAATTACTATCGCAGTCAAAAGGTTAAGTATTTTTAAGACAAAATTTCATAATGGTCAACAAACAGTTAATGTCATAATAATAAGGGACATTCAATTACGTCACGTAAATTCAAAATGTTATGATGGCAAAAAGATGGGATAGATTAGAAAAACAACGTGTCTTTCGTCGGAATTTGTCATCTAACCTAACTTAATTTTACTTAATCATAAATGAAAAATATTATCAAAACTGCCCTTAAATGTCATAGTTGGCCAACATTGTCATTTCGTGTTGAAAATATCAATATACTCCCAAAAAAAGACCATTTTATATGCATAAAATGCTGTTTTTGCATAATTTGATATTTTCAACAAGGAATATTTATATATATTTTATTATTATTATTATTTTTCTTTTAAATAAATATATATATACTTTAGAATAACAACGATAAAATATTGTGTGAAAAATGACAGCTTGTTATAAAACGACAAATTATCTCACTATAATAAAGAGAGAGTTATATACCGTGAGTGTCAATTTTTGACATAATTGTGAAATTAATTCATTATTTATTTATTTATTCAGTTAACGGACTCTGTTCTTCACTAAATCCACTAAAATGTTTGATTTGAAAATGTTCACGAAAACAATTCTCTTCCTTTGTATGACATATGGAGTAAAGTAAAAATAAATGAATGTCGAATAACTGACAGCATAAACAAATATTTAAAAAAAATCATACTTGCACTGTGTTTTATGCTGGAAAAAAATCCATCTGCCTACAATTAATTTACTGAAGCATAAACTTGACGAAAGTAATGCAAAATATACATGAAATTTGAATTTTATTTTGGTGCTCTAAAAAATATTTAAAGAAACTTAAACTTTGATGAAAACTACAGAAATTATTAAGGAATGATGGTAGTTTTAATTTGAGAAATAATAAAATTTACATCAAAATTAGTCAAGTGCTCAAGGATTGAAAAGTGAATAATTTAAGTGTTTCTTTATTTATTAAAAAAGAAAAAAAACAATAATGACAGAATGCCAAATATTTAATAAAGTCGACAGATTTTAGCAAGAAATGCATAAACTGTGTTGGAAAAATAAACATCCAGTGGATGACAATAAAATTATAGAATTAATTTCTCACCGTGGTGAAAATTTTTTTCAAATAATTCTGGATATTTAAAACACTTGGGTTGTTTCACTAGTTTATATTATTGGAGAGAATATAAATTAATGAAACAAGTGTTTTAAATATCCAGAAATAGAATTTTAGAAGTTGGAAGATGTTTAAAAAATGTTGAAAGAAGAATCATTTTAACTTTTCTTAAATCATAAATGACAAAACTTGCAGATTCTTAAGATTAAATTCGTTTTCATTGTAATTATGTTTGTGTTATATATCTGTATGTGGGAGGATGAAAACTACAGAAATTATTAAGGAATGATGGTAGTTTTAATTTGAGAAATAATAAAATTTACATCAAAATTAGTCAAATGCTCAAGGATTGAAAAGTGATTAATTTAAGTGTTTCTTTATTTATTAAAAAATAAAAAACAATAATGGCAGAATGCCAAATATTTAATAAAGTCAACAGATTTTAGCAAGAAATGCATAAACTGTGTTGGAAAAATAAACATCCAGTGGATGACAATAAAATTATAGAATTAATTTCTCACTTAACCCGTGGTGAAAACATTTTTCAAATAATTCTGGATATTTAAAACACTTGGTTTGTTTCACTAGTTTATATTATTGGAGAGAATATAAATTAGTGAAACAAACCAAGTGTTTTAAATATCCAGAAATAACATTTTAGAAGTTGGAAGATGTTTAAAAAATGTTGAAAGAAGAATCATTTTAACTTTTCTTAAATCATAAATGACAAAACTTGCAGATTCTTAAGATTAAATTCGTTTTCATTGTAATTATGTTTGTGTTATATATCCGTAAGTGGGAGGTGAACTACACCAAGTCACTTTTTTTCAAAATACGTTTTTTTTATACTGTTGGAATCAGGATTATTCACTCTACATGACCAACCCAAATTTTCAGGCTTTTTAAACTCGAAATTTTACTTCATGCGCCACGCGTTTAAAACACTTAAATATTGTGAAGTATAAAATCTAATGCTTAAATATGTATGTTTAGTATTCCTAGCTCTAATCAGCTTGATTTTATGTTTGATCTCACGTTAGTAAATTTTAAAAATTAAAAATGTTTATTCATCAAATTTAATTTTGTGCCTTCTTATTTCTACAAGGTATGATGTTATTATTTGCAATCCAACTTTCACATTGTTGGAAGACATGCGCCACGCGTTTAAAACACTTAAATATTGTGAAGTATAAAAACGAATGCTTAAATATGTATGTTTAGTATTCCTAGCTCTAATCAGCTTGATTTTATGTTTGATCTCACGTTAGTAAATTTTAAAAATTTAAAATGTTTATTTATCAAATTTAGTTTGTGCCTTCTTATTTCTACAAGGTATGATGTTATTATTAGCAATCCAACTTTCACATTGTTGGAAGAGTTTTATTTGCTGTTTTGCTATCGAGAATTGTTTAAATATTAACGTGTACACAAATTACAGTTCCAATATCGAGTGCATAAAAAGATGTTATCGTGATAGTTTAATTGTAATTTTAGAGTAATTCAAAAGTGTAATAGTAAATGATGACATCGGGCATTAGTTTGGAATGGATCGCAGCACGCGAGGCAGTCCTCCCGCACCGCCACCGCCGCCGCCTCCTCCCGTTGATAATGTCAATAATGTCGATATAAACGTCGGTGGCGTTAGTGGACGTATAGCTTTGAAATAATGGATAACGCTTTCGAATCGAGGGTACATCAAAAAGCCATAATCATAATCGATTCGTTCTTTTTGCTCAATGCGCCAGACTCGGGCCGAGATGAGATTTAAACAAGATAAGTTTAAGTAGATTCCGCTATAAATAAGTCCGCGCGCCACGCAAATCGCCTCATTACACCTTAACGGTGTTTTCTATTGCAGATACAAAACATGTATTCAAAAATCAAACTCGTAAGTTTATGCTATTTAAATTAGATGTATTGTAATAATAATGTAGACTAAAAATGTGTATTTGTTAAAATCACCCAGTATTCAATAATACTGGCACATAGTTTAAACCAGAGCTGGGACGAATCCTCGTAAAAAGGATTCGAATCACGAATCCGAATCACGTAATATGATTCGAATCACGAATACTCGAATATAGGATTCGTAAGAGATAAATATGATTCGAATCCTGTTTTTTCGAATCACGAATACAAATCCTTTAAGAAGAAATTTGATTTTACAATTTTTTTGCAACCATTATAATATAACTATCGTTACCAGTTGTTTTAGCAAAAATATTCAAAACCTAATTATTTATTATTAACACTGAACATCGTTGATAACAGACTAAATATCTGATTCCCCGTTACTCTGATTACAGATGTATTCATGTGTTTGTAAACTTCACTTCAAATCAGTGTTTTGTACGCGTGGCGCATGAAGTAAAATTTCGAGTTTAGAAAAGCCCGAAAATTTGTCTCGGGTCGCTGCGCGACCCTCGACAAATTTTCACGGGCTTTTCTAAACTCGAAATTTTACTTCATGCTTAGTCTGGGAGTGGAAAACACTCGTTTTAAGCTTAAAATTGAACTCTATTATAAAATCGACGAATGCCTGAAAATTACGTTTATAAAAGAATTCAGTGAATATCATTAAAACCGGGAAAATTAGAGCAAATTCATGGAATTTTATTCAAATTGACCAAAACACTAACAAAAAAGCCATATGATATTATTAAATTTGTCGAAATCAACAGGCATCATTTATTTATTTATTTTAACGGTGGGCCATTACATAATAAAATAACAATAGTCTTTTAACAAATCGGAATAATCGCACAAAATCACACAAACAATGTGAATAACGACTAAAACTAAATTTATATACAAATACAAGTATGCATACATGGAATCATACATACTATAACACTACGTACTACATTCAAGCACATTTTTACAATTACGCTTGAAACATTGTAAGCTTACACCAAAAACATCTATCAATCTACAATATGTATTAATATTATCAATTAATGCATTCCTAGGGCTGTTGGATGCATAATTTGTTGCGTGATACTTGCTAGCAAGTAGTTGTTGATGCCTAGTTAAGCGTGTAGGTACATATAGTGAAATTTATGCAAGTATTACAGAACAATTTATTCTGCTATTTAATATGCGGTACGCAAAACACAAGGAAAAGTACACTCTTCGTTTGATTAATGGAAGAAGTCCAAGATATTTAAGTATCATATTATAATCATGATAAAATAGATGACATCGAAAACAAATCAATTTTAACATTTTTCGTTGCACATTTTCTAGACGATCCACATGACATTTATAATGAGGTGACCATATAATTGCGCAATAATCTATAATAGGCCTTACAATAGATATATAGAGAGATATAAATGTTCTAATAGAATTAAAATTTGAGCTAAATCTTCGTATAAATCCAAACATCTGCAATGCTTTAGCAGAGATTTTGTTGATGTGATCATTAAACTGTAGTTTAGCATCAAACAAAACCCCCAAATCATTAATTGAATCAACTCTCTCGAGGAAACTATTATTTAATGAATATCAAAAGCTAATATTGAATCTTTTTTACGTGAAAACCGCATGGACTTGCATTTTTTTATATTTAAATAGAGATTATTATCATTACACCAAACCATAATCTGATTTAAATCATTTTGAAGAGTATTACAGTCATATATGGACTTTATATTGCGAAATACTTTCATATCGTCTGCATAGAGAAGAATATTAGAAGTAAGATGTTTGCCAATATCATTCACAAATATAAGAAAAAGTAACGGCCCTAAGTGAGAGCCTTGTGGCACCCCTGAGGTTGCATCAATTATGATATCAGATGTGATGTTATTTACTTTGACCAACATTTTCCTTTTACAGATAAAGGACCGTAGCCATTCAAGCATGCGTCCCGAAACACCATATGAGCAAAGTTTATACAGAAGCCTCGTATGATTAACCCTGTCGAAGGCTTTGGAGAAGTCGGTGTAGACAGAATCTACAACTGAGCCTTCTTCCAAAGTATCCGATATAAAGTTTGAATAAATAAAGAGATTCGATTCTGTAGATCTTGATGGAAAGAATCCATGTTGTTGATCAATTATTGTGGATGAAAAGTGCAGCATCATATGTTTATATACAATCTTGTCAAACAGTTTCGGAATACAAGATTGAATGGCTATAGGACGATAATTGTGTACATCTTTTTTGACACCCGACTTAAAAACAGGAACGACATAGCAACGTTTCCAGACATCAGGGAACTTACCATCTTGAAGAGATTTGTTAAACAGCCAGGTTAGAGGAAGGCATAACACATTAGCACATGATTTAATTATTGATGGAGGAATTCCATCCGGACCAGGAGAACTGTTTATCTTGATATCAGAACTTAATTCTACGATATCAGATTCAGTAAACTGAAGATAATTAAAAATTATATTTGATTCTACGGTAAAAATAGGGCCCACACAAGAAATATCTGAGTGGGACTCTTGAAAAAAATGGGCGAATAAATTGGCTATATCTTTATTAGAAGTAGCTATCGCTGTTCCTTTGTGCATGCATGAAGGAAAAGTACCAACACTATCCCTTTTGGATTTGCAGTATTTCCAAATGGCATTAACATTATTTGGTATGTTATTTTCAATATCACGAATGTAGATAAGGTGGTCATTTTGAATTAGTCTTTTGCAATCTGCTCTTAATTTAGAGAAGGTGTTATAGTCTTGAATACACCCAGTATTCTTGAATTTTATATGCGCAAGACGTTTATCTTTAATTAAGTCAATTAACGACGGCGAAAACCATTTAGGAAAATGGGACTTTAATTTTCTCCTAGCTGGAACATGTTTATGCAAAATATTGTATAATATTTCATAAAAAATATCAACAGCATTGTCAATACCATGAGATTCTAAATAGTACATCCAATTTACACTGCTTATTTCATTACAAATAGCATTAATATTACAGTTCGTAAAGTCCAAATAAAATTCCTAATTTGAATCATCATTAGCAATTGCAGCATCAAAGTCTATATGCAAAGGCGGGTGATAACCATCAGGCTTACATAAAGGGTCACCTATGGCGCAACTTATATGAGGATTATTAGAAAATATTAGATCTAAAACATTACAAGAACTATTTATGTTGTTATTAAATTGATATAGCCCATTGCTCATAACACTATCACACA
This sequence comes from Philonthus cognatus, assembly GCA_932526585.2. Lineage (NCBI taxonomy): Eukaryota > Metazoa > Arthropoda > Insecta > Coleoptera > Staphylinidae > Philonthus > Philonthus cognatus. Next base: position 49,731,771 of record OW052247.1, on the reverse strand, counting down.
AAACCCGGGCACAAGCACTTTCATCACTAGTTGGTAAGAATCCCACGCAGTCTTCTTCTGGAATCCAGCCAACACTAGACAAGTTGAAATCTCCAACCTCAAATAACGTAAGATCTTCATATTTATTGATGATATCTGATAATGTATTTACGTGTTCAGTATAAGTGTCCTCATGAGATCGTGGAGGCAGATAAACACAGCCAATAATATAAGAATTATTAATTAAAATCCAAATCTCCTCCCGATTTCGAGTATATAAAAATTACAAAACACGTAAATATTTCCACTCCCAGACTAAGTATAAAGTAAAATTTCGAGTTTAGAAAAGCTCCGTGAAAATTTGTCGAGGGTCGCGCAGCGACCCGAGACAAATTTTCTGGGCTTTTCTAAACTCGAAATTTTACTTCATGCGCCACGCGTATAAAACACTGATTTCAAGTGAGGTTCAAATATACATAAATTCACAATATTTTTGTTTTGTACCTGTGGGGCATGAAGTAAAATTTCGAGTTTAGAAAAGTCCAGAAAATTTGTCTCGGTTCGCTGCGCGACCCTCGGCAAATTTTCACGGGACTTTTCTAAACTCGAAATTTTACTTCATGCTTAGGCTGGGAGTGGAAAACACTCATTTATAGCTTCAAATTGATCTCTTCTAAAAAGAAAAACAACGTGAACATTATTCTTTTAGGTAAACATATGCATAAGCTGTAAATTTTCCGACATCGGTTGTTTTTCAAAAGAGCTTAATATAAAACTTTTAACGAGTGTGCACACGCTTTTTTTAAAGAGTTCAATTTGATGCTTCTAAGGAGTGTTTTCCACTCCCAGACTAAGCATGAAGTAAAATTTCGAGTTTAGAAAAGCCCCGTGAAAATTTGACGAGGGTCGCGCAGCGACCCGAGACAAATTTTCTGGGCTTTTCTAAACTCGAAATTTTACTTCATGCGCCACGCGTATAAAACAGTGATTTAACGAGAAATTTAAAAAGACACAAAAGACATTTTTCTTGTTAATCCTCACAATTAATTCGAATTATTTTTGATGATTCAAATGCATTTGTAAGTATTCGAATCCTTTTATGAGGATTCGAATCACCCGCAATTGGATTCGAATACGAATACTCTTACAAAAATGTAACGAATCCGAATCACGAATCCAGTTTGACTAAAGTATTCGAATGCCTCTTGAATCCTCCAAATCAGTGGTCTCTAAACTACGGCCCGCGGGCCAAATCCAACCCGCGACTTGCATGAATCCGGCCCGCGATTGTTTGTAATTTTTTTGTAAATGTCATATTTTGAAATATTGTAACAATTGTTCCTTAAATTTTTCATAATTTTATAAAATTGATCGGATCTTGGCCGACTTTATTATGTAGAATTGTATTTGTGGCCCGCGAAGAAGATAGTTTGGAGACCCCTGCTCTAAATGGATTCGAATCCAGGATTCGAATCCTGAATGATTCGAATCCTGCCCAGCTCTGGTTTAAACCCAATATAATGTATTAGTTAATTAGTTAAATTTGAACTACTAATAAAGTTGTCTATTTGATTTTAGCGAGCGCTTCTCTTCGCCCGACAAATCTAAATTATCTAATGGAAGGCCGTAGCCAGAACAAAAATTCAGAGGACGATATAAAACTTTCGGGGGGGGGTTCATGGTAAAAATTCTGTTTTTGACCCAACGGGGAAATTTTTAGATGAACACTTTCACCTTAGCTTTTTTGTTTTTGTTCAATAAACCAAGACACATTTTTTCGGATATATTTTGCTTATCACTTATCAACTGTAGCTTTATTATCGATTCAATCAAACAAAGCTTCAAACAAAAGTTGCACATAAATAAAAAATACACAACTTTATGATGTTTCGAAAATTCACGAACGAGTGTCTTCCACTCCCAGACTAAGCATGAAGTAAAATTTCGAGTTTAGAAAAGCCCTGAGCAAAATTTGGCTCGGTCGCGCAGCGACCGAGTCAAATTTTGCGGGCTTTTCTAAACTCGAAATTTTACTTCATGTGCCACGCGTATTAAACACTGATTTCAAGTGAGGTTCAAATATACATAAATTCACAATATATTTGTTTTGTCACCTTAGCTTTTTTGTTTTTGTTCAATAAACCAACACACATTTTTTCGGATATATTTTGCTTATCACTTATCAACTGTAGCTTTATTATCGATTCAATCAAACAAAGCTTCAAACAAAAGTTGCACATAACGAAAAAATACATAACTTTATGATGTTTCGAAAATACACGAACGAGTGTCTTCCACTCCTAGACTAAGCATGAAGTAAAATTTCGAGTTTAGAAAAGCCCTGAGCATAATTTGGCTCGGTCGCGCAGCGACCGAGTCAAATTTTGCGGGCTTTTCTAAACGCGAAATTTTACTTCATGTGCCACGCGTATTAAACACTGATTTCAAGTGAGGTTCAAATATACATAAATAATATATATATTTGTTTTGTCACCTTAGCTTTTTTGTTTTTGTTCAATAAACCAAGAAACATTTTTTCGGATATATTTTGCTTATCACTTATCAACTGTAGCTTTATTATCGATTCAATCAAACAAAGCTTCAAACAAAAGTTGCACATAAGGAAAAAATGCACAACTTTATGATGTTTCGAAAATTCACGAACGAGTGTCTTCCACTCCCAGACTAAGCATGAAGTAAAATTTCGAGTTTAGAAAAGCCCTGAGCAAAATTTGGCTCGGTCGCGCAGCGACCGAGTCAAATTTTGCGGGCTTTTCTAAACTCGAAATTTTACTTCATGTGCCACGCGTATTAAACACTGATTTCAAGTGGTTAAAAATATAGAAATAAGATAATATATAAAATTACGAAAAAACTATTCGTGAAAGTGCAAACAATGTCTTAATTAATAAGACAACTTAAGACGATAAATATCCATTGAAACAACTACTTCCCGTGCAAATACACCTACGGATATTGAATTATACAATGAAATATTTAAAATCTTATTTAATTTGATTTGTTACAACGCTCTATTAAAGTATATGTAACGAATTTATCTTGTTAGAAATAAGATGTTTCTGTATTTAGACACTGATTTGAAGTGAAGTTAAAAATATAAAATTAATATGTTTCTATATTTTTAATTTCACTTAAAACGCCTGAAAATTTGGATTGGTCGCTTAGCGAAACGGATAACTTATTCCACGTAAGAGTATTACGTGAAATAAGCTACCCTACAAAAGTAGAATATTATAAATGTGTGATTTTGTTGTTTACTATATTTACAAACTCCTCAAAGCCCTCTATTATTACCCACAAAAAACCTTCATTAAACAACCCATTCATCATCCACAATTCGCAATTTCTCACTCTCTCACTCGTATTTATAACTAGAAAATTTCACTCGATCCGAATCTCGAGCGCATCTTGGGAACGTGAACCATGAAAAGGAGAAGCGGTAATTTGTTGGCGTGAATAAATAGGACCTTTTAGTCACACATGAGCTTTCGAATTTGTGTGCAATAAGTGCAGCACGGTGCGCGCCATGCCCCCCGGGTTTATTTCTGGCCGGTGCACATTGCGCATCAAGTGCGCGCGTATGCACATTTCACATTTGCGAAAAACGGATAAAAGCGCATTTTTACAAGAGTTAAAAGAGTCGAGCTCGTGTAATTTCGTTATAAAGCTGCGCCAGTTGTCAGCGTGTCTCGAGGATGTATGGTTGTAATTTTTTATTCACGCCTTTTGGTTATGAAAAATGCCAGAGGGCTTGTTGATTTGTTTTATTAGAGTGTGGTTGTTTTAATGTGCATCTGAGAAAATATACATTTATTAAACTAACAGTTATACTGAATAAATATAGAAAATCATTGGTTTTTCCCATTTTTAAGTAGTTTTAGGTCGCGAAATTGAAGATGTTATATTAAAATCACAAGAAATTCCACACATTGTGTTTGAAGAATTTTATCAATGTGCTAAAAATACGTATTTCTGTATTGCCTCTCCCCACTCATCAAAATACTACTATCAAATCTGCATTTCTTTAGAATGTACATAAATTATTTTTTTATAAAATACCTGAAATTTAAATTAATTGATATACAGAGAGTTTTATGTAACACCGAACATTTGCATCCAATACAATTTGACACCCTACATTTTTAAGTTGTGTGTGAATTGAGTTGCCTATATGACCATTAATAATTGTAGCCAATCAATCGCAATTAATGCCTCAACTTGTACATACAGGAAGTTTTTCTTTCAAGTATACATGTCCCAATTACAGCGTATATGCCGAAAATCTTAAGATACTCGTTGTTTTTTAACAGAGTTCAATTTGAAACTTGAAATGAGTGTGTTCCACTCCCAGACTAAGTATGAAGTAAAATTTCGAGTTTAGAAAAGCCTGAAAATTTGGTTTGGACGCATAGCGCGAAGCGCGGAGCGGCCAAACCAAATTTTCAGGCTTTTCTAAACTCGAAATTTTACTTCATGCGCCACCGGTAAAAAACACTGACACACTACAAAGTTTAAAACACACCGCTAAACTTTACATTGCATCAGTGTCTTGTACCGGCGGCGCATGAAGTAAAATTTCGAGTTTAGAAAAGCCTGAAAATTTGGTTTGGCCGCTCCGCGCTTCGCGCTGCGCGACCTAACCAAATTTTCAGGCTTTTCTAAACTCGAAATTTTACTTCATGCTTAGCCTGGGAGTGAAAAACACTCGTTTAAAGTTTCAAATCTTTTAATAAACCGAGCGTCGGAGCATGCACAGCGTATGCTTATGTATACTTAAAAAAATCTCGTTATGAAAATGTTCGGTGTTACATAAAACTCTCTGTATACATATACGTATTGTCAATGTATGAAGTTTCCAAGTAAGGGCTATCGACCAAAAGTCTAATCATCAAAATATTTCTAATTGTTTGATTTGAGTTATGTGGAGTATTTAATCACAATGAAAAAAACTGTTTTTATTCCTTACTTCACTTTTATTTTTATGTGTTAGATGTACATTTCGAGTGCTAAGCTTAGATTAGTTATTGATAATGAGTGCTTAGCACTCGCAATGTACATCTAACACATAAAAATAAAAGTGAAGTAAGGAATAAAAACAGTTTTTTTCATTGTGATCAAAATATTTGCTTATAGTTCTGTGTAACCGGAAAGTTTGTTGTGGTCGTTCTACTTTTGAAATAAAGAATAGCTGTAAAAAATCAACATGCGTTATTTCTACTTTCGGCCAGCTTATTTTAGTGTTTTGACAACTGTGCAACGTTTGAATTTTTATTCAGAAATGGTACGATAGATGTTTATTTCATATCTAAGCAATAATAGTAATATTAGTTGTAATTTACTTATTAGTAGTTTGTGTAAAGCGAATTTCTCTGTAGGTAATAGGTCGAATGTAGATTGCTGACCTGCTCTAACCTCTGGCAACGAGACTAGTTCAACTCTAAACGCAAAAAAGCTAAGCAAAACGAGCAAGAGATCCTCTCGGCCACGAGTGACAGCTCTCGTCAGCGGATCCGCTACGGCCCCAGGCGATGAAACAATTCAACACACACACACACACATATACAGACACACTAACAACCAACAGCTAAAAGCAGAAACTCATTTGCATTTCAAAATAATCCACGGACACGGGCCAATGCATATTCATCATCATCGCGATGATGATGATCATCATCATCACCGATTGTAATTGGCTATTATGCGAAATCCAAACGCATCGAATCGTACGCTTTAAAAGCCCACATCTCACCCTAATAACTTTCCGACTTTAATTGGCGATTAAGTCCGCCTCTACATTCGTCATACTTAACTGAATGAATTGATCGATGTCAATGCGCTCGTAAATTATTTCAATGGAAATGTATTTCCATTCTTATGCAAAGAATACGTAATACTCCTGTTATTTTCTTATTATGTTCACTCATAAAACTATAAAAGTAAAAAATAAGTTTGTATACATTTAAAATAAAATACTCCACCATTTCTAGCAGTAATACAAAAAAATGACGAAAACAATACTTTTCCTTTTATCTTGAACAAGTTTCTCATCTTTCACGTGGTGAAACATATTTAACTATATCTTTCACAATGTTCTCATTAATCACTTGGTGAAACATGATTAAAATAAAATTTGAAATAAAAACACTTGGTTTGTTTCACTAACGTTTTACTTATTATTCCGACTAGTTTCGGCTTCTAGCCATTATCAAGGAATGTACAGAGAATTTATTTCAAATTTTATATTTAACTATGATTTAAAAAGGAAAACACTTGGTTAAATTTCACTAATATTTTGGTTTTTTATTCCAACTAGTTTCGACTTTAAGTCATTCTCAAGGAGTACGATTTTTTTTAGAATTACTCAAAGTAATTCTAGTTGGAATAAAAAATCAAATTATTAGTGAAATTTAACCAAGTGTTTTCCTTTCTAAATCATACTTTTCCTTTGTTTTTTATATAAAGAAAAAAAAAATGTTTTCTAATTGTCCAGTGCCCCTCTTTGCCACCCGTTGGCCATGGTTTGAAGCAGTGGCGGATCGTGATATTAGTTATTTGTGATATTTGTTATTTGGTTAAAAGAAAAATTCAATGTATGTTTTCATCTGCAACACGAAAACATACATTGAATTTTTCTTTTAATTTTTCTTTACATACCCTAATGCGTATGCATTTTGAGGCATTCGTTGTTTTTTTAAATGAGTTCAATTTGAAGCTTCTAACGAGTGTTTCCAATCCTTCATTAAGCATGAAGTAAATTTCTAGTTAAGAAAAGCCTAAACATTTGTTATTTATTTTATATTCTCAAACGAGAGGCAAGCCTTGTCCATAAGGTTTAACTTAATGTTTGAAACGAGTGTTTCCACTCCCAGGTTAAGCATGAAGTAAAATTTCGAGTTTAGAAAAGCCTGAAAATTTGGATTTGCCGGCACGAGCGAAGCGAGTGACGGCAAATCCAAATTTTCAGGCTTTTCTAAACTCGAAATTTTACTTCATGCTTAACCTGGGACTGAAAAAATTAAATTATTTATTTCCTAGAAGTCGAAGACCTAGAGTCTTTCAAATCAGACAACCAGGGATTTTTATACTTATGCATACGCGTTTTTTAAATATGATCTATTTAAAGTTTTAAACGAGTGTTTTCCACTCCCAGACTAAGCATGAAGTAAAATTTCGAGTTTAGAAAAGCCTGAAAATTTGGTTTGGTCGCGTAGCGCGAAGCGCGGAGCGACCAAACCAAATTTTCAGGCTTTTCTAAACTCGAAATTTTACTTCATGCGCCACGCGTATTTAACACTGAAAGCACTGAAATATTGTGAACAAGTAAAATTCACTTGAAATCAGTGTCTTGTACGCGTGGCGCATGAAGTAAAATTTCGAGTTTAGAAAAGCCTGAAAATTTGGTTTGGCCGCTCCGCGCTCCGCGCTACGCGACCAAACCAAATTTTCAGGCTTTTCTAAACTCGAAATTTTACTTCATGCTTAGTCTGGGAGTGGAAAACACTCGTTTTAAGCTTCAAATTAAACTCATTCAAAAAAGCGTATGCATAGAAAAGCGTAACATAAATGTATTATTTATTTCTGTAAATACCTGAACTATTTAGTAGATGTGGAAATTGGAATTAAACCACTTAAACTCACATTTAAAACGATTGTGCACATTAATTAAAATTATTTGTGGCTGGGTCTTTGCAGATTTAGTTTTACGAAGACATAGTCAAAATGTGACGTTCTAAACTCGAAATGTTACTTCATGCGCCACCCGTATAAAACACTGAAATATTGTGAAATTCAAATATATTTGTTTAGCACGTACATTTTAAATCTTGCGTCAGCAGTTTATTTTTAATACTGATTTAACGGTATATTTTCAATTTCACAATAATTCAGTGTTGTATACGCGTGGCGCATGAAGTAAAATTTCGAGTTTAGAAAAGCCTGAAAATTTGGTTTGGTCGCGTAGCGCTACGCGCTACGCGACCAAACCAAATTTTAAGGCTTTTCTAAACTCGAAATTTTACTTCATGCTTAATCTGGGAGTGGAATCACTCGTTTAAAACTTTAAATTAAACCTTATATACAAGGCTTGCTACTCGTTTAAAAATATAAATAATTATAGTTAAATAAAAATTTCACTACGATTAATTCCAAATTGATTTTAATAAAATATTTAATAAAGCGAAGAGCGCCCCCCAAAAAAATAAAAATAAACGCCAACGATAATTCCCGTAGACACCTGTCTGGGATAAATTCCGGAATAAAAGGATTAACGCGAAATCCTTTATTCATGAAGCTCTCCTGAAGTTTTTCAAGGCGGACGGGAAAGAGAGAAAGATTAAAGCTCAGATTTTCTGCTAAGTACTTGCTACCTATTTGTCAACACGTATAAGAAGTCGAAAAAAAAAAGATAGCCGGAAGATATAGAAGATAATCTTCTTGTAGGCGAAAGGGATTGCGTTAAATTAAACACACTCGTCGGCGCCATTATTTTCCGAGAGCGGGGAGTAAATAATAAATTGCCAGTTAATTTATTCTGTTGCAGAAGGAGAAAAAAAGGAGCTTTTGTGAATTATTGATTGTTCAAGTATCGTTCTTGTTGGGGTGCGTATGTGTGTTTTTTTTTTATCAAGATCTTGATTTCTATCTATTTCAGCACTGTTGGAAAACCCACAGACGCGTTTCGGACTTTCTGCAACTCATGAGTTCGGTATTAGTTATTGATAATGAATGCTTAGCACTGATAATAAGTGCTTAGCACTCGAAATGTACATCTAATGAATAAAAATAAAAGTAAGTAAGGAACAATTCAATTGCCGACGACCTTGCAAGAAAGGAGGCAAGAATGAACTGAACTCTTCACCCACATTCCTCTTGTGGACTGCAAGAGACTACTTAGGGACTAAATGATAGCATCGGTCAACCATTGGTGGAGAGAAGAAGATACGTGTCTAATAACAAGGCAGCTATGGCCTATATGGGATACTAAAAACAGCAACAGATTATTTGAACTTAGCAGAATCGACATAAAGAAGGCGGTAGGCATCCTCACGGGCCGCTGCCTTCTAGGCAGACATGCACAAAAGATGGGTCTTGAGCACACCGACTTTTGCAGAGGATGCCTGGATGTGGAGGAGGAAGAGACGGTACTCCACTATCTGGGACAATGCCCTGCTCTTAAAGGGAAAAGGATCAAGTACCTTGGTATGCACTACCCGAATGGACTAACGGACCTCTAGATATAGGTGTTTAATTGAATTCACTTGGTTTGTTTTACTAAAAATATTTTATTTCAACTAGTTCCGGCATAATACTATTTTCAAGAATGATGTGCAAAAGAAAAAAATTGGTTTTATATACTAGAAGTCGGCGTTTCAGGTAATAAGCGTTTTAATTATCGGGGAATTCCAAAGCTCCTCGTTGTCGTTGACCACGTTTTTGCCCGCCTTTATGGCTTTACCTATTTCCAGTCCTTCCTGATAATTTAAAACTAATCCCTTGTTACCCGTATGCAACATTTTACAATCGTATGAACTAAAAAGTGATTAGATGCGATGCAATGTTTCGCGAAACCCGTGGTCTGTTTATTATTTAAAATATCCTTCCTATGTTCTTTTAATCGGGTTTCGAAGGACCTGCCCGTTTGTCCTATGAATATTGCATTACAGTCATCACATTTTAGTTACACTCCACTTTTCTTATTATGGCTATTGTTTGTTTTAATTTTATTATTAACTAGCATTTTACCTAAATTTACTGAGTTTGTCAAAATTATGTTATTGTCTTTTCCCTCTAGATGTGAGAAATCTAATCGGGTTCATTAGGTGCTCGGATTGGTTTGCATAGGCGGGGAGGGAGGGGAGATCTGACTCCTTTTCACCCTTATGGTATCACAAGGGGCTCTTTGAGCTTAAGTGAGCGGTCTAACTCCTGCCATTGAAACCTAACCTAACCTAAGGAACAAAAAGTGTTTTCATTGTCATGAATTCGAACCTCACTCATGAGTTCCAGAAAGTCAGAAACGCGTGTATGAGTTATCCAACAGTGCTGAAATAGATAGAAATCAAGATCTTGATAAAAAAAAGAACACACATACGCACACCAATAGGAACGACACTCGAAAAATCAATAATTCACAAAAACTCTTCTTTTTCTGAGTTTAATGTGCACAAAATAATTCACTTGCTATTGATGTTTCTATAAGTAAATACCTGTATTTAGCAACAGTTCGGTCCTCTCAACCTTAAACAAAACCTATAAACCGAACAGTTTTCAAATCGATTTCGAAAACCCTCCAGTTAGGCCGTTTTTTTATTTTATTGCAAGGGAGAGTGCCCCCCGGGCAAAGCTCGTAAAACTTATTGAAATTAATTTGGTCATCCGACGTAGATGTGTGTGCGTGTGTGTGTTTGCCATTCGGGTCGCCCTTTGTTTTTGAATCGTTAAGTTCTGAACAATTTATTTTGTCGTTTAACGGCCGTAAAATTTATTTCATTCCCTGCGTCGTTGAAAACTCAAACCGGGATAAACGTGCAGAGGGGGAAAAAAGTCTGTCCTTTACAACATCCCGAGAATTCCGCCGAATTTATCACAGGATTGGTTTCTGATAATTTCTTGATCGATTTAACTACAGGGAATTTTTTTTTGACGAAAATTATTAAAACGTTTTTACAAATTTCCTCAAATTTATCAATAATATAAAAACTCAGAAAAAATATATCAATTAATAACAAAATAAGTTAATGATCAATAAAAATATGCGATTTTAAGAAAAGTAAAAAATGATGAATTATAGAAAATTCATTTCTTTTCTATAATTCATAATTTTTTAATTTTCTTAAAATCGCATATTTTTATTGATCATTAACTTATTTTGTTATTAATTGATATATTTTTTCTAAGTTTATATATTTGTTAAAAATTAAAAATAAATTATGACTTTTTTTCATTAAAAACTGAAATCATTAATTTTTATAAAATTTGATAAAATATCTTGAGAATTCACAAAAAGTTTTAAACATTTTGAAAATCAACGGAAACCTTGGATATTCACGAACAAAATAAATAAACCCAAATCATCAGGATTTTAAAAGTAAAAGTAAAGTTAAATCTAACGAAAACCGCCAAAAATTTGAAAATTTACAGAAGTCTTTCAAATTTCCAAAAACCATCAATATTTTGATAAAATTTAATGAAAACCTTAAAAACAAATCGCAAAAGACGCCTAATTTTTAAAAATTGAATTTCACGAATACTGCGAACGTACAAAAATCTAGAAAATTCACTAGAATAGTTATTTATTTATTTATATCAACGGCTTGCCATTTACATAAAAAATACAATATACAAAAATAAACATATATACAGGGTGTCTACGCTAAACCGTTCGTTAAAAGTTTATGGGGTTGCCGTTGCACTAAAAATTTGAAAAAAATTCTTGTTATATGGTTAAATCAGTTCTCCTCATGTGAAATATTTTCAACGTTATATCACTTCCGGTTCCACCGGAAGTGACACCAAGTTTGTTATTTTAAATAGAACACCCTATATATTAGTAAGTTTTTGGATTCCTCGTTTAAATTGCAACATATTTTATTCGGACATATGTATACTTATCTCTTATAGTTTTCAAGAAAAAAAATATTTCTAAAATTCTGACCTCTAAAAGGAATCTTGAAATCTGTCTGTAACTTTTCTTAAGAATAAGATAAAAATATGATTTATATCTCTTCTTGTACCTAGAGGATGCCTCTATGAGTGAATTAATTGGAAACTGTCAATGTTCGCATTAAATGTTCTTAAAATTTCAATATCTAAGTGCCCTCTTCAACATCTAGTAATTCATTTTTTTAAATGGAATGACCCAATTTTTATCACGTGGTACGATTAGGGGGAACATTTCCTACAAAATAGTATTATAGAACTATACTCCTAAAGCAAGTAGTTTTCGAATTATTTCGAAAATTCGTTTTTCGTAACATTTATGCAGGGAATAATGCGCGCATAAGTGGCAATTGAATTTTGTCGCGATTGTATTGCGAAATGTCAAATAATAAAAAGAATTAGTACAATGTTTTACAGAAATCAACAAAATGATTAATTACACAAATCAACAAATTATCAATTTATTCTTTATACATGGCAACTGCCAATTGAACAAAATTTGATCCAATCTTTTAAATGTTGTTCTATTCATCGGCGGCAAATGTGGATAAGTTTCATTAAATATTCTACATGTTCGAGTACCAATTCTATCGCAGTTGCCATGTATAAAGAATAAATTGATAATTTGTTGATGGGTGTATTTATTCATTTTGTTGATTTCTGTATAACTTTGTACTAATCGTTTTATTATTTGACATTTCTCATTACATAAGCGACAAAAGCATTACTACTTGCCTACTAAAATTCAGTTGCGACTTATGCGCGCATAATTCCCTGCATAAATGCGACGTAAAACGAATAGTTATTTATTTATTTATATCAACGGCTTGCTATTTACATAAAAAAATACAATATACAAAAAAAACATATATACAGGGTGTCTACGCTAAACCGTTCGTTAAAAGTTTATGGGGTTGCCGTTGCACTAAAAATTTGAAAAAAATTCTTGTTATATGGTGCTTTAGGAGTATAGTTGTTAATACTTTTTTGTAGGAAATCTTCCCCCCAATCGTACCACGTGATAAAAAATGGGTCATTCCATTTAAAAAAATTTAATTACGAGATATTGGAGAGGGCACTTCGATATTGACATTTTAAGAACACTTATTGTCAAAATTGACAGTTTCAAATTAATACACTCATAAAGGCATCCGCTAGGTACAAGAAGAGATTTAAATCATATTTTTATCTTAGACTTAAGAGAAGTTACAGATAGATTTCAAGATGCCTTTTATAGTTCAAAATTTTAGAAATATTTTTTTTGCTTGAAAACTGTAAGAGATAAGTATACAAATGTTCGAATAAAATATGTTGCAATTTAAACGAGGAATCCAAAAAATTAATAATATATAGGGTGTTCCATTTAAAATAACAATCTTGGTACTACTTCCTGATTCAACCGTATGACGAGGATTTTTTTCAAATTTTTAGTGCAACGGCAACCGCATAAACTTTTAACGAACGATTTAGCGTAGATACCCTGTATACTAGACTGAACTTAAAACTAAAGAAATAGTTAGAATTCTTTTAAATGGCGTTATAATAATGAAAAGAATGTATTGGAGACTATGGAAAATTACGAAACATCGTCACGATTTTGAAAATTAACTGAAATTGTCCAAATTTAGGAAAGTTACGAGAACTACTAAGAATTAATCGTTAATTTTTTAAATCTTAGTAGTTCTTGTAACTTACTAAATTTAGCCAATTTCAGTTGATTTTTAAAATCGTGACGATGTTTCGTAATTTTCCATAGTCCCCAATAATTTTTAAATCTAAAACGAAAAGTCATGAAAAGTGTAAAATTTTGAATATATATGTTATTCAGGATAAACGTTAGGGTTGCATAGGATCTACATTTTTTAAATTAACGGTAAATAGTATCAGTATATTATCAAAATATTTAAATTTAACGAGCATCTAAGAAATTTACGAAAATTACTAAGATTTAAATGATCGAAAAAAATTGATAAAAAGTGTAACATTTTTAAAAATTAACAAAAATTTAAGAATTTCAGGATAACCGTCAACATTTTTAAAATTTACGGAATGCTTGGAACTTTATGCAAAACTTGGACAATTTTTAAGTTAAGGAATTTTAAGAAAATCTATAAAAATTGCCAATAGTTTGAAAATTGAACAAAATTGTGAAAATTCATGAAAAGTATCTGAATTTTTCAAATTAACGAAAAATATTACTAGGATATTTTACCCTTAAGACATAAATATATTGATTTTAAGTGGACTTCAGTTAAATAAATAAATAAATTATTTAGGAAATTCAATAAAATCATCAGAATTTTAAATATTAAAATTAGGAAATTTACGTAAACTGAAAAAATTAACTAACGATTTGGAAATTCACAAAAATCGTAAAAACTTTGATCCTCAACTAAAATCTTGAACATTCGTCAAAATTTTCATAAAACTAAACAAGTGTCTTCCATTCCCAGATTAAGCATGAAGTAAAATTTCGAGTTGAGAAAAGCCTGTAATTTAGATTTGGACGCGTAGCGTCCAAATCCAAATTCTGGCTTTTCTCAACTCGAAATTTTACTTCATGCGCCAAGCGTACTCAATACTGATTTGAAGTGAAGATATTTCCATTTCACATTAGGAAATATCAGGAATGAAAACTGTCATGTGACAATAAACTTAATCTGACATTGGTATCTAAATGTGATATTATAGACTAAATGACAATAGTCATAAATATATTATAATTATTACAAAAAATCATAAATAACAGTAAAACCATTTAAAAATGTTCACTAATAATGTTTCCAAAAATATCACAACTAAAACAACAAAAAATTATTAGCTCACGGCATAAAATGCCACTTATTACATCAAACATCATCATCGTGTTGTGTAACCATATGAACAGTAATAATAGGAAAATATTTTATACCAGCCACAAAAAAATATCAACACACATCCAATAAAATGCCGATTTGTTTATTACATCATGTTTTGTAATTGTCAAAATGTGAAAATGCGATTATATTAATTAAATAGTTTGTCACTTTAAATGCGACATTAAATATGTAGTAACTTTTAATGTTGTCACTGTCAAATATGTTGCATCAAATATGTAGTAACCTTTAAGTTTGTCACTGTTAAATATTTCGCATTAAATATGTAGTAACTCTTAAACAGTTGAACATTTCAGTGTTATAGTTGTGTTACATAAATAGGCATCAAAAAGTGTTACTAATCAAAATACATCAAAAGTGGCACGAATATTATATAAAAGAAGAATTAGAAGAAGAAAGAAAGAAAGAAAGAATGAAAAAAAGATTGGAAGAAAGAAAGAAGAAAAAGAAAAAAAGAAACTCATCCAAATACGCCTAATACAACAAAACGTAAAAAATCTTATGAACCTCGAAATACGTCCAATGTGACACGAAAATATTGGTCAAAAGTCAATTGGCAAAAACTCGATTTGCCGTTGTCGTTTTGATCATTTTTAGCAGTTTTCGCATTTTTTTCGTTGCTTTTGTCCAGTTTTAACGTACAATGTCACTGGACGTAATATGAAAATTCTGGTATTGAGCGTTTTTTTTTTATATTTCTGACACTTTTTTGCGATTTCAACCCCACACCTTTCCACAATGCTTAATAATTTAGTCGTTTATCAATTTTCAATGTTTTGAGATACTCATGACAATGGTTAATTAAAACCCTTTCGACTCTATCGATTTTTGTCAGTTCACATAAGCTACCTACGAAATGTTATTCGAAGTTTTTAGACTTTCATAAATGTTTAAGCTTAAAATATGATGATTTTTTTTATCAAGAATTTTTATCAGAACGCAATGTGATTTTATTTAGCGTACAAGATTTTCGCTAACGTCAATTTTTAAAGAGCTCGGGACCCATATGGGACGTATCAATCCATCCATACTGCTGTTTATAGTACACCAATGAAATGATTTTGCTACACGCAGCAAACGTTTACGAAAAGTTAATGAGATTTAGCCATACACTTGAACCTTTTTTACCAGGCGCATAAGCCCTTTTGTAGTCCCAGTAAAATAATCATTTTTTTTTTTGTACAATTATTGAACATATATTTTATTACAATAATAATAATGTATGAATAATGGCTGTGTGTAGCTGTCGTTTGTGTTTGCTTGAAAGATTTAAAGATATACATTTCATTATTAGAATTAATACTTTTAGTAATACAATTAATAAACAAAATTTCTTTTATTAGAAGTGTGAGTATTTTTTGCTAATGTTAGAATTATTTATGTGTGAAGGTATATAAATTTGGCGTAGTTAACCGACGTTTAATTTCGGAAAAACAAAACGGACGTCGGGGACCGGAGGCGATAATTCACGGGCTGCGGTTTTCCGTCCCTGCAATTTTTAGCAGATGGCACGTCTCGAGGACGTTTTTATGGTCCAATAATGCGTGTACAAATAGTTTATGGGGACGTTGCATTTTAGGGATGCCGCCGCCTCCACTGACCAACGCCGGTACGTGCTAGTATGGAAAAAAAAATCAGAATCTATATACTCGTATACAATCATATGTGTTAGTTAGCCTTTAACCCATTAACGGCCGAGCAATTATAGAGATAACTCTAAAAGTTGATTTTAGATAAAATTCTGCACTTCTTTTTATGATATTCATAAATGACTTATTGTATTACATACTCTGAATTTTTCTTTTTTTTGGTTTTGGCTTTTGCCTGGCCTTAGTTACGTAGACTATTGGCCAACGTCATTTTTTATTTTATTTATTCCATTTAAGTATTTAATTCTTTACACGCTTATGCAACTAATTATGGACGACACAGCACATTCACTCACTGGCACCCCCGGTGGGATTCGAACCAACGACCCTCTGGCCCAAGAGCAGGAGCTCTACTCACTGACCCACGAGGGTCCCAAAATTTTTCTTTTAAATATACATGATGTATATACAGGGTGGTCTAATTTTGATGTAGCTTATGGGCATCTCGGTAAATATAAGAGTTAGAAAAAACCTGAAGGCGCAATCGCGATCTCTTTTGTTGAGACTAGGATAATGCCGAAAAGAAAAATGCACCATCTTGTTTTTTTAGAAGTTTTTTTTTAGTTATGGGGCAAAATCTGGTTTATTGATTTTTAAATTTAATTAATGTCTTGCGTAATTTTTAAGATAGACAAAAACTATAAATACCTTTTTTTTCCTGTGGGGGCCGTCTTCCTTTCGGATCCGGATGCACTGCAGCCTAGGTGACTTATTGTATACCTTTTTAAGACACTTTTTAAGTAGAATCCATTGGCGTAGGCATTTTTTTAATTTTATGCACACATTTTCGAGATATGGCCAATTTTTTTATATGTAAATCATAGTTGAAAAGAGTGTTTTTTCACTGATTTCAAAAATGTACACTTTTGTGAATTTATCTTAAAAAACAGTGTGCCTATAGAGTACTAGCTTATATTTTTGATCATTGGTATGCTCAGTTTAAATTATTTTTCCATTACAACAGCAGTGTTCTGTTCTTGAAACAAAATAGAGCAAATTGATTTTAAATATAAATTTCGGTTGGTTGGGAACATTTTTAGCCGGTTTCATAATAATTGGGTTAAAGTGACTTTAATAAAAGTCAACTTCAAGTCAAAGTCGACTTTTAATATTGATGCGATTTATAATCAATTTCTGATCCCACTTTAATAAAAGTCGACTTTAAGGTACTAAATGGTACCGCCTTTTTATAGTTATTTTTATTTATTTATTTATAGTTATATTTATTATATAATGTTGTTATATAATGTTGCACAACCCTTATTTTAATTGTTTATACTTCAGTTATGTTTATGAATTGTATATACTTTTTGTTATTTGTCCTTTTATGGTATATCTGTTGGACAATAAAGATTGTTATTATTATTATTATTATTAAAATGTCACAACAAACAGTAAGTAAAAATAATAATTATATCATTTTTGTGAAATGAAAAGAAACTTTAGAATAAATTAGTTTTTATACGCGTGGCGCATGAAGTAAAATTTCGAGTTGAGAAAAGCCAGAATTTGGATTTGGACGCTGCGCGTCCAAATCCAAATTCTGGCTTTTCTCAACTCGAAATTTTACTTCATGCTTAGTCTGGGAGTGGAAAACACTCGTTCGACAATTGTCAATAGCTTGTTTTGTGTTTTTCTGTTTAATTAAAAAAAAATCAATATTATAAAAAGTTGTAAAATGGTAAATATTAAGAAAAGCTATGAACAAACAAACTATGACTTTTTCCAGTAAAAAATGACATCATCAATTTTTATAAAAATCTTGTAAATTCACGAAAAACGTCAACATTTTGAAAATCGAAATCTTCTAAATGTATGTAAGAGGTCCTAAAGTTTGAAAATCAACAAAAATCCATGAAATTGACGAAAATCCTCAAGATTAAATTATTTTATAAAATATTAAAGACATCAATTGTTCCATCTTAGAAATTCGTAAAAGATGTCGAAATTTTGAAGATTAACAAAAATCTTAAACATTCACGCAAACCGACAAATTTTCAAAAATTAACCAAAAGATCATCGACAATTTAAAAATTAACTAAAAGCGTGGGCATTTATGAATATCGTCTACGTTTTAAAATTTTACGAAAGTTTAGAATATGCACAAAAACTTCCGAGATTTTAAAAATTGGCGAAAAGCCATAAAAATTGTCCAAATTTTTAAAATTAAAGAAAATCATGAAAATCATCAGAATTTTGAAGATTAACTGGAATCTTGTAAATTCATAAAACAAAACGTCCAAATTTTTAAATTTAATACACATTTTATTAAAAAGTGTGTTACGATAAACTAAAACTGACAAGAAAACATTAACATTAAGTTCAAAGTTCCGAATTTTCATTACTTTTTTTTTTAATAATATACTGGGATTTTTTCTTTTAGGTAAACCGAGTATAAGCTATAAATTTGCCGACATCCGTTGTTTTTTAGATGAGTTCAATTTGAAGCTTTTAACGAGTGTTATCCATTCCCAGACTAAGCATGAAGTAAAATTTAGAGTTTAGAAAAGCCCCGTGAAAATTTGTCGAGGGTCGCGCAGCGACCTGAGACAAATTTTCTGGGCTTTTCTAAACTCGAAATTTTACTTCATGCGCCACGGGTATAAAACACTGATTTCAAGTGAGGTTCAAATATACATAAATTTCACAATATTTTAGTGTTTTATACGCGTGGCGCATGAAGTAAAATTTCGAGTTTAGAAAAGCTGGGAAATTTGTCTCGGGTCGCGCGGCGACTCAAGACAAATTTTCACGGGGCTTTTCTAACCTCGAAATTTTACTTCATGCTTAATCTGTAAATGGAAAACACTCATTTAAAGCTTTAAATTGAACTCTTTTAAAAAACAACGCGTATCTAAAGATTTAAAGAAAATAAACTGAATTTGGAATACGTATACTTTAATGAAAAACTTCCTGTATAAATAACACATTACAAACATTTGCAGCTTTAATTTTAGCGTTTTGAAATATTTGATTATCCTTTTATTATTTCTAGAAAATTCATTGTGCTTCAAAGTATAATTTCTTTTCAAAAATCGCATGTTGTTAAAATTAGTTCAAATCATTACACTTTATTAAAATAATACTATTTTTCATATTGCATTACAGAAATTTTACGTTTACGATCTGATGATGAAGGTTTTTTAAGTATTTTATTTAATATAATGATGAATAGTTACATAACACAAATTATAAATAACAAATTATGTTGAAGTGAAATTTACGTCAAAAGCAATATCCATTCCTAACGTTATGCAAAAATGCAACAATACCTTTCATCACTGAGAACTTCTTCAATTCGTTTTTGTTTTCTGGCGCTATTTCTTCTTAAGTTAAGGTTTTTAAAGGAAGAATTCCATTAAAATCATTAAAGGAATCAATTGTACAAACAAAGAGGAATCACGTTTGATTTAACTTGTTAACAGTGAGAACAACATAATTCACTGCAATAAAAAACAAATAAATTGTCACAATCGAAAAAGGTAAAACGTCTGTATCAATTTGCATTCAATTATTTGCTGAATTGGCTGAATGTACCATTTAACGAAATAAAATAAATTTAATAAATTTATCCGGTCGATTCAAGTAAACTTTTGTCTTTAATTTGTATTTGATAATCAAAGTTTGGGGGGGAAATCTGTACCGCTGAATGCATCAACACAATTTTCTGTTTAATTAATAGCCCTGGCTTTGCAGCCATGTCAAGCACGCGATTGGTTCTTTTTAACATTTGAGAATATTTTTAGGTTAGTTTTAAAGCCGGCTTGTCTATTGAAAGCCGCCTTTAACTTTAAAACCGACTTATGCTTTAAATTTGCATTATGAAACAGAATTTTATATTAAAGTCGACTTTAAATATTTAAAGTAGCTTTAACTTGATTATGAAACCGGCCGTTAAACCGCTTAGTTAGGTGGCCTGCTAAATCTCGAGAACTGACACTGTTAGATGTTTTTATGGGGATACCTGAAGAATAAAATTTACAAGCAGCCTATAATTAATTTAGACGTATTGGAGCAACATTTTCATGATTTTTATATAAAATGTTTTTAACATCAAATTTATAACGCCAATCGAGCTGTAAGAGATAGATGCCAGAGATGCATTAAAAGTAATGGTTATCAGTTCAAACATTTAAAATAAGTGTTTTTTTCTTAATAAATAAAAATTTTAATAAATATTTTAAATAAAATTATGTTCTGCCTAATAAAATATTTATTACTCAAAATAGAATTATTATTATTTAAGATAAATTCATAAAAGTATATATTTTTGAAATCAGTGAAAAACACTCGTTTCAACTGTGTCAAAGCCAACTATGATTTACATTTGAAAAAGAAAATATTTGGCTAAAACTCGAAAATGTGTGGCTAAAATAAAAAAAATGCCTACGCCACTGGATTCTACTCAAAAAGGTGTCTTAAGAAGGTATTTATAGTTTTTGTGTATCTCACAAACTACGCAAGATATTAATTAAAGTTAAAAATCAAGAAAACCCGATTTTGCCCTATAACTTCTGAAAAAAACAAGATAGTGCATTTTTGTTTTCGGCATTATCCTAGTCTCAAAAAAAGGGGTCGCGACTGCGCCATCGGTTTTTTTCTAACTCTTATATTTACCGAGATGCCCATAAGCAACATCGAAATTAGACCACCCTGTACTGTAAAATTACAAGCATTCGTCGATTTTATATAAAAACGTGCACTATGAAGTTTAGAACAAGTGATTCCACTCCCAGACTAAGCATGAAGTAAAATTTCGAGTTTAGAAAAGCCTGAAAATTTGGTTTGGCCGCTCCGCGAAGCGGAGCGGCCAAACCAAATTTTCAGGCTTTTCTAAACTCGAAATTTTACTTCATGCGCCACGCGTATTAAACACACAAATATTGTGAAGTCAGAAATGCACTCACATTATTTATTTTTAAATGAGTAATAATCGAAATATTTAAATAACAAAATATTGAAATTTTTCTTCATACATTTTCAAGTCAGGTCAAATAATATAATATATCAAATTAACTTATTTAGTAATATAATTAACCAAACATTTATAATGTTGCGTGTACGCATCAATGGCGCTTAATGGGTTAATACATATTTATTTATTTATTTATTTAGGGTATAAACCATTTTTAACAATATTTAACATTAATCAAATTCTTAGGTAAATAAAATTAATTAATTCTAAATTGCAAAGATGAAAAAAAATAACCAAATTATTTTCTGTTAATCTACAAACAATGAGTCCCAATTAATAAGACCACTAAAAAAGACAATAAATATCCATTGAAACAGCCACCTACCGCACAAACACACCGCCGAACATTGAACCATACAATAAAATATCCAAAATCCTATTTGTTACAATAAATTGCAGTTGACATAAAAAATATACATATAAATTAGTACAAAATATGCGCAAGATCAACAAATCATAACATTCACAATAACCTAAAACGTTGTATCCAAGTTTATGACTATCAAAGCTCTCCGAAATGACAAATAATTATTGGTAAACAGGTCAAAGTTAGGCGAAGAAAGCAAGCAGTTTGCTGAGTGCATTAATCTGGGTACGGAATTATTACTACAGCACGATGTTCTGTTCATTTTTTCTCTAAACAGAACCTTAGATAGTTAGAAAGCTTTTACCCGGATGCCAAAAGTCAAGATTGCCCAAAAGGGATGAGCAGGGAATTAACCCGATTAGAATCTTATACAGAAAGCACATATCAAAGACATTTCTGCGAAATAGTAATAAATCGATATCCAAATTGATTCTAAATACTTTATAATCAACATCAGAAGATTATATCTGCATTTTAATCGGATCTATTCGCAAGAACTTATTTTGCACTCTTTCGAGTGCGTTAACTAAATATTCTTGATATGGATACCATACCATTGAAACATGTTCCAACTGCGATCGAACTAAAGTTAAATATGAGATTCTAAACGTGTCAATTGCTAATTCAGATGTAATTCTAAAAATTAAACCTAACATTTTATAGGCCTTGTTGATAATATGTGTTATATGTGACTTAAATGAGATCGATTGTACGAAAATATACATTATTTATATACCTAGTAATAATATATTTATTAACGGGAAACTCGATTTTATAGAGAATATATATACAAAAAATGGTGATGTGTTCATCATAGTACTTTCCCCGTATATTGCGTATTAAATCACTTTT
Source organism: Philonthus cognatus (assembly GCA_932526585.2). Taxonomy (NCBI): domain Eukaryota; kingdom Metazoa; phylum Arthropoda; class Insecta; order Coleoptera; family Staphylinidae; genus Philonthus; species Philonthus cognatus. Next base: position 49,709,394 of record OW052247.1, on the reverse strand, counting down.
AAAATATTTGTAGCATTATTATTTTCAAAATGTCTTCAACTTTTTGATAACTACAACTTTTATTTGAAACATTTTTCAATTGGATCAACGCATATTGACACAAACCAATGACTAGATAAAAAACACTATTTATTGAATATCTCAAAAACTAAGAGTGCTATGACAAAAAGTGAAGAAACAAAAAATCTTTAATATTTTATTACCTACAACTTTTATTTGAAACATTTTCCAATTGTATCAACACACACACTGACACAAATCAATGACTAGATAAAAAACACTATTTATTAAATATCTCAAAAACTAAGAGTGCTATGACAAAAAGTAAATGAACAATATATCTTCATTTTACTAATATCTACAACTTTTATTTGAAATAATTTTTTGTTTGATGAACATTTATTGAAAAAATCTGAAAAAACTGAAAAACGCTAAGAGTAAAGTACCACTTCCGGTTTTCCGATTTTCACCAAAAGCTTTTCAGTTCTTTCGATTGTAACAAAAAGCTTAAGTTTTAAGTTTCATCTCGATATCTTTAGCGGTTTTTGCGGTACAGCGCACACAGACCCACACACAGCCAGACAGACAGACATTTTTCAAAAATGGTCTTATTCGACTCAGGGGACCTCAAAACGGATATTTCCGCTAAAAGTTTTGATTCGAAAATTTTCACGAAAAGAATACTTTCCCTTTGTATTACATACGGGGGAAAGTAAAAATATTATCATAAGCATGAAATAAAATTTCGAGTTTAGAAAAGCTTGCAATTTTATTTCATGCGCGCGGTATTAAACACTGAAATATTGTGAAGTTTAAAATATACTGTTAAAGCAAAATGCGAAAATAGTATATTTTGAACTTAACGTTAAATTAGTGTTTTATGTGCCTGGCGCATGAAGTAAAATTTCGAGTTTAGAAAAGCCTGAAAATTTGGTTTGATCGCTCCGCGCTTCGCGCTACGCGACCAAACCAAATTTTCAGGCTTTTCTAAACTCGAAATTTTACTTCATGCTTAATCAAGGAGTGGAAACACGTGTTAGAAGTTTCAAAATTAACACTTTTATAAAAATAACGAATGACTGAACATTTGCAGAGTATATGTCGGGATATGTATCCTTAAAAGAAAAATTCCCAGTATAATAAATCTACTAGTATTAACAGTATAGCTTTCTACATCGTTATACCCCATATTTAAAAAATCAAACAGTTTTAAGCTTTATATAACTGAGACATTATAAAGTGATTATAATTTATCATTATTAGGAGGAGTCTCGCGGATGGTGTGCACTAAATGTTATAACCCTATTGTGGTTTACGCAGATTAACATATGTGTCTTTGTGCATATTTGTGATTCATGTTTTGTGTCTTACATTTTAGTTATATGTTTTTGGCTCTACTTTGTAAATGGCTTGTCCGTTAATAAAGAATTATTATTATTATTATCAAACTAAAAATAATAATACGTTAAAAAACTTATCTTCATCAAACTTTTAGTTTGATAATAATACGTTAGAAAACTTATCATCATCAAACTTTTAGTTTGACAATGCCAATTCGTAAATAAATAATGTTTCAATAATTTGGAAAAATATATTGTAACGCTTCCGACTGAAATATTTGTGAAAAGATTTTGTATGGAAAAAAAAACAATTAATTCATACAAGTCTTTAATTGCCGACCGTGATTTTTTTGCGGCAAGTTATCAGTTTCAATTTCACAGGCGGAATGAGAATTAATACGTTATTCATAAGCCGGGCAAAAACCGGCGCCACTAAAGACAAAACAAGTTTAATTAATACAACATTAAAACAACAATATGTAACCTCCTTCCTCCTCCATGTGTTGTAATTAATAAAACAAAAAGTTAATTACCGAGCCCTAGCAAAACATCGTGTACATGTTACTACTACACGTTGTGAAATTATTCTTAGGTACGCATATGTTTGTTTTACATCGGAATGCTAATTATTTCACTATTCGCAGTGAGTTTTAGTTGTATGCATAAAATATTAGATTTCGCTTTAACCATAAAAAAAACATGTACCTATGCGGGGGTTGTTGATTTTTCTTCTGATAGCTTAAATCTGATAAAATATTAAAGATAACAAAATAGTTTAAACGAAACTAATCATAGCGTCTCTACAAATAGGAACAAACCAGTTTTTCCATGGCCTTCATATTTTCCGGTAAAATATCATGTTTTTCCTTCTATTTTTTTTTACCGGTTTTTCCATGGCCTACAAATTTTCTGGTAAAATATTATATTTTTCCTTATAGTTTTTTACAATATAAAATTACGATAATATTCGAGTAAACAATTTGTCTGGCCGAGCGGTTGAGCCGCCGGTTTCGCCAATCGGACACGGAGGTGATCTGGGTTCGATTCCCAGCGGAGGCGAGTAATTTTTCTAACGAAAAATACTCGTCTCCGGTTCCATGGATGTGTGTGAATGTGTTGTGACGTCCAAATTAGTCGAAATATATGTTAATATAGATATTATAAATCAAGGTTAGTGGCTGAATGGTAATACCTATGCCAAACAAACCAAAAAAAAAAAAAAAAAACAATTTGTCATATGTAATAAGATTACTAAAATAATAAATACACAAATTCGAAAGTTGGTGAACGATCCTAATTTCAGCCGGTCAATGTGAGAAATTGAAAAAGATGCATGGGATTCGTTTGTCTGGATTATTCAGAATTTCCTAGCTAATAAGTGGGATGTTGATTACGTTGAGCACGCTGAAGAGATGTTGTCTCACTTTCAGCAACTTGGATGCAACATGAGCATCAAAGTGCACTTCCTGCGCAGCCATTTAAATCATTTCCTGAAAATCTAGGTGACTTGAGTGAGGAACAGGGCGAACGATCGCACCAAGATATTCGGACAATGGAGGAACGATACCAGGTTCGCCGGAATGCACATATGATGGCAGATTTTTGTTGTAGCATTCAAAGTAGCACTTCGTCGTTTAAAAACTGTAGAAAATCATATAAAAGAAAATTTTAGAATTTGTAGTTTTGTTGTAATTAAATATTTTTCAATGGTGAATGCCGCTTTTTCTCAGAAACCAGCCCCCGCCCCTTGTAACTCAAAAACTAGAGCTGATACATAAAAACTGATAACATATTTGAAATCAGCGTCAAAAATTAGCTCAGAATCATGTAAAATATTCCATGCAACAGAAATGCTGTTGTGCTGTGTGATATAATAAATAAATAGGACACACCATATATCAACTTTTTGGATTCCTTCTTTAAACTGAATACCAATGAATTCGCCGCACGTCTTAAGATTTTCGTTCATTTTGAAGCTTTTAAGGACTGGTTCCACTCCTAGATTAAGCATGAAGTAAAATTTCGAGTTTAGAAAAGCATAAAATCTGGTTGGGTCACGTAAATTTTCAGATATTCCTTGTTTTATTTTTCAAGTTAAATTTTAAGCTTTAAACGAGTGTTATCCACTCCCAGGTTAAGCATGAAGTAAAATTTCGAGTTTAGAAAAGCCTGAAAATTTGGTTTGGTCGCGTAGCGCGAAGCGCGGAGCGACCAAACCAAATTTTCAGGCTTTTCTAAACTCGAAATTTTACTTCATGCGCCACGCGTACAAGACATTGATTTCAAGCGATGTTTACTCGTTCACAATATTTTATTGCTTTCAGTGTTTAATACGCGTGGCGCATGAAGTAAAATTTCGAGTTTAGAAAAGCCTGAAAATTTGGTTTGGTCGCTCCGCGCTTCGCGCTACGCGACCAAACCAAATTTTCAGGCTTTTCTAAACTCGAAATTTTACTTCATGCTTAGTCTGGGAGTGAAAAATACTCGTTTTACGCTTCAAAGTGAAATTTTACTTCATGCGCCACGCGTACAAGACACGGATTTAAAGTGAAGTTAAAAATGATACTTTATCTTTAATTAATTTGATGTTTACGCTTTTGAACTTCACGATATTTAAGTGGTCTATGCTTTATAGAGTTTAGAAAAGTATAACTATTTGGATTTTTATGAACATGCTGTATATACAAGTATATTACATCGAACCAATTGACTCTCAATCAAAAATAATTCCATATTTTGTTTGGGGCAAGTAAAATAGTAATAATCCTCAAAATCAACATACATTAAGCAATTGCATAGGCAAGTATCGTAAAAAAATCAAATTAATAAAATAAGAGCACTTATATGTATATATCACTTATAATTTGTTTTATGAACTCCTTGGAAAGCAAACTGCTGTAAACATACACACACACACACACACACACACGTATTTATAAATAAGATATCAACGGAAAATATTATCATCACCGACATGCGAGCTTTCATTAATGAGCGTAATGAGCTTTACGGGGGTCATTACGTAAACACACACACAGCCGCACACCGAAATCGTAGCCAAAGTTTTATAGATTCTGGGAATTTGTTGTGTATAATAACGTATTGATTGTACGTGCTCGAATCTGGATGATTATGTAAAAATAAGAATATTAAAACACTGAAAACTACATATAATTCCTACAAATTATTACCTGCTGCTTTATTGATGGGTTAATAAAGTCTGTGATTCTGTCACAAAACACGAAGGGTACAACAGGAGTATAGTGTAATTTTCTTAAGTGTGTTTTATTATTTATTTATAAAATGTATAGATTTTATATTTGAGAATGTTTGATTTGTATTTTAGTTCCAATTTTATGTCAATATTAATAAACATATTAAAAACATGGGTAAATAATTATAGCCTCAAATTATTAAGGCTGTAATTATTTCCCACGTTTTTGTTATGTTTATTAATATTGACATAAAAGTGGAAAAGACTAATAGAAAACACTACGCTGGACGCCGGGACACACAGGGGAGGATGGCAACGAGAAAGCCGATGCTCTGGAAAAGATTGGATCACGCAGACCCTACATTGGACCAGATCCAATGCAACCGATTCCCAAAAAATCAATAAGACCAAGCGCAAAAGAGTGGACCCTAGAAAGACACACCGAGCGCTGGAAAAACCTGACAGGGCATAGACACAGTAAACTACTGATGGAAAAACCCTGCCAAGAACTAGCAACTGAGGCCCTCAGACTCAGTAGAAACAACCTTAGAATAGTCACAGGACTGATAACTGGACACTGTACCCTAAGGAAGCACCTGCATAACATGAAACTGTTCACAGAAGATCCAATATGCAGACACTTCCCGAAGGGAAAGATGATCGAAAGGCTGCTGGGACTAGCCAAGGAAACAGAGCTTTTTGATTAACTACGGTAACGGAAGAAGTACAATAAGCCACACGGCTGCGGTGCTAGGGCAGAAATAACCCTAACTTCCGTTTCCTGCCCCTAAAAAAAAAAAAAAAAATAGAAATTTTAAAGATATTATAACAAAGTAAATAACATCCTTATTACACTCTTAAAATTGCCTGCTAACGTTTAGTATTGCATGCATTAAGGTAGTTAATGTTTAACACATTTGTTATATACAGGGATGTTTTCTTTTAGTTCTACATATATCGATTTATACGCTATGAATTTTAAAGGATTTGTTGATTTTTAAAAACGTTCAATTTAAAACTTTTAACGAGTGTTTCCACTCCTAGATTAGGCATGATGTAAAATTTCGAGTTTAGAATCGCCTGAAAACTTGGATTAGTCGCTCCGCGAACCAGATTTGCAAGGATTTTTCGTAGTTGTGTCAAATTTTGACGTTACATGACAATGTCATACTGTTTAGGTCACGAGTATATTAGTGTTATTTGTTTTAAAAAAGCTTTAAATGATAATTTGTTGTGAATTTTTTCTTTTAAATATACATATCCCAATTACGTGTTGTAGATTTTTGAATATTCGCTGTCTTCTTAAAAGAAGTCAATTTGAAGTTTAAACGAGTGGTTTCCACTCCCAGACTAAGCATGAAGTAAAATTTCGAGTTTAGAAAAGCCTGAAAATTTGGTTTGGTCGCGTAGCGCGAAGCGCGGAGCGACCAAACCAAATTTTCAGGCTTTTCTAAACTCGAAATTTTACTTCATGCGCCCCGCGTATACGATACTGATTTCAACCGAAGTTTACTCGTTTATAATATTTGTGCTTTCAGTGCTTAATACGCGTGGCGCATGAAGTAAAATTTCGAGTTTAGAAAAGCCTGAAAATTTGGTTTGGCCGCTCCGCGCTTCGCGCTACGCGACCAAACCAAATTTTCAGGCTTTTCTAAACTCGAAATTTTACTTTAGCTTTGTCTGGGAGTGGAAAACACTCGTTTTATGCTCCAAATTGAAAAAAAGCGTATGCATATGTACCTACCTAACCTACCTAATAGAAAATTCCCTGTATGTATACTTAAAAAAAAAATCCCTGTATTAACAGATTAATCTGATAACTATTTAAAAGTGTGATTCTTTTAGCAATCTACAACAAGTTAGTCTTACAAAGACTATATCAAACACTCATTGAAACAACTACTTCCGGAGCCAATACCCCGACGGACATTGAATTATACAACAAGTGTTTGCTGTTACATGCAGTAACCTACTGCAAATGCAACAATTTGAGTCAAATTATTCAGGCCATCTATAGACGCGTTTCGAGATTTATCTCTCATCAGTATAGCTTTACCATTCCCTCTAAGTAATTTGACACCTTAGACTGGCGGTCACGTTACCGTTCAAACATAAGTATAAATGAAATTACCAATTCTTGGTTGCAGAATACTTCAAACATTAAAAGTGCGATTCTTTTCGCAATCTACAACAAGTTAGTCTTACAAAGACTATATCAAACACTCATTGAAACAACTACTTCCCGAGCTAATACCCCGACAGACATTGAATTATACAACAAGTGTTTGCTGTTACATACAGTAACCTACTGCAAATGCAATAATATGCATGTAACAGCAAACACTTGTTGTATAATTCAATGTTCGTCGGGGTATTAGCTCGGGAAGTAGTTGTTTCGATGAGTATTTGATATAGTCTTTGTAAGACTAACTTGTTGTAGTTTGCGAAAAGAATCGCACTTTTAGTGTTTGAAGTATTCTGCAACCAAGAATTGGCAATTTCATTTATACTGATGACTATTTGCTAAATCTACTCAATACGCATTCGATTCAACTAACATTTTCGTTTGAGCTTACACAAAATCAACATAAACGCATTATTTATTTCTGTAAATACCTGAACTATTTACTAGATGTGGAAATTGGAATTATACCACTTAAACTCACATTTAAAATGATTGTGCACATTAATTAAAATGATTTGGGGCTGGGTTTTTGCAGATTTAGTTTTACAAAGACATTGTCAACATGTGAAGTTTAACCTTAAAATTTTAAAGCTGCATATCGGAACATACATTTTCGCGTTTTTCGTTTAAAAACCTTAGCAGACATATTATGAAGTTTTCTGTCTCTTTTCACACACGTGAAGAAAGCACTACAAATCAATCCAAATGTTCAGGTATTAAAAAAATGACAACAAAGAAAATTGTCATAACAAAATATTTTTTTTTCTTCTTGGCTAGTCCAAATGGCAGGCTCAACATTGTATTACGATAAGGCAAGGATACCATAACAAAATAAAACTAAGAATGAAATGGTGTGTGGCGTATGGGCATATTATCTGCTCCTTTCCCTGTTGAAATCCTTGCTACGGCCATGGAAACTAAATTATTATATTGAGCAGACATCCATTTTCCAAATTTCTCTATACATATTTTACACATTTTCGATTTCATATAATAATATCATTAATATTTTAGTAGGCAATAAAAATTGATGATTTCATTCTTTCACTATATTTTTTTCTTTTTGCCTGTGTGGATGATATTCATATATCCAGGTATATGGAGAACGTCAAAGATTTGCATAAATTAATTGAAAAAGCTTTATTCGAAGTGTACGTTTCTGAGTTCGAAGCTCACGTTGCACATATAGACGAAATTACATTTCCATATTTCATTTCGCCTATCTGGATGGATAGAGAGAGAGAGTGAACACAGTGGAACTTGCTTTCGAACTAATGCCTCCAAATTAGTTTTTGAGGGATGAGTCGCAATTTTAACGCCGGGTACGCTTCATGCAGAGTGCATCCATTTATTCTTACACGTGAAATTAAAGGAAACTGCATGTATTTACAGAGTCTGCATGATATTAATAACTTGAAATAATTAATTCTCTTTACCTTCACCAAGATTCGTATTATAAAATATCGTGTATGTCTGTACATAATTATCTCTAAGCTTTCCATGTCTTGTATTATTATGTCTATCATGATAAGGAATATTTAAAAAAATAAATCTCCGGAATAAAATATGCCATTTGTCTAACTTAGTTTACGCAAGGAGAGCCAATGCCCATGGGAGAACTGAAAATCAAGTAGAAACGGAGAGACTATGGTTAGGATGTGGGGTACGAGTGTGTGGCTTCGCAGAAACACCCTGTATATCCAGTTAGCCAGTCTCTGTATAAAATTTGGTAACAGCGTTTGGATGCGGCATCCAAAAGCAAGACCGGTGATTGGTGTATACAGGGTGACGCATTTAACGTGTTTTTCGCAAATATTTCGAAAACAAAACATTTGACGCAGAAATTACCTGAGTAAAAAATAATCATACAGATTACAACGCCGTAAATCAGGCTGACAAAAAAAAATTGTTAGATAAATTATTCTTATTTTTTACGAGGAATCTGAATCTGCAATCAAATATAGGACTTCCCGTTAAAAAAATTGAGTTGACATTGTTTTAGCGATAACAGCGCCACCTGTGAGAAAACCAATATTACATAATTACGGCTCCTTTCTATACAATTACTTTTCACTAAGGTAATTTCTGCGTCAAATGCTTTGTTTTCGAAATATTTGCGAAAAACACGTTAAATACCCCACTCTGTATACACCAATCACCGGTCTTGCTTTTGGATGCCGCATCCAAACGCTGTTACCAAATTTTATACAGAGACTGGCTAACTGGATATACAAGGTGTTCCAGCGAAGCCACACACTAAAAGTATATGAACTTCTTATTAATGTATTGTATCGTAATCGTGTGTGCTCGTTTCAATGAAAATGTTTTCAAAACTTAAAACTTCCGGTTATACCGGAAGTGAACACCAACTCCCTTATTTAAAATGGAATGCTGTATTTTTTTATTAAGAATTTGGATTCTACATTACATTCTATGAAGAAAATCATTGTAACATAACCTCCAAATTTAACTGTTCTAGAGAAATTTGACATTTGGTTAAAATTTAGTGCTTTTTAGTAATTCACTTAAAAATTCGTATTTCCGAACAGATACAAATCGTAGGGATGCCACGTTGGCTTAAAAAAGCCAATACCTGAAGATACCCAATGGTGATACATTTTTGGAATAATAAAATACAGAGTGTTCAAAATTTCATCCCACATTTAGTCAACTTTAAATAAATAAATCTCGATTTTTTCAAATAAAACACCCTGTATATATTGACATATTCTGACACAGAATTTAATTCTGTATTGATCTATACTAGCATTCCCTCTACCTATCTTCTTTCGTTTTCAATATATTTTAATTTAAATTCAACTAATGAAAATAATACGATTTCAAATTAATGTTTTAGGTGCACTTAATGCAAATAAAAGTTACTGAATAAAATTATGGAAATATTATTTAGTCAACTTTAAATAAATAAATCTCGATTTTTTCAAATAAAACACCCTGTATATATTGACATATTCTGACACAGAATTTAATTCTGTATTGATCTATACTAGCATTCCCTCTACCTATCTTCTTTCGTTTTCAATATATTTTAATTTAAATTAAACTAATGAAAATAATAAGACTTCAAATTAATGTTTTAGGTGCACTTAATGCAAATAAAAGTTACTGAATAAAATTATGGAAATATTTTGCAAGTCTTGATCAAATTTGTAAATTATTAATAATCAATACGAATAATTAGAGCATATTTTAGTTGAATTGGAATAAATTCCTTAAGAAAAAAAAAAATGTTATCAAAAGCAACACTGTGTAAAATTATAAACGTTTAAATTATCAAATACTAAAAAGTGACTAAAGAAGGCTTTGAAACTTTTTTCGAATCAGTCAATAATGAAGCTGCAATTAGCTAGTGATTACTAAACTAATAAATCTCCATATTAGGTCATTTCAAAATAAACACTTGTTTAGTTTCATGTTGTATTCAGTTTCCTGACTCGTGTTTCGGTCAATGACGACCATTCTCAAAGGAATTACAAAAATAACAAATTAAAAAGAAGAGGTTACAATGTTTTCCAAGGCATACTAATTTTTTTTAAATATAATTTTAAATAGAAGATTTATTGCAATTTATTTTCGACGACAATATTTTTGAAAAACAACATATTGGGCGTTTTATTGGATTCTGAAAAATAATGTCTAATGTAATAAAAATAAAACATTACAGGCAGCCGTTTAAACATTTTAAATTGGCTATTATTTGGCAATTAATCTATTATTAAAAAAAATGAATATTAATGTCATTTTTTAGTATTCAAACCTTTTAGTATTTAAAGCCTTTGGTTTTTAGTTCAAGAAAATCGGTCAATAAATAACAATTTCATTTATACTTAATAAATAACATATTTATCGCGTTTTTTTATCGCGTTTTTTTTTTATCGAACGCCCGGTATATACTTCATATTTCTAATTGTATTCCACGAGGAAAAGATACAATAAGAAATCTAATCTATTTTTCCATTTAAATAAAGCATAATAATTCACTGATTATAGAGGCTTCTACTTCGTTATACATTGTTGAACATAAATAAAACACTGTTTATCACTTTGTTTGTATAACAATTGGTTTATTTGGTGACTATAGTTTCGATACTACACGTATCATTATCAAACCGTTTGATAATGATACGTGTAGTATCGAAACTATAGTCACCAAATAAACCAATTGTTATACAAACAAAGTGATAAACAGTGTTTTATTTATAAAGCATAATAATTCTAATCTCCCCAATTTTCTTTAATGAATAATCCAAACCATCGTGTTTTCTTAATATTCATAATTTTACAACTGTTCTTAATTTTACTATTTTTTGTCTATAAAACAGAAACAAAACAAATAAGATATTGACAATTGCCAAACGAATGTCTTCCACTCCCAGACTAAGCATGAAGTAAAATTTCGAGTTGAGAAAAGCCCTAAGAATTTGGATTTGGACGCGCAGCGTCCAAATCCAAATTCGGGCTTTTCTCAACTCGAAATTTTACTTCATGCGACACGCGTGTAAAACACTGATCTCAACTAAAATTCCAATGTTAACATCTTAGCAGTTTTCCTGAATTTTCTAACTTTTTGTTAATCTTTTAATACTTTAAGACTTGTTCTCGATTTATAAAATTCAAAATGTTTTTGAGATTTTCAATATTTTGAGAATATCTTAAGATTTTATGTAACTATTTATTTATATATCAATAAAAACGTTTTAACTTTGTTTGTATAACACAGTTTATTTTTATTTGACTGCAGTTTCGGCAAATTTTGCTTGCCATTATCAAACATGAAGTGACTAAAACTACGTACAAAACAGGTATATATACAAAAATGATTAGAGAAAAACAAACTACAAAACAGCTGTAAAAATGGGTTTTTATTGATAAATTAACATGTATAACGAAGTAGAAGCCTCTACAATACAAAAGTTATTTCTTTATATAAACATTAGTTGTGTAATTTAAAGTGTATGAATTTGTTTAATGGCTTATGCAAATATATACTTCATATTTCTATTTGTATTCCACAAGGAAAAGATACAATAAAAAATCTAATCCAATTTCCCATTTAAATAAAGCATAATAATTGTAATTACCCCAATTTTCCTCAATGAATAATCCAAACCATCAATTCTTCATTTCGCGAAATTCAAGAATCCCCCGGTTGATTCGTTTCCCGGGGATCCGAAACTTCATTACACGTCTTTCAGGAAAGTTTGCGCCCCTCCTCCCGCACACTCCCTTCACTACTTCACTTCTTGATATACACGATGAATTCATAATGAGCCCATTCAGCAATCTTACGCAAATATAATAATTACGTAGTCAAGTGAATTCAGCCATTTTCCGTGGAAAGGAAATTCGTGACAGATCCCTCAATGGGGATTCAACTATTCATCGACAGTCAACCGTGTCCCGACATTCGAAAACTTCCAAATCAGCCTCCCTCGCCACCACCCCCCGTATCAAAACTTTCGAAAACATCCTGAATTATTTCATTTCACACAGAATATTGATCCTGACGCTTTCCGAGTGTCAATTTAAATTTTGAACGGGGAGGGTTTTCCTTATTGTTGTTGGTCTAAAGTTGTTTGGTGCAATTTTTATGAGTTTCAGTGTGAGTTAGTTATGGTTTTTTTATAAACTCAAGTCGAGAGAATTCTATTCGAGAGTGTATGTTACAATTTGCGTCACCTAGTCGTAAAGTGGCTAATAAAAAATTAAGAAATCCAGTTTTTTAGGTCAAGTTATAATAAAACCAACAAAAAGCAAATATTCAGGCTTTTCTTAACTCGAAATTTACTTCATGCCTAATCTGGGAGTGGAAAACCCTCATTTAAAGCTTTAAATTAAATTATTTAAAAAAAATCAAATTTTATAAGATTTTAAATATTTCATTGTATAATTCAATATCCGGAGGTGTATTTGCACGGGAAGTAGTTGTTTCAATGGATATTTATCGTCTTAAGTTGTCTTATTAATTAAGACATTGTTTGCATTTTCACGAATAGTTTTTTCGTAATTTTATATATTATGTTTAAAGTGTGCAAACTATAAGAAGCGTAAGCTTATTTTCTCGAATTCAAATAGTTTTGAATTTGAATTTATTTTATTCTTCAGTTTGTTAGACGATTTTCAAAGGAATAGTTTATGGGTTCCGTTCAAAATCTTAATATTTATGTTCATTTTCCTGACTTTTGTTATTAGAGTAAGAATAAGAAGAAACTTGAATTTTATTACACTTGAAAATTACTGTTAAAACACATTTTCTTGTTTTTAAACTGATTCAATTATAATTTATGTCTAAAAGGTCGAAATAAAAGATTTATTATCATTTCTGAAAAATTTCCTCAGTGAATGTTAATTGGTTTATCCCGTGAGTGCACATAAAATGTCGAAAAAAGGACAGTAAAAAGAAGCACTGTTACCGTTATAATGACATAATACTTTATTCAGGGCCTTAAAAAATAATAAAACAAATCGTAAAGTCCTTCCAAAAATTTCAACGTGGAGCAGCATTAAGTCGTAATAAGATTACAATAAAATCCACACCAGAAAAGGAAACGCACTAATTTCAATTATGTAAATGTTCGACTATTAAAAAATATTCAGGGAATTATTCTTTGAAGTATACACATCCCGGTGTATAGACTGTATATTTTTAGAAATTTATAAAAAGCGTTTAATTTAAAGTTTTTAACTGACTAAGTTTTAGAAATGTAAATATCAGTTAATATTTCGTAGCTTCTTTATTAAAAAATGCAATTTAAATTAAAATTAGTGTGTTAAATGTTAAGCTACCTGTAAGTATTTTTTTTAAAACCATCCACAGAGTTTCTTAGAAGAATGCCCCAGAATGAAATTGTAAAGATCCTTCATTTATTGCACAATTAGATTATTTGTGGATTTTTAAAATTAATATCAACACCTGGGTTGATATTAATTTTAAAAACCTACAAATAATCTAATTGTGCAATAAATGAAAGCTCTTTACAATTTCATTCTGGGGCATTCTTCTAAAAAACTCTGTGGATGTTTTGATCGGGTCCTAATTTTAACTAATACAAAAATATTATCCACGTTCGTTGCTTTGCACTGCTGAAAAATTCGAAATTTAAATTGAAACTAGTGTAGATGTAAAAAAGTGAACGAAAACTAGCGTAAATAGTGGCAAAAATTGTGTGAATGTTTTAAATGGCTCCTGTTAGAATTAATTTCTTCTAATAATTCTCCCTCTTATATTAAAGTAAATAACGAACATTTGTTTATTTTTATTATCTGAGTGGATTAGTCGAGTGGATAACAGAAAAGACCAAAGTGATGGATTTAATGCAGCACACGGGCACTTGAAAGTTTACGATTCTGATACTTATTGGTAGTTATTTTAAATTTATCGCTCCATTATTTGGACCTTTAAAAAAGGTAATCCCGTCAACACCGACATCGCCATCGTCACGATTTTACTTCAATAGCGCTTGATTAATGATCCACTAAAATTATTTACTTGATCATTTATTACACCGAAGTATCTCTCCTTTTTTAGTAAAACAAATTTATTGTGTAATATACTAAGCGATTTTAATTTAATTATTTAATCAAGAAAACAAAAATCAATAACTTGAAATTTTTTTATTCACACTAAAACTATCAACGATTTTCAGTGTTAATTCAGTGCTCATTCCGTTTAAGAATGCGAAGATCTTAAAAGATATTTTAATGTCTGTGGACTTTATCTGTGTGACTAAGTAATTTGCCTAAAAGTAATGCCATCTCGACACCTTAATTTACTTTTGATAAGTTAAACAAGTCGTTTCTTTGGATTTTTATTTTTATGTGGACAAGTGTATTCCAATTTCTTGCCTATCTAAATGGAATGAGTTCTGACAAACTAAATATTTAATTTCGTATTGTTCTTCTTCATGTATATATTTTAAAGACTATACGACTTCCTGTTATACCGGAAGTAAACACCAACTACCTTATTTTTAATGGAATGCAATATTTTGTATTGTGAATTTGGACTCTACATAAAGTTATATGAAAAAAATCATTAACTAACATAACCTTCAAATTCCACCGTTTTCGAGATATTTTATATTTAGTTAAAATTAAGTGCCTTTTCATAATTCATTTAAAAATACGTATCTCCAAACAAAAAAAAAATCAAAAAGATGTCATGTTGATTATAAATAGTCAATACCCGAAGGTACCCAATGGTGATTTATTTTTGGAATTTTAAAATACAAAGTGTTCACAAATTAATCCCACATTTAGTCAATTTTAAACGATTAAATCTTGATTTTTACAGAGGTCAATGTTACAGTTTTAATTACATTACACAATCATTATCGATTTTTTAATTATTTTATTTGCAAAAAGTAAGGCTACAAAATGTACACAATTTATTGCAGGCTTTGTAACCTTACTTTTTGATCACCCCTCGTATATATAAAGTGAGAAGCTAACATAAACTTGCTTATTTCAAACGGAATGCCAATTTTTTTATTTCGAATTCGACTCTACATACAATTCTGTACAAAAAATAATAACATAACGTAATCTACAAATTTAACCGTTTTCGAGATATTTGACGTTATATACAAAAATCTAATGCTTTTATTTTAAAATTCATATCTCCGAACAAAAAAAAATCAAAGGGATGAAATGGTGGCTGTTAAAAACCAATACCGAAAGGTATAATTGTGATTTATTTTTTAAATAATAATTTACAGTGTTCAAAATCATATTAATTCAACTTTAACCACATCAATCTCGATTTTTTTAAAAGGAACATACTATATATTTTTATATACTCCGGCGCAGAATTTAATTCTGCATTGATCTGTATTAGCATTCCCTACACCAATCTTCTTTTGTTACACAGATATTTTTATTTAATTAAATAAAACTAGTAAAAATTATATAAAGTTTGAAAATTTTGTCAACTTTAAGCGATTAATTCTCGATTTTTTCAAATAAAACACCCTGTACATTTTTACATATTTCGACGTGAAATTGAATTCTGCATTGATTTGTGTTAGCATTTCCTATACCTATCTTCTTTTGTTTCTGAGATATTTTCATTCAAACGAAACTAGTGAAAATAATAATAGGTTTCCGAATTAAGTCAACTTTAAACTATTACTTCTCAACTTTTTTCAAATACAACACCCTGTATATTTTTACACATTTCGGCGTGAAATTCAATTCTGCGTTGATTTATGTTTATGTTAGTTCCCTATACCTACCTTTATTTGTTACTAAGATATATTCATTTAAATAAAATTAGTGAAAACAATTATAAATAATTGGTAATCACTCACTACTTGCAGCTTAATTATTTACTTAACCAAATAATAGTTGAGATAATGAAAAAAACAAGCAATTTTTGTATAAACAGTATTCAGTTTTATGTTATAGAAACTGTTATAGAAACTAAAAAATCTAGAGATTTTTATTTGGCAATAACTCATCAATTGCTGTTTTGTTATTGAAACCATAAAAAATTAGATTTTAGAAAAGTTGTAGCTAGTAAAAAAACAACCAACTTTTGTATCAACAATTTTCACCTCAGCTTTTTTGTTTATGATCTAGAAGCTAAAATGTCAAGAAGAGATTTTTATTAGACAATTGCATCTTAGTTATTAACTCAATCAAACAAAGTTTCAAACAAAAGTTGTAGCCAACTCCGCTCTTTTGTTTTTGATCGAAATTCGATAATTACGAACGAGTGTCTTCCACTCCCAGTCTAAGCATATAGTGAATTTTCGAGTTTAGAAAAGTCCTGAGCAAAATTTGGTTTGGTTGGTTGGTTTTTTTTTCAAATACAACACCCTGTATATTTTTACATATTTCGTCGTGTAATTCAATTCTGCCTTGATTTGTGTTAGCATTTCCTATACCTACCTTTTTTTGTCACTGAGAAAATAGCTGAAAATAATAATAAATAATGGGTAATCACTCACCAATTGCAGATTAATTATTTACTTAACCAAACAAAAGTTGTATATAATGAAAAAAACAAACAACTTTTGTATTAATAGCATTCACATGAGTTTTTGTTATAGAAACTAAAATAAAAAATCTAGAAATTTTTATTTGGCAATATCATTAATTGCTGTTTTGTTATTGAAACAATCAAAAATTAGTTTTTAGAAAAGTTGTAGCTAGCAAAAACACCACCAACGTTTGTATAAACAATTTTTTACCTCATCTTTCTTGTTTATGATCAAGAAGCTAAAATGTCGAGAAGAGATTTATATTAGACAATTGCATCTTAATTATTGACTCAATCAAAAAAAGTTTTAAACAAAAGTTGTAACCAAACTCGCTCTTTCGTTTTTGATTGAATTTCGATAATTGCGAACGAGTGTCTTCCACTCCCAGGCAAAGCATGAAGCTTGGTCGCCAAATTTTGCCTAGGGCTTTTCTAAACTCGAAATTTTACTTCATGCGCCACGCGTAGTAAACACTGATTTCCACTGCAGTTCAAACTATATAGAAACATATTAACTTAATGAAAAAATGTTCAAATAAAAGTTGTAGCTAATGAAAAAATACACAACTTTTGTCAAACTCACTCATCAACTGCTGTTTTGTTATTGAAACAATCAAAAATTAGTTTTTAGAAAAGTTGTAGCTTGCAAAAAAAACAACCAACTTTTGTATAAACAGTTTTTACCTCAGCTTTTTTGTTTATGATCTAGAAGCTAAAATGTCTAGAAGAGATTTTTATTAGACAATTGCATCTTAATTATTGACTTAATTAAAAATGTTTCAAATAAGTTGTTGCCAGCTCCGCTCTTTGGTTTTTGATCGAATTTCGATAATTACGAACGAGTGTCTTCCACTCCCAGGCTAAGCATGAAGTAAAATTTCGAGTTTAGAAAAGCCCTGAGTAAAATTTGGCTTGGTCGCGCAGCGACCAAGCCAAATTTTGCTTAGGGCTTTTCTAAACTCGAAATTTTACTTCATGCGCCACGCGTATTAACACTGATTTCCACAGCAGTTCAAACTATATAGAAACATATTAGCTTAATAAAAAAATGTTTTAAATAAAAGTTGTAGCTAATGAAAAAATACACAACTTTTGTTTAAGGAACTAAAAAGTGTAGTGGAGATTTATTACGGTAAATACTTTGTTCACTGCACTCTTGATGACACGAAATTATAATATTAGGTAATTTCAAATTCAATCCACAACCACATAATATAAATCCACAACCACATAAAAGGTTTGAATACTAAAAAATGACATTAATATTCATTTTTTTTAATAATAGGTTAATTGCCAAATAATAGACAATTTAAAATGTTTAAACGGCTGCCTGTAATTTTTTATTTTTATTACATTAGACATTATTTTTCAGAATCCAATAACGCTCAATATGTTGTTTTTCAAAAATATTGTCGTCGAAAATAAATTGCAATAAATCTTCTATTTAAAATTATTTAATAAAAAAATAGTATGCCTTGGAAAAAATATTCGAATATTCTAATTTTAAAAGTATGGACTTCTCTTTGAACCAATGTTTTATGCCCGTGGCGCATGAAGTAAAATTTCGAGTTTAGAAAAGCCCCGTCAACATTTTTTTCTACGCGGGGCTTTTCTAAACTTAAAATGTCATTTATTGTAAGATTATGTCTAACTATTCAGGTTTGACATAACACATCAAAGCCTCGTTGTCTGTAAGTCGTAAGTACCAATTGATATATTTTACAGGAGAAATATAAAACGAGAATGAAAGTACTACGGTACTTATGACGTTTCGATCATTGAGTCCCCGTTTCTGCCACTTGTGGCATTTATTATACAAGTAAAGCATGTCCTTTAGAACATATTCCGTATATAAAACGCATTACTTAAAAATTGGCACTTACAACTTTTTGCATATAACACGCTTCATTTGTCCCTTTTTTTTTCAAGGCACACTAATTATAATTTTTAAAAAATCGATATTAATTTTATTTATATATATAGTATTTAAACGGCCATTATTATTTATTGACCGATTTTATTGAACTAAAAACCAAAGGCAATGGCCGTTTAAATACTAAGAAATAAGATTAATATCGATTTTTTTCAATAATAACTTCATTGCCTAATAAAACATAAAACATTGCTTAAAATTTTTAAACAGCTTCCTGTAATTTTTTATCTTTATTAAATAAAACATTATTTTTCTGAATTCAATAATACCCAATATTTGTTTATTCAAAAATATTGTCGTCGAAAATAAATTTAAATAAATAGTCTATTTAAAATTATATTTTTTAAAAATAAAATTAGTGTGCCTTAAAAAAATATTCGAATACATTAATTTTAAAAGCTCGGACTTCTCTTTGAACCAGTGTTTTATGCCCGTGGCGCATGAAGTAAAATTTCGAGTTTAGAAAAGCCCCGTGAATATTTGTCTCGGGTCGCTGCGCGACCCTCGACAAATTTTCTACGCGGGGCTTTTCTAAACTCGAAATTTTACTTCATGCTTAGTCTGGGAGTGGAAAACACTCGTTTGATCGACAGACATTATTTTTCTAAGCCCAATAATGCGCAATATTTTGTTTTTCAAAAATATTGTTGTCGAAACAAAATTAAAACAAACCTTCTATTTAAAATTAACTCATTAGTCGCCTATTTCCAAAAACCCCTAAATCCATGGTATCAAATGGATTTGGGGGTTTTTGGAAATAGGCGACTCAAATAACAGAGCAATCGCGTTGTGCGTTTTTTTATCGAACACCCGGTATTTGTATAAGCTGGGCAATAAAATTAAGCACAAGTCTTATAACTATTTTTTTAAAACAAACCTTCTATTTAAAATTAACTCATTAGTCGCCTATTTCCAAAAACCCCTAAATCCATTGTTTTCAAATGGATTTGGGGGTTTTTGGAAATAGGCTACTCAAATAACAGAGCAATCGCGTTGTGCGTTTTTTTATCGAACACCCGGTATTTGTATAAGCTGCTACTCAAATAACAGAGCAATCGCGTTGTGCGTTTTTTTATCGAACACCCGGTATTTGTATAAGCTGGGCAATAAAATTAAGCACAAGTCTTATAGCTATTTTTCACAATATTCTAGTTGTATAATTCGGGTCTGTGTTAATTGCCTAGCAGCAATTTCAATAAATTACAAAACACTATAACTTGGAAATAACACGTTTATTAAAAAAAACAAAACTATGACCTTTTGAAAAAAAACGCACGTTATAAATACAACAAAGCCGAAATAGAAAAACTATCTTCTATGTTAGTAAGAATTTGAATTTTTGAATTATTTTCTAAATGACGCAGCATTTTAACATTAAGGAAACTGACATATTTACATATTTTTGTAAATAGGAACCTCATGACGTCCGTTTTAAACTATAACATATTTTGTGTGCTTAATTTTATTGCACAGAAGTGTACATCTAGTGATTAAAATAAACCAGTGAAGAAAAAGGATAACTTGTTTCATTAAATATGAAAATTGTGTTTACGCTATGGATGCTGTTCAAAATAGCATTTTATAGTCCAACAAGGCAAAACCAGTCATGATTTCTATAAAAAATATAATTTATTATTATTATATATAATAAACTATTTACTGAATTTCAAAAGTGTAAAAAATTAGATCCAATTAATTTTAGTTTTAGGATCTGAAGAAATAGCAAACATTAAGTGCGTTCTTTAATGTGACAGCCGCTGCAAAAACAAAATGAGATAATTGTGAATGTGTGTTGGATTGTGAGAGCGTGTTTGTGTGTGTGTGTGTGTTGGCAACAGTTCAAGGTCAGGGGATGTTATTTATCCAGTCAGAGTGTTGCTCCTCGAGTCGTCCTCTTGTAATTCTGCTTGTAATTAGTGAGGATATATGGCTCGAGCAATGGTTTATGGTCCCTGACAATCCTGACATCCACCGCCTGTCATTCGATACTTTAGACGATTCGAAAATATCTACAACTGCGCCAACCCTACTTAAGTACTGTTTGCTTTACTTAGTTTTTTTTACTGTATGCATGTACATATATACATTTTTTTGTTATCACAGGGTAATCTAAATGTGTTAACGGACGCATTTCAAAGAAATGCATCTAATTTTTATTTAGTAGGTACAGTTCTAATGACAGAATTTAAATTGCCACTAAATGACAAGTAGTGACAAATTTCATGTATTTCAATGTTAAAGAGAATAAAACAATAGTTAGTGTTTATATTTTGAAAACGTAACAGAGCAATATGAAGATACGCTCTGGAATCCTTAAAAAATATATGGAATCGATTCCTAATTGTTATGTTTTCGTCACATGTTGATGACCACAGATCCTATTTTGTTAATTAAATTTTTTTCATAATTATAAAAAAATCACTATTTTTGTATTTTATTTGGATTGGTCCCCCTTGATTTTGTTTGCTATAATTGTTGAATATCTTTTTATTTAGTAAATGTAGTTGTATTGCTAAAATTCAAATTACTACTAAATGGCCAGTTATGATAAAATTATATTTTGTATTTCAATTTTGTAAGTGATTAAAACAATCATTAGTAGTTACATTTTAAAAAATGCATCAGAGCGAACTGAAGACGCGCTTTGAAATCATAGAATCGATTCTAATCCTTGTTTTTTTATCACAATTTGATGAACACACATCATTTTTTATAATTATTTTTGTTAATAATTAAAAAAATCACTATTTATGTACTTTACCTTGGATTAGTCAACTTTGATTTTGTTTGCGATAATTATTGAATATTTGCCCTATTCGCCATTTATTGACATTTTTACTCCATTTTGTGTGTTCCTAATTTATCTGGTAACAATTCATTTTGTTCACAATTTCTGAAATTATTCTCAATATTATACACATTATAAGTATTTCAGTCATTTGATTTGATTGAACTCATAAATTGATTATAATAAACATATCATTTCCAAACATTTCTAAATTGTAAAGACGCAATAATTCATCCTATTTCAACATTTTTATAAATAATGTCGAACGACAATTGTACTCAATTGATTAATAAATAAATATATCACACTAAGCAAATATTACGTCCGTTTTATCGCAAATGAAATACGCTTATTTAAATTAATATAATTAGTACAGATAAGAGTTCAAAGTACTAAATTCGGGAACCCGTTTGAACTGGTAAGCAAACAGGCGTTTTAATTCCCACATTTTTCTTCTCAAAACACAATATAAATTCTATTATTACATTTATCGTTTAATATTAAAATAACTATGTTGCATCAGTAAAACTAATTTATAGGTTAATTAGTTTAGTAATATACAGTTTTGACAGTTGACGTTTATTAGAGATAAGCCGGCGTCGAAACTGGGCATTAGCATTTGTCAATAGCGACAGTTAGCATTATTCGATATATAGTTTATAATGACACATTACATACATTATGACTGTCAAGTATTTGAATTTTTGGCTACGGGCGTAAGTTTTCCTTACTGCGGTGCTGACTACTCTATAGAGAATTCAATAATCTTGACAGGTTTTTTAAAAATCCATGAAATGTTTATAATTAGAAAGAGAAAATTCCATTGCATTTAACGAAAGTATACAAATATACAAACATGTTCGGTCGACAGATTTATTAATGTTGAAAGCAAAATTCTTCATCATGCGCCCATGTATATAAAAATATATTACTTATATACAGGGTCCTGCAAAAGTGCGTCGGGCTTTCCTAGCGCCTTTCCCGTGAAAAAAACAAAAAAATGTTTCGTACAAAAAGTTATTGATTTAAAAATCTTTATGGCGTAAAATTATTTTCAAACATACAGGGTGTCCCAATTTTGCGGTATAACAAAAATATATTTTTTTAATGGAACACCTTGTATTTATTCAATTTTTCTAATGAAATTTTTCAACCTCCATATTGTTATCCATTTAGTTTTTTATTATGTTACAGTGTTGCCAATTTACAATTTTTTTCTCCAAGTATCATGCATAAGCAAGCTCAACTTTAGAAAATCGTAGCGACCTCGTTTTTTGAAGGTAAGAATAACTTTTAGCAAATATCTCAGTGTAGTTAATAAGCAACGTTTTATTAATGAGCAATTTAAATTTAGTAATACAGGGTGTTCAGAGAAACATGCCAAACTTTCAAAAATTTCAAAGCGGTATAACCCATTTTTTTTTTTTTAAATGGAATGCTCCCTATTTTATGTCATTATTCGAAAGGTCTATTTCTTCTCTTCAATTTTATGGGGCATATCTTATGTCTAAACCCCATAGTTGTTGAGATATTCAATATTTTTCACAAAAGTATCCATTTAATTACATTTCTATGCACTCTAGTAGGCCATGCTGAGACGAAACAACTGTCAAAATGTAAGTAAAAGTCAATGTGAGATGAATAAATACAGATAACACTTCAAAATTATTAATACAAAAGAGAAACGATACTACAGTAAATGTTCAAAATGTTTTCCATTTTCATTTAGGCACAAATTAATTCGCCGCTGAAAAGACCTATTCACTCTTCCTAACATTTCAGGTGAAATACTTGCAAAAGCATTAACAATTCGTTGCTTCATATTCATTGGGGTTGTTGGTGCTTTCTTATAAACAATTTCTTTTACATATCCCCACAAGAAAAAATCAATTTTTGTTAGATCCGGAGATCTAGCAGGCCATCTAGTGGCTCCATTCCTACCAATCCATTGGTTGGGGAAAATACCATCAAGAAATGTCCTCACATCTCGCGAGAAGTGCGCAGGTGCCCCGTCTTGTTGAAACCACAGCCTGTTATATATGAGCTAATAACCCGGGTAATACATTTCGCATAAAGTGCAAATACATATGCCCATTTAGATGGCCTTCGAAGAAATGTGGACCTACCACATGGTTTCCAATAATTCCTCCCCAGACATTCAATGACCATCGATGCTGATGATCAACTTGTCTCATAACATGCGGATTTTCAGTTGAATAATAATGAAAATTGTGCCTGTTGACAGATCCGCTGTTATGGAACGTCGCCTCATCCGTGAATAAAACATACTGGAAAAACGCAGGATCCTCCTGTATTTTTAGTGTTGCCCAGATACAAAATTCGGAACGAAACTGAAAATCAGTATTACTCAGTTCTTGATGTAACTGAATATGATATGCATGATATCGATTTTTCTTCAGAATACGTTGTACTGACCTCTCGCTTATGCTGGTTGCTTCACAGATGTCTTTTTGGCTCAAGTTGGGATGCTCAGTTGCTGTTAAGAGCACTGAAAAATGGTTTTCCTCATTGGTGATAGGTTTTGTTCTTTCTTGTTTTCTGTAATGTACACTTCCCGTTTCAATAAATCTATTGAGCAGGTTCCTAAAACTTTTCTCTTCCGGATGTCTTCTGTCGGGATAACGTGTCGCGTAAATTCTAGCCGCCAATAAACAATTTCTATCAGTCTCCCCTAATACAAAAATCATATCGACTAGTTCGTCTTTTTCGAAATTCAACGTAATTATATGCTGTCTACTTTTACCACGAAACGAAGAATCACTTTACAAATCACAAATTAACGTTTCGAATTTCGACATAATCAAATGTCACACTGACACTTACTTTACATTTTGACAGTTGTTTCGTCGCAGCGTGGCCTACTAGAGTGCATAGAAATGTAATTTAATGCTACTTTTGTGAAAATATTGAATATCTCAACAATTATGGGGTTTAGACATAAGATATGCCCCATCAAATTGAAGAGAAGAAAAAGACCTATCGAATAATGACATAAAATAGGGAGCATTCCATTTAAAAAAAATGGGTTATACCGCTTTGAAATTTGCAAAGTTTGGCATGTTTCTCTGAACACCCTGTACTACTAAATTTAAATTGCTCATTAATAATACGTTGCTTATTAACCACACTGAGATATTTGCTAAAAGTTATTCTTGACTTCAAAAAACGAGGTCGCTACGATTTTTTAAAATTGAGCTTGCTTATGCATAATACTTGAAGAAAAAAATTGTAAATTGGCAACACTGTAACATAATAAAAAACTAAATGGACAACAATGTAGAGGTTGAATAATGTCATTAGAAAAGTTGAATAAATACAGGGTGTTCCATTAAAAAAAAACAAATATTTTTTTTATACTGCAAAATTGGGACACCCTGTATGTTTGAAAATAATTTTACGCCATAAATATTTTTAAATCAATAATTTTTTGTAAGAATATTTTTTTTTACATTTTTTTTTTCACGGGAATGGCGCTAGGAAAGCCCGACACACTGTTGCAGGACCCTGTATATTAAAATTGACGATTTAGATTTATGAACCTTCTGATGTACCGAATTGCCGGTAATGGAAAATGAGTTTAACAATCCTTAAATGGAACATATCGTTATCGGGATTTTTTTTTTATTAATACTCGTATTATAGAAAAAAAAGATTCATGCAGAAATGATCTGCTAAGATTCTTTAAGTTCTTGTTAAAATGACTAATATAGTTTGAACATATTTTTGTAATGTTATTCGATTAATACCATTTTTGAGCACGATCGTAATTGGCAAATCGGGAAGTGAACGCGCCTTGAAGCGTTTCCCAACCAATTCAAGGGCTCTCGTACAATTACAAACGATCCGAAATGGTAACGAAAGCGAGGCGTGCTCATCTTAACAACACCCAGCATCTCCTGATGTGCCATTTAAAGGTGAAATGTTACACTTTTATCGAACGATTTTTTTTTCAACAACCTTCGGCATCCATTATCCTTTCAAATTTATATTTACAAATCTTCAAGGGCGCCGCGTTATTTTCGATGCGGTGATTCGGATTGAACACAAGTGTCGTCGTAAACAATCCATAACCTGAGTCAACTTCGGTTTGGTGTCCGCGTCCAGGGCCGTATCGGCTATTTGCATACGCGCCGTGCGAGGATGTGTAAACACGAACCACTGCACTTCCGGCCGTGGGTGTAAACCGGAAGTGCACCGTCGACAGCCGGCCGGCCAGGCCCGGAGTTTGTTTGAAGCTCGCGAGGATCGTTCCGGTTGCGTTGCTTTTATTAGATGTACATTCCTGTCGTGTTTGCTTTTGCTTAAATTTACCCAAATCGTGGATTTCGCGTTCGGCAAATCCCCATCGCTGCAAAAATTATAAACAAACTCTGCACTACTTAAAATTAACATTTCCACAATCAGACTACAAATAAACGATGTATAATAATAATAATAATAATAATGCTTTATTTCTCAACTGAATTACTTCCAATTACAGCGAAATGTATAATGATATCTAAAATATTGCGTAACTATTACTAATAATAATACATATAAAGATATATTTATTAATAGAATGGCAGCTAAAATCTTATGGTTGAATGCTTAGTTAATTTCTACTAGACATACACAAACATTTTTTAATGATACAACTATATCTACATCTCATTAGTTAGTTTTCAACTATTGACTAAAAGAGCGTGGTAACATCTCATATTCATGTATTCTAAACAAATTTTTAGTGCTACAACAGAGCTGGGACGAATCCTCGTAAAAAGGATTCGAATCACGAATCCGAATCACTTAATATGATTCGAATCACGAGTACTCGAATAAAGGATTCGTAAGAGATAAATATGATTCGAATCCTGTTTTTTCGAATCACGAATACAAATCCTTTAAGAATAAATTTGATTTTATTATTTTTTTTCAACCATTTATATATACATATTGTTACCAGTTGTTCCAACAAAAATATTTAAAACCTAATTATTTATTATTAACACTGAACATCGTTGATAACAGACTAAACATCTGATTCCCTGTTACTCTGATTAAAGATGTATTTGTGTGTTTCTGAACTTCACTTCAAATCAGTGTTTTGTACGCGTGGCGCATGAAGTAAAATTTCGAGTTTAGAAAAGCCCGAAAATTTGTCTCGGGTCGCTGCGCGACCCTCGACAAATTTTCACGGGGCTTTTCTAAACTCGAAATTTTACTTCATGCTTAGTCTGGGAGTGGAAAACACTCGTCTAAAGCTTTAAATTGAAATCTATTATAAAATCGACGAATGCCTGAAAATTACGTAGATAAAAAATTCACTGAATATCATTAAAATCGGAAAAGTCGGAGAAAAGTCATGAAATTATATTCAAATGGACCAAAACACTAACAAAAAAGCCATATGACATTATTTAATTTGTCAAAATCAGCAGGCAAATTACTAAACACGTAATAATTTATCAAATTAACTTAAATATTGATTCTCATTAATCACTTGATGAAACATGTTTACAATATTTTCATGTTACATTTCGAAAAACATCTTTTACAAAAATCAGAAAGTAAAGAAGTAAAGTTTTGGGCTCGATATGTCGATGATGTGTTCTGTGTTTGGACGGGTACTTCAAGACAATTGGAACAGTTCAAAAAATTCATAAATACAATAAACCCAAAAATACAATTTACCACAGAAATGGAAGAAAATAATAGCTTAAATTTCCTAGACATTACGATATCAAAAATAGCAAATAAAAATTTAAAATACAATATTTACAGAAAAGAGACATTCACTGATCTAATTATACCTAACTGTTCAAATACACATAACCAGATAAAATTCAGCACGTTCCATTCATTCATACATAGACTTATAAATATACCACTTACAATAACAGATTATCAACAGGAAGTAAATTTAATAAAAGAAATAGCAATTAATAATGGTTATAATCCAGAAATCATAGACAAATTAATAAAGAGAAAAAAAACAAAATAAACTATTCAAATACCTATACAATGATAGTAATATTGAAAACAAAATCTGGAATAAATTAAATTTTATCAACGGCCTATCACAAAAAATAAAAAAGTGCATAAAGGGGAATGAATTGAATATTATTATGACGAATCCACTTAACGTCAGAAAACTATTTGTAAATAATAAACCACCCACCAATAAAAATCAAAAATGCGGTATTTACGAAATAAAATGTGGTGAATGCGATGCAATATACATTGGGCAAACAGGTAGAAGTTTTGAAAAAAGACTTGAGGAACATAAAAAATCCATCGTAAATAACAAACAAACAACGGGGTTTGCCCGTCATTGCATCGCATCCAACCACTTCTTTAATTCAGACGATTTCAAAATATTATATTCGGGTAATAAGGGACGAGAATTAAATTTTAGAGAAGGCCTGGAAATAAGCAAAGCAATAAAACAGGAAAAACACATTGTAAATGAGTACGAAGACATCTGGAACTCTCCAATTCTTAAAGCCCTTATTACCTGACCTTCACAAAAATATGTATATATATATCTTGTAAAATAATTTTCTGTATTACTCCTTGAGAATGACGATAAGTCGAAACTAGTCGGAGAGAATAAAAAATAGTAGTGAAACAAACCAAGTGACTTTTATTTAATTATCAATATTAAATATTGAAACATGTCGGAAAAATTTAACATTTCAGATTGTGGCTACCATTTCAGTTTAACTTCAAATAATATTAAACAAAATTTTGAAAACTAGATTATTATCTATTTTACATCTTTAAATTAAATTTCAGTCAAGCCCATTTTTTTATTTCTAATAAAATGGCAGCCAATTCAAAAAATGACATTACTTTTGCCTTATATTACACGAGACAAAATGTTTATATCTTAAGAAATGTTAATTTTTGTTTTTTACATAGATTTACTATCCTTGTTTACGCACGAAGTAAAATATAGAGTTTAGAAAATTTGGTTTAGTTGCGTAGCGAAACGGATAAAACTTATTATGTTTGAATTTCATAGCAAATTCAGTTTGATTTTATTAGAAATACCTATGTTCCGAGAATTACAGGGAGTTTTTCTAACGTCACACATGAAATTCCTAGCGTGACGTGAAAAGTCAATGTAATTAAACTAACAAAATCGACTCGGTTTTAAATTAAGACAACCTTATACACTAACCACCTTGATTGCTGACGTCACGCGTGGAAGTCCTCACGTGAAGTCAACAATCAAGGAAATTAAACAATACAAGATCGGCTCGGTTTAAATCAAGATAAACTTACTTATATACCTTGGTTGATGTCGTCACGCGTGGAAATCCGTACGTGATGTCAAAACCAACATCATTACTGTGCAAGGTTGTCTCGATTTAGACCTAGCCGACCTTATCGCGCGCGGAAATCTTCACATGACATCAAAATCAAAGTCATTATAAGTTCGACTCGGTTTAAACTGAGACAGTCTTGTATAAGGTTGTCTTCATTTAAACGAGTGTTTTCCACTACCAGACTAAGCATGAAGTAAAATTTCGAGTTTAGAAAAGCCCCGTGAAAATTTGTCGAGGGTCGTGCAGCGACCCGAGACAAATTTTCTGGGCTTTTCTAAACTCGAAATTTTACTTCATGCGCCACGCGTATAAGACGGTGATTTAATGAGAAATTTAAAAACACACAAAAGACATTTTTCATGTTTATCCTCACAATTAATTCGAATTATTTTTGACGATTCAAATCCTTTTGTAAGTATTCGAATCCTTTTATAAATAATTGAATCCTTTTATAAATATTCTAATCCTTTTATAAATATTCGAATCCTTTCATAAGGATTCGAATCCTTGTATATAGTTTCGAATCACCCACATTTGGTTTCGAATACGAATCCTCTTAAAAAAATGTAACGAATCCGGATCACGAATTTAGTTGAACTAAAGTATTCGAATACCTCTTTTGAATCCTCTAAAAGGATTCGAATCCTGAATGATTCGAATCCTGCCCAGCAACAATAAATTGCATGTAGCAGGTAGCAGGTAGCTTCTTAGATCACGCGCCCCTACGTAGTCGCTTAGGTTCTCCTAATGGAAGATCCGGCCCTGACCTTACAGTATTTTACATTCTCCCAAAAAGTAATTTAGAATAGTAAATATTGAAAGTATGTAGATATGAATCAATTTGTAGCGTAATTTTAGTAAATAACCCGTTAGTTCATAACAGTAAAAACTGTGTAGAATATAAATCCATGGCAAAGTTTGTAAATCTAGGAAACAGTTTAGAAAATTCTGAAAATTTGGTTTAGTTGCGTAGCGAAACGAATAAAACTTATTATGTTTGAATTTCATAGCAAATTCAGTTTGATTTTATTAGAAATAACTATGTCCCGAGAATTACAGGGAGTTTTTCTGACGTCACATGAAATTCCTCGCGTGACGTGAAAAGTCAATGTAATTAAACTAACAAGGTCGACTCGGTTTTAAATTAAGACAACCTTATACACTAACCACCTTGATTGCGGACGTCACGCGTGGAAGTCCTCACTTGAAGTCAACAATCAAGGAAATTAAACAATACAAGATCGGCTCGGTTAAAATCAAGATAAGCTTACTTATATACCTTGGTTGATGTCGTCACGCGTGGAAATCCGTACGTGACGTCAAAACCAACATCATTACTGTGCAAGGTTGTCTCGATTTAAACCTAGCCGACCTTATCACGCGCGGAAATCCTCACATGACGTCAAAATCAAAGTCATTATAAGGTCGACTCGGTTTAATCTGAGACTTGTCTTGTAAGGTTGTCTTCAGTTAAACGAGTGTTTTCCACTCCCAGACTAAGCATGAAGTAAAATTTCGAGTTTAGAAAAGCCCCGTGAAAATTTGTCGAGGGTCGCGCAGCGACCCGAGACAAATTTTCTGGGCTTTTCTAAACTCGAAATTTTACTTCATGCGCCACGCGTATAAGACGGTGATTTAACGAGAAATTTAAAAACACACAAAAGACATTTTTCATGTTTGTCCTCACAATTAATTCGAATTATTTTTGACGATTCAAATCCTTTTGTAAGTATTCGAATCCTTTTATAAATAATTGAATCCTTTTATAAATATTCTTATCCTTTTATAAATGTTCGAATCCTTTCATAAGGAGTCGAATCCTTTTATATAGATTCGAATCACCCACATTTGGATTCCAATTCGAATCCTCTTAAAAAAAATGTAACGAATCCGGATCACGAATTTAGTTGAACTAAAGTATTCGAATGCCTCTTTTGAATCCTCTAAAAGGATTTGAATCCTGAATGATTCGAATTCTGCCCAGCAACAATAAATAGCATGTAGCAGGTAGCAGGTAGCTTCTTAGATCACGCGCCCCTACGTAGTCGCCTAGGTTCTCCTAATGGAAGATCCGGCCCTGACCTTACAGCATTTTACATTCTCCCAAAAAGTAATTTAGAATAGTAAGTATTGAAAGTATGTAGATATGAATCAATTTGTAGCGTAATTTTAGTAAATAACCCGTTAGTTCATAACAGTAAAAACTGTGTAGAATATAAATCCATGGCAAAGTTTGTAAATCTAGGAAACAGCTTGTAAATCCCCCGTTTTTACACCTTTACACCAGTTTCAGCGAGCTTTACAACATCCAGCGCTAATTGCATTAATTAAATACACAACGGTAATATTTGCATGTTCACGTACTCTTCGCTCTACACACATACACACACACACACAATTTCGCCTCTTTTATTTTTGCGTTTCGTTCTCTTCTTTTTTCGGTCGCCGCTCGTAAATTTTAACAAGAAACAATAAAACGGTGGAGAAAATTTTAAAGTGCAACATAATTATGTACGGTTCATAAACCGTGCATTTCTGGAAGACCTATTATGTCGATTCGTTTTTCTCTCATTCTGCGCGCGTCTTTTTCCGTCGTAAAAACGAATGCGCGACGGCGAATGCACTTTTAAACTCTCCTGTATGTGCGTCTATTAAGAGTTTTTATGATTTGTCAAAGCGATTAAAGTGTAATTTTTGCGAAGGCGAGGCTCTTAAGAGGCGAGGTGCGGGGCGCGGAGGGGGCGAGAGGTGAGACCGGATTTTTGGCTGGGGAACATGTGCTGGGCATGTGTTGCTTAATTTTGGACCGTGGAGGATATACATCCTTTCGGCGCAATTAAAGATGCTATTAAAAACAAATCTTTAAAGGGATTTGTTATGAATGTCTACGGTTTGCTTTAATCATAAGGACGTTGTGTTTTTTATGGATTCACTTGTAACTGATTCCTTTTCCTACACGATGAAAGCTCATCAATTCATGTCTGTCACAAATGAAAACAAAAAATATTTAATTTAATGTTATTTTTGTGTAAGGTACCAATTATAGCAAGTAAGTAATTCTATGCACTAAGATGTGTTTTCTTATAAAGTTTTTATTTTAGTGCCTATTTCCAGACTAATAGATTAACTGCCTTAATAATAGATATTCTAATAGTTAAGTGTATTTAAGATGATGTTATGGACCAAATTGCACGCATAATAGAGTCTTAAAACTGCCCGCTAATGTTATTTAATATAACAGTTAGATTCTATATTTGTAGAGTCGTGGCGTAAATATAGGTAATATAAGCAGGGTTCGGAAATATCATGATATTTTAAATATCAAAATAACGGATTACTAGGGTGTTTCAAAAAACCATACATTTTGAATTTTTAACGACGCACTCTCTCAATTTGTAGAGCGTAAAAATTCATTATTTTTTTCCGAAATATAAAGTTGTTTTGTAATTTTTGGGGGTCGCTACCAACGATTAGGTAAGTAATAGTGAAATATCATCAAACATTTGCATTTAGTACGTCATAGATTTTTTGTTGTCGCCTAAAAGTTTTTTCTTGATCCGAATTTCTGTAGAGTGACTAATGGAGAGCATTTTCCCAAAAGTTGAAGCGAAGTGTTCGATATTTGCTGAAGTTACAGTGACGAACGTGGTCAAGTTTGATTTTTCTCAAATATCGACGCATTTTGTGCAAGAACCTTCCTTGATGCACCCCCTTTGATAAAATAACAATAAAAAAAACTAAAGGGGATGTAATAAATGCAAATTTAGATTTAGTAAATTTATTTATTCAAGGATCGCAATTTATTTGCCTTTAGGACATCTTTTCGGTGTTTGTGCACCCACAATAAAAGTACTTCTGTTTCTCATTTTGGGTACGCAAGTTGGACTGCTGTATCAAAGATATGTGCTCTGCCACGTCATTGACGAGTTTTAGTTTTTCGCAGACGGTTTTGCATTGCGCATAACTAGCGTCACTGAACCATTCGGTAACATCTTTCGTAAGAAAGGAATAATCATCTAGTTCTTATATTTCTGCTTTTCTTTGTTACCAAATTTTTCAATTCAATGTTGTTCCATTTTTATAACAGCTCTCACTTGACGATCGGAAGACAGTCTCGCTGCTTTACTTTTTCAGCTCTTTAGTAAGACCCAAAACAGCGATCATTCTGGCTTTCGTGTTCAGATACTCTGTCGTCGAACAAAGCCAAAAACTCACTTCTTTGGAGACATACCACAAGTGACGTAAGACCTTCTCAGTGGCAGTGGATCGATGTTGAAATTTCAGATCGTTCTGAAGCGAGTGTACTGCGAACCAACCAAAAATGTAAATCGTCACTACAAAGACGCAAATTCGACCCAAAGCCTTTTTTTGGAACGTGTTATGACAAACCTATCTTGAAAAAAGCTTAAACACTAAATACATGTTTGCATTGTTTTTTTTTTACTTTTTAATAAAAATAAAAGTGGGCATGGGTTAGATTACACTGGTCTGCAAAAAAAGGAGGAGGATAAGGGGGGATGGAAGCTGGAATATGTAGAAAATAAGTGAAAAAACTGCAAAAAAACGAAAAAATCGATCATTTTTAAGGATTTTTTACAATTTAAGGGGGCAAATCCCCCCCCCCCCCCCAAATCTACCTCCTTGCTACAAATGTTCATGTTTTGGAACTTTTCACCTCTCTAGCCCCTCAGAAGAAACGTAAAGGCTAAAATAATCCTTTTCATCCCTCCAAATTATCGAAAAGTGATAAAAATAGGCGGAGCGGCCTCTCCCAAAAACGGTGGGTGATGGGGTAAACGGGGGTCATATTCGGATTCAGGAGGTCATTTTACATAAGAATCAGCAGGAATGGTGTCAGGGCCGATTTTCATGCCGACCAGTGTTACTAAAATCAGAAAAAAAGCTCTTTTCAAAACTAACAAATTTGACCACCAGTGTCATTTAAAAATTCAAGTTAGCTTTGTATTTTCAAAATAAACGATGATAGAAAATTTAATAAAATCTGAGATGATAGAATTTAACCCATTAAACGCCATTGATGCATACACGTAACATTATTTATTTTTTGTTGATTAATTAATTGAATCACTAAATAAGTTTATTTAAAATATTATATTATTTGACCTAAAAATGTATAACCAAAAATGTTAATATTTTGTTATTTAAATATTTCGATTATTACTCATTAAAAAAAAAACTAATGTCAGTGTATTTCTAACTTCACAATATTTCAGTGTTTTATACGCGTGGCGCATGAAGTAAAATTTCGAGTTTAGAAAAGCCTGAAAATTTGGTTTGGCCGCTCCGCTTCGCGGAGCGACCAAACCAAATTTTCAGGCTTTTCTAAACTCGAAATTTTACTTCATGCTTAGTCTGGGAGTGGAAACAATCCTGCTAAACTTCATATTGCATGTTTTTATATAAAGGCGATGAATTGCTAAACATTTAAAATGTAG
This sequence comes from Philonthus cognatus, assembly GCA_932526585.2. Classification (NCBI taxonomy): domain Eukaryota; kingdom Metazoa; phylum Arthropoda; class Insecta; order Coleoptera; family Staphylinidae; genus Philonthus; species Philonthus cognatus. The sequence goes on along the minus strand of OW052247.1, from coordinate 49,675,144 downwards.
ACATAATGTATATCAAAATAATAATTCACAGTATGTAATACAACAAGTCATTCATAGAAATAATAAAAATAGGTGCAGAATTTTACCTAAAATCAACTTTTAAAGTTAACTCCTAATTTCCTTGGCCGTTAATGGGTCAAACACTTCTAACTGTATCTCAAATGTCAACAAGCTTCGCTAAACCGTTCTGAAAATATTTAGCTGTATCCACATTTTTTAGCGACCCTGTATATAAATTTCCAGCCTGCCTAGTTTCGTAGTTGTATCTGCGATAACTCTAACGTAGCATATTAAGCTATGGCAGGTTCCGTAGTATGCTGTCCTTAAAACCTGTAAAGCAACTTGATCAGATAGTCTCATTAATAAATATATATTACGACAGAGTCTAGTAGCTAGTATCTCTGTATTCTTTTTCCATGTAAGTGTCGAATTTATTTCTAAACCCAGAAATGTTGTTTCATTTATGAACACGTTAGGATCATAATCGAGCTTTCTAAGTGAGAGAACCATGTTAACTGTCAAGACAGTTTAATCACAATGAATTGCAGTTGAACGATATCAAGATATCGTTCAATTGCAATTCATTGTGATTAAACCATGACATAGCTTCTGTGAGATCCTTATAACAAATATCTATACGCATCTCGAGGCTACTGCTGGAACAAAATAAAGTGGTGTTGTCCGCGTACATGATGGTCTTTGACTCGTATACTGAGCTGTTCATTAATGAACATTAGAACCAAAAGCGGTCCCAGGGTAGAACCCTAGGGCACAACCTGCTTCAATGATCGTTTTTGTGAAATTACACCATCCACCTTAACAGCCTGATATCTACCACTCAGATATCTATGTCTACATAGAAACCATAGCACGATAGCTTGCTTACCAGTAAATTATGGTTAACACAATCGAAAGCTTTTGTCAAAACCAGGTATTTGGTCACAGATACTTGTTTATTCTCAAATGAATCCAGGATTGCTTCCGTTAATTGTAAAATGGCATCGGTGGTGCCGAATCTCTGTCTAAAGCCAAATTGATTCAAGTTTAACAAATTGAAATTATCTAAATGACATAAAATTTGGTCATACATAATTTTTTCCAACAATTTTGAAAATAAGAGAATTATAGAAATAGGTCTATAATTAGAGAGGTCGGATTTGTATGATTTCTTAAATATGGGTACCACTAATGCTACCTTTATCAGCTCAGGCAATACACGAATTAATGATATTCGTAAGAGGGATTAGAATTGGATTCTTGCAGCTTTTCAATAGGTCAACAGACCACCCATATATGTCTTTACTTCTGCTATTCGGCGCTAGCCGACATTTAGTCCATTGTGTCAACTTGACATAAGTCGGCATCAGCCGACATTTAGACTACAATGACAATTGACATAAGTCGGCCTTAGTCGACATTTAGACTTTAATAAAAGTTGACATAAGTCGACGGTAGCCAACATTTTAACTATAATGACAGTTGACATAAGTCGGCGCAAGCCGATATATAGTCCATCGTGTTAGCTTGACATAAGTCCGCGTGAGCCGGCATTTGGACTACAAAGACAGTTGACAGAAGTCGGCGCTAGCCGACATTTAAACTATAACAGTTGACATAATAGTCGGCGCAAGCCGACATTTAACCAATCGTGCAAACTTGACACGAGTTTAAACTGAACTATAATAAGATCGCCATGTTAAATTTTTGTTTCTTTGTGACAGTTACGATACACATTTCAACACTTGTGACATATTTTAAAGTAACGAGTGTCTTCCACTCCCAGACTAAGCATGAAGTAAAATTTCGAGTTTAGAAAAACCCCGCGTAGAAAGTTTGTCAAGGGTCGCGCAGCGACCCGAGACAAATTTTCACGGGGCTTTTCTAAACTCGAAATTTTACTTCATGCGCCACGCGTATAAAACACTGGTTTACAGTAAAGGTAAAAATATATAACGCTTATATATAATGGTGAACAACATTTACCAAGATGAAGCGAAAAAATGCAAGAAAAACTTTTAGTGAATAGTTTTAGAATAATAATAATAATAAAAGTAGAATCAATTTAGTTTGAGCAAGTTTTCCAAATTGTTGATATTTAAATCATTTACTAGACAAATTGACAAGCATACAAGGGAGGAAATAAGAAATGGAGAGTTAGTCAGAGCGTGTATTGACCATATATATATAAGAGGCCCATCTGTAGAAATAGATACATCGATACTAACAACAAAAATTAGCGACCACTACGTCATAAGTGGCTCAATCAAATGGACAAATAATAAAAAAGAAAACGAAAAACAAGAAAATGAATATATGTCAGTAAATAGAAATGTGATGATAACTGAAATCCAAAAACAACTGCAAAATATAAACTGGAATACTAAACCAGACCCAGAAGAAATTCTGGAAGACATTATGAAAATATTCAGAGAAGAAAGAAGAGCAGCATCGAAACCTTCAAAAAAAAAACAGCGAAAAACACATAAACCAAATTGGATATCACTATATTTAACTGAGGAAATGAAGGAAAGGGATAGATTATTCAGAGTTTGGAAGAGAGCAACTGGAGAAGCTATAGATAGAGACAAACTAAGAGAACGTTACAAAAAACAGCGAAATAAAGTGACAGAACAGATTAAATACGCAAAAAAAATATTTTATGAAAATACATTTAGTAACATAGGACATGATATGAAAAAAACATGGAAGACAATAAATGACTGTTTAGGAAGAAAAAAAAGAATCCGACGATGGTGACAAAAAACTACTACAAACATTTAAATCAGACATACCTACGTTAACAAACAAATTCACAACTGCGTTCGAGATACAATCTAGACAAACATCACACAAATGCGACAAAAAACTACACAATATGGCGACAACAACACAAATACAATCAATATACATACCATCAACAACAGAAAAGGACATAATGGATATCATAAAAAAGCTACCGAACAACAAACCAGCGGGTCATGATGGAATTAGGCCAAAAGACATCAGAGACGTATCGCAGGAGATTAGTAAACCGATATCTATTATGATAAACCTAACCTTAGAACATGGAACCATACCAGAAAATCTTAAAAAAGCCATAATTAGACCTATCTACAAAGCAGGTAAAAAGGACCAGTATGAAAACTATAGACCAATTTCGATTTTACCGTCTATATCGAAAATTATGGAGAAACATATAGATATGTCTTTGTCAAAGTACTTCAAAAAATATAAGATAATTAACGAAAGGCAATATGCTTACCAAGAAGAAAAGGGCACTATACATCTGCTGGAAGACTTCACGAATTTAGTTTATGGAAAATTGGATCAAAATATGCACATAATGTGCCTGTTTATCGACTTTTCGAAGGCATTCGATAAAATCAGTAGGCGCAGCCTTATAAGCACAATGAAGAGGTATGGAATTCGAGGTAAAGTACACGACTGGTTGTCCAACTATTTACAAGAGAGGACATTTAAAGTGAAAATAGGAGGACAAACAGGAAGGGATGTACACACCGAAGAAGGGGTGGCACAAGGAAGCATCCTAGGGCCTAAGCTATTCCTGCTACATGTGAATGACGTGGGGAAACATGCCAGAATACCGAACACTTTATGTTCGCGGATGACGTTTTGCTTGTTTCTATTCACAAAAGCGCACAGAATGCACTAGAAAATCTGCAGCATGACTTTTACCAATTTCAGAAATGGGCTCATGACAAAGAATGAACAATTAATAAAGAGAAGACGAAACTGTTACATATATCGACACCATGGACAGACAGAGGACCGCAGCCAAACCTTACATTTCATTCGACCGACTGTTTACATACTGACATACCTTACAGACAGGACTGTTCTTGCACAGACAAAATTCAAACGGTTGACAAATACAAATACCTAGGACTCTGGATTGACAGACATATGACATGGAAAATACACATACGCCACATACAAGACAAACTGCGACATTTAGGACATAGGTTCTATTACTTAAAAGAATTTTTACCCGACAATATCATGAAAAAATTTACCATGCACTACCAGAGTCCATCGTCAGCTACGGAATATCAATATACGGCCTAGCATCGGAATATCTAATATCAGACCTACAAAGAACACTAAACACCGTAACAAAACATTTATTTTATTCCAAACAAAAACACAAAACAAACTTTAACGTATACGAAGAAGAACAAATTATGACAATTAAACAACTGACAAACTGGCGAGGAATTATTAACAACTTCAAAGACGCAGCAAATTGGAATAAAGTGCAGCATGGAAAACAAACAAGACATCAAACAGCAGGACACTATGAAGTGATAAGACACAATAACAAGTACGGACTTCGACGAAAAGAAATAAATCTGCGCAAATTATTTAACACTATACCTAGAGACATTATAACAAAAGTAAGGATAAATGAGTTTAAAACAAGAGTGAGAGAGTGGTTATTTAAATGACAAAAACAATAGACAAAACTAGTAAAGGCGATTGCCACATAAAAGTCTCGGACTTCGTGGCATAATAAAATAAAGTATTTTTCTTTAAACACTATTTTTTATGTTCGCATCACTTGTTATTAAGAATTGTTATTTATTTTGTGGTAATAATAATACTGATAAAAAATATATATTGGAAGTGTGATTGATGGGGCGCTCGGGCTTGAAGAGCTTTGATCTGTTCAAGTGCGGGTTACACATCGGTCTCGCAGTGGCGAGAAGGAAGTGATGGGGCAAAAAAAAAAAATCGTTTTTTCTAAACAATTACAGTCATTTATCAGGAAAATCACACTTGGGAAGATTCTTAGTTAAACATTTGTGATTGGTTTTCTTTTAAAAAGACAATAGTCAAAATATAAATTTGTGACTGTAAATCACTAGGTTGATTGCCTTAAGTTCGTCTTTCAATTTGACATTAGTCGGCGCTAGCCGACATTTAGTCCATTGTGTCAGCTTGATATAAGTCGGCGTTAGCCGACATTTGGACTATAATGACAATTGATATAAGTCAGCGCTAGCCGACATTTGGACTATAATAACAGATGACATAAGTCGGCGGTAGCCGACATTTGAACTTTAATGATAGTTGATATAAATCGGCGCTAGCCGACATTTAGTCCATCGTATCAGTTTGACACAAGTCTATAATGACAGACAGGCGCCAGCCGACATTTGGACTATAGCAACAGTGAACATAAGTCGGCGGTAGCCGACATTTGAACTATAATGGCAGTTGGCATAAATCGGCGCAAGCCGACATTTAACCAACCGTGCCAACTTGACACGAGTTTGAACTGAACTATAAAAAGATCGCCATGTTATTTTCTTTTTTCCGTGATAGTTCCGATACACATTTCAACACTTGTGACATATTTTAAAGTAACGAGTGTCTTCCACTCCCAGACTAAGCATGAAGTAAAATTTCGAGTTTAGAAAAGCCCCACGTAGAAAATTTGTCGAAGGTCGCGCAGCGACCCGAGACAAATTTTCACGGGGCTTTTCTAAACTCGAAATTTTACTTCATGCACCACGCGTATAAAACACTGATTTACAGTAAAGTTAAAAATGTATAAAGCTTTGATATGATAGTAATATTTACCTAGATGTAGCGAAAAAATGCAAGAATTATTTTGTGTGAATAGTTTTGGAATAATAATAATAAAACTAGAATAAATTTAGTTTAAGCAAGTTTTCCATATTTTTGATATTTAAATCATCATATCTTTAACAGGGAAAGTGCTATAATGGACACATCACCATCTTTTCTAAACAATCACAGTTAGTTATCACAAAAATTACACTTGGGAAGGTTTCCTTATTCTTAGTTAAACATTTGTGATTGGTGTTATTTTGAATACCCTGTTAAGCGTTATTACCGTGGCACCAATCGATCTCTATGTTTAGGGTGTTACCACCCTTGAAGAAATCTCCGCTAAGCGGAGACAGGGGGGCGCGCGCAAGCGCTAACATACCCTATATTTAAAGTTTATTCTAAAATTGTTCTTAAGTTAGCAAAATACAATATTTTAGAACAGGGATGCTGGTGATTGTTGGTAGTTAGTCTTAGATTTCATAGTGACAGTGATATTATCACTTCAATTTTGATTTTGAAATCGACTCTCTTCATTCTTTCAAAATGTCCAAAACAAACGAAATCTTAGCACCTAGGGTGATTTTATCGCGTCGGAAAATAAAACAGTAGTGGTTAGATACACTGAAGGACTCAAAACAAGGAAGAGCTTCTCGGATTTTTGATGTAAGATTTATGTATTTATTTTCAAATTATCATTTTCAATACTGAATTAAATTAATTTGCAGAAATTAGCGATTACGGTTTTTAAAATTTTCAAAAAATATGAGCTAAGCGGTGAAGTTGAAGTTCAAAATAGCCGTGGCCGAAAAAAATAACCTCATATAAAATGTCAAAATCTAGTAACTTATAAGAGTGATTTAATAAAATGTATTTATCATACCTGGTAATTATTCAATGAAGATTTGACATAGACAATTAATACAAAAATCAAATAAACTATATTTCGAATGTCCCGCCAATTATCTTCTAGAGGGCAGGATAATTAAATTATAACTAAGATAAAATTCAAATTCAAAACTATTTGAATTCGAGAAAATAAGCTTACGCTTCTTATAGTTTGCACACTTTAAACATAATATATAAAATTACGAAAAAACTATTCGTGAAAATGCAAACAGTGTCTTAATTAATAAGACAATTTAAGACGATAAATATCCATTGAAACAACTACTTCCCGTGCAAATACACCTCCGGATATTGAATTATACAATGAAATATTTAAAATCTTATTTAATTTGATTTGTTACAACGCTCTATTAAAGTATATGTAACGTTTAGGTCAAATTCTCCTCAAACCAACTAACAATACAATTTAAAATAAAAGGAGAGATAGCAGCAAATTAGAAGTGAAAGGACTTGGATTAAAACTAATGTCTTAGGCCATCTATAGACGCGTTTCGAGATTTATCTCTCTTCAGTATAGCTTTGCTTATGACGTTTAAAAAAATGAGGAATCAAATTAAAACAAACTTACTTGGAAAAAGTGTTGTGTGTGGAATGAACAGGTACACGGAAATGTAATGAGTGAAAATGATGGTCGGTATTTATAGGTAATAAAGGGGATTATGTCATTAGCAGGTATGAAGAATGTGAGTGTTTGCATTTTCACGAATAGTTTATTTGTAATTTTATATATTAAATTGTAACTAACTTCAATAGTGATAATGAAGGTTTAAATTAAATTACACTTGGTTTGTTTCATTTTTTTTTTTGCATATTTGTGATTACAAATTTAACTTTACTAGATGAGCAATTGATAATTTTACTATTTATAATATTGTATGTATAAAAGTGGGAATGAAATAATATTTGTAGAGAATTGCAGTGAAAACTGAAAATGTGTGTTTGTGTGGAAAAAAGTGTTCGCGGTGGCACCATGAAATATTAAACGTTGACGTACGGGGAAATATATCTTCGGATACAGACATATAAATGCGCTTAATAATTTATTATACAAACTCATTAGATACAGTTGTTGACTGAACGAAATGGGGCAATAATGCCCGGCTTAGGTAATCATCGGATTGACGTACTCTCTCATTTTCGATTCGAACCAGCCTTCCCTTCGATTCCGTCAATTTCGTCGATGTTTATTATTAAGGGCGAAATTAGGAAAGACGGGTATTTTTCCAGAAGAGAGTTGGTTATAATTATTGTTGTGAATGTTTCGAGTCTGAAATGACAGGCAATTAGGTTGGAACAGATTTTGGAATTGGATACAATGAAAGATTGATTGTGTAGTAAGGCTTTGAAGAGTTTGGACAGTCAACCCCTTAAAATAAAAACTATAATTATCGTTAAATTTGACTTAGACATTTGATTATGTCACATGATTATTTATATCTCGGTATTTATTTATGTATTGTATTTACTATTTACCCTGTCTAATTATTGAGTTATTGTTAGTTGAATTCGTGTTAGTGTTTGTTATTAACATTAAGTACCTAAGTGTATTTCTACACAATTTGTTATTATTAAAGTTTGATGTAAAAGGGTTTCCGTTAATAAATGAAATGAAATGATGTTCCTACATTCTTCATGGGCGTTTTTGGGTAAATTGTGTTAACCTATAAAAATCTGTAATATATAAAATTACGAAATATTCGTGTAAAATGCAAACAGTACGTCTAAATTAATAAGACAACTCAATCGAATAAATACTTATTAAAACAACTACAACTATTTATTGTCTTATGTTGTCTTATTAGCCCATTAAGCGCCATTGGTGCATACATGCAACATTATTAATTTTTGGTTAATTAAATTACTAAATAAGTTCATTTAATATTTTATATTATTTGACCTGACTTGAAAATGTATGAAGAAAAATGTTGATAATTTGTTATTTAAATATTTCGATTACTACCCATTTAAAAAAAAAATAATGTCAGTGTATTTCTAACTTCACAATATTTCAGTGTTCTATGCGCGTGGCGCATGAAGTAAAATTTCGAGTTTAGAAAAGCCTGAAAATTTGGTTTGGCCGCTCCGCTTCGCTACGCGACCAAACCAAATTTCCAGGCTTTTCTAAACTCGAAATTTTACTTCATGCTTAGTCTGGGAGTGGAATTTCTCGTTCTAAATTTCATACTGCACGTTTTTATATAAAATCGACGATGCCTGATAGTTTACAGCATATACATTATGTACATTTAAAAGAAAAATGCACACTTTGTAATACAATAACTTATTCATGGATATAATAAAATGAAGTGCAGAATTTTATCTAAAATCAACTTTTGGAGTTATCTCTATAATTTGCTTGGCCGTTGATGGGTTAATTAAGACGTATTTTGCATTTTACACGAATATTTCGTAATTTTATACATTATGTTTAAAGTGTGCTAACTATAAGTAGTTTTGAATATGAATTGTTCTTGTATAACAATCTGTGTTCTTTATTAGGTGGTATCATTTTAAACATATATTTTTGATACAGTGAAAAATTGTGAGTCCTTAATTGAATAATAATTTAAGTGTTTTGTGCGTTTCCTGTGATTCGGTAGCCCGAAAAGGAAAAGCAAATCGAATAAAAGAGCGGCAATCATCATTAGCCGGCCATCCTTTTCTGCTTCCTCTCTCGTTTTGGTGCCTTCTAGCCAGTAAGGCCAGTAATGCCAGTAATGGTAATGGTAACCTAATTCCTGAGTGCATTAAGACACCCTATATTAAATCAACATTAACATTTGATAATGGCCCCGGCACACAAATTTATATCGCACCATATAATTAGTTATGCACACATAATTTAAGTAAAAACTCACAAAAAGACGCAGACGAAGGAGACGAGAGAAGGACTCATTTAACGCGACAACGATGCGTAAATTTTCACCGTCACCGCTACAAATTATAATCACCAACAAACTACAAAATTATTTTTAATATTCTATGAACTTTATACACATCTACCAAGTAAACCAGCGACGGCTCGCAGGATAACTTCAGGATAGGCCACAGCGCCAAGGCACACAAAATTTGAGGTTGGGATCGCACTTATAAATACAAGGAATTACACAACAAGGCAGAGCTGGAATGAATCCTCAAAAACAGGATTCGAATCACGAATCCGAATCACCTAATATGATTCGAATCACGAATACTCGAATAAAGGATTCGTAAGTGAAAAATATGATTCGAATCAAAGATTCGAATCCTCATTTTCGAATCACGGATACAAATCCTTTAAAAATAAATTTGAATCTATTATTTGCAACCAGTAATATTTTATTTCATCAGTTTCTATTAACAAAAATGTTCATTTACCGACTAAATATCTAATTATATAATGATTTTAATTAATGATGATATATGTGTTATTGAACTTCATTTTAAATCTGTGTTTTATACGCGTGGCGCATGAAGTAAAATTTCGAGTTTAGAAAAGCCCCGTGAAAATTTGTCTCGGGTCGCTGCGCGACCCTCGACAAATTTTCTACGCGGGGCTTTTCTAAACTCGAAGTTTTACTTCATGCTTAGTCTGGGAGTGGACAACACTCGTTCTTAGAAGTTTCAAATTAAAGGATCACTCTAGATTACTGAGTTTATTACCATTTTACAAAGGCTACAGCTCGAAGGACCAATTATGGTCTTCGGAGACCGATGGACTACAGGGAATCGAAGTTTATTCACAAGAAAACAACGAATATCTGAAGGTTTACAGCATGGATAGGAAACAAAACATCAAATTTTGAAAAAATATCGAAGTTGGGTTGGTTTTCAGTGCGTTTTTAACTTCACTTTAAATCAGTGTTTTATACGCGTGGCGCATGAAGTAAAATTTCGAGTTTAGAAAAGCCCCGTGAAAATTTTTCTACGGGTCGCTGCGCGACCCTCGACAAATTTTCTACGCGGGGTTTTCTAAACTCAAAATTTTACTTCGTGGTTAGTCTGGGAGTGAACAACACTCGTTCTTAGAAGTTTCAAAAGGATCACGCTAGATTACTAAGTTTATTACCATTTTACAAAGGCTACAGCTCGAAGGACCAATTATGGTCTTCGGAGACCGAAGGACTACAGGGAATCGAAGTTTATTCACAAGAAAACAACGAATATCTGAATGTTTACAGCATGGATAGGAAAGAAAACATCAAATTTTGAAAAAATATCGCAGTTGGGTTGGTTTTCAGTGCGTTTTTAACTTCACTTTAAATCAGTGTTTTATACGCGTGGCGCATAAAGTAAACTTTCGAGTTTAGAAAAGCCCCGTGAAAATTTGTCTCGGGTCGCTGCGCGACCCGAGACAAATTTTCTACGCGGGGCTTTTCTAAACTCGAAATTTTACTTCATGCTTAGTCTGGGAGTGGACCGTCAAGATTTTCTACATCTTAAGATTTTCGATTCGATTTTCGATTTTCTAGATTTATGCCGATTTATTCACAGTTTGTTATTGTATTAAATGCAACTTTAATAATAAACAAAAACAGTTTTTTTAGGATTAGAATATTCACCCATTAAGAGCCGAGCAAATTATAAAGTTAACTCTAAAAGTTAATTTTAGGTAAAATTTTGCATCTTTTTCTATGATTTCAATGAATGATTTATTATTTTACATACGTCGATTTTCTAAAAGAGTTAAATTTAAAATTCAAACGAGTGTTGTCCACTCCCAGACTTAGCATGAAGTAAAATTTCGAGTTTAGAAAAGCCCCGCGTAGAAAATTTGTCGAGGGTCGCGCAGCGACCCGAGACAAATTTTCACGGGGCTTTTCTAAACTCGAAATTTTACTTCATGCGCCACGCGTATAAAACACTGATTTCAACTGAAGTTAAAAATATACTATTAACGTTAGGTATTTTTCATGGTTAAGTAACCAAATATGCATTCACAAATATTTGAATTATTCGAAAATTTTAATATTTATATTCAAATATGAATAATTTAGTGATTTAAATATTCATATTAGAATATTTAACTATTTAAATTAATCGAATTCTAATCCCAGCCTTAATAGCGATGATTCGAATTATTTAGGAGGATTTGAATCCGCGTATGAGGATTCGAATCCTCTTATAGGGATTCCATTCCTTTTATAAGGATTCGAATCCTTTTATAAGGATTCGAATCCTTTTATAAGAATTCGAATCCTTTTATAAGGATTCGAATCATCTACGTCTGGATTCGAATACGAATCCTTTTAAAAAATGTAACGAATCCTGGATCACGAATCCGTTTTCACTAAAGTATTCGAATACCTCTTTTGAATCCTCTAAGAGGATTCGAATCCAAGAATCGAATCCTGAATGATTTGAATCCTGCCCAGCTCTGAACAAAGTCACCTTTCAATAACGGATACATATTACCTTGGGTCTCTGGCCTACCCTGAAGTTCGGCTGCGAGCCGCCGCTAAAGTAAACTTATTCAAACTCACGTAATATGCAAAACAAAAAAAAACTTACTATTCGTTAAAATAATCCACCGAATTTATTACTACTTTAATCCGGCAATCGGATTGAATTTATGAATACAAAATTACTGGTTACAATTTCGAAAACGTGACTTTGTAATTACGCGATTGAAAATTGCACGGGGCAAAAGTGGATATTAATATACAAAAAAAAAAAAACAGATCGTTAACAGCGGATTATTTTTAATTCGTCGCTTCTAATGAAAATAAATGCCAATTGGAAATTTTATTATTAAAGCGGTTAATTAAATTGGACGCTCGAAAGCCGCGCGGCGTCATAAATGTCACCCATCAAATTATACCTCCAGAGCTGAATCCGCCAGAATTCGAATTTGAAAACTAACTAAAAAAAAATCAAACGAGTGAAAGGGAGAACGGTGACCTAATTGACATTGGGATTTTGTTTTTTCAGTAATTGACGTGGGGATGGTTTGAGTGGGATGAATATATATTATTTTGTGGTAGGAAAAAATGCGAAACTTTTATTAAATTTAAAGATGATTGAATATTTAGATATAGCCAGATATAGCCTTTTCCTTCTAGTTTGTTGCTATTTCTCCTTTCATTTTAAATTTGTATTGTTAGTTGGTTTGAAGAGAATTTGACCTAAACGTTACATATACTTTAATAGAGCGTTGTAACAAATCAAATTAAATATATTTTATATATTTAATTGTATAATTAAATATCCGGCGGTGTATTTTCACAGGAAGTAGTTGTTTCAATGGATATTTATCGTCTTGAGTTGTCTTATTATTTAAGATATTGTTTGCATTTTCACGAATAGTTTTTTCGTAATTTTATATACAACAACAAACAATCTTTATTGACAACAGTAGGTATTACATAACATGTATAATTAATTATTTTATTTTATTTTGTATGAGTGCTGATCCTATTGCCAATCGGCTATCGACCCGTCGTCTTTCTGCCAAAATTGTCATTTGTCATGAAATTGTCAGTAGGTACGTCAGTTAGTGTCCTGATGAAATGATGAGAAGAATTGAAATATGGCGGTGGCTGGGTTTTTGAATTTAGGAAGGATGTCAGGATTACGTGGCAGGCACATATGGAGTAAGGTCTCTATATTATATGGGTTGGTTGCGAATTTTTCGGCAAGGTAAATTAGGCGTTGTTCAATGGGAATTATTTCTGTTTTTTCGTAGAGGAGAGTATTCGAAGGGTTGTGTAAGGGATTGTTGGGGTGTCTCATCTTAGTCAATGAACGTAGGGCTGAATGTTCACCAACCTGAATGTGTTTTAGCACAGATGGACGTGGATTGAGGAAAAGGATGGCTGCATAGTCAAGAAGAGGGCGACAAATCATTTTATAAATATGGACCGCGGTGTTGGTCGAGATTCCTTGGTTATTATATGTAAGAGATCTGAAGTGACGCGATCTCTTCTTGACTTTGTCTTTAAGGGTTAGGGCATGGGCTTTAAAAGTAAATTTGGGGTCGAAAATCACGCCTAGGTATTTGCAGGTAGAGGAAGGTGAAATTAGGTTATTAAATAGGGAAATTGAAAATGGCGAATTGTTTGGGCGGTGGAAAGGGATAAGGAGTTTGGATTTGTTAGGGTTAATAGAAATTCTCCATTTTGCGAACCACGTTTGAATAGTGTCGATAAGGTCTTGAAGGGTGGTTAATGCTTTTTCAAACGTGGGCGCGTGTGTGATAAGGGCTGTGTCGTCTGCGTATAGCAGAGGGTACGCGTTAGGGTTAAGGAATTTTGGGTCTGGATTATACATATCTAGGACAAATAGGTTGTAAAGAAGAGGTGAAAGAAATGAGCCTTGGGGAACCCCTTGTTCGGGGGTTAATTTTATATATTATAGCCAGATAATCAATATAATTTTAGCGAGAGTTTAGACAAAGTAACAAACAATGTTTTTAGATAAAACTTACTTTTGCACGCTTTATCCAAATGAGTAATAAAAAATAGAGGTTTGCATTTAATATTTCAAAGCTACCTCCTCCCCAGCCTCCTCTGGGGGTGGGGATTGAATTTTCTTACAGAATTGGACGTCCTCTTTCAAATAATTAAACTTTCATTTGAACATTTTTTTTATTCAGTGCATGATTTTGAAGATATTCCAGTTGGCACTTTAAAATGGAACACCCTGTATATTTGTTTATTCAAATAATTCGATTATTACTAGCCGTAGCCGTTAATATACCCACTTCCGCTTATTTAATATTATAGCTAAATTTTTATATTATAGCTATGTTTAATATGACATATTTGAATGGTTCGTATTTTTTTGATTAACCCATTAACGGCCGAGCAATTATAGAGTTAACTTTAAAAGTTGATTTTTGGTAAAACTCTGCGCTTCTCTTTATGATTTCTATGAATAACTTATTATTTATTTTTTCGATTATTACTCATTAAAAAAAATACATCTGTGTATTTCTAACTTCACAATATTTCAGTGTTTTATACGCGTGGCGCATGAAGTAAAATTTCGAGTTTAGAAAAGCCCCGTGAAAATTTGTCTCGGGTCGCTGCGCGACCCTCGACAAATTTTCTACGCGGGGCTTTTCTAAACTCGAAATTTTACTTCATGCTTAGTCTGGGAGTGGAAACAATCGTTCTAAACTTCATATTGCACGTTTTTATAAAGAAATCGATTAATGACTAGAAAATTTACAGTGTATACACTTTGCATATTTAAAACAAAAATTCACAGTATGTAGAATTTTTTTTTAATAATGCAAAATGTATACACTATAAATTTTCAGGCATTAATCGATTTTTTATAAATAAGTGCGATATAAAGTGTAGAACGAGTGTTTCCACTCCCAGATTAAGCATGAAGTAAAATTTCGAGTTTAGAAAAGCCCCGCGTTGAAAATTTGTCGAGGGTCGCGCAGCGACCCGAGACAAATTTTCACGGGGCTTTTCTAAACTCGAAATTTTACTTCATGCGCCACGCGTATAAAACACTGAAATATTGTGAAGTTAGAAATACACTGATGTATTTTTTTTTTTAATGAGTAATAATCGAAAAAATTAATAAGTTATTCATAGAAATCATAAAGAGAAGCGCAGAGACAAATTTTCACGGGGCTTTTCTAAACTCGAAATTTTACTTCATGCGCCACGCGTATAAAACACTGAAATATTGTGAAGTTAGAATACACTAATGTATTTTTCTTTAATAAGTATCAGTCGAAGAAATTAAATAACAAAATACTTACATTTTTCTTCATACATTTTCAAGTCAGGTCAAATAATATAATATACAAAATTAATTCTTTTTTTAATTTGATTAACAAAAAAATTATAATGTTGCGTATATGCACCAATGGCGCTTAATGGGTTAAAACCCTTTTTTTAATTATTCGCCGAACCTAACAAGTAATGAAGTATTTGAATTGATTCGAAAACGTTGATGATTATTATCATCCAGGAAAAGGCATTAATTTCGAACACAATTCGGCCAGCACGGAGGCGTGAAGGTCTCGCCCGGGCAAATTATAAAGAATCGAAAGAAAAGAGAAGAAATGGAATTTTCTGAAAGGATGTGGAGGTCCGGTCGTGCAGGTGTTCGGCGACGACGGAATGCCAAAGTCGAAGAATCAAAACCGTGACCACATAAATAAATTGAAAAAATGAGCGTGTAGCAATTTTGCTAAAAATTCATACAAAACTGTGAAGAACAAGTTTATTTTCGGGTTTTATTTGTGGTCACGGTTTTGGTCCCTCAACTTTACTTACAACCGTAAAAATGACAATAAAATTGGATTTTGTAAACATTCTTAAGATTCCTATTAAATTACAAAGTCTATCCTTTAAAAGACAATGTGAGGCAAGGGCAGCCAATATTTTTGTGGTCCTCAAAAATGTTGTATAAACTCCGGCTACGAATTTGAATCAGTTTTCAAAAAACAAAACTCTTACCATCTACTCTTATTTTAAATATTTAAGTCCATTCGCTTGCGCCAACTAATTCAAATTTTCAGGCTTTGCTAAACACAAAATTTTACTTCACGCGCAGCGCCGCAGTAAGGAAAACTTGCGCCTGGGCCAAAAACTAAATTGGCGCGCCCTTAACTTGACAGTTATAATAAATGTCATGTGTCATTATAAACTAAATGTCAACTAATGTTAACTGTCCTTTTTCCTTTGAAAGACAGTGTGAGGCAAGGACAACCAATATTTTTGTGGCCCTCAAAAATGTATAAATTCCAGCTACGAACTTTTATTCAGCGTTTAAAAAACAAAACTCTTACCATCTACTCTTATTTTAAATATTTAAGTCCATTCGCTTGCGCCAACTAATTCAAATTTTCAGGCTTTGCTAAACACAAAATTTTACTTCACGCGCAGCGCCGCAGTGAGGAAAACTTGCGCCTGGGCCAAAAACTAAATTGGCGCGCCCTTAGATTGACAGTTATAATAAATGTCATGTGTCATTATAAACTAAATGTCAACTAATGTTAACTGTCCTTTTTCCTTTGAAAGACAGTGTGAGGCAAGGACAACCAATATTTTTGTGGCCCTCAAAAATGTATAAATTCCAGCTACGAATTTTTATTCAGCGTTCAAAAAACAAAACTCTTACCATCTACTCTTATTTCAAATATTTAAGTCCATTCGCTCGCGCCTACTAATTAAAATTTTAAGGCTTTTCTAAACTCAAAATTCTACTTCATGCGCAGCGCCGCAGTAAGGAAAACTGCGCCCGGGCCAAAAATCCAACTGACGCCCCCCAACTTGAAAGTCATAATTAATGTCATGTGTCATTATAAACGAAATGCCAACTAATACTGTCACTATTGACAAATGCTATTGGACATGCGTCGACGCCGACTTATGTCCAATAAACGTCAACTGTCAAAAGTGTCAGCTGTCAAAATTATGTATAAAAAATACGAAATATGCGTAAAAATGTCAGGTTTATGCGCACGTCACAATCTTGACACATACAAAGAAAAATTGCTAAAAATGTAAAACAAAACACAATGACTTTAACTTTAACTTCACTTTATACGCAGTCTATGTAACTGACGCTCTTAAATACTATGTCAAAAGTAACATGATGAGTCAAAACTTGTCCTGAAAAAAAAACGCGCAAATATTGTGAAAACAAGAACAACAACGAAAGCAGAGTATTTCGAGCCACAATTAACAGTTGATATATTCAAGGCCGTAGCCAAGACGGGGGATATGGGGTTCAACCTCCCCCCCCCCCCCCCGAACTTTTCAAAAAGTTAAATTTTACTATGTAAAAGTTGCTCTGTTAGGTCAAAAATAAAATCTTTACTCCCCTCTCCCCTTCCAATGTTTTTCTGGCTACGGCCTTGGATATATTTAACAAATAATTATAAACATTAAAAGTGCGATTCTTTTCGCAATCTACAACAAGTTAGTCTTACAAAGACTATATCAAACACTCATTGAAACAACTACTTCCCGGGCTAATACCCCGACGGACATTGAATTATACAAGTGCTTGCTGTTACATACAGCAACCTACTGCAAATGTAACAACTTGGGTCAAATTATTCAGGCCATCTATAGACGCGTTTCGAGATTTATCTCTCATCAGTATAGCTTTGCCATTCCCTCTAAACAATTTGACACCTTATACTGGCGGTCACGTTACCGTTCAAACATAAGTATAAATGAAATTGCCAATTCTTGGTTGCAGAATACTTCAAACATTAAAAGTGCGATTCTTTTCGCAATCTATAACAAGTTAGTCTTACAAAGACTATATCAAACACTCATTCAAACAACTACTTCCCGGGCTAATACCCCACTTTTAATGTTTGAAGTATTCTGCAACCAAGAATTGGCAATTTGATTTATATTTATGTTTGAACGGTAACGTGATCGCCAGTCTAAGGTTGTCATTTATACTTAAATAATTATAATTTTAAAACATGTCTGTTTTTCTGTTTTGACAGTTTTTACAGATACACACATACCATAGCACACCCATCGGGATGATGACGATTTATATATCGGTATCGGTATATTGATATCTTTTTGATGTTGGTTGATAATATTTTTGTAGTTTGTAAAATTGTCGTTGACAATCGCGGATACAAATCCTTTAAAAATAAATGTTAATCTATTATTTGCAACCATTAACATTTTTAATATCGTCGTCAGTTTCTTTTAACAAAAATGTTCAAAACCTAATTATTTTCAGACAAAAAATCTGAATAATTAATAATTTTAGTAAATGCTGCTATATAAGTTATTGAACTTCAGGATAAATCAGTGTTTTATACGCGTGGCGCATGAAGTAAAATTTCGAGTTTAGAAAAGCCCCGTGAAAATTTGTCTCGGGTCGCTGCGCGACCCTCGACAAATTTTCTACGCGAGGCTTTTCTAAACTCGAAATTTTACTTCATGCTTAATCTGGGAGTGGAAGACACTCGTTAGTTTAAAATACATCACATCATAGTGAAAAGCATTAATATTGAAAATATCGCGACAGTGTCAGTTGTCAAGATATAGACAGTCAGTATAGTCAAATGGCTATAAATACCTAATGTAACTATTAACAATCCTCAGTTTACGAGTTTTTATAGATCTTCTGTGATAGTTACGATAGTTTTGGAAAGTCTTTGACAATTATCCCGGTAATATCTTATATACTGCCAATAATGACTTTCTGTGACTATTATAGAATATCATTTTCGACATATGGATTGGAATTCTTGACATTATTGTATATAATTATTCTATGTTTTCATTATTGACATTAACTAAAATATCATCAATCTATGTTAATAATGAGTTTCTCTAACTGAAATGGAATGTCATTTTCGAAATATAAATTGGCATTATTTGACAGTATTGTATTAATTATAATTTGTCTCCGTTATTTTGATACGTTACGTTTTTCGTAATTAGTAATCTTATATGATTATACATTAAACATTTGATTAAAAAACACTTAGAACCTTTCTTCAATACTTTATTTTGTAACCAAATTAGTATCAAACCATTGATAATGGACACTTCGTGTCCGAAATGTACATTTGGTTACAAAATAAAGTATTGAAGAAAGGTTCTAAGTGTTTTTTAATCAAAGTATAATTATCTTCAAGTAACTCAATTAATCCAAATACATTAAACAATTATAATACATTTACAACATTTTGTTAGTAGTTAGAAATAAAATATAATAAAGTTTTGTAATAATAGGAAATAGTCTATTTTTGCAAACGTAGCGAAAAATTTATAACTTTGCCTGTGTGAGTAACGTTTTCTTATAATCTTAATAAATAAATGTCACGAATAATCAACATTATATTTTTTAACGTAGGTTTCCACTCCCAGACTAAGCATGAAGTAAAATTTCGAGTTTAGAAAAGCCCCGTGAAAATTTGTCGAGGGTCGCGCAGCGACCCGAGACAAATTTTCTGGGCTTTTCTAAACTCGAAATTTTACTTCATGCGCCACGCGTATAAAACACAGATTTTAAGTGAAGTTCGAAAATACATACATTTGACAATATTATAGTGTTTTATACGCGTGGCGCATGAAGTAAAATTTCAAATTTAGAAAAGCCCAGAAAATTTGTCTCGGGGCGCTGCGCGACACTCGACAAATTTTCACGGGGCTTTTCTAAACTCGAAATTTTACTTCATGCTTAGTCTGGGAGTGGAAAACACTTGTTTAAAGCTCTAAATTGAACTTAAAAAAACAGGGAATATCCGCAATTGTACCAATTCCATGGTATGTCATTATTTTTATAAAATCACATTACATTTTCTTAATAATTTTAGCTATAAATTTTCTGACATTCGTCGATTTTTGAAAGAGTTCAATTTGAAGCTTTAAACGAGTGTTTTCCACTCTCAGACTAAGCATGAAGTAAAATTTCGAGTTTAGAAAAGCCCCGTGAAAATTTGTCTCGGGTTGCGCAGCGACCCGAGACAAATTTTCTGGGCTTTTCTAAACTCGAAATTTTACTTCATGCGCCCCGCGTATAAAACACCGATTTAATGTGAAGTTTAAAACAGGACTGGGAAATCAAATATTGGTGAATATTCAAATATGAAACATTCAAATTAGTCAAATATTTAAACATATAAACTATTTGAATTTATCAATTGTTTTAGTTTTAGAAAATATATGAGTCAATTTCTAACACTAGTTTATTGAAATTTTTAAATATTCAAATAGCTAAATTATTCAAATATGTGAAAAAGTGAGTGATTTAATAATGTGGTATTTGAAATATTCGCAAATATTCAAATTCCCAGCCCTAGTTTAAAATATAGATTCCTAATATAATTTAAAATTTCTGATTTAAATTTACGAAATTTCGGATCTCGGGCTACGATGGCGCTCCTCTGCTTAATGCGCCTGTGGCTGTCGCCCCCTTGGCCCCCTCCTCACGGCGGCACTGTTCATGCGCCACCCGATTAAAACACCGATTGAAAGTAAAGTCAAAGACACACAGAGCATCTGTATTTAAAATTATGCTTTTTGAACTTTATTTTAAATATGTGATTGTACGGCTAGCGCATAAAGTAAAATTTTGATTATTAAAAAGCTTAAAAATATTGGTTTAGGCGCTACACTTGGCGTCTAAATCCAAATTTTCACACTTTTCTAAACTCGAAATTTTACTTTATGCTTAATCAAAACCCTCGTTAAAGGTAAATCATTAATCACTATTAATTGTCCATGTATTTTATACATTTTGCCTCTAAAATAACGATGTATTGATTTTTTTGCGAAATTATCGATAAACAGGTTTAGATTCACAAACTTACCGAATTACCAGTAAGTGAAAAAGTCGGTAAACTTATAATTCCTAGTAAATTCTATAACATGAAGTATGGATTCAATTGAAATATGTTTCCTCTCAAACAACGATCTATTGATTTTTTTGGAAATTATCGATAAACAAGTTTAGATTCACAAATTTACCAAGTTACCGATAATTAAAAAAAGTCGGTAAACTTACAATCCCTAGTAAATTCTAACATGAAGTATGGATGAAATTGCCAATTATTCAATACATGTTTCGTCTAAAACAACGATCTATTGATTTTTTGGAAAATTATCGATAAACAGGTTTAGATTCACAAATTTACCAAATTACCGGTAATTGAAAAAGTCGGTAAACTTACAATCCCTAGTAATTTTTTTTATATAAAGTATGGATGAAATTGCCAATTATTTAATACATTTTTCCTCTAAAATAACGATGTATTGATTTTTTGGGAAATTATCGATAAACAGGTTTAGATTCACAAATTTACCGAACTTACCGGTAATTGAAAAAGTCAGTAAATTTACAATCCCTAGTACATTCTATAGTATAAAGTATGGATGAAATTGTTAATTCTTTAATAGATTGATGGCTAGTCGTTAATTTTAATATTTAAAGTAGTGATAACACAAAATGTGTTTTATTCGATGAACTATTTTACTTTTTCGTTCTCCCCCCATATGTCCGTATATTTTTCCATTCGTTATATTCCGTGACTGGTTGATGAGTTACCGCGCTATCTAAATAAATGCACTTTTTTCAGCCGTTTGATGGCCTCAATATGGATTTTTTTCGTAAAGCTCCGGGGTGGGCTTCTCAAATTCGAAACGCAAATAGAATCTGGCCCACCCTCTGCTTTCCAGCAAACAGATCGTATATCGCAATAAACCGCGTCTCCGCCGAAAATGATCGTATCAAATATCAAATTCAAACCCCCCCGCTCGCCCCCCTCCTTTCCATTCCTCGGGAGAATTGCGCACCCCAAAAGCCCCGAGAATTTTTCAATATCGCAATCACCCTAATAATACTTCACATTAAGGAACGATCCATCATCGATTCAAAATTCGAATGAAATTGCTGTGTGCATGGCTTTAAAAGCACAATTTAAATAGAGTTTTGTAGAAAATATACTAAAATCAGCGTTAGGCAAAAATTTAATTACATTCCGTTTATGGTTATAATTGCTTCGTGATTATAATGCATCTAGCATAATAAAAATAATAAGTGAAATTATATGTTATTTTGCGAAAATATATGTACAAAATTAAATTACTAAGTAATTAAATTTAAAAATTAAAAAAAGATTTTTCATAAAATGTTCTCTAAAGAACAAAATTTAAAATAAACATAGATACTATGAGTAAGTTCAATAAAATAAGAAACATATGAAATTAAACGTTTTTAAATCTTCTGATAATAGTGAAATTATATTTTATTAAGCGAAGAAAATTTATCTACAATATTTAATTACTAAATAATTACATTTAAAAATTACAAAATAGATTTTTTATAATATGTTCTATGAAGAACAAAATTTAAAATTAACATAGATAAGGAGTATATTTTAAAATTCACTTCAAATCAGTGTTTTATACACGTGGCGCATGAAGTAAAATTTCGAGTTTAGAAAAGCCCAGAAAATTTGTCTCGGGTCGCTGCGCGACCCTCGACAAATTTTCACGGGGCCTTTCTAAACTCGAAATTTTACTTCATGCTTAGTCTGGGAGTGTAAATAGTAGTAGTAGTAACAACAATTAATAATGTAATTATTTTTCGAATAATTATAATTACAAAGTAATGCATTTGGTTTCCCATACAAATGCATTACTTTGTAATAATAATTGTTTAAAAAATAGTTACATAATTAATTATTATAGTAATTCCCATCTTCACTTATTATTTTTATTATGCTAGATGCACATTTTGAACACTAGTAGGTGAAAATGAACACCTAGTGTTTGATATGTGCATCTAACATAATAAAAATAACACGTGAAGAAAGGAATTACCCCAATAATTAATAGAAAACACCTCCCATAACCAAAAGAAGAATATTGAATATTGAATTACTTTACATTGTATTTATAATTATGGGAAAAGTATTTACATTACTATCACTGTTATTACTTTTTATATAAATTGAATAATCGTGTTGTTTTTTAAGCTTCTAATGAGTATTTAAATGAGTTAAATTTGAAGCTTTAAACGAGTGTTTTCCACTCCCAGATTAAGCATGAAGTAAAATTTCGAGTTTAGAAAAGCCTGAAAATTTGGTTTGGTCGCGTAGCGCGAAGCGCGGAGCGACCAAACCAAATTTTCAGGCTTTTCTAAACTCGAAATTTTACTTCATGCGCCACGCGTATAAAACACTAAATTATTGTGAACTCTATGTATATTTGAACCACACTTGAAATCAGTGTTTTATACGCGTGGCGCATAAAGTAAAATTTCGAGTTTAGAAAAGCCCAGACAATTTTCACGGGGCTTTTCTAAACTCGAAATTTTACTTCATGCTTAGTCTGGGGGTGGAAAACACTCGTTTAAAGCTTCAAATTAAACTCTTAAAAAAAAACATGCGCCACGCGGATAAAACACTAATTTCAAGTGAGGTTCAAATATACATAGAGTTCACAATATCTTAGTGTTTTATACGCGTGGCGCATGAAGTAAAATTTCGAGTTTAGAAAAGCCCAGAAAATTTGTCTCGGGTCGCTGCGCGACCCTCGACAAATTTTCACGGGGCTTTTCTAAACTCGAAATTTTACTTCATGCTTAGTCTGGGAGTGGAAAGCATTCGTTTAATTCTTCAAATTGAATTCTTAAAAAAAAAACAACGAGTAACTCAAGATTAAAATAAAATAAGCTGAATTTGGAATACGTATACTTTAAAGAAAAACTCTATGTACATCAAAGAAATGTCATTTGGTTGTACGGTAAGCAATTAGCTGTTCAGCTGTCAGCACGTAATATACTTGTCAAAGCTATTACGTGCATGTGTACGTAATGTCAATCATACTTGTCAAGATGACAGTGTGGTATGATGCGGTTAAAGTTTAAATTTAATAATTCAAATATAAGCATCTTTCTTTATCGCAGAATTCTTATTTTCATAACAAAATACAAAATCTGATTTCTCCGACGTTCCCACATTCAATTATTTTTCCTTTTACTATGCTAGACTCACAATTTAAACCGTATTATATAATTTTAAGAACAATTTCTCATCAAAATATATAAATTAAAACCCGTGCAATTTACGAGAATCAAAAAGAGTTTTAAAAATACGCTCTCGCGCACAAATGCGCACACATACACAGAAATCCAGCTTTAAAATTCATTTAAAGATCGTTAATTTTTTTCGGTGTGCCGTGCGCGTTTTAACTGCATTATAAAACGATTTTTAACCGAGAAAAGCATTTCCTCGTTTCAATTATCCATGAGTAATTGAAATGTTCTTACACATTAACGCACGTTATTTAAACGGCCCAGATCGTTTTGGCTGCAAACAAGCCCACGAAAATGGACTTTTAATTGTGTTTACACGAATATTATAATCTTGTTAACGAAGTTAATGTTTGGAATTAACATTATTATTTTTGGAATAGTGCAAAAATTAGAAAATTTTAATTATCTTGTGTATAACTGTATGTTTTTGAGTTTACGTGAAGTGAATATTAAACAGAAAAGAGACTGTTGTTTCTTACTTCACTTTTTATAAAGTGAAGGAATAATAGTCTTTTTTTATGTGTTCTTATGTATGTAATAGTTTAACCTATGTCAGTAAACAATCCAAAAAAAAAACACTGGTGGGAAATAGTCTATTCTAGATAAAAGTGGCGTAACGTTTGCATTTTTTTTTCTGTACGAGTAAAGTCGCCTTGATACCCCTTGACGTGAAGAGTATCCTTTGTTTTTTCATGTTTAATTTGAGTTACTCTTGATAAAATCTTTTTAAAACAAGCGTTAGTGGCTGAATGGTTAAACCTATGCCAATAATAATAATTTTGATGCAGCGTTTAAACTGTAATTGCAGTTTAAACGCTGCATTAAAATGCAGTCTTTTTTACTTTTTTATTTTTACTTTGATATGTATTTTATTTTATTTTTTTTATTATTATTTAGTTAAGAACTGACCTGTGTAAAACATGTACATTGTTGTTGCATCAATAAATATGAATATGAATATGAATATGAATAAACAATCCAAACAAGAAAAATCTGGTGGGAAATAGTCGATTCTAGATAAAACTGGCGTAAAGTTTGCTTTTTTTTACTGTGTGAGAACTGTTATTACTTAACAAAAAAAAAATCCTTTTTCACCAAGACAATGCACCATGCCACAAGTCAATGAAAACAATGGCAAAATTGGACGAATTGGGCTTTGATCTGCTTCCCCACCCACCATACTCGCCAGATTTAGCCCCCAGTGACTACTGGCTTTTTGCTGACCTTAAAAAAATGCTCCAGGGAAAAAGATTTGGCTCAAATGAGGAGGTCATCGCTAAAACAGAAGCTTATTTTGAAGCGAAAGATATTAATTTTTTTAAACATGGTATTGAAAAATTGGAAAAGCGGTGGAACGATTGTATCACCCTAAAAGGTGATTATGTAGATGAATAAAAAAAATTTTGCAAAAAAAATGTTGTTTTCATTGTTAGTCCCGGGACTTATTGATCCATGTGTTACATCACTTTTTTAAAAAGTAAAGTAAGGAATAACTGTTATTACTTACTTCACTTTTTAAAAAGTGAAGTAAGGAATAACAGTTTTTTTATGTGTTCTTATGTATAGATTTAAATTGTTTGTTAATTTATCATTAATTTTTGCAATACTCTCTCAGTAATGGAGAGTTTCTTGACATTTGTTGAAACATTGTGCAAGTAAGTCAGAATGACCAAATCTTATCATTAAGATATCATATCATTTTAAAATTTTGCAATATTGCAGGGTATTGCATGTTTGTTGAATCATATCTGAGAAAACTTAAATTCAACATGGTATGTAATACATTTTTTTAATAATAAAAAATAGATACTTCCCCATGCATATCATTTTGTTACTAATTCTATTGAAGACATGCTCTAATGTTAACAATAATTAATCCGTGGAGCTTTGTTTAAAACAGGGGTTTGCTTATGGCAAGCTAAATTTGCTGAAACTGCAGTCACATAAACATAAATAGTGTTGTACAAACAACGTTAAAACGTTATCAATTGATAAATTTGAATGACAATGGCTATTAAAGTGAATAATTAAAAGTAATTATCAATAATATATTTTGAACTTCATATTAAATCTGTGTTTTACACGCGTGGCGCATGAAGTAAAATTTTGAGTTTAGAAAAGTAACTAAATAAAAATAAAATGTTATTTTCTCTGAAATAGTATTTTTTGACCCTGTATCAAGTGTTACTCAATACTCTAGATTTAAAAATCATTGACTAGTCAATAATCTATATAAAGTTAATGATATTCTTCTTCTTCTTCTGTTCGAGTTACGTAAAGTGTTAGTCATAGATATGTAAGTAGTTAAATTCCTTTATCTCCACTGTTTTATTTTAATTCTAAATGTACATTTCAGGCACAATGTGCCCTTTTCAATAGTTTAACGTATTTCACAATTTTACTAATTTTACTAATTGTCAATTACGTTAAACTATTGAAAAAGGGCACATCGTGCCTGAAATGTACATTTAGAATCAAAATAAAACAGGAATATAAAGGAATTTTACTGCTTATATATCTATATAGATATAGCTAGATCAATACAGGATACTGATATTTCATAACTGGCTAGGCTAGATTACTCTATAAACTCTATTAAGTTGTCTAGACTAAATTATTCTATAAATTTAAAAATGGTCTAAACTCGTATATAATCTTCATAGCTTTAGATTATCCATCCTTCAAAATGATCTCCTTCATAGACTTCATCTAAGATACTGATGAAGCTTTTAAATTGTCTGGTCTGAAATACTCTAGCGTTGTTAATAGTCCAGATACTATTGGTGCTTAAAAAGAGCTGAACTATAGTCATGAACTATTAAAAAATAGTCTCCAAAATATGACCAGTGACTTTCGTGAATCTAACTAGCGTCAGGTAAATTTTGCAAACGTTCTTAAAAATGCTTATAAATTTATTTGGATCTTGGTCCACTTCATTATGTAGAGTTTTTGTATGCGATGAAAACAGTTAGTAGACCCCTGGTCTAAAACATGGAGAGTTCTTCACATATTAGTTAGGTCTAAATACTAGAGATAAACAATGTTTTCTGAGATACGCCTATTATTGCATCTAAGTTACACCTACTATTAGTTAAAGACACGCCTACTATAATATCTAGAATGTAACATATCTGGCTCAGCATAGCCTTGGTTGAATGCTCATACAATTATTTGGATCTTGGCCAACATGATTTTGTAGAGTTGTTTATGCCAAGAAAACAGTTTGCAGGCCCCTTGGTCTGAAGCATGGAGAGTTCTTCACATATTAGTTAGGCCTATATACTAGAGATAAACAATGTTGTCTGAGACACGCCTACTATTGTATCTAAGTTACGCCTACTACTAGTTAAAGACACGCCTACTATAATATCCAGAATGTAACATATCTGGCTCAGCATAGCCTTAGTTGAATGCTTATACATTTATTTGGATCTTGGCCAACTTGATTATGTAAAGTTGTTTATGTGAAGAAAATAGTTTGCAGACCCCTGGTCTAAAACATAGAGAGTTCTTCACATATTAGTTAGGCCTATATACTAGAGATAAATAATGTTGTCTGAGACACGCCTACTATTGTATCTAAGTTACGCCTACTATCAGTTAAAGACACGCCTACTATAATATCTAGAATGTAACATATCTAGCTCAGCATAGCCTTAGTTGAATGCTTATACAATTATTTCGATCTTGGCCAATTTGATTATGTGTGTCTAAAACATGGAGAGTTCTTCACATATTAGTTAGGCCTATATACTAGAGATAAACAATGTTGTCTGAGAGACGCCTACTATTGTATCTAAGTTACGCCTACTATTAGTTAAAGACACGCCTACTATAATATCTGGAATGTAACATATTTGGCTCAGTATAGCCTTGGTTAAATGCTTATACAATTATTTGGATCTTGGCCAACTTGATTATGTAGAGTTGTTTATGTGAAGAAAATAGTTTGCAGACCCCTGGTCTAAAACATAGAGAGTTCTTCACATATTAGTTAGGCCTATATACTAGAGATAAATAATGTTGTCTGAGACACGCCTACTATTGTATCTAAGTTACGCCTTCTATCAGTTAAAGACACGCCTACTATAATATCTAGAATGTAACATATCTAGCTCAGCATAGCCTTAGTTGAATGCTTATACAATTATTTCGATCTTGGCCAATTTGATTATGTGTGTCTAAAACATGGAGAGTTCTTCACATATTAGTTAGGCCTATATACTAGAGATAAACAATGTTGTCTGAGAGACGCCTACTATTGTATCTAAGTTACGCCTACTATTAGTTAAAGACACGCCTACTATAATATCTGGAATGTAACATATTTGGCTCAGTATAGCCTTGGTTAAATGCTTATACAATTATTTGGATCTTGGCCAACTTGATTATGTAGAGTTGTTTATGCAAATAAAACAGTTTGCAGACCCCTGGTATAAAACATGGAGAGTTCTTCACATATTAGTTAGGCCTATATACTAAAGATAAACAATGTTGTCTGAGACACGCCTACTATCGTATCTAAGTTACGCCTACTATTGTATTTAAGTTACGCCTACTATCAGTTAAGGACACGCCTACTATAAGTTAAAGACACGCCTACTATAATATCTAAAATGTAACATATATGACTCAGCATAGCCTTAGTTGTAAAAAGATTAAACAACAATTCTTACTGAAAAGCTGATACAATAATGTGTTTTATTTTTAAATATAGGACGTGTCGTTTCCAAAAATTTAAAAAACTCTTGTAAACAACGCACAACTTATCTATACAGGTAAACAAGTCTCGAACGCATCGCATTTTCCGACTTGAATGCAATAATAAAATTTAAAAAAAGCAAGGCATCCGATAAATTGAAGTGTTTTAGCGTCAGAGAGAGCAATTCTGTACGACTTAATTGGATTAACAACCTTAGATAAAGTCGTCCACGAGAGGGGGAATTTGTTTATTTCTTTATGAGTTCGCGAATTTAATTATGGCGTGCCCCCGAGCCGAGAATTCGAAAAAGTTTCCAAGGATGTGCACGGCTACGGCTTAAAGTGCAGGTCATGAACATCGTAAAATTACTAAATTAGAATACGTAAAAATAGATAGCGTGCACGCCCGATTTTTTTTTTTGTAGTTGAATTAGTGGAGGAGGATTGATCTCAGTTCACCCTTTTTTTTAAAGTTTAATAAATTTCCCAACATTTGTAAATATAATAATAACGAATTAATCATGTGTCTACCAACAAACAGAGGCGAATTTCCCATTAGGCCCATTAGGCCCGTTCCTAGAGCGCAACAAATAGGGGGCGCAAAATTGCACTTTATACAAACAAATAAAAAACTGTTCCCCCCGTCGGTTTTATGGGAAATAGTCTATTCTAGATAAAAGTGGCGTAAAGTTAGTTTATTTTTTCTGTGTGAACAACTTTTCTAACAGAAAAAATTATACGAACTTTACGCCACGTTTATCTAGAATAGACTATTTCCGACCAGTGTTTTTTTTTATTGGATTTTTTTTTGGATTGCTTACTGGCATAGGTTTAATCATTCAGCCACAAACGCTTGTTTTAATAAAATGTTATCAAAAGTAACTCTAATTAAACAGGAATAAACAAAGGATACTCTTTATGCCAAGGGTTAGATCAAGGCGACTTTTCTTACACAGAAAAAAAAAAATGCAAACTTTACGCCACTTCTATCTAGAATGGTTTTTACGCCACTTTTTATCTAGAATAGACTATTTCCCACCAGTGTTTTTTTTTTTTGATTGTTTACTGGCATAGGTTTAATCATTCAGCCACTAACGCTTGTTTTCATAAGATTTTATCAAAAGTAACTCTAATTAATCAGTAATACACTTCACGCCAAGGGGGAGATCAAGGCGACTTTAACAACAAATAGGTATACCACGGTTAATAAGTTCATACCACAAAGGACCATATCAAATCAGTGGTTCTTCATTTTTTTTCTTTCTTTTAGATTGCGACACACAAACAAAAAATATAAATTTTTTATGGCACCCTGCTAATATGATAAGATATTTTTTCATTCTTCATACCAGCGAGCAAATTCAGGTATCAATAGATAAAATAGATGATTTCGGACTTCACATCAAATCCGTGTTTTATGCTTGTGGCGCATGAAGTACAATTTTAAGTTTAGAAAAGGCTGAAAATTTTAACTTCGGCGCGAAGCAAAGAGTAGCGCCCAATCCAAATGATTAAACTCGAAATTTTTCTTCATGCTTCATCAAGATGTGTAAACCCTGGTTAAAGGTATATCATAAAATGTTAACACCAATGGTTTGTTTTAAGAATATGCTTTAAACAAAGCTAGGTAAAATAACTTGTCTAAAAATTATTCTAATGCCAGTTATATAGGCAATTTAAAATGCACTCATGAATAGTTTATAAATTATGTAGACACTTTAAATCAATTAATTAACTCTTCCTTATGTGTAGTAACAGAGAATTAAATTTTGTATCTATCCTTTAACTATAACTCTAACGTTTTGAAAAAATAATATATAATGTACGAGTGTAGAGGGAATGTTTCTATTAAGTATACATACCGGGAATTTTTCTTTTAAGTATACATATACCTACGCTTTTTTTTAAAGAGTTCAATTTGAAGCTTAAAATGAGCGTTTCCACTCCCAGACTAAGCATGAAGTAAAATTTCGTGTTTAGAAAATTTGGTTTGGTTGCGTAGCGCGAAGCGCGGAGAGGCCAAAGCAAATTTTTAGGCTTTTCTAAACTCGAAATTTCACTTCATGCGCCATGCGTTTAAAACACTCATTTTAAAAAAGTATTATATATATATAACAATATTTCAGTGTTTGCGGTGTTTAGTACGCGTGGCGCATGAAGTAAAATTTCGAGTTTAGAAAAGCCTGAAAATTTGGTTTGGCCGCTCCGCGCTTCGCGCTACGCGACCAAACCAAATTTTCAGGCTTTTCTAAACTCGAAATTTTACTTCATGCTTAGTCTGGGACTGGAAACACCCGTTTAAAGCTTCAAATTGAACTATATAAAATAAAGCGAATGCATATGTATACTTAAAAGAAAAATTCCCGGTATGTATACACTTTTTTCGAAAGAGTTAAATTTGAAGGTTTAAACGAGCTTTTCCACTCCCAGACCAAGCATGAAGTAAAATTTCGAGTTTAGAAAAGCCTGAAAATTTGGTTTGGTTGCGTAGCGCGAAGCGCGGAGCGACCAAACCAAATTTTCAGGCTTTTCTAAACTCGAAATTTTACTGCATGCGCCACGTGTAGAAAGCAGTGAAATACTCTGAAATTCCAAATATTCTACTTTAGTATAGTGATTTAGAAGTATATTTAAAACTTCAAAATATTTCATTGTTTAACACGCGTGGCGCATGAAGTAAAATTTCGAGTTTAGAAAAGCCTGAAAATTTGGTTTGGCCGCTCCGCGCTTCGCGCTACGCGACCAAACCAAATTTTCAGGCTTTTCTAAACTCGCGCTACGCGACCAAACCAAATTTTCAGGCTTTTCTAAACTCGAAATTTTACTTCATGCTTAGTCTGGGAGTGGATACACCCGTTTAAAGCTTCAAATTGAACTATTTAAAATAAAGCGAATGCATATGTATACTTAAAAGAAAAATTCCCGGTATGTATACACTTTTTTCGAAAGAGTTAAATTTGAAGCTTTAAACGAGCTTTTCCACTCCCAGACCAAGCATGAAGTAAAATTTCGAGTTTAGAAAAGCCTGAAAATTTGGTTTGGTTGCGTAGCGCGAAGCGCGGAGCGACCAAACCAAATTTTCAGGCTTTTCTAAACTCGAAATTTTACTTCATGCGCCACGTGTAGAAAGCAGTGAAATACTCTGAAATTCCAAATATTCTGCTTTAGTATAGTAATTTAGAAGTATATTTAAAACTTCAAAATATTTCATTGTTTAACACGCGTGGCGCATGAAGTAAAATTTCGAGTTTAGAAAAGCCTGAAAATTTGGTTTGGCCGCTCCGCGCTTCGCGCTACGCGACCAAACCAAATTTTCAGGCTTTTCTAAACTCGAAATTTTACTTCATGCTTAGTCTGGGAGTGGAAACGCTCGTTTAAAGTTTCAAATTGAACACTTTAAAAAAAGACAACGAATATCTGAAGATTTACAGCAAATTATTAGGATATACTTTCTGAAAGAAAAAAACAGGGTGTTTTTTCTTTCAGAAAGTATATCCTAATAATTTGCTGTAAATCTTCAGATATTCGTGAATAATATATTATTTTTATTACTTTCTGAAAAATTGCCGATTGGGGAATCAGGTGAATATGTGGGGCGTGAGGTGAAGTTATTAAAAGAAAATGTATGGATAAGTAAGTCGTCTGAAAGGTATTTAAAATTCACAAAAAAAACGGCACTTGAGAGGAAATAAACGCACGCATAATATTCAGGG
This sequence comes from Philonthus cognatus, assembly GCA_932526585.2. Classification (NCBI taxonomy): domain Eukaryota; kingdom Metazoa; phylum Arthropoda; class Insecta; order Coleoptera; family Staphylinidae; genus Philonthus; species Philonthus cognatus. Next base: position 49,642,751 of record OW052247.1, on the reverse strand, counting down.
GGCAAAGTTTAAGGGTGCAATAAGTCCATCCTGAATCGCGCTTGAGGGACCACTGAAAAAGAGCTGTAATATAAAAAAAAGCGCCGTCCCCAGAGTCCGAGGAATTTCATTTTTGGTACATTAAATTTTTAGGGAACACAAGCGTCCCCTTGTCGATTACGCTACAAGAAAACGATAGAACGGTTTGCAATAAATAATAATAAAATCGCAACAAAAAGAAAAACGTTAAAATACGGGTATGAAACGTTTAAAAATAGTATCATACGTAATATAAGTAACAAATCAATTATCACATGATTGCATATCAATCCAAAAAATTATTCCAATTGCTTCAGACATCAAAATGTATGTTTCGTTAGTTTAAAAGTAAAAGTCATTAAGTACATAGGTAATTAATAGCACTTAATAATTTTTACCTTTATGTCGACAAAAATTAATCCTCAAACATGGATAGAAATAATTACATACAGTGATTTATATCTTAAAATTATCTCAAAAAACTGATAGTTTTGATTGAGAGTTCCTAAAATACTGATAGAACTGAGGGTTTCTGAGTGAACTTTCAAAAACAACGTATTCCTGCAAATTTACAATGTCTATACACTGTAAATTTGCATTAGAACATACAGGGAAATTTTCTATAAAGTATGCATACCTATGTATGCATACTTTAAAGAAAATTTCCCTGTATGTTATAATACCAATATAGTATCTACTTTAAATTGTATCAAAAGTTAAATCTTTGGACATGTTGATTGCAAAATATATTATCGCGTCTATTTAAAAGAACATTATTACGTACTTTACGATCTTTGCTTATTGCGTAACGATTTTCAAAATCGAAAATCAAAATATAAATACCCGCGTGCATGCATGCATGAACGCGCACCCGCTGTAATAATAAATGATTGAACTGTGTTTGCCAGAAAACTTTAAACATCCATTCCGTGTCCAAATCTTGTCGGATTTAACGACCTCCTTAATATTTCGGCCTGCGTCAGAACGAAGGCTAAATCGGTTTTTGGCGCATTTTTGGCACGGCCATTTATTTCCCTGGCCCCGAAACCAGGTCCAAAATTTTTATGAAAAAGGCGACGAACTCACTCCGAAAAATGCAACAAGCATGTGTACCCAGAAAGTAACAAATTTTATTCACATAATTAGTTGGTGGATATAATAAACTTGAAATGTGATTATTTTAATGTTCATACCTTTCAGTCTGTTTGATTTATTATGTATTCTCTATGTGTGTTTTTTAAATGGAATTTATGGATTTTTGCCATTAACTGATAGTGATCGTTGGATTTTAAAGTAGCTAGGGTATTCCCATTAGTTAATGTAACCATTAAATATAGTGTTGATTTTTAAAATTTTCATCGTTCATTTAGTGTTTTTCATTTCATTTAGATTTTTTTCTGTGTTATAGATGGTTTTGCTCAAAGTTGCTTTATTAAACCTATTTATCGAATTTTAAAACAAAAATATGGCTAATTTTAAATGATTTTTTTTATTTTTATTTTAAATTAGCCACGTTTTTAATATTAATAATAAACCCTATATCAAACCCTGACACTCAATTTGATAATACTGAATCATCTTTACTTGAGAAAGGTTTAAAATACAGTCCACAAATTACTTCAAAATCATCACTCGAGGCAGTAGGTATAAACTCAGAGATAATTTGTAATAAAATATCCGATGCAGACGTTAGAACAATTGCCAAATGTAATATTTCAAAACTAATTACAAATCACAAAAAATCGCATTTTAAAAATAAATTCCGTAATTCAGATAGCCAAACATTAACCAATATAAAGAATAAACTAAAAAATAATAACCTAATTCTGTGTAAAGCTGACAAAGGGAACACCGTAACCATAATGAGTAAAACAGATTATATTCAAAAAACAGAAAACTTATTGAAAACAGATATTTTTAAAATCAGAAAAATAGATCCAACAATTAAATATCAGACTGAACTCAAAAAAGCATTAAGACAAAGCATAAATTTAATTTCAGATAGGGATAGACAAAAACTAACAGTAATGAACCCTAAAGCACCGGTTCTTTATGGATTACCTAAAATCCATAAGGAAGGCGTACCAATACGACCGGTAGTTTCATATTTATACGCTCCAACTTATAAATTATGTAAATTCTTAAATAATTTAATTCCTTCGTTCATTAACATTAACCTCAACATTCAATAAAAAATTCAATAGATTTGGTAAATAAACTAAAAGAAGTGTCATTTCCTCCAAATGCTAAATTAATTTCGTTTGACGTGAAAAGTCTCTTCACATCAATACCGACAGAAGAATTGAAAAATATTCTAAACCAAAAAATTCAAAACACTGCCAATCTAGAATCACATAAAAAGGAATTAAAATGTTTAATAGACATTTGCATTAATCAATGCTACTTTGAGTTCAATGGGGATATATATATTCAATCAGATGGACTACCAATGGGATCACCGTTGTCCCCTTTAATGTCAAAAATCTTTATGGATGATTTCGAAAGTAATTTACTAAAACAACCAGAAAGCAAACATATTCAATTTTGGAAGAGATATGTAGATGATATTTTCTGCATATGGACAGGGTCAATAAGACAGTTAGAAATGTTTACAAAATATTTAAATTCATTAAATAGTCAAATTCAATTTACTATAGAAAAGGAACTTAACAATAGTCTTAACTTTTTAGATTTAACGATTACGAAATCATCCAACAATACACTAACATATAAAATATTTAGAAAAGAAACATGTACGGATACAATAATACCTATAAACTCAAACACACACAACCAAATTAAATATAGTACTTTTCATTCATTTATACACAGATTAATTAATATTCCACTTAGTAAAATAGATTATCAAATCGAACTTAACACAATTAAAACAATAGCAAAAAATAACGGTTATAAACAGGCATTAGTTGATCAAATGATTAAAAAGAAAAAACAAAAACAATTGCGGAAGTATTTTTATAGTGTGACAAAAATAGAGAAAACCTACTGGAATAGATTAGAATACGTCAATAACCTCTCACAGAAAATTAAACAAACAGTTAAGGGAAAGGACAATAACATAATTTTGACTAATTCTGTTAACTTAGGGAAAATATTAGTGAATAATAAAATTAAAACAGACAATAGTCATATTAAAAAAAGCGGAGTATATGAGCTGAAATGTGATGACTGCGATGCAATATATATAGGACAATCGGGCAGGTCTTTTGAAACGCGATTAAAAGAACATAGGAAAGATATTCTAAATAATACACATACCACGGGGTTCGCAAAACATTGCATCGCGGCTAATCACTTTTTCAGCTCAAACGACTGTAAAATGTTGCATTCGGGTAATAAGGGATTAGTTTTGAATTATCGGGAGGGTTTAGAAATAAGTAAAGCCATAAAGGCCCCGATAATTAGAGCGCTTATTACCTGAAATGCCGACATCTAGTATATATAATCAATTTTGCTCTTTTGTACACCATTCTTGAAAATGGCATTAAGCCGAAACTAGTTGAAAATAAAACAATTTATTAGTAAAACAAACCAAGTGAATTTCAATCAAATAACTATATATTAATAGAAATGTTTTACCAAGTGATCAATGAGAAACAAGTTAACGCTATATCACTCTCTAAAACCATCTATAACACAGAAAAAGCTCTAAATGAAATGAAAAGCACTAAATTAACGATGAATATTTAAAAAATCAACACTCTATTTAATGGTTACATTGACTATTAGGAATACCCTAGCTACTTTAAAAGCCAACGATTACTATAAGTTATTGGCAAAAATCCTTAAATTCCATTTAAAACAAACATATAGAGAATACATAATAAATCAAACACACTGAAAGGTATGAATATTAAAATAATCACAAAAAATTTTACAAAAAAATACTAATCTGCAAACACGTGTTTCTCTTAAAACAATAAACTTAGTTCTATTACACCTACTTATTTATTAACGTTATAATTACTAAATATTTATAAAAAAAAACTGGATATAAATAGAAACAATTATATTTGTACCTTGAAATATCTATATTTTAAAAATGTCAAAATTGTGATAATTATTGAAATATGCTATTGATACGATTTTAACGTCCTTTTGGGAGCCCCCGAAAATGTATTTACACAAGTTGCACATTGATAAAATTATCGTAAAATATAATAACTGTCGTTCGATAAATATCGGAAAGCACACAAACGTATCGTGCGTGTGTAAATACACCCACATTTAAACGGACCAAATAATACGAAAAAAATGTATATACAAAAAAAACTAAAAACGGGATTCGCCCGTGTAAATATTTAAATTTACACAGGCTGCTTTCGACACACGAAAAAAATCACAATGGGTTCAGTGTAGTTTTATTTTTTTTTTTATTTCACGAGAGGGGAAGATAAACTAAATAAGCTTTTTTCGAATAATACACTATATCGTGATAAAATAGGGATACAAAATACATATCCCCCCGTTTTTAAAAATAGAAAATCATGTTATTTTTAAAACATTAGTTAATAGTTCTTAATTAAAGCTAAATACAGGGAATTTTTCTTTTCTTTTAAGTATATATACCTCGATGTAACATTGTACATTTTCAGGCATTCGTTGTTTTGAAAATCCTTTAATTTGAAGCTTACAACGAGTGTTTCCACTCCCAGACTAAGCATGAAGTAAAATTTCGAGTTTAGAAAAGCCTGAAAATTTGGTTTGGTCGCGTAGCGCGAAGCGCGGAGCGACCAAACCAAATTTTCAGGCTTTTCTAAACTCGAAATTTTACTTCATGCGCCACGCGTATCAAGCACTGAACTATTGTAAAATTAAAAATATACTCCAAAATCAGTATTAAAAATGAACTGCCAAAGCAGAATTAAAAATATACCGCTACACAGGAATATTTTGAATTTCACAATATTTCAGTGTTTTATACGCGTGGCGCATGAAGTGAAATTTCGAGTTTAGAAAATCCTGAAAATTTGGTTTGGTCGCTCCACGGTTCGCGCTACTCGACCAAACCAAATTTGCAGGCTTTTTTAAACTTGAAATTTTACTTCATGCTTAATCAAGGATAGGAAACACTCGTTAGTAGCTTCAATTAAACGAGATCCCCATAGTGTTTTAATTAACAGAATAGATTTGATAGGGTGGTTTCGCAATGTATTTATTTATACGTAGTGTATCCAGAAAGTAAGTTCCTTTTGTACTTCTGGCCACCGCAGCGCTGCAATCGGAATTTCGCGCATGCCTGGTACTTACTATAACTTATTGAGAAGAAGTTGACGTTAATATGATCTATGAGGCGTATGGGGAAAATGTGATAAGTGATTTAATGGTAAGGAAATTTTTACCCATCTCCTTACCATTGAATCACTTATCACATTTTCAATGATGGACGTGATAATTTGTTTTATGACGAACGAAGTGAGCGTCCATGTTTAACTAGTAATAAACTGGTTGCTGCAGTTAAAAAAATGATTCACGAAAACCGAAAGTGTACAATTTCTCCACTCTCTATGAGTCTTGGTGGCAAGAGGTTCAACAACGACGATGAGATTAAAGAACATGTTACTTGGTTGAAATTACAGGTGGCACCTTCTTATAATGAGGGAATACAAAAGCGTGTGCCTAGCTATTACAAGTGCTTATAAAATGGTGGGAGTTGTTATATAGAAAATTGTTTAAGGTTTGAATGAGTCGCCTATTTCCAAAAACATACAAAAGCGTGTACCTAGCTACGACAAGGGCTTATAAAATGGTGGGAGTTGTTATATAGAGCATAGTTTAAGGTTCATCTGAGTCGCCTATTTCCAAAATTAAATATTCAAATATTCTTTCACTAGAATTTATTTTCTGAATATGTATTTGTTTTCTTCAACCATTCAAACGGAGCTTACTTTGTGAACGTACCATGTATATAAATAAATGCAGAAAGTAAGGTACTATTACTTTCTTTATTTATCAGTAAATTTTTCTTTATAAAATGTAATATCAGTGACAGGAATTAGTGAAATAATAAATGTTATTTACGGGTAGAACGGTGTTTGTGCTCTGTGGACTTTTCGAGAGGTGCATAATGCCGGGCAAATAACACGGACCACTTTAAAGTTCGCTTTAGACAAACTACAAACTTTGCTCGCCACTCTCCCTCCGCATTGGCGGAGGGATCGCACCCCTAATAGCGCATTTTCACATTTTCTTACCAAAACATTCGCGACTAAACGCAATTACTGTATTTTCCGCACCTACTCAAAAACAACCGTTACACGAACAGAAAATTGCTGGGAAAGTTTATAGTAAATTGTATGAATGTGTCTTGAAAGTTTTCTCCTACAACTATAATAATATTATACATATTAGACAAATTTCAACATATTACAGAAATGTATGTCGCGTTTTCTAATGTTAGAAACTGTCAAATAAATAAAGATTATCACGAAACTTGTTTTGAATTTAAGGCATATTTAATTTTGTAGATAATGCATTCCATTATTAGGGCTAGTTATTTAATAGTGGTTCAAACCAAGTTTCCTTAAGCTCAGTTTAAATTATGTTAAAAAGTAATATTTCGAAAATAACTTTAGTTTTCTGTTATAAATATTATAAAAATATTGAATTTTCGATATTTTAACATATTTATATAATTGTAAACTCTGTTTTTTTTTTAATATGAAGAAACTTAGGGTGGATTCACTGCGAACAGTTGCAGTCCTGCTTTAACAATAGGGTATTTTAAACATCAAATTTTGAGATGTTGGTAAATGCTTATCAATGTGACAAATAAATCATAATTTGTCAAATAAATTGTCACGATGCAGAGATTTTCAAAAAAGAAAACGCTACAACTTGCAACTTTACAACACATACAGGGATTTTTTCTTTTAAGTATACTTTCACATATTCCATATAAACATTTGTAAAATTAATAAACATGTGATCATAACTAAGCAGTATATTTTGAACTTCACTTTAAATCAGTGTTTGATACGCGTGGCGCATGAAGTAAAATTTCGAGTTTAGAAAAGCCTGATTTGGCTTGGTCGCTCCGCTGCGCTACGCGACCAAGCCAAATTTTCAGGCTTTTCTAAACTCGAAATTTTACTTCATGCTTTGTCTGGGAGTGGAAAATACTCGTTAGTGTTTTCAAATTAAACGTTTTTAAAAAGATCACGTATGTCTAAAAAATTTACATTGAAAAATGATAACATATATACTTTGATTAAAAAACACTTAGAACCTTTCTTCAATACTTTATTTTGTAACCAAATGTACATTTCGGACACGAAGTGTCCATTATCAATGGTTTGATACTAATATTAGTATCAAAACATTGATAATGGACACTTCGTGTCCGAAATGTACATTTGGTTACAAAATAAAGTATTGAAGAAAGGTTCTAAGTGTTTTTTAATCAAAGTATAATTATCTTCAAGTACCTCAATCAATCCAAATAACATATATACCTACAAGGAAAATGCCTTGTATTTAGAAGTTTTTTGTAATTTCAACAAATAAATGGGCAGATAAAGAAGAAGACAGATATTCCTGAGCAAGGAATATTACCTGATCTTCCTATCCTACCTGATTCTTAGAGACATTTTATAAAATTGGTAGCAGATATAAATAATTTGAAGCGGTGATAGGTAAATACATTTATAATCGTAATCTTTGTGAGATAATTGAATTGTCACATTAATATCAGATTTCCCTTCACACAACCTACAAATTAAAAGTTGATTTACAGCATAACATGGGATTATTCTTGTCCTAACCTAAAATACACAACCTGCATCACACCACTCAATTTTTGAAATGTCAAACTTCCTTGGTCATATTAGTAAATTACTATCTTGAGGTGTAAGAAAATTGCGACAGCCAAAAAGCATATAATCTGTTTTTTTTATATACATTTTGACTGTCGCAATTTTCTTACACATTGAGATGTTCATTTAGTTTAAGTTGTACAGGGTCCGGCAATTAAATTGAATGGTTTCTTATAGCTTGCTATGAAAACATTACTGATGTGACGTTTGTCAAAAAACGATTTATTAGTACCATCGGTGGACATAAAATGTTAGGACAAGAAAATTTGTTTAGTGTGTGTCAAACTTTGGACCTTTCTTTTCCTCTTATTTAAATATTTTTATCGTCACTTCATATTATAATCTTTCTTCAAAAGACCTGACTTAAACGGTATAAATTTAGTATTATTTGACATTGCCCAATTTTTGATTTATCTAAACATTTGATGTTCACCGATGGTACATTGATGTTTAAAGTTTTACCTATCTAAAAATTCTCTTATTAAGTATTGAGTATTCGCAATAAAGTCTTATTTTTTGATCGAATTTATTGTGCTAACACAGAGACGTTTTGTTTAGCTTGCCCGATTTAACTGCTCTCGATTTTTCCTTTAGAGCAATTTGAAATGTACTTCACTTCACTTCATGTTCGATAATGGCAAGCTAAATTTGCTGAAACTGCAGTCACATAAAAATAAATTGTGTTATACAAAGTTAGAACATTTTTTATTGATAAATTAACATGTATAACGAAGTAGAAGCCTCCACAATACAAAATTTGAAATCTAAAGTTTACTAGAGACGTCCTTAAACACTTTAAGAGCTGAAAAACTTTGTTTAGAAAGAAATAATGTTGTTAAGTGGTAATGAAAATTTACTTGAGCGCGTTATACCGGGCTTTCATTAATTCCCGAACCCCACGTGACCAAAAATAATAGGCAACCAAATGTACAAGGTGGTATGGCTCACACAAAAATTCCCTAGATTTAACAATATTTATTCGCCGGCGTATTTTTTTTTCCAGTTGCCGTCAATATTACGTGAAGCACTACGAAAATGTGCCATCAAAATAAACGCGTCTTGCTCCGTTGTAAATACCATTTTCGCAGTATTTGCTTATCCTAGCAAATTGACTCTGCAAAATAAATAGAAATAAAACTCAATGTTTCAGAATAATTAAACAATTTTTGCTTACCTGAAAATTCCAGGCAAATCTTGTAAGATCTCAAAGGTTGGTTTAACGATGCACCGCGCATAAACGTTTATGTCAAATTTGACTTTAGTAACGTTTGGTTACTTTTTTCAAAGCCTCCAACGTACAAATACAATAATTTACGCGGCAATTTTAAATTTAGTCACGTGGGGTTCGGGAATTAATGAAAGCCCGGTATTAATTTCCGAGGCAGATTGCAGCAATGCATAGTAGCAGGCAGTGGACATCTTACAGATGTGATATTTAGACACTAATAGTGTTTTTATGAACATTACTTAATATACTTTAAATTTCTTTCAAAATTTTATCACATACTTTATTTGCTTTTGTACAGCAAGCTATCAAAAACCATTTACCGTGTACTTGATTCGTTCCGAAAAAAAAGTTTTTATTTTAAAACAAATTAGTCAGTCAAAGGCCAAGGTACCAGGTCATGCAGGAATCAAAGGAAATGAAATTGCCGACAGCCTTGCCAAAAAAGGCTCCAAAGCTCCATTGTTAGACCAAAACCCTATAGTGGAACAACTAAAGTCCGCATTAAAGGAATGATCCAGGAATGGGAAGATGCTGCCAAAAGTGCTCACCTGAGAAACACACCTGGCTTTAGGCAGGCGAAAAGGTTTAAGGCGATAAACCTTAGGTTGCCTTTGCTTAGCCTGAGAAACAGTTTGGCTCTTACAGCAGAGCCAAAGAAGGCTCCAAAACTCTATTTGTTACACCAAAACTCTATAGTGGAACAACTAAAGTCCGTAATAAAGGAATGATCCAGGAGTGGGAAGATGGTACCAAAAGTGTTCACCTGAGAAACACACCTGGCTTGAGGCAGGTGAAAAGGTTTAAGGCGATAATCGACCCATCGACCCACTCGTGGATCATTCCTTTGATGCGGACTTTAGTTATTCCACCATAGGGTTCTGGTCCAACAAATGGAGTTTTGGCGCCTTCTTTAGCTCTGCCGTAAGAGCCAAACAGTTTCTCAGGCTAAGCAAGGGCAACCTAAGGCTCATACCCGGCCTTCTAACATGACACTGTCCTCTAAAATACCACCTCACTAAGATGGGTCAAACAACTGATGCCAATTGCAGATTCTGAAACGAGATAAAAGAAACAGCAGAGCACCTACTTTGTGCCCTTCAAAGAGGGCTACCTGTCATCGGTCACAGAGGCCCAGAGGTTACACGACTGACTGACCCCATGACATAAGATAACATAACATAAATAAATCAGCGCTAATCTTAAGAGGTTACGTTATTCCAGATTGTCAATTGGATTTAATATTACGAAAAAAAAACGAGTCGCATTTTTAAAGTGAAACAAATCAAGTGATTTAATTTTATATTATATTCAGCCTGTTAAGTTTTGAAAAAACTGGTATAGATATTTTTTTATAATTCTTAAGGGTATTTTCCCTTTATTTAGGCAATCGGGTAGCGATTTCCCTTTTCGCCTTTTTCTCAGTGCCGGGCGATATCAATAAAACATTATGCAAATTCTCTATTTTTAATGTTTGCAATTGCTTGAGTTCTCCCTTAGAATAATAATTGGAGATTTCCTTCCCTCTCGCCCGGCCCTTCCATTAGGGAATTACAATTCATGCCAAATATATTCTTCATTTAATTTCATTAATCGAAACATATATTTTATAGAAAGTCAATGCCCGTTGTACAAATAAATTGTTATTAATATTATCAAATTTAAATGAGAATTATAAATAATTAGATTTTATTTTTGTAACTCAAATTAATAAACAAAGTTACGCTGAGCACTTTTATATCTTTATACCGATTTATAATTTCCGTTACATACAGTGAATTTGTCTTTTAGGTAAACATATGCATACGCTGTAAATTTTCAGATATTCGTTGTCTTTCGAATGAGTTTAATTTGAAGCTTTAAACGAGTTTTTCCCACTCCCAGACTAAGCATGAAGTAAAATTTCGAGTTTAGAAAAGCCCCTTGAAAATTTGTCGAGGGTCGCGCAGCGACCCGAGACAAATTTTCTGGGTTTTTCTTAACTCGAAATTTTACTTCATGCGGCGCTACGCGTATAAAACACAGATTTCAAGTGAAGTTCGAATATACATAAATTTCACAATATTTTAGTGTTTTATACGCGTGGCGCATGAAGTAAAATTTCGAGTTTAGAAAAGCCCAGAAAATTTGTCTCGGGTCGCTACGCGACCCTCGACAAATTTTCAAGGGGCTTTTTTAAACTCGAAATTTTACTTCATGCTTAGTCTGGGAGTGGAAAACACTCGTTTAAAGCTTCAAATTGAACTTTAAAAAAAACAAGGAATATCTAAAGATACAGAAAATAAGCTGAATTTGGAATATGTATACTTAATAGAAAAACAGGGAGTTTTTCTATTATCTATACGTATCCTTAATGTATGAATACAAATAAAATATTTACAAAAGAAATTTATTGTTGCTGAACAAATATTCAGCATAAATATTAAAGGGAAACATTTTTGGAATATAGTGAAAGTCATTTCGTAAATCGGGAAATCTTTTGACATATATTTAGAAAGGTGAAATATATTTGGGATATAGTGAATCTCATTTGATGAATAGTGAAATGCAACTGAAAAACTCTGTAATAACTTTTTTTTGGAAATATTTTATTTTTATTTATACATACATGGAGGTTTTCTATTAGGTATACGTATTCCAAATTAAGCCTATTTTGTGTAAATCTTTAAATATTCCTTGTTTTTTTTTTTAATGTTAAATTTGAAGCTTTAAACGAGTGTTTTCCACTCCCAGACTAAGCATGAAGTAAAATTTCGAGTTTAGGAAAGCCCCGAGAAAATTTGTCGAGGGTCGCGCAGCGACCCGAGACAAATTTTCTGGGCTTTTCTAAACTCGAAATTTTACTTCATGCGCCACGCGTAAAAGAAACACAGATCTCAAGTAAAGTTCGAATAAACATTAATTTCATAATATTTTAGTGTTTTATACGCGTGGCGCATAAAGTAAAATTTCGAGTTTATAAAAGATAACGAGTAATCTTAGTTCATTGCTAACATGCATTTTTTTGACGAACTGCAGCGATTTTGCTGACAAGTGAAATGTAATTGACAAACTGTGATAAGGTTTTGACATATAGGGTAATGTAGTGGCATATGTATTTGATAAATGGGAAATAAATTTGAGATAAAGGGACACATTCAATATAAAGTAAAATGCAATGGATAAACTGTGTATACAGGATATATTTAAGTTTTATTAAGAAAGTATATTTTATTATTTCCGCTGTAAGAGCTTGTGCATATTGTTGTGTGTTAATTGGCGCATTAGGTAAAATTTCGAGATAATTTACCACAAAGTAAACGCTTCCACTATTTATGATATACAATAATTAACTCCTTGAGAATGACTCAAAGTCGAAACTAGTTGGAATAAAAAACTATAATAGTTAATACCATTTACTAAGATTTCTTGTATCTATTAGTCGATTTTTTTATTGAAATATATTTTTTATTGTACTAGTAATTTTGTTACATCCCCACTATATATTTTTTCCTCTTTAATCTGTTGAATATGAATAAGTAATAAGTTCCGGGGAGGGAAATTTGAATAAAGCAGCAGAAATGTTCGGGACATCATTCAATAAATTTACAATTGTAATGCCGTGGTCGAAATGAAATATTAATTAATAATCGATACTTGTCATGAGGGTACGATGGGATACGATTTGCATAAATGCAACGAGAAAATAACTGATGTCATTTGCATTATTTCCGGTGAAATAAAATGATTCATGATTACACTAGAATAATCATATTATGTAACTGATAAAATTTTGCAAAAACAGAAACCATAATACAAGAAATAAATAAATAATTAACTATATAAGAAAATAGTAGATCATTATTTAAATGTAAGAACTAAAATGTAATAAAGAAAGTTTATTAAAGTTTTTTTTTTATTTTATTTTTAAACATATTTAATATGATAACATTTCAAATTAAACATTTTCTAATGTTGACAGGTATAGTTTTTGATTTATCATAAAATAAAATATAATAAAACACGATAGCGATATATATCAATCATAATATTTCAGATTTATTTATGAAGTTTAAATTTAAATATAATATTTGCGAATGGCAACGGACACTGTACTTTCTTGGTTAAGGTAGGTGGTATTTTATAAAGCAAGTGGCGCCCATTAAATATAAATTGTTTAAACCTACAACAAACCCTCCATTGCAGCTGGCCGAGGTGCCTCGTTTGCCACCCGCCCTCTCCATAAGCAAATTTTTAAATAGGTTAAATTGTTGGTGATATTTATTTTTTTTATTTAGATAATATTTGATTTCAGTCAAACGACGCTGGCTAATACACCTTGGGCATAAAAAAGGGTGTAGCATATTTTTGGCCAATTACCCTGTTTCCAGTTCTGGGAAAAATATTCGAATCCATCCTCAAAAATAAACTCCTAGCTCATATATCCCAACACATTCCTCCCTATCAATTCGGATTTCTCTAAAATAGATCAACCACTCTCCCACTCACTATCCTAGCCTCCAACTGCCAAACAGCACACCACGAAAACAAAAAATCACCTATATTATTCCTAAAATAAAAAAAGGCCTTTGATTCAGTCATAGAGGCATAGAGGTTTACTGCTTAATTACACTTAATTTATCTCATTGATAATTTCCTAAACAATCGAATCCTTTATGTCCGCGTCTAAAATACTATCTCCCGGCCCTTTATCCCCCAACAAGGTGTTCCTCAAGGCTCTCTATTATCTCCCCCCTATACAATATCTATGTTCATGACATATACAACCCTAACCCACAGTACCTTGATCCCTCAGCATATTTTCGGCTCTTTGTCGATGACACTGCCCTTATAACACACCAACCTAACCTTCCGAAAGCTCTGTCTACTCTCCAAGGGCTAATAGATTTGCTATTTCTGTGATTAGCCAAATGGAAAATATCCATTAATCCCAATAGATCCTATCTATTCGTAGCCTTCTACAGACCGCTCAATTTCCTAGCATAACCATATCAAACACCGTAATCAGCCCATCCCCTGCTTGTAAATACCTTGGCATAATTTTTGACCCCAAACTATTCTTCAAACTCCATTCCCAAACCATGAAAACAAAAATTCAAAATATGGCGCGGCATTTTAGATCGTTACCCTTCCAAAATAAAGGGATCACGACAAAAACAGCTGTCTACCTGTACAAAATGATCTGCCGCTCCTTATTAGAATATGCTTCAATCTCCTTCCTCAACCCTCGTCCCTCAACATCGAAGTAGCAGATCGAAGTAGCAGAACGATCAGCCCTCAGAATCCTCACAAAAATCGGACATCCCAATAACCCACTCCATAACCCCTCCAATACCTTATTGTATGAAAAAGAAAAAACAGAAATAATCCCTATTCAACAACGATTTACCCAACTGTCCCAAAAATTCGCATCTAACCCACACATCCATGACATTCTTAATCACCTCTGTCTAGTACGAAACCTCAATATTTCTCCCAAATTTAACAACCCAGAAACCACCATTCATCAGTTCATCTCATCTCACGTGAATCATAACTAACCGACAAGACAATGAGAACTACAACTTATCCTGAAGGTCGATAGCCAAGGATCCTATAATAAAATATAATTGTAAAAATAAACCAAGTGTAGTTTATTAGTGCACAATAAAGATGTTTATATATATATATATATATATATATATATATATATATATATATATAAATATATATATGTTGCACAGTTTCTTCGGGTTTGGTTCCGTGTGTTTTCTTGGCTCTGGTCCATTTTATTTTGAACTTGACGTTTCGATGACGTCGCAGTCATCATCGTCAGGTATAAACTATGAAAATACTATCACTCTAGCAACAACCACTTGTTAGATTTCTACATACTTGATACAGTTTGGCTTCTTGTTACTCTTCTGTTCTGTTCTTCTAGTGGTGTATCTGTGTTGTGAATTTCAATTTAGAGATTATTTTCTAAAGGGACTAGAATGAACTTTGACTGGAATTTATGCAAGTTTTCCAAATTGGACTTAATCTTTTGGCATCATCTCTTATTTAGACGATTCGGCCTCTTTTCGATCTCTATAGCTTCTCTAATAATTCTTGCGTGGAAGAAGTCAGTCTATTTTAATATTCTCGTGTTTTCGAAATTTATGGTTGTGTTTTGAAATGTTAACGTGTTGAAATAAAGATAATTGTGGATCGGATTTTCTGACTGCTAAAATATGTTCATCTCGACGAGTGCTAATTATTATTATTATATATATATATATATACAATAGGGTGGGTCGAAAAAAGGGTATTTTTTTTAATCGTCGATGGCCCCCCCTAGAACTTAAGATTATTATGTCCTAAGAAGGTTTTTATCCAAGAAACATTTTTCTGAGCTGAACTGACCTAGCGCACGAGCCTAAAAAATGGCAATTTTTGCACTTTTTTTACATTTTAATCTCCAACAAATCTAGATATGCTCAAATCAACTTCGGAATGACATGTATCAACGCGTATTGAGTCACTCTATAAGCCAGTCATACTTACTTGCGCTCCAAACATAGGAAAAAAATCGAAGTTTTGCAATTTCCGTAAGTTTTTTTAAATTGTATTAGTTTTACTTAAACTTTTGACCATTTTTCATAAAAGAAAACAATTTTCACATGTATTTTAATCACGGGATACAAACTTCTCATTCTTGAATGTCAAATAAATTATTAAAAATAATGACTTTTAATAATTTATTTGACATTCAAGAATGAGAAGATTGTATCCCGTGATTAAACTACATGTGAAAATTGTTTTCTTTTATGAAAAATGGTCAAAAGTTTAAGTAAAACTAATAAAATTTTAAAAAAACTTACGGAAGTCGCAAAACTTCGATTTTTGCCCTATGTTTGGAGCACTGGGAGTTAAAGAAAGGTGTTTGCCTATGCAAGTAAGTATGACTGGCTTATAGAGTGACTCAATACGCGTTGATACATGTCATTCCGAAGTTGATTTGAGCATATCTAGATTTGTTGGAGATTAAAATGTAAAAAAAGTGCAAAAATGGCCATTTTTTAGGCTCGTGCGCTAGGTCAGTTCAGCTCAGAAAAATGTTTCTTGGATAAAAACCTTCTTAGGACATGATAATCTTAAGTTCTAGGGGGGGCATCGACGATTTAAAAAAATACCCTTTTTTCGACCCACCCTAATATACAATATAATAATATATAAATATAATTTATTTATTAATAAGGTATCCCATTTACAAAATACCTAATATTACAAAAATTATATTTATTATATATATATATATATATATATAAACATTAAAAAATGTGAAATAATTTTATATCATACTTTTTTTTGTAAATTAATACTCTCTGTGCTGAACTGTGCCACTGTTAAATATTTTTAATGAAAATATTCACGTTGTTGGAGGGCGAGTAAAGGTAAAATATTTAACATCAGATAAACAGCGCCCATTTTTACAGCAAACACACCCCTCGTCTTCTGAAAAAAAAAGAAAAAAAAATGTCGTAAAATTCCTAAGAATTTCATGATTAAGAATTGCAGTTGTAATATTTCTGCGTGTTTTAATTGTGTGGCGTGCTGAACTCCAAACGAAAACTTCAAGTGGGAAATTACGAGCCACCCTCCCTCGGGCCCTCCACAAACCCTCCAGACATAATTAAAACGTAAAATTCTTTCCTTTCAAGTGTTTTATACGCACTGGGGTATTACGTAAGATTATTATGTATATATTTACTAAAAAAACTTTAAAATAATGAAGAGTATTTAAAAAGAATTAAATCATGTCACTCTCTGATTAGAAAATACTTTTATATTCTTTTTTAATTGAATGAAGACTCTCCTAATGGTTGTAAGAAGGCAGATAAGACAAATTAGACAAATAAGGCAAATAAAATCTCGTTTGTGTTAGTAAGACAATAGAATAGAATATGTTAGTATTTGAATTAATAAACAGGATTTTTATGATGTATATTCAAAGTATTTTCTACATTTAGTTATACCTGCCCAAATAAAACATTTGCATTATATCTTTATTTTATCTATTAAAAATTGTAGCCCATGATAACCGTTGTTGTCGTACAAATATGAAACAAGTTTTTGGTTTTATCAGTAAATTAAACCGTTTTCTACGAAATGTTCATTTTTAGAATATATTGATAAAAGTAATGATTAATAAGTCGACTAATACATTTAAAAAAAATGACTTGATTTGTGTCACTTGTAAATCAAGTGTTCTTTCAAATATTTATTCATCTGCCTGATGAAGCCATTGTGTGGCGAAACAATTGTTGCAGTGTCAATCAATAAACAGTGAAATCTTAACCAAGTGTGTTATTTACTAAAAAGTATTTAATAATGTTTTACTCAGGGAAATTTCAACAAAAAAGAAAATGTAGTCATTTTTTTCCCGAAACTCGAAATCGAATGTTTATGGTACAGGTATTGCAGTTTATACTGTCAGAATTAATATTCCATATGGATTTTTCAATGGGATTGATACATTTTAGTAAAATGTGGAAAATCGTAAAAGACTACCATAATCTTGCAGTATTTATATACTTAACAGATTTGTAGAATCTGACTTTATTTATGGTAAAATGTTATTATTCTACAGGAGAGTTGAGCTCTTCCTTCCCTTTTAAAATACATTTTTTATTTTTTCCAGTGGGACACTGCGATTATAAATATCTGATTGACAAAAATATAAACATTTACCAACTCAAGAAAAATAAATAATTCCGGGCAGAAAGACATACGATCGATAGCCCTTATTTGGGAATACATCAGAGAATATTATGTTTTATTATCATTATATTACATGTAATGTACAACTTCTCAGATAGTAAAGATTTACTTATATATATAAAGAATTGGGCCCGCCGTGGCCGAGCGGTTGAGCCGCCGGTTTCGCCAATCGGACACGGAGGTGATCTGGGTTCGATTCCCAGCGGAGGCGAGTAATTTTTCTAACGAAAAATACTCGTCTCCGGTTCCATGGATGTGTGTGAATGTGTTGTTACGTCCAAATTAGTCGAAATATATGTTAATATAGATATTATAAATCAACGTTAGTGGCTGAATGGTAATACCTATGCCAAACAAACCAAAAAAAAAAATATATAAAGAATTCCAAACGAGTAATTCATTAGTGGAATTTAAAGTAAATTTTAAAACTGTCTTTGAAAGATAACTGTCCACCCCGAAAATTACTCTCTGGATCTGCTTTTGGTTTCCTGAGTGATCAATAAGAAAAAGGTTGGAGATATTCTAATATTTATTTATATTAGTAGAAATACAATCGATTTAATTCATATATTTGTTTGTAGTTTTTTTGTGTAAGTATTATTAATTAGGATGTTGTGCTCATTGTTACATAACACTTTTTTTGTTCTATACCTTTTGAGGAATTTGAGAAGTTATTCCAGTATTTATTTATGTTAATAAAAATACAATCGAATTAATTCATATATTATTTATAGTTCTTTTATGTAAATATTATTAATTAGGACGTTTTGGTCATTGTTACATAAAACTTTTTTTTTACTCGATAACTTTTGGGGAATTTGAGAAGTCATTCGGCTGACAGTGACGGGCTTACAAAGCACATTTTAAGGACCAGTGTGATATGGACACAAAGCATTCTTAAACGGATTAAGATTTCTAGATGATATCATGGCCCAATCCATCAAACCTATATACCAGTAAATCCATGTGTCGGTCGCTTTTTTTTTAAATATCCGATAAATACCGATTATTCATCGCACGAAAAAAACTCCACATCATTTTAACTGATTACTGTTAATGCTTTCTTTTTAAAAAAAATCTAAGCTCAAGTAGGTTTACTTTTTTTTAAATAAATTAGCAACAATGTGAAATTATGCTGTCGGTTTTTATTTAGACTGCTAAATGGGTATCAATCACATGTTTTTTTTTAATAATTTTTAAATCAAAATAAAGCCACCTGATGCAAGAACAATGCAAGTCAAATTTGCTGTATTATGGCATTGTAGAGCTTATTTCATATAACTAGGCAAGGAATGCGTACAGTTGCGGGAGAAAAAAAAAACTATTACAGAAAAATATTTGGACTAACTTTGTTTTTCAAATTTCATATTTCATATAACTAGGCAAGGAATGCGTACAGTTGCGGGAGAAAAAAAAACTAGTACAGAAAAATATTTGGACTAACTTTGTTTTTCAAATTTAAATAAAATTGACAAATCGGCGGAAATGTCAAACGTAATTTAATAAAAGTCGACATGCCTCAACTGACTGAAACGCAAAAAGCGATAATAACGACTCGTCTAGACCTGTACATGACAGAGCTGGGACGAATCCTCGTAAAAAGGATTCGAATCACGAATCCGAATCACCTAATATGATTCGAATCACGAATACTCGAATAATGGATTTGTAAGAGATAAATATGATTCGAATCAAAGATTCGAATCCAATTTTCTCGAATCACGAATACAAATCCTTTAAGAATTAATTTGATTTTATTATTTTTTTGCAACAATTAAGATATAAATATTGTTACCAGTTGTTTTAACCAAAATATTCAAAACCTAATTATTTGTTATCAACACTGAACATCGTTGATAGCAGGCTAAATCTCTGATTCCCTGTTAAGCTGATTAAAGATGTATTTGTGTGTTTTTGAACTTCACTTAAAATTAGTGTTTTCTACGCGTGGCGCATGAAGTAAAATTTCGAGTTTAGAAAAGCCCGAAAATTTGTCTCGAGTCGCTGCGCGACCCTCGACAAATTTTCACGGGGCTTTTCTAAACTCGAAATTTTACATCATGCTTAGCCTGGGAGTGGAAACACCCGTTTAAAACTTCAAATTGAACTCTATAATAAAATCGACGAATGCCTGAAAATTACGTAAATATATAATTCACTGAATATCATTAAAACCGGGAAAGTCAAAGAAAAGTCATGGAATTATATTCAAATTAACCAAAACACTAACAAAAAGGCCATATGATATTATTAAATTTGTCAAAATCAGCATAAAAATTACAAAACACGTAAAAATTTATAAAATTAACTTAAATATTGACAAAAAGAAAGAAAACAATTTTAAAAAATTGGGGTTTCCTACAGAAAAAAGTTATATTGAAAGATCAAGGTAAAAAATCTTGATCAGGGAAATGCAGGAAAAATGTAACATTTCAGATTGTGGCTACCATGTCAGTTTTACTTCAAATAATATTAAACAAAATTTTGAACACTAGATAAGTATCTTTAAAAACATTTTTAGTCATTTAATGTTTATTTATTTATTTATTTATTCTCTCACGGGAAACCCCTTTTCCTATCAAAGCATTCAGTTTGATGTTTCTAACGAGTGTTTTCCACTCCCAGACTAAGCATGAAGTAAAATTTCGAGTTTAGAAAAGCCCCGTGAAAATTTGTCGAGGGTCGCGCAGCGACCCGAGACAAATTTTCTGGGCTTTTCTAAACTCGAAATTTTACTTCATGCGCCACGCGTATAAAACAGTGATTTAACGAGAAATTTAAAAACACACAAGACATTTTTCATGTTAATCCTCACAATTAACTCGAATTATTTTTGATGATTTAAAACCTTTTGTAAGTATTCGAATCCTTTTACAAATATTCGAATCCTTTTATAAGGATTCGAATCACCCACATTTGGATTCGAATATGAATCCTCTTAAACAAATGTAACGAAACCGGATCACGAATCTAGTTGAACTAAAGTATTCGAATGCCTCTTTTGAATCCTCTAAAAGGATTCGAATCCAGGATTCGAATACTGAATGATTCGAATCCTGCCCAGCTCTGGTGCATGACAAGTTTGTTTTAGAGGAAAAAAATACGATAGTTTAGAAGTGGCTAAAACTCCCTGCTTTACCAGTTTTTTTCTCTCGCAACTGTACATCAGGATAGACATTTTAATGTCTGTGAAGTTTATCTGCGTGACTAATTAAATAATTAGCTCAAAAATAATCTCATCTCGATACCATACTTTATTTTTGATAAGTTGGACAAGTCTCTTCTAAGAACTTTTAGTTTTATGTTGAAAAGTGTATTCCAATTTCTCACTCAGCTAAATGAAATGACTTGTAATTTCCAACCTTATTTTGCACAACGAGAGCAGTATTATCATAAGTAGAAAATTCGTGTTTTCAAATAGAATGAGCTTTAGAAATCACTTATTTATTATAATTTATATACTTTATAAAAATGAATCAATTGGATAACTAATTTAAAATATAAAGACAATTTATCATAAAGAAAAATTGAGTTTGTCAATAGTTTGCAGAATATTTACAAAATATAATATATATATATATATATATATATATATATATATATATATATATATATTTATAATATATAGATAGCTTAAGACAAGTGAAATGAATTCCCTGTGATTTTTTTAACTTATTTCATTTTCCTTTTGTTTCATTTAGTTTGGTTAGAGAATAATTTGACCTGATGTTGCATATCGCGTATAAATTATGCATAGAACAGCAGTGCTGTCGTGTAACGCAAATATTCATTGTATAATTCAATATCTGTCGGGGTATTAGCTCGAGAAGTAGTTGTTTTAATGAATATTTGGAGACTTGTCTCAATAAGACAAACATTTTGCAGAAAGTCGATATTAATTTTATATTTTTTAATTTAAAATAATCATAATATTGTACTAAATTTCTACACTTGTATTTCTTTCAATTATTATTATTTTCGTGCTGACTTATCTTATGTTCTTGTACAGAATTTCAAAGACCAACAAAAATGTTAATATTTATTTGTTAAAATTATTTACAATAATATATAGATATTTTTTTAGGTTCTGTACGTATGTTCTAATTCATATCCTCAGGGTTACTTGTCTATCACGACTTTAAAACTAATTTTGGCAATTAGGAAGTAAAAATGTCAAGGTAATAACGCCTTTTCCGATAAAAATTTCCATTTCAAAAAAAGGCGCCCGGCTCTCTTGCATAAATTAAACGAGCAATGATCCAAAATTTCGGTTCACGCCAAACAAATTAAAAAACAATTAATATACCCGTGTGTGTGCGTTAATAAAGCTTTTTTTCTCGCTCTCTCGCATCCGCCAACAGGAAATGAGAGAATTATTCTAATAAGAATTCGCCGCTTCAATGTAAAGTTCTTATGTAAACAGGATTTATTTGTACAAGAAATTTGATTGATTATTCAGTAAAAATTACAAAAAATAGTATTACTGCGGATTTTTAGTTAACGAATGATTCAAAATTCAATTTTTTTTGAAGTATACATACGGGGAATTTTCTATTAGGTATACATATGCATACGCGTTTTTTTATAGAGTTCAATTTAAAGCTTAGAACGAGTGTTTTCCACTCCCAGAATAAGCATGAAGTAAAATTTCGAGTTTAGAAAAGCCTGAAAATTTGGTTTGGTCGCGTAGCGCGAAGCGCGGAGCGGCCAAACCAAATTTTCAGGCTTTTCTAAACTCGAAATTTTACTTCATGCGCCACGCGTATTAATCACTGAAAGCACTGAAATGTTGTGAACGAGTAAACTGCGCTTGAAATCAGTGTTTTAGACGCGTGGCGCATGAAGTAAAATTTCGAGTTTAGAAAAGCCTGAAAATTTGGTTTGGCCGCTCCGCGCTTCGCGCTACGCGACCAAACCAAATTTTCAGGCTTTTCTAAACTCGAAATTTTACTTTATGCTTAACCTGGGAGTGGAAAACTCTCGTTTAAACTTCAAATTGACTTCATTTAAGAAAACAACAAATATTTAAAAATCTATAAGACGTAATTGGGATATGTATACTCAAAAGAAAAATTGGGGAAAATTATGATTTAAAGCTTTTCTAAGAGAAAGAACACTAGTACACTCGCGACTTAAACAGTATGACATTGTCATGTAATGTCAAAATTTGACACAACTAGGAAAAATCGTTGCAGATACAACTGTCGACATACTCTCCAAAAAAAATTTAAGACACACACACATTTCACACCAATGAGTCATAGGACATCTCTTCTGAATACCACTATATGTGAAAACTGCACGATTCAAGATTATTTAATTAATTAAGATTAATTAAACAAACTTTAATAGAAGATCGCTATCCATTCCTAGTAGAAAAACTTTGCAAGTCTCGATCAAATTTCCAAATTCTTTTGCTATTTCGTAAAGTAAGAAACTCGAATATTTAATCAAAGTTCATCAACTGTGTTTGAGTCCTACTTGACATAACATCAATCATTAAACAATTAAATACTTAATTATTTTTTTATAACACACTTCTTTACCACAAATCAATAAATTATAAACATATTGGCAAAAACACATTGGTCGTTATCCTGTTGTCAATTTATACTTTAATAATCAATATTATATTATTATTTTGTTATATTGAATTTCCAATAAACATGTAATTGTCGTCCCTGTTTAAACTGGATAGTATGACTATTTTATTACATTCTACAAAAATACAAACGACTTAAAAACAGATAAGTGATTATTTTTATTTATAGACATTTTATGACTCAAAATGAATAATTTGATAATTTATTATATTTGAACTAGTTACAAAAATAATGATTTGACGTAAATTAATTTTCGGATGAAACTATTATTTATTATTAGAATTGAATTAAGGACTCTAGAAGTCAAAGGGTATACGTGAAAAATTTATAAAATTGGAGTTACAAGTGTAGAGATGGCTTTAAGATACATGAGTGTATGTAGGGTTTTCCATTAAGATGTCCTATTTTAATTATTTAAAAATATTATTTTTTATAAAATAGTGCCAACATATTTATTTTAAAACAAAGTCCACCATTAGTTGTGAAAAATGACATCTGGTAAATGGCCGCCTCGGTTTTTTCTGCAAATGGCTATTCATTTCAAAATGTTTGCATTACATTTTAGCATTTTAACTCTGGCTCTATTTGATTAATACCCGCTCGATTTTTTTCTTTTAAATTGCGGTAATGTTCTCAGCTGTCCTAGCGATATGAGTACGAACTTTCAATTTTACATCAGTAATTTGTCCATTTTCTTCAAATTTCATACCGACCGAAAATACGACGATCGCTGCGATCTGTCTAGGCGAAATGTTCACCACATTGATAATGAATTTTCACTATTTCTCTACTTTGTTAGAGCGAATATCATTCCATTTTTTTCAAATCGTACACTTTTCACTTGACAAGTGTGAAACAATTAAGACCCCCTCAAAAGGCCTGGATTTTAATAAAACGTATTCAAAGCCGTTTCACAGTAGATGATATGCGTGACCATATCATAGCAATAACTGGCCGCAAAGAATTTATCTGTGAGAAAATACAGCTAAATGATACTAATACAGCCTTTAAAATTGGTATTGACTTCAAATACTACGACAAAGTAACTGAAACAAACAATTGTCCGGAAGGAGCAGTCTTTGGTAGATATATTTTTATACGGGCCAGCTAAAAATCAAACAAAACCTAACAAAACAATACATCCTAAGAAATTGTTGTTAAATATATATTTCACAAATATTCAGAGCATACGCAATAAAACAAATGAATTTGATACTTTTCTTAAGGACATGAATGATGTGTTCGACGTAATTTGCTTGTGCGAACATTGGTTGCGGGAAGAAGAAATCCAGTACTTAGGTCTAGGAAGCTTCACATCCGGATCGTACTTCGCCAGAAAGGAATATATACATGGAGGTGTCCTGCAACTATTTAAACACAATATCATGTTTAAAAACCACCAATGTACACACACTTTGTCTCGTGAAAAGGACTGCGAGCTGTCCACTTCATTTCTGCCACAACATAACTTAATTTTAATTACTGTGTATCGTTCGCCATCTGGTAATTTTAATAATTTTATTTTAATTATAGGAAATCTATTGGATAGCTTAATAACCGGGAAACATATTATTCTCGTAGGCGATTTTAATGTTAAATTTCATAGCGACGATTCCCGAGCAACCCACCTCTGTGATGTTTTATCCTCATATGGTTTGTCATCTACAATCTCCTTCAATACAAGGGAAAGTAACTGTTTAGATAATGTGTTTTCGAACTTAAATGAATTAACTATTGATCCCCTTGAATGTGGATTAACTGATCACATAGGTTTTCATATTAAACTCAACACTAAAGTGATTCCGAATGAAGTCAAAAGTTACATCTGCCGACCGATAACAGAGGGGGGGGGGGGGGGGAAATAAAGTTATACAATCTTCTCGATACGACTGACTTCAATTTTAATAACTTTAAAAATACCTCAATTGATATTAAATTTGATAAATTTATATCTATCATCAATTATTATATTATTTACTGTTTCCCTGAAAAAAATCACATGTTCCAATACTAATAAAATAATTTGGTTTAATAATTCTTTAAAGTAAATGAGAGAAATACTTGCGCTAATGAAAGAAGCAAGCAATCGGTTACCAAACCTAAAACCGAACTATATGAAGTACAAAAAACTATATAGCCTTGCTCTAAAAAATGCCAAGATAAGTGCGAACGAGACCTATATCAACAAATCCAATAATAAAAGTTAGATTGGCATTCCCATAACAACTCGCCTATTTGGTCTCCAACGAAGAGCAATCCGGGTTGTAGCGAATTTAGGGTATCGAGATAATTGTAAGGACTCATTTAGAGATCTAATAATTCTCACACTACCTTCTATGTATGTCCTGGAATGTTTGAAATATGTTCGAAGGCACATTATCCTGTACAAAACCCACGATGACATACACACTCATGAGACTCGTTCAAAACACTTGATCCATCCGTCACATCAAAGGATTTCTAAATGTAGAAACGGTGCCAATTACTATGGGCCTAAATTATTTAACTATCTTCCCGCTAAAACAAAATCATATAGCGAAGTTAAGTTTAATAAAATAATCAAAAAGTATCTGCAAGATAAAGCATTTTACAGCATTGAAGAGTGTATATCCAATAGTTTTCCTGATTTTAATGTCTAATTTTAACTATTCATGACTTTTATTATTACTATTGTATTGTTTTTTTTTTTCAATCATCTTACGCCAACAATTTGTTTAACATGTTTTGTTTCGTTACTTGTTTTATTTTAAGATGGGATTCCCAAACGGCACATGTCACTAAAAAAATAAGAAGCTTCGTTTACTTATTTAATACAATAAAAACGTGACTAGAGGGGACACACTAAAGATAGTATGGTTTGTGCAATCTACTATCACCTACGGCATATCAGTATGGGGAGGCTGCCTAAAAACACATCGAGACCAAGTTGAAATAGCGCAAAAATTGATATTAAAAATTATGCTAAAAAAGCCATACAGGTACCCAAGTGCTAAAGTGTTTGAGGATTCTGGTGTTCCGGACCTAAATAAACTATATATCACTGCAATTGCAAAATACATATTTAAAAACAAAACTAACCCATCAATATTATACATGCATGCACATAACTACCAGACCAGAATTGCAGAAAATAACTTTGCATATAATAAAAAAATTAAAAAGACGATAGGAAGATCAGATATATTATATTACACTGCCAAAGTCTATAATTACTTAACAAAAGAATTGAATATCAAAAACATTCATAACTACAACGAATTTAAATGCAAGTTGAAGAGACTATTGAAAGATGTTGATCCCGATGTTGCCTTAAAAATTTTGGGAAGGGAGGCGTAATAGTTAGGTCAATTTTATTATTATATTACTGTGTTAGCAAAATAATTTTGTTTTTTCATTTTTCATTTTTCTTCTTATTTCTTTTTTATTTTTTCTCTTCTTGGATTTTTATATGTTATCTTATTTACTAGTTAATAAGAAAAATAATAATGAAGTCTCCTCCGTTTCTACAAGCTATTAGCTTCGAGACAAGGATACTACTAAATTACAATACGTTGGAATAAGCGTTTATTTTATTTTAATTACCATACTCTGTTATATAATTGTATAAGTTATTGGGAAAATAAATGTTTATGAATAAAGAAAATGTATTTATTTATTTATTTATCTATTTATTTTACTTCTTAATCTTTCAAAATTGTATGTTTAGCGCCCAACACACCTAATGTTATATGACATATGTAAACTACTGTTTTAACATGAGTAAAGTATGATATGATATGATATGATATGATGATAATTAACAGTTTAAAAATGCAAGGGAATTTAAAATGGGACCTGTTAAGGAAAACTGATATTGATAAATATTAATTAATACTTGGTGAATGCAAATTTTCCTTAAATGACTATATTTTCTCGATTTTGAAATACATTTTCTCAAGATTAAGCTTTATTCCTTGGCTTCTAATCTCAACATGTGGAAAAATGTAGATGCAGATTAAGAAAACTTATTTTTTGCCAGATAAATCTATTCTGTAAATTCATACTTTCCAAAACTATTTCAATAAAAAATAAAAATTATAATATATCAGCCACATAATTGTATTTTTTATTAATTGATTTATTTTAATAGGACTTGCAAATTTTATAAATAACATAATTTTCATCGTCATTAGTAATTTTCATTAAAAATAAATGTTTGTTCCACTTTCTTCATATTCCACTTTGTAATTTGTGCTTTTAAGGTAAAAAGATAATAATATAATTATTACATAATTATAAAGCTATAAAACTTCATAATTTGCACAAGTGTGGATATAATGGTGAGTAAACTAATTTTCTAAGAAATTATCCTATAATAAATAATAAATATATTTCAAAATGAGTAATTTAATTGATTCCATGATATAACGTTTGCAGTGATGATTAATAACCATTCTCAGTGGTCTGCACACTTTTTAAAATTGTTCTTGTAATTAATAGTGTACATCATAATATACGTCTGTATTATTAAATATTTCTTGCAATTATTACAACTTCCTAGATACGCACAGTTTAAAGAAAACATGTTTATGATCTATTATAACTTTTAACCTTTAAATGAATGACTATTTTTATTAGATTAATTTACAACTGAAATGATTAAAAAATGTTTGTACATTAATGGAAAAATAGCTTAAGAATGTAATGTGTAATTTTTTTTAATCACAAATTAGGGTTTATTAATGCTGTAAAAATGGCTGTATTCCGTATGTATAAGAAAAATTAATTTAAATACTTAATTGATGAGGCGGATACATGATGAAACTCCATAATACTATTTGAAATAAAACAACGCAGTTGGGAGGGTTTCACTTTTATTGTTGAACACTGCAACATGTTTCACCACACAGTGGCTTCATCAGGCAGATGAAATAATGAAAAAAAAATTATTTCATCTGTCTGATGAAGCCACTGTGTGGTGAAAGATGTTGCAGTGTTCAACAATAAAAGTGAAACCCTCCCAACTGCGTTGTTTTATTTCAAATAAAATTAATTTATTTGTGCATACATTTTTACAATAAATGGTAAAATTCCAATAATAAACTAAAAATTAATACTTTCTTGAACTTTTTACCTTAAGGCTGCGCTCAACCCGTACTGTCGTTTCAATTTACAATCATTTAATTCGTTGAATTTCGGCCGACCACCGAAAAATGTAATGTGAAGAAATATTAGTAATTAGGGTGTAGAAATGCTGTAAAATGGCTGTATGATGTATTTCAAAAACAAGAAAGAATAATTTATTTGTGTATACATTTTTGACATAAATGGTAAAATTCAAATACTAAACCAAAAATTAACACTTTTTTGATTTTTTTATCTTAACCCTTTCAGCCCTGACGGTGGCATTTGCCATCACTAATATTTGGTAAACATTAGGACTAAGCATGAAGTAAAATTTCGAGTTTAGAAAAGCCTGTAAATTAAAAAAACGACCACTAAAATTTGTTAAACATACTAGGAATTTATGTTTTCAATATATATACATTAGGGTGGGTCGAAAATTTTAGATTTGAGACGGGTAGTGAAAAAATGATAGTTTTTATGATTCTATGTAAGGGAACGACCGTGGTTTCGATCATGGGTTTACCCCCAGCTCGCACAAATGCCTCAAAAATGGCCATTTTGGTAGTTTTTTCATATTTCACTCAATAGATCATACTGTACATGTTATATGTGCGACTTTTTGGTCACAAATTACTCATGGGTCTTCAACTTTTAGATAAAGTCCATTGAGACCATATTTTGATGGTAAACCGGTGGAGTTATTGCCCTCTGAAAATATCGATTTTTTTAGACTCAAAGCCTTGGACATAATTTTTGAATGTCGTGAATCAGCTGGAAATGGTGTCCGTGATTTTAAAATCCCAACATTAAATTTTAAAGCTGCAGATTACACGGAATTGATAGATTGGTCAAATGTAACTGAACCTCCCCTATTAAATAGAATTCCCAGCGAAATATTGCGGGAACTTGTGATAGAAGGTCAGACAGAATTGATAGACATGTTAAAATTTCCTTGCCATACACAGGCCGTTGAAAGGCATATCAAACTCGTCACTCGCGCTTCGCATCTCGTGTGCGGGCAAAATGCTTGAGAGTCAAATATTAGAAACACTTTAGATTCTCAGAAGAAAATGCCAACGTTCGAGACAAAACGAGATTAAGGACTGTAATATTATAAATAAAAATAAATGAAACAATAATAATGCATCACACTTTTCATTACACTTCTTTCAGTTACATAGTTGTGTGCCTCTGCAAATGTATCATTTTCCTTAATTCCATATCCTATGAATCTGATATCAAGTTATTGTGCTCAATGAGTGTAGAGAATCAGTTTAGTACACTATATTTAACATATTGTTAACCAAACCTGACATAGGCACATCAGAAAATAAAAAGTCAAAAATAGGCTTAAACAAAAGTTTTCTTCGATCGGAATTCAGTGTAATGAGCTAATGGTGAAGCTAAGATGTTAAATTAGGGCAGAGAGTGGTTTTTAAATCCACATTTAGACAATTTATCACAGCAATAATCATCTCGACATTTTCGACGATTTAAGCTAAAAAGTCGAAAGTAAACGGCAAAAACAAAGTTTTCCTTTGGTCGAAAGTGAACTACATAAGCTTGCGGTGCAGTTTAGATTCTAAATTTAAACAATGAGTGGATTAGAAGCTAATCATCACCTATTAATCACTTTAAAAAGAGTCTCGTGTTTTTTCGCCAATTTGAGGTAAAAAATCGAAAATGAATGTCAAAACAAAGTTTTTCTTCGGTCGAAAACCAACTTCAGGCGCTTGCGGTGCAGTTTAGAGTCTAAATTAGTAAATGAGGTGGTTTAAAAGCTAATTGTTACCTATTTATCATTGTAACAAGCATCTCGCAGTTTTACCCCCAAAAATCGATATTTTCAGAGGGCAATAACTCCACCGGTTTACCATCAAAATATGGTCCCAATGGACTTTATCTAAAGGTTGAAGACCCATGAGTAATTTGTGACCAAAAAGTCGCACATATAACATGTACAGTATGATCTATTGGGTGAAATATGAAAAAACTACCAAAATGGCCATTTTTGAGGCATTTGTGCGAGCTGGGGGTAAACCCATGATCGAAACCACGGTCGCTCCCTTACATAGAATCATAAAAACTATCATTTTTTCACTACCCGTCTCAAGTCTAAAATTTTCGACCCACCCTAATATACATGTATGCATGAGCTGTAACTTTTGCGATAATCGTTTGTTTTTTTTAAATAGTTTAATTTGATGTCTTAAACGAGTGATTTCCACTCCCAGCCGCGTAGCGCTACGCGGCCAAACCAAATTTTCCGGCTTTTCTAAACTTGAAATTTTACTTCATGCGCCACGCGTATAAAACACTGATTTCAGGTGGAGTTCAGATTTTCGTTGTTTTTACAAATATTTCAAATTGAAGTTTCAAGCGAGTGTTTTTCACTCCCAGATTAAGCATGAAGTAAATTTAGAGTTTAGAAAAGCCTGAAAATTTGGTTTGGTCGCGTAGCGCGTAGCGCTACGCGGCCAAACCAAATTTTCAGGCTTTTCTAAACTCGAAATTTTACTTCATGCGCCACGCGTACTAAACATTGTGTTTAATAATGCTCAGAATACACATTTTTAGCATACTTTAGGCTAAAAATGTGTATTCTGAGCATCATTAAACACAGTGTTTAGTACGCGTGGCGCATGAAGTAAAATTTCGAGTTTAGAAAAGCCTGAAAATTTGGTTTGGCCGCGTAGCGCTACGCGCTACGCGACCAAACCAAACTTTCAGGCTTTTCTAAACTCGAAATTTTACTTCATGCTTAATCTGGGAGTGGAAAACACTCGTTTGAAACTTCAATTTGAAATATTTGTAAAAACAACGAAAATCTGAAGATTTACAGCGTATGCAGTATATTGAGATTGTATATTAGTGGGAAAATAGCCAAAAGAATGGAATGCACAAAAAATTATTACTAATTAGAGTGTAAAAATGCTGTAAAATGGCTGTATAGTGTATTTTAAAAATAAGAAAAAATAATTAATTTGTGTATACATTTTTGACCTAAATGGTAAAATTCCAATACTAAACCAAAAATTTACATTTTTTTTGAAATTTTTACCTTAACCCTTTCGGCCCTGGCATTTGCCACCATTAATATTTGGTAAACAATAGGAATTTTTCTTTTAAATATACATAAATCTATGCATAAGCTGTAACTTTTCCGCTAATCGTTTGTTTTGTAACATAGTTTAATTTGAAGTCTTAAACGAGTGTTTTCCAGTCCCAGATTAAGCATGAAGTAAAATTTCGAGTTTAGAAAAGCCTGAAAATTTGGTTTGGTCGCGTAGCGCGTAGCGCTACGCGGCCAAACCAAATTTTCAGGCTTTTCTAAACTCGAAATTTTACTTCATGCGCCACGCGTATAAAACACTGATTTTAGGTGGAGTTCAAAATATTCTATTAAAGCAGTATGCTAAAAACGTGTATTCTAAACATCACATCACATCAGTGTTTAGTACGCGTGGCGCATAAAGTAAAATTTCAAGTTTAGAAAAACCTGAAAATTTGGTTTGGTGCGTAGCGCTATGAAACCAAATTTTCACGCTTTTCTAAACTCGAAATTTTACTTCATGCTTAATCTGGGAGTGGAAAACACTCGTTTGAAAATTTAGCTTGGTCGCTCCGCGCTTTGCGCTACGCGACTAAACCAAATTTTCAGGCTTTTCTAAACTCGAAATTTTACTTCAAGCTTAATCAAGGAGTGGAAACACTCGTTAGTAGCACTAAATTTAACTAATTTACTCACAGTCTATAATTTTATTACTTCTTTACTCAAAGCATAATTATCATTACAATGTGTTTATTATTATTTATCACTACTAAGCAAATGATTAAAATGAAATATCACTATTAAATTGATCCCCCTTCCCGTTGAAACCACGTTTGTCGGCGCACTAATAACATAATAAATCGTTTCGCCAACCTTTGTGAAGAAAGTACTTTTAGGAGTGGCCAAAGCATAAATATTTTTTAATAGTGCACGCTCCGATAAGCCTTATGCCATTGTTACGATCAAATACACACACATATACATGCGTATATTTATTTCGATTTTTTTTCTCGGACGCACAAAACTTACATTGTTTCAAAATTTACGTTCGTTCGTGTCCATTGTGGGATTTACAACGAATCATTCGGAGTAATAATAATTGTAATAATGGAGAGAAAAAAGAATTGAGGGATTTTTTAACAATGGTTTCTTGTGTTGTATTCTTTATTGCCCAATCAATCTTGTTTGTAGTTAATAGTGTATTGAGTGTGGTGTAATTAAAATGTAACTGCCTTATTAATAGATTTTAGTGCAGAGTAATAAATGCAATATTCAAATGCTTAATGTAGTCTTATTATTAGATAATGATTAAATTATTATCTTTTTAGCTAACTTAGATTTTAATATCCTGAAAATTTGGTTTGCATGCCTTTTTAAAATAAAATTCCATTCAACTAATTATGATTTTTATAATCCGTTATCAAGAAAGATGCGTTTATGTAATGAATTGGATCACAATGGAAGTAGTATGTTGTTTCAACCACCATTTTTTTTTATTTTAGATGTTTGTATGGTCTTGATCTGTCCAACATATGTTAATATTAATCTTGAATTAAAATTATATTTTGATACGATTATATCTATTTTTTTTTTTAATTAAACACAGTTATATAAAATAGCAAATATTATTCATAATCCTAAAACAATTATAAATTGAAACAAAAAATCAGGTATTTACAAATTAACTTGCGAAACATGTAAAGGAGCATACATTGGTCAGTCTGGTAGAAATTTTGAAATAAGATTAAAAGAGCATTTAAATTCAGTCCGTTTAAAGAATAACAAGTCCACTTTTGCAACTTATTTAATAGAAAACAACCACACCTGCACAGAAGACAGCATGCTTTCCGTAATCCATTTGTCGGACAAAGGCCGAAAAATGGATTTACTCGAAGCGCTGGAAATTCACGAGTTGAAAGCTAATCTGGAAATTCCCCTCATCAACGACCAGACCGACATAATGTATACTCCCCTCTTTGATGCTGTAATATAAAAACAATGTACAATGTATTTTAGGTACTCAGTTTGATAATGACTAGCTTGTAGTCGAAACTATAGTCACTGTAAAAAGTTAATTAAAGTGGTAAAACAAAGTTAAGTGTTTTAATATTATTTTATAAAGATGTACCACAAAGTGAACGCCAACCAAATCAAAGACAGTTATATTCCTTTCTTCACTTTTATTTTTCTTGCTAGATGTACATTTCGGGTACTAAGTACCCATTATGAATAGCTAACTAACAGCTAACAGTTAGCTATTGATAATAGGTACTTAGTACCCGAAATGTACATCTAGGAAGAAAAATTGAAGTGAAGAAATTCCTTTCTTCAATTCAATTTTTCTTGCTAGATGTACATTTCGGGTACTAAGTACCTATTATCATAGGTTATTATCATAACTGTGTTTAATTAAGTGACTTAACACCTTCACGTAACTCATACACCTACATTAATATATCTATTTTGTGATCATTTCTTGTTTAATTTTAATTGCACTTTAACTGTTTATTTATTAATATTTATCGATATACATTATTGTTAACGTACACATAATTTTTTTGTATTGTTATTGTATATCTTGTAAAGAAGGTGAATCCGTAATAAATATATATTATTATTAACTGTAGACTATAGTTTTCATCTTTAAAATTCAGAATAAATCATATGAAAGATTTAGATATAAATAGCAATCTTTTATGCAACTATCCTCTAATGGGATTTACTTAAAACGCATTTCTGTTTATATATTTTTTATAAATACATAAATTATGAAGTCTGATTCTCAGGATTTCGAAAAGTGCCTTCGTCGAATAAGGATCGTCTCATTTTTATTTTTTTCCAAGTCGGGCACTAGAATCGTGGAATTAAAAAGACATTAGAGCGTATGATATTTACGGATTCGAGTGTAATATGCTTTAGCACAATTTTATTGTGGCGTGAGTAATTTCACTTATAAAATGCTGGAAAATTGGCATAGAAGGCTTTATAATTGTCTGCGAGATTGCTAATGAACTCGTTTTTTAATAAAACAAAAAGTAGAGTATTAAAAAGGCTGCTACCTAATTTACTTAATACATTATTTTAATATGTATGTGTACATAAATTCAACTAAAATGTTTTCAGCTTAGTTATTTTGCAAGAATTTATTGAATTAAATAAAGATATGCGCTGCGCGACCAAACCAGATTTTCAGGCTTTCCTAAACTCACAATTTTACTTCATGCGCCAAGGGTATAAGACACTGATTTCAAGCGAAGATTACTCGTTCATAATATTTCAGTGCTTTCAGCGTTTAATACGCGTGGCGCATGAAGTAAAATTTCGAGTTTAGAAAAGCCTGAAAATTTGGTTTGGCCGCTCCGCGCTTCGCGCTACGCGACCAAACCAAATTTTCAGGCTTTTCTAAACTCGAAATTTTACTTCATGCTTAGTCTGGGAGTGGAAAACACTCGTTTTAAGCTTCAAATTGAACACTTAAAAAATAGGTATACAATGCATACGCTTTTTTTAAAGAGTTCAATTTGAAGTTTAAGCGAGTGTTTTCCACTCCCAGACTAAGCATGAAGTAAAATTTCGAGTTTAGAAAAGCCTGAAAATTTGGTATGGTCGCGTAGCGCGAAGCGCGGAGCGGCCAAACCAAATTTTCAGGCTTTTCTAAACTCGAAATTTTACTTCATGCGCCACGCGTATTAGACACTGAAAGCCCTGAAATATTGTGAACGAGTAAACTTCGCTTGAAATCAGTGTCTTAGACGCGTGGCGCATGAAGTAAAATTTCGAGTTTAGAAAATCCTAAAAATTGGGTTTGGCCGCTCCGCGCTTCGCGCTACGCGACCAAACCAAATTTTCAGGCTTTTCTAAACTCGAAATTTTACTTCATGCTTAGTCTGGGAGTGGAAAACACTCACTTTAAGCTTCAAATTGAACTCCTTAAAAAAAGGTATACAAATGCATACGCGAGTGTTTTCCACTCCCAGACTAAGCATGAAGTAAAATTTCGAGTTTAGAAAAGCCTGAAAATTTGGTTTAGTCGCGTAGCGCGAAGCGCGGAGCGGCCAAACCAAACTTTCAGGCTTTTCTAAACTCGAAATTTTACTTCATGCGCCACGCGTATTAGACACTGAAAGCACTGAAATATTGTGAACGAGTAAACTTCGCTTGAAATCAGTGTCTTATACGGGTGGCGCATGAAGTAAAATTTCGAGTTTAGAAAAGCCTAAAAATTTGGTTTGGCCGCTCCGCGCTTCGCGCTACGCGACCAAACCAAATTTTCAGGCTTTTCTAAACTCGAAATTTTACTTCGTGCTTAGTCTGGGAGTGGAAAACCCTCGTTTTAATCTTCAAATTGAACTCTTTAAATAAAAAGCGTATGCATATGTGTACCTAATAGAAAATTTCCTGTATGTATACAGCACTGATGCTCATGCTTAATCTGGGATTGGAAACACTCGTTAGAGGCTGCAAATTGAAAGTTTTTAGTAAAACCACGAATGTCTGAGAAATTACCAAAAAAAATCGTGATACGTATACCTAAAAGAAAAATTCGCTGTATTATACTTAAACGAAAAACTTCCTTTATATTTAATAAAGAATAATAATCGGATTGTAACTTAAAACAATATTTTTACTAGGCTATATTTTGACCTACAATATACACAGAGCCTTGTCTCAGTCTAATCACAAGTCGAAATATAGCCTTATTGTAGGTTAAATTATAACCTAGTCCTAGGTCAAAATGTAGCCTTGTTATTAGGCTATATTTTGACCTACGACAGGCAAATACAGAGCTTTGTCGCAGTCTAATCACAAGTCGAAATATAGCCTCATTGTAGGTCAAATAATAACCTAGTTCTAGGTCAAAATGTAGCTCTGTTATTAGGCAATATTTTGACTTACGACAGGCCAATACAGAGTCTTGTCTAAGTCTAATCACAAGTCGAAATATAGCGCCATTGTAGGTCAAATCATAACCTACTACACTATATTTTGACCTACGACATGCCAACACAAGCCTTGTCTCAGTCTAATCACAAGTCGAATTATAGCCTTATTGTAGGTCAAGTTATAACCTAGTCCTAGGTTAAAATGTAGTCTTGTTATTAAGTTATATTTTGACCTACAACAGGCCAATACAGAGCCCTGTCTCAGTCTAATCACAAGTCGAAATATAGCCTTATTGTAGGTCAAATTATAACCTGGTCCTAGGTCAAAGTGTAGCCTTGTTACTAGGTTATATTTTTACCTAGAACACAGAGTCAAAGTCGAAATATAGCCTTATTGTAGATCAAATTATAACTTAGTCTTAGGTCAAAATGTAACCCTGTTACTAGGCTATATTTTTACCTACGACAAGCCAACACAGAGCCTTGTCTCAGTCTAATCACAAGTCGAAATATAGCCTTATTGTAGGTCAAATTATAACCTGGTCCTAGGTCAAAGTGTAGCCTTGTTATTAGGTTATATTTTTACCTAGAACACAGAGTCAAAGTCGAAATATAGCCTTATTGTAGATCAAATTATAACTTAGTCTTAGGTCAAAATATAACCCTGTTACTAGGCTATATTTTTACCTACGACAAGCCAACACAGAGCCTTGTCTCAGTCTAATCACAAGTCGAAATATAGCCTTACTGTAGGTCAAATTATAACCTGGTCCTAGGTCAAAGTGTAGCCTTGTTACTAGGTTATATTTTGACCTAGAATACAGAGTCAAAGTCGAAATATAGCCTTATTGTAGATCAAATTATAACTTAGTCTTAGGTCAAAATGTAACCTTGTTACTAGGCTATATTTTTACCTACGACAAGCCAACACAGACCCTTGTCTCAGTCTAATCACAAGTCGAAATATAGCCTCTTTGTAGGTCAAATTGTAACCTCGTCCTAGGTCAAAATGTAGTCTTCTTACTAGGCTATATTTTGACCTACGACGGGCCAACACAGAGCCTTGTCTCAGTGTAATCACAAGTCGAAATATAGCCCTATTGGAAAGGGTGTTTTTTTTAGAGGTATAGAACTTCTATTTTAAATATAACCCATAAAAATAAATAAAACAACAGATGTTTTAGTTTTAATAAGTTATCAATGTAATAGCGTTTTATGTTTAAAAATCATTTTGGGCATGCGACAACCGCGATTCCGTCTTTGATAAACCATTCTTGGTTCAATTTTACATAACTTTTTCCAGTGTAACCGGGCTAATCTCTCCAATTACGCGTTGACTTCTTTAATCGTTGCTAGTTTATCAGCACAGACCAGTCATAGCCCTACAAAAAGTAGTCAAAGGCGATAAAACCACATGATCTAGGCAGCTAATTAACAGGCCCATGTCTCGAAATAATTTGATCAACAAACTTCTCTCCTAACAATGTGAGGGCTGCATCCGCGTAGTGTTGCAAGTTATGCCGTCCTGTTGAAACCATTTAGTTCCCAACAGATTTGCATTGACGTTGGGGATCAGAAAACTTCGAATCATTGACCTGTGGCTCTTGCCATTGACAGTAACATTGAGTCTGTCTTGATTTTTGAAAAAGTTGTGGACAATGATGCCTCTAGCTTGCAATCCACACTATACAGTAGAACAATGTTGCTTATTCACCAGTTTATTCAGCTAACAATGAGCATCATCATTTTAATTATTTAGCAGTTATAATCAATAAATGGACGAAGTGCTCTATAAGTTTGACGCACAGAGCAAGCATTTTGGAAATAGACTTTCAAAATTTGTAATAGTTACTCGATTGTGAGCTTTGGCATGATCATTTGCCAAAGCTTACTGAACAAAATTGCCAGCAACAGTTTTCCATTCTGACATTGGTTTAATCCATGATTAAACCAATGCCACCTCTAATAAAAAACACCCGTTCGGTCAAATTATAACCTAGTTCTAAAATATTTGAGTATCGTAGGTCAAAATATTGTCACCTCTAATAAAAAACACCCGTTCGGTCAAATTATAACCTAGTTCTAAAATATTTGAGTATCGTAGGTCAAAATATTGTCCTATCGTAGGTCACAACATAGCCTTATCGTAGATAAAAGGATTGCCCAGTTGTAAGTCAAAATATAGCCTTATTCGCAGGTCAAAATATCTTCTTATAAAATATGGCTAGATTTTGACCTGTAACAAGGAAAATTAAATAAAGAATAAAAAAGTCTCTGAAAGTTTATTAAAAACAAACATGTGTCGAAAAGAAAATAAATATGTCTTTAATGTTGATTTTACAAAATAAAAAAATAAAAGCGTTTTCAATGATTTTCCTTTCGAATATTTATGTTACGTGTATAAATATTTTTATTTATTATTTCTTCATAATATAAAAAAATAAAAAACGAATTGTACATTAATTAAATTATTTATAAAGGATACGAATATATTTTATTAAATATTGTGAAACAGAACACCACACAATAATTATTTCTGTTGAAGAAGTGGAGGTGGTTTAATTGAATATTTATCCGCTAATTGCATTACATCGGGAATTATTTTCCGTGGTGCTGCATGCACAGCCGGATAGCACTCTTGCATATTTCACAACCTTTCATGTCCGAATTGAATAATTCCGTGTAATAAATTTTATTGCTAAATGTAATTGCCGTCTGACCATTTCGAGCGGAACGGCTATTATTTATATTAAAA
Organism: Philonthus cognatus; assembly: GCA_932526585.2. Taxonomy (NCBI): domain Eukaryota; kingdom Metazoa; phylum Arthropoda; class Insecta; order Coleoptera; family Staphylinidae; genus Philonthus; species Philonthus cognatus. The sequence continues at coordinate 49,603,532 of OW052247.1, read as the reverse complement.
CCGGTACTCTTTTATTTTCAATTTATATACTTATGTCCCACATACTACGTCTGTATTATGTATTTTTTATATGCAAAAGACATAACATTTATTTTGTATTTACCTTAAAAATTCATCAATATTTTATGAGATATGGTATATAATGATGGGATGAAACATAAATTTCATTAATTTTTTTAATAAACCTTTACTATACGAAGTAGCATATATGATGATACACTTAATAAAATACATCATAGTATATAAAATTTTATATTTCCGTTGTCGGAACGTGTTGCATATCAACTACGTAAGTATCAGAGCCGTACAGTTTGTACAAAAAGTAATGTAACGTCCTTATATCTCGCTTTATGATAAGTTTAGAAAAAAATTTGAAATAAAACTTGTAGCTACTAATTTAAGCTACCAATAAACAATAATTGTTAATATAAAGGGTGATTAATTTTTAAGATATGAAACAAACTTACCTTTTTTTTAAATTTAACACTCTATATATTTTGTTCGTACTCGATAATTTGTTAAAATAGAAACATACTAGTAAAAACCACATGCTTTTAAGTTACTTGGATCTAGAGTTACCAGGAAAAGTACGAACGAAAATAAAATATCTATTATAATTAAGTGTAGGTGTCTCAAATTGTTTAAACAATTGATATTGACATTAGTTATTATTAAGTTATTGTTGAGTTTTTTCCAAAATACAAAATAGTATGCTTACCCAACTCAAAAATTCAACACTTTTATTAATAATGAGGGGTAAAAACCTGATTGCCGTGACTGGTCGACAGGGCTTCGAGCCTGTACCATTAATTTCCCAGAAGAATAAGAAGAAATAATGAGAGGTTATGGTGTTCGCGTAAGAATCTATGGGACTACATTAAAATTTGAGTTATAGAAGAAATTGAAAAAAAACTTCATTCATCATTATATACCATATCTCATAAAATATTGATGAATTTTTAAGGTAAATACAAAATAAATGTTATGTCTTTTGCATATAAAAAATACAAACAAATCCTTGAAAAATTATCTCCTTTTCATGTGTCAAATTCTAAGTTTTACTTCCTTGTTCCTTGACGTAAAGAATACGCGTTTTTTTTACAAATTCTTGTAGAATTATTTGCCTTTGAGGTATCAATTTTCATCTCGTATTCATTTCTTTATAAAGAATGTCACATTAAAAATATACTTCTAAGAATATATTCGCATATACAGGGATTTTTTATAAGTATACATATGCCAATGCATACTCTGTAAATGTTCAGGAATTCGTTTATCTTATAAAAGTGTTTAACTTGAAAATTGTAACGAGTGTTTCCAATCCCAGACTAAGCATGAAGTAAAATTTCGAGTTTAGAAAAGCCTGAAAATTTGGTTTGGTCGCGTAGCGCGAAGCGCGGAGCGACCAAACCAAATTTTCAGGCTTTTCTAAACTCGAAATTTTACTTCATGCGCCACGCGTATAAAAAACTGATTTAACGTGAAGTTCAAATGATACTACTTTAACATACTGCTTAGGAGTATATATTAAACTTCACAGTATTTCAGTGTTGTATACGCGTGGCGCATAAAGTAAAATTTCGAGTTTAGAAAAGCCTGAAAATTTGGTTTGGTCGCTCCGCGCTTCGCGCTACGCGACCAAACCAAATTTTCAGGCTTTTCTAAACTCGAAATTTTACTTCATGCTTAATCTGGGATTATAAACACTCGTTAGAGGTTGCGCGTAGCGCGAAGCGCGGAGCGACCAAACCAAATTTTCAGGCTTTTCTAAACTCTAAATTTTACTTCATGCGCCACGCGTATAAAAAACTGATTCAACGTGAAGTTCAAATGATACTACTTTAACATACTGCTTAGGAGTATATATTAAACTTCACAATATTTCAGTGTTGTATACGCGTGGCGCATAAAGTAAAATTTCGAGTTTAGAAAAGCCTGAAAATTTGGTTTGGCCGCTCCGCGCTTCGCGCTACGCGACCAAACCAAATTTTCAGGCTTTTCTAAACTCGAAATTTTACTTCATGCTTAATCTGGGATTGAAAACACTCGTTAGAGGTTGCAAATTGAATGCTTTTAATAAAACCACGAATGTATAAAAATTTACATAAAAAATCGTAGATATCACGATTTTTTAATGTAAATTTTTAGACATTCGTTGTTTTATCAAAAGAAAAAATCCCTGTATCTATAATTAATCGAGAAACTTCCTTTATATTTAGTTTAATAAATACTTTTACATAAGTAGTATTCACATAATTATGTATTACAATAAATAATCAATCCATTTTAAATCTTCAACAGAATACTTTTAAATTAGATATTCGCATATTTGTTTATTTAAATAAATAATGAACAAAACGGATTTATGTTAATGGTCAGTTCAGGAGTTAGAGCATGTGGGAAATGTTCGACGAATTTGATTATTAATGAGTTTCCGAACCTTACTGGGCTGGCCGGCTTTAATAATACAGTAATTAGAGAGCGAGAGCGCGGAAGGATTTCGAAATTGTTCATGAATAAATGAACGAGAGGAGTGTCATGGTCAGGAGAGTTCACTTTTTGCAATCGAGTTTTTCCGCACAAAACTACACATTAATACACAACGAATATTTATAACCAGTCTCGAGCAACAACAACAAAAGTGCCCTATCCTTAATCATTAATCCTTTAACAGGATATTTAATACTTAAAGGAACTGATTCTGATGGCAATTGTTTTTTTTTTATAAAGAACTGTTACAATCTCTCACAAGGATATTTAAAGGATATCTAAATTACTAATCATAAAGCATCGAGTCATAGATTTTATTAAAGAAAACACAAATTCTCTGAACTTAAACACATACATTTGTAATCAACTTTAAGCAACTATAAATCTTGCTAATGGTCAAAAATCATTCAGAATTCGAATCCTTTTAGAGGATTTAAAAGAGGTATGCGAATACTTCAGTGAAAAACGATTCGTTATTCGGATTCTTTACATGTTTTAAGAGTATTAGTATTCAAAAACAAATATAGATGATTCGAATATTTACTAGAGTATTCGAATCCTCCAAAGGGATTCGAATCATCAAAAATGACAAACATAATAACGAATTATGTAAAAAAACCGTCTTCCAATAATTGGTACGACAACATTTTTAATAAATGTAAAACATTTCTCAAAAGTAATAGAGATATATTAGTTTTGAATGCATTCTTTCATTACTTAATCATACAAAAACATATAAAAAATTAAAATAAAATCTAACGTCATCTTTGCAAAATAAAAATAATTCTATAATTAAACAAATTAAAAGATTTATTAATGTAACAACTTTTAATAAACACATTTTTAGAAAGGCGATTTTTTCTAAATTATATGGCTTACCAAAAATTCACAAACCAGGTATTCCTTTGCGTCCCACTGTATCTTCCATCAATACTCTAACATCTTTTATTTCTGCTTCCGTCACAAACATTTTGACCACAGCTCTAGGCAACCATAGAAACTATAATGTAAAAAACTTTCAAAGTTAGTCAACATTTTAATAACTTCGCTCCTCCAGATATCCATATCTGAATTAATTATTCTGTAGTTTCCCTTTTCACTAATATCCTTCTAGAACTAGTCTTGGATCCAATCAAAACCAAATGGAACTTTATTGAAAAACATTGTTCATTGACATTGGATACTTTTATCAAAATTATCAAATTTATTTTTGATAGTAACTATTTTTGTTAAAACAAGATAAATTCAAATTCAAAACTATTTGTATTCGAGAAAATAAGCTTACGCTGCTTATAGTTTGCACACTTTAAACATAATATAATTACGAAAAACTATTCGTGAAAATGCAAACAATGTCTTAATTAACAAGACAATTTAAGACGATAAATATTCATTAAAACAACTACTTCCCGTGCAAATACACCTTCGGATATTGAATTACACAATGAAATATTTAAAATCTTATTTAATTTGATTTGTTACAAAGCTCTATTAAAGTATATGTAACATTTAGGTCAAATTCTCTTCAAACCAACTAACAATACAATTTAAAATGAAAGGAGAGATAGCAACCAATTAGAAGTAAAAGGTCTTGGATTAAAACTAATGTCTTAGGCCATCTATATGAGACGCGTTTCGAGATTTATCTCTCTTCAGTATAGCTTTGCTTGTGACGATTAAAAAATAGGAATAAAATTAAAACAAACTTACATTGTTATAATGGTACCTTCAATTTACAGATATTTGGTAAAACATTTTGGTCAGTAACAAGCCCAATCTTAAGTAATATTTTAATAGACTATTGCTTAGACACCGTAGTTGACAAATTAAATTTTCCAAATTAAATTTTCCATTTATAAAAAAATATGTAGAGGATATAATTTGTGTTATTCCTTCATACAAAATTAATTAAACTTTAGATATCTTTAACTACTCTAATAATAACGTTCAATTTACTTTCGACAAAGAAGATGTCAATAACTCTGTTCCATTTTTAGACACAAAATTAATTATAACTAACAATAATAAAACTATTATTGATTGGTATCAAAAGAGTACTTCCTCCGAAAGATACATACATTATAACCCTAACCACTCATATAAAATGAAAATTAATACTATTAAGCCTTTGTAATAGAGTGGAATAAATTGGCCATCATCTTTATTGGAAAAAAATTCAATTTGTCTACACAACATATTTTTAAATAATGGATATTCTTAAAATCTTATAAAAAACATATTACTTTAATGTATATGAAAATTTAGAATCAAGGCGTATCGAACCTTTAGCTGTGAATGTACCCCCAAAATTTAAAAAATTACAAAATATTCCTTATCAGATGAATAGACTGATCAAAATTTTAGATAAATACTCAGTAAAAATAGTTACTTACAACAATACAAAGATAGCTAACTTTTATTCAAAAGTTAAGCTCAAGACTCCACTTTTGCTGGAATCCAATATAACATACAAAATTCCTTGAGAATGTTCCTTGGTTTATGTGGGTCAGACCAGCCAATGGCTACGTTCACGATTAAGTAAACTCAAAAGTAATACTAAATTAAACAAAAAATCTTGTGCACTAGCTATCCATTCAAATTAAAAAAAAAAAACACAGAATAGATTTTTATAATAAACATTTTTGATTTGGAAAAAAAATATAAATCAAGATTATTTTTGGAAATGTTCTACATTGACAAACAAAATTCTTGTATAAATTTTAACACGAACAGAAATGGCTTACATGACATTTATTCATACTAATTAAAATTTATTCATTTAAAAATTTGGAAACCAATAACGTTAGCTGTTCAATTTTTAATAACAAACAATTATTTATTTACAAACATTTTACCCGTCAATATCTGACAATTTTTAACTTTTTCTAAAAAAGCCCAGAAATATGTAAGTATTTTTCATTTTTTTTTTTTTAATTTGGTTTGGCTTTTGCCTGGCCTTGGGAACTTGCCCATTAGCCAACATCATTTATTTATATATTTGTATAAATTGTTACGATTACAATTTTTAGTATGCTATTATTTCATACGGACAAACACTCACATTCATACCACACCCAGGGTCACGACGAGAAATTATTTTTAAATAAAGTCTCGCCGTGCACGGGAATCGAACCCGAATTGTGGCTTGCCGAGCGATACAGCCCGGCGACGTTACCGCTCGGCCACCACCTGCCCCAAATATTTTTCATTATGTTTAAATATAATGTTTTTTCCTTTTCTCCTCTTAATTATGTTATCTTTTTATAAAAAATATCTTTGTATTTATTTAGTTTGGTTTTAACTTGACCTGAAGAAGCTGTGAAAAATTCAGCGAAATATTGGCTTAAATAAAAATCTTTCCAAAAAAGATAAATATAATTTTTGAATTCTGCCGCTTTTCCCCAAAAAAGTTGATAGAAGTTTTTAATACAACTTCCATTTGATCATCAATTTTAACAATTTGTCAAGTGCTGACAATGTTTCAGTTTATGAAAATTAGACATAACTAAAAACCATTATTGAATTAGTTTTTGTTGATATTTTAGTTGATTTTTTAATTTTTACAAAAATGTAACTCCTGTTTATTTCTAAATTTCTACAAAAAAACCAATAAACAATGCCTAAAATTAAGAGAAAAAAAGTAGTTACTAAATTGACAAATTCGACAAACAATACAATATAATAATAAAAAGAATGCGATCTTATTATACATATTGTACTGTTTAAACTGTTAATTGTGGAGGCTTCTACTTCGTTATACATCATAATTCACAAATGAAACACGATTTTAACTTTGTTTCTATAACTGAGACTTTATTAAGTGACTATAGTTTCGACAACTTTAACTTGTCATTTTCAAACTCCAAGTTTAAAAATGACAAGTTAAAGTTGTTGAAACTATAGTCACTTAATAAAGTCTCAGTTATACAAACAAAGTTAAAACCGTGTTTCATTATTGTATTGTTTGTTGAAATCTGTCAATTTATTAACTACTTTTTTCTATTAATTAATATTCTCGAATTTAGTATTGGTATTTTTTTATGATTTATTTTTTAATTTACTTTGCGAATATTGATAATTTTAGTTATCGTCATTAATCGTCATCAATTTTACTAGTTTGTATAATTTCTGTATATTTTGTTGCTTTTCAAGATTTATTTTAAAATGTTTATTAGCGTTTTGGTGAAATAAAAAAAAATCCTTGACTTTTCGCTAAAAAAATCTGAATTCTGTGAATTTTCCATGATTTTTCCCGATGAATAAAATTACCTGGCATTCCTGATTTTAATGATATACAAGGAATTTTTCTTTTAGGTTGTTTTCAAGAATTGGTTGTATTTGAAAATCGTTTAATTTGAAGCTTTAAACGAGATCTTTCCACTCCCAGGCTAAGCATGAAGTAAAATTTCGAGTTAAGAAAGCCCTCAAATTTGGTTTTTTAATTAATTAAATTATTACACCATTAAAAAAAACTGAACTGAACTGCTTCAGGTGCTCTATTTTTGTTTTTCACAGTAGTTACGCCACTGTTCTTGTATTAAAAGAAAAACTGCATCTGTATCTTTAAGACATGATTAGGCTTTATATAAATAAAGACCAATAACTCTGAACTAAACAAGCTGCAGAAAAATCTATCCCGAGGACGAAATTTCTTTCCTCCTTCGCAGTGTATCTCTTATTCACTTCATCCCATTTATCTGAATTTTATTTGGAAACCGGAGAAGAGTATTTGTTTTGGAAAACATCTGAATAACATGCTGGTGTGTATACAAACAAGATATTATTGAAGGAGTTGCAGAGGCTATAGTAGCAGGCAGGCAACAGCAGGACTCGGTCTCTCGCAAGAGGGGGAGATACAGCTCCGAGACATGAATGCGATCCTTTTTTTTTCCATCGGATTGAAACGCACACATACATGTATATAGGAAATAAAAATCGAGGGATATTGTGTATATTGTGTCTACGGGTTGAGCAAGAGACAAGAAGAATAAGAGGAATAACAGGAAAGGACACGGGGCATTATAACTGCAGGAGTAAAGAAATGGTTGTCGTCGACGGTTTCGTCGTGACTTGCCATACCAAGGTCTTGGGTTCAGTGCCCGTGTGCGGAGAGCCGGTGCCACCCCTGACGACCCCGCGCTCTCGCCGCTCCACCGCACGCGCACCATCTATTGATCATTGACGTTTTATTAAGCTTTAACCTGACGTCTTCATAAATAATCGAGACTGTTTTATACTGGTTTCAATTAAATTCACATTCTATTCGAGCTTGCACAATAGGTATAGTCTATCCATTCATTATAATACACCTATATAGGGTTGCTACAAGTCTAATAAAAACCAAAGCTGGGACAAATCCTCAAAAAATAGATTCGAATCACGAATCCGAATCACCTAATAAGATTCGTATCTCGAATACTCGAATGAAGGATTCGTGCTAGAATAATATGATTCGAATGCAAGATTCAAATTCTGCTTTTTCGAATTACGAATCACCTAATAAGATTCAAATTCCGGATACTCGAATGAAGAATTCGTACAAGAATACTATGATTCGAATCCTGCTTTTTCGAATCACTAATCACCTAATAAGATTCGAATTCCGAATACTGGAATGAAAGAATCGTACAAGAATAATATGATTCGAATCCAAGATTCGAATCCCGCTTTTTCGAATCACGGATTCTTTTAAAAAAATGATTTTATTATTTTGAAACAATTAACATTTTAATATCACTCCTAGTTTTTATTAACAAAAATGTTTAAAACCTATTTATTTATATCGGACACTTTTTTCTCATTAATCACTTGGTAAAACATTTTGAAATATAATGGTTTTTAAATTAAATTCACTTGGTTTTGTTTCACTTATATGTATTTTATTTTCTACTAGTTTCGGCTTAATGCCATTATCAAGAATAATGTACAAATGGATTTGTTTGGGAATATATACAGTTTCGAGTTTTAGGTTTTATTGGGTTATTATTAACACTGAACATCGTTGATAATAATCTAAATATATCGCTGCTTTAGTTTGATTGTGGCACAACTAAATAAAGGTGATTTTTTTCAATACAGTTATTTAATGAATACGGCTTTAAAAGATACAAATAAAAATACATGCAAAAAGTAAGATTAAACAAGTGAAGATAGAGACCAATATTTGAACAAAAGTGTCTTGTAAACTTTTGCAGGACCTCCTGAAAAATTGACAAATTTTACTTGTGCTATTACCGAAGCAAAGCAGCGATATGATTTTGTGTTACTCTAATTAAAGATGTATTTGTGTGTTTTTGAACTTTACTTTAAATTAGTGTTTTAGTCTGGGAATGGACGACACTCGTGTATAGCTTCAAACTGAACTCTTCACAAAAAAAAAAACAACGAATATCTGAAGATTTAGTTCAATTTGAAGCTTTAAACGAGTGTTTCTACTCCCGGATTAAGCATGAAGTAATAGTATATGCTGTAAATCTTCAGATATTCGTTTTTTAAGAGTTCAATTTAAAGCTTTAAACGAGTGTTGTCCACTCGCAGGCTAAGCATGAAGTAAATGAAAAGCCCCGCGTATTTGTCGAGGACAAATTTTCACGGGGCTTTTCTAAACTCGAAATTTTTCTTCATGCGCCACGAAGATAAACACTGAAATATTGTGAAATTAAAAATACACTGTTAAATCAGTATTAAAAAAAAATACTGCTAAAGCAGGATTAAAAATATGCTGCTAAATAAGAATATTTTAAAATTCACTGGAAATCTGTGTTTTATACGCGTGGCGCATGAAGTAAAATTTTTAGTTTAGAAAAGCCCCGTGAAAAATTTGTTTGCTAAAGCAGGATTAAAAATATACTGATAAATAGGAATATTTTAAACTTCACTTGAAATCAGTTTTTATACGCGTGGCGCATGATGTAAAATTTCGAGTTTAGAAAAGCCTGAAAATTTGGTTTGGCCGCTCCGCGCTTAGGCTTTTCTAAACTCGAAATTTTACTTCATGCTTAGCCTGGGAGTGGAAAACACTTGTTTAAGTCTTTTATTATTTCCAATAAGCTTTATTTTTCTTGTTCTGCGTAATTCTGTCCTATTTGGTTAGTCTCCATAATTATAAGGAATTATACTAAATTTCCAATTTGATTGACAATTTAATTTGAAATATTGACAATTCAATTTAACAAATTGGTGGTTCCAATGGCCACAATGAAAATGTATAATTTCGGTCTCTAATCTACTAATTAAATTAGTTATTTCTAGAATTGCTATTTATTTGGTAGGTTTGCTTTATAATACACAATTTTATTTGTCCATTAGTTTCCTAGGTAAATAAATTTACTCCACAAATAGTTATCTAATGATTTATTAATCGTATATAATACCGGACATTAGTGAGTTATTTCCCTCATAAAGAATTATAAAAACCAAAAAGTCTCTGACATAAAATATCCGTTTACTTTGTAAGATTACTTTAATTTTTGGGTACTTGCATTCTAATTTTTGTTAAATTTTATAGTTTTAGTTATACTGGCAGATTATTTTTTAAATAGATTAGGGTAAAATTCTGTAAATAAAAGAAGCGTGACTTATTTGTTTGAATTAAAAATAGTTTTGAATTAGAAATATTCAGATTAGATTACATTTTGTTTTTAGTTTTATTGGTTGTAGATTTTGCAAGAAGAATTGCACTTATTTCCACTTTTTTTTAAGTTTAGAGTTTTAATTATACTGGTAGAGTATTTTTTATATAGATTAGACTAAAGTTTGCAAACTAAAAAAACCGTAAGCTTATTTGTATGAATTCAAAATAGTTTTAAATTTGAAATATTCAGATTAGATTACGTTTTATTTTTAGTTGTATTAGTTGTAGAGTTTACGAAAAGAATTGCACTGTTTTCCACTCTGTTTTTAAATGTTTAGTTCAAGTTATACTAGTAGATTATTTTTTATATAGATAAGATTACGTATTATTTTTAGTTGTATACTACTTTTTAATTATATATTCTCCATGCAAGAAAGCTTTAAAAACTGTAAGGTCCATGATGTAAGAAGTTAAGTACTCGAGTTTTATAAGGAAATAAAATTAAAAGTATTATAAATCACTCAACTTTAATACTCATTTAAAACTTTAAATCTTATCTGAGCACATGGATTATTTCGCGAGCACTGGGCTAAATCAAGTGGATCGGAACGAACCTCGCTTCCATTTCCTCTTTTCTTTGTAATTATTTTTACTGAGACAACAGAACATATTACGATTTCAAATATTTATAAAAAAAATCGAAATTATTAGACATTAAAGTATACTTTTTAAAAATAAAATGCTGATTTATCGTGTGATTGATCCCAAATATACGAGTATTATGTTATATCAAAGTTAGTGATTTTGTGATTGAAGTATGTTTAAAATTCCTGAAATACAGGAAATTTTCAATTTAAGTATACATATGCATATGCATTTTAAAAGAGTTCAATTTAAATCATTAAACGAGTGTTTTCCACTCCCAGGTTAAGCATGAAGTAAAATTTCGAGTTTAGAAAAGCCTGAAAATTTGGTTTGGTCGCGTAGCGCGAAGCGCGGAGCGACCAAACCAAATTTTTAGGCTTTTCTAAACTCGAAATTTTACTTCATGCGTCACGCGTATAAGACACTGATTTCAAGTGAAGTTTACTCGTTCACAATATTTCAGCGCTTTCAGTGTTTAATACGCGTGGCGCATGAAGTAAAATTTCGAGTTTAGAAAAGCCTGAAAATTTGGTTTGGCCGCTCCGCGCTTCGCGCTACGCGATCAAACCAAATTTTCAGGCTTTTCTAAACTCGAAATTTTACTTCATGCTTAATCAAGGAGTGGAAACACGTGTTAGTAGCTTTAACAAATTAAAAAAAACAAATTGATCAAAATACATACGCATCGGAATATGTATATGTACTTAAAAAAAAATGATCTGTTTGTTTCTGACTGCAGCCCCTCTAACAAAAATTCTTGCGAGCCGTCACTGATCGGGATCCCATTGACGAGGACCTTGAAGTCCGAAACGCATCTGTTGGTGCTTGAATATTGAACAGAAATTTAATTTGGATATTTGTTATCTGATATCACCAACAAAGTATGAATGCCATCGACGATCCCACTATGGAGCAATAGTCAATTTTTGATAATTGTAGTCAAATAAATTGTTTCACCAGCACATGCAAATTAGTCGATCTCCTTTACTAGGAAACTACACATCAACGAGGCCGTAGCTAGGGGGGGGTATATTCAAACCCTACCCCGGAAGTTTAAAAATGTTCAATTTTTGTATGTAAAAGCAGCCCTCTAAGATCAAAAGCAATATTTTTACCACTAACCCACCCCCCGCCCCCACCCCGAAATTTTATAACCCCCTCCGAATTTTTTTTACTACGGCCTTGCACTACAACATAAATTCAGAATTTAGTCCCTGTTCGACACTCTGAATTATTACATCCACTTATTTACATCCACTTATGTTGTTTATAATTGATCTTAAATCACTACACATAACACATTATTTTCGGAATCGAGTTGAAAAAGAAAACAAAGTGTTATTCACAATAAAGATAATTGAATAGCTCGAGTGCATTTTTCTCCACCCCTCCCTATCAATTTTTTCGCGTTCGCGCGAGAGAGAATGAACCCATTCTGGAAAGTTTGCGCCCTAATATCGTTTAAATAAATTTTCCTTCGATATCTTTTCATCCTGTTAGGATATAGCCGTTTTGGCATCTCATGGGTGTCTATGTGTGTGAATAGCAGGCGTTAAAAAGGAGAGAAAATGGAGACAAGGCGCGATAAAAATGATATACAAACGTCGAAGTGACCGCCCACGATATTATCATCTTTTACATTTATTTCACAAATAAATTTCATTTCTCGTCTTCTATAGCTCAGTTACTAATTAAGTTAGAATTTTTATATTTTGTAGACTTTACTCTTTCATATGGCGCTTTTTAGGAAAATATTTTTGATTGTACAGAATGTCATGCAGTATATTTTGTTCCGTATTTGGGTGCCTTTTATGGATACCTACATACCCCTAAAATGTTATAGAAATCAGTTCAGTGATATTAACAAACAAAAATATACTAAAAAAATCAGTTTTACACTATTAGTTTAAAAAATTAATAAAAAACAAAAATAGTGCCTCGTTAATAAAATTATACAAGGTACTTATTAAATACGGCCTGACAGTCTCGTTAACCAAATTTGATTGATATGAGTTATACAGAGTGTCCAAAATTTAGTGTCAAACTTTTCAAATTTCAAAGCACTTTATTTTTCTTATTTTAAAATTGGAGCCCCTTTATATTTTTGTCCGCATTCTGCAGAATTAAAAAACGTAAAAAATTTTACTCCATGCTTAATCAAGGAGTGGAAACACTCGTTCGAAACTTCAACTTGAACACTTAAAGAAAAGCAACGGAAGCTTGAAATTTACAGCACACGAACAGAATATGCACACTTAAAAGAAAAAATCCCTGTATGTATAAATAATTTTAATAGGTACCCTTTAATGAGAAGTCAAGCTAGAAAATTATGTAATATGTAGATATTTTACGGAATTTTTCTTCTCGTTTATATTAACAAAAATATGTTACTAAAATGGAATAAATTACTAATAGGAAATAATCTAGAATACGTCTAAAATGATTATCGTTCAATTTATATTTGGGAGAGCTGCGGTTTGAAATAATCAATGGGCATGTACATCAAAATGTTCCAACATTCAACATGTTTGGATTTGTTTGTGATGTATGTTGGTATCTAATGAATTGTACTCCGGAGGGTCGGTCTATTTTGTACGATTTCAAAAATCTCAAACACGTTTACGATTAACAATCTGGTCATCAGAGAATTCCCTAACAGTTGGCAGTAAACTCCCAACTGATGTCTCTGATGAACTGCCCCCTTCAGCCTAACTACATAAAAAAATATATATTAATTTCTAGTCTAGTAATTTATTTATCTATTAACAAATATGAAAAATGCTATTTTCTATATGGGTTAGTAATTCTCAAAGAAAAATATTGTATACGCAATAAACATAAAAATAAACAATTAATATTATGTATATTTTTTACGTAATTATGCCGAGACTTTTCTATCCGCCAGTTTATTTGTAACAGCGTTACGCAAGCGGAAAATTTCGCAGAGAGTGCAATTAATTAATCATTTCAATGTTACGCTCCGAATAACCTCGATACTAACATTTTCACTATTCAAAAGGAAAAAAAGAAAAACGGGAGGGATGACATAAAAGGAAAATTATTTTCAAATAAAACAAAGAGCACTGACAAATTATTTTCAAATAAAACAAAGAGCACAGAAAAATTATTTTTAATATCTCAGTTTCATTTTTATAATTGAACGGATTCAAATTTGTCATTGTGCTGTTTTACTTATTTGATTCTTTTTAACGCGTGTTTTCCACTCCTCAATTAAGTATGAACTGATGATTTGAATTAAAAAATATCAGGACTAATCTGCTGAACATTTATTAACACAGTGCAACATTTTCGAGGTCATCGAATGTAAACTAAATTCTGACTTCAGATTCTAAAAGTGCCCACCCAAACTAGCACAACCATGTTTGGGTTTTGATAGTTAAGTTTGAATTTTGTTTCCATCATGAAGTATTTTGGTCGAGCTTTGGTTTTGCACGGCTATATTTCGTAAATTATTGGGAATTTTACAATGCAATCTTCAGACGATAGTTCTTCACACCAATATACACATTTTTTGTGAACATGTCGAGGCCAAATGTTCACTCTTTCGGGGTGTTTTTAGTGCAGAAAGCCCGAAAAATTCAAGTTTTTCAAATTTTCGACCATAACTCACAAACCGTGCATATTTAAGAAATTTTACTTCATGTAACGCGTACAAGACACTGATTTCAAGTGAAGTTCACTTGTTTACAATATTTCAGTGTTTTCAGTGTTAAATACACGTGGCGCATGAAGTAAAATTTCGAGTTTAAAAAAGCCTGAAAATTTGGTTTGATCGCGACCAAACCAAATTTTCAGGCTTTTCTAAACTAATTTATGCTTAGTCTGGCAGTGGAAAACACTCGTTTAAAACTTTAAATGGAATTAATGTTAAAAAGCGTATGCATAAGTATAAAAATCCCTGGTTATGTCTGATTTGAAAAACTCTAGGTCTTCGACTCCTTAGAATGTTTTGTGGTTCGAATTAATCACTGTCGGGGAAGATACTATAAGCGAACTTAAATCTGACACGGATGATATGGTAAACATGATAACCGTAATGAAATTAATAAACACAAGTAGTAGAATCTAAACTAATTATAATAATATAATATACTTTTGACTTTTAACTGACAAATTATTTAGAGAATAAAATTTACTTGGCACAAAAACAAACAAATAATTTACTGGGAAAATTTATTAGCCAAATAAAGTTATTTTGTGTTTATAATACCAAAATTTTTCGAATAAATTAATTTATTCCTAAAGTAAATTATATTTACGAAATGAAATGTTTTATAATACCGGGCATAAGTCACATTGTTTTTAAAATATGTTTTTTATACTGTTGGAATCAGGATTTTTCCTCTATAAAGAAGTAAATAGCACAGCAAAATTTTAATAATGTGACTTGTTGTAGTTTACCTTCCACATAAAGAATTAAAGAATAAAATATTCCAATAGTCCAATACTTTTCGCAAATCTATAACAAATTTATCTTAAAAGGGGAAAATTCAAATTAGCATTAAAAGGAATTGCACTTTTAATATTTTTGAAATATTCTACACAAAAGTATGGGCATTCTATTATTTAATATTTGTAATTACAGAAAATACTTTTTTGAGAAACCATTGATGATGTATTCGCTTTAACTGTTCATAGCTAGCTTGGTATCTAAGCTACAGTGGGATTTTGAAATATTGTCATTTTGCAACACCCCTCGTAATTTTTTCTCTCTAAAACTTCTGAAAACAGGAAAATAGTTACCTACGTAAAATTTTCCGAAAAACTAAATGCGCCACTGGATTTTACGGAAAATTTTACATTGGTAACTATTTTCCTGTTTCATAAGTTTAAGATGACAATTTTTTAAAATCCCCCTATAGCTCAGATTCAAAGCTAGCTACAAAACGTTGTAATGCACTATCAATTGTTTCTCAAAATAGGGGCCAAGGTTCGTGAAAACCGCAACCTTCTACGATTAGCCGTTTTCAAGAAACCCCCGAAAACCATCAAATTCTGGACACCCTGTACAGCTTATAAATCGGGATATGTATACTGGAAAGTGAAATTCTCTGTATATATTTTTTATTATATTATTTTAAAATGTTCACACAATCACCCGTATTTGCTTCATTTTCTCAACAGAATTCCGAAAATTAAATCGATAATATTCCATAAAATAAAACACAATATAATATATAAAATTACGAAAAAACTATTCGTGAAAATGCAAACAGTGTCTTAATTAATAAGACAATTTAAGGCGATAAATATCCATTGAAACAACTACTTCCCGTGCAAATACACCTCCGGATATTGAATTATACAATGAAATATTTAAAATCTTATTTAATTTGATTTGTTACAACGCTCTATTAAAGTATATGTAACGTTCAGGTCAAATTCTCTTCAAACCAACTAACAATACAAATTTAACGTTACATATACTTTAATAGAGCGTTGTAACAAATCAAATTAAATAAGATTTTAAATATTTCATTGTATAATTCAATATCCGGATGTGTATTTGCACGGGAAGTAGTTGTTTCAATGGATATTTATCGTCTTAAATTGTCTTATTAATTAAGACACTGTTTGCATTTTCACGAATAGTTTATTCGTAATTTTATATATTATGTTTAAAGTGTGCAAACTATAAGAAGCGTAAGCTTATTTTCTCGAATTCAAATAGTTTTGAATTTGAATTTATCTTGTTTGAAAATAAAACACTTTAACTTTGTTTGTATAACACAATGTTTTTTTACTTTTGTGACTGCAGTTTCGGCAACTCAACTTGCCATTATCAAACGGAAACTGCCGGAACTGCAGTCACAAAAATAAAAAATATTGAGTTATACAAACAAAGTTAAAGTGTTTTATTTTATTGAATTAACATGTATAAGTAAGTAGAAGCCTCCACCGTTCATAATTCAATAATATTCGTTAAACTACTGTTTTTTTCTCTCATTTTCACCTGATGCTTACAAGAAAAAAAACATCTCCAGGTATAATTTTTACATTTAAGAACTGCGCTATATTTTACTTCTTGAATGTAAAAATTGTATCAGTAAAAAAATGCACCTTTGAATTGTTTTTAAAAAAATACTGCATTCAAAAAATACAAAAAAGTCATCTTATTGTATCTTTTGAATGCAGTATTTTTCTAAGGGAGCATTTTTTTAAATTATCAAATTCTATGTCTTCATAATACAAAAAATACTAAATTATTTAAGAATTAAATGGGAGAATGAATTAAACAAAAAGTTGGACGTATAGTCAGTTGGGTGTGTCGTTGGCAATAATATATTATTAGAAAAGTTATCTTGATTTAACTGGCAGCACGTAATAATGTTTTTATTATTTTACTCTAACCAACAATTTTCCATATTTATCCATTACCGACGATACCATCATTAAAGTGTCCGCATTAATTATATTCGCGCACACGATTCCATACGAATTACACACATTACCAACGCAACTTAATCGATGACTTATCAAAGACGTCGGGACGCTCATTGATTTTTTAATTAACTTAAAATCACCAAAGTTGAATAGTTGAAAAAAATATATATATATATGAAAAAGTATTTATTATGATTTATATGATTCACTTTAATTTTATCAACCTATATTTATTTATTGACTTACTGGACTTGATTTAAATTATTGTGTGTGTATTTTAATTCGAAATCATGTGATGTATACCTTTTTCCTTTTTTATGTATTTTATTAAGTGACTTATCTGTAGCTTTTAGTGTGTGCTATTTTTAATTGTACTTTGTTTTTTTATTATTATTATTGATTTATTTTTACCTATTTTTATAGATTTGTATGTATTCAATACCTAAATACCACGTGCCACCTAAATCTGTTATTTTTATCTAACTACACATTGTTTCTATCTGATTATATATTTTAATACTTACTTTTAAGCTTCAAACATGTAATGACAAGTGTAAGGCTTAGGCTCATAACACAATAAATAAATGATTAAATGATATTTATTTTTTTAAATATTATCAAATTTCCGGCTTATTCATTTGTCTCTAATTCGGTAAATTTGTGTCGAGAACGATAAATTGCCCGGTAATTTACCTGAAAATTAGAATAAAGTTCACAAATGAAACACGATTTTAACTTTATTTATATAACTGAGACTTTATTAAGTGACTATAGTTTGGACATAGTTCGACATATAGTTTTTGTTATTTATCTTAGTATTGTAAGTTTATTTTATGTATAAGTATTACTGTATTCTTCTCGTAGTTATATAATTTTGTTAAAATGTATTTTGTAAAATGGATCTTCCGTTAAATAAATAAATAAATAAACTTTAACTTGACATTTTCAAATTCAAGTTTAAAAATTACAAGTTAAAGTTCTCGAAACTATAGTCACTTAATAAAGTCTTAGTAATACAAACAAAGTTAAAATCGTGTTTCATTTGTGAATTTTGATGTATAACGAAGTCGAAGCCTCCACCGTTAACAGTTAGAATAAAGTTGTTTAAGGGGTCAAATAAGAGTTAAATACGTGGATAATTAATAGCATTTAATTACATTTATGACATGATAATTTAAAATATTTACTTTTTAAAATGTTTACAAAATTCTTCAAAATTGTTAATAAT
Organism: Philonthus cognatus; assembly: GCA_932526585.2. NCBI lineage: Eukaryota > Metazoa > Arthropoda > Insecta > Coleoptera > Staphylinidae > Philonthus > Philonthus cognatus. Next base: position 49,585,191 of record OW052247.1, on the reverse strand, counting down.
CTGTAGAAATGGGCAGGATCTACCCTCTCAAGGATTGAGCAGTTCAAGTCGAGCTACCCGAAATGATCGATCATTAACAAGAATCGAGTGATTTTGTTTAAAGAATAAACGTACAAATTAAGCAGTATATTTTCAGCTTCACATCAAATCAGCGTTGAATACACCTGGCGCATGAAGTAAAATTTCGAGTTTAGAAAAGCCTGAAAAATTGGTTTTAATTTGAATCTTTAAACGAGTGTTTTCCACTCCCAGGTTAAGCATGAAGTAAAATTTCGAGTTTAGAAAAGCCCGAAAATTTGGTTTGGTCGCACCGCGTAGCGGGGCGACCAAACCAAATTTTCAGGCTTTTCTAAACTCGAAATTTTACTTCATGTGCCACGCGTAGAAAACATTGAGCTATTTTGATGTTAGAAATACACTTAAATATATTTTTTTTAAATGTATAATAATTAAAATATTAAAATTACAAAATATTTACATTTTTCTTTACACATTCGTATATCAGGTCAAATAATACAACGATTAAATCAATTTATTTATGCCCGGTATTATAAAGAATTATTAAATCATTAGATAACTATTTGTGGAGTAAATTTATTTACGTAGTAAACTAATGGGCAAATAAAATTGCGTTTTATAAAGCAAACTTACCAAATAAATAGCAATTCTAGAAATAAATAATTTAATTACTAGATTACAGACCGAAATTATACATATTCATTGTGGCCATAGCTAGAACCACCAATTTATTTAATTGAATTGTCAATATTCCAAATTAAATTGTGAATGAAATAGGAAATTTAGTATAATTTCTTATATTTATGGAGAATAACCGTGGAATAGGACAGAATTACACAGAACAAGAAAAAAAAGCTTATTAGAAATTATAAAAGACTTCAACGAGTGTTATCCACTCCCAGGCTAAGCATGAAGTAAAATTTCGAGTTTAGAAAAGCCTGAAAATTTGGTTTGGTCGCGTAGCGCGAAGCGCGGAGCGGCCAAACCAAATTTTCAGGCTTTTCTAAACTCGAAATTTTACTTCATGCGCCACGCGTACAAGACACTGATTTCAAGTGAAGTTCACTTGTTCACAATATTTCAGTGCGTTCAGTGTTAAATACGCGTGGTGCATGAAGTAACATTTCGAGTTTAGAAAAGCCTGAAAATTTGGTTTGGTTGCTCCGCGCTTCGCGCTACGCCACCAAACCAAATTTTCAGGCTTTTTCTAAACTCGAAATTTTACTTCATGCTTAGTCTGGGAGTGGAAAACAATCGTTTAAAACTTTTAATAGATCTAATTTTAAAAACGCGTATGCATAAGTATAAAAATCCCTGGTTGTCTGATTTGAAAAACTCTAGGTCTTCGACTTCTAGAAATAAATAATTTAATTAGTATATTACAGACCAAAATTATACATTTTCATTGTGGCCATTGCTGGAACCACCAATTTGTTAAATTGAATTGTCAATATTTCAAATTAATTTGTCAATAAAATTGGAAATTTAGTATAATTCCTTATAATTATGGAGAATAACCATAGAATAGGACAGACTTACACAGAACAAGAAAAAGAAAGCTTATTAGAAATTATAAAAGACTTTAACGAGTGTTTTCCACTCCCAGGCTAAGCATGAAGTAAAATTTCGAGTTTAGAAAAGCCTGAAAATTTGGTTTGGTCGGGTAGCGCGAAGCGCGGAGCGGCCAAACCAAATTTTTAGGCTTTTCTAAACTCGAAATTTTACTTCATGCACCACGCGTACAAGACACTGATTTCAAGTGAAGTTTACTTGTTCACAATATTTCGGTGCTTTCAGTGTTAAATACGCGTGGCGCATGAAGTAAAATTTCGAGTTTAGAAAAGCCTAAAAATTTGGTTTGGTCGCTCCGCGCTTCGCGCTACGCGACCAAACCAAATTTTCAGGCTTTTCTAAACTCGAAATTTTACTTCATGCTTAATCTGGGAGTGGAAAACACTGGTTTAAAACATTAAATGGAACTAATTTAAAAAACGCGTATGCATAAGTATAAAAATCCCTGGTTATGTCTCATTTGAAAAACTCTAGGTTTTTGACTCCTTAGAATGTCTTGTGGTTCGAATTAATCACTGTCAGGGAAGATACTATGAGCGAACTTAAATCTGACACAGATGATATGGTAGACATGATAACCGTAATGATATCAATAAATACAAGTACTAGAATCTAAAGTAAATATAATAATATAATACACTTTTGACTTTTAACTGTCAAATTATTTAGAGAATAAAATTTACTTGGTAGAAAAACAAACAAATAATTTACTGAGGAGATTTATTAGCCAAATAAAGTTATTTTAATAATAATAATAATAATAATAATAAATCATTTATTGACAAATTGCATATTTACAATGATATAAACATAACTACAAAGGAAAACTGACTTAACAATATATATCTGATGCATTTTTCAAAGGGACTTAACTTAGATCATTCACAGCATTCGGTGTAAACCTATTGCTGTGATTGGTCTTCCTCTAAGCTCATGCCATTGAAAAAATACCTTAAATTTAACATCGGATTCTAAAAAAACTAATAAATAAAAACATTCATACAAGAAAAAATATTTATTTTATTTGTAAATGAATAAGCTTATGGTTGCTGAGAATTTAATAACATATTTTTATATTTTAATTTAAAACCTGATAAATTAGTGTGTGCGAATGGTACCGAGATCATGCAATCGACTATCGTATAAGAAACACATCTTTTGAATAACTGCAGTCTATGTTTTGGCGTTGATAGTTGTCCTTTGTTCCTAATATTGATATTCAGGATACCGCTTCGAAACCGAATTTTATTATATAAATATGGTGGGTATTTTGTAAGTACAATTTTGTAATAAATATTTTCCATGTTAAGCCACTTGCATTCATGCAATTTGTGCGATATTCTGTTGCCTCTGCCGATTCCATATATTAGTCAAGACATGACTTTTGCATCCTCTGTATCCTATCGGAATCGCGTTTATCGATACAATACAATTTTGTGTTTATAATACCGAAATCTTTGGAATAAATTAATTTATTCCCAAAGTAAATTTTATTTAGGTAATAATAGTATATTATTCAACAAGCGCATAATAAAAGCTATTAATCATGAGAATGAGGTTTACGGAACGAGCCGCAGGCGAGTGGAGTAAATCATTCGAATGATTAATAGCCATTATGCGCGAGTAGAATACTATACTTTATCCACAACCACAAAATGTATATTCATTCTTGCTTACAGCAACTTTTCAAGAATAAGAACATAATTCATTAAATCATTTACTTTTAATTATAACTAAGAAATACATATAATAATACTATTTATTAGGATTAATGTTAATAGTAACGTTAGAACAATTATTAAACACAATAGGGGGCATTGAAGTGGGTACACCAAGATTTACGGTTTGATCCAAAATATCGAAATTAACGGAATTTGTGCTGGAAGATGCAGCTGTTACATTATTTGCTGTCGATTCTATTGACGATGCAATTTTTCTGGCCGTTTCCTTTTTGTTTTCCAAAGAATCGTTAATATAGCCTTCTGCAACCGCAGTTGACTTCCATCCTCCATGACGTTTTAACGCAGTGATGTCTCCACCAGCATCAACCAAAATGGTGGCTGAGGTTCTTCTAAAGCTATGGCCTGTATATTGCTCAGGATTGGGTAATTTCAAAAAACTGGCGATATCCCTTCCCATTTTTGTAAATTTATTAATACCAATTCGCTGTTTAGTACACTTTCCATTTTGAAAATGTTGAAAGAAATAATCACAGTTTATCTGCTTTCGGAGGCACAAATATTTTTTTACAATGTGGTAAAAATTACCAGATACTGTAAATTTCCTACAAATTTTAGTTTTTGTGGTTGGCACCTTAATCATATAGCAGGAATTAAGGTCTTCTATATCTTTAATTTTCATGTTATACAGCTCATTTGAACGACAAGCGCCCATTAAACCCATAATTAATGCAACCTGAAGAAAAAATTACTGCAATTTTTAAAAAAATATTAAAATAATTTAAAACTTGCTTTTGTTGCAAGAAATTTGTCATCCGGTGCATTTGCAATGAAACTGTTAACATTTTCTGGGGAGAAAGTGTTGGCTTTTTTCGGAGTAAACCCTTCATTTTTTCTTTTCAAAAAAGCTAGAAGTTTGCCATAGTTTCCAATATTGATGTTTTCAAAGATTTTCAATGTACTTTTTAGCATCGAATACTTCTGCCACAACAATGAGGTGTTGTATTTTTTGATAATTCAGTAAAATACACCAAAACTACCGACTCAGTTGAAGAATGTGACTTTTTCTCCTTTTTCTATTCACAAAACGTGTTGTATGTACTTTGGTATATGTTGTGTGACTTTTTAGGCAACAAATTGATGGAAGCGATTTCTGTCGCGTCCCTTATTTCCGGGGGTGTCAACAAGTCAGGATCGGATTCCATGTTGCTTCTTTCACCTTCGATAAACTATTAACCACACTATCACAACACAATTAACACAATTTGCTTTCAATTTATAAATTGTTTTTGTTTATGTCAAAATTGATTAACATGAGGTATCCTGATTTTGTAGTGATTTCTTATTATTCACAGTTGAGCAGTGATAAGTCAAAATATTACTTACAGGTTTCATAACCTATTTATAATAAACGTCATTATTATTGACTCTTACCATGTATAATTATAATATTATAGAGTGGTTGTGGATAAAAGGTTTTGTAATACTACTTACTAATGCCCGGTATTAGTAATTTAATAAAACACTGAAATATTGTGCATACGTAAATTTCACATGAAATTCTTCGCGTGGCGCATTAAGTTCGAGTTTACAAAAGCCTGAAAATTATATATTTTATGCTTAAAATTCACACAAACGAACATTGTGTGAATTTAAAATGATAAAATATATAATTTTTTGTAAACTCGAAATTTTACTTAACAAACAACAAAATTTTCGACGAATGCTGTCAATTTTTTAATGTTTTATTAACTTTTTGTCAATTTTTTATGTAAATATAGTAAGTGAAATTAGATAGTTTCAATAATTTCGACATATTTCTATTTATCTGAAAATTTTATCGTATTCGATTTAAAAACTTGTAAAAATATGTTTTTGCTCATGTCAGCCTGCGACATTTTTACCCCCCTGCCCACCCTTGGCTACGCCTAGGATTTGAATTTCCTGCCTGTTTTTTTTAATCAATTCCGTTCCAACTTGTGAAATGTGAGTTTATTCGACTCTTATCCGTCAACAAGTTAGCGGGACAATTAGCATAGGGATCCCATTTATAAAAGGGAATCATTTATATAAAATAGACGACACCGAATCTCCTTTTTATTCGCCTCCCTATAGCCGTCTCACTCTTTATCCCTCTCGCGCCCGCCATGCTCGCGTTCTTTAAATCAATTTCCTTAAAGCTTATTAATGTTCCAGCGCGTGATTGATGATTTCGAGTTTGTATAAAGATGAATACGTAAATTATGGTTTCCACTTTGCTATCACATTCCCCCGAGAGACACGATATTTTCCCCGAGTGGGAAATGTTATTGAAATGTTGATGATTCCACGAAAATAAAAATAAAAACATTAATAAACATATATTTTGAAGAGTTTACTTAATTGTTCATGATAACAAATACTTATTGATATCTCCAATGAATTAATTTTAGTTGCGTTACAAGATTCATACAGATATATAGGTATTTGATTGAAATTCACTTGGTTTGTTTTACTAATAAATTGTTTTATTTTCAAATAGTTTCGGCTTAATGCCATTTTCAAGAATGGTGTACAAAAGAGCAAAATTGATTATATATACTAGATGTCGGCATTTCAGGTAATAAGCGCTCTAATTATCGGGGAATTCCAAAAGTCCTCGTTGTCATTGACCACGTTTTTTCCCGCCTTTATGGCTTTACTTATTTCTAAACCCTCCCGATAATTCAAAACTAATCCCTTATTACCCGAATGCAACATTTTACAGTCGTTTGAGGTGAAAGAGTGATTAGCCGCGATGCAATGTTTTGCGAACCCCGTCATATAGATGTTTTTTCTTTATTTTAAGTATACATATCCAAATTATATGCTGTTAATATTCAGATATTCGTTGTTTTCTTCAAAAAAAAGTTCACTTTAGAGCCTAATCGAGTATCTCACTCTCAGGTTAAGCATGAAGTAAAATTTCGAGTTTAGAAAAGCCTGAATATTTGGATTATCATGCGCGGCGATCGAAACAGGCCGCGCCAGCAAATCCAAATTGTCAGGCTTTTCTAAACTAGAAATTTTACTTTATACGCCACGCGTATAAAACACTAAAATATTGTGAAGTTTAAAATGTTTTTCTTTAATTTTAAACAAATTTTATAATAATAATAATAATAATTTTTATTTTATACAAATACACAAAAAAATACATTTGGGTATAATGTAAAAATAGTGTCACATGAAACAGTGTTCTCTATAATTTAAATTTAAAGAATTCCTCAATAGTGTAAGGTTCTATTTTACAAATTAGACCATAAATTAAATGTTTATATGTTACATAATCCTGTTCTTGTTGAATATGTTTAGGTAGGTGATTATAAAAACGCAAACAAGCATATTGGACACCTTTTTGGGTAAATGAGCGATTTAAAATCGGGTATTGCATATTTTGTTTATTGCGGGTATTAAAATTGTGTAGCATTTTATAGGATCCAAATCTATCTTTATATTTTGCCAGAAACAGAAGACATTCATAGATATAAATCCCTGTTACTGTCAAGATATTTTGAGTAGAAAATTTAGTTCTGCGTGATTCCCTAGGTTTCAATTGAAGAATAATTCTCATGGCACGTTTTGGAATAACTAAGACTATATAATTCTAACAAGCCACCCCAGTGAATAATACTAAACCTTATAATTGATTTAAAATTGGCAAAATATACTGTTTTTACCAATTTTGTATCTATATTTTTAATAATAATAAACAGTTTTATTTGTAATCCCAGAGATATATATTTTTTTTGTTTTTTTTGGCATAGGTTTTACCATTCAGCCACTAACGTTGATTTATAATATCTATATTAACATATATTTGGAATTTAACACTTTTAATGTATTTCAACCAATTCCAACTTTTCGATAAATAACCATTTACGCCTGAAACAACACAAACTCAATCATACTACATCCATGGACCCGGATGGAATAATTTATTATTCATAAATTATTCCACCGGACGGGATTCGAACCCGCGACCTCTTGGTCAGTGGGCAGGGTCTCTACCCACTCGGCCACCGAGGCCCCAATCCCAGAGATAAATAGAATTAAACGCCATAAACATCACTTAACATTTACAATATTTGTCTAAATATGCCATATTTTTTTGTTTCTAGCCCCCTTCCCCCCTCTAATAAAAATCCTGGCTACGCCCATGATTCAAATTATTATAAAAGTGAATATCTAATATTTTTTAAATGTTTCCTTCCTTTGAATACATTTTTAATGATTATTTATATTTATGATAATATACATTTTCTGCCTTTTTAACCAATTTCTCATAAAAATACATTTTACATTTTAGAAGAGATATTAAAAAACCATTTCTTACTTAACATGTGTTGGCATATAAAAACAATATATTAGGCTTTAGTAAACTCGAAATATTTACTCAAAATATTTACTTCACTACACCTTAATTATATTTATTTGATAATGATATTTCGTAATATGTTCTTTTGTGTAATTATTTAACTCTCAAAATTGTATTGGACAATCGTTGCATTTTTATAGAGATATTAAAATACATTTGCCAGGTACTTAAGATGTGTTTACACTCCTTTATAAAGCATGAAGGCTTTTCAAAACTCGAAATATTTACTTCATGCCTAATCGTAAGAAGTTACAAATTGAACACTTTTTAAAAAACAATTAATACCCGTACAGTTACAGTTAAAAAAAAATTCCTTGTTTAATTAATAAGAAAATCTGACATTAACTACTACCTAAAAGAGTATTTTTTAACTCAGTAATTTAACCTGCTTTAATTGGTTTAACTTCGAATGAAGTAAATAAACTGATTTAAACGAAGTAGGTACATTTAATAGAAAATTATAATACAGTAACAAACAATAGTAAATTCTCTGGATATAAATGTCATGTTTGAATATATGTTATGTATATAAAACCGCGAGCTTCGGGTTCGATTTAATTTCGCATTCTATCGGCCGGAATAATTACGTGTGTACGTGTCTGTGTACGTATTTCGAGTGGAGTTTGGATTCTCAGGTATTCAAGATGGTAAATCTGCATAAATTTAGATCCGAGCCGGGAATTTTAATTGATTCGAAGCATAGATCCGTTTATTTCCTCTCCTCAGGTAAAAATGGGGAAACAGGTGCTGCCTTTTTCGAAAAATAAAAATGCTGAATATTTTTCTCTTCTCAGTCTCGTAATTATTAAATACTTTTAAAATTGCTGTGAAAATAAGATGCGCATATTTGGGTAAAAGAAAACAATCCTGGAGAAATAAAGAATTGTTAATAATAACAGGCAAGAATTTAATTAAATTAATATAGCACTAACATTATTTTTATGTAAATTTGGACAAAACAATCACAATATAATCATGATATTAATTACATGAGGAAGGTCATCCATATGTAATCAAAATTATAATGTATAACTAATTTTCTATTAGAATTTCTAAGCAAAATGCACTTGTTAATAAAACACGGTTTGATTTCCATTTTTCACTAATTTATTTTTTACTGTTAGATGTACATTTTGAGTACCATGTACTCTTTTTCAATTTTTTATTTAATTATTGAAAAAGACTACATGGTACTTCAAATGTACACTTCTGTGCAATAAAATTAGGCACAAGTCTCATAACTATTCTTCACAATATTCTAGTTGTATAATTCGGGTCTGTGTTAATTGCCTAGCAGCAGTTTCAATAAATGACAAAACACCATAACTTGAAAATAACACCTTTATTGAAAAACCAAAACTATAACCTTTAAAAAAAAACGTTCGTAATAAATACAACAAAGCCGAAATAGAAAAACCTTTATCAATTTTATATATTAATATACATACATTTCATAATATTTTAATGTTTTATACGCGTGGCGCATGAAGTAAAATTTCGAGTTTAGAAAAGCCCAGAAAATTTGTCTCGGGTCGCTGCGCGACCCTCGATAAATTTTCACGGGGCTTTTCTAAACTCGAAATTTTACTTCATGCTTAGTCTGGGAGTGGAAAACACTCGTATGAAGCTTAAAATTTAATTCTTTTAAAAAAGCAACGAACATCTAAAGATTTAAAGAAAATTATACACGGAATTTTTCTTTAAGGTAAACATATGCATAAGCTGTAAATCTTCCGAAATGCGTTGTTTTTATAAAACGCAGCATTTTGACATAAAGGAAATTGACATATTTACATATTTTTACTATAAGCTTTAAACGAGTGTTTTCCACTCCCAGACTAAGCATGAAGTAAAATTTCGAGTTTAGAAAAGCCCCGTGAAAATTTGTCGAGGGTCGCGCAGCGACCCGAGACAAATTTTCTGGGCTTTTCTAAACTCGAAATTTTACTTTATGCGCCACGCGTATAAAACATTAAAATATTGTGAAAGGTATGTATATTTGAACCTCACTTCAAATCGGTGTTTATACACGTGGCGCATGAAGTAAAATTTCGAGCTTAGAAAAGCCCACAAAATTTGTCTCGGGTCGCTGCGCGACCCTCGACAAATTTTCACGGGGCTTTTCTAAACTCGAAATTTTACTTCATGCTTAGTCTGGGAGTGGAAAACACTCGTTTGAAGCTTAAAATTGAATTCTTTTAAAAAAGCAACGAACATCTAAAGATTTAAAGAAAATGATACAGGGAATTTTTCTTTAAGGTAAACATATGCATAAGCTGTAAATCTTCCGAAATGCGTTGTTTTTATAAAACGCAGCATTTTGACATAAAGGAAATTGACATATTTACATATTTTTACTATAAGCTTTAAACGAGTGTTTTCCACTCCCAGACTAAGCATGAAGTAAAATTTCGAGTTTAGAAAAGCCCCGTGAAAATTTGTCGAGGGTCGCGCAGCGACCCGAGACAAATTTTCTGGGCTTTTCTAAACTCGAAATTTTACTTCATGCGCCACGCGTATAAAACATTAAAATATTGTGAAAGGTATGTATATTTGAATCTCACTTCAAATCGGTGTTTATACACGTGGCGCATGAAGTAAAATTTCGAGCTTAGAAAAGCCCAGAAAATTTGTCTCGGGTCGCTGCGCGACCCTCGACAAATTTTCACAGGGCTTTTCTAAACTCGAAAGTTTACTTCATGCTTAGTCTGGGAGTGGAAAACACTCGTTTAAAGCTTCAAATTGAAATTTTTCAAAAAACAACACATTTCGGAAAATTTATAAAAGTGTACATTTTGAGTGCTATGTACTTTTCTTCAATTTTCCATTTAGTTATTAAAAAATAGTGCATGGTACTCGAAATGTACATCTAATAGTGAAAAATAAATTAGTGAAGAATGGAAATAAAACCGTGTTTTATTAGCAAGTACATTTTGTTTGGAAATACGAATAGAAAATTAGTTATATAATATAAATAGTTATACAATATAATCTTTATTACTTCACATAACGAAAAACAAACAGTAAATAAATTGTACTTTATTACTCGTTACTCTTATTTTGATAGAATAAATTCGTGTTGTTTCTTAAAGTATCCATTTTTCTTTTTTCTATAAATCAGTATGTTTATGTAAATGATCTCATCTAGTGTGTGTTATCAGGAATGGCAGTTATAACCGAGGAGCTCGTAAATCAAACGAACGAACGAACGCAGAATCCATTGTACGGTTTGCTTTAATGAAACACACATAACACCACGCATGTTTGCGTAATTTATGGTGGCAATAAAACGATAATCAAATTTCATATAAGAAACGTTTTGCGCGAGGAAAAAAAAGCATAACGAGAGGGGCGCGAACCGGAGCCAAAAAATGCGCGACTATTTTAAAACGGGGGAGTGCGATTTTTTTGCCTTAATGGCCCCGATTTGTATTTAAAATTGGCAGTAAATAACTGGAGATTATGTCGGATGGGAAGAGGATGATGATTTAGGAAATAAAATTGTGGGATGTTGGAATACTTGAGTTCGTTTTATTAAACATGAGTGAGTGGATGAACAATATAGTACATTATTTAATAATAATAATCATTGTTTAATAATCAAATTTACTATTTTACAAAAAGAAATTCATAATTTTCTTAAACGCTGTATTATATACAAGGATTGTTTTTTAGGTATGTGCAAGATTTCAGACATTCAAGGTTTTATTAAAAACTTTCATTTTGAAGCTTCTAACGAGTGTTTTCAATCCCAGATTAAGCATGAAGTAAAATTTCGAGTTTAGAAAATCCTGAAAATTTGGTTTGGTCGCGTAGTTTAGGTATAATGTTTTCTTTTTTTCTCCTCTTGATTATGTTATCTCTTTATAAAATATCATTGTATTTATTTATTGTAGTTTTAACTTGCCCTGAAGAAGCTGACAAAAGTTCAGCGAAATATTGGTTAAATAAAAATAAATAAATTATGGAATCACAATTTGGTGCCGGAATACTGAACACAAATTCAATTATGGAATCACAACACAATCTGCTGTGACTATATATAAAATGATCTGCCGTCCACTTCTTGACTACGCGGCCATCCTTTACTGCAGCTCTCATCCCACAGCCCTAAAAAATTTACAGGTAGCAGAAAGATCGGCCCTGAGAGTTTTGACGAAAATCAGACATCCCAACAACCCCCTCCAACAACCTTCTTTATCAAAAAACGAATTATCCACCTAGCCCATAAATTTGCATCCAGACCCACTAATCATGATCCTATAAACCACCTTTACCTACACAGAAAACCCAACACAATCCCCAAATTTAAATTTCCTCATTCCACCATCGCTGACTTCATCTTAGAAACACCTACTAACTAGAACGACATTTATTCATACTATTCATTCATTACCATCATCTATTCATAACATACTTTAAAAGCACATCTTACTAAAACAATGGCAGAAAGACCTCGGGTCGATAGCCTATGATAGGAGAATACAAGATCGTATTATATTAAAGAATAATGTACATAAACAGCAATAGAGAGTGATGGTAGAATTTATAAATCAAAAATAATGAGATGCGAGGGCGTAGGAATACCTCAAGGGAGTATTTTAGGCCCTGTTATGTTCATAATATATATAAATGACATACATACAGTATCATTACCAGATAATAGTACACATATATCTAACTATGCGGATGATACCAGTTTCATAGTAACAGCGAAAACCTATATTGAGCTAGCCAATATAAGTAGTCGCTTCTATGGAAAACTAGCTGAATGGTTTAAAATAAACATGTTAAAATTAAATAAGGGCAAAACGCAGGCTATGATATTTAAAACAAAACAGAGAAAGATTGAAACACCAGCTGAGCTAGTTTTAGAAGATGTCACTGTTGATTTAAATAGTGATATAAAATTCCTAGGTATTATAATTAATGAATCGCTTGATTGGCGCTCACATGTGGACCATGTGGTAACTAAACTTGCGAGAATGTGCTATATAATAAATATAACGAAATCATATCTCAATGTTGAGAAAAATAAGGCAATATATTATGCATGTTTTGACTCAATTTTAAGATTTGGGATAATTTTTTGGGGGAATAGTTCAACAATTGGGAAATTGTTTGTACTACAAAAAAGATGTATACGAACTATTTTTTCATTAAAGTACAGGCAGCCGTGTAGAGGTATTTTTAAGGCAAATAAAGTTCTGACAGTCTTTGCAGTCTTTATCTATGAATGTCTGATGTTTATTTTTAAAAATAAACATCAATTTAGCACCAACACAGAGAAGTGTCACAATACACGAAATAGGGATATATTGTACCCGAGACACAGACTCACGTTATCTGAGCGAAATTCATTTCATAGGTGTGTTAAATTTTATAATGTTCTGCCAAGCAAAATAAAGAATTTAGATTCGTTAAAGCCATACAAGTCAGCGGTATATAAACTTCTCATGGAATCAGAGATATACAGTGTGGAAGAATATTTTGAAGCATGTAATTTATTTACATAATGTTATTTGTCTGAGTATTTAACAGCATATAATTATATAGGTATGTTTTTTTTTGTTATGACACAATTTCTTTTATGTTCCAAAATTGTGATAATTTTTGTGACTATTTATTTAGAAATAAAGTTTGTTTATTTTTATTTATAATTATTATTATAAATTCCTTGAATAAAGATATTTGTATAAAAATAAAGTTCTGGCTAGAAAAATACAACTATAATTTTTGAATTCTGCCGCTTATCTTATTTTATTCTTGAAAAATTGCCAATTTTAAACTTCTCTCATTGATTTTTTGTCAATTTCAAATAAATCTCATTTTTGAAAAAAAAAACAATGTCTCAATGATATTTACCTATGACCATCATCACTTTTCGTCCTACAAAATTGTGTCGTTTTATGTAACTGTCATTTTATTCATGTTTCTTTAGTTTTATTTTTTTTCTTTGAAATGAAGCTCAATTATTTTTTTAACATTTTATCAGAACATTTTATCAGAATATCTTATTTTGTTCAGAAAAAATTGTCCATTTTGAATTTCTTTTATAGATTTTTTGATAATTTCAAAGAAATCTCAATTATTTCTAAATTTTAAATAATCAATGTAAATGTTATTGAATATCCTTTACAATATTTTAAAAAAAAACATAAATTGTTTCAAAATATCTTATTTCATTCTTGAAATTTAAAAAAAAATCTGTTATTTCTAATAATCAATATACATATTTATCAAATGTTTTACAATATTTGGAAGAAGACATGAATTACTTCAAAACATCTTTAATAATAATAATAACGTTTAGTTACGTTCACAGGTACATAAGTCTATACAGAAGAAGCAATACATTTAATATTTAAATTTAAGAAGGAAATCATCTAGTGAATAAAACGCATTTTCTAGTTACATTAAAATAATTTCATACCTATTTTTAAAAATTATCATTTATAATAATAATAATAATAATCATTTATTTCTCAGCAGAATGAATTCTATTTACAGAGAAAAATACAGTTTTTTTTTTAAATACTAACTAAAAATAAATCATTTAATAAGTAATCAATAATTTATAAATATTTATTGTTTGTTTTACGACAATATGTTTTTTAATATTCTTCTTTTAGTTACGTGAAGTGTTTTCTAATAATTATTGTAGTAATCTCTTTCTTCACTGATTAGTTTTATTTACTAAATGTACATTTCAAACACTATGTGTTCATTCTCAATAGTAATACAATTGACAAATATGTTCATTTTATTAATTGGCAGTATCACTCAAACAAAAATTTCAAGTAGGGGATTATTTAAGGGGCTTAAATCGAAATTTAGTAGCTTATCTTTATTTTTAAACATATAAATTGCTTCTAACATGTCTAGTTAATAAAAAAAATGATTCTTTTAACAATTTAACATTATTTATATTAAATTTATGTCCGGTATTTAAGGTTTGCTACTGAAGATTTATCGGGGTCAAATGATTTTATATGGTATATGTGTATATAAACTAGACATGTTAGAAGCAATTTATATGTTTAAAAATAAAGATACTAAATTTAGATTTAAGCCCCCTAAATAATCCCCTCCTTGAAATGTTTGTTTGAGTGACACTCAATTAATAAAATAAACATATTTGTCAATTGTATTACTATTAAAAATGAACACATAGTGTTCGAAATGTACATTTAGTAAATAAAACTAATCAGTGAAGAAAGAGATTACTACAATAATTAATATGTTTTTTCTTATGAATTTAATTAAATTATTTAGAATGTCTATTGTTTTGTAAAAATATTGTTGACTTTAAGTTTCTGTAATTTTGTTCACTATGGAGGCTTCTACTTCGTTATACATCATTATTTACACAAATAAGACAAATAACTTTGTTTGTATAACTGAGGATTTTATTGTGACTATAGTTTCGACAACTTTATCTTGTCATTATCAAACATAAAGTATGATTGATAATGACAAGTTAAAGTTGTCTAAACTATAGTCACAATAAAATCCTCAGTTATACAAACAAAAGTTAATTGTCTTATTTGTGTTCTGTAATTTTGTCTAGAGTTAGGTTAAACGACAGGTTAGTGATTAGATTACTAATTTCTTAAGTTAAGTTGGATACCAGTTACTTCACTCATTCACATACAATGACGACTAAGAGACGTTTATTGTTTTATTATATAAAAGTCGATTTTTTGTATTTACTGTTCATGTTTACATATCCAAATGTTTGCTTTAAATTTTCAGACATTCGTATGTTTTATAAAAGCCATTAATTTGAAGCTTCTAACGAGTATTTCCAATCCCAGGTTAAGCATGAAGTGAAATTTCGAGTTTAGAAAAGCTTGAAAATTTGAATTGGTCGACCAATCCAAATTTTCGGGCATTGTTAAACTCGAAATTTTACTTTAAGCGCCACGCGTATAAACAACTGAAATATTGCGAAGTTCAAAATATACTACTTGTGTTTGATTTTTAATTGCACAAATATTTATTTTAATTAATTTGAACGTCTAGAAAAAATTGTTTTGGAATATGTAAAAGTATACTTAAAATAAAACATCTAGGTGTGTTCTTAAATGTTATTTTGAATCACAACTCAAGGAGTTAAGTAATCATCGACTAATTTGACTTAAGTAACAGATGGTAAGCTTAATCGTGATATGATTTGGTTAGTCTGTCATATAGCCTAGTACTAGGTAGATCGTGAAACTAGGTTGTCATATACAAGGACGTTTTATTTTATATTAATATTATTAGTATATTATAGTATTTAAGAGTACATATCCTAATTATATGCAGTAAATCTTCAGATGCTAGTTGTTTTTTTTTAAAGCGTTTAATTTGAAGCTTTAAACGAGTGTTTTCCACTCCCAGGCTAAGCATGAAGTAAAATTTCGAGTTTAGAAAAGCCTGGAAATTTGGTTTGGTCGTTCCGCGAAGCATAGCGACTCAACAAAATTTTCAGGCTTCTCTAAACTCGAAATTTTACTTCATGCGCCATGCGGATACAACACTGATTTCAAGTGAAGTTCACTTGTTCACAATGTTTCTGTGTTGTCAGTGTTTAATACGCGTGGCGCATGAAGTAAAATTTCGAGTTTAGAAAAGCCTGAAAATTTGGTTTGGCCGCTCCGCTTCGCGGAGCGACCAAACCAAATTTTCAGGCTTTTCTAAACTCGAAATTTTACTTCATGCTTAGTCTGGGAGTGGAAAACACTCGTTTAAATCTTCAAATTCAACTCTTTAACAAAAAAGCGTATGTATTTGTATACTTGAAAGAAAAATTCTCTGTATAACAGTAATTTAGGTTGGTTTAAAAATCGTTTGCTATAAAACTTCTAAGGAGTATTTTACACTTTGTGATTAAGCATGAAGCACATTTTCAGACTGTTCTAAATTCGAAATGTTACTTTATGCGCCAGGAACATAAAATTATTGAATTTTATGGGAGTTTAGAAATGCAATGTATCAAATTAATTTCTTTAGTAATTTAATAAAACACTGAAATATTGTGAAAACGAAAGTTTCACACGAAACCAGTGTCTTGTACTTCAAATTAAAAAAAAAAAAAAAACGCTGCTGTAGAGAAAAGTAAAGTTATTGAATAACTTAAAACTTCACTATCCTATTAAACATATTTTTAATTAATATAGGTTGCATACAAATCTAACTTGCTAAGAATATAAACTGCAGATAAATATTATTGAAAATAATCGTGTGTATGAAAGCAATCTAAAATAATAATGAGTTTTTAAAGTAATTGATAACAATAAAGTGAACAAACGTCATTAATTAATAAGTTAAATGTCAAGTAGGAGTAAAGCTTAATCAAGAATGAAAATATGTGCATTATTATCAGCAATTTAAGTGCAGATGACCCCGAACAGGGTCGGCCTTGATGCCTCGGTACGGCCCTGCTAATCATCCGGCCGCCTCCGTTCGTTCACACCAGTCGTGCAAATTGTATTAAGGATTTTTCCATACGCCGAGCTGAACAAAAAAATTGAAAAATAATAATAAAACCCACACAAACACACACATTAACAGCCGTAATTTTATTTACACCGGGCGCATAGTGCAATGAGTCGTTTCACGCGAATAATCGCAAACACTCGAATATGACATTGACTCTCACTGTAAAGACGGCCCAGTCCAAAAATATTTTTATCTCAGCGCACAATAATTGATGGGACTACGCAAACACTCGAGACGCTTATCTACCTACGTATATACAACAGCTTTGACATTAAGGTAGGTCAAAAAGATAACAGGCAAATATTATTTAAAAAAAAATAAAGTCATTGTAACGGATTTATAAGGGTATTATTAAAGATGATTAAATTGTAATGTAATCGCATTCAGGGTTAAGATAATAATATATCTAAATGAACCTTCAAGAACGTTTGGGTCATTCGCCTTTATATTGTAACATTGAAAAAAAAGGATACTCACAAAAATTAATTATATTAATTTTATTGAGTTATATTTTGTAGTATCTTGAACAAGTTGATGTGGTTTACGCAGATTAACATAGGTGTCTTTGTGCATATTTGTGATTCATGTATTGTGTCTTACATTTTAGTTATATGTTTTTGGCTCTACATTGTAAATGGCTTGTCCGTTAATAAAGAATTATTATTATTATTAATAAAGAAAACACTTGGTTAAATTTCACTAATATTTTGGTTTTTTATTCCAACTATTTTCGACTTTCAGTCATTCTCAAGGAGTACAGGAAATTACATTTTTACAAACATATACAAGAGAGGTTAATTTAAATTTTATGCTTAGGCAATAAGGGCTGTCATGATGGGTGAACTCCACAGATCTTCGATGCCATTAACTATAGGTTTTCCCTGTTTTATTGCTTTCTGGATTTCCAGTCCTTCGGGATAGTTGAGATGACGTCCTTTATTGCCTGTGTATAAAATCTTTAGCGTTTGGTTATTAAAGAAGTGATTATTGTCAATGTAGTGTTTAGCTAACCCAGTACAATATTTTTTATTTAGGATTGAAGCTTTGTATATATAATGTTTGTAAAATGTAATTTCCTGTACTCCTTGAGAATGACTCAAAGTCGAAACTAGTTGGAATAAAAAACCAAAATATTAGTGAAATTTAACCAAGTGTTTTCTATATTAAATCATATTTTGTAGTGTTGAAATAAAAACAGATGTTTTGTACACAACAGCAAACCAAATTTTCAGGCTTTATTAAACTCTAAATTCTACTTCATGCGCCACTCACTTGTTCACGATATTTCAGTGTTTTCAGTGTTTTCAGTGTTTTCAGTGTTCAATACGCGTGGCACATAGAGTAAAATTTCGAGTTTAGAAAAGCTTGAAAATTTGGTTTGGTCAATACTTGAACTTTTAACTTCAAACGCTCGCCAATTCCACAAAAATTATTATCTTAAAAATCCTGTACGTATTTCTTTAGCTATACTCATGTAGATACAGATTTTTTTTCATTTTGTTCCAAATTCAATTTTAGGACACTTATGTGTGCCGCGTAGCGCCTTCAATTAAACCTCAAATCAGGTCAAATAATACAATGTATCAAATTAATTTATTTAGTAATTTAATAAAACACTGAAATATTGCGAAAAGGTAAGTTTTACATGAAATCAGTGTCTTATACGCGTGGCGCATGAAGTAAAATTTCGAGTTTAGAAAAGCCTGAAAATTTGGTTTGGTCCAAACTTGAACTTTTAACTTCATATGCTCGCCAATTACACAAAAATTATTATTTTAAAAATCCTGTACGAATTTCTTTAGCTATACTCATGTAGATAAAGATTTTGTTTTTCATTTTGTTCCAAATTTAATTTTAGGACACTTATGTGTGCCGCGTAGCGCCTCCAATTAAATCTTAAATCAGGTCAAATAATACAATGTATCAAATTAATTTATTTAGTAATTTAATAAAACACTGAAATATTGCGAAAAGGTAAGTTTTACATGAAATCAGTGTCTTATACGCGTGGCGCATGAAGTAAAATTTCGAGTTTAGAAAAGCCTGAAAATTTGGTTTCGTCCAAACTTGAACTTTTAACTTCATATGCTCGCCACTTACACAAAAATTATTATTTTAAAAATCCTGTACGAATTTCTTTAGCTATACTCATGTAGATAAAGATTTTGTTTTTCATTTTGTTCCAAATTTAATTTTAGGACACTTATGTGTGCCGCGTAGCGCCTCCAATTAAACCTTAAATCAGGTCAAATAATACAATGTATCAAATTAATTTATTTAGTAATTTAATAAAACACTGAAATATTGCGAAAAGGTAAGTTTCACATGAAATCAGTGTCTTTTACGCGTGACGCATGAAGTAAAATTCGAGTTTAGAAAAGCCTGAAAATTTGGTTTGGTCAAAACTTGAACTTTTAACTTCAAATGCTAGCCAATTCCACAAAAATTATTATTTTAAAAATCCTGTACGTATTTCTTTAGCTATACTCATGTAGATAAAGATTTTTTTTTTCATTTTGTTCCAAATTCAATTTTAGGACACTTATGTGTGCCACGTAGCGCCTCCAATTAAACCTCAAATCATGTCAAATATATCAATGTATCAAATTAATTTATTTAGTAATTTAATAAAACACTGAAATATTGCGAAAAGGTAAGTTTCACATGTAATCAGTGTCTTATACGCGTGGCGCATGAAGTAAAATTTTGAGTTTAGTAAAGCCTGAAAATTTGGATTGGTCAAAACTTGAACTTTTAACTTCAAATGTTCGCTAATTACACAAAAATTATTATATTAAAAATGCTGTAAGTATTTCTTCAGCTATACTCATGTAGATAAAGATTTTTTTTCATTTTGTTCCAAATTCAATTTTAGGATACTTATGTGTGCCGCGTAGCGCCTCCAATTAAACCTCAAATCATGTCAAATAAATCAATGTATCAAATTAATTTATTTAGTAATTTAATAAAACACTGAAATATTGCGAAAAGGTAAGTTTCACATGTAATCAGTGTCTTATACGCGTGGCGCATGAAGTAAAATTTCTAGTTTAGAAAAGCCTGAAAATTTGGTTTGGTCAAAACTTGAACTTTTAACTTCAAATGCTCGCCAATTACACAAAAATTATTATTTTAAAAATGCTGTACGTATTTCTTTAGCTATACTCATGTAGATAAAGATATTTTTTTAAATTTTGTTCCAAATTCAATTTTACGACACTTATGCGTGCCACGTAGCGCCTCCAATTAAACCAGGCTCGCAAGAACGACTTCAGTTTTGTAACTTTATCTAATAAAAAAAAATATTTGTGGACACTTCAAGACATAATTAATAAATACCTTGAATAGTATTACCTTCTTACTTTTCCTTACATAAAAAAAATCGCAATAAATGCTTTATTTTAACGCTCTACAGTAATTTAACACTTTAAGCTAAGTTTATATTATACAGGGAATTTTTCTTTTAAGTATATTTATCCCAATTATTTGCTGCAATCATCAAATATTTGTTATCTTTTTTTAAGTTGAATTTGAAGCTTTAAACGAGTTTTTCCACTCCCAGGTTAAGCATGAAGTAAAATTTCGAGTTTAGAAAAGCCTGAAAATTTGGATTTGCCGGCACGAGCGAAGCGAGTGACGGCAAATCCAAATTTTCAGGCTTTTCTAAACTTGAAATTTTACTTCATGCGCCACGCGTATTAAACACTGAAATATTGTCTAGTTTTTGTTTGTATCCTCAATCTTTAAAAAAACTTAACAGGTTAATTCTAAGGAGAAAAAAAAGTGCAAGTCCAACAGTTATTAGTTTTTACAGAAAAAATATTGAAAACCAAATTATTTGTTATTAACACTGGAAATTGTTAATTACAGACTAAATAATTTATCCAGTTTTATTTAAATTAAGGATGATGAGTATGTTATTCAACTTCACAATAACTCAGTGTTTTTAACGCGTGGCGCATGAAGTAAAATTTCGAGTTTAGAAAAGCCTAATTTGGCTCGGTCGCTCCGCTTCGCTACGCGCCCGAGCCAAATTTTCAGGCTTTTCTAAACTCGAAATTTTACTTCATGCTTAACCTGGGAGTGGAAACCACTCGTTTAAAGCTTCAAATTCAATTAAAAATAAAAACAACGAATATCTAGTAATTACAATATTTAATTAGGATATGTAGACTTAAAAGAAAAAATCGCTGTATGTCAATTTTATTTTAAGACCTTTTAAATATGCATAAACTGAGATATAAACATAATGGCGGTAAGCTTTAAACGAGTTTTTTCAGTCCCAGGTTAAGCATGAAGTAAAATTTCGAGTTTAGAAAAGCCTGAAAATTTGGATTTGCCGGCACGAGCGAAGCGAGTGACGGCAAATCCAAATTTTCAGGCTTTTCTAAACTCTAAATTTTACTTCATGCGCCACGCGTATTGAACACTGAAATATTGTCTAGTTTTTGTTAGTGTCTTCAATCTTTAAAAAAACTTAACAGATTTATTCTAAGGAGAAAAATATGTGCAAGTCCAACAGTTATTAGTTTTTATAGAAAAAATATTGAAAACTAAATAATTTGTTATTGACACTGGAAATAGTTGATTACAGACTAAATATTTGATCCAGTTTTATTTAAAATAAGGATGGTGTGTATGTTATTCAACTTTACGATAACTCATTGTTTTTAACGCGTGGCGCATGAAGTAAAATTTCGAGTTTAGAAAAGCCTAATTTGGCTTGGTCGCTCCGCTTCGCTACGCGCCCGAGCCAAATTTTCAGGCTTTTCTAAACTCGAAATTTTACTTCATGCTTAACCTGGGAGTGGAAACCACTCGTTTAAAGCTTCAAATTCAATTAAAAATAAAAACAACGAATATCTAGTAATTACAATATTTAATTAGGATATGTAGACTTAAAAGAAAAAATCGCTGTATGTCAATTTTATTTGAAGACCATTTAAATATGCATAAACTGAGATATAAACATAATGGCGGTAAGCTTTAAACGAGTTTTTTCAGTCCCAGGTTAAGCATGAAGTAAAATTTCGAGTTTAGAAAAGCCTGAAAATTTGGATTTGCCGGCACGAGCGAAGCGAGTGACGGCAAATCCAAATTTTCAGGCTTTTCTAAACTCGAAATTTTACTTCATGCGCCACGCGTATTGAACACTGAAATATTGTCTAGTTTTTGTTAGTGTCTTCAATCTTTAAAAAAACTTAACAGATTTATTCTAAGGAGAAAAATATGTGCAAGTCCAACAGTTATTAGTTTTTATAGAAAAAATATTGAAAACTAAATAATTTGTTATTAACACTGGAAATAGTTGATTACAGACTAAATATTTGATCCAGTTTTATTTAAAATAAGGATGGTGTGTATGTTATTCAACTTTACGATAACTCATTGTTTTTAACGCGTGGCGCATGAAGTAAAATTTCGAGTTTAGAAAAGCCTAATTTGGCTTGGTCGCTCCGCTTCGCTACGCGCCCGAACCAAATTTTCAGGCTTTTCTAAACTCGAAATTTTACTTCATGCTTAACCTGGGAGTAGAAAACACTCGTTTAAAGCTTCAAGTTCAACTTAAAAAAAAACAACGAATATCTAATGATTACAACATATAATTGGGATATGTGTACTTAAAAGAAAAAAATCCTGTATGTCAATTTTATTTTAGGATCTTTCAAATATGCATAAACTGAAATAAATAGCTGACTCAAGTGCGTGCATAGGTCACCCGTATTTTATCAACAAAAAAAAAAACTTAATTATTCACACCCTATCGATCCCTTTAATACCTCTTACAAATTTAATGTTATAATTACGCTTCGGTTAATTACACAATTTCTATTTACCCCAAACACATTTACACACAAACACGAATATGCATTTAATTATTCAGGTATGTATTCACATTTCCACTCGCATTAAAGTTGAACACTTACGAATTTTAGGGTTTAGTTTTTTCTTTTGGTTCAAATTTAACTAAGAAATCCGTATGTTGATTATAAACATTCAATAAATAATAATATTTAATCAATGTAGTTATGATAAATATTTTTCAATAATAATTTATTTAATTGAACTCAAGTCTAACAAAATAGGTTAGTTAAACTCGTATTAAATCAATAAATGATTATATAAGCAAACTTTTCATGCAATTCTACTGGCGATTGTAAACTTACTAAATCTTTCAATCATCGGTAATTCGGTAAATTTATCGTTGTTTTATGGGTAAACGTCATTAATGAAAATATATGGAAAGTTGATAGCAATGAATGAATAACTTTTACGGGGGATTTCAATTTTAAGATTAAATAAGTTTGCAAGTTGGTCGGGCATCTCGCTGCCCCGCATTGGTTACGTCCATGGCCATTTTACTCAAGTGGTCAACTAGCTTGATAATCATTGCAAACGTGGAATTCTATTTCAAAAATAGGTTGTGGTTCTGAAATATAGTTAAATCCCTGCTTTACTTTGATACCGACACAACTAAAGAAGAGTGATTTTTTTCAATACAGTTATTAATTGGATACAGCTTTAGAAGATACAAATAAAAATAGGTGCAAAAAATAAGATAAAATCGAGTGAAAATAGAGATTTTAACTTTAAATAAAAACGGTTTTTAACTTTCTTCACAAATTTATTTAATACCAAATATACCAAATATGGTATAAAATAAATTTATGAAGAAAGGTTAAAAACCGTTTATTTAAAGTTAAAGACTCTATCTTCACTCGATTTTATGGTAAGAATTTACTTTACACCCCATGGGTATTATAGATAAAAATAATATTATTCGAAAGTACTCGACGAGTACTATTAAGATATGCAATTAATTTTACCCGGAAATGTTAAATAAATAAAAAAAAATAATTTGAAAATTTTGAAAATATTGAGTCCTAGCAGTATGCAAAAAAAGTCATCGTGCGCAAAGAGATTTACGCAATTTATTCTATTGCAAATCTTTCTCCTAACCTAACCTAACCAAGTATGCGGAATATTCAACGTGAACAAACATTTTTTTCGGCGAAATATAGCCGTTGACACAAACTAGAATTTAGCCTAAATGAATTTCCAAGAGTGTATTAATTTATGTTAGTTATTCTATAAATCCATATGAGTCCAAGTGTAATGTGCTAATGTGTTATAATCGTCATCCGGTTGAATCTAACTTTAAGTTGAAGTTAGATTGAAGTCTTTAGAAAACATTTCTTTCGACTTCCCCAATGTCTCCAGTAAAGATTGCAATGGTTAACAGCAATCAGTGAGGTTTTATAGAAGATTTTAGTCAAAATTTCAAAGTTGAAAAAAGTGAACTTTTATCATTTCCGTAGTGAATTTATTGTTTATTTTAGTTTAGTTTATTGACGGATAATCTCCTATTACAATAATATACACAAAAAAAGAGTATCAGTAAACAATATACAAAAAATATATATATACATAGAAACTAAATTCATGTAGCCTTAAGAATGCACATTTAAACTTAATAATATTCAACAATAATTATAAGAAAAACTAGGAAAAGTAAAAGTTGTAATTTTAACAAAAAAAATAGAAAATAGAAAAAATGGGAAAAATGGAGTTAATAATAATATACTAAAAATAAAATAAAAGAAATAATATAACGCTAATAAAGTATAAAGAATAAGTATTACAAACAAATATTTAAATCAATAAGCCGCAAACGATTCTTAAATCTAATATTTGAGTCATCAAATATATTAAAATTAGGATTTGAATTTAAAATGTTACAGTACTTAATAACTCTGTTTATAGGACTATGCATAGCATAATTAGTGGTATGCGGCATTAAGCGAAACAATGCTTTGGATCGATGTAATCTTTGTGGAACAAAAGTTTAAATTAGATAACAACATACTACAATCAACAAAACCATTAATTAATTTAAAGCCATATGATATTTATTTTTATTTATTTATTTTATACGGTATCTCCTTTTTACATAGATTTTTACAAATCAATTATATAATTCTTAACTATTGTAACAAATTAATACAATGATTCACTACAATAAAAAATATAGATTAAATGAAATTAAATGAAATTATTATACATGAAAATCAAAATAATCCTCAAACATATAAAGAAAAAAATATACAAAATATTAAAACAATATATTATTTTAAAATAATACCAAATGACTATAGGTTATCTGTCAAGACGATTTAACATATCTCTAAAATGTGCATAAGGTTCATTGAAAATATTTGCATTATCACTGGCAGTAATCTCGTTCAAATATCTCATAATCCTAGAAATGGGACTATTGAAACCATAATTTGTGGAATGTATTGGCACTCTGAATAGTGTATGGTGTCTTGTAACCCTTGTTACATTAAATCTACATAGTGACAATAAATGGTCACAATCAATAAACCCATTTATGAGCCTGAAGCCGAAACAAATATCATTAATTTTGCGTCTATTTTTTAAAGATTTTAAATTTAATGTACTTAACATATTTGTGTGACTAAAAGCAACTCTAGTAAGACCTAATTTAAAATGAACAATTCTTAAAAATTTGCTCTGTACCATTTCGATTTCGTAAGACCATCGATCGTAAGTAGGGTTCCAAATAACAGAACCATACTCTAGTTTTGATCTAACTAAACTAGTCTACAACAATCTGCTGGTGTTAACGTTAATCATGGATGAAAATCGTTTAATTAACCCAAGAGTTTTTAGAGCATTGCCAGCAATGTAGTTAACATCTGGAGTAAATAATAGTTTATTATCCAATATTATGCCTAGGTCTTTAATAATATCTGTACAATTTAAAGAGTTACTATTTAAATGATATGTAAATGGTACTGTTTCCGAACGACAAAATTTAATACTAGAACATTTGGAGATATTTAAACGTAACTTATTAGAAACACACCAATGCGAGACACGGGTTAAATCCTCCTGTAATGCAACACAGTCATCAACATTCTTAATAGTAGTAAATAATTTTAGGTAATCTGCGAATAACAGGTAGTTGCAGTACCTAAAGGATTTTCCAACGTCGTTGATAAATAAAAGAAATATTATAGGCGCACAATGCGATCCTT
Source organism: Philonthus cognatus (assembly GCA_932526585.2). NCBI lineage: Eukaryota > Metazoa > Arthropoda > Insecta > Coleoptera > Staphylinidae > Philonthus > Philonthus cognatus. The sequence continues at coordinate 49,558,978 of OW052247.1, read as the reverse complement.
GAGGTAACCCAGATGTAACTTTGATTGCTGAAGATATATAGCTCTGAATCCTAACAAATTGAGAACGCGATGAAAGAAAACTTTGAAGCCAGTTAATTACAGAAATGCCAAACCCTAGTTTTTTAAGTTTGAACAACAGCAAAGCATGATTAACACGGTCAAACGCTTTCGAAAAGTCAGTATAAATGGCATCAACTTGATAGCCACTTTCAAGTGCGTCTAATATAAACGTTTGGTAACACATTAAGTTGCGGATCGTCGAACGACCTTCCATGAATCCATGTTGCTCTGGGCATACAACATGTTTACACGCCCACATTAGTTGTTTGGAAACAATATCATCGAGCAATTTAGGGATTGTAGATTGTATTGTTATCCCTCTGTAATTTTTTATGTGAACTCGATCTCCATTTTTATACAAAATATTTATATAGGATTGTTTCCATAAATCTGGGAAAACACCAAGTTTTAGCGAGCGTTCAAATAGCATGTGGATGGGTTTTGTTACTGAAAATACACATCTTTTCAAAAAATACGGTGGCAATCCATCAGGACCGGACTGGCAAGTATCAGGTAACTTATTTAAACCTTCAAAAACGGTAGAGATGTCAACATATAGTGAATTTAAAGATACATCATATATAATCCGCCTATACTTTAAAGATCTTAAATTTAAAGTTTGTAACATATTTGAATGACTAAAATTGACGTAAGGTATTCCTAACTTAAATGAAATCATTCTCAAAAATTTACTTTGCACAGCTTCTATCTTGTTAGAGTGTATAGCGTAAAACGGATTCCAAATTATCGAGCCATATTCAAGTTGACATCTTACTAATGTGATATATAAAAGTTTAATAGTTTGAATTAAAAAATTAAAAGAATATCTACTTATTGCACTAAGTGTTTTAAAAGCTCTGTTCGAAATTGAAATGATATGAGATGAAAAGGTCAATCTACGGTCAAAAATAATCCCTAAATCCCGAACTTCATCAACACATCAAAGTTCAGAGTTATGAATGGTGTAGGTAAATTTCAACAATTTACAACGACTAAACGAAATTGATAAACATTTTTTAATATTTAAATTAAGTTTATTTACACTACACCAAGTTGTAATGTTGTTAATGTCATTTTGAAGTGCAATACTATCATTAACACTCCGTATTATTAAGAATAATTTCAAATCATCGGCAAACATAAGAAATTTAGAAAAGCGGATACACTGGCCGATATCATTAATAAAAAGTAAAAACAAAATAGGCCCGCAGTGGGAGCCTTGAGGTACCCCTGACGTAACATAAATCACATTAGATAAGAAGTTGTCAATTTTCACATACTGCCTACGAGATAAAAGAAGGCTCTTAAACCATTGAACTACTATTTCGCTAAAGCCAAACTCCGATAATTTGTTTAGTAATAACTTATGGTTAACACGATCGAAGGCCTTAGAAAAATCAGTATAAATAGCGTCTACTTGGTATCCTTTCTCTAACGAGTTTAACAAGTAACATTGATATGACAATAAATTACTAATCGTAGATTTTCCCTCCAAAAAACCATGTTGTTCATCACAAATAGTATGCCTACAAGCCCACATTACTTGCTTTGATACGAAGTAATCTAATATTTTTGGTAAAGTAGACTGTATTGTTATACCTCTGTAATTTTTTATGTTTGCTCTATCACCGTCCTTATGGAGTGGATTAATAAATGAATCTTTCCACAAGTCGGGAACTGTTCCAGTATCCAACGACCTACTAAAGAGAATGTGGATAGGTGAAGTTAGACTGAACACACATCTCTTCAAGAAATATGGAGGCAAACCATCAGGTCCAGCTGAACAAGAATCATGCAGGGTAGATAAATAATTAAAAATGTCAGCAATATTAACAACTATTGAGTTAAAGAAAATAGCATTATTATTATTACAAATGTTCATAATTGAAGGCGTGTCATCACTACAATAAACAGTAGCAAAATAACGTGCAAATAGGTTTAATTGGTGATATATGTCAATACAGTGTGGATCTATATTATAATGCATGTTATTCCACGGGGTGTAAAGTAAAGTTGAGCCTAACTCACTCTTATTCATAGAGACTTTAATACTTGAATAAAAGTGTCTTGCAACTCTTGCAGGCTCTTCCTACAAAATTAATCAATTTCGCTTGTGCCATTATCAAAGCAAAGCAGCGATATGAAAAATGTAGATTTAACTTATTTTTTTTTAAATGCTGAACGACTTTATGGAAGTCTAAATAAATGACGTATTATTAAATGACGTAAGTAGTTTATAAGAAAAACTCGAATAGATTTAGGCGTAAGCGTAAATGTCAGACCAATAGCATTAAAACAATCGCACGTATCAATAAACAATAATAAAATAAAGAGATATAAACATAATGGCGGTAATAAATAATTGTGCAGGACAATGTCGATCGTGTCGTATTTGCGCGAGCCAGTTTTCTGCCAGAGCCCTGAAAGCCGAGCGTCCGATTTTATGGCGTCCCGACATTAATTGTTACCTGCGACTGTAATTTAGCAATGTACGGGCATTTATTTATTTGTGGGCAGTAATATTTCCCTTTCGGTGTACAGTTAACGCAATTTCATCTGTAATTCCTTTTCCGGGAACGCATCAAACCGTAACAACAGCGCTCGTATAACTTCTTTATCAAAAACGCTGATGCCAACAATACACGCGATATATATTCCCTTTTGATGGTTTCATTCGATGTATGGGCGATATTGGGTTTTGACAGGAACAATTCAACAATTTTATCGGATTTTAATTTATTTTTCATCCAGCTTTTTAAATTAAAATTGTCACATCAAACGAAAAATAAAAATATATCCCAACTTAATTTAATAAATGCTGTTGCATAAACTCCTCTCATAATTTTATACAAAGCTAACTTTACTCAAAAATCATCAGCATTCGATTTAGGATTGAATTTGTTTTAATTTGAGTAATAGCAGTTTTTTATAGCTCGAAACATGTGCCTTGTAGAACCGTTCAAATTTGGATTTTTGTAGGATTAATTTCTTGTTTTTTTTTTAAGTGGAATATATTGGTGATATTTTCTTTTGTGAAATAAATAACCTACATTATTTCTAATATTAGCAGGGGCGCAGTCAAAAGCACACTAAATCAGTGTTTAATAGGCGTGGCGTATGAAGTAAAATTTCGAGTTTAGAAAAGTCCAGAAACCGAAACCGCGACCCGAGACAAATTTTTTGAAATTTTCAGAGATTTTTCGATGAAAATTTCATTTTTTTAAATTCTAAACAAATCAAAGATACACTCTTTGATATTAGCAACAATTTTTGATGATTATTTTTTTGATTATTTTTTTTTTACTTTTAGTAACAGTGGAAAATTAATAAACTTTGAGCGTTTGTCCTACACGTAATTTTTAAGTTGGAAAAATCAATCGTACTTTAAATTAAAGATGTTTTAATTCTAAACACTCTTCCTTAATGATATTTTAATTTTCTTTATAAGATATCTTTCAAAATCAGCGTTTTCTCCGAAAATGTATTTTTCAAAATTTCTCACATTTTGCTTTGATATGCTGTATTTTGTGCAATAATAATCTGATTTGTTTAATCCAAACAGCATTCGATTTAGGATTGAATTTGCTTCAATTTCAGTCGTTGTAGTTTTTTGTAGCTTAAAAAATGTGCTTTGTACAACCGTTTAAATTTAGATTTTGGTAGGTTTCATTTCTTGTAATTTTTTTTAAGTGGAACATGTTGGTGATATATATATTTTTTTTGTGAAATAAATAGCCTACATTATTTCTAATATTAGCAGGGGCGCAGCCAAAGGCATACTAAATCAGTGTTTAATAGGCGTGGCGCATGAAGTAAAATTTCGAGTTTAGAAAAGCCCGAAAATTTGTCTCGGGTCGCTGCGCGACCCTCGACAAATTTTCACAGGGCTTTTCTAAACTCGAAATTTTACTTCATGCTTAGCCTGGGAGTGGAAACACCCGTTCGAAACTTCAGAATGAATGCTTTGATAAGAACATTAAATGACTGAAAATGTTTTTAAAGATAATAATTTTCTGGGCTTTTCTAAACTCGAAATTTTACTTCATGCGCCACGCGTCTAAAACGCTGATTTCAAGTAAGGTTCAAATATACATAAATTTAACAAAATTTTAGTGTTTTATACGCGTGGCGCATGAAGTAAAATTTCGAGTTTAGAAAAGTCCGAAAATTTTCCCGGGGCTTTTCTAAACTCTAAATTTTACTTCATGCTTAGTCTGGTAGTGGAAGACACTCGTTCGTTTAAAATATAGGTGTCATGTTTGTGATAATTGTCAAAAGAATAGAAATACAATAACATGACCAACAATTTATCGATAGTAGAATTTATTTAAAATTAGCAAGATACACTACGAAATAAGCATATTTTAATATTGGACACAAAAAATAAAAAAATATACAATTCTTAAAACGGGATGAAAGTTATGAGACCCTAAAGTAGATTTGCATAAATAAAAATAATGGATTGTCTTTTAAACTTTTCTGTATTTGCATTTGTTTATTTATTACTGAATCTCCAATTGAACAAAATACATTAAAAATACAGATCACGATAACGTGTTAAAGTTAAATACAGAGAATTTTTCTTTTAAGTATTATATGCATACGCTTTTTTTTAAAGAGTTTAATTTTAAGCTTTAAACGAGCATTTTCCACTCCCAGACTAAGCATGAAGTAAAATTTCAAGTTTAGAAAAGCCCCGTGAAAATTTGTCGAGGGTCGAGGGTCGAAGCGACCCGTGACAAAATTTCTGGGCTTTTCTAAACTCGAAATTTTAGTTCATACGCCACGCGTATAAAACACTAAAATATTGTGAAATTTATGTATATTCGAATACAATTCTTAAGACGTGATGAAAGTTATGAGACCCTAAAGTTGATTTGCATAAATAAAAATAATGGATTTTCTTTTAGACTTTTCTGTATTTGCATTTGTTTAATTATTACTGAATCTCCAATTCAACAAAATAAACAGATCATGATAACGTGTTAAAATTAAATACAGATAACTTTTGTTTTAAGTATTATATGCATACGCTTTTTTTAAAAGAGTTTAATCCGAAGTTTTAACCAGCATTTTCCACTCCCAGACTAAGCATGAAGTAAAATTTCGAGTTTAGAAAAGCCTGAAAATTTGGTTTGGTCGTAGCGTAGCGCTACGCGACCAAACCAAATTTTCAGGCCGCCACGCGTATTAAACACCGAAAACACTGAAATACTGTAAACACGTAAACTTCTTTGAAATTAGTGTTTTATACGCTTGGCGCATGAAGTAAAATTTCGAATTTAGAGAAGTCTGAAAATTTGGTTTGGTCACGTAGCGAAGCGGAGGTGAATATTTCTAAACTGGAAATATTTACCGTATGCGCTAGGCGCATAAAACACCAATTTATTGTTAAGTTATAAAAACACTTTATCCGGTTTTTAAAAATTCTAGTTACGCCACGGTTCACTAGATCTTTAAATCCCTATTATGTAACTAATTAATTTTATTTAATTATAATTCAATACACTAGAGATCAAAATTCAACACAGGGTAATCGTTTACATTTTCACTGAGCAAACACATTTAGAAATAAAGAATAATGTAAACCTATAATGACTGATTTTACATTTATACAGGATGTTCACAAAGGGTAAATTGATTTAAAAAAAATAAAGTTTATAGAGGTGTAAGATCGGGGCTTCTCGGAGGTCAGTTGATGGTGCCTCGACAAGAGATCACTTTTTCCGGGAAAAGTTTATTGACAACCTCAAGTGATTGGTTTGAGGTGTGGCAAGTTGACCCATCTTGTTAAAACCATATTTGCTATTTAAACCATCTAGCACCTGCAGTTGTGGATACTAAAAGTTCCTATACATATCGCAATACCGTTCACAGTTTACAGTAAGTGCCCTTGCCGGTCTTGAAAAAATACTGTAAAGAAAAAGTTTATAAAAATAAACCACGAACTGTACTGCAATTGAAGGACCACATCCGCACCGAAATGGCCGCAGTTTCCTGAGAGATGTATAGATGCCTAGCGGCTAATTTCCGTTTTCGGTTAAAGGAGTGCCAGCAGCGTGAGGGTCAACATTTAGACAACGTAATCTTTGGCTCTTAATTTTCCAAACTTTGTCTAAAAATTAATACAAAACTTTATTTTTTCTGACTTTTGTTTTTTTTTCTTATTCAATTTACAAATACCCCCTACCCTTTGTGGACACCCTGCATAAAATATAGTAGAGTAAAGAAATACTACTTATTTCATGTACATTACAACGTTTTATAGATTTATTTCAATTTCAATCAAACACTATTTAAATAATGAGTTCATTGGGTTTTTAAAAACTTGAATCAATATAATATATACTAATATGTTATTGGTTGAATATCCTTAAGCTTATAGATTACTTTTAATTATAAACAAGCACATTTAAATAAAACATAGTAGAGTTAAGGAATTCTACTTATTCCATGTACATTACAACGTTTTATGGATTTATTTTAATTTCAATCAAACAATATTTAAATAATGTGCTCATTGGGTTTTTAAAAACTTGAATCAATATAATATATACCAAGATGTTATTAGTTGAATATCCTTGAGTTATTCTATAAATATAAAGGATGGATGAGGAGGAAGTGATATTATTAAAAATTCCCGGAGTGTATCGTGTATCGGGCTTTTATTGCGACGCAAGTATTTTATAATTACGGCCGCAATAATTTCGAAATTCCGTCTGGTGATGCATTTAAATCCGTGACCTACGCTAACCCCGGTCAAAACAACAACTCTATGTACATTTTACGCACTCGTTATTTAAACCCGTGCACTCGTTTAAATATTTATGTTTTGCACCAATTCAGAAAGGCCATTTAACAATTAACTTTTGTGCATAAATAACATTTCCTGATAAATACAAAAATACGCATTTAACACAAATCTATTAATGAATATGTAAAATAAGCTAAAACAATGCAAAATCTATTAATTTATTATTAATATATATATATATATATATATATATAAATTAATAAATTCATTAATAACAAACTAAATATCTGATTCAGTGTTAAATTTTGAATTAAGAAAGACCTAAAAATTACAACAACTCTATGTGCATTTTACGCACTCGTTATTTAAACCCGTGCACTCGTTTAAATATTTATGTTTTGCACCAATTCAGAAAGGCCGTTTAACAATTAACTTTTGTGCATAAATAACATTTCCTGATAAATACAAAAATACGCATTTAGCACAAATCTATTAATGAATATGTAAAATAAGCCAAGACAATGCAAAATCAATTAATTTATTATTAATATATAAATTAATAAATTCGTTAATAACAAACTAAATATCTGATTCAGTTTTAAATGTTGAATTAAGAAAGACCTAAAAATTACAACAACTCTATGTACATTTTGCGCACTCGTTATTTAAACCCGTGCACTCGCTTAAATATTTATGTTTTGCACGAATTCAGAAAGGCCTTTTAACAATAAATTTTTGTGCGTAAATAACATTTCCTGATAAATACAAGAATACGCATTTAACACAAATCTATTAATGAATATGTAAAATAAGCTAAAACAACGCAAAATCTATTATTTATTATTAATATATAAATTAATAAATTCGTAAATGACAAACTAAATATCTAATTCAGTCTTAAATTTTGAGTTAAGAAAGACCTAAAAATTCGGATTTGCCGGCATATTTAAATTCTCAGGATTTTCTAAACTCAAAATTTGACTTCATGTGCCAGGCGTATAAAACACTAAAATACTCTCAAGCCAAAAATTTACTTCTATAGCATCTGATAGATGTATTTTAAACTTCATAATATTTCGGGGTTTTATTGCTTAATCAATATGCTAAAGTAGTATATTTTGAACTTCATGTAAAATCAGTGTTTTATGCGCCTGTCGCATGAACCAAATTTTCAGGCTTTTCTAAATTTTACTTCATGCGCCACTCGTATCAAACCCCGATGAAAGCAAATTTCAAAATACACTCACCGCTTATATTTAATTCTCACGTCAATACATTATCTAAATGTTTACTATTTACTAAATACTTACACATGGATGACAGCGTAAACGCCATCTAACGCCTATTTGCTTAAGTAGCATCTTAAGCAAATGGGCATTAAATGGCGTTTATGCTGTCGAACATACAGGGAGTTTTTCTTGTAAGTATACATATTCGAATTACATGATGTAAAATTCAGGTACTTGTTTTTTTGTAAAGAGTGCAATTTAAAGCGCTAAGTGAGTGTTTTCCACTCCCAGGTTAAGCATGAAGTAAAATTTCGAGTTTAGAAAAGCCTGAAAATATGGTTTGGTCGCGTAGCGCGAAGCGCGGAGCGGCCAAACCAAATTTTCAGGCTTTTCTAAACTCGAAATTTTACTTCATGCGCCACGCGCACAAGACACTAATTTCAATGAAGTTTTCGTGCTTACAATATGTCAGTAATTTCGGTGTTTAATACGCGTGGCGCATGAAGTAAAATTTCGAGTTTAGAAAAGCCTGAAGATTTGGTTTGGCCGCTCCGCGCTTCGCGCTACGCGACCAAACCAAATCTTCAGGCTTTTCTAAACTCGAAATTTTACTTCATGCTTAGTCTGGGAGTGGAAAACACTCGTTTAAAGCTTTGAATTTAACTCTCAAAAAAGCGTATTCATATGTATACTTAAAAGAAAAATTCCCTGTATGTATACTTACACGCCGTTTGTTGTAACTCTTGGATTTTGAGATATCTTTTTCATATTTAATCATCATTCCAATAATGAGGAAATGGTATTAGAAATACATAACCATTTTTTCGTTTCATTTTACGAATATTCATTTTTGGACAGACCACAATCTAAACGTGGAAAACTAAAGGTATTGTTTTTATCTTAACTAGGTCTTTAGTTTAGAATGAAATATTTTGAATGAATATATATACTTTGAAGAGGCACGCATCCCAAATAGCCAGGCGTCAAGCCTCGCTATTTGGGATGCGAGGCGTCAAGCCTGGCTATTTGGGATGCGTGCCTCTTCAAAGTATATATATTCTTTCAAAATATTTCATTCTAATATAAAGACCTAGTTAAGATAACAACAATTCCCTTAGTTTTCCACGTTTAGATTGTGGTCTGTCCAAAAATGAATATTCGTAAATTAATATATGGACAGAGAGTGAAAGTATTTCAATGTTTTAACAAGACACGATAATAACAATGTCGTATTGTTTTAGCATTAACATTGTCACAGGGGTGTATCTGTGCATCATTAATTAGCAACGACAGAAAAAATTAACGTCGCTGTCGGAAAATTGAATGGTATCTCGCGCATCAGGACCATTGTTTATTGTATGTTTTATTTATGACAATCACTTCCTAATACGCGTTTAAAATTCTTACGGCATCGAAAAGCGTGGTGAAATATTTATTCATTTGGTAAACAAGGTCATTTTCGTGTGTTTGTAATGTCGCCTTTTGATACACGATATACCCAATGTGTGTATAATATGCACAACCTTGCGAAAAACTGTCAATCCAGCGTCATTTGAGTATTATATTTATTTACGCATCATCTTATTACACAGAATATATTTTTTATATATAATACTAATTTATTTAAAAATTAATATAGAGTTGTATTCGGGAGAGACGTCCTATGACTCATTGATGTAAAATGTGTGATTCAAATTTTTTTAGAGAGTATATCGACAGTTGTATCTGCAACGATTTTTCCTAGTTGTATCAAATTTTGACGTTACATAACATACATACTGTTTAGGTCGCGAGTATATTAGTGTTGTTTCTTTTAGAAAAGCTTTAAATCATAATTTCTTATGATTTTTTTCTTTTGAATATACATATCCCTATTACGTGTTGTAGATTTTTAAATATTAGTTGTTTTCTTAATAGAGGCCAATTTGAAGTTTAAACGAGTGTTTTCCACTCCCAGGTTAAGCATGAAGCAAAATTTCGAGTTTAGAAAAGCCTGAAAATTTGGTTTGGTCGCGTAGCGCGAAGCGCGGAGCGACCAAACCAAATTTTCAGGCTTTTCTAAACTCGAAATTTTACTTCATACGCCACGCGTATAAAACACTGATTTCAAGCGAAGTTTTGTCGTTCACAATATTTCAGTGCTTGCAGTGTTTAATACGCGTGGCGCATGAAGTAAAATTTCGAGTTTAGAAAAGCCTGAAAATTTGGTTTGGCCGCTCCGCGCTTCGCGCTACGCGACCAAACCAAATTTTCAGGCTTTTCTAAACTCGAAATTTTACTTCATGCTTAGTCTGGGAGTGGAAAACACTCGTTTTAAGCTTCAAATTAAACTCTTTAAAAGAAAGCGGATGCATATGTATATCTAATATAAAATTCCCTGTATGTATACTTAAAAGAAAAATTACCTGTATTAACAGATTAATTCCATGACTATTTTGCGCATTCGATTCAACTAACAGTTTCGTTTGAGCTTACACAAAATCAACATGAATGCAATCCTTATTTCTTTAAATACCTTTTTTTTGGGTTTTTGGCTTTTGCCTGGCCTTAGTAACGTAGACTATTGGCCAACATCAATTCTTAATTTTTTTTATTTATTCCATTTAAGTATTTAATTCTCTACATGCTTATGCAACTAATTATGGACGGCACAACACATTCACTCACAACCATGGCTCCAGAGGGTGCCAATTTCCCCATAAGAAACTGGCACCCCCCGGTGGGATTCGAACCCACGACCCTCTGGCCCAAGAGCAGGAGCTCTACTCACTGACCCACGAGAGTCCCTCTTTAAATACCTAAACTATTTAATAGATGTTTAAATTGGAATTATACCACTTAAATTCACATTTAAAACAATTGTGCACATTAATTAAAATGATTTGTGGCTGGATTGTTGCAGATTTAGTTTTGCGAAGACATTGTCAAAATGGTTTATGGCCTACTACTTGCCTTCTTATCGAACGCAACAGATACATTTATAAATGGGGATATATGAATTTTCCTGGTTTAGTATTTTTTTTAATAATTTGAATTAGGAAAAAGATATTAGGATGCGGTTTGCTCAGGCTTATTGGCTGGTCATTTGTCTATTTTCTAGTCTAAAAAACGTCATATCATCGCATTTAAATTTTTTGAAAAAATCCAATATTTTGGTTATAATATCAAATAACGCCCTCTATCGGCGGCTGTGTAGGTCACAACTGTTATGATTATGAGAAACCTAAAAGCCCAAGAAATGCTCTTTTCAATGATACCAAATTTATCCAAATCCATTAAGCCGTTTCGAAGTTACAAGCATTTATTTAAAACAACATTCAAATACCCCCCACCACTTTATTTTGAAAGATAGAGAAAAAATGTTATTACAAAAAATGTTCCACTTTAGGTTAGCATTATAACGCAAATACTTTTTTGTTAGATTCATTGGGAAAAATCGCGAGAAACGTAACTTTATGTAATTCAAGATGGTGGAAACGCCCACTGGCAGCCATCTTGGAAACTTGAAAATATTTTCCAGCATATTTCCTTGCCCACTTTGCCTGTAAAATTTTTTACCGTAACTTTCTACGATCATTAGTTTCTGAGATACAGCCGCTTACCTCGCTTATTTGCCCACCCGGTACATTTAGTATAATAAAAGCACTTCACGTAACTGAAAGAAGAATATTGATTTTTCAATTGAGTTTTCAACTTACTTAAATATTAACATACAATATTATTGTATTGAGTTTTTAAATTACTTACACTTTTACAAGAAATATTGTTTATTTACAAACTAATTTTGAAAAGAATCTTTCTAGAATAAGTGATTATTCCAACTTATTTTCCAATTTATTAAAAGAAACGACAACAGAACACGTAAGAGAGAAACAGTTGAACAACACCGCCGTATTTACAAAACATCTCCCATCTGGTCCGATTATTTTTGAAAAAGTGCGCGTCTAAACTTCAAAACAATAAATATTTCGATAAGCGCCCGGGCCCGGGAAAATATTTACATGGGACCGAAAATAAGAGCGGGTAAAAAATATGGGGGCGTCGTAAAAACGTTATGAAATCACACGTTCGGTTGGGTTTATCATCGATATTTCAAAGGGATAGTGTCTTTTGGAAGGCATCCAGAAAGAGAGCATCCAATATCTGACCTAGGACAACTAAAAACGGGCAATCTAATCGGGCAAATGCGCAATTACACGAGACGCGACATTGCCTCGCTTTTTATTTTTATTAGCCACGTTTTGAGATTATTGGAATTGTGTGTAATTTGTACGTAAATATTTGTTGTTTTTGTTTGTGCACTTATATACGTCTGAAATTTCACTCAGGGCCAAATTAATAATGAAGTATATGTACAACTAAAAAAACGTTTCATTCAACAATGATTTTACTGCATTTCTAAGTTTTCTAATCATAAATAATGCGCATTTTGAGCCCAGGGAAATCCAAAATGTAAGATCCTTAAAAATGTAGAGGTTGTTTTTTTACGAGTACAATACTTTCGCTTCGCTCGTGACGGCAAATCCAAATTTTCAGGCTTTTCTAAACTCGAAATTTTACTTCATGCTTAATCTGGTATTGGAAAACACTCGTTTAAAGCCTTAAATTTAACTATTTTAAAAAAAAGCGTATGCTTAAAAAGCATTCCCTGTATAGCCATTTCAATGATCATTTATATTACCATTTGAATGATCATTAATATAATCATTTGAATTATCATTTAAATGATAATATATAAAATTACGAAAAAACTATTCGTGAAAATGCAAACAATGTCTTATTAATACAATTTAAGACGATAAATATCCATTGAAACAACTACTTCCCGTGCAAATACACCTCCGGATATTGAATTATACAATGAAATATTTAAAATCTTATTTAATTTGATTTATTACAACGCTCTATTAATTTCTTGAATTAATTTCTCATCTGGCACTTGGTGAAACATATTACACTATGTAAAGTTAATTAAAGGAAAGGCACTTGGTATTGTTTCACATTTCACTTGGTATTGTTTCACATTGTCACATTCCTTTGAAAATGGTCTAACTAGTCGGAATAAAGATTTAATTGTGAAACAATACCAAGTGCCTTTCATTTAATTAACTTTACATAACGCTCTATTAAAGTATATGTAACGTTTAGGTCAAATTCTCTTCAAACCAACTAACAATACAATTTAAAATGAAAGGAGAAATAGCAACAAATTAGAAGTGAAAGGACTTGGATTAAAACTAATGTCTTAAGCCATCTATAGACGCGTTTCGAGATTTATCTCTCTTCAGTATAGATTTGCTTATAACGTTTAAAAAAAATACGAATAAAATTAAAACAAACTTACTTGGAAAAAGTATTGCTATTTCTCCTTTCATTTTAAATTGTATTGTTAGTTGGTTTGAAGAGAATTTGACCTAAACGTTACATATACTTTAATAGAGCGTTGTAACAAATCAAATTAAACAAGGTTTTAAATATTTCATTGTATAATTCAATATCCGGAGGTGTATTTGCACGGGAAGTAGTTGTTTCAATGGATATTTATCGTCTTAAATTGTCTTATTAATTAAGACACTGTTTGCATTTTCACGAATAGTTTTTTTCGTAATTTTATATATTATGTTTAAAGAGTGCAAACTATAAGAAGCGTAAGCTTATTTTCTCGAATCCAAATAGTTTTGAATTTGAATTTATCTTATTTAAATGTTTATTCGAATAATAATAATAGATTATTAAATAATCGATGATTTTCGTAATCCAATGATTTGATTATTTTCACTTGAGTCGGCCCATCACTACCTTGTTACATTTATTTATATATTTGAAAGGCAATCGTTTGTTTGTAGTAAACTAATTATTTTATTATCTGAAAAATTATGGATGTTATACCATGAATCATCACAAATCGCAATCGTGGCCGCTTTATGAGTAATTTGTGTTGTGCAAGCTCGGACTAGTTTTAAGGTCAAAGAACGTTACAATCTTGCACACAGAGCTTGCCCTCTCTAGCTCGGCCTCTGGAGTCCGTATCTAAATATCATCGGGCCAAAAATGGAAAGGATGCACACCAACATCGTCTTCTATTTTTTTCTTTATTGGGCGAGCATTTCGGGATTAGAAGCGTTTTTTTTTTTGGTTTGTTGAAAAGGTGGTATTCTTAGCCCGTCCGAAAATGCGCGAAAATAATAGAAAAAAGGGGGCAGTTCAGTGAACAACCGAGCAGCCATTGTGCCTCGGTGTCGTTTGTCACGTCGTTCTAAAATTACGATACCCGAAAATCCTGTAAGGGTATTTCTAAATTTGTGTTTCTTAATTGCTGGAACTTGTTTCGCGAAGCAGTGAGCAATAGTAAGGCAGTTTTTTTTTTTATTTGGGTGGTCATCGACTTCTTCAGCGTCCAAAAATGAATGGTTGGAAAAGATTACTTTTTTAACTAATTTTGCAATGCTTTTCATTGCATACAGGCAAGATAGGCAATTGTTGCACAGGAGAATCGTGATAAAAATATTTTAACATGTCATCGACATGGTAAAAAGTTCTCAATGTAAATCGAAATGTACTCGAGTACAACCAAATGTACTTTAATACATTGAAATATATTCGAGTACATTTTGCGGTTCGAGTACAAGTACAAGTACTTGGAGCATAAAGTACTCTTGGACTTAGTACTGAGTAGATAAAAAGTACTCACAATAGAATTTCTGAGTACTTGTACTCGAGTACCGCCCAGCTCTGCCTGCATGTATAATTAAAAGAACAATTGCCTGTATTTATTGCACTTTTATTTAAAAATTTATTGAAGCTTATTTAATTAAAACACTTAACTTTGTTTTACCACTTTTATTTAACTTTTCAGTGACTATAGTTTCGACTACAAGCTAGTCATTATCAAACTAACTTAGTTTGATAATTTATTTATTTATTTATTATTATCCCAACAGATTTACATCCAATTACAGGGTAATTTAACAGATAATTTTGGACTATGCGATACTTAACTTAATCAAACTAACATAAATTAACAGCAAAATTAAACATAATGTTATCCTAAAAAAAAAAACAAAATAGTGGTAACGTTTAAGAATCGAAAATAGAAACCATAAATAGTATACGTTTACAATAGAGTTAAAATTGACTTAACAAACGAACTATAATTGAGATAAAAAATATCTGTCGAATTTCGTACGCCATTGTAAAGTCGCATCATCTTATTGAGCGGAGAATTGAAATATAGATTTGTACTACTTCGATTAGAGAGAAATG
This sequence comes from Philonthus cognatus, assembly GCA_932526585.2. Classification (NCBI taxonomy): domain Eukaryota; kingdom Metazoa; phylum Arthropoda; class Insecta; order Coleoptera; family Staphylinidae; genus Philonthus; species Philonthus cognatus. The sequence continues at coordinate 49,543,672 of OW052247.1, read as the reverse complement.
TTAGCGCATTTCTATTGGAATATCTAGGTACATATATATTAATCTGCGCTAATAAATTCATATCATTTAAATTGTTATGCAGTATATGATGGAGTGTTTTCAAATATATAATATTACGTCTAGCTTCAAGTGATTTTAAATTGAACATAGTTAATAAATTTGTATAGCTGATTGAGTCGTCGGGGTAATGATGAAATTGTTTAAAATATAAGAATTTTACGAAAGTCTTTTGAACTCGTTCGAAAAGTTTTATGTACGTGTCATAAGAAGGTGACCACACCACTACACAGTACTCCAGCTTTGGCAACACAAAGGATGTGTAAAGCTTTGTTATTGTGTATCTATTCGTAAATGGTTGAGCAGTACGCCGTATAAAACCAAGCATTTTTAAAGATTTTCTGTGAACACTGTTAATGTGCGGTATAAATGTCAAATCCTTGTCAAACAATACGCCTAAGTCGTTGACAGAATCTACACTCTCAAATGCTGTATTATCTAAAAAGTATGCAAATTTAAGTGGCATTTTCGTTCTATAGAATGACATGGATTTGCATTTTGACGTATTGAGTTTAAGTTTGTTTAGTTTACTCCATTCACAAATTCGGTTAATATCTTCCTGGAGCTCCAGGCAATCACTTATAGACTTAATAGACTTAAATATTTGTACATCATCAGCGTATGCAAGAATTTCGGATGTTATGCTCTCTGCAATGTCATTTATAAATAGGTTGAAGAGAAGTGGCCCCAGATTTGACCCTTGAGGCACCCCACTAGTGGGACTGAATATTATTGAGCGGTGGCATAGATATTCTACGTAGTTGGCGCGATTAGACAGATACGATTTAATCAGATTCCGTATATTTTGACTAAAACCCCAACGTTGTAATTTATAAAGCAGCACGCCATGGTCTATAGAGTCAAATGCTTTACAGAAGTCTGTGTGAACAACGTCAACTTGACTGCGGTTGTCGAGATGGTATGCTACATATTCTGTGAAGCATAACAGATTAGACTAGTTTGTAGTCGAAACTATAGTCACTAAAAAGTAAAATAAAAGTGGTAAAACAAAGTTAAGTGTTTTAATTAAATTGTTATAAAGATGTACCACAAAGTGAACGCCAACCAAATTAAAGATTTATTTATCAAGAGCACATGAAAAATAACAAAATTAAAGCACAACTCTAAAATCGATTGAGTTAAAAAGTTGATACTTGTCGCAACTTTTTTGTACATTAAACATCCAATTATTTTTTAATCAATCGCGATGAAATATAGCCGGGCAATAATTTACCAATTTCGACGGAATAATTACGCACGGCAATTAATTAAAAAATTTAATTTATCACCCTCGCGATCTCCACACGAGTCTGATTAAGCCCGAAAAAAAAAGGAGCAAACCCAAGAAGCGCGCATTAAAAATACACGCAGGTACGAAAATAATAACAAGAACCCAACTTGAGGGGCTATCAACCCGAATCATCAAATTCCTTACAACTTTATTAGCGGGACACCAATAAATTCCGACTTTTTCCTACACACACGAGAATTGTCCACTTTATTTTTTCCTCTCTGTATAAATTGGCCGGCTACTGTTTTATTTTTCTGAAACCGGTTGTCGAACGGTGGTGCGTGTTTGCGGGCAGTTATTTTCGAAAATGGAAAGGATATGTATATGCAGGGATAGGGGGACACACGTGCGTCTCGGGGCCCTTGAAAAATTTAAAACTCGCAGGGTTTTTAATTGAAAATTGTCGTAATGTCACGTGGGCTGAATGAGGTTTATTAATTATGTATTTACATGCGACAGTCGTACGACACGCATTATTCGATTATTTTTTCCTCTGTAGGTCTTTTTTTCTGATTCAGTGTTGGTTTATTGGGTTGTGAATTATTAAGAAAAACCGCATACTATAATTAATTTGATTTTCTATATAGAACATTTTAATTGAATTATACATAACCTGATGATTCTAGTGATTGGCAAATGTTCAGCAATTCGTTGCTTTTTATAAAAGCGGTTAATATGTACCTGCTAACGAGTGTTTGTACTAGGGATGTACGGTGTCCGTATTTCGACAGAATGTATGGGGATATTAGTTATTTGAGGAGATAGACAGTCGGTTAAATTGGGGCAAAGTTGCGTATTTTAGGGCCTAACAGTAATCTGAAAACAATTTTAAAATATCTTATTTTGTTTTCGAGATATCAACACTGATTTTTTAAAAAATCGTTTTTATTTTTTTATTCAAAAACTAGTGAATCTGGACATTTAGAACTTTGTCAATATAGGCACTTTTAAATGAGGAATCTAGTTGTATATTTTTTACTAAGATAACTATAACATTTACCCGGGGACCATAACAAACTTTTGGTTTTCCTATTTGCGCCATTTTGGATTTTCATATTTTTTGAAAGAATATTTTTTTTCTGAACTTAGTGATGTATCACTCTCATAATTTATTCAAGATTTGATATTTAAAATTATAATATTTTCTTTTTTGCAAAGAGTGCCTTGGAAACAAAGATGTCACATCTATTAATCAATAAAATCTTGACAGCAGTCAATCATTATTAGCAGCCAAAATTATTTAATAGCTGTCAATCTTTTGTAATAATAATAATAAGTATTGATTATAACACAAAACATAAATTTAAAAAAATGGTGATGTGTCCATCATAGTATATGATGACCTAAATATCAACAGTATGGAAAAGTTGCACAAACTAAATTTATTCTACTTATATTATTATTATTCCAAAACTATTCACAATAAAAGTAATTCTTCCATTTTCACTACATCTCACTAAATAATGAACACCATCACATTTAACCGTTATCTATTTTTAACTTTACTGTAAATCAGTAGTTTATACGCGTGGCGCATGAAGTAAAATTTCGAGTTTAGAAAAGCCCCGTGAAAATTTGTCTCGGGTCGCTGCGCGACCCTCGACAAATTTTCTACGCGGGGCTTTTCTAAACTCGAAATTTTACTTCATGCTTAGTCTGGGAGTGGAAGACGCTCAATAGTTTAAAATACATCACAGCTGTTGATGTATTTTAACAACAATTCTGGGTCCTAGGAGCTGTCAAATGAGTGAGTTACTCAACTGTTTTCAAGGCACTCTTTACAAAAAACAATAGATTAAAATTTTACATATAAAATGTACAATAAACTATAAGTATGATACATCTTTGAATTCAGAAAAAAAATATTCTTAAAAAAAATATAAAAATCCAAAATGGCGCCCATAAGAAAAACAAAAGCTGGCTACGGTCCCTGGGTAAATAAGAATAATAATAATAATAATCGCATTATTGTAACAATGTTATAGTTATCTTAAAACAAAATATGTTATTAGATTTCTCGTTAAAAAGGGCCTGTATAATGTCAAAGTTGTAAATGTCTGAATTCAATAGTTTTTGAATGAAACAATAAAAACGAAATTTCAAAAAATTAGTTTTTTTGTCAATATCTCAAAAACTAAAGAAGATATTTCAAATTTGTTTATAGATTATTATTGAGCTCTAAGATACGCAACTTTGACCTAATTTAGCTAGACTCGCTATCTCTTCAAATAGCCGAGATTCCCAATACGGGCACTCTGTATATCAATATTTTACAAAATCGATATTTTTATGCAAAATAATCGGTATTTCTTTGTCTGATATATCGCTAGTATCAGTAACATATGGTCGACATCGTTCCATACGATACTAGTTATTCATCTATTTTAGAAAAAGAAAACATTTCTATCTTAATAATTTTTTTTTTGTTTGTTTGTTTGGCATAGGTTCTAGCCATTCAGCCACGAACGATGATTATATTAATTAATTTAAACATATATTTGGACGTCACACACATTCACACCACACCCAGGGACACGACGAGAAATTATTTTTAAATAAAGTCTCCCCGTGCACGGGAATCGAACCCGCGTTTGTGGCTCGCCGAGCGATACAGCCCGACGACGTTACCGCTCGGCCACCACCTGCCCTATCTTAATAAAATAGATACATTTTATATAAAGAAATTTTATTAAGAAAGAAATGGAAAATTTTATACAGGGTGTCCTGGGAGGAATCTACCAAACTTCAGTGGTATATTACTTAGGTCATTTTAAGCAAAAAAGTTATATCAACATAGATCTGATTCGGAAAGGTTGGTGAATTATGGCTTCTTGAAGAAAACTGTTTAAAATTGCAAGGAGTACGCTGTGGAAAGCATTCCTTCGCAATTATTTGTTTTGCTGGCACTTTTAAGTTAACCTAACTGGTAATTGTAATTATTTTAAACATGCCTTTACCGTTTATCAAAGAAGAATATGCAGATATTTATTTTGTTTACTGCTTTTATAAAGTAATGCTTGAGCTGCCGTGCTGGAATATCATCGGCGTTTCCCACATCATATGTAAAAAAATGAAATTTTACTTCATGCTTACTCTGGGAGTGGACAACACTCGTTTAATGTTTGAAATTTAACTCTTTTAAAAAAGCAAAGAATATATGAAGATTTACAGCGTATACCCTGTAATTGGGATATGTATACTTAAAAGAATAACTTCCTGTATGAGTATATATATATACGAATTTACTGCACAATTTTAGGTATTCGTTGACTTTTAGAATGCTAAATTCCCAATATTTTCTCAGTATTATTATTTCAAAATAATTCCCATTAAAATATTTAATATACGTACAAAAGAAGCCAGAAAATCCCAATCATTTATTAAAAATTAAAAACAATACTATTACAGCACACAATAAAATAGAGCAGATTTCGCGTTCATAATGTTTGCCATTCATATAGAAGCCGCACAATGGAGGACGTAATGAAAATGTCTGTTTGAAATTACCTGGAGCATTAATTAATACTGTAATATATATACATATATAGATGAATATGCATGTATATATGTATAGCGAGAAATTTGAAATCCGGACAATGGAGGTAATGCAATATGGTATTTAGTTCTATCAGGAACAGCAAACGGGCTTCCATTCAAACGTTTGAAGTCCAGTCACAGTTTATGACCACCGAACATGATCAAAGCATTTCCTACCATCAACTTCTATGAATTTCCAATATGTTCCCAACTATTTGGTAATTAATTATAGTTTATGATAAACGCTTGTTATTTATTAGCTAGAAAAAATCGTCAGTTTTAGGTTAAATTACATTAACCCTTTTCTGCACGGAGTAGCATATACATATGATACACTTTAAAAAGGGTGTCCCAAAATTCACCCAAGAAGTAATTTTGATATAAAACAAAGGTTTATACTTAAACATTATCTTATTTTATTAATTCACAAAGTATACAGTACAGGGATATAGAATAGCATATCGGGTAAAAGGTCTCCACGGCTTTGCTGGCACATACGCACTCGTTTGTTGAAATTTTCAATGACTGATTTGTATAAATTGGCTTTTGGCAAATTTTCAGGCATTTCTAAACTCGAAATTTTACTTGATTCTTAGTGTGGGAGTGGAAACACTCGTTCTAACTTTAAATTGCACGTTTTTATATAAAACCGACGAATTCCTAATTAACAGATACCGGGAGTTTTTCTTTTAAGTATACGTTTTCCAAATTCAGCTTATTTTCTGTAAATCTTTAGACATTTCTTGTTTTTTGTTTTAAGTTCAATCTGAAGCTTTAAACGAGTGTTTTCACTCCCAGATTAAGCATGAAGTAAAATTTCGAGTTTAGAAAAGCCCCGTGAAAATTTGTTGAGGGTCGCGCAGCGACCCGAGACAAATTTTCACGGGGCTTTTCTAAACTCGAAATTTTACTTCATGCGCCATGCGTATTAAACACATAATTCACTAAAATATTGTGAACAAGCGAACTTTACTGGAAATCAGCGGGTTATACGCGCATTAAGTAAAATTTCGAGTTTAGAAAAGCCTGAAAATTTGATTGCATAAACCTTAGACTTTAAAAAATCTCAAAAAAAAATCGAACTGTGTTCAAATCCCATGATCTGGGCGAGCAATTCTGATCACCAAAACTGGAAATTACACAACCAGAAAATAATTCATGCAGTAATTGAATTGTTTATCGGGCTGTATGGCATGTGGCACTGTCTGGATTATCATGTCGCTGTTTTATTTAAGAGAGTTCGATTTGAAGCTTTAAACGAGTGCTTTCCACTCCCAGACTTGAGCAATATTTTAAAAAAATTGAAGTTTTGTCTGACTTAAAATCAATGCTAAATGCGCGTGGAGCATGAAGTAAAATTTCGAGTTTAGAAAAGCCCAGAAAATTTGTCTCGGGTCACTGCTCGACCCTCGACAAATTTTCACGGGGCTTTTCTAAACTCGAAATTTTACTTTTTGCGCCACGCGCATTTAGCATTGATTTTAAGTGAGACAAAACTTCATTATTTTTAAAATATTGCTCAAGAATGAAAAAGCTTTCTTTCCATTTTTAATAACGCTGAAGTATCAGCTATTACTCTGCCATTTTTTTTCGTTTACCGTAGATAAGGCTCAAAATTAAAATCTTGCGTGAATTTAGGGACACTCTTTAAAACACGTCATAGTATATAAAATTTTGAATTTCGTTTGGCGGGAGGTATTGTATATGAACTACGTAAGTATCAGAGACGCATGTAAATATGTTTTAACGTACAAAATTGTCCATGTTCTGGCCGTTTATTCAAGCAGGGTCGATTCTAGCGTTCAGATTAGGTTGCGTTCTCCGATATGCTGCTTTAAAAAAAGTACCTATATTTCATCTAAATTACATGTTTTCATACTGCACTGTTTGCAAAAATATGTATGTTGATTTTATCCATCTGCTGTGTTAAAAATATCTCATAAACTAATTCAGGAAACGTTTGAAATATATGTAGGATATATGCAGATTTTGGGAGATTTTTGTTAGTAATAAATAAAAGCAGTAATTTAGATTTTTTTAAATGTCTTTACCCGTATTCCCTGGCAGTTTTAACATAAAAAATTGTTTTGTCAAAATTATAAAAATCGTGCAGTAAGGAGTTAAATACAAAGGAAATTAATACTCCTAGTAATTAATGATTGTTACCTTTAAAACGATAAATGTATTGGTATTTACACGTGTGTGGTGAATTCGGAGAAGTTAATTTGATAAACAAAAACCACTTAAAACTAAACTACATACATTGTATGTGTAAGTGCTTAAAGCCAATCGTTAAAATATATGGAAAATTACAACAATATAACAATAAATGCTTTTATAATTATATATTATTAAAGATAGTTTTTATGCTAAAACCAAAATATCGTATGTTCAATTAGAAAAAAAGCCTTTAGATTGCCATTATTTAATCTTTTTTTAAATTAAAGTTGGCTACACGCTTAAGGAATTGACATATAAAACGTCAGACATAATAATTAAAATATATAATTTCAGAGTTGCCAACCTACAATATTTTTTATGGCACTCTAGAGGTTTTTTTTTATTAAACATACGATATAAAAGATGACATGAAAAATTAAGAAAAATTAATATAAGGAATTAATTAGGAGAGAAACATTTATTTATTTATTTTGTTAATTTTCGAACTTAACATCAATTCTAACAATTCTCATCAACTTCCTTAAATTTTAATACTAGGTTCAGTCTTTTGCAGCAAAGAAATGTGATTATAAACTCTAAACATAGTCAATTATTAAATTCAGTTAGAACTGTTTTAGTAGTGCTGCAGACATAATCATACAAGGAATTTTGTTTTAAGTATACATATATGCGTATGAATTTTGTGGCATTCGTTCTTTTTTCTTTTTTAATGAGTCCAATTAAAGCTACTAACGAGTGTTTCCACTCCTTGATTAAGCATGAAGTAAAATTTCGAGTTTAGAAAAGCCTGAAAATTTGGTTTGTTCGCTCCGCGAAGCGAAGCGGCCAAACCAAATTTTCAGGCTTTTCTAAACTCGAAATTTTACTTCATGCGCCACGCGTATATTAACACTGATATATTGTAAAATTAAAAATATTCTGGTTTCACTTTGATAAAACACTTAATTTGTTTAGATTTCAAAATTATATTCATTGTTTCACTATACTTTGGCTTCATCACGTAGATGAATGGTAACATACATTTTTTTCTGGTTTAACAGTATATTTTTATTCCTGTTTCGGCAATATATTTTGAATACGGGTTTTTAGCAGTATATTTTTAATTTCAAAATATTTCAGTGTTTGATACGCGTGGCGCATGAAGTAAAATTTCGAGTTTAGAAAAGCCTGAAAATTTGGTTTGGTCGCTCCGCGCTTCACGCTACTCGACCAAACGAAATTTTCAGGCTTTTCTAAACTTGAAATTTTACTTCATGCTTAATCAAGGAGTTTACATACTCGTTTGAAACTTCAAATTAAATGCTTTTAAAAAAGCAATGAATGCTTGAAATTTTTACCAATATGTACACTTAATAGAAACATTTCCTGTATGAATACAGGGAATTTTTTTTTAAGTGCACATATTTCCATTTTATATAGGTACTACACTTACACACGCTGTGATAAAAGTAATACAAAGTAAGACAATGCAAAGTCAAAACGCTCTTGAAGACAAAGCAAAGTCATAAAGCTCTTGCAGAGATTTTAAAAGTACATATTAAATTGAAAATTAATTTTCTCCTTACGCTTGAAATATTTTAGAAGCCTAAACAGTTTCCTTCATTATTATTTAGAAAAAATCTAATACTGCTTCCAGGGTCGCAGCCAACTGAGGAAGCTCAGAGCAGAGAAAAAAAAAATTGCAAACTTTTAAAAAGTTATTAAAATCTAAGGGATACTAATGAGTAAACCCTTAGTATTAAACCTTTAGTAAATTAAGTTAGCTAAATATTACTCATTGATCCATTTGTGATCAGATTGTAATTATAGTAAAATACAACTAAGTGTTTTGCAAATAATAAAAAAAAAACTTTTAAAATAATTTTATCTTTCATTATTTTCTTTATAACTTCCAGTTTAATTTTCACTTGCATAACTTTGTCCGCACTTGAAAAACATACAAATATTAACATATAATTTCATTTTACTCTTGAAAATAGTTTAATTTTTATCAATGTTATTATTTTAAGTTTATAGTTTTAAAACTTTTTTTGTTTATACTAAATTGTCTTGTAATTGGGAATTTGTTTCCTGTTGGGCAATAAACATTATTATTATTATTAATATTATAATCCTCATACAGGGTGGATACGACCACCCGTCCACCTCTTTTAAAATCAAGAGAAAGGGTTCTTTTGGAAAATCCAAAAAATGTTGATCACCAAATCGGATATGCTCTATCTTGTAGTGATATTTTCAACTTCTGGTTCCGACCGAAAATGAGTTATTCAGATCGGAAATTCATACTTTTAAATAGAACATAGTATTTTTATTACAGATTCGGATTCTGCGTCAAAAAACATGCAACTTTTGTTTGAAACAATTTTTAGAAAAACATCATTTTGAACTTAAAAAACCCTTTCCCTTGATTTTAAAAAAAGGTGGACAATAACTTGTTTATATAAAAATGAATAAAAGAAACTAGTTAAGATAATAAAATAAAACACTTTAACTTTGTTTGTATAACACAAAATTTTGATTTTCGTGACTGCAGTTTCGGCAACTAAACTTGCCATTATCAAACAGAGTAATTTATATTACGATATGGTATAGGTATATACAGAGAGTTTTATGTAACACCGAACATTATCATAACGAGAATTTTTCTTTGAAGTATCCATATGCATACGTTGCATATTTTCTGATGCTCGGTTTATTAAAAGAATTCAATTTGAAGCTTTAAGCGAGTGTTTTCCACTCCCAGGTTAAGCATGAAGTAAAATTTCGAGTTTAGAAAAGCCTGAAAATTTGGTTTGGCCGCTCCGCGCTTCGCGCTACGCGACCAAACCAAATTTTCAGGCTTTTCTAAACTCGAAATTTTACTTCATGCTTAACCTGGGAGTGGAAAACACTCGCTTAAAGCTTCAAATTGAATTTTCAGGCTTTTCTAAACTCGAAATTTTACTTCATGCTTAGCCTGGGAGTGGAAAACACTCGTTTAAAGCTTCATATTAAATTCTTTTAACAAACCGAGCACCGACAAATGCGCAACGTATGCATATGGATATTAAAAAAAAAATCTCGTTATGAAAATGTTCGGTGTTACATAAAACTCTCTGTATACACTTATGGTTATTTACAAACTAGGATTAAAAATGGGGGTATACACTAGATTAATTTTAACAGAAGCCTCCACCGTTCATAATTTAACTAGTTAAGATATTTAATTTTCCTCTATTCTCTTTCATAAATCTTGAACTGCACTGGAAGTTTATTAAAATAAAATTCTAATGTCTGGTTTCACCAACTTCAGTTAATTCCTATTTAAAGATTAAATTTATTTGTCGATTGAAATAGACATTTTTCATATCATCAAAGTAAAAAAATGTGATTCTGTCGATTTTGTTGGCATGTATGTAACTATTACTAAATGTTATTCGATGAATAATTATTGTTCGATGTTACTGACGTTGCTGAAAGCCAGCATAAGTTCTCCAAATGTAAATATATGTAGGATATGAATAATTTTTGATAGGTGCATTGTTGTTGGTATTTTTCGGTCGATTGCACATGGAATTTGGAAAAATGCATTTATCATTCGTGTGATGCATCGCGCGTTTGATTCGATGCGAGCTCGGCTGCATCCTCCACATAAATTTGCGAAAATTTATTTAATGAAAAATACACCAGCGCCGGAAAAATATTGCTAAGTGAAAACTTGCGACTCGTAATATACCCGGGACGTTTACAATGCGGACAAATCCCTTAACTTCATATTTATGGCCCGTACGCCTGATATTTTATCCTTCACTTTATTTTCAAATAAATTGTACTCACTACCTAAATATATGTATATTATTGTACTCTTACGTTGAAATATTTCTGTTAATACTTCATAAGGATTTTTGAATATCCTGAAATGTGAAAATACCCCCCCTAGTTTTTTAGTTATTTTCACAAAAATCTTTGAAATAAAGTTGGGAATTCGAATAGTTGAATGTTGAAATATCACATTTGCTAATCTAAAATCATTCAATTATTCACATATTCAATTAAGTAAACTATTTGAATATATTCGAATCATGTTTGCCGGGCTTCACCAATGTCAGTTAATTCTGGATATTTAATTAAAATACTTGGTTTGTTTCACTAATTTATATTTTCTCCGACTAGTTTCGACCATTGGTCATCTTCAAGAAGAAATGTACAAACAATATCTAAGCAGCAATATATACAGAGAGTTTTATGTAACACCGCACATTTTCATAACGAGAATTTTTTTTTGGAGTATCCCTACGCCAACGTATGCGTAGGGATATTTTTTGCACATTTTCCGATGCTCGGTTTATTAAAAGAATCCAATTTGCAGCTTTAAGGGGAGGGTAGCATTTCTCATTTCTTGCATTGTTTAATCAATCCCTTAGACTTTATTTAAATAAATAAATTAACGACTGCAACATATATTATTATCCTAGTGATAAGAATTATGTATATTCAAAAAAATATTAGTTCTGACTTTAAACAAAGAAATAAGGTTAATGCAAAGAATTTTCAGTAATTACTGTTATAAAATACCGAAATTTTACAGAGTAGTAGCTATGGCATTGTTACATGTCATGAGTAAATTTGATAAAATTTACATCATGTATATAGAAGTTATTTGCTCTTAATTAAAAAAATTATATTGTTTTTCACCGTTTTGCCACCTTTTTCTAATTCGTTTTTATAACAGATTGTTCATTTAGTAGTAGCATAAACACAATAATTACGCTTTAATTGAGGCCAATTTTATCGCAATCGTTTAATAAATAGCTGAGATTCTTTGCATATTAATAAGCAATTTTATTAAAAGATGTTTCTGTGTTGGCGTTTATACGGTCGTCATATAACGGTCACTTGTCCGAAGGACCGAACATTTATTGGAGGCCATAAATGAGATGGCTTGGCTGACCCTTCGTTAGGCTGTATAATGGTTTTTCTTTTCCTAAATAACTAACAAATTTCATCATCGACGAGAAACCGAATGCTTATTAAAATATATTCTTGCCTGACGGTTTATAAAATGTTTTTATATTTTGTTTTATCTAAGAATTAATTTTTAAGCCAATATTTTTATAAAGCCTACTTAGTGCAAACTATTAGAAATTCTAATATGGCCAAGTTTTTAATTAATATCAATTTGCAATACATAATTGAATAGAGAATTTTAAATAGAATTTTATGAATACAAAAAAAGCATGGTGTGCTGTTTGAAATGGTCATATTAGAGTGCGTTTATCAATTAGAATTCTGGATATTTTAATTTTCGGCATTAAACTTTTTTGTCAGCAACTAGAAAAATATTCAATGTAATTAGAAATTGTTATTAGATAACGTTGATTACTGAGGCACTTAATGTTTAAAAATTCATAATTACTTTAATGAATTAATGTATAATATAAAATATTTGTGATTTTCAACTTTTTATTTACTTTCATACATTTATTACAACGCACTAAAAAATGCTAGCAATACATTTTTTTCACAGGTTGTTAAAAACATATTTCTCTTTAACATAATATAATATCATATAATATAAATGAATCAATTGACTTATTTTTATTTACTTTCATACATTAGGTATACATTTTTTAAAATTATAATAATTTTAGAAGTAATTCCAACTTTAATAAGGGTGATATAAAAAATGAAAAACCGCGGAGGGTAAGGACTACCACCAAAAAAATAGCTCAATGTGTCCTCTAACTACAGTGAAAATGCGCACTTTTTAGCGTCTTCAAAACAAGTATGACTTCACTAGCCTTTCACGTATGACGTCATAGACAATTTTTTTTAAATATAAACATTTTTTTTATTTCACCAAATTTGTAGCCCTTTTAATTTTATTTACGACCTTGTAAAAGTATTTTGTTTTTATTTTATTTTATTTTTTTTAAATTAAACAAAAATTCTAAACATATATTGTACCGGAACTGTTTCAAAATGTAAGGGATGAGATTTATCACCGATTGGCTATTTTCCAAGAGAGAAACGGTACTCATTTTAAACATTTGTTACATTAGTAAATTTATAAAAAAACATATTTTTTGTTTAATTTTTGAAATAAAAAAATAAAAAAAATAATATTTTTACATAGTCGTAAAGAGAATGAAAAGGGCTACAAATTTAGTGAAATAAAAAATAAGTTTCTATTTTAAAAACTTGCCTATTCGAGGATTTTTTTCTGGAACTTCTCATTTCATAAATACCGAATTTATTCCAGTTAAGGTTTCCACCCTGTATTTTTTTCAAATTAAATATAAATAATTGATATCTGTTCAAATAACGCTATGGGGAGCGTTTTTAAAAAAATCACTAGGTGAATATTTATTTTTACTAACGAAACAACCGAATTGATTGTATAAAGGTAAGATTGAAAAATACGAATATTATTGAGAATCGATTTTCTACAAAAGTTTACTACTAGTAATTTAAAATTGTTTAACTTGTGGGATAGTAAAAGAGAGATTAATTTGAAATTTCAACAGAAAAACTATACCAAATATACCAAAGAGATTATTAGCATATTGTGCCAGCTGAAGAAGAAACGATTAAGAGACTTTGTCGCACCGCTCCAACCTGCGGGGGTTGGAGCGCGGGGTTACTCTTCTGCAGATTTGGTAGCTACAAGGTTGTAAAATGATTATAATTTTATTGAGGGTATTCAAGTTCATTGCCCAAAGAAAACAGGTACGGCTAACGCAAAGGTTAATAAATACATTATTGGGGACAATAAATGGGTTTTGTTGAAATTGTGGTCTTTCAACAAAACCCATTTATTATCTCTCTATAATTTATTGCACCAATGCCGGTCAAAAATGCGAGTTAAGCTATATCTAGGCGACCGTTCTTGTAAGTACTTCTTTGCTACTCTCCCGTTAAGCGAGTGTTTTCCACTCCCAGGCTAAGCATAAAGTAAAATTTCAAGTTTAGAAAAGCCTGAAAATTTGGTTTGGTCGCGTAGCGCGAAGCGCGGAGCGGCCAAACCAAATTTTCAGGCTTTTCTAAACTCGAAATATTACTTCATGTGCCACCGGTACAAAACACTGATTCAATGTAAAGTTTAGCGGTGTGTTTTACACTTCGTAATATGTCAGTGTTTTGTACCGGTGGCGCATGATGTAAAATTTCGACTAAACCAAATTTTCAGGCTTTTCTAAACTCGAAATTTTACTTCATGCTTAGAATGGGAGTGGAAAACACTCGCTTAAAGCTTCAAATTAAATTCTTTCATTAAACCAAGCATCGAAAAATGTGCAACGTATGCATATGGATACTTCAAAAAAAATTCTCGTTATGAAAATGTTCGGTGTTACATAAAACTCTCTGTATATACAAATACAAACTATCATAAAATATCAGGTAACAAGGGCGGACGTTATAGGAGAGTTCAAAATCTCTTCCATATTATTTACAATCGGTTTTTCCCGCTTTAGCTCCTTCCTGATTTCCAATCCCTCACGGAAATTTAAGTATCGACCCTTATTGCCTAAGTATAAAATTTTACAATCTGTTGTGTTGAAAATATGATTTTCTTCGATTGAACTTTTTTTATTAACATTGAACATTTTTTAACATTTTTTATTAACTATTATTAAATCGACCACTAGTTATTCATCGATTAAAGTCTAGTAATAGTTACATACATGTCAAAAAATCAATCAATTCACTTGACATTGATGTTTATAACATGAAAACTGTCTATTCCTATCGACAAATAAATTTAATCAATGAATAAGACTTAATTGAAGTTGAAAATATAATAGCTGAGGCTGTTACTTGGTGAAATTCTATATCAACAATTTTAGTAAATAACACTTAGTTAAGATTTCACTGTTTATAAGTTGACACTGCAACAATTGTTTCGCCACACAGTGGCTTCATCAGGCTGATGAATAATAATCATCATTCATCATATACAGAATTTAATATCAATATCATTTATCTGACGCCACTGTGTGGCGAAACAATTGCTGCAGTGTCAACGAAGAAACGTTGAAAACTTAGTGTGTTATTTACTGTGTTAATTGAAGTTGGTAAAACCGGACATTAGTGTTAGAAATGGTCTAATATATTTTGTAATACTAAATAATTCCAATAGCGGGACCCTTTAAGAAGAATAGGAAGCGGTAGATTTTTATCAATCTACCTTTTTCTACCGCTATTTTGTATGCCATCTACCGCTAATAAATTTTCCGATTTGGCAGCACTGTGTGGACATGTATTTTTTGATAAAAAAAACTATTTGATGAAAATTGCGAAGACTAGGTGTACTCGATATAAATGATAGCAAGAAAAAAATAATTATATGACTATATATTTACTGATCATTAAATGCTTTTAGGCCGACGTATAAATAAGTTATAATAGTATAACACGTACTGTAGGCATGACATTTTTTTATATATAATTTTGGAGTAGTATATAATTTTGTTAGGATGTGTGTGGGTGTAAAGGAAGCGAGTTAACGCTCGAAATTGTTGCTAAACCGAAAATAAATTCGTTGTAGGTCCTCGCCCTGTTAATAGTTTGCGTGCATAAAATTACCAATTTAATGCCTTATGGAAATAATTAGCAAATGGGGCGTGTTACGTAAGTGTTCGAGTTTAACGAACCGAACTAATTTTACGTTGTAATTTTCAATAACCCTGAAAAAAATGTATATTAAAATTTATCACTTGCATACTTAAAAACTTCAAGAATGTGTGTTCAGATTAATTAAGTAAAGGGAAATGTTATAAAATTGAGAATTATTTTATTAATCAGAGGTTAGCAACTAACATGGCTATTTTTTTATTTTACTTTTGACGCTGAGTACAGATTACTTGCACCCGAAGTAATCTGTACTCAGCGTCAAAAGTAAAATAAAAAAAGCCATGTTAGTTGCTAACCTCTGATTATCAGACGGCATGTAAAGTAAAAGGAGTAATTTAAATATGTTCTCTGCCCAATACCTTTAACTGATTTCAATTTAAAACAATCTAAGCGTATTTAATTTATTTCTCACTTAACCCGTGGTTAAACATTTTTGAATGTAATTATGGTATACCGGGTGTCAATTTAATTCATAGGAATTTAACATGTAAAACCAGATTTATGCATTTTTCTGCTTCCCGGGTCATTTTAGAGGAAACATTCAAGAGTAAACAAAAATAATTAATTAACGTACATTTCAAAAGTTGGTTAAAAATAGTAAACCACATCGGAGTTCAACCAAATAGCGACCAAAATTAATAGGATTCTTTTTACTTTTTCTTTACTTTTGTACTTTTCTCCTTAAAGGATCCTGGAAGCAGGAAAATATATAAATGTGACCCTATGTATGCCTGATCGAATCAACATCCTGTATTTAATTAAAACAGATTGCGTAATGAATCACACTTTTAATGTTTTGAAGTATTCTACATCCAAGTGTTGGCAATTTCATTCATACTTGTGTTAAAACACTTGGTTTGTTTCACTAGTTTCTTATATTTACTCCGTTTAAGAAATATGAAGATGTCTAAAGATCAAAACTAGTCGAAGTTAATATAAAAACAGTGAAACAAACCAAGTGTTTTAATCAAATATACTATAATTATAAACCGATTGTTTTTTCACAAATGATATGTTCTCATTAATCATTTGGTGAAACATGGTTAAAATATACAGAGAGTTTTATGTAACACCGAACATATTCATAACGAGAATTTTTCTTTTAAGTATACATATGCAGACATTGTACATATTTGAAGCTTTAAACGAGTGTTTTCCATTCCCAGGCTAAGCATGAAGTAACATTTCGAGTTTAGAAAAGCCTGAAAATTTGGTTTGGTCGCGTAGCGCGATGCGCGAAGCGGCCAAACCAAATTTTCAGGCTTTTCTAACCTCGAAATTTTACTTCATGTGCCACCGGCACAAAACACTGATTCAATGTAAAGTTCAGCGGTGTGTTTTAAACTTTGTAATATATCAGTGTTTGTACCCCTGGCGCATGAAGTAAAATTTCGAGTTTAGAAAAGCCTGAAAATTTGATTTGGCCGCTCCGCGCTACGCGTCCAAACCAAATTTTCAGGCTTTTCTAAACTCGAAATTTTACTTCATGCTTAGTCTGGGAGTGGAACACACTCATTTTAAGTTTCAAATTAAACTTCTTTTAAAAAAACAACGATTATCTAAAGATTTACGGCATATACGCCGAAATTGGAACATGTATACTTGAAAGAAAAACTACCTGTATGTACAAGTTGAGGCATTATTTGCAATTGATTAGCTACAATTTGTAATGGTCATGTAGGCAACCCAATTTACACATAACCTAAAAACTAAAGGATTCAAATCGTATTTTATGAAAATGTTCGGTGTTATATAAAACTCTCTGTATGTATAATAATATAATATGCATTAAAATACACTTGGTTTATTTCATTAGCTTATTAAGTCAATCAAGCCAAGAGATTTATTTTAACTTAAATTATTATTGGAGAATTTAATATTTGTAAAAGTTAAAGGTTGAATCAATTGCAAAGGATTACGCACATTGAATTTTTATCCAAATTTAGTTGTTAAAGATTTCTACAAATTGAAAAAAAGATCATTTTTCTATTGGAGCCGTTTTAGACACACAATAATTCTGGGAGAAATTCATAATATATTTAATAAGAAAAAAATATTATTAGGTAATGCAAGTGTATAGTACAGTCATTTTTACAATATTTTTCTCCTGAGGATCCCCACTAGATAAATATTGGCATAATATATAAAATTACGAAAAAAACTATTCGTGAAAATGCAAACAGTGTCTTAATTAATATGACAATTTAAGACGATAAATATCCATTGAAACAACTACTTCCCGTGCAAATACACCTCTGGATATTGAATTATACAATGAAATATTTGTTTCAATGGATATTTATCGTCATAAATTGTCTTATTAATTAAGACACTGTTTGCATTTTCACGAATAGTTTTTTCGTAATTTTATATATTATGTTTAAAGTGTGCAAACTATAAGAAGAGTAAGCTTATTTTCTCGAATTCAAATAGTTTTGAATTTGAATTTATCTTGTTTGAATATTGGGCATGTTCAAAATAATTTAGAAAAGAATTTTTGACAGATGCAGCTTATATGACCCAAAAATTAGTCGATACTAGTTATTATTACAAACGGTAGTGGAGTATTTTTATTAATACCAGTTTGTGTAACTAAATGTGCGCTTTGCCGTTTTGTAATATTTTCACCACAGCAAGAGATGGAGAACAGCTGATGTTGAGCACATGATATTTTCGGTAGTGCATATGGTAGTAATTCTTTAGAAAATAATTCTTTGCTGTGTAATACAGGAAAAAATATTTTTATACACAAAATGATTGCATAACTTTTACACAAAATTCTCAAACAAATTTCTGCGAGAATTCGCACTGAGCAAAAAAAAACAAATAACGTTATATCAATATTGTAGCAACATTAAACGTTGTTTTAATGTTGATGAAACATTACTTGATTGTGTTTGCTCAGTGGGTTCTCGTGTGTAAAACGGCTCTTACACATTCAATATTTAAATACTTTCTTCTGTTACACATTGAATATTTATCCACATTTAATTGTAACGGATTTCTACAAACTGTAGAAAGAAAAGGCATTCTTCTATCACACATTCAATATTTTCCTAAACGTGCATAGTTATAAATATTTGGCACTGATTTTCTACATTCTTTTCGAAGCAGATGTGCGTTGTGCGTGGAGTCAAGGCTCTTTTTCGTTACCGCGAAAAAAATAAAAAGACTAAATTTACGACTTCAAAAGCCCGCAGTCATTACCTCGAATATTTAGCAATAATAATTCTTCACAAAACACTTTACTTACAAACACCAATGACGTCCAGAAATAAGCAATGATGAACATCGTATTAATAATAACACACGCTCATCCTTTCAACGTAAACAAGACGTTTATTTCATCGAAATCGGTTTATCGTCTTAAAATACACGTTAATTCATTAATTTAAGAAATAATGATTTCAAAAGAAAATCGACTGTGAGAATTAAGTATTGCAATTCGTGAAAAAGTTATTCACAGATAGAATGATTGTATAAGAAATGTTTCCGCTTCGAGTTTAGAAACACCTAAAAATTTGAATAATCGCCTAGCGGTCAATCCAAGTTTGGCTTTTCTAAACCCGAAATTTTACTTTATGCGCCAGGCATACAGGATGGGGCATTTAACGTTTTTTTGCAAATATTTCGAAAACAAAGTATTTTATGCGAAATGACCTGAAAAAAAAATTGTACAGAAGGGGCCCACAATTAGCTAATATTGGTTTTCTCATAGGTGGCGCTGTTGTCTCTAAAACAAGGTCAACTCATTTTTTAATGGGAACCTCTATTTTTGATTGCAGTTTCGGATTCCTAGTAGAAAAATAAGAAGAATTTATGTACCTTATTGTTTTGTCAGCTTGATAAATGGCCCTGTAATCGAAACAGGTAAAACATGAAAGATGTTCTGGTGTCTCAAAATGAAACGCTTGTTTTTAGAGTGTCAGCACGTACAAATGACAAGCAGCATTAACATTTTCACGATAAAAAATTGTATTATTTTACTTTATAAAAAATAACTGAACCAATATTACATATTAATAAAAAACGGTTTAACTTTGTTTGTATAACACAATTTATTTTTATGTGACTGCAGTTACGGCAAATTTAGCTTGCCATTATCAAACATATAGTCATATATATGTCACTATATGTTTGATAATGGCAAGCTAAATTTGCCGAAACTGCGGTCACATAAAAATAAATTGTGTTATACAAACAAAGTTAAACCGTATTTTATTAATAAATTAACATGTATAACGAAGTGGAAGCCTCCACAATACAATATTACATTTTTTGTGGATAATTTCTTAACTGAACAAAAATAAAAAAAAACCCGCAAATCACACGAACATCCGAACGCATTATTATTTTGCGCGATTACAGCGCCATATATCAGGCTGACACAAAAATTTGTTAAATAAATTAATCTAATTTTTTTACGAGAAATCTGACTGCAATCAAATATAGGGGTTTCCGTTAAAAAAAAAATTAGTTGACATTGTCTTAGCGACAACAGCGCCACCTGTGAGAAAACCAAATTACATAATTATTCTTCTGTACAATTATTTTTTACTAGTCATTTCTGCGTAAAATACTTTGTTTTCGAAATATTTGCGAAAAACACGTTAAATTCCCCACCCTATATAAAGCCTTAAAATATTGTGAAGTTCAAAATATACAATTTAGGTTTTGTTGTAATTTTTTATAAAGAATATGTAAAAGTCTACTTCAATAAAAAAAATAAAAACAGTATCGTTTCTATCATTAATATTGATACAAATTTAATGAATGTTTTTATTTACATCACTTTGGTTATTTTCAACAAATTGCTTAACAGCTAATAATGTTTCTCAATTTCGATCTTTTTTTCATTTATTACTTTGTTGCCAGCAAGCTTCACTTTTTAACACACGAAAAGTCTAAGCATTGAATCTTTCTAAAATCTTAACTTGTTTGAACATTTCTCGAAATTTTTGCAAGTGTCCCCCCTTGTCTATATGTGCTGACGCCTGTGAACATAAAAACATTGATAAAAGGTTTCAAGCCTTATTGAATACCATAATATGTATTTTTTACTATATACAGGGAGTTTTTCTTTTAAGTATACGTATTCCAGATTCAGCCTATTTTCTGTAAATCTGTAGATATTCATTGTTTTTTTTATAGTTCAATTTGAAGCTTCAAACAAATGTTTTCCACTCCCAGACTAAGCATGAAGTACAATTTCGAGTTTAGAAAAGCCCCGTGAAAATTTGTCGAGGGTCGCGCAGCGACCCGAGACAAATTTTCTGGGCTTTCTAAACTCGAAATTTTACTTCATGCGCCACGCGTATAAAACACTAAAATATTGTGAAATTTATGTATATTCAAACTTTACTTAAAATCTGTGTTTTGTACGCGTTGCGCATAAAGTAAAATTTCGAGTTTAGAAAAGCCCAGAAAATTTGTCTCGGGTCGCTGCGTGACACTCGACAAATTTTCACGGGGCTTTTCTTAACTCGAAATTTTCCTTCATGCTTAGTCTGGGAGTGGAAAACACGCGTTTAATGCTTCAAATTGAACTATTTTAAAAAACAACTTCTGGAAATATTTTATTTGTATTCATAAAGGGAGTTTTTCTATTAATTATACGTATTCCAAATTCAGCCTGTTTTCTGTAAATATTTAGATATTCCTTGTTTTTTTAAGTTCAATCTAAAGCTTTAAACGAGTGTTTTCCACTCCCAGACTAAGCATGGAGTAAAATTTCGAGTTTAGAAAAGCCCCGTGAAAATTTGTCGAGGGTCGCGCAGCGACACGGGACAAATTTTCTGGCTTTTCTAAACTCGAAATTTTACTTCATGCGCCATGCGTATAAAACACTAAAATGCGAAATTCATGTATATTCGAACTTCACTTGAAATCTGTGTTTTATACGCGTGGCGCATGAAGTAAAATTTCGAGTTTAGAAAAGCCCAGAAAATTTGTCTCGGGTCGCTGCGCGACCCTCGACAAATTTTCACGGGGCTTTTCTAAACTCGAAATTTTACTTCATGCTTAGTCTGGGAGTGGAAAACACACGTTTAAAGCTTTAAATTGAACTCTTTTGAAAACCAACTTCTGGGAATATTTTATTTGTATTTATACATACAGGGAGTTTTTGTATTAAGTATACGTATTCCAAATTCAGCCTATTTTCTCTAAATCTTTAGATGTTCCTTGTTTTTTTTAAGTTTAATTTGAAGCATTAAACGAGTGGTTTTCACTCCCAGACTAAGCATGCAGTAAAATTTCGAGTTTAGAAAAGCCTCGTGAAAATTTGTCGAGGGTTGCACAGCGACCCGAGACAAATTTTCTGGTTTTTCTAAACTCGAAATTTTACTTCATGCGCCATGCGTATAAAACACTAAAATGTGAAATTTATGTGTATTCGATCTTCACTTAAAATCTGTGTTTTATACGCGTAGCGCATGATGTAAAATTTCGAGTTTAGAAAAGCCCAGAAAATTTGTCTCGGGTCGCTGCGCGACCCTCGAAAAATGTTCACGGGGCTTTTCTAAACACGAAATTTTACTTCATGCTTAGTCTGGGAGTGGAAAATACACGTTTAAAGCTTAAAATTGAACTCTTTTGAAAAACAACTTCTACAAATATTTTATTTGTATTTATACATACAAGGAGTTTTTGTATTAAGTATACGTATTCCAAATTCAGCCTATTTTCTATAAATCTTTAGATATTTCTTGTTTTTTTTTTAAATTTTAATTTTTAAGCTTTAAGCTTTAAACGAGTGTTTTCCACTCCCAGACTAAGCATGAAGTAAAATTTCGAGTTTAGAAAAGCCCCGTGGGCTTTTCTAAACTCGAAATTTTACTTCATGAGCCACGCGTATACAACACTAAAATATTGTGAAACTTAGGTATATTCGAAATTCACTTGAGATCTGTGTCTTATACGCGTGGCACATTAAGTAAAATTTCGAGTTTAGAAAACCCAGAAAATTTAAGATATTTTTATCATGTGCATATTTTTAATTGTATTGTTAATTTTTAAGTTATAACCAATTTTTATATTTTTTATAACTCGTAAATTACCCATTTTAAGTAGCGCAACTTCTCAAAATTAAAATACATTGAAAATTAATGATTTAAAATGGCGGGCGAGCCAAGCGAAAATAGTGAGCCTACCGAACCGTATTTAAAGTGTTGCATCAATCAATTATTTAAAATATTTGTGTGTAAAAAATGTGGAAACGCATACCATCGCAACTGTGCCAAAAAAAACAGGGGCCTAACGTTTCTCGAAGGAATATACCCATATTCCTGCTGTGGATCGGAAGATTGTGAGGTTAAGAATCACCCGCGAGAAAATGCATCATTGAAAAGGCAAGTCGAGCTCCTAACTAAACTTGTAGCTGAAATGGAGGATAAAAACCATATTCTAAAGGACAATATCAAACTACTGAATCAAAAAGTAGAATATTTAGAAAATAATATGAGTAACAAATCCAACAACGCCATCTGCAGTACAAAAATTCAAAGCGACAATCAACAATCGTGAAGTGAACACTTAAGATCAGACATAACACAACAAACTGTTGAAGTACCTCTAGGGAGCATTTTTAGTCCTTTATTGTTTCTGCTGCTCATCAACGACATGCCACATGCAATAAACGGACATGTAACAATGTTCGCAGATGACACAACAATAAGTATGAAAGATGAACACATCTAAAAACTCAACGAAACAACAAATGAAATACTTAAGATCCTAGACAACTGGCTGACCTTGAATAAGCTCCTAGCAAACGTAACAAAAACACACATTATGAACTATAGGACGCCAATGGAACAGACAAGCGTACACCTAATGGGTGAGACGATCCAAGAAACCGACCACGTAAAGTTTCTGGGAGTAATCAGCCAAAAAGACATCAAGTGGGATAGGCACATTGAACACATCTGCTCTAAAATCGCAAAATATTCATATCTAATATATGCGACAAGACAAGACATTCACGAAGAAGCGGCACGTGTAGTCTACATGTCATACTGCCAACCACAGGTGACATATGGTATCATCTTCTGGGCGTGCACCACAGAAAACAACTTTCAGAAGCTCTCTGTGATGCAAAAGAGACTAGTACGAGCAATCTGTAATGCGAGGCTCAATACTAGCTGCCGTCAATTGTTTAAAACGCTTAACATCATGCCACTGGCTAGCCGAAGCATTAAAATACACCTATTCAACGTAAACTTAAGCCAACATCACTACAACATCAGAATAAGATACCTAAAACTACCAAAGCACCATCACAGCTACTACCACAACTCATGTTTAGTTAAAAGTGCTAAACTGTACAATTCCCTTCCAGATAATCTTCAGGACCTGACGACCAAGCGGTTCACCTAAAATGTAAAAGAACTACTGGTTGGAAAATGTGTTCTACTTCACCAAAGAATATATCAGTTTTTGTGAAAATATGCAAACGGCAATGTCATATATTACTCTTATCAATATGTGATGTATGTATACCAAACATAAATCCCCAACATTTATATTTTGTACAAATCTGATTATTTTAAAACGTTAAAAATTATTTTAAAAATATCTCAATTCAATATGTTTTAATATGTTCAGAAATTAATGTGTTTTAATAGATTAAGAAATTAAGTATTTTTAATATGTTTAGAAATTACGTTTTTTATGTATAATCTAGTCCTAATTAGTTTTGTACACCACTCTATTTGACACTCCCATGAATGTATGCATTTGTTTCGGGAAATAAAAATATTCTATTCTATTCTATTCTATTCTATTCTAAAATCACAAAACTTTTATATCTTTTTTCAACAATGATGAAACTAAATGTTGAGTATAATTAAGTTATATTTTTGTTATTATTAGTATAACAAGACTATAACTTAATCATAGTTAACATTTAGTTTAATACGCTTTGATTAAAACACTTGGTTTGTTTCACTGATTTAGTTTCATCATTGTTGAAAAAAGTTATAAAAGACGCTCAAACTTTTCACTAGATTGGAAAACACACATTTAAAATCATTTTCAAAAAGAAGCGTTGATTTATTTAAAAAAAATATATTTTCTTATTAATTAGTCTGGGGAGTTCTAGGTGAAATACCCTCTATAGTTGATTGTAATTCATAAATGCAAGGCAAAATAATTTGGGCCTAAGTCCCTGGGTGCGGGGTTAAGATCATATCTGTCATTGCGCTTTAATAATTCGCTAGAATTTATTCTTTTTATTGGACCGGTCAAACAATTTGATTACCATACATTTGAGTGCTGTATAATTGAGTCTCCCGAGCGTTAGATGTAGAGATAGAAATGATTGCCACCTAAACTGGAGTTTATAATTTTCTGCCCGGTTCACAGTTATTGTAATTACGGAAAAATACGTGTTTGCCACGGTTTGATCGTAATATGTAAGTGTGCTGGCTTTGAGTGTTTTTTTTTTCATCATCGTCCTCTTGATTCGTTTATCCATATTTTCCAGACGTACGATTGCTATCTAATTACGGCGGCGACTGGCGTGGGTTCGAACCCGCCGGCCACGGATTTGCATACCGAATAACGAAATTTGCATGATTATTCCGACACGGTGATGCTGCTAATTTTAGTCTAACTGTAGACATGTTTAATAATATTTTTTTTTTCTATACAAATTAGATTAGATGAACGTTACTATACAGTGCATTTTTTCTTTTAGGTAAACATATGCATAAGCTGTAATTTTTTTTACATTCGTTCTATTTTTAAAAGAGTTCAATTTGAAGCTTTAAACGAGTGTTTTCCACTCCCGGACTAAGCATGAAGTAAAATTTCGAGTTTAGAAAAGCCTGAAAATTTGGCTTGGGCGCGTAGCGCAGCGGAGCGACCAAGCCAAATCAGGCTTTTCTAAACTCGAAATTTTACTTCATGCGCCACGCGTATAAAACACTGATTTACAGTGAAGGTCAAAATATACTCACATGTTTATTCATTTTGCAAATGTTGATATGGAATATGTAATGGTATACTTAAAAGAAAAAATCCTCGTATGTGTTGTAAAGTTGCAAATTGTAGCGTTCTCTTTTTTTAAACTCTCTGCATCGTGACAATTTATTAGACAAATTATGATTTATTTGTCACATTGATAATCATTTACCAACATCTCAAAATTTGATGTTTATAATACGTAAAGTTATTTAAATTAAAAAACACTTGGTATTGTTTCACAAACTAAAACTTTATTCCGACTAGTTTCGGTTTGTTAGACCATTTTTAAAGGAATGTACAGAAACAATTTTTGTCTAGGTATATATGCATATTTTTGTTTCAGGTAATAAGGGAAGTCGAAACTGTTTGAAATACCCTACTGTTAAAGCAGGATTGCAACTTTTCGCAGCAAATGCACCCTAAGTTTCCTCAAAAAAATACACCCAACACCTTAAAACAGACATAATCAAAATATACAATAACATACCACAATACATAAAATCGTTAAAATATATACCCTACAAATTAAAATTAAAGAATAAACTACTAAACAACGAATTACAATAAAACAGAATGAAAACATGCAAACATCCTTCAATACCGCTAGCCCAAGATCTGGTCCTACAACCGAGAATCACGAGGCGAGGACAGAAGGAAGGAACTCCAACAGCGACAACTACAGACGATACTTCAAACAAATAAATATCATACAAATAATATACATACATATACCTGTAATTGAAACACTGAAATAAATAAATTATTTGCTAAAAAAAAAAATTAAAAAGAAAACAGAGTATAGATAATTTCATTGCCATTAGGTCAGACACGACATTTCAAGTTTTCTATAATACCATCAATGTTTCGTATCGTATGTTCAATAAAAGAAAACCTCTAGAGTGCCATGATTTAATCTTTTTTGAAATTTAGGTTGGCTACATGCTTTAAGCGACATATAAAACGTCAGACATTATAATTTGATAATATATTATCTCAGAGGTGCCAACCTAAAATATTTTCCATGGCACTCTAGAGATTTTATTTTATTGAACATACGATATAATTATGTCTAATTCAACACCAATATCATTTCAATAATTCTGCCTCCTCATGAATTTTTAAACAATTTAATCCAATTCACTACTAATATCCTTCCTATGGTTCTTCGAAATAATTAATTTATAATTCGTTACATAATTACTTTAATGTTCTTGAATTGAATGGCTAACTAGAACATAAACTAGATGCATATTTATTGTATATAAAGAGGAAACGTCTTCATTACCGCTGAATTATAGGTGATGGGCAATCGAAAATGAAATTCATAACATTCAGTAGGCGTGCATTAATGTGCTCATATTTTAATCTTATGATAATTCGATGCGGATAATAATAAACTGCGGCAAATGTTTCGAAATGCATTAGCCTTGGATCCGCGCTTTTTTTTTCATATTCGCTTGTTTTGTGCAAATCTCTGTTTGCAAATTGCTCGCATGAAATATTCATAGGGTTTAATTTTCATATACCTACTTACGGAATTTTATTATAAATATGATACAGGAATACGTAATCATTTATTTTTAAAAGAAGAAAATAATATGTTGATAATATTACTGAAAGGAAAGCTGTATTTACTATGTACAACTTTATTATTTATTATTTTTCCGTTAAACCCACATACTGCTCCCCTTGGCCACGGCCTTGTTATCACGAATTCGAAAATGTATTAAATAGTGACTAGTTTCGACTTAACAGAACATTGTCAAACTGTATGTTGAATTTCAAAAGTCATAACAAAAACAGAATGGTCGTAAATGATGAAATGATTGTAACGAGTGTTTTAAACTCCTTGATTAAGCATGAAGTAAAATTTCGAGAAAAGCCTGCGGATTTTATTGGTTGCGTAGCGACCAATCCAAATTTCCATTATTTTCTAAACTTGAAATTTTATTTTTAGCACCAGACGTGTAAATCATTGATTTATTTTGAAGTTCAATAAAAGCTATTTCATCTTTTATTACCTCAAGTTGCCAAAAGTGGAGTTAAAAATGGAAGAGGTTAAAAGGAAGAAGATTTTTTAGTAAAATATCTGTCTTTAAACACTTTGAAATATTAGTTACCCCAGACAAAATTAAATAAGCAGTCTTAATAATTATAAAAGAGCTTCTATTTTATTAATAATAGTTATTTACCTGACCTGATTCAGGTTATGCCCCGGAGATTGAATCTGTGATGAACTGTTTTCATTGGTTGGGTAACAGACTGAAAATTGTAAAACTCTGAAGAAGGAGACAAATAATCTCCGAACGCTTGGTTGATTTCAATAAATTGATTACTTGAAATCAGAAAGTCTGCTCACTGGTCGACGTCCCAGTTACTAATCCCTGAGTATTATTCCTACTATCATCTTTATTGAAAAAATAAATATATAAATAATAAAACACAATTTATACAATATACAGTATATGGTAATCACTTGTATTTCCTTTCTACACATGCTATCGACCATAAATATTTTTACACGTGCTATCAACTATCAATCTTTCTATAAGGTTCCTTATTGAACTCTATGAATAACATTTATAATTATAATAATAAAAATAATAATATATTGTATAACTATCAAGAAAAACTTGAAAAGTACCAACCGCTAGCTATAGAAATAAAAAGGATATAGAGACAAGAGAAGGTCAGAATCTTGTTGTTTATCGTTTCAGTAACGGGAACCACTCCTAAGACGTTCATACAGAACCTAAATGTACTAACCATACCCGTACACACACACGAAAATATACAAAAAGCTGTGTTAATGGCAACACTTTCATTAACCAGAGCATTCCTGCAATAGATAGAAAGGTAACTTCGCTTAGCCCGTTTCTTTTTTATAAAGCCAGGACAAATCCCTGAGAAACAAACAAAATAATAATAATAATATCTTTATTTGCCTAACAGGATAACCCCATTACAGAACGAAAATTTGAATAATATAAAAAAAGCAAAAATACATGTAAAAAAATAAGGAAATTATTATAAATAAAATAATGATTTTAAATTAAAATGTCATTAAATTGTTTTTCCGAGCACTGTTACAGGAGAACGTTGCAATACATTAGAACAGGGACCTTAAATGGAACCCTGGCCAGAATTTCCTTACAGTCAATTTTTTGAGTATCTAAGAGTTTCTTTATAAAGGTAGCACATTGCACATTTCTTCTGTCGGCAAGGGATTCCATTTTGTAAAGCTGAAGAAGTTCATCTTGAGAAGTTCCGATTGGTGGGTAAGTACGGTTAAATTTGAACGAGAGAAATTTTAAAAATCGACGGTGGATGCGATCCAACAAAAGTATCATAAAAGTATCATAAATACGATACCAGATTAAACTATTATATTCCAACTTACTCAATACAAAGGCAGAATATTGAGATTTTATAGAATAATCATTAGAAAAGTCGCGGCTAATATGAAGAATAAATTCTAAGGCCTTTGAAGCATTTGTTCGGGCTCAGTCGATATGATTTTTAAAAGTGAGTTGGTTGTGAAATGTAATTCCTAAATCGTGACAAGTTACCAGATTGATAGCAAGTATTTATAGAGATGTACATCTCTATAAATACTTGCTATCAATCTGGTAACTTGTTTCATGTGATGTGCAGGTGCGAGAATAACTTACAACATATTTGTTAATAACAGCTATTTCATCTTTTATTACATGAAGTTGCCAAAAGTGGAGTTAAAAATGGAAGAGGTTAAAAGGAACATTTAATACTAAATTGACTTTTATGCACCAATTAGTAATGATATCTAAGTTAAGTTGTAAAACGTTAACGTCATTCAAGAATTTGATGTTTAAATGGATTTTAAGGTCGTCAGCATAAGCCAAATCAGGACTGGTAAGCATTCCCAATAAATCATTAATAAAAATATTAAACAAGAGGGGGCCAAGACAAGAGCCCTGTGGGATACCGGTGGAAGGCGAAAACTGGTAGGATTTAAAGCCATTGTAAAATACATAGCATGGATGATTTAGTAAATAAGACCGTATAAGTTTAGTGACCGCAGGGACAGCACCCAATAGGCTTAGCCGGTGAGTTAGAAGCTCATGATCAATTGAGTCAAATGTGCGGGAAAAATGAGTGTAGATTACGTCAACTTGACCACGAGAATCCAAGGAATCAGCTAATTATTGGGATACAATAGTCACATTTCTTGTTGTAGATCTAGCAGGCATAAATCCATGTTTATATGGTGATATAAATGATCCCGTTTCTTTAAATATGTCATTACGCAGCACACTTTCAAAGATTTTTGCAAAGTTGGAGAGGATCGAAATTCTACGATAATTATGAATATGAGATTTGTTACCTTTCTTGAAAGCGAGACATAGTCTGGCACGTTTCCACAGCTCGGGGAACTGGCAGAGAGTGATTGAGTAATTTAAAATTGTACACAATGGATCAGCAAAGGCGAAGCTACAATCTCGAATTAAAAAACTACGTATTTTATCATTGCCAGTGGTGAATTTATTTGGAAAACGTGATATAATGTTAATAAATAAGTTCGGATTCGTCTACTTTATGAAACAGGAATGGCGGATATATTGTTGAATCAATTATTCTAATGATAAGTTGACTTTCTGAAACTAAATTTACAAATTTAAAATAAATAGTGTATTATAGAAACAACGTTTTATTTTTATTTCACATTTTTGCACTGTTTAATTTCAAACACGCATCGCGTTTAATAAGGTGTCATTGGCACTTCATGCGGCGCCAAAGATGAAAGTAAGTGGCTTCGGAATCTTCATTCAATCTGTTTTGGTGATGGATTTACGATTCGGCCAGATTTCTATTATTCGCATAAATCCGTCTGGAAGTGATTCCGGTTCGCTTTTAGGTACAAAAGTTGACACCGCATAAACAAACAGGCCCAACGTTTTATCTCAAAATTATGTACTTCAAACAAATTGGGATTTCAAAATATTTTTAGAACATATAACTTAGATTATAATAATAAAAGCATATATATTACTGAGAATCTGTAAAAATATAAACAAAGAAAAACAGTCTTACTACATATATTAATCTAAACATGCATGAAGTAAAATTTCGAGTTCAGAAAAGCCTGAAAATTTACTTTGGTCCCGTATTTTTTTATAGTTCAATTTTGAAACTTCTAACAAGTGTTTTCACTCCCAGGTTAAGCATGAAGTAAAATTTCGAGTTTAGAAAAGCCTGTAAATTCATTTTGGTTGTTCCGCGAAGAGGAGCGACCAAACGAAATTATGAGGCTTTTCTAAACTCGAAATTTTACTTCATGCTTAATCTGGGAGTGGAAACACTCGATCGAAATTTCAAATTGAATGATTTAAAAAAAATCAATGAATGCCTCAAGTTTTACAGCGCATGCATCTGAATATGTATACTTAAAAGAATAACTCCCTGTATGTATACATAATTTAATTAGATACCTAAACAAAGTACACACCCCAAGTTTTAATGAAAAGTTTCTGCATGCAGTGTCAAGTTAGAAAATTGTGTACGACGTAGATATTTTACTGATTTTATCTCTTCGTTCATGTCTACAAAAATAAATTACTAAAATGAAATAAACTATAATAGGTCAAAAATATTTATCTTTTACCTAATACAAGAGAAGGGAGCTGCACTCCCGCAGCCCTTATGGATGAACCGCCACTGCTTAATATCGTACTTCTAATTTCGTTTTTCTTGGCACAATTGCTGCAAGGGATAAAATTAACAGAAAACGTATAACATTGCCCTAACATTACGTCTCCTTTTTTGTTTATTAACATTTCAGAGGCAGTTATGAGTTAATAAAGTCCCCCGAAACGCCATAGAAGCCCATGTTGCTACGGCGTGACAGACACAATATGATTATTGCCTCCGGGCTCAAGACATCACCAAACAAGAAAACGAGCAAAGAAAAAACTTTCACGGTAAATGGATTTTCATTAAAATTAATGTTAAACCCCAAACTGTTAATAAACCACCACAAAAAAATAATACGGAGTATATATTAAAAAAATTTACATTATAAAAATAAAATGATTTTATATTCTTTAAATACATAACATACAAAAATATACAGTATCATTCTTTATAGGCGAATTTTTAACTGAAGTTAAAACACATGGAAATATTCGATGCTTTAGCTTTACGACTCTTTATAGCGTAGAACATGTTGATGTATATTAAATAATAGTATTTACGAGTGATGTTCAACTTATGACCAAAATGTTAATTTTATAATCGGTAGTAATGTACCAAGATCGAGGTTAATTATCAAAAAAAATTGATTTTGAGTACCCTGTTACCGAGTAATTAAACGAGACAATAAAATTTGTTGTCTGATTATTAACCGAGAGCGTTAGCTCGAATGTCACAACATTTACAGCGTATGCATATGTATACTTAAAAGAAAAATTCCATGTATGTAGCACCCGTGGGTTCCAAAAGTAAACTTAAAGAATCACTTTTTTAATAATTAATAAAACATTTAAAGTGTCTATTCTCTTTTGTAGTTACCCTGTATATTTTGCATAGAAACAGTAAATCTGTTGCGTAACTCAAATATTCATTGTATAATTCAATATCCGTCTGGGTATTAGCTCGAAAAGTAGTTATATTAATAAAAAATTGGAAAAGTCTCAAATAGACTTAATGTTTGCAGAACGTCAGTATTAATTCATTTTTATATTACGTAAAATGTAATACTGTTACAAATATTTTAATGTTCATCTTATGTTTGTGTACTGTACAAAATATTACTTATATCAATTATCTCTTTATAAGTCCCATTTGGAAATTAAGCGGAGCGTAAACACGAGGCGCGGTATTAATTAACGAAAATCTGCGGTAAAGTTTCGTCGTGAAAATTTCTTTTCACCTACACCACATAAAAGCGGAATATACACATCAAACAAGCCGTTAGAGCTGTATAATGCGGCCTCCGGCCAAAAAGGAATGATTTATTAAAATATGGCCGAAACTTTTATGGCCTATATATTTCAAGCGGGAAAGAGACGAGCAAAAAAAAAACGTTCGACGTAAGGAACTTTCCGCGCTCTGCCCGCGTCACCATTTTTGCTTCATTTTTATTTATTCTCATCCTTGGAAAATTATACTTTATTTTATAAATAATTTACTACAGTGTACACGGCATGGTGATAAAAATAAATAAAGATAACATGTATGCAGGAAAATGAGAAGGAAATAGTTCGTCACCTGGGGATTGTAACATTAGCGACTTTTTCAATTAGCGGTAATTCTGTAAATTTAACAACTTTACCAGAAATTGACCAGTAAATTACAATATCATGTCGTTTTGAAAGTAAAAGTCATCAAGTGCGAGTGAAATAAAATACACTGGGTGAAATGGAGGAAAAGTCTTTTCACCTTTGAGTCTCAAAGGTGAAATAGAGGAAAAGTCTTTTTAGCTTTCAACCCGAAAGGTAAAATCAATATAAATTGACGTTTTCAAAGTAATTGACCTAAAAATGAGAATATTGACATAAAATGACTATACAAATTTAAAATGTCAATACTGGTCTGACCTAATGCCAATTTTTTAGATTTCCGCACAAAAAATGTTTTAGTAGCTCGTACTCCAGTTGCTGTCCTACTCGACTTGACAGTAACTCGCATGATACGTTTACACAATGACGGTAGCTGTCCTGCAGCTACTGTCTAGGCCAGGTGAAATCAATATAAATTGACGGTTTTAAAGTGATTGACTTATAAATGAGAATGCTGAGATGAAATCAATATATAAATTTAAAATATCAATACTGGCCTAACCTAATGCCAATTTTTGACATTTCCAAGCAAAAATGTATCTTTGAAACTCAAAGGTAAAAAAGACTTTACATCCATTCTTTTCAACTTTAAGTATCAAAGGTGAAATGGAGGAAGTCTTTTTTACCCTTAAGTCCTAGATATATATATATATATATATATATATATATATATATATATACCAGGACAAGAAGTAACGGTCGTACTACGTTAAGAACAGAGACGTTCGGAGACGGATCCTAACAGGGCATTCGATAAAAAAAGGAGGCAGAAGTTGCTATTATATATATATATATATATATATATATATATATATATATATATATATATATATATATATATATATATATATATATATATGTTAAAACGTAGATTTTCGCGGGCGTAACATGTATCACTGTTTCTTCGGGTTTGGTCCCGCGTATTTTCTTGGCTCTGGTCCATTATATTTTTAATTCGACGTTTCGATGACGTCGCAGTCATCATCATCAGGAATAACTATCAAAATTCCATTGCTCTAGCAACCACTTGTTTGACTTTTACGTACTACTTGAGGCGTGAATTTCTTGTTTGGCTTCGTGTTACTCTTCTGTTTTATTCTTCTAATGATGTAGTAGTGACAATTTCAATATTATTTTCGGAAGAGGTTGGGTTTTGAATTTCTTGGTTGTTGTTCGGAGATAATATATTTTGACCAGAATTTATACAAGTCTTCCAAATTGGTGGTAGTCTTTTAGCATCATCTCTTTGGTTTAGACTGTTCGGCCTCTTTTCAATTTCTATCGCTTCTCTAATAATCCTCGCGTGGAAGTAGTCTGTCTTTTTTAAAAACCCAACCCCTTCCGAAAATAATATTGAAATTGTCACTACTACATCATTAGAAGAACAAAACAGAAGAGTAACACCAAGCCAAACAAGAAATTCACGCATCAAGTAGTACGTAAAAGTCAAACAAGTGGTTGCTAGGGCAATGGAATTTTGATAGTTATTCCTGACGATGATGACTGCGACGTCATCGAAACGTCGAATTAAAAATATAATGGACCAGAGCCAAGAAAATACGCGGGACCAAACCCGAAGAAACAGTGATACATATATATATATATATATATATATATATATATATATATATATATATATATATTTAAAAAAATAGTATCAGGTTAGGCCAGCGTTGACATTTTAATTGTATTTAGTCATTTTTTATCCAAATTCACATTTTTAGGCCAATCACTTTTCAAACGTCAATTTATATTGATTTCAACTTTGAGACTTAAAGGTGAAAAGACTTTTCTTCTATTTTCCCTCTGAGACTTAAAGGTGAAACAGCGACGCCTCGCAGCCTTACTTCAGGGTAGGCTACAGCGCCAAGGCACACAAAATTTGAGGTTGGGATCGCTCTTTATAAATACAAGGAATTGCACAACAAAGTCACCTTTCTATAACGGATACATATTACCTTGGGTCTCTGGCCTACCCTGAAGTTGGGCTGCGAGCCGTCGCTGAGGTGAAATGACTTTTCTTCTATTTCACCCTGTGTATTTATATTGCTTACGTCAATATTCCTTCGAATTGATATTTTAACTTTGTAATTTTACGTCGGTATCGTTATTTTATGTCGAAGTTGTCAGTTTATGTCAGCCAAGGCCACAGCCATAAAAAGTTGTTTTAATTTGATTTCATTCTGTATATAATATTAATACATACGCTGTGTGGTTTCAGGATATTCGACATGAATATTATTTTACAAATAGTACATTGCATGTTGTAACAAGCCCAATTTGTATTATTAATAATTATTTGCGTTTGCAGGAATTTAATTGAAATTCGATTAACGTGTTTAATTATAAATATTTCGTTTTGGGTTTGGAGTTCAATGGACGTTCGGTAGGTAATATTTGTGCCAAAAAATTTCCTCTCCATTTATTATGATGACGCGCAGTCCGTTAATTAGACCAAATGAACTCCGCTTGATTTGACTTTTCTGTATAAACAAACAGGATTTAAAAAAATAAATAACATAATTTATAATTTAAATAGACATCTGTGTTTTAACGTATGTTTAATGGAAATATTACCATGATATTTAATATGTTCAAACAAATTTCGCAATATTAGTCCTTCAAAAGGCTCCATGGACAGATTAATTTTTGCTAGTGAGCTGGTTTAAACGAAATAGTAAAATGTTTTAATGTCCATTAAAAAGTTAGACAGGCCGTTTTTCTTTTAAGTATACATATCCCAAATAGAGCGTATATACTTAAATCTTCAGATATTCGTAGTTTATTAAAAGAGTTCAATTTGAAGCTTTAAATGAGTGTTTTCCACTCCCAGGCTAACCATGAAGTAAAATTTCGAGTTTAGAAAAGCCCCGTGAACATTTTCTGGGCTTTTCTAAACTCGAAATTTTACTTCATGTGCCACGCGTATAAAACACTAATTTCAAGTGAAGTTTAAATATACATAAACATTTCATATGTATATTTGAACTTCACTTGAAATCAGTGTTTTATACACGTGGCGCATGAAGTAAAATTTCGAGTTTAGAAAAGCCCCGTGAAAATTTGTCGAGGGTCGCGCAGCGACCCGAGACAAATTTTCTGGGCTTTTCTAAACTCGAAATTTTACTTCATGCTTGGCCTGGAAAACACTCATTTAATGCTTTAAATTGAACTCTTTTAATAAACTACGAATATCCGAAGATTTAAGTATATACGCTGTAATTGGGATATGTATACATGCATACATTTCAGCAAATTTCCAGACTTTACTAAACGCGAAATTTTACTTCATGTGCCACCCGTATGAAACACTGATTTCATGTGAAGTTCAAAATATACGTCTTTAACATACTGCAGTACAATAAGCCACCTAGGCTGCAGTGCATCCGGATCCGAAAGGAAGACGGCCCCCACAGGAAAAAAAAAACATACTGCTTTAGTAGAATGTCTTAAGTTTCACGATATTTTAGTGTTTTTACGCGTGGCGCATGAAGTAAAATTTCGAGTTTAGAAAAGCCTGAAAATTTGGTTTGGCCCCTCCGCGCTTCGCGCTACGCGACCAAACCAGATTTTCAGGCTTTTCTAAACTCGAAATTTTACTTCATGCTTAGTCTGGGAGTGGAAACACTCGTTAAAAGCTTCAAAATGAACGTTTTTATAAAACAACGACTTCCTGAAAATTTCGAGATATGTATACTTAAAAAATATGTGATCTTAATCACACAGGTGATCTACTTTGATTCACTTCAAACTAAATGGTCTATAATGAATCCAACAGAACTCATAATATTGAAAAAATTCTAAGCGTCATTATTAAAATCTAATTTTGAATAATTAATGATGAATTCTTATAAATAATATTTTAATAAGCACTTTTTAAATTTAATTTAATTAATAATATAATCTATTTAATTAATATAAATGTTTTGTAGTTTCCAATGATTTTTCTCTCAATTTATATTACATTGAACGTAAAACTAAGAAACATAAATAAACATGAAATGTTGTTGATGTTTAAATGCAGTGTGTCGCAACTGTACAGTAATGTATGTGCAGGCGCCTTCGATTCTTCATTTGAATTAACATTAGCATTTGTTGACCTTAAGAAGAAATGTGAAACATAATCAAAG
Organism: Philonthus cognatus; assembly: GCA_932526585.2. Lineage (NCBI taxonomy): Eukaryota > Metazoa > Arthropoda > Insecta > Coleoptera > Staphylinidae > Philonthus > Philonthus cognatus. The sequence goes on along the minus strand of OW052247.1, from coordinate 49,506,581 downwards.
TTCCCCTTTGAAAATTAACACAATCATCGACATGCATATTCAGAACTCGTGCACGGAAATTAGTTTTATTGATGCTAATAATAATTTCAACACACCCTAATAACAATAACAACTTAACATACATACATAAATCAAAATAAAAACAGATAATATATCAATAAAAAACCTAAATTACGCGAAAACCAAATTTTAAGGCTTTTCTAATAATAATTTCAACACACCCTAATACTAATAACAACTTAACATGAATAAATAAATTTAAAAAAAACAAATAATATAGCAATAAAAAACCAAAATTACAAGAAACCAAATTTTCAGGCTTTTCTAATAATAATTTAAACACACCCTAATAATAATAACAACTTAACATACATAAATAAATTTAAAAGAAAACAGATATTATAGCAATAAAAAACCAACATTACAAGAAACCAAATTTTCAGGTTTTTCTAAACTCGAAATTTTACTTCATGCGCCACGCCTGTTAAACATTGAAATATTGTGAAGTTAAAAATGTGCAGCTTATGCTCGATTTCTACTTAAACATCAAAACTGCATAAAATATCGTAATTTTATTTGATTAAATTGTAATTTGATTTTATTTTTTTCATTAATTTTCAAAATTATCCTTTTGATTTGCTCAGCTAATATTGTTCAATATTTTATTAAATATTTATTTGAAGAATTTACTATTGAATTATGAAATCCATTGGTAGACAAGATAATACTATATTGCAAGGGTCTCCAAACTACGGCCCGCGACCAGCAGTTAAATTCAGTACGAATATAATTATTTCAGATATGTAAGTTGTAATAAAATTCCCTTATCTTTACTGTTTTATTTTAATTCTAGATGCACCTTTCAGGCACAATGTGCTCTTTTTCAATATTTTAACGTATTTGACAAATTAGTAAATAAACCATTGATAAAGGGCACATCGTGCCTGAAGTGTACATCTAGAATTAAAATAAAACAGTGAAGATAAACTAATTTAACTACTACTTACATATCTATAACTAACATCACGTAACTCCAACAAGAATATCTTTGATGAATTTTTCAAATTTTATGACAATTTTTTGTCAGCGTTTTTGAATATTCTTGTAAAATTAGTTAGATCTTACAAATGAAACACAATTTTAACTTTGTTTGTATAACAGTTATACAAACAAAGTTAAAATCGTGTTTTATTTGTGAATTATGATGTATAACGAAGTAGAAGCCTCCACCGTTAATAGTTGGATCTTAGCCTACTCGATTATGTAAACAGTATATGTGGCATACGAAGAAGAACGTTTGGAGACTCCTGCTTTATGGCATACTGTCTCCCAGTATGTATCCACCGTTCTCTTGAGAACGCCAGCACTCCCCTGTTTAGTATTTAACAGAGCTGGGTAGGATTCGAATCATTTAGGATTCGAATCCTTTAAGAGGATTCAAAAGAGGCATTCGAATACTTTAGCTCAACTGGATTCGTGATCTGGGTTCGTTACATAATTTTAAGAGGATACGTATTCGAATCCAAATGTGGGTGATTCGAATCCTTATAAAAGCATTCGAATATTTATAAAAGGATTCGACTACTTACAAAAGGATTTGAATCTCCAAAAATAATTCGAATTAATTGTGAGGATTAACATGAAAAAGTCTTTTTAAATTTCTCGTTCAATATCTGTTTTATACGCGTGGCGCATGAAGTAAAATTTCGAGTTTAGAAAAGCCCAGAATTTTTTTTTGCCCTGGCATTTTAATATAAATTTCTTCTGTGAATGTCCATTTTGTTGAACTGTTTTCATTATTTTTGTTAATATTTAAGTTAATTTTATAAATTTAATAATATCATATGGCTTTTTTGTTATTGTTTTGGTCAATTTCACTTGTTAATTGGTTAAAAACCATTTCACATTAAATCGGCGTTTTATACGCGTGGCGCATGAAGTAAAATTTCGAGTTTAGAAAAGCCTAATTTGGCTCGATCGCTCCGCTTCGCTGAGCGCCCAAGCCAAATTTTAAGGCTTTTCTAAACTCGAAATTTTACTTCATGCTTAATCTGGGATTGGAAACGCTCGTTAAACGATCAATTATAAACTTATTTTGCAGTTTTTTTTTTATTGTAAAATTTATTACTAAAATAAATATACAGTTAGAGATTTTTAATAGAATTAATTTTTAATAGAAAAAACAAAAATACAGTTATGAGAATTACAAAAAACCAATTATATCTTGAAAATTATTTCAATTAAACGTAGAAACAGATTCATTTAATGCGATTTTTTGGGAAGATGAACATTTCAAGTTTCATATCTTGATAATTTTTTGGAGTATCCGTGTGAAATTTTGTGCGGATATTAAGTAAACATTGCTCTTTGAAACTGTGTAAATATTTGAAAATATTATATTAAAAGTTTTTCAGTTATTTCCAATTGAAAGCAAAAATAGATTAATTTTATACAATTTTTTGGGCAGCTGAACATTTCAAATATTTATATCTTGATAATATTTTGGAGTATGCGTATGAAATTTTGTGTGGATATTAAGTAAACATTGCTCTTTGAAACTGTGTACAAATCTGAAAATACACTATCAATATTTTTTGAGTTATTTCCAAATGAAAGCAAAAATAGATTAATTTTATGCAATTTTTTGGGAAGATGAACATTTCAAAGATTCATATCTTGATAATTTTTTGGAGTATGCGTGTGAAATTTTGTTTGGATATTAATTAAAACATTGCTCTTTGAAACTGTGTAAAAATCTGAAAACACCCTATCAATCGTTTTTGAGTTATTTCCAACTGGAAGCAAAAATAGATTAATTTTATGCAATTTTTCGGGAAGATGAACATTTGAAAGATTTATATTTGGATAATTTTTTGGAATATGCGTGTAAAATTTTGTGTGAATATTAAGTAAACATTGCTCTTTAAAATTGTTTAAAAATCTGAAAACACCCTATCAATAGTTTTTGAGTTATTTCCAATTGAACGTAAAAATAGATAAATTTTTTGCAATTTTTTTGGAAAGATGAACATTCCAAATATTCATATATTTTGTGTGGATATTAAGTAAACATTGATCTTTGAAACTGTGTACAAATCTAAAAATAGCCTATCAATACTTTTTGAGTTATTTCCAAATGAAAGCAAAAATAGATTAATTCTATGCAATTTTTTGGGAAGATGAACATTTCAAAGATTCATATCTTGATAATTTTTTGGAGTATGCGTGTGAAATTTTGTTTGGATATTAATTAAAACCTTGCTCTTTGAAACTGTGTAAAAATCTGAAAACAACCTATCATTAGTTTTAGAGTTATTTCCAATTGAAAGCAAAAATAGATTAATTTTATGCAATTTTTCGGGAAGATGAACATTTGAAAGATTTATATTTGGATAATTTTTTGAAATATGCCTGTAAAATTTTGTGTGAATATTAAGTAAACATTGCTCTTTAAAACTGTTTAAAAATCTGAAAACACCTGATCAATAGTTTTTGAGTTATTTCCAATTGAACGTAAAAATAGATTAATTTTTTGCAATTTTTTTGGAAAGATGAACATTTCAAATATTCATATCATGATAATTTTTTGGGGTATGCATGTGAAATTTTGTGTAGATATTGAGTAAACATTGCTCTTTGAAACTGTGTAAACATCTTAAAACACCCTATCAATAGTTTTTGAGTTATTTCCAATTGAAAGCAAAATTGATTCATTTTATGAAATTTTTCGGGAAGATGAACATTTCAATGATTCATATCTGGATAATTTTTTGGAATATCCGTGTGAAATTTTGGGTCGATATTAAGTAAACATTGCTCTTTAAAACTGTGTAAAAAATCTAAAAATACCCTATCAATACTTTTTGAGTTATTTTCGATTGAAAGCAAAAATAAACTAATTTTATGCAATAAAATATAAAAACGAATTAAAATTAATATCGACTTTCTGCAAAAAGTTTGTCTCCAAATATTCATTGAAACAACTACTTCTCGAGCTAATACCCCGACAGATATTGAATTATACAATGAATATTTGCGTTACACGTTTTTTCGTTTTTATATTTTATAAATATTCTGCAACCTATTGACAAACTCAATTTTTCTTTATGATAAATTAATTTTATGCAATTTTTTTGGGAAGATGAACATTTTAAAGATTCATAACTTGATAATTTTTTGGAGTATACGTGTGACACTTTGTGTGGATATTAAGTAAACATTGTTCTTTAAAACTGCATAAAAATCTGAAAATACCCTATCAATAGTTTTTGAGTTATTTCCAATTGAAAACAAAAATAGATTAATTTATGCAATTTTTTGGTAAGATGAAGCTTTCAAAGATTAATATCTTGATAATTTTGTGGAAATACTTCCTTGACTTTTTTCTGACTTTCCCGGTTTTAATGATATTCAGTAAATTTTTTATTTACGCAATTTTCAGGCATTCGTCGATTTTATAATAGAGTTCAATTTGAACGAGTATTTCCACTCCCAGGCTAAGCATGAAGTAAAATTTCGAGTTTAGAAAAGCCCCGTGAAAATTTGTCGAGGGTCGCGCAGCGACCCGAGAAAAATTTTCGGGCTTTTCTAAACTCGAAATTTTACTTCATGCGCCACGCGTACAAAACACTGATTTGAAGTGAAGTTCAGAAACACACAAATACATCTGTAATCAGAGTAACAGAGAATCAGATATTTAATCTGTTATAAACGATGTTTAGTGTTAATAATAAATAATAAGGTTTTGAATATTTTTGTTAAAACAACTAGTAACGATATTTATATATTAATGCTTGCAAGAAAATAATAAAATCAAATTTATTCTCAAAGGATTTGTATTCGTGATTCTAAAAAACAGGATTCGAATCTTTGATTCGAATCATATTTATCTCTTACGAATCCTTTGTTCGAGTATTCGTGATTCGAATCATATTAGGTGATTCGGATTCGTGATTCGAATCCTTTTTACGAAGATTCGTCCCAGCTCTGGTATTTAAATGTGAATTTTATACAAATTTAATCTATTATCGTTTTTATTATAATATCGTTTTTATTATAATACGTGGCCTAATACTGAGTATAATTCAATATGAATCACTTTTTACCATTTGCGGATATCACAGAGAGATTTGACGTGCGATTTTTGAAATCGTAAAAATTGAACAATTTCCTTACACGAGCGACGCGTTTTATAGCCTTCGGGGTCACCTGCAAAGCACATCAATGGCAAAAGCAGGCAGGCGAGCACATCTGCAATAAAACGACGATAAGTCGCTGGTGGCCTTTGGGGCCGCGAATATAAAAGGCGCAAATAAATGACCTTTTAGCGGCGCATACGGGTTCTATTAAAACCGATAACTTTTCCATTATCAATGTAACAACCAGTAGTTCCTGTACTGCATGGAAAAAAATCCTATATATAAATAAACGAACGAAAAAAATAAATAAATAACGAGACCCAGTGAAGGACTCACGTGCGTGTAAATGCCTCACTAAAGCGCGTCGCATTGAATAAATTTACATGATAATCGCAATCCCTTCCTTATTATATAAATAAATAAATACGTCAACTGGGTATCAACAAATTGATTAACGCTTAACTGTTTGTTGTTTATTATGTAAATTATTTATTAATTAAATATTTCATTAAAAAAACTAATGGCAAAATAACAAATAAAATTAAATTTATTAAAAACAGTCAAAGTGAGCAAATATTTCATTAAAAAACTAATGGCAAAATAGCAAATAAAATTAAATTTATTAAAAAAAATCGAAAAGTGAGCAAATGATAAAAGTTAGGTTAGATGTTAAATCGTTAAAGAAGGTTAGGTTACATGATACTCTGCCAAATTAGGTTAGGTTAAGTAAGGTTGGATGTCATATTGTCAAATTAGATTAGGTTAGATGTCACTTTGTCAAGTCAAATATCGTTAGGTTATAGTTTTTTAAATCTCTAGTAATTTGGAAAAAAAAATCACCTTTGGCTTTATTTAAAGACATGACATTCGCGTTAATTTTTGTAAAATATGCAATTCTGTATCACTGCAGTTTTTAATTAAATTAAATTAATTTTCTTCAAACTCAACATATCAAACACGAAAGCACGAATTAATGAACCGTTTAAAAATCCGATACACTTGTAACTGAAAACGGTTTTCGAAGGCTCTGGAAAAGCTCGAAAGTTGTGCACGTCTTGCGTCGGGTGTCGTGTCGGGTATCAATTAAAGTTTTTAAACACTGCCTCCCTATAATAACGCGAACGTGCTTGAAAAACATCGGCCGCTATAAACCCGCCGAAAACGTAATAGAAATTAAATTATTATTTCATGTTTTTAATTGCGCCCATTTTCGTGTAATTTGTGTACACGAACCGGCGGTGACTCCGCCGAAAATATTTCCCGAGGGCTATCATTTACCCCCTTTTATTGTTATTTCCCATTAACATGAATGCTTACCTTAGTCTCTATACATGTAATGGGATTTTTTGAAAGGAATTTTTATGTGTTTGTTCGTTTGTAATTAAATTATTTGTTTGGGTATACTAGGAAACTTCACAAATTTTCAAGTCATCAACTTCACAATTTTTCAAGTCAAAGATAAAATAAATAAATAATTGCCTTCTTGATAATGGCATTAAGCCGAAACTAGTACAAAATAAAATACATATAAGTGAAACAAAACCAAGTGAATCTAATTTACAAACCAATATATTTTTGGATTTGTTTCACTAAGTGATTAATGAGAAAAAAAAGTGTCCGATATAAATGAATGCCTTTTGGCTGTGAAAATGATAGAAAGATATTATAAAACGGAAATTGATCATCAACACTGGGGTTAGGCTGCAACTCTGCAGGGAAACTTATAAAATCAATAATAATATCTTCAACTTGGTTCTCATTAATTACTTGATGAAACATGTCTACAATTTTGATAACTGAATAAAAATTACTCCTTGAGAATGACGATAAGTCAAAACCCGACTAGTTTCGACTTTTCGTCACCCTCAATGAGTAATTTTTATTAATTATTAATATTGTTAACATGTTTTATCAGAGGGTCAATCCATTAGAAATCACCCAGACCACGTTGCTCAACACTTTTTTTCTTAATTTTATTTAATAACCGGTAAAAAAAATTAAGAAAAAAAGTGTTGAGCAACGTGGTCTGGGTGATTTCTAATGGATTGACCCTCTGATAAAACATGTTAACAATATTAATAATTTAATAAAAATTACTCATTGAGGGTGACGATAAGTCAAAACTAGTCGGGTTTTGACTTATCGTCATTCTCAAGGAGTAATTTTTATTCAATTATCAAAATTGTAGACATGTTTCATCAAGTAATTAATGAGAACCCAATAACCTTACAAAAAGTTTAAAAGTATAGTTAGAAATATTTTTAGGCTAATACTTTTTTTTCTGGCGGACATTTTAAGTTTGCTTCGTAACCGTTTTTCGGCCGAAAACACGTTATTTAACTTTATTAATTTTATAGATATCAAGACAAAATAAAAAGCAAAATTATCAGAACGATGCTCTAGATTTTTTGTCTTTATATAATATTACGTAAGTAGTTAGAAAAGTGCAGACAAAAATTCACAACTATAAACGGAAAATTAACCTAAAACGGGAGTTTTAGTGCTGCGAAATTACTAAAAGAAAGAAAGACTGACCTTTTATTTTTTTTTTGTTCTTGTATAGATTTATTATAGGACTATTTGCTGTAGAAGTTTGAAGTTTGAGAACGTTGTCCTTTTTTTATATAATTTTTCAAAAATGCTAAAAATCAAATAGTAAAAATTTATAGCTTGAGAAAATTGTCCTTTTCTATATAATTTTTCAAAAATGCAAAAAATCGGATTTTGGCAATATATGGAGTAAATTATCTCAAAAGGGACAGAGTGAAAAATTATGAATTTAATACAAATAACACCTCTTTATGACATAAACATATGAAACATTAAATGTGCGATTCTTTTCGCAATCTACAACAAGTTAGTCTTACAAAGACTATATCAAAAACTCATTGAAACAACTACTAATACCCCGACGGACATTGAATTATACAACAAGTGTTTGCTGTTACATACAGTAACCTACTGCTAATGCAACAATTTGAGTCAAATTATTCAGGCCATCTATAGACGCGTTTCGAGATTTATCTCTCATCAGTATAGATTTGATGATATCTTTGATGAGAGATAAATCTCGAAACGCGTCTATAGATGGCCTGAATAATTTGACTCAAATTGTTGCATTTGCAGTAGGTTACTGTATGTAACAGCAAACACTTGTTGTATAATTCAATGTCCGTCGGGGTATTAGTAGTTGTTTCAATGAGTGTTTGATAAAGTCTTTGTAAGACTAACTTGTTGTAGATTGCGAAAAGAATCGCACTTTTAATGTTTGAAGTATTCTGCAACCAAGAATTGGCAATTTCATTTATACTTATAAACATATGATATGAATTTGACAAATGAGCTTCAGTTTGTTTACATTTTTCAGCAGAGACAACATGTATTTTATTCCGGTTATTTTTTCATTGCAGTATTTGAATATGTCTTGGGGAGTAAGAATTTGGTCACAGTAAGGTCTCTGCATGCTGGCTCTACCTTCTTTCCTTTTATTGGTACCACCTATACCATCACAAAAATTCTTCCCATGCGAAAGCAAAGCAATTCCATTCAGCTTTCAAGCCAAAATCATTCTCATGCTGGCACAAATTAATAAAGTTTTTCTTATTTTTGTATTGGATGCTGGCACCATCGCTTAAATACATCATCTTCTTGACTTCGGGTATATCATCTTTCACTTTATTGACAAGATCCTTTCGAAATGCATAAACCGTAGAGGTGTTATAAATGAGATTGAAAAAATATTATTCTATAGTTTATTTCTTTATAATGCTGTCTTTTTGGTTAATTTAGGCCACATGTTTTGTGAAAATTTCTATTGCCTGAATTGAATTTATTGAATAGGAAAAATAATTTGTTACTGTTAAATATTAGAAAACTGGATTGTTACCATTAATTACCGTTCATTTTTGTGTGCATATAACGCAAGTTTTGGCCAAATTTGATGCACTATAACTCTGGAACCAGTTAAGTCTCAATCATCAAACTCACATCATATGTTTATGTTATAAAGATGTGTTATTTGTATTAATTTCATAATTTTTCACTTAGTCTCTTTTGAGATAATCTACTTTAAAAATTGCCAAAATACGATTTTTGGCATTTTTGAAAAATTATATCAAAAAAAGAAACTAGTTTAGTCTGAGTCTCACTCATCAAATTCGTATCATATGTTTATATCATAAAGAGGTGTTATTTGTATTATTATCATAATTTTTCACTCAGTCCCTTTTGAGATAATCTACTTTAAAAATTGCCAAAATCCAATTTTTTGTATTTTTGAAAAATTATATAAAAAAGGACAATTTTCTCAAGCTTTAAATTTTTACTATTTGCTGTATAATAAATCTGTACAAGAAAAAATTAAAGATGTGTCATTAATTATCGTTCAATTTTGTGTGCATATAACGCATTTTTTAGCCAATTTTGATGCACTATAACTCTGGAAGGGCAAAATGACATTCGGATTTGAATTCAGTAATTCAAAATTATACAAAATCAGATGTCAGATCGAAATCAACTTTTAATAAGTCAATATTTGTTGGCCTGTGTTAGCAATATAGTTATTTTCACTGAAAATAAAAAAAAATAAAACATAATTTTTATCATCTTCCTTCTACCAACATAGTTAATCTCAAGGATTATAATCAATCACAAACACGCACTCATACGCATAAATCTTAAATTTATAGAACCCCATAAACGGCGTTCGCGGCAATAAAAGATTGCGCCGTTTTTTTTTTGTTCATCTTTCCTCCTCCTTTTATTCAGCATAAACATTTCATAAATAATGATAATCCCGGCGGTATTCCGCTAGATGGTATCACTTACTAATTACCGATATAAAAAGTGAAGAGCCGTCCGTTTCCCTTGTTTGGTCGCGACATTTTTATTATATAATTAAATTAACACTGGCCAGACTTTTATAAAGGGAAATAAAGATTCCACGCGGACATTCCGAGATGCCTTAAATGGCCGGGGCACTGACGTATACGAACCGAGTTTTATGAAAATTTTAAATGATGAGAACGCGAGACATTAAAAATGGTGATCACGAGCATTGATTTCTTGATATAAAACCACGTTTTAATGTAAGTAGTAAATTATTTATCATACATACAATGATTTTTCTTTTAATTATACATATGCAGGTATTTAGGCATTTTTATTTGTGAAAAGATTTTAATTTAAAGCTTCAAATAGTGTTTCTGTTTCTTGATTAAGCATGAAGTAAAATTTCGAGTTTAGAAAAATCAAAATAGAGTCAATCTGTGTCTTAATCTATCTTAACTAATACCGTGCAATCATTTAAATTATGATTTAAAGTAGGCGGGATTTTTTTGCGCGTTTTCCAGAATGCTAATTAAATGATGGAATACATTTGAGGTTATGGTAAACCATGTGTTAACGGTCAGTAGTGCCAATCTAATTTAAAACTCTAAGCCAACTCTAAATCATGTTTTAAATGATCGCACGGTATATGTGTATTTGAATCGCCTATTTCCAAAAACCCCTAAATCCATTTGAAAACAATAGATTTAGGGGTTTCTGGAAATAGGCGACTCATATATTAAAAAAAAATTACAATATACAAGAGGTGATCAAAAAGTAAGGTTATAGCGCCTGCAATGGATCGTGTACATTTTGTAACCTTAGTTTTTGATCACCTCTCGTACATATCTGACAAACATTATAAAGAAGATATACGTGTATATCTCTCTTGAAAATACTTAAAAACTATTTATGCTATTTATATATTCTTGAATCGAATACGGTTTACATTCTATTAAGAAGTTTGTTAATTGTGTTCTTAACTTTTTGAAATCAGTTTTTAGGTTTTTAACAAATTAACAGCCTAGCAAATGTACAGTTATCTTTACAATTTGATTTTAGGTAAAATTCTGCACTTCTTTTTATGATTTCTATGAATGGCTTGTAAATTGGGATATTTTTCAAAATAAGCCATGAAACCATCTTGTTATTTAATAATATTTTGTATGATGTGTTTAATCAGTTTATTTCTATTAAGTTTTTAGCGCTCTCTAAATACCCCAAATGGTTAAGTAAAGAATTGATTAATTTAATTAAGGAAAAAAAACAGGCTCATTCCAGATATAAATACAGTTGATCTGTTGTTGATTATGAAGATTTTAAAATGAAAAGACAACAGTGCAAAGAACATTATACATACATTATACCTTGATTTTGTAAATAATTTAAAAGCATCAATTAATAATAAGAACCCCAATCTATTTTGGGATCATATCAATACCTGCCAAAAGACATGCGGGGATCCTACAAAAATGTATTTTGGTAATAAAATAGGTAACCCAACAGCGGGGTGTCAAGTATATACGTTAAATCTACCCGCACTATACCTATATATCAGGGGAAGGAGTCGATATCCCTGTCTAAATTTAATGTTGCTTTGTCTGAGGTTTTTAATTGTATGTTATCTTTGTCTAAATCCTGTAGTGCTGGTGTACGGTGTACCCCAATATTTTTTTAAAGCGATGTATATTCACACTAAGCAAACCTATCCATAAACTCTTTGGTCATTATTGTCGGGAAATTTTCCCGGACTGCTGGAAATGTAGCTACGTAGTACCAATATTTAAAAATGGAAGTAGATCAGATATCTCTAATTATAGAGGGATTTCTATCCAGTCTGTTTTGCCAAAAATGTTAGATCTTTGCTCACAACAACTTATGTGGTCATCCATCAATGCAATTAGTCCTCAGCAACATGGTTTTCTTAAAGGTAGATCAACGATAACGAACCTGTTGTGATATCACTCATTTTTATCAAATGCTTTGGAAAATGGGCTGCAAGTTGACTCTATATATATGGACTGTTCCAAAGCATTTGATATAGTGCAACACAATTTGCTGCTGCATAAATTGGATCTGATGGGCATTGGTACTAATGTTGTTACATAGCTGGGAAGCTTCCTGTATAATAAGACACAGTGAGTCCGGATAAGTAGGAGTCTCAACCAATTAATGTGTCGTCGGGTGTACCCCAGGGATCGCACTGTGGATTTATCTTATTTTTGTTTTTTATTAATGACATTGGATCTGTATTAAAATCGAGTAACTTTCTTCTCTACACCGATGATCTAAAAATATTTAAAAGTGTCAGTACAATCGACGAAAAACTAACATTACAGGAGGACTTACAAGGTGTCGAGTACTGGTGTGAGGCTAACGAGCTCAAACTAAATATGAAGAAATGTGTTTACATTTCTTTCTGCAGACGATTCTCAGTTGATTATGAGTACAGAACTGGTTGTCACAAACTGGAGCGTGTCTTGGAAGTTAGGGACCTTCGTGTACTTTTTGATTCGAACCTTGTATTTTCGAAACACAGTCTGTAATAAAAGCCTTTCAATTTTAGGCTTTGTACGCAGATTTGGTGGGGACTTTAGCCTCAATACAGTAAAAACCTTGTACCTGGCACTTGTACGTCCTCACTTGGAATATGGCTCATCGGTATGAGCTCTATATACTGCTACCGCGATAAAACAAATCGAAATGGTACAAAGCAAATTTTTAAAAATTATGCATTCCAGAATGAATCGACCAGGCATAAACTTTAGTCATAGCCAAATGTTGATTAGGCTTAATATTAAATCATTGGCAGAACGGAGAAAGTTCTTGGATGGTTCGTTTTTGTACAGGCTGATTAATGGTTTTATCGACTGTAGTGAGTTGGTAGGTGCATTGAATTTCAATATTCCAGGAAACTATCAGTTACGGCAAAAACCTTTATTCAGACTACAATTTCATAAAACGAGCTACGGAATGTTTAACCCCATACACCGAATGATGCGTTATGCAAATTCATTGTCGATTAGTGATGGTTTTCTTTTATTCACACCCTTTAAGAACAGGTTACAACGGATTCATTTTTCAGATGTCATTTAATTTCAAAGCATTAGGATGAGTGTGTATATGTATGTATATATATTACTTTGCTGTTTGTTAGTCTTGTTGTTTGAATTCTGTTCCATTATGGTTATCATAATAAATCCTCAGTTATGTGATATTTGATCTGTGATATTTTATCTAACAATTTAATTATGCTTAATGTGATACATCTCTGTGATAAAGGTGAGGTAAAAGGATTTGAATTTTCAAAAATAATTCGAATTAATTGTGAGGATTAACATGAAAAATGTCTTTTGTGTGTTTTTAAATTTCTTGTTAAATCACTGTTTTATACGCGTGGCGCAGAAGTAAAATTTCGAGTTTAGAAAAGCCCCGCGAAAATTTGTCTCGGGTCGCTGCGCGACCCTCGACAAATTTTCTACGCGGGGCTTTTCTAAACTCGAAATTTTACTTCATGCTTAGTCTGGGAGTGGAAACGCTCGTTCGAAACTTGAAACTGATTGCTTTGATAAGAACATTAAATGACTGAAAATATTTTTAAAGATAATAATCTAATCTCCAAAATTTTGTTCAACATTATTTGAAGTAAAACTGACATGGTAGCTACAATCTGAAATATTAAAGTTTTTCGACATTTCCCTGAATCAAGATTTTTTTCCTGACCTTTTAATATAACTTTCTTCTGTGGGAAACCCAAATGTTGTTGAATTGTTTTCATTGTTTTTGTTTTTTAAATTCTTGCGTGTTTTGTAATTTTTATGATGCCTGTTGATTTTAACAAATTTAATAAAATCATATCGGTGATTTATTAGTGTTTTGGTCAATTTAAATAAAATACTATGACTTTTCTCTGACTTTCCCAGTTTTATAATAATAATAATAATAATCTTTATTCCCAACAGAATTACATCTTACGAGGAAATACATAAACAATTGTTACATTTAAGAAATTACCATAACAAATAAAAATTAAAAAAAAAATATATATATATATATATATATATATATATATATATATACTGATATATTTGCTAGCTTTTCTGAATTTAAACAAAAGGCTCAGGAGTGTATGCTTATCAGGGTGCAGCTATGATCTAAACCTGAATATGGTTAACTTTATTTGTTGTATGTAGTTGCCACACTTCACCGAAACATTATGTTAGTCTCATTGTTTTCGTTTCATCGCTTTGTAATATATATATATATATATATATATATATATATATAATATATATATATATATATATATATATATATATATATATATATATATATATATATATATATATATATTTATATATATTACAAAGCGATGAAACGAAAACAATGAGACTAACATAATGTTCCGGTGAAGTGTGGCAACTACATACAACAAATAAAGTTAACCATATTCAGGTTTAGATCATAGCCGCACCCTGATAAACATACACTCCTGAGCCTTTTGTTTAAATTCAGAAAAGCTAGCAAATATATCAGTATCGTACTGTATTTGGTGATACCTGTGAACCATTTTATTAATTGGGGAATGGTTGTGGTGGTTAGAGTTGGGCGTTTGGAAGGAAAAAGTTAACAATTTCTAGCATTTTATCGAGGCACATGAAATGATAACGACTCTAACAAATTCATATCATCTATTTGATTATGTAGGATTTTGTACAGTGTAATAACATTAATTAAATTATGATTATCGGCAATGGACAAAGTGTTAAATTCCGAAAGCAAACTATCGTATGGGTAGCCGCGAGTCGGATAGATGCCATGCTTTTTCCAAAATAAGAATTTTAAGAACCTTCTATGCACAGATTCAATATGCCGCACGTAGAGCTGCTTATAGGGGCACCATACAGGTGCACAATAATTGAGCTTACCTCTAACTAACGAGTTAAATAGTAGTGTTAACGTCTACTGATTCTTGAAGTCCCTAGTTGATCTCACAATGAAGCCAATTTTTTTACTGCATTTTTTTGTTATGTCAAGAATGTGTGCATTAAATGTTAGTTTACTGTCAAAATGTACCCCCAAATCGAGGATATCATTAGCACGGTTTATAGGAACTCCATCAATGATATAAGCGTACAAAACAGAATATACGTTGCGAGTATAAGACATAACTGAACACTCAGTGGGATTTAGACAAAGCATATTATCCTTACACCAAGTGTTCAACCTATCAAGGTTATGCTGCAGCATTTCACAGTCCCTTTGGCAAGTCACAGTTCTATATAGCTTTATATCATCTGCGTATATAAGCACCCCGCATTCAATTGCATCAACTACATCATTAACAAACAAACAAAACAGCAGCGGACCCAGGCTAGAACCTTGGGGAACACCGCTTTTAGCGATGTAGTTACGTGACTTGTGTCCCCTTAGTTCAATATATTGAGATCTGTTCACGAGGTACGAGGTTGTGACGTTAATAATACCTTCAGGCAAGTCAAATGAATGTAATTTTGTAATCAAAATATCATGAGGCATTCGATCGAATGCTTTCGATAGGTCGGTGTATACTACGTCAGTTTGCATCCTTTAATCCATATTAAAAGAAATTTGTTGAGTGATATTAACTAAGTTTGTCATAGTTGATCGTTTCGATATAAAACCATGTTGTTTAGGAGACAGGTCAGACTTCACCGAATTATAGATGTAATCGGTTAATAACCGTTCAAACGTTTTAGAGAAGTTGCATAGTAAGGAGATTGGTCTATAATTCGTTACATCCGACCTATCGCCCTTTTTATAGACAGGAATTACTCTTACAGATTTCCAAAATACTGGGAAGATGCCGGAATTCAAAATATTATTAAAGATGTGTGTTCATGGTTTAGCTAATACAACTGCAGTGTCTTTTACAAAAAAATGATGGGATGTTGTCAACGCCCATAGTAAACTTGTTCTTCGCTCTTCTTAATTCCGCCATAACCATTTCTTCTGAGAAGCTGACTCGGCCCATACAAGTCATGCTGGATGTATTTTCAGATAGTATTGGAGCATCTGTGTAGTTCAGGACGAAGTAATCGGCGAACGCATCCACAATCTGAGAACCTTCTTCCAAGGTATTTCCCTCCCATAACATAACTGAAGGAATACTATCTTGATTTCGCCTGTCATTCACAAAATCCCAGAACTTGGTTGGATCTCTGGAGAGCTGCCTTTCTGAAGACTCAATATAGTTCTTATAAGCATTATGAATACTATTTTTTAGTTGATTGTCTGCTTTTCTGAATGTTAGCTTCGCTTTATCTGTTCTGTGTGCACGGTAAGCCTTGAGGCGCCTGTTCTTTAAACGAATTTGCCTAATGATATTTATATTAAAATATGTAGGATATCGCGTTCTATTTTTTTAATTTGACCTTAGGAACCCATTTATCTATAGTTTCATATAGTCTGTTGTAGAATATAGTACAGGATCCATTAGATAAATTGCATTTGTAGAGTTCATTCCAATCTAGCTCACTGAGATCTTGATACAGTGCGGATAGGTTAGCTTTTTTGAAGTTATAAACCAAGCTGTTATTTTTAGGTTGAAGATGACGCGGATTAAGGGTTAAAACATTGAGGTGAATGTCTAAAGGTGGATGATACTGATCAATAGGAAGAAGTGGTAGGTCACAGTTAGTCACTTCTGTTTGTAATGTTTTGCTAGTGATTATAAGATCCAGTTTTAGTGATACTCAGTGATTTTTTTATTTACATAATTTTCAAGCATTCGTCGATTTTATAATGGAGTTTAATTTGAAGCTTTGAACGAGTGTTTCCATTCCCAGACTAAGCATGAAGTAAAATTTCGAGTTTAGAAAAGCCCCGCGTAGAAAATTTGTCGAGGGTCGCGCAGCGACCCGAGACAAATTTTCACGGGGCTTTTCTAAACTCGAAATTTTACTTCATGCGCCACGCGTACAAAACACTGATTTGAAGTGAAGTTCAAAAACACACAAATGCATCTTTAATCAGAGTAACACAGATATTAAATCTGTCATCAACGATGTTTAGTGTTAATAATAAATAATTAGGTTTTGAATATTTTTTTCCTCCAAATTTTTATAAACATCTCTATAATAAATATTAATGCTTAAGTGTAAGTACAAAAAAAATATTTACATATTTGTGCCTATGTGCAGGTATAGAATGATTATATTTATAAGGATCGAGTAAAGATGGTTCGAAATTGAATGGGATTCAGTTTTGCAAGAAAGGAGATGAATTTTTTATTTACGTGATTTTCAGGCAATCGTCGATTTTATAATGAAGTTTAATTTGAAGTTTTGAACGAGTGTTTCCACTCCCAGACTAAGCATGAAGTAAAATTTCGAGTTTAGAAATGCCCCGCGTAGAAAATTTGTCGAGGGTCGCGCAGCGACCCGAGACAAATTTTCACGGGGCTTTTCTAAACTCGAAATTTTACTTCATGCGCCACGCGTACAAAACACTGATTTGAAGTGAAGTTCAAAAACAGACAAATACATCTTTATTCAGAGTAACAGAGATGTTTAGTCTGTTATCAATGATGTTTAGTGTTAATAATAAGTAATTAGGTATTGAATATTTTTTCCTCCAGATTTTTATAAACATCTCTATAATAAATATTAATGCTTAAGTGTAAGTACAAAAAAATATTTATATATTTGTGCCTATGTGCAGGTATAGAATGATTATATTTATAAGGATCGAGTAAAGATGGTTCGAAATTGAATGGGATTCAGTTTTGCAAGAAAGGAGATGAATTTTTTTCAGTGAATTTTTCATTTACGTAATTTTCAGGCAATCGTCGATTTTATAATGAAGTTTAATTTGAAGTTTTGAACGAGTGTTTCCACTCCCAGACTAAGCATGAAGTAAAATTTCGAGTTTAGAAAAGCCCCGGGTAGAAAATTTGTCGAGGGTCGCGCAGCGACCCGAGACAAATTTTCACGGGGCTTTTCTAAACTCGAAATTTTACTTCATGCGCCACGCGTACAAAACACTGATTTGAAGGAAGTTCAAAAACACACAAATGCATCATTAATCAGAGTAACACAGATATTAAGTCTGTTATCAACGATGTTTAGTGTTAATAATAAATAATTAGGTTTTGAATATTTTTTTCCTCCAGATTTTTATAAACATCTCTATAATAAATATTAATGCTTAAGTGTAAGTACAAAAAAAATATTTATACATTTCTGCCTATGTGCAGGTATAGAATGATTATATTTATAAGGATCGAGTAAAGATGGTTCGAAATTGAATGGGATTCAGTTTTGCAAGAAAGGAGATGCCTAATGGTCACGAAGTAACTTGATCTTTATCCATTTCGTTTCCATTTGCATAATGTTAATTGTAGCCCAAAGTGGCAATCCCCTGAACATCGATAAGAATGGCATTGTGTGTGTAGGCTGTACCATTTACGTAATTTGATTTTCTACATTCTTGCACTATTATGTGATTTTTTGCAAGAATCTTTAATTAACACTACAAGCAATAAAACTTCTATCGCAACCATAAGCCCATATGAGAGACATATTTAAAAACGGGCAATTTAATCCAACCATACAAAAAATATGATTTTATTTTAACACAATGAAATTTAACATAAAGCAAAAATGAGATTATTTGAAATAAAACAACACAGTTGGGAGGGTTTCACTTTAATTGTTGAACACTGCAACATGTTTCACCACACAGTGGCTTCATCAGGCAGATGAAATAACCCTCCCAACTGTGTTGTTTTATTTCAAATAGTATTATGGAGTTTGTTCCATGTATCCGCCTCATCAATTAAATATTTAAAATTGAGATTGTTAATAGTTTGCAGAATATTTACAAAATATGATAAACGAAATAAAATTAATATCGGGCAGCTTGGTGGTGTAGTGGTTAGAGTGTTGTACTACCACGCCACGGGCCGGGGTTCAAATACCGGCCTAACAAGTTGTCTGCATTTATATAGGTTAGGATAAAAATGCCAAACACTCCGTCTTCTCGGATATGACGTTAAATGCATGTAGGCCCCGTGTACTGCCTGGATGTTGCGTGCACGTTAAAGATCCCTACCGGTGGGTTGAAACTCCCACCGGGTTCGGCAAAATTCCCGGATAGCTGTTGACCTAATCTCCGGCGTCATGATTGGCCATAGCAGCGGAAATAGATGACGTAAAACCCAAAATAAAAAAATAAAAAAAAAATAAAAAAAATTAATATCGACGAATAGTTGTTTCAATAAATATTTGGAGACGTCTCAATGGGACAAAAATTTTGCAGAAAGCCGATATTAATTTTAATTCGTTTTTTATATTTTGATTTACTTTTGCTACCTGGAGGTGTTTCTAGATCCGCTACTGTTGCTGGATAAATATGTATGTAAATCTGATGCTATATTTGATATTGTCATTATTCTATATTTAAATCCACTTAATTAAGCCAGTATTATAAAAAAATAACACTAAAATGATTGTAACCTTCATATTTCCATGCTTACACTATTTTTATAATATTAATGTCTAGACGAGGTCGAGCGAATTACACGTTGGGGTAGGTGTCCTATAAACGTCGGAGCGATTATTACAATCGTAATAAATACATATACATACATACATGTATATGTATGCATGGAGCTAATTAAGTTTATAAATAAAAGCCGAAGTCGAGCGGAATGGATATATGGAATATATACGTGTTCGGGTCATTAAAACACTTAGTCACAACTTGAAATACTGCCGCATTATTGCAAAATCGATATTACAATAGGCAACAAATGCGAAAGGTATTTGTAAAAAGGTAAAAGAAATAAATACGAGCCGGGCGTTAGTCATTCGACGTGGAATTTCTGTTTGGTGCAGTTTAGTGAATCACGGTTGCCGAGATGTGGAATGCGAGCGTCTGGTTGTGTTTCGAAATTTATTTTTAATAAGAAGCCGATGCGTCTGGGGTGTTTGCTTATTTATTTAATAAGCGGCCGATGGTTGTTTATGATTGTTGCGGCTGCGGGAAAAAAAAAGGACGAATGCGTGGGTCGCCGCGACGCGCGTCTTCTGGGAAAGGCGGCGCTTTTTGGCGATATTAAAAACAGTCGGGGCCGCCTTTGAAGTTGGGAGACAGTTTTAATATTGTTCGGGGTGCAATGTTCCCGACCCGCCGACCTGGCACGGGTACAAAACTTCCCGTGGGTCTTTGCCTTTTCCTATACCACACGCTTTTCGCTCCTTCAATTATTCACACGTTATTATTATAGATTACAAATAATTTATAGGTTAAACTTTTATTTAACAATTCTATAATCCCAGTGGGGTAGTAGGTAGAGCCCCTGCCTCCTAACCCAGGGGTCGCGGGTTTGAGTCCCCCCAAGTGAGGTAATTTTAAAGTACACAATGATCCCGACTGGGTCAAAACATCCACACTATTTTGCTGCCCGTAATGCTGGTCTTCTATCCACTTTTTTGACATAATTTTAATTTCTTTTAAATAAAAAACGTTTTTACTCATTCTTGTATGTATGTATGTATGTATGTATGTATGTTGTATGTTGAAGTAATTTGTTAGAACTGAGTGTTTTGATCGATTTTCCATAACCTAAGTCAGTGATGGGGAAACTACGGCCCGCGGGCCAAGTCCGGCCCGCGGAAAGGTTTAATCCGGCCCGTTTAAGAGTGCCGTCGTGAGAATGTTTGAACGCGTTCTTACTTCGTAATGTGACGACCCGCATAAAAACTACCTACCTACGATTAAGCATTATTCTTTGGCCCGCTACGATTGTCTGGTTATTACAAATGGCCCGTCTTAAAAAAAGTTTCCCCACCACTGACCTAAGTAGTATATTTTAAATGTCACATTAAATCAGTGTTTTGTACGCCTGGCGCATGAAGTAAAATTTCGAGTTTAGAAAAGCCTGAAAATTTGGTTTGGTCGCGTAGCGCGAAGCGACCAAACCAAATTTTCAGGCTTTTCTAAACTCGAAATTTTACTTCATGCTTAATCAAGGAGTGGAAAACCCTTGATTTAGTTTCAAATTGCCAAATTTAACCTAAGAAATCGTAAATCAATCTAATCTAAAAACAGTTGAAAATTACGTAATTTTACAAATCTTGATAGTGTTAGGTTATATGACAGACTACCCTAATTCTAGCTAGCCAAGCATTCAACTTGACCTAAGAAAATGGTAACCTAAGTTACCCTGAAAATAATTACGCATAATCTAACCCAACTTTACAATCTGTTACCTAACCTAACAAATTAAACAAGATTTTAAATATTTCATTGTATAATTCAACATCCGGAGGTTTATTTGCACGGGAAGTAGTTGTTTCAATGGGTATTTATTTTCTCAAGTTGTATTAATAATTAAGACGTATTGTTTGCATTTTACACGACTATTTTCGTAATTTTATATATTATGTTCAAAGTGTGCAAAATATAAGAAGCTTAAGCATATTTTCTAGAATTCGAATAGTTTTGAATTTGAATTATTATTTTTTAACCTAACCCTATTACAAATGCCAACTATTTGGAATATTTTCCGGATACTTAGTTTTCCTCACCCTTTGTTAAGTTGGTTGTTGATTGCTTTAATATCTGGCGATTACTAAAACTCATGTAACTAACAATTAACATACGAAATTAACCTGAAAGTTTTTTAGGTTAGATAGCTTACTTTAGTAACTGACAATTAATGTAACTTAAATATTGTTAATGATGACCTGGCATATCTCCAGCTTAACTGACAGCTAGTTAAATTAGTTTGCTGAATTCAAGGTTAGGATGGTTGCCAGTTACATAGTGTACTTGTTCTTTAGAGAATAACTGGCAGTAAAACATTCTAAATAACTTAACCTATAAATTGTGAACCTACTCAACTTACTCTATCTGCATTAAATAACTTTTAACTCTAGTAACCAGAAAATAACCTACTTTTAGTAAGTTATCTAAAGTAACATGGAACTGGGTCGCTATAAATTGGGTTTTTAAAAAGTGGGACACACTGTTTAAAAGTTTAAGAAGCGCTGCTTTAGAGGATAGAGTATACGTGGCAGTAATACATTCTAAATAACCTAACCTATAAATTGTCAACTATCTTAGCTTAATTTATCTGAATTAGGTAAATTCTAACTCTAGTAACTAGAATATAACCTATTTTTAGTAAGTTATATAAAGTAGCATTGAACTGGGTCGTTGTAATTGGGTTTTTAAAAAGTGGGACACAATGTTTAAAAGTTTGAGAAGCTCTGCTTTAGAGGATAGAGTATAACTGGCAGTAACACATTCTAAATAACTTAACCTATAAATTGTGAACCTACTCAACTTAATCTATCTGCATTAAATAACTTTTAACTCTAGTAACTAAAAAATAACCTACTTTTAGTAAGTTATCTAAAGTAACATTGAACTGGGTCGCTATAAATTGGGTTTTTAAAAAGTGGGACACAATGTTTAAAAGTTTAAGAAGCGCTGCTTTAGAGGATAAAGTATAACTGGCAGTAATACATTCTAAATAACTTAACCTATAAATTGTCAACCATCTTAGCTTAATCTATCTGAATTAGGTAAATTCTAACTCAAGTAACGAGAAAATAACCTATTTTTAGTAAGTTATATAAAGTAGCATTGAACTGGGTCGTTGTAAATTGGGTTTTTAAAAAGTGGGACACAATGTTTAAAAGTTTGAGAAGCTCTACTTTAAAGAATAGAGTATAACTGGCAGAAACACATTCTAAATAACTTAACCTATAAATTGTCAACCAACTTAACTTAATCTATCTGAATTAAGTAACTTTTCACTCTAGTCACTAAAAAATAACCTATTTTTAGTAAGTTATCTGAACTAACATTGAGCTGGGTCGCTATAAATTGAGATTTTAAAAAGTGGGACACAATGTTTAAAAGTTTGAGAAGCTCTGCTTTAGAGGATAGAGTATACTGGCAGTAACACATTCTAAATAACTTACTGGCAGTAACACATTCTAAATAACTTAACCTATTAATTGTCAACCAACTTAACTTAATCTATCTGAATTAAGTAACTTTTAACTCTAGTAACTAGAAAATAAATTATTTTTAGTAAGTTATCTAAACTAACATTGAAATGGGTCGCTATAAATTGGGTATTTGAAAGATAGGGCGCAATGTTTAAAAGTTTGAGAAGCGCTGCTTTAGAGGATTCGAAAGACGTGTTCGACTACTTCAGTGAAAAAGGATCTAAGATCTGGATTCGTTTGAATCCTTATAAAAGAATTCGAATCCTTCAAAGGGATTAAAATTTTCAAAAATAATTTGAATTCATTGTGAAGATTCGCACGAAAAATCGTGTTTTAGTGTATTATTCGCCAGGCGCATCAAGTACCATTTTATGTTTAGAAAATCCTAAAAATTAATTTGCATTTGGATGTCTTTTCTAAACTCGATATTTTACGTCATTCTTAATTAAAACGCAGAAATACTCGCTAGAAGCTTCAATTTGAATGCTTTTATAAAAACACCAAATGACTAAACATTTATTTTAAAAAAAATCTATGTTTCATAATTGGAAGTGATTTATTATCGCATACTCAAGTTGTGTTTAATACTTTTTAATAATAAAATGATATTTATATTTTTTTTTATAATAAAAAGCAAGGGTCTCCAGTCCCTGATTAAGCATGAAGTAAAATTTCGACGAGAAAGGTCTGAAAATTTGGTTTGGTCGCTTAGCGCGAAGCGCGGAGCGACCAAACCAAATCATCAGGCTTTTATAAACTCGAAATTTTACTTCATGCCCCAGGCGTATAAAACACTGATTTAACGTGAAGTTCAAGAGCACATGCATCTTTAATTAGAATAATATAAACTAGTAGCGATGTTATTAATTGTAATCAAAATGTATAAAATTGTCCATTATATAACGAGCCATATTTAAAAATTTGCGCGTCCAAATCCAAATTCTTCGGGCTTTTCTCAACTCGAAATTTTACTTCATGCTGAGTAGTGGAAAACACTCGTTAGATAACTTTTTCAAGTTTTTAATTGATGAATAAACACTCGATTGTTTTCAAGATTTTCGTCAATTTTTAAAATGTTAGCAGTTTTCGTGACGTTCCATCATTATCATTAATTTAAAAAAATAATAGGCTTTTATATATTAATTAATATGTGGTGTGCCTCAAGGCTCACACCATGGACCATTTTATGCACGAGGCGGCGAAAACACTGATTTAATTCAAGTTAAAAATATATAACTGTACTTATATTTATTGTTCATAGAGAACTCAGCTTAATAGAATTTCTGATATGATGTTATCAGTAAAAATGTGAAAAGGTTAGAAGCAGTTGTTTGTCTTTTTTAAATTTTGTAGTAAAACGATAAAAACAAAATCACTGTTTATTTCTGTAGTCATTTCAGAATTTATGATTTTTTGATATCATCCCTCAAGGGGAGCATCGTTCCCTTCTCTGTTCCCTCTTGGCTATGCCCATGATTTTTATAGTGTAATCGAATATAACTGATGCAGTTGGCAGCAGTCAAATTTAGAGTTTGTTTTTCTATAGTTTGGAAACAGTTGGTGATTGATTAACTCATTAAACGCTATTGATGCAATAAACGCAATACTATTATTTTAATTTTTTGAAATTACTAAATAATACATACATAATACATTTTTTTCATTGACCTGACTTGAGATTGCGCGAAGTAAAATATAAACATTTTGTTATTTACATATTTTGATTATTACTTATTTAGAAAAAAGTGTTCAGTATATTTTTTTTATTTATTTATTTTTTTAAATTTATTTATTCTCTCACGGGAAACCCCTTTTACAAAGAATATGTACAAAATAATAACGAAAATATTTCTAACTTCATAATATTTAAGTGTTTTGTACGCGTGGCGCATGAAGTAAAATTTCGAGTTTAGAAAAGCCTGAAAATTTGGTTTGGCCGCTCCGCTTCGCGGAGCGACCAAACCAAATTTTCAGGCTTTTCTAAACTCGAAATTTTACTTCATGCTTAATCTGGGAGTGGAAACACTCGTTCGAAACTTTATTTTCAGTGCTTGTATAAAATCGACAAATGTCTGAAATATTACAGCGTATGCAATACGTAAATTTAAATGAAAAATTCCTAGTATTTAATATAATAAGTAATTCATACAAATCATAAAAAGAAGTGCAGAGTTAATGAAGTTAGAAATATTATCGTTATTATTTTGTACATATTCTTTGTAAAATCGCATTTTATCAAAAATCAATTTTTAGAGTTAACTTTATAATTGCTCGGCCGTTAATGAGTTAAAGAACAATAAAGAGACACGGTTTTTAAATATACCTTTAAATATAAACAGTTTATTTAAGTGATCTCACAGCAAATTCCTTTAAAACAAAAATGAACAAGAAGATTATTAGGAAACTAATAAAACTTATGAATATAACTAGTTTGTGTTTGTTTCGCATT
The DNA here is from genome assembly GCA_932526585.2 of Philonthus cognatus. Classification (NCBI taxonomy): domain Eukaryota; kingdom Metazoa; phylum Arthropoda; class Insecta; order Coleoptera; family Staphylinidae; genus Philonthus; species Philonthus cognatus. The sequence continues at coordinate 49,481,160 of OW052247.1, read as the reverse complement.
TTCATTAAGATATCAGTATTGTCATTAGAAGTTCTAATAGCTGTGTAACGAGAGTTTTCCACTCCTCGATTAAGCATGAAGTAAAATTTCGAGTTTAGAAAAGCCTGAAAATTTGGATTTGCCGGGGCGCGCGAGCGAAGCGAGTCGCGCCCCGGCAAATCCAAATTTTCAGGCTTTTCTAAACTCGAAATTTTACTTCATGCGCCATGCGTATAAAACACTAATTTCAAGTGAATATAATTATTCATTCAAATGAAGTGCAAAATTTTATTTAAAATCAACTTTTAGAGTTTACTCTATAATTAATCGAAGAATTGATTAGTAAGGCTGATAAATGTTGATACTTCATCTTCATTTTTATGTAAATAAAACAATTTAAACACTTCTTTCCAATATATAATAATCCGTTTTATTAGTCCGTTAATGGGTTAAAGAACAAAAACGAGACACGGTTTTTAAATATACCGTCAAATAATAACAGATTATTTATATAACTGGTCCCACAAAAATATGTATAGCCTTTTAGGCTTGAATTCCTTTAAATAAAAACAGTTTATTTAAGTGGTCCTACAAAAATATCTATAGCCTTTTGAGCTTGAATTTACGATTGGTCTCACGATACAATTTAAAACTAACATGTTCACGTTTGTATTTATTAATTGTTCGAACTTAATAACACATGTCATAATAATATATCAGCAGAAAGGTAAATCATTAGAGAAAAAGGAAAGACATAAATAAAGCGCAGCGCGATGACAACAGTGTGGTCCCGACGTGAAAAGAGACGGACCGTAGAAAAGGGTCTTAAAAATGTTACCTGGCCCATGCCAGTTGTTTACACATCAGAACAAGCAATTCTTGAACCTCATCCGAATCCTTTTTAATACCCACCTCAAACTGGCCGGCTGTAATTCACATGCAGGGGGGCTCATCTTATAAACGTAGTATTGTATAGTATTCCAGATAGGAGTGGTCCTCGGCAATCCCCCAGCTGATTAAACCCACACACCGAATTTAAAAAGCATCGAGATTCGAGCCGTTCCACTGCAAGGTTAACAATCATTATATGAAGACCTTTCCAAGTGGTCTACCAATCAGTGTTGAATTATAGGGATGAAATTTCTTGTTTTCTCTCTGTAAGGTGAACAGGACGTGGGCTGCAAGTGTTGGATTCACCTAGATCTATTGGAACAGGTGGTGTTTTGATTTTGTGTACGGTTGAGGGAATAAAAAGGGGGAGATTTTGGGTATAGTGGTTTTAGCAGCGTTGAACGGTAACGCGACACGTTTAAAGGATTCAGCATAAATCATCCGCTTATCTTATCCACCGACGCAACTAACTGGTCCTAGTTGTGAATCGGGGGAGCTTTTGATTATATCATAACTGTTAATTTGGGGGACATCAATTATACCATACTTGTCTGCTATTCTAAATCCAATCAAGTTCAAATTAAGTTGATTTTAAATAGACAAACAGTGGCGTATCGACGCCACCGCTGGCCAGTGTTTGAAATATTCTAATACATCAGTTTTAAAATTCTAAGGGGCGAACTACTGAAATTGGCTCCACTAACAAAACCGACAGAAAAGGCGACACTTTAAAATAATCAAGTGTGATCAACACAGCAACCGATTGCAAAATAAAATGATATAAGATTAATATATTGATTATTCATATAGTTGTTTTCTAGAAGTCACAGAGAAAGAGCAACAAAATTAAAAATAAAAATAAATATTCACGTTTTTAAAAATAACTTTTAAATAAAAGGAGAAACGACTAAAAGTACCGGGTGTTTGATTAATTAACCCATTAAACGCCATTGATGCATACACGCAACATTATTAATTTTTTGTTAAATAAATTACTAAATAAGTTAATTTGATTTATTATATTATTTGACCTGACTTGAAAATGTATGAAGAAAAATGTAAATATTTTTTTATTTAAATATTTTGATTTTTACTTATTTAAAAAAAAAATGTTAGTGTATTTCTAACTTCACAATATTTTAGTGTTGAATGCGCGTGGCGCATGAAGTAAAATTTCGAGTTTAGAAAAGCCTGAAAATTTGGTTTGGCCGCTCCGCTTCGCGGAGCGACCAAACCAAATTTTCAGGCTTTTCTAAACTCGAAATTTTACTTCATGCTTAGTCTGGGAGTGGAATCACTCGTTCTAAACTTCATACTGCACGTTTTTATATAAAATGACGAATGCCTGAAATTTTACAGAATATACATTATGTATATTTAAAAGAAAATTCACAGTATGTAGCACAATAAGTCATTTATAGATATTATAAAAATAAGTACAGAATTTTAGCTAAAATCAACTTTTAGAGTTATATCTATAATTGCTCGCCCGTTAATGGGTTAAACGTGGCCAATGGCTGTATCTAGGAAACTATACATCGTAGCATATTGCGGTGAAAAATTTAATTGTAAAGGTGGCCAAGAGAAATCTCTGGAAATTATTTTAAGTTCATATCTTCGCCGTAAGAGGACGCTCTCTCTATAGTGGAGGATTAAAGCAATTTTTATCAAATTAATTCCAAATTAAGTGATGTGAAAATTATGAAAATCCTAGTCTACGGTAAATTTTACCTAATTTTAACTATCTTCTCGTTTTCTTATGTTTCACATAAGATGCACGGGAGAACGTAATTATCTAATTATTTAAATGGCTTTAACTTTTTTTCAGGTTCCAATAAATTTAATAAATTTGGGCTCATTTGATAGATAATTGAATGCACTTTGAAACATAATTCACTCTGATTTATTTTAGTTTCGATATTAAGCGCCAGAGGGTGCGATTGAAACAATCACCGTATTTTCTCTATTTTCTTTAAATCTCTAAATTGGCAAGTATACGTAACTTACGATAGTGAGTTAAAATGAGAAATAGTGTGAAAAACTGGGAAAAACCAATCCCGCTATCTTCATCCTAACCGGAGATATATTGCAAACTGTGCAGAATGGGATATTTTGTACTAATAGGGCCCTCTGGTGATCTGGACACTAAATTAAATTAGAATACGCAGAGTTTAAAAGTGCATTCAATTATTTATTAAATTAGTCAAAGTTTATTAAATTTGGTTAAACCTAACTAAAGTGATAATCATTGTAATAATTAGAATTTTTCATTCTCCTCTGCATCCAATGTGAAAGCAAAAAAAGTGAAAGTAGTTAAAATAAAGTAAAATTTAGAGTAGATTAAGATTTACATATTTTTAACATATGAAGCTTAATTTGGCGTTTAGAATACCATATTTTTTTTCCTTTGCGGTAAAAATTGCGGCCTCTACCCGCGAAGCTAGATTTAGTTATTGCATCCGTTTTCTTTTGTTATGTTTTGTTTGTTATTTTTCCAATAAAGTATTGTAGTAAGTCTTTTCAATTGTAGTAAACATACTCTGTTTTTAACATACTACTAAACTTAAATATTCTCATAATCTACTATAATCTGAGATTTTAAATAATCATGGATTTACTTTACTTGCCAAAACATATAAATGGGAAAACGTGATCTCTGTTATTCTTTCAATTATTATTGTTTTTGGCCTCTTGAACGTAAAACAAAAGAGCCCAAAAGCTTACTACATTTTTTTAAAGTGCGTGGTTGAAAATGGGCAAATCTACCAAACTTTTTACTATATCTTCGGTTAGGATAAAGATAGCAGGATGAGGTTTTGACCATTTTTCTCGATATTTTTTTCTGCAACAAATCAACATAGGGGCCGCACTGGGTAAGGTACAGAGATCAGCCGAACTGCTCATAACAGGCGCGGTTAGATCTACCCCCTCCAAAGCGCTAGATGTAATACTAAATCTAGCTCCTGTTGACCTTTACTGCAGGTATGCTGCAGCTACCACAGCGATCAGGATCAACTCGGTCGGGATATGGAATAGTAGCAAACAGGGCCATGGAAGGATCCTGAATGAGCTTGTCGATATCCCACTGAGGACTGATAGCTGTCTTCCAGAACTTACCTTTGGGAACAAGTTCTCCATTTCCATCCCGGACAAAACCGAATGGGCAGAGGGCAAGATTGTTCAGGGAAATTAAGTCTGGCTCTTCACGGATGGCTCCAAGTCCGAAAACAGAGTAGGGGGTGGAATTTTCTCACATGAGTTCAATCTCAAAAAATCTTATCGACTCCCAAACCACTGCAGCGTCCTACAGGCGGAAGTCATGGCTATCCGAGTGGCAGTGGACTGGATAGGTAAAACCGACCTTCAGGTAAACCATATCAGGTTCGTCACCGACAGCCAGGCCGCCATTAAGACATTAAATAGTCCCTACTGCACCTCCAAGGTGGTCAGAGACTGCAGGAAAGTGCTTAACAAGCTCGCTAACAGCTGTGATGTGGGGCTCATCTGGGTACCAGGTCACAGTGATATCAAGGGAAACTCAATTGCCGACGGCCTCGCAAGAGGAAGGGGGCAAGGATGAGAGACCTATCTACTGAACTTTCCGCCGACATTCCTCTTGGGGAATGCAAGAGACTATTAAGGGATCAAATGACATCATGGGTTAACCTTAGGTGGAAGGAAGAAGACACGTGTCACATAACAAGGCAGCTATGGCCTATGTGTGACACTATAAACAGTAAAAGATTAATTGCACTTAGCAGAATCGACATAAGGAAGGCAGTAGGCATCATCGCGGGTCACTGTTTTCTGGGTGGACACGCACAAAAGATGGGTCTCAAATACAATGACTACTGCAGAGAATGCCTAGATGAGGAGGAGGAAGAAAAAGTACTCCACTATCTAGGTCAATGTCCTGCTCTTGAGGGGAAACGAATGAAGTACCTCGGTCTGCACCACGCAAGTGAACTGGCGGAGCTATCACCTATAAAGGTGGGAGATCTGATCGGATTCATTAGGTGCTCAAATTGGGTTTTATAGGGGAAGGATCTCTCATGGTATCACAACGGGCCCTATGGGCCTAAGTGAACAGCCTCGGCTGTTGCCATATAAACCTAACCTAACCTAATCAACATAGGGGAACTAAAGCTTACTATTTGAAATGTTTAAGAAAAGCTATAAAATATGGTGGTTATTTTAAAAGCGCCCTCTGGCGCTCACTATAAGAACTAAAGTAAACGAGAGTGAAATGTGATTTAATGAGCTTTCAATTACCTATCAAATAAGACTAATTTGAATAATTTCGGTTAATCCTAACCAAAGTTGTATGATGTTTAATGATCACACTTTTCCGCTCTCCCCTACTTCATATGTGTGAGATAAAGAAACAAGTGAGTAGCTAAAATTGAATGAAAGTCAGCGTAGATGTTACGCCATCTAGCGGCGGAGGTAGGAACCTAAACATGATTTCCAGTGATATCTTTTTGCCACTTTTGGTATGCAATTTTTTACCCCAACATGCTACTCTGCATAGTTTCCGAGATACAGCCGGTGGCCACGCTTATTCAAACACCGGGTATATACCGGGTAAATGTTTATTTCTTGATTATCTACAACTTTTATTTAAAATAATTACAATTACGTTAATCATTTACGAGATACGAAGAAAACGTTAAGAGTAAACATAAACAATAAGAGTAAACTTTTACTTCCAGTTTTCGCATTTTATCCAAAAGGTAATCAGTTCGAGATATTGTGGAGTAGAACTCAAATGTAAAATTTGATAAAAATCTTATGAGCCGTTTTCGCTGAAATCTTTACCCTACTGCGGAAGGATTCGGAGCCAAATTGTTATGGTCCTTTGAAATTAATTTATCGTAGATAGTTGAGGCACTTAATTTTTGAAAATTCATGATCACTTAAATAAAACACTTAATGATTTTCAACTGCTTCTTCAGGTGAAGAACTTATAACAATTGTGAAATACACAATTAGTTGAAAATCATTAAGTGTTTTCTTTAAGTGAAATTAATTTAAGCAAATATTATGAAAATAAAGTATGTTTTCAACATTCAATAATATTTGTTTAAATTGAATACATTTTCAATAAATAAAAACACCCAGTCCACCAATTCAAAGTTTTTTTAATAAGTAATTGTATGCTGAATTAACTTCATATACGTACGTATGCATATTTCCCCTCGGAAAGTTTTATTAAATCCAGCGTTTGTATGAATACCAAATGTCGCAAGGCTTTTGATTCTATTTGCACTAAAATATTTGATATTCGCGACACATAACACAAGTTTCTTCTGTAATACGAGCAAGCGCTTTACTCTATGTTGATTTAATTTAGCAAATGGAGTGGTATGAAACCTATTTTAATTAAAATAAATAAACTTGTTTTGTTTTAATACAACATAATAAACAAAAAGTAATATAAACCTACAAAATTATTAAGTCGTTTATTTTGGAAGTGGTCTAACTCAATTTTCTCAATTTTTTGTTGTTGACTGAATTTTGTAAATGTTTCTTTATGTGTTGCGTGAAGATGAATTTAATATTCAATGAAATAAGTAATCCTTTTTCTCCACTGGTTTATTTTAATCACTGGATACACATTTCATTCACCAAATAAACAGTTTTAATAGTGGTACTAAAGTTTAGTACAACTATTAATAGTTGTACTAAAGTTTAAAATCAGTGTTTTATATGCGTGGCGCATGAAGTAATGTTTCGAGTTTAAGACTTGAAATTAAATTATTTAAAAAAACTAACGATTATTAGAAAAGAAAAACAAGTAATCCTTTTTCTCCAACTTTAGTATAACTATTAACAGTTGTACTAATCTTTAGTACAACTATTAAAAATGTTCACTTGGTGAACGAAATGTACTTTTCTGAAAATCGTTCGTTTTTTTAAATAATTTAATTTCAAGTCTTAAACGAGTGTTTTCCACTCCCAGATTAAGCATGAAGTAAAATTTCGAGTTTAGAAAAGCCTGAAAATTTGGTTTGGTCGCGTAGCGCGAAGCGCGGAGCGGCCAAACCAAATTTTCAGGCTTTTCTAAACTCCAAATTTTACTTCATGCGCCACGCGGATAAAACACTAATTTTAGGTGAAGTTCAAAATATTCTACTAAAGCAGTATACTAAAAACGTGTATTCCGAACATCACATCACATCAGTGTTTAGTACGCGTGGCGCATGAAGTAAAATTTCGAGTTTAGAAAAGCCTGAAAATTTGGTTTGGCCGCTCCGCGCTTCGCGCTACGCGACCAAACCAAATTTTCTGGCTTTTCTAAACTCGAAATTTTACTTCATGCTTAATCTGGGAGTAGAAAACACTCCTTTAAGACTTGAAATTAAATTATTTAAAAAAACGAACGATTATTAGAAAAGAAAAACAAGTAATCCTTTTTCTTCAACTTTAGTACAACTATTAACAGTTGTACTAATCTTTAGTACAACTATTAAAAATGTTCACAAAAATGTTTACAATGTTAACAAAATGTGCATCTGGTGATTAAAATAAACCAGTGGAGAAAAATGATGACTTGTTTCATTTAATATTGAACTTTGTAAAATAATATAAAAATCATGCCATTATTTTTGATTTCAATACATTTTTACAGTATTAGTAATTTGTTTCATGATTTCCGTTAATTTTTGTCTCAGTTGACAAATATTAATAATTCTTTTTATATTCAGATATGTTATATGATTTCTGTATATTTTTATTTATTTATTTATTTATTTATTTTAACGGTGGGCCATTACATAATAAAATAACAATAGTCTTTTAACAAATCGAAATAATCGCACAATATCACACAAACAATGTGAATAACGACTAAAACTAAATTTATATACAAATACAAGTATGCATACATGGAATCATACATACTATAACACTACGTACTACATTCAAGCACATTTTTACAATTACGCTTGAAACATTGTAAGCTTACACCAAAAACATCTATCAATCTACAATATGTATTAATATTATCAATTAATGCATTCCTAGGGCTGTTGGATGCATAATTTGTTGCGTGATACTTGCTAGCAAGTAGTTGTTGATGCCTAGTTAAGCGTGTAGGTACATATAGTGAAATTGATGCAAGTATTACAGAACAATTTATTCTGCTATTTAATATGCGGTACGCAAAACACAAGGAAAAGTACACTCTTCGTTTAATTAATGGAAGAAGTCCAAGATATTTAAGTATCATATTATAATCATGATAAAATAGATGACATCGAAAACAAATCAATTTTATCATTTTTCGTTGCACATTTTCTAGACGATCCACATGACATTTATAATGAGGTGACCATATAATTGCGCAATAATCTATAATAGGCCTTACAATAGATATATAGAGAGATATAAATGTTCTAATAGAATTAAAATTTGAGCTAAATCTTCGTATAAATCCAAATATCTGTAATGCTTTAGCAGAGATTTTGTTGATGTGATCATTAAACTGTAGTTTAGCATCAAACAAAACCCCCAAATCATTAATTGAATCAACTCTCTCGAGGAAACTATTATTTAATGAATTATCAAAAGCTAATATTGAATCTTTTTTACGTGAAAACCGCATGGACTTGCATTTTTTTATATTTAAATAGAGATTATTATCATTACACCAAACCATAATCTGATTTAAATCATTTTGAAGAGTATTATAGTCATATATGGACTTTATATTGCGAAATACTTTCATATCGTCTGCATAGAGAAGAATATTAGAAGTAAGATGTTTGCCAATATCATTCACAAATATAAGAAAAAGTAACGGCCCTAAGTGAGAGCCTTGTGGCACCCCTGAGGTTGCATCAATTATGATATCAGATGTGATGTTATTTACTTTGACCAACATTTTCCTTTTACAGATAAAGGACCGTAGCCACTCAAGCATGCGTCCCGAAACACCATATGAGCAAAGTTTATACAGAAGCCTCGTATGATTAACCCTGTCGAAGGCTTTGGAGAAGTCGGTGTAGACAGAATCTACAACTGAGCCTTCTTCCAAAGTATCCGATATAAAGTTTGAATAAATAAAGAGATTCGATTCTGTAGATCTTGATGGAAAGAATCCATGTTGTTGATCAATTATTGTGGATGAAAAGTGCAGCATCATATGTTTATATACAATCTTGTCAAACAGTTTCGGAATACAAGATTGAATGGCTATAGGACGATAATTGTGTACATCTTTTTTGACACCCGACCTAAAAGCAGGAACGACATAGCAACGTTTCCAGACATCAGGGAACTTACCATCTTGAAGAGATTTGTTAAACAGCCAGGTTAGAGGAAGGCATAACACATTAGCACATGATTTAATTATTGATGGAGGAATTCCATCCGGACCAGGAGAACTGTTTATCTTGATATCAGAACTTAATTCTACGATATCAGATTCAGTAAGCTGAAGATAATTAAAAATTATATTTGATTCTACGGTAAAAATAGGACCCACACAAGAAATATCTGAGTGGGACTCTTGAAAAAAATGGGCGAATAAATTGGCTATATCTTTATTAGAAGTAGCTATCGATGTTCCTTTGTGCATGCATGAAGGAAAAGTACCAACACTATCCCTTTTGGATTTGCAGTATTTCCAAAAGGCATTAACATTATTTGGTATGTTATTTTCAATATCACGAATGTAGATAAGGTGGTCATTTTGAATTAGTCTTTTGCAATCTGCTCTTAATTTAGAGAAGGTGTTATAGTCTTGAATACACCCAGTATTCTTGAATTTTATATGCGCAAGACGTTTATCTTTAATTAAGTCAATTAACGACGGCGAAAACCATTTAGGAAAATGGGACTTTAATTTTCTCCTAGCTGGAACATGTTTATGCAAAATATTGTATAATATTTCATAAAAAATATCAACAGCATTGTCAATACCATGAGATTCTAAATAGTACATCCAATTTACACTGCTCATTTCATTACAAATAGCATTAATATTACAGTTCGTAAAGTCCAAATAAAATTCCTCATTTGAATTATCATTAGCAATTGCAGCATCAAAGTCTATATGCAAAGGCGGGTGATAACCATCAGGCTTACATAAAGGGTCACCTATGGCGCAACTTATATGAGGATTATTAGAAAATATTAGATCTAAAACATTACAAGAACTATTTATGTTGTTATTAAATTGATATAGCCCATTGCTCATAACACTATCACACAAAACCCGGGCACAAGCACTTTCAAGACTAGTTGGTAAGAATCCCACGCAGTCTTCTTCTGGAATCCAGCCAACACTAGACAAGTTGAAATCTCCAACCTCAAATAACGTAAGATCTTCATATTTATTGATGATATCTGATAATGTATTTACGTGTTCAGTATAAGTGTCCTCATGAGATCGTGGAGGCAGATAAACACAGCCAATAATATAAGAATTATTAATTAAAATCCAAATCTCCTCCCGATTTCGAGTATTGATTGATATTATTGACGAATGTAGATTCCTCTTCACAGCGATAAAAACCCCTCCACCTCTGCTAGTATCATTCGCAGCATAATCACGATCACAACGATGTAATATATAACGATCATCAATAATTTCATTATCTGAAATATTGTGATGTAACCATGATTCAGTTACACATATAATGTCATAATCATTGGCTAGAGTATTATTATAAAATTCGAAGAGTTTTGTTCTAAGACCACGCACATTTTGATAGAAGATCGATAATTTTCTTATATTTCTGTTTGTTGTATCCCGGCAGTTTGAAAATGGCGGTTTTGGCGAGGTATAAACTCTTTTAGAGCCACACCTGGAGGCCACTTCGAAGAGTCCATAAGAGAATCAAAGTGAGGTTCATCAACTCCAAGTTTAAAAGATGAAGATTGATCAGAATTCATAAGGCGAAAACATTTAATATCCGCATTTACATTTAATATTGTTTTAGCATGATTAACAATCGTTTTAGGTTCAACGTTAGGTTCTTCTAGTATTTTTTTTTTAAATACATACATGCATGCATAAGCTGTATCTTTTCTGATAATCTTTCATTCTTTATAAAAAATTAATTTCAAGTCTTAAACGAGTGTTTTCCACTACCAGATTAAGCATGAAGTAAAATTTCGAGTTTAGAAAAGCCTGAAAATTTGGTTTGGTCGCGTATCATGATTTCAGTCAGTTTTTTGATCACTTCTTTCTTATTTTTTCAATGTAATTGATTTTTATTTGAAATTGTCAATTCTCGCAAAATTTTAATAATGTATTTATTATTCTATAACATTCATATATTGAATTTAAACGAGTGTTTTCCACTCCCGGACTAAGCATGAAGTAAAATTTCGAGTTTAGAAAAGCCCCGTGAAAATTTTCTGGGCTTTTCTAAACTAGAAATTTTACTTCATGCTTCGTCTGGGAGTGGAAAACACTCGTTTAAATTCAGCCTATTTTCTGTAAATCTTTAGATATTCCTTGCTTTATTTAGTACAATTCGAAGCTTTAAACGAGTGTTTTCCACTCCCAGACTAAGCATGAAGTAAAATTTCGAGTTTAGAAAAGCCCCGTGAAAATTTGTCGAGGGTCGCGCAGCGACCCGAGACAAATTTTCTGGGCTTTTCTAAACTCGAAATTTTACTTCATGCGCTACGCGTATAAAACACTAAAATATTGCGAAATTCATGTATATTTGAACTTCACTTGAAATCAGTGTTTTATACGCACGCGTGGCGCATGAAGTTACATTTCGAGTTTAGAAAAGCCCAGAAAATTTGTCTCTGGTCGCTGCGCGACCCTCGACAAATTTTCACGGGGCTTTTCTAAACTCGAAATTTTACATCATGCTTAGTCTGGGAGTGGAAAACACTCGTTTCCATTCAAATTTAGCCTATTTTCTGTAAATCTTTGGATATTCCTTGTTTTTTTTTTTTTAGTACAATTCGAAGCTTTAAACGAGTGTTTTCCACTCCCAGACTAAGCATGAAGTAAAATTTCGAGTTTAGAAAAGCCCCGAGACAAATTTTCTGGGCTTTTCTAAACTCGAAATTTTACTTCATGCGCCACGCGTATAAAATACTAAAATATTGTGATATTTATGTATATTCGAAATTCACTTGAAATCTTTGTTTTATACGCGTGGCGCATGAAGTAAAATTTCGAGTTTAGAAAAGCCCAGAAAATTTGTCTCGGGTCGCTGCGCGACACTCGACAAATTTTCACGGGGCTTTTCTAAACTCGAAATTTTACTTCATGCTTAGTCTGGGAGTGGAAAACACTCGTTTAAAAATTTTCACAGGGCTTTTCTAAACTCGAAATTTTACTTCATGCTTAGTCTGGGAGTGGAAAACACTCGTTTAAAGCTTCAAATTAAACTTTTTAAAAAAACAACGAATGTTGGAAAATTTACAGCTTATGCATATGTTTACCTAAAAGAAAAATTCACTGTATTTAACACTACTTACGCCAGTATCCATTATCCGGGTAAGCAGTCCTTTCAGCTCATTGCTAAGATGCATTTTTTGACGAACTGCAGCCATTTTGCTGAGAAGTGAAATGTAATAGACACACTGTGATAAGGTTTTGACATATAGGGAAATGTAGTGGTATATAGGAAAATGTATTTGATAAATGGAAAATATATTTGAAAAATATTTTCTTGAATGGAGAGGTAACGACCTTGAAATATACTAAGCATATTTGTAACTTCTTTGATAGGTTTTGTTTAATTTTCATCTCTTTGCGAACAAAATAAACACAATTTTGACATGTATTGAATATCCACATTGAATGATAAATTGTATTCAATAGTGAAACAGTATTGAACGTGGATTAAATATCATTATTAAAAGATCAATAGTATTCATTTCTGATACAATATTGTACATGGATTAAATATCTATATTAAAAGATCAATGGTATTCATTATTGATATGATAATGTACAGATATTTAATATCTATTATTGAGTGTTCAATTATATTCGTTATTGTCACAATATTGTACAGAAATTGAATATCCATAGTTGATTTTCGTTGGAGATACAATATTGAAAAAACTAAATAATTTTTACACTGGATTGCATCTATAATAAATATTAACGTAGTATCAATAACCGCAAACTATATTATGACCATATTATGTGTATGTACATTGATCAACAATTTCAAGTTATAAATATAGATAAAATATTGCTGCAATGTAAATACTAGGTTCATTCCCACTAGGGATGTGTTTAAACTATAATACTATCAATAAAGTAACGAATACAAAATAATAATTAGTAATGGTATATTATTGTCTTTCCTATAATCACTTTAATAAATAAAAATCTCAATTCAAATAGCAATGTCTCAATTTAAATAGCATTCACAGTTTAGGTAAAAGTCGTAGTTAGAGTCGCAATCACGTTTTTCTTAGCGGTCATAGTTTAAGTAACAATCAGGTTTTAAGTTACAGTCACAGTTTAAGTGGAAATTACTTTTATGTAACAGTTTTGATTTAAAGTAGCAATCACGTGCTAAGTTACAGTTTAAGTAGCAATCACAGTTTAGGTAACAGTTGTGATTTAAAATAACAATCACGTTTTAAGTCACATAATTAGAAATGGTATATTATTTTGTCTTTCCTATAATCACTTTCACACAACAGTCTCAATTCAAATAACAATGTCTCAATTTAAATAGCAATCACAGTTTAGGTGAAAGTCGTATTTAGAGTCGCAATTACGTTTTACGTAACAGTCATACTTTAAGTAGCAATCACGTTTTAAGTCACAGTCACAGTTTAAATAGAAATCAAAGTTTAGGTAACAGTTTTGATATAAAGTAGCAATCACGTTTTAAATTACAATTTAAGTAGCAATCACGTTTTAACTTACAGTTTTAGTAGCAATTACAGTTTAGGTAATAGTTATGATTTAAAATAGCATTCACGCTTTAAGTAACATAATTAAATATGGTATATTATTGTCTTTCCTATAATCACTTTTATATAACAGTCTCAATTCAAATAGCAATGTCTCAATTTAAATAGCAATCACAGTTTAGGAAAAGTCGTAGTTAGAGTCGCAATGACCTTTTACGTAACAGTCATAGTAGTAATCACGTTTTAAGTCACAGTCACAGTTTAAGTAGAAATCATAGCTTAGGTAACAGTTTTGATTTTGTGTAGCAATCACGTTTTAAGTTACAGTTTAAGTAGCAATCACAGTTTAGGTAACAGTTGTGATTTAATATAACAATCACGTTTTAAGTCACATAATTAGACTTAATTAAACACAGTTATATTCCTTTCTTCACTTTTATTTTTCTTGCTAGATGTACATTTCGGGTACTAAGTACCCATTATCAATAGCTAACTGAATACAAACCGATAAATGTTTACAATATATACCTACTCGGACTAGGCGGAAAAACCAAAAAAGTAATTTGCATTTTGAAACGAATGCGGTATCTTGGAAATGGGGGTGTTGGGGATTATTCGGTTTCGGACTTGGGAGGGTTTACAATGATGTTAATGAGGGTTATCTGTTGGGTAATAAATTTAATAAGGGGTTCATTATTGAGCTTAAATCGAAATTGAGTAGTTCTGTCTTATTTTTCATCATTTCTATCGCTTCCAACATGTTTAATTGATAACTGCTGGATTCTTTTAATAATTTAACTTTATTTATGTTGAATTTATGGCCTGTTGTCAAAGTATGTTGAGCAATTGCTGATTTGTCAGGGTTTTGGCTTTTGATGTGGTACATATGTTCTCTGAATCTAATGTGCACGTTTCTTTTTGTTTGTCCAATATACAATTTAGTACAATTATTGCAATTGACTGAGTAAATCCCTGAATTCAGCAACTGGTCTTGTTTTTCAAATGTATTACCCAATAACATTTTAAGTTTGGTATTGGTGTAATGTGCAGGAATGAAATTGTATTTTTTGAATATTTTATTTAAATGTTGGTTGGTTTTTGGCTCATGAATTATTTTTATATATTTCTTATTGTTGTCTGTTTCTAAAATTGGGTCTAAAGTGGTTGTGGATTGGATGTTATGATGTCTTATGTGTCTGTTGATTAATTTTTGAATTGTTCTCTTATTATAGTTTAGATATTCTGCAATTTTAAATATGAATTTAAATTCTTTTTTCCAATTTTCTTTTGAAATTGGGAGTTTTACTGCTCTGTGGATCATGCTATTAAAAGAAGCTAATTTATGTTTAAATGGGCTGTGTGAACTTAAGTGAATATAATTGAAAGTGTGTGTGGGCTTTCTGAAAATATTGAAATCTAGTTTATTTTTGTTTCTAATTACTATTAAATCTAAAAATGGAAGTTCGTTGTTGAATTCTAATTCAAATGTGAAATTAATACTGGGGTATCTGTTGTTGAGGTTGTTGACAAATTGTTTGATATCTCTGTTTGGTTCAATAATAGCAAAAATATCATCTACGTATCTCATCCATATTCTAGGAAAATAATCTAGAGTGTTTTTGGCCTGATTTTCGAAATGGTTCATAAAAATGTTTGCTAAAAATGGCGAAAGCGGGTAGAATTTTCCGTTAAATTCAAATGTGTTAAAATCCATGACCATTTCGGTGAGTTTAATGTAATTATCTATTTTGTCTTTTGGGACGCAATTTTCAATTAATAAATCTTTTAAAATGTTAATAGTTATATCAATAGGTATACTGGGGAACAGTGACTCTACATCAAATGAAATTAATTGTTCATTTTGTTGAATATTTGTGTTGGTTAATTTGTTTGTGAATTGAAAAGAATCTTCAACGGAAAAGTCGTTATTTATTTTTAATTGTTGGAATTCACTTTGCAATTTTGTAAGTGGGTGCGTTGATATTGGAGACAATAGGTCTATATTTATTTCCCGGTTTATGGATTTTGGGTAGGCAATATAATTTTGGTAATTTTGGATTACTGATTTTTAATTTATATGCGAGCTTTTTATCAATTAAACATGTTGGAGTTTTGAGGAAGTTATTGATTTTGTTCGTATACGTTTTTAGAGGATTTTTTGTTAGTTCAACATATGCGCCGGATTCTAACATTTGTTTCACGTTGTCAAAATAATCAGATTTGTTGACAATTACAAT
Source organism: Philonthus cognatus (assembly GCA_932526585.2). NCBI lineage: Eukaryota > Metazoa > Arthropoda > Insecta > Coleoptera > Staphylinidae > Philonthus > Philonthus cognatus. Next base: position 49,465,198 of record OW052247.1, on the reverse strand, counting down.
CGCATTACCTTTATCCGACTTCAGGTAGAAAACGTCTTTTTCTTTAAGGTTTTTATTTCCGGGTTATATTTTCTGCGCTGACGGTTATCTTTGTTCTTCATTAAACATTTCTGTATTGTTTCTTTTGTGGTAATGTGGAACGCTGTTGCTTCTTCTTCTTTTAATTTCGTCGCGGCAATTTCCAGGTCGTTGATTAAATCCTCTATTGGTACCTGCTGGGGAGCTATTGAATGTTTCAGTCCTTTCTTCAGGATGTTTAGTTCTTCATTCGAGAAACTAACTGTTGACTTGTTGTGTTGTGGGGTTGAATGTTCATTAAATTCCCGAACTTGTTTGTGTTGATGGGTTAGTTTTTTCAGTTTTTTGTGAATGGTTATCGATTTGTTCTTGATTTTTGTATTTATTACGTTATGTAATTTTTGCAGGGATTCATCCCACTTTACAGGTGTGGTGTTTCTTGCGAGTTTCACATAATTAGAAATAGTATATTATTGTCTTTCCTATAATCACTTTTAAATTACAGTCTCAATTCAAATAGCAATATCTCAATTTAAATAAAAATCACAGTTTAGGTAAAAGTCGTAGTTAGAGTCGCAATCACGTTTTACGTAACAGTCATAGTTTAAGTAGCAATCACGATTTAGGTCACAGTCACAGTTTAAGTAGAAATCACAGTTTAGGTAACAGTTCCGATTTAAAGTGGAAATCACATTGTAGGTAACAGTTTTAATTTAAAGTAGCAATCACGTTTTAAGTTACAGTTTAAGTAGCAATCACAGTTTATGTAAGAGTTGTGATTTAAAATAGCAACCATGCTTTAAGTCAGAGTTTAAGTAGCAGTCACAGTTTATGTACCAGTTGTGATTTAAAGTAGCAATCAGATTTTAAGTCATAGTTTAAGTAGCAATCACAGATTAAGTAACAATTGTGATTTTAAGTAACAGTCGCAAGAACAGTCACAGAAAATAAGCCTATTAGTAACAGTTGCGAATTGTGTTTTTTTAATATGAGCGAAAAATCGCTGCTACGTGAAATACGTATCTTTCAACCCTAAAGTTTAGATAATTCCCTTTATACTTGAACATGTATATCATTAATTACATAAATGAGCTCTTGTGTATACACTATCATCCTTTAGTTGTTCCGTGCAATTATCTAGAAGATGGTCTTATATATCCGAAGCACAAAGGCTAAAAAAAAGTAAATTACTTATGTGGTCCTAGTTGTTCAAACGGAGACTACAAAAGGGGGGGACGGCACCCCATTCCAGAAGTTGTTAGTTGTTAAGAGACTTCTTATCTCGGTAATAGCGGAATTGCTGTGCAGCGAGGGGAGGCCTCTCCACTAATCAAAAGATTTTTTCCTCCTTTTTTCCCTACACTCAAAAGCGTTTCCCGTGTTTATCTTATCTCCCTGGATTAGTTTTAATGCAATTAGGTTTCCTCCTGCGCACATAATTCCTTTAAATTATGTTTAAATACAGTGTGTTGTTTTATTCTGAGTTCACTTAAAAATTGAAACTGTGCAAATATGTACAGGGAATTTTTGTTTGAAGTAGACATACCCCGACGCATTCTTTATAAATGTTAAAGCGTTTGTTGTTTTTATAAAAGTGTTCAATTTGAAACTTCTAACAAGTGTTTCGACTTCTTGGTTAAGCATGAAGTAAAATTTCGAGTTTAGAAAAGCCTGAAAATTTAGTTTAGTCGCGTAGCGAAGCAAAGCGACCAAACCAAATTTTGTATACGCCACGCGTAAAAAACACAGTTTTTAAGTGAAGTTAGAATATACATACATTTGACAATATTATAGTGTTTTATACGCGTGGCGCATGAAGTAAAATTTCGAGTTTAGAAAAGCCCAGAAAATTTGTCTCGGGTCGCTGCGCGACCCTCGACAAATTTTCACGGGGCTTTTCTAAACTCGAAATTTTACTTCATGCTTAGTCTAGGAGTGGAAAACACTTGTTAAAGCTTTAAATTGAACTTAAAAAAAAGGGAATATACGCAATTGTTGTATTAATTCCATGGTATGTCATTACTTTTATAAAATCACATTACTTTTTTTGATTATTTTAGCTGCAAATTTTCTGACATTCGTTGATTTTTAAAAGAGTTCAATTTGAAGCTTTAAATGAGTGTTTTCCACTCCCAGACTAAGCATGAAGTAAAATTTCGAGTTGAGAAAAGCCCCGTGAAAATTTGTCGAGGGTCGCGCAGCGACCCGAGACAAATTTTCTGGGCTTTTCTAAACTCGAAATTTTACTTCATGCGCCACGCGTATAAAACACAGATTTTAAGTGAAGTTGGAATATACATAAATTTTACATTATTATAGTGTTTTATACGCGTGGCGCATGAAGTAAAATTTCGAGTTTAGAAAAGCCCAGAAAATTTGTCTCGGGTCGCTGCGCGACCCTCGACAAATTTTCACGGGGCTTTTCTAATCTCGAAATTTTACTTCATGCTTAGTCTAGGAGTGGAAAACACTCGTTAAAGCTTTAAATTGAACTTAAAAAAAACAGGGAATATCCGCAATTGTTGTATCAATTCCATGGTATGTCATTATTTTTATAAAATCACATTACTTTTTTTAATTATTTTAGCTGCAAATTTTCTGACATTCGTTGATTTTTAAAAGAGTTCAATTTGAAGCTTTAAATGAGTGTTTTCCACTCCCAGACTAAGCATGAAGTAAAATTTCGAGTTTAGAAAAGCCCCGTGAAAATTTGTCGAGGGTCGCGCAGCGACCCGAGACAAATTTTCTGGGCTTTTCTAAACTCGAAATTTTACTTCATGCGCCACGCGTATAAAACACAGATTTTAAGTGAAGTTGGAATATACATAAATTTTACATTATTATAGTGTTTTATACGCGTGGCGCATGAAGTAAAATTTCGAGTTTAGAAAAGCCTAGAAAATTTGTCTCGGGTCGCTGCGCGACCCCCGACAAAGTTTCACAGGGCTTTTTTGAACTCGAAATTTTACTTCATGCTTAGTCTGGGAGTAGAAAACACTTGTTTAAAGCTTTAAATTGAACTTAAAAATAAACAGGGAATATACGCAATTGTTGTATTAATTCCATGGTATGTCATTATTTTTATAAAATCACATTACTTTTTTCAGTTATTTTAGCTGCAAATTTTCTGACATTCGTTGATTTTTAAAAGAGTTCAATTTGAAGCTTTAAATGAGTGTTTTCCACTCCCAGACTAAGCATGAAGTAAAATTTCGAGTTTAGAAAAGCCCCGTGAAAATTTGTCGAGGGTCGCGCAGCGACCCGAGACAAATTTTCTGGGCTTTTCTAAACTCGAAATATTACTTCATGCGCCACGCGTATAAAACACAGATTTTAGGTGAAGTTGGAATATACATAAATTTTACATTATTATAGTGTTTTATACGCGTGGCGCATGAAGTAAAATTTCGAGTTTAGAAAAGCCCAGAAAATTTGTCTCGGGTCGCTGCGCGACCCTCGACAAATTTTCACGGGGCTTTTCTAAACTCGAAATTTTACTTCATGCTTAGTCTAGGAGTGGAAAACACTTGTTAAAGCTTTAAATTGAACTTAAAAAAAAAACAGGGAATATCCGCAATTGTTGTATCAATTCCATGGTATGTCATTATTTTTATAAAATCACATTACTATTTTTAATTATTTTAGCTGCAAATTTTCTGTCATTCGTTGATTTTTAAAAGAGTTTAATTTGAAGCTTTAAATGAGTGTTTTCCACTCCCAGACTAAGCATGAAGTAAAATTTCGAATTTAGAAAAGCCCCGTGAAAATTTGTCGAGGGTCGCGCAGCGACCCGAGACAAATTTTCTGGGCTTTTCTAAACTCGAAATTTTACTTCATGCGCCACGCGTATAAAACACAGATTTTAAGTGGAGTTGGAATATACATAAATTTTACATTATTATAGTGTTTTATACGCGTGGCGCATGAAGTAAAATTTCGAGTTTAGAAAAGCCCAGAAAATTTGTCTCGGGTCGCTGCGCGACACTCGACAAATTTTCACGGGGCTTTTCTAATCTCGAAATTTTACTTCATGCTTAGTCTAGGAGTGGAAAACACTTGTTAAAGCTTTAAATTGAACTTAAAAAAAAAACAGGGAATATCCGCAATTGTTGTATCAATTCCATGGTATGTCATTATTTTTATAAAATCACATTACTTTTTTCAGTTGTTTTAGCTGCAAATTTTCTGACATTCGTTGATTTTTAAAAGAGTTCAATTTGAAGCTTTAAATGAGTGTTTTCCACTCCCAGACTAAGCATGAAGTAAAATTTCGAGTTTAGAAAAGCCCCGTGAAAATTTGTCGAGGGTCGCGCAGCGACCCGAGACAAATTTTCTGGGCTTTTCTAAACTCGAAATTTTACTTCATGCGCCACGCGTATAAAACACAGATTTTAAGTGAAGTTGGAATATACATAAATTTTACATTATTATAGTGTTTTATACGCGTGGCGCATGAAGTAAAATTTCGAGTTTAGAAAAGCCTAGAAAATTTGTCTCGGGTCGCTGCGCGACCCCCGACAAATTTTCACGGGGCTTTTCTGAACTCGAAATTTTACTTCATGCTTAGTCTGGGAGTAGAAAACACTTGTTTAAAGCTTTAAATTAAACTAAAAAAAAAAAAAAACAGGGAATATACGCAATTGTTGTATTAATTCCATGGTATGTCATTATTATTATAAAATCACATTACTTTTTCTCAATTATTTTAACTTAGAGAAACGTAAAGTGTTAAGTGTGAACATTCATAAATTTCGAATTTTTCCCTCTACAAAAAATGTGAAATACATTTTGTCTCTAAAATAAATAGGACAGCCAATATTTGAACACTTTAAGAGGAAGTCGACCGCTCTCTAAACGTATAAAACTAAGCATAATGCCGTCTTAATTACATCCTTGTTTAGGGATGAAATATTTTGAAATTATAGGTTTACTTCAAGAAAAGTACAATCTTTAAGCCCGTCTCAATAAAATATTTTATACTTTTACCGTTATTTCATAAAATAATATTAAACATTGGTAAACTAACGAAATTGCGTTCCTAATTTTATTTTTGTTAGCAGTATCTATAAAAAATATTGAGAAACTAAATTAGTCATATTGTAGATAATTCCTTTGCAAAGATATGTGATTTTTTTCATTTATTTATTTGGTTAAATATAGTCACTAGGATGTCGCGCGTAAAACAGTTTTCAAATGTTCTGAAACTTCAATATCGCGCGACATCTCAGTGAATTTATTGTACGATAGAAATAATTGAAAAAAATTTAAATTCTTTGAAAAGAATTCTTCTACAATGTGACTGATTTAGTTTTCCAATATTTTTTATAAATGTTGCAGAAAAAAATTATATTAAAAATGCGATTACGCTAGTTTAACAATGTTTGATATTTTTTTTAAAAGAACGGTCAAAGTGGGAAATATTTTATTAAGACAGGCATTAAGATTCCACTTTCCTTAAAGTATGCCTATTTTTTCAAAATATTTCATCCCTAAACAAGGATGTTATTAAGACGGCAGTTATGTTGCGTCCGCCAAGTCAACACCCGGTATATATACGTATAATCAGAGAAAATGCGAATTCAAGGGCAACTCTCTTCAAAATTTTAATAAGCGAAACTGCGATTATGAAAAAATCTAAGCGTTTTTATTTCTTTAATCCTAATTATAATCAACAAGTGATAAGTGAGAAAGTTATTCAAGAAATGAAAACGTAATAAAAATTTTGGTAACGACTTAAATTCAGTTTAAAAGCAAAATCAATACTCTACTATTATTTTATATCTATAACTCCACTTTTGCTAACTTTAAGTAATTAAAGATAAAATATTTATTTTTCAAGTTCAGAATAAATCAGTGTTGTATACGTCTAGCGCATGAAGTAAATATTTCAAAAATAGAAAATCCTGAAAATTTGGATTTGTAGAGCAACCGGTAACAGTAAGTCATTAATTGCTATTAATTGTCCATGTATTTACCTGGAAATAATAGGTAAACCACAAATTTGCACAATTACCAGTGATTAAAAAATCTACAAACAGTAATTAGAATTGATCAACTTCAATTAAAATGTATTATACCTATGCTAAATTTTACGAGGATATTTAAATCCATTAAACACATAACACAATAATCAGCATCTCGTTTCATGTTATAATTTCTGTTTGTGTTCTTATATTATTATTATCGGCTCTTTTTTATCATCTAGTCGCGGTCATGAATAATTCATGTGAAATTAGCCAATTACAATTACACGACATGACATATAGGAACATTAGAAGTCAAGTTTATACATTCAAGGTTAGCTCTTTTTTTTCGATCCCGTAAAAAGGTTTTGATTAATTTATTAGCGTGGAAAGTTACACGTTTTTTTTTTATTTTGCTTTTACATTCGTATTTACCTTAATGGTTATTACTATTTTAATTATTAATGAAACATTTTTTAATCTATGCGTGTGTTTGTGTTTCGATAGCACTACATTAAATTGATACTATATGAAAAAAAATAAGATATTTTTATAGCATTAATATTAAATTTAGAATTTTATAATTTAATGAATGAATGTATAAAATCGAATTTTACTAAAATCACATCTTTTATATTAGAGGATAACTAATTAATATTCGAATACATTAGTTTACAAAATGCTCAGCCTTATTTTGAACTTCACTTTAACCAGTGTTTTATACGCGTGGCGCATGAAGTAAAATTTCGAGTTTGGAAAGGCCTGAAAATTTGGAAATGCAGGTACGAAGGCACTTCACTGCGCGAACAAGCCAAACTTTCAAGCTTTTCTAAACTTGAAATTTTACTTCATGTTTAATCAAGGACTAAAAACACTTATTAGAAGCTTCAAATTCCTGCAAATTTACCATACGCTGTAGTTATCATGATATGTAAAATATACCTCAATGAATTATTCTCTGTACGTACATGTATGTATTTGATTTAATTTTTTGTATAAAACCCAATGTAGGATATTATTTTAGTGAAATGATGATAAACGATGATCTTGAAATAACATTTACATATTAAACGCAAACAGGCGGGGTACGAGTACGCATCCGAACAGTCCGCATTGTAATCGGTTTTGAGGGTTTATTTTTGCCTATTTCCCATCCGGCATTTGTTAGTTTTCGATATGAAGATGGAATTTATGTGTGTATGTGTGTGTGTGTGTGTGTGATGGAGGTGGTCGGGGGGAATGAAATGCAGTCGGGAATCAATTTAAAATTCAGCCCGGGGATTTGATCCGTTTCGAAAATATCGGGCATGCAGGCGGGCAGGTATTAGTTTTTTTTTTTTTAATTTTTTCGTTCATTTTTGGTCCGTTTTATGGGGCCGCGGGCATTTTCCTCCAATCCGCAAATCGCCGACGAAATTAATTAATAAATGCATCGGATGGACGTGTGCAGAATTTACGTGGATGTGTCTAGTTTGTTGTTGTTTTTTTTTTTAGGTTATTATTGCCTGCGAACGAGCGGAGCATAACTGAATCCATAAACTATACGCGAATTGACAAACTAATGTACAGTGAACCGTGCGTAACGCGAATGTAATCCATCTACTTGATACGAGGCTATGCTTGTAATTGAATTACTTTGTTTGAACTTTCAACTTACTAAATACTCATTCATGTTATTTTTTATTTTTAAAGTTCCTTCTCAAAATTATAGGTATACTATATACAGTTCAGTTCACGAGAGGTGTCCTGTGACGATTAAGTTCTAATTAATATAACTATTGTAATAGTAGTAGTCATTTTTATAGATTTCTCCAAAGCGATTAATAAACCAAATCATAAAGAGTTGTTAGACATGTCATGTTATCTTATAAATTTAAATTTGTAGCTTCTAAATAGAGAAATAAGGTTAAAGAGTTAAATACAGGGCTATTCAAAATAAAGAAACAGATTTCGAACATTAATTTCTTCCAAACTACAAAAGATAGAAACACAATTCCAACGTTCTTGGAAACAGAAAAGTTTACTTTTTATGCATTCAATATGAGCACTATGTATTACACGTTCTTCGATTTTTTTTGGGCTCCTTTCGAAATACAAATACGCTCGACATTTTTATTTGATGTGCGTGAACGTCCCATGCTTTTCTGTTTACAGATGCAACCATCGATGCCACTGGTAAATCAGCTTATGACGAGGGGGTTGTTTATTAAACGTGCCTTCAAACTTCAAAAATAGACTCTAGTTTTGCTAATTGCATCACACAAAATGCTTTTTCTTGTTGTGTAGCCATTTTACTACAGACAATTAACATGACAAGCAACAGCGCCAATGCGGCCGTGGTTTGAACTTCTGCCTAAACTACTCAAATTTTAAACTTTCGTCTGTCCAGGAACGTTGGAATTATGGTTCTACCTTTTGTAGTTTGGAAGAAATAAATGTTTTAAATGTGTCTTTATTTTCAATACCCCTGTATAAAAAAAAATGGTGATGTGTCCATCATAGTACTTTCCCCCGTAAATTGCGTATTAAACACATACACTGACACAAATCAATGACTAGATAAAAAACACTATTTGTTAAATATATCAAAAACTAAGAGTGCTATGACAAAAAGTGACTCTACAAAAAATCTTAAGTTTTTCATTTCCTACAACTTTTATTTGAAACATTTTTCAATTGTATCGACACATACACTGTCACACACCAATAACTAGATAAAACACACAACTTTTGAAATATCTCAAAAACTAAGAGTGCTATGACAAAAAGTAAGTGAACAATACATCTTCATTTTGTTATTATCTACAACTTTTATTTGAAAACATTTTTTGTTTGATGAACATTTATTGAAGAAATCTGAAAAAACTGAAAAACGCTAAGAGTAAAGTACCACTTCCGGTTTTCCGATTTTCACCAAACGCTTTTCAGTTCTTCCGATTGTAACAAAAAGCTTAAGTTTCAAGTTTCATCTCGATATCTTATCTCACACAGACAGACAGATATTTTTCAAAAATGGTCTTATTCGACTCGGGGGACCTCAAAACGGATATTTCCGCTAAAATTTTTGATTCGAAAATGTTCACGAAAACAATACTTTCCCTTTGTATTACATACGGGGGAAAGTAAAAACTGTCCGAACCTGCCCGACCCTACCTTACTGTAGGCTGTTAACAAATTTTTAATATCAAAAATCCACCACTAGTATTTTGAGTAACACGTATATTTAATTAAGTTTTGTTAATAAATCAGTTTGCCGTGTATAATAAATTAATTAAATTACTTCTAATACTTTCGACTACTTTTGTACATTCAGGGTATTTATATTAATTATGGTTGCTTTTTGGATCAGCCTCGCATAAAATAAAACCTCCCCGCCATGATTTATGCGAGGGGAAATCTGACATTTCACGGTGCACCTTCCGGCTGTGCAGAACCTTCATCAATTCCACCTAAGACCTAAATAATTATTAATATTTATCGCTGAGGCAATTAATGCCCCCGAGAGCCAGAATCCGTTCGCCCCTATTCCCCTATATCATTTCACAATTACTAAATTACAACCGGAAAGTACAGGTGATGGCTAACAAATCGAACATAGAATGCACTTAATTAATAATTAATTACTATGTGAACTAATTTTTGCTGATAAATATGAATTCAACTTTTATTAATTATACGGGGAATTACAGGCGTTCGTTGATTTTGTAAAAGCGTTTATTTTGAAGTTTCTAACGGGTAGTTCCACTCCTTGATTAAGCATGAAGTAAAATTTCGAGTTTAGAAAAGCTTGAAAATTTGGCAGAAATTGTTTTTATAAAATCGGTCAATTTAAAGCTTCTAATGAGTGTTTTTAGTCCTTGATTAAACATAAAGTGAAATTTCAAGTTTAGAAAAGCCTGAAAGTTTGGCTTGTTCGCGCAGTGAAGTGCCTTCGCGCCAACAAATCCAATTTTTCAAGCATTTCTATATTCCAAAATTTACTTTATGCTTAATCAAGGAGTGAAAACACTTGCTAGATATTTCAAATTGAATGCGTTTATAAAAACATCGCAAACTTAAAACTTTTAATTACATGAGCAATAGGTGAAATATTTAGTTAACAAAATATTTACATTTGTTTTCAAACATTTTCAAGTCAGGTGAAATTACACTAATTGGTGATGATTTTTTTTTGTGAATTTGTAAGAAGAAACCGAAAGCCTAGCCTTTTTTGATATCTCCTTAATATTCCAATTTTTATTGAGTTTTGTGCCAGTTAAATATGTCGGTGAATTAAAGTAGAACACTAGAAAGTAGAATTAATCTGTTTTAATGAAGGTATAATTCTAACGAGTGCCTTCCACTCCCAGACTAAGCATGAAGTAAAATTTCGAGTTTAGAAAAGCCCCGCGTAGAAAATTTGTCGAAGGTCGCGCAGCGACCTGAGACAAATTTTCACAGGGCTTTTCTAAACTCGAAATTTTACTTCATGCGCCACGCGTATAAAAACTGATTTGAGTTCAAGTTCAAAACCAATATTTCTTTATTTATTTATTTATTTATTCAGTTAACTGAGTCTGTTTGATACATCTAATAATATAGATTTAGCACATTAAAATTACAAATATAAAACACAATTAAAAAATATAATTAATTGCCAGCACTTTTAGTACACTTAATTCGCAGCAAGTGAATAATATTACTAATTTTAATTCTGTGACTTTAGACCTAATATTTCTTGATGCATACTTTGCTAGCCAGCATACTGTCTCCAGAGCTGCTTTTGATATAATTCCCTGTGATCAACATCATACTGCTATTGTTCTCGAGATTGATTATTTAAATATATCTCTGCGCAACTCTAACTGGAATTCTAAATTTGTTTATAATTTTTCACGTGCTGATTACAGTTCTATAGCCAATAAAATTTTAAATACCTCTTGGGACAGTTTGTTTCTAAATAATGATATAAATACTAATGTACATTTATTTTATACTGAGTTATATTCGATTATCGATTTATATACTCCTAGAACTTTAGAAAAACTATCTATCTGTCGGAAGCATCAGTTTCCGAAGTGGTTTAGCTTGGAACTTATTGAACTTATTTCCCTTAAGAAAACTCACCACCTAAACTTTAAGCGTTCAGGCTTGGAATCAGACTATGACATTTTTAAAGAAACCCGTTCACGGTGTAAAGAATTGTCCAAGATTTGCTATAGGAACCATGTTCAATCTGTTGAGGAATCTCTGCTTCGTAACCCCAAACTTTTCTGGAATCATGTGAACCTAAATCGATCAAGCTCGACTATTCCTGGTACTTTTGAACACGATGGCGTTCTAGTAAATAATATGCAGCATATTGTAGAGTTGTTTACTAATCATTTTGGTTCAGTTTATAATGCACCCCTACACAATGATACTTTGCCTCTGTCTGTAATATATTCTTACAATCACATTAATTATAGCAAAGGTGATAAAATAAAAGTTACAGATGTCCTAAACGAACTAGCCAATTTAAAAGATTCATACTGTACGGGCCCTGATGGTTTACCACCAATTCTGTTAAAACAATTTTCTTTTTCCCTTAGTCGTCCTCTATGGATACTTTATAACCAATCCCTAGTTTCAGGCTGTTTTCCTTCTCTTTGGAAAAGTGCCATAGTTACACCAATTTTTAAAAGCGGCAAAAAGAACGTTGTTTCAAACTATCGCCCGATCTCTCTTCTATCGCTTATACCAAAAATATTTGAAAAATTAATCATTGCACCCCTATCTGAATGTATATCTAGTGTCCTATCCGAAAAGCAACATGGTTTTAGAAGTGGGTGTTCGACTTCCACCAACTTACTGACCTATAGTAATTATATTGTTACAGCCTTAGAAGCGGGATTTGAAGTAGACTCAATATATACCGATTACTCTAAGGCTTTTGACACAGTAGATCATAGCATCCTTCTTTCGAAACTTAAGCTTATAGGAATCGGAGGGTCCATGTTAGATTGGATACAGTCTTACTTATCCGGAAGGTCACAGGCCGTGCGAATTGGTAGTGTTATATCGTCTGAGATACTTGTAACTTCAGGGGTTCCCCAGGGATCACACCTGGGACCTCTTTTATTTAATATCTTTATAAATGATGTGGTTGATTGTTTACATAATTCCCAGTGCTTGCTATTTGCAGACGATATAAAATTATTTTTACGAATCGCGGATGATAGATCTTCTGCGTTATTACAGGAAGATTTAAATAGATTTTCAGTTTGGTGTACTGACAACCGTAGGAATCTTAACCTCAAAAAATTTAATTGCATAACTTTTACTAAAAAATGGGCCTCGATAATGAGAAATTACTATATGTCTAACGTCCTTTTACTTCGCGTTTCAGTCATTAAAGACTTGGGTGTATTATTGTCTCACAACTGGAACTTTAGCTACCATCTACGCAATATAACTGCTAAGGCATACCGTGTTCTGGGTTTTTTAAAACGTAACAGCAGAGATTTCTCAAACATTCATACCCTTAAGACCTTGTATGTATCCCTTGTCCGCCCCCACCTTGAGTACTGCTGCACTATTTGGAATCCTTATAGCAAATCGGACGTAAAAATGGTTGAGAGGGTCCAAGTTAAATTTACAAAATTTATCTCCTACAAGTTCGGGATTGTCGGCTCCTACAATGACGTCCTACAATCTTTAAATATCCATTCGTTAGAGCAGAGGCGAGGGAATGCAGACGTCATGCTAGGATACAATTTAATAAATGGGACGATTGATTGCCCCTATTTACTTAGCCAACTTAAATTCAATGTGCCAGCTAGAAGTTTGCGTTCCTTCGATCTGTTTCATGTACCATATTGTAGGACGGACTATGGTAAAAGTTTGGTATATCCAGAATCGCCAATAATTGTAAAGCCATCAATCCCGACTTTGGTGCTATTAGCAGGAATACTTTGAAGAAGATCTTCCGACAGGGTAAATAGTCTACATATTTTAATCTGTTGTTTGTTCCTAAATGTGTTGTTTGTTTTATACTCTTTTATGTACCTATATTTATTATGTATTTGTATTTATATTTCATTTATTTTTATTTTTAGTTTTATAATATTATTGTACTCAAATGGACATCCGTTAATAAATAAATAAATAAATTTATATAATACGTCCACGATGACAGTTTAAAATGAATAGTAGGCAAAAACAAGAAGAGACAAAGGTAAAAACATTACAATGCATTTTTAATCTTTTAGGGCATCTATAGACGCGTTTCGAGATTTATCTCTCATGAGTATAGCTTGGCCATTCCCTCTTAACAATTTGACACCTTAGACTTGAGCAACTGTTTCGCATATTCTCTGGCTTTATTAATAATAAAGCCAGAGAATATGCGAAACAGTTGCTTAAGTCTAAGGTGTCAAATTGTTAAGAGGGAATGGCAAAGCTATACTCATGAGTGATAAATCTCGAAACGCGTCAATAGATGGCCTGAATAATTTGACCCAAATTGTTACATTTGCAGTAGGTAACTGTATATAACAGCAAACACCCGTATAATTCAATGTCCGTCGGGGTATTAGCTCAGGAAGTAGTTGTTTCAGTGAGTGTTTGATATAGTCTTTGTAAGGCTAACTTCTTGTAGATTGCGAAAAAAATCGCAATTTTAATGTTTAATAGTTGCTCATTTGTATAGAGACTAAATATCAGGGTGTCTTCAAGTATTCATATTTTGTGTTTGGGTGTCCCAAGGTAAGAACAGTTGAGAACCACTAATAAAAGATAGTCTATATTGTAGACAAAAGTAGCGTACACTTTTTATGGCCTCTTCAACTCGAGTACATTTTGCGGTTAAAAAGGCGTCGAGTATAATTACAAGTATTTGGAAAATAAAGTACTCGTGGATTGAGTACCGAGTACATGAAAAGTACTCAGAGTACAATTTTTGAGTACTTGTACTCGAGTACCGCCCAGCTCTGGTTAGTTGTCACTTAATGGGATTAGCTTAGAACTGATTTTGTAGAGTTGGGTTTATTTAGTTTAGATGTCACTTTGCGGAGTTGAGGTAGGTTAGGTCAGATATCTCTTTATGGAATTGGGTTAGATGTCATTTAACAGAGATAGGTTAGGTTATAATTCGGTTTGTGAAGTTGGGTTGGGTTTAGATGATGACCAATAGTCGAAATATTTAAATAACAATATATTTACATTTTTTTCTAAACATTCTCAGTTAGATGTCATTTAAAAGAGATAGGTTAGGTTATAATTTGGTTTGTGAAGTTGGGTTTGGTTTAGATGATGACCAATAGTCGAAATATTTAAATAACAATATATTTACATTTTTTTCTAAACATTCTCAAGTCAGGTCAAATTACAATAATTGTTGATTTTTTTGTGAATTTGTAAAAAGAAACCGAAAGTGTAATTTCGCACCAAGTTTATCGCTTTTGTTTTATCTCACGATAAAAAGTTTATTCATGTTTTAGCAATTTCTATGAGTTAAAATCTTTTCCAAAACATAAATTTTGGATAAAAAATAAAAAATAATATTTAGTTATTTTAGATGTTACTCTGTGGAGTTGAGGTAGGTAAGGTCAGATATCTCTTTATGGAATTGGGTTAAATGTCATTTTACAGAGATAGGTTAGGGTATAATTCGGTTTGTGAAGTTGGGTTGGGTTTAGATGATGAGCAATAGTTGTAATATTTAGATAAAAAAATATTAACATTTTTTTTCTAAACTTTCTCAAGTCAGGTCAAATTAAACTAATTGTTGAATTCGAAATTTTACTTCATGCGCCACGCGTATAGAACACTGATTTTAAGTAAGATTTAAATATACATAAATTTCACAATATTTTAGTGTTTTATACTCGTGGCGCATGCAGTAAAATGTCGAGTTTAGAAACGCCCAGAAAATTTGTCTCGGGTCGCTGCGCGACCCTCGACAAATTTTCACGGGGCTTTTCTAACCTCGAAATTTTACTTCATGCTTTGTCTGGAAGTGTAAAACACCCGTTTATAGCTTCAAATTAAACTTAAAAAAAATATATCTAAAGATTTAAAGAAAGTAAGCTAAAATTTCGAGCTTAGAAAAGCCCTGAAAATTTGTCTCGGGTCGCTGCGCGACAAATTTTCACGGGGCTTTTCTAAACTCGAAATTTTACTTCATGCTTAGTCTGGGAGTGGAAAACACTCGTTTAAAGTTTCAAATGAGGCTTTTACTTCTGTGCAATAAAATTAAGTACACAAAATATGTTATAGTTTAAACCGGACATTATGAGTTTCCTAGTTACGTAAATATGTCAATTTCCTTAATGTCAAAATGTCTCGTCATTTAGACAACAATTCAAAAATTCGAATGGTAAACAAAATAGAAGATGGTTTTTCTATTAGACAAATTGCTCAATTGGTGAACCTCAGTAAAGACACTATTTTCAGAGTTAAGAAACGTTGGGAGCAGGAAAAAAGCGGTATAGTGCTTTATTATTTATTGAAACTGCTGCTAAGCAATTAAAACAGATCCGAATTATACAACTAGAATATTGTGAAAAATAGGTATACAACTTGTACTTAATTTTATTGCACAGAAATGTACACACAGGAAGCTTTTCTTCAAAGTATACGTATTCCAAATTCAGCTTACTTTCTTTAAATCTTTAGATATTTGTTGTCTTTTTTAAGTTTAATTTGAAGCTATAAACGAGTGTTTTCCACTCCCAGACTAAGCATGAAGTAAAATTTCGAGTTTAGAAAAGCCCCGTGAAAATTTGTCTCGGGTCGCGCAGCGACCCGAGACAAATTTTCTGGGCTTTTCTAAACTTGAAATTTTACTTCATGCGCCACGCGTATAGAACACTGATTTTAAGTAAGATTTAAATATATATAAATTTTACAATATTTTAGTGTTTTATACGCGTGGCGCATGAAGTAAAATTTCACGGGGCTTTTCTAAACTCGAAATTTTACTTCATGCTTAGTCTGGGAGTGGAAAACACTCGTTTATAGCTTCAAATTATACTTTAAAAAAAATATATCTAAAGATTTAAAGAACGTAAGCTGAATTTGGAATACGTATACTTTGAAGAAAAGTTCCCAGTATGTACGTAAGTGCAAAATTTATAAAATTGGAGATAGAAGTAAAAGCCTAATTTGAAACTTTCTAAACTCGAAATTTTACTTCATGCGCCACGCGTATAGAACACTGATTTTAAATAAGGTTCAAATATACATAAAATTCACAATATTTTAGTGTTTTATACGCGTGGCGCATGAAGTAAAATTTCGAGTTTAGAAAAGCCCTGAAAATTTGTCTCGGGTCGCTGCGCGACCCGAGACAAATTTTCACGGGGCTTTTCTAAACTAGAAATTTTACTTCATGCTTAGTCTGGGAGTGAAAAACACTCGTTTATAGCTTCAAATTATACTAAAAAAAAATATATCTAAAGATTTAAAGAAAGTAAGCTGAATTTGGAATACGTATACTTTGAAGAAAAGCTCCCAGTATGTACATAAGTGCAAAATTTATAAAATTAAAGATAGAAGTAAAAGCCTAATTTGAAACTTAAACCTAAACGAGTGTTTTCCACTCCCAGATTAAGCATGAAGTAAAATTTCGAGTTTAGAAAAGCCCCGTGAAAATTTGTCGAGGGTCGCGCAGCGACCCGAGACAAATTTTCTGGGCTTTTCTAAACTCGGAATTTTACTTCATGTGCCACGCGTATAGAATACTGATTTTAAATAAGGTTCAAATATACATAAAATTCACAATATTTTAGTGTTTTATACGCGTGGCGCATGAAGTAAAATTTCGAGTTTAGAAAAGCCTAGTCTGCTTAGTCTGGGAGTGGAAAACACTCGTTTATAGCTTCAAATTAAACTTAAAAAAGACAACAAATATCTAAAGATTTAAAGAAAGTAAGCTGAATTTGGAATACGTATACTTTGAAGAAAAGCTTCCTGTGTGTACATTTCTGTGCAATAAAATTAAGTACAAGTTGTATACCTATTTTTCACAATATTCTAGTTGTATAATTCGGATCTGTTTTAATTGCTTAGCAGCAGTTTCAATAAATAATAAAACACTATACCGCTTTTTTCCTGCTCCCAACGTTTCTTAACTCTGAAAACAGTGTCTTTACTGAGGTTCACCAATTGAGCAATTTGTCTAATAGAAAAACCATCTTCTATTTTGTTTACAATTCGAATTTTTGAATCGTTGTCTAAATGACGAGACATTTTGACATTAAGGAAATTGACATATTTACGTAACTAGGAAACTCATAATGTCTAGTTTAAGCTATAACATATTTTGTGTACTTCATTTTATTGCACAGAAGTAAAAGCCTCATTTGAAACTTTAAACGAGTGTTTTCCACTCCCAGATTAAGCATGAAGTAAAATTTCGAGTTTAGAAAAGCCCCGTGAAAATTTGTCGAGGGTCGCGCAGCGACCCGAGACTAATTTTCTGGGCTTTTCTAATCTCGAAATTTTACTTCATTCGCCACGCGTATAGAACACTGATTTTAAGTAAGGTTCTAATATACATAAATTTCACAATATTTTAGTGTTTTATACGCGTGACGCATGAAGTAAAATTTCGAGTTTAGAAAAGCCCAGAAAATTTGTCTCGGGTCGCTGCGCGACCCCAGACAAATTTTCACGGGGCTTTTCTAAACTCGAAATTTTACTTCATGCTTAGTCTGGGAGTGGAAAAGACTCGTTTATAGCTTCAAATTAAACTTAAAAAAGAACAACAAATATCTAAGGATTTAAAGAAAGTAAACTGAATTCAATTACTCTTTGAAACCGGATTCTCGTATTGGTAAATAAGATGTAATTTATTTATTTTTGTAAACTTAAAAATATACTTTCTTAAAATCAAGCATTATGCATTCCTTTGCTGTAAATAGTGTACTATCAAGAACTTAAACTATAATACTAAGAATTATATGCTATATTAAATAAAATTAATAGTAATGAAATTAATTTTGAACTTACACACTATTGTGGGTAGGTAAGCACCCCATACGTTCACTGTACTTTCTATAATTAAATGTTTATGTGCAACTAATAATTATTGTAATAATGTTTACCAATTAATTCCGGTTCCTTCACTAGTCGTAGGAAAAGTTGATTGTACAAATTGAGTGGATATGAACTGTGAATTGATGGCGTCGTGCCCCAAAATTGTCGTCGTGAGATATAAGCATCATATCCACTTTTGTTGTACAATATACTATTCCCCTCCGAACAATATACTATTCCCCTCCGATTTTTTTTCTGGCTACGGCCTTGGCTACGCCACTGGTTTGATTTAATTATCAACTTATTAAATTACATAAATGCTATTTTATACTTACCACCAACAACTATCTAGCATAATAAAAATAATAAGTTAAGAAAGTAATTACTACAATAATTAACAACTTAAAAATTCAATTTTATATAGATGCCATATGAATTTAATGAATCCCCTTTTATAATAATATATTCCATCCTATTTCAATTTACATCGTCTAATTTATAATCTTGAAAGGCACAAACTACGAAATCCGGCCGATGCTCCTTTACAGATCCGAGATAACTAATTCGTTTAAGATGGCCCTTTTATCCAGGTAGAAGATCCCAAAAAAATCCCCTTTGAATGGGGGATCGCATTAATATTGATAAGTCCGCATCAATCGGTCGCCCCAACAGAAGCCGTATTTAATAACTAATGGGGAAATAAACTCCAATGGGAAGTTTTATATTTTTTTGACATCCATTTAATTATACAAATGTATACAAAGAACTCTCTCTAGGTAAATATTAAAATTGCTAACAAACATAACAGTTAATATTGACATTTTTCGATAACGACACATGACATTTAAATTATTATTTATTTATTTATTTATTATCCAACAGTTTACAATAAACTTATTACAGGATAACATGTTAACATAAATACAAGCATAATTCTTATTATGATTATGACAAAAGCTGGGATTATATGCAAAATGTATATTTGTTGATAAAAGGTATATCAAGAAAATTGTAAGTTTTTTTATGCATATCTAATCTTTTTTGATTGAAATAAGCCAAATATTAGATAGGCCTAGAAAACTTACAATTTTGTTAATATACCTTTTAATAACAAATATGCATTTTGCGCATCCTTAAATCCTTACCACCTCACATCCACCACCATATTCTGAACATCCTCAACTACAACTACCAAAACAACTATTTCCCACCTGAATGGAAGACAGGCATCATCATATGCATACCTAAACGCGACCACAACACATCTCTCATTCCTAGTTACCGTCCTATAACTCTTCTTCCGGTCCTTGGCAAACTATATGAGTCCCTCCTCAAAAACAAAATCCTCTCACTAATCTTTGACCGTATTCCCAACTACCAATTTGGATTTCTCCCCAAGCGCTCCACCAGTCTACCACTGTCTATCCTTACTTCCAACCTACAAACATCTCACCTCGAAGGCAAATCCTCTGCAACCCTCTTCCTCGACATCCAGAAAGCTTTCGATTCTGTTTGGCATAAAGGCCTCCTTTTTAAGTGTCACTCCATTAATATCCCTCCACATCTGATCCGCATACTACATTCATTGCTCTTCAACAGATCCCTCAAAGTAAAAATCAAGAATCGTTTCTCCTCTACCTTTTCCCCAGAACAAGGTTTTCCCCAAGGTTCCCCCCTCTCTCCACTACTATACAATATATTCTGTTCCGACATATACCATCCTGACCCAAAATACTTCAATCCCTCAAAATATATCCTACAGTTCGCCGACGACACTGCCCTCATATCCCACGCTCCCACCCTACCTAAAGCTCTCCAAACTCTCCAAGAACTCATCGATACCCTTGAACGATGGTTCGCAAAATGGAGAATAAAAATCAATCCCCGTAAATCACAACTCCTTATTCCTTACCGCAAAATCAATAACTATCCATTTATTATCTCCATTTCACAAAACCAAATCCACCCCTCCTCCCATGTAAAATATCTTGGATTTACTTTCGACCAAAAACTCAACTTCAAAAAACATGCATGTAACATAAAAAGTAAAATAACAACTCGGGCAAAACTGTTCAGAAACCTAACCTACAAACAATCCGGAATAAACATTAAGACTGCTGTAATCATCTATAAAATGATATGTCGTCCCTTGATTGATTATGGTTCCATCCTATTTTCCACATCCCAAAATCCCACCCTACACCACATCCAAGTTAGTGAGCGAGCATCCCTAAGAACCCTTACCAAAATCCGTAACCCCATAAATCCGCTACATAACCCATCCAACCAACTCCTCTACGACTCAACTGAGATAACCCCCATAGAAGTACGCCTCCAATACCTTTCCGAAAAATTCTCTAAAAAACATTGTAATTACCGCACCATTTCCCATTACTGTTTCCATCGAAATCCCACTATTCTTCCCAAATCTAAAAAACCAATAACAACCATATTTGAATTAATTTCATCATTTCACCCATACACTCATTAAGGACTGACGTACGACACTAATCATCAATCCAGGCAGAAAGACCTCAGGTCGATAGCCATTTGACAGTGACAGTGACAGTTCGCACCACTCTTTCATTTTAAATAATAAAATTGTTTTGTAAATATACTTGAAAATATACTGTAATCACTTTACTGTCAAAGATATTATTATTATATGCATTTTGCGTATAATCCGAACCTTAATTATGACACAACAGCTAGTATTGACATTATTCAATATTATTCAATGTCATGTGTCACACATTTAGATTATTATAACAGTTAAATCGCCTATTTCCAAAAACCCCTACAACTATTTGAAAAGAAATAGATTTATAGGTTTTTGGAAATAGGCGACTCAGTTAATACGATTATTAACTGAGTCGCCTATTTCCAAAAATCCCTAAATCTATTTCTTTTCAAATGGTTGTAGGGATTTTGGAAATGGGCGATTCAACTGTTATAATAATCTAAATGTCATGTGTCACTATTGAACTTTACAACAAATCCAAATTTGGCCCCCTTTAGTACGCCCATGGCTCTCACGTTACATATTACAAGATTTCCTAAATTAATGTCAAGTAATTCAAATACTTTTAGTCCACCAACTCGCCTAATTTTCAATTTTCTCAAAATCTCCATATAAATATTTAAATCCCATTCATTAACATATCATAATCGTAAATTTTCGGAAATACTTGTGAAAAGAAATTGGTTAATTAACGAAATTTGTAGTCCATTCGACGAGATTTATTTATCACGGAAACGTCGTGACCGTTGAAATTGAATGAGATTCGAACGTTAAGTTCCGAATTAATCAGTTAAATTATTTCTTTAATTAATCACTAATGTCCAATTAACATACGCACGATTATCGTTTTTAATTACTATTCTCTATGATTAATGGTTTGTTTTAATGTGTTAATTCGAATTGTACTGGCACGCCCAAAATTATATAACATTAACAACAACAAAAAATAACGACATTGAAATTAAGAATTTATTTATTGCTACAGCATAAACGGGAAATGACTTTATTTAGTATAATGCACGAATTAAGTTTAATTCATTGACATAAATTATAAACAGTAATTTTCATTATTAGTTGTTTGTTATTTAAATTTAACTACAAATATCAAGCTCAGTAATTAATTTATTCACTAATTTAAAATGGTAAGTTAAATATTGTTTGAAATTTATTCAAACGCGATAAACTAAAATATTATTAGAGTTAAGAATTATTATAATACATGTATTACCAAATAGTAGTTAAATATTAACAACATTTGTTTTAGTCTGGTAATTAACATTTGAAGTCTGTTAATCTTTAATAAAAATATAAAAACGAATTAAAATTAATATCGACTTTCTGCAAAACAATTTTGTCTCATTCATTGAAACAACTACTTCTCTAGGCAATACCCCGACAGATATTGAATTATACAATGAATATTTGAGTTACAGGAGAGATTTATTGTCTATGGATAATTTATATGCAAAATGTAACATCAGGTCAAATTATTCTCTTACCAAACTAAATGAACCAACAGAAAATTGAAATAAATTGAAAAAATTACAGGGAATGAATATTAATTGAAATAATTCTAGGCAATCTTGAAAAAAATGTCTTAAGTCATCTATACTATATATGTACCCAGACTATTCTCTAGATATAAACAAACCTTTAATTATACGACGCCCCGTACTAATCACTACATGTTTTCCCCATTATATAAAATGTTGCGAAAATATCACGAAATTCAATGCTTTGTCGATATTTTTTCACCCTGTATAGAACAGTTTATGTGTGATGTTACCGAATGTGTTTTCTGAATTTGTTAATTAACTTATTAGTTTGTACCCTACTCACACTGTAAACCTATATTTAGTTTATATATATATATATATATATATATATATATATATATATATATATATATATATATATGTTAAAACATAGATTTTCGCGGGCGTAACATGTATCACTGTTTCTTCGGAATTGGTCCCGCATATTTTCTTGGCTCTGGTCCATTTTATTTTTAATTCGACGTTTCGATGACGTCGCACTCATCATCGTCAGTTATTCCTGACGATGATGAGTGCGACGTCATCGAAACGTCGAATTAAAAATAAAATGGACCAGAGCCAAGAAAATACGCGGGACCAAACCCAAAGAAACAGTGATACATATATATATATATATAATATATATATATATATTTCTCTGTAATTAGGCTATGCTTGTTGAGTAATAAATTATTATTATTATTATTATTATAGACGCATTCAGAGATTTTATCCCTCATCAGTATAGCTATGCTTTAGACCCTGGGTCTCCAAACTATCTTTTTCGCGGGCCACAAATTCAATTCTACATAATAAAGTCGGCCAAGATCCGATTAATTTTATAAAATTATGAAAAATGTAAGGAACAATTGTTACAATATTTCAAAATATGACATTTACAAAAAAAATTACAAACAATCGCGGGCCGGATTCATGCAACTCGCGGGCCGTAGTTTGGAGACCACTGCTTTAGACTTTCAAACAAAAAAAGAAAATACGAAAAAAACTCAATTTTTCTTTATGTTAAATCTCTAATAAATTATTATAAAAATGTGCCAAAATCTTAACAACTGTAATTTCACTGAAACCTAATGAATTTTGTTTTACTAACGTCAGAAAAAGTTTATTTATTTCTTAATAGTCTACGTAAAATATTTGTATACTCTTTATTGTGAAGTTTAAAGTATATCAGTAGATCTGGCTACAAAGCATGATGTTCCGCAAGGATCGATTAGAGGGCCGTTATTCTTTATTATCTACATAAATGACCTATCAAATTCTCTGCATGTCGATAAAATATCTTTAATTATAAACGCATTTTGAGTAATTTGAAAACTTTAACGAGCCTGAATTAATCTATGCGACTGCGAAACGCGATATGGGCCGTTAATATCAGGATTATAATTATTACTATTATTTGTGAAGCCGAAAAAAAATGGACATTAAAATATCCAATTACACGTGAACTGTAATAATGTGGGCTTTACGAGCGCCGCTGTGGTCATTCGAAAACTTTTTTACGCGCATATTTTTGTTGTGTAATTAAACGGAACGGGCGTTTAGCGCATTCGGCCAAAATGTGCACACACACACATATATACGGGCGCAGACACACAATGCCCTCTGTCGAATTGCTTTTTCGACAATGGCCCTTTTTTCCCAAATTTTACGATTACATTTATTATCTGGATGATGGAGTCTCTCGCATCTGGAACATGCATGCATATGTTCTTGTAGTGAAAGAATTATTTATGGAAATGAAATGGTAACTGGAGTTTGTATTTTTTGTGTGTATTATAATATAAAATTGTATATTAACCCATTAAGCGTCATTGATGCGTATACGCAACATTATAAATGTTTGGTTAATTATATTACTAAAAAATAAGGTAATTTAATATATATTATTTGACCTGGCTTGAAAATGTAAGGAAAAAAATGTAAATATTTAGTTATATAAATATTTCGACTATTACTCAATTAAAAAAAAATTATGTGAGTGTATTTCTAACTTCACAACGTTCAGTGTTTTGTGCGCGTGGCGCATGAAGTAAAATTTCGAGTTTAGAAAAGCCTGAAAATTTGGTTTGGAGCGACCAAACCAAATTTTCAGGCTTTTCTAAACTCGAAATTTTACTTCATGCTTAGTCTGGGAGTGGAATCACTCGTTCTAAACTTCATACTGCAGGTTTTTATATAAATTTGACCATTGCCTGCAATTTTACAGCATATACATTATGTATATTTAAAAGAAAAGTTCACAGTATGTAATACAATAAGTCATTTATGGATATCATAAAAAGAAGTGCAGAATTTTACCTAAAATCAACTTTTAGATTTATCTCTATAATTGCTAGGCCATTAATGGGTTAATGCAAAATGGAATTTAGTGACATCTATTCAAAATGTTTACGGTTCACATATGTATTTAGTAATTGTGTTCCATATGGACGTTCAAAGTTGAAAATGTTTGGTGAACTAAAGTCATAAAAACGAGTGCCTTTCAATTATTGATTAAGCATGAAGGAACATTTCGAGTCTAAAAAAGCCTGATAATTCGAGTAATTCGGACAAACGGGTTGAAGTTTTGAAAAAAGACTTGAAGAACATAAAAAATCCATCCTAAATAACAAACACACAACGGGGTTTGCCCGTCATTGCATCGCATCCAATCACTTTTTTAATTCAGACGATTTCCAAATTTTATATTCAGGTAATAAGGGACAAGAATTGAATTTTAGAGAATGCCTGGAAATTAGCAAGGCAATAAAACAGGGAAAACACATCGTAAACGAGTGCGAAGACATCTGGAACTCCCCAATTCTTAAAGCCTTTATTAGCCGACCTTAAAAAAATATGTAAATATATTTTGTAAAACATGTTTCTGTATTACTCCTTGAAAAGAACGATAAGTCGAAACTAGATGGAGAGAATAAAAAATAGTAGTGAAACAAATTAGGTGAATTTTATTTAAATATTAATATTGTAAACATGTTTCATCAAGTGATTAATGAGAACCAAATTGAAGATATTAGAATTAACGTTTAAGTTATTGCGTAAAAAAACAATCAAATTCTTTTGTAATTTTATACCACAAAATACACGAGTAGAATATCTCTCTCATTGAATCAATACAAACAAACAAGATGCAATTCAAGACATAACCAATAATTTTCTACACCAATTCTCACTAATACCCAACAATTTTAACATTCTTCACCAAAGCACATCATTTTTACCTTCCCCATGATTCTCTCTAGAGAAAAGCAATATGAACCTGAAATATCCATATTTAACCCATCAGCCAAAACGTAATCCATAACACTCACTCCTACCCAACCAATACTTATCCACCATTACTTTTTCCTCCGAAATTCTATTCAAACTCTTGTGTGTGCACAATTTCTTCCAGATAATTTATTATGTGTACTTTTGTGTGTTTCGTTTCCATTGTGACCGGACTAGATTCGTGATATAATTTTCCACGATATCTTCCCGATCTCGCCTCCGGGGCAAAATAAACACAATTACTTTAACAAATTGCACGGCTTATTACTAGTAAATAGCGGTTGTCAAACTGAGACCAAGGATATCAATGGCAGCACAGTTATTCCACTTGCAGCGAACAGCATCGGTCACATCATCTCTCTTCCTGTGTAATTTTAATCTCATCATTAATACAATACTCACTCTGCTATAATCAAGTATATGGATTAATGATTAGGTTGGGGAATTAAAGTCTCTTTTATTGTCTAATACTATGTGAAAAAAGTGATCATTGTAGAACTACTTTCCCCGATTTTTATTACGGTATTATGTAAAAATAATCGTGTTATTTTCAAATCAACATTATTATTTTGTTGTTTTGTTGCTGTTGTTTTTGTTTGTGAATACAGGGTGTTTCAAATTCGAGCCTCACCATGGGGATCTCGCTTATTATATGAGATAGAGGGTATGTTTTAATTCGGCACTTTTGCAAAATTTTATGCTGAAATAAGAATTTACTTAAATTCTTTTGTTGACGAGTAAAGTCTAAAAAACTGAAAAAACTGAACAAAATAATTTAAGTACATTTTTTCAGCATAAAATTCTGAAAAAGTGCCGAATTTAAACCTATACTGGGGCTGCGGTGGTCGAGCGGTTGAGTTGCAAGTTCGAGCCTCGTCCGGGGCGAATATTTTTTCTAACGAAAAATATTCGTCCCTAATGCCATGGGTGTTAATTGTGTTGTACACATTTTCATTAATATGAAAAATTAAAATAGTAAACTGGTCGTGACTGGATGGCTAACCCCCTAAGTCAATTCCCTAATATTCATCTCATCCCCCAACCCGATTTACATCCATCACCCTTCTTTTTAAGAAAATAAAAATAATAATAAAAATTAACCTACTCTCTATCTTCTATAACAAGCAAGATCTCCATGGCGAGGGTCGAATTTGATACACCCTGTATAAAAGTTGGCCATTGTTTAAAAAATCTATAAGCGATAATATAATTATTAAGCACTGGCTAAGGCAGTGGTTTCTAACCAATAAATATCGAGTTTTTCATTAATATAATAAATATACTTTACTGATGGTATCGTATGTTCAATAAAAGAAACCTCTAGAGTGCCATAATTTACACTTTTGTATAATTTAAGTTGGTTACATGCTTTAGGAATTGACATATAAAACGTCAGACATATAATATATATAATAATTTTACAGTGCCAACCTATATATTTTTTTTTATTAAACATACGTTATAATTTGTATGGGAATCATTGATTTTTTCGATTATAAAAATAATCGAATGTTTTGAAATCACTCTAATGATTTGATTAATCGCTTTATACATTAACCCATTAAGCGCAATTGATACAATAACGCAACTTTATTATTTTTTGTTAATTAAATTACAAAATAAGTTAATTTCATACATTGTATTATTTGACCTGACTTGAGAATGTGTGTAGAAAAATATAAATAATTTATTATTTGAATATTTTTATTATTACTCATTTAAGTATATTTGTAACTTCACAATAAGTCAGTGTTTTATATGCGTGGCGCATGAAGTAAAATTTCGAGTTTAGAAAAGCCTGAAAATTTGGTTTGGTCGCGACCAAACCAAATTTTCAGGCTTTTCTAAACTTGAAATTATACTTCATGCTTAGACTGGGAGTGGAAACACTCGTTCGAAACTTCAAATTGAGCGCTTTTATAAAATCGACAAATGCCTGAAACTTTACAGCGTATACATAGGGATATGAATATTTAAAATAAAATTTTACTTATGGCACAGTTGATTTCATGGAAATTAAATTCAATAGTAAACATTTTCTCTCAGAAAAAAAACCCAACTGTAAAAACAAACAAACCAAATCAGCAATCACCATTCATCGTTTCCTCTATATTTCTGAATTTTTCTCGGGGGTTAGACCCTAATTTGAAATGCCGGAGAAGAATCTAATTTTGTTATTTAAATATTTTTATTATTACTCATTTAAGTGTATTTGTAACTTCACAATATTTCAGTGTTTTATATGCGTGGCGGATGAAATAAAATTTCGAGTTTAGAAAAGCCTGAAAATTTACTTCATGTTTAGTCTGGGAGTGGAAACACTTGTTCGAAACTTCAAATTGAGCGCTTTTATAAAATCGACAAATACCTGAAATGTTACAGCGTATACGTAGGGATATGAATACTTAAAATAAAATTTTACTTATAGCACAGTTGTTTTCATGGAAATTAAATTCAATAGTAAACATTTTCTCCCAGAAAAAAAAAAACCCCATCTGTAAACACAAATCAGCAATCACCATTCATCATTTCCTCTATATTTCTGAATTTTTCTCGGGGGTTAGACCCTAATTTGAAATGCCGGAGAAGAATCTAATTTCGTTATTTAAATATTTTTATTATTACTTATTTAAGTGTATTTCTAACTTCACAATATTTCATTGTTTTATATGCGTGGCGCATGAAGTAAAATTTCGAGTTTAGAAAAGCCTGAAAATTTGGTTTGGTCGCTCCGCGCTACGCGACCAAACCAAATTTTCAGGCTTTTCTAAACTCGAAATTTTACTTCATGCTTAGTTTGGGAGTGGAAACACTTGTTCGAAACTTCAAATTGAGCGCTTTTATAAAATCGACAAATACCTGAAATGTTACAGCGTATACGTAGGGATATGAATACTTAAAATGAAATGTTACTTATAGCACAGTTGTTTTCATGGAAATTAAATTCAATAGTAAACATTTTCTCCCAGAAAAAAAAACCCAACTGTAAACACAAATCAGCAATCACCATTCATCATTTCCTCTATATTTCTGAATTTTTCTCGGGGGTTAGACCCTAATTTGAAATGCCGGAGAAGAATCTAATTTCGTTATTTAAATATTTTTATTATTACTCATTTAGGTGTATTTGCAACTTCACAATATTTCAGTGTTGTATATGCGTGGCGCATGAAGTAAAATTTCGAGTTTAGAAAAGCCTGAAAATTTGGTTTGGTCGCGTAGCGCGTAGCGCTACGCGACCAAACCAAATTTTCAGGCTTTTCTAAACTCGAAATTTTACTTCATGCTTAGTCTGGGAGTGAAAACACTTGTTCGAAACTTCAAATTGAGCGCTTTTATAAAATCGACAAATACCTGAAAATTTGCAGCTTCTACATAGGGATATGAATACTTAAAATAAAATTATACTTATAGCACAATTGTTTTCATGGAAATTACGCGCTACGCGACCAACCCAAATTTTCAGGCTTTTCTAAACTCGAAATTTTACTTCATGCTTAGTCTGGGAGTGAAAACACTTGTTCGAAACTTCAAATTGAGCGCTTTTATAAAATCGACAAATACCTGAAAATTTGCAGCTTCTACATAGGGATATGAATACTTAAAATAAAATTATACTTATAGCACAATTGTTTTCATGGAAATTAAATTCAATAGTAAACATTTTCTCTCAGAAAAAGAACCCAACTGTAAAAACAAACACAACAAATCAGCAATCACCATTCATCGTTTCCCCTATATTTCTGAATTTTTCTCAGGGGTTAGACCGTAATTTGAAATGCCGGAGAAGAATCTAATTCCTCCCTCTCTCCGCCGTTGTTTTTATTCTTCGGGAATGATGCGAGCAAACCGTTCTTGTTATTTCGTCTTTTTTTCTCTCTCTCTCGTATCCGAAAGTATGAAGGCCCGCATCAAGATACCCTCACGTTCTTCTGTTATTATTATTTATAAAAGATAAACGAACCCTTCCATGCGGACCGTGGAAAAAAATAGGACCGTCTTTTTTCTCTCGCTCTCTCGTGGAATCTGTTGAATCTTGATGTCCGTCCGTGTGTTTCTCTAACATTTAAATGATAATTCGTAGGTATTTCGGGCCAGACAAGCGTGATGGATAAGGCTTCTGGTGATACGTGGAGGGAGAAAATATATGTGGAGGAAGGGTGAAAGGAAGTGAATGTAAAGAGCAATCTAATGTATACTTTGAATTTACAATGTAATATTCGCTAAGCGAGATTTGATACTGAATAAACTGAATCTGAAGTTATAGATGTGAAAATATTGAATTCGTTGATAAGTCTACCACAAAATTAGAAATGTTCATCATAAAAATGGTAGTGACTAGATATTATAAATTTACCTACTTTTTCAGTTACTGGTAATTCGCTCAATTTGTGAATCAAAAAGGGTATAACTACACTGGCGAGCAAAAAAAAGAGGTCACTTTAAAATTATGACTTATTTTTGGAATTTTTTTGTTTTAACTTTATGTTTGCAAATTGTAAACAATTGTACTGTATTTTATACACTAAATTAAAAATGCAATGTTGAATCGTAAAGCATATTTATTATTTTTATTGCCTACTTTGGAAATATCACAAATTTACAGTATAGACCAGTGGTGGGCAAACTTTTTTTAAGACGGGCCATTTGTAATAACCAGACAATCGTAGCGGGCCAAAGAATAATGCTTAATCGTAGGTAGGTAGTTTTTATGCGGGTCGTCACATTACGAAGTAAGAACGCGTTCAAACATTCTCACGACGGCACTCTTAAACGGGCCGGATTAAACTTTTCCGCGGGCCGGACTTGGCCCGCGGGCCGAAGTTTCCCCATCACTGGTATAGACGAAGTTCGAATTTTTGTTCCAAGGACTAATATGGAACAAAAAATAATGAAAAAAAACTTATCACTAATAACGAGTATTAACCCCTCTTATATTAATGACTGTTTGAAGTCGACGAGGAACACTTTGAATTAAATTAACGATCACATTTTGGTCGACATTATTCCATTCCTGCAATAGCAACTGTCTTAGCTCCTGAGCAGTTCTTGGAGCAGGTGTATGCTTTCTGATACGTCGTCCCAACTTATCCCATACATGTTCTATGGGATTTAGTCCAGGCTGAGAGCTGGCTAATCGAACCGCGGAATTTCCACTTCATCCAGATAATCTTTGACAACTCTGGCTACGTGAGGTCTAGCAATATCTTGTATGAAAATGCTGCGCTCACCCATAGTTGTCATGAAGGGCATAGCATGATCTTCGAGAACCTTCGTAATGTATCTGTGAGCTGTCAGGGAGCCATTCTCTATAAAGACCAACTCTGTGCGTGCGTCGGTAGAAATTCCTGCCCAAGCCATAACCGACCCACCGCCAAATGGAAGTCGCTCATCAATACAAACTGGAGCGTGTCTTTCTCCGCGTCTTCTCCAGACTTTCCGACGTCCGTCTGATCCATTGAGGCAAAACCGCGACTCGTCTGAAAACAGTACCCTGCTCCAGTCCTCATTATTCCATGCCCTGTGATTTCGGGCAAAAGCCAATCTTGCAACACGATGTCGGCGTTTTAAAGGTGGACCTGTAGCCACCTTTCTACAAGGCAATCCAGCAGCCCGAAGCCTTCTCCTAACGGTCTATTCACTAACATTTACATCTCTAACTTAATGGAGTTGATTTCGTAAATAAACTGCAGAAGCTGTTCTATTCCGCAAACTTGTAGACACTAAAAAACGGTAATCTCTGATCATTGTGACTTTTTTTTTCGCCCAGATCCTGATTTTCTGGTTATCAGGCCAGTATCCAAGTAACGCTGATACACTTTTTGTATAGCACAAAGGCTTTTGCCAACAATCTTTGCAGTTTCACGTTCCTCGCCCATCTTCAATCGACGCTATAATTTTTGCCTAAAGGCATTATGACTTGTTAAGTACAGTACACCGTGTGAATGACAAGTTTCGCAGAGAAAAATCAACACTAAGTAAGAAAACTACAACGAAACGTAGGTTTTCAATTAGAGCGAAATGGATGTTGTTTCATAAAAGTCTGTAACACGGTGATAGTAACTGAGAGATAGATAGCATTTGTCAGGAAATGTATTATTAAACGCCTACTTTGGTTTAAAATTTGCAAACATGAAGTTAAAACAAAAAAATTCCAAAAATAAGTCATAATTTAAAAGTCTATTTTTTGATCGGCAGTGTATAATTTACCGGTATATCACAGCATCGTTAAAGTTATTACCTTTAACGCAGGTATTCAATCCTTCATTATATTAGGTGTTCATCTAAAAACCCGATCGAAAAGAAAGAAAGAATAGAAGGAAATGGAACGAAAAAGTCTTAGTCCACGTTTTCTCATACATGACATAAATGTCAGATTGTGTTAATCAGAAGCTCATTAATATGCCTTGTTCTTATAATTCCAAATAAAATAAAAATACTTTTATAAAACTGGTTTCGATTAACATTCACAGGAGCAAATTCATTTCATAATGTTTTGAAAATTTCATAGCCAACTCGATCGGGTTTTTAACTGAACACTTAATACACATAAAATAGTATATTACGTAACGAGAGTAGTATGCAGTATATTACATATGAGCGGACATATTGCGCACGAGCCGCGCAGCGGCGAGTGTAGTATTCCGCGAGTATGTAATTGCCATGCCACTCGAGAAACGTACAATACTTCACCTACGCCCTAAAAAAATAAACAATAAGCATAAAAGAACAACTTATTTATTGTAATAGTTTTTAATAGTACCATGAAAATGATGTAAACTAAATAAGTACTTAATCAATATACAGGGAATAAAGCTATACATTTTTTGACATCCGTTGTTTTTTAAAAGAGTTCAATTTGAAGCGAATGATTTCCACTCCCAGACTAAGCATGAAGTAAATGTTCGAGTTTAGAAAAGCCCCGTGAAATTTTCTGGGCTTTTCTAAACTCGAAATTTTACTTCATGCGCCACGCGTATAAAACAATGATTTCAAGTGAGGTTTAAATATACATGGAGTTTATAATATTTTAGTGTTTTATACGCGTGGCGCATGAAGTAAAATTTCGAGTTTAGAAAAACCCAAAAAATTTCACGGGGCTTTTCTAAACTCGAAAATTTACTTCATGCTTAGTCTGGGAGTGGAAAACGCTCGTTTAAAGCTTCAAATTGAACTCTTTTAAAAATCAACGAATGTCAGAAAATTAACAGCTAAAATAATTAAGAAAAAGTAATGTGATTTTATAAAAATAATGACATTTTTTTCGTATAGTGTAAATCATTTCGAAAACATTTACTTTAATTAAGTGACTACATTATCTTTTGCTATTTTGACATGCGTAGTTGTTGTTTCAATTCCATAGCATGCCATTATTTTTATGAAATCACATTATATAAAATGGTGATGTGTCCATCATAGTACTTTCCTCCGTAAATTGCGAATTAAATCACTTTTAAAATATTTGTAGCGTTATTATTTTCAAAATGTCTTGAACTTTTTGATAACTACAACTTTTATTTGAAACATTTTTCAATTGGATCAACACATACTGACACAAACCAATGACTAGATAAAAAACACTATTTATTAAATATCTAATAAACTAAGAGTGCTATGACAAAAAGTGAGTCCACAAAAAATCTTTAGTTTTATATTTACTACAACTTTTATTTGAAACATTTTCCAATTGTATCAACACACACACACTGACACAAATCAATGACTATATAAAAAACACTATTTATTAAATATCTCAAAAACTAAGAGTGCTATGACAAAAAGTGAGTCTACAAAAAATCTTTAGTTTTTTATTTCCTACAACTTTTATTTAAAACATTTTTCAATTGTATCGACACATACACTGTCACACACCAGTAACTAGATAAATCACACAACTTTTGAAATATCTCAAAAACTAAGAGTGCTATGACAAAAAGTAAATAAACAATACATCTTTATTTTGTTATTATCTACAACTTTTATTTGAAAGAATTTTTTGTTTGATGAACATTTATTGAAAAAATCTGAAAAAACTGAAAAACGCTAAGAGTAAAGTACCAATTCTGGTTTTCCGATTTTCACCAAAAGCTTTTCAGTTCTTCCGATTGTAACAAAAAGCTTAAGTTTCGAGTTTCATCTCGATATCTTTAGCGGTTTTTGCGGTACAGCGCACACAGACACACAGCCAGACAGACAGACAGACAGACATTTTTCAAAAATGGTCTTATTTGACTCAGGGGACCTCAAAACGGATATTTCCGCAAAAATTTTGGATTCGAAAATTTTCACGAAAACAATACTTTCCCTTTGTATTACATACGGGGGAAAGTAATAAAAAATAATTAGTTATTTTAACTTAGAGAAACGCAAAGTGATAAACGTGACCCCAATAAATTCAGATTTTTTCTCTTTACAAAAAAGGTAAATACATTTTGTTTCTAAAATAAATAGGGGAGCCAAAATTTGAACATTTCAAAATTTAAATGGGATTTCCTATGTTGCGTTCGCCAAGTCAACATAATAAGGATTCGACTTGCTCACATTTGGATTCGAATACGAATCCTTTTAAAAAACTCCGGATCACGAATCCTTTTCAGTGAAGTATTCGAATACCACTTTTGAATCCCCCAAAATATTCAAAATCCTAAATGAATCGAATTCTGCCCAGCTCTAGAAAGCGGTTTAAGATTTAATGTGGATTTTTGAAATAATTTCACACTGTCAAAAAACTATTTTTGTTTCCATTGAATACCATGGTTCTTGTAGACTCAAACTGTGAAAATGGAAATAAAAACAAAAGAAAGGAAAAAAGGCGAAATGAAGTATCGATTGTAAGTGGCTACCGTTCTCTCCGTTCTCCAGGCAGCGGATAATTAATTAACCGCTCGAAGTATTCCAGTAGCTTAAATATTTATTACCACCAGAAAGCCACAACTGGCATCACGTGAGCGTTGCGTTAGACTTAGATTTACAGCACGACGTGACATAATTTTATATGATTCATTTCGGCACTCTTGTTTAGTGGCCCATTCCGATTATACTGCGGCATATAAAAACCGAAAACCCCCAAAGAGAAAAAAAATTATATTGTTTGTTTATTGCCGCCATATTAATCTCCTTTTTTCGTCTCCTCCGGGTCGCTTTTCTTCCTTCCAGCTAATTACGATTCCCGATAGAACCGTATACGGTCGAAAATAGTCACGACGGCCCATTAACGACACATTATTCGAAAGCTCGGACGCTGGCCTTTTATAGTGCATAGCTTGAATGGTCTTCAAGTCTCAATGTTAAGATCTACATAATAAGCACTGATATAAAAGTCGAAGAGTTTTATATGCGCGCGCGAGGCCTTCGACGGAAGACCACCTAGAAGAAGCTGAAGATGGAGGAGAACGAGACCGTTTGTTCTATTCCAACTGGATGTTGGATGTTTGTGTTGTGCTGTTGGAGCCGGGATTAATAACGTTTTAGTTGCATTCCTCAATTATTTATAACAATGCCGGGGCGAATTGTGCGAAGAGGAGCGGCTTCGGCTACAGCGAAGCCTTTAACGGTCGCCATCTGCGGAAATTCACTTCTGCTTCTGTTTTTAACAACACTTTAACGTCCCCAGACACCAGAGGGACGCTCCACTTTTGTTTTATTAAATTTCTCGTGGTCATTCCGGCTATTCGTGACTTGCTTCCACATTTCACTCTTTACAACTTATTTTCTAATTAATTTGAAGGACTAATTAAATAATGCATCGCATTTAATCAAAAATCCTCTAGTCACTAAGCATTAGCTAAATTATGAATTAATGCAAATATCACGTATATAAGACAATCAGCTCCGTAACTAGGGGGTGCGAGATCCCGCATTGACTTGCGGAGGCTAGCTCCCCCCTTCCTATGACGCCTTAAGGTATAAAGGGCATTTATCGAGCAATTAAAAATCTAACATTAACTCTTTCAAGCAATACAAAGAACTGTCAATGAAAAAAATATTCTTCTATTCTTTTTACAACTTTTAAAAATTGTGGACAATAAATCGATCCAACAAAATTCAACTTTAAACGCTTGCACTAAACATATTTTCTAGGCATCGGAAAATTACTTTGAAAAAAATTCAACACATTTCAAAATATCTTACTTCAATACATTTTCAATATTTACCTATGTCGGGTGTTGACTTGGCGGACGCAAGATAGGAAATCGCATGTTAATTTTGAAGTGTTCAAATATTGGCTTCCCTATTTATTTTAGAGACAAAATGTATTTTACTTTTTTGTAGAGGGAAAGATTCTAAATATTTATGAATGTCCGCACTTAACACTTTACGTTTCTCTAAGTTAAAATAATTAAGAAAAAGTAATGTGATTTTATAAAAATAATGACCTACCATGGAATTGATACAACCATTGCGGATATTCCCTGTATTTTTTAAGTTCAATTTATAGCTTTAAACAAGTGATTTCCACTCCCAGACTAAGCATGAAGTAAAATTTCGAGTTTAGAAAAGCCCCGTGAAAATTTGTCGAGGGTCGCTGCGCGACCCTCGACAAATTTTCTGGGCTTTTCTAAACTCGAAATTTTACTTCATGCGCGACGCGTATAAAACACTATAATATTGTCAAATTTATGTATATTCCAACTTTACTTAAAATCTGTGTTTTATACGCGTGGCGCATGAAGTAAAATTTCGAGTTTAGAAAAGCCCAGAAAATTTATCGAGGGTCGCTGCGCGACCCTCGACAAATTTTCACGGGGCTTTTCTAAACTCGAAATTTTACTTCATGCTTAGTCTGGGAGTGGAAAACACTCGTTTAAAGCTTCAGATTGAACTCTTTTAAAAATCAACGAATGTCAGAAAATTTACAGCTGAAATAATTAAGAAAAAGTAATGAAATTTTATAAAAATAATGACATACTATGGAATTGATACAACAATTGCGGATATTCCCTGTTTTTTTAAAGTACAATGTAAAGCTTTAAACAAGTGTTTTCCACTCCCAGACTAAGCATGAAGTAAAATTTCGAGTTTAGAAAAGCCCCGTGAAAATTTGTCGAGGGTCGCGCCGCGACCCGAGACAAATTTTCTGGGCTTTTCTAAACTCGAAATTTTACTTCATGCGCCACGCGTATTAAACACTATAATATTGTCAAATTTATGTATATTCGAACTTTACTTAAAATCTGTTTTATACCAAGCATGAAGTAAAATTTCGAGTTTAGAAAAGCCCAGAAAATTTGTCTCGGGTCGCTGCGCGACCCTCGACAAATTTTCACGGGGCTTTTCTAAACTCGAAATTTTACTTCATGCTTGGTCTGGGAGTGGAAAACACTCGTTTAAAGCTTCAAATCAAACTCTTTTAAATTTAACGATCAGAAAATTTACAGCTAAAATAATTAAGAAAAATTAATGTAATTTTATAAAAATAATGACATACCATGGAATTGATACAATAATTGCGGATATTCCCTGTTTTTTTCAAAGTAAAATGTAAAGCTTTAAACAAGTGTTTTCCACTCCTAGACTAAGCATGAAGTAAAATTTCGAGTTTAGAAAAGCCCCGTGAAAATTTGTCGAGGGTCGCGCAGCGACCCGAGACAAATTTTCTGGGCTTTTCTAAACTCGAAATTTTACTTCATGCGCCACGCGTATAAAACACTATAATATTGTCAAATTTGTGTATATTCGAACTTCACTTAAAATCTGTGTTTTATACGCGTGGCGCATGAAGTAAAATTTCGAGTTCAGAAAAGCCCAGAAAATTTTCACGGGGCTTTTCTAAAGTCGAAATTTTACTTTATGCTTAGTCTGGGAGTGGAAAACACTCGTTTAAAGCTTTAAATTTAACTCTTTTAAAAATCAACGAATGTTAGAAAATTTACAGCTAAAATAATTAAGAAAAAGTAATGTGATTTTATAAAAATAATGACATACCATGAAATTGATACAACAATAACTTTTGGATTTTGAGATATTACCGTTTTTATATTTAATAGTCTTTTTATTAACGAGGAAATAGTAAATCTTATTAGTTTCATTTGTTTTCTTCGTTTGACTATAGAAGTGGGGGGTGGACTCGCCCCTTTTCCCCGCAACTTCGCTTCTGTTTAACTTAAGTTTGCACCGGGTCCCGCTTTTATTTGGGCCGGCCCTGTGTATAATATATGTACCAAATTTGTTTTAAATTACCCCAGGAGTTCAAGAGTGTATATTGAATACACAGATTGATTCTAAAATCTCACACTGGTTTTGAAATATCTTACCTTTTACATCCCGCTTAACTTTCGTCGGACTTCACGTGTTCGTGAAAATATTTTGATGCATTCATTCAACTCGAGATGAAACATTTGTATGTTGATGAATGGAACCGAGTACATTTTGTAAATACGCTCGCGTGTGTGTTTTTTCGGGCGAAAAAATATAATTTTTCCGTCGTCGTATAAATAAATTCGCGGACGTTTATGTGTACGTCTTTGGCGGATCGATCCGAAAGGTTGTAGAACAAGCAAAAACACGAGTCCGTTTCCATTTCGAGCCCGAGTGGACTGAGTGGAGGATGGAGTAAAAATAAGAAAGAAAAAAGCAGTCCTCGAGATGTTGATATATAGGAGGACGGGTCTAATGTATTCGAATACGATTGGATTTATAGAAGAAATCAAACATTTATTCTTTTAATTTTAAAGTAAATTTTATACAGATCAATAATATAACAATACATCCAAAGCCGTAGCCAAGGGATAGGGATATGGGGGTTCAAACAAGCCCCGAAATTTTCAAAATGTAAAATTTTGCTTTGTAAAAGCTGCACTGAAAGAGCAAAAACAGTATTTGTATCAGTAACCCCCCCCCCCCCCCCCCGATTTTTTTTCTAACTTCGGCCTTGATTATGCATAAATATGCATAATCAAGGCCGTATAAATTGTTACAACAAATGTACAAACTGCTTTAGTATATATTTGATTTTATTTATACAGATATTCTTTCAAGTATACATATCCCGATGTACACTTCTGTGCAACAAAATTAAGCACACAAAATATGTTATAGTTTAAAACGGACATGATAAGTTTCCTAGTTACAGGAATATGTAAATATGTCAATTTCCTTAATATAACAATGCTGCGTCATTTTGACAACAATTCAAAAATTCGAATTCTAACTAAAATAGAAGATGATTTTTCTATTTCGGCTTTGTTGTATTTATAACGAGCGTTTTTTTTCAAATGGTCTTAGTTTTGTTTTTTTTCATAAAGGCGTTATTTTCAAGTTATGGTGTTTGATGATTTATTGAAACTGCTGCTAGGCAATTACCACAGACCCGAATTATACAACTAGAATATTGTAAAAAATAGCTATGAGACTTGTGCTTAATTTTATTGCACAGAAGTGTATATAGAATTTATAGCAAAAAGCGCCCTAGATCCATAAAAAAATAGGCGCCCTCCCACTAAACATAAAAACATCTGAATAAAAGCCAATATCAGCATTGACATTTCACTTCTACATTCGGACATAAGTTAGTGGCGGCCGATATTAACGCTTGTCTCCCATATTTTGACTATTATGACAGTTGAAAGTTTTCGTTTTTTTTTATACTTTTGCCAGTTAACTGAGTCGTCATGTCAAAGTTCTCCACAAAAAAAATGCAAACATTTATTTATTACCTGTAATTTATTATCTTTGACATTGTGATATTTTTTCGATATTTCGACTATCTTGTCATAAAATCGCATTCACGATTGTAAATTGTCATTCTAGAATTAAGATACTGTAATCGACTGTTTGACATCAAATTGTATTTGGCATTTTGAAATAATGATAATGTAATTGTCTGTTTGACATGGAACCACTCTTATCGACCGTTTTCTTGAATTGGATTAGATAC
Organism: Philonthus cognatus; assembly: GCA_932526585.2. NCBI lineage: Eukaryota > Metazoa > Arthropoda > Insecta > Coleoptera > Staphylinidae > Philonthus > Philonthus cognatus. The sequence continues at coordinate 49,425,997 of OW052247.1, read as the reverse complement.
CTTATGATTAGGTTAAAGGATAGTCACTGATATTAGGTTAGGTTAGATGACACCGTCGTCGCGTAACTACATCGAGAGTTTTCTAACCTAACTTAATATTAGTAGATTCTGTGAATTTACATATCTTTTGTTTCTGCTTTTGTGTCTGTGAGTGTTTTTTTTGTTTATCATGTGTATCCTTTAATCATCTTCACTTAGCTTTTTGACGTCAGATATTGATAAATTAAGTCCACAGTAAACATTTGCCAAAAGAACAAAAAAACATGTATAAAATGACAATGTACCCTTCAATCATCTCCACTGAGCTCATCGACGTCTGATGATACTGACATATTAAGTCCTCAGTAAACATTTGAAAAAAGAACAACAAAAAATGTATAAAATGACAATTTCTAGACAAATACCGACAAGAATAGTCAAATAAATTCAATAAGCCAACGGACAGAAAAATTTACAAAATACTGCCGAAATTGTGATTTTATCGACTAGAATCGTCAAATTAATGAAATAAGCAAGGTGGCTAGAGATTATAATGCAGTCAAAAAATGATAATCGAAAGTACTAATGGGCAAGATCGAGTATCTCAAGGATCGATTAAGTAATGATTGATCAGTTGAAGTATCGAGCAGATCGATCTAATCAAAAAGATCGAGCCGATCAAAAAGATCGAGCCGATCAAAGAGATCGAGCCGATCGAAAAGATCGAGCCGATCGAAAAGATCGAGCCGATCGAAAAGATCGAGCGGCTCGATTATTCGCAAGTATCGAGCGGATCCCGCAGTCGATCTTATTTGATCATGACTAAAAAAATACTTGATATTTAAATACTCGTTACTTAATGACTAAATGAATTAATATAATAAATATAAATTATGCTTTTTGGTGCAATTATAATTAATATTGAATTTGTAATTAAAAATTGTGCAAATACGAAAAAGTGAGGATTAATAAATAAATTGCAGACTATAATTTTCCCGACCTACCATAATACAATATTTACATTAGGGCTGGCCAACCCAAATTGCTTCGAGGGCCAAAATGAATACTTAGAATGTTTCAAGGGCCGCATCACAGATTTTCTTTTGCAAAATCAAGTTTTTTTTTAATATTTCATTTTTCATTCAGAAATGTTAAAGACTTGTTTTGGCATTTTTGACATTTTTATAAGTTTAGGAATCTAAAATTCTGTTTTGATTGCTTTTTTTTGTACAGGGAATTTTTCTTTTCCGTATAGATATCCCTGCGCATATGCTGAAAAATGTTCAAACACGATTTACATAGGAAATAAGAAGTATATTTTGAAGTAAAATTTCGAGTTTAGGAAAGCCTGAAATTTGACTTCATGCTTAATCTGGGAGTGGAAAACACTCGTTTAAAGCTTCAAATTGAATTCTTCTAGAAAAACAGCGAATATGTATACTTAAAAGAAAAACTCCTTATATACAGTGATTTTTATTAGGTAAACATATGCATAAGCTGTAGATTTTCCGACATTCGTTGTTTTTAAAAGAGTGGAAGCTTTAAACGAGTGTTTTCCACTCCCAGACTAAGCATGAAGTAAAATTTTGTGTTTAGAAAAGTCCCGTGAAAATTTGTCGAGGGTCGCGCAGCGACCCGAAACAAATTTTCTGGGTTTTTTTAAACTCGAAATTTTACTTCATGCGCCACGCGTAAGTTCGAATATACATAAATTTCACAATATTTTAGTGTTTTATACACGTGGCGCATGAAGTAAAATTTCGAGTTAAGAAAAGCCAGAAAATTTGTCTCGGGTCGCTTGACAAATTTTCACGGGGTTTTTCTAAACTCGAAATTTTACTTCATGCTTAGCCTGAGAGTGGACAATACTCGTTTAAAGCTTTAAATTGAACTTACAAAAAAAAACAAGGAATATCTAAAGATATACAGACAATAGGCTGAATTTGAAATTCGTATACTTAATAGAAAAACTCCCTGTACATTATATTCTGTTTCTATAAAATAAGAATAATGTACACATACCACAAAATAATGTACAGTAATTAGCATAAACATAATTTCTTTTTTTTTATTTTAGAAAAAATAATCAAATGCACAAAGCATTGTGCAATTGTGCAACTCTTTAACGAGTTACTTGTTAAAGCAAGTTAAATTTTTTATATTAATCGTAATTAGGAGTTAAACATCTTAAAAATAACATACAATTTCTTTGAGTTTGGTTCAAAATATATGAAAAACTAGTTGATATAATTAACTTTTCTTTGAAGAATATTAAAAATCGATGAATTCTTAGTACATTAACAGAATTATATGTTATTTTATGCTGAATCATTTGTTTATTTTGCATATATGTTTGAACATATTTTGTCTTAATTTTCTATTTACTTAAACTTTTCAACATTTTTGTAGAAAATTCTCTATAAAAAAAGTTATAAGTCCATTACTCCTATGTAAATTTAGTGATTTTTAAAATAGCTAATATTAGGTTAGTGTTCGCATAATTTAATTTTATATATTGTATTTGAAGTTTTGAATTCAAATATTCAGTAATTTTCATGTTGATTAGATTAACTGCTGATTTTTGACATTTTTATAAACGATGCTTAATTTTTTCGTATAATTTAATTTTATATATTGCAGTAATATTTTTACAAGCGGTTATTTTTCTAAGGTGATTTTTGGGGGTGTAGTTTTTTAGGGAGGGTCATTAAATGGCTTTAGAGGGGGTGGTTTTTTGAGGGGATCATTTTCTGAAATGGTGTAACTGAGGTAAGTTGAGAGGATGAATTTTGCTTCTTTCAGGAGATGATTTTGGAGGTAATTTTCCAAGAGTGTTTTTGCAGGGGAGGGGGGATTTTCCAGAAATATTTTTTTACAGAGGGTCTTTCAGTGCGTAGTTTTTTCAAGGCGTGATTTTGCAAGACGTATTTTAATTTTTAGGGCCCGTGTTTTTTATGAGGGTTTTCTTCGGGGGTGATGTTTGTTAGTAGTGATGATTAAATTTTTATATAAATATAATTATTTTACTTTCCTCGTTTATTTTATGAATTATTTATTACAGAATAACTTTTTATGTGATTTTCTGAATACATTTTGCCTGCAAATGTTAAATAATAGAAACAAAATAAAAGTAATTCATTTACTTTGAAAGTTTACGAATTACTTCTTTAATCAAATTAAATAGTGTGATCGTTCGATGATACCTCCTAGGCCGATCGATCCACTCGAAAATAGCTCCAAATAGCTCTATAGCATGCAGCTAGAGTACCTCAAACCGTATAACTTGATCGATTGTCTCGAGCCGATCGATTTGATCAAACTGCTCAAGCCGATTGATCAATCGACTAGCTCGACAACCGATCAGACAGATCGAGTTGATCAAAAAGATCGAACTGATCAAAAAGATCGAGCCGATCAAAAAGATCGAGCGGCACGAGAAGATCGAGTGGCTCGATCGCTTGCAAGGATCGATCAATCGATCTTTTTTTATGAATCTTGCCCATCACTAATCAAAAGACTGTCGACAAAGTGACTTTATAAGGACATAACAATAGACCGTTCCTTATTGACAGTATACGTCTCGTTCGGCCATGTATTTTACTTTTGATTAAAAGGGGCGTTTGCCGTTACGCAAAAATGAAATATTGTAGGCATCTACTACATAACATTACAAAATCTTTGTCGTGTTTATTTTTTCAAAGTTCCTTAAAAACTTTAAGTACCACATTTTTTTAGAAAAAATTATTCTAGCGAAAAAAGCATTCGACAAAATATTTAAATTTGTCTCGTGAATATAAATCCGATTTCAGAAATAAAATGTAAAAATCAATAATCGAGTAAAATGAAATTGAAAATACATTTAATTTTTTTTATTTTGTACTTTATGATGCATTTTTGGCCTATTTTTTTAACACTTCAATAGAGGTGACAAATACATATCATCGGCTTACCTATAATACCTTCCAACTCCAAGTTTTGGCTATATTGCTTTTTTCTACGGAAATAATTGTATTAAATTACAAAAAAATATAAAACACTTAAAAGTTGTATTCATTAAAACTGAAATAACATTAAAGTGATGTTGCATAAAAAAATCTAAAAACAGGCTTCGAAAATAGTTTTTTTTGTCTCTCCTGAAAAGTTTTGTTACTTATACTTAGAAGGATTTACAGGTAAACCGACGATATTTTATATTTCTTTCGTGAATCTCGTAAAAAAACTATAATGACTCTCTGATATATTGTCAAAAAAGAGACATTTTGTGCGTTTTTGAAAGTTGAATAAATTAACACTTCTACAACTCTGTCATTATGGTACGTCACTGTGTGCTACATCAAGGCCGAATCCAGAAAATAAAATCGGAGGAGGTTAGACAAATTTAGGAGGGTGTTAATGTTACAGATATTGATTTTGCTCGTGCAGGGCCGCTTTTACATACAAAAATATACCAAATTTCGGAAGGGGTATGAACCTCCATATCTCCTCCCGTGGCTACGGCCTTGTGCTACATGAAATTAGGTTGGAATATGTCGTATATTCCGAACCCGTAAATTACATTCACCTCGAAAATAACTGAGTTACGCTCTTCAACTGTTTTTATTTATTGCGTCTCTTTAATTTTTACAATCGCAATCGTTTTTATCTATTGCGTCTCTTTAATTTTTACAATCTCAATCGATCCCCTAGCGAATTCTAACCTAATTTGAAGAAAATGCTGTAATCTTGAAAACAATCGAGCTACGCTCTTCAACTGTCTTTACTTATTAAGCCACGTCTGTTTTGATCGATTCCCTGGCGTATTCTAACCTAATTTAACGTATCACACTCGCCATGCTCCTGATAGTCGTTTAAGTTCGCTCTAGCGGAACAACAGGCTCTAATTACGATTCAAAGTCGACTTTGGTGGCGTAGCCAGGAAGGGGTTACGGGGGTTAGAAAATTGTGTGTTAGGAAGCATCTGCACACGCCCTGATTTAACGCGAAAATATATTATAGATAAATGTTTTTTATGCAAATTATATTATTCTGTCTAAACTGTTTTTTCTGCGCTTCAGTTATAACCTCCCCCATGTAAAAATCCTAGCTACGCCACTGGTTGACTTAGTTTGATTTTTTTGTTTGATCACACGCGAAGCAGTTTTACTTAATAAATTACTCTCAATTTATATAATAAGTAAAACATATTATTTAAAATACTAGTAACATTAAAATACCATTACTTTTTTACTTATTTAATTATTTATTCAACCCACATTAGGCAAGTTCTACAACAACTAAAAAACTGGAAAGAGTAGTTTTTTTATCAAGACCTAACGAAGTGATTATGGATTTATCTTGTCCACCTGTTGGAGCAAAAATTGCTCGAATCAATCTCTTATTCTTTTATTTTTTCAGAAAAAAAAGAAACAACAAAAAAAACAGGTGCAGATAACCGATCACTAATTGCTCCAATCGACAAGCGAATAGCTGACCACTGTATATCGATCAAGATCGTTCACGTTGTTCGATCATTCGGAGAAGAGGCGAAGAGGAGGAGGAGGAAAAAAATAATTACGGACTTAATTAACTTAAACCATAACCAGATGAAGGTTGAAACACCTGGAACAGGAATTGGTCTCTCTCCGGTCAGTTGGTTACGATTTCAAGGACTGCAGGTAGATATTTTTTTGTGTGTGCGTGCGTTTAGGGCCCGTCCTTCTCGAAACTCGATACGGGTTTCTTGGAAAACGTGCCCACCGATGGGTGAAAAAAAAAGAATCTCGACAGGCAACCCTCGTTTTTGTATCGTCTGGGGTGGCTCGGGGGAATGTCGCCCGCAAATGGTCGGGTTTTTGTCGAGGTGTCGGTTTATGTTGGATGTTTATTGGTTTTAACTGCCTTGTCTGGATAATTTATTACGTAATCAAAATTTCAACTTATACAAATATGTCAGATGGTTATAATTAATTAATAGCGTTAAATTTTTCAAGAATTACTAGAGATATTTCACTAATTTCATTATATTCTGCATTGAATAATGTATTTCGTTATACAGCGAATTTTTATTTGAAGTATACATTCCTCGAAATATACATTGCAAATATTCAGGTATCCGTTCTTTTTTAAAAAAAAAATAATTTGTAGCTTTTAACGAGTGCATCCACTCCCAGATTAAGCATGAAGTCAAATTTCGAGTTTAGAAAAGCCTGAAAATGTGGTTTGGTCGCGTAGCGCGAAGCGGCCAAACCAAATTTTCAGGCTTTTCGAAACTCGAAATTTTACTTCATGCGCCAGGCGCATATAACACTGGTTTAACGTGAAGTTCATAATACACTGCTTAAACATATTGCGTTAGCTGTATATTTTAAAATTCCCAATATTTCAGTGTTGAGTACGCCTGGCGCATGAAATAAAATTTCGAGTTTAGAAAAGCCTGAAAATGTTTCTGTTAAATGTACATTCCTTGATATATATATTTTAAATATTCGGGCATCCATTATTTTTGAAAAGGATTTAATTTAAAGCTTCTAACGAGTGCATCCACTTCCAGATTAAGCATGGAGTAAAATTTCGAGTTTAGAAAAGCCTGAAAATTTGGTTTGGTCGCGTAGCGCGAAGCGCGAAGCGGCCAAACCAAATTTTCTGGCTTTTCTAAACTCGAAATTTTACTTCATGCGTCAGGCGCGTACAACACTGGTTTAACGTGAAGTTCATAATATACTGCTTTAACATATGGCGTTAGTAGTATGTTTTAAACTTCACAATATTTCAGTGTTGAGTACGCGTGGCGCATGAAATAAAATTTCGAGTTTAGAAAAGCCTGAAAATTTGGTTTGGTCGCTCCGCGCTTCGCACTGCGCGACCAAACCAAATTTTCAGGCTTTTCTAAACTCGAAATTTTATTTCATGCTTAATCTGGGAGTGGAAACACTTGTTAGAAATTTCACACTGAACGCTTTTCAAAAACAACGAATGCCTGAAAATTGACAGAGTATACATCGGGATGTGTATACTTTAACAAAAAATTTTCAGTATAGAAATATATTAATTGATTAATAAAGCACTAATAACCTTTCTTCACACTTTTATCTGAATTACCAAATAATCCATCGTGTATATATTGTGTTGAAATTTAGTTTTGTGTTTAGTATTAATACATTGATAATGTTCACTTTATGTCCGAAATGTACATTTGATAATTCAAATAAAAGTGAGAAGAAAGGTTATTAGTGCTTTATTTATCAATTAAATTTAATCTTTACGTCTCACCCAATTAATAGAGAAATATTATTACAAAAAATAAGATTGTACGATAACAACAACAAACAAAAACTATTAATAAAAAAGGGATTCATCAGTATTAATTGATATTTAATAAAGAACACTGGGTTTAATTTCTTCTATGATTTTAGTATTAAAAAATTGAACCTGCAAGATTTTAAATCAAAAACATATATTTCTATAGAATGTCAAAGTAGTTAAATTCCTTAATCTTCACTGATTTATTTTAATTCTAAATGTACATTTCAGGCACATCGTATCCTTAAGCTTCACTGTTTTATTTAAATTCAATATTTCAGGAACATCGTGCTGGAAATGTACATTTAGAATTAAAATTTAACAGTGAAGATTAAGGAATTTAACTACTTAGATATTCTATAGAAATATATGTTTTTTATTTAAAATTTTGCAGGTTCAATTTTTTAATATTAGAAGCAACTAAACCCAGTGTTCTTTATTAAATATCAATTAATACCGATGAATGCCTTTTTTATTAATTGTCTGTTGTTTTGTTGTTGTTATCGTACAATGTACATTTAGAATTAAAATAAAACAGTGAAGATTAAGGAATTTAACTACTTAGACATTCTATAGAAATATATGTTTTTGATTTAAAATCTTGCAGGTTCAATTTTTTAATACTAAAATCATAGAAGAAATTAAACCCAGTGTTCTTTATTAAATATCAATTAATACTGATGAATCCCTTTTTTATTAATAGTCTGTTTTTTTTTGTTGTTGTTATCGTACAATCTTATTTTTTGTAACTTTCGATTTCGTGGTAACCTTGATTCTCGTCGAGCATTAGAACACACCTTTTGATGGCCGCAGGTGCGACTGAAAAGCGTGTAATTCAGATTGCGCCTTTAATTATACTATAGATATGAAATTATTATACCTGCACTCTGCCTTACTTTGATAAATGGGCCTAATTTGCGGATCGACGATGGCCTTTAACATCCACCACAAAAACGAACAAATGTAATGGTGTTCAGCAGACTGCAGTGTTTTAATTATATACTTTACTGGAGAAAAATGGGTAGTATTTATTGAAAATTGAGGTTAGGAGAGTATTCAGAGCGGAAATGTTGATTTGTTGCATACTAAGAAAACTTTATACATGGAGGGTGATTTTGTCTTTATTTTAATTTAATTATTTTCAATTTAATTAATGTCTTTTGCTTTTTTCCAGAATAGACATCGTTTTTATGATTAAATAGGTTAGTATGATTTGTTGCATATTAAGAAAACTGTATACATGGAGTGTAATTTTGTCTTTATATTAATTAAATTATTTTCAATTTAATTAATGTCTTGTTTTTTTTTAGAATACACATTGTTTTTATGATTAAATAGATACAAGTTCATTTGTTTATACTAATTAAATATTAAACATGCAGGTTTCAAACAGCTGTTAGATCCTAAACAATCATTCAGAAACTGAATTGTGAGCCATTAACATTTTTAAATTGTACTAAATTTTAAATAATGATTTTAGGCATGGGCGTAGCTAATTGGTAGCAGGGGACATCAATAAATCGGAATGTAATTGTCATATTGCTGGCTTAATACTACAAGGTTCTATGTGATTTTTTTTTCGATTTTCAATTTGTGATGTTACAAGGCTATCTGATGCTTGTAACATCACAAATTGAAAATCGAAAACAAATGTTACATAGAACCTTGTAATATTAAGCTAGCGATATCATACGTTTTTAACAAATATTTTGACTCTTTGACTTTTATATGCTTTGTGTTTTATAACTTTGATAACTGTGTTATTTTTCAAAATCTTCTAAAGCGTTCTTATATCAACTTTTTACGAGTTTTTTTATCCTATCTATTTTATCCTTTACAATCACCTATATTCTGAAAATCCATTCATTTATTACCCATCCTTGCAACCACGTGTGTATTTTCCGTAATCCCTTTTTCCTCGGGGATAGCGAAACGTTATTTATTAAATTATACAAAATGACTGTGACTAGTCAACAGGGCCTAGTTGCCAAGGCCATTAATTACGCAGAAGAAGAAGAACTTTTTACCAAGGAATCGCGAACAAATTTCAATTGTTATACCACTCCTACAGTGCCAGCGACATTTGATCTTTAAATAGTATTTTAAAAACAATTAGCTAGGAAGTTTACTTAGATAAAACTCAAGCTCATCCTTTCCTTTTAAAATGTTTTTCAAAAAAATTGAACTTTTATAACGTATTTTTAAAATGGGCCACCCTGTATAAAATTTGTTGGGTTTCTCATCTGTTATTTGAAATTTCAGCTTGGTGTTTTATTAATTAACAAAGTTATAGCACAAAAGTTTCTATAATTTTTAATGATTTTTTAATTGCAATATGAATTTCTTCTGTTTTTTTTTCTCCAATTTTAAGCTTCTGTATTTTTGTTGCTTATAAGAATTTTTATGCATAAATTATGAACTGTGGAGGCTTCTACTTCGTTATACATGTTAATTCAATGAAATAAAACACTTTAACTTTGTTTGTATAACACACTATTTTTATTTTCGTGACTGCAGTTTCGGCAATTCAACTTGCCATTATCAAACAGAGTGTTTGATAATGGCAAGTTGAATTGCCGAAACTGCAGTCACGAAAATAAAAATAGTGTGTTATACAAACAAAGTTAAAGTGTTTTATTTCATTTTTATGCATATTTATTTTACACAAAAATAATGCATTGTTGTATACGTTTTATTAAGTGTAAAATTAATTAAGTGCTTTCTGGTTTGTTTGTTTCACAATATTTAGCTGCTGCAATTTATTGCTAGTTACTAAATTTCATTTCATCTCACACAAAAATAAAGATTCTAGTTTCCTTTCATATATCATAAAAATGTAATGAAAACCAAATGTTATATCATAAAAATGTAATGAAAACCAAATGTTTAAGTAATTTCTAACGATTTTGAATTGGAACCTGAATTAATTATTTTATTTTCATAAATCTAATCGACTTTAAGATTTAGAATTTGATTCTAAAATGAAGAATTTGTTCTCTGTAATTTATTGCTAGTTACCAAATTTAATTTCATCTCACACAAAAATAAAGATTCTACTTTCCTTTCAGATTTCATAAAAATTTAATAAAAACCAAATGTTTGAGTAATTTGTAACGATTTTGAATTGGAACCTGAATTAATTATTTTATTTTCATAAATCTAGTCAACTTTAAGATTTAGAATTTGATTCCAAGATGAAGAATTTGTTCTCTAATTCCCAAAAACGTCACGAAATCTGATAATTTAGTGATTTTTATATGTAATATAGGTTTACTTTTTTTATACAGGGTGTCCAGAGATTTATTCTCAACATAGGGCGTGTTTGAACATCTTTTGTAAATGCTTTTTATACATTTGCTTTATGTAAAATTTAAATACTTTTTCTGTTTTTAATAAATAATTATTATAAAATAAATGTTCTTTATTATTTTGTTTTCATTCCATGACATTAGTGATCATGACGATTTGTGAACAGTAATCATCTGACAGACATTGGACGACACTAACAAACAAGAGGTTTTTTACACAAGAACGGACAAGGACAAACAATTAAAATTCAGGCGGAAAGACCAATGGTCGATAGCCAATTGGCAGAAGAATTTATTTGTTATTTTAGCCATCAGAATTATTTTTATGTTAATTATTTATTGTACAATCTGCCAATAAAGATTTATATATATATATATATATATATATATATATATATATATATATATTGTTTTCAGAGTCTTCAATTGACAACAAAAATAAATTAATTTTAAAAATGAACACAAATTCACCACTTATTATTATTCGTTTTTCAGAAATGCATAATTTGTTATGTCTAATATGAAAACTAATAGTAAAAACAACAAAATAGATTACATTAACACTGACAGGTTGTGTTAATGTAATCTATTTTGTTGTTTTTACTATTAGTTTTCATATTAGACATAACAAATTATGCATTTCTGAAAAACGAAAAATAATAAGTGGTGAATTTGTGTTCATTTTTAAAATTAATTTATTGTTGTTTTTCTATTTGGAAAGATATTTACAAAAATATAATTTACCAAAAATAAATTGTAGAATTTCTATGATTGTGGCAAATTTTACGATAATCGTTAAACTTAAATGTTTATTTAAAGTTTGCTCATTTTTACCACTTATTTTGTTACCTACCTAACAGAGTTCATATTTTCTTGTCAGTTTTTATTATTAATTCTCTTATTATGAATACATTTTTAACGATTTTTATTTCAATTTTGGCAACATGAACTTACTTGTTTGGATATTTTAATAAAATATTCAGTTACTTAATAAAGCACATATTTCGGCGTCAATTTTTATTATTAATTTGTATTATGAGTATATTTTTTAACGATTTTCATATCAATTTTTTCAACACCAACTTATTTTACAGATGTTTCGATTTTTCTTGATATTTATCATTTAGCTATATTTCAGTTGATTTATGTGAATACAATTCAATAAACTTAGGTTTTTAACTAACTTACATATTTAATGGCTTGCGCCACTTCTTGGTGAAAATCCTGGCTACTTCTATGCCTTTATATTTCCCAATGCATACGTACTCTGTAAATCTTTAGGTAGTCGTTGTTTTTTAAATGAGTTCAATTTGAAGCTTTAAATGAGTGTTTTCCACTCCCAGATTAAGCATGAAGTAAAATTTCGAGTTTAGAAAAGCCTGAAAATTTGGTTTGGTCGCTCCGCGAAGCGGAGCGACCAAACCAAATTTTCAGGCTTTTCTAAACTCGAAATTTTACTTCATGCGCCACGCGTATAAAACTATGATTGCAAGTGATTTCAGTCTATTCTAAACTGGAAATTTTACTTCATGCTTAATCTCCGAGTGGAAACACTCGTTAGAGTTTAAATTGAACGCATTTCAAATCACCAAATGTCTAATAATTTATAAATTGAAATATAGATACTTACAAAAAATTCCCTATGTATAAATAATATTTATTACCCGTACATTTTTACAGTAAATTTCTGTAAAATATAAATACAATAATAATAATCGAACATACATACAGGGATAAATAAATAAACTCATTTCAACAAATTCATCTAGTAAATTGATGTTTTCATTCTATATTGCTATTATACATGCCCCGATTACAGTGTATACACTTAAATCTTCAAAAATTCGTAGTTTATTAAAAGAGTTCCATTCAAAGCTTAAAAAGAGTGTTTTCCACTCCCAGGCTAAGCATGAAGTAAAATTTCGAGTTTAGAAAAGCCCCGTGAACATTTGTCGAGGGTCGCGCAGCGACCCGAGACAAATTTTGTGGGCTTTTCTAAACTCGAAATTTTACTTCATGCGCCACGCGTATAAAACACTAAAATATTGTGAACTTTATGTATATTTGAACGTAACTTGAAATCAGTGTTTTATACGCGTGGCGCATGAAGTAAAATTTCGAGTTTAGAAAAGCCCAGAAAATTTGTCTCGGGTCGCTGCGCGACCCTCGAAACACCAAATGTCTAATAATTTATAAATTGAAATATAGATACTTACAAAAAATTCCCTGTGTATAAATAACATTTATTACCCGTACATTTTTACAGTATATTTCTGTAAAATACAAATACAATAATAATAATCGAACATACATACAGGGATAAATAAATAAACTCATTTCAACAAATCCATCTGGTAAATTGATGTTTTCATTGTATATTGATATTATACATGCCCCAATTGCAGTGTATACACTTAAATCTTCAAAAATTCGTAGTTTAATTAAAGAGTTCCATTCAAAGCTTAAAATGAGTGTTTTCCACTCCCAGGCTAAGCATGAAGTAAAATTTCGAGTTTAGAAAAGCCCCGTGAAAATTTGTCGAGGGTCGCGCAGCGACCCGAGACAAATTTTCTGGGCTTTTCTAAACTCGAAATTTTACTTCATGCGCCACGCGTATAAAACACTAAAATATTGTGAACTTTATGTATATTTGAACCTAACTTGAAATCAGTGTTTTACACGCGTGGCGCATGAAGTAAAATTTCGAGTTTAGAAAAGCCCAGAAAATTTATCTCGGGTCGCTGCGCGACCCTCGACAAATTTTCACGGGGCTTTTCTAAACTCTAAATTTTACTTCATGCTTAGTCTGAGAGTAGAGAACACTCGTTTAAAGTTTTAACTTTAACTCGTTTAAGAAGCAACGAATATACGAAATTTTACAGCGCATGCATATGTATACTTAAAAGAAAAATTCCCTGTATATTAGGACATACAGCTTGTATTTTTCAATTGTGCCTTTTTAATATCAATGAACTTTTGTAATTATTAATTAATCACAGAAAAACACTTTTTAGATATATTTTCTTCTTGTAACTATCGATTCAATTAACTTTTAATTTTTGTTTAAAAATGTTTAAATATCGTACTTTCTAGGTAGTTCGAAGAATTTCCTAGTTTCCAATTATTCACTGGAAATTGAAAATTAATCAAAAAAGACCTTAAATTACCTGCACTATCTTTAATACACCATCAAAACAATGTGGGCGATATACCGAAGCATTGTTAAGAAACGCTACTTTCATACCTGATCTTAATTTCACGTGTGCGCACAATGTGTTTCATTAGGAGGGCCCAAAAAATACGCAATAATGTAGTTGGCGTGGGTTGGGTGGGAATCAATCTATGCAAATAACACGGCGAAGGCTTTCAAATATTACAACAGATATCCGAGATCAGATAAATCGCAAGGAGAAAGAACACAATGCTCATCTAATTTATAAAAAAAAAACGGAAAAACCAAGGCGAATGAAAATATCAGTTTGCTGGGTGGGTTTTTGACCTTTCGTAAATTAAACTCATTTCAACAAATCCATCTGGTAAATTGATGTTTTCATTCTCTATTGGTATTATTGATTTATTGTTATACAAATTGTAGTTTATATCCAAATTGCATGTCTTTTATTCAATTTTAACAATTTGTTTTTTGTAATTTAAGAGGAAAAATTGCATATTTTTTTTTGTTTGGATTGATTGAGTTACTTGAAGATAATTATACTTTGATTAAAAAACTCTTAGAACCTTTCTTCAATACTTTATTTTGTAACCAAATGTACATTTTGGACACGAAGTGTCCATTATCAATGGTTTCATACTAATACCATTAGTATCAAACCATTGATAATGGACACTTCGTGTCCGAAATGTACATTTGGTTACAAAATAAAGTATTGAAGAAAGGTTCTAAGAGTTTTTTAATCAAAAAATTGCATACTTGTGAATAAGACTAACAACGGTACATTTCTCATAATAATAAATTCTCATCTAAGAAAATTACACAGATTATACTTAAAACCTTTACGAGTAAATTAAGTTTATATGAAGCACAAGAAATGAGTGTTTAATTATAAATAAGTGCGCGCAAGGCGTGTGGAGATAATCTAAACGCAGCTTTACGAGCAACAAGTAGCCGTTCATTTTTAAGTTTGTTACTAAACAGACTGAGGAGGAGATCTGACTGACGGACATTGTACATTGACATGAGCACATGAACACGTGAACGTGTCAGTAGCGACGATGTGCAGATTAGACAGATTAGACACTCCTGAATTATGCAAGCGATGTCCGGACTCTTGGGCAACCGTTAATGCTCCGGTGTCGAAATGATTTGTGGCGCGTTTCGTCTCAGATATACTTACTTATTTACTTCTGTACGGCGCATTATAATATATGATTTATAATTTGTTGTGTAAACGGATCAGACGTGCAGGTACTCATTTGCTCCGGGAGGAGGAGACGCGTATGAGGAACTCGTTTGTGAGGGACGAGGATGCCATGTGGTGGAAAGGAAGGCAGTGTTTCGAAAGGCTCTCTCATATTATTCTGACTACTGAATTAATTAAATATAAGTTTATTGCCGTGTGCGGCTTAAATAAGTTAAGGCTGTGAAATTAAATCTTCATGCGTGTATAATTTACACGTCCACTGCCATTTACATTTCACTTCATTACTTAAATCATTAGTGCTCTCTTGACCATATGAAATCGAATAATACACCTTTTATTATTCATCTAAGTACATTATTCTTTAGTGACTCAACTTCAAATCTAGGGCACGATTTACTTATTTTAGTACTCATAACAAAAATTGTAAACTGAGATTGTTTCTACATATTGGTAAGTACCTATCTGATTTTTGGATACATTTGTTTAAATACGGTATTAAAGATGTAATTATTTAATTGTTTTTTAAGTAAAATTAAAATATATGCGGTTTTTATCAAGTAAAATAAAATCATTAGATTAATTTATTCTCCCAATTCAGAAAACCGTTTTAAAAAATTATACAAAAAATTTAACTCGCCACAATTGTTTCGCCACACTGTGGCTTCTTCAGGCGAAGAATGAGAATTATTCTTCGCCTGAAGAAGCCAGAGTGTGGCGAAACAATTGTCGCGAGTGCAATAAAGTGTTTGAAAGTAATAAGTGTTTTATTTAAACAAAAATCAAAGTGAAAATGAACTTTCAACTATTAACTGCCTCAACAATTAAGTTAGTCTTAACTTTATCACATTTGAACAACCTGAGAAGGTTTTGAGTTCATCTTTTGCAGTTAAAAAATCAAAAAAGGCAAGTTTTATTTCATAAAAGAGCTAGAAATGTATCAGTAAAGGTTTAATTTTTTTTTAAGTATACTTTTACATATTCCATATAAACATTTGCAAAATAAATTAACACGGAGTATATTTTGAACTTCGCATTAAATCAATGTTTATACGCCTAGCGCATGAAGTAAAATTTCGAGTTTAGAAAAGCCTAATTTGGATTGGTCGCTCCGCTTCGCTACGCGACCAATCCAAATTTTCAGGCTTTTGTAAACTCGAAATTTTACTTGATGCTTAATCTGGGATTGGAAGACACTAGTTTAGTCTTTTTGTGTCGAAGAATTTTCCAGATTTTAGGTAGTTTTAGTTAGTTTACAACGCTTTTCGTAAATTTCCAAGATTTCCTTAAATTTTTAATACTCGAACGGTTTTCCTGAATTTCCTTAATTTTTGTTAATCTTAGAAATTTTGATACTTTTCATAAAAATTTTAAAAATTAACAGAAATCTTGGAGTTTTATGAAAAACTTCAACATTTTTCAAGTTAATAAAAGTTAATTTTGAAAATTTATGATAATTATCGATTTTTTTTAAATTAACGAAAGTTTAGGAAATTCAAAAAAACCGTCAGAATTTTAAAAACTAACTGAAATCTTGGAATTATATAAAAAATCATCATTTTAAGGTAACCATCATTTGAAAACTTCGTAAATATTGGCCAATAATTTGAAAATTGAAAGAAATTTTAAAAATGTAAGAAAAGTATCGACACTTTTGATATCAACGGAAATTCAGGAAATACGTCAGAATTTCGAAAATTAAAGGAAATCTTGTAAATTTATGAAAAGGGTTAAAAACTGAGTAATATTATGAACATTCCTTAAAAGTCGTCATAACTTTGATAATTAAATAGAATCTTAAAAATTCATCAATAATTTCAAAATATTAAACGACTATCATCCACTCCCAGACTAAGCATGAAGTAAAATTTCGAGTTGAGAAAAGCTGCGGCGCGTCCAAATCCAAATTCGGGTTTTTCTCAACTCGAAATTTTACTTCATGCGTCACGTGCACAAATCACTGATTTAAAGTGATGTTATTGGCATTTCACTTTGAAAAATATCACTAATGCCTACTGTCATAAAAATTATAAAAATTTAAAAAATTCAGGAAAACCGTCACAATTTTGAAAACTAACTGAAATCTTGGAATTTTTTGAAAAACAATTTTTTAAGTTATCGATTATTTGGGAACTTCGTGAAAATTGCCAGGAAAGTTGGAGGAAATTTAAAAAAGATTTGAAAAGTATCGAAACTTTTAAAATCAACGGAAATACGTCAGAATTTCGAAAATTTAAGGAAATCTTGTAAAAATCGTCAAAACTTTGAAAATTGACTAAAATCTTGAAAATTTATCAACAATTTAATAATATTAAACGAGTATCTTCCACTGCCAGACTAAGCATCAAGTAAAATTTCGAGTTCAGAAAAGCCAGAAGAATTTGGATTTGGACCAAGCTGCTGCGCGTCCAAATCCAAATTCGGGCTTTTCTCAACTTGAAGTTTTACTTCATGGGCCACGCGTACAAATCACTGATTTAAAGTGGAGTTATTGGCATTTCACTTTGAAAAATATCACTAATGCCAACTGTCATAAAATTATAAAAATTTTAAAAAATCAGGAAAACCGTCAGAATTTTGAAAACTAACTGAAATCTTGGAATTTTTTGAAAAATCAATTTTTTGAGTTAACGATTATTTGGGAAATTGCCAGGAAAGTTGGAGGGAATTCTAAACAAGATATAAAAAGTATCGAAACTTTTGAAATCAACGGAAATACGTCAGAATTTCGAAAATTAAAGGAAATCATGTAAATTTATAAAAAGCGGTAAAAATTGATTAAAATTATGAAAATTCACTAAAAATCGTCAAAACTTGTAAATTAACTAAAGTTTTAAAAATTCATCAACAATTTAACCATATTAAACGAGTATCTTTCACTCCTAGACTAAGCATGAATTAAAATTTCGAGTTTAGAAAAGCCTAAAAATTTGGTTTGGTTGCGTAGCGCAAAGCGCGGAGCGACCAAACCAAATTTTCAGGCTTTTCTAAACTCGAAATTTTAATTCATGCGCCACGCGTACAAATCAGTGATTTAAAGTGAAGTTTTTGGCATTTCACCTTGAAAAATATCACGAATGCCAACTGTCATAAAAACATTAAAAATTATAAATAAAACCATGAAGTCAAAATTCCACTATTGCTGTCAGTTAAAAACGAACAATTGACTATTATTGTCACTTCAAAAAAAAAATTCACTATTATCGCCACATTATAATTGAAATTTCATAATTGTAGTCTTTTTATAGCCAAAATATTACTATTTTAGTGATCTACAGTTCTGATACTACCAACATGTTCGTTATAATGTGATGCTAATAGTTGAATTTTCGTACCAAAGTGACAATAATAGGCACATTATTGTCACTTTAATATGAAAATTCAACTATTAGCATCACACTATAACGAACATTTAACTATTAAAAAACTGCAATAGTTAAAGTCTTAGGTCAAAATATGACTATTACAGTGATCTGTGGTCCATGATAACCCCAACATTTGACTAGTATCGTCACTTTTAAACGAATATTTAACTATTATTGAAAAGGAAATTTGACTATTGCCGTCATTTTTAAGTGAAAATATGGCTAATATAGTGATCTATATTTAGGATGAAACCAATTTTGACTGTAAAAATGAAAATTTGACTATTGGAGTCTTTTTTGAGTAAAAATATAATAATTATCGTGAATTATAGTCAGGATAAATTCTATTTTGTCTATCAAAATGAAATGGATACAGTCAATATAGTTAGTACTGTCTATAATCGATCTGTCAATACAATCACTAATGTCAGAATATTCAACATAATCGATACAGTCAGTACTGTCAAAATAGTCAACATAATCGGTACTGTTGATGTACATTCAATACTCTCAAAATTGTTAATATAATTAATACAATGAAATACAAATCAACTTATAGTTAGTACTAATTATAGTAATCTATAGTTCCGATACTGCCAACATGTAATATTATTGTCAATTTGATACGAAAATACAACTATTAGCATCACATTATAACGAACATTTGACTATTAAAGAACTGGAATAGTCAAAGTCTCAGGTCAAAATGTGACTATTACAGTGATCTATGGTCCATGATAACCCCAACCTTTGACTGGTATCGTCACTTTTAAACGAATATTTAATTATTATCGTCACATTGAAAAGAAAATTTGGCTATTGCAGTCTTGTTTATGTGAAAATATGGCTATTATAGTGATCTATAGTTAGGATGAAGCCTATTTTGGCTGTTACAATGAAAATTTGACTATTGGAGTCTCTTTTATAGTTAATACTGTCTATAATCGATCTGTCAATATAATTACTAATGTCAAAATAATCAACATAATCGATACTGTCAGAACTGTCAAAATAGTTAGTGTAATCGATACTGTCGATACACATTCAGTACTCGCAAAATAGTTTATATAATCGATACAATGAAATACAAATCTACTTATAGTTACTACCATCATTATAATCAATACAGTCAAATTACAGTATTTCGTGTGTTTTTTTTATCAGAGTGTAATAAAAATAGTTAACATAATCGATACAATAAAATACAAGTCTACTTATAGTTAGTAACATCATTATAGTCAATACAGTCAAATTACAGTATTTCGTGTGTTTTTTTATCATCAAACTGTAATAAGGACATGTTTTCATAACGACATTTTGACTATATGTGACGTATTTGAATTTTATTTATTTTCCAAAAGAATGATAGTACATTACTGGGTGATTCATACAAAAATTTGCATGAATACATGTATACAAGAACCTAATAACTAGACCTGACATTAATGAGTATATGGGGACAGAACAGTTTAAAATACTTAAAATAATTAAGGATCATTGTACCCTTACTGTGTGTTAACTATTTATTGACCATTATTAAATGTTGTCTTAAAATCACTTAGCCTTTTGACTGTGTTAGTATTTCATCATTAAATGTCTATTGTAAGATTTTAACGGTAATTTTGCTATTATGGCATTTTAATAGTATTTTATCATTAAATGACTATTGACAGTTTGACGGTAATTTCACTATTAAGACATTGTGATAGTATTTTATCATTGTCGACTGTACTTTCACGATTATGGCATTTTGATATTATTTCATCATTAAATTGACTGTAATTTACCTATTATCCTTTAAATCCTTTTTAACTTGCATTAAAGTTGACATTCTCCGTTAATAAAACGACAATAAACTTATTACGTCAATTTTCAATTGTTTCAATATCGAAACAAACGAGTGTCTTCCACTCCCAGACTAAGCATGAAGTAAAATTTCGAGTTTAGAAAAGCCTGAAAATTTGGCTCGGGCGCGTAGCGAAGCGGAGCGGCCGAGCCAAATTAGGCTTTTCTAAACTCGAAATTTTACTTCATGCGCCACGCGTATACAACAATGATTTAATGTGAAATAGTGTTTAAACAATTTACAAGTGAAATAAGTTTATTATGTCTCTTATGACACATCACTATTTTTATATTTTATTTCACTCAAAAAAACAGGTAATTTTAAATTATTTTTTTATTCTTTGATTAATAATCGAAATATTTAAATATAAAAATATTTACATTTTCTGTATACGTTCTCAAGTCAGGTCACATAATACAATGTATCAAATTAACTTGTTAAATAATTTAATAATAAAAAATTGCTGATATTGCGTTATTGCATTAACGGCGCTTAATGGGTTTATAAAAAAATCCCTGTGTGCACAAATAATTTAAATACATACACCCCAAAGATTTAATCGCAAGATTCTTCATTAATCCTAGTTTTCAGAGACACCCTCTTTGAAAACTAGGATTAATGAAGAATATTGTAATAATAATTATTATTCGTAATCAATGATCATGATAAAAAAAAAAAACATTATTAGGATCTTGAAAGCCTCCTAATTCGAACAGAGCAAACCCACTCATACACATCACTTTACCAGTTGTCAAGAAGATGATGGAAATAGGATCGTATCCCATCTAGCAGCAGTAGCAGCAGGCATATCGAAGGGATCAGCGAGAGATCTGAAAAGAAAGAGAGTGTACGGAGGCGGAAATGCGTGCGTAACTCGAGCATTGTGTCCCGGTGATCCCTTCGGCCCTCTAATTAGTCATCGGTCCCTGATGATGATGTCGAAAAGGGAAGTGTATCTTTGAGCACGGGAATAATGGCATTATTAACAGAGGCGCCCCCCGACATCAATGGCAGATCGCCACCGTCGATACACACGGATGAAACTGAATATCGCTGGCAGTGAGCTTTGTTGCCGCGGAAGCTGCTCTTCAGCCATGACTTCACAATGCCACAACTAATTGATTAGATCGATTGGATTTCCTCCTCCTCCTCCTCCTTCGCCTATTCCCATTCTTCGGCCCGGTAATTTAATGGTTTTCTTATTTTAATCACTTAACAGTAAACATCGATGCGAATATATTTTACGCTTAATTAACAGACTTTTCAGCTTTTTTTTAAACTAACTGGAACAAACTGTAAAGTTATAAGGAAGAACTAAATTAAATGTTTACGTGCAAAATAATCAAATTAAATTATATGCAATACATTGTGCCCCTAGAAGAATCTGCCAAACTTCAGGTGTGTATTACTTATTGGTATTATTGATTTATTGGTATACAAATTGTACTTTATATCTAAATTGCATTTCTTTTATGCAGTTACAACAATTTGTTTTTTGTAATCTAAGAGAAAAAGTTGCATACTTGTAAATAAGACTAACAACGGTAAATTTCTCATAATAATAAATTCTCATCTAAGTAAATTACATAGATTATACTTAAAACCTTTACGAGTAAATTAAGTTTATATGAAGCACAAGAAATGAGTGTCATTTTAAACTCAAACAAAAATCAACATGGGTTCGATGCGGAAAGGTTAGTGAATTGTGGCTTGTTGAAGAAAACTGTTCAAAATTTTAAGTAGGTTGTAAACCATTGCTTCGCAATTATTTGTTTTGTTATCACTTGTAAACTAATCTAACTGGTAAATGTGATTATTTTAAATATGCCCTCGGGTCGTAGTTTGTGGTTAAAAATATTTTATCCTCTTCGCACTATCCTTTGCAATTTTTAAAACCCACTTACGTTATATCGATCTGTCCGCTGTCATTGATGTAACATGAACATACTTCTTATTATTTATTTATTCTATTATCTATTTATTATATTATTTGTTATTGCTAATTTAATACGTGTTTGTTATTTACACTTCATGTTCAATCTGTGATAATTTGCATTTGTTGTACATGTTAAGATACCATTTTATCCTTTTATATACAGATATATATTGGTGGTTTGTTTTTCAATATGTATTCGTTATATACTATTTATGTTCCATCTGTGATAATTTGTATTGTTGACATCGCTGTGATATCTTGTGTGAGTTTGGGTCTGTTCCTTTTATTAAGTTTTGTCATATATTTTATATTTATATTCATATTATATTTATATATATAGTAATTTATTGGTTGTATAATTAATTGATTGATTGAAGGTTGAGTGTTTGATTAATTAATCTATTTATTGTAACTTGAAGGTGGGAAGGAGCTTGTTTCATATTGTTACGTTTTGAACTATTTGGGATCAATATGCAATATATTTTGAAATAAAATATTTCTGTAGGGTTATAAGTTTAAATTTTGTTTGGCATATTTGAATTTTGTTTTTGTTTAGTCAATTTATTGTATTACGATGTATATCTATTAATCTATTGTAAACTGGAGATTCCGTAAATAAATAAATAAATAAAGACATTGCTCAGGGGCCCCTTATTCCCCTCCTCCCGCATTACGTGGTCTTGCACTCCCTAAGTACGCCGCTGTGCTTTACAGTAGATAAAAATCATGTTTAATATTCAGAATCAGGTCTGAATATTAATACATGTTTATTTTTATTTTTGAATTTGTAAATATTTTTTGTTAATACTTATGTTGTATTTAATATGACAGGATTTTAAAAGTTTAAATGAGTTATTCAACAACAATTTTCTGGAAAAAAAGTATATATTAATCCATCAGCTCTGGTAACGAGTGGCCTCGTCAGTGAGAGGAAGTGGAAGTGGAAGTGAAAGAGGAAACTTTATAAATCCGTGTTTGAAAGTTGCCAAATTGGGGGATGAGGAGATAAAAATAAAGTTGTCGGCGGCTAAATTTTACTCACTTTGAAAAATTTTATAACGCTGCGCAGACGTCTCCGCTAAAATACGGCGTACAGTTATTGAATGAAATTGATTAAAACGGCTCTTAAACGTTCTAATAATTTATGATTTATCGCTCGCATTCTAATGAAGCGGTTCGAATAATTTATTTTTCACATACTTCCTGTCGCCACCAAAGACTATGTATAAATTAATATTCATTAACTACGTTGTTGATGTAGTATTATTTTTTGTAATTATCAATAAATGCAGGAAAATGTACAGTTTCTGTTACTAAAATAGAAATATCCATCCGTACGAATTAATGAGAACAGTATACTATGGAAATTTTGAGTCTTTGCTTCGTTTTGGAATTTTATTTTGGGGAAATTCAGGATACATTGGTCGTATTTTCGTTATGCAAAAAAGAGCACTAAGAATTATGCTTAATTTAAAACGAATCGAATCATGTAGACGAAAATTTACAAATGCGGGAATCCTAACAGTTACTGCCATATATATATATAGAATTTTGTATATTTTTCCCTGTAATTTGAAATGTGTATTTCTGTTGGGAAATAAATTATTATTATTATATATATACAGGAATGTTTGTTTTTCATGTATAAACATCGTAATGAATTCAGTGAATATAGGTTTACTCATGATCATCAAACAAGACACAGGGGTGATTTGAGATATCCTATATATAAATTCACGCGATCCCAGAAAGGACCTTTATATGCATCCTCAATGTTTTATAACCGTTTATCGATAGATATTAAAAATGAATCTAATTTTAGAACATTTGAGAAACGAATATATACTTATTTATGTAACATGGAGCCTTACACCATTGATGAATATATTAACTTTTGTTAGATATTTTGCATTTTTGAATTTTGACGCTGGCTCATGTATCATATATATTGTATTTCTATGTATTTATGTGAGAGAAAATAAACTATTACTATTACTATTATATTTTATATACACTGCGTTTTATATAAGTGTGGCTATAGTGATTTACAAGGATAAAAATGAACCCTATGTTAACTTTTGTTGTCGTACAAAATTGATACAATTTTTTGGTTTTATTGATAAATCAACATTTTTTCTACGAAATGTACAGGGTGGTTGTTTTTCGATGATATTATAGGGTATATGCTAAACGGTACGAGATACCAAAAAACTAAGATATGTGTCTCGTTTTCTTTTTTAGTGTTTAGTTTAATGGCGCAATCAGATCTACACTAACTAGATTGGTTTAGAAGATACAGGGTGATTCTCAAAATCTGCCGATTTTTATTATCTCTTATGACTCGGTTATTTATGGAGATACAAACAAAATTTAAATACAAAAGTTTTATGACTTTTTACGTAGAATCCGGTGGTGCACTTACAAAAAATATAGATGTTTTAATTTTTGAGATATTATCAAAACTAGTATTTTCTTAAATAGGACACCCTGTATCTGAGTAAATCAAACAATTGCATTTTTTCTTGTGATTGCAACAATATACAACACTTAATATTTCGTTTGTCCTAAATAGCTAAACTACCAAAACACAAAAAGAAATGTTTTCTAGATGGCCATGCATTGAATTCTTTAAGCGTTTGTTTTTGTTTGCTTACATGTCATAAAATTCAAGATTAATTACGTATTGGTTTTGATATTTTCGATTATACTTCTTCGGAAAAGGAGTCTAAAATGAATATTTTTTAAAACTATGTAATTAAACATTTTAGGTCTATATCTTGAATACCCTCAATATAGCCGTTATGAAAATAAAGCCACAGCTTTAGACCTATATTTTGAGCCTTATCCGGACCGACGACAGCCAGAAAAAGAAATATTTCAAAGATTATATCACAATTTAAGTGAGTGTGGATCATTTGGAAAACCAAGAGGTAAGATTTACCAAAAGGAAAATATAGATCCGACGGTATCTAGCCGTAATATGCATAACCTCACTAGGGTGTTTATTTTACAGAAAAGGCTACTTAGATTAAATTTTAATATTAAACAATCAGAATCTTGTCGTGATATCTTTAAAAATAACAACATACTTACACTTACGGGATTATATATCTACAAATGCGCTGTATATGTGTATAACAACAATGCCCAATGTATAAGAAATGGAGCCTTACATAAATATTACACAAGATATTATAACAAAATAAGTATAGTAGCACATAGAAGTACCTTATATGAAAAGTCAACAATCTATTCTTGCACAAAAATATATAATAAATTGCCAACTCAGATAAAAGACATCACAAATATTAACAACTATAAAAGGGCATTAAAAAATCATCTCATTGTACATAACTACTACACATTATCAGAATTTATGACAAACTGAGTAGACTGGATTTTGATTTGACAATTACAAAAGTTTATATTTTATTTGTTAGTCTATTTACATGTGTTGTCGTATTATACTTTTTTATTGTATCTGTGACGTTCACATCCGCTGTATGTAAAATAGTTGTACCTTATGTTTGCAGTATTTTATGTATATAAGTGGCATACGTGAATAAAAATAAAGTTAAGTTAAAGTTAAGTTAATATTGAGAAATATATTGGCACAAGTAAATTAAAAGTTTTCGATAAAATTGGCAGTTAGTAAGTGCCCTACAATAGGGCCATTGTGTGCTGGAACACCGTCTTGTTGTAAATAAAGATAATTTCTTATAGCCAATGGCATGTTATCCAACTCGATTATAACACATTCTTCCAAAATTTGGATTAATCCTTCAGCATTCAAATTTTCGTTAAAAATCCTGTAGTTAAGGACTCTGTTTTGATAAAGAGTAGCCCATACATGGAACCCAAACCGTCCTTGTTGCACCCTGGCGACCGTCTGATGAGGATTTATGTTTGACTAATATCGATTGTTCTGTCGATTAAATTCTAAACGCCGCTCTTTATCTCCAGGATGCAAGTTATGAACCTTTATTATTTTATACGGTTTATACGTAAAACGTTTAATTTACTTGAACTTAAATACTTAAATATATTTAAAATATTTCTTTTTCTGGCTGTCGTCGGTCCGGATAACGCTCAAAATATAGGTCTAAAGCTGCGTCATTATTTTCATTACCTTTTAATATAGCATCCAAAATGATTAATTTTTGATAGTTTATAAAAAAAACTCATTTTAGACTGCTTTTTGAAAGAAATATAATCGAAAATATTTCGTTAACAACGGAATATCAAAACCAATACGTAATTTATATTGACATGTAAACAAATAAAAACAAAAACTTACAGAATTCAATTCATGGCCATCTAGAAAATATTTTTTTTGTTTTTGGTATTTTAGCCTTTTAGGAAAAAACAAAATATCAAGTGTTACACATTGTTGTAATCCCAAGAAAAAATGCAATTTTTTGAGGTACTCAGATCCAGGGTGTCCCATTTAAGAAAATACTAGTTTTAATATTATCTCAAAAATTAAAACATCTATATTTTTTGTAAGTACACCACTAGATTCTACGTAATAAGTCATAAAACTTTTGTATTTAAATTTTGTTTGTATCTCCATAAATAACCGAGTCATAAGAGATAATAAAAACCGGCAGAATTTGAGAATCACGCTGTATCTTCTAAACCAATTTAGTTAGCGTAGATCTGATTGCGCCATTAAACTAAACACTAAAAAAGAGAACGGGGCACACATCTTAGTTTTTTGTATCTCTTACCGTTTAGCCTATACCCTATAATATCAACGAAAAAAAAAAACACCGTGTACAATGCTAGAAGGACATAAACATGTGAGATACCTTTGTTTTGCTTTCAAAGTATAAATTAATAATACATATAACTAAGCCAAAAAATCAGCTTGGCGAAAATGTCATAATGTAAGTATTTGTTTTGGTAAATTTGAAAGCTAAAATAAAGAATTATAGCATGTTTATGTCCTTCTAGCAATGAACATTTCGTAGAAAAGTGTTAGATTTATAACCCATTAAGCGCAACATTATAAATTTTTTGTTAATCAAATTACTAAATGAGTTAATTTTATATATAAAATTATTTGATCTGACTTGAAAATGTATGGAGAAAAATGTAAGTATTTAATTTTTTCGATTATTACTGATTAAAAATAATACATCAGTGTATTTATAACTTCACAATATTTCAGTGTTTTATACGCGTGGTGCATGAAGTAAAATTTCGAGTTTAGAAAAGCCCCGTGAAAATTTGTCGAGGGTCGCGCAGCGACCCTCGACAAATTTTCTATGCGGGGCTTTTCTAAACTCGAAATTTTACTTCATGCTTAGTCTGGGAGTGGAAACGCTCGTTCTAAACTTTATATCGCACGTTTTATAAAACATCAATTAATGCTTGAAAATTTACAGTGTATAAATTTTGCATATTTAAAAGAAAAATTCTACATACTGTGAATTTTTCTTTTAAATTTGCAAAATGTATACACTGTAAATTTTCAGGCATTAATCGATTTCTTATAAAAACGTGCAATTTAAAGTTTTGAACGAGTGTTTCCACTCCCAGACTAAGCATGAAGTAAAATTTCGAGTTTAGAAAAGCCCCGCGTAGAAAATTTGTCGAGGGTCGCGCAGCGACCCGAGACAAATTTTCACGGGGCTTTTCTAAACTCGAAATTTTACTTTATGCGCCACGCGTATAAAACACTGAAGTATTGTGAAAAGTTTAGAAAAGCCCCGTGAAAATTTGTCTCGGGTCGCTGCGCGACCCTCGACAAATTTTCTACGCGGGGCTTTTCTAAACTCGAACACTGTTTCTTCGGGTTTGGTCCCGCGTATTTTCTTTGGCTATATACATATATATATATATATATATATATATCACTGTTTCTTCGGGTTATTTTCTTTGGCTATATACATATATATATATATATATATATATATATATATATATATATATATATATATATATATATATATATATATATATATATATATTATATCCCTTGGCTTTTACGGTCCTCGTGGACTTTAAAAGCCAAGAGGTATAAGTGCAAAACTTGTAATTTGAAACTTGTCATTAAAACTTTGAGGTGTTATGATACCTTTTTCTTTTTCTTTTAAGTGTACATATCCCGATACACTTGCTGTAAAATTTCAGGCATCCATTCCTATTTTAGAAAGCGTTCAATTTAAGGTATCGAACGAGTGTTTCCACTCCCAGATGAAGAATGAAGTAAAATTTTGAGTTTAGCAAAGCCTGAAAATTGGTTTCGCGACCAAACCAAATTTTAAGTCTTTTCTAAACTCGAAATTTTACTTCATACTTAATCTGAGAGTGGAAACACTCGTTCGAAACTTCAAATTGAACGCTTTTACAAAATCTACGAGTAACTGAAAATTTACAGCGTGCATGCATGAATTCAGAGAAATCATTAAAAAAGGGGCAGAATTTTACCTAAAATCGACTTTTAGAGTTAACTCTATAATTCCTAGGCCCTTGATGGGTTAATTCATTATTCTATTCTAAATTGAGTAGCAACAAGATTCGTCTTAAAACTAAATACTGGATAAAAAAATCTGACGCTGATCGAAAAGCCCAAGTCATTAAATTATAACGAAAAGAAGAAATCCCTAACAAATAAAGTGTTAGTACTAGTTTAACTTGGGTTAATCCATTATGTGCCATTGATGCATATACACAACATTATTAATTTAAAATTTGAAATAAAAGCACTTGGTTTGTTTCACTAACGTTTTACTTATTATTCCGACTAGTTTCGGCTTCTAGCCATTATCAAGGAATGTACAGAGAATACTTTTTTACACGATATTTATATACAAAATCAGGTAATAAGGGCGTCATTATTGGGGAGATCCATAGCTCGTCATTGTCATTGACCGCTAGAAGCCGAAACTAGTCGGAATAATAAGTAAAACGTTAGTGAAACAAACCAAGTGCATTTATTTCAGATTTTATTTTAATCATGTTTCACCAAGTGATTAATGAGAACATTGTGAAAGATATTATTTTTTGTTTGTTTGTTTTGTTTTGTTTTTGGCATTAACCATTCAGCCACTAACGCCTATTTAATATGTATCTCTATCAAAACTTACTATAAATGGGAATATACAAGGGATACTCTTCACGCCAAGGGGTATATCGAGGCGACTTTATCAACAAACAGGTGTACCACGGTTAATGGGTTTATACCACAAAGGAATCACAACATAGGACAACACTTAAATTTTTATGATCTATTTGACTTCTTACACGTTAGAAGATGGAGCCAATTCAAAGTTAAATTTTAATATTTGATTTTAGGAGAAAATTAACAAAATAATTAATTTATTTAATTAAATTAGTAAATAACCTAATTTGATATATTATATTATTTGATTTGACTTGAAAATGTATGAAGAAAACGTAAATATTTTGTTATTTAAATATCTTGATTATTACTCATTTAATAAAAATGTTTTTATTGTATTTCCAACTTCATAATATTTCAGTGTTTTGTGCGCGTGGCGCATGAAGTAAAATTTCGAGTTTAGAAAAGCCCCGTGAAAATTTGTCGAGGGTCGCTGCGCGACCCTCGATAAATTTTCTACGCAGGGCTTTTCTAAACTCGAAATTTTACTTCATGCTTAGTCTGGGAGTGGAAATACACGTTCTAAACTTTATGTTGCACGTTTTTATGCAAAATTGACAAATTCATATAAAGAAGAATTCATATAAAGAAGTGTAGAAGTTTACCTAAAATTCACTTTTAGAGTTAACTCTATAATTACTTGGCCGTTAATGGGTTAATGATCACTAACTAAAATCACTATTAAGAAATAAATAAAACATACTTTGTATTGAAATTAACGTGTATTTACAAAAAAAAAAAGGAGAAAGGAATAAAAATAATAACGACATCGTAAAAACGACATTAGTATTTGACGGTGGGAGGACTCGGACCTTATATTACGGTCCCGAATGTAAGAAGGGCCCGGGGACCTTGAAATAAGGGCCGACCTGGAAAGTCATTTGTTTCATTTGTGTCGTTGCAGCCGCCCCGATCGTAACGTTTTATGTCGGGATTCGTTCCGGGATCAATTAGGGCTTCGCCGTTATATTAAGGGTAATTATTGCTACACTATGTCCAAATAAATCTCCCATCAAGGGAAGACATTAGAAACAATGTGTACTTTTTTTTATTGGACGAAATAAGTCTTTAGTTGGGGGTGTGTCTCGTTGATGGATTGATTAATCTTTCACGAAAGTGCTGATGATTAAAATTACTTGAACTGTGATTAATTGAAAATCGTATTAGGACAACACAAGGACTATGATTAGATAATTTCTTATTTTAATAAGAGATGAGTTGAATTACTTAAATTAAACGATGATTAATTTAATTTAAATAAACATTTCAACAACAAAAAGACTATGATTAGTCATTTCTTATTTTTATAAGAGATGATTAGAATTTTTTTAATTTGGTTGGCGTTCACTTTGTGGTACATCTTCATAACAATTTAATTATAACCCTTAACTTTGTTTTGCCACTTTTATTTTACTTTTAAATAAAACACTTTTTACTTTGTTTAACCACTGGATAAGCAGTGGTTAAACAAAGTAAAAAGTGTTTCATTTAAAAGTAAAATAAAAGTGGTAAAACAAAGTTAAGGGTTATAATTAAATTGTTATGAAGATGTACCACAAAGTGAACGCCCAAAAAGTGTTTTATTTACAAGTGTATTTAAGATGTGCCACAAAGTGAACGCCTACAACACCAAACACTTTTATTTTACTTTTCAGTGACTATAGTTTCGACTAAAAGCTAGTCATTATCAAACTTAGTTTGATAATGACTAGCTTGTAGTCGAAACTAATCACTGAAAACTAAAATAAAAGTGGTAAAACAAAGTTAAGCGTTTTAATTAATTTGTTATGATTAGAATTATTTAAATTAAACGATAATTAATTTACAAGGTTTTTCTATTGCATTTCACTATTGATCAAATGAGATTCACTGTATCCCAAATATCTTTCACCTTGTCAGATATATGCCAAAAGATTTCCCGATTTATAAAATGAGTTTTACTATATTCCAAATATTCCAAATACTTAATTTAATCATTTTGTTGAACATTTTTGCAGTAATAACTTTCTTCTGGAAATATTTTATTTTTATTTATACACTGCTTACGCCGGCATATTCTCCGGATAACGAGTCCTCTTAGTTCATTGCTGACATGCATTTTTTGACGAACTGCAGCCAATTTGCTGACATGTGAAATGTAATTGATAAACTGTGATAAGGTTCTGACATATAGAGGAGATGTACTGGTATATCGGGAAATGTATTTGATAAATGGAAAATATACTTGAGATAAAGGGATACATATTCGATATAAAGTGAAATGCAATAGAAAAACTCTGTAATTTAAATAAATATTACACAAACGTTAACAATTTTCAAATACCATTTATAAAAATGCTAGTTATGGTAGGGGGACATTTCTTCCACTCCATTTTTTCCACTCTATTTCTTCCGCTTTATTTCTTCCACAGCACTTTTCTTCCGCCAAGACTATTCTTCCACCAAGACTTTTCTTCCATCAAATTTTCACTGCGCCGCCGAGTGCCGTTGTGTGTAAAAGTAAATACAATGTTCTGTGTAGGTAAGAGCATATGACTTTTATCCAATACCCACTTGGACCACAGATACTTAACCGTGGTTAAGCCATTTCTACTAGTTTGTGGTTTAAGTGGAAGGTTTCAAATTGAATACATTGCTTAAGTATCTTTGCACACGCTAGCGATTTTACATACTTCTAGGTTTGGTTAGGTTAGGTTAGTAGAAAGGTTTGCAATAGAATAAATTGCGCAAGTCATTTTGCTCCCGATGCCTGTTCCACATACTTTTAGGTTAGGTTAGGTTAAGAGAAAGGTTTGCTATAGAATAAATTGCGCAAGTCTCTTTGCGAACGATGCCTGTGCCACATACTTCTAGATTAGGTTAGGTTAGGAGAAAGGTTTGCAATAGAATAAACTGCTTCTGTCTCTTTGGGCACTGTCCCCATGGTGAACTTCGCGACGCTCAAAAGTGTCGATTATCAAAGTTACAAAGACTTGTTTGGTTGTTTACTTTGAAGTTGGCTATAGACGTCAAATTTTCAATGTTTGAATAAAAAAAGTGGAACCAGAAATAGCGGAACTAAATTAGTGGAAAAAAGAATTCGGAGAAAAATATGTACAGTGGAAAAAATAATTGGTGGAAGAAAAGTACTGGTGGAAGTAATGGAGTGGAAAAAATGGGGTACAATCGCTAGTTATTAAAGTAAATACTAATAAAATGAATTTGTTAACCCATTAACGATAACTGTATGTTTTTGAGTTTACGTGAAGTGATTATTACACTAAAAAGACTGTTATTCCTTACTTCACGTTTTATTTATATCGTTAGATATACATTTCGAGACACAAGGTGCTCATTGTCAATAACAAACTGTTATTTGTTATTGATAATGAGCACCTTGTGTCTCGAAATGTACATCTGACGATACAAATAAAAAGTCAAGTAAGGAATAACAATAATTTTTAGTATAACCCATTAACGGCCGGGCAATTATAGAGTTAACTCTAAAAGTTGATTTTAGGTCAAATTCTGCACTTCTTTTTATGATTTCTATGAATAACTTATTGTAATACATACTGTGAATTCTTCTTTTAAATATACATATTGTATACGCTGTGAATTTTCAGGCATTCGTGGATTTTTTAAAAACGTGCAATATGAAATTTTTAACGAGTGATTCCACTCCCAGACTAAGCATGAAGTAAAATTTCGAGTTTAGAAAAGCCTGAAAATTTGGTTTGGTCGCTCCGCGAAGCGGAGCGGCCAAACCAAATTTTCAGGCTTTTCTAAACTCGAAATTTTACTTCATGCGCCACGCGTGTAAAACACTGAAATATTGTGAAGTTAGAAATACACTGAAAACGTAACAAAATATTTACATGTTTCTTCATACATTTTGAAGTCCAGTCAAATAATATAATATATCAAATTAACTTATTTAGTAATTTAATTAACAAAAAAATAATAACGTTGCGTTTATGCATCAATGGCGTTTAATGGGTTAATAAATTAAGCTCATATAGTATAGCTTAACAATTTAGTTTTTTCTTTTTATTAGATTAGATCATTTCATTATTTTCTCAGTACCCAACATTACCCACCAGAATAAAAAAATATGAAATAAGAAAAACATTTACTGTGAAATTTTTTTTCACTTAGAAGTTGAATTTGTTTGCATACAACTTTACTTTATGCTCAACCTGGAAGTTGAAATACTCGTTTCAAGCTTCAAATTTAACTTTGAAAAATAAAACAAAGAATATCTGAAGATTTTCAACTTATAATTGGGATATGTATACTTAAAAGAAAAACTCCCAGTATATACTTTGCTATTACTTTACATTTATTTTAATATATTGTTGTTGACTTCACGACTATTCTCGAATACATTTCCTCGTATAAGGATAAATTTGAAAAACATTCTGTGTAAATGCTGTTGAGTAAATCAGTAATGATGTGAGTTAAAATAGATGTGCATGTCGCATAAGACGGTATGTGGTTTGTATGTGCAATCATCAGCAACAGTTCAATAGTGTAATTCAATTTTAAGCACGTAAAAGCGCATGCGCACTCACACGTGAATATATTAGCAATAAATAACACATGTCGGTATTGATCGTGTTTGATAAGTATGTTGTCGATTTGTGGATGTGTCAATGTATGGATGTGCGAAACCAGAGTGCGTAATTTTACATCAGATTCCAAACAGTAACACAAATTATGTTCAATTTTGCTTATTCGTTAACTATTTATTTAGAAATATGTAAAATTTAGACATTTAAATTGTTATACAAATACCGAGTGTTGAATATTAAATCTGACTAAGGCCGTAGCCAGAAAAAAAATCGGGGTTGGGGGGATATACAAATTTTGCTAAGCTAAATTATTTAACAAGATAAATTCAAATTCAAAACTATTTGAATTCGAGAAAATAAGCTTACGCTTCTTATAGTTTGCACACTTTTATCGTCTTAAATTGTCTTATTAATTAAGACACTGTTTGCATTTTCACGAATAGTTTTTTCGTAATTTTATATATTATGTCTAAATTATTTATTTTCAAATCAACGAAAGCCATTTATGCCCCATAAAAGAGTTGGTTTTAAGTTAATTTGGTCAAGTTAGGTTACATTATATTAAGATATACATACAATTATAATACAAATTGTGTGTTAGTAATTAGTAAACAGTGTTACCTATTGACAATTAAATAAAAAACACTTGCTTTGTTTCACTACTATTTTTTTTATTCTCTCCGACTTGTTTCGACTTATCGTCATTCTCAAGGACTCCTTAAGAATGACGATAAATCGAAACTAGTCGGAGAGAATAAAAAAAAAATAGTAGTGAAACAAACCAAGTGATTTTTATTTAATTATCAATATTGTAAACATGTTTCATCAAGTGATTAATGAGAACCAAATTGAAGATAGTCTTACCTAACTAAACAAAATTGTTGTTTTATCTAATACATTATTCATAGTTTGAATTATGTTTTAATGTGTAATTTTATATTTTTAGTTGTACTATATTATGTATTTTTTAAATAGACTCCGTTGACTGAATAAATAAATAAATTAGTACCTTTATCATGCAAATTACTTAATATATAGCAAACGTAATTTCTGTTCTTTCTCAACTCAACAAAAATATGTATTAATAAAAGCGCACTAAAATAATTAAAAAGTTCTGACTTAAGAATTCAGTTTGCTGCAGTTTTGAAAATTCTCATTTGCATAAGCTCAATACTTACGATTCTCATTAGGGCAAGATTGTGCAATTATCATTCTCTGCGCAGGGATAATTATATTAAATCTCGACAATTTTATTGTGCAATGCTCCACTATTTAGAACTCTGCTTGTAATTATATTACACAACTGAAATTAAAAAAATTAAACATTATTTCTTATATCGATGCAGGATAATGATCACATCTGTGTTTAAATCAGGGTTGTAAAAAAAAGGTTTTTTTTTCATTTTAATTAAAACAAACAGTTTTTCTTTGTAACAGAACGTGTTTTTTCATTGAAACAGCGTTTAAAAATGTTTTAAACGCTGTTTCAATAAAAAACACGTTTTGTTAAAAAATCTGTTTGTTTTAATTAAAATAAAAAAATGTTTTACGATTAAGAACATGTTTAAAACAGAAAATACAGGGCTATTTTCTTTTGAGTATACATATCCCGATAGTTGCAGCGTTTTTTTTAATTTCGTTGTTTCAAAACGTTTAATTTGAGGCTTTTAAGGAGTGTTTTCCACTCCCAGACTAAGCATGAAGTAAAATTTCGAGTTTAGAAAAGCCTAAGAATTTGGATTGGCCGCGTAGCGAAGCGGAGCGGCCAATCCAAATTAGGCTTTTCTAAACTCGAAATTTTACTTCATGCGCCACGCTTATAAACACTGATTTACAGTGAAGTTTAAAATACATACACACACAACAACGATTATAATAATGTTTATTGGTGCTAATAACATTTACATGTTTTACACAGGTCATAGATCTTAGCAATTAAATTTAGAGTAATCACGGTAATAGCAGATGAGATATAATTTTGTCTAAAATGTAGAAATGAATTACCGATAAATAATATAAGATATATCAAAAGCTACATTTACTACAATTGTAAATTTACATTTAAAATTGTAATAAAAACATTCCAAATTAAAAACACATTAAAATGTCAATTGTATAATAAAATAAATAAATATGACACTTAAAACAGAATATTAAAATTACAATATAAATTAATTAAATACACGAAACAATTATTTTTAAAATGATGAGTAAAGTATAATAAAACTAAAATATTACAGTATACTACTCTACAGTATGGGAGTTGACAAGAACTCATCAAATGAGTAGAATGCTTGGTTAGTTAAGTAGTTTTTACACCACTTTTTATAAAGCTTAGGGCCTAGTTGTTGTATATTACTGGGCAATATATTAAATAAACTGATACAATAATATCTTGTGCCTGTCCTAGCCTTTGATAAGCGGAACTTACTTATTCGTAAATGATTTCTAGCACGCGTTTCATACATATGATAGTCCTTATTCCATGCATAAGCATCTAGATTGTTTCTAATATAGACTAGACACTCCAAGATATACATACAAGGGACAGTGAGAATCTTAAGCTGTATAAAGTTTTCTCTGCAGTCAGCTCTATAGTTGATACCCGACATTACACGAATTGCTCTCCTTTGAAGCTAATATACGTTAGAGTTATTGGGTTGTCTATAATCACTATTGTAAACAATTTGTTCAGCGCAGAATTTGACTCACGTTTTATTCACATCTACATATTAGATTGGTAAAGCCGTTTATTTATACTTTGCGATGTTTCAGTGTTTTATACGTGTGGCGCATGAAGTAAAATTTCGAGTTTAGAAAAGCCTAATTTGGATTGGCCGCTCCGCTTCGCTACGCGGCCAATCCAAATTTTCAGGCTTTTCTAAACTCGAAATTTTACTTCATGCTTATTCTGGAAGTGGAAAACCCTCGTTTAAAGATTCAAACTAAAATATTGTTAAACCAACATGTATAACGAAGAAGCCTTCACAATACAAAAATAAGTTTTTTTTTTGTTATCAAAGAAATAAAGTTTTTATTGATAGGTACTGTTACTCAGTATATTTTCTGGAAATTGACATAACCACTATGCTATTTTGTTCGTTGATTTTAATATAAGTTAAACTTTAAAACTGTATTTTTCAATATTTTTATTCACTTACCTTCTTTGCTTGTAGGTGATTCAATTGATTTTTAATTTATATTATTTTATTCATATATCACTTTTAGTATATGCTACGATTATTTTTTCTTAGTAAGACTATATGTTTTCAATTTGCAAAATTCAGTTTAAGATACAAAAAATGGCATTTTTCTTTTGAGTATACATATTCCGATAATAACAGCGTTCAAATGGGGTAGAGATTTTGAGAAGTCTGACAAAGGCTTCCTTTATAAAAGTGTAGTTGGGACACCATATAAAAAATGTTGGTTTCAAAGTTCCTCCAAGGACAAACATTATATCAAAACTATATGCAGATTAAAAAATGTAAAAAATATTTGAAAAAAATAAACAAGATAGAAAGTGATAAATGTGATTGTGGTGAGCAGGAGGATTTAAATCACATCATTTTTATTTGTGGTAAATATAATATAGAGAGAAAATGCCTTTTGAACACACTTAATTTATTTACAAATGGTCCTTATAATTTGTGCTTAGCATTGTCATTCTGTGATGATCGTATTAATGTTTCACTGTATGAATTTTTGGTATCAATAAAATATAGTATTTAATTGTATCTTATGTTTGGTTCCTATGTGGTTTTACCTATAATCCGTTGTCTGATTTAGTTTGTCTTTATGTTAGTCACCCTGAAGGATACCTGGGTGTGAAGAAAATTGTCCTTTGTCTATCCCTAAATTCTTGGTAGTTGACTATATGACTAAGGTCAAAGTCATTAATAAAAAATAAATAAAAAAAAATAATTACAGCGTTTTTTAAATTTGCGATAATTCGTTGTTTCAAAACGTTTAATTTGAGGCTTTTAGCGAGTATTTTCCACTCCCAGACTAAGCATGAAGTAGAATTTCGAAATTTTACTTCATGCGCCACGCTTAAAAACACTGATTTACAGCGAAGTTTAAAATACACACACATACAACAACGATTATAGACAACCTAATATACGTTAGAGTTATTGGGTTGTCTATAATCACTGTTGTAAACAATTTGTTCAGCGCAGAATTTGACTTACGTTTTATTCACATCTACATATTAGATTGGTAAAGCCGTATATTTATACTTTACGATATTTCAGTGTTTTATACGTGTGGCGCATGAAGTAAAATTTCGAGTTTAGAAAAGCCTAATTTGGATTGGCCGCTCCGCTTCGCTACGCGGCCAATCCAAATTTTCAGGCTTTTCTAAACTCGAAATTTTACTTCATGCTTAGTCTGGGAGTGGAAAACCCTCGTTTAAAGATTCAAATTGAAATATTATTAGATTAACATGTATAACGAAGAAGCCTCCACAACACAAAAATATTTTTTTTTTCTTAATTAACAAAGAAATTGTGCTTTTATTGATAGGTACTGTTACTTAGTATATTTTCTGAAAATTGACATAACCATTATGCTATTTTGTTCGTTGGTTTTAATATAACTTGAACTTTAAAACTGTATTTTTCAATATTTTTATTTACTTACCTTCTTTGCTTCTAGGTGATTCAATTGATTTTTAATTTATATTATTTTATTCATATATCACTTTTAGTATATGCTACGATTATTTTTTCTTAGTAAGACTATATTTTTTCAATTCGCATAATTCAGTTTAAGATGCAAAATATTGATTAGTAAGCTTTCATTTTGTATGAAATTAATAAAAATATTTAAATAACATGAAATTACAATAATATTCGTATAGTAATTGCGTTAAATAAATAAATAAATAAATAAATGGTTTATTTACGGGAGGTCCCCATTTTCAAATAAAATACATCATGTAGTAAACTTAAAAACTAGTTAGAACTTAAAATTAACTATTCTAAGTCATAATTGATGCAAGGGAAAACAATAATTAATAACAAAATATGTATATAAACATAAAAATATAAAACATGAAAAGTAATCCGTTCTGATTCCAGTTAAAAATAAATATGATACTTTATTATTACCAAAATAACCTTATAAAACAAACTAAAACAAACCGGAGCATTAAAAAAAAGGAAAAAAAAAACAACTATATCTTAACAATATCTATTCTAATTCTAAGTACTTGTTTAATAACGTTTTAAGCACATATTTATTAGAACTGAACAAATCAAAAAATGATAAGATATGTAATTATCACGTGTTCAATTGTTGATATGTTTATACGTGGAAGAGTAAAAAATTCCAACAGCGCTGAAAGCGAGAAAAAAATAGTAAACAATAAATAATGGCGGAAACGGAAACCTCATAACAATGATTAGAAAACTTTAGAAGATGCCGACGCGCGCCGGAGGAGGAAAACCAGATTATTTATCTTTGGCGTGCGAGTAGACGTGGAAGAACGAAACAGATAAATTAATGCGCATTAATGTCAAAACATTTTCGCTTTTATTATTATCAACAGCGCAGAAATTAAATTGTTTATCAGCGGCGGCGGCTCTTTTGCAAAACGTCGACTTTCAATTTCCTTACTGAATTTATCAGCCATCGGTTACTTGAAATAAATGCACGAGTTTATTAATTAGAATTATTGGTAATGTTAAAATAACCATAAATTTGTAAGTATTGATTGGCGCCCACACCAAATTTTCAGGCTTTTCTAAACTCGAAAATTTACTTCATGCTTAATCTGGGAGTGTTTCTCCCCTTAGAAGCTTTAACCCATTATCGGCCGAGCAATTATAAAAATAACTCTAAAAGTTGACTTTAGGTAAAATTCTTCACTTCATTTTATGCTTTCTATGAAAGGCTTATTGTATTAGATACTGTGAATTTTCCTTTCAAATTAACATAATGTATACGCTGTAAATTTTTAGGCAATCGTCGGTTTTATATAAAAACGTGGAATATGAAGTTTAGAACGAGTGTTTCCACTCCCAGACTAAGCATGAAGCAAAATTTCGAGTTTAGAAAAGTCCTGCGTAGAAAATTTGTCGAGGGTCGCGCAGCGACCCGAGACAAATTTTCACGGGGCTTTTCTAAACTCGAAATTTTACTTCATGCGCCACGCGTATAAAACACTGGAATATTGTGAAGTTAGAAATACACCGACATATTTTTTTAAATGAGTAATGATCGAAATATTTAAATAACACAATATTTACATTTTTCTTCATACATTTTCAAGTCAGGTCAAATAATATAATATATCAAAGCAACTTATTTAGTAATTTAATTTAAAAAAATGATAATGTTGCGTGTATGCATCAATGGCGCTTAATGGGTTAACGCTCTTACAAAATATAGAACGTCTGAAAATTTACAAATCGATATATGCACTGAAAAAAAATCCTTGTATAATAAATGTGTGTATTAATTAGAATTATTGGTGATGTTAAAATGACCATAATTTCGTAAGTATTGATTAGCGCCCAAACCATTTTTCAGGGTTTTCTAAACTCGAAAATGTACTTCATGCTTAATCTGGAAGTGTTTCTCCCCTTAGAAGCTTTAACCCATTAACGGCCGAGCAATTATGAAAATAACTCTCAAAGTTGACTTTAGGTAAAATTCTTCACTTCTTTTTATGCTTTCTATGAAAGGCTTATTGTATTAGATACTGTGAATTTTTCTTTCAAATTAACATAATGTATACGCTGTAAATTTTTAGGCAATCGTCGATTTTATATAAAAACGTGGAATATGAAGTTTAGAATGAGTGTTTCCACTCCCAGACTAAGCATGAAGTAAAATTTCGAGTTTAGAAAAGTCCTGCGTAGAAAATTTGTCGAGGGTCGCGCAGCGACCCTCGACAAATTTTCACGGGGCTTTTCTAAACTCGAAATTTTACTTCATGCGCCACGCGTATAAATCACTGGAATATTGTGAAGTTAGAAATACACCGACATATTTTTTTAAATGAGTAATGATCGAAATATTTAAATAACACAATATTTACATTTTTCTTCATACATTTTCAAGTCAGGTCAAATAATGTAATATATCAAAGTAACTTATTTAGTAATTTAATTTAAAAAAATGATAATGTTGCGTGTATGCATCAATGGCGCTTAATGGGTTAACGCTTTTACAAAATATAGAACGTCTGAAAATGTACAAATCGAGATATGCTCTGAAAAAAGAATCCTTGTATAATAAATGTGTGTTGCTGTGGAATTTTAATGGTTTATGATTTCAAGTTTTAAAATTAAGATTTTTAAGAAAATCTACATGGAAAACGAGCATTTATTTAACGAATTACGTTGTGTAACAAATAAAACTTATGCACACAAATCCAGGTGTTTTGAAAGGTGCGCGCGCGCGCACGAGGAGAGACTAAAAAGATTTGTCGTTATTCCGACTTGTTTTCATTGAAGTCTTGTACCCTGTAACAACGTACACAAGGTGAATTTCAATGCGTTCGGACACGTTTAAATTTAATTGAAAGTTATGTCTCGGACGGCGCTTTTTTCTCTCTTTCCCGAGCCACGGCTCGAAACGGGAATGTATCAATTATTATAAAAGTCGCACGTGTCGCATAAACGAAGATTAATGCCGGCAGAAGACGACAGACAGGGTAAACTCCGATTTACATACGCGCGTAATTGATTGTGAATTGCGGTTTTATATTTTACACAAAAAAAGGACGAAGAATACGATTCGTATTTTCCACGTAATTGATTGTGAAACAAGGTTTATATTTTATTAAAAAAATATATTTCCAAAAGAATTTATATCGTGAAAGGGGGACCCTCGTGGGTCAGTGAGTAGAGCTCCTGCTCTTGGGCCAGAGGGTCGTGGGTTCGAATCCCACCGGGGGGTGCCAATTTCTTATGGGGAAATTGGCACGCTTGTGAAGTTAGCCATAAAGTTTCCAGCCATAAAGTATTTTTCGTAATGTTTGTTCGTCGATAACTCCATAATTACTTAGCAGATGTTAATGAAAATACACACACTAATAGAAAAAGGGTTGCGCTTTAGATTAGTGCTAACCACAAATTGATACAATGTATACTTTATGAGTAAATCGCATAATTCGATTTTTTTATTACTCTTAATTACAGGTTAATTACAACTCCGATTTTCATGAAACTTATACATTCCATGTAGAATTTAACGCTCTATCCAAATATGTAAAAACTATTCGCTGGCAAGTTAAACTGCAAAAGTTATTAACAAAAAACCACAAAACAATGGATTTTTAAATGAAGTCCGATTTAGATGAAATTAGCATATTAAACTCGAAATTTTATGCTGATTACGCAAATATTATTATTTTTCGCTGGCAAGTATTTTTTGATCAGTTATAGCACATTCATTAACGCTAGATAAACACTTTTACCCCTGAAAATGGTCAGAAATCCAACGAACAAAAGCGTACCGCTGACAGATTTATGACCGACCCTTCTGAAAGGCTTTTCTAATTCGAAAGTACCTTCAATTTCTTCTCTCTACGTAATCTAAATAATTGTTCCAAACTGTTACTTAATTTATTTAACAAATATACACACAACAAATATTTCAGAAATGCATCCGTCAAATAATTCATTAATATTAACGGACATAAAACGATGAATGAATTGATTTTTTTTTAATTATCTCATCATTTATTTTCTAGTTTTACTCAGAATTTTATAAAATTTGGCTAGCTTATACTCTTGCATACTCTGATCATAAATATCAAAAAAGTTTTCACTGACATGTAAAATTGCATAATTATTAACATTTTAATCGCAGAAACAAACTTTTAATATTTTTTATTTTTACTCGGATTTTAATAAAATTTGGTCACGTTGTAGCCCGGAGCACATTGATTACAGAAGTCTAAAAAGCTTTCGCTGGCAAGTGAAATTGCAACAATTATTAAGCCAGCCATAAACTTTAAACAATTTTTATTTTTTCTTGAATTTTAATAAAATTTGGTAATGTTGTAGTCCAGAGCACACTGATTACAAAAATCAAAAAAGTGTTCGCTGGCAAGTGAAATTGCAATAATTATTAACATTTTAATCGCTGCAACAATCTTTCAAAATTGTTTATTTACACTCGGATTTTAGTGAAATTTGGCAATGTCATAGTCCGGAGCACACTGATTACAAAAATCAAAAAAGTTTTCGCTGGCAAGTAAAATTGCAACAATTATTAAGCTAGCCATAAAGTTTAAACAATTTTTACTTTTACTTGTATTTAAACAAAATTTGGCAATATCGTAGTCCGAAGCACACTGATTACAAAAATCCTAAAAAATTTCGCTGGCAAGTAAAATTGCAATAATTATTAACATTTTAATCGCTGCAACAATCGTTCAACATTGTTTATTTATACTCCGATTTTAATGAAATTTTGCAATGTCGTAGTGCGGAACACTCTGGTAACAAAAATCAAAATAGATTTCGCTGGCAAGTGAAATTGCAATAATTATTAACATTTTAATTGCAGCAACAAACTTTCAATATTTTATATTTATTCTCCGATTTTAATAAAATTTGGTAATATTGTAGCCCGGGTCACACTAATTACAAAAATCAAAAAAGTTTTCGCTGGCAAGTGAAATTGCAACAACTATTAAGCCAGCCATAAAGTTTAAACAATTTTTATTTTTACTTGTATTTTAACAAAATTTGGCAATATCGTAGTCCGAAGCACACTGATTACAAAAATCTAAAAAATGTTCGCTGGCAAGTAAAATTGCAATAATTATTAACATTTTAATCGCTGCAACAATCCTTCAAGATTGTTTATTTATACTCCAATTTTAATGAACTTTGGCAATATCGTAGTCCGAAGCACACTGATAACAAAAATCAAAATAGATTTTGCTGGCAAGTAAAATTGCAATAATTATTAACATTTTAATTGCAGCAACAAACTTTTAATATTTTTTTATTTATTCTCCGATTTTAATAAAATTTGGTAATATTG
Source organism: Philonthus cognatus (assembly GCA_932526585.2). Taxonomy (NCBI): domain Eukaryota; kingdom Metazoa; phylum Arthropoda; class Insecta; order Coleoptera; family Staphylinidae; genus Philonthus; species Philonthus cognatus. Next base: position 49,382,213 of record OW052247.1, on the reverse strand, counting down.
TAGCCCGGGTCACACTGATTACAAAAATCAAAAAATCTTTCGCTGGCAAGTAAAATTGCAACAATTATTAAGCCAGCCATAAAGTTTAAACAATTTTTATTTTTACTTGTATTTGAACGAAATTTGGCAATATCATAGCACGGAGCACACTAATTACAAAAATCCAAAAAGTTTTTGCTGGCAAGTAAAATTGCAATAATTATTAACATTTTAATTGCAGCAACAAACTTTCAATAATTTTTATTTATTCTCAGATTTTAATAAAATTTGGTAATATTGTAGCCCGGATCGTACTGATTACAAAAATTAAAAAATCGTCCGCTTGCAAGTAAAATTGCAACAATTATTAAGCCAGCCATAAAGTTTAAACAATCTTTATTTTTATTTTTCTATTTTTATTTTTTTAAACAGTGTGCTCAGGACTACGACATCGCCAAATTTCATTAAAATCGGAGTTTAAATAAACAATGTTGAACTATTGTTGCAGCGATTAAAATGTTAATATTTATTGCAATTTTACTTGCCATCAAAAACTTGTTGGATTTTTTAAATTAGTGTGCTCCGGACTATGACATTGCTAAATTTTGTTAAAATACAAGTAAAAATAAAGATTGTTTAAACTTTATGGCTGGCTTAATAATTGTTGCAATTTTACTTGCCAGCGAAAGATTTTTTAATTTTTGTAATCAGTACGATCCGGGCTACAATATTACCAAATTTTATTAAAATCCGAAAATAAATAAAAAATATTAAAAGTTTGTTGCTGCAATTAAAATGTTAATATTTATTGCAATTTTACTTGCCAGCAAAATCTATTTTGATTTTTGTTATCAGTGTGCTTCGGACTACGACATAGCCAAATTTCATTAAAATCGGAGTATAAATAAACAATGTTGAACGATTGTTGCAGCGATTAAAATGTTAATAATTATTGCAATTTTACTTGCCAGCAAGAACTTTTTGAACTTTTGTAATCAGTGTGCTTCGGACTACGACATTGCTAAATTTCGGTAAAATACAAGTAAAAATAAAAATTGTTTAAACTTTATGGCTGGCTTAATAATTGTTGTAATTTCACTTGCCAGCGAAAACTTTTTTGATTTTTGTAATCAGTATGACCCGGGCTACAATATCACCAATTTTTTTATTAAAATCGGAGAATAAATAAAAAATATTGAAAATTTGTTGCTGCAATTAAAATATTAGTAATTATTGCAATTTTACTTGCCAGTAAAATTTTGTTGAATTTTTGTAATTAGTGTGCTTCGGACTACGATATTGCCAAATTTTGTTAAAATACAAGTAAAAATAAAAATTGTTTAAACTTTATGGCTGGTTTAATAATTGTTGCAATTTTACTTGCCAGCGAAAGATTTTTTGATTTTTGTAATCAGTGTGACCCGGGCTACAATATTACCAAATTTAATTAAAATCTGAGAATAAATAAAAATTATTGAAAGTTTGTTGCTGGAATTAAAATGTTAATAATTATTGCAATTTTACTTGCCAGCAAAAACTTTTGGGATTTTTGTAATTAGTGTGCTCCGTACTATGATTTTGTTAAATTTCGTTAAAATACAAGTAAAAATAAAAATTGTTTAAACTTTATGGCTGGCTTAATAATTGTTGCAATTTTACTTGCCAGCGAAAGATTTTTTTATTTTTGTAATCAGTGTGACCCGGGCTACAATATTACCAAATTTTATTAAAATCGGAGAATAAATAAAAAATATTAAAAGTTTGTTGCTGCAATTAAAATGTTAATAATTATTGCAATTTTACTTGCCAGCAAAATCTATTCTGATTTTTGTTATCAGTGTGCTTCGGACTACGATATTGCCAAATTTCATTAAAATCGGAGTATAAATAAACAATCTTGAAGGATTGTTGCAGCGATTAAAATGTTAATAATTATTGCAATTTTACTTGCCAGCAAAATTTTTTTGAATTTTTGTAATCAGTGTGCTTTGGACTACGATATTGCCAAATTTCGTTAAAATAAAAGTAAAAATAGAAATTGTTTAAACTTTATGGCTGGCTTAATAATTGTTGCAATTTTACTTGCCAGCGAAAAATTTTTTGATTTTTGTAATCAGTGTGATCCGGGTTACAATATTACCAAATTTTATTAAAATCGAAGAATAAATAAAAAATATTAAAAGTTTGTTGCTGCAATTAAAATGTTAATAATGATTGCAATTTTACTTGCCAGCGAAAATTTTTTGGATTTTTGTAATCAGTGTGCTTCGGACTACGATATTGCCAAATTTTGTTAAAATATAAGTAAAAATAAAAATTGTTTAAACTTTATGGCTGGCTTAATAGTTGTTGCAATTTTACTTGCCAGCGAAAACTTTTTTGATTTTTGTAATTAGTGTGACCCGATCTACAATATTACCAAATTTTATTAAAATCCGAGAATAAATAAAAAATATTGAAAGTTTGTTGCTGCAATTAAAATGTTAATAATTATTTCAATTTCACTTGCCAGCGAAATCTATTTTGATTTTTGTTACCAGTGTGTTCCACACTACGACATTGCAAAATTTCATTAAAATCGGAGTATAAATAAACAATGTTGAACGATTGTTGCAGCGATTAAAATGTTAATAATTATTGCAATTTTACTTGCCAGCAACATTTTTTTGGATTTTTGTAATCAGTGTGCTTCGGACTACGATATTGCCAAAGTTTGTTTAAATACAAGTAAAAATAAAAATTGTTTAAACTTTATGGCTGGCTTAATAATTGTTGCAATTTTACTTGCCAGCGAAAACTTTTTTGATTTTTGTAATCAGTGTGCTCCGGACTATGACATTGCCAAATTTCATTAAAATCGGAGTGTAAATAAACAATTTTGAAAGATTGTTGCAGCGATTAAAATGTTAATAATTATTGCAATTTCACTTGCCAGCGAACACTTTTTTGATTTTTGTAATCAGTGTGTTCTGGACTACAACATTACCAAATTTTATTAAAATTCAAGAAAAAATAAAAATTGTTCAAAGTTTATGGCTGGCTTAATAATTGTTGCAATTTCACTTGCCAGCGAAAGCTTTTTAGACTTCTGTAATCAATGTGCTCCGGGCTACAACGTGACCAAATTTTATTAAAATCCGAGTAAAAATAAAAAATATTAAAAGTTTGTTTCTGCGATTAAAACGTTAATAATTATTGCAATTTTTCATGTCAGTGAAAACTTTTTTGATATTTATGATCAGCGTATGCAAGAGTATAAGCTAGCCAAATTTTATAAAATTCTGAGTAAAACTAGAAAATAAATGATGAGATAATTAAAAAAAAATCAATTCAGTCATCGTTTTATGTTCGTTAATATTAATGAATTATTTGACGGATGCATTTCTGAAATATTTGTTGTGTGTATATTTGTTAAATAAATTAAGTAACAGTTTGGAACAATTATTTAGATTACGTAGAGAGAAGAAATTGAAGGTACTTTCGAATTAGAAAAGCCTTTCAGAAGGGTCGGTCATAAATCTGTCAGCTATACGCTTTTGTTCGTTGGATTTCTGACCATTTTCAGGGGTAAAAGTGTTTATCTAGCGTCAATGAATGTGCTATAACTGATCAAAAAATACTTGCCAGCGAAAAATAATAATATTTTCGTAATCAGCATAAAATTTCGAGTTTAATATGCTAATTTCATCTAAATCGGACTACATTTAAAAATCCATTGTTTTGTGGTTTTTTGTTAATAACTTTTGCAGTTTAACTTGCCAGCGAATAGTTTTTACATATTTGGATAGAGCGTTAAATTCTACATGGAATTTATAAGTTTCATGAAAATCGGAGTTGTAATTAACCTGTAATTAAGAGTAATAAAAAAATCGAATTATGCGATTTACTCATAAAGTATACATTGTATCAATTTGTGGTTAGCACTAATCTAAAGCGCAACCCTTTTTCTATTAGTGTGTGTATTTTCATTAACATCTGCTAAGTAATTATGGAGATATCGACGAACAAACATTACGAAATATACTTTATGGCTGGAAACTTTATGGCTAACTTCACAAGGGTGAAATTGGCACCCTCTGGAGCCATGGATGTGAGTGAATATGCTGTGTCGTCCATAATTAGTTGCATAAGCGTGTAAAGAATTAAATAATGGAATAAATAAAATAAAAATTGATGTTGGCCAATAGTTTACGTTACTAAGGCCAGGCAAAAGCCAAAACCCAAAAAAAAAAAAAATATTGTGAAAGATTAAATATCCTGTATGTTAGGAAAGATGCTATGGTTTTTTTTTTTTTGGGGTTTGGCTTTTGCCTGGCCTTAGTTACGAGACTATTAGCCATCATCAATTTTTATTGTTTATATACATTTGTTAATTTTAACTTATTACTAATTACATATAACTATATATTTGGACGTCACAACACATTCACACACACACCCATGGACTCCGGGACGAATATTTTTCGTTCGAAAAATTACTCGCCCCCGCTGGGAATCGAACCCAGATCACCGCCGTGAACGATTGGCGAAACCAGCGGTTCAACCGCTCGGCCAAGGCGGGCCCATGCTATGGTTCTGAAAACTAAGGCTGAGAATTCAAATATTCGATTATCACATTTGTTATCATTAAATCATTGAATTATTTACATACAAGGATTTTCCTTTTTAGTATACATTTCCCGATGCATACGTTGTAAATTTTGAGGCATTCATTGCAGTGTGAAAATCGGTTAATTTGATGCTGCTATTTCGAGTTTAGATAAGCCTGAAAATTTGGATTGGTCGCGTAGCCTTGGCTATTTTGTTTATTATAAAAACTAAAATGTCACTGACATTTCTGCTATTAGCGTGTTTATACATTTTCTTTAATTTTTAAAAGTGCGCGAAAATGGACGAAATATTTTTTTCTTGAGGAAATAAATAGCACACATTGTTTCTAAAATTGCTAAAAGTGTTTGTGAATTCTTTGTAATTATTTAAAAAATAAAAAAAATTGTGTTAAAATCTGATATTATTTTATTTGAATTTTTCGAATTTTCAATAAAAGTTTTTATTTTAAAAAAATCTTAAAAAAATCTAAAGTTTTCTTTTCAATGTTATAAATGACCTCGGCTATTTTTTTTTTCTTATGAAAACAAAAATTTCTCTGACATTTCTGCTATTAGTGTGTTTATAAATTTTCTATAACTTTTAAAAGTGAGTGAAAATTGATAATATATTTTTTTATTGAGAAAATAAATACTACACATTGTTTCAAGGATTACTAAAAGTGTCTGTGAATTTTTTAGAATTTAAAAAAAAATTTAAAAAAAAGTTTTGCCATCAAGTTGACAATAATTAATTAATACAAGCAAATTACAGTCATTTAGTTTTTTTGTGTATCTTCAAATTGTCAATGTAATTAACTAACTAAATAACTAACCTAACCCTTAGATGTCACTTTGTCAATTTGAATATAATAATAATAATAATAATAATAACGTTTATTTTTATATACCACAGGAAATATTCAAAATATACATATATAGCAACAGAAACAGGTCGGTTGGATACATAAGATATACAAACAATAGCTAACTAATATACACAAAAAAAAGAATTTACCGTCATTCGTTAGTTATTTAGTTAGTTAGTTACATTGTTAATTTGAAGCTTATATTGACTATACTGACAAGACTAATTACATATTGACATTAATTTGACTGTATATGACCTAGATATATATTAATAATATTGTTTATTTTTGACGTCATTCATCTGTTAAATATGACATAACTGTCAACAGTTTGAATTTGGGTGAGTTACGTAAAGATTATAATAACTTAAATTAAAACACTTTTAACCTTTCTTCACAATTTTTATTATATACCAGATGTACATTTCGGTCACAAGGTGACTATTATCAGTGGATTGATACTGTATCAATCCATTGATAATGGTCACCTTGTGACCAAATGTACATCTGGTATATAATAAAAATTGTAAAGAAAGGTTAAAAGAATTTTAATTAAAGTTGTCAACAGTTTGTTGTTCGTGATTATCACAGAGAATAATAATTCAGTGCGTTACTGTTTTTTTTTTTTGTACATTTTTGAAACGTTTTCATTGTATTTCTCAAAACTTTGACGTGCATTAGCCTGAAATTTATACGCGTTTTTCGTATTTTTACACGTTTTACGTGACTTTTGACAGTTGACGTTTATCAAGACACTCGGACATAGGTTGACATCGACAGCTGATATTGACAATTGATAATAGTGACAGTTGACATTAGTGACAGTAGACATTAGTAGCAGTTGACATAAATTGGCATTTACTGTGACACATGATATTTAGGTTATTTTGACTGTCAAGTTGAGATCGCAAATTGGATATTTGGGCCCAGGTGCAAATTTTCCTTACTGCGGCGCTGTATAGCTACGCCATTGGTGGTTTATAATGAATTGTCTCTATAGAAAAAGTTGTTAATTTATTAGTTTTTAAATAATTAGATTTGGAAGTGCTAGGGTTATATGCCAAATAAACGTTATTTATATATAGAAAAAGTATAACTTATACTGAACAAAGTTAAGTTTAAACTTTGATAATGATCCGTAACGATCGAATCACGTGTTAGGAAACTGAACATAACAAATTTTTTTCTCTCATCAAAAGTACACATTGTTTATTTATTTTCATGTTTGTATACTTTATTCAGGTGTGACTAATAAACATATTCTTGTAATTTATTTATTTATGTCCAGAAGAAATTTAATAAAAAAATACACAGTCTATTTACCATAACCTAATGTATCTTTTTATATGACATTGCTTCTAATGAATAAATCATCGGACGCAATTAGGGAATTTAATGAGCAAACGTTGAATGCGGTCTAGGGAAAAAAGGGAGGTGAAATCGAAAGGGATTATTTATTCAGTGCGGGGAGTTTCATTGATACGCGTAAATACAAAAAAAGTCCAAACGCACACCAAACAAATCGATGTCGATTATGTTGAAATGGCTTTATCATTGTTAACTAAAAAAAGTATTAATAATTCCTGCATTACTTAATTAAATATTCACATAGGAAGTTTTATGGATTTGTGGTTTAATGTGTATTTTAGCTAATGTTTGAGTTGATGTAAACGACAGAATAACTTTTCCAAATTCATTAATATTTACTAAACCCTTTTTAATAATAATTGGTTGATTGATGAGGCACTGAAAATCCATATTCACACTGATTGTTATATAGATCAAGTTCAGTAAGCACTACGGGGCTGCAGCCGTAATATTTTAGGCGAATTTATTTCATTTTAGTAATATATTTTTGCAGAAATCAACGGGGAGAAAAATAAACTGCAAAATTACAATTTTCTAGCTTGATGCTGCATGAACCACTGGTCATTCAAACTTTAAGGAGTCCTCTATTTAAAACGTAAACAAATACAGGACTTATTTGCATATAAATCTTATAAATCTGTATTTGTGCTAGTAACAAAAATGTTTTATACTTGCCAATACAAATAGTAATAGTAGTTAATATAAAAAGGATGAAAAGTATGAAGTTTGGTAAACATATCGGCCCCTTTTATAGCAGACAGATTTGTTTTTGTAATAGTAAATGCCTAACTTGAAGCAAATATAATAATATAAATTAATACCAAGCCAAATAAATAAATAAATTACAGATTAAAAATAGTGTATATTGGGATAGAACAATAAGGTTAAAAAAAATGTATGGATAAAAAGCATTAAATTATAAGAAAGATTAATAGATACATTAAGTAATATTAATATTATTAATAGTACATATTAAAAACAGTGCAGATGGGGACAGAACAATAATAAATTAATGAAATGTACCACAACCAATGCTTACCATTTAGAAATGGGATGTATTATTACTGTACCCGCCTTTTTTATTATTATTTATGCATAGAGCTGATTTTTCTTTTTATACACTTGAAAACAATTCCGATGCACGTGCTGTAAAATTTTAGGCATTCATTGCATTTTTAAAGGCGTTTAATTTGAAGTTTCGAACAAGTGTTTTCCACTCCCAGATTAAGCATGAAGTAAAATTTCGAGTTTAGAAAAGCCCCGTGAAAATTTGTCGAGGGTCGCGCAGCGACCCGAGACAAATTTTCTGGGCTTTTCTAAACTCGAAATTTTACTTCATGCGCCACGCGTATAAAACACTGATTTCAAGAAAAGTTACTTATGTTAGTTAACAACTAAAAATTTAATAGCGTGGTACTAGTATAAGTCTTGTACATAACCTAAATTGTCATGACAAAATAGAGCTATTTAGAATTTATTTAATAATGCTATAAATCATAAATTTACATTAACCGATCAGTTTATTTTGAACTTCACTTGAAATCAGTGTTATATACGCGTGGCGCATGAAGTAAAATTTCGAGTTTAGAAAAGCCCCGTGAAAATTTGTCGAGGGTCGCGCAGCGACCCGAGACAAATTTTCTGGGCTTTTCTAAACTCGAAATTTTACTTCATGCGCCACGCGTATAAAACCCTGATTTTAGGTGATGTTCAAAATATTCTTAGAAGTACTTAACTTTCTTTTACCACTTTTATTTAGATTTTTAAATGGAGTGATAAAACAAAGTTAAGTGTTTTATTATTATTTCACATAAATATGTACCACAAAGTAAATGCTAACCAAATCAAATATTTCCAAATATTATTGTATAGCAGTATATTTATAATCCTGTTTTAGCAGTTTATTTTTAATACTGATTTAGAAGTATATTTTGAATTTCACTAGAAATCAGTATTTCATACGCGTGGCGCATGAAGTAAAATTTCGAGTTTAGAAAAGCCCAGAAAATTTGTCTCGGGTCGCTGCGCGACCCTCGACAAATTTTCACGGGGCTTTTCTAAACTCGAAATTTTACTTCATGCTTAGTCTGGGAGTGGAAAACACTCGTTTGAAAGTTTAATTTGAAATATTTGTAAAAACAACGAATATCTGAAAATTTACAGCGTATGCAGTATATTGAGATATGTATACTTAAAAGAAAAAAAATCTATGTGCGTTGATTACTCTACTTTATTTTAAATTGTTGCTATTTAATTTTAAATTTAATTTAACGGATTATTAAACATCTGGTGTTAAATCTGAGTTTGCTTATTTAATGTGTACCAACTGTCCGTATTTTGTGTAAATAAAAGTTAAAACCCTCGCCTTTTCAGGTTTAGAAAAAAAAGTCACGCGATATTTGCCGATTGTTAGATTAGAATAATATTTTTGTAAATATTTGCGGGCAGATATGCATCTGGCGGATCTTTATTTTTTCAACGGCAGGGAGGAAAAAGTGGGTGTTTGCACGGCGGAAATACAACGGTAATTATAACTGATGGATCACAATTTTCTTGTTTGCTTTCGACGGAGCAGCGTAATTTACAACGCACGAAAATTTTCAGGCAACGCTCAAATTATTTTTTCATGCGAACGAAAACACACGCAAATCGACTACTTTCATTTCGAAATGTGGGATTATGTTTATACACACTATTTACTATTAAAAAATGTAAATTGTTACTATTAGAAAACGTAGCAATCCTCTGAGTACTGGAAGTAATAATAATGTAATAAAAACTGTAAGATTTAATACGAGGTAGGTTTTTCAATATCTAATAATTAATCACTCGCACCAGCTCGAAATAAATTGGAAAAAATATTATAGTTAATCCAAAAACTGTCTCTTATTTTTTCACTAACTCCCAGTCAAGTAAGTTTTTTTTTTTCAATTTTTGGATTAACTATAATATTTTCTCCAATTTATTTCGAGCCAGTTGAAGTAAACGGTTCCTCCGGCCTCCAAAAATTAAAAAAGAAAACTGGTTTCTATTTATTCACTAACTCTTATTTAAGTTAGTGAAAAAATAAAAGCCGGTTTTTTTTTCTTCAATTTTTGGATAAACTATAATATTTTCTCCAATTTATTTCAAGCCAATTGAAGTAAACTGTTCCTTCGGGCTCCAAAAATTAAAAAAAAAACTGGTTCTTGTTTGTTCACTAACTCTTATTTAAGTTAGTAAAAAAAAAAGAGTCAGTTTTTTTTTTCTTCAATTTTTGAATAAACTATAATATTTTCTCTTTATTTATTTCGAGCCAGTTGAAGTAAACGGTTACTCCGGGCTCCAAAAATTAATAAAAAAATCTGGATCTTATTTGTTCACTAACTTTTATTTAAGTTAGTGAAAAAATAAGAGCCAGTTGTTTTTTTTTTCAATTTTTGGATAAACTATAATATTTTCTCCAATTTATTTCGAGCCAGTTAAAGTAAACGGCTATTCCGGGCTCCAAAAATTTAAAAAAAAACTGCCTCTTATTTGTTCACTAACTCTTATTTAAGTTAGTAAAAAAAATAAGAGCCAGTTTTTTTTTTCTTCAATTTTTGAATAAACTATAATATTTTCTCTTTATTTATTTCGAGCCAGTTGAAGTAAACGGTTATTCCGGGCTCCAAAAATTAATAAAAAAATCTGGATCTTATTTGTTCACTAACTCTTATTTAAGTTAGTAAAAAAATAAGGGCCAGTTTTTTTTTCTTCAATTTTTGAATAAACTATTATATTTTCTCTTTATTTATTTCGAGCCAGTTGAAGTAAACGGTTATTCCGGGCTCCAAAAATTAATAAAAAAAACTGGATCTTATTTGTTCACTAACTCTTATTTAAGTTAGTGAAAAAATAAGAGCCAGTTGGTTTTTTCTTCAATTTTTGGATAAACTATAATATTTTCTCCAATTTATTTCGAGCCAGTTGAAGTAAACGACTATTCCGGGCTCCAAAAATTTAAAAAAAAACTGGCTCTTATTTGTTCACTAACTCTTATATAAGTTAGTAAAAAAATAAGAGCCAGTATTTTTTCAATTTTTGGATTAACTATAATATTTTCTTCAATTAATTTCGAGCCAGTTGAAGTAAACGGTACCTCTGGGCTCCTAAAATTAAAAAAAAACTGGCTCTTATTTGTTCACTAACTTAGTGAAAAAATAAGAGCCACTTTTTTTTTCTTCAATTTTTGGATAAACTATAATATTTTCTCCAATTTATTTCGAGCCAATTGTTGTAAACGGTTATTCCGGGCTCCAAAAATTAAAAAAAAAACTGGCTCTAATTTGGTCAATAACTCTTATTTAAGTTAGTAAAAAAATAAGAGCCAGTTTTTTTTTTCTTCAATTTTTGAATAAACTATAATATTGTCTCTTTATTTATTTCGAGCCAGTTGAAGTAAACGGTTATTCCGGGCTCCAAAAATTTAAAAAAAACTGGCTCTTATTTGTTCACTAACTCTTATTTAAGTTAGTAAAAAAATAAGAGCCAGTTTTTTTTTCTTCAATTTTTGAATAAACTATAATATTTTCTCTTTATTTATTTCGAGCCAGTTGAAGTAAACGGTTATTCCGGGCTCCAAAAATTAATAAAATAAACTGGATCTTATTTGTTCACTAAGTCTTATTTAAGTTAGTGAAAAAAAATTAGAGGCAGTTTTTTTTTCAATGTTTGGATTAACTATAATATTTTCTTCAATTTATTTCGAGCCAGTTGAAGTAAACCGTTCCTCCGGGCTCTCCAATCGATATTTTCATGGTTTTCTAAACTCGATTTATTTACTTCATCGGGCCTATATTAAATTTCAAATTAATTTCAACTAATTGTGTATTTCACGACAATTGTTTCGCAACGCTGTTGCTTCTTCAGGTGAAGAACTTATAATTGTCGTGAAATACACAATTAGTTGAAAATCATTAAGTGTTTTGTTTAAGTGATCATGGATTTTCAAAAATTAAGTGCCTCAACTATCTACGATATTCAAATAAATTGTTTTACATGCACTAAATATTAAAAACCTTTCTTTAAGATACATGGCCATAAATAGCGTTGTTATCGATATTAATCATTTTCCTCTCATATTTCATTTTTGACTACTAATTAAGATGTACGTACATAGATTATTACGAGTGAAAAAAAATCAACATCCCTATGTAACTAAATTCAGGTGCAGCACAATGACTAAGTCGCCCTTTATTACGACTCCACAAAAACCAGTGGACCAGTTTGGAAATTCATTATAGTCACCCAGACCCCAATGTCCCCGGGGCTCACCTTCCTTTATCCACTTCTATTATACAGAAACCGACTCGGAATAAACAGTAGCAATTATAGCGTAAACTTGACATGGGTAATCCCCTCAAAGAAAAAAAACATACAGAAAGAAAACAGGTCCACAATGTTAGGGTAAATACATTAAGCGCATTTACTCCCTATTAATAATACACACGTTACTCTGTTGTCATGCCCTCAGGAAACAACTTTTAGAAAAAAAAAAATGTACGTATGTAGTTAATTATACGGTGATTTTTTTTAAAGACTCAGCATACATATGTTCATATTCATAATGTTAATGTTCATAATCTCACTTTCAAATCTACCGTAAATGTTTTCGTTTCTTTATAGGGATGTAAACCTTGTCAATATTAAAATTTATATGATAAACATACGTTTGATTCTAATTAGGACCTAATACTTTATTTATCACTTGATTAAGCATGTAGTAAAATTTTCTAGTTTAGAAAGTAGAAAGTAAAAAGCTTCAAATGGAGCGATTTTAAAAACAACAATTGCCTGCAAATTGACAGCGGGTGTATTGGGATATACAGGGTCAGTTTTTTTTCGTGTTTTCTACGGGATCTCAGAATCTATGAGAGATAGAGAAACGGTTAAATAGGCAAAGGAGTGCAGTTTTACCGGTTAAATAAAACGACATTTGTAAAATTTTCGAAAAAGTCAAGGGTAAGTAGATATTTTGAAAAATATGAAATGTGTCAATTTTTTCATATCGATTTTTTTCAGTTATTAATAGAGATAGAAAAAATCCGAAAATTGCAAAGTTTTAGATAATTTTACACAGATGTATAAAATGATATCAGATTTTATCTATCGATGATATTAAAACACTTAAACTTGTAACTGTAGACTCATCTAACACTTGGTAAAACATGTTTTAACAGTGAATTTAAAACTGGCCTGAAATTAATAAAACTTGGTGTCTTGTAATAACTCTAATATTGGTCATCTGACTGCAACTAGTCAGTTAAAAATAAAAACAAACAGTGAAACAATAACCAAGTGTATTATTAATTTTAAACCAGTTTTAAATTAAGTGATAAAACATGTTTCACCAGGTGTTAGATGAGTCTACAATTAAAAGTTTAAGTATGTTAGTTAATGTTCTAATATTAATTTTAAAATGATCAGCTAATCTATAATTTTTCTATGAATCATGATTTTTATCGTTTTCATAGGATTACTTATTCTAAGTTTTATTTTATTTTTAGTTTATTTTCCTTTTTTTTATTTTGAAGAAACTAGTTTATCACATTTTAAAATAATTGAAAATTAAAGAAATGAACAAAATAGACTTTAAAAATAGAATATTTGGATTGATTGAGTTACTTAAAGATAATTATAACTACTTAGAACCTTTCTTCAATACTTTATTTTGTGGTGAAAAAATAAAGTATTGAAGAAAGGTTATAAGAATTATATTCAAAAGTAGAATATTTTGAAAATATTAATTATTAGTCTTTGTTGTAGTTTTGTGAGTCTGTCTACTTGCTATTTTTTGCTATATTTTTGTATAATTATATTGACTAAACTCAACTCAGCCACTCACTGAAAGTTTCATTACTTCTATTTGTTAAACTTATTAATAATGTAATAAATGAAGGAATATACCCCAACTATCTCAAGAAAACAATTATCAAACCCATCTACAAAAAAGGCGACAAATCACATCCTGAAAACTACAGACCAATAGCACTACCATCAACGCTAAATAAAATATTGGAAAAAGTTATTCAAACCCAAATAAGTGAACACCTCAAAGAAGAAATAATAATAGATGAATACCAATACGCGTTTCAGAAAAAATCCGGCACAACATCGGCTGTAAATGACTTAATTCACTACATAAAAACAAATCTAGAAAACAAAAAAAAAGTAGTTGGATTATTCATTGATATGAAGAAAGCGTTTGATACGATATCAAAAGAAAAACTACAGGCAAAACTGAAAGCAATAGGCATAATTAATAAAGAATCAAACCTAGTAGAAACATATCTGAAAAAAAGACCTCAAATAACAAGAACTAATGATTTAGATAGTAAACCAGCAGAAGCTGATTACGGAATTCCACAAGGAGGAAACTTACCACCCATACTCTACATAATATACACAAACGACCTCTTCGAACAACAATTAAATGGGAAAATGTTTGCTTATGCAGACGATACATGTTTAATATACAGCGAAAATTCACACGATACGATACAAACGCAAATAATATCAGATATAAAAAAACTGGAAAAATGGTATTTCAACAACTTACTAACAATCAACGAAACAAAAACTGAATTCATGATTTTTAAAAACATAGATAACACAAAACTAACCATAAAAGTTAAAGGAACGCCAATACAACAAATCACAAAAGTAAAATATCTAGGACTCACAATACAAGAAAATTTAAAATGGGATGAACACATAAAACATTTAATTAGTACAAACACGAAAACGATATATGGATTATCAAAGATAAGAAACTACATCCCAGAAAACTGTAGAAAACAAATATATAATTCAATGTTTACTTCAAAAAATACGTATCTGAACAATATATGGGGTGACACAACGAAGAAAAATTTGAATAAACTACAAATACAACAAAATAAAATACTAAAAATAATTTATAAATTGGACAGAAGAACTAACACGGAACAACTATATAAACAAACACAAGAATTAAATATATCCAACATGATAAAATCAAGTAATTTATTGTTACTTTATAAAATCATAACAATCAAATAAAAACAAACATGGATATAAAACTAAACAAACAAATTCACCAATACCAAACGAAAAGAAAATCAGACATAAGAACACAAAAATTCACATCTAATAATACATCAATAACACTGATGTCAGAAACTATAAAACAATTTAATAAACTTGACAAAAACATAAAAGAACTAAATTATACAACAAATAAATTAAAAATTAAGAACCTAATACTAAACAACAAAATAAATTAAGTAAATATATCGGAGCAGAAAATGTACAAAACATATATCCCTCGATACCAGTAGCCCGAGATGGGAACAATCACCCAACGATCCCGCGGCGAAGAAGTAGGGAAGGAAAAAGAAAAATTTCAATTTTTACAATACCATTTATTTTAAATATAGTATTCTTGTAATGAATGTTTGTAAATATTTGTAAATAAAGAATATTGTACTTTAAAAATAAATAAATTGGATTAGATAGAATTAAATTTTATAAATTTTAATATAATTTATATTACTCTTATAAAAGTTGTTTTAAATCCTGAACAATGGAGAAAATCAAACAAGAAACTTTAGCGTGATTTCAGTTATTAATTCAGGGAGTTTTTTTTAAGTATACATATTCCAATTACAGGGTATATACTGTGAATTTTCAGATATTCGTTGTTTTTTTACAAGAGTTTAATTTGAAGCATAAAACGAGTGTTTTCCACTCCCAGATTAAGCATGAAGTAAAATTTCGAGTTTAGAAAAGCCTGAAAATTTGGTTTGGTCGCGTAGCGCGAAGCGCGGAGCGGCCAAACCAAATTTTCAGGCTTTTCTAAACTCGAAATTTTACTTCATGCGCCACGCTTCTAAAACACTGAAACACTGTTAAGTTTACAATACGCTACTAAGGCAGTATGCTAAGAAAGTATATCTTGAACTTCAATTAAAGTAGCATGAAGTAAACTTTCGTGTTTAGAAAAGCTACGCGCTACGCGATTAAACCAAATTTTCAGGCCTTTCTAAACTCGAAATATTACTTCATGCTTAATCTGGGAGTGGAAAACACTCCTTTAAATCTTCAAATTAAACTGAAAATTTGGTTTGGTCCAAACCAAATGTCCAGGTTTTTCTAAACTTAAGATTTTACTTCATGTTAAAAAATTAAATATAGAAAATGCACAATATCAATTATGCACGAAATAAATGTAGATATGATATGCATTTAGACATTTGTGTGTGTTTGAACGTGGGTGTAGCCCTCTCGATTAATTCCGTATTTAAGGCGCGTTTAATGATTATTACCTGACAGTCGTATTGATTGGTCTTGATTAATAAGATTTTGTAATTGTAATTGCCGGCGTGGGTTTCAGCTCGCGAGAGCTTATTGAATGCGAGGACGATGATGAATAGTCGCTTTTCATAATACAATCATTATTTATAATTAATTGTTGAATTTATGGTTTTCTCCTCTGTGACGACACTCGGAGAATTTTTTATTAAACAGAATTATTTTAGAACATTCAATCTCAACTCCAAGAAATAATACTGAATTAATCAATATTTTAATATACTATACAAACCATCAATTAATTCCATAATAGTATTATAGAATAATTAAGAATTATATTAATAAAACATGAATTGCTGTTAATAAATCACGGAATTAAGTTTTGTAATAGACATGAAACTCTCGGTTAGTTTTTATTTTACCGAACGTTATTAAGGAGAAACAAAAATTATACTAATTGACGGAGAACTATGGGACAAAACAATTCACAGTTTGGAAGAATGGGAAACCGGTCAAGAAATTAGGATCTAAGAAGAAGTAGTGGAAATCTATATCTGTATGGAGTCAGAATAAAGTTTAAAGTTTAAACACCTACAAATGCAATTATGAAGGAATTAATAAGGCTTTATAACCATCAAGAATTTATAAAAGTATCACTTATTGTTTTAAAAATAAGTTGGTTTTACTGTTGTTTAAATACATTTACTAATATTTAATAGTTGAGGCTGTTACTTGGTAAAATTCCACACAGTGGCTTCATCAGGCAGATGAATAATGTTAAAAAAATTGTTGCAGTGTCAACTAATAAACAGTTAAATCTTAACCAAATGTGTTATTTGCTAAAAGTGTACATTAACTAATGTCTAGATAAATTAAATAAATCGATTGTGAGTTGCGTGAAGATCAAATTAATTTGACTAATAAAGCACTAATATAAACTTTCTTCACACTTTTATTTGAATTACCAAATCTACATTTCGGACACAAAGTGAGCATTATCAATGGATTAACACTCATCACTTTGTGTCCGAAATGTACATTTGGTAATTCAAATAAAAATGCGGAGAAAGGTTATTAGTGCTTTATTCATCAAATTACTAATGTCTAGATTAAATAAAAAAATTGAATTTGTGTTCAGTATTCCGGCACCAGATACCCACAGACGCGTTTCGGACTTCAAGGTCCTCTTCAGTGTGGTCCCGACCCAGTGCTGAGGAATACTGAATATTTCTGACTATTTCAAGCCAATATGTGAAATCTATTAATGATTAGATTAAATATTTTTGTTTTAACATAATTACTTATTTAATTATATTTTTCTCTAAACATTTGTTAAGGTATTTGACCCTCAATAAGTTACACTAATTTATCCTATTTTCAAATTAACTTTTATAAACAACTGCAAATAGTAAAACAAATGTTGATTCCCAATTAACGTGCCCATATATCTAAGAGTAACAAAAGCTGTAGAAGTCGTAAGGGAGATCACTGCTTTTCCATAGTTAAACAACTTTAATAACAATTAATTTAAAAAAATGACAAAACTCAATAAACATAAAGTAAGTATGTAATCAAAGTCAACAATGTTCTAATCATCTAAAATCAACTACAAAATTAATTTCAAAAACTTATTTTATTTGAATCTACAGTTAGAAGAAGGAAATAAGCACCACTTTTTTTCATGAAAATTCCCATGATTTCAGAAAATAACTGCTTAGCTATTAATACAAAATGTTACACATTATATATTATATATATCATATAATATATTATATGTTTAAGATATACAGGAAATTTTTCTTTTAAGTGTACATACATACGCTTTTTTGAGTTTAATTAATAGCCTTAAACGAGTGTTATCCACTCCCAGGTTAAGCATGAAGTAAAATTTCGAGTTTAGAAAAGCCTGAAAATTTGGTTTGGTCGCGTAGCGCGAAGCGCGGAGCGACCAAACCAAATTTTCAGGCTTTTCTAAACTCGAAATTTTACTTCATGCGTCACGCGTACACAACACTGAAATATTGTGAAATTCAATATATTCTTGTAGAGCAGTATACTTCTAATTCTGCTATAGCAGTTTATTTTTTATATTTATTTGACAGTATATTTTTAATTTTACAATATTTTACATTTTGCTATTCGCTTGCTAAGGAGAAGCCCGGAATTTTAATGTTTTATGATTTTCAACTTCCTTGAAAACCTGGACTAAACAAAATGTTCATGCTTTTATAAACTCGAAATTCGACTTCGTCCGCCATTCGTGTTAATCACTGAAAACACTTCAATATTGTGAACAGATGAACTTCACTTGAAATCAGTTTCTTATACGCGTGGCGCATGAAGTAAAATTTCGAGTTTAGAAAAGCCTGAAAATTTGGTTTGGTCGCTCCGCGCTTCGCGCTACGCGACCAAACCAAATTTTCAGGCTTTTCTAAACTCGAAATTTTACTTCATGCTTAACCTGGGAGTGGAAAACACTCGTTTAAAGTTTCAAATTAAACTATTTTTAAAAGCAATGAATATTTAAAGATTTACAGCGTGTATTGTGGTATGTATACTTCAAAGAAAAACTCTGTATAAATGAATTAACTTTTGCTGAAAGTCGATATTAATTTTAATTCGTTTTTATATTTTGTAAATATTCTGCGAACTATTGGCAAACTCAATTGTTTCTTAATGAATTAACTTTATTCCAAAATTTTAAAGAACACAATCTTAACACTTTGAAAAAAATTACAAAAATTTAAAATCATTTCCCATATGATACAATAATGGAATAAATATGTTGTTTATATGAAAGTGATTCATCATTCTGTTCCTTACAAAATTCCTTTTCTTTTGAAATATTAATCCCAAAGAAGTGACTTAAGTATTCTCACATTACTTAACCATATGGGTAAATTCTGATGGACGATCGGATGATAATATTGTCTTGTAGATCGATGCGATACGACGTGAAGTCAGGAGGTACAAGTTGACATGTAGCATGTTTTGAATTGATTTCAGCCGTACAAAGAGGTCATGTTGAATGGTCACCGTATGGTTAAGATTTACGAGACTTCAGACGGACACGTCAAAAGGAATTTCATCTCGTACGGAATACGAATAAATCGGATTCTTGAAATGTATTGAGATTTATGAAAAGTACAAATAAGACGAGGTATTTTCATAATGTTAGGTGATGTTATGGAAATTCCTTTTTATTGTTAACTAAATAATAATAATAATTTATTTATGTCAAAAGATCACAAAATCTTTACACAAGTATTTCATAATGTTAGGTGATGTTATGGAAATTCCGTTTTATTGTTAACTAAATAATAATAATAATAATTTATTTATGTCAAAAGATCACAAAATCTTTACACAAGCTTAATATTGAAAAAACAATATGTTAAAAAAATATAATCTGTAAAAACTTAGATATATCTTTATAAAATGTTGTGAGAATATTAAACCCTTTTAAAATATATCAAAATGGAAATTCGTTTTTATTGTTAACTAAATAATAATAATAATAATGTATTTATGTCAAAAATTCACGAAATCTTTACATAAGCTAAATAAAAAACAATAAGTTAAAAAAATTATAATCCTGAAAAACTTTGATACATCCGTATAAAATGTTGTGAGAGTATTAAACTTTTCTAAAATATATCAAAATAAAAATTCGTTTTTATTGTTAACTAAATAATAATAACAATAATTTATTTATGTCAAAAGATCACAAAATCACTACATAAGCTAAATAATAAAAAAAACAATAGTTTACAAAAATTATAATCTAGAAAAACTTTGATATATCTTTATAAAATATTGTGAAAATACTAAACTCTTTCAAAATATATTAAAATGGAAATTCGATTTTATTAAGCCGGAATAGCTTAGCATTTAATTACAGAACTCCTCATATAACTCACCATTCATGTTCACCTTCGCTAACGATGATAAAAAGATATCACGAACTTCAGTACGGAGTTGATATATTTTCTAACAATAAGGCGAATTGTTGAGTACATGAAGATCTTGTTTAATTTGAGTTAATTAACAAACATAGTATGTTATTTTTATCTTATTCTTAATATTATTATTTTTGGAAATTATTTTTGTATTATATAAAGGCCTTTTCCTTTTAAGGAAATAAAGATTATGCATTATTATGAATTATTAACTAAATAATAATAATTTATTTAAGTCGAAACATCACAAAATCTTTACACAAGCTAAATTATAAAAAAAAACAATAGTTTACAAAAAATATAATCTGGAAAAACTTTGATATATCTTTATAAAATATTGTGAGAATATTAAACTTTATCAAAATATATCAAAATCTTAATTAATTGTTTACCTGAAGAAGCAATAAGTTTGCGAAACAGTTGTACTGAATAAACATTCCAATTTTAATGTTTATTCAGTACAACTGTTTCGCAAACTTATTGCTTCTTCAGGTAAAGAATTAATTAAGATATTGATATATTTTGATAAAGTTTAATATTCTCACAATATTTTATAAAGATTATAGTTTCTTCTTTTGTTGAAATTAGTAAAAAATTAAGTCACTATTTTCAATGTAACTTTGTAAAACTGCTGTGACCGCGAACGGCAGCTCGATTTCGGTAGGCTGAGTCGTGGATCAAAAATAAATTGAAAGGACTAAATAAAATGTTGAGCGCCACTTGATTTAAAAAAATATTCATAGTAGTACTTACCCTTAGTTAAAATCAATTATAGGGTAGTAAAATAAAAAGATCTTAATAGAAAAATTCAAATTAAAAAGTATATTATTGAAAATTTAAAGAAATGTAATAAATCAAAAATAAATAATAATTATTAATATTAGTCAAAACAAAATAATCGAAACCAGAGAATAAACAAAAAATCAATATCGAGATCACAAACTTAAAGAGATTTTCAAAAAACACACAAATAAACTTCCCCAGAAAATGACGTCACCTTCTTTACAATTTTTGTAAAAGTACTCCGTGTTTCAATACAACGCTTGAGATCAAAATAAATATAATCCTCTTTTTTTATCTAGTTTGCCTACTTATATTCACTCCTTTTATTTTAATTTAAACAAGAATAAATTCTACTAATTAATTTTTAAATGTCACTGTTCGGCTTAACGAAATCACTCACAAAAAAAATTTTGATAACAAGTTCTCAATGGACTTATCTTAATTCGTTTCGTGAATTTCTCCTGGCCCGTCTCCGTTACTTCATGAACAACATCCAGGTTCCAGCAATTCACCTTCCGCTAGCAACTCCTACTCCTGCCGACAATTCCGACTTCCACAGCAAACTCCCCGAGCAAGTCCAAACCGCAAAAAGTACCCTCGCTCGGAAAACAAAACGTCCGCCAGCACCCAGCCGGAATACGAAAAATTTAATTGGTGATTAAAATTCAACCACTCAAACTTCGAGCTCTAAAAAAAAGAATCAAGTCGAACCTGACTTTAGTCGGAAGTCTAACTAACGGAAAACCGTCCGAAAACAGCAAATATTTATAATTACCTGAAGATGAATTGCGGCCTCAATTAGAGTAATTATAATTTCGGGATTTTGCTGAATCAATCGCACCGATGTTCGCAGATTATAAAATTTCCAAACGACACGGCACACAGCACGCTTTCGTCGTTCCTCTTTTTTTTTTAACCTCTTGAGCACACAGCTCCACTCAGATTAAAAATTCGAAGGATTAATTCAATGATCAATCGAATCGGACGCCCCCTACTTGGATTTATAAATCTATTGGTATTTTCGATCTATTGGCAATAACAACAAACCTTTGACAGCCGGCGATCGGAAAGTTAACAAAAACAAGTGAGTTTTAAGTGGATTATGCAACAGATTCGATAACTACGTAGGAAAAATAAATTTAGAAGACTCGGAAAATTACCTAGAGACAATAATAACAACGTAAGTACTAACACTTCCCTTAGAGGTTAGGTTTAATCTAAATACATTTTCTTACTAATCCCTTTAAATTTGAAACTTGTATACAATTAATAACTTCTCTTATTATCTGATTGAATCTTCCCTTTTGTCTATTACCTAATAACGCTATGGTGTTTACATTTTTTTAGAAAACCGTTGAATATTCCAAATCTCGCGCTATTATGCAACTAAGAGGACTGGCAAGACTATTGGATCATACTGCACGATTTCTAGGATTATATGGCATCATAACACTTGAAAATATCTTTTAATTTAAATTAATATTAATTAATAAAGATAATCATTGATTGCGTTTGTGATTTTAGGGTTGCCTATATTAAATACTGTGTTTTTAATTTAATTTAATTTATTCCTAATTTTTCTACTTATTATTACAACCTGTCATATATTTTAATTGAACATTAAGAGATAGCAAAACGTGTACGTTACACTGCGATTTAAAAAAAAATAAACAATAGTTAATTTGACGAAGAACGCACTAATAACCTTTCTTCACATGTTTATTTGAATTTCCAAATGTACATACATTTCGTACACAAAGTGACCATTATCAATGGATTAATCATAATATATAAAATTACGAAAAAACTATTCGTGAAAATGCAAACAATGTCTTAATTAATAAGACAACTTAAGACGATAAATATCCATTGAAACAACTACTTCACTTCTAATTTGTTGCTATCTCTCCTTTCATTTTAAATTTGTATTGTTAGTTGGTTTGAAGAGAATTTGACCTAAACGTTACATATACTTTAATAGAGCGTTTTAACAAATCAAATTAAATAAGATTTTAAATATTTCATTGTATAATTCAATATCCGGAGGTGTATTTGCACGGGAAGTAGTTGACTCAATGCATATTTATCGGCTTAAGTTGTCTTATTAATTAAAACATTGTTTGCATTTTCACGTATAGTTTTTTCGTAATTTTATATATTATGTTTAAAGTGTGCAAACTATAAAAAGCGTAAGCTTATTTTCTAGAATTCAAATAGTTTTGAATTTGAATTTATCTTGTTTCAATGGATTAACACTAAATATTTAGTATATTTAATGTTAATCCATTGATAATGGTCACTTTGTGTCCGAAATGTATGTACCGGGTGAGCAAATAAGCAAGGTAAGCGGCTGTATCCCAGAAAATAACGATCTTAGAGAGTTACGTTAACAAATTTTATAGGTAAAGTGGGCAAGGGAAAATGCTGGAAATTATTTTCAAGTTTCCAAGATGGCTGCCAGTGGGCGTTTCCGCCATCTTGAATTACATAAAGTTACGTCTCTCGCGATTTTTCTTAATGAATGTAACAAAAAAGTATTTGCGTTTTAATGCTAACCTAAAGTGGAACATTTTTTGTAAACACAATTTTTCTCTATCTTTCGAAATAAAGTGGTGGGGGGTATTTGAATGTTGTTTTAAATAAATGCCTGTAACTTTGAAACGGCTTAATGGATTTGGATAAATTTGGTATCATTGAAAAGAGCATTTCATGGGCTTTTATGTTTCTCGTAATTATGACAGTTGTGACCTACCCGGCCGCCGATAGAGTACATGTGAAGAAAGGTTATTAGTGCTTTATTCGTCCAATTAATTTAATCTTCACGTACTTCAATCAATCTTAAGTTGACACTAGTTATTTTCAATCGAACTTTGAAAACTGTAACTTTAAAAATAATTGAAATATTAAAAGTGCGATTCTATTCGCAATCTACAACAAGTTAGTCTTACAAAGACTATATCAAACACTCATTAGCTTTCCGAGCTAATACCCCGACGGACATTGAATTATACAACGAGTGTTCGCTGTTACATACAGTAAATGTAACAATTTGGATCAAATTATTCATATAAGACTTACTTGTTGTAGATTGCGAAAAGAATCGTTTGAAGTATTCTGCAACCAAGAATTGACAATTTCATTTATACTAATAATTGAAACTTTAATATTTTAATTTTAATTTTTGTAAAACCATGGTGTTTGTTTCATGAAAATTAAAAAAAATATCTTTTTAATACTTGATTTTTTACATCATTTGCAAAGAACCATTTTATGGCCTTTGTTAGTGATTTAATCCGTGATTACCATTTAATACAGTATGTAGATTCTCTAATATTGATAAGAAAACATTTGTTTAAGGACACGATGATGGTATTTATTTCGAAACAAAGCAAGCGATCGTTATCAGAACATCTGATTATTGCTTATTATACCCAATTTGTAATTAGCCGAGTGGAAAATACGATTTCTGAGAATGGTGTACGGATTCGCAGGTGTCTGTCGTCCAGACAAGGTGGGCTCGATCGAGGTTCTGAAGAGCAATTCGTCTGCGTTTCGACGATAAAAAATAGATAACATAAAATGTACAGGGTGTGAGTGCGTTTATACGGGTTGCAGCTGCAAATTTTTAACCATTTTTCATGCGTATAAAACAATTATTACCTATACCATATAGAGATTAAAATAGAAAACCCATTAGTTATAGAACAAAATTAATTAGAATACTTTGCATTTTGTTAAAAGTAACATTATTTCAAAGTTTGTTGCTTATTATGAATAACAATGAGATTTTGAAATGGGGCATTCTAATTGTCGTGGATATTTATTTATGAAGGGGAAAATAAATCATAACTTATAAAATGATTGCAGATATCAGCAAACATTGGGCCGGTTCATCAACATGTTCAATATTCAACATGTCAATATGACTCAAGGAGGAGAATAGCAAGGTTAATTAGTGTGTCAATTATTAAGGTTTTTGTTTTCTTAAGATAGGTGTCTACTTCCAGATTAGACATGAAGTAAAATTTCGAGTTCAGAAAAGCCTGAGCGTTTGGATTTGGACGCGTCCAAATCCAAACTCAGGCCTTCCTAAACTAGAAATTTTACTTCATGCGCCACGCGAAACGCGTACGCGAAATATTGTGAAATTCAAAATATTCTTATTTAGCAGTATATTTGAAATAGTGCTTTAGCAGTATATTTTTAATATTGATCTAGCAGTATATTTTTTAAATTAAAATATTTCTATGTTTTATACGCGTGCCGTGCAGTATGAAGTAAAATTCGAGTTTAAAAAAACCTAAAAATTAACTTCACATTTTGTTTTTCATTTTAATTAAAACAAACAGTATTTTTAACAAAACGTGTTATTTTCATTGAAAGAGCGTTTAAAACATTAACGATTAAAAACATGTTTAAAACGTGTTTAAAACATGTTTAAAACACGTTTAAAAGGTGTTTGAAATAGAACACACAGGGTAGTTTCCTTTTGAGTATACATATCCCGATAATTACAGCATTTTAAATTTGCGGGAGTTCGTTGTTTCAAAGCGGTTAATTTGGGGCTTTAACCGAGTGTTTTCCACTCCCAGACTAAGCATGAAGTAAAATTTCGAGTTTAGAAAAGCCTGAAAATTTGGATTGGCCGCGTAGCGAAGCGGAGCGGCCAATCCAAATTAGGCTTTTCTAAACTCGAAATTTTACTTCATGCGCCACGCTTAAAAACACTGATTTACAGTGAAGTTCAAAAACACACACATACAACAACAGTTTTAGGCAACTTAATCTACGTTAGAGTTATTGGGTTGCCAATAATGTTTTAAACAATTTGTTCAGCGCAGAATTTGATTTACGTTTTGTTCACATCTACATATTAGATTACTAAAGCCGTATATTTTAAACTTTACGATATTTCAGTGTTTTATACGTGTGGCGCATGAAGTAAAATTTCGAGTTTAGAAAAGCCTGAAAATTTGGATTGGCCGCGTAGCGAAGCGGAGCGGCCAATCCAAATTAGGCTTTTCTAAACTCGAAATTTTACTTCATGCGCCACGCTTAAAAACACTGATTTACAGTGAAGTTCAAAAACACACACATACCACAACAATTGTAGGCAACTTAATCTACGTTAGAGTTATTGGGTTGCCAATAATGTTTTAAACAATTTGTTCAGCGCAGAATTTGATTTACGTTTTGTTCACATCTACATATTAGATTACTAAGGCCGTATATTTTAAACTTTACGATATTTCAGTGTTTTATACGTGTGACGCATGAAGTAAAATTTCGAGTTTAGAAAAGCCTAATTTGGATTGGCCGCTCCGCTTCGCTACGCGGCCAATCCAAATTTTCAGGCTTTTCTAAACTCGAAATTTTACTTCATGCTTAGTCTGGGAGTGGAAAACCGTCGTTTAAAGATTCAAATTGAAATCTTTTAAAAAATCAACGAATGTCGTAAAATTTGCAGTGTATGCATACGTATACGGAATGAAAAATTCCCTGTATTTAAAAATCACATTAATGCACACACAGTTGTGATATTTTATTGTAATAAAATGTTAACTTTTAAGACATGTTTTAAACAAATTTAAGATTTAAAACATGTTTTAAACAAATTTAAGATTTAAAACATATTTAAAACAAAAACGTTTAAAACACTGTTTTAAAACAAAGTGTTTTAAATTTAACAACCCTGTTAGAAACACTCGTTAGACATTTCCAATTAAACGCTTTTCAAAAATAGCGAATATCTGATAATTTACAGCTTATGCTTCAGAATATGTATACTTGAAAGAAAAACTCCCTCCCTGTATGTTATGTTGTATTTATATTTAATAAATAATAGTACAAGAAATTTCCTGAACATCTATTATAAATTACTGGATAAATGAAAGACCCTCTTTAAGACTGTTTCCTTTTTGTTTTTTTCCAAAAGACAAATGACCGTCGAGGATTTTTATTTATTAGTGTACGTGGCGCTGAAGCCTCTGGTAGGAGTAATCTAAATTTAAAATAATTATCTCTCGATTTTTCAAGAGTTTTGTGACACGATGAGGGTGCAAAAGTAACGACGTCATATTTTATACCCAGTGATTCATTCATTTTAATATCCCCCCGGCCGCTGCATGCAGCCTTAAGATATAAATTCCCTCGCCCGGATCACATTTAATTATATATTTTTATATCGCGATACGACGGAAGTATTTATAATAAAAATTTCTTTCGGATTCATCCCCATTATTAAAATATTTTAGCTTTTTTATTACAAAAAAGCATTGTATGGGAAGATAAGATAATTTAATTTCTAGCAAAATGTGAAAAGTAAAAGGTGTCAACAAAGTAACTGATATTTTAAACTTTTAATAAAACATATTTTATATTTAATGACTGATAATATTATTCTTGATTTAGAAAGTAGAGACATAAAGGTTATATGTGATACAAAACATCTGATAAATGACCGCTTCTGCTAATGGAGCACATATTCACTCTTTTAATGAAATGTTTACATTTGTACATAATTGCTGGGAAATATTCGCAATGTTGTGTCGAATTTCATACTTGAGGTCTCCAGTTGTTTATGGTTTATTGCTGTATACTCGATCCTTAAGATAACCCCACAGAAAGAAGTCTAACGATGTCAAGCCACATGACCTTGGTGGCCAATTCACATTACCTCGCTTAGAGATAACACGACCATTAAATGTTTCTTGCAATAACTGCACGGTTTCATTGGCAGTATGACATGTTGCACTATTTTGTTGAAACTATATTTCTTTCAATAAAATTCTCACCATGTTTGAAGTGCATTTTTACAATTTCTACTCATTGTTTGATGATGTACTTTTCCATAACAAAACCTCAATGTATACTAATGACAGTATATAAATATCTGTACGCTAGTCTTACAGCAAAAAAAATGGCGGCATATTTAAAACGTCAGTTACTTTTGGGACACCCTTTATATATATTCTTAATTTATTTGTGTATAAATGTGTATAAATAGACAATTGCAAAATATAAATAATCATTTTTTACACTTGTCAAAAAAACATAAGTCGATGGCAGTAGCCGGGAATTTCAATATAAAAAATTAAGCAAATCGTCTCAGAAAAAATAATTGTCGAAAAATTGATGTAAAGGAAAATATTATGCTCTTTTAAGTTTATAGTTTTATTTTAGTTTGTTTTTTCTTCACAGAGAGTAGCACATCTTAATTTTATTTTATTTTTCTAATGGATTATTCTTATTATAGATGAAGTATTGTTCTTGAATTTTTATATAAGCCTGGTGCATGAAATAAATATTTCGAGCATAGACCAATCTAAATTTTCAGGCTTTTATAAACTTGAAATTTTACTTCATGCGTCATGCATATAATACACTTAAATATTGTGAAGTTAAAATATACTTGGCTTGACTTTATGACAATGGTGTTATGAGAATGGTTATCTGTATGGTAATCTTTCTACATGATAATTACGCTATTTACGACAAACAGGGCGAGAAATGCAGTTTCTCGCCCGCAGATTATACAATTTACATACAGAATTTTGCGCAGAATGCAGAACTATTGATACAATACTTAATCGGAAGCATAATTTGACTAATAGCAGTTGTTTTTATTTATTAATTAATTCCGCTTACAACCAATATTAAAATCATTAATTTTCTTAAAGCGTCTTTAATACGTTCAATTTTTTAAGAAGAAAAAGATTTAAATAATTGAACAATTGTAGCGAGATTACAATAGGCATTGAAAGACAAATAGTGATATTTAATATAAGTGGTTATAAACTTTCAACAGTTATCAGCATATAACTGTTGAAAGTTTATAACCACTTATATTAAATATCACTATTTGTCTTTCAATGTCTATTGTAATCTGGCTACAATCGTTTCGCCACACTGTGGCTTCTTCAGGCGAAGAAATATACTAGTCTGTTCGGGTATATACCGGGTGTCCACAGACTCATTCTCAACATGGAGATCTCCGTTATTATAAAAGATAGAGATTTGGTTAAATAGGATGAAATACTTCTTAGCTAAAATTGAACTAAACCCCATAAAAAAAACTTTAGATATTTTACTTAGTTTCGGCGCTATAATAAAAAATCGTGGATTTTTGATTTCTTCAATTTTCGTTATAGCTCATTTATTTTCAGAGGAAGTCTGATTTGATTTTCATGTTCTCAATGTATTTTTTGAATTAGAATCTCGTAGTGTACTTAGATTTTCGAAAATGTTATCATATTTGAGTTACTACTGTCAACTTTGTTTTTTTTCTTATAGGGGTCATTGTTAACTATGGGAGCATTGAAAAGAGATTTTTTTCGCTTTCCAGAAATGTATAATTTGTTATGTCTAATGTGAAAACTAATAAACACAACAAAATTGATTATTTTAACACTGACAGGTTGACACTTGAAACTCTGAAACCATAAGAATAAAAAACAGTTATTTATTATTATAAAATATTAATATAATAATAATAAAAAACAGTTATTTACTATTATAAAATAACTGTTTTTTATTCTTTTGGTTTCAGAGTTTCAAGTGTCAACCTGTCAGTGTTAAAACAATCAATTTTGTTGTTTTTACTATTAGTTTTCATATTAGACATAATAAAAAAATGCGAAACAAAATCTCTTTTAAATGCTACTATAGTTAACTATTTTACTAAAAATAGAACGCTTTGAAAAATATTTAGACTTTACTTGAATCAAAAGTATAAAAATAAGTTAAAAAAGATGTTCAAACACGCTATATGTTGAGCATGAATCTGTGGACACCTCGTATACACAAGGTTTATGAGTTTATGAGGGGGTAGGATTTTTTTGAAAAAAACAATTTAAAACTATTTCTTTTTTAAACATCGTTTAAATTTTTATACAAAATTATATTTTAAAACCAATTTATCTTTTTTGCTGGGTCTCCGTTCAAATTTCTATACCCACATTTATTTTTATTCATGCTTTAGAAAATTGTAAATTCAAAACATCTTAAGAATCCGAACCCCTTTCATTCGTTTTCCCCCGTATTATTACCTCCTCGGAAGGTAAGATAATTATAAATATTTGTATAAAAGGCGGGCGAGGATTTTCGGGTATTCTGTGGAATTCGTTGTATGTGTGTGTTTTTATTTTTTGGGAACGGAGGTGGAGGAGAAAAGAAAAAATTACCCCGGTCGAGTGAGCTACCGCTTGCCATCTGGGCTGCACCATTAAAAAGAAGTCTGACCATGTTATACGATATTTTCTCCAGATTATGGCAAATAAAATAAATCACATCCTGCCTCAGGTCAGGAGACCCTTCGCTCTGCTCTCTCCAACTTTTAAGACCGTTTTAACAAGCGTTTTGTAAGTGGATAACTAAATTCAAATAAAAAGGAATGGTTTATGTTCAAATCAAGTTGTTATAAACTTATTGTTGAAAAATAATATCTTGAATTAATTAATTCTTATTTGGCACTTGGCAAAACAATTACACAATGTAAAGGTGTTGATAAAAAAAACAACACCACCAAGTGTTTTTAATTTTATTTATTATTTAATAGCTATATATTATGTAAGGTGTTTTACCAAGTACCAAATGAAAAATGATCGTAAGATATTTTCAATTTTAATTCAGACGATTTTAAAGCTTTGTATTCAGTTAATAAGGGACGAGAATTAAATTTTAGAGGAGGGCTGGAAATTAGTAAGGCGATAAAACAGGGAAAAAACATCGTAAACGAGTACCTTTGAAGACATCTGGAACTTCCCAATTCTTAAAGTCCTTATTACCTGACCTCCAAAAAATATGTTTTACAAGATATATACTTGTAAAACATGTTTCTGTATTACTTCTTGAGAATGACAATAAGTCAAAACTAGTCGGAGAGAATAAAAAATAGTAGTGAAATAAATGGATTATTAATTAGTTAATAATCATTAAAAGTGCGATTCTTTTCGCAATCTACAACAAGTTAGTCTTACAAAGACTATATCAAACACTCATTGAAACAACTATTTCCCGGGCTAATACCCCGACGGACATTGAATTATAGAACAAGTGTTTGCTGTTACATACAGTAACCTACTGCAAATGTAACAATTAATAGCTATAGCTATATAGTCTTTGTAAGACTAACTTGTTGTAGATTGCGAAAAGAATCGCACTTTTAATGTTTGAAGTATTCTGCAACCAAGAATTGGCAATTTCATTTATACCTAGTTAATAATCCATTTATTGAACCCAAAAGAGTTAGAAAAGGCCATCGACCGAGGTCTTTCAGCCGTTAAGATATTATTTTTAAATATATTGTGTAAGATATTTTGCCAAATGCCAAATGACTAATTATTACAGCAAATTAAAAAGGATATTTCTTTGAAAACGGTTTAACTAACGAAAGTAGTCGGAATTACATTTTTAATTTGTGAAACAGTACGAAGTGATTTTAAACCTTTCAGCCCAGGAATTTTTCTGTTGCCCCAAAAAATGTTTGGTACACTGCATATTATTTATTACTATCTCAGATATACAGAGAGTTTTTCTTTTAAGTATACATATCTCAATATTCTATATACGCTGTAAATCTTCAGATATTCATTGTTTTTCCAAATAGTTTAAATTGAACTTTCAAACGAGTGTTTTCCACTCCCAGATTAAGCATGAAGTAAAATTTCGAGTTTAGAAAAGCCTGAAAATTTGGTTTGGTCGCTCCGCGAAGCGGAGCGACCAAACCAAATTTTCAGGCTTTTCTAAACTCGAAATTTTACTTCATGCGCCACGCGTACTAAACACTGATGTCATGTGATGTTCAGAATACTCTTTCTTAGCATACTGCTTTAGTAGAATATTTTGAACTTCACCTAAAATTAGTGTTTATACGCGTGGCGCATGAAGTAAAATTTCGAGTTTAGAAAAGCCTGAAAATTTGCGACCAAACCAAATTTTCAGGCTTTTCTAAACTCGAAATTTTACTTCATGCTTAATCTGGGAGTGGAGGACACTCGTTGAAGGCTTCAAATTAAACTATTTAAAAAAGCACAAACGATTTTCAGAAAAGTTACAGCTCATGCATAGATGTATGTATATATAAAGAAAAATTCCCAGTATGTTTACCAAACTTCAGTGGTGGCAAATGCCAAAATCAGGGCCAAAAGGATTAAACAAAATCTATGTTTTAAAAGGACTCAACCAAATTTTTAGGATTTTCAAAACTCGAAATTTTACTTTGTGCGCCACGCGTACTAAACACTGATGTCATGTGTTCTTCAGAATACTCTATCTTAGCATACTGTTTCAGTAGAATATTTTAAACATCACCTAAAATCAGTGTTTTAGTGCTGCGCGCTACACGACCAAACCAAATTTTCAGGCTTTTCTAAACTCGAAATTTTACTTCATGCTTAGTCTGCGAGTGGAAACACTCGTTTAAGCCTTCAAATTAAACTATTTTAAAAAACAAACGATTATCAGAAAAGTTACAGCTAATGCATAGATGTATGTATATTTAACAGAAAAGTTCCCAGTATGTTAGTGGTGGCAAATGCCACCATCAGGGCCTAAATGGTTAAATATAATAGCCATGCATTATGCTAAAAATTGTTGTGGTTAATTTATATGCCATTGGAGGTCAATCGCAAGTTTATCACCCGCAATGAATAAATAGCTATTCTTCTTACATTAAATAATTCCCGCGAAGCGGAGCGACCAAGCCAAATTTTCAGGCTTTTCTAAACTCGAAATTTTACTTCATGCGCCACGCGTACTAAACACTGATGTCATGTGATGTTCAGAATACTCTATCTTAGCATACTGCATTAGTAGAATATTTTGAACTTCACCTAAAATCAGTGTTTTATACGCGTGGCGCATGAAGTAAAATTTCGAGTTTAGAAAAGCCTGAAAATTTGGTTTGGTCGCGTAGCGCTACGCGCTACACGACCAAACCAAATTTTCAGGCTTTTCTAAACTCGAAATTTTACTTCATGCTTAATCTGGGAGTGGAGGACACTCGTTTAAGGCTTCAAATTAAACTATTTAAAAAAGCACAAACGATTTTCAGAAAAGTTACAGCTCATGCATAGATGTATGTATATTTAAAAGAAAAATTCCCAGTATGTTTACCAAACTTTAGTGGTGGCAAATGCCAAATTTAGGGCCAAAAGGGTTAAACAAAATCTGTGTTTTAAAAGGACTCAACCAAATTTTTACGATTTTCTAAACTCGAAATTTTACTTCATGCGCCACGCGTACTAAACACTGATGTCATGTGATCTTCAGAATACTCTTTCTTAGCATACTGCTTTAGTATAATATTTTAAACTTCACCTAAAATCAGTGTTTTATACGCGTGGCGCATGAAGTAAAATTTCGAGTTTAGAAAAGCCTGAAAATTTGCTTTGGTCGTGTAGCGCTGCGCGCTACACGACCAAACCAAATTTTCAGGCTTTTCTAAACTCGAAATTTTACTTCATGCTTAGTCTGGGAGTGGAAACACTCGTTTAAGACTTCAAATTAAACTATTTTAAAAAACAAACGATTATCAGAAAAGTTAC
Organism: Philonthus cognatus; assembly: GCA_932526585.2. Lineage (NCBI taxonomy): Eukaryota > Metazoa > Arthropoda > Insecta > Coleoptera > Staphylinidae > Philonthus > Philonthus cognatus. Next base: position 49,348,812 of record OW052247.1, on the reverse strand, counting down.
AGCTAATGCATAGATGTATGTATATTTAACAGATAAGTTCCCAGTATGTTAGTGGTGGCAAATGGGCCTAACGGGTAAAATATAATAGCCATGCATTATGCTAAAAATTGTTGTGATTAATTGCCATTGGAGGTCAATAGCAAGTTTATCACCCGCAATGAATAAATAGCTATTCGTCTAACATTAAATAATTCCATAATATTATCATGACACGGCCAATTTTAAGCGCAAGTAGCAAGTTTGTAAATTCAACCCTGTTTATTTATTAATAACGCCTGTTTCTGTAGGAAACTATCAAGTTAATAACGCTGTATTGTATATGTAAGTTCGTGCCGTATTTAATTCTTGTGAAAGGTTTTATGACATTAGTTGCGACAGTTACAGGTATGAAAATGATAGATACGATCTGGGAAAGTCTCGTAAAATATTAATGAGGAGTAAGGGAATGCATTAATATTACACTCGCATTAATTCCACAAACGTGGAACACAAACTTGGATATTCCTCGGTGATCGTAAATGGTTAATTTTATTACGGAGGAGTTTCAAATAAGTTCATTTTACGTTTTGAATGTAATGAAATCAACAGAAAATTGAAACTTTTCTGTTGATTTCATTACATTAAAAACGTAAAAGGAACGTATTACTTATTTACGTTACTGTAAATCAAGGTTTGAAAATATCATGATAATAATAATAATAATAACAATTGTTCAAATCTCTACGTATTTCTACAGGCCCCATAAGCCTATTAACAACTCGTTACCGAAAAGCATTAAATCTTTCAAAACAGTCGAATTTAACAGATGTGTTAAACAATATTTAATTAAAAGTTGCTTTTATAATATCGATGACTGTGCTTTAGACCAGTGTAACGGTAATAGTTAACATCGCAATTACGGTCAATAATTCTATATAAAGGGTCCGCCAATAAGCGCGCTCGATCATTAAAATAAAATAAAGCAAGTTGTGTGAGAGGTTTAAATGAAATTTATTTTTTGTTTGAAAGAGTATTCGAAGGCATTATGTATGGAAAATAATATCGTTCAAATGGCCACCTCGGCTTTGCTTGGTGGCGCGCATACGAGAAGTCCAATTTTCATTGACTCTGGCGCACAAATCGGGCTGTATTTCATCGATGGCGTGGCGTATGTTGACTTTGAGGTCATCAGTGTTTTGTGGTTGGTTTGCGTAGACCTGCGATTTAAGAAAACCCCACAAGAAATAGTCTAGTGGGGTTAAATCGCACAATCTCGGTGGCCAGTTGATGTCGCCTCCGCGTGAGATAACCATTCCTCCGAAGCGCTCGTGCAGAAGATCCATTGTGGCGCGCGCTGTGTGGCTCGTATCGCCGTCCTGCTGAAACCACATATCCTCGACATCTATATTGTCGATTTCATGCCAGAAAAAGTTCGTTATCATGGATCTGTATCGTTCGCCGTTTACCGTGATGGCCACACCATCGTCGTTCTCGAAGAAATACCTTCCGGCCCAAAATCCACACCAAACAGTTACCTTTACTGGGTGCATTGCGACCTGGTGGACCTCCTGTGGATTGTTCTCGGCCCAATAACGGCAATTCTGCTTGTTGACATTCCCATTTATCCAAAAATGTGCTTCATCGCTGAAGATGATTTTGCGACCAAACTCGGGGTCGACTTCCAACTGCTCTAAAGCCCAATCAGCGAATATACGGCACTGTCTATGGTCGTTTATTTTGAGTTCTTGTGTCAGCTGGATCTTGTACGGATGCATGCCCAAATCCAGATGCAAGATTCGGCGAAGTGATGTTTCCGAAAGGCTGAGTTCCTGTGCGCGACGTGAAATTGACTGTCGCGGATTTTCACGCACACTATCGCGCACAGCGGCGACATTCGCGGCAGATCGGACGTTTCGCCGACGCGTCGGTGTTGGCTTATTGTTCACCGAACCGGTTGCCTCGAATTTGTTTATCAAACGACGGATAGTCGACTCAGCAGGACGACCAATTGCACCGTAAAGTTGGCGGAGCGCGCGGAACGTTGCCCGAACCGATGAATGATTTTCGTAATACATTTTAATGATTTGCACATGTTGCTCGCGGCTGAATTGGTTCATGGTAATTTGTGAAGATATACTGAATAATAACAACTAGGTTTGACAACTCTACCACAAACAACATGGCCGCCATCAGCTGTCAAAGATCCAGCGCGCTTATTGGCGGACCCTTTATATATATATATATATATATATATATATATATGTTAAATCGTAGATTTTCGCGGGCGTAACATGTATCACTGTTTCTTCGGGTTTGGTCCCGCGTATTTTCTTGGCTCTGGTCCATTTTATTTTTAATTCGACGTTTCGATGACGTCGCAGTCATCATCGTCAGGAATAACTATCAAAATTCCATTGCTCTAAATATACAATAAATTTCGAAAAAACGAGAATTTTAAAAAGATAGATTTCTTCCACGCGAGGATTATTAGAGAAGCGATAGAAATTGAAAAGAGGCCGAACAGTCTAAATCAAAGAGATGATGCTAAAAGACTACCACCAATTTGGAAAACTTGTATAAATTCTGGTCAAAATATATTATCTCCGAACAACAACCAAGAAAATCAAAATCCAACCCCTTCCGAAAATAATATTGAAATTGTCACTACTACATTATTAGAAGAACAAAACAGAAGAGTAACACGAAGCCAAACAAGAAATTCACGCATCAAGTAGTACGTAAAAGTCAAACAAGTGGTTGCTAGAGCAATGGAATTTTAATAGTTATTCCTGACGATGATGACTGCGACGTCATCGAAACGTCGAATTAAAAATAAAATGGACCAGAGCCAAGAAAATACGCGGGACCAAACCCGAAGAAACAGTGATATATATATATATATATATATATATATATATATATATATATATATATATATATATATATTAGGGTGGTCCATATTTTTCAATGTCGGACTTTTGGGCGCAGGACCCCCTGAAACTGTTCTTTTTACTAAAAATATAGTATTCTTCAAGTTTCAAGTCGAAAAATAAATATTAACCCGTGCCGCAAAGCGATTGAAAAAGTTGAAAACGCACAATTAGGAAGGAAATTTTTGTTTTTTTATTTTTATTTTTAAATCAATAATAATGATACACTACTGAATGATTATATATAAGTGAAATTAAGTAAAATTCAATAAATATTGGTAATTGTTATATTTCTATATTTAAAAAATAATTGTATAAAACATTTTCACCATTACTCGTCGAATAGTGCATTCATTGCTTTTTTCGTGCACTGGGGATATTTCTTCCTATATTTCTGTCCAACCTACAACAAAACAATCGAATGTTAAATCCTGAATACGAAATACCCCTTCTTAAGTTTCACTTACTTGAAGAATATACTGTTTATGGAATTCGTTTTTGGTAAAAGATTTATTGAATTCTTTCATCAATTTCAGCAGAATCGTTAACTACATCAATGGAACTTATTATTTGTTTATCTTTCATATAACCGTCGTTATGAAACCACTGAGTGGCATCAGTTAGGAGAAATGAAGTATCCATATTAAAACGATTAAATAAATTCAAGGAAGTTTTAGTTATTAAATCACTTGGTAAATTTTTCTTAAAAAATTATATAGTTCTGTATAAGATAATAAATATTTTTTCGAAGAAGAAATTTCGTCTTCGATGTCTTTTATTTAATCATCATTCAAGTATTCGCGATTTTTTTCAGCCATTCTCTGTTTTTCTTCGAGTGGTACGTTTTCATCAAACAGAGCAAAGAGGATCGGTTCATCTGTCAGATACCAAAGATGATTTATTATTTTTTTTAAATAAGCTTCTGCAATATCAGCATCCTTTTCTATGTATTTCTTCAGTTTCTTGAGTAGTGAAATGTCATTCCATGGGGCTTCTGTTGTTTTATTTGCAGTAAACCAAGGCTTAATATAATTTACTAAAATGAAACCGCATATCCTAATTAAGGCCTTTTCCTCATGTTGTGTTAAGGTGAATTCACCTCGCAATAAAAATATTTTCAATGAATATATCGCTTTGCTCATCCACCTTGCCTGATGATATGCGCCTGGTGGACGTATTCTATTTCCGTTAGAAAGAGTTCCTCCCAAAAGCATTACGGTGAGTTCTAAGAACTCTTTATAGTCATCGCGAGGCTGTTGTTCATCCTTAAGTTTTGTGATGCAGAAATGGAGAATTTCATTGCGTTTTTCATCAATAAGTTTTACCAGCTCCATGCAAGAGTCGCAGTTCGATATATTACTGGAATTGATTTTCGGAAAACATGCTCTGAATTTCTTGAATAATGGAATATCGGGGCCAGTTGAAGAAAATAATTTCGTTGTCGAAATAGCCGCCTGTAAAATCAATTCGAAAATATGATGACGGCAGGCTAAAAACAGTAGGGCAGCTTGGTGGTGTAGTGGTTAGAGTGTTGTACTGCCACGCCACGGACCGGGGTTCAAATACCGGCCTAACAAGTTGTCTGCATTTATATAGATTAGGATAAAAATGCCAAAAATCTCCGTCTTCTCGCATATGACGTTAAATGTATATAGGACCCGTGTACTGCCTGGATGCGTGCACGTTAAAGATCCCTATCGGTGGGTTGGAACTCCCACCGGGTTCGGCAAAATTCCCGGATAGCTGTAGACCTAATCTCCGGCGTCGTAGCAGCGGGAGGAAAGCACAATGGGCCTAATGAGGCCTAAGTGCAGTGCAGAAATGCGCACTCCCCAAAGAACCAGAACCAGAACCAGGCTAAAAACAGTATATCACGTCCCAATTTAATTTCCAACAGTGCACAAGCTCCATTAATTCTGTCAGTATTAGAAGCTGTGGTATCGAACACAAATGCCTGGACTTTTTCTTGTAATGACCAGTTTTCCAATGTATCAAAAACTGCTCTAGCAATTTCTTGACCAGTTCCTGAAGGAATCTGCGGAACTCCCAATAGCTGCTCCATTATTGGTGTTTTTACTATAACAGGTAGCCGGTCGACTTTTTCAATCCCAGTGACATTTGGAAGTAATTTTGTATCCCAATGCACTATAGCATAATCGACTTTCAATTCTAAGAAATCTGCTTGAATTTTGTTCGCAGTCGCCTCGCGAATTCGCTGCCGTTCTCTTCTTATTGATGCTCGATTTATAATGTAATCCATCGGGTTTAACGACAAACTTTCCACGCATGCACTTAATATATGAACCGCATCTCGATCACTTACTTTGCATTTATCCAAGGCTGCTGATAGTCTTTCAGTCATAATTGATATTTTCGCTCTTTGAACAACAGTCCTAGGAGAAACTTGGGAGAGATTATAATGTTTGTTGGATACACTAGGACCAGGAAAATTGGTGACGCCAGAAATTCCCATCCGGAGATCTTCTTTATTCGAAACACTTTCTGGATCGGTATTTTCTGAATCTGAACTCAAAAAGGTGGAAGTCTGAACTGAAATGTGATACAATTTTAATGAAGATTATTTAGATCAAATACATTAAACGTAATTTTGTTTAACTCACCTAATGTTAGTTTTTCCATTTCTGCTTTACCTTTCCGCTTTTTTAGTTCTTCCCTTTCTTCTCTTTCGGCTTTTCTTTTTTCTGATGTCGTTACTTTTAAATCAATCCCAAGCATACTTCTCTGTTTGGTTTTCGTTGTGCAAGCAAAAACGCTTTGTCCTCTTCAATAATTATCAAGTCCAAAGCATTTGTATGGGCAATATCAAACAAATTATTCAAATTTTCTTTAAACGTTTTTACATTGTTTTTATGTGTTTGTTTCACTGATTCGTTTGCAGCTTTTTTCTAAATTTCTCCAAGTTTCATATAATTTCTTCAATTATTTAACACAATCACTTCGATCTTTTGTTGGAATCCGAGCTTTCTTCCAAAAAATTAAACACTCATCGATAACTAAATTCGCAGCATCCGATATATTTAATTTCACTACTCGCATGTTATAAAATGAAACACTCAAACAATCTTTCTGTGAAGGGAGTTTGCTACCAAGAATTTGATTTTTCACTGTACCGATTAAATATATTTTAGATCGCGGCATTTTGAACAAATACGAAACACGTTACCGAATTTGAGAAAAGTAAAACAATTACAACACAAACGTATTAAACAGCTGGTATGTTTACAGTGCGGGAAAATCTAGAACTACGTTCCAACAGCTGACTACTTTTTGGCAGCCATGGTGCATTTTAATTATTTATATATACATTTATTCATTATTTATACATCTTCCTACAATATATGTTATGTATAAAACGATATTTTTCTGTATAAATCTGACTAAAAACGTGAGTTAGTTGTACACTACCACGGAGTATTAGTCTCCTTAATTATACTCTGTGGAAAAATCATAAGCAAATTTAATATATATATATATATATATATATAGCTCTGCTCTGACTTGTGTAAACTGTTAAGTATTGGCACTATATATATATATATATATATATATATATATATATACATATATATATATATATATATATATATATATATATATATATATATATATATATATATATATATATATACAGAGAGTTTTATGTAACACCGAACATGTTTATAATGAGAATTTTAATTTTAAGTATACATAAACATACGTTATACATTTGCCGACGCTCGGTTTATTGAAAGAAAAAAATAATTTAAAGCTTTACACGAGTGTTTTCCACTCCCAGGCTAAGCATGAAGTAAAATTTCGAGTTTAGAAAAGCCTGAAAATTTGGTTTGGTCGCGTAGCGCGAAGCGCGGAGCGGCCAAACCAAATTTTCAGGCTTTTCTAAACTCGAAATTTTACTTCATGCGCCACCGGTACAAAACACTGATGCAATGTAAAGTTTAGCGGTGTGTTTTAAACTTCGTAATATGTCAGTGGTTTATTCCGGTGGCGCATGAAGTAAAATTTCGAGTTTAGAAAAGCCAGAAAATTTGGTTTGGCCGCTCCGCGCTTCGCGTCCAAACCAAATTTTCAGGCTTTTCTAAACTCGAAATTTTACTTCATGCTTAGTCTGGGAGTAGAACACACTCATTTCAAGTTTCAAATTAAACTCATTTAAAAAAACAGCGGTTATCTAAAGATTTACGGCATATACGCTATAATTGGGACATGTATACTTGAAAGAAAAACTCCCTGTATGTACAAGTTGAGGCATTAATTGCGATTGATTGGCTACAATTTGTAATGGTCATATAGGCAATCCAATTTACACATAACTTAAAAATTAAAGGTGTCTAATTGTATTGGATGAAAATGTTCGGTGTTACATAAAACTCTGTGTATATATATATTATATATATATATATATATATATACACAGAGTTTTATGTAACACCGAACATTTTCATTAATTTTACATTATTATGTTATTATTGTTATTTTAATACGTATAATGTGTATATATCAATTTTATCTTTACAGTATTTTACATAGGTTTTATTATTGTTGTAGTCTCTTCAATTTATTTATACAGTAATTTATGACTTTATTTCATTTAATTTACTATGATTATCTAAAACTTAAAATACCATTTTATATATAACGTCATGCATCTCTGTAGTCAAATGTACCATGACCTTATACCTTTTTTATCTCTTATTGACTTGTGTAAACTGTTAAGTATTGGCACTAATAAATTTCTATTCTATTGTATTCTATTCTATTCTATTATATATATAAATATCAAAAAATCGGATACATCTCGATATTTATCCGATATATATCAAGCTCTTGATAATTATTCTTGTTTATAAATATTAATATTTATATTAGTTATTAGTTTTAGAGAGAGCTTTTCGTTTAAGTATACATTAGCTAATATATTAAACAGCTGTAAATTTTCAGACATTTGTTGTTTTTAAACAGAGTTTAACCTGGGAGTGGAAAACAAACGAGTGTTTTCCACTCCCAGGTTAAGCATGAAGTAAAATTTCGAGTTTAGAAAAGCCTGAACATTTGGTTTGGTCGCGTAGCGCGAAGCGCGGAGCGACCAAACCAAATTTTCAGGCTTTTCTAAACTCGAAATTTTACTTCATGCGCCACGCGTGCAAAACACTGAAATCTCTTAAATTGTATTTCGCCACTCAAAAGTCAATATTTGGATTTCGTTATCTTATCAAAAATGCGGTTACACATATATTCATCACAGAAACGTCAAGAATAATCCTAATTTAACATTCCATCAAAAAAATTAAATTACACGCCAAGTCTGGCTTGCACCCATTTTTTGTATCCGTTCCTGCCCGGGCATAATAGATCGCATATAATTGCATCTACTTGCGGGTAGGGACATGATGGATGGTCCCTAATGTTGTTTATCTCCCATCCGGATCCGGGCTTTCCGTTTTCAGGTGGCTCATGTCGCCTGAAATATCGGCAAAAGTTGCCGTTTTTAAAAAACTGTTGCTGCTGCTCTGCTGCATCCTATCCCGCTCTTACCAGACACAATCAGCGAAGTAACAAGTTAAGGTTCAACACGTGACGAAATCGCTTTTCGTGAAATACGGGGGAAAAAAATATAGGAAAACCTTTCGCAACTCCGCGAGTGAGTGAAACTCTCCCTTTCTTGCGCGCTGCTGCGATCTGATCTTTGACGTAAATCCGAATCCTTGACCTTTAACACTTTCTAATGGACATTGCACTCGACAACAATGTATACAAGTTTAGATGTACACAATGTACTTAGGAAAAGTAAATTATTTACATATTACTGATTAAATTGTGTTATTGGTAAGATTTAATTTTAGTTTTAGTTTATATTATTTCTTATTTCTGGCTTAATTTATTTGCATATGTTATGATATATTTTATTTTAACACTGATATATATTTGTTTGTATTATTTTGTTAAAAAGGTGATTCCGTAATAAATTATTATTATTATTATTATTATTATTATAAATTTGCTGAAATTATTATATCAGGTGTTCAGTTAAAAACCCGATCGAATTGGCTGTGAAATTTTTAAAACATTGCAAAGTAGGTCGTATGTGAATTTGTCAGTCGCTCCTGTCAATGTTAATCTAACCCAAGTTTATAAAAGTTTTCTATTTTATTCTATGTTGCTATTGCCATTGTTAATTTAGCTGTGAAAACAGCTGATTTATAAAAATAAATAACACAACAACTATAAGAACAAGGTAAACTAATGAGCTACTGATTAACACAATCTGACATTTATGTCAGGTATGATTAAACGTAAATTAAGCTTCGACTTCACTTTTGTTAAAAAAGTTGTTTAAAAATTTCGATAACTCCAATTTTAATTGATGCGCAAATTATATTATTCTTTATGAAATGAAAAGAATATTTCAAATTTTAGAATAAATCAGTGTTTTTATACGCGTGGCGCATGAAGTAAAATTTCGAGTTGAGAAAAGCCCGAATTTGGATTTGGACGCTGCGCGTCCAAATCCAAATTCTTTGGGCTTTTCTCAACTCGAAATTTTACTTCATGCTTAGTCTGGGAGTGGAAGACACTCGTTCGACAATTGTCAATAGCTTATTTTGTGTTTTTTCTGTTTTATACAAAAAATGCGATATTAAGAAAAGTCGTAAAATGTAAATTATTCAGAAAAGCTATGAAATTTGTTGACAATGAAAATGCAAGCTATGATTTTTTCCATGAAAAGTTTAAATCATCAATTTTTATAAAAATCGACAGGAATTTTTTAAATTTTACGAAAGGCTAGGAAATGCACAAAAACTGCAGAGATTTTAAAAATTGATAAGAAAAGTCATAAAAACACTCAAAATTATTAAAATTAAAAAAATCATCACAATCAAAAAATAACTGAAATCTTGTAAATTCATGAAAAACTTTTAAAAACCGTCATAATTTTAAATTTAATGAGATTTTAAGTGTGTTACGATTAACTAAAACTGGCAAAAATCATCAACATTAATTTCAACGTTCCAAATTTACATTTAAATTTTATTTTCATTTGTATTTAAAAATGTATAAATAACATTGGCATCTTTAATTTTGGCGTTTTTTTAAAAACTGAAATATTTGATTATCCATACATCATTTGTCAAAAAAATGTGTAGTTTTGAGGTATAATTTATTTTCAAAAATCACATGTTAAAATTAGTTCAAATCATTACAATTTATTTAAACCAAACTATTTTTTATATTGCTCTACAAAAATGTTACGTTTGCGACCTGATTACCATCTCAGATTTTTTTTAAATTTTGTTCACTTATTGCCTTATTATAGAAAATTGAAAATATCAAGCTGTTTTAAAGATATACTCGTTTAAATTTCAGAGAAATTAGACAAAATCGCAAATTGCAACATTTTTAAATTACGATTACTGGTCTCAAAATTGAGCTAAATATGTGAAACTTATCTCAGCATTTTTCATGATCGTTTTTATGATGTACAACACAAAAAACTTCAATTTTTTTCAATTTTTTTATTTAAAGTCAAAATTTTAATTTTGAGTATCTAAAAAATCGCATCTTCAAAAATGTTTAAAATAATATATATATAATTGTGCATGTAATTGTTAATTAACCATATATATTTCAGAATGGGATCATAATTGGTTCATTTAAAAAAACTCGTTGACCTTTATTTCAGAAATATTTAATATTATACATCTAAAACATATTTTGCAAATAAAACTTAACGAGATATTTTTCTTCAATGTGAACCCATCATGATCCCACTTTGAAATTTATAAGAATAATTAACAATTGTTTGAACTAATATATATATATATATATATATATATATATATATATATATATATATATATATATAGGTATCACTGTTTCTTCGGGTTTGGTCCCGCGTATTTTCTTGGCTCTGGCCCATTTTATTTATAATTCGACGTTTCGATGACGTCGCAGTCATCATCGTCAGGAATAACTGACGATGATGACTGCGACGTCATCGAAACGTCAAATTATAAATAAAATGGGCCAGAGCCAAGAAAATACGCGGGACCAAACCTGAAGAAACAGTGATACATGTTACGCCCGCGAAAATCTACGTTTTAACATATATATATATATATATATATATATATATATATATATATATATATATATATATATATATATATATATATATATATATATATATATATATTATTTTCTTGGCTCTGGTCCATTATATTTTTAATTCGACGTTTCGATGACGTCGCAGTCATCATCGTCAGGAATAACATAGATGAAGATGCAATTTTTTAAGAAATTCAAAATGAAAATGTTGATTTTAAACAATAAAAATAGAATAAAATTGCGAATTATTGTGTTGTATATCATATAAAAGTTCAAGAAAAATGCTAAAATATGAGACCTGTTATACATCTCTAGTTCAATTTGGAGAGCAGTAATCGTCATTTAAAAATTGAGCGATTTGCGATTTCAACCCATTTTATGAAATTAAAAGCGTATATCTTTAACACGGCTTGACATTTAATCCTAAAATCACATATTTTTCTTTTTCTATATAAAAGCAATAAGTGAACAAAATTTTAAAAAAAGTGTGTCGATTTGACATGGAATTCCCCCTACGTCCATGGATCTAGTTGCAACCATAATTTTTGAATTGTGGCCTGGAGCATTCTGCTCCAACTGCTCCAGTACTGCAATATGAAGTACCCATAGACGCGTTTCGGAATTTCTGGTTCTGATCAAGGGATATGAATCCATTTTCTGAAATAAATTATATCGTTATACATTGGCGGAAATGTGATATAAAATAGACTTGAAAAATGTACAATAGAATCAAGTAAATTATACTCACAGAAAATATGTTCGTATTTATTTAGATTTATCTTACTTTCTAAGTGAATGACTTTCTGTAATTCCATTGCACCTCTGTATTTATTTATAACTCCGATGTTGATCTGAAAATAAGAGGGCGCCTTTGGCATTTTTAAAATTAGGTAATTAGCGCGCGGCGTCGGTCGCCTCTCTTCTCGGGTCGTTGGCGAAAAGGCGTGCCAACCTTGAGAACTGAAAAGGTGCCGAATGGGATGGATACTTCCGCCGCGGTGGCGAATTGCCAATGCAAAGAAAATGTGCATAAAATAAGAGGAGTCGTCCAGTTTGTGGATACGTACGTGTCCGCGATTCTAGGAACCAGTTATTTCGGGTAGAGACCACACGCGGTCTCTCCACCGACAAAAACTTAATACTTGCTAACTGCTAACACTCACGTTTGATCTATATGATATACATGATATTATCTGTAAAAGAGGAGATGATATAAACCAGACATGCACAACGCGAGATGAATATTAGTTGGATAACTGGAAACAACAACATATTGTATGAAAGAAACATATGAGAGCTAAGCCTTGTGTAAGGGTCGGCTGGCATGGGCGTGCAAAAATTATAATTAATAAGATAATAATACAGCGATTTATTTTTCATGTATACAAATCCCAATGAATAATACCCTGCAAATGTTCAAGGATTCGTTCTTAGAGGGAAAACCCTCATTTAAAACTGCAAACATAACGCATTTATTCAGTTTAAAGCTATTGACTAGTGTCTCCACTTCTTGATTAAACATAAAGTAACATTTCGAGTTTAGAAAGGCCTCGCTTCTCGAGGGCAAATCCAAATTGTCAAGCTTGTCTAAACTTGAAATTTTACTTTATGCTTAATCAAGGAGTGTAAACACTCAATAGAACTTAGTTTGATAATGACTAGCTTGTAGTCGAAACTATAGTCACTGAAAAGTAAAAATAAAAGTAGTAAAACAAAGTTAAGTGTTTTAATTAAATTGTTATGAAGATGTACCACAAAGTAAACGCCAACCAAATTAAAGACTCGATAGAAGCTTCAAATTGAACGCTTTTCGAAAACAACGAATGCCTGAAAAATGTACAGCATATACTTGGGACATGCATATATGAGCGCTTTGAAAATAATTGACATACCATAAGTTTTTAACAAATATTTTGACTCTTGTCCTCCCTGGACATAATATTTTATCTTTTGTCTCCCATCGAACAAAATCGATATACTGAAGGAGGAATTACAGTCGCTGAAAGTTTATTAATTGAAATGTATTTTTCAAGTGCTGATAATTTATTTTATTTCTCTAAAAAATTGCATAAACTCACATTTTGATAAAATTCACCGCAATAGACATTGTTTCAACGTCAGAAAAACAAAATCGCGTCACTTACAGAGAAATCACAGTCGCTCTAAGTTGATTCAAATAAATGTATTTTTTAAGTGCTGAATTTATGTCTTTTATTAAAAAAAATGAACAAAACGTCACATTTTAATAAAATTCACAAACATTGTTAAGATATTCTCTAAAAAAAAAAAACAAATCCCATGCACTGACAGAGAAATTACAGATGCTCAAAGTAGATTATGAAATATAATCACAATTTTTTTTGTCACGAAATTTTAACTTTGATTTGATATTTTGGAAAATCTAGCAGAGATATTTACGTTTCGAATGTAGCTAAACATTAGTGTGTGTATAAATTCTATAAATTTTACGTTAGTTTTTTTTTTATAATTAAATAAAAACTTTCTTTTTAAATTCGTCAATTTTATTGCATAATTTGAACTTTGGTTCAATATCTTATTAAATCGCGTTGAAATTTTTATTTTCTTTAAAAAAGATGTTAGTGCATTAAAAGTTAGTACATTTTCTGTTGATTGTGAAAAACTTTGATTTTTTACAATTTTCCAAACGAAATAAAACCCTTTAATTAACTCATTAATCACTTTTTCTTTTACGAAATTTCAACTTTGATTTTTTACAAACATTTTTAAAAATTGTAAAAAATCAAAGTTGAAATTTCGTAAACGAAAAGGTGATTAATTAATTAATTAAAGGGTTTTATTTCGTTTAGAAAATTGTAAAAAATCGAAGTTGAAATTTTGTAAAAGAGAAGGTGATTAATTAATTAAGTAAACGGTTTTATTTCGTTTAGAAAATTGTAAAAAATCAAAGTATTTAACAATCAACAGAAAATTCACGTAATATACTAACTTCTAATGCACTGGTATCTGCTTTAGAGAAAATTGAAAAATTTCAACGCTTTTTAATAAAATATTGAACCAAAGTTGAAATCGTGCAAGAAAATCGACGATTTTTGGAAGAATGTTTTTTGTTTAATTATAAAAAAAACAGATCATCACATAAACGTAAAATTTAATCAAACTCTTTAATTAATCACTATTTTACGAAACTTTGATTTGTTGTTTTATAAAATCTAGATGGGATGTTTAAACTTCAAATATAGTCAAACAAAGTGATGCCTGTGCAATGATGTGATTTTGAAATTTACGAAGTGACGCGTTAATTTTTTATAATTATTTATTATTTTTTTTTTTTGGTTTGTTTGGCATAGGTATTACCATTCAGCCACTAACGTTGATTTTATATTAACATATATTTCGACTATTTGGACGTCACAACACATTCACACACATCCATGGAACCGGAGACGAGTATTTTTCGTTAGAAAAATTACTCGCCTCCGCTGGGAATCGAACCCAGATCACCTCCGTGTCCGATTGGCGAAACCGGCGGCTCAACCGCTCGGCCACGGCGGGCCCTTTTTTATAATTTGACAAACAAATTTCAGCGTAAACTTAATATTTTTTTATCTCATCAAAATTCCAATTTGACGCGATATTAAAGAAAAAACAATTATCATATTTGCAAGGCCGTAGCCCCCAAAATTTTCAAAAAGATAAATTTTGTATGTAAAAGCGGCTCTGTAAGAGCAAACACAATATTTTTACTATTAAAACTACCCCTGAAATTTATATAGCTACGGCCTTGCATATTTGCATTGTCGCTTTAGAATTTCAAAAATCGTTCATATCCAAGCAAACACTGTAATTTTTTAAATTTACGAAGTAAGACGTTAGTTATTAAAAATGTTCAAACAAATTCCAGCTTAAACTCGAAATTTTCTTTATCTCAACAAAATTCTACTTTGACACGATATTTCGGAAAAAACAATTGACATAATTACATTGTCTCTTAAGAATGTTGAAAATCGTTCATTTCCAAGCTAACGCTGTAATTTTGTAGTTTATGATGTGACGCGGTAATTTTTTAAAGATTCCTCAAAGAAAATCTTGCTTAAACTAGACATTTTTTTTGTCTCAGAAAAATTGCACTTTGACACGATGTTTTGAACAAAACAATTAACATATTTACATTTTCTTTTGAATATGTTGAAGCTCGTTCATTTACAAGCAAATGCTGTATTTTGAAATTTACAAAGTGATGCGTTCATTTTTTTTATAAACAAGTTTCTGCGCGAACTCGACATTTTCTTTGTCTCAACAAAATACCACTTTGATGCGAAATTTCAGAAAAAACAACTGACATATTTGCATTGTCTCTTAAGAAAGTTGAAAATCGTTCATTTCCATGCTATCGTTGTAATTTTGGAATTTATAATGTGACGCGTTAACCTTTTAAAAATTACTCAAACAAAATCTTGCTAAAAATTGACATTTTCTTCGTCTCAGCAAAATTCCACTTAGACACGATATTTCGAAAAAAAACAATTGACATATTTACATTTTCTTTTCAATATATTAAAGCTCGTTTATTTACAAGCAAACGCTGTAATTTTGAAACTTACGAAGTGACGCTTTCATTTTTTTATAAACAAATTTCTGCGCGAACTCGACATTTTCTTTGTCTCAGGAAAATACCACTTTGACGCGATATTTCGGAAAAACCAATTGACATTGTCTCTTAAGAATGTTAAAAATCGTTCATTTTCAAGCAAACGCTGTAATTTTGAAATTTATGATGTGACGCGTTCATTTTTTTTAAATTCCTCAAACAAAAAAAATCTAGCTTAAACTCGACATTTTCTTTTAGACAAAGAAAATGTCGAGTTTAAGCTAGATTTCCATTTTGACACGATATTTCGAAAAAAACAATTGACATATTTAAATTTTCTTTTCAGAATATTGAAGCTCGTTCATTTCCAAGTAAACGCTGTGATTTTTAAATTTTTAAAAAGACGCGTTTTTTTATAATTCTTTAAACAAATTTCAGTTCAAACTGAATATTTTCTTTGATCAACAAAATTATATTTTTGTTCACTTGCTAAACAAAATTTTATAAAAATGATAGCGTGCCAAAGTTGACTGATTTCTGTTGTTATTTTTTTCATTTGTCACGTATTCTAGTTAATTTATTGTCTAATTTGAACATTTTATATAATTAATTTTAGGTTTTCTTGCTTTTTTAAATGCGTGTAATTTGAAATTTCGAACGAGTGTTTCCACTCCTTAATTAAGCGTGAAGTAAAATTTTGAGTTTAGAAAAGCCTGAAAATTTGTTTTGGTCGCGTAGGCTTTTCTAAACTCGAAATTTTACTTCATGCGCCACGCGTATAAAACACTGATTTTAAGTGACGCTCAAAATATATATACTGCTAAATCAGTATTAAAAATAAACTGCTAAAGCAGGATTAAAATGTACTGCTTTACAAAAATATTTTCAATTTCACAATATTTCGCGCGTGGCGCATAAGGTAAAATGTTGAGTTTAGAAAAGCCTGAAAATGTCAAAATATAAAAATAATGACATGCCATGGAATTGAAACAACAACTGCGGATGTCAAAATATCAAAAGATACCGTAGTCACTTGATTAAAGTAATTTTTTCGAAATGATTTACACTATACAAAAAAAAATTCATTATTTTTATAAAATCACATCACTTTTTCTTAATTACTTTAGCTGTTAATTTTCTGACATTCGTTGATTTTTAAAAGAGTACCATTTGAAGCTTTAAACGAGTGTTTTCCACTCCCAGACTAAGCATGAAGTAAAATTTCGAGTTTAGAAAAGCCCCGTGAAAATTTGTCTCGGGTCGCGCAGCGACCTGAGACAAATTTTCTGGGCTTTTTTAAACTCGAAATTTTACTTCATGCGCCACCCGTATATAACACAGATTTTAAGTGAAGTTCGAATATAGATAAATTTTACAATATTATAGTGTTTTATACGCGTGGCGCAGGAAGTAAAATTTCGAGTTTAGAAAAGCCCAGAAAATTGCGCTACCCTCGACAAATTTCACGGGACTTTTCTAAACTCGAAATTTTACTTTATGCTTAGTCTGAGAGTGGAAAACACTTGTTTAAAGCTTTACACTAAACTTGAAAAAAACGGGGAATGTCCGCAGTTGTTGTATAAATTCCATAGTATGTCATCATTTTTAAAAAATCACGTTAATTTTTTTTAATTATTTTAGCTGTAAATTTTCTGACATTCGTTGATTTTTAAAATAGTTAAATTTGAAGCTTTAAACGAATGTTTTCCACTCCCAGACTAAGCATGAAGTAAAATTTCGAGTTTAGAAAAGCCCCGTGAAAATTTGTCGAGGGTCGCGCAGCGACCCGAGACAAATTTTCGGGGCTTTTCTAAACTCGAAATTTTACTTCATGCGCCACGCGTATAAAACATAGATTTCAAGTGAAGTTCGAATATAGATAAATTTGACAATATTATAGTGTTTTATACGCGTGGCGCATGAAGTAAAATTTCGAGTTTAGAAAAGCCCAGAAAATATGTCTCGGGTCGTTGCGCGACCCTCGACAAAATTTCACGGGGCTTTTCTAAACTCGAAATTTTACTTTACGCTTAGTCTGGGAGTGGAAAACACTTGTTTAAAGCTTTACACTAAACTTTAAAAAAACAGGGAATGTCCGCAATTGTTGTATCAATTCCATAGTATGTCATCATTTTTAAAAAATCACATTAATTTTTCTTAATTATTTTAGCTGTAAATTTTCTGACATTCGTTGATTTTTAAAATAGTTAAATTTGAAGCTTTAAAGGAATGTTTTCCACTCCCAGACTAAGCATGAAGTAAAATTTCGAGTTTAGAAAAGCCCCGTGAAAATTTGTCGAGGGTCGCGCAGCGACCCGAGACAAATTTTCGGGGCTTTTCTAAACTCGAAATTTTACTTCATGCGCCACGCGTATAAAACATAGATTTCAAGTGAAGTTCGAATATAGATAAATTTGACAATATTACAGTGTTTTATACGCGTGGCGCATGAAGTAAAATTTCGAGTTTAGAAAAGCCCAGAAAATTTGTCTCGGGTCGTTGCGCGACCCTCGACAAAATTTCACGGGGCATTTCTAAACTCGAAATTTTACTTTACGCTTAGTCTGGGAGTGGAAAACACTTGTTTAAAGCTTTACATTAAACTTTAAAAAAACAGGGAATATCCGCAATTGTTGTATCAATTTCATGGTAGGTCATTAATTTTATAAAATCACATTAATTTTTCTTAATTATTTCAGCTGTAAATTTTCTGACATTCGTTGATTTTTAAAATAGTTAATTTTGAAGCTTTAAACGAGTGTTTTCCACTCCCAGACTAAGCATGAAGTAAAATTTCGAGTTTAGAAAAGCCCCGTGAAAATTTGTCGAGGGTCGCGCAGCGACCCGAGACAAATTTTCGGGGCTTTTCTAAACTCGAAATTTTACTTCATGCGCCACGCGTATATAACACAGATTTTAAGTGAAGTTCGAATATAGATAAATTTGACAATATTATAGTGTTTTATACGCGTGGCGCATGAAGTAAAATTTCGAGTTTAGAAAAGCCCAGAAAATTTGTCTCGGGTCGCTGCGCGACCCTCGACAAATTTTCACGGGGCTTTTCTAAACTCGAAATTTTACTTCATGCTTAGTCTGGGAGTGGAAAACACTTGTTTAAAGCTTCAAATTGAACTTTAAAAAAAACAGGGAATATCCGCAATTGTTGTATCAATTCCATGGTATGTCATTATTTTTATAAAATCACATTACTTTTTTAAAATTATTTTAACTTAGAGAAAAGTAAAGTATTAAGTCTTAACATTAATAAATTTAGAATTTTTCTCTCTACAAAAAAGTAAAATACATTTTGTCTCTAAAATTAATAGGGAAGCCAATATTTAAACACTTAAAAATTAACATGCGATTTCCTATGTTGCGTTCGCTAAGTCAACACCCGGTAAAATTAAGTCATGTATACGTAAATGAAAAAATACCTATATGTATACCTAAAAGAAAAATTGCCTGTACATAACATACGATTTTAAAAGTATAATTGTTAATGTTACTTTTTTTTGTCGGATATAATTAAAACAATAAATTAATGTCTGCTTAGTAATATTTATCTATGAAATGTGGTAACCATTTATTTAATTGAAGACATTTAAAAAAAAATCTTCAACGTGACCCAATAGAACCGACTAATTGAGGATCAGAGGTTAAAATTTGCATGTCATTTGAGTCAAAACGTAGGTGGATAATAATTCCGCGCACTTTCATTTATTCAAATCAACCCGTTATAATTCCAATATACCCATTTAAAGATTACATTTGATTGAAAGCCTAATCACCGGCTAGAAAGTCTCCTCTAAAAAAAAAAAAAAAACCGATGGGAATGTAATTAACATTGAATTGGCAAATTGTGCACATCAGAATGCCGCTTGCATACTGTGAATAGCACAACCCGCGCGCATTTTGCACATTTGCAAAAGAAGCGAAAATAAATGTTAATGATCAAGACACACGCAGCCGTTTAATTCAAGCGAACGTTAAATATCATTTATTTTTTCCTCGGTTTGTGATCTTCTTTTATTTTTATTATTTCTCCTCTCTCTATTCTCGGAGCGATTGAGGAGGTCTGAAGTGCACACCTGCGGCCCGGCGATTAATTATTGCTCACCTCGCCGTTTTCTGCAATATTTTATTGTTGATCATTTTATCGTCGCAATCCAATTAATTCGAGGAAGTCACTTTGAAATTTACACCGTCACCTGGATTAGTTGGATAATTAATAACTGCAGATTCACGGATTTACTCCGGATGTTGGACGCTCGGATTTTTTTCACTCTATTCTAGAAGCGATTAAGTTCTTGCATTCTTCCCGTTTGACTTCATTTAATCGCGTTACTTGCTTTATGTGTACTAACTAGACTTACACCAAAAATTGAATAAAAAAAAGTGATGATTGCTCCCAGGATTTTATTTAATTTTTGGTGGAAACGTGTTATTTTCCCGTTTATTGTGGTAAATGAATTGGTTCAGGATGTGAGATCCGTTAGGATTAAGAGAAGGTCGACCGTTATCCAAGCGTAGAAATTTCAGCACATTGTCGTCTTAACTACATCCGTATTTAGGGATGAAACATTTTTTAAAATACTTTACGGAAAGTACAAACTTTGTGCCTGTCTGAATAAAATGTTTCACACTTTTACCGTTATTTCATAAACCAATTTCAAAGGTGGTAAACTAGCGTAATCACGTCTTAGATTTGATTTTTTCCTGCAATATCTATAACATATATTGGAAAATGAATTCGTACGAATTGTATAATGTACCTTCGAATACAATCAAACACATTTCGAACAAGTTTCGTATTTGTTTGTGTGCTTAAGCGGAAAATCCTATCCCGGAGATTGAAGAAAATCATTAACAATCGTGAATGTTAATGATTTTCTTCAATTAATTAATTAAACAATTAGTAAAGTACAGTCGAAGCAACCCAACTGTGAACGCTTTTAGGTTGTAATGGTATTTGTTACTGAAATTCATGCCTGTAATTCTGGCCTTGGACAGTGGTTTTACAAAGAGAGGCGTTATCGGCAATTTTTGACAATAGTTTTTGAGAGCTGTGACATTTAATTGCGACGAACGACTATGATGCAAAGTGTAAATTACACCATTAAATTTTCGCGTTCAGGTTTTGGGTTGCGCCGACTGTACACACATTTTTTGTTTGTTTGTTATTTATATCAATCAGAGCTGGGCAGGATTCGAATTATTTAGGATTCGAATCCTAGATTCGAATCCTTTTAGAGAATTCAATAGAGGCATTCAGATACTTTAGTTACACTGGATTTGTGATCCGCATTCGTTACATTTTTTTAAGAGGGTTCGTATTCGAATCCAAATGCGGGTGATTTAAATCTTTATAAACGGATTTGAATATTTATAAAAGGATTCGAATACTTACAAAAGGATTCGAACCGTTAAAAATAATTCGAATTAATTGTGAGGATTAACATAAACAGTTTGTTTTGTGTGTTTTTAAATTTCTCGTTAAATCAGTGTATTATACGCGTGGCGCATTAAGTAAAATTTCGAGTTTAGAAAAGCCCTGTGAAAATTTGTCTCGGGTCGCTGCGCGACCTTCGACAAATTTTCACAGGGCTTTTCTAAACTCGAAATTTTACTTCATGCTTAGTCTGGGAGTGGACAACACTCATTCTTAAAAGTTTCAATTTGGAGGATCACTCTAGATTAAGTTTATTACTCAATGGATCGTTTTACAAAGGCTACAGCTCGAAGGACCAATTGTAGTCTCCAGAGACCGAAGGACTACAGGGAATTGAAGGTTTTTTTACAAAAAAAAAAGCAACGAATATCTGAAGGTTCACAGCGTGAGTATAAAAGAAATAATCCAATTAAAAAAAAGAATCGAAGTTGGGTTGGGTTGTTTTCGGTGCTTTTAACTTCACTTTAAATGAATCTTTTATACGCGTGGCGCATGAAGTAAAATTTCGAGTTTAGAAAAGCCCCGTGAAAATTTGTCTACGCGGCGCTTTTCTAAACTCGAAATTTTACTTCATGCTTAGTCTGGGAGTAGAAACGCTCGTTCGAATCTTCAATCTGAATGCTTTTATAAGAACATTAAATGACTGAAAATGTTTTTATAAGATAAATAATAATCTAGTTTTCAAAATTATTAGTATTTAAAATAAAGGTGATATGGTAGCCACAATTTGAAATGTTAAATTTTTCCGACCAAGATTTTTTTCCCTAACCTTTTAATATAACTTTCTTCTGTGGGAAACCTCCATTTTGTTAAATTGTTTTAAATGTTTTGCAGTAGGTTACTATATGTAACAGCAAACACTTCTTGTATAATTCAATGTCCGTCGGGGTATTAGCCCGGGAAGTAGTTGTTTCAATGAGTGTTTGATATAGTCTTTGTAAGACTAACTTGTTGTAGATTGCGAAAAGAATCGCACTTTTAATGTTTTAAATGTTTTTGTTAATATTCAAGTTGGTTTTATAAATTTTTAGGTGTTTTGTAATTGTTATTATGCCTGCTGATTTTGACAAATTTAATAATATCATTTGATTAATCATTTTTTTGATGCCATCTATTTTATTACTTTTTGTATTGTTTATTATTGAATTTGTCAATTAAGTTTTTTTTTTTTTTTTCGTTAACTTTTGCCATTATTTATGTTTTTTATTCTGTATAAAATTAGAAATTAATTAGTTTGATATTTTTATTTGGTAACTATTTACTAAGTGTTAATTTTAACAATTATAGATTTTATATGAAATAAAAATATGTTTTTAAAATAATAACTTCTCATTTTTGAGAAATTGGTTTTTAATTTTGATGTTTTCTGGTTGCGATTGAATTTTATCCATTTTTTACAAAAAAATGCAGAAATTCAAAAAAATATAATTATACTTTTTTTGTTGGTTCTGAAGATTTTGCTAATTTATTGATTTATTTATTCAGTCAACGGAGTACATTTAAAAATATATAATGTAGTACAACTAAAAATATAAAATACACATTAAAACATAATTAACAATGTTTGTTTATTCCGACAATTCTATTGAAAGTTTATATTTTTTCCATTTTTTGGAAGCTTCATGTATGATTTTGATTTGTTTGCCTATTTTTTTTATCAATTTGACGATTTGTTTAGAATCACTTCTACAAGTTTTATCGATTTAGAGAAATTATCAATTAAAAATGTTACAATTTTTTTATTAATCAAAAAAATATTTTCAGCTATTATATTAAATTATTTTTAGTGTTTACGTCTTTATAATTTAATAATAATATTTATCAACCAACAGGATAACCCAATTACAGAATAATATTACAATTAAATTCATTTGACTAGACAATGGACGACATTAGCAATCAAGATATCTCCTACACAATAACTGACAAGGACAGAACTATATAATTCCAGGCAGAAAGACCAACGGTCGATAGCTAATTGGCAAATTATTTAATTTTTACTTTATTTAATTGTATGATATTTTTGTACTATTACTATTACCAAAATTTGCCAATAAAGATTTATATATATATATATATATATATATATATATATATATATATATTACAAAAATATAACTTCTTAGAGTAATAAACAAACAAAATTACTAAAAATAAAGATTTTGTCAATTTTGGTCCTATTTGTTTTTTTAAATTTTGTTTGTTGAATATTATTAATTAATATTTTTGACGTCGTATTGTTCTTGAATTTGTCAATATTGACAGTTTTTTGCTGATTAAGTTGATTCAAATGATTTTTTTTTATAAATATTATTTGTATAATGTTTCATTTAGAAGACTTCTGTAATTTCCAGTTTATTTTATCAATTAAAATGATGAATTTTTTTACTATTATTCCCATTATAAATTATATTTATAGAATTTGTTATTGTCTAAATTTGTGTAATTTATAATTGGAATAACAATGATAATTGTCAATTTTAAAAATAATTAATGACAATAATAAATGATGTCAACGCTAACAAAACTAATTGATAAAATAAACTAAAAGTAAAAAATCTTCAAAATTAATCATTTCATAACTAATATTCAAGTTTATTGACTTTAATAATTTTCCATTTTTTTTTTTAAATTGTTGACGGTTTTTATATATTTTCATGATTTCTTATTACTCTGCTAATATAAATTAGATTCCTAATAAATGTCCATAATTTTGACATTTTTCATAATTTCTGTGTATTTTGTTACATTTCGCGATTTATTTAAACGTTTTTTTTTAGGGTTTTGGTCAATTTGAGTGAAATTCAATGTTTCTTGAATAATTTTCTCACTTATCACTTGGTGAAACATTTTTAAATATTGATAATGAAGGTTTAAATTAAATTACACTTGGTTTGTTTCACAATTTTTTACTTTACTATTTACTCGACTAGTTTCGCGTTTTACAGCATTTTCGGGAGAAATTCAATGACTTTTCTCTGACTTTCCTGGGTTTAATTATATTTGGTGAATTTTTTGAAGTAAGTTTGAGACATTCGTTGATTTTATAAAAGAGTTCAATTTGAAGTTTTGAACAAGTGATTCCACTCCCAGGTTAAGCATAAACAAATTTAACAGGAATAAGAAACATTTGTTGCAAAAGCTCAAGTATTTAACATGGGGGAAAGTACTATGATAGACATATCGATTTTTTTTTCATTCTGACAGTTACGATACACATTTTAACACTTGTGACCTATTTTAAAGTAACGAGAGTCTTCCACTCCCAGACTAAGCATGAAGTAAAATTTCGAGTTTAGAAAAGCCCCGCGTAGAAAATTTGTCGAGGGTCGCGCAGCGACCCGAGACAAATTTTCACGGGGCTTTTCTAAACTTGAAATTTTACTTCATGCGCCACGCGTACAAAACGCTGATTTGAAGTGAAGTTCAAAAACACGCAATAACATTTTCAATCAGAGTAACACAGAATCAGATATTTAGTCTGTTATCAACGATAATCTCTGTTAATAATAAATAATTAGGTTTGGAATATTTTTCTTAAAACAACTGCTAGCAATATTAAAATGTTAATTGTTCCAAAATAATAATAAAATCAAATTTATTCTTGAAGAATTTGTATTCGTGATTCGAAAAAACAGGATTCGAATCTCCCATTCGAATCATATTTATCTCTTACGAATCCTTTATTCAAGTATTCGTGATTCGAATCATATTAAGTGATTCGGATTCGTGATTAGAATTCTTTTTACGAGGATTCGTCCCAGCTCTGATATCAATTGAGTATTTTTTTAAATTTCTTTACCCCCTCCTTGTAAAAATCATGGCTACGCCCATGGCACACTTCATTGTAATTGTGAAATGTGAACGCCTACGCTAGTAAAAAGTGAATTTTCATTAGATCGAGATTTTCACTCAAATCACAAGATTCATTCCGATTGGGAAGTCGTAAAAATATACGAGGTCCAATATTCCGCGCAGGGGGATCCCCGTTTTATATCAACACAAGCTGGTGCAATGTATGTGTTTATGTTTAGCAGATAACGTCATATTGCGTCGAGATATATAACTTATTCGAAGCCATTAATGAAAACGTGCAAGGGCTGATATTATTACACCCCCACTTACTCACACCAGCACACATCCATTACGCATTCAACACGAGGGTAACTCAAATCCTAAGACATCCTCTGACCTAACCCAACCTAATTCCCTTCCCAGTCACCGTGGAAAATCTCATCAGTCTCGAGTATTAAAACACTTTATGACTACAATGGACCGAATGCGGGGTTGGACGGGTTTTATTTAAGGTCTTTTGTCGGAATCGATTCGAGTGGCTGTGTATGCACACGCGGTGCACAAGAGAAAGAGGAATATATCAAAGTTTATGATCGACAGTTTTGGGCGCGCTGAATGGGCAGATATTGTGCGATCAATTGCCGATCACTGATTAAGCTCATCGCTTCAGTTTAAGGTTATGGCGTTTTTAGAACTCCCGCCAGCTGTAAAACCGAATTTATTCTAGTCTTAAAGCGCTCCAGATAAATACTCTAAAATCTTATATGTGGGTGGGCATTACTTATTATCTGCTGTATTAAATTTTTGATCGTTAAATTTCTGCAATTAAGATTATGTGTGATTACATTTATTTACTACAATTCTTATCACGTACTAACCATACAATGTTATTCTTATCACTAATTATAACTTCACCGACTGTTTCAATTACCAGTTTTTCAGATTTACAGGTAAATCACAATATTGATGTGTTAAGAGGTAAAAGTCATCGAAATAATGAAGTATAAATGAAATTGCCAATTCTTGGTTGCAGAAAACTTCAAACATTAAAAGTGCGATTCTTTTCGCAATCTACAACAAGTTAGTCTTACAAAGACTATATCAAACACTCATTGAAACAACTACTTCCCGGGCTAAAATAAAAATAATGAAAATAAATATTCGAATACTTTAATTTTAAAAATTCCCAGCATTAATCAAAATATGTATCTTCATTTTTTGTAATCTTGTGATGGATTAGGAATAGCTAAGTATATTATTGAACTTTATTTTAAATCAATGTTTTATACGCGTGGCGCATGAAGTAAAATTTCGAGTTTAGAAAAGCCTGAAAATTTGGTTTGGTCGCTCCGCGCTTCGCGCTGCGCGACCAAACCAAATTTTCAGGCTTCTCTAAACTCGAAATTTTACTTCATGCTTAATCAAGGAGTGGAAAACCCTTGTTAGAAAACTCTTAAAATTTTTAATGACGATGCCGAATTCTTAAAAAAAATTAACACCAAGATAATTTAGTTTCGTTAATTAAAACGTAAATAAATAGCTACAGTTTGTGTTTATGTTCCATTTTCTTTAAGAAATCACAATTGTCATTAATAGTTAAAATAATTAGAAAGTTAACTTTTAATGACAATTGTGATTTCTTATAGAAAATGGAACATAGACCCAAACTGTAGCTATTTATTTACGTTAATTAGTTTCGTTAATTATTATGGTGTTCATTTTTTTTTAAGAATTCGGTGTCGCCATATAAAGTTTTAAGAGTTTTCTATCAAGTGTTTTCCACTCCCAGATTAAGCAAGAAGTAAAATTTCGAGTTTAGAAAAGCCTGAAAATTTGGTTTGGACGCGTAGCGAAGCAAAGCGGCCAACCCAAATTTTCAGGCTTTTCTAAACTCGAAATTTTACTTCATGCGCCAGGCGCATAAAACACTGATTTTAAGTGAAGTTTATACTAAGTCTGGGAATTTTTCAAATTCATGTATTTAATTATTCAAATATTTGAACTATTCGAGTATTTAAATAGTCGAAGATTCACATATTTAGATATTCAAATATGTGAATTATTTAATGCTTGAAATATTCATATTTTAATATTCGAATATTCCACTATTTAAATTATTCGTGTATGAATCTTAATATTTAATGCGTTTTTGACTGACTCCTGTTATTTGATTAGTTCTAAGAATTGTTTTGGAATATGATACAGAGTGATTTAGAATAATTGGTTTATTTCGCAGTACTGAATTTTGGTTAGAAATTGGCGACCATTTCATTTTATTGATTCAGCAACTTTTTATCTGACAATTTTTTGATATCTTAGAAAAATTATATAAATAATTAATAAAAATAGTTTTAAACTAGATTAAAAATAAAATAAACATAATGAAAGAGTAGGACTGCAATAAAATCAAATCAATCAAAAATCCAAAGGTGAAACATTTATTTTCACCAACCAAATATTATAAATTCAATAAAAATTCTCCAGATTTATAATAATATCAGGTTTTATAAATGTTTTAACTTTTATAAGTCACAATTTTAATGATTTGACTCCTCTTCGTTACGCGACCATACCAAATATTCATGTTTTTCTAAACTCGAAATTTTACTTCATGCTTATTGAAGGTGTAGAAACACTCGTTTTAACTCAAAGAGTTAAAATGAGTGTTTTTATAAAATCAACGAATACCTGAAAATTATACTTCAGTGTGTGGATACTAAATAGAAAAATTCCCTATATTTTAAATAATATAAAAAATGTAATTAACAAAGTAACAATACTGTATTTGTAATGTATTTCTGGCAATGTCACTGATGACGAAAAAAGAAAAATTTCACGCTGACTGTCGACGTTTTTGTTCTAATTAGTTGGCAATGGTGGACCGAAGATAAATTGCACATAGTTAGCGAGCAGATTGGAAGTTCCGTTTTGGCGTCCTTATATCTGCGAAAACAATAACCTCCCCATTTCTGCGCGATTATAATTTATCATCCCGGCGATATTAATTTGGATACAATCCCTCATACTAAAGAGATATCATATTTTTACAAATTACAACAATAAATATTACATCATACTTTATATCTCGATATTTTGTTGTCTCTTCACAAAATAATGTATCGACTGTATAAAAGTAAGCAACATTAAGTGCGATGGAAATTAATATTACGAGATGCTTAAACCTTCAGAGTAAGAAAACTGCTCCAGGTAAATTCTGAAGAAGAAAAATTAGATTAGAGGAAATACATTTATAAAAAAACATTTATAAAATGTATTAACATAATGAATCATAACTGTAAATATCTATTTATAATATTAAAGGATAAATTAAAAACACTTGATTTGTTTCACTATTTGTTTCTATTTACTCGACTAGTTTCGCTTTTTACGGCATTATCAAAAATGAGAAAGTTATTCAAGAAATATATCTATTTATATTTATTTATTATTTATATTTATTTAGTCTAATCAAATCCTTTCCATATACAGAGCGTCTCAACCAAAAGTTGCACCACAT
Source organism: Philonthus cognatus (assembly GCA_932526585.2). Lineage (NCBI taxonomy): Eukaryota > Metazoa > Arthropoda > Insecta > Coleoptera > Staphylinidae > Philonthus > Philonthus cognatus. The sequence goes on along the minus strand of OW052247.1, from coordinate 49,320,448 downwards.
AAAATCTCCGATTCGGTCCATGTTTGGAAAAAATGCTAAAACAGGTATAACGGGGAGCACATTTTATCTTAGTTTAAAAATTATTTCTGCATCCCTCTAGCGCCCACAGACACTTCTATAAATATTTTTTTTTCTTTTCTTCTTCACCACGGGATTTGCGGGCGTTGATTCCCGGGCTAATGCTATTGAGGGATATGATTGAATTACCCCTCTTGCCATTTAAATTTTTTGAAGATGTGGCTATGGGCGCTAGAAGAATGCAGCTATAATTTTGCCCCAAAAATTGAACGTTTGGACAGGCATTCTGGATGACCAGATTATCTGACTGGTTTTTGTTGAAGGCACTTTTACTGGTGATAGTTATTTTCAGTTATTAGATCTTATTGACTCTTAAATCACCCAAGCACTGGAAGATGTAAATCTAGAAGAAACCAACTTTTCTTTCGCCCGATTAAACCCCTTGGATTTCTTTTTGTGGGGCCACTTAAAGTCCAAGGTTTATTCTATGCCACCTAAATCTTTTAAAGTGCTTCGGGAAAAAATCGTTGCAGAGTGCCGTCTAATCACTCAGGAGATGTTGCAAAACGTTAGACAAGCTGTTGAAAATCGGTTTTATTATTGTATGGAAGTTAGGGGTAAAGATTTTGAGCAGTACATTCATTAAATTAATTTGATTTTCACTAACCACTTTTGTTTCCTCTAAGGAAAGTAGTTTTTGGATTAAAAATGGTTTAAAACTGAAAATTAAATGCATAGACAATGAAATCAGCTTCAAAATGATGTGTCAGTCAACCCCTCTTGCCATTCATATTTTTTGCTAGAGGGATGAAAAAATAATTTTGGAACTAATAGAAAATTTGTTTCCTCTTTAAAGAAAAATTGACCTGTATCAGCATTTTTTCAAACTTGAACCGAATCAGAGATTTTATGGGGTGCAAATTTGGTTGGGACAACACCCTGTGTATATAGATTTCCAATTGAAATTCACTTGCTTTCTTTTATTAATGAATTATTTCATTTATTTAGTAAAACAAACCATGTTAATTTCAATTAAAAACAGGGTGTTTTTCTTATAAGTATACATATATTTATAACTAAATTTTCAACCATTTTTGTAAAGAGTACAAGTTGAAGCTTTAAATGAGTGTTTTTCACTCCCAGACTAAGCATGAAGTAAAATTTCGAGTTTAGAAAAGCCTTAAAATTTGGATTTGCCGGCGCGAGCGAAGCGAGTGCCGGCAAATCCAAATTTTCAGGCTTTTCTAAACTCGAAATTTTACTTCATGCGCCACGCGTATAAACACTGATTTTGAGTGAAGTTCAAAATATACTACTTTAGTAGAATACTTTAGAAGTATCTTTAAATCTTCAATTGAAGTCAGTGTTTTATACGTGTGGCGCATGCAGTAAAATTTCGAGTTTAGAAAAGCCTGAAAATTTGGTTTGGTCGCTCCGCTTCGCTACGCGACCAAACTAAATTTTCAGGCTTTTCTAAACTCGAAATTTTACTGCATGCTTAACCTGGGAGTGGAAGATACTCGTTCGATAATTGTCTAGGCTTATTTTGTCTTTTTCTGTTTTATATAAAAGAAAAATGCAATATTAATAAAAGAAGTAAGAAAATTATGAAAATTAAAAAAAGAACTGAAATTCGTAATAAATAAAATCATAAAAGTTTATAAAAATCCTAGATAATCAAAAAAGCGTCATTTTTAAAATCGTCTAAAATCTTCAAAATTCATAAAACAAACGTCAAATATTTAGAAATTAACCAGGAAATTCACGAAAATGAAACAATATATAATAAACAGAAATCGTTAAAAAGTTAACGGAAATCAAAATGGACGAATAAAAAACTAATAAATAAAAAAATTACACACGTTTTGAAAATTGACTAAAAATCATGAAAGGCGTTAAATATTAAAAATTCATGAAAGGCTTCCAAATATAAAACATTCATGAAGACGTCAAAATATTATTAAAAATTCATGAAAGGCGTCAAAATATTAAAAATTCATGAATGGCGTTAAAATATTAAAAATTATGAAAGGCGTCAAAATAATAAAAATTTATGAAAGGCGTTAAAATATTAAAAATTTATGAAAAGCGTCAAAATATTAAAAATTCACGTAAGGCGTAAAAATATTAAAAATTTATGACAGGCGTCAAAATATTAAATATTAGCGAATGTCTTAGAAATTCAGTATTGAATAATAATACATATTAAATCTAAAATATCTGGTATCGAAACGTATCGATATTTTGAATATAGATGGTATGGTATGGGGTCGGTGGGTCGTGTGGCCTCTGGGCCTTTCGAAGTTACCTCGACCTAAAAGATCTTTTGTAACTATCCCTGACCTATTTGAGTCCCTCAATGTCTAGACTTCTTATGAAGTCTACTATAACTTGAGGGTTAATGTGTACCAGTTCCTCGGTGTTTAAAGTGGCCGATGACAGGTAGTTCCCTCTTTGAAGGGACAAGGCAGGGCATTCACAAAGTAGGTGCTCTGCTGTTTCTTGTGCCTCGTTGCAGAACCTGCAGTTGGCATCAGTTGTCTGACCCATCTTGGTGAGGTGGTACTTCAGAGGACAGTGTCCAGTTAGAAGGCCGGTTATGAGCCTTAGGTTGCCCTTGCTTAACCTGAGAAACTGTCCGGCTCTTACGGCAGAGAAGGCGATGAACCTTTTCGCCTGCCGCAGACCAGGTGTGTTTCTCAGGTGAGCACTTTTGGCAGCATCTTCCCATTCCCGGATCATCCCCTTGATGCGGACTTTAGTTATTCCACTGTAAGGTTCTGGTCCGACAAATGGAGTCTTGGACCCTTCCTTGGCAAGGTTGTCGGCAATTTCATTGCCTTTGATCCCTGCGTGTCCCGGAACCCAGACCAGTTTGACTCTGTTGTTCCTAGCCAGCTGCTTTAGGGATAGCTTGCACTCCCAGACAGATTTAGACTTGCATGTAGGCGATTTTATTGCCTTTAATGAATATAGATACTTTTCATTGTAAAATTTTACCGTATCGATACTTTGATTTACGATATTGTCGATACTCAATATCGATATTTTTTTGGGATCGGAACATCCCTAGTACGAACCACTGAGACTCAAAACATATAATGACTGTCAAGTTCAAGACGCAAATTGGATATTTCGCCCCCGGCGCAAGTTTTTCTTACTGTGGCATTGTTAAGATGTACTACAAAGTTTTCACCTATAACACAAAACAGTTAATAATTATTTCGTACTATCTTGAATAAGTTGCTTATCTTTTAAGGTGGTGAAACATATTTAACTATAATTTTTAAAAGATGTGTTATCTTTTTTCGGGATAAATTTCACTAATACGTGTATATTAGTGAAACAAACCAATTGTTCTCTTTTTAAAATCATATGTTTACCTATGATTTTAAAAAGAGAACACTTTGTTTGTTTCACTAATATACATATTAGTGAAATTTATCCCGAAGTGTTCTCTTTTTAAAATTATGGTTAAATATGTTTCACCACGTGTAATTACAGAATGCTATCATTCGTTTAATCGATTTTTCCGGTATATTTATGTGAAGCTTGATGTGAAACCAATTTTGAGAAATTAAAAATAAATAAAAAAACCAATAATTGTAAATCGTTATCGCCACACATTTCAATTTCCCTGTTTCTCTTTTTATTGGATCGTCATCTTCTCCCGTTTCGCGTCGAGACGAGTGTTGGAAATAAACGGGATGGAATAGAGCGCTGGAAAAAAAAACGCAGGGACGAGAGGAGAGAAACGAAAGGACAAATCTCACGTTTCTCGGAAACAATAAGAGTGGCGATGGTGATCTGAGACTCTTTACTCCGCACCGACTCTTTTAATTACATTACACTTGAAACTGTGTGCACTTGAACGCTTGATTTGCCGTGTCTTCGGGGCCCAGCATTGTCCCCGGCAGGCTTAATCCGTCTGTCCGTCCCTCTTCCCGTTTCTGTTTACAGATAAATTAAAACGTCTTCAATTACGTCTGCGCTAATTTACGAATGCTTCGCAGAATGAGAATTTGGATTTCGGAAATATTGGGTTTTTCTTTTTCTTGAGTAATTCCTCTATCAAACGGGATTTAAACTATTTTTTTAAATTTTTTACAGTTTCAACAGGGTTGTTTTTTTTTTTTTTTTTTTTTTTTGGGTTTTACGTCATCTATTTCCGCTGCTAAGGCCAATCATGACGCCGGAGATTAGGTCTGCAGCTATCCGGGAATTTTGCCGAACCCGGTGGGAGTTCCAACCCACCGGTAGGGATCTTTAACGTGCACGCAACATCCAGGCAGTACACGGGTCCTACATGCATTTAACGTCATATCCGAGAAGACGGAGTGTTTGGCATTTTTATCCTAACCTATATATATGCAGACAACTTCAACAGGGTTGTTATGTTTAAGTTTAATACTTTGTTTTAAAACAGTGTTTTAAATATTTTTAAAAACGTGTTTTAAACGGTTTTGTTTTAAACATGTTTTAAATCTTAAATTTGTTTAAAACATGTTCTAAACGTTAACTTTGTTTAAAACGTTTGTTTATTATATTAAATTTGCTAAAATAAATTTTACTCTACTTCATTAAGATTTTTTGTTTACATTTTTAAATTTTAACTAAATTGTTGAAGATATTTTAAATTACATTATTAAACCTAACATTTTATTACAATAAAATATCACAACTGTGTGTGCATTAATGTGATTTCTAAATACAGCGAATTTTTCTTTTAGGTATACGTATGCATAGACTGTAAATTTTACGAAATTCGTTGTATTTTTAAAAGATTTCAATTTGAATCTTTAAACGAGGCTTTTCCACTCCCAGACTATACACTGTAAATTTTACGAAATTCGTTGCTTTTTTACAAGATTTTAATTTGAATCTTTAAACGAGGGTTTTCCACTCCCAGACTAAGCATGAAGTAAAATTTCGAGTTTAGAAAAGCCTAAAATTTGGATTGGCCGCGTAGCGAAGCGGAGCGGACAATCCAAATTAGGCTTTTCTAAACTCGAAATTTTACTTCATGCGCCACACGTATAAAACACTGAAATATCGTAAAGTTTAAAATATACAGCTTTGGCAATTTAATATGTAGATGTGAATAAAACGTAAGTCAAATTCTGCGCTGGACAAATTGTTTAAAACAGTGATTCTGAACGAGCGCTATCCATATCTAATAGAACGTTTCCTTAAAGCACCACTAAACATCAAAATCCTAAAATAGTTCTGTCAAACCAGAAATCCCTTAATCCTGCCCAAACGCAAATTTCCAGAATCCACTATCCTCCAAACCCTACATCAGTCACTAACTCAATAGCATCATCACATTCATTAATTAATCTCATAACAACATATTAAATTACTCTAGGCAGAAAGACTTCCGGTCGATAGCCTTTTCGCATTATGTAAAATAAAAAACAATAATGAATGTTCATACAATGTAATATATTATTTCCCGAATAAAGATGTTATATATATATATATATATATATATATATATATATATATATATATATATATATAGGCAACCCAATAACTCCAACGTATATTAGGTTGCCTATAATTGTTGTTATATGTGTGTGTTTTTGAACTTCACTGTAAATCAGTGTTTTTAAGCGTGGCGCATGAAGTAAAATTTCGAGTTTAGAAAAGCCTAATTTGGATTGGCCGCTCCGTTTCGCTACGCGGCCAATCAAAATTCTTAGGCTTTTCTAAACTCGAAATTTTACTTCATGCTTAGTCTGGGAGTGGAAAACACTCGTTAAAAGCCCCAAATTAACCGCTTGGAAACAATGAGTTCCCGCAAATTTAAAAAACGCTGTAATTATCGGGATATCGGGATAAATATACTCAAAAGAAAAATGCCCTGTATGTTCTGTTTTAAACACGTTTTAAACGTGTTTTAAACCTGTTTTAAACACGGTTTAAACGTGTTTTAAACATGTTTTAAACACGTTTTAAATATGTTTTTAATCGTTATTGTTTTAAACGCTGTTTCAATAAAAAAAACACGTTTTGTTAAAAAGACTGTTTGTTCTAGTTAAAATGAAAAAAGCGTTTTTTTAGCAACCCTGATTTTCAAGTATTTGTCGATTATATAAGAGCGTTCTATCTGAAGTTTCAAACGGGTGTATCCACTCCCAGGCTAAGCATGAAGTAAAATTTCGAGTTTAGAAAAGCCTGAAAATTTGGTTTGGTCGCGTAGCGCGAAGCGCGGAGCGGCCAAACCAAATTTTCAGGCTTTTCTAAACTCGAAATTTTACTTCATGCGCCACACGTATAAAACACTGATTTAAAGCGAAGTTTATAAATGCACTCAAAATCCACAACTAATCTATGTATTTACATCGATTAAGAGTGGATTTTGAGAGCATTTATAAATTTGACTGATTGCAAATAGGAAATGAATAAATGATAATTATATTTGGCAATTTTTTCTGATTAATTATTTAATAACCATTATTATATTGCTCAGAATTTATTAAATGTTTCATTTCAAATAATTAATCTAGTAGTATTAACTACTTGTTTTAATTTAATTAATTAATTTCAGTTTATTATGAGTATAAATAAATACCATAATTTGATCGTTAGTTCATGATTAAAATAATGTGAATTGCATCATGTGATTTTGCTATAGGAATAAATGAGAAGTGTGTAAAAAAAAAATGGTGTAATAAATTAAAGAGAATTGATTGAAATGTGCATGGATGTTTTAAAATTAGTTGAACTTGTTTTGTCACATGTGCAATAAGTTAAGGACCCGCGTTTCGGAAACAAAGCGTTGAGTTATTTTAGAGCCTTGTCGGAATTTTGTTTACACTGCGGCTTTATCCTAGAACAACTGTTTAAGCAGCGGAATGACTGACTATAATTGCTCCACGGCCATAAAAGGCAGTTATTTAGGCTTAGCGGATTATTGTAATGAAGTAATATTTCTTCTTTTATTTTTATTATCTTGCATTTTTTATAACACACAATGTGCTGTTAATCTGAAAAAATAGATACTATCATATACAGTTTTTAATTAAACATACGTAATCATACATTACTAAAGGAAACACTTTTTTACTTTGTATATGTAAGATTTTATATTTATTTTGAACTAGCCGCCTCGAAAGTGAGTTTTTGAACAACTTTTTGACAACTCGAAAGTCGCATTTCCAGTATTTTACTTACGGCGCGAGGTTAGGAAGTTAAATCCACGCACGCAAAATTTGATAGCTAAACTGTCATTTCAGTTCAATTATCATTTGATTATGGAATGTAGAAGTTGTGGATTTTAAGTAATGACAAAAAATAATGTATTTGAAGAAGTTTGCACAAAAAAAATCATTAAATATTGCATAATATTTAAATTAATTTAAATTGGCATTCGTGATTTTCCTCAATGTGAAATGCGAACAATATCTTCATTTGAAATCAGTGTTTTGTACGCGTGGCGCATGTAGTAAAATTTCGAGTTGAGAAAAGCCCGAATTTGGATTTCCAAATCTAAATTCTTCGTGCTTCTCTCAACTCGAAATTTTACTTCATGCTTAATCTGGAAATGGAAGACACTAGTTTAGTTTGCTGAAAGTGGAATAAAATTTTAAGATTTTAGTTAATTATCACCAAAATCAACGAAAACCATAAGAAATTACTAAATCAAAAAAATATGTAAACATGATACCAACGAACAATTACAATTATCATTTTTTGATGTCTGTATTTTTTCGTGCAATTCAATAAACTTCAGTTCATTCAAAACAAAATGTCACATCTACAAAAAAAGAATATCGAAATAAAATGTTCAGTTTGAAGCTTCTAACAATTGTTTTTTACGCCAAGATTAAGCATAAAAAATAATTAGTTTAGATAATCTGTACTCAAAATCGTATTCGACAAAAAAAAACAAAGAATTATTTGATTTGCTAACTCCAGTCGATACATTCCGAGAATAAAAAGCATATAGGGGAACTCACCCTGTTCTACTATTTCTGGGGTCACCAGGGAAGTCGTATTTCCCTTATTTTACAACCTAATTCTAAAAAATTGAACAAATTCCCAGAAAAAAAAGCATAGAAAGGAACTCACCCTATTTTATTATTTCTTGTATTGTGAGGGCTGTCGTATCTCGCTTAATGTACAACCTAACTCTAAAAAATTCAACAAACTCTTAGAATAAAAAGTATAAAGAGAAACTAACCCTGTTCTATTCTTTATTGGGTCACCAGGGACGTCATATCTCCTTTATTATACAATTTAACTCTAAAAAATTCAACAAACTGAGAGAATAAAAAACATAAAAGAGATCTCACCCTGGTCTACTCTTTTTAGGGTCACCAGGGACGTCAAATCTTCCATATGATACAACCTAACTCTAAGAAATTCAACAAATTGGGAGTTAAAAAGCATAGAAGGTAACTCGCCCTACTTTACTCTGTCTGTTGTTAGCAAGGCCGTCGTATTTCCCTTAACTGTAAAAAACCTAACTGTAAAAAACACCCTATTTTACTATTTCTGTTATTATAGTTGTCGTATCTCGCTTAATATACAACCTATCTGTTATGTCCAGTTGTTGTAATCTCCTGGTTCACGAGATTCAACCGGGGTTTGAAGATGTGGTGTAAAATAAAATACTTGATTCTAAGATGAATTTTGTATTTTACACCGGAATGAAATAAAATTATGACATTCACAGCAAATGTTAAAAGTTTACAAGGTGTTTCTGTTGCAAGATTACAAGAGTAAGTGGTAAGAAAAAATGTACAAGTTTGAAAGGAAAAAATATACAAGTGAGTGGGGGAGTGAATGGGGGATGCAACGCATGTTCAGAAGGGTGGTGTTTCGGCGGTCAAAAATGCCAATTAGGATGCCCAAAAAAGGTTTCAGCATCGGCGTAGCAAAAATAGCCGTCACTTTCACTGAACCCCAAATGACAAAGAAATTTCATCTTTTGTTGGGTCACGTACAAATATTCCTCCGCTGGAATACCGAGAAGGAATATTTGTCGTGAACACCAAAATCTATACAATGGAGGAAAATAAAATTCATCTAAATTAAAATTAAATTGAACTCCTGAACACTATCTCAAAAAAAATCAACAATCTCCTAGAATAAAAAGTATAAAGGGAAACTCACTCTGTTCTACTCTTTCTTGGGTCACCAGCGACGTCATATCTCCCTTATTATACAACCTAACTCTAAAAAATTCAACAGCTTCCGAGAATAAAAAGCTTATAAGAGAACTCACCCTGTTTTACTCTTTCTGGGGTCACAAGGGACGTCGTATCTCTCTTCTATTACAACCTGGCTCTAGCAAATCTCCCAAATATCGCAATCTGTTCGAAATTTCAACAATTTTTAATAATTCTCTGTGGTTGTAGAGTTCAGTTTTCAAGATTTTAATGAGTGCTGTCCACTCCCAGACTAAGCATGAAGTAAAATTTCGAGTTTAAAATAGCCTGAAAAATTGGCTCGGGTGCGTAGCGAAGCGAAGCGACCGAGCCAAATTAGGCTTTTTAAACTCGAAATTTTACTTCATGCGCCACGCGTATAAAACACTGGTTTATATTAAAGTTCAAAAGAAGATCATTCAACTTTGATTGTTATCAAAAGTGGAGTTAAAGATGTCAAATAAAAATGCTGGATGTCAAAATATGGTAACATTTTCAAGCGCTTCAAATCAGGTTATGTTTCTGTTTAAAACAGTGTTTTAAAGATGTTTAAAGCAATTGTTGTGTTCCAAACCGTTTTGTTTTTTTTTTAGCAGATTTGTTCTGTTTTTTTTGTTTAAAATTTTGGATGCCTCAAAGTTTTAATGGCGAGTTTTTCATGCATGTAAAAACTTGCCATTCAATTTTGGGGCATCAAAAATTTTAAAATACAAGATTCATTATTTCTATTAGGCTGTTTTCAGCGAATTTAACATGAATATTTTTTTGACAAATTTAAGGGCTTAAACAATAACTCATTTAATTCAAGTCTAATCTGAGTATAGGTTAGACTTGAATTAAATGAGTATTAAACAATAAGCCCTTAAATTTGCCCAAAAAATATTCATTACCATATTTTAAATTTGAAGAAATAAGTAATATATATTTTTTAATATTCCAATATTTCTTTCTATACTTGTACCGGAATGAAGTATCCGGAAAGGGGATAGAAGTTATTTATACGTGTAACCGGTTGTCATTATAGGGCTCCTACATGTTTAAAGGCAGTGATTCACGTTTCCATTTACCGGCTTAAATATTTATTGGATGTACACTTTTCTATAACTGCGCCCGAATCAATTATTCATTTCGCCTCCGGCTTCGTCCCGATGCCAAACTAAAGGCATCACTAAATATGTAAACGTGTACGTCTAAGCCAATTTTAAATTATATATCTTTGGTTCACTAAACATACATAGTTACACTCGCAGGTTCAAAATTTACAGCAAACTATCGAGACAGATTATAATTTATAAGATCGGATACAGTCAGTGGCGTAGCAAGGTCAGGTGGTACCCGGTACGGTGTTATTTAGTCACCGTCCTAGAAACTGTAAAGATTTTTAAAGAAACCTAAAAAAAATATATGTATAATAATACTGAATTCAACAAACTCCGAGAATAAAAAAACATAAAGGGGAACTCACCCTGGAATACTCTTTCTAGGATCACCAGGGACGTAATATCTTCTTTATTATACCACCTAACTAAAAAATTCAACAAATTCCCAGAATGAAAAGCATAGAAGGGAACTCACCCTACTTTACTCTGTCTGTTGTTATCAGGGCCATCGTATTTTCCTTAATATGCAACCTAATTCTAAAAATTTCAACAAACTCCGAGAATAAAAATCATAAAGAGGAACTCACCTTGTTCTATTTTTTCTGGAGTCATCAGGGACGTCGTATCTCCCATATTTTACAACCTAACTCTAAAAAATTCAACAACTTCCGAGAATATAAAGCTTATTTGTATAATAATACTGAATTCAGCTAACAAAAAGTTAAAATAACTAACATTATGGTGTAACTGTATGTTTTTAAGTTTACGTGATGTGATAATTACAGTAAAAAAGACTGTTATTCTTCACTTTTTATTTGTATCGTTAGATGTACATTTCGAGACACAATAACAGACTAAATTCTTACAACTATTTGCAACAATATTGAACAGATAAAATTGTGAGAAAACATCCTACATCTATCTACATCTACATCTAACATCTACATTTTTCGAATTATTTTTACTCTTTCGTAAATATCGATTTTAAGCCAATTTTAAGAACAAAATAGGATTTTTATTTAATTTTGCGTTTAAATATTCATTTTAAGAAAATTTTCAGAATAAAAACAGATTTTTATTTAATTTTGTGTATATATCAAGTAAACTATTTCAACCGTATTAAGGAAAACATTATTTTATTTTTTCGTCGTCGGCAAGAATTAGCGAAAAATATAAGAAAATTGCGTAAATTTGTATAGAAACAATGATAGTAATTAGTACTCATGAAAGCAATTAGTACACCCCAAATGGAGAAACTCCTATTATGGCACCGAAACACATAAAGAACTTAAGGCTAAAGACTCATTTAGTTGAGTTTCTAAAAGTTGCATAATGAATTCTAAAAATCTGTAAAGAGTATTCCATATAAAATTCTTTTGAAACTTTGGCAGAGTATCCATTTTATCATCCCCTCCATCTCCGATGGCACCCGGGAAGGCCCGCATCCCTCTTGCTACGCCTTGCTACGCCTCTGTTAAAGTTCGACTTCATTTGGTAGCATAAAGTAAATGTTTAGACTGTATTTCCTTTTTTTGAAAACTGAATGTACACCTATACAGGGTGGAAACCTTAACTGGAATAAATTCGGTATTTATGAAATGAGAAGTTCTAGAAAAAAATCCTCGGACAGGTCGATTTTTGTTCTTTATTGCGCACTTTTAAACGTCTTCAAAACAAGTATGACGTCATTAGCTTTTCACGTATGACGTCATAGGCAATTTTTTTAAATGGAAACATTTTTTTATTCTACCAAATTTGTAGCCCTTTTAATTCTCTTTACGATCATGTAAAAATATATTGTTTTTTTATTTTTTTTATTTCAAAAATTAAACAAAAATGGAGGATCTGAAGGAACGTATCAGGCATGAAATGAGAAATATTTCACCGCAAATGTTTCAAAATGTAAGGGATGGGTTTTATAACCGATTGGATATTTGCCAAGAAAAAAACATTTTGAACATTTGTTACATTAAATTAATTTATTAAATAAAAAAATTAATTTTTAAAATGAAAAAATAAAAAAAACAAAATATTTTTAGATAGTCGTAAAGAGAATGAAAAGGGCTACAAATTTAGCGAAATAAGAAAAAATTGTTTAAGGTTACATTAAAAAAAAATTGCCTATGACGTCATACCTAAAAGGCTAGTGACGTCATACTTGATTTGAACACGCTAAAAAGTGCGCAATAAAGAACAAAAATCGACCTGTCCGAGATTTTTTTTCTGGAACTTCTCGTTTCATAAATACCGAATTTATTCCAGTTAAGGTTTCCACCTTGTATAATATCTCTCAAAGTAAACACTCATATAATGTTAGAAACAAACAACTAACAATACCAAAGCATAGCCATAATTATATCCACAATTCTTGTGTGATACAACCAGTAAAACTTTACAATAAACTTCCACGACATATTAAAGCACTTCCTGACAAAATACTCATAACAAAATTAAAATCAATTGTATTAGAACAATCATTCTATACGGTGGATGAATATATTAAATATTGTGACGACAATAAATAAGTGATTCTGTTGAATATTATTTATAAATACATGATGTCCGAAGGTTTATCTCTGTTGATGATCTTATACACTGTACTTGTCCTCATATACAAATATTTTTAAAATGTTCTATATCTAGATACTAAGTTTTATTTTACTAGATTTTAAACTAAATTATTTCGTGTACTGTCCCTTATACAAATCTTTTAATATGTTTTTTTTCTAAGTCATTAGTTTTGTTATGTAAATATTAAGTTTTTAATCTATTACATTTTAAACTAAATTATTTTGTGCTCTGTCTTTATAGAATGTTTTTTAATACTTTTACTAATAGACACTAAGTCTATTCAATTGTATTTTAAATAATTATTGCTTTACCCCTAGATATTAAGTTTTATATTTATCATTTGCTTTAGCCCTAGATATTAAGTTTTATATTTATTGATATGTATTTTTACCTCTGCAACATTTATATGCTAGATGATAGGTCTAATTTTATGTTTACTAAATATTATCGTTTACAACCATCGCAACCAAATGACTCACCCATGAATGCTATATACTTATTCTTTTTGGAAATAAATAAAATTGAAATTGAAATTGAAATTGAATGTTATTTCACCGCCCAAATTCATATAACATTTTGGAGACCCTCAAAACATCGGTAGTTAAAGGGCCTCTCCAAAATATCTAAACCAGCACATTTTGAAGAGAGACACCCTCCACAAGCGCGAAAGTGTAATGGACGTGGAGACATCAAGTTTCGCTCACCCTGTACATTTTATATGTAAAATGTTAATCTTTTGTTTTTTGTAAAGAGTGCCTTAGAAACAGTTGAGTAACTCACTTATTTGACAACTCCTAAGACCCATAATTTGCTTACATATCACTCCTGAAGACGGGCATCCAACGATATATATTTTCCCAATTGTGATGTATTTTAAACTAACGAGTGTCTTCCACTCCCAGACTAAGCATGAAGTAAAATTTCGAGTTTAGAAAAGCCCCGCGTAGAAAATTTGTCGAGGGTCGCGCAGCGACCCGAGACAAATTTTTACGGGGCTTTTCTAAACTCGAAATTTTACTTCATGCGCCACACGTATAAAACACTGATTTAAAGTGAAGTTAAAAACGCACTGAAAACCAACCCAACTTTGATATTTTTCAAAATTGAATGTGTTCTTTTTTATCCATGCTCTAAACCTTCAGATATTCGTTATTTTCTTGTAAAAAAACTTCGATTCCATGTAGTCCTTCGGTCTCCGAAGACCATGATTGGTCCTTCGAGCTATATATAGCCTTTGTAAAATGGTAATAAACTTAGTAATCTAGAGTGATCCTTCAATTTGAAACTTCTAAGAACGAGTGTTGTACACTCCCAGACTAAGCATGAAGTAAAATTTCGAGTTTAGAAAAGCCCCGCGTAGAAAATTTGTCGAGGGTCGCGCAGCGACCCGAGACAAATTTTCACGGGGCTTTTCTAAACTCGAAATTTTACTTCATGCGCCACGCGTATAAATCACTGATTTACAGTAACGTTAAAAATATATAACGCTTAGATGTGATGATGATTAACATTTACCAAGATGTAAACGTCAGATACGTTTCAAAAAATTTCATTGACCTAAAATTGTACACGTAGACATAATTCTCGACTTTATTTTACAAATGTCGTATTAATTATAATTACATTTTAAATAATTTCATAAACATCAAATAAATCTTCCTATCAAAACCACCGCAAACCGGACAAAAGATAACGCGTGAAACAGATGGACTTCTTACTACCTGCTAATATCGGGTTGACATTGACACCCAAAAAATGGGGTTGGTGATCATAATGGATAACCCCTTGAGTGATCGGTCTCTTCCCCCTTACCCTCCAACATTTTAGGAAAGAGATAGAAATCGGAAGATTTTAGACTTTTTGGTCTGGTCGCGTTGTTCAATCCAATACTTGTGTATAGCGACTTTCAGAGAAGATGTAAGGCTCCATTTCTCCTGGAAGGCGCTGTACACATTTTTTCTTAGCATTTTCTTATTTATTTTATATATAGAGATGTAATGAATACTCCCGGGTATATTGAAATATGAAAGGCGAAACTAAACTGCCATGTGCATAAACATATGGCGAACTGTTACCCCATGGCGATTAATCACCAGCAGCAGCGGTGGCAGAAGGACTTATTTAAATAAGACATTTTTTAATCGGTTACCTATAGACTGTGGACTTTGATAAATGGCGCCCATTCCCTTTTTCCATTTTTTTCCCTCCTCGCGTGCTTCTATATATCCTTTCTCTTCATCTCTCTCGTCGCCCCCCACCCCAGAAAATCGGGCTTCGTATTGTGTTTGTCGTCCACTTACAGATATTTATTGTCCCGCAAGATTTATATCTGGACGTCAACCAGAAGAGGGTTGCGTCTTGTTTTTAATATCCGCAAAAAGCGCGACGAAGAAGTGAATTAATGACAAATTATGAGACAGATTTGCTATCTATACGTTTTATCGGAAATATTTTATATTGTTGGATGCTTTAGTAACGTTAAGATTAATAGATCCATTTCATTCAATAAAGAATATCCGAACTTTTTTAATAGCACTTCCCTTAAGGCATGCTTGAAATATTCTATACATTGTTATACACGCGATTTGTCTCTTTTAAATATACTTACATATCCCAAAAAAAATTGCTCTAAATTATGAAAGCCAATGATTTCATTTCCTTGTTTCTCAAGTTAAACATTTCTACTAATACAAATATAA
This sequence comes from Philonthus cognatus, assembly GCA_932526585.2. Classification (NCBI taxonomy): domain Eukaryota; kingdom Metazoa; phylum Arthropoda; class Insecta; order Coleoptera; family Staphylinidae; genus Philonthus; species Philonthus cognatus. The sequence continues at coordinate 49,304,902 of OW052247.1, read as the reverse complement.
AATATACAAAACGAATTAATACGTCTTTCTGAAAAAATTGAGTCAATTTAATATTCCTCCTAATATTTACCGAAAAAACTACTTCCCGAGCTAATACTCAGAAGGATATTGAATTATATAATGAGAATTTTAAGTTACACAAACCAGAGCTGGGATGAATCCTCAAAAACAGGATTCGAATTATGAATCCGAATCACCTAGTATGATTCGAATCACGCATACTCGAATAAAGGATTCTTAATAATAATAATAATAATAATAATAATAATAACTTTATTGTCCAACAGGATAAACCCAATTACAGAACAAAAATTTGAATAAATAAGAAAAGGAAAGATACATGTAAGTTCGTGAACAGTTAATACATATTATAGGATAGTATGATTTATTGAATAAAAATATCGTTGAATAATTTTTCGGAGCACTGGCATAACACAGTCACTGGTGAACGCTGCAACACATTAGAGCGCGCCGTTGGTAAGCGGAATGTTGATGAAAACCGTGTAGACTTCACAGGGACATTAAACGGAACCCTTGCGAGAATTTCTGGACAGTCGATTTTCCCATCTACGAGTTTCTTCATAAACTTGGCACATCTCAAAGTTCTTCTGTCGGCGAGGGATTCGAATTGGTGACGCTGAAGAAGTTCATCGTTCGAAATTCCAATCGGAGGATAAGAGTGGTCAAGTTTAAAAGAGAGAAATTTTAAAAACCGACGGTGAAGACGATCCAACACAAGAGAGTGACTAGCATAAATAGGAAACCAGATTAAACTGTTATATTCCAACTTACTCAATACGAAGGCGGAATATAGAGATTTAATAGCATCAACATTGGAAAAGTCGCGGCTAATACGTAGAATAAATCCCATGGCCTTAGAGGCATTTGTTCGGACTGAGTCAATATGAGGTTTAAAAGAGAGCTGGCTATCAAATGTAACTCCTAGATCCTTGAAAGTGCTACATCTGGACAGAGACATTCCATCAATTTGATAATTTGATTCAATTGAAGTATGGGTGCGAGAATAGCTTACCACACAACATTTGATGACATTAAGTATTAAATTGACTCTTTTACACCAATCAGCAATAATGTTTAAATTTGATTGTAGAATGTCTACGTCCTGTACGGATTTTATGTTAAGATATATTTTGAGATCGTCAGCATATGCCAAAACAGGACACGTAAACATGCCTAATAGATCATTAATAAAAATGTTAAATAGGAGGAGTCCAAGGCAAGAGCCCTGCGGAACACCAGTTGTAGGAGAAAATTCGTAGGATTTAAAACCATTGTAAAGTACATAACAGGAACGATTAAGTAGGTAAGACCGAAGAAGTTTGGTGACCGCAGGGACCGCACCCAACAGGCTAAGACGATGAATTAGAAGCTCATGGTCAATTGAGTCAAATGCGCGTGAAAAGTCAGTGTAGATAACGTCAACTTGACCACGAGCATCCAGGGCATCAGCCAAGTATTGGGAGACTGTCGCCAGATTTGTTGTTGTAGATCTAGCCGGCATAAATCCGTGTTGATATTGTGATATAAAGGAGCCCACACCTTTAAATATGTCATTGTGCAGCACAATCTCAAAGATTTTTGCAAAGTTAGAAAGGATCGATATTGGACGATAGTTACGAAGATGGGATTTGTCGCCATTCTTGAAAACGGGACATAGTCTAGCACGTTTCCACATGTTGGGGAACTGGCATGAAGCTATTGAGAAATTTAAAATCGAACACAGTGGACTGGCGAAGGTGAATCTACAATCGCGAATTAAAAAACTGGGTATTTTATCATCACCAGTGGTAAATTTATTTGGAAAACGTGACATTATATTAATGAGTTGAGATTCGTCTACATTATTAATCAGAATTGGCGGATACACAGTTGACTCGTTGCACAGTATGGGATTTGAAATAGGATTGAAATGACTATTAAATATATCAGCAAATCCATTAACTATGTCATTGGGATTAGTAAATTCTTCGTTGTCGTTGTATACCTCACTAGGGATTCGAGTAGTTCCACGTTTGGTAGAGACGAACTTCCATAAATCAGAAGGATTTTGTTTTAGGTTGGTTTCGGTAGTGTGTATGAATATGGTATACGCTTTAGATATTTGTTGTTTAATTAGATTTCGCAATCTTCAGCCACATATGTCTATTATAAACTTTGGATTTTAGGTTTGATTTGATTTCCGTCGTAAACCACGGTGGATAATTCTGTTTGTTCGATTCATATGTTGGGACATGTTTGTAAAGAGCAGATAGAACTTGGTAACCATTTCATTGACATCATTATATGATTTGAGTATACTCCAATCTAAGCTACAAAATTCACTGTACAAGGATATAAAGTTAGCCCTACGGAAATTGAATCTTGTGTTATCATTACTGGGAAATGGCGAGGGCACGTTTTTAAGATGATGCGAAAAAGTAATTTCAAGGGCAGGATGAAAGTTATCCTCTGGAACAAGAGGCAACTCTGCATGTGAAACAGACAAATCAATGTCTTGGTTACACAGCACTAAATCTAACAACGAATTGTATTTGTTATGAATATTGTTGTATTGTTTTATGTTAAGTATATCGGTGAAATATTTAAAACAAGAAGATTTCGAATTTGAAGACATGTGTTCATTCTGTGTTGACGGAAGATTAAAATCCCCAATAAGTAAAAAATTTTGGTGTAGTAAGCAAACTTCCAAATGTGAAGTCAGTATTTCTAAATTATTGTACGATATGTCAGGTGGAATATAAATAACTCCAATAATAATAGTACTAGACTCAAAATGACATTTACATAAAATACAGTCAACAAGAGGAACAGCGCTCGTAATTTCGTTAGTATCAATTAAACTAACGGAGATGTGATTTTTTGATGCAAACAAGACGCCGCCTCCTTTTGAACGATTAACTAGTAGGAAATTTCGATCTGAGCGCATGACATTGAAATAATCAGGAAATAGTTCACTGCTGAGTACCGAGTCGTTTAGCCAAGTTTCTGTTAATAAAACTAAATCAGAATCTAGGTTACAGGAATTATTGTAAAATTGATTGGTTTTAGATTTTAACCCACGAACGTTTTGGTAAAATATACTGATTGGGTTGAGTAACCTGTTGGAGCCTATTGCTTTTCCGTCTGAATAACAGGAATGCCGTTCTTATGTTTGATTTTTAAGTTAATTTCGCCTTTATTCACACGTGTATTTAACTCATTTTTAACTAATTTGTAGTAAGCAATTTGTTTAGGTGTGCGATCGAAAGACACTGAGAAAAATATGATTCCTCTTTTTAGAATCACGGGTACAAATCCTTTAAAAATAAATGTCAATCTATTATTTACAACCATTAACATTTTTAATATCGCCGTCAGCTTTTATTAACAAAAATGTTCAAAACCTAATTATTTTCAGACTAAATATCTGATTAATTAATAATTTTAGTAAATGATGATAAATTAGTTATTGAACTTCAGGATAAATCAGTGTTTTATACGCGTGGCGCATGAAGTAAAATTTCGAGTTTAGAAAAGCCCCGTGAAAATTTGTCTCGGGTCGCTGCGCGACCCTCGACAAATTTTCTACGCGGGGCTTTTCTAAACTCGAAATTTTACTTCATGCTTAGCCTGGGAGTGGACAGCACTCGTTAAATTAAACTCACTTCAACATGATTAGCATCTTTAAAGTGATTATATTTGTCAATAAAAAATGTTTTAACTTTGATTGTAAACGTTTTTTTATTGATAATTTAGTATGTATAACGAAGTAGAAACCCCCACAACACAAAATTTGATTATATTTGTTCCAGCAATTAGAATTAGACTAAAAAATCAAGTTGATTTTATTTTAGTCTTATTCTAAGTTTTGGAACAAATCTAATCACTTTAAAGATGCAAATCATGATGAAGTGAGTTCAATTATTCCTAGATATCGATATACATCAATCATGCCTAGTTCGTACGACTGGCGCATCAAATAAATATTTTCTTCATATTTATTCAAAATCAAGCAGTCGAAAACAGCTGTTATGTGGAATTTGTCCTTAATTAAAAACGTCTTTCATATTAGTATCAACTGAATGCAAAAATACAATTTATGTCACAACACATTTACACCCTATCCCCTATTCTTCCCTTCCCTTCTTCTGAATCATAATCTGTTTCATAAGTAACATTATGACGAACGAGCTCGATATATAACCCTTGACAAAAAGGGGCAATCCTGTAGGAAATACGTGTTATTTATTATTTCCAATAAGCGGGAGGCCTCGACGGTATTTTGTGCGAGACCGTCGCGCACGTACAGCTTTTCTTTATCTCCCCTTTTCAAGATTTACGCTTAATTTAAATATTGGACGCCAGAAAAGAAATATGAAATTATTTTAAATTATGATGTACGCTCGGTTTTATGTACCTACAATTAATGTACGTGTGTGTAAGACGACTCGAGTCGTTCGTTTAAGAAAAAACCTACGCATATTACTCATGTATATGCATATGAGATCAGTTCTTGTACGAGCCGAGATTATTTTGTTCTGTTACAGATGAATAATCAGGTTTTTCATTATGTATGTGTGTGCAGGAAAGTAGTAAATCTTGAAAATTACGAGTATTTATATTATGTATTAAATTATGCTTATAAAGCATTTTGTAATGTTACAAGTATTAATTATCTTAAATCATGTTTTGTACACTTCTATAATTACAGCACTTAAGAAATTTTACATTTTTCTTTAATTACAAAATTACAAGTATATTTAATAAGGTGTGGAATATAAATATTCCAATATTCAAATATTGAACATACCCATTCAAAATAGTCAAATATTTAGGTGATTTAATTATTTATTTTTATTAAATTATTTAGTGCTGGCTTAATTTATGTATATTAGACATTTCCTAGCACTATATTAGTGCTAGGAAATGTCTAATATACACAAAATACGCAAGCACTAAATAATTTAATAAAAATAAATAATTTAATTACTTAAATATTTGAGTATTTTGAACACATTATTCAGACATAACTTATATTGTACATAGAAATGAATATAATAAATATTAGTTAGTACCAGAGTTGTTCAGTATAAAAACAGCCGTCGTGTTTTAAACGGTTTTGTTTTAAACATGTTTTAGATCTTAAATTTGTCTAAAACATGTTTTAAATCTTACATTTGTTTAAAACATATTTTAAATCTTAAATTTGTCTAAAACATGTTTTAAATCTTACATTTGTTTAAAACATATTTTAAATCTTACATTTGTTTAAAACATATTTTAAATCTTAAATTTATCTAAACCATGTTTTAAATCTTACATTTGGTTAAAACATATTTTAAATCTTACATTTGTTTAAAACATATTTTGAATCTTAAATTTGTTTAAAACATGTTTGAAATCTTACATTTGTTTAAAACATATTTTAAATCTTACATTTGTTTAAAACATATTTTAAATCATAAATTTGTTTAAAACATGTTTTAAATCTTACATTTGTTTAAAACATATTTTAAATCTTAAATTTGTTTAAAACATGTTTTAAACGGTAAATTTGTTTATAACTTTTTTTTATTATCTTAAATTTGCTAGACTAATTCATTATTTCTGGTTTAATTTATTTGCATATGTTATGATTTATTTTATTGTAACACTGATATATATTTGTTTGTATTATTTTGTTAAAAAGGTGATTCCGTAATAAATTATTATTATTATTATTAAAATTTTTTGTTTACATTTTTAAATTTTAACTAACTTGTTGGAGCTATTTCAAATTACATTATTAAACATAACATTTTATTACAATATAAAATATCACAACTGTGTGTGTGCATAAATGTGATTTTTAAATACAGGGAATTTTTCTTTCTTTCAAATTGAAATCTTTTAAAAAAACAAAGAATGTCGTAAAATCTACAGTGTATGCATTGGTATACATACACTGTAGATTTTACGAGATTCGTTGTTTTTTTTAAAGATTTCAATTTTAATCTTTAAACGAGGGTCTTCCACTCCCAGACTAAGCATGAAGTAAAATTTCGAGTTTAGAAAAGCCTAAAAATTTGGATTGGCCGCGTAGCGAAGCGGAGCGGCCAATCCAAATTAGGCTTTTCTAAACTCGAAATTTTACTTCATGCGCCACACGTATAAAACACTGAAATATTGTAAAGTTTAAAATACACGGCTTTACCAATCTAATATGTAGATATAAATAAAACGTAAATCAAATTTTGCGTTGAACAAATTGTTTAAAATAGTGATTTTAGGCAACCCAATAACTCTAACGTATATTAGGTTGCCTATAATCGTTGTTGTATGTGTGTGTTTTTTGAACTTCACTGTAAATCAGTGTTTTTAAACGTTGCGCATGAAGTAAAATTTCGAGTTTAGAAAAGCCTAATTTGGATTAGCCGCTCCGCTTCGCTACGCGGCCAATCCAAATTCTTAGGCTTTTCTAAACTCGAAATTTTACTTCATGCTTAGTCTGGGAGTGGAATACACTCGTTAAAAACCTTAAATTAACCGCTTTGAAACAACGAATTCCCGCAAATTTAAAAAACGCTGTATTTATCAGGCTATGTATACTAAAAAAAAAATGGCCTGTATATTCTGTTTTAAACACGTTTTAAACGTGTTTTAAACATATTTTTAACACGGTGTAAACATGTTTTTAATTGTTAAATGAAATGAGAAAAAACACGTTTTGTCAAAAAAACTGTTTGTTTAAATTAAAATGAAAAAAAAACCTTTTGTAACAACCCTAGTTAGTATGTCCTTGTCTGGGCTATCGACCATAAGTCTTTCTTTTTTTGGCAAATTAGTATAAAGGAGGTACAATTATATTAAGTGGCAAGATCCTAGCACTAAATAAGTCAGTTATTGAAATATTTAAACATATTAATTAATGATTTTAAAAAGAAAACACTTGGTCAAATTTCACTAATATTAATAATAATATTTTAGTGAAATTTAACTAAGTGTTTTCTTTTTTAAATCATAGTTAAATATGTTTCACCACGTGAATGATGAGAAACTTGTTCAAGATATTAATTAATTAAATATGTGAATGATAATGTTAGAAAGAACTCTAGTTGCCAGTTATCAAGAGGAATTCAAGTTTATTCATTTATTGTATAGAATAATGTATTTATTTATTTTGTATCCTCTGATAATAAAGATTTGTTGTTGTTGTTGTTGTTGTTGTTAGCAAATCGTCGTTTCAGAATAATAAGGTTTTATCTGCCTATTTTTACAATCATCTAGATTTTCCTATATTACAAACAGCTATACTCTATTTTAATAATTTCAGGCAATTGTTGTTATTGAAAACCGTATAAATTTGGCTTAGTCGCGCAGCGAAGCGGAGCGACCAATCCAAATTTTCAGGCTTTTCTAAACTTGACCTTTTACTTACGCGTATATACAACTCTGAAAACTTGCCAAGTTCAATGCAACGGCTGGCAAACTTTACAATATTTCATGCGCGTGGCGCGTGAAGTAAAATTTTGAGTTTAGAATAGCCTGAACATTTGGATTTACCGATTTTTGTAAATTTTTATGAGTTTTCAGTGTTAGCTTACAAATAGATTATTTTTAAATACAATGTATATTTGTATGCATAAAAGTGAACAAAAATAACTAATAATTTATTTGGATTCCTGGTTTTATCTTTATCTTATCATTTGAAAATACGCAAAGTAATGTAATTGTATACATTTTATACAAAATATTCAATTTTATCAGCAGGTATTTATGTAAATTGGAAAGAAATAATGCAATTCATGTTTAGTATGAAATTAAATAGTTTTTAATAATATGCCATTTTACATGATTATCATTTTTAAGACAGTAAATTTGGATCAGAGCTGGGAAAGATTCGAATCATTTAGGATTTGAATCCTGGATTAGAATCCTTTTCGAGGATTCAAAAGAGGTATTCAAATATCTTTAGAGCTGGGAAAGATTTACATCATTCTGGATTCGAATTCTGGATTCGAATCCTTTTCAAGGATTCAAAAGAGGTATTCAAATATTTCAGAGCTGGGAAAGATTCGAATCATTCAGGGTTCGAATCCTGAATTCGGATCCTTTTCGAGGATTCGTCACATGTTTTTAAGAGGATTCGTATTCGAATCCAAAATCAGGTGATTTTAATCCTTATAAAAGGTTTCGAATACTTATAAATGGATTTGAATATTCAAATATTCTAGAGCTGGGAAAGATTCGAATCATTCAGGATTTTAATCCTGGATTCGAATCCCTTTCGAGGATTTAAAAGAGGTATTCTAATATTCCAGCTAAAAAGGATTCGTGATTCGAATTCGTTACATTTTTTTAAGAGAATTGAATACAAGTGGGTGAAATCGAATCCTTATAAAAGGATTCGAATACTTATAAAAGGATTTGAATACTTATAAAAGGATTCAAATACTTAAAAAAGGATTCGAATACTTATAAAAGTTTGGAATACTTACAAATAGATTCGAATACTTATAAAATTATTCGAATCGTCAAAAATAAAACGAATTAATTGTAAACACAAGCCGTTATTTCGTTTATCTTACCATCCTACAAATTACGTTATGTTCAACCCCATTGACAGACTTATGCGCAGTGCAAATAAATTGCAAGATAATATTTACTTTAAATTGTAATATGTAATTTATATCTCGGTAGTTGTTTATGTATTGTATTTACTATTTACTCTGTCTAACTATTAAGTTATTGTTAGTTGAATTCTTGTTAGTGTTTGTTATTTACATTAGGTACCTATATGTATTTCTACACAGTTTTTTTTGTTAAACTTTGATGTAAAGGATATCCGTTAATAAATGAAATGATATGAAATTAATTGTGAGGATTTTTTTTGTGTTTTTAACCTTTACGTGAAATCAGTGTGTTATACGCGTGGCGCATGAAGTAAAATTTCGTGTTTAGAAAAGCCTTCAAACTAAATGAAAAATAATGTGAATAAAACGTGAGTCAAACTCTGCGCTGAACAAATTGTTTAAAACAGTGATTATAGGCAACCCAATAACTCTAACGTATATTAGGTTGCCTATAATCGTTGCTGTATGTGTGTGTTTTTTAAACTTCATTTGAAATCAGTGTTTTTAAACGTGGCGCATAAAGTAAAATTTCGAGTTTAGAAAAGCCTAATTTGGATTGGCCGCTCCGCTTCGCTACGCGGCCAAACCAAATTTTCAGGCTTTTCTAAACTCGAAATTTTACTTCATGCTTAATCAAGGAATGGAAGCACTCGTTGGAAGCTTCAAATTGAATGCTTCAATATAAACATCAACTGACTGAATATTTATTTAAAGATAGATTCTACTTTTCATAATCGAGTAATCAAGTTTTCTTAATATTGAAATAAAAATTGTGGCCATTATGTTAGGCCACAATCTAAAATGCTAAATTTTTTCGACCATTCCCTAATTCAATTTTTTTTCTCCCTCATCTTTTATTATTGTTTTTGTCGACATTTTAGTTGATTTTAATAATTTGTACGTGTGATTTTGACAAATTTAATTACATCATATCGCTGCTTTGCTTTGATAATGGCACACGTGAAATTTGCTAATTTTTTAGGAGAAGCCTGCAAAAGATTACAAGACACTTAGATTTAAATATTGAAAAGCCTCCATCTTCACTAGATTTATCTTTTTTTTGCACGTATTTTTCTTTCTGTCTGTTATAGCTGTAGTCATTAAATAACTGTATTAAAAGAAAATCACTTTTTTTTAGCTGTGCCACTATAAAACATAAGCAGTGATATGGTTAGTAAATATTATGGATTTGTGTTCTTTGATTTCATCCATTTTATAACTTTTTGTATTGTTTTTTTTTTATTGAATTTGTCAATTGAGTAAGTACAATTTTTTTTAACTTTGGCCATTATTTTTGTGTTTGTTTATTCTGTACTAACTTATATAAGCTATAAGTTTTAATTTTTTATTTGGTAGTAGTATTTGATTTATGTTAATTTTAACAGTTTTAACGATTTTTTTAAAATTTTCATAATCGTTTCTTGCTTTTCAAGATTTTATGTGAAATAAAAATATTTTTTTAAATTCAAAATTTGTAATTGTTGAGATATTAGTTGTTAAATTTGATTTCACTTTGATGTTTTTTTTTTGGGTACAATTGAATTTTATCCATTTTTTATAACAACAAAAACTGCATAGACTTTTTACTATTTTTTATTCAAATCAAATCAAATCAAATCAATTTATTACACCTCAGCCACATTTAGAATATACATGTTTACAATAGTAACAATAACAAAATATGATAATTGCGGGTGTGTTTGTCAACTTAATAACTAGACAATTTAAAAATTATGATGTGTCCATCATAGTACTTTCCCCCGTAAATTGCGTATTAAATCACTTTTAAAATATTTGTAGCATTATTATTTTCAAAATGTCTTCAACTTTTTGATAACTACAACTTTTATTTGAAACATTTTTTAATTGGATCAACACATACTGACACAAACCAATGACTAGATAAAAAACACTATTTATTGAATATCTCAAAAACTAAGAGTGCTATGACAAAAAGTGAATCTACAAAAAATCTTTAATATTTTATTACCTACAACTTTTATTTGAAACATTTTCCAATTGTATCAGTATCAACACACACACTGACACAAATCAATGACTAGATAAAAAACACTATTTATTAAATATCTGAAAAACTAAGAGTGCTATGACAAAAAGTGAATCCACAAAAAATCTTTAGTTTTTTATTTCCTACAACTTTTATTTGAAACATTTTTCAATTGTATCGACAAATACACTGTCACACATCAATAACTAGATAAAACAAACAACTTTTAAAATATCTCAAAAACCAAGAGTGCTATGACAAAAAGTAAATCAACAATATATCTTCATTTTGTTATTATCTACAACTTTTATTTTAAAGAATTTTTCGTTTGATGAACATTTATTGAAAAAATCTGAAAAAACTGAAAAACGCTAAGAGTAAAGTACCACTTCCGGTTCTCCGATTTTCACTAAAAGCTTTTCAGTTCTTCCGATTGTAACAAAAAGCTTAAGTTTCAAGTTTCATCTCGATATCTTTAGCGGTTTTTGTGGTACAGCGCACAGAGACACACACACAGGCACACAGGCAGACAGACAGACATTTTTCAAAAATGGTCTTATTCGACTCAGGGGACCTCAAAACGGATATTTCCGCTAAAATTATTGATTCGAAAATTTTCACGAAAACAATACTTTCCCTTTGTATTACATACGGGGGAAAGTAAAAATGACAGTTACGATATAGTAAAGAGACAGTTTTTCAAACATGTTAAAATTCTAAAATAATATATATATGAATAAATAAATAGAATGTATAGAAGTCCAAAGAAAGCGACCTTATAACTCATAAAAATAGTTTTAAGTAGAACAAATATTAAAGGTCGCAGTCAATAATATATTCAGTATAGCTATAGTAGCATTTACTAACCAAAAATGTCCTCAGGTTCTTTTTAAATATCGTTTTACTAGTGCATTCTTTCGAGGTTTTTGGCAGTTGGTTAAATATTCGTTCACAAGAGTATTTGGCTGATTTTTCGTATAACGTGGTTTTATAAGAAGTTGTACACATATCATTTTTATGCCTTGTGTCGTACCCGTGATATTCTCCATTTTTTATGAAGTTGCTTTTGTTATCCCAGACATACATTGCACAATTATATATATATATATATATATATATATATAATATATATATATATATATATAAATATATATAAATAGAATTAACAGTAAGAATATTATTTTTCTAGAAAGTGTTCCGACACGAATCCCGTTTTTTGAGACGAAAGATTAATCGGATGACACGTTTTTGGGATACAAATACTCTTTTAAGGTTGATGCTACCCCATACCATAATATTGTAGTTAAGATGAGGGTAGACGGAGGCATAGTATATGTTCATTATCATTTCCCTTGAGAATTTATTAGATATTTTCATGATAGCGAAATACGCACTATTTAGTTTGCCAATTTGCGCTCTCCACGATAATCTGCTATTTAGAAGACTTCCTAAAAATTTGGTGCTAACTGGAGTGTCATCTGTCGGTGTAGTTGAAGCTCCTTTTCTGTAGAATTGTATCTTAACCGTTTTCTCGGCGTTCAAAATTAATTTGTTTTTAGAACACCATTCTCTTATTTCACAGTTAGTTTTCCGAATTTTATGATTAATTTGACGACTTGTTTAGAATCATTTCTATAAGAAAAATTGTCAATTAATAGTAATATAATTTTTTATTAATGTTGACGATTTTTAAGAGTAACGTCTTTTGTCAATTTTGATCCTATTTGATTTTTTTTTTATTTTATTTGCTGATTATTAATAATTATTCATTTGACGTCGATTTATTCTTGAATTTATTATTATTGACAATTTTTGCTGAGTAAGTTGATTTCAATGATGTTTTCAATTTTACCGTCTATAAATAAATATTATTTGTATAATGTTCAATTTATAATATTGCTGTTATTTCTAGTCTATTTTATCAATTAAAATATTAACAATTTTACCGTTTTTTGAAATGAATATTATTTGTATTATTTTTAATTTATAATATTTCTATTATTTCTAGTCTATTTTATCAATTAAAATATTAAAAATTATTTCCATTATAAATTCTATAATTATAATAGAATTTGTTCCATTTTTTTTATTGTTTCATGTTTCTTGTAAAATGTCAATAATTTTTATATTTTTCATAATTTCTGCATATTTTGTTACTTTTTACGATTTACTTAAAAAGATTATATTTTCTGTTTAGGTTAATTTAGATGAAATTTCCTGACTTTTCAGGGGTTAATGATATTCAGGGAATTTTTCTTTTAAGTAATTTTCAGGCATTCGTCGATTTTAAAAAAGAGTTCCATTTGGAGTTTCGAACGAGTGTTTCCACTCCCAGGCTAAGCATGAAGTAAAATTTCGAGTTTAGAAAAGCCTGGAAATTTGGTTTGGTCGCGTAGCGCGAAGCGCGGAGCGGCCAAACCAAATTTTCAGGCTTTTCTAAACTCGAAATTTTAGTTCATGCCCCACGCGTTAAAATCACTGATTTCAAGTGAAGTTCAAAAACACACAATTACATCTTTAATTAGAGTAACACGGAATCAGATAGTTTGTCTGTTATCAACAATGTTCAGTGTTAATATTAATAATAAATAATTAGGTTTTGAACATTTTTGTTAAAACAACTATTAGCGATATTAAAATGTAAATGGTTGCAAAAAAATAATAAAAACAAATTTATTTTTAAAGGATTTATATTTGCGATTCGAAAAAACAGGATTCAAATCTTCGATTCGAATTATATTTATCTCTTAGGAATCATTTATTCGAGTATTCGGGATTCGAATCATATTGGGTGATTAGGATTCGTGATTCGAATCCTTTTTTTTGAAGATTCGTTCAAGTTCTGATTAGAATAAAAAAATGCTGTGCGACTATACCGAATAAAACGGTTTTAAAACAAAAACTAAAAGAGTTTTAGGGAGCCTCGTGGGTAGTGAGTACAGCTCCTGCTCTTGGGCCAGAAGGTCGTGGGTTCGAATCCTACCGGGGGGGTGCCAGTTTCTTATAGGGAAATTGGCACCCTCTGGAGCCATGGATGTGAGTGAATGTGGTGTGCCGTCCATAATGAGTTGCATACGCGTGTAAAGTACTAAATACTTAAATGAAATAAATAAAATAAAAATTAATGTTGGCCAATAGTCTACGTTACTAAAACCAGGCAAAAGCCAATCCCAAAAAGAATAAATAAAATAGTTATAGGGACCCTGGTACGGTAGTGGGTAGTGGGTCATTTTAAAGTTCAGGTGAAATGGTCGAATGGTTTAAAATCAATATCCAATAAATGTATAAAAATACAGTTTTCTTTTTAACAAATTATTTTCCAACTATACCAGTTAACCAGTTTGCCACGTTTGCCGCTGATATATTGCTTAAACGATGTATCCCTGTTACAAAAACCATAAACTTCAGATGAGATACTTCGAGTTGCACAAATATAGAGCGGAATTAAGACGGAGTGAGGGCCATAACCCTCAATTCAACGTGTGCAACACCATGAAATTTATATGTAAATCCCATTAAAACCGCAGACGTAGCACCGACCGACAACACTAAATTAAAACAAAATCGTCCGCAATAAACGTTGATGTTTGGTCTGCAATTGGGTTTTGCAGTAATTTACATAGCGGACCGCCTAATCTGGCTACAATTAAGGATACACACTCGCCTATCCCTTCTCTCTCGTTCCCTCACTCGCCCACCCTACCCCACCGTTCGATCCGGCCCAGCCAGCCAACAATAAATAATTGCGGTGAGACCTTAAATTTCGACTTAAAACTGATAAATATTGCATGAGCTGAAGAATTTAAATAAAACGTAATTAATGTGGTCGGTTGGATAACGTACACTATCCTCAGGCGATTTACTCAAATTTATAAGGTAGAGATTCTTTTGTATCGTCATAGCATTCATTTATTCAAATCAATTGAAAACAATCCACGATTGGTTTAAAAAAATGTAATTATAATTAGATTTAAAAATGTATCAACAATCCACGATTGGTTTAAAAAATGTACTTATAATTAGATTTAAAAATGTATCACCACGGGTGAAGTGAGAAATTAATTAAATAAATAAATTTAAACATTAAAAAAATTCGTTCCCTCAAAAAAGTAGCAGAACAAGTATCGAATATACAGAGAGTTTTATGTAGCACCGAACATTTTTATAACCAGACTTTTTCTTTTAAGTATCCATATGCATACGTTGCACATTTTCCGATGCTCGGTTTATTAAATGAATTCAATTTGAAGCTTTAAGTGAGTGTTTTCCACTTCCAGGCTAAGCATGAAGTAAAATTTCGAGTTTAGAAAAGCCTGAAAATTTGGTTTGGTCGCGTAGCGCGAAGCGCGTAGCGGCCAAATCAAATTTTCAGGCTTTTCTAAACTCGAAATTTTACTTCATGCGCCACCGGTACAAAACACTGATTAATTATAAAGCTCAGCGGTGTGTTTAAAACTTCATAATATGTCAGTGTTTTATATCGGTGGCGCATGAAGTAAAATTTCGAGTTTAGAAAAGCCTGAAAATTTGGTTTGGCCGCTCCGCGCTTCGCGCTACGCGACCAAACCAAAGTTTCAGGCTTTTCTAAACTCGAAATTTTACTTCATACTTAGTCTGGGAGTGGAAAACACTCGTTAAAAGCCTCAAATTACCCACTTTGAAACAACGAATTACTGCAAATTTAAAAAAAAAAACGCTGTAATTCGCGCTACGCGACCAAACCAAATTTTCAGGCTTTTCTAAACTCGAAATTTCACTTCATGCTTAGTCAACAGTAAAACACTCGTTTTAAGTTTCAAATTGAACTTTAAAAAAAAAACAACGATTATCTTAAGATTTACGGCATATACGCTGTATTTGAAACATGTATACTTGAAAGGAAAATTCTCTGTATGTACAAGTTGAGGCATTAATTGCGGTTGATTGGCTAAAATTTGTTATGGTCATATAGGCAACTCAATTTACACATAACCTATAAATTAAAGGTGTCAAATTGTATTGGATGCTTTGATTAGATAAATAGAATTTATAAAAATAAACATTGATAATGTTCGGTAGTACATAAAACTCTCTGTATAAGGTGTTCATTTAAAAACACGATCGAGAAGGCGTTGCTTTTTTGCTAGAAGAAAACGGAACGAAAAAGTTAAGTCGCAGCTTAATTTACGTTTTGTCATAATTGACATATTTGCTGGGTTGTTAAAAGAACTTTTTTTTAGTTCAATTAAAAGAAACTGTTTTTTTACAAAATGTGTTTTTTAATTAAAACATCGTTTAAGATATTAACAATTAAAAACATGTTTAAAACACGTTTAAAACGTGTTTAAAACAGAACATACAGGGCATTTTTTCTTTTGAGTATACATATCCTGATAATTACAGCGTTTTTTTAAATTTGCGGGAATTCGTTGTTTCAAAGTGGGTAATTTGAGGCTTTTAACTAGTGTTTTCCACTCCCAGACTAAGTATGAAGTAAAATTTCGAGTTTAGAAATGCCTAAGAATTTTTATTTTTTTTTATTGGCCGCGTAGCGAAGCGGAGCGGCCAATCCAAATTAGGCTTTTCTAAACTCGAAATTTTACTTCATGCGCCACGCTTAAAAATACTGATTTACAGTGAAGTTTAAAAGACACACACACAGCAACGATTATAGGCAACCTAATATACGTTAGAGTTATTGGGTTGCCTATAATCACGGTTTTAAACAATTTTTTCAGCGCAGAATGAGAAATTAAGTAAATATATTACAGGCTAGTCGGAAAATATCAAAACTCTAAACACTTTTAGGGTTGGTTTTGTGTTATTGTTAGGATGAATTAAGTGTTCTTATAACAATTCTCCATATTCCTCCTGTAATAAAATGGTTAATTCTTCCATTTTAGAAGATTTTCTTTTTCAACATGATTAAAATATCATCATGTTCCTCTTTAATCAGTCTAGAAAAGTCTTAAAATAAAATCAAGCCAGCTTCATTATTAGATAACTGTATGTTTTTGAGTAATACTAATAAAGACTGTTATTCCTTACTTCACTTTTTATTTGTATCGTTAGATGTACATTTCGAGACACAAGGTGCTCATTATCAATAACAAACTATCTTCTTACTTCATCAGAAGAAAGTTCTAAATACACTTTATTCTGATTAAGTAATGTTTGATATGGTGAATATTAAAAAACACTTTAAAAGTACATTTTGTTATTTCTTAACCACATAGAAAATTATATATATTTCCACTACTCATATCTGGAATAATTTTATTGTTATCCAGGGGCGGCGGGGTTGCAGGTGTCCGCCCTGTCCCTCTTAGCTACGCCCATGCATGCTTATGTTTATTTTCTTGTTGCTTAACTAATATGTAATGATAATAACGTGTGATGTGCAATTTCCCTAAAGTTTATGTAAGCAAAGAAAATCGAAGAGGAGAAAGGTATCATGATCGCAGAAACCAGTCAATGATAAAAATACGAATGAGTCATGACTGAAAGGTAATACACTTCTTCTAACTGCACCTACGTTGTAAACTTTAAAGCAAATAAAATCTCGTTCTCCTCCATCTCCGTCTATCCATCTCGGATCGTACTTTCATCCGAGCGACGTGTATATAATATAGATTAGGATATTGGTAGACAACAGCTCTATTCAACGTTTGTCGCTAATATATTTATCCAGCGGGCTTTATCGCGGCCATCTAACTACTGTATTACCCGGCTTGACATTACCCGGTGACTATTTTTCCTCCGGGTGCGATTTTTCTTGTGCTTCGCCTGTTTCTCCTGCCTGTTTCAGATTGCGGAATACGGAGAATATGGCCACGACCACCACGGGCGGAACGTTCACGATTTCAAATGCCGGCGGGTGATAACGTCGTGATCGACATGTTTATTCAGTTATACATTATCTATGAAATTATTTCATCTAGACTCAAAATTAGATTAATATACAATAAGTATCAATCACACATAACTATTGTAAGTAATAAATAACTAATCCAATGAGCTATCGTTCATAGAATTTGAAGCTAGAGGCAGTCAAATGTAACAAATCATCTTCACAAACCATGTTAAACCATTGATAATGGTCACTTTGTGTCCAAAATGTACATTTGCTATTTATAGCAAGATGTGAAGAAAGGTGCTTTATTTGATAATTTCATTTTCACCGTGTTAACAATTTCTTCCAAAATATAACCACTCGCATTTATCTTACTTATATGTTAAAAATTACCAAATGTTCTATTTCGACAGTAAACCTACTTTCTTTAAAAATTCAACGGATTTATAAATTAACTTATATCTTGAAGTTAACTGGGTCTATTCTCTAACCTTTTATAGAAAAAAAGTGTATATATTTTGGTGAATGCGCCGGGATACGTCATATTTTTGCATATTTTCATACATCGTCTTAGAAAATTTTCACTGTGTTTACAATCTCTGTTTCGAGAAGCGTATAATTTTTCTTAAAGCACATAAAAATTGTGTTTAATACGAGGGTTCAAAGTAGAATTTTGTTGGATCGATTTATATTCAACGATATTTAAAAGCAGTAAAAAAACGGAAGAAACTTTTATTTATTCGGAGTTCTTTGTATGTTTAAACGAGTGTCTGTGATTTATTTAGATTTTGCTCATTGCTCATTAAATCCCATTTTACCCCTAAGGTGTGGGTATAATGGGATTTAATGGCGACATTGGTACGTCCCCCCTGCCCACATTGCGGGGTCTTGCACCCCCTAGTTACGCCGCTGATTCGTATGCACCAGAGCTGGGTAGGATTCGAATCATTCAGGATTCGGATCCTGGATTCGAATCCTTTTAGAGGATTCAAAAGAGGCATTCGAATACTTTAGTTCAACTGGATTCGGGACCCGGTTTCGTTACATTTTTTTAAGAGGATTCGTATTAGAAACCAAATGTGGGTGATTCGAATCGTTAAAAAAGGAATATTTATAAAAGGATTCGAATACTTACAAAAGGTTTTCAATCGTTGAATATTATTCGAATTAATTGTGGGGATTAATTTGAAAAATGTCTTTTGTGTGTTTTTAAATATCTAGTTAAATCACTGTTCTATACGCGTGGCGCATGAAGTAAAATTTCGAGTTTAGAAAAGCCCGAAAATTTGTCTCGGGTCGCTACGCGACCCTCGACAAATTTTCACGGGGCTTTTCTAAACTCGAAATTTTACTTCATGCTTAGTCTGGGAGTGGAAACACTCGTTCGAAACTTCAAACTGAATGATTTGATAAGAACATTAAATGACTGAAAATGTTTATAAAGATAATAATCTAGTTTTTAAAATTTTGTTTAATATTATTTGAAGTAAAACTGACATAGTAGCCACAATCTGAAAATGTTTCAGGCATTTCGCTGATTCAAGATTTTTTTCCTGACTATTTAATATAACTTTCTTCTGTGAAAAATCCCCATTTTGTTAAATTGTTTTCTTTGTTTTGACAAATTTAATAACATCATATCGTCGGGTGAGAACTATTATTCTATGTCCACTTTTTTTCAAAAATGATATTTTTATTCCGTAATATTTTATGTCCAATGGTGCGTCTATTCCTCGTTAGTGATGACGACATAATATCAGTTTTAGGTGTTTTCTGATGTTCCATTTTATTCCATGTCCATTTCAAACAGTTAATTATTAGAACTGTAATATTCTATGTCCCTCGACCAATCACAGAGATATGGACATAGAATAAGTATACTACTACTTGTGAGCGTAGCTTGTTTTGGTTAATTACGCTGCATTTCAAAGAGTATTTAGTGCTGTGTTAATTGATAGTGCAAGGTTTACCACCTTAAATCATCATGGATTCGGATGTTGAACCATTTGAAGATTCGGGATCGGAGTATATACCATCAGATACAGCTGATAGGTATTTTTATTCAACATGGTTTATGGTTATGTCGCTACAGCTGCGAATTTAAATTTTCAGTAGTGAAGAAGAAGATGATCCAAAAGGTTCTAAAAGTACCAAGAGTACCACAAACGAGTAAGTTGCTGATTAATAATATTTTTTAAGTTTTATTTTAATTAATTATTTCGTTGAAACTGCAGTGCTAGAAATGCAGAAGAGGTGAATAAATCCGAGAGAACAAGAAAAAGGAAAGCGGACCCTAAGATGTGGAAAAAAAAATAAGCGTAAGGTATTAAGACAAAATGGAAAAGAGTATGTGAATTCTAAAGGGAATGTTGTGGCCCAAAAGATGCCTGTTATTTCTTGTGGTCAATGTAGATTTAAATGTTCGGAAAACTTGTCCAAAAATGATGTAAATGCTATCCACACAGAATTTTGGTAAAATTCTGATAATAATAAATCATTCTTTTATGACAAAACCGCTCTTAGATCCATCGTTCAACGAATGCGTAATCGTGGTGAACGCCAAAAAACTAAATCAAATTCTTATACATATTTTTTATTCAAAGGCATCAATAAAATAAGAGTATGCAAAAAATGTTATCTTGGAGTATTAGCTGTGAGTCAGATTAGAATTTCATATTTTCATGAAAATAAAAAACAAGGTATAACTGGAACTCCTCAAGGTGATCGGAGAAAAAGTACTTCAAAATTAAATGACGGAACTAGAGAACAAATTCGAAATCACATAAATTTATTCCCTCGAATTTCATCACACTACTGCAGAAAAAATACTGTTAAGGAGTACTTTGAAAGGTCTCTAAATATTACAAAGATGTACGAACTGTATTTTGAGTATTGCAACAGCAATCAAATTAATCCAGCAAAAAAGTGGTCGTACAAAAATATATTCAATTACGTATTCAACATCGAATTTCATAAGCCCAAAAAGGATTTGTGCCCAATTTGTACAGAGTATCACACTCATAAGTCTGGAAATACTTTAAGCGCAGAACTTGAGAATAAATATGAAACACACACAGTAGCAAAAAATTCCGCTAGAAGGGAAAAAAGAAGATATAGAAAAATACAAGAAAGATAAAGAGACTGTTTTATTATGTTTTGACATGCAAAGCGTTTTAACAGTACCACAAACAAATGTATCTACATCTTATTATAAAAAAAGTTTGCAGTTTATAATTTAACGGGATTTGATATAATCACAAAACAGGGATACTGTATGTTCTGGAATGAGAGCATGGGAGGACGCAAAGGGACAGACATTGCCAGTGCTTTGAGTGTGCCTTTAGAAAAACTTGTTAAGGAAAGACCTGAAGTGAAGAACATTATATTATGGTCGGACGCTTGTATATCACAAAACAAAAATTCTCACATGTCAGCAGCACTCTTACATTTCCTTAGAAATCACCCAACAATAACATCCATTACCCAAAAATATCAGGAACCTGGACACAGCTGTGTACAGGAAGTTGACGCAATGCACAGTGTAATAAATAGAAGAATTAAGGGCCTAGAAATTCATAGCCCACTTGCACTACTTCGAATTTTGCTGAGTGTCAGGTCGCGAAAACCTTACAAAGTGGTTCAACTTCGACCAGATAATTTTGTGGATTTCAAACAACTAGCGATTTTAATGGTTATCAAGTTACCTTACAAGAAAACTGTAAAGATAATTTATAGACATGGTGTGAACAGTAAATTGTTTAGTAATTCGTACAATCAACAGAATGACATTGTTTCAATATTAAAAAATAACAAAAATCGTTTTTTTGGAAAATATACCTGACCCAAGTATTTTACCGGAACCACCCTCAATTCCGGCAGACAAAAAGCAACACATCAAGGATCTATTTGGAAACTTTTCAAAAGAAGATTTGGATTTCTGGAAGGCATTATTCAGGGAGAATCAGTTGTTGGTGGAAAAATAAACAATTTGTTTACATTATTTTTTTATTATGTTATGTTGCTTTGTAAGTTACTTGGAATTGTTCGAATAAACTTTCTATTAAAAAATAACTATTATTGCATTGTCCATATACGCTTAACACCAAAAATATTATCTTGCCATTAACACCTCGCAAGTTAGAGCCATATTATTCCATGTCCATTTTGTTTTTG
This sequence comes from Philonthus cognatus, assembly GCA_932526585.2. Taxonomy (NCBI): domain Eukaryota; kingdom Metazoa; phylum Arthropoda; class Insecta; order Coleoptera; family Staphylinidae; genus Philonthus; species Philonthus cognatus. The sequence continues at coordinate 49,283,277 of OW052247.1, read as the reverse complement.
TTTTTTTTGTGTTCGAAATTATTAGTAGTCCTAAATTTTTCAAAATATTTACTTCATCATGATGTCTTTAAAAAGTGATTATATAACGCGTTGTATATAAATAACAGTTCGCAAATTAACCCTTGTGAAGTTAGCCATAAAGTTTCCAGCCATAAAGTATATTTCGTAATGTTTGTTCGTCGATATCTCCATAATTACTTAGCAGATGTTAATGAAAATACACACACTAATAGAAAAAGGGTTGCGCTTTAGATTAGTGCTAACCACAAATTGATACAATGTATACTTTATGAGTAAATCGCATAATTCGATTTTTTTATTACTCTTAATTACAGGTTAATTACAACTCCGATTTTCATGAAACTTATACATTCCATGTAGAATTTAACGCTCTATCCAAATATGTAAAAACTATTCGCTGGCAAGTTAAACTGCAAAAGTTATTAACAAAAAACCACAAAACAATGGATTTTTAAATGTAGTCCGATTTAGATGAAATTAGCATATTAAACTCGAAATTTTATGCTGATTACGAAAATATTATTATTTTTCGCTGGCAAGTATTTTTTGATCAGTTATAGCACATTCATTGACGCTAGATAAACACTTTTACCCCTGAAAATGGTCAGAAATCCAACGAACAAAAGCGTACCGCTGACAGATTTATGACCGACCCTTCTGAAAGGCTTTTCTAATTCGAAAGTACCTTCAATTTCTTCTCTCTGCGTAATCTAAATAATTGTTCCAAACTGTTACTTAATTTATTTAACAAATATACACACAACAAATATTTCAGAAATGCATCCGTCAAATAATTCATTAATATTAACGGACATAAAACGATGAATGAATTGATTTTTTTTTAATTATCTCATCATTTATTTTCTAGTTTTACTCAGAATTTTATAAAATTTGGCTAGCTTATACTCTTGCATACGCTGATCATAAATATCAAAAAAGTTTTCACTGACATGTAAAATTGCAATAATTATTAACGTTTTAATCGCAGAAACAAACTTTTAATATTTTTTATTTTTACTCGGATTTTAATAAAATTTGGTCACGTTGTAGCCCGGAGCACATTGATTACAGAAGTCTAAAAGCTTTCGCTGGCAAGTGAAATTGCAACAATTATTAAGCCAGCCATAAACTTTAAACAATTTTTATTTTTTCTTGAATTTTAACAAAATTTGGTAATGTTGTAGTCCAGAGTACACTGATTACAAAAATCAAAAAAGTGTTCGCTGGCAAGTGAAATTGCAATAATTATTAACATTTTAATCGCTGCAACAATCTTTCAAAATTGTTTATTTACACTCCGATTTTAATGAAATTTGGCAATGTCATAGTCCGGAGCACACTGATTACAAAAATCAAAAAAGTTTTCGCTGGCAAGTAAAATTGCAACAATTATTAAGCCAGCCATAAAGTTTAAACAATTTTTATTTTTACTTGTATTTAAACAAAATTTAGCAATATCGTAGTCCGAAGCACACTGATTACAAAAATCCAAAAAAATTTCGCTGGCAAGTAAAATTGCAATAATTATTAACATTTTAATCGCTGCAACAATTGTTCAACATTGTTTATTTATACTCCGATTTTAATGAAATTTTGCAATGTCGTAGTGCGGAACACACTGGTAACAAAAATCAAAATAGATTTTTGCTGGCAAGTGAAATTGCAATAGTTATTAACATTTTAATTGCAGCAACAAACTTTTAATATTTTTTGTTTAGTCTCCGATTTTATTAAAATTTGGTAATATTGTAGCCCGGGTCACACTGATTACCAAAATCAAAAAAGTTTTCGCTGGCAAGTAAAATTGCAACAACTATTAAGCCAGCCACAAAGTTTAAACAATTTTTATTTTTACTTGTATTTAAACAAAATTTGGCAATATCGTAGTCCGAAGCACACTGATTACAAAAATCCAAAAAAATTTCGTTGGCAAGTAAAATTGCAATAATTATTAACATTTTAATCGCTGCAACAATCGTTCAACATTGTTTATTTATACTCCGATTTTAATGAAATTTCGCAATGTCGTAGTCCGGAGCAAACTGGTAACAAAAATCAAAATAGATTTTGCTGGCAAGTAAAATTGCAATAATTATTAACATTTTAATTGCAGCAACAAACTTAAAATATTTTTTATTTATTCTCCGATTTTAATAAAATTTAGGAATATTGTAGCCCGGGTCACACTGATTACAAAAATCAAAATAATTTTCGCTGGCAAGTAAAATTGCAACAATTATTAAGCCAGCCATAAAGTTTAAACAATTTTTATTTTTACTTGTATTTAAACAAAATTTAGCAATATCGTAGTCCGAAGCACACTGATTACAAAAATCCAAAAAAATTTCGCTGGCAAGTAAAATTGCAATAATTATTAACATTTTAATCGCTGCAACAATCGTTCAACATTGTTTATTTATACTCCGATTTTAATGAAATTTTGCAATGTCGTAGTGCGGAACACACTGGTAATAAAAATCAAAATAGATTTCGCTGGCAAGTGAAATTGCAATAATTATTAACATTTTAATCGCTGCAACAATCGTTCAACATTGTTTATTTATACTTCGGTTTTAATGAAATTTTGCAATGTCGTAGTGCGGAACACACTGGTAACAAAAATCAAAATAGATTTCGCTGGCAAGTGAAATTGCAATAATTATTAACATTTTAATTGCAGCAACAAACTTTCAATATTTTTTGTTTAGTCTCCGATTTTAATAAAATTTGGTAATATTGTAGCCCGGGTCACACTGATTACCAAAATCAAAAAAGTTTTCGCTGGCAAGTAAAATTGCAACAACTATTAAGCCAGCCACAAAGTTTAAACAATTTTTATTTTTACTTGTATTTAAACAAAATTTGGCAATATCGTAGTCCGAAGCACACTGATTACAAAAATCCAAAAAATTTTCGTTGGCAAGTAAAATTGCAATAATTATTAACATTTTAATCGCTGCAACAATCGTTCAACATTGTTTATTTATACTCCGATTTTAATTAAATTTCGCAATGTCGTAGTCCGGAGCAAACTGGTAACAAAAATCAAAATAGATTTTGCTGGCAAGTAAAATTGCAATAATTATTAACATTTTAATTGCAGCAACAAACTTAAAATATTTTTTTATTTATTCTCCGATTTTAATAAAATTTAGGAATATTGTAGCCCGGGTCACACTGATTACAAAAATCAAAAAAATTTTCGCTGGCAAGTAAAATTGCAACAATTATTAAGCCAGCCATAAAGTTTAAACAATTTTTATTTTTACTTTTATTTTAACGAAATTTTGCAATATCATAGTCCGAAGCACACTGATTACAAAAATTCAAAAAAAATTCGCTGGCAAGTAAAATTGCAATAATTATTAACATTTTAATTGCAGCAAAGAAACTTTCAATAATTTTTATTTATTCTCCGATTTTAATAAAATTTGGTAATATTGTAGCCCGGGTCACACTGATTACAAAAATCAAAAAAGTTTTCGCTGGCAAGTAAAATTGCAACAACTATTAAGCTAGCCATAAAGTTTAAACAATTTTTATTTTTACTTGTATTTTAACAAAATTTGGCAATATCGTAGTCCGAAACACACTGATTACAAAAATCCAAAAAATTTTCGCTGGAAAGTAAAATTGCAATAATTATTAACATTTTAATCGCTGCAACAATCGTTCAACATTGTTTATTTATACTCCGATTTTAATAAAATTTTGCAATGTCGTAGTCCGGAGCAAACTGGTAACAAATATCAAAATAGATTTTGCCGGCAAGTAAAATTGCAATAATTATTAAAATTTTAATTGCAGCAACAAACTTTTAATATTTTTTATTTATTCTCCGATTTAAATAAAATTTGGTAATATTGTAGCCCGGGTCACACTGATTACAAAAATCAAAAAATCTTTCGCTGGCAAGTAAAATTGCAACAATTATTAAGCCAGCCATAAAGTTTAAACAATTTTTATTTTTACTTGTATTTTAACGAAATTTAGCAATGTCATAGTCCGGAGCACACTAATTAAAAAAATCCAAAAAGTTTTTGCTGGCAAGTAAAATTGCAATAAATATTAACATTTTAATCGCTGCAACAATAGTTTAACATTGTTTATTTAAACTCCGATTTTAATGAAATTTGGCGATGTTGTAGTCCTGAGCAAACTGTTTACAAAAATAAAAATAGATTTTGGTGGCAAGTAAAATTGCAATAATTATTTACATTTTAATTGCAGCAACAAACTTTTAATATTTTTTATTTATTCTCCGATTTTAATCAAATTTGGTAGTAATGTAGCTAGGATCACACTGACTATATAAATGAAAACAGTTTTGACTGGCAAGTAAAATTGCAACAATTATTAAGCCAGCCATAAACTTGAAATATATATTTTTACTCGGATTTTAATAAATGTTGGTAATATTATAGTCCAGAAAACGCTGATTCTAAATATTAAAACAAATTTTCACTAACAAGTGAAATTGATTAAATAAATAATTTTATTTTTGGTCGGATTATATTCACAAAACGTACCAAAAGCATTACTCTTACGGATTACATAAGCGGGAAAGGTATTCTAAATGAACCTCATTAGGAAAAACCGCTCAAAGGACATGGTATTAAAATCTTAGTAAATTCACTCGAACAACAAGGTTAGGAATTACCTAATTGGATTAAATGTACCACTAGGTAAAAAGGGCGCCGAATAAGTGTCGTTAAATTTCAAAAAGCATAAAAATTGGGAAGTATCAATTCTCATTTAATTGTGTTTCGATCTTGTTTAATCTCATCGGTACGATATATCCAATAATGGAAATCGTAGATGTTTCGGACTATGACATTGCCAAATTTCGTTAAAATACAAGTAAAAATAAAAATTGTTTAAACTTTATGGCTGGCTTAATAATTGTTGCAATTTTACTTGCCAGCAAAAACCTAATGAAATTTGGCAATGTCGTAGTTCGAAGCACACTATTTGAACTACGACATTGCCCAATTTCGGTAAAATACAAGTAAAAATAAAAACTGTTTAAACTTTATAGCTGGCTTAATAATTGTTGCAATTTTACTTGCCAGCGAAACATTTTTTAATTTTTGTAATCAGTGCGATCCGGGCTATAATACTACCAAATTTTATTAAAATCCGAGTATAAATAAAAAATATTTAAAGAGTGTTGCTGCAATTAATTACTAATTATTGCAATTTTACTTGCCAGCGAAATCTATTTTGTTTTTTGTTATCAGTGTGCTTCGGACTACGACATTGCCAAATTTCATTAAAATCGGAGTATAAATAAACAATGTTGAACGATTGTTGCAGCGATTAAAATGTTAATAATTATTGCAATTTTACTTGCCAGCAAAAACTTTTTGAACTTTTGTAATCAGTGTGCTTCGGACTACGACATTGTTAAATTTCGGTAAAATACAAGTAAAAATAAAAATTGTTTAACCTTTATGGCTGGCTTAATAATTGTTGCAATTTTACTTGCCAGCGAAATATTTTTTGATTTTTGTAATCAGTGTGATCCGGGCTACAATATTCCTAAATTTTATTAAAATCGGAGAATAAATAAAAAAATAATGAAAGTTTGTTGCTGCAATTAAAATGTTAATAATTATTGCAATTTTACTTGCCAGCGAAATCTATTTTGATTTTTGTTACCAGTTTGCTCCGGATTGCAAAATTTTATTAAAATCGGAGTATAAATAAACAATGTTTAACGATTGTTGCAGCGATTAAAATGTTAATAATTATTGCAATTTTACTTGCCAGCAAAAATTTTTTGGATTTTTTAATCAGTGTGCTTCGGACTACGATATTGCCAAATTTTGTTAAAATACAAGTAAAAATAAAGATTGTTTAAACTTTATGGCTGGCTTAATAATTGTTGCAATTTTACTTGCCAGCGAAAACTTTTTTGATTTTTGTAATCAGTGTGACCCGGGCTACAATATTACCAAATTTTATTAAAATCGGAGAATAAATACAAAATATTGAAAGTTTGTTGCTGCAATTAAAATGTTAATAATTATTGCAATTTCACTTGCCAGCGAAATCTATTTTGATTTTTGTTACCAGTGTGTTCCGCACTACGACATTGCAAAATTTCATTAAAACCGAAGTATAAATAAACAATGTTGAACGATTGTTGCAGCGATTAAAATGTTAATAATTATTGCAATTTCACTTGCCAGCGAAATCTATTTTGATTTTTATTACCAGTGTGTTCCGCACTACGACATTGCAAAATTTCATTAAAATCGGAGTATAAATAAACAATGTTGAACGATTGTTGCAGCGATTAAAATGTTAATAATTATTGCAATTTTACTTGCCAGCGAAATTTTTTTGGATGTTTGTAATCAGTGTGCTTCGGACTACGATATTGCTAAATTTTGTTTAAATACAAGTAAAAATAAAAATTGTTTAAACTTTATGGCTGGCTTAATAATTGTTGCAATTTTACTTGCCAGCGAAAATTATTTTGATTTTTGTAATCAGTGTGACCTGGGCTACAATATTCCTAAATTTTATTAAAATCGGAGAATAAATAAAAAATATTTTAAGTTTGTTGCTGCAATTAAAATGTTAATAATTATTGCAATTTTACTTGCCAGCAAAATCTATTTTGATTTTTGTTACCAGTTTGCTCCGGACTACGACATTGCGAAATTTCATTAAAATCGGAGTATAAATAAACAATGTTGAACGATTGTTGCAGCGATTAAAATGTTAATAATTATTGCAATTTTACTTGCCAACGAAAATTTTTTGGATTTTTGTAATCAGTGTGCTTCGGACTACGATATTGCCAAATTTTGTTTAAATACAAGTAAAAATAAAAATTGTTTAAACTTTGTGGCTGGCTTAATAGTTGTTGCAATTTTACTTGCCAGCGAAAACTTTTTTGATTTTGGTAATCAGTGTGACCCGGGCTACAATATTACCAAATTTTAATAAAATCGGAGACTAAACAAAAAATATTAAAAGTTTGTTGCTGCAATTAAAATGTTAATAACTATTGCAATTTCACTTGCCAGCAAAAATCTATTTTGATTTTTGTTACCAGTGTGTTCCGCACTACGACATTGCAAAATTTCATTAAAATCGGAGTATAAATAAACAATGTTGAACAATTGTTGCAGCGATTAAAATGTTAATAATTATTGCAATTTTACTTGCCAGCGAAATTTTTTTGGATTTTTGTAATCAGTGTGCTTCGGACTACGATATTGCTAAATTTTGTTTAAATACAAGTAAAAATAAAAATTGTTTAAACTTTATGGCTGGCTTAATAATTGTTGCAATTTTACTTGCCAGCGAAAACTTTTTTGATTTTTGTAATCAGTGTGCTCCGGACTATGACATTGCCAAATTTCATTAAAATCGGAGTGTAAATAAACAATTTTGAAAGATTGTTGCAGCGATTAAAATGTTAATAATTATTGCAATTTCACTTGCCAGCGAACACTTTTTTGATTTTTGTAATCAGTGTACTCTGGACTACAACATTACCAAATTTTGTTAAAATTCAAGAAAAAATAAAAATTGTTTAAAGTTTATGGCTGGCTTAATAATTGTTGCAATTTCACTTGCCAGCGAAAGCTTTTAGACTTCTGTAATCAATGTGCTCCGGGCTACAACGTGACCAAATTTTATTAAAATCCGAGTAAAAATAAAAAATATTAAAAGTTTGTTTCTGCGATTAAAACGTTAATAATTATTGCAATTTTACATGTCAGTGAAAACTTTTTTGATATTTATGATCAGCGTATGCAAGAGTATAAGCTAGCCAAATTTTATAAAATTCTGAGTAAAACTAGAAAATAAATGATGAGATAATTAAAAAAAAATCAATTCATTCATCGTTTTATGTCCGTTAATATTAATGAATTATTTGACGGATGCATTTCTGAAATATTTGTTGTGTGTATATTTGTTAAATAAATTAAGTAACAGTTTGGAACAATTATTTAGATTACGCAGAGAGAAGAAATTGAAGGTACTTTCGAATTAGAAAAGCCTTTCAGAAGGGTCGGTCATAAATCTGTCAGCGGTACGCTTTTGTTCGTTGGATTTCTGACCATTTTCAGGGGTAAAAGTGTTTATCTAGCGTCAATGAATGTGCTATAACTGATCAAAAAATACTTGCCAGCGAAAAATAATAATATTTTCGTAATCAGCATAAAATTTCGAGTTTAATATGCTAATTTCATCTAAATCGGACTACATTTAAAAATCCATTGTTTTGTGGTTTTTTGTTAATAACTTTTGCAGTTTAACTTGCCAGCGAATAGTTTTTACATATTTGGATAGAGCGTTAAATTCTACATGGAATGTATAAGTTTCATGAAAATCGGAGTTGTAATTAACCTGTAATTAAGAGTAATAAAAAAATCGAATTATGCGATTTACTCATAAAGTATACATTGTATCAATTTGTGGTTAGCACTAATCTAAAGCGCAACCCTTTTTCTATTAGTGTGTGTATTTTCATTAACATCTGCTAAGTAATTATGGAGATATCGACGAACAAACATTACGAAATATACTTTATGGCTGGAAACTTTATGGCTAACTTCACAAGCGTCGCAAATTATAGCAATTTTAAACTTAAAATGCCTCCCCTGCAAAATTTAACAAAATGGACATGGAATACTACAGTTCTCACCCGACGATATGGCTTTTTTGTTGGTGTTTTGGTCAATTTTAATATAATTCCATGACTTTTCTTTAACTTTCCCGGTTTTAATGATATTCAGTGATTTTTTATTTACGTAATTTTCAGGCATTCGTCGATTTTATAATAGAGTTCAATTTCAAGTTTTGAACGGGTGTTTCCACTCCCAGGCTAAGCATGAAGTAAAATTTCGAGTTTAGAAAAGCCCCGTGAAAATTCGTCTCGGGTCGCGCAGCGACCCGAGACAAATTTTCGGGCTTTTCTAAACTCGAAATTTTACTTCATGCGCCACGCGTACAAAACACTGATTTGAAGTGAAGTTCAAAAACACACAAATACATCTTTAATCAGAGTATTATTTTTTGCAATTAATGCGAACATTATAGTCATTTTATATTTTATGTTTAAAGTTCTGCAAACTGGAAGAGCCGTAAGTTTATTTGTTCGAATTCAAAATAGTTCTGAATTCAAAATATTCATTTGTTTTAGATAAAATTCAACAAAAGGTCAATTTAAATATAATTCCATGACTTTTCTCTGACTTTCCCGGTTTTAATGATATTCAGTGAATTTTTTATTTACGTAAGTTTCAGACATTCGTCGATTTTATAATAGAGTTCAATTTGAAGTTTTGAACGGGTGTTTCCACTCCCAGGCTAAGCATGAAGTAAAATTTCGAGTTTAGAAAAGCCCCGTGAAAATTTGTCGAGGGTCGCGCAGCGACCCGAGACAAATTTTCGGGCTTTTCTAAACTCGAAATTTTACTTCATGCGCCACGCGTACAAAACACTGATTTGAAGTGAAGTTCAAAATCACACAAATACATATTTAATCAGAGTAACAGGGAATCAGGTATTTAATCTGTTATCAACGATGTTTAGTGTTAATAATAAATAATTAGGTTCTGAATATATTTGTTAAAACAACTGGTAACGATATTTATATATTTATGATTGGAAAAAAATAATAAAATCAAATTTATTCCTAAAGGATTTGTATTCGTGATTCGAAAAAACAGGATTCGAATCTTTGATTCGAATCAAATTTATCTCTTATGAATCCTTCATTCGAGTATTCGTGATTCGAATCATATTAAGTGATTCGGATTTGTGATTCGAATCCTCTTTACGAGGATTCGTCCCAGCTCTGGTATGTACTTAGATCACATAGAGAAATTCGAATGTTATAATTTTTCATGGTAGTGAAATATTTTATTATTAATAAAACTAAACTTATTTAACATAAAATAGAAAATTTAGAGGAATTTAGAGGAGGGTTTGTTTACATTTCAATTTTATCCAGGCTCCTCAAAGCTCTTAATAAAACACTTACCTAAAATGTGTAGGTATATAAAATCGTAATAATCGATAAAAATCTATTTATAAACATAACAGTAGTGTAATGTTTCCCCCTATTCTATTAATTCAGTTTGATTACAAAAACTGATATATTTATTTGTCTGATATCAAACAGCTAGCGTTATTAGATAGGTGGGTGAATTGTGTACTCCTTGGGGACCTTATAGTGTATTAAAAACAGAAAACGCTACCCGCCGTATGCGCATAATGGATTCAAACAGGACATGCAAAATGTGAATGATAATAAAAAATATAATAAATAGTGGAGAGTTAATTGTGTTTACACAACACATTTTCATACAATAATTAATTGTAAGTGTAATTAACTACATACAGTTGATCTCAGAAATTAATTGTGATAAATATATGTACTTCTGTACGTAACAAAAATGTTTTAAGTATTTATAAAGTGAAAAACAGAAATGTATCTCAAAATTGAACTTGAGATAAAAAGTTAAACTGATTTAGCACTAGTAATTAATTATCATAACTAATCACTACACATTTGTTGAGTTTTTTAGGATTGTCTTTGCTGAAATCAATTAACAAGTAAAACGTATTTTTAATATAGTAATAATTATACAGGGTGAAGCAGAGGAAACGCATATTTTTTACAGTTGGATAACGGATATCGAGTTTTATTACAAAAATAAAAACTTGCATTCAGTAATAGTACTTTTATTAAAAATTATAAAAACGAATTAAAATTAATATCGACTTTTTTCAAAATTTTATCTCATTGAGACAAGTCTCCAAATATTCATTGAAACAACTACTTCTCGAGCTAATACCCCGACATATATTGAATTATACAATGAGTATTTGAGTTACACGACAGCTCTACTGTTCTATGAATAATTTATATGCAAAATGCAACATCAGGTCAAATTATTCTCGCACCAAACTAAATGAAACATCAGGAAATTGAAATTAATTGAAAAAATTGAAAAAATTATTATAGATATTTTTATATTTTGTAAATATTCTGCAAACTATTGACAAACTCATTTTTCATTATATTAAATAGTCTTTATGTATTATTATTACATTTTTGAAATCTATACCAAGCTGTTGTTCGGAATAGCTTCAATTTCGTGACGAATGGCAATCTTGACGTCATCGATTGTGCGGGGCTTGTTCCTGTATACTCTTGATTATAAGTAGCCCCACAAAAAGAAGTCATATTTCGACAGATCGGGTGAGCGAGGGGGCCAAAGAACATCACCAAATCGAGAAATGACATGCCCATTTGTCACGAAATTGAAGCTATTCCGAACAACATGTTGGAGAGAGCCGTGCGTAACTTTCAGAAGAGGATCCAACTGTGTCCGTCAAAAAGGACGTCATCTCGAAGACATTATTTGTCGAACCAAATTAACGTCTGTAATAGTATGTAGGTTTAGATTTCAAAAAAATGCATTAAAAGTACTATTACTAAATGCTAGTTTTTTTTATCTAGCCAGGTTTAAGGGGGCATTCGCCTTAAGAGCACGAAAATAGGCTGTTTTTTGACTTTTTTTTTTCTCAGGGTACGTTCTAGATATTCGCACGCGGTTTTTCGTATCGTATTTATTCAACTTTTTTCTTTAATAAGATATTTTTTAAAGTCGGGTACGTTCAGCCCCGGCGAAGATGTCCAGGTTCAAAGTGGGCAGCTCAATTTAGCATTGGTTGGCGCGCGGCAACATAACTCTGGTCCCAGTTGTCTGAAACAAAAAAAATATCCAGTTATCCAGTTATGAAAAACATGTTCCACACTGTATATCGTTCAACTACTTCCGAAACCAAAAAAATCCGTTAAGTTCAATTTAATATTATCAGTATAAATCATCTACTCGTAATACTTATTAAACATCGCTTATGATGAAGTTATACCAGGGTTGTTTTTTTTTTCATTTTAATTAAAACAAACAGTTATTTTTTACAGAACGTGTTTTTTTCATTGAAACAGCGTTTGAAACATTAACAATTAAAAACATGTTTAAAACGTGTTTAAAACATGTTTAAAACATGTTTAAAACATGTTTAAAACACGTTTAAAACATGTTTAAAACATGTTCAAAACATGTTTAGAACATGTTTAAAACAGAACATACAGGGCATTTTTCTTTTGAGTATGCATATCCCGATAATTACAGAGTTTTTGTAATTTGCGGGAATTTGTTGTTTTAATGCGGGTAATTTAAGACTTTAAACGAGTATTTTCCACTCCCAGACTAAGCATGAAGTAAAATTTCGAGTTTAGAAAAGCCTGAAAATTTGGATTGGCCGCGTAGCGAAGCGGAGCGGCCAATCCAAATTAGGCTTTTCTAAACTCGAAATTTTACTTTATGCGCCACGCTTAAAAACAGTGATTTACAGTGAAGTTTTAAAAATACACACATACAACAACGATTATAGGCAACCTAATATACGCTAGAGTTATTGGGTTGCCTATAATCACTGTTTTAGACAATTTGTTCAGCGCAGATTTTAAATCACGTTTTATTCACATCTGCATATTAGATTGCTAAAGCCGTATATTTTAAACGTTACGATATTTCAGTGTTTTTAAGCGTGGCGCATGAAGTAAAATTTCGAGTTTAGAAAAGCCTAATTTGGATTGGCCGCTCCGCTTCGCTACGCGGCCAATCCAAATTTTCAGTCTTTTCTAAACTCGAAATTTTACTTCATGCTTAGTCTGGGAGTGGAATACCCTCGTTTAAAGATTCAAATTGAAATCTTTTAAAAAAAAAACAGCTAATGTCATAAAATTTACAGTGTGTGCATATATATTTATATTTTATTATTGTATTATTTGTATTAAATTTTTTTGTTGTTGTAGTAATTATATTTAGTTAAATATTAATTTGTAAAATGGATTTTCCGTTAAATAAATGAATAAATAAATAAATAAATAAATATGTATACCTGAAAAAAAACCTTATTTAAATCTTATTTATGCACACACAGTTGTAATATTTTATTGTAATAATATGTTGTGTTTATTAATGTAATTTGAAATATCTTCAACAATTTAGCTAAAATTTACAAACGAAAACAAAAACTCTTAATGAAGTAGTATAAAATATAATTTAGCAAATTTATGATAATAAAAAAAACGTTTTGAACAAATTTACCCTTTAAAACATGTTTTAAACGAATTTAAGGTTTAAAACAAAATCGTTTAAAGCACGACGGCTGTTTTTAAACATGTTTAAAACACTGTTTCAAAACAAAGTGTATTAAACATAACAACCCTGAGTTATATGTACCATAAAAAAAATCAGAAGAGTTATATGGTTCATATAATAATTAACTAGTATTTAGGGTCTCTTCTTATTTTGACATTTAAGTTTTTAAAAGAAGTTTATTGATATATTGGATAAATTAAATGAAATTCTGTTATGTTAACTTTTATTATTAAGTAATATGTGTGAAGATTAAGTAAAACAATTGTTTATTATATGAACATAAATACATAAAAGTTAGAAAATGGATATTTATTGTCTTAGTAGGCTTATTAATGAAGACTTATTTTTTGCAGTTTATACGAACATTATCGTTATTTTATATGTTATGTTTAAAGTTTTGAAAACTGAAAGAACAGTAAGTTTATTTGTACGAATTCAAAATAGTTCTGAATCCGAAATATTCATTTGTTTTAGATAAAATTCAACAAAATAAATTAGAAATCGTTTCAATAAAAGGTTAACCATTAAACTAGGGCATTGTGTTGTTTCTAATTTATTTATACTTTTAGAAGTGTTTCATCTTGATTCAACTTGAAGTACAATTTCGAGTTAAGAAAGAATAAGAATAATTTTAGGTCAAATATCAAAGTGGTTTAGTATACATATACATATCTTTCTTTCTGTAAGTCGGCTTATGATTGTTTTTCATTTACCAATTAATGATTATTTATATTTTCAATTATGTAAGACTAAATTTACAGTAAGTATTTTAAACATACACAATGATGATAATAGTTAAACTTTAATTAATGCAATTAAAAGACCCGCTGTTGCCGCCATTTTATATTTTATATTCAAAGTTCTGCAAACTAAAAGAACCGTAAGTTTATTTCTTAGAATTTAAAATAGTTCTAAATTCAAAATATTCATTTGTTATAGATAAAATTCAACAAAATAAATTACAAATCATTTCTATAAAATGTTAACCATTAAACCAGGGCATTGTATTATTTCAAATTTATTAATAGTTCTAGCAAGTGTTTCATCTCGATTCAATTTGAAGTGCTATTTCAAGTTAAGAAAGAATAACAATAATTTAAGATGAAAAACAATCGTTAGCTGATTTACAAAAAAAAGGATATATGTATACTCAACCACTTTGACAGGTTTAGTATACATATATCCTTCTTTCTGTAAATCAGCTAATTGTTTTTCATTTACCTATTGATGATTATTTATATTTTCAATTATGTAAGACCAAATTTATGTTAAGTATTTTAAACATACACAATGATAATAAAAGTAAAACTTTAATGAATGAAATTAAAAGACCCGCTGTTGTCGCTTAATTAAAAGTACTTATTGGACATGTAAATTGATGCGCTCATCAGTTGGCAAACAAAATATTAGTATAGGGAGCTCGTTAATCTTAATTCATCAGAACTGAGGGGGGAGCCCGAGCCGCCTCCTCCCCCACACCACCCCCCTAGCGCGGCCATCCCCCATTCCTATCCCACGTGCTATTTTCGTAAAAAAATCGAGATTCAAAGCAAACACTGCACAAATTAAAAAACGCCTGCACCAACTGAATAAATAAGTCCTTCCTAATGGTGCGAACGAATTTGACAGTTATTTATCTGTACGTCCCCATCGGTGTCAACTCTTCCTATCATTCCCATCACTCAGTTTAAGCAATCTATTTCTGATTTTTCCACCACCAACGCGATCTATTAGCTAACTAACGTGCTTTCGTTTAAATACGTAGTTATTTATAGATTTTTTTTAAAGCACGACTGAATATAACATAAAAATCTAATAGTTTTCACGTTAATTAAAATTGGAAGGTCTTTTACCCCTAAAACAACGAGATTATGATTTATTAATTATTGGGAAACCCGTTTTGATGAACAAATTTACCAAATTGCCGGTAATTGAACAAGTATACAGGGAATTTTTCTTTTATGTATACATACATATCCCGATATGTACTCCGTAAATTACACTATTCAACACTAAAAAATCAAATTAAATAAGATTTTAAATATTTCATTGTATAATTCAATATCCGGAGGTGTATTTGCACGGGAAGTAGTTGTTTCAATGGATATTTATCGTCTTAAATTGTCTTATTAATTAAGACACTGTTTGCATTTTCACGAATAGTTTTTTCGTACTTTTATATATTACTAAAAAATTATCTCAATCGGTTAATACTGTTTCTTAATCAGGTTGACTAATGAATAATATCTGTAGACATTGTATTTTATTATCACATCTAGAAGCCTGGAAATTTGGCTTTTATTGTTTTGACGTTCGCGTGAGTTGAAAAAGGCTGGTAGTTCAAAAATATAGTTGCACAACGCACAAAATTTGATTTAAGCATTAGCCTAATAGCTAATGTTTAAAATGTCACGCTGGTGTATTACAAGCCTCAATTTATTTTGCTACGTTCGTGGCGAGTTTACCCAAAAATTGAAAAAAAAAACACTTTTGGACCGTGATGTAAGAAATCAAGATAAGCGGTGGGTTCCTAAAGTGTGTTGTTTAAAGTGCTATAGGATCTCAATGGTTGGCACAGTGGTAGAACTAAAAAAATGCCTTTTGTTACACCAATGGTATGGACTGAGCCAACAAATCATGCGGTGGATTGCTTTTTTTGTCTAACGCAATTAAAAGGGGTTCCTAAAAAATCTAAACGTGGTATTAAATATGCCGATGTGTCATCAGTTACAAAACCTCAGTTACATTCCGATGATTTATTTGTTCCTGAGTGTCCTGACCAATGTTTAATAGAAACAGAAAGTACGTTAGTGTAACAGACAATATAAATCATTACTATCTTTGCCGCTCGCTTACAGTGCTTATTTGAAAGAAACATATGACGTCATGAAACTTATATTAGAAAGAATAAAGTATGAACAACATAAATGGCGAATTTGTGCAAACCTTAAAGTAGTCTCTCTGCTAACTGGTCTACAGTCAAGCTATACAAAATGTTGCTGCTTTCTTTGTGAATGGGATAGCCAAGCCCGATCACAACATTTTATAAAAGGAAATTGGCCATCACGTCGCACAATCTTTTGCTAGAGTCAGAGAAAATTATTTTGCCACAGCTACACATCAATTTCGGACTCAGAAAAAAGTTTGTAAAATGATTACACAAGGATGATTCTGCATTCCAATTCCTTAAGCAAAAGTTTCCCAAGTTTAGTGAGGTAATAATCAAAAAGGGGGTATTCGTGGGTCCGGACATTAAAAAACTAATCGACGATTTATCTTTTACATCCACTCTTAACCGAATCGAAAAAAAACATGGAATGCTTTTACTGACGTCAGCAAATATTTTTTGGGCAACAATAAATCCAAAGACTTTCGTGACAAACTAAAAGTGATGCTGGACTGCTTTCATAAAATGGGATGCAATATGTCGTTAAAACTGCACTTTCTGCATTCATACTTGTTTTTTTTTGAGAAAATATGGGAGCAGTCAGCGATGAACATGGAGAACGCTTTCACCAAGATGTTGCTGCCATCGAAAAGCGTTACCAAGGAAAATGGGAACAGAGATACCTCTGAATCCGATTATAAAAGAGAAGCCGGTTTATCCAAAAAAAAAAAAAAACGTTGCCTTTTAAATGAAACCATTAATAAAAATTGTGATTTTTGACCTGTCATTTTATCTGGAAATTGAGATGTGATGAAGAGGTTTTATTTATGTATTCCTATTATGTCAATAGCAAAGAATAATAACCACACCTTAAATAAAATTAAAAATTTGAAATTTGTTAAGTAGCGTTATCAACCATTCGTTGTTTTTGAAAAACGTTTAGATTGAAACTTCCAACAAGTGTTTATACTCCTTGATTAAGCATGACGTGACATTTTGAGTTTAGAAAAGCCTGAACGTTTGGATTTCGATGTAAAGCGTCCAAATCCAAATTTTTGAATACATTTTTGAATGATTTTAGGACTGGACGATCTACGGAAGATGGAATTGAGGATTTATTGGGTACTTGTATGAACAGTACAAACGAAAAGTAGTACGAACATGTCACGTTCTTAGACTTGTCAAAGGCTTTCGACTGTGTATCTCTTACTATTTTGTTGAGAAGCTATACATGTATAATAGCCATCCTGAAAGCTGCAGATTTTATGTTCATATCTGTCCGAAAGTAATGTGTATCAATAAATGGCCGAACATCTGATCATCTTGATACACAAATTGGGATAGCCCAGGGCTCTATTTTGGGGCCATATTTTTTAACGATTTTCCTCATTGTTTTACTGACAGCAAAGTCGTGCTATATGACGATGATTCGACCATATTAACATCTAATGATAATCTGCAGACAACTCTACACTAAAGTGAGGATGCACGGTCGAAGGTCAGCAGATGATTTCAGTCAAACCAGCTGAAACTAAATGAATCCAAGACTAATAACTTAATGTTCAGTCTATGGAATTTTGAGGGGATTGAGAGCGTGAATTTTGGTTATTCCACAAAACCGACCCGACACAAATTTTCTGGGCTTTTCTAAACTTGAAATTTTACTTCATGCGCCACGCGTATAAAACCCAGATTTTAAGTGAAGTTCGAATATATATAAATTTCACAATATTTTAGTGATTTATACGCGTGGCGCATGAAGTAAAATTTCGAGTTTAGAAAAGCCCAGAAAATTTGTCTCGGGTCGCTGCGCGACCCTCGACAAATTTTCACGGGGCTTTTCTAAACTCGAAATTTTACTTCATGCTTAGTCTGGGAGTGGAAAACACTCGTTTATAGCTTTAAAGTGAACTTAAAAAAAGAAGGAATATGTAAAGATTCATAAAGATAGATATTCTTTATACGAAGAAATAAAATCGGAATAAAATGAATGTACAGTGAATTTTTCTTTTGGGTAAACAAATGCATAAGCTGTAAATTTTCCGACAGTCGTTTTTTTTAAAGAGTTCATTTGAAGCTTTAAACAAGTGTTTTCCACTCCCAGACTAAGCATGAAGGAAAATTTCGAGTTTAGTAAAGCACTGTGAAAATTTGTCGAGGGTCGCGCAGCGACCCGAGACAAATTTTCTGGGCTTTTCTAAACTCGAAATTTTACTTCATGCGCCACTCGTATAAAACACAGATTTCAAGTGACTTGAACAACAAAACAACAAAAAACAAGTAATATCTAAGGATTTACAGAAAATAGACTGGATTTGGAATACGTATACTTAAAAGAAAAACTCCCTGTATATCCTGAATATGTACGACTCGCTAGTACCAGATGTAGCACAAGATAGTATGCCAGTAGATTTTATAATCATTTCCCAGCGTCTTATCGTGAACTTAATCTCAACAACTTTTAGCGGAATATTAAAACTGTTTTGGTAGAATTAGCTTACTATTCGCACGATGAATTTTCAACTGACAATCCTCTCATGAGATGAACATGTTTCAAACTTACTGTTCATGCCTTGTTATATTTTATATTTTTGGATATAATTTAAGTATTTGAAATAAAACAACACAGTTGGGAGGGTTTCACTTTAATTGTTGAACACTGCAAAATGTTTCACCACATACACAGTGGCTTCATCAGGCAGATGATGAAGCCACTGTGTGGTGAAATATGTCGCAGTGTTCAACAATTAAAGTGAAACCCTCGCAACTGTGTTGTTTTATTTCAAATAGTATTATGGAGTTTCATCATGTATCCGCTTTATCAATTAAATATAATTTAAGTATTTTTATCCATTTAGGTAATATCGCTTTTTACATTTTTATTTGTTCTTTTGAGTTGTGACTGTTTTGGTACGTATTTAATAAAACAAACAAAAATTGTTTTATAAAAACGAATTGAAATTAAAATTGACTTTCTTCAAAAATTTAGTCTTATTGAGACAAGTCTCCAAATATTCATTGAAACAACTACTTCTATTCAATGAATATTTGGATACTTGTCTCAATGGGACTACATATTTTTAGAAAGTCGATATTAATTTAAATTCGTTTTTATAAAACAATTTTTGTTTTATTAAATACGTGTCAGTAGAGTAAAGTTTACACAAGTCAAAAGAACATATAAAAATGTAAAAAGCGATATTACTTAAATGGACAAAAATACTTTAATTATATCTAAAAATATAAAACAACAAGTCATGAGCAGTAAGTTTAAAACATGTTCATCTCATGAAATGATTGTTATTTGAAAATACATTTTGCGAATAATAAGCTGATTCTAGCAAAACAGTTTTAATATTCTGCTTAAAGTTAATTTTGTTTCGTTCTATATATTTTGTAAATATTCTGCAAACTATTGGAAAATTAAATTTTTCTTTATGTTAAAAATTTATTTAATTCTGCATTGAATAATTAACAAAAAATCATGAAACCAAACTATTAATAGATCTAGAAATATTTCGTCACGATTTAATAAAAACACAGATGAACCTTTTTTTGTTTGTTATCTGTGAAATGTGAATACATCCGTTTAAAAAATCGATGCCTTTACAATTAAATACACAATTCAATTGAGTTGAAATGCAACGTTCGAAATGTAAATACGCGTTAATAATTTCTTCGAAAAACTAAGTACAATAATTACAGATATTCTATAAAAAAGTGTAAATTACAGTGAGTGTGTGTGGTAGTTTTAATCAATATTATTGAAGTAACAACAGAAATAATTAGAGGGGAAATTGGATGGATTTTAGGTTTATCTTAGAAAATCCTGTTCATTTATGAATGATGATTTCTTCTTTTTTTTTGATAACTATGTACAGGTTAGTAATGAGTATTTATAATTGCCAAAATTGCAAGCGTTTAATATTATACAGGGAATTTGTCATTTAAGTATGCATACCGTAAGTCCCTGGATTACTGCCGGGATGGGAGACACATTTTAATTGTCCATTTTTCGAGAGAAAGTCATTCTTTACAAACAAGTTGGATGACTTGAAAACACTAATTATATTGTGAAATCTTGAATGTACAGGGTGGGCAAAATTCGATGTTTGTATATGTTTTTTAGGAGAGTTAAAAGAGTGCATGAAACTAACGACAAAAGAAAATTTCACGGGGCTGGGAGTGGAAAACACTCGTTTAAAGGATCAAATTGAACTTTTTTATAAAACCAACAAATGTCGGAAAATTTACAGCGTATCCATAAGTATACTTAAAATAAAAATTCCCGGCATATTTAAATGAATTAAGTTATTAATAGTATTGTTAATTTTAATATGTATAACTTCAAAAATAAATCGCTACATATTAAAATAAAATACAATTCAAATAGAATTCTTATAAAAGTTTTAAATTCACTTTTTAAACACTGTTGACGGGCTGAGTTTATTTCAAATATTGAAAACGAATATACGTCATTAATGATAATATTATTTTTTATGTGTATAATTTGAAAAATAAATGGCTACATATTGAATGTACAGGGTGGGCAAAATTCGATGCTTGTATATGTTTTTTAGGAGAGTTAAAAGAGTGCATGAAACTAACGACGAAAGAAAATTTGTCCAATGTAAATCATTGTCATTATTTCGCAAGCTAAATCCCATTCAATATTCATACAATATAGATTCAACACTTCTAGAAGTTGTAACAACTTTTAAAGACTTGGGAATATTTTTCGATAACAAATTGAACTTCAATGATCACATTTCATATCTGTGCAAATCGAGCTACAGTATGTTGGGATTTATTTTAAGAAATGGTAAACCATAACCACTCATAAATTTCTATTATGTTTTCATTCGAAGCAAACTTGAATATTGCTCCATAATTTTGAATCCATATCACCATGTACATATTTGCGAAATTGAGAATATTCAAAGGAAGTTTTTAAAGGCATTATACTACAAACGTCATAATCACTACCCCGTACAAGGCTACCCGAATCATGAACTACAAAAAGAATTTAATATTCCTTCTCTTGCACAAAGACGTAGAATAGCTGAAAGTATGTTCATATATAAGATTGTACATAATGCCATACGAGACTCCTACATCTTGTCAAAATTAAATTTCTATGTTCCTAGGAAAGCAAGCAGACACAAATATACCTTTTATTGTGATAGGACAAATTCAACTCATCATCTTAATTCTCCCATCATATCAATGTGCAATACTGTAAACTCGGTTTCCAATGACATTGATTCCTTCAATGTAGGTCTTCCAAGTCTCCTGTGTCAGTTAAACTCACATTTATAATAATTATTTTCTGTTACTTAATCTAGATTTCCATTTTTTAAGTTTTTTGTTGGTGTCAATATACACTTATTCAATGTTATATAACGGGTGGTTCAGAAAATGTCCAATCATAATAAGCTTTGAAATTTGATCGTATTAATTCATACGATGAAATTGCCAGTGGATTGTCAAGAAACAAAACTCAACAGTAGCATAATGAATATGTATTTACAATTTAAAATAAATCATTAAATTGCTCCTATTCCTTGGCCATTATTATAGTTGGAGTATTATTCTGAATCGCACTGTTAGGTTATTAATAATTTGGTTATTATATTACACTATTTTATGTAGCGCGAATATATATTTTTTAATTTTAATTTATTCTGTAATTAGTTTTTTTGTAAACTGTTGGATAATAAATAAATAAATAAATAAATATTAAAATAATAATTATTATTAATAAAATAAATACAATTCAAATATAATTCTTGTAAAAGTTTCAAATTCACTTTTAAACACTGTTCACAGGCTGAGTTTTTTAAAACGATTATATTTAAATTGACTTTTCTGATATAATGTAACAATATATCATTTTCTTAAAAAAAAAACAACCAAATTCCGGTTACGTAATGGAAATAAAATCTACTTACTTATTCATATCTTATAGAATTTTAATTATTATCCCAACAATTTATTCAAACGTAATATGATACAATAAAAACGGCAAACATAATTTCCATAGCTTTGCGCATCACACAGAAAAACCGCACTTAGATCGCCACTCGGATAACTCTAATACTCACTATCACTGAATTCATACGCGTGAAACGTGGAATTGAATAAAAATCCAGAAAGGAAAGGAAAAAAACGAGCTAGAATTTGCACGATAAGATTTGCATAATAATTATAAGTATAATAAAGTAATTAGCGGAGATCTTTGCCGGAGATTTTTTCGCGGGAGTGCATAACGTGCAGAGATAATTCCCGATGATTAGAACAGTAGATCAAAACCTATATATAACGTACGTGTGTATATAAATAAGTATATAAGAATATTGCACCTCGCCTTCCAGTTGCAGTTGCATGTACAGAAGCCATATTTCACGCCGCCCTCTGATGTATATATGCGCCAGCAACCTGGAAAAATACTAAATAAAATAATAAACAATATTATATTATCCTTTATTATCACGATATCTGTTTGCGCCAACGTATATATTCTATTCTCTTTGATAATAACACTGCAGTTGGTATAATTTATTACTCCTTCGCTTTATATTACATTTATATTATTTAAAAAAATATTTCTTATTCATTTACACTATTTTCAGAGATTCAGTCTATATTATTTCTTACTGGTTAATACAAAAATAGTTTGATGTCATCAGATTACGTGTGTGAAACGAGACAGAAAACTTCATAATATGTCTGCTATGGTTTTTAGATGGAACATCCGAAAACGTATGTTCCGGTATGCAGCTTTAAAATTTTAATATTAAACGTCACATTTTGACAATGTCTTCGTAAAACCAAACCTGCAAAAACCCAGCCACAAATCGTTTTAATTAATGTGCACAATCGTTTTAATTGTGAGTTTAAGTGGTATAATTCCAATTTCCACATCTACTAAATAATTCAGGTATTTACAGAATTCAATAATGTATTTATGTTGATTTTGTGTAAGCTCAAACGAAAATGTTAGTTGAATCGAATGCGCATTCAGTAGATTTGGCCACTAGTTATTTGATTAATCTGTTAATACAAGGAATTTTTCTTTTAATTATGCATACAGGGAATTTTCTATTAGGTATACATATGCATACGCTTTTTTTAAAGAGTTCAATTTAAAACTTAAAACGAGTGTTTTCCACTCCCAGACTAAGCATGAAGTAAAATTTCGAGTTTAGAAAAGCCTGCAAATTTGGTTTGGTCGCGTAGCGCGAAGCGCGGAGCGGCCAAACCAAATTTGCAGGCTTTTCTAAACTCGAAATTTTACTTCATGCGCCACGCGTATTAAACACTGAAAGCACTGAAATATTGTGAACGAGTAAACTTCGCTTGAAATCAATGTCTTATACGCCTGGCGCATGAAGTAAAATTTCGAGTTTAGAAAAGCCTGAAAATTTGGTTTGGTCGCTCCGCGCTTCGCGCTACGCGACCAAACCAAATTTTCAGCCTTTTCTAAACTCGAAATTTTACTTCATGCTTAACCTGGGAGTGAAAAACACTCGCTTAAACTTCAAATTGACTTTTTTTAAGAAATCAACAAATATTAAATAATCAACACATAATTGGGATATATATACTCAAAAGAAAAAAATCACAAGAAATTATGGTTTAAAGCTTTTCTAAACGAAAGAACTGGGAAAAATCGTTGCAGATACAACTGTCGACATACTCTCTAAAAAATTTGAACCACACATTCCACATCAATGAGTCATAGGACATATCTCCCGAATTCCACTATAACTGCTTAATGGAGTCCAAGAATAAAACAGATTTTTTTTGTTTGTGTGGCTTATTATGTTATTACAATAAGCCCTTCAATTGTAAACTATTATTTTATTTTAAAAAGAAATATTATCATAGAATAATAAATAATATAATAATAATTTATAGTCTATAAAAAATTCAATATGTGTAGGTTTTGAATACACACACAAACATATATAAACCCGCTGAAAAAAACCTTGCACTAACATAGTTTATCCATCATGGCAGCATTTTTTTCAATCTGAAAA
This sequence comes from Philonthus cognatus, assembly GCA_932526585.2. Classification (NCBI taxonomy): domain Eukaryota; kingdom Metazoa; phylum Arthropoda; class Insecta; order Coleoptera; family Staphylinidae; genus Philonthus; species Philonthus cognatus. Next base: position 49,259,116 of record OW052247.1, on the reverse strand, counting down.
TAATGCAGAAGTATAGTCTCAAAATGGCAATAAATATGGAAAAAAGGACATCAATTTTTCTGGTGTGGAGAGGAAATGGCCGCCGGCATGCTGTTTTCCTCTCCTCGTTTTCTTGCGTTCCCTTTCCATCTTTTTCTTTGCTATTGATGTATTTTGTGTTTATAAAATTTACGAGTCGCGCGTATTTTTTTTTATGCGCGCTGCTTTGGCACCCCTCGCTGTGTTTAGATTGCCCCCGAGTAAAGCGGGGAAATCGCCCCGTATAAATCACCTTATGTACTAAAATATTAACTTAGAATTAAATGGCTTCGTTCCAAATTATAGTGTGTAATTTTAAATTGTTTTCGTCATATTTCAAAGTTATGGAAAGATTTCTCTTTGCGTCTGTTCCGAGTGTGTTTTTTTATACTTTAAATATATTTTCGTTATAAATGGAAATCAAAGATTGAGATAAAGCATTCAAGAAAGGAAATGTACTATTTATGTTTTTAACCGGATATTACCGATTTGCATTTTATAAACCTATCTTGTTAAACGACGACAATCATGTTTTTACAAATGAAAAGATTAAGTAGTACGAGTATAGTAATAAAATAAAAAACTAGACATCGATTTTTTTTCTTTCTCTTACATACGAGTGAGCATACGCTGTAAATGTTCCTACACTGATTTCAAGTAAAATTCAAAACATACTGATATGTCTAATACTGGATGATTTAAACTAAATTTAAATTTAAACACTTGGTTTGTTTCACTTATTATTTATTTAAATAAGTGAAACAAACCAAGTGTTTAAATTTAAATTTAATTTAAATCATCCAGTATTAGATTCAAAAATGTTTCACCACGCGTTAAGTGAGAAATTAATTAAAGACATACTGAAATGGTTTATACATTTATGATTTATTGCATTATTAAATAAATTATAACTCTATTTTGTTATGACAGTTAAGGTTATGTATAAGGCTTAAACTAGGACTATTAATAAATTATTAATAGTAATCTACTAAAACGTTTTATTAGTCCGAAAATGTCAACTTCATCCTTTTTTTTTTTAGGGGCAGGAAACGGAAGTTAGGGTTATTTCTGCCCTAGCACCGCAGCCGTGTGGCTTATTGTACTTCTTCCGTTACCGTAGTTAATCAAAAAGCTCTGTTTCCTTGGCTAGTCCCAGCAGCCGATCATCTTTCCCTTCTGGAAGTGGTTTGGATTCCCTTGGACAAGGTTTGCTTCCCTCCAGGTGGAAAGTGCCTCGCACTCGAATAGTATATGTGAGGCTTCTTCATCCTCTTCCAGGCATAGTCTGCATATTGGATCTTCTGTGAACAGTTTCATGTTATGCAGGTGCTTCCTTAGGGTATAGTGTCCAGTTATCAGTCCTGTGACTATTCTAAGGTTGTTTCTACTGAGTCTGAGGGCCTCAGCTTCATCCTTAGAACTGTGTTAAAGCCTTATGCTAAGGTCTATTAATAAGGCTGATTATGTTTAAAATACGTTTTAAACATGCTTTAACCCATTAAGTGCCATTGATGCGTACACGCAACATTATTAATTTTTTGTTTAGTAAATTACTAAATAAGGTAATTTGATATATTATATTGTTTGGCCTGAGTTAAAAATGTATAAAGAATAAGGTTAATATTTTGTTATTTAATTATTTCGATTATTACTCGTTTTAAAAAAATAATGTCAGTGTATTTCTAACTTCATAAAATTCCAGTGTTTTATACGCGTGGCGCATGAAGAAAAATTACGAGTTTATAAAAGCCTGAAAATTTTGGTTTGGCCTAGCGTACAAAACTCGAAAAATTCGAAATTTTACTTAGCCTGGGGGTGGAAACTCATTCTAAACTTCATATTGCACGTTTTTATATAAAATCGACGAGCGACTAAAAATGTACAGTGTATAAATTATGTACAGAGAGTTTTATGTAACACCGAACATTTTCATAACGAGCATTTTTTTTTGAAGTATCCATATGCATACGTTGCACATTTTCTAATGCACGGTTTATTAAAAGAATTCACTCCCAGGCTAAGCATGAAGTAAAATTTCGAGTTTAGAAAAGCCCGAAAATTTGGTTTGGTCGCGTAGCGCGAAGCGCGGAGCGGCCAAACCAAATTTTCAGGCTCTTCTAAACTCGAAATTTTACTTCATGCGCCACCGGTACAAAACACTGATTCAATGTAAAGTTTAGCGGTGTGTTTTAAACTTCGTAATACGTCAGTGACTTTTACCGGTGGCGCATGAAGTAAAATTTCGAGTTTAGAAAAGCCTGAAAATTTGGTTTGGCCGCTCCGCGCTTCGCGCTACGCGACCAAACCAAATTTTCAGGCTTTTCTAAACTCGAAATTTTACTTCATGCTTAGTCTGGGAGTGGAAACTGATTCTAAACTTCATATTGCACGTTTTTATATAAAATCGACGAACGACTAAAAATGTACAGTGTATAAGATATGTACAGAAAGTTTTATGTAACACAGAACATTTTCATAACGAGAATTTTTTTTTTTTAAGTATCCATATGGATACGTTGCACATTTTCTGATGCTCGGTTTATTAGAAAAATTCAATTTGAAGCTTTAAGCGAGTGTTTTCCACTCCCAGGCTAAGCATGAAGTAAAATTTCGAGTTTAGAAAAGCCTGAAAATTTGGTTTGGTCGCGTAGCGCGAAGCGCGGAGCGACCAAACCAAATTTTCAGGCTTTTCTAAACTCGAAATTTTACTTCATGCGCCACCGGTACAAAACACTGATTCAATGTAAAGTTTAGCGGTGTGTTTTAAACTTTGTAATATGTCAGTGTCTCGTACCGGTGGCGCATGAAGTAAAATTTCGAGTTTAGAAAAGCCTGAAAATTTGGTTTGGCCGCTCCGCGCTTCGCGCTACGCGACCAAACCAAATTTTCAGGCTTTTCTAAACTCGAAATTTTACTTCATGCTTAGCCTGGGAATGGAAAACACTCGCTTAAAGCTACAAATTGAATTCTTTTAATAAACCGAGCATTGAAAAATGTGCAACGTCTGCATATGGATTCAAAAAAAAAAAAATCTCGTTATGAAAATGTTCAGTGTTACATAAAACTATCTGTATATTTAAAAAGAAACATTTACAGTATGTATTACAATAAGTCATTCATAGAAATCATAAAAAAGAAGTGCAGAATTTTACCTAAAATCAACTTTTAGATAATTGCTTGGCCGTTAATGGGTAAAACACGTTTTGAACATGTTTTTAATTGTTAATGTTTTAAACACTGTTTCATTGAAAACAACACGGTTTGTAAAGAAAACCGTTTGTTTTAATTAAAATGATTTTCTTAACAACCCTGCATATAAACCAAGAGCGTAAATGAACTCTTCCGTTTTATATGCATGGATTCTGTACACTGAATTCTTTACAATTTCAGAATATAAACATTTTACCAAAATTCTCGTGAATTGTAAAACATTTACATTTGAAAAATTAATAGAATATTAATCCACGCCAACGAAATAGTTATATGCCGGGAACGCGTGTTTCCTACGTGTAAAAACCAATTTTATCGCGCATATTAATCGTCTAATTATGTCATAAGTATAAATAAAATGGCAAGTTTGTAATTTAATATATTAATTAGAGGCTATTTGCTATGGCAGGTTCTAATTTATTAATTTTTTTCGTGACACCGTACTTTTTTTTGCCCGACCAATCTGATTATACCGAACGGGGTCGCTTTATGAAGGGTGACCTGTCACACAGTGATAGTGTTGAATTATGCTAGCTGTCAAGAAAAAAGTTGAAACAAAATAATTTAGATAGGAATAATTTTATAATTTAGTTTTTATTAAAAGAAATAATTAAGGGGTAACAGTAAAATAGGCAATCTGCACTTTATGATGAAAATTACTCACTGTGTTGACATTTAAAAAAAGAATCGAAGTATCATAGGCGTAGCCAGGATTATAATCTGGTGCACTTGCACCAGAAATGTTGAACTCAAGTTCAAGCTGAACTCAAGTTCAAGATAACAGTTCCTATTGTTCTAATATCACTTTGAACTCAAGTTCAGAGTTGAACCAGTTTAACGTGGTTGGTGCAACTGCCCCTTATTCGTAGATTACATTTATTTCTCGATTGGAATACAGGGATGGGCGATGACAACAATGTCATGTCGACAATGTTATTGTCGACGCGTCGAATTTCACGTCGATGTCGACTATTCGTACAATATTATTGACGTCGACAATGTCGACAATTGTTCCTATTAGTATAACATTCGAGTTATTGAACCTAAAATGATGTGATTTTTGCAGCTAGCTTCGAAGGTAACATGATATCCAAAACTCCTAAAAATATTTATTACCGTAACATGAACATAACCTCTAAATATAATTGTTGACACTGTCGACGTTGTTGACGTTGTCGACTGCCGATGTTGTCGACGTGCTGTCACGTCGATTATAATATAAGAATTACATGTAGGAAATAAAACACGATCGTTTGAGAATTTTCACAGTTTTTAATGTCGAACACTGCGACAATTGTTTCGCCACACATTGGCTTCATCATGTTGGCCAAACCGGACGCAGCTTTGAAGAAAGGATAGCTGAACACCAAAAAAGCTACATTAACCATAAGACAACATCTACATATGCCAATCACCTCAGGGAACATAATCACAACCCCAACAACAACTTCAAACTTTTACACGGATGCGCTAAAAGCAAGAAATTAAACCTCCTTGAGCAGCTGGAAATTAACAAATATAATCAACTGGGTTTGATACTCAATGATCAAACCGACGTAAATACTTCACCACTATTAAATCTAGGTCTATAAATTGTAATGTGTAAAATTGTAAATGTTTGCATTAATTATGTCATTCTGTTAAATCATAAATATTATATTAAATTACACTGTTACGCACACCCCCTCCACAATGATTTAGTATACAAGCAACGATTTTAGTTTCATGTAATCATTACTCATCTGCCTGATGAAGCCACTGTGTGGCGAAACAATTGTCGCAGTGTTTGACATTAAAAACTGCGAAAATTCTCAAACGATCGTGTTTCATTTCCTACATATTATGGAATTTCACCAAGTAACAGCCTCATCTATCCAATGTAAGAATTACACTTATGATTGTTTCATTTAATTTACATGAATTACGGCAAATTTGGCCTATAATCTTCCGTTTTTCAACTTTCATAGATTCTTAAAAATGTTTGTGATTTTTGTTAATTTTCTTCAACTTTTATGAACCTTGATAAAACCAAATATTTCGTTGATTTGTTTTTCATTAAATAGTATTATAATATACGAATTACACTTATGGACATTTCATTAAATTTACATGATTTTTGACAAAATTGTCGTATAATATTTCTTATTGCAATTTTCGTAGATTCTTTAAAAGGTTTCTGATTTTCGTCAATTTTTATTAACCTTGATTATGCCAAATGTTTCGACGATTAACGTTTTTCAGTTTTAATCATTATTGAAGAAAATTTGGACTCGAAATAGTGATTTTCATAGATATTTCTTGAATTACAGGTATATTAGCTGTGATAAATATTAAATAATCTAAGCTTATTCAAAATACGAAATAATAAAAAAATATATACATTTTACAAGTGGGAATTCTAGTATTTCTAGGAAATTTTCAAAATTTATAATTTAAAAATGCCTCTATCGATTTTCATAAAATGTATTTATACCGGATATTAGCCAAATGTTAAAATTAAATCAGGTACTTTATAGTTTAACGTGGTTTTTCTGTTATATTCATATATTTTTGTTATATTCATTGAAAGATATTTTTAAAAATTTAATTGTTTATGTATGTGCAGTATTTTCTATGGTATTTTCAAGCAAAGTACCGTTTTATGAATGAAATAATTTCTTAATTTAAAAAGATATTGATTGACATGCTGGTAAAACTTTTGTATGTACTTTTCTAAGTAGAATACGCTGACGATATTTTTGGAAAGCTTACAAAAAATGCAATCGGCTGAAATCAAGGCAAACCATGTTTGTAAATAAAACACTTTTTACTTTGTTCAACCACTGAATCTTACATTTAATTGTGTGACTAGTTTCGACTATGTTTTGTGTTTTATTTACAAGTGTATTTAAGATGTACCACAAAGTGAACGCCTACAACACCAAACAACAAACCATGTTTATTTATATTTAAAATAACACAACTTAATATCATATCTCATTGAGGTTAAACTTGAGACAAAATCTGATTTGATTAGCATATTCTATTAAAAAAAATGTCTTGAAAAAGTGTTCAACGCATGTCAAGATTTTTTATAATAAACTTATTTCAATATTTCAAAATGGCCAAATTTTGAGTTTTTACATATAACTCGAAAACAATTGAAGATAGACAAATTTTGATTAGGCACATGAAATATGCTCTGAAAAGAGCACTGGAAGTATATATTAGTTTTTATCTGTCATTCATATGGTATCACGACAAAAGGACGCGCACATACAGACGCGCGACTTTTTGAAGCGATCATGTGGACGCGTGAAAAATGGACGTGACGTAAATTGGACGCGTCGACATATAGACGCGAGACAAATGGACGCACGACATTTGGACGCCTGTATATATTTATAGCATTCGATCATGCTTATTCCACATACTTCTAGGTTAGGTTAGGTTAGGTTAGGTTGGGAGAAAGGTTTGCAATAGAATAAATTGGGTATGCACGATGCCTATTCCACATACTTCTAGGTTAGGTTAGGTTAGGTTAGGAGAAAAGCTTGCAATAGAATAAATTGAGTAAGTCTCTTTACGCACGGTGCTTATTTCACACACTTCTAGGTTGGCTTGAGTTAGGAGAAAAGTTTGCGATAGATTTTATTTGTTTTTACAGTTTGACGATTTCGAGTTTTTATCATACTTAATTCATCTACCCCATTACCACGGGCAGTACAAAATTTGTTTTAATTTAGTGTATAATGATTTAGTTTTGGATTTGGCGCTTTTAGCGTGTCAAAATGGATGCCAATTTGCGGTACTCTCTTTCATATAGGGATACTACAAAGTACTAAAGCAATCTTAACTAATAGTAGCATCAAATGTCGCGCGTCCAAATATCACGCGTTCAAATGTCGTTGAGTCCAATTGTGGTCGCGTCCAAAAGTCGCGCGTCCAAAAGACCGCGTCCAAAAGTCGCGCGTCTTTATGTCCGCGTCCAATTTTCGTATATTCTATTCATATTTATGGTCCTCTACTTGAGGACCATCGATAATACTGCACCCTGTAAATCAACATTTGGTGAGGATACCACGTACATTTTTACAAACCTGTCGGAAGCATTATAATTTTCTCTTCATATATAATGAGGAAACTCATATTTAATTACATTCATATAATTCAATTTATTTAAACTTACATTTTTGTTAAATAAGTTATACAGAGTGGAAGAAAACGTGGTTCAATTGAACTTTAAAAACACTTGGTTTGTTTCACTGATTTATTTTTATGTTTACTCCAACTAGTTTTGACCTTAGGTCATTATCAAGGAGATATGTACAAAATTATATATCTCAGTTTATTTCTAATCCCTCTCGAAGATTCAATTAGTTACATTTAGAATTTTTTCACATATAATTTTTGTTCTGTAAATGGATTCATTATTTTTTCTTCTTTCTTTTTGCTTAGCTTTATTATTACTTACGCTATCGTTCTAATTTTGATGTTTTTCTTTAATTCGCCTAAATTCCCTCAAAAGAATTCTGAGACACAATTAATTATTGATTTATGTATGTTTATACGAATTTTTAAAATGAACTGATTTATTGTAAATGGATCCACACAACACAAGAATTTATTGTATAGCTGAGGCTGTAAGTTGTTGAAACTCCATAATATTACTTAAATAACACACTTAATATGTTTAGGTTTCAAAATAATGTTTATTGTACTACAACAATTGTTTCACCACACAATGGCTTCATCAGGTACCTGATAAAAAAAAAATGGTATGGGAGACACAGTCAAAGGCCTTCGAGAGATCAAGGAAAGATGCTGTGCATAAGTTATTTTTCTTCGAAGCAGTCATTAATCATATCTACTAAGTTGCTTATGGCGTATGCTGTTGAGCGGCCCTTGCGAAAACCAAATTGTTGTTCGCAAAGCAAGTTATTATTTTCAAAAAACTCCGACAGTTGAGTTTCAAGAATTTTTTCTAATATTTTTGAGAATATTGGCAACAGTGAGATTGGTCTATAGTTATCGGGATCAGACTGTGCACCTTTTTTTGTGCAGGTATTACTAGTGTGACTTTCAGGGAATCGGGAAAATTGCTGGCTTTTATGCACCTGTTTATCAGCTTGGTAAGCGGTGTGATGATTGTTGAAATCTCTGCTGTGATTTGATCTAAGACTTTATATGGCTGCATTGACTGTGCTAGTTGAGACTTCTTTAAAATCGAAGATTGTTCCACAAGCTGGGGGATTAGTACACATCAAATATATAGGATCGGACTCGGGTTCTGGTAAGGAATTCATGATTTTTGTTGATATTTTTGAGAAAAACTTGTTGAAGTCATTGGCCGTTATATTAGTATTTTTTTCAGTGTAGGTATTTCTTCCAGAGTTTATGATTTTCCAAACAGCCTTAGGCCTGTAGTTCATTTTTTCCAGATAGTCATTATTGTCTCTTAACCTACTGAGCTGTATTTGTTGTTTGTATAGTGATCTGTATCTATTCCGAATGTTTTTTAGTTCTGGATCAGCAAGTCTATTGTAAGCCTCGGAGATTAGGGCAAGCGTATTTCTTATGTTATATAGCAATATAACAATTAAAGCAATATAAAACTACAGAAACCATTTCAGTTAAATGCTGAGGCATTTTTGAAAAATTATTTGACCATAATTTTTGAGAGCTGTCAAATTAAATTGCGACGAACGACTATGATGCAAAGTGTAAATTACACCATTGAATTTTGGCGTTCAAATTTCGGTTGCGCCAACTGTACGTAATTTTGATGATTTTATGGAAAAACAAAAATTATTTATCAAGATTTCCATGGTTTTCAACAGTTTTTTCGAGTTACTAAAACGTCTAATGTATAATATTAATGAAAAATTATTAATTAAACTGATTACTCGGTTCTCTTTAAACTTGCCGCATCTTCACTCTTAGACGAACAATTCCTATATTAAGATATTATAAAATAGTAAAAATAAACAAATTACACTCCACATGATCCACAGGGGTTTGTAAAATGAGAAATAATGTTCATTGAATTTTTATAAAATAGTATGGTAGTTTTTATTTCTTTTACAAACTTGTTAATTCAAACTCTTATGTTAGGAGATTAAATAAAATCACCGTACACAATTCAATGCGTTTATTCCGGGGTGAAATCATTTAAGGGCTGAGTAATTGATGATGGGATCAGTGTTGAGGAACCGAAAGTCCTCTTACACCCCCCAAGTATTTAATGATGATAATCAAATACAATGGGATGGAGTCAGTGTGTGAGAGGGTGTGTGCGCTGCATCCCTGGATATAAATCAATCGTTAGTTGTTAGCAATTCGATTGATTGAATGGGTGAATCGGTGAATGGGGTGCAAACGCAGATGCGTGGCCACACGAGCGTAAATTATGAGAGGACCAGGGGGTTGGGATGGTAACGTGGAAATGCGAAAATGTGGAAACGATGCCTCCATCCACCCCACCCTACCGGATACAGGATGCGCCATTATCGTACTATGTACAATGTTATTACCAATAAATACTCATAATTATGGCGGATTTGTGTGGCTCGTGTTAATAGTTCGTGCGTTGATTTTGTTTTATTTGGAAAATGTTGCTGTTAACATTTTTCTTAAAGCGGAAACACAATCATAAAGAGAATTATACTACTGTTGTGAATTATAATTATTATATTTATCGCTATATCTGAAACCCCCGGCGGTGTCTCATATATGGAGTTTTTCTTTTAAGTGTAGGTATTCCGAATTCAGCTTATTTTCTGTAAATCCTAAGATATTCCTTGTTTTTTTTGTTTAAAGCTCCATTTGAAGCCTTAAACGAGTGTTTTCCACTCCCAGACTAAGCATGAAGTAAAATTTCGAGTTTAGGAAAGCCCTTTGAAAATTTGTCGAGGGTCGCGCAGCGACCCGAGACAAATTTTTTGGGCTTTTCTAAACTCGAAATTTTACTTCATGCGCCACGCGTATAAAACGCAGATTTCAGGTGAAGATTGAATATACATAACTTGTTACAGTTTTACGTCATTTGCACAATCATTTTTGATTTGTAGCATTCATTAGTTTGCCTGGACCACATCGGACTTTCCATAAAGTACATTAATTTTACAATATGTTAGTGTTTTATACGCGTGGCGCATGAAGTAAAATTTCTAGTTTAGAAAAGCCCAGAAAATTTGTCTCGGGTCGCTGCGCGACCCTCGACAAATTTTCACGGGGCTTTTCTAAACTAGAAATTTTACTTCATGCTTAGTCTGGGAGTGGAAAACACTCGTTTAAAGCTTCAAATTGAACTTGAAAAAAAAACAAGCAATATCTAAAGATTTTCAGAAAATTTGAAGCTTTAAACGAGTGTTTTCCACTCCCAGACTAAGCATGAAGTAAAATTTGGAGTTTAGAAAAGCCCCGTGAAAATTTGTCGAGGGTCGCGCAGCGACCGGAGACAAATTTTCTGGGCTTTTCTAAACTCGAAATTTTACTTCATGCGCCACGCGTATGAAACACTGAAATATTGTGAAATGTATGTATATTATGGGAAGTCCGATGTGGTCCAGGCAAACCAATGATTGCTACAAATCGATAAGTGATTGTGCAAATGATGTAAAACTGTTACAAATTATGTATATTCAACCTTCACCTGAAATCCGTGTTTTACACGCGTGGCGCATGAAGTAAAATTTCGAGTTTAGAAAAGCCCAGAAAATTTGTCTCAGGTCGCTGCGCGACCCTCGACAAATTTTCACGGGGCTTTTCTAAACTCGAAATTTTACTTCATGCTTAGTCTGGGAGTGGAAGACACTCGTTTGAAGCTTCAAATTTTCTGACAATCTTTAAATATTTCTAATTTCTTGAAGTGAAATTTGAAGCTTTTAACGAATGTTTTTCAGTCCCAGACTAAGCAGGAAGTAAAATTTCGAGTTTAGAAAAGCTCCGTGAAGATTTGTCGAGGGTCGCGCAGCGACCCGAGACAAATTTTCTGGGCTTTTCTAAACTCGAAATTTTACTTCATGCGCCACGCGTATAAAACACTAAAATATTCTAAAATTTATGCATATTATGGTAAGTCCGATGTGGTCCAGGCAAACCAATAAATGCTACAAATCGATAAATGATTATGCAAATAATGTAAAACTGTAACAAAGTACGTATATTTAACTTTCACTTGAAATCTGTGTTCTATACACGTGGCGCATGAAGTAAAATTTCGAGTTTAGAAAAGCCCAGAAAATTTGTCTCGGGTCGCTGCGCGACCCTCGACAAATTTTCACGGGGCTTTTCTAAACTCGAAATTTTACTTCATGCTCAGTCTGGGAGTGGAAAACACTCGTTTAAAGCTTCAAATTGAACTCTTTTAAAAAACAATGAATGTCGGAAAATGTACAGCTTATGCATTTGTTTACCTAAAATAACAATTCACTGTATATCTATTTATAATTAAATATAAGAATATTTACATTCTCTACGTAAACTAAACTAAAACTAATCTGTGTTATCATAAATAACCCGAACTGAATTTAATTAAGTCAAACAACAATGCATACTCCTGGTGAATTTTAAAAACCTCGCCATTCGGCAAATTCATACATAAATATGTGGACTATTTGACGTTATTGCAACGTCGTGACGTCGTAAATAACGCGAGACGGTCGCACACGAAAATTTCTCGTCGTAAAAAGGGCATCCGGCAAAAATCCGTGCGAACATATTCCGCACGTAATTTATCTCCGCTGTTTTACATATTTCTCCATTAAGATCGCGTAAATACATCCGTGGTGCTTCTGCTTAACGTTTTATATGATTCAGAAACTCCGAAATCCACAATTCAAATCGATACATATGTATATGTACTGCATATGTACGAACATTTTACATACTGTGTAGGGAAAATTGCAGTTTCTTTGCAATATTTACGGATGTGCATCAGAAATGTGCTGAATGGAAAGTTTGCAATTATTAATATTAATGTAATTTATTTATGTTATTAGGGGGATAGGCCACTCTAGACTAGGAAAAAAAAGCTAATTTTCTAGATTTAAAAAAAATAATCTAAAAGTACTACTTGAAATCTGTTTTTATATATTTATTCTATGCACATTGAACTTTAGTTCTAAATTTTTTCAAACGAACATTTTTTAAAATTACGTCACAAAATAAAGAAAATGCAGGTCCCTCTCGGAGCGTAGAGCGAAACGGGCGAAAAGATCCTTGAAACAGCAAAGGACCTGGAAAAAGAAAGTAAAAACATTTACTTTCTTTTTCCAGGTCCTTTGCTGTTTCCAGGATCTTTTCGCCCGTTGAATCTCTGATTTATACTCTAAAAAAAATATGGGCCGGATTTTAAAATTTTTTATTCTAAACAAAATGGGGCACGTTTGAAAAAAAGTTAATTTTTCGGGCTTAAGTTATTAAATAAAAGAATTGAGTCTCCTTTCTTCACAGGATTTATTTAAAAATCGCAAATGTACATTTCGGTCACGATGTGACCATTATCAATGCTTAACTATTTACAAAAACAAACGGAAAATTTATACCAATTTCGGGCTTAAATTTTTACATAAAAACATTCATAAAAAACGAATGAAGCACTTTAAAAAACAGCCCTCGTATTTCTGTAATATTTTTTATATAGGTTAAGGAATAAACAGATTCAGGCTGATAGATTAATTAGTGTTTGAGATTATTTTTTCGCCTGATTTTAAAACATGGTTTCGAGAAAAACGCGATTAAAGTTTTGACTCATAGTTTTTCATAGAAATATTGTATTTACCTCTAGCCTGCAATGCCTGCGCCATAAAATTGACCTTCCAGATTAATTTCCTTATCGTCCTGATCCTTTCTTATTGATTTCTGGCCCATTTGAGCCTCTTTTGCAGAATCAGTCAGCGCGAACTTTTTTTTTCAAACGTGCGCCATTTTGTTTAGAATCAAAAATTTTAAAATCCGGCCTGTATTATTTTAGAGTATACATCAGAGATTCAGAAAACATTTACTTTTTTGTTCCAGGTCCATTGCTGTTTCCAGGATCTTTTCGCCCATTTTGCTCTACGCTCCTAGAGGGACCTCCATTTTCTTTATTTTTTGACGTCATTTTTGAAAATTTTCTATTGCAAAATTTGGAAATAAAGTTCAAAGATCATAAAGTTCAATGTGCCTACAATAATGATATTAAAACAGTTTTTAAGTAACACCTTTCGATTTTGTTTAAAAAAATCTATAAAATTACCTTCTTTTCCTAGTCTAGAGTGGCCCAGCCCCTTAATTGTAGCGTTAGAAAGATCGAATATAAAACAATCGTTCTGATCTCAACGTTAAATATCTCCAACAGAGTTTAACTCTTTATAAAAAAGTCAATAATTAATGTTTTATTTTATTTCTTGATGTAGGTTTCTACACCTTGGTTAAACAGGGGGTAAAATTTTGAGATTAAAAAGCCTGAAAAAATACGGCCAAAGATATCAGAAATTCTATAAATATAAATCAAAAATTTTAAATTATATAAGAAATTTAAATTTTGAACTTCACATCAAATCAGTGTTTTGTACGCGTGGCGCATGAAGTAAAATTTCGAGTTGAGGGAAGCCTGAAAATTTGAATTTGCTTGGGCGAGACTCGTTTCGCTTGAAATTTTACTTCATGCGCCACGCGTATAAAACAATTTAATATTGTAAAGTTCAAATTACAAATACGACTGTAGCAATTTGCTTTGGGATATACATATTTACTAATATATTCATACACTTTTTGTTGTAGCTTAGGATATTATCTTTATTAAACTATACCTTTTTAACTTCAAAGTGAGAACAAACAACTTCAAATTGGGAACAAACAATTTCAAATTGGGAACAAACAATTTCAAATTGAAAGCAAACAATTTCAAATTGAAAACAAACAATTTCAAAATGAGAACTACCAATTTCATGATGAGAATAAACAATTTCAAATTGGAAAAAAAGCAATTACACAATTTTATGTCAAACAGTTCAATATTTCATTTTGTTTCTTGTGATATAATTTTTCAATATATTATAAAGAACGAACAGAATATACCGTGCGATCCTTTAAATCAGTGGTCTCCAAACTACGGCCCGCGGGCCAAATCCGGCCTGCGACTTGCATGAATCCAGCCCGCGATTGTTTGTAATTTTTTTTGTAAATGTCATATTTTGAAAGATTGTAACAATTGTTCCTTAAATTTTTCATAATTTTATAAAATTAATCGGATCTTGGCCGACTTTATTATGTAGAATTGTATTTGTGGCCCGCAAAGAAGATAGTTTGGAGACCCAGGCTTTAAATGATGATTTATAGTAGGCGGCATTTTTTGTGCGGTTATCCAAAATTCTAATTGAATGATCAAATACATTTGAGGTTATGGTAAACTTGTGTTAACAGTCAATAGCGCCAATCTAATTTAAAATTCAAATACTTAACCCTTTAACTACCGGTACTTTTTTGAATTGCATTTCAGACAGACAGAATTATTTTTTACCGTAAAAGTTAGTGGGCGTTTTATAAATCATAGTAAAATAAAAATATTGCAGTATATGCTGCTTCAAATTTGCTTAATGTCATAAAATAAAACAAAAGTTCAACTGACTTATTTATGCTGAATTGCCAGATCGAGCAACTTCTGTCAAGCTGCTTATTGACGACACAAATTTTCTGGGCTTTTCTAAACTCGAAATTTTACTTCATGCGCCACGTGTATAGAACACAGATCTCAAGTGAAAGTTAAATATACATACTTTGTTACAGTTTTACATTATTTGCAAAATTAGCGTCCATCATATTTGAAGCATTAGGTAAGAATTTTATTTAATATACACAATTCCATTTGTTTCTGGATCTCGCCTAGCCATGCTTTCGTGTTGTTATGTTGCAGTATCAACATTTACATTTTTTATTAGTTGCCACTCCTGATTCCTTATTTTAACAGTGTTGCAATAATTTATGATATCATAAGTAATCCTCTTTTTAATTTTGAAGAGGTTTATTGTTAATCTTGCAACAATTATTTCGCCACACGGTCGCTTCTTCGAGCATTTTATTATTAAATCAAATTTCTGTGATCATTGTGAAAAACTTATTTCGGATGACTGGACAAAACACATGGGGAACCTTTCTTTTGAAACCATTCCTCCTTTTATTATTTCGCTTGGGGAATCTGGCTCAGAACAAACATCAGAAGATTCAGATGCTCTTGACTAAATAATAAAAGTGGAATGAGGGCTTAAAAATTGTTTGACATGAAAATTATCAGTATCACAAGAGGGTGGGAATAAATTTGCAATTCTACAAAAAAATACTGAGGGCCAACAGAAGAGAGAATGACTAAAATTAAGGTGGATGGATGGAGTTGATCGGGGAAGACCCAAGCGAGAAATACAAATGGATGACGAAATAAGTTTGCAGAGCCGAATTCATTATATTTGTTATATACAATATTATTGCTGTGTTTGTATGTACAAAAACCAAGTAGTAAATTTTGTTAATCTTAAAACTGCATATTATTATCCTTTTATATCTGAAAATTTGTAAAACAGGCAACAGTGTAAGATCACAATAGTCAGAAATTATAACCTTAAAATCGAACATCTGACAGTGACATTTAAAAACCCTGATTTAAAACACAACCAGCCCCATTTACAATACTTAAACTGTCACTTTTCCATAGCTAGGCGAGATCCAGAAACAAATGGAATATATAATATGAGCACCGTATCTGGCGCATTTAGCAACAGTTTTGTAAAGTATCAATTAAAATAGATTCTAGCCGCAGTGGACGATACTCGGTTTGAGTAATATTTGCTCTGTCCTCTCCAGCCAGAATATTTGGCATTTGAACGATCTCTTTTAACATCAGCTTTTAAGGTTGACCATGCACGTTCGATAGCATTATACTTTAGACTGTATGATCCAAGTCTCAGTATTTGATGGCCATTAATTCATCTTCTTGAAAAACGTCTTCAATTGAACTAAGGCAAGGAGCATTATCAATTACCAATACAACTTTTGACTGATACAAATTTTCAACATTTCGAAGGCAATATCGCACACAATCCTTTGCTTCTGGTCTCTTGAATGCTCCTCTTCTAATTTTATGATGAATACTTTCGCATAACGTCGAATACCATAAGATCAAATCCCATTAGGTCGAAGCGAGAAGGTAGAAGCCTCATAAGGTCGAAAACAAGTTTGGGCGCTTTCAAACTAAGATTTAAAATTTTCGTTTGACAGTTGTAAGTGAAATTTCTATGTGAACAACTGAAAAATGGAAAAGTACAAATATCATAAAGTTTTCTCTAAAGGTTTTTCAGTCTCCATCTCTTCAAATAACTAAGATCCCCATACATTCTGTCGAAATATATATGGTAGTTTTTTAGTAGGATAGAATATTGCAAATAAAACTTAGGTAAAAAATTACTGTCAATTTATGTGTTTTTTTTTTAAATTATTGTTTTACGGCCAACTCAATTTGAAATTGATTATTCCCATTTTTAAATTGTAGGTTCCCAATTTGAAACTGTTTGTTCCCAATTTGAATAGATTTGTTCCCAATTTAAAGTTGTTTGTTCTCAATTTGAATTTGAGAAGGTATAGTATTAAATCGTGATTTGAATAACGAGTAAATTGTATTATAGATACATAACCAATTTTTCTTCCTTTTTTCGCCTGGCCATTTGGTAGGTAGAGAATTCCCCTCATTACCCCCATTTCACATACCTGTACACCCTGCATATTGTAAAATTATATTTATTTTATTAAATCTGTAGAACAATAATTTTGTTAAAATAATAAAACCAGGAATTAAAATAATCTGTTGAATACTTTTTCGGGGGTAAAATCGCCAGACTCGCGCACATGTTCTGTTAATTACGACCAGTTAGCATGTGTAATAATGTGTGCAAAGCGGCACAATACACATGTTAATTAAAATGTCATTAGATGAACCGAGAGATGTTATCTGACATTCCAACCGTAATGTCGCCACCACACATGAATTTATTGTTATCATTATTCCATTTCTGGATGCAGAAAATTAAACATGGACGTGCGTATTTAGTGGGGAATGGGGGAGACCGTTTCCGACCGATTAATCCGTCAGTCCGATTTTCCCGAAAATTTTTCACGCAAATATCAATTAAAGCGCTGGATTATTATTATTCCATTAATTTGTATGTTAATAATAATATGTGCGAGGATTAAAATTTAATGGATTATTATAATAATTCCAATATTCGTTTGATGCATAATATACGAAATTACTGCGAATGTTATCATTTTAATTTAAAAAGTAATCAATTTAATTATAATTAATATTCAATAAGCATATGGTAAAACAGATTCTGTAATAAAAAATTAAACCATTTTAGCATTTTATTAATTTAACATACTTTTAATGAAGATCGCTTGTATTTTGGAAAAGAATCAGTTTAGAAAAAATCAATTAAAAAGAGGGAATTACTTACGAAAATACAATAGAATGACTGCTGTTAAAAGTTCAAGAGATAATAACGAAACATTTTCAAAACTAGAACTAGCGCTACTATTTAGTGTGAAGTTCGAACTATATATGGTACTTTTGTTTATGTTTCAGCTAGATTTAATGTTTGATATGACGATCATGGTGAACATGTGAAAACTTAAGAAGCACATCTTTGTCGTTTCAAACGCCCATACAGCTCATATAAAAAAAAAATGTCTAGATGAGTGTATATCTGGACATCAAGATTTTTTAGGCAGGGTCTTTACCTACGGGACCATATCAAAACATCTACACTATTATTGCCTACCAGTATGCTGGTCTGCTATCCAGTGAAAAATATATCGTTATATCATAATTTTGATAACCACTTTTGAATTAAAAAAAAATAGAGAACATTATATGTACTCAGTTTTAGAGATTTATCTGTAATACTTTGCAGATTATTTTTTCAAAATTGCATTTATGGACATTCTTCGTCAAGACCGCGTGGACGTTTTGATCGGGTCCTTTTACCTACTAGGCTACTAACGCCACCCCAATTTTAAACTCTTTATGTATATAAGGTGTCAAATTGTTTAGAGGGAATGGCAACGCTATACTGATGAAAGATTAATGTCGAAACGCGTCTATAGATGGCCTGAATAATTTGGCCCAAATGTGTAGTAGGTTACTGTATGTAACAGCTTACACTTGTTGTATAATTTAATGTCCGTCGGAGTATTAGCTCGGGAAGTAGTTGTTTCAATGAGTGTTTGATATAGTCTTTGTAAGACTAACTTGTTGTAGATTGCGGAAAGAATCGCACTTTTAATGTTTGTAGTATTCTGCAACCAAGAATTGGCAATTTCATTTATACTTAATGTATATGTTCGTATTTGTTCGAAATTCTTGTCGTTAAATGAAATGAGCTATAGCCTACAATGAAGTATAGTGAAGTATGGAATAAAATCATTACAAATCCTTAACAAGCATTGTCGAGGAATTAGACTTTGTTCAAAAATTACCAAAAAGTCCAAGAAACGTTGGTTTTATTTCTATAATCTACAAAAATTCTTTTGTTTTGTTTTGTAAACCTCAAATTATAAAGGTTATTACAGTCAAAAACAAAAATGTTATAAATAGAGTTGGGCCAACTTTAAAATAAACGGCTCAATTATAAAAATGAAAACGTGAGATCAAACATAAAACAAAGCTGAGTATATTTCAAACTTCACTTGAAATCAGTGTTTTATACGCGTGGCGCATGAAGTAAAATTTCGAGTTTAGAAAAGCCCCGTGAAAATTTGTCGAGGGTCGCGCAGCGACCCGAGACAAATTTTCGGGCTTTTCTAAACTCGAAATTTTACCTCATGCTTAGTCTGGGAGTGGAAAACACTCGTTCGAAATTGCAATTTAAACGCTTTTATGTCCAGCTTTTTCGTAAACCGACAAAACAATGTGACATTCTTGCGTGTTATTAAACAATTGCTAACTTCTTCTTACGAGAGTTCAAAAACAAAATCAAATTAATTCAAATTTTGATTTTTAACCCTCGTAAGAAGTTAGCAATTGTTTAATAACACGCAAGAATTTCACTTTGTTTTGTCGGTTTAGAAAAAGGCCCGACATAAAGGCGTTGAAATTGCAATTTCGAACGAGTGTTTTCCACGCCCAGGCTAAGCATGAAGTAAAATTTCGAGTTTAGAAAAGCCCCGCGTAGAAAATTTGTCGAGGGTCGCGCAGCGACCCGAGACAAATTTTCACGGGGCTTTTCTAAACTCGAAATTTTACTTCATGCGCTACGCGTATAAAACACTGAATTCAAGTGAAGTTTGAAATATACCCAGCTTCGTTTTATGTTTGATCTCACGTTAATATTTTTATAATTGAGCCGATTATTTTAAAAGTGTTGAATGCAGAATTCTACAAGGTAAATGAATATCTACAGATGGAAATATAGATTTTCTTATCCTTTTTTTTCTCTTCATAGGTACATGTGTTTTCTATTATTTTTTTGTTGTTACTATAGACAATACTGTTATGTTAATTATTTACTTTGACACTATTTCCTTTATGTTCACTGTATGTACATTATTTTGATCATTTTGGGAAATAAAGCATATGTTATTATTATTGATAACTCCATTTTTGAAATTTTTGTTTTTGACTGTAATAACCTTTATAATTTGAGGTTTAAACAATTTGTGGTTAAGTATGTTCAAAATATATAACATATATTTTGAATATACTTAACCAGAAATTGTTGTTTATGACAGAAAACCTCAGCGCAAGAACAAGGCTTTGAAATAATGTAATCTTCAAACTTAAATCAAATCTTAAATCTTAATTAAATGTAACTAATTTTTAGGGGTGTTTAATAACTTACTTGAAATTTTGTTGTTGAAACAATTGATTATAATTTTTTTAAAATAGGTGACACTTTCACGAAACAAAAATTAAATAATAGTGAAAGAATGAGGCTTTGGAATTATGTAACCTTCAATTGTTTTAAAACTTAAATCAAAGATAAATCTTAATCTAATGTCACTAGTTTTTTGGTGTGTTTGTTAACTTACATAAAATGTTGTTGGTGAAACAATTAATCAAACCTTTTTTCAAATGGGTGATATTTACCCGAAACAAAAATTAAACAACAGTAAAAAACGAGGCTTTTAAATAATGTAATCTTCAAACTTAAATCAAAGCTTAAATCTTAATTCAATGTGACTAATTTTTAGGGGTGTTTCTTATCTTACATAAAATGTTGTTGTTGAAACAATTGATCATATTTTTTTTCTAATAGGTGACACTTTCACGTAGCAAAAATTAAACAATAGCGAAAGAATGAGGCTTTGAAATTATGTAACCTATAAATGTTTCAAAACTTAAATCAAAGCTTAAATGTTAATCCAATGTCACTAGTTTTTAGTGTGTTTGTAAACTCACATAAAATGTTGTTAAAAGCATTAATGATTTTTTTTTTTCAAGTGGGTGATATTTACACGAAACAAAAATTAAACAACAGCGCAAGACTGAGGCTTTGAAATAATGTAATTTTTAAACTTAAATCAAAGCTTAAATCTTAATTCAATGTGACTAATTTTTAGGGGTGTTTATTAACTTACATAAAATATTGGTGTTGAAACAATTGATCATCATTTTTTTTAAATAGGTGACACTTCCACAAAAATTAAACAATAGTGAAAGAATGAGGCTTTGGAATTATGTAACCTTCAATTGTTTTAAAACTTTAAACAAAGCCTAAATCGTAATCCAATGTCACTAGTTTTTTGGTGTGTTTTTTAACTTACATAAAACGTTGTTGAAACAATTAATTATTTTTAAATAGGTGATATTTACACGAAACAAAAATTAAACAACAGCACAAGAACGAGGCTTTAAAATAATGTAATCTTCAAACTTAAATCAAAGCCTAAATCTTAATTCAATGTGACTAATTTTTATGGGTGTTTATTAACATACATAAAATGTTGTTGTTAAAACAATTGATCATCATTTTTTTTAAATAGGTGACACTTCCACAAAAATTAAACAATAGTGAAAGAATGAGGCTTTGGAATTATGTAACCTTCAATTGTTTTAAAACTTTAAACAAAGCCTAAATCGTAATCCAATGTCACTAGTTTTTTGGTGTGTTTGTTAACTTACATAAAATGTTGTTCAAACAATTAATCAAATCTTTTTTCATATGGATGGTATTTACACGAAACAAAAATTAAACAACAGCGAAAAATCGAGGCTTTGAAATGATGTAATCTTTAATTGTTATTAAACGTAATTCAAAGCCCAAATCTCAAGCCAATGTCACTAATAATAATAATAATAATAAAAATTCTCTATTAACGGACAAGCCATTTACAATGTAGAGCCAAAAACATAAAACTAAAATGTAAGACACAAAACATGAATCACAAATATGCACAAATGTTAATGTTTAGTTGTTTGTGTCAGCTTTCATAAAATTTGTCTCAGAAACAATTGTTATGATCTATTTTACAAAAATTGATATTTTCGTGCAATACATGCGAGTGCAGGAATAATTAATGATGTTTATAATACGATTATAACAATAAAGGCTATACAAATTTAATTATATCCTTTTTTGAAAAATGTTATTTAACGCCGTCCGAACAATTCCAAGAAATCATAATTAAATATTTAAAAAGATCACAGGAAGTTTTCCATAATGATAAAATAATAACGAGAACACTTTGTTGGTTGCCGATGCGTGCGGCTTTCGCTTATCAAGGTTTTCAGAAACCACGATGACACACAATGCGTAACATGAATTGTAAATATAAAAAGATCCTTTAGATTAGTGCATGGTCACCAAAAATATATATTTTTTTAAATGGTTATTGTAAAAATAAAAATAAATTGATAGAAAACTGACAAATAGCAGTTTTTTATATAGACCTTTAACTAAAGGAGAAATGCACATATACATAGAATTTCTATTTTAGTTGTACATTTTTTGTTTATGTTTTTGTTGTTTAATTTAAAGCTTCTAACCAGTGTTATCACTCCTTGATTAAGCATGAAGTAAAATTTCGAGTTTAGAAAAGCCTAAAAATTTGGTTTGGTTCTAAGAGTTTAATTTAAAGCTTTAAGCGAGTGTTTTCCACTCTCAGACTAAGCATGATGTAAAATTTCGAGTTTAGAAAAGCCCCGTGAAAATTTGTCTCGGGTCGCGCAGCGACCCGAGACAAATTTTCTGGGCTTTTCTAAACTCGAAATTTTACTTCATGCGTCACGCATATATAACACTGATTTTAGGTGAGGTTCAAATATGAATAAAGTTCTCAATAGTTAAGTGTTTTATACGCGAGGCGCATGAAATAAAATTTCGAGTTTAGAAAAGCCCAGAAAATTTTCGGGCTTTTCTAAACTCGAAATTTTACTTCATGCGCCAAGCGTATAAAACACTGAATTCAAGTGAAGTTTGAAATATACCCAGCTTTATTTTATGTTTGATCTCACGTTAATATTTAAAGGTTTAAACGAGTGTTTTCCACTCCCAGACTAAGCATGAAGTAAAATTTCGAGTTTAGAAAAGCCCCGTGAAAATTTGTCTCGGGTCGCTGCGTGACCCGAGACAAATTTTCTGGGCTTTTCTAAACTCGAAATTTTACTTCATGCGTCACGCATATATAACACTGATTTTAGATGAGGTTCAAATATGAATAAAGTTCTCAATAGTTAAGTGTTTTATACGCGAGGCGCATGAAGTAAAATTTCGAGTTTAGAAAAGCCCAGAAAATTTCACAGGTCTTTTCTAAACTCATAATTTTACTTCATGCTTAGTTTGGGAGCGGACAACACTTGCTTAAAGCTTCAAATTGAACTCTTTTAAAAAACAACGAATAAATTTGCAAGTGAAAACCCCGTAAGCCAAAGGATATACAGGGAATTTTTCTTTCAGGTGAACATGTGCATAAGCTGTTAATTTTTCGACATTCGTTGTTTTTTAAAAGAGTTCAATTTAAAGCTTTAAACGAGTGTTTTCCACACCCAGACTAAGCATGAAGTAAAATTTCGAGTTTAGAAAAGCCTTGTGAAAATTTGTCGAGGGTCGCGCAGCGACCCGAGACAAATTTTCTGGGCTTTTCTAAACTCGAAATTTTACTTCATGCGCCACGCTTATAAAACACTGATTTCAAGTGAGGTTCAAATATACATAAAGTTCACAATATTTTTGTGTTTTATACGCGTGGCGCATGAAGTAAAATTTCGAGTTTAGAAAAGCCCAGAAAATTTGTCTCGGGTCGCTGCGCGACCCTCGACAAATTTTCAGGCGCTTTTCTAAACTCGAAATTTTACTTCATGCTTAGTCTGGGAGTGGAAAACACTCGTTAAAGCTTCAAACTAAACTCTTTAAAAAAAAGCAACGAATAACTAAAGATTTAAAGAAAATAAGCTGAATTTGTAATACGTATACTTTTAAGAAAGACTCCCTGTATGCACATAAGTGCAAAATTTATAAAATTGGTGATAGAAGTATTAATCTGGGATTTAGATTGATTCAATTATTATTCGTTGAAACTGTATTGGTAAATAATACTTATTTTTTTAAACTAAAATATATTTTCCTAAAATCAAGTTTTATGCATCCCTTTGCTTAAAAATAATATTAATAGTTATGAAATTAATTTTGAACTTATACACTATTGTGTGCCAGCACTACATACGTTCACTGTACTTTCTATAATTACATTTTTATGTGCAAATAATTATTGTAATAATGGTTAACTATTAATTCCGTTTCTTTCACTAGTCGTAGGAAAAGTTGACTGTATAACTCTAGTAGATATGACTTATATCTCACTCGGCATTTGGGGCACTCGCTTACGGTGTCGTGCCCCAAACTTGCCATCGTGAGATATAAACATCATATAATGGTTTGTAAATTAAATTCACTTGGTTTTGTTTCACTTATATGTATTTTATTTTCTACTAGTTTCGGCTTAATGCCATTATCAAGAATGATAATGGCATTAAGCCGAAACTAGTAGAAAATAAAATACATATAAGTGAAACAAAACCAAGTGAATTTAATTTACAAACCATTATATTTTAAAATGTTTTACCAAGTGATTAATGATCATATCCACTCTTGTTGTACAATATACTATAAAAATCTCAATAGAATAAAAATACTTGTAGAAAGCAAGATAAATCGAATGTGTTGTTTTTATAAATATTTTGCGAATAATAAATGGCAAAGTCACCTTTATTTTGTTATTTTTTTAAATATTCTTCGAACAATAATTGGCAAATTCACTTTTATTTTATTCTTATTTTTTTTTAAATATTCTGCGAATAATAAATGGAAAATGTACCTTCATTTTATTGTTATTTTTGTTGTAAACAAAATCATTATTGTTAACTCATTTGTCCTGTTAATGTGGATTTTTTGTTTATATGATTATATTTTAATTAGTTTACTTATTGAAATAATATTTATAAAATTATTTTAAGAATGTTATAGAAAATATCTCGCTTTTGAAACTTAAATACAAGGTGATAAATTATGTTATACAAGACAACTTAGTGACATTTAATTGCACCTACAGAAGCAAAAACACCTGCTCTATATAAAACCCACACAAACACAATTCAATAAAAGCCCGCATGCATTGAAAAAAGATGGGAAGCACAACGTAGGTTTACGTGCACAAAAGCTTGGCAATATTTAGATGTCATCAGTAATTTGTATCATAACAGTGGGTCATTGAAAAGCAACATCAGGTAGTCGGGGCTAACTGTTTTTTTTTTGTTAGGCAATAATCGTAAAATCTTAGCAGGTACGAGGCTGTTATCCCTTTAATTGAAATCAGTTGATCTTTCCACGACATTGCACAAGGATCGTCGACGGCTACCGTTCGTTCAGACGTTTTAGTCGTTTTGGACAGTTTTCCCATTGATGCAGATCGTTTTCATTTCATTTTCTTTTCTCCCTCGCCGCCTGTCTCTGATGGTTATTGGTTATTCTTATTACTTTCGACTAAATGTGATGGACTTACGTTACGTTTACCTCTTTACTTAATTTTCATTAGAATTAATCTCATGATAAAAATTTACACAGAGCTTATTTTATCAATATTTATATTCCCTCTGAATACTTATTAAATACGCGAGTTTAAGGCATTGTACTAACTGTTTCATATTGTATTATAGACTAATATATTTGTTTGTTATGTCCCCACATACATTTTATCCTAATTTTACACATATTATTTTATTTATTCCCATATATTTTAATACAATAGACATATTTTTATATACTTGATCAGCTATTTAGTTTTACTTTATAATTATATAGATAATTTTAATCATTAAGTATACTTTATATATCTCGTGTTCGACAAAGCCAAATATGTATTTACATTATTTTTTGGAAATAAACATTATTATTATTATTATAGACAACTAAACACACATTTCAAAACAATAGTTCAGTTAAAGTCGTATTAAACGTCAAATTCTGTGAAATATTTTACCGAAAATGTATAGGAATAAAGACAACAGTATTTAATTTTGAGTCGAATTCACTTTAAGTGATTTGAACCTTAGATACTTAAATCGAATTTTGTAAGACCTGCAAAAAAATCTATGGGAAACATCTAGTAAAAGAAATGTTTTGTCTCGTGACTGATGTTGACAAGAAGGGGTCCTTGTCAACATCCTGACTATAGTCAACACATTTCAAGCTAATGGAATATTTCACAAATTCTTCGCCATTCACCTACCTCAGTGGTCTCCAAACTACGGCCCGCGATTTGCATGAATCCGGCCTGCGATTGTTTGTAATTTTTTTTGTAAATGTCATATTTTGAAATATTGTAACAATTGTTCCTTAAATTTTTCATAATTTTATAAAATTAATCGGATCTTGGCCGACTTTATTATGGAGAATTGTATTTGTGGCCCGCGAAGAATATAGTTTGGAGACCCAGTATCTACCTGATGAAGCCACAGTGTAGTAAAACAATTGTTGTAGTACAATAAATATAATTTTGAAATTTAAACAAATTAAGTGTATAATTTAATGTATAAAGTAATAATGGAATATTTCCAAAATCTGTTTTTTTAAGTATTCCTCCAGTTATTTAATTTAATTGTAATTATTTTCTTATTTGTGGTTGCGTATAACTCGTTGGTTTGTGTGTGTATGTGTGTAGGAAGTAGGAAAAGTTAAGCCCAATTTAGCCAGAGTTGTTGGGGCGCCGCCAAAATAGTTTATCTATCGAACATTTAAGACATCGTAAATACAAGCATTACACTATAAAATATTGTATTACGGCTAAATTGCAGTCCACTTAGTCCACGGAACGAGTGCAATAAATTTCCAATAATCTGATCTGAACGATGCCAATTAAATAACGGACTGCGTTTCGCTATTTTATAAAATTAATCCCAATGACGTTACTTTATAACACATTATTTAAAACACAAGTGTGGATAATATTCCACCTGAATAACAGTATATTCTTAAATGAATTTGGGTAAGTCGCGTAAAAAATATAATAAATTTAAATAAACACTTCTTAACTTTATTAACAAATTTAATAATGGTACCGTGCGATCATTTAAATGATGATTTATAGTGGGCGGCATTTTTTTGTGCGGTTGCCCTGAATGCAAATTGAATGATGAAATATATTTGAGGTTATGGTAAACTATGTGTTAACAATCATTAGTACCAATCCAATTTAAAATTCAAAGCCTAGAATACATTTGTAGCGAAATGTTTATTTCAAGTTATTATCACCTTCACGTAACTCACCCAAATTCATTTAAGAATATACCGTGCGATCGTTTAAAACATGTTTTAAACGATCGCACGGTATATTCTTGAATGAATTGGGTGAGTTACGTGAAGATGATAATAAATTGAAATAAAAATTTCTTTACAAATGTATTCGATACCAATAGAATATAGAATAAATTTGTAAAGAAAAGTATATTCCTAACCTAAGTTGTGAAGTAAATTAGTTATTACAATACCTCATTTTCAACAACCAAGGAGAGGAAACCATCGTTAAAAGGCGAGGCCGTGGCCATGGTAGGGGATATGGGGGTAAATGTAAAATGTTTGTATGTAAAAGCGGTCCTGAAAGAGCATAAACAATAATTTTACCAGTGATTTATAACCCCCTCAGAAATGTTTGTCTGGCTACAGCCTTGCTTAAATTTAAGCCATTTAAAGGTAAGCCATTTAGTACTATTAAATAATTTGCTAAAAAAGAAATATTTTGATTTACCTGTAAATTATATTAAAAATCGGTTTTGGTTCACAAAACTGTTGAATTACTGGTAATTAAAAAAAGTCGCCAAATTTACAATTATTAATGTACATACTTTACATTTTATTTGTTATTATGGTTGGATTTTAATAATTATTATTATCAATGTTTGATGTAATAATAAATTTGGCTTAAATGAGATAATTTTGGGAGGGAAAAGAGCTATAATTACTGTAACATCGGTGATAATTAGGCCATAATGCGTGTTATAGTGGCTGTTTATACGGCGGTGTACACAACAAACTAATTAGCACATTGTTAGTTTCCATGTTAATTATTATAATTAATCGTGGCAAAATGATTTTTGTTATGTTAATGGTTTCGGATTAATCTTATGTTTATTAACTGCACATACAAATTACATCTTAAGCGCTCGTGTTTAATTGCTGAGAACAAATATTTACGTTTAAATATACTTACACTAACATAATACATATATTAACTATATCTTAGTTAGTGCAAGTTTATTTATTTTGTCCTCCTTGTAATTATATATGATCAAACTTTTAATTTCACTACTTGTTGCATTTTATTCATTTATTTAATATTTTGTCTAAACAATTAAGAGACGTGTGATTCATTTTTAATACAAAACTGCACGTGTGTAACTCAAACAACACATTCTCTAGTTGGAACAACTCAATTTTTATTTATTTATATATGATCATTCTTAAGTAATGTAACACTTAAAAAAATGGTTAGATTGTTCAATGTAAAATTGTAGTGATAGTGCAACGCGTTAATATATCGCGTTGCACTATCACTACTATTGTACGGTGACCAATCTAACGAAGAAATGACAAACATACAGGGATTTTTTCTTTTAAGTATACATATCTTCCGATGCATACGCTGTACAGTTTCAGGCATTCATTGTTTTTGAAAAAGTTTATTCCAAAGCTTATAATGAGTGTTTTCCACTCCCAGACTAAGCATGAAGTCAAATTTCGAGTTTAGAAAAGCCTGAAAATTTGGTTTGGTCGCGTAGCGAAGCGAATTTTACTTTATGCGCTAGGCGTATAAGTCACTAAAATACTCTGAAGTTTAAAACATACTGCATTAATATTTTGATCTAGAAGTATATTCTTAATTTCTCTGTAAAACAGTGTTTTATACGCGTGGCGCATGAAGTAAAATTTCGAGTTTAGAAAAGCCTAAAAATTTGGTTTGGTCGCGTAGCGCTACGCGCTACGCTACCAAACTAAATTTTTAGGCTTTTCTAAACTCGAAATTTTACTTCATGCTTAATCTGGGAGTGGAAAACACTCGTTTACAGCTTTAAATTGAACTATTTTAAAAAGCAACGAGTGTTGAAAAATTTACAGCGTATGCATATGTATACTTACAAGAATAATTCACTCTATACTTATAGATCACGTGACGATATATTTTTGAATCAAGTTTTTTTCAATAGGAAAAAGAGTTTATTTCTTTTAAACACATAATATATACTATAAATAACCTATTCTTATTTTATGTTTAATCAATAAAAAATATTGATAAATCACATTATTTCCTTACATTAATTTTGCGTGAAATGTTTTTTTGTGTTTCTTAATAATTTCTCAATCAAAATCTCTGTGCGCTACATGAAAGGTCATCGAATTACCAAATCGACTTTTCTGAATTACGGAACCGCAAGTGCACGTTATTAAATATCGAAATCAAGAGGTCGGAATTGCGATTAAATTTTCAATTTGATTATGTATTTGACTTTCTCACCGCAGGAATTGCGAAATCCGCAAACGTTGCTTAAATCAGAAAATATAATTTTAGACCGACGACCAAATTCATGTCCTGACAAATGAATTAAATTATATTTAATGAAATTCATACAATATATAGAATTTTTAATTGAATTCACTTAGTTTGTTTTAAAAATAAATAATTTTATTTTCAACTATTTATTTAGCGGTTTAATGCTATTTTCAAATACAAATTTAAAATACGTTATTAGTAAAACAAACCAAGTGAATTCAATTAAAACCTGTATATTACTAGAAATGTTTTAAACCTTTAATTGTAGACTCATCTAACACTTGGTGAAACATGTCTTAACACTGAATTTGAAACTGGTTTAAAATTAATAAAACACTTGGTTATTGTTTCACTGTTTGCTTTTATTTTTAACTGACTAGTTTCAGACGACTATTATCAAAGTTAATTTAAGTATTACAGTCTTGTAATAACTTTGATAATAGTCGTCTGACCGAAACTAGTCAGTTAAAAATAAAAACAAATAGTAAAACAATAACCAAGTGTTTTATTAATTTTAAACCAGTTTTAAATTAAGTGCTAGAAATGTTTTACCAAATGATCAATGAGAAACAAGTTAATAAAAACTTATATATTGAGAAAACTTATTTTGAAACAAAAACAAGAAACAATTGAGAAATATCATTCATTTTTAGACAAAATAATAAAATTAGCTAGAATCAATATTATGAAAAGAGCACTTATTTTGAAACAAAAATAAGAAACAATTAAGAAATGCCACCATCAAATATACAGAGTTACAAAAATATATCGGCCTTATTCATAGATATATTCATATTAAAATGTGAACCTAATTAAAACGCAGTTATAATATTTTCTTCAGTTTTAGTTTTCGATGATAGATGTACATTTCGGGTACTAATGGATACATTATCAATAGCTAACTGCTATTCAGCTATTGATAATGGGTACATAGTACCCGATATGTACATCTAGCATCGAAAAATAAAAGTGAAGAAAGAAATATAACTGCGTTTTGATTAAGTGACATAAAATCTTCACATAACTCAAATAACTAAATTAATTAAAAATGTGAAAATATACAGCGTGTCTCACTATGAGTGAAACAGCATGTGTTACTTTCTTCCTATTAATTAGAGAGAATTGGGTAAATGGGCACCGATCTGCAGTTGTATGTGTCTATTTAGATTTCAGATATCACTTCGAAATTATTGAGAATAAAACGCGGTTTTCAAAAACTGCCCATATCTTCTTTATTTTTGAGTGTTTTGAAAAACATTTTCAAAGTACATATTTTAGTGCACCAGAAGGTGATCAATTCTAATTTAGCCGGAGATTCGTTTTTGTTTTATTTATATCAACTTTTGTTTTTCAAATTGAAGCATAGGGGACATTTTTTCATTGAACTGCATTTTTGCGCTGATTGTAACGATATGTAATACGTGCATATTTATTGATTTTAATTTTAATTTTTTTTTCCACCAAAATTCAATCGTTCATATCTTTCTTATTTGTGATCTTTTAGAGAAACTGCAAAAACATTGTGAACATAAATTGAATAGTGCATCGGATCTCCATCCGACAGTCAGTTTAATTTGTCATTCGATTTGTTTTTGTTTTATTTATACAATTTTTTGTTTTTCTAATGGTAGTATATGACGAGTTTTTACGCTGAGTTCAACTATGTGCTACACAATCACTTTTTTATAATGTATTTGCTTATGGTGTGTAACCATGAAAACAAACACTTTATTTAAACAAAAAGTGCTTGTTGACATTACAACCTATAATTAATTCATAGTAGTATTTTATTCAAATAAGGTTTTGTATCTATCTTAACAACAACAAAAATAATTGAATGTTTGAATACGATTGAATAGCTTGAATTAATAAAACTAGATGTGTTAGATATCATTCAAATCAAGGTGATAAATGCAGTTCAATGATATGCATATGCATTTCGCCATATCCATCTATTTAAAATACAAAAGTTGATGTTAATGAAACAAAAATGTATCTCCCGACAAATAGAAATCAATCACGATCTGATGGAAAATAGCAATTACTTTAACAATGTTTTCACAGATTTTCAATAAAAATACAAATAAAACAGATGTGAACGATATTAGAAAATCGCGAATTTCAGGTTTTCCTCAATAACTTCATAGTTTTTCGAAATATCTATTTTTGTTTTTCAAATTCTGAGTAAGCACATAAAACTATAAAACTGCACAAGTTTGCCCACTTAACGCAATCTCTATCATAGATATTAACAAAGTTGCCCACACTGTCCTACTCAATGTGGGACAATCTGTATATAACAAAATTACATGTAAATTTAGGCGAGCATTTTTTTACGATTTACGCTAAATGGATAATCTAGTTTATCTCATATTACCATCCCTAATGTTGATTGAAGCGATTTATAAAACAAAAAAAAAAAACAAGTTTTTAAAACAAGTTACAGGTAGCTATCATAAAGTACACATAATTGTTATAATACTAAAATACTTACATAGATAATTCAAATAGGCCACTATATAAACATAAATATTTACGATAAATAGATAAATAAACTACCCTGATTAGTGAACGCGGGCACAAATTATATTTACCAAATATTTACGAAATATCTTTATATTTACTGAGCATTATTGGTAGATGGTGAAATGTTTTTTCTGTATAAAATAATGAGGGATCAATTTTACAAATATTATCAATAATTATTGATAATATCGATATTATCAATATATGTATATTACAACTGATATACTGAATTATTATTTGTATACATCCCAAATAAGTAATTTCATAAATTCGATTATTACAAGAGATAATATCTAACTCTAAATTGTCCTTATATTTAAAAGGTACATTATTAGGTTATTAAGCTTAATTACTTATTATTTTAAGGTAGGTATATTATTTTAGATTACATTAGAAAAAAGTGTTAGATAATGTGAAATAAACGTGATTTCCCAGTTGTTAGTAAATCATTTTGGTTATGTTCTGGGCTAATCGAACCAAGATAGCCTAGAACACAAACAAAATAATTCAATTTTTTGTGAATTGAGGGAGCGTTTAATAAAAACACATCGTTTAAACCAACTACTAGAAAATCATATGTTTGAATATCGGACATATGTTTAAACCTGAGACATATGTTTAAATCTCTACATAATGTAATTTAACATAGCTTAGAATAAAAACGTAATATTTTCACTTTATAAACTATTTTCCAGGGTTGTTAAAAAAAACGTAAACAAAAATTCTAATAAAGTAGTATATAATTTAGCAAATTTAAGATAATAAAAAAAAGGTTTTAAACAAATTAAACGTTTAAAACATGTTTTAAACAAATTTAAGATTTAAAACATGTTTAAAACAAAACCGTTTAACACACGAAGGCTGTTTTTAAACATGTTTAAAACACTGTATTGAAATAAAATGTTTTAAACATAACAACCCTGATATTTTTCAAAAAAATCCAGGCGACTGCACCATTTTTGGCAAATAATATTTTTATTTTTATAAAAATATGTAAATCTGTAAACATTCATTGTTTTGTTAAAATCTTTCAATTTATAACCTCTAACGAGTGTTTAAAATCCCAGATTAAACATGAAGTAAAATTTATAGTTTAGAAGAGCCTGAAGATTTGGTCTGGTCGCGGAGCAACCAAACCAAACCTTTATTGTTTTCTAAACTCCAAATTTTACTTCATGCGCCACGCGTACAAAACACTGATTTAAAGTGAAGTTCATAATATCCTCATAAAACGACTGTTATTCCTTATTTCACTTTTTATTTGTATCTTTAGGTGTACATTTCGAGACACAAGGTGCTCATTATCAATAACAATAACTTGCTAATGAGCACCTTGTGTCTCGAAATGTACACCTAACGATACAAATAAAAAGTGAAGTAAGGAATAACAGTCTTTTCATGTGTAATAATCACTTTACGTAAACTGGAAAACATACAGTTATTGATAATATACTGTTTAGGTTTGATCACACGTTCATTAATTTTACAAATGTTCATATGGAATATGTAAAAGTATACCTAAAAGAAAAAATCTCAGTATGTGAAATTTTACCTTTTTTTAATCTAGGACAAATTTTAAGCATTGATTTTTCAGCTGTCTATAATTACTCGTAAAAAAATCAATGATTTATACCCTCGCGTAGTCATAGATAAGAGTGGACCGTTCGAAATAAGTATTAAGTAGTGGAGAACGGTTTGCACAAAAGGCGAAGAAGGAAAGGCCACTGGATACATGTATATACGGGCGACATTAAATCTTTTAGTGCATAGAGCTCGTTACTCCGGTTAGAATAGCAGTCCTCCATTCCCGGACAGAGGAGGATGGTCACATTCAATTGCCGAGCGTTTCATGCGCGTTTCCCGTCGTTAATTTTTACTATCCCGAGGGCAATTACGGGAATACGGCGATACCCGGGATACGGGAACAATGTCCAATGCGCATTATCGGTGCCGAATTAAAGAGGGTCTGCTCCACACGGACACTCATGCCATTACAATTTTCGACACACACAAAAAACACATAATTATTAATGATCCGTGAGATACATAAAAAATATTCGTTTATTGTCACGATCACTCTTAATTAATCCCGAATTTATTTTCTAAAATACAAAATGAATATTTTTTAAAATTTGATTTGACCATTTCGGATTTTTGTACAAAAGAAACTCAAAATGAATGATTAAAAAACGATTTAGTCCACTTCCTACATTTTCTTTTTGCTCATCAACACTTTTAAATATTCATTGAAGCAAATTATTTGTAGAAAGCGAGATAAATCGCTTTTCTATATTTCTTGAAATATTCTACAAATAATAGTTCGCAATTTCACTTGAACAAAGTGCGGCAGGGAAACTTGGTGATTTGAATTGGGCGCCAATGAGCGAGAAGTGGTCAGAAAGGGGTAGGGAGGGTCTCATTTGATAGAGGAGGTCTTGAAGTTTTGTTGCCGCTTAAGCCAGTTGTCATGCGTTGGACAAAGGGGGAGCGTGCGTTCGCCGTCAAGGCCTACTTTTCCAACGGTCGTTCGGTGGTTCCCACCCAACGTACCTTGTGAACTCGGTTTAATATTTATCCCCCGGGTCCCGTTCCTGGCCGGCAATCAATCGTTTCGTGGGTGGACGCATTCAGGGAAAGTGGCAGTGTGGCAAAAAAGGGCCTGGAGATCAACGGACTTCCCGAACACCAGAAAACGTCGAGAGGGTGAGGCTGTCGTTTTTGCGTTCTCCCGGCGTTCCGCTTAAAGCAGTGGAACTTGGGGACGTATGGTTCCAGCAGGTTCCAGCAGGACGGAGCACACACAGCGAGAACTTCAATGGAACTTTTGAGGGAACACTTCCACGAGCGCCTAATCTCCTTAAGAGGTAACGTACTGTGGACGGCGCGCTCCCCCGATTTGGCTCCCAGTGACTTTTTTATGGGGATATCTCAAATCCATTGTTTACAATGACAAACCACGGACTCTGCAATACCTGAAGGACAACATTCGCCAAGCCATCGCTAACATTCCCGTCGATATGCTCGAAAGAGTGGAGCGAAACTTCAAAAAGTGAGTAGATCAGTGTATCGCTAATGAGGGCCGCCATTTGTATTTTATGTTAAAAGGAAATTGATGTACAATTCTAATCTCTCTTATTTCTAAAGAGGAACGTCTATGCTTTTGTCAGGGGATTTAAAAAAAATAGAAAAAATTCATGCAAAAATTGAAATGTTTCTAATGGAAATAATGCATAGTCTTTCTTTGAAATGTGAGAATCAACGCACAATAAAAAGAAATCACCATTATTTTGAAAAATTCACATGCATATAAAATGTATGATATAGCTCCATTAACTGCAAACTTATTCCGTTTTTTTTTCAGAGTTAGATAAATGTACGTTTATTGAAATCAACTTATCTGATTTTATTTTAAATAACGCAAAAAATATTTTCTAACTTCCATTTATATAGAGAGTTATTTTAAGTATACTGAAATATATGTCAATTACTGTCAATTATGCTGTAAATCTTCAGATATTTGTTGTTTTTTTTTTTAGTTTTTTTTAGAGTTCAGTTTGAATCTATAAACGAGTGTCGTCCACTCCCAGACTAAGCATGAAGTAAAATTTCGAGTTTAGAAAAGCCCCGCGTAGAAAATTTGTCGAGGGTCGCGCAGCGACCCGAGACAAATTTTCACGGGGCTTTTCTAAACTCGAAATTTTACTTCATGCGCCACGCGTATAAAACACTAAAATATTGTGAAGTTAGAAACACTCCGAAAAATACTTCATTTAAATGAGTAATATTCGAAATGTTTAAATAGCAAAAATTATTATTTTCTAAACTCGAAATTTTACTTCATGCGCCACGCGTATTAAACACTGATTTCAAGTAAAGTTTAAAATATTCTTATTCAGCAGTATATTTTTAATAAGAAATTACCATTATTTTGTAAAATTCACAGCCATTTTTTAAATTATAAGTTCACATGTATTTTATGGTAGAAAGAAATTGATGTAAAATTCTAATTTCTCTTATTTCTAAAAAGGAACATCTATGCTTTTTTGAGGGGATTTTAAAGAAATGGAAAAAATTCATGCAAAAATTGAAATGTTTCTAATGGAATAAATGTATAGTCTTTCTTTAAAATATGAGAAACAACGCACAATATAAGAAAATCATCATTATTTTGAAAAATTCACAGCCATTCTTTAAATTATAAGATCACTTGTATTTTATGTTAAAAAGAAATTAATGTGAAATTCTAATCTCTCTCATTTTTAAGGAAGTAACGTCTATGCTTTTTTGAGAGGATTTTGAAAGAATAGAAAAATTCATGCAAAAACTGAAATATTTCTAATGGAAAAATATAAAATATGAAAATATAAAATATGAGAAACAACGCACAATAAAAAGAAATCATCAGTATTTTGAAAAATTCACAGCCATTCTTTAAATTGTAAGAAACAACTTAGCAAAAATTTAGCAATATATTTTTAATCCTGCTTTAGCAGTATATTGTTAATACTGAATTAGAAGTATATTTTTAATTCCATAATATTTCAATGATTTATACGCGTGGCGCATGAAGTAAAATTTCGAGTTTAGAAAAGCCTGAAAATTTGGTTTGGTCGCGTAGCGCTACGCGCTACGCGGCCAAACCAAATTTTCAGGCTTTTCTAAACTCGAAATTTTACTTCATGCTTAATCCGGGATTGGAAACACTCGTTCGAAACTTTAATTTGAATGCCTGTAAAAATAGATATGAGATTTTACAGTGCACCCATGGAAATATGTATATATTAATAAAATATTTTCTAACTGCATCTCACGTTAATAAAGTTTGTAACCGTTAATTTCATTTGACTAAATCTTGCCTTTAAAAATTCGACCACCTGAAATAATTAGCTTTGGTATACTTAAAAGGTTATGGTTTTTTACACAGGTAATAATTTTAGGTGCTACGTGTATTTGAAATAACACCCAGGACAATCAATACAACAATAGTTGAGATTAAGATAAGACATTAATTAATTCCGTGTGTTGTATAGCATTGTTCATCCAGTTCCTAATTGTCAGCTTTTAGGGGGTTCAGGGAGTAATCAAGGGACATCGGAGTGTGTCATACAAATACATAAAAAAATGTTTGTATCATGCAATAGGGATATTATATATGCATATTTTATTTGTCCGCTCACCTCGGATAAATAGGGAGAGCATAAATAATAAATGGGCAACACTTGTCACTAAATATGACGCCTTCTATCTCTTTGACAGCTGCTTTTTCACTTTGGGGTAAACGGCCGTAAACTACACTGTGTGTGCGTCTGTGTGTATATAGGATGGATCCCCTACCATTTCCTTATATATCCTCCTCCGCCACAATAATTCTTTTATTGCTATAACTATAGAGAGTTTATTTCGTACAGTTATATCAAAAACCGTGATATATTGCACTACATATAGGAGCCGTATTCCTTTACTTTTATTGCTCCCCGAACTGGAATTATTTATATCCTCTTCGGGTATCATCGATTGCATTATTGAATATTACGTCGGTGCCCTTATAACCGGCAGTGCGCTTCGAAAATGTGTTAAATTCTATATATTTCTTTAAACATTTATAATACATAGAGAGGTCACAAACTAAAGTGACTGTGCCAACTCAGCCAACTCTAGACCGTCAGATGTCTGAAAATTTTATCATGAGATTTTATGTTTTGCTATAACATGAATAAAGCAAAGAAAATTTCAATAAAACAATAAAAACTCATTAAAGGTAATAAGTTAAAACTCTATAATAATACATACAGAGAGTTTTCTTGTAAGTATACATACCCTATACTGTATACGCTGTAAATATTTCAGATATTCGTCGTATTCGACAAGAGTTCAAATTGAAGCTTTAACCGGTTGTTTCCACTCCCTGGGTAAGCATGAAGTAAAATTTCGAGTTTAGAAAAGCCTGATAATTTGGTTTGGTCGTGTAGCGCGTAGCGCTACGCGACCAAACCAAATTTTCAGGCTTTTCTAAACTCGAAATTTTACTTCATGCGCCACGCGTATAAAACACTGATTTTAAGTGAAGTTAAAACTATACTACTAAATATATATATATATATATAGATATATATTTTGTACTTTACAATACTTAATAGCTTCAAATGAAACTCTATTTAAATCAACAAATATCTGAAGATTTACAGCGTAATCATATGTACGAGTATGCTTTAAGGAAAAATTCCTTGTAGTTTAGTTTAGATTTAATAAGTATCGACATTTAGGTTAGCTTTAAGGATGTATACTAAAATTAGGTTAGATATAATATTACCTCATAAATTATGCAGTTTTATTCACATTATTTTATTTTTATCTCCACTGGATTGAATATCTGCAAATTCTTCATTGGTAAACGTTAAAGGCATAAAATAATCACATGTACCAGTTAGGTTAACTTATAAGTGACAGCAAAACAAATAATTGCACAGCAATGCTTTCCACTACTTCTACTCCTCACAATTTTGAACAGTTTTCTTCAACAAACCAGAATTCACTAACCTTTCTGAATCGGACCTATGTTGATATAACTTGTTTTGCTTAAAATGTCCTAAGTAATACACCCCTACCTACACTGGCGATCTGACCCTTACGATCTCTCGCAAACACTTAAGTATCTTATCCGAACTTATGGAGCAGGCACTCTGCAGGTAACCCGCTGGTGTGAGAAGTGAATTCTGCAGGTAAACCCCTTCAAAACTGAGCTTGCACTCTTCACCAGAATGAATGAAGTACCGAACTTCTAAGTTCCTACTCTAAACGGCATGGAACTGGTGATAAAAGAGCAAGCTAAATATTTGAGCATTCTAATTGATAGGAAGCTTAGTTGGAAGCCCAATATTCAGGAAAAAGCACGAAAAACGCTCGTCGCGCTATACTCCTGTAAAAGAGCAGTGGACAAGGACTGAGGACTAAAAACAACCGTTGTTCACATGGCCGTGATAAGGCCCATTATGTTCTACGGAGCCGCAGTCTGGTGGACTGCCCTGGACAAAGGGATCCACCAATCTGCACTGGGCAAAGCTCAGAGAGCCGCCGAATTGCTCATAACCGGGGCGGTCAAGTCCACCCCCTCCGAAGCGCTAGATATAATACTAAATCTAGATCCAGTCGATCTCTACTACAGATATGCTGCAGCTATCACAGCAATCAGAATCAACTCAGTTGGGATATGGAGCACTAGCAAACAGGGCCATGGAAGGATCCTGAATGAGCTTGTCGATATCCCCCTGAAGACTGACAACTGCACTTCAGAACTTAATTTTGAAAATAAGTTCTCCACTTCTATCCCGAACAAAACCAAATGATTAGAGGGCAAGATAGTTCAAGGCAAGGACGTCTGCCTCTTTACAGATGGTTCCAAATCTGAAAACAGAGTAGGGGGAGGGACCTTCTCACAAGATGTCAACCTCAAAAAGTCTTTTAGACTCCCAATCCACTGTAACAGTCTTCAGGCAGAGGTCATGGCCATCCGAGTGGCAGTGGACCGGATCCACAAAAATGATCTGCAGGGGAACCGCATCAGGTTCATTACTGATAGCCAAGCCGCCATTAATATACTGAATAGTCCGTACTGCATCTCGAAGGTGGTCAGAGACTGTAAAAAATCGCTAAATAGGCTTGCAAATAACTGTGACGTGGGACTCATGTGGGTACTTAGTTACAGTGATATCAGGGGGAATTCAATTGCAAGGAGGGGGGCAAGAATGAAGGACCTGTCTACTGAACTCTACACCCACATTCCTCTTGTGGAATGCAAGAGACTAGGTAGGGACCAAATGATAGCGTCGGTCAACCATAGGTGGAGAGAAGAAGATACGTGTCTGATAATACGGCAGCTATGGCCTATATGGGATACTATAAACAGCAACAGATTAATTGCACTTAGCAGAATCGACATAAAGAAGGCGGTAGGCATCCTCACAGGCCACTGCCTCCTAGGCAGACATGCACAAAAGATGGGTCTTGAGCACAACAAGGATGCCTGGATGTGGAGTAGGAAGAGACTGTATTCCACTATCTGGGACAATGCTCTGCTCTTGAAGGGAAAATTCAATTGCAAGGAGGGGGGCAAGAATGAAGGACCTGTCTACTGAACTCTACACCCACATTCCTCTTGTGGAATGCAAGAGACTAGTTAGGGACCAAATGATAGCGTCGGTAAACCATAGGTGGAGAGAAGAAGATACGTGTCTGATAATACGGCAGCTATGGCCTATATGGGATACTATAAACAGCAACAGATTAATTGCACTTAGCAGAATCGACATAAAGAAGGCGGTAGGCATCCACACAGGCCACTGCCTCCTAGGCAGACATGCACAAAAGATGGGTCTTGAGCACAACAAGGATGCCTGGATGTGGAGTAGGAAGAGACTGTATTCCACTATCTGGGACAATGCTCTGCTCTTGAAGGGAAAAGAATCAAGTACCTTGATATGCACTACGCGAATGGACTAGCGGACCTTACACCTCTAGATGTGAGAAATCTGATCGGGTTAATTAGGTGCTCGGATTGGTTTGTATAGGTGGGGAGGGAGGGGATATCTGACTCCTGTTTACCCTTATGGTATCACAAGGGGCCCTTTGGGCCTAAGTGAGCGGTCTAACTGCTAACATTGAAACCTAACCTAATGCACCCCTAAACTTTGGCATATTACTCCCAGGGTATGTTAATTAACCAGATTTATAGATTCAACAGATCTTTGATTCACCGAATATTTGAAAATAATCTTCCACCAACCTCTTCAATTGTATGAGAGTTTTTTTTTTAAATAAATAAACAGGAATTCATTATATCAAATATAATAAACCTGTTGTTTGTAAATGCAACTAATTTAATAAACATAGTTTTTATATCAGTTGAACGAACTGAAGTATTTGAATGATTGCATAAAGTCAAGACGTCGTCGGTCTTTTTCAGTATTATTTATTCAGTTGC
Source organism: Philonthus cognatus (assembly GCA_932526585.2). NCBI lineage: Eukaryota > Metazoa > Arthropoda > Insecta > Coleoptera > Staphylinidae > Philonthus > Philonthus cognatus. The sequence continues at coordinate 49,218,339 of OW052247.1, read as the reverse complement.
ACTCCATAGCCCGTAAAGAGGAAGATCAAGATTGCGCTGCAACTATAAAACGTTATTGCTTATTTTATACTTAACTCGAACTACCACACTTAAATTTTTATAGTTGGAAAAGTGAACTCCGCCGAAAAAGTATCAATCACTCCGCGACAATGGCCGGGGCGAAGCAATCTCGGATGGAACGATGAAGCGACCGGGCCCACATTACCGAATTGCCAAATATATTTTAATACAATGCTCTTGCGGAAATTTTTCCACGGGCATGCATCATTTTAAAGAGGATTTTAAATCACTTTTATGTTTATGTTTACGTCTAGTGTATTTGTTCGCTAGTGGACAAATCATTTTCATTGCGCTACAAATGTACATGCCTTTTTTTACTGCACTTTTAAAGAGTATATACTGAAAATAATATATGGGTTTTAAAAAAGCAATTAATAAGATCAGATGTTTTGTTTAAGGTCGGAAATTTACATGTTATTTGGCCATAAGAACGAACAACGTTTAATCTTCCACAATAATGAAAACAGAACATTGAAACTTATACATATTGTACATTGCAAATGAATTGATTGTATTTTTAAAAAAGAAATATTTTTAAATTAAATATAAATTAAATAATAGTACACTGTCAAATGATTAGATAAATCCGTGTATATTACTTCGATACGAAACATTATTTTTTCTTTATATTGCTTTAATTTATTGAGGTAATTATTGTAAACATGCTGTATTAAATAGATTGATCTGAAATAAATGATAAATAAAATTAATCGTTGCTTAGAAATCTCCATAAGAGCAATGTACATTTTGATTATACTTTCAATAAATAGGGGGGCAGCATCGTGCCTTTTTCGGAATATTGTAAAAATGTACTGTGATTTCTATAAACATGTGAAAAAAATTACGTTTCATATGTAGAATTCGTGTATTACATTTGTTGCGGGCTCCTGACTCCCGACTACCGACCTTAAGTTGCGGATGTATTTTTCTGATGCGGACCGTTCATTAATTTATTATGTTATTGATACACAGCAAAGAAAGACACTGTTAAAATGTTTTATAATACATTTTGTAAATATAATTGTATTTCTAGATTCATGTTTTGAATAGGAATTTGAAATGCCAGTAAATGTCGATTCAAATGCCTATCCGGTAAAATTCCGTTTTTATTTATAATTTACCAAATTGAATGTTTTTGTTATTTTCGACAATTTAAAAGATTTTAATTTATTTTTATTATGTTTATTTAAATAATAATCATAATTATTGGGCCTCGTGAATTTAAAATTTTTTTAATTATTTTCAAAGTTTCAAGAACTTTTAATGAATTTTTAAAATATTTGTTAATCTTTAACTCTTTTCATAACTTTTCCAACATTTAATTTAATTTTTAAATTCCTAAATTGATTACATTTTTCTTAATTAATTTCCTCAAGATTTTTATTATTTTTTAAAATTTTGACGCGTGTTATGAAATTCCACGATTTTCGTTAATTCTGACGGTTTTTTGTGAATTTTGTAAATTTTTAAAATTTTTATTCTATTCATGAATTCTCGAGATTTTCGTCATATTTTAAAACGTTAACAATTTTTGTAATTTTTCTGAACTTTCGTTAATTTTCATGAATTTCCACGATTTTAGTTAATTTTCATAATCTCATTTTTCATGAATTTTCAACCTTTTAGTCAATTATAAAAATCTAAACGCTTTTCGTAAATTTCCAAAATGTCCGTAACTTTTCAAAATTTCGACGGTTTTCGTGAAATCTAAAGATCTTCGATAATTTTTTAACTCTAGACGCCCATCATGAATTTTTCAAGATTTTTGTAAATCTTTAAAATCGAGAATTTTTAAGCTTTCCGTTAAACATCAAAATTTTTATACAAATATGAATTTACAAGAAGTTATCAAAACTTATTATGAATTTTTATTAATTTTTAAAATTATCATGAATTTTTGAGCATCGAATAATTATATCGTTAACTTGTTTCTCATTGATCACTTTGTAAAACATTTCTACTAATATATAGGTTCTTGATTTAAATTCACTTGCTTTGTTTTACTAATGAATTTATTTTTAAACTAGTTTCGGCTTCGTTCCATTTTCAAGATTATGATGATGCCATTGAAAATGGCATCAAGCCGAAACTAGTCGAAAAATAAATTTATTAGTAAAACAAACCAAGTGAATTTAAATTCAAAACCTATATATCGAATAATTAATTTAGACGTTATACGGGGAATTTTTCTTTAAAGTATACATATTCATACACTGTAAATTCTATGATATTTGTTGTTTTTTTAACAGATTTTAATTTGAAGCTTTAAACGAGGGTTTTCCACTCCCAGACTAAACATGAAGTAAAATTTCGAGTTTAGAAAAGCCTGAAAGTTTGGATTGGCCGAATTAGGCTTTTCTAAACTCGAAATTTTACTTCATGCGCCACGCGTATTAAACACTGAAATATCGTAATGTTTAAAATATACGGCTTTAGCAATCTAATATGTAAATGTGAATAAAACGCGAATCAAATTCTGCGATGAACCAATTATTTAAAACAGTGATTATAGGCCACCGAATAACTCTAACGTATATTGGGTTGCCTATAATTGTTGTTGTATGTGCGTATTTTTGAAGTTCACTGTAAATCAGTATTTTTAAGCGTGGCGCATGAAGTAAAATTTCGAGTTTAGAAAAGCCTAATTTGGATTGGCCGCTCCGCTTCGCTACGCGGCCAATCCAAATTCTTAGGCTTTTCTAAACTCGAAATTTTACTTCATGCTTAGTCTAGGAGTGGAAAACCCTCTACTTTCAGCGATTTTGCTATCTCTGCGCCATCTCGTACCCCAGAAACACACTACTAGCAAAAATTGGCTCTCTTAAGAAAAACGAAATTTTCCCTTCTTTGTATGTTTGTTATTTTCAACAATTGACGAAGTTTGAAGATGTTTAATGATTTTTTGTAAGAAATGAAGATAATGTTGCTATTTTGATGGTATTTGTTAATATAGAATTTGATTGAAACAACCATAGGCGGGCTGGCCATAAGCAGTGGCGTAGCAAGGTCAGATGGTACTTAGTGCGGAAATATTTTGTCGAGATAAATTTTAGTTTTTACAATAATAAAATAGATTGTATATTTTAGAACTTCATGACAAATCAGTAGTTTATACGAGTGGCGCATGAAGTAAAATTTCGAGTTTAGAAACGCCTGAAAATTTGCCCCAGCAAATCCAAATTTTTAGGCTTTTTTAAACTCGAAATTTTACTTCATGCTTAATCCAGGAGTGGAAACACTTGTTAGTCGTTAAGAATTGAAACATAAATCAGGTAATGATAAGCCAATGATTGGTATAGGCTTATTAGTAATTTGAAAAATTGACGAATGTCAGGAAAACATGTGGACTATTTTCACATTTAAATAACTTTATGGTATACATAATACATTATTACATAAAATATGTCACTGTTATTTCTTTAGTTCGTACATCGATTAGAATAATAGAATATGCCAGACGAGGGTGGAAAATTGTAAGTTTAAAAACGGCGCATACTTTTATTAATCTAAATATTTTATCGTTTTAACGAGGATGCCCCCCAATTGAGGGAACGGAGCGGACATATCAAACGGTGGGGTTCCCGAATCGATTGCTTCGGGTAAATAATGCAAGGGACAGGAACTGAACCGATGTCTGTCTGTCTGTCCGTCTGTGCAATGTGTGTATTTGTGTAAGTGTACGGGGACGGAGAGTATAATTTCATGCTACGAAATTACTACAAACTACTTCATATAATGCACATTTCATGATGCCGGCAAATTACTTCAAAGTACTAGTTGCTTTACTTAGAATCGTACTCGGATAAGATAAACTTTTTATCGCACTGCACGACAATTTTAAATTACCGCACCGGCGACAGCACATACACACACACATACACACGTATTGCTCTTCTGGATTTTTTATTATTTACGAAATTGCAAGTCTTACGGGCGCTGCGATTTCTGCACTAAATTTTTGACAAGCTTCGATCGCGAGGATAGACGTGTGTTTTAAATATTTTACTTGCATACATTCTACTTTGATTTTATTGTACTGGAAATAGAAGGGATGTCCTTTAATATTCTCATATGATCTACATTTTTGTAACGATGATAATAATAATAATAATGTTTTGTTATATTAAATTTTATTAAAAAAAAAAATACTGGGCAAATGCAGGTTGAAATAGTTCATTAGGGACAAATTTATAGTAGCAAGATGTGCCTTAGGCGCATCCCATTCGTATTTCGAATTAATTTCTAACTTACCCATGATGAAACATATTTAATTAATAGTAGAACTTTGATTAAAACACTTAGTTTGTTTCACTGATTAAATAAATATATATACAAATCAGTGAAACATACCAAGTGTTTTAATCAAAGTTTATTTATCAAAGAATTATTAAAAGATATATATTTTCAGTTTAGTTTATAAATAAATAAATTAGTTTAGTTTATAATCCGACGCACAGTGTTTCGAGTATATGGGAGCACGGGACAAAAATCGATAAAACAATTTTTAGTGGTTGCAATTTTTATTATATATACAAACATCTTTATTCAGACAATCCAATAAACGATACAAAAATGTATATACCTATCTTACATGTTAGTGTTAGTCTGTCCGGGCTATTAATTTCTTTATTTGTTTATATTTTAATAATAAAGATATATTCTCATCATTTAACACTTATATACATATATTTTTTGAACCGGTGCTCAAAAAATGAACTTTTTTATTGTTGCTTTAAAAATGTTGAAACTTTCTATGTATGTTCTGGATCACATCACAAAATCTTTGAAGGATTTATTTTTAAAAATTTCCTAAACAAACTAGTTTACCAAAAATGCATCCGACAAAGTTTTTAAATTTATTTTGTGAATATAAATCCGTTTTCAGCAATAAAATTTCAAAATTAATAAGCGAATAAAATTGATTTGAAAATAAGTTCTTAATTATTTTATTTACAGTTTATGACGCGTTTTTTCTCTTTTTTTCCAACGTATATTAATAGATGTGACTAATACATAATATATACAGGGAGTTTTTCTTTAGAGTATACGTTTTCCGAATTCAGCTTATTTTTTTTAAATCTTAAGATATTCGTTGTTTTTTTTAAGAGTTCAATTTGAAGCTTTATACGAGTGTTTTCTACTCCCAGACTAAGCATGAAGTAAAATTTCGAGTTTAGAAAAGCCCCGTGAAAATTTGTCGAGGGTCGCGCAGCGACCCGAGACAAATTTTTGGGCTTTTCTAAACTCGAAATTTTACTTCATGCGCCACGCGTATAAAACACTGATTTCAAGTGAGGTTAAAATATACAATATTTTAGTGTTTAATTATAAATATCGTTACCAGTTGTTTTAACAAAAATATTGAAAACCTAATTATTTATTATTAACACTGAACATCGTTGAAAACAGACTAAATATCTGATTCCCTGTTACTCTGATTAAAGATGTATTTGTGGGTTTTTGAACTTCACTTCAAATCAGTGTTTTGTACGCGTGGCGCATGAAGTAAAATTTCGAGTTTAGAAATACCCGAAAATTTGTCTCGGGTCGCTGCGCGACCCTCGACAAATTTTCACGGGGCTTTTCTAAACTCGAAATTTTACTTCGTGCTTAGTCTGGGAGTGGAAAACACTCGTTCAAAGCTTCAAATTGAACTCTTTTAAAAACACAATAAATATCTAAAGATTTAAAGAAACTAAGCTGAATTTGCAATCCGTATACTTTAAAGAAAAACTACTTGTATTTTGTTCAAGAATCCCGATCACTAATTGAGCTTTGTTTTTGATATAAACGTTTTGGATACTTATAAGTGATTAAAACCCCTTAAGCGCGTTTGTTAATATTTTTAAATTAGTATAACCTTATTTTAACGTATTAATAATGATCACTAATACTATATTTAAATAATATTGGTAAATTCACTTAAAAATAACTTCAAATCTTTAATACTTTCACCTATTTCACCATCACAACCTGCATAATCAAACGCGAACATATATCCTCGAATACACACTGTTTATGGTCACTTTTCTGAGCATTTAACCACATATATGCTAGATCATTTTTTTTTATGACGGTACCTCTGTATATAAAAAAATCATAGGTTGTAAAAGAGCAGTCAGAAGCAGATGATCCTTACAACATTTTGAAGTATATTAATGTATTAATAAGGAGATGTTAACACCCCAAAACGTTTTGATACGTTTTTTTTAAAGTCTCTTCAAAGTTTGTAATCGCAAAAATTTTATACAAAATTTATGAGTTTGTTTAAAAATTATTTGCGGAGTAAATCGTACACAAAAAGATAAACTTTTAACGATATCTTAAACTTCATACCCTGCGCTACATAATCTATTATAGATTATTTAAAAACACTTCGTAGCAATTGTAGTATAACGCTTAAAACAATTGATAAACTAGAACTCATATTAAAGACAAATGCCCACTCGATCATTGCCTCGGTTTGAGAGTACATTAATAAGAAATTAGCGAAACTCAGATAGCTGTTAAATGGAATTCATGGAGTAATGGCTTATCTACTTTACTGTGGTAATATGAAAAATCCTTAAAATGAAATGTTAATTTAGGGGCCTCGGTGGCCGAGTGGGTAGAGACCCTGCCCACAGACCAAGAGGTCGCGGGTTCGAATCCCGTCCGGTGGAATAATTTATGAATAATAAATTATTCCATCTGGGTCCATGGATGTAGTGTGAATGTATTTGTAGCGTCCAAATGATTTAAATAAGTGTATGGAATTAGTTAAATTAAATAGAAAACAATACAATAGTAGATGGTTGTATGGCGAAAGCCGAGGCCAAAAGCAACAAAAAAAAAATGTAAATTTTTTTAAATTTTTGTCCATTGCTCGAAATACTGTGCGACGATTTTTATTTCAACTTCATCTGGATATATTTAAAAATATTTAAGTATTCGCAGAAAATTTGCTGAATACCAATATAGAAAAGTAAATCGAATCGGTATCGAATTTTTCAAGTAAATAAGTGCATCATTTAGACACATTTTAATTTGACGAATAAAGCACTACTAACCTTTCTTCATACTTTTATTTGAATTACCACATGTACATTTCGGACACAAAGTGACCATTATCAATGGATTAACATTTTACTGTTTTCTAAAAACTTGGTTGCATTTGATTTACATTGTATTGCATACGGGAAAAGTAAAAAATATGAGTATACTCATTATACTCGCCTAACAAAACTAACCTAAGGTAACTATTAATCTTATTACAACCCAGAGAATGTAATAAATCCAATATTTAAGTTTTCGAACAGCATAAAGTAAAGAGAAGTTGTGCATCGGGGAGGAATAGGGATGGGGTGAGCTCAATTAAAGCCCAGTTAATATTAGTCGTCGGGAATTTATGCCGCCATTAAAATAAACACGGTTTAAATAGGGATTATCAATTTCGAACTACGTCGGTGGAGAGCGAGATAGAGACGGGGGCGGGCGAAATGCGCTTCGCCCTCGGAGCCCCGGCTAATCTCTAATTGAACTGGAAAAAGTTCGTCCCCGGATTAATTGCGATTTTTACGACCCAACTTTATGACGTCGACTTACAAAACTTTACGCCCTACAAACTAAGACTTTATAATCTTATCGACGGTAAAAATTCTCTAAATAGCCACGGTATTTATTAGCGAACAGTTAATCACAATCCACAAAAATTTTATACTAACGTAACAATCATTAAAGTTTTTTATTACGCGAACTATTATTTTCTTCTAATTTATAGACTACATAAAATAACAAGTGTAAAAAAGTTTAAAGACAATAAATACGACGATAGTGTAGAGACATGATTCAAAATAACACTTTGAAGTACCCTAGGGGACAGCAGCTAACATTTTATGTTTATTCACAAACATGTAATTTAATCCAAATATTCAGACTTTTCTAAACTAGACATATTTACTTCGTGCTTAATCAATAAGTGGAAAAACACCTGCTTACAAAAACTAGACCACAAATGGAGAAAAAAAATAATCCATCGATTTTGTAATTATCGAAAATTTGAAGCGGAGTGACCAAACCAAATTTCCAGGTTTTTCTTAACTCGAAATTTTACTTTATGCGCCACGCGTATTAAACACTGATTTAATGTGAAGTTTAAAATATACTGCTTAGATATGTATATTCAATTTTATGGAAAGTAAAGCTTTTGTAATTAATTTATAATATAATTCTTAAAAGTTTTTATTAAACTTTTAAAGTAAGATAAATTTATCATATTCTAATTTGGTTATATTTATTTTATGTGTACATTACAATAATATCGGCACGATATTTAAATTCATCATATCCGAATTAAATAAAAAGTAATTCGAAAAAAAAAAACTAAACTCAAGAAATAGGATCTGGCCCTTCGGCAATTGCTATAGTCACAATAAAACACTTTTTACTTTTTTTGTACAACACTTTTTATTGACTGTGACTGCAGTATCGACAAATTGAGCGTGTCATTATCAAACATGAAGTCACGTCATGTTTGATAAGCCTCCACAAAATAGAATAGCTATAGCGTTCAAATTTATTTAATGTTTAGATTACAATAATAGCGAGGTAATTCGAAAAAAATCAACTAAACTCTAGAAATAGGATCTGGCCCTTGAGCAATTGATCAAAGAACAATGGGCAAACTTAAGATAACATGACAGGCGGCAGATAAAAAGTTGATAATAACATTTGTCATCAAAAATGAGTTCGATCACTTCAAGGTCAAGTCGATATCCAGTGAGCATCAGTATGAAAAACGATAATTACTCTTTTTCCGTTCTTAACGTTCTAAGCGACACCTGTTGATATTTCAATCATGAACTAAACATTAAAGAAAATATTGAGCTTTAGGAACGGTCCCTAAGTTCTTTGTGTGGTTTTCTAAGAGTGACGTTAGCTAGTTTTTCACTTTTTGAAGATGTTTTTCTTGTGTTTGGCTTTCGCCTGGCCTTAGTTGCTTTGACTATTGGCCAACATCAATTATTTATTTTTAACTTATATTATTTAATTTATAACTTATTTTGTAAGTTGTTTTAACATATATTGGACGGCACAATACATTCACACCACACCCAGGGACACGACGAGTTATTATTTTTAAATAACAACTCCCCGTGCACGGGAATCGAACCCGGTCTGTGGCTCGCCGAGCGATTTTCCGCCCGGCGACGTTACCGCTCGGCCACCACCTGCCCTATTTGAAGATGTATTTATCAAGTTTGAACGTTTGTTCTCGTTCTAATTGTAACAATCGACTAAATCGAGGGATAACTGGATCTCAAGGATAGACATTAGTTGAAGGCAAGCGTGTTTGAAACAAATGTGTTTCTAAATCAAGAGATCTAAGCCGTTCAAGTTTGAAAACAAGCAGAGAGACGCTAAGCGCTGATTCAATTGTGATCAATATACTAAAAGCAAGACATTTGAAAGGTGTTACTAATTGCATTTTTGAATGTCAATAAAAACAAGATTGTAAGGATATCAACAAAAAGGTCTTTGCTTATTATATATGAGAACAGGAATCTTGGTTAACATTAGATCAAGAGCGTGCATCAATCATTTCCATGAAAATGGTCAGTTAAACTTCAAAGAACTACCTGATTTGACACCAGCAACAAATGAAGCGTGACTCGACTCTAATTCAATCGTTCAGATACTAGACAGTTTCGTTAAATTGTTAAGATTAAAGGATAGTGATATATTTGTATATATTATAATTCTGTTATTTTATTTTATTTTATTTCATACTGTATATATTTATTGTATTATTCTACAGAAAGAGTTTTTTGTTATATCTGTAAGATAGGCCGCGCGCCAGATGTTCGTGCAGGCATTATTAATTAGCCAGTGGATGAATAGACACCTTAGCACATTATCAAGTGATTATTTACAAAGTTAAAGTTCCCAAAAATTATTAATTACTAAATTCGCGTAAATTAAATTCGCGGATTTAACAGATAGAACTAGTGAAGCTTATTTCGATAATATTCAAGACGATTCTTTGCGATATAAAACTGGTTTAACTCGTGAACAGTTTAACTATTTCAGTGATCGTATTGGTACAACAAAGAAAGAACGTTTTTTATTTGGTTTATTTATGATGCGATTAAGACGAAATATGACGTACGAAGCTCTTCTCATTAAATTCAATCTCGATCGGCGAACGATCAGTAGAAGAATAGAGAAACTACTAAACCTTCTGTATGAAGAATTTGTACCTTTGCAATTGGTAATGACTGAAGAGAGACGTACGATACTTATAGACGATTAATCATTATTTGCAAAAGCATTATTCGACAAGTAACAACTAATGTCAGTTTAAGTTTAATTGTCATATGCGACTCAACTTATTTGAAATGTGAGAAAAGTTCTAACTATGACTTATGCTATAACTGTGTTAAAACTTTCATGATGGTCACTAGTTCAGAACGTATAGTGGCTGTTGCGGTGCCGTATTAAAGGTTTAAAGTCAGATAGCCAGATATTAGTTAAATTCCTCCAAACTGAGAAATCCAAGCAATTCTTCAAAAGGGTGATATATTTGTTTTACATCGAGGATTTCGAGATGCTGAGAAATGGTTGCTAGAAAACCGATTTAAGGTTAAAATGATACCGTGTGTTACTAAACGAAGACCAACTGCACTTGAAAGCAATAGACAACGCTTCATAACAAAAATTCAACTGTGGTTGAAACAGTTAATGGTCATTTCAAGAGCAAGTTTCATTATTTTCATGACATCATCAGGAATACCAACATCGAACATGTGTCCCAAGATTTCATGGTTGATTGCACAATACATAATTATACTCGCAATTCAATTGAATCTGATCAAGGGCATCAACTTGTATATGCTAGCACTTTGAACGACAGATTACATATGCCAAACAAGTTAGACAAAGTGATGGAAACAAAGAATATCAATGGCACTAAGTCCTGGTTCATAGAGAAATCGATGGAGGTACTAGACCTACCATCACTTATTATTTGTATATGTATACACGCATACGGCCATGTAATTAATCTATTTTATATATTGTCTTGTAATTGGGATGTAATTTTCCTGTTGGGCAATAAAGACTTATTATTATTATTATTATTATCACTTACGCTAGATCACCTCAGATCATTTGCACTTGCAACTTATCAGCTTCGACAAGCGCCGTCATACTATTTGCAAATTATTATTAAACATAATGGTTTATTCAAGTGTCGAGTTCTAAAAGACAATATTATTGACTACGATGATTACTTTGATATTGATAACGCTGACTATGGATAAACTGTCGTTTGTTCTCGACACAAAAAGAACAAAAACTATTATCAAAATGTACTTCTCATTTTGAACGGTTCTGATCTTGATCTGATTGTTGGTAATACATGCGGTTGTTTCGCAGGAAGTAGAAGAGCTGGTTGCTGCAGTCACATCATGACAGTTATCTGGTATCTTGTACATGCTTGGAAAATTGACGATCTGAAGTCTCCTGCAGCAAATCTTGACCACTTTTTCGACAACTTAGTTCCAGTAGATGTTGGTGATGAAGATGATGATTAGTATTAATTTTTAAGTGTTTATATTGATCATTAAATAAAATTAACAATTGCTGATTTTGAGACTGATGCTCAATGAATTTTGGGTTGACCTTGAAGTGGTTGAAGTCATTTTTGATGACAAATGTTACTATCAACTTTTTATCAGACATAATATCTGAAATTTGCCCATTGTTCTTTCTTGGTCATCTGAATCCATTGAGACCATTTTTGAAAAATGTCTGTCAGTCTATGTGTCTATATGCGCTGTACAACCAACACCACTTAAGATATTAGAATGAAACTTTCAATCTAAAATTTTATTATTACAATCGGAGGATCTGAAGAAGAGTTATTCTAAAAAAGAAATAATAATTTGTGTTATTCCTATTATTATCGATTTTTTTTTTAAATTTTAATAAAACAAGTTATATAAAGCAATCAAATAAAATCAATACAAATTCGAATCTAAAACAACAGTTTATACATTTTATTTTTCTAAAAAAAAATTTCATTAAGTCGTGGAAAGTGAGGGCGAAAATTAAATCCCGGCGTATATAAAAACGTCGGGGCCCGTTATCAAATTATGAATCATTACGACTTTCAACCCCCCCGCCCGCTGTTATAATTACGCGGCGGGGCGGTAGGTTATTGTGCTCGGGCCCACCCCTCTCGACAGTTCATTGCAGTCCCTTCCTTTTTTTATTATTATTATTTTCACTATTCCGCGTCAGATTTTTCACTTTATGAATTTTCTCCACCCCTTTTACCGAAAAGTCCCTGGGACGCCCTCCCTTAAATAACAGATGGCAATTAATGCTGAAATTGGTATGAAGAAGAAGATGGGAAATGTTTGACGAATAAATTAAAGTCTTGATTAAAAAAAAATGTTGCTTGTTTGTGTAGAGAGAGCAAATTGAAAAGTGTTAATTACTGATCGTTAATAAACATAATTTTGCTAATTGATAAAATTCTTATTATTTTGTATAAATATACATCGCTAGATTTGGTTCAATGAAATAAACATTTGCAAAATTATTAACGTAAGATCAAAGTTAAGGGGGTGTTACCATTCGGAAGTTTAAAATTTATTTTTTTGCATTTATTGATACTTCATAGTATTTAGTTTCATGCCCCAAAGCCGTTTTACAATACGCGAATTCGTTGGTTAGTTTTCGCTTGTTGAAATAAACAATGCTGAGTAGGTGGCTGGGTGGAAATATGCAGAACTCAAACGAAAGTTTGAATGCTTGTGTCTGGAAGCTGACTTCGAAGCACCTCAACTGTGGTTAATCGCGTCCTTCCTGGGTACCAGCATTTTCAATAACGGATACTCGGCAGTTTTTAAGACGTTGGAGACACTGGGAATCCATTTCAGCCTGTAAGCCAAGGACTTCCAGGTGCGGACCGACCAGGAGCGCAAGACGTAGGCCGAATTTTGCCTGACTACAGCAGCTAAGAAGGCCATCCAACAACGCTGGCATGAGCAAATCATTCAAACCCAGTTTTTACTGTACAGAGCTGGCATAGCTGACTAAAGGTAAAAATCTCCAAAAATAGTTAAAACTTGTGTCAAAACTTTAAACGCGTTTTTCTCGAAACCACTTTTTTTTCGCTGGCCGGAAACTTTTTTTTTCAAACTATGAAACGGATCGACTTAAGCTTTTAGTTTTCGGTTCTCCACATTTTTTTTTGGAGTTTATACCACCGTCATTCAAATATATTAATATTTGATATTTTTCATAGAGCCTTAAAGTCAGAAAAAGGGGGCAAAAAGCAACCACTTTTTTCGAATGGCCTCCATTTTGTTATTTATCTAGATTTTTTATTGTCGGTGGTTCAAACTATGAAACGGATCGACTTAAGCTTTTAGTTTTCGGTTCTCCACATTTTTCTTTGGAGTTTAAACCACCGTCATTCAAATATATTAATATTTGATATATTTCATAGAGCCTAAAAGTCAGAAAAAGGGGGACAAAAAGCGACTACTTTTTTCGAATGGCCTCCATTTTGTTATTTATTTAGATTTTTTATTGTCGGTGGTTCAAACTCCAGATAATTTAATACAGATTAACGACTGCTACTTTATTTTATGTTTCAGATGACAGAATCGAAAAAATCTTCCCGGCCATGAGGAAAAACACGACGGACACGGCCTTATTTGAGGACAGATGTAGAGGTCGAGCCGAACGATTGAAAAGAATATAAAATTATTTTTTATAGTTTATGAATCTATAAACAAGTTGCAAGAAAACACAAGATCGCAAGTATTAAAAGTTTATCAAAAAAAAAAAAAACGTCAAAAAAACGCTGTCCTAGTGGTAAGAAGTCGACCGCTATCTAAACGTGTAAAACTTAGCATATTATCGTCTTAACCACATCCTTATTTAGGAATAAAATATATTTAAAAAAATAGGTATACTTTAAGAAAAGTACAATCTTTATGCTTGTCTCAACAAAATATTTCCTACTTTTACCGTAATTTCATAAAAAAAGTATCAAACGTTAGTAAACCAGCCTAATCGCGTCTAAAATATTTTTATCTACAATATCTATATATTTATAACCTAAGGGCCAGTTGCACCAGACACGTTGAACCAGTTCAACTCTGAATTCGAGTTCAAAGTGACTTTAGAACAATAGGAACTGTCGTCTTGAACTCAAGTTCAGCTTGATCTTGGGTTCAACCTTTTTGGTGCAACTGGGACTAAATCAGTCACATTGTATAAGATTCCTTTGGGAAAATTTGTATTTTTTCCAATAATTTCTATCTTACAATACATTCACTGGGATGTCGCGTGATTTTGTGTTTTTATAAAATAGGAAAATAGGAATTTTACTTAATACCTAATCAACGGGTAGCAACATTCGTTAGAAGCTTCAAATTCAATGAGTTTATAAAAGCAACGTATTCTTGAAAATTTCCAAACAGTGTAATCATCGGAATATGTCAGAGCGTAATTCGGATTCGTTACATTTTTTTAAGAGGATTCGTATTCGAATCCAAATGCGGGTGATTCAAATCCTTACAAAAGGATTCGAATATTTATAAAAGAATTCGAATATTTATAAACGGAGTCGAATACTTATCAAAGGATTTGAATACTTACAAACGGATTTGAATCGTCAAAAATAATTCGAATTAATTGTGAGGATTAACCTGAAAACTTTGTTGTGTGTATTTTCAAATTTCTCGTTAAATCACTGTTTTATACGCGTGGCGCATGAAGTAAAATTTCGAGTTTAGAAAAGCCCAGAAAATTTGTCTCGGGTCGCTGCGCGACCCTCGACAAATTTTCACGGGGCTTTTCTAAACTCGAAATTTTACTTCATGCTTAGTCTGGGAGTGGAAACGCTCGTTTGAAACTTCATAGTGAATGCTTGCTAAAAACATTAAATGACTAAAAATATTTTTAAGGATAATAATCTAGTTTTCAAAATTTTGTTTAAAATTATTTTAAATAAAACTAACATAATAATAATAATAATAATAATAATAATAATAATAATAATAATAATAATGCTTTATTTCTCAACAGAATTACTTCCAATTACAGAGAAATGTATAATGATATCTAAAATATTGCGTAACATGGTAGCCACAGAATGAAATGTTACATTTTTCCGGCATTTCCCTGATTCAAGATTTTTTTTTTCCTGACCTTTTAATATAACTTTCTTCTGTGGAAAACCTCCATTTTGTTAAATTGTTTTAATTGTTTTTGTCAATATTTAAGTTAATTTTATAAATTTTTACCTGTTTTGTAATTTGCGTGCTGATTTTGACAAATTTAATAATATTATATGGCTATTTTAGTAGTGTTTTGGCAATTTGAATATAATTCCATGACTTTTCTCCGACTTTCCCTGTTTTAATGATATTCAGTAAATTTTTTATTTACGTCATTTTCAGCCATTCGTCGATTTTATTATAGAGTTCAATTTGAAGTTTTAAACGGGTGTTTCCACTCCCAGGCTAAGCATGAAGTAAAATTTCGAGTTTAGAAAAGCCCCGTGAAAATTTGTCGAGGGTCGCGCAGCGACCCGAGACAAATTTTCGGGCTTTTCTAAACTCGAAATTTTACTTCATGCGCCACGCGTAAAAAACACTGATTTGAAGTGAAGTTCAGAAACACACAAATACATCTTTAATCAGACTTACAGGGAATCAGATATTTAGACTGTTATCAACGATGTTCAGTCCTAATAATAAATAATTAGGTTTTGAATATTTTTGTTGAAACAACTGGTAACGATATTTATATATTAATAGTTGCAAAAAATAATAAAATCAAATTTACTCTTAAAGGATTCGTATTCGTTATTCAAAAGAAACAGGATTCTAATCTTTGATTCGAATCATATTTATCTCTTACGAATCCTTTATTCGAGTATTTGTGTTTAAATCATATTAGGTGATTCGGATTCGTGATTCGAATCATATTAGGTGATTCGGATTCGTGATTCGAATCCTTTTTACGAGGATTCGTCCCAGCTCTGGAATATGTTTACTGAAAAAGAAAAAAATTACTGTATGAAAACCGTTCAAAAATTTTATACAAAAAATATAATGAATATAAATGTAGAGATTAATATCGGACGCATGTTAATTAGCAATAAGCATTTTCTGTAACACACTGTAAACACGGGATATAAAACGTTATAGGTCGTAAAGAGTAACCGAGCCAATTCTCGGGGCTTTATTGTAGCGCATAAATATTCCACGGAGGAAAATAAACAAAAAGGAAAGAAAAAAAAAAACAACGGCCGGCAACAACAACAATCGACCGCGCCGACTATTACAAATATTACAAAAGGACTTCACTCCTGCGAAGAGCCGGAAAAAATCTTACTTCGAGTACCCGAGATTTATCGAGCGCAACAAACAAACAGTTCTTTAATGTCTAGACGAGCCAATATGGGAGAATATTTCGCGTTTCTCTCTTCTGCAGATAAAACAAATTCGTACTTTGTGCGCCAAAGTGCAAAAGGGATCGAGTTTTGTTGTGATTTTATTTGAATAATCTCAAGAAAATTATATTTATATAGAACTCCTTCCATTTTACTATGCAAGAAATCGGAACACATTTGTGCACATAAAACCAAAAGTTGTAAGAAAGCGATATGTTTAACCTATCATAGGTTAATGAAATCTAATTATTTTCAGGCAAATCACTTAAATTTTCAGTTAGATAAAATGTTAACGACAAATTCTAAAAAGGGTCTTTAAAATTTACCTAAAATTATAAAATGCTATTATTTCGTTAGTGCATATGAAGTTGATGTAGGTGGTTTCGAACGTAACCATAATTCAATTTACGACTGGCGCATCAAGTACAATTTTGAGTTTAAAAAAGCCTTTTCTAATTTTCGTCTTTATTTCAAAAATATTAAGACTATCAATATTTTATGCGACAATTTATAATTGATATTTCAAAATAAAATTTTCTAAAAAATACGTTTTACATTAAAATTGATGTTTCCGTTTTGATCGTGACTGATTTTTTTATATGGCAAGTATTAAAAATTATTTAACGATGTTCTGATTGGCATTTTATGTCTAAATTTATATTTTGGATTTATAACTACCTTTTTTAAATTTTTGACAGTTTTTTGACTTTTTAATATTTATTTATTTATTTCTGACAATATTTTGAGTTTCTTTTTTTGAATTACCACTACTTTTGACATTTGTGACAATTTTAGAAAGTCGTACAATTTTGTTGCTACTATTGCATTAGCTAATTTTATATGACTTAAAAGTGTTATGTTTTTTACATAGATATAACTTCATAATGACAGTTGATGTAAGTTCACAGACCTAGTATAAATTTATATCTCTATATCTTGTATAAATATTGAAAATCAATTTTACAATCTTGTAACAATAATTAAATATTAACACTAGATCATATTGTCACAATATAGAATTCAAATATGAAAATCATTATTGAAAATATATTTGTATTCTATATTGAAAAATTATTGTATCAAGATGATACATGTTGATACACGTTTAATTCAATTTAAATACAAATATATATTCTCAATATATTCATATATTAATTCTATATGTCATTGAAACAATATTGTACATGTATTAAATATTAATATTGAAGGATGAATTTTATTCATTATTGATACAATATTAAATATCTATATTGGATGTTACCGTTAATACAATATTGTACATGTGCTAAATATTTATATTGAAGGGCCAATGATATTCATTATTGATACAATATTGTACACAAATTGAACATCTATTATTGTGTCATTGAAACAATATTGTACATGTATTAAATATTAATATTGAAGGATGAATGGTATTCATTATTGATAAAATATTAAATATCTATATTGGATTTTACCGTTAATACAATATTGTACATGTGCTAAATATTTATATTGAAGGGCCAATGATATTCATTATTGGTACAATATTGTACACAAATTGAACATCTATTATTGTGTCATTGAAACAATATTGTACATGTATTAAATATTAATATTGAAGGATGAATGGTATTCCTTATTGATAAAATATTAAATATCTATATTGGATGTTACCGTTAATACAATATTGTACATGTGCTAAATATTTATATTGAAGGGCCAATGATATTCATTATTGATACAATATTGTACACAAATTGAACATCTATTATTGTGTCATTGAAACAATATTGTACATGTATTAAATATTAATATTGAAGGATGAATGGTATTCCTTATTGATAAAATATTAAATATCTATATTGGATGTTACCGTTAATACAATATTGTACATGTGCTAAATATTTATATTGAAGGGCCAATGATATTCATTATTGATACAATATTGTACACAAATTGAACATCTATTATTCATTTCATTTTTGACATAATATTGTACTAAAATTGTACATCTATTATTGAATTATTATTGTTGGTACAATATTGAAAACTAAATTATTTTATTACTTAATTATGCAATGTTGTATCCATAATGAATATCAATTTAGTATCAATAACCGCAAACAATGTTGTGACAATATTGTATGCTCATTGATTAACAATTTCAAAATATAAATATTGATACAATATTGCTACAATAGACATACAAGGTTTATTTCTACTAGGGAGCTTACAAACCAAACTGGACAAAGTGGCATCTAGCTTTACTCAACTTGACAAAGCGACATCGAAATTAATCAAACTTGACAAAGTGACATACATCGTAACCTAACTTGGCGATGTGATTCCTAACCTAACATAACGTTTGACACTTCCACACTTTTAGTTATTTTTATCATTTTTCACTATTTCTTTCAACTATGGGCTTCTCTAGTTTTATTTCCAATCGCACTTGACAAAGCAACATCTAACCTTGACAATGTAACATCCAATCTAACCTAACTTAACGATGTTAAAATTTGACATTTTTTTGTGATTTCTAACCTAACCTGATGTTTGACACTTCTACACATTAAATTATTTTTATCATTTTTCATCATTTCTGTCAACTTTGGGCTTCTCTAGTTTTATTTCCAATCGCACTTGTTAAAGCAACATCCAACCTTACTTGACAATGTGACATCCAATCTAACCTAACTTAACGATGGTAACCTTTGACGTTTTTTGTGATTTCAGACCTAACCTAACGTTTGACACTTCCACACTTTTAGTTATTGTTATCATTTTTCACCATTTCTATCAACTTTGGGCTTCTCTAGTTTTCAAATTGGGTAAAAGTAAACACTTGTATTGTTCCATGTTTTTATTTTTAGTTGCCTGACACGTGTATCGATCCGTTACGGTCATTTTCAAAAGGCTTAACTTTGAAAATGATCGTAACGGATCGAAACGCCTGTCAGGCAACTGAAAATAAAAACATGGAACAATACACGTGTTTACCTTTACTCAATTTGAAAATTTGGTTCCATCAAGAGACTAGCAGAAGAAGTATCGAATATATTCTCTAGTTTTATTTCTAATAGCACTTGACCAGGCAACATCCAACCTTACTTAACCTAACCTTTTACCTAACTTAACGATGTTAATTAAACTTTGACATTTTTTGTGATTTCTAACCTAACAACGTTTGACACTTCCACACTTTTAGTTATTTTTATCATTTTTCACCATATTTGTCAACTTTGGGCTTCTCTAGTTTTATTTCCAATCGCACTTGATAAAGCAACATCCAACCCTACTTGACTATGTGACATCCAATCTAACTTAACTTAACGATGTTAACCTTTGACATTTCCGTATTTTTTTACTTTTATTAATTTTTGATAATTTCACACAACTTCGGTCTTCTTTAGTTTTATTTAATTGAGGTCAATTTTGTTATTTCTCACATCCAAACAATATTTATTTATTTCTATACAATTTCTGTTGACTTACTTAATAAACTGATATCCAAGCTAACCTAACTTGACGATGTGATATCTAACTCAACTTAACCTTTGACATTTCCTTACTTTTCGATTTCAATTAATTTTTCATAATTTTACAGAAGTTTGGGCTTTTTTTGTTTTATTTTATATTTTTTTTATCTATTTAAATACTTGTACATAGACACAGTAAAAGTGTTTTACAATTGTCAATAATATAATAAGAACCAGTTTAGCTAAAATAACATTTACAGCTTAAAAAATAATAACTTAAATAAAATATACCAACATGACAGAAAACAGAACATTAAATTCTTCTTTACTAGCATTTTTTTTTAGTTTATTTTTAAAATCTTTTAAAACAGTAATCTGTTTAATATTAAAAATATTTAAAATCTTTTAAAACAGTAATCTGTTTAATATTTGTCGGTAGATTATTGAATATCGTCACACACATATAATACGGAAGAAATAAAATATATAATGTCTATTATGCATGCAACTAACAATACACCAATGCACTGCAAATTATTTAAACCAGATTGTTGCATGCTATAACACAGAATTTTAAACTTAATAAAAATATTGAATACTTAACCCATTTTCTCATAAAAATGGACTTGGTTGATTATTGCATTGGACCCCTCAATTTCTATTGACTTAGAACTAATTTAGTTTACTCAAATATTAATAAGGCTTATAAATTAATCCATTACCAATTTTCATCACACCCATTAATTAGAACATTTTCCTCATCACCACGCCAATTAAGAAATCAGAGGGGGAGAGAGAAAGAAAGAGAAGAAAAAAAACTCTGAAACTGAAAGCCACATGTAAATATTTAAACAGGACTCTCATTCTCGCGTAACTCGACCCAAATTAATCGACTCTTGTGCAGAAGTCTGAAGCTAAAAGAAAACACATTCTGGAACATGTGTTCATGTGAAAATTGAAGCCCAATTTATTTATCAGGACGAAAAAGTGTATACGAGAGAGCTGATAAAGTCGGTTCACTGAACGGCCTAGAGAGATTATTACAAAGCGTAGTTTGTGTATGTTTATGTGCAGATGTTCTTGTTTGTACTTGAAAAACTACAGCTGCCTGTTACATAAACCGTTCTGAAATAAATATGTACATATGCGGTTCACATATTTTTTTGTATTTGTAATATTTCATAATTATAAGGGGAAATGGATGAAAAGATGTTTGAAGCAATTCCTACCGAATTAGTAATACAGGGAGTTGTTCTTTTATGCATACATATCCCAATTACAGGGTATATGCTGTGAATTTTTAGATATTCGTAGTTTTTTGAAAGAGTTCAATTTGAAGCTTTAAACGAGGGTTTTCCACTCCCAGGTTAAGCATGAAGTAAAATTTCGAGTTTAGAAAAGCCTTAAAATTTGGTTTGGTCGCGTAGCGCGTAGCGCTACACGACCAAACCAAATTTTAAGGCTTTTCTAAACTCGAAATTTTACTTCATGCGCCACGCGTATGAAAACACTGATTTCAAGTAAAGTTCTAAATATACTTCCACGGCATTGTACTAAAGCAGTATATTTTGAACTTCACAATATGCCAGTGTTTGATACGCGTGGTGCATGATGTAAAATTTCGAGTTTAGAAAAGCCTGAAAATTTCGATTGGTCGCTTCGCTTCGCTACGCGACCAATCCAAATTTTCAGGCTTTTCTAAACTCGAAATTTTACTTCATGCTTAATCTGGGAGTGAAAACACTCGCTATAAGCTTGAAATTGAACGGTTCTATAAAATCATCGAATCCCTGAAAATGTACAGTAAATCTACGGATTTACTGTAAATTTTCAGGAATTCCATGATTTTATCGATACCTAGACTCCAAATCCTTTCAACTGACAAGCAACAAATTTTACAGTACGAACAAAAAACCCTCTAGAGCAGTAAACTGACCAATAATATTTACTTTTTATCTTGTTTAATCAAGTCACGATATCGCTGTGATCGGCATACATTTTTAATAATTGCCATATGAAAACATCAGTCACGATCACAACGTAAACATCAATTTTAATGTAAAACGTATTTTTTTTTTTAGGAAATGCCAATTTAAAATGTCAGTAATAAATTGTGGTATAAAATATTAATATCGTATGTTCAAAAAAAAAAAATCTCTGGAGTGCCATAATTTTATCTTTTTGAAAATTTAAGTTGGCTACACGCTTTAGGAATTGACATACAGAGAGTTTTATGTAACACCGAACATTATCAATATTCATTTTCGTATATCCTATTTATCAAACCAAAGCACGATTTGACACCTTTAATTTTTTAGGTTATGTGCAAATTGGGTTGCCTATATCACCATTACAAATTGTAGCCAATTAATCGCAATTAATACCTCGACTTGTTAATACAGATGGTTTATCTTTCAAGTATACATGTCCCAAATATATGCCGTAATTATTTAGATATTCGTTCTTTTTTTAGAAGAGTTTAATTTGAAACTTAAAATGAGTGTGTTCCACTCCCAGACTAAGCATGAAGTAAAATTTTGAGTTTAGAAAAGCCTGAAAATTTGGTTTGGTCGCGTAGCGCGAAGCGCGGAGCGACCAAACCAAATTTTCAGGCTTTTCTAATCTTGAAATTTTACTTCATGCGCCACCGGTACAAAACACTGACATATTACGAAGTTTAAAACACACCGCTAAGCTTTACATTGAATCAGTGTTTTGTATTGGTGGCGCATGAAGTAAAATTTTGAGTTTAGAAAAGCCTGAAAATTTGGTTTGGCCGCTCCGCGCTTCGCGCTACGCGACCAAACCAAATTTTCAGGCTTTTCTAAACTCGAAATTTTACTTCATGCTTAGCCTGGGAGTGAAAAACACTCGCTTAAAGCTTCAAACTGGATTCTTGTAATAAACCGAGCATCGGAAAATGTGCAACGTATGCATATGGATACTTTAAAGAAAAATTCTCGTTATGAAAAAGTTCGGTGTTACATAAAACTCTCTGTATAAAACACCAGACATAATAATTATACTTTACAGTTGCCAACCTACAAAATTTTTCATGATACTCTAGAGGTTTTTTTTTTATTGAACAAACGATAATGATATAAAGATGAAATTTAGGAAAGGCTTGCTAAATTTCAAAATTGTACTTGTTTTTTAAAGTCACGATATCGCCGTGACTTGATAAAACAAGATAATAAGTAAACATTATTGGTTAATTTACTGCTCAAGACAGTTTTTTGTTCGTACTGTAAAACTTGTTGTTTGTCAGTTAAGAGGTTTTGGAGTTTATGTATTGATATGTACACTTGAATGAAAAATTCCCTTTACAATGCTTTATTTATTATACAGGGTGTCACTAAGCGTAAATCGGTCTATAGTGTGCGTATCGTTGAAAATAGCAAAAAAAGTTTCAAATAAAAGTTGTTCAGAATCAAATTTTTCATAACCCAAAATTATTGCTAAATATGGCGGCCTTGCGGTTATATCGGAAGTAAACACCAACTTCCTTATTTTAAATAGAACACTCTATATATTTTTACATTTTTGGATTGCTCGTTAAAAATAAACATAAGTTTATGTACACAATATTGGGTTTCAGTTATTAGTTTTCGAGTTATTTAATTTTTTTTGATACATTTGACGATTTTAGAGCTCGACGCCATTAGCAATATCTTCAAAACGAAATAAGTCAGAGTTGTGCGGTTTACGGTTTTGGATTCGGGAAGAAATGTAGTATTTTGTGACGCTACTTTTACTACTATTAACTTACCGTTCGGCCAGACTAACCCAGAGGAGTAGGGGGGGTTAAAACAAAAAAAAATAAAATGGGCGCCACGTGATTACGGACGGTAAAGTAGTACACAAATAAAGGAAATCACGAACCAAGATCGTACTAATACATATATTAAGAAAAATCAACCTATATAAATTCAACAACTCAATTCAATGCAAATCAAAATAATACATTTAAATTAAGAGATATTTCCTTCTGCGTAATTTCTTATTAATTTTAATAAAAGGTAGTCAATTGAAAATTGAAACTTAATTTGAAAACTGAAAGTAGTTAAATGTACTACAATACAAGAAAACATAGATATAAATTTGTCTGACGTTTCGAGAACCAGAAATAATAAATTTAATAGATCTGATCTCACGCCGACCGGTGGTAGATAAATATATATAGCTATACGTAGGTATCTTTACAGTGGTTATACAATATATAATGGTTTAGTATTTATTTGTAAGAATTACTCATCTCGGTTTTGATTATTCGATTAATAGAATAAATATACGTATTTTCATTCTTAAAATATTCATTTCAATTAATAGAAAAAAAAACATTGACGTTGAACATTTATTTTTCCCCAATTCCCCAAACAAACAAAAATAAAAAAAACTGCAAGTGAATACCCCAAATACTTATCTAATTTTTATTTCGGTCTTTCCTCCAACCCGACTTATCAGAACGCAACAGCTCACAACAGCTCACAACCAATTCCTCGTTGACATAATTTGACTAAGAAATTCCGGAGCGCCTTCACCGCGTATTCTTCCTCGCATTTCGCAACCACGGGTAGTGAATTCCAGAACAATCTTGCGCCAACCAACAGTCCAAACTGATATAGTGTACGGTCATTGGAAATAGAAAACCGGAAGCCAGAAACCGGAACCAGAAACGAATAGGTAATCCTGACATGAAACCTAAAACGTCCCATGAGATTAGGGATATGATAAGGATTTTTTTTTCCAATTGAGAAAAAAAATAATAAAACCCCCTTTTCTTTATACCTATGTCACACGGAATATTCTATTTGGTGAATAAATTTGATATTCGCATGATCATAATTTAATTACAACCTAAAAACTGAAATATGCTTACCTCTAGATGATTTGAGGATATCGAGGACGACACGCTTTTCAATCCGCTTGAAGCGAAGTAAATTATTTTTAAATAATTCCAAACAATTTACAATATAATCTTCAGGAAAATCTATCCCTCAAAACCAGAGGAAACCAAGCGGTTATTAAATTAATTTCCGAAGATAAAAATGGCGTGGTGACCTCTAATCGATTTGATGTGTTTACGCCGCGAGTGCCAGGTGTGAAAAAAAAACGAGAGCGCGGAGCGCGATAACCACGGAGGACCGAGACAACCAAAAAAATTAAACAATAGCATTTTCGAATAATTTTTGATAAAGCACAATAAGTTGTATATATTAATTCCTCATATTGAAAATAAAAATAACTTAGAATAATTTTACGCAAAAATCACGTAACAATTTGTTTAGGTTTTTGCCATTAGTTAGATTTTGTAAATTGAACCGAGTCCGTCGACGGTATTCTTCAGTACTTCAAACTTACATTACTTCATTTTTTTAAATGAAATTATCTATCTTGAGATACTTTATCTGATGCGAAATTAAATTTCCTTTTTATTGATACCGGGTTGTTGCCATATCCTTCCAACAGTTTTTGAGAAATTTGCGATTTTGTAAAAATTTTAATACATTTCGTATTATCGCGTGAGCCCTAGATACTGATGACGTTTGGTGATTTTGTTTTGACATTTAGTTAATCATTGAGATATTTGCTGTTTTTTTTTTAAGTTCATTTTAAAGTTTTAAACAAGTGTTGTCCACTTCCAGAGTAAGCATGAAGTAAAATTTCGAGTTTAGAAAAGCCCCGTGAAAATTTGTCGAGGGTCGCGCAGCGACCCGAGACAAATTTTCGGGGCTTTTCTAAACTCGAAATTTTACTTCATGCGCCACGCGTATAAATTACTCAAATATTTTAAAATTTATGTATATTCGAACTTCGCTTAAAATCTGTGTTTTAGACGCGTGGCGCATGAAGTAAAATTTCGAGTTTAGAAGAGCCCAGAAAATTTGTCTCGGGTCGCTGCGCGACCCTCGACAAATTTTCACGGGGCTTTTCTAAACTCGAAATTTTACTTCATGCTTAGTCTGGGAGTGGACAACACTCGTTTAAAGCTAAAAATTGAACTCTTTTAGAAATCAACGAATGTCAGAAAATGTACAGCTTATGCATGTTTACCTAGAGTTTACCATGAAGTAACCACATTTAAATTCAGCGCGCATTTGTGACGTAAACGATCCCTACCCTCACTCTAAAATCTTCGATTCTGTCGATCCTTCTTACCGTATACTCGACCGGCCTTGGAATACACATTAGATGGATGTTGCATGAACAAAAAAAAACAAATTTTCTACTTTTTAACGTCTGAATACACCATTTGATCTTAAAATGAAAGATTTTGTTTAATGATTGGAGTAGTTTACTTTTTATTATTTATATTATACTGGGAAACTTCTGGGGGCTATTCACAGCACCAATGCAATTTGTCATCGGTGACAAGTTGCACTGAAATGGCGTCATTTTACTTCATACAATTTGGTAAATTCTTCCCGAAATGACGTCATTTTAGTGCGACTTCTCACCGATGAAAAATTGCATCTGTGCTGTGAATAGCCCCCTGAAATGTCAACATTTATTACATAAAAGTTAGTCATTTAGTATAAATGTAGCGAATGCCGCTGAATTTGGATGTCTCCGATCGGCAAAACGTTGGGCATACATTCTTGAAGCAAGTAATGTATTTCCATCAGCACTTCCCAAGGTGTAGACCATACCAATCAGTTCTTCTTGAGAAAACATGTTCGTTTTTTTTTATTGCAAGATCTCGCCAAAATAATCTAAAATAAACTAACATTTGTCGGACATGCGAGTCAAAACAAAATCACCAAACGTCATCAGTTACCAGGGCTAACGCGATAATACGAAATGTATTAAAATTTTTACAAAATCCAAAATTTCTCAATCACTGTTGGAAGGAAATGGCAACAACCCGGTATCAATAAAAAGGAAATTTAATCGCATCAGAAAAAGTGTCACAAGATATATAGTTTCATTTATAAAAATGAAGTTATGCATGATTGAAGTGCTGAAGAATACCGTCGACGGACTCGGCTCAATTTAGAAAATCTGACTAGTGGCAAAAACCTAAACAAATACTACA
The DNA here is from genome assembly GCA_932526585.2 of Philonthus cognatus. NCBI lineage: Eukaryota > Metazoa > Arthropoda > Insecta > Coleoptera > Staphylinidae > Philonthus > Philonthus cognatus. The sequence goes on along the minus strand of OW052247.1, from coordinate 49,191,320 downwards.
TTTCTTTCCGAATCCAAAACCGTAAGCCGCACAACTCTGACTTATTTCGTTTTGAAGATATTGTTAAGGGCGTCGAGCTCGGAAATCGTCAAATTTATCAAAAAAAATTAAATAACTCGGAAACGGTTCAACTGAGACCCAATGTTGTGTGAATAAACTCATGTTTATTTTTAACGAGCAATCCAAAAATGTAAAAATATATAGGGTGTTCTATTTAAAATGAGGAAGTTGGTGTTTACTTCCGGTATAACCGCAAGGCCGCCATATTTAGCAATAATTTTAGGTTATTAAGAACTTGAATCTGAACAATAATATTAAAACACTTAACTTTGTTTTACCACTTTAATTAACTTTTTACAGTGACTATAGTTTCGGCTACAAGCTAGTCATTATCAAACTGAGTTGATAATGACTAGCTTGTAGTCGAAACTATAGTCACTGTAAAAAGTTAATTAAAGTGGTAAAACAAAGTTAAGTGTTTTAATTTTATTTTATAAAGATGTACCACAAAGTGAACGCCAACCAAATCAAAGATTTGATTCTGAACAACTTTTATTTGAAACTTTTTTTGCTATTTTCAACGATATGCCCACTATAAACCGATTTCCGCTTAGTAACTCACCCTGTATACATTTTTTTTTTTAATATGAGTTTATAATCGTACATTCCTTTTATTATTATCAAAGTGAGAGTGTTGGAGATTTAATCATGAACAACTTGCATGCATTAATGTGGAATCGCAATAACTTTCGGCTCGGAACTTCATGTCATATCTGAGATATTCAAATTATGCAGTGCTCTTTCAGTGCGCATTTATTATGCACAAATTTAGTGCAGCGCATCGTCAGGTATGCAATTTGTATAATTAATATGTAATCCGATCACAGAACGTAAATCATTCAATATTCAACATCCTGCACACAAGGCGCATTACCATAATTGTCGGCTTCCATAAATACTTGGATTGATCCAATAAACAATAACTAAATACGGGTAATAATTATTGCAATACGTTTTACATGTATTACTCAAATTTAAATGATATTTAAAGTAAAAATATAATGAATTTTTCAGGAATTAGTAGAATTAGATCATTAATAATACTTATAATAATATTAGTTATTAATTATTTATTTAATAATAATTTATATTTTAAACTGTATTTTATATTTATAGTTTTAATTATGTTTGTTTACGACAATCTTAAAATATGTGCATTATTTAATTGTGTGGGCAGCATAAATGGGGTGCATTTATCACTCAAGTACATTAAACACGGGATTTACGTGTTTAATGTGGTTTTTTAGCACGAATATGAATAATTGCATAGTTCGATTTTTTGCCGCTATGTAGTAACAGCGCTGTGCTAGTCAAATCAGCTTATTTTGTATTACATTTGACCATGGTGGTGATGACGATTGTACGACATTTTTGCCACTCCATTTTTACCACCATATATTTTTTACCACCAATTCTTTTTACCACTCCGGTTTTACTACCATATATTATTTACTTCTAATTTTTTACCATTAGTTATCTCTCAAATATTTCTGAAGTATTTACAAGTCTGTATAAAACATTCATTCGGTTCTATTTTTGATTTTTCGCGCTAGATGTATTAAAATGTAACAAATATTAACTGTTTACAAAACTGTCATCGACATCTTTGAGAATGATGTAAAATATTAATATTTAAATATTCAGGGGCTGTTCCGTACACGCAAAGAGACTTACGCAAAATAAACGCAAAATAAACGTATATATTGCAAACTTTTCTCCTAACCTAACCTAACGTAGCAGTATGTAGAATCTCATAGAGATTTAAGCAATCTATTCTATTGCAAACCTTTCTCCCAACATAACCTAACCTACAAGTATGTGGAATAGTCACCGTGCGCAAAGAGACTTACGCAGTTTATTCTATTGAACACCTTTCTCCTAACCTAATCTAGAAGTATGTGGAATAGTCATCGTCTGCAAAGAGACATACGCAATTTATTCTGTTGCAAACTTTTCTCCTAACCTAACCTAGAAGTATGTGAAATATTTAACTTCCGCAAAAAGACTTTCGCAATTTATTCTATTGCAAACCTTTCTACTAACCTAACTTAAAAACATGTAAAATCGCCAAAGCATAATCAAATGTTTATCTGCATCTTATTATTTTATAGAAAAATGTGTGGCTATACTAAGCCTTAAATTAGATAATTTTGCTTGGTTATGTGGTTCTATTAAATTATTTTAATTGTATTTAAATTTAGCTGTGTGTCTACTAACCAAACTGGATATGACGTACCCTATTACGATGTAAATCACCAATTATGATGTAAATCAGGAAAAAATATGATTTGTAATAAAATATGATGGTAATAAAATGGTGGAAAAAAATATAGTGGTAAATTTGAAGTGGTAACAATGGAGTGGTAAAAATGGAGTGGTAAAAATGACCCCTAACGGGTGATGACGTCGTCAACGCTATTTTGTTCAAGTACGAAGTAATCGCGTCAACATCTCCGCCGCTGTCACTAGTTTAGCCCGCGTAAAACGCGTTTGTAAACATAAATCATTCTAAAATTGGTTAAACAATTGTGCTTCTATCAGTCGCGAGTGTTTTTTTAAAGCGGAACAGACGTTAACACCGTAAAAACTCCATCCAAACGAAAGAGTTCGGTTTTTTGATTAAGAACAAGTGTTACAAATGCACCTCTTGTTTATATTGTTGGATCGGATTTTCATTATTTAAAAAACTACTACTGATTTAAAGTTTGTTACATAAAGAATCATTATTATATACCATTCAAATAAAACACAAAATAATTTTTTTAATATTTATGTACGTGATATTAAACTTAAGAAGTATCTTTTGAACTTCACTTTAATTCAATGTTTTATACAGGTGGTGCATGAAGTAAAATTTTGAGTTTAGAAAAGCCTGAAATATTGGTTTCGTTACTTATATAGTGTAGAGTAAATGTTTGATATGATCTGAGTGTGCAATATGCATTTCGTGCATGAAACTGTTAAGTTATTCATTTGGTTAACAAAGCATTTTGTCATTGTTAGCATAAACTTATAAACGTATATATCGGTCGTAAAACCAAGAGACAGAAAACTAAAACCAGCCGCATATAATAAAGTAACGAGCAGTAAAAATTTTTATCGGCCACCTTTCTCACCTATTATGAGTAATATTATAAATAATTCAGTGGCGCGCGTCTCGCGCTATTACCATAAGTGTGTTTCAGTTTCAGCATTCGAGTCGATTTTTTTATGGCGCGCACATAACAAAACGATCTGTGCGATAATGGATGCGCACGAGGGGGTGTGTGAGAGGGGGGCGAGGTCGTAAAATAATATCCATATTTTATTATCGTAATGAACATCTAAAGAGGAACACCGGCTTTTAGCTCGGCGGATTTTCCACCGCAAACTTCCGCTCAAATTCTATTTTATGCATTGTTAATGCCCTATTGCGATGCATGCATGTGAGTGTGTGTTTGTGTACTTAGTTTTTCCACACAAGTCACGCGACTTTATAAAATTTACAAACATGTAACAGAATTAAACTAATATTTGCTGCTGAATAAATTTTTGAAATTTTATTTACTTATACATATATATATATATATATATATATATAACATCTTTATTCGGGAAATAATATATTACATTGTATGAACATTCATTATTGTTTTTTATTTTACATAATGCGAAAAGGCTATCGACCGGAAGTCTTTCTGCCTAGAGTAATTTAATATGTTGTTATGAGATTAATTAATGAATGTGATGATGCTATTGAGTTAGTAACTGATGTAGGGTGAGGAGTGTTTGGATTACTTATACATTTTTATAAAAATGTTTTTATTAAAGCGTCCAATATAACGTATAATAATTATTAGTAAACTGCTCCAGGCGCTCGATTTTTAAAGGCGCAAAATTAAATTATACAAAATAAACATTTTTAGAAGTTATTAATGTGTGATTAAATATGTATTCAAGTTGAGTCGTAACCTAGTTATTATAATTTAATAATAACTCAAATATAACAAATGAATTATCTAATTGATAATTTATTTATAGTCTTCTTTAAAATTGTTGACGTTCTTGTACTTCTAACCTTTCCCCATATGCAAAACAAAGAGAAAGTATTGTTTTCGCGAAAATTTTCAAATAATTTTTTTTTGTGTTTATATATCCATTTTGAGGTCCCCCGAGTTGATTAAGACCAGTTTTGAAAAAAATTGTAATTCTGTCGCCACGATAAAGTCTAAACCGACTGAGCTGTTAAGATGATACTATAAACTTAAGCTTTTTATTACAATAGTAGTACCCGTTTCGACTGAACATAAATTCTATTTTGATGACATGCAACTTGTTGGCCAATAATTGGAGCTTTCACCTATTCGATCGATCAGGTAGATGAATGGTAACTATTTATCCATCTGATAAAGCCACAGTGTGGTGAAACAATTCTTGTAGTACAATAAATATCGTATGTTCTTGTAACTTGTTGTAGATTGCGAAAAGAATCGCACTTTTAATGTTAAAAATATCCAACGTTAATAGTATATTTTTAACTTCACTTGGAATCAGTGTTTTATACGCGTGGCGCATGAAGTAAAATTTCGAGTTTAGAGAAGCCCCGTGAAAATTTGTCTCGGGTCGCTGCGCGACCCTCGACAAATTTTCTACGCGGGGCCTTTTAAACTCAAAATTTTACTTAAAAGTTTCAAATTAAAGGATCACTCTAGAATACTAAGTTTATTACTATTTTACAAAGGCTACAGCTCGAAGGACCAACCATGGTCTTCGGACACCGAAGGACTACAGAGAATCGAAGTTTTTTTACAAGAAAACAACGAATATCTCAAGGTTTACAGCATGGATAGGAAAGAAAACATCCAATTTTGAAAATATATCGAAGTTGGGTTGATTTTCAGTGCGTTTTTAACTTCACTTTAAATCAGTGTTTTATACGCGTGGCGCATGAAGTAAAATTTCGAGTTTAGAAAAGCCCCGTGAAAATTTGTCTCGGGTCGCTGCGCGACCCTCGACAAATTTTCTACGCGGGGCTTTTCTAAACTCGAAATTTTACTTCATGCTTAGTCTGGGAGTGGACAACACTCGTTTGAATTTTAAATTTAACTCTTCTAAAAAATCGACGTATTTAATATAATAAATCATTCATTGAAATCATAGAAAAAGATTCAAAATTTTACCTAAAATTAACTTTTACAGTTAACTATAATGACATGTAGAAAATCTTGACGGTCCACTCCCAGACTAAGCATGAAGTAAAATTTCGAGTTTAGAAAAGCCCCGCGTAGAAAATTTGTCGAGGGTCGCGCAGCGACCCGAGACAAATTTTCACGGGGCTTTTCTAAACTCGAAATTTTACTTCATGCGCCACGCGTATAAAACACTGATTTAAAGTGAAGTTAAAAACGCACTGAAAATCAACCCAACTTCGATATTTTTTCAAAATTGGATGTTTTCTTTCCTGTCCATGCTGTAAACCTTCAGATATTCGTTGTTTTCTTGTAAATAAACTTCGATTTCCTGTAGTCCTTCGGTCTCCGAAGACCATGATTGGTCCTTCGAGCTGTAGCCCTTGTAAAATGGTAATAAACTTAGTAATCTAGAGCGATCCTTTAATTTAAAACTTCTAAGAACAAGTGTTGTCCACTCCTAGACTAAGCATGAAGTAAAATTTCGAGTTTAGAAAAGCCCCGTGAAAATTTGTCTCGCTGCGCGACCCGAGACAAATTTTCACGGGGCTTTTCTAAACTCGAAATTTTACTTCATGCGCCACGCGTATAAAACACAGATTTAAAATGAAGTTCAATAACACATATATCATCATTAATTAAAATCATTATATAATCAGATATTTTGTCGGTAAATGAACATTTTTGTTAATAGAAACTGATGGAATAAAATATTACTGGTTGGAAATAATAGATACAAATTTATTTTTAAAAGATTTGTATCAGTGATTCAAAAATGAGGATTCGAATCTTTGATTCGAATCATATTTCTCACTTACGAATCCTTTATTTGAGTAATCGTGATTCGAATCATATTAGGTGATTCGGATTCGTGATTCGAATCCTGTGTTTGAGGATTCATCCCAGCTCTGATATGAGTGAATTGTTTACCATTTACCGATAAACTGGTATATTGGTTAACCGGTAAATGGTCATGCTTAGTGACGACTAATGAATTGTTAATATTGGATCGGGCTGGAAAGAATTATGTTTGTGTTAAATCTGTCATCGCCGTTATGCTCATTATTGCTTATGGATTTTCAATTTCTCGCGTCGTGCCTCTAAAATAGACAAGTATAAGTTATTATATTCTTTAAATTTGACCGTGTAGAGTAACATTTTATGAATTCAGCAGAAAAGTTTTTTCTTCATAAAAGCTCGAAATTGATATTTATATGATTCGGAATTGAAATGGTGCAGTAAATTGGGCACTCTCGATTGGAAGCCATAAAAATCAGCAGTAAAATTAAAAGTCAGAGAAGACTGGCTCTCTGCCTGGTCGGATACACGGCAAGGAAAACTTCCGGTTTGATTTATGTATTCAAATTTTATAGTCAGCGGGAGTTACTTTATGCGATTCAATTAAATTATGCAAAGGAATATTTAACCCCCACAGGAGCAAAACTCCGCAGCTAATTGTTTTTTCCCTCTTCCATTCCTTTTTCTGTACTTTTTATTCCTTTATTAATTACACTTCATCGACGTAATTTCAGAATTAATGGATACAGATTATAAAATAATATAAAATAATTAAAAGTGCGATGGTTTTCATGAAGAGTGTCGTACTTTTAATTTCATATCGGGAATTTTTCATTTGAGTATACATAACCTTATACACTGTAATTTTCCGTTATTAATTAACGTTATAAAACTATTCAATTTTAAGCTTCTAACGAGTGTTTCCAATCCCTGGTTAAGCATGAAGTAAAATTTCGAGTTTAGAAAAGCCTTAAAATTTGGTTTGGTCGCTCCGCGAAGCGGGGCGACCAAACCAAATTTTCAGGCTTTTCTAAACTCGAAATTTTACTTCATGCGCCACGCGTGTAAAACACTAATATATTGTCAAGTAAACAGTATATTATGAGCTTCACTGAAAATCAGTGTTTTACACGCGTGGCGCTTGACCAATCCAAACCAATCCAAATTTTCAGGCTTTTCTAAAGTCGAAATATTACTTTATGCTTAACCAAGGAGTGGAAACACTCGTTAGAAGCTTCAAATTAAACTCTTGTAAGAAACAACGAATGCCTTGAAATTTACATTGGGAAAAAACCCCTGTGTACAGTCGACGCAACCCAAATGTGAACGCTGTTTTTTGGTTGTCATGGTATTTGTTAAAATTGAATTTGTGTTCAGTATTCCGGCACCAGGTACCGGAATACTGAACACAAATTCAATTTTGATATTTGTTTTCTGGTTTCACAAACAGAGTTCTGCTCGCTCGTGGACGAAACAGTGACCTGTATATGCACTTTGTGCATTCGTGTCACTGACGATGCCACTATGAAGCATTAGATGGCGTTAGCTATCGAAATCATTAATGGTATTTGTTACTGAAATTCATTCCTGTAATTCTGGCTTTGGTCAGTGATATTACAAAGAGAGGGGAGAATATACATATTTCCAAATAATTTTTGAGAGCTGTCAAATTTTTTTTCGACGAACGACTATGATGTTAAGTGTAAATTACACCATTAAATTTGGCGTTCAGACTTGGGTTGCGCCGACTGTACATATTTAATAATTCTGGCTAGTGATTTTTTTTTTAATTCCAACATTAATCCGGTAAGTAGATGCAATTTGTTCGAGTGTAAGTTTGTTATTTTCGTTTTGGTTAATTATGAGCGTATTCGTGGGCTTGGGCCTGATGAGCCTTTTATGGAACTAGGAAATTGTTCAATTAATTAGGAGATTGTTCGTTGTGGGCGGAAGAAAGGTATTAAGTGCTCTATCATTAGCCCGATGTAGTTGTTAGTATGGACGGCATCTGAGTTATTGTTGGCTCGGGTTTTTTGAAAAATTACATCCAGCCAAGGAATAAATAAAAACAAGACGACGCAACACGATACCCTAACAAATTAAAGTTTTACATCACTCGATAATTGAAAATTAACACACTGTGAAATATTTGTTGGAATTACATACAGGAAATTTTTCTTTTAAGTATACACATCCACTTAAAATTTAAAAGTTGACTCCACCTATTGGCAGCAATTATTATATCATATTAACTCGCCCCCGAAAATATTGGGGTTTATTTTAAACATTTTTTATTATAATGCTTTATTCTACAGATATTTAGCAGTCTCAAGTTATATGAAACACCCGGTATACTTGGATATTCTACAGATATTTAGCAGTCTCAAGTTATATGAAACACCCGGTATACTTGGATATTCTTACAGATATTTAGCAGCCTCAAGTTATATGAAACACCCGGTATACTTTCTGTTGTAGCTCTTGGATTTTAGATATTATCCTTATCAGATTAATGCCGAGATATTAGTTTCATAGATATATATCCATTTTTTTCGTTTTTCTTTTTCTGACCATTTGGGAAGGATTTCCTCCCGTGGATCTGCGCCTATAAAGACACCATATAAGCAAAACTGTGTGAAGGGAAGGTTGCCAGCAATTATTATAACGTATTAATTCGCCTCCCCAAAAATATTGGGGTTTATTTTAACCTTTTTTTAATATAATGCTTTATTCTCTAGATATTTAGCAGTCTCAAGTTATATGAAACACCCGGTATACTTTTTGTTGTAGCTCTTGGATTTCGGATATTATCTTTATTAGATTAAATCGTAATTTCAATGCCGAGATATTAGTTTCATAGATACATATCTATTTTTTCCGTTTTTTTTTTGTCTGACGATTTGGGGAGGATTTTCTCCCGTGGATCTACGCCTATAAAGACACCATCTAAACAAAACTGTGGGAAAGGAAGGTTGGCAGCAATTATTATAACGTATTAATTCGCCTCCTCAAAAATGTTGGGGTTTATTTTAACCTTTTTTTTAATATAATGCTTTATTCTCCAGATATTTAGCAGTCTCAACTTATATGAAACACCCGGTATACTTTTTGTTGTAGCTCTCGGATATTGGATATTATCTTTATCATATTAAATCGTCATTTCAATGCCGAGATATTGGTATCATAGACTCATATCCATTTTTTCCGGTTTTCTTTGCCTGACCATTTAGGGGGATTTCTCTCCGTGGATCTGCGGTTGTAAAAAAAATAAAAACATGGATCTAAGCAAAATTATGAGAAGGTGGATTTATTTGTTGACAATTTGTCCAATTGCGATAAAACATGTTTATAAATATCGTGCGATCATTTAAATTATGATTGAGAGTTGGCGGCATTTTTTTGTGCGGTTGCCGAGAATGCTAATTGAAAGATGCCATAAATTTTAGGTTATGGTAAACTATGTGTTAACTACTACTGACTGGTGCCAATCTAATTTAAAATTTAAAGAATACTCTAAATCATGTATTGTGCTCCTCGCTGGCTGTACGGAACTGCAAGGAAGCCCTCTGCCAAATGGCACAGGTAAACGGGGTCAGTCTGATGTGGGTGTCAAGCCACTCTGGCGTGAAAGGAAACAAATTAGCCGATTCCCTAGCCAGAGAGGGGGCGCGTACAGCCTACATCGGACCAGAACCCGCTCTGGGGATACCCAGATCAACAGCTAGAGACCGTAACAACGGATGGATGAGACACGAGGCACAGGATTTCTGGAAAAACCGCCCTGGGATGAGACATTTCAGAGCGGTAACAAGTGGACCATCTGCGGCCAGGAGCAGCTGAGCAGATCAGATGTTCACACATTAACTGCTCTCTTCACTGGACACAGCCGTCTAAGGCATCACCTTAATAAACTAGGGCTAAGCGACACCACTGAGTGCCGCCTATGCCTAGAGGATGATGAAACAGCAGAGCACGTCATATGTGCCTGTCCAGCTGGCGACCAGATCAGGACCACGGTGTTTGGCACACCGAAGCTAAACCTGAAGGACCTGGAAAAAACTTCACCTGACAAGATCCTTGACTTCATCAAGAAGATGGACTTGGAAGGTGAGCTGTAAGGTCGGATGTTCGACCTTAATTGTGAGCCACAATAGATCCTTGTGGTCGCAGTGGAGGGTAGCATAACTACCCACTCACTTTCAATAGAATAGAAATCATGTTTTAAACGATCGCACTGTATTAGTGGCGAAGACACTGGCATTTTACAGTGTAATAGTAGTAATGAGCTTCCTAGTAAAACTTTAATTGAGAGATTTTTCCAAACTTTAGATCTTTCCGGGTATTCACCAAACATCCAGACTACTCGCAGGTAGAGCTTGATATTGATTTCTTAATACCTTTATACCATACTTTCATTTTTGTAAAAATGTATTTAAACTGTAATTGCACTGTTTCTAGCTAGTGTAGTAATAATTTTAATGTGAGGTCACCCAGTCCGTTTGATTCGAATTGCAGCGTTTAACGACGATTCCGTGTCTCGCATTCGGAAGGGCCATAACTATTTCAGCGTTTCCGAATACCATCTAGGAGGCGTCGCGATTTCGATCTCGAATTATTCATAGTTAGATGTTGAATGCAGTGTCGTAATTTGAATTATTTACGGTGTTTTGGCTCGCCTTCGCGGAACTGCGGCCGCTCGTGTCAATACTAATCAGCGCGCACAGACGGATCCTCTGCAAAATTCAAATGTTTGTGTGCTGTATGTTTGGACTGCATTTCAAAGACGGTTTCGTTATCGATACGTTTACCTATTTATTACACGTATTTTTATAGAGTTTATTTGATTATTTGTTATTTATTTTAATAAAGTATAAATCGATTAATTCCTCTAATTGTGTACATAATTTAAGCATATTGAGTTGCATAAACAAACTGACGTACACCTAATTACAGTCAACTAAATGTACATGCATGAGTTCCTACAGTACCTACTATACTATTTAAACTGTAAACATGAGTTTAGAGAAGGCGAGAATCCACGGGGGAGGGAAAATGGGGGAAATTTTGGATGTAAGTGCATTTTAGTACAATTTCATCATCAGATTAAATTTATTTAGTTTTTAGATCTATTTACAATATAAAATAGTATAATTTTATTGAAAATAGGTATTCGAATTTAAAAAACACGTTAAAAAACATTGATAAAAATAGTAAAGGATTGTTTAAATCAATCAAATAAAAATATAGGAGATACAGCGAATTTTTGTTTTAGATATACATATCACGATTTATTGATGGACATTTTCAGACATTCATTGTTTTATTAAAACTATGAATTTAAAGCTTCTAACGAGTGTTTCCAATCCCAGATTAAGCATGAAGTAAAATTTCGAGTTTAGAAAAGCCTGAAAATTTGGTTTGGTCGCGTAGCGCGAAGCGCGGAGCGACCAAACCAAATTTTCAGGCTTTTCTAAACTCGAAATTTTACTTCATGCGCCACGCGTATAAAACACTGATTTAAAGCAAAGTTCACAATATGCTGCTTAGGTTTAATGACATGTTCATTAATTTTACAAATGTTTATATAAAATATGTGAAAGTATACTTAAAACAAAAAATCCCTGTATAAAATGGGGGAAATTTTGGATGTCTGTAATTTGTAGTACAATTCCATCAAATTCAATTCATTTATTTAGTTTTGAGATCCATTTACAATATAAAATACTAGAATTTTATTGAAGATAGGTATTTAAAAATACGTTAAAAAATATTAATAAAAATAGTATAGAAATGTTGGAATCAATAAAATAAAAATACAAATACATGCATTTTTTTTTAAGTATACATGTAATGATTTTTCGATGTAAATTTTCAGACATTCGTTGTTTTATTAGAAACTTGAATCTTCTAACGAGTCTTTTCAATCCCAGATTAAGCATGAAGTAAAATTTCGAGTTTAGAAAAGCCTGAAAATTTGGTTTGGTCGCGTAGCGCGAAGCGCGGAGCGACCAAACCAAATTTTCAGGCTTTTCTAAACTCGAAATTTTACTTCATGCGCCACGCGTATAAATCACTGATTTAAAGCAAAGTTCACAATATGCTGCTTAGGTTTAATGACATGTTCATTAATTTTACAAATGTTTATATAAAATATATGAAAGTATACTTAAAACAAAAAATCCCTGTATAAAATGGGGGAAATTTTGGATGTCTGTAATTTGTAGTACAATTCCATCAAAACCAATTCATTTATTTAGTTTTGAGATCCATTTACAATATAAAATACTAGAATTCTATTGAAGATAGGTATTTAAAAATAGGTTTAAAAATATTAATAAAAATAGTATAGAAATTTTGGAATCAATAAAATAAAAATACAAATACATGCATTTTTTTTAAGTATACATGTAATGATTTTTCGATGTAAATTTTCAGACATTCGTTGTTTTATTAGAAACTTGAATCTTCTACCGAGTCTTTTCAATCCCAGATTAAGCATGAAGTAAAATTTCGAGTTTAGAAAAGCCTGAAAATTTGGTTTGGTCGCGTAGCGCGAAGCGCGGAGCGACCAAACCAAATTTTCAGGCTTTTCTAAACTCGAAATTTTACTTCATGCGCCACGCGTATAAAACACTGATTTAAAGTGATGTTCAAAATATACTGCTTAGGTTTGATCATGTGTTCATTGATTTTACAAATGTTTATATGGACAATGTGAAAGTATACTTAAAAGAAAAAAATCTCTGTATGTCGATATTTAACAAAATAACACAAATTTTAAATAATTATTGTTATTTTAAATAAAATCGTCAAAACTAACACAGATTATAAAATGTTATAAAAACTTTAGAACTGTAAAAATTTGGACAAAATAGAAGTTAAAATACCAATGTAACAAAAATGTTAGATCCTAACCGAATAATTGATTAGTGTAATTTAACCTAAATTTTAAAACTATGTTTGATAGATAATTCTCTTCCCTTCCCTCAAAAAAAAAAAATATGCTCTCTGGATCCGCTCTTAGTTCAGAGATTAATGAAACCATTAATGAGAACCAAATTAAAGATAATGAAACCATATCAATATGTACCATAATATATAAAATTACGAAAATATTCGTGAAAAATGCAATAATACGTCTTAATTAATAGACAATTTAAATATTGTGTTATACAAACAAAGTTAAAGTGTTTTATTTTATTGAATTAATATGTATAACGAACTAGAAGCCTCCACTGCTCATAATTTAAGACAATGTAAGATAATAAATACTCATTTAATGTGTATTTATTGTTTTAGGTTGTCTTATTAATTAAAAGGTATTGTTTGCATTTACCACGAATATTTTCATAATTTTATATATTATGTTTAAAGTGTGCAAAACTTTAAACAGCGTAAGCTTATTTTCTCGAACTCAAATACTTTTGAATTTGAATAATTCTAATACGTACTATATTTTAAGAATAAACTCAGCATTCGCTCATTATTTTATTGAACGTTCGTGACTTTAAATTTAAAGTAATTCTTGAAGCTATTTTTTATTTCTTTCAGTTAGACTTGTGTATAAGTTTCTTCACCTTTTGAAACTGATCCCAGCCAAGTATGTTAAATTAATTGCACATGAAATTCAACAAGAGGGATTTAATTGTAAATTACACGTGTCCGCTCTTGATTTATAAGCCATAAAGAATGGGAATGATACTTAATTAATATCATGTCACATAATGTAATGCAGGCGGTTATTAAATGCATATTAGCTGTGCACGCAGAAGAAAAAAAAATGCAATTATAATTACAATCACTCAGCCATTGCAATATTTTGAGATAGATACGCATCTAATATTTTCTCTGTTAAAATCTATAAATGTATCTATATACATTTATAGATTTTAACAGAGAAAATATTATTTAGTGATACATCCAAAATTCTAGTATAGTCGACACATTGCCCTTTTATTTGTCCATTGTTAAATAATTAGCGGCATTAAGTTGCTGTAGATCGAAATCGAAATATAGTTTTAATATTTTCAAAGAAGTTTCAATGTTGCCAACTATCAGTGTGTTGCCATAGAACTATAGTTTTCGAGTTATGTAAAGATTTAAGCTAATAAATTTGAATTAAAACACTAACACCTTTTTTTACAAAATATATTCATTTTGCTAGAAAAGATTATAAATATTTCATTGTATAATTTATCATCCGGCGGTGTATTTGCACAAGAAGTAGTTGTTACAATGGATATTTATTGCCTTAGTAGTCTTATTAATTAAGTCGTATTGTTTGCAGTTTATACGAACATAACTAATTTTATATATTATTGCTAGATGTATATTTCGAATACTAAAAACTGTTAGTTTTATTCCAAATAAATCTTAGCTATTTAGGAGGCTTTCAAGGAATTTTTTAACTATTGAAATTTAACCAATCTACCGAAAATTGAACTTTTTATATCAAGAAGGGATTATGGAATATTAAAGAGAAATAGTATAAACCATAATATTTTTTACGAATTTCGTCGTACTTTAATAAATAAATAAATAAAATATTTCTAATTTTCAACTATTTGTATTAATTTTCACTACAATTGTTTCGCTATGCTGTAGCTTCTTCAGGTGAAGAATGTTAATGATGTTATTTACAGACAAATTTATATTATATATACACAGTTTTATGACATGGGGGTGGAGCGAGGATCTTTTCTCAGCCTGAGCAGTGCAGAGTTGGAGAGCTCGATCTGATCGTTCAGTAAGAGGCCTGATGAATGTTTTTTTATTTATTTCCAGGTTTTCCATAAGATTAATTTTTTACCTTTGCTAGCGATGTGGAGGATTTTAAATTCTTTGTTGAAATGGAGGTGTCATTATCACTTAGGAATGCTTTATGGTGTTCATTAATTCGTTCCTCAAATGCTCTCCCTGTTTGTCCACCACAATTTAACTGATAAACTCCACAGCGTTGACTTTTTCAGTTTTGTCTTTACTGTTTTTTATTATTTCAGAGTGTTATCTGTTTTGAAAGCTATTTTAAAGTCTAATTTTTTGAAATATTTCTTTGTAGCTAGGAATTAAAAGAAAACGTGTTCAATAGAAGTTTTCATTAATATTGTAATGATGTGGAGGATTTTGAATTCTTTATTGAAATAGTGGTGTTCTTCTTTTAAATGATTAGCATATGTTGAGGTGTCCTTATCATTTAGGAATGCTTTATGGTGTTCATTAATTCGTTCCTCAAATGCTCTCCCTGCTTGTCCAATATATACCTTAGGTCAATCACCACAATTCAACTGAAAAAATTAGACATTAAAATAGCTTTCAAAATAAATAACACTCTCTCAAAAATAATAAAAATCCGTAAGACAAAACCTAAAGAGATCAACGCTGTATAGTTTACAGCGTTGATCTCTTTAAGTTTTGTCTTACGGATTTTTATTATTTTTGAGAGAGTGTTATTTATTTTGAAAGCTATTTTAATGTCTAATTTTTTGAAATATTTCTTCATAGCTAGGAATTAAAAGAAAACATGTTAAATAGAAGTTTTCTTTAATATTGTAATTTACATATAAAAATAATATTTTTACTCTAATTGTCAAAATAAGTTCAATCCAATTAAGTGTATTGACTTCTATCGTATTGCTAATAATAAGTTCTTACAGATTTGGAGTGGAAAATAATATTTTCGTGTGAGTACTTCGATGTAAATATTCTTAAGTCAGTCACTTGCGCTGTTTACTTATTCTGGTCAGATGTTTATCCGCCGAGATAAATTTAACATAATGAGTTCAAAGCTTGGGAACTCGTCTCTGGCGGCTCCATATACTCGCCTCTATTATATCATTGTAAATCTTGCGCAACAATTTCGTGCAACTCGAAATGGAACTGTTAAAACTAGCCCGAGGTTCGGCATTAATAATGAGACAATTTTGATCTCTCATACCTTGTGTAGATAAATCTGAAATTTAATAATCTTAATATATAAAATTACGATTATGTTCGTATAAACTGCAAACAATAAGTCTTAATTAATCTACTTAGACGATAAATACCCATTGTATATATTATCATATAGCATTGTAACAAATCAATTAGGATTTAAAATATCTTATTATATTATTTAATATCCGGCGGTGTATTTGCACGGGAAGTAGTTCTTTAAATGGATATGTACCCACTAAGCAAAAAAACAAACAAATAACGTTATATCAACATTGTAGCAACATTAAACGTTTTTTAGGGTTGTTAAAACATTATTTAAATGGATTTGCTCAGTGGGTATAGTCTAAGTATTCAATAATAATAATGTTTATTGCCCAACAGGAACCGAATTCCCAATTACAAGACAATTTCGTATTAACAAAAAAGTTTCAAGGCTATAAACTAAAAATAATAACATTTCAACAAACAAATAACGTTATATCAACATTGTAGCAACATTAAACGTTTTTTTAGGGTTGTTAAAACATTATTTAAATGGATTTGCTCAGTGGGTATAGTCTAAGTATTCAATAATAATAATATTAATAATGTTTATTGCCAAATTAACAAAAAATATTCAAGGCTATAAACTAAAAATAATAACATTTCCCAATTACAAGACAATTTCGTATTAACAAAAAAGTTTCAAGGCTATAAACTAAAAATAATAACAAAACTCTAATAGGGATGTTAATGGATAAAAAAATACGTCACAAGTTGGTGGAAGTTAATTAAACAAATTACAGATAGCAATAATAGGCGATTTTAATCCAAAATTAATTCTATTATACCTCATATTGAATGTGGTCTTGTATCTACTACTGAAAGTTGGAATATGCAAGCCAACTAGCTGTAAAATATCAGGGCTGTCAATTCGATCATGCAGAAGCTTGTGTAAGAACTGTGACGTCGGCATTTAAGAGATTCGACATTAAATTTGTCTAGCAATAGTGAATGATCACAGCCTCTGTCAGAGTAAAGTTCCTCAACTTTGACGTGCTGAAACTTCAGGAACTTACGTTCAACACTTTCTGCTAGGTTAATCTGAAGTTGAGTTAGTGAATACCAAATTAAATATCCATATTCCAACTTTGAACGGACATAAACATTAAATAGAGATTTCAAAGTATTCGGATTTCGCAAATTTGCAGAATTACGATGTATAACTCCTAATGCTTTGAAGAAACTCTTAACAAGTGTTTGCACGTGAGGATTACATGTAAAATTGTCATCAAACCAAATACCTAAATTTTTGAAGACTGTGACTTTCTCAATAGAATTATTGCTAACTAAATAATTAAATGAGATTGGATTAGATTTTTTGGTAAAGGATAAAAATGTTCTATTAATGCTATTCAAATTATGATTATTAATATTACACCAATTCGAGATAATATCAAGTTGATTTTGTCAGCGTTGACAGTCAGCAGCGTTAGCAATTGTTGAGTAAATCTTTAAGTCATTCGTGTATAAGAGGTGTTTACACTTTATTAAATAAGAAAGATCATTTATAAAAAGGTTGAAAGTAAAGGATATATAATCGACCCTTGGGGTACACCTGAATTTGGAAAGTATGAATTAGACTTGAAATTATTTAATGCGACATACGATTCACGATCTGTAAGATAAGATGCTAAAAGCGAGGTTGAATTGTCACAAAAACCAGAGTAGCTAAGTTTACCTATTAACAATTGATGTTCCACCCTGTCAAACGCTATTAATTAAGACTTATTGTTTGCAGTGTATACGAACATTATAGTAGTTTTATAACGAGTTTCTATAAACTGTCGGCATCCCAGTAGGTTCTAACTAGGGTTGTTAAAAAAAACTTTTTTTCAATTTTGATGAAAATAACGTGTTTTTTCATTGAAACAGCGTTTAAAACATTTCCAATTGAAAATATATTTATATCGTGTTTAAGACATGTTTAAAACAGGTTTAAAACGTGTTTAAAACAGAAAATACAGAGTATTTTTCTTTTAAGTATACATATCCCGATAATTACAGCACTTTTTAAATTTGCGGGAATTCATTGTTACAAAGCGCTTAATTTGAGGCTTTTAACGAGTGTTTTCCACTCCCAGACTAAGCATGAAGTAAAATTTCGAGTTTAGAAAAGCCTAAGAATTTGGATTGGCCGCGTAGCGAAGCGGAGCGGCCAATCCAAATTAGGCTTTTCTAAACTCGAAATTTTACTTCATGCGCCACGCTTAAAAACACTGATTTACCGAGAAGTTCAAAGAACACACACATACAACAACGATTATAGGCAACCTAATATACGTTATAGTAACTGGGTTGCCTATAATCACTATTTTAAACAATTTGATCAGCACAGAATTTGACTCACGTTTTATTCATCTCTACATATTGTATTGCTAAAGCCGTATATTTTTACCTTTACGATATTTCAGTGTTTTATACGCGTGGCGCATGAAGTAAAATTTCGAGTTTAGAAAAGCCTAATTTGGATTGGCCGCTCCGCTTCGCTACGCGGCCAATCCAAATTTTCAGGCTTTTCTAAACTCGAAATTTTACTTCATGCTTAGTCTGGGAGTGGAAAACCCACGATTAAAGATTGAAATTGAAATATTTAAAAAAATCAACGAATGTCGTAATATTTACAGTGTAAGCATATGTATACCTGAAAGAAACATTTTCTGTATTTAAAAATCACATTTACGCACACAACATGGGTATCTGGTACCGGAATACTGAGCTCAAATTCAGTTTTGATATTTGTTTTCTGGTTTTACAAACAGAGTCTAGCTCGTTCATGGACGAAACATGGACCTGCATATGCACTTTGTGCATTCGAGTCATTGACGATGCCACTATGGAGCATTAGATGGGATTAGCTATCGAATCCATTAATAGTTTTCACATATTGGCTTCATATAGTCAGTAATGTTCGGTATTCCTCAGCACTGGGTCGGGACCACACTGAAGAGGACCTTGAACTCCGAAACGCGTCTGTGAGTATCTGGTGCCGGAATACTAAACTCATATTCAATTTCGAACATGTTGAAGCATGATTAGGTTTTATCAAGTTAAATTAATTGTAAAGAAGCTTGTTTCGCTTCAATAAAAATTCTAACAATTCATCCGAAACAGAATTTAATAATCCGCAGCATAAGGGTTGGAAAACGTTGGTGCATAATGATTTTTTTTTTAAATAGACCTATTTTTAACTAAGGAAGTGTTCTCTAACACCACTATAAATTAATGACAAAAAAAAAGTCTGTAGAAATGTAGTATGCCCAACACACAACACACCTTCAACAATTTTTTAATTCTCCAGCCAAGCAAACCTCCCACTATCAGATTAATTATTCTATTGCATGTTCACCTCGCTTTAATATTTCCACTTGCTTTTACCAGATTGCTTTCGACCTTAATCTGAGAAATAACTGCAGTATTGTTCCATCACCTCGAGCCAGTAATTTGTTACTGGAGAGAGAGAGAAAAAAAAAACAACAACGGCAGAGTGTGAGCGTATGGAAAAATTATTACCGCAGAAAATTGCGGCGTTCGACGTGTGCTCGATACAGCATGGGGTGGGAAATAATAGATCAGATTGCGAAGTAATTGCCACTAATGAGGCGAAATTAAAAATTATTTATTGCGCAATTATAAAATGGTTGTTGATGATAAGAGTTGCATTCGAGTTAGTTGTTAGGTGTTATTAAGTGCTAGGGGAGATTGTGTTTTTTTTATCACCTTTAACGCATAATAAAATTTAAACATATCGATAGTACGAGTATAGCATAATATTCTTAATACTTACATAAATTCTGTTCCACAGGCAGACGCCACGGGAAAAACATTTGTTTTTTTTCGTCGATCTTTTTAAGTTTATACTATTCGTTCATTATTATACTATTAAATAAAGTAATATCGTATCTTTCACAATGTTCTCATTAATCACTTGGTGAAACATGATTAAAATAAAATTTGAAATAAAAACACTTGGGTTGTTTCACTAACGTTTTACTTATTATTCCGACTAGTTTCGGCTTCTAGCCATTATCAAGGAATGTACAGAGAAAACTTTTTTACACGATATTTATATACAAAATCAGGTAATAAGGGCCTTCATTATTGGGGAGATCCATAGCTCGTCATTGTCATTGACCACATGTTTTCCCGATTTTATTGCTTTATTTATCTCCAAGCCTTCTCTGAAATTCAGTATACGACCCTTATTGCCTGTATACAATATTTTAAAATTATTGCTGTTGTATAGATGACCGGCTGTGATGCAGTGTTTGGACATACAAATTTTCGTGAATACATAGACAAAGTAATATCGATTTAAATCAGTAATTTATACGCGTGGCGCATGAAGCAAAATTTCGAGTTTAGAAAAGCCTGGAAATTTGGATTTGCCGACGCCGTAAAATTTTCAGGTTTATTTAAACTCAACATTTTACTTTATGCTTAATCTAAGAGTAGAAACCAATATATAAAAATTAAATGAAACACTACAATGAACGATCTAAAAATGTTAAACGTTCGAAATCAAACTATTTACTATTGGCAAATACTAAAATTTACATTTTAAGGCATGTGCCAGCACTGAAAAAATATTTCGTCAATACTTTAATAATTTTCTATAGTTATTTTCATTATCTGTAAACATATAAAAAAAGTAATCTTTTTATTACATCCTAAAAAAATAAATAAAAATATTGAATAATTTTTTAAATAAAAGTTGAAGATACTTATCTTTTATAGCAGCATATATATTTTTGAAGAATTTGTGAAAAAGCGACTCTTAAAATGTTATGTATAATTTATCGAAATAAAACATCTAAAACTCATGGTATTTGTGAATTTTGATGAAACTAAGACAAAGTTACAAAGATTTTAAACATTGAAACTTGAAGAAATGCCATGAAGGCGAAATCATCAAACTCATTGAAATTGAAGAAATTTGTGAAAACATTTGATAGTCAATTTAGACATACAATACGAGATATTTATAATATCAACAGATATTGTTAAGATGGGATTTCATAGAGCTAAGTATGTTAATAAATATTATAAACAAATAATTATTTTTGGAGTGGGTTTTAATATGTTTACCCGAGAGAGTGGGGGTGAGTTTTACATAGGAAAAATGTAATAAATGCCCATGTCAACATTTAGACGATGTGTTTTTAAAACAAAGTGATGTAGTATGTGCAGCATAATTAGTAAAAATTATTATTAGTAAAAAATTATCTTTTAAACCGTAAAACACATGTTTTAATAGCTTCTTTCAATGCTTTGTTATTCACATTTTAAATTAAGGAGTTATTTTTGCCTCACCCTATATAGTATGAAAAAATATATATTATCCTCTATACCAGTGGTCTAATAACTACGGCCCGCGGGCCAAATCCAGCCCGCGACTTGCATGAATCCGGCCCGCGATTGTTTGTAATTTTTTTTGTAAATGTCATATATTGAAATATTGTAACAATTGTTCCTTAAATTTTTCATAATTTTATAAAATTAATCGGATCTTGGCCGACTTTATTATGTGGAATTGTATTTGTGGCCCGCGAAGAAGATAGTTTGGAGACCCAGGCTCTATACAATGATGATTATTGTTATTATTATTATTAAAATAACTTACTTTCTAATAATATTTGAAAAAGATAAATTTCTAACAAATTTAGTGGTGCAGAAAATTTCTCACAATTTAACCAAAATTAATTAAAAATGTTGACTAAAATGACGTAAAGAATATAAGACTTTGAATTTAACCATGACAGTCGCCCATTGAGCGTTCAATTTTGATAATCAACAGAAATTATTTACAAAGCCTAACTTTCTTTTGATTTGAGAGAAATAAGGCAAAATATAATAACAGACTTTAATAAATAAATAGATAAAAAAATCACTTAAATGTACAATTTTCGTAAAATTCATATATACTGTAAAGAAATTAATAAGCTATCTTTTAATATGAGGAAAAACAATATTTATTGAATTACGAATGTTCAAATTTTAAAATTGAGATTTTGATTAAATCAACAGAAAATATTGAAAAATGAATAAACTTTGTTGTTTAGAGAGCACGCAAAATCGCTTAAATGAAATTGCAAGAGTTATTGAAATTTCCAAATATTCTTCATTTAAATATTGTATAGCTGAGGCTGTTAGTTGTTGAAACTCCATAATATCACTTAAATAAAACACTTAATATGATCATTCATCTACCTGATGAAGCCACTGTGTGGTGAAACAATTGTTGTAGTACAATAAACATTATTTTGAAACCTAAACATATTCTTCATTTAATCTTTAAGAGTGCTTCAAAAGGGATAGTGTCCCAATTTGTAATATAATAAGTTAGTTATTTAATATACTTGGAGAGAAAATAAACTAAAATTATAATAAATATACAAAAATGTATAATTTTATCCTACTCGCAATTATATAAAGTTATTGAGAGGAAGAGGTTTTACAAATTAAGAAATGTTTATCCTCTCCAGAACTTTACCTAGTATAATAGTGCCAAACGAGAAATTAATTTATGAAACAAAAAAACGGATTCGAAATATTGTCGAGGAGATAGAGAAAGCAAATTTTATTTAACGGAGTAAACGGGTATCTTACACTTTTGCTTATGTTGTGAAATAAAACAAATATTTTATAGTTTTTGCATCTTTTAAAGTGGGTGATTCGAGCTCCACAAACACCGGTAATTAGAAAATTATCTCATTCGTCCATGTTCCAGCCCTGAATAGTCAAGAGCAACAAACATATAAAATTTCCAATATAAAAAATTCGTAAATATTTCCCGAGGTGTGTAATTTCTCGTGCAAATCTATATAATTAAATGTATTTATTAATTTTAGAGATCCACTTACAATATAAAATGCTACTTATTAAAGATATGTATTTGAATTATAAAGATACTTTAAAAAACATTATGGATAAAATCAATAAAATGAAAAGATAAATACTGGAATTTTTTCTTTTAGGTACGTAAACATATCATGAGCATCGATGTCAATTTTCAGACAATCGTTGTTTTAATATAAACTTTAAATTTGAAGCCTTTAACGAGTGTTTCCAATCCCAACTTAAGCAGGAAGTAAAAGTTTGAGAAATAAAATTGTCAAAACCAACACACATCAAACTTTTCAAGAACAAGAAAATTAGGACAAATTGACAAACATGTAAACATTTACCAAATCAACAAAAATTGAAAGTTCTAATCGAGTAATTTATTAGTGGAATTTAACCTACATTTAACTGTCTTTAAAAGATAATTGCGAATTTATCAACCGCTACCATTATAGAGATTTGTATACTAAATAGATAAAATTAAAAAAAAACGTGTACAAATCTTTGTCTTGTCTATGAATTTCCTTTTCTGGTTAGAGGCTTATTGTTTCTCTTAATTTTTATTATTTAGGATTCAAAAATATTTCAATTTTATTATATTTGAAGACTATGAAATATAAAAATATTTCACATAAAGACAATTTATCATAAAGAAAAATTGAGTTTGTCAATAGGTTGCAGAATATTTATAAAATATAAAAACGAAATAAAATTAATATCGACTTTCTGCAAAAAGTTTGTCTCCAAATATTCATTGAAACAACTACTTCTCGAGCTAATACCCCGACAGATATTGAATTATACAATGAATATTTGCGTTACACGACAGCACTGCTGTTCTATGCATAATTTATATGCAAAATGCAACATCAGGTCAAACTATTCTCAAACCAAACTAAATGAAACAAAAGGAAATTGAAATAAATTAAAAAAATTGCAGGGAATGAATTTTAATTGTCTTAAGCCATCTACAGACGCGTTTCGAGATTTATCCCTCATCAGTATAGCTTTGCTTTAGACTTTCAATATAAAAAAATATTAAAATAAAATAAACAGGAAACTTACAGGAATGTCGAAGTGTGTCATCGAAACAGGTACACAAAACTGGGGCGAGTGAAAATGAAGGAATGTTATTTATAGGTAAAGGATTAAGTCATTAGTAGGTGCGAACAATTTGATACTTGAGAGAGAGTGACATACCGCCTTTAACGGTACAGTTTTATTTTAATTCGTTTTTATATTTTATAGAAATATTTGGGTTGATATCAGAAAATCGGTTTTTCTTCTATTATTTGAATTCGGATATATCATAATGAATATGTTTACAAAACAAATGTACCGTAGATTATTAGGACTTACTCATTTCGTCCACATCAGCTCTTCTTTGAGAGTCGGTATAAAATCGTTTGGTATTTAATAATTTCTAGAATTTTTGTTTTATTCATTCAATAAATAATATACAAGGATCAAGTAATACAAGTAATACATATGTATACGCTGTAAATATTAAGATATTGAAGTTTGAAACGAGTGTTTTCCACTCCCAGATTAAGCATGAAGTAAAATTTAGAAAAACTGCTTGTATTTTGGTAAAAATATTACTTTAAATGGTGATATCATTGTTATTAATATTTTGTTGTAAAAAGGTAAAATATGTTGAAGTAAATAAATAAATAGAATAAATAAATCGAATTGAATCCAGGCAAAACGATAAGATTAATATATAGTAGAAAAGAAATTTCGAAATCTATAAAATTTAAAAAAATATACAAAATAAAAAATTATCAAAAATCATTTATTTTAAATTTAAATAGTAGGTATTCTAAATAAAATTATTAAAACCAACAAACATAATAAAAATTTATAGAAATCTTTAAAATTGTCTAAATTAATACAAATTGGCAAAAACAAAATTACGATAAAATAGTGAAACTTGACAAGAAAAACTAAACATTCTCAACAAACTTATTAATTACACAATTCGTGTTATTGAATAAAATATATATCACAAATAAAATATACCCAATAAAATTGATCTGAAAAAGTAAAATTCGTAAATTTAACTTTTTAAAATAGACATCATTTCTAATTTCAACAAAATTAGTTAAAATTGATAAACTGAAAACAAAATGATAAAAATCCTTATAATTTAAAATTACATGGAAAATTAATGGCCTTTATTTTAATAAGTTGAATTTAAACAGTGTCTTCCACTCCTTGAATAAGCATGAAGTAAAATTTCGAGTTTAGAAAAGCCTGAACGTTTGCATTTAGAGGCGAAGCGTCCAAATCCAAGTTCAGTCTTTCTAAACTCGAAATTTTACTTCATGCGCTACGCTCGAAAAACACCGATTTAATGTGAAGTTCAAAACAGACTGTTATTTATAATTGTTAATAAATCGCTTAAATATTTATTATCATTATACGTGTATACCAGTACAGTATTTTCTGTGGGATAGTATTTTCTGATCTTTTATCATCTCTTGTTCATGCGCACGAAAGCATGTTACTAATGTTACCAAAACAGCTGGGCAATATACCGTAATTTACGGTAAATTACTGATGGCAACAACACTACACGTAATTGAAATTATTGAAAATTATTAGATGGAAACATAAATGTATTACCATTATTTATAAATTATATAGATCCATCGAGATTTTTTATTAAAAAGCACTCAAATATGTGATCGTGTATCATAAAAAGAGAATCAACGAAAATTTATTACCCTTCAATTTTTTCACTTAACCTTAGCATACATTAGCATTTAAAATTTATTTGTTTACGACACCATAAACGAAAACGCTCTCGCGCTCGCAGCAAAAAAACCTTTTATCCATCTTAACACTTATAGATACCCTCGCATTATGGGCTTCGGGAAAATGATTTATCTTTTAGGCGGAAAAGGCGACAAAAGTTAACATGCAGATTTGGGGGGTGTGCGCGAAAATTGAAAGAGCCCTTAAATCCCAGATGGAAACAAATGTAGTGTCTCCGCGGAGAGAACGTGAAATATCGCGACGTTGGCAATACGCTATCCTCTATTCTTTATACGTAATATGTAATACACGGAGCATTTTTGCGATTGAATTATTGCGCTCGCCGGTTTTATTGTTTTTGGTTTTTTTTTCTTTTAAGGGACGAAAGTTCGATTTATATACGTGGTCATGTGTGTACGTGTACGCTGTGAAATTTATTGGCTTATTTTGAGATTCTAAATATGGCGCGCGCTGAATTTATTACTTTTCTTACTTAAATATTAGGAGTCGATAAATTACGGAAAGTTCTGTTCTACTGAAATACGTTAAATAATATTAATTAAAAAATTGTTTTTTATAAAGATCACCCCTCGTAATCCAACCGCACACTTCATTATTTCCATACATTTCGTGAAAATAACCCTCCCCAATATTCCAGTTTCATTCAGTCTCATCGCAAACGAACAAAAACCTTTTCCACCGCCATTACTTCCACAAACAAACTTTATTATTTAGTCCCGGCGACCGGGAACAATCCCACACCCTGTCTGGCCGGGAGTGTGTCACATTTTCGAGAGTGTGCAGCATGTTGCATTACTACCGATTCAATGGCTCCATCCCCCCCGAGTTCGGATTTTCGAATTGAAAAGGGTTTCCCCGCTCATTACCGGCTAAATACTTACAAACACTTATATATACGGGGTACTTTACCCCCTTTTGTTGCGACGCGAAAGCAGGGGCGGCGGGATGATTGTTTATACGCATTCAGAAGAGGCTGAAAAATCGATTACGTCATACGTCATTTTACATTTTGACGCTTGAATGGACGGCCTTGTTTTTTGTGTGCGCTTTGTGAAAAGCCCACATGTTCATATTTTTTAGTTAACGTCAAATGAGAAAGGAAATAATCTAATAGGGAAGACAATTGAAAAAATACACGAATGAGGATGCCTATAGTAAGTAATCCACTGTAAATGGTTTTTAATCAGAAACAGGAAACCACTTGGGATATTATAAATAATTAAACTTGGTACATTTATTTTGTACATTTAGTGGAATTCGGGAGAGATGTCCTATGACTCATTGATTTGGAATGTGCGGTTCAAATTTTTTAGAGAGTATGTCGACAGTTGTGTCTGCAACGATTTTTCCTAGTTGTGTCAAATTTTGACGTTACATGACAATGTCATACTGTTTAGGTCGTGAGTATATTAGTGTTCTTTTTTTTTAGAAAAGCTTTAAATCATAATTTCTTGTGATTTTTTCTTTTGAGTTGATTTTCTTAAAAGAGGTCAATTTGAAGTATAAACGAGTGTTTTCCACTCCCAGACTAAGCATGAAGTAAAATTTCGAGTTTAGAAAAGCCTGAAAATTTGGTTTGGTCGCGTAGCGCGAAGCGCGGAGCGGCCAAACCAAATTTTCAGGCTTTTCTAAACTCGAAATTTTACTTCATGCGCCACGCGTATAAGACACTAATTTCAAGCGAAGTTTACTCGTTTAAAATATTTCAGTGCTTTCAGTGTTTAGTACGCGTGGCGCATGAAGTAAAATTTCGAGTTTAGAAAAGCCTGAAAATTTGGTTTGGCCGCTCCGCGCTTCGCGCTACGCGACCAAACTCGAAATATTACTTCATGCTTAGTCTGGGAGTGGAAAACACTCGTTTTAAGCTTTGCATTGAACTCTTTATTTATTTTCAGGCTTTTCTAAACTCGAAATTTTAGTTCATGCCTAATTGAAGAGTAAAAACACTCGTTAGAAGTTACAAATTTAACGGTTCTTATAACGTACGCCCTGTATCTTGCATCTCGGTACGCCTATGATCAACGCCGCCCTTATGATGTGATATTAGTTATGTTGCTAAAATAAAATAATAGTTTTTTCTAATAAACGTTAACTGTGTCCAGTATCTCTCTCGAATCCACAAAATGAATTCCACACAAAAGTATAACAGAGCTGAACCCTGTTACAATTGGCGCCCAACTCGTGGCCGTGTATTTTCGTATGATTTGGCTGAGCAAGTTAACAAGTTTGAAATTAAGTGTTTTCGTCGCATTGTGAAGATTAATAGTTTCGTACATCGTGATTTCACCGTAAGTTAAAAAGTATATCTTCAGACGCTCTGCGTAGTTGGTAGTTAGTTTTGCACGACATTGACTTGACAGTCGTCGTGTCAACGTTTTCTATTTGTATACGTATAGCATATTGTTTTAATGAGTAAAACAAAGCAGATGAGTGGTCAAGAAGTAGCATCGAACATGATATCATTTACTGATGAGCAATTCCAAGCACTGTTGCATAGGATACAAACACCGTTTCCGCAAGTAAGTGTCATCAGTGGGAATTTTGCAAGATGTCAGTCTCGTTTTGATGGATCTAAAGGTTCTGATGTTTCTGGCTTTTTGGATGCAGTTAATACCTATAAAGAGTGTACAAACGTAAGTGATAAGCATGCGTTAAAGGGATTATCTATGTTATTAGATGGATTTGCGTCTACATGGTGGCAAGGAATAAAAGCTACCACAGGTACATGGAATGAAGCTGTAGGCCTTCTTCGATGTACGTTCGGACCTCAGAAGCCTGCTTATCGAGTTTATAGAGAATTAGTTGCCGAGGAGCAGAAAACAGATACTTCGACAGACGCATTTATTTGTAAGTGTAGAGTTACATTATCACAATTACGTGTTGGTACTCTGTCAGAAAATGTGCAGCTCGATATGGTGTATGGCTTGTTGCATTCTGGAATAAGAGAAAAGATTTTCCGTGATGGATTTTCTTCATTCACAAAACTCCTGGAACTTGCTAGAGCGATTGAAGAAAACCTACAGTTACAAATCTAGTCAGCAGTAAAGAAGGAAAAGTGTAACTACTGTCGGCAGTCCGGTCACATAAAAGAATCTTGTAAAAAGTTGCTTGCAAAAACCAAACCTGAGCAAACGTTAACAAATACGGGTGAGATGTCAAAACCATTTATTAATTGTTACAACTGTGGACAGACAGGTCATGTCAAATCCAGATGTCCTAAAATAACGAAGAAGATAAATGATAATTTGAATTTTTGTCCATTGGATTTTGATCTGATTTTGAAACCCCGTCGGAGACCAATACTGTTTATTAATATCTGTGACAAGAATGGTACAGGTTATTTGGATTCAGCTGCTAAACTTTCCATTGCCGGTAAAACGTTGTTTGAAATGCTAAAACGAGAAGGTTACCAGTTTAGTAAGAAGAGAGTTTGTACTTCGTTGGCTGATGGTAGTACTCAAGATCGATATGTATTAGTTTGTATGGTGACAGTAAAACTCAAGGCCAAACTAATCCCTACAACTTTTGTTGTGTTACCTGAAGACAGGTCATGTCAAATCCAGATGTCCTAAAATAACGAAGAAGATAAATGATAATTTGAATTTTTGTTCATTGGATTTTGATCAGATTTTGAAACCCCGTCGAAGACCAATACTGTTTATTAATATCTGTGACAAGAATGGTACAGGTTATTTGGATTCAGCTGCTAAACTTTCCATTGCCGGTAAAACGTTGTTTGAAATGCTAAAACGAGAAGGTTACCAGTTCAGTAAGAAGAGAGTTTGTTCTTCGTTGGCTGATGGTAGTACTCAAGATCGAGATGTATTATTAGTTTGTATGGTGACAGTAAAACTCAAGACCAAACTAATCCCTACAACTTTTGTTGTGTTACCCGAAGCCAAGAACTATACACTCTTAGGTGTAGATTTCATAGAAGATGCTAAAATAGTGTCAAATCTTCATGACCGAATTTGGCATTTTGCTGATGATCCACATACTGTTTTTAAACATGAACATGAAGATAGTTCAATAACTCTAAGTGTGGATTGTATTCAGGTATTGCGTCCGGAAGAAGGCTCTATGTTGGATGAACCACAGAGGAAAATTATGAATGGCTTACTTTTTGAAAATTCTGACTTGTTCGAATCAACTGGTGAGGATACTCCATATGCAGAGCACTGCATAATAACAAATAATCATCCGCCGATTGCATCGCCGCTGTACAGAATGCCTCTTGCAAAGAAAGCTATTCTTCGGAGAGAGATCAATAGAATGTTGGAAGAAAAGATTATCGAGGAATGTGAAAGTCCTTGGTCCGCGCCTGTGGTCCTTGTTCCAAAGAAGAACAATGAAATGCGTGTGTGTATTGATTATCGTAAACTTAATGCTATTATTGTTGCAGACACTTATCCGCTGCCTCGAGTAGACGACTTACTGCTCACGAATTTTCACCTGATGATAACCGGATCGAAGATCAATAGTTGAGATGTATAGAGAACGCTTTGTTCTCTATACATCTCAACTATTGATCTTCGATCCGGTTATCATCAGGTGAAAATTCGTGAGTGTGACAAAGACAAGACAGCATTCATCACGCCCTTCGGTACATACCCTTTCCTTAGGATGCCCTTCGGTTTGCGCAATGCCCCCGCTACCTTTCAAAGACTGATGGATAGATTTAGAAGTGGTTTTAAAGACTTTGAACTTTTATCTTATTTAGACGATATAATTTTAATATCTCCTTCCTTTGATGAACATATAAGTGAACTAAAATAAGTATTTCGGAGATTAAGACTATTTAAATTGACTGCTAATTGTGACAAGTGCCATTTCGCGTGTAAATTCATAAAATACTTAGGTTATTTAGTTACAGATCAAGGAATCCAAGTTGACCCTGAAAAGACTGCTGCGATCTCACGGATGCCCTCTCCAATGAATGTAAAACAAGTCATTTCCTTCTTACAAACCTGCTCCTGGTATAGAAGATGTGTACCGAATTTTGCCGAAGTGTCGAGACCGCTGAGCAGCCTGACGAAGAAAAATGCTGCATGGGAATGGGGTCCACAGCAGGGGGATTCTTTTGAAAAGCTGAAATCCTTGTTAATGTGTGCTCCGATTTTATTACAGAACGATCCTGAAAAGCCTTATGTTGTTCGAACTGATGCGAGTGGTTACGCCCTTGGTGCTGTGTTACTACAAGGTCAAGGCGAAGAAGAACACCCAATTGAATATGCCAGCCGCGTGTTAACATCTGCCGAACGTAATTATTCAACTACCGAGCGAGAGGCTCTAGCCATAGTTTGGGCATTAGGAAAATTCCGTGGGTATATTGAAGGATCTCAAGTTACTGTCGCTTCAAACCATATGCCATTGAAATGGTTGATGTCATTGAAATTGCCTTCTGGACGCCTAGCACGATGGTCATTAATGCTACAGCAGTACAATCTACAATTAGAGTACATACCTGGTAAGAGTAATGTAATTGCTGACACGTTGTCACGTCCTTGGTCGACTGAAGCAGACTGCATCGTCAATCTTGACTTAGTTGCTGTAGAAGTCTAGATCTTTTTCTGATCTTCGTAATGAATAGTTAAAGGATCCTGAGTTGGTCAAGATAATTAACTGTTTCGAGAAGGATGGCTCTGACGTAGATTTTTTAAAATGGACCGAGAGAGCTTACATTATTACTAATGGTGTGCTGTATTGCTACTCTCCCGATTCTGATGAAGAATGTGCTGCGTTTGTTGTGCCAAAACATGAACGTCTTCGAGTTCTACATGAGTACCATGATTCGCCAACTGCTGGTCATTATGGTGTGAATCGTACAATTCAACGTATTATACCTAGATATTTTTGGGTTGGTATGAGGAAAGAAATTGCAGATCATGTTAAGTGCTGTATAGAATGTCAACGGTATAAGGCATCAAACCAGAAGCCGTTTGATTTAAACACCTTCTTATGCGCAGCGTTTTGAGACGATTGCAATCGATTTGTTTGGTCCACTGCCAGCTGCACAATCTGGGGAGCGATAGATTCTCGTCTTCGAAGATATTTCTACAAAATGGGTAGAACTGTTTGCTCTCAAAGAAGCCACAGCCATAGAATGTGCTCGAACGCTAATTGATGAGGTTTTTTTAAGATTTAGTTTACCTCGTAAATTAATTTCAGACAACGGTACTCAGTTTGTTTCTAACATAATGTAAGAAGTTACCTTTGTACTGGGTATTAAGCAATCATTGATTCCTGTATACCATCCTGAGTCAAATATGGTGGAGCGGAAGAATAGAGATCTTAAACCTCGTCTCGCAATTTTAGTTGGCAAAGATCACAGTCGTTGGTTACTGCTTACATTATAAATATGCACAATTAAAAATTTATCGGGTGAGTTTTCGAAGATCGAATTCATTTATAAACTGTTTCATTTTAAATGCTCACAATTTCTATTCTGGATAGATAATTTTCATTTTCTTTATTGGATAATCGAAAATGATTATTGTTAAGTAATTTAAACAAATAATAAGCTAATTTGGCCATAAATAAACTTCAGGTAAATTATTTTATGAAAAGTCTAAGCAAAGATCAAATTAATGAAGAAAACTTTAGATATTCATAATATCAATGTTTATTATTATTATTATTTTGTATTTAATCAATTAAAGATTATTTTTGGGATTATTTCTAATAATTTATAACTACACTTTAAATAAATTGTTTAACAAACTTTTGGTTGAGTTTTTTGTTTTATGTGAAGTTCTATAATATTATGAAAACAATGCCAAAGTTTAATCACATGATAAACAGAATTGTATGTAACCAATTACAATATTGGGCGATTAAAAACAAAACTACAAAAGCTGAAAATTAAATATAATTGGATGCAAGAACCTTGTCGAGACCAAATAGTGTTTTACCGAAGTAAAAAATATGCAAAATATTTAAATGTTTATAAAATTTCAAAGTATTGGGAGTGTTAATCTTATTTTTATTATTTTCGTTGTAAGTCAAATTTTAGCAACTATCAAAAGAAAAGTACAAAAGAACATGGTTAATTTTCTAAAGAAACGGTTAAAAAGTCGTATACTTTTTAACCGTTTCTTTAGAAAATTTCCATGTTCTTTTGTACTTTTATTTTGATATATGCTAAAATTTGAAGTATATTAGTATGTTAAATATCATTAGACACAGTTAAATTTTTCAATTCCACATCTGTAAAGTTTTTCTATGTGATTTATTAAGTAAGTTACTAAGCAAATAATGACATTTCGCTACAAAATGAAATTTACTTTTAATGTGTTAAACAAGTCAATTTTTAAGAATTTTCGAGTAATGTGCACAAATGCGTTTTTATTTCTCGCCTAGTTAAATGAAACGAGCTGTAACTTCATAAAAGCGTTCAATTTTAAATTTATAAATTTGTTTCCTATCCTTGATTAGGCATGAAGTAAAATTTAAAATTTAGAAAACCTTGAAAATTTGATGATACTTAAATTTTAATTATTGACCATAATTTATTTATTTATTTCTGTGTGGATTCTATAAATTTTATGTTAATTTGATAATTTGTTGATTTTTTACAATTGTTTCGTTCTTCTAAATTTTTTGATTTTATTGCATAATTCATCTTCTTAAAGTATTAAGCTAAAGTTAGAAGAGTCTTGAGATAATTTATTTTTTTAGTAATATAAAGCTTCTAACGAATGTTTCCAATCCCAGATTAAATGCAAGTTTATGTTATATACTACTAACTAATATCGAGAGAAAAAATCTGATAACATTTTATTATTTAGTGTTAAATTATCTAAAACTATTCTCTCGCAGTTTTTTCTATCTTTTTTTCAAACCGAGAAGAATCATTGTAAAAAATCGGCACTTTTGACATTTTTTTCTAAAACTAATGACGATAGAAAAAATCTGACAACAATTTATTATTTAATGTAAAATCATCTGAAACTTTGCTCTTTACAGTTTTTTTTTAATTATTTTTAATAACCTAGAAAAATCGATTTAACAAAATCGGCACTTTTGACATTTTTCTTGAAAACTAATGTCGATAAAAAAAATCTGACAACAATTTAATATTTAATGTAAAATTATCTGAAACTTTGCTCTTTACAGTTTTTTTAAATTATTTTTAATAACCTAGAAAAATCGATTTAACAAAATCGGTACTTTTGACATTTTTCTCCAAAAGTAATAACAATAATAACCAAAATAATATTAAAGGATAACATATATTCCTTAATATTATTTCAAAATGTTTCACCAAGTGATAAATGAGAAAGTTATTCAAGAAATCATAATGTAAATTTTGAAAATTAACGAAAATCTTGGAAATTATATGAAAAACTTCAACGTTTTTCAAGTTAACAAATATTTGAGAAATTTATGAAAATAACCAAGAATTTGAAAATTGAAGGAAATATTGAAAATTTAACTAACGAAATTTTTTAAATAAACAAAAATCTAGGAAGTTTAGGAAAAACTGTCAGAATTTTTAAAACTAACTAAAATCTTGAAATTTCATGAAATATCATCAGTTTTTAAATTAACGTTTATTTGGGAACTTCGTGAAAATTGCCAATAATTTAAAAATTAGGGATATTTGAAAAATGTATGTAAAGTATTGAAACTTTTAAAATCAACGGAATTCAGGAAATACGTCAACATTTTGAAAGTTAAAGGAAATCTTGTAAATTTACAAAAAAAGGTTAAAAATTTAGTAAAACTGTAAATTTACTAAAAATCGTCAAAACTTTGATAATGACTTAAAATCTTGAAAATTCATTAACAATTCCAAAATATTATATTCTAACGAGTGTCTTCCACTCCCAGGTTAAGCATGAAGTAAAATTTCGAGTTTAGAAAAGCCTCGCGTAGAAAATTTGTCGAGGGTCGCGCAGCGACCCGAGACAAATTTTCACGGGGCTTTTCGAAACTCGAAATTTTACTTCATGCGCCACGCGTAGCAAACGCTGATTTATTCCGAAGTTAGGTTCAAAAACACACAAATTGCAATAAATCATTCCAAGTTATTCCGTGATTTTGTAAAAATTGTCAGTTTTCACGAATCTCTCAACAAACTGCAGTTTTTCTCCAAGAAACGAGACAGCAAAAAATGCAAAGAGAAAAAAATTGTCCGATATTTGATTATCTAACACAATTATTTGAATCATTTTCCCGTATTCTTATTAGTTATTGAGTTATTTGCAACTTTTGCGAAATACAAAAAAAAGTTGGGAACTTCGTGAAAATTGCCAATAATTTAAAAATTAGGGATATTTGAAAAATGTATGTAAAGTATTGAAACTTTTAAAATCAACGGAATTCAGGAAATACGTCAACATTTTGAAAGTTAAAGGAAATCTTGTAAATTTACAAAAAAACGTTAAAAATTTAGTAAAACTGGAAATTTACTAAAAATCGTCAAAACTTTGATAATGACTTAAAATCTTGAAAATTCATCAACAATTCCAAAATATTATATTCTAACGAGTGTCTTCCACTCCCAGGTTAAGCATGAAGTAAAATTTCGAGTTTAGAAAAGCCCCGCGTAGAAAATTTGTCGAGGGTTGCGCAGCGACCCGAGACAAATTTTCACGGGGCTTTTCTAAACTCGAAATTTTACTTCATGCGCCACGCGTAGAAAACGCTGATTTATTCCGAAGTTAGGTTCAAAAACACACGAATTGCAATAAATAATTCAAAGTTATTTCGTGATTTTGTAAAAATTGTAAGTTTTCACGAATCTCTCAACAAACTGCAGTTTTTCTCCAAGAAACAAGACAGCAAAAAACGCAAAGAGAAAAAAATTTTCCGATATTTGATTATCTAACACTTTTATTCGAATCAATTTTTCCGTATTCTCATTAGTTATTGAGTTATTTGCAACTTTTGCGAAATATAAAGCGAGCGTCCTCGCGTGAATTCTCGGCGTTTTTAAATTGTCACAAAAAACGCGGTAACTCAAAAACTAATCAAATTTTAAGGCTCTTCTAAACCTGAAATATTCACATCTTGCGCCACGCGTATAATTTAAAGTAAAGTTTACTGCTTATGTCCACTTGGGCTTGATGTGCACTTCAATTTTATTAATTTTGAACCCGCATCCCGATACAAGATTCAATAATCAATCCATCGGCCTTTTGCCACACTTTTGGGCATTTCTTCAAGCAAAAAATGCTTTCATTTACTCAAACTACCGGTTTTTAAAAAATGTTTAACAGAGTATTCTTTCTCTCTATATTTGCAATACTACATTGTGTGAAATATATATAGAATTAATTATACAAAAAATGACAATAAACTGACAAATACAAATTGACAGACTTTCAAAACTATGGAAATGCATTACATTTTACAGCAAATTTGCAGTGTTGCCATATCTACCCTACGCATCTTTTGCATGTGATCATTACAATATTCGTGTGATTTCAAATAAACCACCCATCGCAATTTTTCAATACGTGTGCGGATTTTAGTATTCGCAAATGTTCGCACGCGCATTTTTACGAGTGATTTTAAATAAACCCCCCCAGAACTATTTAGTAGATGTGAAATTTGGAAATATATCACTTAAACTCGCATTTAAAACGATTGCGCACATTAATTAAAATGATTTGTGGCTGGGATTTTGCAAATTTAGTTTTACGAAGACATTATCAAAATGTGACGTCTAAGCTGCATACCGGAACATATGTTTTCGCATGTTCCATCTAAAAACCATAGCAGACGTATTATGAAGTTTTCTGTCTCTTTTCACACACGTAATCTGATGACATCAAACTATTTTCGTATTACATGTATTGGTGCAGAACGCACTACAAATCAAGGAAACCATGGGACACCTCTCAAGAATCGTAGCTTACATCCATCATGATGTAATATTTTAATTCATATAAAAGAAGAAAAGCCGATTTTATTATACTAAAACAATAGTTTCTATATTTCGTAGTTGCAATTAATATTAACAAAAAATAAATTAATTTATAACTAAAATAGAAAGAATTAATTATGCAAACATCCTATTTTTTTTATAATATGTCTTGATTTCAAATAAAAAATGTAGAGTTTTTTTTTTAGCAAGGTAGTAAAATAACGCCATTTCGCAATCCAATGGAACTCTAAGGCAAACAAGCTTACCGATACACTCACCACCAAGCTGAAACGCTTTAATGAAACAAAAATAATACAAAACGAAACAAACACTATCTATCATTGCCGTTTCTAAATGTTAATTAACGTTTTGCCGGACGGGAATCGAATCGAATCGAATGGACATAATCAATTGAAACGAATGCGGCGAACGGACGTACAGTGGTATTTTATTCGCTTAATGATAAGTTACAACTTGTCATTGCCTACCTAAGCGACTGTTTTGTCGACATTAATTACGCTCAACTACCAATATTTATCAGATTAGTCCAAACGAAGCTCCACAACTACGTTTTCCTTTTTTTATCCTGCTGCTTTCTTTCTTGAAGGAGCGCGCTGCTCTAAGGCTTCGCAGTACAAGACAGCGAAAAAAAGCGTATAGCTTTAATTGTCGTCGTCGTTCGAGTGTAATTTAATTAGAATTGGTAATACCCGCGAGGTTAATTTTATCCAAGTGTGTATGTAAGTGTGTGTATCAACAAGAGTTAATATCATTATTAAATTTTAAATAAAAGTGAGTGTTTAATGCATGAAATTAAATGTTTGATTTATTTTTTCTAACGAGTGTTTATAAACTGTCGGCATCTCAGTTGCTTTGAAAAACAAATTACATATCTTAGATTATGCCATACGAAACGGTGAATCTTGTAAACGTCAAATACATTTAATTAGGTAGTGTCACAGTGCTGAATTAAATTACGACGTTTGTTTCTGAAGTCAGAACCTACTAAGATGCCGAGAGTTTATAGAATCTCGTTACATTAAGGGCATAGAAAATCCTGCAATTGTTAGATAAATTGCAAAATTGATTCTGTTGAAAAACATAGTATTCAACTTTCTAGCTAGGCACTCCATGAAGAGACTTGTCATTAAAACTTTGGGGTGTGTAATTTGAATACCTTTTAAAATTATTTAAACAAAGAGCCGCAATAAGGGGCAGGGCGCCATCGAAGCTAGACATCAGACTGACAACAGTCCGTAATTTTAATCCCCTTAGTGTTTTTCAGCCTTATGTAATTAAAATTAGGTTTTTCTTATCTTTGTCAGATATAAATAGTTGCGTACCTAGTTGTAAGACCATTAGTTATTGATAATGAGTGCTTTGCACTCGAAATGTACATCTAACGAATAAAAATAAAAGTGAAGTAAGGAATAAAAGTGTTTTTTATTGTGATTTAATACTCCACATAACTCAATAAAACAATTAGTGATCAGATATTTCTTAAATTTAAATCAGAAATTGTATATTATATAAGTAATTTATATTTTGAACTTCACTTTAAATCAGTTTATTGCACGCGTGGCTCATGAAGCAAAATTTCGAGTTTAGCAAAGCCTGAAAATTTGGATTTGCCGGGGCAATTCCAAATTTTCAGGCTATCCTAAACTCGAAATTTTACTTTATGCTTAATCAAGGATTGGAAACACTCGTTCGAAACTTTAAATTGAACTTAAAAAGAAAACAACGAATAACTCAAAATACATACGCATCAGGATATGTACAGAAAAATTGTCTGTATGTTAATTCCTGCCGCCCTATCAATCACGAGCTGCCACTGAGATTTGGACCCTTCAATTATCTGAATGTGTTACATCTTTCAGGGTAGCAGTCGTCAAAACGAACGAGAAGTTTCTCTTTGGCAGTAACTTCTAATAGTTCCATACAATCCAACATATTTGAATAATTTACTAACCCTCCGCAAAATGATAACAAATCCCCAGCAATTTTCCACAATATCCCCGAGGGTGGGTCAAGTCGTAGGGATTTCCCCTGTTCATCTCCCTATCCCCGATTTTAGTGAAAAAGAAAATATGCAATTTCCTGCGTCCTGGAAATATCTCCTTTTTCGGAGAAAGAGAGAGTGCGCTATGGTAATGTTTATATCCTGCATTTTTTTTTTCTGTTGTAGATGGGGCTATGGAAAACAGATAAGAAAACTTCCAGCCGGCTGATGGCACGAATTTGTTACATTGATGGCCGCACATTCCGGCCCATTTTCCCCCATCTTTCTCCTCGCGTTATTTTTGGAGGAATTGTCGAAATGCT
Organism: Philonthus cognatus; assembly: GCA_932526585.2. Taxonomy (NCBI): domain Eukaryota; kingdom Metazoa; phylum Arthropoda; class Insecta; order Coleoptera; family Staphylinidae; genus Philonthus; species Philonthus cognatus. Next base: position 49,152,500 of record OW052247.1, on the reverse strand, counting down.
TTGGATTTTTTTATAAAATGTGTCACGAACGGTTTGATGAGAATTAAAAAGAAAATACGGTTTCAAACAAGCTAAAATAAACTATGATAATGTGATTTTATATAATCTTACTAATTTAATCTCATTTGCAGTTAACACTAAAACACAGTGTGATTAAAACGCTTGGAACCTTTCTTTTACAATTTATTTGTAACCAGATGTACATTTTGAACACAAAATAACTATTACACAGGTCTACAAAATTAAATAAAAAAAATTGGTGCAATGTAAATTAAAGTATATTTCTATTGCATAAGGCTTGGTAATACAGTGACATAGAACTTACAAAACTACACACAGTTGTCTAGTTAGCAGCATTGTTTATATTTTCTTGTGAGTAGTATTAAAAGTTTATTTTGATTATCGCGTGATTTAACATTTTAAAAAATAAATAACATAATAATGTCGACAGCAAGACGATCCGTTTAACGGTCTGAATACGTTTTGTTACGTTTGTGGCAAATACACAGTGAAAAAGTGTCGGAAATTTATCACTGAATTAGTACAAAATTCGTACTTATTTTAACTTCAAAATTGAAGAAACTGACAAACTTTTTGTTCCAAATTGTATTGACAAAATATGTAACGGGTATTAAGTATAAGATACTCTGGGTACACCAAAAAAAAAAAAAAAAAAAACATCAACTTTTTTAATGGGACGGTAAAACTGACAAACTTTTTGTTCCAAATTGTATTGACAAAATATGTAACGGGTATTAAGATACTGGGTACACCAAAAAAAAAAAACATCAACTTTTTTACTGGGACGGTGAAGTTTATAAATTTCATCTGCTTGCAAAGAAGCAGAGATAAAATGGACTGGAGTAAAACAATATGGCGCGGAAGAAGAACATTTACCATTGGAAAGCAGAACCATAAACAACTTTTTGTTCCAAATTGTATTGACAAAATATGTAACGGGTATTAAGATACTGGGTACACCAAAAAAAAAAAAAAACATCAACTTTTTTACTGGGACGGTGAAATTTATAAATTTCATCTGCTTGTAAAGAAGCAGAGATAAAATGGACTGGAGTAAAACAATATGGCGCGGAAGAAGAACATTTACCATTGGAAAGCAGAACCATAAACCCACCATCAATAAAAATAGAATAATTTTGCCCTTATTGTACATAAAATCAGGTCCAATGAGACAGTTCGTAAAAGCTATAAACAAAATGGCCAATATTTTAGATAGAGGAAAGGCGGGAGGTTTGGGACGGTTTTCATAAAACATATAGTTTCATTGCTAATAAAAGCAAGAACCCCCCCAAAAACTTATCAGGATAAAGATAAAGATAAAAAATGAAAGTATCTGCTCTATTTTGCAAAGGTCCTTGCAAAATAGAACAGATACTTTCATTAAAAAAAAATATATTACAAAATTTTCAAAAATGATATCAGGTGATGAAATACAAACGTCCCAAATCTCCCTCTAAGAGAGAGGTTTAGACCAGGCAGGTGGCAGGCTTGGTACACATACAGAATGAACTCACAATTAACGAATTAACTGCCACCACCTTTTTTGATACACGGAGCTGCTTTTGGAAATGGCATGATTTTTTCAGGGATAAATTTGGTTTTTTCGCTTGCTGCCGAGGAACATGAAGCTAGGATTTCTTCATCTACTGTCGAGGATGAGGGTTGAGCCTGCTGTTCTGGTAGATCCCGATCCGTGACATATGCTCCCAAAAAGTCATCTTCGGAAAAGGTATTTTCGTTAAAGGGATAAATGCCAGTACGCCTAAAACCGTTCACAATATTTGAAGGAGTATAAGCCTTTTCTATAGCTTCTCTAGAAAGATCAGGAATATCATAGATCTGTATAGGTTTTCCTGGTTGTCTTATCATCAGACTCTCAGCAGCCGCATTGAAATAAGTTTTAAATGGGCCGTAAACAGAGACGTCTAGTGGCTGCAGTTTATGGCTGCGATGCGGAGGGAGAGTTAAACAGAGACGTCTAGTGGCTGCAGTTTATGGCTGCGATGCGGAGGGAGAGTTAGTAAAATCACGTTTTACTCCCTAGTCATATTGACGAGATCAATTTAAATATGGCTATCGTGATTATCAAAGATAACTAAGATATGCCTATCCTTAGAAGATTTGGCGTATTCCGAAAAATGCTTGAAAAAAACCAAGAAATTCGCACTGGTCATATAGCCGCTTGGGTGGGCTGCTCCCTTACAGCCAGTGGGACCACCTTAAAATAAATTGAATAAGTTGATTTAATCAGTTTTGCATGCATATCAATGAGACTATTACTTTTTATCATAATTTCATGAAAATTCATTCTTGGAAATATGTTGAATGGTGAAATTGTTTGTCCAATAGCATTTATACTGCAGCACACCGTTACTAGAGTGCCCCGCTCACATGATGTCATTTGACCAACTTGTTTGGCACCCTTTTGAGTTAATACTTTTTTCGGCTTATGAACGGTTGTTAAGCCCGTTTCGTCGATGTTCCAAATATCTTCAGGTCTAATATTTTTATCCTCCATAACAGTCTTCAAATGTTGATAAAATGTATCAACATTCTTTTTGTTGAAGCTCGTAGATCTGTTTAGGCTAGTTGCCTCTGGCTTTCTTAAAGAAATGTTGTTATTGCGGGCATAAAACCCTCACAACCAGTCCTTTGTAGCAGTTTCACCAGTGTCCCACGCTTTCGGATAGTTAATATTGTTACTTTTTGCAAAATTATATGCCAATTTTAGTGCCGCCTTTCGATTCAGACCGTAGTGTAGTTTTGAGGCATGTATATAGTATTGGGCTAGCATAGTTCGTCTTTCGAAAAAACGTGTTTGCTTGAATGTTTTGTGGAATAATCATTCTTTTTGAAAGTATTATTTTTTTAAAAGACGAAGGAGTGTGCTTTTCGGAATACTAAACTTTTTTGCTTTTTCCTTGTCGAACCTCATTTACTGCTTTATCAATCAGATATTGAGGTCATATTTCCCTATTAGTCTTCTTTTTATATGTATGAGGCATGATTCTCATCTAAAAAAGAAAAGTTCTTAATTCGGGGAGGTTTGGGACACTGTCCCAAATCTCCCTCCCCCGTGTGGTCCAAACCTCTCTCTTGTGCGATATACAGAGAGTTTTATGTAACACCGAACATTTTCATAAAAATAATTTTTCTTATAAGTATACATATGCATACGTCGTACTTTCTCCGACGCTCGGTTTATTAAAATAATTTAATTTGAAGCTTTAAACGAGTGTTTTCCACTCCCAGACTAAGCATGAAGAAAATTTCGAGTTTAGAAAAGCCTGAAAATTTGGTTTGGTCGCGTAGCGCGAAGCGGCCAAACCAAATTTTCAGGCATTTCTAAACTTGAAATTTTACTTCGTGCGCCACCGGTACACAACACTGATTCAATGTAAAGTTTAGCGGTGTGTTCTAAACTTCGTAATATGTCAGTGTTTTGTACCGGTGGCGCATGAAGTAAAATTTCGAGTTTAGAAAAGCCTGAAAATTTGGTTTGGCCGCTCCGCGCTTCGCGCTACGCGACCAAACCAAATTTTCAGGCTTTTCTAAACTCGAAATTTTACTTCATGCTTAGCCTGGGAGTCTAAAACACTCGTTTAAAGCTTCAAATTAAATTCTTTTAATAAACCGAGCGTCAGAAAATGTACGACTTATGCATATGTATACTTAAAAGAAAAATTCTCTTTATGCATATGTTCGGTGTTACATAAAACTCTCTGTATATCAAATTAAATTCCGTTTTAAAAATTGAGGTTACATTTTATAGATGATAAATGCGATAATGTATGATATATATAGTACATAATATCGTAGCCCCACGGCATTTGTTATAACCATTTATAATTCAGTTAAAGAAAGTAATTGAAAGTAAAAACTTACGAAAATGTGCTAAAAAAGTCAATTTTCATATGTAAAAACAACTAACAACAGCACACCAGAGGTTTGCTCACGCACGAGACACTAGACAAGAATATCATCCAGTGTTGTAATTTAGTAACACTGCAAGCAATTTAAGCAGGTAAATTTGATCGTGTCCCAAACCGAACCCGTCCCAAACCTCCCACCTTTCCCCTATATAGCCAGGAAATTTTCTCCTAAAGTAAGGAGAAAGTAAAAGGTGGTATTTTTTACAGACCTCAGATTTGGCTGTAATCAAAGACAATAATTTCGTGCTTTCCCTAATTTTTCTAGAATAATTAGCCTGGATTTCTTTTGTTAATCTCGTGAAACATTGTTTAGCAGTTTGCAAGTTTGAAAATTATCCTGAACTGGTGCAAAGGATGTTGGATGTTGGAATGTTACAAAAAGCTCTGGTGTAATATGAGCAACCTTTACAGCCATTTGAACAATGGGAGAGGTTCCACAAAGACCTAATAAAGTATGGAAGCAAGGTACCAAGGCCGTTGGGATGAGCACATGATGGCTGATTATTGCTAGGGAATCATGAGAGACTGTCCTGATAAATCCATTGATAATGGTCACCTTGTGACCGAAATGTACATCTGGTATATAATAAAAATTGTGAAGAAAGGTTAAAAGTGTTTTAGTTAAAGTTATTATAATCTTCACGTAACTCACCCAAATCCAAAATGAATTGTGTTTTTTGCACCTTCTCATATCTCTTAAACTACTTGTAGGATCATGAACAAAATTTGCAGTTACAATCAGAATCACGAGTATTCTTAAAAACCGTAGTCATCCCGGCACAAAATTCAGAGTTCGCCTGTACTATCAATGGTTTGATACTGGAGTTTAAACCATTAATAATGATCACTTTCTCTCGAAAATGTTTATCTGGTTGCAAATTAATTGTTGAAGAAAGGTTCCAAGTGTTTTAATTAAAGTTATTAGCATCTTCAAGTTACTCAATCAATCAAAACTAAAAACTAAAATTCGGAATATATCAAAAAATATCTCAAGCAAAAACACATAAGGATTATTTTATTAAAGCAATACAATACCATTGCTTGAAAAAATAAATTGTTTTTTCAAGCAATAAAATACCAAATAAAATAATGCGGTTTTATTTGATTGACTATCTTACATATCCATTTGAGTGAACACTAAAACACAGTAAATAATAAAAAATACCTGAAGCAACAACAGATTTTATGTTCAAGCAATAAATTACCAAATTAATAACTGCGGTCGTATTTGATTAACTTTATTAAATATAGTTGAGTGGATTGAATCTGTTGATTATGTTGTGAACAGAAAGTAAAATAATTAAGAAATGTATTTCTTAACTAGCTCAGTTATTACATATCTGTTTGAGTGAACACTAAAACACAGTAAATATTAAAAAATATCTTAAGCAACAGCAGATTTTATGTTCAAGCAATAAAATACCGAATTAATATATGCGGTCGTATTTGCTTAACTTTATTAAACATAGTTGAGTGAATTGAATCTATTGATTATGTTGTGAACAGAAAGTAAAATAATTAAGAAATGTATTTCTTAACTAGCTCAGTTATTACATATCTATTTGAGGGAACACTGAAACACAATAAATACTAAAAATATCTTAAGCAACAGCAGATTTTATGTTCCAACAATAAAATACCTGGGAGTGGAAAACATTCGGCCATATTTGACTAACTTTAATAAACACAGTTGAATGAATTGAAATTATTGATTTTGTTGTGGACTAAAACTAAAATAATCAAAAAATGTATTTCTTAACTAGCCACAGTTGGTCTCCTCCTGTATTTTCAGGTTATGAGAAAATATTAATATCACACTATACGTATTTTTGAATTTAATGATGATAGTAACAACAACAAAAATTCTAAACCACGATAGGTTTTCCATGCATGAAAACGGCAATAAAGCAGGAGAGTGTAGTAAATTTATTTCGCTTTTGCAGGGAGAAGTAATGGCCAATAAAGATAAGTCGATCGAATCTTGTGCAGTGTAAAAGTATTTTAACACATCCGTGAAGATTATCTAGAAATTTATCTTTTCCTATGGCCATTACATCTCCACTATCTAACACTCAATCGTCTACATATATTTACTTATAAAAATGTTAACAATATCGGTATTTATTATTAGAACACCAATAAAAAAATCTTAGTAAATTAACTTAGTGTGACACCATTTTGTTGTTAAAAATTCAGGTTGTTCAAAAAGGTTCATATATTGGGGATTTTTTGTTTTAAGAATACATATGCATACGCTTGCAACATTTGCAACATTCGTTGTTTTTAATTGAGTTTAATTTAAAGCGTTAAACGAGTGTTTTCCACTCCCAGGTTGAGCATGAAGTAAAATTTCGAGTTTAGAAAAGCCTGAAAATTTGGTTTGGTCGCGTAGCGCGGAGCGCTACGCGACCAAACCAAATTTTCAGGCTTTTCTAAACTCGAAATTTTACTTCATGCGCCACGCGTACAAAACACTGATTTGATGTGAAGTTGAGAATGTAAGACTTTAGGATATTGCTGAAGTAGTATATTTTGAACTTTACTTGAAATCAGTGTTTTGTACGCGTGGCGCATCAAGTAAAATTTTCAGTTTAGAAAACCCTTAAACATTTTCTGGACTTTTCTAAACTCGAAATTTTACTTCATGCGCCACACGTATAAAACACTAAAATATTGTGAATTTTCTGTACATTCGAACTTCACTTGAAATTTGTGTTTTATACGCGTGGCGCATGAAGTAAAATTTCGAGTTTAGAAAAGCCCCGTGAAAATTTGTCTCAGGTCGCTACGCGACCCTCGACAAATTTTCTCGGGGCTTTTCTAAACTCGAAATTTTACTTCATGCTTAGTTTGGGAGTGGAAAACATTCGTTTAAAGCTTCAAATTGAACTCCTATAAAAACAACGACTGTCGGAAAATTTACAGCTTATGCATATGTTAATAAATAAATAAATGGACATCCGTTAATAAATAAATACATAAATATGTTTACCTGAAAGAAAAATTCACTGTATGTTGCTTGTAGTAGGATTTTGCCAAGGAAATTGAGGATACCATATTCATATTTTATAATTTTGTGGTAAAACCGTACAAGATATCAAGCATTATTAAGAGACAAAAAACTTTCAAATAGTCCAATCTTTAAAGCAATATTTTTTTATTTTTATAAGGTGCGCCAGTAAAAACATATTTTAGTTTTTATGTTGTGGTACTACTGTTTTTCATACTTCTTGTTAATCAATGATGACCATTATAAATTGTAAATTTTCCGACATTTGTTGTTTTTTATAGGAGTTCAATTTGAAGCTTTAAACGAGTATTTTCCACTCCCAGACTAAGCATGAAGTAAAATTTCGAGTTTAGAAAAGCCCCGTGAAAATTTGTCGTGGGTCGCGCAGCGACCCGAGACAAATTTTCACGGGGCTTTTCTATACTCGAAATTTTACTTTTTTTTTTTCACAGAGAAAATAATATTTTATTTTTTATAGAAACAAAAAAACGAGTGTTTTCCACTCCCAGACTAAGCATGAAGTTTAGAAAAGCCCAGAAAATTTGTCTCGGGTCGCTGCGCGACCCTCGACAAATTTTCACGGGGCTTTTCTAAACTCGAAATTTTACTTCATGCGCCACGCGTATGAAAAACTGATTTCAAGTGAGGTTCAAATATACATACATTTTACAGTATTTTAGTGTATTATACGCGTGGCGCATGAAGTAAAATTTCGAGTTTAGAAAAGCCCAGAAAATTCACATACAGTGATTTTTCTTTTAGGCAAACATATGCATAAGCTATAAATTTTCCGGCATTCGTTGTTTTTTATAGGAGTTCAATATACAATTTTAAATGAGTGTTCTCCACTCCCAGACTAAGCATGAAGTAAAATTTTGAGTTTAGAAAAGCCTCGTGAAAATTTGTTCACGGGGTCTTCTTTTTCCTTTGACTATAAAACACGGATTTCAAGTGAAGTTCGAATATACATAAATTTCACAATATTTTAGTATTTTATACGCGTGGCGCATGAAGTAAAATTTTGAGTTAAGAATAGCCCAGAAAATATTTTAGGCTTTTCTAAATTTGAAATTATACTTCGAGTTTAAGATATAGTACTTCAGCGATATCCTAAAGTCTTACATGCTCAACTTCACATCAAATCAGTGTTTTATATGCGTGGCGCATGAAGTAAAATTTCGAGTTTAGAAAAGCCCAGTGAAAATTTGTCTCGGGTCGCTACGCGACCCTCAACAAATTTTCACGGGGCTTTTCTAAACTCGAAATTTTACTTCATGCTTAGTCTGGGAGTGGAAAACACTCGTTTAAAGCTTCAAATTGAACTCCTATAAAAAACAACGAATGTCGGAAAATTTACAATTTATTATGGTCATCATTTATTGACAAGAAGTATGAAAAACAGTAGTACCACAACAAAAAACTAAAATATGTTTTTACTGGCCAACCTTATAAAAATTACAAAAATATTGCTTTAAAGATTGGTTCATTTTAAACTTTTCTTGTCTCTTAATAATGTTTGATATCTTGTACGGTTTTCCCACAAAAATATCAAATATGAATATGGTATCCTCAATTTCCTTGGCAAAATCCTACTACAAGCAACATACAGCAAATTTTTCTTTTAGGTAAACATTTGCATTAAGCTGTAAATTTTCCGGCATTCGTTGTTTTTTATAAGAGTATAATTTGAAGTTTTAAACGAGTGTTTTCCACTCCCAGACTAAGCATGAAGTAAAATTTCGAGTTTAGAAAAGCGCCGCGTAGAAAATTTGTCTCGGGTCGCGCAGCGACCCGAGACAAATTTTCACGGGGCTTTTCTAAACTCGAAATTTTACTTCATGCGCCACGCATATAAAACACAGATTTCAAGTGAAGTTCAAATATACTTAAATTTCACTATATTGTAGTGTTTTATACGCGTGGCGCATGAAGTAAAATTTCGAGTTGAGAAAAGCCCAGAAAATATTTTACGCTTTTCTTAGCTCGAAATCTTACTTCGAGTTTAAAATATACTAGTTCAGCTATATCCTAAACTCTTACATGCTCAACTTCACACCAAATCAGTGTTTTATATGCGTGGCGCATGAAGTAAAATTTCGAGTATAGAAAAGCCCCGTGAAAATTTGTCTCGGGTCGCTGCGCGACCCTCGACAAATTTTCACGGGGCTTTTCTATACTCGAAATTTTACTTCATGCGCCACGCATATAAAACACTGATTTGGTGTGAAGTTGAGCATGTAAGAGTTTAGGATATAGCTGAACTAGTATATTTTAAACTCGAAGTAAGATTTCGAGCTAAGAAAAGCGTAAAATATTTTCTGGGCTTTTCTCAACTCGAAATTTTACTTCATGCGCCACGCGTATAAAACACTACAATATAGTGAAATTTAAGTATATTTGAACTTCACTTGAAATCTGTGTTTTATATGCGTGGCGCATGAAGTAAAATTTCGAGTTTAGAAAAGCCCCGTGAAAATTTGTCTCGGGTCGCTGCGCGACCCGAGACAAATTTTCTACGCGGGGCTTTTCTAAACTCGAAATTTTACTTCATGCTTAGTCTGGGAGTGGAAAACACTCGTTTAAAACTTCAAATTATACTCTTATAAAAAACAACGAATGCCGGAAAATTTACAGCTTAATGCAAATGTTTACCTAAAAGAAAAATTTGCTGTATGTTGCTTGTAGTAGGATTTTGCCAAGGAAATTGAGGATACCATATTCATATTTGATATATTTGTGGGAAAACCGTACAAGATATCAAACATTATTAAGAGACAAGAAAAGTTTAAAATGAACCAATCTTTAAAGCAATATTTTTGTAATTTTTATAAGGTTGGCCAGTAAAAACATATTTTAGTTTTTTGTTGTGGTACTACTGTTTTTCATACTTCTTGTCAATAAATGATGACCATAATAAATTGTAAATTTTCCGACATTCGTTGTTTTTTATAGGAGTTCAATTTGAAGCTTTAAACGAGTGTTTTCCACTCCCAGACTAAGCATGAAGTAAAATTTCGAGTTTAGAAAAGCCCCGTGAAAATTTGTTGAGGGTCGCGTAGCGACCCGAGACAAATTTTCACTGGGCTTTTCTAAACTCGAAATTTTACTTCATGCGCCACGCATATAAAACACTGATTTGATGTGAAGTTGAGCATGTAAGACTTTAGGATATCGCTGAAGTACTATATCTTAAACTCGAAGTATAATTTCAAATTTAGAAAAGCCTAAAATATTTTCTGGGCTATTCTTAACTCAAAATTTTACTTCATGCGCCACGCGTATAAAATACTAAAATATTGTGAAATTTATGTATATTCGAACTTCACTTGAAATCCGTGTTTTATAGTCAAAGGAAAAAGAAGACCCCGTGAACAAATTTTCACGAGGCTTTTCTAAACTCAAAATTTTACTTCATGCTTAGTCTGGGAGTGGAGAACACTCATTTAAAATTGTATATTGAACTCCTATAAAAAACAACGAATGCCGGAAAATTTATAGCTTATGCATATGTTTGCCTAAAAGAAAAATCACTGTATGTGAATTTTCTGGGCTTTTCTAAACTCGAAATTTTACTTCATGCGCCACGCGTATAATACACTAAAATACTGTAAAATGTATGTATATTTGAACCTCACTTGAAATCAGTTTTTCATACGCGTGGCGCATGAAGTAAAATTTCGAGTTTAGAAAAGCCCCGTGAAAATTTGTCGAGGGTCGCGCAGCGACCCGAGACAAATTTTCTGGGCTTTTCTAAACTTCATGCTTAGTCTGGGAGTGGAAAACACTCGTTTTTTTGTTTCTATAAAAAATAAAATATTATTTTCTCTGTGAAAGTTTTTTTGTCATATTATCGTCACTTGCGCATGCGCACGGAAGAATGATACCTAAGTTACCAAAACAGCTAGGTAATATACCGTTATTTGCAGTAAATTACCACTGGTAATTTCTGACGTAAATTACCACTAACATACTATGTAATTTATTAAAATATTGTAAGCAGATTGAGTCTAGTATTAAATAGAGCAGACAGGATTCAGAGAAAAAGTGCAATATTGCAGTAATAAAATGTTTCCAATGGATAAAATTTCACAAGACCGAATCGCGGACGCAATAAAACGCAATTTTACCACGTGCACCATTTAGATATGCAAATACGATAAAACGCAAACGAAAAATCTCCCTAAGCCAAAAACGCATAAAAACAGACTAAACAGAGTCGTGTGTGTGCACGGATCGCGCGGCAACTTTCCAAATACTTTCAACGCGCTCAACCTTCCACGTAAATGTCTATAAAATATCTCGATTTGGCAGCTGAAATCGTGCCGTTGACCATAAACGTTCACACGTGTGGGTTACCCGTGTAGCACCGGATTGTTATTATTTTCGAGCGTTTTTGTCGTTTTTCCAAAAAATTTAATTACAACTCCTTAATTGCGCGTATTTCATTTCGCGCGCTGGGGCCGCACGGGAGTGCGCGCCCCGCTCGAGGAGTCGATGGCCTTTTGTTTTCTTCTTCGCGATCTTGGCGACTACCTGCAAGAAGGGTTGTCGTACTCTATCATTTTCTGTTTTGCCCACACTCCTTCGCAGGTTGTTTACCTTTGCATTTATTTCTCGGAGGAGAGAAATTTGTTGACGCGAAGTGCCGTTCATCAAGTTATTTTTTCTAGGTAAAATATGCATGCCCAAAAAAGCTCGTATACATCAGACTTCCTTAAATCACTTTTTGGCTTTTATTGCCAGGTTTTTGACCTATGCACAACCGATGACCTTAAATCATTTCAAAGCTATAAAAAAAGGTGTTTTGGTCATGAACCAGTGTGATTTAGCAGAGATCGCTCCACTAGATTTTTTTACAAGCTAGAAAACAGTGGCGCATTTAGCAGTTGGGAGACCCCAGGCGGAATAAAATTTTCAGTTTCTTTAAAAAATTTTCGGTGTCACTACTCAAGAGAACACAATAATTACCACCAATCAATTTGTATGATAATTGGTAGTTTATTGAATAAATTCAGCATTTCTCCTGCTCTTTATGTCAATACAAAATTAAAAAGTTTACTTGGCAACACTTTTGCGAAAACAATCCGGAATTTATTCAATAAACTACAACAATTGCAATAAAATATACGCAGATCAAACACAACGCAATATATTAAAAAAGGTTCAAAGAACACCAATATTACTTTAAAATTCAAAACCTGGACAAATCAGCGGTCGCACACCATTCACCAGAAACAGGACACACATTTTCAGTTAACAATATTAAACTTTTAAAGCAGTCAGGTCATCGTAGATTAAATATGCTTGAATCAATTAAAATGTACAAAAATAAAAATGTTTTGATAAATTTTGACCTTCGTCCCTTAGATAATCCATTATTAGATTTATTACCAAAAAAGTACCCCAGAGAGAATGTAATCCCACCGAAAACCATGCCGAACCCTTAGCCCCCGTAACACCTACCAAATTATTTAATTGATGAGGCGGATACATGATGAAACTCCATAATACTATTTGAAATAAAACAACGCAGTTGGGAGGGTTTCACTTTTATTGTTAAACCCTGCAACATGTTTCACCACACAGTGGCTTCATCAGGCAGATGAAATAATGACAACATTATTTCATCTGCCTGATGAAGCCACTGTGTGGTGAAACATGTTGCAGTGTTCAACAATAAAAGTGAAACCCTCCCAACTGCGTTGTTTTATTTCAAATACCTAGCTAATTACTTATTGGTTTTCCCAAATCCCTTTAGATATATATACCGCGCAAATAGTTGTAAGAATTCAGTTTGTTATTGATAATGAGCACTTTGTGTCTCGAAATGTACATCTAACGATAAAAATAAAAAGTGAAGTAAGGAATAACAGTCTTGATTAGTACAACAATACCGTAAGATCGCCCTTTTTTCCAAATTTTAATCCGCAAAAAATGACGGTGCGTATTATACTCGTGTACAAAAAATTAAATCTCACGATAAATTAACCCTTAACAGTCCTTTGTGCACATATTCTGGGTGTTAAAATCTAGGATTTTTGGACTAAAGACTTTCAAGGGTTAAAATAATAAATGGTTAAAAAATACTTTAAATACAAATTAAAAGCAATAACGTGGTTTAAAAGTTAAATGAAAATTCTACATTTTTTCAAAAAGCTTATTACTAAATACAATATAATTTTAGTATTTAATTTAATACCCTGTGAAAATAGGTGTTCAATACATTATTAACTATTAGAAGTTTTAAATAAAAAGCGTTTGAAAACAGGTTCAAAATTTAATAAATTTTGAATAAAATGCTTTACATAAATACATTTAATTTGAAATTTATTAAATTTAAAGGCTTTTCATAAAAGCGTTCAATTTGAAACTTCTAACGAGTGTTTCTACTCCTGGGTAAGCATGAAGTAAAATTTCGAGTTTAGAAAAGCCTTAAAATTTGGTTTGGTCGCTCCGCGAAGCGGAGCGGCCAAACCAAATTTTCAGGCTTTTCTAAACTCGAAATTTTACTTCATGCGCCACGCGTATCCAACACTAAAATATTGGGAAATTGAAAATATACTTCTAATAATCAGCATTAAACATATACTGCAAAAAAATCAGAAATATACTGATAAAGCAGGATTAAAAATTATTGCTAAACATGAATAATTTAAATTTCACAATATTTCAGTGTTTTATACGCCTGGCGCATGAAGTAAAATTTCGAGTTTAGAAAAGCCTGAAAATTTGGTTTGGCCGCTCCGCTTCGCGGAGCGACCAAACCAAATTTTCAGGCTTTTCTAAACTCGAAATTTTACTTCATGCTTAACCTGGGAGTGGAAACACTCGTTCGAAGCTTAAAATTGAACTCAATAAAATGCATACGCAACGGGATATGCATTTTTGAAAGAAACATTCCATGTACGCAAACATAAATTTATTTAATAATGTAATAAAATTTTAACACTATAAAATTTACTTAAATATAATATAAATTGTAATTTATATTGTGAAGTTATTTCCACCACTGGTTGCAAGAAAATATGGGCATTACTTTATCCCTGAATATAGATACAAAATTCCTTTTTTTATTGTTCTAATACCACTCTTAGCTTATTCTCAAGACTATTATTTTTGTGCAAGAAGTTGGAGTTTACCAGTCTGGTAATTTGGGGTATATGGACAGAAGGAGAGATCCTTGCTATTACATATTACTGAAAAGGCATGGAGTTGTCTCTTATTTATTATTAAAAAGTGAAGTAAGGAGACAATGTAGATTAGTTTTAATACTTGTAAATACATTTGTTTGGTTCTGTATTTTAGTAAATTTAATTAGGAATAATTAATTAATTATTAAGAATATTAATAATCCTTGCTATTACATATTACTGAAATGGCACGGAGTTGTCCTTTATTTCTTATTAGGACGTAGTTAACAACATATTTAGGCAATCAATGTAGTTATGTTTTAATACTTGTAAATACATTTTTTTTTTTTTTTTTAGTAAATTTGATTAAGAATAATTCAAAATCAAAACTTTTTGAATTTGAAGAAATAAGCTTACGCATCTTATAGTTTGCACACTTTAAACATAATATATAAAATTACGAACATGTTATTCGTGAAAATGCAAACAATATCTTAATTAATAAGACAACTTAAGACAATAATTATCAATTGAAACAACTACTTTCCGTGCAAATGCACCTCCGGATATTGAATTATACAATGAAATATTTAAAATCTTATTTGATTTGATTTGTTACAACGCTCTATCAAAGTATATGTAACATTTAGGTCAAATTCTCTTCAAACCAACTAACAAATAAAAATTAAAAATGAAAGGAGAAATAACAAGAAATTAGAATTGAAAGGACTTGGATTAAAACTAATGTCTTAGGCCATCAATAGACGCGTTTCGAGATTTATCTCTCTTCAGTATAGCTTTGCTTATGACGTTTTTTTTTAATATTTAGAAATAAAATTGAAATAAATTTACTTTAAAAAAGTGTTGTGTGTGGAGGAACAGGTACACAGAATTGGATTGAGTGAAAAATATGGTCGGAATTTGAGTGCTTAACTTTTTATGTTTATTTACATTCCTGATACGAATCATGTAAGTATATAGGTCAAAGAAATATAATAGTGTTAAGGTCCGAGCTTTAAAATTCACTCATTATTCGAGTTAATAACGAAGCAAACACTCTGAGAAGAAGCTGGAAAAAAAAAGGAAAAGGCAGGGAGTGGAACTTTTCCTTAAGAGAGCAGCATTAAAGTCACCAGCTTTAAGTGCGTTATAGGGATATTAAATTCCAGTATAAAGTTTTAGATTAAGTTAGATTGGAGCTTTCGGAGGAGTTTCTTATGTCGCCCCAGAAACATTTAAATTTTCGGCGAACGGGCGTTTCCCTTTTTATAACGCAGTAAAATGAAACGAGTTGTCCCATTAGCGATGACAACAATAAAGAATTCCGCCGGGCGAATTAAAGAGGAGCGAAAATGCAGAAAAAATTGGATGGTGTACAGAGGACGCACGTTTTATGTGTGTGTGTTATTTAATTACGCGAAAGTGCTTAATTCGTGTTGAGACGAAACGTCCACTGGCAATTACGTCTAATTTAAAGTAATTTAGTGTTGTGCACCGTTTTTAATGTATGTGGCTAGTTTTATATTATACCGTTTTGCTTATATTTTTATGAAATATACATGTTTTACAAAAAGTAATATAATCACTGTTAATACATTTTTAAAGAATATTTAGGTTTGAAAAATATTGAGAATCATTAAGTATTAATAGTTTCATTTCATTTCAAAAGTACCGTGCGATCATTATAAACATGATTTACAGTAGGCTTTAAATTTTAAATTAGATTGGCACTACTGACTGCCACCATAACCTCAATTCAATTAGCATACTGGGCAACCGCATAAAAAAATGCCGCCTACTCTAAATCATAATTTAAACCAATTTAAACTTCTCTTTAAAATAATCTTGAAATTTTAAAACAAATACTAAAATTATACAAATAAAAATTAAAAAAAAAACAAATACACAATGCATAAGAATAAGATACATGTTAACTCAGGGATCAATGAGTCCCTATGCCATCGAGTTTTTTTATTGAGGTATTCGTCAATGCTGTAAAATGCATATGATATTAAATAGCGTTTGATAGTAGATCTGTATTTAGGTAATAGAGAAGATTTAATGTTATTTAGAAGAGCATTATATTATTTTGGTCCAATGTAATTAGCAGCGTTTCTTGTTTTTGACAAGCGCATATATTCTGGACATATAAGATTGCTTGATCTGGTATGGTATTCGTGATTGTCATTACGTTGAGAATATTTGGAATAATTATTGTACATGTACACTAAGCATTCTAGTATGTACAGATATGGTGGGATATTAAATTTTATAAACGATTGAGGCAGTCGTCGCGGTAGGCTACCGATGCGACTACCCGTACTGCTCTACGCTGCTGTTGAAAAAAGGTTGTCATTACACCATACAAGTAAACCATAGGTAATTACACTTTGACAGAGAGGAAAATAAGCAGATCTTAGGGCATTGACAGGTAGATAGTTTTTCAAGTGGCGTAGCAGAAATATTTTTCTGCTAAGACGATTGGAAATGTATTCTTCATGCTTATTCCATGACAGTTTAGAGTCTAGTATTACGCCAAGGAACTTTGAGCTTGTCGGTGGAATATTTGGTTTTAAGGAGAATACCATTGTTGTAGACTTGTCGGGGTTCAGACACAGTCGATTAGCAAGAAACCAGTTGGATGCTGTGTCCACTGATATATTATTCGCAGCATGAGCGAATGCTTCATCGGCGGAATTACTTTTGATGGTTATGTCATCCGCGTATAGAATAGTGCATGCGTTATTTAGTTGACATGGTAGGTCATTTAGATGGTATTCGTGGTTGTCATTACGTTGAGAATATTTGGAATTATTATTGTACATGTACACTAAGCATTCTAGTATGTACAGATATGGTAGGATATTAAATTTTATAAACGATTGACGGCAGTCGTCGCGGTAGGCTACCGATGCGACTACCAGTACTGCTCTACGCTGCAGTTGAAAAAAGGTTGTCATTACACTGCCATGACCCCATACAAGTAAACCATAGGTAATGACACTTTGACAGAGAGTAAAATAAGCAGATCTTAGGGCATTGACAGGTAGATAGTTTTTCAAGTAGCGTAGCAGAAATATTTTTCTGCTAAGACGATTGGAAATGTATTCTTCATGCTTATTCCATGACAGTTTAGAGTCTAGTATTACGCCAAGGAACTTTGAGCTTGTCGGTGGAATATTTGGTTTTAAGGAGAATACCATTGTTGTAGACTTGTCGGGGTTCAGACACAGTCGATTAGCAAGAAACCAGTTGGATGCTGTGTCCACTGATATATTATTCGCAGAATGAGCGGATGCTTCATCGGCGGAATTACTTTTGATAGTTATGTCATCCGCGTATAGAATAGTGCATGCGTTATTTAGTTGACATGGTAGGTCATTTAGAAATAATGGTGGACCCAGAATCGAACCTTGAGGTACACCATATTTAGTTTGCCGCTCGGAAGAGACGGTACCATTAAAGTAAACTGCTTGACGTCTTTCGCTTAGATATGAGTTCAGCTATCGGGATGAAAATTGTCAAAGTATAACTTCTGCAGGAGTACATCATGCGAGACGCAGTCAAATGCCTTGCTGAGATCCATAAAGGCCGCAACTGAGAAAGTGCGATTCTCGAATCCTTCATAGATTTCTTCGACAAAGAACATTAGTGCATCCCGCGTAGATCCCTCCCTGCGAAAGCCATACTGATGGTCCGATATGATTTTGTTTTCATCTAGAAAGTCTATCATTTGTAAGTACAGTATCTTTTTTTAGTAGTTTTGATAAAATGGGTAAAAGAGATATACCAGATTAGTTGAATTTATAGATGCAGGTTTTCAATAAATATATTTTTTTTTTGTTTGTTTGGCATAGGTTTTTACCATTCAGCCACTAACGTTGATTTATATTAACTATATTAACATATATTTCGACTAATTTGGACGTCACAACACATTCACAAACATCCATGGAACCGGAGACGAGTATTTTTCGTTAGAAAAATTACTCGCCTCCGCTGGGAATCGAACCCAGATCACCTCCGTGACCGATTTGGCGAAACCGGCGGCTCAACCGCTCGGCCACGGCGGGCTCTAATAAATAATATGATAATATAATTTGATGGTTAACATTAATACTTTCACTTTAGAATCTACGATATCACAATAGCAAATGGAGAATGAAATTCTATTTGAGATGAGGAGATATATGTTCAAAATCTATACAAACTTATTGATTTCTTTGCTTTGAACACAAATCTCTACATTTTTTCCAAAATGATGATTCCTCGCCAAACTGAATTTGAAACTTGGTGGCTTCCAAGTTCAGTATTCGCGAAAACGAATACTTGTTTTCCATATTCGCGAATTGGAATATAAATTCGAGTATAATTTAGAAAAAAGTGTACTCCTTGGGAATGACTCAAAGTCGAAACTAGTTTGAACAGAAAACCATAATATTAGTGAAATTTAACCAAGTGTTTTCTTTTTTAAATCATAGTTAAATATGTTTCACCACGTGAAAGATGAGAAACTTGTTCAAGATAAATTTGAGTAGTTCTATGTTTTAACATAAAGACAATTTAATATAAAGAAAAATTGAGTTTGTCAATAATTTGCAGAATATTTATAAAATATAAACACGAATTAAAATTAATATCGATTTTCTGCAAAATGTTTGTCTCATTAAGACAAATATTCATTGAAACAACTACTTCTCGAGCTAATACCCCGACAGATATTGAATTATACGATGAATATTTGAGTTATACGACAGCTCTACTGTTCTATGCATAATTTATATGCAAAATGCAACATCAGGTCAAATTATTCTCTCACCAAACTAAATGAAACAATAGGAAATTGAAATAAATTGAGAAAATTACAGGGAATGTTTTAAGTTAGCAAAAATATCTCCGTTAGGAAATAAATAGGATAGATTTATAAAATAGTTTAAAATGGAACATAACAACTAAAAATAATTTAAAAAATAATTATAATATTGGCTAATGGATATTAATTTAAAGGCCAGACAAAAGCCGCTCGTGAAATAAAATTAAAATTCGGTATCTTTTGTAATTCACTCCTGATAATGCTGTAAAACGCGAAACTAGTCGAGTAAATAGTAAAGTAAAAAAATTGTGAAACAAACCAAGTGTAATTTAATTTAAACCTTCATTATCAATATTTAAAAATGTCTCACCAAGTGATAAGTGAGAAAATTATTCAAGAAATATTAAAATTCAATCATTTTTGTTTTCATTGTTTATTTATTAATCGAATCAAATACAATAATTGGCTTCAAATTTAGTTAAACTGAATAGAGTGGAATAGGTTACATTTTTAATATAGTAATTACAATTTTTATATTAAAATTACAAATAATGATTAAAATAGATGTAATAATTGATTAATAATTATCGTAGTAATAATAGAGAGTGAATTAATAGATATTAGTGATAATGGTTGTGTATTGTGATGTTAATAGCGATCGTCTAGCAGAAAACATGGAATTTATAATGGAGTCGGACGCGGACACAATGCGCAAATGGGCGCAATAAATAATTCCGGTGAACATAAATTATTGCACTTGCGCGGGTTTTAATTCCTAATACAATTACTCGGGTAATGAATGGCCCTCGTGAACCCATACATTTAATTCCGCTCATTAAATACCTATAAAAACGATGTTTACCTTTCTCATACAGACTGAACGCACTGAAACTTTCCTAATTTTAAAGTTTATGCAATTTATTAGATGATGCTAATAGCATACAGGGTATTTTATTTTTCAGTATACATATCTTGATGCATACGCTGTTGTTTTTCGATATTCGTTACTTTAAAACGTGTTCAATTTGAAGTTGTTAACGAGTGTTTTCCACTCCCAGACTAAGCATGAAGTAAAATTTCGAGTTTAGAAAAGCCCCTTGAAAATTTTCTGGGCTTTTCTAAACTCGAAATTTTTCTTCATGCGCCACGCGTATAAAAGAGTGAAATGTTGTGAAATTGAAAATTTACTCATGTCTGATCCCAAGTTAATACATTTAATACATTACAATAGTTTAGGTATAAAACTTAAAACTAGCTTAAATCTAATAACTAAGGGTTAAATAAAATTTCCATTTTGTAAAAATTTATTAACTTGAGATCAAACGTGAGTACATTTTTAATTTCACAAAATTTCAGTCATTTATACGCGTGGCGCATGAAGTAAAATTTCGAGTTTAGAAAAGCCCAGAAAATTTGTCTCGGGTCGCTGCGCGACCCTCGACAAATTTTCACAGGGCTTTTCTAAACTCGAAATTTTACTTCATGCTTAGTCTGGGAGTGGAAAACACTTTTTAAAATCTTCAAATTAAACTCTTAAAAAAAAACAACAAACATCTAAAGATTTAAAGAAAATAATAAAATAATTTCTCTTAGGTAAACATATTGCTAAGCTGTTTATTTTCCGGCATTCGTGTTTTTTAAATTAGTTCTATTTGAATCTTTAAACGAGTGTTTTCCACTCCCAGACTAAGCATGAAGTAAAATTTCGAGTTTCGAAACATTTTATTTTTCAGTATCTTGATGTTATTTTTCGATATCCGTTACTTTGAAGTATGTTCAATTTGAAGTTTCTAACGACTGTTTTCCACTCCCAGACTAAGCATGAAGTAAAATTTCGAGTTTAGAAAAGCCCTGTGAAAATTTGTCGAGGGTCGCGCAGCGACCCGAGACAAATTTTCTGGGCTTTTCTAAACTCGAAATTTTACTTCATGCGCCACGCGTATAAAAGACTGAAATGTTGTGAAATTGAAAATTTACTCATGATTGATCCCAAGTTAATACATTTAATACATTACAATAGTTTAGGTATAAAACTTAAAACCAGCTTAAATCTAATAACTAAGGGTTAAATAAAATTTCCATTTTGTAAAAATTTATTAACTTGAGATCAAACATGAGTACATTTTTAATTTCACAAAATTTCAGTCTTCTATACGCGTGGCGCATGAAGTAAAATTTCGAGTTTAGAAAAGCCCAGAAAATTTGTCTCGGGTCGCTGCGCGACCCTCGACAAATTTTCACAGGGCTTTTCTAAACTCGAAATTTTACTTCATGCTTAGTCTGGGAGTGGAAAACACTTTATAAAATCTTCAAATTAAACTCTTAAAAAAACAACAACAAACATCTAAAGATTTAAAGAAAATAATAAATGCTTAGTCTGGGAGTGGAAAACAGTCGTTAGAAACTTCAAATTGAACATATTTCAAAGTAACGGATTTCGAAAAATAACAGCGTATGCATCAAGATACTGAAAAATAAAATGTTTACATTTATATGTTTTTTTAAATAGCTTCCGTTGATTTGACAAATAAATAAATGTTTATTTTGTAAATCAATGAACCAAATCTTGGGCTTCTAAAACTAGAGCAATTTTAATTATATAAATATAATTAAAAAACTGAACAAATGAATATTATTAATAATAAATTTAATTTAATTAAATTAAATATGCAGATGGAAATGAGTAGATGTATAAATTGATAGAGAACTTTCACAAATTAATTTTATAACTGCGCGTTACATAAAGCACACTGTCGCTTTTTTACAGCAAACAATTGTGTTCAAATTTCATAATGTATATGATTATTAATTGAAATTCAAATCATGTCTTATCTGAGGCGTTATTAACCATGCAATGGTTGTTGTGTCGAACAGCACATTACATTGTGTAATTTACATAATACAATTGTCGGGCCGCGTCAAACTGTAATTAGTTACATATTGATTGCTGATAAGACGTATTAGGCTGGATTTCCGATTTATGGAGATCTAATTATAATTTAATACACAATTAGTGAATTGACGCGAACCTCTCTCGATACGGAGATAATATTCACCCATTCCTCTCGTTGTCTATCCAACAAACTTGATGCTCAAACGCCTAGTGTGTTAATGTTAATATTATTCAAATGTTTATTAGCTATTTACATACATATGTTGTGTTTATTATTATATCAAAATTAAAACACTCGAATGGGATTAATTATAATTTTATCTTTTTATAAGGAAATATGTTGTAAATTAATTTTAATTGGTTGTATATTAAATTCCATGACACTTATATACAAATACGCAGATGTAATTGTAATATATCTATGGTTATTTGGTAAATTTTTTTGTTTCACCATCAAGGGACTAAAATAAAATAAATAGTATTATATCATATCATCTAGAATACCGAGGATATTTTGATTTTATCGATTCATCTAACAAGTGTATCCATAAATAAATAGTATTATATCCATAATAAATAGTATTATATCATATCATCTAGAATACCGAGGTTATTTTGATTTTATCGATTCTTCTAACAAGTGTATCCACTCCTGGATTAAGCATGAAGTAAAATTTCGAGTTTAGAAAAGCCTTAAAATTTGGTTTGGTCGCTCCGCGTAGCGCAGGGACCAAACCAAATTTTCAGGCTTTTCTAAACTCAAAATTTTACTTCATGCGCCACGCGTATAAAACACTAAAATATTGTGAAGTACAAAATAATGATTCGCCTGATTTGGTAATTTCGTTTAAACCGAGAAACATTTATTAATAATCAGCATATTTTTCTATACTTTGATGATGAATGTGTTTTTGAAATTCAATGTAAAACAGTGTTTTTTTACGCGTGGGGCATAAAGTAAAATGTTGGTCGCTCCGTTACTGAAGTATTTCGAAAATGTGATTATGGCCTTTTTAAATTTCATAAGCAAGGAAGCGCGAAGCCAGCGAGGGGTGGGGGTATGCTGATCACAGTGCGAAATTTTGGTAATCTAGCGGTACTTAATTATTATGTTATGTAGTAGATTTGTCTTATATTAATGTAACTAATAGTAAGATACTTTTAAATTAAATATAAATTTAAAAATTTCCATTCAAACGTTCCAAAACGTTATTTTTACTATTTTGGGTGGCAGTAGACGGTAATTTCTCATTGGCGTTTCGATCTCGTTTGTGCATTTTTGTATATTAAAAATATCTATCCAAGTTTTGGTGCGTTATTTGATAATTTTCGGTCACTGTAGTTTTCAATATTAAACAATTCAAATGTTGTAAACAATAAAAATACACAATTCTCACTCTCTACGAGAAAATAACATAAAGTATAGAATTTTATTTGGAAGACATACATACAGTGATTTTATCTTTTAAGCAAAGCTGTACATTTTCCGACATTCGTTGTTTTCTAAAACTGTTTAATTTGAAGCTTTAAACGAGTGTTTTCCACTCCCAGACTAAGCATGAAGTAAAATTTCGAGTTTAGAAAAGCCCCGTGAAAATTTGTCGAGGGTCGCGCAGCGACCCGAGACAAATTTTTGGGGCTTTTCTAAACTCGAAATTTTACTTCATGCGCCACGCGTATAAAACACTAAAATATTGTGAAATTTATGTATATTCGAACTTCACTTGAAATCCGTTTTATACGCGTGGCGCATGAAGTAAAATTTCGAGTTTAGAAAAGCCCAGAAAATTTGTCTCGGGTCGCTGCGCGACCCTCGACAAATTTTCACGGGGCTTTTCTAAACTCAAAATTTTACTTCATGCTTAGTCTGGGAGTGGAAAACACTCGTTTTAAGCTTCAAATTGAACTTAAAAAATAAACAAGGAATATCTAAAGATTTACAGAAAATCCTTGTATTTTAAAATATAAAAGAGAGAACATGTTTCATGTTTATTATAATAATAACAACAACAACAAATAATTAATTGAAGTCGTAGTATTATCTAGAGCTATCCCAATCATGATCATCTCTGCCTTGTGTATTAGATTCCTGAAGTAACAAGTGCTTTGCTTCATCGCCTAATTTTGAATATTTTGTTTTGCAAGGTCTTCTCAGACTAGCTATTAAGGGATTAGACGTCACTGTTTAATATATCAGTATTGGTAATTTTTTGCCTCTTGAATTTCCTCTGACATTTGCCCAATAGGAAGTATGCAAGAAGCCATTATGTGTCTACCATGAAGCAATATCTTTTGGACACTTTCCGGCATGTAGTACCATGGATATTTTTTTATAAATACATTAAAGGTCTCTATACTGCATTTTTCAATTGCAGTTACAGTTATAGGAATTATCCAGCCATGTCGAATTTAATTAAATTTTATTTACTTTATTGACGGGTTATCGCCATTTTACAATAATACAATATAAATTTAATTCATGATACTTAATGATATAAAAAAACAAATAGAAAATAGATACAAGTGTAGGCAGTGAACAAAAAATAAATGCATAACAATACATTCATATAAATCTAAGTCTAAAAAAAATAATAAGAATACATAACATTATAAACAGACGTATACATCAGTATTTAATAATAATTTTTTGAATTTATTAAATGTGTTACCAAAGATACAAATGTTTCTACTATCACATATTTTGTTCCAATATCGACACATTCTAGAAAGTGGTTCATTGTTCCCATAATTTGATTTAAACATTTTAATTCTAAAAGTTAGTTTGGATCTAGTATTGGTAGGGATACTAAAATTAATCATGTTAAGAAGCTCAACACAATCGCATACACCATTTACTATTTTGTATAAGAGACATAAATCCAAATAAATCCTTCTTTCATGGAGTGATTTTAAATTTAAAAGTGCTAACATTTGTGATCTGCTGTAATTAACGCGAGATATGCCCAGAGTGAATGAAATATATAATAAAAATTTGTTTTGTACTCTTTCAATGCTGTTCACAGAATTTTTATAATATTCGACGAATATTTTAGTTTAGATCTTACTAATGACAAATACAATGTTCGTTTAGTGCTAATAGAAAATTTGTAGCCAAAACGTTTTATAAATCCAAGTGATTGTAGAGCTAAATTTGTAATATGGTTTATGTGATTCATAAATGTGAGCTTCGTATCAAAAATCACTCCAAGATCTCTAACGGAACCAACACGAGATAGAATACAGTTATTTAGGGTATAATTATGTAGTATAGGGTTCTTACTTCTGCAAAATGACATGACTGAACATTTGCTATAGTTTAATGAAAGATCGTTGTCTGCACACCATTCACTTAAGTGATTAATATCTTGTTGCAGAAAATGTATATCGTCAATTGAAGAAACAGTTCGAAAAAGTTTAAAATCATCAGCAAAAAGCAAGAACTTACTATTTTTGATATAACTACCTATATCATTAATGAACAACAAGAATAGGATTGGTCCGCAGTGCGATCCCTGAGGGACACTAGATGATACTTTTATTGTTCGTGATATAAAGTTTTTTATTTTAACAAATTGTGTTCGTTCCATCAGAAAGCTCGAAAGCCAATTTAAAACTGCAGTTCCAAAGCCATAATTCCCCAATTTACTCAAACAAAATTGCATGCGATACACGGTCGAAAGCTTTTGAAAAATCTGTGTAAATGGCGTCGATTTGTTTATTATTTTCAAAAGCGTTTAAAAGGAATGATTGAAATGTTAGTAAATTAGTAACAGTTGATTTACTATTACAAAAACCATGTTGTTCTGGGCATATAATTTGTTTGCAATGCCAAATACGTTGTTCAGATACTAATTTGTCGAATATTTTAGGAATTACTGATTGATTATCCATAAAAAATTTAAATCGATGTGTGTTAATTTCTCCCATTTTTGGGAACATTTTTGGCAAACGCTCCTTAAACCTGTCTTCAAATCTGCTAGTTCTTTACTAGACATTGAAATATTGCTAAACTTTTTCAATACATAATTTTCTACTTCACTGACACCTTTAACTTTCCAAACATCGAAAATGCTCTTACGCGATATTTTTGGATACATTCTGAAACAAAGAGACATAACTTTTAAAAGCGCAAATATGTGCAGCAATTTCTTTTTGTTACAAATAGTCAATAAGTAGTTCTATCAAAAATATCATACAAAAGATTGAAATAATCTGAAATAATATATATATATAATGTATTTTGTTCGAACTAAATATCTTAATGTTTTATGTAAAATCTACAATGGCTAAAATAAGGTGACTACTGGAAAGCTTCTTTACATAAGTGGATATTTCACATAAAAAATGATAACTTCTTACTATACTTTACATTCACTTCGTCCTTAACGATTAAATAATATAAATTAACGAAATAATTTACAGACACTTTTCGAAGGCACCAAATCAGTCACTTGTCGTTGTTTGTTGACATGTTTACAAACAAAAACGTAAAAAAATTACTTGATCCTTATATTTAAAATATTTCTTACACGTTTAGTCCATTATTTATTTAAATTAACAATATTTTAATTTTTAATTAAATTCTGCTAGATTGCCGAAATTTTGCACTGTGTTATCTCCCGAAATTTTCAAAATGTTAAATTTTTGTATGTAAGAGCGGCCATGTAAAAGCAACATCAATATTTTTACTATTAAAACCCCCCCGAAATGTTATTCTGGCTACGGCCTTGTAAGCAGGTTATCAAACTTTAAATCAATTTCTATAGAAACCACATAAAATATTAACAACATTTATTTACAATGTGAAACAGTAAGTGTACGCCTTTTTTTATTGAATAGAACTGGATCTCTTTTAAAGCTAGTTTCTATTGTCGCATTCCTAGTTACTTTATTAGAATAAAATAGGTGTTAATCGAATGAATTAATCACTTTCAACATCGAAATTGTGGAATTGAATGCCATGCCATGAATTTACTCCCATGAATAAATCCCAGATCCGGTCGGGATTTGCATGTTTTAAGGGCAAGATTGATGTATCTCGGCCCGTCTCCCCTCCCGCCCTCCCATTCAATTCGCGGGAAAATCAGAAATTAACAATCGGCGACAAATTTATTTCGTATTCCATCACCATAGGGCGGCTATGCAAATGCATTTTGTTTTTCTTTCGTCCTCTGCGGAGTTTCCCATCTCCCTATATAGATATATTACGCACTCTAAATACACAAACCAGGGACGACGAAGAGTCTCTCTTTCTCTGTCTTTCTCTCGCTCCCGGCCCCGATATCTTCCCTACATCTTATGCAAATGGTCCCTTGTATCATTCCATGTTTAATGTATAAGCTATTATGTTGAGTTTGGCGGCTGTTTATGGTTTAGTTAGCAGCATTAGCATAGCGCAGCTATCTTCACTTGCTGACTGATTATCATTTTCTGGATAGAAGTTATTCTTATTCTTTTTTTGTTTCTTGTTTTAATTCGTTATCTTAAAACCTTCCTTATAAAGGGATTTTTTTATGTACATATGTATACTTTTCCTGATATTAAATAGCGATTAATTTGAAGCTTCTAACGAGTGTTTCCACTCCTTGGTTAAGCATGAAGTAAAATTTAGAGTTTAGAAAAGCCTGAAAATTTGGTTTGGTTGCGTAGCGAAGCGAAGCAACCAAACCAAATTTTCAGGCTTTTCTAAACTCGAAATTTTACTTCATGCGCCAACCGTATAAAACACTGAAATATTGTAGAGTTCACAATAACGAATCACATGAGTTGGTCATTTCGTTTCAACTTAATATCGGAATTTTCTTAACTATCAACATTTTCATTTGCGAAATTGAGTAATGAATATGTTTTTGAACTTCACTTGAAATCAGAGTTTGATACGCGTGGCGCATGAAGTAAAATTTCGAGTTTAGAAAAGCCTGAAAATTTGGTTTGGTTGCTTCGCTTCGCTACGCAACCAAACCAAATTTTCAGGCTTTTCTAAACTCTAAATTTTACTTCATGGTTTGGTCGCGTAGCGCTACGCGCTACGCGACCAAACCAAATTTTCAGGCTTTTCTAAACTCGAAATTTTACTTCATGCTTCATCAAAGAGTGGAAACACTCGTTAGACGCTTCAAATTGATCGCAGAAAACGTCGATTACTCTCCTATTCTCCAATTTAAAATAGACAAATCGATATTAATGTTCGAAAAATTTAATACTAAAGTTGACTACAAGGAGAATCGTTAAATGCGCAGAAAACTAAAAAACGAAAATATGGAACAAAACTATGGGTTGTAAATATACTGTTACTTTGATTTTAAATAGAAAACACTAGGTTAAATTTCACTGATATTATATTAGTGAAATTCAACCAAATGTTTTCTTTTTCAAATCATTGTTAAATATGTTTTACCACGTGAAAGATAAAAAAAACTGTTACTTATTAAAATCATGCACTTTTGATATAATCAATATATCGAAACTAATGTTTTTAATTAGGTCTTTAATACAAATCGAACGAGTGCTTTCTACTTTTAGGTTAAGCGTGAAGTAAAATTTCGAGTTTAGAAAAGCCTTTAAATTTGGTTTGGTCGCGACTAAACTAAATTTTCAGGCTTTCCTAAACTGAAAATTTTACGTCATGCGTCACGTGTATACAACAATGTAATATTCTAAAATTCAAACTAAACTATACTATTTATGTTTGCTTTTAGGTTAATTGCAATAAAAGTTGAACTTTTGTGTTTCCAGCAATTTTAAAGTGATTGTGAATAACTGACATTTTAGTTAAATATTCCTGAGAATAAATTAGCTTAGACTGTTTCTAATATTAAACAGGTTATTATAGATTTTTTTCTAATTATTTTTAAAATAAAATTTTTATCATAATTTTGCAATTATCGTAAAGGGTACGTATGGAGAAAATGCAGACTTTCAAACACAAATTTAATTTTTTTAATAATTCACAAAGATTCCCAGACATACTTAACTATATCAGAAACAATGCTAGCTATTTATTTCCGCAATAAAAACATGTTGACCAACTTTTTTCTACTATTAAAAGTTACAGAAAATTTATTACCTAAGCAAAAAATATCTTTCGGCGCTCTTACTAAACGCAATTCTAAAGTTTAAAAAAATCTTTGCAGATTGAATTAATGCTCTTTTAATTTCAAATTGTTTACATTTTAAATTAATTAAATCACTTTGATATTTTATAAAATAAAGCAGATTAGACGCAATTACTGCAGAAATATAGTAATTTCCTATTTTTAATAAATCGTTGTTATAAACTCCAATTTGCTAAATAAATAATAACGGTTTTAACGCAGGGTGTTAAGGATTAACTAAGCTTGTAATTTATTTCAATTGTTTGTTTCTATCATGAAAATTGCGTTCAGAGTGAATGCTAGAACTTGAACGTACATGTTTTAAACAATTTTCGAGCAATATTAAATAGTTAATATTTTAGTCAAATATATAATAATAATAATAATAATAATATTTATTACCCAACAGGACATCCCAATGACAGAGTAATATTACAAAAGTAAATATTCTTAAAATAATATATATAAACAAAACAAAATAAAATTACAAAAATAAAGATAAAGATCACGTGATTCTATTTAAACAAAATATATTAAATATTTAGAAATTATAACATAATATTACGATATCTGAGATTTTTTTCGAATTTTTTAAAATACTAAAATTTTTATCGTAGTTTAAAATTATCGTAAGTGGTGGGTAGGTATGGAAAAAATGCAGATTTTCATTTTTCAATGGTATTTTCAAGTAAAGAACCTTTTTTATATCTAAGGTATTTTAATATTTCAAAAGGGCCAAATGTTTAGTTTTCACGTATATATCGCTGCTTTGTTATGATAATGGCACAAGTGAAATTTGTTATTTTTTAGGGGGAGCCTGCACACGTTTAGAAAACACTTTTATTCAAATATTAAAGTCTCTATCTTTACTCGATTTTTCTTATTTTTTTAACGTATTTATATTTGTGTCTCTTAAAGTTGTATTCATTAAACACCTGCACCGTAAAAAACCTTTTATTAGTTGTGCTACTAAATTTATGGTACTTTACTTGAAGAAATCATCGAAAATGCTGCACCCTGTACATATGTATATATATCCTGATATTAAACAGCGATTCATTTGAAGCTTCTTACGAGTGTTTCCACTCCTTGATTAAGCATGAAGTAAAATATAAAGTGTAGAAAAACCTAAACATTTGGATTTACCAAAGGCGCAGCGCGCAGGCAAATCCACATTTTCAGGCTCTGATTTGAAGTGAATTTAAAGTCAATTTCAAAAACATATTCATCACTCTATTTCGCAAATAAAAATTTGGTTTGGTTGCTTCGCTTCGCTGCGCAACCAAACCAAATTTTCAGGCTTTTCTAAACTCGAAATTTTACTTTATGTTCAATCAAGGAGTGGGAACACTTGCTAGAAGAAAATTTTAATTATATAGTTCAGCAGATGAAATACATTTTCACAAACAAAAACAGTCTATCGACACTACCAATTGACTTCAAATTTAATTAGTGTACATTTGGAATACTTGATAATGCGATGTTGCCACAAACAAAATTCAAATTTTGGCTCAAAACTATAGTAAAACCAAGCAAGATATTGCATTCTTTAAAAACTAATTATTTAAAGAGGAAACTAAATTAATTATTTTTTAATATCTGAGGATTTCAAAATTATTCAAACACGTATTGAATATTTATAAAATTCCTAAATAAATATCTTCATTAACGGTTGTTCAACAAAACTTCGGCTTGAGTACTGATTTTTTATCGAAATTAGAAAATAAATATATACGATATTATTTTTTAAACAACATCAATTTTAATCCTTTCTGCCCTGGAATTATTTTGGTGCCAAAAAAATGTTCTGTACACTTCATATTATTTACATTTTTTTTTTATATATTCTTTAATTTTATATATTATAAACATATCTACCAAATATTAGTGGTGGCAAATGCCACCTCCTGGGGTGAAAGAGTTAAACAGCAACTGTGAATGAATCTTTTATTGGTAACACTGTAAATATACTTTCTAAAATAAATTCTCTTTAAATAAATAAAAACCAATTTTATAATAATACATGAGCCTATTAAATTTTTACAATTTTAATTACAATCGCAGAAACAGGCAACTATTTCATACATGTTTAATTAATTTGTCACTTAATCCGCATAATTTTAAGATTTTGCATTCAGGTAATAAGGGATACGCACTAAACCTCAAAGAGGGCCTGGAGATTAACAGGGCCATAAAAATGGGGAAAAATATCGTAAACGACAACGAGGAGATTTGGAATTCCCCAATTCTGACTTCTCTTATTACCTGAAACAAAAATATTGCATATATTCTTAGGAAATATTTTTTTCTGTACATTCCTTTGAATATGGTCTAACTAACCGAAACTAGTCGGAATAAAGATTTAATTGTGAAAGAATACCAAGTGACTTTCCTTTAATTAACTTTACATAGTGTAATATGTTTCACCAAGTGCCAGATGAGAAATTAATGCAAGAAAAAAAAAATTGTCACTTAACCCGCGGTGAAACATTTTTAAATCTAATTCTAGATATTCAATTAAAACATTTGGTTTGTTTAATTGATTTCAGTGATTTCAGTAAAACAAACCATGAGTTTTAATTAAATATTCAGAATGATTTCATTAATATTTGCTAATTATTATACGTGTAGAGTTTCCAGCATTTAATGTTTAATGTTTATTTACGGAAAGCCCCTTTAAAATTACAGACAATGCTTAATACAAACAATAAACTAAAAGTAATCAGTTCAAATAGTATTACCAAAAATGGTGTGAAACTTCTGAGATTTATATATAAAATAGGGCAGGTGGTGGCCGTGCGGTAACGTCGCCGGGCTGTATCGCTCGGCGAGCCACAATTCGGGTTCGATTCCCGTGCACGGCGAGATTTTATTTAAAAATAATTTCTCGTCGGGACTCTGGGTGTGGTGCGAATGTGTTGTGACGTCCAAATATCTGTTACATTTATATACTTGTATTAGTTACAAACTGAAAGATAGTTGAAATAAACATTGATGTTGGCTAATAGTTATATAACTAAGGCCAGGCAAAAGCCAAACCCAAAAAAAAAAAAATATATATAAAATATTTCTTGCTAAAGTGGATTTTTTCGAACAGAAAACATTATAATTGTATTTTTTTTTAAATGATTAATTATTCACAAATGTTGACGTAAAGTTTAAAACACAACCGTTCAACAGTTTTCTAATAATTTTGAATACTCGAAATTATGTGAAAGGTTTTTTCGATAAAAAATAGTAATGAATAAATATAATAATACATTTTAAATAATAATAAACATTATTTTAGAAAAACATTTTTTTTTAATTTACATTATATTACATATTTAATTTGTGGATTTAATTGATCAACCTTAGCCCCCCCCCTCCACCTAAAAAAATCTCTCAGCGTCATTGGACTCAATTATATAAAAAGAGTTTAACGTGTTTCATGTCTACATTTCTATCAGTATACTTAGGCTGAAATAAAATAAATATAAATAAATATTTTCTTCAGTAACTCAACTTTAATTTGTCAAGCAATAACATTTCTTATTATTTATTCATATGAAGACATATATTATATGAAAAGGTTATAAAAATTGAATGAAAAACATGCAATTTATTCGACTGTCTTTTCGCTCGGCGGGTGGATGGAAAAATAATCAATCGCATGCAAAACGTATAATCGCATACATTATCAGATGACAAATTACTTTATATGTCAGGCAATAAAAATCGTGACTGGAGTTAATCAGCCTTGTCACCAGAATTAAATGTCTCCGTCAGGAACCTCACCCTGTTTCCTTTTATCGCTGAAAGACATTTCAACGCTCCGGCAAAAGTGAATAAAAGTGAATGCGCCAATGACAACCGTTTTGCTGTAATTTTATCGCGGACAACAAAACAGACCGCTCATTGCTTCTTCCTAAATTAATTGATTACAAAACAGAAAATGTATAAATACAGAATCTTCGCGGAGCAATTAAATCAAATTTTCAGGCTTTCCTAAACTCGAAATTTTACTTGATGCTTAATCTAGGAGTGGAAAACACTAATTTAAAGCTTTAATGTAAACTCTTTTCAAAAGCAATGAATATCTAAAGATTTACAGGGTATGCATACAGAGAGTTTTATGTAACACGGAACATGCCAGAAAATATTCAATGTAAATTTACCTATGTTCGATGTGTTCTGGGATGCATCAAAGCATTGAGTGCGATTTCCTTGGCTCTAATTTTAGTAGTTCTAACGCAACTTACATTTAACGTCAAAATGTGTCACTCATTAATCGCCTACTTCAATAATGGAATGTTAATATTAAACAGAAAAGAAAAATGAGGAAGAGGAGAACAGATTTAGCTTGAATGCAAAAAAAATTGAAAAACAGATTCCTGTTACTTCCGTTTGCTAATATTTCAAGATAAGTTTATACATCGCTTCAATTTCACTGGAGATTATTAAGAACTTCGATTTAGCGTATTGTGTAAACCATTTGATCAGGACCATCCCAAGTACGTTGATTTGGGTGTGCTAGCAAAAATGCCGTCACAAAACTGCGTTTCGGCAGTTTTAAATATAAATATTCCAAATTTGAAGAGTGTGGCGAGGCAGGTTTGCAAGTACCTTTCCTAGGTCTGCTGCCAGCACAACAACACTGGGGTGTTAGGTGTGCTGCTTCATTTGGCAAACATTTCAATTTTAATTTATTTGCTAACATAATATTCAATAAAGATAATGTAGGTGTATTTATTACTTTATTGGATACGTAACTTACAATGAATGGAAGATACAGTAAATTTTTTCTTTAGGTAAACATGTATAAGCTGTAAGTTTTCCTACATTCGTTGTTTTTTAAAAGAGTTCAATTTCCTGTAAACGAGTATTTTCCACTCCCAGACTGAGCATGAAGTAAAATTTCGAGTTTAGAAAAGCCCCGTGAAAATTTGTCGAGGGTCGCGCAGCGACCCGAGACAAATTTTCTGGGCTTTTCTAAACTCGAAATTTTACTTCATGCGCCACGGGTATAAAACACAAAATTCAAGTGAAGTTCGAATATACATAAATGTCACAATATTTTAGTGTTTTATACGCGTGGCGCATGAAGTAAAATTTCGAGTTTAGAAAAGCCCAGAAAATTTGTCTCGGGTCGCTGCGCGACCCTCGACAAATTTTCACGGGGCTTTCTAAACTCGAAATTTTACTTCATGCTTAGTCTGGGAGTGGAAAACACTCGTATAACGCTTCAAATTGAACTTAAAAAAAAACAAGGAATATCTAAATATTTACAGAAAATAGGCATGTACCCATATTTACATTAGTCCTAATTTGCATTAGAACTACTAAAAATCGTAACCAATGAAATCGCACCGAGAAGAATGTAAAATGGGTTGACTATATTACCATTGGATATCGTAGCCAATCACATCGCACTCAATGCTTTAATGCGTCCCAGAACAAATCGAACATAGGAAAATTTATAATGAACATTTTCTGGGATGTTCGGTGTTACTTAAAACTCTCTGTTTGTATACCTAAAAAAAAAGAAAATCTCCCTGAATACGTACAACAATTTCTGTAGCATTAAAAAGTAAGTTTATTTGTGCATCGGGAGAAACTCATCGCATCTTCTTTGATATCAATTAATCTAATATTATATAGTATGTCTGAAGTACGCGCTTTTCAACGTTAGAGTGACATTACCAGTTTGTGTGCTTTCTCCGAGCAAGATATAGATATAGATCGGGCATATCCATCATTAAAGTTATCTGCAGCGGATCTCCCATTCTCTAATTAGCTGCATCCTTTTTAAGAGAGCCACTTGATGGCCCCGGCACGATCTTGTAAAACACTGAAACGTGCTTTACTTATTAAAATTTATCTCATAATACCCCCAGACGTCACTTCTGCGTACTATATTGTTTTAAACGAGCAAAAAATTATGAACCTACACAGAAATGAGAACAATACATGGCTCATGTTTAATTAGTGAAAATAATAATGAATGGTAGAGCCCGAAGGCTTCGATGCGGACGAAACGAAATAATCAGAATCGAAGTAAATGAAAAGCAAATTAAATATAGGGATTGATAAAAATTGTTCAGCGCATTTCTAATTAATAAATGATGTACAGGATTTGAAAAGTAATGTTTTTTTCTAAAGTTGCTCCGCTAAAGGCCAAAATGTCGAAAAAGTTACTCCATGAGCTCTAAACAGTTGCACTGCAAAAATTGAAACTTAATTTCTTAAATTAATTTCTCATTTGGCTCATAGTGAAAGGAATTCATTTAAAAATCTTTAATATGGTTGGCGTTCACTTTGTGGTACATCTTCATAACAATTTAATTAAAACACTTAACTTTGTTTTACCACATTTATAAAAGTGGTAAAACAAAGTTAAGTGTATTATTTGAAATAAAACAACACACTTGGGAGGGTTTCACTTTAATTGTTGAACACTATAACATGTTTCACCACACAGTGGCTTCATCAGGCAGATGAAATAATAAGAAAAATTATATTTCATCTGCCTGATGAAGCCACTGTGTGGTGAAACATGTTACAGTGTTCAACAATTAAAGTGAAACCCTCCCAACTGTGCTGTTTTATTTCAAATAGTATTATGGAGTTTCATCATGTATCCGCCTCATCAATTAAATATTTAAGTGTATTAATTAAACTGTCATTTAAAAATGATTTATTTATTTGTAAGATATCCTAAACATAATTCTTTCAACAATAGACAATTGGGTAAACAATTTGTAAATACAATTTTTGGGTTTTCACAAAAGTACTAATCACTGGTTAAGTTATGCATATTATTTATTACTATATAAGATATATAGAGAGTTTTTCTTTTAAGTACACATACCGGGTGTTGACTTGGCAGACGCAACATAGGAAATCCTGTGTAAATTTTGAAATGTTCAAATTTTTGCTCCCCTATTTATTTTAGAAACAAAACGTATTTACCATTTTTGTAGAGGGAACAATTCTGAATTCATTTGTGTTAACGTTTATCACTTTACGTTTCTCTAAGTTAAAATAATTAAGAAAAAGTCATGTGATTTTATAAAAAAGAAAATGACGCCATGGAATTGAAACAACAATTGCGGATGTCAAAATGGCAAACGATATCGGAGTCACTTGATTAAGGGGGTCTTCCGGTATAATTAACCCAAACTTTGGATTTTTTTTTTCCAGGGAACTGGTAAGAGTTAGAGACCTGGTTTTTTTTTAAATCTTTATTCGTCCTTGCTCTATAATTGGGATTTTTGTCGAGTCGAAAAAATCAAAATGACGTCCAATATGACGGCTGCCCGGCGGAAATGTTCCAAAACTGCGAGCAGCCTAGGGGTCGCTATTCGTCACCCGGAAACAAAATCAGCTCAGTTTCTTGAAGAGTATAGTTCAGAGAATGGAATGAACTAAAAAATTTTGAAAAAACTCAAAATTTGACAAAATGGCGGGCATTTGAAAAATAAGTCGTGTTTTTCGGTCGATTTTTTGACTTTGACAGGCTGTAAAAAATCTTTAAAATTGCAAATTGCGCCGGGAGGTTAGTTCATTCCATAAAGAAAAGTGTTTTCAATAACGGAAGCAAAGAACGAAGTCAATTGGTTGAACCGTTCAAACGCTAGAATGCTCGCAGTTTTGAAAAATGTAGTTTCGAGAAAAACGCGTTTAAAGTTTGCGAAACATTTTTTCTGTGTAATTCAAAGTATTCGGCGGAAAATTCGCAAACAGTAGTCAATATCTAGGTTTTCGGGGTCGCTGAATACGAATCTGAGGTCAAATTTGAAAAATTCAAAATAGCGGATCCAATATGGCGGACCAAAAAACTCATACTCATCAAAATTTATGAAATTCGAGATTAAAGTTATACCTACGCGACCCATACCGCTCGGGACGGCGATGCATTCAAAGGCCTGTAGCGACGTAAATATTTGCCAGATCGAAATATCCTTTTACCCACATATTCTAGACATGTTTAGCTTTGATTTCATACAAAAAAAAATCGATTTTTTCAAATAATTATACCGGAAGACCCCCTTAAAGTAAATGTTTTCGAAATGATTTACACTATACAATAAAAAATCCTCCTAATATGGTATGCCATTATTTTTATAAAATCGCATAACTTTTTCTTAATTATTTTAGCTATAATCTTTCTGACATTCGTTGATTTTTAAAGGAGTTCAATTTTAAGCTTTAAACGAGTGTTTTCCACTCCCAGACTAAGCATGAAGTAAAATTTCGAGTTTAGAAAAGCCCCGTGAAAATTTGTCGAGGGTCGCGCAGCGACCCGAGACAAATTTTCTGGGCTTTTCTAAACTCGAAATTTTACTTCATGCGCCACGCGCATAAAACACAGATTTTAAGTGAAGTTAGAATATACATAAATTTGACAATATTACAGTGTTTTATACGCGTTTTATTTTCACGGGGCTTTTCTAAACTCGAAATTTTACTTCATGCTTAGTCTGGGAGTGGAAAACACTTTTTTAAAGCTTTAAATTGAACTTAAAAAAAAACAGGGAATATCCGCAATTGTTGTATTAATTCCATGGTATGTTATTATTTTTATAAAATCACATTACTTTTTCTTAATTATTTTAGTTGTAATCTTATTGACATCCGTTGATTTTTAAAAGAGTTCAATTTGAAGCTTTAAACGAGTGTTTTCCACTCCCAGACTAAGCATGAAGTAAATTTTCTGGGCTTTTCTAAACTCGAAATTTTACTCCATGCGCCACGCGTATAAAACACAGATTTTAAGTGAAGTGAGAATATATATTAATTTTACAATATTACAGTGTTATATACGCGTGGCGCATGAAGAAAAATTTCGAGTTTAGAAAAGCCCAGAAAATTTGTCTCGGGTCGCTTAGCGACCCTCGGCTAATTTTCACGGGGCTTTTCTAAACTCGAAATTTTACTTCATGCTTAATCTGGGAGTGGAAATCACTTTTTTAAAGCTTTAAATTGAACTTAAAAAAAAAACAGGGAATATCCGCAATTGTTGTATCAATTCCATGGTATGTCATTATTTTTATAAAATCACATCACTTTTTCTTAATTATTTTAGCTGTAATCTTTCTGACATTCGTTGATTTTTAAAAGAGTTCAATTTGAAGCTTCAAACGAATGTTTTCCACTCCCAGACTAAGGGTGCAAATGGACACCAAACAAGTGAGAATAAAGTATTTAATTGTTGAAGTAGTAACAAGAGATTTTTATTTCAGTCAATCCAAAATTTAATCATTATTTGTTACGTATATTTGATTTTTTATTGTAAATATTAATATTATAAGAAATAACAGATATAATATGAAAGTACCAAATGTTGAATTGAAATGCCTACGACGAAAAGATTATTAATCGGCAATTGTAGTCACGATTTTTTCGTTCAAACGTGGGCTCGATTACGCACAATGAAATAAGAGTTACATAAAGTTTATAATAGTAAAATTTGTTGGTTATATATAATTATATTTATGTAATATTGTTTATTACTGTCCTTAGAAATAAATCTGATTTGATTTTAAAGTTCATTCTTTAATGATACCTGATACGCTCGATTTTTTTTTTGAAACTCCCTCAACACTTTCAAGGCACACTTAATGCACTTAATTTAATTTAATTTAATCTGTTCTCGTTATAAAAGAAATATTGTATGTTATTTATTGTAGTTAGTATGTAGGTGTTTTTATTTTATGTTTAAATTTGTTTTAATTGTAATATTTTAAAAATCTGTATTTTATCTTCAAAAACGCTTGACCGTCTATATGTATAAATAAATAAAATTAAATAAATTAATAAATGTGTCTCTCCTTATAAGTGTATTTATTATTTAAGAATGAACTTTAAAATCCAATTACATTTATTTTTGCTTTTTTTAGAGAAATATAGATAATAATTTTTTGTATAGTAGTGGAGTTAATTATATTTTAATAATTATAAAGAAAACACAAAAAATGTATTTAATTAATTTCTCACTTAAGTGGCGAAACAGCTTTGAATTTAATTATGGTATATTTAAATATAACACTTGGTTTGTTTCACTAATCAGTGAAACAAACCAAGTGTCCTAATTAAATATACCATATACCTCTAAAATCCAATTGTAGCTTAAGATATGAAAATCCTGTAGCATGAATTAATTCTCCATTAAATACTGGAGAATTAATTCATGCTACAGTATTTTTACCCCTTGAGCTACAATTGGATTTTAGAAAAAAAAAAACGTTTTAATTATGGTATATTTAATTTCCGCGCGAAACGCTGTTCAATGTTTTTTAAATGTTATCAGCGATCCTCCTCTGAGAGGACATTCTTTCTGATTTCTGCACGCCGTGTGTTAGAGGTGTAATTTTTGCGGTTTCCTTTAAATAACTGAATGACATCCTTTGGACTGTGAATTAATATTGTATCTATTGTGAATATAAATAAGTTAGCTTGGTGTTTAGGGAAGTACCACGCATCATTTATGTCATTACAATTCAAACAAGATAAATTCAAATTCAAAACTATTTGAATTCGAGAAAATAAGCTTACGCTTCTTATAGTTTTATTCCCAATTTTTTAAACGTCATAAGCAAAGCTATACTAAAGAGAGATAAATCTCGAAACGCGTCTATAGATGGCCTAAGACCTGGGTCTCCAAACTATCTTCTTCGCGGGCCACAAATACAATTCTACATAATAAAGTCGGCCAAGATCCGATTAATTTTATAAAATTATGAAAAATTTAAGGAACAATTGCTACAATATTTCAAAATATGACATTTACAAAAAAAAATACAAACAATCGTGGGCCGGATTCATGCAAGTCGCGGGCCGGATTTGGCCCGCGGGCCGTAGTTTGGAGACCACTGGCCTAAGACATTAGTTTTAATCCAAGTCCTTTCACTTCTAATTTATTGCTATCTCTCCTTTCATTTTAAATTTGTATTGTTAGTTGGTTTGAAGAGAATTTGACCTAAACTTTACATAGACTTTAATAGAGCGTTGTAACAAATCAAATTAAATAAGATTTTAAATATTTCATTGCATAATTCAATATCCGGCGGTGTATTTGCACGGGAAGTAGTTCAATGGATATTTATCGTCTTGAGTTGTCTTATTAATTAAGACATTGTTTGCATTTTCACGAATAGTTATTTCGTAATTTTATATATTATGTCATTACAATTTTGTTATGTTTTGTGTTAAGCTTTTTTTTTAGAAATAAACAAATCTGTAAACTTCAAATCAGTCTTCTTTTTCAAAAATACTGTGATCCCTAAACCCTGAGTTAGTTATATAAAGTTACAATATTCAAACTGGACGCTTTAGTAAAATCAAAGAATGTTTGAATATTTACAGCACACATCGCTTCATGTAATAGTGTACCTAAAATAAAAAAAATAAATGGATTTTCTCAATTAAAAATATTTACTTCATGCTTTTAATATAATACATGTTGAAGTGAGCAATTTTTATTACTTTCAGTCTTTTGTTTATTCAGAATAACTATTTTCGTGTAGTATTATTTTTTTTAACAGCACAAAATAACTAATTGACCCCATAAATCACTTTGAAATTTATTAATACGTTTCCATTGGGCCGTAATTTATGAAAATTTATTACGGTGGTGATGTATGTTGGGCCACTTCCTCTTGCGCATTAATAGATTATGAGCGAAAGGGAAAAAAGTAATGTTCCCCGTTTTGAGCCTTGGCGCCCAATTGCGCACAGACACGCACCGCCACTGGACGACAGATTGATTGACGATACAAATTTTCCACCTACTGCCAATTTATATTACACGTTTTCACGACGTAATTTCACACATTTATCAAATCGTTTTATCGATGCCACATCTAAAGAAGAAAAAGAAAACTCTTTATAGCGAACGGTAATTTTAGAGAATGTGATTCGTTTACATAAGTCGACTTCATGAAATAGGATATTTTTTTAATTAAATGATTAATAAGAATATAGTAAAAGATACGAGAAGTTTTAATTTTTGAAATGTTGTTTTTGAATAATAATTAAGCATGTGTGAAATTCTTTCATTATTTAAATAATGTTTCTTTAATTAATTTCTCACTTAACCCGTGGTAAAACATTTTTGAATTTAATACTGGATGATTTAAATTAAATTTAAATTAAAACACTTGGTTTGTTTCACTTATTTATATTTTCTCCGACTAGTTTCGACCATTGGTCATCTCAACAAACCAAGTGTTTTAATTTAAATTAAATTTAAATCATCCAGTATTAAATGATGTTATTAAAAGTGCGATTCGTTTCGCAACCTAGACCAAATTTGCTTGTCAAAAATATTATTTCAAACACTCATTGCTAAAAAAATATTTCAACTAATTTGCGAAAAGAATGGCAGTTTTGTATTTCTTAAATATTCTACAACTAAAAACTGGGAATTCCATTTATACTTTATGATGAAAGAGTTTATATATTTATCATTAAAAATATGACACAATTTCGTTAAACGAACGTATCGTGCATTTACTTATAGCTTCTCAACAAGACGTGTTTCACTTAATTAAGACGTAACCAGTTCATTCTATAATAGAAATACAGTTATTGTTGATTAAATTGTTGATCCAAATTTTTAAGGAATATATTTCGAAATTCACTTTAAATCAGTGTTTTATACGCGTGGCGCATGAAGTAAAATTTCGAGTTTAGAAAAGCCCCGTGAAAATTTGTCTCGGGTCGCTACGCGACCCTCGACAAATTTTCTACGCGGGGCTTTTCTAAACTCGAAATTTTACTTCATGCTTAGTCTGGGAGTGGAAGACACTCGTTACTTTAAAATATGGCACTAGTGTTAAAAAGTGTATCGTCGCGTTCACAAAAAAAAAATTAATAAAGCACTGGTTGGAAGTGAAGTTTAAAATATACATCTTTAGCACACTGCTTTAGTAGCATATTGTAAAATTTACAAAACTTTAGGGTTTTATACGCGTGGCGCATGAAGTAAAATTTCGAGTTTAGAAAAGCCCCGTGAAAATTTGTCTCGGGTCGCTGCGCGACTCAAGACAAATTTTCTACGCGGGGCTTTTCTAAACTAGAAATTTTACTTCATGCTTAGTCTGGGAGTGGAAGACACTCGTTACTTTAAAATATGGCACTAATGTTAAAAAGTGTATCGTCGCTTTCACAAAAAAAAAAATTAATAAAGCACTGGTTGGAAGTGAAGTTTAAAATATACATCTTTAGCACACTGCTTTAGTAGCATATTGTAAAATTTACAAAACTTTAGGGTTTTATACGCGTGGCGCATGAAGTAAAATTTCGAGTTTAGAAAAGCCCAGTGAAAATTTGTCTCGGGTCGCTGCGCGACCCTCGACAAATTTTCTACGCGGGGCTTTTCTAAACTCGAAATTTTACTTCATGCTTAGTCTGGGAGTGGAAGACACTCGTTACTTTAAAATATGGCACTAGTGTTAAAAAGTGTATCGTCGCTTTCACAAAGAAAAAAAAAATAATAAAGCACTGGCTGTAAGTACAGTTTAAAATATACATCTTTAGCACACTGCTTTAGTAGCATATTGTAAAATTTACAAAACTTTAGGGATTTATACGCGTGGCGCATGAAGTAAAATTTCTAGTTTAGAAAAGCCCCGTGAAAATTTGTCTCGGGTCGCTGCGCGACCCTCGACAAATTTTCTACGCGGGGCTTTTCTTAACTCGAAATTTTACTTCATGCTTAGTCTGGGAGTGGAAGACACTCGTTACTTTAAAATATGGTACAAGTAGAAAGACTGTTATTCCTTACTTCACTTTTATGGTACAAGTGTTAAAATGTGTATCGTGGCTTTGTCAAAAAAAAAAAGAATATTAATAAAGCACTGGTTGTAAGTGAAGTTTAAAATATACATTCTTAGCACATTGCTTAGTAGCATATTGTTAACTTTACAATACTTCAGGGTTTTATACGCGTGGCGCATGAAGTAAAATTTCCAGTTTAGAAAAGCCCCGTGAACTTTTTAACAAAATGGTTATTGTATTCTTACTATTATTATAAATTATCCTTCAGCTTACAAATGTATAATAATTTATCGGTTAGTAACAATAATTAATAATACATATTTTTATTGTTGTTAACAATCTACGGCTGATAATAAATAACTAATATCTATGTTTATCTATATTTTATAAAAAGCGCAACGTTTCGACATATGCGATGAAGGACAGTTGTTTTGTGCTGCACCCACAATTCAATTCAAAACCCGATTCCGCTCGCAGATTAGGTAAAAATGAATTTCTATAATGGCTACCGGCGAACTAAACCTATTATTTAAATTAATATATCATGGATACGTTCCTTGCCTTATCTGATGTACGAAATAATTAAAGGTACACAAACAGCATGTGGGTTTTACAAATATTTTTTAATTTACCTCATGGGCAAATAAAATAAACAGAAAACGGTTGGAAAAGGTCATGTTTTTATTTTACAGATTTTCAAAACTAATATCCTAATGTCAGTAATGAATTTAAAAAATTAGAAAATACTTTAGTTTACTCGTTTAACTTAGGTTTTTACTATTTATTTATTTACGATTAAACTTAATAGTTCTTGATAGTCTTTACTAGAGTTCAGTTAAACAATTCAGAGATTTTCTCTTTTTATGTATACACATGCATATGTTGTAAATTTTGCGACACTTTGTTTTTTAATTGAGTTCAATTTGAAGTTTTAATCAAGTGGTTTCCACTCCCAGGTTAAGCATGAAGTAAAATTTCGAGTTTAGAAAAGCCTGAAAATTTTGTTTGGTCGCGTAGCGCGAAGCGCGGAGCGACCAAACCAAATTTTCAGGCTTTTCTAAACTCGAAATTTTACTTCATGCGCCACGCGTATTAAACACTGACATATTACAAAGTTTAAAATACACTGGTTTAGTACAATGCCTTAGAAGTTTATTTAGAACTTCAATTGAAATCAGTGTTTTATACGCGTGGGACATGAAGAAACATTTCAAGTTTAGAAAAGTCTGAAAATTTAGTTTGGTCGCTTCGCGCAACAAAGTCAGGATTGATGGCGTTACAATTATTGGCAATTATTGTCCGTCCTACAATATGGTACATGGAACAGATCGAAGGAACGCAAACTTCTAGCTGGCACATTGACTTTAAGCTGGCAAAGTAAATAGGGGCAATCAATCGCCCCATTTATTAAATTGTACCCTAACATTACATCTGCATTCCTTCGTCTCTGTTCTAACGAATCGATATTTAAAGATTATAGGACGTCATTGTAGAAGCCGACAATCCCAAACTTGTATGAGATGAATTTAGTGAATTTAACTTGGACCCTCTTGACTATTTTTATGTCAGATT
Organism: Philonthus cognatus; assembly: GCA_932526585.2. NCBI lineage: Eukaryota > Metazoa > Arthropoda > Insecta > Coleoptera > Staphylinidae > Philonthus > Philonthus cognatus. Next base: position 49,108,274 of record OW052247.1, on the reverse strand, counting down.
TGCTATGAGGATTCCAAATAGTGCAATATTACTCAAGTTAGAAGATTCATAAATCTTCTGTCCTGAACAACTCAAATTTTAAAGATGAAACCAATAATATTAATCTTGAAAAAACGAGGCTTTAAAATTGAAGAAAAGTAATACAAGAAATCTTCTTCTCCAATCCAAATTTTTGCATAAAACTATCAGTGTTTTATGCAAACATTTGGATTGGAGAAGAAGATTTCTTGTCTTACTTTTCTTCAATTTTTAAAGCCTCTTTTTTTATTCTGAAATTTAAAAAGAGATATTTCATCCTTTATTGTTACAGATGTGAAATACAAATGAAAACCAAATTTTCAGGATTTTCTAAACTCAAAATATTGCTTCATGCTTTATCAACGTGTGAAAACGTTAGTTTAAACTTTAAATTGAATACTTTTTACAAAATAAAAAAACAACGAATGTCTGAACATTTACAGAGTATCCATCAGGATAAGTATATTAAAAAAAAAAAACACTGTAATTTGCATACATGAATACCCGAAAAATGAATGACCTGTTGGCTTTATCAAATCGATTGTTCGCAAGTTTTCTGTTATAGCTTGAAAATTCCTGGGATACGCAGAGTTTAAGATACATGCAACAGAAATTTAATTAAAGAAGCAGAGGTGAAATTGCAGCCACTGAAAATGTCAAAGGAAACATTATTAGTTATGTCAGTGAGATTGTGTTTAAAATTTTCTAAAAAATCAAATTTTCTATTAAAGCTTTAGAGAAACTAATAAAGCTCTAGTTTCTCTAAAGCTTTAATAGAAAATTTGATTTTTTAGAAAATTTTAAACACAATCTCACTGACATAACTAAGAAAGTTTAAGATACAATCAACTAATATGGATTTTTTTATCCAGAAGTAAAATTACAGTTCCGCAAAATGAGAATTAAGTAGAAAATATAGAATATTTTAGGGGAATTTTGTTTGATAAGTTCTTTCAAAAATAAACAACAAATAGAATTGCTCTATTATTCTGTTACAGAGCATTCTACAAAAAACTTAGAACGTCAATTCCACGAGGGAAATTATTACTGCTGATAATCCCCCAGCTTCCAATTGGCTCCAACTGAAAAGACCCCTGTTTCCAATTGGCTCAAACTGATTATTTAATTCAAATATAAATAACGGATATTGATTGGTTGTCATTAGGGTCTTTCCGTGATTATTTAATTCAAATCTAAATAATGGATTTTGATTGGTTGTCATTACGGTCTTTTCGTGAAAACATTTGCTAGCGCAGTGGTCTTTCCAAATTCGTTTTATCGATTTTTGTTTATCACGTATGTAAATCTGTGACTTGTCATATTTAATCATTCATTTTATATTGAATCGCTTCGGAAGTAACACAGATCAAGAAATTGATGAGTTATTAAACGAAACAATTCCAACAAACACGGTTTTAAACCATAAATATGTTTGGAAACAATTTATATCCTTCTGTAACGTCCACAACTACGAATTGACAGCAAAAACGTCACAAGCAGATGACAAGTATTTTAAAATTATGGGCACATAACATGGGTAAACAAGATGGTTCAGATTAAAAATTTAGATAAGTGTCATCACGAGAACATATTAAATATAATGCGAGAATCTTCTGGTTTAACTGAGACAGAAGTTGTACATTCTTCCTCGAATATTTCTAAGAAACAAATTGTTTATAATATTGCAGCATTAAACTGCAATTATTTTAATTGCTTTAATGTAAACGTTGTCAATAAATCATGTTTTGTTATTTAATTTCTCTAAATAATCATTCTTATACCACTCGTTGTTTGAAATTTTAGTTGAGATAGACTTTGTTTTATACACTCAAGCTTAGTTGCCTTAAGCAATTCAACTCGATAAAACTGTCAAAAAAAGGTCACTCACTCTACGAGCTCGTGCCTTTTTCAGAGATAGTTTCATCTCGTTTCATTACTAGGCAACTGAGCTTTCGTTAAAAAAAAAACAAAATCTTTCCGAAAATTTCAAACAACTAGTCCTATTACATGTGAAAAGACTCCTGCTTCCAATTGGCTCAAACTGAAAAGACCGCTGCTTTTCAACTTTCAGTTGTGGCTCACAATGATTTTTTAATGTCTACCAACTTAACTTTTTAATGTCTACCAACTTAACAAACATAAAAAAAAATAGAATATGTGTTCAGTATTTTGGCACCAGGTACCCACAGACGCGTTTCGGACTTCAAGGTCCTCTTCAGTGTGGTCCCGACCCAGTGCTGAGGAATACTGAACATTTCTGACTATTTCAAGCCAATATGTGACAACTATTAATGATTTCGATAGCTATCGCCATCTAATGCTTCATAGTGGCACTTTGTGCATTCGTGTCACTGACGATGCCACTATGAAGCATTAGATGGCGTTAGCTATCGAAATCATTAATAGTTATCAAAAAAAAAGTTTTGGAACGAAAATATTACAGAAAGAAATATATAAATTGAAGAAACAACACTGACAAACACAACAGCAGGTGTTTAGAACATTTCTACGGATATTTGCGGGGTAAGAAATTAGGAATTAATTGCACATTCAATAAATAATTTGTGTTATAAATTATAAAAAAAGACCTTTATTGGCATATAAAAAATTAAATTACAATAAAAATAATAACAAAATAATAATAGAACAAAAAATTATATAATTTCCTTTATTTATCCACCCTCCTCCAACCCAGTACCGTTACCATCTTTACGCCAGCTCCGTCCTCTCTCATCCATTCCGTTACACTCCTTTTTCCCCCCAGCCATTCCACATTCACCCATTCACACTCCTCTCCCAAATAACTCCATGTATCTCGTCCACTTGCGCACAACACACATTTACCATACCTTTCCCCCATCCAGACCTTCCTTCCTCTCTCCTCCGAACCACATCTAGCTCTTGCCAGGGTTATCTTAGCCTCCTTCGACAAGTCACTATTGGATAGGTACCCTGGCACGCTCCCATGCTCTTGCCACCTTTCGTACATTGGATTGTATCCGCTCCTCCCGATACACCCTTGCCTCTCCTGCATCTCCACCTCTTTCCACTTCTCTTTCATCCAAGCTGCCACATTCACCCCATTATAATATAATATATATAATTATAAATTATAATAATGTTCTGTTGCGAGAGAAAAAAAACTAGTACAGTAAAATATTTGGCTATGTGAACTGGTCTCACTTTGATTTTTAAAATTGCCAATTAAATTGAAAAATCTGCAGAATGTCAAACGAAATTTAATTAACGTCGACATGCCTCAATTGACTGAAACGAAAAAAGCGATAATAATGACCTGTGTACAGACGGTATTAGCATTAAAGACATTGCTAATGAAGTGCATGTCAACAAAAACACCTTTTGTTGGCCAAGAAAAAAATTGTTGTTAACCTGTACATGACAAGTTGACTTACAAGAAAAAAATACGATATTTTAGTAGTGGCTAAAGCTCCCTGCTGTACTAGTTTTTTTCTCTTGGAACTGTATAATAAAATTATATTTTCATGTAATCAATGACATTTTATCTGTCACGTTCTGTTGAAATTATTTTTGTTTAAACATTTTATGCATATACCTAAGATTATTTTATTTATTTATTTATTTCCTCAACAGACCTAAGCCTAATTACAAAGGAAAATATAGTAAAGCAAAAACAAAAAATAGTACACAATAAATCTACTTAAACCTATAACTTAATCCTATAACCTATAACAAATATAAATTAAGCCTAACTACAAAGGAATGCAAAAACAAAAAATAGTATGCAATAAATCAACTTAAACCTATAACTTAAACCTATAACCTATAACAAACATAAATTAAGATTACGTAAAAATTCTGACTTACTATTATTAAAGATATCTACACCGTATTGAACCTCATGATATGATGTCAACATATTTAATAACGGAGAACAGGAATGGTGAGCTGTATTCGGTTTTGCATAATAAAATGTTCTACTACCCCTAGAGAAAAACCTTGGTACAGTAATATTTAAAAGATTTAAAAAGTTAGCTTTATCAGACTCAAACTGAATAATTTTATAGAGTTTGTTGATAACAATAAATCTATGACGATCATAAATACGCATAAAGTCAAATTCAATTAGTAGATCATTATGTCTAATATCAAACGAGGGATACGAGCCATACTTACGAAAATAGGTGTCTATTCAAGAACTTATCTGATCGAATGTACCTTGGGCAATGATAATTACGTAATTTTGTTGTTCCCTTAAGTCTGTTGCTTCAGGTAATTTCCCTCCTTGCGTCGAGCAATTGCCAAGCAATAGACTTTTGGGTTAAATAAAATTAAAGCGTAATTATATTGCCCTTGGGACATTATAGATGATCATTTCTAAAAATTAAAATATTCGTATAAATGTCAAACGAAAAAGTCTTGGTAAATTATGTAATTGCTTGATATTGATTTATTAAAATTTATGAACAGAAATTATATTCATTACCCAGAAGTAAATTACAGCCACTCAATACGAGAACTTGAATATTTTAGTGAAAAATATATCTAGTTAAATGGAACGAGCTCTAATTAATTCAAGAAATATGAATGATTTTATGTATAAAATTCGTATTGATGTACATCATGTTTTATGCATATAAAATTCATTAGATGAAAATATATCAATAAAAATTATATAAGACGATTAAACCGTTTCCCATCCTTGAAAGCGAGCTAATTAATTAACACCTCTCGACGCATACAAATCGATTTTTTCACTCCTTCCCGACTCTCACACAACCAGACAGACGTAATCTAAATGGTCTATAAAATTATTGATAATCGCTGAGCTGAAACATTAATGATCGCCTTTTAAATTTCAAAGTGTGTAATTAAATATTGATTTTTAAAATACCCTCCGCTTCTCTTTTGCGCTCGCCGTGTTCCCTCCTCTCTCTCTGTGTGTGTGTGCGCGAGTGTGTGCGTGAGAAAGCGGCGGAATTATAAAGTGAGTTGAATAGGAATTTTTAATGAGCACGCCTCTGTATTAACCTGAAATCAGAAGTTCGTACTTTACTTTTCATTAATTTATAATCAAAACAAAATTCTAGCCTTAGCCGTAAATACACCGCTTTTACTTATTCATCGGTCAACTCGTTTTAATGGAGTTTTACTACGTTGTGTATAAGACGTTGCTTGCTTACTTTAATTTATAAAGAATAATATTTATTCTTTATTTCATTATTTATTTGTATAATTTTAAATAAAAATACGAAGAATATTCCAGTAGAATATACTGATGCGTTTTAATAATTGAGGAGTTCAAATTCAAATCTACGAGTAAGTGCAGAAACTAAGGTATTTTAGATAAATGATAAAAATTAACTGTTAAAACTTATTTCATATAACTGGGCCAGGATTGCTTACACCTTGATAAATATTTTATTATCTGTTGAGTATATTAGTCTGACTATTTAAGCAATTCTCAAAAACTAATGGCATTTTGATACCATACTTTACTTTTGATACGTTAACCCTTTCAGTCCTGAAATTTTTCTAGCGTTCAAAAATATTTTGTACACTGCATATTATTTATTACTATTTCAGATATACATAGAGTTTTTCTTTTAAGTATACATTTCTCAATATACTGTATACACTGTAAATATTCAGAAATTCGTTGTTTTTACACATATTTTTTAATATTTAAACGAGTGTATTCCACTCCCAGATTAAGCATGAAGTAAAATTTCGAGTTTAGAAAAGCCTGAAAATTTGGTTTGGTCGCGTAGCGCGAAGCGCGGAGCGGCCAAACCAAATTTTCAGGCTTTTCTAAACTCGAAATTTTACTTCATGCGCCACGCGTACTAAACACTGATGTGTTTTGATGTTTAAAATACACGTTTTTCGCATACTGCTTTAGTAGAATATTTTTAACTTTACCTAAAATCAGTGTTTTATACGCGTGGCGCATGAAGTAAAATTTCGAGTTTAGAAAAGCCTGAAAATTTGGTTTGGTCGCGTAGCGCTACGCGCTACGCGACCAAACCAAATTTTCAGGCTTTTCTAAACTCGAAATTATACTTCATGCTTAATCTGGCAGTGGAAAACACTAGTTTAAGACTTCAAATTAAACCATTTTAAAAACAAACGATTATCGGAAAAGTTACAGCTCATGCATACATGTATGTATATTTAAATGAAAAATTCCCAGTACATTTCTCAAATTTTAGTGGTGGCATGTTTCACCATTTAAGCAATTCTTAAAAAAAATGTCATTTTGATACCATAATTTTCTTTTTGATAAGTTAACCCTTTCAGCTCTATCATTTTTCTAGTGCTCAAAAAAATATTTTGTAAACTGCATATTATTTATTACTTTCTCAGATATACAGAGAGTTTTTCTTTTAAGTATACATATCTCAATATACTGTATAGTCTGTAAATATTCAGATATTCGTTGTTTTTACACATATTTTTTAATATTTAAACGAGTGTATTCCACTCCCAGGTTAATCATGAAGTAAAATTTCGAGTTTAGAAAAGCCTGAAAATTTGGTTTGGTCGCGTAGCGCGAAGCGCGGAGCGGCCAAACCAAATTTTCAGGCTTTTCTAAACTCGAAATTTTACTTCATGCGCCACGCGTACTAAACACTGATGTGTTTTGATGTTTAAAATACACGTTTTTCGCATACTGCTTTTGTAGAATATTTTTAACTTTACCTAAAATCAGTGTTTTATACGCGTGGCGCATGAAGTAAAATTTCGAGTTTAGAAAAGCCTGAAAATTTGGTTTGGTCGCGTAGCGCGTAGCGCTACGCGACCAAACCAAATTTTCAGGCTTTTCTAAACTCGAAATTTTACTTCATGCTTAATCTGGGAGTGGAAAACACTAGTTTAAGACTTCAAATTAAACCATTTTAAAAAACAAACGATTATCGGGAAAGTTACAGCTCATGCATACATATATGTATATTTAAATGAGATATTCCCAGTACATTTCCCAAATTTTAGTCCTGGCATTTTTCACTATTTAAGCGATTCTTAAAGAATAATGACATTTTGATACTATAATTTATTTTTTGATAAGTTAACCCTTTCAGCCCTAACATTTTTCTAGTGCCCAAAAAAATATTTTGTAAACTGCATATTATTTATTACTTTCTCAGATATACAGTGAGTTTTTCTTTTAAGTATACATATCTCAATATACTGTATACTTTGTAAATATTCAGATATTCGTTGTTTTTCCACATATTTTTTTAATATTTAAACGAGTGTATTCCACTCCCAGATTAAGCATGAAGTAAAATTCGCGCTACGCGACCAAACCAAATTTTCAGGCTTTTCTAAACTCGAAATTTTACTTCATGCGCCACGCGTACTAAACACTGATGTGATGTGATGTTCAGAATACACGTTTTTAGCATACTGATTTGGTAGAATATTTTGAATTTCACTTAAAATCAATGTTTAGTACGCGTGGAGCATGAAGTAAAATTTTGAGTTTAGAATAGCCTCAAAATTTGGTTTGGTCGCGTAGCGCGTAGCGCTACGCGACCAAACCAAATTTTCAGGCTTTTCTAAACTCGAAATTTTACTTCATGCTTAATCTGGGAGTGGAAAACACTCGCTTAAGACTTCGAATTAAACAATTTTAAAAAACAAACGATTATCGGAAAAGTTACAACTCGTGCATACATGTATGTATATTTAAATGAAAAATTCCCAGTATATTTACCAAATTTTAGTGGCCCACTAGGGCCGAAAGGGTTAAACAAGTCGCTTCTTATTGCTTTTAGTTTTATAAAAACGTTTACATCATGCTTTCAAGCAGAGTACAAAAATACTGCCTCGAAATATTGAAACCTTTAATAAAAAATTGTAATTTTAAATGCATTTCATTATTAATTTTAATTGTAATAATTGCACAAATCTTACAATACAACATCGATTATACGAAAGCCCAATTCAGTGAGATTGTAAAGACCTCTTCACTTGCATTATTGATAGAGGCGCATTATCCATTATTCCCTGGATCACTTCCGAGTGCGGTAATGATGGAATTATTAGTTGTATTGCCTGCCAGTGGCACATCGACTATTTCTGACTATTAACTCACCCGACTGTAATTGAAATGTATATGCAGTTATGGAACGTTGAACATACGATCACTCTCATCGTGGATAATTCATGTATCAATTTAACCGACCGCTAATAACACTCACTTTTTTTTAATAACTTCATCAAATCATTTCGTACAGACGATCAATTTTTAAATATTAATGGGTTCAATTTTAAATACCCACTATTCAAAATAATATGAGTTAATTTGTACATGATTAACATTAATAGTTGTTAAGAAACTGATTATAACTTCTTCTTGAAAATAATGTGATTATAAACACTAAAAGTGCGATTCTTTGTGCAATCTACAACAAATTTGTCTTTCGAAGACTAAATCAAACACTCATTATTTAAATTCAAAACTCTTACAAAAACAATTGAACTTGTGTATTCAATCGTTAGAAAGTTGGGAACATACTGTAGTACTAAAGCAATTACAAAAATAACTTGTACATTGTAAAGAACAACTTTAAACCAAAAGCCGTGTGGAAAATTATTAATTGCTCAAGACCCTCGAAATCAATTACGCGTCCAACCACTTCTGCAATGACCTTCAATGAGCACTTTACTGAAATTGCTGATAATATTATATCATCCTTACCTCATTTAAATACAGACCCAATAACCTTAATGTCTTCAGAATTTAAAAGCAGTACTCAGTTTTTCAGTTTCAGTCAAATATCGATGAATATTGTCAGAGATGCAGTAAGTAGATTACGACCCAGTTCAAGCAGGGACATCTACGGATAACGAATTGATGTCATCAAATCCGTATTGAACACTATTTTATCTCCACTCACAAAAATGCTCAATATGTGTATTAGAAATAACACCTTCCCGGATGCTTTTAAGAGAGCCTTGGTCATACCGGTCCTTAAGAAAGGAGATCCAAACGATCCTGACAACTATCGTCCAATTTCTCTGCTGCCCTTGTTTGGCAAAATATTTGAAACAATCTTGCAAGATCAACTATCTACTTACCTAGAACAATCAAACATATTAAGAAGCGAGCAATACGGTTTTAGGAAAGAACGTTCAACGGGGATCGCTTTATCGAAATTAGTTGAAGAAATTATCAATGTCTTCGAAGATGGATCTATAGCAATAGCTACATTTCTAGACCTGTCTAAGGCTTTTGACAGCGTATCTCACGACATTTTACTGCGCAAACTTTATTTTTACAATATTCATCCAGACACTTGCAGGATTTTACTCTCATACCTCACTGGAAGGACTCAGAGGGTACTATCAAATGGAATCCAGTCTGAGGCCTTGCCCATTAAATACGGTGTACCACAGGGATCTATTCTTGGGCCTCTGTTGTTTCTTATATACATCAATGATTTACCTAATGCGACGCCAAACACCAATACAATATTATATGCAGACGATACCACTGTTATTAACAAATCTAAAGATTACTCTATTGCTAATAATTTGCATGATAAAGCACTCGGGGAGGTATCGGAGTGGTTCATATGTAATCGACTAAAACTGAATATTAACAAATCTGCTTCCCTAACGTTCACATTAAGGAAAATGAATCAACTAAATATGAATCAACTAAATTTCTTGGCTTTCACATTGAAACCTTTCTATCTTGGACTACTCATGGGGATATACTCGCTAGAAAGCTTAGTTCGAGTATATATCTTATTAGAAACCTGGCACCCATAGTATCAAGGAACGTAGCTCGTACGACATATTTCTCGCTATTCCAGTCCAACATCACATATGGGATACTTACTTGGGGTCATGCCGCTATTCGACACCGAATATTTGGTCTTCAGAGAAAGGGAGTAAGAGTGTTAGCTGGCCTGAACTACTGTGATGACTGCAGACAAGCTTTCATTGATTTAAGAATATTAACATTCCCATCTCTATTTATTCTTGCCTGCTTATCTCATATTAGACACAATTTGGATAGCTACCAAACTTGTAGCGACATCAATAAGTACCATACTCGCCAAGAATCAAACATATATCTACAAACAACAAGACTCTCGAAAGCGAAGACTGGTACTAGATTCCACGCTATTAAATTCTTTAACGCACTACCGAAAAACATACAGCAATTGCCTCCCAAGCAATTTGCAAATCGTCTGAAAACGCTACTTGAGAATAAAGGTTTTTACTGCTGGAAAGAATTCCTTAAATTTGATTTTAAAACTCATTTTAAATAGTGAACGTCAGTATGTTACTTCAATATGTTATTTTAATGTGTTATTTTAATGTGGTATTTTAATATGTTGTTTTAATATGATATTTTAATATGTTATTTTAATATGTTATTTCTTAATAAGTTATTTTAATATGTGACTATAGATCTATTTACTTATTTACTTCGATGTTTCTCACTATACAAATTAGCTTATAAGGTTTTATTATTATTATATTTTTTATTATTATATACTCGTAGGTTAAGGTGACATATGTAAAACATGTACTTTTGTTAATACTTCAATAAATATGAATATGAATATGAATATGTCTTTACCAAGTAAAGAATTTGAAAATTTAATATAAACTGATGTTATTTCAATCTTATTAAAATTTTCGTGATTTTGTTAAAGTATTCAATGCGTTTATAGCGCGTGTATCCATTCCTTGATTAAGCATGAAGTAAAATTTCGAGTTTAGAAAAGCCTGAAAATTTGGATTTGCCGGCGCGCGAGCGAAGCGAGTAGCGCCGGCAAATCCAAATTTTCAGGCTTTTCTAAACTCGAAATTTTACTTCATGCGCCACGCGTATAAAACATTGATCTAAAATTAGGTTTAAAAACATACTTCATCTACAATATTAATAGATTATAAGATCACATAAAAAAATATTTTGTTCGTGTTTTTCTGTGATTCAAGTTTGGAAAGTTAACTAAAACTGACAAAAATATCACATAAAAATTTATTTTGTTCATGTTTTTTTGTGATTCAAGTTTGGAAAGTTAACTAAAACTGACTAAAATATTGACCATTGATTAGAAACGTTAATAAATATGTACAAAAAAGTCTAATAATACCAATTTTGACAAACTTAATTTGTACAATATTTAATTTTGCTTTTTAGTGATTTTTATTCATCTGCGATGTTTTATGTAGAAGCAATTATTGATTCTTAAGTTTTAAGCTGCATTTGGTATTATATTTGTCTCACTTTACGTAAACTCAAAAACATACAGCTAAGAATATTGTCTATTTTCATTGGCACACAAATTGTAACTCCAAATTAATAGAATACTGAGATATGAAGCAGAGTGGGTGCTCAATATCCCAGTATACCATTAATTTGGAATTACAATTTGTGTGCCAATGAAAATAGACAATATTCTTAACTGTATGTTTTTAAGTTTAAGTTTAGTTTAGTTTAGTTTAGTTTATTGACAGATAATCTCCTATTACAAAAATGTACACAAAAGAAAGAGTATCAGAATATTGTCTATTTTCATTGGCAAACAAATTGTAACTCCAAATTAATAGAATACTGAGATATGAAGCAGAGTGGGTGCTCAATATCCCAGTATACCATTAATTTGGAATTACAATTTGTGTGCCAATGAAAATAGACAATATTCTTAACTGTATGTTTTTAAGTTTAAGTTTAGTTTAGTTTAGTTTAGTTTATTGACGGATAATCTCCTATTACAAAAATGTACACAAAAGAAAGAGTGTCAGTTGTTTACTACTATACAAAAAATATATACACTCGACCGCAAAAAAAAACGCGCCACTTAAAAATTCATGTTTTTTCGTGAATATTCAAACAGCCAAAACTTAGGTCGATGTGCATGTAATTTGATGAATTTTTGAGTTTTTGGAACGCTAAAGTTTTCTCTTTAAGGACACATAAGTGGATATAACGAAATTTAAGCACTTCTGCATTTAAAAGTCCTACCAACAGAAAAATGTTCAGAATGTTAGAAATGATAAAAGTTGAGAAGTTATACTGTGCCCAAAAAAAAATCGTAGCTCCACTTCAAAAAGAGCGCAACAAAATTCCTTCATTTTCCTTTGAAATAAGCGAAAAATCATGTCGATCCAATGATTTGGCTCGAAGTTATGGCAGTTTTTTTTAAAAAGTGTATTTTGGGGCATAACTTTGGCGGACAGGCATAATTCTGCTCGCAAACCTGGCAGTAGTTTTTTGGCAGTAAGTTTTTTCAGTAGAGGTGAAATGCAAGTTTATGTAAGGCTTTTGCCTTATTTCAGGCCAAAATTAACTTCTGCTCATTGAGTTTGGGGAAAAAATCAATTTTTCTCAAATTGTCATAACTTTACTCGAAATCAATTTATCGATCTGAATTTTTGCGCATATTAAAGCAGAAGGACTGAATTTATTCTGGATGTCCCTTGCTTGAAGCCACAATTTTTTTTGCGCATTGTACAAGTTAACAAAGTTAAAAGTTTTAAAGTCAAAAACGTTTCATCGCCTTTAGGGGGTGAAAGGGGGTAAAATGTGCATGTTCAAAGATCTGACTAACATGCCTCAAAGAGAAAACTTCAAGCTTTTAAAATCGCATAATGTCACAGGTTTGCGAGCAGAGTTATGCCTGTCCGCCAAAGTTATGCCCCAAAATACACTTTTTAAAATAACTGCCATAACTTCGAGCCAAATCATTGGATCGACATGATTTTTTGATGGAATTTTGTTGCGCTTTTTTTGAAGAAGAGCTACGATTTTTTTTGGGCACAGTATAACTTCTCAACTTTTATCATTTTTAACATTCTGAACATTTTTTTGTTGGTAGGACTTTTAAATGCAGAAATGCTTAAATTTCGTTATATCCACTTATGTGTCCTTAAAGAGAAAACTTTAGCGTTTCAAAAACTCAAAAATTCATCAAATTTTATCCACATCGACCGAAGTTATGGATGGCTGTTTAAATATTCAAGAAAAAACGTGAATTCTTGCGGTCGAGTGTATATACATAGAAACTACATTCATGTAATCTTAAGAATGCACATTTAAACTTAATAATATTCAACAATAATTATTAGAAAAACTAGATAAGTAAAAGTTGTAATTTAAACAGAAAAAATAGAAAAAAATAGTAAAATGGAAGTGAAGTGATTATTACACATAAAAATACTCTTATTCCTTACTCCACTTTTTATTTGTATCGTTAGATGTACATTTCGAGACAGAAGGTGCTCATTATCAATAACAAACTGTGAGACAATATTTAGATTAAAAAAAGTATTTTTTAAATTTACATAAATTAGACATAAATTGAACCACATTTTAGGAAGATCCGCTGTATACAATATCTGGTTTTCTTAAAAAAAATCACAAAAGGCTAAAGAACAACAGATTTTGATAACTTTTTTTTAAATTGTCTTTATTATTGTGTGTAACAAAAACTGAGGAGAATTTCAGGTGACTTAAAAAGTTAGAGATCTGTTTTAGTAGATTCCATCTTTTCTGGTCTCTTTTATTAATCGCACGTTCTAAATGATTTAATCAATAAACAATAATAGTTCTTGTTGATACAGAGACCATTTTCGGAATAACAGTGCGTTATAGTGCGCATTTCAATAGGGTAATAGGGTACGGGGCAGTAAAATGCAGTTTTAGTGCCGGCGCGATAATCAATCAATGCGCTTCAAACGCAATTTAACTGCCGTCCGTATGGCCGTTTAATGTCCGAATTTACGGTCGAAATATTTATCAAAAAACCATAAATATTTATGGCCGCAATTAAAGTAATTCAATCGCATAAAAATCGTGCAATTAAGATAAACCTGGCTGGCCATTAATCACCTTTTTTTTTTCAATGGCGCAGTTTTCACCCAAAATGGTATATTACTAAAACGAGAGGAAAAAACTGATTAAAGTTATATATGTATGTACGTGTATAATGGCAAAATATTATGTAGAAAGGATTAAGTTTTAAATATTCACGAAATACATGTGAGAAACTGGACTAGATAATCCTAGTTCAACGACTTTTTTTTTATAAATAAGCTTTAACATTTATTTTTTTATTATAGAATTTAATCTTAGTTAACTTCAATATACTTAAAGTTTATTAAGATTAAATTTTATAATAAAAAAACAAATGGAAAAGCTAATATATGAAATCTAAACGTTAGATTAGGACTTGAACCTAATTTAAATAAAAGCAAAATTAAAATAGCGGTCGTTTTAATTCAAACATGAAATTAACCTGAGTTTGCTGTAAATCATCAACATACATTTTTAAGCAGTATACCGTTCGTTTGTTTTATCGTGCTCACCGTTGGGATCTCGTAAACTACGAAACTACGAAAACGGTTAAATTAAGCAAACGTTTTCATTTTGAATACAAAATAAAATTACATTAACAAATTTCAACTAGACTCATTTATTTTCGCAATATAGCAAAGAATGTCAAAATCGTTTTTTTTTTTATTTTGCCATAACTTACTTAGTTAGAACGATACAAACTGACATTTAAAATGTACTCAAAACATTAGCTGATAAATACAATAAAAATATTTGTGTTTGTACAGAGAGTCTATTTTATAAGATACGACACTAAAGTTTAATTTTTCTCATAACAGCCATATTTGATTCCATTTTATGAAAACTAGCATTTTAAAGCAAATATCTTGCTTTTGTCTAATGGTGTAAAATTGGACAAAAGCAAGATATTTGAGCTAGAAATAATGTGTCATATGTCAAATTAAAATACTAGTTCTTATAAAATAGAACACACTGTATTTCATTTTTCTTCATATTTCAAACGAGTTATTTAAGTTATGTACACTTTGTTGATGTGTGCAAAACGAAATATTCAAAATTAGGCGATGAAGCAAAGCACATTTTACTTCAGGAATCTAATCCATAACGCGAAGATGATCATGATAGTGATAGCTCTGGATAATACTACGACTTCAATTAATTATTTGTTGTTGTTCTTATAATAAAAACGAAGCAAATTCTCTCTTTTGTATTTTAAAATACAAGGAGCTTTTCTTCTAAGTATACGTATTTCAAACTCAGTCTATTTTCTGTAAATCTTTAGATATTCCTTGCTTTTTTTAAGTAAAATTTGAAGCTTTCAACGAGTATTTTCTACTCCCAGACTATGCATGAAGTAAAATTTCGAGTTTAGAAAAGCCCCGTGACAAATTTTCTGGGCTTTTCTAAACTCGAAATTTTACTTCATGCGCCACGCGTATAAAACACTAAAATATTGTCAAATTTATGTATATTCGAACTTCACTTGAAAGCTGTGTTTTATACGCGTGGAGCATGAATTAAAATTTGTCTCGGGTCGCTGCGCCCTCGACAAACCCTCGACAAATTTTCTACGCGTGGCTCGAAATTTTACTTCATACTTAGTCTGGGAGTGGAAAACACTCGTTTCAAGCTTTAAATTGAACTGTTAAAAAAACAACGAATTTCGGAAAATGTACAGCTTATTATGCATACGTTTACCTAAAAAAAAAAAAACATTGTATATGTCTTCCAAATAAAATTCTATACTTTATGTCATTTTCTCGTGAAGAGTGAGAATTGTGTATTTTTATTGTTTACAAAATTTGAATTGTATAGTATAGAAAACTACAGTAACTGTTATTATCAAATAACGTACTAAAACTTGGGAAGATATTTTTAATATACAAAAATTCATAAACGAAATAGTGACGCCAATGAGAAATTACCGGTTAATAGTAACATAAATAACTTACGATGTTTTGGCGCCCTATGAATGGTAATTTTAAAACTTAGATTTTATTTAAAAGTATCTTACTATTAGTTACATTAATAAAAGACAAATAAACTTATACTTCATAACATAATAGTTAAGTACCGCTACATTGCCAACATTTCGCACTGTGCCATGTAATTATTTGGTCAATTTTCACGATTCTAATTTAGCTACTTTTTTGCTGTATCTTAGCACATAGTTAGATATACATATCACGATTTTTCTATGTAAATTTTCAGACATTCGTTGTTTTTATAAAAGCTAATTTTTAAGCTTCTAACACAGTGATTCCAATCCCAGATTAAGCATGAAGTAAAATTTCGAGTTTAGAAAAGCCTGTTAATTTGGTTTGGTCGCTCCGCGAAGCGGGGCGACCAAACCAAATTTTCAGGCTTTTCTAAACTCGAAATTTTACTTCATGCGCCACGCGTATAAAACAATGATTTAAAGTACATTTAATAATACACCTACCCCTCATGTTTGATCCTCACGTCAATACATTCTACAAATGTTTATTATTTACTAATATAATTATACACCTTTTGTTGTGGCTCTTGGATTTTTTTTTAGATATTATCTTTTTTATATTTAATCATCATTTCAATACCGAGGATATAATATTAATAAACATAAACATTTTTTCGTTTTAATTTTTGGGTAGTCAGCATGAGTCGATTAAGTTATGTTATGTTGTTATGGGGTCGGTGGGTCGTGTGGCCTCTGGGCCTTTCGAAATTACCTCGATCTGAAAAATCTTTTGTAATTATCGTTAACTGTATATAATGTTATTTTGGATTTTAGTTCAGAGAGGAAGCCAGTTCAACTGGGGCTGGTGCAACTGGGGTTAAAAATACTCTCTTGATTGATGTAAAATAAAGTAATTCAGCTCAAGTAAATTATAGGATTTATCTGATAATAAACATAAATAATCGTAATTGGTGCATTCGCACTTTCCCAACCAGATAACAAAACGACGCGTGCCTCTAAGTAAGGCAATCATTCTAATCTAGACGACGCAATCTGTCGTTATAGCAAAAAAAGCTCGATCTATTCCCAATAAAACACCGATCCTAGTAAAAAGCAAAAAAACCAATAATCATTACGGATGAAATAAAATTTTATGTTAATGCTTGTAATGGATATGTTCCTGATACGGTTATCCGAAACTACCGGCATATTTTCGTGATGTTACCGGCCAATTGGTATGCATAAATTTCGAATTTATTAAAATCGCCATCGGACGCTTTTGCGTGTAATCTATCGGATAAAGAGATTTATGGAAGGCCGAGCGTGGAATTTTAAGAGTGCGACGGTCGTTAATGCTCGCCGCCGCCGCCGTAGAGTAGTTTCGCTTTGCGGTTTTTACTCGGAATTCGTGTAGACATGGTATGAAAATGGTTTGGAAAAAATGGTATGCCACACACGGAGATCCGGTATGATATTTTTATTGGTGTGATTTGGTCGAACCGTCCAACGGGTAATTGCCTTATTGGTATGGCTTCATTCTTAAGTATTTTTTATTCCTTAAAGGATTACAGAGTCTCTTACTTTTACTTGGTTTGCATTTTTGGTATTTATTATTTATTGTAATTAAATTTGGATTCAAGGGCAGCCAAAGAATCGTTACAGAGAAAAAGTACGAAGATTTAGAAAATACTGAAAAGTTAATTGAATTAATTGACTATGACTATTTCATTAGATCACTCTGTCGATTGTATTCTGACAATTATGACATTTTGACTATAAGTTATTTATGCTGGATTGCGCTGCAATCCCCGTTTTTTGTTTAAGTTCAATTTATCATTATAAAAATCTTTTAATTCTAATGAAACAATTTACTACCATTTTTCTCTCATAATCAAAATATTCTCAAGAAGCGGTTGATAAGTATGATCTCGTGTTTAATGTTTTTATCACGTATTTAATAAACGATTATTCGTGTAATACACGCCGGATCCGACTTTGATAAAAACCCACCAAACCGGCAATTCGTCCCATTTTTGTTTCTTCCTCTGATCCTTCATTCTTCCCATCCACGGCCTTCTTCTAAGTGATGGATGATTGTACCATTCGGCTATAATCAAGACAATTAAAGTGCCTCATTTTCGACTAATGCGGATCACAAAATAACCTGAGAAAGATTGTTTTTTATGAAGTAATTATTTCGAGTTGGAAATGATTAAATTGATTTATTATAAGAAAAAGATAGGAAAAATAGTAGTTGTATTTATTTTATCGCTTTTGTAAAATGTCAGGCATTTGTTGATTTTACAAAAGTGATGAAATAAATACAAGTACTATTTTTCCCTATCTTTTTCTTTTAACAAATTAATTTTTGTATTATGTGCGCAAAAACAGTGTTTTCTTGACGCATCGAGAATGGAAAATTAAAACCATCAACATTATGAGCACCTATGGACAATTAATTGCTAGGTATTTAATGCGATAAAATTGTTAATTTATATTTTGTATTATTTGCCGCCATATTGGAATTTAGCGTAAAAAAAGACACCTTTTCACGCTAAATTATTACATTTTTTCACGGTGAATAAATAGCCTACTTTGCAAACTCAAAACGGTGTGTCAACGTTACCTTTTTGTGAATATAAAGTATAGTGAGAAGTTATCATTTTTATGTTAAATATTCACTTATGTAAGTAAACTTTCCAATAGTCACCTTGTTTTAGCCCTTGTAGATTTTACATAAAACATTAAGATGTTTGTTCCAACAAAATACATTTATTTTCCAACTAAATGGGCTTAGTTATAAATTCAGTATATTATTTCAGATTATTCCAATCTCTTGTATGATATTTTTGATAGATCTACTTATTGGCTATTTGTAACAACAACAAAAAATTGCTGCGCATATTTGCGCTTTTAAAAGTTATGTCCCTTTGTTTCAGAATGTATCCAAAAATATCTCGTAAGAGCATTTTCGATATTTAGAAAGTTAAAGGTGTCAGTGAAGTAGAAAATTATGTATTGCAAAAGTTTGGCAATACTTCAATGTCAAGTAAACAAGTAGCAGATTAGAAGACATTTATGAGGAACGTTTGCCAAAAATTTTCCCAAAAATGGAAGAAATGTAACAGACAATTTTTTATGGATAATTCGACATGGCTAGATGAATGTATTACGTTTCCTATAACTGTAACTACAATTGAAAAATACAGTATAGAGACCTTTAATGTATTTATAAAAAAATATCCATGGTACTACATGCCGGTAAGTGTCCATAAGCAATTGCTTAATGGTAGAGACATATTAGCTTCTTGTATACTTCCTATTGGGCAAATGTCAGAGGAAGCTCAAGAGGCAAGAGTTAAGATGTTAGGCGGTATCAAGAATTGTTTTCAAGAAAGACGTCTCGATGTGATACCAATACTGATATATTAAACAGTCTATTAGTGATGTCTGATCCCTTAATAGCTAGTCTGAGAAGAATCATACTCACACACATCAACAAAGTATCATTTTACTAGTATTCGAATACAATGTAAACGCTTATCTAGTTTAAATTATAGTAACTACGTATCACAGGTTAATTGTTCCCTTAAATCGAATCCGAAGTTTTTCTGGAGACATATAAAAGATCTTAAAAAAGACGATAACCATTCCTTCTGAAATGTTCCATAATAATATTAGTGCATATACTGGTCCCGAAATAGTTAACTTATTCTCTGATTATTTTTCATCAGTTTACACTGATTTAGATTACAATTCTTGTCTGAATGAAGCATGCACTTTTATAAATCCTGTAGAAGATAATAAGTTGACATCAAAGAAGTTTTCAACTCCATTTTTAAACTTAAACCATCACATAACCAATGGCCCGACGGTATATCTAGCTATTTCCTTCAAAATTGCGTATATTTATTATGTCGCCCTATTCACTCATTATTCATTAAATCACTCAATTCTGGCACTATACCACTAAACTGGAAAACTAGCTATGTTATACCCATCTATAAAAAAGGTCCAAAGAATTTTGTTGATAATTATAGAGGGGTAGCCATCCAGTCCGTATTACCTAAACTTCTGGACAAATTGGTGGCGTGTCAATTACAATGGCATTCCTGTCAAATTATAATTAAAACCTACATGGGTTTATGGCTAACCGTTCTATTACCTTAAATCTTCTTGAATACAAACAGTCTCTATCAAATGCCTTGGAAGCATAATCCCAAGTGGATACAATATACACTGATTTCTCCAAGGCCTTTGATAGAGTCGACTGTAATCTATTGCTGGACAAATTAAGGGTTACTGGTTTTAATTAGAATACTATTAAATGGATGTCGTCTTTTTTGAGTGCAATATGTCCGTATAAATAATTTCAAGTCAAAAGCAATAAATGTCACTTTAGATGTTCCGCAAGGGTCCCATTGTGGACCCATACTATTTATTGTGTTTATCAATGACATACATGCGATTCTGAAGAATTGTAAGTTTATAATATACGCTGATGACTTGAAATTATTTAAAATTGTTAATAACGTCACTGACTGCCAGTTGGTTCAGGAAGATTCAGATTCTACACCCGTTAGAAAATTCTCTAACGGGTGTTTTCAAATCCTTGATGAGCATGTTGTAAAAAGGTGTTTTTAATATTTATTTAGTTTTATCTCGAAAACTTTAATGCTCTTTCAGGGCATAATATATAATAATATATATATATATATATATATATATATATAAATAACTTAACTTAAATATATAACGTTATTGCGTGTATATTTATTTAATAATTTCTTAGTGAGGATTAGTGATGAAATATTATTACACAACTTTGTGATACATAATGGGTGATATATAAAATAGTAATAATAAAGTCGGAAGAGGCTGCGAGAGAAATATGCTCGACGGCATTAATAATGATAATAAGGATATTGCAATGATTTATGTTGGAAGCCGATTCAATTCACGTTTTGTGTTGCGCGCGCGGAGGAAAGGAAAAGGAAAAGGTTGAAATCGGCCCGGAGAAAATTTATGGGATGTTTCAATTTGTAATGGCCAAGGCTGGTCTATGTAAATGTCTCTGGGTGGGACATAAATTCACTCTATTAATATTACTGGCTGCGAAAGGCACTAAACATTTCATCAAAATCAACGGACGGATCTCGCCCCGCAAATTTATCACGTTACGTTATTACACAATTCGGATGCAAAGTAAACGCCAGCGCTAATCAAAAACTGCGGAGCTTTTTGCGCAAATATCCATCCGACCGAATTCCGATCGGACACACTCGCACACACGGTCTGCTAGACACCTAAAAGCGCTAATCAAAGCGTTTAATTAAATAAGGTGATTTGTTTAGCAATAACGTCTGCATGAACGCCACCGCCGGATTTGAACTCTCGACCTCGTGTCGGCGTACAGTACATGACAAAATTTTATACTGTCTGGAGGGATAAATCAATTTTATCACTACGGTACACCTTTACTAACTCAAAGAGCTTAAAAATATAAAAAATGTATAAAACTATCAATTAATGGCGTAACCAAAATGAATTCTCCACTAAAAAAAAAACTAGATACATCGTAAAATACAGGGTATATTTGAATTTATGAATAGACTTCTAAGGAGAGGTTTGCATCTTTTCTTAGCATTATTGATGACTAAGGTTGCTCTTATATGGACGTTTTGAACGCGAGGCGGAACGGGAGCGGGCGTAAGCGTTTGCGTTTTAACACATGGGTTTATATGTGAGTTCCTAGGCAGACGGGTGCTGGCGTTTTCTCCGCCTCGCACCCGTCCGTCTAGGAACTCTCATATAAACCCATGTGTTAAAACGCAAACGCTTGCGCCCGCTCCCGTTCCGCCCCGCGTTCAAATCGTCCATATAAGAGCGCCCTAAGAGTGGGTTTAAATTTACCAGTGTATAATACGCGTGGCGCATGAAGTAAAACTTCGAGGTTAGGAAAGCCTGAAAATTTGGTTTCGTCCCAATATTATGTGAAACTTTACAGCGCTGTTAAAAACTGTATTCTGAACAGCCCGATGTACATAAATTGGCAACATCGCAACGTCTACAGCGCGACCAACTTCATGTATTTTATGATAGATGATTAATAATACGTTTTTGAGGTTATTTTTAGAAATAAAATGAGTATTTCAGATCAAAATACATGGAATGAGGAGTAGGTAGTGCATTAAATTTTATATTTATACGTTTTAAGTCTACTGTTATTAATTTTAGGCATTCAAAACAGCGAAAAAGAAGAACTACTGATGAACAATATGAATTGTATTTACTGGATATGGAGAATGATTATATGCTTCGTAGTGGAATCATTAATCTGATTTTAAGCGATAATTACATCAGAACAAATGAAAGTTAATATGCGAAAAATTAAATTGTACGGGAACTGGTCAACAACTACAAGTAAACGAGTGGAAGAAGGTATTTTTTTATTAGAAAATATAAGTAGTTTGGTTAATTGTACAATTTTAGCGGTTCAAAGACTAGATAAATTGCGTAATATTCTTCTTTGAAAACGCATATAATTTCTATCAAAATAATTATAGCCCTAAGTGTATTATACCAATTCTTTGACTATTTACATACCTTCCATAATCTTCTTCATAAAGCATGTATATGAATATTGATAGAAAGCACAGACCAGGAAATAACCTTAAAATATAACACCAAACAATCTCGTAACGACGACTTTTTTAACAAGTGTTGCCTAACATCGAAAATATTAATATACATCTCTCTTAGTTGACAGACATTATGTACAGAATCGTATATTCATAACATCTATCGATGTTAGCTAATAACATCGCTGTTAACGCTAACGTTTTTGTTCAGAATAACACCATAAATATCTGATTCCTTGTTACTTTGATTAAAAATGTTTTTGTGTGTTTCTGAACTTCACTTTAAATCAGTGTTTTGTACGCGTGGCGCATGAAGTAAAATTTCGAGTTTAGAAAAGCCCGAAAATTTGTCTCGGGTCGCTGCGCGACCCGAGACAAATTTTCACGGGGCCTGGGAGTGGAAACACCCGTTTAAAACTTCAAATTGAACTCTATTATAAAATCGACGAATTTACTGAATATCATTAAAACGGGGAAATTCAGAAGAAAGTCATGGAATTATATTCAAATTGACCAAAACACTAACAAAAAAGCCATATGATATTATTAAATTTGTCAAAATCAGCAGGCAAATTACAAAACACGTAAAAATTTATAAAATCAACATAATATTGACAAATCCAATGAAAACAATTTAACAAAATGGGGGTTTCCCACAGAAGAAAGTTATATTGAAAGGCCAGGGAAAAAAAAATCTTGAATCATCAGGGATATGTCGGAAAAATTTAACATTTCAGATTGTGGCTACCATGTCTGTTTAACTTCAAATAATATTAAACAAAATTTTGTAAACGAGATTATTATCTTTAAAAACATTTTCAGTCATTTAATGTTCTTATCAAAGCATTCAGTTTAAAGTTTAGAACGAGCGTTTCCACTCCCAAACTAAGCATGAAGTAAAATTTCGAGTTTAGAAAAGCCCCGTGAACATTTGTCTAGGGTCGCGCTTTTATAAATATTCGAATCCTCTTATAAGGATTCGAATCACCCGTATTTGGATTCAAATACGAATCCTCTTAAAAAAATGTAAAGAATCCGGATCACGAATCCCTTTAAATTAAAGTATTCGAATGCCTCTTTTGAATCCTCCAAAAGGATTAGAATCCTGAATGATTCGAATCCTGCCCAGCTCTGTAATACACACATTTAAAGTAAAGTTCAAAATTTACTTTATCTGTTTTATCTTACTAATGTTTATTTTATCTAACCACATCTGGCGCTTTTCAAAATAAAATAAATACAATTTAATTTACTATGTGTATAAGGAAACCGTTTACTTATTAAATAATTGAATAAATATTCCTCACTAAACTTAGACCTCCAACGAATCCTCTCTATAATCGCTCAAACAACCACTACGAAACTAATCAAGTAACACAAACCCTATGATACATCAATTCATTTGTTCCGTTCATCAAGACAGTTCACAAGCCTAGCAGTCAACTATATCTGTTCAAAAAATTAAATTTAAGACTGAGCAGAAAGACCTCTGGTCGATAGCCCAGATAGACTTACCCTATATTGTATATAGATAAATAAATAAATAAATATATATGTATTATATTATTGTATTGTAATTGTCTGAATTAAGATGTTCTATATATAATGTAGAAAATTGACTATACAATTTATAAAAAAGGATAAGATAAAAGTTATATGTACTTACTTTTATCTTATCCTTTTTTTATAAATTGTATAGTCAATTTTCTTCAATAACCTTTCAATAATTTCTTTCAATAATAATGATCCCAGGCAAACAAATACAGAATGTCTGTACTTTTACTTTACACCACCCTTTTGTGCTTAGCGTTTTTATCTATCTTTTTTTTGTATTTTTTTATTTATGTCCTGCACTATGCGAACAACAAACAGAGGCGCACCGCACTAAATTACGTATATAAATTTATATATTCATTGCTGTGTGACATTTATGTAGGTATTTTTTCCTGCGCCGAATTTAATGGAATGAATTTCTATTAATAATAATACGGCAATAAAATCCGACAATTTTTTATTGTGCCATTTCATGCGATTGTCATGCTGAATTATTAATATTTATAAAGAACGCTGAAAGAACGAAACGTCACCACCTTCTTTTTATGCCTTTCTCTGTACGTTCGGGTTAAGATTTATTTTTGTAAATATATATACAAAGATATTCTAGTACAATTTTGTTATCAAATATTCAATATAAATAAAAACAAATATTCTAATACAGTTTTGTTATCAAATATTGAATATAAATAAAAAAATACTCCAGTACAGTTTTGTTATCTAATATTGAATATAAATACTTTTTTAAAATAGCAAGACAATACAATACAATATAAAGTAAGTATACATATCCAAGCGCCAATGCGCCTGGAGCAATTTTGTCCTTTAATTATTTTTACATACATCCCAAAGAAGATCGCTCAAATTTTGAAAGCGCAAGATTTGATTGGACGAAATAAATGAAGGCTATTTTCTTTTTAGACTGATAGATTATTCAATAGGGATAAATTTTAAACCATACTGTAATTTTTGACAGTTCTTTGATATTTGTATTCAGTACATAGTAAAATCTCGAGTATAGAGAAGCCTGAAAATTTGGATTTGCCGAGCGCTTTGCTTCGCTGACCCCTAACAAATCCAAATTTTCAGGCTTTTCTAAACTCGAAATTTCTTTTTACGCTTAATCAAAGAGTGAAATCGATCAACTAGAAGTTGAACTTTGAAAATAATTGAGCTTAGAAAATTGATGTTTAATATTGGTTACAAATCTTATCAATCAATCAAATTAAATATTCAATAAATTGCAAAATTATGTAGATACTTTTTTGTATTTTTTATGAAAGTATTTAAAATTATTCTAAACAGTGTTTTATAATCATTTTCAATGCTTTAATAAAAAATACAAAAAGAAAAAAATATATCTACATAATTTTTGCAATTTATTGAATATATAATTTGATTGATTGATAAGATTTTGTAACCAATATTAAACATCAATTTTCTAAGCTCAATTTTCTTCAAAGTTCAACTTCTAGTTGATCGATTAAATTACAAAAATATATAAATCCAAGCTAAAATTTTAATTTTAAAAACTTAGAATCAGAAAATTTACCTCCGTGTTTATTTATTTAATGTTATTATACCATTACAACATCAAATAAATGAAATTGGAGGTAAATTTTTTGATTCTAAATTTTAAAAATAAGATTTTATGTTGGAGGGGGGGCATTATCTTGGATTTATTTATTTTCGTAATTTAAATATGAAATCGATCAACTAGAAGTTAAACTTTAAAGAAAATTAAGCTCAGAAAATTGATGTTTAATATTCAAGTTATGATTTTTTTTCCTCTTCGGTTAACAAACAAAGTTAAAACACGAGTTGGAATATTAATAGACTTTGAGTGGAAATGTAAGCTTATTTAAGTTTGAAAACAACCAAAGTTTGCATTCCTTTCAAGCCTTATTATTTAATAATAATAATAATACATTATTTATTACGGAAATCCCCATTTTAGAAAAAAAATACAAAATTAATTATACATTATCATTACATGTGAAAGAAAAAAAAAAAGGAGAAGATAAAAAATATATGCTTGTATATAAATAACATAAGATACATATAACGAAAATACATCAAATAAAGTATTTCAATCTCCCTCTAAAAGAATAAAAGTCAGTGCCAAAACTGTTAAAGTGAGGATAGTTATTAAATTTATTAACACATTATTCTTTGTAATGGACTATTATTGACAAATGTAAGGCTAATACCCATAACAAAATAAATTAATATTATTATTATTGTATTATTTTTTTTTTAAGATTTTTTTTTGACTTGTTCGGTATTAGGTCTTTCTATAGTTTTGTTTATTACTGTAGAGCCTGGGTCTCCAAACTATCTTCTTCGCGGGCCACAAATACAATTCTACATAATAAAGTCGGCCAAGATCCGATTAATTTTGTAAAATTATGAAAAATTTAAGGAACAATTGTTACAATATTTCAAAATATGACTTTTACAAAAAAAAATACAAACAATCGCGGGCCGGATTCATGCAAGTCGCGGGTTGGATTTGGCCCGCGGGCCGTAGTTTGGAGACCACTGCTATAGAGGAAGCATCTTCCTCCGATTTTAATTTTTGAATTTGTCTCCTTCATGTCAAGAAATATTTCTGGACATGGTGGTGGAGACTGTTTCATTTTTTAATATTGTATGCAGATGAAATATATGATATTATGATGTTTTAAATGATTTAGAATGGAAGTGTGGATGTAATGAATGAAGTCGATGAATTGTTGAAAATATAAATATGCAAAGTACACATACACACAGTCAACTTACAAACATTCATACATCAAATTACCAATACATTTTTTTGTATGTGCTCTTTTGCCATTATTTTATAAATGTTAATATATTCCTTGTTCTTTAAATATGTCGACAATTTATTATATTGTAAAACTCCATCTACTAATATTCCTTGCTTAAGCATATTGTTTTTTTTTATATTTTTTTTAATTTTGGGTTTACGTCATCAATCTCCGCTGCTATGGTCAATCATGACGCCGGAGATTAGGTCTACAGCTATCTGAGAATTTTGCCGAACCCGGTGGGAGTTCCAACCCACCGGTAGGGATCTTTAACGTGCACGCAACATCCAGGCAGTACACGGGTCCTACATGCACTTAACGTCATATCCGAGAAGACGCAGTGTTTGGCATTTTTATCCCAACCTATATAAATGCAGACAACTTGTTACTCCGGTATTTGAACCCCGGCCCGTGGCGTGGCAGTAAAACACTCTAACCACTACACCACCAAGCTGCCCGGTTTTATTTTGTATTATATGTATATCGCTTTTTCTTCTGGTCAAATGTGTATGTATATCTTTTTTTTTTTTCTAGTCTTACATTAGATTTACTCGCACCTATCATTATCGCATGTATGAATTTTATTCTTTCGAAAGTAATTTTTTGTCTAATATCCAGCTCGTTTGGTTCTGGTTCTGGTGCAGAGGGGAGTGTGCAGTTCTGCACTGCACTTAGGCCTCATTAGGCCCATTGTGCCACCTCCCGTAGATCACCCATCCTCAGTTTAGCCAGCCCACCTTGTTTAGGTATTCTAGCTTAGCTGAGGTGGGTAGATCTCTTATGTAGGCCATTGTAGGCCATCTATCACCCAATATGGAGTACCTGATTGACGATAGTGCCGGGCATTCACAAAGAAAATGCCATGCAGTCTCGTCTTCCATGCTGCAACCTCTACAAGATAGAGGTGAACGTTTAGTCCACAGTGACCAGTAAGGATGGCAGTTAAGCGACTGAGATTCCCTCTAGCCAGCTGCAGGTACCGTTTCGCTGATCTCTCATTGGGATACACAAGTGTTTCCTTAGAGAGCTTGCAGCCCTCGATATCATCCCAACGCATCCTGAATTTCTCCAGGGCATTGGTTTGTAACATGTTACACAGGGAGAGAGGAGCTAACCGCACTAGCGGCTCTGGTCAGAGTAGATTCATCCCAGCCGCAGCTCTTGCCAGCGCGTCAGCTCTCCCGTTTCCTGTGTCTGTATCATGCCCTTTCACCCAGCAGACTTTAATGTTGTTGTGCATTGCTGCCTGTCTGAGTTTCCCGTGGCACTCTATTTCGGTCTCTGACGAAGCATAGGCTTTCTGCAGAGACAGAATCGCTTGCCTGCTATCCGTTAAGATTAGTATGGCTACATTTGTCACCTTGCGGTTTATAATGTACTCAGCCGCAAGTGTTATTCCCATCAGCTCCAATTGCGTGATGGTTCCACGAATTCCGATCGGAACCTTTGCTTGGATTTTTAGGGTTTTAGAGAAAACTCCAAGGCCCGATCCTTCTCTCCTTTTAGATCCATCTGTGTAGATCCTTATAGCAGACTCTCTCATCCGCTTAGTGGGTTGAACAGTAACGTTGTAGGGTGTATTCCGTATTAGTGTTGGTACACAGCAGTCATTAACAGCCTCTAAAAGAGGTATATCTCTACAGACATTCTTCCAGAGGTGTCCTCTAACTTCCCCACAGCTGTTACTGTTCCAAATCCCACTGCACTGAAGGCGAAGTATAGTCGCCATGGCCTCCTTCTCCACCTGGATATCAAGTGGTGGAAGGCATAGCATGACTTCCATCGCCATCGTCGGAGTAGTGTGCATGGCGCCTGTTACACTAAGACAGACTGTCCGCTGCACTTGCGAGAGTTGCTTCCTCGTGTTCTTCTGTTTGGTTCTGGGCCACCAAACTGAAGCTCCATAAGTCAGCATGGGCCTTATGACAACTGTGTATAACCACAGAGTCATGCGTGGTTTCAAACCCCAGGTTTTCCCCACTGCCCGATGACATTGCCAGAAGGCCCTTATAGCTTTGTCTGTTTTGATGTCGATGTGCGCTTTTCAGCTCAGTTTCCTGTCGAGAGTGATGCCCAGGTATTTCACCTCGTGGCTGTACTGCAACATCGTATTCAATAATTTTGGTGCTTTTTTCGACACCTTCCTTTTCTTGGTGAACAGGACCATCTCCGTTTTGGCAGGGTTTACCGATAGGGAGTGATCATTGCACCACCTAGAAACTATATTTAGAGCTCCTTGCATCTGGTCGCATAGGGCGTCTTCAAACTTACCACATACTAATATGGCCAGATCATCAGCATAGGCTGTCACAAACAAGCCTAGTTGCTGAAATTCGTCTAGTAGGCTGTCCAGAACCATGTTCCATAATAGTGGTGATAAAACACCTCCCTGAGGACAGCCTCTGTCAATTTTACAGGTTATACGTTCCCTTCCCTGTTCCACTGTGACTATACGATTGGTTAGTGCATTGCCAATCCATTCACACATTTTAGATGGTACTCCGCGCTTGCTTAGCGCGTTTCCTATCTTCGGTATGGTCGTTTTATCAAACGCACCTTCTATGTCAACAAAAACACCTAGGGTGGATTCTTTAACATCCAATGTTCTCTCGATTCTGCTCACTACTCTATGCAAGGCTACATCAGTGGACCTCCCCCGTGTGTATGCATGTTGTGTCACCATCAGCGGCTTCATCAGCCATCAGCCAGCTCGTTTATTAATTTATATATTTATATAGCGTGCTCGTTGGTGTCTTTTTGTCTAAATTGTAAATTAGTTTAATGCACTTATTTTGCTGCCTTTGTAGGGTATTGATATTTTCGTCGGATGTTCCACCCCATATTGCACACAGATAATTTAATTTTGAAATAAAAAATGTATTATATACACATTTTTGAACACTGAATAATTGAATAATTATATCTAACAACTCGTACACGAAAAAAAAATTGTTAGTCCTCGATTTAACTAGATATGGATTAGCCATAAAAACGAGCATTTCAAGTGATATCGAATCATAAATATTAGCTGAAATAAGTGTATATAATAATATTTAATCATTTCTAACTCGAAATAATTACTTCATAAATAAACAATCTTTCTCAGGTATTTATCAGTTCAAAACTTCTAACAAGTGTTTAGCCCTGGAATTTTTCTAGCGCCCCCAAAAATGTATTGTACACTGCATATTATTTATTACTATCTCGGATATACAGGAATTTTTCCTTTTAAGTATACATATCTCAATGCAGATCTTCAGATATTCGCTGTTTTTACAAATATTTTAAATTTAACTTTCAAATGAGTGTTTTCCACTCCCAGATTGAGCATGAAGTAAAATTTCGAGTTTAGAAAAGCCTAAAAATTTGGTTTGGTCGTGTAGCGCGTAGCGCTACGCGACCAAACCAAATTTGCAGGCTTTTCTAAACTCGAAATTTTACTTCATGCGCCACCCGTACTAAACACTGATGTGATGTTATCTTCAGAATACACGTTTTTAGCATAATGCTTTAGTAGAATATTTTAAATTTCACCTAAAATCAATGTTTTATAAGCGTGGCGCATGAAGTAAAATTTCGAGTTTAGAAAAGCCTGAAAATTTGGTTTGGCCGCTCCGCGCTTCGCGCTACGCGTCCAAACCAAATTTTCAGGCTTTTCTAAACTCGAAATTTTACTTCATGCTTAATCTGGGAGTGGAAGACACTCGTTTGACTTCAAATTAAACTATTTTAAAAAACAAACGATTATCGGAAAAGTTACAGCTCATGCATACATGTATGTATATTTAAAGAAATAATTCCGGTATGTTTACCAAATTTTAGTGGTGGCAAATGCCACCGTCAGCGCCGAAAAAGTTAAGCATGAACTCCAAATTTTCAGCCTTTTCTGAACTAGAAACTCATTGAAAGTTTTAATTTAACCACTTTTATATATATAAAAAAAAAAAAACAGCGAATACCTGAACATTTACAGGAACAGAGTTTCCAGTTTCAGTATATGTATACTTAAAAGTATAATTCCCTATATAAAGTTTCATTGATAATTTATAAAATAGAATATTTAAGTTTTTGTTTGATATAATGAAACATTATTGTATGTAAGGAATTAAGGAATGCGACCAAGAACAATTTGTGTAGTTTGTTTACACGATGATGTAAATTCAAGTGTAAGTAAGTAAAGACCCTCTAAAGCCATAGAATTAATGGATTGCCGGTTTCCATGTAACAATTATCGAACACGGATGTGCATTTACACACAATGCGTAGTTAGAGCAGTCTTGGGCGGTGGGCGATGGGCAAATGGGCGATGATCAAGGGACGGAAACACCGTACCCCCATCCTTCATTCCGGATTCCGGATTTTCATTCCGAACCCCCGCGTTTATCGTTACTAATCGTTATCCCATAGACCGGAACAAAGTATTCCCTGTTAAATGCTTGTAGCACTTATTTATTGTCACACATCGCGTACTTTCGGAATTCATGCATTATTTATTTTCGACAGGATGCACGAATTACCGTGAGCTCTGTAAAATTGGTAAATCGTTAAATGGGTTTACACTGGCTTTTTTTGATTGTGAATCGTGAATTGGATGGTGGTAATTATAACGTTAGAAAATTTGACAATTCGCTTAGCGCGGTGGGTGTTTAGTCACGGCCAAGACAGTAGACAGGATACAGTTAATTGTTCACGACCAAATAATGCTCTGTTTGTGTGTGTACTTTATTTTTCAAGCAACATTAAAATTGAACAAAACCCACCGCTCATTTTCCTAATACGTTTCGCTATGGTATAAGCAGGATATTTTCTACACGTAATTAACTTAACAACAATCAAAAAACTGAAAAAAGGGTGTAATGCCCGCACCTGTGCTTTAATTAAACCGAACGAGGAGTCGCGCTTTTTGTTGGTTTATAGACATTTCAAATTTGACTAATGAGGCTTGAAAAATTGCCAATTTTACTTCCGTATATAACAATAACCTCATTGTGTGGTGGTTCAACATCCTGCTTACAGCTATTAGTTACTTCTAAACAAGCAGTTAATATCCGTAGATTTTTATTTCTGGTGAAATTACCAGAAACCAATTTTCAATGGATATTTTCCATTTCTTCATTCTTTTGTCAGGAATTCTAGAGAAATCGTTTGTTATGCCTAATTTATGAAAAGACAAACTAAGCAAATTTAACGAGTATCTATTCTTGATTCTAAGCAAACAAAATTGCAAATATTTGTTTAAAGCAGCAAAAGAATTTTTCAAATTTAAGCATCGGATTATTTATTGAAAAACATATTTAAATATTTAAATTATTCGAATATTTAAATATTCATTCAAAAACATATTTAAATATTCGAGTAAATAAACATTCGAATATTCAAATATGTGAATATAGTACAAATCACGAAACTTAAACACTGTCCGAATTCGCGAAGACAAACGTCACCACCAAACATAAGAATTTTAACAGGTGGAGAAAAAAAGTACAGATACACATTTGGATGTCTATTGTTTAGATCATGATTTGACTAATGTTGTAAATACAATTTTGACATTGATAGTTTGAACATATGGTTTGTTTATGTTTTGAGACGAAAAAAAAAAATTAATCACAATTGTTACAATGAGCTTGAAAGGTAAGGATTGCGATCTGAGTCCCAGTAGTTTGTTGCAAATTTATCAGATTATTTTAAGAGAAAGAAAATGGAGGAGCTTTAGCCTCATTAAATTGTGTAAAGAAGGTAACTTATTATGACGTTAAACTTTATTTAATATATTACTTATCCCTAGACCGCCTACAGAACAGAATTATTGCAATTAGTTAAAAGACTCCCTTACAAATGTTAAAAATTAATAATTATCTTGGAAATTCACAAAAGGAGTCAAAACGTTACGAATGTTAAAAATTAATGACAATCTTGAAAATTCACAAAAGAAGTCAACATTTTTTAAATCAACGGAAGTATTAAGAAATTTATAAAAAGCGTCCAGATTTTAATTAATTAATGAGAATTTTTGAAAAATCCTGAATTTTGAAAATTAACAATATCTTTCAGTTTCACGAAAACCATCAAGACTTTTTAAAATTAACGGAAATTTAGGAAAACCGTCAAAATTTTAATAATTACATGAAATGAAATGAAAAACTTGGATATTAACGAAAAATAGTCGAGATTTTGAGAATTAACTAATACCTTGGAAAATTATGAAAACCCTCAAAATTACTAAACATTTATGCAAATTTATGAAAAAACTGTTCAATATTTTAAAAGTTGACGGTCATTTATAAAAAGTGTTAACATTAAGGGAAATCGTTGAAATTTGGAAAACTTCAACATTATTAAAATTAACGAATATTGCTATAAGAGTTTGAAAATTAACGAAAATATTGAAATTTCATTAGAAGCGTTAGTATTTTTAAATTAAACGAAAATTTAGGAAATTCACTAACACTGCCAAGATTTTATTTAAAAATCAACGAAATTTTCGAAAATTGTCGAGTTTTTATAAATTAAGATAAAATATGACACAAAAATGTCAAAAATGTTATTGCTATAAGAGTTTGAAAATTAACGAACATCTTAAAATTTCGTTAGAAGCGTTAGTATTTTTAAATTAAACGAAAATTTAAGAAATTCACAAACACTGCCAAGGTTTTAAAAATTAAAGAAATTCTCGAAAAATGTCGAGTTTTTATAAATTAAGGCAGGATATGACACATTGAGTACCCAAACTGCTGAAATTGTCAAAATGTTAAACTTGTCGATAATGTAAAAAAATTTATTGCTATAAGAGTTTTTAAATATTATTGTTATTATTTTGTACATATTCTTTGTAAAAGGGGTTTCCCGTGAGAGAATAAATAAATAAAAAATATTAACGAAAATCTTAAAAATTTCATTAGAAGCGTTAGTATTTTTATTTTAATTATTCGAAAATTTAGTTAATTCACGAACACAGCCAAAATTTTAAAATTAAGGAAATTCTGGAGAATTCTAGAGTTTTTATAAATTAAGGAAAAATATGACATATCGAGTATCGAAACTTTTAAAAATTGTCAAAATGTTTAATTTGTTAAAAATGTCAAAAATTTCTAAAATGTAAGAAATGAAAAACTCCTAATATTGTCGAAAATGTCAAAATTGATGGAAATATCGAAACGTGATAAAATGTAAAAAAAAAAAATGCTGATAACTTCTAGAATACTGAAAAAGTATTAAAAATTCTCAACAATTGTGATTATTGTTTATTAAATGGGAAGTACACTTTTAACTTCACTTTAAATCAGTGTTTTTATGTGCGTGGCGCATGAAGTAAAATTTCGAGTTGACAAAAGCGCGAATTTAGATTTGGACTTTTCTTAACTCGAAATTTTACTTAATGCTTAGTCTGGGAGTGGAGGCACTCGTTTCGAAAATTTTGATGAATTTTCAAGATTTTAGTTAATTATCAAAGTTTTCACAATTTTTCATGAATTTAAGAATAATCTAATCTAAGATTTCCTTCAATTTTCAAAATGCAGAAGGTTTTCCTGAATTTCTTAAATATTTATTAATTTGAAAAATTTCGTTATTTTTCATAAGGTCTTAAAATTTTCATCTATTTTAAAATTCTTGGCAATTTTCATAAATTTACTAAATATTATTTAACTTAAGAAATGTTGAAGTTTTATATAAAAATCCTAGATTGCTAATAATTTTCAAAAAACTAATGGCTTTCGTGAATTTCTTGAGTTTTCGGAAATTTTGAAATATTTTACACTTTTCGTGAATTTTCGTTTCCTAGATTTCTAGATTTCCGATAATTTTCAAAAATCTTTTAAACGGCTTTCCTCAATTTCTTAAATTTTCGGAAGTTTTGAAATTTTTTATACAAAATAAATAAAAATGAAATATTGAGTAAATTCATAAAATGATGAATATGATATATGAATATGAAATATGAAAATAGATGACAAAATTTAAAAAATGAAAAATAAAAACTACAACTGACTTTTTCTATTAAAAATTGAAATTTTCAATTTTTATACAAAAATACTCGAAAATTCATAAAAAGCATCGCGTCAGGGTTTTTTTTTCAATTATTAAGTTCATAAAAACTGTCATGAATTTAAAAGTTACCGAAAGCATCGATATTTTCAAAATTAATAGAAATTGACGAAAAAACCGTCGCGTTTTTTAAAATAAAATTAACGACAAACGAATATTCACAAAAGGACTCCACATTTTGTAAATTCGTTTATAATTAATAAAAATCTTGAAAAAAATCACGATTTTTTTTTTAAATTAAATTAAAAATCTTTGAATTTCAGGAAAATCGTCGAAATTTGTTTAAATTATCGGAAATTCACGTTCAGTGACTATTGTAACATTTTCACATTATCAATATAAATTCACAATATTCATATAAATTGATTTCATTGTATGAAATTGACATTATTGACATAAATTAAGATTATTGATATAAATTCCTATTTCTGACTTAGTGTTATGTTTCACTTTAAAGATAATTTTTGACGGAAAATATAATTATTGATGTTTTCGCATTAAAGACCATCTCTGACGTTAATGAAAATATTCAGTAAAAATATCATTTTTTAAATAAAATATCATTTCCGATTTGTAACGCAATTTTTAACATAAAATAGGAACATCATAAAAATGTCATTATTGACGTAAAATAATAAAATTTATATGAAATCTCATTTTTGAAGTAAAATGTAATTTCTGACGTAAGAAGTCATATTTTACATAAAATAATATCATCATCATCATCGTCAGCCAATTTCGTCATATTTTTGAAGTAAAACGTAGTTTTTCCCTTACAAAATAATTTTCGAAATTTTTCTCATAATTTGTTGAAAACGACAATTTGACATATTAAAACAAAAAACAAAAACTAAATAAACGAGTGTCGTCCACTCCCAGACTGAGCATGAAGTAAAATTTCGAGTTTAGAAAAGCCCCAGCGTAGAAAATTTGTCGAGGGTCGCGCAGCGACCCGAGACAAATTTTCACGGGGGCTTTTCTAAACTCGAAATTTTACTTCACGCGCCACGCATAAAAAAACAGTGATTTATATTAAAGTTTAAAATATTCTTCTTATTTCATAAAAAATATTATAATATGGGCATCAATTAAAATTGAAATTATTGAATAAAAATTTCAATAATTTCAATTTTTTTCCCCTTGTTATATCATTTGTGACGTAAATTAACATTTTTCTCATGTATTGTCGAAAACGACAAGTTGACAAATTAAAACAAAAAACAAAAACTAAACGAGTATCGTCCACTCCCAGACTAAGCATGAAGTAAAATTTCGAGTTTAGAAAAGCCCCAGCGTAGAAAATTTGTCGAGGGTCGCGCAGCGAACCGAGACAAATTTTCACGGGGGCTTTTCTAAACTCGAAATTTTACTTCACGCGCCACGCATAAAAAACAGTGATTTATTTTAAAACTTAAAATATTCTTCTTATTTCATAAAAAATATTATAATATGAGCATCAATTAAAATTGAAATTATTGAATAAAAATTTCAATAATTTCAATTTTTTTCCCTTGCAATATCATTTGTGACGTAAATTAACATTTTTCTCATGTATTGTCGAAAACGACAAGTTGACAAATTAAAACAAAAAACAAAAACTAAAGAGTGTCGTCCACTATCAGACTAAGCATGAAGTAAAATTTTGAGTTTAGAAAAGCCCCAGTGTAGAAAATTTGTCTCGAGTGGCTGCGCGGGGGCTTTTCTAAACTCGAAATTTTACTTCATGTGCCACGAGTATAAAAGCACTGATTTATTTAAAAGTTTAAAACATTCTTCTCGTTTCATAAAAAAATATATAATATGCGCATCAATTGAAATAGTAAATTGTTAAAATTTTTAACCTATTTTTTTGATAATTGTCACAGGTTTTACGGGTTGATATTTTATCACTTTGCGAAATTTTAGAAAATTTTGACATTTTCAATAATTTTAACATTTGATATGTTGTTTTTGACATTTATCGACTCAGCCATAAGTTCATTGAGACAGCAGATATTAGCCGACGCTAGCCGACATTTTAATAATAATGACACTTGACATAAGTCGGCGCCAGCCGACATTTGGACTATAACAACAGTTGATATTAGTTGGCGCTAGCCGACATTTAAACAACAACGACACTTGACACAAGAAAAAATAAATTTGTTAATAAAAAGATAGCTTAAATAATATTAAAGAAATATTAAGTTCAATTTCATGTTCATCTTTGTAATATTTTTTTTTTAGAATATAGATTTAATTAATTTTGTTTGCCCAGGAATTTGCTTTGTGTTAAATATTGTTAAAAATAGTTGGTAACGTAAATAAATAAATAAATAATTACTCAATATCATTCGTAGTCTACACAATCTTTGAATTTAAAATTACTCAAAACACTCGATTTTATTTAATAATAATATTCAATATTTTATTTGCATTTATTAGTTTCGATAATGTTGATAAAGGTTTTCGGTTTTTGTTATATTTGGTTGTCGACCCCCTGACGAGCATTGACCCCCAATCGACCCTCTGACCATCATCGACCATTAATCGACTCTGCCAATCATCGGCCCCCTGTCAAACGTCATCGACCCCGTTGAGATACACTGATTTAGATGTTACATTAGATACATCTGATTCAGAAAATTAATTGTAACTATAGTGTGTTCAATAAAATCAAACCTCTAGAGTGCCATGGAAAATATTGTAGGTTGGCAACTCTGCAATTATACGTCATAATTATTATGTCTGACGTTTTAAATGTCAATTCCTAAAGCGTGTAGCCAACTTAAATTTAAAAAAAGATAAAATCATGGCACTCTAGAGGATTTTTTTTTCATTGAACATACGATATAATCCAATTCAATTTCAAATATCCCGCTAAATATACATGACGTACATGTGTATCTTGTCGCTGATTTAATGCAGGAGTGTTAATTTAATTCAGAGGAATATTTTTGATGACGCAAGTATCAAATTTCCGAATTTCGTCTATAATTTAGTGATTGAAATATTAATATTTAAATGTTCTAATATTCGTATATTTGAATTATTCGTATTCAAATCCCAACCTTGATTGTTCATTTATATATTTATTTGGTATAATTTCCTTATAAATTTGTATACTTAAATGTCTATGATTGACGTGTGTAAACCTTGGTAGTAGCACAAATAAAGCAAAAAAAAAGAATTTGAATGTCCAAATGCAAGGCACTAAGTCATACCTAATTTAAAAAAAAAAACAATGCCGAAATGATGAAGGTTGTTAGTTAAAACTATTCGGAGTAAATCAATAAGAGTAGTGAAAAAAACCAACAGGCTTTTTAATTAATTAAAAATAATTACATTGTGATAAATTTTGAAGGTATGTTGTACAAACATATAATAATCACGTAGTAATGATCACTCTGAATTTAAAATTCTATTATGACTTAAGACCGTGATTTTATTGTTTAATTATACAAACAATACATTAATTAAACATGATTGATGAATAAAGCACTAATAATAATAATGAAACATGAATTGAAGACCCCCGATTAAGTTAAACAGAGTTTAATTTTATAGGGTACTTTAACATGACGCATTAATTCGTGCTAGAAATTATAATAATCATTATTTAAGAGGTTAAATCCCTCAAACAAGCATGACCTTTTCTTCCTGCTCAGTAAAATAGTAAGTACGAGGATAGTGTCTCAACCTTGACTCTTACGAATGTCTGCGTGTTAATTTAGAAGACACAACTTCCGTGGCGCCTCGCGCCGTACGCCGACCTCCTTTCCAAAACATCTACTATATAGTGTCACTAACCATCATATATCACTTTCCAAATAAACGTTACATCATACACACACACATGCACACACTCACATACAGTTTATGTATATTATGAGGAATGTGTGCATTATTTTAATGGGATGAAGATAAAACTTTACGACACAATCATACTCCACTAACCGTGCATCATTCATCTAAATATGCATGTTTTCTAAGCGAAAGTTTTTTTAATCCAAATGATGTGAAGGATTTTTTTTCACATGTTTTGTATCATTCATATTCAAATTCAGTTTGTGAAGCGTCCTTGTAAATCGATCTGTATAGATTGTGTTAAATCCGGATATTCGTGTACTGGGATTTTTTGTTTTAAGTAAACATATCTCGATGTTTTCGCTATAAATTTTTAGGTATTCTTTGATTTTATGAAAGCGTTCAACTTGAAGCTTCTAATGAGTGATTTCACTCCTTAAGTAAGCATGAAGAAAAATTTCGAGTTTAGAAAATCCTGAAAAATTGATTTGATCGCGTAGCGAAGTGTTTTTATTTTTTTACACTAAATTTGCTCAATATTTTGGAATATCGATATTTTGGTGCAAAATAATCGATATTTAATTTTCTGATATCACGCTAGTATCGATACAATATGATCGGTGTCGTTATATACGGTACTAGTATTAAACGCCATCTATTGTGTTTATAAAGAAATAAAAAAATATTCAATTAAAACTTGCAGAAAAGTAAAAGTAAAAATTATACAGGGATTTTTTTTTAAGTATACTTATACATAAAGTAAATCGATCGAATTTTGAAAAAAAAATGTAAGTAGTACATTTTAAACTTCACTTGAAATCAGTGTTTTATACGCGTGGCGCATGAAGTAAAATTTCGAGTTTAGAAAAGCCCAGAAAATTTGTCTCGGGTCGCTGCGCGACCCTCGACAAATTTTCACGGGGCTTTTCTAAACTCGAAATTTTACTTCATGCTTAGTCTGGGAGTGGAAAACACTCGTTAAAAGCTTGAAATTAGCCGCGTTGTGTGACTTGATTCATGCGTGTTCTAGAGGAAAAATAGAAATTACGGAAATCACAAACAATTATAATTAGTTTAGGCATCAACATTAATTGTATGTACCGACATTTGAATGTTTTCTCTTGTATAAATTTAATTTAGAATCCAGATTTTTATATTATTAACAATGCTTGTTGGTCCCACCAAAACCTCACATCAGAAATGTACGAGTTATAATTTATGTATTATAATGAGATTTGCAAGCTCATGCGACTTACGGTTGTACCGGAGGTCGACGTCAACTTCCTTACATTAAATGGAATGCAGAATTTTTATTGCGAATTGGGATTCTGCGTGAAATGCCGTGAAAACAAATCATTGAGTAACATAACCTCCAAATTTAATTGTTTTAGAGATATTTGAATTTTTTTTAAAGATGCAGTGGGTTTTCGTTATTCACTTCGCATCTCCGAACAAAAAAAAAATAGATACGACGGAATACTGGCTGTAAAAAGCTAATACCTAAAGGTATCCATTGGTTATTTTTATTTGAATAATAAAATAAAGCGTTTTAAAAATTTTATACTGCATTTTGGACAACTTTAAACTGTTGAATTTCGATTTTTGTGAACAAAACGCCCCGTATTTTTTTACATATTCTAACGCAGAATTCAATTCTGTATTGGTCTATACCCTGGGTCTCCAAACTATCTTCTTCGCTGCCACAAATACAATTCTACATAATAAAGTCGGCCAAGATCCGATTAATTTTAAAAAATTATGAAAAATTTAAGGAACAATTGTTACAATATTTCAAAATACGACATTTACAAAAAAAAATACAAACAATCGCGGGCCGGATTCGTGCAAGTCGCGGGCCAGATTGGGCCCGCGGGCCGTAGTTTGGAGACCGCTGGTCTATACTATCGAAATTCCAACCATTAAATCTCGGTTGTTTTCAATGAAACATTCTGCATTTTTGTACATATTATGACGCAGAATTCAATTCTATACCTATCGTCTTTTGTTTTCAAGATATTTTCAAATAAAAAGTGTGTTTATTGATGCATTAATAAATTATTAAGAGAAAATTGGAAGTTAACGAATATTATGGGATTCATTTACGAAAGATCAGTCTTTGTTTCGCCGAAAAATCAAAATCGAGTTGCTAAAAACAAAATTACAGAGTGCAAATTGTTTATTGTTTATTGAAACGCTGATAAAATGTAAACTGAAATACGTGAATGTTGTTTTTTGTCAATATCCCAAGTACGAATATCATAAAAATTGAAACAGAAAAAAAACTTCAGGCATTTTATTTATCAATTTTCAAGACTGTTTTGAAACTTTATATCTTATTTGAAACTCACAGAATTCGCTTGAAAATTACTATTCTTGATTCTCCAACACGAATAAATAAACAATTATCCCTAAATTTTAAATTACGAGGCGATAATCACCAATAATTTGTTTGTTCATGAAATTATTTAAAACTCACAGAAATTGTTTAAAAATGCGCATTCTTTATTTTCTAATGCGGAAAACAAAAAAAATCTGCTCACATTTGAAATTACGATCCGTCGCTTGATTGATGTTTTTATAATTGAAAAAAAAAAAACATAGCTTTTGTTGAGATTATTACAATTAAGTTAAATGTAATTTAATCAACTTTGAACGTCTGTAATTTCATTTCCAGCGATCAGATTTTGTTTTTTTCAAACGTCGGAACAAATTTTGTTTATTTAAAAATAAAACTTGATCTTTGATATTTTTAATTTTATATATTTTTTTTTAATTTTAACTTCCTTTGCAAATTTTTATATATTATATAGATTATATAGCTTTAATTATTTCTGATAACCCTATTGCCTAATAATAATAATATTGATTGTTATTTGAGTACGTTGACTATACTGACTACATCATTAATACATTGACCATTTTTGACATTATTGTTAGCAGATGCAGTTAAATTTATACTTAGCAACATTGACTAAAATTTTATATTACTGGAAAATTAATTGCAAACACTCAAATTTAAATAAAATATGTATTATATTTAAAAGAATGGAAAGAATTTTGCTTAATAACTACAAAGAATCATTGTTTTATCAATAAAACTGCAAATTTGATTCATATTCACAGATCAAAAAAGTCTACCAAATTAATTTTACTAAAAAATTACAAATACAAATATACAGAATTTATCAAACCAAAGACTGATTTTCTTTAGAAAAAATATTGACTTCAAATTTTAAATGAAGAAAACTATACAGGGTGTTCATTTGAAAACTTCCCAACGCGGATTTATGGAGAACCACTGATTAAAAGAAAAAACGCCGAGACACGTCCAAAGATTTCCCAAGGGGGACAACTTTTTAACCAAAAACGACTTCACCCCCTTTTACCCTCTGCCCCCCGGGGTCATCCCCTTAAAAATTTAAAATGACAAGGGGTATCAAGTAATAGCTTGTTTGAAAAGATTTTCAAAGTGTTTTATTTTGACGTTTGAATTTTTAAAATCGGTCGATTTGTTTACGGAAAAATTAGAAAAATCTTTATTTATCTTAATTTGTTCAGATAGAAAAAAAAAACACACGAAAATATCACTTTTTAATTTATTAAGTGTTCAAAATGTTGCCCGTTATTGGCCAAACAATGATATAGGCGATGTTCAAATTCCTGCCGGACATTTTCAAAAACATGTTGTGGGAGATCATGGCAGCTTTCGGTGATGCGTTGACGAAGTTCATAGAAACTTTCAGGTTGGTGAGTGAACACAATAGATTTTAAATGGCCCCATAGAAAAAAGTCTAATGGCGACAAGTCAGGAGATCTAGCAGGCCATTCTATAGGCCCTCTTCGCCCAATCCATTTATCTGAAAATTCGTCGTCTAGCCATTGCCGAACCGGAAGAACATAGTGAGGAGGAGCGCCGTCTTGCTGGAAATATATTTCAGCCTCATCAAGTATAGGGTTTCCATCGTCTCCGATTTGGTTTTCAGTGGTTTCAGTGATAAGCGAATTGATGGTATTTTCCAACATATCTAAATAAATGCCTCCATTTAAATTCCCATTAATAAACAATGGCCCAATCACTTTGTTTCCTAAAATGCCTGCCCATACATTATTTTTTTGGGGGTACTGAGTATGCCCTTATACAAAAGCATGAGGATTTTCATTGCTCCAATACCTGCAGTTATGCTTATTAACAAATCCATTTATATAAAATGTGCATTCATCAGTGAAGCAGATATTCTTTACATGAATGGTATTATCATTAATCGCTGCAGTCATTTGTTCACAAAAATCAACTCGCCTATCGAAATCACCCTCGGTTAACTCTTGCAATATTTGCATTTTGAATGGATGAAATTTATGTAATTTAGTAACTGTGTGTACAGAGCCTAATGAAAAATCGCATCACCAATTTTGCGTAATGAAGTATTGGGATTTATGCCAAAATGACCCAAAACTTCAATTTGAGCGGCTTCATTTAAAACTCTACGATGATTACGTTTATTATTTGCAACAGATCCAGTTTGAGTAAATTTAGTAACAAGGTCCAAAACATACCTATGCGAAGTTATCTCGTCCGGATGTCTGGCGTTAAATGTGACGGCAGTTTGCCGAGCACATTGATTTTGGGCACCATAAATTAGAATAATTTCCACTCTTTCGGCTAGTGTGTAAACCATTTTTGAAGTAAAATATGAATCAATAAATTTATTTTCGCTATCCCAAGATTGTCACAAAGGTAACTGACAGCAAATGGAATTGTTTCTTTTCCATAGCAACTAACCCAAACTAAACAGGTATAAGAATAAATGTTATCTCCGTATTGATGAAAAGAAGGCGAAAAAAATTAGGGTTTTTATTTAGTTGCTGCCAAGTTTTGTTGGTTTTTGAACACTTATTAATAAAATAAAAAGTGATATTTTCGTGTGTTTTTTTTTTCTATCTGAACAAATTAAGATAAATAAAGATTTTTCTAATTTTTCCGTAAACAAATCGACCGATTTTAAAAATTCAAACGTCAAAATAAAGCACTTTGGAAAACCTTTCAAACAAGCTATTACTTGATACCCTTTGTCATTTAAAATTTTTAAGGGGATGACCCCGGGGGGCAGAGGATAAAAGGGGGTGAAGTCGTTTTTGGTTAAAAAGTTGTCCCCCTTGGGAAATCTTTGGACGTGTCTCGGCGTTTTTTCTTTTAATCAGTGGTTTTCCATAAATCCGCGTTGGGATGTTTTCAAATGAACACCCTGTATAATTAAGAATTTAATTATTGTCTAAAAACTGCTTCCACTCCCAGACTAAGCATGAAGTAAAATTTCGAGTTTAGAAAAGCCTGAAAATTTGGATTTGCCGGGGCGCGCGAGCGAAGCGAGTCGCGCCGCGGCAAATCCAAATTTTCAGGCTTTTCTAAACTCGAAATTTTACTTCATGCGCCACGCGTATTAACATTGACCTATCATATATATATTTTCTTTTTATCTAAAAATTAAATTTTGATAATTTTGTATCCGCCATTAAACTGTTTCTGGCAATATTATTTATCTTAAGTAAAGGTTTTTTAAAAATTAATTTGCAGTATTAAATAAATATAAAAATTAAATAAAAAATTTCTGGTATCGAAAAGAATCAATATTTTAAATATCGATACTTCTCAATATGATATTTTACTGTATCGATACTTTGATATAGGAATTAATCGAAACACAATATCGATACTTTTTTCGATCGGAACATACCTATTTTTTACTACTTTATAGCTAAATTGTTACAAGATATTTCAAATAACATTAAGAACAAAAAAATTTTACAATAAAAACTCAAAATTGTGTGTGCATAAATATGATTTAAAACGACTTTTAAATATGTTCTATCTTAAACACGGTTTAAACGTGTTTTAAACATGTTTTGAACACGTATTAAAGATGTTTGTAATTTTTAATGTTTTAAAGGCTGCTTCGATAAAAAAAACACGGTTTGTAAAAAAAAACTCTTGG
The DNA here is from genome assembly GCA_932526585.2 of Philonthus cognatus. Lineage (NCBI taxonomy): Eukaryota > Metazoa > Arthropoda > Insecta > Coleoptera > Staphylinidae > Philonthus > Philonthus cognatus. Next base: position 49,063,686 of record OW052247.1, on the reverse strand, counting down.
TTTCAATAAAAATTAACAAAAAAACCTTTTTTTAACAACCCTGGTGAGTGTGGCAAATGGAAGTTTATAAATTATTTGTTATAAGGTTTTTATGTAATTATTTATTAAGAGTTAAATAAATTAGAAAAGGGCATACATCGGTAGGTGAAAAGGGCGATTAGTATTTGATGTTTATGCAGAGCCGGGCGAGGAAATGAGGAAATGGGGAAGCGGCGACTCGAAAGTGCAAACTTCCGTAAAATGAAGTTAGGACGAGAGGTATTTTCGAGTGAATTTAACACCGCATGAATATTTATGACGGCCGCATTAACATAATTACAATATTTTCGGTTTATGAATTTATTTAGGGGGAAAAAATACGGTCGCGAATATTAAACGATGCAAATGCGACCTGGCGTAATCGTGCCACTGAATTATACACGGATTTATCTCGATGAAATCGATTCGTGTAAATTTTACACTGAATTTCCTGTTACATATTACAGAGTAATTTTATGTAAACTCTTAACATACAGTATTTAATAATGGCATGTTTTCCTTTAAATGTATTTAAGAATTCATTAAAAAAGAAAAAAGAAAAAACGGAATACAATTTTACATGCTATACAGAGAGTTTTGTTTTGAGTATACATGTCCTAGTTATGTGTTGTAATTTTTCAAATATTCGTTGGTTTCTTAAAAGAGGTCAATCTGAAGTTTAAACGAGTGTTTTCCACTCCCAGGTTAAGCATGAAGTAAAATTTCGAGTTTAGAAAAGCCTGAAAATTTGGTTTGGTCGCGTAGCGCGAAGCGCGGAGCGACCAAACCAAATTTTTAGGCTTTTCTAAACTCGAAATTTTACTTCATGCGCCACGCGTATAAGACACTGATTTCAAGCGAAGTTTCCTCGTTCACAATACTTCAGTGCTTTCAGTGTTTAATACGCGTGGCGCATGAAGTAAAATTTCGAGTTTAGAAAAGCCTGAAAATTTGGTTTGGCCGCTCCGCGCTTCGCGCTACGCGACCAAACCAAATTTTCAGGCTTTTCTAAACTCGAAATTTTACTTCATGCTTAGTCTGGGAGTGGAAAACACTCGTTTTAGCTTTAAATTGAACTCTTAAAAAAAGCGTATGCATGTGTATACCTAATAGAAAATTCCTTGTATGTATACTTAAAAGAAAAATTCCCTGTGTATTCGATGACTATTTGCCAAATCTACTGAACACTAACATTTTTGTTTGAGCTTAAATAAAATCAACATAAATGCATTATTTATTTTTATAAATACCTGAACTATTTACTAGATGTGGAAATTAGAATTTCACCACTTAAACTTACTTTCAAAACAATTGTGCACATTAATTAAAATGATTTGTGGCTGGGTTTTTGCAGATTTATTTTTACGAAGAGACATTGTCAAAATGTGAATAACCTTAAAATTTTAAAGTTGCATATCGGAACATACGTTTTCGCATGTTCCATCTAAAAATCATAGCAGACGTATTATGAAGTTTCCTGTTTTCTTTTTTCACACACGCAATCTGATGACATCAAACTATTTTCGTATTACATGTATACAGTCCCTGGCCATATTATTAGACTCACTAACCAAATCTAAGTTTTTTTGATGATTTAACTATTATTACGAAGATAATAATCGTGTATGTGATAGTAATAAATAGATGTTATGTTCTAGAATACTATTAATCAAAAAATTTAAAAAATACACACACAAGGAATGGTAAATTCAAATTTTGTTAAACCACCCCTCGATGCGGCTAGTGCAGCAAATCTTCTTGGCATGCTGTCAACACAGTTTAAAGCAATTTGTTTTAATTTTTCATTGTGGTTCCAATTGTATACAATGCGTTCTATCAGTTGAACCTTCGTTGTTATGGTTTCTTTGGCCAGCTCTCTCTTCAAACATTCCCAAACATTCTCAATAGGATTCATATCCGGAGAGTTGCCCGGCCATGGTAAAAGTGGAATATTTTCCTCTTCCAAAAATGTTTTAATAGATTTTGCAGTATGGCATGGTGCTCCGTCCTGCATAAATACTTTTCTGCCATCACCAAACCATTCCTGCATCTGCGGAAGCAGTTTCGTTTCCAATGCCTTTCTGTATTGGTCTTGTCGCATGGTTCCCTCGACCACGTACAAACGCCCCAGACCCTTTCCACTGATGACAGACCATACCATGACAGACATAGGATGCTTGATGGTCTTTATAACGCAGTCGGAGTTATATTTTTCGTGAGGTCGTCGTCTGACAAACTGTGACTTATCATCCAGAATTTGGATAAAGCAAAAACAGCTAAGAAAAAATATTATTAAGAGGTGTCAATCAACATACTATCCGACAGTCATCCACAGTTAACTGTTTATGAATATTGGCCCAAGCCAACCTCTTATGTACCATGCTTGGTGTCAATCTTGGCTTTCTTACTGGTCTACGACATTTGAAACCAAGATGGTACAGGTTGCGCCTCACTGTACGGACAGACACGTTGCACCCTACTTCTTCAAATTTTGTTCTTATTTGGGCATGACTACCCCTTCGAAATTCTACGGCAATATTTCGAAGTTGCCGGTTATTCCGGGGAGTTAGAAGCCGTTTTCTACCACACCGACTTTTCCTAGCTGCATCGGTGGGCTGGTTAGATTTAATTTTTTTATTTAACCGCCGTACTGAGGACTGCGATACTCCACATCTTGCCGCTTTCTGCCGTTGGCTAAGGCTGGTATTAATTAATAGTACTCTCATAGAAGAAGTTTGCTCTACAGAAAGATCTTTACACCTCCCCATCTAAAACAATAGCACCGAAATGTCAAACCACTGGTTTTTAATTTTTCTTACAAGTAATTGAGTTAAAAATGCTTTAATTATATAAAGTAATATTTACGAAAACTATATTTTGGTCATTCATCACTTACCTTTAGAAAACAAACTGTTAAACTCAACAAAACGAACTTTTAAAACAACTATACTTGTACTTGGAATTACAAACAATGTCAAGTAATTTGACATTTGATTAGAAGTCTGTATTATCGACCGTGATAACATAACATAACCATTACCAAGCAAGCTTAAATATAGTGTGTCTGTAATAGTGGGCGCTATATGTCTTAAAAACAGAAAAAATATAAATATTATAACTGAGTCTAATAATATGGCCAGACTGTAAGTGCAGAAAGCACTACAAATCAAAGAAACCATGATACACCTCTCGTGAATCGTACCTTATACACAACTTTTTTTAACAAGAATTTTTTATATGATTAATATTAAAGCAAAATCCAAAAAAATGCTAAGAGTAAACTACCACTTCCGGTTTCCGCATTTGCACTAAAAGTTGATCAGATACTACTATTGTAATAAAAAGCTTAAGTTTATAGTGTCGTCTTAACAGCTCAATCGGTTTAGAATTTCTCGTGGCGACAGAATTACAAAATTTTAAGAGGACAGACAGACATTCTTAAAAAATGGTCTTAATCAACTCGAGGGATCTTAAAATGAATATATCCACAAAAATTTTTGATTTGAAAATTTTCACGAAAACAATACTTCTCTTTTATTTTGCATATTAAGGAAGGTAAAAAAAATATTTTAAAATGTCATGTTACACATATTTACATAAAATAATAGATCCTCTTCATGTTCATTATTAAAATCAGCGAAGAATCATAAATCAATTCCCGATGCGTAGGCTTAATTGATTGTTGTTAACAGCATTAATTAAAACATTGCATGATGTTTAATTACTCCAAATGTATTTATAATGTAACCATTTATAATTGTTATTACAACATTGTTTCGCAACGAAACGTATCATCGACGTCTAGCACTCATGTAATTAAAAGGATTAAAATGAGGAAAGAATGAAAAAAAACATAACGCATTTGTTTCTCCTTATTTGCGGCGTGCAATAATTAATAACACACATCGTTTTCCCACAGTATTTATTGTTATTGGCTTTTAATTAGTCTGTTCATTTAGAATCGTATTAATGAAATGGATAATTATATTTGAGTATGCATGATTTATTGGATTATATTATTTTATAATTCATTATCATAGGCGTAGCCAAAGGGGGTCAGTCCGGGAATGCACTTGCTCCCCAAACATGCAAAAATAATTGTTGCAAAAATATTTATTTAATATAAGCAATATTTTGTGTAAATCAACGAAAATTACTGAAATAGATAACTATATTTGAGTATGCATGATTTATTGGATTATATTATTTTATAATTTATAATCATAGGCGTAGCCAAGGGGGGCCAGTTCGGGAATGCACTTACTCAAAAATATTTATTCAATATAAGCAATATTTTGTGTAAATCAACGAAAATGAGAAAAATTCCAATATGTTCAAGGCGCATCATAAGGAAATCTCATTTAAAAATTTCAATTTCAGTATGTATCTCTATTATTAAACCAAAATCTTTGCACAAGAATGCGATATGGTACTATGGATGGAGCAGCTATGCAAATAAGGTATTCATAATTCAGAAAAAAGCAGTACGAATTATTTTTAATTTGTCTTTTTCAACTTCGTGTAGGGGATATTTTAAGTCCCATAATCTATTAACATTCTATGGTATGTATATTTACGAATCAATAGTAAGAATTCTATCAACTGAGACACATCTCACTAAACACCAACATTCTCATAAAACCAGACATTTTGCCAACTATGCCTTGCCGATCCATCGATTAACTTTGTATGAGAGAGATCCTTCGTATGTTGCTATGAAATATTTTAATAAGCTTCCAAGTGCTATCAAAAACATTCAAAACAAAAATATATTCAAATCACGATTATATGAACATTTGTGTTTGTTAGAACCTTATTCTTTAAATGAAGTATAGTGCGAATTCTTGGAGCCGATGCGTCAATGTGTGCTCTAAAAATGTTTCTAAATGTTTCTTCTTTTTTTATATTTATGTTATATTTATGTATTTTCAACTGTTTCTTGATACTTTTTCATTAATATGTAACATTTTGTCTGTATGCGTATTTTTAAAAATAAAGATTTAAAAAAAATGATCAGAATAAAATTAGAATCATTCCTTTATCTGCTAGCATTGTTTTCTAAGTTATATTTATGTTTTCTCTTTAGTTTTCTTCGAAATATAGCTTAAAAGTAGTGAAGAAATATTCAAAAATAAAATCCTTATAATAGTAGTTGCTATGAAAAGTTAGTGTTTGTGATCTGAGTTTATTAAGACACAAAACATTAATTCAATTCAACATAGGTGTTTATACAACAAAAGAAAACAATTCTGATCTTAAAATGGACTTTTAGTGGACATTCTTTGCGTGCAAGGTATTTCCTATGTTCATTCAGTATTAGAAAGTCTATGTTAATCCATATTTTATTAATTTCATAGATTAGGCAACCAAACTTAGAGATATTTTGTTTATGCTTTTGAAGGGACTGAAATTTTATTTTAGGTTTAGTACAAATGTTCAAAGTGACCACCTTCCTGCTCCAAGCAATATGCCAAGCGATTGTAAAATCCTTGTACAGTATTTCTTAAAGAAAACTAGATTTATTCCATTGCAGGCGGTACTTATTCTGTTTTTTAGTTCTTCTGTACTCTCTATTGCTATATTATTGTAGATTTTGAATTGGAGATAACCCCAAAGAAAGAAATCGTTTGGCGATAAATTGGGGGGCCGAGGTAGAAAAATTATGGGTCCAAATCTTCCAATCTAGCGATCCTGGAAGGTTTCATTCAGGAAACGTCTAACAGGGCCTGTGGAATGTGGTGGAGCGCCGTCCATTTGAAACCATGCGTTCTTAATATTGAAGACTTGTAGTTGTGGTATATTGTCTTTTCAAAGCAATTCTAATAATTGAACAGCAGTTAGGTTGCCCTCAATAAAAAAGAGACTAATAAGGGTAGTGTCAACTATTTCAGCCCAAACATGAACTTTCCTATTGTATTGAGTGTGTGTTAAATGAAACATGTATTAACATGGACTTTCAAAAACTGAACATAGGAAACCTATGTTCAGCGAAAAAAAAATCCTTACCATATATATATATATATATATATATATATATATATATATATATATATATATATATATTTATTTATTTTTAGGTTTTCGCGAGCAAAATATAACTTGCTTGAGTTTTTTGGGCTGCTTTCTCGCGTTGGTTGCTTTATTTGCGCTCTACGTTTCGGCAGCATCACTTCTGCCATCCTCAGGAGCTTTTTTGTATATTGAGTGATGGATGTCACGTTCACTGTCAGTACATTTGTTTTGTAAACTAGGGACTTGTAGTCTAGATCTGCTGCGTGTTATTGGTCCACTCGATGTAGAAGGTGCTAAAATTTCTTGATATGTGTCCGATGTATCTGCATTACTGAACCAACGCGAGAAAGCAGCCCAAAAAACTCAAGCAAGTTATATATATATATATATATATATATATATATATATATATATATATATATATATATATATATAAATATATATAATAATAATAATATTGCCAGTTGAATATACAGAATTTCATATAATAAAATAAATTTTAAAAAATACAATAAGAAAAATAACAAATATTACTGGCAATCGGCTATCGGCCAGCAGCCTTTCTGCTGAGGTTTTTTTTTAGGGGATATGTTTAGGTAATGACGTAAATGGAATTTGGATATTAATGTTGGTTATGGTATGTGATGAATTGATAGACTGTTTGTGAGGGATTTTTGAATTTAGGAAAAAAGTTGTCATTTCTGGGGGTGCAAAGTTGTGAAAGGATTTGAAAATTGGATTGTTTTTTGGATTTTTTTTTGGAAAAATCAAGGAGACGTTCGGTAATTGGGATAACTTTTGTTTGGTTGTAATGGAGAATATTAGATGGGTTATGAATTTTTGTAAGGGATCTCAGGGACGAACGTTCGCTGACTTGGATGTTGTGAAGTGTGGGATTGGGAGAAGTGGAAAATAGGATGGATCCGTAGCCTTACATAGGCCTGCATATCATCTTGTGAATTTTTGTGGCGATTGTTGTTGTGATGCCAACATTTCTGTATGGTTGACTACTGAAGTGTCTTGCTCTAGCAGTAATTTTGTTTTTAATTTGGGCTGTTTTTTAAAATTGAGTTTCGAGTCGAGGGTGATTCCAAGGTATTTTATATGGAGAGCTAGGGAGATGGGCTTATGACAAATGGAGATGTTGACAGGAATATTGTTGCGGCGGTAAGGAATAACGAGTTGGGATTGGTTGGGATTGATTTTTATTCTCAATTTAGCAAACCAAAGCTCGAGGGAATCTATAGGCTGCTGCAGTGTTTGTAGTGCTTTGGGTAGGTTCTTTTCATGAGGGCAGCTTGGTGGTGTAGTGGTTAGAGTGTGCCACGCCACGGGCCAGCGTTCAAATACCGGCCTAACAAGTTGTCTGCATTTATATAGGTTAGGATAAAAATGCCAAACACTCCGTCTTCTCGGATATGACGTTAAATGCATGTAGGACCCGTGTACTGCCTGGATGTTGCGTGCACGTTTAAGATCCCTACCGGTGGGTTGGAACTCCCACCGGGTTCGGCAAAATTCCCGGATAGCTGTAGACCTAATCTCCGGCGTCATGATTGGCCATAGCAGCGGAAATAGATAACGTAAAACTCAAAGATAAAAAAAGGTTCTTTTCATGAGTTATTAGGGTTGTATCATCGGCGTATTGCAGGATATAGGAAACGGGATTAAAATTCATGGGGTTAGAGTTGTATAGATCAATACAGAAAATGTTGTATAGAAGTGGAGAGAAAGGTGATCCTTGTGGAACACCTTGCTCAGGAGTGAGTTATTAATCAACAATTATTAAAATCGTTCAGAATTTTGAGGAAACAATTGTGTGAACGATGAACAAATATATCGTTGAGAATAAAAACAGGAAATCTGAAAAAATTGTAATAAATGTATTGGCAATGATAAGAGTAAATCTAATAGAAAGTGTAAGAAAGAAGAAGTCTTCAAATAATATTTTATATTCATTGCTTACATACGCATCCTTTCCCAATTTTGAATGCTCTAATAATTGTAAATTAACTGGACACAGTTTTCAAACTTTGTACAAAATAAATGAGAAATAGTAAGGTGAATCTTATTCTGTTTAGGTTAAGTGTACCTTTTAGGTTAGTTTGTTTCAATAGAAATAATAAAATCGTGCCTGAATCATCTACTAAAATTACATCTAAAATTACAAACGCTAGGTAATATTTTGATGTCATGTACTGACTTTTCATAGCAACTACTATTTTGGTGATTTTTTAAGTTCTTTTTCTTTATCATTTTTAAGCAATAATTAGATTAAATCGGAATAAAATATGAAAAAACTGCTCTGAAATATTTTTATTAACTAAGAGAACCATTTTAATTCTATTCTGACCATTTAAATTCAGTATTGGAGATAGAAATTCAAATTGAAAAACCTTACCTTGGAAATTCCCTATGATGCGTCTTAAAATGGGACACACGGTATAATTACAGGGAATTTTTCTTTTCAGTATACATAGTCGTTAATTTTTAAGAGTTTAATCCAAAGCTCTTAACGACTGTTTTCCACTCCCAGACTAAGCATGAAGTAAAATTTCGAGTTTAGAAAAGCCCCGTGAAAATTTGTCGAGGGTCGCGCAGCGACCCGAGACAAATTTTCTGGGCTTTTCTAAACTCGAAATTTTACTTCATGCGCCACGCGTATAAAATACTGATTTTAAGTGATGATCAAAATATTCTTAGAAGTACTTAATTTTCTTTTACCACTTTTATTTAAACTTTTAAATGAAGTGATGAAACAAAGTTAAGTGTTTTATTATTATTTCATATAAAGATGTACCACAAATTTTCTGGGCTTTTCTAAACTCGAAATTTTACTTCATGCGCCACGCGTATAAAACACTGATTTCTAGTGAAGTTCGAAATATACTTCTAAATCAGAATTAAAAATAAACTGCTAAAGCAGGATTATAAATATACTGCTAAACAATAATATTTTGAAATCTTTGGTTTGGTTAGCATTCACTTTGTGGTACATCTTTATATAAAATAATAATAAAACACTTAACTTTGTTTCATCACTACATTTAAAAGTTTAAATAAAAGTGGTAAAAGAAAATTAAGTACTTCTAAGAATATTTTGATCATCACTTAAAATCAGTGTTTTATACGCGTGGCGCATGAATTAAAATTTCGAGTTTAGAAAAGCCCAGAAAATGTTCACGGGGCTTTTCTAAACTCAAAATTTTACTTCAGGCTTAGTCTGGGAGTGGATAACACTCGTTTAAATCTTCACATTGATCTCTTTAAAAAAACAACGAATATCTCAAGATTTACAGCATATAATTGGGATATGTATACTTAAAAGATAAACTCCCTGTATAATTATATATCCATGGTGAGATTTTTTTAAAATCTAAATTGACCATAATTAGACAAACATATTTTACCCAGAGTTGAGGTTATGAGTTTTCAAAATAAAGTTTTCCTTCAAAAATCATTGGGGTTTGAGTTAAAATTGACTTCTTTTCGGACTCGTACAACACCCTACGGCGATCGTTAACATCATTGTAAATGTCTGTTGTTTTATTGTTATGTTTAAACTTGATATGTGAAACTGTCATCTACCAAGTTTTTTTACACTATTTGTTTTATAGTGCGTGTTATTGTCTTTTTTTTTATTTATTTGTTTTTTGTTCTATTTTTTTTTTGTATTTACGTAATTATGTATTGGCCTTCCGTTTTAATAAAGATTAAAAAAAAAAATCTTTTTTAGATAAAAAAAAATTAAATGGTTTTAAATTTAGTTGAAATTTGCACTATTTTTAATATTAAGAATATGAATTTGTGTTAAGTAGTCCAGCAGACGATGCTACTTAAAAAAATGAGCATGGCGTTTACGCTGTCGAATATTGTTGTACTGAAAACTAAAATGTTTTTAGATATAAATGAATCACTCTGTAGAAAAACTGTACAATATAAAATTATTTCCATTTTGTCTGTATGGTAGATATTGTATGTTAATTTGTATTGTGTTTCTTCAGGCTTCTATAGATGATAGATGTCGCTATAAGATAATTTATATATTAAAAATCTCTCAAGTAATAAAATAATACGAAAACATACGCCACGGTCGGAGAGTACTCGTTAGAGCATTAAATGGCGCAAAAGGAAGAAGAAATCGAAAATGATGTGTTTTGTTTGGTGGAAGAAGAGGTGCGATGTGCCTCGGAGGTGTTGTTGTTGTTGTTGGGTGCGTAGGACTTGTTCGTGAGGTGAGATTTAATCAGTTTGCATTGTGGTCTTGTGAAGGCCGGTGGCGTGACGTCACGCCGATCATCAATAGGTCATTAAATCATTATCTGCATCAATGACCCGACCTGCCACTGACCCAGCCGTTAAACTCGCACATCAGGATGTGTGATGTTCTGCACCAGCGAGATACACACTCTGAGTACAATACCAAAACACACCAACGGACAGAGAGTTTTCTCTACGCGACTAAATTGCCCCGGTTCACGTTTTGGTCTACTTAACATCAAGGCATTTTACCAACACTAACATAGATCGTTGATAATTTCACTACACTTTAGATGAAATGCTTATCAAAATGAGTCTCGGTGAGATCAAAACATACAAGACATTTTTCTTTGAACGTTACATATCCTGATGCAAAATCTGGCATTCGTTGTTTTTATAAAAATGTTCAATTTGAAGCTACTAACGAGTATTTCCATTCCTTGATTAAGCATGAAGTAAAATTTCGAGATTAGAAAACCCTGAAAATTTGGTTTGGTTGTGTAGCGCGCATCTATAAAAATTTGACGTGTGTAAGATATATGTATTATGAACACCAATAAATTATTATTATTATTATTATTATTATTATTATTATTATTATTATTATAACGTGAGCCTCAAAGTTTAAATCTTAATCCAGAGTATTCATGAATCCAGAATCCAGAATATTTTTGTTGCTTGTATTTTTTGGGGGGATTCCTGAAAATTTATACATTCTTAAAAATCTCACATTGCTGTTTAATGAAATTATTTTTACATTTAATTCAATTCTTTCGCAGTTTTAACACGCTGGCTGCCTTGTGAATCAAATACGATTCACGTTAAATGAAAATCACCATATGTTAAAACATTGCGGCAATCAAGGTGTTAAAACATTCAGTAAAATAAATAATTAGTGTAAGCGCCTGTATACGCACATCAAAACCCTTCAACCAAAAACTGAAGTTGTGAATTATACAGGAGCAACGGACGGTTATTAAACTTTTATATTTTTAAGTATAAATGAAATTGCCAATTCTTGGTTGCAGAAAACTTCAAACATTAAAAGTGCGATTCATTTCGCAATCTACAACAAGTTAGTCTTACAAAGACTATATCAAACACTCATTGAAACAACTACTTCCCGGGCTAATACCCCGACGGACATTGAATTATACAACAAGTGTTTGCTGTTACATACAGTAACCTACTGCAAATGTAACAATTTGGGTCAAATTATTCAGGCCATCTATAGACGCGTTTCGAGATTTATCTCTCATCAGTATAGCTTTGCCATTCCCTCTAAACAATTTGACACCTTAAACTGACGGTCACGTTACCGTTCAAATATAAGTATAAATGAGTGTTTGATATAGTCTTTGTAAGACTAACTTGTTGTAGATTGCGAAAGGAATCGCACTTTTAATGTTTTATATTTTTGTTTATTGCATTTTCTTCTGAGATTCCTAAATTCTTTTATATTCATATATTTTTGTTCCTTGCATTTTTTTTCTGGGATTCCTGAATTCTTTTACATTCTTAAAAATCTTTCAATGTTGTTTAATAAAAGTATGTTTAAATTTATTTTAATTAGTTAGCAGTTTTAAAAAAAAATATGAGTAGGTATATAATTTAATCTCAGAAGACTCACATCTAATACGCACCTAAAAATTACCATTAAGACACTCGAAGAGCAAAGAACATAACAGACGAGTGGACAAGTCCCGGAGTTCCCACGCCTCAGTTTACGAATACATAAACATAAATTATGAGTCCCGTGTGTCGTGCACCGGAGGAGCAAGCCTTTGCATTTACCTGCACTGCCTCTAAATTAGAGTGATTAGACCTCTATTTGCCAGAGGGAAAAAACGCCACCATGCCCATGCCCCCCATTCCTATCTGACATCGTGTTATTATTAATAATGCTGAATCTAACAATTCACGTCCATCAACGGCGATTTAATAACAGCACAGAAAGAAGAAAATGGAAAGTTATTTAAATTTTTGCACATTCTTTGCAGAAATAAAGAAGGGATTGTGATGTGGGTTATTTATTGCTTCACGCTTATCATAATTGCTAAAATGATTTAATTTGCATTTCCTTCAAGATTTATTATGTATTTTAAGAATTTATTATATGAATAATTGTGTTCATTAATTTATCTTTGCTATTATATCATAGTATACAGGGTGTTCGTATTTCGACAGACTGTATGGAGATCTCCGTTATTTCAAGAGATATAGAGTCGGTTAACAAGACCAAAATTGCGTATTTTAGCGCCCAATAATAATCTGAAATATTTTTTTTGTTTTTTATTTATTTGTCAAATCAACGGAAGTTATTTACAAAAATACATAAAAATAAACATGAATTACAATAGCAAAGGTATAAAGCTTAAAACTAACTTAAATCTAATAACTAGGGCTTAAAAAATGTCACCTATACAGTCTGTTGATTCTGCATATTTTGTAAACTCGTATTTTGTTGTAATTTTCTTTTTAGTTCACTTCAACATATCAACTTTAGTTTATTTTATTTACGAACATTTTTCCAAATATTTTATTTTTCAAATATTTTATTATATTTTAAATTCAAATCAAATCAAATCAACGGTAGCCATTTAAAAAATGCTGATGTGTCCATCATAGTACTTTCCCCTGTAAATTGCGTATTAAATCACTTTTAAAATATTTGTAGCATTATTATTTTCAAAATGCCTTCAACTTTTTGATAACTACAACTTTTATTTGAAACATTTTTCAATTGGATCAACACGTACTGACACAAACCAATGACTAGATAAAAAACACTATTTATTGAATATCTCAAAAACTAAGAGTGCTATGACCAAAAGTAAGAATACAAAAAATCTTTAACATTTTATTACCTACAAATTTGGTTTGGCCGCTCCGCGCTTCGCGCTACGCGACCAAACCAAATTTTCAGGCTTTTCTAAACTCGAAATTTTACTTCATGCTTAGTCTGGGAGTGGAAAACACTCGTTTGAAAGTTCAATTTAAAATATTTGCAAAAACAACGAATATCTGATGATTTACAGCGTATCCAGTATATTGAGATATGTACATATACTTAAAAAAAGAACTGTCTGTATATCTGAGATTGTAATAAATAATATGCAGTGTACAAATTTTTTTTTGGCACTAGAAAAAATCCAGGGCTGAAAGGTTAAAGTTACAATTTTATATTTTTGTAAAAAGTGCCTTGGAAACACTTAAGAAACTCACTCAATTGACAACAGTAGGGTCAGTAAGTGATGACATTATAGTTGAGTAACTGACTCAGTTAACAAACGGTTCAGTAAGTGATGACGTCAAAAATGACTTAAACATTTGATCTTCGAATACACTGAAAAAGCATTACCCTTATTGACGACGATTTTCATTCTGAGGTCTTCAATTGTTATTGGCCTTATTTTTGTTCACCCTGTATTATAAAAATTTAATTTAAGATTTTGATTGAGCAACGTCCTGGCTGCGCCACTGTTTTAATCAAATCATTGTATGTGAATGATTTCATAAAATATACAGGGAGTTTTTCTTTTGAGTATACACATCCCAATTGTATGCTGGAATTATTCAGGTATTCTTTCTTTCTTTAAAATAGTTTAACCTAAAGCTTTAAACGAGTGTTTTCCACTCCCAGAATAAGCATGAAGTAAAATTTCGAGTTTAGAAAAGCCTGAAAATTTGGTTTGGTCGCGTAGCGCGTAGCGCTACGTGACCAAACCAAATTTTCAGGCTTTTCTAAACTCGAAATTTTACTTCATGCACAATGCGTATAAAACACTGATTTCAAGTAAGGTTCACTTGTTCACAATATTTTAGTGGTTTCAGTGCTTAATACGCGTGGCGCATGAAGTAAAATTTCTAGTTTAGAAAAGCCTGAAAATTTGGTTTGGTCGCTCCGCGCTTCGCGCTACGCAACCAAACCAAATTTTCAGGCTTTTCCAAACTAGAAATTTTACTTCATGCTTAGTCTGGGAGTGGAAAACACTCGTTTAAAGCTTTAAATTGAACTCTTAAAAAACCGTATGCATAAAGTAAAAATTCCCTGTATAATATTTCTCTTAATTAATAAATTCTCATATACTTGATGATTATAAACCGTTATAATTGGACGTAACCCATGTACATAATATCCGCAAATTAATAGAATATATTATAAGACAATTGCCGGGCACCCTAAAATAATTCACAATAGCAGAAACTGTTAAACCCAATGCCCTCATCATCCGTCGAAGCGAGGGAGGATATTAAACCCGTTGACCCTATACAGGGATCCCAGTTTATCAAATCGGAACGTATCACGTTATACACAGTCCACTATTCCATCAAAATTTATGGGCCGACTAGACCCTTTTCAACCCCCTCACCCCTTTTCCACGATAAAGGATAAAGATAGGGAAATTTTAGTACTTGACCCAAAACAAAAACTAACAGGTTTATTCGCACTATAAAACGAATTGCGCCTACCGAATGATGCCATAATTAACATTTTATTGTCATTGCCCGCCATAAACTCACCGTCAACCCGGCTGCCATGGCATGGCATTCTCCTCCGTCATTATTTATTCTAGTCTAATTGATTATATTGTCGGGGTTTTATTGCGGTAGCCGTTTCTTTTACGTTCGACACTTTGCGAGCCGCATTTGCATACGGTTGATTAGATTGAGTGACTAATCGTGTTCTCCTGTCCTCTTGTGGAATACGGAGAGATATGCGTACACATAACGGAGGATTAAAAATTTAACTACCGGGTTTTAAAAATAATGCGTTATCTGGACACGTGTACAAATGGACATTAAGAGCGTATCTGGTTGTAAAAGTCGGACGATATTGTGGTCATTATACCCGAAGTGAGGACATTGATATAAAAACGTGTTTTCGTGTTCGTTTATTTTCTTCCATCAGGATTATTTCTCTTTTTAATCTCTCCTGGATTATGAAACATTTTCTGTACAATACCAAAAATACATAGGTATTCTTTTAATATATGGTCCGCGAAATATATTAGAAACTTTGTATTGTGTGAAGGCGTCTACTTCGTTATATATGTTAATTTATCAAAAAAACGTTTTAACTTTGTTTGTATAACAACTACATACCAATCAAATTAAATCAGCACTTCATGTTTGATTTTTTGATATTTTGGAAATATTTATTCATTTGAAGTAAATACCGGAAAACCGATTTTATCCAAAAGATCACTGACCCTACGACAAAAAATACAGTGACGGACGACATAAACATTACCAATATATTTGCGACCTACTTCAACCAAACATACACAATGACAGAACACACAGATTACGACAACGACTTCCGTGACAATGTTAACTCTTGGCATTTACAAAAAAAATACAAACAATCGCGGGCCGGATTCATGCAAGTCGCGGGCCGGATTTGGCCCGCGGGCCGTAGTTTGGAGACCACTGATTTAGAGGATGGGGAATTTGGGTGGTTTTAAACGACGTATGTTTAAAACCACCCAAATTCCCCATCCTCTAAATCAGTGGTCTCCAAACTACGGCCCGCGGGCCAAATCCGGCCCGCGACTTGCATGAATTCGGCCCGCGATTGTTTTTATTTTTTTTTGTAAATGTCATATTTTGAAATATTGTAACAATTGTTCCTTAAATTTTTCATAATTTTATAAAATTAATCGGATCTTGGCCGACTTTATTATGTAGAATTGTATTTGTGGCCCGCGAAGAAGATCATTTGGAGACCCAGGCTCTAAATGATGCTATAAAGGAGGAAAAATACTTCGAAAATCTTGAAAAGGGAAAAAACACTTCTCCTGGTTACGACAAAATTCCTAGACTCATCCTAAAATCCCTTCCAACAAACATCCACACCTACATATTCCAGATTTTTAACCACATATATTCCACTCAGGTCATTCCATCGGAATGGAAAAGGGGTATAATTACATGCATTCCCAAACCCGGAAATGATCCTTTAGATCCTTGCAACTATCGCCCTATTACCCTTCTCCCTGTCCTTGGAAAGCTATTTGAAACAATTTTAAAAAACAAACTTTTGGCCTGCTCAGCTGACCTCATCCCACCCTACCAATTTGGATTCCTTAAAACCGCTCCACAACTCTACCTTTAACTATCCTCACATCCAACTGCCAAACAGCAAGCCTCGAAGGTCGCAAATCTGCCATTCTATTTTTAAATATCAAAAAAGCGTTCGACTCCGTCTGGCACCGGGGCCTGTTGTTTAAATGCAGCTCCCTGAATGTACCTCCTCACCTAATTAACCTTCTAGACAGTTTTCTTTATAATAGATCCCTTCAAGTCAAAATACGCCAGTCTGTCTCCAACTCCTTCACACCGGAACAGGGTTTACCTCAAGGCTCCCCTCTTTCACCTTCCTCTATAACCTCCTCGTTCATGACATCTACAATCCTGATCCCAACTATATAAATAAATCCGCCTATCCTCTTCTTTATGCCGATGATACTGCACTAATCGCGCATGCTGCCACACTCCCTAAAGCCCTTAGCACTCTACAGGGCCTGATCAATTCGATACAAACATGGTTCGCGAAATGGCGAATATCAATAAATCCCAACAAATCCCAGCTCTTGATTCCTTTTCACCGATCAAACAACTCCCCTTTTACAATTTCCATAAATAATCACATAATACATCCCTCAGCCACGTGTAAATACCTAGGTATCCATTTTGATCCAAAATTCATATTCAAGAACCACTCCATAATCCTAAAAGCAAAAGTCAAGAATCGGGCGGCACATTTCAGAAGCCTGACCTTCAAACAGCAAGGAATAAGTACCAGAATAGCTGTACATATATACAAACTGATATGCCGCCCCCTACTTGATTATGCTGCCATCCTTTCCCATAACCCCCACCCAGTCACCATTAAAAATTTGCAGATAGCGAAACGATCGGCCCTTAGAGTGCAAACTAAAATCCGTCACCCCCAAAATTCACTGTTCAATCCCTCGAACATACTACTGTATGAATTAACCAATATTGTTCCATTCAAATTCGCCTCTCCCAACTTGCAGAAAAATTTGCCTCAAATCCCATTCACCATAATTTCCTAGACCCCTCTGTATCCCCCGAAATAAAAATATAACCCCAAAACGCAAACATCCCTCCTCTACCATATTCGATTGCATTTCAACATTTCATGACATTAGCGATCATAACTATTAAAGAACAGTTCTACCTTGACACTACTGACGACATTAACAATCATGACCTTTTTTTACACCAAATAAGACAGCGACACACATAAATAAATTCAGGCGGAAAGACCATTGGTCGATAGCCAATTGACAGATAGATTTTTATTTAATGTTATAGTTATTTGTACATACTTATTATTTGTTTGTTGTATTAACTGTTAATATCTGTCAATAAAGATATGTATATATATATATATATATTCATTTGAATATGATAAAAAAATTTGATTAAAACTAGTGAAGGGAATAAACAAGATATTTTTATAATATTTTTTTATATCGATTATTATAACAATATAAAAATCGATATAATAACTATTTTTTTCTCCTATTTCGTGTACTGTAGTGATGGTATAATTATAAAAATAATCGAATATTTTGACATTGCTGGAATGATTTAAGTATATATTAATCAAATTAAATCAACAGTTTATTGTAACGTCCGATCATTTGTAAAATGAACCTGAGTTAGATGTAAAACTTAAACATATGTGATTAGTATATTCTATTTCTATTGAAAGTGAGTGGGTAGTTATGCTACCCTCCACTGCGACAGCAAGGATCTATTGTGGCTCACAATTAAGGTCGAACATCCGACCTTACAGTTCACCTTCCAAGTCCATCTTCTTGATGAAGTCAAGGATCTTGTCAGGTGAAGTTTTCTCCAGGTCCTTCAGGTTTAGCTTTGGTGTGCCAAACACCGTGGTCCTGATCTGGTCGCCAGCTGGACAGGCACATATGACGTGCTCTGCTGTTTCATCATCCTCTAGGCATAGGCGGCACTCAGTGGTGTCGCTCAGTCCTAGTTTGTTAAGGTGATGCCTTAGACGGCTGTGTCCAGTGAAGAGAGCAGTTAATGTGTGAACATCTGATCTGCTCAGCTTCAACCATGAGGCCGTCCTGGCCGCAGATGGTCCACTTGTTACCGCTCTGAAATGTCTCATCCCAGGGCGGTTTTGCCAGAAATCCTGTGCCTCGTGTCTCATCCATCCGTTGTTACGGTCTCTAGCTGTTGATCTGGGTATCCCCAGAGCGGGTTCTGGTCCGATGTAGGCTGTACGCGCCCCCTCTCTGGCTAGGGAATCGGCTAATTCGTTTCCCTCCACGCCAGAGTGGCTTGGCACCCACATCAGACTGACCCCGTTTACCTGTGCCACTTGGCAGAGGGCTTCCTTGCAGTTCCGTACAGCCAGCGAGGAGCATCTAGAAGATGCCAGGGCCCTAAGGGCCGCCTGGCTGTCCGAACATATTTTTATTGTCCTGCCCGCCTAACCCTTTGAAAGGATTTCGTGGGCGCACATTTCAATGGCGTATATTTCAGCCTGAAGTATGGTAGCATACCTGCCAAGGCTGTAGTAAAGTTCAGTCCTTGGTCCGACGACTGCGGCTCCTGTTCCAGTGGACAGTTTTGAGCCGTCAGTGTACCAGTAGGAGTCAGCCTTTTCTGGGGTGATTTTGTGTCGCTCCCAGTCGTCCCTGCTTGGGAACAGGACCTTGTACGGCTGATCCTCGCAGTAGTCCGTGACTGCGTAGTCAGTCCTCATACTCAGGGTGTCATCCGCCTCAATGGCAGTTGACAGCCCATTTGGTGTGAAGACTATCACCTTCGGATCCAATAGGGCCGCGTGGTGATATCGATACGTTGCCAATCTGGCCTCGCCCTGTATTAGGATATGCAGGGGGGTGAGGTTCAGTAGCATTTCTAGCGCCGCTGATGGGGTAGTGCGTATGGCTCCAGTTACCGCCACTGTCGCCATTCTCTGCAGTGAGGAGAGCCTTGATATGGCCGTTTTTCGAGTTGTAATCGGCCACCAGGCGATACTGCCATAGGTTATTATTGGTTTTATGACCGAACCATATAGCCAGTACATTTGCTTGGGGTTTAATCCCCATGACTTCCCGCAAATTCTATGGCACGTCCACAGGGCGTACCTTGCTTTGCGGATTGTCTTGTCCAAGTGGGAGTGATTAGTATATATCGTATCCCTAAATTAGTACTGAGACAAGTCAAAAATCCCAAAGGGAATCGTTATTTTTTCTTTTTTTTAAATCCACTTGCATCCACCGATTTTTAAGAAATCTAGTCGTCATCTTCATACAAACAATGAGCACAAAAAAATTATATCATAAATTTTAAAATTATTGTAGTTATGAGCAAAAAATATGTAAGTGCTGTCATTTCATTATTTTAATAGACCATCGTTTTAAGCTTTTAATACTCGACAATTGGTTCATACTAAAAAATCAAAACCGAGTTCGCCTAGTTCGATATCTGAACGTGAGTAAGAAATGTATAGTTTAAACTTCTAATTAAATCAAAATTTTATAAGCGTGGCGCATGCTGAAACAACTTAAAAGCATGTTGAGAAATAAAATTAAACACAATATTAAGAAATGCCAACTATGATTTCTAAAGACTCAAACTAACTTTGCCATATTTGTTTGCCCCTTCCTGAACGAAATTCTGGCTACGTCTATGCTAACAACCCGTATTTTTTTCGATTTTTCTATTAAATATTATGTGAGTTTTATTCGAGAGAAAATCTGGAAACATAGATTGACCGCAAGGCTCAATTAGTTTGTCTCATAAGACAGGGTTGTATGCTATTTGTTACATTTTCCAATTACATATCTTTAGGTTACATGCAGTTCAAGGAAGTTACAAATGTTACAAAACCTTGTAAAAGTTCAACAATCATAATTCACAATTATATGTTCATATCAAATTATTTTTAGGCTTCTATCTACGCGGAATATTTGTACCAATTATTAAGTACCATAAAGTACATTTACATAAAAAATATAATTATTTATTATATTATAAAAGCAATATCCAGCTTAGTAGAAATTTCGCAATGAAAATAACCATTTGTTTTTAGAAACTTTTTATTCTTATTTTCAAGCTAAGTACTGATGCAATGTAAAATTAATATATGGCAATATTATTCTTGTTTTTAATAGTAGCTAATTTTAGATTAAAATATTACGTAATTTTAAGTTAAAATATTAGGTGAACACTTGTTTGGTTTTATATTATTATATTGAGTTTCCTGGCACGTGTTTAGGTCAATAACGACCATATTTTATTTATTTATTTATTTATTCTCTCACGAGAAACCCCTTTTACAAAGAATATGTACAAAATAATAACAATAATATATAAAAATTGATAAAACGTATTAACATTAATAACTAAAATTTAATAATTGGTGGTAATAATTACAGCAATTATTCTATATAGAAATAACAAAATCTAAAAACAATAATAACATAAGGAAAACTAATAATGAAATTGATTTATTATCCTAAAATATTTTGCATGCTACTAAATCTAAAACTCCTTAGAGGACTGTTAAATATATCAAACCATTCACAGTTGTTATATAAATTAGCGAGTCTCATTATACGATCAATGGAGTTGTTGCGACCAAAGTTCGAAGAGATTTTTCGTTCGCGAAATAGTGGTCTTGATCGTAATAAACGGCTGTTGGCGGAAAAGTAAAAATCCAGATATTTTAAAATATCTGGACAATCAATGGAGCCGTTTATGAGGCTATGCAGAGTACTCAGATCGTTGATCCGTCTGCAGGATTCCAGAGTATGCATCTGTAACAGGTCCTTTATGTCAGTGTAATTCCCTGGACTATGTGTCCTGCCTAGTTTGTGCTCCATTATTCTGAGAAATTTATTTTGGATAATTTCCAGCGATTTGCAGTCTGCGATAGTATAGGGTGACCATAATACTGAAGCATACTCTAGATGACAACGAACTAAGGAACAATACAAAGTTTTCAAACACTTTACATTAAATTGTTTCCCAACATGCCAGACAAATCCCCACATTTTCTAAGCTTTATTACGGATTTTTGCTATATGTGTTTTAAAAGATAAGCCTTCATCAAACAAAACTCCCAAATCCTTGACTTCAGATACAGGCGTAATGGAGGAACTATCAATAGAGTAGGTATGAGCAAATTTCGTTAACTTTCGGGAGAATGATATCACGTAACATTTATTTATATTTAATAAAAGTTGGTTACGTACACACCAATCATTTATGTTGTTGATGTCTTCTTGAATAAGTTTGCAGTCCTGAGTTGTTTCTACCCTTCTAAACAATTTTAAATCGTCAGCAAACATCAGAAAGTTACAATTTTTAATTACCAGTATCCAGTATGGATATCATTGATAAATTTTCAAAGGAATTACAGAAATAACTAATTAAAGATCAAGAAAACATTCGTTGCTTTATTATAATAGTTCAATTTAAAGTTTTAAACGAGTGTTATCCACTCCACGGTTAAGCATGAATCAAAAAAGCCTGAAAATTTGGTTCGGTCACTCCGCGAAACGGGGCGACCAAACCAAATTTTCGGGCTTTTCTAAACTCGAAATTTTACTTCACGCGCCACGCGTATAAATCACTGAAGTATTGTTAAATTAACAATACACTCTTAAATCAGTGTTAAAAATATACTGCTAAAGCAGGATTAAAAATATACTGCTAAACAAGAATAGTTTGAATTTTACAATATATCAGTGTTTTATACGCGTGGCGCATGAAATAAAATGTTGAGTTTGGAAAAGCCTAAAAATTTGGTTTGGTCGTAATATTTCAGTGTTTTATTTTTGATATAAATAAAACACCTAACTTTTTCATACCACTTTTATTTACTAACGAAAGTAAAATTTTATGTTTATTTACTGTTACATAATAATCTAAGTGATTTATATTAAAATAATTAATAACAGTATATTTTGAACTTCACTTCAAATCGGCGTTTTACACGCGTGGCGCATGAAGTAAAATTTCGAGTTTAGTAAAGCCTAAAACTCTGGATTTGCCGTCACTCGCTTCGCTCGTGACGGCAAATCCAGATTTTTAGGCTTTTCTAAACTCGAAATTTTGTGTAATTGAGATATGCATACTTAAAATAAAAAACTTCCTGCATAAAATACATAGAAAGTTAGATAATATTTCATAAGTTATTCAAAACATTAGTAGTATGAAATAAGTTGATTTGAACAAAAGTACATATTTTTAACTTTTTAAAACAGCATAAAATACTAGGAGTATGGAATAAGTTGATTTGAACAAACGTACATATTTTTAACTTTTAAAAACGGCATAAGTTTCTAGTTAATAGAGCTATAGAAAAGTATAATATTTACATTTTATAGATTTCCTTGAGAACTGCAAGTTTTATTTAAATAAATATTGAATATTAACAGTATTTTAGGAAATATTAGCAAGAAATAAGGCATGCGCCTGGCGTATAAAACACTGATTTATTGTGAAGTTTAATTGTGTTGAATTTGTGTTGTGTTATTTTACTATTTAGTTATGTTTAAATTGTATCAATAATTCTACATTTCGCAAAAGTTCAATCAGCTGTAGTTGTGTAAATAATGAAAATCTGACCTATGTTTATTTTTTAGCCTATTGTCTTCAAATGAGCCCCTAAACAAGATGCGACATTTATTTACACCTATCTGAATCATCCTGTATAGACCACCCTGTATATAATAAACATTAAGAACGCATCCGTGTAATAAAATTAAAATCATCACTGACCTATGTTTATTTATTAGCCTATTGTCCTCAAATGAGCCCCTGAACAAGATGCGACATTTGTTTACACCTATCTGAATCATCATGTATAGACCACCCTAAATACATAATAAAATTCGAAAACGCATCCGTGTAATAAAATTAAAATCATCACCTGTTATGTAAAGATGCAATCGGGATAATTACGTTTTCAGCGTGGCAATTTGGGGATTGTTAAAAGGACGGCTTGAAGGAGGGAAACGTCCATCAGGAGCTTACGCACCGTATTATTAGGGCATTATGAGATACATTTAAAAAAAACGAGCGAGACAAAGAGAGAAACACTCGACGCCACTCATAAAATCCGATAATTAAATTCAATTCTTTTATTGTTTGCTGGATTTTCATTACTGTTTCCTGTTAAACGTGTACACGTACACGCGCACTATTTAAATTTAAATTACAGCAACGGCAGTAAATAGATGAATTGTGTGTGAAACGTTCAAACACAGACTGTTCTACCAGTATTGATTAATGGAATTTTATTACTGGTAGTTTTTTCAGCGGAGTTTTTTTTTATTGTAAAAATGTATAGTGTTTTTTTATTCATTATCCCAATATGAATAAAAAATCACTATACATTTTTACAATAAAATAAACTCCGCTGAAAAACTACCTGTAATAAAATTACATTAATCAATTTCTAATAACGTTTCCCATACTGACTTTTTTTTTTTAACATTTCGCCTATATTGGGATATTTTCTTCTGTCCACGAGCCAATCTCTTGTGCACACACCTGTAAACTAGGTTTTCGATAAAAAAAAACGCCCAACGCCATAACTCTGTTATTTATTGATCGATTTGAATGAACTAAAAAACAAAGTCTCAATACCATAAATTGACACAAATTATCAATTTTTTCAAAATTAACTTCATTGCCAAATAAAAATCAACTTTGAATTTTTAAATGGCTGCATATACTTTTCTTATTTTATTAAATTGGATATTGTTTTTCTGAATCCAAATATGCTTGATATGTTGATTTTAATTTAATATTTATGCTAGAAAAAATGTATAATAAATCTTGTTCACGATTTTTTGGCAGTAAATGTGTTGTGCCTTGAAACAAAATTGGACTTTTAAGACTGATCAAAATTTATAAATAGAATTAGTATGTATAAACAGCTTAGAAGATTCAACACAATTTGTCAACCAACCGAACAAAATAATGGGTAGTATTTTTGAAACTTGACAATATTTTAGTGCTTTGTACGCGTGGCGCATAAAGTAAAATTTCGAGTTTAGAAAAGATCCGTGAAAATTTGTCTCGGGTCGTGTGTGCCTTGTAAAAAAAACTGACAAATGTCGTTTATTGTGAGGTTATGCCATTAATAATAACGAAACAACAAATAAGTACCTACGTTACAACTTTATGTAGAATAAAATAAAGGAAAAATGTAAATATTATGTTATTTCAATATTTCAATTATGACTTATTTTTTTAAGTGTATTTAGAACTTCACAACATTTCAGTGTTTTATACGCGTGGCGCATGAAGTAAAATTTCGAGTTTAGAAAAGCCCCGTGAAAATTTGTCTCGGGTCGCTGCGCGACCCTCGACAAATTTTCTACGCGGGGCTTTTCTAAACTTGAAATTTTACTTCATGCTTAGTCTGGGAGTGGACCGTCAAGATTTTCAACATGTCGAGATTTTCGATATTTCTAGATTTTTGTCGATTTTTTCACAGTTTGTTGTTATATTAAATGCAACTTTAATATTTAATAAACACTGTTTTTCATAGGAATAGAATATTAACCCATTAAGAGCCGAGCAAATTATAAAGTTTACTCTAAAACTTGATTTTAGGTAAAATTTTGCATCTTTTTCTGTGATTTCAATGATTGATTTATTATATTACATACGTCGATTTTATAAAAGAGTTAAATTTAAAGTTCGAACAAGTGTTTCCACTCCCAGGCTAAGCATGAAGTAAAATTTCGAGTTTAGAAAAGCCCCGCGTAGAAAATTTGTCGAGGGTCGCGCAGCGACCCGAGACAAATTTTCACGGGGCTTTTCTAAACTCGAAATTTTACTTCATGCGCCACGCGTATAAAACACTGACATTTTGTGAAGTTATAAATACACTCTCTACACTCTTTATGGGTAGACGGGGTTTTCGCGAATATATATATATATATATATAAATACACTTAAAAAAATTAGTCATAGTCAAAATATTGAAATAACATAATATTTACATTTTTCCTTTACTTTTATTCTACATTAAGTTGTATCACATGATCACATGATTCATGTTAACATTGAAACCCAAATTACACATCAATAATAGACAACGTGATAATTTTAACTGGCATTCCTCAAGGAACAGTTCTGAGCCCAATTTAATAAAATATTAATTTTATAGTAAATGAAACAAATAAATGTTTTAATTTCAAATTATCTCCCATTGATCACATCATACATGTTAACATTGAGACCCGTAATAAACATCAAAAATAGACAACGTGATAATTTTAACTGGTATTCCTCAAGGAACAGCTGTGAGCCCAATTCAATAAAACGTTAAGTTTAAAATAAAACAAATAATTATTTAAATTTCAAAGTGGTCTTCATTGAACACATGATACATGTTAATATTAAGACCTGCATTAAAAATTAAAAATGGACAACGTTATTATTCTTATAAAACACGGTTTGATTTTCTTTCTTCACGAATTTATTTTTCACTGTTAGATGTACATTTCAGTTAATGAAAATATGTACATAGTACTCGAAATGTATATCTTAAGAGTGAAAAATAAATTCGTAAAGGAAGAAAATCAAACGGTGTTTTATTAGTGATTGATTACTTCACATAACTCAAAACAAACAGTGAATATGTTATTATTCTAACTGACCTTCCTCCAAAAACTATTCCGGGATTAATTTAAGAAAGTTTATAGATGATAAATGTTAACATTAAGTGCAGCATTCAAAATCAAATATAAACAACGTTAAAATGTTAACCGGTGTTCTTCAAGGAACTGTTCTAGGACCGATTCAAGAAAATATTAAGGTTTTTTTTGGCTTAGCTTAATCACATGATGGTAGATTTAATAATAGAATATAAAACACTGAAATTTTGTGAAGTTATAAATACAGTTAAAAAAATTTGTCACAATCGAAATATTGAAATAACATAATATTTACATTTTTCCTTCACTTTTATTCGACATTAAGTTGTAACGTAGGTACTTATTTGTTGTTTCGTTATTATTAATGGCATAACCTCACAATAAATAACATTTGTCACTTTTTTACAAGGCACGCTTATTATAATTTTTGCAAAATATAATTTTAAATAGATTTCCAAAAAATCGACCTAAACATTAAACAAAAACAAGAAATTAAACGTTATTAGGTTTAGAATAGTAATGTCTAGTGTATTAAAAATTAAAAAAGTATAGGCAGCTATTTAAAAATCTTAAGTTGGCTATTATTTGGGAATGAAGTTATTAATACATTTGTATCTATAGAAAATCTAGTATTCTTCTTATATGTTATAACTAAATTTTCAGGCATGTCTAAACTTGAAATATTACTTCATGCTTAATCTGGCCGTGGAAAACACTCGTTTAATGCCTCCAATTGATTTTTTACTTTCCCCCGTATGTAATACAAAGGGAATGTATTGTTTTCGTGAAAATTTAGAATCAAAAATTTTAGCGGAAATATCCGTTTTGAGGTCCCCTGAGTCGAATAAGACCATTTTTGAAAAATGTATGTCTGTCTGTCTGTGTGTGTGACTGTGTGCGCTGTACCGCGAAAACCGCTAAAGATATCGAGATGAAACTTGAAACTTAAGCTTTTTGTTACAATCGAAAGAACTGAAAAGCTTTTGGTGAAAATCGGAAAACCGGAAGTGGTACTTTACTCCTAGCGTTTTTCAGTTTTTTCAGATTTTTTCAATAAATGTTCATCAAACAAAAAATTCTTTCAAATAAAAGTTGTAGATAATAACAAAATGAAAATATATTGTTTATTTAATTTTTGTCTTAGCACTCTTAGTTTTTGAGATATTTTAAAAGTTGTTTGTTTTATCTAGTTATTGAAGGTGTGACAGTGTATGTGTTGATACAATTGAAAAATGTTTTAAATAAAAGTTGTAGGAAATAAAAAACTAAAGATTTTTTGTGGACTCACTTTTTGTCATAGCACTCTTAGTTTTTAAGATATTTATTAAATAGTGTTTTTTTATCTAGTCATTGATTTGTGTCAGTGTGTGTGTTGATACAATTGGAAAATGTTTCAAATAAAAGTTGTAGGTAATAAGATATTAAAGATTTTTTGTGTCTTCACTTTTTGTCATAGCACTCTTAGTTTTTGAGATATTCAATAAATAGTGTTTTTTATCTAGTGATTGGTTTGTGTCAGTATGTGTTGATCCAATTGAAAAATGTTTCAAATAAAAGTTGTAGTTATCAAAAAGTTGAAGACATTTTGAAAATAATAATGATACAAATATTTTAAAAGTGATTTAATACGCAATTTACGGGGGAAAGTACTATGATGGACACATCACCATTTTTTTAAAGCGAATCTGTGTATACTTAAAAGAAAAAATTCCTGTATATGCACGTATAACTGCAAATTTCACTAAATTAGACAAATTTTAATTTTTCTAAAAACTTGATCGTAATCCTGCCTGCGACACTGTCCCAAGTGCAAGAAAGGGGGGGCTGAGCGATTTATCGCTGGCCAGCTGTTTGCACGATCGTGTTTCAGCAAAAGCGCGCAGGAAAAAAAAAGCGCTCACCGGCGAATGAAAAAAACTCGGCAATGGCTGCAGCGTGCATGCATGCGAAAGAGACCTTCGCGAACCAACAATAAGATCATAATCCCGTTTTCTTTCGTTCCTCCGTTCCGCGTATGAAATATTAAAGATTAAGTGTTTACCCTTCGAATTCGCCGGGAGTAAACAACTTAATTGGATCCGTAAATAATGGAAGATACACTTTACGGTTTTCTGATTCCCGATTCCGCGCCGACAACGGCGACTTGTTACCGGTGGAGCGAGCGCTCTCTTTTTCACCACTGAAATTCTTTCCACCAGACCAAATATTTTAATCATCAGTTGACTTATTTACTTATTATGTTCAAGAATAATTTAACGTTCTTTTTTTACAATTTATTATTACAAAATATAGGAATGTTATAAAATGTAGTGTAAAACTCTTTGTTGTTAACATTAAAAACTATGAGCAAACATGTACAGGGAATTTTTCTTCAAAGTACACATATAAGCTACCCAATAAATTTAGCTCCACCGACAAAACGGGCAGAAAAGAGGACACTTTAATATAAAAATCAATTGCGATCAACACAAGTACCGACCGCAAATTATAATAAAACATGATTAATGTATCGATTATTCATATCATTTATTTCTAGAGCTTACAGAGATAGAGCAACAAAATCAGAATATAAAATTATAAAAATCACATTTTTGAAAATAACTTTACAAGAAATACGACTAAAAGTATAACCACATTTAATGTTTATTTCTCGATTATCTACAACTTATATTTAAAAAAATGTCTATTATGTTAATCATTTACGAGATACAAAGAAAATGCTAAGAATAAACATAAACTCTAAGCAGTGGCGTAGCCAGGAAGGGGTTACGGGGGGTTAGAAACTCCCCCCCTAGTCGCTGTTATCAATTTTATTTTATCATTTTAAAATCGCCGCGTGTTTAAAATCATTGAAAAATTGTGAGTTAGTAAGCATCTGCACACGCCCTGATTTAACGCGAAATTATATTATAAATAGATGTTTTTTGTGCAAATTATATTATTCTGTCTAAACTGTTGTTTCTTTCTGCGCTTCAGTTAGAAGCCCCCCATGTACAAATCCTGGCTGCGCTAGTGACTCGACAAGTAAACATCCACTTTCAGTTTCCGCATTTTATTCAAAAGTTGACCAGTTCGAGATATTGTGAAGTAGAATCCAAATGCAAAATTTGATAAAAATCCCATGAGCCGTTTGGCTGAAATCTTTACACTCTGCGGGAGGGTTTGGAGCCAAATTGTTAATGTCCTCACATACAGTGTGATCAACAATGATTGTAGACAGGTTAAATTTCCCGCCAAAAAATGTTGGTACAACTGATTATATGAAAAGAAAATCCCCTAGATTGCTTTTCCTTTGGCGTAGCAAACATTTTTTTCCAAAATAAATTAAATATTTAATCATAACTATATATAAATATTTTACAATTTTAATTAAATATACAAAGTAAATTGAAGTGAGTTAAGGTTTTGTGTATTTTTAATAAACGTAGAGTTGCATCCCTAATTTTGTAATAAATGTTGAAAATGATGGCCTTCATTTTCTAGGCAAATGTTAACTCTACGTTTTTTATTTTGAAATACTCGTTGAAGCTCCTCCGGATTTATGTTCCTTATCTCTTCTTCAATTGCTGCTTTAAGCTCGTTTAAGGTATGCATTTGATTTTTAAAAACCATATTTTTTAAATGCCCGAATAAATAAAAATCGCACGGAGTGAGGTCTGGCGAACGTGGTGGCCATAATCCGTCGCTTACCAAGCGATCATCGTAAAATTCCCTCAAGTAATTTAATATCGCCAACGCAGTATGAGGAGTGGCTCCATCTTGCTGAAAATAACCCATTATCTGTTCGTCATCATGCAATTGATTCAAAAATTCATCTAGATTGAGTGTTCGGTAGCGCTCCGCATTGATTATTTCGTTGAAAAATATTGGGCCAATTATCCGACGTCTCGAAATTGCTACCCAATCACCAATTTTTTTGTGGATGTAAATCCGTTTCAATAAAAGTATGAGGATTTTCTGTAGCCCACGTACGATAGTTTTGGCTGTTCACATATCCTGACAAGTGAAACCACGCCTCGTCAGTAAACAAGGTCTTGTCCAACATACCATTATCATTTAAATTCTGATTAAACCAATTGCAATAATCAATTCTTTTTTGGAAATCAAGTGGCTAAAGTTGTTGAACTACCGGTGCAAATGCAGAATATTTTTTGCGGCTTTTATGCAACTCCCATACGATACTCCTGTAAAAGGATTAAACATTAAAATTTGTGCGCGCCTTCAAATTAAGAACATACTCGTTTGAGCTGAAAGTTTTCTTAAAGATTTTGCTGGGCTTTGTTCAAGTCGTTGTTGAATGTCGCCAACAACCTCTTCTGTTAAGATAGGCAGTCTTCCAGCTGACTTGCCCTTACGGATACAATTCTTTCCCTCAAAACGGTCAACAATGCGGGTTTTATGCGAGGAAAATGTTTTGTAAGGAATGTGGACATCGGGGAAGGCTTGAATAAATTGATTCAGACACGATTGTAATGAGTAAGTCCATGTGCCATCTTCATTCATAGTTCCACTTCGATAATGAGCCTTCAGGATGAAAGCATCATGCTGTTGTGCAAACATCACGGTAAATACATGCGAATTCTCTTAAAATCTGTAAATTTAGGATTAAACTTAAATTTTCTAATTTTCTAACCTTAAAAACAGCAAATCACTTACCACAAAACAAAGACTTATACAAAGTAGTCCTGATAAGAACTTATGTCTATGAAACAGAATGAAAAATAACTTAATTCGAAGAATGAATTAACACAATGGCAAAATACGACGCACGACGCTGCTAATGTCAAATCGAGTGACTGTTTATTAATTTTTCCTTGGCATGAACTTGGAGCGATCAAATTCCCCAGATTTTCGGCGGGAAATTTAACTTGTCTACAATCATTGTTGATCACCCTTTATAATATCGCGATAGATAGTGTGCAAATTTACAGGTATTCTTTGGATTTTTAAAGTTGAAAATTTCTAACAACTGCTTGCACTCCTTGATTAAACATGAAGTAAGCTAAAATTTAATGGCTGAGGCTGTTACTTGCTGAAATTCCATATCAACATCATTTATCTGATTGATGAAGCCGCTGTGTGACGAAACAATTGTTGCAGTGTCGACTAATAAACAGTGAAATCTTAACCAAGTGTATTATTTACAAAAAGTGATGAAGTAAACTTTTGAGTTTACAAAAACCTAAACAACAAAGGAAGTGTTTTAATATATTTTCTATCATAAATTTAAAAAAATCCAATACATTTTTCTGTCACGAAAATCCTAATATTGCTAGATAACAAAAAATAAAATTTGAGAAACGGATTTCAAAATCTATTCACTTAATTTATTGCGATCACGCTCATTATTACAATAATTATTGTGTAAAAATGATAATTTCAGAAAAATCCAACTTTCACACACTGGTCATTAATCTAAATTTGTGCACGGATCGTAATTACACACGTTCTGATTGACTACACATCCAAGAAGGAAATTCTAATTTACACACACACACACACATCCACACACTTATTTATATACACGGGTACACGTACAGAAAGATAGCCGAGTTGATTACTTCATATCCAGCACTCGGAGCGAGGTTGAATGCGTTTTTTCCGATCGCACCTTTATCTAATTTATTATTTTGTTATTTACCGTTTGTTGCACAATTAGCACTGCAAGAGTAATTAATTTTATTGTTCGAACCTTGATGAATGCGCAATCATACCCGTACTTATACCGCCTACGGTTTTGATTAATCAATCTCTAATTTTATAAAAAAATAAGGTACATGCAAAAATATCCATTAAATAAAATACAAAAGTGTAAAGCTAGATTAAATTAATGTAGAACTAATTGTCAATAAAAAAATCAAGTAGTAGTAAAAAATATTTATAGATACATGCAAAATATACATGTATTTAACCCATTGATGCAGTAACGCAGTTTTATTCATTTTATTGTCAATTAAATTACTAACATAAGTTAAATTACTACGTTCTATCATTTGACCTGATTTGAGAATACGTGAAGAAAAATATAAACATTTTGTTATTTAAATATTTAGATCAGTGGTCTCCAAACTACGGCCCGCGGGCCAAATCCGGCCCGCGACTTGCATGAATCCGGCCCGCGATTGTTTGTAATTTTATTTGTAAATGTCATATTTTGAAATATTGTAACAATTGTTCCTTAAATTTTTCATAATTTTATAAAATTAATCGGATCTTGGCCGACTTTATTATGTAGAATTGTATTTGTGGCCCGCGAAGAAGATAGTTTGGAGATCCAGGATTTAGATCATTACTCATTTAAATCAAAAGTGTTCAATGTATTTATAATTCACAATATTTTAGTGTTTTATACTCGTGGCGCATAAAGTAAAATTTCGAGTTTATAAAAGGATGCAAATTTGGTTTGGCCGCTCGCGACCCAACCAAATTTTCAGGCTTTCCTAAACTCGAAATTTTACTTCATGCTTAATCTGGGAGTGGAAACACTCGTTCGAAACTTCAAGTTGAACGCTTTTCTAAAACCGACGAATGCCTGAACATTTACAGCATTTCGATAAAAAACGCCCAACGCCATAATATTTATTGACCGATTTAATTGAACTAAAATCCAAAGTCAATGGCCGTTAGGATATCAAAAATGACATGAATATTGATTTTTTTCAATAATAACTTCATTCAATATTCTTCTTTTAGTTACGTGAAGTGTTGTCTAATAATTATTGTAGTATTCTCTTTCTTCACTGATTAGTTTTATTCACTAAATGTACATTTCGAACACTATGCGTTCATTCTCAATAGAATGAACACATAGTGTTCGAAATGCACATTTAGTGAATAAAACTAATCAGTGAAGAAAGAGATTACTACAATAATAACTTCATTCCCAAATAATAATAATAATAGTAATAATAATAAATGCCTGTATTTGTCATACAAAAAATAAATACAAAATAAATACTTATAAGCGTAGGCGAAGTTCA
Organism: Philonthus cognatus; assembly: GCA_932526585.2. Classification (NCBI taxonomy): domain Eukaryota; kingdom Metazoa; phylum Arthropoda; class Insecta; order Coleoptera; family Staphylinidae; genus Philonthus; species Philonthus cognatus. The sequence continues at coordinate 49,030,721 of OW052247.1, read as the reverse complement.
GTCAGCTTAACCTGTTACTGATCTTCCACTTAACCTACGAAAAATTAAACATAAATGTAATTGCAACGTGTGACGGATAATAGACAAACATATTTCATCGTCAATATCTCGAATTAATTCTGTAAATTCAAAGCTCATTTCGTAGTAACAGAGAGCGCAAGTGACATCTGAAGCTGTTGAATTTTAATTGTTTTAGGTTTTGGGGAATTTTATTGAATAATTTATAGATGTTGTATGTTATGTTATGGGGTCGGTGGGTCGTGTGGCCTCTGGGCCTTTCGAAGTTACCTCGACCTAAAAGATCTTTTGTAACTATCCCTGACCTACTTGAGTCCCTCAATGTCTAGACTTCTTATGAAGTCTACTATAACTTGAGGGTTAATGTGTACCAATTCCTTGGTGATTAAAGTGGCCGATGACAGGTAGTTCCCTCTTTGAAGGGACAAGGCAGGGCATACACAAAGTAGGTGCTCTGCTGTTTCTTGTGCCTCGTTGCAGAACCTGCAGTTGGCATCTTGGTGAGGTGGTACTTCAGAGGACAGTGTCCAGTTAGAAGGCCGGTTATGAGCCTTAGGTTGACCTTGCTTAACCTGAGAAACTGTCCGGCGTTTACGGCAGAGAAGGCGATAAACCTTTTCGCCTGCCGCAGACCAGGTGTGTTTCTCAGGTGAGCACTTTTGGCAGCATCTTCCCATTCCCGGATCATCCCCTTGATGCGGATTTTAGTTATTCCACTGTAAGGTTCTGGTCCGACAAATGGAGTCTTGGACCCTTCCTTGGCAAGGTTGTCGGCAATTTCATTGCCTTTGATCCCTGCGTGTCCCGGAACCCAGACCAGTTTGACTCTGTTGTTCCTAGCCAGCTGCTTTAGGGATAGCTTGCACTCCCAGACAGATTTAGACTTGCATGCAGGCGATTTTATTGCCTTTAATGCAGCTTGACTGTCTGAGCAGATGCAAACTCTCTGTTTGTTGTATCCCCTGTCTAAACATATGTGGGCGCATGTGTTCAGGGCCTCGATTTCTGCCTGAAATATCGATGGGGATCGTCCCAAGGACCTTGATAACTCGTATCGAGGGCCAGTGATACCGATTCCGACTCCGTTCTCAGTTTTGGATCCGTCAGTGAACCAAACTATTGAGGAGCCTTGTAACTGCTTGACCCTCGCTCCAACATCATGGCGGCCATGGATGGCCACTTCAATCGTTGTGTCGAAGTCGTAGTCAGTTGACATGTAGTCTTTGGGCATGTATATCGCTCTTTCACACACAGTGTTGAGGATTTTTAGGTGCCCGTTAAGGTATCCATATTTTGTTATGTCTGTCTGGATTATTCTTAATGCGTCTAGTGCTGCTTCCCTTTTCACGTGCAGATGCAGAGGTGTGAGATTTAGCATAGCCTCCATTGCTCCAGTGGGGCAGGTGTTCATAGCCCATGTGATGCCCAAACATGCCAGCCGTTGAACCTTGCTGAGCCTTGCTTAGGTTGTGGTCTCCGTTGTCTTCGTCCACCAGACAACGGAACCATAGGTGATTATTGGTCTTATCACCGTAATGAAAGGCCAGTATATCATGTTGGGGTGTAAACCCCATCGTTTGCCAAATAGCCTGCGGTAAGAAAAACATCTCGTATAAATAGCAGATCTGTGCTTCGGTGGCGATATGAGTCCCCGGAACCTAACATTGACATTATGAATATCAGTCCGAAACACAATTCTACGATATAGATAAGAGGGTTTGCGGAAATTAATTAACTTATAGTAGAGTAAACAAGAATGAAGAATTCTTCGACTAGCCATGTTCATCCAGTTAAGTTCAGTGCATTTACCTGAAATGTGATCGAATTTTCTTATTCCCAAGATAAGCCGTATACAAGAATTTTGAACTTTTTGTATACGATTTATTGTTATACTATCTAAACAGGCACTATAGACCACATCCGAAAAGTTGAAATGACTCAGCACTAGAGTGTCACAGAGAAGTCGTTTGGTGTTTTTACTTAAATAATACTTTTACTTAAATAATAGTTAACTTAAGATTTTTAAACGGATGCCTATAATTTTTTAATTTTATTACATTAGACATTCCTTTTCTTAATCCAATAACGCTCAATTTCAATGTTTTGATGGATTTTTTAAAAATCATTTATTTAACATTATATTTTTTATAAACTATAATTAGTGAGCCTTGTAAAAAAAGTGACAAATGTCATTTATTGTGAGGTTATGCCATTAATAATAACAAAACAACAAATAAGTACCTACGTTACAACTTAATGTAGAATAAAAGTAAAAGAAAAATGTAAATATTTCGTTATTCGAATATTTCGATTATGACTCATTTTTTAAGTGTATTTATAACTTCACAACATTTCAGTGTTTTATACGCGTGGCGCATGAAGTAAAATTTCGAGTTTAGAAAAGCCCCGTGAAAATTTGTCTCGGGTCGCTGCGCGACCCTCGACAAATTTTCTACGCGGGGCTTTTCTAAACTCGAAATTTTACTTCATGCTTAGTCTGGGATTGGAAACACTCGTTCGAACTTCAAATTTAACTCTTTTATAAAATCGACGTATGTAATATAATAAATCATTCATTGAAATCATAGAAAAATATGCAAAATTTTACCCAAAATCAACTTTTAGAGTTAACTTTATAATTTGGGCGGCTCTCAAGGGGTTAATATTCTATTCCTAAGAAAAACAGTATTTATTAAATATTAAAGTTGCATTAATTATAATAACAAACTGTGAATAAATCGACAAAAATCTAGAAATATCCAAAATCTCGGTATGTTGAAAATCTTGACGGTCCACTCCCAGACTAAGCATGAAGTAAAATTTCGAGTTTAGAAAAGCCCCGCGTAGAAAATTTGTCTCGGGTCGCTGCGCGACCCTCGACAAATTTTCACGGGGCTTTTCTAAACTCGAAATTTTACTTCATGCGCCACGCGTATAAAACACTGAAATATTGTAAAGTTTAAAAAATGCTAGCCTTTATTTTATACGGTTGGTTATTTCGTTATTGTGTTGAATCTTCTAAGCTGATTATACATATTAATTTTATTTTTAATTTTCATCAGTATTAAAAATCCAATTTTGTTTCAATTCACACTACACTTATTGCCAAAAAATCACGTGAACAAGATCTATTATACATTTTTTCTAGCATAAATAATAAATTAAAATTAATATATCGAGAATTATTGAATCTAGAAAAAAAGTCCAATATAATAAAATTAGAAAAGTATATGCAGCCATTTAAAAATTACAGTTGAGTTTTATTTGAATGTCTCTTTATTAAACAGAATCTCCTTTTACAAAAAATAAACAAATCTAACTTATAATAGTAAATATTTAAATAAATAATATTGCTGCAATGAAGTTAATTAAAAAAAAAACATGTAATTAGTATCAATTTTTAGCATTGAAACTGCGATTGACTTTGTTTTCAGTTCATTCAAATCGATCAATAAATAACACAGTTATGGCGTTGGGCATTTTTTATCGAACACCCGGTATTTAAAAGAAAAATGCTCACAGCGTAATACAATCAGTCGTTTATTTAAATCATAAGAAGTGCAGATTATGTTTTATAGGGCTGTTTTAAAATTTAGGTTAAATTCTATTATTCAATTTGACATTTTTGTTGAATTGGTATTTTCTTACGTATTCCTATAAACTACATACAAACATTTGTAAATGTATTAAACATGTAATGAATCAGTGTTTCATACGCATAAAGTAACAGTCAAGTTTAGAAAAGCCTGAAAATGTTACTTCATGCTTAATCTGGAATTGGAAGCACTCGTTAGAGGCTTTAAATTGAAAGTTGTTAAAACCACGAAATTTTCTGAAAATTTACATCGAAACACCGTGATATTTATTCCTAAAAGAAACATTTTCGGTATTTTCCTTTTTATTTTATTGATTTTAACATTTCTGTACCGTTTCTAACAATATTTTTTATAGTAGTTTAATTTCTAGTATCCATTTTCAATAATATTGTATTATTTTATATATTAAATGTATCTAGAAAATAAATAAATAAATTTAGTTAGATCGATTTGTACGATTTATTACAGATCGAAAAAATGGATATATTTACGAATATTATTGATTGGTACATTTTTATATATCTTGCTTTTGATGATTTCGTTTAAGGCTGTTTATTATTGGTAAAATTCAACTTTTTGGTATATCGGACACTTTTTTCTCATTAATCACTTGGTAAAACATTTTAAAATATAATGGTTTGTAAATTAAATTCACTTGGTTTGTTTCACTTATATGTATATATATTACATATAAGTGAAACATAACCAAGTGAACTTAATTTACAAATCAACTTTTTGGATAGTAACTAGTTCCAGCACCTATGATGTTCTGATTACAGGATAACATTGCATGATATATCAAAATAATGCTGAAATTTGTATTTAATGTCACTAATTAAAAACAAGATGTTTAGTTTTTTTGTAAAAAAATCCTGAAAATGCCTATTTTGTGCCATTTATTTATTCATTTTTAGGTAGCAAAAACTTATGCGACGTAAAATTCAAGTGTGTCCGTAAATTCTGCATTAAGTTCAAAATAATGCTAAAAATTGTAGGATTTTAATGTCACCAATTTAAAAGAATTAAGATGTTTAGCTTTTTCGTAAAAAAATCCTGAAAATACCTATTTTTTACTCATTTTTAGGCAGTTAAAACTTATGCTACGTAATATTCAAGGATACCCGTAAATTCTGCATTCAATTCAAAATAATGCTAAAACTTGTAGGATTTAAATGTCACCAATTGGAAACAATTAAGATGTTTAGTTTTTTTGTAAAAAAATCCTGAAAATACCTATTTTTTGCGCCATTTGCTCATATTTAGGCAGCAAAAACTTATTCTACGTAAAATTCAAGGGTGTCAGTAAATTCTGCATTCAATTCAAAATAATGCTAAAACTTGTGGGATTTTAATGTCACCAATTTAAAAGAATTAATATGTTTAGTTTTTTTCGTAAAAAAATCCTGAAAATACCTATTTTTTACTCATTTTTAGGCAGTTAAAACTTATGCTACGTAGTATTCAAGGATACCCGTAAACTCTGCATTCAATTCAAAATAATGCTAAAACTTGTATTTTTTGCGCCATTGATATACTCATTTTTAGGCAGCAAAAACTTATTCTACGTAATATTCAAGGGTGTCCGTAAATTCTGCATTCAATTCAAAATAATGCTAAAACTTGTAGGATTTTAATGTCACCAATTTAAAACAATTAAGATGTTTTGTTTTTATGTAAAAAAAATCCTGAAAATACCTATTTTTTGCGACATTTATTTACTCATGTTTAGGCAGCAAAAACTTATGCTACGTAAAATTTAATGTCACCAATTTAAAACAATTAAGATGTTTAGTTTTTTTGGTAAAAAAAATCCTGAAAATACCTATTTCTTTGCGCCATTTATTTACTCATGTTTAGGCAGCAAAAACTTATGCTAAGTAAAATTTAAGGGTGTCCGTAAATTCTGCACTCAATTCAAAATAATGCTAAAACTTGCAGGATTTTAATGTCACCAATTTAAAACAATTGAGATTTTCAGTTTTTCTGTAAAAAATCCCGAAAATACCTATTTTTTGTGCCATTTATTTACTCATTTTTAGGCAGCAAAAACTTATGCTACATAAAATTCAAGGCTATCCGTAAATTCTGCATTCAATTCGAAATAATGCTAAAACTTGTAGGATTTTAATGTCACCAATTTAAAACAATTAAGATGTTTAGTTTTTTTGTACAAAAATCCTGAAAATACCTGTTTTTTTGCGCCATTTATTTACTCATTTTTAGGCAGCAAAAACTTATGCTACGTAAAATTCAAGGGTGTCCGTAAATTCTGGATTCAATTCAAAATAATGCTAAAACTTGTAGGATTTGAATGTCCCCAATTTGAAACAATTAAGATGTTTAATTTTTTTGTAAAAAAATCCTGAAAAAACCTATTTTTACGCCATTTATTTACTCATTTTTAGGCAGCAAAAACTTATGCTACGTAAAATTTAAGGGTGTCCGTAAATTCTGCATTAAATCAAAATAATGCTAAAACTTGTAGGATTTTAATGTCACCAATTTAAAACAATTGAGATTTTTAGTTATTTTGTAAAAAAATTCCGAAAATACCTATTTTTTTGTGCTATTTATTTACTCATTTTTAGGCAGTAAAAACTTATGCTACGTAAAATTCAAGGATGTCCGTAAATTCTGCATTCAATTTAAAACAATGCTAAAACTGATAGGATTTTAATGTCACCAATTTAAAACAATTAAGATGTTTAGTTTTCTTGTAAAAAAAATCCTGAAATACCTATTTTTTGCGCCATTTATTTACTCATTTTTAGGCAGTAAAAACTTATGCTACGTAAAATTCAAGGGTGTCCGTAAATTCTGCATTCAATTAGCCACAACCAATTATTAGCTCAACATTTATCAAAAAACATTTAATCAAATATAGGTTTCGCTCACTCTAGCTAACGGCTGGAAAGAATGTCTCACTCTAGTGCAACCTAAATATTTATGTTTGTTGCCAACTTTGTAGAAATTGTATTTTAATTGATTTTGATTACTTTTCATAATTTTTGTTAAATTTTAGTATTTGTTTATCAATTCTACGAGCTTTATCGATTTATAAAAATCCAGAAATATTCCTCGTTTTAACTTTTACATTTTCCAATCTTGATTTATTTTTATTAATTTTAGTCGTTTTTTTAATATTTGGTTAATAAAATGAACAAAGAAATGACGTCTTGAATTTATCATGATTTTGATCAATTTTGGTGCCAGTTTACTTTGCTTAATTTAAATCTGTTTGTCGATTTTTTTAATAAATATTTATTCTTTATGAGTTAATTAAATTATAAATAAATAAATCGTTTATTGACGGGATTATCCCCAATTTCAAAATTAAATACATAAAATGTACAAGTAATATCACCTCTAACTAACTAAACAATTAAAAATAATACTACAAATCAATAAGTCAGATCAACATAAAACAAATTTGTTTGAATATAATTGCCCATAGTTAAAATTATAATAAACATAACAAAAATTACTAAAATTAATTCAATTGTCATATAATTGTCAGATTTCCCTTCACATAACCTACAAATTAAAAGTTGTTTTACAACATAACATGTGATTAATCTTGTCCTAACCTAAAACACACAACCTGCATCACACCACTAAATTTTTAAAATGTCAAATTTGATTGATAGTATTAAAGAAAAGCAGATTATAAATGGAATTTTTATTTTAATATACCGATCTAAATGTTTAAATATTGAATGGTAATATAGATTTGATAGTGTCATAAAATATATCACAGAAATAAAGCAATAAAAACACTGCACATAATAATAAGTATTGGCGATTTTGGTTTATAGTTGGATCTTTTTTTATAACTTTTAGATTTTACAATCTGGTTTTATTTTTATCAATTTCAGTCGTTTCTTTGCTAATATTTGTTCAATAAAATGAACGAAGAAATGACGTCTTCAATTTATTATGATTTTGATCAATTTTGGTGCCATTTTACTTTGCTTAGTTTAAATCTGTTTGTTTAAATCAGTGATGGGGAAACTACGGCCCGCGGAAAGGTATAATCCGGCCCGTTTAAGAGTGACGTCGTGAGAATGTTTGAACGCGTTCTTACTTCGTAATGTGACGACCCGCATAAAAACTACCTACCTACGATTAAGCATTATTCTTTGGCCCGCTACGATTGTCTGGTTATTACAAATGGCCCGTCTTAAAAAAAGTTTCCCCACCACTGGTTTAAATAATTATTTTTTATTTTTTAGAACATTCACAAATATTGTTATTTTATCAGTATTGTTTGTAATATTAAAATTCTCTTTACATAAATGTATTTAAAAAAATTAGATAATTTTCATGGTCATTCAACAGCATTCACATTTTCACCGAATTCTGTAAATTTTGTAATCATATAAAAATCGTGAAATTCAGTGATTTGATCAGTTTTTACGATTCTAATTTATCACAAACAGGGATTTTTTTTATTCCAGGTACGCATTCACTATTTTTCGATGTAAATTATCGGGCATTCGTTGTGTTTCTAAAAGCATTCAATTTGAAGCTTATAACGAGGATTTACAATCCTTGATTAAGCATGAAGTAAAATTTCGAGTTTAGAAAAGCCTGAAAATTTGGTTTGGTCGCGTAGCGCGAAGCGCGGAGCGACCAAACCAAATTTTCAGGCTTTTCTAAACTCGAAATTTTACTTCATGCGCCACGCGTATTCAACACTGATTTAAAGTGAATTTTAAAATTTACCCACCCCGTATGCTTCATCCTCACGTGAATACGTAACTCTTGGATTTTAAGATATTTTTTTTTATTTATTATTTTCGATTTTGTAGTATAAATACAAAATACATAATAATTTTTTCATTTCATTTTTATTTTTTGTTTTCGTTTACTTTTTATTAATACACTTATACACTTTTTATCGTTACTCTTGGATTTTAAGATGTTATCTTTTTATTTATAATTTTTTATTTTTTATTATAAATACAAAATACATAACCTTTTTTTCATTTAATTTTTGTTTTTTTGTTTTCGTTTACTATTTACTATCTTTATATTATCTTTTTTCATTTATTTTTTTATTATAAATACATAACTTTTTTTTTAATTTCAGTTTTGCTTTTTGTTTTTGTTTTATCCCTCTTGTCGGATTCACAAGGGGGGGCCTTGTCAAAATTGCATTTTTATAGATTAAATTTTTGTTCAGTATTCCATATTAGTATTTTTGTAGATACTTGTTTTTTTTTATTATTTATATAATAAATTTAAAAAAACTGTGAAGTCAAAGTATCACACTATAACTTTACATTCTACAACACCTCTAAATTCTTTCCCAATAAGGAATAATTAATCACCCATCCAACCAACCGCCAACACCAGCGCTACTCTCACAAAAGGGTTTATATTTCATTGTAAGCACTCGAAAAAAAAAAAGAAGAAACAAACAAAAAATAAATAGAGAATCGATTACCTGGAGTGATGAAATAGTTGAAGGGCAGCGCATTTCCCTTTTAGCGGTTGCGACTGGCTGGAGTAATTTGTAATTTTCAGTAACGATCAACCCTTTCGGCGGGGGGCGGGGGGAGGGCGAAAAATAGAGTAAGAAATTTGTATGCGCCGTATTGCATGCAATAAAACCTAATTGCACCGTAATGCAACGGCATCCATTAGCTTCGGTTGCCCTTTTCACTTTTATTCCGCGCTTAATAGGAAATTGAAATTGTTGAGCAGCCGCCTGAATTAGCGCACAGCACGGAATTTTACGAAACATAATCACCCAATGCACACATACATAAATACATAAATGGAATAGACCTATAAATCGTTACTAAATTATATGTTATATATTTCCTCTATATTGCAGTATATTAAGTTTTAAATGTTAGATGTATAATATGCTAAATTTATAATATATATCAGAGCTGGGATAAATCCTTAAAAACAGGTTTCAATACAATTTTTAAAATATATTGACCTATCCTAAACGTTTTAAAACTAAGTTAAAAAAATCCAGTTGAATGCAAAACCTGCTAAATTTCTCAGTTGCTAAAGCTGACATATTTCTTCAGTTGCAAAACTTGCCAACTATTTACTTAGTTTTACATAATTTGTCTTGTACTTATTCGATACAACGATCATTCAACACTAATTTATTCAAAAGACGCTGCAAAATCAGTTTTTGTCATTTTTAAACAAATGTTCTAAATAAGCTTTGTGTGTGTGTATATGTATCTGTGTGTATGTGTCGCGCATGGCATGGGGGGTGTCATTTTTCTGCGTCGTCTGTGATACATACATATATAATCTCTAGATTTTTGTAGTTATTTTATTTACATGATTTTACATGATTAATGTGTTTTTACCTATTTATATTATATTTCCTTTTAATTCCATAATTTGCTGTTGGGTAGCAATATATACCTAAGGCTGTGAGTATGTGATAATTTTTCTAGTCTACTCATTTTTTAACCCTGTCAGACAAGTTTTACTTATTTATTTTATTTTATTTATTTATTTTCAATTATTTTACATCTATACTGTTTTTAATTTGTATTTATTTATTTATTATTAATTTATTATATTTTATCAGGTCGCAACTTTATAATGTTTTTTTTTTTAATTGTACTACCTGGGACTGCTTACCCCCTATTTTTGTCTTAATTTTTGTTTCTGTACCCTATTTCGGTTCTACAAATGTTATTTTATCTATTACATGCTCAGTATTTTCAGTAAAACTACACTTTATTGACATATATAAGACTTGTAAGAGTTGTTAAGATGAATAAATTATATATTATTTTTATTATATTATATATTATTATTAGTAATTAATATATTTAGTTTAACAAGTGTTTTCCACTCCCAGGTTAAGCATGAAGTAAAATTTCGAGTTTAGAAAAGCCTGAAAATTTGGTTTGGTCGCGTAGCGCGAAGCGCGGAGCGACCAAACCAAATTTTCAGGCTTTTCTAAACTCGAAATTTTACTTCATGCGCCACGCGTATAAAGCACTGAAATGTTGTGAAATTAAAAATATACTGCAAATTCAGTATTAAAAAATAACTGCCAAAGCAGAATTAAAAATATACTGCTAGACAGAATTATTTTGAACTTCCCAATATTTCAGTGTATTATACGCGTGGCGCATGAAGTAAAATTTCGAGTTTAGAAAAGCCTGAAAATTTGGTTTGGTCGCTCCGCGCTTCGCGCTACGCAACCAAACCAAATTTTCAGGCTTTTCTAAACTCGAAATTTTACTTCATGCTTAACCTGGGAGTGGAAAATACTCGCTTGAAATTTCAAATTAAACTTAACCTGCCAACTATTTACTTAGTTTTAGATAATTTGTCTTGTACTTATTCGATACAACGATCATTCAACACTAATTTATTCAAAAGACGCTGCAAAATCAGTTTTTGTCATTTTTCTCGATTTGTTCAAGCTGAAACCTATCGTATGTTCAATTATAAAAAAAACTCTAGAGTGCCATGGAAAATATTCTAGATTCGCAACTCTGAAAATATACATTATAATTATTACGTCTGGCGTTGTATATGTCAATTCCTAAAGTGTGTAGCCAACTTAAATATGAAAAAAGATGAAATCATGGCTCTCTAGAGGTTTTTTTTATTGAACATGTGATATTATTGCACTGCACAATTTAGTCGCCTATTTCCAAAAACCCCTAAATCCATTTGAAAACAATGAAAACCCCTAAAGTTTTCGGAAATAGGCGACACAATTATCTAACCACACTCTTTAATTCAATATAATATACGTCGTAAATGTTTCTAACAAAATAATGATAGAGAATTCCAATTTAAAAGTGTCGAAATATCATTTGTGAAATTTCGAAAGGAGACAATATTTTTCTGTTATTCATACGGGCGAACAATTGTGCATTAAGACCAAACAAAGGTATCATCAAGATAAGGCGCCGAATCTAAACGAGTGTTTTGAAACGCCTGCCTTTTTTTATATTTTATCAGATAAGGCGGCCGGCCGCCATTAAGGCAATCGAAAAAATCACGAATAATTCTAAATATTTAATAACCAAACAACTTAATTGGCATTCACGCAATTGCCTGATCGATCAACTAGAAAACGACCGTGCGGAGAGAAAGAGGATGAATGGGCACTTTTTCCCCTCTTCTTCTTCTTCTTATTCTCTTGTGCTTTTCTCATTCGACAATAAATCTGTCGGAATCGATTAATATTAATTACCGATAAATAAATGACAGATTGTTGGATCATTGAATAACTTTCCTAATTATTGTAGAGTTTCTGACTTAATAATAGATTAAGGTAAGTAAATTTACCGATATTTTCAATTTCCGGTAATTTGATACATTTATGAAAGAATAGCGGTACTCTATTAGAAAATAACAATAAACATCGATATGTCTTAGAGGTAATACTCACTAAATACACGAAGAACGCATAGTTTTTCAATTCAATGGCGCCGTCTAGATCGATAGTGAAATCAATCGGCGAAGAAACAGCATGTGTAAAGTGTTTAGTAAACGTAAAAAATATGTAAAGTGTAGTGTGTGTGACAATAAATATCACCCAAATTGTGCGATTAAAATCTGTGGATTAATAATATCGGAAAAAGGTGAATTAATCTGTTGTGGAAACACAACCTCAAATACCGGAAATAAATTTCACAATGGAAGCTTATTGTTACCTAAAACTCCTAGTAAAACATCTAACATCTACAAATGAAGAACTAGTGAAAAAAAGTAAGCATTCTAGAAGGAAAAATCATTGATTTCGAAAATACCGCCCAATCGGCGGAGCGACACAACAGGACTGCCACTACCGCCCCCAAAAAGGTTGCCAACATCAAAAGCACCACCAACGTGAATATTGACGACAATCATAGTCAATCAAAAGCAAGTGTAGCCAACTCCAAAAACCACAGATGACCAAAACAAAGGACATTCTGACAGCAGCGATTCTAACCTCAACCTCTCACAAAAATCAGTCGATGTTACGAACCGACAAAATAAGGAAGCTGAGTGGAAAGTGGCTAATTATAAAAATAAAAACAAAAAACGCAAACCTAGAGGAATAATCGGATAATCTAATACAATCGGAAATCTCAGAGGTATTACAAAGAAAGCCCACCTACATATTTATCTGTGTCACCCAGATAGTGTAATACAGGATATAACTGATCTTCTGGAGGCAAACAACATCAGTGTAACACAGTGTGTCAAGTTAACTTCAAGACGCCCAAATGATTACTCATCTTTTCATGTTACTATACCATACGATAAACTATCTTTAGTAGAAAATCCGGATTTGTGGCCAAACGGTATCGGTGTAAACCCTTTTTTATTCAAAACTCCACGGAATCTACCAAACGAAGAAAAGAAGACCACCTAAAGTTTGATAATATTGAGAGCAGTAATTCTTAATTTACATCAACATTCAGTGTTTGCGAAATAAAATTGAAGAACTAGAAGCTTTTATAGCCGACAAAAATGTAAAAGTGTTGGCTATAACTGAACATTGGTTAAAACCTAGTGAAGTGTCAACTTACACATTAAATAATTTTCACGTAGCATCCAGTTACAGTAGACACGACTCCAAAAATGGTGGTTCACTCGTTATGGCAAGGGAGGGAGAGGAATACACCGTTCTTAACTTCTTGGAGGAAATGTCGATTGAGCAAATATGTGAAATGTCCGGTATAGTGATTAATAAAAACTACATGATCATTATATCAGTATTCAGATCTCCAAGTGGACATTTTTCAAACTTGCTTCTAATAATTGAACAATTGTTAGAATGTTTAAATGTCTTATCAAAAACTGTATATACAGGGTGTCCCATTAGTGCGTGCTCGCAGGATATTTCCGCTCTGGTTCGAGATAGAAAAATATTTTTGAGGCCAAACTTACTTGAATTGAACAGCTTCATAACGTAAGATTATTTTTATGTATACAGGCTGCCCCATAAAAGTGGTACTGAAAGTAATAACATTTTTTTAAATGGAACCCCCTATATATTATTTGATTTTTAGATATTACTATTAATTATACGTATGTTTTATATAACATTGTATATACCTAAACCTAACATATTTCATAATATGTACAATTTAATGAGAAAAGTTAGATTTTTAGGTTATCAGATTTGAATTTATATCTCAGTTATTAGTAACTTTAAAAATAATCGGTACGGTACTTTCATAATTTATACCAGGCGCTATTCTCAGCCGTAGTCAATTTTAGTTTTGCACTTACTTTGTAGTAATTATAACTTGTCAATTTTAAGAAAGTTGAAACAATAAAAACTATTTTTTTTCAAACGGCACACCCTATATTTTTATACGGCATATTATTCGTCTTTCAGTCTTTAGTCATTATAACCTGTCAATCTTAAAAAAATTCAAACAATAAAAACTAATTTTATTTAAATGACACACCCTATATTTATATACGGAATATTATTCGTCTTTCAAGACGAATATTATGCCGTATAAAAATATAGGGGGTTCCATTTAAAAGAACTAAGTTTTTGTTGTTTGAATTTTCTTAAGATTGAGAGGTTATAATTACTACAAAGTAAGTGCAAAGGTAAAATTGACTTCGGCTGAGGATATCGTCGGGTATAAATTATGAAAGTACCATACCGATTATTTTTAAAATTACTAATAATAGAGATATAAATTAAAATCTGATAAACTAAAAATCTAACTTTTTTCATTAAATTGTAAATATTATGATATATGTTAGGTTTACATGTTGTATAAAACATACGTATAATTGTTAGTAATATCTAAACATCAAATAATATATAGGGTGTTCCATTTAAAAAAAAAAATTTTCTTTCAGTACCACTTTTATGGGACATCCTGTATACATTAAAATAATTTTGGGTTATGCAGCTCTTCAAGTCAAGTAAGTTTTGTCTAAAAAATATTTTTCTATCTTTAACGAGAACGGAGATATCCTCCGAACACGCACTAATGGGACACCCTGTGTATGTGGGGATTTCAATGTACATTTTAACTTGGCAGATAAAAAATCCGCAGAACTGTGTAACCTTCTTGGTTGCTATGGTTTATACATGGCAACAACTAAAGCCACTCGAGGGATTGCTTGCATACATAACATATTCTCAAATAGTTTCAACCCTATAAATAGTAACTATGCTCGCATAATGAATATCGGATTATCTGACCATCTTGGAATGTTCATTGAAATTAAGCAGTCACAGTAGCCCATAAAAAGAACGGTGAGACCTATCACAGAATTAGGAAAGATTGAAATGTTTAATATCTTACAGCATTGCAACTGGGAAGTAATAATGAACAATCAAATAGACATTGATCAAGCTTGGTCTATTCTAGTTGATAGTTTAAATCAGGCTAGTTTATTTGCCTTTCCTGATAAACTAAACCATATCAAATGTAATAAACAAAATGTACGCTGGTTTTGACCTGAATTAAAAGATATGCGTGAAAAATTAAATTTAATTATTGAATTAAAAAAACTTACGAATGATGAAAATTTAAATAACCAGTATAAGCAAATGAAAAAAGAATATAAGTCCGCCATTAGTAAAGCCCAGAGAAATGCAACTGAGCAGTATATCAGAACATCAACTAACTACTCGAAGGCAGTGTGGGATGTCGCAAGATCCAAGTGTCCTAAACAGAACACCAAATCTAGCGATATAACTGCAAATAACTTCAACAAATTCTTTTCAAGTATTGCTGAATCTATCATTCAATCTATTCCAAACCACAACCAAGATCCCATTTACAGAATGGCACAAGACTCCAGGAAAGATATCTCTGAATATTTTACTTTTAAACCAGTCTACAATCAAAGTTCGAGACACAATTAATAAAATGAAAAACAAATCCGGCACTGATATATATGGCTTAAATATCTTGATGATTAGGGCAGTAACCGATATAATTCTAAGTCCTCTAACTTACCTCAATATATATAATAAATCAATAGGGCAGCTTGGTGGTGTAGTGGTTAGAGTGTTGTACTGCCACGCCACGGACCGGGGTTCAAATACCGGCCTAAAAAGTTGTCTGCATTTATATAGGTTAGGATAAAAATGCCAAACACTCCGTCTTCTCGGATATGACGTTAAATGCATGTAGGACCCGTGTACTGCCTGGATGTTGCGTGCGCGTTAAAGATCCCTACCGGTGGGTTGGAACTCCCACCGGGTTCGGCAAAATTCCCGGATAGCTGTAGACCTAATCTCCGGCGTCATGATTGGCCTTAGCAGCGGAAATAGATGACGTAAAATCCAAAATAAAAAAAAAAAAATCAATAAGCTTGGGTTTTTTTCCCGATAATCTAACAAAAGCTAAATGTATTCCTATACATAAAAAAGGAAATAAAAACGATCCAAACAATTATAGACCTATATCGGTTCTTCCGGTGTTGTCCAAGATATTTGAAACCATATTGTCAGAGCAAATGACAGCTTTCCTAGAGTCGAACCAAATATTCACTGATTGTCAACATGGTTTTAGAAATGATAGGTCTACTTCGACAGCCATCAACACCTTTGTTGACTATCTGATTAAAGCTTTTGACGATAGGGAAGTTGTTACCTGTAATTTACTTGACCTTAGTAAGGCTTTCGATTGTGTCACCCATACAGTTCTGGTGCGTAAGCTGTATTACTATAACTTTAGTCCAGAAAGCTGCAAGTTAATAACATCTTACTTAACAAACCGTAGTCAGAAAGTATATATAAGTGGCAATATATCAGATGAGTGCAATATAGTGTATGGTGTACCCCAGGGTTCAATTTTAGGGCCTCTCCTGTTTTTGATCTATGTAAACCACCTCCCAATGCAACACAGAGACTCTTTCACCATTCTATACGCTGATGACACTTCCATCTCCGTTAAAGGTAAGTCGTCAGAAATTATAGAAGGTAAACTACGTCAGATTATAACTAATGCAACGGATTAGTTTGAATGTAATAGACTAAAACTGAATATAGAAAAAACAGTCGACATTACATTCTCACTCAAACAGGCCCATAAAGGCCTAAACGTATCAACAGAGTTTCTAGGTGTTGCTATAGACTCACACCTCACATGGAACGCACATAGATCAAAAATCGAAAAGAGACTAGTAAAAAGTATATACTTATTAAAAAACATGAGAAGGTCAGTAAACCAAAATATGTTAATAACTATTTTTCACTCGTTTGTGCAATCACATATTAGATATTGCATATTAGCATGGGGACACTCTGCTATGCTGGGTGATATATTTAGGTTACAGAGGCGAGCATTGCGTGTAGTTTCTGGACTGGGTTATAGAGATAACTGTAGAGAATCTTTTATAAAACATGATATTCTTACAGCACCATGTATCTATATACTGGAATGTCTGCTTTATATAAAGAAGAACATAAGTTCCTATGAGTGTAACAAAGACTTCCACCAACACAACACAAGATCGAAAGATGAGCTTAGACCTTGCAATGTGCGCTTATCGAAGGCCAAAACGGGAAAAAAATACCATTGTATAAAGTTTTTTAATGTGTTACCAAGTGTCGTCCAGCTAATGCCGTATACTCAGTTCAAGCAGTGGTGCAAAAACTACTTATTACAAAATGGATTTTATTCTTTCCAAGAATTTTTAAACAAATGTTCTAAATAAGCTTTATGTGTGTGTATACGTATCTGTGTGTATGTGTCGCGCATGGCATGGGGGGTGTCATTTTTCTGCGTCGTCTGTGATTCATACATATATAATCTCTAGATTTTTGTAGTTATTTTATTTACATGATTTTACATGATTAATGTGTTTTTACCTATTTATATTATATTTCCTTTTAATTCCATAATTTTCTGTTGGGTAGAAATATATACCGAAGGCTGTGAGTATGTGATAATTTTTCTAGTCCACTCTTTTTTTAATCCTGTCAGACAAATTTTACTTATTTATTTTATTTTATTTATGTATTTTTAATTATTTTACATCTATACTGTTTTTAATTTGTATTTATTTATTTATTAATAATTTGTATATTTTATCAGGTCACAACTTTATAATAATAATAATAATCTTTATTTCAAATACTATTTAGTTACATGCATTTTTACACAAAAGATAATAATCGAGTATTTGGAATCTAATGGCGAAGTTCAGTCTTTGGCTGGGTCGCCGCGACTGTTTTTCAACTTAACCATTAAAAACATAAGTAATAAATAAATATCAAACAAGCGCAGAAGTTTGTTTCAATGCGTTTCAAATATCAGTAATTTAAATTATTCTATAATTAAATCGGCAATATTGAAATACAAAATATACATCTATCTGTCTTTAAAATGTTTGGCATAATGTTTACGGAAAGTTAAGACACATTTCGCTTTGCATTCTAGTGGTACCTTATTGTACACTTTGGAAATTTGGATTGAGAATGATCTTTCTGCAAAAACAGATTTATGTTGAGGTGGAGTTAGTAATCCTCTAAAGCGTACATTAAGTGTATGAACGTCAGAGCGGAATTTAATTTTGTGGTAAAGATAAGGTAGTCTTGTCTTTAATTATTTTGTGACAAAAAGTCGCAAAATGAAGTAAACGGCGATTTTTTTAAATTGTACTACCTGGGACTGCTTACCCCCCTATTTTTGTCTTAATTTTTGTTTCTGTACCCTATTTCGGTTCTACAAATGTTATTTTATCTATTACATGCTCAGTATTTTCAGCCAAACTACACTTTATTGACATATGTAAGACTTGTAAGAGTTGTTTACATGATTAAATTATATATTATTATTATTATATTATATATTATTATTAGTAATTAATATATTTAGTTTAACGAGTGTTTTCCACTCCCAGGTTAAGCATGAAGTAAAATTTCGAGTTTAGAAAAGCTTGAAAATTTGGTTGGGTCGCGTAGCGCGAAGCGCGGAGCGACCAAACCAAATTTTCAGGCTTTTCTAAACTTGAAATTTTACTTCATGCGCCACGCGTATAAAGCACTGAAATATTGTAAAAATTAAAAATATACTGCAAAATCAGTATTAAAAAATAACTGCCTAAGCAGAATTAAAAATATACTGCTAAACAGAATTATTTTGAACTTCCCAATATTTCAGTGTTTTATACGCGTGGCGCATGAAGTAAAATTTCGAGTTTAGAAAAGCCTGAAAATTTGGTTTGGTCGCTCCGCGCTTCGCGCTACGCAACCAAACCAAATTTTCAGGCTTTTCTAAACTCGAAATTTTACTTCATGCTTAACCTGGGAGTGGAAAACACTCGCTTGAAATTTCAAATTAAACTTAACTATAAAATCGAAGAACGCCTGAAAAATTACAACATATACATCGGGATATGTATCTAAAAATAAAAATTTCCTGAATTATTTGAAGCAATATAATTATGTAATTAAATTCTAAGTACCATAATTTTGATTTAGCCGTTGAGGTAATTTATTATTAATTGTAAACTAAGAAAAATAATCTACTAACTAGACAGAAAGACATATGATCGATGACCCTTGTGAAAAAGAAGAAAACCACAAATTTTATTGGATTTTTTTTAAAAGAATTTACAATTAATTGTATTTCTTTTTCCTTAAAGATATTATAGTAGTAATCTACTAAAATCTGGTTTGCAGATTAATCAATAGTTCCTGTTCTAAAACTCATTAAAACTGCCGAAAAGTTGTAAAGATTTTGTCTGTCACTGTTGGTTTTATTGCCCACAAATTTCATTATAAAATCATATAAAGTTGGTGCTGAATAAAAGCACATTTTAATGTAAAATAATTCATTAAATCGCATTTTTTTTACGAGCGTCGCGTGAGTAGTATGGGAAACCAATGGAAAATTTTTATCGTTCCTTTTAATGTTATTATCACACAACATCGCTTAATACATAATGAATGTTTAGCGTAATTAATTATCACAATTAATGTTACAAACAAGCAGCAACATGCGAACTGAAATATCGCCTTGTACGTGTAGCAGCAAGCAGCGTTAGTGTATGTGTGTGTGAATAGGAAGCTTTCTAAATAGTAATTAGTCATTAGCAGTAGCCAAGATTGACTGGTGGCAGAAACCCCGCTGCGACCAATTCATTACGGCCGGATTTATTCGAGCCTCCTGCAATATTGTAATATCGATGAAGTAACTTCATTAACATGTCCTTAAACGAGTTTAGAACAACATTAGATCATTGGCCAATCGGATCGTGCCGAATCGAATTCGAGCCCGATGCCGATTAATCAAATTAGCGGCGGTTTGAATTTAATTTCATTACTTAACGTGTATATTCGATATGTGTAATTATGGCCAAGGTTGATGGTAATTGTAGGAAGAAGTTATTATCAAACCAAAGAGCGAACGCTCCAATGCTAATGCTAATGTATCGTTTCAACATGGTGATAAATTACAATAAACGCCCGTCGTTTTATTAATGATTTCTTTCACACCAATTTAGTGGGTGTTGTGTGTGCTGTACTCGTTTTAAATTATGTCTATGCGATCGCTTAAAATTAATTCTTTTCAAATATTTACTGAACATTTACTGACATATACAAACAAGGAATTTTTCCTTCAAGTATACATATCCCGATTCGTGTGAATGCATTTTGAGATATACGTTATTTTTTTTTAATAAATGAAATTTAAAGTTTGGAACGAGTGTGTCCAATCCTTGATTAAGCATGAAGTAAAATTTCGAGTTTAGAAAAGCCTGAAAATTTGGTTTGGTTGCGTAGCGCGAAATTTCAAGCGAGTGTTTTCCACTCCCAGGTTAAGCATGAAGTAGAATTTCGAGTTTAGAAAAGCCTGAAAATTTGGTTTGGTTGCGTAGCGCGAAGCGCGGAGCGACCAAACCAAATTTTCAGGCTTTTCTAAACTCGAAATTTTACTTCATGCGCCACGCGTATAAAACACTGAAATATTGGGAAGTTCAAAATAATTCTGTTTAGCAGTATATTTTTAATTCTGCTTTGGCAGTTATTTTTTAATACTGATTTTGCAGTATATTTTTAATTTCACAATATTTCAGTGTTTTATACGCGTGGCGCATGAAGTAAAATTTCAAGTTTAGAAAAGCCTGAAAATTTGGTTTGGTTGCGTAGCGCGAAGCGCGGAGCGACCAAACCAAATTTTCATGCTTAACCTGGGAGTGGAAAACACTCGTTAAACTAAATATATTAATTACTAATAATAATATATAATATAGTAATAATAATATATAATTTATTCCTGTTAACAACTCTTACAAGTCTTACATATGTCAATAAAGTGTAGTTCTGCTGAAAATACTGAGCATGTAATAGATAAAATAACATTTGTAGAACTGAAATAGGGTACAGAAACAAAAATTAAGACAAAAATAGGGGGGTAAGCAGTCCCAGGTAGTACAATTTAAAAAAAACATTATAAAGTTGTGACCTGATAAAACATAATAAATGAATAATAAATAAATAAATACAAATTAATAAACGTCCGTCGTTTTATTAATGATTTCTTTCACACCAATTTAGTGGGTGTTGTGTGTGCTGTACTCGTTTTAAATTATGTCTATGCGATCGCTTAAAATTAATTCTTTTCAAATATTTACTGACATACACATACAAGGAATTTTCCTACATATCCCGATTCGTGTGAATGCATTTTGAGACATACGTTATTTTTTTTAATAAATGCAATTTAAAGTTTGGAACGAGTGTGTCCAATCCTTGATTAAGCATGAAGTAAAATTTCGAGTTTAGAAAAGCCTGAAAATTTGGTTTGGTTGCGTAGCGCGAAGCGCGGAGCGACCAAACCAAATTTTCAGGCTTTTCTAAACTCGAAATTTTACTTCATGCGCCACGCGTATAAAACACTGAAATATTGGGAAGTTCAAAATAATTCTGTTTAGCAGTATATTTTTAATTCTGCTTTGGCAGTTATTTTTTAATACTGATTTTGCAGTTTATTTTTAATTTCACAATATTTCAGTGCTTTATACGCGTGGCGCATGAAGTAAAATTTCGAGTTTAGAAAAGCCGGAAAATTTGGTTTGGTCGCTCCGCGCTTCGCGCTAGGCGACCAAACCAAATTTTCAGGCTTTTCTAAACTCGAAATTTTACTTCATGCTTAACCTGGGAGTGAAAAACACTCGTTAAACTAAATATATTAATTACTAATAATAATATATAATATAGTAATAATAATATATAATTTATTCATGTTAACAACTTTAACAAGTCTTACATATGTCAATAAAGTGTAGTTTTGCTGAAAATACTGAGCATGTAATAGATAAAATAACATTTGTAGAACCGAAATAGGGTACAGAAACAAAAATTAAGACAAAAATAGGGGGTAAGCAGTCCCAGGTAGTACAATTCAAAAAAAAAACATTATAATGTTGTGACCTGATAAAATATAATAAATTAATAATAAATAAATAAATACAAATTAATAAACGCCCGTCGTTTTATTAATGATTTCTTTTACACCAATTTAGTGGGTGTTGTGTGTGCTGTACTCGTTTTAAATTATGTCTATGCGATCGCTTAAAATTAATTCTTTTCAAATATTTACTGACATACACATACAAGGAATTTTCCTACATATCCCGATTCGTGTGAATACATTTTGAGACATACGTTATTTTTTTTAATAAATGCAATTTAAAGTTTGGAACGAGTGTGTCCAATCCTTGATTAAGCATGAAGTAAAATTTCGAGTTTAGAAAAGCCTGAAAATTTGGTTTGGTTGCGTAGCGCGGAGCGACCAATCCAAATTTTCAGGCTTTTCTAAACTCGAAATTTTACTTCATGCGCTAAGCGTATAAAGCACTGAAAAATTGTGAAATTCAAAATATGTTTGTTTATCAGTATATGTTTTAACACTGCTTTATTAGTTTATTTATAATACTGATGTAGCAGTATATTTTTAATTTCTCAATATTTCAGTGTTTTATAAGCGTTTTTTTTGCACCCAAGTCGATTAAATAATCAGTAAATAATACTTTTTAATAACACAACAATTGTATTTACAAATTGTTTACACAATTGCATATTAATAAACGAGAAATATTTAGGATATCTCACACATTTTTAACATTCTAATATTCTAGAATTTTAACTTAATCAGAGGTTTAATCAATGATTAGTGGATGAATTTAGTTATTTGAGTTACGTGATGATTTTAAGTCACTTAATTAAAACGAAGTTATATTTCTTTCTTCACTTTTATATTTTATTTAAATAAAAATTAAGAAAAAAATATAACTACGTTTTAATTAAGTGATTAGTGGATGATTAAAGTTAATCAGTCGGGGTGTTACAGGTTATTATTTCGATTTGACACAACACGACATAACAAAGATGAGTGAAATATTTGAACTTGATGTGATATGATTATTTTATACTAGTAAAATAAAATTATTAAAAATATATTAAATAAATACACAATAATTTCTGCTTGCCCGGCGCATTCACCACTTTAGCTAGTAGTGTCAGTCCCCAAATATTTGTTTCGAAGTCATGATTAGTATGTAATTATAAAAGTTCGATTAGAAACAAGTACCTAATAAATTCCAACTACTTCACAATACAAATGATTCCCTAAGATTTCTAAACAAAATGAAATCAGCTGTTTAGGCTGTATTTATATGAGGACGGACTGGATCTTTAAAAGTTATTGGCTACAAAAGCAACTGGCCCCTCCAAATAATGGAAAATGTAATGTAATGCAGTTACAATTGGTATATATTCTACTAAAAAAAGACAACTTTATCTTGCGTATTTTGGTATGAAACTTGGAGACTAGGACAAATATTGGGCTAGTCATAAAGTTTGTGTGCAGAATCTCACTGATCTACGCTCAAAGGAAAGAAGACTGTTGTACGATTTGAAATTACTATGACATGGAGGGAGCCAAAAAAAAACACTCTTGTAATTGTTACTTGTGTTCCTACCAAGTCCGTAGGTATAACCGCAAAAATCAAAAACAAATCTCTTATCCAGATGACATTCCATCGGCTATACGCCTCATGAACCTGATGTGCCAGTGCCGTTAAATGTACTGAATTGCCAGTTATCTCTTCAGAGTCTTCAGACTCGGAACATCCAGAAATTCAAGGCTCTGATACCGAATATAAGCCCTATGTTACAGTCCTTCTCTCAGGTTGAACTTAATGATCTGACTAAAGATCTGGGCTTTTCGAAAAAAGCAGCTGAATTTTGGGCTCCAGATTAAAAAGAAAAGACTTATTGTGCAAAGAATCCTCTTTTTATTGGTACAGAAATCAAGAAAAGGATTGTGTTCAGTACTTCAAGGAGCAGGAGAACCTGGTCTATTATTCTGATGTTCCCGGATTAATGAGCAAATATAATACAGGGGATTTTTCTTTTAAGTATGCATATACTGTAAACTGGGATTCCGTAAATAAATTAAATTAAATTAAATATATGCATACGATGGTAATTTTCCGAGATACGTTGTTTTTGAAAAGAGTTCAATTTAAAGCTTTAAACGACTGTTTTCCACTTATAAGTTAAGCATGAAGTAAAATTTCGAGTTCAGAAAACTCTAACAAATTCGACCATGGTTAAACCATTAGGGGTGATTTGAAAGTTATCTCTATGCTTCTTGGTTTACAAGGCGGATATACAAAGTTGTCACGTTTTATTTGTAACTGGGACAGCCGTGATAAGACTCAACATTGAGTACAAAAAGAATGGCAGAAGAGAAAAATCTTGAACCAGGCGTCAATAATATGATTCACAACAGCTTAATTGATATTAAAAAAAAGTATTGCTACCTCCTCTTCACATAAAATTAGGTGTTATGAAGAAGTTTATCAAGGCTATTCCAAAATATGGCAATTGTTTCCTATACCTGTGCAAAAAGTTTGCAGGTTTATCCGAAGCCAAGTTGAAAAAGGGAATATTTTTAAGGGAGGAGGTCTACCCTCTAAGCTGGGTAGTCGACACTTTAAGCTAAGTAGGCTAAGTCGTACAAAAAATGAGAAATTACAATAACCCAATTCGAACTCTAGGCGCCAAGCTGACTAAGTACCTCGATAATCAAATCGCCGAGTATCGCAAATGAAACAGGATTGTTTTCGACTCATCACTTAAATCAACATATAACGGCATTCCACATTCCTATTTAAAACATGAATCAAGAAATGCACTTATATTAAAAGAATGTATTAGAAAATATTTTAATAATGTCTCTCTTTGTTGTGTATCAACTAAATTATCAATGAACAGTCCGCGGTAGAAAAATTACATTTGCAATTCAAGGCCACGCACCGGGAACCCGTGCCGTGACAAATGCCGTACAAGAATTCTACATACCAAACCCAATTTCTTTTCACATGTTTTTGTTTTTCACATGTTTTCACATGTTATTTGTTTGGATGTTTTTTTTTTCACAGTATAATTTTGAGATATTATAAAAAAAAACACGATGCTGCCCCCTATTTATTGAAATCATAATCAAAATTTACATTGCTGTTATGGATATTTCTAAGCAACGATTAATTTTATTTACAACTTATTTTAGATTATTCTATTTAATACAGTATGTTTATAATAATTACTTGAAAAAATTAAAGCTCCATTAATTGATTTATATATAATTTAAGAAACATTTTTTTTTTTTAAAAGAATAGTGTCAATTTATTCGCAAAGCTTTAATGTGCAAGTATATATATATTCAATTTTGCTCTTTTGTACACCATTCTTGAAAATGGCATTAAGCCGAAACTAGTTGAAAATAAAACAATTTATTAGTAAAACAAACCAAGTGAATTTCAATCAAATACCTATATATTAATGTGCAATATGTATAAGTTTCAAAGATCTATTTTCATTATTGTGGAAGATTAATAGTTGTTCATTCTTATGGCCAAATAACATGTGAATTTCCGACCTTAAGTATGCACCGAGCCCCGCTTTAGTTTAGGCCGGTCCTGCTAGCTTGTATTATAATTTGTAACAACTTTAAACGAAAATGAACTGACACTTATTCTACAAGAAACTTAATACGTGTTATAAAAGCGACGAAGTATAGTTGAAACAACTACCGAAGTAACTATACAAGAAGGTCGGCGCGACGAGGCAGGAGACGAAGAAGTTCAGGCCGTTCTCCGCGGTATATCAACCGGTACAGTTCGCAAACTTTAAAACACGCACACATACAGAGTCTGAAGCAACAACAAACACGATATTAAACTAATAATATAAATCTATATCGTGCCTTGCACCGAGAATTCACACACACACACACACACACATACATACATGCATAGACCAGTAAAAACAGGAATCCGTACTGCTGGCATTAAAGCGAAACAAGCTCTCTAAATGCTCAGTGTTGTGTGTTTCCCGAGCAAAAGCATTCGAATTAGCGAGCGTGGGGAATCCAGATGATGTGTCTCCTCTTCCACGGTTTTACTTATATAAATGTATCGGACCAATTTCAGGATTTCAGCCGTTATTTCAGCGGGACGGGGGGTCGACTTCGAGATTGTCTTCTGTACACAACATTTATGGCTGATATCGCGACGTAAACATTTTATGTCGGATAGACGCCGAGGTAACGTACGTACGGACCTCTTACGTTTATTAATTCGCACTGATAAAACGGAATTGCTTTATTTCCAAATTGCACGAGCTCGCTTTTATCTTATCAATCATTCAACAATCCATTTTAAACAATGCGCGATTAAACTTGAAAGACTTTAACTTTGTTCAATGTATTTAAATGCACTGCGCGCTCTAGAGCTTTTGTTACAGTGTATATGCTTTGTCATGTCGCTGATTAAATTGCATGTGCTTTAAAGTCCAATAATGTAATTGGAGTGTTTATTATAAAACTTATATCAGGGTTCGAAAATATCATATTTACATAAATATCAAAATATCGGATATATATCGATAATTATCCGATATTTATCAAGTTCTTGATTATTATTCTTCTTCATGAAGATTACTATTTATATTATATATATATATATATATATATATATATATATATATATATATATATATATATATATATATATATATTAATTATACAAGGAGTTTTACTTTTAAGTTTGCCGTTTAGTAAAGTGAGACACAGAATAGTAAAGAAGACAACCGTTGATAAGGAAGTGGCGGTCACTCGAAGCAAATAGCCATAGTCATGTTAATTGTCTGTAATAAAATGGCTACACAACAAGAAAAAGCATTTTGTGTGATGCAATTGGCAAAACTAGAGTCCATTATTGAAGTTTGAAGGTACGTTTAATAAACAACCCCCTCATCATAAGCAGATTTACCAGTGGCATCGATGGTTGTGTAAACAGAAAAGCACGGGACGTTCACGCACATCAAATGAAAATGTCAATCGTATTCGTATTTCGAAAGGAGCCCAAAAAAAAAATCAAAGAACGTGTAATAGTGCTTATAATAAATGCATACAAATTTCAACGTTTCTCTTTCCAGGAACGCTGGAATTGTGTTTCTATCTTTTGTAGTTTGGAAGAAATTAATGTTTGAAATCTGTTCCTTTATTTTGAATAGCGCTGTATATCGCCTGAGCTTTATATATTCAATATAGCATTTCGAAAATACAGAAATTTCATAAATTTATATTCTATATAACTAATAAAATATTAGTTATATAGAATATAAATTTATGAAATTTCTGTATTTTTGAAATGCTATTCAATTACATACAAACACGATTCGCATGGTGTTAAGCAATCAATTCGTTTGTGATTTTTTCCTTCTTCATCTCCTTTTTTCGGTTTCCAGGGGGGAGGGGGCGGGGTGTTGCTGCGCTCATAAATAATGTAATTGATTGTATTTGGGCGGATGAGTTTCGCTGAAAGCGAACTTTAGACTAGATTTAGGAGCCGCCAGGCTGATGTATCGACGTGTCTTGATAACCAATTGATTTCATTGACTCACCACATTTCGGCCCGACTTTCGTTACGACCTGTCAGTTTCCAGAAACAGATTACGTTTTGAATTGAATGCAAGATAAACGACCCCTCGTTTGTACGTCCCCTCTTTACTACACTATTTTTCATTTGATTGGAAAAAATTGCACACGAGAAACCATTTTTTTCAACGGTACTATTATAAATGAAATTAAAATGCAAATGTTGACTATAAAATACGATGTGATTTAATTTTTCGACCTAATCCGTTCGATGTATACTTTGAAACAGTGGCGGCTCGTCCATTTTTTTAAATTTTCATTCTCATAATTTTATTTAAAACTCCGTTAATTATACAGCGTAGTTTTAGTAAAACAAAACAGCTGTGGCCACCTTTTAAAAGACCAATTTAAATTCACACCCCCAGGAAAAATTAAGGAGTTATACATTTAGATTGGATCTTTTCGTGTCGCTCGTTTCGGATTCAGGTAGTTGAAAGAATTTAAATGGCCGGTAGTTGGTGTTGTTCTCGGTTTTATATTCCCCTCGTTTTTTATTTCATCACCGCGTTCTAAAAAAGGCACTTGTAATAAAAGAAAGAGGTAATTTTCTAGAAAAAGGGCGGCGGATTAATAGAAAATATTCAAATAGCGCACATTTACTAAATGTTTAATTAAATAATGTATTCTTTACGTAAATTTTTTTTAATTACTTAATAAAGATCGGTACTGTATACTAAAGAACGGTACTGAACGGTAATAATATTTACTCCTTAGGTAAGGAGATACTTACCTAAAGAGTAAATACTAAGGCGTAGCTAAATATGCAACATTATTACCTGTTATTTATATAGATATATTTCTTGTACAGGGAAATTATCCTTTAATTATACAAATTGATACGCTGTAAAATTTTTTATCTACGACTGCTTGAATAAGTGACGAATTTGACAATCATTTGAGTTACGTAATGAAACTCATTACCTAACTAGTTAGGTAATGAAATCAAAAACACACTCATTTTTTAATACCAACTAACCACCAAATTTATTAAACAATTACTTATGAACATTAATAATAACATGTTTACATATATTTAAGTGTATTCCTGAAGACATTTCTGTTTTAGAAATTTCCAAACTACTGCGGTTACTGGTTGAAACTTCTACAAATACATTCTTTTCTACAAGAATATTTGTTGCGATACGTTTCTTATTCTCAACCGAAGTTTCTATGTAATTTTTGATTTATCCGGCAATAACATTGAAACTACCTGCGTGGCCGATTCTTCGATATCCGAAGGCAGAGATTCGGAGTCGCTCATTATTTCACAGCAAAACAGAAATTAGAAAATTAATTCTTGAAGTTTTGACTATTAAATTGTTGACATTCAAATTACATGTTGCTATGGTTCTACGTGCATACTATGATATTCTAATTTTTCATCAAATTCAATTCAAAAGTATAATTTCTGTAATTCTGAGCAGTCGTAGATAAAAAGTTGTATCTAATACGTGGGATAAGGCATATTAACTGAGACTCATGCTATTACTTCGACTCGGGCTACGCCCTCGTCTCAGCAACTCACCGCATTCGTCAGTTAATGATTCTCTTATCCCACTAATTAGATAAATATTTATTACATTCGTTGTTTTTCAAAGGAGTTAAAAAACGAGTGTTTTCTACTGCCAGATTAAGCATGAAGTAAAATTTCGAGTTTAGAAAAGCCCCGCGTAGAAAATTTGTCGAGGGTCGCGCAGCGACCCGAGACAAATTTTCACGGGGCTTTTCTAAACTCGAAATTTTACTTCATGCGCCACCCGCATAAAACAATAATTTCAAACATTTGACATTTGATAATCCACATTTGCCAGTTGAAATTTGACATTTAATATTTGACATTTGCCGTATTTAGACACATTGACTTTTTTTACATTTTATTGAAAATCTCTTTAAACGTCATTTTCGAGTGTATATTATTGTTTAATTTAGAAAAGCCTGAAAATTTGGTTTGGTCGCGTAGCGAAGCGGGGCGACCAAACCAAATTTTCAATCTTTTCTAAACACGAAGTTTTAAGTGAAGTTCAAAATATACGTTTTTAGTAATTGCTAAAATTGGTTTTAGTAATTGCTAAAAATGCTAAAATTTCCAGCGACCCGAGACAAATTTTCTGGGCTCTTCTAAACTCGAAATTTTACTTTATTTGACAATATTTTAGTGTTTTATACGCGTGGCGCATGAAGTAAAATTTCGAGTTTAGAAAAGCCCAGAAAATTTGTCTCGGGTCGCTGCGCGACCCTCGACAAATTTTCACGGGGCTTTTCTAAACTCGAAATTTTACTTCATGCTTAGGCTGGGAGTGGAAAACACTCGTTTAAAACTTCAAATTAAACTCTTTCAAAAAACAACGAATATCTGAAGATTTACAGCATATACGCGTAATTTTAGTATGTATACTTAAAATATAAACTCCCTGTATATAAATAATGCTATTGATGTAAGAATGTGTACGTTGTAACTTTAATACTAGGAAATTTATATAATTTAAAAAATTCGTGAATATAAATTACTGTCCAAAGATGAGTACTAAATAATTCAATAATTGAACAATTTTATTAAAGTCAAGTCGACTTCGGGACATTTTCTTGTATCAAGTGGGTAACTTATCAACGTCAGTTCCGATGATAAATTCATAGACTAAGCGGCAAGTAGAGCTGTCAGGGTGTCGCGGCATGCGGCATAGGGGCACTGGGGGTGCAATCTCCCCTGAATTAATCAATACAATTGCATCTGAAACTACCTTGGCTTTTCGAAGGGAGAGAGGATGTTCACCTCCTCTTCCGCCACCGCCCCCCTGTCACGCTTACAAGTCCGAAACTATTCACTAAACTATGCCGCACCTGCGTACAACCCCCTGAGGATACCCTGCGGGATCTTCGCAAGAAGGGGTTTAAATGAAATACCTAATGGGGTGAAATAAAGTATTGAATATGTTAATAGGAGGTGCTGGTGTAATTAAATCTTTATTGACCAATTAAAGTGTACAGACTTAATGTAATTTAAATCACTGAAAATCAATACTACTTTTTTAAGTACGAAACTTAGGATGAAGAAGATTCAACTGCAAAGTTGTTCACAAATTTCTCTACGCAAAGTTTTTGAAATTAAACTGAAAACATAAATAAACGTTGTATAGGCAGAAAAATGATTTTAGTTACCCATTTTTTCTACAAATGTTCATTAACAATTGACAATGATCAAAATAATTTACGTGTTTATATCGTTAACTTGTTTCTCATTGATCACTTGGTAAAACATTTCTATTAATATATAGGTATTTGATTGAAATTCACTTGGTTTGTTTTACTAATAAATTGTTTTATTTTCAACTAGTTTCAGCTTAATGCCATTTTCCATTCTTGAAAATGGCATTAAGCCGAAACTAGTTGAAAATAAAACAATTTATTAGTAAAACAAACCAAGTGAATTTCAATCAAATACCTATATATTACGTGTTTACTCTAAAATAATTAGGAAAGATTAATATTAAATAATTTTTAAAATCTTATATAATTATACATTATACATATGTAACTGTGATACAACAATAGCAACAATAATATATTTATTGGCAATTCAATATAGTAAACTATCAGTATGACAATAATTGTAATAAAATTTGAATTGACAACAGGCTAACGACCAGTGGTCTTCCTGCCTATATTCATAAAGTTTATTGATTCTGGTTTTAAGAAATGTTTTGTAAAATAATAAAGAAATCAACTTCAAAAATCTTATATATGTATACATTATACATACAGAGAGTTTTATGTAACACCAAACATTTTCATAACGAGATTTTTTTTTTGTAAGTATCCATATGCATACGTTGCACATTTTTCGATGCTCGGTTTATTTAAAGAATTTAATTTAAAGCTTTAAGCGAGTGGTTTCCACTCCCAGGCTAAGCATGAAGTAAAATTTCGAGTTTAGAAAAGCCTGAAAATTTGGTTTGGTCGCGTAGCGCGAAGCGCGGAGCGGCCAAACCAAATTTTCAGGCTTTTCTAAACTCGAAATTTTACTTCATGCGCCACCGGTACAAAACACTGACATATTACGAAGTTTAAAACACACCGCTAAACTTTACATTGAATTAGTGTTTTGTACCGGTGGCGCATGAAGTAAAATTTCGAGTTTAGAAAAGCCTGAAAATTTGGTTTGGCCGCTACGCGCTTCGCGCTACGCGACCAAACCAAATTTTCAGGCTTTTCTAAACTCGAAATTTTACTTCATGCTTAGCCTGGGAGTGGAAAACACTCGCTTAAAGCTTTGAATTGAATTCTTTTAATAAACCGAGCATCAGAAAATGTGCAACGTATGCATATGGATACTTCAAAGAAAAATTCTCGTTATGAAAATGTTCGCTGTTACATAAAACTCTCTGTATGTAACTTTGATAAATTTTTAAATAAATACATAAACTTTATAGACGTTACATTCTTAATATTGTTTTTCTTTTCACTACCTACCTACCCTACATTTCAAAGTTATGTGCTTACATACATATGTTTCTTTTAATTTTAATATTATACCGTTATAACAGTATACAGGGTGGCAAAAAACTAGGAAAACCGGGAAAGACAGGGAAAAGTCAGGGGTTATTATTCATCGGAAAACGTTAAAGAAATTCGGCGTTTTTAGTAAAAAGTCAGGAAATTTTTAAGTTAATAATAATAATTATACAAGTAATACGATTAAAGAATATACAAGTAATACGATTATTGAATTGAAATTGTTAGTTCTATTAGGAGCGTAATTTAAACAATTAATAATTGACATACTAAGTTTATTTCTCTCTAACCAATTGGTTGAATATTTCACTTGAAGTTAGTGATTTATACGGGTGGCGCATGAAGTAAAATTTCGAGTTTAGAAAAGCCTAAAAATTTGGTTTGGTCGCGTAGCGCTACGCGCTACGCGACCAAACCAAATTTTCAGGCTTTTCGAAATTTTACTTCATGCTTACTCTGGGAATGGAAACATTCGTTAGACGATCAATCAGAACTTATTTTGCAGTTTCCTCTATTATCAAATTTATGTCATGAAATAAATAGAGTTGATGTTATTTTTTAGTTGAAATTTAGAACAAATAGAAATTCGTGTGCATTATTTGTGTGTTAATAAACTTCGACGAACAAATTGGAAAAGTAGTTGGTAGTTTATTTATTAAGCTTTATTTTTCATAATTTCTGTATAATTTAAGATACCGAAATTATGTAAAATAAAGCTTAGTAAATAAACTACCAAAGAACAAATTCTAATAATAAAATGACACAAATTAATAAATTATTCATTCAGCAACTTTTATTGTAACGTTGGAAAAAGTAAATCGAAAACTTTTTAGCAAAATTTCAATATTTCAAAATGATCAGAAATTATTTAAAATAAATCGAAATTACTTGAATTAATTTCTCATCTGGCACATAGTGAAACATATTAGAATATGTAAAGTTATTTAAATTAGCAAGACTTGGGATTGTTTTACAAATTAAACTTTGTTCCTTTGAAAATGATCTAACAAACCGAAACTAGTCGAAATAAAGTTTTAATTTGTGAAACAATACCAAGTTTTTTGGATTGATTGAGTTACTTGAAGATAATTATAACTTTAAATAAAATACTTAGATAGAACCTTTCTTCAATACTTTATTTTATCACCAAATGTATATTTGGTGATAATGGACACTTCGTGTCCGAAATGTACATTTGGTGACAAAATAAATTATTGAAGAAAGGTTCTATGTATTTTATTCAAAGAAACAATACTAAGTGTTTTTAACTTAAATTACTTTACAAATAAAAATTAATTTATTAAAAAAATACACCCATAATTTAAATATCGTCATAGGATATTTCAGAATAACAAATCAAATTTAAACATCAGCACAGGATATTTCAAAATATCAAATAAAAGTTAAATTTAGATTTGACATGTGTATATTTAACATGTAAAATCTAAATTTAACTTTTATTTGATATTTTGAAATATCCTGTGCTGATGTTTAAATTTGATTTGTTATTTTGAAATATCCTATGGCGATATTTAAATTACAATTACAGTCAATGTAAGTTTATTCATTTTTGTTTAGATTCTATAAATTTTATTTTGATTTGATAATCTGTTGATATTTTACAATTGTTTCAAAGAAGAAACACGTTGATTTTATTGCATAATTTCAACATTGGCTTACTATAAAAAAAATGAGTTAATGTAATTTTATTGTCTTCCAGGCTTATGTAAGTGCAATGAATTCCAAGCAAATTCTGTGATTTTCATGTGGATTACATAAAACTTTAATTTTCTACAATTTTTAAAACAAAAACCGGTTAATCAATTTTTTTACGATGTTTCAATTTAAAACTGATATTTTAGAAAATTCAGTAATTTAAATTTTAATTACAGCCTATCAAATTTTATTCATTTCTCTGTAGATTTAATGAATTCCAAACAAATTCTGTGATTTTCATGTTGATTACATAAAACTTAAATTTTTTATAATTTTTCAAACAATAAACGGTTAACCAATTTTTTACGATGTTTCAATTTAAAACTGATATTTTAGAAAATTTAGTAATTTAAATTTCAATTACAGCCAATCAAATTTTATTCATTTCTCTGTAGATTTAATGAATTCCAAGCAAATTCTGTGATTTTCATGTTGATTACATGAAACTTTAATTTTTTATAATTTTTTAAACAAAAAACGGTTAACCATTTTTTACGACGTTTAAATTTAAAACTAATGTTTTAGAAAGTTTAGTAATTTAAATTTCAATTACAGCCAATCAAATTTTATTCATTTCTCTGTAGATTTAATGAATTTCAAGCAAATTCTGTAATTTTCATGTTGATTACATAAAACTTAAATTTTGTATAATTTTTTAAACAAAAAACGGTTAACCAATTTTTTACGATGTTGAAACATCGTAAAAAATTGGTTAACCGGTTAATCAATTTTTTTACGATGTTTCAATTTAAAACTGATATTTTAGAAAATTCAGTAATTTAAATTTTAATTAAAGCCTATCAAATTTTATTCATTTCTCTGTAGATTTAATGAATTCCAAACAAATTCTGTGATTTTCATGTTGATTACATAAAACTTTAATTTTTTATAATTTTTCAAACAAAAAACGGTTAACCAATTTTTTACGATGTTTCAATTTAAAACTGATATTTTAGAAAATTCAGTAATTTCAATTTCAATTACAGCCAATCAAATTTTATTCATTTCTCTGTAGATTTAATGAATTCCAAGCAAATTCTGTGATTTTCATGTTGATTACATGAAACTTTAATTTTTTATAATTTTTTAAACAAAAAACGGTTAACCATTTTTTTACGACGTTTAAATTTAAAACTAATGTTTTAGAAAGTTTAGTAATTTAAATTTCAATTACAGCCAATCAAATTTTATTCATTTCTCTGTAGATTTAATGAATTTCAAGCAAATTCTGTGATTTTCATGTTGATTACATAAAACTTAAATTTTGTATAATTTTTTAAACAAAAAACGGTTAACCAATTTTTTACGATGTTGAAACATCGTAAAAAATTGGTTAACCGGTTAATCAATTTTTTTACGATGTTTCAATTTAAAACTGATATTTTAGAAAATTCAGTAATTTAAATTTTAATTAAAGCCTATCAAATTTTATTTATTTCTCTGTAGATTTAATGAATTCCAAACAAATTCTGTGATTTTCATGTTGATTACATAAAACTTTAATTTTTTATAATTTTTCAAACAAAAAACGGTTAACCAATTTTTTACGATGTTTCAATTTAAAACTGATATTTTAGAAAATTCAGTAATTTCAATTTCAATTACAGCCAATCAAATTTTATTCATTTCTCTGTAGATTTAATGAATTCCAAGCAAATTCTGTGATTTTCATGTTGATTACATGAAACTTTAATTTTTTATAATTTTTTAAACAAAAAAACGGTTAACCATTTTTTTACGACGTTTAAATTCGAAACTAATGTTTTAGAAAGTTCAGTAATTTAAATTTCAATTACAGCCAATCAAATTTTATTCATTTCTCTGTAGATTTAATGAATTTCAAGCAAATTCTGTGATTTTCATGTTGATTACATAAAACTTAAATTTTGTATAATTTTTTAAACAAAAAACGGTTAACCAATTTTTTACGATGTTGAAACATCGTAAAAAATTGGTTAACCGGTTAATCAATTTTTTTACGATGTTTCAATTTAAAACTGATATTTTAGAAAATTCAGTAATTTAAATTTTAATTACAGCCTATCAAATTTTATTCATTTCTCTGTAGATTTAATGAATTCCAAACAAATTCTGTGATTTTCATGTTGATTACATAAAACTTTAATTTTTTATAATTTTTTAAACAAAAAATGGTTAACCAATTTTTTACGATGTTTCAATTTAAAACTGATATTTTAGAAAATTCAGTAATTTAAATTTCAATTACAGCCAATCAAATTTTATTCATTTCTCTGTAGATTTAATGAATTCCAAGCAAATTCTGTGATTTTCATGTTGATAACATGAAACTTTAATTTTTTATAATTTTTTAAACAAAAAACGGTTAACCATTTTTTTACGACGTTTAAATTTAAAACTAATGTTTTAGAAAGTTCAGTAATTTAAATTTCAATTACAGCCAATCAAATTTTATTCATATCTCTGTAGATTTAATGAATTCCAAGCAAATTCTGTGATTTTCATGTTGATTACATAAAACTTAAATTTTGTATAATTTTTTTAACAAAAAACGTTTAACCAATTTTTTACGATGTTTCAATTTAAAACTGATATTTTAGAAAATTCAGTAATTTAAATTTCAATTACAGCCAATCAAATTTTATTCATTTCTCTGTAGATTTAATAAATTTCATGTTGATTTTACAATCCGGTAATTTTTTTACTCGTGCTGCTAAAATTGTTGAATTTATTGGGTAATTTAAACTTTGGCTTAATATTTCAAGAAAATGCAGTGTGATAATTATTTTTGTTAAAGCAGGCGTGAGTACAATCAGTTCTAAGTAAATTCTATGAATTTCATTTTGATTGTATAGTACTTTGATTTTTTTTAAACTTCCAACAAAATAAATCTCTCAATCAGTTTTTTTTTACGAAATTTAAAATTTGATTTGACATTTTGGAAAATCCAATCTATATATTTAAATTTCGATTTCAACCAATCAAAGTTTATTAAGTTATGTGAACAAAAATATTCTTTGAATTAGTAGTAATTCCTTTCTTTACTGATTAATTATTCAGTGAGGAAAGGAATTACCACAATAATTAATGGCAAACACTTCACGTAACTAAAAGAAAAATATTGAAAATATTCTTTAATGTCGAATATTTTTAGCAGATTTAATTAATTATGTAATTTTTATTCTCTAAACTGAGTAGTAATTAACAGTTCTGCTACACAACTAAGAAGTTCCACAACACAAATTGTATCAATAAAATATTATTTTTTACAACTTTTAATTTTATTATTTTTTCCATTTGAACAATATCTAAGAAAATATCAAGGAAAAACTAAAAAACGCTAAGAGTAAAATGCCACAATAAATTGTTTGCGAAAATAACCCCCCCCTAATTTGTGAAGAAATGGACCGGTTCTATACAAATTAGGGGACCTCAAAACGGTTATTTTTGCAAACATTTTATTTAAAAAATGTTTACTAAAATAATATTTTCTCTATGTATTACATACGGGCAAAGTAAAATATAATAACGCTAATATTTAAAAAAATCATTAAAATCGGTTGAATCAACAAAAAATCGCCAAGAATCACAAATTCAAGAAAAATATGACGTGATAATTCAACTAGTTAAACAAATCACAATGTATTTGCCGTATTTGGCAATGTTTGATGATTTTATTTAAAGTTTATGATTTTTGCCAATTTTTAGAATAACAATTATATTATTGAGTTACTCTAAAAATTAGCAAAAATATTAAACTTTAAATTAAATCAACAAAATTACCAAACATTGCCAAATACGGCAAATACAATTATATTTTTTTCAGATTTCTGTATTTCTTAGAAAAACAAATATCACAAAAAATTGTCAAAATCATCAATTTTTAATGATAATAGTTTTTATATAAATTTTCCGACATCCGTTGATTTTTAAAAGAGTTTAATTTGAAACTTTAAACGAGTTTTATCCACTCCCAGACTAAGCATGAAGTAAAATTTCGAGTTTAGAAAAGCCCCGTGAAATTTTGTCGAGGGTCGCGCAGCGACCCGAGACAAATTTTCTGGGCTTTTCTAAACTCGAAATTTTACTTCATGCGCCACGCGTATAAAACACTAAAATACTGTATTATGTATATTTAAACCTCACTTGAAATCAGTGTTTTATACGCGTGGCGCATGAAGTAAAATTTCGAGTTTAGAAAAGCCCAGAAAGTTTATCTCGGGTCGTGCAGCGTTGTTTTTTAAAAGAGTTTAATTTGAAGATTTAAACGAGTGTTTTCTACTCCCAGACTAAACATGAAGTAAAATTTCGAGTTTAGAAAAGCCCAGTGAAAATTTGTCGAGGGTCGCTCGACTAATTTTCACTGGGCTTTTCTAAACTCGAAATTTTACTTTCTGCTTAGTCTGGGAGTGGAAAACACTCGTTTAAAGCTTCAAATTAAACTTAAAAAAAAACAAGGAATATCTAAAGATTTACAAAAGATAGGCTGAATTTAATAGAAAAACTCTCTGTATATATAAATACAAATAAAATATTTCTTGAAGTTGTTTTTCAAAAGAGTTCCATTTGAAGCTTTAAACGTGTGTTTTCCACTCCCAGACTAAGCATGAAGTAAAATTTCGAGTTTAGAAAAGCCCTGTGAAAATTTGTCGAGGGACGCGCAGCGACCCGAGACAAATTTTCTGGGCTTTTCTAAACTCGAAATTTTACTTCATGCGCCACGCGTATAAAACACAGATTTCAAGTGAAGTTCAAATATACATACATTTCACAATATTTTAGTGTTTTATACGCGTGGCGCATGAAGTAAAATTTCGAGTTTAGAAAAGCCCAGAAAATTTGTCTCGGGTCGCTGCGCGTCCCTCGACAAATTTTCACCGGGCTTTTCTAAACTCGAAATTTTACTTCATGCTTAGTCTGGGAGTGTAAAACACACGTTTAAAACTTCAAATTAAACTCTTTTTAAAAACAACTTCTGGAAATATTTTATTTGTATTTATACATA
Organism: Philonthus cognatus; assembly: GCA_932526585.2. Taxonomy (NCBI): domain Eukaryota; kingdom Metazoa; phylum Arthropoda; class Insecta; order Coleoptera; family Staphylinidae; genus Philonthus; species Philonthus cognatus. The sequence goes on along the minus strand of OW052247.1, from coordinate 48,991,962 downwards.
CAGGGAGTATTTCTATTAAGTATACGTATTCCAAATTCAGCCTATTTTTTGTAAATCTTTGGATATTGCTTGTTTTTTTTAAGTTTAATTTGAAGCTTTAAACTAGTGTTTTTCACTTACAGTCTAAGCATGAAGTAAAATTTCGAGTTTAGAAAAGCCCCGTGAAAATTTGTCGAGGGACGCGCAGCGACCCGAGACAAATTTTCTGGGCTTTTCTAAACTCGAAATTTTACTTCATGCGCCACGCGTATTAAACACTGATTTTAAGTGAGGTTCAAATATACATACATTTACAAGTATTTTAGTGTTTTATACGCGTGGCGCATGAAGTAAAATTTCGAGTTTAGAAAAGCCAGCGACCCGAGACAAATTTTCACGGGGCTTTTCTAAACTCGACATTTTACCTTATGCTTAGTCTGGGAGTGGAAAACACTCGTTTAAAGCTTCAAATTGAACTCTTTTGAAAAACAACGGATGTCGGAAAATTTACATCTAATGCATATGTTTACCTAAACAAAAAATGTCCTGTATAGAAGTAAATTCAACAATTATTAGTTATGGTTTTTGTCTCTAAAAATTCATTCACTAAAACAAAATCCAAATTGTATTGTAAACCCATTTAATTAAACGAATTAAAAACGCTGAATCGCAATTAAAAACTCGCAATTAATAATTCACGAGCGCAACTTCGGGGCAAAGCGCGCGAGCTAGGGTGGAAGCCTTTTCAGCCAGTAATTATATTTTCGTTTTTAATAACTCCACTTGGGCGTTTACGTTTACCTTAAGAGAACAATAATCCCTGATATTTTTTTCCATCCCTTCCCTCTCTCGCTCGCTCACTTGCTAATTGCTTTCCGCGTTTTCTTTCCACCCTCCCTCGTTATTCGGGATTAATAAACATAATTCGCAAATTACATGTCCGAGACGGGCGACGGAAGGACCGTTAATTATTCAGCGAAATTCATTAATTAGAAAGGGCGAATTCGGAATTTGTTGAGCTTCTTTAATTAAGTCCTAATTGGTGGAAAAGCATCACGTGGAAAGCCTTTGAAGAAGAAGAAAAAAAGTTTGCTAAGTTTTTTTTCCGCCGTTTTTTAATTGCTTTAATTATTTTTCCTGTGCGAGTTTTATTTGCAAATATGGTCGTCGCGTTATTACGGGGGGAATGAAATAAATAATGTTTTATGCTTATTTAAAAAAGTTACAGACTAAACTTTCTTTAATAAGAGCGTTTATACCCCCAAGTGGGAACGTTCCAGGTGCTTCTTTTTTTTCACAAGAAAAATAAAAAATACATAAATATTAAAAAAAACGTATGATCTCATGAATTATTAATTTTAGTTTAATTTAATTTTAAGCAGCGGTTAAATACCCGAATATTACGACGATATGTTTGTTCTATGGTAATAATTATGTCGTATAGAAGGACAAAAGCTCTGCAAAAAATGTCGACTCTAAATTTATAAAACATCTCAATGGCCTGATTAAGCTCTTGTTTTAAATTAGTGAGACGAAATGTCAAATGTATAGAAATCGAACTTCAATGTTTTAAATGAATTTTTTCTTAATATACTGAGCTAAAATTAAAAATAAACTAATTTTTATCACATCCCTTAGTCACTAGATGTACTCAGTACTTTATACTCGTATAAGCAGGGTTGTTATGTTTAAAACTCTTTGATTTAAAACAGTGTTTTAATCATGTTTAAAAACAGCCGTCGTGTTTTAAACGGTTTTGTTTTAATCCTTAAACTTGTTTAAAACATGTTTTAAATGTTAAATTTGTTTAAAACGTTTTTTTTATTATTTTAAATTTGCTAAATTATATTTTATACTACTTCCTAAGATTTTTTGTTTACATTTTGAAATTTCAGCTAAATTGTTAAAGATATTTCAAATTACATTATTAAGTTTACATTTTTAAATTTTAGGTCATTGTTGAAGATATTTCAAATTACATTATTAAACATAACATTTTATTACAAGAAAATATCAGATATGTGTTGATAAATGTGATTTTTAAATACAGGAAATGCTTCTTTCAGGTATACATACACTGTAAATTTTGCGACATTCGTTGTTTTTAAAAAGATTTCAATTTGAATTTTTAGACGAGGGTTTTCCACTCCCAGACTAAGCATGAAGTAAAATTTCGAGTTTAGAAAAGCCTGAAAATTTGGATTGGCCGCGTAGCGAAGCGGAGCGGCCAATCCAAATTAGGCTTTTCTAAACTCGAAATTTTACTTCATGCGCCACACGTATTAAACACCGAAATATCTAAAAGTTTAAAATATACGGCTTGAACAATCCAATATGTAGATGTGAATAAAACGTGAGTCAAATTCTGCGCTGAACAAATTGTTTAAAACAGTGGTTATAGGCGATCCAGTAACTCTAACGTATATTAGGTTGCCTATAATCGTTGTTGTATGTGTGTGTTTATTAAACTTCACTGTAAATCAGTGTTTTTAAGCGTGGCGCATGAAGTAAAATTTCGAGTTTAGAAAAGCCTAATTTGGATTGGCCGCTCCGCTTCGCTACGCGGCCAATCCAAATTCTTAGGCTTTTCTAAACTCGAAATTTTACTTCATGCTTAGTCTGGGAGTGGAAAACACTCGTTAAAGCCTTAAATTAACCGCATTTAAACAACGAATTCCCGCAAAATTAAAAAACTCTGTAATTATCGGGATATGTATACTCAAAAGAAAAATGCCCTGAATGTTCTGTTTTAAACACGTTTTATACGTGTTTTTAATTGTTAATGTTTTAAACGCTGTTTCAATGGAAAAAAACACGTTTTATTAAAAAAAAAACTGTTTTAATTAAAATTAAAGAAACGTTGTTTTTAATAACTCCGCGTATAAGTACTCATGATTATGTACTTGTACTTGGTACTCGAGTACAATTTGAGTAGAGTACTTGTACTCAATACTAGAGTATATTTTACATGTACTCGGAACAGCTCTGATTTCATCGTATTTGACAGTTTTTATAAGCCTTTTTTGTATCATAGTAATTATTGTCTTGCAATAAGTAGGCAAACTATCCAATCATTTTTTATTCATTTATCCAATTTATTATCTATTACCATAGGTAAGTAGGTTTTTAATTTATTATTAATAAAATAATTAAAACAAATAGCTAAATTAAAAACCTCAAATATTTGCTCATATTTGTTTATTATACATTCATTTACCTTCGAAACATTTTTTTTTTCTTAAGCCGTTTCTATATCTTAAAATGCTTGTGTGTATGTTTTTATTTTTTTGTTAAAGCAAAGGGGGAAACAATTTGTGGATTGGGGCCGTTCGCTGTCGTCGTATTTATCACGGTTTCCTCTTTACAATCCACTTTTCAAGATACCCCGTCCTAAAACAAGCCGATAACTCGGAGCAGCCGACTTCTTCCACCGGAGAACGATCGCGCGATCCACTGCTCGCACATGTTTATGCTCTCCATTCCGACATCTAATCTTTTACACTGTCACATACTTTATATTTCCACTGTTATTACCTACAACCTGATAAGAAACCCTCCGACAACGGTTTTCTCTACTTTTACTGAATTGATTAGGAATAAAACTAGAGATACTATAATTTCACAGTTGTAAATAATAAATAGCTATCAATGGCAGCTCGGGAGAATTATTATTATTGGGGCTGCAGACATGTACATAAGGTAATATTTCTTTTAAGTATACATATCCCATGCGTATGCATTTTGAGGCATTTGTTTTTAATGGGCAATTAAGCATAAGGTATTCGTGTAAAAGAGCAGTGGGCAAGGACAGGGGACTGAAACCAACCGTTGTTCACTGGATGTACACGGCCGTGGTAAGGCCCATTATGCTCTCGGGGCGGCAGCCTGGTGGACTGCCCTGAACAAAAAGATCCACCAAACTGCACTGGGCAAGGCTCAGAGAGCCGCCGAATTGCTTATAACGGGGGCGGTCAGGTCCACCCCCTCCAAAGCGCTAGATATAATACTAAATCTAGCTCCAGCCGACCTCTACTGTAGATATGCTGCAGCTACCACAGCGATCAGAATCAACTCAGTAGGGATATGAAGCACTAGCAAATAGGGCCAGGATCCTGAATGAGCTTGTCGATATCCCCCTGAAGACTGACAGCTGCACTCCAGAACTTAAGTTTGAAAATAAGTTCTCCACTTCCATCCCGGACAAAACCAAATGGTTAGAGGGCAAGATAGTTCAAATCAAGGACGTCTGGCTCTTTACGGATGGTTTTAAGTCTGAAAACAGAGTAGGGGGAAGAATCTTCTTACAAGATTTCAACCTCAAAAAGCCTTTTAGACTTCCAAACCACTGTAACATTCTTCAGGCAGAGGTCATGGCCAACCGAGTGGCAGTGGACTGGATCCACAAATGACCTTCAAGGAAACCGCATCAGGTTCATTACTGATAGCCAAGTCGCCATTAAGATACTGAATAGTCCGTACTGCACCTCGAAGGTGGTCAGAGACTGTAAAAAATCGCTTGCAAATAACTATGACGTGGGACTCATGAGGATACCTAGTCACAGTGATATCAGGGGAAATTCAATTGCCGACGACCTTGCAAGAAAGGGGGCAACATGAAGGACCTGCCTGCTGAACTCTGGACCCACATTTCTCTTGTGGAATGCAAGAGACTACTTAGGGATCAATTGATAGCATCGGTCAACCATAGGTGGAGAGAAGAAGATACGTGTCTCACAACAAGGCAGCAATGGCCTATATGGGATACTATAAACAGCTACAGATTAATTGCATTTAGCAGAATCGACATAAAGAAGGCGGTAGGCATCCTCACGGGCCACTGCCTTCTAGGCAGACATGCACAAAAGATGGGTCTTGAGCACGACTTTTGCAGAGGATGCCTGGATGTGGAGGAGGAAGAGACTTTATTCCACTATCTGGGACAATGCCCTGCTCTTGAAGGAAAAAGGATCAAGTACCTTGGTATGCACTACGCGAATGGACTAACGGACCTCACACCTCTAGATATGAGAAATCTGATCGGGTTCATTAGGTGCTCGGATTGGTTTGTATAGGTGGGGAGGGAGGGGAGATCTGACTCCTTTTCCCCCTTATGGTACCACTAGAAAGGCCTAAGTGAGCGGTCTAACTGCTGCCATTGAAACCTAACCTAAGCATGTAGTAACATTTCGAGTTTAGAAAAGTCTGAAAATTTTTAAGCTTTTCCAACTTGAAATTTTACTTCATGGGAGTCGCGTCTACCACACTGACTTCAGGTGAAGTTCGAAATATATTCAACTTTATTTTATGTTTAATCTCACTTACTGTATACTTAAAATTAAAATCGAAAGCGTTCGTTGAATTTTAGATCAGTTGATGAACTGATAACGTCACAACTTTAAACCCAGAAATTAGTGCAGAACAAACCTATAATTTGCCTATTTAGTAATCCGACTTACTTGAGTCGTCATTATTTTTCATCAACTTTCCATTCTATGACTTCGTTCGCATTCAATCTTCCATTACTGATTCCATATCGCACATAAATCAATAATTTATTAGTGGTAGCAGTTACTCTCAATATATCAATTAATATGATTTGTAGCAAAGTAAAGCTGATCCAGCATTACACCACATTAATTTAATAACATATGGTAATTAATATTGTGTTACGATGTTACATTATGCGTGGCGAAACATTTGTAATCGAGCTAATTGAACAAATATTAAACGCGTACAGCAAATATGAATTATGTATCAACAGCGTGCAAGTCTAATTACGAATATTCGGTATTAATTATGTACCGATATCTCTAATATATACTATCAGGTACGATGATGTTTAACGTGTGTCTACATATTGATTTATAAAATCAATTTCATTGTGTGCAATGTAATTAATTAATAAAGAATTATCCAGGGTTTGTTAAGAGTCATATAATTATATAGAAATAATTGATGATACACCACAATCATAAGCCAAACTATCTTTGCTGAAATACGTACTTTAATAAAATATGCCTGCTAACGCCTTTTGCTCAGTGTGTAAAATTTAAACATTTAACTGTTTTATATGCCTGACGTAAAATTTCGAGTTTAGAAAAGTTTGAAAATTTGCAATTTCCGATGTTCTTTCAGGCTTTTCTTAGCTTGAAATTTTAGGTCAGGTACAATCCGATCGCTTAAATAATGATTTAGAGCCTGGGTCTCCAAACTATTTTCTTCGCGGGCCACAAATACAATTCTACATAATAAAGTCGGCCAAGATCCGATTAATTTTATAAAATTATGAAAAATTTAAGGAACAATTGTTACAATATTTCAAAATATGACATTTACAAAAAAAATTACAAACAATCGCGGGCCGGATTCATGCAAGTCGCGGGCCCGAGTTGGCCCGCGGGCCGTAGTTTGGAGACCACTGATTTAGAGTAAGCGGCATTTTTTTGTGCGGTTGGCCAGAATGCAAATTGAATGATGAAATACATTTGAGGTTATGGTAAACTATGTGTTAACGGTCAGTAGTGCCAATCTAATATAAAATTCAAAGCCTACTCTGAATCATGTTTTAAACGTTTGCACGGTATATAAAACACTAAAATATTGTCAAGCTCAAAATAAATTCTTAATATTAAATTACAACGATACAAATTATAGGTGGTAGCGCTTCCGGTTGTATGAGTATAATTTTCTCCTAAGATAAATTTCAAATGTTAAAATTATTAATTTAATGGAAGACTTATTAATCTAAATGCTTACTTTGGACAAGTTTAAATAAACATGGGTAATTCATTGGACAGATCGACAATAAAAAATATCTACAGGGTATTGATTCGATCAGGTATACATAGGGATTTAACATGTACAACTACATTTATACATTTCCCTGCTACCAGGGTAGTTTTAGAAGAACAGTACGATCGTTGCAAACAAAATTTTGGGACACATAAAAATTGTTTAGTGTATGTCAAACTTTGGTTCTTTCTTTTCCTCTCATTTACATATTTTGATCGTCACTCCATATTATAACCTTTTTTTTAAAAAACCTGACTAAACCGGTATAAATTTGGTTATATTTGACATTAAACAACTTTCGATTTGTCCCAACATTTTGTGTCCACCGATAGTACAAGAGCAAACAAAAATTAAGCAAAAATTCTATTTCAGGTCGCTATCCAGTTAAAATATGATGCCGTTTACTATTTTTATCATTTTTATTTAAAAAAATAGGAACACAATATGGACGTTTTTAGCACGTAATTATGGCCATTTAGAGGTCTAATACTCTTTTATGCCTAAAATCATCAACGCCGCACCCGTAGTTTTTATTTACAGACCCCTTCGGTGATTCTAGCGCATTCGTATCAAAAATAATGAATGAAGACGGGCGTTCCTGATGCTAATTATTTGAAATTTTTATAATTTTCAAAACTCAATAAAATATAGTAAATGATGTCCAATTTTAACTAAATAGCGACCTAAACACGTAGGGTTTTCTATCTTAATTTTTGTATACTCTTCTATTTTTCCTCTAAAATGACCCTGGAAGCACGAAATGAATAATTATGGTTTCAAATGTTAAATAATAATATTAATAATAAACACACTTTATTCAATTTATTACAGGCAGTACATTTGTATATCTAATCGCATCAACACCCGGTATATAATTTGTATACAAATATGTATTGAATTTCTGAAACAAATGAAGGGTTAGTGAGAAAAATCAAATGAGTCCCAATTTTTAAATTTAACAAGAGAACAAAATGAAATGTCAGAACTTTGTATGTTTCATAGGTTATTTATTTCTTTCGTCGTGAATATCTGGTGACCCTTATGTTTATTTACTGTTGAGTTTGCCTAAGTGGAAATACTTGGTCTAAGCCACACAATGGCAGCAAAGACGATTTTTGGTACTTTTTGGATTCATTTGACCCTTCAACCCTTCAAATGGGACCAGCCCTTGTTACAGCAAAGGCGAACGCAATCTAAACAGAGATGCAACTAGGGCCATTTCAAAATGCATAATGTTTAATTGGTAATAAGTTGTTGCAATTAAGAATGGATTCTTTAGAATGTTCAAAATTAAATAAATAATTTATGGATTTATGAAATCATTAACCAAATTTAAATTATTGTAGTTCTATTTACAGTATTGTAGTTCTATTTACAGTATTGTAGTTCTATTTACAGTATTGTAGTTTTATTTACAGTACTTGAGTTATATTCTTATAATTTAGAAAACAAGTTGGCTTATTTCGAAAATAATTGCTAAGAATTTAATCAAACTCTGATAGACAATTGATGTTTTATAATTAAACAATCATAACATCAATTGACTATCAAATTTATATTTGTCTTGTTTTATTCTTCGTGGAATCGTCAAAAATGTTATCAATACTGCCAACTTAGAACTCGTATAATATTCCGCATACTCCAATACTCCAGTTCAACTGGATTCGTGACCCGGATTCGTTACATTTTTTTTAGGAGGATTAATAATCAAATCCAAATGTGAAGGATTCGAATCCTAATAAAAGGATTCGAATATTTATAACACGATTCAAACACTTACAAAGATAATGGCAAGTTGAATTGCCGAAACTGCAGTCACGAAAATAAAAATAGTGTGTTATACAAACAAAGTTAAAGTGTTTTATTTCATTGAATTAACATGTATAACGAAGTAGAAGCCTCCACAGTTCATAACTTACAAAGGGTTTTGAATCGTCAAAAATAATTTGAATTAATTGTGATAATTAATTTGAAAAATGTCTTTTGTGTGTTTTTAAATTTCTCGTTAAATCACTGTTTAATACGCGTGGCGCATGAAGTAAAATTTCGAGTTTAGAAAAGCCCAGAAAATTTGTCTCGGGTCGCTGCGCGACCCTCGACAAATTTTCACGGGGCTTTTCTAAACTCGAAATTTTACTTCATGCTTAGCCTGGGAGTGGAAACAGTCGTTCAAAACTTCAATTTGAACTCTATTATAAAATCGAGGAATGCTTGATAATTTACGTAAATAAAAAATTCGCTGAATATCATTAAAACCGGGAAAGTCAGAGAAAAGTCATGGAATTATAATTAAATTGACCAAAACACTAACAAAAAAGCCAAATGATATTACAACCCGAGACAAATTTTCGGGCTTTTCTAAACTCGAAATTTTACTTCATACGCCACGCGTACAAATCACTGATTTAAAGTGAAGTCAGAAAACACATAAATACATCTTTAATCAGAGTAACAGGGAATCAAATATTTAGTCTGTTATCAACGATGTTCAGTGTTAATAATAAATAATTAGGTTTTGAATATTTTTGTTAGAACAACTGGAAACGATATTTATATAATAATGGTTGCAAAGAAATAATAAAATCAAATTGATTCCTAAAGGATTTGTATTCGTGATTCGAAAAAACAGGATTTGAATCATATTTATCTCTTACGAATTCTTTATTCGAGTATTCCTGATTCAATTCATATTGGTGATTTTCAGGTATTCGTCGATTTTATAATATTCAATTTGAAGTTTTGAACGAGTGTTTCCACTCCCAGGCTAAGCATGAAGTAAAATTTCGAGTTTAGAAAAGCCCCGTGAAAATTTGTCGAGGGTCGCGCAGCGACCCGAGACAAATTTTCGGGCTTTTCTAAACTCGAAATTTTACTTCATGCGCCACGCGTACAAAACACTGATTTGAAGTGAAGTACAAAAACTCACAAATATATTAGGTTTTGAATATTTTTGTTAAAACAACTGGTAACGATATTTATATATTAATGGTTGCAAAAAAATAATAAAATCAAATTGATTCTTAAAGAATGTCTATTCGTGATTCGAAAAAACAGGATTCTAATCATATTTATCTCTTACGAATTCTTTATTCGAGTATTCGTGATTCGAGTCATATTAGGTGATTCGGATTCGTGACTCGTCCTAGCTCTGGCATATATATATATATATATATATATATATATATATATATATATATATATATATATATATAATTGATAATAAAATTTCCAAGATAAATGGTTTCAATAAAAACTTAATTTAAATTTAAATTGACCTTAATACCAGCATTCAGTATTTTATGTAATAGCATTTTGAAATAGCATTTATTTAATAGAGCCATTAAAGCGCTCATAGAAACAACAACAATACAAATTACGCTATTTGCAAACACTCGATAGTAGAAAAAACTAATTTATGCGTCTTGTACTCGTGTTAATATTTGTTCGTGGACAAGAAGTGGGCGCGTGGGCGAGCGGATTAAGTATGAGATTTACGGCTCGGATCGGTTCGGTAGTGATTAAGATTTAGCAGTTAAGCCGTTTTGAGTAAATCAATTAGAGGCGAAAAGGCTGGGTCGGGACGGGACGGCGGGGGGAAACGGGAAAAAAGATAAACGGCGGGGAAGCGATTGCAATATTGAAATGTCACAGAAAATGTGTGTCAATGGGCGAGAGCGTGGGCGCACCTCATTCGATATATTGTTGTGTTATTATTGGCGCGTGCACTGATATTGAGGCTGTGTTGCCTCACTTGGGCTCGCTTTTGCACTTGCTTGAACTACTTTGGCTTCAATTGCGTCTCTTATATATATACACACACACATGCATGTGTGGTTGTGTTCTATATACAGCTCGGCGTTTATTAAATAATATTTCATGTTACAAGTCTCACCTCAAAAATATATACATTCAGTTTTTGTTTAAAGTATACATATCCCAATGCATAATTTCCTCCTCTGTCACTTAATTAAAGCGCAGTTATATTCCTATCTTCACTTTTATTTTTCGATGCTAGATGTACATTTCGGGTACTAGTACCCATTATCAATAGCTAACTAAATACAAAACAGAAAGTATTTCCTCCTTAGTGAATCCGCGCCTTATCGGAATACGTATACTTGTATCGAGTGTCTATAAACTGTCGGCATCTCGGTTGCTTTGAAAAACAAATTACATATTTTAGAGAATATAACTCAAGCGTCACATGACTACATTACGAGGGTTGCCTTTTATATTTCAGGATTGGGCAACCCTAGTGTTGCAATCTGGCAACTGAGAGCTCTATCGTAAAGTTTGACATTTTTGAGGTTATACGTACTCAGAACGTTTTGACATATGAGCGTTATTTGTGTCGGTTACACTAACTTAAAAGATTTATCTCGGCCAAAGAATGGAATTAAATCGTGAACATTTTCTTGCGATTATTTTTACAACTTTCGACGTGGATTAACTCAACAACAGTGCATGGATAAACTTAATTCAATTTTTGGCGATGAAGCTCCATCAAGGACCAGTGTTTATCGATGGTGTGGTGAATTCAACTGAGGTCGTAGTTCACTCCAAGACGAATTTCGTGGAGGTCGTCCAAAATCAGTTGTTGTTCCGGAAACCATTGATGCTGTGCGCAAACAAATATTGCAAGATCGTCATGTGACCTATCGTGAGATTGAGACAACCTTAGGCATTAGTGGGACCAGCATACATTCAATATTGCATGAACATTTGACTGTTCAAAAAAATGTTTGCGTTGGATCCCACACAATTTGTCAATCGCTCAAAAAAAGGCTCGTGTCGATTGGTGCAAAGAAATGCTCAAAAAATACGATTGCGGTGCTTCGAAACACGTCTATGACATCGTGACAGGTGATAAATCATGGATTTACGCGTATGAGCCCGAAAGTAAATAGCAGTCGACCGTATGGGTGTTTCAGGATAAGCCAAATCCAACAAAAGTTGTTCGCGCACGAAGCACTTCCAAGCAATTGGTCGCGTGTTTTTTCGGAAAAACTGGACATGTCGCAACCGTACCACTAGAACAACGCAGAACAGTCAATTCTGAGTGGTACACAACCATTTGTTTGCCAGTTGTCATCCAAGAAATCAGGAAAACCAACCGCCGAAAACGGATCACTCTTCACCACGACAATGCGAGCTCTCACACATCGGCTCAAACAACTGCATTTTTGAGCACGCAAAACATCGATTTGATGAGTCATCCGCCATATAGTCCTGACTTGGCACCGAATGACTTCTTTTTATTCCCATCCGTAAAAAATAAAATGAGAGGTCAACGTTTTTCGACACCCGAAGAAGCGGTTGATGCGTTCAGAATGCATGTTTTGGAGATACCTCAATCAGAGTGGCAAAAGTGCTTCGACAATTGGTTCAAACGCATGCAAAAGTGTATAGATCTTAATGGGGAATATTTTGAAAAACAATAAAGCGATTTTCAATGATTAATATTTATTTTTGTTCTCTAATCCCGAAATATAAAAGGCAACCCTCCAATCAGAATCGCGTATTTCCATAGATACACGTTATCACAGCGGTAATAGAATCCTATAACCTTGTTTTGGTCGTTGCTACGAAAATTATTTGTCAAATCTGGCAGTCGATAATTAAAAATGTCAACGAGGCGATGAGGTGAGGTTTACTAGGCGGAAATGTAGTGAAATTCGTTATATTCTCTCATCGAATATAACTCGAGGTATGATTAATAATCGATAATATTTATTCGTGAAACCGGAGCAGCACATTCAGCACATGCAGCTCGGTTTCACTCATAAATATTATCGATGATAATCATACCACTTGATATATTACAGCTGATTATGCTATACGAAACAGTGAATCTTGGAAAAGTCAAATACATTTAATTATATGTCACTGGGTAGTGTCACAGAGTGCTGAATTTAATTACAACGTATGTTTCTAAAGTTAGAACCTACTGGAGTGTCGATAGTTTATAGACATTCGTTATAAAAGTATATACCGGGTGTTTTTCCTTGTTTTTGTTAATACTTAAGTTAATTTCATACATGTTTACGTGTTTTGTAATTTGCCTGCTTATTATGACAAATTTAATAATATCATATGGCTTTTTTGTTAGTGTTTTGGTCAAAGTGAAAGTTTTATATAAAAGCTTTTGAACTTCACTTCAAATCAGTGTTTTGTACGCGTGGCGCATGAAGTAAAATTTCGAGTTTAGAAAAGCCCGAAAATTTGTCTCGGGTCGCTGCGCGACCCTCGACAAATTTTCACGGGGCTTTTCTAAACTCGAAATTTTACTTCATGCTTAGTCTGGGAGTGGAAACAACCCTTCAAAACTTCAAATTGAACTCTATTATAAAAGCGACGAATGCCTGAAAATTAGGTAAATAAAAATTCACTGTATATCATTAAAACCGGGAATGTAGGAGAACAGTCATAGAATCTTATTTAATTCTATGACTTTTCTCTTACTTTCTCTGATTCCCTGATTCAAGCTTTTTTTCCCTGACCTTTTAATATAACTTTCTTGTGTGGGAAACCCCCATTTTGTTCAATTGTTTTCATTGTTTTTGTCAATATTTAAGTTAATTTTATAAATTTTTACATGTTTTGGAATTTGCTGATTTTGACAAATTTAATAATATCAGATGGCTTTTTGTTAGGGTTTTGGTTAATTTGAATATAATTCCATGACTTTTCTCTGACTTTCCCGGTTTTAATGATATTCAGTGATTTTTTTATTTACGTAATTTTTAGGCATTCGTCAATTTTGTAATAAAGTTGAACTTGAAGTTTTGCAGGGTTGTGTCCACTCCCAGACTAAGCATGAAGTAAAATTTCGAGTTTAGAAAAGCCCCGTGAAAATTTGTCGAGGGTCGCGCAGCGACCCGAGACAAATTTTCGGGCTTTTCTAAACTCGAAATTTTACTTCATGCGCCACGCGCACAAAACACTGATTTGAAGTGAATTTATAGAAAACTTTCACTTATTGCATTGTTATATACAAGCAGATGATTACTGTTGGTATTGAATTAAATAGGTTAGCATAAAAATGCATCTAATTAAGAAAACAGAAGCATTAATCTCCCCTTAGCTTTCAACTAAATATAAAATTCATTTAAATAAACCTCAAATAATATTTCCATGAAAATGCAATTCGAGAGACATTTTTTCGTGATAACGCGCCATTAAGAAGAATTGTTAATTAACACCAACAGGTCCTAATAATGGCAATATGTCATCGAATGCGGCCACTTGACGTGACAAAACCCCATAACAATGAGGCGAAAAGGCAATTTACATAGCCCAGTGTGTGTGCGCGCGGACCCGACCGTTATTCCGGCGCGACAATGAAACTTCAATGGATTTATCATCTTTTGTCCCGGCTGTAAATTCGACGATTTTTACGGAGATACACGTGTGCCCGACCACCTACCGGTTTTTACCACTTAATAAATGCACGCGATTTTTCCCGTTCGGACACAATACGCCACGGGAGAGCGCGCAAAAAATTTGCTTTGTACGTGCTGTTCAATTCGTAATTAAATCTGAAAATGGATATTGCTGAAAAATTGCATGTATTTATAAACATTCAATTTATCTCAACATACAATGTGAAATTTATTCTCGCAAATAAATAAAAAATACGGCCCTAGGCATGAAGCAACAGTATACATCCGGGCGCTAGCAAGGGCGGATTTTGCTCTAGGCTCATATAAAATTTGCCACCCCCCCCCCCCTAAATGTACAAAACAAAAAAAAACAACAAAAATTCATATCTAAAATAAAGCCCTTTTACATCGACTAATGTCTAAATTCTCATCAGTCATAATGAAGTCAATGTCATATGTCATAAAAAAGAAATTCCCATTCAAAATATTTGAATTCAAGAAAATAAGCTTACGCTTCTTATAATTTGCACACTTTAAAGGTTACCGTACACTTTCCCGAATATATTTTCCCGAATGACCTTTTTCCCGAACGCCATATTTCCTGAAAATAGAAATCCCGAATCCCATTTTCCGAATCCAATTTCCCGAAAGGTATTGTTCCTGAATAAAATATAAACTATTTAGAACAGAATATCATCGTACGGTTTACACTTATAGCAGTCCACTTTCGAGGATAATGCGTTTTGCAAATTTGTTACAGCGTTTTGAAAATTTTGATTTATTTGCTGATTCTATAAACACTTTTAAACGTAATTTGCTGCGTACCAATTTAGAAAGTATTTTTGCAAAACTCCATCACCTTAATATTTTTTGTTCCTCATTAATGTGCATAATGTACCTATTTTTAGGTAAATAGACTTTAGGTATTAGATTTAAGTTATATTTTGTAATCATTGTATAAAATTGGAGATTAAGTGTTTTATTAAAGTGATATTATGGAGTTTTAACAACTAACAGCCTCAACTAAACAGTAAATATAAGCTAAATTCTGACTTCAGTTTCTGGAAGTATTCACCTAAACTAGAAAAACCCTATTTGGCTTTTGATAGTTTAGTTCGGGAAAAACATCATTCGGGAAAGTTGATTCAGGAAAGTAGTATTCGGGAAAGTGTTTTCGGGAAATTTATTATTCATGAAAAACGTAATTCGGGAAAAATATATTCGGGAAAATGTATTCGGGAAAATGGGCGGATACGCACTTTAAATAATTTATAAAATTACGAAAATGTTTTTCTTGTAAAATGTAAACAATGTGTCTTAAAAGATAACATTTTCGTCATACGTCATTATAAACTAAATCGTCGACTAAAATAAACTGCCACTATTAAGAAATGTCAACGTCGGTTGTCGACGCCCACCTATGTCTGAATGTCTCAATAAACATCAAATATTGTGCATTCGTCAAAAATTGAGACATTCAGAGAAAAAGTGTCTTAGATGTTAAAAAATGACGCCTAACCCCTTAACTTACGATTTTCAAATTACATTTATATGCACACCGGTATTTTTTTTTTCTTTTAAGTATACTTTTAGATATTCCATATAAACATTTGCAGAATTAGTTATCATGAGATCGAACCTAGGCAGTATATTATGAGCTTCACTTAAAATCAGTGTTTATACGCGTGGCGCATGAAGTAAAATTTCGAGTTTAGAAAAGCCTGAAAATTTGGTTTGGCCGCTCCGCGCTTCGCGCTGCGCGACCAAACCAAATTTTCAGGCTTTTCTAAACTCGAAATTTTACTTCATGCTTAGTCTGGGAGTGGATAACACTCGTTTAAAGCTTTGAATTGAACTCTATTTAAAAAACGACGAATATCATAAAATTTAGTGTGTGTATCCATTATTACCTGAATGCAAAATCTTAAAATTATGCGAATTAAAAATCCATGAAATTATGAGAATAAGTTATTACCTGAAAGAAAAATATTTGTATATAACAAACCATAATTATTATTATATATTTTTGTTATTTTCGTGAATTTCCAAGATTTGCTTTGATTTTTATACCGTTACGCTATTACGAAAATTCATATTTCAAGATTGATTTTAAAAACGTAAACGCTTTTGGTAAATATCTAAGATTTTTATAAAAATGCATGATTTGGATTATTAAAAAAAATTAATTTATTCTTTTAATATTCATAATTTTTTTATTATTAGTTAGTAATATCGTATATTTTATTTCATATAAAACAGAAAAAGACAATGTAAGCCATATTCTTTTGATATTCATAATTTGTTACTTTTATTATTAATATCGCATATTTTATTTTATATAAAACAGAAAAACACAAAGTAAGCCATAAACAATTGTCAAACGAGTATTATCCACTCCCAGACTAAGCATGAAGTAAAATTTCGAGTTTAGATAAGCCTGAAAATTTGGTTTGGTCGCGTAACGCGAAGCGCGGAGCGGCCAAACCAAATTTGCAGGCTTTTCTAAACTCGAAATTTTACTTCATGCGCCACGCGTATAAAACACTGATTTCAAGTGAAGTTCAAATATTCATAACATTCACAATATTTTAGTGTTTTATACGCGTGGCGCATGAAGTAAAATTTCGAGTTTAGAAAAGCCTGAAAATTTGGTTTGGCTGCTCCGCGCTTCGCGCTACGCAACCAAACCAAATTTTCAGGCTTTTCTAAACTCGAAATTTTACTTCATGCTTAGTCTGGGAGTGGATAACACTCGTTTTAAACTTCAAATTGAACTCTTTACAGAAAAAAGCGTATGCAAAGATATACCTAATAGAAAATTCCTTGTATACTTAAAAGAAAAATTCCCTGTATAAATATACATGTTATGTAATTGCTTGTTGTTAATAAAGATTATTTGTTGTTGTTATACAAAATGCCAACTTTGGTTCGAAATTTTGCGAATCCATATTCCATATTGCCATATTCTAGTCTTCTCAACGAGACTAAATGTTATTAATTTTGATCTAAGTTTAGTTAAACTTGAATTGATTTAAAAATGTATTGATTTTTGCTGTATCTTCATCTTGAGAAAATCAGGAGAATCCCGATTAATCATAACATCTGGCAACCCTATATTTAATAGTCCATTAAGCTTATGCATCATTATAACCATAATACAGAAAAAGGTGTTTACATGTAATAATCTTCGAATGAAAAAAATTTATAATAAATGTGAGTGATCCAATGGAAAGCAGTTAATTTCGTGAAATGGCGCGTAGAGGATTATTGATGGGAAAGCACTTAAGCGCTAACCGCTAGGCCTGAAATCTAAATAAATTTATTAATTGCGGGTTATATACGTTTTCCATTCGCGATAATATGTAATAGAGCATAACTGATTATGCGAAAATTGTTTCTTAACGCTCCGCTAGACTTGAGTTCCTCTCCGCATTTATTACAGACGAGTTTTTCTGTACGACTTTTTTTACGTCGAGTTTATTTTCAATGGCAATTATCGGATAAATTAATACAGACTAAACAAATAAATTGCAGACTAAATAATTAATTAAAGAGAAATCTGTCATTATTTAATAAATTTCATCGCACTAATTAACAATTGAAAGGTTGAAATGTGAGAATAATTAAAACTTCCAAGGAGAAATAATGAGTGTTGAAGCTCATCTCTCATCTTAGATCTTAGAAGACCCTATCAAAATTTTAAATAAAAAAATTAAAGTACGCACTCGTATGTGGGTACTATCTTTTAGAAACATAAGAATCTGTAGTATTTCGCAGTTTCTCTATAAAAAAATAGAATTTTTAATAACAAAATACCGTCTCTTTGACATTTAATTTATTAAAATCCAATCGTGTTGATTTTGTTTACAAGAAATCTCTGCTCTTTAAACTTGATTTATAAACATTCTTTCGAGTGACACTGTGGATGTTTTATTTTTTTATTTTTATTTATTTATTTATCATAAATGAGAAACCTCTTTTATACTTCGAAATATTTAATAATAACAAACAAATAATTACAACTAAAAGTACATTTCATAACACTAACAACACTACAAATGTCTTTTAATATCACATTTAAATTTATTATAAGTTGAATTAAATACGATAAACCACGATTTATCAGACAAATCATTAGACATTCTCATCATCCTTGTCAATGGATTATTGTGGCAGTCGTTTGTAGAAAATGTTTTGATCCGAAAAATTGGTCCGCTCCTTAGGGTACGATCATTACACGGAACGTAAAAATCAAGTTGTGCCAGAATATCAGGACAATCAATTTGGCCGTTTAATATTTTGTGCAGAGTGCATAAATCAATTATGTGACGATGGTCCTCTAATCTTTTTATATTCAGTTTAGACATTATTTCTACGTAGCATCCTGGTATATGTCTCTTACCTAATTTGAACTCCGTAGTACGTAAGAACTTATTTTGTATATCTTCCAATCTGTTGGTATGTATTACAGTATATGGAGACTAAATCACTGATGCATATTCTAAGTTTATTCGAATTAGCGCGCAGTACAGCCGCTTTAAACATGCTGGTCCGAGATCACAACCAACCCTCCAAACAAAACCCCACATTCTTAAGGATTTGTTGCAAACATTCAATATTTTGTGCAGAGTGCATAAATCAATTATGTGGCGATGGTCCTCTAATCTTTTTATATTCAGTTCAGACATTATTTCTACGTAGCATCCTGGTATATGTCTCTTACCTAATTTGAACTCCGTGGTACGTAAAAACTTATTTTGTATAACTTCCAATCTGTTGGTATGTATTACAGTATATGGAGACCAAATCACTGATGCATATTCTAAGTTTAATCGAATTAGCGCGCAGTACAGCCGCATTAAACATGCTGGGCCGAGATCACAACCAACCCTCTAAACAAAACCCCACATTCTTAAAGATTTGTTGCAAACAATCATAATATGCCTATCAAAAGAGTGCTTATTATCAAAGATCACGCCTAAATCTTTTATATCGTTTACTTTATTAATATCGTTTTGACCAATGTTATAAGTATTATTGATTATAGCACGCTTTCGAGGAAATGAGATCTGGTTACATTCACTTACATTCATAAATAATTGATTTGTAATGCACCAGTCATTGATGTTATCTAAATCTGTTCGTAACTTTTTACAATCGTCTAATGTGTTTATGATTTTACAGATTTTAATATCATCCGCATACATTAACATCTCACTATTACAAATATTTTTTTCAATGTCATTAGCAAACAATACAAATAATATTGTCTCAGAGTGGGTTCCTTGTGGTACCCCAGAAGTGACAGAAATGGGCTTGGATATAAAGTTTTTTTATTTTAACTATCTGGGATCTATTTCTCAGAAAGTCAGAGAGCCAACGAACTGTCAAATCATTGAAACCCATCAGTTGTGTTTTATGCAATAAAACATTGTGGTTGACTCTGTCGAATGCTTTTGAAAAGTCCAAGTATATACAATCTACCTGACTGTTCTTTTCAAAAGCACTCACCAGATATTGATTAAAACATAGTAAGTTTGAATTCGTTGACCGTCCGGGTATAAAACCATGTTGGTTATTCGATAAAGCATGTTTAGACATCTAGTAAATCTGTTTGGCAACAATCTTGTCTATATTTTAGGTAAACAAGAATTAAAGGTATACCCCTCTATAATTCGAAATGTTCTTACGGTTTCCAGATTTATATATTGGGTTAATATAGCTCGATTTCCATACAGATGGAAATACTTCACATGCTAAGGATGTTGAAAATAAATAATATATAATAATAATAATAATAATAATAATAATGCTTTATTTCTCAACAGAATTACTTCCAATTACAGAGATATGTATAATGATATCTAAAATATAGCGTAACTATTACTAATAATAATACATATAAAGAAAACATGGAAAATTTGGAGTGTATAAATCTTGAAGTACGGATTTATATAAGGTTGTGCGCTATAGATAATTACTTATAAAAATGCATTCCTGATTAGCTGGGGCGTTACATTGAATATATCAATATTTGGGTTATTATTGCAATTTCGAATGATTCGAACTAAAGGAGAGTAATAAAGAGCATTTGTTCTAGATGTAGGATACGCAAAGGTGTGGGAACACCTAGAGTTTAACCTAGGGACATAGAAGTTAAGTTTAGAAAGTAAGTTTATATCATCAATGCGATTATGTACTAATTTAAATAGAAAAAATAAAGAAGATAGTTGCCTGCGCGATTCTAAAGTTGCCATATCAAACTCTTGAAGCAGCTTGCTGTGGTCGTAATTTCGAATGGGATAAATACGGTGTTTTTTAAAATACAGTATCTTTAAGAATTTTCGTTGGATGTTTTCAATTTGAGCAATATAACAGTGGCCATGCGGTTCCCAGATTATAGAGCAGTATTCAAGTTTGGTTCGCACAAACGTGTTATACATTTTTGTTAATGCTTCGGTGCTCTTCAAGTCCTTAAAATTACGAGCAATGAATCCTAACATTCTATAGCTGGCATTACACACCTTGCTAATGTGCTCCTGGAATGTTAATTTGCTGTCCAGCAGAACTCCAAGATCCTTCACCGTTCGACTGCCCGTTATTCCATGACCAGAGATAAAGTAGTCAAAGGGTATTGGATTTAAGTTTCTGTTGAAGCTCACGAAATTGCATTTATTAAAGTTAAGGCATAAGTCATTGGAAGTACACCAATCTTGAATGCGATCAAGGTCATTGGTTAAGGCGATACTGTCAGTCACCGTATTAATCTCTCGATATATTTTAATATCATCAGCGTACAACAAGATATTTGATTCAATGCCATCCACTATGTCGTTGATAAAACAAATAAATATTAATGGGCCTAAATTTGACCCTTGTGGTACACCACTTGTGGGGATAAAAACAGGGGATTCGAATCCGTTATACTCTACATACTGACTGCGAATAACTAGGTAAGATTTCATTAAAAAACATAAAGAGGGAGAAAAGCATAACTGCATAATGAATAAAGACAGTTAATTAAAAGATAGGGTGATATGCTATCTGGACTTGCATTTTTGCTAGGTTTCAGGTGGAGTATTTCAGTAAAAATTTCTTCTATGGATGTTTTTAGATATTGATCATTAATAAACGAGTTACTGAATGGTGATATTTTTGTAAGAGGTGTAATATTATCTGTATAAACAGTGTCAAAGTAATCGGCAAACAGATTTGCGATCTGTTGCCCATCAGAACTCTTCTTCGACTCATATTCCATTAAGTTAGGTATACCATCATCATTCTTTAAATCGTTTATATGTTTCCAAAAATAACTTGGATTCCTATTAACTTTACTTTCAATATTGCTCAAATAATTGGTATATAAATGATTTGATAACATTTTACATTGACTGCGTAATGATTGAAACAATTTGTAATCTTCGTAGTTCCCAGTTTTCTTGTATTGGCTATGAATCGATTTCTTTTGTCTTTAATCAGGTCCTGTTCTTAGTAGTTGACTGTATGTATTTCATGTTTGAAACACAACATGAATAAAAGGGAACTTTACTTGTAACGGCAATTACATTATATTTATTTATTTATCAATCAACAAACATTGTCTTGGAAATCAAATGCATATAATAATTATAATAATTAGTAACTAAATTAAAATAAAATTAAATCAAAAACTCAACAATGAGTGAATGCCAATAAAATCATTGCTAATAGTTAAGCATACATTTAAGAGTCAAAGTAAATTTTATTAACAAATCAAATGTCTAAAAAAGCATCTTTTGTATTATCAAAATCGAATAAACCATAGGATGATTGAATAAGAGCTAAAAACCAGCTTTTGAAAATTAGCCAAATTATTTGTAACAAATTTCTTTCTGCAAGACTTAGCTTTAGGAGAAAAGTTGTAATTGTTTTAAGTTGTCATTAATTTTTCCTTATAGATAAAGTAATGAGTTTCTATAAACTGTCGACATCCCAGTAGGTTCTGACTTCAGAAACATACGTCGTAATTAGACATATAATTCAATTTATTTGATTTTTCCGAGATTCACCGAATCGTATAACATAATCTAAGATATGTAATTTATTTTTCAAAGCAACCGAGATGCCGAACTACCCGATCAAATCATCCACACGGTCTTTCTGAAAAATGCCTAAGAATAAAGTTTTAATGAGCAGAGATTTCTTGTACAAAATTAATTCTTTAGTTTAAGCAAAGTGATCTTTGGAAACAAAACCAACACGATTGGTTTAAAAGAAAATATTAACAATTCGCGAAACATTTTAAGCACACTATTTCAAATGTAAATTGCATCTTTTAATGGAAAAAATGCAAAATCTTACAGGTACTTTCATTTTTTACTTAAAAGAAATTGTCATAATTATGCCAAACAAGTAGATAGAAGACCAGCATTACGGCTGGAAAAAATAGTGTGGATATTTTGATAGGGTCCCGATGCCGACAGTTATAGGCACTAGTTAGATAGATGACATAAAATCAAACTTTTTTAAATTATATACCTAGATGAAAGTAGTTGTTGTTAAATTGACACGAGATTTTACCGCAAACTACCATTTGTTCTTATAATAATTAATTTAATAAATAATTGACACATATCATGTTTAGATACCTATACTAGATGTTAGCAAATTCAATATTATTACATACGTCCATACATACAGAGAGTTTTATGTAACACCGAACATTTTCATAACGTGCATTTTTATGTATACATAAGCATACGTTGTACATTTGCTTACACTCGGTTTATTAAAATCATTTAATTTGAAGCTTTAAATGAGTGTTTTCCACTCCCATACTAAGCATGAAGTAAAATTTCGAGTTTAGAAAAGCCTGAAAATTTGGTTTGGTCGCGTAGCGCGAAGCGCGGAGCGGCCAAACCAAATTTTCAGGCTTTTCTAAACTCGAAATTTTACTTCATGCGCCACCGGTACAAAACACTGATGCAATGTAAAGTTTAGCGGTGTGTTTTAAATTTCGTAATATGTCAGTGTTTTGTACCGGTGGCGCTTGAAGAAAAATTTCGAGTTTAGGAAAGCCTGAAAATTTGGTTTGGCCGCTCCGCGCTTCGCGCTACGCGGACAAACCAAATTTTCAGGCTTTTCTAAACTCGAAATTTTACTTCATGCTTAGTCTGGGAGTGGAACACACTCATTTAAAGTTTCAAATTGAAAAAAAAACAACGGGTATCTAAAGATTTACGGCATATACGCTGTAATTGGGACATGTATACTTAAAAGAAAAACTCCTTGTACGTACAAGTTGAGGCATTAATTGCGATTGATTGGCTACAATTTTTATTGGCCATATGGGCAACCCAAATTGCATAAAATTTAAAAATTAAAGGTGTCAAATTGTATTGGATGAAAATGTTCGGCGTTACATAAAACTCTCTGTATATATCTTATTGATTATACTATTGTGGAAGTAATTCAATTAGATTCCAAGAAAATTATGCCGAGTTGATTGATTTGTCTTTATGAGATTGCGGTCGGAGGAAAAAAAATATCGAATCGAATCAATACGGATGCAAAAACTAATTCCTGCTGACATTGACCTCTCTGTGCAACGCAACTTTCGCCGCGATTGCACTTATGCAACATTGCAACAGCTGTCCATAATGCGATCGTGAACGGTGTGCACATTTTCATATCGCACTTGGAAATGTCAAACGAGAATAATGATTCAGCTGGCTGATATTACTAAATCTCGCTACGATGCATTTTCAACGTGAAATACATTTTGACATCATAAACTTTATATTACCAGAGTATTTTTATATAAAAATAAACTTTACAGTTTTAATAAGTTCTGAATAGAAAATTGTTATTATGTAACAGAA
Source organism: Philonthus cognatus (assembly GCA_932526585.2). Taxonomy (NCBI): domain Eukaryota; kingdom Metazoa; phylum Arthropoda; class Insecta; order Coleoptera; family Staphylinidae; genus Philonthus; species Philonthus cognatus. Next base: position 48,967,949 of record OW052247.1, on the reverse strand, counting down.
TTATATTAAACTACTATTTTCTTCAAAAATCGAGACATGTCACTTTCGGATGCTATATTTTAAAAACAAAAAATTCACCGAAAGAAAATGAATACAGATCTACATGTCTTGGAATGTGCTTTATATTTTTAGAAAAAATCCAATTTTAATCACAATTATTCATAGCTATATTATAAAAATACACAATAAAGTACCTACATTTTCCAGTTTTTTTTTTTAAATTCAACTTCAATGTTTCTTAGTAATTAATTGAGTAGGTAAGAAAATCAGGTAAAAAATTCTGTTTACAAATTTTAAATTTGACTCAATAATTGTCTAATTATTTCTCGTTAACATAACATACACGAAGTTTTTCTTTTAAGCACAATTGAGGGGCTTAGTGAAAAAGGATGTAATGTACCCATCTGTATATTTATTTCATTTATATAATTTAATACTTTAGTATCGTGCATTTTTGATAATCATATTTAAAGTTATTTATGTGTGTTTCACTTATTGATGTTTGTTGTTTATTTTTACTTAAATATTATTCATTGCTAAATGTTATTATCAGAATGCATTTGCTAATGCTAGAGCACAGATAAGCCTAGGAAGAATAAATAGTTAATTAAAATTTGTACTTAATGGAAAAATTCTGCTAAAGATGATAAAGTTCACCCCGGCTTATGCGTGCCCCTTCTTACGCATTATTTGCTTAACGAAGAACCATTATTCATTATTATTAGATTTTATTTTCGGGGACTTCTGATTTGACTCTCGAACGCAAGACATAAAAAATATTACTTACTCCGATTAAATTCAATAAACTTCGTTAAGCAAGCTAGTTAAAGTTTCTAAATATATTATATTATATTATTCACAAGTTTCTCAGTTAAGAAAATAGAATTGATATTCGTTATATAAAAACATCAAGTTATTTTAACCTCACCCAGAATAAAAGAACCTACTTAATATTAAATAAGTGTTAAATATTGAAAATACTAAATAATTAACATTACAAGGAGTACAAGTGCTATTTTCTTAATAAATGGTTTTAGTAGAGATATCTATAAATAAATAAGATTCATATTTAGTGATAGAAGAAAATTATACAATCGAATATGTGTATCTCTTAATACATATAAAATGTTATTGATTAGACGTCCACAGATTTTTCTATAAAAGTTAAACTATATCTCCAATTTTCACAAATCAATCTCATGTCACTTCACTACTTTTCCCCTGAGTTCAATTCGAAGCTTTAAACGATTGTTTTCCACTCCCAGACTAAGCATGAAGTAAAATTTCGAGTTTAGAAAAGCCCCGTGAAAATTTGTCGAGGGTCGCGCAGCGACCCGAGACAAATTTTCTGGGCTTTTCTAAACTCGAAATTTTACTTCATGCGCCACGCGTATAAAACGCAGATTTCAAGTGAAGTTCAAATATACATACATTTCACAATATTTTAGTGCTTTATATGCGTGGCGCATGAAGTAAAATTTCGAGTTTAGAAAAGCCCAGAAAATTTGTCTCGGGTCGCTGCGCGACCCGAGACAAATTTTCACCGGGCTTTTCTAAACTCGAAATTTTACTTCATGCTTAGTCTGGGAGTGGAAAACACTCGTTTAAAGCTTTAAATTGAAATTAAAAAATACAAGAAATATGTGAAGATATATCTCAAAGTTCAATTTGAAGCTTAAAACGAGTATTTTCCACTCGCAGACTAAATGGGACATGTATATAACTCCCTGTACATAATAATAATAATAAAATAAGAAAAGTATATGCAGCCATTTAAAAATTTAAAGCTGGCTATTATTTGGCAATTAAGTTAATTTTGAAAATATATATAATTAGTCAAACTGTTCACTGTGGAGGCTTCTACTTCGTTATACATCATTATTTACACAAATAAGACAATTAACTTTGTTTGTATAACTAAGGAGTTTATTGTGACTATAGTTTCGACAACTTTAACTTGGGTACGATCATTACACGGAACATAAAAATCAAGTTGTGCCAGAATATCAGGACAATCAATTTGGCCGTTTAATATTTTGTGCAGAGTGCATAAATCAATTATGTGACGATGGTCCTCTAATCTTTTTATATTCAGTTCAGACATTATTTCTACGTAGCATCCTGGTATATGTCTCTTACCTAATTTGAACTCCGTGGTACGTAAAAACTTATTTTGTATAACTTCCAATCTGTTGGTATATGGAGACCAAATCACTGATCATTATCATTATCATTATCATGATAATGACAAGTTAAAGTTGTCGAAACTATAGTCACAATAAAATCCTCAGTTAGACAAACAAAGTTAATTGTCTTATTTGTGTATATAATTAGTGTCAATTTATGGTACTGAAACTGCGATTGACTTTGTTTTTTAGTTCATTCAAATCGATCAATAAATAACAGAGTATGGCGTTGGGCGTTTTTTTATCGAACACCCGGTATATTTTAACACAAAACATACGTAACTTAGTTTTGTACCAATTTTATTTTCACTTTGTGAGTAGTTTCGACAATTTAAGCTGACCATTATCAATCTCTGTAAGACTGAACACATTGATTATTTGGACCTTGAATTGAAAATATAGAGAAATCCGTCGATTACCATAAACCACCGAAATCTTTCCGAAAGAGATCAATGTTTTTGCGGTCGCGTTCACCGGGCTTTCAGTCATTCGATTCCGTTTCCGTTCGAGCAGAAATGAAACATCGCCACGGGCGGGAATAATTTGTTTAAAATGTGGGAACGACGTTGAATTGTGAATCGCCGCGAATTGTAAATTTTGTATTCAAGCCCAAGCGCCATTACAATATTATTACCATGAGAAATTATACGAAATATTAGGAGGAATTTATTTGTTTGGTCTTGATCCCCGCATACATTTAAACCCTCCTCGGCTAGCTGGAGGAGGAGGATGAGGAGGAGGAATAAACATCTTATCAAGATTGTTTTATCTTTGGGAACTTCTGCACTGGGGAAACTTGCTCTGCCTGCGTGCGTTTATGCATGAATTTGTAAAATGTGTAATTTGTGCGGAGCGGGATTTGTGTTTTTGAAGGTAATTTTAAATTAATTACGGATGAAGAATTCGTTGCCGCGGGGGTTTAATTAAGCTTATTAAAATAAGTTGTTGATTAAATTTTCGTATGGATTTTCGTTTTCATGTATGTTTAGAACGTTTCAACTGAAACCGCTCTCCTTCCTACAGTGATTTTTTCCTTTTAGGTATACATAACCCGGAGTATACGCTATACATTTTCAAGCATGATTTAAAAAATCGTTCAATTTGAAGCTTTCTACTCCTTGATAAAAAAAATAATTCTAATATAACTAATTCTAACATTAGGGAGAGAAAAATGATGCTCTTGTATGTATATTATTTAAGTGCTAAAATTAATTATTAATGTTTTTTTTTTCTTAAATTGTTTTTTTTTTTATTTAAGGTATTTATTTACGGTAAGAATATATTATCATTTTTACCCATTAAGCACCATTGAAGCATACACGCAACATTTTTTAAATTTTTATTAAATTACTAAATAAGTTACTTTGATATATTATATTATTTGACCTGACTTAAAAATGTATAAAGAAAAATGTAAACATTTTTTTATTGCAATATTTCGATCATTACTCATTTTACAAAAAAATGTTGGTGTATTTTTAACTTCACAATATGCCAGTTTTTCTTCATGCGCCACGCGTATAAAGCACTAAAATATTGTGAAATGTATGTATATTTGAACTTCACTTGAAATCTGCGTTTTATACGCGTGGCGCATGAAGTAAAATTTCGAGTTTAGAAAAGCCCCGTGAAAATTTGTCTCGGGTCGCTGCGCGACCCTCGACAAATTTTCTACGCGGGGCTTTTCTAAACTCGAAATTTTACTTCATGCTTAGTCTGGGAGTGGAAGACGCTCGTTGTAAACTTCATTTTGCGCGTTTTTATATAAAATCGACGATTGCTTAAAAAACATCGTAAACATTATGTTTATTTAAAATAAAAACTCGCAGTATGTAATACAATGAGTGATTCATAGAAATCATAAAAAGAAGTGCAGAGTTTTACCTAAAATCAACTTTTAGAGTTAACTCTATAATTGCTCGGCCGTTAATGGCTTAATAAAACACTTAATTTGTTTAGCTTCAAAAATTATATTTATTGTACTACGACAATTGTTTCACCACACTGTGGCTTCATCAGGTAAATAAATGGTCAAAGAGTTATTACACAGTTATTATTCTAGTGTAGGCGAAGTTCAGGTAGTTGATATACAACTACTACTGTTCTTCCACTTAACCTACTAGTAAAGTAATTACATTTAGTACGTGTGGAAGATTACAAAAATTAAAATAATCTAAAATTATATATATAGATAACGTTAGGTTAACTGGAAAATAATAACCTAACGTTGTTTTCACTAGATCTCAACCTTGGCATGATTTTTCAGAAGAACTAGTTTGGATATTTTAACCCTACTTTTAGAATCTTATAGCGTATTTATTTCTAAGCAAGCTTTTGACGTTGATTTAATCAATTATAAGTTTCCTATAATTTCCCAAACAAGATTACCTCAAAATCTAACGACTGTTGGTATTCATATCACGATTTAATTTTGTAAGCAATTATCATTTCTGAACAATGTTCAGTTTGAGGTTTTAAACGAGTGTTGTCCACTCCCAGACTAAGCATGAAGTAAAATTTCGAGTTTAGAAAAGCCCCGTGAAAATTTTCTGGGCTTTTCTAAACTCAAAATTTTACTTCATGCGCCACGCGTATAAAACACTGACCATATTGTGAAGTTGGAAATAGAGAGAGAAAATTGATGCTCTCTTATGTATATTTTTTATTTGCTGAAATTAAATATTAATGATTTTTTCTTATAATCTAACTTTGTTTTCACTAGACCTCAACTTTGACACAATTTTTCAGAAAAACTAGTTCAGATATTTTAACCCTACTTTTAGAATCTTATAGCGTATTTATTTCTACGCAAAATTGAAGCTTTTGACGTTTATTTAATCATTTATAGTTTTTTTATAATTTTCCAAACAAGATTACCTCAAAATCTAAGGACTATTCGTATTCATATCACAATTTAATTTTGTAAGCATTCATCGTTTTTGAACAACATTCAATTTGGAGTTTTGAACGAGTGTTGTCCACTCCCAGACTAAGCATGAAGTAAAATTTCGAGTTTAGAAAAGCCCCGTGAAAATTTGTCGAGGGTCGCGCAGCGACCCGAGACAAATTTTCTTGGCTTTTCTACACTCGAAATTTTACTTCATGCGCCACGCGTGTAAAACACTGACCATATTGTGAAGTTGGAAATAGAGAGAGATAATTGATGCTCTTGTATGTATATTTTTTATTTCCTGAAATTAATTATTAATGATTTTTTCTTATAATCTAACTTTGTTTTCACTAGACCTCAACTTTGACACAATTTTTCAGAAAAACTAGTTCTGATATTTTAACCCTACTTTTAGAATCCTTTAGCATATTTATGTCTACGCAAAATTAAAGCTTTGGACGTTGATTTAATCATTTATAATTTTTTTATAATTTTACAAACAAGATTTCCTTAAAGTCTAACGACTGTTCGTATTCATATCACGATTTAATTTTGTAAGCATTCATCGTTTTTGAACAACGTTCAATTTGAAGTTTTGAACGAGTGTTGTCCACTCCCAGACTAAGCATGAAGTAAAATTTCGAGTTTAGGAAAGCCCCGTGAAAATTTGTCTCGGGTCGCGCAGCGACCCGAGACAAATTTTCTGGGCTTTTCTAAACTCGAAATTTTACTTCATGCGCCACGCGTATAAAACACTGACCATATTGTAAAGTTGGAAATAGAGAGAGAAAATTGACAATTTTTCAGAAAGAATAGTTCAGATATTTTAACCCTACTTTCAGAATCTTATAGCGTATTTATTTCTGAGAAAAATTGAAGCTTTTTACGTTGATTTAATCATTTATAGCTTTTTTATAATTTTCCAAACAAGATTACCTCAAAATCTAACGACTGTTCGTATTCATAACACGATTTAATTTTGTAACCATTCATCGTTTTTGAACAACATTCAATTTAAAGTTTTGAATGAGTGTTGTCCACTCCCAGACTAAGCATGGAGTAAAATTTCGAGTTTCGAAAAGCCCCGTGCAAATTTGTCGAGGGTCGCGCAGCGACCCAAGACAAATTTTCTGGGCTTTTCTAAACTCGAAATTTTACTTCATGCGCCACGCGTATAAAACACTGACCATTTTGTGAAGTTAGAAATAGAGAGAGAAAATTGATGCTCTTGTATGTATATTTTTTATTTGCTGAAATTAATTATTAATGATTTTTTCTTAGCTTCTAACTTTGTTTTCACTAGACCTCAACTTTGACACAATTTTTCAGAAAAACTAGTTTAGATATTTTAACCCTACTTTTAGAATCTTATAGCGTATTTATTTCTACGCAAAATTGAAGCTTTTGACGTTGATTTAATCATTTATAACTTTTTTATAATTTTACAAACAAGATATCCTTAAAATCTAACGACTGTTCGTATTCATATCACGATTTAATTTTGTAAGCATTCATCGTTTTTGAACAACGTTCAATTTGAAGTTTTGAACGAGTGTTGTCCACTCCCAGACTAAGCACGAAGTAAAATTTCGAGTTTAGAAAAGCCCCGTGAAAATTTGTCGAGGGCGACCCGAGACAAATTTTCTGGGCTTTTCTAAACTCGAAATTTTACTTCATGCGCCACGCGTATAAAACACTGACCATATTGTGAAGTTGGAAATAGAGAGAGAAAATTGATGCTCTTGTATGGATAGTTTTTATTTGCTGAAATTAATTATTGATGATTATTTCTTATAATCTAACGTTGTTTTCACTAGATTTCAACTTTGACAAAATTCTTCAGAAAGGTTAGTTCAGATATTTTAACCCTACTTCTAGAATCTTATAGCGTATTTATTTTTAAGCAAAATTGAAGCTTTTGACGCTGATTTAATCATTTATAATTGTTTTATAATTTTCCAAACAAGATTACCTCAAAATCTAACGATTATTCGTATTCATATCACGATTTAATTTTGTAAGCAATAATCGTGTCTGAACAATGTGTTCAATTTGAAGTTTTGAACGAGTGTTGTCCACTACCAGACTAAGTATGAAGTAAAATTTCGAGTTTAGAAAAGCCTGAGCGTTTTGGATTTGGACGCGTAGCGTCCAAATCCAAACTCAGGCTATTCTAAACTCGAAATTTTACTTCATGCGCCACGCGTATAAAAGACTGACCATATTGTGATGTTGGAAATACACTGCTTATGTTAATAAATTTTAATCAAATCTCACTCTTTCAAAATTTGAGCAACTTACAATAATTTTTAAGGTATACTTATAAGAAACAAATCTTTTATATTCTATTTTACTACAATAATTTTTAAGGTATACTTATAAGAGGAAAATCTCTTTATATACTATTTTTTATTTGTTTTTATTATCTCTAACCTGTCGATCGCCAAATATGTTGGTATGTAAAAATAGCTTAGTTATTACAAACGGTTGAACACCTTTGTTTATAGATTAAGGTACAGTTTCCATATTGTGGGAGAGATAAAAATTATACTCTTGTATGAATATTATTTATTTTCTGAAATTAATTATTAATGATTTTTTTCTTTTTAAATGCGGTGATAAGTAAAAGTGTGGTGTTTCAGTTTGTGCCACATAAATATGCCGGAAGGGAGAAGTAAAAGAAAAACCGAGGCGGGTCACGCTTTTATTACCTAATTTCCCAGTGTGGCATGTCGCAACATGCATTTTAATTGCTCAATTTTTGGCCAACCCCTCCTCGGCTCTATCTGCGATTCTTAATCGGGAGCGTCGCGACGCCACCGCCGCCGCCGTTACTGCTACCGACGCGAACCAGCGCCACCCCCTCCGTCTCGCATCGCTTATAACTAATCACTGCGCGAGCGGTAATCTCGTTTAATTTTCTTCTAACGAAATCTTTATAATTGTATTCATTTTTAATTGAAATTATAAAATTATATAATATTTTTAAATACTTGGCTAAAAGTGGGTCGTTTGATTTTCACAATTTAAGATATTTAAATCGCTTTTTAGAGTGTTCAATTTAATTTTTAAACTATGTGTTTTCCACTGAGTGATTAAACATGAAGTAAATATTTCGAGTTTAGAAAAGCCTGAAAATTTGGATTGGTCGCTCCGCTTCGCTAAGCGACCAATTCAAATTTTCAGGCTTTTCTAAACTCGAAATATTTACTTTATGTCCCAGGCGTACTAACCACTGATTTAGAGTTAAGTTTAAAATAAATACCGTACTTATGTTAATGTTTTGTAGCCAACTTAGCTTGTTTTAATGTTTGATTAACGTCATATTAAATTAGGCTGAGTTGGTTCTGAAACTTAAACAAATGGTTAACTTTTGAAAATTTTAGAAGCACATTTCTGACATGAAAAATTCACATGAAAAATGATACCGTGCGATCGTTTAAAACATGATTTAGAGTAGATTTTGAGTTAAATTAAATTGGCACAACTGACTGTTAACACATAGTTTAGCATAACCTTAAATTCATTCCATCATTTAATTAGTATTCTGGACAACCGCACAAAAAAATGTCGCTTTCTCTAAATAATAATTTAAATGATCGCACGGTACGTATGTATAAATAAAATCATTTATCAGAAGTATAAAGTAATAGGCATTAGATTTTCATAAAATTGAATCATTAATTTTAAAATATGTAAGTAATATGTATTTTAAACTTGACATTATATCAGTGTTTATAAGCGTGGCGCATGAAGTAAAATTTCGATTTTAGAAAATCCCGAAAATTTGGATTTACCGGCGCTGCGCTTCGCTTCGCGCCGGCAAATCCAAATTTTCAGGATTTTCTAAAATCGAAATTTTACTTCATGCTTAAACAAGGAGTGTAAATTTATGTTAATAAATAATAATTGACATTTAAAACGCTCGGCAAAAATTATTTAAAATTAAAATTGTTTTCCACAAAGACAATTATTTATTACTCCACTATTATTGCGATTTTCTGTAAAAATATTACTCCACTACTATTGCAATTTTCTGTGAAAAAAAACTATTTTAAACAAGAAAATAATTAGTTACTTATTTATTTTTCTGTTTATTTATGTTTATCTACCTAACTTTTATTTTGAGTTGACAAAAAGGCGAAAGAGTGAAAGAGAGAATAAGAGAGAAAGAGATTGAGTGAAAAAGCGGTTGAAAAAGGGAGTCCCTCCGCTGAGAATTATTTATTATTTAAGCAATTGCTAATTAGGCTTAAATTTAATATTACAAAATCCCAGTGGGTTCTTTAATTGCGGGCTCGCCTCGACACAATAAATAATTGCCGAGCAATTAACCGCAGTTATAAATAAATCCTCCTCTTTCTCCCCCTTTGCATTTGTCGTCTTATATATTTATTTTTTGCGCTTCGCCCATTTCATTAATTAGATCTTTCAGAGTGAAACCTAATTCGGATAATAAATAACATGAAATTAATAACAAGAAAAAATAATATCTTCATTAAATTATTAACGGATCGCTCTAACGATTCATTTAAATTCACTTAATTACGATCAATAAATTATTTTAGATCAATCTAGTGAATAATGTAATATGTTAATAATAATTACATTGTCAGTTAAGGTACGATTCACGACAAGTGTCCCATGGTTTCCTTAATTTAAAGTGCTTTATGCACCAATACATATAATACGAAAATAGTTTGATGTCATCAGGTTACGTGTGTGAAAAGAGACAGAAAACTTCATAATATGTCTATTATGGTTTTTAGATGGTATGCAGCTTTCAAATTTTAAGGTAAAACGTCACATTTTGACAATGTCTTCATAAAACTAACTGTGCAAAAACCCAGCCACAAAACATTTTAATTATTGTGCACAATCGTTTAAAATATGAGCTTAAGTGGTATAATTCCAATTTCCACATGTACTTAATAGTGCAGGTATTTACAGAAATAAATAATGCATATATGTTGATTTTGTGTAAGCTCAAACGAAAATGTTAGTTGAATCGAATGCGCATAAGTATATTCAGTAGATTTGGCATCGGAATAGACTGTTAATACAGGGAATTTTTCTTTTAAGTATACCTACAGGAAATTTTCTATTAGGTATACATTTGCATACACTTGTTTTAAAGAGTTCAATCGAGTGTTTTCCACTCAAAGACTAAGCATGAAGTAAAATTTCGAGTTTAGGAAAGCCTAAAAATTTGGTTTGTTCGCGTAGCGCGAAGCGCGGAACGGACAAACCAAATTTTCAGGCTTTACTAAACTCGAAATTTTACTTCATGCGCCACGCGTATTAAATACTGAAAGCACTGAAATATTGTGAACGAGTAAACTTCGCTTGAAATCAGTGTCTTATACGCGTGGCGCATGAAGTAAAATTTCGAGTTTAGAAAAGCCTGAAATTTTACTTCATGCTTAACCTGGGAGTGAATAGCACTCGTTTAAATTTCAAATTGACCTCTTTCAAGAAAACAACGAATACCTAAAAATCTACACGTAATAAGGATATGTATACTCAAAAGAAAAAAAATCACAAGAAATTATGATATAAAACTTCTCTAGAAGAAAGAACACTGATATACTCGCGACCTAAACAGTATGACATTGTCATGTAACGTCAAAATTTGACACAACTAGGAAAAATCGTTGCAGATACAACTATCGACATACTCTCTAAAAAATTTGAACCACACATTCCTTACCAATTGTCATAGGAAATCTCCCCCGAATTCCACTATAGTTAAAATACCAATAATATAACATACCAACAGGAAAAAATGTTTAAATAACTTATGTTGCGTGCACGTTAAAGATCCCTACCGGTGGGTTGGAACTGCCACCGGGTTCGGCAAAATTCCCGGATAGCTGTAGAAATAATCTCCGGCGTCATGATTGGCCTTAGCAGCGGAAATAGATGACGTAAAACCCAAAATAAAAAAAAATAAAACACCCATTAAGTATAAAGATTAAAATCTAGAGACACTGAGTAGACTCTCTAGATAAATTCAAATTCAAAACTATTTGAATTAGAGAAAATAAGCTTACGCTTCTTATAGTTTGCAAACTTTACACATAATATATAAAATTACGAATAGTTTTTTCGTAATTGTATGTATTAAGACTCTCTAGATACTAGAATCTAGCTTTCAGTAATTTAATTTAAAATTAAATAGTTTTATAATAATCATTTTATAACAAAATAACTTCAATTTATTCGATGAAACTTTAATGTACAATACATTATTAATATTAAAGCTATATTTTCATTATTCTGGATGATTAACCGTTGTTATCTCTTATCCAAGGAGACAATAAAATGCTATGAAATACGTATAAAGATTCTCTTTCTACAAAAATCCTTTAATTTAATTAATTTCCCAGCGTGAAAGAAACACAGTCAGTCACTTACTAAAATACGTTCAAACGAACACATTCCTCTCCTATTATCTTTATCAAGTACGCAAAAAAAATATGCCGAGTGCCAACCGAGAGCCGAAATTGGAACGTTGATAAGATTAATGAGATGTATTCTTATTCCTCTGCATCTCGTCAGTTTTTGTGTGTGTGAATTTCACCTTCATTTGTTGAGGTCAGTCTAACCAGGTCATTTCGTGTTTTCTAAAATTTTTAAATATCGAATTGTAAATAACTAAATATAGAAAATATTGAATTGAAGTGGTGCTCGATCGGTTTTTAAGTGTGCAGAGAATATCGAAGTGCTTTGACCGTTAAGTTATAACAATTACTACGGGATTGTAAGCAGTGCGATTTTAATTAAGTAATCGAAATTGTGATGTATGTAAAAATGTGAGCACAGGTGATACGAATATAAATTTGAAAGAAGATGAACAATTAATATTTTTTCGGTAGGATGGTCATCTGGTTTAGCCGGCATTTACATTTCTAAAGTAACTATTATAATCGAACCAGTCATTTTTGAAAAGGTTCATCTCCTCAATCTAAAAAAATAATCTCTTTTTGCAAAACTCTGTCTCTTAGTACCTCTACTGGTGTGTTTCATATAAAAACGGGTCAAAACTACTATACATAATGTTGCTCTATAAACGTAAGCAAAACTACGTTACCCTGATTAATAATTAATGGAACTTGGATAGTGGTTTCAAATAGAAATGAAAATGTTGAAAATACAAAGATAGCCCCTTTTCAAAATGACTTATTCAATTATGTAAATCTGATGATGAATGAATTAATTTAATCATAATTAAATTATAATTTATTGTACACTACTCAAAAGAAGAAAGTAGTAACTTTTTAAAAGTGGCGTAAATACAATGCGAGCTTAGGAATTTTGTTAAAACTTGGTAATTGTGAACACTTGTCCTTTATCTTTAATATTTTCCACAATATGTATTACAAAATATCATCAAGTGTGCTTATGTCAAATTAAGTTAGATAAATGATGTAAACTTACTTTGTGCAGCACTTTATCATATTTTTGTAAAAGCTTTACTAAATCTTGTCATTTTAGCACAAAACTTCACAGTCCTCAATTAAATTGTCATTGTTATTAGCCCTCAAAATACCGAATGTGTAGACCTTTCAGAAAAATAAAATCCCAGCCTGCCCTACTCAATCCTACTTGATAAAATTGCTTCTCAACATTTTGGGTGAACGCATTTAAGATGCTCTACAAATAAAAGTTTGCACAAATGAAAATTACTGTACGTGATCGATCGTTTTCTTAGTTTGCAAGAGCTTTTCACGATTTAATAAAAGCAACTTAAGATACGACGTTTTGATATCGGAAATTTTATAGATTACTTTATTTTTAGTTACTACTTACCTCTAATCTATACAAATATCATAAATTTCATTAATGTTTTTTAAGATTCAACACTATTCAAATCAACAATGTATTTATATATATACCAAGTTTTAACAAGATTCCTAAACTCACCTAAAATGTATGCCACTTTGAAAAAGTTACTACTTTTTACTTTTGAGTAGTGTATAATCAAAATTCATACAAACACCTTAGCCAAATTCAACAAATTTGAAATAAAGTCTAATAATCTTTCATATATAATATTAAATTTTGAAATACATTAATACCCGTTTGCACACAAGTCAATTAATTTATTCAATGATTAATATTTATGAAAAAAACAACAATATGATTAAGCAAATGGTTTACACTATTGCATATTGAGGAAAGAAACATGTTTAGGATATCTTACAAATTTATAAAATTTTATTCTAGAATTTTGACTTAATCATAGGATAAATCAATGGCTAGTAGTTGATTTATCAGTCGGGCTTAAATATCCTTCATTCATTTCTCACTTGAAACGTTTTAAATAACTATGAACTATTAAGAGTTATTCAAAATGATAAAAGTTAGAAATTAATTAATTGATAATGATAAGGTAAAATTGTCGAAACTATAGTCACAATAAAAACCTCAGTTATACAAAGTTTAAGTGTCTAATTTGTGTAAATAATGATGTATAACGTAGTAAAGGGTGTCCCAACAAGAGCGCCGGATTTAAATTTGCCGCCATTTTGTTAATACGAGTTGTACGGTGATTTTTTTTGACAGTTGTCAAGTACAGACCACGCGATTTAAGAATATGGAGAAGTATTCAAACGAACAACGTTTAATTATTGTAAAAACACATTACAAAAATGGTGAAAGTTTTGCGAAAACAATTCGCATATTACGTCAAGTTTTCGGTCGCCATTATGCGCCAAATGAATCGACAGTGAGGCGTTTAATTACAAAATTTGAGACCAAATTTAAGCTGATGGATCAGAAGACCATTGTTCGTCGTCGTCCTTGTCGGTCACTTGAAAATATAGACACAGTAAGGGAATCTGTGGCCGAGAATCCAGGAACTTCCATTCGGCATCGTGGTCAAGAATTAAACATTTCCAAAACCACTATGCAACGAATTTTGGTAAAAGATCTGCATTTGCACGCGTACAAGATTCAATTGGTGCAAGAAATCAAGCCAAGGGACCATGAGCAGCGCCGTGGATTTGCTGATTGGGTGTTGGAACATCATCAAATGAATCCGGATTTTTCGAAGAAAATCATTGTTTCAGATGTGGCACATTTTTAACTTGACGGATACGTAAATAAACAAAACTGTCGGATTTGGGGTGCTGAAAATCCTTGTGTGGTACTCGAACAGCCAATGCATCCACCGCGAGTAACGGTTTGGTGGGCATTTTGGGCTGGCGGAGTGATTGGGCCGTATTTCTTTGAAAATGCGGCTGGAAATGCGCTAACTGTTACTGGTGTGCGGTATCGGGAAATGTTAACGGAGTTTTTGTGGCCCGAATTGGATGTAATTGATGTGGAGCATATGTTTTTCCAACAAGACGGTGCGACCTGCCACACAGCACGTGAAACAATGGTGTTACTGCAGACCAAATTTCCAGGCCGTGTCATTTCTCGATTTGGCGATCAACATTGGCCACCAAGATCGTGCGATCTAACGCCGATGGACTTTTTTCTTTGGGGCTATGTGAAGCAAAAGGTGTATGCAAATAAGCCTGAAACAGTTCAACATCTTAAAGAGGAAATCCGGCGCGTTATTGGTGATATACAGCCACATTTATGCGAAAACGTTATTCAAAATTTCAACAAAAGAATAACCCTGTGCCAGAGGTTTCGTGGTGGCCATTTGCCTGATGTTGTATTTCATGTTTAATCGGAACTATTTTTCTTTATGTTGAAACAAAAATGTTTGCTTAATTAAAAAAATAAATATGTTTTTCTTTATAATTAAATCTGGCGCTCTTGTTGGGACACCTTTTAGAAGCCTCTATAATTTATAAAAGTTTAAAAAATATTTATTTCAATCGACAAATAAATTTTATCTTTAAATTAACTAAAGCTAGTGAAACCAAATTTTATTGTATTTTAGAATTCAATTTTATTACAACTATTAATAGTTCACTGATGTCATTAAAATTATTTAACAGAAAAACTGATTAAACCACTTGTATTGTTTTACTGATTTTTTTATGTTTAGTAACAAAAAACAGTGAAACAAACCAATGTTTGCTATTATCAAAACAAAAATAATTTAACATGGGTTACGTGAGACATTAATTTATAATAATAATAATTTGAGTTTCCAACGAGAGAATCCAACTGGGGAAAATATACAATAATTTACGTAACTACAAGGGGAGCCAATGCTTATGGGAGAACTGGTAATCGAGTAGAAAAGGAGAGACTATGGTCAGGATGTGGAGTACGAGTAAGACAGACGTCTATATAGACCAATCACCGGTCTCGATTCTGGAAGCAGCATCCAAACGATGTTACCAAATTTTATACAGAGACTGGCTAACTGGATATATATGAACTGTGGTAAGTAGTAACATAAAGAAAATACAAGCAAACATAGTTAAATTCAAATAGAGAAGGATAATTGAATATAACTAAAACAAACTATATCATATGTAAATACAATTTGTCTACTACACATATTGTCAAATTTTGTACATGATTGTTTACTCAAAAATATTTTTGTTGTTGCAGAAAGTAGGTTCTGCAAGAGATTGAGATCCTAGATGGCTTGGTGAGTGATTTGCTGTAATCTTGTGTTATTATTGATTCTTATTCATTTTATGTGTAAAAGAGAATATAAGTTTCCACTCCATAGTTAAGCATGAAGTAAAATTTGGAGTTTAGAAATGCGGAGCGGCAGGCAATTCCAAATTTGTATCCTTTTCTGAACTCCAAATATTAACTTCAAGCGCCAGACGTGTCAAACACTGACTTATATAATAATATAATAATAATAATAATAATAATAATATTTATTAGTGTTTAACAACAAGAGTTTACACAAGTCATATGTAATAAGTAAGGTAAAGATTGTATAAGTAGAATTCAAATATAAATTTTAAATAAATATTAAGTATGTTTAAATGATTAACTGTGACGTGGTAAGGAGAAAATAATATTATCCGTATATAATAAAATAAATAATAATAATACCTGAAAATAAATTAATAAATTAAATTTATTAAATATAGTTTTATATGCAAATCAATTAATAAATAAAAGTTAACACACACAAACAGACTAAGATTACTTAATATTAAGTGTAAATAGATATAATTGTAAATAAATTAAAATAAATAGTTAAAAGTGATAAAAACTAGTTAAAAAGATAAAACATCAATGTATACGTACGTCACAAACATGTTAAAAAGCAGGTTAAATAATAATATCGCAATTTAAAAATTCATTCCATGAGTAAAATGCATTTAACAGAAGATATTCTTTGATCACTACTTTAAATTTATTTAGTGTGGAGTTCAAAATATAGCCAAGGATTTTTTCGTTTTTGGCAATTTCATCAAGAAGAAATTGACAAACTTAAGGAAAATTCCACAAAACACATATATTTAATATAAAAGGATAAATATCTATAAAATTAGTTTCTAGTCAAAACTGAAGTTCAAAATATAGCAAAGGTTTTTTTAATTTTTGACAAATTCATCAAGAATTCTGGTAAAAAAGAATCGTCAAAATTGACAAATTCAAGAAAAATTCCACAAATGAGATAAATTCAAAAATAAAATGATAAATATCTTCAAAATTAACGGCTAATTTTGCTTTTGCCTGTCCTTAGTAATGTAGACTATTGGCCAACATCAATTTTTATTTTATTTATTCCATTTAAGTATTTAATTCTTTACACGCTTATGCAACTAATTATGGACGACACAGCACATTCACTCACATCCATGGCTCCAGAGGGTGCCAATTTCCCCATAAGAAACTGGCACCCCCCGGTGGGATTCGAACCCACGACCCTCTGGCCCAAGAGCAGGAGCTCTACTCACTGACCCACGAGGGCCCCCCACACTTAAAGTTAAAATGAAAGTTTGGTGTTTTTAATATTATTTTTATAAAGATGTATCACAGAGTGAATGCTAACCAAATCAAAGATTTGATTAAACATTTGTTTGTAAAGTTCGTTGATTGTTTATTGCATGTTGATTTTTGATTACAATTTTCTCTCAAAATTAATTGCCGAATCACGTAACTTCAAGCTTTTCACTATTACATATTTAATTTTGATTCTTGAGTATTTCATTTACAAAAAAAAAAAACGAGTTATCTTTCTTGGAAACATATTTCCATTTATTAATATGTGTTACTTGTGCAGAGGTCGTTAAATTTTCATTACCTTGAAATTAAAATCGAAAGAGCAGCCAGCGAAACACATTTCCGAAATTATTAATCATCGCCTTTTGACGTTAATGCGGACATTTGATTAAATTTAAATAAGCTCGTTTCGAATCGCGGACCTAACGACCAATTTTATCGGTCCGTTTCGAGTACACTAATTATTGTTTTTTTTTTCATTTCTGCGTACGTGCATCAATCATAATTTGTGGATTGTGTGAAAATCAAAACAAGAAATATAGACATTTATGCAATTATTTTAAAGAAATAATTGCATGCATTAAATCAGTAATGGAAAATATTAGTGTTCAATGCTGAATGTATTTACCTTTCAATACAAGAAATTTTTCTTTTAAGTATACAAACCCCGATGCATACGCTATACATTTTCAGGTATTCGTTCTTTTTTTTAAATGTGTTCAATTGCAGCTCTAACGAGGGTTTCCACTCCCAGATCAAGCATGAAGTAAAATTTCGAGTTTAGAAAAGCATGAAAATTTGGTTTGGTCGCGTGGCGCGTAGCGCTACGCGGCCAAACCAAATTTTCAGGCTCTTCTAAACTCGAAATTTTACTTCATGCGCCACGCGTATAAAATACTGACATATTATGAAAATCAAAATATTATATTGTATACTTAAAAAAAAATCGCTGTATAGCGAAAATCCATACATTTTTTTCCGATGCTCTGGCTATAATTTATAAACTTAAAAAATAAAGGAATAATTGATTAATCTTTTGTTTTTAATTTTTATAGTAGCATGAATTTTATTAAAATAAAATAGCATAAAAAGGATGGAAGATGGAATGTTGAATTGTAGCTCTAACGAGGGTTTCCACTCCCAGAGTAAGCATGAAGTAAAATTTCGAGTTTAGAAAAGCCTGAAAATTTGGTTTGGTCGCGTAGCGCGTAGCGCTACGCGGCCAAACCAAATTTTCAGGCTTTTCTAAACTCGAAATTTTACTTCATGCGCCACGCGTATACAATACTGACATATTGTGAAAATCAAAATATTATAATGTGTACTTAAAAAAATCTTTGTATAGCGACAATCCATATAATTTTTCTTTTCGATGTTCTAGCTATAATTTCGTTATTTACATATCGATTTGTGTCATCTTTCTAAACTTAGATAATAAAGGTTTATTTGACTAATCTCTTGTCTTTATTTTTTTTTTAGTAGCATGAATTTTATTATAACAAAAGAGACTAATCTCTTGTCTTTAGTTTTTATAGTAGCATACATTTTATTAAAACAAAAAACCATAAAAAGGAGGGAAGATAGTATAACTTGTGATACCTTTTAAGTGTAGAATTTGTTCTTTATTTTAAGTTTATATCAATATAGTTTATACTTTATGCATCAAACATAAAATCAAGCTAAGCCGTATGTTTTGAACTTACAGTTAAATCAGTGTTGTATACGCGTGGCGCATGAAGTAAAATTTCGAGTTTAGAAAAGCCTGAAAATTTGGATTTGCCGGGGCGCGACTCGCTTCGCTCGCGCGCCCCGGCAAATCCAAATTTTCAGGCTTTTCTAAACTCGAAATTTTACTTCATGCTTAGCCTGGGAGTGGAAACCCTCGGTTGACAATCAATCAGAAACTTATTTGATTAGAATTTATTCAAAAGGAATAACATTTTGGAAACCAAATTTTACGGCTTTTACAAAACTCGAAATTTTACCTCATGCTTAATCAAGTAGTGAAAATACTTGTTAAGCTTGTATTAGACGACACTATTTTCTTGTACATGAAAATAGTATACTATTCTCTATCATGGTGTACCAAATAGAACATGTCCTATTTCCATTACACAAAACTGTACAAGATTCGCGTTTCGCCATACTTTGTGCATTACACCATGAGAGAAAATAGTATACTAGTTTCTTGTAAAAGAAAATAGTGTCGTTTAATTCAAGCTTTAAAAATTTCAAACAATATTTCGTGGTGAGGGAGCAATTTTATGCAGTGAATAAAATAATGTACAATGCATTAATATTAATACCATATTCAATAATTTATTTTATAAATAACATCGATTTAAATTATTTATTTATACAAATTCAACAAAATATAATAATTCCCTTTTATAATCGTGTATTTACGAACCTATCGCGTGGGCAATTACAAAATATGTGGTACATAATACATGCAAACACCAGTCGCATTCATCGCGTTCGAGGGGCTTTATTTGTTTTCCGAAATGGAAGCATAAATAAACAAACGTTTTAAAATACCTGCATATTAAATTTAAATACCCCGGCGTTCGCAAATGAAATATGCGGAATGCACAACAAAAACCGCGCGCGTTATTAAATAGTTGCGATTCGCTGTTAAAACACAAAAGGTCCGCGCTTTCAAATATTCACTGCCACCGGTTGTTTTGCGAGAAATTAATACAGCGCTCTTTTTTTATTATGTATTTTTTGAGTGTGTGGGTGTTTACATTGTTGTAAATAAAATAAACTTTGTGATTTTAACAAATTCATGCAAATATATAAGTGATGCATTCGCTGAAATTACAAATTCATTACGAATAATTTCACCTGGAATAATAAAAATTGGAATAATTTATTCATTTGATTTCTAGAAATAATAAACGTTAAACACGAATAAATAAACCGTAATACATCAGTTTAGTCAAGCGATTTTCTGCTGCGCATGAATTTTAAAAAAGTTTTCTTGTTTGTTTCCTCTCCAAATAATCAGAACACAAAAAATGAAACGAAAAAATTGTTATATATATATAAATCTTTATTGGCAGATTGTACAATAAATAATTAACATAAAAATACTTCTGATGGCTAAAATAACAGATAAATTCTTCTGCCAATTGGCTATCGACCATTGGTCTTTCCGCCTGAATTTTAATTGTTTGTCCTTGTCCGTTCTTGTGTAAAAAACCTCTTGTTTGTTAGTGTCGTCCAAAAATTGTTATTATAGTGCTATTTCCTTATTATTGAAATAAGGATTAAATATGAAAAAATGATATCTTAAAATCCAATAGTTACAACAAAAAGGCTATAAGTATATTAGTAAATAGTAAACATTTGTAGAATGTATTGACATGAAGATCAAACATAAAGGGTAAGTGTATTTTGAAATTCAATTTAAATCAGTGTTTTATACGCGTGGTGTATGAAGTAAAATCGAGTTTAGAAAATCCTGAAAATTTGATTTGGTTGCTCCGCTCCAAATTTTAAGGGTTTTCTAAACTCGAAATTTCACTTCATGCTTAAGCTGAGATGGAAACACTCGTTAGAGGCTCCAAGTTAAAACAACGAATATCTGAAAACATTCATTCAAATTATACTGATTAGGGTTATGTCAATATTTAACAAAAAACCAAATTTTAATGAATTATTACTATTTTAACTAAATTCGTCAAAACCATCACACATCATAAAATTTTACAAAAACATTAAAACTATAAAAATTAGTACAAATTCATAAAAGTGCAAACATTCATCTTTTATTTAGTTGGATTTCACTTTGTGCTACATCTTCATAACAATTTAATTACAACACTTAACTTTTGTGATTCTAATTTCAAAATGTCTACTAGACTGACCAATGTATGCTTCTTTACATGTTTCGCACGTAAATTTATAAATACCGGATTTTTTGTTTTTATCTATGACGGTTTTAGGATTGTGAATAATGTTGGCATTGTATTGTATGGTTTAAAAACTATATTGACGTTACACTTTTCAAGGGATCTTTTGATTTTGTTGCTAATATTTCCGAAATATGTTAGTGGGTAAAATTAATTTTTATTTGTTCTATCTAAAGCATATAAGTTAAGTGTTTTAATTAAATTATTTACCAAATCAACAAACATTTGAAATTTTAAACGAGTAAATTCCACTAATCAATATAGCGGAATTTATCCTACATTTCAAAACTGTCTAAAAAATGATTGTCTCCTTTTTTCATAGAAATTTACTCTGTAATTATCTGGATATGTATACTTAAAAAAAATCCTGTGTGTAGAGGTACATTACATTAATTAGAACTCTAAATAGCTTTAATTTTTCTGAGCAATTTTTTTTTAAATCTCATCCTTCCAAAGATCACACTATTATAACTTATTTTTAATTAATGAAAGGAACTCTCTGATGAAATTGTAAAAAAGAGCATAGTTAAATAGATAATTACGTGTAATTGAAATAGATTCCATGATTTGTTTTCCTGTATCATAATGTACATATGATTAAAGTGTAATTAGAGTATTGCACTATTAATCTGTTCGTTCGTTCGTTGTATTAATGGAATTTTTATCTGTTTGGAGTCGGCAATTTTCCAGTTTTACATGCCCCGGCGAAGTTTCCACAATTCTCGCTCTTTATTATCCGTTCACGTATTTTTTTTGTTCATTTCTAATTGAATTAATAATGAAACATTAATTGTAATTACGCTACTTCATTTCTGTAATTGGAAATTACTACAAGGCTAAGATAAATTATAGGGGAATACGAGTCGGCTATTACTAATTATTCAATTTTCAGTGTTTTTTCACTTTATGAAAACTGAAGGTGGATATTTATTAATCTTGTAATTATACTTAATTATTATCTTCTTTTAATTTCACAAAAAAATAACATCAAAATAAATACAGGGATTGTGTCTTCTTTAATTTTTTAAGGACTTTAATTGAATTGTCTAGCGTTAATCACAAATAAATGACTGAATATGAACATAATCCTAATTTATCAATCATACTAAATTATAATCATAATTATACTAAACTCAAACTGTTGACATTTCATCATAATCCATTTTCATCATAAACTTTAAAGATTACCAAAAATTGTGAAGAATTTATGAAAAGCTAATATTTTTTTTATGTAATGAAAGTTTAGAAATTTACGAAATTGGTCAAGATTTTATAAATGTATGAAAAGAATCCATTTTTTTTTAATTAACGAAAATCAAGGAAATTTACTAAAACCGTCCAATTTTTTTAAGGGTAACTGAAATCTTGGCTATTTGCAAAATGCGTAATGATTTAAAAAAATGAATAAAAATTCTGAAATTTACTAAAAAATGAAAATGAATCAAAATCGTTAAATTTCATGAAAAGCGAAAAACATTTTGAATTTAACAACAATTTAGGATATTCATGAAACCTACCAAGATTTTGAAAATTGACGAAAATTTAAGTAGCGACATATTTAAAATTAACAAAAATCTACGAAATTTAGGATAAAAGTCGTAATTTTGAAAATCAGAAGTAAATCTTTTTAAATACCTTTTGTTTTTGAATTTACTTTTGTTTTCGAATTACGGCAAAATAATTTTATAAACAAAACAACATAAATATGCAAATAAAAACCAATATATTTAAATTTCATAAAAAAACTTCAACATTTTTATTTAACGAATATTTAGGAAATACACAAAAATCTTGCAAATTCATTAAAAGTATAAAGTTTTTTTTTTAATTAACGTAAATCTTGGAAATTTATTAAAGTCGTCTAAATTTCTACACAAATTTACAAATATAATTACAAATAACAACTAAAATATTCAAATTTTATAAAAAAACTTCGGCATTTTTTAAATTACCAAACATTGAGGAAATACGCGAAAATCTTGAAAATTCATCAAAAGTATAGTTTTTTCTTTCTAATCTTAGTAAAAATTTAGTAAATACGGATTTTTTTTAATTTCCTAAATTTTCGTTTATTTAAAAAAACTTACCAAAAAGTAAAGTATTTGAAAATTAATCAAAATCGTAACATTTCACGAGAAGCAAAAAAAAATTTAAATTTAACAAAAATTTAGGATATTCATGAAAACTAACAAGATTTTTAAAATTGACAAAAAGTCAAGTGTCAATATTTTTAAAATTAACCAAATTCTATGAAATTTAGAATAACCGTCCGATATTTGAAAATCAAGAGAAAATCTTTTTAAATTCCTTTTGTTTTTGAATTTACTTTTGTTTTCGAATTACGGTAAAATCATTTTATAAACAAAACAACATAAATATGCAAATAACAACCAAAATATCTAAATTTCATAAAAAAAAAACGTCGACATTTTTATCTAACGAATATTTAGGAAATACGTAGAAATCTTGAAAATTCATTCAAAGTATAAAGTTTTTATTTTAATTAACGGAAATCTTGGAAATTTATGAAAGTCGTCTAAATTTCTACATAAATTTACAAATATTATTACAAATAACAACTAAAATATATAAATTTTATAAAAAAAACTTCGGCATTTTTTAAATTAACAAACATTGAGGAAATACGCGAAAATCTTGAAAATTCGTTAAAAGTATAGTTTTTTCTTTCTAATCTTAGTAAAAATTTAGTAAATACGGATTTTTTTTAATTTCCTAAAGTTTCGTTTATTTAAAAAAACTTACCAAAAAATGCTAAGTATTTGAAAATTAATCAAAATCGTAACATTTCATGAGAAGCGAAAAAAAATTTAAATTTAACAAAAATTTAGGATATTCATGAAAGCTAACAAGATTTTCAAAATTGACGAAAAGTTTTTAAAATTAACCAAATTCTATGAAATTTAGAATAACCGTCGGATATTTGAAAATCAAGAGAAAATCTTTTTAAATTCCTTTTGTTTTTGAATTTACTTTTGTTTTCGAATTACGGTAAAATCATTTTATACACAAAACAACATAAATATGCAAATAACAACCAAAATATCTAAATTTCATAAAAAAACGTCGACATTTTTATCTAACGAATATTTAGGAAATACGTAGAAATCTTGAAAATTCATTCAAAGTATAAAGTTTTTTTTTAATTAACGGAAATCTTGAATATTTATAAAAATCGTCTAAATTTCTAATCTTAATAAAAATTTTGGAAATTCATAAAAAATCAAGATTTTTAAAATGAACAAAAAACTTCGTTTCTATTGAGTTTCTGTAATTTCAGTTAATTTTAAAAATTCTGATTCTTTTTTTAATTTCCTAGATTTTTGTTCATATTAAATATTCTAAAATTTCTTATTTTAATTTCAAAATTAACGGAAATCTTGTAAGTTCATAAAATCGTGTATATTTGTAATCTTAATAAAAAATTAGGAAATTCATGAAAAGCGTCAAGATTTTAAAAATGAACAAAAAGAAACTTGGTTTTTCTTGAGTTTCTGTAATTTCAGTTAATTTTAAAAATTCAGATTTTTTGTTTAATTTCCTAGGTTTCCGTTAATTTTAAATATTCTAAAATTTTTCATTCTACTTTTAAAATTACTGGAAATCTTAGAAATTCATGAAAATCGTCTACATTTCTAATCTTAATAAAAATTTAGGAAATTTATGAAAAGCGTCAAGATTTTAAAAATGAACAAAAAGAAACTTGGTTTTTCTTGAGTTTCTGTAATTTCATTTAATTTTGAAAATTCATTTTTTATTTCAATTTCCTAGATTTTCGTTAATTTTAAATATTCTAAAACTTGCCATGACTTTTAATTTTTAAAACCTTGGAAGTTTTTGTAAATTTCCGGAATTTTCAGGATTTTAATTTTGATATTTAATATCTCAATGATTTTCATGAAATTTAAAGATTTTCGTCGAAATTTATTTATTTCAATATTTTTATTTTAGAACATTCTAAATGTAACACAAGCTTTCGAGAATTTCTTGGATTTTCGTTAATATAAAAAATGTTGATAATTTTTATAAATTTTCGAGATTTTCGAGCTTCAACATTTTTAAAATTAGCAAACATTTAGGAAATTTTCGAACATTGCTGAGAATTTAAAAAGGTCTTAGCAGTTTTCGTAAATTTTTTAAATATTTATGAATTTTTAAAACGTTGAAGCTTTTTATAAAATTCCAAGGTTTTCCTAAATTTCTAAGATTTTCGTCAATTTTAAAAATATTGATACTCTTCATCAATTTTCTTCATCAATTTGTTTGAAAATTGAACAAAATGAAACTTGGTTTTTCTTGAGTTTCTGTAATTTCATTTAATTTTGAAAATTCATTTTTTATTTCAATTTCCTAGATTTTCGTTAATTTTAAATATTCTAAAACTCGTGAATTTTCAAAATTTCCGCTCATTTTTAAAATTTGTACAGTTCGTGAATTTCTAAGACATTTGTTAAATTTTAATATCTTGAATTTTCAGCATTTTACCGCCTTTCATGATTTTTTTATATTTTGACGCCTTTCATGATTTTTTATGTTTTCATGCCTTTTTTATTTCAGAAAATTTAAAATGTTTACACAACTGAAATGTTGATGGTTTTCGTGAATTTCTTGGATTTTCGTTAATCTCAAAAATGTTGATAATTTTCATAAATTTTCGAGATCGTAAATTTTTAAAATTAACCAATATTTAGGAAATTTACAAACATTTCTAGGAATTCGAAATGTTTTTAGCAGTTTTCGTACATTTCTTAAATATTTGTTAATTTTAAAAACGTTAAAGCTTTTTATAAAATTCCAAGGTTTTCCCAAATATCTAAGATTTTCGTCAATTTTAAAAATATTGGTACTCTTTATGAATATTTTCCATTTTCAAACAGCGGTAATCTTCGTGAATTTTTAAGACATTCGTTCATTTTTATTATTTTTCGCTTTTTATGAAAATTTTTTTTAGACATTCGTTAATTTTTATTTGACGCCTTTTATCGATTATTAATATTTTGACGCCATTCATGATTTTTTGTGTTAAGACGCCTTTCATGAATGTGTAATAATTTAACGCCTGACATGAATTTTTAATATTTTGACGCCTTTCACGAATCTTAGTAAATTTCCAAATTGTCTGTTAATTTTTAATTTGCGTTAAGTTTTTGACGATTTACGTTTATTATATATTTTTTAATTTTCCTGAATTTCCTAGATTTCGTTTGATATTTAAATTGTTGATTTTATTATGAATTTTGAAGATTTTAGCCGATTTTAAATATATAGACGCTTTTGGTGAACTTCTAAGATTTTCATAAAAACTCACGCTTTGAATTATTAACAAATTTCATTTCTTTGCTTACTATTCATAATTTTCTTACTTCTTTTTTTAATATCGCATATTTTATTTTATAAGGAACAGAAAAAGACAAAATAATCCATAGACAATTGTCGAACGAGTGTCTTCCACTCCCAGACTAAGCATGAAGTAAAATTTCGAGTTTAGAAAAGCCTGAAAATTTGGCTCGGGCGCGTAGCGAAGCGGAGCGACCGAGCCAAATTAGGCTTTTCTAAACTCGAAATTTTACTTCATGCGCCACGCGTATAAAACAATGATTTCAAGTGAAGTTCAAAATATACTGCTTATCTTTTCTTTTATAATTCGATGGCGTTTCGATGCAGGTATGATATTTTTTACATTTTCAACTTTTCTTTTCGGAAAGTTTAAAATAGAAAAGCACTTCATTAAACACAGGTAATTCTCCTTAAAAACATAACCCTGCGTGGACGTAGATTTTTACTTTATGTAAAATGTGTTATATTTCTTTCTTAATTTAATACAATAGATGGCATTTAATAAATAACGAGAAATGTATGTAACGATATCGACTATATGGTATCGATACTAGCGATATATCGGAAAAGGATCTTGAAATATTTGTATTTTTATGCAAAATAATCTATATTTATATTAATATTATATAAATATAGATTATTTTGCATAAAAATATCGATATAAATATTCTTATTTTAGTTACCTGAAGTGTTTTCTATTAATTATTGTAGTAATTCCTTTCTTCACTGATTAGTTTTATTTACTATATGTACACTTCTGTGCAATAAAATTAAATACACAAAATATTTCAATTTCAATGTCAATTCAATTTCAATTTATTGATGTTATAACAAAAGTTTTACACAAGTCAAGTTACAATAGATAAATAATAAATAGATGTACAAAAAAAAGTGTATAAAATACAGGAGATACATTAACAAGTAGTCGAACAAACAAAAATGGTACATACAGATTAAAATAGACAATATGCAAGAGTATAGGTCCAAAAATAAAGTGTTAGATGTCATTATCAAAAAACTCATCTGTGCTGAAATAAGCATGCTCAAGAAGGAATTCTTCTAGCACTTCTCGGAATTTATTGAGCGGAAGAAATATGTTATAGTTTAAAGCGGACATGATTAGTTTCCTATTTACGTAAATATGTCAATTTTTAAATGTCAAAATACGGTGTCATCTAGACAACAACTCAAAAAGTCGAATTCTAACTATAATTGAAGATGTTTTTTATAGTAGACAAATTGCTCGATTGGTGAACATCAGTAAAGACACTGTTTTCAGAGTTAAGAAACGTTAAGAGCAGGAAAGAAGTGGTATGGTGTTTTATTATTTATTGAAACTGCTGCTAGGCAATTAAAACAAACCCGAATTATACAACTAAAATATTGTGAAAAATATTCATAAGACTTGTACTTAATTTTATTGCACAGAAGTGTACATTTCGAACACTATGTGTTCATTTTCAATAGTAATACAATTAATAAAAAAATGAACACATAGTGTTCGAAATGTACATATAGTAAATAAAAGTAATAAGTGAAGAAAGGAATTACTACAATAATTAATAGATATAAATATTGATTATTTTGCATAAAAATATAGATATTTGTCGATAGCCGATTTGCGGAAATATGTAAAATATATACGAGGTATTATAATATTTGTTAATGTATTTTTGTATATATTTCTGTAAATAAAGATGTTTTTATATATATATATATATATATATATATATATATATATATATATATAGATATTTCAAGATATCGCTAGACATCGAATATCCCTAGTCTGCATCAATATATTGATAATATAAAACATATTTTATAATCAGCAAATAATTATAAATCAACTACTTTAGGTATCATATGCAATATATGCATGCAGTAATAAAATTTAATAGCTGAGGCTGCTACTTGTTGAAATTCCATAGCAACACTTTTAGTAAATAATACATGTGGTCAAGATTTAACTGTTTATTAGTTGACACTGCAACAATTGTTTCGCCACACAGTGGCTTCATCGGACAGATGAATGATGAATCATTTATCTGCCTAATGTAGCCGCTGTGTGGCGAAACAATTGTTGCAGTGTCTACTAATAAACAGTGAAATCTTAACTACGTGTGTTATTTACTAAAAGTGTTGATCAACTAATATCAGTATCAGTATTAACTAATAAACAGTGAAGTGTTAACCAAGTGTGTTATTTATTTACTAAAAGAGTAATAAAATTGTTGGAACATATTAATTATAAATTAAGTGCTTTAACCTCTAATGTCTTCATTACCTTTTTTTAGTGGCTTATCTGCAGCAATTTACCTGAAAATTTGCACGATCTCATTAAAACACGAAATGATAAATGGCCAGTTTCTGGCATTATTATTTCACTAACGGTTTGTCGTTTCGTTTTGGTTCGGATGTCGTGAGAGTGAACTCTTGTCTCTCTCCTCATGTTGGGGATTTTTGTTGTTGCGCGCGTGCACCGACATAAAAATCAGATTTATCGCCTCCGGGACCGGGACGATAAATTATTTTCGCCGTGAATAGTTCCAGTGTTAAATCATTATCTAAGTAAATTTGTTCGTTATCGATAAATCATAGAGGCGACGCGGAGGGGCGATTTACGGGCCCCGCAGAATCCGCCGTTTAGTCCGGAACGGAATAAATCCATGAATTTGAACAACATTAACACCAAAACGGAATTTAAATTCAGCTATGTTATTTTTTTCTGTTCGGAAAAATGGGAGAGAGAAAAAGGTTGGGAATTAATGGTGGATTTAATTCTGAAATAGTGGTTAAAGCGATTTACGAGTTCAATAATCGAAGAGGAAACCTCAAGAGTTGCGCATATGGAGGAAAAAAGGTCATCCATTCTGTTACGTAACAAATATTTAACTGAGGCAATCTTCTGCCAAGTCAGTTTCGGTGTCGGGTAATTTTATCTATCGGTATTACTGAATTCCGTGCACTATTTGCCTCCACTCCTTTCTGTTTTTTTTTTTGCACTTTTCCTAGCTTCTTGGAATTCTATTCCTTTTTCTTCAAAAATCTTTACTATTACCATATTCTTCTGTGCCTTCCTTGTCTCCTCCTATTCGTTATCCTAGCCTGCCACACCTTCTTTACTGTCCTGTTATCCTCCATCCGTTGCAAAAATCCCCAACTTATCTGTCTTTTTTCAGTAAAGCTTAGTACTTCATATATTTCCAAGTCGTATCTTATTTGAGTTTTAAATTTTACAATAAGTCAGTTTTTTACGCATCTGGCGCATGCGACTTATTCATTTTGTCTACATCTGCATTAACAACTTTGTCTTAGTCCTAGAATCTTGTTTGAAGTTTATAGAAATGCAGTTTTACGAACTGACTTATTTTCTAATTAATAAATTTTGGCAGAAATTAAATCACTTTATTTGATTCACATATTTTTTAAAGTCTACCAAAAATATGTCTCAGTACTTGCAATTATCCTAGCAACTCAATTTATATCTATTAATAACACAATTTATAAAGTATTTCAAATAAATATGTTCTTAATGCAATTGGGAAAATAATTACCCTTATCAAAATACAAGGAGTTTCTTCTTTTAAGTATACATACTTCAATATACTGTATACGCTGTAAATCTTCAGACTCGTTGTCTTTACAAAGAATTCAAATTGAAGCTTTAAACAAGTGTTTTCCACTCCCAGACTAAGCATGAAGTAAAATTTCGAGTTTAGAAAAGCCTGAAAATTTGGTTTGGTCGCGTAGCGCGAAGCGCGGAGCGACCAAACCAAATTTTCAGGCTTTTCTAAACTCGAAATTTTACTTCATGCGCCACGCGTATAAAACACTGATTTGATGTGAAGTTCAGAATATACGTCTTAGGCATAATGCTACGGGATCAAACCTAACTTTGAGGTTTTCTAAACTCGAAATTTTACTTTATACGCCACGCGTATAAAACGCTGATTTCAAGTGAAGTTCAAAATATACTACTAAAGCAGTATGCTTAAGACGTATATTCTAAACTTCGCATCAAATCAGTGTTTTATACGCGTGGCGCATGAAGTAAAATTTCGAGTTTAGAAAAGCCTGAAAATTTGGTTTGGTCGCTCCGCGCTTCGCGCTACGCGACCAAACCAAATTTTCAGGCTTTTCTAAACTCGAAATTTTACCTTATGCTTAGTCTGGGAGTGGAGAACACTGGTTTTAAACTACAATATCTGAATATTTACAGCGTATACATATGCGTACTTAAAATAAAGATTCCCCGTAGGTATATTATTTATTGAATGAATAAAACATGAATAGTGAGTTCTAGAAATAATTTGAATTAATTATTAACTACCAAAGTATTATTCGATTTCACTCCCAGACTAAGCATGAAATAAAATTTCGAGTTTAGAAAAGCCTGAACATTTGGTTTAGTCGTGTACCAAACCAAATTTTTCCCCTTTTCTAAACTCGAAATTTTACTTCATGCGCCAAGCGTATAAAACGCTGATTTCAAGTAAAGTTTAAAATAAAGTACTAAAGCAGTATGCTTAAGACGTATATTCTAAACTTCACATCAAATCAGTGTTTTATACGTGTGGCGCATGAAGTAAAATTTCGAGTTTGGAAAAGCCTAATTTGGCTCGGTCGCTCCGCTTCGCTACGCGCCCGAACCAAATTTTCAGGCTTTTCTAAACTCGAAATTTTACTTCATGCTTAGTCTGGGAGTGGAAAACACTCTTTTTAAACTTCAATATCTGAATATTTACAGCGTATACATATGTATACTTAAAACAAAGATTCCTCGTAAGTATATTATTTATTGACTGAATAAAAAAAAACATGAATTGTGAATTCTAGAAATAATTTGAATTAATTATTAACTACCAAAGTATTAATCGATTCCACTCCCAGACTAAGCATGAAGTATAATTTCGAGTTTAGAAAAGCCTGAACATTTGGTTTAGTCGTGTACCAAACCAAATTTTCTGGCTTTTCTAAACTCGAAACTTCACTTCATGCGCCACGCGTATACAACGCTGATTTCAAGGGAAGTTCAAAATATACGACTGAAGCAGTATGCTTAAGACGTATATTCTAAACTTCACATCAAATTAGTGTATTATACGCGTGGCGCATGAAGTAAAATTTCGAGTTTAGAAAAGCCTAATTTGGCTCGGTCGCTCCGCTTCGCTACGCGCCCGAGCCAAATTTTCAGGCTTTTCTAAACTCGAAATTTTACTTCATGCTTAGTCTGGGAGTGGACAACACTCGTTTTAAACTTCAATATCTAAATATTTACAGCGTAACCATATGTATACCTACGATTCCCTCTAGGTATATTTTTTATTGAATGAATAAAACACGAATAGTAAGTTCTAGGAACAATTTGAATTAATTAGTAACTACCAAACTAATATACGATTTTCTTCTGTGACACGCCGGTGTGGATGAAATAAATAGGTCTTTAAGGCATGAAGTAAATATTTCAATTTTAGAATTTTAATATCAACTTTAACAATATAAACTCTAAAGATGTACTCGAGCTATACGGTTTTTTTAGAAGCTTTGGATTGTTTCCATTAGTGAATTTCAATACTAGGTTTAACAACAGAATAGATAACATCTTCAGTAATATACATTCATTAATAGTAAATCCCTTGTTTACTGTTTTGTCGGATCATGTGGCTATTGATGTTCGACTGAAAATACCAACAATGCGCCTCTTGGACAATACAAGGGTGATAAGACCTATTACCATGTCTAGTAAATTTCAGTTGTATCTTCTTCTGCATGATGTCGATTGGTCATTCATTGAAGAAAATACAACTTCAACTGACTGTAAGTTCGATACATTCATAAATATCTTAAATAATGCTATTACGACTGCCTTCCCACGAAAGTCGTACAAACAAAAACAGACTACTTCGCATACAATTAGCGTAAATATTTTAAAAACGAAAGATACCCTTCAATTAGTTGATGAGGCTTATCAGCAAAATAAAAGTGCCAAAAACAAAGAATTGCGTGACAAAACAAGATTGGAATACAAAGAACTAATCATAAACGAACACCGAGAAATTAATAAATCTAAACTGCATTCATCCTGCAATAATCAAAAGATTATGTGGAATATTATAAACTCCCATAGGAATAAACAGCCAAATGTCCCACTTATGCCCGAAGCAAATGATTTTGCTAATTATTTCTCAATTATAGCATCCAATTTGCCAGATATAGAAAATAGTTCATTTAAAGTTACTGATTTTTAATTACTTAGTATAAATCATAATGATTCATCATATTTTAAATTTGAAATAATATCCAACATTGCTGTAAGATCCTCTATCATGTCTCTTAAAAATAGCCAATGTGGGGATATTTATGAGTGTACCGCTAGCATAGTCAAGTCAGTGAAAGAGTTACTAATTCCACCACTAACACGTCTATTCAATGTAGCAATACTAGACGGGATTTTCTCTTCTTGCCTCAAAAAGGCAATAGTCATCCCAGTCTATAAAAAAGGATCCAAAACAGATGTTAAGAATTACAGACCTATATCAATCTTGCCGACAATCGCAAAAGTATTTGAAGATATACTAAAATGTCAATTAATTTGTTTCATTAATAAATCTGAATTATTATCAAACAGTCAGTATGGATTCAGATACGGACGTTCTACTACTAGTGCTACCTTACAGCTTGTTGAGAAATGCCTTGAAGCATTTAATGATCATGAGGTAATACAGGCGACCTTTCTTGATTTACAAAAAGCATTTGATAGCATGGACCTTGAGACTCTTCTCAAAAAGCTATATATGTACAACTTTTACCATTCTAGTTGCAAGCTCATTATGAGTTACTTGGCCAACAGAATACAAGCAGTAAAAACTCAAAATAAACTATCATTAGAGTATATTAGTAACAAAGGTGTACCACAGGGTTCCAAACTGGGCCCTGTAATATTTTTACTGTACATTAATGATCTATGTAAATACATTGGCGAAGACAATATCATACTATTTGCAGATGATACTACATTGATAAATCAAGGAAGGTCGCAAGACGAACTTAGAACTGAATGCTCTGTCATAGTAAATCAGGCTACTAATTGGTTCTCTGCAAATAAACTATTACTTAATAATGACAAAACAACAAATATACAGTTTAACTTGAAAAGGGTACCTGATCAAAACTTGACTCTTGAGGTAAAATTTGTAGGGTTTTATCTGGATAGTAAATTAACTTGGAAATCTCATACTTCTAAGATTGTTTTGACAATAAATAAGAATATATTCTTACTTCGTCGGCTCTCGCCAGTTGTTGATTTTGAAACTCTCAAAATGTGCTATCACTCATTAATAGAGTCATGGCATAATTGTTTGGGGACACTCCCCAGGCTCACTCAATGTATTTTCGGCTCAGCGTAAAGCAATTCGAATTCTTTGTAATCTGGGTTATACTGAAGATTGTAAAGACCACTTCAGGCAACTGAAAGTACTTACACTCCCATCTATATATATATATATATATATATATATATATATATATATATATATATATATAATGGAATGTCTAATGCATATTCATGAAAACATAGACCATTACTGCACTAACCAAGATCTAAGTAACAGTACAATAAAAACAAGAAATGCAGGTGCAATACGTCCTTTATTTAACCGATTGAAACGTACTCAAAACAGCACTCGATTTTTTGGAATACGTTTATATAACTCAATTCCAGAAAAATATAAACAGCTAACGCCAAATGATTTTAAGTATGAAATTAAGTCAATGTTAATAGAAAATGCGTTTTATTCCATAGAAGATTTCTTTGTTAAATTTAAATATTAGATGTATTATTGTTTCTTTTGTATAGACTTATGTACCTGTGGGCATAAATAAAGTTATTATTATTATTATTAAAAGCCTAAAAATTTGGATCTAAATTTTCAGACTTTTCTAAACTCAAAATATTAACCTTATGCCTAATTAAGGAATAGACAACCCTGTTGAAAAAAAAAACATAATTAATTCTGAATTGAACAAAAATTCGAGACGTAAATGCAATAATAATTACACACTTTAAAAATAACATGTAGTGTTCACCGTTAGGCGGTGTAATGCGAAAATTATAAATCAATAAAATTACTTTTACGAGGCAGTAAAATAGTGTATGCGCCGAACGAGATAAACCAATTATAATTAGTAATAATTTGCGACATGCCAACGTTTTATTAATAATTATTGCTGTTAAATTATGAATCACATTACCAATTTAACTGTCCCTAATAACAACTCGACTTTAACTAAATATAGTTTTCCAATAAAATTATATGAGTATCTATCGGTGACCATTTTCAGGTAAATTATTATTCACATGGAATAAATTTGTAAAGATGGAAAGTTGGTAATAAAAAATTAACGATGAATAATAATTTAATATGCATATGCCTATTAGGGATGATATTTAACCTCCGGAGCAGTGATTTTTCACTGATATTAAAAAATCGCAAGTCGCAACTGCTAGTAATAAACGTATTTTACTGTGACTGTGACTGCGACTGTTACTTAAATGGAGTTTTTATTCGAAACGGAAAACGTGTCACTTATTGGGTTTATTAAAGTGCAACATTTCACAAAATATTTAATTGATTT
The DNA here is from genome assembly GCA_932526585.2 of Philonthus cognatus. Taxonomy (NCBI): domain Eukaryota; kingdom Metazoa; phylum Arthropoda; class Insecta; order Coleoptera; family Staphylinidae; genus Philonthus; species Philonthus cognatus. The sequence continues at coordinate 48,933,078 of OW052247.1, read as the reverse complement.
AGTTTATTCAAAAAGTAAGCAATTCGCGATTAAACGAGCTTTTATTTGATGTATAAACATTGTTTGAAACTTAAAATTTGTGCTTAGAACGAGCACTTAAAATCAAATTTTAGTAGGATTGGTAATTTTCCGTCAATTTTAAAAATTAAGAAAACTCGACAAATTATTTTTTTCTTGAGGCAATAAATATCTCAGATTATTTCTAATATTAGTAAGAGCCTCTGTGATTTTTTTTAGGATTTCTATAAAACATTTATTTATTTTATAAGAAGCTTGACTTTTTCCATTTTCGATAAAAAAAATTATTTTTAAAAAAATCTAAAAAAATCTCAGTTGTTGATATTAATAATTTAAATCGCTTCAACATTTTTTTTGTTTTTCTTAAAAACAAATTATTTCATAAAATGCAGCTAGCTATTTAACAACCATTTTAAAACTGTTTAAAACTAATGTAACCACAATTAAGCATCCGTAATGAGCGCAATTTGCAACATACGAATACGTAATTAACATTTATTTCTAGCTTATTTTGTTCGCAAGAACATCATTTTAAAACAAACATTATTCGTTTAGTAAATTTAATTTTATATTAAGTTTTTATTCGAAACGAAAAATGAGTCGATTTTTCACCTATTGTGTTTAAAGTACTACATTTCACAAAATATTTAATTGATTTATTATATTCAAAAAGTAAACAATTCGCGATTAAACTAGCTTTCATTTGATGTATAAACATTATTTGAGACCTAAAAATTGTGCTTAAAGCGAGCACATAAAATCAAATTTTAGTGGGTTTGTTAATTGTCCGTTAATTTTAAACTCGACGAATTATTTTTTTCTTAAGGAAATTAATAGCTCAGATTATTTGTAATACTAGTAAGAGCTTCTGTGATTTTTTGGGGAAAAAAATCTCTTACGACAATTGAATTAATTTGACGAATAAAGCACTAATAACCTTTCTTCACACTTTTATTTGCATTGCCAAATGTACATTTCGGACACAAATTGACCATTATCAATGGATTAACACTGTTTAGTGTTAATCCATTGATAATAATCACTTTGTGTCCGAAATGTACATTTGGTAATTCAAATAAAAGTGTGAAGAAAGGTTATTAGTGCTTTATTCGTCAAATTAATTTGATCTTCACGTAACTCAAAATCAATTTATTTGAAAATTGAATTATTTGTTTCTTGAGGAAATGAATAGCTCAGATTATTTCTAATATTAGTAAGAGCGTCTGTGATTTTTTGGAGATTTTTCCATAAAAAAATCCCTTACGAAAATTGCGATTTTACGCTAACATTTTCGTTTAATAAAAAATATAAAAAATTCGGTTATTCTTTTTGATAATAGAAGTCGCTTAATCTATTTTTTTTTTATAAGAAAAATTATTTTAACAAAATGCAACTATTTAACAACATTTGCATAAACCAGTGGAGAAAAGGGATTACTTGTTTCATTTAATATTAGATTCATCTTTATGTAACTCATACCGAAACATTTTAACTATTTATATGATTTGAAGAAACGCACTCGCTGAATGTTGATTACAATTTTTCAACATACAGAAAATGTCTATTGTCCAAATGTTAGATTTCATTCAAACATACAGATTTTATTAATTATCTGTGAATTCTGAAATTCGACTAAATTAATTTTACAATGAACAAATTCCATCGTGCATATCTTAAAAAAAAAACAATAATGGGCTAGATTTTTTAAGAAACTTAAAAATCACAATGGACAAATTCCATCTTGAATTTCTTGAAAAAACAATATTGCGCTAGATTTTTACATATAAATGGTTATTTTTTAACAAATACGAACGCGAGTGGTTGATTTTTATAAAATTTTTAATGAATCGAAATAAAAAGATAGCTCGATTTAAACTATTATTAATATTATTCAAGAAATAACGAGTTCAAATAATTTAGCAAAAATAACAGAAACTATATTAATTTGACATGTTTTGTATCAGTCTTCTAAATTTAGAGTGTTTTATATCAGTCTTTTAAATTTAGAGTATTTTAGAAATTGAGCAATATATAGAGAGCTTTTCTTTGAAATATACATTTTTCTATTACAGCGTATATGCTGGATATCTTAAGGTATTCGTTGATTATTTTTTTTAAGAGTTCAATTTTAAGAGTTTAAATTTAAACGAGTGTTTTCCACTCCCAGACTAAGCATGAAGTAAAATTTCGAGTTTAGAAAAGCCCCGGGTAGAAAATTTGACAAATTTTCCTTTTCTAAACTCAAAATTTTACTTCATGCGCAAACACTGATATATTGTGAAATTCACAATATGCCACTAAAGCAGTATGCTAAAGACGTATATTTTGAACTTGAATTTAAAACCAGTGCTTTCCATTTTTTAACAGTTAATGCATATTTGTGTGGTAGCAAATATTAACAATATAGAATTACATATTTTCTTGTAAAAACATTTACACTGGTTTTTGTAGGCAATAACATGATAAACTACAATATTTTAAAATAAAATTGTTTTTCAGAAAACAATTACATTGTTGTATCCCCTCTCTAAGCATATTTGTTAGAAAGATACCTAATAAAATTGCAGTTGCAGTTGTTTCAATGAATATTTGGAGACTTGTCTCAAAGAGAAACATTTTGCAGAAAGTCGATATTAATTTTAATTCGTTTTTATATTTTGTAAATATTCTGCAAACTATTGACAAACTCAATTTTTCCTTGTGTTAAATTGTCTTTATGTTAACCTAATAAACTTATTAAAAATGCCTTAATTTTAAATTTGATAGTAATCCATTTTACCTTTTTTTTAAAATTTAACACTTTAATAACTCATTTTTGTTTATTTGTGGCATATTGCGTTATTACAATAAGGCATTCAATTGATCTTTAAATTTTAATATAATTCACAATAAGAATTTTTATCAATTCAAAGTTTTTATTAAATGTCTTAATGATATCCTAACGAGTGTTTGCAGTCCTTGATTAAACCTGAAGTACCAAATCGAATGAAATTTTCAGGCTTTTCTTAACTCGAAATGTTGCTTTATGCTTAATCAAGGAGTGAGTGATAACACTCGTTTGAAACTTTAACTTTTTAACACAAAATGCATATGCATTGGGATATGTGTACTTGAAAGACAAATTCCGTTTATATTAATGACTGCAGGGAGCCACCAAAAACATTCTCACGAGCCGCCACTGGTGTACACTCGTAACTTATTGTGTTGTAGAAATTTATAAATAAACTCATACTGTAACACATCTATAACATTTATCGATGGTTATTACTTAGTGTTTGACACAAAATCATCTCGTTACAAGGTATCAATGACACATGTATTTACATACACTGATTCGAACACGCTCCCAGCAATAAATCTAAATGCTAATGCGTGCGTGGGCAAACGGAGATGTACAACTGATTACACCAGAACAACACACTATCTCTCTTTCTCTCTTTCTCTCTTTCTCTCTCTCTCTCTCTCTCTCTCTCTCTCTCTCTCTCTCTCTCTCTCTCTCTTGCTATCTCTCTTTATCCTTTTATCCCTTTCCTCCTCCACCATTATAATTATAAATAAATACGCGTAATTTTTACGCGATAATCAACCAACTCTCGAGAGAGGCACAAGAAAAGAAAAAAAAGAAACCTACGAAGACGGCGACGTTACCTCCTTTAAGCATGAGCTAAACGATTGATAAAAACAGGAATTACCCGGTTCGAAGGTCCAAGGAAAACACCAACGGTGCTGTACAGAAATAGCCACTGCGTGCGAGCGAGCGAAAAGAGGCGAAGAGCTTTTGCAACAAGCTGCGAGATATATTGCTAACAAAATATACATAAAACACACTGTTTGTTTATTCTATTTTATTGCATTTCTGTTTATATTCCCCGGCACCGTAAATAATCAATGCAGTTTTGTATTTATATTTCGCTGTTTATATCCAACTTGCTATTAATATTCATCTATGTGCTGAATTTATTTAAATATTGATGAGAATTTTGATTTGATTCTTATTTCAACACTATTTTCAATTAAATATTCTTCACTAATAACTCTTCCTTATGAATTATTCATGCTTTCGACTCAGTACTTATTTATAATTTTAATATTTACCAAATTTCTGAAAATGTAAATGTTTTATTATAATTTTAATATTTACCAAACTTCTGGAAAATTAAATGTTTTAGTAGGTTATCATTTTTTTGAATTCTGCCGCTTTTCCCCAAAAGTTTATAGAAGGTTTTACTAATAGGCAGTAAATAATAATTGTAACAAAAATGATCCAATCATTAATAGTTATTATAAACTTTGCATGAAGTAAAATTTCGATTAACTAATTATTCTATGAATTATAATTATTAGAAAATGCATTGCCAATTAAAAATTAATTCCAATTTCTGCAAGTATAATAAAATTCAAATTTATTTCATGTAACCATTATTTAACAGTCTCTATTTTCTCAAAAGCAGTAAACTGTGAATATTAAAGAGGTATGTATGTACGGTGCATGATTTATCAAGACGGTAATAAAACGGTTGAAAAGTGTGTTTTTCCCGTCCGATTTTAATTCCCCCCTTTTAACGAGCGCAATTAAAAATTATGTTAAAATACAACAAGCGGCGATGATATCTTCCGTCCATCGCTTAACACCGAATTCATTTACTCCCGAGTCTACTTTGTAATTATTATTATAATTGCAGTTTTTCAAGCTGTTAATTTGCTGAATTAATCTTCCCAGCTACAGCGTTATTTCATTCCCTATAATGCAGAAACTGTATACATTTATAAGTATGATTTTTATTCAAATTTGCTTTGGTTTACAAAACTTAATTGTCATTTTTAATTAAATGCTTCGGTATGAGTTACGTAAAGTAATCCTTTTTCTCCATTGCACAGTGGTCCCAAATGCCGAAAATGTGGCCATAATATGAAGGGATTATCCAAAATGTATGATAATTAGTATATCGGTTTTTTCAAGGTCGCTGAGTAAGAATCTGGTATTATAAATTTGAAAAACAAAATGGCGGATATCCGATATGGCGGATAAAAATTATAAAAGTCATATTTTCAAGAAAATTCGAATATAGGGCATATTGAGGTAATTAATTAAGAATATGTAATTACAAATTTGAATAACAAAATAGCGGATCCAAGATAGCGAACAAAAATAATAAAAATTGTCATTCTTTCAGAAATTTCATTTCAGATATAGGGTTTTACATGATCGCTGATTATGAATCTGAAATGTAAATCTAGTGATTATAATAAACCAGTGGAGAAAAAGGATTACCTGTTTCATTTAATATTGTCATTTTTAATGTTATATATCAGCCCATCGATCGCGATCGACCGGTCGATCACTGGACCATTTTTGGTCAATCGCGTACCGGTTCCAACCTCAGCTCCGGTGAGATTTTGCGAAAAATAATTTATTTTTCAAATTCTGTATTGTGAAGACTTCTACAGGGTTCACCAACAGGTACTGACGGATTTCAGAGGGTTGTGGGGGGGTTATTAACAATGGGTGGGGGAAATTCTGGTGCAAAACTTGTTCTGTATATAATGCAGTTTTAGTAACCATGAATTCTTGGCCGGTGTAGAAACGTATTTGTTGTGTTACGGCGTTTCTTCGAACCGAATCCATAATTGAGGTTCAGCGGCAATTCCGATGAAGCACATTTTCATCTAACGGGTTATGTAAACAAACACAACACTCTGATCAACAGAGCAACCCCAACAAATTCAACAGCGACCCTTACACTCCCAGAAAGTCACAGTGTGCTGTGGCGTATCTGTTTTAGGGATTTCTTCGAAAAACAGAATCGGACGGTTATTGTTAATTTGCAACGATATTTGATAATACTTGAAACATTTTTACCAGTAGAACTGCCGAGGTTGAGAAGGGACATCAATGAGCTATGGTTTCAACAAGATGGGGCTCGAGCCTGTATCAGATTTTTGGAACAAATGTTTCCAGGCAGAATAATTTCTCAGCGCAGTAATTTCAATTGGCCCGCAATATCATCAGATTTAACGCCTTGTGATTTTTTCTTATGGGGGTATTTGAAATCGAAAGTGTACATAGGCAGGCCTCACACATTGGAAGAATTAAAACAACATTAGAAATGAAATAAGAGATATCGGTCCTGATATTTTGCACCATGTCAAGCAGTTATTTTATAATCGGCTCCAAGAATGCGAAAAACGAAATGGAGCGCATTTGTCAAATGTAATTTTTTAAAACTTCTTTGCATTAAAAACTGCATTGTGTATCCTAGAAATAGATGTCATACCAATCTATGTGTTTCAATTATTAAACTCACAATCATACCTTAAAAATTGTCAATACCGGTTGGTACATTGTTATACATGTTAATTTCACAATAAAACTCTTTTCTCATTCTTTGTATAACACTTTATATTGAATGTTCAATAAAAAGTGTTATACAAGCAAAGTAAAAAGTGTTATATTGTGAATTTATTTTTCAGTATGATTGGTGGAAAATATTGTTGTTTAATCTGCAATTAGTCTATTACTATTTCCAAAAAAGGCGACATTGAGTGAAAGTTTTGATCGTTGACAAAAACAAGCGGAGAGTATATTTTGAACTTCACAATGTTTCAGTGTTTTATACGCGTGGCGCATGAAGTAAAATTTCGAGTTTAGAAAAGCCTAATTTGGATAGGTCGCTTCGCTTCGCTACGCGACCTAGCCAAATTTTCAGGCTTTTTTAAACTCAAAATTTTACTTCATGCTTAATCTGGGAGTGAAAAACACTCATTAATAGCTTCAACTGAAACTCTTTCTAAGAAAGCGTATGGGAGTTTATATTTTTGGTATACATATCCTAATTATATTCTGGAAATTATCAGCTATTCGTTATTTAAAGTTTTGACTTGAACTATTTTTAAAAACAACGAAAAGTTACCAGTGTTAGGAGAATTTATATTATCGGTATACATTATCACTATGTATACCCTTATAAAAACAAGGGTTGTTAAAAAAAAAACGTTTTTTTTCATTTTAATTAAAACAAACATTTTTTTTAATCACACGTGTGTTTTTCATTGAAACAGCGTTTAAAACATTAACAATTAAAAACATGCTTAAAACACGTTTAAAACGTGTTTAAAACAAAACATACAGAGCATTTTAACTTGAGTATACATATCCCGATAATTACAGCGTTTTTTTAAATTTGCGGGAATTCGTTGTTTAAAAGCGGTTAATTTGAGGCTTTTAACGAGTGTTTTCCACTCCCAGACGAAGCATGAAGTAAAATTTCGAGTTTAGAAAAGCCTAAGAATTTGGATTGGCCGCGTAGCGAAGCGGAGCGGCCAATCCAAATTAGGCTTTTCTAAACTCGAAATTTTAATTCATGCGTCACGCTTAAAAACACTGATTTACAGCGAAGTTCATAAAACACACACATACAACAACGATTATAGGCAACCTAATATACGTTGGAGTTATTGGGTTGCCTATAATCACTGTTTTAAACAATTTGCTCATCGCAGAATTTGACTCACGTTTTATTCACATCTACATATTGGATTGCTAAAGCCGTATATTTTAAACTTTGCCATATTTTAGTGTTTTATACGTGTGGCGCATGAAGTAAAATTTCGAGTTTAGAAAAGCCTAATTTGGATTGGCCGCTTCGCTTCGCTACGCGGCCAATCCAAATTTTTAGGCTTTTCTAAACTCGAAATTTTACTTCATGCTTAGTCTGGGAGTGGAAAACCCTCGTCTAAAAATTCAAAGTTTAGAAAAGCCCTGTGTAGAAAATTTTCGCGAGGCTTTTCTAAACTCGAAATTTTACTTCATGCGCCACGCGTATTAAACACTGATTTTAGTTCAAAACCAATATTTCTTCATTTATTTATTTCTTCAGTTAACTTTGATACATCTAGTAATATAGATTTACACGAAAAGTACTCAGGGTACAATTTTTTAGTACTTGTACTTGAGTACCGCCCAGCTTTGAGGCGTGCCAATATATGTTGGAAAATACCCCTCTGTAGCGAAGCCGTGATGAGCGCACAAACTTTTGACAACGCGTCAGAATTTTATTGCTCATTATGGGTTTTGTATTTATTAGTTGCCTTTTTCAGGAGAATAGATTGTAAAGACGGCTAAAAAAAGCTAGTCTGAAGGAACAATTGTTCCAATGTAACAACAATACTTTAGTAACCTGTATAAAGAGATTAATTTAATTTGAGGAGCAAGTCAAAATTGTCTAAAGCGCAAAATATTATGAAAATCGACCATTCTCATTTAAAAAGTGTTAGTTACATTCTTAAAGCAATATACATTATTTAAATAAAGAGATTAATTTAATTTAAGGAGGAGCAAGTCAAAATGGTCTAAAGTAAAAGTATTATGAAAATCGAGCATTTGCATTTAAAAAGTGTTAATAACTTTCTTGAAGTAATATACATTATTCAGAATGTTTATATCAATTTCAATACATCGAACTATTTAACATGTTACAGTAATTAATGCCGAATGGAAATTTGAAGCCGTTTTGGTACGTCAGTCTCTAACGCGTTACGTAAAACGCACTAAACTGATTTGTTGATTTCGCGCTAATTGGAAATTATGTAAACAGAAGCATTGGGAAAATTGTTGTGAAAATTCTGTACGCTCTGATAATTTCCAGGCTGCACAAATGCAAGAAATACCCGCAAATGCAGCCAACAACATGTGGAACACGTACGAACGTGCCACTCTGGCCAGTTTGGTCAGTTGGTATCGCCTTTGGCCACAGACTTGTGCCACTCAATAAAATACTTTAATTCTTCTTTTTTTTTCGTTTTCTTCAATCTTGATATACATACCCGATGGCTTGTTCATATATTTGTATAATGGAGTGCTTGTTATTAATTACACGTTAAAATATTCGAATTTGATAACAATGAAAATTGATCTTTGTAATATTGTTAGGTAAAAATATTTAGTGTTCATTGGTGTAACTAATAGGGACATGAGGGTACTTATATTACGGTAAATGTAATTTAATAACTCAATTGTTGAGGCAGTTAATAGTTGAAAGTTCATTTTCACTTTGATTTTAGTTTAAATAAAACACTTATTACTTTCAAACACTTTATTGTACTCGCGACAATTGTTTCGCCACACTGTGGCTTCTTCTTCGCCTGAAGAAGCCAGTCTGGCGAAACAATTGTCACGAGTTCAATAAAGGATTTGAAAGTAATAAGTGTTTTATTTAAATTAAAATCAAAGTGAAAATGTAATTTAAACTGATCTAAAGTTAAACTTCATTTAATCCACTACTGAAAAACTGGCCCTAAATGTATATTTTATTACAACAACTAGAAAAGGGTGTATAATTAGACAAAACAGTTCTTTTATCTCTGGGAAGATTAAAATTAATTTAATGGAACATAAAACATTTTTTAATGCGTAAAAATTAACACATAATGTCCAATTTGTCATTGAATCATTTTCTTGGTAATTTTTCTCGTCTTCCGCCTAAGCCGTAAAAATCCGCATTAGCAAATAATTTTTCAAATGTTATTATTTCCGGATGTTAACTGCAATTTACGCTCCACGGCTATGCAAATTGCAAGTGTTCGTATCAGATTGGATTCATCTCCAATCTTAATGGCGGTGATTTTTTAAATAAACGTCATAACATTGTGTATGCAACACGTTCTTGTACGCACAGGAAGAACACATGAACTAATTGTCCTTGAAATTATTCATATGTGACTTTTACAACTATTTATGTCATATCAGGAATTAAACATATCGTAAAAATAAATAAAAAAAGATGTGTCCATCATAGTACCATAGTACCATTAAACGTCCAGTCAAAATCAGCAGAGTCTGATGAACTTTTGTTAAATACTTGAAATCAATAGCTTTTACCTGCCTTATTTTTCGACAAATGTAAGCCTGACTTATGTTTTCAGTTTTCCACATAATATTAATCATGATAGAATCAAACTAACGTAACATATTCAGAGTAATTAATTCGAAAAGTTCACGTTTTTTAAAACGAAATTCGCTTCGCTCGCGTGCCCCGGCAAATCTAAATTTTCAGGCTTCTCTAAACTCGAATTTTCACCTCCTGCGCCACGCATATAAATTACTAAAATATTGTGTACTTCTAAAACACACACATCATCGTCTCAATAATAATAATACATAACAGTATTAAAAAGATAAAACTGATGAGTATCATCAACATTAAGAGGGCCAATTTTTGCTAGTAGTGTGTTTCTGGGGTACGAGATGGCGCAGAGATAGGAAAATTGAAAGTAGTTTTTTTGACTATGTATTGGTTCTTAATGTCTGCCGAATTTTATCACAACGAATAATAAAAATTATGAGTGAGGAGCGCGTTGTTCGTGGGTTTAGATAGCGCCGGGCGAATGAATGGGTATTACATTTTAGTAGACAAGTAAACTGAAAATCATATAAAAGTGATGAAATGTCATGGCAAAAATGTTTAAATTTGCCAGAATTTAAAAAAAATCGAAAACTGTCGAAAATCGATGAATGTTTAAATTTGAGAACAATGTCAAAAAGTGATGAAATATCAAGAAATATTGAAATTTTACAACAATTTGAAGTGTGTGTAAAGTGATAATCTATATTTAAATAATGTTTTAAATAAATTAAACTTAACAATTAATCCGTATTTTTGTACGCGTGGCGCATGAAGTAAAATTTCGAGTTGAGAAAAGCCAGAATTTGGATTTGGACGCTACGCGTCCAAATCCAAATTCTTACGGCTTTTCTCAACTCGAAATTTTACTTCATGCTTAGTCTGGGAGTGGAAAACAGTCGTTAAAAAAAAATCAATGGGTTTTTACAATACTTTAATTAGTTTACAAAATCTTGAGGGTTTTTAAGTTTTTGTCCAATTTTTAAAATCTTGTCAGTTTTCACGAATTTCCAAAATTTTAATTATTTCTAAAACTTTTACGACTCGTAAATTTTTTAATACGTTTTTTAATTTTCAAAATTTATTTTAATTTCTAAGATATATAACAATTTTTAAAATGTTGACAAAACTTTGACACCTTTTATGTAAAAAAAATGCTGGTATTCATGAATTTTCTAAAATTTCGTAAATTTTCGGCCTCGCAAATTTTAAAACGTTTATTAATCGTTAACGATTAATATAACTTCTAAATGAATTAATTGATGCTGACAAATTCATGAAAATTAATGAAAATCTCGATATGTTGAAAATCTAATGAAAATTAAACGAGTGTCGTCCCCTCCCAGAATAAGCATGAAGTAAAATTTCGAGTTTAGAAAAACCCCGCATAGAAAATTTGTCGAGGGTCGCGCAGCGACCCGAGACAAATTTTCACGGGGCTTTTCTAAACTCGAAATTTTACTTCATGCGCCACGCGTATAAAACATTGAAATATTGTAAAGTTTTCAAAATACTTGCCTTTATTTTGTTCTGTTGGTTGACAAATTGTGTTGAAACTTCTGAGCTGATTATTCATACTAATTCTATTTATAAATTTTGACAGCTTTTTGTTAATTTTTAAGTAGATAATTTCCTTAGCTAGGAACATTTTATTTTGTAATCGTTAGATAATTCATTATTTATTTTAATTTTGGTGAAAACTTGCCTGCAACAGATTTAAATGTATGATTTTTTGGTATCTAGAGGGGGGCCCGGGCACCCCTCTTCAAAGTAAGGAGTGTTTTCCACTCCCAGACTAAGCATGAAGTAAAATTTCGAGTTTAGAAAAGCCCCGCGTAGAAAATTTGTCGAGGGTCGCGCAGCGACCCGAGACAAATTTTCACGGGGCTTTTCTAAACTCGAAATTTTACTTCATGCGCCACACGTATAAAACACTGATTTACGGTGAAGTTGAAAATATATAATGCTTAAATGTGATAATGATCAATATTAACCTAGAGGTAGCAAAAAATGCAAATATTACTTTTTTTATGAATAATTGTGGAATAATAATAACAGTAGAATAAACTTACTTTGAGCAAGTTTTCCATATTGTTGATATTTAAATCATCAAATCTTTAACGGGGAACGTGCTATGATGGACGACACCACTATTTTTAAAATTGATGTTATTTCCGGTGAAACCGGAAGTGCAAATAAGGTTTATCGTGGTATTTTGTCGCATTTTGGTCGGCTTTAGACCACTGTGCGTCACTTACTTCAATGAGTTGGCGAATCAGATGGATCTCTAAGAGTCAGAACTCTTAGCGGATTGCTACCTCGTAACTGAGTCATGTAACTCTTTTGGGCCGGCTCACTGAACCAGCTCTTTAAAGTAATATTTGAAATAAAATAACACAGTTGGGAGGGTTTCACTTTTATTGTTGAACACTGCAACATGCTTCACCACACAGTGGCTTCATCAGGCAGATGAAATAATCATTATAAAAATAATTATTTCATCTGCCTGATGAAGCCACTGTGTGGTGAAACATGTTGCAGTGTTCAACAATAAAAGTGAAACCCTCCCAACTGTGTTGTTTTATTTCAAATAGTATTATGTTTCATCATGTATCCGCCTCATCAATTAAATCTTTAAAGTAAGTCAGATGTTTTGAACCAGCTTACCGATAAGAGCTATTTCGCCTATCACTAGGCGACACTCCAAGCTGAGTAATCTAAACCGCTGCGCGCAGTAAAATACTATAATCCAATTCGAACTCGGGACCTAAAAAACGATAAGCTGACTCGGTGCCCCGGTGACCAAATCGCCGAGTGCCGCACATTCAATTTAGTAATTTATAAATGAAATAGGATTTTTTTCCGACTCAGCACTTGAATTAACATTTACTGGCATTCCACATTTTTATTCAAAACATGAATCCAGAAATACAATTATATTTTAAAAATGTATTGGGAAATATTTTAACAATGTTTTTCTGTGTTGTGTATCAATAACATAATAATTAAATAAATGATCCGCGTCAGAAAAAAATACATTCGCAACCCAAGGTCGGGAGCCGGGAGCCCGGAGCCCGTGTCGCGACAAATGTCGTATGTGAATTCTACATATCAATCCTAATTTCTTTTCACATATTTTTAGAAATCACAGTATATTTTTAAATATTACTAAAAAGGCACAATGCTGCCCAATATTTATTTAAAGTATAATCATAATTGACATTGCTCTTATGGAGATTTCTAAGCAACGATTAATTTTATTTATCATTTATTTTAGATCAGTCTATTTAATACAGCATGCTTTTAATAATTACCTCAACCAATTAAAGCAATATAAAGAAGAAATAATGTTTCCTATAAAAGTAATACATGGAATCATGTAATCATTTGACAGTGTTCCATTATTTAATTTAAGAAATATTTTTTGACAAAAAAAATATTTTCAATTTATTCATAAAGCTTTAATGTACAATATGTATACGTTTCAATGCTCTATTGTCATAATTGTGGAAGATTAATCGTTGATCGTTCTTATGACCAAATAACATGTAAATTTCCGACCTAGAAGAAAGTTGGTTAGAGCTATGTGCAAAATATTTATTTGGAGAAACTTTCGTTTAAAATCTATTTAAGTGGACTAATCGTTGATTTAGTAACTACTTTTAACGAGACAACTTTCTATGAATTCGTGTGAGAAAGTACACCATAGGGGATTCAGTTAAACTATAATTAATGTAAAGATGTAAAATTCCAAACGAGTAATTGGGCCCGTTCATCAAAATGTTTAACATTCAACATGCTTGGATTTGTTTGTGATGTATGTTGGTATCTAATGAACGGTAGCCGGTCGATCTATTTCATCTGATTGCAAAAATCTCAATCACGTTCACGATTAACACTTCGGTCATTAGAGAATTCCCCAACAGTTGGCAGTTAACTCCCAACGGTTGTTTCTAATGAACAAGTCCATTGATAAGTGCAATTCAAAGTAAATTTTAAAATGGTCGTATATTGTAGGGTTGAAGTCATTCAGGGTTCGAATCATTTTAAAAGATTCAAAAGAGGTAATCGAATACTTCAGTAAAAAAGAATTCGTGATCCGAATTCGTTAAATTTTTAAAGGGGGTTCGTATTCGAATCCAAATGTAGATGATTCGTATTTTTGTAAAACGGTTCGAATCCTTCTAAAAATATTCGAATACTCACAAAAGGATTCGAACCCTCCTAAGGGATTCAAATCGTCAAAAATTATTCTAATTCATTGTGAATGTATGTCCGTGTGTTCGTGCACACGCTGAAAAGCCAATCTGCGTTAATTGCGAGCTGAAACTCCAGTTTTGCAATAAATTGCTGTTTATTTTTCGATGCACGCCCGCCCCTAGGTGTTTACGTATTTAAATTGCGATTTTCATTCAGTCCGGGGTTTGATATTTGTGTGCGGGGCCCGGCGCGCGTTATTGTCATTTTGTTTGACGTTGCATAATTACGACGGATTTTATTTTAAATCGCGTGTTGATTAAAAGTACACTATTTCGCGCTGGAATTTATCGAAAAAGCCTTTTAATATTTGTCATTCCGTTGGGGGTAGAAAAATAAACGTATAAACGGATAACGTACGTCAGCCAATGGCCATTTGCAGTTGAGCGAGTTTCAATAAAGTGCGTATGCGTAATTACGAGTGATTTTCATTTAAATCACGTGTTGATTAAACATTCACTGGCATTTACCGACAAAGCTTTGTATTAGTTGATACTCGTTCAAAAAAAAAAAAACAAATAGGTGTATCAGGGACGTAGCTACTGTGCTCTAGGCGCTCGAATTTTGAAGGCGCAAAATTAGATAGGATAAAATAAGCATTATAAATATGCACTGGAATATTATGAAGTTTAAAATATACTATTAAGGTCAGAAATTTACATGTTATTTGGCCATAAGAACGAACACCGATTAATCTTCCACAATAATGAATAGATCTTTGAAACTTATACATATTGCACGTTAAAGCTTTGCGAATAAATTGACACTATTCTTTTTTTTAAAAAAACGTTTCTTGAATTATATATAAATCAACTAATGAAACACTCTTAAATGATCACACAAATCTGTGCAATACTTCCATAGAAAACACTATTTCTTCTATATATTGCTTTAATTTATTGAAGTAATTATTATAAACATGTTGTATTAAATAAATTAATCTAAAATAAATGATAAATACAATTAATCGTTGCTTAGAAATCTCCATAAGAGAAATGTAAATTTAAATTATGCTTTTAATAAATATCGGGCAACATCGTGCTATTTTAGTAATAGCTTAAAATTATACTGTACTTTCCAAAAACATGTGAAAAGAAATTGGGTTTGATATGCTGATATTGGCCTTGAATTGCGAATTTTTTCTGCCGTGAATAGTTCATTGATTATGTTGTTGATACACAACAAAAAAATACATTAAAATATTTCCTTATACATTCTTTAAATATAAGTGCATTTCTGGATTCATGTTTTGAATAGGAATGTGGATATATGCTGATTCAAGTGATGAGTCTTAAACATTAATTTTTCATTTATTTACTGAATCGAATGTGCGACACTCAGCGATTTGTCTATCGAGGCACTTAGTCAGCTTAGCGTCTAGAGTTCGAATTGGGTTATTGTAATTTCTCATTTTTTGTACGGCTTAGCCTACTTAGCTTGAAGTGTCGCCTACCCAGCTTAGGGGGACAGGATGTCTTGTCGTGTTCGCATCTATTTCTTTTGTGTGCTTCATAGCAATTTACCAAATTAAGGAGTGCAGCACGCGACAGTTATGTACGATATTTGATTTTTTATAGTAATTATTTATATCACTTATGTAGTTGCAAATAACATGAATATATATTTTATGTTGCCAGAATTTAAGTGTTTATCTACAATATAAATACAGGGAATTTTTCGAGTGTCTTCCACTCCCAGACTAAGCATGAAGTGAAATTTCGAGTTTAGAAAAGCCTGAAAATTTGGCTCGGGCGCACAGCGAAGCGGATCGACCGAGCCAAATTAGGCTTTTCTAAACTCGAAATTTTAGTTCATGCGCCACGCGCACAAAACGCTGAGTTAATGTGCAATGATTTTTAACCGATTGACAAGTTAAATAAGTTTAGTATGTCAATTATCAATTGTTTAGGTCAGTGATGGGGAAACTACGGCCCGCGGGCCAAGTCCGGCCCGCGGAAAGGTTTAATCCGGCCCGTTTAAGAGTGCCGTCGTGAGAATGTTTCAACGCGTTCTTACTTCGTAATATGACGACCCGCATTAAAACTACCTACCTACGATTAAGCATTATTCTTTGGCCCGCTACGATTGTCTGGTTATTACAAATGGCCCGTCTTAAAAAAAGTTTCCCCACCACTGGTTTAGGTGATGGGGAAAGTGCTATGATGGACACACCACTATTTTTTATATTAATTAAATTCTGATTATAAATACATAATTAAAATAAATATCAACAAAACACGAATATAATTCATCAACGCTATTCGAAAAGCAAACACCACTAATTGCGTTATTAATCCACCGAGCACGCATCATTGAAACAACGTCGATTATGATAAACGATCGCACTCTGATTGTATTCCCCCTTGGTTTTAATTCCGATATGAGCAAACAAACGAAAATTTTAATTATAAAGTTCGGAAGTAAAGTAATTACAGTAATTATCGCACAACACCTAATATAGCCGAATCGCGGCCGGATTGAGCTTAATTGTCCACTTAAAATTTAATCGAAAAACTTGTGAATCGATCCGATCGGCAACAACATTCGCAGAGACCGTAATCGGTGAACGATTTCGCTTTCGCTTTCCAGTATTGTGTATGTATATGTTTGTGTGTGTGTGTGTGTGTGTGTATAAAACCCGGGTTCCGTAATGACGCCCATAAAACCGATTAAATTTCCGCTAATGTCCATTTGTGTATACATTAACTCCAACAGACAGGAACCATAAAATATTCAATTTGCGTAGGTGGGAGGAATATCAAGAAATCTTTATTCGTACGGTATCTTCTCAAATATTTGGGAATTTATGCGCCCATATTGAATATTCGAATATCCAAATATTGAAATATTGGAATAATTAACACGTTGATCGTCACCTTTATAGCAATAAAAATATTACCTCAGGCCGCTGCGACCCGAGACAAATTTTCTGCGCTTTCCTAAACTCGAAAGCGAGACAAATTTTCTGCGCTTTCCTAAACTCGAAATTTTACTTCATGCGCCACGCGTATAAAACTAAAATATTGTAAAGTTTCAAATATACTTCTAAATTAGTTTAATAAATGAATTAATTAATTCATTAATTCACAGTTTAATAAATCTAAATTCTAAAATATTTTTGAAAATTGATCTTTTACACCATTTAATAAAAGCAGCTAATTTATCTAATAAATATTTCAATTAACTCTTTGAAATTGTTAGACAAGCCATAATATAAATAATTATGACTTATCTAACAATTTCAAAGAGTAAATTAAAATATTTACCAGACAAATTAGCTTCTCTTATTAAATGTTGTAAAAGTAACAAAACAAGTAACAAATCTACAGTCTATTAAATTGAAATCCACGGTTAGCCCAAACAAATGAAATATTAGTTTAGTATAGAAAGGGAAACGCTCCAATTAAAAATCAATTTCTCTTTCGAGCATTCATATTCTAATGGAAACCGATCCACTAAAAGAATTATGTAGATATTATGTGTAAGCTAATATCCCCGCACACTATCTAAATAAAAATCAATCATTTACAGCGAACACAACTTTGACAACTTAATTACGCAAGATATACAAGAAGTTAGAAACAAACCCAGAGCCATACAAAGTTGATCTCACTTTAAATGAGTTTGTAACTGAATACCCCAACATCTAATTCCATAAGTCTGTTTGTGTATGTGTAAGTAAGTCCGTCTCTCTCTCGCTCGGTGTGTACCCCACAATTCTCGTTCAATTTGTATATTTGATTAATAAATAATTCATCATTGTCTTTTATTAATAAGTCTGTGTATTAATTTAATATTGATTTAATTGAATTACCTACAGCTTTATATTCCCTTTGTAATTGTAAGATAAATGTACATGTTATTTGGCCATAAGAACGAACAACGATTAATCTGCCACAATTATGAATAAAATGACAATATTTTCTTTTTAAATGTTTCTTAAATTAAATATAAATTAAATAATGGAACACTGTCAAATGATTACGTAAATCCGTGTATTACTTCCATAGGAAACATTATTTCTTCTTCATATTGCTTTAATTTATTGAAATAATTATTATAAGTATGCTGTATTAAATAGACTGATCTAAAATAAATGATAACTAAAATTAATCGTTGCTTAGAAATCTCCATAAGAGCAATGTAAATACTGATTATACTTTCAATACATAGGGGGCAGCATCGTGCCTTTTTAGTAATATTTTAGAAATATAAAGTGATTTTTAAAAACATGTGAAAAGAAATTTGGATTGATATGTAAAATTCATATACGACATTTGTCACGACGCGAGCTCCGGGCTCCCGGCTCCTGACCTTGAGTTGCGAATGTATTTTTTTCTGATGCGGATCGTTCATTCAATTATGTTATTGATACACAACAAAGAAAGACATTGTTAAAATATTTCCCAATACATTTTGTAAATATAATTGTATTTCTGGATTCATGTTTTGAATAAAATTGTGGAATGCCAGTAAATGTTGATTCAAATGCTGAGTCGGAAAAAATCCATTTTTTTTAGAGATCCATCTGATTCGCCGACTCATTGAATTGCGACGCGCAGTGGTCTGAAACTGAGAAAAATGCGACAAAATACCACAGTTTTTATTATTTTGTGAGATATCA
The DNA here is from genome assembly GCA_932526585.2 of Philonthus cognatus. Lineage (NCBI taxonomy): Eukaryota > Metazoa > Arthropoda > Insecta > Coleoptera > Staphylinidae > Philonthus > Philonthus cognatus. The sequence goes on along the minus strand of OW052247.1, from coordinate 48,914,280 downwards.
ATTTAAACTTTGGTATGCTTATACAAAACACAAATTCAAGTTTACAAATCTTCCATAAACCATATTTGAACTCTGGTTTTACCGGAAATTACATCAATTTTAAAATTAGTGATGTGTCGTCCATCATAGCACGTTCCCCGTTAAAGATATGATGATTTAAATATCAACAATATGGAAAACTTGTTCGAACTAAATTTATTCTACTTTTATCATTATTCCAAAACTATACACAAAAAAAGTAATATTTGCATATTTTTGCTATATCTAGGTAAATATTGATCATCATCACATTTAAGCGTTATATTTTTAACTTCACTGTAAGTCAGTGTTTTATACGTGTGGCGCATGAAGTAAAATTTCGCGTTTAACAAAGCCCCGCGTAGAGGGTCGCGTAGCGACCCTCGACAAATTTTCTACGCGGTGCTTTTCTAAACTCGAAATTTTACTTCATGCCTAGTCTGAGAGTGGAACACTCGTTACTTTAAAGGGGGGTGCCCGGGTCTAGAGGGGGGCTAGATACCAAAAAATCATACATTTAAAATTGTTGCAGGCAGGTTTTCACCAAAATTAAAATAAATAATTAATTATCTAACGATTAGAAAATAAAATGTTCTTAACTAAGGAAATTATCCACTACAAAATTAACAAAAAGCTGTCAACATTTATAAATAGAATTAGTAGAATTAGCTCAGAAGTTTCAACACAATTTGTCAACCGACCGAACAAAATAAAGGCTAGTATTTTGTAAACTTTACAATATTTCAATGTTTTATACGCGTGGCGCATGAAGTAAAATTTCGAGTTTAGAAAAGCCCCGTGAAAATTTGTCTCGGGTCGCTGCGCGACCCTCGACAAATTTTCTAGTCTGGGAATGGACGACACTCGTTAAATTTTCGTTAGATTTTTAACATATCGAGATTTTCATTAATTTTCATGAATTTGTCAGCATCGATTAATTAATTTAGACATTATATTAATCGTTAACGATTAATAAACGTTTTGAAATTTTCGAGGCTGAAAATTAACGAAATTCTAGAAAATTCATGAATACCGGCATTTTTTTTAGTTTATCGAAAATCTAGGAAATACATAAAAGGTGTAAGTTTTAAAAAGTATCGAAAAGAGTCGAAAATTTGAAAATCGGCAATGATCTTGAAAAATGCATAATTTTTTTTTAAAGTTAAAAAATTGTTATAAATCTTGGAAATTAAAAAAAAGTTTAAAAATTAACAAAACTTAAAAACTGTCAAGATTTTGTAAATTAATTAAAATATTGTAAAAAGTCATTAATCTTTTTTAACGACTGTTTTCCACTCCCAGACTAAGCATGAAGTAAAATTTCGAGTTGAGAAAAGCCGAAAGAATTTGGATTTGGACGCTACGCTTTTCTCAACTCGAAATTTTACTTCATGCGCCACGCGCATAAAAACACTGATTAATTGTTAAGCTTAAAATATTTAAAACATTGTTTTATTATAGATTATCACTTTACACATACTTCAAATTGTTGTAAAATTTCAATATTTCTTGACATTTCATCACTTTTTGACATTGTTCTCAAATTTACACATTTCATCGATTTTCGACAGTTTTCGATTTTTTCAAAATTCTGGCAAATTTAAACAATTTTGCCATAACATTTCATCACTTTTCCATGATTTTAGCACCACGGACAAAGCATAAAATTTGAGATAAAGACATTAAACTCTATTAATATTATATATATAAATATCTTTATTGACAGAATATGTACATAAATCAAAATATATAGTTTATTTATTTATTTATTTACGGAATCTCCAGTTTACAATAGATTAATACATATACATCTTAATACAATAAATTGACTAAACAAAAACAAAATCTAAATATGCCAAACAAAATTTAAACTTATAACCCTACAGAAATATTTTATTTCAAAATATATTGCATATTGATCCCAAATAGTTCAAAACGTAACAATATGAAACAAGCTCCTTCCCGCCTTCAAGTTACAATAAATAGATTAATTAATCAAACACTTAACCTTCAATCGATCAATTAATTATACAACCAATAAATTAATATATATATATATATATATATATATATATATATATATATATATATAAATATAATATGAATATAAATATAAAATATATGACAAAACTTAATAAAAGGAACAGACCCAAACACACACAAGATATCACAGCGATGTCAACATATAAACATATAAATATAAATTAAAATTAAAATATTTCTTCTGCCAATTGGCTATCGACCATTGGTCTTTCCGCCTTTATTATGCAGTTTCTGTCACTGTCGATTATGGTGTACAAAAGGGTCGTGATTGTTAATGTCGTCAATTGTCTTGTCGAAATTATATTGTCCTTCAATTGTCATGATAGTTAATGTTATAAAATGATGAAATGAAATCATGAATGTGCTGGGGTATTGTCGCCTGAGTGTTTTGTTCTTGTCTCGTATTAATATTATTATAATGTATACACATAAATACATTTTTATATGCAATATATTTTTATAATGATTGTAATTCATAATTATATAATAAAAATAAGTATTGGAAATAAGACAAGCAAAAACAGTTGAATGTTTGTCAATTGAAATTCAAATCGTGAATATTTATTTATCCAGTTTACTTGTCTACTGAAATGTAATACCCATTCATTCGCCCGGCGCTATCTAAACAAACGAACAACGCGCTCCTTTTCGTTGTGATAAAATTCGGCAGACACTATGAACCAATACATAGTCAAAACTACTTTCAGCAATTTTGCTATCTCTGCGCCATCTCGTACCCCAGAAACACACTACCAGCAAAAATTGGCCCTCTTAAATTCACATTTTCATCGATTTTTTTGTCGAAAATGTATAGATTACTGTCAATTAGACGGAATGAAAGTCAGTGGCGGCTCGTCCACACAGGCTGCAGGCTTCAAGATTTTCTAAACTCGTAAGAGTCAAAATATTTGTTGAATAATTGGATAGTCAGGTGATAGTGTTTAATACCTTAAAGCTTGAGAATGACTGAAAGTCGAAACTAGTTGGAATAAAAAAACAAAATATTAGTGAAATTTAACCAAGTGTTTTCTTTATAAAATCATACCTTAAAGCTTGTTAAAAAAATGATTTTTTAATTTATTGTATATAATAACTTATGTATAAATAACTGAATGTCGTACATTTGTAAAAAAAAGGTGAATTCCGTAAATAAAGTTTAATAATAATAATAAATAATAAAACGTATCTTGTATCAATTAAATATTCAACTTTTAAAAAATATACAATTTCTTAGTGTCTAAGGTGGTGCCCCCTTTGGTTACGCTCACGCTACTTAGGAATGAAATGTACTTAATTATCTAAAATAAATGTTATAAGTACTACGATGTTTATTAATTAATTAAAATTCTTGTATAATGAAAATAGTGTATTGAATTCGAAAAAATATAAGGTTGATGCGTAGTTAGTGGGTGTAATGGATTGGTGTATTGTGGGTGCAAGAGGAGAACGACACATAATGAACGAGGAGATGGAGATGCACTCGACCGAGCCGGGCCCGTACACCGTATAGTCCCTGTGTACAGTATATAGTCAGTATAGTCGTACACACAGTCATTTGCATTGGGGCTGTCTCAAGGCCAAAACCGGCTGCAGTGGCGCGGGGGCATTCACTTGGTGGGCCCCCCTTGTGCCCCTTTTGGCTCCCCTCTTGCCTCGGACAAGAGATGTACTGTGATATGCAGGTGAATTGTGTGTATTTTGTAGCAGCAAAAGCAGACAAGGTTGCTCTGTCATGCTGTTTATACCTATATAATTATGCGTCCACGGCTATATTTATTTTCAACGCCAACTTTTATCTCATCGCGAAATGTCGGCTTTTAATTGTTCCGGCTGGCAATTATTCATTAAAATTGATTTGTATTTACTTACTCCATATATCATCTTAATAATCCCAGAGAATTTTAAAAATAAATTCCTGCATCTTCACAATTTATAGAAATGATGTTAAAAAACCATACAGAGTTTGATGTAACACCGAACATTTTCATAACGAGAATTTTTCTTTAAAGTATCCATATGCATACGTTGCACATTTTTCGATGCTTGGTTTGTTAAATGAATTTGTTTGAAGCTTTAAGCGAGTGTTTTCCACTCCCAGGCTAAGCATGAAGTGAAATTTCGAGTTTAGAAAAGCCTGAAAATTTGGTTTGGTCGCGTAGCGCGAAGCGCGGAGCGGCCAAACCAAATTTTCAGGCTTTTCTAAACTCGAAATTTTACTTCATGCGCCACCGGTACAAATCACTGATTTAATGTAAAGTTTAGCGGTGTGTTTTAAACTTCGTGATATGTCAGTGTTTTGTACCGGTGGCGCATGAAGTAAAATTTCGAGTTTAGAAAAGCCTGAAAATTTGGTTTGGCCGCTCCGCGCTTCGCGCTACGCGACCAAACCAAATTTTCAGGCTTTTCTAAACTCGAAATTTTACTTCATGCTTAGCCTGGGAATGGAAAACACTCGCTTAAAGCTTCAAATTAGATTCTTCTAATAAACCGAGCATAGGAACATGTGCAACGTATGCATATGGATACTTCAAAGAAAAATTGTAGTTATGAAAATGTTCGGTGTTACATAAAACTCTCTGTATATTTCAAAATTGTTAATTCTGATACTTTTCACAATTTTGGAGAATGACATTTTGAAGTACAGTTTTTATCAACTGCATATTTATTATCGAAGCCAAAGATATGAAAATTCATAAATTTAAAATAGAAATTTTAAGTTATAGCAGTAGTTTACATTGTGAATTTGACTTTAAATCGGTGTTTTATAAGCGTGGCGCATGAAGTAAAATTTCGAGTTTAGAAAAGCCCAGAAATTTTGTCTTGGTTCGCTGCGCGACCCTCGACAAATTTTCACGGGGCTTTTCTAAACTCGAAATTTTACTTCATGCTTAGTCTGGGAGTGGAAGACACTCGTCAGAATTGTATTCAAGTAACAACAAATTAATGACTTGAATTCACCAACCTTTGTCAACTTTAGTCCTACTAAGACTATATCAAACAATCATTGAAACAATTTCTATACAATAATGGACAAATTACAACTAATAAATGATGGTAACATCATTCCACGTACCAAAAAATATTAAAATTGGATAGTCGGATTTTTAACATGATTACCAATACCTTCCTTACATATGATATGGTATCATATGTAAGAAAGGTATTGGTAATCATGTTAAAAATCCGACTATCCAATTTTAATATTTTTTGGTACGTTGAATGATGTTACCATCATTTATTAGTTGTAATTTGTCCATAATTGTATAGAAATTTCGTGTAACAACAATTTAATAACGATTCGTGCGAATTTGATGCTGCAAAAACATAAAACACACTGACTCATGGAAAACGCGTCCACAACGTATCATTATCATACACACATCATCATCAACATCATCAGCATACAATGAGAGTGAACTGTAAAATGTACATAAGCCGCGTTTTTAAATTGTGTGTTTTACATAAATACGCGGAATCGCGATGGAACGTCAAATTATCAAGTCAATGACTAACAATGCATTGTGTCGTTAATGCGTGCACCGTATTATTATCATTATTATTATTAAGCGGATTATCGGATGTGTGTGTGGGTGTGTGTGTGTTTGTGTGTGTGTGAGCGCTGGCACAATCAGCTCCTATTATTAAACAATAATTGCAATTTGTGGCACAGCGCGCACATATCTAACATTTCATCAATTTTACCTCACTAATCAATAATTACAGCGCATTAAAGCACCCTTTATTACTGCTTGTTTGTGAATTTAAAAATGAGCTTTTAATTATAATCAGGTGTATTCAATAACTCTGTTTTTTTTGTAATTGAAAAGAAACTACGTATTAAAATAAATTAAATGCACCAAATTACGAAAAATAAATGCAGCATACAATGAAGCGTCAAAATCCTATTTCAGGCTTTTCTAAACTCGAAAGTTTACTTCATGCGCCACACGCATCAAACACTGGTTTAAAGCATGGTTGTTGCGTTTAAAACACTTTGTTTTAAAAAAGTGTTTTAAACATGTTTAAAAACAGCAGTCGTGTTTTAAACGGTTTTGTTTTAAACATGTTTTAAATCTTAAATTTGTTTAAAACATTTTTTAAACGTTAAATTTGTTGAAAACGTTTTTTTATTATCTCATCAGTTTACAATTACGATTCAACGTCAAACATACCTATGCAGAATTTTGACAAAGAGGTGATTAATGTTCCTTGGAATATCACTAAAAGTGAAGTGTTTAGTGGCATTGAATCTATTAAAGCTAATAGTAACCCAGGGCCCGATGGTGTCCCCTCTATTTTTATAAAAAATTGTATTTATTCATTAACTACACCTCTTTTCCTAATTTTTAATTATTCTTTAAATAAAAGTATATTTCCCAACATATGGAAAAGAAGTTATGTAACACCTATTTTCAAATCAGGCAGTAGAGACAATATTTGTAATTATAGAGGTATCACAATACAATCTTGTATACCTAAGCTTTTAGATAAACTTATATCATCAAAACTGGAATGGATGACTAGACATGTTTTAATTGACGAACAACATGGTTTTCGTAGAGGTCGGTCTAAAACTTCCAATTTATTGTGTTTTCAAGATTATATTACTAACTCTATGGAAAATAGGTGTTCAGTTGACACGGTGTATTTGGACTTCTCTAAAGCTTTTGATAAGGTATCACATAATATCTTATTATCAAAATTAAGTGCATTAAGATTTAACCAATCAGTCATCTCATGGTTTCGGAGCTTTTTACAGGGCCGTTCACAATGTGTCAAAATAAAAAACCATCTCTCTGACATCTTCTGCGTTCCTTCTGGGGTACCCCAGGGATCGCACTGTGGTCCTTTATTATTCCTTATTTGTATTAATGACATCTCTTTATCAATTAAATACTCAAATTTTTTATTATTTGCTGATGATCTAAAGTTATTTAGAGAAATACGCGATATTGGTGATTGTCTTTTACTTCAAAATGATCTTTCCTCCTTAGCTAACTGGTGCATTTTCAACGGTGTCAGTTTCAATATTGACAAGTGTAAATCTCTAACTTTTTCACGTAAGGTAGTAACATGCGATTTTAATTACCATATTGATTGCAGAATGGTTTTAAAAGTTAATATATTAAAGGACCTTGGGGTTAGGTTTGCCGCTAAACTCAATTTCGAACATCATATTAATTTTATATTTAATCGCGTGGCTAAAATGCTAGGGTATATTAAACGTTTGTTTAGGGATCTGTCGGTATTGTCATTTAAAATTGTATATTTTGCATACGTTCGTTCGCATCTAGAATACGCTTCATGTGTATGGTGTCCGTATCAAAAGATTTATATCAAACGTATGAAGATGTTCAAAGCAAATTTATTAAATATCTAGCATTTAAGTCGAGACATAATAATGTAAATAATGCAAATGTTAGCGTTGATTTTAATTTTGATCAACTATGTTGCAGGCGGTACTTTGCTGATATGTCATTACTTTACAAACTATTTAATGGGGACATCCAATGCCAGGCTCTTCTTTCTCGCATGTGTTATTCTATAAACTTTGATAATCGCCTATGTCGGAACCTGCCGCTGTTTCGCATACCGTTCCATAACACAAATTATGGTTTCCACACTCCGACTACACGTCTTATGCGTACAGCTAATTCTTTATTAATTTATCCTGACTTTGATATTTTTTCTAATACATTTCCTCAGTATATGAGAATTGTTAAAAGATTACTCTGTTGTCATTAATGTTTTTGTTTCTATCTTTTGTTTGTTAAATGGTTATTTTGTAAAATATTTATATATTCTGTAAATTGGTACATCCGTGAATAAAGGTTTATTTATTTATTTTATTTATTTATCTTAAATTTGTTCAATTATATTTTATACTACTTTTTAAAGATTTTTTGCTTACATTTTTAAATGTTAACTAAATTGTGAAGGATATTTCAAATTACATTATTAAACTTAACATTTTATTGCAATAAAACATCACAACTGTGTGTGCATAAATGTGATTTTTAAATACAGGGAATTTTTCTTTCAGGTAAACGTATGAATATACTGTACATTTTACGACATTCGTTGCTTTTTATAAAAGATTTCAATTTGAATCTTTAAACGAGGGTTTTCCACTCCCAGACTAAGCATGAAGAAAAATTTCGAGTTTAGAAAAGCCTGAAAATTTGGATTGGCCGCGTAGCGAAGCGGAGCGGCCAATCCAAATTAGGCTTTTCTAAACTCGAAATTTTACTTCATGCGCCACACGTATAAAACACTGAAATATCACAAAGTTTAAAATATTCGGCTTTAGCAATCTAATAATGTGAATAAAACGTGAGTCCAACCCAATAACCCTAACGTATATTAGGTTGCCTATAATTGTTGTTGTATGTGAGTGTTTTTTTTAACTTCATTGTAAATCAGTGTTTTTAAGCGTGGCGCATGAAGTAAAATTTCGAGTTAAGAAAAGCCTAATTTGGATTGGCCGCTCCGCTTCGCTACGCGACCAATCCAAATTCTTAGGCTTTTCTAAACTCGAAATTTTATTTCATGCTTAGTCTGGGAGTGGAAAACACTCGTTAAAAGCCCCAAATTAACCGCTTTTAAACAACGAATTCCCGCAAATTTAAAAACAAACGCTGTTTTTATCAAGATATGTATACTTAATAGAAAAATGCCCTGTATGTTTTGTTTTAACCACGTTTTAAACGTGTTTTAAACATGTTTTAAACACGTTTTAAACATGCTTTTAATTGTTAATGTTTTAATAATGTTTAAATGAAAAAAACACGTTTTGTTGAAAAAAACTGTTTGTTTTAATTAAAATAAAATAAAAAAATTGAACAACCCTGGTTTAAAGTGAAGTTTAAAATAAGGCTGAACATTTTTAAAATTTTTGTTTTCGAATGTTCATTCAAAAACATTTCGAATTATTCTAATTATTCAAATATTTAATATTCGAACATTTCAAATATTTTAAAATTCTTATCGGAATATGTTTTTGAATAAATATTTGAATACTTCAATTCCAAAAATTATTTAAATATTTCAATATTTGTATTAATCAAGACATGTATCCCTTTTTTATTTTGATCTTGTGGTGGATTAATAATAATTCTAAGTATGTTTTTGGATTTGCGCCCTTTGTGATTTTGTTCCTACTTACATTTTAGCATACAAAAATAAACGTAAAATATTCACAAAGAAATATTGATCAATTTTTAAATTATCAAAAAAGTAAATTGCACAAAAAATGAATAAATAATTATTATTTCTTTCGTGTTCTGGCGCCCCTAGGCGGTCGCTTAATGGAAGAGCCAGCCCTGCTAACGGCTGTTGTGCTCTAAACTTGATAATCATGGTCAAAAGCCCCACTTCATATACTAGTTACCTAAATAACTATTTTTCAAAGGAACTTTTTTATTACTTTATTACTTTTTTATTACTATAACTATGAAATATTTCATTTCTACACAGATTAATTAATATTCCACTTAGTAAAATAGATTATCAAATCGAACTAAACACAATTAAAACAATAGCAAAAAATAACGGTTATAAACAGGCATTAGTTGATCAAATGATTAAAAAGAAAAATCAAAAACAATTGCGGAAGTATTTTTATAGTGTGACAAAAATAGAGAAAACCTATTGGAATAGATTAGAATACGTCAATAACCTCTCACAGAAAATTAAACAAACAGTTAAGGGAAAGGACAATAACATAATTTTGACTAATTCTGTTAACTTAGGGAAAATATTAGTGAATAATAAAATTAAAACAGACAGTAGTCATATTAAAAAAAGCGGAGTATATGAGCTGAAATGTGATGACTGCGATGCAATATATATAGGACAAATGGGCAGGTCTTTTGAAACGCGATTAAAAGAACATAGGAAAGATATTCTAAATAATAAACAGACCACGGGGTTCGCAAAACATTGCATCGCGGCTAATCACTTTTTCAGCTCAAACGACTGTAAAATGTTGCATTCGGGTAATAAGGGATTAGTTTTGAATTATCGGGAGGGTTTAGAAATAAGTAAAGCCATAAAGGCGGGAAAAAACGTGGTCAATGACAACGAGGACTTTTGGAATTCCCCGATAATTAGAGCGCTTATTACCTGAAATGCTGACATCTAGTATATATATATTCAATTTTGCTCTTTTGTACACCATTCTTGAAAATGGCATTAAGCCGAAACTAGTTGAAAATAAAATAATTTATTCGAAAATCATGCTCAAAAGCCCCACTTCATATACTAGTTACCTAAATAACAATTTTTCAAAGGAACTTTTTTTATTACTGGGGCGCATTGAACATGAAAAATATTTTATCGGTTTTTCTCAAACCTCAAAATATAGCAATGCACAATTTGAGCCAACATCTACTGTTCTATCCAATCAGTTAAAAAAGAAAAATAATAAATCGTAGAAGCAACATCTACTGTTCAATTTTATTTGATAAGTCATAGTAGTATAATTATGCTAAGTAATTTTAAAGCATTTAAAAAAATATATCCAATCAGTTAAAAAAGAAAAATAATAAATCGTAGAAGCAAACAATTTGTACACAGTACGGACTAATTGTCGTTATTATCGTGAAATATGTTTAGGGCATTTTCTTGCAATAAAAAGAGACGTAAATGTACACCCTATTAACGCCATTAAAATGAAAACAGTCTCGCGTGGGGAAAAATATAGCCTTGTAAGAATAAGCTGTTTGTTTTTCAGCGAACGATCACGAGAAAAACAGATACCGTGCACGTGCTTCCATTTTCCCCTGTCTATGAAATTCCAAATGGGACCATTAATAAAATTAACCATTTCACGTCGACACCACTTTTTAGATTTATCAATGATAAATTTTCCAAACGGAAAAATCCCCCTATGCTATTACATTTAAAAAAAGTAGACAATATTGAATTGGTATACAAGGAGTTTTTTGTAAGTACGAATATCCCGATGTATACGCTGTAAATTTTCAGGAATTCGTTGTTTTTATAAATACGGAAAATTTGTAACTTTTACCAAGTGTTTAAAATCCTTGATTAAGCATGAAGTAAAATTTCGAGTTTATAAAAACGCGACCAAACCAAATTTTCAGGCTTTTTTAAACTCGAAATTTTACTTCATACGCTACGTGCATAAAACGCTGATTTCAAGTGGAGTTTAAAATATACTAGTTTAAGGAGTGTTATAAATATCGGACACTTTTTTCTCATTAATCACTTGGTAAAACATTTTAAAATATAATGGTTTGTAAATTAAATTCACTTGGTTTTGTTTCACTTATATGTATTTTATTTTCTACTAGTTTCGGCTTAATGCCATTATCAAGAATGATGTACAAATGGATTTGTTTGGGAATATAAATGTCGACACTCGTCATCAATTAATTATGATTACACAGCTGTTTCAACAGGAAAGCAGATAAGTAGTTTAGTAAGCCATTCGCCACATTATACTATACAAGACTGCACTGACGAAGACCAAGAAGTTCAAACGCGTCTACGGGTAGGGAAGTGTTGCCAACTCTAGGCTCGAAATATCGCTGAGAAAAGCAAACAAATATTTTATTCTAACATTGAATCAAAGCTAAAAATATTTCCTAACAACTTTTATGATCACCTCATTAGATATACATATACGTTGAATTTTTCTTTTGAGCATACGCGGTAAATTTTACATTCGTTGTTTCTTTTAATGGGTTCAATTTGAATCTTTAAAAGAGTGTTTCCACTCCCAGATTAAGCATGAAGTAAAATTTCGAGTTTAGAAAAGCCTGAACATTTAGTTTGGTCTATTCGCGAAGCTGAACACTGATTTCATCTGAAGTTCAGAATGCCCGTCTTTATAATACTGTAATGGTTTGTAAATTAAATTCACTTGGTTTTGTTTCACTTCTATGTATTTTATTTTCTACTAGTTTCGGCTTAATGCCATTATCAAGAATGATGTACAAATGGATTTGTTTGGGAATATATATACTTAAAAGAAAACTTTTCTGTATAATTAAGTCCTCAGCCCTACCACTAAAAATTTTAATGCGTCGCCCAGTGCTCTTATTAAATTTTTCATTACTAGATGTGCAATAATTTGTATTTCCTGTACATAATTTATTCAAAAACGAATTGTTCTTGCATCACTCGGCTTTTTTTTTTCTTAAAGCAAAAGTCGCGTTTGTTGTTGTTGCTGCAATTGTTATATGTCACCAGGCAGCGTGCTATACATGGAAATCATTGTGCTCGGTTGCGGGTAATTGCACGCTGAGGAAATTTTCTAAATTACAAAAAAAATATCAAGAGAACCCGAAAAGAATCAAAAGTCGTGACGAGCGCGATTGCATTCAACACTTTTGCGCAATAGGCAATAATATGGAGCGATAGGGAAATTGCGCGCGGCCTACTAACGTTTCGGTAATGCGAAATGTTATAAACGTGAATTTTGTAAGTTTCCAGATGATAATTGTAGAAATAAAATATTACAATTGAATTGATATTTTGTGTGTACAGCCGATGATTAGGTTTGAGTTTCTTTTCGATAAAAGGTTTGTAGTAGGGATGTTCCGAATACACAAAATTGGGTACTCGCGAATAAGAATACGAATGTGAATTAGGGTTTCCACGTCCCGGGACCAACTTATTTGTAGGATTCTAAATGTAAAGTCTCGGGATCAGTTCCGAAAACACACAATGTAGCCTTGTTAAACAATTGAAAACCGTAATGTAAGTTCGAGGAATTTTATTTTCTGGCTAAATTTAATATACCGGGTGTTGACTTGGCGGACGCAACATAGGAAATCCCATGTAAATTTTAAAATGTTCAAATTTTGACTTCCCTATTTAACAAACAAAAAATTAATGTGATTTTATAAAAATAATGACATGCCATGGAATTGAAACAACAATTGTTGATGTCAAAATGGCAAAAGATATCGCAGTCACTTGATTAAAGTAAATGTTTTCGGAATGATTTACACTATACAAGAAAAAATTCTCCTAACTATGTGGTATTATGCAGACCGCAGTTATCACGATGTTTGCGTTATGTTTTTTGTCGTTAATTAAGTAACAGCAATATCTTGTGCTATTTTGACATCCGCAATTGTATCAATTCCATGGTATGTCATTATTCTTATAAATTCACATTATTTTTTAAAATTATTTTAGCTGTACATTTTCTGACATTCGTTGATTTTTGAAAGAGTTCAATTTGAAGCTTTAAACAAGGGTTTTCCACTCCCAGACTAAGCATGAAGTAAAATTTCGAGTTTAGAAAAGCCCCGTGAAAATTTGTCGAGGGTCGCGCAGCGACCCGAGACAAATTTTCTGGGCTTTTCTAAACTCGAAATTTTACTTCATGCGCCACGCGTATAAAATACAGATTTTTTATAAAATCACATTACTTTTTCTTAATTATTTTAGCAGCAAATTTTCTGAGATTCGTTGACTTTTAAAAGAGTTCAATTTGAAGCTTTAAACAAGGGTTTTCCACTCCCAGACTAAGCATGAAGTAAAATTTCGAGTTTAGAAACGCCCCGTGAAAATTTGTCGAGGGTCGCGTAGCGACCCGAGACAAATTTTCTGGGCTTTTCTAAACTCGAAATTTTACTTCATGCGCCATGCGTATAAAACACGGATTTTAAGTGAAGTTCGAATATACATAAACTTGACAATATTATAGTGTTTTATACGCGTGGCGCATGAAGTAAAATTTCGAGTTTAGAAAAGCCCAGAAAATTTTCACGGGGCTTTTCTAAACTCGAAATTTTACTTCATGTTTAGTGTGGGAGTGGAAAACACTTGTTTAAAGCTTTAAATTGAACTTAAAAGAAACAGGGAATATCCGCAATTGTTGTATCAATTCCATGGTGTGTCATTATTTTTATAAAATATATTACTTTTTCTTAATTATTTTAGGTGTAAATTTTCTGACATTTTTTGATATTTAAAAGAGTTTAATTTGAAGCTTTAAACAAGGGTTTTCTAATCTATATGTCAATATGGTCTATATGTCAATATGGTCGTAATTTTAGCACTCTGCTCAAAGAACATCAGCGCTCTTTTCGGCTTAATCAAATAGAAAAATCAAATTTCGCCAAACATCTAATCGATGAAAACCATTCTTTTGGCGAGGATGTACTTAAGATCATCCATTATGCCGAAAAGGGCCGAAAAATGAACCTCCTAGAATCCCTGGAGATACAGAAAGCCCGCGCTAATCCGGGAATCCCCCTAATTAACGACCAGGTCGATCTAATGTATACCCCCATTTTTAATGCTATTTTGTAAATAACCATTTTGTGTATATATACCTGTACCATACCGTAATTTAAGTTACTCTGTTTGATATTGGCAAGTTGAATTGCCGAAATTGCAGTCACGAAAATAAAATATACTGTGTTATACAAACAAAGTTAAAGTGTTTTATTTCAATTTTATTTATGTAATAATGACTCTTGTCTTTATCAATATTTTTAGAATGTACTCTCTTTTTTCCTTATAGTGTTTAAATAAATTTTCGTTTAGCCATAGTCTGGCTAAATTTAATAAAATAGATAATACATAAAATATTCGGATAATTGCAGTAAATTTGCCGAATACTAATGCAAATACGATTTGATTTTGTTTTTAGACTGTTTCGACAACTATTAACAAATCCTCAAACTAGAAGTTTAGTGTCTTTTTACTTTCAATTTTTCTGATGAATTATATAGTATACACGTAAAATTCAATTTATAAAAAACAGCGTTAACTAATACCCAAAGTAATTTAATTTTGACGCGTACAAAACACATACACACACACAAACTCACAAATTGAACAAACTTCATTACAAGGCTTAATTGATCCGTGCAGTTATAATGTGTGGTTGAGTGTTTGGGATGGGATGTTTGTGGGTAATCTACTCAGTTGAACGCTTTTAAGGGCACTGTTAACTCGGTTATAATATAAATTGACTTTCGAAAACCACAGTCCTCCAACCTTTATTACATAATTTCATATACACGAAAACCCCTACGAAGTGCACAACAATTTCCATTCCCACATTTCTAATCATTTTCCAAATAATTCAAATTGGTCTCTCTCTCTATCTCTCTCTCTCTCAGCAAAACGCTCACACACAAAATCCCAGCTATCGGGAAATTGAAATTCCATTTAACTATTTACATAATGGATTATAAAATAACTTTATTTTAATGTGTATGTATGAATTGATGGAATTATACTATTCATTCTGAAAGTATCTAAATTCGACTAAATATAATATTTATATGTATGAATTGATAGAATTATACTACTAACTCTGAAATCATCTAAATTTGACTAAATATAATATTCATATACCTACCTTAATGCTAGTTTTTAAAGCGAGAATTTGAAATGTTATTAATGTAAAAACTGCTAATGTGTTCATCGTACTACTTTCCTTTATCAAAAATAAAAACTCACAACCAACTATAGTAAATGCATAAACGTGTTGATATTAATGATGAATTTTTATATTATCTGAATATGGATAAAATGAAGTGTCCAGCAAATCCGAATTGTCAGGGTTTTATAAAGTCGAAATTTTACTTCATGCGCCAGGCGTATAAACACTAATTTAATGTGATGTTCAAACTCTATTCATTACATATTTCTTAAATGACTTTCTCACTTAAAACTTGGTGAAACATTTTGAACTATTATTGTTGAATATATAGGGAGTTTTATGTAACACCGAACATTTTCAATACTAATTTTCATACAATTAATTTTTCTTTTAAGTATATATATGCATACGTTGTGCATTTTCCGGCACTCGTTTTATTAAAAGAATTCAATTTGAATCTTCAAACGAGTGTTTTCCACTCCTAGTCTAAGCATGGAGTAAAATTTCGAGTTTAGAAAAGCCTGAAAATTTGGATTTGCCGGGCGGAGCGAAGCGAGCCCGGCAAATCCAAATTTTCAGGCTTTTCTAAACTCGAAATTTTACTTCATGCGCCACCGGTACGAAACACTGATTTAATGTGAAATTTAGAGGTGCGTTGCAAACTTCGTAATATGTCAGTGTTGTACCGGTGGCGCATGAAGTAAAATTTCGAGTTTAGAAAAGCCTGAAAATTTGGTTTGGCCGCTCCGCGCTTCGCGCTACGCGACCAAACCAAATTTTCAAGCTTTTCTAAACTCGAAATTTTACTTCATGCTTAGTCTGGAAGTAGAAAACACTCGTTTTAAATTTCAAATTGAACTCATTAAAAAAAAACAACGGTTATCTAAAGAGGTGTATACTTGAAAGAAAAACTCTCTGTACGTACAATTTGTACTGAAATAGGTTAAGTTGTTGATTGTGATTGATTGGCTATAACTTGTATTCGATATTTGTTTTTGAGTTTCGTGAAGAGTATAATCATAAATAATTAACACTGTTGTATCCTTTCTTCACACTTTATTTTCTAATGGTTAGATATATATTTCAAGTGCTAAGCACTCATTTTCAATAAGAACTCGTATTGGTCATATAGGTAATCCAATTTACACACAACCCAAAAATTAAAGAAGTCAAATCGTATTGAATGCTTTGTTGTGACAAATCGAACATATTTATGAAAAGAACATTGAAAATATTCGGTGTTACATAAAACTCTCTGTATATGTATTCGTGAGTTATGTGAAGATTGTTATAATAGTAACACAAGGCGGTTAAAGTCCTTTCTTCGCAGTTTTTATTTAAATACTAATATACATTTCAGACACTAAGTGTCCATTATCAATAGTTAACTATTGATAATGGACACTTAGTGTCCGAAATGTACATATAGTACTTAAATAAAAACAGTGAAGAAAGGAATTTAACCGCCTTTTATTACTATTATTATTGTTAAAACCTTCATCAATAATACTATAATACATTACTTACATTTAGATTTTGATGCGAACTGTGATTTTATAATTGATTGAATTACAATGTTCTGTCATTTTTAAATCAGATAAAACGATGTTTTCATGTTTTAACTTATATACATGTTGCTTATATCTACAATAATTCTAAATTTATGATTTAAATCCAAAGAGGGGGCACTCATCTTCCACCACTTGACTACGCCCATGATATTATCATATCTGCATTTATAAAACATATAATATTGTCTGATACTGGTTTTGATATTAGTGCAGTTGGAAGTGAACTCTTCCACGTGCATATTCCTCGCTTGGCAGACTTGTTTTCATCTTTTTGCGATGGATTTGCTGTGTTTAATTGGAAGCGAATCGAAAGTAACCGCAACAGTATATATCGACTATTAACTATATTCTTATTACAGTGATCTGGTGGAGAGATAATGAGAGTCATGGTCAGAGTTGTTACCTTGGAGGAGAATTATTACGGTTACGAGTTACGTGCTTTATTATTCCCCCATGGATTTTAATGAAACATGCAGAGTTTTAAATTGAATACGTTTCAATAACAGCCAGAGATCAAAATACGAGGGGAATTCTAAAAGTAACACTATACGAATATAGGTGTATGAAATTTTATAATTTTTCGCCGTCTAACCTAAAAATGGAGAATAGGATCAATAATTTCAAGAATAGACTAATTAATGTGCTATTGTTAATAGAACCATATAATTTGAAAGAATTCTTTAATTATAAAATTGTATAACATTGCTATACATACGTGTTTTCCTTGACGCAAATTCCTATATTAAATATATGTTTATTTTCTTTCTTATGTATATTTTTAAAGGAATAAAGATTGTTTATTATTATTATTATTATTATTATTATTATTATTATTATTATTATTATTATTATTATTATTATTATTAATATACAAATAATAAAATCATCAGAGCAAAAAAAGTGTGACTACTAGAGTTAGGTGGAATTCTAAGAAAAAGTATTCGAATCACAAATCTGAATCCTCTTTTTTAATATGAATTATACGAATCAAAAAATGATAAAATATGATTCGAATCAAATGATTCGAGTTTTTATTCAAAGTCGGTCTGTTTTCTTCATTGCTTCTAATACAGAGTGCGGCAGGGAAACTTGCTGATTTGAAAGGTCAATAAAAGAAAAAGTATTTCACATATCGATTTAATTTTTTTTATTGTATTGTTCACATCCTGAATTTTTGTTTCAAGTGGTTTTAAAAATGACATCGGACAAATGGCGGCCCTCATTAGCGATACACTGATCCACCCGCTTTTTGAAGTTTCGCTCCACTCTTTCGAGCATATCGACGGGAATGTTGGCGATGGCTTGGCGAATGTTATCTGTCAGGTGTTGCAGGGTCCGTGGTTTGTCATTGTAAACAATGGATTTGAGATATCCCCATGAAAAGAAGTCACAGGGAGCCAATTTGGGGGAGCGCGCCGGCCACAGTACGTCACCCCTCAAAGAAATTAGGCGCTCCTGGAAGTGTTCCCTCAAAAGTTCCATAGAAGTTCTCGCTGTGTATTTCGTGGCTCCGTCCTGCTGGAACAATACGTCAGCAAGTTCCATTTCTTCAAGTTTTGGGAGAAAAAAAAAAATGAAAAAAGGAAAGCGCAAAAACGAAAGTCACCGTTTTCTGATGTTCTGGAAGTCCGTTGACGTCCAGACCTTTTATTGCCACACTGCCACTTTCCCTGAATGCGTCCACCTACAAAACGATTGATTGCCGGCCAGGAACGGGGCCCGTGGGATGAATATTGAACCGAGTTCAGAAGGCACGTTATGAGGCAACCACCTAATGGAAATTGGAAAAGTAGGCCGCGACGGCGAACGCACGCTCCTCCTTTGTCCAACGTATGACGACAACTGTCTTGAGCGGTAACAAAACTTCAAGACCCCTTCTATCAAATAAGACCCTTCCTGCCCCTTTCTGACCACGTCTCACTCATTGGCGCCCAATTTAAATCGGCAAGTTTCCCTGCCGGACCTTGTACCATGTTATAAACATTTAGTCTTTCATCAAAAATATGGCATTAGGTGCAAAGGAGAAAACATAGACCGAGTGTGGACAAAAACTTGAATTGGATAGTAAAGAAATTATAAAACTATTCATTGTATGTGTTAAATTTTCTCTATTTTGTGTGCTAAAGTTTTCTTGGTTTACTCTACATATTTGTATGCTCATATTGTTTTTTTTGTGTATGATTTTAATAATCCACACTGCGGACTTAGAATGGTACCATTTGTTTGTTCTTGTTAATAACTTGATGAAACAAGTTTACGATAATGATAATTGAATGAAAGTTAATTGGTTTGTTTCACTATTGTTTTATTCGTCGATTACTTTTAGAAAATGACAACAAGTCGAACTAGTCGATGACAATAAAACCAGTAGGGATTTCCAACTGAACCGATCATTAATCAAGATAATAGTTACACGGTTATTGAAGTGGAAGAGAAGAAATTATATGTTATAATTATAAATATAATTATAATTATATGTTTCTAAAAAAAACGAAGATGTTCTGAAAAATAAATATTTTTAAATCATTTTATTTGAACTAATTCAGTTGAAGTATTTATATACGAGCCCTTTGTATATAAATACTTCAACTGAATTAGTTCAAATAAAATGATTTAAAAATATGTATTTTTCAGAACATCTTCGTTTTTTTTAGAAACATATAATTTATGATTTCTTCTCTTCCACTTCAATAACCGTGTAACTATTATCTTGATTAATGATCGGTGAATTCTCACAAAAGCAAAAAAGGTAACAGAACTAGTCCGCAGTGTTGGATTATTAGTGCAGGTAAAGGATGGATTCAATTTTTCGAGGTCAAGCAGTGAAGATGAGTAGCAAAGTACCGCTAAAAACTAATAAAATCGTAGCCGCGGGCTGGGCTAATGAATGATGGATGGCTTACATACACATCTAAACGCATCCTCTAAACCCGGAGAAAATGGACGAGCGAGTGCGCACGTTATGATCTGATCTAACGGTCTATCTATTGTTGGAAATAAAGGTAATTATAATTGATCAAATCAGGAATTGTAAAATACAACAAAAGTAAATAAATATTGAAAATATGTAACAGCAAACACTTATTGTATAATTCAATGTCCGTCGGGGCATTAGCCCGGGAAGTAGTTGTTTCAATGAGTGTTTGATATAGTCTTTGTAAGACTACCTTGTTGTAGATTGCGAAAAGAATCGCACTTTTAATGTTTGAAGTATTCTGCAACCAAGAATTGGCAATTTCATTTATAAATATTGAAAATAAGGTTTATCAATTGATTCGCACAAATGCAAAACCAGCCATACACCTATATTTGTGATTTTGAGGTTTTGGTATCCCTAGATTTTATTCCTTCAAAACTCATCCTAAACATGGGCGCCCGCATATATGGGCAAGGGGGCACTTGCCCCTCTGAAATTCTGATTTCTCAATTATTTATTACAGTATGCTGAAAATCTATCAAATATATTTATTTATGTTATGATTTGTCAATGTACATACATAACAAAGCTAGGTCGAATCCTTGTAAAAATAATTCGAATCACGAATTCGAATCACCTAATATGATTCGAATCACGAACACTCGAAAAAAGGACTCGTAAAAGATAAATATGATTAGAATCAAAGATTCTAATCATATTTTTTCGAATCACGAATACAAATCCTTTAAGAATAAATTTGATTTTATTATATTTTTGCAATCAATATATAAATATCGTTACCAGTTGTTTTAACAAAACTATTAAAAACCTAATTATTTATTATTAACACCGACCATTGTTGATAACAGACTGAATCTGTGATTTCCTGTTACTCTGATTAAAGATGTATTTGTGTGTTTCTAAAATTCACTTCAAATCAGTGTTTTGTACGCGTGGCGCATGAAGTAAAATTTCGAGTTTAGAAAAGCCCGAAAATTTGTCTCGTGTCGCTGCGCGACCCGAGACAAATTTCCACGGGGCTTTTCTAAACTCGAAATTTTACTTCATGCTTAGCCTGGGAGTGGAAACACCCGTTCAAAACTTCAAATTGAACTCTATTATATAATGGAATGCTTGAAAATTTTGTAAATAAATAATTCACTGAATATCATTAAAACCGGGAAAGTCAGAGAAAAGTCATGGAATTATATTCAAATTGACCAAAACACTAACAAAAAAGCCATATGATATTATTAAATTTGTCAAAATCAGCAGGCAAATTACAAAATACGTAAACATTTATAAAATTAACTTAGATATTGACAAAAACAATGAAAACAATTTAGCAAAATGGAGGTTTCCCACAGAAGAAAGTTATATTAAAAGGTCAGGGAAAAATCAGGGAAATGCCGGAAAAATTTAACAATTAATACTGCAGCTACCATGTCAGGTTTACTCAATATAATATTGAACAACATTTTGAAAAATTGATTATTATCTTTAAAAATATTTACAGTCATTTACCGTTTTTATCAAAGCCTTCAGTTTGAAGTTTCGAACAAGCGTTTCCACTCCCAGACTAAGCATGAAGTAAAATTTCGAGTTTAGAAAAGCCCTGTGAAAATTTGTCGAGGGTCGCGCAGCGACCCGAGACAAATTTTCTGGGCTTTTCTAAACTCGAAATTTTACTTCATGCGCCACGCGTATAAAACAATGATTTAACGAGAAATTTAAGAATACACAAAACACATTTTTCATGGTAATCCTCACAATTATTCGAATTCTTTTTGACGATTCAAATCCTTTTGTAATAATATTGAACAAAATTTTGAAAACTTGATTATTATCTTTGAAAATATTTACAGTCATTTAACGTTTTTATCAAAGCCTTCAGTTTGAAGTTTCGAACAAGCGTTTCCACTCCCAGACTAAGCATGAAGTAAAATTTCGAGTTTAGAAAAGCCCTGTGAAAATTTGTCGAGGGTCGCGCAGCGACCCGAGACAAATTTTCTGGGCTTTTCTAAACTCGAAATTTTACTACATGCGCCACGCGTACAAAACAATCATTTAACAAGAAATTTAAGAATACACAAAACACATTTTTCATGGTAATCCTCACAATTATTCGAATTATTTTTGACGATTCAAATCCTTTTGTAAGTATTCGAATCCGTTTATAAGTATTCGAATCCGTTTATAAATATTCGAAACCTTTTATAAATATTCGAATCCTTTTATAAGGATTTGAATCACCCGCACTTAGATTCGAATACGAATCCTCTTAAAAAAATATATCCGGATCACGAATCCAGTTGAAAGAAAGCATTCGAATGCCTTTTCTGAATCCTCTAAAAGGATTCAAATCCAGGATTCTAATCCTGAATGATTCGAATCCTGCTCTGATACACAATCAATATATATTAAGCTTTAGAATAAATCAGTCTGTTAAGTCATTTAAATTAAAAACACTTGGTATTGTTTCACAAATTAAAACTTTATGCCGACTAGTTTGATAAACCATTTTGAAAGGAATGTACAGAAAAAAATGTTGTCTAGGTATATATACATATTTTTGTTTCGGTCTTCTACACGCGTGGGCATGAAGTAAAATTTCGAGTTTAGAAAAGTCTGAAAATTTGATTTGATCGCTCCGCTTCATTCTTAAACTGGGAGTGGAAAACTCTCGTTTAAAGCTTCAATTTGAACTCTTAGCCAAAATATCTTTAGATTTGCAGTTATCAATGTATGTATACTTAAAAGAAAAACTCCCTGTATTTGATTCTTAAAAGGAAAGACACATTTCCTGAACGAACCCGGAAAACGTTACAAGTGAGAATGATTCTCACATTCGTTCATTAATACATTATTAAAATTACTATTCCAAGCTTATCTTTTTGTGTTGATTGATTAGATATAATCGAGTCGCATCCTTGTTCTAAAAGCAAACACGGAAATGAAAATTGTAGTAGAGAGTAAGTAGTAATCCCGCAATAAATCTAGTAAAACTTATCTCTAAACAAACCGCACGATGATTCATCCAAATTATCCAAACTGCGCCGCATTTTCGAAGCATAACCCTTTGTCGTTAATTTACAGCTATATTTACAAATCGCCTCTTTGGACTCTTTCTATTTACACACTCGCACCATCCTATCCTTTTCGCGCAAACTCTTCCCAAGCGGTTTACGCAATTTTTATCAATCCGCCGGAGGAGCCTCTATTCCTGGCCGAAGGCCATCGGATAAGCAAATGGTGGAGAAGAGTGAGAAACGCAGAAACCCCGGGTTAGTCACCAACGAAGCCGAAACGACGCAATTAATATCTAATTTCGGAATTGCACTCAACTCGAGTTGAGTGGCTTAAGTGTGGTGCGCACGTTGGTTGGCCTCTTTGTCTATGGACTATATCTATATCGGGTCATAAATTATGTTTTTATATTTTTTACCCGCGCGTTCGTCGTGGCGCAATTCTACACGTGTTCTTTCTGCATGACAAATATTCAAATGGATTTTTTACGAGTGTGACTGATTATGTTTCTCAATTTTTACTTTCTTTTATGAGTCCAAATTTTGTTCCTTATTTAGAAGAATGAAAATTAAAAGATATTGCGATTTAGCGGAAAAAAACCTCTAATAAAAAAGGATTTTTAAGAGAAAAATACAATTCGAATCAAAGATTCAATTTATCGAATCTCGGATACAAATCCTTTAAAAATAAATGTGATCTTTTATTGGGGGCACCAAACAGTATATATTTAAAAAAAAAATAGTGTGCCTTGGTCCCTGCGCGACCCTCGACAAATTTTCTACGCGGGGCTTTTCTAAACTCGAAATTTTACTTCATGCTTAGTCTGGGAGTGGAAAACACTTGTTTCATCATTATACATTATTTTTAGAGCTTACATCGTTAAAATCTCCAGTGTTTCGAGTTTAGAAAAGCCCCGCGTAGAAAATTTGTTGAGGGTCCGAATTGTTATAATTGATGTATTCGAATATTTTTTAGAAGGTACACTAATTATATTTTTAAAAAATATCATTTTAAATAGACGACAATTTTTTTGAAAAACAACATATTGGATTCAGAAAAAGAAAAGCCGTTTACAAATTTTAGGTTGGCCTTTATTTGACAATGAAGTTATAATTGAAAAAAAAATATATTAATGTCATTTTGTAGTATTTAAACGACCATTGACTTTGGATTTTAGTTCACTAAAATCACTTAATAAATAACGGAGTTATTGCGCTGAGCGCTTTTTATGGAACACATGGTAAATATTTAAAATAATCTTTTTTGCTTAAAACAATGCTTTTTTGCATAAAATAATGCTTTTTTGCTTAAATCGGTGCTTTTTTCAATTTTTTGTGCTTAGAAATCCGAGCTCTACTCATAATTAATGCCGCCCCCACCACCCCTTATATTCTTATACAATTCTTATACACCGAGCACAAATCCGAACGCACGAATAATATTGCTTTATTATTCCTTATTCCAAGCAATGCATACATGTTTGAGTTTATCTATCTCTGACTTGGTAAAACAATGCGCTAGACCGGATGGTTCCTTTCTTTGCTCGTTACATTAATTTTTACAATTTCCAATATAACATATGCAACTTAATCGACTTTATGTAAAATACCGTATGCAACGGTATCAACAAAATGATGCCCTTAAGCATGAAGTAAATATTTCGAGTTTAGAAATGGCTGAAAATTTTGATTTGGACGTTAAAGTTCGCTCCTCGTCCACATCCAAATTTTCAGGCTTTTCTGAACTGAAAATTTTACTTTATGCGCTAATAATAACGAAAAAATGTAAGTATTAATTATTTCCCATATAAAATTCAAAATGTTAATAAGTATAAATATAATCTTGATATTAAAGAATCAAGAAAATTTGTGATTGCAGATCGTCACGGCAATTTAATCCCCAGTCGAATAATTAACCAGCAGCAGCGCGCGTTCGTGGGCCGATGGTTCAGTCATGGTGATAATGGTCGCCAGCAGGAAACCGGGGAACCAGGAAGGAGGAAGAAAAGGGCAGTTCAACGACACCCAACACCCGTGAACGAACGAGCGAAACTCACTCCCTATCCCCGAGTCCGGAAGATATTCCAGTATACGACGTCGGTCGTAACTTGATACAGCCCTTCGCAGTTTTCGGTTGACTTAAGATATCCATTCGGTTTTATGTTTATCTCGCGTTAATCTTATTTCCACAGTTGAGATATCGTTTTATGCTCAAACGGCGTCGTTTGAATATTTTTCAATAATCCGCCGTCGTGTGCACCACCTAATGCTCTGTTTGCTTCGCGTATTCGCGTATTTACTGCACACCGGGGGCGGTTTTATCACCCCGCTGTATTTCCAGAAATATTTCATCCAAATTTTTCTCTCTTAGTTCAAACATTTAATTTCAAAAAAATATCTCAGAATTAACCTCTCAATCAAATAGGAAAATAATCAACAGATAAAGCGAATTATTTAAAATTTCAAATTATTGAAAGTATAGCTCACAGAGTCTAAGGTTGCCAATGGGATTTGTTATCTAAACGAGTCTTAAATTGCTTTAGGTGTTATTACAAATTAATGACAGTATAGCGCACAGTCTAAGGTTGCCATTGGTTTAAGGATTTGTTATCTAAACGAGACTTAAATTGCTCATTAGGTATTATTACAAATTAATGAAAGTATAGCTCACAGTCTAGGGTTGCCATTGGTTTAAGGATTTTTTATCTGAACGAGACTTAAATTGCTCATTAGGTGTTATTACCATAGCGCGGATTTTTTCAGGGATCGCTCATGAACCGTTGTCGCCCAGTCGAGATAAGCATATAACGTACGCGACTTGACGCCAAATACACAAACGGACGACTACCAGACACAACCGCAATCGGCCACTTGTGCATTCGACTCACAGTCGGGCCCGTTATGTGCCCAACTCGACTGAGCGGTTCCGTTTCACGAGCGATCCCTGCAAAAAACCGCGCTGTGGTTTTTACAAATTAATTAAAGTTAAGCTCACATAGTCTAAGGTTGCCATTTGTTTAGCGAATTGTTATCTGAACGAGACTTAAATTGTTCATTACGTGTTATTACAAATTAATGAAAGTATAGCGCACAGAATCTAAGGTTGCCATTGGTTTAAGGATTTGTTATCTGAACAAGACTTTAATTGCCCATTAGGTATTATTACAAATTAATGAAAGTATAGCTCACAGAGTCTAAGGTTGCCATTGGTTTAAGGATTTTTTACCTGAACGAGACTTAAATTGCTCATTAGGTGTTATTACAAATTAATACAAGTAAAGCTCACATAGTCTAAGGTTGCCATTGGTTTGGGGATTTGTTATCTGAACGAGACTTAAATTGCTCATTAGGTGTTATTACAAATTAACGAAAGTGTAGCTCACAGAGTCTTAGCTTGCCATTGGTTTAAAGATTTGTTATCTGAACGAGACTTAGATTGCTCATTAGGTGTTATTACAAATTAATACAAGTAAAGCTCACATAGTCTAAGGTTGCCATTGGTTTGGGGTTTGTTATCTGAACGAGACTTAAATTGCTCATTACGTGTTATCACAAATTAATGAAAGTAAAGCTCACATGGTCTAAGATTGCCATTGGTTTACTGCTTTGCTATCTGAACGAGACTTATATTGCTCATTAGGTGTTATTACAAATTAATTAAAATATAGCTCACAGAGTCTTAGGTTGCCATTGGTTTAAGGATTTGTTATCTGAACGAGACTTAAATTGCTCATTAGGTGTTATTACAAATTAATACAAGTAAAGCTCACATAGTCTAAGGTTGCCATTGGTTTGGGGATTTGTTATCTGATCGAAACTTAAATTGCTCATTACGTGTTATTACAAATTAATGAAAGTAAAGCTCACATAGTCTAAGATTGCCATTGGCTTACTGATTTGTTATCTGAACGAGACTTAAATTGCTCATTAGGTGTTATTACAAATTAATGAAAGTATAGCTCACAGAGTCTTAGGTTGCCATTGGTTTAAGGATTTGTTATCTGAACGAGACTTAAATTGCTCATTAGGTGTTATTACAAATTAATACAAGTAAAGCTCACATAGTCTAAGGTTGCCATTGGTTTGGGGATTTGTTATCTGATCGAGACTTAAATTGCTCATTACGTGTTATTACAAATTAATGAAAGTAAAGCTCACATAGTCTAAGATTGCCATTGGTTTACTGATTTGTTATCTGAACGAGACATAAATTGCTCATTAGGTGTTATTACAAATTAATGAAAGTATAGCTCACAGAGTCTTAGGTTGCCATTGGTTTAAGGATTTGTTATCTGAACGAGACTTAAATTGCTCATTAGGTGTTATTACAAATTAATACAAGTAAAGCTCACATAGTTTAAGGTTGCCATTGGTTTGGGGATTTGTTATCTGATCGGGACTTAAATTGCTCATTACGTGTTATTACAAATTAATGAAAGTAAAGCTCACATAGTCTAAGATTGCCATTGGTTTACTGATTTGTTATCTGAACGAGACATAAATTGCTCATTAGGTGTTATTACAAATTAATGAAAGTATAGCTCACAGAGTCTTAGGTTGCCATTGGTTTAGGGATTTGTTATCTGAACGAGACTTAAATTTCTCATTACGTGTTACTACAAATTAATGAAAGTAAAGCTCACATAGTCTAAGGTTGCCATTGGTTTACTGATTTGTTATCTAAACGAGACTTAAATTGCTCATTAGGGTTATTACAAATTAATGAAAGTATAGCTCACAGAGTCTTAGGTTGCCATTGGTTTAAGGATTTGTTATCTGAACGAGACTTAAATTGCTCATTACGTGTTATTACAAATTAATGAAAGTAAAGCTCACATAGTGTAAGATTGCCATTGGTTTACTGATTTGTTATCTGAACGAGACTTGAATTGCTCTTTAGGTGTTTAGGTTGCCATTGGTTTAGGGATTTGTTATCTAAATGAGACTTAAATTGCTTATTAGGTGTAAGGTTGCCAGTTGCGTGGAGTTGTTATCGATAGTCGTATATGTAGTAAGTTGAACCTATGTAGGTTAGACAGAAAACGCAATACTAAAAGTCACAGTAAACATTTGCAAAAGGATACCTAACCGCACGGGCGTGAATTAAATAAAGATCATCAATTAAATATACAGCGATTTTTTTTAGTATACATATCCCGATGCATGCACTGTAACATTTCAATGTTACCATGCTTAATGAAGGAGTGGAATTTTACGTTAAAAATAAAACACTAATAATTGATTTTTTGTAAGGTTTAAACCAAGTTCAGTATATTTTTTGCTTGTCAACAGGCGCGCACCCATGGAAGTGGTTCACGGGCTTGAGTCGCCCCTAAGGCTAATTAAATTGTAGTATTTTGACGTGTATACATAAGTTTGAATCAGGGTTGTTTAAAAAACCTTTTTTTTATTTTAATTAAAACACAGTTTTTATTTTACAAAACGTGTTTTTTTTTTTCATCGAAACGGCGTTTAAAACATTAACAATTAAAAACATCTTTAAAACGTGTTTAAAACATGTTTAAAAAAGGTCCAAACTTGTTTAAAACAGAACATACAGGATGCCCTGTATGTTCTGTTTAAAACAAGTTTTCTTTTGAGTATACAAATCCCGATAATTACAACGTTTTTTAAATTTGCGGGAATTCGTTGTTTCATAGCAGTTAATTTGGTGCTTTTAACCAGTGTTTTCCACTCCCAGACTAAGCATGAAGTCAAATTTCGAGTTTAGAAAAGCCTAAAAATTTGGATTGGCCGCGTAGCGAAGCGGAGCGGCCAATCCAAATTAGGCTTTTCTAAACTCGAAATTTTACTTCATGCGCCACGCTTAAAAACACTGATTTACAGTGAAGTTCAAAAACACACATACTGGAACAATTATAGGCAACCTAATATACGTCAGAGTTATTGGGTTGCTTATAGTCACTGTTTTAAACAATTTGTTGAGCGCAGAATTCCACTTACGTTTTATTCACAGCTACATATTAGATTGCTAAAGCCGTATAGTTTAAACTTTACGATATTTCAGTGTTTTATACGTGTGGCGCATGAAGTAAAATTTCGAGTTTAGAAAAGCCTAATTTGGATTGGCCGCTCCGCTTCGCTATGCGGCCAATCCAAATTTTTAGGCTTTTCTAAACTCGAAATTTTACTTCATGCTTAGTCTGGGAGTGGAAAACCCTCGTTTAAAGATTAAAATTGAAATCTTTCAAAAAAGCAACGAATGTCGTAAAATTTACAGTGTATGCATACGTATACCTAAAAGAAAAGTTCCCTGTATTTAAAAATCACATTATTTCACACACAACTGTGATATTTTATTGTAATAAAATGTCAAGTTTAAAATTGTATTTGAGTTCAATATTCTGGCTCTAGAGCGATAGATGGCGTTAGCTATCCAATTTACTTAATAATGTCAAGTTTAATAATGTAATTTGAAATATCTTCAACAATTTAGTTAAAATTTAAAAATGTAAACAAAAAATCTTAATGAAGTGGTATAAATCATATTTTAGCAAATTTAAGATAATAAAAACAACGTTTTAAACAAAGTTAACGTTTAAAACATATAATAATAATAATAATAATAATAATAATAAACGGGCAGCTTAGTGGTGTAGTGGTTAGAGTGTTGTACTGCCACGCCACGGACCGGGGTTCAAATACCGGCCTAACAAGTTGTCTGCATTTATATAGGTTAGGATAAAAATGCCAAACACTCCGTCTTCTCGGATATGACGTTAAATGCATGTAGGACCCGTGTACTGCCTGGATGTTGCGTGCACGTTAAAGATCCCTACCGGTGGGTTGGAACTCCCACCGGGTTCGGCAAAATTCCCGGATAGCTGTAGACCCAATCTCCGGCGTCATGATTGGCCTTAGCAGCGGAAATAGATGACGTAAAACCAAAAATAAAAAAAAAATTATAATAATAAACGTCTTTTATTCAATAATCAAACAAACATCAATAAATTACATCTATTTTACAATCACATCATTGATAATGTCATAAATGTTGATATTGGAACATTTGAATTATTTTTAATCGAATCCCAGCCTTACTGTAAATGTGATATTTTTTTATTTTTCTTTATTTGTTGATGTATAATGTTATATTATTTGTTACTAATAATAATTATTATTGTTGTTTATGTAGGTAATCCTTTTTCATCCTATCTCACTCCCCCTGGAGGATATTACATGCCAGCTCATGTTCTCTATTTTAAATAAATTCAAGATCTAAAACATGTAATGTGCCTTGAAACAAAACCGTTTAAAACACGACGGCTGTTTTTAAACATGTTTAAAACACTGTTTTAAAACAAAGTGTTTTAAACATAACAACCCTAGTTTAAATGCGCTAGCCCCCACTAAGCAGGGATGAGCCCTCCTCACAAGAAGCGTAGGTGGGCTCTATGACCAATTTCTAAGTGCCCGCCTTTTTCCCAATATATGATAAAAAACGTATGTAAATTTGGAAAGTATCGCTTTATTCTTACGTAAAGAAATATATTATTTAAGATATATTATCTTTAAAAAAAGTTGAACGTTAAAATTTAAGTAAATATCTGAAATCACGTGTAAAGAAATGTAAATGACCGATCGAGTGCTGTTTACGATTGTAAAACGACAGTTTAATTGCAGTTGAACGCCGTTTGCGATGGAATTATTGTTTTGGCAAGGAAGTCCACTTATCGAACACATGGCGCGCCGAATAAAACGGGAGTGCTCTTCGGAAGTAAATGTTTGTCGAGCATATTACATTTTTACACGGAAATTTGATGTAGTCTTTGCGAGTTATTAAAATTTATTATGTAGACATTACAAACACGCTCGCCCGTGGAATGTTCGGTGCAAATCTCGAACCGGCGATTTAACGAGATTTTTAATACACTGTCAACAATCGTGCATACCATGTGAGAGATGAGAGAGGATGATTTAAATATTTTTTAATAAAATCATTCCAAATTGATCATCATGTAAGGATTCACGAGGTAAAAAGGGTTAATTTTACAAATCCAAAACATTAAAAATTTCACGATTTTGATATCCAAAATTCACAGAATTTGTTAATAATGTCATAAATGTTGATATTGGAATATTTGACTTATTCTTAATCGAATTCCAGCATTACTGTAAATGTGATTTTAATATCCAAAATTCACAGAATTTGTTGATAATGTCATGAATGTTGATATTGGAATATTTGACTTATTCTTAATCGAATTCCAGCCTTACTGTAAATGTGATTTTGATATCCAAAATTCACAGAATTCGTTAATAATGTCATAAATGTTGATATTGGAATATTTGAATTATTCCTAATCAAATCCCAGCCTTACTGTAAATGTGATAATTTTTTATTTTTCTTTATTTGTTGATGTATAATGTTATATTATTTGTTACTAATAATTATTATTATTGTTGTTTATGTAGGTAATCCTTTTTGATCCTATCTCACTCCCCCTGGAGGAGATTACATGCCAGCTCATGTTCTCGAACCAATGACCGTACAGATTGTACGCCAATTACGTTTACGTGTCATGCAAATTACGGCTTAAATCAATCACCGACTCGCCTCGATTGTCAATGTTGTACATGCTAATATATCCCATCTCGTCCCGATGTTCCATTGTTTCGAAAGTTATCAGCACAGAACGATGTTTATGCAATTGCATCTTTAATACGAACGCGATAAATATTTATAAATTATTCGACCCATATTCGCAATAACGCAAAATTTCTCCCTGAACAAAAATATTGATATTTTCAAACAATTTAAAACAATATATTCACTATTTTATAAAGTTTTAAGCTTTCGCTGTTTTTATAAAAAAATCGTTTAATTTGAAACTTCTGTCGAGAATTTCCACTCCTCGGTTAAGCATGTAAGGTACAATTCACAAGAGGTGTCCCATGGTTTCCTTGATTTGTAGTGCTTTCTGCACCAATACATGTAGTACGAAAATAGTTTGATGTCATCAGATTACGTGTGTGAAAAGAGACAGAAAACTTCATAATATTTCTGCTATGGATTTTAGATGGAACATGGAAAACGTATGTTCCGGTATGCAGCTTTAAAGTTTTAAGGTTAAACGTCACATTTTGACAATGTCTTTATAAAAATAAATCTGCGAAAACCCAGCCACAAATCATTTTCATTAATGTGCACAATCGTTATAAATGTTTGTTTAAGTGGTATAATTCCAATTTCCACATCTACTGAATAGTTCAGGTATTTACAGAAATAAATATTGCATTTATGTTGATTTTGTGTAAGCTCAAACGAAAAATTTAGTTGAATCGAATACGTATTCATTAGATTTGGCAAACAGTCATCGGATTAATCTGTTAATACAGGGAATTTTTCTTTTAAGTATACATGCAGGGAATTTTCTATTAGGTATACATATACATACGCGTTTTTTTAAAGAGTTCACTTTGAATCTTAAACCGAGTGTTTTCCACTCCCCGACTAAGCATGAAGTAAAATTTCGAGTTTAGAGAAGCCTGAAAATTTTACTTTATGCGCCACGCGTATTAAACACTGAATGCACTGAAATATTGTGAACTAGTAAACTTCGCTTCAAGTCAGTGTCTTATACGCGTGGCGCATGAAGTAAAATTTCGAGTTTAGAAAAGCCGGAAAATTTGGTTTGGTCGCTCCGCGCTTCGCGCTACGCGACCAAACCAAATTTTCAGGCTTTTCTAAACTCGAAATTTTACTTCATGCTTAACCTAGGAGTGGAAAACACTCGTTTAAACTTCAAATTAACCTCTTTTAAGAAAACAACTAATATTTAAAAATCTACAACACGTAATTGAGATATGTAAACTCAAAAGAAAAAATTCACAAGAAATGATGATTTAAAACTTTTTTAAAAGAAAGAACACTAATATACTCGTGTCATAAACAGTATGACATTGTCATGTAACGTCAAAATTTGACACAACTTGGAAAAATTGCTGCAGATACAACTGTCGATATACTCTCTAAAAAATTCGAACCACACATTCCACATCAATGAGTCATAGGACATCTCTCCCCAATTCTACTATAGTAACATGATCTCAAATTAATAAATACTACAAATATTTACAAATATTAATTTCACTGAATCAAATTACCGAAATTTAAGTGCCTGGAATAGCTCCAACTGCTCTACGATAGCTACGCCCCCGACTAAAGCAGAGATTTGAGAATATCTACTAACTACTTACAGGTAAACTATTAATGATTTCGATAGCTAACGCCATCTAATGCTTCATAGTGGCATCGTCAGTGACACGAATGCACAAAGTGCATATACAGGTCACTGACGATGCCACTATGAAGCATTAGATGGCGTTAGCTATCGAAATCATTAATAGTTTTCACATATTGGCTTGAAATAGTCAGAAATGTTCAGTATTCCTCAGCACTGGGTCGGGACCACGCTGAAGAGGACCTTGAAGTCCGAACACAAATTCAATTTTGATACTTACGGGTATTTAATTTATTACTAACTCTTTCCGATCCTTACAATTATCTACTAAATCCACTAAAGTTTATTACTCCTACTTTCTTTTAACCACTAACCACTACAACGATCTCCTAACTATTGTATTGTAAGTAATTCACTAAAGATTTTATTAAAACATAGATATTGTTCAATTGTATCGACTTATTTCATTTTTTTTTTTTTATAAATAATACTTAGAGAATTCTTACGTTTTTAATTTAGTATAGCATACGTTTTTGCTCTCAGTACCTACTGTATTATTTTTTCTTCATAACCAAAAACTTGTGAAATTTAACGGTTGTTTTTTGTCTTTATCTAAAAACCATATGGCACCAACTTGAAGGCAAATATTATGAAGAGTACCTCTCAAAACCCATTAAAACCCTTCACAGATCACTTTCTCGGCAAACAAATCTTTTGACACACATATTCTGGTGTGTGTATTAATTTTCTCGCTTATTTTTAAACGGCCAGATGCGCTCATGCCAAAATCCACCGGTGACAGATGATGATAACGACAAAGCAGTTCATCAGCCCAAAAAAATCCCCATTACGCGCTCTTATCTATTTATACAGATTACGTGCAATTATGTAATGTGTGTTTTTCTAGATAAAATGCTAAAAGTCAATCTGGCACCAAAAATAATTAAGCCCTCTATCTACGTCCAAAAACATCTGGCACACCCAATATTAGAATTGAATTAGAAAAGACGGGTTTTTATGAGTGATAAACACGTTGCGTGGATAATATCAGGTTTGTAAGTTACAAATTTAGAAATGCAGATAGACAAATTCGAGATGTAATTCCTTTCTTGATATTTGTTTACTTTATTGAACAAATATCAATAAAGAGACGATTGAAATTGACATAATAACATTTTTTTCAGGTATACATCATGATTATTTTAAAAAGTTTTATTTAAAGCCTCTAACGAGTGTTTCCAATCCCAGATTAAGCATGAAGTAAAATTTTGAGTTTAGAAAAGCCTGAAAATTTGGTTTGGTCGCGTAGCGCGAAGCGCGGAGCGACCAAACCAAATTTTCAGGCTTTTCTAAACTCAAAATTTTACTTCATGCGCCACGCGTATAAAACACTGATTTAAAGTGAAGTTCAAAATATACTGCTTAGGTTTAATCACATGATAATCATTTCTTCAATTAATTTCACATCTGGCACTTGGTGAAACAGATTAGAATATGTAAAGTTATTTAAATAAAAAACACTTGATATTGTTTCACAAATTAATTTGTGAAACAATATCAAGTGTTTTTAATTTAAATAACTTTACATAACATGATCATCAGTTTTACAAATGTTTATCAAATCAAATCAAATCAAATCTTTATTCAAAAATAATACATATACAAGTTGAAATACAATCCTATACATATAAAGTTATGATCACGTCACAAAAATACATATATGTAAACAAAAGCAGAGTCACTAAATACACTGATGGTATTATATAGAATTTGTGAGAGTATACTTAAAAAAAAATTGAAAACATTTTTGTATGTCAAAATTTAACAAAAATCAAAACTTTTACACCTGGTTTTCCCAACGCATCTTAACTAAATAAAACAGATCTTATAAATAATACGTTCTTAAAGTGTTGCACCAACCATAAATTAGATCTTAAAGTCATAAGAAGGTCTTACATTACAAGACGCCAAAATTGGGTCTTAAGAAGCGGATTTTAACCTAAAAGTCAAAGTGACCTTTAATGTGCCTAACGCATTTGTAAAATAAAACAAATTTAGAATTGCAGATGGAAAGAAATCAACATTTTATTAACTAATTGTACGGTTTTCAAAATGCACGAGGATTCGACAGAGCTGCTGACATAAATATGAATATTTTGATGTCAGCAGATGCAGATGGACATAAATCACAATTTTAATAACTAATTGCGCGGTTTTCAAAATGTACGAAGATACGACAGAGCTGCTGACATGAAAATGAATATTTTCATGTCAGCAGCTGTATAGCTCTGTCGAATCCAAGAAGTATTTAAATTGTTTCAAGTTTTTAAGTAGAGTTGAAAATGCCAGGAGGTTTTCAATGTTATCCAGTTGTTATTTTATTAATTTATAATTTACAGTCCTGACAACTTACACAAGTCTGAGAAACTTGAAAAGAAAAATACAGTAATTTACAAAAATAATATTAAATACATTTCGTATAACATACTTTTTTTATACTTCGCTTTGTGTCCAAATCCAACTTTTCGGGCTTCTCTAAACTCAAAATTTTTACTTTATGCGTCAGGTGTACACAACACTGACTCAAGATGAATCTTTTTAAATAAAACTTTTATTAAATATTATGAACCCGTTTAATCTCACCGTACTGTTTTTATTACAGCATCGAAAATATTAATAGCATTGACATTTTCTAAACGATAGGGCATTTTCTAAACGATAAGGCAAAAACAAACTTCATATTGAACAAACATTTCTTGGGATCAAATGGGTTAAGAATGGTTAGTTCAATTTTCCGCCATTTAATACATTTTTTAATAATAGTATTTATTTTGTGAACAATTAATTTGAAACTTCTAATGAGTGTTTCCACTCCTTGATTAAGCATGAAGTAAAATTTCAAGTTTAGAAAAGCCTGAAAATTTGGTTTGGTTGCGACACAACTTTTCTGGGCTTTTCTAAACTCGAAATTTTACGTCATGCGCCACGCGTAAAAAACACTAAAATATTGCGAAATTTATGGAAATTCTAACTTCACCTGAAATCTGTGTTTTATACGCGTGGCGCATGAAGTAAAATTTCGAGTTTAGAAAAGCCCAGAAAATTTGTCTCGGGTCGCTGCGCGACCCTCGACAAATTTTCACAGGGCTTTTCTAAACTCGAAATTTTACTTCATGCTTAGTCTGGGAGTGGAAAACACTCGTTTAAAGCTTCAAATTGAACTCTTTTAAAAACAACGAAAGTCAGAAAAATTACAGCTTGTGCATGCTTACCTAAAAGACAAATTCCCTAGATAATTGTATTGTATAATAGAAACTTTATGTAGGATTCGTCGCGAAATAATATTTAGTATAACTATTATTTAACTCTGTTCGTATAACATACTATTTTTTCTTAGTTATGACTGTAGTTTCTATTATAAAATACAAATATACAGGGAATTTTTCTTTTAGGTAAGCATGCATAAGCTGTAAATTTAAATTTTCTGACATTCGTTGTTTTTTAAAAAAGTTTAATTTGAAGCTTTAAACGAGTGTTTTCCACTCCCAGACTAAACATGAAGTAAAATTTCGAGTTTAGAAAAGCCCCGTGAAAATTTGTCAAGGGTCGCGCAGCGACCCGAGACAAATTTTCTAGGCTTTTCTAAACTCGAAATTTTACTTCATGCACCACGCGTATAAAACACTAAAATATTGCGAATTTTATGGAAATTCGAACTTCACCTGAAATCTGTGTTTTATACGCGAGGCGCATGAAGTAAAATTTCGAGTTTAGAAAAGCCCAGAAAATTTGTCTCGGGTCGCTGCGCGACCCGAGACAAATTTTCACAGAGCTTTTCTAAACTCGAAATTTTACTTCATGCTTAGTCTGGGAGTGAAAAACACTCGTTTAAAGCTTCAAATTGAACTCTTTTAAAAACAACGAAAGTCAGAAAAATTACAGCTTGTGCATGCTTACCTAAAACACAAATTTCCTAGATAATTGTATTGTATAATAGAAACTTTTTGTAGGATTCGTCGCGAAATAATATTTAGTATAACTATTATTTAACTTTGTTCGTATTTTTTTAGTTATGACTGTAGTTTCTATTATAAAATACAAATATACAGGGAAATTTTCTTTTAGGTAAGCATGCATAAGCTGTAAATTTAAATTTTCTGACATTCGTTGTTTTTTAAAAAAGTTTAATTTGAAGCTTTAAACGAGTGTTTTCCACTCCCATACTAAGCATAAAGTGAAATTTCGAGTTTAGAAAAGCCCCGAGACAAACTTTCTGGGCTTTTCTAAACTCGAAATTTTACGTCATGCGCCACCCGTATAAAACACTAAAATATTGCGAAATTTATGGAAATTCGAACTTCACCTGAAATCTGTGTTTTATACGCGTGGCGCATGAAGTAAAATTTCGAGTTTAGAAAAGCCCCGTGAAAATTTGTCGAGGGTCGCGCAGCGACCCGGGACAAATTTTCTGCGCTTTTCTAAACTCGAAATTTTACGTCATGTGCCACGCGTATAAAACACTAAAATATTGCGAAATTTATGGAAATTATAACTTCACCTGAAATCTGTGTTTTATACGCGTGGCGCATGAAGTAAAATTTCGAGTTTAGAAAAGCCCAGAAAATTTGTCTCGGGTCGCTGCGCGACTTTCGGCAAATTTTCACTGGGCTTTTCTAAACTCGAAATTTTACTTCATGCTTAGTCTGGGAGTTGAAAACACTAATTTAAAGGTTCAAATTGAACTTTTTTAAAAAAAGAAAAATTTACAGCTTATGCATGTGTTATCAGCGATTCTTTCAACCATCGGCAAGAAAAATTAAATTTCTAATTAAATTTTTTTTGTATATAATTTTTTTTGTTTATCCCCAGCAGTTACCTGAGGCCCGATCGGGGATTATCTGGGGTAATTTGTATGACTAGAGTCCGAACACCTGGAGTGCACTCCAAGCAGACCTCCTTGACGGAGATTAGGGACCAGTGGCAGTCCGGTTTTCGGAAAAGAGATTTGTGTAATCTTTTGCATTCTCCTTTCCGAAGAACGGATTAGATAAGATTCCAAAACTTTCGAGATTCGTCGAATTCCTGTAATTGCGACGGATTCGGCGAATTTCGGCCGGCTGGTCACGTCCACCAAGAAAACTACCCCTTTCCACCCTCGTTTTCGGCATTTAAATAATGGACGAAGGCACTTCTTCATCAGTGGCAAACCATCAATAAAAGCAGCAACAAGCTTATATAAGTGCAGTCTGTAGGGTTTAAGTACTTTCAACTTCGTTTTTATTTGTGTAACTTTTCTTTGATTAGTGCAAGTGCACTACTGGGAAGAACCGGAATTGCTCCCAGTGCCGCCTGTCACTGTTCCGGTCTTCGTTACTGCCAAAGCAGCTTTTGGTCGATGCTTTCCGGAACCCTCCGGACTTATTTCGACACCGCTCGACTCCAAACGCCGCCTTCCGGACTTTTCCGACGCCGCCTGGTCTTTATCTCTGCTTTCCGGACTCCGTCGATGCCTTCCGGATACATCCGGACTTTTCCGAAGCCGTCCGGACCTTATCGTCGTATACCGGACTTTGCCGGACTGCCACTGTCCACGCTTACTACGCCCATGTATTAATTATTATTTGCTGCTGTGTTTTTTTTATGCTGTGGCTTCTTGATGTTGCTGTGTTTTTTTTTGTGTAAATTGCTGGGTTTTTATGTGTAAATTAGTGGTTTTTTTTGGTGTAAATTAGTGTTTTTTTTTTGTGTAAATAAATTTGTTGTTTTTGGATCGGTGTGTTAAGGACTAGTTGCTCGTGCTCTCCATTCCCAAACCCCTGAGCTAGCTGGAAGAGCATTTGGGGTACCTTCCCCCTATGATACATGCTTACCCAAAAGAAAAATTCCCTGTATAATTGTATTGTATAATAGAAATTACAGTCATAACTAAAAAATAGTATGTTATACGAACAAAGTTAAATAAAAGTTATACTAAATATTATTTTGCGACGAATCCTGTAAAAAGTTTCTATTATACAATACAATTATACAGGGAATATTTCTATTAGGTAAGCATCCATAAGCTGTACATTTTCTGACATTCGTTGTTTTTGAAATGAGTTCAATTTGAAGCATTAAACGAGTGTTTTCCACTCCCAGACTAAGCATGAAGTAAAATTTCGAGTTTAGAAAAGCCCCGTGAAAATTTGTCTCGGGTCGCGCAGCGACCCGAGACAAATTTTCTGGGCTTTTCTAAACTCGAAATTTTACTTCATGCGCCACGCGTATAAAACACAGATTTCAGGTGAAGTTAGATTTTTCATAAATTACGCAACATTTTATTGTTTTAAACGCGTGGCGCATGAAGTAAAATTTCGAGTTTAGAAAAGCCCAGAAAATGTTCACGGGTCTTTTCTAAACTCGAAATTTTACTTCATGCTTAGTCTGGGAGTGGAAAACACTTGTTTAAAGCTTCAAAATGAACTCTTGTAAAAAAACAACGAATGTCAGAAAAATTACAGCTTATGCATGCTTACCTACCTAAACTCGAAATTTTACTTCATGCGCTACGCGTATAAAACACAGACTTTAAGTGAAGTTCGAATATACATAAATTTCACAATGTTTTAGTGTTTTTTAGGTAAAATTTCGAGTTTAGAAAAGCCCAGAAAACTTGTCTCGCGACCAACCCAAATTTTCAGGCTTTTCTAAACTCTAAATTTTAATTAAAACAAATAAGTTACAGTAACTTCATAAAAAAGACACTTTATCAACTTTCGATTATAGAGCGGAAACGGTTAAAGATAGATCAATGTTTTTTGTCTCCATTGATTAAAACACGAAAAAGTGACTCTGGCTCGCGAAAACGGTTTTTCAATGTCTCTTCAAATAAAACAAGTTTTCCATATGTGGCACCTCCAAAATGCACCACCCTGTACTGTTATTCTGCCATTATCATTTCTCGTAATTTAATTTTCGCTTTATAAAAATATAATCCCCAAAATGATATTATTAAAAAATATTTATTCATAATGAAAAATAGAGGACCATAACTGTTTCTTTGACGTTACGTTATGGCGGATTATAAATTTTGTAACCGGCTGTAAAA
Organism: Philonthus cognatus; assembly: GCA_932526585.2. NCBI lineage: Eukaryota > Metazoa > Arthropoda > Insecta > Coleoptera > Staphylinidae > Philonthus > Philonthus cognatus. Next base: position 48,874,035 of record OW052247.1, on the reverse strand, counting down.
TATGAAGGATGCCGCCATTAGGTCGGGCTTTAATACCGTAAAAAATTATCAAACGCAGTTTCACAATTTATTACGGAATTAAATAAACGGCACACACAAACACGGGTAATGCACTAAAAATACAAATATCGGGGCATCAATCAAAGCGAAATGCACGGAATTTACTCTAAGCCATACAAATGGACACCAATAAAAATAAATAGATAAATTAGTATGTTTAATGTTACCTTAATTTTTATACACAAAGTACAATATTTTACAGAATTTGCTAATACGAACATACACGGATTTTTTCTTTTAAGTATAGATATGCACACGTTGTAAATTTTTCTAAGTTCGTTTTTTTTTTTAATGAATTAAATTTAATGCTTTAAACGAGTGTTTTCCACTCGCAGATAAATCATGAAGTAAAATTTCAAATTTAAAAAAAAACCTTAAAATTTGCTTTGGTCGCTCCACATTTTTGACAGTATTACATCGCATATAATTTGTTTCAGCAATTGTGATATTTTTAACATTTTTGACTATCATCATTTTGTTGACATTAAATATTTTGTGACAGTGATGATATATAATAATTTGACCCTTATTACGTTTTCAGACAGTTTCTGGCCAGTTATTAATAAAATATATTTGACAATCGCCCTCACCTGTCAATTTAAAGAATTAGACCAAACAAAATTGTATTTAATTGTATTTATTAGCTAATTGTAACTTGAATTTTATAACTATCATGTGCATTGTATTATTTGTTATATGTTTAATTTACACACATTTATTATTATATATATATTTAATGTAAAATGGAGATTTCCGTACAAATAAATAAATAAATAAATAAAATGACGTATTACTTAGAAATTAGCCAATCACATACGAATTACGTGATATTTTGACAGCGAATATTTGGACGAGTAAAACATTCGAATATTTCCCGCAAAGGTAACTAGATGCCTAATTTTCAATAATTATATTATTAAAGGTAAATCACAAGAATATGAAAAATAATCATTTAGATCATTTTTTATTCCTAAGAGATCAACATTGGGAGAGTTAGTGAAATTAAAAGTATAATTATGATAAACATTTCAAACAAGATTAATTCAAATTCAAAACTATTTGACTTCGAGAAAAAACATTTCGATGATTTTCTTCCGTTTCGTTCACCCAAGTTTTGCTATCAATATGCCATGACAATCAATGACAGTTACCTACTTAAACTATTTGACGTATTTCTATAAATTATTTTTGTTTTCGCGAATGTCTGGACAAATATCCCTCGTGCAGGCATATATATCCCGCAAATTTCCCCTTATCTCACACTCGTGTTTGTTCCTCCGTTGCTTGCTTGGGCAATTCTCGTTGCAACAAACACTTGTGTGACAGGTCGGGAACATTTTCGGTAATATGCCTGACACTTGGGATATTGTATATTCTTTTTATGTTTGGTTGAATAGATGCTAGCGAGATAATATCTCATCCAGCATATAAACCCCCAATTTTATTATTGGAATGTATCTCCAACAGAAATTGATTTAAAATAAAAACAATTCTGGTACTGGAGAATGAGAATGAATATGAGTACTGTAATAATAGAAAATAGTCTATTCTTGACAAAAGTGTTGTAAAGTTTGCAATCACCAGAAATGTCGATTATTACTGTTTTATTTTAATTTTTAACATAGATTTCCACTCCCAAATTAAGCATGAAGTAAAATTTCGAGTTTAGAAAAGCCCCGTGAAAATTTGTCGAGGGTCGCGCAGCGACCCGAGACAAATTTTCTGGGCTTTTCTAAACTCGAAATTTTACTTCATGCGCCACGCGTTTAAAACAATAAAATCTTGCGAAATTTATGACAAATCGAACTTCACCTGAAATCTGTGTTTTATACGCGTGGCGCATGAAGTAAAATTTCGAGTTTAGAAAAGCCCAGAAAATTTGTCTCGGGTCGCTGCGCGACCCGAGACAAATTTTCACGGGGCTTTTCTAAACTCGAAATTTTACTTCATGCTTAGTCTGGGAGTGGAAAACACTCGTTTAATGCTTAAAATTGAACTCATTTATAAAACAACGAATGTCAGTAAATGTACATCTTATGGATGCTTACCTAAAAGAAATATTCGCTGTATAATTGTATTGTATAATAGAAGCTTTTTATAGGATTCGTCGCGAAATAATATTTAGTATAAGTTTTATTTAACTTTGTTCGTATAACATACTATTTTTTAGTTATGACTGTAATTTCTATTATACAATACAATTATACAGGGAATTTTTCTTTTGGGTAAGCATGTATCATAGGGGGAAGGTACCCCAAATGCTCTTCCAGCTAGCTCAGGGGTTTGGGGATGGAGAGAGAGATGATAAACATTTCGATGATTTTCTTCCGTTTCGTTCACCCAAGTTTTGCTATCAATATGCCATGACAATCAATGACAGTTACCTACTTAAACTATTTGATGTATTTCTATAAATTATTTTTGTTTTCGCGAATGTCTGGACAAATATCCCTCGTGCAGGCATATATATCCCGCAAATTTCCCCTTATCTCACACTCGTGTTTGTTCCTCCGTTGCTTGCTTGAGCAATTCTCGTTGCAACAAACACTTGTGTGACAGGTCGGGAACATTTTCGGTAATATGCCTGACACTTGGGATATTGTATATTTTTATTATGTTTGGTTGAATAGATGCTAGCGAGATAATATCTCATCCAGCATATAAACCCCCAATTTTATTATTGGAATGTATCTCCAACAGAAATTGATTTAAAATAAAAACAATTCTGGTACTGGAGAATGAGAATGAATATGAGTACTGTAATAATAGAAAATAGTCTATTCTTGACGAAAGTGTTGTAAAGTTTGCAGTCACCAGAAATGTCAATTATTACTGTTTTATTTTAATTTTTAACATAGATTTCCACTCCCAAATTAAGCATGAAGTAAAATTTCGAGTTTAGAAAAGCCTGAAAATTTGGATTTGTCGGGGTGCGCGAACGAAGCGAGTCGCGCCCCGGCAAATTCAAATTTTCAGGCTTTTCTAAACTCGAAATTTTACTTCATGCGCCCCGCGTATAAAACAATGAATTAAAATAAAGTACCAATTATAGATGACTTATATAATTTCAAATTTCTGATTTAAATTAATGAAATTTCTGATGTCTGGCTTTGCTTGATGCGCCCCCCTTACTGCGGCCCTGGTTCGAATAATGATCTCCTCACCTCAATTAATTTCCCAGTAAAAACAAATATAAAATGATAAACGATGTTTACCATTTTATCTAGGAAAAAAAGCGTGTATGTTATGATTACATTTAATTAAACAAAAAATAGTGCAGATTATGATATCACAGCTGCAGTGCAGCGTAGTATTTCGATAAGAGATAGAGAGTGAGTGAGTGAGCGAGGGCAGGCGGCAAACATTCTGCCAGGGCGATGATGAATATTCTAGTTGATAACTTTGATAAACTCTATCGGCCGGTTCGGTGGAACTACGCAGCTCGCAAACTGCCATTGACCTTAATCGATCGCAATTAGTCCCCTATTTCGACACAATGCCTCCATCGGAACTTTTTTCCCGATAAGATTCGCACGTGTGAGTGTGTGTGAGTGTGTTTATTTTTTATTTGCTCACGTATTGCGAATTAACAGCCGACACTTGCAAGCCGGTGATTCATTAGATTAATCGAATTACACAGGACTGCGATTTGCTCGTTTTTTTTAAATGTTTCGCTCAGCGGGCACGTATTTTTAATCCGCACACGAAATGCGAAATGTGATATGGGAACTTTTTGATAACGAGCTTATGTCAAATTTAGTGTTATGTCAACATTAATCTCTGTATATTATTTAACTGCTGAATAAAATGTAATTCGATCAAGTGTGAGGTGAATAATTTTTGAGAGACTAAACAATATTTTCAGGCTTTTTTAAACTCTAAATTTTACTTCATGCCTAATCAGGAGGTGGAAATTTAAATTTATAATATTAGTGAAACAAATCAAGTGATTTGTGTTTTTATTAATTTTTAGACATTAATTTACATATATGTATACTATATTATTTATTGCGAAGTTGGATTATTGATAAATTTTGTGATAATAAATCATTAAGTAACATAATATTCAAATGTTTTCCAGATATTTAACATTTTTTTTTAAATGTGCTATTTCATAATTCACTTTAAAATTCATATGTCCGAAGAAAAGTAAAGAATACAATATGATAAACCACCCGAAGGTGATTTATTCTTAGAATAATAATATACAGAATTTCAAGATATTATACGACGTTAAGTTAACTTTACACCATTAAATCTCGATTTTTTTAAATGGTACACCTTGTATATTTTATTCTGACGCAGAACTCAATTCTACATTGATCTATACTAACATTCTCTATACCTATCTTCTTTAGTTTAAAGAAAATATGATTAGTGTAAGATATACCAGTATATATAAACAAGAGGGATGAAATAAATATTTACAATTACATACTAGATTGATACTGCAACTAAAAGCATAAAACATCCTTAAAAAAAACAATTACGTTATTATGACTTCGCATGTTTGTTTCTGCAAATATTTCTGAAAACGCATTTCCAAAATAAAATAGTGTTTTAATACAGTTTTATCCAGAAGCAACTCAGCACAATATTATTTTAACCCTTTCAGCACTGCATTTTTTTTGTTGCATAAAAAAATTTTTTTACACTGTATATTATTTATTACTATCTTAGATATACAGAGAGTTTCTTCTTTTAAGCATACATATCTCAATATATTGCATACGCTGTAAATCTTCATTTTTACCAAGGAATCTAAAAAGTGAATAACATATAGGGTGTTCTATTTAAAATTTACAAAGTTGAATGACGTCTAGTAAATATAGAACACCCTGTATATGTGAACATAATTTTATGTCATGAATAAAATTATTCCTTGCAACTTTTGTTTGAAACATTTTTTTGTATTTTTAATATTAAGTGAGTTATAGAACTTTCCGTCGTCGCTGAAAGACCCTGTATAATTGTAATCTAATAATAATAATAATCTTAAAAAATTCTTGACGCTGTCTCAACATCATGATTTTGAAAATTAACGGGCATCTTGGATATTCACGAAAAAAATTACGCGAAACCCGTCAAGAATTTGGAAGATAATGGAAATGTATTATTTACTGAAAATATCAATATTTTGATAATTAACGGGTGTTTTGGAAATCCACAAATATACGTGATAATTTTTCAAAATATTAAAAAGAAACTCATAAAAGGCGCCAAAATATTGAAAATTAACGACAATCTTGGAAATTCCTGAAAAGCGTCAAAAGTTGTAAAATTAATTGACGCTATTCAGCAATTTCCAAGATTGTCGTTAATCTTCAACATTTTCCAAAATCTAAACGGGGATCTTCCACTCCCAGACTAAGCATGAAGTAAAATTTCGAGTTGAGAAAAGCCCTAAGAATTTGGATTTGGACGCGCAGCGTCCAAATCCAAATTCGGGCTTTTCTCAACTCGAAATTTTACTTCATGCGCCACGCGTACAAAACAATGATTCAAAGTGAAGATATTGGCATTTCAAACTGAGAAAATCATGAATGCCAACTGTCGTAATAATCTAAATGTCATGTGACATTATAAGATAAGATTATAAATTACATTTGTTTGTTCAGTTTGTATATTGTTTGTGACTTTATTGGTTAACTTATTAATTACTTTTAATGTATTTTTAATATTAAGCATTCTGCACTTTAAAAGGAATTACCGCAAATAAATATTAATATTAATGTTTAATGTTTATTTACGGAAATTCAATATATTCCACATATAAATTAAAAGTGACTTTACAGACTAAATGTCAACTGTCATGGGCGTATTTACTGGGGGGATTTAATTTCAATTATAGCATAACACTTGCAACTAAAAAAAATAATAATTTTTTTTCAGATTTTTGGATTTTTCGTAAAGAAACTGATAAAATTTAATAGTATCCAAATAAAACATCTAAATTACGTATACGTGTATAAAACACTAAATTATTTAGAAATTAAAAATGTACTGCTAAATCAATATTAGAAATAAACTGCTAAAGCAGTATTGAAAATATACCGCTAAACAAGAATATTTTGAAGTTCACAATATTGCAGTGTTTTATACGCCTGGCGCATGAAGTGAAATTTCGAGTTTAGAAAAGTCTGAAAATTTGGTTTGGTCGCTCCGCGCTTCGCGCTACGCGACCAAACCAAATTTTCAGGCTTTTCTAAACTCGAAATTTTACTTCATGCTTAGTCTGGGAGTGGAAAACCCGCGTTTAAAGCTTCAAATTGAACTCTAAAAAATTACGGATACCTCAAAATGCATAAGCATTGGGAGTGGAAGCATTCGCAAAAACGTTCTAAAGTAGACCGTTTTGAAAAATTCAATGTACAGTTGCGAGAGAAAAAAACTAGTAAAGCAGGGAGCTTTTAGCACTTCTAAAATATCGTATTTTTTCTTGTAAAACAAATTTTTTGTGTACAGGTTAACAATTTTGTTTTTCTTGGCCAACAAAACGGTGATTTTGTTGATATGCAATGTCTCTAATGATAATACCGTCTCTATACGGGTCTTTATTATCGTTTTTTGCATTTCAGTCAGTTGAGGTATGTCGACGTTAATTAAATTTCGTTTAACATTTCCGCCGATTTGTCAATTTGAAAAATCAAAGTCCAGTTAACATAGTCAAATATTTTGCGGTACTAGTTTTTTTCTCTCGCAACTGTATATCTAAAATTTTACAGTGTATACCGGGGATATGTATACTAAAAGGAAAAAATCCCTGTATGTATTTCAAATAAGCGGTAATTTTGATTGTTGACATATAATATTCGTATAGTGTTTATAAATCTACCCTTCTGGCTAGATTAGAGCACCCTACAAATCCCAAAAACAATATTGCCCAGATGCTTTCTATATTTATTGTTACAAAACTAATATCGGAAAGAAAAGAAGTAAATTACTCTCCTCGTAATCTAATCGAAAAATTCCACAGCAATTCCCTGTACAAACATTCGAGCCCAACACTGTTGAATCAACACCATAAACAGATCCAATCCAAACCCGTCAAGTGTAGACAATGCGGAATCGCTTAGTGTTACCGGTGATAGTTTCGCTTATTCATTTATTTATGAAGCCGTACTAGTATGCGCTAGTGTTGGGTTTGTGTGTAATTGAATTGGCCGACAGATCAAAGGAGAGGCCACCGAAGGTCTATCGGAGCACACATGCACACACACCATTTGTACTCGCATTTACGTGCTACAGCTGTTTAGCTGTGTAACGTAAAGTGAAAAAATTATAGTGGCTGACGTCAGCCGACAATCAGCGGTTAACAGTCAGCAGTCAGCGGTTGATGTCATGACTCTCCACGACTGGAGCAGACTGCTTGACGCTTGCCAGAGTTGTTGCTTGAACGCCCGACACCGCGCGGCAACTAGCCAAGGCCAATTGCTCGTAATGCACTTTAATTATATCTAGAAAAACCAGCGTTGTTCAAACAGTTGAGATCTTATCGTTGTTTTTATTTGTGGTGATATGAAAATGGTAATTATGCAGAACTATCAGATAGGTATTTTATGGCATATCCAGATGGTCCAAATATTTCAGCCAAAATTAGGCAATTATTTTAATTAAATATCATGCTTAATCGCAACAAGCCTAAATAATTATTAAATTAAAACAGTGTGAGTATTGAACGACCAACAAATCGATACAGTTTACAAAAGTCTATATATGTACAGTAATAGAAAAAATTCAAGAATAAGTCGGATTAGTAGAAAAATAGAATAGGTTTGATAGTACCTACATTAATAAACTTTTTCGTTGCATGTTATGAAGATGCTAGGATGTAATTAACAATAAAAGATACCCTACTAAATGCTAAACACATTAATCAAAAGAAATTATCAAATTTTTGACAATCATTATTATTTGGATTGATTGAGTTACTTGAAGATAATTATACTTTGATTAAAAAACTCTTAGAACCTTTCTTCAATACTTTATTTTGTAACCAAATGTACATTTCGGACACGAAGTGTCCATTATCTATGGTTTGATACTAATACTTATTAGTATCAAACCATTGATAATGGACACTTCGTGTCCGAAATGTACATTTGGTTACAAAATAAAGTATTGAAGAAAGGTTCTAAGAGTTTTTAAATCAAAATCATTATTATAATAACTATGTTTTTAATTATGTCTATACAGGGTGTCCGTATTTCGACATAATGTATGGGAATCTCAGTTATTAGAAGAGATAGAGATTCGGTTAGGATGCGTATTTTAGAGCCAAACAATAATCTGAAAATTATTTTGAAATATCTTTTCTTGTTTTCGAGATATCAACAAAAAACTGATTTTTTGAAAAATCGTTTTAATTTTTTTATTCAATAACTACTGAAGCTGGACATCTAGAACTTTGACAATATTCAGGCACTTTTTAATAAGGAATCCAGTAGCATATTTTTTTTAAAGATAACTTTAACATTTACCCGGGGACCATAGCCAACTTTCGTTTTTCTTATGGGCGCCAATTTCTATTTTGATATCTTTTGAAAGAATATTTTCTTCTGAACTCAGTAACACACTCATAATTTATTTTAGATTTGATATTTAAAATTATAATTTTTATTTGCAAAGAGCGCCTTGGAAACAATGACGTCATATCTATTATTCAATAAAATATTGACAGCAGTCAGTCATTGTTAGCAGTCAAAATTAATTAATAACTGGAAATCTTTTGTAATATTAATAATAAGTATCGATTATTATACAGAACATAAAGTAAAAAAATGGTGATATGTCCATCATATAGTATTCCCCGTTTATAATATGATGAGTCAAATATCAACAGTATGCACAAACTAAATTTATTCTACTTTAATTATTATTATTCCAAAACTATTCACAAAAAAAATAATTCTTGCATTTTTCGCTACATCTCAATAAATATTGATTACCATCACATCTAAGCGTTATACATTTTTAACTTTACTGTAAATCAGTGGTTTATACGCGTGGCGCATGAAGTAAAATTTCGAGTTTAGAAAAGCCCCGTGAAAATTTGTCTCGGGTCGCTGCGCGACCCTCGACAAATTTTCTACGCGGGGCTTTTCTAAACTCGAAATTTTACTTCATGCTTAGTCTGGGAGTGGAAGACACTCGTTAGTTTAAAATAGATCACAACTATTAAAATATGTATTAGTATTTTGTCATTAAATCACTGTATTAACTGTATTTGATATAGTGATTTAAGTGACTTACAATCATAACATCACAATAGCCGAAAAAAAGTCCATAGAGAGACACGATCAGACAAAATCCTAGCATAGTCAAAAGACAGTCAATCAAGCCACTAACAGACACAATAGTCAACTCACGGTCAATAAAGATATAATTTGACAAAATCCTATGATAGTCCAAAGACAGTCAAGCAATTTATTAAGATTCAAAATGTTAACCAATATTTCGTACATTTTCTATCAGTACAGTAATTAATCAGCTGGCTGCCCGTCTTCAGGGGTGATATGTAAGCAAATTATGAGTCCTAGGAGTTGTGAGATGAGTGAGTTACTCAACTGTTTCTAAGGCACTCTTTACAAAAAACAAAAGAATACAATTTTACATATAAAATATACAATAAACTATTAGTGTCATACATCATTGAATTCAGAAAAAAATATTCTTCCAAAAAATATAAAAATCCGAAATGGCGCCCACAAAAGTAGGCTATGGTCCCTGGGTAAATATTATAGTTATCTTTGTATATTTGTACGTATAGTTTTATGATTCAAAATTACTTTTGCTTACTATTCATCTTATATTTTCAGATATTTTATTATTATTTCTCCAGAAAAGATCTTTCAAACGTATCGCGCACAAGTGCTTGCACTTCAGCGATCTTGCGTTTATTGATGCAAATAATTAAATGTAAACCCTTATTAATTCCATGTACCTTGAATTTACTTATTTATTTATCAATAAACATTATTATTATTATTATTATCTTAAAATAAAATATGTTACTAGATTTCTCGTTAAAAAGTGCCTGTGTAGTGTCAAAGATGTAAATGCCTGGATTAAATAGTTTTTTGAATAAAAAAAAAGAAAACGACATTTAAAAAAATCTGTTTTTTGACAATATCTCAAAAACGAAAAAAGATATTTCAAATTTGTTTTTAGATTATTATTGGGCCCTAAGATAGGCAACTTTATCCGAATTTAACCGACTCTCTATCTCTTCAAATAACTGAGATGCATATACATTTTGTTGAAATACGGGCACCCTGTTTATATTTGCCCAACCAATTTATACATTTTTTACAATAAAAAATAAGTTTATGGAATTATTAAAAAATTATGAACATATTATGTTAATATTTTGCAACATAGTTTCATTCCGATGTTTATTTATTTCAAGTTTAAAAACCCTTAATATATATAGAAGAAAATATTATTGTCGATATACATTTAATATAGGCAATTATATTTTCTTCGATATATTTTAAGGGTATTTAAAATTGAAATTAGAAATTTTTTCAAATGAGTAATAATCGAAATATTTAAATACCAACATATTTACATTTTTCTTCACACATTCTCAATCCAGGTCAATTAATACAATGTATCAAGTTTACTTATTTGGTTAGTAATTTAATAACAAATAATAAAGTTGCGTTATTGCTTAAATGGCGCTTGAATTTTTAAATATTTAAAAATTTTACTAATCAATGAGATTTTTATAGAAACAGTCAGTTTACTGATTTGATTTTTATTAACTGGGAGTAGAAGATTCAACATTTTATTCTACAACATAATTTTGACGTATATTGTAATAAGATATACTTGAAATTATTGAATTGCTCTAAGTATAGACACTTTTATTACTATTGAGTAATGGTAGTATAAAGCAGATGTAGAAAATTATTGGGTCAAGATGATTCAAACACTCTTAGCAATTACATAATTGAAGTAGCCGAGTGTTCATGACTATTGAACAGTTGCAAGGATCAAGATAATCCGAGTAATCACACTTATATCTGAAGAAACGAGAACTTGAACTCAAGATTTACTGATAATAGTAATAATATTTATTACACAACGGGAAACAAATCTCCAACTACGAAGCAATATATTATAATTAGGTAATATAAATAAATAACATAATAAAGAGTACGAGTAATAATATAAAACTAAAAGTAACATAATTGATATTTATAGCACTAATAATAACTATAGGATTTTCTATTAAAAGGTCCTATTTTAATTATTTAAAAACAATATTTATATCTTCAATTTGGTTCTCTATATTTACTTAATGAAACATGTTTACAATATTGATAATTAAATAAAAGTCACTTGGTTTGTTTCATTACTATTTTTTATTACTCCTTGAGAATGACGATAAGTCGAAACTAGTCGGAGAGAATAAAAAATAGTGGCGAAACAAACCAAGTGACTTTTATTTTATTATCAATACAATATTTATTTTATGAAATAGTGCAACATATTTATTTCAAAACAAAGTACAAACTCCACGATTAGTTGTAAAAAATAAAATCTGGTAAATGGCCGCCTGGGCTTCTTCTGCAAATGGCTATCTTTTGAAAAAGTTTTGCATCACATTTTAGCATTTTAACTCTGGCTCTATTTGACCAATAACCGCTCGAATATTTTCTTTGAACACTTGAATTGCGGTAATGTTCTCAGCTGACTTGACGATACGAGTACGAATTGGCAATTTTACATCAGTAATTTGTCCATATTCTCAAAACTTCATACCAAACAAAAACACGACGAACACTGCGATGTGTCTAGGCGAAATTTTCACCGACTTGATAATGAATTTTTACTATTTCTATTCGTTGTTGGAGCGTATCATTCCTTTTTCTTAAATCGTAAACTGTTTACTTGACAAGTGTGAAACAATCAATGCCCTCTATTTAACAGTTTAAAAATGCGAAGTAATTTAAAACGGGACCTCTTAATGGAAAACCCTTTAAATAACCAATCAATTTATGTGTAACATGTTACATTCCTTATAATAACTTTTTTAATAAAAAGTGAAGTAAGGAATAACAGTCTTTCTATTTGTGATTAATTACTTCACGTAAACTCGAAACAATACAGTTAATAATAACTTTGATGTGAAATAGATTGGTTGTGAAAAAATAAGCCATCGACTTGAATTCCTGCCAACTTTATTATATAAGCTCTACTTAACTTAGTTATTAAAGGTGAGGATTTTTCTTTGAAGTATACATGTCCTAATTACAGCGTATATCTTTAAATCTTCAGATAGTGGTTGATTTTAAAAGAGTTCAGTTTGAAGTTTAAAACAAGTGTTTTCCACTCCTAGGTTAAGCATGAAGTAAAATTTCGAGTTTACAAAAGCCTGAAAATTTGGTTTGGTCGCGTAGCGCGAAGCGCGGAGCGACCAAACCAAATTTTCAGGCTTTTGTAAACTCGAAATTTTACTTCATGCGCCACGCGTATAAGACACTGAAATATTGTGAAGTTTAAAATTTACTTCGAAATCGGTATGTTAATGCAGTATATTTTGAACTTCAGGGTATTTTATTGATAGTCTCACAGTCATATCAAAGTTTAATTAAAAGGTCCTATTTTAATTATTTAAAAACAATATTTATCTCTTCAATTTGGTTCTCTATATTCACTTAATGAAACATGTTTACAATATTGATAATAAATAAAAGTCACTTGGTTTGTTTCATTACTATTTTTTATTACTCCTTGAGAATGACGATAAGTCGAAACTAGTCGGAGAGAATAAAAAATAGTGGTGAAACAAACCAAGTGACTTTTATTTTATTATCAATTTTATTATCAATACAATATAAATAGTGCAACATATTTATTTCAAAACAAAGTACAAACTCCACAATTAGTTGTGAAAAATAAAATCAGGTAAACGGCCGCCTGGGCTTCTTCTGCAAATGGCTATCTTTTGAACAAGTTTTGCATCACATTTGAGCATTTTAACTCTGGCTCTATTTGACCAATAACCGCTCGAATATTTTCTTTGAGCGCTTGAATTGCGGTAATGTTCTCAACTGACTTGACGATACGAGTACGAATTGGCAATTTTACATCAGTAATTTGTCCATATTCTCAAAACTTCATATCGAACAAAAACACGACGAACGCTGCGATGTGTCTAGGCGAAATTTTCACCGAATTGATAATGAATTTTTACTATTTCTATTCGTTGTTGGAGCGTATCATTCCTTTTTCTTAAATCGTAAACTTTTTACTTGACAAGTGTGAAACAATTAATGCCCTCTATTTAACAGTTTAAAAATGCGAAGTAATTTAAAATGGGACCTCTTAATGGAAAACCCTTTAAATAACCAATCAATTTAAATGTAACATGATTCCTTATAATAACTTTGATGTGAAATAGATTGGTTGTGAAAAAATAAGCCATCGACTTGAATACCTGCCAACTTTATTATATAAGCTCTACTTAACTTAGTTATTAAAGGTGAGTTTTGTTTTCAGATGCTCTATATTAACTATTATATACAGAGGATTTTTCTTTGAAGTATACATGTCCTAATTACAGCGTATATCCTTTAAATCTTCAGATATTGGTTGATTTTAAAAGAGTTCAATTTCAAGTTTAAAACGAGTGTTTTCCACTCCTAGGTTAAGCATGAAGTAAAATTTCGAGTTTAGAAAAGCCTGAAAATTTGGTTTGGTCGCGTAGCGCGAAGCGCGGAGCGACCAAACCAAATTTTCAGGCTTTTCTAAACTCGAAATTTTACTTTATGCGCCACGCGTATAAGACACTGAAATATTGTGAAGTTTAAAATTTACTTCTAAATTGGTATGTTAAAGCAGTATATTTTGAACTTCAGGGTATTTTATTGATAGTCTTACAGTCATATCAAAGTTTAATTAAACAATACAGGACAATTTTCTTATAAGTATACAAATGCAAATTTTGCGACATTCTTTATTTTTGAATAGAATTCAAACTAAGGCTTTTAACGAGTGCTTTTCACTCGCAGATTAAGCATGAAGTAAAATTTTTAGTTTAGAAAAGAATGAAAACTTGGTTTGGTCGCGTAGCGAAGCAAAGCGACCATACCAAATTTTCAGGCTTTGCTAAACTCGAAATTTTACTTCATGCGCTAGGCATGGCATCCTCCGATTTAGTGTCAAGTTTAAAATACTTGTATACTGGACCTATGCTTATGTTTCATACAAGGCCGTAGCGAGGGGGGGATGTGGGGGTTCAACCCCACCCCCTGAAATTTTTAAAATGCTAAATTTTTGAATTTAAAAGCGGCCCTGAAAGAGCAAAAACAATACTTTTACCAGTACTACAATATATTATGTAATCAATATAAAAAAATATGACTAATCATATCTGCAATAATTAAAAAAATTATTAATCTTATAACTGGAAGACTACACCGAAAGGTAAAAGGCAAATGATAATATAACTGGAAAACCAATATGTGATTATTCTGGAAGATTGTTATATTTTTTTGGAAAATTGTTATTATTGTTATTAATCTTACAATGAAAAAACTGTTTTTATTCCTTACTTCACTTTTATTTTTATGTGTTAGATGTACATTTCGAGTACTAAGCACTCATTATCAATAACTAAATGTTTAGTTATTGATAATGAGTGCTTAGCACTCGAAATGTACATCTAACACATAAAAATAAAAGTGAAGTAAGGAATAAAAACAGTTTTTTCATTGTGATTAAATACTCCACATAACTCAAATCAAACAATTAGTATTAATCTTACAATTGGAAGACCAATTTGTGATTTTTCTGGAAGATTATTATATTTTTTTGGAAAGTAGTTATTAATGTTATTAATGTTATTAATGTTATTAATCTTACAATTGAAAGAACAATATGTGATTTTATTAACATTTTTTCTTTTATTAAGTATATAAATAGTACTATTTTTCTTTCATTTTCATTGAATATGATTTTTATAGAAAATTATAATGATCATCAACACCTCCACTTTTTCACTCTCTTCGCGACTGAACCATCGCGCATTTTTTTTTCCACAGGTGGTCACTCTGGCCATTATCGTTTTATTTCACGGGCATAAATACCACTTAACTATATGACTAATGTCTTATTAATGACATAAAAACTATGTGTGTGTGCGTTTTCATGGAACCTACACACTAACTGTCACGTTAGCACGAAATACCTACAAATGTTAACGACGTATAATTAAACAAAAATATATATTTATATAGAAAATAAGGTTGAACTAAGTTGTATTTCACATAAATATCATATTAACTGAAAAAATAACTAGTATTATTAAAATGCATTGCATTATTAATAAAAGTTTCAGTAAAATTTATTTAAATAAATAAATATAACTGAAACTTTTATTAATAATGCAATGCATTTTAATAATACTAGTATTTTATCAGTTAATATGATACTTATGTGAAATACAACTTATTTCAATTTTATTTTCGAAAAATGGGGATAAATATTATAATTGCTAAAATATGTTATAACTATAATAAAAAGATAAATAGGTAATAAATAGCGTTTACGTCGTCGTGTTTTGTGATAATTTCATAGACCGTGATATAATCGTCAAAGATGTTTAGTATTCTTCAAGTACTGGTTCGGTACTATACTGATGATGGCGTAGAAGCCTGAAACGCGTATATAGTTATCCAGTGAATGAATGAATACTGAACACAAATTCATATTTTTGATAAAAGACACAAAGTCAACAAAACACAATTGTCTAAAAAGTCCTAAAAATATCACAACCATCAAAATATCTATCGTCCTATCTACTGACTATATATTCCACTAATTTAATTGTAATTTGATTTCTGATCTAAGATTGACTATACTGACTATATCTTGACAATTTTGATAATACAGTTTGAAGTAAACTGAGTGTGGCCACTTCTTGATTAAGCATGAAGTAAAATTTCGTGTTTAGAAAAGCCTGCAAATTTAATTTGGTCGCTCAGCTCGAACCGCGGAGCGACCAAACCAAATTTTCAGGCTTTTCTAACCTCGAAATTTTACTTTGTGCGCCACGCGTATTAAACACTGATTTAACGTGAAATTAAAAATATACTGCTTTAGCATATTGTTTTAGCAATATCTTTGACATTCGTTGTTTTTTAAAAGAGTTTAATTTGAAGCTTTTAACGAGGGTTTTCCACTCCCAGACTAAGCATGAAGTAAAATTTCGAGTTTAGAAAAGCCCCGTGAAAATTTGTCGAGGGTCGCGCAGCGACCCGAGACAAATTTTCTGGGCTTTTCTAAACTCGAAATTTTACTTCATGCGCCACGTGTATAAAACACTAAAATATTGTGAACTGTATGTATATTTGAACTTCACATGAAATCAGTGTTTTAACGCGTGGCGCATGAAGTAAAATTTCGAGTTTAGAAAAGCCAAGAAAATTTGTCTCTGGGCTTTTCTAAACTCAAAATTTACTTCATGCTTAGTCTGGGAGTGGAAAACACTCGTTTAAAGCTTAAACATAAACTTAAAAGAAATCAAGGAATATCTAAAGATTTACAGAAAATAGGCTGAATTTGGAATACGTATACCTTAGAGAAATACTTCCTGTATGTATAAATACAAATAAAATATTTCCAGAAGTTGTTTTTCAAAAGAGTTCAATTTGAAGCTTTAAACGTGTGTTTTCCACTCCCAAACTAAGCATGAAGTAAAATTTTAAGTTTAGAAAAGCCCCGTGAACATTTGTCGAGGGTCGCGCAGCGACCCGAGACACATTTTCTGGGCTTTTCTAAACTCGAAATTTTACTTCATGCGTTACGCGTATAATACACTAAAATATTGTGAACTGTATGTATATTTGAACCTCACTTGAAATCAGTGCTTTATACGCGTGGCGCATGAAGTAAAATTTCGAGTTTAGAAAAGCCCAGAAAATTTGTCTCGGGTCGCTACGCGACCCTCGACAAATTTTCACGGGGCTTTTCTAAACTCGAAATTTTACTTCATGCTTAGTCTGGGAGTGGAAAACACTCGTTATAAGCTTCAAATTAAAAGTTTTTCCTGAAACAATAAATGCTTAAAAATTCACAATATACAGAGGATATGTATACTTAAATTTCACTGTATAAGTATTTTTTATAAGAAAAACCATTATGTTATTGACATATTAATAAAATCTTCAACAACATTTTTTTAAATAAGTAGGTTTTTCCTTTGTAAAAAAAGTAATTTATTTCTTGAAAGTATTTACTTCCAACTACCAGGAAAAATTATGCTTGTTAATTTATTGCGTTACTTACGTCGGTCAAATTAAATTAATGCGAGATGCTGGATTAAATAAATAACACGCCCAGTCACGTTTTTTCTTTCCTTTCGAGACGATATATACATTTGTTTATTGCGAAACGGGCCGAAATCGGTTCCGGTAATGGCATTAATCCGAAGACGTGGAGACGACGAAAGTGGAGATAATTGGTGGGATAACGATTTGTCCAATGAGAATTAGAAAGCATTCCACGGCGACTTACTGTTACTGATTACTGAAATATTAACAGTTCTTTTTTCCGACTAAAGCGTAATTGAAATTCTACCTGGCTTTCTGATTATTGATAAAGTATTGATTTTAATTTTATGATGGTTCTTAATTAATCAGTTATTTTACTTCATTACTACTATAGTTTCAAAAAAAATAGCTTGTCAATTAATTAGAGTAGTAGGAAAAAAGAAAAAAAGAACTGTTACTGATTACTGAAATATTAACAGTTATCATATTGGGTAAAGGTAAACAGGTAATTAGTTTTAACTTGGAAAATGATCGTAACAGATCGAAACACGTGTCAGGCAACTGAAAATAAAAACATGGAACAATACAAGTCTTACCTTTACCTAATTTGAAAATTTAGTTCCATCAAGAGAGTAGCAGAACAAGTATAGAATATATTAACAGTTCTTTACTCCGACTAAAACGTAATTGAAATTCTACCTGGCTTTCTGATTATTGATAAAGTATTGATTAGACTTTTATGATGGTTCCTAATTAAAGAGTTATTTTACTTCATTATTACTATAGTTTCAAGAAAATTAGCTTGTCAATTAATTAGAGTTGTAGGAAAAAAGGAAAAAATAACTGCCACTGATACTGTAATATTACAAGTTCTCAAATTGACAGGTCATTAGTTTTAACTTTTAAAATGATCGTAACGGATCTGAACAAGTGTCAGGCAACTGAAAATAAAAACATGGCACAATAAAAGTGTTTACCTCTACCCAATTTGAAAATTTGGTTCTATCATGAGAGTAGCAGAACAAGTATAGAATGTATTAACAGTACTTTTTCCGACTAAAACGTAATTGAAATTCCACCTGGCTTTCTGATTATTGATACTGTATTGATTATGATTTTATAATGGTTCTTAATTAACCAGTTATTTTACTTCATTATTACTTTAGCTTCAAGAAAATTTGCCTGTCAAGTATACTTTAATAACAAGCAGAATTTGTTAGAAATATAGAAACATTTTTGATAAAGTAAAACACTTCTTTCTTCCATATTTACAATATAATATGAAAAAATATGAATAAGGGGGGCAGAAAGACTTATGGTCGATAGCCCAGACAAGGACGTACTAACAAATTCATTATTTGAAATAAAACAACGCAGTTGGGAGGGTTTCACTTTTATTGTTGAACACTGCAACATGTTTCACCACGCAGTGGCTTCATCAGGCAGATGAAATAATGCCTGATAAAGCCACTGTGGTGAAACATGTTGCAGTGTTCAACAATAAAAGTGAAACCCTCCCAACTGCGTTGTTTTATTTCAAATAGTATTATGGAGTTTCATCATGTATCTGCCTCATCAATTAAATAAATAAACAAATTCATTTATTATACACACACTGAAATCTTTATTTCTGAGTTGACTACAAAAGAGAAATAATACATATAACACAATACATTTTAATAATAATATTACGGTATGAGTTACGTGAAGATGATATTAAATTAAATAAAACTAGTAATCCTTTTTCTTCACTGGTTTATTTGTAACACTAAATGTTCGTTCACCAAGTGAACATTTTCAATAGCTGTACTAAACAGTTTAGTACAGCTATTGAAAATGTTCACTTGGTGAACGAAATGTGCATTTAGTGTTACAAATAAACCAGTGAAGAAAAAGGATTACTAGTTTTATTTAATACAATACATTTTGATTTTATATTTTTTCAACTCGGAAACTGGCTATCGACCAGCGGTCTTTCAGCCTGTCTTTGTCCAGTCTATGTCTGTTTTTTAAAAGTCGTGATCGCTAACGTCATTGTCGGGGTCCGGTTGATGTAAAGAGATGAATTGATAAATGGTAGATGTGGGATATTTTAATTTAGGATGGGTATTAGGGTTGCGGGGTATACACATATGATTGAGGATAGTTGTGATATTAGGATTTGAGGCGAACTTTAAGGAAAGGTATTCTAGGCGTTGATTAATAGGGTGAATATTGGACATTTTATTCAAAAGAGTATTGGAGGGGTTATGTAGGGGGTTATTAGAGTGTCTGATTTTCTTAAGCTCTCCTAGGGTTGATCGTTCGGCGACCTCTATATTTTTTAAAACGTTGGGACGAGGGTTGTGAAATAGGATGGGGGCATACTCTAGCAGGGGGGCAACATATGGTTCTATATATATGAACTGTAGACTTTACTGTTATTCCTTCTTTTCAGAATGGCAACGATCAAAAATGGCGCGCCCTGCATTTTAACTTTGTTTTTAGGTTTCGAGTATGGCAAATGAAGGTTAGTTTGGGATCGAGGGTAATGCCTAAGTATTTGCAGTTAGGTGACCGTGAGATAGGATGATTATTAATTAAAATATGGTATGGGGAGTTTAGATGGCGGTGGAAGGGAATGAGAAGTTGGGTTTTATTTGGATTGATAAAGATTCTCCATTTCGCGAACCAGGTTTGGATGCTATCTATCAGCTCTTGAAGAGTGTTTCAGGCTTTTGGAATAGTGGGAGCGTGGATTATAAGGGCGGTATCATTCGCGTATAGTAGGGGGTATGCGGATGGATTTAAATAGAGAGGATCTGGATTGTAGAGGCCATTTATTATATTTATTTCTATGTACAGTATATAAGTTATGTCTGAATAAAGATGATTTACGTATATGAATAACTGAAACAAAGCAAGTGTTTTTTATTTCAAATTTTATTATAATGTTGTGTCACTCAATAATAAGAACATAGTGATAGATATGAAAGAAGATTCTGATAGAACTATAATTCTATATCCGGTAAAGTGAAAAAAGAAACATTTATACTTTACCCAATATGGAACATTAGGAATGTAGTACAACGATTCGGTAAATTTGTCAGTCAAAATTCACCTATAATTTTCCGATATATAAAAACGTTGTTGTTTGGGAGTAAAAGTCATTAAATGTATCGAAAATTAATAGCACTTACCTTTAACCACGGATAATTAAGTCGCCTATTTCGAGAAACCTCTAAATCCGTTGCTTTCAAATAGATTTAGAGGTTTTTGAAAATAGGCGACTCAATTATAAAGACAGTTCATGGGATGGGGATAGAAAAAAAACTATGATTAAAACAAGATTTTACAGCTGGCATCTCCATTCTCGTTTTCATCGATAATCAGATACGATAATTCTAAATTTAAAGTACCTTTTTTTTTGGCATTTGCCTGGCCTTAGTTGCTTTGACTATTGGCCAACATCAATTATTTATTTTTAAATTATATTATTTAATTTTTAAAACTTATTTCGTAAGCTGTATTAACATATATTGGACATCACAACACATTCACACCACACCCAGGGACACGAAGAGTTATTATTTTTAAATAACAACTCCCCGTGCACGGGAAACGAACCCGGTCTGTGGCTCGCCGGGCGATTTACCGTCCGGCGACGTTACCGCTCGGCCACCACCTGCCCGATTTAAAGTACCATCAGTGGAAATAAAATGTTGGGACATGTAAAAGTTTGTTAGTGTGTATCAGGCTTTGGACTTGTCAGTTGATTGTCATTTGATGTGTCAAAAATAAAAAGCTCTTTCTTTTAATAGTGTTTCGATAATTCCTTTCACTCCATACTATAACCTTACTGTATAATACCTGACTTAACCGGTATAAATTTGGTTATATTTGATATTATCCAATTTTCGAGTTGTCCCAACATTTTATGTCAAACGATGGTGCATTATCAATTGATAGATGTTATTATTTAATTGAAACGTAAAAGCCTCCTAGATTCCAAAAATTGTCTCGTAATCTAATCCTTGATTCCATTTTTTGGCGTCCAAACAATTACATTGGACTGTATGTTTGTGCTGTAACGAGGGCTTTCCACCACGTGATTAAACTTTTTTAAATTCAAAATTTGACTTTTTAGTTTGCGCCAGGCGTAAGATAAACACTGATTTAAAGCAGGGTTATTATGTTTAAAACACTTTGTTTTAAAACAGTGTTTTAAAAATGTTTAAAAGCAGCGGTCGTGATTTAAACGGTTTTAATTTAAACATGTTTTAAATGTTAAATTCGTTTAAAACATGTTTTAAACGTTAAATTTGTCTGAAACTTTTTTAAATTTTAAATTAGTTAAACTATATTTTATACTACTTTATTAAGCATCTTTTGATTACGTTTCTTCTAATAAATTATTAGGTTTAAATTTACTTCTAACGAGTGTCTCCACTCCCAGACTAAGCATGAAGTAAAATTTCGAGTTTAGAAAAGCCTGAAAATTTGGCTCGGGCGCGTAGCGAAGCGAAGCGACCGAGCCAAATTAGGCTTTTCTAAACTCGAAATTTTACTTCATGCGCCACGCGTATAAAACACTGATTTCTAGTGAAATTTAAAATATACAAATAAGGTTTGTACATTAATGATTTATTGCATTATTAAATAAATTCTAAATAACCCTATTTTGTTATGACAAATGAGGTTATGTACAAGACCTAAGCTAGGGCTATTAAATTATTAGTTATAAACTAGCATTAGTAATCATACTTTATCAAGCATCTTCTGTTTACATTTTTAGATTTTACTTAAATTGTTAAAGATATTTTAAATTACATTATTAAAAATAAAATTTTATCATAGTAAAATATCACAATTATGTGTGCATAAATGTGATTTTAAACGTGTTTTCAACATGTTCAGCCTTATTAGTAGAATTGCCGTTAATATCATTATAGTTTAATGCTAGTTAATCTCTACTATACGCATACAAATACGATACTAACATTTCGTATTAATAGAATAAAATCTGCAAGCTATTAGTTGGTTTTGAAATAAAGATTAAATTAACGTGAAAATATTACATTTTCATGTTCCAACTTCATTGTAATCAAGTAATTTAGAAGGTATTCTACACAGTTTTTTTTTTGTTTGTGAACATGAATTTCTTCTAATAAATTATTCGATTAAAATTTATTTCTAATGAGTGTCTCCACTCCCAGACTAAGGATGAAGTAAAATTTCGAGTTTAGAAATGCCTGAAAATTAGGCTTTTCTAAACTCGAAATTTTACTTCAGGCGCCACGCGTATAAAACACTGATTTCAATGAAGTTCAAAATATACTAATAAGATTTGTACATATATGATTTATTGCATTATTAAATAAATTCTAAATAACCCTATTTTGTTATGACAATTGAGGTTATGTATATGACTTAAAATAGGGCTATTAAATTATTAGTTATAAACTAACAATAGTAATCATACTAGAACGTTTTATTAATCCGAAAATGTCAATATCATCCTGAGAACTGTGTTAAAGCTATATGCTAACGTCTATTAATAAGGCTGGTTATGTTTTAAACACGTTTTAAACATTAATCGTTTTCACATATTGGCTTGAAATAGTCAGAAATGTTTGGGATTCCTCAGCCCTAGGTCGGGACCACACTTAAGAGGACCTTAAAGTCCGAAACGCGTCTGTGGGTATCTGGTGCCGGAATGCTATGTTGACCTTTTTAGGTGTTAATGTTTTAAACACTGTTTCAGTGAAAAAACACGTTTTGTAAAAAAATCTGTTTGTTTTATTTAAAATGAAACACGCGTTTTTTTAACAACCCTGATTTAAAGTGAAGTTCAAGCATATCTGTAAAACAAAACATCATATTTAATTAGAATACTACTTTAATTTAAATATTACTTTAATCAGATATTAACTCACTTATCAACGATTTTCATTGTTAATAAATCATTAATTATGTTTTGAATATAATTTTCTACGTATAAAAAATGGTAAGTGTTCCTTTTTTTAAATATA
Source organism: Philonthus cognatus (assembly GCA_932526585.2). NCBI lineage: Eukaryota > Metazoa > Arthropoda > Insecta > Coleoptera > Staphylinidae > Philonthus > Philonthus cognatus. The sequence continues at coordinate 48,850,682 of OW052247.1, read as the reverse complement.
TTAACGTTTTTATCAATATGCAAATATTTTATGTCTTTATCTTTACTACTGTTTAAAAATATCATTAACTCTTTAATATAGTTAAATAAATGTATAATTTCGTGAATTATTTATGTCCATAATTATTTGTTGGCAAGTATATCTTGTAAATTAGAATTTAAGTGTAAAACGCGACGAGTCGTGACATTGCGGTAATTTTCCGCGCGACCTTTTCAGAGAAACGCGCCCGGAAAAGCCGAGTGTTTGTTTTTTTATTGAATGTAATTAATTCGAATTCGGAATAGATTTGCACGAGTTGTTTAGGATTGGCATGATTAATGGCTGTCTATCATTAACGCGAACCAGTAGTACTAAACTGTAAAGAATTATATATTTTTTTAACGTGAAAATTTCAACATCAGAAAACACATTTTTTCGTACGCACAATTTTTTATTTCGCATGAGACAAAGGATTCTAATTATTATAAATTATACATAAGGTTTCTCAGTTTTTTCCAATTTTTGTTGGAATTTTATATTAATCAGTTATAGGTTGAAAAAATAACAATTTCTCTTACATACAATTATATAGGATCGCTAAAAAGTATGGATACAGCTAAATATTTTCAGAACGGTTCAACGGATCTCGTTGAAATTTGGGATACAGTTAGAAGTATTTAATTTCTATCATCTCAGATTTTTTTCAATTTTCTACCATCACTTATACAAAATACAAACTAACTTGATTTTTTTTTTAAATGGCACGGGTGGTCAAATGTGTTATTTTTAAAAAGAGCATTTTTTTCTGAATTCAGTAATGTTAAATTTTGTTAGCCTTGGAAATGTTGTCTTTATCTATCGTTAGTAGTTCCTTGCCGCCTGAACTTTGACCAAAAAATAAATAAAAGTTGATATTAAATGTAGAAATAACACATTTAACTGAAACAGAACACATATTAATAAAAGAAAAAAGCTTACACACGAAATACATGTTTGATTTTTTTTTACCTTTTAATAAAAATAAAGGCGGCATGTGCCTTTGTTTTTATTAAAAGGTAAAAAAAAATCAAACATGTATTTCGTGTGTAAGCTTTTTTCTTTTATTAATATGTGTTCTGTTTCAGTTAAATGTGTTATTTTTACATTTAATATCAACTTTTATTTATTTTTTGGTCAAAGTTCAGGCGGCAAGGAACTACTAACGATATATAAAGACAACATTTCCAAGGCTAACAAAATTTAACATTTTTCAAAATTTTGATAGTTTGATGACATTTTTTAAAGTTTCGATGAAAATAAGATATGCATGTATTACATCACAGAACTCAAAAGAAAATTCTCTTTTCAAAAATAACAAATTTGATCACCCGTGCTATTAAAAAAAATCAAGTTAGCGTTGTATTTTTAAAATAAATGATGGTAGAGAATTGAAAAAATCTAATATGATAGAATTTAAATAATTCTAACTGTATCTCAAATTTCAATGAGCTCTGCTAAACCGTTTTGAAAATATTTAGCTGTTTCCAAACTTATTAGCGACCCTGTATTTTTTGTATAAGACAATTAGAATCCTAATTGTTATAAATTAAACGGAAAACTAGGGAATTTTCCATTAAATTTATAACAATAAGGATTATATTTTAATTAGAATTTTATAATAGTTTTTCTTATAAAAAAAAAAAATGTCGGTGATAATTATTTTTTTATTAGTGCTTTTTCTAGAGAAAGAAACATTGTGGCTTGAATTTTAGCTGTATCCCCACTAAACAAACACATTTAAGTAATGTTTCATCAACATTAAGATAACGTTTAATGTTGCTACAATGTTGATATAACGTTATTTCTTTATTGTTTGCTCAGCGGGTCATTTGCATTGATTTTCCCTTTTTTTGCAAGAAAACTCCGCTCTTTTAAAATTCATTCGGAGAGACCCTGTGGATGTTTTAATCTAGTCGAATATTTGTTTTTTTTTTTGTTGTGCCAGAGAAAGCATCTAACTGATTTTTTACTTGTAAAAATACCCTTAATTATTGAATAACAACAACCATAACTTTAATATTAATTTTATATTAACTTACATTTTTAATCATTTACTCTTTATATATTTTGATTTTTTTAAACCCTTTGAGCCCTGGTTACATCATGATTGTACGGGGTGGTTTTTTTCATTGATATTATAGAGGTATTCATTTTAGACTGCCTATTTAATGAAATATAATATTGAATTTTATGACATGTAAACAAACAAGAACAAAAGCTTACAGAATTCAATTCAGGGCCATCTAGAAAATCTTTTTTTTTGTTTTTTTGGTATTTTAGCTATTTAGGACAAAACAAAATATCAAGTGTTACATATTGTTGCAATCCCAAGAAAAAATGCAATTTTTTGAGGTACTCAGATAGAGGGTGTCCTATTTAAGAAAATACTAGTTTTGATAATATCTCAAAAATTGAAGCATCTATATTTTTTTAAGTACACAACTGGATTTTACGTAAAAAGTCATAAAACTTTCGTATTTAAATTTTGTTTGTATCTTCACAAATAACCGAGTCATAATAAAAACCGGCAGATTTTGAGAATCACCCTGTATTTTCTAAACCAATCTAGTTAGCGTAGATCTGATTGCGCCATTAAACTAAACACTAAAAAAGAGAATGGGGCACACATCTTAGTTTTTTTGTATCTCTTACCGTTTAGCCTATACCCTATAATATCAACGAAAAAAAACCACCCTGTACAATGAATAATCTAACTTTTTCAAAAATTGAAACGATTTTGCATATATAAATATCTTTCTACTTCCTATTTATAATAACTTGTATTTTTAATCGTTTAAATTTCTAATTATAATCACAAATTTTGCTAGTCATCACAAACGCACACATACGAACTTATTTTTTGAAAATTCCCAGATTGCTCTATTATATACATTAGCAAGAAAATTGCCGTTAGCAGTGTAATTTAAACCTTATTAAGGACGTTTTTGCATGTTCAATTAATTGGAAAATTTCCCTGATCGGTGGAAAAATAAGAATAAGGACAGCCATTAATGTGGCGTGGGAAATACGCTTGAATAATAAATTAAAACTTGATAAAAAAAGAACGTGAACATTATTACAGGAGCGTTTCATGCTAAATCATTGAATTACTCATGTAATTATATTTTGATGTAGAATAAAATTTACGTTGGAAAAATAAATTCAACGAAAAATATACAGTAGAGGATAAAAAATACAAAGAAAATAAATTAATAATCAGAAATAAAATAAATATGTAGGTATTTATTTACATAAAAATGTATATAAGTTAAAAATGTATTATTTGGGTAATTCCATGTCAAATCAACACAGTCTATCCTTTACCTTACCATCTCAAATATTATTTTTCAGATTTTTTTAAAATTTCGCGCTATTATTTCCTTTATATAGACAAATAAAATTATCTGATTTTAATAATAAATGTCAAGCTGTTTTGAAGATATAGTCATTTAAATTTCAGAAAAATTAGACAAAATCCCAAATCGCTAAATTTTAGAATTACGATTACACCTCTATAAATTAACATTTTCTAAGATATATAATACAATAGGCCACTAATTTTAAATTTAAATGAGAACAAATTTTAATTTTGAATTTTTCAAAAATCATTTTTTCCTTATAAACAAGAAATATAAAAATTATTAATATTAAGTTTTTAAAAATAAAATCTCTTAGATAAAATAAAACGCAAAAAGGAGAAAATTTAATAAATTGTAAATAAATAAAATTATCACCATGTTTTTTTTTAACAATAAATTCTTTATTTACAGCAATATGTATATATATATATATATATATATACATATATATATAACTGGCTTGAGTTTTTTGGGCTGCTTTCTCGCGTTGGTTGATTTATTTGCGCTCTACGTTTCGGCAGCATCACTTCTGCCATCCTCAGGAGCTTTTTTGTATACTGAGTGATAGATGTCACGTTCACTGTCAGTACATTTGTTTTGTAAACTAGGGGACTTGTAGTCTAGATCTGCTGCGTGTTATATATATATATATATATATATATATATATATAAAAACATTACAATATTGTTGTAAATTAACTTGTCCAGGTCTTCTTTCCTTCGTCCTCACCTCGGGATTTGTGGGCGTTGACTCCCATCTCGGGCTAACGGTATTGAGGGAATTTGAATTTTTTCTTCTTCTGTGCTCCTTTTTAAATATTAATTTGCTCTTTTCGCACCTTCCTTAATTATATATTTACATTATACAGGAAGTTTTTCTTTAGAGTATATACGTATTCCAAATTTAGCTAATTTTGTGTAAATCTTTAGGTATTCCCTGTTTTTTATTTTAAATTCAATTTGAAGCTTTAAACAAGTACTTTCCACTCCCAGACTAAGCATGAAGTAAAATTTCGAGTTTAGAAAAGCCCCGTGAAAATTTGTCGAGGGTCGCGCAGCGACACGAGACAAATTTTCGGGCTTTTCTAAACTCGAAATTTTACTTCATGCGCCCCGCGTATAAAACACTAAAATATTGTGGAATTTATGTATATTCGAACTTCACTTGAAATCTGTGTTTTATACGCGTGGCGCATGAAGTAAAATTTCGAGTTTAGAAAAGCCCAGAAAATTTGTCTCGGGTCGCTGCGCGACCCTCGACAAATTTTCACGGGGCTTTTCTAAACTCGAAATTTTACTTCATGCTTAGTCTGGGAGTGGATAACACTCGTTTAAAGCTTCAAATTGAACTCTTTTAAATAAAACTACGAATATCTAAAGATTTAGAGAAAATAAGCTAAATAACTAATTAACGTTTGTGAGTTTATAGTAGTAGTATACAGGAAGTTTTTCTTTAGAGTATACGTATTTAAAATTCAGCTTATTTTCTTTAATTCTTTATATATTCGCAGCTGTTTTTAAAAGAGTTCAATTTAAAGCTTTAAACAAGTGTTTTCCACTCCCAGACTAAGCATGAAGTAAAATTTCGAGTTTAGAAAAGCCCCGTGAAAATTTTACTTCATGCGCCACGCGTATAAAACACTAAAATATTGTGAAATTCATGTATATTCGAACTTCGCTTAAAATCTGTGTTTTATACGCGTGGCGCATGAAGTAAAATTTCGAGTTTAGAAAAGCCCAGAAAATTTGTCTCGGGTCGCTGCGCGACCCTCGACAAATTTTCACCGGGCTTTTCTAAACTCGAAATTTTACTTCATGCTTACTCTGGGAGTGGAAAACACTCGTTTAAAGCTTCAAATTGAACTGTTTTAAATAAAACTACGAATATCTAAAGATTTAGAGAAAATAAGCTAAATAACTAATTAACGTTTGTTAGTTTATAGTAGTAGTATACAGGGAGTTTTTTTTTTTAGAGTATACGTATTTAAAATTCAGCTTATTTTCTTTAATTCTTTAGATATTTGTAGTTTTTTTTTTTAAAGAGTTCAATTCAAAGCTTAAAATGAGTGTTTTCCACTCCCAGACTAAGCATGAAGAAAAATTTCGAGTTAAGAAAATCCCCGTGAAAATTTGTCGAGGGTCGCGCAGCGACCCGAGACAAATTTTCTGGGCTTTTCTAAACTCGAAATTTTACTTCATGCGCCACGCGTATAAAACACTAAAATATTGTGAAATTCATGTATATTCGAACTTCGCTTAAAATCTGTGTTTTATACGCGTGGCGCATGAAGTAAAATTTCGAGTTTAGAAAAGCCCCGTGAACATTTTCGTGGGGCTTTTCTAAACTCTAAATTTTTCTTCATGCTTAACCCAGGTTTAGAAACACTCGTTTAGAAATATCAAATTGAACTCTTTTATAAAAACCACGAATGCCTACCCACTGTGCAAAAAACAAACAAATAACGTTATATCAACATTGTAGCAACATTAAACTTTGTTTTAATGTTGATGAAACATTTCTTATTGTTGTTTGCTTAGTGGGTTAATATTTACAACGATGTATACATCGGTATATGTATACTAATAGAAAAAATCCCGGTAAGAATATGCGTTAAATGAAGATTTCTGAATTACGCACTGAACTTTCTAATTTTGTTGAAAAAATCTGTACAAGTGCAAGTGTTGAATTATTAATTACAAATTCATTCAAGTCAGTTCTGTATTAAGTTCAAGTGTAGAATAATTAATAACTAATTTAATTATCAATTAATTACCATTAGCAAAGACATAAATAGCAAACAGTTATCAATAATGACGTTGCCGCTATTGAAACTCCTATTTGAAATCATCCTGTGCACCTGCGCGCATAAATATATAGCGTGAGAAAACAAAAAATTGAGTCAGGATATCATGCACTCACTGTCCACAGACACGTTAATCAGCCATAACTATAAATGTCTTCGTAATATTTTATGCCAATTTTAATTACGGCCTAAGCGTACGGTACTAAACGTATTAAACGCTGTGTTATAATTTATGGGCAGATTACGTGTCTTTGTGTGTGCTCCACATATCATATTCCGAGCAAGTAAAATAAACATTAATTGATTCCAACCACCGCATTACGCCACTAATTATATATCCTTTTAGACGGATTTAAAAATTGCCAGTAAATTATGTATAACGCATTGTATGTACAGTTAAAGCTATTGTAAAGGAAAACTACAGGAAATATTGGAAGTTAATAAATGACATTAATTTAATGATAAAATATGCAAATGTGACACTGCTGCATGATGAAGTTATTTTTTTCTATAAGGGCTATAAGTGCGATCCTTGAGGAACACCGTTAAATATACAGGGTGGCGCAAAACTACCGATATGGTTTGAATGTTTAATAAGTTTTTAAATTTATTTATATTTTTTATTTTTATTTCAGAATTTTGTGAAGAAAACTTGGGGAATTTGAAATGGAACAGTACACAACAGAACAGCGATCAAAAATTGTTGAATTTTATTTTCGTCGTTTTTTTAATGTGCGTACTGGACCTTCAGCATCCACAATAAACCGCCTGGTTGCAAATTTTCGACAACATGGTACAGTAAGACACCTTCCATGTACCGGAAGACCACGTACGGTCCACACGGAAGAAAATATCCAACGTGTTGTGGATAGTGTGCAGGACAGTCCAGAAACACCAACAAGAAGACCTTCGGCATAACTGGGGCTATCGCGGAGGTCCATTCAGATGATTTTGGCCACATTGCACTTGTTTTTGTATGAGGTTCAGCTTGTGCAAGAATTGAAGCCGATAGACTACCAACAACGGCTTGATTATGTCATTTCATTCCGACAAAAAGCAGAAGAAAATCGCGATTTCATTAACAATTAATAATTAATCCATTCAATTGGAAATGGGCTATTTCCAATTGAATGGTATCGTAAACAAGCAAACTTGCAGGATATGGGCTACAAAGAATCCAAGAACAGTTCATCAGCGACAATTACAGCCACTTAAGTGTACTGTTTGGTGCGGTGTATCTGAAAGGATCATTGGTCCATATTTTTTTGAAAATGCACATGGCGCCTCAGTTACGGTTAATGGTGCTGAATATCGAACGAAGCTGGATAATTTTTTGAGGCCCGCTGTAGAAAACCATCCACAGTTGTGGTTCCAACAAGATGGAGCCATAGCCCTCACTGCAAGGGACACAATGGCTCTGTTACGGGATCCTTTTGGAGAACGCATTACTTCGCGCAGAAGCGATTTCAAATGGCCCCCATGTTCACCGGATTTAACAGCTCCAGACTGTTTTATTTGGGGTTATTTGAAAAAAAGGGTATACGTAAATAAGCCAGCGACCATACCAGAGCTAAAACAAAACATTCGCAATAAAATTCAAGCCATAACAGCGGAAATTTTACGAAAAGTTATGGAATATGTACTGGAATGAGCACGAATGTGCGAAGCCGAAAATGGCTACCACTTGCGGGATATAATTTTTCATACTTAAGCCAAAAATATTCCCCATTAATACACCGTATAAGAAAAAAATGATAATAATAATTAACCATTAAATAAAAAAGTTATTAAACATTCAAACCATATCGGTAGTTTTGCGCCACCCTGTACGTATATGTCCCATTATTGCGACTAGGCAAATTTTTACAAGGAATTATTCTTATAAAGTAGGCAAATTTTATACAGGGAATTATTCTTATAAAGTATACATGCACATATCTTGAAGTATGAGCTGCACAGTTTTAGGCATTCGTTGTTTTTTTTTTTTGTTGTTAACCCTCAATTTAAAATGTCTAAAGAGTCATTTTACTTTATGACTAAGCACAAGGTAAACAATGTTAAATGCTTGCGTTTTCTGAAAGAGAAATGTTTGCTAAATATGTATGAACAAATTTTACAAAAATTGAAAATAAAATGTTTGAATGTTTAAACTGATAAATTTATCTTCCATTTGGTTCTCACTAATTACTTGATGAAACGTTTAGAATATTAATAACTAAAAAAGATTCACTTGAATAAAAGTCGTGATTTGCTGGTATGTTTCCCTACAAGTGACTTTTATTAAATTATCAACATATAACAAATTTATTTAAAAATATCAGTTCATCGTCATTTCAATTAAATTAACATTAAATTTTTCTTTTAAGTGCATAACTGTGTAAAATTTCAGGCAATTGTTGAGTTTTATGAATGTGTTTAATTCGAAACTTTATACGGCTGTTTTCACTCCTTGATTAAGCATGAAGTAAAATTTCGAGTTTAGAAAAGCCTGAAAATTTAGTTTTATCGCTCCGCTTCGCTACGCAAATTCTCTTGTAGAAAAATTAATTATTTTCGATATATAGATTTCCCAAAAATGCAAATTGTTTATAAACGTGTCAATTGTTGATAAAATTAATTAAAAATACATTCAAATCATGTACACATTATACACTATTGAGTAACATTAGAAGCACTTTTTACACTAATCGCCTCTTTTAAATTAAATATTTTTGTTATTTAGATTTCCCCAAAACGCAAATTGTTTATAAAATTGTTAATTGTTGATAAAATTCACTAAAAATGTACTCAAATTATACACCCATTATGCACTATTTAATAAAATTAAAAGCATTATTCAGACCAACCCCCTACTCGAAAACTTAATTATTTACGATCATCAGCTTTCCCCAAAACAATTAGTTTTCCCCAAAATGCAAATTGTTTATAAACTTGTTAATTCTTGATAAAATTCATTAAAAATACATTCAAATTATGCACACATTATGCACTATCGAATAACATTATTATCACTTTTCACGCTTTTTTTAAATTAAATATTTTCGTTATTTACATTTCCCCAAAGTGCAACATCAATTTTTAATTTGTATCTATATTTATTAAACCTATTCCAAGTTATATAACATGCATATTTGGACGTCACAACACATTCACACAACACCCAGGGTCACGACGAGATATTATTTTTAAATAACATCTCCCCGTGCACGGGAATCGAACCCGGTCTGTGGCTCGCCGAGCGATATACCGTCCGGCGACGTTACCGCTCGGCCACCACCTGCCCAATTATGCACTATTTAAAAATATTAAAAGCATTTTTCACACCAACACACTTCTCAAAAATTAATTATTTACGATATTTAGATCTCCCAAAAATGAAAATTGTTTATACAAATAGTAATTGTTAGTAGAATTTATTAAAAATATATACTCGAATTGTGCACTTATTATGCATTATTAATGCCCGGTATTATAAACGAATAATAAATCATTGGATAACTATTAGTGAAGTAAATTTATTTACGTAGTAAACTAATGGGCAAATAAAATTGCGTATTATAAAGCAAACCTACCAAATAAATAGCAATTCTAGAAATACATAATTTAATTAGTACACTACCGACCGAAATTAAACATTTTCATTGTGGGGTAGCTGGAACCACCAATTTTTAAAATTAAGTTGTCAATCTTTCAATTTGAATTGTCAATCAAATTGGAAATTTAGTATAATTCCTTATAATTATGGAAAATAACCTGGAAATAGGACAGAATACACAGAACAAGAAAACTAAAGCTTATTAGAAATTGTAAAAGACTTAAACGATTGTTTTCCACTCCCAGGCTAAGCATGAAGTAAAATTTCGAGTTTAGAAAAGCCTGAAAATTTGGTTTGGTCGCGTAGCGCGAAGCGCGGAGCGACCAAACCAAATTTTCAGGCTTTTCTAAACTCGAAATTTTACTTCATGCGCCACGCATACAAGACACTGATTTCAAGGGAAGTTCACTTGTTCACAATATTTCAGTGTTTTCAGTGTTTAACACGCGTGGCGCATGAAGTAAAATTTCGAGTTTAGAAAAGCCTGAAAATTTGGTTTGGTCGCTCCGCGCTTCGCGCTACGCTACCAAACCAAATTTTCAGGCTTTTCTAAACTCGAAATTTTACTTCATGCTTAATCTGGGAGTGGACAGCACTCGTTTAAAGCTTCAAATGGAACTAATTTATAAAAAAGCGTATGCACATGTATAAAAATCCCTATTTATGTCAACTGGTTGCTTCTGACTTGAACAACTCTAGGTCTTTGACGCCTTAGAATTAGAATTAGAATTAATCACTGTCAGTCAGGAAAGATACTATAAGCGAACTTAAATCTGACATGGATGGTATAGTGGACATGATAGTAGAATCTAAAGTAATTATAATAATATAGTATACTTTTGACTTTTAACTGTCAAATTATTTAAAGAATAAAACTTACTTGCTAGAAAAACAAACAAATATTTTACTGAGGAGATTTATTAGCCAAATAAAGGTATTTTGTGTTTATATTACCGAAATCTTTGGAATAAATTAATTTATTCCTAAAGTAAATTTTATTAAGGAAATAAAACGTTTTATAATACCGGGCACAAATAACATTAAAACAATTTTCGTACGAGTCCTAAAAGTTAATTATTTTCGATATTATAGGTAAATAGAGATTACATAATTCGCTACAAAAATATTGTAAATAATTCAAATATTCCACAATCTCTAACTCGCTCACTCATTTCCTCATTATGTACTTGTTATGTATATTCATAATAATATATCAAATAAAAAATAGCCACCTAGTAAACAAACTGCTGCTCGTAATTTTGACCCTGACTGGCCTAAACGAGCACAACAGGAAGAAATAAAAATATCCATTGCATGACCGAAGCGAAAAAAAAGCATATATTCAAGACGTTTTAAGTATATATCAAGGATATTCTACATAAATAGCGCTCCTTTTACATATCGGTACATAAAAGCCGATAGAAGGTGAAGCACTCGATGAGGATTTATATCTATTCCGTGTTCGCGCTAAGTAAATTGCATTTCTCGTTATGGCGAAAAAAATCACATAATTGAACATTTAGACGTGATTGATATTTGTATAATGAAGATTTATACAGCATATTGTGAAAAAATGTGTATAGAATTTTATTCAGTATTATATATTGCATGTATGAACTTGATTATTGCTTAATGTTAAGTTAGGTATTTGAAATATGACTAGATTGTATACAGGAAATTTTTCTTTTAATTATATGTACAGGGAAGTATTCAAAAGCAGGCAGCTAGGTGCTCACCAAATTTTAAGGCTTTTCTAAAATATGATTTAGAGTAGGCTTTGAGTTTTAATTTAGATTGGCACTACTGATTGTTAACACATAATTTAGCATCAAGTTACGTAGATAAGTGTAACACATATGAACACATATGTCTTACAATGTATGACAGAATTGGATCTTTCCATGTTTTGCCTTACCCCTTTCTCCGCAAGCTCAAGTTCGTACGAGAGAGAACAATGACGTTGTATTTGGTTACGTTTTTGAGTCTATCATAGCCTCTCTTTCCGGTTTCGCTGTACATTCATAGATACATTTTGTAAGATTTTTTGTTATAAATAAGTGGTATTAAAATAAGACTTTGTGTTAGTGTTAATTGTAATTAAAATGATAGTTTGTGTTACGTGTAATTAAATTAAAAAAATATGTTGACATTGATTGAGTTTTTCTTTTAAGTATACGTATTCCAAATTCAATCTATTTTCTATTAATCGTTAGATATTCCCTGCTTTTTTTAAAGTTCAATTTGAAGCTTTAAACAAGTATTTTCCACTCCCAGATTAAGTATGAAGTAAAATTTCGAGTTTAGAAAAGCAGCGACCCGAGACAAATTTTCTGGGCTTTTCTAAACTCGAAATTTTACTTCATGCGCCACACGTACAAAACAAATATATTGTGAATTTATGTATATTTCAACCTCACTTGAAATCAGTGGTTTACACGCGTGGCGCATGAAGTAAAATTTCGAGTTTAGAAAAGCCCAGAAAATTTGTCTCGGGTCGCTACGCGACCCTCGACAAATGTTCACGGGGCTTTTCTAAACTCGAAATTTTACTTCATGCTTAGTCTGGGAGTGGATAACACTTGTTTAAAGCTTCAAATTGAAGTCTTTTAAAAAACAACGAATGTCAAAAAATATACAGGTCATACATGTTTAAATAAAAAAAAAATCCTGTAATTGTATTGTATAATGGAAACTATAGTTTTAACTAAAAAATAGTATGTTATACGAACAAAGTTAAAGTGTTATATTTTATTAAATTGCTATTATTTTTACTCCTGGAATTATTAAATTGGAGTAAATTAGAGGTGGCAGTGCCTTAAAGTTTACTATAAATAAAGGCAGGGATTTAGAATTTAAAAAATAGTCAAATATTTATATAAGTAATCTATTTGAATTATTTACTGTTAATAAGTATGTCAAACTACTTCTAGCACTATATATCCTTAAAATTTAACTACGTGGGTTAAGAATTAAACGTTATTAAAATGTATATTTAAATATTGGAGTTCTCAGCTTTATTATAATCCCTTTTGTATGAACAACTATTTTGTCACTTCAATGCTAACTTATAAAATTTAAGGTTAAGCCAACCCGGTTTTGTAATTTAAGTTGCTAATTCTTATACATTGGAAATTTATATTATATTACAACTAAAATAAATATGCATAAAGTACACATAGATAGCAATATTTCAAAGAATTAAATGTGGAAATACATTATGTTGCTAATGCTATTTCGAAATCGAATTATGTCTTTTATCTGAGATAATTTTTATAATAATAATAACATTTTATAGTAAGAATTAATATTCAGTTACTGTAATTACTTGTAATTATCTAAATCATGAAGTAACCGCATTTAAATTCAGCGCGCGTTTGTGACGTAAGCGATCTCTACCCCCACTCCAAAATCTTCGATTCTGTCGATCCTTCTTACCGTATACTCGACCGTCCTTGGTTTAGCATAACCTTAAATTTATTCCACTGTTCAATTTGCATTCTGGGCAACCGTACAAAAAAGAAATCCGCCTACTCTAAATCATAATTTAAACCAGTGGTCTCCAAACTACGGCCCGCGGGCCAAATCCGGCCCGCGATTGTTTGTAATTTTTTTTGTAAATGTCATATTTTGAAATATTGTAACAATTGTTCCTTAAATTTTTCACAATTTTATAAAATTAATCGGATCTTGGCCGACTATATTATGTAGGATTGTATTTGTGGCCCGCGAAGAAGATAGTTTGGAGACCCAGGATTTAAACGAGCGCACGGTACATATATCAATCATATCTAGAGTGCCATGATTATCTCTTTTTTTAAATTTTAGTTGGCTACACACTTAGGGATTTGACATATAAAACGTCAGACATAATAATTATACTGTATATTTTCAGAGTTGCCAACCTAGAATATTTTCCATGGCACTCTAGAGTTTTTTTTTTTTTTAATTGTACATAAGATACTTATAATAATTATTAAATAACGTTTATTATTATTGGTGAAAACAAACATAATTCAATAATAATAATGAAACAAAACTGTAGTGTATGCAATTGAATAAAGCAATTTCTCAAAGTTTACAATCCAATCATGAAATTTGTTATATGTATACCGTCTACACCGAGTTTGGGAGTTTAGCTAAAGTTTTATTAATCCGCGATAATCTTTTGATTAGTTTATGTGAATTTCGCGCATTTCCCGTTTGCATTTTACGAGCGAAAAGTGGAGGGGGCTTTTTGCCCTTTTTATTGTGCGGATTACCGTTGTTTGCAGTTATCGCTCGTAAACTTCTTAAAATTTAAGACGTTTCTGGCGTGGCACAAGGAAGTGTGGAAGCGCTTTCGTAATTATGCACACAATAAAGTCGAACGTTTTGCCATCGCTTTTACGACGCACAATGTGCCAAATCGGAGCGCGAGCGCCAGGGGGGGATTTTGAGGAAAAAAATTAAATTAAAAATTTCGAGAAAAAAACATATCCACTCCATTGTAGATACATGAAACCCTTCTAATCTTGCATGTTTATATTTTTCAACCCCCTATATTATTAACAATTAACGCTTAAAGTTGAGCGATTTAGAAAACATCAATTTTACGGCGTTTCACTCGCAAGTTTAAATAATTTATTACATGGATAGTAGACGTACTATCAATATAACATTATACACTATTGTTTATAACATAATACTGTATATTATGGTTGAAAAATCAAGTCTCTAAATATTTTAGAACAAAAGTTAAAAAAAAATTGAATATGAAATATATTTTAAATATAAATTTTAACTTTAGAAAGTGTTATAAAAAAAATGTCAACTCGATGAGGTCTGGGACTATCACTAAAAATTAGTTCTATGTTTTCTCTAACTACCCTCAAAATTTCGTATCTCCACCGGTGCGTTTTTGGGGTCTTTTTAATTTTTTTATTTGACGCCACCAATTAAAGTTGGGTCGGGCGAGGCCCGTGTGCGGTGAGTATCGTGGAGTCGAGCGCGCGCTATTCTCGAGCAGCACGCAACATGATTTTTACGTTGGCCCCGAACAAAAAATAATAAAAACGCACATGTAAAAATTCAAAAAAATTAGGGCAGTTACAGAAAATATTAACAAATGTTTATATGATAAAAAAAATAATATAATAATAATTCAAGGCAGCAAAATTATATACAATTGTTATAATCATTACATAGGTTGTGACTTTCACCAAAAACTGTGGTATGTTTTTAAATGCCCTAAAAACTTCGTAACTCTACATGTGCGTTTTGTGTCAGGTTTTTGCGAATGACCGAGTCGATTTTTATCGGTTGCGCCTAATAAAAAATAAAGCACCTCAAAAAAACGTACAAATGTGAAAAGTATCTGCTGTAGTTTAAAAATAATTTAATCTGTTGTTTAAAATATGAATTTTTAATCAGAATATACATTACATTTTCCTGATTTTGCACAACGAAGTTATGTATTTTATACTGTTTTATTTACTTACTTTTTTAAAATGAAAAATTGTCAGTATCCTCATCAGTCTGTTCGTCTTCGTTGTCACTTGTGTCCGTTTCACAAATAACTAATTTTTTAGCGTCTGCAGGTAGTTGTTTTTATGAATTTTTACATCGCTTCTCAAAGAAAAAATTATTGGATCAGAACATACAAGAAGCATATTAAATAAATCTCGAATTGTATTAAGCCTAGAGTTTTTCCTAGTATGGTTTTCTCTAACTCTCTTATATATTTTATTGGTTGCTTCCTGTGCCTCTTCCGAAAGTTCTCCGATTGGTAAAAGACATTGTCCAATTATTTTGCTCCCGTGATTTAAAATTTTATGGACACTAGGAGGCATTCTATACCATCCATATAACGAGGTGTAAAGTCGGGCCGGGCCGTATTTTCTGCATATTTATCAAACATCAATATATTTATATTACGAGAACTCGACATTGTTATAAGAATTGTATAAAATCTGTTCAATAATTCTTCATTCAATTCAGTGATGACAGCTACTTTCTCATAATTTCGAAAAAATATTCGAGCAACGTTGCCAGTATTTGAAGTACCTCCTCCTTGCACAACAATATCAACCCTTATCCCTAACTATTTACGTAATAGTTTTTGTATTCTAGTTTTCCGACTAAATATATTATTTTTCTCTTCTATCGTACATCCGTGAGTAGTTGTTTTCTTCAAATCTAATTTATAGGAGATATGAAGAACACATTCCATGAACTTAATCCATGCATAGAGGGAAGAAATACCATAATTTAAATTATCTTCGATAATAGGAATATTATTAATTCTTTCAATATCATTCATCTCCTTCGGAGAACATTTGCATATAAAACAATTTGAGCTCAGAGTATTTGTTAAGGTATTTATAACTTTGCCGTCGATCATTGTAAACAACAAATTAAATTTTACCTCTACATGGTTACCATTAATATAAATTTGTTGTTTTTCCAATAAATTTACCTCTTGCCTCATACTCTTAACTTCATCTAGAATAAGCTGTTTTGTTTCTTTAGCATAAATACATTTTATCGGTCTACATAATTTAATAGATGAAGGTTTTTCGTTTTTCCAAATAACACTTTCATCAGAAAATAATCTAAGTGGAACCAGTGAAAACACAAAGACACTCTTCTCTGTAATTTCTTCTTCATCTGTACTGCTATCATCAGATGGCTTTTGCATATAAGTAGAGTGCCCTGAGCTGCCATCGCAACCATATTTACACAACAAAATTAATTTACTAAATGATGTATCTTGAGGAAATTTAATTGTTGATATTAATCTACATAAAGTATGCTCAAGAAGGCTCTGCAAAGGTACTGATGCTCCATTTTGAGAAATAGAAATATTAGCTGGGTAACACATTGTCTTCATTATTTTAATTTTATTGTAAGATGGTAAAAGGTCTTTTGCTCCATGAGAACGTAGTTTTTTTCTTAAATTTTTATAACTTGCTGCCGTCATTTTTGAATCAATAAAAATTGATAGAGCTTCTTCATCTGTAAATTTTTTACAGTTTCAATTTCATTTGTTTTTAAATAAGTTAAGACTTTTTTTATTTTTTCCTGTGAATCCGAGGAAGCACTTTCCACTAATTTGGCCGCTGGTATATTTCCTTTATCGCGTAAAATTTTTTTTGCTGCTGAAAATATTTGTTCTGGTGTATTTTTGGTGATCAATAAATTAGTTTGTCTTCTTTTAGATGTATTACTTTGTATTGTGAACTGTGTACCTGATGTACTTGGTATTGGTGAAATATTTTCTATATTTTCAAAGGGGTTTGTATTTTCAATTAAGACAGAACCCTCGTTGTATTTAAAAGGCAGCAGTAACCAATTTCTATTTTTTTTTAATGAAATTGATATGAGATCTTGAGCACATTTTCCACTTTCTATTAAGAGTACTGCAGAAACCCTTAACTTTTTTAAGAATGTCATCATTTTCACTATTGTTTTTCGTCGAAACATTTTCAATATATTTTATTAAATAATCAATGGTATTGCTTGACTGAATAAGGTTTTTAGGTTTTAGTTCGTACCATACCTTATATAAATCACCGTTTGTAATTTTAATTTTCTCCATTATCACTCAGCGTTTTGGATTAATTAAATTACACTAACACTAATCACTAGTTTAATTAAAGTAAACTATTTTATACACAAAAAAACTCTAAATCAAAGAAAGAGTATATAGTCAACAAATTAAATAACACTTAACACTAACTTAATTAATAATTACTTTATAATGTTCAATCGTTCGCTTAGGGATCAGAAAAATATGTGAACTGTTGGAGACTTCGTTCAACACTAAACGCATATTTTGCTTTCAAGAAAATTAAGAAAAATCCATTTCAGATACTTAAACCGTAAAAACTGTGTGACAAGAATGCCATTTGTTACGGTAAATGACAGCTCAAATCGGACCCCTAATAAAAATGTAAACACAAACCAGATGACCTTTATCAGTAACAGATGTACACCCTTATATATCAATAAGAAAAAAACCCATAAAACTATTTTTGTAAATGTGATTTAAATGGTGCAAAAAATACTCAGAGAAGAAATAATTTCCCTATGATATATACCTGTATATTAGAAAAATTGTAGATTGTGAGGATTATGACTATTATATAAACATTTGTCAATATTTTCTGTAACAGCCCTAATTTTTTTGAATTTTTACATGTGCGTTTTAAGTGCGTTTTTATTATTTTTTTGTTCGGGGCCAACGTAGAAATCATGTTGCGTGCTGCTCGAGAATAGCGCGCTCGACTCCGCGATGCCACCGCACACGGGCCTCGCCCGACCCAATTTTAATTGGTGGCGTCGAATAAAAAAATTAAAAAGACCCCAAAAACGCACCGGTGGAGATACGAAATTTTGAGGGTAGTTAGAGAAAACATAGAACTAATTTTTAGTGATAGTCACAGACCTCATCGAGTTGGCATTTTTTTTATAACACTTTCTAAAGTTAAAATTTATATTTAAAATATATTTCATATTCAAATTTTTTTAACTTTTTTTCTAAAATATTTAGAGAGTTGATCTTTCAACCATAATATACAGTATTATGTTATAAACAATAGTGTATAATGTTATATTTATAGTACGCCTACTATCCATGTAATAAATTATTTAAACTTGCGAATGAAATGCCGAAAAATCGATGTTTTCTAAATTGCTCAACTTTAAGCGTTAATTGTTAATAATATAGGGGGTTAAAAAATATAAACATGCAAGATTATAAGGGTTTCATGTATCTACAATGGAGTGGATATGTTTTTTTCTCGAAATTTTTAATTTAATTTTTTTCCTCCAAATCCCCCCCTGGCGCTCGCGCTCGGATTTGGCACATTGTGCGACGTATGATTTTATTGGCGCTTCACAATAACCGCGTTATTGTTATTAAATTTATGTGTGCGTGTGTCTCTGTATAGTCATCGACAAAAGTTATAAATTGCACTCGAATAAATTATTAAGCTAATGGCATCACAAATAATGCATTAGCTCTTAACACAACTTTAAGAGAATATAACGAATGAATAAATAATTAGGCTTATGAGAACTGCCTGTATTAATGACGCTGAGAATTAAGATTTTGAAATAAAACATTTTTAGAAAATTCCAGTATTTTCTAATTACAGTCGGTTGTCGGGTGTTTATGCAATTTCTTTTACCATGTGTTTTCCAATGCTTAATTAAGTATGAAATAAATATTTCGAGTTTAGAAAAGCCTGAAATTTTACCTTGTGCGCTAGGCATGGCATCACCCGATTCAGTGTGAAGTTTAAAATACCTGAATACTGGATAATATCGTATGTTCAATAAAATAAAATCTCTAGAGTGCTATGGAAAATATTGTAGGCTGGCAACTCTAAAATTATACATTATAATTATTATGTCTGACGTTTTATATGTCAATTCCTATAGCGTGTAGCCAACCTAAATTAACAAAAAGATAAAATCATGGCACTCTAGAAGTTTTTTTTTATTGAACATACGATATAATAAGTTTTGAAATCAGTTATAAAACAATAGACTCAAGTATAATAACATCAGTGGCGAAAATAGCAGATAGATATTTTTGTTTGAAATTATATACACTTACGTGCAAAGAAAACGGCCCACCCATGCTTTATTTTTATTTGTTTGTAATAGCATTACCCCTGCAATACTGCGAATAAAATTTTTGGTATTTAACGATATAATAGACTATCACGGTATAAAAACAATATACGGTACTTATCAGTTTATTTAATGAACAATAATCATTACAAATGCAATTTTAAGATATGCTGTCCATTCGACATTATGCATAAAATATTAGGATGTCTACTTTCTTCCACTGTATTTACTTTTTTGTTTTGATCTCCAGTGGATGTGAAAATTATTCTAATAAAGATTGCTGTGTTCATCATGGTTTTAAGTGCTGTAGATTATTCAGAAGCTGTAGCTTTCTTTGGAAGATTGGCGAAGCCAGTGGTATGTGGCCAGAGTGCTTAATGTCAGACGTTCTACCGTTCAATGTCTATTTGATGGTCTATTTTGTCGTAAAATACCAAAAGTTTTGTTCTTAGTATTGCAACAGTGATTTTATTATAAAAATAAAAAAGAATGGGAGGACCGATTTCTATGCACTTGAGTTTAGTTCAAACTTTCATATAGTGAATAGAAAAATTTTAGTAAGTTTAATTCCACTCTAAATTTTTATTTAAAGAACTATTCAAATTTTGAAATTTTTGGTGTCATTTTTGATAAAAATATATACTGGTATTAAACTTGGTATAAAAATTAATCCAAGTTTAATACCAGTATATATTTTTATTAAAATTGACACCAAAAATTTCGAAATTTGAATAGTTCTTTAAATAAAAATTTAGCGTGGTATTTACTATTTGAAATGGAGTGGTATTTTATTTCAAATAGTAAATAGATAAATTATAAACCATAAGTATATTCCGGATTCAATACGTTTATACGAATCGTCTCTGAATTTTATATTTTATACCACATAGTAAAGATCTCAAAAATCTAAGCCTAAAATTGATTCAGAAGTTCTTTGCGGCCCATCAGTAATTACTGATATACAGAGTGTTCTTAATTATCAGGCCATCATTGATAACTTTGTTATCTTTGGAGCTACGAAGGGGGTTAACTTAGCAAACTAGTAGTATCTTTTACGTACATTACGGTGGTGTAAACAGAAAAACAAGTGAACTTCAGATTTTTTTATTTATTCGCAAAAACAACATTTTTTAAACGGGATGCTCTGTAAATTTTGACATATTAAGAAAGAGAAAAAATAGACAAACAAAAAGGCTTAGTAAATGATTATCCTAAAATGTGACTGAAAAAATGTGTTTTCTACAATTTACTCAAATTTGTGCTTGTGCGTGTATTTGGAGTAATTACTTATTTCTCGTTATGACAAAAACGTGTGGCAAAAATTACGATAATACAAGAAAATTGGCTAAACGTCAATAAGCATGGATACTTTGACAACATCCGGCATAGTTTGTTTATCGCTATTTTGATTTTGAGTAGGTAATCCTGTTATAAAATAGTTATTTAATGGCACAGATCTCCTTTATCTTCAACTTCAGGCTAAACTTTAGGTAAAATTCAAGCAACTAATAAACTAGACAAACAATCAATTTTAATCATACTTATGCCCGGTATTATAAAACGTTTTATTCCCTAAATAAAATTTACTTTAGGAATAAATTATTTTTTTCCAAAGATTTCTGTATTATAAACACAAAATAACTTTATTTGGTTAATAAATCTCCTTAGTAAATTATTTGTTTATTTTTCTTCCAAGTAAATTTTATTCTCTAAATAATTTGACAGTTAAAAGTCAAAAGTGTATTATATTATTATAATTACTTTAGATTCTACTATCATGTCCACCATACCATCCATGTCAGATTTAAGTTCGCTTATAGTATCTTTTCTGACTGACAGTGATTAATTCTAATTCTAATTCTAAGGTGTCAAAGACCTAGAGTTTTTCAAGTCAGAAGCAACCAGTTAACATAAATAAGGATTTTTATACATGTGCATACGCTTTTTATAAATTAGTTCCATTTGAAGCTTTAAACGAGTGCTGTCCACTCCCAGATTAAGCATGAAGTAAAATTTCGAGTTTAGAAAAGCCTGAAAATTTGGTTTGGTAGCGTAGCGCGAAGCGCGGAGCGACCAAACCAAATTTTCAGGCTTTTCTAAACTCGAAATTTTACTTTATGCGCCACGCGTATTAAACACCGAAAACACTGATATATTGTGAACAAGCGAATTTCACTTGAATCAGTGTCTTGTACTCGTGGCGCATGAAGTAAAATTTCGAGTTTAGAAAAGCCTGAATATTTGGTTTGGTCGCTCCGCGCTTCGCGCTACGCGACCAAACCAAATTTTCAGGCTTTTCTAAACTCGAAATTTTACTTCATGCTTAGCCTGGGAGTGGAAAACAATCGTTTAAGTCTTTTATAATATCAAATAAGCTTTAGTTTTCTTGTTCTGTGTAATTCTGTCCTATTTCACGGTTATTCTCTATAATTATAAAGAATTATACTAAATTTCCAACTTGATTGACAATTCAAATTGAAAGATTGACAATTCAATTTTAAAAATTGGTGGTTCCAGCTACCCGACAATGAAAATGTTTAATTTCGGCCGGTAGTATACTAATTACATTATTTATTTCTAGAATTGCTATTTATTTGGGAGGTTTGCTTTATAATACGCAATTTTATTTGCTTATTAGTTTACTACGTAAATAAATTTACTCCACAAATAGTTATTTAATGATTTATAAATCGTTTATAATACCGGGCATTAATGTACATTTTAATATGTTCAAAGCGTTTAAAAATACATAAAATAGTAAATAAGTAACATGTTTTCACAATTAAAGGGTTGATGATGTTTTATTATTTTTGGCTATAAATTCAATAAATTAAAAATTTATATCAAACCCTCTTATAAATAACTGTATTGTTATGAGTTTACGTGAAGTGATTAATCACAAATAGAAAGACTGTTATTCCTTACTTCATTTTTTATTTTTATGTTAGATGTACATTTCGAGACACAAGGTGCTCATTATCAATAACAAACTAAACAGTTTGTTATTGATAATGAGCACCTTGTGTCTCGAAATGTACATCTAACATAAAAATAAAAAGTGAAGTAAGGAATAACAGTCCCTCTTATAAACTTTAGTATATTTTTTCACACACTGTTGCGGCACTTTATTGTACATAAATTATGTGTAAATTTATTTGTATATTTAGCCTATTTTATTCATATATTTGTATCTGTAAATATTTTATTTTTATAACACATTTCAGTTTCAATATTCAATTTTATGTTTTCTGCTTAATCTTTATTTTATTACTTTATTGCTGGATTGTATTTTCTCCAGATATTTGTATATTTTCGACAAGAATGTAGTTCAAATCTTAATGTACTTTTAATAGACCGTTGTAAAGTTGAACGGCTCTGTTAGCTACGGGGGGTGTTGTGTTGTTGTTCGTCCGTTCGGGAAATATTCGCAGAAAAAATAATTTGTATGGCCATGTGGCTAATTCCTAGAAATGCGTCCCTTCGACGCATAATACAATCTAGGTAAACGAAGGGTGCATCCCTTCCTTTGCCACAGATTTGCATCCCGTGACCATCGCTGACCAATAACAACACAACCCCCACTTTGCAACACTCAGTTTTTGGTTCTTTTGAAATGTAGAAACTGACATAACAATTCTAAATAAAATCTACAAACAGTCAACATATATTAGCAATAAGTGAGAAATGTAAATATTTTGTAAATATTTCTACATTTTAAAGGTGAACAAATAATAAGTGCAACGAATGTTTTATTCCACTTAAATTCACCCGCATCAGAACTAGTGGCGATCTCTAGAACCAGTGCAAAAATAAAAGAAATCGTCACAGAGATAAATCTCATAAACATTGGTCCTTCGAACCGGATATCGAAACATACTTATTCGATAATCTGTAAATCAACACAAGAAGACAAAGCGGGCGACCACCGCCAACGAGGGAAATATTGAAAGCGGTCGTTCATCATCGTGGGAAACTTCACACTCACCGGGAGCATCTACTCCGGAACGCGACACTAGGTCCACTTGAGGCGAGCATCCCCGTCGAGCAGAAGTGCAACATCACCGCGGCTATTCAAATTCACCGGGAGTATCTTCTCCGGAACGCGACAACTGGTCCACCCGAGCGGAGCATCCCCGTCGAACATTGAAGCCAGCAATTCAATCAATCCTTCGTAAGTCCAATCCTTTATTTAATACACTCTTATATTTGAACATTTTACTAAGTCACAATGGCTACCGATCCTAGAGCAGCCGCTTTGTTAAATAAACGTCGCGCTTTAAAAGGCAACATGACTAGAGTTAGAACCGCGTATACAGATTTATTAAAAGATACTGAGGCAAATCCTAAATCAATTCGCATGAAAATTATGTCACGGTTAGATACGTTAGAACCATTCTTACAACAATACTATACTCTTATGGAAGAATTAGAATTAATCGATGGAGAGAAACCGGAATATGAAGCTGATAGGAACACGTTTGAAAAAACATATCATGACTTGAAATCAGAATTAAAAATGCATTTAGACACACTTAATAGTCAATCTAGTACTGAATGTAAAGTTCAATTACCTATATTAAATTTATTATCATTCAGTGGCTTGTATGAAGAATGGGCAGCGTTTAGTGAAACATTTACCTCATTAATTGATTCAAATAAATCATTAGACAAAATCCAAAAATTTCATTATCTGAGATCTTGTTTAACGGGTGAAGCAGCCAATTCAATTAAGGCATTAGAAATTGTAGCTGCCAATTACGATATTGCTTGGTCAACCTTAAAAAATAGGTTTCATAATACGAAAATTGCTATAAATAATCACCTAAAAGCTCTATTTGAAATTCCGCATTTATCTAAACAAAGTTTGTCTGGACTTAGACAAATGAATGATAGTATTTCAAACAATATTATTTCACTAAAGCTCTTAGACGAATCAGTACAACATTGGGATATAATGATAATTTATCTAATAGAAAACAAATTTGATAACAACACAAATTCAGATTGGCAAACATATTCTTGCAACATTAAATCTCCTAAATTAGACGATTTACACAAATTTATCAATGAAAAATGTGACATACTACAAAAACTAAAATTTCAACAACAACCGTCTAGCTCAATCAAACACAACTCAGTTAAACAAAATTCATTTCATTCTAAACCTACAAAATCATACATTTCTACATATAAACCTTCATGTACTCTTTGTAAAAAGGAACACCTTATTTATACTTGCGATGATTTTTTAAATTTGACACCAAGTGATAGGCTCAATCGTGCCCGTTCATTAGGTCTTTGTACGAATTGCTTAAAGTCTAACCACTCTAATAAAGATTGTCGCAATTCAGGAATTTGTAAAACTTGCGAGAAAAAACACCATTCATTATTGCACTTAGATTCACAACAAAAAGAAAATCAATCAACTAAACAAAATATTGCTGCTCAAGATTCATCCAATCTAACAATTAAACAATCTACCTCGTTTCATGCTGCAAATTTTAAATGTGTGACGTTATTATCTACGGCGCAAATTTTAGTGTGTGACAATCACGGCAATTATCAAAATTACCGAGCATTATTAGACTCGGGATCGCAATCTTGTTTTATAACTCACAACTTAGTTAAGAGCCTAGGTTTGCATATTTCTACTAGCAGTATAATGATTTCAGGAATCTCAAATAGTAGTGCCGAAGTTTGCAACCAAACAAAATTAACTATCCGATCAAAACATAATAGTTATAAATCAACCGTCAATTGTCTAGTCTTAGATTCAATTACATCAACTTTGCCATCATATTCATTCAGTGCAGAAATATTAAATATTCCTAGCAATATAACACTTGCTGACGAATCATTTAATAAACCAAACACTATTGATATGCTAATCGGAGCTAACCTATTTTGGGACCTCCTTTGTATAGGTCAAATTAAATTGGGAAAAAACCTCCCATTACTACAGAAAACTAAATTAGGTTGGATCGTAGCTGGAAATATTCCCGCATATGACTCAACTAATGCTGTAAAGTGTAATTTAACTACGACTCAGGCAATTGACGATCAAATAAAAAGGTTTTGGGAATTAGAAGAAATTAATAATGACATTAATCTTGATCGTATAGAAACAACTGCTGAAAATCACTACGTTTCAAATACCACGCGTTTAGCTAATGGGCGTTTTGTTGTAAAAATTCCTATTATTAATCCAGAATGCGATCTTACTGAATCGCGCAATATAGCAATTAAACGTTTTTATTCTCTCGAAAAGAAACTTGCAAAAAATAATGACTTAAAAACAAGATATACCGAATTCATGTCTGAATATCAGACGCTAGGGCACATGAGTGAAATTAAAGAAACATTCCCATTAAAAAACTTAACTTATTATTTACCCCATCATCCCGTGATAAAAGAATCTAACACAACTACGAAATTGAGAGTAGTATTTGATGGGTCGGCGAAAATTGGCAACAATTTATCTTTAAATAGAATCCAAGAAGTAGGCCCCACTATACAAAATGACTTATTTTCTATGTTAATACGATTTAGACGTCATCCAATTGTTTTAACAGCAGACGTAGAAAAAATGTATCGACAAATTTTAATTCACCCTGATGATAAATCGTTACAGCGTATATTTTGGCGATCAAATCCTAATTCAGAATTAATTTGCTTTGAACTAAATACCGTCACCTATGGTACGGCTTCTGCGCCATTTTTGGCAATACGTACGCTTAGCGAGTTGTCAAAAATCAATCAAGACAAATTTCCAATTGCCAGTTTAATAATCAAAAATGATTTTTATGTCGATGACATGCTGACTGGCGGCAATACTATCAGTGAAGTTGTAAAAATCAAAGAAGATATAACTAGCATTCTAGCAAGCGCCGGGTTTCATCTTCATAAGTGGATATCAAATCACTCATCAATTAATAATGAATTAAATAATGATATGTCAGTTCAATTAGGAGAAACAGATTCAATCAAATCACTAGGGGTGTTATGGAACCCAAAATCTGATTACTTACATTTTACCGCATCTGACAATTTTAACCACACTCATAAAGCCACAAAACGATTCATTTTGTCGTCTATTTCAAAAATTTACGACCCTTTGGGATTAATTTCTCCGATTACAATTAAAGCAAAATTAATTATGCAGCAATTGTGGAAAGAAAAATTACACTGGGATGAGTCTATACCATTGAATTTACACTCCATGTGGGTTAAATACAATACAGACATGCAATTTCTGTCTGAAATTAAAATTAATCGTATCACAATATGTCCTTCACCTACACGCATAGAAATTCACGGTTTTTGTGATGCGTCAGAAGCAGCATATGGGGCATGTGTTTACATTAAATCCACGGATAAGTTTGGCAATTCTTTTATTAATCTCATATGCTCGAAATCGAGGGTAGCGCCATTAAAACACACATCTATCCCCAGACTTGAGCTATGTGGGGCATTACTTTTATCAAAATTAATTAAAAAGCTATTAACGATCCTCGACATTACATTTGATTCCATATATCTTTGGTGCGATTCAACCATCACCTTACATTGGATCAAGGGTGATAGTCGGAGATGGCAAACCTTTATAGCTAACAGAGTAGGTGAAATTCAAAGTCACACAAACAGAGACGATTGGCGTCATATTAGTACTTTTGACAATCCCGCTGATCTGATCACCCGCGGAACCAATGCGCTCACATTAAAAGAATCCACAATATGGTGGAATGGGCCCTTATGGCTGCAGTATAACAATACCGGGTGGCCAATTAATGAATTCACTGAAAACATCGAACCAAGCATATTAGAAATCCGAAAGACGCAAACATATCATATACAAAAAAGTGAATTTACATTATTTACAAAATTTTCTAACTTTAATAAATTAAACCGTGTAACAGCTTATTGCCTACGATTCATACACAACTGTAGGCATAATGCGAATCAGAGACGCAATAAACATTTATCTGTTAGCGAAATGAAATATGCAACGACCATTTTAATTAAACTAGCACAAAGGTCAATGTTTTACACTGAAATAAAAGACATTCAATCATTTGGTTTTGTAAGTAATAAGAGCAAAATACTAAAATTAAGTCCGATTCTCGACGAGAATAATATTATTAGAGTAGGTGGACGTTTAAATCGTGCTGACATACCATACTCTAAAAAACATCCGATATTACTCTTAGCTAAACATGCACTTACAAAATTAATAATTGCTAACGAACATAAGCTCATGCTTCATTGCGGCCCTCAAACGTTACTTTGTAGCTTAAGAAATACATACTGGATAGTATCAGGTCGCGATGCATGTAGGCGTTGTGTGCACGACTGTATAATATGCTTCAAGAGTAATCCAAAACCCACAATTCCATTCATGGGAAATTTGCCGCCATCGCGCATAAACCCAGCACCGCCATTTTATAATTGTGGGGTTGATTATGCGGGGCCATTCCTAATTAAGGATAGGAAATTGCGCAAACCTAATACTATTAAAGCATATATTTGTTTATTTATTTGTTTAACGACTAAAGCAATGCACTTGGAATTGGTGACTGATTTGTCGAGCGAAGCATTCATTGCTGCTCTTAGGCGATTCACTTCAAGACGCGGAGCTCCTAAACACGTCTATTCTGACAACGGAACTACCTTCGTTGGTGCTAATTCCGAAATAAGAGAGCTTAATATGTTTTTAAATAATACCGAACACAACGATAAAATAATTAATTTCGCGGCTATAAATTCAATTCAATGGCATTTCATACCTCCCAGATCACCACATTTTGGCGGTCTTTGGGAGTCGGGAGTCAAGTCGGTTAAATCTCATTTAAAACGCATAGCAGCAAACGTTTTACTTACGTACGAAGAATTTATAACTGTATTAGTTCAAATTGAGGGTGTATTAAATTCCCGTCCAATATCACCCTTATCTAATGATCCAAATGACCTCCAACCTTTAACTCCTGCACACTTTCTAATTGGAAGGCCTATAACATCTCCTCCAGACCCCGACCTAACCCAATTACCACAAAACAGGTTGAATCGCTTTCAAATGTTACAGCAAATAACGCAGCATTTTTGGAAACGGTGGTCGAACGAGTACATTGCAACACTTCATCCAAGAGGAAAATGGAACAAACAGCCTACACTGGACATTGCTGTAGGAACCATGGTTATTCTTAAAGAAGATAACCTACCACCCTCGAAATGGCACCTCGGGCGAGTAATAAACGTTCACCCAGGAGATGATAACAACATTCGAGTTGTCTCAGTAAAAACGGCAACGGGAATATACAAACGCGCCGTCACCAAGCTATCAATTCTTCCCATTGATAATACTGATGAATAGGACTTTTGAACTATCAACATACTTCAAGGGGGGCGGCATGTTGCGGCACTTTATTGTACATAAATTATGTGTAAATTTATTTGTATATTTAGCCTTTTTTATTCATATATTTGTATCTGTAAATATTTTATTTTTATAACACATTTCAGTTTCAATATTCAATTTTATGTTTTCTGCTTAATCTTTATTTTATTACTTTATTGCTGGATTGTATTTTCTCCAGATATTTGTATATTTTCGACAAGAATGTAGTTCAAATCTTAATGTACTTTTAATAGACCGTTGTAAAGTTGAACGGCTCTGTTAGCTACGGGGGGTGTTGTGTTGTTGTTCGTCCGTTCGGGAAATATTCGCAGAAAAAATAATTTGTATGGCCATGTGGCTAATTCCTAGAAATGCGTCCCTTCGACGCATAATACAATCTAGGTAAACGAAGGGTGCATCCCTTCCTTTGCCACAGATTTGCATCCCGTGACCATCGCTGACCAATAACAACACAACCCCCACTTTGCAACACTCAGTTTTTGGTTCTTTTGAAATGTAGAAACTGACATAACAATTCTATTCTTGAAACGACAAACATCTCAACATTTTACTCAAAATCTAACCTCAACACATCAAAATATTTTATATTTAAATCAGTGTATATAACTCTGTACATTTTATTTACGGTGAATATAAGTTTAAAATTTTAATAAGTGCTACGAAGTATTTTATTTCAACTTCATTCACCCGCATCGGAAATAGTGGTAATTTCGAACCAGTGCGAAAGGAAATCACCACAGAGATTAAACCATCTCTAAAACACACACCTTCTTTTCCATTTAGTGTGAATCGTACTTAATTCATACGTGTTGTACGAGTATATAATTTTAAAAATATGAAGTCCTATTAAACTAATAAAACACAGTTACATTCTTTCCACCACTTTATTCTATAATTTTTTTAAATTTTAATCTTTAGCGATCTTCACGTAACGCAATAAAAACTACATATATTAAGAGTCTAAGAAATGAGTAAATCACCACAAATATACCTAGAATACAATATAAATCTAGCAAATTAGTAACATAATTAGTTGTAAAAAAGGGCGTAAACTTTTTTAAGTTTTATACAAAATTACATAAAATTTTCCGAGACATGTTGGTCGTCACGTATTCATTTTCCAGGTAGAAGTTTCGCTATTATTCCGCATCAATAATAAAGAGAATGTGTGCATAAAAAATTAACACGCGATTTTTAGAATGCTGCGTTTGTTACTAATCACGATTATTAACATTATTACAATTATTGAGTTTTAGCTAACAAAAAATTATTATTTAAAGTATGCATATTCATTGAAAAAATGGTTAGCTGATAAATAATATTGTGGGATCGCTAAAAACATGATTTAGAGTAGGTTTTGAATTTTATATTAGATTGGCATTACTGACTGTTTACACATAGTTTACCATAACCTCAAATTTATTCTGTTTTTCAATTGGCATTCTGGGCAACGCCACAAAAAAATGCTGCTTAATCTAAATCATAATTTAAACGATCGCACTGTATCTATTATTTTATATTGTATTTATAGTCATCATCGACTTCAGTTTGTTATTATTATTCATATTTAATTTTGAACATAAAATAAATACCAAGATTTTGAAATAAATGCACATAGCTTTAATGCTCCATTAAATGATTGTTAAAACGCCATTAGTATTTCTATTATTATTTATTATATATAACATTATACTGAGTGTTAACCGCCAAACCTTAACACTCAGTATAATGTTGTATAAAATAAATAATAATAGAAATACTAATGGCGTTTTAACAATTATTTAATGGAGCATTAAAGCTATGTGCATTTATTCCAAAATATAGTATAATGTTGTATAAAATTAATAATAATAGAAATACTAATGGCGTTTTAACAATTATTTAATGGAGCATTAAAGCTATGTGTATTTATTCCAAAATGTTGGTATTTATTTGATGTTCAATCATACGACTATAAATACAATATAAAATAATAGATACGGATGTGTTATTTCGATTTTTTTATACTTTTTTTTTGTTTGGTCGCTTCATTTCGAGACGTTTCGTTTTTTGAAAAAGATCAATTCGAAGCTTAAATCGACTGTTTTCCACTCCAAGGTTAAGCATGAAGTAAAATTTCGAGTTTAGAAAAGCCTGAAAATTTGGTTTGGTTGCGTAGCGCGAAGCGCGGAGCGACCAAACCAAATTTTCAGGCTTTTCTAAACTCGAAATTTTACTTCATGCGCCACGCGTAAAAACACTGATTTCAAGTGAAATTCATTTGTTCGCAATATTTCACAGTTTTTAGTGTTTAATACGCGTAACGCATGGAGTAAAATTTCGAGTTTAGAAAAGCCTAAAAATTTGGTTTGCTCGCTTCGCTTCGCTAATTGACCAAACCAAATTTGTAGGCTTTTCTTAACTCGAAATTTCACTTCATGCTTAACCTGGGAGTGGAAAACACTCGCTTAAAGCTATGAATTAAACTCTTTAATAACAACGTATCCATATGTATGATAATAATAAATATTTGATGTTTAATCTACGTGGCGCATGAAGTAAAATTTCAAGTTTGGAAGATCCTGAAAATTCGGTTTGGTCACTTCGTTTCATTTTTTTTTTAAGAGTTCAATTCGAAACTTCAAACGAGTGTTTTCCACTCCCAGGTTAGGCATGAAGTAAAATTTCGAGTTTAGAAAAGCCTGAAAATTTGGTATGGTCGCGTAGCGCGAAGCGCGGAGCGACCAAACCAAATTTTCAGGCTTTTCTAAACTCGAAATTTTACTTCATGCGCTACGCGCAAAAAACACTTTTTTGAGTGAAGTTCACTTGCTCACAGTATTTCACAGTTTTTAGTGTTTAATACGCGTGGCGCATGAAGTAAAATTTCGAGTTTAGAAAAGCCTGAAAATTTGGTTTGGCCGCTTCGCGCTACGCGACCAAACCAAATTTTCAGGCTTTTCTAACATTTCGAGTTTAGAAAAACCTAAAAATTTGGTTTGCTCGCTTCGCTTCGCTAATTGACCAAACCAAATTTGTAGGCTTTTCTTAAATCGAAATTTCACTTCATGCTTAACCTGGGAGTGGAAAACACTCGCTTAAAGCTATGAATTAAACTCATTAATAACAACGTATCCATATGTATGATAATAATAAATATTTGATGTTTAATATGCGTGGCGCATGAAGTAAAATTTCAAGTTTGGAAGATCCTGAAAATTTGGTTTGGTCACTTCGTTTTGTTTTTTTAAAAGAGTTCAATTCGAAACTTCAAACGAGTGTTTTCCACTCCCAGGTTAAGCATGAAGTAAAATTTCGAGTTTAGAAAAGCCTGAAAATTTGGTTTGGTCGCGTAGCGCGAAGCGCGGAACGACCAAACCAAATTTTCAGGCTTTTCTAAACTCGAAATTTTACTTCATGCGCTACGCGCAAAAAACGCTTTTTTGAGTGAAGTTTACTTGCTCACAATATTTTACAGTTTTTAGTGTTTTATACGCGTGGCGCATGAAGTAAAATTTCGAGTTTAGAAAAGCCTGAAAATTTGGTTTGGCCGCTTCGCGCTACGCGACCAAACCAAATTTTCAGGCTTTTCTAACATTTCGAGTTTAGAAAAACCTAAAAATTTGGTTTGCTCGCTTCGCTTCGCTAATTGACCAAACCAAATTTGTAGGCTTTTCTTAAATCGAAATTTCACTTCATGCTTAACCTGGGAGTGGAAAACACTCGCTTAAAGCTATGAATTAAACTCATTAATAACAACGTATCCATATGTATGATAATAATAAATATTTGATGTTTAATATGCGTGGCGCATGAAGTAAAATTTCAAGTTTGGAAGATCCTGAAAATTTGGTTTGGTCATATCGTTTTGTTTTTTTAAAAGAGTTCAATTCGAAACTTCAAACGAGTGTTTTCCACTCCCAGGTTAAGCATGAAGTAAAATTTCGAGTTTAGAAAAGCCTGAAAATTTGGTTTGGTCGCGTAGCGCGAAGCGCGGAACGACCAAACCAAATTTTCAGGCTTTTCTAAACTCGAAATTTTACTTCATGCGCTACGCGCAAAAAACGCTTTTTGAGTGAAGTTTACTTGCTCACAATATTTTACAGTTTTTAGTGTTTTATACGCGTGGCGCATGAAGTAAAATTTCGAGTTTAGAAAAGCCTGAAAATTTGGTTTGGCCGCTTCGCGCTACGCGACCAAACCAAATTTTCAGGCTTTTCTAACATTTCGAGTTTAGAAAAACCTAAAAATTTGGTTTGCTCGCTTCGCTTCGCTAATTGACCAAACCAAATTTGTAGGCTTTTCTTAAATCGAAATTTCACTTCATGCTTAACCTGGGAGTGGAAAACACTCGCTTAAAGCTATGAATTAAACTCATTAATAACAACGTATCCATATGTATGATAATAATAAATATTTGATGTTTAATATGCGTGGCGCATGAAGTAAAATTTCAAGTTTGGAAGATCCTGAAAATTTGGTTTGGTCACTTCGTTTTGTTTTTTTAAAAGAGTTCAATTCGAAACTTCAAACGAGTGTTTTCCACTCCCAGGTTAAGCATGAAGTAAAATTTCGAGTTTAGAAAAGCCTGAAAATTTGGTTTGGTCGCGTAGCGCGAAGCGCGGAACGACCAAACCAAATTTTCAGGCTTTTCTAAACTCGAAATTTTACTTCATGCGCTACGCGCAAAAAACACTTTTTTGAGAGAAGTTCACTTGCTCACAATATTTTACAGTTTTTAGTGTTTTATACGCGTGGCGCATGAAGTAAAATTTCGAGTTTAGAAAAGCCTGAAAATTTGGTTTGGCCGCTCCGCGCTTCGCGCTACGCGACCAAACCAAATTTTCAGGCTTTTCTAAACTCGAAATTTTACTTCATGC
The DNA here is from genome assembly GCA_932526585.2 of Philonthus cognatus. NCBI lineage: Eukaryota > Metazoa > Arthropoda > Insecta > Coleoptera > Staphylinidae > Philonthus > Philonthus cognatus. The sequence goes on along the minus strand of OW052247.1, from coordinate 48,817,017 downwards.
TTAACCTGGGAGTGGAAAACACTCGCTTAAAGCTTTAAATTAAACTCTTTAAAAACAACGTATGCATATGTATGATAATAATAAATATTTGATGTTGCATGTTCGAAATATTATAATTTGGAGTAACTTTGAACATGATAATAAAATACATATTAACACTTTTCAATTGTATATACACAGCGACATCTATTGCTATTGAATAAAATATATTCAGCAAGTCTGCAACTATTAAAAAAATTGACTCATATTGTAAATGTATCTGCATAAATAAATTTCACAATCTTTCATCAGCCTTTCGAAAAAATTATAAAGTAAAATGAATTCCCGCGTATCAATCCCAGACAGTTTTCTTCGAATCGAGTGCAGTGGTATCTAATTATGAAATGAAACGTTTCGCCGGTTCCAAGTGGGTGTGCATAATTGCCACAATTTTCGAAAAAATTGTCGTCCGCCGTGGTATCCCTCTTTTGGCAGCCCGGGTCATTCATTTCCACTTAAGTCACGGACGATTTCATTTTTCCCAGACGGTACGTCTCTGAAGTTTTCCACGTAATGTTTATTTACTTTGAAGCTATTATTAATGCTGGGATCATTTGGAAAATATTTTCGCTGGGCGCTCTCTTAGACTATTTGGCTGGGTTTTATTTCTAGAAAAAAAAACTGGTGTGAATAATTAATGATTTATAGTCCGTTAATGTGAAACACTTTTATTTGTCATATAAATTAAAATAAAATAATATTAAAACACTTAACTTTGTTTTACCACTTTAATTAACTTTTTACAGTGACTATAGTTTCGACTACAAGCTAGTCATTATCAAACTCAGTTTGATAATGACTAGCTTGTAGTCGAAACTATAGTCACTGTAAAAAGTTAATTAAAGTGGTAAAACAAAGTTAAGTGTTTTAATATTATTTTATAAAGATGTACCACAAAGTGAACGCCAACCAAATCAAAGATTAAATTAAAATAGTCCGGTTTCACCAACTCAGTTAAATCTTATCCAAAGATTTATTTGATACTCCCTTTTGTGATTTATTTCAGGTGAAAAATAGCTGTTTTAGATCAAAATATAGGCTTGTGGTAGGTTAAAATATAACTTTGTCACTGATGTGTCCTAGTTCAAAGTAATAATAAAAAAAGATAATTTTTTTTATAATCATGAATGAAATTGCTAATACTTAGTTGTAGAATACTTTAAAATCTTAATATTACGATTTTTTTGCAATCTACAACAAATTACTAAATCACACATTTATTAAAACAACTATTTCCGAGGCTAATACCCCGATGGACACTGGATTATACAATAAGTTTTTTTTTGGTCAACATTGTATCAAGAAAAATAAAATTACAACTGGATCAATCGGTATCAACAAGTGGAAATTCAGGGATTTGAATTCTTATAGGAGCTTTCAGTGGTATACCACAAGGATCCACTGTTTGTTGTATTTATCAACAATGTTTGCTCATTATATTCTACCAGGGTTGTTAAAAAAACATTTTTTTTTTCATTTTAATTAAAACAAACAGTTTTTTTAATAAAACGTGTTTTTTTTCATTGAAATAGCGTTTAAAACATTAACAATTAAAAACATGTTTAAAGCGTGGTTAAAACACGTTTAGAACGTATTTAAAACAGAACATACAGAGCATTTTTCTTTTGAGTATATACATCCCGATAATTACAACGTTTTTTAAATTTGTGGGAATTCGTTGTTTAAAAGCGATTAATTTGAAGCTTTTAATGAGTGTTTTCCACTCAAATTAGGCTTTTCTAAACTCGAAATGTTACTTCATTCGCCACGCTTAAAAACACTGATTTACAGTGAAGTCCAAAAAACACACGCATACAACAACGATTATAGGCAACCTAATATACGTTAGAGTTATTGGGTTGCCTATAATCACTGTTTTAAACAGTTTGTTCAGCGCAGAATTTGACTCACGTTTTATTCACATTTACATATTGGATTGGTAAAACCGTATACTTTAAAGTTTGCGATATTTTAATATTTTATACGTGTGGCGCATGAAGTAAAATTTCGAGTTTAGAAAAGCCTAATTTGGATTGGCCGCTCCGCTTCGCTACGCGGCCAATTCAAATTCTTAGGCTTTTCTATACTCGAAATTTTACTTCATGCTCAGTCTGGGAGTGGAAAACCCTCGTCTAAAAATTCAAATTGAAATCTTTTTTACTGTGTATGCATATGTATACCTGAAATAAGAATTCTCTGTATTTAAAAATCACATTTAGGTACACATTTTTGATATTATCTTGTAACAAAATGTTTAATAATGTAATTTGAAATATGTTCCACAATTTAGCTAATATTTAAACATGTAAACAAAAAATCCTAATGAAGTAGTATAAAATATAATTTAGAAAATTTAAAATAATAAAAAAAAAACGTTTAAAACAAATTTAACATTTAAAACATGGTTAAAACAAAACCGTATAAAACACGACGGCTGTTTATACATGTTTAAAACACTGTTTTAAAACAAAGTGTTTTAAACATAACAACCCTGTTTTGTAGGTGTTCTGTTGTATGCTGACGACATCAAATTGTATAGAGCAATCAATAGTGTTGACGGTTGTTTCCAGCTTCAAAGTAATTTGATTTTTTTAATAAAATAATTACACCAACACACAAAAAATGTTTTTGATGTGCGACGGTATTGACCCATCAGGCCATGTTTGTTAAGATTCCAATACACCAAAAAATCATTTGCGAGGTTTTGGTTAGCTTTCAATTTTTATATTTTACAAAAGGAATGTGCTTTATTTTTGAAATCGATATATTTTTCTCAGAACCTCGTTTTGGAAGTTTTCATCGAATACTCGATGTTGTGCTTTGTTTCAAGCTTTTTTACAGTCAAATTTGGGTTATCTGAGTCAAAATACTTTTAATATAATGGTTCTGAAAGAAAATTTATTGGTTTCAAAAATAAGCACATTCCTTTTGCAAAATATAAAAATTGGGAGCTAACCAAGACCTCGCAAATTATTTTTTTGTCAATTGGGATCCTAACGAATATAGCTTGATAGGTCTATACCGTCATACTTAAAACCATTTTTTTTTGTGTGTCGGTGTTATTTTATAAATTCCTCTTGTTCCTTTCATGAACACCCTATAAAGAAAGAGTAAATTAATAGAAAATGTCGTAATGAGTTGCAGTAGAGATGAAGTCAATTAAATATGTCCCTGCAACTATCTTTAGGAGAAAATGAATGCAAAATAGAATACAGACATTGTAGACATCAAAAGTATTGAACTGACTTTACCAGATGCTGCTAAAATGTACATTTATACAATTTTGGACATATGCTGTTTATAAAATCAACGCCTCAATTGATTTCATAAACAGCATATGTCCAAAATTGTATAAATCAACATTTTAGCATCATCTGGTAGAGTATTTTTTAAGCTATCCGATGTTCTAAGTACTTCTTTAAAAACCACATGTGTACAAAGTTACAACGCTATAAATTCTAGCTGATTCGGCAAAAACAGCATAAGTCCACATCGTTTCTGAGAAAAATAGCACTTATCCTAGACTTAGCTCCAGTAAAAATCTAAAACCTAATGAAATTTCTCGAAAACACCCAGTTTTAAAAAAAATCTTTTTGGATAATAGTTGCAGCAATGGATATAGACAGTCAGAAGTACAGAACGAAGATAACAGCAGTGAGTGTGAGGATTAGGCGTCATTTCAATTTTTTCAGTGTAGAAAATAGTTTATATCCAAGAAATTCATTTTCAGTTACTAATGATTATTTTATGTTAGTTTATTTCGTAAAATAAACAAGTTGATTGCAACATTGTGTATGTTTCTGGTAAAAACAACATAAATCCAACTGTTTTTTCTTATTTTATCTTAATACAAGTAAACTGACTAAATGATTAATCACTTAATACTATCAGTTATCTATGGTAAGTGGTAAAATAATTCTAAAAATAAAAGTTGTTACAAGTGTTACAAGTGTAAACAGTTTTTTTGATTTTCTCAAAACGTAATTTTTGGACAAATGCTGTTTATGAAATAATCAACGACTCAATTTATCTTTGAACTGCAATTCAAAGTAACATTTTCATTGCTCTAATGTCTTTTTAAACTTATTTAAAGAAATAACTAACTGTTTAATTTTGCAAATTAACTCTTATTTTCAAACATACTTTTAAATAATTGTTTTTTACACAATTTCTGGATTCCCGAGTTCATTTTTAAACATACTTGTAAATAATTGTCTTTCATACAATTTCCGGATTTCCGAATTTGTTATTTTCTGGTTTCTTGAGTTATTATTTTTGACAACTTTCTTATTGTCATGCAAGTAAATTTGATTTTATCATAGTTGTTAGAGAAAATGAGTGAATATGTAAGATTGACATTATCGGAACCGTGAATGTGTTTGATATTTGAATAATGCTCGATTTATACAGTAATAAGTCCACACTCTTTAGGGATATGCGTTGCGTGACCTGTCGAAAGGTTTGTTCCCGTTTGGAGCTGAATGCGAAGGGTGTTTACACATTCCATTATTTTTATTAGTTTAGCCAGGTACAGGAGGATACTACTCTATTCAATAAACACGCTTTTATATTGAAGAAAAAAAAAATCGCTAGGTCGAAAAAATCAATACGGAACAGCCTTGAATTATAGAAAATGTTCTAGCTTAAACCTATATTTACCATTAAAAGTTAACTTATATATAAAGGTCTTGGAATTAAAGTTATGTAAGTTAGTTTTGTATTAAATTAAACACGTCTACGAATGGTTGGCTATAGGGATTGTAAATTTACTAACTTTTTCAATTCGCGATAATTCGGTAAATTCGTCACAACCCATAACTTATCTATAAATCACAATACCCTTGTTTTAGACGTAAAAGTCATCAAATACATTAAATATCAATAACATTGAATGCTGGGCAGGATTCAAATGATTAGGAATTCGAATCCTGACTTTGAATCCTTCCAGAACAGAACTGGCAACCCGCGCCCCGCGGGCCCCATGCCTATCTAAGTGTTTTAATTTAAGCATTATTAACATTTTAAAAATACTCACTCAATTTTAAGTAATGAAAGCCCTTGTTTTAGACGTAAAAGTCATTAAATACATTGAACATCAATAACATTGAATGCTGGGCAGGATTCAAATGATTAGGAATTCGAATCCTGGCTTTGAATCCTTCCAGAACATATCTGGCAACCCGCGGGCCCCATGCCTATCTAAGTGTTTTAATTTAAGCATTATTAACATTTTTAAAAAACTCACTCAATTATAAGTAATGAAAGTTAGAGTGAAAGGGACCCTATTAAAACATCCACACTATTTTTTCCATCCGTAATGCTGGTCTTTTATCTACTTTTTGACGTCATTTTGATAATTCCTTTTAAATGAAAAACTAAAGCATGTACACTTCTGTTATTGCACAGAAGTGTACATACTTTAGTTTTTCATTTAAAAGAAATTATCAAAATGACGCCAAAAAGTAGATAAAAGACCAGCATTACGGATGGAAAAAAGAGTGTGGATGTTTTAATAGGGTCCCTTTCACTCTAACTTTCATTACTTAAAATTGAGTGAGTTCCTTTTAAATGAAAAACTAAAGTATGTACACTTCTGTGCAATAAAATTAAGCACACAAAATATGTTATAGTTTAAAACAGACATGACGAGTTTCCTAGTTACGAAAATATGTAAATATGCCAATTTCCTTAATGTCAAAATGCTTGTTATTTAGACAAGAATTCAAAAATTCGAATTCTAACTTAAATAAAAGATGGTTTTTCTATTTCGGCTTTGTTGTATTTATTATGAGCGTTTTTTTAAAAGGTCTTAGTTTTGATTTTTTTAGTAAAGGTGTTAGTTTCAAGTTATGGTATTTTATCATTTATTTGAACTGCTGCTAGGCAATTAACACAGACCCAAATTATACTACAACTAGAATATTGTGAAAAATAGTTATGAGACTTGTGCTCAATTTTATTGCACAGCAGTGTACGTACTCATATGTACAAAAAATGGAAACCCTAGAATTTACATTTAGTCAATATGTATTTTTGTTATCATTGAACATTTATAAATCGGCACTAACAGTCAACGAATTAAGGTTAGACAGGCATAATTGCAACACAGTTTTTTATGTGATTTTGTCGGGGTTTTAAATTTTTTGCTCCTAATTTTAATCCCTGTAATATTTCTTAGTTTCTATATTACAAAATGCAATTTACATTAAAAATAGTGTGCTTAATGTTATGCAAATTGTAAATATTTTCTTTAAAACCAATCGTGTTGGTTTTGTTTCCAATGCTCACTTTGCTGAAACAAAATAAACTCTGCTTTTCAAAATGTATTTTTTAGACATTCTTCAAAAAGACTATGTGAATGTTTTGATCAGGTCCTAGAATGAAATTTGGCTAAACAAGTTTTTATTTGCTTTCATAAAATTGACACAACCGTCACCGTTGCAAAGTTATCGCATGTAGCTCGTGAAAAGTTTGCGGGATTTGGTACAGTTCATTTGTTTTGACAAAATTGACATATCTGTCAACGTTTGTAGATAAGGTTAGAGCAAAACTTCATATCTGTGGCTTGGAGCTAAAAAGGCGAATGTAATTTTTTTTACAAAGTAAAATTATTGTTCAAAACATGAAATACATTATCAGATTCTATGCAAACATACAGGGTGTGATATTTAGTCTGTTTTCAGCGATTTTCAGTGTTAACATACAATTTTCTGTTCTTTACACGATAGGTGTATGTTATATAGTATAAGGATAAATAGAATATGTAGTCCTTTCAAAAACGTTTTTTTTTCCTTTTTGTGTATAATTAATGTAACGAATCAGATATTTAGTCTGTTTTCAGCGATTTTCAGTGATTTTCAGTGATTTTCGGTGATTTTCAGTGATTTTCAGTGATTTTCAGTGATAACACACAATTTTCTGTTTTTTAGACGAAAGGTGTATGTTATATGGTATAGGGATAATTAGAATATGTAGTACCTTTAAAGACGTGTATTTGTTTTCTTTTGATGTATATTTAGTGATTGTGGGAAATGCACAAAAGTAACCCGTTCGTCAGTCGTTGACAAATTTAAGCGAGTTTTCGGGAACCGCGAGGGCGAACAGATGCGCTGATGACAATGACATTGGACCGCTACTATTTACAACCTGAAACCGGTCCAAGTTTACTCTTCACTCCCGGCTACATTTGTAAACAAGCCAAATGAGAACATCAACAAATCAAACACCTCAACGTGAAAATTTCGCACACATTTTAGCCGTCCATTAAAAAAATCTCAAATATTGAACCCTAAATTATATACTCACTTAACAAACACATTAAGCAACAAAAAATAATATAAAATATGAAAAAAAACACCATACAGGCAATTTTTCTTTTAAGCATACATATGGATACGCTATTTTTAAAGAGTTTAATTTGAAGCTTAAAACGAGTGTTTTCCACTCCCAGATTAAGCATGAAGTAAAATTTCGAGTTTAGAAAAGCCTGAAAATTTGGATTGGTCGCATCGCACAGTGGCCGGAACGTAATAAAAATCTGATAAAGCTGCTTAAAAGCTTATAAACAGGGCTAACTTTTTCCGTATAAATGGCCTTGGTAGCATAAACAAAACTTCAGTACAAATAATTTGTTCTCTCAAAAAACGCAAAAATCGCGTTTTTTCAAACATTTTATTGAATTTAATCGATTATAAAATGAAAACAACGATAGATAGCTTACATAAGAAAATATCTTGCGTTGTTTTAAAGTTACAGTGAAAAAACTAAAAAAAATCTTTTTTTCTATCATAACCTCAAAAACGAAGTCTCAGGGGTTTGATAGCTTTTTTCGTACTGTTTTACAACCAAACAATGAAAACTTGTCGGTCTATGTATAAGGAAAAAGAAAAAATGTTTTTCCGCTAGTGATATTTTACTTCGTATTCAGCGCGCCATTTTTGATCCGGCATATCGAACCGGTACTTTAGTTCAATTGAGACAATATTTGGGTTGTCAGAGACCCAAAAATTTCCTTTTCTTACATAACCAAACAATAATATCAACATTATCGATTTTTGAACACTTTTTTTCCGTTCCGGCCACTGTGCGTCGCGCGTAGCGCTACGCGACCAAACCAAATTTTCAGGCTTTTCTAAACTCGAAATTTTACTTCATGCGCCACGCGTATTCAACACTGAACACACTGAAATAATGTGAACACATGAACTTCACTTGAAATCAGTGTCTTATACGCGTGGCGCATGAAGTAAAATTTCGAGTTTAGAAAAGCCTGAACATTTTTAGGCTCTTCTAAACTCAAAATTTTACTTTATACTTAATCTGGGAGTGGGAAACACATTAATAACCCTATAATAAATGATATTCTTGTTAGGGTTATGTAAAGTGTTAGTTATAGATTAGTAGTAGTTTTATTTCTCTATCTTTATTATTTTTAAAAAAATTTATACAAGGAGTTTTTCTTTTAAGTATACGTGTGCCAATTACAGCGTATACACTGTGAATCTTCAGATATTCGCTGTTTTTTCAAAGAGTTCAATGTGAAGCTTTAATCGAGTGTTTTCCACTCCCAGACTAAGCATGAAGTAAAATTTCGAGTTTAGAAAAACCTGAAAATTTGGTTTGGTCGCTCCGCGAAGCGGAGCGACCAAACCAAATTTTCAGGTTTTTCTAAACTTGAAATTTTACTTCATGCGCCACGCGTATAAAACACTGATTTTCTTTTAAGTATACATATGGATACGCTATTTTTAAAGAGTTTAATTTGAAGCTTAAAACGAGTGTTTTCCACTCCCAGATTAAGCATGAAGTAAAATTTTGAGTTTAGAAAAGCCTGAAAATTTGGTTTGGTCGCGTCGCGCGTAGCGCTACGCGACCAAACAAAATTTTCAGGCTTTTCTAAACTCGAAATTTTACTTCATGCGCCACGCGTATTCAACACTGAACACACTGAAATAATGTGAACACGTGAACTTCATTTTAAATCAGTGTCTTATACCCGTGGCGCATGAAGTAAAATTTCGAGTTTAGAAAAGCCTGAACATTTTTAGGCTCTTCTAAACTCAAAATTTTACTTTATACTTAATCTGGGAGTGGGAAACACATTAATAAACCTATAATAAATGATATTCTTGTTAGGGTTATGTAAAGTGTTAGTTATAGATTAGTAGTAGTTTTATTCCTCTATCTTTATTATTTTTAAAAAAAATTATAAAAGGAGTTTTTTTTTTAAGTATACGTATCCCAATTACAGCGTATACACTGTAAATCTTCAGATATTCGCTGTTTTTTCAAAGAGGTCAATGTGAAGCTTTAATCGAGTGTTTTCCACTCCCAGACTAAGCATGAAGTAAAATTTCGAGTTTAGAAAAACCTGAAAATTTGGTTTGGTCGCTCCGCGAAGCGGAGCGACCAAACCAAATTTTCAGGTTTTTCTAAACTCGAAATTTTACTTCATGCGCCACGCGTATAAAACACTGATTTCAAGTGAAGTTCAAGTATCCTACTAAAGCAGTATGCTAAATATGTATATTGAGAACTGCGGATCAAATCAATGTTTGAAACGCGTGGCGCATGAAGTAAAATTTCGAGTTTAGAAAAGCCTGAAAATTTGGTTTGGTCGCGTAGCGCTACGCGCTACGCGACCAAACCAAATTTTCAGGTTTTTCTAAACTCGAAATTTTACTTCATGCTTAACCTGGGAGTGGAAAACACTCGTTTAAAGTTTCTAATTAAACTTAAAAAAAAACAACAAATATCTGATTTACAGCATAGATTTATACCTAAAAGAAAAATGTACAAAATGTGTCCTAAATAAACTGATTTAATTAAGTATTCTTTCTTGGTTTGTTATTTGTAAATTTCCCGACTTTATCATGTTTTTTGTTGGTAAATTTGTGAAGCAAAACCGTTTTGCTGATTATTTACCGATAAATGTCAATATCGATTATTTACCGATAAATGACAAATATATTGTTTTACGGGTAAAAATCATTAAATACATATTAACGAAATTGTACACCCCTTGCTTATACTTGTACGGTTTTAGTGTTTATATTTTTTTAATGATTCCTATCTCCTATTGTTATTCTGAGTAATTTTAATTAATTGATATTTAAAACGCATCAGTTACAAATGGCCATCAAGTGAAGTAATTTAATGCTTTAGACTTAATTAATTCGAATTGTTTGAAGAGTGAAAATGGATAATTCATTGTCACATCACGAAACGTCTAAACGACAAAACAACGCTTAAGTCCCAGGTGTGCGCGCGTCCGTGGATTAAGTGCACTTAATTACCCTCCGGTCCGTCGTTTAAGCGCGCAATTGTTGAATTTGCGGAAGTTATACACATCGATAATTGCCTGTATGCATTATTTATAACACATATGCAACGGGTGTGCACGTAAACATAATTTACAAACATTAGGGCTAGGCATTATTGGAACAGAAACAGCTGATCTTGTTTGTTTAGCCTTGGAGGCCAGCCTCGGCGGACTAACCACTCTATGAATATTTATAGGCATATGTATTCATTTCGCCGCGCGCGCGCTTTTTTCTTCCGCGCCGGGGCTCTACTGGAAAATTATTGTAATTTCATTTACATCAAAGCGGAATTAAATATGCTTTATTTCGGAAAAAATAAAAGAGGGAATGGGAAATTCGGCGGGATGAAAGCGGCGCGGCGCGATTCGTTAAATACCATTTGAAACATTTTTCATTAATCCGGATCTGCCGGGCCGGCGTTTTCCGCAAATGTGCTTAATTAAAAATCCCTCGTAGCTCGTTTTCCTGTGATCTTCGCCGGAAAACTAATCTAAATGATTATACATTTCATACATAAAGATGATTGCGACTTTTTGAAAAGATGTTGGAGGATAATAAAAAGAGGAGCGCTCAGCATTGATGGGATTTCTATAAGAAAAAGTTGTTCAATTCGTTATAAATTTGAATATTGTTAAAATGGAATTAATAGAAATGTCAATATACTTACTCATATTGCTTTTAGATGAAAATTATTCACATTATTTGTTACAAAGAAATCAATTCAGGTATTATATAACTTCCTCTAGTAATTTATTTCTTATTTAAAAAAAAATGTACATGTATAACATAGTATGTGCTTTTTTATATACAGGGTGAGTTTTTTTTCGATGTTCTCTATGGGGATCTCGGAAACTATAAGAGATAGAAAAACGGTTAGATGGGGAAAGAAGTGTAGTTTTATAGGACGAATAAAATGACACTTTCAAAATATTTGAAAAAGTCAAGGGTAACTAGATATTTTGAATAAAGTAAAATGTGTCAATTTTTTGAAATCAATATATCTCTATTATTATCATAGATAGAAAAAAACTGTAGAGGACAAAGTTGTAGAAAATTTTACACAGATTAATAACAAAAAATCAAATGGGCGAAATTTTTCGCTCATATTTTGGGAGATATAACACAAACTTATCTTTTTTTAAATGGAAACAATAGTTGGCTATGGCCTCATTGGAAAGGTTATTTTTTTCCCTTTAATCCGTTATAACATATGCCATAGTTATTTTTAAAATAAAATAAGTTATAGTCGTTTTAATTTTTCCATACACCAAAAAATAGTTAGCCATGAAAAAGACAAAAGTAAAACAATTGCGGTTGTTTATAGCAACGAAATCAATATTTAATTTATTATCTTTCTTTAGATTTGTCAAAAGCAACACAAAGTAAAATAATTCCAAAATTATCAAAATAATAATAGAAGAAAATTTTAAGTATTACATAAGATGCTCAAAAAGTCCACCATTATTATTATGGCATAAAGTACATCTTTTTAAAATCGAATTTGTGGCTTTTTTGACTTTTCTTCTGTCAATAGAATTAAATGTTTCAAGTACAGCTAGTCTAAGATCCTCCACGGATTGATATGATTGTTGATACACTTTGTTCTTCACATAACCCCACAGAAAAAAGTCTAAAACGGATAGGTCGGGTGATCTAGGTGGCCATAGGATTGGTCCATTTCTTCCCACCCATGAATTAGGAAAAGCATTATTTAAATAGTTTCGCACAGCCAACTTGCTATGAGGTGGAGCTCCGTCGTGTTGAAACCGCTTCAATCTTACCCGTACTGATAAATTTAAATCATCGAGCATATCTTCAAATGTTTCTTGAAGAAAACGAAGGTAATCATTTCCATTCAATGTGTTATCAAAAATATATGGGCCGAGAATTCTCGATCCGAACACACCGCACCATACATTAAATCCAAATTTAATTTGTGGTCTACGTTGTGCAACTTCTCGTGGATTCTCTTGACTCCAAACATGTTCATTGTGCCGGTTAAAAATCTCACAATTAGTAAATCGCGTTTCATCTGTCCAAATTATTTTTGTAGGAAACGTATTATCCTCTTGGCACATGTTTTTGTACCACATACAGAAGACCATTCTCTTATTGGTATCACCGTCATGTAAATTTTGTGAAATTGATACCTTATATGGGTGATATTTGTGTTTTTTCAAAACTCGTACTACAGTCCGTTGAGATATGCTTGCTTCTGTTGCAATTTGTCTGGTCGATGTGGATGGATCTATCATCGCCAATGCTAATACGTTTTTCTCAAGTTTCGGCTTTGTAAGGGATCCGTATTCACCCAAATTGTGGTAAATTCTTCTGAATGTTAGTAAAGATGGCTGCCGACGATCGATATATTGATTATAATATTGTTCTGCAGCATCCGCAGCGTTTTTATTACACTGAATGTAACAAACAAGCATATCACGCTTTTCTTCGTTGGAAAAATTCATTATCACTTTAAAAAACTTTCAACACCAAATAAATACAAAACAAACTTATCGAAACAAACCAAATATGGAAATGAATTAATATGTGTTTAGAATAAACAACTGCAATTGTTTTACTTTTGTCTTTTCCATGGCTAACTATTTTTTGGTGTATGGTAAAATTAAAAACGAATGTAACTTACTTTATTTTAAAAATAACCATGGCATATGTTATATCGAATTGAAGGGAAAAAAATAGCCCTTTTAATAGTCATAGCCAACTATTGTTTCTATTTAAAAAAAGGTAAGTTTGTGTCATATCTCCCAAAATATGGGCGATTTTTTTTTTGATTTTTTGTTATTATTCTGTGTAAAATTTTCTACAACTTTGTCCCTTACAGTTTTTTTCTATCTATGATAATAATAGAGATATATTGATTTCAAAAAATTGACACATTTTACTTTATTCAAAATATCTAGTTACCCTTGACTTTTTCAAATATTTTGAAAGTGTCATTTTATTCGTCCTATAAAACTACACTTCTTTCCCCATTTAACCGTTTTTCCATCTCTTATAGTTTCCGAGATCCCTATAGAGAACATCGAAAAAACTCACCCTGTATAACCGATGTAAGATTTACTTTGTCATTATCATTTATTTATTACAAATCATCTAACAAATGGCGTCATATTAATAACGACTATGGTATGTAACAATACCTTATACAGCGTGTAAACGAACTACTGTACAGGCTCTCTAGCACATAAGGGGCAGCGTTTAAATAAACAATACCTGCATTTGAAATTACCATACCTTTAGTAGATAGCTCACAAATAATTATTAAAAATAATTAATAATAATAGGCCACATGTTTGTGGTATCTGGTATACGCGCACATTGCGTATTTTAAGAGAGATTCCACATAGACTGGTAGTTTTTAAACGATTTTGATATCGAATTACACCATCCAGAGAAAAGTGGGTCAGATTGTGAAGAATTATATCTATGTTGTTATTGTGATTTTTTTTATACGTGACCCAGTTTCATCTAGTAATTCTAGACAGTGTGTGTGTGTGTAGTGCGTGCTAAGTGATTTATACGTCTCGATAGTGCGTGCGAAGTGATTTATGCGCCTCGCAGTAGTAAAAGTAAATAAAAAATACAACAACTTACGCATCCACGAAAAATATCATGAACACAGGTAACCAGAAGTTCTCAAAAAGTAAAAAATGCATGAAAAATTATGAAAAATCCAATATTTTTTTCCGATTTTATTTTTGCTGCAATTGGTGTCAAAATATTTTGTGTATACGCCCTTAAGAGGATGTACATTAGTTCGATTACACGCTGTATATGGTATCGATACTAGTCATATATCGGAAATGGAAATATCGATAAAATTATCGATTTTTTTGCATGAAAATATCGATATATATCGAACATCCCTAACTCAGGGCCCTAAATAACTTGGATAACATCCCCGTAAAGGAAGTAACATTTTTTTCAGTCTACAACGCGATAAAATGAGCATTCCTGTGGGCCGGTTAATGAGGCCTAGGTGTGCAAAAGCCTGTCGCGAACACGCAAACAGGCTGCTGAAGATCACCAGCGGGAAATACACTCAGGTCGTCTTCTGTAATTGGCACACAGGTCATTCATGATTATTCACCATTTGATGTTTAAAACTTCGCTTCGCTTGGTAATTATTTTTAAATTGTCATGTGTATATAGTTGCTGGTATGATTAAATTAGAACTGAGTGTATGAAATGAATACTGTGTATTCACAATGACAATTCTTACCTCCCAAGTAGTAATTAAGACGGTAATTCAGTTTTTTCAGCGAGCAAAAGGCAATTACGGCCGCCTCGGCCAACTCACGATGCAGATTTCCTCTCTGCATAAGGGACCCGGTGTACCTTTTAAAGGGAACTATGTCGTTCGTTTCAGGTGTCGGCGTATATGGCCTGTGCATAAACAAACGGCGCATATTTCATTAGAGGAATATTCCTAGCCATACGACATAACAGAACTACCAAATAGGGGATGGTCCATATATGCAAAATCAAGATTTACTGCGGCGAGTACGAGGAAGCGGATTATCCCTAACCGGCCGCCGCAGCACCGGCCAATAATTATCCATTATTGTGCGGTAATTATTAGCGATTTATTTATGGTTTAATTACGCAATTATCGACAGGCATCTGAGGTCTTGTAATTGGTGCTAATACGACATGTTTCCTTGTTGATTTTTCGCCTATGATACCATCAGAGAAATATCCTGGGTATTACAAAACAACTGCTTACTTTACAGTGAGACATACAATATGTCTTCGTTGTAGATTGGTGAGCAATTTAAATAAATTTGTGTACGATTTCTTTGTAGCTTTGCAAGAGGTGTAAGAGTAAAAGCAACATTAATTCCTTAATCTCGGGCGAATAAATCTGCGCGGAATTTACAAATCCTCGTGCTAATATCTCGTGGGGGCCCAGTAGTGCCGGTGGCGTGTTTTCGGTGGGCGAATTTAGTGAATTTAGAGCCGTTCGTATTCAGGCGGCGGAGGCCCAGGAGAAGAATTATCGACCTCTCGGCATAATGGTAGTCTAGTGTGTCGCATCTGCATGGCACGGTAATCGGCCGGTCACGATTTATTCGCCTATAAAGCAGATTCTTTGGGTCTTACACGGGGACTTCATTAAGGTCCGCAAGATGCATAGTCCGCATTATTGCCTACGTTTACGTCCCGACCGCCATAAATTCATTCAACAGCCTCAATATTATCAACTGCATTAGTCTTATCTCGGCCCTTCTACCGCCCCCGCTTTTTTTCCGCCCTTCGCTCCCTTTTCCCGGCCGAGGGAGCTTTATGCGGGTCCCTTCACACGGCTTCCTGGATAATTCGGGTAGTTTATATGCGAATCCGTGATTGGTGTCCAAGCCGGATCAGGTTTATCAATTTTATTGCTTCTTATCTACATCGATGCACATCCATTCATTTCAGACCTCTGCTTTCAACAATATTTACAAAATTGGTAATAAACAGCATATTAAAGCTACTAGACACGACATACAAGGAATTTTTCCTTTGAGTATACATACTTCTATACAGAGAGTTTTATGTAACACCGAACATTTTCATAACGAAAATTTTTCGTTTAAGTATCCATATGCATACGTTCCATATTATTCGATGCTCGGCTTATTAAAATAATTTAATTTGAAGCTTTAAGCGAGTGTTTTCCACTTCCAGGCTAAGCATGAAGTAAAATTTCGAGTTTAGAAAAGCCTGAAAATTTGGTTTGGTCGCGTAGCGCAAAGCGCGAAGCGGCCAAACCAAATTTTCAGGCTTTTCTAAACTCGAAATTTTACTTCATGCGCCCTCGGTACAAAACACTGACATATTACGAAGTTTTAAAAACACACCGATAAACTTTACATTGAATCAGTGTTTTGTACCGGTGGCGCATGAAGTAAAATTTCGAGTTTAGAAAAGCCTGAAAATTTGGTTTGGCCGCTCCGCGCTTCGCGCTACGCGACCAAACCAAATTTTCAGGCTTTTCTAAACTCGAAATTTTACTTCATGCTTAGCCTGGGAGTGGAAAACACTCTCTTAAAGCTTCAAATTTAATTCATTAATTAAACTGAGCATCGGAAAATGTGCAACGTATGCATATGGATGCTTCAAAGAAAATTCTCGTTATGAAAATGTTCGGCGTTACATAAAACTCTCTGTATATACATTGTTAATGTTCAGGCATTCGTTGTTTTTGAAATGCGAATAATTTGAAGCTTCTAATGAGTGTTTTTCAAATTAGGCTCGAAATTTTACTTTATGCGCTACATGTATAAAACACTGATTTATTCTAAAGTTTAAAGTCCTACACATACACTCACCAAGAAAGTGTACATGTTCTATTTTGTGAGATACGACATTTACCATTTTAATTTGACACATGATTTTTATCTCAAATTTCCTTCTATTTAAAGGTGTAAAAAACCAATACGGCATCCATAAGAAAAAAATAACTTTCATGTCATATCTTGAAAATGAGACACTGTAGAAATTCTTGATAAACTTTAAAAATATACAGGGTGCCCGTTTTTGGAGCTTAAGCATGGGGATCTCGGTTATTTGAAGAGATACAAGGTCGGTTAAATTAGGGCAAAGTTGCCCAATCCGGAGTATAACATTATTATGTTATACTCCGGATTGGGCAACTTTGCTCTAATTTAACCGACCTTGTATCTCTTCAAATAACCGAGATCCCCATGCTTAAGCTCCAAAAACGGACACCCTGTATATTTTTAAAGTTTATCAAGAATTTCTACAACATTATTATGTTATACTCCGGATTGGGCAACTTTGCTCTAATTTAACCGACCTTGTATCTCTTCAAATAACCGAGATCCCCATGCTTAAGCTCCAAAACGGACACCCTGTATATTTTTAAAGTTTATCAAGAATTTCTACAGTGTCTCATTTTCAAGATATGAAACGGTATTCCGTTTTGAAACATAAAATATTCCGAATACTTCCAAAGATATCCAAAAAAAAAATCGAAATTTTCAAAAAACGTTTTTATTTTTTTGCGAGACTATTTGAAGAGATCCTTTAAAACAATTTACACTTCACCATTGCCACTTTGTACGCTCTACAACGTGGTGATATCATAATAAAAATTCGACGTTTCGATATTTGTCAAACATCATCAACTTTGTTATTTCTTATGGGCGCCATCTTTGATTTTTACATTTTCAAATACAGTTTTTTGTTCTGATTACGGTGATGTGTCATGTGTTGGGGATTGGTCTAGCGGTTTGATGGAAACCAGTTTTTGCAAAGAGTGCCTTGGAAATGACAGCTACACTTTTGTTTAATAAGGTAATTTTTGACACTTCGACTGAATTTCGCTTCTCCTGACCTACAGTTACAAAACTAGTATAAATTTATAACAAAATGCCGTTTTAAGTTGAAGAAAAACGCGATATGCTAGAACTTCATTACGGATCGCATTGAAATGTGCAAGTTACTTCGGATGTGTTCGGATATGTTCAGCGGTATCCAGAAAGACAACAACCTGCTCAAAATTATTTTCTGATTCTTCATAGAAATTTAGCTGAATGTAGTGCATCTTCTAAGCCTAGAAGACGTGTTCATAGGCCCAACGGAAATGAAATAAAAATGTTAGATGCAATAAGTAAAATGTTAAAACCTGAAAAACAATAAACAGGTTTAAATTTAATTCTCCATTACATTCAAAATAATTTTTCTACTTTGACAAGGGCTATAGCTCAATAAAATGAAAGATACATTCATTTCTTCTGCTGTAGGAATTGTCGAAGTAGAGTAGAGAGTCTTGAAAAATCGTCCCTTTAAAATTCACATCACGCAAGTCTTGCATCCAGGAGACACTGAACGAAAAAGAAGTTTTGTAGGAACATCATGACGCCGTTATTGCAAAATCCTCATTTTCTTTCTAACGTGATATTCACGAATGAGTGCAAGTTTACCAACACAGGCATGTTCAATCGTCACAATGAACGTGTATGGTCCGTTAAAAATCCACACGAGCACCAAGGACGACTATCTATGGGTTAGTTTATTTGGCGATAAGATCATTGGCCTGTACATTAACGAACACAATTTGACTGCAGATGGGTATTTGCACTTTTCAATGACCTTCCCGATCGATTACATCGATGAAAACGTTTGCCTCAACCACCTAAATAACCTTTGGTTCCAGCAAGATGGAGCTCCACCACATAACGCTAGGAAAGTGTCTGATTACTTGTCTGAAATATTTCCCGATAGAGTCATTTCAAATAGAGGAGACGTACGTGGGCCGGAACGTTCGCCAGATCTTTCTCCATTAGATCATTATTTATGGGGAGCTATAAAATACATAATTTATAAATCTGTACCCACCGATATCAATGACTTGCGAAAAAAGAGCATTTCAACTTTAAGGACCAAAATAAGAAGAAGGGATGTTTTAAGATCAATATAAAATTTAAGAAGACGCATACAGGCGCATATGCTTAGAGATAGAGGGTGAGCCATTCGAACACCTCTTATAATTGTTTTTTAATTTATTCGTTTCTCATGCTCTAGTTTCAATTAATGTTATGAATTTGAATAATATTTTTGTACTCATTATATCTTATAATAAAATATGAATAGAAAACAATTTTGCATTAGTTTTGTATTATTCTTTAATAAATTACTTTATTAAACAAAAATGTAGCTGTCATTTCCAAGGCACTCTTTGCAAAAACAGGATTTTTGGCATTTCTATCAACCTGCTAGACCAAACTCCAACACATGACATCACTGTAATCAGAAAAGAAAGCTGTATTTGAAAAAGTAAAAATCCAAGATGGCGCCCATAAGAAACAACAAAGTTGATAATGTTTGCCGAAAATCGAAACGTCGAATTTTTATTATGATATCACCACGTTGTAGAGCGTACAAAGTGGCAAAGATAAAGTGCAAATTGTTCTCTTCAAATAGTCTCGCAAAAAAAATAAAAACGCTTTTTGATAATTTCGTTTTTTTTTCGGATATCTTTGGAAGTAGTCGGAATATTTTATGTTTCAAAACGGCATTATGTTATACTCCAAATTGGGCAACTTTGCCCTAATTTAACCGACCCTGTATCTCTTCAAATAACCGAGATCCCCATGCTTGAGCTCCAAAAACGGGCACCCTGTATATAGGTTTTTAATTTAAATTCATTTTTCGACCATTTTCGGCTTGATGCCATTTTCAAAAATGATTTACTAAAAAAAAGTTAACGATAAACTTTAAAAAGTCTGTATTTTTGGAAACATTAATAAATCATGTCATTTTTATAATTAGAGTAAAAGTTCAATGTACGATTACGATATTAACGAAATAAAACACATCCTATAATTTCGTATGATTTGTGGTTCATTAAATAAATGCTAGTTTTCAGAGAGGATTTGCTTTTCTCTCGCTACCGTTCCGTCTCGGACAATTTCGACAGAACGCGTTTATTCGGACGTGTCGTGAAATTACGAAACGTACGGAACGGTGAAACGGTAAAACTCCAACACGGCCGGAGTCATTAATTCGGCTTAGAGGCTTGAATAATTAAACGCACTCTTAAATTGATACGATTTAAACGAATCCACGCCGGCGAGATTTTCAAAATCGGTCGGTTCCCAGAAAATGTAGTTTTATAAAACGGTTTTTCTGGGTAGAGAATTTTAGATAAGGATTTATTAGATGGGAATGTTTTAGGAGGTTGTTTTTATTTTTGAGCTTGGTTTCTGGATAGAGGTAGATTGAAATCGAGTGATGAGAGAGGATGTTTAGTTTGATCCAAATCTTAAACTTAATTATGATTAGGATCAAGTGAATGGGAGAGGTTGTGCCGTTTGATCCAAATCTTAAAGATAATTATAGCATAACAAGCGTTTGGAAATATTAGAAATGTAATTATGAATTTGTTTTTTTTTTAGTTTTTATGAAGTAATTCTTTAATTATACAATTTGTTGTTTTACTGTAAACATTGTTTAAACTCTCATTATGCCTCTCAGTGGTGTAGATAGCATTCTTCGATGATGTAGCGGGGGGAGATTTACCTTAGTATTTTGTTTCATAAAATTATTTTTTGAAAGTTTTACAAAAACAAGTGAAAAAGTAGTTATACAGAGAGTTTTATGTAACACCGAACATTTTCATAACGAGAATATTTCTTTTAAGTATACATATGCATTTCGTTGTACATTTTCCGACGCTCGGTTTATTAAGAGAATTCAATTAAAACTGTAAACGAGTGTTTTCCACTCCCGGGCTAAGCATGAAGTAAAATTTCGAGTTTAGAGAAGCCTGAAAATTTGGTTTGGTCGCGTAGCGCGAAGCGCGGAGCGGCCAAACCAAATTTTCAGGCTTTTCTAAACTCGAAATTTTACTTCATGCGCCACCGGTACAAAACACTGACATATTACGAAACTTATAACACACCGCTAAACTTTACATTGAATCAGTGTTTTGTGCCGGTGGCGCATGAAGTAAAATTTCGAGTTTAGAAAAGCCTGAAAATTTGGTTTGGCCGCTCCGCGCTTCGCGCTACGCGACCAAACCAAATTTTCAGGCTTTTCTTAACTCGAAATTTTACTTCATGCGCCACCGGTACAAAACACTGACATATTACGAAGCTTAAAACACACCGCTAAACTTTACATTGAATCAGTGTTTTGTGCCGGTGGCGCATGAAGTAAAATTTCGAGTTTAAAAAAGCCTGAAAATTTGGTTTGGCCGCTCCGCGCTTCGCGCTACGCGACCAAACAAAATTTTCAGGTTTTTCTAAACTCGAAATTTTACTTCATGCTTAGCCTGGGAGTGGAAAACACTTGTTTAAAGCTTTAAATTGAATTCTCTTAGTAAACCGAGCGTCAGAAAATGTACAACGTTTACATATGTATACTTAAAAGAAATATTCTTGTTATAAAAATGTTCGGTGTTACATAAAACGCTCTGTATGTTTCACTAAGATTTTCCGACATTCGTTGTTTTTTTAGGTTCAAATTAAAACTTTAAACAAGCGTTTTCCCAGATTAATCATGAAGTAAAAATTTGATTTGGTCGCTTAGCGAAGCGAAGCGACCGAACCAAATTTTCAGGCTTTTCTAAACTCAAAATTTCACTTCATGCTTAGTCTGGGAATGGAAAACACTCGTTTGACGCTTTAATTTGAACTTTTTTCAACAAAAAACGAAGATTTATAGAATATACGCTGTAATTGGGATATCTATACTTAAACGAAAATTTCTCTTTATAAAAATAAAATAAAAATAATAAAAAGCTTATATTTAGTTCTTCTATTTTTTTAGACTCATGGGGTGAGATTGATCGCCTAAAAATGGAATATGTATACTTTTAAAAAGTGTGTATGTGATATTGCAAACTAGATTCCTCATTAAAAAGTGCCTCTACAATGTTAATTTGATAGTTTTTTTAATAAAAAATAAACTATATTTCAGAAATAAGTTTTTCGACAATATCTTAGATACAAAAAAGTATGTCAAATTTGATTTCAGATTTTTATTGGACCCTTTATTTCCTCAAATAACTAAGAAATTGCTGGGAAATCACCAGCAATATTTAAGAATGTGATAAATTCGTGTACAGGGTGTGCGTATTTGGTGGAAAAGTATCGGATTTTCCACCAAATACGCACACCCTGTACACGAATTTATCACATTCTTGAATATTGCTGGTAATTTCCCACAATCACCGGTGATTATGCATAACCCCCATTACATTATTCATTATTATCCCTGTTATTATAACACAAATAACACTTCTGGTGATTATCATTACTTCGATAGAGGAGAAAAACAGGATAAGATTTAATGTGAATGGGAAATCACCAATTCTCCGCGTAGTTTATTTATGAATAGAAATGGCGGCCATAACAATAAGTTAACGAACGAAATTCTGCCTTTTATTTGTGTTTCGAAACACAATTATTGGTAATCTGGTCGACTTTCCCTACATTTTTATCCGCCTAATGGTTATTATTATTACTAAATATTACCATGTTTGCGAACGCTCTATATATAAATATAACTATAAATTTGCTCGATATTATTCGATAATATAAACTCCAACCTTTTATTATGCACGTTTATAAAGTTATGTGAAAATAAATATAAATATACGCAAGTATTATAAAAGAATAACCACATTAACTTAAGGTATAATATTGTTTTATTATACAATAACTTTTCTGCGAACGTGCTAATGTTAAGTTTTATATTAACAAGAGAAATTTAATAATTATTTACGGGCAACGAAATATAAACCACAAAGCCGTATTTTGTGGCTAATCAAAATCGAATTAGCCATGTTGAAAATGGGTGATATTTTATATAATTATGTGCTAAATTGAAACGTTTAAATAATTTATTAAATTTACACTACACGATATAGTTAAAAAAAAGTCTATTAACCCATTAGGAGCCATTGGTGCATACACGCAACATTATTAATTTTATGTTAGTTAAATTACTAAATAAGTTAATTTGATATATTATATTATTTGAATTGACTTAAAAATGTATAAAGAATATCATTAATATTGTGTTATTTAAATATCTCGATTATTAATCATGTAAAAAATGTTTTTAGTGTATTTCTAACTTTACAATATTTCAATGTTTTGTACGCGTGGCGCATGAAGTAAAATTTCGAGTTTAGAAAAGCCCCGTGAAAATTTGTCTCGGGTCGCTAGCGCGACCCTCGACAAATTTTCTACGCGGGGCTTTTCTAAACTCGAAATTTTACTTCATGCTTAGTCTGGGAGTAGAAGTACTCATTCTAAACTTCATATTGCACGTTTATATACAAAATCAACGAATTCACAGTATATAATACAATAAGTCATTCGTAGAAATCATTAATAAAAGTGTAGAATTTTTCATAAAATCAACTTTTAGAATTAACTCTATAATTGCTCGGCCGTTAATAGGTTAAACAAATTTAATTCGACTACATATCGTTTTAGTGGCGGCTCGTGAGAATACACAGAATTTTTCTAACTTGACAAAACATACTTTTAAAACATAATTTATGTTCAAATGGACCATTGGAACTTGAATGAATGTAATTAAAAGTGTGGTTTGGTTTTTTGAAAATTTTGAGAGATAATGTCTTGTATTTTTATAACTAATAAGTCTAAGAATGGAAGTTAGGCATTGATTTTAATTTCATGAGTAAAATTTATGGTAGCAACTAAAATATTTAATTTATTCACAAATTTATAAATATTCCATTTATTAATAGTACAAATACCGTGCGATCATTTAAATTAGGATTTAGAGTAGGGGGCAGGGTTACCCAGAATACTAATTGAATGATAGAATAAATTTGAGGTTCAACTAAACTATGTGTTAACAGTCAGCGGTGTCAATATAATTTAAAACTCAAAGCCTACTCTAAATTATGTTTTAAACGATCGCACGATATCATCAACACATCTTAATCATAAATTTATGAAATTTTATGTGCTGTTCTTAATCGATAATGTTTTTGAGTTTCGTGAAGATTATAATAAATAAATAATTAACACTGTTGTATTAAAGTGTGAAAAAAGGATACAACAGTGTTACTAATTTATTGCTGTTCTAAACACGATTTTCTAAATGGGTCATAAAAATGTTTGCCAAAATAAGAGATAATGGATTAGATTACACTGATAAACAGATTGTAAAACACCCCCTGATTAAGTGGGTTTTCATTGCTGTACTTATCTAATTTGGGTGCTCTGAATCAGAATTCGAGGCCCGTTTCGGCCCAAAGTCGCCAGATTTTGAGACATATTTTCGCAAAGTGGTCAAAACGGGCCATTAGTAGCATTTTTGGGCCCCCAGAAACTAAACTTTCCGTGACTTCAGGCCGGCGAATAATGGTGCATTTTAAAGGCGCAGATCTATACTTTTAGAAAAAAAAAGAGAATATAATTAACTTACTTAGTTTTGGAGCAATCTCAAAATCCGTGAGCCATGTTTTTGTTATCGTTTGGTTTTGTTTTTGTTTGGAAGGGTAGAGTCTCGAAGAGGAGGACATTTCAGTCGTTCCCATCTTATCTATATTATTTATAAATAAATGTATTACTACTGCATTTTGTATTTGTAATTTGTTTGTATAATGATCAAGAAAGAGAATCCCTGCAACAATGATAAATTTGCTTGTATTATCGTAAATTGCGATTCGCAATCAAAACACCATCGTCGATTGACAATTTTGAATTTTCCAGCGAAACGACTAAAAGCCGTCGCCCACGGCCCGTCGGCTGTCTGAAGGCGTTTATTTTGACTCTAGAAAGGCCGTTTGTTTTTTAGTTTTGAGCTTGAAATAAACAAAAACATGGCTTAGAGATTTTGAGATTGCTCAAAAACTAAGCGAGTTAATAGTATTCTCTTTTGTTATTCTAAAAGTATAGATCTGTGTCTATAAACCACCATAACCCGCCGACCAGATGTCACGGGAGGTTTAGGTACTGGGGGCCCAAAATGCCACAAATAGCTCATTTTGACCACTTTGAGATAAGATATTTTAAAACCAAACGACATGGGCCTAAATGAGCCCATTCAAATTCAGCGTACTCAAATTAGTAAAGAACAACAATGAAAACCCACTTAACCATATTGTTGTAAATCAGCGTTATTAACAAAAAAGTAAAGGTAATGGAAATAACTACTTATTATTTATACATGGAAATAAATTACTAATGGGAATTTAACTAGAACACTTGTACAATATAAATGTTTACTTTATACTGGGGCGACTGCAGCCCCCTAGCCCTAATGGACGAGCCGTCACTCCATCGATTAATATTTTAATGTTCCTCTTATCTGAAAAGCTCTAATACGATAATTGTAACTGTAAATAAGAGAAGAAAAAAGCTCTAATATGATGATTTTGGGAGAAGGGAACCAACACAGCTCTAATATGATGATTGTGGATAAAACTAATTAGAAAAAGATGTATTATAATAATTTTTAAAGAACAGCAGTAAAAAGAGCTCTAATATTATGATTTTGATAGAAGAACAGTAGAAAAAAAAGAACATTAGGAGAGACACTAAAGTGCCTTAATCGCTATGATTTTAAGTTGAACTTAACATTAATTCAAACAAGATAAATTCAAATTCAAAACTATTTGAATTCGAGAAAATAAGCTTACGCTTCTTATAGTTTGCACACTTTAAACATAATATATAAAATTACGAAAATGAATTAAGACATTGTTTGCATTTTCACGAATAGTTTTTTCGTAATTTTATATATAATGTTTAGTATTAATTTGTTACCTCATATATATTGTTTTTTATTGTTGTACCACGTTTTTCATTACCTAATAGCTGACAGCCAATGGTATGCCAAATTTTTGATTACCTAATGGCTGTCACTACTCAGTTGTTGTCAGCCAATCGTATTCATAATTTAATTACTGTTAACCAATTGCAGATCAAATTATCATTATTTAATTGCTGTCAGTCAATCGAAACATTACTACATTACTAGGAGTACTGTTTCATTACTAAATTACTGTAAGTCACAGACTCACTGTCACTGACACTGACGCTTACCATGTCATTCATTATTTAATTGCTGTTAACCAATCGCACACCAATTGGTTATTACTCAATCGCTGCCAGTTGCTCTTCTTTTGATGTTAGATGTAGAAAAATCTACAGAATCTTGAGATCATTATTTTAAATAGAGTTACTCAAAATTGAAATATTTTTTTTGTACGTATAGTGAACACGTATGCAATTTGATTTTTATCAATATTGATGGTTTGGTAAAGGGTAGGTCTAATGGAAAAATTGTGCTGAATAGATAATAGCGTTAAAGTGATAGTATATGCATTAACCGCGCCCATTCGCATGTCTGCGCCTGCTTATGTACATATTCTGATATCCAGATAATATTTTATTAAAATAGTCGACGTGCAGTTCGTTCTGTCATTCTGGAAAAGGGGGTAAAACTAATGTGTCTCGGCACATTATGTCAATTCTCAGGCCCAAACCATTAGATACGCCTCCTATCTCTTATTAAATGTATTCCCCACTGCCATTTTTAAAACTCGCTCTGTGTACAATTCACACATGCACTGACAGACGAATTGACTTCGTGCTATCTATAAATTTCAAATTACTTTAAGCGGAAATTAATAAATCACTAACTGAATTGCGTAAATACACATAATAGTTTAAAATGTTTGTATATAAATCAAAGAGTGTCTATAAAGAATAGCAGTGTCCATGGGCGCACGCACATTTGGGCAAGTGGGAGCACTTTTCATTATATGTTTAGTAATTTCTCAATTTCTGCTAACTTCATGATTATCGTACGTTTTTTAATTTTGTACAGTGGTCGAAATCATATACATATTTTTTATAAGTAGAGTTATGTATATACATGCACGTAGTTAATTCTAGATGTGAAGACAAAGGAATTTAACTACTTACATATCTATAACTAACACTTTAGGTAACTCCAACAAGAATATCTTTGTAAGTAGAGTACCTAGAAATGTTTAAAATTTCGAAAATTGTTTAATAAAGTTAGACTTGATTTAGACTTGAACAAAATTATCAACTGTTATTCAATTTGTTGAAAATAACCAAAGTGATGTAAATAACATATAAAACAGTAACATTAATTCAATTTATATAAATATTTATATTTGGAACCATATGTTTTGTTGTTTCATTTAAGTATATTTTTACATATTCAATACTCCATACAAACATTTGTAAAATTAATCAACGAGATCAAACCTAAGTAGTATATTTTGAACTTTACAATATTTTAGTGTTTATACGGTTGGCGCATGAAGTAAAATTTCGAGTTTAGAAAAGCCTAATTTGGATTGGTCGCTTCGCTTCGCTACGCGACCAATCCAAATTTTCAGGCTTTTCTAAACTTGAAATTTTACTTCATGCTTAATCTGGGATTGGAAACACTCGTTAGACGCTTTGAATTAAGAGCTTTCAAAAAATAACGAATGGCTGTAAATTTACAGCAATTAGTCGTGATATGTATACCTAAAAAGAAAATTCCGTTAATATTGCATTATTTATCAAATTATTTAATTAGTTAAATTAAAGATATTTAAGTATGTGAAATTGATTGAACATTTTATAAGTTGATGGAATCCGGGAAAATTCACGAAAACTTATAAAAATTACAGATATTGGTTAAAATAGGAATATTTAACTGAAATCTTTTAAAATTGAAAAAAAAAAATTGAAAAAGTAATCCTACGAAAACGATCAAAATCTTGAGTCGATAAAAATTAAGTTCAATTGATCATTGTAAAATTATTGAAATTTGAAAAAATCAACAAAATTTTAAAATATTAATTATTTGTCTATACTGTATTTTGGTGAGTCTATTTACTATTTTTGCTATACTTTAGTAAAGTTATATTTACTAAACCTGACTTACCTATGAAAGTATCCTTACTTCTATTTGGAAATAAATAAATTGGATTGGAGTTCATGAAAATCACCACAATTTAAATTACTCCTATAAAAACTGATCGAAATCTTAGACATTGACGAAAATCAAACGTGAAACTTAAGCAGGATTTTATTTATTATTGCAAGGAGTTTTACTTTTAAGTATATACCGGGTGAATATTCCAAAACCGAACATAGGCAATTAGCATGGAAAAAAGGTTTTTCGTAGATTGCTGCTTGCCATTTTAACTTAAAAGGATTATAATGACAAAAATCGAAAGAAGATTTTTTTTACCATCAAGAAGAAAACCCCAGATTCACAATAAACATATTAATTTACGCTTAAACTGGATTCTAATTAACAACATCAGTAAATTTATACTCAATTTAATGCTTTAACTTTCTTAAATATCCTCATTTTTTGCAAAATTTCTGTTTATTTCCCGTCACACAGGTATTTTTTGGACAAAGATGGCATTTTAATTTGTTTACTACATTAAATACAGTAATTTATTAATTCGCGTTTAAACCGAATGGAAATGTATTTAACGAGAGACGTGAAATCCAATTTTCCCCCGATTTTTTTAAATGCCCGGCAAATTAAGGCGCTACATGCGCCGATAAAGTTTTATCTATATTACGACGTAATTTGCTGTAATATACGTTAAATGGATTAATTCCAATGTCAGGCGGGTATTTATGTTTGCCATAAATTCACTGCTTGATATTGGTCAACCGATTTCTATACCATGCAGATAAAATGCGGTTTTACACATACATAAATACTTGTACAAATCGAATCGTAATGATATTTTAACGTTGCGCTTTTTTTTGTTAAGGTCAACGTAATTGGTTAAACTTTCCATATATTAAATAGAGTTTTATATAACACCGAACATTTTCAATGTTTATTTTCATAGAGAGATTTTTTCTTTTAAGTGTACATATGCATACGTTGTACATTTTCGGACACTAGGTTTATTAAAATAATTCAATTTAAAGCTTTAATCGAGTGTTTTCCACTCCCAGGTTGAGCATGAAGTAAAATTTCGAGTTTAGAAAAGCCTGAAAATGTGGATTAGCCGGGCGGAGCGAAGCGAGCCCGGCAAATACACATTTTCAGGCTTTTCTAAATTCGAAATTTTACTTCATGCGCCATCGGTACAAAACACTGATTCAATGTGAAGTTTAGCGGTGTGTTTTAAATTTCGTTATGTTTTCGTTCTACCGGTGGCGCATGAAGTAAAATTTCGAGTTTATAAAAGCCTGAAAATTTGGTTTGGTCGCTCCGCGCTTCGCGCTACGCGACCAAACCAAATTTTCAGGCTTTTCTAAACTCGAAATTTTACTTCATGCTTAGTCTGGGAGTGGAAAACACTCGTTTTTAAGTGTCAAATTGAACTCTTTAAATAAAAAAAAACAAGGATTCTCTAAAGATTACGGCACATAAGCTGTAATTAGGACATGTATACATAAAAGAAAAACTCAGTACAATTTGTAAACGTCTGTAAAAAGTCTGGTAGTTTTGCTCATTTTCAACCACTCACCATATAAAAATATATTTTAAAATTTAGTAGGCCTTTAAGCTTATTTATTTTATGCTCGAGAGGTCGAAATATGTAAGTAAATTCCAGGGTTGTTATGTTTAAAACACTTTGTTTTAAAACAGTGTTATAAACGTTAACTTTGTTTAATACGTTTTTTATTTATGATCCTAAATTTGCTAAATCATATTTTATATTAAGATTTTTTGTCTACATTTTTAAACATTACATTTTATTACAATAAAATATCAAATATGTGTGCATAAATGTGATTTTTAAATACAGGGCATTTTTCTTTCAGGTATACATATGCATACACTATAAATTTTACGACGTTCGTTGTGTTTTTTTAAGATTTCAATTTCAATCTATAAACGAGGGTTTTTCAGTCCCAGACTAAGCATGAAATAAAATTTCGAGTTTAGAAAAGCCTGAAAATTTGGATTAGCCGCGTAGCGAAGCGGAGCGGCCAATCCAAATTAGGCTTTTCTAAACTCGAAATTTTACTTCATGCGCCACACGTATAAAACACTAAAATATCGCAAACTTCAAAGCATACGGCTTTACCAATCCAATATGTAGATGTGAATAAAACGTGAGTCAAATTCTGCGCTGAACAAATTGTTTAAAACAGTGGTTATAGGCAACCCAATAACTCTAACGTATATTGGGTTGCCTATAATCGTTGTTGTATGTGTGTGTTTTTTGAACTTCGCTGTGAATCAGTGTTTTTAAGCGTGGCGCATGAAGTAAAATTTCGAGTTTAGAAAAGCCTAATTTGGATTGGCCGCTCCGCTTCGCTTCGCGGCCAATCCAAATTTTCAGGCTTTTCTAAACTCGAAATTTTACTTCATGCTTAGTCTGGGAGTGGAAAACACTCGATAAAAGCCTTAAATTAACCGCTTTTGAACAACGAATTCCCGCAAATTTAAAAAACGCTTTAATCATCGCGATATACAGACAGTTTTATATAACACCGAACATTTTCATAACGAGACTTTTTCTTTGAAGTATCCATATGCATACGTTGCACATTTTAAGATGCTCGGTTTATTAAAAAAAATCATTTTGGGCTTTAAGCGAGTGTTTTCCACTCCCAGGCTAAGTATGAAGTAAAATTTCGAGTTTAGAAAAGCCTGAAAATTTGGTTTGGTCGCGTAGCGCGAAGCGCGGAGCGGCCAAACCAAATTTTCAGGCTTTTCTAAACTCGAAATTTTACTTCATGCGCCACCGGTACAAAACACTGACATTACGAAGTTTAAAACACACCGCTAAACTTTATATTGAATCAGTGTTTTGTACCGGTGGCGCATGAAGTAAAATTTCGAGTTTAGAACAGCCTGAAAATTTGGTTTGGTCGCGTAGCGCGAAGCGCGGAGCGGCCAAACCAAATTTTCAGGCTTTTCTAAACTCGAAATTTTACTTCATGCGCCACCGGTACAAAACACTGACATTACGAAGTTTAAAACACACCGCTAAACTTTATATTGAATCAGTGTTTTGTGCCGGTGGCGCATGAAGTAAAATTTCGAGTTTAGAAAAGCCTGAAAATTTGGTTTGGCCGCTCCGCCGCTCCGGCCGCTCCGAAAATTGGATTGGTCGCTCCGCGCTTCGCGCTAGGCGACCAAACCAAATTTTCAGGCTTTTCTAAACTCGAAATTTTACTTCATGCTTAGTCTGGGAGTGGAAAACACTCGTTTTTAAGTTTCAAATTGAACTCTTTAAAAAAAAAACAAGGATTCTCTAAAGATTACGGCACATACGCTGTAATTAGGACATGTATACATAAAAGAAAAAACTCAGTACGATTTGTACTGAAATAAGTTGAGGCGTTGATTGCGATTGATTCGCTACAATCTGTAATGGTGATATAGGCAACCCAATTGGCACATAACCTCAAAATTAAAGGTGTCAAACGTATTGAATTCTTTGGTTTGACAAATTGAACATACAAAAATATACATTGAAAATGTTCGGTGTTACATAAAACTCTCTGTATGTATAAATATTGTTTATACGCAAGGGGTGTAAAGGGTGTAAATAATTTATTATTATTAAACTTTATTTACAGAATTCACCTTTTTTTTACAAATGTAAGACATTCAGTTATTAATACATAAGTTATCATACGCAATAAATTACAAAATTTTTATTTTTTAACAAACTTGAAGGCATTAAACACTATCCAATGATTCAACAGCTAATTTGTATAATTTATGAAAATATTTCGTAATCTATTGATAGTTTTAGCGATCGCAACACCGTTTAAGCAATTTACAGGTAAATTGTAAAAATTAAAAATTGCTCTCTAAAAATGCTCTCCACTGCCAGTAATTTAAAAAGTCGGCATACTTACAATCTCTTTTTTTTAATGTTCATGTTATTCCGTTCAAAAACTAGCTAAGTGTATCATTTTCCAAATAATTATTGTTTAATTTACTCCTTGTTTTTACATTAATTGAGAATATTTCAAAAATAATTATTTATTATTACAAGCGGAATAATTTTAATTTTGAAAATTCAAACATAATAATTAAAAACAGGCCTATACATTTAATAATAATATAAATAATAATAGCTTAACCATACACAGAAATAAAAAATGAAAATAACTAGCTAAGTGTATCATTTTCCAAATAATTATTGTTTAATTTATTCTATGTTGTTGCATTATTTGAGAATATTTTCAAATTAATAATTTATTATTACAAGCGGAATAATATTAATTTTGAAAATTCAAACACATAATAATTGAAAACAGGCCTATACATTTAATAATAATATAAATAATAATAGCTTAACCATACACAGAAATAAATAATGAAAACACACAATATGGAATCGTGTCCAATTAGCGTCGAGCGCTAATTGCACGCATATATTTTTAATGATGCGAAATTGTCGTACCGAATATAAAAAAAAACACAACATACACACACAAGCATGTATATGTTGTATGTTTCTGGTTGATTGCATTTATAATTGGATTGCGATTTTTTATATGGTATTTTCGCATGGATCACGATCGTGCGATTACCGCAAGCCGTGATATCATTGATAATGAGAAGGACCTTGATCGCGGTTCGCGCAGACCAGTTCCGCGAAGACAGGTCAGCTGATCCGCGGGTCCTTGGGTCGGCCAGACTAGTCGACTCGCATGGATAATTACACACACACACACATACATGCTAGAATGCAAACGTGATACGGTTTTAGTTATAGTATGTTTAAATGAATTTTGTTTTGTAAAATATAAATATTGTTTATATAACAAGTCCTCATTTAAGAAGAGTTATCAAGTCGCCCATGACTGTGACAACATTCTAATGCAATTTAAAAAATATTAAATAATATTTAAGGCCAGAAATAATACTTTCGAACAAGGGTTGTAAAAATATCGTGTTTTTAATTTTAATTAAAACAAACAGTTTTTTTTAATAAAACGTGTTTTTCATTGAAACAGCGTTTAAAACATTAACAATTTAAAACATGTTTAAAACGTGTTTAAAACACGTTTAAAACGTATTTAAAACAGAACATACAGGGCATTTCTCTTTTGAGTATATACAGAGAGTTTTATGTAACACCGAACATTTTCATAACTAGAATTTTTCTTTGAAGTATCCATATGTATACGTTGCACACTCTTCGATGCTTGGTTTATTAAAAAAAAATAATTTGAAGATTTAAGCGAGTGTTTTCCACTCCCAGGCTAAGCATGAAGTAAAATTTCGAGTTTAGAAAAGCCTGAAAATTTGGTTTGGTCGCGTAGCGCGAACGAGTTTCCACTCCCAGACTAAGCATGAAGTAAAATTTCGAGTTTAGAAAAGCCTGAAAATTTGGTTTGGTCGCGTAGCGCGAAGCGCGGAGCGGCCAAACCAAATTTTCAGGCTTTTCTAAACTCGAAATTTTACTTCATGCGCCACCGGTACAAAACACTGATTCAATATAAAGTTTAGCGGTGTGTTTTAAACTTCGTAATGTCAGTGTTTTGTACCGGTGGCGCATGAAGTAAAATTTCAAGTTTAGAAAAGCCTGAAAATTTGGTTTGGCCGCTCCGCGCTTCGCGCTACGCGACCAAACCAAATTTTCAGGCTTTTCTAAACTCGAAATTTTACTTCATGCTTAGCCTGGGAGTGGAAAACACTCGCTTAAAGCCCAAAATGATTTTTTTTAATAAACCGAGCATCGTAAAATGTGCAACGTATGCATATGGATACTTCAAAGAAAAATTCTCGTTATGAAAATGTTCGGTGTTATACAAAACTGTCTGTATATCCCGATGATTAAAGCGTATTTTAAATTTGCGGGAATTCGTTGTTCAAAAGCGGTTAATTTGAGGCTTTTAACGAGTGTTTTCCACTCTCAGACTAAGCATGAAGTAAAATTTCGAGTTTAGAAAAGCCTAAGAATTTGGATTGGCCGCGTAGCGAAGCGGAGCGGCCAATCCAAATTAGGCTTTTCTAAACTCGAAATTTTACTTTATGCGCCACGTTTAAAAACACTGATTTACAGCGAAGTTCAAAAAACACACACATACAACAACGATTATAGGCAACCCAATATACGTTAAAATTATTAGGTTGCCTATAACCACTGTTTTAAACAATTTGTTCAGCGCAGAATTTGACTCACGTTTTATTCACATCTACATATTGGATTGGTAAAGCCGTATGCTTTGAAGTTTGCGATATTTTAGTGTTTTATACGTGTGGCGCATGAAGTAAAATTTCGAGTTTAGAAAAGCCTAATTTGGATTGGTCGCTCCGCTTCGCTACGCGGCCAATCCAAATTTTCAGGCTTTTCTAAACTCGAAATTTTACTTCATGCTTAGTCTGGGACTGAAAAACCCTCGTTTATAGATTGAAATTGAAATTTAAAAAAAAAACACAACGAATGTCGTAAAATTTATAGTGTATGCATATGTATACCTGAAAGAAAAATGCCCTGTATTTAAAAATCACATTTATGCACACATACTTGATATTTTATTGTAATAAAATGTTATGTTTAAAAGTGTAAACAAAAAATCTTAATATAAAATATGATTTAGCAAATTTAGGATATTAAATAAAAAACGTATTAAACAAAGTTAACGTTTAAAACACTGTTTTAAAATAAAGTGTTTTAAACATAACAACCCTGGAATGTACTTACATATTTCGACCTCTAGAGCATAAAATAAAAGAGCTTAAAGGCCTACTAAATTTTAAAATATATTTTTATATGGTGAGTGGTTGAAAATGGGCAAACCTACCAGACTTTTTACTATATCTTTGGTTAGGATAAAGATATAAGGATGAGGTTTTCAACATTTTTCTCAGTGTTCCTTCCTGTAATAAACTAGCGTAAGAGAACTATAGCTTACTGTAATGTTTTTCTAAATTAAATATACACGTGTTGACACTTCCAAAGTAACTGATATATAATATAGTATTCATAACAGTCCTGGTATTACATCTCCCCCTTAAGATTAATGTAACATCAATAACAAATGAACTGGACTACTATTACAATCTATTTGGTACTTTCACTGTTCTTCCAAATCTGGTTGTCTCTGGATCTGGATCATAAACGGGTGTGTACCCAGACACAGGGTTGTGTCACTCCTCAGCTTAGCCATGCCACTCTGTCGAGAAAGGTCAGCAGAGCAGCGGTTGACTCTTCCCTAATGTCGGCCAATGTCGGCCAATCTGGTTGTATACGGCATATTCGGATTGGCTTCCTGCTCAATAGAGTCCTCCTCTTCTCCCTTAATACCTTCCATGTTTGTATTTTTATCGCTAGTACCTGTTGCACTTTCTTCCTCATGCCTTCCTGCTTTATTGGAATTAAAATATTGCGATTTACTCCTTCATAAATCGGTGATCCGAACAGCATCGCCGACTTGTAGATCATCTAAGGGTCTTGCCCCATGATGTGTGTCATAATTCTTCTTTTGTAAAATGCGTCTGTATTCTTCTCTATTTATTAGTTCATTTTTATCTGGAATTTTTGACATTAGCTTAGAACTAGTTTGCGGGATAATTGTTCTAATTTTCCTATTAAGTAATTCTGCCGGTGAAAATCCATGCCAATACTGGTTTATTAATAAGAATTGACTTCAACCGTTATTTTGTAGACTTCTCCATTGAAAAACGTTCTTTTCGCAAAGTAAATCATTCAAAGGATCTGTTATTCGGGATAAATTTGTTACAAAACGTCCTAAATAATCTACAGTTCCCAGCAAACTTCGAAATTCCGATTTTTTTAAGGAGGAAGTAGATTTGCAATAGCTTTAACTCGATCATCATCAACGTGGATTCCTGTTTCATCAATTATATGGCCAAAAACTTGATGCGCTTAACTCCGATAACACATTCGTCCTTATTCATGCTAATTCCATTCTTTTGTAATTGTTGTAGTGCTTTTCTTAGTCGTGCATCATGTTCTTTAATAGTTTCTCCGTATACCAGTACATCGTCTATGTTGCATTGCACTCCCTCTAATCCTTCTAATATCTGCATCATACGCTTTTAAGAACTCAGGGGCAGCAGTAATTCCAAATGGAAGACGTTTGAATTTATAACGACCAAATGGTGTAATGAATGTAGTTAATAATTGTGACTTCTCATCGAGCTCACATTGCCAAAATCCATGATTTGCATCCGGTTTAGAAAAATATTTAGCTTTACTCAAACGGTCAAATAAATGTTCTGTATTTGACATTGGATAAACTTTTCGTTTCACATACACGTTCGGAGGTACGTAATCTACACACATTCTAATTGATCCATCTGGTTTGGGTATTAAAACAAGCCCTGAGCACTAATCAGTAGGCTCTTCAATAGGCTCAATGACCCCAAGTGATACCATTTGTTCAAGATTACGCTTAACATCATTCAATTTTGGAACTCGTCGAGGTGTAGTAAAAGCATGTGGAATAGCTCCAGATTTCAAACGAATCATGTAAGGAATTTTCATACATCCCAATCCTTTAAAAATGCTTGGATATTCAGTTTCTGGATTCACGGTTGAATAAGACTTGACAACTTCTAAATTATTTGTAACTTTTCACAAGTATTTCCATTCAATAATGGTTGGCCAAAACCAATAACAACATAAATTTGAGTCAGTTGGTGTTGGTCGCTATAAACAATATTTTCAAGAAAACAACCAATCGTTTCCAATCTTCCTTGATTAGCATTGTGTAAAATTTTCCGTGGTTTTGAAGATAAATTCCGGAGAAGTAGTTTTTATAAATTGCCATAGGTATACATGTTACATCCGCGCCTGCATCTATTTTAAAATGTATTGGTTTTTTGCAAACCGTTACCAAAACTCTCCAATAATCTGTCTTTTGAATATAATTTATCGAATGTACAGATTCGAGGAATATGCTTTTATCAATGTTTTCATTAAAAACTTGTCGAACCTCAGCTTGCTTTGCATGGCATAATTTTGGGTAATGTCCTCTTTTTTTACAATAAGTGCATACGGAACCACTTGCTGGGCATCTAGAAGTAAAATGTCTTTCATAGCCACATCGTTTGCATGGTTCTGCACTTTCTATTGCCGAAAAATGTCGTTGAATCTTCGTTTCCTTAGCTTTCTTACCATGCTGTCGATTAAATTTAATTCTATTCACTTGAGTATCAATATTTTCTTCTTTAATTATATGTTTCTGTAGATCTGTTTGTTGTCGTTTAACTTGTTCGCATTGGCGAACCATATTAATAGCATTCTCGAGCGTTAAATCGTCTATCAATTGTAATTTCTCACGCAACTGTTTATTTTTAATTTCTATAACAATTCTATGGTAAATCAACGTTTTTCTAATATCTTTTATAGCTTCAAACCCACAATGTTCTGCCAACACATGCAGATCCGTGATGAATTAATCTATTGTTTCATTATCATTTTGTATACGCTGATTAAATCGAGCACGTTTATAAATATAATTTGGTTTTGCCACAAAATTATTATCAAATGCGGCTAAAACACAGTCATACTTTTTTATTTTATCCTCCGATAGTTGAAATGCTTTGAAACTACCATTAGATTTGGAGCCCATACAATATAATAGCGTGCTGATTTGCATCGGTTCCGGTTTCATCGATAATTCCGTAATAAGGCGATACTGTTCAAACCGTTCCTTCCAAATTGGCCATATTGTCGTTTTGGTGAAATTAAATTAATCAGGAAACGGGATTAACGGTGTGGTAGTCATCTTCAAAGCAATCTTCACTCTTCAATTACTTTAATATATTCGGTTTTCTGCTGCCACCATGTAATGTTTTTCTAAATTAAATCTAAAGTAACTGACATGCATTATTCATAACAGTCCTGATATTACATATTTGCAATTTTTTAAGAAAATCTAGAAAATATGACGGTTGTTCCAAAAACGCCCTCGGGCGCTTTCTATAAGAAGTAAAGTAAACGAGAGTAAACAGTGATTTAAAGTTCCTTCAATTACCTATCTAAAGATACTAACTTGATTAATTTCGGTTAATCCTAACAAAAGACACACGCAGTTTAATGATCATACTTGCCGCTCTTCCTGCTTCATATGTGCGAGATAATGAAACAAGTAAGAAGTTAACTATTGATTTAAATTCAGCGTAGATTACGATTTGTATATTTTTAACCTAGCTTAATTTAGCAGTTTTTTTGTATTAGTTATAGATATTACGCCCTCTAGCGGAGGTAAGGACTTAACACTAATTTCCAGTGAATTCTTTTGCCCACTTTTACTCTGCAATTTTTTACCCCAACATGCTACTCTACATAGTTTCTAAGAGACAGCCCGGTATATTTTTATACTATATATATATATATATATATATATATATATATATATATATATATGTATATGTTAAAACGTAGATTTTCGCGGGCGTAACATGTATCACTGTTTCTTCGGGTTTGGTCCCGCGTATTTTCTTGGCTCTGGTCTATTTTATTTTTAATTCGACGTTTCGATGACGTCGCAGTCATCATCGTCAGGAATAACTATCAAAATTCCATTGCTCTAGCAACCACTTGTTTGACTTTTACGTACTACTTGATGCGTGAATTTCTTGTTTGGCTTCGTGTTACTCTTCTGTTTTGTTCTTCTAATGATGTAGTAGTGACAATTTCAATATTATTTTCGGAAGGGGTTGGATTTTGAATTTCTTGGTCAAAAAGGCATTAATGCAAAATGGGTTTTCTAAAAAAACAATCAATAAATTAAACAGAAACAAAAGTCCAAAAACAAGAAGTGAAAGTCCGTGTAGCAACGTCACCCTTACCTACATTTAAGGAACAACTGATAAAATCGGAAAAGTCCTCTCCAAATATATATATATATATATATATATATATATATATATATATCTGATATTTTGTATTTATATAAATATCATGATATTGCCGAAGTCTAGTTATACATTTTTGAAAAAAGTTTAAATCCAAATCTGGAATGGATATCGCAGAAATAATATTTATTTAATCATTTCTATTTTATTATTACACAATCTTGTCTCTAATAATGCACATAATTTGACAAATAAAAAAATCAGAATGCATAATTGTTTGATTTAATTAGATGTATAGAATTAATGTACGACGCTGTGTAACAAATTGAAATAATTAATGTTGATTTATTGGCCGTTTAAAATCAAATCAAATGCAAATGATCGCCTCTGAAACGTGCACACATGCCTTGCTCTTCGCGTTGGGGAACTCACCTGAACATTATCTCATTTTTCGCCTAATCTTTCTCTTTCTTCCTCACTTAAGGCTGCCTTAATTACTTAAGCGCGATCATTACCGCCCCGCTCTTAATTCCGCTTCGGAATAATATTAACTATGATCTCATAAATCTTCCGTGTAACGCACAGCTGCCGACTTGCTTAACAGTATATACACTAGGTATAAATAGATAGTAGTAGATTTTTTTTATCGCGTAATATTTTTTATGGGGCTATATTTTTTAAGATTTATTTTGGAATAATTTCTCCGTATATAATTGATGAGGCGGATACATGATGAAACTCCATAATACTATTTGAAATAAAACAACACAGTTGGGAGGGTTTCACTTTTATTGTTGAACACTGCAACATGTTTCACCACACAGTGGCTTCATCAGGCAGATGAAATAATCAAATAATCATTATTTCATCTGCCTAATGAAGCCACTGTGTGGTGAAACATGTTGCAGTGTTCAACAATAAAAGTGAAACCCTCCCAACTGTGTTGTTTCATTTCAAATAATTTTTCCGTGTTTTATGTTTAATTAAAATTAATTTATTATTAACAGGTATGAATGCTTTTGTAATTATTTTTAAAAATATTCACAACCATTAGAATTTAGAATGTTTGAAGCTTATAACGAGTGTTTCCACTCCTTAATTAAGCATGGAGTAAAATTTCGAGTTTACAAAAGCCTGCAAATTTGGTTAGGTCAAGTAGCGAAGCGGAGACAAATTTTCTTGGCTTTTATAAACTCGAAATTTTACTTCATGCGCCACGCATATAAAACACTATAATATTGTCAAATTTATGTATATTCGTACTTCACTAAAAATCTGTGTTATATACGCGTGGCGCATGAAGTAAAATTTCGAGTTTAGAAAAGCCCAGAAAATTTGTCTCGGGTCGCTGCGCGACCCTCGACAAATTTTCACGGGGCTTTTCTAAACTCGAAATTTTACTTCATGCTTAGTCTGGGAGTAGAAAACACTCGTTTAAAGCTTCAAATTGAACTCTTTCAAAAATCAACGAATGTCAGAAAATTTACAGCTAAAATAATTAAGAAAAAGTTATGTGATTTTATAAAAATAATGACATACCATGGAATTGATACAACAATTGCGGATATTCCCTGTTTTTTTTAAGTTCAATTTAAAGGTTTAAACAAGTTTTTTCCACTCCCAGACTAAGCATGAAGTAAAATTTCGAGTTTAGAAAAGCCCCGTGAAAATTTGTCGAGGGTCGCGCAGCGACCCGAGGCAAATTTTCTGGGCTTTTCTAAACTCGAAATTTTACTTCATGCGCCACGCGTATAAAGCTTCAAATTGAACTCTTTCAAAAATCAACGAATGTCAGAAAATTTACAGCTAAAATA
The DNA here is from genome assembly GCA_932526585.2 of Philonthus cognatus. Taxonomy (NCBI): domain Eukaryota; kingdom Metazoa; phylum Arthropoda; class Insecta; order Coleoptera; family Staphylinidae; genus Philonthus; species Philonthus cognatus. The sequence goes on along the minus strand of OW052247.1, from coordinate 48,776,573 downwards.
ATTAAGAAAAAGTTATGTGATTTTATAAAAATAATGACATACCATGGAATTGATACAACAATTGCGGATATTCCCTGTTTTTTTTAAGTTCAATTTAAAGGTTTAAACAAGTTTTTTCCACTCCCAGACTAAGCATGAAGTAAAATTTCGAGTTTAGAAAAGCCCCGTGAAAATTTGTCGAGGGTCGCGCAGCGACCCGAGGCAAATTTTCTGGGCTTTTCTAAACTCGAAATTTTACTTCATGCGCCACGCGTATAATACACTATAATATTGTCAAATTTATGTATATTCGAATTTCATTTAAAATCTGTGTTTTATACGCGTGGCGCATGAAGTAAAATTTCGAGTTTAGAAAAGCCCCGAAAATTTGTCTCGGGTCGCCGCGCGACCCTCGACAAATTTTCACGGGGCTTTTCTAAACTCGAAATTTTACTTCATGCTTAGTCTGGGAGTGGATAACACTCGTTTAAAGCTTCAAATTGAACTCTTAAAAATCAACGAATGTCAGAAAATTTACAGCTAAAATAATTAAGAAAAAGTTATGTGATTTTATAAAAATAATGATATACCATGGAATTAATACAACAATTGTGGATATTCTCTGTTTTTTTTTCAAGTTCAATTTAAAGCTTTAAACAAGTATTTTCCACTCCCAGACTAAGCATGAAGTAAAATTTCGAGTTTAGAAAAGCCCCGTGAAAATTTGTCGAGGGTCGCGCAGCGACCCGAGACAAATTTTCGGGGCTTTTCTAAACTCGAAATTTTACTTCATGCGCCACGCGTGTAATACACTATAATATTGTCAAATTTATGTAAATTCGAACTTTACTTAAAATCTGTGTTTTATACGCATGGCGCATGAAGTAAAATTTCGAGTTTAGAAAAGCCCCGAAAATTTGTCTAAGGCCGCTGCGCGACCCTCGACAAATTTTTACGGGGCTTTTCTAAACTCGAAATTTTACTTCATGCTTAGTCTGGGAGTGGAAAACAGCTTCAACATTTCAAACAGCTTGAACATTTTTAAAAATCAACGAATTTCAGAAAATGTACAGCTAAAATAATTAAGAAAAAGTTATGTGAATTTATAAAAATAATGACGTACCATGGAATTGATATAACAATTGCAAATATCAAAATAGCACAAGATATTGCTGTTACTTAATTAACGACAAGAAACATAACGCAAACATCGTGATAACTGTGGTCTGCATAATATCACTTTATTAGAAGGATTTTTTTTTGTATAGTGTAAATCATTTCGAAAACATTTACTTTAATCAAGTGAGTATCTTTTGCCATTTTGAAATCCGCTATTGTTTCAATTCCATGGCATTTCATTATTTTTATAAAATCACATTACTTTTTCTTAATTATTTTAATTTAGAGAAACGTAAAGTGATAAACGTTAACGCGAATTAATTCAGATTTTTTCCCTCTGCAAAAAAGGTAAATATATTTTGTTTCTTAAATAAATAGGGGAGCCAAAATTTGATCATTTCAAAATTTACATGGGATTTCCTATGTTGCGTTCGCCAAATCAACACCTGGTACACGAAATAATTGCATTCATTTATATGTTTTGACATACCGCTGCATACTCCTGTAAATTTTCAGGCATTTAGTGTTTGTAGAAAAGTTCAATTTAAAGTTTCTAATGAGTGTTTCCACTCCCAGGTTAAGCATGAAGTAAAATTTCGAGTTTAGAAAAGCCTGAAAATTTGGTTAGGTCACGTAGCGAAGCGGAGTGACCTATCCAAATTTTCAGGCTTTTCTAAACTTGAAATTTTACTTCATGCGCCACTCGTATGAAACATTAATTTCAAGTTAACTTCAAAACCAACTCCTCTCTCTGCTCACACAAGTTAATAAATTTTACAAATGTGTATTTTAAATAACCAAATCTTTTCTTTGATAGCATTATGAGCGCAAATAAAGAGAAGTTCTTAGAATTTGAAGAAAATTATTTTTATCAGAAAGTTAATGTTAAAATATATCACATCATTCATCTGCCTAATAAAGCCAGTGTGTGGCGAAACAGTTGCTGCAGTGTCAACTAATAAACAGTGAAATCTTAACCAATTATGTAATTCACTAAAAGTGTTAAAATATTTTGTTGTAACCTTCTTAATGCCTATTCATTAATTCAATTACACCCGATGTACTTAGTAGTTATACATTTAAACCGACGATGTGCTCATACAAGTGTTTGTGTTTCTGATGTTCTTGTTGCTACCGTCGGAAATGACACATTATAAAAAGTACCTTCTTAACAACATACATTTCCTTGAAATTATTCTTAATTCGAATGTCAGCCCATCATAAAAATGCAATCTTGATAAAGTAATTATGAAGCGTGCGGATCCGCAACAAACACGGGCGAGACTCCGGTGAATTATGAAATTCCCTTTTTGTGGCTTCGCGCTCAACATGCGCTTAACGCTCTCAGGATACATAAATTACGCCGTTTTTCCCCGTTAATCAGCATACGTTGCCAACCTGACAAACCCGACTTTACACATCCTATCGGCGTTTCCTCTTCGCCAGCAACAACAACAAACGAGGGACTCGAGGGAGAAAAAGAACGAGAAACGAGCCAAAAGGAAAGAAAAAATGCGAACATATATTCCACGCTCATATTTCGATCTTGATAACGCAATAAATGTTTTGCAATTGTAATGAATATTCCTCGTATGTTAAGGAGAACACACCGCCCGATACTTTTTCTTCACGTAATTAATTATTTATGGTGTAATTAACAGACTTCAATGTTGTGTTCTATTAATGCAACAATTCTTCTCATCTTGAACATTTATTATGTGATTACATTTTTCTGAATACAATAAATGCAATAAACATAATATATTTTGACTTAGTATTTTGTTGTATACATTTAGTTTTTCTAACCCAGAGAAAATTAGAGGGCGTATATTATTACACGTTTAAATATAATCGTGGCAATAACTGTTTCAGATTTGCGACAGATGGTAAGTAAGAAAAATTGTGGGGCTCTAGAAAAAAAAAATATTCTTACAGTTTTTGTTTAATTTTTATTTCCATCTAAGCCTTACAGTTTCAACCTTATTTTGTCCGTGGTGAGCAAAATAAGGGTTTCCAGTGGCGTAGCCCTAGTCGCTGCTATCAATTTATTTTGTATTTTTAAAATCATTGAGAAATTATGCGTTAGTAAGCATCTGCACACACCCTGATTTAATACGAAATATAATATATATAAATAGTCGTTTTTTAATGACTTTGTAACATTCTTGATTAATTTAGTTTATTTTCTTTAAATTTAATTCACACAAAAATCAGGTTAAAATAACACAATTTCGACATTAGCTGCAAATAAGTTGAAAACTATCAAAGGGGAATTTTCTAATTTTTACGTATTTTGAAAGAGCATAGTTTTTTCAACACCCGCAGAAAATTTTATGCAAATCCATGATTTGGTTTCTAAGTTATGATTTTTTTTTAAATCCAAATGCTACAAAAATCATGATGAAAATAACACTAATTTTGACTTTGAGTAAAAATAACTTCAAAACTATGATATGGGTATTTTCTAACTTTTACATATTTCGAAAAGACATAGTTTTTTTAATACCAACAAAAACTTTTATAAAATTTCATGCTTGTTTTTATAATTTATGATGTTTTTTAAATTCAACTTCTTCTAATCAAGGTGAAAAAATACAAATTTTGACTTTGAGAGAAAATAACTTCAAAACTGTGATAAGGGTATTTTATAACTTTTACATATTTCAAAAGAGCATAGCTTTGTTAACACCTACAGAAGGTTTTAAAAAAACCATGATTGTTTTTTTTAAATATGATGCTTTTTAAATCCAACTTCTACAAAAGTCAGGGTGAGAAAACAATAATTTTAAGTTTGAACGATAATAACTTAAAAACTATGATAAGGGTATTTTTTAACTTGTACATATTTTGTCCTAACACTTGCAAAAAGTTTCACGGAAATCCATGCTTGGTTTTTTGAGTTATGATGTTTTTTTAAATAAAAATGCCACAAAAATCATAGTTAAAAAACCCAAATTTTGACTTTGAGTGAAAATATCTGAAAAACTATGATATGGGTATTTTGTAACTTTTACATATTTTGACAGAACATAGTTTTGTTAACACCCAGAGAGAGATTAATAAAAATTCATGCATGGTTTTTTAAATTATGATGTGTTTTAAATATAAACTCTACAAATATAAAGAAAAATAAAACACTTATTTTGTTTTTAAGTAAAAATAACTTAAAAACTATGACATGGGTATTTTCTAACTTTTAAATATTTTAGAAGAGTATAGTTTTGGTAACACCCACAGACAGTTTTATAAAAATTCATGCTTGGTTTTTCGAGAAATGATGTTTTTTAATCCAACTTCTACAAAAATCAGGGTGGAAAACACAAATTTTGATTTTGAGTAAAAATAAGTTAAAAACTATCGAACGGATATTCTCTAATTTTTACGTATTTTACGTATTTATCAGAATCCATGAATGATATTTGAGTTATGATTATTTTAAATCCAAATGCTAAAAAATCATAGTGAAAAAACACAAATTTTGACTTTGAGTGAAAATACCCTAATAACTATGATGTAAATATTTTTTAACTTTTACACATTTTGAAAGAGCATAGTTTTGAACACCCACAGAAAATTTATAAAAATCCATGCTTGGTTTTTTGAGTTATGATATTTCTTAACTATTTGATAGGTATTGTTTTATTTATTTCGAAAAAGCATAGTTTTTTCAATATCAGCAGAATGTTTCATGCAAATCCATGAATAATTTTCTGAGTTATGGTTATTTGGATTTAAATGCTAGAAAACTAATGGTAAAAAACACAAATTTTGACTTTGAGTGAAAATAACTTAAAAAGTATAAAATTGGTATTTTCTGAATATTACATATTTTGAAAGAGCATAGTTTTGTTAACACCAACAAAAAGTTTTTAAAAATTCATCTTTGATTTTTTGAGTAATGACGTTTCTTTAATCCAACTTCTACAAAGATCAGGGCGAAAAAACACAAACTTTGACTTTTAGTGAAAATAAATTGAAAACTAAAAAATTGTTTTTCTCTAATTTTTAAGTACTTTGAAAGAGCATAGTTTTCTTAATATCAGCAGAAAGTTTTATGCAAATTCATGATTGATTTTCTGAGTTATGATTATTTTAAATCCAAATACTGGAAAACTGCAGTTTCTATAGAAATATTTTGTCTATACAAATTATATTATTGTGTCTAAACTTTTTTGTCTTTCTGCGCTTCTCTTGGACCCCCCCCCCCCCACCCCTGTAAAAATCCTGGCTAGGCCACTGAGGGTTTTAACCTTATTTTGTCCGCGGTGGATAAACTAAGGTTGAAACCTTAAGTCTTAGGGTGGAAATAAAATTAAAATTAAAAAAGTTAAAAACAATTTCTTTTATTTCTAAGCTTTAAATGGCAAATAGGTTTTAGTTAACGTCAAAGCTGTCAACAATTAGTTTCATGTGTCAAAAATACATTTTTTTCAATTACTGAAAAATCATATTTATGGGCTTACAACGTTATACGGCGGAGCCCTTCATTCATAATTCAAAGTATTTGCTTAGATCTTGATAACTTTAATACAGTTTTTTTTTATTTTGATAAAATATTCACTTGAAAAATACGTATGCAAGTGTACGTTTGAATTTTTAAAATATCGAGCCGATCGAAACACAGCAGGGCCACATAATTAGTAAAGCATACGCTAAGCAATTTAATATAAATGTTCCAGTAGCAAATGTCCATGTAATACAAATACATTCACTGTGTTTATCGGATATTGGAAATGTAAGGACAGGTGATTAGAGTACACCAACAGGAGGTACTGCAATTACAACGATACTCGTGTACTGGAAATAGAATTTAAAATTAATAATTGATTTTCACGAGCACCTATTTATTTTATGGAGATTTAAATAGAATATCAGGAAAATATTTATAATTACACTTACATTTTATATAAATTATGCTCATATAATTACCTAAATTATTACCTGCGTTATATTAAATGGTGAAGCATTAAAAATCTGAAACATACAAGCATATCTGCCAATTGCAGTACAAACTTCTATAAACTTTTGGGGAAAACCGGCAGAATTCAAAAAATTATAGTTCTGTTTTTTTAGCCAGAACTTTATTTTAATTACCTAATATTTCGCTATACATTTGTCAGCTTCTTCAGGGAAAAGTTTAAACTAAAATAAACAAATAGAATGATATTTTATAAAGAGATACACAAAATTAAGAAGAGAAAAAAAGAGAAAACATTATATTTTTTTTTAATTCTGCCTCTTTTCCCCAAAAGTTTATAGAAGTTTTTAATAACTTCACGGCAAGAAAAAAAACTACTAAATTGTAGTACATTCCATTTGAAATTAAACAATACAGTTGGAAGGGTTTCACTCATATTGTTGAAGATTGCAACATGTTTCATCACAAACTACAGGTAAAAACTTATATACTCTAAAAAAGACTGTTATTCATTACTTCACTTTTTATTTGTATCGTTAGATGTACATTTTGAGACACAAGATGCTCTCATTATCAATAACAAACAGTTTGTTATTGATAATGAGCACCTTGTGTCTGAAAATGTACATCTAACGATACAAATAAAAAGTGAAGTAAGGAATAACAGTCTTTTTTAGTGTAATAATAACTTCACGTAAACTTAAAAACATACAGTTAACTTATATACTAATGAAAAGTTTTGTTGGTATTCGAATAAATGATTGGCATAGGTTAAGCAAGTTTTCTTAAATTGAAAGCATTTTTGATGTTCAAAAATTGGGTCTGGAAAGGTCAGTTTGTTCAACGTATACCTTGGGGCAATCCCCACATTCCAACAAATATATGCTCGAGCTACTACTACTATTTAAAACTGTAACAAGTTAATAATGAAAATACTGTCTCTTGACTACTGTATTCACTTTATGTTAAATACAGCTGAAAATTTCTTCCTGAGTTGTCTAAGTTAGGGATTTTAAACCGATTTGCTGGTAAATCATTAAGAAATCGCTTAAAAAAAGTATCAGCAGTTTCGCGATTTTTCAGTATTTCGGTAAATTAAATGAAGTCATGCCGATCAATTTTGCATGAGTTTTATACGTTTCGCTAAGTCAATTTGATACGATCAATTTTTACAACAATAAATGTGTTGTTATTTATGTAATTCTGTGAAAAAAACAATTTTCCTTTAGAATATGTCAAGATAAAAAAACAACTTATATATAGTTTTTAAGTTGATTTCAATTAAAACTCAAAGGAGAGTTATTTTCACAAAGGATTTCAAATAAAAACAATCCTCCTTTAGAATATGTAAAAATCGAATAACAACTTATGGATAGTTTTTGAGTTGATTTCAATTAAAAGTCAAAGAGGAGTTCTATTTCACAATGGATATCAAAAAAAAAATGTTTTTTTAATATATCTCAAAATCGATGATCAACTCATCGTAGTTTTTGAGTTGATTGTATCCGAAAGTCAAAGGAGAGTTATTTTCCCAAACTGTTAGGTGAGTAAATATTTTAAAAAATAATTTGAAGCTTCTAACTAGTGAACACACTCCCAGATTAAGCATGAGGTAAAATTTCGAGTTTAAATAAGCCTGAAAATAGGAGCGACCAAACCAAATTTTCAGGCTTTCCTAAACTCGAAATTTTACTTCATGCGCCATGCGTATAAATCACTAAAATATTGTCAAGTATTCAGTATTCGAAAGCAGTATATTTTGAACTTCACTTAAAATCAGTGTTTTATACGCGTGACGCATGAAAAGCCTAAACATTTGGTTTGATCGCACCGCTTCGCGGAGCGACCAAACCAAATTTTAAAGCTTTTCTAAATTCGAAATTTTACTTCATGCTTAATCTAGGAGTGGAAACACTTGTCAGAAGCTTCAAATTGAAGCTTTAAACGAGTGTTTTCCACTCCCAGACTAAGCATGAAGTAAAATTTCGAGTTTAGAAAAGCCCCGTGAAAATTTGTCGAGGGTCGCGCAGCGACACGAGACAAATTTTCTGGGCTATTCTAAACTCGAAATTTTACTTCTTGCGCCACGCGTATAAAACACTGATTTCAAGTGAGGTTCAAATATACATAGAGTTCACAATATTTAAGTGTTTTATACGCGTGGCGCATGAAGTAAAATTTCGAGTTTAGAAAAGCCCAGAAAATTTGTCTCGGGTCGCTGCGCGACCCTCGACAAATTTTCACGGGGCTTTTCTAAACTCGAAATTTTACTTCATGCTTAATCTGGGAGTGGAGACACTCGTTAGAAGCTTCAAATTGAAGCTATAAACGAGTGTTTTCCACCCCCAGACTAAGCATGAAGTAAAATTTCGAGTTTAGAAAAGCCCCGTGAAAATTTGTCGAGGGTCGCGCAGCGACCCGAGACACATTTTCTGGGCTTTTCTAAACTCGAAATTTTACTTCATGCGCCACGCGTATAAAAACACTGATTTCAAGTGAGGTTTAAATATACATAGAGTTCACAATATTTTAGTGTTTTATACGCGTGGCGCATGAAGTAAAATTTCGAGTTTAGAAAAGCCCAGAAAATTTGTCTCTGGTCGCTGCGCGACCCTCGACAGATTTTCACGGGGCTTTTCTAAACTCGAAATTTTACTTTATGCTTAGTCTGGGAGTGGAAAACACTCGTTTAAAGCTTCAAATTGAACTCTTAAAAAAACAACGAATAACTAAAGATTTATAGAAAATTTGGAATACGTATACTTTAAAGAAAAACATTAAAGTAATGTCATTAGAACGTACGGTAAGCAATCAGCTGTTCAGCTGTCAGCACTTAATGTACTTGTCAAAGCTATTACGTGCATGTGTACGTAATGTCAATCATACTTGTCAAGATGACAGTGTGGTATGATGCGTTTACTAGATAGGGCGTAGGTAAAATATTTTTATGATATTATATCACAATTTATACCAGTAGTGGCATTTCTTTCGGGAAATTCAAATTTAGATTCTACACACTAACAGAAAAAGTACTACATTCACATGATTGAATGGACACATCACAATATGTTTATTTTATTCTTTAGTTTTATTTAAAACTATTCTTAGTTGATTCTTTTCATTAAAACAAAAAGATAATAAAATGGGTTTGTATTTGGATTTCTAAACTTAGGTTTCAATTCTTTGGTTCGAATTATGTTTGACGTTTTTCGATTCGGTAATCCGTGATTCGAATCAAATAAGAGGATTCGGATTCGGATTACGATTCAGATTCGTAATTCGAATCCTTTTTTAAGGATTCTATCTGGGTCTAGTTTATTTTTAATGCTATTTCTTATGATTTACCCCCTAAAAACAATACTGTATCTAAGAATAATAAATTAAAATAATCAATAAAAACTTCAGCTGTTTGTAATATTTCACACGTGTAAGGGGGGGAAATTGGTTGTATGATATTGAATGTAGCAAATTTCTCACTTATCCCGGCAATAGGACACACACATGCACGCCGTTCACATATGTATGAAGCAATTGGGAAAGTGGGACTTCTGCAGGGAGATGCCGAATATAAAGAAAATTCAATCATGTACGACAACACACCGAATTGCACTGGCTGCTGTTTTCCTACCGATGAAAGAAACGAAAGATGCGAGGGAAACGTGAAAATGTCAGATGGTTACTCTGCACGTTTCCACTTTCAGTAAATTATGTAGGTACCACATTTTTTTCCATTTTCATTTACAAGTTCAGCAATGATGAATGATGACAACAATAATATACTTACTAGCTTAACAATAGGCTTTAGCAGATATTTATAAGACTGATCATCCTAAATAGGACCTTTAAATTTCTACTTACCTTTATTAATACGGAGAAAGGTTTTAATTTACTGAGGCTGGTTCATTATATTTATGTATTTCTTACACTGAAAAAACTATACGAGCCTGCCAAGTAATATATTTATATTGACAATTCTAACAAGTTATAACGTTTGATATAAAGACCAAACATGTTTCCATTAAACATTCAAACAAATAAGAATGTTTGACTGAAACACGTTACTTGGCGGGCTGGTATATAAACTTATTACTTGATTCAAATAATCATTTACTTGTTTCAAAGTATATTTTAATGGTTGAGGCTGTTACTTGGTGAACTTCCATATCAACACTTTTAGTAAATAACACACTTGGTTAAGATTTTACTGTTAATTGATTGACACTGCACAATTGTTTCGCCACACAGTGTCTTCATGAGGCAGATGAATAAATGATGATCATAAAAATGATGATTAATTATTCATCTGCCTGATGAAGCCACTGTGTGGTGAAAGAATTGTTGCAGTGTCAATCAATAAACAGTGAAATCTTAACCAAATTTATTATTTACTAAAAGTGTTCAAAGTATATTACTACTTATATAAATTATTTAATATTTTTCCTTGTTAGTAGATTCTTCCATTGGAAAATAGAATTATTAAATCCATTAAATTAGGACAAGAAAAAAAAGTTATTAATAACTTCCTTAAGGTTTAGTTTTTTTTTAAATTAATAATGACAGCTGCTCATGATAAACTGCAAATAACAATAGATGTATCATAGGATTTTCATAAATACAGAATGATCGTATTTCAACAGAATGTATGGGAATCTCGGTTATTTGAAGAAATAGAGAGGGGGTTAAATTGGGCCAAAGTTGCGTATTTTAGAGGTTTTAGATTATTAATAAGCCATAAAATACGCAACTTTGCCCCAATTTAACCGACTCTCTATTTTTTTAAATAACTGAAGGTTTTCGCTGTAAGATTTAATGTAACATTTATTTAATCCGTATACAAGGTATCCGTATTTCGACAGAATGTATGAGAATCCCCATACATTCTGTCGAAATACGGATACCTTGTATACGGATTAAATAAATGTTACATTAAATCTTACAGTGAAAACCTTCTAATTTAAGAATAGAGTAATTTACTCCATCCTGCTAAAACCATTCGAGTTAATGCAATTACTAACACATAAATAAGCAATAAACAATAAAATTATTAAATAAATATTATATAGTTTAAATCTAGTCAGTATTGAAATTAAATATTCATTTTTGTAATAACACTATTTTTATAAATCATGGGTATTGTATCAGGTCTGCCAATAAACTTCAGAAAAATGTGCATTTACGTAAAGTCCCATTTATCCGCATGTAATCTTCAAAATTGGATTATAGAAAACTGCGGTCAACTGATTCTGTATCTAAACATTAAGATCAGCTTAAAACATTGTAATAATACGAGTTTCTAAAAGATTAATACACGAACGAACTGCGTATTCTGAAATTGATTTTTTTTTTAATATATCTAAAAATGTTCGGAAAAGAGTGTTTGATTTATGATTTTTTAATAATTCTATGAATAACGTTGAAGAATATTTGAGTGAAGATAACTTAAAAACTACAGATGGTGTATTTTTGGATGTTGGCATATTCTAAAAGAGAAATGCTTGCTGAATATCCATGAACAAATTTTACGCAAATCTATAAAAAATATAATATATATCGTGCATTCGCTACAATTGTTTCGCCACACTGTGGCTTCTTCAGGCGAATGCACGATATACATTTGAAAGTGTTTAAATTGTTTTATTTATATAAATCAATCATACATTCTGTCAAAATAGGGATACCTTGTATACGGATTAAATAAATGTTACATTAAATCTTACAGTGAAAACCTTCTAATTTAAGAATAGAGTAATTTACTCCATCCTGCTAAAACCATTCGAGTTAATGCAATTACTAACACATAAATAAGCAATAAACAATAAAATTATTAAATAAATATTATATAAAGTTTAAATCTAGTCAGTATTGAAATTAAATATTCATTTTTGTAATACCACTATTTTTATAAATCATGGGTATTTTACAGAAATTATATGCGAAGATAAAACGAACTTGATTAATAGTTTCTATCGGACCACAAACAAATTAACTGCACCCACGGTCGATAATTTAACTCAATTATCCCATCCCGTTTGGATCTTTCCACGTTTCCTCGGAACGTCACCGTTTTAAATATAACATAAGCCACCTGAAATAGAAAGAGAGAGGCAGCTATTTCTAGAGGCCAAGGTTACGCCTTTCAGGTCTGCCAATAAACTACAGAAAAATGTGCATTTACGTAAACTCCCATTTATCCGCATGTAATCTTTAAAATTGGATTATAGAAAACTGCTGTCAACTGATTCTGTATTTAAACAGTAAGATCAGCTTAAAACATTGTAATAATACGAGTTTCTAAAAGATTAATACACAAACGAACTGCGTATTCTGAAAATAAATAGTTTTTTGAATATATCTGAAAATGTTCGGAAAAGAGTGTTTGATTTATGAATTTTTAATAATTCTATGAATAACGTTGAAGAATATTTGAGTGAAGATAAGTTAAAAACTACAGATGGTGTATTTTTGGATGTTGGCATATTCTAAAAGAGAAATGCTTGCTGAATATCCATGAACAAATTTTACGAATATCCATAAAAAATATAATATATATCGTGCATTCGCTACAATTGTTTCGCCACACTGTGGCTTCTTCAGGCGAATGCATGATATACATTTGAAAGTGTTTAAATTGTTTTATTTATATAAATCAATCCATTTTTTTCCATAAAAAATGCTTAAATGGTTGAATTGACAAATTTATTTAGAAATGTCGTCTTTGATCATCCTTCCCTTCAATTAAAAATTGAATTTTGATACAGGAAGATTTTCTTTAAAGTATACAAGAAATTTTTTCTGGTATACAAGAAATGTTTCTTCTAAGTATACATATCCTGATCATATTCTGTACATGTGCGAATGCACGATATACATTTGAAAGTGTTTAAATTGTTTTATTTATATAAATCAATCAATTTTTTTCCATAAAAAATGCTTAAATGGTTGAATTGACAAATTTATTTAAAAATATCGTCTTTGATCATCCTTCCCTTCAATTAAAAATTGAATTTTGATACAGGAAGATTTCTTTAAAGTATACAAGAAATATTTTTCTGGTATACAAGAAATGTCTCTTTTAAGTATACATATCCTGATCATATTCTGTACATGTGCGAATGCACGATATACATTTGAAAGTGTTTAAATTGTTTTATTTATATAAATCAATCAATTTTTTTCCATAGAAAATGCTTAAATGGTTGAATTGACAAATTTATTTAAATATGTCGTCTTTGATCATCCTTCCCTTCAATTAAAAATTGAATTTTGATACAGGAAGATTTTCTTTAAAGTATACAAGAAATTTTTTCTGGTATACAAGAAATGTTTCTTCTAAGTATACATATCCTGATCATATTCTGTACATGTGCGAATGCACGATATACATTTGAAAGTGTTTAAATTGTTTTATTTATATAAATCAATCAATTTTTTTCCATAGAAAATGCTTAAATGGTTGAATTGACAAATTTATTTAAATATGTCGTCTTTGATCATCCTTCCCTTCAATTAAAAATTGAATTTTGATACAGGAAGATTTTCTTTAAAGTATACAAGAAATTTTTTTCTGGTATACAAGAAATTTGTCTTTTAAGTATACATATCCTGATCATATTCTGTACATTTTCAGGCATTCGTTGTGTTTTATTAAAGTGTTTCATTTACAACTTCTAACGGGTGATTCCACTTTTTGATTAATCATGATGTAAAATTTCGAGTTTAGAGAAGCCTGAAAATTTGGTTTGGTCGCTCCTCTCCTTAATACAGGGATTTTTTTTAAGTATACACATCCCCATTTGTCAAGTTTCAGATATTCAATGTTTTTGAACATTATTCAACTTGAAACTTCTAAAGAGTGTTTCCACTCCCAGATTAAGCATGAAGTAAAATTTCGAGTTTAGAAAAGCCTTAAAATTTGGTTTGGTCGCTCCGCGAAGCGGAGCGACCAAACCAAATTTTCAGGCTTTTCTAAACTCGAAATTTTACTTCATGCGCCACGCGTATAAAACACTGATTTTAGGTGAAGTTAAAAATATAATGCTATAGATTACTTCTTAAACAGTATATTTTGAACTTAAAAATAATTCAGTGAATTATACGTGTGGCGCATGAAGTAAAATTTAGAGTTTAGAAAAGCCAAATTTTCAGGGTTTTCTAAACTCGAAATTTTACTTCAAAATTCAAACAACGGTATAACAATTTTTGTCAACTTTGTGCCCCTCTTTTATCCCCAATAACTCAATTTCATATATTTACTTGTAACAACAAATCTATAATTTTAAAACAATGTTAATGTATTCCAAATTATAGCAAAATTTAGTAATTTTAGTAAAATATTGGTTAATTATCGTGTGAGTCGTTTATTTTTAAGGTAGCTTAACTCCGTTTTTCTATTTTGGTTGTTGACTTTAATGGTAAAAATATTGTTTTTGCTCCTAAAAGGCCGCGTTTACATGAAAAGATTTATCATTTTGCTAGTGTGTTTAATAGTGTAATAGTTTCATGCACTTTTCTAAATTACTAAACGATTACAAACTTTACGTTTGTAATTTTAATCAGAATATTGTAATGTTCTGTGCTTCTGTGTATTTTTTTAATAATTTACGTTACGGTGAGTAATTTTTCGGAAAGCATAATTAATTACGCACGCGGCCGGCATTATTTTTCTACGCGATGAAAAATCGCTCGAATTCCCGGTATGAAATATGAAGTGTCGTTTTCGATTTTCCTTACGCATAGGGAAAACCACAGACGACACGCACGAATCAAAATCAATTACGTGAATAATTTACGGCCTTTCTGCCCTGATTAAAACAAATGTTTTTTCAACGGGCCCCGAGGATTAAGAATAATCGCGTCCCTCATATTTCCAAAATTAAAATGAACGCAAGGAAATACACTCATCACTAAATATTTGATTTATTAAAAATTTATATTAGATATGTATTTTTTTAACTCTGGAATTTAGTTAGTTAGTATAATAATAATAAAAATGAATTTATTTTTAGTGGATATACAATATTAGATACTTTTTTTTTAGAAAACAAGTCAACAAATATTTGGCTATATAGACTAGTTTAGACAATAACATCTATTTTTTTTTCTTTTAAATTATACGTACACTTCTGTGCACTAAAATTAGGCACAAGTCTCATAACTATTTATCACAATATTCTAGTTGTATATTTCGGGTCTGTGTTAATTACCTAGCAGCAGTTTCAATAAATGATAAAACACTATAACTTGAAGATAATACCTTTATTAAAAAAAAAACTAAGACCATTTGAAAAAAACGCTTGTAATAAATAAAACAATGCCGAAATAGAAAAACCATCTTCTATTTTAGTTAGAATTCGAATTTTCGAATTGTTCTCTAAATGACACAGCATTTTGACATTAAGGAAATTGACATATTTACATATTTTCTTAACTAAGAAACTCATCATGTCCGTTTTAAACTTCAACATATTTTGTGTGCTTAATTTTATTGTATTGTGTACGTAGTGTACGTATCACAAGGTGCTGCAATGTTTAATGATTAGTAAAGTAAAGAAATGCTGTATCGCTCGGCGAGCCACAATTCGGGTTCGATTCCCGTGCACGGCGAGACTTTATTTAAAAATAATTTCTCGTCGTGACCCTGGGTGTGGTATGAATGTGAGTGTTTGTCCGTATGAAATAATAGCATACTACAAATTGTAATCGTAACAATTAATACAAATATATAAATACATGATGTTGGCTAATGGGCAAGTTCCCAAGGCCAGGCAAAAGCCAAAACCAAATTAAAAAAAAAAGTAAAGAAATTAGTCTTGAGTTATTTCGTTAAATTATATTTATTTTTGTTATCGGATTTGTTTGCCAACTATTTTACTTTACTTCTATTGTTTTATTTTCTTTTATAATAATAATAAATAATTGTTTTTTTTACTAACAATTTTTGCTTGATTTTATTTTAATTCAAATGTTTGTTATTATACTTGTAAAAATCTATTTCCGTTAATAAATATATTATTATTATTATTAAATAATCATTTGTAATCTTTATCAACGTAAGATCAGACGTAAAATAAAATTGAGAGTAAATCATATTAAATTCAGCTTGATTTTATGTTTATGATTCATTATAAACGTACATATTCAAGCAGTACATTTTAAATTTCATAATATGTCAGTGTTTAATACGCGTGGCGCATGAAGTAAAATTTCGAGTTTAGAAAAGCCTGAAAATTTGGTTTGGCCGCTCCGCGCTTCGCGCTACGCGACCAAACCAAATTTTCAGGCTTTTCTAAGCTCGAAATTTTACTTCATGCTTAGTCTGGGAGTGGAATCACTCGTTAAAATCTTGAAATTTAATGCTATTGTAAAAACGACGAATTTCTGAAAATTACTGCATATGCATCGGGAATGTATACTTCAGAAAAAATCCCTGTATTTGTAATTATAATAAAACACTTCATTTTTAATAACTAAATAATGCATATATTTTAAAATTAACAGAAGGATAAAATAGCTTACACAACACTAACTCTTAAAAATAAAAATATAAAATTATAGTTATTATACTTTCACTTGAATCATCCTTAGTTTTTACAATTATCAACGTAATTCTTTCGGGGGTTTAAGAAATAACTTGGTTAAATTATTCTTTCGAGGGCTTGAGAAATAAGTTGGTTAGATTAGATTAATTTTGCGCTAATAAAATATGTAAGAAAAACTCGGCAAAATGCATTCCGCAAAAAAAAATCTCATAAAATATACATGAGTAGAATCATTTAAATGAATTTAACAAAAAAAAATTAAATAATATTCATAAATATTAAAAACCCAACGTCATGTCTCATTAACTTTCATCGCATATTTTATGCACCGAAGAGAAAGACGGACGATATTTTCCATGGCACAAATACCCACGAACCGTAAAGGCGACATACAGTCTGCAAAATTTTTCTCCTGCCGATCTTACGCATTCGAAAATCAAGTACAAAATTACATAACGTCCGTTTTTGCCCAACACTCACACAGCGCAGCGCGGCGAAAAAAAAGGCGCTAAACACAGACCCGATAATGATATATTTCTTTATGCTAATTAAATTATAAATAATTCATGGAAAAGAGGGACCTTGGATTTTTCCCCACGGATATCTCGATCAATTAGCTGCTCAAATTCAAATTCATCTCCGCGGTAATTAATTTGTAATTATCGATTGTCCTTCGTGTGCAAATTGTCAATGTGTTGTTTAAGCTGAAAAGGAAACCTGTTAACAGCTCTTTTTTTGCAAGCCTCGTGTAATGTTTGATTAATAATGTGATGAATTAATTTTATGGCTTTATTTAAATATTAATAATTATAAAATTATCTTATTATTTAATAATGCTATATTATTAAACTGTAATTTTGTTACATAAATTATTCATGATCATGTTTACATACATTACTAGTGAATAAAATTTAAAATAACGAATATTCAATTATTAATAAAATACTGCATGATTATTTGATAAAATCTAAACAAAACTTCTACAATTTAAAATTACACAGGGAGTTTTTTTTAGAAATTCTTTTTTTTGTACAAAAGTATTCTATTGAGTATTCTCCCAGACTAAGCATGAAGTAAAATTTCGAGTTTAGAAAAGCCTGAAAATTTGGATTTGCCGGGGCGCGCGAGATTTTTTTAGCTAAATGCATTTTGCCGAGTTTTTCTTACATATTTTATTACCGCAAAATTAATCTAATCTAACCAACTTATTTCTCAAGCCCTCGAAAGAATAATTTAACCAAGTTATTTCTTAAACCCCCGAAAGAATTACGTTGATAATTGTAAAAACTAAAGATGATTCAAGTGAAAGTATAACTATAATTTTATATTTTTATTTTTAAGAGTTAGTGTTGTGTAAGCTATTTTATCCTTCTGTTAATTTTAAAATATATGCATTATTTAGTTATTAAAAGTGAAGTGTTTTATTATAATTACAAATACAGGGATTTTTTCTGAAGTATACATTCCCGATGCATATGCAGTAATTTTCAGAAATTCGTCGTTTTTACAATAGCATTAAATTTCAAGATTTTAACGAGTGATTCCACTTCCAGACTAAGCATGAAGTAAAATTTCGAGTTTAGAAAAGCCTGAAAATTTGGATTTGCCGGGGCGCGCGAGCGAAGCGAGTCGCGCACCGGCAAATCCAAATTTTCAGGCTTTTCTAAACTCGAAATTTTACTTCATGCGCCACGCGTATAAGACACTGACATATTGTGAATTTAAACATACAATACTTATTTGATTTCACGATAATAATTATTAGAAATGTTTATCTTTCGTCTAACCAAACTTTGAACGTTTGGAATAATTTACTTTGGGATATACTTAAAATATAAAAAAAAAACGTGATAACAAAATGTATGTATTAACAATCTCTGAAAATGTCACGAAATGATGTCATTGCTTAATTTTTTTACAATAGGATAAAAATTATGTACCATCGGTGGAAACAAAATGATGGGACACGTAACATCTTTTAGTGTGTGTCAAACTTATGACTTGTCAGTTAATTGTCTTTCTATTTCGATAATTTCTTTCATTCGCATATTTTCATTGTCACTTCGATATTATAACGTCTTTTAAAAAAAACTGACTTAACCGGTATAAATTTGATGATATTTGACATTATCCAACTTTCTATTTGTCCCAACATTTTATGTCCACCGATGGCACAATTTGGAGCAAAAAAATGGAAACGCTAGAATTTACAGTTTGTAAATGTGTTTTTTTGTTGTAATTTAACATTTATAAAACGTCACTGCCAGTGAACGAAATCAAGTTCCAGAGGCATAATTACAACAACATTTTTGATTTAAAAAAAAACACTTGTTTCATTTTGTCAGGGGATTCAATTTTTTGCTCCTAATTGTAAATATTTCATCGTCATCAACAACTGCAATATTTTTGTTATAAATTTCTAAGTAATATGTATGATTGTTGTTCAAATCTGAGGTTTCTTAGCTTTTTTGCTATTTTCTAACATTCTCTACAAAAATATATGTTAGTCGAGTTTGAGCATTTGTAATTTTGTATTGTGGAAGCTATTACTTCGTTATACATGTTAATTTAAAAATAAAACTGTTATTTTAACTTTGTATGACACTTTTTATTTTTCGTTACTGCAGTCTCAGACATGAAGTGTTCATATTTCATAATGGCAAACTAAATTTGCTGAAACTGCAGTCACGCAAAATGTGTTATACAAACAAAGTTAAAAGTCACTTAAATAAACACAGTTATATTCCTTCCTTCACTTTTATTTTTCTTTTTTGCTTGATGAACATTTCGGGTACTAAGTACCCATTATCAATAGCTAACTGTTACCTATTGATAATGGGTACTTAGTACCCGAAATGTACATCTAGCAAAAAAGAAAAATAAAAGTGAAGAAAGGAATATAACTGTGTTTAATTAAGTGACTTAACACCTTCACGTAACTCATACAACTACATAAATTTACATTAAAGTTAAAAGTGTTACATTGTTTAATTGTAATTTTGTTTAAAGTCAATAAATTTTGGCTTATAAACCATTAGAAATTGCTTAATTGTGATTTTGTTAAAAGTCAATAAATGTTGGTGTATAAACCATTAGAACTAGGTTTAATCAGGTCTTACCAATATATGAAAAAGTTGTTTTATAAATTATTATTATTGAGTTGCATTACGTTTCCTTCTTCACTATTATTTTTAATAGCAATATAAAATAAAAAGTGCACAAATAAATATAATTGTGTTTAAATCATTTTATGTATTAAGTTCTTCTTGTGTGAAAATGTAATGATTACATGTTTTACACAACATTTTCATATATTATTACAAGGCCAGGTAAGGAATATAGGGGTTCAAACGCCTCCCCGTTTTAAATGTTAAATGTTTGTATGTAAAAGCGGCCCTGTAAGAGCAAAAACAATATTTTTACCATTAATCTACCATTATTCTATTTTATTTACAACAACAAAAATAGTTGGCTATAAAATAATGACTATAATAAATTAATTGCGATTGCTTGGAACAGATTTTCTTTGTTGTATTTTTTTCAATTAATTTAGTATTAAAAACGAGTCTTTTTTATGGATATTTTTTCCTACCAATTTATATTTATTCCTTCACATAAGCTCCAAATAAATTTATTTGACAAAAATTTAACAAATTCCTATGTTACAAAAAGCCGCAATTGTTTTATAATTGTCAATTTTTTCATGGTCAACTATTTATTTGTTGTGAAAAAGTAGAAAATTCCTGATAACTCAGTTATTTTTATAAATAAGTATGTCAAATGCTAAGTCAATTTAAAGAGAAATACTATCCCTTTTTAATGATGGCATAGCCAACTATGGTTTCCATTTGAAAAAATGCAAGTTTGTGTTATATCACGAAAACTACTGTCAATGTAAAATATCTGATAACATTTTAGTATTCAATGTAAAATTATATAAAACTTTACCATTTATAGTTTTTTTCTATCTCTTTTAATTACTGAGAAAATTTTATTTGAAAAAATCGACACTTTTCACATTTATCAAAATATCTAATTACTCTTGACATTTTCGAAAAAAAAAAATGTATTTTTATTCAGCTCGCAAGACTGACAACATTTTAGTATTCAGTGTAAAATTATATAAAACTTTACCATTTATAGTTTATTTCTATCTCTTCTAATAACTGAGAAAAATTGATTTGAAAAAATCATCACTTCTCACATTTTTCAAAATATCTAGTTAACCTTAACTTTTTCGAAAATAAATTAATTGTTTTATTATTCTATCTCTTTTAATAACTGAGAAAAATTGATTTGAAAAAATCGACACTTCTCACATTTTTCAAAATATCTAGTTACCTTTGACTTTCCGAAAAAAAAAAAAAATTAAATGGTTTTTTATTCAGCTCGTAAAACTGATAACATTTTAGTATTCAGTGTAAAATTATATAAAACTTTACCATTTATAGTTTTCTTCTATCTCTTTTAATTACTGAGAAAAATTGATTTAAAAAAATCGACACTTTTCACATTTATCAAAATATCTAGTTACCCTTGACTTTTTTGAAAAAAAAATAAATGTATTTTTATTCAGCTCGTAAGACTGAAAACATTTTAGTATTCAGTGTATAATTATATAAAACTTTACCATTTATAGTTTTTTTTTCTATCTCTTCTAATAACTGAGAAAAATTAATTTGAAAAAATCATCACTTCTCACATTTTTCAAAATATCTATTTACCCTTAACTTTTTCGAAAATAAATTAATTGTTTTTTTGTACTATCTCTTTTAATAACTGAGAAAACTTGATTTGAAAAAATCGACACTTCTCACATTTTTCAAAATATCTAGTTACCTTTGACTTTTTCGAAAAAAAATTAAATGTCTTTTTATTCAGCTCGTAAAACTGATAACATTTTAGTATTCAGTGTAAAATTATATAAAACTTTACCATTTATAGTTTTTTTCTATCTCTTTTAATAACTAAGAAAAATTGATTTAAAAAAATCGACACTTCTTACATTTTTCAAAATATCTAGTTACCCTTGACTTCTTCGAAAAGTAATTAAATGTCATTTTATTCAATTAGTTTTCCCTTTTAATCGTTTCTCTATTTTTTATAGTTTCCGAGATCCCCATAGAGAACATGAAAAAAATCTCACCCTCTACATATTGTTAGAACAAGACAAATTATTTTCCTAACTGCATTATAATTCATTTTGTCAGAAGTTTATTAAAAAAAATTAAGTTCCCTGCAATCGTATTTCTAACTCAATAAACGATCGATATTGCGAATTAAATAAATATCGTATGCAACTTAACTTACTCACTAGTGTGAACGGATCGTGTGTTTTCAAGCTAGAAGAAATAATTTAATTGCGATAGAAACAATTGAACGTCATACTGGTCCGATAATTACTCCGACTACATAATTAACAGCAAATATTACAACGTTAATTAAATATCGATTATCGGTAATTAACAGTTGCCTATTAATTAAACAACGATGAAAATTAAAACTAAAAGTTACAAGCTTGAATTACTTGCAATAATAAATTTGTTCGGCATTCGTTTTGCTGAGCGTAATGATTTATTTGACTAATTGTTAATTAGTTGGGCAGTTTCAAAAATTAATTAATAATTGTATTGTAAATAATGGGATGTTATTTGGTTTTCGTTTTGGTACAACGTTTTAATAATTAAAGCGTTTATTTGTAAATTAAAATACAGTTATAATTTCATTTTCGTGTAATTATTAATTATGACATAAAAAGATCATGAATTAATTAATAAATCTACAGGGTTATTCAAAAAGAAGGAACAGATTTCAAACATTCATTTCTTCTAAGCTACAAAAGGTAGAACCATAATTCCAACGTTCCTGGACAGACAAAAGTTTAAAATCTACAGGGCTATTCAAAAAGAAGGAACAGATTTCAGACATTCATTTCTTCTAAGCTACAAAAGGTAGAACCATAGTTCCAACGTTTCTGGACAGACAAAAGTTTAAAATTTGTACAGTCCAGTTTGGTTTGAAGTTCCAACCACGGCCGCATTGGCGCTGTTGCTCTAGTTTTGCTAATTGCAGCACAGAAAATGCTTTTTCTTGTTGTGTCGCCAAAAATAGTTGGCCATAAAATAATGACTATAATACATTAATTGCGATTGTTTGGAACAGCTTTTCTTTGTTGAATTTTTTTCAATTAATTTAGTAATAAAACGAGTTTTTTTATGGATATTTTTTCCTACCAATTTATATTTATTCCTTCACATAAGCTCCAAATAAATTTATTTGACAAAAATTTAACAAATTCCTATGTTACAAAAAGCCGCAATTGTTTTATAATTGTCATTTTTTTCATGGTCAACTATTATTTTGTTGTGGAAAAGTAGAAAATTCCTGATAACTCAGTTATTTTTATAAATAAGTATGTCAAGTGCTAAGTCAATTTAAACAGAAATACTATCCGTTTTTAATGATGGCATAGCCAACTATGATTTCCATTTGAAAAAATGCAAGTTTGTGTTATATCTCGAAAACTACTGTCAATGTAAAATATCTGATAACATTTTAGTATTCAATGTAAACAGGGTTATTCAAAAAGAAGGAACAGATTTCAAACATTCATTTCTTCTAAGCTACAAAAGGTAGAACCATAATTCCAACGTTCCTGGACAGACAAAAGTTTAAAATCTACAGGGTTATTCAAAAAGAAAGAACAGATTTCAGACATTCATTACTTCTAAGCTACAAAAGGTAGAACCATAGTTCCAACGTTCCTGGACAGACAAAAGTTTAAAATTTGAACAGTCCAGTTTGGTTTGAAGTTCCAACCACGGCCGCATTGGCGCTGTTGCTCTAGTTTTGCTAATTGCAGCACACAAAATGCTTTTTCTTGTTGTGTCGCCATTTTACTAAAGACAATCAACATGACAGATTGTTTTTAGTAAAATGGCGACACAACAAGAAAAAGCATTTTCTGTGCTGCAATTAGCAAAACTCGAGTCAATTATTGAAATTTAATGTGTCAGTTTAATAAACGACTGCCTCGTCATAAGCAGACTTACAGTGTTTTTATCCCCTCTATGCCTGACACTCTTGAAAATCTGCGACATCGAATTGTTGAAGCTGTGAATTTGATAACTTGAGACCAGCTGATTCGTGTGAGGCAAGAAATGAGCCACTGTTTTGATATTTGTGGTGTAACACAAGGTGCTCAGATTAAATGCATAAAAAAATGAACTTTTCTCTTTCCAGGAACGCACAGTGGTTCCAAATGCCGAAAAGGTGGCCAAAACGTCCCTTTTTTTAAATGTATTATTGAAATGTTTATCAGACAATATTCTACTTAATGTTTTTATTAATTATAATTAATAAATACATAATACTTCAATAATAATTCAACATTGAAATAATTTTCAGATAAATGTGCACAGCCAATGTCTTTGAAAAGACGGAAAATTTTCGACTTAATAAAAAACTCTCTTTCGAAAGAAAGCGAGGTGCTGATTGAATTGGTTGAAAAACATCTGGAAAAGGAAATCGGAAAACCGTTTAATTTGTCTGCCAATGGGAAAGCTGTGTTGCGGAAACTTTTCCATAAAATGCAAACAGGATACGAAAAAAGCCATAGGATGCTGGACAGGTATTTGGCCGCGAATGCAAAGTGGCTGGAAGTGGATGTCGAGTTACAAGAAGATTCAAGAAAACCTCTGCAACGTAAGCCTTGTCAATAACATATACATTATAAATTAATTCGATATCAATAATATGTATAATCAAATTGGTCTTATTTTTATTTTTACAGTGTCTCCTGAGGGCGCAACAGCATTTACGAGTAAAGCTGAGGATACACCTGAACGTGGTTCAGGGGGACGTCCATCTCTCAGTTTCGGAGCTTCCAGTGAAAGATCAAAAAGGAGGAGAACGCAGACCATGCGAGCCGAACACGAAATCGACGAGTTGGCATACGCGTTGCAAATGAGTTTACGCGAATCTAGGAACGTGGATGCAACAAAGCTGGTGAAGGATATTGCTGAAGGAAGTCCAACCACAGCAACGAGGTATAGGGATTCTTTCACTGCGAAACGCGAAAAACCATTGACCAAAGATGAGGCTCTATCGCTCCTTATCGAGGGTAAATTGTCGAAGAATATGTACAACACGATTAGAGCTGCGGGCATAAGTCATAATTGTTCATTATTTCCGTTTTACAAGAACGTTTTAGACGCTAAGAAAGATTGTTATCCCCCGGCTGTAGATATGCGCATCACAGAAACTTCTGCTGAAGTGAAACTTCAAGCACTGCTTGACCACACGGTGGAAAGAATTTTGCGGGTCCAAACAGATGTGATTTCTAGCCTCCTTGATAGGGCGTACGATGTAGATTCGATTTGTAAGTGGGGGTGCGACGGAACTTCGGGACAGAGCACTCTCAAGCAAAAATTCGATGACGATGCTGAAGGCACCAAAACCGACGCAAATATATTTTTTGTTTCCATCGTGCCGCTTCAGATTTTGGCTGTTGAGAAGTCCACACAGAAAGAATTCGTCATCTGGAAGAATCCGCGTCCTTCATCTCCTCGATATTGTCGGCCATTAAAAATCGAATTTTTGCACGAAACTGCTAAGTCTACGAGACTTATAGTCAATGACGATAAGGACCAAGAGCGTAATTTGAAACCTTACCAAACAATTATTGGCGGAAAGGAAGTGAATGTTGCATACAAAGTGATGCTCACCATGATCGATGGCAAAGTTTGCAACTCACTGACTTGCACATCATCAAGTCAGAGATGCTACCTTTGCGACTGCACTTCCAAACAATTCAATAATATTGATGACATCTTACGAAAACCCATAAAAGAACAGCATTTGCAATTTGGGATATCCAGTTTGCATGCTTGGATTCGATTTTTTGAGTGCCTTCTGCACATTTCATACAGGCTGGATGTGAAGAAGTGGCAAAGTCGCAAAGGTCGAATGTCGCATAAAAAACGTTCAAAAAGGTTTCCGTCAAAAGTTGGGGCTCTTGATAGATATGCCGAAACAGGGCTATGGTTGTACGAATGACGGGCACACCGCGCGCCGTTTTTTCGAAAACGCGGAAATGTCTGCAGGTATTACTGCGCTCGACCTTTCATTGATTAAAAGATTTCACGTGATCTTACAAGTTCTTTCTTGCGGCTTTGACATCGATATTCCCATGTACGAGGCTTATTGTATCGAAACAGCTCGTCTCTATGTACAGCTGTATCCATGGTTTTGTATGCCAACTACGGTGCACAAGATTTTACTGCACAGCAGCAAGATTCTTGAGTCTTCAATTCTACCAATTGGACAAATGTCTGAAGAAGCTTAAGAATCTTGCAATAAATTTATAAAACAGTATCGGCAGGATTTCGCGCGAAAATGTAGCCGCACTAAAACTATGGAGGACGTGTTCCAGAGGCTTTTGGTAGCCTCGGATCCTGTTATTTCGAGCATCCGAAAACTGCCGTTGAAAAAGCTCAAAGCGTTAGACACTGAAGCTGTAAGTCTGTTGAAAATGCCGAGCTGTGAAGCGCAAAGCAGCGACGACGATTCTGCGCACTCGTCCGACGACGAATATTAATGTAAACTAGCAATAAGGAATATATACGAGATTTTATATAAATATGACCATTTTTTAAATGTTTTCCACCATATTGAACGAAAAAAGCCATAGGATGCTGGACAGGTATTTGGCCGCGAATGCAAAGTGGCCATTTTGTTTTCTTTTTAATTTTGTGTAAAGATTCGTAATCAGCGAGGTCAGAATACCCTATGTACGAAATATCATATAAATATGACCTTTTTTCATTTTTGTCCACCATATTGGATCCGCCATTTTGTTTTTATAAAATTTCGTGTAAAGATTCTTCATAAGCGACATCAAAATACCTTATAAACGAAGTTTCATGAACATAAGACCTTTTTTTGTATTTTGGTCCTCCATATTGGATCCGCCATTTTGTTATTGTTAATTTTGAGAGCAGATTTGTATTAAGCGACCTCAAAATACCCTTTATACGAAATTTCACGTAATTTAAATGACGTCTTCAGGTTTTGGCCACCTTTTCGGCATTTGGAACCACTGTGGAACATTCGAATTGTCTTTCTATCTTTTGTAGATTGGAAGAAATAAACGTTTGAAATCTGTTCCTTTATTTTGAATAACCCTGTATAATAAATAATATTCTTGTTGGGGTTATGTGAAATGTTAGCTTAGGATTAGTAGTTTTTATTTACTATTTTTTTTAAATTCTATACAGGGAGTTTTTGTTTTAAGTATGCGTATACCAATTACAGCGTATACACTGTAAATCTTCAGATATTCGCTGTTTTTTTAATAGTTTAATTTGAAGCTATAATCGAGTGTTTTCCACTCCCAGACTAAGCATGAAGTAAAATTTCGAGCTTAGAAAAACCTTAAAATTTGGTTTGGTCGCTCCGCTTCGCGGAGCGACCAAACCAAATTTTCAGGTTTTTCTAAACTCGAAATTTTACTTCATGCGCCACGCGTATAAAACACTGATTTCAAGTGAAGTTCAAGTATCCTACTAAAACAGTATGCTAAAAATGTATATTCTGAACTGCACATCAAATCAGTTTTTTTATACGCGTGGCGCATGAAGTAAAATTTCGAGTTTAGAAAAGCCTGAAAATTTGGTTTGGTCGCTCCGCGCTTCGCGCTACGCAACCAAACCAAATTTTCAGGCTTTTCTAAACTCGAAATTTTACTTCATGCTTAGTCTGGGAGTAGAAAACACTCGTTTAAAGTTGCAAATTGAACTCTTTTAAAAAGCTTTTCAGGATTTTCTAAACTCGAAATTTTACTTCAGGCTTAGTCTGGGAGTGGAAAACACTCATTTAAAGCTTCAAATTGAACTCTTTTAAAAAGCGACAAGTCGGAAAATTTACATGTCTACCTAAAAAAGTATCTAAATAATGAGATGTTATTGGGTTTTCATTTTGGTCGAACGTTTATATAATTGAAGCGTTTATTTGAAAATTGAAATAAAGTTATGATTTGATTTTCGATGTAATTATTAATTATGACATGAAAAGATTATGAATTGATTAATAAATCTATAATAAAAGATATTCTTGTTGGGGTTACGTGAAGTTTTAGTTATAGATTAGTAGTAGTTATATTCCTCTATCTTTACTTTTTTTTATTCTACACAAGAAGTTTTTCTTTTAAGTATACTTATACCAATTACAGCATATACACTGTAAATTTTCAGATATTTGCTGTTTTTTTTTTAAATTCGATGTGAAGCTTAAATCGAGTATTTTCCACTCCCAGACTAAGCATGAAGTAAAATTTCGAGTTTAGAAAAACCTGAAAATTTGGTTTGGTCGCGTAGCGCGAAGCGCGGAGCGACCAAACCAAATTTTCAGGTTTTTCTAAACTCGAAATTTTACTTCATGCGCCACGCGCAAAAAACACTGATTTCAAGTGATGTTCAAGTATCCTACTAAAGCAGTATGCTAAAAATGTATATTCTGAATTGCACATCAAATCAGTGTTTTGTACGCGTGGCGCATGAAGTAAAATTTCGAGTTTAGAAAATCCTGGAAATTTGGTTTGGTCGCGTAGCGCGTAGCGCTACGCGACCAAACCAAATTTTCAGGATTTTCTAAACTCGAAATTTTACTTCATGCTTAGTCTGGGAGTGGAAAACACTGATTTAAAGCTTCAAATTGAATTTCTTTAAAAAGCAACAAATGTAGGAAAATTTATAGCATATGTCCACCTAAAAGAAAATGTCAGTTTATGTAAGCTACTTAATTTTGGTGAGTAGATTATTATTATTATTACACACTTTCTTTTTTTTACTATTAAGGATTAATTTTCATTTGTAGTTTGTGCTTATTTGAAATAAACCAATTATTATTATTATTATAAGAAACTTTTCTGGATGTAATTTTTTCAAAATCACAAGCCATATCTTATTTAACCCAGTACATTGCACTTTTGAGTTTATTTTCCGAAACAAACCAAAAAACAAACCGAAAAAATCTCGAGCCAAGAGAGTTTAATGATTTAATTTAAGAGAGTCAACCACCGATGTCCATCCACAAACAGGGTCATTGAAGTCTCCCCGTGCCCCCTACGCGTTTTCTACCTGGGATTTTCGCGATGGCAGGCCAACCACCCGATAATAATTATGCGAATCGCAAAAATAAAGTGATTTTTTTGTGACTCATCCTCATAATTAACGGTACAGAACGCCTCCATTAAAATGTTAAACCGTTGTGGACGAATTCCTTGAATACAATTACGACAAAGGGGAGTTTACTGCCAGCGGTACCTTTTATGTTAACCATCCTCGTTGTAAATCACTGAATTTCTTCAAGTGTGTTGTATTACATTTTACTTGTTTTTTTTTCTTTTTCGTGTGTGTGTTCTGTTGTTTTTCTGTATTGTTGTGTTGGACGAGTGTTTTTGACCCTTATTTTCGTGTCATTGTGTTTCGGTGGTTACGATGAACTCGAAACATGTAATCCTTTAAGAATTATCATAAATCGGAAACATAATACTTACACATTGATTTTGGGTTGAGTGTTTTTAGCATAGATCAGCAGTCGGGGAACTTTTTTAACTATTACCCCACACTATTTTTTCGTAAGTCGATATTACCCCCTCATTTTGAAAAGAACACAATCAATGTAAATTTAACATAAAGACAATTTAACATAAAGAAAAATTGAGTTTGTCAATAGTTTGCAGAATATTTACAAAATATAAAAACGAATTAAAATTAATATCGACCTTCTGCAAAAATTTTGTCTCATTGAGACAAGTCGCCAAATATTCATTGAAACAACTACTTCTCGAGCTAATACCCTGACAGATATTAAATTATACAATGAATATTTGAGTTACACGACAGCTCTACTGTTCTATGCATAATTTATATGCAAAATGCAACATTAGGTCAAATTTTTCTCTCACCAAAATAAATCAAACAACAGGAAATTGAAATAAAGTGAAAAAATTACAGGGAATGAATTTTAATTGTCATAAGTCATCTATAGACGCGTTTCGAGATTTATGCCTCATCAGTATAGCTATGCTTTAGACTTTCAATACAAAAAATATTAAAATAAACAG
Source organism: Philonthus cognatus (assembly GCA_932526585.2). Lineage (NCBI taxonomy): Eukaryota > Metazoa > Arthropoda > Insecta > Coleoptera > Staphylinidae > Philonthus > Philonthus cognatus. The sequence continues at coordinate 48,746,893 of OW052247.1, read as the reverse complement.
GAAACTTACAGGAATGTCGAAGTGTTTCGTCGAAACAGGTACACAAAACTGAGGCAAGTGAAAATAATCGAATGTTATTTATAGGTTAATTCGTTTCTATTCCTTTTTTTTATATAATGTATATTTAAATTACACATATATTGAATTAACTTATACGGAAAATAAAAAGAAGTTGCATAAAAATAGTAAGTATGTAATAGACAAACAAAATACAATTCTCATATTGGAACAAACAAACATTAATTGGAAACTTTCCCCCTTCCGATTTTAGAGAAATTATGTTGCTTTATGTATGATACAATAACTTCAAAATTGGAGCTCTTTGATTTAAGAGCAATTTGAATACAGTCTTCGGCGTTTAATCAAGTTCTGTTCTTGGTTTTTATGTTTATTAAAGTGGAAAAGCCTTGTTCACTAAAGCAGGTTGTTGCAAATGGCAGCAACTTTTTTACCGCCTCATCATGTACCATTTTGAAAGCCTTTGCAGCTTTTGACATCCAAAAAGACGACAGATTTGCTTTGCTCTCGAATTGAATGCGTGCTTCAGTATTAGATCAATGTTCAAGAATTCTCTCTGCCACACCTGGAGGTTCTTCTGGTATGTTAGCAAATTAGCATTTAAAAGGATCTACAGCCCAACTGACAGTACTGTAGAATTCTCGTGAATTCGTTAGATGCGAAATAATTTACTATGAGCGATTATTAACTTTTATATTTCTCCAATTACCACTTATAATATCTGTCACCCCGACATCTCTAAATCAATTTACCCCCCGCTTTCTTGATTTTCCCCATCCCGCCGACGTCGGATGATTTGGGAGCTACATTTTCTTCGCAGGTTACACTGCTCCCTCCTTAAAATAGTTTCGTCTCGAAACAATTCATATTCCTGTGTTTCTTCTTTTCGATTAACAGAATCTCGTACGGGAGTATCAATTTGTTGGTGATTAACATTCTGAACCACTGCGTTTTCATTCGTACCCGAATAGGGTGTTAACCGATCAAAGTGGACAACCCTAGGTTTCCTTCGTGGTGTTTTCTGAATCCGGTATACGACATCGTTAATTCTTTCTATGATTTTATACGGACCCTCCCATGATGTTTGCAGCTTTGGAGAAAGGCTGAGACGCCGCTGTGGGTTAAACAACCATACCATGTCTCCGGTTCGATATCCACCATTTTCTGCTCCGATGTCGTAAGTCTCTTTCATTCGGTCGCTGGCTATTTCAATATTCAGGCGGACTCGGTCGTGTATTGTATCCATCCTTCTTCGAAGGTCGCTAACATAGTCTTCTCCGGCCACGTTTTCTTCAGGTGGGCAACAAAACTTCAAATCGCAAGGAAGACGTAACTCTCGTCCCATGATGATGCTTGCTGGAGTTTGTCCAGTAGTTTCAATGCCGTTGTCCTCGTCTTGTAAATTTTCATAACCTTACACATGGTCTGGAAAAGATTTGACTCAAAGTTTCTTCCCTGATCCGAATGCAGCTCCATGGGCACGCCAAAACGGCAGATCCATTCCTTAATCAATACTTCTGCAATCGTCGAAGCTTCTTGATTTGGCTAACATAGTCTTCTCCGGCCACGTTTTCTTCAGGTGGGCAACCAAACTTCAAATCGCAAGGAAAACGTAACTCTCGTCCCATGATGATGCTTGCTGGAGTTTGTCCGGTAGTTTCAATGCCGTTGTCCTCGTCTTGTGAAATTTCATAACCTTACACATGGTCTGAAAGATTTGACTCGAAGTTTCTTCCCTGATCCGAATGCAGCTCCATGAGCACGCCAAAACGGCAGATCCATTCCTTAATCAATACTTCGGCAATCGTCGAACCTTCTTGATTTTGCAATGGAAAGGCGTCTACCCACTACGACAACTATGTACTTATTTCCTTCTAGAGACTCGGGAAATGGTCCGGCAACATCAATGGCTATTCTCTCAAACGGACTGCCTACGTTGTACTGGCGCATGGGTGCTTTTCGTCGTTGCTGGGGTCCATTGATTGCTGTACAGATATCACATTTCTTACACCATTCCTTGACGTCCACTTTGCAGTTAACCCAGTAAAACCTCGCTCTTAATTTGCCAAGTGTTTTGGATATACCAAAATGTCCACCGGAGTTCCCGTTATGGATCTCTTGTAATAGCTCAGTTATTCTAGACTTGAGAATAATTACTTGTCTCCGTTCCTCTTGACCATCTGCACCTTTAAAGATGCGTTTCAATATTCCATTATCTAATACAATGGTATCCCATTGTGCCCAATAAGATTTTATTAAAGGTGAGTAGCTGGCAATTTGGCCCCACGTCGGTCTATTGTCCATTTTCTTCCAATCGATGATAATTTTTTAAACAGGGGTCACTTTCTTGGGCTCGTTGAATGTCACTCGGATGCCAGTTATCAACCTCTATTGATGTTCGAAGAATGTAGCCGTCCTTTAATTCTTGCTTAGTACAGTGTTTGCTGTCAAATAGACAAGGTCTTCGAGACAAGGCATCAACATTTTTGTGGATCAAACTGGCTCGATGTTCAGTACCAAAATCAAACTCTTGAAGTCTTTCTATCCATCTAGCCACCTGACCTGGATTCTTAAACTGTAGGAGCCATGTATGGGCGGCATGATCAGTTCTCTATAAAAACTTTCTTCTATACAGATACTTATAGAAGTGTTCTACTGCCTATACTACGGCTAATAATTCTTTCCTAGTAACGCAGTAATTTCTTTCCGGCCTTGATAAGGTCTTACTAAAATAGCTGATTACCTTCTCACTTCTATCTTGAATTTGTGATAACACTGCTCCAATGCCCACACTACTTGCATCCGTATCCAAAACGAATCTCCCTTCTTGTAATGGGTAGCTTAAAACTGGTACACTTGTTAACGCATTCTTCAGAAATTGAAAGGCGTCATCACAGTTTGTGCAATAGTATTTACGTTGCACCGATTTTGTGTATGTCCAAACCTCCCACAATTTCCAACATTTTACTTGCTTCTTGCTTGCCGTAACCTGTTTTAACAATTCTTCTATTTCTGATAGTCGTTTTAGTAGCAATACCCCAGTTTCCTCTTGCTTATCTTCGATCTTCCTAACACGTCCTTGATTTCGCACAGAATGTTTTGCAACTTCGAATTCTAATGAACGTGCCAAGGCGTCGACTAACTTCACGGGACGAGCAAGTATAAGTGCCTGTTGGGTGTCTTTGTCATAAAGCCCATTCAAAAATGCTTGTACTGTTAACCGTTCTATAACATTTTCAGTCACATCTGCATATACTAGCCGCGACAAACGAGCGACATCTCCTTAAAATTCTTGCAGGCTCTCTTCAGGTTTTTGCGAACGATTTTTCAACTGTTCAAAGTGTGATTGTCCATATCGTATTTCCAAATATCTGACGAATTGATCGTAATCCGCTATTTCACGTTGGGACAGTTTTTGCATCGTAATGCCAGGATGAGTGCTGTCGTTTTTTCAGGAAAGTCCCATCCATTCGCTAATGTAGCGGCCTAAAATTGTCGAAGAAAATTTCCCCAGGAAGATTGACCATCAAAATTGGGCGGCTTCATTTTTATTCCACGGTGTGTATTATTAATGGGTTGATTAATTTAATTCTTACACTATTTTCCATTTCCAATAATTTTTGTTCTAAGTTTTCCTGGAGTCGCGTTTCAATTATTTCTGAGGTTTCAAGATGCTTGTTCTTAAGTTTTATTATTTCTTGTTTCATGTCTTCCGAATCTTCTATCAACTTCTATTCTAAATTATTAGAGTCTTCCAGTACTTTTCTATGAACTTCCAGCATCGCCTGTTTCATATTGTCTATATTTTTCATCAATTTCTTTACCATACATGCTATTATTTGCGTCATGTCGTTTCCGATTTCGAACGAATATGTATCGGGATTAAGCCCTTCCTTTTGTAACGCCTCCCGTAGCCTTTGTTTCACTTTTCTTCCCAGTTGTGTTTAAATCACATTCCTCTAATTGTACTTTGAAATCGGCCACTTTCAAGTTCACTAAGTTCATCATGTTCGTCATTGTACTATGTCGCACCCCACACCTGACACCAATGTAGAATTCTCGTGAATTCGTTAGATGCGAAATAATTTACGGCTTGAGTGCATGTGTTGGACACTGGGTTTTTTTTCGACGTTTTTGACCTTTTTGAGAACTTTTTTAATGGAATTGTCTGCGTTTGTGTGTGACAATGAAGAATCTAATATATGTTTTTGTCTAAAACTTACCGTTTAGTCACAATTTGTGTTTTAGGTAAATGTTTTTATGAGATGTCCTTTTTGCCTTTTCTTGCAATTTTGTGCCACATTTCCAGTGTAAAGTGAAAACACAGCATAACTTCCTTATAAATTGCTACATATCTGCACCAATTTTGATCTTTTACTTGTATTTTAACGTGAATACACTACACAAATTTAATGTTAACATCGTTAACATATAAACGGTGACATTTGAGATTTGTTTATCCAAAATTCAATTGTCACCGCTGGTATCGCCATGATTAGGTGTGTAAAAACTAGGTGGCGCTAGTACATAATCAAATGCTTTTATTAATCAATTTATATTAGAAATAATAATAGTATTTTCTAATTATTTGATATAGAATAAAGCAATTACACTACATTTGAATGAATTCAGTAATTTATTCATAAGTGAAATCGGTACATCTGACTCAGCGGCCGATAAAGTAGATAGCGACCTTATCGACCGGCGGGAGTCAATTGTTTTGAGATATTTATTGCAAAACAATTTTTATTGTGGTTTGTAATTGCTGTACATACTTTGTAATTTCTGTACATAATTTTACTGTAATCAGTTTGTTTCTAAACTCGAAATTTTACTTCATGCGCCACGCGTATAAAACACTGAAATATTGGGAAGTTAGAAACGCACTTATGTATTTTTTTTAATGAGTAATAATCCAAAAAGTTAATAATAAGTTATTCATAGAAATCATAAAGAGAATTGCAGAATTTTGCCAAAAATCAACTTTAAAAGTCAACTCTATAATTGCTCGGCCTTTAATGGGTTAAACATAATACATTTATTTTAACTAATCAACTATAAAATTATAGCGCATGTACATAAAGAACATACATTGATGAAATAAACCAAATAAATAATACACTAGCGCCACCTGTTCTTTTTTTCATGAAATTATATCAGTCTGAGGCATTAGTCGGTATTACACATATTTCATATAAATAGTTGTCAACAAACGTCACTTTTATAGTGTAAAATTAAATCAGTGTATTCGCTTAAAATTTAAGACAAAGTAATAAATTGCGAATAATACTTTAGAACTTGTGTCTTAGTTGTAATGTGGGTCTATTTTATTCAGGAAATGTGTATAAAATCACACATATGAGCGATAAATAATTTCTCAAAATCGACAACTTTAAAAATTAATTTCACTAAAACGGTAAGTTTTCTAAAAAAATGGACTTCAGATTCGTTATTTTCTCATAAAAATACATATTTAAAAAAAAAAAAGTTCAAAAGTTGTACTGTCCTGCACATGCACCTTGACCTCTAAATCAATTGTCCCCCCGCTTTCTTGATTTTCCCCATCCCGCCGACGTCGGATGATTCGAGAGCTATATTTTCTTCGCACGATACAGTACGTATATAAAGATCTGGAAAGTATTCAGAGAACCATTCTCTGAGTTTAGGAAGATGTCTTATAAATGTATCCTTGATGTCATCAAAAGTAATATTTTCACAATCTTGCAAAAACAAAGCTAACTTTGAAAAAAAAAGATATCTTGTTCTGTTCTGCTTTCTGCTTCCAATATTAAAGCTTTAACCAAACGCTGACACTACTTCTCTAGCTGAAATGATAATAATATTTTTTCTTTGCAATTCTTTGTTCAATATATTTATATTCTCAAAAATGTTAGCTAATTATGCGAGATGTGCAACCCACGAGGGGTTTTTAAATTTACCTGCGAGAATATTCTTTTGATCAACCATAAAAATTTCATTAAAGCTTAAAATTGGACTCTCAGTTTCAGTTCAGTTTTGAGAGCCCATACTCGATTTAGAACATTTCCGCGAAATAGCCACATTATAATAAAGTAGGTACGGACACCGTCCTGACATAACTCACGAAATAGCCACGTGTTTAGTGCATGTCCTTTGATAGCATGGTTCCAAATATTTTACAAGAAGTGCCTGGCGATAGATATTATAGTGAGTAACTTCAATATTTGGATTTTTTTTTTTCACGAAAGCCGAAAAATCATTAATATGACCCAGCATAGCTGGAGCTCCATTTACAGACACAGCAATACAGTTTTCCCACTTTAAATTAATGCTTTAAGTATAAAAGTATTCATTTACCTTATTATACACATCAATTCCACGAAATCTCAAGAGAGGAGAACAAAACAACAATGGCTCTTCAATTGCGTGTGTACCTTTGTAGCATACACCGTTAGCTGTAAATTGCTACTGACATCTGTAGTCTCATCAAGCTGAATAGCAAAATATTTAGCCTGTTTTAGTAAGAAAATAACCTGTTCCTTCACAATTTCTATCTTTTGGATTCTTGCAGACAAGGGCACTGAATTCAGTTTCTTTACCTTTTTTTTGACCACACATGATCTCTGCCATTTTCACGGCTGCTGGTTTAACCAAATCTTCACTAATAGTATATGGTTTCTTGTTTCGGGCAATCAACCAGGCTACTTCAAAGCTAGCCTTTGATGCTGAACGCTGATCAAAGGTACCTAGCAATTTGCTGTCCAATGTTTGTCTTTTAACAGACATTTCTAAATTTACAAAGTATTCTCGCGGTTTGGAAGACATATGTGAATGCAAATTATCCAAATGTTTCTTCAATTGACTTTTTTTAAAGATTGTAAAGTCAGTACTTTCAAACATACAACACACTGTGGTTTCATTGTACCTTTGTCTTCTATTTATGTAAAACCATAATTAAGAAATTCCTAATTCTCTGACTCGTTTTAGTAGTGGTGGGGAGTGAGATGGCCCGGCCCATATATCTCGCTGAATTGTTTAAGTTTAAAGATTGGTTTGTAAAAATACTAACACGTTTTTAAAATAGCAAAATTCTTATTACCCTCAAAAATTCATTTTTACCCCATTTGGGGTAATTTACCCCGGTTCCTCGACCGCTGGCATAGATGGATAATTACGCTCGTTAGAAGCTTTAAATTGATTACTTTTATAAGATGTACACAGTGAAAAAGTGTCCGAAACCTATCAGTGAATTAGTGCAAAATGCGTACTTACTTTAACTTGAAAAATGAAGATACTGACAAACTTTGGGCACCAAATTCTTTTTGCCATATATGTAACAGAAATTTAAGATAGCAGGTACTTTAAAAAAATATAAACTTTTTTACTGGGATAGCAAAGTAGTGATATAACGTTTATATATTACTCTGCTTCTGGAATAGCAGAGATAAATACGCACACAGAAGTATAACAAACTGGCTTGGCAGAAGAATATTGACCATTGGAAAGCATAATACCATAATCCCACCATTGGTCAATAGAGATAGAATAATTTTGCCTTCATTGCACATTAAATTAGGTCGAAGGAGACAGTTCGTAAAAGCTATAGACAAAAAATTCAAATATTTTACTTATATAGCCAGGACATTTTATGTACAATTCCTGCAAATTTGTGTTTAGTAAATTTGCAGGAATTCGTTGTTTTCATAAAAGTAATCAATTTAAAGCTTCTAACGATTTTAAAGCTTCTAACGAGTGTAATTACCTATCTATGCTAAAAACACACAACCTAAAATCAATGTTTAAGTATTATGTTTCCGATTATCGGGATATGCATACTGAATAGAACAATTCCCTGTAAGTTTGTAATTCTAAAGTTCTATCTCTGTGGACATACTTTGTTACCAAATACTGTAATTATCGGATTATATAAACTTAAAAGAGAAATTCCCTGTATGTTTGTAATTCTGAAATTCTATTTCGTTGGATATACTTTAAGTGAAAATATATTTTACTACAAAAAATAAAATATAAATTTCATTACAAAGCTCGTCCTACATTAAGCACAAAACCCCCTAAAGTTATGAATCATACAAAGCAACCCTAAAACGGCACGTGTAAATAAATAAACAATAAATACAATACACAATACATAAGCACAATCTTCCTGTCAGCGGCAGAAATCGCCTCCGTCGTCCGTCCTCCCTTTTCCCCTTAACAATCGCCAGAAATATATATTACATCCCCCGAAAGCTCCAACTTTTCCGCGCGGCACGCATCGGGGTCGGCTTTATGTGTTTTCATATGTTTCTTTTACTGTCACATTTTGAAAACAAGGGGTGGTTTTTGTGTAAAAACTTTTTTTTTTTGTCATGATTAGGTTGAATTATAACATGTTTGTTTGTGCGCGGGCGCGTTGTTAAATTAACATAAGGAGAAGATTACGCGGAGACTTTGCGCCCCGGACGAGGATGACTCTGCCGCAATCCGGAGGGAGGCGGCTAGCGAGCGTTGGGAATTACAGGTTTACGGGGAGGAGGCTCGGGAAAGGGAATTTTGCTAAAGTGGAGGAGGCTGCACACACCCTGCTCAATATCAAGGTCAGATTTTTACAGATATTTGCTAATTTCTCATTTTTAAATTTACGTCATTCTGACAATTCAAATGTATAACCTATTCCTAAATTAATAATCACAGGTATAAATGAATTAAAACTTATCTACCTACCTTAGCTATAAGTTGGTAACCATCTACCAGACTATACGATTAAAAGTAACTTGGAATTCATAAATCCGATAAGTAGATAATTTGTCGATAATTCTCTATGACATAGAGAAATGTGTCAAATTAATTTCACTACAATAATCTTATGAATCACCATATAGAAGCGTATGGGTGTACAAAATTGAGGAAGCCAGTTTTAAATTTGAAGTTATATTAAAACCAACGAACAAAATAGCAAAGTGGTTACGTGGATTTACAGAAAACATACTGGCTAGTATTACCTATTAATTAAAGCTCTATATCAAGGGTGTCCAACCCACGCCCTGCGGGCCGCATGCGGGCCAAGGTGAGTGTAAATGCGGTCCTAACACAAATTGCCAAATACTTTATATAGGAAAATATGTCATCCGTTGTTTGCTCTTGTCCAAATATTTAGGCTTTTCTTAACGCGTATAAAATACTAAAGTATTGTAAAGTTTAGAAGATATTGCTTTACCATATTGCTTTAGCTTTAGTATATTCTAAATTTTCCAAAATTTCAGTGTTTTATTCGCCTGGCGCATAAAGTAAAATTTCGAGTTTAGAAAAGCCTGAAAATTTAGTTTGGTCGCTCCGCACTTCGCGCTACGGGACCAAACAATTTTTTTTTTAAGTTCAATTTGAAGCTTCAAACGAGTGTTTTCCACTCCCAGACTAAGCATGAAGTAAAATTTCGAGTTTAGAAAAGCCCGTGAAAATTTGTCGAGGGTCGCGCAGCGACCTGAGACAAATTTTCTGGGCTTTTCTAAACTCGAAATTATACTTCATGCGCCACGCGTATAGCACACAGATTTCAAGTGAAGTTCGTGCTATCACAGTCAAAAGGCTAAGTGATTTTAAGACAACATTTAATAATGGTCAATAATCAGTTGACAGACAGTAATGTCACAATGATCCTTAATTATTTTAAGTATTTTAACCTGTTCTCTCCCCACATACTCATTAATGTTAGGTCTAGTTATTAGGTTCTTGTATGCATGTATTCATGCAAATTTTTATATGACTTACCCAGAAATGTTCTATCATTCTTTTGGAAAATAAATAAATAAATAAAATTCAAATACGTCACATATGGTCAAAATGTCCTAATAAAAACAGGAAGGGGCCTCGAATTTTTTTTCAAGCGGACCAGGCCGGTCCGGGCTTCCAATCTAAAATATGAGACCGGGCCGGGCGGCGTCTGACTGTTTTTTTACATAAATATACATAAATTTCCCAATATTTTAGTGTTTTATACGCATGGCGCATGAAGTAAAATTTCGAGTTTAGAAAAGCCCAGAAAAAAAACTAAACTCGAAATTTTACTTCATGCTTAGTCTGGGAGTGGAAAACACTCGATTAAAGCTTCAAATTGAACTCTTTTGAAAAACAACGAATGTCGGAAAATTTACAGAAAAACTGCAGCGATTTTGCTGAGAAGTGAAATGTAATGGACAAAATAAATACTTGTCCCTTTAATATTTTTGCTGGAAAATTTTGCAGTAACAATAACATTTTTCTTGAAATATTTTATTTGTATTTTTACATATTTTATTTTAAGTATACGTATTCCAAATTCAGCCAATTTTCTGTAAATCTTTAGATATTTCTTGTTTTTTTTAAGTTCAATTTGAAGCTTTAAGCGAGTGTTTTCCACTCCCAGACTAAGCATGAAGTAAAATTTCGAGTTTAGAAAAGCCCCGTGAAAATTTGTCGAGGGTCGCGCAGCGACCCGAGACAAATTTTCTGGGCTTTTCTAAACTCGAAATTTTACTTCATGCGCACGCGTATAGCACACAGATTTCAAGTGAGGTTCGAATATACATAAATTTCACAATATTTTAGTGTTTTATACGCGTGGCGCATGAAGTAAAATTTCGAGTTTAGAAAAGCCCAGAAAATTTGTCTCGGGTCGCTGCGCGACCCTCGACAAATTTTCACAGGGCTTTTCTAAACTCGAAATTTTACTTCATGCTTAGTCTGGGAGTAGAAAACACTCATTTGAAGCTTTAAATTAAACTTAAAAAAAAGCAAGAAATATCTAAAGATTTACAGAAAATTGGCTGAATTAGGAATATGTTCACTTATTTTAACTTGGCTTTATTCGATATAAAGTGAAATGCAATAGAAAAACTCTATATTTATTTATACAGTTAACGGAGTCCATTTAATAATACATAATATCGTATCGTGATTGAAACTCTAAATATACAATACAGTTAAAAAATATGCATACTTAAAAGAAGTATTCCTTGTATGAATCCTTTGCTGACTACCGCCTATATTTTTTACATAATAATCTTAATTGTCGTCTAATTTTTCCAATATTTTCATGTTTTATTCAATAAAATTCAACAGTCTTTTTATTAACTGTAAAAAACGAGTCCAAATTTGATATACACGATCAAATTGGGACTCATTTTTTACAGTTAATAAGAAGACTGTTGAATTATATTGAATTAATCATAAAGATATTGAAAAAATTAGACGACAACTAAAATTAGTTTAGATTTAGTTTTCTTATGACTTCTATGCTGGTTTATTTTTAAAACATTGCTACAAATAAGATTTTTCAAAAGAATTTTGCAATATATCTCGTCTTCGTTTTATTTACAAACAAAAATAATTGTACCAATTTAATAGTGCTTATTGTTTCGTTTAATTATCAACAATTGAAGGAATAAGGTGAAAAGCCAAATTAACCCCAATTTTGAAATTTGACAAGGGAACAAAATTAAAATTCAGATCTCTGTATGTTTTACAGGTTGTGATTTTTTTTCGTCGTGAAAAACCTGTGACCCAATTGATTGTTTCTAATTACGTTCACCTACGTGAAAATACTTGGTTTTAGCTACATAATGGTGTCAAAAACGATTTTCTGGACTCATTCGGTTTTTCCCCTTAACTCTTCAATTGTTATTAACTATGCCATCATCTTAAGTTTTCTTCATAGGATAAGTTTTTTCTAATTTAAAAATGTTTAGTCCACTTTAGGCCTCTTTAAGTTTAGTTGTAGTTTTAATCAACAATATATTTTAATTTGATAACAAATGCCGCTTAATTGTTTCCTGAATAAAATATTGACTTTCTATGTTTAGTCATCAGTCAATTTTTGTAATTTTATTTGGAATCTATTGATTTTGTTTTTCCTAAATTAAAACAAAGACGAATTTGAACTACTTCTGTTAGATATACAGGGTGTTTCACCTAAAACTCCCCAGACTAATCAACAAGAAACTAAAAATGTTTCTTAGGTTTCATTTGTTGTAATCAATAGATTTCATTCAAGGCTTCAAATAAGATAGAATTGGTATCACTCATACCTACGATTTCGCTGCCAGAGGCGTGAGAAAATATCATTCGATGATCAGAACATTGAAAGTGACTTTTTCTAAAAGAATAGAATATTTTAAGACAGCAAAACCGTAACTATGAGTTATACCAATTTTACCTCAATTTTAAGCCTTAAATGATATCTATTGATTACAACAAACTAAACTTTAATAACATTTTTAGTTTCTTGTTAATTAGTCTGGGGAGTTTTAGGTGAAACACTCTGTATTGTACTATTTTATTATATGAGATTGACTTTACTATCTAATGCGAGTCATCAAGTAAAATATTTATTTACTGCATTTAGTCAATTAGGAGCATTTGTAATTTTATAATAATAATATTAATATGACCACGAAAAGTATTTACATTTTTTAAATAGCAAAAGGGCTTATTGTAATAACATGATATGCTACAAGTAAACAGAACTGAGATATTTCACTTTAAAATAGAGAAAAAATGTAAAATGTATTACTATGATATTAAGAAATAATTAACTACCGGGCATAAATTTAATATAAATAATGTTAAATTATTAAAAGAATCAAATTTTTATGAATTAGATATGTTAGTAGCACTTTATATGTTTAAAAATAAAAATAAACTACTAAATTTCAATTTCATTCAATTTCAAGAAGAGGATTATTTATAGGGCTAATAATCCTCTTCTTGAAATTTTTGTTTGAGTGACACTGTCAATTAACGAAATTAATATATTTGTGAATTTAATTATTATTGAAAATAAACACACAGTTCAAACAAGATAAATTCAAATTCAAAACAATTTAAATTCGAGAAAATAAGCTTACGCTTCTTATAGTTTGCACACTTTAAACATAATATATAAAATTACGAGAAAACTATTCGTGAATATGCAAACAATGTCTTAATTAATAAGACAACTTAAGACGATAAATATCCATTGAAACAACTACTTCCCGTGCAAATACACCTCCGGATATTGAATTATACAATGAAATATTTAAAATCTAATTTAATTTGATTTGTTACAACGCTCTATTAAAGTATATATAACGTTTAGGTCAAATTCTCTTCACAGTGTTGTAAATGTACATTTAGTATAATAAAAGTAATCAGTGAAGCAAGAAATTACTACAATAATTAATAGAAAACACTTCACGTAAATAAAAGAAGAATATTAACAGTACATTGTTTGACAAGTTTTGAAAGCTTCGGTTTGCATGCGAGTATGGGCATACAGTAGCTTTTTATATTACTGCTTAATCAAATCGAAGAATAATACAGCATTTTTTCGTTGTGTGGCTTATCATGTTATAACAATATGCCCTTCAATTTGTTATTCTCTGTAAAAATTACAAAACTTAAAAACTAAAATGAAAGAATTGATGAGAATCAATACAATTTTTCAATTGAAAAAATTGATGAGAATCAATACAATTTTACAATTAAGTCTTAAAATTTCAATTTGGATGCATAAAAAAGCACAATATTTTATACATGTTTGGTTTTCTATACATCGATTTCCTGATATATATCTTTTCTAATGATTCACTAAATTTTGCGTATATTTATGTCGAAACCGTCCCTTAGTGAAAATCCTGGCCACGCCCATGCAATTTACTTGTTTAAAATTAAGCAACAAATGCTCAGTGAACTTCATTAACAACCCACGAATTACAAACTGTCTGGATGTTGTTAATATTACGATCATCATCACAACGATTATTATAATAATAACAAATAACAGTTCGAGATAACGATATGTCTCGCGTGTGTATTTGTAAAACACAATTACCATAACGCAGTGCGCGAGTTAGCTAGCTAGCGAGCAAGCAGGCAGGGTTATCCGGATTGTACGCACGGTGTAACGCAATTAAGTGTTATTGCAATTTGGAACCATTAGGGCCATGTGTGATCGCTGCCACCCTTATTCGCATGCAATCATCCCTCTAAACTCGATTTGGCGTCCCCTCTCGCCCCTCCCGCACATCCATATAACCAGACACGAGAAAAGTGTCACATTCATTTCATCCTGTTCGTCTTTGACATTTGAATATTGGCAGCAATATCGTTGGAATAATCTAGATTGAAAATGCTTACGTTGCACGACACACACACACATACACCGCACGACATCACGTTAAAGGGGGAGCGCGTTTCCCCCTATTTTTTTCCTATATATAAATTTTTCTATCGATTAGGGAAACATCTTGTGCGGAATGAATACATTTCCCAACTATCAATTAAATTGGAAGTGGCATATTAATTAAGGGTCGGTTATACGGGGACGTGGTCTGTGTGCGTAATGTACTGATAAGGACCGGCCGCCACCTGTTCGGAGTTGCCGAGTCAATATTAATGACGATCCAACCCACCCCCACGTTCCCACCCCCGCGCTTCAACTCCCCTCCGGGCTCTTTCAATTACCAAGATTGTTTCTGCCTGCCTGGGATATAATAAAAACACGCTCTCTCGCGCCTCTACAGCAATGTCGATATTAATATTTCAGCTAGAGCCCCTCGTGTTAACATTGTTCCATACGTGCTGCTTTCTTTGACACACTGGAACGCCGGGAATCGCCTCAGGATTTTCTTTGAAAAACCCTCCTCTCGCCGGTGTCACGTGTAATTTCGCAGAGTTCAAAAGCCAGTGTGAAGTGCGTTTCGTTTTTTTTTTATTCCCTTACATAAAAATTCAATTTAATTACGGCTCCGATTGATTCGGATAGATTTTCGCGGTGGAACAGGATCGGGATGAAATATGGTGGCCATTAGCAAATTACGCGCACCTAAGTCACCCCAGGGGGATTTCTACAAACCCCTTGTCAGCGTTAAGGGTTGCAGGAATGTCATCCCCACCTCCCACACATCCACACACCCGCACACCCACACACACACATACACAGGGGCTTTAGTTTCTTGTAGGTCAAGATGACCGCAGGGCAATAAATTCCCAACACCGAAAGTCAATTCGACGGTATTGGCTCGCGCTGTCTCATAAATCCGGCTCACCGACGGCGACGCTTTGAACTTGTTGCAATTTATTCGTTTTGTACGTAAAATTATAACTTTAATTTGTCACTATATCGGCCCTAATAAATTTCGCCAGGACCCCCGAGCGGCCGAACGGAATGAGAAAGCGAGGTTTCTCCACGAATGCGGCATTCCCTGCTAATAATAAGAATAGGGCGAGTTGATGAAATGAGGGGGATGAAATACGTTTTAGAAGGAAACTGAGAAATATTTCCACTAACAAATCGGAAATAACACACTAATCACAAAATGTATGTGAAATAATATGATTGGGTATAAATAATTCTTACAAGTATTATCAAACTGTTCACAAAATATTATATAGGGATTTTTTTCAAGTATACATTATAAGTTCTTCACCTAAGCAAATAACAGTATTTCAAAACAATTGTAGTGAAATACAAAATCAAAAATTGAAAATCGCCTAAGTCAAATAACTTTCAATTTCAATTTTTTTGCCAAAGACAGATCGATTATCTTCTTACAATTTTTGCATTTGCTCAATCATTCATCGATTTGTAGCATTCATTGGTTTATCTGGACCACATCAGTGATTAGTACTTCTCAGAGACACAACAATTTTACTAACAAATCGTTTACAGAATCGAAGTTTTTCCTTCAGGTATACATATCTCCAATATACTATATACGCTGTAAATCTTCAGATACTTGTTGTTTCTGAAAATGTTATGATCGATTTTATACTTGACGTTATCAAAAGTGATCATTTTTATTAAAAAGTACAGTTCTGATATTTGTGCTGATTATAATATTTGCAGATTTTTGCCAATAGTAGCAATGTTATTATTTTTTAATTTTATATTAAAAGTAAATATCTTAATTTGTTTTATTTTCATTTATTTTTAAACAAATCTAGTTATTAATTTTATTATAAAATTAAAAAAATATTTTAGGCATTGCCAGTATCTTTGATAATCGTGCTACTTTTATGCTGGGTATTATAAATGATTAATAAATCATTAGATAACTATTTGTGGAGTAAATTTATTTACCTAGTAAGCTAATGGGCAAATACAATTGCGTATTATAAAACAAACATACCAAATAAAGAGCAATTCTAGAAATAAATAATTAATTTAGTAGATTACAGACCGAAATTATACATTTTCTTTGGCCACAATGAAAATGTATAATTTCGGTCTGTAATCTACTAAATTAATTATTTATTTCTAGAATTGCTCTTTATTTGGTATGTTTGGTATGTTTGCTGGAACCACTAATTTATTAAATTGAATTGTCAATAATTTAAATTAAATTATCAATCAAATTGGAAATTTAGTATAATTCCTTATAATTATAGAGAATAACCGTGGAATGGGATAGAATTACACAGAACAAGAATAAGAAAGCTTATTAGATATTATAAAAGACTTAAACGAGTGTTTTCTACTCCTAGGCTAAGCATGAAGTAAAATTTCGAGTTTAGAAAAGCCTGAAAATTTGGTTTGGTCGCGTAGCGCGAAGCGCGGAGCGGCCAAACCAAATTTTCAGGCTTTTCTAAACTCGAAATTTTACTTCATGCGCCACGCGTACAAGACACTGATTTTAAGTGAAGTTCACTTGTTCACAATATTTTAGTGCTTCCAGTATTAAATACGCGTGGCGCATGAAGTAAAATTTCGAGTTTAGAAAAGCCTGAAAATTTGGTTTGGTCGCTCCGCGCTTCGCGCTACGCGACCAAACCAAATTTTCAGGCTTTTCTCAACTCGAAATTTTACTTCATGCTTAGTCTGGCAGTGGAAAATACTCGTTTAAAACTTTAAATCGAACTAATTTTAAAAACGCGTATGCATAAGTATAAAAATCCCTGGTTATGTCTGATTTGAAAAACTCTAGGTCTTCGACTTCTAGAAATAAATAATTTAATTAGTGGATTACAGACGGAAATTAATGTTTTCCACTCCCAGACTAAGCATGAAGTAAAATTTCGAGTTTAGAAAGGCCTGAAAATTTGGTTTGGTCGCGTAGCGCGAAGCGCGAAGCGCGGAGCGACCAAACCAAATTTTCAGGCTTTTCTAAACTCGAAATTTTACTTCATGCGTCAGGCGTACAAAACACTGATATCAAGTGAAGTTTACTTGTTCACAATATTTCAGTGCTTTCAGTGTTAAATACGCGTGGCGCATGAAGTAATTTTATTAGTGGATTACAGACCGAAATTATACATTTTCATTGTGGCCATAGCTGGAACCATCTATTTGTTAAATTGAATTGTCAGTATTTCAAATTAAATTGTCAATCAAATTGGAAATTTAGTATAATTCCCTATAATTATGGAGAATAACCGTAGAATAGGAGAAAATTACACAGAACAAGAAAAAGAAAGCTTATTAGAAATTATAAAAGACTTAAACGAGTGTTTTCCACTCCCAGGCTAAGCATGAAGTAAAATTTCGAGTTTAGAAAAGCCTGAAAATTTGGTTTGGTCGCGTAGCGCGAAGCGCGGAGCGGCCAAACCAAATTTTCAGGCTTTTCTAAACTCGAAATTTTACTTCATGCGCCACGCGTACAAGACACTGATTTCAAGTGAAGTTCACTTGTTCACAATATTTCTGTGGTTTCAGTATTAAATACGCGTGGCGCATAAAGTAAAATTTCGAGTTTAGAAAAGCCTGAAAATTTGGTTTGGCCGCTCCGCGCTTCGCGCTACGCGACCAAACCAAATTTTCAGGCTTTTCTAAACTCGAAATTTTACTTCATGCTTAGTCTGGGAGTGGAAAACACTCGTTTAAAACTTTAAATGGAACTAATTTTCAAAACGCGTATGCATAAGTATAAAAATCCCTGGTTATGTCTGATTTGAAAAACTCTAGGTGTTCGACTTCTAGAAATAAATAATTTAATTACTGGATTATAGACCGAAATTATACATTTTCATTGTGGCCATAGCTGGATTCACCAATTTGTTAAATTGAATTGTCAATATTTCAAATTAAATTGTCAATCAAATTGAAAATTTAGTATAATTCCTTATATTTATGGAGAATAACCGTGGAATAGAACAGAATTACACAGAACAAGAAAATAAAGCTTATTAGAAATTATAAAAGACTTAAACGAGTGTTTTCCACTCCCAGGCTAAGCATGAAGTAAAATTTCGAGTTTAGAAAAGCCTGACAATTTGGTTTGGTCGCGTAGCGCGAAGCGCGGAGCGGCCAAACCAAATTTTCAGGCTTTTCTAAACTCGAAATTTTACTTCATGCGCCACGCGTACAAGACACTGATTTCAAGTGAAGTTCACTTGTTTACAATATTTCAGTGCTTTCAGTGTTAAATACGCGTAGCGCATGAAGTAAAATTTCGAGTTTAGTCTGGGAGTGGAAAACACTCGTTTAAAACTTTAAATGGAACTAATTTTAAAAACGCGTAGGTCTTCGACTCCTTAGAATGTCTTGTGGTTCAAATTAATCACTGTCAGGGAAGATACTATGAGCAAACTTAAATCTAACACGGATGATATGGTAGACATGATAACCGTAATGAAATTAATAAATACAAGTAGTAGAATAATAATACTTTATTTACGCTAACTGCATTTACAAGAAAGAATCTAAAGTAATTATAATAATAGAATATACTTTTGACTTTTAACTGTCAAATTATTTAGAGAATAAAATTTACTTGGTAGAGAAACAAACAAATAATTTTGTGGAGATTTATTAGCCAACTAAAGTTATTTTGTGTTTATAATACCGAAATCTTTGGAATAAATTAAAATTAATTTATTCCAAAGATTTCGGTATTATAAACACAAAATAACTTTATTTGGCTAATAAATCTCCGCAAAATTATTTGTTTGTTTTTCTACCAAGTAAATTTTATTCTTTAAATAATTTGATTCCTAAAGTAAAACGTTTTATAATACGGGGCATTATACGGTTGTAAAAATACTTTATTTGCTTGTCACTTGATAGTTTTATGTCACTTGGTATATATATCTTTTTTACATAGATATTAAATCGGCGGCAGCCGACATTTGAACTATATTGACAGTTGATGCAAGTCAGCCTTAGCTAACATTAGCGTTAGCTAACTCTGTGTACAATTAGTCCACAGAGAATCCTACCTAACCTAACTAGACAATGTAACACCTAACTTGATGGTGTGACATCTAATCTAACTTAAAGATGTGACATATAACATAACCTAACTTAACGATATAACATCTAACCTATGGTTTGTGTATGTGACATATAACAAACCTATCTTAACGATATGACATCTAGCCTATGATTTGTGTGTTTACCACTAAAACAGAATTCTTCTATTTTGATTTAAGAATAATTTTAACGAGTGTCCTTTAGTCCTTGATTAAGCATGGGGTAAAATTTTGAGTTTAGTAAAGTTTGAAATTTAAGGCGTGAAAAACACTGATTTATTCTGAAGTTCAAAACAGCTATTTCTTATTGTATTACCTGAAGTTGCTCGTTTGTATAAAGAATAAATATCTTGTCAAATCTAAAGCAAGAAAGATCAAGATGCGCTGGTCTATTGTAATAGGATATAGTCTAGTCATATAACATAACCTAACTTAACTATATAACATCTAACCTATGGTTTGTGTATGTGACATATAACATAACCTAACTTAACGATATGACATCTAGCCTATGGTTTGTGTGTGTGTGTCACTAAAACAGAATTCTTCTATTTTGATTTAAGAATAATTTTAACGAATGTCTTTTAGTCCTTGATTAAGCATGGGGTAAAATTTTGAGTTTAGTAAAGTTTGAAATTTAAGGCGTGAAAAACACTGATTTATTCTGAAGTTCAAAACAGCTATTTCTTATTGTATTACCTGAAGTTGCTCGTTTGTATAAAGAATAAATATCTTGTCAAATCTAAAGCAAGAAAGATCAAGATGCGCTGGTCTATTGTAATAGGATATAGTCTATAAGTACTAGAAAAAAGTGGTGCAAAGTTCGTAATTTTGCTTGTGTGCGCAACTTTTTCTTATAAAACCTGAGAGAGTTATTTTTTTTGTTCGAACTCGAAAGTGCAATTTGCATCGAAGCGTCGTAGGCCCGAGCCTAATAGGAAATCCCCCCCTGGATCTAGTAGAAATTAAGTACAGTTAAAATATAATTATAATATATTAGGTTTTCCAATAGGGATGATATGATTTTAAAGTGACGTTTTAGGCCATATGTAATATGTCATGATCTGTCATTTATTTTTCATTGTATTCAGTAGTGTTTACAATTTCATCATGCAGAGATATACGCAAGAACAACGTTTACAAATTATTCAGTTTTATTATCAAAATAATCGTTCTCCAATTGCAACTTATCGTGCGTTTTTGCCATTTTATAGTCGTAATAATCGTCCAAGTGTGCTCGCTATTCGTCGAATTGTTGAAAATTGTGAGCGTACATTTTCTTTACCTAATGTTAAATTGCCAATAAGACAAAGAACCGCTCGAAGTAATGCAAATATTGCTGCCTTTCAGGCAAGTGTTGCTGAAGACCTCAATTTGTCGATTCCAAGACGTTCTCAACAATTGGGACTGTCTCAAACCACAATCTGGCGGATTTTAAAAAAGGATTTGGGTTTGCATCCGTATAAAATTGTTCTCACTCAAGAACTGAAGCCATTGGACCACCGTAAACGTCGTGAATTTGCTGATTTTGCCTTGGAACAACTTGAAAACGATAACGATTTTTTTAAGAAAATCATCTTCTCCGATGAGGCTCACTTTCATCTGAGTGGTGCGGTAAATAAACAAAACTGTCGATTCTGTTGCGAAGAAAATCCACAAATTATTCAAGAAAAACCATTACATTCACCTAAATTGACAGTTTGGTGTGGTTTTTGGTTTGGTGGAATCATCGGTCAGTACTTCTTTCGAAATGAAGATGGTAACACCGTTACTGTCAATGGATAGCGGTATAGATCGATGATAACCAACTTTTTATGGCCGAAATTGGAAGAAGTTGATCTTGACAACATTTGGTGCCAACAAGACGGGGCTACGTGCCACACAGCAAATGCAACAATTGAATTATTGCGAGAAAAGTTTGGAGATTCGATTATTTCAAGAAATTGTGATATTGAATGGCCTCCAAGAAGTTGGGTTTAACACCATTAGACTATTTCTTGTGGGGTTATTTGAAGTTATTGGTCTTTCAAAATAAACCAGACTCTCTTCAATCTTTACAAGTCAATATTGAACCAGCCATTCATGACATACGATTTGATTTAGTGGAAAAAGTGCTCGAAAATTGGGTTCATCGAATTCGTTCCTGCAGAAGAAGTCGTGGAGGCCATTTGAATGACGTTTTATTTAGAACTTATTTGTATCGATTGTACTTCACATTAAATAAAAACCATTTGAATTTCCTTAACAATAAGTGTGTTTTTTTTTTAAGAAATCATATCACTCTTATTGGAAAACCCTTTATTATCGGCAATTTTATTAATAGGGCTGTTTTTCTCTACGGTTGATACTAATATAGGAACTCCACTCTCCTTGACAATTTTCGAAAAAACATATATCTCCGTCCATAAACTTTAAGCATCCTTTTACTGACACTATAGCACTTCCGATTTTATTGCGATTTAAATAAATAAAGCGTGAGTAATAAACAGCGAATTGGAAGTGTTCGCCAATAATAGTGAGGAATAAAGAGCGGGGGATGAAATACGAGCTGACCTAGAGTCAGTAGGGTGTAGGCGCATTCATAAAATAGTTAAAGAAGACGTAAGAGAGGAGGTGTGAAGGATCGCCGGATATTGAAGGATCGCCCTTAACGCTTGATTACTCCCTTTGAGAAAGAAAGACCCCCAGACGCCGATATAAAATATTCGAGATGACCGATAACCGGCGCATAAAAACACCAAAGACTGATGTAAAAATAAGACATCCACTAAATTACTTGGTTTTAGACAAACATTACATTGAGTGATTAAAGTGCAATCATAAAATAAATTCACAAATAAAATGTGAAGCTCCGTTCATGGTTATTTAAAATGAACTGTAAGTTTGCTTGCTAGTATACGAAATAATTGCATTCAGATTTATATTTTGACATAGCGATTCACACTCCTGTGAATTTTCAGGCATATGTTGTTTATGGAAAAGTTGAATTTGAATTTTCTAACGAGTATTTCCACTCCCAGGTTAAGCATGAAAATTTGGTTAGGTCACTCCGCTTTGCTACGTGACCTAACCAAATTTTCAGGCTTTTCTAAACTCGATATTTTATTTTATACGCCAGGCGTAAAAAACACTGAAATATTGTAAGCATTCAAATACACTTTTGGATTAGTTTTCTAAAGCAGTATATTTTGAACCTTAGAGTATTTTAATGATTTCTACGCGTAGCGCATGAAGTAAAATTTCGAGTTTAGAAAGCCTAAACATTTGGTTAGGTCACTCCGCTTCGCTACGTGACCTAACCAAATTTTCAAGCTTTTCTAAACTCGAAATTTTACTTCATGCTTAATCTGTGAGTGGAAACACTCGTTTGAAGCTTTAAATTGAACGACTTTGAAAAACAACGAATGTCTGAACAAATAAAATGTATACTAACTATATCCTTATGTATACTTAAAGGAAAATTACCCGTTATTGATATACTCATAGAACAATATTATATAATTTTTTAAATGTAGTTTGAGGTCCACGAAAGAATAGATAAGAACAATTAAGCAACAATTACAATTATTTAAAAATCAAGGAGGCACAATCAATGATCATCAGCCAATAGTGACACTAATTACATACAAAAATTCCACATTTGACTAGAAAGGTATAAATAATTATTTTAGTCCACAACACATTTTCATTTTTTTAGTCCGTCCCGCCACTGATAAATTTTGCCAATCATTGGTTTATATTACATTAGTAAACACTTTTTTGATAAGATATGACATCGAATGTTGTTTGTGAATAAGTTTAATTTAAAGTTTCTAACGAGTGTTTCCACTCCCAGGTTAAGCATGAAGTAAAATTTCGAGTTTAGAAAAGCCTGAAAATTTTGTTAGGTCACGTAGCGAAGCGGAGTGACCTAACAAAATTTTCAGGCTTTTCTAAACTCGAAATTTTACTTCATGCGCCACGCGTATAAAACACTGAAATATTTCGTTAACTTGTTTCTCATTGATCACTTGATAAAACATTTCTATTAATATATAGGTATTTGATTGAAATTCACTTGGTTTGTTTTACTAATAACTAGTTGAAAATAAAATAATTTATTAGTAAAACAAACCATGTGAATTTCAATCAAATACCTATATATTATTCACTGAAATATTGTAATCTTTAAAATATACTATTAAATCAGTTTGCTAAATCAGTATATTTTGAACTTCAGAGTATTTTACTGTTTTATACGCGTGGCGCATGAAGTAAAATTTCGAGTTTAGAAAAGCCTGAAAATTTGGTTAGGTCACTCCGCTTCGCTACGTGACCTAACCAAATTGTCAGGCTTTTCTAAACTCGAAATTTTACTTCATGCTTAATCTGGGAGTGGAAACACTTGTTTGAAGCTTCGAATTAAACGACTTTGAAAAACAACGAATATCTTAATAAATACAACGTATACTATATCTTTATGTACATTAAAGAAAAAAATTACCTTATTGATATGCTCATAGAACAAGATTTTAGAAATATTAAAATGTAGTTTGAAGTCTACGAAAGTATGGGTAAAAGAAATTAATCAAAAATTATAATTATTTGAACATCAGGGAGCCACAATCAATAATCATAGGTAAATAATGACACTAATTACATAATAGGACTCTTCATTTGACTGGAAAAGTCCTATATAATTATTTTAGTCTACAGCATATTTTCATTCTTTTAGTCCGTCCCGCCACTGATTTAAATTACATTAGTTAACACTTCTTTGATAAGATTAAAATAAATATTTAATATTCATAATTCATTTCTTATATTTAACGTACATTTCAGTTTCTTGAAAACACGATTACCCGGCGCATTCACCATAATTACAACACGATGAATATTAAAGATCTAATAATTAGCTATTAACACTTCATTGTAGTTTATTTGGTTCAAATTGATAATATATGAGGTATTTAAGTTAATTTTTAGTTGGTTTTAGTGACTTTTCAGCGTTCTAAATGTTTAGCGAATTCTATGAACGCCGGGACTGATAGTCTACGTCCGGCGGGCCATCAAACATAATAAAACGCTGCCGGATCTGACCACTGGCTGCATTTATCTATTGGGAAATATGTGCCATCATTTCCCTCTCTGGCACACACAATGGCCCGGCCGGCCGTTCATAAAACGTTGATGTAGTGTCAAAATTATTCTTGCTTTTATTTCGGCCCCGGCGAACGAGACCGGCGGCCCGCTTTAGGGCCGGCTTCATTATTTTTATGTGTATGCAGATAAAGCGTTTATACACACATACACACAGCCAAGAGCTCAATGCCCAAGTATTAAACCCCCCAATTCCAGTATAAATGAAAGAGAAATGAACATTTGCGCCGAACAAAAAAGTGTAAAGGGAGTTGGATATTTCAGGAATATGTTGGTAATTTTTAATTAAATGTGAATGCTGTTCAATTCTAAAATGCAATTATGGGATTTTTTTTTGATGAACTGTTTATTGTGTTCTGAGACCGTAGGTAGTTTATATTATTTCAGGTCAAACAAGATAAATTCGAATTCAAAACTATAGTTGTTTCAATGGATATTTATCGTCTTAAATTGTCTTATTAATTAAGACACTCTTTGCATTTTCACGAATAGTTTTTTCGTAATTTTATATATTATTATTTCAGGTTTTAAATAATTCCAGAAAAAATAGCCACAACTATCTATGTTAGATAATCGTATTTAAAATATATTAATAAAGCAAACTAGGTCTAAGCTAAATATTGAATAAATGGCCGTAATTACTATTAAATGTAAACTTGTTAAATTTATATTGAAAGGTAACAATATAAATTGAACAAGTTAACATTTAATGGTAATTACGGTCAGTTGTTTAATACTTGACTTAAACTTAGTTGGGCTTAACTTCAGTTACCTTAATGCAATTAAATTAAATTAAGTTTAAGTTAAGCCACTATTAAATAATTGGTCATTTGTGTGTTATATCTATGAATTATATTCCCAAATTGATGGTAAAAAATGCACACCAAAACGTACCTGTAACTGTTCTATTTTAAAAAAAAATGTTGTATATCATAAGTATTTTTAGAAATTGTAAATGAACAAAAGCTACCAAGTATTAGTATATACAGGGAGTTTTCCTTCTAATAACATATAGCTATTACAGCTGCAATTTTTCAGATATTTGTTGTTTTTTTAGAGGGTTCAAATTGAAGCTTTAAACGAACTCCCAGATTAATAGGCAAGAAGTAAAATTTCGAGTTTCAAAAAACCTAAACATTTATTTGGTCGTGTAACGAAGCCTCCGGAGCGACCAAATTCAGTTTTCAGGCTATTCTAAACTCAATATTTTATTTCATGCTTAATCAAGGAATGGAAGCAATCGTTGGAAACTTCAATTTAAATGCTTTTAAAAAAAGCAATGAATGCCTGAAATTTTACAGCACATCTATCAGAATATATATACTTAACCCTTTTGGCCCTGGAATTTTTCTGGTGCCCAAGAAAATGTTTTGTGCACTACATATTATTTATTACCATCTCAGATATACAGAGAGTTTTTCTTTTAAGTATACATATTTTAATAAACTGTATACGCTGTAAGTCTTCAGATAATTGTGGTTTTACACTTATTTTAAATTGAACTTTCAAACGAGTGTTTTCCATTCCCAGATTAAGCATGAAGTAAAATTTCGAGTTTAGAAAAGCCTGAAAATTTGGTTTGGTCGCGTAGCGCGTAGCGCGTAGCGCTACGGAACCAAACCAAATTTTCAGGCTTTTCTAAACTCGAAATTTTACTTCATGCGCCACGCGTACTAAACACTGATGTGACGTGATGTTTAGAATATACGTTTTTAGTATACCACTTTAAACGAATATTTTAAACTTCACCTAAAATCAGTATTTTATACGCGTGGCGCATGAAGTAAAATTTCGAGTTTAGAAAAGCCTGAAAATTTGGTTAGGTCACTCCGCTTCGCTACGTGACCTAACCAAATTTTCAGGCTTTTCTAAACTCGAAATTTTACTTCATGCTTAATCTGGGAGTGGAAAACACTCGTTTAAAACTTAAAAATTAACTATTTTAAATAACAAACGATTATCGGAAAATTTAGAGCTTAGGCATACATGTATGCATATTTAAAAGAAAAATTCCCAGTATGTTTACCAAATTTCAGTGGTCGCAAATGACACCGTCAGGGCTGAAAAAACCCTATATGTATAAATAATCTAAATAGGTACCCACATTTCACATCCTTTTTAAATATTAAATATATTCAGAATAGTCCGGTTTTTACGTTGTAATTGTAGGCTACCATCAAGTTTTAATGACAAAATTTTTCATGCTGTGGCAAACTAGAAAATTGCGTTGCACGAATAAATATTGGGGAAAAAATAACGCGCAAAAAAATATCGCAGTGAAATAATATCGCTGCTAAAAAAATATCGTATTGAAAAAGATCGCAATGGAACAATATTCACTCAAATAACATAAATACAAATAGGAGAATATATTTATTTCATGAAAAACATTAAACATTTATGTTAACATTTTAAGCTAAACCGCGCAAATATTCAATCAACTCCTCCTATTTTCATATTCTTTTACAGTTCTTTAAATTCGTACTAAATTATCTTTATATTATGTTCTAAAATTGCTAGTTCTATTTTTAATTTATTTTTATTCGTTTGCACCCTAGTCGATTAACTTAATTAGTGATTATTACTTCTCAACAACAAATTTAATAACAACCTGTTTACACAACAGCAAATTGACGAAAGAGACGTTGTTAGAATATCTTATAAATTTATAACATTCTTATATTCTAGAATTTTGACTTAACCAGATGTTTAATCAATTATTAGTGAAGGATTAAAATTAATCATTGAGGGTGCAAATGTGCCTAAAGCTTTGTTCTCTTTTCAAACAGTTTATGAATTTCCAAATATTTGGATAATGCACACCTACAGAGCACATGATGGCACTGTTCAATGTGGTTGTTAGTTTTATTAATAACATTTGCAACAGGCTCGTAGCAATTCGATAAATCCCTTGGAAATAATGGATTGCGTCTGATCTGCCACTGGTAGTGAATAATGGTGTTTTAAGTAGAGTCCTAATTATAAACGTAAAGTATAATATTTTTTATTCAATTTTGTTAATTTAAATCGACATTATTAACTCCATAACAACCGTAATAAACAAGGTTTAATTCACTAGTGAACTAAATTTTTTTTTAGGTCACTAGTGGGTTAAAAAATTTATTTAAAAATAAATGTAAAGTACATTTTCTTTACAATTTCGTCAAAATTGAATAAAAACATATATACGCCACGTGAATTAAACACCTTTATTCACTCAAAGAAATGATTTCACTCGCGCCGAGGCGCTCGTGAAATCAAAAATCTTTTCGTGAATAAAATCGTGTTTAATTCACTTGATGTATAATATTTATAATACATTTTTTAATTATGGTGACAGTTTTTTTAAAATCGACCACCTTCACTATGACAATTTAGCTTATTACAATAGCTGAATTACTAAATTATTATAATTTGTAAAATTGTAAAAAATCATAATTCAATTTTTACTCTCATACAAATATAATAATAATAAACTTTATTTAGTGTTCATATACCGTGCGATCATTTAAAACGTGATTTAGAGTAGGCTTTGAATTTTAAATTAGATTGGCACTACTGACTGTTAACACATAGTTTACCGTAACCCCAAATTTATTTCATTATTCAATCAGCATTCTGGGGAACCGCACAAAAAAATGTCGCCTATAATTTAAACGATCGCGGTACTTTAAAATATTGGAAATGGCTATTAAGGATGGGCGGAAAAAAATATTTTCTTTCATTAACCCATTAACGGTCGAGCAATTATCGAGCTAACTCTAAAAGTTGATTTAAGGTAAAATTCTACACTTCTTTTTATGATTTCTCTGAATGACTTATTGTATTACATACTGTGATATTTTGCGTGTAAATAAACTTAATGTATACGCTGCAAAATTTTAGGCAATCGTCGATTTTATATAAAAACGTGCAATATGAAGTTTAGAATGAGTGTTTCCACTCCCAGACTAAGCATGAAGTAAAATTTCGAGTTTAGAAAAGCCCCGCGTAGAAAATTTGTCGAGGGTCGCGCAGCGACCCGAGACAAATTTTTTCGGGGCTTTTCTAAACTCGAAATTTTACTTCATGCGCCACGCGTATAAAACACTAAAATATCGTGAAGTTAGTGACATTTTTGTTTTAATAAAATGAGTAATGATCGAAATATTTAAATAACAAAATATTTATATTTTTTGCATGCATTTTCAAGTCAGATCAAATAATTGAATATGTCAAAGTAACTTATTAGGTAATTTAATTTAAAAAAAATAATAATGTTGCGTGTATGCACCAATGACGCTTAATGGGTTAATCATACCAAAAATTGTTTATTAAAAGACAAACTGTAAAACTACTTTCATTATTTGATTTTTTTTATTCAGAAATTATTAGAACCTCTTAATTAATAGACTACGAAAAAACACCTTCTTCAAAGGCTCATTCAGAATTAGAGATTATCATTGGTGTAATACTTTCTCTTATCTATGACAACTGATAATGATAACGGAGAATGAACTGATAAAACAATTTTCATTAGGTGACAAAAATATTCTTCTACGTTTCCACAATCCAATCGACTGTGTGGCTATTTAAAAGAAATGCAACTATTCTTAAATTAGAGCAGCTTTTAGCACATGTTATTTGAAGAAACAAAAAAAACAGTAGCTTGATAATTTTCATTAACCCGTTCTTTCAATATCACTGTTTCTGTTTTATGCTCCGCAGCAACTTGGGTGTACTAAAAACAGGTAAATAAAAAAGCGAAAGAAATGAATTCCGTTTGTAAATAGGGAGAACAAGTAAACACTGAGACATCCAAAGGCGTTTCATTAGAAAACGTAAAAGGAAAACTCCCTCTGCGGCCCGCGGCCGGTCCTCATCATTAAGCGCACCAGTTGTGGAGACGCTCCTCCGAGGGGGCGCCAAGGCGACGGACAAAAAAAGTAATCATTAAACTCGACCACCTTCATTATGACAAAGCGGAGTGGAAGAGTAATGGCGAGAGGAAGAGGAACGCGTCCGCCGAAAATCCGTCGTCCCCGTAAACAGAGCGTATCTGTGTCACATTAGTCCGTATCAGGAGCTGGATCAAATCCCCCGGATAAAGTGTGTTCGTGTAAATTCTCCAGTCCAACACATTCGCATCCTAATCCGTGTTAAAAGCTGCTCCAAGGTGCTGACTCGGCCCCAAATGCCATTTGAATACAAATGCCCCGTCGGCTCTCACCGACTACTCCCCACTGGATGTATAATTAAACATGCTAAACTACGGACTCGTGCACCAAGCCGAAGACTCCAACAGAGTTTCAGGTACATACGTGAACTGAAACGTTTCATACATTCATGGCATTCATATTCATACACCTATAGATTTACCGACGTTTATCTCTACTCTCAACTCAATTACGACTTATTCAAATGCCTCTCTCTCTCTGCATCTGCATTCACCTTTTACGCTCGTCAACATTTAATATTGGTTAGACAGCAAGAAAACAAGAAGCTTACAACAAATTTATTTCAAGAAACTCATTTTATTATATCACGTCTTGAAGTATTTCCCTCGCTTACTTTTTCATGGGGATATTTCGAATATACAGAATTGTGCACGAATACAAATTCAAATACTCTTTCTCAATATATACCCAATACGAATTCGTATTCTCGCGAGTATTGATAAAGAGTATTCTATTTCAATTTTTCCGAATACGAGTTCGAATACTGTTTCTCAATTTCCACGAAAACGAATAATTTTATTTTCTGAATAATTTTAATTTTAGGAGCGTTGTCATATGATTTAAAAAAGGAAACATTTGGTTAAATTTCACTACTATTATATTATTAGTGAAATTTAACCAAGTGATTCCTTTTTCAAAATATTAGTTAAATATGTTTCACCACGTAAAAGATGAGAAACTTGTTTAAGAGTGTTGCCATATTTGAAAAAAATCTAGATGTCCAGGGGTGTCAAATTAATGGCAATGCTGAAAAAATCATGATAAATTTTAGAAATAAGTGAGAATTCATGATAAATTCCCTATTGACCAAACACTCGAACAAAACGTTTGCAACCAACCCCCTCAACCTTATACCACCTGTGCCTCACACGCAACCCTAGCATCTATTCTAAATTCGAACACCTAAACACTACCATATATAAATTCATCTCATCATTTCATCAAGACACTAACTTACGTACCGAATCACATTACCATGACAATTAACAATTTTGGCAGAGAGACCATGGGTCGATAGCTGATTAGCAACAAAATGTCAACCTTTTATAAATTTATATATCGGGGGATCGATAAAGATCGCCCAACGCCATAACTCTGTTTTTTATTGATCGATTTGAATGAACTAAATAAAAAATTAAGTTGATCGCAGTTTTAATACCATAAATTGACACTATTTATATATTTTTTTAAATTAACTTCGTTGCCAAATAATACTCAACTTAAAATTTTTAAATGGCTGCATATACTTTTCTTATTTTATTATATTGGACTTTGTTTTTCTGAATCCAATTAAGCTCGATATGTTGATTTCAATTGGATATTTATGCTAGAAAAAAATTATAATAAATCTTGTTCGCATGATTTTTTTGGCGATAAATGTAGTGTGCCTTGAAACAAAATTTGACTTTTAATACTGATCAAAATTTATAAATAGAATTAGTATGTATAATCAGCTTAGAACATTCAACGCAATTTGTCAACCAACCGAACAAAATAAAGGCTAGTATTTTTTAAACTTTACAATATTTCAGTGTTTTATACGCGTGGCGCATGAAGTAAAATTTCGAGTTTAGAAAAGCCCCGTGAAAATTTGTCTCGGGTCGCTGCGCGACCCTCGACAAATTTTCTACGCGGGGCTTTTCTAAACTCGAAATTTTACTTCATGCTTAGTCTGGGAGTGGACCGTCAAGATTTTCAACATGTCGAGATCTTCGATATTTCCTAGATTTTTTTGTCGATTTATTCACAGTTTGTTATTATATAAATCGCAACTTTAATATTTGATACATACTTTTTCCTAGGAATAGAATTAAGAGCCGAGAAAATTATAAAGTTAACTCTAAAAGTTGATTTTTGGTAAAGTTTTGGATCTTTTTCTATGATTTCAATGGATGATTTATTATATTACATACGTCGATTTTATAAAAGAGTTAAATTTGAAGTTCGAACGAGTGTTTCCACTCCCAGACTAAGCATGAAGTAAAATTTCGAGTTTAGAAAAGCCTGAAAATTTGGTTTGGTCGCTCCGCGCGTAGCGCTACGCGACCAAACCAAATTTTCAGGCTTTTCTAAACTCGAAATTTTACTTCATGCGCCACGCGTATAAAACACTGAAATGTTGTAAAGTTTAAAAAATACTAGCCTTTATTACACTTAAAAAATTAGTAATAATCGAAAAATTTAAATAACAATATATTTATATGTTTCCTTTACTTTTATTTTACATTAAGTTGTAAAGTAGGTACTTATTTGTTGTTTTGTTATTATTAATAGCATAACCTTACAATAAATGACAGTTGTCACTTATTTTACAAGGAGCACTAATTATAATGAAAAAATATATAATTTTAAATAAAAGTTTAAAAAAAATCGACCTAATCATTGAACAACAACAAGAAATAGAATAATTGCTGTAATTATTACCACCATTTATTAAATTTTAGTTATTAATGTTAATACGTTTTATCAATTTTTATATATTATTGGTGTTATTTTGTACATATTCTTTGTAAAAGGGGTTTCCCGTGAGAGAATAAATAAATAAATAAATAAAAATAAATAAAAATTAGGCGTTATTAGATTCAGAAAAATAATGTCTAATGTATTAAAGTTAAAAAACTATAGGCAGATTTAAATCCCTAATAATAGGCAACTTAAGATTATTAAATGAATCTTAAGTTGGCTATTATTTGGGAACGAAATTATTATTGAAAAAAGTCAATCTCTATGTAATATTTTAGTATCTAAACGGCCATTGACTTTGGTTTTTAGTTCAATTTAATCGGTCAATAAATATAAGAGTTATGGCGTCGGGCGTTTTTCATCGAACACTCGGTATAAATATACATGGTATGTAATTGCTTGTTGTTAATAAAGATTGTTTATTGTTTGTCTTGAAAAATATATCATGAGCGTCTAGGTTTTGAAAATGATCGAAAATCTTTGGATTTCACGAGAACCTTCTGAATTTCGCAAATTACCGGAAATCTTTGAAATTTACGAAAAGCGTTTAGATTTGTAAAATTGAATAAAATGTTGAAAATTTACGAAAAAATCGAGATTTAAAAAATTAACTAAAATCGTCGATATTTATGAAAATTAATCAATATTGAAGAAATTCACGAAAAGCGTTTAGATTTGTAAAATTGACTAACACGTTGAACATTTACAAAAAAATTCATGATTTTGAAACTTAACTAAAATTGTGAATATTCATGAAAATTAATCATAGTTGAGGAAATTCACAAAAAGCGTTTAGATTTGTAAAATTGACTAAAACGTTGCACATTTACGAATTATTCAAGATTTTGAAAATTAACTAAAATCGTGGATATTCATGAAAATTAATCAAAGTTGAGGAAATTCACGAAAAGCGTTTAGATTTGTAAAATTAACTAAACCGTTAAAAATTTACGAAAAATTCAAGATTTTGAAAATTAACTAAAATCGTAGGTATTCATGAAAATTAACGAAAAACTTAAAATTTCTTGAAACGCGTCAAAAATTAATAATTATCTTTAAAATTCATAAAAACGAATAGTATCAACATAATTTTAAAGGTAATGCATACATTGCTATTATTTTTTCGCTCCTAACGCTAAACGAACTATATTGTAAATTACCGGGAAATTAACTGTAAACCGGTTTTGTTTCACCAATTTATAGTAATTGAAAATGTTGGTACATTTATAATCGCTAGTTTTATCAGGTTAACAAAAAATACATTTTCCACCTGAAGTATTGCACCGAGCATATCATACTTGCATTTTATAGTGTTTAGAAAATGGCCGAGTTGCTTGGGTAGAACAATTCTTTGATTAATTCTGGGGTAAAAATTAAATCGCCCTGAATGACAAAAAAATACAAGCAGAAATAATTGACTTTTCAAAATAGTTTTATATAGTTTAGTTAGTTTTATTTTGAAATATCATTGGATACTTGCAATAAACGAGAAATGTGAAAAGTGATAATTCTAATGAGTTCTAATTTTTAAGTATTAATAAATCAAACGATATCTAATTAAATTATCCAATATTAAACATCATTAAATCGTTGCACGCATTAAAATAATTGTTTTCGCTCAAATCTATTAAAATTGATAGCAATACTAAAGTATTTTTATTGCCAATAAATGAAATATACTCGTACTCCATTCTGACAAATGCTGATTAATATCTGGGTTTATTTTTTATGTGTTATTCCCGAAAATTATGTGTGCCTGCGTTTCAGGAAGAGATTTTTTAAGTTAATACGATTGGAAATTGGGATTATGTTTATATTGCCCCAGAAATATTGATTTAGGAAACATAAACAAAATCCGTACGATTGAATGTGCAGGCATGTTTAGGATTATTTATTATCTTTATCATAAATCTTAAAATACAAATATTAATGTTACTTTACTAATAGAAATACTACTAATAAATATACAAGGAATGTTTCCTTTAAGTATACATATCCCGATGAGTATGCTGTAGATTTTGAGGCATATGTTAATTTTTAAAGTTGTTCAATATGAAACTGCTGATTATTGTTTTCCATGACTCGAAATTTTACTTTATGCTAAAACACATAAAGTAAAATTTCGAGTTTAGAAAAGCCTACGCAATTAGATTTCCCGGCCATAACGAAGCGTTATAGCTACACCACTAATTATACAGTGCGATCGTTTAAATTACGGTTTAGAGTGGCTTAAGACAATTAAAACTCATTCCCTGTAATTTTTTCAATTTATTACAATTTCCTGTTGTTTCATTTAATTTGGTGAGAGAATAATTTGATCTGATGTTGAATTTTGCATATAAATTATGCATAGAACAGTAGAGCTGTCGTGAAACTCAAATATTCATTGTATGATTCAATATCTGTCGGGGTATTAGCTCGAGAAGTAATTGTTTCAATGAATATTTGGAGACTTGTCTCAATGAGACAAAAATTTTGCAGAAAGTCGATATTAATTTAAATTCGTTTTTATATTTTGCATTTTTTTTGTTGTTGACTGCTAACTGAATAATGGAATAAGTTTGAGGTTATGGTAAACTATGTGTTAACAGTCAGTAGTGTCAATCCAATTTAAAATTGAAAGCCTACTCTAAACACGTTTTAAACGATGGGACGATAGTTGAAAATAGTCATGAAAGTGATTAATATTACTATAATTGCAACAAACCAATAAAAATCTCAATCGTAATTAAATAGCAAATACAAAACTCTCCCACACACACACACACATACACAAATATATAAGAGAGCTTCAGGGAAAGTGAAAGTCAACAAAGCAGAAAGTGTTATCAATCATTCCGTAGTTTTTCGCGAGAGCGAGATGATCTCCACTCTGCCGGCGACGATTTATCTTTGCCACTATAACCCCTCTCTAATAGGTACACAAGATATTATGAGATTTTTTTACGATTCCCAAATGTAAACACTTTCACTCCAGCGACGATGATTAATTTTAATATTATTAGATCCGAGACGCTCGCCATTTTCCCCCCTTTTCCCATTCTTATTGCGAAACATCGATTCCGCTAAACTCGTCCATATTTCAGATCGTATGTGCGCGTTTTACGCACTTTGGGCAGGATGATCTAAAAAAAAAACGTATTCATGAGGCGAAGAAGGATGATTTATGCCGCCTTGATCCGGCGCTGCAGACGTCTTAGAAGACGCCCTTCCACGGTGTCGGTTTCCTACTGAAGGGCTGATCCCCGGATTACGCCTCCAATTAACGTAGAGGGATTTGCAGCATTTCCCGCATGCTTTGCTGGTACTAAGACTACAACTACCTACCGTACAGACTAGATCTTGAATGCGTGCTTTTGTGTGTTCGCCTATCTAGCTTTAATAAATAACACGCTAGATGCGGTGGAACGATTTTGTTGAAATATGGTATAGTCAAATATTACCCTCCTGCCATACCGCCAATAATTTATACCTATTTTTAAATTAATATTATTCGCACGTTGAATGTTAAGTTTCCGTTTTATTATCATGACATTCATGACGCATATCAAAATACTTCAAAGAGGGTCGCACAATGTAACCTTTGCGCTGAAATTTAGCCAAAAGTACGAAAACGCCAACGTGACCGCCAGTCTAAGGTGTCAAATTGTTTAGAGGGAATGGCAAAGCTATACTGAGGAGAGATAAATCTCGAAACGCGTCTATAGATGGACTGAATAATTTGACCCAAATTGTTACATTTGCAGTAGGTTACTGTATGTAACAGCAAACACTTGTTGTATAATTCAATGTCCGTCGGGGTATTAGCCCGGGAAGTAGTTGTTTCAATGAGTGTTTGATATAGTCTTTGTAAGACTAACTTGTTGTAGATTGCGAAAAGAATCGCACTTTTAATGTTTAATAATAAAAATCTCTAAATGTACGTATAAAAAAAATTAAAATTAAAAAACACTTGATTGTTAGTAAGATGTGCATTTACTAACAACAATTAAGTGTTTTTTAATTTTTATTTTTTGTATATGTAAATTTTTGGGATTGTTAATATTATGCAAATAAAGGATTATTATTATTATTATTATTATTATTATATTACAAGGCGGGATTCAGTGTTGCGGTAATCCCCAAACTGTTCTACTATCTAAACCCTTATAAATCAAAATAAATAAGTATATATGTGTGGAAAATATAATAAATCTAATAATTACAAAGTAATAAAAAAAAAACGAATATTAATATATCGGACACTTTTTTCTCATTAATCACTTGGTAAAACATTTTAAAATATAATTTACAAACCATTATACGAATATTAAGTTATTCTATGTAACGTACAATTTACATTTCATGATCATTCATGCTCTAGCTATTATCATTGGTATTAGTGCTGTTCTAAATATATTTTAACTGCCAACTTAACTTACTTAAATTAAGTTTTTTTATCCATTCGGAATTGAATTACATAACTTGTATACCCGAAAAGAAAATGATCGTTTATATAGAGAGGTACGGTGTGTAAGAGGTGATAGACGCCCCTTAAATCGGGTATTTAAGGTATGCATTTCATCAGGAAATACTACCTTTATAAGGTGAGGTGGTGATTTGTTGGTTATCAATTTATGAAATAAACACAACGTCTTATGTTTCCGTTTAGCAGCCATATTTAGCCACCCTGTATCAATTAGTTTATGTAAAATCCTATCGAACTTTCTGGTTCTAAATATAAAACTTAGGTACGAATTTTTTACTTTTTGTATACGGTTAGAAGTTATTTTGTCAATTGCAGAATTAAAAATTGATGAACTATATGTGAACTGAGACTGGACAAACGCATTGCATAACATGCTCTTCATACCGATAGATAGGAATCAACGATGAGGATACAATCTTTTCAAGTTAATATAGGCTGCTCTAATATATCAACTGACATATTTTTTATATCTAAAAGAATTATCGACAACTTCACCTAGATTTTTGGCTTCTGTAACGTATGAAATATCAGCTCCATTTATTGTTAATCTAATTTGACTATGGATTAGGTTACACGACTTATGTTTTCCAAAAAGAAGAAATGAAGATTAAGTAGGATTTAGCGTTAAGTATAACATGCACGAATGTTCGTAAATTCGTTGTAAGTCGGAACTCACACATATGCAAAGTTGGTTGTTATCTGCATACATATGCTCATGGCAAAATTTTAAATGAGAGTGTATATGTGGTGTATAGATGGAAAATAACAGAGGACAGAGTACAGAACCTTGCGGTACCTCTTTATGAAAGAAAAAATGAACATTTAGTAGGATTTAGCGTTAAGTCTAACATCACGAATGTTCGTAAAATCGTTGTAAGTCGGAATTCACATATATTTCAGCCTAACGAAAAGATTCCGGTGTAAAATAAAGGTAAAGTTGGCTGTCATCTGCATACATATGCCCATGGCAAAATTTTAATTGAGAGAGTATATGTGATGTATAGATGGAAAATAATAGTGGACCAAATACAGAACATTGCGGTACCCCTTGATTAATGTC
Organism: Philonthus cognatus; assembly: GCA_932526585.2. Classification (NCBI taxonomy): domain Eukaryota; kingdom Metazoa; phylum Arthropoda; class Insecta; order Coleoptera; family Staphylinidae; genus Philonthus; species Philonthus cognatus. The sequence goes on along the minus strand of OW052247.1, from coordinate 48,709,344 downwards.
TAAGCAGCTTGATGTGGTTTTGTTAAGTTGCAAACATTGTTTCCGTTCACACATCTGAAGCATGACAACACATCTGAAGCATGATCATAGAAAGTTCATTATAATTGTGAAAATTGTATAATTAATTTTAAGAATGACTCTTTGGACAAAGGCAGTATTGCCAGATTTTTCTTCTCGATTTTCTTCGACGCAAGAGTAGAATTTCTTCATAATTCTTCAACCTATTGCCAGATATAGCAATTTATAGCTAATGTGGCGATATTTGGAGAAAATATTTTTAAATGGCGACTTGGAAATTTTTTGTTTGTGCGGCAATAAATGGATGTTTTTGCCTTAAAATGCATACGCATCAAGATACATGAAAAAAAATGTGGATATGTGCCTAGTGGAATTCGGGAGAGATGTCCTATGACTTATGATGTGGAATGTGTGGTTCAAATTTTTCAGATTTTTCTTCTAGATTTTCTTCGACGCAAGAGTAGAATTTCTTCATAATCACTCAACCAGTGAAACCTATTGCCAGATATAGCAATTTATAGCCAATGTGGTGATATTTGAAGAAAATATTTTTAAATGTCGACTTGGCGATTTTTTTGCCACTGAGTACTGTTTGTGTGGAAATAACTGGATGTTTTTGCCCCAAAATGCATACGCATCGAGATATGTATACTTAAAAAAAATATCTGTATGTGTATAGTGAAATTCGGGAGAAATGTCCTATGACTCATTTATGTGGAATGTGTGGTTCAAATTTTTTTAGAGATTATGTCGACAGTTGTATCTGCAACGATTTTTCCTAGTTGTGTCAAATTTTGAAGTTACATGAAAATCTCATACTGTTTAGGTCTCTTATGATTTTTTTCTTTAAAGTATACGTATCCCAATTACCTGTTGTAGATTTTTAAATATTCGTTGTTTTCTTAAAAAAGGTCAATTTGAAGTTAAAACGGGTGTTTTCCACTCCTAGGTTAAGCATGAAGTAAAATTTCGAGTTTAGAGAAGCCTGAAAATTTGGTTTGGTCGCGTAGCGCGAAGCGCGCAGCGACCAAACCAAATTTTCAGGCTTTTCTAAACTCGAAATTTTACTTCATGCGCCACGCGTACAAGACACTGATTTCAAGCGAAGTTTATTCGCTTGCGATATTTCAGTGCATTCAGTGTTTATTACGCGTGGCGCATGAAGTAAAATTTCGAGTTTAAAAAAGCCTGCAAATTTGTTTTGGCCGCTCCGCGCTTCGCGCTACGCGACCAAACCAAATTTTCATGCTTTTCTAAACTCGAAATTTTACTTTATGCTTAGTCTGGAAATGGAAAACACTCTAACACCTAATAGAAAATTCTCTGTATGTGTATATTTAAAAAAAATCCCTGTATTAACAGATTAATCCGATGACTATTTGCCAAATCTACTAATTGCGCAATCGATTCAACTACCATTTTCGTGTGAGCTTACGCAAAATCAACATAAATGCATTATATATATATCTGTAAATATATGAACTATTTAGTAGATGTGAAAATTATTTTGAGTATACATATCCTAATTATGTGTAGTAGATTTGTAAATATTCGTTGTTTTCTTAAAAGAAGTCAATTTAAAGTTTAAATTATTGTTTTCCACTCCCAGGTTAAGCATGAAGTAAAATTTCGAGTTTAGAAAAGCCAGAAAATTTAGTTTGGTCGTGTAGCGCGAAGCGCGGAGCGACCAAACCAAATATTCAGGCTTTTCTAAACTCAAAATTTTACTTCATGCGCCACGCGTACAAGACACTGTGTTTAAAACGCCTGGCGCATAAAGTAAAATTTCGAGTTTAGAAAAGCCTGAAAATTTGGTTTGGCCGCTCCGCGCTTCGCGCTACGCGACCAAACCAAATTTTCAGGCTTTTCTAAACTCGAAATTTTACTTCATGCTTAGTCTGGGAGTGGAAAACACTCGTTTTAGGTTTCAAATTGAACTCTCTATAAAAACGTACATGTATACTAATAGAGAATTTCCTGTATGTGTATATTTAAAACAAATGCCTGTATTAACAGATTAATCCGAAGACTATTTGCCAAATCTACTAATTACGCATTCAATGCAACTAACATTTTCGTTTTAACCTTACATAAAATCAACATAAACGCATTATTTATTTCTGTAAATACATGAACTATTTAGTAGATGTGCAATGTCTTTTGAGTATAAATATCCCAATTATGTGTTGTAGATTTTTAAATATTTGTTGTTTTCTTAAATGAGATAAATTTGAAGTTTAAACGTGTCTTTTCCACTCCCAGGTTAAGCATGAAGTAAAATTTCGAGTTTAGAAAAGCCTGAAAATTTGGTTTGGTCGCGTAGCGCGAAGCGCGGAGCGACCAAACCAAATTTTTAGGCTTTTCTAAACTCGAAATTTTACTTCATGCGCCACGCGTTAAGACACTGATTTCAAGCGAAGTTTACTCGCTTAAAATATTTTAGTGCAGTCAGTGTTTAATACGCGTGGCGCATGAAGTAAAATTTCGAGTTTAGAAAAGCCTGAAAATTTGGTTTGGCCGCTCCGCGTTTCGCGCTACGCGACCAAACCAAATTTTCAGGCTTTTCTAAACTCGAAATTTTACTTCATGCTTAGTCTGGGAGTGGAAAGCACTCATTTTTAGCTTCAAATTGAACTCTTAAAAAAAGCGTATGCATATGTAGACCTAATAGAACATTTTTTGTATATATACTTAAAAGAAAAATTCCCTGTATTAGCAAATTAATCCGAAGACTATTTGCCAAATCCACTGATTGCGCATTCGATTCAACCAACATTTTCGTTTGAGCTTACACAAAATTAACATTATTTATTTCTGTAAATACCTGAACTATTTAGTAGATGTGGAAATTGGAATTATAACACTTAAACTTAACTGTAAAACGATTGTGTACATATTTTCAATTTGGTTCTGATTAATCACTTGATGAAACATGTTTACAATATTGATAATTAAATAAAAGTCACTTGGTTTGTTTCACTACTATTTTTTATTCTCTCCTAGAGAATAAAAAATAGTAATGAAACAAACCAAGTGACTTTTATTTAATTATCAAGATTATGTACATTAATTAAAATGATTTGTGGCTGGGTTTTTGCAGATCTAGTTTTCCGAAGCCAGTGACAAAATGTGACGTTTAACCTTAAAATGTTAAAGCTGCATACCGGGACATACGTATTCGTATGTTTCATCTAAAAACCATAGCAGACATATTATAAAGTTTTCTGTCTCTTTTCACACGCGTAATCTGATGACATAAAACTATTTTCGTATTACATGTTCCTAATCAAGGAAACTATGGGACACCTTTCTTGAATCGTACCTTATGTGTGCAGCCCAGCTTATTTTTATGAGCCTCTACTATTCACTACACATTTTAATAACAGAACTGTCGATTTATGACTCTTTTTTGTTTCTAAAAAATCAGCTTAATAGAGCATACCTGCAATGTTTTCGTTACATATAAATTTGGTGATGACAAATATACCAGTTAAAAAGTTGAAAAAGTAAGATATACGATTATACAGAAGAAGTAGGTAATTAAAGCAGATGGCTGTTAGTTAGAAGGGCCCCGGTTCACCGGGTTATTCCGGAGTTTGTTTACATCACGTACACACCACAAGCCGGAGGAGATGTGCGGGTTCACGTGGGTCATGGCCATCTAGGCCGGTCACGAATTAGGACTGATTTAGTTCGATAGAGCACGTCTTCTGCTCTCGCAGCACGTACTCTATGCACTCGAATTCCCTCTATATCCCCGATAACAATCGTCCGTCCGTCCCTCTACGCTCTCGACGCCGGCCGGTTTGTATACGGAGTGTTCCATATATTATAATAAAACGAAGAAGAATCAGATCGGAGTACTTACGGAGAGTGGGACAGAAGAAATGCATAATACTTCGAAGGCGTAATCCGTCCGTTGTATGCGTCCCATTCGTGCACATTCAAATGTTCAAACTAAATCGTATACATATGCTAATTAACAGTTTGGTAGAAGTTTGTGGAAAAATTAAAATTTATCTAATTTAGAGAAATTAGGCACATATATTTACTTGAAAATTGACAAAGAGTTGAATAATAGTTTGAAAAATTGAAAATAATCTAGAAAATTAATAAAAAATCTATTCGTATTCGGTTTACTTTTCTAATTTTGTAATTATAAAATTGACTGTGAATACTTGAATATTATTAAATATACCCAAAAGAAGTTTGGAATAGAAATCGTCAATTTATAAACTCGGAAAATATCAATTTCCTAATACTTTTTCTTTTGTTCATTTTGTGTTAATATCGGAGTACTTACGAAGAGTGGGACAGAAGAAATGCAGAATACTTCGAAGGCGTAATCCGTCCGTTGTATGCGTCCCATTTGTGCACATTCAAATGTTCAAACTAAATCGTATACATATGCTAATTAACAGTTTGGTAGAAGTTTGTGGAAAAATTAAAATTTATCTAATTTAGAGAAATGAGGCACATATATTTACTTGAAAATTGACAAAGAGTTGAATAATAGTTTGAAAAATTGAAAATAATCTAGAAAATTAATAAAAAATCTATTCGTATTCGGTTTACTTTTCTAATTTTGTAATTATAAAATTGACTGTGAATACTTGAATATTATTAAATATACCCAAAAGAAGTTTGGAATAGAAATTGTCGATTTATAAACTCGGAAAATATCAATTTCCTAATACTTTTTCATTTGTCTATTTTGTGTTAATAATAAGAGGAATATAGTATTTACAAAACTCCACAATGAATCAGCGTTTAATACGCCTGGCGCATAAAGTACATATTTCGAGTTTAGAAAAGCCTGAAAATTTGGATTGGTCGCTTTGCTTCGCTACGAAACCAATACAAATGTTCAGGCTTGTCTAAACTCGAAATATTTACTTCATGCTTAATCAAGGAATGGAAAACACCCTTTAAAATATTATTGAACACTACAATCAATATGAAGATCGGAAAGTAAATTTACTTTAATAAATGTTTAGTTAATTTAAAGTAAATTTACTTGTTGATAGAAATTATTTAGCCGCAGTTGAATTTAATTCGCAAAGAAAATTATTCTTATAGAGAACATATTCTTTCGAAAATTGTTTAAAAATCAACAGATTCTTACCAAATCGACATATCTTGCAACAATTTCTTAACATTAGAAAGAAAATGTATTAATATTAAAATTAGAGTTACATAAAATTGTCAAAAATATATGCACAGTTGCGAGAGGAAAAAACTAATACAGCAGAGAGGTTTACTACTACTTCTAATATATCGTATTTTTTTCTTGTAAAAGAGACTTTTCATGTACAGGTTAGCAAAACATTTATTCTTAGCCAAGCAAAACATTTATTTTTGGATAACATAACGGTGTTTAATGTCTCTAATGCTAAAACGGATCGTTGAAATCGCTTTTTGCGTTTCAGTCAGTTAAGGCATGCCGACGTTAATTAAATTTCGTTTGACATTTTTGCGGATTTGTCAATTTGTTTGACATCTTAAAAAATCAAAATAAGTCCAGTTGACATAGCCAAATATTGAGCTGTATTAGTTTTTTTTTATCTCGCAACTGTACCTATTCGTATTTTTAAAGTACAGATACAGTTTCTTATTAAATTTAATGAAAATACTAGAAATAAAACACAACATTATTTGATAAGATGGCCGTTTTCATATTATATTGTCAAATTAACAAACTAAAAATCCTAAACGTTCTATAAATATAAATTCATTTCCGGACTGCAAGGATTATTTTCCAAATCATGAACATTGTTACCTTAATTTCGAAACCAGCTTCCGTAATATATCTGGGGTTTCCCAAGGAACCCACTCTGGACCAATATTGTTTATACTTTTTGTGAATGAAACTTCCAACGAGTATTTTCCACTCCTTGTTAAGCATTAAGTAAAATTTCGAGTTTAGAAAAGCCTGAAAATTTGGTTTGGTCATGTAGCGAAGCGATGCGAAGCGAAGCGAAGCGAAGCGACCAAACCAAATGTTCAGGCTTTTCTAAACTCGAAATTTTACTTCATGCGCCAGGCGTATAAAACACCGATTTAATGCGAAGTTAAAAATATACTGTTAAGATGTGTACGACCATTACTTTTATTTAGAATTAGTCAGAAATCTATCACTTCTGAAATCTAAACATGGTTCGAAAATGTGTCATTTTACTAATGTTAATAATTAAAATTTTGAAAGTACGTATTTTTGTAACCAGATCGAAAGTTATAACTTTCAACATTTGAATTGAAGATTTACTAATCATATTTAATAAATTTACTATGTCATTCATACGTGAAGAAGTCAACCAGAATATAGAATATTTTGTATAATGGACTTATTTACTAAAATACATCTCATGGTAAGAGGCCGAAGTTCTTAATGTCCTTATTAGTACACCAATCAGTACCTTTTTATGATTGACTTTTGGGATAGCAAAATTTTCTTCCGTGGCTACGTTTTGTATTGTGCTATACACTAACTTAATCCATTAAGCGCCATTGATGTAATAACGCAACATTATTGTTTTCTTAAATTACTAAATAAGTTAATTTATTATATTATTTGAGCTGACTTCAGAATATGTGAAGAAATGTGTAAATATTTTAAATATTATTTATTAAAAAAATGTTTTCAGTGTATTTTTAACTTTACAACATTTCAGTGTTTTGTTCGCTTGGAGCATGAAGTAAAATTTCGAGTTTAGAAAGGCCTGGAAACCCAAATTTTCAGGCTTTTTTAAACTCAAAATTTTACTTCATGCTTAATCCGGGAGTGAAAACACTCGTTCGAAACTTTAAATTGAACCTTTTTATAAAATGTGCATTTATTTTTGAAATATAAATTCCCAGTACATAGTATACTAAGTCATTGATAGAAATTATGAATAGAAGTGCAGAATTTTACCTAAAATCAACTTTGAGAGTTAACTCTATAATTGTACGGGTGTTAATGAGTTAACAAGAACTGATATGAGATTTTATTTATTTGTTAAACTGATGAAACGTCATTTTGAAAGCACCGCAACAGCGTAAAGGCAATTATTTCGCATGAAAATTTAAAAATAAATCAATTTTTTACATGTTATTCTTATAAGTTACTAATTGTAAATAAAATACCATGCAACCCTCTGCGTAAAATTAATTATATCTTGGGATATAGCTAAACTTATCCTTCGATTGCAATCAACTACTTTCACACCTTGCGAGCAATCTACTATTATAGAAAGCTAAACATTTTTGAGTAATTTTTATTGTATATTTACTACCTACTATTATTTAGAAATACAATATTTTTTATTTGTACTACAAAAAATAACTTTTTAACTACCTTTTTTTACGCAGCCAATGGAGGGGCCTATGGGTATTGTCAACATTACCCTTTTACTCTGACCTTACAAAAAACAATACACAGCATCATAAACGCATCTCTACCTTTTTGTTTGATTTTATTTCTTCATTCATTTGACAATCCTATCAATGGGTAATCAAATTGTTTATATACTGGATTTTTTTTCTTTTAGGTATACATATGCATACGATGTTAATTTTTCGACATACGTTGTTTTTTAGAAGAGTTCAATATGAAGCTTTAAACGAGTGTTTTCCACTCCCAGGTTAAGCATATGTTACGAACTTCAGTTTGAATTAGTGTTTTATACGCGTGGCGCATGAAGTAAAATGACAGGCGTCATAAATATCATGATGATAGAAACGCAAACTTAACATCCGATGTGCCAAACAATTAAAGATGTTCTGTTTCAACTGTAATCCATTGGATAAAAACAGACAGAAGTTAATGACGTCAGGGTAGAAAGGTAATGTGTTGACTATACCACTGAATTATGATGTCATGAAAATCGTTAAGCATTTTAACGTTTAAGTAAAGATAATCTATAAATCGAAACACTTGAATGTCTCAAAGGATCTAACCGAGATATTAAAAATAGGGATATTTAAATGTCTTGAAAGATCTAGCCGGAAGATTGAAAATCGGGACAATCCCAATTATCTGGGACAAATGTAAACCTTAAATGTTCCACAACTTTTATTACTGAATAAATTATGTGATGTATAAACTAAAATGTAAATTCTTTAAATTATGTCATGGTAATTTAGCGTAAATGTGGCTTAAAGATAATGGCAGAAAACCTTAATGGAGGATATTCAAAAGCATCCAATTTTTTTTCGTGGCAGCATCCGTAAATTTAATATCACATCAACTTGAACCTGTCAGGCTTGAGATTCTTGTAAATTTCATATTACGTCTACTTGTTAGCGCTAGCGGAATAATATCGCGAAATGCCGTCTACGTGAATTCATTTTCCGGGGGATGATGCGTGCGTAAAAAATGTGGGGAAAGGAACGGCGGCAGAAGAATGGTTGATACGGCATCAATTTTATACCCGAAATATTTCTGCGTGCATACGTTGCCATTTCCGATAGAGATTTAGAGGGTGGTTCGGGAGGAAGGGGGGTCGGTGGTCGGAGGCAGGGACGGTATCGAGAAGGGCCAAGCAAGGGTGGAAAAAAGGGTGGTTTATGCAAGGCTAGCCGTGAAACCGCCGAACTGGAATAATGCCCTTCTGCCTCTTTGCTTCACGGGGTGCTGGTATACGGCCCATCAACGCATGACGACCTTAAGATCGTGTTAAATTGATTTTTTAGTTTGAATAGGAAACGACGGGATACCCTGGGGGGAGGATATTTCATATTTATATTTATATTCCCCATATCCTGCAGATTGTTTAAAGCCGCATGTGAATCATCCTAGTTATACACATCAAGGCGGTTTCCTTGTTAGAAGCTCGAGTGTGTATGCAGATAGATAAATCGTGCCGATCATAAATGTTAAACACAAACTGCGGAAGTTTAAACCGCGCCGGCCAATCTGGACACACACACACACCCCTTGTGCGGGATGGAGAGTTTCAGGGCGAGCGAGGAGAGATAGCCATCTGTTGAAGTTGGACGAACTAATTCCGACGTGTCCCCGTTTATTCCGGGGTGCTCGTAAATTGGTAACGTGTTCATAATTTCGATAGCGCCTGCGGACCTGCAAACTCCCATTTAAGTTATTTGCGGGACCGCCATCAAAGGGAATTTAGATGGCGTGTGTATCTATTAGGCCGACGGCCGCTCATCAACGGGCCGTACCCGAGGGGCGGCCCATTAGCTAAGTGGATGCCGAGGATGAGACCCTACGATATATTTCCCTATATCTCGCACACAGGCCAAAAGGTCCGTACAGGATGGGATTTGTTTACGGGTGCATCAATTTATTACAAGATTTCATTCAATTCCACAAACGGATTTATTTTTATACAACATATATTATCATACCATATTCAAAGGTACACTCAGTGGCGGATTTAGCTCATAGGCTCCAAGAGTAATTCGATTTTGAAGTAGTTATCCTTCAGAGAGAAGACGCAATACGGATTGAAACTTACGAAAAAATTGATGAAATTCGCAATGTATGTAGTTATTTCGATATTGAGTTGCTATAAAATGTTTACATTTGACTGACAGTCCACTGACTGATTTGCTATAAAACTAGTAGAGTATGGAAATCCGAAAATAAATTACTTGTTAAAAGAAACATTAAATAAATTTTTGTCAGTGGCGGCCATAGGACGGTGCAAACGGTGCGGCCGCACCGGGCGCTTTCATGGGGCAGCACCGAAAACAGCCGAAAACAAAAAAGAGCTCAAATTTTTGAATATGAAGGGGCGCCACCATGAGATCTCGCACCACCTAAAAGTTTAGCTAGGACCTTCACTGATTTTAGTTAGTGTTTAGAAAGTGGAACTTTCAACAACCATAAAAAATCTTCTTGAATTGTGCAACTTTTTGCGGTTACTATGATATTTAACATGTTTGTTAGGTATTAAAATTAAGTGAAAAGGCGTTATTTTTAATACTGCTGTAGCAGTATATTTTTAATCTCACAATATATCAGTGTTTTATACGCCTGGCGCATGAAGTAAAATTTCGAGTTTAGAAAAACCTGAAAATTTGGTTTGGTCGCTCCGCTTCGCGGAGCGACCAAACCAAATTTTCAGGTTTTTCTAAACTCGAAATTTTACTTCATGCTTAATCAAGGATTGGAAACACTCATCAGTAGCTTCAAATTAAACTCATAAAAAAATCACACATCACACATGTATTAATTAACCACATAATCAAACTGTAGGGTAAATAAAAATGTTAAAAAAATAGTGTTAGTGATTAAGTGAAAAACTAGTTTCGTGAATGATTTAACAGGGGATTAAATATATTTAGTCGAAAAGGGTCGTTGTTCGGTGGTGTTGGTCGTCGGCGGTGGTGGTGATGTGGAGAGAATACGTCCACGCAGCAGTGATAGTGGAAAATTAATTGTTCGCTTAATTTTAAGTGTGTCCCGGTCAGCGGTGTCCTGTCGGACAGCCGGGATGATAGGGCACGTATCTCTTGTTATTATCTCTGCGGAAGCCCTATTCTGGAGGGACGGAGAGGTCCCGTATATATGGGACAATTACGTCCTCGCCGCCCGTAATTAAATTGAGTAGTCTATAACCAGATGCACCCCCAGAAGGGCGGCCGTCCATTAACCGACGACAAAATGCGATCTGGGTGGGGACGGCGAACGGCACTTTAAGTCTAATTTATGTTAATCTTTAGTTTATTTCGGACCGGCGGCGTTGTAAAATGCACTGGCTGAGATTAGGGGGTTTCTGGCAGTTTATTGTTAACATTAAAGAAGGGTTACTCGATCGCTTTACTTGACATGAAAAGCTACTTCTCAAATGTACTCCTATATTATGACAGTAGTAAATGTCATTTCAACTGTAGTTTAGAAAATTTGTAGCGACACATCATTGTAGTAGATTCAACTTACTTTTAGCAAGGTTTTCAGGTCTAACATAACCCCACAGGAAGTAATTTGAGTTATAAGGGGAGCATTTGAGTCGCAGAACCAGCCATACGTGTTTTGACAAATTTGTGGCAAAATGACAAAAACCGATTTTGCATCATCTTTTAAATAAATCAAAATAATTGTTGAATGAGCGTTGTATCAAAATGGAACAAGAAAATTATGTAAAACTAAGTCAAAAGTTGGCAGGATTCAACACAAGGCTCAATAGGCACCCCTGCCTCAGCCCCTCCCACGTCCTAAACTTCTCTGACTCCTCCATTCCCACTTTTGCCACTGCCCATGTTTCCTCATACACTTCTCTTACCCACTCCACCATTCCCTCACTCACCCCTCTTCTCTTTAAACATTCTAACAACCCTGCCCTTGGTACCAAGTCATACGCCGCCTTCAGGTCCACAAACACCGCATACACTCTCTCCATCTTCCATCACCTTTTCTACCATTCTTACCAAAGTAAAGATCTGCTTCCTCGTCTCCCTACTCCTCCTAAAACCCCCCTGCGTTCCCGGCAGCAACCCCTTCTCCTCCACCTCTTCCTCCAGTCAATTCTTCACCAACATCAGAGCTATCAATATTTACTATTTTCTACCAATTACTTTAAGATTTTATAAATAATATTAATTTTGTATGTATTTAATGCAGGCTTTGCGCAGAATTTTTTGTAATTTCCTTACAAATTTTTATTATCAATTGATTGATGCTGCAAATGTTGAATGCCATAATGAATACCCACTGTTCACTATTAAGTAAAATTATGACTCAATAGTGGACAGTGGTTAGCCTATGCAACATGGAATGATAATGAGCTCAAAAAATTTTAATAATACATAATATCACAGATTTCATCAAAAGCTAATTTTAGATATCGTTTTCAAAACACAGAAACGGCAACCCCTAATATTAGTATATCAAACCAGTGTTCAAAATTAGCGTAACACAAGTAAATATTGCTCACTAACATTTAATTGAAAATTTGTTTTTTTGTGTACTTTTTGTAACCCATACTTTTTGATCAACCTTCGTATTAGATACTTTCAATTTAAAGCCATTAACGAGTGTTTTCAATCCCAGATTAAGCATGAAGTAAAATTTCGAGTTTAGAAAAGCCTGAAAATTTGGTTTGGTCGCGTAGCGCGAAGCGCGGAGCGACCAAACCAAATTTTCAGGCTTTTCTAAACTCGAAATTTTACTTCATGCGCCACGCGTATAAAACACTGATATTTTATAAGTTTAAAAAACAGCTGATTCATCTTTAATTATTGCCAATAATACAATAGAGATGTAAAATAAATAAAGGATAAAGTCGCAGTCCAAATGTATACAAAATTGTCTCTGTTGTAATGCATACGACCTAAAGTAATTGTCCTCACATGTCGAATAAATAAAAAATTTACGTGGCAGATCATGGGGCCTTTTGAATTTATATGGGGCATGGCCAAACAAATAATGGAAAACACTGAATTACAGGCTATAAAAATGGATTGGTCGCTAAACGAAGCGGATTTTGAAGTAAGTAAGCGCAACAATTTACATTTGTGCAAATATTGAGTATTTATATTAGGGATTGTATAAGAACTATTAAGCCAAGCAATTATTTTAATGTATTTTATGAGCAAAACTTTTTTGTTAGATACACCCATAGATTCCGAAAACGTCTTTATTAAAGTTGCGAAATCGTCAGCGCGTAGCTCGTTGCTTTGAATATAAAACGAGAGCGAGTGAGTGAGCGAAGAAGGAAAGGGGTGGCTCAGGGTTGGATGTAATGCAACTCTTTAGAATGATTTGCAGCATTTATACGAAAGCGGGTCCCGTTTTGTAAGCTAAGAGGGAGCATTTAGCCGTGCTCGGTTCGAGTTTACGGTCCCCGGCGACGTTTCTTATGCCGAGCAAGTGCAGCGAATAATAGCGCGCGCCAGCCCTTTAAAGAGGCCCTCTTCTTCTTCCACCTATAGCGTTTCCATTTGCACATGCACACACGAGTGCTGCCGGAATTATAATGTTTTCCAGGTGGATTTTAAATAATCGGTGGGGATTTTTAATAATTAGTCAGTCGAGCGAAAGCTGCGCAGCACTTGGCCGATCCGCGTGCTTCAAGATGAGTTGAGATGAGATGAGATGAGATGAATTTGTGCGCCCGCAGTGAATACAAATGGGTATACGAGCGGTAGGCGAGTAATCACGCTTGCCTATATGGATATGCAAAACAGAAGGGGGTGGCTTTGAGAGTAGTGGTGGCAAGCGGAAAGTGGAAAGTGCCACCCCTCCCCCGCTTTTTCATAATTAAACATAAGTAGATCTGTTTGAATTAAACCGCATCATTAATATTCCCGGGTGCTCGCCCATTCTTTTCTGGATTAATTTAATTGGAAGTATGGAAAGTGTTCTGTGAACGAACGAACGAACGGTGGGGAACGTAAACTCGGTTTTAGGGTTTTACGGTTTTACGAGCGCGCTTCCAGGGCTCCGGCACCGGCCATAAAGTGCGCTTAATATAGCATTTAGGAATCGAAACCGTGTGCAAATGCGGATTTATGCCGCCTCTAATCATCCATCATTGCTGGATTAAATGATATCTGGATATCTGGTCAGATTACGGGGTGTACGCGAGGAACGTTATTAATTATGCCGTGCACTAAACCGAAACTACGTGATACACCTGTGTGATTCTATTCATATTGCGTGAGTGTGTGGTGAACATGGCTAAAGGGATTTTAAACACTCTATTGATTACGATTTTTAATTGTCATTCAGCTAAATTGTGTTTAATGATATACGAATAAGTTCTAAAATAGGATTATAATAGAATAATCCAGTCTTGTAACTAAAATTATTCCAATTATGGTATTAGGAAAAACAAAAAAGGAGCAAAACATTATTTTATTAATTATTACAAATTTGATGACTCTTAAAACACTAAAGCCCAGCTGTTGAATAGTGGCTTAAGCTTAAGTTTAAACTTAAACTCGGCTTAAATACATTTCGGTGTTTTTCAATCATTGCTTATTGCTAAGCAGTGGTTTAAACTCGAGTTTTCCTAAGCTGCCGACCACCGCCGCTTAACGCCAAAGCCAAAATTCTTAGGTGTAACCCTTGATCCACTACTAACTTGGAATAAGCACGTGGAAAATATTTGCAGTAGGATAAGCAGAAATCTGTATCTCCTAAGGAGAATATCGGAGAATGCTAATTTCGATACAGTACAAGCTTCTTATTTTGCATTCATTCACACTCTAATTGTAAACACCATTTTAGTATGGGGTTGCAGTCCATGCAGTAATAAAGTCTTCATTTTACAAAAAAAAGGAAATAAGAATACTAGCCAAATTAAGCATGAAGGAAAGTTGTAGAGGACACTTTATTCAGCTTAACATATGTACTGTCCCAGCACTATATGTCTTTGCTTGTTTGTTATACATGTTTGATAAAAAAACCTTCACACCACTGTAATAAAGACCTGCATAATTACAATACCAGAAAAAGAGCTGATATACATATGCCTATACATCGACTAAGCAAAACACATAAAAGCTTCTTAATTCAAGCTGTTAAATTCTACAACCATGTGCCCTATGCTCTTAAAGACCTCTCGAGGAAAGAATTCAAGTATAAAATTCTGAAAGTTTTAGTATCGGCTGAATTATATTGTATTGAAGATTTCTTTAACACTGTGATATCTTAAAAACATCACCACAAGCTATGGACGGAAAAAAATATAAATATTTTACACTATATGTATGTGTATGTTTGTGTTAATATTTTATGTTTTTTAATGTGTCACTATTTAGTGAATATCTGTAAACTTTTTTATATTATATTGTACTTTTATCAACTTTTTTATGACATATCCTAACTATATTTCTGTACACAAATTTTGGATCAATAAATTTACTTACTTACTTACTTAAAATTTTTTTAATAAAAGCTCAAATTCATAACCTCAAACATTAAAAATAGTTGACGTCTTTAATACACAATTGGTCAGAATATTCACTCCATGAATATTCACAAATATTGTTTATTTTGACCTTTAAATGAATTTTTTTGTATTCTTTCAGAATTCCTAACTTCACCAATTTACATGTAAATAAAACACTTTTAACTTTGTTTAACCACTATATTTTGCACTTAATTTGTGACTATAGTTTCTACTATCGAGTAGTCATTATCAAACTAAAAGTGTTTTTAGATGTACCACAAAGTGAACGCCTACAACACAAAACTGTAAACCAGTTTATTTTTTAGCATATGCTGTATAAAGAAACTTCATTTTTCACACATGGTGCATGAAGTAAAACTTCGATATTAAAAATTTAAATGTTTACTTGAAAATTTGATTTGGAGGAATTTTGTTTAAAAATTTGTAAAAAAATCAAATTTCACCGCAAAGCATTAAAAAATAGGTAATTTATACAGAATGAATCAAAGTTTAAGATACAATCACACAGACGTGGAATTATGGCCAATCAATTAAGAGTTAAGTGTGAAATGTTGAATGGAATTTTGTTTGAAAATTTGTAAAAAATTTAAATAATATTTTAAAGCTTCAAAAACTTAGTAATTTATGTAGAATTAATCAGAGTTCTAGATACAATAAACGAATATTAAATTTTCCACCCAAACGTGGAATTACGGCTAATCAATTGAGTGTGAAATGTTGTATGTGAAATGTTATGTGTAAATAACAAACACTTTCAAGAATTCAACTAACAATAACTCAATAATTAGACAGGGTAAATAGTAAATACAATTCATAAATAAATACCGAGATATAAATTACATAAATAAATAGAAAACAAAATTTATAACCTATAACTTATCTATCAATATTGAATTTGAGTTCAGTATTCCGGCACCACAGACGCGTTTCGGACTTCAAGGTCCTCTTTAGTGTGGTCCCGATCCAGTACTGAGGAATACTGAACATTTCTGACTATATCAAGCCAATTTGTGAAAACTATCAATGGATTCGATAGCTAACACCATCTAATGCTCCATAGTGGCATTGTCAATGACACGAATGCATAAAGTGCATATACAGGTCACTGTTTCGTCCACGAACAAGCTATACTGTGTTTGTGAAACCAGAAAACAAGTATCAAAATTGAATTTGAGTTCAGTATTCCGGCACCAGTGACCTGTATATGCACTTTGTGCATTCGTGTTGTCATTGACGATGCTCCTATGGAGCATTAGATGGCGTTAGCTATCGAATCCATTAATAGTTTTCACATATTGGTTTGATATAGTCAGAAATGTTCAGTATTCCTCAGCACTGGGTCGGGACCACACTGAAGAGGACCTTAAAGGGCGAAACTTGTCTGTGGGTATCTGGTGCCGGAATACTGAACCCAAATTCCATTTTGATATTTGTTTTCTGGTTGTTCGTGGACGAAACAGTGACCTGTATATGCACTTTATGCATTCGTGTCATTGACAATGCCACTATGGAGCATTAGATGGTGTTAGCTATCGAATCCATTGATAGTTTTCACAAATTCGCTTGATATAGTCAGAAATGTTCAGTATTCCTCAGTACTGGGTCGGGACCACACTAAAGAGGACATTGAAGTCCACTATGGAGTATTAGATGGCGTTAGCTATTGAATATAATAATAGTTATTTATCAATATCAGAGAGGCTAATACGGCGAATACTAGATTTAAATAGTGGCGTAAAATGTGTAAAAAGTTTAAAGTAAATATGTATGATCTTGCAATTTATTTGCATAGCGCATAAGTCTGTCAATGGGGTTGAACATACCGTAATTTGTAGGATGATAAGACAAACGAAATAAAGGCTTGTGTCTACAATTAGCATCTCTTGGTATATTAAAACGCAACTTAGAAATTAAATACTGGTATTCAATAAACCCATTGACTAACTTATGTTAGAGACATAAATCAAGCAAAACTCTTCTGTCATCTAGTGATTGAATATTGAGCCGACGAAGCATAAAACTATGGCTGAAGTTGGTAATCAGCCCACCCATTCTACGATGGATAAGTCTTAAGAATCGACTTTGAACAGTTTCAAGTCGCTGAATGGTGGTTACTGAGTAAGTAAAAAGTTTAAAGTAAATATTATCTTGCAATTTATTTGCATAGCGCATAAGTCTGTCAATGGGATGAACATACCGTAATTTGTAGGATGATAAGACCCACGAAATAAGGGCTTGTGTCTACAACTAGCACCTCTTGGTATAATAAAACGCAACTTAGAAATTAAATACTGGTATTCAATAAACTCATTGACTAACTTATGCAGGAGACACAAATCAAGTAAAACTCTCCTATCATGCACTGATTGAATATTGAGCCGACAAAGCATTTAACTTTGGCTGCAATTGATAACCAGCTCACCGATTCTAAGATGGATAAGTCTTAAGTATCGACTTTGAACAGTTTTGAGTCGCTGAATTGTGGTTACTGATTAAGGTGACCACACTACAGATGTATACTCAACATGCGGACGAACAAGCGCAAGATATAAAACTTTTACGGTAGTTAAACTAAAGTCCGATGTAAACCTATTCACAAATCCCAGCATTTTTAACGATAAGTTACATATATTGTTAATGTGTTTATCAAAATTAAGTTTTAATGTAAATAATACGCCTAAGTCCTGTATTTCAATTGTGAATGTTAAGAGATTATTGTTAATAGAATATAAAAAGTTTACACCATTGCTCCGACGAAAATAAATATGGAAGCACTTGTTAATATTTAAGTGTAGATCATTCTCACAACACCTTTCAGCAACACTGTTCAAGTGCAGCAAATGTTGATCCGCGACTAATACGACTAAATTATTTATTTAAGATAGTCTGCATACAGGAGAAATTTGCTGCACTTAATCCTCATACCGATATCGTTTACAAACAATAGAAATAAAACAGGCCCGCAATGAGACCCCTGAGGGACCCCCGAGGTCACGTTAATACACCTTGATAGATATGACCCCACGCGAACACATTGTGGTTCAGAAACACATCACGAAATAAACCCTAGTTTATCTAAAACAACAGTTTACGAATACTGCAGCCTAAGCCACGATTCAACAACTGGCAGTAAGCGGCATTGATGAAATAACGCAACAATAATAAATCTTACTCGAAACTTTACTTCTTGCATTAGGCGTATAAAGCACTGATTTATTATAAAGTTCTAAATATACCAGGAGTTTTTCTTTTAAGTATATGGATTCCAAATTCAGCTTATTTTCTTAAAATCATTAGATATTCGTTATTTTTTTAAAAGAGTTCATTTCGAAGATTTAAACGAGTGTTTTCCATTCCCAGACTAAGCATAAAGTAAAATTTCGAGTTTAGAAAAGCCCCGTGAAAATTTGTCTCGGGTCGCACAGAGACCCGAGACAAATTTTTACGGGGCTTTTCTAAACTTGAAATTTTACTTAATGCGCCACGCGTATAAAACACTGATTTTAAGTGAGGTTCAAACATACTTGAATTTTACAATATTTTAGTGTTTTATGCGCGTGGCGCATGAAGTAAAATTTCGAGTTTAGAAAAGCCCAGAAAATTTGTCTCGGGTCGCTGCGCGACCCTCGACAAATTTTCACGGGGCTTTTCTAAACTCGAAATTTTGCTTCATGCTTAGTCTGGGAGTGGAAAACAGTTGTTTAAGCTTTAATTTGGTCTCTTTAAAAAAATACAAATATCTAAAGATTTAAAGAAAATAAGCTGAATTTGGAATACGCATACTTTCAAGAAGAACTCCTTGTATACTACTACTATAAACTAATTATTTTTTAAAAGAGTTCAATTTGAAGCTTTAAACGAGTGTTTTCCACTCCCAGACTAAGCATGAAGTAAAATTTCGAGTTTAGAAAAGCCCCGTGAAAATTTGTCGAGGGTCGCGCAGCGACCCGAGACAAATTTTCTGGGCTTTTCTAAACTCGAAATTTTACTTCATGCGCCACGCGTATAAAACACTGATTCTAAGTGTGGTTCAAATTTACATAAATTTCACAATATATTAGTGTTTACTACGCGTGGCGCATGAAGTAAAATTTCGAGTTTAGAAAAACCCAGAAAATTTGTCTCGGGTCGCTGCGCGACCCTCGACAAATCTTCACGGGGCTTTTCTAAACTCGAAACTTTACTCAATGCTTAGTCTGGGAGTGGAAAACACTCGTTTGCAGCTTCAAATTGAACTCTATTAAAAACAGCTATAAATATCTAAAGATTTAAAGAAAATAAGCTGGAAAACGTATATTTTAAAGAAAAACTCCCTATATACTACTATTATTATTGTAAAAACTTAAAATACGGATCTCGATAAACACATTCTAGTCATTTCAAAATCACAGTTTTTAAAATACTTAAATAATTTTTGCTGATATTTGCAATAATTTCGTCTTAATGACAAATATTGATATAACTTTTACAAATTAAGGTTATAGATCCAATTTTATGATGGAGAATAAAATTACGTTAATTTAGTGATAAAATAAAAAACCTTTTTGTATTAAAAGAACAATTACATGAATTTGTGTTGGACAAATAATGAAATTACGTTGAGATCCCCACTCTACAGTCAATGAAATAATTCAATGTATGTTGAATACAAGTTACAATGAAGTAGATAGTAGAAAATCAGCTTATTTTCTTTAAATCTTTAGATATTCGTAGTTTTTTTTAAAGAGTTCAATTCGAAGCTTTAAACGAGTGTTTTCCACTCCTAGACTAAGCATGAAGTAAAATTTCGAGTTTAGAAAAGCCCGTGAAAATTTGTCGAGGGTCGCGCAGCGATCCGAGACAAATTTTCTGGGCTTTTCTAAACTCGAAATTTTACTTCATGCGCCACGCGTATAAAACATTGACTTCAAGTGAGGTTGAAATATACATAAATTCACAATATTTTTGTTTTGTACGCGTGGCGCATGAATGAAAATTTCGATTTTAGAAAATCCCAGAAAATTTGTCTCGGGTCGCTGCGCGACCCTAGACAAATTTTCACGGGGCTTTTCTAAACTCGAAATTTTACTTCATGCTTAGTCTGGGAGTGGAAATCACTCGTTTGAAGCTTCAAATTGAACTCTTTAAAAAAAAACTACGAATATCTAAAGATTTAAAGAAAATAAGCTGAATTTGAAATACGTAAACTTTAAAGAATAACTCCCTGTATACTATTACTATAAACTAATTAACGAATTGTAAAAATTGAAAGGTGGATCTTGATTAACACATTCTGGTCATTTCAAAATCACAGTTTGCAAAATACTTACATAATTTTTGCTGATATTTGCAATAATTTAGTCTTGATGACAAACTGATATAACTACCAGCGGCGGCTCGCAGCCTAACTTCAAGGTAGGTCAGAAACCCAAGGTAATATGTATCCGTTATTGAAAGGTGACTTTGTTGTGCAGACCCTTGTATTTATAAAGCGCGATCCCAACCTCAAATTTTGTGTGCCTTGGCGCTGTAGCCGACCCTGAAGTTAGACTGCGAGCCGTCGCTGACTTCTACAAATAAAGGTTATAGATCCAATTTTATGATAGAGAATAAAACTTCGTTAATTTAGTAATAAAAGTTGCTGAAAATAACATTACAAAACCTCGTTATATTAAACGAAAAATTAAATGAATTTGTGTTGGAGAAATAATGAAATAACGTTGAGATCCTCACTCTACATTCAATGAAATAATTCCATGTATGTTGAATGCAAGTTACGATGAAGTAGATAGTATAAAATCATGTTAGAGTATAGTTTATAATTGAAATTAATTCAGAAATAAGTCCGCAGTCGCGCCAATAAAAGGACGAAACACGGCTTTCGCTTTACTGCCTTGCAGCCAGTCCGAAACCCTATCATCCTTGCATTAATGCTATTTATGCAGGCACCTCGGCTCCCCATTCCGCATGTAACGACACCATAAACAAGGTTTCTAATTTAGAGCCTCACACACACACACACACGGATAAACACTCGCATTCAGATATACGGGGTTGGTCGCGCCCGGAGGGCGAGGTCGGAGGAAGAGAAGACATTTGCATCGCTTTCAATTATTTATACGGTTTTATCTGTATCCATCTGGGTCCGCCCGGGGCCGCAATAAATGTATGTTTAACTGGAACCAAAGCCACCGGTTTCGCACAAAGTCAAAGGACGCACGACGCCTCTATTTGGCCGAAATGCGTCTAATATTATACACAGAGAGCGCATATATAATATACATAATTGAAAACGCACAGTCCTCCCTGTGTGTACTAAATTGTGTGTGTGTGCGTGTGCTGATATGGGGATATGCGTGTAAGGGTCGAAATGGAGTTTTCACGCTGGAGGAATTCCGAATTTATACTTTCCTCTCAAAGACTGGAAATTCGAATTTTGTTTTACGCACACACACCATTTGATCTCGCTGAAAAGCTCTCACTTTCCGTTGGGTTAAAAACCGTATTTATTTATTACCTGCAAAAAAATTTCAAAAACATTCCAATTACAGTGGAAGCAACTTCAAATACTTTAATACCCTAACAATATACAAATGAATATGCATGCTGTAAAAAAGTTAATTAAATATCAGTTGCAGCAGTTGCCTTTTCAGAGAGGTAAAGGTAAAAATACATTGTTCATTTTCCAGTAATCGGAAATTCAATATTGTTATAGCAGCAGCAGAAAATTCCTGTGATTTTTAAAACGTGATAATAAGGAGTTTTATTACGCAACATAGTTTCGTTACGTTATACTTTTTTTTAAGGACTAATTTATGAAACATTGTAATCGCTTAGTAAACTGCACGTAAATAATCCAGCAATAATCAATCTAGTGCACAAAATCGTATTACTATTCCATGAATAACATTTGCATAATAATTACATCCAACGGCTAATAACCTTTATGCTAAGTGTTATAAATCATGAACATATTCGATTAGGGGTGGGCATCAAAACGAAGGGCTTAAGGGTTTTCGCTCCGGCGCCCATAAATTTACGGCAAACTACGTCTATATAGATGTATCTGCACACACACACACACACACATGCACAAAATAGCGAGTTTTATAGTTTTAATTAAAATTTCTGGGGTAGAAGTGTTGTCGACGCAACTTTATTCCGATGCGCGATCTATGTATATGGGAATGTCGTTTTGTGCTCGGGAGGGGTAAAAGAAAGTGGCGGCAAGAAATTTATCTCTTTTTTTGATGGTGGTGATGTGTGGGTGTGGGGGAAATTAATTTCAGTTCGCATGCATTAATGAAATTCACCCCTCCTGTTTTACGCGCCGGCATAGGAATTGGGTAATAAGCCGTAAGGGCGAGAGGGATGATCAAAACAGAGCATTCGTAGAAATAGCTGTAAAGTTTTGGTCTTATTAGATCAGTTCAGAGCTATAGAAAATGGGGAGAGGGGCAGATCTGGCTAAGTGTACATACAGGGAGTTTTTCTTTTAAGTATACATACAGGGAGTTTTATGTACAACCGAACATTCAAACACACTTTCAACCTTAATTTTCATATGTTCCATTTGTATTAAAACGAGTTTAAGCATTGAACACGATTGGACACGTTTAATTTTGAGGTTAAGTGTAATTGGATTGCCTATATGAGTGCTAGAAATGACAGGTAGTCAAATGCGATTCAGTGCAAATCATATTATGTTCGGTATTACATAAAACTCTCTGTATATCAATTGCAACGTTTATGCTGTAAATCTTCAGATATTCGTTGTTGTGTACACAGGGAATTTTTCTTTTCAGTATACATATTCGTTAATTTTTAAGAGTTTAATTCGAAGCTTTTAACGACTGTTTTCCACTCCCAGACTAAGCATGAAGTAAAATTTCGAGTTTAGAAAAGCCCCGTGAAAATTTGTCGAGGGTCGCGCAGCGACCCGAGACAAATTTTCTGGGCTCTTCTAAACTCGAAATTTTACTTCATGCGCCACGCGTATAAAACACTAAAATATTGTGAAATTTATGTATATTTGAACCTCACTTGAAATCAGTGTTTTATACGCGTGGCGCGTGAAGTAAAATTTCGAGTTTAGAAATGCCCGAAAATTTGTCTCGGGTCGCTGCGCGACCCTCGACAAATTTTCACGGGGCTTTTCTAAACTCGAAATTTTACTTCACGCTTAGTCTGGGAGTGGAAAACACTCGTTTAAAGTATATGAATTCCAAATTCAGCTTATTTTCTTTAAATCCTTAAACATTCGTTCTTTTTTTAAAAGAGTTTAATTCGAAGCTTTAAACGAGTGTTTTCCAGTCCCAGGCTAAGCATGAAGTAAAATTTCGAGTTTAGAAAAGCCCCGTGAAAATTTGTCGAGGGTCGCGCAGCGACCCGAGATAAATTTTCTGGGCTTTTCTAAACTCGAAATTTTACTTCTTGCGCCACGCGTATAAAACACTAAAATATTGCGAAATTTATGTATATTTGAACCTTACTGGAAATCAGTGTTTTATATGCGTGGCGCGTGAAGTAAAATTTCGAGTTTAGAAAAGCCCAGAAAATTTGTCTCGGGTCGCGGCGCGACCCTCGACAAATTTTCACGGGGCTTTTCTAAACTCGAAATTTTACTTCACGCTTAGTCTAGGAGTGGAAAACACACGTTTTATGTTTCAAATTGATCTATTTTAATTCTTAATTCTTTCTTTCGGGAAATTTACAGTTTATGCATATGTTTTCCTAAAAGAAAAATTCCCTGTTTATAGGAAGAATGTAATAAAATATAAAGATTCCTAAAATGCTACAGTAGATATATAAAGTGCGGCAGAATATAGTACCACTATTAAAAGGTTAATAAAAACGAAACGGTAAAACATACGAAAGTAAAGTATTTCTAGAAAATACAACATAAAACCTAAATTAGTGCAACTTTTGATATATACATATTCTAATAGTATATATAAAATCATGAAAAATAGCTATCGAAAGGAAATTACCCTCGCAAAAAAACAATATTACTGGAATTTAATATCATCTTCTTTAAATATTATAAGAACTACATGGAATATTGTTAATAAACAAACCAACAATTCAAGAAAAAAATCAAATACCCCTCATAAAATAATAGTAAATGATTCAAAAATCACAGATATAAAAGAATTATCCAACCACTTTGAAGAATATTTTCAACAAATGTTATGGCAATAAAGAATAAGCATTTTAAAGGAAACCTATCTACTACTTGCACTGTAGATGATACAGATTCAAAAAATATTCCTTCGATGTTTTTCGAACCAGTTACTGCAGATGACGTCTTCAAAACAATACAGGAATTAGAAAACAAACCATCTACCGGTCATGATGAAGTTCCTAGTATACTAATAAAAAAGGGCTGCCATGAAATAGTACCAGTTCTTGCTCCCATAATTAATAAGTCAATATCACTAGGCCAATTCCCTGACTATTTAAAGCTATCGATGGTAATACCTATTCTAAAAAAAGGGATCCACTAAAGCTTAAGAATTACAGGCCTATTTCCCTTTTAAGTATATTTTCAAAAATCATAGAAAAAACTGTATGTAAAAAAATTATAGCATTTATTGTTAAAATCAATAAATTTAGTAATGAACAACACGGTTTCCGCATTAACAAATCAACGGAAACAGCACAATCGATTTCATACAGCACATTCATAACATGATTGACAGTCGTAGGAGCGTTTTTTGATTTATCAAAGGCGTTTGATAGTCTAAACTTTGATTTTATATTACAATAACCTAATGCGTTAGGAATGCGGGGAATATTAAATTACTGGTTTAAATCCTACCTTAATCACAGAAAAATAATTGTTGTAAAGTTGAATACTACAATATTGGACTAGACTTAGGGGTACCACAGGGGAGTGTGGCGGCCCACTTCTCTTCATTTTATTTATAAATGACCTGCCTGAATATATCTTAGATTCACATATTTGCATGTTTGCGGATGACACATCTCTTATTGTAAGTGGACCAGATGCAAATACATGTAATATCAAGTTAAATAATATGTTAAATCAATTTAATAACTGGTGTGAACGTAATAACTTAATTATAAACTATTCCAAAACAGTGCTTATTCAATTCTACAACAATCATGTCCATCCATCAGAATTCAGCATCGAAAATAGTTTTAACAAAACACTAATCAGTGAAGTAACATCGTTCTTAGGATTACAAACCGACAAAAATCTTTCATGGAAGATCCATGTTAGTAATCTAGTGAACAAACTAAACAAAATATACTTTGCCCTATGTAGATTAAAATAGTATATTATGCAACAAGTGTTATAAACTGCACTTTAGTCACGAGTTTATTAGGCACGAGCGGAGCGCAGCGGAGCGAGTGTTTAATAATACGAGTGTCTAGAGAAGTTTATAACACGAATTGCATACTATAC
Source organism: Philonthus cognatus (assembly GCA_932526585.2). Taxonomy (NCBI): domain Eukaryota; kingdom Metazoa; phylum Arthropoda; class Insecta; order Coleoptera; family Staphylinidae; genus Philonthus; species Philonthus cognatus. The sequence continues at coordinate 48,684,054 of OW052247.1, read as the reverse complement.
TTTTTCTACGACTAAAATGCAAACATTTTGAAATTATTATTATTAAACGAACATAGAAACATTACAAAATTATTAAATTATGATACTTCGGTACATATAAATTAACAGTCACATTATATACATTATGACAATTGCTGAAGGAAATCATTGATTCTCCTACATTTCTTTGGTGTTGTGTATTATTTATTTTATTTAAGTTGAGAGTATTCCTTGTTCTATTTTCATTACAATTAAAGCTGGAACTTTCAACAATTGGAATATTAATATTCTCTGCAGTATCTTGCACATCATTATGTTGTACAGTATTGAAGATTTTATTCCCTGTCTCAATTTTGTTGTTTAATGAGTGATCTATATAACCCTCTGCCACAGTGGTAGAGCACCATCCTCCATGGCGCTTTAAAGCAGTGATGTCTGCACCAGAGTCTACTAAAATCGTAGCTGATGATCTTCTCAAACAATGGCTGGTGTAACAAGCAGGGTCAGGCAACTTTAAAAATGTTGCTACAACATTAGCGAGGTTTCCAAATTTATTTATTCCAATGGGCTGTTTGGTACATTTTCCTTTCCGGTAATTTACGAAAAATCGAGTACTTGTCAGGTTTGGAGGTCGAAGTTCCATGTATTTCTTGCAGGTATGATAGAAAGTACCTCCAATAACAAACTGACGTTCCGATTTTATCTTTGTATCGGGAATGTGAACTAAGAAGGCAGAGTTGAGGTCTTCAATATGACTTGTTTCAATTTTTATCACTTCTGCTCTCCGGCAAGCCCCCATTATGCCAAAAATTAACCCAACCTAAAATATTTATAATTTTAATAATAGTATTTAATTTGGTTTTACATTTTACCTTTGTAAATAGGTAAAGAATACCTATTTACAAAGGTAAAATGTAAAACCAAATTAAATACTGGAGCCGACGACAAAAATTCTTTAATTTGCTGCGATGTCAACGTTTTTGACTTTTTAGGTCTGTAACCGTCTGATTTCCTTTTCAGAAACGCGCACAATTTGGAGTACTTGCTTATATCGATATTATTTTTAATATTTAATGTCATCCGTAACATTGAATAGATTGTCCACAGAGAAGACGGTTTCATCCTTTTTGAAATTTGTTCGAAATATGCAAGGAGCACATTTTCAGAGAATGAATTTGTTTGCTTTTCTTGACGCCAATCTTGGAATACTTTGTATGTACGTTCGTATTGGTTTTTCGATTTCGGCGGCAGCAAACTAGCAGTTGCCGATGCTGCTGCTTCAATAATTTCGGGGGGATCCTCGTCACTTTCACTATCGTTCATTATTTACACGAAAAGTACTTTATTTTTTGTTGTAAAACTGAAAATTACTTGCACGTTTTCGCACCGCGTCGGGTTGAAATGTTTGACATGTGACAACTAATAATCCAAAGCTTGCTTCAGGTCGTGGTTAAAAATCTGTTCCTAACTTCACCCCGTGACTAAAACGCACGAACCTGCGGCTTGACGAATGTGTATTTAAGAGATCACTTAGTGTCATGGAAACATATGCGATAATGGGTGTTTTAAAGATGGGAGTAGAAAAAACATATTAAATATTACCGAACTTAAATCAGTATAATACGGATTTACAAACTCAATTTTGAGTTATGGCATTGTAGTATGGGGACAATCGACAGACACAACATAGGCCTTTCTTGTACAAAAGCGAATTTTGAGATTAATGTTTAATATAAAATATAGAAACTCGTGCAGAATAATATTAAAAATGAAAATATAATGACACTAACATCAATTTACGTTTATAAATTATTAATACACATTCATAAAACTAGACATTCTTTCACATTAAATAGCGATATACACAATTACGAAGCTCGAAATTCTTCTAATATTTATATTCATCAATTTTCATTAGAACAACATAAACGATCCCCATTACATGCGGGCAGTATATTATATAATAAAATACCGAATCATTTTAAACACCTATGTCTAGATACATTTAAAAAAGAATTGAAAAAACTGCTAATCCAGAACTGTCCATATTCAATTCAAGAATTTACGTTGTCGTTGTAAACTATATTTTATATATACACTAACCTCTTCTTTATATTTAGTTTTTATTTAATATATACTGCCTTTCAAAAAAATCAGAACACCAAGTATTTATTGCACGATTTTAATAAAATTTACACAATTTGATCATGTAAACGAACTGCATCGATGATCAAAAAATCAACTTGAAAAACAAAAAAACAAATGAATAAAAATTAATAATGTGTTGGGCCTCCACGATTTCCCAAACACTCATTAACACGTCGAGGCATGCTAGAAATCAGGCTGTCAATATCAACTTGGGGTATTTCATTCCAAACTTCGATAATTTGACCTCTAAGTTCCATTACAGTGTTAGCGGGGCGCTGTAAGTTACTTATTCTAATACCTATCATATCCCAAACATGTTCTATTGGCGATAGATCTGGAGAACGAGATGGCCAAGGTAACAAATTGATTTCGGCACTATCAAAAAACTGTCTTGTAATGGCCGCTGTGTGAGGTCGAGCATTATCTTGCTGAAAAATGGGGTTCTGCAAGCCATTTACATAGGGCACTAACACTGGCCGTAAAATGTTGTTAATATACCGAATCGCGTTAAGACTTGCTTCTAAAAAAACTAGAGGAGACCGACTACCATATGCTATCGCCCCCCAAACCATAACTCCCTGTGTAAGAGCCGTATGTCTTTCAACAGTAAATTGTAAAATTCTGCGTTCACCGCGTCGACGTCTCACTCTTCTGCGACCATCATGAGCCCATAAACAGAACCGAGACTCATCGCTGAAGATAATGTTATTCCATTCATGGGTCCAATGTTGTCTTTCCCTGCACCAATCAAGTCTTGCTCTGCGATGCTGCGGAGTAAGAGGTAGACACAATTGTGGACGGTAGGATCTTATACCAAAACTGCGGATTCTTCTGTAAACAGTAGCCATGGATACTCTTTGGCCATTTAGAGCCAACCAGTCATTTTCCAATGCCCGCGACGTTGTAAATCTGTCCCTTAAAGTTGTAAGACGAAGAGCTCGATCTTCACGCTCAGTGGTGCTTCTTGGACGTCCTGATCCAAGTCTACGTCGATTCTCCCCAGCTTCGGACCATCTAGATCAGCAGCGTACAATCACCGATACACTACGGCCTACCCTTTCAGCAATAGCACGAACCGAAAAACCCGCTTCTCGCATTCCAATAATGCGACCCCTTTCAAATTCACTTAGATGATGATATTGTGCACGCCGACGAACACGGGGCATCTTTTTATGTTTTACAAACTGAAACGTCAAACTACTCAGAGGCTACTTGGATATTAGAAGCAATTACATTAAAAAATCAGCAGCTCTTCATAATGGTGAAATCAAGGAAAAATACCATTAAATAGTAACCAAAACAATTGATTATTTGATCATCGATGCAGTTCATTTACATGATCAAATTCTGTAAATTTCATTAATATCGTCCAATAAATACTGTGTGTTCTGATTTTATTGATTTTATTGAAAGGCAGTATATTATGTTAGTTGTAAGCAAATTTATATTGCTCTTTAATTTCTATGACGAATGTATCTGTACTAAGTATGGTTAACATATAATAAATAATATTGCATATTGTATATTGTATTCCTAATTTTCGTATCTAGTGCCGTTTATTTTTTTTATTAATATGTGGTACTTCTTCAGCCGCGCCCTGTATCTGAAATGCCACAGTGGGTGTGCCTTATTGACTATAATTGGTGTGCCTTAAAGACAGAATTTATGCGGTTTGTAGACTTGTGGACTTGTCTAATTTTTTTATTAGTCTACGAATCAAAAAGCACAATATGCTTCATTCTTGTGCCTAAGTATGAATTGAATCGCTTATTTCTAAAAACCCCTAAATCTATTGTTTTCAAATGGATTTAAGGGTTTTTGTAAATAGGTGACTCAATTATGTTTGATATAATAATAATCTAATTCGGTCTTTTTTTATGAATCAAATATAATCGATATCTATGAAGGGTAATGATGGTCAAGCTTAATTAACAGATTAATACGATTTCATCGGAGCGTACAAATTTAATTGGCACAATAGTATCGGTTCAATCTATAACATTACATAACCCCCGTCGCCTAATATCCATCCATATCCATCCATCCATACACCCCCCAAAGGTCCATTCAATTCCCCAATATAGCCCCATTTCGGTGGGTAAACGCGCATATATGCGGGCGAACGTTTGCGTTTCCGATCGATACACCTCTAATTGTATACGAATCAACCAACATTAATGCGGCGAATTTGATCTATCGCAAAGGTTGGGAGCAGCTATTATTTCGTTGGCGTGTAAACATATCAATTATTTACAAATTCAGACACACACATACAGCTAGAAACAAACACACGCTGGAAGGAACTCCCGAAATCAATTTCGGGCAACCGGATTTAATGTGTGAAGAACATGCGAACGCGCTAATTAAGGTTTTCGTTGTAGGCACATCGGGTTTTTCGTGAAGAAAGGCGTCAACCTTTTGCCCCGCGGCGGAGGCGCACCCTTTCAAAAAGCTACGTAGTTTTGCTCGAGGTATCCGCATATATCTTCTACAGTCACGCATTTTCCCTTGTCTATGTATGAATTATGGTTTGATGTAATTAAATTAGCTGTAATGTGTTATATTAGCTGTGATATACCATCTTTTAGCTGAATACACGATGTCTACATGTAAATTATAAATTATATTTATAATCTTATTAAAAGAAACACTATACGAGGGCAATCTGAAAACTTCTCGGCCTGGCGTTGGGAACAGTCAAATTATAATTGTTTTGGAAAATATCATCACTAAAAAAAAAACATGTAAAATTTTATTTCGATTTATCGACGCATTTTGAGATAACCGACCAGTGAAAACGCGTAAAATAGACCATAGGCATCTCAAAAAACGAATTAAAAATATTTTGCATAAAGAAGTACCTAATGACAATGCTTTATAAAAGGTAGCCCTATTTGCTAACCAATGACCAAAAAAGCATTGAATACTTATATATTAAGCGTGTTTTGATCGTTTTAATGCCTAGTATTATAAAATGCATAGTATTATTAAATCATTAGGTAACTATTAGAGGAGTAATAATATATTACGTCACGAGAGTGGTATGCATCATATCGTATGTTCAATTAAAAAAAATCTCTAGAGTGCCATTGAAAATATTCTAGGTTGGCAACTCTGAAAATATACATTAGAATTATTATGTCTGATTTTTTATATGTCAATTCCTGAAGTGTGTAGCCAACTTAAATTAAAGAAAAGATGAAATCATGGCACTCTAGAGGTTTTTTTTTATTAAACATATGATATTACATATGAGAGGATATGATGCGCACGAGCCGCGCAGCGGCGAGTGCAATATTCCGCGAGTATGTAATTACCATACCACTCGAGAAACGTACGATACTTTACCTACGCCCTAACAAAATAAACAATGAGCATGAAAGAGCAACTTATTTATTTAATAATTTTTAATAGTAACATGACATTAATGAAAACTAAATTACTACTTGATCAATATACATCAAAGAAATGTCATTTGGTTGTGCGGTAATCAATCAGCTGTTCAGCTGGCAGCATGTAATATACTTGTCAAAGCTAGTACGTGCATGTGTAGGTGATGTCAATCATACGCGTCAAATTGACAGTGTGGTATGATGCGGTTACTGATAGGGCGTAGGTAAATTAATTTACGTAATAAACTAATGGGCAAATAAAATTGCGTATTATAAAGCAAACCTACCAAATACATTTTCACGGGGCTTTTCTAAACTAAAAATTTTACTTCATGCCTAATCTGGGAGTGGAAAACACTCGTTAAAAGCTTCAAATTGAAATCTTTAAAAAAAACAACTAATATCTAAAGATTTACAGAAAATAGGCAGAATTATGATACGTATATTTTAGAGAAAAACTCCCTGTATATACTTTACAACATTCTTCCTATATACTTTAACAAACCTTCTATAGTATGACTTTTATAGGTTTAAGAAATGGTTATTATAAGCTTTTAAACAGACACGATCAAAGCATCCACACAGTTTCTGCCACACCGAGAGCTGGTCATGTATCGACTTTAAAATAAACGCTTTACACATAATTTTAATAACTGTATGCTTTTGAGTTTACGTGAAGTGATTATTACACTAAAAAAGACTGTTATTTCTAACCTTACTTTTTATTTGTATCGTTAGATGTACATTTCGAGGCACAAGGTGCTCATTATCAATAACAAACTTTTGTTACAACGATACAAACGATACAAATAAAAAGTGTGAAGTAAGGAATAAGAGTCTTTTTTAGTATAATTTTAATAGATTAATGAGTTTCCTAAATGACAAAGAGTGAACATCTAGATTTATTAGTTTCCTAAATGGCCAAAAAGAAAGTGTTATCAGACGAAGCCGAATTATGAGAGTGAAATACTTCTCAATAAAAGATGTGCCTATCCTTATTTAAATTCCCATCGTTTTTGTTCGAGTTTAGAAAAGCCCAGAAAATTTTACTTCATGCGCCACGTGTATAAAACACTAAAATATTGTGAAATGTATGTATATTTGAACCTCATTGAAGAAATAACGCAACATTAATAAATTTTACTCGAAACTTTACTTCTTGAGCCAGGCGTATAAAGCACTGATTTATTAAAAAGTTCGAAATATACATGGAGTTATTCTTTAAAGTATACGTATTCCAACTTCAGCCTATTTTCTTTCAATCTTTATATACTCGTTATTTTTTTAAAAGAGTTCAATTCGAAGCTATAAACGAGTGTTTTCCACTCCCAGACTAAGCATGAAGTAAAATTTCGAGTTTAGAAAAGCCCCGTGAAAATTTGTCGAGGGTCGCGCAGCGACCCGAGACAAATTTTCTGGGCTTTTCTAAACTCGAAATTTTACTTCATGCGCCACGCGTATTAAACTCTAAAATATTGTGAAATGTATGTATATTTGAACTTCACTTTTGTTACAACGATACAAACGATACAAATAAAAAGTGAAGTAAGGAATAACAGTCTTTTTCGTATAATTTTAATAGATTAATGAGTTTCCTAAATGGCAAAAAGTGAACATCTAGATTTATTAATTTCCTAAATGGCCAAAAAGAGTGTTGTCAGACGAAACCGAATTATGAGAGTGAAATACTTCTCAATAAAAGATGTGCCTATCCTCATTTAAATTCCCATCGTTTTAATTTTACACTTTATTCTATACATACATTTTATTCGTATAGATTAATTCTAAATTCAATAGTGCGTATTCTTAAATTCACCTTGAGTTAATTTCTATTCTTACTCTTTATAATGTCGCGATGATTCGATTGCATTGTTAGGATTCTGATCCTTTTGTAGATATTCGAATCCTGAATCCTTTTAAAATGATTTGAATCGCCTACATTTGGATTCTAATACGAATCCTTTTAAAATATCGTGACGAATCCGGATCACGAATCCTTTTTAACTAAATTATTCAAATACCTCTTTAAAATCCTCTAAAAGGATTCGAATCCGGATTGATTCGAATCCTTTCCAGCACTGTTTTTCTAAGTACAGAAACATTCGCAATTATTAAACGAACAACAAAGATTAAAACCAGTTTCGTCCATTCGAGTGGTTCGAGAGCTGACGCCGTGCAGTCCGTACCGCTGCCATATCCCTATCCTCAAACATCCCAAGATGTCAAAACGTTTTTTTGAGAAATTTAGTTGCTCGATGAAGCTAAAAATAAAACACAGAAGAAAACTTGCCGAGAAATCGATTAAAAAAAATAATGGGACCATTAGCACAAATATTTCCGAACATTTCTATGAGATACGGTGTCTGGGGTCAAAATTAACCCCCCTTGGTCATCCGAATTTTATCCACATCCCTTTCGTTAATCCTTTTCCCAAATTCCTTTTCATTAAACCTTTTCCTTTAAAACTCCACGTGTATTACCTATTTCCTATTCCTTAAGAAGGGCAGAGGGCGCAGCACTGGCTGTTCAATTCTGGCAAGATTTTAACCTACATGTAAGACGTAGATTTAACATTTAACTATTCATCCTTTCATCCATTCATTTATTTATTCATACAGTCGATATCCCAAAAAGTTAAAACTGATTTTAATTATTATTTCATAATTACTGTGACTGGTCAACAGAGCTTTAATAGCTCAGTCCATTAATTAGGCAAAAAAGAAGAAGAAAACCAGTTCAATAAGTAAAGCGAATTCGCTTATCGTGCACGGAGAGACTTTATTTAAAAATAATTTCTCGTCGTGACCCTGGGTGTGATATGAATGTGAGTGTTTGTCCGTATGAAATAATAGCATACTACAAATTGTAATGTTAACAATTAATACAAAATATATATAAATAAATGATGTTGGCTAATGGGCGAGTTCCCAAGGCCAGGCAAAAGCCAAAAACAACCAAAAAAAAAAAAAAAAGAATTCGCTTATCACCAAGTGCCCAAAATCTGCAGACGGATTTCGAGTGCGTCTATTTATTTACCTATTCAAGTTCATTTGAGGTCGATTGAATACACGGTGCATATCGCGTCTTCGCTTTTTAGAAAACACACTTTTAGAATTTTATTTCCAGTGCTAGTGTGTATTTCTATGGTACAGTAGACGACATAACTATTAAGGTACGGTCATTAATTACGGAAGAAGAAGAAGTGGCAGTGTTTTGATTCCTTAGTGAAGTGTTGCGTAACGGATTACTAAAAAACATCCAGCACTAGAAATTGGAATCTAGGGGATCGTCCTTCATTAACTAAGAGGTTAGTGCGATGTTTTGCTTTCCATTTGGGGATGTTGGTCAAACGGCCTTGAAGCCAGGGCCATTCATTTCGCAAAATAAAAAGAAGAAAAGGATGTTTATAAAAAAACTTTTGTGAATATGAAAAAATACATAGTGTTTAAAAAGCTTTAAAACAACAGCAATTAAGAAATCAGTTCAATTCAGTTTCTCCGCTTGGAGACTAAACTAAAATTAAACTATAAGTGTAAGAAACGATAATAATTTAAATTAGAATGGGCACATATGGAATTGATAAGTAAAAAAAAAATACTTTAAACCAAAACAGTTCTTACTTTAAAAATTACCCTCGTATATAGATATATTTATTAAGTTGTTTCTCATTGATCACTTGGTAAAATATTTCTATTAATATATAGGTATTTGATTGAAATTCACTTGCTTTGTTTTACTAATAAATTGTTTTATTTTCAACTAGTTTCGGCAAAATGGCATTAAGCCGAAAATGGCATTAAGCCGAAACTAGTTGAAAATAAAACAATTTATTAGTAAAACAAACCAAGTGGAAATTCTTAGTTGAATCATCAATTGATTTTGTGGCACTTATTTAATTGTTACTAAATTTTATTCGACAAATAACTATTGTTCAATAAAATCCAAATTTAGTCATATAAGCGGAAAGTTGCTTGAAAATTAACTGAAATAATTTATTTTTTTCATTATACTCATCTATTAGTTTGATTGCCATAAAACATACATTGTATTATAATGTTCATAAAAGTAGGGCGATACATATTCCATATTTTCCACGAAACACTTCATCAAGTCCACGGCCTTATTTAATTTTTTATCGAAAATAAAATATGTACACGTCCATATCCAGCTATCACGGAGAGAAATCGAAGAGCCCGGTATCTCTATCCCTCCCCCTTCCAACATAATAATTTATTAATCATTCTGTTACCCAGAGTTATTTGATCTTTTATCATAAATCGTGCTCGGAAACCATCACGTTCAGATGCTATCTGTTCGAATAGCTTAAATTACACTCTACGCGGATTAATATTCTATATCCTTATAATTTAATCAACGAGAATACAACCGATGATGATACTGATATATTCGAATTCCAATTTGTATTCATAGTTTGGAATAATACATAGTAGGTGAAATTGTTTTAAACTATGAATACAAATCTATACTTTTGTTATTAGCTGTAGTCTTTTTAAGAGTTTAATTAGTAACTTTACAAAATTTTGAATGAATGCTAACTTAGAACATTTTCCAAATTTTGTATTACTGTAAAAATAGTTACCTAATTTCAAATTCAAAAGTCGAAATTTATTGAATTTATTACAATATGTAAACCATTATGCGATAAAACGTTGCAAGAGAAAAGAAGCATTACAAAATAGCTGTGAATAATGTATAAGTAAATTTAAATGCTTAGATTTCACACAAATGCTTACAATGTTTTTAATTTTTTTATGTAAATAAACATTAAACATTTCTAATTGTAGTGATTTATTTAAAAAATACAATTATTTTTCGATTGACAGCAATACGAAATGTTTCTTTTAAGTATACACATTCTTGTAAGTATACATATTTTGTAAAAGTTAAGACATTTATTGCCATTTTTACAAGCGTTTAATTTGTAGCTACAACGAGTGTTTACAATCTTTGATTAAGCATGAAGTAAAATTTCGAGTTTAGAAAAGCCTGAAAATTTGGTTTGGACGCGTAGCGCGGAGCGACCAAACGAAATTTTCAGGCTTTTCTGAACTCGAAATTTTACTTCATGTGCCACGCGTATAAAACACTAAAATATTCTGAAATTTAAAATATACCTCTAAATCAGTATTAAAAATAAACTGCTAAAGCAGGATTAAAAATATACCACTAAACAAGAATATTTTGAATTTTACAATATTCGAGTGTTTTATACGCGTGGCGCATGAAGTAAAATTTCGAGTTTAAAAAATTCTGAAAATTTGGTTTGGTCGCGTAGCGCTACGCGCTACGCGACCAAACCAAATTTTCAGGATTTTGTAAACTCGAAATTTTATTTCATGCTTAATCAAGGATTGTAAACACTCGTTAGTAACTTCAAATTGTACCCATTAAAAAAATACTACAAATGCCTCAAAACTTAACAGAAAATACTTAATAGAAAAATTCCTTGCATCTTTGTCTCCTGCCTCACCAATATGCTACTGCATAAATGGACTATTTAGGTATATAACCTTAACTAAGGCTAGATAACCTAATATTTAAATACTGTGGAAAACCTGTATTTATACCAATACATTTAGAACTATGTTACCTTGGTCTTAATTTAAAAGTAATAATAGCAACAGAATAATCACCCACATCAACAGATTTATACCTTTCCAAACTCAAGTTGGCATTAACCAAATTCAAGTTGGTACTAATCAAAATCAAGTTGTCACTTATCGACAGATTTGTACCTTTCCAAGCTCAAGTCTGCACTAAACAAATTCAAGTTGGCACTAATCAAAATCAAGTTGTCACTAATCACATTAAAGATGCATTTGATTAGTGACACCTTGGTTTTGATTAGTGCCAACTTGAATTTGTTTGGTGCCAACTTGAATTTGAAAAAGTAAAGTTAGTCCAGCAAAAAAGTATAGATTATAGTAGGAATTATAATACAAAACAAAATATTATTCGTGTGTCTCGCGATAATATATTTTGTGTTTTATGATATAATGCGAATTATTTGAATACACCTTTTAGTATAAAGTAGATTTACCTTTTGCAATGCTAAAGTTAGATTATAAAGTGAGATACGTCTAGGTTGTAAATTTTATATAGCGGGCTGGAACTACCTGTTGTAATCCGAGCCATCAAATATTGAAACGGTCGTTTCGGGATTGCAGCCTGAGGGAATCCTTAATCCCTTGAAGGGTGTTTATGCATGTGCAGTAAAAGACGTTCTTAAATTGCCTTCTTAAATTTGTAATTTTAATTCGAATGGAAGGCTCGTATTTATTTAAAGAAATGTGATTCATTACAGTAAGCCAGGCTTTCTTGAAAATCCCCTACGTACTTTTAGTTAGTAACTGAAGGGAAGAAGACATTTTAATCAGCAAATTATTTGTCAAAAACCCACTCTGATACATTGATGTAATCTCCACACAAATCACTTGTATCAGGAATAACAAACACAGCAGCAATTTATACATACCAAAGTTATACAAGGAATTTTTTTTAAGTATGCTATACCGATGTATCAGGGCCCGTATTCACAGCACTTATGCAATTTGTCATTGGTGAAAACTTGAACCAAAATGACGACATTTGACTCCATAGGGTTTGGCACATTCTTCCCAAAATGACGTCATTTCAGTGCGACTTCTCACCGATGGCAAATTGCATCGGTGTTGTGAATACGGGCCCAGGTATTGAAAGATTGTGAAAATACATTTTTTTCTTGTATTCTAGGATATTTTTAATAGTGATTTAGCAGTATATTTTTAATGCTAATTTAGAAATATATATTCAGTTTCACAATATTTCAGTGTTTTATACGCGTGGCGCATGAAGTAAAATTTCGAGTTTAGAAAAGCCTGAAAATTTGGTTTGGTCGCTCCGCGCTTCGCGCTACGCGACCAAACCAAATTTTCAGGCTTTTCTAAACTCGAAATTTTACTTCATGCTTAGTCTGGGAGTGGAAAACTCTCGTTTATAGCTTCAAATTGAAAGCTTGTAATAAAAGCAATGGCTGCTTAAAATTTTACAGCTTAAGCATCAGAATATAATATTTAAAAGAACAATTCCTTGTATGTATAAAATATTTAAATTTCACCCAAATTTTAAATATTTTCTTCTACCCCTTTTAAATGTTCAGTAGATAATCCTGTTTTACCTATTCTGTATGTAATAGATAGAGATAGTTTTGTTTTCAAATTAAAATTGTTAGCGGAATTAACCGTTTTGAAATTGCCTGACTCAATTAAAACAATTTTTGAGAAATGTCTGTCTGCCTGTCTCTGTTTGCTCTGCACGGCAAAAAAAGATATTGAGATAAAACTTTAAACTTACTCTTTTTATTATAATTTTAAGATCTGAAAAGGGTTTGGTGAAAATGCGGAATCCGAAGGTGCTAGTTTACTCTTAGCATTGTTCATATTTTTTGCATCATATCGAAAAATGTTTGATTAAAAGTTATTGATAACAAAAACATAACATTTATTCAATTTTGTTAATTTAAATCGACATTATTACCTCCATAACAACCGTAATAAACAAGGTTTTATTCACTAGTAAACTAACATTTTTTTAGGTCACTAGTGAGTTAAAAAATTTATTTAAAAATAAATGTAAAGTACATTTTCTTTACAATTTCATCAACATTGAATAAAAACATATATACGCTACGTGAACTAAACACCTTTATTCACTCAAAGAAATGATTTCACTCGCGCCGAGGCGCTCGTGAAATCAAAAATCTTTTCGTGAATAAAATCGTGTTTAATTCAGTTGATGTATAATATTTATTATTTTTAATACAATATTTGCCGTAGAATTTTACATTTTTATTTAGTTTTTAAAAACGTGAATTTTCGGTTTTTGAGAATAAAAATTACTTTAATTTTTTACAAATTTTTTAATAAAATAAATTCTTCAATTACCCTTTTTACGAAATTTATATTTTGATTTGATATTTTTGAAAATCAAGTGGAGATATTTAAATTTTGTTTTTAACTGGTCAAAGTTTATTAATTTCTGTATAAATCTGTCGAAATGTATTCTTTGAAATTGACTACTTTATTCAAATGTAGTTATTTGACCAAAATAGTCAACATTAAAGAGTACATTTTGACAGATTTAAATAGAAATTAATAAACTATGACTTGTTAAAAACAAAATTTAAATATCTTCACTTGATTTCAATTTTGTTGTTTCACTGTTCGGGTTACGTCTAAATAACAAGGTGTAGCCAAACTAAAATTTTGTCAATTTTCACTTTTTGCGCTATATCTTGTAAACAAATGACACTAGAAGAAATTTATCAACGCGGTTTTTTTTGTAATGAAAATTGATACTTTTGACTAATTTAACCCTGTTCTTGTCTCTGACAGTTTTCAAAATTCCAATGGCGAGCGCGATAAAGCAAAGTAACGGTATATTTATTTTAACAGTATTATTTTTTTATGGAAGTAATAAATTCCATTCAAGGATAAAATATTTCACTAAGTGATAAATGAGAAAGTTTTTCAAAAAATAATTCCATTCATTTTGAATAATTTTTTGATCGCCTTGAACTGTTACAATTTTGTAAAAAAATGTTCGATTTGATTATTTATTCCAACGTTACACTAAAAATTGTTATATTATTCATTTGATAATCTATGTGATTTTATTACTAAAATTCGTTTTTTAGTATTTTATTTATTAAGTTTTATTTTACATAGTTTCGGTATAATTTAAATTTTTGCAATTATTATGTAAAATGTTTGATTTTAATTCATTCTGCAATAAAACAAGGTTTGTTCATTCTTTATAAATTTTAATAAAATTTATATTTTAAAATTGAAGACGCTACATTTACTAAAACACAAATAATGCATCTTTTTTTAATAAGAAATCAATTTAATGCTTTAAACGACTGTTTTCCACTCTCAGGCTAAGCATGAAGTAAAATATCGAGTTTAGAAAAGCCTGAAAGTTTGGTTTGGTCGCTCCGCGAAGCGGAGCAGCCAAACCAAACTTTCAGGCTTTTCTAAACTCGAAATTTTACTTCATGCGCCACGCGTATAAAACCATTCACATTAAATAATTTTTTGATTACTTTAAACTGTTTCAATTTTGTAAAAAAATGGTTCGATTTTATTATTTATTCTAATGTTACATTAAAAATTGTTATATTATTTATTTGATAATCTGTGTGATTCTATTAATAATATTCGTTCTTTACTATTTTATTTATTAAGCTTTAGTTTACATAATTTCGGTATAATTTAAACTTTTGTAATTATTTTGTAAAATGTTTGATTTTAATTCATTCTGCAATAAAACAAGGTTTGCTCATTGTTTATAAATTTTGATAAAATTTATATTTTAAAATTAAAGACGCAAAATTTACTAATACACAAATAATGCATCTTTTTTTAATAAGAAATCAATTTGATGCTTTAAACGAGTGTTTTCCACTCCCAGGCTAAGCATGAAGTCAAATTTCGAGTTTAGAAAAGCCTGAAAATTTGGTTTGGTCGGTCCGCGAAGCGGAGGGGCCAAACCAAACTTTCAGGCTTTTCTAAACTCGAAATTTTACTTCATGCGCCACGCGTATAAAACCGTTCATATTGAATAATTTTTTGATCACTTTGAACTGTTTCAATTTTGTAAAATTTTGTTATTATTTATTCCAATGTTACACTAAAAATTGTTATATTATTTATTTGATAATCGGTGTGATTCTATTATTAAAATTCGTTCTTTAGTATTTTATTTATTAAGCTTTATTTTACATAATTTCGGTGTAATTTAAACTTTTGTAATTGCAAATTATTTGATTTTAATTTATTCTGCAATAAAACAAGGTTTGTTCAGTGTCTATATATTTTAATAAGATTTATATTTCCAAATTGAAGACGCCAACTTTACTAAAACACAAATAATGCATCCTTTTTTTATAACAGTTCAATTTGATGTTTTAAACAAGTGTTTTCTACTCCCAGGTTAAGCATGAAGTAAAATTTCGAGTTTAGAAAAGCCTGAAAGTTTGGTTTGGTCGCTCCGCGAAGCGGAGCGGCCAAACCAAACTTTCAGGCTTTTCTAAACTCGAAATTTTACTTCATGCGCCACGCGTATAAAGCCATTCATATTGAATAATTTTTTGATCACTTTGAACTGTTTCAATTTTGTAAAAAATGGTTCGATTTTATTATTTATTCCAATGTTACACTAAAAATTGTTATATTATTCATTTGATAATCGGTGTGATTCTATTATTAAAATTCGTTCTTTAGTATTTTATTTATTAAACTTTAATTTACATAATTTCGATATAATTTAAACTTTTGTAATTGCAAAATGTTTGATTTTAATATATTCCGCATATACAGAGAGTTTTGTGTAACACCGAACATTTTCATAAAGAGCATTTTTCTTTTAAGTATACATATGCATACGTCGTACATTTTCCGACGCTCGGTTTATTAAAAGAATTTAATATGAAGCTTTAAACGAGTGTTATCCACTCCCAGGCTAAGCATGAAGTAAAATTTCGAGTTTAGAATAGCCTGACAATCTGGTTTGGTCGCGTAGCGCGAAGCGCGGAGCGGCCAAACCAAATTTTCAGGCTTTCCTAAACTCGAAATTTTACTTCATGCGCCACCGGTATAAAACACTGACATATTACGAAGTTTAAACACACCGCTAAACCTTACATTGAATCAGAGTTGTGTACCGGTGGCGCATGAAGTAAAATGTCGAGTTTAGAAATGCCTGAAAATTGGTTTGGCCGCTCCGCGCTTCGCGCTACGCGACCAAACCAAATTTTCAGGCTTCTCTAAACTCGAAATTTTACTTCATACTTAGCCTGGGAGTGGAAGACACTCGTTTACAGCTTCAAATTAAATTCTTTTAATAAACCGAGCGACGGAAAATGTACGACGTATGCATTATGTATACTTAAAACAAAAATTCTCTTTATGAATATGTTCGGTGTTACATAAAACTCTCTGTATACATTTAAATAAGACTGATATTTCCAAATTGAAGACGCTAAATTTATTAAAACACAAATAATTAATCTTTTTTTTATAGGAGTTCAATTGGATGCTTTAAACGATTGTTTTCCCCTCCCAGGCTAAGCATGAAGTAAAATTTCGAAATTTTACTTCATGCGCCACGCGTATAAATCACTAACTTCAAGTGAAATCTTTAACCAATTGGTAAGAGTGAAATAAATTTAGTATGTCAGTTGTTTAAATGACGGGGAAGGTGCTACGATCATCTCCATTCTTTATATGTTTTAAATGTAGGACTCATCAAAGTTTTAATGACAAGTTTTTTATTCAGTGGTAAGCTACAAAAAATAAAATAAGTATGAAAACAAAACACGAACATTGGCATGTTTTATATAAAAGAAATGTAAAATGTGCCAACATCAACTTTTTGAATCCAATTTTTAATCCGTATCTAAACTTGAAATTTTGCTTCATGTACCATGTGTTATAAAATGCCAATTTAATGTGAAGTTCAAATTATACTGCTTAGATATGTACTTTAATGATTCATAGCCAACTCAGCATGATTTTATATTTGATCTTACGTTAATTAATTTTACAAATATTTATTTTATCCAACCTAATATTGCTATCGTATGTTCAATAATAAAAATCTCTAGAGTGCCATAATAAATATTATACATCAAGTGAATTAAACACGATTTTATTCACGAAAAGATTTTTGATTTCACGAGCGCCTCGGCGCGAGTGAAATCATTTCTTTGAGTGAATAAAGGTGTTTAATTCACGTGCCGTATATATGTTTTTATTCAATTTTGACGAGATTGTAAAGAAAATGTACTTTACATTTATTTTTAAATACATTTTTTAACTCACTAGTGACCTAAAAAAATGTTAGTTCACTAGTGAATAAAACCTTGTTTATTACGGTTGTTATGGAGTTAATAATGTCGATTTAAATTAACAAAATTGAATAAAAAAATTATAGGTTGGCACCTCTGAGATTATACATTAAAATTATAATGTCTGACGTTTTATATGTCAATTCTTAAAGCGTGTAGCTAACCTAAATTTCAAAAAAGATTAAATCATGGCACTCTAGAGATTTTATGTTATCAAACATATTATATTTTAAATGATTCTTTATTGAAATAAAATATTAGTTGGCGGTAGTTTTAGAAAAACGGAAATCTAGTATTGTTGATATTTGGAAAACCACTATACATAAAATACTTCTCAATTACATTCGGGCCAAAAAGTACATTCCAGACCCTAAGCTTTTCTCCAACTACACCCCAACAACCCTTTTCCTAGAAAATACTGGGCAATTATCATGAGACCAAATCTAATTAATATATGGCACCCCCAATTCCGCAAGGGTGTTTCACACTAGGTCGCCGAAACGAACGAACGAACATTGTCGCGCGGGGGTGGGCGCCGAGGGGTGGCGGAGAGTGGATGAAATGAACAGGGAACGGGATTTAGACGCCGCAATAGCAACTACGGTGGCGCCTCTCCTCTCACCCTCTCTCGTAATTACGTTAATGCACGTAATGTGTTTTAAGCCGTTGCCGGGAGTTTGCAGAAATTTAAGATTTCCACTGACCCCGTTTGAATAATTCCCGATTAATTCAATTGCCTGGGGTGGCGTTTATGTGGATAATATATATACAGAAACACATTTGGGGATGCTGTGAGGGGTGGGCAGGGGGTGGCTGAAGGATGATGGTCATCAAACAACGGAAAGAGGAAAGCCAAGGGGGAGGATGTTCATCAAGAGTGCGGCGGTGGTGCAGAGATTAGAGTAGCGGGTGTTAATGACTTTTTCATTTAGCTCCGCAGATTGTGATGAGATAGCGGCTGTCTTAAGAGGAAGCCGGCGTTACTATTGTCGTTTCGTTTGGTGTAGTCGAGGGTTCGATTTTTTTCCATTAGAAGTTAATCAGCTAATCTCTGGGTGATGATTGGCCATTGGACTTCACGCAAATAATTAAGAAATAGGAGTTTCATTACATCATAATCTGTAGCTAGTATACGGAATACCTTTTATCTTAATTTGGCATATGTGTGAACAAAATCAAAACAAAAACCACTTGCTAAGAATATTTGTAAAATGCTCTAGTAATTGAATCCATTTTTTAATTGAAATTAACATTTATTTTTCAAAAACTTGATTGATAAGGCTGATAAATGTATTTCGCCTCTTCGCCTGAAGGAGCCACAGTGTGGCGAAACAATTGTAGCGAATTGCAATATATATTTGAAAGTGTTTAAATTGTTTTATTTATATAAAAGTATTTATTTTTCAATAAAAGATCTCTAGATTGCCGAAACTTCATAGTATGCGCCAGAGGCCTCAATCAGTTTAAATTCGCTACTGTTTGCCACAGAGCTGATTAGAATGTCAAACTATTACGGATATGTGATACTAATAGTAACAGTTATTTTCCTGTCAAATATATCAGATTTTATAAATATATTATTAGTATTTTAAAAAATCAACAGGAAATACAATAAACCTGTGATTTTACACAGATTTACAAAAAAATAAATAAAAAAATGATTCGTTTTATCGCACGATATTACCTCTTAACCTTGGATTTATTTTTTGCGACTACCTTGTACACAAACTGGGGGAGGATTTCTTACCCACTACCGAAACAGCCAACACGTGCCCTTATACATACATACATACACACACACTCACACACACATCCCCCACAGACCCGCATGGAAGTGATGGAAGTGTAAACACCCCAACCTTAATGTTTTATAAGGACGAGCGCTTTTCTTTCCCTTCCCTTTTTCTTCTTCTTCTTCTTCGTTATTTCGCCTCTATTTTTCTTTTCTTTTCCGCTGTTATTATTATTGAAACACCCTCCTCCACCTCCCCTCCTCCCTTTTCGACCCGCAGGTGAATCATTGCGCCCACTTATTTAGCCTTTCACGCCCACCACTCGCCCTCCAACAAATAAAGATTAATATATTAAAGTTGCCGCCGTTATTGATGTACTCCGGAAATGACTTGTGTTCGGAAAGTAACCGCACGCGAGGCCCACTGTTGCTATTCAGAACGAATTATCCGAATTCTATTTAGGTAACATGAAATATGTGAGTGAGCGTATGCGTGTATGCATGTATGTGTTTTCTGTGTGCATGTTAACACGTTTACAAATAAGATTTTTTTGATAAGATCTTAAGGAAACTAATTGGAATTTCGGTTTATAATGGCTTTTAAAGATTTCTTATTTTTTTTAGAATTAACGGTATTTGAAATAAGATATCATTACTATCAGTAATTGTTTGGTGTTGTAGGCGTTCACTTTGTGGTACATCTTAAATACACTTGTAAATAAAACACTTTTTACTTTGTTTAACCACTGGATCTTACATTTAATTGTGTGACTAGTTTCGACTATCTAGTAGTCATTCTCAAACTAAACTTTAGTTTGAGAATGACTACTAGATAGTCGAAACTAGTCACACAATTAAATGTAAGATCCAGTGGTTAAACAAAGTAAAAAGTGTTTTGAGAATGACTACTAGATAGTCGAAACTAGTCACACAATTAAATGTAAGATCCAGTGGTTAAACAAAGTAAAAAGTGTTTTGAGAATGACTACTAGATAGTCGAAACTAGTCACACAATTAAATGTAAGATCCAGTGGTTAAACAAAGTAAAAAGTGTTTTATTTACAAATTACTATCATTGTTAATAACCACCATTAGGATTACTCTGGTAGCAAATGTAGAAGCTTCAGTGTAAAATCTTGCATAATTAGCAATTGGTCCTTCAGTGATATATTTTGCGTTTGGTGATGATGAAAAGCTAAAGTTGCATATTTAGCTGCAGTCTTCACTAATTCTCTGAAGCAATATTTGTCAGAATAGATTGTCTACCTTCTATTCGGAACTGGGTAGGATTTGAATCTTTCAGGATTCGAATCCTTTTAGAGGATTCCAAAGAGGTATTCTAATACTTTTATAAAAAAGTATTCGTTATCCAGATTCGTTACAATTGTTTTTAAAGGATTCGTATTCAAATCTAAATGTAGATGATTCGAATCATTCTGAAAGGATTCGAATCCTCAAAAAGGATTCCTTTCCTCAGAAAGAATTCAAATCATCGCTATGACATAGATAATTCGCAGTTTTAGAACCGTTTTTAGAAGATGTATAATCAACATAGATAATAATAATAATAATAATAATAATAATAATAATAACAGTTCTTTATTCCAATGTTAATATCACATACAAATTTTGCACATATACATCTACACGGAATAGGGTCAAATCAAGATACATTATTGATACAGTGCGATCGTTTAAATTATGATTTAGAGTAGGCGGCATTTTTTTGTATGGTTGCCCAGAATGCTAAATGAATGGTGTAATAAATTTGAGGTTATGGTAAACTATGTGTTAACAGTCAGTAGTGCCAATCTAATTTAAAATTCAAAGCCTCTAAATCATGTTTTTAACGATCGCACAGTAAATTAAAAGGTGTAAAGTATATTTAGCTCATTAAGCGCCATGGATGCATACACGCAATATTATCATTTTTTTGTTAATTAAACTAGTAAATACGTTAATTTGATAAATAATATTATTTGACCTGACTTGAAAATATATAAAGAGAACTGTAAATATCTTGTTATTTAAATATTATTCATCATAAAAAAAGGCAGTGTATTTCTAACTTCACAATATATCAGCGTTTTATATGCGTGGCGCATGAAGTAAAATTTCGAGTTTAGAAAAGCCCCGTGAAAATTTGTCTCGGGTCGCTGGCGCGACCCTCGACAATTTTTCTACGCGGGGCTTTTCTAAACTCGAAATTTTACTTCATACTTAGTCTAGGAGTGGAAACACTCATTCTAAACTTCATATTGCACGTTTTTATATAAAATCGACGAATGGCTAAAAATGTACATCGTATACTTTATGTATATTTAGAAGAAAAAATCACAGTATGTCATACAATAAGTCATTCATAAAAATCTAAAACCAACTGTTAGAGTTAACTCTATAATTGCTCGGCCGTTAATGGGTTAAGCTACTAGATACTACGACATACAGGGAATTTTTCTTTCAAGTATACATACCTCGATATTAGAGCTAGGCAGGATTTGAATCCTAGATCTAAATCCTTTTAGAGGATTCAAATCAGGTATTCGAATACTTCAGTAAAAAAGGATTCGTGATTCGAATTCGTTACATTTTTGTAAAATAATTCGTATTCGAATGAAAATGTAGGTGATTCAAATCCTTATAAAAGGATTCGAATATTTACAAAAGGATATGAATACTTACAAAAGCATTCGAGTCCTCAAAATAATAATTCGAACTCGTTTTGAGAATTCACATAAAATTTTTGTTTTTCTGTTTTTAAACTTCACGATTAATCAGTATTTTATACGTCTGGCGCATTAAATGAAATTTCGAGTTTAGAAAAGCCTGAATTTGGATTTGGACGATACGCGTCCAAATCTAAGCGTTCAGCCTTTTCTGAACTCGAAATTTTACTTCATGATTAATCAAGGAGTGGCAACACTTGTTGAAAGCATCAAATTGAATATTTTGATAAGGAGTGGCGACCAACCGAGAAAACGCGTAAATCCAAAGATTTTTATTCATCAGGAAATATGATGGAAAAGTCGGAAAATTTCTCTCTAAGCGCCAGTTGCACCAGACATGTTGAACTGTTTCAACTCTGAACTCCAGTTCAAAGTGACATTGGAACAATAGGAATTGTCATTTTTGACAGAATTATAGACACTTAGGCCCAGTTGTACCAATAACGTTGAGGCCTAAGTGTCTATAATTCTGTCAAATATTGTTCGATTTTGTTTTGTCTTTTTTTTTCAACTTTGATGCAAAGTTTATTCCTCGCAACATTTTTTGATTTTAGCAAAATCTGACACGTCCTAATTAATCTTACATCAAAAAACGATAAACTGATCTTTTTAATAAATTCAGTTAAATTGATCAAATGTTTGTCAACTCTGAGCAATTTATAAAAAAAATTGTTAATTTTAATAATTTTAACTTAACCCATTAAGCGCCATTGATGCATATACGCAACATTATTAATTTTATGTTAGTTAAATTACTAAATGAATTAATTTGATATATTATATTATTTGATTTGACTTGAAAATGTATACAGAAAAACGTAAATATTTTCTTATTTAAATATCTCAATTATTACTCATTAAAAAAATTATATCAGTGTATTTCTAACTTTATAATATTTCAGTGTCTTATACGCGTGGCGCATGAAGTAAAATTTGGAGTTTAGAAAAGCCCCGTGAAAATTTGTCTCGGGTCGCTGCGCGACCCTCGACAAATTTTCTACGCGGGGCTTTTCTAAACTCCAAATTTTACTTCATGCTTAGTCTGGGAGTGGAATTACTCGTTCTAAACTTTATATTGTACGTTTTTATACAAAATCGACGAATGCCTTGCATTTACACCGTATACATTATGTATATTTAAAAGAACAATTCACAGTATGTAATACAACAAGTCTTTCGTAAAAATCATTAGAAGAAGTGTAGAATTTCACCTAAAATAAACTTTAAGATATAATTGCTCGGCCGTTAATGGGTTAAATGCAAAATTTATTAATTTTTTAATTATCTCTCTTGATTCTATTAAAATCCGGCATTTCTTTGAGAATTCCAGATCAGAAAAAGAAAAACTGCATGTTTTCATATTTCCAGTTCATTTGTTAGTTGTCTTTTTTTAATGTCGTATTAATGTCAAATCTGTCACTATTTGCCAAAAGATGTAAAGTTTTGTTAAAAAATTATAATATATTTAATAAATTTGTAGTGTTTGTAAATCTATGAAATTCATAGAAGTTATGTTAAGCAAATTGGCAAGATTTATAAAAATAGTTATAAAATAATATTTTATAAATATTCTATAAACAAACGAAAATTATAATATTTTGATTTATGTATATTTTTGGTAAAAAATAATTAATCAAGTTCAATTGAATCTAAATAAAGCAACGAATTTAGCAAACAAATGTTTTCATAAACATATTCATTGCAAAAATCTATTTTTCATAAATAAAAGTGAGTCCTTATCGAATAATCAAGTTATGTTAGATGTTTAAAGTAAAAGTAATACCTATTTTTTTTTTGTTATTAAACGTGGAAACACTCGTTTAAGATTAAGCATGAAGTCAAATTTCAAGTTTAGAAAAGTCTAAAAATTTGAAACAAAATGCTCAGAGTTACCAAATTTTCAGGCTTTTCTATACTCGAAATTTCATTTCATTCGCCACGCGTATATAAAATTGATTTAGTGTAAAGTTCATAAGCACACGTATAAAACATGGAATTAGTGTTAAATTCCTAAACATTTCCAAAATCTTTAAAATTTATTTTCATAAATTTTTGATTGTTGACTCATCTAACACTTGGTGAAACATCTTTACACTTTTTATATAAGGTTGATAGAATAAAACACTTGGTTTTTGTTTCACAAATTCAATATTTTATTTCCACGACTAGTTTCGGTCAGACGACCATTATCAATGTGGTTTACAAGGATTACTATAATAATCCTTGTAAACCACATTGATAATGGTCGTCTGACCGAAACTAGTCGTAGAAATAAAATATTGAATTTGTGAAACAAAAACCAAGTGTTTTATTCTATCAATCTATTTTCATATTTAGAAGTGATTCGTTATCAAATAATCATTTTTTTAAATTTAAAGTAAAAGTGATACCTACGATTGTTTTTTTTTATACTAGTGCTTCCACTTCCAGATTAGCTCATTAACGGCCGAGCAATTATAGAGTTAACTCTAAAAGTGGATTTTAGGTAAAATTCTACACTTCTTTATATGAGTTGTACGAATGACTTATTGTATTACATTCTATGAATTTTTCTTTTAAATATAAATAATGTATACGCTGTAAATGTAAGGCATTTGTCGATTTTGTATAAACACGTGCAATATAAAGTTTAGAACGTGTATTTCCACTCCCAGACTAAGCATGAAGTAAAATTTCGAGTTTAGAAAAGCCCCGGGTAGAAAATTTGTCGAGGGTCGCGCAGCGACCCGAGACAAATTTTCACGGGGCTTTTCTAAACTCGAAATTTTACTTCATGCGCCACGCGTATAAAACACTGAAATATTGTGAAGTTTAAAATACAATGAAAACATTTTATTAAAATTAGTAATAATCAAGATATTTAAAGAATAAAATATTTACGTTTTTCTTCATACATTTTCAAGTTAAGTCAAATAATATAAGATATCAAATTAAGTTATTTAGTAATTTAATTAACATAAAATTAATAATGTTGCGTATATGCATCAACTGCACATAATGGGTTAAGCATGAAGCAAAATTTCGAGGTTAGAAAAGCCTGAACCAAATCCAAAACGTTCAGGCTTTTCTATTTTACTTCATGCGCCACGCGTATAAAACATTGATTTAGTGTAATGGCCCAAACACATCTTTAATTAGAATTACGCGAAATAAGATAGTTAGTCTGTTATCAACAATGTTAAGTGCAAATAATAAATGATTACGTTTTGAACTTTTTTGTCAATGAAAACCTGTTGCGATCTGAAAAGTTTAAATTGTTGCAAAAAATCAAAATGTTTAAAGAATATGTATTCGTGATTCGAAAAACAGGATTCGAATCTTTGAATCAGGGCTAGGAAATATCATGATATTTATATAAATATCAAAATATCGGAAATATATCGATATTTATCCGATATATATATCAACTTCTTGATAATTATTCTTCTTCATAAATGATAAAATTCTATCTTATTTATTCTTTATTTATTATTTTTCTTTTAAGTACACATGTCCCAATTTACAGCGTTTATGTTGTAAATCTTCAGATATTTGTTATTCTTTTTTATGTGTTCAATTTGATGCTTTAAACGAGTGTTTTCCACTCCCAGGCTAAGCATGAAGTAAAATTTCGAGTTTAGAAAAGCCTGAAAATTTGGTTTGGTCGCTCCGCGAAGCGGAGCGGCCAAACCAAACTTTCAGGCTTTTCTAAACTCGAAATTTTACTTCATGCGCCACGCGTATAAATCTCTGATTTTAAGTGAAGTTTAAAATGTGCTACTAAATCAGTATGCTAAACATGTCTATTCTGAACTACACATCAAATAAGTTTTTATTACGCGTGGCGCATGAAGTAAGATTTCGAGTTTAGAAAAACCTGAGAATTTGGTTTGGTCGCTCCGCTTCGCGAATATTATAATAAATATCGTGATAGATATCTTAAGATATATATCGTCTAAACCCTGCGTTGAATCGAATCATATTAGGTGATTCGGGTTCGTGATCCGAATCCTTTTTTGAGGGTTCGTCCCAGCTCTGCTCAATATACTGTTCGTTTGTTTTATCGTGCTTACCATTGTGATCTAGTAAGCTAGTAGAGATGGGAAGACGGTTTTATTGAACAAAAAAATCCATTTTTAATATAAAATTAATCTATGTTAACAAATTTTAAATAACTTCATTTGTTTTCAAATATGGCTAGCTATGTTAATTAGAAAGATAACGAGCTGTAAACATTTTTCATGAACAATTAAGAATCGTGAAATAATCAATATTAATAAAAACTCGTTGTAATAATAATAAAAATAATCATTTATTTCGAACAGACAATAGTCAATAATTTTTTTAAGACCAGACTCAGTGAGCATCTTTACTCTTTTCGGCATAGATTAATTGATGTCATCTTTCGCCAAACATTTGATTGAAAATAACCATTCTTTTGGCGAGGATGTACTTTCAGTTATTCACTTTGCCGAGAAGGGTAGAAAGATGGACCTCCTGTAGTCTTTGGAGATTCACAGAGCCCGCGCTAATCGGGAAATTCCCGTAATTAACGACCAGCTTGACCTTAAATACACCCCCCTCTTTAACGCTGTTATTAGAAAATTTGAAAATATAAATAATGTTCCTTTGTAGTTTTTTGTTATTAACGGTTTGATAATGATACGTGTAGTATCGAAACTATAGTCACCAAATAAACCAATTGTTATACAAACAAAGTGATAAACAGTGTTTTATTTATTTACAACAATGTATAACGAAGTAGAAGCCTCTATAGTCAGTGAATTAATAATTTTTTGGGTTTATTCGTGTCTTAATAATTGTAATAAAGCCAGACATTTTATTAAATAGAGTTCCCATCCCGTTCTCATAAGCCCCCCTCCCAAGACACGGCAGCCCCTTTTAGACTAATTTTTAGATACATGCCTGCACTAGCCTATTTAGTGATAGGATAGCAATTATTTTCCAACAGTAGAAAACTATAGAAAAGAGGACGTTTGGAAACCTATAGACATTTAAGGAATCTCTCTTCGCCGAGATAAGATTGTCCAACACAGAGCCACATCCCGACTAACGAGCCGCCTTTTGTTTGATATAAACCATTTAGCCGTTACCGTTTCGCCTCCTTATTTATGGTAAAGTACATCAGCAGAAAGCGTCCATTAAGTGCAGGGAGAACAAGTTAAGAAATAACGCCCAAGGACGGACCGGGGGGTGGCGGATCTGGTGGTTGTCGATGCGGCGGAGGCCACAGTTACATCGGGAGGGCCCCCGGAACGATTACGATTATGGCCGGTGATTCGGACCACTTTGCTAAAGATTCGCATCCTGGGAGGGAAGGAATCGTCTTTCTCGGTTTCTCGGTTTTTCGGTCGCTCGGTTTTATCTATGAGAAGGAGGGGAGGAGGTGGCGAGGGGGAGGAGTGCGCGATTGAGGGTTGGCGATTTTATGGGCCGTACGCGCGCCCGATAATCTCTAATCTGTATTGGAAATGCGCGTCGCCGATGACGACCTCGATGATTCTCTCTAACCGTCCCCCATGCACACATACAGAAATACGTCTCATTTCGTTTGAAAATTGAAAATCTATATGTAAAGAATTCTTATCTTTTTGTTTTATTTTATAAATGATAAGAGTGTATAACTTTGTTTTGCGCTGCGAATATTTAAACGGCAAATAATTAAGGGCTGTTTGCGCGCAATTTCAGTTTAAAGTTTTTAAACTTTACTTAGCATTTCAGGCAAATTATACGAAAACTCTTACGTCTAGTTAAACTAAAACTTTAAACTTAAGTAGTTATATCTGCAGAAATTTATAGTAATTACATTATTAATTCATCTCAAGTTATTTAATAAACAATTATCTTAAATAATTTTGAAGCCAAACCTTATTCAAAAAATCAGTTGCGGATGAGCTGCACATTAGCGGCCCGAGAAATACGTTTCATTGGGCCACACATAATTCTGAAAGTGTGCACCCCTGCCCAGTGCCTAAGTTAGCCCTTCCTGAGACTTGGGCCTCCCAACTTTGGGAATATCGTGTTATTGTAATAGTTACCATTACAGTTATAAAAATTTTTGAGGGGGCTAATTTCATACTTCGCCACTACCCCTACCCCTTGTTAAAGGTAAATCTAATACTGAATAAAAAACCTACTATGTTGTTTACCAAAAAGTATTTATTGTATGTATATATATTATATTACACAAACATACACATAAATTCACGACTTAAGTTTCGACGTTTGACGGTCATTTTCAAGTAAAAAATGACCGTCAAACGTCGAAACTTAAGTCGTGAATTTATGTGTATGTTTGTGTAATATAATATACACTTACGTGCAAAGAAAACGGCCCACTCGTTATTTATTTTTATTTTTTCCTAATAGCATTACTTTTTCAATGCTGCGAATTAACTTTTGGTATTTTACGATAAAATAGACAATCAGGGTATAGAAAAAAAAATCAACATATCGTACTTATTACTTTATTTAATGAACAATAATCATCACAAATGAAATTTAAAGATACGCTTTCCATTCGACATTATGGATAAAGTATCAAGATGTCTACGTTCTTTCACTGTTTTTGCTTTTTTGTTTTGATCTTCAGTGGCTGTGGGTATAAACCCACTGAAGGTTGGTGTGTTCATTATGGTTTTAAGTGCTGTAGATTGTGCAAAAGCTGTAGCTCTTTTGGAATATTTGTCTGTGGTCTGTGGCCAGATGGCTTAATGTCAGCCGTTCTACCTTATAATGTCTATTTGATAGTCTATTTTATCGTAAAATATTAAACGTTTTGTTTGTTACTTTGCAACAATGATTTTATTATTAACAATAAAAAAGAATGAGTGGGCCGATTTCTATGCACTTGAGTTTATATAAATATAATAAATATTTTGTGGTAAAAAACATAGTAAGTGTATTATTCAGTGATTATGAATTACCACGTAGTTACGGTCGCAACCATCATCATGATAAGTCTAATAATGTTCCCTGTACAGTTGAGAGAAAAAAAAACTAGTACAGTCATATATTTAGCTATGTAAACTAGACTCTCTTTGATTTTTTAAATTGTCAATCAAATTGACAAATCTGCGGAAATGTCAAACGAAATTTCATTAACGTGGTATGTCGACTGACTGAAACGATAAAAAGCGATAATACTTTAGAGACGGTTAGAGATTGTTAGAGACGGTATTACCATTAGAGACATTGCTAATGCAGTGCATGTCATCAAAAGCACGGTCTTGTGGGCCAAGAAAAAAAATGTTGTTACCTGTACATGACAAGTTTGTTTT
The DNA here is from genome assembly GCA_932526585.2 of Philonthus cognatus. NCBI lineage: Eukaryota > Metazoa > Arthropoda > Insecta > Coleoptera > Staphylinidae > Philonthus > Philonthus cognatus. Next base: position 48,654,889 of record OW052247.1, on the reverse strand, counting down.
ACAAGAAAAAAAAAAAAAAAACGATATTTATGAAGCGGCAAAAGCTCGCTGCTGTACTAGTTTTTTTCTCTCGCAACTGTACTATCGGTGGAAATAAAATGTTGGGACACGTAAAAGTTTTTTAGTGTGTGTCAAACTTTGGACTTGTCACTTAATTATCATTTAATGTGTAGAAAATGAAAAAGGTGTTTCGATAATTCGTTTCATTTACATGTTTTCATTATCACCTTCATAACCTTTCTTTTAAAAACCTGACTTAACCAATATACATTTTCTAATGTTTGACAATATTCAATTATCGATTTGTTCCAACATTTCATGTCCACCGATGGTACAAAATCTATAATCCCTAAAAACTTAAATTGTGATTTTCTGGTAAATCATCGGTAAACAAATTTATCGAATTATCGGCATTAAAAGAAGTCGGTAAATTTACAATACCTAATAATAACATTATATGGTAATTACAAATAGGTTTTTTCTGCATTCAAATAAGAGTGATGCTTATATTACGCACGTTTTTTTTTTTTGTAAATTGTAAATTTTGGTGTACTCATTCGGTAAAATCACAGGCAATTTCCTCGAGTGGCTTGTTGTGGTGATAAAATTCCGGTGTGTTCCTCTAACCGGAATGGAAAATATTAGGTCGAACGTAAAAGTTTTTCGGAGGGCAGCAACTTGGAGGAGCAATAGCAAAGGCGCGGCGGGGGAACGAAACGGGGCGCGCGTACTTTTAATTTCACCGTAGATTAGGCAGCGGAACCAGCCGAAGACTAATTTGGCTAACGTTTAATTATTGCCACCGCGCGCACCGGAAACGGGGGCACAGATTCTCCTCAAGAAGCACGAGCGGGAGGCGGGGGAGGAATGGTGTATAAGCTCCCTGAATTAAATTTACTACGTGACTTCACTCGTAACGAGACCCCGAACTTGCTTGCACACCCATCCCAATTAGACTAGTAGTTACTCAATGACAAAAATCTTCTAATTCAAACGGTGTTAATTTATGACTCACCATTTACAAAATTTAATTAATCATTAAAATACCTTACGTTTGGCTTATTCGCCAGGCAAATAATACACTGAAATATTGTGAAATTCAAAATATTCTTGTTTAATCCTGGTTTTACCAGTATATTTTTATTACTGATTGAGTAGTGTATTTGTAATTTCATAATATTTTTGTGTTTTATACTCGTGGCGTATAAAGTAAAATTTCATTCATTTTTTACAAATTTTCAAACAAAACTTAAACCTTGAATTTTCGTATCGTATTCTTTTTAAAATTTCAACTTTGACCTCATAGTTTTCAAAAATAAATTGAGTTATTCACAAGTTTTTAAAAAAAATATTCTCTTATATAATTTACTTTAATACTTTATGAAAAGGTGTTAAGATTATTTTAAATTTCTTCAAAACATATGAACATTTATTTTATGTTTATGTCCTTTTATTAATATAATGGATTTTTTTGTTATTAACCCATTAACGGCCCAGCAATTATAAACATAACTCTAAAAGTTGATTTTAGATAAAATTCTGCACTTTTCTTCATAATATCTATAATTAACTTATTGTATTAGATACTGTGAATTTTTCTTTTAAATATACATAATGTATATGCTGTAAAATTTTAGGCATTTGTACGATTTTATATAAAAACGTGCAGTATGAAGTTTAGAACGAGTGATTCCACTCCCAGACTAAGCATGAAGTAAAATTTCGAGTTTAGAAAAGCCTGAAAATTTGGTTTGGTCGCTCCGCGAAGCGGAGCGGCCAAACCAAATTTTCAGGCTTTTCTAAACTCGAAATTTTACTTCATGCGCCACGCGCATAAAACACTGATATATTGTGAAGTTAGAAATACACTCATATTTTTTTTTTTTAAATGGGTAATTATCGAAATATTTCAATAACAAAATTATTACATTTTTCTTCATACATTTTCAAGTCAGGTCAAATAATATATTATATCAAATTAAGTTATTAAGTAACTTATTTAACCAAAAATCAATAATGTTGCGTGTGTGAATCAATGGCGCTTAATGGGTTAATATTATTCCTGCTTGATTTGTTTATTTGATTATTTACAGAAAAACAATGTAAAAATTGGGAGTAAAGTTATTTGACTAAATTATAAGACTCAGATGATAGATCTTTGAACCGATGAGAAGTTGGCCATAGATTTCCAGCCACGAATCCGGCGCCTCCACCATTTATAAAACTATAATTTTACCAACGTATTACAACGAATACAATAAAATTTCATAGAAACAATTGATAATTTAATTAAATGTAATGCTGAGATAGCTCTTACAACTTTTAAAAGTTATGATTTAGCATCTGGCATTAAAATTTGTATCTGTGATAAAAGATGACATTTCAAACATTTTAAAAATGCTATTTGGGGAGGTTTAGAAACGATTTTAATAGCAACAAATGTCCTCAGTAGTGTTATTACCAATATAAAACAATAATTCTAGGACCATCTTTCTTCAATTTTTTTTACATGTTTTTCTAAAACGCCCACTTGAAGACATGGCTTATTTTTCGAAAAATAAAAAGTTGGTGTTTGGGGCCTTTTAGAAATGATTTTGTTGGCCACAAATGTTCTCCATAGTATTAGTAACCATATTAAACAACAACTGGAGGACCATCTTTCTTTAATTTTTTTTAAACATTTTTTTCCCAAACCGCTTACCTGAAGACATGGCTAATTTTTCGAAAAATAAAAAGTTTGTGTTTGGGGCCTTTTAGAAATGATTTTGTTGACCAAAATTCTTCTCTATAGTATTAGTAACAATATTAAATAACAATGGGAGGACCATCTTTCTTAATTTTTTTTAAACAATTTTTTTCCATACCGCTCACCTGATGACATGGCTTATTTTTCGAAAAATAAAAAGTTGGTGTTCGGGGCCTTTTAAAAATGATTTTGTTTGCCACAAATGTTCTCCATAGTATTATGCTTTTAAAATTGCCAACATCGAAATGTTTATATAAAACCAAAATATTATAATATTTGTGGAGTTGAACACAATTGGGTAAAATTTGTAAAAACAAAATTAGTAAAACCTAAAACTGCTAGTTTATAATACCAATTATCAATTTATGCTGAATTTATTAAATCATTTTATCACTATTTTCGACAAAAACACATTATCAAAGATCACCGATGAGAAGTTGGCCATAGATTTGCAGCCACGAATCCGGCGCCGTCACCATTTATAAAACTATAATTTTAAAATCAACTTTTAGAGTTATGTTTATAATTGCTGGGCCGTTAATGGGCTAATAACAAAAAAAATCCATTATATTCATAAAAGGACATAAAAACTGAGATTTTGATACGCGTTTTCTAAATTATTACAACAAAGTTAAAATTCCGTAATAGTAACAAAGAATTTTAGAGTATATTTCGTTTGAATTAAAAACTTTGTGAATATCAACTAGAAATCCACTAATCTTACAAAAAGTTAAATAAATGTTCATATGTTTGGAAAAAAAATGTTTAAAAAAAATGAAGAAAGATAGTCCTCCAATTGTTATTTAATATGGTTACTAATACTATGGAGAACATTTGTGGCTAACAAAATCATTTCTAAAAGGCATCAAACACCAACTTTTTATTTTTCGAAAAATAAGCCATGTCATCAGGTGAGCGGTATGGAAAAAAATTTAAAAAAAATTAAGAATGATGGTCCTCCAATTGTAATTTAATATTGTTACTAATTATATAGAGGACAAAACAACAACATCATTTCTAAAAGGCCCCAAACACCAACTTTTTATTTTTCGAAAAATTAGCCATGTCTTCATGTGAGCGGTTTGGAAAAAAATTGTTTAAAAAAAAAATTGAAGAAAGATGGTCCTCCAATTGTTATTTAATATTGTTACTAATACTATGGAGAACATTTGTGGCCAACAAAATCATTTCTAAAAGGCCCCAAACACCAACCTTTTTATTTTTCGAAAAATAAGCCATGTCTTCAGGTGGGCGTTTTTAGAAAAACATGTTAAAAAAAATTGAAGAAAAATGGTCCTCCAATTATTGTTTTATATTGGTAATAACACTACTGAGGACATTTGTGGCTATTAAAATCGTTTTTAAACCTCCCCAAATAGCATTTTTAAAACGTTTTAAATGTCCTCTTTTATCACAGATACAAATTTCAATGCCAGATGCTAAATCATAACTTTTAAAAGATGTAAGAGCTATCTCAGCATTACGTTTAATTAAATTATCAATTGTTTCTATAAAATTTTATTATTTCTTGAATTTAATTTAAACCTTCATTATCAATAAAATTTTATTGTCTTCGTTGTAATACGTTGGTAAATTTATAGTTTTATAAATGGTGACGGCGCCGGATTCGTGGCTGCAAATCTATGGCCAACTTCTCATCGGTGATCTTTGATAATGTGTTTTTGTCGAAAATAGTGATAAAATGATTTAATAAATTCAGCATAAATTGATAATTGGTATTATAAACTAGCAGTTTTAGGTTTTACTAATTTTGTTTTTACAAATTTTACCCAATTGTGTTCAACTGCACAAATATTATAATATTTTGGTTTTATATAAACATTTCGATGTTGGCAATTTTAAAAGCATATTAATAATCAGTAAAAAATGTCAAATATCTAAATAAATTTTTCTGTAATTTTGACTTTCATTTGGTGAACAATCGTCAGATTTAAGAAGACATTTGATTTGCAGAATGTGCTGTGGATTTATTTTGAAAATGATAGACAACTTAAAAATACATGCAGATAAATAAGTCGCCTATTTCCAAGAACCCCTAAATCCATTGTTTACAAATGGATTTAGGGGTTTTTGGAAATATCCTCTAAATCCCCCCATCTACGCCACTAAAGTCAAAAATCTTCGTTCGTGCTTCAAAAAAGCGTTTACTCAGGAAAACTGTGTTCCTGCACTAGTTTTGTAAATGACTATTGTTTAAATTACTAAAATACTGAACAAAAATTCGGTAAATTTTGGATAGCATATTTTTCCGTTAAATTGGTTTATTGGTTATACAATTCCTATTATTATTATCAACAGGAAACACAGTAAATTTGATTGTATCCAGGAAATATATTTTGAAGTTTGAGTTTAGGCCATTAGATAATATTGTATTCATGTATAAAATGAATTAAAACGCGATGTAATGCAAGTAGTAAGGTGGAAGGATGCGGGGTTTAAGAGGGTGGGATGCAATTTGCTAGGATATAAACTCGTGATTTGAAAATATCTTCCAGTAGATTAGTCACGGATCGGTTTGACGCGTTTCTTTCGGCAGTTAATTTCATGTGTGGTCATAAAGCCCGAGCTTATGCCTCGCGTTCGCCGTATGGTAAAATATATTTGCCGGCGTGTAAAATGGCATCAGGCCAATGCAATATACTCCGTGAATGGGGCGATGCATCTGAATCAGCAAAAAGAGCAAAAGCCGTATCCCGAAAACATATAGTGTTTGTAGTGTGCATGTGCATGTGTATGTATGTGTGTGCATGTATAGATATATCGTGTGCATTGCGCGCTGACACAAATAATGCATTATGTTCGGCGGTGGTCGGCCGAATTAATTTCAGCGCCGGCAGCACCACCGCACCGCACCACACCATGCAACGCAAACACGAATGAATATTCCGAAACAGCATCACTTATCTGTATATCATTTTTAATTATTGGAAAACCGTAAGTGTTGGAAATTTACATTCGTCGTTAATTGAAATGATTGCGGTTGTCTGTGCGCCAGCAGCATGCACACACATATATTGAACACTTGGCGAACACATGCATCATGATTACACATTACACGGCGCACATAATCGCATATATAGCTGCCTGGGATATTGATGGGGTGCTTGATACCATACTGCGTGTGTACGTGCAATATATACCAATACCCCATACCTATATACCCATATATACCAGTACGCATTTTATGTTTACCTTTTTTTATTTGCTACCCCCTTCTCCCTGCCCTCGCTCTCCCTCTGCTGCTGGCAATTTATTCATTGCTATTGCTTGTATACTTGCAAACTCACGTTCACACTGTTTTTTTATAGACATTTTTCCGATTTATATGTTACAGACTAATTTACATAAGATGAAAACAGCGAATAATATAATATGTATAATAATCAGTGACGTGAGTGATCCACAGAAGCGATGGGGGGGGGGGGGATTTGTCGGCTCCCTTGAAAGAAAAATTCCCTGTATGTTTATGGCTGCAGTAAGGATGTTCGATATACAGAGAGTTTTATGTAACACCGAACATTTTCATAACAAGAATTTTTCTTTGAAGTATCCATACGCATACGTTGCACATTCTCCGATGCTCGGTTTATTAAAAGAATCCAATTTAAAGCTTTAAGCGAGTATTTTCCACTCCCAGGCTAAGCATGAAGTAAAATTTCGAGTTTAGAAAAGCCTGAAAATTTGGTTTGGTCGCGTAGCGCGAAGCGCGGAGCGGCCAAACCAAATTTTCAGGCTTTTCTAAACTCGAAATTTTACTTCATGCGCCACCGGTACAAAATACTGATGCAATGTAAAGTTTAGCGGTGTGTTTTAAACTTCGTAAGATGTCAGTGTTTTGTACCGGTGGCGCATGAAGTAAAATTTCAAGTTTAGAAAAGCCTGAAAATTTGGTTTGGCCGCTCCGCGCTTCGCGCTACGCAACCAAACCAAATTTTCAGGCTTTTCTAAACTCGAAATTTTACTTCATGCGCCACCGGTACAAAACACTGATTCAATTAAAAGTTTAGCGGTATGTTTTAAACTTCGTAATATGTCAGTGTTTTGTACCGGTGGCGCATGAAGTAAAATTTCGAGTTTAGAAAAGCCTGAAAATTTGGTTTGGCCGCTCCGCGCTTCGCGCTACGCGACCAAACCAAATTTTCAGGCTTTTCTAAACTCGAAATTTTACTTCATGCTTAGCTTGGGAGTGGAAAACACTCGCTTAAAGATTCAAATTAAATTGTTTTAATAAACCAAGCGTCGAAAAATGTGCAACGTATGCATATGGATACATCAAAGACAAATTTTCGGTGTTACATAAAACTCTCTGTATATCGCTACCTTGGAATATCGATATTTTCATGCATATTTGTTATCGATATTTCTTTTTTTCGATATATCGCTATTATCGATACACAATGGTCGATATCATTAGATACGATATTAGTTATTTATTAGACTCCCATCTATTGTATTAAGATTATTTTTTAACAAAAAAGAAATGTTTCTAGTTAAAACTTGAAAAAAAGTAAAAGTTAAAAGGCATTTTCTCTTTTAAGTATACCAACACATACTGACTGAAGCCATCGAATTTTCCTAAGCGGTATATTTTGAACTTGACTTGAAATTAGTGTTGAATACGCTCGGTGGCGCATGAAGTAAAATTTATAGTTTAGAAAAGCCTAAAATAATAATAATAAATAAATAAATGAATAAAACTCGATCGATTTGGGCATTAAATAAAAATATTTTAAAATTTAAAAAGCGACGAGACAATTTCGAATGGTAAAAATCCGAAGCAAATTTTTATATATCGACGAAAATCTTGAAATGTTAGAAATTTTATGATTTGATAAAAATCTGAAAAAATTGAAAAACTCACGAATATCTCGAAATATTAAAAATCTCATGAAAATTTTATAATTGAAAAATCTACTCAAAATTTACATTTTATTTATTTATTTTATTTTATTTTTATAATTTAACAGTACATTTTGAACATCACACCAAATCAGTGTTTTTATGCGCGTGGCGCATAAAGTAAAATTTCGAGTTGAGAAAAGCCAGTTTCGCATCCAAATTCTCGGAGCTTTTCTCAACTCGAAATTTTACTTCATGCTTAGTCTGGGAGCGGAAAACACTCGTTCGACAATTGTCAATATCTCATTTAGTTTGTTTCTGTTTTGTAAAAAATAAAAATTAATATTAAGAAAAGTTGTAAAATGATGAATATTAAGGAAACAAATTAAATTTCTTAAAAAATAAAAAATAAATACGACTTTTTCCATTACAAATTGAAATCATCAGTTTTTACAAAAATTGATGAAACGCTTGGACATTTACGAAAAGAGTCAACATTTTCAAAAGTGACGAAAATTTTGATATTTCATATAAACGTCGAGAATTTAAAACTTAACTAAAACCAACTAAAAACTCATAATTTATTTTAATTACCGAAAACATTAGAAGATTAATAAAGATGTGATCATATTCACAATAATTAAAATTTTTTAAAATTCACGAAAAGAGTCGAAATTTTCTTAGACTAACCGAAATCGTCAACATTTTGAAAATAATTAAAATAAAAACCTTACAAATTTATGAAAAGCGTCGATATTTTTCTAAAAATCGAGAACATTTATGAAATTTCAAAGATTTAAGAAATTAGGGAAGCCATCAGAATGTTCAATATTAACGGATGAATAGTATCATGATTTTGAGAATTAACAAAAATCTTGAAAATTCAAAGAAACCTTGGAAAATTAGGGATAGCGTTTAGATTATAAATATAAAGATTAATATTTTAAAATTACTATAAATCCGGGATTCGCCAAAATTATTGACATTTTTAAAATTAACGATACTTAAAGAAATTCATTAAAAATTGAGAATTTTCTTTTTTAAATTCATGAAAAGTATAACATTTTTAAAATTAACGGAAATCCGTGAAATGGACGAAAATTGCCAAGATTTAAAACATCTTAGAAATTCATGAAAATTGTCAAGTTTTAGGTTAGGTTAGGTTTATATGGCAACAGCCGAGGCTGTTCACTTAGGCCCATAGGGCCCGTTGTGATACCATGAGAGATCCTTCCCCTATACAACCCAATTTGAGCACCTAATGAATCCGATCAGATTTCCCACCTTTATAGGTGAGGTGAGGTGTCAAGTTTTAAAAATTGATAAAAATTCATGGAAAAAAAAATTATGAACAATCGAGAAATTTTTTGAAATATTAAAAATCTTACGAACATTTTATGAATTGACAAAAATCTCGAAATATCGAAAATCTTACGAAAATGTCCATGTTAAAAATTTTATAATTATACGAAAATCTCATTAACATTTTATAAATTGAAAATCTTAAAATATTGAAAATCTTACGAAAAACTCGACAGATTGAACATCACATCCGATGAAAATCTCGAAATATGGAAAATCTCAATAAAAAGTTATAGATCGATAATAATTGAAAATTTTATTAAAATCTCGAAGTATCAAAAATCTGATGAAAATTTTATAAATTGATAAAAATCTCAAAATATCAAAAATCCTACGCAAATCTCGAAATATTAAAAATCCCATTAAAATTTTATAAATCTACAAAAATTGAAAAATTTACGAAAATCTCGAAAGATATCGAAAATGTTCATGAACATTTTATAAATTGATGGAAACCTCGAAATATTGATCTCATGAAATATTAAAGCTTTCAAAATTGAATAAAACCACTTGGTTTGTTCACTTAATTTGTTTTATTACTTTCCGACTAGTTTCGGTCATGGACCATTAGCAAGAAATGTGAATAGATCTCATGAAATTTTTCTAAATCGACAAATATCACAAAATTTCGAAAATCTCATGAACATTTTACAAAACGACAAAACGAGTGTTTTCCACTCCCAGACTAAGCATGAAGTAAAATTTCGAGTTTAGAAAAGCCCCGCGTAGAATATTTGTCGAGGGTCGCGCAGCGACCCGAGACAAATTTTCACGGGGCTTTTCTAAACTCGAAATTTTACTTCATGCGCCACGCGTATAAAACATTGAATTATTATTATTATTATTATTTTGTAAAAGGCAATTATTGATAATTTCATAACCGCCATTAAACTATTCTTGGCAATATTATCAATCTTAGGTGAAGGCCTTTAAAAAAAAATGGTGATGTGTCCATCATAGTACTTTCCCCCGTAAAATGCGTATTAAATCACTTTTAAAATATTTTTAGCATTAATATTTTCAAAATGTCTTTAACTTTTTGATAACTACATCTTTTATTTGAAACATTTTTCAATTGTATCAACACATACATTGATACAAATCAATGACTAGATAAAAAACACTATTTATTAAATATATAAAAAACTAAGAGTGCTATGACAAAAAGTGAATCAACAAAAAATCTTTAGTTTTTCATTTCCTACAACTTTTATTTAAAACATTTTTCAATTGTATCGACACATACACTGTCACACACCAATAACTAGATAAAACACACAACTTTTGAAATATCTCAAAAACTAAGAGTGCTATGACAAAAAGTAAGTGAACAATACATCTTCATTTTGTTATTATCTACAACTTTTATTTGAAATAATTTTTTGTTTGATGAACATTTATTGAACATTTATTGAAAAAAAGAGTAAAGTACCACTTCCAGTTTTCCGATTTTCACCAAAAGCTTTTCAGTTCTTCCGATTGTAACAAAAAGCTTAAGTTTCAAGTTTCATCTCGATATCTTTAGCGGTTTTTGCGGTACAGCGCACACAGACACACACACAGACATACACACAGACACACACACAGACACACAGACAGACAGACATTTTTCAAAAATGGTCTTATTCGACTCAGGGGACCTCAAAACGGATATTTCCGCTAAAATGTTTGATTCGAAAATTTTCACGAAAACATTACTTTCCCTTTGTATTACATACGGGGGAACGTAATAATATACAGCACTAAATAATTGTAAATATTAAATTTAAAATATCTGGTATCAAAAATTATCGCTTTTTGGAATATCGATACTTTTCACTGCAATATTTACTGTATCGATATTTGGCTATACGATATAACCAATATCGATATTTTTTTAAGATTTCTGGTATGCAGCCCCAACCAATAAAAATTCGCACTAGCCGCCACTGGCTTAAATCTTAGGAAATGTCCATTATTACTGTTAGGCGAGGACTAACCCATTCAATCGACCTGGCAAAATCCTAATTATCGGCCCCTCAACAAGAATTTGTATTCCCTTTTAATTTTCAGATATGCATATAGACATTTTATATACATGATGAATTAATTTGTCAGTTTATACAAGTACTCCTGTAAAATATAAAATTTAATCATTTTATTTTCGCATAATATTAAAAAATGATATGTTTTCGACATTTTATAATTTTCGGAATTCATCAAAAATGTTTACAAAATTCAAATGTTTGTTAATAGCATCAATTTTTCGGAATTCATCAACAATGTTTACAAAATTCAAATGTAAAAAAATAATAATAACAGAGCTGTTTGTTAATAGCATCAATACAGCTGGCAATTCAATCAACGCTAATTCCATTGAATACATCAAAACACGATGCCTGAATTAAAATAACGAACAACAAATTTTGATTCGTGCTTTTATAAACACGGATAATTTTAAAATCGGATAATACAAATTGTAATTGTAATTTGTACAGCGATTCGTTCGACCGTCCGTTCGTCGGTCCGTCCGTCCATCCATCAGTAGTAGCTCACCGAATAAGCAAACGAGCTGTATGGGGTATTTAATTAATTTGATTGCATCAGGGACCACTATCAATGGCCGCAATTAATTACGGAGAGTCATTCAATTATATTAGTAGTTTATTCGTTTTCTGGACTTAAATTGGCATTTCATTGCGGCCGCGAATTAATTACACCCGCCGGGGGAGATTGCGCTCGCTGACCCTTAATTAATTGAAAACATAAAATTTATGTTTCAATATGTTTATTAATGATAAAGAAGTGAAGGGAAATTGGATATTTCAGCGCGCCCATACATATTGAAAGTGAAAGTATAGTAGAATGTTTGTATCAAATGAATATATAATTGAAGTAGGCTCGGATTTTTGTTTGCAGTTGGCAGTATTTAAGGGCTGTGACATAATTAACTCAAATTATTTGGTTTATTAAATTAGCATCAGGATCTATAACGTGCTGCCCAGTGCTACCATGGTAAATTCAAACTTTATAACTTGCTCGATAATACATTTATTTATTAATCGAGGTGGCTGATAGTTGTTGAAAGTTCATATTCATTACTTTAAGTAAAACACGTTGTTTATAACTTTCAAAAATTGTTTATTTTGTATTCACAACAAATGTCTCGCCACACTGTGGCTTCTTCAGGTGAAGAACAAGTGAAACATTTGTTGTGAATACAAAATAAACAATTTTTGAAAGTTATAAACAAAGTGTTTTACTTAAAGTAATACATTTATTTGATTGCCCGGTATTAATTAACAAGACTTTTGTTAGAGTTGTCCAATTCTCATTTTTGGAGAATTTCTTTAACTATATTTTTTAAATACTTTGTTCATATTTCCTTTATAAAGAATATTTTTTTTAAATCTGGATGTATATCTTATGTCCGGTTTCACAAACTTCAGATAAATCTTATTCACAAATTAGATTTATTTATATGATGAATTAATTTCTCACTTAACCCGTGGTGAAACATATTTAATTAATAATAGAATTTTGATTAAAACACTTGGTTTGTTTCACTGAATTGTTGTTTTCACTGAATTCAATTCAGTGAAACAAACCAAGTGTTTTAATCAAAGCGTATTAGATATATTTGTCGAATTTGTTGAATTTAAATCTTTTATTGCGGTGTGATTGGATTTTCTAACGAGTGTCTTCCACTCCTTAGGCTGATGTAAATACTCATATTTCGAGTTTAGAAAAGCCTGAAACTAACTTACATTTTCTTCCTGTTCTAAACTCGAAATATTTAGCATATTATGCGCCAGGCGTATGACCACTGATTAAGTGTGAAGTTCAAAATATATTTTGTACTTATGTTTATGTTTCATAGCCAACTCAGTTTGATTTTGTTTGTCATATCAAATAGTGAATTTTAAAAACTTAAGAAGCACGTATTTATCATTTCAAAATCATATAGTAAAATGATACAGGGCAGAGCTGGGACGAATCCTCGTAAAAAGAATTCGAATCACGAATCCGAATCACCTAATATGATTCGAATCACGAATACTCGAATAAAGTATTCGTAAGAGATAAATATGATTCGAATCAAAGATTCGAATCCTGTTTTTTCGAATCAGGAATACAAATCCTTCAAGAATAAATTAGATTTTATTATTTGTTTGCAACCATTTAGTTAAGAACTGACCTGTGTAAAACATGTACATTGTTGTTGCATCAATAAATATGAATATGAATATGAACCATTAACATTTTAATATTGCTAGCAGTTGTTTTAAGGAAAACATTAATAACCTAATTATTCATTATTAACACTGATCATCGTTAATAACAGACTAAATATCTAATTCCGTGTTACTCTGATTGAAGATGTTATTGTGTGTTTTTGAACTTTACTTCAAATCAGTGTTTTGTACGCGTGGCGCATGAAGTAAAATTTCGAGTTTAGAAAAGCCCCGTGAAAATTTGTCTCGGGTCGCTGCGCGACCCTCGACAAATTTTCTACGCGGGGCTTTTCTAAACTCGAAATTTTACTTCATGCTTAGTCTGGGAGTGGACAACACTCGTTCTTAGAAGTTTCTAATTGATGAATCACTCTAGATTAATAAGATAATTATTCAAAGGACCGTTTTACAAAGGCTATAGCTCGAAGGACCAGTTGTAGTTTTCGGAACCAAAGGACTACAGGGTATTGAAGTTGTTTTTCAAAAAAAACATCGAATATCCGAAGGTTCACAACGTCTTCTTATGAAAGAAGAATGTTATATATATATATATATATATATATATATATATATATATATATATATATATATATATATATATATATATATATATATATATATATATATATGATTCTTAATAAATATCAAAAGTATTGATATTTTTCATAATTTGTGTGTATGTTGTTACTTTTCGCGATTTATTCAAACGTTTTTTTTCATTGTTTTAGTCAATATCTTTGACTTTCCCGGGTTTATTGATATTTCGTGAATTATTTTTACTTAATTTTGAGGCATTCGTCGATTTTATAAAAGAGTTCAATTTGAAGTTTTGAACAGTGATTCCAATCCCAGGTTAAAGATGAACAAAGTTTAACAGGAATGAGAAACATTTGTTTAAAAAGCTCAAGTATTTAACATGTCGCAAAGTACTATGATAAACATATCATTTTTTTTTATTCTGACAGTTACGATACACATTTTAACACGTGTGACATATTTTTAGGTAACGAGTGTCTTCCACTCCCAGACTAGCATGAAGTAAAATTTCGAGTTTAGAAAAGCCCCGCGTAGAAAATTTGTCTCGGGTCGCGCAGCGACCCGAGACAAATTTTCACGGGGCTTTTCTAAACTCGAAATTTTACTTCATGCGCCACGCGTATAAAACACTGATTTAAAGTGAAGTTAAAAATGCACTGAAAACAATAACCTAACTTCGATTTTTTTTAAATTGGATGGTTTCTTTCATGTCCACGCTGAGAACCTTCAGATATTGTTTTTTTTTTAACTTCAATTCCCTGTAGTCATTCGGTCTCCAAAGACTACAATTGGTCCTTCGAGCTATAGCCTTTGTAAATCGATCCTTTGAGTAATATATTTAGTAATCTAGAGTGATTCATCAATTTAAAACTTCTAAGAACGAGTGTTGTCCACTCCCAGACTAAGCATGAAGTAAAATTTCGAGTTTAGAAAAGCCCCGCGTAGAAAATTTGTCGAGGGTCGCGCAGCGACCCGAGACAAATTTTCACGGGGCTTTTCTAAACTCGAAATTTTACTTCATGCGCCACGCGTATAAAACACTGATTTAAAGTGAAGTTAAAAATGCACTGAAAACAATAACCTAACTTCGATTTTTTTTTAAATTGGATGGTTTCTTTTATGTCCACGCTGAGAACCTTCAGGTATTGTTTTTTTTTCAAAACTTCAATTCCCTGTAGTCATTCGGTCTCCAAAGACTACAATTGGTCCTTTGAGCTATAGCCTTTGTAAAACGATCCTTTGAGTAATAAATTTAGTAATCTAGAGTGATTCATCAATTTGAAACTTCTAAGAACGAGTGTTGTCCACTCCCAGACTAAGCATGAAGTAAAATTTCGAGTTTAGAAAAGCCCCGCGTAGAAAATTTGTCGAGGGTCGCGCAGCGACCCGAGACAAATTTTCACGGGGCTTTTCTAAACTCGAAATTTTATTTCATGCGCCACGCGTATAAAACACTGGTTTAACCAGAAATTTAAAAACACACGAAACAAATTATTCATGGTAATCCTCACAATTAATTTGGATTATTTTTAACGATTCGAATCCTTTTGTAAGTATTCGAATCCTTTTATAAATATTCGAATCCTTTTATAAAGATTCGAATCACCCGCATTTGGATTCGAATACAATTCCTCTTAAAAAAATTGTAACGAATCCGAATCACGAATCCACTTTAACTAAAGTATTCGAATGCCTCTATTGAATCCTCTAAAACGATTCGAATCCAGGATTCGAATCCTGAATGATTCGAATCCTGCCCAGTTCTGATACAGGGTAGCGCAAAAAAGTGAGATAATTTAAAAGCAATAAAACTCATATAAAAATTAGTAATCTTTTTAGAAATTCTAACTAGATCATCTGCCTGCTTCCTTGTTTTTATTTTAATTCCTAATAACAATACCAAAACTTACAGAAAATAATTACCAAAGAAGGATATTTAACACGCTCATATTTAACACATTTTCAGTGAGTTGCGGGTGAGTATATATGGGTTAGGCGGTGGAAACGAGAGGCGGAGGTAAAACTGAAATTCGTAAGCCTCTTAGGGGCCCGCCTGCGAGCATACATTAAACTCCTTGACCTCCGGCCGAACTCCGCAGAGCAAGGAGTGAATTGCCAAAGCCGAAAGCACCTGAAACATTTAAGCCTTAAAGCCTCGTCTGCGGATGAAGCTCGAGTTGGCCGTCATGGTAACCGTACAGAGCCCTACATTCTAAAGACGCATGGGGCTCTCCTTGTTATTTCCGAGGAACGCTCCTCCGCGGAAACACTTCCCGAAATCTTCCCTCAACCGCATCGAGTAAATCCCATAATTGCAACTGCTCATAATACATATTGATCAGTCAAAAGTTTTATATTACATAAAAGCCATTAACTCATTTTACTTTTAAACATTATTAAAATTTAGTAATCATTAGGTAGCATAATTAGTTTTATTTTTAAATATTAACAAAATATACTAAATTACCGTAACATTAATATTTTCCTGTCTTGTTTTCCTTTCACAATTTAACAAAATATACAGAATGGCTGTGAAATAACAAGGCAGAGCTGTTCCGAGTACAAGTAAAATGTACTCGAGTAACGAGTACAAGTACTCTTCACAAAATATACTCGCGTACCACGGACAAGTACGTAACAATAAGTAATTAACTACTTATAAGATTAATAATAATAATAATAATAATAATAATAATAATAATAATAATAATAAATAGTCTTTATTCAATATATGAAACATGAAATACATCAATACAGAAATGAACATAACAGATAACATATTTGATGGCGTCAATAAAAAAAAAAGGTTAATATACAAATATAGTAAAATACAAATGCTTATACTAATTATACACATTAAAATAGTTTAAAAATTCTACAGTTGAATATGGATCAATAGTTAAAATTAAATCAAATACGTTGGAATTGAATTCCTTAAAATTAATTATTGCTTTTAAATTCATCGGTAGTTTGTTATAAAATTTCACACAAGCATAAAACGCGCACTTTTCCGATAGAGTCAGTTTGTGAGTAGGGTAATTTACGTTATTTTTATATCTCGACATTTGCCTTTGTGTTGTATCAGATGTTTAAATTTTTGACAGAATATAATGCACTCAAAGATGTATAAACCTGGGACGGTTAATATATTATTTTCTTTAAACTTTCCTCTACAAGATGATAGTTGTTTTATTTGGAAAATAATTCTGATTGCTCTCTATTGCAATTTAAAAACCTGCATAATATCTGCTGAAGCCCCCCAATTAATTATAACATAACGGACGTGAGACATAAAAATAGCGTGGTAAGCATTCAGTAATCCGCTGATCCCTAAAACTTCTTTTAGTTTTCTTAAACAAAAACACTTGGTACTTAATTTCTTACAGAGGATTTCGATGTGGTGCTTCCAATTTAAATTACTGTCCAAATAAACACCTAAACATCGAACAGACTCATCAACTGTAACTTGACTATGATTAACCGCAATTTCATTTATATAAGTCGGATAATTTTTATTTTGATTTGCTCTATATATTATGTAGTGTGTTTTATCTGAGTTAAGGACCATCTGGTTACCTAAACACCAATGTTGTATTTGGTTTAATGTTTGAGTCAATTCTCTTTGTAAATCAGTTATATTTTGTGCAGATATTATTAAGTTTGTATCATCTGCATAGCACGTGATGTAAGTTTTATTAACTGATTCTAGAAGAAATATGTCATTTATATACGTTACAAACAGAATTGGCCCAAGTACACTTCCTTGTGCAACCCCTCTGCTCAGAACCATACTACTCGACCTTACTGTTTTCTCTTGATTTTTTATTTCCACAATCTGCTGCCTGTCAGTTAGGTAGGATTTAAACCACTGATTTAGGATTCCCCTTACCCCATATTGATTCATTTTGTCCAACAGTATGGAATGGTTAATCGTGTCGAAAGCACTTGAAAAGTCCAGGAATATCCCACATGTTATATTACCCTTTTCTAGCGACTTCATTATCTCCCTGACATAATTGAAAAGTGACAATTCAATGTTTTTATTTGGCAAATACCCATATTGCCTATTGTCTAATATTTTGTTTTTGAATAAAAAATTAAGCAATCTGTCTGACACCACTGATTCGAATAATTTTGCAAATGTACTTAACATGGTAATCGGCCTGTAATTATCTAATTGTTGCTTATCACCTTTTTTGAACATTGAACTTGATGAGTCCATATTTAAAAACACTAGGGAAAATCCCTTCCTGTATTGACAAATCAAAAAGTTCAGCTAAAGGTTCTGCTAGTATATGTATTATATGTTTTAATAGGTAGTTAGAAATGTTATCAATACCGCTACTTTTTTTATTTTTCATACTTTTAGTCTTTACTATTAATTCAGCGGGTGTTATTGGTGCAAAATATATGCACTTATTTAGCATTGGTATTTTATTTGTGTATATTACTTTCGGCAATGTGGCTACTAATTGTTCCGCTTTTGTAGTAAATTTTGTGTTGAAGCTATTTGCTAACTTATTGAAATCGTCAATCTCAATCTCTACTGTAGTTTCTTGATTTTGTCGAGTCAGTTCCTTTACAATTTACTGTGAGTATATCCAGTGTCTAAATAATATAACAATAATAGATAAATATACGAAAAAGTAAAGTCTGTTAAAAAAAAAACGTTTTTGTATGTTATTTTGAATTTCACAATAAATCATTGTTTACACGTGTGGCGCATGAAGTAAAATTTCGAGTTTAGAAAAGCCTGAAAATTTGGTTTGATCGCGTAGCGCTACGCGCTACGCGACCAAACCAAATTTTCATGCTTTTCTAAACTCGAAATTTTACTTCATGCTTAATCTAGGAGTGGAAGACACAGGATCGTCAATCAATGTATTAATTGTGCAAATATAAAATAACTGTAACAAATTAACAAGTTAACCAATGTTGTATTATGTCTGCATACTTTAAAGGGCGAAGAAAGGACACAGTAATTTTTAATTAATTTACTTTTTTTTCAAACTATAAAGAGTGAAAAAAGAACACAACAGTATTTAATTAATTGATTATACTAGTCACTCTAACTTAAAGAATATACAGTGGAGAATTGTCTGAATAAGTGAGTTTAAAATGACAAAAAATGTGACAAATACTTCAAGTTCCTGCTCTTAGTCAATTGTGGGCTATGAAACAAACTTAAATAATTACAATTTTTAAATATATTGAACTTCACATTAAATTAGTGTTTTACTTGCGTGGCGCATGAAGTAAAATTTCGAGTTTAGAAAAGCCTGAATTTGGATTTGGACGCTTCGCGTCGATAATGTCACTTCTTGACAGTTTATATTGTGTGAACGATGTTTATTGACAAAATTGACGATAAACGTGATCAAGCTCATTTTGCGGTCTAAAAATGCGTTGAGTATAAGCACAAGTACTTGAAACATAAAGTCCTTTTGAACTGAGTACCAAGTACACGTAAAGTACTCAACGTACGAAGTTTAAGTACTTGTACTGGGCGCAGTCCTGTACCAAGGCAATGAAAACCTAATAATGTAAAACGAGTAAAATTGCTACGTGTTAAAAATACATACCCCGATTTAGGCAATTTTACAAATCGATAAAAAAAATCAGTTAATATTAATTAAGTTAATTGCTGGTTGTGACCCTCGTTCCGTTTCGGTTTGGGGGCGGGCGGGTTGTAATAAAGGGCAATCCCTCATCCTCGCCCCCCGAGTGTCAGCCGTGGGCATCGCGGGCGATTTATCTTATTCCGCTCGAAAAGTATAAATTAATCTCGGATTCGTAAGTATCAACGGAAATGAAGTTGAAGTTTATGGTGTTGGCGGTGATGGTTCAGCGGTGGCAGGAAATGCGGAGCCATAGGAATCATTGAGTCCGCGCACCCTTCCTTACTTATTTATGGCCACCATAAATCACTCGCCCATAACAATACGCACAATGCGGCCACCACACTCGATAACATCCATCCACACCGCCAACCACCACCTCTACAGCCCACCACCCACTGCCCTTTTACACCACACACACACATACATACACCAGGTCAACTCCTCGCGAATATTACCCTGCCTACCCCTTTTGTTGCCAGCAAATTATGACTCGTTAATTGGATGGATCAAGGTAGGCCAAATAAGTTCTTGGTGTTTATGCATGAATTACTAATTTATAAACTTCGGTAACCTTGTTAATAAAAACCGGTATACCGATAATTTACCGGTACATCAAAATATATTTGTTTTATTATTATAAAAGTCATTTAATATAGGAATAATTAATAAACTTGTTGATTAAACAATCAAACTTTGTCCATTTTTCTTAATTATCATCAAAAGTATCTAGTTTTAGCAAATCATGAACATTCTTTTTTAGCACAATCTTTAGAATGCTGTTTTAAAATCACCCAATACAAATCAAATTAAGTTTTTTACTTTCCCCCATATGCAAAACAAAGTATTGTTTTCGCCAAGTTGAATAAGACCATTTTTGAAAAATGTGTCTGTAGCTCTGTCCTTCGCCCTTCCGTAATTCTGTCGCCACGATATAGTCTAAACTGATTGAGCTATTAAGATGATACTATAATCCTAAGCTTTTTATTAAAATAGGAGTATTTGATCAACTAAAAAAAAAAAAATCCTGTTAAGAAAAGTTTTAGATAATCGAAAAATTAGCATTTCATGTATATGCACTTTTATCGTAGCTCTTCTAGTAATTTTTTTAATACTTTTGTAAATATCTGATTTGTTCAATTAATTGCTATAAATCAGTTAGCATTGATAGTTGTGGAGGTAATTTGACATTGACATGAATAATATTTTGTGGAAAAGGGAGCCCATGAGTGAGGCGTACAAACAATGTTTTACAGAAATAAGAAGAATTCGTTCAAATAAAATAAAGTAGGTGAACTTCTGAAAGGTATTTGTTTCAAGTATCTAACCAAATTTCATCAAACAGCCATGGTATTGGTTTTATTGGAAAGATAATTTTATGCCACTACTGCTTAAATATAAGGCATAAAGGCTGGTGCGAATGAAGTGCAATCTGGAAGTCCAATTTTCGACCACTTTTTCGTGCAGCCGGTGCCGTATATCGGCAATAACGCGGCGAATGTTGGCTTCCAGCTGATCCAACGTCGTTGGTTTATTGGCGTACACTAGTGACTTCACATATCCCCACAGAAAGTAGTCCATAGGTGTGATATCACACGACCGTGGAGGCCAATTCACGAGTCCGTTACGTGAGAGTATGCGGTGAACGAACGTTTCCTGCAATAAATTGATTGTGTCGCGCGCTGTGTGGCATGTTGCGCCGCCTTGTTGGAACCAAAGCTCCTTCATATTAACGCCATTCAACTGGGGAACTAAAAAGTCAGTAATCATGGATTGATAGCGCTCTTCATTGACTGTTACGTGCTGGGCGGCATCATCTTTAAAGAAATATGGACCAATGATCCCACACACCAAAAAGTGTGTTTTTGTGGATGTAACCGCGTCTCAATAATGGCTTCTGGATTTTCCTCGCTCCTAATCTGGCAAATTAGTTTGTTTACGTAGCCATTGAGCCATAAATAAGCCTCATCCCTGAACTAAATTTTCTAGGTGAAAATAAGGATCAAGATCAATCTTGTTTTCTGCCCATTCTCCGAACGTACGATGCATATGATGGTCACGGGGCTTCAACTCTTGCGCCGAGCTGTATCCTGTAAGCTCGTAAACCGAGATCTTTTCGCAAAATCTTTCATAAGGGGGATGGACACAGGGAGAATTGCTGTGCACGATGGCGAATCTACTCATTCGGGTCCTCCTCAATACTACCCTCCACAACTACAACAATTTCTTCGGCGCGCACTGTACGACGTCTCTGCGGATGCACATTATCAATCAGACCATGCGTAGTGCGAAAACGATCCATGGTTTTCCGAATAACTTGTTCGGATGGACGACTATGTCGACCGTAAAATGGACTGGACCTAGCGCAAGGTAAGTTCCGCGAACTGAACCACTACTTTCGAAGTAAATTTGCACAATTTTCAAGCGTTGTTCTGGCGTAAGTCTATTCATGATAAAATGGCAAAACATACTGAGCAGAAATCAGCTGTCACCTATCAAATTAACTGTCACTAGAAACAGTGTTGCCCGGTCGAAAAAGAAACCTCTAAATATAACACCCTTTACAACTTATTTTATGTTGACATAGAACATGTCTATTTTAATTGGCAAATAAATGTAATCTTTCAATAAGTTTTAATTGAAGTTGGTGAAACGGGACAATAATTTATAAATTTGAACGAGAAGTACTAAAATGATCAAAAACCATGAGATTAATTGAAAATTTTACAACTTGAAGAAAATCAACAAATTTATGAAAACTTCTAAACAACATAGGTTAAAATACGAATATTTAAATCATAAAATATAGATAAAAACCCCAAAAATAAGTAAACATTTGAAGAAACTTGCTAAAACGTTCAAATCACTGACAGTCAGTCGATTGCTTATGGAATGATTCGTTCTACTCTCGTCATTTTCTAAATTCGCATGATCTCTTTTCAAGATTTTATACCACTGTTTAATAACTTTATCGATGTCTGGTTGCATCAATGCATTTTAGACATGTCTGATAAAATCATTAAAATATTCAATAATTATCAACTTTTTAAAATTACGTTATATGTACGAGGGGTGATCAAAAACTAAGATTACAAAATGTACACGTTTCATTGCAGGCTTTGTACCCTTAATTTTTGATCGTATTATTTTAATTAGTTTTCTAAATATGGCTTACTTCTATTAAGTTTCATGACTTAATAGTTATCAAATGATTTTCAACCGTATTGACAAATTTCAATTATTTTATTAATTTAAGTCTCTAATTACTGGATTTACAATTATTTTTTATTTATTTTGTTATTTTCAATGATTTTCCTCATTAAAACTAGTTTTTAAAGTAAAATCTTCAAACGTCAGTTTCAAAATTATTAAAATAAAATGAGTAGTGAAGAACAATTAACGCGACTTATGTCGCCAACATTTGGACTATAATGACAGTTGACAAAAGTCGCCAGCCGACATTTAGTCCATCGTGCCAACTTGACATAAGTCGGCTTCAGCCGACATTTGGACTATAATGATAGTTGACATAAGTCGGAGCTAGCCGAATTTTGAATTATAATAACAGTTGACATAAATCGGCGGAAGCCGACATTTAAACTACAATGACAGTTGACATAAGTGCCAACCTGACACAAGTTTGAATTGAACTATAATGAGATCGCCATGTTATTTTTGTGACAGTTACGATACACATTTTAACACTTGTGATATATTTTAAAGTAACGAGTGTCTTCCACTACCAGACTAAGCATGAAGTAAAATTTCGAGTTTAGAAAAGCCCCGCGTAGAAAATTTGTCGAGGGTCGCGCAGCGACCCGAGACAAATTTTCACGGGGCTTTTCTAAACTCGAAATTTTACTTCATGCGCCACGCGTATAAACCACTGATTTATAGTAAAGTCCAAATATAAAACGCTTTGATATGATGGTGATCAATATTTACCGAGATGTAGGGAGAAATATAAGAATTACTTTTTTTATGAATAGTTTTGGAATAATAATAATAGAAGTAGAATCTCTTTCTATTGTTTGAGGTTGGTGATCTCACACTTCTTCTCACATCTGACATGTGTTTTTCTATTTTTTTAAATTTTTTGTCACATAGGTATAGATATTATTATTCATATTTACGATTATTATATATATTGTTACTACTATTTTTATATTATATACATTATTGACGTGTGTAAAACAATAGTTAAAGCACTAATAAAAAAAATAAAAAAAAATAAATAAATAAAATACAATTAGTTTGAGCAGCTTTTCTATATTGTTGATAATTAAATCATCATATCTTTAACGGGAAAAGTGTTATGGTGTCCATCATCACCATTTTTTTAAAAGAATTCAATTCAAAGCTATAAACGAGCGTTTTCCACTCTCGGATTAAGCATGAAGTAAACTTTTGAGTTTAGAAAAGCTTAAGCGTTTGGATTTGGACTGAACTCAGGATTTTCTAAACTCGAAATTTTACTTCATGCGCAACGCATATTAACCACTGAACATACTGAAATATTGTTAACAAGTGAACTTC
Organism: Philonthus cognatus; assembly: GCA_932526585.2. Lineage (NCBI taxonomy): Eukaryota > Metazoa > Arthropoda > Insecta > Coleoptera > Staphylinidae > Philonthus > Philonthus cognatus. The sequence goes on along the minus strand of OW052247.1, from coordinate 48,631,016 downwards.
ACTTGAAATTAGTGTTTTATACGCTTTGCTGTTGGCGATTTATTTTGTTATCTACGCCGCTGCTGCAAGATATGTATGTATACCTAAAATAAAAATTTGCTGTATATTTATTTATCACCTATAAATAATTGAAATGGACAGATTCAATCGGTGTCATCTAATGAATTATGAATTCAATAAATTTTCGATCAAAATTTAGTGTCTGAAATCACGTATCATGCATCCCGATCCGGCTTGTGCATGCAAATTCTTATCGAAGTAAGTAAGGAGTGGTTTAAAGTTGGTCGAATTAAGGACGTGCTGGTGCAGTGATTTCGGTGGAGGGAAAGCAAAAAGGGGGAGAGTGGGGGAGGATAGTTTGTCGGATGAAACCACCCAGTGAAAATTCAATCGAAAATCAATCTCGGACGGGGAGAGCACCGTCCGTGTCCCATCCGGGGAAATGCATCGTCGTCGGCTTATGAAACACTTCAATGATGAAATTAGTCGGAAACGCGGATAGGAGTTTGGAGATAAGTCGCCTCGGCCCTGCATAATGCTTACATGAGGGGAAAAAGACGTGTATTACACGGTTGGAGATAACAAGGAAAATGTTTTGAGGAATGATTATTTTATATGAAAGATTGAATTGTTTAAGGAGTAATGTTATGGGAGTATTTAATGATGTAGTTCGTATTGGACGTAAACTGTTTTCGTAGTTCCATTTCAATAATTTGGAAGATAGAATTTGTGCAGACACACGGGGATTTACGTCGTCGCGTGCAATTCGGCATACGGACATTCCGGACAGATATTGCAGGTGCATGAAATATAATAATGCCGTCCGCGCGCTGACAAGAATCCCATCGAAATATATCTCTTTTGAGCGATAAACTCTGAATTGTAAATGTAGTCCGCGTGCATTATATGGAATTGTAACGGTTTTAGCGGGATTTATCGTTATTGCCGCGGAACAGTGATAGAGAGAAAAAGGAGAGGAGGAGGAGGAGAGAACGGAAAGAGTTTTCCTCCTATTATTCCGGCCGATGGTTTTGCAAGATTAAAAAAGTTTTAATTTGGTAAACTGCGCTCGGGGGGTCATCGGCGCGGTTCACTCCCAGAGTCACGTCGGACGGTCACGATATCCCTGGACCCCATAAAACTGCAGGTAAACTGTCCAAAGGAGATTTCAAAAATCTCCTCCGACCACACGATCCCTTTCTGCCGTTATATTGCCTTATAGACTTTGCCCTGGTTCGGTTCTCTCCTCTCGTGGACCGTTTCCCGATTTTAAATTGCTTCTTAACTACAGACTCACAGATATACACGCGGCACGTTCAAATGCTTTTAATTCGGATTCTTTTTACACTTTCATGATTCTACTCTCATATAGCTCTCATATTTATTTCAACAAGTATTTAATACTTCTCGTCAAACATAGTCCCAAATTAAATATCTAATAAAATATCTGTAAAATTTTAAGTAAATTTCTAACGAGTGTTTCCACTCTTTGATTAAACATTTGAAATCAGTATTAAACACGCTCGGTGGCGCATGAAGTAAAATTTCGAGTTTTGAAAAGCCTAAATAAATAAATGAATAAAATTCGATCGATTTGAGCTTTAAATAAAAATATTTGAAAAATTATAAAATCGACGAGATAATTTTCAAATGATAAAAATCTTGAAAAAATTTTCATAAATCGACGAAAATCTTAAAATGTTGAACATTTCATTAACGTTTCTTAAATTGATAAAAATCTCGAAATATTAAAAAATTCACGAATATCTCGAAATATTATAAAGACTAACGATCATCTCGAAATATTAAAAATCTCATGAAATTATCAAATTGAAAAATCGACTAATAATTTAAATTTTAATTAACAGTATATTTTGAACGTTACACTAAATCAGTGTTATTGTGCGCGTGGCGCATGAAGTAAAATTTCGAGTTGAGAAAAGCCCGAATTTGGATTTGGACGCTTCCGCGTCCAAATCCAAATTCTTGGGGATTTTCTCAACTCGAAATTTTACTTCATGCTTAGTCTGGGAGTGGAAGACACACGTTCGACAATTATCAATAGCTTTTTCAAAGACTTGCATTCATTAAAATCTTGACGGATTTTAAGATATTTGTAAAATATATACTTTTTCAAGATTTCCAAGGTTTTCGTTAATATTCAAATTCGGTTATTGTTTAATGTTTCTGTTTAGAAAAACCTAAATAAATATATGAATAAAACTCGATCCATTTGAGCATTAAATAAAAATATTTAAAAATTTAAAAAATCGACGAGACAATTTTGAAATGATAAAAATCTGAAAAAAATTTTTATAAATCGACGAAAATCTTATGTTGATAATTTTATGAACATTTTTTAAATTGATGAAAATCTCGAAATATTAAAAACCTCACGAATATCTTGAAATATTATGAAAACTCATGAATATCTCGGAATATTAAAAATGTCATAAAATTTTACAAATGAAAAATCGACTAAAACTTTCAATTTTAATAAACAGTATATTTTGAACATTACACTAAATCAGTGTTTTTATGCGCGTGGCGCATGAAGTAAAATTTGGAGTTGAGAAAAGCCCGAATTTGCATTTGGGCTCGAAATTTTACTTCATGCTTAGCCTGGGAGTGGAAAACTCTCGTTTAAGTCTTTTATAATTTCTAATAAGCTTTCTTTTTCTTGTTCTGTGTAATTCTGTCCTATTCTACGGTTATTCTCCATAATTATAGGGAATTATACTAAACTTCCAATTTGATTTACAATTCAATTTGAAAGATTGACAACTCAATTTTAAAAACTGGTGGTTTCAGCTATCGCCACAATAAAAATGTATAATTTTGGTCGAGAATCCACTAATTAAATTATTTATTTCTAGAATTGCTACTAATTTGGTAGGTTTGCTTTATAATACGCAATTTTATTTGCCCATTAGTTTACTACGTAAATAAATTTACTCCACAAATAGTTATCTAATGATTCATTAATCGTTTATAATACAGGGCAATAATAAAATGGCGAGAAATTGATATTGTTGCATTTCTGGCACAATATTGAGGTACATCTTTTAATTTCATAATATTAATTTCAATGAAAAGATTAAAATTTACAATCTGGCAACCTGTGTTTTTGTTACTACACGGAAATCTTGGCGTTGCTATAGTAACATAATGCTTAATTCAATTTTTACTGAGTAAGTCAGGACAGCGTTGCCATTTTCTTCTTTAGTTTTCAACAAATCTCTCCTAATGGATGCATTTGACATTGATTTATTAACAAATGAATACTATTTGTACTCTAGCTGGCCAAGGTTGTAGCCAGGAGGGGGAGATATGGGGGTTCAAAACACCTCCCCTCACCGAAATTTTCAAAATTTAACATTTTTTACAATGTAAAAGCTGCCCCGTTAGGTCAAAAATAGTTTTATTTCCATTAAAACCCCTTCTGAAATGTTTATATCTGCCCAGACATTTTTTTTTGCCTACAGCCTTGTCGCTGACTTCCATTAAAATGTGTATCTGTTGATTTTGATACACCCAATATATGGGGGTATGTATACTTTAAAGAAAAAATCATTGTATGAATATTAATTGCGTATATTTTGATTTAAATGAATGTGCATTTTGTCGTCATTTATATGTTAATTATAACTTGTAGCAATAGCTTCCTATTCTATTTTAATTTCGACTCTAAATTTCCTTTTAAAAAAAGTGTATTATTATGAATTGCTCGCAACGCCAATTAACTCACTATATAAAAGGGCGTTGCAAACGACAGACGTGACTCTAATTAAAAAACATTACGTACACATGCACACACAACAAGCGCAAGTGTACACATAATTCAATCCGTATCCAACAAATATTTTAATTAAACGAAACGCCGGAAATCAGAAATGCCAGCGAGACTGCCGGCAAATGAAATTCCTGATACTCCTTTGACCGTCGCCGTTCCGCTAATTCGAATGTGATACATTGAAATAGTTAACCCCTTATTATCCGAACCGGGCGGGTTTGGGGATGGGATTAGTCGGATTCCTCGGGAATAATCCCAGTCGAGATTATTTAAGCGTGTCACCCAATTTGCTGAGCCAGTAACCGTGTAGATGTGGAAGTGCCGTTCCGGAGAAAATTAAGGATTTTGTTTGCTCGAAAACTGAGGAGGGATGGGGTAGCGGAGGGTACAAGGAGAGCGAGTTCATGTTTCACAAGCTCAACCGAGTCAACATCATTAATATTATTAATCAAGGGCGGCGCGCGGTGGATTTGTTCCGTTCGGAAGGAATACGAACGGGGGGTGGGATTTTGCACAATTGCTACAATTTGGTAGACGTTAAATGATAATAATGAACGCTTATTTCTTCCGCAAATTGCTCGCTGGAATTTCTTATTAAATTTATTTGTACATTTCAAACATTTTAAATGCCAATTGAATTTATTGGTACATATTTTAGGGAGAATTACAAATGTTGAGAATGTAGGTTATTTCTGAATTAATATCAAATTTATATTATATTGAAATCAGGCACGGATCCACTGAACGGGGTAAATGGGGGAAATTAAACGAAAAACTTGTTATGTATTTGTAATACTTGTTATTTAAATGATGGTTAAATATAAAAAAGATAATTTTTTTTTTATTGTATTTGGCTTTTGCCTGGCCTTGGGAACTTGCCCATTAGCCAACATCATTTATTTATATTTGTATTTTTAATTGTTAACATTACAATTTGTAGTATGCTATTATTTCATACGGACAAACACTCACATTCATACCACACCCAGGGTCACGACGAGAAATTATTTTTAAATAAAGTCTCCCCGTGCACGGGAATCGAACCCGAGTTTGTGGCTCGCCGAGCGATACAGCCCGACGACGTTACCGCTCGGCCACCACCTGCCCAAAAAGATAATATCATAACAAAATGTGTATAATAATTATTGTAGTATTCTCTTTCTTCACTGATTAATTTTATTTACTAAATGTACATTTTAAACACTATGTGTTCATTCTCAATAGTAATACAATTGTATTACTATTGACGAATATTGAAAATGTGTATATGTGTAAATTAGTAAATAGTAAACATTTGCAGAATGTATTGACGTGAGAGTCAAACATAAAAGGTAGGTGTATTTTAAAATTGACATTAAATCAGTGTTTTATACGCGTGGCGCATGAAGTAAAATTTCGAGTTTAGAAAATCCTGAAAATTTGGTTTGGTCGCGTAGCGCTACGCGCTACGCGACCAAACCAAATTTTCAGGATTTTCTAAACTCGAAATTTTACTTTATGCTTAATTAAGGAGTGGAATCAGTGGTCACGTATTTTTAAAAATCTAATTTCCTGAGGTCTAAAACGCAACTTTTTTTAGACAATAGGAAAGTAAATTAATAATTTTCACAAACTTCCTATGAGAAGAAGTTATGTTATAGGACTTTAAATCGCGTTCCCTTATTTCCTTTATCTAGATTTCTGAAATCTTTTTGTAGTAAACTCCAGAAATGTAGGTAATTATTTAAGTGCACCGCATAACTAACGGCCACTATCTCCTCTCGATCGCTGCCGTCTAGTCCTCTCCACTGAGTTATGCCTGTTTACGTACCCGAGTTGTCCATTCCAACCGGTCGAGTCCCCGAGATGCGATCCCTTTTTGCCATTCTTATTTGCGAATTTCTCAAATCGGAATCCAGCAAGCAGTTCTCCTTGTGTGTGTGTGAGTGAGTGCAATTGGCGTCCGCCGCGCCGCTCCGTTTGTTGTACGTGTAATTTATTCCAATGGCTCTATAGACTCTCTACTGCTGGACTTACGGGCAATTACGTAATCGGAATTCCGCGCGCCTTTTCCAAAAATTTATACGTTTCACCTGTGGATTCGGGAGGTTGGCTGGCTGGTGTGTTGTACGTATGTACGTGCGGGAACACGGACATAAAGATGGGCGGGTGTAAATGGGAAAAGATATTCTAATGTGGCGAATGTAAAACGAAATCACGCCGAGAGAGACTTTCGTGCCGAACGGGTCACGCATCTTGACCTCGGCGAGGCACCGTCGTGATCCCGACACTAACATTTGCATCCATTCCGTTCAGAGTAAACACCGTGGAATTAGAGACGTTTATCAATTGTTTGCTTTTCAAGATCTATTATTTGATTCTGATTGTACCCTCTTATAGAAAGGAAAATTATCACATTTATCTTTTGATCAGATACGTGGAATTATGTGGATCTACAAAAGATTGGACGAATCCATGGCCGTCTTATGATATTTGGAGCCTCTGGGTTACTAACAATAATGCGCTCCTCGTTATAAGAAAACACATGGGAAGGAAAGTGGGGTGACCAATGATGTTTTATAAAGGCCTTAGAAAAAGAAAACTAAAATATAGTGGAATTGGGAAGAGATGTCCTATGACTCATTGATGTGGAATGTGTGGTGCAAATTTTTTAGAGAGTATGTCGACAGTTGTATCTGCTACGACTTTTCCTAGTTGTATCAAATTTTGACGTTACACGACAATATTATACTGTTTAGGTCGCGGGTATATTAGTGTTATTTCTTTTAGAAAAGCTTAAAATCATAATTTATTATGATTTTTTTCTTTTGAGTATACATATCCCAATTATGTGTAGTAGATTTTTAAATATCCGTTCTTTTCTTAAAAGAGGTCTATTTGAAGTTTAAACGAGAGTTTTCCACTCCCAGGTTAAGCATGAAGTAAAATTTCGAGTTTAGAAAAGCCTGAAAATTTGGTTTGGTTCCGAAGCGACCAAACCAAATTTTCAGGCTTTTCTAAATTCGAAATATTACTTCATGCGCCACGCGATTAAGACACTGATTTCAAGCGAAGTTTACCCGTTCACAATATTTCAGTGCTTTCAATGTGTAATACGCGTGGCGCATGAAGTAAAATTTCGAGTTTAGAAAAGCCTAAAAATTTGGTTTGGCCGCTCCGCGCTTCGCGCTACGCGACCAAACCAAATTTTCAGGCTTTTCTAAACTCGAAATTTTACTTCATGCTTAGTCTGGGAGTGGAAAACACTTGTAAACTTCAAATTGGACTCTTTAAAAAAAGCGTATGCATATGTATATCTAACAGAAAATTCCTTATATGTATACATAAAAGATAAATTCCCTGTATTAACAGATTAATACGATTACTATTTACTAAATCGACTGAATGCACATTCGATTCAGCTAACATTTTCGTGTGAGCTTACACAAAATCAACCTAAATGCATTATTTATTTCTATAAATACTTGAACTGTTTAGTAGATGTGGAAATTGGAATTATACCACTTAAACGCACATTTAAAACGACTGTGCACATTAATTAAATTGATTATGTGTTGTAGAGTTTTAAATATTCATTGTTTTCTTAAAAGAGGTCAATTTTAAGTTTAAACGAGTGTTTTCCACTCCCAGGTTAAGCATGAAGTAAAATTTCGAGTTTAGAAAAGCCTGAAAATTTGGTTTGGTCGCGTAGCGCGAAGCGCGGAGCGGCCAAACCAAATTTTCAGGCTTTTCTAAACTCGAAATTTTACTTCATGCGCCACGCGTACAAGACACTGATTTCAAGCGATGTTTACCCGTTCATTTTATTTCAGTGCTTTCAATGTTTAAAATGCGTGGCGTATGAAGTAAAATTTCGAGTTTAGAAAAGCCTGAAAATTTGCTTTGGCCGCTCCGCGCTTCGCGCTACGCGACCAAATGAAATTTTCAGGCTTTTCTAAACTCGAAATTTTACTTCATGCTTAGTCTGGGAGTAGAAAACACTCGTTCTAAGCTTCAAATGGTACTCTTTAAAAAAATGCGTATGCATATGTGTACCTAATAGAAAATTCTCTGTATGTACACTTTAAAGAAAAATTTCCTGTATTAACAGGAATTATACTACTTAAACTCACATTTAAAACGATTGTGCACATTAATTAAAATGATTGGTGGCTGGGTTTTTGCAAATTTAGTTTTACGAAAACATTATTAAAATGTGACGTTTAACCTCAAAATTTTAAAGCTGCATACTGGAACGTAAGTTTTCGCATGTTCCATCTAGAAACCATAGCAAATATATTATGAAGTTTTCTGTCTTTTTTTACACACGTAATCTGATGACATCAAACTATTTTTGTATCACATGCATTGGTGTACAAAGCACTACAAATCAAGGAAACCATGGGACACTTCTCGTGAATTGTACCTTACATTACCAAATAAACAAATAACAAAATAATACGTATTTAAAATATACAATCAATGATAAACATTTTTAACAAAAAAAAAACAAACAAAAAACTGAAACAAACTATATAAATCAAAAATAAATCTAACATATACAGGGTTCGGTAAAATCCCGGGACAGCGCTGTAGTTTTTGATTGCCTGTATATATTTTCTCAAAAATGTTCACACTTATACAGTTTTATAGAAACTACATTGTGAGATGGTTTAGAACTTCCCCAAGTTTTTGGGATGTTATGTGGGAAGAACTACTTGAGGTTTAATTTATTTTATAGAAAATAAGAAAAGATACACATTTCTGTAAACCACAAGCCATTATGTTGGTTTGTTAAAAAGTTATTAAGGATTAGGTACCTACGAATTGTTGTCACCATTTGCTACTCGAAAAGCCTTCTAATTTTTGATCGTTTCGATTAGCAAATGGGCAGGATTATCGGATCCAACATTTGCCTGATGTTCTTGTTGTTCTGACCATGACTCTTTCGTGTTTTGTTGCTCCTGCTCCTCCTATTATGTTTGTATATTTTTTTCCTTCTTATTTAGTTGTTGGGCATTACGTTCTTTTTTCTTTGGCATGTTACTGACGCTTCTTCTTTTTCTATCTTATTTAGTTGTTGGGCATTACGGTCTTCTTTATTCTTTGACATGTTACTGACGGTGCTTTATTATTGAACGTTTGGTTTATATCCCTGAATTTGAAAGTACGTATGTAGAATAAGTAACACAAATTCAACCTTCAAATGTTTGTTAAATTTTGTCTCTTCAGAAAGCGCGGCTTGATATAAGTAGGCATCCAATGAAAAATGCTTAATTAACTCCCCCATTATAACAAGATTTTTTTGTTAAAGTAACCGTTTGCCATTAATAAAGTAAAAAAAGTAATTGTGAAATGACTAATGTTTGCCCCAATTTGTGGTTTGTAGGCGCCCGTTGCTAATGGCGTACATGACGATCGGTTAAATTGATTTGAGTGCGTGCAAAAATGCCGACCCTATAATGCTGGCGCCCTTAGCTATACACGATTCCATTTGTTTCTGGATCTCGCCTAGCTATGGAAAAGTGACAGTTTAAGTATTGTAAATGGGGCTGGTTGTGTTTTAAATCAGGGTTTTTAAATGTCACTGTCAGATGTTCGATTTTAAGGTTATAATTTCTGACTATTGGGATCTTACACTGTTGCCTGTTTTACACATTTTCAGATATAAAAGGATAATAATATGCAGTTTTAAGATTAACAAAATTTACTACTTGGTTTTTGTACATACAAACACAGCAATAATATTGTATATAACAAATATAATGAATTCGGCTCTGCAAACTTATTTCGTAATCCATTTGTATTTCTCGCTTGGGTCTTCCCGTTAACACATTTTGATCAACTCCATCCATCCACCTTAATTTTGGTCATTCTCTCTTCTGTTGGCCCTCAGTATTTTTTTGTAGAATTGCAAATTTATTCCCACCCTCTTGTGATACAGATAATTTCCATGTCAAACAATTTTTAAGCCCTCATTCCACTTTTATTATTTAGTCAAGAGAACCTGCATCTGAATCTTATGATGTTTGTTCTGAGCCAGATTTCCCAAGCGAAATAATAAAAGGAGGAATGATTTCAAAAGAAAGGTCCCCCATGTGTTTTGTCCAGTCATCCGAAATAAGTTTTTCACAATGATCACAGAAATTTTGCCACATATCGGATGTACATTTTGAGAGAGACTCAAGCCATAAATTCTGAACACGATCCTTAGATGGTTGCTTAGAATTTATGTGCTTATTGTAGTAAGTCTTACAAAACCCCCATGCCATTTCAATTGGATTGTATTGACAATGGTATAGCGGTAATCTAAGAACTTCGTGCCCGTTCTTTCTCAAAATGTCATCAACTACGTAAATTTTGTCATTTAATCGAAAAGGTATAAATAAAGCCCATAGTTCCTATTTGGTTAATTTTGGATTGAATTTTACATTGTGTTTAAACAACCACTCCTGCATTTCGCATTTCTTACAAGAAAATGAAGGAGTTTTGTCTAATTGCACAGAATGGTATGCAGCATTATCCATAATAACTACACATTTCCCTGAAAGCTTAGCCAAAGCAGGAATAAGTTGATTAACCACCCAATTTTGAAAAGTATTACCATCCATTGTGGCATGGTAATCTCGGTCATTGTTTTTCGAATGTAATAAAAAATCGCACCCATCCAAAAACCCACCCCTATACCCAGCATGTAGAATGGTGAAGCGTTTGCCTTCATTTTTGAATTTAGTTGGATTACTTTTTATATCCGTTCCATGTACCCAGCGTCGAACCACGGATCCATTCTGATATATATCCATGTTTCATCCAGGTATACGAATTAGATATCTTCACTGGAATTTTGATACTGTAAAAATTTTCTAAGGAAATAATTTTAGCTGCAACAACATGTTTTTGTTCACAGAGAATTTTGCGCCCATTAATTAATTTGAATTTATACCCCATACTTTTAACAACCCTATAAAGTGTTGTTCTACTCCCACGGAACTCATAATTTTCTTTCATATCATTCAAAAGATCTCTCAAAGTAAAATACTGATTTCTAGAGTTATATTGCCAAATTAGTTGTTGCAGATCTTTTTTAGCTAGGTGATTCCAAAAATGGCTGTTTTTAGATCGTTTGCCAGAAGTAGTAGATTTCAATTCGTCAGGTCTTTGTCGTAAAATTAATTGTAATTATCTTTAATTAAATATATATGATAATTAAAATACTAGACATACCCCAAAAATATCTATTAAAATCGTAATAATATTGTGATGCTGTAGATTTGGATTACTTTGCCTAAAATGTTTGTAGGATTTCAGAATTTGTAACCTTTTTGATTCAGAGATAATCTTTGGCATGTTAATATTTAATATGTGCCTGAAATTATTTTTCACTTTGACATTGACACAGCATTACAACACTAGATTAATTTGAATAAATAATAAAATGCTCGAAGAAGCGACCGCGTGGCGAAATAATTGTTGCAAGATTAACAATAATCCTCTTGAAAATTAAAAAGAGGAGTACTTATGATATCATAAATTATTGCAACACTGTTAAAATAAGGAATCAGGAGTGGCAACTAATAAAAAATGTAAATGTTGATACTGCAACATAACAACACGAAAGCATGGCTAGGCGAGATCCAGAAACAAATGGAATATATTATATATTACAGCTGAAAATACAAACAACTTAAATACTGCCTCACTCTGCACTGGACTAATTATAATCTATCTGTAAATATTGTGATGATGTGTGAACAGTTTGTTTTGGCTTACTATTTACAACCAACAAACATGCAGAAGTAGCCTTTATGTAAAAAATGGATGGCTTCCCCTGATCTACTCTCTTGAGAAATGTCGATATTACTAATATCTTTGCTACTGTCCCTAATTGATTTGGGCAAAGCTTATCATCATTGAAATAAACTCTAAAATACCTCTGCTAATGCTTACTAAAAAGCAATTTCCTGTTAGAATACAAATACGTTTACGAGGTAGGGGTAACAGCAGCACCAGCAGCAGCACAGCAGCAACAAAAAACGCACCGTGAGAACAAGGGACGAAACGAGCGGCCTAATGGAATCAATTTGTCGCCGCCGATGAGGAACACAACCGGAAACGACGCTACACATCTTATAAATTTGAACGTGCCCGCCCGGAATTAACCCCGCATTCGTTGAGCGCACGATGATTAATATATAGATATATATACAGATATATATGCCCGCCTAATTACACTAATCAAACCGGAATACAATACGCTTAGTTAGAACAGGCAATTAGCATAATTGACATAGAGTAGATTCAGCGGCGGACAATGCTGCCGTCAGTGCACAACGATGGAATGGCTAGCTTAGACAAGGATGGGCAATGCACTATCTATTAACAATACATGTTGATAGGATTTAATTTAAACAATGTATCTTCAAATATATACAGATGTACATACAAATATAGAAATGGATACAATTATAAATGAAAATTTTAAATCAATGGAAGTGTTGCGCCAACAGGCAAGATCAAATGGTTTTACCAAAAAATATCAGATTTTTTACTGGTTTGCCGATAATACAATTCCTAATTTCTTGAATTAATTTCTCATGTGGCACTTGGTGAAACATATTAGAATATGTAAAGTTATTTAAATTAAAAACACTTGGTATTGTTTCACAAATTAAAACTTTATTCCGACTTGTTTCGGTTTGTTAGACCATTTTCAAAGGAATGTAACACATTCCTTTGAAAATGGTCTAACAAACCGAAACAAGTCGAAATAAAGTCTTAATTTGTGAAACAATACCAAGTGTTTTTAATATAAATAACTTTACATGTACAATTCCTATGTGATATACCCTATTTTTTTTGTTATAGGTAAATAACTACCATCATTAACGGTGTCAGTGTTTCTTAATAATCGACTTATTCGGTTATCGTTTCGTGATTATTCCTATCATTGTTTAAAATATATTTTAGGTAACGCGGTTTAATATTCTTTAACTTTGTTGTCCCTGCTAAGAACAAAAACATCGCAGTTGTCCCTGATCAAAAAATATCAAGAACTACTGCGTTAGAAGCTTTAAAAACAATGAATAGCGGAAAATGTATAGCTTCTGCATCAGGATATGTATGCTTAAAAGAAAAGTTCCCTGTATAGATGTTATGATTAATAAATTTTCAAGTAATATTGCAAACATTATCGTCTATAATGGTAGTTTGATATAATTGTAAAAATCCTCTTGAATATATCGAATATGTATGTAAAGGTGAGATATAATTTCCATGAAACACATTAGCGTTCAATTAAAGCCGGGGATTACATCAACAAGTTCATCGCGCGGTGTATTGATTGGGCGTAATATATCTTTGCGTTTCAAGAGGCCATTACTCAGAGCGTATGGTTGCCTCCCGAGCACACCGAGCACCTCATCATGCTCGTAATTAGTAGACATGATCCGCTCCGCGGGCCCTTATAAATAAGATATTATCATAATTAGCCAATAAAGATTATTTCACTCCACTATTCCATAATCACATTAATTAACCGATAATTGGCGCAATTAGCCCCATGTTATTATGTCCTTATCACCGCAGGGCGGACACTCCACGCCTCCTTCCCTTATTCCCTTATAGTTATTTCCGCGATTTCGTTAATCTCCTCCCGAATATTTGGAAATCATTAACAATAAATTGGTGGGGCCCATTATATTTCACGCTTACACGGAATGTGGCTGAATAGCTCGATGGCCGGCTTGGCTTGCATTCCGCCGCCCCCTCCCGACGGCAAACATTGCCGCCCCCGCATTATTATTGCTGACCGAGCCGTTGAAATAATAAACAGGCCTCTATCGACACAATGAAGTGGAATGAGGAGGCCGCCCTTCGTTTTTGGGGTGGGAGGGGGTGTTGTGTGATTAAATTTGCAGTGTCTCCCTCCATCCTTCCCTTCGTTCTCAACCGAACACTACGGGCGTAATCCGTGTGCGTACATATTTCTTCGAATACCTGAATGAGCGGTAAATTCTCGTTATAATCAAGATTAACCAAACAATTCACCCTCTTTATTACATATTTTCGTAATTAAATTCGCCTATCTAAATGGTAGAGAAATAACTATTATATAAGAAGTATTTAGAAAACATAATTGAATGCAATACTGGAACAACGTTGTAGATGCCAAAAATTGTTTGGTTAAGAAATTAAAAGAAAATGATCGATTGCTTTATTAATAAGGTAAATATATGCCTAATATGACTAGTAAAGAAAGAACCTAACCATATGATAGGCACTACAGACTTGACCACATACAGAATTGTGATTTACGAGCATATTTTCCTCATTTCAATCAAACAACGTTGTACATCCATGTCAGTTACAACATTGTTTTACGGAACTAAGGCGGTTACAACGTAGTTTTAAGATTAAAAATAAAGTACAAGTGAAAATAAAAAACGTATTTCTATTAATCAAATGAAACAACAATAAAATACAGTACATATTTTTAGACATCGCCCTTAATATTTTCATCGAAATTAACATATTTTAGTGGAATATAATAATAATCCTTTATTTGCATAATAATAACATTCAACAAAAAAATATATAAAGGTACATATTAGTGTAAAATTAGGAATATAATTACACGCACATTTGTGATAAGTTGGCAAGTTTTTCTTTTTTGATTGGAAGAGGTCCTTTATGCGCTTCCCTAAGGACGTCCAGGGTTACTTCAATTGTCGCCTTCTTGGGTGATTTTAGCGAATAAAATATCCATGGTTGAATTGTGTTGTGAGATTTTCTTGTCCGGATACTGTTCGGGTCATCCAATGTTATTTGTATCCACACTCCCTGTGTTATTTTGCATTTAAAATCTTTTCATATTGAATTTTCTGCATCGGTAAAATTAAAAAAAATGTTTGATGCATATAAATAACTCCGAAGGAATTGTTTACTTTTGATTTTGCGATTACATCTGTCCACTAAAAGTGCACATAAATCGAGGAAAGTTTTTTCATCCGTTCTATCAGAGCAAAGTCACTGTCACATGGTAAAAAACTGTGTCCACTAACCAAAAACTTCTGCTCCACTGGGGCAAAGTATTTTTCTCTCAGTAACAGTCGGAGCAATGTTATCATTTGCCAGTTGTTATTTTGGCCCACACATCTGTCGGACCAAACAACAAGTTCCTTGACCAAGACGGTGGATTTTACTTTCATTTTCGATTTTCGGGAGAATAGAAGCCGTGATGGCACATACAACGTTGGTCCACAAAATAACCAAACTCGACTAATCGAAATGTCCTAAAAAAACCACCAGAAAAGGTTCCTATGCCTCCACTATTACGTCGGTGGATTGTTTAGGTCGCAGACAACGTTCTTCCGCGGAAATACCGCTTTTACACATATTGACTGTTACAACGTTGTTCCAGCATAGGGTTCAGTTTTTGAATTGTATTCTAAAATGGACGAGATTTCGATGAAATTATCAGAAAGGCACTAAAATATTACAATAATTAGAGATGATTTGACAAGGAAAAGTATTGGAAACCTTAAAAAGGATTATTTATTTATTTTTTTTTAACAATTTCATGATGTTAATAAAGGATTCCTTGATTTAGCTTGAAGTAAAATGTAATGCTTAATCAAGGAGTGGAAACACACGCTTAAAATTGACCTAGTTATACAGATACATATCGTAATATGTATACTTAAAAGAAAAATTATCAGAATGCATTTCATTAAAATGAGTATTCAAAACTGTTTAGAGCATTGCTCACTTGGTAACAAAATATAACTGAGCTAAGAAACATTAGATTTTATCGATCATTATTTGACGTTTTTCAAATTGCATATACAGTTCAATTCAATAAAAAAACATACAAATACTGAACCCGATTTCGACAGTATTTCGCTAATGTGATTCGTGATTTACTCAAAACTGCATAATTAGACTATCAAATTTGAAACATTTACCATAGCAACCACTCGAATTATAATCCACATTTATAATGTAAAACAGTAAGCGTGCGCTTTTTTATTAAATAGAACTATACCTACACTGAAATAAATAATATACAAGGTGTCCTGTTAATGTAGGGAAATGGCTTAACTATAGCTTCCTGGGATAAGAATATGATGATTTAACACAACTTTTCTATATTCAAAAATTTACGGCTAAGCCGGAATAAGTCTTTAAAGTTCAACAAAATATTATTAATTTTATTTGTAAAGATTTATGTTCGATTTGACTAAAATTTATTATAGTTGATTATCATAATATGACATATTATTTAAGTTATTATGGTCATCATTGATTGATAAGAAGTATAACATAAAATAACAACATAAAAACTAAAATATGTTTTTACTGGAACAACTTATAAAAATTTAAAAATGTTGTTTCAAAGATTGGATTATTTTAAAGCTTTTTTGTCTGTTGATAATATTTTATATCTTGTACGGTTTTGCCACAGAAATATAAAATATGAATATGGTATCCTCAATTTCCTTGGCAAAATTCTAATACAAGCAACATAAAGTGAATTTTTCTATTAAGTAAACATATGCATAATCTGCAAATTTTCCGACATTCATTGCTTTTTAAAAGAGTTCATTTTGAAGCTTTAAACAAGTGTTTTCCACTCCCAGACTAAGCATGAAGTAAAATTTCGAGTTTAGAAAAGCCCCGCGTGGCGCATGAAGTAAAATTTCGAGTTTAGAAAAGCCCAGAAAATTTGTCTCGGGTCGCTGCGCGACCCGAGACAAATTTTCACGGGGCTTTTCTAAACTCGAAATTTTACTTCATGCTTAGTCTAGGAGTGGAAAACGCTCGTTTAAAGCTTTAAATCGAACTTGAAAAGAAAAAAACAAGGAATATCTAAATATTTACAGAAAATAGGCTGAATTTGGAATACGTATACTGAAAAGAAAAACTCTCTGTATCTGTTTGCTTCGGAGGAATTTAAATAATTATAAACCATAATGAAGATAACAATTAATTTTCAAAAAAGACTCGTTAATTGATATTATACACAATTGACGTTTGTTAAACATTGGCGGCGACAAAGAACAAACATGTATTTTTAATCACCGGAAAAACTGGACTTTGTTTTTACTAAATAATAAAAAATAATATATTTGCATTTTATTTTTTTGTGGCAAAACCGTACAAGATATCAAATTATTAACAGATAAAAAAGCTTTGACATGAGCTAATCTTTCAAGATGTATTTTTTAAATTTTTATAAGGTGCGCAATAAAAACAGTTTAGTTTTTATGTTGTGGTACTATTGTTTTTTATACTTACTGTCAACTAATGATGACCATAATAACTGAAACGATGTGTTATATTATGATAATCAACCAAAATACATTTTAGTCGGATTAAACATAGCATTCAATTGTTATAAATAAAATTAATTATATTTTTTTGAATTTCGAAAATGTGGGGAAATTACTTAACCACAAATTCTTGGGATCAAAATATGATGATTTAACATAACTTATCTATATGCAAAAGATTACGGTTAAGTCGGAATTAGGCTTAACTGTAAACTTTTGGATATAGATAACTTATGTTAAATCATCATATTTTGATCCCAGGAATTTATGCTTAAGTAATTTTCTCACATTTACGAGACACCCTGTATCTATATACGAACCTGGCAAGTAACGTGTTTATATCAAATATTCTAATAAGTTATGATGTTTGATTTAAACACGTTACTTGACGTATATATTTTTTTCAGTGTACTGGTTCTAGAACAACTCAAAATATTGTTTATATTTAATAAGTTAAATATTTATAAAATATCGACAACGCTTATTACGTTTCACCAAGCGATATCCTTGTTATAGGAATTAATTACCAATTACCCTGCCGCTCGAAAATTAAATAACGCCCTATGATGGCGAACATAATCGTTATCGCCGTTCCCTCCCCCGGCTCAAAAGGAGAGCAGACTGAAAACGTTCGGTTATAACATAATAATCAACGCAGTGTTCTAATGATTACATTTATTAAGTGGTAATTAGTGTTCACGGTTATTAAATTCGCGAGATCTCTCGCGCGCGGATGACAATGATGGTATTATTGAGAGAAAGGTCGTGACTAGACTTGGTTTTTGGTTTGGGAGCGAGGGAGGTTGTGGGAGGAGGGGGGAAGGGAGTTGCAGGGCCTTGGGATAAGTAAGTCGCAATGACACAGAAATAGTTACATCCCAGATGTGAATGCTTAATTAATGAAAATTCCACCGGAATAACTCCCAGCTAAAGACAAGAGGCGAGCGCTGCTAATTATTCCACTCTCGTAACTTAATATTTAATTTTATCACGGCGCGCAGTAAATTTTAGAGATAGAATTTATTATTTTTGATGAAAAATTACCCTACTGGGACAGCTTATTTATTAATATAATAAACAGTTATCAAATTTCCTAATTATTATAACAAACCACTATTTGCAGATCCTATATTATTATTATTATTATTTATTTTCCCAACGGATAAATTGAAGTATTCAAATACAGGGAACTTAATATTATATAATGCTATGCTACCTAATTTTTGAACATACAGTGTTTGAAAGTAATAAGTGATTTATTTAAACTAAAATCAAAGTGGAAATGAACTTTCAAATATTAAGTGCCTCAACAATTAAGTTATCAAAAAATTTACAGTATATGCATCGATATATGTACGCGTATACTTAAAAGAAAACTTCCCCATATGTGTACATCACGTTACTAAGAGGAACAGCAATATCCGTAACAAATTAATAAGAACGCTATATCACATCACATCACAGGTATCCGAGCCTTAAGAGAGCCGAGGGGGAGAAAAGCGCGAGCTACGTTGTTTACAAAAGCTCCCTTCCGGCGCCGTAAATGAATTTCCATTGTAGCTGATGATATAAGGGCTCAGCATCATGTCGCTTTTGATATGACTACGATACCGCCCCATTCATACCATTTAATACCATGGTCACGTGTTGACACAGCACTCACATCAAACACATCTTTCGCGGAAGCGCGCGCAAATATTTACTCAATTTCGCGCATTCTTAATTAAAAGGATTTCAATTGGAGGAGCGGCGATTGCGTTGACGTGAGCATATAAGCGTATTCCCACTAGAGGGGGGGAGGGTGGTTTGTAAGAGCGGGGAGGAGAAGGGAGTGGACTTGGTGTGGTTATCACTGAAGTTGGCACGTTAATTAAGGAAACCATCCGGGCTTAGCCCGCAACTTCATCTCCCCAATCGTTTGATCCTTAATCATTGGAATCATAAAGTACGATTCTAATTAAGGGACCGACATGGATTCCGTTCAAGTTTTTGACGCGGCGACGGAATTATTGCGTACTTTAATTGCCGCCCCGTGCACTAAATTATCGCGCAATGCTGAGATAATTATAATTTAACGTTTCGCTTTGTTGTTTTATTCATCACAAGGAAGTTCCTACTGTTTATGATTTTATATTGAATAATATACGAGTCGCAAATAATCTATGAGTTAAGTTAATAAACTCAATTAGTGGTTATTTAATAAAAATACATAGAGGTATAAAACATATTAGTTATCAATTCATTATACGAAATAGAAAGCCACGTAGTCTATAAAGGTCTCAAAAATTTGATGTTATTATGATTCTCTTTAGTAATTTTTAATATACAGGAACATATTCCTTTAATTCCACTACCCAACAGCCATTTTGTCCTTGGGACTAGACCGGAATTTTTCGATTGCTTGGGTGTAATAAAGTACCGAAATCGCGATGAAACCGCCGAGACTTTGGTTTTGAGGTTAGGATTCGCAAAAAACCTTTTTTTTTACTTTTTCACTATAACTTTGGAACAAAGCAAGATAAATTGAATCTGATAATACTGCTTGGAAGCTTATACCCAGGGCATACATATACATTTGATATATAAATGACCTTGGTCGGATAATCAAAACTCTAATTAAAAAAAAAATCCGTAAAAAAACCGCAAAAATCGCGTGTTTTGAAACATTTTTGCGATTTCAATCGATTATAAAAACAAAAACTACGCTAGATAGCTCAGATCAGTTTCGCTGACCTGAAAGCCTATTAAATGGGCTACAATTTCTGTATGGAACATCTCTGAGACTTAATGAGAAGTCTTCGAAATAATGGGTTTTGTTTGAAAAAATCGCGAAATTTGCAATTTGTTTGGTCTTTTTCCCTTTCAAATAGAAAATTCCACAACACATTTAAAATCTGTCGTAACCATTCAAATGCCTATTAAAAAGGCTACAATTTCTACATGGCACACCTCTGTTACGTGTTCAGAAGTCTTGTAAACATTAATTTGTGTTTGAAAAAATCACGAAAACTGCATTTTTTCGAATTTATTTTTCATTATTCATCAATATTTTATGGTCTTTTTCTCCTTCAATTATAAAATTCCACAACACATTTAAAATCTGTCGGATGCATTTGAATGCCTTTAAAAAATCTTGTTTGTAATGTAAAATTGAAACTGAAGCACGCAATAAAAATCTGCTTGTTGCATATGAAAGACTACAAAAATGCTGCAATTCAAACGATGTTGGTCAAGTTATTCGAGTTATTAAGTTATTCTAGTTATTTAAGTTATTCGATACATATTCCAAACATATCGATATATAAAATGTATACTCATTATATATTGGACCATATTTCAGCACACAACCTGGGCACCCCATGCAAATTTCGCGATTTTTTCAAACAAAACCCATTATTTCGAAGACTTCTCATTAAGTCTCAGAGATGTTCTATACAGAAATTGTAGCCCATTTAATAGGCTTTCAGGTCAGGGAAACTGATCTGAGCTATCTAGCGTAGTTTTTTTTTTATAATCGATTGAAATCGCAAAAATGTTTCAAAACACGCGATTTTTGCGGTTTTTTTACGGATTTTTTTTTTAATTTGGGTTTAGATTACCCGACCAAGGTCATTTATATACCAAATGTAGCCCTGGGTATAAGCTTTCAAGCAGTATTATCAGATTCAATTTATCTTGCTTTGTTCCAAAGTTATAGTGAAAAAAGTAAAAAAAAAGGTTTTTTGCGAATCCTAACCTCAAAACCAAAGTCTCGGCGGTTTCATCGCGATTTCGGTACTTTATTACACCCAAGCAATCGAAAAATTCAGGTCTAGTCCCAAGGACAGAGAAAAAGTCAAATTCTGTTGGCTAGTGTTCTCTTACGCCCGGTATAATCAATACATTTTAATGGACAGTTAAGCTTTAATGATATTTAAGAGTGAATATGCAGTATTACCAACCAGTTTAACCCATTAACGGCCGAGCAATTATAAAGTTAACTCTAAAAGTTGATTTTAGGTAAAATTCTACACTTCTTTTTATGATTTCTACGAATGACTTATTGTATTACATACTGTGCATTTTTCTTTTAAATATACATAATGAATACGCTGTAAATGTAAGACATTCGTCTATTTTGTATAAAATATGCAATATAATGTTTAGAACGAGTATTTCCACTCCCAGACTAAGCATGAAGTAAAATTTCGAGTTTAGAAAAGCCCCGCGTAGAAAATTTGCCGAGGGTCGCGCAGCGACCCGAGACAAATTTTCACGGGGCTTTTCTAAACTCGAAATTTTACTTCATGCGCCACGCGTATAAATTACTCAAATATTAGAAAGTTAGAAATACACTGAAAACATTTTTTGTTTAAATGAGTAATGATTGAGATATTTAAATAACAAAATATTTAGGTTTTTCTTCATACATTTTCAAGTCAAGTCGAATAATATAATATATAAAATTAACTTATTTAATAATTTAATTAACTTAAATTAATAATGTTGCATATATGCATCAATGGCGCCTAATGGGTTAAATGTCGTTTAGCGGATAAATACCCGTTAGCGTTTAATGTCGAAATTTCTCCCTGTAACAATTTGAGTGGCGATTTAACTTGACGTTTGTAATTTTAAGGTTAAATTACAGTGATTTCCGTTCGGTTGTTGTTATAAATACCCGTTAGCGTTAATAATCATGAATTCAATTTCGTCAAATTTCAACGGCGACTCTTTGGATGAAGAAATATTCAATTACGGACAAAAATATTCATATGAGTATGTATCTAACAAGCTTAGCCTCCTAGGTCACCTGACCTAAATCCCTTTGATTTTTATTTTTGGGGATACTTGAGAAGTTTAATGAACTCAACCGAAGTGAATACTAAGAAAGAGTTGCGAAATCGCGTACATGCTGCTACCGAGTTAATACTGCAACAATCTGATTTACGCCATGTGCTCAATTGTGCATTGAAAATGAAGAAAATTACTTCGATCACTTATTGTGATAATTTAGTTTAAGTTGCATAAATAATTCTTTATCTCTGGTAATAAAAAACTTTTTTTTTAATCCCCCATCTGTGTGTGATGGAAATATAATTACTGGCAATTATGCGTATAAGTCAAGAATTACCCTGTATAATAAGTATTTAATTAGATAATGATTTCGCTTTGTATCAAATAAATTAAGTAAATAGATTTTAGTTCTAAGTATTTGTAATATACATGATGGGGCCTAATGGTGGTCGGCAGGAAATTAGCTGCAACCTCCCGTCATAAAGCAGTCAGCGAACGCAATTACTCCCGGCATAGTTTACGTCGATATGTGAGCACGTCCGAAGCAGTGGACTCTGTTACGGAATTCCCACTGATTTACGGCCGGCAGGAGTGCATATAAACAATACGCCAGAAAAGATACGATATTCTAAAATATGTCCACCGTACCAAGTCGAGTACATCACGGACGTCAGATGCAGCAAAAGCTGGACTGGCCTGGACCGGTTGAGCAACTCGCGCTCGTTATATGTGCATGTGTGCGTGTGTATACTTAAATTAGGGTTTCGAGTTTAATAATAAATCCTACTTAAAAGTGATAAATTTTATAGGAGGGGAAATTGTTGTGGACTATTAATAATGCACAGAAGTAAAATGTACGCGCGCTGGGTTTGATTATTGTTGCGATAAGGGCTGTAGTCAGCTGTACACGACTTGGTGGAAGTAGAAATCTGGTAGTCGACTGATTAATGAGGAGTGTGATGCTACTGACTCGTGTTATTTATTTACACGGGCTACTGTTTGCTAACTGATATTTTTATGGGAGTTCACTAACCAGAGCCAAACAGAGTCATCACCGACACTGAACTTGTCTAGGCTATTCAAGTATATTCTATTTCTCTAATTTAATCAGTAAAATGTGTCCCAAAGTCAACTTAGTCCAAACTCTTTAATAGTTGAAATACACACATTAAATATACAGTAGTGGAAAAATATAGAGCAACTTTACTATATTGCTAAAATAAAATTTCTGATGTTACCTTTGGCCATAATTTGTCTGTAGATAAAAACATACGATATTTATAAATAGTTTGCTGATAAAAAATCCCCATTCTTCTTTCGTTGTTCCATTGGATATAAAAAAGAATATTTTAGAATGGAAATAAATAAAGCAACTTTTTCAATAACCTGATAAATTTGCAATGTATTTAGTTTAGTATAAGTTTAAATTCATAAGTTTAACGTATTTCACTTGTCAACATGCCCAGAGGCAAACATTTATCCGCTGATATTAAAAATCGGATTGTTGATTTATACAATAGTGGTCAAAAACAGATTACCATTGCAAACATGTTTATGTTAAATAAATCTATTGTGTCGCGAATAATTAAGCAATATCGTGTAAAGGGAGATACATCCGTCAAAAAAAAAATCAGGGAGACCTAGAAAAACCACTCACTTTACGGATAAACAAATTATAAAAATTGCCAAAACCGAGCCTTTTCTCGGATCTAACATGATAAAGCACCGTATATTTGAAGAACTTGGAGTAAATGTGACCTCTAGGACAGTGAGAAACAGACTACTAGAAGTTAAATTAATTGCTAGAAGACCAGCAAAAACCCATGTTGTCTAAGAAAATCAGACGATCCCGTTTAAGTTTTGCCAAAACGCATCAACACTGGACTGAGAATGACTGGAAAAAGGTTATCTGGAGCGATGAATCTAAGTTTTCTTTATTTAAAAGTGATGGTATTGTGTATGTAAGACGTCCTGCCAATGAACGACTCAACCCTAAGTATACGTGTCCAACTTTAAAACATGGTGGTGGATCGGTAATGGTTTGGGGCTGTTTTTCGGGATATAGTATGGGGCCCCTTTATAAAATAGAAGGTATTATGGACCGATTTAAATATAAGGACATATTAGAGAACCAAATGGTCCCATACGCCGACGAGATTATGCCTTTAAGACATTTATTTCAACAGGACAATGATCCTAAGCATACTTCTCGGTTCGTAAAAGAATGGTCCAGAAAGGAAAACATCACTGTTATGGAATGGCCTGCACAGTCCCCAGATCTCAATCCAATTGAGAATCTGTGGGACATTTTGGATTCCAAAATCAGAGGAAAATTCTATCGCAATCACCAAGAATTGTTTGAAGCCTTGAACGAAGCATGGGTCAATATGGATACTGCGATTATTTCTAAACTGATAAAATCGATGCCAAAACGTTGTCAACATGTTATTAAAAATAACGGGTTCTTTACAAAATATTAATTAATATATTTTTTTAACTATTTGTATTTAAAAAAAACAATTTTGAAGCAAAGTTGCTCTATTTTTTTCCACCCAAAAATTATCTTTAAATATAAAAATACTTCATACAACAAATATTTATTTTTACCCCCAAAATAAATTGCTTTTGTAGTTGTGGAGTATTATAAAAAAAATATGGCTATGTCATACATTACTGATTAAAGAAATAAACGATTTTCAAAAGTTGCTCTACTTTTTTCCAATACTGTATATTCGAAATGTTACTTCGTGCTTAATTAAGGAGTGGATACACCCGTTAGAACAGTGGTTCCTAACCAGTGCTCCTAAAGAAGCAAAATATAACGTTTAAAAAAAGAACACTATTGTTCCTCGTTGTTTGAACTGTTTTATTGTTTAAAAGCAGCTCTGAAAATGTACAAAGCACACATCGAATATGTATGTATAGTTAAAGGCGTGCGCAAACCAAGGCGGTCGCCATTTGGAGATCGCAGCGGTCGCGGTAGCGCACAGTGGGCGAATTGCATAAATTAGACTACAATCAATAAAAATGCCCAAAATGTATTAGTGCCAACATCGACTTTTTGTTTTTTTAATAAAAATATTTTGACGAGAATCAGTAACGTATGATTTTCTGATTCTCGTCAAATTATTTTTATTAAAAAAACAAAAAAATCGATGTTGGCACCAATACATTTTGTGTAATATACTGTCTAGTTAATATTTGTCTAATGTTTTGTTAGTAATTAGATATTATTTTAATATGTATTTTAATTGAAGCTCGGTGAGCAATCACCTTTATTGTAAATGGTGTAACCCTTATATTTGAGTAAAATAAAATATGATTAAATTAAAAATTCATTTACAGTTGCAAGGTCAAATTACATAATTGAATTCAGCAATTTCACCCGATTCTTTTGTAATTTCTTTTCAGCTGAAGGTTAAATTCCGAGAACACCCCCATTCGCGTGCCTCTCCGCCATTAATCAAAACGCGCTCTTCCTGTTATCACATCCAATTTTACATATACAATCATCTCCCCGCACGTTTTACCCTTATTTAATATATTCGTGAAATTTATATCTGTTAAGTTTTTTCGTCGCCTATCTGTTATTAAGCTGTTTCCTTATCGTTAAGTTAATTTGATTTGATAACGGATTAATTGGCTCCTTTTAACATGTCGCCGGTTACAAATTGTAATGATAATGTATCTCCTCCTCGTCGCGGTTTTGCGTTAATCTACTGAAAGGTGGAATTAATACGGTGAGTTTTATAACATTAATTTGTATTTTCCTGAAAGAAAATAATGTTAGTACAAAGCTTGTATTAATATATAAATGAGGTAAGGAAACGAATAGCGCTAATACAATTAAATAATGCAAGTATCTGTAGGAAATATACCGAAGTCAAATGTTCCCTAAATTTAACGTCGTTAACGTAATATAAGATACAATAGGAATTTTAAAATATTTATTTTAGAAACCATCTTAGAAGATCAATAATACTTGCTTTGATTAACCCTGTCGGCCCTAACGATGGCATTTGCCACATATAAAATTTGGTAAAAATACTGGGAATTTATTTTTTAAATATTCATACAGCGAGTTTTTTTTTTTTGTATATACAGAAAGTTTAATTTAACACCGAACATTTTCATAACGAGAAATTTTCTTTTAAATATACATAAGCATACGTTGTATATTTGCCGATGCTAGGTTTATTAAAAGAATTTAATTTAAACCTGTAAACGAGTATTTTCCACTCCCAGGCTAAGCATGAAGTAAAATTTCGAGTTTAGAAAAGCCTGAAAATTTGGTTTGGTCGCGTAGCGCGAAGCGCGGAGCGGCCAAACCAAATTTTCAGGCTTTTCTAAACTCGAAATTTTACTTCATGCGCCACCGGTACGAAACACTGATGCAATGTAAAGTTTAGCGGTGTATTTTAAACTTCGTAATATGTCAGTGTTTTGTACCGGTGGCGCATGAAGTAAAATTTCGAGTTTAGAAAAGCCTGAAAATTTGGTTTGGCCGCTTCGCGCTTCGCGCTACGCGACCAAACCAAATTTTCAGGCTTTTCTAAACTCGAAATTTTACTTCATGCTTAGTCTGGGAGTGGAAGACACTCACTTCAAGTTATAAATTGATTTTTTTAACAACGAGTATTTAAAGATTTACGCCATATACAGTGTAATTAGGACATGTATACTTGAAAGAAAAATTCCCTGTGTGTACAAGTTGAGGCATTAATTGCGATTGATTGGCTACAATTTTTAATGGTCATATAAGCAACCCAATTTACACATAACTTATAAATTAAGGTGTCAAATTGTATTGGATGAACATATTCGGTGTTACATAAAACTCTCTGTATATCCCAATTATATTTTGTAAATGATCAGATATTCATTGTTTTTTTTAAGTTAATTTAAAGCTTTAAATGAGTGTTTTCCACTCCCAGATTTAGCATGAACTAAAATTTCAAGTTTAGAAAAGCCTTAAAACTTAGTTTGGTCGCGGACCAAACGCGTATAAAACACTGATTTCAAGTAAAGTTCACTTGTTAACAATATTACAGTGCTTCCAGTTTAGAAAAGCCTGAACATTTGGTTTTAAATTTACTTTTATGTTCCAAAGAATTTGCTCGAATTTTAAAAGCGTGAAATTTGCTAAGAGTAAATAAATATTTGTAAAATTTATTAACATGAAATCAAACTTAAGTAGTATATTTTGAACTTAACTTGAAATCAGTGTTTTATACGCGTGGCGCATGAAGTAAAATTTTGAGTTTAGAAAAGCGTGAAAATTTGGTTTGGTCGCTCCGCTTCGCGGAGTGACCAAACCAAATTTTCACGCTTTTCTAAACTCGAAATTTTACTTCATGCTTAACCTGGGAGTGGAAAACACTCGTTTTAAGCTTCAAATTGAACCTTTTAACAAAAGCGTATGTAAATGTATACTTAAAAGAAAAATTCCCTGTACAATTAATTCCCTGTACATGTATGCGTGAGCTGTAACTTTTCCGACAATCGTTTGTTTTTTAAAATAGGTCAATTTGAAGTTTTAAACGAGTGTTTGTGACTCACAGATTAAGAATGAAGTACAATTTCGAGTTTAGTTTTCGAGAATGAAGTTTAAATTTGATTGGTTAATTAAAGTTGAGTTGAAGAATTACAGAGATATTTTACGCTTTCATCAAAAAAAATCTTAAAAAAACTGATTAAGCATGAAGTAAAATTTAGAGTTTAGAAAAGCCTAAAAATTTAGTTTGTATTTTTAGTATCTAAATTACAGACAAAAATAAATATTTCTAAATTTGATTGGCCAAATAGGGTAAATAAGCTAATAAGTAATTTTAGATTTTTATACTGTTCACTTATACTTTAAGTTTTATTAACTATAAGGTTTATTTAACTTGTAGTTTACTGAAGATGGCCTCACAGTCGAAACTAGTTTAAAAGAATATTAAATACATAATGAGAAGTACAAAATTACATATCTATTCATTTTGAAACTCCACTTGTTATAAAATGGACTCTAACTCAATTTATAAATAAGTTGAGTCTCATCAATAAAAATCTTAAAAAAAAAACTGGCAACACTGATTGGGAGAATCAGCTAAGACTTATATGCAAAATCTATGAGATACGAACTGGGAATAACTAAAGTAATAACAACTTACGTGTCTAGAATCATTGAAAACTAGGCTGCTCGTACTTAGCACGAGCGTTGGAAAATGAAATTTTATGCACCGCCCTGCTAGTCCTCAGTATATAATTAGTCCAAAAGTAAAGCTCATTAAGTAAATAAGAAATGTACAGCACTTAATGGCTTTTATTTTTGTACCAACTGTATTATAATTGTGAAATTCATAGTTAGAGAGTTATATTCAAATCTCAGTAATTCAACTATATAGTTGCACTTAGTATCTACACTAGCAACTGTCACGCGATTAATTTGAAGCATTCAAGCAGTAAATGCGCCCACATTCACACACACACACATACAAATCCTAATTCCGTGTAATCCGACAACACTAATAATACAACTATTTCCAAGTTGACAAGATTTCAGTATTAATAACGATAAACATTCGTATAATTGTTTGGAATTAGAGCACACCTGACAGGGCGAACTGCCCCAAATAAATTAATTCGGGGATAATTGCCGACCGCAGAACACGGGCCCCCTGTAACAGTGGGCTGGATGGTGGTCCGTGTAATTTACAGACTAATGTTACTTGCATAATGCATACGAGCGCGGCCGATTAACAGGGGTCCTCTGCACTTAATGCACAACCGTGTGCAGGCAATGTGTATATACTGTACACACACACACACATGTTCTGTTAGGTATTTGCCCTCTACGTGTGTCTGTGTGCGGAAGTCTTTGGGGCTCTGGGGACTAACATGTTGCAGTAGCATAGGGGCACCTTTCATTAAGGCCCTGCTTCCGCTAGTAATGCAGCCCTTGCATCATGCATTAACGTGAAAGTCATCATCATCGGGACACTACTTGGGTTACTGAATTTTTCATCACAGCAAAGGCTAAGTGAACATATCGTGGGTTTAAAGGTGAAAGCTATTAATTTTCTGTGTACTTAATGATTTTAAGCTGTAAACTAACGAAATACTCTCGAGAAAACGTGGAAATTAGGATAGTTAAAGTTATAAAATCAAATTAACGGTGAGTAGATGTTCGTTCCCGGCGCATCCACCATTAATATATTTTAAATACATTTTCTTTCCACTCTCGGAGAATATACAGACAGGGGCGTTTGTAGTAAGAAACGCCCTAGGTCCATAGAAAATTAGTTGACTTCCCACAGAGTTCGGGCGATATATATTATAAGTTATTTATTATGATATACAGGGTGACTAACGACGATTTCGAAGTGTATTTTAGAGACAAAAACACATTTTAAGCAAAAAAGTTCGTATGAACACAGGTCTGATTTTTAAAAATAGGTGAGTTGTGGGAAACTCTAATGTTTTGTATTTTCGCACCTTGCGCGACTATCTTTGATAATGGTAGCAGCGTTCAATCAAGGTGGCGCCTGTCGTTACATCACTTTTAACGTATCGACTGCTTAAGTCTGTTTGTGTAGGATTAAGTGTCGTGTTTGATTTTTCTTTAATTTCTTTTATATTTAATACGAAGGAGTACCCGATGTGGTGTTTATTTTTGGTTTTGCACATGGACAATTTGAAAAAAAAACTAAATTTCAAGTTTTATATCGATATTTATAAACTACGATATATACCATGGATATTTACGCAATGCACAAAACCATAAAATTAAAAAAAAAATTACCTTGATATTTAAAAGCAACTTAAATTCCATAATGTTTAATATTTTGCAATCAACTGGGTTTATATCTAATAAATAATAATAGAATAAATAAAGTATTATTATCCAGGAAATGTTTCTTTTAAGTATACATATGCATTTGAAGTAAATTTGAAGCTTTAAACGAGTGTTTTCCACTCCCAGACTAAGCATGAAGTAAAATTTCGAGTTTAGAAAAGCCCCGCGTAGAAAATTTGTCGAGGGTCGCGCAGCGACCCTCGACAAATTTTCACGGGGCTTTTCTAAACTCGAAATTTTACTTCATGCGCCACGCGTATAGAACACTAATTTGAAGTGAAGTTTCAAATATTCTAGTTTAGCAGTATATTTTTAATCATACTTTAGCAGTATTTTATAAATACTGATTTAACAAAGTATTTTTAATATCAAAATATTTCAGTGATTTATACTCGTGGCGCATGAAGTAATATTTCGAGTTTAGAAAAGCCCCGTGAAAATTTGTCGCGGGTCGCTGCGCGACCCTCGACAAATTTTCTACGCGGGGCTTTTCTAAACTCGAAATTTTACTTCATGCTTAGTCTGAAAGTGGGCGACACTCGCTTAAATCTTTAAATTTAACTCTTAAAAGAAAACGAATCTCTTAATATTTACAGCATATACTATTATATCAGGCTTAACTCTTTGCTGCATATGGGATTGCAATTTGAACCACCAAATTCAAGCAGTCTGTGACACATCGGTCCACAGAATAGACCACTTACAAATATGTATGTAGGAAGCTGAACAGCGACGGGAATTATGAACCACCTATCCTAACCTCTTTTTCATAGTTCCATTACCAACTTAAAGAGATCCCGCTCTTTAGTTATCAAACATTAAACGTCACATGCAGTGTTTTTGTGAGAAAGTGAGGTTATTGTGTATATTAATTTCAATATTGAACAGAAACTAAGGTATGTTTATTTATTATAATATCATTGTATAGAATTGTTTATTTATATCACTAGTTAGTATTTATTATGATTGTAATAAAAATTTACATTCAATTAATTGTAATTATTTATTTTTGGTGAGTGCCAATTATGAACCACTATGCCGCTAGGTACAATTTATTCTAAAATTTATTGTTACAGATAGACTGTATTATAGACCCTAATAAACTTATTAATTTAGCTGAATTAACTTCTGATGAAGCATATACTTTGATATATAGTACTGATCTACCTGACGACATACCGAGTGGTTCAGAATCGGAAGACGGTGATACAGATGTTGAAGAAAATGAAAATATTGATGAGATCGATGCTGTACCTGAGTCAGAAGATTCTGAGGATGATATACCCCTATCTGCATTTGTACGTACAAACTCGTTACCTCAACAGAAAGGAGGTAATGTTTCTTGGGAAATTGGAAATATTTCCTTAATAAGACCACCTTGTGATTTCCAGTCACAATGTGGCTTAGCAGACGAAGTTGAGGAACTTGACAGCATTAATTGTACACCATATAAGCTATTTCATCTACTAGTCACAGACGAAATATTGAATAATATTACTTTTCAAACTAATCTTTATGCTGAACAAGAACATCAACTTACGAATAAGCGCTACTCACAGACAACTCTTGCTGAAATAAAAAGCTTTATTGGGCTTAATCTACTTATGGGTATCAAAAGGTTACCTAGCTACCGTGATTACTCGTCGGTAAGCGAAGATTTGCACGATTCATACGTTTCACAATTCATGGTTGTAAATAGGTTCAATTGGCTTCTAAACCATATCCGCTTGAATGATAATTCATCAATGCCAAGCAAAAACAATGCAAACTACGACAGACTATACAAAATACGTCCATTTATATCTGAATTAAAGAAGAATTTTAAGAAATATTACAAACCCCATCGCTGCATCTCTATAGACGAATCAATGGTCAAACTTAAAGGACGAAGTGCACTCAAACAATACATGCCCAAAAAACCTATCAAACGAGGCTATAAAGTTTGGGCTTTAGCTGACAGTGAGGGCTACTTGTGTGACTTCGATATTTACACAGGAAAAACAAAAGTCTATGTAGAATATGGACTAGGAGAAAAGGTAGTATTACGTCTAATGGAAGGTTTAAAGCAGAAACACCATTGCATATATTTTGACAACTATTTTACTAGTTACAATTTATTGAAGGAACTAAAAGAAAAATGTATATATGCCTGTGGCACAGTGGTGGCAAACCGAAAAAACCTGCCTAAACTAAAAGAAGATAAGTACCTGAAACAAGGAGAATATGACTATAACATAAGCAATGATGGTATTAGTATTGTGAAATGGAAAGACAAGCGAGCCGGACGCATACTTTCGAACTTTCATGATCCACAAGCCATAAACGAAGTGAAAAGGCGAGAAAAAGACGGATCGTCTAAACAAGTTCCATGCCCGAACGCTCTAATAGAATATAATAAAAATATGAACTGTGTCGATAAATTCGACCAACTTAAATCAACTTACCAAATAGACAGAAAAAGCAAAAAATGGTGGATGAGAATCTTTTGGCATTTTTTAGATTGCTCTGTTGTAAATAGTTATATATCATATAAACTAAAGAAATTACCATCTATAACCCCAAAGGAATTTAGACGAAGAGTAATAGATGGTTTACTTGCGAAGAAACTGGTAGATCTTAAAAGAAAAGAAGAAACTTGTGGGGAAGCTATTCAGAAGAAGAGTCGCAAGGTGCCTCCAGAAGTAAGATTCACTTCATCATCCCACCAACCACTTAGATCCACCCGCAGAAGATGGCACTTTGCAGTACAAAGGCAAATCCTGTTCGATCTGATTGGGCTTGTTCGGTATGTGAAGTCGCGTTATGCCTCGGAATAAATAAAACTTGTTTTCAAAAATATCATAACAATAATTAATGTTAATTATTTACCTGTTTGTTGAAAACAATATTTGTAGGTATTGTTGCTAGTTGCACAATGCTGCAAAATATAGACCACCTTGTAAGTGACACTTTGGCAATATTTTTTTATTTTTTTTTTATCTGAGATACTTTGTTTTGTTGTTATTTCTTGGAATAAACTTAAAAAAATATATATTTTTTATTTTATTTTTTTCGTGCAACTAGGCCCTTTAAAAAGTGTGAAATCTCGTGCAGCAAAGAGTTAATCTGGGAGTAGAAACACTCGTTTAAAACTTCAAATTGAACTATTTGAAAAAGACAACGTATATCGAAGATATATTACTCAAAATAAAAATTCCCTGTACAAATAATGTTTTATAAAAGTCAATCGTTTGTGATTAGTCTAAAAGTATACACAGTGATATACATTATGAATAACAAAATATTTACTTTTGTTCAAACCACCTTATCCGATAATATTTTAAATAACTCAAATAATAGTTTTTAACTTCCTATGTATTTATTTTATAAAGGAAGTTCTTTTAGGTATACATATGCCAATTACTGCGTATATGACGTATATCTTCAGATATTCGTTATTTTTTTTAAGAGCTCAGGTTAAAGCTATAATCGAGTGTCGTTCACTCCCAGACTAAGCATGAAGTAAAATTTCGAGTTTAGAAAATCCCTGCGTAGAAAATTTGTCGAGGGTCGCGCAGCGACCCTCGACAAATTTTCACGGGGCTTTTCTAAACTCGAAATTTTACTTCATGGGCCACCCGTATAAAACACTGACTTTTAGTGAAGTTTAAAATATTCTTGTTTAGCAGTATATTTTCAATCCTGCTTTAGCAGTATTTTCTTAATGCTGATTTAACAGTGCATTTTTAATTTTACAATATTTCAGTGATTTATACTCGTGGCGCCTGAAGTAAAATTTCGAGTTTAGAAAAGCCCCGTGAAAATTTGTCTCGGGTCGCTGCGCGACCCTCGACAAATTTTCTACGCGGGGCTTTTCTAAACTCGAAATTTTACTTCATGCTTAGTCTGGGAGTGGACGACACTCGCTTAAAGCTTCACAATGAACTTAAAAAATGAAACGAATATCTGAAGATTTACAGCATATACTAATACTTCATGCTTAATCTGGGAGAAGAAACACTCGTATAAAACTTCAAATTGAATTATTTGAAAAAGACAACGTATATCGAAGATATAACAAAAATACCCTGTACAAATAATGTTTTATAAAAGTCAATCGTTTGTGATTAGTCTAAAAGTATACACAGTGATACACATTATGAATAACAAAATATTTACTTTTTTTCAAACCACCTTATCCGATAATATTTTAAATAACTCAAATAATAGTTTCTAACTTCCTATGTATTTATTTTATAAAGGAAGTTCTTTTAAGTATACATTTGCCAATTACTGCGTATATGACGTATATCTTCAGATATTCGTTATTTTTTTTAAGAGCTCAGGTTGAAGCTATAATCGAGTGTCGTTCACTCCCACACTAAGCATGAAGTAAAATTTCGAGTTTAGAAAAGCCCTGCGTAGAAAATTTGTCGAGGGTCGCGCCGCGACCCTCGACAAATTTTCACGGGGCTTTTCTAAACTCGAAATTTTATTTCATGCGCCACCCGTATAAAACACTGACTTTTAGTGAAGTTTAAAATATTCTTGTTTAACAGTATATTTTCAATCCTGCTTTAGCAGTATTTTTTTTAATGCTGATTTAACAGTGCATTTTTAATTTTACAATATTTCAGTGATTTATACTCGTGGCGCATGAAGTAAAATTTCGAGTTTAGAAAAGCCCCGTGAAAATTTGTCGAGGGTCGCTGCGCGACCCTCGACAAATTTTCTACGCGGGGCTTTTCTAAACTCGAAATTTTACTTCATGCTTAGTCTGGGAGTGGACGACACTCGCTTAAAGCTTCACAATGAACTTAAAAAAAGAAACGAATATCTGAAGATTTACAGCATTTACTAATACTTCATGCTTAATCTGGGAGTAGAAACACTCTTTTAATATAAAATATGAATTGTATACAAATTCCTGTGAGATTTAACTAAACGCAAAGAAAACGTCATCACTATTATCATTATAAAAGTCAATCGAAGTGGAAATGTATTCGGGCAAAAGCACAAACTAGTCTCTCAGAGTTGTCGAGAGAGCGGCGTCGTGACGTCACCGGCGCCATTAATTATTACCCGCCAGTGGCGTACGTCAGTTTCCGCGTTCACGCCTAGCAACTTGATTTATCGCCGTCGGGGATCGCATCAGATGATCAGCACTGGGCCCTCTCGCACAAACAGACACACACACACAGACGAACAGGGAGACACACGTACACACAAAACGAAACCGAAATAGTTGCTGAAAGCATATTTTGCGTCCATTAAGGGCTTTTTCTGGCGAGCGTCGCGACGCCGGTGTGTGTGCGTGTCTGCGTGAAGAAGCGGGCGGACGAGAGAGGATAAGATAAGTAGGCGCTGTGGCGTCGGCAGCGTCTCTTTTTAGGGCCGCTTTGATCTATCCGTCAATCAGGGCGCACTGAGCGCGCAATAAACCAAGATTAATGACGGCTCCGGAATTACCAACGGAATAATAAGAAACTGATCGCCGTCGATTGATAACAGATCGTGATCGCTCGTCCGTGAATTTAAACTATGTAATTATTCTCATTGGAATTTCACCTATTTATAAATCGATAGTCAATGGAAACTTACTCATGTATTAAACGTCCATGATAAAAAAAAGGTTTACAGGAGTATCTTCTCTATATTCTCGAAAGATATAATTGATGGCTTAAGCCATGATTTTGAACTTAATTTGGGTTAAATGTATTCTCTATAAATATCATTATGATAATAACTTTAGGCCGCGCATGATTTCCCCTTCGTTAAGGCTTTCGTTAAATAAATAATTGATTAACGTGAGTGAAAACATGTCAAAATTGATATAACAGAGACAAACCAACCTTACGACTGTCTTTAACTTTAACGAAAGGGAAATCATACCACCCTTTGTAATTAAGCTAGAGCGGGGTCTTCAAACTAGTTTTCTCCGGGCCGCATACAGGGTGTTCCCGAATGGTCTGTACAACGCTCTACCACATATTCTCTGAAACAAAATAAGACGATTTAACTAAACTTATCTCTATCCAAAAGTGGTTCCTAAGCCATCTACGAGGCCTCAAAGATATTATTTTTTTTCATTATTTTTCAAATATTTTTATTTTGGAATTAGGTAAGAAAACCTAATTTGGCACATTTAATTACATTGATACCATGCACTTTTTGCGATATGTTTCTTTATCCTTCGTTTAAAGTAAGTGGTCAAACTAGGACCATCGACTTCTTAAGATACCTAAATCTTTTAAATCAACAGGTCAAATCATAAGGAATACTTTTTTTCTGCAAGATCATTCAATTTTACGTATTTTTTGTCTCTTATAAAATTTTGCTATTTTCCCCACAAAAAAATATTTTTATTTGTCAAAAAAAAGTAATAAAATTATGAACAATATTTTGCTTCTCAAAACAATTAACAAAGTAGAAATAAAGATAGGTACCTAACAATAAACACAAATTTATTAGTTTTGTTGTTTTGACATTTAACAAAAAACCGCTGGCCGTAGTTTGGACATTTCTGCACAAGAGGATAACAAATCTTAGTTCCGATTTTTTTAACGTTGAATTATACAACAGGAGCATAAAGTTAACTAATATTATTTACAAATCAAAAACATATTGAGAAGATAACAAAATGTTCAGGCTTTTCTAAACTTGAAATTTCACTTCATGCTTAATCAAGGAGTGGAAACACTCGTTCTAAACTTTAAATTGAACTAATCGGGATATATACGAGGCCTGTTCAGATATAAATTTAAATTACGCGCCAACTGAGATATTTAATATGCTGTTGGCAGCCTGCCTTGCGCATAACCTCCTTTGTAAGCGAATGTTTTTGGATTGTTGATATCTCGTTTAGTTTTTGTAATATTTTTGAGTGCGTAGTGGCGATTTTTGAAATGAAATGAAATGAAATGAAGAGTTTCTGGGGCCACGATACCATGTACAGTTTTACGTGAAATTGAGGAAAACACTCACAGAAACGTTTAATCTTTTAAAACAAGCATGTGGATATGATGCTCTGAGTCGTACGCATTGCTACGAATGGTTTTCACGATTTAAAAGTGGTCGTCAGTCAATTTAAGATGATCCTCGACTAGAAAGGCCTTCCACTTCAACTGATAACTCCCACATTCAGAAAATCATCAAGCTGGTGCGTGCAAATCGCCGATTGACTGTCAGAGAACTTGCAGAAGAGGTTAGCTGTTATACTGGGTCATGCCATGTAATTTTGACTAAATTGATTATTAGTAGAGTTGCAGCAAAATGTGTTCCTCGTTTGATGACCGAACAACAGAAAGAAGATCGAGTAGATATTTGTCGGCAATTCCTTGAACAAGCCGACGATAAAACATTCATGCAAAGAATCATAACGAGAGACGAAAGCTGGGTATACGGCTACGACATTGTGACAAAAGTTCAATCATCACGATGGATTCGCAAAGGATCCCCCTATGCCCCAAAAAAGCACGTCACTGTCGATCCAATGTCAAAGTGAAACAGTATTTTTCTACTTTCATGAAATTGTACATTTTGAATTCTTGTCTCAAAGTGAAACAATGAACCGTCTGTACTATCAGGGCGCTTTGCGTGAAAAATCCGCAAAAAGAGACCAGAGTTGTGGCAAGACAACTCATGGTTCTTGCAACATGATAATGCGCCCGCACACTCGGCTTTGGTAATTCGTCAGTTTTTTGCCAAGAATCAGATAAACTGTCCTCCCTCACCCTCCTTATTCGCTAGACCTAGCTCCATGCAATTTTTTCTTATTTCCGAAAAATCAGTGGTAAAAGAACGCCGTTTTCAGAGTATTGAGAGCATCAAAGCAAATTCGTCACAGGCATTACAGGTCATCTCACATGAAGCTATCCAGGACTGCTTCACGAAATGAAAGCAAGTTGGGAAAAGTGTGTGAATAGGGGAGGGGAGTACTTTGATGGAAACAAAAACCAATAATCTGTAAAATGAACAATAAAGTCTAAAAAAATAAAGTTTGGTTATTATCTGAACAGACCTCGTACATGTATACTTGAAACAAACATTCACTGTGTGAACAAGATAAATTCAAATTCAAAACTATTTGAATTCGAGAAAATAAGCTTACGCTTCTTATAGTTTGCACACTTTAAACATAATATATAAAATTACGAAAAAACTATTCGTGAAAATGCAAACAGTGTCTTAATTAATAAGACAATTTAAGACGATAAATATTCATTGAAACAACTACTTCCCGTGCAAATACACCTCCGGATATTGAATTATACAATGAAATATTTAAAATCTTATTTAATTTTCAATATCCGGAGGTGTATTTGCACGGGAAGTAGTTGTTTCAATGGATATTTATCGTCTTAAATTGTCTTATTAATTAAGACACTGTTATGCATTTTCACGAATAGTTTTTTCGTAATTTCATATATTATATTCACTGTGTGTTTATGTCTGCCGGCTCACCAATAAAAAAATCTCACGTGCCGCCACTGACCAATGTACGTTTTAATTGCTACTTTTATGAAATTACAAAACCATTTGGTATTCGATACAAGCTTATGGTTTGTTCTGTATTCGTTTGTTTTTCTAACATTTTAATTTTCATCGATCTTACGTCGTTTCAAGCCTTAAATGCATCATTAAATTCTCCTTCTCTTTTTTTACTGGCGTCGTAATTCCTGAGCCTAGGCATATTTACAATTCCTAACATTCTGAAATACGCTACGTCGCGTTTCCCTCCGCCACTTCTTCGAGCAATTCACATTCAAATTGCGCTTGAACGTACATCACACCCCCCTCCCGACAAAGGGAAGAGCGCCTCGTCCCGGCGTAATAGACGCTTATTTTTTAGCCGAAACAGATGCGACGTTAACCCACCTGTACATCCCGGTTTTCCCTCTTTTTATCGCCAGACAGCAATCGAGGACTCTTTCGGGGACGGCAACAGCCGCCTTTTTATAACATCACCATTATGGCGGCACATGCAGCCGCATAGTATCTACGCACACACACACACTAACACACACATACAGGCAGGCACTCATACAGCTTCATCTCGATGGATGGATGGATAGATGGCTGTACGAGGGGTGAAACTGTAGGTGGGAATGACGTAAACACGTGAAATCTCTCCCTATATACTGTCGTGGAATAGCTTTTCTCAATTACCGAGCGTTCGTTTACTGGAATTTGACACTTCTGTTTATGGAAAAGTATAATCATTACATAATCTTTCATAAATATTTTTCCAAGTGATAATCTTATTTTTCTTTTGTTTCTTACTACAGCATGAAATAAAATTAGGAGTTTAGGCATTTCAAATTAATAATAAAACAATATGTCAAAGAATTCTCTTTATTTAATCTTAATCTTCCACAATAATAAAAATAGAGCGTTGAAAGTTATACATATTGTACATTAAAGGTTTGCGAATAAATTGACACTATTTTTTTTTTCAAAAAATTAGAGTCCAACCGGAGGTCAACTGCACATATGGGCAAGGGGGGGAACTTGCCCGGCTGGAACTCTGATTTCTCAATTAATTATTAGAGTTAGCTAAAAATCGACGAAATATTTTTATTTGCGCCATTATATGTTTATGTACAAACATAATCAACATATTTTAGGCTTTAAAATAAATTAGTGTTTTATGCGCGTGGCGCATAAAGTAAAATTTAAGTTTAGAAAAGCCTGAGTTTGGATTTGGACGCTACGCTACGCGAGTGTCGTCCACTCCCAGACTAAGCATGAAGTAAAATTTCGAGTTTAGAAAAGCCCCGCGTAGAAAATTTTCACGGGGCTTTTCTAAACTCGAAATTTTACTTCATGCGCACGAGTATAAATCACTGAAATATTGTGAAATTTAAAATACACTGTTAAATCAGTATTAAAAAAATACTGCTAAAGCAGGATAGAAAATATCACTTTAGATCGGTGTTTTATACGCGTGGCGCATGAAGTAAAATTTCGAGTTTAGAAAAGCCCCGTGAAAATTTGTCTCGGGTCGCTGCGCGACCCTCGACAAATTTTCTACGCGGGGCTTTTCTAAACTCGAAATTTTACTTCATGCTTAGTCTGGGAGTGGACGACACTCGTTTATAGCTTAAAAAATAAAAAATAAATTTGTATTATGAATATTTTTCTGATGTATATGAATACTTTGTGGTAATGCATTTGCAAAAATCTATTGTTCGACGTTATCTCAACTTATGGTTTAAAACCTTTAGTGAACTTTCCTACAAAACTTAGAAATTGTATTGACAATGTGTGCACAAATAGATCATGTTCTGTTAAACCTTTTCATACAGGTATATCCGATCACATTTGTATTAAATTCAGTATTAAATAACCTGTTAATATAACCAATAGTCAGGTAAAGCGGGAAATGTGCCAGCCAATTACTGCAGAGGGAAAGTACTCACTATTTCTTAGCCTCGAAGTGGAAGACTAGAATTTTCTCAATCACATTGGCATTGGCATCATTGCCATTCCGGCTTCAATAAGTTTTTAAACATTTTTAAAAACAAATTTGATACTGCGTTTCCTAAGAGAAGTATTTTGCAGCTTAATGGGAAGGGGCCACAGATCCATTAGCTTAACAACACACTGAAGGATATGAAGTCAACACTATCCTTAATTTCGGAGACGTACAACCGGCTTCAGTGCCCAGAACT
This sequence comes from Philonthus cognatus, assembly GCA_932526585.2. Taxonomy (NCBI): domain Eukaryota; kingdom Metazoa; phylum Arthropoda; class Insecta; order Coleoptera; family Staphylinidae; genus Philonthus; species Philonthus cognatus. The sequence continues at coordinate 48,590,645 of OW052247.1, read as the reverse complement.
CCTCACAAGCAGACGCAATTACAGAATAATGTACAAAAATGCCCCAAAACAACAGCGTATCAAAGCAAATGGTGAATATGTTACCCATGCAGATAATACTGTAAAGGCTAGTCCCTGGATTACACTACCAAGTTGTGGGAACTTATAAACCGTAGAAAAAAACATAATGAATCAAATAGTTCTTGTAACCTTACAGCACCTGAATTTAATACCATGTTTCGTGATATTCCGAACAAAAATCCTGAATGACATTGCGGAATCTAACGTCGATCCCTTAGCTCTAACGTGTAAAGCTCCCATATATGGCTCTAAATATTTTAAGTTTTGTGAGATGTCGACTGCTACAGTTGGTAGTGTAATCCAGGGACTAAAATCATCCAAATGTCGTGTTATTTTTGGTATAAGAGTAGACGTGGTCTAATCGGCGATGAATGGCATCTTGACAACACTCTTAAATATGTGCATCAAGATAAATTGCTTTCCTGCCTCGAAGGTAGCCTTAGTGGTACCCATACACAAAACTGGTGATGTCAATAATCTCAGTAACTATCGTCCCATATCGTTGCTACCAGTATTTACTAAAAACTTAGAAAATCTTTTACACAAACAACTGACAGTATCTAGAAACATGCAGTTTGCTTAGCAACCACCAATACGGATTCAGGAAAGGAAGATGTACCACAGATGCTATTTTAGAATTCACCAACAACACCTCGGACTGTTTTGAAAAGGGGTTAGAATCAATGACAACTTATCTTAATTTGTCGAAAATCTTTGACTGCGTCTCTCATTCCATCTTAATACGTAAATTGTACTTTTACAATGTACATCCTGATAGCGTCAGGTAGATCTCATCCTACTTATCAGGAAGAGCACAATGTACAATCTACAAGTCCATAATATTACCACCTATTAAAATCGAAACAGGTGTACCGCAGAGATCGATCCTTGGACCACTACTCTTCCTGATATTTATTAATGATTTGCCGTTTTGTCTTCCTAGATCAGAAGTAATTCTCTTCGCGGATGACACGACGATAACGAATGTGAAGCACAATCACATTGTCTAAATGGTTTGCTAGTAATAAGGTAAAACTAAATAAAGGAAAAACTAATGAATTATTATTCACATTAAAAACTAACACTCACAACTATACAAAATTTCTTGGCATAAATCTGGATACAAATTCAAATTGGTCACATCATGGTGATGGATTTGCAAAGAAGCTGTGTAAGCATATATTTATATTGAGAAATAATACATCCCAACTGCCCTACTATGCATAACGACAGTATTTCTTCTCGCACATCGAAAGCCACATCAAATAAAGTTTACTTGCGGGGGGACACTCTGCAAGTACGGACAAGGTCTTTGCTCTACAGCGCCGTCCTATTAGGGTGCTTAGCGGATGTGGGTACAGAGATGATTGTCGTATTGAATATATAGATCATGGTATATTAACGCGGCCATGCCTATACATATATTTATGTCTTATAAATGTTAATAAGCACAGCGACGTATACTCTACCCATGCAACTAACCATAGCCACATGACCAGAATACCAAATAATATTCGCCTCTCTACAGCACAGACAGGTAACATATACTACGACATACATTTTTTTTTTAACATACTCCCGACATCTACACGCCAGTTACCATTATCTACATTGAAAACTAGAATGAAACAATACCTTACAATAATGGCATTCTATAGCTAGGATAAGTATTTAGAAGCAGACCATTTAGATATTTAGTGACTTGTCTCAAATGTGTTAGCGTTTATGTGTGTATGCATATATATATATATATATATATATATATATATATATATATATATATATATATATATATATATAACTGGCTTGAGTTTTTTTGGGCTGCTTTCTCGCGTTGGTTGATTTATTTGCGCTCTACGTTTCGGCAGCATCACTTCTGCCATCCTCAGGAGTTTTTTTGTATACTGAGTGATGGATGTCACGTTCACTGTCAGTACATTTGTTTTATAAACTAGGGACTTGTAGTCTAGATCTGCTGCGAGTTATTGGTCCACTCGATGTACAAGGTGCTAAAATTTCTTGATTTGTGTCCGATGTATCTGCATTGTTGAAATTACTTGAATTTGTCTGAATATTCCGAAAATTGTTGGATATTGGAGGCAAGTCATTTTTTTGTTGTTTTATTATATTCATCAAACTATCACCAATTGTAGCTAATCTTTACATGGAGTTTTTTGAAGAGAAAGCTTTGAGCAGTTATAATTTAAAACCAAAACTATGGCTAAGACATGTTGATGACACATTAGTGATTTGGCCTCATGGTAGAAACAATGCAGACATGTTTTTGGACCATTTGAATAGTATTCACCCTAACATTCAATTTACCATGGAAATAGAACAAAATGACAAACTTCCGTTTTTAGATATTTTACTTTACAAAACATCAAATGGCAACCTGGGACATTCTGTTTATAGGAAAAAAACTCACACAAATCGATACCTAAACGCCGACTCACATCATCATCCTGCTCAAATTAGTTCAGTAGCCAAAACATTAATTACACGTTCTTTCAAACTCACAGATCAAAACAACATACTTTCGGAAATAAATACACTCAAATTCATTTTGAAATCAAACAAATTCCAAAAAAACACAATAAACAAACTAATTGAGAGAGCCAATACACCAAAACCTATAAACACTATAAAGACAGATTACACGAACACAATACCTCTTCCTTATATAAAAGGAGTTACAGACAAAATTTCGAATATTTTCAGAAAATTTAACATACACACATCGTTCAAACCATATCTTACGATAAAACAACTTTTACGTAGCCCTAAAGACAAAATTTTCCTTGAAAAACAAGGAATATACAAAATTCCCTGTAAAGACTGCCATAAATCATATATCGGCCAAACCAACAGAAGAATTAGCGTCAGACGAGAAGAACATAAATTAGCCATAAAAAATCTCGACCAAAATTCCTCATTATTCCAACATAAATTTGATACAGACCATAACATAGATTTTGAAAATACTTCGGTAATTAGTTCTATCCCAAAATTTGAAGAAAGAATCGTACGTGAAGCCATAGAAATAGAAAAACATCCTTTGTGCCTCAATAAACGAGATGATGGCACAAGATTACAAACCACATGGAAACCTTTGATGAATATAATAAAACAACAAAAAAATGACTTGCCTCCAATATCCAACAATTTTCGGAATATTCAGACAAATTCAAGTAATTTCAACAATGCAGATACATCGGACACAAATCAAGAAATTTTAGCACCTTCTACATCGAGTGGACCAATAACTCGCAGCAGATCTAGACTACAAGTCCCTAGTTTACAAAACAAATGTACTGACAGTGAACGTGACATCCATCACTCAGTATACAAAAATACTCCTGAGGATGGCAGAAGTGATGTTGCCGAAACGTAGAGCGCAAATAAATCAACCAACGCGAGAAAGCAGCCCAAACAACTCAAGCCAGTTATATTTTGCTCGCGAAAACCTAAATATATATATATATATATATATATATATATATATATATATATATATATATGTGCATGCATTTATATATAAATATACACGCATTTTCTTAATTTGTTCTGGGCATTATGGTTTATTTATTAATTTGGAAGTCACATAAAATTAGTAGTATTGTCATGGTGTGCTGTTCTTGTAAATGTAATGATGTACTTTTTATTCTTATATATTTTATATATTGTTAACAATGTAACCTGACAAGTGTAAGGCTAATAACACAATAAAGATTAAAAAAAATCATATTTCAATAAGTTGAATTGTCAAATCGTATACAGTGCGGAGCGACCAAACCAAATTTTTAGGTTTTTATAAACTCGAAACTTTACTTCATGCGCCACGCATATAAAACTCTAAACTATTATTGCAAAGTTTAAAAACACATAAATACATTTTTAATTAGAATAACCCGGGATTAATTATTTAGTCGGTTATTAACTATTTTTATTGTTAATAATAAACGTTTGCTTTGTTTTCCCTCTTCACTTATTATGAGTGGAAATATGTGAACCGTTTTTATTGCTCTTCATTTACTGTAGCTCAAGACTACTCGTATTTGATGAATGCGGCCCAGCGAAGGGAATAAAATGTTTGAAAATCCCTGTTTTAAACCTTTTTTTCATAAAAACTGGTAGCTTGGTTTTTAAAAATTAATAAAAATGTTTAGGAGTACTATAATACCTAATATGAACCAACAGTTAAAAAAAATAAAGAGTTATTACAAACAAAAACTGACTGTATTGAAATTTCCCTATATATGCAAATTATCCAATTAAATATAATGGTGAACGCGCCTGGCTATTTCATAAATCCGTGCTTGGTAACAATTAAATATTTAATTCAATTATCTTTCTGGCAAATACGTCACCTGATAAGTTTGTAATAATGGACTTATGAATATAAATGAGATGAGAATTTTAAACAGTTAATAATCTTTTGTCTTATGGCAGTATCCCCGTTTATATGCGTAAATATTTTACGTTCGATATAATTTTACGCTTGTGCGTTTCAGCATGTAAAATTTTGACTAGGCCGTAAAAACAAACATTTCGAGTACCCGTGCTAAGATAATAAAAATTAAGTTATAGAAATACACATTGTATATACTAAAATTTTTGTGATAGTGCCCGAAAGTGGATTGTTTAAATTTTATCACCGTAAAAACTTGATACATCATCAGCAATATTAGATTTGCGGCAGTAAAACGGGATATAAGTCATAATCCTAAAACATTTACGGTCTGCCCGCGGGGGTCTAAGTCGTCGTCGTCATCGGGGTGAATGGATGGGGGCCGACAGGAAGCGGAAGGAACGGAAATGCGAGGACTTAACTACCAATGACACTTCTCGGTCTTTCGGACAATGCGTCAGTAAGTAGGAGACACTCGAAGCAACTGCTGCGAGGCCGCCCCCTTTTTCCCTCTCCACTCTCTCTCGCTTTCTCGTTCCCTTTTTTACGACCCCCCATAAAAATTATCAATCTAGCTGAAACAGTTGGGCCCTATCGAAGGACATAAAACGGGACGCGAGCGCGCGGTTTTATTATTTCCCGCTGAGGTTTTTACCCTCCCCTTTGCTCTCCTTCCTTCGGGCTGCCTGATCGAAGCTAAACTGTTCCTGAACTCTCGCTCGCTCTCTTCCAGGTTAACGATGTAAGTTAATGGATTGATCGCTCTGAACTATTAATTATGCGGAATAAATTACAAAGTGAAGTTCCTCCTGAAATTTATTGAGTTTTCAAGTGGGTAAAAAACATGATGGACTTTATTACTCTGTTTAACATGTTGATCTTTAGCTTCCCAAAGACATGTCTAATTAACGTCAGTAAGCCATAGTTTATTCCCCAGATTTCATCTGCCGGGTTGAAATAGTTTTTTTTAAAGTCGCGTGTTGTCAACGGAAATTGGTGCGGGAAGATATTTATTAGCGTTCGCCACAAACAGATAATTACACGTGTGTGCCAAAATGGGGATGGCATGTAATTACACAGAAGCACGTTTGACGGCAATCATACGCGTACGTAGCCGTCGCCCGTGGCCAACTTTAATTTACATGCAATTAGGGATCTGCATGCAGAAACACGTGATGTCCCTCCGGATCTCCCTTTGGTTACATGCACACACACACAGAGTAAATACCAACGTATGCACATATATGCATTCAAATAGAATAATTGCATATTTATTTTTGCAATCATGTGTAAAAAAAACACACAATCAATTTAAAATTGGTGGTAATTATGGATACTAATGAGAATTAAATTTGAATCATTTTGTGGGTCAAATACAGTATTGTGCGAATTAATGTGAACGCAAGGATTGTTTTCGTTTTCGCAAGAGTGGTATTCAGCATATTACATATGAGCGGATAATACTGCGAGTGCAGTATTCCGCGAGTATGTAATTGTCGAGAAACTCGACAAACGTACGATACTTTACCTACACCCTAGCAATATAGCAATGAATGAGTATGAAAGAACAACTTATTTATTCAATTATTTTTGATAGTAACATGACATTGATGAAAACTAAATTACTACATGATCAATATACATCTAAAAAATTTCATTTGGTTGTGCAGTAATCAATCATCTGTTTAGCTGTCAGCATGTAATATACTTGTCAAAGCTATTACTTGCATGTGTAGGTAATGTAAATCATACGCGTCAAGATGATAGTGTGGTATAATGCGGTTACTAGATAGGGCGTAGGTAAATATTGTTTATTCGAAATAAAACTATTGTTAGGCATATAAACAAGGTTTAAATACTATTATTTAATATGAAATATGTCCTCCCTTTCCTGTAATCACGGCTTGAACTCGCTTCGGCATGGAGTCAACTAGATTTTTACAATTATTCTTAATTGCCTCCTCTCGATACCACACCTGAAATACTGCGTCCACTATCTTGGTTTTCGTCGTACAATCCATCTTTTGTAATTTGGCCTTGCAGATCGCCCATAAATTCTCAATAGGATTGAGATCTGGCAAATTTTCAGGCCAGTCCAAAATGCTAATTGTCTTGTCCGTGAAATTTTTCACCATAGTCTTCGAAGTATGGAATGGAGCTGAGTCTTGTTGAAAAATTGCATTGCCGTTGGCTTGAACTTTCTCTAGTTCCTTAGCCAAACATTGATCTAGCATTGCTTTATATTTTTAACTATTCATCTTTCCTTTTACTGGAATAAGTTTGCCAGGTTCCGAGTACGAAAAACAGCCATGCTTCTTAACTGGATCAAGGCTATAGCCAGAAACAAATTTTGGAGGGGGTTGTACAAATTTCGGAGGGGTTTTAAAGATAAAAAAATTGTTTCTGCTATTGCGGGGCCGCTTTTACATACAAAAAAGACCATTTTGAAAATTTCGGGGGGTTGAACCCCATACCCCGCGCCCTCTGGCTACGACCTTGAACTAGATGTTTGACTGATTTAACAATATGGGCTGCAGTAAGTTTTTCATCCACCCTCTTACGAACGAATTTTCATCGCTGGCCCTGCACTAGAAAGTGTGTCGTCTGAGTAAATCACCTTCCTCCAGTAATTTTCGGTCCAATTAGCATATTTTTTGGCCCAATTCAGTCTTTTTTTCATCATCATAGAGGCAGGGAAAAGTTGTTTTTTCTGTGGCCTTGTGGCTTTTCTTCCACCTTCCAAGAGTCTTCTGCGTACTGTAGAGTCATAGATTTTCGCCCCAACACGTTCTAAATCTTGCTGAAGGTCGTGGCTTGTTTTTCTTGGATGCAATTTGCTGTTTCGCAGAAGGCTGGCTTTATCTCGAAGAGTGGTCTTCCTTTTTTTCCACATTTTCCTTTTCGCTGCACTACAAGAGATCCCGTTTCTCTCTCTTCTGCTTTAATAGTTTATTTACAGCACCCAAACTCACACCACTTTCCATTGCAATGCTTCTCTGCGTCATTGAGGTATGCTCACTAAGCGTGATGATCTTTTCTCTTTTCCTTGGAGTAGCATCTATAATGCCAAAGAATCGTAACAAAACTTGGAAGTTATCGAATATTACTGAAAAATATTAAAAACTCTCAAACATAACCTAAAAGTAATGGCGATCAAGGTTAATGATTTACCATCAACTGACAACTGTTAGAATGGGCATAATAGTATTGCCAAAACCAAAATACTAATTTTTTGGTCGTGTTCATATTAATTCGCACAATACTGTATCCCTTATTATTATTAACTCTTTCACATACAATTACGTATAAGAGATGTCAAATATTTTATTATATAAAGTCGATTTTAATGTGTCGCTTATCTAAACTCAAAATTTTACTTCATGCGCCACGCGTATAAAACACTGATTTCAAGTAAAGTTCAAATATACATAAATTTCACAATATTTTAGTGTTTTACACGCGTGGCGCATGAAGTAAAATTTCGAGTTTAGAAAAGCCCAGAAAATTTGTCTCGGGTCGCTGCGCGACCCGAGACTAATTTTTACGGATCTTTTCTAAACTCGAAATTTTACTTCATGCTTAGTCTCGGAGTGGAAAACACTCGTTTAAAGCTTTAAATTGAACTCTTTTAATAAATCAACGAATTTTCTAAAGATGGAATACGTATGCTTTAAATAAAAACTCCCTGTACATTCTAATGAGGAATGCTAGAGTAAACAACATTATTATTACTTAACACTTTTAGTAAATAACACACTTGGTTAAGATTTTACTGTTTATTGATTGACACTGCAACAATTGTTTTGCCACACAGTGGCTTTATCAGGCTGATTCATCTGCCTGATGAAGCCACTGTGTGGCGAAACAATTGTTGCAGTGTCAATCAATAAACAGTGAAATCTTAACCAAGTAGGTTATTTACTAAAAGTGTTGATATGGAATTTCACCAAGTAACAGCCTCAACTATTAAATTATTATTACTTAATTTATAACATTCACTTATTACTAAAATAAAAATGATTGTAATATTAGCAGAACTTTTAATCACAAAGTAGTTTTCAAGTTCTACATTTGTTCTTTTTAGAAATCTGCGTTAATATTTTATTTAGATAGGTGCTAACTCTGTCTGGTATTCTTTAGGGTTTCAAATTGGCTCAGATTAAGAAATATCAATGTGTTTTAAAATCCGATTTCATAGCTCTTTGCTAATTCTAATCTGTTATGCCTTGAGGTTCTTCATAGGTCCAGCTTCGAAATTAATAAACTTTATTAATGTGTGTTAGAATCTAATTTCATAGCTCTTTGCTAATTCTAATCTGTTAAGCCTTGAGGTTCTTCATCGGTCCAGCTTCGAAAATAATAAACTTTTGATAGAATTCAATTCCTTAGCGATTTTGTCAATTTCGATCTGGTGTGCCTTGAGGTTCCTCATTTGTTATAAGTTTTGTAAGTATAAAAGTTCTTTTTATATCTGTTTCAATAGTTGTTTGTTAAAAAAAAATAGCCGTCTACAAAACAACTACAAAACTGCACTAATCACGAACCTTCGAGATGGTATGACTGACGGTGCCTAATTGGTACAGTTTCCCAGTTTATTTATAGATCCCTAGTTTTCTTTGCTTTATTTGTAAATTTTGCTCTGGCATTCTACATTAGAATGTACAGAGAGTTTTTGTTTGAAGTATACGTATTCCACATTCAACTTAAATCTTTAGATATTCGTTGTTTTATTAAATGAGTTCAATTTAAAACTTTAAACGAGTGTTTTCCACTCCCAGACTAAGCATGAAGAAAAATTTCGAGTTTAGAAAAGCCCCGTGAAAATTTGTCGCGTGTAAAACACTAAAATAATGTGAAATTTATGTATATTTAAACCTCACATGAAATCTTTAAATCTTTAGATATTTGTTATTTTATTAAAAGAGTTCAATTTGAAGCTTTAAACGAGTGTTTTCCACTCCCAGACTAAGCATGAAGTAAAATTTCGAGTTTAGAAAAGCCCCGTGAAAATTTGTCTCGGGTCGCGCAGCGACCCGAAACAAATTTTCCGGGCTTTTCGAAATTTTACTTCATGCGCCACACGTTTACGACACTGATTTCATGTGAGGTTTAAATATACATAAATTTCACAATATTTTAGTGTTTTACATGCGTGGCGCATGAAGTAAAATTTCGAGTTTAGAAAAGCCCAGAAAATTTGTCTCGGGTCGCTGCGCGACCCTCGACAAATTTTCACGGGGCTTTTCTAAACTCGAAATTTTACTTCATGCTTAGTCTGGGAGTGGAAAACACTCATTTAAAGCTTCAAATTGAACTCTTTTAATAAAATAACAAATATCTAAAGATTTAAAGAAAATAAGCTGAATTTGGAATACGTATACTTTAAAGAAAATTGCGCTGTATACTTAAAGGAAAAAAATCCCTGTATATATACTTAGAGAAAAAATTGTCTGTATCATAAAAATGAAATTATAAATAAAAATGTAAATGACGTAAATAGAATACAATCCTGTGACTATATTTTATTCCAAAAACTTGGTTCTTGGGCTTTACAAATCTCGCGCTCTCTTAAACATATTTTACTTAGTTATTTATTTATTTTACAATTACAATTGTACTTATTATTTATTAATTTATTATGTTTTATCATAAAACAATAAACAAAAACTTAGGTAGGTATTTTTAAATTTTGTAATCAGTAAGTTTCATTAACTTTAGAAGAGTTCAATTTAAAGCTTTAAACGAGTGTCTTCCACTCTCAGACTAAGCATAAAGTACAATTTCAAGTGTAAAAAATCGAGTTTAGAAAAGCCTTAAAAATTTGTTTTGGTCGTGTGAATACAATACGATATTTTTGTATGCTGAGAGAAAACATAAAACATTCAAATTTTCTTGTTAGTTGAAATACCCATGGCCCTCAAAAGGGAGGGGTGGTAGGGCTCTGCTGCCTTGCTACCCCTCTTATTTGAGGCCTATGGGTATTTGAACTAACAAAAAGTTGGAAAATTCGTTTTAATTATTTTTATTTATTATTTACGGTATGATATTTTGTTTAGAAGTATATTTAGATATAAAATGAAATAATAATTCGCGTGTCGCGTTGGAAATAATAAAATATCTCTATTTTCGCCGCAATCACGGTCGCTGATTCTCCCTCAGGAATCGTTTCAACTTCTTATCTACAGTGTGTATTTATAGACAAACCAACAAACAACAATCATTAGTTATCATCCTGTCTTGTTCTGTTTCGCTGTTATCGGTGTTTACGTATTATTTGCATGGTCAGTAAATACTTACGAGTTTTATGCTGAATTTATGTTTGTATTTTCGCGCACGTTCATATTCGCAAACACGAAATTACCTTAGCTCCGCGGATTTCAGCAGATTTAATTGAACACCATCGGACGGAAAGTGCGGATTACGTAACGTAATGGATTAGTAGAAAACGCTTGGTTTATTGTTACGGGCTTGTTTAAAGCTCCCGGTGTGTGAGTGTATACATTGTAATTAAATATTTAATTAATTCCGCGATGCGATAGGCACCTCCTGTAAAACGGAATGTAATCTAAATTGCAAAAAGTCGAGATAAAGTCGCTGAAAAGATCCGGGCTGCTCGTTGCTCCATTCGCATGGATGGCAATAATAATGTGTGCGCCTGAAGATCAATTTCGCGATAATCCCTCCTCCCTCGGTGTCGGTGTCTTTCCCTGAAAAGGTAAATTGAAAGACGGTGATTAACAAGGCCAGGACGCGGGGAAAGGGAGTGTGTTTCTAATTAGAAGTAAATATGGAAGATAATAGTTTGCGTAACTTAATTATATTCCGGAATTACAGGGCGTCTTGCGAGTTTTGAGACAACTTTAATAAGCCGAGCTTTATAAGCTCCGGTTACCTGTGGAGCAGTTGAAACTTAATGCGCAATGTTGATGAAGGAGAGAAGGGAACGGCGGGCGAGCGCACAGGCCCTTCCTGCCTTCCTTGCTCTTGCTCTCGGGTTGTTGTCTTGTGCTTTCAGCTTTCGCCTTTCAGCTCGCCTCATCTCCTTTCAGAAATATTCCGTGTATTTGCGAGGAGTTCGTCGGAATGCATCATTCGTAGTTTACGCGACGCGAGAAGTTAAATTTGTTTCCAACAAAATAACCGCAAATTCCTTTGCTTTTATTCTTTGCACGGAAATTTGTTTGCTATTGCAAAAATATAATTACCGAAACAGGCGCATGATGGAAATTTTAATTTTTTACATTCTTTCATTATACAAAACTAAGCAAAGAAAATTATTCATTATACAAGCAATTTTTCTTTTAAACCCCTGACTTGCAATACTTCTTTTAATTACATTTATATGTATACAGTATACTGTTACATATTATGTATAAACAGATCTGTATGTGTGTCACATTTTTCTCAAAATACGTTTATTTACACTGTTGGAATCAGATTTTTTTACTCTATCAAGAGGTAAATACCACTACAAAGTTTTAAATATGTGACTTAGTGTAGTTTACCTCCCACATAGAGATTTGCAGAATTAATTAACATGAAATTAAACCAAAGCAATATATTTTTGAACTTTACTATAAATTAGTATTTAATATGCGTGGCGCATGAAGTAAAATTTCGAGTTTAGAAAAGCCTGAAAATTTGGTTTGGTCGCTTCGCTTCGCTACGCGACCAACCAAATTTTCAGGCTTTTCTAAACTCGAAATTTTACTTCATGCTTAATCTGGGAGTGGAAACACTCGTTAGACGCTTCAACTTAAACGCTTTTATGAAAATTGCGAAAGCACAAATATGTATTACATATAAATTAAATGGTTTTGCATGCACTAAATAATCAAAAAAGTATTTAGTTGGCATTTAAAAAATTTACTTCTGGATAGATCTAACTTTTATGTTATGTAAAGTCATAAATTCAGAAATTAAAATTAATTTACTACCTTTGTTCAAAAATTATTGTCTTATTTGACGTTATTACTAAAAAATTAGGCTTATTCTCTGACAACTTATCATTTAATTGCTTGTATCAGCTTTATAGCCTCATAAACAAAAATGTTCATTCCTCAAACTTACAATGTTTTCAGTTGCTAAGAAAATCATCTGCTGCGATTTTATTGTCGACCCAAATATCTTATAAAGTTATTGTAGAGAACTGGCCTAGGAAAAAGAAACGTAACTTAAAAATAACTTATATAACCTAACTTTAATTATATCGGGTGTGTCAAAATCAACAGACAAGCTTGAAGGGAAAGAATCTGGACTACCAACGAGACAAAATAAAGAAAATACATTTTTATTTTGTTCCTCTGTTAATCCACTAAATAATCCATTTCTGGCCACAAAATGGTCAGAAATTAATATTGTAGCATTTCTGGCACAATATTGGGATACATCTTTTGATTTTATAATGTTAATTTTAATGAAAAGATTTAAATTTACAATCTGGCTGTGTTTTTGTTACTACAAGCAAATCCAGGCGTTCCTATACTAACTCAATTGAATTAAGTAAATTTAGGACAGTGTTGCCATTTTTTTCATTTGTTTTCAACAAATATTCCCTAATGGATGCCTTCGATATTGATGTTTTTCACAAATTAATACTATATGTACCATAGCTGACCTCGATTAAAATGCATGTCCGTTGATTTTGACACACCCGATATAACAGGCAACTAATCTAACAAATAATCAAAATCGGCCAATAATATTATGTGTTGCTTTTTTTACTAATCACTTTTACAATAAGTTACCTAGTTGCGCCTCCACTGATTAACTTTGATCAGTACTTAGTACTTCTTAATAGCACAGCAATTTTATTTGCAAATTGTTTACATACTTGCATATTGATAATAGATATATTACATATTAAAAGTGCGATTCTTTGTTTGACGTGTTCTGTTTGAAGTATTCTGCAACGAAGTATTGGCAATTTCATTTATACTTATGTTCAAAAGGTATATGATGTTATATTCTTGAATTTTTACTTAATTAGAGTTTAAATCAATAACTAGTGGATGATTACAGTTAATCAGTCATGGTGCAAATAGGCCTAAGTTATATAACTGCCAGGAAACACAATTATTATTTAATTAAACTAAACTCAACCTAACTTTTGTTAAACTTATACAATAAAAATTGTTTACTAACTGAATCAGTTTTTTAATCAAAAATTCTTTTTACGTAAAATATTTCGAAAATGTAAATAGCATTGTGCCTAACTCACTTACTGGGATTGGGATAGACGTGGTAAGCATAGGTTGTATACAGGGTGTTTTATCGAGGACGGAAAGCTCGATAGTTTCTGTAATATTAGAAATACGAAAAAAAAGTTGCATGAAATCATTTTCTTTACTACATAAAATCATTTTGGCATATTCAGGGTGTCCCATAATTCTTCGACGAGATACAACTTTATTATTTTAAACAAGACATATATTATTAACTTTTTGGACTTATTGTTAAAAAAGAATGCCAGTTTGATAATATAATATTCGGTATAAGTCCGAAGTACTATTTCAGAGATATTTCGGACTTTTTTGTATAAAAATTATGTTTATAGTAGTGCGATCATTTAAAACATGATTTAGTGTAGGCTTTAAATTTTGAATTATATTTGCACTACTGCCTGCTAACACATAGTTTACCATAACCTCAAATGTATTCCATCATTCAATTAGCATTCTATACAACCACACAAAAAAAATGCAGCCTACTCTGAATCATAATTTAAACGATGGCACGGTAGTTTCATATACCTTAAATATATATCTGTAACTAAATGAGATAAAGTGTTGCAGTTTTAGAAGTTCTCTTGATCGTAGAGGGCTCTGTCGTTGGTACTACAAAGTTGCTGCACTAGGATTAGGTGGCTTTGAAATAAAAACAGGTAAATTTATAAGTTGGACCATACAACTTTTTTTTACATTATTCCACTTAGAATTTAATTTTTTTTTATTAACTTTAAAAAAATATACGTAATCTTAAAATTAAAATGTATTGTCTTAATAGAAAGAAAAGTAAATTTAAGTTGAATGGTGTCCAAAAAATTACACGGTTCCATTTAAAAAAATCAAGTTACACATGAGTAAATATTAAGAAATTCAACTGTTTTTATTTTATATCCACCTATTTTCAGCGCAGAAAATGTATAGTGTTAATACTAGCACCCTATGTGCTGAAGAATATAAAGAAACCTGCAACTCTCTATTTCATTTATTTTTAAAGATATTTTAGGTTTTCGAAACCACTTTAAACCTCATTTTTTTCCAAAAATGACAAATTCCCAAATTGTACAACTTCGATCAAATGTTTTATTAACAAACTGACATTCATTTTTTAATAAAGAATCAAAAAAGTTAATAATAGATAAGGTGTCCCATTTACAATAACCAAGTTGTATGGCTACGGGTATGTGTGAAAATAATTTTATGTTGTGAAGAAAATGATTTTATGTAACTTGTTGAAGAAAATGATTTTCTCCACGACTGTTAGTGAATGTAATAATTCCGAAATCATATTTAATAATAGAATGCTAAAATTCTCACTCTTGAGTTAGATATTTATTCTGAAACACTTGCTTCTTATAGATTATAGATTCCGTAATCGAACTAAACAACATAAATTGCCTTGAATTTCAAAACTGTCACTGTCAGTGAATTTCAAATCTGTCACATGTAAATGCCGACGTCGTATTAATTATTTTCAAACAAGTTTTAATTTAAGTAAAATAATGAGTGAAAAATCGAGCGAATCAGATATAGAATTTGATAATACTCCACCTGAAATTACAAATTATGCAAATAAGATAAGCTGCTGCAAAATTCGAGATTTAGGAAAAAAAAATGGAAATCCGCGACTCTATGAAAAATATATTCAATCCTGAAAGAGGGCCTCTCCAAAATTTCTAAACCAGCAAATTTTGAAGAGAGACACCCTCTATAAGCGCGGGAGTATAATGGAAGAAAAGAAACCACAATTTATGGTGTGTTGATGTTACAATTTATGACTTTATCTGTTAGAATAGCAGGTAGTTTCCCTTTTTAAAGTGTTTTAAACGGTCGTTCATGTTCATTGGATGACTCCAACAATCTAACTCATTAATCAATATGTTATACAATGGTATGGTATTATTTGGTTACGTTTTAATCAAATTGATTAAATAGAGCACGCTAATCTAGCAATAAAAAAATGCGAAATAAGATTATGATCTGTGTTTAAAACGTGTTTAAAACATGTTTAAAACACGTTTCAAACGTGTTTAAAACAGAATATACGGGGCATTTTTCTTTTGTGTACATATCCCGATAATTACAGCGTTTTCTAAAGTTGTGAGAAATCGTTGTTTTAATGCGGTTAATTTAAGGCTTTAAACGAGTTTTTCCACTCCCAGACTAAGCATGAAGTAAAATTTCGAGTTTAGAAAACCCTAAGAATTTGGATTGGCCGCGTAGCGAAGCGGAGCGGCCAATCCAAATTAGGCTTTTCTAAACTCGAAATTTTACTTCATGCGCCACGCTTTATAACACTGATTTACAGTGAAGTTCAAAAAACACACACTTACAACAACGGTTATAAGCAACCTAATATACGTTAGAGTTATTAGGTTGCCTATAATCACTGCTTTAAACAATTTTGTCGGCGCAGAATTTGACTCACGTTTTATCCACATTTCTATATTAGATTGCTAAAGCCGTATATTTTAAACTTTACGATATTTCAGTGTTTTATACGCGTGGCGCATGAAGTAAAATTTCGAGTTTAGAAAAGCCTAATTTGGATTGGCCGCTCCGCTTCGCTACGCGGCCAATCCAAATTTTCAGGCTTTTCTAAACTCGAAATTTTACTTCATGCTTAGTCTGGGAGTGGAAAACCCTCGTTTAAAAATTCAAATTAAAATCTTGAACAAAACACAACAAACGTCAAAAAAATTACAGTGTATACTTATGTATACCTGATAGAAAAAATCCCTGTATTTAAAAACCACATTTATGCACACACAGTTTTATTGTAATAAAATGTTTTGTTTGATAATGTAATTTGAAATATCTTAAACAATTTAGCTAAAATTTAAAAACAAACAAATAATTTTAATGAATTAATATAAAATATAATTTAGCAAATATTTATTTTTAGCAGCTAAGATAATAAAAAAAACGGTTTTAAACAAATACAACGTTTATAACATGTTTTAAACAAATTTAAGATTTAAAACATGTTTAAAACGAAACCGTTTAATACACGACAGCTGTTTTTAAACATGTTTAAAACACTGTTTTAAAACAAAGTGTTTTAAACATAACAACCCTGGTTATGATTGATCATCTAACGAGTGTTTCCAATCCCAGATTAAGCATGAAGTAAAATTTTGAGTTTAGAAAAGCCTGAACATTTGGCTCGGGCGTAGCGCAGCAGAGTGACAGACAAATTAGGCTTTTCTAAACTCGAAATTTTGCTTCATGCGCGACGCGTATACAACGCTGATTTAATGTTAAATGGTCTATAACCAACCAATTAGCAAGTGAAATACGTTTTGTACGACAATCATCAATTCTTTAAATGACGGAAAAAGTGCTATAATTAACATATACATTATTTTTGTATTAACGACGTGAACACCATCTACTGTCAATAGCACTACTCAAAAATTGGCAGCAGATGGTGTTTACATCGACAATTTATATGTAAATTACACATAACTACTAAAACGGTTATAGATGTTCAGTATTTCTCTGGATTTTAAAATGCACAATCAATTGACATTTATAATAGTCATTTTGTGAGTACAATAGACAACACTATTGGCAGTAGATGGCGTTCAAGTTGTCAACCTAAATGTAAATTACATATGACTATTAAAATTGTCAATGTATAGTGCAATTTGAAATCCAGAAGAAAACTAACCATCTTTATTCATTTTAATAGTCTCATATGTAATGTACATTTAAAATAACGACGTGAACTATTTATGAAAAGGAAAAACGATAGAAAAAATCTGAAATCTAAAATCAAATGACAACAAAACAATATTTGTCAACCATTAGTTTAATTATTGACAAATGCAGCTTTGTTATTTGCTTCCAAAGGCTACTTGTTTAAGTCGTGACAATTGTGAATTTTTCATAATACTTTCTTTTAAGTTTGCTTTTAGTTTTTTAACGAAAGAAGATAGCAAATTTTCTCTACAAATTTTATTCAGAAAAATTAGCTCTTTTGAAATATCTAAAAATATAGGTATGGATCTGGGGAAAAAACTTTCTATGACGTCATTACTTCAGTTTCAAAATTTAGTAAAATATGCAATTTTGGATTAAAATAGACCTTAGTCAATCCCATTTATGAACCTTTTTACAGATGTTTTCTACTGTTTTTCCTTTTCTAATAATAGAGCAGAGACATTAAGTTTCGCTCACCCTGTATATTTTATATGTAGAATGTTAATCTTTTGTTTTTTGTAAAGAGTGCCTTAGAAACAGTCAAGTAACTCACTTATTTGACAACTCCTAAGACCCATAATTTGCTTACATATCACCCCTGAAGACGGCCATCCAACTATATATATTTTACCAATTGTGATGTATTTTAAACTAACCAGTGTCTTCCACTCCCAGACTAAGCATGAAGTAAAATTTCGAGTTTAGAAAAGCCCCGCGTAGAAAATTTGTCGAGGGTCGCGTAGCGACCCGAGACAAATTTTCACGGGGCTTTTCTAAACTCGAAATTTTACTTCATGCGCCACGCGTATAAACCACTGATTTACAGTAAAGTTAAAAATATATAACGCTTAGACGTGATGATGATTAATATTTACCAAGATGTAAACGTCAGATACGTTTTAAAAAAATTTATTGACCTAAAATTGTACACGTAGACATAATTTTCGACTTTATTTTACAAATGTCGCATTAATTATAATTACATTTTAAATAATTTCATAAATATCAAATAAATCTTCCTATCAAAACCACCTCAAACCGAACAAAAGATAACGCCACGCGCCGGCTGAAAACATGGACTTCTTACTACCTGCTAATATCGGGTTGTCATTGACACAAAAAATGCGGTTGGTTTTCATAATGGATTAACCCTTGAGTGATCGGTCTCTTTCCCCTTACCCTCCAACATTTTAGGAAAGAGATAGAAATCGGAAGATTTTAGAGTTTTTGGTCTAGTCGCCCTGAAAGCAACAATAAATGTGAAACACGATATCGATATTTCATAACACGAAAAATTAAAAACTTTGTTTAAACGCTTTTCTAAAAAGTATATATCTAAGAAATCAAAGGTTTTTCTAGAAGAAAATGTTAAACAGTTCTTAGACAATGCTCCAGATAAGATATATTTAGCTACAAAGGTAATAAAAATTATAATTTTACACTAAATATAAATATTAATACAATATAATACAAGTGTTTCAATAAATAACTTGTTTTGTTCAGATTTATTTAATTGTTATTGGTTCATACTTTCTGGCCGTGGAGAAAATATAGTCTATTACTCGGTTAGAATAAAAACTTGATACTCGTGGTTCCTCACGCTCGCTGGGCCTCGCGTTCGGAATCTTCCACTCGTATCAATTTTTTCATTCTAACCTCGTTACAGAATATACTATTATTTAATCATTAATAAAACATTATTATATATCTAAATTAATTTGTAAAAATTATTAGAAAGGAAAATTATTTGGTTTTTACAAATTAATTTACATATATTACAATCATGTTTCATCAAGTGATCAATGAGAACCAAACAAAAGATATTTTAAAACATTAATCATTTTTAAAGTAGGCATTTAAAAATAACGATTTTGTAATAAAAAAATTTAATTACAATAACAATTAAGAATTTCCGCAATCTCTGCTACTGACTGCAGAGGATACAAATGTATCTGTTCCGCAAAAAGAAAAACGCGCCGCAGAGATGAGATAATTTATCGATTGTAATTAAGTCATTCGCAGGCGGACGGCATAATCAGCCAATTACTCGTCGTCTTATTGAAATTCAAAAGGCGAAATTAATCAGCGCGTCGCTGGTTGTTTTTTGTTTTATTTTTCGTCTTCGCATTTCTTTACCATTCGTTTCTCTGTATTCTCTCGGTCGTCTTGCGACGCCTGTCCGCGACACGAGATCCATGAATCGGCGACAATGGAGAGCGCCTCGCAAAAAATCGGGGAGACATCGCGCACGCCACTGGATCCCATTCCGGGTCGTCCATCATGCGAGAGATGGGCGAAAAGTGTGGATGTCGCCGTCTCGTCCGGATTGTTATTTAAATTGGAGTTTTTGAAAGTGTGAGAAGTGTTTTTGAGACGCTTGTGTATTTTTGTAATGTTAATGGAATTATTACGTCTTCAATGAAAATCTTCTCAAACAAGGAATCAGTTGTATTTTTACAATAAAATGTGTCTCGTTGAGATTTCCAAATATTAATTGAAGCAACTAACTCCGAAGCGAATACCTCGATGGTTATTAAAACATAAAAGGAATATTTGGGAGACTAATAATTTTTTTATTTTTAAAATATTCCGCAAATCAATGGAATTTTTGATATACATTTATGAAATTTCGGATCTCTGCAGTTCCTTTGCATAGGATAAGAAGATTCATAAGCAAAGGAACTGCAGAGATCTGAAATTTCGTAAATGTATATCAGGAAATAAAACACTTTTTACTTTGTTTAACCACTGGATCTTATTTAAGATGTACCACAAAGTGAACGCCTACAACACCAAACAGTATATCAGGAATTTTAAATTATACCGGGTTCTATAAAAAAAACGCCCAACGCCATAACTAACATACATACGTTATGTTAATGGTTCCCCCACAATAATATCGACTAGCATGAAAAAAAAACTAAATAACATAAATATTTATGTTCATAACGTTGGTGGCTTTTCTAATAATTTAGTTGAATTTTCATTTCTAGTTTCGACTTCGGATTATGATATAATACTTATAATAGAAACATGGTTATCGGACAAAATTGCTGATGGTGAAATTCGGGTTCCGATCTACAATATTTTCAGGGCCGATAGAACTCCCCTAACAAGCAACAAATCAAGAGGAGGTGGTGTATTGGTGTTGGTGAAAAAACAGTTTAAAAGTGCATTTATTCCCGTTTCGGTCAAATCGGTTGATCACTTGTTTGCTAAAGTTAATTTAAATGATAAAAATTACGTGGTGAGCGCTGTGTATATTCCTCCGGAGTCACCCATTGATCTATATGAATTACACGGCCAGGCAGTCGAAGAAGTTGCTGATAATAATCGTGTTGACGAATTTTTGTTGTGTGGAGATTACAATTTACCATCAGATAAATGGGATAACGACGGTTTCGGTGTGTGCGTTAATTCCTCATCCTCAGTGCGCGCTCGGGCACTTATTGATAGTTTTAGCTTTTTAAATCTGAGCCAAATCAATGCCATTCCTAACGAAAATAATACATTTCTCGACTTGGTTTTTTGTAACAATTTAAATATTACACCTACTCTGGCAACTGATTTGCTTTGCGATAATAAAAAACATCACTTTGCTTACAACATTGTCATTAACTGTAATTGTATAAACGATTTTGCCTTCTGTGATATATATTATTATGATTTTAAAAATGCCGATTACTGTGAAATTAACAAGGTGTTTGCTAATACAGTATGGATCGATTATTTTAAATCATGCTTAGATGTTAATAGTGCTGTGGATGCTTTTTATTCAGTACTATACGCTGCAAGAGATTCTTTTGTGCCGAAAAAAAGGGTACACTATGGGAGCAAATACCCAAAATGGTTCAATTATGAGTTAATAAATTTGATTAAAGACAAAAAAATGGCCCATATTTCTTTTAAAAATTCAAATCAAATAGAAGATTATCTTATATTTAAAGGGCTGCGCCAAAAGTGCAATTCTCTAAGTAAAGAGTTATATTCTAATTACATCCATATGACGGAGAGTAATATTCGGCGTAATAGCAATAATTTTTGGAAATTTGTCCAAGAACACAAAAATATAAAGAGCATACCCTCCAGTATGTTTTTAAATGGCGCTAAAAGTATAAATTTGCAAGAATCCGCGGATCTGTTTGCTATATATTTTTCGAGCGTTTATTGTGAAAACCTAACAACCAGCAGTAATAGTCTTAATCTAGAGCAGTGTGTTGACCCTTCATTTACTTTTAGCATTGATTTTATGAGCGTTTTCAATGAGTTAATTAATTTAAAACAAACTTTGTCTTGTGGCCCGGACGACGTTCCAAATCTATTTCTCAGAGAATGTGCGTATACAATTTGCCATCCTCTTACTGTCCTCTGTAACCTCTCTTTAGAGCAACACTGTGTACCATCTGTTTGGAAGAGGAGTTATATCACTCCGATTTTCAAATGTGGTGACCGCACTAATATTAGCAACTACCGTGGAGTTTGCATACAATCTGCGATTCAAAAAATTTTAGATCGTATTGTGAGTAAGCAGTTGGGATGGTCATTGAAGAATGTAATTGTTGACGAACAACATGGGTTTTCTTCGGGTAAGTCTACAACCACGAATTTATTGATCTATCAGGATTACCTTTTGAAGGCTTTGGAGTTTCGGTATCAGGTAGATTCTATCTATACTGATTTCTCCAAGGCCTTCGATCGAGTGAGTCATGATATCCTGATTCAAAAGTTATGCTATATCGGATTTTCCGATAAGGTTATTAAATGGATAAAAAGCTTTCTTTCTGACAGATATCAAATGGTCAAACTAGGTAATTGTATTTCAACTAAAATCAAAGCTACCTCTGGTGTACCCCAAGGCTCTCATGTTGGTCCAATCTTATTTAACTTGTTTGTTAATGACCTCCCAAACGGCTTAAAGTTCTTCAAATACTTGATATATGCAGACGACCTAAAGTTATTTCATTTCGTACGATCTATTTACGATTCCAATAATATTCAAGAGGACTTAAATTATTTAAATGAGTGGTGTTCAAATAATAAGCTATCTTTAAATATATGTAAATATGTAAATGTATTACATTTAGTAGGACCAATAATACAATTCACAATAATTACAGTATCAATAATATACTTTTGGATAATTGATTGATAAGGCTGATAAATGTTGAAAGTTCATCTTCACTTTTATATAAATAAAATAAAATAATTTAAAACTTTCAAATATATATTGTAAACTCGCTACAATTGGTTCGCCACACTGTGGCTTCTTCTTTATACTTTTGGAACGGGTTTCGGTCATAAACGACTTGGGTGTGATATTTGAGAAATCCTTGTCATTTAAGACGCATATATTATCCATAACCAATAAAGCTTACAAGATGTTGGGTTTCATTTCTCGAATTGGTTCTGACTTAAATACTGACACCTTGAGACTTTTGTATTGCACCTTGGTTCGGCCACATTTAGAATACGCTGCAACAATATGGCATCCTCATCAAACCTATTTGGTTAATACATTGGAGATGGTCCAGAAAAAATTCCTACGTCGTGTTGCGTATAGGATGAATATATTGAATCCACAGCTTAACTATAGTTTGCTTAGAGTTAATTTAGATTTATCGATGTTACTTTCCCGCAGAAATTATTTTGATATGTGTTTCTTGTATAAATTAATAAACGGGTATATTTGCTGTCCCGCGCTGTTGGCAGGTCTTGATTTTTGGCACCAAAGATCGGGACCTTCAACAAGACAGCAAATCTTATTTAGAGAGAAATTGCATCGTGCTACGTACGTTAGGGACAACCCGTTGTCCAGATTAACCCGCACCGCCAATTGTTTACTACCCTCAGTAAATTTTGACTTATTTGCCGCTAATTATTCATGCTTTCGTAGGGCGGAAGTGGTCGTTAATCTGGATTTAATTTTCATTTAGTTTAAGTCCTTCATTTTGTTATGGGGAAATGTAATTGGTGTTACTTCAGTACGTTATTTTTCAATTCTTTGTTGAATTGTATTAATATTAATTTTATGTTTGTAAAGATATTTTCGTTAATTGAATAAATAAATAGATTAAATAGATAACTCTTGTAATTATTGACCAATTTTGTTGTACTAGAAACCAAAATCAATGGCCGTTTAGATACTAAAAAAATGGCACGAATATTGTTTTTTTTTCAATAATACCTTTATTCTCAAGTAATAGCTAATATAAGATTTTTAAATAGATTCCGATATTATTTTAATTTATTATTTAGTCCAATAACGCCCAATTTCTTGTTTTTCTTTATTATTTTGGTCGATTTCTTTAAAATCTTTTATTTAAAATTATATTTTTTAAAAACTATAATTAGTGTGCCTTGTAAAAAAAGTGACAAATTGTCATTTATTGTGAGGATATGCCATTAATAATAACGAAACAACAAATACGTACCTACCTTACAACTTAATGTAAAATAAAAGTACAGGAAAAATGTAAATATTTTGTTATTTCAATATATCGATGATTACTCATTCTTTTTTTACGTGTACTTCTTCACAACATTTCAGTGTTTTATACGCGTGGCGCATGAAGTAAAATTTCGAGTTTAGAAAAGCCTGAAAATTTGGTTTGGTCGCGTAGCGCTGCGCGCTACGCGACCAAACCAAATTTTCAGGCTTTTCTAAACTCGAAATTTTACTTCATGCTTAGTCTGGGACTGGAAACACTCGTTCGAACTTTAAATTTAACTCGTTTATAAAATCGACATATGTTATATAAATCATTCATTAAAATCATAAAAAAAGATGCAAAATTTTACCTAAAATCAACTTTTAGAGTTAACTTTATAATTTGCTCGGCTCTCAATGGGTTAATTTTCTATTATTAAGAAAAACAGTATTTATTAAAGAATTAAGTTGCATTTAATATAATAACAAACTGTGAATAAATCGACAAAAATCTAGAAATATCAAAAATCTCGACATGTTGAAAATCTTGACCGTCCACTCCCAGACTAAGCATGAAGTAAAATTTCGAGTTTAGAAAAGCCCGGCGTAGAAAATTTGTCTCGGGTCGCGCAGCGACCCGAGACAAATTTTCACGGGGATTTTCTAAACTCGAAATTTTACTTCATGCGCCACGCGTATAAAACACCGATTTAAAGTGAAGTTAAAAATGCACTGAAAACCAACCCATCTTTGATATTTTTTCAAAATTGGGTGTTTTTTCCTATCCATGCTGTAAACCTTCAGATATTCGTTGTTTTCTTCTAAATAAATTTCGATTCCCTGTAGTCCTTCGGTCTTCGAAGATCATGATTGGTCCTTCGAGCTGTAGCCTTTGTAAAATGGTAATAAACTTAGTAATCTAGAGGGATCCTTTAATTTGAAACTCCTAAGAACGAGTGTTGTCCACTCCCGGACTAAGCATGAAGTAAAATTTCGAGTTTAGAAAAGCCCCGCGTAGAAAATTTGTCGAGGGTCGCGCAGCGACCCGAGACAAATTTTCACGGGGCTTTTCTAAACTCGAAATTTTACTTCATGCGCCCCGCGTATAAAACACTGATTTAAAGTGAAGTTTAAAATGCACTGAAAACCAACTCATCTTCGATATTTTTTTAAAATTGGGTGTTTTCTTTCCTATCCATGCTGTAAACCTTCAGATATTCGTTGGTTTCTTGTAAATAAATTTCGATTCATTGTAGTCCTTCGGTCTCCGAAGACCATGATTGGTCCTTCGAGCTGTAACCTTTGTAAAATGGTAATAAACTTAGTAATCTAGAGGGATCCTTTAATTTGAAACTCCTAAGAACGAGTGTTGTCCACTCCCAGACTAAGCATGAAGTAAAATTTCGAGTTTAGAAAAGCCCCGCGTAGAAAATTTGTTGAGGGTCGCGCAGCGACCCGAGACAAATTTTCACGGGGCTTTTCTAAACTCGAAATTTTACTTCATGCGCCACCCGTATAAAACACTGAAATATTGCAAAATTTAGAAAATACTAGCCTTTATTTTGTTCGGTTAGTTGATAAATTGTGTTAAATCTTCTAAGCTGATTATACATACTAATTTAATTAAAAAATGTTGATCAGTATTAAAAGTCCAATTTTGTTTCAAGGCACACTATGATAATTTTATTATAATTTTTTTCTAGCATAATTATAATTTATTATTAACATATCAAGCATAATTGGATTTGGAAAAACAATGTCCAATATAATAAAATAAGAAAAGTATATGCAGCCATTTAAAAATTTAAAGATAACTATTATTTGGCTATCAATTAATTTTGAAACAATATATAATTAGTGTCAATTTATGGTATTATAACTTCGATTGACTTTGTTTTTTACTTGATTTAAATCGATCAATAAATAACAGATTTTTGGCGCTGGGCGTTTTTTTTATCGAAAACCCGGTATAAGTAATGTATATTTTAAACTTCACTTTAAATCGTGTTTTGTACGCGTGGCGCATAAAGTAAAATTTTGAGTTTAGAAAAGCCTGAAAATTTGGATTTGCCGGGGCGCGACTCGCTTCGCTCGCGCGCCCCAGCAAATCCAAATTTTCAGGCTTTTCTAAACTCAAAATTTTACTTCATGCTTATTCAAGGATTGGAAACACTCGTTAGAAATTTACCTGAGATTTCGCAGCGGATGCATTAGAAAATGTATAAATACGTAAAAGAAAACCTCCCGGTATAACTCAAAATTAGTATAAGTTTGATACAAGTATTTACTTAACTGTTTTTATGTTTTTTTTTTGATTATCGCATTTACTTTTCAAATTCGATTAAATTACTACCGGAACAAATTGCATAAAAGATCATCATAAAAAAAGTTTGGGAAAAAACTAGTAATAAAAATCAGAATCAGTAGTTTTTTTTTTGTAAAGCTCCTCCAAATCCACAAATAAAATTGCAATAAACACAATCAGAAACTTATAGGGGGGAGTAAGGTTTATGCAAAGTTGGAGCCTGCGAGTTTACAGCAGGAGGCGTTGAGGCGGCTCGGCTGGCAGCCCTGAAATATTCATCTTCCGGTGCTACTCAATTTTGTAAGAAAACATCGCATGCAGCAGTTTCCAACTTTAACAATTTTCCACAGAACTTTCCTGTATACATTATCTCGGCCGCTTCTCTTTCAAAAAGCCACCCCCGCACACCGGTAGAAGCGCGCCACTCTTTAGATACTCTTTACCCGTTTGAAAAATTACCCGGCAACTTTCGAATATTATTTAAACCGCGTTAATGGCGTGCGAATGGCCGTGCATGGGGGGATGTAAAAATAAAGCCGGCTTTTTCCAGCACGCGACGCAATCGTCAAAAGAGGTGCGGGCAGATTTAGAGCACGGAAAAGACAAAGTTGATGACTTCAAAGCGGCCACTGCGCTAACGACCTCAGGAAGCGCCGACGACAACGACACAAAGATCAATTCCTCGATGATGAGGTGCTAACGGAGATTAGGACGGACCGAAAGTGGGGAAAACTTTTCGACGATGATAACTTTAAGGTGCTTTATTATTGGATCGATGGAAACGGAGGGAGTTTGTCGGCCGTGATGATAATTTGATGGCTGATAAGCTAACCCATTTATATTTTTATGCCGACGAATCAAGACCCTCTAAATCCTTTCATATTTCACTCGTTTAACCGGCATCAACACTTATTTTTAAAACTCATGCGAGTCAATACCTTGTTACGAGAATTCCAATAATAGAACTAAGAGAATCATTAGTTCTCTTGATGAAAGATGTAAGTGTTACTCTCTACTTTTCACCTTTTCATCTTTAGTTATTAATATTACAGGGTTTTTCGTTTAGTTTTCACTATGTATCAAATAAAATTCGCTTTTTATCAAATCAAAATTCCTCATATCAGTTTTTTATCAACACGCTGCTTTACTTTGATAGTGGCACAACTAAAAGCAGTTGTTATTTTTCAATACAGTTATTTAATAAATACAGCTTTAAGAGACACGAATAAAAATACGTGCCAAAAATAAGATAATAAAATAAAATTCCCTTTTTATCAAATCAAAATTCCTCATATCAATTTTTTTTTATCAACACGCTGCTTTCCTTTGATAGTGGCACAACTAAAAATAGTTTTTTTTTTCAATACAGTTATTTAATAAATACAGCTTTAAGAGATACAAATAAAAATACGTGCCAAAAATAAGATAAATCGAGTAAAGATAAAGACTTCGATATTTGAATAAAAATGTATTGTAAACTTTTGCAGACTCCTCCTAAAAAAATTACAAATTTCACTTATGGTATTATCAAAGCAAAGCAGCGAAAATATTTAACTAGTTGTCAATTGGATTTCTTTTTTTATCAAATGAGTTTCTTGTTTTAACCCATTAGGCGCCATTGATGCATATACGCAATATCATTAATTTTTTGTTAATTAAATTACTAAATAAGTTAATTTTTCTTAATACTTTTTCAAGTCAAGTCAAGTAATGTAATATATGAAATTACATTATTTGACTTGACTTGAAAATGTATTAAGATAAACGTAAATATTTTGTTATTTAAATATCTCGATTATTACTTATTTAAACCAAAAATGTTTTCAGTGTATTTCTAATTTCCCTATATTTTAGTGTTTTATACGCGTGGCGCATGAAGTAAAATTTCGAGTTTAGAAAAGCCCCGTGAAAATTTGTCTCGGGTCGCTGCGCGACCCTCGACAAATTTTCTACGCGGGGCTTTTCTAAACTCGAAATTTTACTTCATGCTTAGTCTGGGAGTGGAAATACTCGTTCTAAACTTCATATTGGACGTTTTTATACAAAATCGACGAATGCCTTATATTATTGGCGTATACATTATGTATATTTAATAGAAACATTTACAGTATATAATACAATAAGTGATTCGTAGAAATCATAAAAAGAAGTGTAGAATTTTACCTAAAATAAACTTTTAGAGTTAACTCTATAATTACTCGGCCGGTAATGGGTTAATAACAATAATCAAACAATGTGTAGAACGTCAAATAAAACTATATATTACTAAGAATACAACACCAACTATGCTAACATTATTAAACATTAACAGCCTTATTAATAGAATTGACGCTAATATTATTAAAGTTTATTACTAGTTGATTTCTATAAAACCCTAATAAACATAATACTATCAGTTCGTATTAATAGAACAAAATCTACGTGCTAAGTTAGTTTTTAACTATTGATAGAATGAACGTGGTAACATCGCATTTTCATGTATACCAACTTGGATTTAATTAAACTTTATCCATTTAGAGGTTATGTTACATTGTTTATGTTTGTAAAAATGTTTTAGGAATAGAATTAAGAGCCGAGAAAATTATAAAGTTAACTCTAAAAGTTGATTTTTGGTAAAATTTTGGATCTTTTTCTATGATTTCAATGGATTATTTATTATATTACATACGTCGATTTTATAAAAGAGTTAAATTTGAATTTCGAACGAGTGTTTCCACTCCCAGACTAAGCATGAAGTAAAATTTCGAGTTTAGAAAAGCCTGAAAATTTGGTTTGGTCGCGTAGCGCGAAGCGCGGAGCGGCCAAACCAAATTTTCAGGCTTTTCTAAACTCGAAATTTTACTTCATGCGCCACGCGTATAAAACACGGATTTCCGAAAAAAGCTAAAATGTACTGCTTAGGTATGTACATCTATAAATCTTAAATAAATCATAGCATTATAATTAAATACATTCGTTTTACTATGGTATTTAAGGTTATGTTTAACATGGAGCTCATGCCTTAAACTAGGAGTACCATTTTAATTAATTATTAGTTGTAAACTAACAAAGATCACTATTGCTAGTTTACAACTAATAATTTAATAAAATTGTACTGCTAAAAAACGTTTCATTACCACGAACCAGTTAATATCATCCTTAGTACAAACATTATAGTTTATTACTAGTTAATTTCTGTTTCATAGAAATTAACCAGTATTAAACTATAATGTACTGTACTAAGGATGATACTATCAGTTCATATTAATATAACAAAATCTACATGTTATTAGTTAGTTTTGAACTATTGATAGAATGAACGTGGCAACATTGCGTTTCATGTGTACCAACTTTGATTTAATTAAATTGTAACCATTTAAAGGTTATATTAAATTGTTCATGTTTGTGAAAATGTGTCTTGCGCTGAATTATTTCATTGAAATGTATGCCTAACGAATAATTGCACTCCCAGACTAAGCATGAAGTAAAATTTCGAGTTAAGAAAAGCCAGAAAATTTGGTTTGGTCCCGTAGCGCGTAGCGCTACGCGATCAAACCAAATTTTCTGGCTTTTCTAAACTCGAAATTTTACTTCATGCGCCACGCATATAAATCACGCATTTCCAGTGAAGTTTAAAATACACTGCTTAGTTATTTACATTTATAAATCTTGAATAAATCACGAAATTAATTAATTATTAATTAAATACATTCGTTTTACTATGGCATTTGAGGTTATGTACAACACGGATCTCATGCTTTAAACTAGGAGTACCATTTTATTAAATTAGTAACAAAAGTAATCTTCTAAAATCTACTAATATGTTTCAATAATACGAAAATGTTAATATCATTCTTAGTACAGTATTAAAGCTATATGCTAAGGTCTATTAATAAGGCAATAAGATATTGAAAATTGAATAAAAGTCACTTTGTTTTACTACTGTTTCTATTCTTTCCAACTGGTTTCGACTTATCGTCGTTCTCAAGGAGTAGCATTTCATGGAATACTATTAACATTTCTGGCGATTTATGAAGTTCGTCCTTGTCAATTATGTGTCCTAGATAGGAAATAGAATTTTTTTAAAATGTTATTTGCAAAATATTGGATGTACGAGGAGGTGTATGCCAAAATTTCCCGGCCTGACTATGAACGAAACGGCGTAGACTCGCAATTAAATTTTATTTTTCAATATAGTGCCCCTAGCACCAATGCACTTATTACATCGTATTGACACCAGTTAAATACCCCTAAAAAATATTCCTTCTGTTTGACTTCAAAATGTGCCCAAATTGCAGTCTTCACCTCTTTGTCGTCTCTTCTCCTTTCTACCTCCATTCCATCGACTCCCTCTTTTACAAAGGATCATAGTAGAGAACCCTAGTTTCATTCCCTATGACAATTATCTTCAACACGTCCACGGGGCTTTCTCCACAGACTCCAAAAAGGATCGAGCACATTCAACACGACGCTGACCTGCTGAAAGATGTTATTATTATTATTATTCTTTATTTTTCCCAACAGATATACATATATCCAATTACAGAGAACCTAATCTAATATAATGCTATGTAACATAATTTTAAATCATACATACAGTGCGCAGAGAAAGAAGAGAAAAGAAAAAAAAAACAAACTTAAAGCCTAAAGATTTATAACAATATCACTGGTACCGATAAATCTGACATTATGTCGATGAGGGATTTTCTGGTATCTACAAAAATATCTACTCTATTATTTAAACTATTAAACCTTCTAATCATTTTTAAAACGGGTGAATTAATATGAGCTAGCGTATTGGCATGCGGTTGAAAAAATAGGTTATTACTGCGAGATGTTAGTCTAGGAACCTGAAACTTCAGCTTACCTAGGATGTTAGGGCCATCAATATCGTAATTTACTACCCCATATAAAAATAGAATTGAAGATTTCGTACGCCTGTCACATAATCTTTCGACATTAAATGTTTGTAAGAGGTTTTCATATGTAATGGATACAGATGGATATTCCTTAAATTTTTTGAAAAACAACATTTTCAAAACCTTTTTTTTAATTGCTTCGATTTTACTTACAGTATTTTCGTAGTAAGGTGACCAAATAACAGAGGCAAATTCGAGGTTAGAACGAACGTATGAAAAATACATTTTTTTTAAAACGTCAATGTTATGAAAGTCCTTACAAGTGCGATGGAAAAAGCCCAACAGTTTGATACTTTTGTCACAAATCTTATTTATGTTCAAGGACCCAGCTTGCACTAATTTTATTCATACCTAAATGATCGTGAAGGATTCGGCGAACACTTGTATCTGAAAGACCCTACATTTTTGATAATTCTTTTACCTTCAAGTGTCGATCGCTTAATACGAAATCTTCAACAAGGGTAATCTTGTTTTCTGTCACCACTTCCACCATCCTTCCTTTCTTGCGTTATCTTCCAAGGATTTCCGCCCTGTTCGAAACCATTTTGACCAATCTTTTACTACAGAATAAGACGGGGAACGTTCCCCGTACATCCTATCCAACCAATTGTTGACGCTTTGAGATGAAAGACCTTTTCGAAAAAGGAATTTATTATTAAATCACTATGCTTAGTTTTCCTTTTTATACATTTATTAGATGTCTGACATCATGATGAACGAGTGTTAGTTACGAAAAAACTAAGTAAGAAAAAATCAATTTTTGTTTTTTCCAAGGCTAATAAGACTTAAACCAATGTCTTGACAAAATTTTGATACGCTGCCATACCTGGTTTTATGTCAAGCCGGGAAATTTTGGAGCTTACCTCGTACAGTCGGCGTAACCCAAATCTGAACGATAAAATTTAATCGTGTAATTTACACTTTGCATCATAGTCGTTGGACGCAGTTAAATTTGACAACTCTCAAAAATTATTGTCAATATTCTCTTTGTAATACCACTGGGAAAGGCCAGAATTACAGGAATGAATTTCAGTGACAAATACCATGACAACCAAAGAGCGCTCACATTTAGATTGCGTCGACTGTACCTTTGTAAGCTAAACTTTGTAGTATCTGCACAGATATGTTTTCCTTCCTTGCAGCTTTATAAGTTGACTAAGCAGCCCCGCAACCCTTATGGACGAGCCATGACTCTACAATTGTTAAACTCAAAAGTATTAAGAATGCTTTAATTAAGGAGCCATGTAAAATTGAATGTTTTCTTTCATTCTTCCAAATAAGATATCAAAAATTATTGTATAGGAGAACGTGTGTATGATATGTGAATGAGAAAAACAGTGCACACATTGTTTGCAACTCCCGTGGGGACACCTCAGCGAGTCGGTTCCGTATATTATACACTTAACAGTTTATCATCAGTGCATTAACGTCAAGGCCCCACCATCGAAACCATCCAATCTCAACAAACGGTTAATATATTTGGAGGCCGTGTCCTCTATCCCCAAGTCGCCATATGAAATGATCGAGTAAGCATGACTCCGATCCGGGGAGATCTGGGAGAGAGAGAGGAAAGGGCCCCGGGGCTGACACCCCGGGGAGCCGAAACGAGCGAACGCAGATCGTTCCTCGGGGAGTCCGCGATATTGGCATCTCTGAAGCGATGTCGTCGCCAAATATACGGCCTCCCGGGGCACAAACTGTCATCGTAAATTCAATTAGCGGCTGCTACCGCTTCCCATACCCATCCTCGGCCCTGTCTCTCCAGCCCACCAACGCCAGCGCGCAAACCTTTAAACACATCAACAAGTACTCGAAAAATGAAAAGAGGGAATGAATTTCCTGGACCCCTTAAATCACTCACGCTAATTGGGATCTCGGGATGTATTCACACAAATACATACATACACACACGGGATAGAACATCTCCCCCCGTTTTCTAGCTTTCCGTGTGTCTGTGTGCGTTGTATATTGCGGTTCGGTAGTCCTGTTCCATTAAAGAACGCTGTAATTTGTCAAGCTGTACCATAAATTAACACACCATACAACGCAATCCTGAGAAACTAAATACCTTTCCCTAATGTTTGCTCTCCAGCGAGGATAAATCGTATCCACGGTGAGCCAAGGAAAAGGGACTTCACTCGCGCGTAAATCATTAATATGTGTTGCTGTGTATCACAAGCGACGAGGATGAATACCCACGTCAAAACATGAAAGGAAAATCATAATAAAACTTAAATTGACAAACAAGTCTTATATATAGGGTTACTATTAAAGATATAGACGCTATAAATATTTAAATAACTCATTAATGGCCGAACAATTATAGAGTTAACTCTAAAATACGAGGGTTATTTCATAAATAGTGCACATAATTTTTCATTTCCTAATATGTTTATTTTTTCTTATATTATCTCTTTGAAATCCTTAACTTAATCTCCCTGCTTCTCAATGAGCGAGTCTCAACGTCTGGAAAGCTTTACAATACCATCTAATACGCCATATATCTTTATCTGACGAAGGGCTCGGGTACCGGCAACAGAAAACTATTTTACATATAAATAACGACGTCTTCGCAGAGGTTGTTTCAATTTTGTTAATAGATCAAAGTCTAGTTAACTTATGTTAAGACTGTAGGGTGGATGAGGTTACACTTCCCAACTGTAATCGCACAGTTTTTTTATCTATGACGTTGGCAATTTGCGGGCGTGCGTTGTTGTAGAGAATAAGTTGCCTAGCTTTGAGCAACTGAGGTCGGGTTTCCTGTAATGGCTTAGGCCCAGTTGCACCAAAAATGTTGAACTTAACAGTTCCTATTGTCCTGTCACTTTGAACTAGATTTCAGAGTTTAACCAGTTCAACGCATTTGGTGCAACTGGCCCTTAATTTTTGAATGAAATCACAATAAAATACTCCTGTAACACTTCATCCACACAGACTCTGTCTGTCATAATGACTCGATGGCAATCCTAAGCAAAGATCATCATTTGAGTGACCTTAGATTGAGCTCGATGAAATTTGTTTGGACGTGCACATGATTGACATCTTCACTTGTTTGACTGTGATTTTAACTCTAGTTCAAAGTCTCGAACCCACACTTCATCAATAGTGATGATTCAATTTTTCTTGAAATAAATCACCTCAGGGTGCGGTTTGATATATAGCAACACAATGGAAAATTCAAATTTAGAATCTTTAATTGAATATGAGTTTATACTTAATAATAAAGTATATGACAATAAATGTTATTTACTCCAACAACTTTTCAATAAGAAATAATTACATTTCACGGGCTATATTATTGGATTCGGACTCCCTTAAAAAGCTTTTTAAGCGAGGAATTCTATTTAGAAATCAATTTCAGCCTAATATAAGCCACCCTGCCATGTCGGACATGTTCCTGAAGGTAAAGAATACGTCCCGACAACCCCACTCTCCCCCAATTCCGAATTCTGAATTCCCTAAAACGCGTGTATGTGTGTGTGTCCCGGCAACCGGTGATGGCAACGGCAACAAGGGGGGCCCCGAAAACCAGTCCGATCAATTAGAAACAGCGTCCCGGATATTGACATTGCCGTCGTGTTCGTTCGTTCGCAATTCCAATTAAGCCCTTTCAATGTCACAATGACGTTTTAATTGGGATTTATTTAAGACGCCGATTTCCATTTTAGATTAATGACCGGCGCCGGGGCCGGGGCCGCTGCCGTGGCAGGGCCGCGACTCGTCTCGATATCGCTGAGATTTTCGTGGATTTCGCGGTGGTCTATTTATATTAATGAAGGGTATAGGTGGAAGTGTGTCTGTGTGTGTGTTAGGGCTTTGGGCGTGTGTAAGCTCAGGTTGGGGATCAATAGCCCGGGCTAATATTGTTTCAAGGAGAACGCAAGGGAATGTCAGTCCGCTAAAGTTTTGGTCTCCTCATTAATAATGCCGCTTGCAGAGGGATTAGCGGTCTCCGGATCTTCCCGTGGAATGAACACACGTTTGGGCGCGGGGTTGTAAATCAACAGTAACGTACGAGCGGGGTGAAGTTCTATTTCGAAATTGAAATATTTGCTTAATGTAGTTATGAACAAATTTATAAAATGAATTTATAACGTATTCAACATTTCCCCATAATACACACATGTTTCGCCTAGTTCGCATTCCAATTTGCTTAATTCGGTACATACGTCGAATCAATCTATGTAACAAAATTAAATATTGAACAAAATCATACTAGCAAATAGTACTTGCATATTAAAATTGTATTTTTTAATATAAAACCACTTTTCAATAAGAAATTCAGAGTTTAGACGATATATATCATTATCATCATGGTATACAGAGACTTTTATGGAACACCGAACATACTAAAATGTACTCAATGTTAATTTTCCTATGTTCGATGTGTACTGGGGCGGATCAAAGCATTGAGTGCGATGGGATTGGCTACGATTTCTAATTGGTATATAGTCAACCCAACTTACACGGTACGTAAATTTGCATTTATAAAATGTGTGTGGAAACTTATGCCGCACCCTGTATGCATGCGAAGTAAACATTCCGACAGTGAGAAATTAATTCATCATATTCCGACATTCGTTGCTTCTTGAAAAAAAAAATATTTTGATGCTTTAAACGAGTGTTTTCCACTCCCAGAAAGCATGAAGTAAAACTTCGAGTTTAGAAAAGCCTGAACATTTGGTTTGGTCGCGTAGCGAAGCGAAGCGATACATCAGATAAATATCCGATATTTTGATATTTATATAGATATCATGATACACATAAAGTAAAGTTGAATTTGCCAATTAATTGCAGAATATTTTCTAGTTTTTAAGATTGAAGTTATTGTCGGTCATTTATAAAAAAAACAAGGTATTTTTTATACATTTATTGGATGTTAAACCATTCCACCATTTTACCTTTGTATTTTGTAATTTACTATATTTAGACGTCACAAACACATTCACACACATCCATGGACCCAGGTGGAATCATTTTGTACTTTAAAATGATCCTACCCGGCGGGACTCGAACCCGCGACCCCTGGGTTAGGAGGCAGGGCCTCTAACCACTAAATATATATGATATTGTATTGCGTACGACCAAAAGTTAGGATATGTCAAGTGCATCGTAAACATATAGAAGTATAGGCCAGTTGCATAAACATTTGGATTTAAGATCAACTTTAAACTGTGTTTAAAAAGTCATTAGTACAATTCGAAAACATCACTAAATACGAGGCTTCAGTATATAAAATGGAAACTTGTATCTGATTCAAGCGACTTCATATCCTCATTGATTTATGAAATCCCTTGTGGTGAGCGCGATAAAAAAAGTTCTCCGCGCCCGGCGCATTCGCCAATTTTTAACGATCGTACACGTTGCTTCGATTTTTTTTTTGTGGAGGCAATTTAATCAAGACAACGAAACCACGATTAACACTTCTCCTGGTATTATTTACGTTGTCTCATACAATTTTCTCTTAATTCCAACTGTGATGGATGCATTAATTTATAAAAACGTTTTCGGTGTAATTCTGGCACGATGATGAAGACCAAAGCGTATAGATGGTTATTTACGAGGAGTCCGGATCGTTGGCGGTCCATAATGTAGTTTTGAGGATAGATGGGTCTCCTTTAACGAGCCAATTGAATTAGACACCTAAATTATGTGAGCTAATGGGAGTAATTCGATTGGGCGGTCGCGCGGCCATCAATACGGCCCTAATGGTCCATCCCGAGCAACAGTCTGAAGACCGTCGGATTACCGATTTCTAAGACGTATATACGGTTATATATAAATCCGACTTAACGATTTATTAACGTAAAATATTATATTGTCATAAAACAATAAAAAAAATATCAACAGTAATGGAGCAAATACACTTTTATAAAGCAACTTGCTGTTGCGCATTTTTTTCTTGTTCGCGAAGCGGAGCGATTAATCAAATTGATTAGGCTTCTCTAAACTCAGAATTTAACTTCATACTTAGTGGCATATTTAGGGGGTTCCACAGGTTCCATGAGGTCTGTTCAGATAATTACCAAACTTTGTTTTTGTTTAGCTTTATTATTCATATAATATATAAAATTACGAACATGTTATTCGTTAAAATGCAAACAATGTCTTAATTAATAAGACAACTTAAGACGATAAATATCCATTGAAACAACTACTTCCCGTGCAAATACACCTTCGGATATTGATATTTGCACGGGAAGTAGTTGTTTCAATTGATATTTATCGTCTCAAGTTGTCTTATTAATTAAGACATTGCTTACATTTTCACGAACAATATTTTCGTAATTTTATATATTATATTTAAAGTGTGCAAACTATAAGAAGCCTAAGATTATTTTCTCGAATTCAAATAGTTTTGAATTTGAATTTATCTTGTATTTATTATTCATTTTACACATAATTGGTCCTTGTCCCGTTCAAACTACTCCCCTCCCCTATTCACACACTTTTTCCAGCGGTATTTCCAATTCGCGAAGCAGTCCTGAATAACCTCATTTGAGATGGCCTCTAAGGTCAGTGACGAATTTGCTTGGGGCTTGGGGATCCATTGCCTATCCATTGTGATGATTGAACTTTTCTTTCAATATTGTAGCCATAAACCCAGCTTCTATTATAATTCTCTTTTATAATTTTTTGAATAAATGTTTTATCATCATTGGCTTGTTCAAGGAGTTGCCGACAAATGTCCACTCGATGTTATTTCTGTTGTTCAGTCATCAAACGAGGAACACATTTTGCTGCAACTCTACCCATGTTCAATTGTTCAGTCAAAATTGAATGACATGACTTAGTTAAGATGCTAACCTCTTCTGCAAATTCTCTGGCAGTCAATCGGCGATTTGCACAAAACAGACCGTAGATTTTTTGAATATGGGAGTCATCAGTTAAAGTGACAGGCCTCCCTGGTCGAGGATCATCTTCAATTGACTGACGATAGCTTTTAATTCGTGAAAACCATTTGTAACATTGCGTACGACACAGAGCATCATCGCCCAAAGCTTGTTTCAAAAGATTAAACGTTTCTGTAAGAATTTTCTCCAGTTTTACGCAAAACTTTGCGTTGCATCGTCGCTTCAGAAACTCGCACATTTCAAAAATCGGCACTGACACTTAAACACGTTTTACTCAAACATGAATATCATGAAATATAAACGAGATATCAACAATCCAAGAACATGCTCTTACAAAGGAGGTTATGCACAAGGCAGTGCTGCCAACAGCGTATCATTAAATATCTCCCTTGGCGCGTAATTCAAAATGTTCGGTTGTTATCTGAACAGGCGTCGTATGCTTACAATAAAAATTCCCCGTATACTATTTTGATTTATAGATCGCTACAATAGTGATATTCAGGTGGTTTTGGGAAAATCAATACACGTCATAGTGACGGAAAGAGAGCCGGATGAGGGAAAACAGCGGTGACGAGGGGTTGTAGCTGTTCCGGTATATTCCCCGCTTTTGCTCCTGCCTGCCTCTCCGCCGGTTGTAATTACAGCCTTTTGCATCAAATCCTGATGGATACACGACTATCGTACGCCGTTTAATGCCTCTCGCCCATTATGTGGCCCGGTAATAGGATATCGTGTCACTTTAATCCCTCATCTCGCATAATTATGCGCGCCAGTCGGGATTTCGATTTTCACATTTAATACCATTCAGCATCAATCAATTTCAATTTATTATACTATAGAAGTATTTTACAAAAAAAATCAGAAAGCTTGCATACCAGGTAGATATGTGGTAGGATTATTATTATCTATTCATTGAATAACTAACTAGTTGATCATCCATTACAGTAAACATTAGTTTGTTTCAAGTTTGTAATTGAGTTTGAAGTGCCATTATCATATATTCCAGACCGTCATTCACGAGTAAGTGCAGCAATGGTTATTATCCCGGTGCAGTTTAAGTAATTGTTGTAATCCATCTGAAGACGGTGGAAGTTTGAATGGGCGGGCATACGTAAGCCGCCTGCCTAAATATAATTCAACGGACCCCCAGCGCAACAATTCGTGTGCATATTTCATCTCGTCAGGGCGCTAGGCGTAAAATATAATGATTCATAACGAGAACTACTTACCTAAATTGTCTAATTTGCAAAAGGGGTAAGGAAAGGGGCTGCCGCGTGTATATCCATGTATATGCATGTTCAGTCAGTTCGCGTGCGAACATGAACAAGAACATCAACATCAAACATCAACGTCAACGGTCTTCTCCCAGTGTCCCCATGAGGATCCACGTTACACGGCGGAATTATTGTTCTGTGGGCCCTCTTTGAAATGTTACATTTTCATTAGCTCCGCGCGCATGCATTCATCATGTGTATAAAGGGCCCCAACGGCATACCAACCTAGTATATAAACCTCCTCTACCTATATGTATGTACACGCCGTGTCGCCTCAGTATGGTTGCGTAATGAGCGCTCCTTCCCTTCTACATAGTCTTCCGTTCGTTCACCTCTCACGCCACCGCTTTTACATAATTAACCTCTTTTTATATTTACTTTAAATTACACACCGTCGTACACACCTTAATTAGCATATCTAATTATTAAAACCGATGATCGATCATACTTATGTATTCGCTTTTAAACTTTATTTTAATTATAGTTTTTTTTATAAAGTAGATCACACGACTGTAGAGTTTTCTTTAATCAATTGTCAGTTAAGAGATAAATATTTTAAGGAGAACTAGTATTTATATCAAACCATTAAACGTGCGATTCTTTGCGCAATCAATAACAAATCAAAATAAAACACTTATTGAAACAACTGCTTCCCGAGCTAATACCCCGACGGTATTTGGATTATTTGTCCGTTGGGGTATTGGCCCGGGAATAGTTGTTTCAATATTTTAGTGTTTTATACGCGTGGCGCATAAAAATGTAGTTTGTTTTTCAGGTTTTTCTAAAGAGTTAGGAATACAGTTTAAAGCTATGAACGAGTGTCGTCCACTCCCAGACTAAGCATGAAGTAAAATTTCGAGTTTAGAAAAGCCCCGCGTAGAAAATTTGTCGAGGGTCGCGCAGCGACCCGAGACAAATTTTCACGGGGCTTTTCTAAACTCGAAATTTTACTTCATGCGCCACGCGTATAAAACACTGATTTTAAGTGAAGTTTAAGGTATTCTTGTTTAACAGTATATTTTTAATCCTGCTTTAAAAGTATCTTTTTAAACCGATATAACAGTGTATTTTTAATTTCACAATATTTCAGTGATTTATACTCGTGGCGTATGAAGTAAAATTTCGAGTTTAGAAAAGCCCCGTGAAAATTTGTCTCGGGTCGCTGCGCGACCCTCGACAAATTTTCTAC
This sequence comes from Philonthus cognatus, assembly GCA_932526585.2. Classification (NCBI taxonomy): domain Eukaryota; kingdom Metazoa; phylum Arthropoda; class Insecta; order Coleoptera; family Staphylinidae; genus Philonthus; species Philonthus cognatus. The sequence goes on along the minus strand of OW052247.1, from coordinate 48,550,298 downwards.
GCGGGGCTTTTCTAAACTCGAAATTTTACTTCATACTTAGTTTGGGAGTGGACGACACTCGTTTGTAGCTTCAAACAAATAAAATCAAACACTCATTGGAACAACTACTTTCCGAGCAAATACCCCTACGGTTATTTGGATTATTTGTCCGTCGCGGTATTGGCCCGGGAATAGTTGTTTCAATATTTTAGTATTTTGTACGCGTGGCGTATAAAGTAAAATTTCGAGTATAAAAAAGCCCAAACATTCAGTTTGATTTTCAGGCTTTTCTAAAGAGTTAAGAGTTCAGTTTGAAGCTTTAAACGAGTGTCGTCCACTCCCAGACTAAGCATGAAGTAAAATTTCGAGTTTAGAAAGGCCCCGCGTAGAAAATTTGTCGAGGGTCGCGCAGCGACCCGAGACAAATTTTCACGGGGCTTTTCTAAACTCGAAATTTTACTTCATGCGCCACGCGTATAAAACACTGATTTTATGTGAAGTTTAAGGTATTCTTGTTTAGCAGTATATTTTTAATCCTGCTATATCAGTATTCTTTTTAATACTGATTTAACAGTGTATTTTAAATTTCACAATATATCAGTGATTTATGCTCGTGGCGCATGAAGTGAAATTTCGAGTTTAGAAAAGCCCCGTGAAAATTTGTCTCGGGTCGCTGCGCGACCCTCGACAAATTTTCTACGCGGGGCTTTTCTAAACTCGAAATTTTACTTCATACTTAGTTTGGGAGTGGACGACACTCGTTTGTAGCTACAAACAAATAAAAGCAAACACTCATTGAAACAACTACTTCCCGAGCAAATACCCCTACGGTTATTTGGATTATTTGTCCGTCGGGGTATTTGCCCGGGAATAGTTGTTTCAATATTTTACTACTATATACGCTTGGCTTATAAAGTAAAATTTTGAGTTTAGAATAGCCCACACATTCAGTTTGATTTTCAGGCTTCCCTAAAGAGTTAAGAGTTCAGTTTGAAGCTTTAAACGAGTGTCGTTCACTCCCAGACTAAGCATGAAGTAAAATTTCGAGTTTAGAAAAGCCCCGCGTAGAAAATTTGTCGAGGGTCGCGCAGCGACCCGAGACAAATTTTCACGGGGCTTTTCTAAACTCGAAATTTTACTTCATGCGCCACGCGTATAAAACACTGATTTTAAGTGAAGTTTAAGGTATTCTTGTTTAGCAGTATATTTTTAATCCTGCTTTATCAGTATTCTTTTTAATACTGATTTAACAGTGTATTTTTAATTTCACAATATTTCAGTGATTTATACACGTGGCGCATGAAGTAAAATTTCGAGTTTAGAAAAGCCCCGTGAAAATTTGTCTCGGGTCGCTGCGCGACCCGAGACAAATTTTCTACGCGGGGCTTTTCTAAACTCGAAATTTTACTTCATGCTTAGTCTTGGAGTGGACGACACTCGTTTATAACTGTAAACTGAACTCTTAACTATTTAGAAAACCCTAAAAATTACTCAAACTTACTACCAGAGTATCCAACCAAATATCCAACATGATAAAAAAACTCACCAGATCTAGTTGGCTAATAAAAAAACCGAATAACCATTATTTCTTACAAAATTTTAAATGTAAAGTTAGATTGTAAAATAGTTTGACGTAAACGTCGACTTTAAATATTCAAAGAAGCTTTAACCTGATTACGAAACCGGCTGTTGGGTGAACATACGTTATTCTAATTTGAATGAAATATTAGTACTGTTTACACGCAACTAAAATATTTATGATAGACAGCACACGTGATGTAAACACATAATTTAGAAACTCATTTAAAATATTCATAACGAAGACTACACAGTGCGTCCCCGCCGAGCTGAACAGATTAAACACACAAAATTGAAATGATTATCACGCAACTCAAACTCCAAGTGTATAATACCCAACACCAGCAACCCCGCCTCCGCCGGAATATGTACATGCACATTCATACACACACCCACGCAGAAACTGTAACCCCATGGGGATGATGGGAGTTGGGTTTTTGGCCGACTCAAGTGTGCGCGGTCTCGTCTCTGAAGTAGAAGTTATATGTGTACATTTCCTCTGAGCGCAAGCAAATTAAGGCCTAAATCAGTGTTTGTTTCTGCCGCTGTGGAATTGTAATTAAAATAATAATTACCGTTGCGAGAGTGTGCTGAAACTGGATTGTGTGTTTGTTCTCCCTTTTCGCACTGGGATATAAGGGAATGTATAAGGGGATAATGCGCGCCGGCTAAAGCTGGCCGCGATAATGATTTTTTTCATCTTTTTTTAACACCGGCTTACTTTTGCGCTTAATGTCTCCTCCTCCACCTCCACCACCCTCCTCCTCTCTGCGGAATGGGAATTTCATTTTTAATTAACGGACCCGTCTTGGAATTAAATGTTCTATTTTAGTAATTTTTACAATTGCTTTAAAAAAAAAGGGAGACAAATTGCACATTGCAATTAAAACGGAATACATCAAATTCAGTTTTAATTGATGATGAAAATAATCTGTTTTAATTTTGATTAAAAAACACTTAGTACATGTACATTTCGGACACGAAGTGTCCATTATCAATGGTTTGATACTAATACGAAAAATATACATTTTACACTGATATATATACACTAAAAAATGAGGGAATTAGAGGGTGTCGGTAGGGGGTGTGGTTATGGTGGTAATAAACTAATTTTAGCCGAAAAAAGGTTATCTGTAGGTAAGTAGGTACGTGTTTGATGGGGGATTCCAAGGGATTAGGAAAACACCTGAATTTCAGGTGGACACACTAAATCTAATAAAACATTTTCGAGCGGCCTTAAATCGAAATTTAACAGTAGGTTTTCTTGTTTTTTCATTTGAATTTCCTCCAACATATTTAAATGATAGTGTGTAGAATGTTTCAATAATTTTACGTTTTCTAAAATGAACTTATGGCCCGTTTCAATTGCATGGTTAGCGACCGCAGATTTATCCGGATTCAGGTGTTTAATGTGTGAGACATGTTCCTTGAATCTAGTTTGAATGTTTCTTTGTGTTTGTCTTATCTATATTTTGTCACAATTCGAACATTTAATGGAATAAATTCCAGATTTTTCGAAGAAATGTGTTTCGTTAAAAGTGTTCCCTAGTAAATTGTGTAATTTTGTATTTACATAGTACGCTGGGGTTAAATTGAATTTCTTGTACATTTTTTTGAAATAATTTTCGATTGTGGGGGAATAACTTAGTCTGACATATTTTGTTTCTTTTATGGTTTCTATATCTGTAAGTGAAGTTATATTTCGGAGTTTATATTTACGTGAATGTCTATTAATTAGTCTCTGTATTGTATTTCTGTTGTATTTAAGGTGTGCTGCTATTGTGTGAATGAATTTTAGTTCCTTTTTTCTAATTTCGGGTGATAATGGTATGTTGAAGGCTCTATTAATCATACTATTAAAGGCAGATAATTTATATTTCATTAGTGCAAATGCGTTGGCATGGATATAATTGAAAGTATGAGTATGTTTCCTAAATATATCAAATTCTAATTTATTGTTTTCTCTTTTTATAAGAATGTCTAGGAAGGGCAGTGAGTTTTCGTCCTCTAACTCGTATGCTTTTAATTTCATAAATTTATATTTATTCCATTGCTAAATATTTTGTAATCTTATAATTTGAAACAGAGATATAGCATTAGATACATTATAGTTGGATGCGCAAGGATATTATTTTACTTTTTTCCTTATTAACAGTGAATATTGATATTTATTCAAACTAAGTAAGAATTATATTAATTCAATTATGGTGAATGCGCCGGGCTCAAGAGCATTTAAATGGTAATAATTTAAGTACATATTTTGAACTTCACAACAAACCAGTGTTTTACACACCTAGTGCAACAAGTTAAATTTTTGATTTATTACACAGAATCAGATATTTAGCCTGTTTTCAACGATAACAAATTTTGCAATAGTCAATAAACACTCAATACAGACCACTTTTTTTTTATTTTGAGGATTCGTCTCAGCTCTGGTCTCAAACCGTGTCTTAAGTCATAACCCCACCTTAAAAAGTAGATTTTTATCACGTATATAACCATTACCAAATTTTGTTTTATGAATAACTATTGTTGAATGACCTTAGTGAAACCCGGCACGAGAGTTAAATTTTGATAAACCCCACTTCCTTTCACTTTTTTACGTGACCCGTCGAATATATTAAACAGCAAACACAGGAAAACCTCCGGGAGTTATGATGAGAGAAATAAAGTGAAAACGCATACGGAACACACGAACAACGTCATAAAGTACACTTCCGGTTTGTTATTAAACGTGATTCTTTAGATGGCAAGAAGGGCGGGGAGGGGGATGGAGGAGGGGGGTGAGTATCCGGTTCGGTCACGTGACGCGGGGAATGAGGTAGGAAATGGAATATATGGGGCACGCAGTCGGAGAATTGACGGTCAATAGGCTTTCGGATAATTGGAATTTAGTGTCTCGAGCTTTGCGGACTCTGTGATCTCAAACGTAGAGAGAGCGAGTGAGAGAGATGGAGGTTCTAATGAAGATAAATTTGATAGAGATCACAGGTTGAGGAGTTTCAGCTTGAACTGCTTTAATAAAAAAAGAGGGAGGAAAGGGGGGAGCAGGTGGATGGGATGTCAATTGAAAAGGAAAATAACGAGCTGGATATAGGAATTGCTTTACGATAAAACTTACACAATTGAACATTTTATAAAATTAATCAATGAATTGTGATATTTCTTTTAGTTTTGTAAGTTTGTAAGTTTTTTAGGCTAGATAATAGTTAAAATGGACTATTTAGATTGTTTTAAAATTCCGGGTTGAACAGGCAATCAAATATTTATTAAAATAGTTATTCAATGTGTCCATTGGTTCGAAGGACCATAAATGAATTATTAAACATTTTTGTCCTTCGAACCTGATTCAATTCTCACAGTACTGAATTCAAGTATCATAACCGACACACGAGCTGTGAAAATAAATCCCCTGCAATCTCCGTGCATGCACTCACTTCACATAATCTAATATTCCCTGATGGGGTGAGTAGTTGGCCTAAAACCGGTCGCACGGCGCGAATTCAATTTCAAAGTTGCCGGACGCCGTCATAAAATAATCATCCTGTCCGGAGTGCGTTCCGCGGTGGACCGACGACCGGATTACGACAGTGGGATAAAAGAGGACACTGACAGAGACAGAGAGAGAGAGTGGCTGCACGAAATCGCGAAACCGGTCCACACTAATCTACCACCCCCAGCCCCGAACTTTCAACCCGCCCATTCGCCGCAGATGTGACTACTATCGCGGACGTGTCCCGTCCCAAACTTCCGATATTACCCAAAAACTTTGTAAATTATTCAATATCACTTATTACTCCCGACGTTTTCGAGTCTATATAGTAAAATTGCCTGTCCGGGGTTTTCATAGACTCTCTGTCTATGGAGCTCAGTTAGAAAAGTTTATTGAACATTCATCAAATGATATCCTTTAGAATGTCAAATTACAAATGGCACATAATTCCACTGAATCGGTCCCTAAAGTTACGCGGCAGACCAATGTCTTTTATAGAACCCGGGACAAATTTTCTGGGCTTTTCTAAACTCGAAATTTTACTTTATGCGCCACGCGTATAAAACATTGAGTTCAGGTGAGGTTCAAATATACATAAATTTGACAATATTTTAGTGTTTTATACGCGTGGCGCATGAAGTAAAATTTCGAGTTTAGAAAAGCCCAGAAAATTTGTCTCGGGTCGCTGCGCGACCCTCGACAAATTTTCACGGGGCTTTTCTAAACTCGAAATTTTACTCCATGCTTAGTCTGGGAGTGGAAAACACTTGTTTAAAGCTTCAAAGGCACTGATGCTAAGTATTACAACTATCTTCTGATTTTTTAAATTAATTATACTTACAAATCCAAAAGCAAACTGCTAGAACTTTCAAAGTTCAAGATTTATTTAGACCAATGGTCGGCAACGAGGTAGTAATTTTAAAGTGCCCACGGTTCAAATATCTTCTAAATTATAATTTTTGATATTTGAACATCAAACTCTTGATACTGTCCAATCCATTTTAATATTTTTCAATTCATTTGTATTTATTTTTTAAGTACTATTTTTTGTATGGTCCTTTTCTTGTGACAGGAAAGAACTGTGTAGGGCCTCAAAATAGCTTAATCCGCCCTTGCTTAAAAGTTATAAATACGTGGTGTATCCACAATGTAAGTTCCGTTTGACTGGTTAAAGAAAACAAATACATAATCGAAAAAAAAATTATAATAGGAAAAGAATCTTTTAACCTTAAACTATTTTGTCATACAACTCTCACCATTTTGTAGGCACTTGTCATAGATAGGCACAAGCTTTTGTATTCTCATATTATAAGAAGGTGCCGCCTGTAATTTCAACCAAATAACAACATGTTCTTCGATCTCATCGTCATTGTTGAACCTCTTGCCACCAAAAAATATTCTTATCATTGTATTGAGGAAAAGAATTCCAGAGCTTACCTCAAAAGCGGCGGGATTTTCAATTCTATTCGCTATTTCAAACAATCACTACTAAGCGTGCACAGCATTCATCTAACTCATATTAACGTCAACTTCTTCTCAAGAAGTTATGGTAAGTACCCGCATGCGCGAAATTCCGATTGCAGCACTGCGGGGGCAAGAAATACAAACGGAACTTATTTTCTGGATACATCACGTAGTATGACATAGATGAGAATTATTATTCAATTTCTTGAGTGTAAATGTCGGGTTTTCGTTATCATTCTTAAAAATTTATGAAATCTAAACAATATTTATAAGCCTTATTATATTTTATTACAAAACATTATACAGGGTGTCCCGTTAATGTGAGGAAATGACTTAACCATAGATTCCTGGGATCAAAACATGATGATTTAACATAACTTATGTATATGTAAAGTTATTTAAATTAAAATACTCTTGGTATTGTTTCACAAATTAAAGAAAATTATTTCTTGAATTAATTTCTCATCTGGCACTTGGTGAAACATATTACACTATGTAAAGTTAATTAAAGGAAAGACACTTGGTATTGTTTCACAATTAAATATTTAATTGTGAAACAATACCAAGTGCCTTTCCTTTAATTAGCTTTACATAAAGGAAATTAATTTGTGAAACAATACCAAGTATTTTTTAATTTAAATAACTTTATATATTCTAATATATATTACAAAGTGCCAGATAAAAAGTTAATTCAAGAAATTATAACTTATCTATACCCAAAAGTTTACGGTTAAGTCGGAATTAATCTTCAAAGTTCAAAAAAATATTATTAATTTTATTTATAACAATTGAACGCCATATTTAATCCGAATAAAATTTATTATAGTTGATTATCATAATATAACACACCATTTCAGTTATTATGGTCATCATTGATTGACAAGAAGTATAAAAAACAATAGTACTATAACATAAAAACTAAAATATGTTTTTCTTGGCGCAAATAATAAAAAATTTAAAAATACATCTTGAAAGATTAGTTCATTTAAAAGATTTTTTGTCTCTTACTAAAGTTGAAGATCTTGTACGGATTTGTCACAAAAAAAATTCAAATAAATTATTTTATATTATTTAGTAAAAACTAAATCTAATTTTTCGGGTGATTTAAAATACATGTTTTTCTTCGTCGCCGGCATTGTAAACGTCAATTGTGTGAAATATTAATTAAAGAGTGTTTTTGAGAATTAATTGTTATCTTCATTATGGTTTATAATTATTCACATTTCTCCGGAGCAAACAGATACAGGGAGTTTTTCTTTTAAGTATACGTATTCCAAATTCAGCCAATTTTTTGTAAATCTTTAGATATTCCTTGTTTTTATTTTAAGTTCTATTTGAAGCTTTAAACGAGTGTTTTCCACTCCCAGACTAAGCATGGAGTAAAATTTCGAGTTTAGAAAAGCCCCGTGAAAATTTGTCGAGGGTCGCGCAGCGACCCGAGACAAATTTTCTGGGCTTTTCTAAACTCGAAATTTTACTTCATGCGCCACGCGTGTAAAACAATTATTTCAAATGAATTTCAAAATATACTCTTTATGAATAATTTGTCACTTTGTTTATAAAACAAACAGAATGCGCAGTTTGTCTAGAAAACGCATTTTGTCTAGACAATGTGCGAAATGAGAGACGAATGAAATTTTATTCGGCTATTGTATAAATATTGGACAATTCGCGTTTTCTCTAGGGTCTAGAAAAAAACTCCTTTTATTATTTTTTCATGTTTTTCCTGTAACATATTTATCTGAATTAAATTAAATTAATAAATTCAACGCACAATCCTAAAACACCAAAATTCATTCGGTCCGATTCTTCAAGCATTATAACACAATATAATAAATTGCTGACTTAATCTAATCCCTCACGCCGAGTTAGGCAAGTCGCGCCATATAGGCAGATAATTACTGGGTGTGTGTATGTGTGTGCGGGGGAGGTTTTTGCCAGTGATCTGCATAACAATGTCGGCGCTCTCCTCCTTTCCGGTCCTTTCTTAATCGGATTAACGATTCCGGCAAAACATCGCTCTCACTGGCGACTACATATTTCACACTTTATCCAAAAGGCTTTTGCATATGCATGGCGGCCCGTCACGAGGCGAGCCGGGGGTTGTTAAAACGGGGGGCAGCGGCGGCGGCGTTGGGGGAACGAGGGGCATTTATGCGTGCCGCATTTGCGTGCCCTCGCCCATTAGCCGATTAATCCATTGTTTTTGCCCACACGAAACATCCTGATTTCGGATGAACGTATTAATCAATTATGACTGGAATGAAAATATAAAGTTATATAATTTTGTTTAATCATAACGTGTTAGTTAAACTGTGTGTAGTGTTTTGATAAATGGGGTTGGTTGCTTTTAAGCAGTAAATTGAATGAACAATCAATTTTGGTAATACAAAATCAAAGTGGATAACTTATGTTTAAACAAAAAACATTAGGCCACTATCCGATTAAGCCTCATGGAGACTTTCAACAGAAATATGAGACCCCAAACAACTCAGAAAAGATTTTTTTTATTGTGTGTAGATTCTTGTATTGCCTGTAATTGCCGAAAATGGCGTTTAAGATCCTTTTGTGGGTGTCCACAAAGGTTAGGGGGTATTTGTAAATTGAATAAAAAAAACAAAGGTCAGAAAAAGTTAAGTTTTATACTAGTTTTTAGACAATGTTTTGGAAAATTAAGTCCCAAAGATTACGTTGTCCAAATGTCGACCCTCACGCTGCTGGCACTCCGAAAAACGAAAATGGAAATTAGCTGCTACGCGTCTACACATCTCTCTGGACACTGCGGCCATTTCGGTGCGGATGTTGTCCTTCAATTGCAGTACAGTTCGTGGTTTGTTTTAATAAACTCTCTCTCTAAGGTATCCCCATACGAAATAATCAAGGGGTGTAAGATCGGAGCTTCTCGGAGGCCAGTTAATGGTGCCTCGACGAGAGATCACTTTTTCCGGGAAAAGTTCATTGACAACCTCAAGTGATTGGTTTGAGAAACGGCAAGTTGCCCCATCTTGTTGAGATCATGTTTCCATATTAAAACCTTCAAATACCTGCAGTTGTGGAACCAAAAAGTTCTTTAACATGTCGCAATACCGTTCACAGTAAGTGCCCAGTTGTGGAATCAAAAAGTTCCTTAACATGTCGCAATACCCTTCACAGTTTACAGTAAGTGTCCTTGTCGGTCTTCAAAAAAATACCTTAAAGAGAAAGTTCATAAAAACAAACCACGAACTGTACTGCAATTGAAGGACAACATCCGCACCGAAGTGGCCATATTTTCCAGAGAGATGTGTAGACGCGAAGCGGCTAATTTCCGTTTTCGGTTAGAGGAGTGCCAGCAGCGTATGGGTCAATATTTGGACAACGTAATCTATGGCACTTCATTTTCCAAAACTTTGCGTAAAAATTAATATAAAACTTTATTTTTTCTGACTTTTATGTTATTTTTTATTCAATTTATAAATACCCCCTACCCTTTGTGAACACCCTGTATAAACTGAATTTAAATTCTTAGCTTAAATAATTAGAACATTTTGACGGGTCTCAAAAATATTGAGGCCCGTAAAAATTTTCTATTAATTCGAGCTACGAATTTAATTTCAGTTTATATAAAAGAATCTTGTATGCCATTTTTGGCAATTACAGACAATAAAAGTATCTGCACATAACAAAAAAATCTTAACTGAGTGCGACCTGGAAAATCGGCTTGCGTTACAGAGACGGAGTGGGCCCTACGGATGGGTCGATTCTTACGTAAGTCAGTGCGCCCGACACGTGAAGACCACTCATGCTTAAAAGTGCCGAACAAAAGTCAATTATTTATTGAAAATCAACACACCTCAAAACAGTCAATGCTTGCTTTGGTTACAAAGACCGAATGAGGCTCCTCGATGGGTCAATTCCGACGTAAATCAGTGCCCCCAACACGCAAAGACCACTGACGACGCTCAAAAGTGCCGAATAAAAAGGTTAGGTATACATCGAAATTGAAACGTTTCTTTTGATTTGAGTGCTGTTGTGCGATTGGTTCAGTGTATGAGAATGGAGCAAAAGTGCGAGGGGGACTCATCAGGCTATATATTAAAGAAAACCCCAAGGAATTCTGTGCAGAATTGTGCGTTTAAAAGTTTAAATGGCGTAAAACAATACAAGTTTTACGATAAATAACTGATTTTTGTTTAAATATATGTGCGCAGTCGTAAATTCATACGAGTGTAAATGGTCATTCAATGCGAATTGTGCACTACAATTTTAGTGTACAATTCGCATGGACAGACCATTTAATACTCGTATGAATTTTTGCACGAGCCGCAGGTTTATACTCATGGGAAATTGTATCATTCCATGCTCATTGTACAATATATTATTCCACGCCTTATAAAAAAAAAATGTGGGGATAAATTAAAATATCCGAAATAAAAAGGAAATTAACTCGTCCTTATTTCTAATTAGAAAAGGAAATAAGATAACTTTTAAATTTGAATTTATGCGTCGACTTCTTCGCCTCCACCTCCAGCTCTCCCCCGGTTCTTTTTTCCAGTCGCGCCGTATTTCACCATTTCCGGCCCGTATAAAAAAATTATACACAATACATATTCGCCCGGGTAGGAAATTATGGCCCAATAAATATTAAGATTTAAAAATACATCTGATTTAAAAATTAATCCCGCCCCCGGTTTTGTCCTCGGAGAAATGAGCCGCTTCTCCGGCTCGGAACAAAAAATAAATAGCGAACGGAGAAGGAGCAGGAGAAGATGGAGGAGGGGGAAAAAAATACCGACCAGCGATAAATATTTTTGTATAAAAATGATGAGAACGAGCGAGTGAGGAGGGTCGGATTACTCCCTATATTGCCGCTACAGGGCAAGGAATCTCGAGGCCTTTCCGGTTTCCGTTCTGCTCGAATTAAATTTTAAATCCGACACGGGTTCTCTCTCGTACGGATTCAGTGAGAAATCAATGTTAGGTAATAAAATATTGAATGTTATGTTTGCTTAATACAATTTTTAATAAAACTTGACATCTGTAATTTATTATTCACGTGCTAAATGAAGTGACACGCAGTATACGCTCCAAGCAGTGCAGCGGGACAAAAATTCATGGACTAGTTTTTATGGTCCATTTTGGATCATAAATTTATTAATTTTGGATTTATATAAAAACAAATTGTTTTAAAAAAATTTATATTTAAATAAGTCAATAATTGAGTTGCTTATTTCCAAAAATTTGTAAATAGGCGACCCAATTAAGTGCCAGATGAGAAATTATTTCAAGAAAAAAAAAAAGACTCAATTAAATTCAGTGAGATATCTAAGGTGGATTATCAAGAAACCAAATATTTTTTTGTTGTAGTTCATTTTGCATTCATTTAGGATTAGAAACCAATGACAAGTGATTGGTTTTTGTAAAACGTTTTTTGTACAGGGAATTTTTATTCTAAGTATTATCCTCGATATTCGTTGTCTTTTTGAAATAGTTAAAATTGAAGCATTAAACGAATGTTTCTGCTACCAGAATAAGCATGAAGTAATAGTATATGCTGTAAATCTTCAGATATTCGTTTTTTGTAAGAGTGTCGTCCACTCCCAGACTAAGCATGAAGTAAAATTTCGAGTTTAGAAAAGCCCCGTGAAAATTTGTTTTCTACAATACATTAAACAGTGTATTTTTAATTTCACAATATTTCAGTGTTTTATACGCGTGGCGCATGAAGTAAAATTTCGAGTTTAGAAAAGCCCCGTGAAAATTTGTCTCGGGTCGCTGCGCGACCCTCGACAAATTTTCTACGCGGGGCTTTTCTAAACTCGAAATTTTACTTCATGCTTAGTCTGGGAGTGGACGACACTCGTTTATAGCTTCAAACTGAACTCTTGAAAAAAATAACGAATATCTAAAAATTTACAGCATATACGCAGTAATCAGATATTTTTTTTTAAGAGTTCAATTTAAAGCTTTAAACGAGTGTCGTCCAGTCCCAGACTAAGCATGAAGTAAAATTTCGAGTTTAGAAAAGCCCCGCGTAGAAAATTTGTCGAGGGTCGCGCAGCGACCCGAGACAAATTTTCACGGGGCTTTTCTAAACTCGAAATTTTACTTCATGCGCCACGCGTATAAAACACTGAAATATTGTGGAACTAAAAATACACTGTTTAATCAGTATTAAGAAAAATACTGCTAAAGCAGAATTAAAAATACACTGCAAAACAAGAATACTTTAAACTTTACTTGAAATCAAAGTTTTATGCGCGTGGCGCATGAAGTAAAATTTCGAGTTTAGAAAAGCCCCGTGAAAATTTGTCTCGGGTCGCTGCGCGACCCTCGACAAATTTTCTACGCGGAGCTTTTCTAAACTCGAAATTTTACTTCATGCTTAGTCTGGGAATGGACGACACTCGTTTATAGCTTTAAACTGAACTCTTAAAAAATAACGAATTTCTGAAGATTTACAGCATATATGCAGTAATTGATATATATATATTTCAGTATACTTGAAAGAACTTTTCAGATTATATAAAAAAGATAGGAAGTTCGAAAATATTATTTATGTTATTTAAAATGTTATCGGATAAGTTGATTTAAACAAACGCACATATTTCTAACTTTGTAAATAAAACGGCATAAGTTTGCAGTTAATAGAACTATATTATACATTTTATAGATTTTTATTTATATTCATTTTAACACCTAACAAAAATTTTAAATATCTTATTAATCGCAAAAAGTGGCACAATTTAACAAGATTTATTGTAAATAAGACATCTTGAGGATCATTAGAAAACAGGTAGTAGTTTATGACGATGTATGACACAAAACATATGAATGTTTTTGTCAGATATTTAAATTTGTTTTTTTATAAATTGAATAACCTATTACGTTTTTGTAATATTATATTATATTTACATAAATAATTCATGATATTGTAGCTACGCTTCTGCAGAAAAAGACCCGGAAGAGAAAATATTCTTCAGCTTTGATCAAACGGTGCAATTTTAAAATATATATGTTAAAACGTAGATTTTCGCGGGCGTAACATGTATCACTGTTTCTTCGGATTTGGTCCCGCGTATTTTCTTGGCTCTGGTCCATTTTATTTTTAATTCGACGTTTTGATGACGTCGCAGTCATCATCGTCAGGAATAACTATCAAAATTCCATTGCTCTAACAACCACTTGTTTGACTTTTACGTACTACTTGATGCGTGAATTTCTTGTTTGGCTTCGTGTTACTCTTCTGTTTTGTTCTTCTAATGATGTAGTAGTGACAATTTCAATATTATTTTCGGAAGGGGTTGGATTTTGAATTTCTTGGTTGTTGTTCGGAGATAATATATTTTGACCAGAATTTATACAAGTTTTCCAAATTGGTGGTAGTCTTTTTGCATCATCTCTTTGATTTAGACTGTTCGGCCTCTTTTCAATTTCTATCGCTTCTTTAATAATCCTCGCGTTGAAGAAGTCTGTCTTTTTTAAAATTCTCGTTTTTTCGAAGTTTATTGTATGTTTATAAATGTTTACGTGGTGAAATAAAGAAGATATATATATATATATATATATATATATATATATATATATATCCTAGCAGTTAAGGCCTAGTATGGCTGGTTCCACAGTTCTTTTCCATGATTTCCTATTGTGGGTTTTTCTTTCCATCTGGTAATTTTACATTCTTCTATATCTTTGATTACTTCATCTTTCCACCTCGTCCTTGGTTTTCCTCTTCTTTTTCTTCCTCCTATATTCATTTCAATCAGTTTCTTGGGTATCCTATCATTTTCCATTCTCATTATGTGGCCCAACCACCTTAATCTTTGTCATTTAGTTGCAGCTACAATATCTGGTTTATTATATAATTCTTTATTTGTCCTTCTTTCCCACACTTCTTGAACTTTTTCCCCCCGTATATTTCTCTTAGTCCCATACACCTAGCATTCTTTGTTCTGTTGTTTCTAACGTCCAAGTTTCACTTCCAAATAATGCTATAGGTCTTATGATCGACTTGTATATATTTATTTTTAGTTTTAGACTTATAATTTTATTGTAGAATATTTTTCTCAGTCCTTGTAGGCATCTGTTTCCTTTCATAAGTCCCGTTTGTATCTCTTCTCTCATATTTGGTCTTCTATAAAATTCGTTGCCCAAGTATGTATACTGTTCCACCTCCTTAAAAGTATTAGCTTTGCCTTTGTTATTTTGATGTTCCCATTTTCCTTGTATTCCTTGTCTTTCCATGTCATCAACTTCATTTTCTCTTCATTCATTAGTAAACCTATTTTGCGGGAGGCTTCTTCCAGTTTGGTTACACACGCCTGGAGTTCATTTTTGTTTCTGGTTATGATGGCCAAATCATCCGCAAATGCTAAGCACTGATGTTTTTTGTGGTATAACAGTCCGTTTCCATGGAGATTTGCTCGCTTTATCACTACCTCCAGGGCACAGCTAAAAAGTAATGCTGACAATGGATCTCCCTGTCTAAATCCTTCCTTGACTTTGAAATATTCTGATGTTCTGTGGCCGATCTTCACCCTATTGTTTGTTTCGTTCAGTGTTAACTTTATTAGCTTCAGTCATTTGCCATCTATCCCTAGTTCTGCTAGGGCCCTGTATAACTCCTTCCGTTTAATTTGATCGTATGCTTGGCGAAAGTCTATAAATAGCACATATGTTTCTTTAACGTATGTGAAACTTTCGGACTGGATTTCTCTTAACGCGAATACCTGATCGATCACCGACCTACCTTTTCTTAAACCACACTGGTATTCGCCTATTTGTTCTCCTATATTCAGCGTTATTCGATCTTTTAAGTGTGTTGCTAGAATTTTATATACTACATTTAGAAGTGCTATTCCTCTCTAACTTGAACATTCTGTGTTATCTCCTTTTTTATATAGGTAAGAGTATAGCTTCATTCCAATCTTTTGGGAATGTCCTCCTTCCAAATTTTTGCCATCAGTGTGTGGATCCAGTCTAGTGGGACCTCTCCCCTATATTTATACAATTCGGCTGTTATTTGGTCATTACCTGGACATCTATTTTTTTTTTCAAGTTTCTTATGATTTTTTCTATTTTCTTTAGAAAAATTAGTTCGTCGTTATTGGGTTCTTCTTGTTCTAATTCCACGTATTCTTCTACTTCGTCCCCATCTATCGTTTCGTTCAGCAATTCATGGTCTTTCCATAATGCTAATATTCTTCTTCGCCTCCTATTAGTTATCCTTCTTTACTTTTATAAAATATCGATCTTGTATTAGGTTCTCCTGTTTCCTTTTTCAATCCACGATACAAATTTCTTATTTCTTTATTTCTATAATCCTCTTCTATTTCATCAATGAGTCTTTCGTTGTGTTTTCTTCTTTTTTCTGTTATTATTTTTTTACACTTCCTCCTTTGCTTCACTGTGTATGTGCGTTGCTACTTTTTAGCCAATTTATTCGTAACATAAATAAGACACTTAAACTTTGTTTGTATAACTGAGGTTTTTTTATTGTGACTATAGTTTCGACAACTTTAACTTGTCATTATCACACTACAAGTCACTTGTATAACTGAGGTTTTTTTATTGTGACTATAGTTTCGACAACTTTAAGTTGTTATTATCAGACTACAAGTGACTTGTAGTGTGATAATGACAAGTTAAATTGTCGAAACTATAGTCACAATAAAAAAACCTCAGTTATACAAACAAAGTTTAAGTGTCTTATTTATGTTAATAATGATGTATAACGAAGTAGAAGCCTCAACAGTTAACAATTTATTCGTAGTTGATTTTTGTTGTCCAGCTCCACTTGACATTCTTCGTCAAACCATTTCTTGTTTCTTTTATGATCCTTATTTTATATTATTTTTAATACTTGTTCGATTTTCTCTTTTATATCCCCCCACAGCTGGTCCACATCTTCTTTTCTCTGTATCATACCGAACTGTTGATTAAGCATTTCTCTGTATTCCATTCTATCGTCTTCATTCTGTAGTCTTATAGCTATTTTATCTATTTTTTTTTTTTCGCTGTTTTTTTCAATCGAATTTCTTGCTTTATTTTAAAATAATTGATAATAAAATAAGTATAAATGAAATGTTCAATTCTTTGTTGCAAAATACTTCAAACATTAAAAGTGGGATTCTTTTCGCAATCTACAACAAGTTAGTCTTAGATGGCCTGAATGATTTGACCCAAATTGTTACATTTACAGTAGGTTACTGTATGTAACAGCAAACACGTGGTATAATTCAATGTCTGTCGGGGTATTAGCCTGGGAAGTAGTTGTTGCAATGAGTGTTTGATATAGTCTATGTAAGACTAACTTGTTGTAGATTGCGAAAAGAATCGCATTTTTAATGTTTGATAATAAAATAATTCAACAACAAATTAAATACGCTTTGATTAAAACACTTGGTTTGTTTCACTGATTTTTTATTTTTACTCCAACTAGTTTCGACCTTAGGTCATTCTCAAGGAGATATGTACAAAATTTTACAAATGTATCGATATTTATACAAATTTTACAGCTAATTTCAGGTAATAAGGGCCGTCGCGATGGGGGAAAGCCAAATGTCTTCGATGTTATTAAGCGTGGTTTTTCCATTTTTTATTGCTCTGTATATTTCTAATCCCTCTCGGAGATTTAAGTCACGTCCCTTATTACCTGAATACAAAATATTTAAATTACTATTATTGAAAAAATGGTTATTTTCTATACAATGTTGTGAAAGTCCGGTGGAAAATTTATTATTTAATATTGATTTTTTGTGTTCACTTAATCTAATATTAAATAATAAATTTTCCACCGGACTTTCACAACATTGTATAGAAAATAACCATTTTTTCAATAATAGTAATTTAAATATTTTGTATTCAGGTAATAAGGGACGTGACTTAAATCTCCGAGAGGGATTAGAAATAAACAGAGCAATAAAAAATGGAAAAACCACGATTAATAACATCGAAGACATTTGGCTTCCCCCCATCGCGACGGCCCTTATTACCTGAAATTAGCTGTAAAATTTGTATAAATATCGATACATTTGTAAAATTTTGTACATATCTCCTTGAGAATGACCTAAGGTCGAAACTAGTTGGAGTAAAAATAAAAAATCAGTGAAACAAACCACGTGTTTTAATCAAAGCGTATTCATTAAATATGTTTCACCACGGGTTAAGTGAGAAATTAATTCATCATATAACAAATTAAATTAGTTGTTTACTTCAATTTTTTTACTTCCATGTGTATGAATAATTTATAGCAATGCATTTGTAATTTTCATATTTCAATAATTTGAATTTTGTTCCGCTAGAACGGTCAAATCGTATACTGGGTGACATTTCGAATTTACAAAAGCCCGAAAACGTTCAGGCTTTCCTAAACTCGAAATGTTACTTCATGTTCAATCGATAAATGGAAACACTTGTTAGAAGTTATAAATTGAACGCTTGGCTTCTAAATACATGAATAATAGCTAAAACTATCAATGAGTAACTAATAGAAAATGTATTGCGAATACGAGCGATTATTACCTATGTGCAATTTCATTATTAAAAATTAATGCTTTATTGATTTTTTGCTTATTTAATGTGATTGGTGGTCTCGAAATAAAAATACAAACTGGTAATCTCGTAATAATTTACATTGTTGTACAGTATATACGTAGCGTTATGTAGGTATTCAAGGCATGAAAAGTTAAACATGTGAAAAATTCCACTCAGTGCACCTCCCCGTGTTACGAGTATGTGCGGATGTAGGAAAAGTGGAAAAAGCGGGGAAGGGGGGAGGGGGAGGTTGTTGGCAGTTTAGAGTTTCGGTGTAGAGTGAGAGAGCAGGGCAGGGCAATATATCAAAATATCCTGCGGCAATTCGGAATCGTTGCGGCGACAAGCTTTTCCACGTGCGAGTATATAAAAATTTCCGGTGTTAAATAAAAATTCCTCGTCGCACATAGATTTCACGCACGGCAGCATACAGGTACAGGGAACGTTAATTTCCGTGAGCGCCTATATTCCCTCTGCACACACACACACACACTCACAACCTATACTTGTATATATAGAAACGCTTTCCCCCATACGCTTTTCACGGGAACTAACCATTCATCGGGACCAAAGCGCCATTCCGGATGCGAATTTCCATAGGTTATATGCATTACCCAGAATCGCTCATGCGTCCCGATTCCGACCACTCCACAATGCTCACCCCGTACACATTCATACAAATAAAATGCGTTTAAGTGATTTCCAGTTGGGGAATTATTTTTAATTGATATCAATCTAGAACAGTAGTTCTTGACTTTTTTTTAAAGAGGGACTACAAGGTTCAAGAATATCGAGCTGTATTAATCTTAAAATACATTCTAATTAGTGATGGGAATAATCGAGGTCCGATAACCGAATTAGTCGAGTATATTTTAAAATATTTGAATCTTGATATAATCGATTGTCGTATATCGATGATTTACTTTAGCATTGACTCAATTATCGATTGGTCGCTAAGTATATTTTGAACCGTACGTCAAGTTATCGTTTTATGCAATTTGGAGTTTAGAAAAGCCTGAAAATTAGATTTAACCGGCTTAGTTTTAGTTTTTTGTGTTTTATTAATGTTCTGTTAAAACTTTCGTCATTCTTCAAAAGTCTAAAAGTGTCAAATTTGACGTGTTTAATGTCGACACATCGAAAATGTCAAATTTGAGTTGTTCGATATCGGTACATCGAAAAGTGTACAATTCGACTTGTTTAACCCATTAACGGCCAAGCAATTATAGAGGTAACTCTAAAAGTTGATTTTAGGTAAAATTCTGCACTTCTTTTTTATGATTTCTATGAATGACTTATTGTATTACATACTGTGAAATTACTTTTTAAATAACATAATTTATACGCTGTACATTTTCAGTCATTCGTCGATTTTATATAAAAACGTGCAATATGAAGTTTAGAATAAGTTTCCACTCCCAGACTAAGCATGAAGTAAAATTTCGAGTTTAGAAAAGCCTAAAAATTTGGTTTGGTCGCGTAGCGCGAAGCGCGGAGCGGCCAAACCAAATTTTTAGGCTTTTCTAAACTCGAAATTTTACTTTATGCGCCACGCGTATAAAACACTGGAATATTATGAAGTTATAAATACACTGACATTATTTTTACGTTTTTTTTTTCTTTATACATTTTTAAGTCAGGTCAAACAATATAATATATCAAATTAACTTATGTATTTAGTAATTTACTAAACAAAAAATTAATAATGTTGCGTGTGCGCATCAATAGCGCTTAATGGGTTAATCTCGGTACATCGGGAATGTCCTAATTTGAGTAATTAAATGTCAATATATCAAAAAATTTCAATATTGATTGTATGAAAGCAATTACAAATAGTTCTATTAGGTTGGGTTAGGTTAGAATTCATGTTGTTGAGTTGGGTTAGATTAAGTTAGATGTCACTTTGTGGACTTGGGTTAGACATTTCTAATCATAGATCAGATTAAAGTGGCATTTTTTTTAAACTAACAATTTTTTTTTTTATTGAAGTCCTCCAGTATTATTATAACGAGTATTTTCCACCTCCTACATTAAGCATAAAGTAAAATTTCTAGTTTAGTAAAGCCCGCGAAAGTTTATAAATTAACAAAAAAAAACATTTCAATAATCGTCAAAAACCTGGATATGTAGAAAATCTGATGAACATTTTATAAATGGACGAAAATGTCTAAATATCGAAAATCTGATTAAAATCTCGAAATATTGAAAATGTGATAAACATTTTAATAATCGTCGAAAATCTAGAAATATTAAAAATATCATTAAAGGTTGACGCACGTGACATTTCATTAACCATTTTAAGAATATGCAAAGTGTTTCAATCTAAATTTGTTTTACTTTTATTATTATTTTCACAGTTACGAATAATTCACAAAATAAATATTTTTTGCATTTTTTCGTTATATCTTAGTAAATATCTGTCACAACTCAGCAGTATATATTTTTAACTTCACTTTAAATCAGTATTTTATACGCGTGGCGCATGAAGTAAAATTTCGAGTTTAGAAAAGCCCCGTGAAAATTTGTCTCGGGTCGCTGCGCGACCCTCGACAAATTTTCTACGCGGGGCTTTTCTAAACTCGAAATTTTACTTCATGCTTAACCAGGGAATGGACGACACTCGTTCGGAAATGATAAATCGACATTGACATTTATCATTTCCGAACGAGTGTCGTCCATTCCTAGGTTAAGCATGAAGTAAAATTTCGAGTTTAGAAAAGCCCCGCGTAGAAAATTTGTCGAGGGTCGCGCAGCGACCCGAGACAAATTTTCACGGGGCTTTTCTAAACTCGAAATTTTACTTCATGCGCCACGCGTCTAAAATACTGATTTAAAGTGAAGTTAAAAATATATACTGCTGAGTTGTGACAGATATTTACTAAGATATAACGAAAAAATGCAAAAAATATTTATTTTGTGAATTATTCGTAACTGTGAAAATAATAATAAAAGTAAAACAAATTTAGATTGAAACACTTTGCATATTCTTAAAATTTCTATCATTTTTATAACGAGGACAGTTTTATGATAGACATATCAACATTTTTTATCGACCGCACTACTGTGTAAGGGAGGTATTGTGATCTGCCAAAAACTGACTCCCCATTTCTTTTTACAGATATATCCCTTTTGGGCTCCCAGCAATCCAAATCATCTCAATGATAAAAATTTGGTTTTCTGCCAAACGAACAAACCAAATTTTCTAACTTTTCTAAACTCAAATTTTACTTCACGCTTATTAGTCTGGGAGTGAAAGACACTCGTTAACTTAAAATATGTCACAACTATCAAAATGTGTGGAAAACACTCGTTTATAGTTTCAAATTGAACTCTTTTAAAAAGCAACGAATGTCGTATGCATATGTATACTTAAAAGAAAAATGCCCTGTATGACGACAGTAGACGGTAGGTATAACGATAGAATTATCTCTCGCAGTTGAAATGATGAAAGTAGAAATATGAAGAGATTAAAAAATAATATTTCAAACACATACATATAAAATTAAATGGATGAATACTTTATAAAGCCCCTTTTCATCGCTTTAGATAGAAATCTAAGGGCTTTATACGTACACAAGCTCCACTCGCTCTACATAAAAACCGTTTTACATCCGGGGAAAACTCCAAGACACCAAATTGTTTGCGTCTGTGTGTGTGTGTGTGTGTGTGTGTGTGTGTGAGAGTGTATAAATTCTCTAAAATACATTTGGAAATAAAACAAAATGCACAGGGAAGGAAACTGGGGAATGGCGGGGGGGGGGGGGGCAGTGGCTGGCGTATAAAGAGCGGTGAATGGAGATAGGGAGCAGTCATCAAACACGCATCAGCTACTCGGATAACTAAAGGGACGTCGTAAAGCAGCAGGCAGACTCGCCATTAAATGCAAATAAGAGGAGCGATGTCGCCGTCTCCCTTGCGCAAATAAGGGCATAAGGTGCGTGAAGGGAAACGGAATCCGGGACCCCGAAGACCCTCACTGAATCAGACATCAAATACCATATTACTAATTAGGAGGAACTTGTGCGATTAGATTTCGATTAAGGGATCATCATTACGACCGCATTCAAATACTCTGAACTGATTTTGCATCTGATGTTTATTAATGAAGGGCATTGTATTTAGTTTACTACCAGTATGAGATATTTTTTTCGGCATTATGTTATGTTAAATTAATCAAAATATAGCGTTGTTTAAATCATGTTGAAATGTACAAACAAGAAAAACAAACAAATTAAGAATGTCCGGTTTTTACTTATTAAAAATAAAAAGAAGTAATGAGTTATACTCCAGTCGCGTTATAAGGCCTTTGGATTATTTCATTTTAAATCTATTATGTTAAATTAATCAAAATATAGCGTTGTTTAAATCATGTTGAAATTTACAAACAAGAAAAACAAACAAATTAAGAATGTCCGGTTTTTACTTATTAAAAACAAAAGGAAGTAATGAGTTATACTCCAGTCGCGTTATAAGGCCTTTGGATTATTTCATTTTAAATCTAAAGTTTATCAGAAACATGCCAGCGTGCAATACATTCATTGTTGCTTTATATTGTTAGGGAAACATATAGCTTGTTGCTCCTTGATGATTGATTGGCCGAAATTCGAGGAAAACACACAAAGCCGATAAACAAACAACTCTCACTTATAGTGGAAAATGAATTTTCAGAATTTTTAGAATTGTCACTGTTTCCAAATTTTTGGTTATTATGTCTAATAACGAAAAACTAACGACTGTTTCTTCCAAAAATAAACAAGGAAAAATAACTCAAAGTTGACAGAAGTTAATGGCCCTCAACGTTTATTTGAAGTGCAAGTCTGTGACCAAATTTAAAAGCGAAGCTAAAAATCATGCGGGTGCTGATGTGGGGATATCAATATCATCCATGTTTAAAATTATTTCTGAAATGGAATCAACAGGAGAAGTTAAGACATGGCCAATGTGAAGGAAAATCCATACGACATTTTACTTTATTTTGTAGATGCATAAAATGTTAATGAGATTCTCGATAATTTGTAATATTTGTCGATTTAGAAAAATGTCGAAATTTTCATCAAATTATAAAATTTTCGATATTTTCGATTTTTTTGTCGATTTATACAATTTTAATGAGATTTTCTATATTTCAAGATTTTTGTATGATTTTCGTTATTTCGAGATTTTTGTCATATCATAAAATGTTTGTGAGATTCTCAATATTTCAAGATTTTCGTCAAATTATAAAAATTTAAAATAGAAATGTTCGTAAGATTTTTGATATTTCGAGATTTTTATTTCAGCTCTGTAATAAAAACACCATTTCTAATTTATCATTGAATAAGTTATACATATAATTGTAAAAATAATATAGTTCCTTAGTAATACTGAAAAATATTGTAAAAAGAAGTCATTTGATATTCATGAAATAGAAATAGAAATCTTTATTAGTGCTAACAACATAAAGTCTTACACCCGTCAAATATCATTAATATTTACTATAATAATATCTAAATTATAAAATAAAGTTATAACAAAATTTAAAGAAACATTAAGAAAAATAATAAGTAAATAGAGGACATCGAATACACCAGTGGATGCAAAACATCATATGCCTTCATTGACTTTCTGCAAAAATTCTTCTAGTGAGTAGAATGCGTTTTCTAATAGTATTTGTTTGACTTTATATTAGGTGGTAGTGCGTTTAGTAGACGAATCGAGTAGAAACGGGGACCTGTTTTAGCTTTCGATAAACGAAATGAATTTAGGCGGATATTATCCCGCTTACGAGTATCGTGCTCATGTATGTGTCTGTTGCTTGTAAATGTGTGCTCATTTTACTTGATATACATCAAGCATTCATGAAACAATTAACCAGGCTTTTAGTTACATTTTTACAGTCAATATAGTGATTAAATGACAATACGATACATATTTTAACAGTTGTGATGTATTTTAAACTAACGAGTGTTTTCCACTCCCTGACTAAGCATGAAATAAAATTTCGAGTTTAGAAAAGCCCCGCGTAGAAAATTTGTCGAGGGTCGCGCAGCGACCCTCGACAAATTTTCACGGGGCTTTTCTAAACTCGAAATTTTATTTCATGCGCCACGCGTATAATCCACTGATTTACAGTAAAGTTAAAAATATATAACGCGTAGATGTGATGGTAATCAATATTTTTTGCGATGTAGCGAAAAATGCAAGAATTACTTTTTTGTGAATAGTTTTGGAATAATAATAATAAAAGTAGAATAAATTTAGTTTGTACAACTTTTCTAATAAATTTAGTTTGTGCAACTTTTCTACACTGTTGATATTTAAGTCATCATCATATTTTTTTCACTTTTTATTTTGTATGATAATCGATACGTATTATTATTATTACAAAAGATTAACAGTTATTAATTAATGTTGACTGCTAACAATGATTGACTGCTGTCAATATTTTATTGATTAATAGGTATGAAGTCATTGTTTCTAAGGCACTCTTTGCAAAAAAGAAAATATTATAATTTTAAATATCAAATCTAAAATTATGAGTGTGACACATCACTGAGTTCATAAAAAATATTCTTTCAAAATATATGTAAATCCAAAATAGCGCTCATAAGAAAAACAAAAGTTGGCTATGGTTCGTTTCTATAGTTTGTAATTTTTATGTTATTGAAAATATATTCCTTTACGCATTTTAATAATTCGCCACCCCTCAAAAACATTTATCTTATATATCTCCGTGAAAACACGATGGCGTTATTAAGCGTAATTAAAATTAAGCACACTCCAACTTTCCTTTTGTGCAAACGAGACGCTTTTCAGGAACAGGAATCACACGATAATTTCCGCAATAGGAAACTTTTTTTGATTATCTTTAAAAAAAAAAAATAACCGGCTGAGAAAAAGGGCGAGGCGTGCCTTTATCATAATTTATTGCCCCTTTTCCCTTTTCTCTCCACCACCCCAGTCTATCTCCCGGTGTGTATACGTATACGTGTGTGTGTGTGCGTGCGCTTTTCCCCCTTTTCCGCAACTTCTTTGGCGGGTCGCGGTTACAGAACTTTATCCGGTTCGCCGCTAATGTGACCAGAGATTTTTCCGACTGCCGCCGCCGAGACGTGATGAGACTCCGAACAACCACCGTTCCGATGGTATTTATCGTTTTAATGCCGCCCCCGCAGAACCACCGCCGCCGGCAACGGGGTTTTATTGTCTATTATAATATTTTCATTACCTCGACGTGGTCCTGCATATTTATGTCTTCGTGTCGTGGGAAGGTTTGCTTAATGTGAAGAGAATCGAATCGAATGGAATTGTTTGAATACAGATGTTTCAGATCATCTATTCAATAATTATTCTTACTTTCCCCCCATATGCAAAACAAAGGGAACGTATTGTATTCGCGAAAATTTTCTAATATTTTTCTTTTTTTAGATATATCCATTTTGAGGTCTCCCGAGTTGATTAAAGACTAATTTCGAAAATTTCTGTCCTGTAATTCTGTAATTCTGTCGCCATAAAGGCATAAACCGCTTAAGCTGTTAAGATGACACTATAAACTTAAGCTTTTTATTACAATAGTAGTAATAATATCAACTTTTGGTGAAAATGCAGAAAACACAAATGGTAGTTTACTCTTAGCATTTTTTTTTTGTGAAATTTTCTTAATATTGATCATATAAAAAATCTTTTAAGAAAAAGTTGTAAGTAATCGAAAAATTAACATTAAATGCAAGTAACCTGGGCTACAATACCGACATTATATTAGTTTAATTATAATTACTTCTTTGTCTTTATATGTATTTTACTTACCACTTCATGCAAGCTAATGTTACTATAATCTTATCTCTTCGGTTATTCAGCTTCCTTTCCATATATAATCTTTGTTCTTATATTATGAGTTTAGTGTTAGTAAGTAAGGCAGAATCGCTGTTAGTCTGTACTTTAATGTGTATCAAAAATAAAAGTTCTTTTAAAAAAAATTAATTTTCCGGAGTGATCTTATAATTTGCATATTCACTTACGGGGGGGAGGCCCCCCCACCTATTTTTATCACTTTTCGATATTTTGGAGGGATGAAAAGGATTATTTTAGCCTTTACATTTCTTCTGAGGGGCTAGAGAGGTGAAAAGTTCCAAAACATGAACATTTGTAGCAAGGAGGTAGATTTGGGGGGGGGGGGGGATTTGCCCCCTTAAATTGTAAAAAAAATATTAAAAATGATCAATTTTTTCCGTTTTTTCCGCAGTTTTTTCACTTATTTTCTACATATTCCAGCTTCCATTCCCCCTCATCCTCCCCCAAACACCCCCAAATAATAAAAATATATTGCAACAATATATAGCAACAATAATAAAAATATATAGCAACAATAATAAAAATATATAGCAACAGTTCGGAAGATTCACTGTACCACGCTGGCGCTCTCAATACTCCCCCCGCTTCCCCCATCCATTGGAGGGGTGAAAAAGATTATTTTAGCTGTAAAGAATAATAAATAAAAAGTAAAATAATAAATATAAAATAATAAATGTAAAATAATAAATGTAAAGAATAATAAATAACTAAGATAAGTACCTTCATTTGGTGCTTGCTTTCCTTTTGTACCCTGAGGTAGAAGTTTCTCGTATCAAAAACCAGCAGTACTCTGCTAACATGCTCGCATTCCACTTCCCCGAAAATCTCCTCTCGAAGTTAGAGAGTTTAAACCTGTCAAAGCATGAAAATTCCTGGGCAAACCTGTGCCCGCGAGGTATTGAGAGCGCCAGCGTCGTACAGTGAATCTTCCGAACTGTTGCTATATATTTTTATTATTGTTGCTATATATTGTTGGAATATATTTGTATTATTTGGGGGTGTTTGGGGGAGGATGAGGGGGAATGGAAGCTGGAATATGTAGAAAATAAGTGAAAAAACTGCTGAAAAACGGAAAATATTGATCATTTTTAATAATTTTTTTAGAATTTTTGGGGCAAATCCCCCCCCAAATCTACCTCCTTGCTACAAATGTTCATGTTTTGGAACTTTTCACCTCTCTAGCCCCTCAGAAGAAAAGTAAAGGCTAAAATAATCCTTTTCATCCCTTCAAATTATCGAAAAGTGATAAAAATAGGTGGGGGGGCCTCCCCCGAAAACGGTGGGTGATGGGGGAAAACGGGGGTCATATTCGGATTCAGGAGGTCATTTTACATAAGAATCAGCAGGAATGGTGTCAGGGCCGATTTTCATGCCGACCAGTGTAATTTGTCTCATTTACAATTATTTATTTATGTGTATTAATTTATAAAAAATACACGACTTAGAAATATCGGCAAATTGAAGACAGCGGTAAAAGTTCTAGGTACGCAACTGCAAATGTCAATACACAGTCAACAGAGCGGATTAATGACAAAATACTATCATACTTAGAGACTTATAGTCAATATTGCAATAGTCAATGTACAGTCGACAAAGAAATGTAATTACTAAATATTATTATAGTAATTAAAAAATACAGTTAATCAACAACCGACTAAGCGATTTTAAGTCTAAATTTTATAGCGGCAGAAAAACAAACGAGGAGTGATTATAGTGAAAATATCGTGATATTCAAATTAACTGTTTTTTAATTTTATTGATTTCATGAAAAATAAATAAGCAATTATAGTAAAAATATCGTGATATTCAAATTAACTGTAATTTACTTTTATAGATTACATTTTTATTATATTGACAATCTTTACTATATTGACTGCCATTTGACGACAACATTGACTATTACACGATTATATTGACTATATGTGTGTTAACTGTTGACTACTATTCATTGGTTGTGTTTCGAAAGCATAAAATAAGAATCATTCCTTTATCTACTAACATTTTTTCGAAGTTTTATTTTTGTTTCCTCTTTAGTGTTATTTGAAATATAGTTTAAAAATAGTGAGGAAATGTTAGAAAATAAAATCCTCAAAATAGTAGTTGCTATGAAAAGCCCGCCTTTTTTCATCTAAATTTATTAGGACACAAAATATTAATTCAATTTAACATGAGTGATAATACCACAAAAAAATTTGATGTTAACCCTTTCAGCCCTGGAATTTTCCTGATGCCCAAAAAAATGATTTGTACACAGCATATTTTACATTACTCTCCCTTAGTTCGAATCATTCGAAATTGCAATAACAACCCAAATATTGATATATACACCATTCCATTTGTTTCTGGATCTCGCCTAGCTATGCTTTCGTGTTGTTATGTTGCAGTATCAACATTTACATTTTTTATTAGTTGCCACTCCTGACTCCTTATTTTAACAGTGTTGCAATAATTTATGATATCATAAGTAATCCTCTTTTTAATTTTCAAGAGGTTTATTGTTAATCTTGCAACAATTATTTCCCCACGCGGTCGCTTCTTCGAGCATTTTATTATTAAATCAAATTAATCTAGTGTTGCAATGCTGTGTCAATGTCAAAGTGAAAAATAATTTCAGGCACATATTAAATATTAACATGCCAAAGATTATCTCTGAATCAAAAAGGTTAGAAATTCTGAAATCCTACAAACATTTTAGGCAAAGTAATCCAAATTTACAGCATCACAATATTATTACGATTTTAATAGATATTTTTGGGGTATGTCTAGTATTTTATTTATCATATATATTTAATTTAAGAGGGTGGGAATAAATTTGCAATTCTACAAAAAAATA
Source organism: Philonthus cognatus (assembly GCA_932526585.2). NCBI lineage: Eukaryota > Metazoa > Arthropoda > Insecta > Coleoptera > Staphylinidae > Philonthus > Philonthus cognatus. The sequence goes on along the minus strand of OW052247.1, from coordinate 48,521,607 downwards.
CTGAGGGCCAACAGAAGAGAGAATGACCAAAATTAAGGTGGATGGATGGAGTTGATCAAAATGTGTTAACGGGAAGACCCAAGCGAGAAATACAAATGGATGACGAAATAAGTTTGCAGAGCCGAATTCATTATATTTGTTATATACAATATTATTGCTGTGTTTGTATGTACAAACACCAAGTAGTAAATTTTGTAAATCTTAAAACTGCATATTATTATCCTTTTATATCTGAAAATTTGTAAAACAGGCAACAGTGTAAGATCACAATAGTCAGAAATTATAACCTTAAAATCGAACATCTGACAGTGACATTTAAAAACCCTGATTTAAAACACAACCAGCCCCATTTACAATACTTAAACTGTCACTTTTCCATATCTAGGCGAGATCCAGAAACAAATGGAATCGTGTATATTCAATGTAACGCCCCAGCTAATCATGAATGCATTTTTATAAGTAATTATCTATAGCGCACAACCTTATATATATCCATACTTCAAGATTTATACACTCCAAATTTTCCATGTTTTCTTTATATGTATTATTATTAGTAATAGTTACACTATATTTTAGATATCATTATACATTTCTCTGTAATTGGAAGTAATTCTGTTGAGAAATAAAGCAATATTATTATTATTATTATTATTACTATCTCAGATATACCGAGAATTTTTCTTTTAAGTATACATTGCTTAATATACTCTATACGTTGTAAATCTTCAGATATTGCTTGATTTTACAAATATTTCAAATTGAACTTTCAAACGAGGGTTTTCCACTCCTAGACTAAGCATGAAGTAAAATTTCGAGTTTAGAAAAGCGTGAAAATTTGGTTTGGTCGCGTAGCGCTACGCGCGCTGATGTGATGTGATGTTCAGAATACACGTTGTTAGCATACCGCTTTAGTAGTTTTAAACTTCATCTAAAATCAGTGTTTTATACGCGCTTCGCGCTACGCGACCAAACCAAATTTTCAGGCTTTTCTAAACTCGAAATTTTACTTCATGCTTAGTCTGGGAGTGGAAAACACTTGTTTAAAGCTTCAAATTGAACTCTTTAAAACAAAACGTATGCATATAAACTCCCTGCAGATTAATCCAATGACTATTTGTCAAATCTACTGAATGCGCATTCGATTCAACTAACATATATAGTATTTTTAATACCTATTTGGAAGTACCAGTTGTTTTAGTGACTTAACGTATGTGGCTTCTTGAACACACACACACACAATTGGGTTAGGAACATGCCATGTCAAATGGCTGACATCTAAACTATTATTCTTAGGGCATTGGTGGAGTAATATTAATTAAATTCATAATATGGAACATAATTATTTATATGGTTATGCTTTTATTATTATAACAAAACTAAAAGTTCTATAAAATATATTATTTAACATGAAAGATCCAAACACGTAATGAATTTCGAATTTAGATGGAATATGTCTGCAAACGTTTCCCTGAGTAAAAAGGGATATTTTTCTTTCCTAGCCATTCTATAAGACGTTTTTTGCTCCAGCTTTTACAAAAAACTTTTCGAGATATTAATTTCTGGTGATTCTTTCATAAATTGCCAGTAAATAGTTTTTTAAGTAATATGTTCCTTTGGGGTATACAAATTGTTTGTAAATCACTTCCCTTAGAAAATTCAGAGTATTCTTCGTAGTTCGAATTTTGCTCAGGGAAACATTGCAGACATGTTCCTTCTAAATTCGAAATCCGTTGGTCTGTTTTCATCTTGTAGATTGTATAATGTGCTTTGTGGAACTTTTAGGACTTCGGACGCTTTTTGAATTGCCTTAAATCAAGATCTTAATTAATTTTGAAAATAACTTACTGGATTAATCATAAACTTTTTGGATTTATCGAAAAAATGTTGCGTTATTTAATGACATTAACAGACATCAAACTTTTGACGTAACATCTAATTAGTAATTGACGTTTATTTTTGTTGGTAATTTTTTGTTTCATCTGATTCATGATGGATAAATAAGGATGGGGATATTCCAAATGGGTATTAAAAATACTATACATTTGAACTTACACAAAATCAACATATATACAATATTTATTTCTGTAAATGCCCAAAAAAAATGTTTTGTACACTGCATATTTTTCATTACTATCTCAGATATACCGAGAATTTTTCTTTTAAGTATACATATCTCAATATACTCTATACGTTGTAAATCTTCAGATATTGCTTGTTTTTACAAATATTTCAAATTGAACTTTTAAACGAGGGTTTTCCACTCCCAGACTAAGCATGAAGTAAAATTTCGAGTTTAGAAAAGCGTGAAAATTTGGTTTGGTCGCATAGCGCTACGCGCTACGCGACCAAACCACATTTTCACGCTTTTCTAAACTCGAAATTTTACTTCATGCGCCACGCGTATAAAACTCTGATGTGATGTGATGTTCAGAATACACTTTGCTAGCATTCTGCTTTAGTAGAATATTTTGAACTTCATGTAAAATCAGTGTTTTATACGCGTGGCGCATGAAGTAAAATTTCGATTTTAGAAAAGCCTGAAAATTTGGTTTGGCCGCTCCGCGCTTCGCGCTACGCGTCCAAACCAAATTTTCAGGCTTTTCTAAACTCGAAATTTTACTTCATGCTTAGTCTGGGAATGGAAAACACTCGTTTGAAGCTTTAAATTAAACTTATTAAAAAAAAGCGTATGCATATGTATACGTAATAGAACATTCCCTGTATTTATACTTTAAAAATATGCACCTATTTGCCAAATCTACTGAATGCGCATTCGATTCAACTAACATTTTCGTCTAAGCTTACACAGAATCACATAAATTCATTATTTATTTAATACCTAAACTATTTAGTAGATGTGGAAATTGAAATTATACCACTTAAACTTACATTTAAAACGATTTTGCACGTTAATTAAAATAATTTGTGGCTGGGTTTTTGCAGATTTCGTTTTACAAAGAGATTGTCAAAATGTGACGTTGAACCTTAAAATTTTAAAGCTGCATACCGGAACACACGATTTCGCAAGTTCCATCTAAAAACCAGAGCAGACATATTATGAAGTTTTCTGTCTCTTTTCACACACGTAATCTGATAACATCAAACTATTTTCGTATTATATGTATTGGTGCAGAAAGCACTACAAATCAAGGAAACCATGGGACACCTCTCGTGAATGGTACCCTAATTAATATGATGTATGGGTTTTTGATTTTTACTGTTTTATAAACTACTAAACACTATTATTCTAATAATAACTTTTATCAAAAAACAATATTTTTATAATTTGTAGGTAAATTATTAGAAGAAGTGGGTAAATACGAAGTATATTTTTTATCAAAGCTTAAAAAGTAATTACAAAAAAAATCAATTTACACAAGTGTAACATTCTTGTGATACATGATAAGGGTTGCAAATGTACGAGTATGTATCCAAAGAGGGTCGAAACGCTATCCGGTCCTTTTTATGCGGCAATTAGCGTCGATGGGGCCTTAATTTATTGGGCGATTAGCCCCTACGCGCGCGTTTTGATTAATTCCAGATTTACACACTTTGCCTTTCGGACGGACCATTCGGAATATCGGGGTTAATAGAGTCCGGGCATGTTTGTGCATGTGTGTTTGTGTATGTGGGACTGAGGGGGGGGGGGGCAGAGAGGGATGATGTAATGGTTTCGGCGTATTTAATTAAACGTTATTGACCAATCGCGCGTCGCCGTTTTGTTGGTTCCGGTCCGGCCCGGACCAGACCGGGAAGAGTTTAAAATTGGGTGTGTGCGAGACCGGATTTAATTATCGGCAATTTGGCAGGCGTTGTTGATTCGCCCGGAAAATTGATTATGGCTTTATTAATTCGGTTTTCCTGTTCGTGTTTTACAGGTGGCGATTAAAATTATGGACGTGAGCACCATCAAGGAGGACTACGTGGTCAGGAATCTTTACAGAGAGGCGAAGATTATGTCTAAACTGTCCCATCCTTGCATCGCTGCTTTATTTCAAACTATGCAGGTAAGAACTAGCGATTAGAAATACAGACTTTTTTTAATACTGAAGTATATTTATCCATAAAAACCGCTAATTACCACTAATTTTACCGACTAATGTAGTCGCCGAAAAGTAAAAGTTATTAAATGCTATGAATTTACAATGCCCTTAATGACTTTTAACAATAAAATAACAAAATTATATAGTTAAAAGTCATTAAGAGCATTGTAAATTCATAGCATTTAATGACTTTTACTTTTTGGCGACTACATTAGCCAGTTAAATTCAATAACCAATATGCATATCTATTTATCAATGAAATTGCCAATTCTTGATTGCAGAATACTTCAAACATTAAAAGAATTGGCAATTTTATTTATACTAATGTTTGAACGGTAACGTGACCGCCAGTCTAAGGTGTCAAATTGTTTAGAGGGAATGGAAAAGCTATACTGATGAGAGATAAATCTCGAAACGCGTCTATAGATGGCCTGAATAATTTGACCCAAATTGTTACATTTGCAGTAGATTACTGTATGTAACAGCAAACACTTATTGTATAATTCAATGTCCGTCGGGGCATTAGCCCGGAAAGTAGTTGTTTCAATGAGTGTTTAATATAGTCTTTCTAGGAATAACGTGTTGTAGATTGCGAAAAGAATCGCACTTTTAATGCATATCTATTTCAATATTCTTCTTTTAGTTACGTAAAGTGTTTTCTAATAATTATTGTAGCAATCTCTTTCTTCACTGATTAGTTTTATTTACTAAATGTACATAAATAAAGACATAAATAAAGACATAAATGAAGACTTATTACAAATTATATGAAAACCATACAAATACTTTCATATAATAGTATTTGATGAATTATAAGTCAATCTCTAGTGTTATTTTCGTTTTAAATAATTAAAAAAATGATCAATGAAGCTGATAATTGTTGGAAGTTCATCTTTACTTTTATACAAATAAAACAATTAAAACACTTTTAAATATATACTATTTTCTTTACCTGAAGAAGTCACAGTGTGACGAAATAATTGTAGCGAGTACACAATATTCAGGGTGTTCCATTAGTGCGTTCTCGGAGAATATCTCGGCTCAGGTTAAATATAGAAAAAAAGTTTATTCAACAAAGTTACTTGGTTTTAAGTGCTGCATAACCTAAAAATATTTTCATATATACAGAGTATGCTATAAAGACCGTAGCGGATACATCTTGCTTATTTTAAATGGATCGCCCTATATAATATTTGTTTCTTGAATTCCTCATAAAAACTGAGTTTATAAATTGAAGGCGGTAATTCTAAAAAGTATATTTTTATTAAATAATCATCAATTCTATTCGTTATTTTGATTGTGTAATAAAAACATTACTCAATACGATTTCGATGCTTTTTTCGACTCGACAAAAATCCCAATTGTAGAGCAAGGATGAATAAAAATTACAAAATACCCAGGTCTCTAACTCTTACCAGTTCCCTAGAAAAAAAATCAAAAAATCCAAATTGGATTTTTTTTCCAGGGAACTGGTAAGAGTTAAAGACCTGGGTTTGTTTTAATCTTTATTCATCCTTGCTCTACAATTGGGATTTTTGTCGAGTTGAAAAAATCAAAATGGCGTCCAATATGACGGCTACCCGGCGGAAATGTTCAAAGACTGCGAGCAGCCTAGGGGTCACTATTCGTCACCTAGAAACAAAATCAGCTCAGTTTCTTAAAGAGTATGGTTCAGAGAATGGAATGAACTATGAAATTTTGAAAAAACTCAACATTTGACAAAATGGCGGGCATTTGAAAAAAAAGTCGTGTTTTTCGGTCGATTTTTTGACTTTGACAGGCTGTAAAAAATCTTTAAAATTGCAAATTGCACCGGGAGGTTAGTTCATTCCATGAAGAATAGTGTGAATAGAATGCTCGCAGTTTTGAAAAATGTAGTTTCGAGAAAAACGCGTTTAAAGTTTGCGAAACATTTTTTCTGTGTAATTCAAAGTATTCGGCGGAAAATTCGCAAACAGTAGTCAATAACTAGGTTTTCGGGGTCGCTGAATACGAATCTGAGGTCAAATTTGAAAAATTAAAATGGCGGATCCAATATGGCGGACCAATAAACTCATACTCATCAAAATTTATGAAATTCAAAATTAAAGTTATACCTGCGCGACCCATACCGCTCGGGACGGCGATGCATTCAAAGGCCTGTAGCGACGTAAATATTTGCCGGATCGAAATATCCTTTTACCCACATATTCTAGACATGTTTAGCTTTGATTTCATACAAAAAAATATCGATTTTTTAAAAAAATTATACCTGAAGACCCCCTTAAACTGGTGTATTCCACTCCTTGGATAAGCATAAAGTAAAATTTCGAGTTTAGGAAAGCCTGAAAATTTGGTTTGTAGCATAAATCTTTTAGAAATTTAATCGCCATGGATACAAAGTCTTGTCGATATTATAACATAATTTTAGACATATTAAAAAAAATCTGTGAAAATCCATTTTCCGCAACATTACAAAACTTGCAAATTTTCGATGAAAAACTTCTAGAAATATCAGTAAATATTCTTAGATGTTCTTCTTAATTTTTGATGTAAATCGGATATCCGGTAAAAATCTAGTAATTAAGATAAACATTTTATTTATACACTATTAAGCATACATCTTTTAGAAATTTAATCGCCTATGATTCAGTCTTCTCGACTTTTTAACATAATTGTAGACACATTAAAAAAAATCTTTGAAAATATTTTTTTCCACATCCGTAGAATTACAAAACAATAAAATGTTTGATGAAAATGTTTATTTAAAAAAAAAACTAGTAAATGGTCTTTGATATTCTTCTTGGTTTTAGAAATATACCGGATATCCGGTTAAAATGTAGGCCGAATAGCCGGCTGCCAGATATCCAGCTATCCTACCTAGATTTTAGCCGGTTATCCGGTATCTAGACAAATTATTATCCGTTGACTATCTAATAAAAACTCAACTTATAATGAATAAGATGTAATTAAATGTTATCAACACATGTTAATTTTCACACAAACAATAAATTATACACAACATTTTAATGATATTTTTTACTTTATTATCGCAATAAATTAATAAACGAAGTACAGAAAACACATGTAAATTGCTTTAATAAATTTAGCGAAATATCGGTAACAAATCGGCAAAATATATAATTTTGAAGAGTATTTTTGGTGATTAACCGGGTTTCCGATTTACCGGTATACCAATCCCTAGTAAGAACCGTTTTATAAAGAATAAAACTTTTGTATTCAAACCATCTATTAACAACAGGTATCTCCTGCTCTTGTTCCGCCACTGCCACTTTTTCAATTTTGAGTCATGAACGAGTATCTTCCACTTCTTGATTAAGCATGAAGTAAAATTTCGAGTTACGCGACCAATCCAAATTGTTAGGCTTTTCTAAACTCGAAATGTTACTTCATGCGCCACGCGTATAAAACACTGAAATATTGTTGAAGTTTAAAATTACTGCTTAGGATTGATCGCAAAAATGCAATAACATTTATCAACGTTTATTTCGTCTAACCAAATCTTACGCTTTCAAATTTTGAGAGAAAGCAATATGCTTTGGTATACAGGGTGTCCCAGACCACCCATATCAGCCTTTTTTGAGAAAACGACTAGTCCTAGAGAGTTGGGACAATAACATATATTACAAAGGCGGTATTAAAAAAACGAATGCTGATATTGTTTTCTTCGCAAAAAGGTTGGCATCCCTGAGAGTTTGCTTAATAATGTCAATTTTTGTCCCAACTCTCTAGGACTAGCAGTTTTTTCAAAAAAAGGCCTGATACGGGTGCTCTGGGACACCCTGTATATAGAAAAACTTGTGTATCAAAATCCTATGATTAAATGTAATGATATTTATAACTGAAATAAATAACATGATACATATTTTCCTGCGTAAACTTTCCCCCCCCAAGCACGACATCCACCAACCCTTACAAATTGCCCAAACATTCCTAATTCACCAAAATCAGGAATGTCTCGTAATAAATAAATTTATTACGAACACCCGGCCGCCGCAGAGACCCTAAAATGAAACTGAAAGGAAACTTTATTCATGCGTGCGTGTGTTTGTGTTTGTGTGTGTGTGCGAGTTATCCCTACACGAGATTCCACTACACAAAATAATAATGTATTTGCTGGAGATAAAGGCTGATTTATATTAAGAAAACAACAACGGGAGGATAGGAAGATTAAAAATTAAAAAAGGGAAGGGGGTTGGGGGGCGCAGTGCGCTGATTAAGGGTTTTTCTCTCTGTTTGATTCCTTCCGAATGGAAACGCCGCCGGATGTAATCCCTAAATACTAAACCGCCCCCCTTCTATCACACTGAAAGGGAGAACGACGCGAAATGAAAATGTAAATTTTATCTCCGGCACCGGATTAAATTTTCTACGAGGAAATTATTTTAAGTTCGTGTTGTGTATATTTTAGTATTGGTATTAAATAGTTGAATTAATATAATTCCTTTTTTTTCAGATTATCAAATTATAAAATAATAAAATATTCTCAATTTTTTGTTATTTCTCCTGTCATTTTTAATTTGTATTTGTTAGTTGGTTTGAAGAGAATTTGACCTAAACGTTACATATACTTTAATAGAGCGTTGTAACAAATCAAATTAAATAAGATTTTAAATATTTCATTGTATAATTCAATATCCGGAGGTGTATTTGCACGGGAAGTAGTTGTTTCAATGGATATTTATCGTCTTAAGTTGTCTTATTAATTAAGACATTGTTTGCATTTTCACGAAAAACATTTTCGTAATTTTATATATTATATTCTCAGAGGTTCAGTATACAGAGATGTTTTCTTTTAGCACGTTGGTTGTCGTATAAATCAAGTACGATTCACACTAAATGAAAATCTTCATAAGTGTGTATTAAAGTTGCGACAGTCAACGTGTTAAATTAAGTATTGAATTTCGCAAGAGTTTACTTCGTGGTACATTTTCAATTTGATATAAAGAAAAGACTTAACTTTTTTATACCACTATTATTTTACTTTTGTAACTAGTTCCAATTACACGGTAATCATTGTCAAACTAAGTACTTAAAATACGAGTTACCCCGGTAGAATTGAAACTAATCACAAAAGTAAAATGAAAGTAGTGTAAAAAAGTTAAGTGTTTTCTTTATATTAAATGCTCCAAGTTCTTTAGTTTTCTTTATATTAAATACCCTTCAATTCTATTTTTGGCAAGTATACTTAACTTGCATATTACTATTTTTAAGTTTTGAGGAGATAGGATGAAATAAGTATTTGTATAATGTATTACCGTTGAATCAAACTTAAGCAGTATATTTTAAACTTCACTTTAAATAAGTGTTTTATACGCGTGGCGCATGAAGTAAAATTTCGAGTTTAGAAAAGCCTGAAAATTTGGTTTGGTCGCTCCGCTTCGCGGAGCGACCAAACCAAATTTTAAGGCTTTTCTAAACTCGAAATTTTACTTCATGCTTAGCCTGGGAGTGGAAACACTCTTTAGAAGCTTCAAATTAAAGGAATCGGTGGAAGAAAGTTCTGACATGTGGCAAAAATTGATCGGACTGTGCCATTTATTGTTATTATAAATTAACTATGAGTTGCGTTCACTTTGTCTAGTAATACATTAAATGAATATAGAATTTGTAAGAGCTCTGAAGCCTGATGTATGTTAATTAAACCCAGTTATAGATTCCACTGACCTTTAAAAACGAAAAATCTGAAAATAATTACATTGTGTTTTAGCACAACCCTTCAATTCTATTTTTAAATATCATATTGATGAAAGGGGTAGAAGTACAATTTTTGATAACTTTCACCCGAAACAAATTAGTAACTAATCGCGAAGACGGGGGATGAAGCGGGCTCGGAAGGCAGGAAAAAACTTTTTAATTTGTAACGTAATTGATTTCTGATTAATTACTTTAAATGAAACGAACATGGCCCCTTAAAAATTTAAATTAACTCGAATTTCCAATTTTCCGTCGCCCTCGCCCCATCCTAATGACGCTTAAACCGCCGAATCCGCGCCTTCCGCCCTCCGGAATATCAGCAGACACAGTGTCAAAGCATTAAAAGTTGTACACCGTACCCTCCGAGGAATACGAAGGAAAGAAGGGAACAAAAAAACGAAAGTTACGCGCTGGGAAAAAGTAATTAAAATTGAATAAAGTATTAGCGAAGAGATTATATCACTTTATAATCTAGCATAACGAAAAAATGTGAAATTATGTAATAAAAAAAAACTCATGTTATTTCTCACAACAAGGTAAATATCAGTAATTTTGTTAGATTTATGCCCGGTATTATAAAACGTTGTATTCCCTAAATAAAATTTACTTTAGGAATAAATTAATTTATTTCAAAGATTTTGGTAATATAAACACAAAATAACTTTATTTGGCTAATAAATTTCCTCAGTAAATTATTTGTTTGTTTTTCTACCAAGTAAATTTTATTCTCTAAATAATTTGACAGTTAAAAGACAAAAGTCTATTATTATATTATTATAATTACTTTAGATTCTACTATTTGTATTTATTAATTTCATTACGGTTATCATGTCTACCATATCGTCCATGTCAGATTTAAGTTCGCTTATGGTATCTTCCCTGACAGTGATTAATTTGAACCACAAGGCATTCTAAAGAGTCGAAGAGTTTTTTAAGTCAGACATAACCAGAGATTATTATACTTATGCATACGCTTTTTTTAAAATTAGTTCCATTTAAAGTTTAAACGAGTGTTTTCCACTCCCAGACTAAGCATGGAGTAAAATTTCAAGTTTAGAAAAGCCTGAAAATTTGGTTTGGTCGCGTAGCGCGAAGCGCGGAGCGACCAAACCAAATTTTCAGGCTTTTCTAAACTCGAAATTTTACTTCATGCGCCACGCGTATTAAACACTGAAAACACTGAACTATTGTGAACAAGTGAATTTCACTTGAAATCAGTGTCTTGTACGCGTGTCGCATGAAGGAAAATTTCGAGTATAGAAAAGCCTGAAAATTTGGTTTTTGGCTTTTCCAAACTCGAAATTTTACTTCATGCGCCACGCGTATTAATCACTGAAAACACTGAAATATTGTGAACAAGTAAACTTCACTTGAAATCAGTGTCTTGTACGCGTGGCGCATGAAGTAAAATTTCGAGTATAGAAAAGCCTGAAAATTTGGTTTTTGGCTTTTCCAAACTCGAAATTTTACTTCATGCGCCACGCGTATTAAACACTGAAAACACTGAAATATTGTGAACAAGTGAACTTCACTTGAAATCAGTGTCTTGTACGCGTGGCGCATGAAGTAAAATTTCGAGTTTAGAAAAGCCTGAAAATTTGGTTTGGCCGCTCCGCGCTTCGCGCTACGCGACCAAACCAAATTTTCAGGCTTTTCTAAACTCGAAATTTTACTTCATGCTTAGCCTGGGAGTGGAAAACACTCGTTTATGTCTTTTATAATTTCTAATAAGCTTTCTTTATCTTGTTCTGTCCAATTCCACGGTTATTCTTTATAATTATAAGGAATTATACTAAATTTCCAATTTGATTGACAATTTAATTTACAAAATTGGTGGTTCCAGCTATGGCCACAATGAAAATGTTTAATTTTGGTCTGTAATCTACTAATTAAATTATTTATTTGTAGAATTGCTATTTATTTGGTAGGTTTGCTTTATAATACGGAATTTTATTTGCCCATTAGTTTACTACTTAAATAAATTTACTCCACAAATAGTTAAAATTCGAGCTTTGCTGACATTTACACCTGTTATGGGTTCGAAGCCTTAGTTCGCGAACCTACAAGAGGAACTAATTGCATTGACAATATAATAACAAACATACGACCAAATCTAACTGGCGTAAAAACCCTTGAACCTTGCCTCTCAGATCACAAAGGGTTAACAATAAAAGTAAACATTCCCAATATTAATATGCAAAATAATAATTTTGTTTATAGACCAATTAATCATCGAGGTCTATATATGTTTTACAATACGTTGTCACACATATCTTGGGAATTCATTAATTCACATATTGAAATAAACGAAAAATGTAACTTATTTATCAATCATATTTCAGATGCAATGACAGATGCGTTTCCATACAAAATAGGGAAATCCAAATCTAATACCAGCTTTAAGCCTTCTTGGTTTGATTTGGAATTGCGGAACATGCGCGAACAGCTAATGTTTCTAAAATAATGGAGTACTGCTCACCCTACTGCAGAAAATAAATCAATCCTCAACGACTTTAAGAACAATTATAAAAACAAAATCCAATACAAACAACGTTTATCGAATGATAACTATATTTCTACATCTAGCAATCCCCAAAAAGCAATGTGGAACATTCTAAATTACCACAAAGCTACAAATCGCAATAAAGTGTCATGTGATATCTCCGCAGATGAATTCAACACATACTTTGGTACTGCTGCAAAACACCTCATCAACTGTTTTCCAAAAACGAATGCAGACCCACTAACGTATGTCAAATCACAAAATAGATGTACATTTTATTTCAAACGAGTGACTTACAAGCAGGTTAGAAACATCATTGATAATCTAAAAAATAAAAAGGGCACTGATGTTCACGGTATGAATGCAAAAATAATTAAAACAGTAAAAGATATTTTAATAATCCCCTTAACTAAATTAATAAACCAATGTATAGATTCTTCTACATTTCCAACATCTCTTAAACTCTCAAAAATTATACCTAATTATAAAAAAGGAAACGTTAACGACCCAGGTAACTATAGGCCCATAACGATAATACCAACAATAGGTAAAATTTTTGAGTATGTCTTAAAAAACTATACGAGTACTTCCACTGTAACAAATTATTTAATGCATGTCAATTTGGTTTTAGGCAAAATAAATCAACTTGTGATGCAATCCTGGACTTGACTAATTTCATTCTATCGGGATTTGAACGTAATGAATACATCGGATGCGTCTTTTATGACCTATCAAAGGCCTTCGATTGTGTGTCGCACGACATATTCCTAAGTAAGCTGCCTTCTTATGCTATCAGTGATGATTCGATTGCTTTGTTAAGTTCTTATTTACAAGGCAGACAACAAATGACAATACATGGCGGGACGCTTTCAAATGTAGATTATATACACACTGGGGTACCTCAAGGGTATGTCCTAGGAACTCTTCTATTCTTGATTTTTATCAATGATTTGACAAATTGTGACCCTAACTCAAATTTCACTTTATACGCAGACGACACTACGTGCTACCAATCAAAGAACCATCTCCCTGTATTGCTGGATGGTCTCGGGGATACACAATCGAAGGTTAAAGAATGGTTAATCAGCAATCGTTTGTTGCTGAATGAAAATAAAACATCTAATATGATCTTCAGTCTAAAGGACTGCTCAGATATTGCCAACAAAAACGAAACCAAATTTTTAGGGGTTGTGCTGGACCCGCGATTAATGTGGAGTAATCAAGCTGAATTTATCTGTAAAAATATTTCAAAATATGTGTACTTGATCCGCAGTTTAACTAAATTAAATAATTTAACAACCATGTTAAATTGCTATTACTCGCTGGTACAATCACAAATAAATTACTCCATCTTGTCATAGGACCATACCACACATATTAAACGTATATTTGTGCTTCAGCGAAAATGTATACGAGCCCTACTCCAATTACATTTTCGCCAAGACATTAAAAATAACTTTAAAAACTTAAACATCTTAACAGTTCCGTCATTATATATTTTAAGGTGCCTGCTATTTGTGAAAACGAATCTACATATGTACACAATTACAAAGGAACATCACAGTTATAATACAAGAATTTCTGACAACGTTAAGATAAAATATACTCGTATTTATAGAACAAGGAATAGTGAAAATTATTACGCTCCACTATTTTACAACAAATTGCCAAATCATATAAAATCTTTAAACATAAAAATGTTTAAATCACAAGTGAAACGATTACTGTGTTCAGGGTCCTATTACAGTGTTAATGACTTTCTGAACGGTGACTCGTTAATATAAACATATGTATAATATTAGTAATTTTATTATATATTTAATTTTTGTCTTGTGTTTCGTAAAAATACTACTATGCGCTGATCATGTAAAAAATGTCTGTGCTTCTAGGTCTTGTAATTACCCGATTTTATACTATTACATGTATGTTTTGACGTGTGTACAGCTATGCTTTTAACACTAAATAAATTGAAATTGAAATTGAAATTGAAATTATAATACCAGGCATTAAAAAAATATATAAATATATCATCGAAAATTTGCAAATTTTTTTAAATTGCAAATTTTTTTTAATTGTAAAATTTCGATGATTTATTTATATATTTTTTTAAATTTAACAAAATTACTGAAATTCACCTTGTTGTTAGAAATAATATGAGCTATTTTTTATTACGTAATTTCCCATTCTTTTCGTTTTGCTAGATTATAAAGTGATAAAATCATGATTTATTTATAACAATAAATTCAATAAAACACGTTTTTATTTAGGTCTTCAATATTATTCCTACAATATATTGTAGTTAGCATAATAATTGACAAATTTAATTTATTTTGACTTTAAATTGGTGTATATTACTAATAGAAATCGTATTCTATCGCATCGGACTCAATGCTTTCATACTTGGAAAATTAACATTGAGTCATCTCATGTTTGGTTTTACATAAAACTCTTTGTATGTTTTTGCCATAAATAGTAAAATTCCAATATTTAACCCTTTCGGCCCTGACGGTGGCATTTATCACCACTAAAATTTAGTAAACTTACTGGGAATTTTTCTTTTAAATATAAAAACATTTATGCAAAAGCTGTAACTTTTCCAGTAATCGTTTGTTTTCTAAAATCGTTTAATTTGAAGTCTTAAACGAGTGTTTTCCACTCCCAGATTAAGCATGAAGTAAAATTTCGAGTTTAGAAAAGCCTGAAAATTTGGTTTGGTCGTGTAGCGCGTAGCGCTACACGACCAAACCAAATTTTCAGGCTTTTCTAAACTCGAAATTTTACTTCATGCGCCACGCGTTTAAAACACTGATTTCAGCTGAAGTTCAAAATATTCTACTGAAGCATTATGCTTAAAACGTGTATTCTAAACATCACATCACATTAGTGTTTAGTTCGCGTGGCGCATGAAGTAAAATTTCGAGTTTAGAAAAGCCTGAAAATTTGGTTTGGTCGCGTAGGGAGTGGAAAACACTCTGGGAGTGGAAAACACTCGTTTGGAAGTTCAATTTGAAATATTTGTAAAAACAACGAATATCTGAAGATTTACAGCGTATACAGTATATTGAGATATGTATACTTAAAAGATAAACTCTCTGTATATCTGAGATAGTAGTAAACAATATGCAGTGTATGAAACATTTTTTGGACACCAGAAAAATGCCAGGGCTGACGGGGTTAAGCAAAGATCAATGCATTAAAAACATTAATACTGCGATTTTTTTCGCAATCTATTGCAAATATTTGTTACAAAGACTAAATCAAACACTCATTGAAACAATTATTTTACGAACTAATACTTTTTTGAAAGCTTTTACTTAAAAATAAAATTAAATAAGATTTTAAATATTTCATTGTATAATTCAATATCCGGAGGTGTATTTGCACGGGAAGTAGTTGTTTCAATGGATATTTATCGTCTTAATTTGTCTTATTAATTAAGACATTGTTTGCATTTTCACGAATAGTTTTTCGTAATTTTATATATTATGTTTAAAGGGTGCAAACTATAAATAGCGTAAGCTTATTTCTCAAATTCAAATAGTTTTGAATTTGAATTTATCTTGATAAATATAAAGTGTTATCAAATGTCAACATGATGCATTTAATGGTTAAAACCCAAATCGGGATGAGCTTATTAGTTAAGGTAATAAAATAAATGTAGACAATTGAGTTTATTCATATACAGGTGAATTATGTGAATGGAGAGTTAACAATTTGTACGTTAACACAAATAAATGACGTTTACAAGGGTGAGTCATCAATTAATTTTATTAGGGCAATTTAGGGATGAGCATTTAAAGTACCCCCTGAAAATTATGCGCAGCGAGAAAAGGGTCGCGCTTCATCAATAATTCTGCGAGTTCGACCGCTAGGGCCACCGCCACCACGCACCCCCGATGATGCATGGCTAATTATCCGAGATAAATGTTACTATAAACTTTAATATGTTGGCGCCTGGGGTGGCGTTTGTTCATCCCCCATCCCCCCGCTTTCCGCCACCCCTCCCACCTCCGTGAAATATTAAAAGCAGTCCCAAATATTTATTGTGCGTCGTGTACTTTGCTTAATTCGAGTCGACGTCGAGGATTCGTTATTTTCCCTTTTCTATATTTTTTTTCCTCCTACTCCACCGTCGCCGTTGAGATGAGATCGTCGAAATATGAAGAGGGCGGCGAGGGCGGATTGAAAATCTGAAATTAAAACACGCGATACGTATCGTGCTCGCTCGGGGAAGGGAGTCCCCTGCACTCTGTTGATGAGTTCCATCACGAGTATGCGATTACATCAGGTCCCTTATTTCCAGCCCTGCGGCCCTCCCGAGGGTGCGCGGGTTCGGGTTCGCCTTACATGCCGTGTGACAGCCAGAGAGCCGAGTCTGCAACTCAATTTGATTAATCCTTCCCCCCATAAAAGCGATCGCTCCTCTCCTCCCTCTCTCCCGCACCCTATCTCCACATTCCCCATCCGCATCCATCCATTCCCGCATCCCTCGTGACGCACAATTCGCCCGCAGATTTAAATACGTGAATGCTCTGATTTCCTTTTTTTGCTCTCTTCTCTCAGTCCCTATCCCATTCATACCAAGAATTCGAAATGAATGAATAAGGACTATTTTATTAAATTCACGTTCGTATAAATGAAGATTATATAAACTCCCCATAAAGTAACAGATGTAGCTTATTGATTTTTACTAAAACAAAAAAACTTCATTGCATTTGTAATAAATATACAAGGAATTTAACTTTTAAGCAAACATATCCCAATGCTATTAGTTCATTACATTTTTAATCATGATTAAAACTAATGACTAAATTAGTCATGAATAGTTTAGTCATGACTAATTCAGTCATTAATCATTGTTCATGTTACTATGCCCACTTGCACCGCAGGTACAATGGCGGCCGACGAAATGTGAACGATGTTTATTAGCTATGTGAATATGACTTTTAATCAGGAGCGTCGCGTTTGTGCGAAAACCATCATTTATAAAAGTCATCCAAAAATATGCCTAGACATCTATCTTTAGACGAGAAGAGCAGGGCAATAGCTAAACTAGAAGAAAACTGGTCTCTTAGCCGAGTGGCTGCTGATTTGAATGTAAGCAAAACCTGCATACATAATTTGAAAAGGCGATTTGAAATAAGGCAAGATTTAAGAAGGCCACCCCGAATTGGAATAAAAAGGGTATCTAATGAAGAACAGGATGTTGCATTGGTAAATCATCTCAGAGAAAATCCATTTGATAGTGTCTTAGATGCTCGAGAAGTAACGGGTTTTGCGGGGTCTACTAGAACTGCTCGGAGACGTATTAAAGCTGCAGGTCTACAAAATTATCAAGCAGCCAAGAAAGTTATTCTCTCAGAAAACAATAAACAACAAAGAGTAGAGTTTGCCAACGAATTTGTGTATCGTGGGGATGATTTTTGGAACTCGGTCGTCTTTTCTGACGAAAAAGTATTTCAATCATGTAGTAATGGGAGCCTACGAGTTTATAGACCAATAAACCAAAGGTATGAAGAAGGATTCACCCGTCCAATAACAAATAATGGTCGTTTTTCTGTTAATTTTTGGGCTTGGGTCAGTGTAAACGGACCCGGAATAATTTGGAAAATAGATGGCCACTTAAATGCTATTAAATACAGGGATATTTTAAAATATGTAATGTTGCCTTCAGTAACACAAACATTTCCGGAAAATTTTATATTTCAACAGGACAATAGTCCTATCCATACAGCAAGAATTGTGACTCAGTGGCTAAATGATCACCGCATCCAAGTATTGCCTTGGCCTGCGAAGAGCCCTGATCTCAATCCAATTGAGAATGTTTGGGGATACCTACAAAAAAAGATTTACTCAAGAGATTTTAGACCTATGAATGCAGATGAACTTCACGAAATTGTTGAAAATGCATGGGAGGATTTGGCTGACAACTACAATATGAGGAATCTAGTTTCATCCATGAGTACACGTTTGGCAAAAGTTATCACAGCAAATGGTGGTCCTACAAAATATTAATTTTATAATTTCTACTTGTATTAAGAATAAATATGTTTAGCATTGTAATTAGCAATTGAATAATAGTCCTTTAAAACCTAAGTTACGCCACTGTTAAGAGTTCTGATAAATCTGTACAAAATTAGACAATTTCTCTATGACAACAAAATACCGTTCACATTTCGTCGGCCGCCATTGTACGTAATCATGGCTAAAAAGTTAAACACGATTAAGTCAGAAATTGGCTTGCACCGCAACTTAATAACCTCAAAAAGTTGATACCCGATTTTGACCGATTAACATTCCGAGCATTTGGCGTGAAGTTAGTGTAATAACTTCACGACGTTTATTTTCGTGAAATTATTTATTGTTTATTTGTGTTTGTTTTTTTTAAATTTTCATTTAATAACTTCAACTCTTTAAACACCTATTGTGCTTTTTTAATAAGCAAATGTGCTATTAATAAAGTTACAATCACAAAATATAGAAATATATATTATTTATAAATCCCGCGCATTTGCTTCCGCTGTTTACGATAGTACGGCGAAAAAAATACCAAAACAGAAACTAAATTCTCTAGAAATACGAGTACTATCTTCATTATTTCTCTAAGGTAGTAAATCAGCACACGGTGCAACAGAAATCCGTCGATTAAAGTTACTCGTGGCTAGTTAATCGAAAAGTTATTCAGAGTCGGTACAAGTGGGCATAAGTCTGCCAATCACATGGGAATATTAGTCAACTAAATTCTCAGTTATTACTAATTTCAAGTGACTAAATTGAATAAATAAAAATCTGTATATGAGTATTTAGAGGATATTGTCATCTATTATATTCTGCATCCGTGTCGATCGTCCGAATTTTGGTATAAAAATTGGCATTATATTTTAATATTCGGAAACCTTATTGTAACTAAAAAAATCTTAATTAGTCAACATTTGCAAAAATGTGTATTGATTAAATGAAATTTCTAAAAGCTTTCTGCGACATTTCAATTTGATATCTCAAAAATTATAATCATCTGGTTCATCATGCGGCATACAGGGAGTTTTTCTTTTAAGTATACATATCCCATTAACAGCGTATATACTAAAATCTTTAGATATTCGTTGTTTATTGAAAGAGTTGTTTATTGAAAGAGTTGAATTTTAATCGAGTGTTATTTTTTCTTAAATAACATTTATTTGATCACAATTTAGAACTACTTATTCTCAATTTAATATTTTTCAATCCAAATTTGATTCTGTTTAAACTGCAGCTATGTTTGACGTTCCAATTTGAAATTGTTTATTCTCAATTTGATATTAATTAGTCCTAATTTGAAAAAAGGTGTAGATGGTTAAATGTCTATCTTTTTTTTTTAAATTACACAAAAATGATAGTCTTATTCTGAGGTATAATTTTAATTTTTATTATTATTTCCAGCATGGAAATATGTATTATATAGTGACTGAATTAGTGAACGGCGGAGATCTGTGTACCTTCATCAAGGGCCAGAGAAACGGCAGATTGGAAGAGCACTACACGAGGGTCTACGCCAGGCAGCTTATCTCGGCCATCTCACATATGCACAACCTGGGAATAGTTCACAGGTAAGCGTGGGATAAAGTTGGGGGTTAGTTGAAGGGGGATAAAAGCGCGCTGGCCTCGTTAATCATTCACCGCCGGCGTCGGAATGTTTCCCGTTTGAAACTTGCAAATTGTCGTGGATGGCTGCGGGAAATTTAATAACTACTGCACGGGCTCTCCCTTTAAAATTGACTCACTCAATTAATATCTAAATATATTTACTTAAAAGTCAGTAATGAGTTGTCTAGTTATAGGAATTGTTTAGGTAGTTTAAAAAGTACTTGCTGCTAATATTATTAAAAACTGTTAATACTATTAAAATAGTGATGTATTTGGTTTATGTTAATATCGTATTAATTTTTTGTTATACCGTGATAATTTAGAGTAGGCAGCATTTTTTTGTGCTGTTATCTAGACTGCTAATTGAATGATGGAATAAATGAGGCGCCCAGATGAAAAACCAGCCATTTTTATTTTGAGATTTTGAGATATTGGTATATTTCCATTCTACTCATCTCACGCTACAATTATAAAAATAAATTGACCTTAAACCCTATAAAATTAAGTTTGACAAATCATGTAGAATTCAAAGTCTGCTACATTTCTCAGTTACAAAAGCTAACATATTTTTTCAGTTGCAAAACCTGCCAACTTTTTACTTAGTTTTGGATAATCTTTCTTGTCGCTATTCGATAAAATGCATATTAGACGCTATTTTCATTTATTTAAAAGGCGCCGCAAAATGAGTTTTTGTGATTTAGCCACAAGTTTGTCAAAACACGTATGGCTGGTTTTGCATCTAGGCGACTCAAATGTGACGTTATGGTAAACTATGTGTTAACAGTCAGTAGTGACAATCTAATTTAAAACTCAAAGCCTACTTATGCCATGGTTATGGTATTGGGCGGGTGGTTTAGCCACTGAGCCATCCAAATTACGTCGACGTGAAAGACCTATACTTTATTTCACATGAAAAGATTAGAGACCAATTAGAAAACCCAGATTTTAACAACATAAAGAAATCGCATACGCAATTTCATGTGATATCTTTATGTTATCAAAATCTGTGTTCCTGCGAAAATTTCTTTCAAATAAAACATGTAACCTCACTATCGATTTTAATTAGCTGTGATCAAGTGTCGGTTGGATCATAATCCATCGATTGATTCAACCTGCGGTTGAGGTGGACGATGGCTGTCAATCGCACAATATACAACCGGAAAGTTCTAGTTGACCTCTGGTTAAACGCGAACCTCTAGTCAACCAGACTTTATAAAACCGGGCATTAGTGTCAATAATATATTTATTTATCTGGTCTAACATACTATTAATACCGATTTCTATACGATAACTCAATGTCAAATGGTATAAACACTATATAGTTCCAGTTGACCGTCAGTTGGACTCCAACCTCTAGTCAACTAGACATTAATTTAATTAATTTAATTTTCTGTATATTTTTTTCTTGTAATACTTAAGTTTATTTGCACTGTACCTTCTATTATATTGTCCTGTAAGTAGGAAATCCTGTTGGACAATAAAGGCTATTATTATTATTATTATTATTATTATTATAAAACCGGGCGTTATACGGCATTGTATGTGAATGGGTTGAAAATAAAGAAAATCCCTGTATATTGAGTTATTAAAAACACGCAAGTGTATTGGAATTCAATATACACATATAAATATTCGATCGTTTCTTATTCGATGTAACAACTTCGGCATCTAAAGAGATGGCAACTTTGTAAGTTTACAACAGTCAGCAAACTTTAAGTACATACTTGGGCGTAACTTGTAGGTGTATATATACTCCCCCAACACCGGCGGCAGTGGCCCGTAGTGTCGGCGTTGGCGGCGGCAGTCTACTGCTACAGAGTATCAGCATGACTACTAACAACCGGAAATAGTAGAGTAGCTGAAGTTTGGCCTCTCTCTGTTAGTATGTGCGCACCGGCTGCGTCCTGGCTATATTAGTTTTTAGTTTGTTTAAATGGGCGTTTTAACCTAATACCACCACCGAAAGATAGGCGAAGCATGGTTTATTATCGTTATTATTATTATCGGAATGAAGCGAACAACATTGTAGTAAGACGAACAGGAGATAATAAAGGGTATTATTAGGGCGCGTTTGAGGGATTAGTAGTCATTACTCCGCTCCGGGGGTAATGAAACGCGCGGTTATCTCCACGGACCTCAACTACCGATGCGGATTTTACTGCTCTAAAATGCTCTTTATTAAACTCTAATCGTTATTCCGACATCGTTTCAACTCTCAACTTTGCAATTAAATTCTCCTTACACGTTATTTATTGCGAATGTTGACTATCTAACATCATCTTTACTTTTAACGGAAACATTAAAAAGTGCAAACTAACAAAAGTTAGCCGAGGATTAAAAAAGGAGATTGTAACAAGCTTGAGGCATCGATAAACTAAAATGTGAAAGTAAACTTCATAAATTGGGGCATAATAAGTTAGTATTTCAAAATTACCTTACTACATGTTTGCACCAGTTTCTATTCAAATGATTAGTTAACTAACTATCACCTAAAGTCAATCATGACATATATCACACTTAACTCTGTTTTTTTTATAAGACTGGACTAACCAGAAACCTAATTTACACAGCTAGAATAATAAAATCTAGTAACTTTTTTGCCGGAAAGTTTAAATCTATGGATAAATTATCAAATAATTTAAGGGCTTATTGTAATAACAACCACGTAGCGACCAAACTAAATTACCAGGCTTTTCTAAACTCGAAATTTTACTTTATGCGCCACGCGTATAAAACACTATAATATTGTCAAATTTATATATATTCTAAACTTCACTTAAAATCTGTGTTTTATACGCGTGGCGCATGAAGTAAAATTTCGAGTTTAGAAAAGCCCAGAAAATTTGTCTCGGGTCGCTGCGCGACCCTCGACAAATTTTCACGGGGCTTTTCTAAACTCGAAATTTTACTTCATGCTTAGCATGGGACTGAAAAACACCCGTTTTAAGCTTCAATTTAAACTTGTTCCGAAGAAAAACGAGAATAAAATCTTTTACAATAAATACACTGTAATTGGGATATGTATACCTAAAAGAAAAACTCCCTGTATATTATTTCGTAAAATTCCAGATAGAACTTAAAAATACGTATAGACTATAACTAAAATATCAAGTCCGAAAATTGCACTGTGTACTATTCACAATTTGTTTTTTGAGATGGAAAAGACCAAAATCAACGTGGATTGACGGAATACAAAAAGAAATGTCATAAGGGAATCTCCAACCAGGAGGTAACAATGCAGGGTATACAACAAGTAATGTAACAGCTTGATATCTCGGTTTGTGATAAGTCTAGAAAAAAATGTGTCAACTAATAGCTACTAATTTAAGCTACTTATTGACAATCTCATTTCGTATACAGGGTGATTTATTGTCACGATGCATATTAAACTTACCTTTTTTTACATGGAACACCCTATATATTTCATTGGTGTTCGATAATATGATAAAATAGAAGGTTATCAGTAAAAACCGCATATTTTTAAGTTGATCTCTTCAAAAGATTAATATTAATGAAAACATACTTAATTGATACTAACTACAATATTAATAACAAAATATTCAGCTGTTTTTTTAAAGCAGGTGCTCTAACTAAATTACCCCTTCAATTTATTTTATTTCTACGTATTCTACAGTACACCACTTTCCGACTGATATTTTTTCAATTTCTTCTATAATGTGCATTTTGGAAAAACCCAACAATTACAAATAACGTAATAATAACTAATGTTAAAAACAATTGTTATAACATTTTGAGACAATTACACTTGATTATAATAGATTTTTTTTTCGTATTATTCCGTATAACTTTTGATCTAAGTAACTTAAAAATATGCGGTTTTCACTAGTATGTTTCTTTTTTAACAAGTTGTCGAATACTAACGAAATCTATACTGCGATATTTAAGAAATGGTAAGTTTGTTTCGTATCTTAAAGATTAATCACCCTATATATTAACAATTACTATTTATTAGTAGCTTACATTAGTAGCTACAAGTTTTATTTAAAATATATTTTTCTAAACTGATCACAAAGCGAGATATCAAGCCGTTACATTACTTATTGTACACCCTGTATACTTTAAAATACTAACGCATACCAACCAATTATAATTAATAATTGCAAATACTGTGCTTCACAATGTAAATTATCTAGAAATGAAATTATAAAGTGTGAAGAAAATATATAACAGTGTTTAATTGATTAAATTCTTCGCGTAATTAAAAAAGCATTCAGTGATTAATTAGACGTCAATTCTAGAATGGATGTTTTAAAAGATATCAAAAAACTCGATCTGTTTGATAAAAAGAACAATTTTTAAAATCTATAAAACATGATTTTTTTTGTTTATATGCAATTTTAGTTTTTCACTTAGAGATAAATAAATAATTGTTAGTCAATTTTATTATTGTTTGTAAATTTAAATATTTAGTCCTCCTGCTTTTTGGAATGTTTTTCTGTGATTGGTGACTGATACAGTCAACGACCAGGATAGCCAACACAAAGTAAGCTGTCAGTACTGAAGTACTGTGCAATCATTTAAAACGTGATTTAGAGCAGACTTTGAATTTTAAATTAGGTTGGCACTACTGACTGTTAACACATAGTTTACCATAACCTCAAATTTATTCCATCGTTCAAATAGCATTCTAGGCAACCGCATAAAAAAAATGCCGCCTACTCTAAATCATAATTTAAACGACTGCACGGTATAACCAAACTGGACTTTATGCAACGTCCAGTTGGTAATATTTCAAAGAACACTCCCAGATCGGTAATATATCTTCATGTTGATTTTATACAATTATGTCAACAGAACGTACCCTTTAATTATTCGTATTTAATAATATTTGTATCCACATTAAGTCCCATTTTCACCAAGACTGATTAACTTTAATCAACCACTAATCATTGATTAAAGATCGGATTAAGTCATAATTCTGGAATATAAGAATAATGTTTTAAGTTATGTTTTCCTGTGATTGGTTATCAGTCAACGACCAGGATAGCAAACATAAATTAAGCTGTCAGTACTGAAGTACTGTGCAATCATCATTTAAAACGTGATTTAGATCAGGCTTTGAATTTTAAATTAGGTTGTCACTACTGACTGTTACCACATAGTTTACCATAACCTCAAATTTATTACATCGTTCAATTAGCATTCTAGGCAACCGCACAAAAAAATGCCGTCTACTCTAAATCATAATTAAAACGATCGCATGGTATAACCAAACTGGACTTTATGCAACGTCCAGTTGGTAATTTTTTAAAGAACATTCCCAGATCGGTAATATTTCTTCATGTTGATTTTATACAATTATGTCAACAAAACATACCCTTTAATTATTCGTATTTAATAATATTTCTATCCACATTACTGCCCATTTGCACCAAGACTGATTAACTGTAATAAACCACTAATCATTGAATAAACATCTGCTTAAGTCATAATTCTTGAATATAAGAAAGTTTTAATTTTGTAACATATCCTAAACATGCCTTTTTTTATCATTATGCGATTTTGCAAATAATTTATACATAAAATTGCTGTGTTTTTAAGGAGTTCTAATTACTGATTAACTTAATCAACTTGGGTGCAAACGGGCGTAAGATTCTTTAATAATCTAGTCTTTTAATTCAATTAGCATTGTACTTAATCAAATTTTGTAAATTATGTATATCCAGTGCACTTTAATAATCTATAATGCAGTCCTTATATTCGTGGTTTTTATATATAAAATTTCAGCTTTAGTTAAATATTTTAAAAAAATATGGCAACATTTCTTATTTTTTGTGTGAGTTTAATAAAATTAATTATAATAAAAATCTTCATTTCCAAGGTATAAAAATTGTACAAAATGAAAATTGCGTCAGTTTGAGTTACATACTATTTAGATAATATAATATACAATATAACTAAAAATTTACATATAATTAATTTACAATTTGAAACACTAATTCATAAGAAATTCTTGAATTTAATAAGGTTCTTTTTCTATAAGAATTTAGTTAAAGTTTAAAAATTTAAACTTACATCGCTAGGGAAACAGCATTTATTTTAAACGCTTCAAAGTTTCCAATTGTCCACCGTTAAATAACAAATGTCTATATCTAAACTGTCTGCATTGTTATTTATTTTAAATAGAATATAATATAGTGAATAATATACATATATTATAGAACCTAAGGGTGTTTTGGACACACTGAAAAGTCCTTAACCTTAAACTTTGCGAAGACGACATACACGGAGTCCTCCGAGTCCCGTATGTTCCGGTCTGGATGTAAAGCGGCAACTTCCGGCGTATCCTGCGGGAACAGTGTTCGCCGGAAACGTGTACAATTCCCTTAAAAACTTCCCCCGAACAGATGAGAAAGTTACCAGAAAAAAAAGTGTGTATGTGTCTGCGAAAGAAAGGACGGAGTGGCCCAGTTTCGAGGGTGCGATTTTTTTCTCCCTGTTTCGAAAAGACACCGACATTTCAAAGTGTCAAAGATTCGTTGCGCCTAACTTTATAACGATCGTTATTTGATTTATAACTTGAATCGTGTTATTCTTAATAAAATATACGCAAATATTTTGGAGAGGGAATTATCTTTGCATTATACATCAATGTCAGGGGGTGTAGCTACCGTGGAGCAGTTGGAGCATACTGCTTTAGGCGCTCGAATTTTGAAGGGGCAAATAGGCGAAATAAACATTTGTTAAACATTTGCCAAGTTTGTTAACGTGGATTTAAACATAAAATCAAGCTGAGATGGCTGAAAATTATAAATACACATGTAAACTCTGTGTTTTTAATATGAAAAACTTAGGGTTTATTTACTGCGAACAGTTGCAAAAGTAGAGTATTTTAAACATCAAATTTTGAGATGTTGGTAAATGATTATCAATGCGACAAATAAATCATAATTTGTCAAATAAATTGTCACGCTGCAGAGATTTTTAAAAAAGTGAACGCTATAACTTGCAACTTTACAACACATACAGGGATTTTTTCTTTTAAGTATACTTTCACATATTCCATATAAACATTTGTGAAATTAATGAACATGTGATCAGAACTAAGCAGTATATTTTGAACTTCACTTTAAATCAGTTTTTTATACGCGTGGCGCATGAAGTAAAATTTCGAGTTTAGAAAAGCCTGATTTGGCTTGGTCGCTCCGCTGCGCTACGCGACCAAGCCAAATTTTCAGGCTTTTCTAAACTCGAAATTTTACTTCATGCTTAGTCTGGGAGTGGAAAACACTCCTATATATAGGAATATCTGTCTTCTTTATTATCTGCCCATTTATATGTTCAAATTTTAAAAAACGTTATAAATACAGTGACTTTTTCATTAGGTATACATGTTACGATTTTTCAATGTAAATTTTCAGACATTTAAAAACTCTAACGAGTGTTTTCACTCCCAGACTAAGCATGAAGTAAAATTTCGAGTTTAGAAAAGCCTGAAAATTTGGCTTGGTCGCGTAGCGCAGCGGAGCGACCAAGCCAAATCAGGCTTTTCTAAACTCGAAATTTTACTTCATGCGCCACGCGTATAAACAACTGATTTAAAGTGAAGTTCAAAATATACAAGAAATATTACCTGATCCTCCTATCCTACCTGATCCTCAGAGACACCTTATTAAATTGGTAGTAAGTACAAATAATTTTGGACGGTAAATGCATATGAAATTTTAATTTCTGTGAGTTAATTGAATTGTATATTAATGTCAGTTTTCCCTTCACATAACCTACGAATTAAAAGTAATGATCTAACCTAAAACACACAACCTGCATCACACCACTAAATTCTTGAAATGTCAAATTTAATTGGTCATATTAAAAAAAAAACAGATTATACATAGAGACTTTTTCTTTCAAGTGTACATAGCCTAATGCAGTCTTTAAAAATTCACTTATTAGAACTACAACGATTGAAATGCGAAAATATTTTGATATATTTGTAAAATATTTTAGTAAATAGCATATTTGGTTAAGATGTCACTGTTTATTAGTTAACACATATTTATAATATTTAGTTCGGCTCAGTTTCTTTTAATTATACATACCCCTAATATACTATATTCGCTGTACATTTTTAGATATTCGTCGTATTTAAAAAAGTTAAAATTTAAGCTTTAAAAGAGTGTTTTCCACTCCCAGGCTAAGCATGAAGTAAAATTTCGAGTTTAGAAAAGCCCCGCGTAGAAAATTTGTCGAGGGTCGCGCAGCGACCCGAGACAAATTTTCACGGGGCTTTTCTAAACTCGAAATTTTACTTCATGCGCCACGCGTATAAAACACTAAAATATTGTAAAGTTCGAAATATATATACATATATCTTTACCATACTGCTTCAGTAATATATTTTACCCGACCCCAGACAAATTTTCACGGGGCTTTTCTAAACTCGAAATGTTACTTCATGCGCCAAGCGTATAAAACACAAAAATATGATCAAGTTCAAAATATATATATCTTTACCGTACTGCTTTAGTAATATATTTTAAAATTCAATTTAAATTAATGCTTAATACGCGTGGCGCATGAAGTAAAATTTCGAGTTTAGAAAAGCCTGAAAATTTGGTTTGGTCGCTCCGCGCTTCGCGCTACGCGACCAAACCAAATTTTCAGGCTTTTCTAAACTCGAAATTTTACTTCATGCTTAATCTGGGAGTGGAAACACTCGTTTAAAGCTTTAATTTAAACTTTTTTCAAATACGACGGAAATCTAACAATTTACAGCGTATTCAATATATTGGGGTATGTATACTGAGAAGAACAACTCTCTGTATATAGCGGACCTAAATATTACAAATATTTCAAAATATTTACAAATTCAAAGCGTTGTAGGCTCAGTTTCGGCTGTTTCTTCTAAGTATACATACCCCTAATATACTGTATACACTGTAAATTATTAGATATTCGTCGTATTTGAAAAAAAATTCTGATTGAAATTGAGATTATTGTTCAACACATTTTCAGTCATTTGTCGTGTTTATAAAAGCATTCAATTTAAAGTTTCTAACGAGTGTTTCCACTCCCTGATTAAGCATGAAGTAAAATTTTGAGTTTAGAAAAGCTTGAAAATTTGAATTTTCCGGCAAATCGAAATTTACAGGCTTTTCTGAAATCGAAATTTTACTTTATGCTCCAGGGGTATAAAACACTGATTCAACGTGAAGTTCGAAAACACAAAACAATATTATTTGAAATAAAACAACACATTTGGGAGGGTTTCACTTTTTATATTATATTGTATTGATGATTTCTTTAAAACTGTGATATCTTAAAAACATCACCACAAGCTATGGACGGAAAGAAATATAAATATTTTACACTATATGTATGTGTAAGTTTGGTACGCGACCAAACCAAATTTTCAGGCTTTTCTAAACTCGAAAATTTACTTCATGCTTAATCTGGGAGTGGAAACACTCGTTTAAAGCTTTAATTTAAACTTTTTTCAAATACGACGGAAAACTAACAATTTACAGCGTATTCAATATATTGGGGTATGTATACTGAGAAGACCAACTCTCTGTATATAGCGGACCTAAATATTACAAATATTTCAAAATATTTACAAATTCAAAGCGTTGTAGGCTCAGTTTCGGCTGTTTCTTCTAAGTATACATACCCCTAATATACTGTATACACTGTAAATTATTAGATATTCGTCGTATTTGAAAAAAATTAAAATTCAAGCTTCAAAAGAGCATTTTTCACTCCCAGGTTAAGCATGAAGTAAAATTTCGAGTTTAGAAAAGCCCCGCGTAGAAAATTTGTCGAGGGTCGCGCAGCGACCCGAGACAAATTTTCACGGGGCTTTTCTAAACTCGAAATTTTACTTCATGCGCCACGCGTATAAAACACTAAAATATTGTAAAGTTCGAAATATATATACATATATCTTTACCATACTGCTTCAGTAGTATATTTTAAACTTTACTTTAAATTAGTTCTTCATACACGTGGCGCATGAAGAAAAATTTCGAGTTTAGAAAAGCCTGAAAATTTGGTTTGGTGGCGTAGCGAATAATTAAAAAGTAAAAATCCCTGTATAATAATTAAATTATATTGTGCTAAATAGAATTTGAGCCTAATTGATTTTCTTGATTATATTTAATTTAAAAAAAGTATCATCACTGGTCAGTATGCACAATGGTTAGGATTCTATCAACCCGAACACGTATTCCATTCCATTCCGAGTGGAGTGAGCTAGCAAACAAACGGGAGGGAGAAACTTCCTTCTCGACAAAACATCGTCCCATCCCGTGCAGCCCTCGTCGACGTATACAGATAGATAGAAGGGAATCCATTGGAATCCAGGACAGGAAACATGGAAATCGAATACATTGTATTCAGTACACAACAAACATCTGTCGGCTCTCCCCGAACGGACAACTTATTCCGCGATATTATTTATTTTTTCGAGTGCCCTTCCACGATATTTTTACGCCCTTCAATACGACGCGATCGGTAAAACCTTCGAAACAGGTAGAGCTAATAAGGATTATTGCGAAATTAATTTCGAAAACTATTAAGCCCTTAATTGCTCCGCTGGCGAAGGAGCGTATTATGCGAGTCGAGATGGTTCATGCATCAGAATTTGCACTCTGAATATTGTAATTACTTAGTAACTACTTCATACTATATTAATAAGGAATTAAACAGATGGTTCTGCTTGTTCTTCGTTATTATTTAATTAATTAATAAGCACTTACAGCTTTCCTTTTATTCATTAACTACTACACGTATTACTTCTATTTATTTATGCATCATGCTGTTTAGTGTACTTCTGATATCCTCTTAGAACAAGCTCTAGTTTTTTTGTAATAAACTCCTCTGAGTGCTAATCAAACGAAATACATGCCAAGAAACTAATTATAAAAATGAATATGTATTTATTTCGAAATCACTTTTCATAAAACGTATCATATGTTAAAAAAAAAAAGATTTCATCTTTTTTTCAAATTTAAGTTGCCTGCACACTTCAGGAATTGACATATAAAATGACAGGCATAATAATTTTAATGTATATTTTCAAAGTTGCCTACCTAGAATACAGGGTGGGGCAGAAAAACCTATCCGATTTCAAAACGTTATAAAATGAAAACCACTCAACTTGACAAATTTTTTTTTTATTAACATATCGCAAATTTTATGCCATTTTTAAATTTAAGTTTTGAAAAGCACATCACTCAAATGCCGATACACTGATTTAGGCGCTCGCGGTAGCTTTCCATGACTTTCACCGTCATTTCCACAGGAATTTCTTCAACTGCCCGAGCAATTTCCCTTCGTGAAGCAAGAAGGGTCCTTGGTCGATGCTGGAATACCTTCGATTTGAGGTAACCCCAAAGGAAGAAGTCACATGGAGTGAGATCCGGTGAGCGCGGCGGTCAGCCAATATCACCTCTCAGAGAAATGAGGCGTCCGGGAAACATTTCCCTGAGAATGTCCATTGATCGTCGCGATGTGTGGGCGGTTGCACCATCCTGTTGAAACCACATATTTTCCACGCTATTTTCTTCCATTTTGGGTTGAAGAAAATTTTCCAGCATGAAACAATAGCGCTCGCTGTTGACCGTTACGGTTTGCCCATTTTCTTCAAAAAAGTAAGGCCCCCAGACGCCTAGGCGGGAAAGGGCACACCACACAGTCACTTTTGGGCTATGGAGGGGTTTCTGATGGATTTCCCGAGGATTTTCGTCACTCCAATATCGAAAATTCTGCCTGTTTACTGCGCCACAAAGGTGAATATGGGCTTCGTCCGTGAAGAGCACAACATCGTCTATTGGGAGTTCTCGGAGATCGCGACACAGGTTCATACGGGTTTCAAAATCCCTTTCAATTAATTCCTGTGCAACCACCATTTTGTAGGGATGCATTTTGAGGTCCCGGTGCAAAATTCGCCGAATACTGCGGTTGGAAATCGCCAAAGCGAGCGAATGTTTTCGTGCCGAATGACGCGGGGAACGTTCAATCACGGCTCTCACATTGGCCACGTTTTCAGGTCCTGTTGCTGTCCTGGGACGTCCAGGCGACTTCTTTTTCAATGCTGAACCCGTCTGTCGAAAATTTGACACCCACACTTTAATCGTAGCGTGATGTGGAACAGGATCATGACGCCCGAGTCCGAAATGAATTCGAAAAGCACGTTGTGTAGCAATTATCGAACCGCCGTTTTCGATAAACCGCTCAATAACAAAAGTCGATGTTCACCAGACCAAGACATGTTGACTAATGACAAATGGCATGAAACCGTATTTTTCATGGCACTCTAGAGATTGTTTTTAGTTGAACATACGATATTTGATAATTATAATTAAAAAACAGAATTTCGTTTCATCAGCATTGATTGACTAATTTTTTTGACAACCTCTGAATGACGAATAAATACAAGTGCAACATTTCATTATCCCACAAAAAATAGCACCCTCTGCTTTAATTTTATTTTATCACTGTAAATCGTATCCATCAGTAATCAGCAACCCGCAGGCCGCATGCGAGTCATATTGTGGGCCCGCGGTCTTTGTCAATTTATTATTTGAGTCGCCCAGATGCAAAACCAGCCATACACCTATTTTTTTGATTTTAAAATTTTGGTATCCCTGGATTCTACTTGTCTGAGGCTACAATTTTAAAATTAAATTGACCTTCAAAACCCTTCTTATATCTTTTAAAATTAAGTTTGAAAAAACCTGACGAGTGTAAAACCTGCTACATTTCTCGGTTGCAAAAGCTGACATATTTTTTTAGTGGAAAAATAAATTAATTTTTTACTTAGTTTTATATAATTTTTCTTGTCCTTATTCGATACAATGCTCATTTAATACTAATTTATTCATTTAAAGGACGCTGCAAAATCAGTTTTTGTCATTTTGCCACAAGCTTATCAAAACACGTATGGCTGATTTTGCATCTGTGTGACTCATTTATTAATTAAGATCATGGAAAGTTTGTTCAAAAGCACAAATAGTATTTTTGTATAAGAATTTTGTGTTAAATATAAAAAATAAATTAGTTTAGTGTAACCATTTTAGGTAAAACTAACTTCTGCGGCTCGCTTAACATTTTTCATTTTTAATGCGATCCAACAATAAATAAAAAGGTTGCCCATAACTAGTATACAGTACTATATCGTTCTGTTTCTTTTTTTAATTAGCGAACTCTGAATATTCGCTGTCGAACCCACAAATGTCGGTATGAATTATATGTAATACGAAAAACAGAAAAATACATGGAGTTGGACTTCTATAGGATTCATCATTCAACGTATACAGTATACAGTACCAAATATTGTTCTGTTTCTTTTTTTAATTAGCGAACTCTGAATAAGTTAATTCGCTGTCGGGCCGATAAATGTCGGTTTAATGATTAAGATCATGGAAAGTTTGTTCAAAAACACAAATAGTATTTTTCTATAAGTATGTTGTGTTAAATATAAAAAATAAATTAGTTTAGTGTAACCATTTTAGGTAAAACTAATTTCTGCGGCTCGTTGAACATTTTTCATTTTTAATGCGACCCAAAAATAAATAAAAAGGTTGCCCATAACTAATATACAGTACTATATCGTTCTGTTTCTTTTTTTAATTAGCGAACTCTGAATATTCGCTGTCGAACCCACAAATGTCGGTATGAATTATATGTAATGCGAAAAACAGAAAAATACATGGAGTTAGACTTCTATAGGATTTATCATTCAACGCTATTACCAAATTTTATTCTACGCTTTTATATCGACACTTGCTACTGCGCAATTTCGAAATGGCAAAATGTGTTTACAAACAATAAATTGTCAATTTAAAGATACATTTAAGTGCCCTTAAACTGATATATTATAATATATAAAATTACGAAAAAACTATTCGTGAAAATGCAAACAGTGTCTTAATTAATAAGACAATTTAAGACGATAAATATCCATTGAAACAACTACTTCCCGTGCAAATACACCTCCGGATATTGAATTATACAATGAAATATTTAAAATCTTATTTAATTTGATTTGTTACAACGCTTTTTTCGTAATTTTATATATTATGTTTAAAGTGTGCAAACTATAAGAAGCGTAAGCTTAATTTCTCGAATTCAAATAGTTTTGAATTTGAATTTATCTTGTTTGAACTGTACCGTAAGGTAAATAATAAGGTCTCACATTCTTCATACCTGCTAATGACATAATCCCCTTTTTTACCTATAAATACCGACCATCATTTTCACTCATTCCATTTCTGTGTACCTGTTCATTCCACACACAACACTTTTTCCAAGTAAGTTTGTTTTAATTTTATTCCTAATTTTTTTTTAAACGTCACAAGCAAAGCTATACTGAAGAGAGATAAATCTCGAAACGCGTCTATAGATGGCCTAAGACATTAGTTTTACTCCAAGTCCTTTCACTTCTAATTTGTTGCTATCTCTCCTTTCATTTTAAATTGTATTGTTAGTTGGTTTGAAGAGAATTTGACCTAAACGTTACATATACTTTAATAGCGTTGTAACAAATCAAATTAAATAAGATTTTAAATATTTCATTGTATAATTCAATATCCGGAGGTGTATTTGCACGGGAAGTAGTTGTTTCAATGGATATTTATCGTCTTAAATTGTCTTATTAATTAAGACACTGTTTGCATTTTCACGAATAGTTTTTTCGTAATTTTATATATTATGTTTAAAGTGTGCAAACTATAAGAAGCGTAAGCTTAATTTCTCGAATTCAAATAGTTTTGAATTTGAATTTATCTTGCTGATATATTATTCTTAGTAAATCGTTGACTTACCTGTAAATCCTTCTAAGTATGAGAAATATAACTTTTTATAAGAGACAAAAAAAACCTGCTACCGCCAGTAGTTTCGAAACATGTTTTCAGATTTTTTTATGCAATATCACTTCATTGCTATTTCAGTTATAATGATCAAAACATTTTTGTGGAAATTTAGTAAAGAAAAACAGTTGTTTTGTTTCATGATTTAATTTTCAGTTTCCTGACACGTGTTTCGGTCTTTACAGATTGTTTTCAAAAGTTAAACCTTTTAAAAATGATCTGTAAAGACCGAAACACCTGTCAGGAAACTGAAAATGGAACAAAACGAGTGCTTTCCTTCACCGAATTTCCACTAAAATGTTTAATTGAATAAATAAGTGTTTTTCTTCACCAAATTTGTACATCCGGTTCCATCAAGAGTGTAGCGCAACAAACATTAACTACATTTTAGTGGTTTATATTTTTTGTAATTTAATTCATCTATTTCCGTAAAAAAGGCAAAATAGCGAAAACTTGGACTTTGGAAGGTATTACAGGTAAGCCGAACAAGTGCAGCTTGGTGTTTAAAAATTGCGCAATACAAATTCACATCTAACAGTCTACAAATGTAAAGGCAGAGCTGGGCATAAGTTGAATCATTCTGGATTCGAATCCTTTTGTTGGATTCAACGGAAGTATTCGAATACTTTAGTACAAAAGGATTCGCGATCTGGA
Organism: Philonthus cognatus; assembly: GCA_932526585.2. Taxonomy (NCBI): domain Eukaryota; kingdom Metazoa; phylum Arthropoda; class Insecta; order Coleoptera; family Staphylinidae; genus Philonthus; species Philonthus cognatus. The sequence goes on along the minus strand of OW052247.1, from coordinate 48,486,256 downwards.
TTCGTTACATTTTTCAAAAATGATTCGTATTCGAATCCAAATGTAGGCGATTCCAATCCTCATAAAATGATTCGAATACTTACAAAAGGATTCGAATCCTCCACAGGAATTCGAATCGTCAAAAATAATTCAGATTCACTGTGAGGATTCGCATGAAAATATTGTTTTGTATATTTAATTGATGAGGCGGATACATGATGAAACTCCATAATACTATTTGAAATACAACAACACAGTTGGGAGGGTTTCACTGTTACTGTTGAACACTGCAACATGTTTCACCACACAGTGGCTTCATCAGGCAGATGAAATAATGAATTCATTATTCATTATTTCATCTGCCTGATGAAGCCACTGTGTGGTGAAACATGTTGCAGTGTTCAACAATAAAGTAAAGTAAAGTAAAGTAAAGTAAATTTATTGATCCTAAATTTGTGTACGGAAATATAGTTAGGATATGTCATAAAAAATTGATAAAAGTAAAGTAAAGTAAAGTACATTTATTTACGGTAAACACCATTTGTACATGTATAATATAATATAAAAAAGTTTACAGGTATTCACTAAATAGTGATACAATAAAAAACATAAAATATTAACACAAACATACACATACATATAGTGTAAAATATTTATATTTCTTTCCGTTGTGGTGATGTTTTTAAGATATCACAGAGTTAGAGAAATCATCATACAATATAATATAAAAAGTCAAACCCTCCCAACTGTGTTGTTTTATTTCAAATAATATTGTTTTGTGTTTTCCAACTTCACTTTGAATCAGTGTTTTATACCCCTGGCGCATAAAGTAAAATTTCGATTTCAGAAAAGCCTGTAAATTTCGTTTTGCCGGAAAATTCAAATTTTCAGGCTTTTCTAAACTCAAAATTTTACTTCATGCTTAATCAGGGAGTGGAAACACTCGTTAGAAGCTTTAAATTGAATGCTTTTATAAACACGACAATTGACTGAAAATGTATTGAACAATAATCTCAATATCAATCAAAATTGAAAGTGATTCATTATCGAATAATCAAGTTTTATTAAATATTATTTGAAGTAAAAGCGATACTTATAATTATTGTTTTGTTATTAAACGAGGGTTTCCAGTTTTTCATTTAAGCATGAAGTAAAATTTCGAGCAAGTAACGCCGGCAAATACAAATTTTCAGGCTTTTCTCAACTCGAAATTTAACTTCATGCGCCAGGTGAATAAAACACTGATTTGACATAAATTTTAAAAAGACAAACATCATCTCTGAATAAAGTTACATAGGATCAGATTTTTAGTTCGTTATTAATTATTTTACAAATGTTGTATCAATTATTTTTGAAATGTTGTATCAATTTTCAGATATTATTGCGGATAAAATATAACCATATTTTTTTATCTATAGAAAATCTGATGTTAGACAATGATATATTTTACACAATCATTTATCGAATAATTCTCGAGTTTTCACGCCGTTCACTTCGGATAAATTTAAAAAAATTGAGATATAGAAAACAATTTTCAAAACAAGGGACTTAATTTATTAATAGAGAAACCTCGTTAAATAAAAAAATTATTAATAAAGGTGGAATAAAATTTTGAAGCTTTTTCTTAATTAATCGATTGGTAGCATTAAAAATTAACAGTTTCTTTAAACGAATATTTATAAAGACAACGAGCTTCCAGTTTTTTTACAAAATTCTCAAAAATTGTAAAGCAATTAATAATACAAAGAGCCAGAAGGATACATGACAGGGCTCAATTAAAGACAAATATTCAAGAATAAATAGTTGAGTTAACGTCTGCGTTTTAAAGATATTCAAAATGTCGTGTAGACTTTTATTTAAAGATTCGCCACAAATTTATTTTATATTTAAAATGATTTTAATTATCCAGGAACCATTAAATAAATCTTGTTTCCCAGGATCTATTAAAAAGTGATACCTATCCTAGGATTTTTTCTTTTAAATATACATACACGTATGCATGATTACAGCTCATCCGATAATCGTTTGTTTTTTAAAATTGTTTAATTTGAAGTTTTAAACGAGTGTTTTCCACTCCCAGATTAAGCATGTAGTAAAATTTCGAGTTTAGAAAAGCCTGAAAATTTGGTTTGGTCGTGTAGCGCGTAGCGCTACGCGACCAAACCAAATTTTCAGGGCTTCCAGTTTTTTTAGAAAATTCTCAAAAATTGTAAAGCAATTAATAATACAAAGAGCCAAAAGGAGACATGACAGGGCTCAATTAAAGACAAATATTCAAGAATAAATAGTTGAGTTAAAGTCTGCGTTTTAAAGATATTCAAAATGTCGTGTAGACATTTATTTAAAGATTCGCCACAAATTTATTTTATATTTAAAATGATTTTAATTATCCAGGAACCATTAAATAAATCTTGTTTCCCAGGATCTATTAAAAAGTGATACCTATCCTTGGATTTTTTCTTTTAAATATACATACACGTATGCATGATTACAGCTCATCCGATAATCGTTTGTTTTTTAAAATTGTTTAATTTGAAGTTTTAAACGAGTGTTTTCCACTCCCAGATTAAGCATGAAGTAAAATTTCGAGTTTAGAAAAGCCTGAAAATTTGGTTTGGTCGTGTAGCGCGTAGCGCTACGCGACCAAACCAAATTTTCAGCCTTTTCTAAACTCGAAATTTTACTTCATGCGCCACGCGTATAAAATACTGATTTTAGGTAAAGTTCAAAATATTCTACTAAAGCAGTATGCTAAAAGCGTGTATTCTGAACATAACATCATATCAGTGTTTAGAACGCGCTACACGACCAAACCAAATTTTCAGGCTTTTCTAAACTCGAAATTTTACTTCATGCTTAATCTGGGAGTGGATAACACTCGTTTAGAAGTTTAATTTAAAATATTTGCAAAAACAACGAATTTATGAAGATTTATAGCGTATACAGTATATTAAGATATGTATACTTAAAAGAAAAAATCTCTGTATATTTGTTTTATTATTATTAAACGAGGGTTTCCAATCCTTGATTAAGCATAAAGTAAATTTTTACGCTTTTCTAAACTCGAAATTTTACTTCATGCGCCAGGCGTGTAAAACACTAATTTAACGGAAAGTTCAAAAACACATACATCATCTTTAATCAGAATAACACGCAATCATATATTTAGAATGTCATCAACGATGTTCAGTGTTAATAACAAATAATTAAATTTTGAATATTTTAGTTGATAGAAAATGGTATTAAAACTGTTAATGGTTGCAAAAAAATAAAATTTATTTTTAAAGGATTTGTATTCGTGATTCGAAAAACAAGATTCGAAACTTTGATTTCAATCCTATTTTTCTCTTACGAATCCTTTATGCGAGTATTCGTGATGCTAATCATATTAGGTGATTCAGATTGGTAATTTAAATCCTTTTTTTTTTTTAGGATTCGTTTCAGCTTTGTGTAAAAGCACCATATGATCAATTTTAAATAATTTGTTAATTTTGTAAAAACAAATATGTTGCCATACAAAAATTTGTTAACGTTGATTGAATTTATTACAGGATGTAATACGAGAAATACAAATTGAAATAAAATAAAAACTTAAAAGAAAACCGGGAATCTATTTCCTTTTGAATATTTCACGTAGGTCCTTGCGCGTCCTTGAGTGGACGTTTCCCGGACGATGATAATCTCCTGTTTACTTTTAAGGCCGTGTCACGGCCGTATAAGACACGGACGGAGGAGCCGGGGATGTGCAGAGTCGAACCTGAAACGCGCTGAAAACCGTCGTATTTACTGAAGTGGCCACTCGCGAAACGTAATATATCACATCAAAAGGAAGCGACAAAAACTCGCCAGCAACACAAACAAGCGCCTGTCCGTGTATACAAGAGAGTCCAGCAGTGTACATAACACACATACATACAGAGCGAATTGAATGCCCCGGGGATAATGGGGCGTACATGTATATATACTTGTTTCCTGTACTTTTATTCATTTCATTTTCGAGTGAAAAACGCAAAAATAGTAAACAACGAGTCGCAAGCGGAACTTTGGCGATATTTTAAATTGAAGCAATTTTTCCGCAAGGACCAATCTTAGATAAGTGTAATCGAAAGCGGCGGTGTAATTTGGCGGGTCGCGCCCGGCGCATTCACCAGAAGTAATCGCGACAAGTTTCCGGGGGATTAATGCAATCACCGGGATTTCCCCGACCTAGATAATCGGCTGACGTGACGTCATGTTGGATCATTAATGGGACGTTTGATGATATTTGATATCGTTGCTTTTGATGTGTAAGTTAAGCTAAATAGGATTTTAGAAATAATTTCTTCGCAGATATAAAATAGAAACAACCTTAAGAAGGGGTCATATTTTTTCTTGTCATATAAGTATACTCAATAATTTAAAAAAAAATCTGCAATTTAAGTTTTCAAACAACACAGCTAAATGACAATCCATCAAAATTATTACGTTTTTTACTCAACATTTTTCATTCGCATTTCGTGTGTAGATCGCAATCGCGCGCTCATTACACCCGAAACCACTTTAAAGAAAGCCAATCCGGCGTAAGAACAGCAACGCGAAGCAAACAAAAAAAAAGAAGACAATAAGACCGGTAATCGTCGAAAACTTCCTAAGCTCCCATCTCACAGGAAATTAACCTATTTCGTCCAGTACAGCGAAATAGTCAAATTTATAGTTCGTTAAACTCGAACAGAGACGAGCAACATCAACCAGTTGATGAGTGTGTGTAGTACACTCACTGTGTACATGTTTATATCACGTACGTATATCTATTAAAGCGTATCTCCATCTCTGTCCCGACGAGTAATTATACATAAACCAGCGGATTCAACCCGGAGATATAAAACCCACAGCCAATTTAAGACGGCATCAACTCTTCCTCGCAGTCGCGAAGAGGAACACACACACACTCACACATACACACACAACACAATCTCCTGGAGGAGCCAAGGGAACTCAACTTTCCAGCTAGTTACTTAGTTATAGTTGGGTAATTGTTGAGATCGTCGCAGATAGAGTGCCTTAGTGTCCTTCCCGTTTTAAAGTGCCCTTCTGGCATTCCGGAACGCGGACAGGCTTATCACTCACAGCCCCGACAACTGCGCAAACTTCTCGCCTGGATGAGGCTTAAACATCGGTTAATTGTCTTTAATAGTTTCCTTGAATTATTTCAATCGTGTATTTAAGTTTTTCGTGCAGATAATTAAGTAAGAACTTAAGAAGAATTAACTGAATTAACGCAAGAATTTACCAACGTCAAAACTGTTTCGACGATTATATTTAAGTTAACGTTACTTTACGATGTCCTTTATAGGCGTAGCATAAGTTGAGGCAGGTAAGGTTACATGACATCAAGGAAGTATCATCATAACATTTATGATGAAAATTTGGTTTGGTCGCGTAGCAAAGCGACGGCTTTTCTAAACTCGAAATTTTTCCTTATGCTTAACCCATTAAGCGCCATTGATGCGTACACGCAACATTATAAATGTTTTGTTAATTATATTACTAAATAAGTTAATTTAATATATATTATTTGACCTGGATGGAAATGTAAGGAGAAAAATGTAAATATTTTGTTATTTAAATATTTCGATTATTACTCATTTAAAAAAAAATAATGTGAGTGTATTTCTAACTTCACAATATTTCAGTGTATTGTGCGCGTGGCGCATGAAGTAAAATTTCGAGTTTAGAAAAGCCTGAAAATTTGGTTTGGCCGCTCCGCTTCGCGGAGCGACCAAACCAAATTTTCAGGCTTTTCTAAACTCGAAATTTTACTTCATGCTTAGTCTGGGAGTGGAATCACTCGTTCTAAACACCATATTGCACGTTTTTATATAAAATGGACCATTGCCTGAAATTTTACAGCATATATATTATGTATATTTAGAAGAAAAATTCACAGTATGTAATACAATAATTCATTTATGGATATCATTAAAAGAAGTGCAGAACTTTACCGAAAATCAACTTTTAGAGTTATCTCTATAATTGCTCGGCCGTTAATTGGTTAATGTATACTTGGAAGAACATTTTACTTGTATGTCAATGTCCACAGACCCAACATTAAAAATTCTCACGAGCTGCTTAAACTAAACTTAGGTTTTAATTTTATTAAAAGAATTTCGTGCATATTTTCTTTAAACACACTCTGAAACGAAAACGATAGACGACGGCATTCGGCTACGTCAATACTCAACTCTCGGGATACTTGGGATAATGAGATAGAGCAGTTCGTAGGTTATGAACCCTCGGATTCACGAAAGGCCAAAGTATATATAGGAGGGGAGGGGAGGACACGTGCAGCCTCATGAATAGCTCGTTACCGAGACTCTTCATCCCTAATTAGGGCTCATTGGACACCGCACACACATATACAGACACACTCTCTCTCTAGATGGAAACCCGACCTTCCACTTTTCCTTAACTCGCACAACATTCTTCTTAATTTAATTCCGACAAACACGTATTCATTCGGACAAGTTTATTTTTGTGCGAATTGATAACTAATTACGGTTCGGGTTAATTGTATTCCCAGAAATTTGTTTATACTTGAATGGATGCCAATTTAAATCCAGTTTTGTAAAAGATGATAAAAATTAGATTTATTTTCTTTGCAAGTAAATATTTGTTTATTCTATCTTGTGATAATAATAATAATAATTGCTTTAAATGTTAATCAATTCAAATATAGGATTTAAGTCCCTATATTTAAATTGGTCCACATTTGAAGAATTTATTATTATTATCATGCGATAGCATAAATAAATATTTATTTATTTATTAATGAATACATAAATAAATTAAAGACATTCAATAAACCGTCGATGCATAAATGATGAATGCGCCGGTTGTGACAAATGAAAGGGGTGTTTATTAGCGAATACGCGTTAAATAAACTGAAAATACAGGGAAGTTTTCTTTCAAGTATACAAACCTAGATGTGTGTACTGTATATTTTCAGGCATGCCTTGTCTTTTTTTAATCGTTAAACTTGAAACTTCTAACGAGCGTTTTCACTCCTTGATTTAGCATGAAGTAATATTTTGAGTTTAAAAAAGCATGAATATTTATTTGTAAATAAAACACTTTTTACTTTGTTTAACCACTGAATCTAACATTTAATTGTGTTGTGTAATGCCGGTTCGAAGTACACAATTAAATGTAAGATTCAGTGGTTAAACAAAGTAAAAAGTGTTTTATTTACAAGTGTATTTAAGATGTACCACAAAGTGAACGCCTACAACACCAAACAGTCAATGAAAATTTATATTTGTAGAGCGCTTCGCTGCACAGTGCCCGGAAAATCAAAATAATCTGGCTTTTCTAAACTCGAAATTTTACTTCATACCTAATCAATAACATCAGTGATTTTCTAACTCAGTTATGACAAATGTTCTCCGATACACAACCTTCTCCAAACTTTCAAAGCAACGCTATTAAAATGTTGTCAGGAACAATTTTAATTCAATTTAAAAGTTACTTTACGATTACAAACAGTTTAAATAGATATTATCTTTCAATAGAAATACAGCTTTTACAATTAACGAACTTTAAAATAATGGAAAATTATCAGCTGAATGGAAATCCCGTACGCCCGCAAAAGCATATTTTCATTAAACACGGACAAAAGTAATGGCGAGAAAAACGCCGTCCATATTCGGACGTTTCTCTGTTTTAATTAAAAACCACCCCACACCCCGGCGGCGGCGGCGGCGCGTTATCTTATCTCGAGTTACAAGCACGCACAATGTCGCCGTTTTAGTTGAATTCGAGCGGACCGGCGATAATTTCCCGGGCACGCCACCGCAGCGGATGAAGCAACCCTTTTTTCCCCCATCGATATAATGTTTTATTTAACGAACAATAGCCGTTGTCAAATTTATATTTTCATTTCATGTCGTGCAGAGAAAACGGCTCGCGTGCCCCTTGCACCAAAAAACAAACTAAATGATAATCCTGTGTACTGTAATAGTCATTTACGAGCCAAGTTCCAGAAAATCGTTTACCCATGAGTATTGTGCAAAGATGTACCAAAAGGTGAACGCCAACCAAATCAAAGTTGGTTGGCGTTCACTTTGTGGTACATCTTCATAACAATTGCATTAAAAGACTTAACTTTGTTTTACTGACTAACTTGTAGTCAAAACCAGTTTTGTAAAAGATGATTATCATTAATGCATTCGAATCTAGCCATTCAGTAGATACCGTGTTCACCGATTTTGCCAAGGCTTTTGATCGCGTTAATCACGAAATTTTAGTGGCGCAATTATTAGCGTTAGGGTTCCATGCCGATGTTGTCAAGTGGGTATATAGCTTTTTAATCAATCGTGTGCAGTGCGTAAAAATTAAGAATTTTATATCCAACACCATTCAAGTGCCCTCAATAGTTCCCCAAGGCTCGCATTGTGGTCCGTTGCTGTCTTTACTATTTGTTAATGACATTTCACGGGTTATAAAACATTCCTCATTTTTGCTCTTTGCCGATGACCTGAAATTGTATAAGGAAATTGTATCGGTTGACGATTGTTCATTGCTGCAAGATGATTTATCATCTGTCTTTAATTGGTGTCTACAAAATCATTTGTTTTTTAATGTTCAAAAATGCAAAACAATGATTTTCACCAGAAACACAACTGTTGTACGGTTTTTTATTATGCAATTCATGGTCACCACTTAGAACAACTAAATGTTATCAAAGACTTGGGTATTACCTTTGATAGAAAATTATGTTTTGCCAGTCATATTAACGCAATTTGTAATCGAGCTTTGAAAATGTTGGGTTATATAAAAAGAATGGCTAAGGACTTGTCGCCAGCAGCATTTAAACGGGTTTATTTCGCTTTTGTACGTTCTCATCTAGAGTATGGATCTTGTGTATGGGCACCATCACAACGCGTTTATATCAGTGCTTTGGAAAACGTACAAAACAAATTTTTAAAGGTGCTTGCGTACAAGTTAGGTTTCGATTCTAGCACAAATTTAGAGATATTATCATCGGAACAATGTATTGATAAACTATGTTGTCGCCGGGTGTATGCCGACTTGTTCTTTTTTCATAAATTAATTTGTAATGCTGTTAATTGTCCATATCTTTTATCACAAATTAATTTCAGTATTAATTTAACCAATCGCCCAACTAGACATTTACCTATATTTCGTCTTCAACTTCATAAAACAAATTACCCACTTTCAAGGTTTATGCGAACAGCCAATACATTATCGGTACATCCAAACTTTGACATTTTCAACTCTTTCTCACCCTCACAATTCATAGCAAGACTTAAGCGAATAAATATTTGTAATTTTTCTTAGTTTAATAAGTCAAATTTATATTATATTATATTATATTTATATTTTATTATTGTATTAAATTTTTTTTGTTGTTGTAGTAATTATATTTAGTTAAATATTAATTTGTAAAATGGATTTTCCGTTAAATAAATGAATAAATGAAACTATAGTCACTGAAAAGTTAAATAAAAGTGGTAAAACAAAGTTAAGTGGACCCTATGAATTTTGTGCAATCTTCGAACCGGCATTATATTCGCTAAACCCAGAACCTTCGAGCTAAAATGACGATGTTAAAAACACTGACTGTACTCCATATTTCCTAGAATTTTATTTAATAACGTGTCATATCACGCTAAACAAGATACATAAAATGTCTCCCATTAAACATATAATAAACTATAAAAGCAATATTAAAGTTTTCTGTTATATTTTTACGTTATAGTGACGCACTTTCATGAATTTAAATTTAAATGCATCGCGAGAGTTTAATATAGTCCTCGTAAAAGTTTTATCTTTTGTTATTCGAGCCCGAATAAGGGAAGGAACACGAGTCCTTGCGGGTAGCGTGGGTCGTGCACAGATACGCATCGTTACAACCGTGGGGGGGTTGGTTGGTCGGTCGGTCGGATGGATGTTGTTTGCGCAATAATGACGCCGATGCAAACAAGGCACGGACCTGCAACTGACATCCTCCCCTGCCCCGGAGTGAAGAGAAGAAAAAAAACCCGGATGAAAAAAAAAAGAAAACGAAATCCATCCGGATCACACGCTGCGAGAGCTCCCGTTTCAATCTCCTTCCACCTATAGAGATAGATATATAAGTAGGGGTGATCATTTCATCCGGCTGCGAATGGGGTCGAGGGACTTATTTGTCTTCGCAAATATCTTAATCGCGTTACATTAATGGAATTGTTTTCCTATCCGATATCTCAATCCGGATCCATTCATCATTTCCCGCCGCTCTGCACGCTAATAACGCCGAAATGCGAACGAACGGTAGGTATTCACGTCGAAAACGTGAATTATTTTTAAATCGGATTAGGGGCGTGCGAAGGTCCTTAATCAAGTGCGGCGTGGACAAAAAACAGTGAGAACGGGAAGAAGGGACGTCCGTCCGTGTGTATGTGTGTGCATGTGTATGCGCCCGTGGATCCAATTTGATCCGGGAGTGGCCCGATCTTTGCCGGTTTCAGCGTCAAACTCAATTAGGGGACCGTTCCGCTGCTCGGGTTCAGGCCCCAGTAATTGGGCTCCATTAGGACGCGACAAGATTGTGTTGTTTAAGGAAACACCGTCGCTAATGTCGACCACAGTGCCACACACACATATACATCTATCCCAAGGAAATAAGACAAATTCTAATAGGTCTACAAAATTATACATCTACCTCAAATATACAGGGCATTTTTCTTTTGAGTATACGTATCCCGATAGTGACAGCGTTTTTTAAACTTGCGGGAATTCGTTGTTTCAAAGCGGTTAATTTGAGGCTTTCAACGAGTGTTTCCACTCCCAGACTAAGCATGAAGTAAAATTTCGAGTTTAGAAAAGCCTAAGAATTTGGATTGGCCGCGTAGCAAAGCGGAGCGGCCAATCCAAATTAGGCTTTTCTAAACTCGAAATTTTACTTCATGCGCCACGCTTAAAAACACTGACTTACACTGAAGTTTAAAAAACACACACATACAACAAGGATTATAGGCAACCTAATATACGTAAGAGTTATTGAGTTGCCTATAATCACTGTTTTAAACAATTGATTCAGCGCAGAATTTGACTCACGTTTTATTCAGATCTACATATTAGATTGCTAAAACCGTATATTTTAAACTTTACGATTTTTCAGTGTTTTATACGTGTGGCGCATGAAGTAAAATTTCGAGTTTAGAAAAGCCTAATTTGGATTGGCCGCTCCGCTTCGCTACGCGGCCAATCCAAATTTTCAGGCTTTTCTAAACTCGAAATTTTACTTCATGCTTAGTCTGGGAGTGGAAAACCCTCGTTTAAAGATTTGTATTGAAATCTTTTAAAAAAACAACGAATGTCGTAAAATTTACAGTGTATGCATATGTATACCTGAAATAAAAATTCCTTGTATATGATAAGATTACAAACAAATACAGGAAGTGACAAGAGACAAAAAATACGCCAAACTTAATTAATATCTTAAGGCCAATCACTGGCCCTGCCTTTATTTCGTAAGTAATAAAGATGGAAATATTATGGAGTGTACATAGTGCAGGCAAGCCAGTGCACCGTTTTAGAAAATTCATTAGTCTATAAAGGTTGATTTTCACATGATATAAATGTTACAAAATTATCGACTATTTGTGCTTTACCTATTTATTTTGTCTACAAAAATATTTTTCGCTACATCTGTAAATGTTGACCAATCATATTTAAGAATTATGTTTTAAACTTCAGAATATGTCAGTGTTTTGTACTACGGCTGGGAATTTTTCAAATTGAAGTATTCGAATATTCATAAAAAATATTTTGAAATATTCGAATTATTCGAATATTCTAATTATTCAAATATTTGGATATTCAAATAGGCAAATATTCAAATAGTCAAATATTTGAATATTGGAATATTCAAATATTCAAATATTCAAATATTCAAATATTCAAATATTCAAATATTCAAATATTCAAATATTCAAATATTCAAATATTCAAATATTCAAATATTCAAATATTCAAATATTCAAATATTCAAATATTCAAATATCGAAATATTCAAATATTCAAATATTCAATTATTCAAATATTCAAATATTCAAATATTCAAATATTCAAATATTCAAATATTCAAATATTCAAATATTCAAATATTCAAATATTCAAATATTCAAATATTCAAATATTTGAATATTTGTATATTTAAATATTCGATTATTTCAATTAAATTATCTTACTCTGCTTAAAAAAATAGATTTTTTAATAATATCAGTAATAAAATAGAACTTTCACTTGTCAATTGGTTAAAGACCATTTCAAATTAAATCAGTGTTTAATACCCGTGGCGCATGAAGTAAAATTTCGAAGCCTAATTTGGCTTTTCTAAACTCGAAATTTTACTTCATACTTAGTCTGGGAGTGGAAGCCACTCGTTATAGCATTGAAACAATTGATAATTGATTCTTGTATTATTAACTAAGAAAGTTTTATAACGTCAAAACATAATGTCAATTTTGATACAAGTTAAAGAGAAAGCAGTCGTTTTTTATTTCAGATGCAATCGAAAATTTACAGTCAATCAAGAGACTTAAAGTAAAAAATCCATAATAGTGAAAATACAGTCGACTAAGAAACTTACAGAAAAAATGCTACAATAATTGATTGTTGAAATACTTCCACAGTCAAAAGACTAATTGATTTTATTGATCAAAAAACAATTGACACAGTAATTTAATGTCTAAATGTCAAAATAATCAAACTCATTACGCTAGAATCATAACATTTCTTTCGTTTAATTGTAACTAACTTCACAAGCTCCTTAATCTAACTTGATTAAATTTTAAACGAAAAAGCTGTGCTAAAATGTCATAGTTGAATATATCAAATTTACCAAAAACTAAAAACATTGTATTTTCATAAATTGTTTTAAGCATAGTTCGATATTATCAACACAGAATGACAATGTATCACAATAATGACAAGTTGCATTAAACATATCAATTTATATAAAAAATTACAAATTTTGTTATAAACGGCAAATTATGACATTCAAGGCATATAACTCTCTATTATAGAGAGAGTTTCACACCGGGAATGTCAATTATTGATGTAAAATTACTTCATTACGTGTCAATAAATATGATGGAAGATTTCCTTTAATGTACTAACATTATTAACATAGAATGTGATCTTCCATGTTAAAAATGTCAATACATTAAAGTCAAACATCTCATTTTATATATAAAAAAAAAAGTTAAATTAATAATGTAATTTTGACAAATGTTTACACTTTGATGAAAAAACAGGAAATACTCTTATTTGACTGGTATCTGGTATAAGACTCCCCCTTATACCAGATACCAGTCAAATAAAAGTATTTCCTGTTTTTTCATCAAAGTGTAAACATTTGTCAAAAGTACACATTGCTGTACTGCACTTAGACTTCATTAGGCCCATTCTTATTTGACTATAATGACAGTACTAACTAACATTGTGTCGATTATATTGACTATTTTGACAGTACTGATCATGTTGACAAATCTAATTAATCTGAAGTAGACTTCCATTTCATTGTATCAATTATATTGACTATTTTGATATTGTCGATTATATTGACTATATTGACAGTACTGACTATATTGACTATCGATTATATTGATTATTTTGACAGTACTGACTATAATGACTGTATCGATTATATTGACTATTTTGACATTACTTATGTCTTTATTTTCCTCAATATATACATGAATCACTATAAAAAAAGAAACAATAAACAATAGATATTATTACTTACAAATATGTATAAAGGAAAAAAGGCGGAGTTCAGCATATATGTCATAGACATTGCTGCTCTTCCACTCAACCTTCAAATATTAATTTTAATACACAAACCTAACTAAAAACTAGCACAACACAAATCAAATACAAATGACAGTACTAACTATAAGTAGATTTGCATTTCATTATGTCAATCTAATTGATTCGAATATTCGAATATTTTAATTCTCGTATTTAAATTCCAACCCAATTTTGTATGCCTGATGCATCAAGAACAATTTCTAGTTTAGAAAAGGCTGAACATTTTGCACAGTTTTTTAAAAATTTGTCATTCTATAAATGTTGATTTTCTGATGATATAAATATAATAAAGTGAGTAATAATTTTTGTAGTTGCCACTTTTTTGTGGTTTAGGACTAAAGAATGGGAAAAATCAATGCCAAAAGCATTCAAAAAGTGTTAGAGATATCATGATTTAAATATTAGAAACATAGAAAAAAGTTTTAAACAAAAGTTGGAGAGAATAGGAAAAGTAACATTACATACAGTGTGATCAACAATGATTGTAGACAAGTTAAATTTCCCGCCAAAAAATGTTAGTACAACTGATTATATGAAAAGAAAATCCCCTAGATTGCTTTTCCATTGGCGTAGCAAACATTTTTTTACAAAATAAATTAAATATTCAATCATAACTATATATTAAATTTTTACAAAAATCGTGGTGGCCATAATCCGTCGCTTACCAAGCGATCATCGTAAAATTCCCTCAAGTAATTGCTGAAAATAACCCATTATATGTTCGTCATCATGCACTTGATTCAAGAATTCATGTAGGATACGTGTTCGGTAGCGCTCCGCATTGATTATTTCGTTGAAAAATATTGGGCCAATTATCCAACGTCTCGAAATTGCTACCCAAACATCAATTTTTTGTGGATGTTAATCCGTTTCAATAAAAGTATGAGGATTTTCTGTAGCCCACGTACGAAAGTTTTGGCTGTTCACATATCCGGACAAGTGAAACCACGCCTCGTCAGTAAAAAAAGTCTTGTCCAACATACCATTGTCATTTAAATTCTGATTAAACCAATTGCAATAATCAATTCTTTTTTGGAAATCAAGTGGCTGAAGTTGTTGAACTACCGGGTGCAAATGCAGAATATTTTTTGCGGCTTTTATGCAACTCCCATACGATACTCCTGTAAAAGGATTAAACATTAAAATTTGTAAGCATCTTAAAATTAAGAACATACCCGTTTGAGCTGAAAGTTTTCTTAAAGATTTTGTTGGACTGTGTTCAAGTCGTTGTTGAATGTCGCCAACAACCTCTTCTGTTAAGATAGGCAGTCTTCCAGCTGCCTTGCCCTTACAGATACAATTCTTTGCCTCAAAACGGTAAACAAGGAAAATGTTTTGTAAGGAATGTGGACATCGGGGAAGGCTTGAATAAATTTATTTAGACACGAATGTAACGAGTATGTCCATGTGCCATCTTTATTCAAAGTTCCACTTCGATAATGAGCTTTCAGGATGAAAGCATCATGCTCTGGTACAAACATCACGGTAAACAAAAGCGAATTCTCTTAAACTCTGTAAATTTAGGATTAAACTTAAAATTTCTAATTTTTTAACCTTAAAACAGCAAATCACTTACCACAAAACAAAGATTTACACAAAGTAGTCCTGATAAGAACTGATGTCTATGAAACAGAATGAAAAATAACTAAATTCGAAGAATGAATTAACACAATGGCAAAATACGATGCACGACGCTGCTAATGTCAAATCGAGTTACTGTTTAATAATTTTTTCTTGTCATAAACTTGGAGCGATCAAATTCCCCAGATTTTTCGGCGGGAAATTTAACTTGTCTACAATCATTGTTGGTCACACTGTACCTAAACACTTTATGAAATATTCACACAAAAATGAATTTTTAGATTTTTTTGCTACATTTCGGGAAATATTGATCAAATTCATTTAATTACATTTTGAACTTCACAATATGTCAATATTTATAACGCGTGGCGCCGTAAAATTCAAATTTTCAGTCTTATCTAAACTCGAAATTTTACTCCATGCTAAATCTAGGAGTGGAAGACACTCGTTAAAAGCTTCAAATGGAACATTTCTATAGATATGGTGATGTCTCCAACTTTAAAATAATTAATAATTGACGTAATTCATTTTAGTAATCAATTGTTTTAATTACAGACACAGTTCTGGGATCTTAATTTTGTCAAAAGTCGATGAAGAATAAGTAATCGCTTCTTTATATCATGTGTCCACAATCGGCCAAGGTACTTAAAATTATATCCACATATAAAAAAAACCTAAAACAATTAAAATTCAACAGCTTCAGATGTCACTTGCGCTCTCTGTTACTACGAAATGAGCTTTGAATCTACAGAATTAATTCGAGATATTAACGACGAAATATGTTTGTCTATTATCCCTCACACGTTGCAATTACATTTATGTTTAATTTTTCGTAGGTTAAGTGGAAGATCAGTAACAGGTTAAGCTGACTGAACTTCGCCTACGCTTATAAGTATTTATTTTGTATTTATTTTTTGTATGACAAATAAAGGCATTTATTATTATTATTATAACAGTCAAACTACGGTCATGGTCAAAAGACCAAGCTATAGAAGTAAATTATGTTAAAGTAGTAAAAAAGAAGCCAATTGAGTTACCTGACCTTAAAATGTCACTAGTAAAAAGACAAACAATAGACTGTCGATCAAGTGACTTACAGTCAAAATATCACAGTAGTAAAACTTGAGATTAGGGTGAATTTCGTTTGGAACCCAAATTTTCCATCCTGACGTGTGTCATTTATCCATCCAATAACTCTAAAACACTGCCGAAATATACTCGCTATAGTGGAATTCGGGAGAGATGTTCTATAACTCATTAATGTGGGATATGTGATTTAATTTTTTTTAGAGAGTATATTGACAGTTGTATCTGTAACGATTTTTCCTAGTTGTGTGAAATTTATACGTTACATGACAATGTTATACTGTTTAGGTCTCGAGTATATTAGTGTTCTTTCTTTTAGAAAAGTTTTAAATCATAATTTCTTGTGAATTTTTTGTTTTGAGTATACATATCCCAATTACGTGTTGTAGATTTTTAAATATTCGTTGTTTTCTTAAAAGAGGTCAATTTATAGTTTAAATGAGTGTTTTCCACTCCCAGGTTAAGCATGAAGTAAAATTTCGAGTTTAGAAAAGCCTGAAAATTTGGTTTGGTCGCGTAGCGCGAAGCGCGGAGCGACCAAACCAAATTTTCAGGCTTCTCTAAACTCGAAATTTTACTTCATGCGCCACGCGTACAAGACACTGATTTCAATTGAAGTTTACTCGTTCTCACTCTCGTTACTCACTATTTCAGTGCTTTCAGTGTTTAATGCAGGTGGCGCATGAAGTAAAATTTCGAGTTTAGAAAAGCCTGAAAATTTGGTTTGGCCGCTCCGCGCTTCGCGCTACGCGACCAAACCAAATTTTCAGGCTTTTCTAAACTCGAAATTTTACTTCATGCTTAGTCTAGGAGTGGAAAACACTCGTTTTAAGCTTCAAATTAAACTTTAAAAAAACATGCGTATGCATATGTATACCTAATAGAAAATTCCCTGTATGTACACTTAAAAGAAAAATTCCCTGCATTAACTGATTAATTCCATGACTATTTGCCAAATTTACTAAATGCGCATTCGATTCAACTAACATTTTCATTTCAGCTTACACAAAATCAACATAAATGCATTATTTATTTCTGTAACTACCTAAACTATTTAGTAGATGTGGAAATTGGAATTATACCACTTAAATTCACATTTAAAACGATTGTGCACATTAATTAATAGTACATTGTGTATCTAGTGCATGAAGTAGACTTTTTTACACAAGCGTGAAGATTGCGAAACGAGCGAAGCGAGTGAAGCAATCACGCGAGTGTAAAAAAGTCTTCACGCACATGTTACACACTATACTTTTTCTACGACTACACGATTTAATAAATTCCAAAACACAAACAAACTATTTACGTAAAGTATTTATTTATCTTTATAATAATTATTATTAATTGTTACAGTGCAGTTGGTTAGGTACATTACACCAGAACTTTCGTTGGATGTAGTATTTAGACAACTACTGTTATTATTATTGCTAATATTCAAAATTTTGTTTGAAACATCTTGCTTCTTTGTTATCGAATTTTCAACATAACTTTCTGCAACAGCAGAACTTTTCTAGCTTCCGTGCTTTTTAAAAAGTTAACAGATCGGCACCAGCTTCAACTAACAGAGTTGCAGAAGAACGCCTAAAGCAATGGCCGGTATATTGCTCAGGATTTGGCAATTTTAAAAATTTTGCAACATCTGCGGGTACCTTTCCAATTTTATTAATGCCGATAACTTGACGGGTACATTTTCCTTTTTGATAATTAATGAAACATTTCTTTTCAGCGTAATTTTTAGGGCGTAGAGCTAAGTATTTTCTGTAGTATTCTAAATATAGTGTTACAGCAAATTTTCTTGAAATTTTAGTTTTAGTGTCTGGTACAACTATGAGAAGAGATGATCCAAAATCTTGAATATCCTCTACATTCAATTTATATAATTCGTCTCTTCTCAGGGCACCAGCAAGTCCAAAAATTAAAACGACCTATAGTAAGAAAATAAATAAGAATTTTGAAAACTATGCTGCGTTCCACTTACCTTATTTAATAAATATATATTATCGGGTGCTTCATTTATAAATTTAAGGATATGTTCTTTATCCAAAACTCGAGATTTCTTTGGAATATATCCTTCACTTTATCTCTTTAAAAATGATATTACTTTAGTATAATTACCAATGGTTATGTTATGGTTGACATTTATTGTACTCTTCAACATTGAATAGTGACTCCAAAGTGTTGAGGGCTGGAATTTTGTCGCCAGTTCTGCGAGATATGTTAACATTACGTTTTCCGAAAATGAATTAATTTCATGTTCAGTGCGCCATTCCATGAATTTTTTATAAATATTTTCATAAATATCAAGAGATTTTTTCGGCAACAGCGACGAACTAGCAGCGTTTGCTGCCGCAATAATCCTTGGTGGGGTATTAGGCCTCTCTGGAGATAGTGATGTCTGCATTTTAACGTTCACCAATGTTCACCAACAAACAAAACAGCACAAACTTAACTAAATAACATGTGTCATTTAAAAAATCACTGCTATCTAAAAATTGTTCACCGATGCTGAAAAGTGTATTGGCTCTTATGGCAGCGGTGCGTGAAATAAATCACATAAGAATTGCATTGTACTTCACGCATCGGTATGAAAAATCAAATTTCACACATTTTTATCGATGTGTAAAATTGTATTGACAAATAGGAGTAGAAAAAATGATTTGTGGCTGGGATTTTGCAGATTTAGACATTGTCAAAAGGTGACGTTTAACCTTAGAATTTTAAAGCTGCATACCGGAACATACGGTTTCCTATGTTCCATCTAAAAACCATAGCAGACATATTATAAAGTTTACTGTCTCTTTTCACACACGTAATCTGATGACATCAAACTATTTTTGTATTACATGTACTGGTGCGGAAAGCACTACAAATCAAGTAAACCATTGGACACCTCTCCTTAATTGTACCTGATGCAATTTTTGTCAATTTTTATACTCCACTCGCATGGAATAAGGAGTTAAAGTTTAATTTGTACCATTATAGCATGTATGGCCTGAACTTCCCTTGCAATAAATTTTTAGTTTTAACAACGGGGATGTGTAATTACTAGTAATAATGTACATTGTATTCATTAGATTTAGACCATTATGCAGAAATTTTAATCCCACGTTGGCCCTTTTGAAATCCGATCGTAACATTAGCCACCCCCAAGCCAACTATTTCGCCGGCAATAGAAATAAAATCTGTTTAGTTTTATTTGTATTTTCCTTAATGCTCTTGTTAAGAGGTAGCCGACTAAGGCACACGTAATGGGGTCGTTATGTCGGGGGGTGGCTTTCCGGGAGGGTGGGGCGAAGTTCTTTTCTGTAAAGTCGTCGCCGGGACGCCGCCGTGGGACCACCGCGAACTCCAGTAATTGCGGACTGTTCCTCAATTAGCCCAATCCCCCGAAAGCACACCCCTGCTTATTAACGGTCTATAATTGCATTCGTTTTAATAATAACGGACTTGTTTTTACGCATTATTGTAAGATCTTTGAGCACTTCAATAAACTTATTGAAATATGAATCGCACAAAAGGTATACAAGTTGACATTGAATTACGTAATACAGTAGGTTTGTTCATTTGACCTGCACTAAGTTGAATTCAGTTCAAGTTCGTGACGTTTGTGACAAGTTAGTGTAACTTCACATTTACAATTGCAAATTCCAGTTCATGTAACGTGTAGATTTAGTGCAAAAAGTGTAAAAAGTGCTGCACTAGTTTATGTAACGAACAGACCTAATGTGATCGAAAGTTGTTAATACAGTTGGTAGAACTTTTTGAGTTTAAACATTTTGAAACATGATGTGTCAATTTCAAATACAGAGAAATTTTATTTAAGGGGGTCTTCCGGTATAATTGACCCAAACTTTGGATTTTTTTCCAGGGAACTGGTAAGAGTTAGAGACCTGGGTTTTTTTTTTAAATCTTTATTCATCCTTGCTCTACAATTGGGATTTTTGTCGAGTCGAGAAAATCAAAATGGCGTCCAATATGACGGCTGCCCGGCGGAAATGTTCCAAAACTGCGAGCAGCCTAGGGGTCGCTATTCGTCACCTAGAAACAAAATCAGCTCAGTTTCTTGAAGAGTATAGTCCAGAGAATGGAATGAACTACGAAATTTTGAAAAAACTCAAAATTTGACAAAATGGCGGGCATTTGAAAAAAAAGTCGTGTTTTTCGGTCGATTTTTTGACTTTGACAGGCTGTAAAAAATCTTTAAAATTGCAAATTGCACCGGGAGGTAAGTTCATTCCATGAAGAAAAGTGTTTTCAATAACGGAAGCAAAGAACGAAGTCAATTGGTCGAACCGTTCAAACGCTAGAATGCTCGCAGTTTTGAAAAATGTAGTTTCGAGAAAAGCGCGTTTAAAGTTTGCGAAACATTTTTTCTGTGTAATTCAAAGTATTCGGTGGAAAATTCGTAAACAGTAGTCAATATCTAGGTTTTCGGGGTCGCTGAATACGAATCTGAGGTCAAATTTGAAAAATTCAAAATGGCGGATCCAATATGGCGGACCAAAAAACTCATACTCATCAATATTTATGAAATTCGAGATTAAAGTTATACCTGCGCGACCCATACCGCTCGGGACGGCGATACATTCAAAGGCCTGTAGCGTTGTAAATATTTGCCGGATCGAAATATCCTTTTACGCACATATTCTAGACATGTTTAGCTTTGATTTTATATAAAAAAAATTGATTTTTTGGAAAAATTATACCGGAAGACCCCCTTAAGTATCCCGAAAAAGAGGCCCAACGTCATAACTCTTGTATTTATTAACCGATTTTAGTGAACTAAAAGCCAAAGTCAATGGCCGTTTAGATACTCAACATGAACATTGATTTTTTCAATAATAACTTCATTTCCAAATAATAGCTAACTTAAGATTTTTCAATGGCTGCCTATAATTTTTTAGTTTTATTACATTAAACAATATTTTTCTTAATCCAATAATTGAGCGTTGTTTTTGTTTAATGTTTTGGTGGATTTTTTTTAAATCTTCTATTTAAAATTATTTTTTTCTAAAATTATTATTAGTGTGCCTTGCAAAAAAGTGACAAATGTCATTTATTGTGTGGTTATGCTATTAATAATAACCAAACAACAAATAAGTACCTACGTTATAACTAACTTAGTGTACAATAAAACTAAAGGAAAAATGTAAATATTTTGTTAATTTAATATTTCGATTATGACTCATTTTTATAAGTGTATTTATAACTTCACATTTCAGTGTTTTATACGCGTGGCGCATGAAGTAAAATTTCGAGTTTAGAAAAGCCCCGTGAAAATTTGTCTCGGGTCGCTGCGCGACCCTCGACAAATTTTCCATGCGGGGCTTTTCTAAACTCGAAATTTTACTTCATGCTTAGTCTGGGAGTGGAAACTCTCGTTCGAACTTTAAATTTAACTCTTTTATAAAATCGTATGTAATATAATAAATCATTCATCGAAATCATAGAAAAAGATGCAAAATTTTACCTAAAATCAACTTTTAGAGTTAACTTTATAATTTGCTCGGCTCCTAATGGGTTGATATTCTACTCCTAGGAAAAACATTATTTATTAAATATTAAAGTTGCATTTAATATAATAACAAACTGTGCATAAATCGACAAAAATCTAGAAATATCAATAATCTCGACATGTTGAAAATCTTGACAGTCCACTCCCAGACTAAGCATGAAGTAAAATTTCGAGTTTAGAAAAGCCCCGCGTAGAAAATTTGTCTCGGGTCGCGCAGCGACCCGAGACACATTTTCACGGGGCTTTTCTAAACTCGAAATTTTACTTCATGCGCCACGCGTATAAAACACTGAAATGTGAAGTTATAAATACACTTATAAAAATGAGTCATAATCGAAATATTAAATTAACAAAATATTTACATTGTTCACGGGGCTTTTCTAAACTCGAAATTTTACTTCATGCGCCACGCGTATAAAACACTGAAATATTGTAAAGTTTAAAAAATACTAGCCTTTATTTTGTTTGTTAACATTAAAATATCCTGATATGTACACCTAAATGACAAATTTCCAGTATTTATCTTTTCACATTATTGATGTTAACATTTCTATACTATTTTTATTAATCTTTTTTAATTCTACTAACTATTTTCAATAAAATTGTGGTATTTGTATTGTAAATGGATCTCGTAAATATATAAATAAATTTAATTTGATCGATTTGTACGAAAAATTGCAGTCATTGATAAATTATAATATCATTTTTTTTTGGTGAAATTGTCATAATTTACGAACTTTATTGACTGATAAATTTGTATGTTTGTTGTTTTTGACGATTTCAATTAAAATTTAAAATGTTTTTTGACAATTTTTAGAAAACTTATTAAAATTGAATGATTCATTTTAAGAACTGTTTCCTATTTTTATTAAACTTCACTGTTTGTTTAATAATTAATTCTTTGAGAAAATTTTTAAAAATCCTTCATATTTTTTTTAATTTAAACAATTTTTTCAATCTTGATTTTTTTTATCAATTTCATTAGTTTCATTGTTGATATTTAGCTATTTTTTACTGTATCTAGGCCTGACCACATACGGGGAATTCTTCTTTCACAATTTTTTGATGTAAATTTTCAGACATTCGTTGATCTTGTAATAAAAACTTCCAATGTGAAGCTTCTAACGAGTATTTCAAATCCCAGACTAAGCATGAAGTAAAATTTCGAGTTTAGAAAAGCCCCGCGTAGAAAATTTGTCGAGGGTCGCGCAGCGACCCGAGACAAATTTTCACGGGGCTTTTCTAAACTCGAAATTTTACTTCATGCGCCACGCGTATAGAACACTGATTTTTAGTGAATTTCATAGGATACACATCGATTATGTTTTATCCTCACTTCAAAATATTCTACAAATGTTTACTATTTATTTGCATATATACTTTTGTTGTAACTCTTTGATTTTGAGATTTTATTTTTTTCATATTTAATAGTCATTTTAATAAAGAGGAAATAGTAATCCATTTTTTCTTTATTTTTTTGTCGTTAGGGGGGGGGGGGGTAATTTTCCCCATGGATTCGCACCTATTCAAGACCCTGCAACTTAACTTTGCACCGGGCCCCGCTTTTGTTTGATTTTGAGATTTTATTTTTTTCATATTTTATAGTCATTTTAATAAAGAGGAAATAGTAATCCATTTTTTCTTTATTTTTTGTCGTTAAACTATTGGGTGAAGGGGGGGGGGGGTAATTTTCCCCATGGATTCGCACCTATTCAAGACCCCGCAACTTAACTTTGCACCGGGCCCCGTTTTTGTTTGAACCGGCCCTGGACAACATGGAATAGACGATACCTTTATCGGACAAATTTCAATGTGATCATTTTTTCAGCCTTTCCTAACCATAAAATATACAATAAAATTAGCATTACTTTTTAGTAAAATGTCTTTTAACAAATTTAAGAATTAGTCGCTGCGTCTAGTCACAAAATCGTAACCACACCTTTCCTATTATATTAATTGTATTGTAATCATTGCCAGGCCTTAGTTAATATGTTTTTAATATAGTTATTGATTTTTTGAAAAT
The DNA here is from genome assembly GCA_932526585.2 of Philonthus cognatus. NCBI lineage: Eukaryota > Metazoa > Arthropoda > Insecta > Coleoptera > Staphylinidae > Philonthus > Philonthus cognatus. Next base: position 48,462,215 of record OW052247.1, on the reverse strand, counting down.
AACGTATACTTATATGATTATTTTCTATAAATATGGGGATTTTTAATATGAATGAATGAGAAAATTGATGGCTGGAAACGCCATAATAGAACGTCGCGTCGCGGACGGCATATTGATTAATATAGTTGTCCGCACTTTCCTCCTACAAATATTTGATGTGGTTATTATACACGTCGCCTCGAGCCACCCAACTTGCTCACAACACGATTGATTGATGTTCGACGACGGCGTAATTATTTTACACCACCCCAAAATAATAACGAATCCGAACGTTCGCCACCCCCCGTCCTAAAAACCCTACTAAAACCCTCGCTCTCTGTAACAGTTTACAAACACGGTTTATATTTTAATTACCGCCGGGCTAACGCTTAAATTTTATTGTCAACAATATAATTCATGGTAACGGCAGCGGTATTTCCTTTTGATATACCACCTACACTCCCCACTATATTCAGACAGTGGCGTAGAAAGGAGATTGCGGGGGTGCGGCTCGCCCCGGATGTCATCGCCTAAGGGGTGGCAAAATAACAAAATAATGTGTTTTTAAAAATTACAAAACAGACTATCTTTCCTTTCATTAAAAATGTTATTTAAAATGAGTTTAATAATTTTGTATGCACAAATGTAAATGTTAACCCATTTTCCAGAAAATAATATAAAAAAAAACGTCTTTTTCAAAAACATTAATGGGTCAAATTAATGTTTTTGAAGAAGACGTTTTTTCATATTATTTACTGGAAAATATGTAAAAATGCTTCGTTTTGTAAAAAATTTAAAGAAAAGAAGGCGTTACCCATTATGTACCACCTCTCTTTATTAGTTTGTTTTGCAGAGTTCGTAATATATATTTAAAAAAACTCGAATGAGTCGTGAGATAAAATGGGTATAATCAACTGACATTTACCCGCCAATATTGGTAATAATGTGCTAAAAGTAGATTGCGAGTAAAAAATATTGACTGCCATGACCATCTGTAAATTTTCAATTTTCCTTTTTATACTTGATCGGGTCAAGGTCAGATAGCTGATTAAAAGTCGAATAAATACTTAAATCTTATTTAAATTTAGTAAACTCAGGAGCGCTAACTGCATACGATATTTTACCTACGCCCTATCTAGTAACCGCATCATACCACACTGTCATCTTGACGCGTATGATTGACATTACCTACACATGCACGTAATAGCATTGACAAGTATATTACACGCTGACAGCTGAACAGCTGATTGATTACCGCACAACCAAATGACATTTCTTTGATGTATATTGATCAAGTAGTAATTTAGTTTTCATCAATGTCATATTACTATTAAAAATTTTGTTAGGGCGTAGGTAAAGTATCGTACGTTTCTCGAGTGGTATGGCAATTACATACTCGTGGAATCCTGCACTCGCCGCTGCGCGGCTCGTACGCATAATATCCGCTCATATGTAATATGCTGCATACCACTCTCGTGACGTAATATATCACATTCACTAACAGAACTACTTGACACAGTCAATTTTTATGCTTCAATATCTGAAATATTAGAATTATCAACATAAGTATCTTTAAAATGTTGTGAAAATTATATTTTTAAACAGGATACAGGTAATTTTTCTTTGAAGGTATACATATGTTAGTTTAATTTAAAGCTTTAAATGAGTGTTTTCCATTCCCACATTAAGCATGAAGTAAAATTTCGAGTTTAGAAAAGCTTGAAAATTTGGTTTGGTCGCGTAGCACGAAGCGCCTAGCGGCCAAACCAAATTTTCAGGCTTTTCTAAACTCGAAATTTTACTTCATGCGCCACGCGTACTAAACACTGAAAACACTGAAATATTGTGAACAAGTAGACTTCACTAAAATTCTGTGGCTTATACGCGTGGCGCATGAAGTAAAATTTCGAGTTTAGAAAAGCCTGAAAATTTGGTTTGGTCGCTCCGCGCTACGCGACCAAACCAAATTTTCAGGCTTTTCTAAACTCGAAATTTTACTTCATGCTTAGCCTGGGAGTGGAAAACACTTGTTTAAAACTTCAAATTGAACTCTTTTAAAACACAACGAATATCTGAACATTTTCAACGTAAAACTGGGATATGTATACTTAAAAGAGAAACTCCTTGAAGTACAGTGTTTTTTGCGCGTGGCTCATTCAGTAAAATTTCAAGTTTTATAAATTTGGCTTGATGCTTAACCAAAGAATGGAGAAAATATGTTATATACCTGCTACATGGCTAGATTAGGTTAGGCTAGTAGAAAAGTTTTCTAATATAATAAATTATAATTATTAGAAAACACAAAACAAAATTCAAATACAAATTTTTGCATTTGCCAACGTATTTTATTGCATGCGACCAATAAATACAGTCTGTTTGATTTATTGTGACACAGCACATATGTCCGTTATTAGTACAGATAGAAAGAAAGTTAAAGACAATAGTTTTAGTATTTTTCATGATCTATTCAGTAGCATTGTCAGAAAAACAATTGAAAATCAAATAAACACGTGAAAGCTATTAGCATCATTTTCTTTAATGGAACACCCTGTATATTTTGTTTATTTCAAATAGGTAATAACTTTAGCTTTATATTGATACCATATAAGTACCCCTTCATTATACAAATAACGCGACAATTGCAAATAAATGAAATTTATCAGTTGCCATGGATAACAATTGACATAAAACAATTTGTTAACGCTTTAATGTCAAAGTGGTGTAGTAACTTCCCGTCTTGCGTGTTGTTGATTAAAATTTTTAGAGATGGGTGATAATTACTACTCTAATGATGAAAAAATGGATATGCTAAAGGTCTTCGTTAGATGCAACGATAATTCTAGAGAAGCTAGTATCACTTATGGAAACATGTATCCAGAAAGAAGACAACCACATTATTGCACTTTTGCAAGACTTGAACAAAATTTACGGAGAAATGGGTGTTTTAATAATAAATTACGAAGGAGAAGACAAGAAAGAGAAGATAATAATGAAGTATTGATATTGGCCTATTTTAGAGCACGTCCACATAATTCAATACGCGAAGCAGTGGCTGACTTAGGAATAAGTATGCATAAAATATTTTCTATTCTGAGAAAACATAAAATGAGACCATATAAAATTAAGTTAGTACAAGGTTTAAGAGATGGTGATTCTGACAGGAGGATAGTATTCTGTAATTGGCTTAGCAACAATCAACATTTATTAAATTTAATTTTTTGGAGTGATGAATCAAATTTCAACAACAACGGAATCTCCAACCGAAAAAACGACCATTACTGGGATACTGAGAATCCACGTCAAATTCGAGAATGCAGATTCCAACAAAGATTTGCAGTTAATGTGTGTTAGGTGATACCATAATAGGACCATTTTTTTATCAAGGAACGTTGAATGCGGAGCGATATGCCAACTTTCTTACGATAGAATTTGAAGATTATTTAGATGATATCCCCCTAGAAATACGTTGAAATATGCGGTTCCAACAAAATGGAGCTCCTCCCCATAACGCAAGAAATGTCAAAGATATTTTGGAAAGAAAGTTTGGTTTGAAATTGATTGCAAATGGTGGCCCCATAATCTGGCCAGCAAGATCGCCAGATCTGTCTATTTTAGGTTTTTTTATTTGGGGATTATTAAAGCAAAAAGTTTATGTTACTCGTCCAGAAAATCTAGACGATCTGAAAAATCGTATTCGTATGGCATGTGGCCAAATAACACCACGGATGTTGCAAAAAGCACGACGAAATTTAATGAAGAGATATGAAGAATGTATTGCAAACAACGGACATCACTTTGAACAGACACTTTAAATAGTTATTCATGTCAACTGATAAATTTCATTAATTGGCAATTGTCGTGTTATTTCTATAATAAAGGGGTACTTATGTGGTATCATTATAAGGCTAATATTAATGCCTATTTGAAATAAACAAAATATACAGGGTGTTCCATTAAAGAAAATGAAACTAATAGCTTTCACGTGTTTATTTGATTTTCAACTGTTTTTCTGACATTACGATTGAATAGATCATAAAAAATACTAAAACTTTTGTCTTTAACTGTTCTATCTGTACTAATAACGCACATATGTGCTGTGTCACAATAAATCAAACAGACTGTATACAAATAACCATGCTTTCATCCTTGAGTCGCCTCTTTCCAAAAACCCCTAAATCCATTTGAGAAAGATGGATTTAGGGGTTTTAGGAAATAGGCGACTTACTAATTCTATCTATATTTACAAAGCGAATCGGAAAATGTATACATTCACCGAAAAATAGTACAAGTTTTCTATTTTTACCTTTTCTGATTAATTCTTGTAAGCGACAAAACATATGCCAAACTTACATAAAAACTTACGAAATTGGATTTTTGCACAGAACACATCAAAAAGTTACGATTTCTTGATGTCTAGTGCAGGGCAAGGGTCTCAGGTTGCCAGATTTTTTGATCATAAAACCGAAAAATGATTTTTCCAAAAGTATGAATATTTTCTTTTGTCTTGTACTTTAGTCTTCTATGTACTTTTGTTAGTTTTAGAATCACGAACTGTTGTCTCGTTTTTTATATGGATCCTGTTGAATAAATAAATAAATATTAAACAGCGTAGTTTGTTTGATATGCACACAAAATTAAATACAACCCAGGTTTAAAAGAATTAAATAATATTTCAAAAACTATACATGAAAAATCTTAATTTAAAAATGTGACAATAGATAATCATAAAAATGTTATGAAGGTTTATTTCATAACATTTTTATGATTCTCCACAGATTATCATAAAAATATTATGAACATTAATTTTATAATATTTTTATGATAATCCCTTGTTACATTAATTTTATAATATTTTTATGATAATCTCTTGTCACATTTTTCTCCTGAGTTTTTTTTAATATTCACGAAACATAAATCAGACTTGAAATTAAAATAAATTGAAAAGAAAACGAGTATTTTTAGCTTTTTACATATCTAGATTGCGTAAATTGTAATCCATTTGATAAATTTGAAGTTATTTAAATACAATTTCGTGCAAATTATAGTAATAAAAATTAAATTAATTCCGACTTTAGGTAAAAATAAATTGACAACTCAAATACATATTTCAAAATATGCGATTAGGGTGAAACATTTTTGGGTGAGAAATTTTTGAGCTGCGAATTTGTTAAAATTCAATTTCCATAGAAACAGTTATATAAGAATCTCTGACTTTAAGACGTTCGCGACCAGGCTTTCAAAGAAAAATTCAAAAACAGTTGTCTATATAATTGTTTATTAAATTGAACAATGGCTTAGAAAGATATAAACAGGTAATTGTCTTTTCATCCAGATCTTTCTGCATCTTTTTCATTTTTTAAATTGAATCAATCTGTATACGATATGTTTTTGTAGAGTAAATTATAATCATGATATTAAAAAAGCGAAAATTAGTTAATTCATTCACATACAATAATGTATAGGAGACATCAATTATTTTAATATCTAAAAGTCAATTGTAATGTGCCACAGACGATATTTGTGATGTGACGTCTGTGCACATTACAATTGACTTTTACACATTAAAATAATTGATGTCTCCTATACATTATTGTATGTGAATGGATTAACTAATTATCTAATTTGCTCTACAGAATCATATAGTCCAGGGATTAAGTTTTTGGAAGATATTCCCTGGTTTTTAAAAATAGAAAAAATCATTTACACTTTTGCGATACAAGAAAATTCTTTTAGGTATACATATCACGATTTTTCTATGTAAGTTTTCAGATATTCGTTCTTTTTATAAAGGCTTTCAATTTAAAGCTTCTACGAGTGTTTCCAATCCAAGATTAAGCATGAAGTAAAATTTCGAGTTTAGAAAAGCCTTAAAATTTGGTTTGGTCGCTCCGCGAAGCGGAGCGACCAAACCAAATTTTCAGGCTTTTCTAAACTCGAAATTTTACTTCATGCGCCACGCGTATAAAACACTGATTTAAAGTGAAGTTCAAAATAAATTGCTTAGTTTTGATCTGTAAAAGTATACTTAAAAGCAAAAATTCCTGTATGTATCTAAATGTAGTTTTAAATCGTAAATCAAGGGATTAAAATCTATAAAAGGAATATTTAAGTTCCATTAAAATTCACGGACATAGTTTAAGTTATTGCTTGATTGTGTGTTAACTTCACAAGAGTGTTAACAAATTTGTAAATATCCGAAATGTGACAAGATGATTAAAGTTTTTGATAAAATAAAAATTCATTTTATAATTCTTATAATTTATTTTACATTAAATATGTAGCATTATAACCTTTTGTTAGTGTAAAAGTGCCTTGGAAACAGTTAAGTAACTCTAAATCAACCCTATCTTAATTTTCTGTGATAAATATTTTTGCCATTTTTTTTAATTATTAGGTTAATATATTTAATCAGTAAGTATTTGTTAATAAGTTAAATGTGTGTATGTAACGGAGGGGGTCACAAAATATTTCTGCACCGGGTACCACCTAAACTTGCTACCCTGCTGTATTCACAGAATTCTATTTCAAAAGAGGATGAATAATAATAATTAAATTGATTGAATTTTCTACACAAAAAAAATATGGTGATGTGTCCATCATAGTACTTTCCCCCGTAAATTGCGTATTAAATCACTTTTAAAATATTTGTAGCATTATTATTTTCAAAATGTCTTCAACTTTTTGATAACTACAACTTTTATTTGAAACATATTTTAATTGGATCAACACATACTGACACAAACCAATGACTAGATAACAACACTATTTATTGAATATCTCAAAAACTAAGAGTGCTATGACAAAAAGTAAAGATACAAAAAATCTTTAATATTTTATTACCTACAACTTTTATTTAAAACATTTTCCAATTGTATCAACACACACACTGACACAAATCAATGACTAGATAAAAACACTATTTATTAAATATCTCAAAAACTAAGAGTGCTATGACAAAAAGTGAGTCTAAAAAAAATCTTTAGTTTTCCATTTCCTGCAACTTTTATTTGAAACATTTTTCAATTGTATCGACACATACACTGTCACACACCAATAACTAGATAAAACACACAACTTTTGAAATATCTCAAAAACTAAGAGTGCTATGACAAAAACTAAATGAACAATACATCTTCATTTTGTTATTATCTACAACTTTTATTTGAAAGATTTTTTTGTTTGATGAACATTTATTGAAAAAATCTGAAAAAACTGAAAATCGCTAAGAGTAAAGTACCACTTCTGGTTTTCCTATTTTCACCAAAAGCTTTCCAGTTCTTCCGATTGTAACAAAAAGCTTAAGTTTCAAGTTTCATCTCGATATCTTTAGCGGTTTTTGCGGTACAGCGAACACAGACACACACACAGACACACAGACAGACAGACATTTTTCAAAAATGGTCTTATTCGACTCAGGGGACCCCAAAACGGACATTTCCGCTAAAATGTTTGATTCGAAAATTTTCACGAAAACAATACTTTCCCTTTGTATTACATACGGGGGAAAGTAAAAATTATATTGACACTTTGCGTTTCCTTAACTATTCTCAGGATTGCTAACATTGGGCAGCCCCACAGCCCTTATGGAGGAGTCGCCACTAATCTGATAGTTACTATTTCTACATCAGTGGCGACTCCTTCATAAGGCCTTCGGGGCTCCTGAAAGCACAAAGTTAGTTTTGACATAATTCTACTTTTAATTAATTAAAATAAATCCTTGCTGCTATTCATTTTAATAAAATTTGTGATACGATTATTTTTGATGGGCTACTAAATTTCAGAGCTGACTACTCGCTCTTATCAAACTCCCATGAAACTTAAAATAATGCAAATAGTTTGAATACACAGTTCCACACTTAATTTTCAAAACATGTTTCACGTCTGCAAAACTGCCCAATCCATAATTTCCCATTTTAGGGTGGCAAAGTTTTAAATTAACTGTTACATATTTAGGAGCCGACGGCGAAACTTTCCAATAAATATCACCATCACGGAGTGGATGCGGATCCAATTAAATCGAGACGAATACATATAGACCCGTGAAGCCCTCTTTTTCCCACCCCCCACGTTTCGAATTTCTATTAAAACGGCGACACTTTCGAGTGGTGTAAGTGGTGCAACTGCATGCAAATTTTAGAAGGGCATGGCAGGCAGGCAGGAAAAGGGGGAGGGCTGCCAGTTAACCACCCCGGACGAGAGGGGGGCGGTCATGGAATTAAGGGTGGCTTCGAGAAATCCGACGGTCGATTGTGTTCGGGTTAAACGCCCGGAAAAATAATTAGCCGCGGGTATGTTTTAATTAATAGTGCGATTTTTTGTTGTGTGGAACGCCTCAATTCATGTTCAGGATTTTCTGGTCGTTGATATACTCGTGATAAGAGTTAATTGAATTTCGTATTTTCAGTGAAGGTAGTTAAAAACATGAATTATGATATTATACTTATAATACCTATAAAAAATTGCCATGTTTTAAAATGAAAGCCTTAATGAACTAAGGATTTAAGTTAAAAGATTAAATCAAGTTTGTGCTCTAAAATATGTACAGTTATAATAATAATATCTTTATTTACGGAAATTCCATTATTACAAAATACTACAATTTAAAATTTATATAAGAATAAATAAAATACAATAAAACTTAAATTAAATTAAATAAACTACGAATAAATAAGTCAATTATTACATATTTGTCACTGCATTCATGTCAACAACTTTTAAATAACGCATCAATTCCTGCTGAGACATAGAAAATAAATCAAAGTTAGAATTGCGTGAAAAATTATTAGCATAGCGCATAAATTGACTGAAACAATTGTTGATACCATAATTAGTCCTGTGGAACGGTATTCGGAATAACGGTCTGTAGCGTGTTAATTTATTTATTTATTTATTTATTTGCAAATAAAACATAAAACATACATCAATATAAAGACTTTTATAAATAATAAAATAATGTGTTAAATTAATGCTTATCTGCAAAAGGACTAAGAGCAACTTAAGTTGATCTATGTCTTAGCCCTTCATAATACAGGTTAATAATATAAATAACAGCTACAATAGTAATAACAGTGCATATTTTTTTTTTTTTTTGTTTTTTTTTTTTTGGTGTCTCAGATTTGTTATCAGCGCTAATATGGAAGTCAATTTGAGACAGAATATCAGGGCATTCAACATCCCCATTAATAATTTTATGAAACAGCATCATAATCGCAGAAACTCTTCTGCTGCTTAAAGTGTTTAGACCAAAACTAGTCATTAAAGTTTCAAGATTTCTGGTATTCCCATTACCGATCTTATAGGAAAGAGATTTTAAAAATTTGTTTTGAACATTTTCAATGTCATCTTGATAACACTTCTGACTAGGTGACCAGACACATGAAGCATACTCCAGCTGAGAGCGCACAAAAGCAACATAAATGGTTTTATAAGATGTGGGATTTAAATTACGGGAAATTCTTCTAATATAACCTAACATTCTAGCTGCCGAATTGCATATATTACTGATGTGACTAGAAAATGTTAGCTTCGCGTCAAAGAGGATGCCAAGATCTTTAATCTTTGTAATTTTAGATAATGCAATTTCCTCAATTTTATAAATGAAATCATGGTTCGATCGTTTTCGTGTGAAAGTAATTGAATTGCATTTATCTGCGTTAAAAAATAAATGATTACGGCAACACCAACCGCGAACAGATGACAGATCCTCCTGAAGCAATGCACAATCATTAGATGATTTAATTTCTTTGAACAGCTTCAGGTCATCAGCAAAAAGTAGAAAGTGTGAGTGTTTGATTACTGCTGAAAGATCATTAATAAATAAAAGAAACAACAAAGGTCCGCAATGCGACCCTTGAGGTATCCCTGACGGAACATGCACGATTTCAGAAAGGTGGTTTTTTTATTTTTACACACTGAGTCCGATCAACTAAAAAATGTTTAATCCATTTACAAACAGATTCATGGAATCCTAATGATTTTAATTTTGATACTGAAATGACATGATGTACTTTATCGAATGCCTTCGAAAAATCTGTATAAATAGCATCCACTACATTTGTATTATCTAAGGTATCCCTTGTTCGGTCTCATTTTGATTATTGTAGAACGATTTGGTCACCCTCATACGTTACATACATACATGTCAACAGGATGGAAAAAGTGCAAACTAAGTTCATTAAGTTTATGTCATATAAATAGACCCAGAAAAATATACACCTAACAACCGAGGAAACGATGGCATACTTTGGACTCACAACTTTGCAACATCGTGGCATGGAATTAGATATGTGTTTTCTTTATAAAATCATAAACTGCAAAATAGATTCAAGTCATACTGTTAGTATGATTAATTATCATGTACCACCTAGACATGCACGTAGCCGCATGCTACTTCATAACGAATTTTGCAGGACGACTTGCAGTTTAAATTGCCCCATGACTCGATTAACGCGCACGGCTAATGACATTTGTAGCTGTATTGACTTTTTTAACTCATCTTTAGGTTTAATTAGGAGGAGTCTCGCGGATGGTGTGCACTAAATGTTATAACCCTATTGTGGTTTACGCAGATTAACATATGTGTCTTTGTGCATATTTGTGATTCATGTTTTGTGTCTTACATTTTAGTTATATGTTTTTGGCTCTACATTGTAAATGGCTTGTCCGTTAATAAAGAATTATTATTATTATTATTGCGTATGAATGATTCATAAATTAATAAATTTGTTGATGTTGACCTACCATTTCTGAAACCATGCTGTTCATTTATTAAAACGTTTTTACTCATCCAATACAGTTGTTCAGTTAATAATTTATCAAATAACTTAGGTATTGCTGACTGAATCGAGACACTGCGATAATTTGTAATGTCGTCTTTCTTGCCAGATTTAAAGATTGGCGTAATTTACGTTCGTTTCCATAATGTTGGGAACGAACACAAATTTAAAGAGTGACTAAATATTATATGCAAGGGCAACACAATAGAGCAAATGCAGTTTTTTAAAAAGTTATTAGGTAACATATACCGTCTGGACGGACACTGTCCTCTGAAGTACCACCTCACCAAGATGGGTCAGACAACTGATGCCAACTGCAGGTTCTGCAACGAGGCACAAGAAACAGCAGAGCACCTACTTTATGAATGCCCTGCCTTGTCCCTTCAAAGAGGGAACTACCTGTCATCGGCCACTTTAAACACAGAGGAATTGGTACACATTAACCCTCAAGTTATAGTAGACTTCATAAGAAGTCTAGACATTGAGGGACTCAAGTAGGTCAGGGATAGTTACAAAAGATCTTTTAGGTCGAAGTAACTTCAAAAGGCCCAGAGGCCACACGACCCACCGACCCCATAACATAACATAACATAACATACCGTCTGGACCAGCACTCTTACTGGCTTCTGAGTTTGTAATTGCATCAAAAATATCTGAAACCGATAATTTGAAAGGCATGTGCAATACCACTTTTTCGGATACGAAATCTTTTTCTTGAGTTGGACTGTAATTATATACCGTAGAAAAGAACCTTGCAAACAAATTTACACATTCACTACCATTTTCACTAATATCACTATGAAAGTGCATTACTTCAGGGTATTGGTATTCCGATGTCCGATTATTGCATTTGACAAAATTCCAAAAGAGCTTCGGATTTAGTGCAATGCCGTTGTTCACTGAGTCAATATATTTACTATACAGGTAATTTCTTATTTCATTACAATTCCTTCGTAATATTTGAAAGGTTTGATAATAAGTTGCAAGAGAAAAAAACTAGTACAGTAAAATATTTGGCTATGTGACTTGGACTCACTTTAATTTTTCAATAACTCTACAATTTGACATCTAACCTAACCTAACTTTCCAATTCGTAATCTATCCTAATCTAATTGAACAAATTGTCATCTAACTTAACTCAAGGCAAGGTTAAGTAAGATGAAAGTCACTTTGGTGAGGTAAGGTTAGGTGTCAGTTAAGTAGAATATAATTGATATTTTTACCCGGGGACAACTCTCTTCGTCGACGTTTTAATTAAATTTTAATTAAGTTTGTCGATAATTAAAAAAACTATTGATTGCAGCATCTACAGATCCATCAGATCCATTTTCTGGTGTTTACAAGTACGTAGAATATTCCGAAGCGAAATCTAGTTTACCTGTAGCGGCATAATCTCTAGCGCCGGCACTGAGTATATGTACAGAGAATTTTTCTTTTAAGTAGACATATGCACACGCTTTCTTTCAAAGAGTTCAATTGTAGGCTTTAAACGAGTGCTTTCCACTCCCAGGCTAAGCATGAAGTAAAATTTCGAGTTTAGAAAAGCCTGAAAATTTGGTTTGGTCGCGTAGCGCGAAGCGCGGAGCGACCAAACCAAATTTTCAGGCTTTTCTAAACTCGAAATTTTACTTCATGCGCCACGCGTATTAAACGTTGAAAACACTGAAATATCGTGAATGAGTGAACTTTACTTGAAATCAGTGTCTTATACGCGTGGCGCATGAAGCAAAATTTCGAGTTTAGAAAAGCCTGAAAATTTGGTTTGGTCGCTCCGCGCTTCGCGCTACGCGACCAAACCAAATTTTCAGGCTTTCCTAAACTCGAAATTTTACGTCATGCTTAGCCTGGGAGGGGAAAACACTCGTTTAAAGCTTCAGATTGAACTCTAAAAAAACGAGTATCGGAATATTTACAAGTACGTAGAATATTCGGAAGCGAAGTCTAGTTTAACTGTAGCGGCATAAACTCTAGCGCCGGCACTGAGGATATGTACAGGGAATTTTTCGTTTAAGTAAACATATGGATACGCTTACTTTCAGAGAGGTTAATTTAAAGCTTTAAAAAAGTGTTTTCCACTCCCAGGCTAAGCATGAAGTAAAATTTCGAGTTTAGAAAAGCCTGAAAATTTGGTTTGGTCGCGTAGCGCGGAGCGACCAAACCAAATTTTCAGGCTTTTCTAAACTCGAAATTTTACTTCATGCGCCACGCGTATAAGACACTGATTTCAAGTAAAGTTCACTCGTTCACGATATTTCAGTGTTTTCTGTGTTTAATACGCGTGGCGCATGAAGTAAAATTTCGAGTTTAGAAAAGCCTGAAAATTTGGTTTGGTCGCTTCGCGCTTCGCGCTACGCGACCAAACCAAATTTTCAGGCTTTTCTAAACTCGAAATTTTACTTCATGCTTAGCCTGGGAGTGGAAAACACTCGTTTAGGCCTTCAGATTGAACTCTAAAAAGAAATGAATATCGAAAAATGTGCAGCACATAATTTAGGTATGTATACTTAAAAGAAAATACAGGGAATTTTTCTTTTAAGTATACATACCTAAATTATGTGCTGCAAATTTTTCGTAATTCATTTCTTTTTAGAGTTCAATCTGAAAGCCTAAACTAGTGTTTTCCACTCCCAGGCTAAGCATGAAGTAAAATTTCAAAGAAAAAATCCCTGTATGTATTTCTGAACACAAACGTCAAAATAACGCTGCAAGCGACGTTAAAATGCCGCTTGTGTGTTATTGCACCAATAGACGTTGGAACATTACGTAATATTAATTAAAAACATGGCTGTATAAAAGTTATCGAGTTGTAAATAAATAGTTCGAGATGTTAATATACAATTGAAATAAATATACAACTTTTGTAAAGGCAAGCGAGGCGTAGGAATTGAAAAGCGAGTAGTTACACACACTTATACACCGGAGATAGAGTTCCGCGTCCGGAATACTTTGAACAGTAAAACCATCCACTTTAGCGTCGCGCACTTGCCGGGCTCTCTTTCTCGCCACCCCCTAAACTCAACTCAACTCAACTGAACCGCCCGCCGTTCCCACCCCCAACACAACCATTCCCTCCTTTTGTCGGAAATCAATTCTTTCCATCAGCCGTCACTATTTACTGCTGAAAAGGAAGACGTAAAAAGTGCACTTTGTGCAGATTTTGCTAACTAGTTAAGAGGACCGGTGGCGGCGGTGCCATATTGGAAGGAAGAGGGAAGGAACACGGGTCCGACTGCTGCACTGCACGGGGGAAGAATTATTAGGGTGATCCGGTTTATGGGGCCTTTCCGCGCCATCGACGATCCTAATGAAAACCTTTGAGAAAAAGGAATTTCAAGACTTTCTTAAACTCTCGACTCTGCGACGACGGCGGAAAGGTGATTTCTTTTTATCAGACCGAATACTTTGTCATTGTCAAATTACTTTGCAAAATTACAGACGTTCCCGTCAACAATATACATCCATTTAATCCCTCCCCTCTCTCTTACTTTCCACCCGGATAATTTCCAACAATCGAATAATTCTTCGGAAAGATCCCGAACGGGAATTATTCGCATAAACATTTCTCGAGAGCTACAGCGGGGATCTCACGTGTACACAATATTCATTCAAGATTACTCACTGAATGTCTCAACAAAATAATAATAATATTTTACTAAAAAAATTGAAAAACTAAAAACCATTTAATATTTAAGACCTATACAAAGAATGTTTCTTTTAACTCCTTGACTTACGATTTAAAATTACATTTAAAGTTTTGGTTTTCTAGAGTAAGACAGACACCAGCCGTATAATATACTATGTTTTTAAGTTTACGTGAAGTGATTACTACACATAAAAAGACTGTTATTCCTTACTTTTTACTTTTTATTTGTATCGTTAGATGTACATTTTAAGACACAAGGTGCTTATTATCTATACCAAACTGAATCCTTACACCTATTTGCGCGGTATATACGGTGAGGACTTTTTTTCGCTGAACATACGTTTCTTATGTTCAGTATTAGAAAGTCCATGTCAATAGATTAGTTAATTATTTGACAGATTAGGCAACCAAACTTACAGATATTTTATTAATGCTTTTAAAGAGATTAACATTTTTTTAGGTTAGGTTTAGGTTTAGTATAAATATTCAAAGTGACCACCTTCCTGCTCCGAGCAATATGCCAAGCGATTGTAAAATCCTTGTACAGTATTTCTTAAAAAAAACGGAATTTACTTAATTGCAGGCGGTACTTATTCTGTTTTTTAGTTCTTCTGTACTTTCTATTGCTATATTATTGTAGATTTTAGATTGAAAATAACCCCAAAGATAGAAATCGTTTGGCGATAAATCGGTGGACCCAGGTGGCCAAGCTATAGGTCCGAATCTTCCAATCCAGAGATCCTGGAAGGTTTCATTTAAGAAACGTGTAACAGGGCCTGTGGAATGTGGTAGAGCGCCGTCCATTTGAAACCATGCGTTCTCAATATTTAAGACTTGTAGTTGTGGTATAATGTCTCTTCGAAGAAGTTCCAGAAATTGAACAGCAGTTGTGAAATGAAACAATGTATTGACATGGACTCTCAAAAACTGAACATAGGAAACCTATGTTCAGCGAAAAAAATCCTAACCGTATATCGGATTTAGGAAAAAACAATAAGTAATTAAGCTAGGTGTTAAGAGGGCTAAGAGTTCGGCGTGGTTGTCGATGAGATTATAATTTCTGTGGGGTTCTTTTTGAGTAATCAATCTACTAATGGATTAACTAAGAACTAAGATCAAAACTTAGCAAAACATTTTAATTGTGTACATTTCAATGGACTCAAGCATATTTAATCTACGATGACTTGACTGCTTTAAAAGTTTAATATTGTTAACCGAAAATGTGTGTCCTGTTTCTAATGAATGGTGTGCGCCCGCTGATTTGTCCGGGTTTTGAATTTTAAAGTAATACTGGTGTTCTCGAAATGTACATCTAACGATACAAATAATAAGTGAAGTAAGGAATAACAACCTTTTTATCAGTATACTTATACCGAACTAACTTTAACTTCAAATTGGGACTAATCAATATAAAATTGAGAATAAACAATTTCATATAGGGAAGCATAGCTGTCAGTTTAAACACAATCAAATTAGGATTACATAACATCAAATTGAGAATAAGGAATTTCCAATTAGAATCAAAAAAATGTTACTAAGACAACGTATATCTTAAATTTAAAGCATTAGGAATGTATTTTTGAATGTGAGCGACATATACCGGGCTTTCATTAATTCCCGAACCCCACGTGACCAAAAATAATAGGCAACCAAATGTACAAGGTGGTATGGCTCACACAAAAATTCCCTAGATTTAAAAATATTTATTCGCCGGCGTATTTTTATGACGACTGAAAATATTATATTTAAAATGATTAAAAAATAGGCTCATCTTCAAAAATGTAACTATTCCTTGCTCCGTTGTAAATACCATTTTCGCAGTATTTGCTTATCCTAGCAAATTGACTGCAAAATAAATAGAACTAAAACTCAATGTTTCAGAATAATTAAACAATTTTTGCTTACCTGAAAATTCCGGGCGAATCTTGTAAGATCTCAAAGGTTGGTTTAACGATGCACCGCGCATAAACGTTTATGTCAAATTTGACTTTAGTAACGTTTGGTTACTTTTTTCAAAGCCTCCAACGTACAAATACAATAATTTACGCGGCAATTTTAAATTTAGTCACGTGGGGTTCGGGAATTAATGAAAGCCCGGTAGAAAATGTTAGGGTATACAAATTCCGATGTGAAGTTTGTAAATGTTTAGATATTCGTTGTTTTTAAAACGCGATTAATTTGAAGCTTCTAACGAGTGTTTCCACTCCTTCATTAAGCACGAAGTAAAATTTCGAGTTTAGAAAAGCCTTACAACCAAATTTTCAGGCTTTTCTAAACTCGAAATTTTACTTCATGCGTCACGCGTATAACACACTGATTTCAAGTTAAGTTTGAAAGCGGTATGCTAAAAGCACTATAATTTGAACATCACATTAAATCTGTATTTTATTTACAATAGCTTAGACATTCTCCAAATTTTCAGGCTTTTCTAAACTCGAAGTATTTACTTTATGTTTAATCAAGGTGTGAAAAACCATCTTTATGAAAATAATGAATTTAATTAATATAAAGTGCGGAAAGAAGGAATTCTGATCAAATCTATTTATTTTATATTAACTTAAATATGTTAATGAAGTTTCTATTAAAATAAATCAAATTTTGCTTGCAAAATGGTAAAAAGTAATTAATTATTTAATCATCACATAAGTTACAGAAATTATTTAACTTGAACATGCTTCAACGATTATTACATGCTCTTGTCACTGTCTTAAAAAAAGTATTAAAGTTCAAATTTTAATAGAAATCAATATTAGAAAACCCTAAAAAAATACTGGATTGTATTTTCATTCTCTTGATTTTTGTTTTTCTAAAATTATGTTTTATTTTGTATTACGATTTCCGGAAAATAAATAAATAAAGATAAAATTTCCTGAATTTACCTAGAATTTAATACATTTTAAGATTTAAAAAAAATTAATATTTTAATTAGTTTTTTGTACACGAAGTTTACTTTTAAGTAGGTATATCTGAATATACTTTAGATTCAGTAAATCTTCAGATATTTGTTGCCTCTGAAAATATTTCAAATTGAAGCATTAAACGAGTGTTTTCCACTCCCAGATTAAGCATGAAGTAAAATTTCGAGTTTAGAAAAGCCTGAAAATTTGGTTTGGTCGCGTAGCGAAGCGGAGCGGCCAAACCAAATTTTCAGGCTTTTCTAAACTCGAAATTTTACTTCATGCGCCAAGCGTATAAAACACTGATTTCAAGTGAAGTTCAAAGTATATTACTAAAGCAGTATGCTAAAGAGGTATATTCTGAACTGCACATCAAATTCGTGTTTTTAGCCGTGGCACATGAAGTAAAATTTCGAGTTTAGAAAAGCCTGAAACCAAATTTTCAGGCTTTTCTAAACTCGAATTTTTACTTCATGTGCCACGCGTATTGAACACTGAAAACACTGAAATATTATGAACAAGTGAACTTCACTTGAAATCAGTGTCTATACGCGTGGCGCATGAAGTAAAATTTCGAGTTTAGAAAAGCCTGAAAATTTGGTTTGGTCGCTCCGCGCTTCGCGCTACGCGACCAAACCAAATTTTCAGGCTTTTCTAAACTCGAAATTTTACTTCATGCTTAGCCTGGGAGTGGAAAACACTCGTTAAAGTCTTTTATAATTTCTAATAAGCTTTCTATTTCTTATTATTTGTAATTCTATCCTATTTCACGGTTATTTTTTATAATTATACTAAATTTCCAATTTAATTGACAATTCAATTTGAAAGATTGACAATTGAATTTTAACAGTTAGTGGTTACAGCTTTCGCCGCAATGAAAATGTATAATTTCGGTCGGTAATCTACTCATTAAATTATTAGAGTTGCTATTTATGTGGTAGGTTTGCTTTATATACGCAATTTTATTTGCCCATTAGTTTACTACGTAAATAAATTTACTCCACAAATAGTTATCTAGTGATTTATTAATTTATAATATTTATAATATTTATAATACCGGGCATTCATTTAATAAATAATGTTTGTAAGTTTATTATTAATTTGAATTGTATTAATTTAGAAAGAAAATAGAAAATCGTTAAATATTTTTTTTTCCAAATGGAGTTTTTTTGTATTTAAAATAAACACTAAATTCACATTTTAACAAAATTTGATAAAAATTAAGCTCGATAACAAAGAAATGAAATGTTTGAATTTTGCATTAAACTATTTTCAATTTTTCTTTTTGTAAACTTAAAGAATTGGGCAGGTGGTGGCCGAGCGGTAACGTCGTCGGGCTGTATCGCTCGGCGAGCCACAAACGCGGGTTCGATTCCCGTGCACGGGGAGACTTTATTTAAAAATAATTTCTCGTCGTGTCCCTGGGTGTGGTGTGAATGTGTATGACGTCCAAATATATGTTCAATTAATTAATATAATCATCGTTAGTGGCTGAATGGCTAGAACCTATGCCAAACAAACAAAAAAAAAGAAAAACTTAAAGAATTAAATAATTCAAATCCATATTCGAATATTGAAAAAAGTATTCGTATTTGCGAATGCTTAATTTGGAAAGCACCAATTTTCATCTTCGATTTGCTGAGGAATTGTCGTTTTAGAAAAATTGCGAAGATTTGTCTAAACTAGAAATTTTTCTTCATGCGGCACGCGTCAAAAACACTGATTTGTTCAAAATATGCTAATGAAACAGTTTGTTAAAGTCGCATATTTTGAACTTTGCTTAAAACCCGCGTTTTATACGCGTGACGCATGAAGTAAAATTTCGAGTTAAGAAAATTTAAAGTTATTCAAAGGATACACATACAGGGAGTGTTTCTTCTAAGTATACATATCCCAACTGTATGCTGTAAATCTTCAAATATTCGTTGTTTTTTTTTTTAAGATCAATGTAAAGATTTAAATGAGTGTTTTCCACTCCCAGACTAAGCATGAAGTAAAATTTCGAGTTTAGAAAAGCCCCGTGAAAATTTGTCGAGGGTCGCGAAGCGACCCGAGACAAATTTTCTGGGCTTTTCTAAACTCGAAATTTTACTTCATGCGCCACGCGCATGAAACACTGATTTCTAGTGAAGTTTGAAATATACTTTAGTCAGAGTTAAAAATAAACTGCTAAAGCAGGATTATAAATATACAGCTAAACTATAATATTTTGAAAACTTTGATTTGGTTAGCATTCACTTTGTGGTAGATCTTTATATGAAATAATACTCAAACACTTAACTTTGTTTTATTTCTTCATTTTAAAAGTTTAAATAAAAGTGGTGAAGGAAAGTTAAGTACTTCTAAGATTATTTTGAACATCACTTGAAATTAGTGTTTTATACGCGTGGCGCATGAAGTAAAATTTCGAGTTTAGAAAAGCCCAGAAAATTTGTCTCGGGTCGCTGCGCGACCCTCGCCAAATTTTCACGGGGCTTTTCTAAACTCGAAATTTTACTTCATGCTTAGCCTGGGAGTGGAAAACAGTCGTTAAAAGCTTCGAATTAAACTCTTAAAAATAAACTTGATTGAAAAATTCCCTGTATTTCGTATTAATTTTGTATCGATAATTATAAAAGTATTATCTTTTAATTCGGTGAGGATGATAATAAGTTTTTAGCAAAGTGTGTTTATATAATGGACGCTATCGATCCTAGTGATGGTGGAAACAAAGGACGTTGTCTGTCCAGTGGGTCGGAATAATTTCAATTGAAACGTTTGAATCCGCCGTGTCTTTATAAATCTTTTCAAAATTTTAAATGAAGTTTCACTAAAGTAAATGTTAAATATCAAATCATGGTATAATATATAAATAACAACCATTTTTAATACATTTTGAATTAAAAATTACTACTTTAAATTTGAAAGTTTTAGCAGAAAATGTCCTTGGCGTAAAATAATTAGAGTAGGCTTACCAAAAATTAGAATCTAGGTTTCGTAAATTGTTAAGGGCCTCCAAATTTTGAAAGTCTATAGACCCACACACTTGTTTTTTCTTCATTTTCTTAAATATACAATTTTTTGTTTGTTTTAGGGATACGATTTGCTTATACTATTTTATATTGGAAAGAAAGAATTGCTTGAATTAATTTTTTTGGCACTAGGTGAAACATATTACACTATGTAAAGTTATTGAGAGGAAAAACACTTAGTATTGTTTTACAAATTTAATACTTGACTAGTTTTGGTTCGTTAGACCATTATCGAAAGAATATTTCTTTAATAATGGTCTAACAAACCGAAACTAGTTGGAATAAAGTTTTTAATTTTTAAAACAAGACCAAGTGATTTGTCTCTCAATAACTTTACATATTAAAAAAAAACGGAATTTCACTTTGTAAATTCGTACGCTTATCAAATTTCCAGTAAAAATGAAATTGCCAATTCTTGGTTGCAGAATACTTCATTCATTTATACACAGATTAATTAATATTCCACTTAGTAAAATAGATTATCAAATCGAACTAAACACAAGTAAAACAATAGCAAAAAATAACGGTTATAAACAGGCATTAGTTGATCAAATGATTACAAAGAAAAAACAAAAACAATTGCGGAAGTATTTTTATAGTGTGACAAAAATAGAGAAAACCTACTGGAATAGATTAGAATACGTCAATAACCTCTCACAGAAAATTAAACAAACAGTTAAGGGAAAGGACAATAACATAATTTTGACTAATTCTGTTAACTTAGGGAAAATATTAGTGAATAATAAAATTAAAACAGACAATAGTCATATTAAAAAAAGCGGAGTATATGAGCTGAAATGTGATGACTGCGATGCAATATATATATAGGACAAACGGGCAGGTCTTTTGAAACGCGATTGAAAGAACATAGGAAAGATATTCTAAATAATAAACAGACCACGGGGTTCGCAAAACATTGCATCGCGGCTAATCACTTTTTCAGCTCAAACGACTGTAAAATGTTGCATTCGGGTAATAAGGGATTAGTTTTGAATTATCGGGAGGGTTTAGAAATAAGTAAAGCCATAAAGGCGGGAAAAAACGTGGTCAATGACAACGAGGACCTTTGGAATTCCCCGATAATTAGAGCGCTTATTACCTGAAATGCCGACATCTAGTATATATAATCAATTTTGCTCTTTTGTACACCATTCTTGAAAATGGCATTAAGCCGAAACTAGTTGAAAATAAAACAATTTATTAGTAAAACAAACCAAGTGAATTTCAATCAAATACCTATATATTAATAGAAATGTTTTACCAAGTGATCAATGAGAAACAAGTTAACGATAGAATACTTCAAATATTAAAAGTCCGATTCTTTTCGCAATCTACAACAACCGGTAGAAAATTGTGTAATTACTTGTAAAATATTTGTGTACAGCATTGTTTTAAACAAACATTTTTTAGTCATAATTATTTTAAAATGTTAATGAAAGATAAACAAATGTTATGTTCTTTATGTATGATGTATGTGGCCAGGGAACCAAAAAGGTTGAACATCGCTGTGTTAGGACAACCTAATTTTCTGGAGAAAAGTGCACAATCCACCTCATCAAAATGAATACATCCACTCGAGTATGTTCTTTACAAAAATGTCTAAGTAAATCGAGTAAATAAGGTAATATTCCCGGAATAACAATAATGGAAGAAGAGCGTTAGCGCGTCTGCCACAAATAACGCAAATAACTATCCAAGTATGTATACATGGGGAGAGATGGTGTGGGTGGTTGGAGGTAATAAGTGTGCTTTTTCGTCGGCATTACCAATATCCGGACGAGATATTTCGAACTGTGCCATTATGCAAAGTGCACGTAGAGGTAACCCAGATATTTCGCAAAACAGGACAATTTGTACGCGACGCCGCCGACGCTGTCCGGAATATGAATCCCCCTAAAAATGGGTAGGAGGGTGGGGTTCGCCCTTTCGGAATGTGGACGTGTCGTCGTCGCGATGCACTTTTGATTGTGCTCCCTGATAAGGGGCGTCGGCTTCAAAGACGTCGCCACGGTCCGCATAAATATACATGTGATGATGCTGCAAACGTGTAAATGATTCTGAAACCTCTGCACTATGCTAATCCGGGCGCGCTTCGACGTCGACTGCACTTTTGATACTTGCAGAAAATAATAAGTGTCTCTTCACTGCTTGTAGCAAATGAAAAAAAAAACACTTTGTTAGGTACTCTTTTTTTCATTACAAATAAGTTCGTTTCATAAATATTCATTAAACCCCGTAGCAATAGTAAAAAAAAAACTAAAACCTCGAGCCGTTAGTTTTTTCGTTTCGGTTTTCAGTTGCAGATTCAACTGAAGTACTGAATTTTTCAGACCATATTTCAGAGAATTTATATGCGACTTTAAAATCGGCATATAAATTCGGTAATAACAAATATATATTTTTTGTATTTAAAAGAAATGTTTACGATCAGTGAGATTTTATTCTTCTTCGCACCGAAAAACACATCCCGGGCTTTTCAATTCAATCGAATGAAGTTATAGTCATATTAAACAGGTTTTCAGTGCCCTCTTTAAAGCGGGCTTTTATATCCAGCTATCACGTTATAAATGTACTTTCCGGATTTTATATCGCCGAAGAGATATATAAGCGTAACGATAGTCCGGATCGTAAAAAGGATTGCAAACGATTGCACCTTTCGCAATTGTCCATTTGTTAATTAGCCATTGTTACGGCTGCTTTACTGCATTAGCGTTTTTGCACGCATAAAAATCCTATAGCATGGCTAACATAAGAAACGTATTCATTAAACGAAATTTGAAAATAGTTACAGAATTTACAGAAAACAGTTTACAGTTACCGACAATTTGGTTTAGTTGCTTCGCTTCGCTCAAACCAAATGTTCAGGCTTTTCTAAACTCTAAATTTTACTTTATGCGCCACGCGTATTAAACACTGAAAACACTGAAATATTGTGAACAGACGATTTTCTCTTGAAATTGGTGTTTTATACGCGTGGCGCATGAAGTAAAATTTCGAGTTTAGAAAAGCCTGAAAATTTGGATTGGCCGCTCCGCGCTTCGCGCTACGCGACCAAACCAAATTTTCAGTCTTTTCTAAACTCTAAATTTTACTTTATGCGCCACGCGTATTAGACACTGAAAACACTGAAATATTGTGAACAGACGATTTTCTATTGAAATTAGTGTTTTATACGCGTGGCGCATGAAGTAAAATTTCGAGTTTAGAAAAGCCTGAAAATTTGGTTTGGCCGCTCCGCGCTTCGCGCTACGCGACCAAACCAAATTTTCAGGCTTTTCTAAACTCGAAATTTTACTTCATGCTTAATTTAGGATAGGAAACACTCGTTAGTAGTTTTAAATTGAACTTATTAAAAAACGTACAACGAATCCCTCTAAATTCATATGCATCGACATATTGCGATGCATATTAAAAAAAAAATTCGTTGTGCGTATACTTAAAGGAAAAAGGTCCTATATTTAATGGCTGCTTTCACTCCCAAAACAAAGATATTGTGATTTATAATTAAAATATCAGTAAATTATCGATAAACCGGTTTTGATTCACAAATATACAGAATTACCGGTAATTGATTAAGTCGGTAAATGCCCAATCTCTAAGTGCTGAATTATCCAAACTTTTTTTATAAATAATTTTAAGCCACATACACAACATTGTAAAACTGTTTTTAATTGTGTTGAGAGTATAAATACTTTTTTTGTAAAGCTTCGTGTAAATAAAACATAAGGTAAGTAGCTTACACACAAAACCTGCTAGAGTAATTATTAACTGTAATACGTTTAAAATAGGGTTTTTATATTTAATCTTGTAAAATCCGAAATTGGATTGGGAATCATCGGGGCGGCCGTTCATGCAAATTCATGGGAGTCGGTGCACGGCGAGGGGGTCGGGAACGGGGGGGGGCGTGTTGTAGAGAGGGGTGTGGGTGGTGGTGGCGCACTGCCGCCACTACATTAATAATAACATCGATCCGGTAACAGGGGATGAATTATTGAGTAACAGCAGTGGGACAGCACGTGTTGCATACGCCCGCGTTTTCCATTACTTTGATGCGATTTGGGCGCACAAATTGATACGTCGAATACACATACGAGTTGTATTCGTTCCTATACAAACGCGTATGGCTTATCGATTAACGCTTTTCCTTTATGAATATATTAAAAAAAAGGTGGTATTATTATTTATTAATAGCCTAAATGTGTATTATTTTGTAGATGAAATAAATCAAACAATGTTTGTTAATCTGATTCAGTATGAAGAATAATAAAAAGTTCCATTAAATAACCTGGGCAACTTCTATGTATTTATGATCGGCTTTTATTTTTAAAATGAGTCACGATCGACCTACTTAAATTGCAAAATTTAACCCATACAAACTTCTTCAATAATAAGTACGGTTAGGATTCGAATACGAATAATCCATTTGAATATTCAAATATGAATATTTTAATAGCAACATTTTTCATATTTTTGAATATTCGAATATCCAAATATTTGTTACCCGAATATTTATATGTATATTCAAATAATTCGAATATTGATGTTTCTAAACGAATGTTTAAATATTCGAACATTTTAAATATTTGAATATGTTTTTAAATGAGTCATTTAGAACCTCAATTTTAAAAATTCTTAGCCTTAATAGTATATTTTAATTCGCTTGAGATCAGTGTTTTATACGCGTGGCGCATAAAGTAAAATTTCGGGTTTAGAAAAGCCTGAAAATTTGGTTTGGTCGCGTAGCGCGTAGCGCTACGCGACCAAACCAAATTTTCAGGCTTTTCTAAACTCTAAATTTTACTTTATGCTTAATCTGGGAGTGGAAAACACTCGTTTAAAGCTTTAAATTCAACTCCTTTAAAAAAACAGCGATTGTCCGAAAATTCACAGGGTACACATACGCCTGTATGTGGGAGGTATACTACAAGTAACATTTTTTTCAAAATACGTTTTTTATACTGTTGAAATCAAGATTTTTACTCTATCGAGAGGTAAATAGCACTGTAAAATTTCTAAAATATGACTTGATGTATTTACCTTCCACAGACAGATGTATACTTGGAAGCAAAAGTCGCTCAATATGAAATACTAACGACTAAAAATAATAATTATAATTTTCCACTTCAGATTTTGATTCAATCGAAAGAACGTGCTAAGAAATTAATGAAGTATTAATTTTGGATAAAATAAATTTGATATAAAACTGCTGTATCTGAAAATACGGCTTTTTTTGTTTTGTTTGTTTGGCATAGGTACTAGCCATTCAGCCACTAACGATTGTTATATTAATTAATTTAACATATATTTGGACGTCACGACACATTCACACTACACCCAGGGACACGACGAGAAATTATTTTTAAATAAAGTCTCCCCGTGCTCGGGAATCGAACCCGCGTTTGTGGGGCCGAGCGATATAGCCCGACGACGTTACCACTCGGCCACCACCTGCCCCATAATACGGCTTTATTTTTGTTTTATTTAATTAAAATATATACTTAAAACATTACATTTAAATAAAATCGATAATGCCTAGATGAATAAATAAACTTTAAAGTTCAACAGTTAATGTAAAGACTCCTAAAAACCAACTCAACGTTAGATAATTCACAAAAATATTTATAAAATTCCACAACAACATTGTTTTAGTTTTCTAAAAAAATGATTGGACATGAAATTACAAAAGCTTTAAGTTGACTAAAATTGAAAATAATACATATAAATAACTGAAATTGCTAAAATATGAATTAATTTGTTTCCATTTGAAAAACAACAAACTCGATAATTTGTAATTTTATTTCTATTCGATCGATGTTTTATTAAATTTGAATAATATCGATTTATTACTATTTCTAAAATTTTGTAAAAATCTTAATGTTGATTATTGTTTCTTTTTCAGTGAAGAAATCTAAATGTCTTTATTGCATAATTTTAATGATCTTTGGGGTTTTATAGTTTTATTTTCAATTAATTTGACTTTACCAGTAATTATTTTTTATAACTGTAAACCTTGTATTATAAAGGTTAACAACAACTAAAATAGAAATAGAGTTAGTCTACTTATAAAATAAACGGCTTAAATATATTATTAAAATTTATGCTAATTACGTAAATAATGTATTTATTCAGTTAATTTATGTTAAAAACGTTTGATGTTTCTTGTATATTTCACGTCAAATTATAAAACAAAAAACTATTTATTATGACGCATTTTTTTGATTCAAGTTTTGTGTATGATTTTAACTTTAGAATAAATCAGCGTTTTATACGCGTGGCGCATGAAGTAAAATTTCGAGTTTAGAAAAGCCTGAAAATTTGGATTTGCCGGGGCGCGACTCGCTTCGCTCGCGCGCCCCGTCAAATCCAAATTTTCAGGCTTTTCTAAACTCGAAATTTTACTTCATGCTTAATCAGGGAGTGGAAAACACTCTTTAGGATATTAATAAATGTTTTTATAAAAATACAGACAACAAAAATATTATTTACCAAGTTTTGCAATTCATTTAATTTAATTCGTGTATTTTTCACGTCAAGTTATAACAGAAAAAATTACTTATTTAGACGAATTTTTTATAATTCGACTTGATGTGTGTAAGATTTTGAAATTTAGAATAAATCAGCGTTTTATAAGCGTGGCGCATGAAGTAAAATTTTGAGTCTAGAAAAGCCTGAAAAGATGGATTTGCTGGTGCGCGACTCGATTCGCCCCAACAAATCTAATTTTTCAGGCTTTTCTAAACTCAATATTTCACTTCTTGCTTAATTAACCAGTACAAAACACTCTTTAGGGCATTATTTAATGATTTTATAAAAAAATACAGAAAGCAAAAAAATTATTTACTTAATTTTCCAATTCATTTTAAATATATTATTTGATTGATTAATTACTTTCTGTAACTAATATTAAATATCTTTTTTAAAACTCAATTTTCTTCATATTTTAACTTCTAGTTAATCGATTTTAAATTATAATTCCAAAAATTAATAATTCCAAGCTAAAATGTTCCCTCTTCAATATAAAACCTCAATTTTATAAATTTGTGCTCAGATAAATTTCCAACGTTATACCGGGTGTTGACTTGGCGGACGCAACATAGGATATCCCATGTAAATTTTTAAATGTTCAAATGTTGACTCCCCTAATTATTTTAGAAACAAAATGTATTTACCTTTTTTTGCAGAGGAAAAAATTCTGAATTCATTCATGTTAATGTTTATTACTTTACGTTTCTCTAAGTTAAAATAATTAAGAAAAAGTAATGTGATTTTATAAAAATAATGACATGCCATGGAATTGAAACAATTGCGGATGTCAAAATGTCAAAAGATATCGCAGTCACTTGATTAAAGTAAATGTTTTTGGAATGATATACACTATACAAAAAAAAATCCTCTTAATAAAGTGGTATTATGCAGACCACAGTTTTCACGATGTTTACGTTATGTTTTTTTGTCGTTAATTAAGTAACAGCAATATCTTGTGCTATTTTGACATCCGCAATTGTATCAATTCCAAAGTATGTCATTATTTTTATAAAAACACATTACTTTTTCTCAATTATTTTAGCTGTACATTTTCTGACATTTGTTGATTTTTTAAAGAGTTCAATTTGAAGCTTTAAACAAGGGTTTTCCACTCCCATACTAAGCATGAAGTAAAATTTCGAGTTTAGAAAAGCCCCGTGAAAATTTGTCGAGGGTCGCGCAGCGACCCGAGCCAAATTTTCACAGGGCTTTTCTAAACTCGAAATTTTACTTCATGCGCCACGCGTATAAAACACAGATTTTAAGTGAAGTTCGAATATACATACATTTGACAATAGTATAGTGTTTTATACGCGTCGCGCAGAAGTAAGATTTCGAGTTTAGAAAAGCCCAGAAAATTTGTCTCAGGTCGCTGCGCGACCTGAGACAAATGTTCACGGGGCTTTTCTAAACTCGAAATTTTACTTCATGCTTAGTCTGGGAGTGGAAAACAATTGTTTAAAGCTTTAATTTAAACTTAAAAAAAAACAGGGAATATCCGCAATTGTATCAACTCCATGGCGTGTCCTTATTTTTATAAAAACATATTACTTTTTCTTAATTATTTTAGCTGTAAATTTTCTGACATTCGTTGATTTTTAAAAGAGTTCAATTTTAAGCTTTAAACAAGGGTTTTCCACTCCCAGACTAAGCATGAAGTAAAATTTCGAGTTTAGAAAAGCCCCGTGAAATATTTATCGAGGGTTTTTAAGTTCAATTTAAAGCTTTAATCAAGTGTTTTCCACTCCCAGACTAAGCATGAAGTAAAATTTCGAGTTTAGAAAAGCCCCTTTAAAATTTGTCGAGGGTCGCGCAGCGACCCGAGACAAATTTTCTGGGCTTTTCTAAACTCGAAATTTTACTTCATGCGCCACGCGTATAAAACAAAGATTTGAAGTGAAGTTCTAATATACATACATTTGACAATAGTATAGTGTTGTATACGCGTGGCGCATGAACTAAAATTTCGAGTTTAGAAAAGCCCAGAAAATTTGTCTCGGGTCGCTGCGCGACCCTCGACAAATTTTAAAGGGGCTTTTCTAAACTCGAAATTTTACTTCATGCTTAGTCTGGGAGTGGAAAACACTTGATTAAAGCTTTAAATTGAACTTAAAAAAAAAAAAACAGGGAGTATCCGCAATTGTTGTATCAATTCCATGGTGTGTCATTATTTTAATAAAAACATATTACTTTTTCTTAATTATTTTAGCTGTAAATTTTTGGCCACTCGTTGATTTTTAATAGAGTCAATTTGAAGCTTTAAACAAGGGTTTTCCACTCCCAGACTAAGCATGAAGTAAAATTTCGAGTATAGAAAAGCCCCGAGAAAATTTGTCTCGACCCTCGACAAATTTTCACGGGGCTTTTCTAAACTCGAAATTTTACTTCCTGCTCAGTCTGGGAGTGCAAAACACTTGTTAGCTTTATATTGAACTTTAAAAAAAACAGGGAATATCCGCATTTGTTGTATCAATTCCTTGGTATGTCATTATTTTTATAAAATCACATTACTTTTTTTTAATTATTTTAACTTAGAGAAACGTAATGTGTTAAGTGTGAACATTCATTAATTTAGAATTTTTCCCTTTATAAAAAAGTGAAATAGATTTTGTCTCTAAAATAAATAGGAAAGCCAATATTTGAACACTTTAAAATTTACATGCGATTTCCTATGTTGCGTCCGCCAAGTCAACACCCGGTATATTCAATGCTAATGTTGAAAACTCCATCACTATTTAAAAAGTTTTCAACATATTTTAATGTTTAAAAAAGTTTTCGAGTGTGACAGTTTTTGAAGTAATATTTTGAAAACAACCTCGAGTTACATTATTCAAAATACCTTGTTTTCAAAAAATTTTTTCCGGAGAAACACTTTGGTAAAGTTACAACAAAGTAGAAATATCAATGAACTTTGACTGAAAATGTAAGCTGTCTCTAACTTATTATTTCGCTGATGTTTTTAGTTAGTTTCGTGAAAATAATAAGTTTCAAAAAGTTATGAGTTCCCCACTGATTAAAGGAATATTCAGTTTTGTTTATACCTTAAATGAGTTCTTATGAAATTGACAGGTTTTATACAAGGTGTCCCATGAGATATGGCTCATCTCCTTACTAGACATATGATATATGATTTTTAGTCCAAATTTTCCTGCACTTTTCAATGGTGTAAAAATAAAATATTGCTGCTATAAAAAAATAACTTTGAAGTCGAAAATGGGACACTTTGACATTATCGTTGTTTATCAGTTGTTATTTTAAGTACATATCAAATTTCAGCTTGCTGTCTTTGTAATTACCAAAGTTATGACAAAATAGTTTACAAGATCCCAGTGGAGAGCACGTCAAAACAAACAAACGGTACGTTAGAACCGAACCTCAAAAAGTTTAAATTTATTAAAAAAGTTTTAAATTGAAGAAAACTTGTGTATTCTTTATAAATCACATGAATAAATTTAGGATGTTGGAGCAATTACTAAGTATTGTTTACAATTAAAGAGTTAAGGGGAAAAACCAAATGAGTCCAAAAAGTTCAGAAAATCGTTTTTGAGGCCATTGTGTAGCTTAGAACAAGTATTTTCACGTAGGCAAACTTAACGGGAGACAAACAAATTGTTCACCAGTAATTCACGACGAAAAAAATATATAACCTATAAAACATACAGAGTTCTGACATTTCATTTTGTTCCCTTGTAAAATTTCAAAAATTGGACTCGTTTGGATTTTCCCCTTAACCCTTCAATTGGAAAACAATCCAGTACTTACCTTTCTATAATTATTTTTGTGTGAAAGGTAAAATTAATAATACGATGAAGAGATGTATTATAAAATTGACACTGCACGAAAAATAAAAACCTTGTCATTAAAACTTTGGCGCATCCTACATTTCAAACTTAAAAAACTGAGCAAAACATTTAAAATGGGTGTGTAATTTGGGTACACATTTAAGTTATTTATACATAAAGGGAATATTTCTTTTAAGTGTACAGGGTGCAGCATTTTAAATGGTTTCTTCGAGTAAAGTACCATTAATATCAATGATAGATAAAACTAATGCATACTTCCAGAGCTCTTTTTTAGAGTATCTAATCAAAATGTGTCTATCCTTACTTGTTTTCGAGTTATACGCCAAAACTCGAAATTTAGCATTTTTAAAATATTAAAATAACTTCTTTATTTATAAAGATAATGGCATGCGGTAAAAACTATCTTGAGGCACCTTTTTAAGTAGAATATCCTGACCTTATCTGATTTTGTATTAAGTTTTATTTTCTTGAGATAGGACATAAAGTTGTATTATTTTAAATACAAATCATAGTTGGCCAGGACTTTATTCGGTCACGTTTTTTGTAAGCTTTCCAAAAATATATCGTTTGCAATACTATAATTTTACTTTAATTATTTGTTTTTAGTTTATTTAATTATTAATTCAATTATCAAGAATGCCATGATAAAATTAAATGAATAGTAAACAACAATTTAAAACATCAATTGTCTTTATGATCTCATTGCTTTCACTTTATTTGTGTATTAAAACAAAAGACATTTAAACAAAACGAAAGTTATTTAACACGTAATTTATTATATTATGTTTAGTTATAATATAATATAATAAATACAATAAAATATTTAGAAATTCTTTAAGTTGATTTTGAGAATTTTCTATACAACTTGCTATAAGATCATCGCTAAGATATTTTTTACCAGCTCACAATCTCAATAGTGTTAGAAATTATTTAAATTTAAAATTTCCTAATAGAGGGTTTGAAACTCACAAACCAAAACTGTCGTTTTTTTTTCTGGAGAATATTATAAAAAGGGAGATCTTAAAGAACTTAAAAATAATATTCATTTATAATTCAGATAAGTCACTCCGATTTTTTAATAAAAGTGTATGAATTTAAATGGCACTCAACTCGAAAAATTCAGTGAATTTTTCTGGTAGGTAAACATGTGCATAAGCTGTAAATATTCCGACATTCGTTGTTTTTTAAAAGAGTTCAATTTGAAGCTTTAAACAAATGTTTTCCACTCCCAGACTAAGTATGAAGTAAAATTTCGAGTTTAGAAAAGCCCCGTGAAAATTTGTCGAGGGTCGCTCAGCGACCCGAGACAAATTTTCTGGGCTTTTCTAAACTCGAAATTTTACTTCATGCGCCACGCGTATAAAACACTGATTTCGAGTGAACTTCGAATACACATAAATTTCGCATTATTTTAGTGTTTTATACGCGTGGCGCATGAAGTAAAATTTCGAGTTTAGAAAAGCCCCGTGAACATTTTTCTCGGGTCGCTGCGCGACCCTCGACAAATTTTCACGGGGCTTTTCTAAACTCGAAATTTTACTTTATGCTTAATCTGGGAGTGGAAAACACTCGTTTGAAGCTTAAAATTAACCTTAAAAAAAACAAAGAATATCTAACAATTTACAAAAAAATATTTAAATTCAAAATTTCCTAATGGAGGGTTTGAAACTCACAAACCAAAACTGTCGTTTTTTCTGGAGAATATTATAAAAAGAGAGATATTAAAGAACTTAAAAATAATATTCACTTATAATTCAGAAAAGTCACTCCGATTTTTTAATAAAATGCAATAAATGTTTATGAATTTAAATGGCACTCAACTCGAAAAATTCAGTGAAATTTTCTTTTAGGTAAACATGTGCATAAGCTGTAAATATTCCGACATTCGCTGTTTTTTAAGAGAGTTCAATTTGAAGCTTTAAACGAATGTTTTCCACTCCCAGACTAAGCATGAAGTAAAATTTCGAGTTTAGAAAAGCCCCGTGAAAATTTGTCGAGGGTCGCGCATCGACCCGAGACAAATTTTCTGGGCTTTTCTAAACTCGAAATTTTACTTCATGCGCCACGCGTATAAATCACTGATTTCGAGTGAACTTCGAATACACATAAATTTTGCATTATTTAAGTGTTTTATACGCGTGGCGCATGAAGTAAAATTTTGAGTTTAGAAAAGCCCCGTGTAAATTTGTCTAGGGTCGCTGCGCGACCCGAGACAAATTTTCACGGGGCTTTTCTAAACTCAAAATTTTACTTCATGCTTAATCTGGGAGTGGAAAACACTCGTTTAAAGCTTAAAATTAACCTTAAAAAAACAAGGAATATCTAACAATTTACAAAAAATTGAATTTAAATATACGTATTAGAAGAAAAGCCCCCTGTATTTGTAACTGCTATTTATTAAGATTAATAAAAGTGAATATAATAAGGTAATAAAAGTGAATATAATAAGGTAATAAAGACAGTTGATGATAGACAAATTTTGAGTAGCCATATGCAATATGCTATAAAAAACGAGTTCTGGAAGTATATATTAGTTTTGGACTATCATTCATATTTCTGGTACTTTACTTCAAGAATCCACCAAAAATGCTGCACCCTGTACATATTCCAATGCATGCGTTTTAAAATTTCAGGCATTCATTCCTATTTTCACAAGCATTCAATTTGAAGTTTCGAACGAGTGTTTTCAATCCTTGATTAAGCATGAAGTAAAATTCCGAGTTTAGAAAAGTCTGAAAATTTGGTTTGGCCGCTCCTCGCTTCGCGCTACGCGACCAAACCAAATTTTCAGGCTTTTCTAAACTCGAAATTTTACTTCATGCGCCACGCGTATAAAACACTGAAATATTGTGAAATTCAAAATATACTGCTAAATTAATATTTACAATATACTGCTAAAGAAGTTAGTATTTAAAATATACTGCAAAAGCCAGATTAATAATATATCGTGTGCTCAATAAAAAAAAACCTGTAGGGTGCCATGAAAATATTGTAGGTTGGCAACTCTAAAATTTGACAATTAAACTTTACCTTCCTTTTTGCTTTTATGTCATTTTTAAAGATCAAAGTTGATGAGTTTATTTTTTGTTTTTTATGGTTTTGAGGTTATGTCCAAAATTGTATGTGCAAGAAAATAGAATACTATTTTCTATCATGGTGTACCAAATAGAAGATGTCATATTTCCATTATACAAAACATTAAAAGATCAGCGTTTGGTCATATTGTGTGTATTACACCATGATAGAAAATAGTATACTATTTTCTTGTACAAGAAAATTGTGTCGTCTAATACAACCTTTAGGAGTGTAGACAACTTAAATTTAAAAAAATACAAATTCGTGGCACTCTTGAGGTTTTTTTATCGAACATACGATAGTTCTAAAAAAATAATATTTTGAGTAATACAATACTTCAGTGTTTTATACCAAAATAAAAATCCTCACGGACCGCCACTGGTAATAGTATTAGCATTAAGTATCGAGTAGGATTTTAGAAGGAAGAAAGGAAAAGAATACGTTGGTTTCACAATAGCCATGCTTTGATAATGGATACAATACCATTTGTTATAAGGGCAAATAATTGTTGAGTACTTTCCATGCAATACCCAATTACGCTCATACAAATTGAAAGTTCAAACAGATTCTATCGATCGAATTAATCCGCCTATAAATTACGTGTATTTCCATTTAAACTTAGTCATTAGATACCCGCACATCCATAGAACCAATTGGGCCAAAAATAAATTCGCGTGTATGTGAGCCGGGCGCGTTGAAAACGGGCGAAAGAGCGAACGGGTCCCGGATGTTTATTTCAGGACTCACTTGAACTTGTCTCTTATTTCTTCTGGCTGTTATGCAATTGGAAGAGCAGCGTTTTTGAAGCGCCCTCCGTCGAAGCCGGAGCGACGACTCTGCCCCGCTACAAGTACGTATTCTCCTGCAGCTAACGCCGGAATTGCTTCTGGATAAAATAAAGTCGGGTTATTTACAGTCGGAGTTCAACAGTTATACGGCGCTCCCCCTTATTATCTCTTATTATAAATTTATTCCTGGATAGTCCTCGGGATCTAACCTCTCCCATCCTGCTGAGCGCCGGAATTGAATTCCGCTTAAATATTTTTCCACTTTAAATCTGCAACTTTATTATTTTGTTATTCCGATTTCTGCTGTTGCTCTCTCCGATTCCTAACTCGGATAGATACTCAAATGCATAATACTTATTTTTCTATAATTTCAATTGAAACTAACCATCTTTATTATTATTATTATCTTAATAATGTGAAAGCCGATAGTCAGTGATTAAATTTAATAAATTGTACCATACCATGACTATTATCAAATGAGTCACTTAGATGCAATACCAGCCATGACAAACTTGTGGCAAAATGACAATAATTGTGTTTGCAGCGTCCTTTAAATAAATTAAAATAGTGTTAAATGAGCGTTGCATCGAATGGGGACAAGATAAATTATGTAACTATCGAATGGGGCCAAGAAAAATTATGGAAACCAAGTAAAAAATTGCAGGTTTGCAACTGAAAAACAGCTTTTGCAACTAAGAAATGTAGCAGATTTTGCATCTGACAGGGTTTTTCAACTTAATTTTAAAGCGTTTGGCATGGGAAACTTAATTTTAAAGTGTAATGGGTTTTGAAGGTCAATTTGTTTTAAAAATCCCAGTCTGAGATGAGTAAAATCCAGAGATACCAAAATCAAAAAAATAGTTGTATGGTACGATTCACGAGAGGTTTCTTTGATTGGTAGTACTTCTGCACCAATACATCTAATACGAAAATAGTTTGATGTCATCAGATTACGTGTGTGAAAAGAGACAGAAAACTTTATAATATGTCTGCTATGGTTTTTAGATGGAACATGCGAGAACGTAGGTTCCGGTGTGCAGCTTTAAAATGTTAGGGTTAAACGTCACTTTTTGACAATGTCTTCGTAAAACTAAATCTGCAAAAACCCAGTCAAAAATCATTTTAATTTATTTATTGACGGATTCACCTTTTACAATGTATAACAATAATACCATTACAATTTGTACATACATATACATAATATGTGTGAATTATTATATAATAAATACAAAAGAAAATACGGGAGAAAAATAAGTGTATATAGATATGAAAAAAAAAATAATATTGACTGCTTTTAATGCAAGCTGAATAATCTATATATTTTATTTGACTTTTAAAATTACTAAATGTTAATCCAAAAAGCGATATACATTGATTATTATTAATTATATTAAAAAATCCCATCATTCTACTTATTGGGCTATTAGTGCCATAGTTGAATCGATGAAAATGTTCACGAAATGTGACGTTATTTCGAGTATTAGTTGGTATATTAAAATTAATCATACTTAACAAATCGGAGCAATCAACTATAAAATTAACAATTTTGAATAAATAACATAAATCAAAATAAATACGTCTATTTTAAAGAAATTTTAGATTTAGCACTGTTAACATTTGAGTACGACTATAGTTATATCGACTGATCCCTAATTTGGAACTTATATTTAGCAAATATTTATTTTGGACTCTTTCTAGCCGTTCTATATTATTAGCAAATTGTGAAAATCAAACAGTGGACGCATATTCCAATTGGGATCTTACCAATCATAAGTATAGAATTTTTTGAGTATTAATAGAAAATTGTTTACCAAACCGATTGATAAAGCCAAGAGTTTGCATACCTTTGCAGCAAATATTATCAATATGTTTAGTAAAAGATAAAGAAAAATCAAATGTTACACCGAGATCTTTTATGTATTTGACTGGTGATAGACTATTATCGTTAATATAATAAATATTTTCTGATACTCGACCTCTACCAAAAGATATAGAATAACATTTGCCGAAATTAAGAAAAAGAGAGTTCTCAGTACACCAACGATATATATTGTCAAGGTCACTCTGCAGTAACATACGATCTGAGGGGTTACTGATAATTCGTAAAATCTTAAGGTCGTCGGCAAACAATAATAACCCAGAATGAGCAACATATGATTTAATGTCATGAATGAACAATAGAAACAATATAGGTCCGCAGTGGGACCCTTGAGGAACACCAGATGTGACTGTGATTGACTTAGAGATAAAATTATTTAATTTAACAAATTGCGTTTTATTGCTCAAAAATCCTGTAACCATTTAACAATTGGTAACCCAAATCCAAAATTTTCAAGTTTTCTTATTATAATTAAATGGAAAACACGGTCAAAAGCCTTCGAAAATCGGTATAGACCGCATCAAACTGTTTCCCATTCTCGAACGAATCTAATAAAAATGATTGATAGATCATCAAATTGGTGACAGTAGATTTACCTTCCCAGAACCCATGTTGCTCATTGCAGATTACCTGCTTACTAGCCCATATTAACTGGTCGGTAATAAGTTTATCAAACAATTTTGATATAACCGATAGAATTGCGAAACCTCTGTAGTTTGTAACATCCTCGCGATTTCTTTTTTTATGCAGAGGCCGAATATAACTTGTTTTCCAAACATTGGGAAATATACCTGATTTTAATGAGGTTTGAAATAATATATGTAATGCCGGGCACATTGAGTAAATACAGCGTTTTATAAAGTAGGCTGGTTTAAGTGCACAATCGTTTTAAATGCGAGCTTAAGTGGTAAAATTCCAATTTCAACAACTACTAAATAGTCTGGTATTTACAGAACTAAATAATGCATTTATGTTAATTTTGTGGAAGCTCAAACTAAAATGTTAGTTGAATTCAGTAGATTTAGCAAATAGTCATCGGATTAATCTGTTAATACAAGGAAGTATACATACAGGGAATTTTCTATTAGGTATACATATGAATACGGTTTTTTTAAAGAGTTCACTTTGAAGCTTAAAATGAGTGTTTTCCACTCCCAGACTAAGCATGAAGTAAAATTTCGAGTTTAGAAAAGCCTGAAAATTTGGTTTGGTCGCGTAGCGCGAAGCGCGGAGCGGCCAAACCAAATTTTCAGGCTTTTCTAAACTCGAAATTTTACTTCATGCGCCACGCGTAATAAACACTGAAAGCACTGAAATATTGTGAACTAGTAAACTTTGCTTGAAATCCGTGTCTTATACGCGTAGCGCATGAAGTAAAATTTCGAGTTAAGAAAAACCTGAAAATTTGGTTTGGCCGCTCCGCGCTTCGCGCTACGCGACCAAACCAAATTTTCAGACTTTTCTAAACTCGAAATTTTACTTCATGCTTAACCTGGGAGTGGAAAACACTCGTTTATGCCTCAAATTGACTTCTTTTAAGAAAACAACGAATATTTCAAAATAGGTATACATATGCATACGCTTTTTTTAAAGAGTTCAATCTAAAGCTTAAAACGAGTGTATTCCACTCTCAGACTAAGCATGAAGTAAAATTTCGAGTTTAGAAAAGCCTGAAAATTTGGTTTGGTCGCGTAGCGCGAAGCGCGGAGCGGCCAAACCAAATTTTCAGGCTTTTCTAAACTCGAAATTTTACTTCATGCGCCACGCGTATTAAACACTGAAAGCACTGAAATATTGTCAACGTGTAAACTTCGCTTGAAATCAGTGTCTTATACGTGTGGCGCATGAAGTGAAATTTCGAGTTTAGAAAAGCCTGAAAATTTGGTTTGGTCGCTCCGCGCTTCGCGCTACGAGACCAAACCAAATTTTTAGGCTTTTCTAAACTCGAAATTTTACTTCATGCTCAATCTAGGAGTGGAAAACACTCATATGCATACGCTTTTTTTAAAGAGTTCACTTTGAAGCTTAAAATGAGTGTTTTCCACTCCCAGACTAAGCATGAAGTAAAATTTCGAGTTTAGAAAAGCCTGAAAATTTGGTTTGGTCGCGTAGCGCGAAGCGCGGAGCGGCCAAACCAAATTTTCAGGCTTTTCTAAACTCGAAATTTTACTTCATGCGCCACGCGTATTAAACACTGAAAGCACTGAAATATTATGAACGAATAAACTTCGCTTGAAATCAACGTCTTATACGCGTGGTGCATGAAGTAAAATTTCGAGTTTAGAAAAGCCTGAAAATTTGGTTTGGTCGCTCCGCGCTTCGCGCTACGCGACCCAACCAAATTTTCAGGCTTTTCTAAACTCGAAATTTTACTTCATGCTCAACCTAGGAGTGGAAAGCACTGCATACGCTTTTTTTAAAGAGTTCACTTTAAAGCTTAAAACGAGTGTTTTCTACTCCCAGACTAAGCATGAAGTAAAATTTCGAGTTTAGAAAAGCCTGAAAATTTGGTTTGGTCGCTCCGCGCTTCTCGCTACGCGACAAAACCAAATTTTTAGGCTTTTCTAAACTCGAAATGTTACTTCATGCTTAGTCTGGGAGTGGAAAACACTCGTTTTAAGTTTAAAAGTGAACTTTTAAAAGAAAGCGTATGCATATATATATATCTAATAGAAAATTCCCTGTATGTATAATTAAAATAAAAATTCGTTGTATTAAGGACTCGAAATTTTACTTCATGCTCAACCTGGGAGTGGAAAACACTCGATTAAACTTGAAATTGACCGTTTATAAGAAAACAACGAATATTTAAAAATCTACAACACGTAATTGGGATATGTATACTTAAAAGAAAAAATTCACAAGAAATTATGATTTAAACCTTTTCTAAAAGAAAGAACACTAATATACTCGCGACCTAAACAGTATGACATTGTCGTGTAACGTCAAAATTTGACACAACTAGGAATAATCGTTGTAGATACAAATGTCGACATACTCTCTAAAAAATTTGAACCACACATTCCACACCAATGAGTCATAGGACATCTCTTCCGAATTCCACTATATGGCTGGTTTTGCATCTAGGCGACTCAAATATTAGCCAAATCCAACTATCGATATTCAAAACATGTCTATTGTGTAATAATTGTATATTCTAACAACCCCATCAGATCAGAATAATATAAATAGATCTCTAATTTTAAGCAACAGCAGTGTAATCGTCTGTAAAAGATCTAAAGTCAAATTATTCATTTACAAACAAAAGACAATCTAAAATTATGCACCAAATATTCATCTTAAACAGAGGGTCAAACAAAGTCCACTTTACATACAAACAGCCGCACGCGTCATTAAGCAAAGAAATCAGATTACACCCTCTAATAAATAAAGCGATTCCAATTCGATACACACCGCGCGCTCAATCCGATCCAATCAAACAAAATTATGTTGTTTAATCATCATAGAGAGAAGCGCGCCCTTCGCATTTATTTTCTGATTCGCAGCCTGAATACACACGCTTGTTTATTCCACATGAAAATAAACAAGCCGCGCAATTAAATAATCGCCAGACTTCAATACATTCCGTTAATTAATTTCGTAATTTTATTCGCTAAATTTTCGCGTCAACAAATTAAAATTAAACTTTCCAGCCAAGTGTGTGTGTTTATTCAACGCTATCGTTGGAAAAAAAATATATGCTTTACGTGGAGTTGCGTTTGTGTAAAACGGTTCTAAATGTTGATGTTCGTGAAATATTAATCAGAAAGTTTCTATTTACTCTTAAGCCTTTTCGTGGTTAGTTTGATATTTATTCAATTATTTACTTTCTCGTTAATGAATTATTTAATGCAAATGTAATGAATAATTCCGTGCTTTGTAAACATTCTGTTTTTGTATTTAAATTAGTTGATGGCAACGTCAATCAATACAGCGTTTTAATTATTTTAATATGTATTCTATACTGTAGTTGAAGCAGTACAACTACAGTATAGAAAACATATTAATATAAATAAAAAAACCTCTATTGGTTCATGTTGCCATCAACTAATTTAATTTCTTGAATTAATTTCTTATCTGGCACTTGGTGAAACATATTAGAATATGTAAAGTTATTTAAATTAAAAACACTTGGTATTGTTTCACAAATTAAAACTAATTTAAATACAAAAACAGAATGTTATACAAGGAATTTATTTAAGTATACTTAAAAATTGCAAATAATTGCGGTGTAAGTGACGAATAATTAATTTTGAAAAATTCCTGCTTAAAAGTTAAGGTTGCGGTTTACTAGAGTGAGATTATACTATGGCTCAGCCATTTGCTAGAGTGAAATAGATCTATATTTCTATTTCCAGCATAATAAGGGAAATGTAATATATCGTGGACATTTTGAATAATGAATGTTGAGCTGATTAAATGCAGAATGTAAGGACACCCTTGTATTTTACGTAGTACAAGTTTTTGATGACTAAAGAGTAAATAAATGACCCAAAAAATAGCTATTTTTAGAATTTCTTTTTTACAAAAAAACTAAATATCTTAATCGTTTTAAATTGGTGACAGTAAAATCCCCAAGTTTTAGGATTATTTTGATGTATCATGTAATATTGTTCCATAATCAGAACATGAATGGGGCTCGAACTAATGACTACCATAAACTTAGGATTTTAACCATAATAAATCGCAACTTCAAGTCATGTTTCCATCATAGCAAATTCCCCGTTAAGGCTATTAATGATTTCGATAGCTAACGCCATCTAATGCGTCATAGTGGCATCGTCAGTGACACGAATGCACAAAGTGCATGTACAGGTCACTGTTTCGTCCACGAGCGAGCAGAACTCTGTTTGTGAAACCAGAAAACAAATATCAAAATTGAATTTGTGCTCAGTATTCTGGCACCAGGTACCCACAGACGCGTTTCGGACTTCAAGGTCCTCTTCAGTGTGGTCCCGACCCAGTGCTTTTTTCCCCGTTAAGGATTTTATGACTTATATCTATCTTGTGACACTTTATCTGATGCGAAATTAAATTTCCTGTTTATTTTATTTATTAGAGGAAATTTAATTTTGCATCAGGTAAAGTGTAACAAGAATAAACTCATGTTTATTTTTAACTAGCAACCCAAAAATATAAAAATATATAGGGTGTTCTATTTAAAATAGGGAAGTTGGTGTTTACTTCCTGTATAACCGCAAGGCCGCCATATTTAGCAATAATTTTGGGTTGTGAAAAATTTAATTCTGAACAACTTTTATTTGAAACTTTTTTTGCTATTTTCAACGATACGCCCACTATAGACCGATTTCCGCTTAGTGACTCACCCTGTATATTATAATTATTAGTAAACATAAAGAAAATTTACATAAAGAAAAATTGAGTTTTTCAATAGTTTGCAGAATATTTACAAAATATAAAAACGATTTAAAATTAATATCGACCTTCTGCAAAAATGTTGTCTCGTTGAGACAAGTCTCCAAATATTCATTGAAACAATTAGTAAGACACATTTTTGTAGATTGCGTAAATAATTGAACTTTTATTATTTTAAAGTATTCTATAACCAAGTACTGTCAATTTTCAATTTCATACTTATTTTATAGTTATTATGTCTTAGGTTTTATATGTCAATTCCTAAAGCGTGTAACCAAATTAAATTAAAAAAAAAAGATTGAATTATAGCATTCTAGAGATTTTTGTTTTATTGAACATACGATATTAAGAATGTGGAAAAGTGACTCAAACTAAATTTCTTGTATTTTTCTTACGATTATTTATAAAATATTTACAAAAATTTAATTTTTGCTGTTTTTCGATATACCTCCGTTAATATTGATCCATCATATCTCAGCAGTATATATTTTCAACTTTACTTGAAATCAGTGTTTATACGCGTGGCGCATGAAGTAAAATTTCGAGTTTAGAAAAGCCCCGTGAAAATTTGTCTCGGGTCGCTGCGCGACCCTCGACAAATTTTCTACGCGGGGCTTTTCTAAACTCGAAATTTTACTTCATGCTTAGTCTGGGAGTGGAAAACACTCGTTTAAAGCATCAAATTAAACTATATTAAAAAACAACGAATATCCGAACATTTAAAGATTATGCATATGTTGTTTTTACATACATTTCACAATATTTTAGTATTTTATACGCGTGGCGCATGAGGTAAAATTTCGAGTTTAAAAAGCCCAGAAAATTTGTCTCGGGTCGCTTTAAACGAGTGTTTTCCACTCCCAGACTAAGCATGAAGTAAAATTTTGAGTTTAGAAAAGCCCCGTGAAAATTTGTCGAGGGTCGCGCAGCGACCCGAGACAAATTTTCGGGGCTTTTCTAAACTCGAAATTTTACTTCATGCGCCACGCGTATAAAACACTGATTTCAAGTGAAGTTTACTCGTTCACAATATTTCAGTGCTTTCAGTGTTTAATATGCGTGGCGCATGAAGTAAAATTTCGAGTTTAGAAAAGCCTGAAAATTTGGTTTGGCCGCT
This sequence comes from Philonthus cognatus, assembly GCA_932526585.2. NCBI lineage: Eukaryota > Metazoa > Arthropoda > Insecta > Coleoptera > Staphylinidae > Philonthus > Philonthus cognatus. Next base: position 48,419,347 of record OW052247.1, on the reverse strand, counting down.
CCGCGCTTCGCGCTACGCGACCAAACCAAATTTTTAGGCTTTTCTAAACTCGAAATTTTACTTCATGCTTAGCCTGGGAGTGTAAAACACTTGTTACAAGCTTCGAATTGAACTCTTAAAAATTAACGAATTTATATACTAGAAAGAAAAATTCCTTGTGTATATATAACCTTTATTTGGCATAAAAAAATACATCTTATCTTGAACAAGTTTCTAATCTTTTACGTGGTGAAACATATTAAACTATGATTAAAAAAAACACTTGGTTAAATTTCACCAATATTAATAAATACCCTCGACAAATTTTTTACGCGGGGCTTTTCTAAACTCGAAATTTTACTTCATGCTTAGTCTGGGAGTGGAAGACACTTGTTAGCCTAAAATATATCACAGCTGTCAAAATATGTGTCATAACTAATACAAAGAATAACAAAAACATGACCATCATTATAATTCAATTTAAACTTTTGTCAAGTTGATATGATGGACTAAATGTTTGCTGAATCTGACTAGTGTATAAATGTCAATGTCAATAACCGGCCGAGACGGTCTTTTTGTAATTGTTTTAATTATTTTTATCTTCCTATTTTTAGCGAACAAATAAAAAACGTTATTTTGACGTAATGTATTATTTTAATCAAAGGTGGATCTATATACATTTTGACGTATACCGTCGACAATTATCAATTTAGTTTATACAGCCAATCTTTTCGAATGACAGTCGATAAATTGTGGTCAACAGTCAGTATACCGGCTGTTCTAAATTATTGGGCCACCATTGATAACTTTCTTATCTTTGGAGCTATGAAGTCGGTTAAATTAGCAATTAGCAATTTTTTTACGTACATTACAGTGGTGTAAACAGAAAAACAAGTGAATCTCAGGTTTTTGATTTATTCGCTAAAACAACTTTATTTTTAAATGGGATGCTCTGTATATATTGACATATTTCGAAAGAGAAAAAATATACAAACATAGAAGGCTTGATAATGAAGGTTTAAATTAAATTACACTTGGTTTGTTTCACAATTTGTTACTTTACTATTTACTCGACTAGTTTCGCGTTTTACAGCATTATCAGGAGTGAATTACAAAAGATACCGACAAGCTTATATATGGTCAGGTAATAAGGGATTTTAAAATTTATATATAAGCTTGTCGGTATCTTTTGTAATTCACTCCTGATAATGCTGTAAAACGCGAAACTAGTCGAGTAAATAGTAAAGTAAAAAATTGTGAAACAAACCATGTGTAATTTAATTTAAACCTTCATTATCAATATTTAAAAATGTTTCACCAAGTGATAAGTGTGAAAATTATTCAAGAAATATAAAAGGCTTAATAAATGATTATCCTAAAATGAAATTGCCAATTATTAGTTGCAGAATACTTCAAACATTAAAAGTGCGATTCTTTTCGCAATCTAGAACAAGTTAGTCTTACAAAGACTATATCAAACACTCATTGAGACAACTACTTCCCGGGCTAATACCCCGACGGACATTGAATTACACAACAAGTGTTTGCTGTTACATACAGTAACCTACTGCAAATGTAACAATTTGGGTCAAATTATTTAGGCCATCTATAGACGCGTTTCGAGATTTATCTCTCATCAGTATAGCTTTGCCATTCCCTCTAAACAATTTGACACCTTAGACTGGCGGTCACATCGCCGTTCAAACATACGTATAAATGAAATTGCCAATTCTTGGTTGCAGGATACTTTAAACATTAAAAGTGCGTACAACAAGGTAGTCTTACAAAGACTATATTAAACACTCATTGAAACAACTATTTGTAGGGGTATTAGCTCGGGTAGTAGTTGTTTCAATGAGTGTTTGATATAGTCTTTGTAAGACTAACTTGTTGTAAATTGCGAAAAAGAATTCTAACTTTTAATCCTAAAATGTGACTGAAAAAATGTTTTTTTTTTCTACAGTTTACTCAAATTTATGATTGTGCATGTATTTGAAGTAATTACTTATTTCTCGTTATGACAAAATGGCATGGCAAAATTAGGATAATACATAAGGTTTGTTTATCGCCATTTTGATTTCGACTAGGTAATCCTGTTATAAAATATGCAAAATGTTAATGGCTCAGACCTCCTTTATCTTTAACTTTAAGAGAATCAATTGTTTAGACTTTCTTGTTTATGTATTTTTGCTCCTTCTAAATATGTCAAAATATACAGAGCATTCCTTTAAAAGAAATGTTGTTTTTGCAAATAATTAAAAAATCTGATGTTCACTTGTTTTTCTGTTTACACCATTGTAATCTAGGTAATATTACTAATTTGCTAATTTAATCGACTTCGTAGCTTCAAAGATAACAAAGTTACTAATGGTAGCCTGATAATTTAGAACACCCTGTATAGTCGACATATTTGATATACAGTCAATGTTCTCAAATGATAGTCGATATAATAAAATCGGTATTTGTTTAAAGGGTACAGATAAATTTGTTTTTTTTTTTTTATCAGAAAGTAAGTTTGGTTTAATTTCCAATAAATATAAACTTCTATAAATAAAAAATGGGTTATCTAATATTATTCAAACTACTAACAGAGAAGACTTTCTGTTAGTAGTTCTAATAATAAATAAAACACTGTTTATCACTTTGTTTGTATAACAATTGGTTTATTTGGTGACTATAGTTTCGATACTACACGTATCATTATCAAACCATTAGTAACAAAAAACTACAAAGGAACATTATTTATATTTGCTAATTTTCTAATAACAGCGTTAAAGAGGGGGGTGTATTTAAGGTCAAGCTGGTCGTTAATTACGGGAATTTCCCGATTAGCGCGGGCTCTGTGAATCTCCAAAGACTCCAGGAGGTCCATCTTCTAATAATATTAGATGACACATTTTTATAAATTATGAACAATTTAGTAACTAAACTTTAGAACAAAAGTTTTAGGTTTCTGACTAACGCTCTGTTAACGTTCTGTTAACAAAGCCTTATTCAATCTATAGGGTCAAATGACAATTAAATTGACTATATCATAGCATTTTTACTGTAAATCACTGTTCTTCAATCGTACTTTTGTAGATTCTCATTTCTCGATTATAATTATAATGTCATACCGTGCGATCGTTTAAATTATGATTTAGAGTAGGCGGCATTTTTTTGTGCGGTTGCCCAAAACTCTAGTTGATTGATGGAATAAATTTGAGGTTTGTGTTAACAGTCGGTAGTTCCAATCTAATTTAAAATTCAAAGCCTACTCTAAATCATATTTTAAATGATCGCACTGTATTTGTCTTTTCCCGACGAAACACGTGATGTTGGCGTAAAAGACATCAGTGCAAAAATTGACGCAAAATGTCTACAATTGTCAAACTAGTTATTAGAATAAAATAGAATAATTTCTTCAATTTGGTTCTCATTAATGACTTGATAAAACATGTTTACAATATTGATAATTAAATAAAAGTCACTTGGTTTAATGGTTTCATTACTCCTTGAGAATGACGATAAGTCGAAACTAGTCGGAGAGAATAAAAAATAGTAGTGAAACACACCAAGTGACTTTTATTTAATTATCAATATAGAATAATTTATTGATGTTTAAAATCACAAATCATACACATGTCATAACAAAAACAGCTTTTAAAAAAATTGACATAAGTCGGCATCAGCCGACATTAGTACATTGTGTCATTTTACAGAAATCGGCGTCAGCCGACATTAGTCTAATGTGTCAACTTGACATAAGTCGACGCCAGCCGACATTTAGCCCATTGTATCAACTTGACACGAGTTTAAATTGAACTATAATGATGATCATGTTATTGTTTTTCGTTATGACACTTAGGACATACGTTTTGACAGTTGTGATATGTTTTAAACTAACGAGTGTCTTCCACTCCCAGACTAAGCATGAAGTAAAATTTCGAGTTTAGAAAAACCTGAAAATTTGGTTTGGTCGCATAGCGCGTAGCGCTATGCGACCAAACCAAATTTTCAGGTTTTTCTAAACTCGAAATTTTACTTCATGCGCCACGCGTATAAAACACTGATTTCAAGTAAAACTGAAAATATATACTGTTGAGATGTGATGGATCAATATTTACCGGGATACAAGTAAAAAATGCAAACATTACTTTTTTGTGAATATTTTAATAATAATAGGAAAAGTAGGTAGAGTTCTATTCAAGAAAAACGCGTACAACTACTGAACCTTATTTCGAAAGTGTTTCGCTAATTTTGTTTTAATTGTTTTTAACTTTATCAGTACGTTATTAAATTTGAAACGTTTACCATAGCAACCACTTGAATTCTAACCCACATTAACAATATAAAACGCTAACTGTACAGTTGCAGGAGAAAATAACTAGTACAGTAAAATATTTACTTATTTGAACTGGACTCCCTCTGATTTTTCTAATTGTCAATCAAATTGATAAATCTGCGGAAATGTCTAAACGAAATTTAATTAACGTCGACATGCCTCAACTGACTGAAACGCAAAAAGCGATAATAACGACTCGTTTAGAGACGCTTTTAGCATTAGAGACATTGCTAATGAAGTGCATGTCAACAAAAGCACCGTCTTGTTGGACAAGAAAAAAATTGTTGTTAACCTGTACAGGACAAGTTTGTTTTACAAGAAAAAAAATACGAGATTTTAGAAGTAGCTAAAGCTTCCTGCTGTACTAGTTTTTATCTCTCGCAAGTGTACGTATTTTTATCGAAAAAAAAATCATTTGAGAGACTTCCATATTGATAATATTTAAATAATTATACAGTGCTATTGTTTAAATTATGGTTTAAACTACGCGGCCTTTTTTTACAGTTGCCCAGAATGCAGAATTTAATGATGGAATAAATTTGAGGTTATGGTAAACAATGTGTTAACAGTCAGTAGTGCCAATCTAATTTAAAATTCAAAGCCTACTCTAAATCAGGTTTTAAATGATCGCACGGTATCTTTAACAGAGAAAGTGCTAAGATGGACAGATCACAATTTTTTTATTGGTATTATCCTTTCCTCAACCCTCAGATATGTGGGCCCGCCAGACAACCTGGCCTGGGGGCTTAGGACGTTGGAGCCATGGAAATAATTGCTGTGAACTTAGAAAACGCATAGTCTTTTAAAAATAAAGTGACAGTTTGCGAAAATTGGGACTTTCCATTCGTATATTTAAATTTCGTCAGATGTTTGTCACTTATGCCGCAAAAGAATTTCGTTGTCTGTTTTGTAAACGCTGCTCTAAACATATCATTAAATCTAGCATCTGGCACGTGGGAATAATTACAGATTATATTGTTAACCTGAAGCAGGATTATCAAAGTACTTATAAATGAATTTAATCCGTTTTCCCTTTAATTAACTTTCATATGCAATTCCCATTGAATTTTATAAATGGGTGTGAATCAAGTGAATCACCGCGCCACGTGCATTAATAATTCAACTCGGCGAGATTTGCTCGTGACGAAAGAGAACCATACGGAACACGAAGCGGTCGGGGGGGAGGGATGATGAAAGTAAAGCGGAATTAAAAAGTAATCCGGTGTGTGCGGTCGTGTCGCCGGAAAAGAGGTAAAACGGGAGGTGGGAAACTGCCGGAGGGCAAAAAGGGGGTCGATGTCCTGCGGTGCACATCACTAAAAAATTCATGAGACAAAACCGACTTCATCGCCAAATTACACCCTTTCAGCCTTTCAGACAGGACAGGCCAGACTGACCGAACCCACCCCTCGGCCCCCCCCCAGCGGACCCGCAGTAACGCCGGCCCGGGTGATTCACGTCAAATCCGCGCTGCTTTCATGCTATTCAGGTGTCACTTATTTTATTTTTTGTCGGGGTTCATTTTTTTGCTCGCTTCTGTTCGTTATGTAATAACTTTGACATCAATTTGCATTCAGGTGGATGATATAATATGCACACGAGGGTTTTATTCAATGGGAATTTGAATAAGTGTGTGATTTTGAAAAATTAGAAGACCTCTATGTGAGTGGCCTTAATATCCCTTCGAACTTTGTGAATTATTATATCAAAGAAATAATGTTGAATTCTATATCCAAGGGAAACACAGTGGAAGACTTTGTACGAAAGATAGGTATTTATAATCAGTGCAAAAGTATTTTTTAAAGTAAATATTTAAAGAGTTTAAACACGAGTAATATTCTAAATAACTATAGTAGAATTTGGGAAAGATGTCCTATGACTCATTGATGTAGAATGTGTGGTTCAATTTTTTTAGAGAGTATATCGAGAGTTATATCTACAACGATTTTTCCTAGTTGTGTAAAATTTTGATGTTACATGACAATGTCATACTGTTTAGGTCACGGATATATTAGTGTTCTTTCTTTTAGAAAAGCTTTAAATCATAATTTCTTGTGAATTTTTTCGTTTGAGCATACACATCCCAATTACCTGTTGTGGATTTCTAAATATTTGTTGTTTTCTTAACAGAGGTCAATTTGAAGTTTAAACGAGTGTTTTCCACTCCTAGGTTAAGCATGAAGTAATATTTCAGGCTTTTCTAAACTCGAAATTTTACTTCATGCTTAGTCTAGGAGTGGGAAACACTCGTTTTAAGCTTCAAATTAAACTTTAAAAAAAACATGCGTATGCATATGCTTTTGTGATTCCAGTCCAAAAGAACCCGATCAAAGCTTTTGAGTTGCTGTTTTTTGCGATATTCGGACAAACCAGCACGAACAACCTTAAAACCGATGGCTGGGAGTCCAACCATAATAACCAGCCGATCTAGACCGAAAACCTGTTTAAGTTGGTTTTTGGGATTTATATGTTGGTATCCGTCGTCGTTTTAATTAATCTGCTTATTGCTATGATGACTGATACCTACCAGCGCATACAGGTAACCCCCTGCATGCTAATTAACTTGAACAAAGCAACCGAACACGCCATGCAACACATGAGAATGACACCGTTGTTGTTGTTACCATATTATTGTATACATTAAAAAAAACAATTAAACTCAAATACAAAATAAATTATAGCGCAGTTCTGTTGGGCTGGATCATTACAAAACCCTCTCACACTTTCCATTATTACTCTATAAACAAACAAAAACTTTCAAATAAACAAAATCAAAACCTCGCTCTATAGTTCACGTTTCCGCACTTGAACCATTTATTTTGTCAATTGATTAGTCTGCTTTGGAAAGGAAAACGCTTGCCACGTGCGCAGCCGCACAACAGGATAAGTAGAGCTGAAAACACACTCTAACTCAACAATCAGATTCATTAGATTTACCATCAAGTATGTAGATTTACCAGTTGACTGGTAAGCAACGGAAGTAGCTTAGAATCCGGTAAAACTAACACTAACGTTAAGAACTGGTTAATTTCACATTTGCCGCCAGGTAAATCTGTTGAATCCAACCTCCAATGTAACCTGAAAGACATTTTAACTAAAGAAACATTTCACCAATGTTATATCAATGAACTTTTACAATCAAACGTTGCATGTTGCAAAAATGTTAATTTTATTTTATTATGAAACGTTCGAACGTTCCACAGCATAGCTTAACCCATTAAGCGCCATTGATGCAATAACGCAATATTATTAATTTTTTGGTATCAAATTGATAGCTTAGTTAATTTGAAACATTGTATTTTTTGACCTGACTTGAGACTATGTAGAAAAATGTAAATATTTTGTTATTTAAATATTTCGACCAATCGTTATTTAAAAAAAATGTTTTTAGTGTAATTCTAACTTCACAATATTTTAGTGTTTTATACGCGTGGCGCATGAAGTAAAATTTCGAGTTTAGAAAAGCCTGAAAATTTGGTTTGGCCGATCCGCGCTTCGCGCTACGCGACCAAACCAAATTTTCAGGCTTTTCTAAACTCGAAATTTTACTTCATGCGCCACTGGTACAAAACACTGATGCAATGTAAAGTTTAGTGGTGTGTCTTAAACTTTGTAATATGTCAGTGATTTGTACCGGTGGCGCATGAAGTAAAATTTCGAGTTTAGAAAAGCCTGAAAATTTGGTTTGGCCGCTCCGCGCTTCGCGCTTCGCGCTACGCGACCAAACCAAATTTTCAGGCTTCTCTAAACTCGAAATTTTACTTTATGCTTAGCCTGGGAGTGGAAAACACCCGTTTAAATCTTTAAATTAAATTCTTTTAAAAACAACGCATGCTTTTGTATACTTAAAAGAATTTAATTTGAAGATTTAAACGGGTGTTTTCCACTCCCAGGCTAAGCATGAAGTAAAATTTCGAGTTTAGAAAAGCCTGAAAATTTGGTTTGGTCGCGTAGCGCGAAGCGCGGAGCGACCAAACCAAATTTTCAGGCTTTTCTAAACTCGAAATTTTACTTCATGCGCCACGCGTATAAGACACTGATTTCAAGCAAAGTTTACTCGTTCACAATATTTCAGTGCTTTCAGTGGTTAAAACGCGTGGCGCATGAAGTAAAATTTCGAGTTTAGAAAAGCCTGAAAATTTGGTTTGGCCGCTCCGCGCTTCGCGCTACGCGACCAAACCAAATTTTCAGGCTTTTCTAAACTCGAAATTTTACTTCATGCTTAGTCTGGGAGTGGAAAACACTCGTTTTAAGCTTCAAATTGAACTCTTTAAAGAAAGCGTATGCATATGTATTATACCACTTAAACTCACATTTAAAACGATTGTGCACATTAATTAAAATGACTTGTCGCTGGGTATTTGCAGATTTAGTTTACGAAGACATTGTCAAAATGTGACGACGTTAAACCTTAAAATTTTAAAGCTGCATACCGGAATATACGTTTTTGCATGTTCCATCTAAAAACCATAGCAGATATATTATGACGTTTTCTGTCTCTTTTTACACAAGTAATCTGATGACATCAAACTATTTTCGTATTACATGTATTAGTGCAGAAAGCAATACAAATCAAGAAAACCATGGGACACCTCTCGTGAATCGTACCTTATATTGTAAATAGTTATTACTATACAGGGAATGTTTTTTTAAGTATACATATTCCAATATATACGGTGTACATTTTCAGGCAATCGTTGATTCTTAAAAAGTTCAATTTGAAGCTTATAACGAGTGTTTCCAATCCTCGACATTTTACTTCATGCTTAGTAAAATGTCAAGTTTAGAAAAGCCTGAAAATTTGGATTAGCCGGCGCGGAGCAAAGCGAGTCTTGCCGGAAAATTGTATAAAACACTGAAATATTGTGATGTTCAAAATATATCGCTCGTATTTTTGATTGACACTTTAATAAACTAAAACTATTTATCTCGTCTAAACGAATCTCTTGCTCTTATGTGCTTTGAGGTCCCTTTAATCTTAACATATAATTTATTTTTACATAGTCCTTTCAATATTATTAAGTTTTTCTATTTGAAAACTAATTTCTGATCAACTTTTTAGGAACCTATTAATTTCAGGAAATTCTATTCCTTTATAAGAAAATTATATTCATTTTACAAACAGGAGATGCGATTTAAAGTTTTTGATACATTTTATTTCTATACAGCGAGAGAGTTGAAATTACTTTAGTATTTACATTTCCATCTCAAAGAAATGTTACTTATGAATTTTCCTCTGAAGCTTCTCGCCAAGGATGGATGATAATTAGAGCGTATAGTTTGGTGCGAGCGGGAGATTATGTCAAGGGTTGGCCGGAGAGCGTTTTTCTTGTTCTTTTGGTCTTTTCCTCTTTTACTGGGCGAGGATGATGTATGGTCGGCAGCTATACGTTCCGCCCGATACGTTTGTTTTCCATTTTCCCACAACCCCGACTCGACTCGACCCTTTCTCCAGGATCACTCCATAATTCCCCCGGATTCCATCAAAGAATCTATTACAGCCCAACCAGCCCACCTCCCAACACACACTAGAGCTTCAGAAATAGATTTGATTTATTCGAGACAATAGTTAAGCTGGAAGATAATGATTTTAATAACACAAAGGACAAAGACAAAGTAAATCAATTTTTACGAGGCATCTTTGCGAAAATTATTAAATCTATACTCAGGGTCGCACTATGCCATTCCGGATTCATATCAGCAGTAAAGCCGTGCAGCAGTAAAGTCAAAAGTTGTTCCGATTGCGTTATTTAATTTATTTCATTGCCGTGAATTTGCATGCAGGACGGATAAGAGGGACCTTGTCGCGCCAAATAGTGCATCCTGTCTCTGGATATTAGGTAAACATTTAGCATACAGATTTAATAACGGAAGTATCCGGGTGCACTCTTTGTCTGCGCGGAGGTGGGATCCACCCAGCCTCATGAATGTATTCATGCTGTCGCCAGGACCTAGACAACAATCCCCCATTTCCCCCGAAAAATAAATTCATACCCTTAACAGATGAAGAAATCCCCGCGCTCGTTTGTTCGAGGAGGGTGGAAGTAATTAAAAATTCCTTCCTTTTCAATCGCGATACAAGAGAAGAGGAAAAGGAAAGCCTGTCGTTTTCTTTTAATTTTGGCCTGGGCCTTCATTAGACGAAAAATAAGGGATGGAAGTGGAGGAATAAATGAGGTGTTGAAGTGCGCGCCTTATTAACGAGGTGCTCTCGGTTGCGCTGGATAAGGCCCTTTGCCGGGGGTCTGGATAAGGGTCCGTGGTTTTCGGTCTGTCCGTCCGCCTGTGTGCTGACTACTGGACCCTTAACTACCTTCTTTCCTTATTGATCCCGGGGACCTTTTCCTCCTCCGGCTGCGAACTCAGCATCTTCGATTTGTGGCTAGGAAAAAAGTCGCCTGCTCGGGAATTGGGCTTGTGTGTGCAAATCATTTATCCTCCAGCTTGTCTCCAGAAAGATATCATCATGTTCAATCAGAGAATATAATTTAATACCTTCTCTAATTACAAAATTGACTATCTTTATTAGCAATGTTACCAATTGTCATGAAACTAACAAATATCTAAAATATGGATGTACTTTACTAATATATTTTTGCAGATATAAACGAAACAAAAAATTCGTAAAATATGTACATAGCATACAATTTTCTAGCTTGGCACTGTATAAAATAACTTGTCATTGTTAAAAAAAGACTAATTTAAATTATTTATACATGTATGTATGAATTTTTTATTTTAAATATACATTTTTCAGATACATACGCTGTAAAATTTCAAGCATTCATTGCTTTTTTACAAACGTTCAATTTGAAGTTTCGAACGAGTGTTTCCACTCCTTGATTAAGCATGAAGTTAAATTTCGAGTTTCAACAGCTTTAAAATTTGGTTTGGTGCACCAAACCAAAATTTCAGTTGAAAATAGTCATCAGCTTAATCTGTTACAAGGAATTTTATACATATTTTATACATATGCATACGCTTTTCTGAAAGAGTTCAATTTGAAGCTTGAAACGAGTGTTTTCCACTCCCAGACTAAGCATGAAGTAAAATTTCGAGTTTAGAAAAGCCTGAAAATTTGGTTTGGTCGCGTAGCGCGAAGCGCGGAGCGGCCAAATCAAATTTTCAGGCTTTTCTAAACTCGAAATTTTACTTCATGCGCCACGCGTATTAAACACTGAAAGCACTGAAATATTGTGAACGAGTAAACTTCGCTTGAAATCAGTGTCTTATACGCGTCGCGCATGAAGTAAAATTTCGAGTTTAGAAAAGCCTGAAAATTTGGTTTGGCCGCTCCGCGCTTCGCGCTACGCGACCAAACCAAATTTTCAGGCTTTTCTAAACTCGAAATTTTACTTCATGCTTAACCTGGGAGTGGAAAACACTCGTTTATACCTCAAATTGACTTATTTTAAGAAAACAACAAATATTTAAAAATCTACAACACGTAATTCGGATATGTGTACTCAAAAGAAAAAAAACCCAAGAAATTATGATTTAAAAGATTTTCAAAAAGAAAGAACACTAATATACTCGCGACCTAAACTGTACCAAATTTCCAGGCGTTTCTAAACTCGGTATTTTAATTCATGCGCCACGCGTACAAAACACTAAATTATTGTAAAATTCAAAATCATATATATATTTTTAGTTTTTTAATTTCAAGTTGTCTAAATTACCCAATTTTTTTTAATACTGCTGCTTTCCCCAAAGCCTTACAAATAGTTATAATATACTGCTAAATCAGTATTAAAAATATACTGTTGAAGCAGGATTAAAAATATACTGCTAAACATGAATATTTTGAAATACACAATAATTCAGTATTGTACGCCTGGTGCATGAAGTAAAATTTCGAGTTTATATAAGGCTGAAAATTTGGTTCGCTTTGAAATACGCGACTAAACCAAATTTTCAGGCTTTCCTAAGCTCGAAATTTTACTTCATGCTTAACCAAGGAGTGGAACCACCTGTTAGTAGCTTCAAATTAAACTCGATATAAAAAAAACAACGAATGCCTCAAAATGCATACGCATCGAGATATCAATACTTGCACCTCACTGGCTTATTACAAAATACACTATTTAAATTCCTGGGAAATAAATATGCAATCATTTATCAGAGAACCCAAACACTTTCGAAATTATTTTTTCTGTAGATCTTTCAGGGTTTGTGGACAATTGTTATAAACTCGGAATTAGAGATTTCTCCACAGGAATTAATCACAGGGGGTTAAATCAGACTAGCATGCTCCTCTCAGGGAGATCAGCCGCATTACAACAAATGCATTAACGTCTTAGGTGTGTGGGTTGTGGCCCCATCTTGCTAAAACCACACACACATTGCATAGATCTTTGAGTGCAGGCTAAAAAACTCCTAAATCATTTTAGAATAAAATTCTAATAGACCTCTGCGGCAAAAGCTCGCTGTTCCCTCGACAAACGCATTTCTGGGACTAAAATTAATTAATATGGACACAAATTTCCCATCCAGGCCCTTCTATTGTCATTTTCCATATTTCTGTTGCTCTCACTTACTTCACTGCGTACTTTTCAAAAAAGGAAGTTCCCCCGCTCCACCCTGTATGTTCGAACGATGTTTATATTTCATTCTATTTCAAAAAGATTCGCATGCCAAATTGCATTTAAATACTGCTTAAATGTGTCCATGCGATAATATGTAAATGTGCTCTAACAGACATCAATACAAGTTTTTATTTATAACAAATGTTGCATTAGTTTTAATTAGCAATACAGTGTTATTAAAATAAAGGTACAGTTTTCAAACATTAATTTGTTCCAAGCTATAAAAGGTAGAACCATAATTCGAACGTTCCTGGATAGACAAAAGTTTAAAATTTCTGCCCAGGCAGAAGTTCCAACCACAGCCGCATTGGCGCTGTTGCGCGTCATTTTGATTGTTTGTAGTAAAATGGCGACACAACAAGAAAAAGCATTTCTTTCTAATTTTTATCTGTGGAGATACGTAAAAGTCCTTGTTTTTTTCCCCCCTACGCCTCACACTCTTGAAAATCTACGACAACGAATTATTGACGCTGTGAATTCGATAACTAGAGACCAGCTTATTCGTGTGTGGCAAGAAATGAGCCACCGTTTTGATATTTGTCGTGTAACACATAGTGCACATAATAAATGCATAAAAAATTGAAATTTTCTCTTTCCAGGAACATCGGAATTGTGTTTCTATCTTTTGTAGTTTGGAAGAAGTAATTGTTTGAAATATGTTCCTTCATTTTGAATATCCCTGTATTTAGAAGATTATTACTCTGTAATTGATGTAGGTACATACTTGAACTAAGTCTAGACTCAGGCATACGACTGATTCTGCGGTAAAATTAAATTTAATTTGGTGCTTACAATTTGTATACAAAACACACATCAATTAATATACAGGGTTATTTAAAAAGATGGACCCAATTTAATTAATTTGTATTTTATGAAGTATAAATTGGAAATAAACAATCTACATACTAATGAAAAGAGGAAGTTTTAAATTCTTTTAACACAGGTTATAAATGTTTAATGTGTCCCTTCTTTAGTGCTTACTTGTACTACAAATAAAACTGTCTTCTATTCGTGTGACGTCATCCTCTAATACACGCGTTCGCCCGGGCTGTTCCTTTGTAGACATCCAATTTGTTGAAATTGCTTAAACTAACGGCTTATGCTTTTCCTAGTTCGCAGTTCAATGCCGAATCGGAGACGAAATGCCCGCTGCACTGTAACTACATACAACTTACCTAGCGGCTGTTTACGCAACTATTACCGCCCTAGCGGTGGTAACAAAACTTTGAAACTTCCTTTTTATTTCGGTACGTAGATTGGGCCGGTATTCCTGATTGATCGAACGATCGGTCGCTCGCCAACTGTCAAATTCACATGGTGAATCCCTATTGAAATGACAGATATCATACGACCGAATCGTACGACCAATTTCGAAATACCGGCCTAGTGCATATACAATGTATATTTCGGGAAATCCAAATTAATTAAATTGGGTCCATAACTTTGAATAACTCTGTAGAATTCCTAAATGACGCTGGAAAAAAAATATACTTAAAGAACATTGTAAGTGCGATTATAAATGCCATCATATGAATCTTTCCACTTTTTTTAATAAAAATGTAATTTTGTATCCTATTAAAATATCAATAGTGCACATTCAACTCTCTCCTTTTTTCAAAAAGAAATATCGCATCTAGAATTACATATGTATGTGCTTCTGCGGCTTTGGTGGCGTTCGCAGAGGGTGCACACACACACACGTTGATAGATGGCCGCGCATGGACTTTACAGGGATTTTATTTATTGGCCGTTTCATTTGGGCCCTCGGCCACCTTGATGAATGTCCTGCCATGTATTACCGTGTCACCGCAACAGAGGACAGCTTTATTGGCAGCTCTCGACCACGGTTACCAACTTTAAAGCGAAATTTATTTCGACGCTATTGCACCAACGACCGCAGCACACCAGCACTAGCCTGGACAGTTTCGCTCACACCCTCTTTTTCGTCCGCTGCATGCACGACACATGGATTACCATCAAAATATATCCACTAAATATAAAAAGAAATTTAAAATAATCGCAAGTTATTATCACACATTGTTACAAAAAAGAAGTAGTACCATAACTTTATATCTGTATGTGAGAGGTAAACTACACCAAGTCATTTTTTTTAAATATACGTTTTCTATACAGTTGGAATCAGGACTTTTTACTCTACACTGCATTTTATTTAAGTATGGCCATAGGGATTTACATGGTAATAAATATTATACATCAAGTGAATTAAACACGATTTTATTCACGAAAAGATTTTTGATTTCACGAGCGCCTCGGCGCGAGTGAAATCATTTCTTTGAGTGAATAAAGGTGTTTAATTCACGTGGCGTATATATGTTTTTATTCAATTTTGACGAAATTGTAAAGAAAATGTACTTTACATTTATTTTTAAATAAATTTTTTAACTCACTAGTGACCTAAAAAAATTTTAGTTCACTAGTGAATAAAACCTTGTTTATTACGGTTGTTATGGAGTTAATAATGTCGATTTAAATTAACAAAATTGAATAAAAAATGTAACCCATGTTAACTTTTGTTGTGCAAATTTGAAACAATTTTTTGGTTTTATTAATAGATCAACATTTTTTTTTACAAAATGTACAATGCTAGAGGAACATAAACATGATAGATTTCTTAATTTTCGCGTTAAAATTAATAATACAAATAATTAAGCAAAAAATCAACTTGGCGAAAATATCATAATGTAAGTATTTGTTTTGCGAAACTTGAAAGCTAAAATAAAGAATTCTAACATGTTTATGTCTTTCTAACAATGAACATTTTTAGAGAAGTGTTTGATTTATTAATAAAAACAAAACATTGTTTTAAATTTCGACGACAACAAAAGTTAACATTGGGTACAATTTTTATCATGTAAATCCCTTACTTGGACTACAAACAAAACTGTCTTTTATTCGTCTGACGTCGTCCTCTGACACACGCGTTCGCCCGGGATTTTTCCTCTGCAGGGACATCCAATTTGTTGAACTTGCTTAAACCAACGGATTATGCTTTTTTTAGTTAAATAAAAACGATACCGTGCGTTTTATTTAAGTGTTATTTAAGTGGTGTAGTTTACCTCCCACATACAGATATATATTTTTTACCTGTTCATTCCACACACAACACATTTTCCAAGTAAGTTTATTTTAATTTTATTATTAATTTTTTTAAACGTCATAAGCAAAGCTATACTGAAGAGAGATAAATCTCGAAACGCGTCTATAGATGGCCTAAGACATTAGTTTTAATCTAAGTCCTTTCACTTCTAATTTGTTGCTATCTTTCCTTTCATTTTAAATTGTATTGTTAGTTGGTTTGAAGAGAATTTGACCTAAACGTTACATATACTTTAATAGAGCGTTGTAACAAATCAAATTAAATAAGATTTTAAATATTTCATTGTATAATTCAATATCCGGAGGTGTATTTGCACGGGAAGTAGTTGTTTCAATGGATATTTATCGATTCACTGATTATAGAGGCTTCTACTTCGTTATACATTGTTGAACATAAATAAAACACTGTTTATCACTGTGTTTGTATAACAATTGGTTTATTTGGTGACTATAGTTTCGATACTACACGTATCATTATCAAACCGTTAAACTAACGGTTTGATAATGATACGTGTAGTATCGAAACTATAGTCACCAAATAAACCAATTGTTATACAAACAAAGTGATAAACAGTGTTTTATTTATGGATATTTATCGTCTTAAATTGTCTTATTAATTAAGACACTGTTTGCATTTTCACGAATAGTTTTTTCGTAATTTTATATATTATATTTTTTATATTAGTAGGAGCATTAGCCTGGCTTTGGTAACAAAACTGCATCGAATTATAGTTTATTATCATTTCATCTAATTAAAAATTGTTTAAATTTCAAAATTATTTACTATCGATTAAACACCGATGTTTTTATTAACACCACAACAGGAACAAAAAAAAACTTATTTTCTCTCCGCCAGAGATAGATTAGTCGGGTCGGTGGCTTTATAAAATATGATTTCGTCCTATTATGATTGTAGATTTTTTATTGTTATTGCAACTTTTGGAACAGTTCGGAATCAATCATTCACAGACGATTAATCCGGTGGCGTCGTTTGTTATTGTTGTTTTATTAACCGGGGCGCGCAGAAATATCTATGTGTATATAAAAATGCTTTATACATTTTTCGGAGGCGCGAATAGTTGTGAAGTTTCGGACGCTGTTGACCCGCCCGCACAAACAGAGAACACAAGAAGCATTTGAAAAGATAATATTACGACATAAATCTCGCCCGGGTCCGCTGGGATTTTTTCCTCCTCTTGCTCCGCTGGCCCAGAAATACAGGAAGGACGAAAAGGAAAAAATATATGTATGGGGTAAAAAAAAATAAGTTACGATGTATTCAGAACGTGTTATCGAATAAAAAGGGCTTATCGTGATATTTCAAAATACACGCGTGAGGTTTGTTGCTGATTCGAGATGATAACCATGACCTGGGTTGACAATATTTGAAAAAATACTCAATCAATATTTGTGATAGTTTTCTAAACAAAATACGACTTTAGGAAACTTCGCCAATACATGACAATCGCGTCAAAAATATTATATTTGGTACCAAGTGCTTAAATCAAAGTTTACACACCAGTAACCAACACGAATGGCAATTATTACGATCAGTATAAAGAAATGGTATATTTTACAGGAAATTTCTCTAATAGATATACATATCCCAATGCATGCGCTGCAGAAATGTTCTGGCTTTAATCGTTTTTTAAAAGCGTTCAATTTGAAGGGTCTAACGAGTGTTTCCACTTCCTGATTACACAAGAAGTATATTTTTGAGTTTAGAAAAGCCTTAAAATTTGGTTTGGTCCACCAAACCAAATTTTCAGTTGAAAATAGTCATCGGATTAATCTTTTAATACAGCGAATTTTTCTTTTAAGTATACATACAGGGAATTTTATTTATGCATATGCTTTGTTAAAGAGTTCAATTTGAAGCTTAAAACGAGTGTTTTCCACTCCCAGACTAAGCATGAAGTAAAATTTCGAGTTTAGAAAAGCCTGAAAATTTGGTTTGGTCGCGTAGCGCGAAGCGCGGAGCGGCCAAACCAAATTTTCAGGCTTTTCTAAACTCGAAATTTTACTTCATGCGCCACGCGTATTAAACACTGTATGCATTGAAATATTGTGAACGAGTAAACTTCGCTTGAAATCAGTGTCTTATACGCGTGGCGCATGAAGTAAAATTTCGAGTTTAGAAAAGCCTGAAAATTTGGTTTGGCCGCTCCGCGCTTCGCGCTACGCGACCAAACCAAATTTTCAGGCTTTTCTAAACTCGAAATTTTACTTCATGCTTAACCTGGGAAAGGAAAACACTCGTTTATGCCTCAAATTGACTTCTTTTAAGAAAACAACTAATATTTCAAAATAGGTATACATATGCACACGCTTTTTTTTAAAGAGTTCAATCTGAAGCTTAAAACGAGTGTTTTCCACTCCTAGACTAAGCATGAAGTAAAATTTCGAGTTTAGAAAAGCCTGAAAATTTGGTTTGGTCGCGTAGCGCGAAGCGCGGAGAGGCCAAACCAAATTTTCAGGCTTTTCTAAACTCGAAATTTTACTTCATGCGCCACGCGTATTAAACTCTGAAAGCACTAAAATATTGTGAACGAGTAAACTTCGCTGGTAATCAAGTGTCTTATACGCGTGGCGCATGAAGTAAAATTTCGAGTTTAGAAAAGCCTGAAAATTTGGTTTGGCCGCTCCGCGCTTCGCGCTACGCGACCGAACCAAATTTTCAGGCTTTTCTAAACTCGAAATTTTACTTCATGCGCCTGGGAGTGGAAAACACTCGTTTATACCTCAAATTGACTTCTTTTAAGAATACAACTAATATTTCAAAATAGGTATACATATGCATACGCTTTTTTTGAAGAGTTCAATCTGAAGCTTAAAACGAGTGATTTCCACTCCCAGACTAAGCATGAAGTAAAATTTCGAGTTTAGAAAAGCCTGAAAATTTGGTTTGGTCGCGTAGCGCGAAGCGCGGAGCGGCCAAACCAAATTTTCAGGCTTTTCTAAACTCGAAATTTTACTTTATGCGCCACGCGTATTAGACACTGGAAGCACTGAAATATTGTGAACGAGTAAACTTCGCTTGAAATCAGTGTCTTATACGCGTAGCGCATGAAGTAAAATTTCGAATTTAGAAAGGCCTGATAATTTGGTTTGGTCGCTCCGCGCTTCGCGCTACGCAACCAAACCAAATCTTCAGGCTTGTCTATACTCGAAATTTTACTTCATGCTTAACCGGGGAGTGGAAAACACTCGTGTAAACCTCAAATTAACTTCTTTTAAGAAAACAACGAATATTTCAAAATAGGTATACATATGCATACGCTTTTTTTAAAGAGTTCATTCTAAAGCTTAAAACGAGTGTTTTCCACTCCCAGACTAAGCATGAAGTAAAATTTCGAGTTTAGAAAAGTCTGAAAATTTGGTTTGGTCGCGTAGCGCGAAGCGCGGAGCGGCCAAATCAAATTTTTAGGCTTTTCTAAACTCGAAATTTTACTTCATGCGCCACGCGTATTAAACACTGAAAGCACTGAAATATTGTGAACGAGTAAACTTTGCTTGAAATCAGTGTCTTATATGCGTGGCGCATGAAGTAAAATTTCGAGTTTAGAAAAGCCTGAAAATTTGGTTTGGCCGCTCCGCGCTTCGCGCTACGCGACCCAACCAAATTTTCAGGCTTTTCTAAACTCGAAATTTTACTTCATGCTTAACCTGGGAGTGGAAAACACTCGTTTATACCTCAAATTGACTTCTCTTAAGAAAACAACGAATATTTCAAAATCTACAACACGTAATTGGGATTTGTATACTCAATAGAAAAAAAAATACAAGAAATTATGATTTAAAGCTTTTCTAAAAGAACGGACATTAATATACTCGCGACCTAAACATATAACATTGTCATGTAACATCAAAATTTGACACAACTAGGAAAAATCGTTGCAGATACAACTGTTGACATACTCTCTAAAAACACACATTCCACATCAATGAGTCATAGCATATCTCTTCTGATTTCCACTATAAAAACATATTACGTCTTTAAATCAAACATTCTAACTTGTAGAATATTTGTTATAAACAAGTTACTTGGTAGCCTCACATATAAACATGTGCATTTTTATTCACTGCAGCATATTCCAAACGAAAAACTTATTTAACTTTTGTCAATCTCTAAAAAGCTGAAAATTGTAATCTGTAACTTTTTTTGTCTGTTTGAGTATATAAAGATTTCAATTTATTACGTTCAGCGAAAGATGTTTTACGATCTTGTAATACATTTGTATTTATCTGTGTGTTTTCGGATGACTTCTAAACCGTTGACGTCTTATTTTTCATTCGTTATGTCCCTAATAGATTTTTGACGTCTCCGGGCAATAACTCAGAAGAGGCGAAAAAAAAAAGAGCCGGCCCTCCGTCAATTTCTCTTCGCCCGGCAGACATAAAACGAGCCGCATTACCGATTTGAATGATTCATGATGTTTTTCTGTCGATATCGGATCCATTAATTTTATTAGACAAATTATATTATATCTTTTAAAGCGCACCCCTTTTGATAGTCAGGAAAATTATTATGAAATAACTGAAAGGAGTTCGAAATTTTAATGTAAACATACCGATTTATTGGGTCAATATTGAAATAACCCGGCGCTTTCACCAAAATAGTGTTGGTTGTTTTCTCAATTTTCTCCATGTGCCAGTGCTATGAATTATTGTATTATATAATCTTTTGTGTATACATGTAGTCATTTTTTCTTTTAAGTATACATATTAGGGTGTTTCGAAAAAAATCGAAACAGCTGGCTCACCGCTTAAATCAAAGATTTTGGTCTACAATAGATGTGGGCAAAAGCATTTGCGATTGAAAAAATATTTAGAGGGTCCCCCGAGCCCCCAAACATGCCATTTTTAGCCCCTTTTTTAGATAATCGGCCAAAAACTTGCCTTATAGTCATCGGATCAAGGCGAATATTTTATATTTTGTGCCCAGATGAATATACTACAAGCGAAATATGCAAAACCTAACATGGCGTTAGGTCTAGGTGAGCTACGGATTTTTTTATTAACTTTTTTTCACGATTTTGAAGGGTTTTTTTCACCTTTTTTTGTTAAAAAGTGGGTTTTAATGACAAGAAATCAAGTTGCACCCGCGATAATTTGTCCTGAGAAGTATATTAAATAATGTAAGCATGCGAACTGCGTATCTCACCCACGTCCGATTGTGTGGCAAACCTTCAAAATCGTGAAAAAAGTTATTTAAAAAACTCGTAGCTCACCCAGACCTAACGCCAAGTTAGGTTTTGCATATTTCGCTTGTAGTATATTCATCTGGGCACAAAATATAAAATATTCGCCTTGATCCGATGACTATAAGGCACGTTTTTGGCCGATTATCTAAAAAAGGGGCTAAAAATGGCATGTTTGGGGGCTCGGGGGACCCTCTAAATATTTTTTCAATCGCAAGTACTTTTGCCCACATCTATTGTACACCAAAATCTTTGATTTAAGCGGTGAGCCAGCTGTGTTTCGTTTTTTTTTTCGAAACACCCTAATACATATCCTAACAGAGCTGGTAATGATTCGAATCATTGAGGATTCGAATCCTTTTAGAAAATTCAAAATACTTTAGTGAAAACGGATTCTTGATCCGGATTTGTTACATTTTTTTAAGAGGATTTGTGTTCAAATCCAGATATAAGGGATTCGTATCCTTATAAAAGGATTCGAATACTTCTTAAAAGAATTTAAATTTAATTCTGTTAAAAAAACATCAAAGGACTGAAAATGTATTTAAAACATCTACTTTTTATAATTGGAAATGATTCCTTATCGAATAATTTATTTGATTTTATTAAGAGTTAAAATGGTTGATACCAGAGCTGGGCAGGATTCGAATCATTTAGAATTTGAATCATCGATTCAAATCCTTTCAGAGGATCAAAAGAGGCATTCGAATACTTTAGTTAAACTGGATTCATAATCCGGATTCGTTACATTTTTTTAAGAGGATTCGTATTTGAAGTGCGGGTGATTCGAATCCTTGTGAAAGGATTGTAATATTTATAAAAGGTTTCGATTATTTATAAAAGGATTCGAATACTTACAAATGGTTTCGAACACTTACAAGAGGATTTGAATCGTCTAAAGTAATTCGAATTAATTGTGAGCATTAACATGAACAATTTGTTTTCTGGTTTTTAAATTTCTTCCTAAATCACTGTTTTATACGCGTGGCGCATGAAGTAAAATGTCGAGTTTAGAAAAGCCCCGTGAAAATTTGTCTCGGGTCGCTGCGCGACCCTCGACAAATTTTCTACGCGGGGCTTTTCTAAACTCGACATTTTACTTCATGCTTAGTCTGGGAGTGAAAACGCTCGTTTGAAACTTCAAACTGAATGCTTTGATAAGAACATTAAATTACTGAAAATGTTTTTAAAAATAAAAATCTAGTTTTCAAAATTTTGTTTAATATTATTATCGAATCAAATTAGGTAATTCGGATTCGTGATTCGAATCCTTTTTACGAGGATTTGTCCCAGCTCTGGTTGATACATATATTTTTTATTATTAAACGAGTGTTTCCAATCCTTGGTTAAGCATGAAGTAAAATTTCGAGTTGAGAAAAGCCCGAAAATTTGGTTTGGTCGCTCCGCTTCCCTACGCGACCAAACCAATTTTTCCGGCTTTCCCTAACTCGAAATGTTACTTCATGCTTAATCAGGAGTGGAAACACTCGTTAGAAACTTCAATTGAACGCTTTTTAAAAACAAGTAACGCCTGAAAATGTCTGCAACACGTGCATTGGAATATGTTTACTTAGAACAGGGGTCTCCAAACTACGGCCCGCGGACAGATTTTGCCCGGCCCGCGGAGAGCTAGCATACTTGAAAACTCCTTTTAGAGAACATATTTTTGGAGTGGACTATTTCACTTTTTACCACCGGCAACAATGATAATATGGTTTTGTCCCTCGGAACTTACTGGAGTAATCAGTATGGCCCTAAGGCTGGAAAGTTTGGAGACCTAGGACTTAGAATAATAACACGCTAAACACTATTTTTTACACCAATCACAATAGTATGCAATTTGTGTTAGTTACTGGTGTATAAACTTTTTGGTATAAGTTTTTTAATCAAAGATTGTGCTTCTGTTTTAATTGAACCTCTTGAAACAATTTTTAATCTAATACTTAAATTCACCATTTTTCCCTCAATCTGGAAGAATTCGTGAATATGTCCCGTACTTAAATCGGGCGATTTCAAGGAAATCAGCAACTACAGACCTATCACCTTGTTGTCCAACTTTGATAAGGTTTTTGAGATAATAATTTATAATTACATATACCCGAAAGTCAGAAACTATATTTCAAGTTATCAGTATAGGTTCATGGAAAACAGGCCAACAATGACTAATTTATGTTGCTTCAATAAGTATGTGTGCAGCGAACTCGATGATAAAGGTCAGGTCGACTGTATATATACAGACTTTGCGAAGGCCTTCGACCGTGTTAAACATGCTGTACTTTTTCAAAAACTTAATAATTGCGGTTTCCATATCCAGTTAATTAAGTTATTTAACTCATACTTATGTGATCGTCCACTTAATGTTTGGGTTATTGGATTTAAATCAAAGACATTTTTGGCTTGTTCTGTTGTACCCCAAGGCTCAAACCTGGGCCCGCTACTCTTCCTTCTTTTTATAAATGATTTGAGCTTTATTTTAGATTGTAAACATTTTATTATTTGCTGATAATCTTAAAATGTTTTCAACTATCGATGACTTTTCATATTGTTCGCAATTACAAAATATGCTTGACATTCTTTGTACATGGTGCCAAACTAATAACCTCTATCTTAATGTAGTTAAATGCAAAGTTGTGACTTATTCGAGTAAAAGAAATCTGATCATATATACATATACCGTTGATAATCAGTCAATTGAAAGGCTCTCTGTATTTAAAGACCTAGGAATAACCTATGATTCGCTTTTTACGTTTAAACATCATTACAGCGCTATTATTTCAAAAGCTAAAAGAGCTCTTGGATTCATCATACGTAATACTAGATCATTTAATAATAATATTAATTGTTTAAAAATGTTATATAACTCATATATGAGATCGATTCTTGAATATGGGTCAATTGTTTGGAATCCAATTTTTATATTGCGTCTATTCAATCGGTCGAGAATGTTCAGCGTAAATTTTATAAATACTTGTGGTATAAAAAGCATGGTACCTACCCCCCGCAAGGTTTCAGTCATGAATTACTTTTAGAAGAGTTTGATGCAGTTACTTTGGCGAACGTAGGAATATTCACGGTTAAATCTTCTTGTTTAAGTTACTACATAATTCAATTGATTGTTTGGAAGTTTTGCAAAACATACATTTTTATGTACCTAGACTCTCGACACGTCATTGTACTAGCTTTCATTTTCAAAATGCTCAAGACATGAGGAACTGTCCCAGATGGGTCGCATTTGTGTGTATCTCAACACTTTTGCCACTCATTGTGATATTTTTCACTTGGACTCACGTGAATTTAAGAAGATCATATCTGGTACTTCATATTAATAACAACAAACGGCTGCATAGACTATTATTATTTCTTTGTTATTTTGTCATTATTTTATTATTATAATTTCTAAATATTTTTTTTTTGTTTGTTTGTTTGGCATATGTTTTTACCATTCAGCCACTAACGTTGATTTATATTAACTATATTAACATATATTTCGACTAATTTGGACGTCACAACACATTCACACACTTCTAAATATTTAATTTATTTTCTTTAAATAGAACATGAACTTATATCATGTGATCTTTATTTCTGTAATTTTGTTTTGTTTATACATATTATTTTAATAATATTTACTTTTATAATATTACTCTGTAATTGGGATGTCCTGTTGGGTAATAAATATTTTTATTATTATTATTATAATATACTATTTTTAACGCGATTGTCATACATTAGCGAAGTTCCCTGAAATTTTATTCTGTTTACAAAACTATTATAAATATTAATCAACTAACTAACAACTTAGCTAAGAACTAAATTCTCTGAATTATGTTATATTGACCTTTATGTATTCATGTAATCATATTTTTTGCATAATGCATACATACAACTAAAATTAAATTCGTCCGGAACAATGAACGTTTGATCCGCATAAAGCAAACATAAGGCCATTACAACTCAGACTCGCAAGAAATAACTCTCCCGAAATGACGTAACGGCCCATAAAATAATCTCCATCAATTGCATTTTCATTGCAACTCCACAATAGCAGATACAAATTAAAATTGAGGAATCACCAAAAAACCGCCTCTTTTTGCACACATTCCTGATGAGGAATTGCATCCTCTATGGCCGACCCAAGAGTCTATACCGCTAGTTATTACCGCTTAATGCCGTCTGCGACTTAACAAAACCTCATTACAATCACGAATCGCGACACATTAAAACTTCGCGATGGCCCGGATTTTTTCTCTATTTCTCCTCCTCGACGGCAATAATATTAATTCACCGATCTCCGAGTGCAGTTCCAGCAAACTCTCGTAAAACGCGGAACCGTGGAATTTATTTCCCTCCTATTCAAAATCGAAAAGTTAATTGCGGTTTTATGACGCGCTATCGGGAACGAATCTGTATGTGTGTGTGTGTGTGTGAACCGGTCCGGAAGTTCCGGTGATTTACTCCGCGCTGCGAAAGGGGCAATTTGTAAATACTTTTTGCGCCCCTTTTCTCCACCGCTTTTTTTTCCTTTTCGGCCAGGTGGCTACGCATTTTCGGCTGAAGCCAAGATTGGACGAGCTAAATTTGATCAGCTTGATTCGCACGTGTTGCGTCCCCTGACTTGTTTGATTTTAATGACCCCTGACACACTGCTGCGCAAAAGGAATACACGTTTGGATTGTTGCAATAAGGGAGGAAATTCTGTTTTGCTGGCGTTTTTTTTATTGATTAAGTGTGATGTAATGAACGTTGAAGGCTCAACGAAGAAAGTGCTAAGAATTTAAAATAGTTCAAATAAAATTATTGATAAGAAGTTACTCACTGTTCATTGATACATTCTTTTAGCTCTTGAATGAAAAAAACTGTTAGCTCCATTAATGAGGGAGAAAATATAATTATGGTATAGTTCATTTGATTTTTATATTAATTGTCATTGCCAAAATTTCAGTGAAAAAACACCAGGTATACTAAACTTACTAAACTTACTCTTATAGGTTACTAGATTCTGACGGCCACTTTTTTTAACTTCAACTTTATCGCTAAGCTTGTATGTTTTTTTGATAAATTACAAAAACTATAATAGTTGACATCTGCAAATTTATTTAATTCGGCATTGAAAATCATGATTTTAAAATAAATACATGAAACTTACATCTGAAATCTGAGAAGCCCTTTCACGTTTACATTTTTATTCTGAGTTTAGGGCCTAAGTGTATTCTATGACTGCTGTTTTTTCTCGAAGGAATAAAACACACTCGTTTAAACCTCAAATTGACTTCTTTTAAGAAAACAACGAATATTTCAAAATAGATATAGATATGCATACGCTATTTTTAAAGACCTCAATCTGAAGCTTAAAACGAGTTTTTGCACTCCCAGACTAAGCATGAAGTAAAATTTCGAGTTTAGAAAAGCCTGAAAATTTGGTTTGGTCGCGTAGCGCGAAGCGCGGAGCGGCCAAACCAAATTTTCAGGCTTTTCTAAACCCGAAATTTTACTTCATGCGCCACGCGTATTAAACACTGGAAGCACTGAAATATTGTAAACGAGTAAACTTCGCTTTAAATCAGTGTCTTAAACGCGTGACGCATGAAGTAAAATTTCGAGTTTAGAAAAGCCTGAAAATTTTATTTGGCCGCTCCACACTTCGCGCTACGCGACCAAACCAAATTTTCAGGCTTTTCTAAACTCGAAACTTTACTTCATGCTTAACTGGGGAGTGGAAAAAACTCGTTTAAACCTCAAATTGGCTTCTTTTAAGAAAACAACGAATATTTCAAAATAGGTATAGATATGCATACGCTTTTTTTAAAGAGTTCAATCTGAAACTTAAAACAAGTGTTTTCCACTCCCAGACTAAGCATGAAGTAAAATTTCGAGTTTAGAAGAGCCTGAAAATTTGGTTTGGCAGCGTAGCGCGAAGCGCGGAGCGGCCAAACCAAATTTTCCGGCTTTTCTAAACTCGAAATTTTACTTCATGCGCCACGCGTATTAAACACTGGAAGCACTGAAATATTGTAAACGAGTAAACTTCGCTTTAAATCAGTGTCTTAAACGCGTGACGCATGAAGTAAAATTTCGAGTTTAGAATAGCCTGAAAATTTGGTTTGGCCGCTCCGCGCTTCGCGCTACGCGACCAAACCAAATTTTCAGGCTTTTCTAAACTCGAAATTTTACTTCATGCTTAACTGGGGAGTGAAAAACACTCGTTTAAACCTCAAATTGTCTTCTTTTAAGAAAACAACGAATATTTCAAAATAGGTATAGATATGCCTACGCTTTTTTTAAAGAATTCAATCTGAAGCTTAAAACAAGTGTTTTCCACTCCCAGACTAAGCATGAAGTAAAATTTCGAGTTTAGAAAAGCCTGAAAATTTGGTTTGGTCGCGTAGCGCGAAGCGCGGAGCGGCCAAACCAAATTTTCAGGCTTTTCTAAACTCGAAATTTTACTTCATGCGCCACGCGTATTAAACACTGGAAGCACTGAAATATTGTAATCGAGTAAACTTCGCTTCAAATCAGTGTCTTAAACGCGTGACGCATGAAGTAAAATTTCGAGTTTAGAAAAGCCTGAAAATTTGGTTTGGCCGCTCCGCGCTTCGCGCTACGCGACCAAACCAAATTTTCAGGCTTTTCTAAACTCGAAATTTTACTTCATGCTTAACTGGGGAGTGGAAAACACTCGTTTAAACCTCAAATTGAATTCTTTTAAGAAAACAACGAATATTTCAAAATCTACAACACGTAATTGGGATTTGTATACTCAATAGAAAAAAATTACAAGAAATTATGATTTAAAGCCTTTCTAACCTACCTAAACATATAACATTGTCATGTAACATCTTATTAAATCACTCTTATAAGTTACTAGATTCTGACGGCCACATTTTTTAACTTCAACTTTATCGCTAAGCTCGTATGTTTTTTTTTTTTTTGATAAATTACAAAAACTATAATAGTTGAGATCTGCAAATTTATTTAATTCGGCGTTGAAAATCATGATTTAAAAATAAATACAAGAAACTTACATCTAAAATCTGAAAAGCTCTTTCACGTTTACATTTTTATTTTAAGTTTTGAGGCCTCAATGCATCTTACAACTGCTGTTTTTTTTTTTTCTCGAAGGAATAAAATCACACCCGGTTCTCGATTTTTTGCTAAGATTTCGTTCTTTTTAGACATTTTGATGAGATGAGATTTCAAAATCAAAATTAAAATAGCATTGTCACTATGACATTTAGGACTAACTACCAACATTCACCCAAATCCCTATTCTAAAATATTGTATTTTGCCAACTTAAGAACAATGTGAGAATTAATAAAAAAAAACAAATAAACTTTATACAGAGAATGTTTCTTTTAGGCAGGTACACATATGCTGCCGATGCATACGCTGTAAATTGCCAGGCATTCGTTGTTTATGAAAAAGTTCAGTTTGAAGTTTCTAGCGAGTGTTTCCAGTCCTTGATTAAGTAAAATTTCAGGCTTTCCTAAACTCGAAATTTTACTTCATCCGCCACGCGTATAAAACACTGATTTAAAGTGAAGCTTGAAATATTCTGCTTAAGTGTAATTATAACCAAATTTTTAGCCTTTTCTAAACTCGAAATTTTACTCCATGCCTATTCAAGGAGGGAAAACATTCGTTTTGTCTTGGGAGTGGAATACACTCGTTTAAATCTTCACACTGATCTCTTTAAAAATAAAAACAATGAATATCTGAAGATTTACAGCATGTAATTGGGATATGTGTACTTAAAAGAAGAAACTAGCGATGTGTTTACTCACAAGAACAATATCGGGATATGTATAATTAAAAGCAAAAATCTCTGTATAGAGAGTTCTCTCTCTGTATATACAGAGATTTATGCTTTTAATTATAGATGTTTATGATTTATTCTTTTCCAGAGATTTAAAAATGGAAAATGTTATGCTGAGTATCCCTAACAACAGAGTTAAGATAGTAGACTTTGGCTTAAGCAATATATATGGTAACGACACCCCTTTGAAGACGCACTGCGGTTCTCCAGAATACGCCGCCCCTGAACTATTCGTAGAAGGTAAACATTATGGACCTGAAGTGGACCTTTGGAGCTTGTAAGTACTTGAACAAATAAGTTTCAGCTTAAAATATTTATAAATTCTACTCTCAAGAATATCTAACATCATCAAATGCGTATTGAAAACAACTGAATGTGTTTAATTAAGTGATCAATCAGTACAATATTGATATTTTATTTAGATTTATATTATAGTTATAAAATAAATATAACTAAGTTTAGAAATACAATTTAAAAACATAATAAGTTTACTTACAAATATTTAAGAATTTCGTAAAATTCATTTATAAATAACTTATGGTGAATGCGCCGGGTATAGTAAAAAATTTTACAAAAATAAACGTATTATTTGAATTAATATATTTGAAGCATACCAATCTACTTCAAACGTTTAAGGTAAAGAATGATTTAAAAACCGATTTTTTTATACACAGTGATATAAAATTATCAGCAATTTAAAATTGGGAAATACTTTCAGTAATCTTACTGGAAACATGGTAGAAATTGATAATTTAAAGTTAGACACAAAACTTACTCTACAGCAAAAAATCATGTAATCAAAAACATTGCAAAGATTCTAAATAAAAAAGAAATCAAAAAGTTACATTTATAGTACATTCATTTTCTTTTAATGTATCAAAGTCAAATTGATGAGAGTATTTAGGAATTAATAGATTCCCCCAATTAAAAAAAAATAGATATTTCCCCCGATTCTGTACGCGAAGTTTTACATTTAACATATACAGGGAATTTTTCTTTTCAGTATACATATTCGTTAATTTTTAAGAGTTCAATTCGATGCTTTTAACGAGTGTTTTCCACTCCCAGACTAAGCATGAAGTAAAATTTCGAGTTTAGAAAAGCCCCGTGAAAATTTGTCTCGGGTCGCGCAGCGACCCGAGACAAATTTTCTGGGCTTTTCTAAACTCGAAATTTTACTTCATGCGCCACGCGTATAAAATACTGATTTCAAGTGATGTTCAAAATATTTTTAAAAGTACTTAACTTTCTTTTATGACTTTTATATAAAGTACTTTAAGTACTTAACTTTCTTTTACGACTTTTATATAAAATATTAAATGAAGTGATAAAACAAAGTTAAGAAAAGCCCAGAAAATTTGTCGAGGGCTTTTCTAAACTTCTTAAAATATTAAATAAAGTTATAAAACAAAGTTAAGAAAAGCCCAGAAAATTTGTCGAGGGCTTTTTTAAACTCGAAATTTTACTTCATTTGCCACGCGTATAAAACACTGATTTGAAGTGATGTCCAAAATATTTTTAGAAGTACCTAACTTGCTTTTACGACTTTTATTTAAAATATTAAATGAAGTGATAAAACAAAGTTAAGAAAAGCCCAGAATATTTGTCGAGGGCTTTTCTAAACTTCTTAAAATATTAAATAAAGTTATAAAACAAAGTTAAGAAATGCCCAGAAAATTTGTCGAGGGCTTTTTTAAACTCGAAATTTTACTTCATGTGCCACGCGTATAAAACACTGATTTGAAGTGATGTCCAAAATATTTTTAGAAGTACCTAACTTTCTTTTACGACTTTTATTTAAAATATTAAATGAAGTGATAAAACAAAGTTAAGAAAAGCCCAGAAAATTTGTCGAGGGCTTTTCTAAACTTCTTAAAATATTAAATAAAGTAATAAAAGAAAGTAAAGAAAAGGCCAGAAAATTTGTCGAGGGCTTTTCTAAACTCGAAATTTTACTTCATGCGCCACACTGATTTCTAGTGATGTTCAAAATATTCTTAAAAGTACTTAACTTTCTTTTACCCCTTTTATTTAAACTATTAAATGAAGTGATAAAACTATTAAATGAAGTGATAAAACAAAGTTAAGTGTTTTATTATTATTTCATATAAAGATATACCACAAAGTGAATGCTAACTAAATCAAAGATTTCAAAATATTATTGTTTAGCAGTATATTTTTAATCCTGCTCTAGCAGTTCAATTTTAATTCTGATTTAGAAGTATATTTTGAACTTCACTAGAAATCAGTGTTTTATAAGCGTGGCGCATGAAGTAAAATTTCGAGTTTAGAAAAGCCCAGAAACGGGGCTTTTCTAAACTCGAAATTTTACTTCATGCTTAGTCTGGGAGTGGAATACACTCGTTTAAATCTTCACATTGATCTCTTTAAAAATAAAAACAATGAATATCTGAAGATTTACAGCATGTAATTGGGATATGTATACTTAAAAGAAGGAACTCCCTGTGCGTTATTAATTAGCCTTACAATCTAAGTTTTCATATCAAGTACTAAATACTGTGTTCTTAAATAATAACATTTAACGTACATGTTATTCATTAACATTTCGTGCATGGAAAAGCCCTGATTGTTTGTCTACCATCGATTTTTTTGCATTTTGGTAGGAATTTTTTATGATCATTTTAATCATCATAAAGCGCTACTATTTTATAAAAAAAAAAATGTTATAAGTAACCTGTTTTATTTCCTGTAGAACATTGATTTTTGTTTCCACAAAATTTCGGATATTCATTTTGAACTTCACGTTAAATCAGTGTTGTTCAGAAGCCTGAAAATTTGCATCCAAATTTTCAGGCTTTTCTAAACTCGAAATATTTATTTCATGCTTAATCAAGGAGTGGAAAACACTCGATAGAAAATTCAAATTATTAAAATCAAGACAGCTTACCTAACATATCGATATGTCATCTAACTAATGAGATTTGCTTAGAAAACATTTGATATTCTGTTTTTTTTCTGAGCTTATTGAATGGCATCATCAATATTTGTAAAAAAAAATTGAAATTTAGAGAAAAAATTATGTATTCTTTTTTTTGCATAGAATTTCGTTTATTTTTTATATTATTATTATTTTATTTTGTTTTATTTATTTTATGGATATTTATTAAAATATTACTTTACCGTGATATATTTGTAACTTACTTTGATATAATTGTGTTATTGTTCTTAATTTTTTACTTATATTCTTGATCTGTTTACTAGTTTTAGGTTTGTGTAAAAGTCCCGTATACAATTTTAACTCTTGAACAATTTTAATTTTAATTTTTGTAGGTTTAACATTTTTTTTAACGAAATTTTTTTCTATACAGGGTGTCTACGCTAAACCGTTCGATAAAAGTTTATGGTGTTGCCGTTGCACTAAAAATTTGAAACAAATTCTCGTCATACGGTTGAATCAGTTCTCCTCATGTGAAATATTTTCAACTTTCTATTACTTCCGGTTCCACCGGAGGTAACACCAAATTTTTTATTTTAAATAGAACACCCTATATATTAGTAATTTTTTGGATTCCTCGTAAATTGCAACATATTTTATTTGAACATAATATTTCTAAAATTTTTACCTCTAAAAGGCATCTTAAAATGTGTCTGTAACTTCTCTTAAGAATAAAATAAAAATATGATTTATATCTCTACTTGTACCAAGAAAATGCCTCTATGAGTAGAGTAATTAGAAACTGCCAATTTTAACAATTAGTGTTTTTAAAATGTCAATATCGAAGTGCCCTCTTTAATATCTTGTAATTCAATTTTTTTAATGGAATGTCCCATTTTTTATCACATGGTACGATTAAGGGGAAGAATTTCCTACAAAGAAGTATTTACAACTATACTCCTAAAGCAAGTAGATTTCGAATTATTTCGAAGATTCGTTTTTCGTCGCATTTATGCAGGTAATAACGCGGGCATAAGTCTCAATTGAATTTTAGTATTATTTGAAATAAAACAACACAGTTGGGAGGGTTTCACTTTTATTGTTGAACACTGCAACATGTTTCACCACACAGTGGCTTCATCAGGCAGATGAAATAAATCAATCAATCATGAAATCATTATTTCATCTGCCTGATGAAGCCACTGTGTGGTGAAACATGTTGCAGTGTTCAACAATAAAAGTGAAACCCTCCCAACTGTGTTGTTTTATTTCAAATAGTATTATGGAGTTTCATCATGTATCCGCCTCATCAATTAAATATTATATGAATTTTAGTAGGCAAGTAGTATGATTTTGTTTTGTACTCTAGGCAGCCTATAGTCTCTAGACTTTAATAGTTAAGTTCTGTAGTCCAGGCAGCCTAGACAATAGTCTAGACTAATTATCTATACTCTAATCAGTCTGTAGACAAGACTATAGTCTGTATACTCATCCCTAGACTCTAATATCTAGAATAAAATCTCTAAGCGCTGTACTATAGACATCTTAAACTCTAAAGTTTTGACATTTGACCCAGACTCTAAACTCTGCATTTTGAGCAGTTTCTAGATAGTCTAGACTAGACTGTGACTAGTTTGTATACTTCAATCTGTGAACTCTAATTTGTAGACTCTATCTAGTCTGTAGACTCTAGTCTATGGACTCTATCTAGTCTGTAGACTGTATCTAATCTGTAGACTCGTCATTGGACTATCTAATCTGTAGACTCTAGCCTGTGGGCTCTGTCTAGTCTGTAAACGCTAGACTGTGCACTCCATCTAGACTGTAGACTCTAGTCTGTGGACTCTATCTAGTCTGTATACCAGTGTATGAACTCTTTTTAGTCTGTTTGCTGACTCTAGTCCGTAAACTCTAGTCTGTGGACTCTATCTAGTCTGTAAACTAGTCTTTGGACTTAATTTTGTCTGTAACCTCTAGTATGTGGGCTCTATCTAGTCTGTAGACTCTAGTTTGTGCATTCTATCTAGTCTGTAGACTCTATCGTCTGTAGACTCTAGTTTGTGGATTCTATCTAGCCTGTAGACTGTATCTAGTCTGTAGACTTTATCTAGTCTGTAGACTATATACTCTATCTAGTCTGTGGACTCTATCTAGTCTATAGATAGTTTATGGTCTCTAGTCCTTACACTCTAATCTGTAGACTCTATCAGGTCTGTAGACACTATCTAGTTTGTATTCTCTAATCTGTAGACTCTATTTAGTCCTTAAACTCTAGTCTGTGGACTCTATCTAGTCTGTAGACTCTAGTTTGAGGATTCTATTTAGTCATGAGACTCTAGTCTATGGACTAGACTATAACATGTAGACTTATTTCTAGATACCTAGACTCTAATCTATAAGCTCTGTATTCTAGATACCCTATACTCTAGACTTTGAAAAGTCGACCCAACTCTAAAATCTGTACTTTGGACATCAAGCAGTCGACTCATGTAGATTCTAAACTGGAATCTTAAGACAGCCTAGACCAGTCTGTGGACTCTAGTCTAGAAACTAGAGTCTAGTCTGTAGACTAGGCTGTAGATTCTAGTCTGTAGTGCAGTCGACTTATGTAGACTCTCAACTATAGTTATTTGACAACCTAGACTCTAGTCTGTTTACTCTAGTCTGTAGACGCTACTCAGTAGACTAGGCTGTAGATTCTAGTTTATAGTGCAATCGACTAATCTATACTCTAAACTGAAGTCTTTAGACAGCCAGACTCTAGTCTGTTGACTCCATTCTATTTAAAAAAATTGAATTACTAGATATTGAAGAGGACACTTAGATATTGACATTTCAAGAATACATATTGTCAAAATTGACAGTATTCAATTAATTTACTCATAGAGGCATCCTCTAGGTACAAGTAGAGATATAAATCATATTTTGATCTCATTCTTAAGAGAAGTTACAAACAGATCTCAAGATGTCTTTTAGAGGTCAAAATTTTAGAAATATTTTTTTTTCTTAAAAACTATAAGAGATAAGTGTACATATGTTCGAATAAAATATGTTGCAATTTAAACGAGGAATTCAAAAAATTATTAATATATAGGGTGTTCTATTTAAAATAACAAATTTGTTGTTACTTCCGGTGGAACCGGAAGTGATATAAAGTTGAAAATATTTCACATGAGGAGAACTGATTCAACCGTATGACAAGGATTTGTTTTAAATTTTTAGTGCAACGGCAACCCCATAAACTTTTAACGAACGGTTTAGCGTAGACACCCTGTATACTTCGTGTGATAATGTTCTAATGTATAATTATGTATCCCATATGTTCTGACTTGTGGAAACTTGTGTTCATTGCACAAACAAATGAATTCAATTGTATAAAATGTTTTTTGTAAAAATAAATATAGCAATCAAATTTAGGCAAAAGGAAATAACGAAATCAATAAAATCAAAAACAAACATCAAATTTCACAAATGAAACACTTTTTAACTTCGTTTTTATAACTAAAACTTTATTAAGTGACTAAAGTTTCACAATTCCAAATAATCATTTTTCAAAAATTGACGAAAATCTCTCATTTTAAATTATGATAATAATTTATTTTGAAATTTTAAATAGTAATAATTATTAGGATTCTAAGTGAAATTATCACAACCAAGAAACATCATAAAAACTAATAAAATTCTTCAAAATTGTTCTAATTAACACAAATAGACAGTAACAACAGGATTATTAAACAAATATAGTTATAAAATAGCCAAAAAAAATCCTCAAGAAACTTATTACACAATTCATAATAATTAATAAAATTGTAAAATATACGAAAAATAAGCCCACACACAATTCGTTAAAATGTATTGAAAAACAGTAAAATTCGTGAATTTAATAAAGTTGGCTATTAACAAAAATCTTCAAAATTTGCAATTTCAACAAAATTTGTTGAAATGTATAAACTTAATATGAAATGATAAGAATCTTCATAATTTAAAATTGCCTACAAAATTAATTTCGTTTAATTTTCTGCCTTCACGTTAACGAGTGTCTTCCACTCCCAGATTAAGCATGAAGTAAAATTTCGAGTTTAGAAAAGCCTGAAAATTTGGTTTGGTCGCGTAGCGCGAAGCGCGGAGCGACCAAACCAAATTTTCAGGCTTTTCTAAACTCGAAATTTTACTTCATGCGCCACGCGTACTAAACGCTGATTTGATGAGAAGTTTAACATATACTGGTATTAATTATTTTTAAATAAATCACTTCAATAGGTAAATTAAATCACATTGTATTTTTCCTGGAAAGTACTTTATAACTGTAATCTCTCTTGCAAATGGGCACAGAAGAATGTTACCAATGTTACCGAAATTATTAGTGCTAATTTATGTTATACAGGGTGATTCATTAGCCTCTTAACCAACTTGGGTAATGAAATGTAGATTTAATTTCTTGAAAAAGAAATGTTCATATGAATGCAGGTTCTATATTTTGTTGTTCAGAAGTAATAGCCCTTTTAAAATATTGTCTCTTTGAACAATAATAGGTTATCATAATTTAAACAAATCAAAACCGTATATTATAACATACGAAAATCCCCGCAGCCCTTATGGACTGAGCATAAGTATGCTACTGAAGAAAAGTATAAAGTTTATTAATGACTCACATTCAATAACACTCTACAATTAATTACGAATAACCTTTATTTTCAATTTATTTTTTTCTTGTGGTTTTCTGTTTCAAGTGGTGTTATATTGTATGGAATGGTGGTGGGCCAGTTGCCCTTTGTAAGCACATCCAGAGATGGGGCGGTGACGTCGCATCAGCAACGTAGAAAGAGATTATTGGAGCAGATAAATAAGGGCCTGTCGACGTCCCACAGGAAAGCCCTCGCCTTATTTTCCGCCGAATTCAAGGCGATGATGGCTAAATTACTCATCGCCGATTCCTCTAAGCGGATTAACATCGCCGAGCTCCTCTACCACCCCTGGGTCACAGAGAAGGGACGCAAGTCGATCCGCACCAATCCGATGAAGAAAATCGATGAAAAGACACAAATCAGTGTAATAATAATGCATAACTCTCTCTTGAAAATGCGTTTCGCTTATTTCTTAGATGTAAGCTCACTAGGAAGCTTAAATATCATTGTTTTGAAAATTTTTGAAAATCTTCGAATTCTCATAGGAAATTTTTGTTCGTCTTGCGCATTCTCTTTATGTTTGTATTTTAAAAAATTGTATTATAATAGGTGCGTAAAGATGTTGCCGCATTAACAAACATCGACTTCAACGACATCCAACATTCAATCAAAACCGACCCCCACGGCAACATCTCCGGAATGTTCAACCTAATCCTCCACCAGCACTGCCAAACATCCCTAGAACACGACCCCGTCACAGGCAAAATTTTCCCCTCTTACATCACATCCCGCCCAAAAAGCTCCGGCGTGAACCTTGAACTTCCAACAAAACCACCTTTAAAAAGACAAACTTTGCTGAAATCAGCGCCCGTGCAAAGAATTCAAAAAACTACGAGCAACCAAACAGAAACGGTTGCGAAAACCAGTGACTCGAACGCGAAGGTGAAACCGAAGAGGATATCTACAGCTAAGGAGAGTGTTTACAATTTTGTGCCCTTGAGGAAAAACGTGCCGCCCTTCAGATTCTCGCCGAATGTAAACGGTGTTCGGGAGAGGGTTTCTTCGATGAGTACGCCGATTAGGAAAGATGGCCAGGAGAGGAAGGTGATCCTGTCGCCGAATTATCCAAATAGTTCCAGATCCCCAGCTGGAGGTGATGCCATGTGCAAAACGCCGAGTTGCGACAGGCATACTGGGTATTTGGCGCAGATGAGGAGTAAAAAGACGAAAGGAGAAGAAAAACCAAGTAATAGGTAAGATGATAAAAACCGATTATGTACAAAAACAAGCACGTTGTGCAACTGAGTTTTCTAAGTGATGAATACTTCGAAGTTATTGTTTTTACCTCAGATCCAGGATCACAATAAGTCTACTTTTTGATCCAGAAACCTTCGAAGTTAATTTTTGATTCAAAATGTACCCCAGAACCTGACTGGAGAAAGTCCCAACAGAACTACTATTGTCTTACGCCAGGGCAAAAACTGCCGACATTAGTTCCCTAAAATTGGCTTTTTGTACGTTTTCCCATAATTGGCTTTGTGTACGTGTTCCCATAATTGGCTATTTGTATGTTTTCCCATAATTGGCTATTTGTACGTTTTCCCATAACTAACGGAATAATGATTTTATAAAAAATGAAATTCTACATACAATGCGCTCAAGTCCTTTAAAAGTAAAAATCCATTAGATGCATAGATAATTAAGAGCGCTTAATGTATTTTACCTTTAAACCGACCGTTTTTTAGATCTATGAGAACTCAGAGTGCGAGTTTATCGTTGGACACCCCTTCAATGAAAACGCCAATCGTCGGACAGATTGAAAGAAGACCTCTGACCACCGGCCCGACGCATACAGCAGAAAGAGCGGCCAAACGAAGAAGGTAATTTTTGTTAAAGGTGGGGGTATATCAAATAAAGTATTAACACTGAATAGTGATGCCCTAGTATGTTGCCAGTGATGACGGGAAAAAAAGTGACGAGAGGAATCGCCAGTGCTGGCGCAACTGTTGGAGCAACCATGACGCAGAAAATTCAAAGGAGCGTATTAGACAAGCACCAAGATTGTATGGAAGATTGTAGGCGGCAAATAATCAACCCAGGTAACATACTAATCTAGAGTTAATTCGTTTTCCTGTTAGATAAGGAAATAAATTAATTTAAATAGCATAATACATTGATGGTAATAGCTTTTACTTCATTAAACTGACTGTAAACGGACTTACGTTGGTTTGATGCTAGTCACTATGAATTTGCGAATGCTAACAAAATAATTATAAAAGACTGTTATCCTAAAATCATGTTGAACTCGAGGCTAATATAATATATACAGAGAGTTTTATGTAACACCGAACATGCTAGAATAGTCAATGTTAATTTTCCTATGTTCGATGTGTACTGGAACGCATCAAAGCATTGAGTACGATGTGATTGGCTACGATTTATAATTGTAATATAGTCAACCCAATGTACACTCTTCCCGTCAAAAATAAATTCAATTTGTCAATTATTATGTCAACCATTATATGTTCACAGGTGTATCAGCTTTTGTTATATTTTTAATCAGTAAAATACTAGTTCAAGAAGATATAAACGCTTTATCAGTAAAACACAATTTTTCGCAACATTTCGTTGTTTAATTTAACATATTGAATACAATTTCACAAACACTTTCTCACTTAAACTTGTCATACAGCAACTAGCAATGTTGGAATTTGTAGGACCTAAACTTAAATTCTTGTAGAACTCTTATGTACAGAGGATTTTTAAATATTAAATGATTTTTCAATAGCAAGGATATTATTGGACACTTTTCAACATAACGGAAATTGTTTAATTTCATCTCTTCCGATATTATTGACGGACTTCTGACTTCTCGCTTGTGAAATTTATCCAAACAAACTGTTTTATAAGGTTCGAAATGGTTGAAATTAATGGTATTGGTAAATCAGAAAATTTTACAGAAAATAAATCATAAGAATTTCTTGAACTGTTTTCCCCATGGTATAAGTTAACCAGAAAACTATGTTCCTCCTTTGTATACATTATTGATATGTTCAACTCTCCGTTCTTCGTCTACGTCTGCTTCAAGTGCTAGAACAGTAAATATCACTTGCTTGCGATAACTGATAGATTTCATTTATTTTTGAAAGGAAGAGTGTAAATTAGGTTGACTATATTACAATTAGAAATCGTAGCCAATCACATCGCACTCAATACTTTGATGCGTCCTAGTACACATCGAAAATATGAAAATTAACATTGAGTACATTTTAGCATGTTCGATGTTACCTAAAACTCTCTGTATATAATTTCTTAGGGAAAATCGAAATGGCCAACTTACCTCAGTGCTGAACTTAGTTTAAAATACACACATTAGTAACGTGAGATAAAACGTAAAATCAATTGCGAGTTACTGTCGCCACATAGGAATAATTGGAGATAGCTATAATTTACTATCACTGCAACTTTGCACAGCCAAAGTGGCAACGTTTTATAATCAACCCCCTATTGATTTCACGTTTGATCTCGCCAGTGGCGGCTTGTGAACATTTTTTTGTAGTGGGGCTGCAGACAGACATATAGATATACACATATCATCGTCTTAGTAGTAATAATTAATTACATAACAGGATAAAAGAAATAAAATTGTCGGAAATCATCACCATTAAAAAAAAATTGTTTAGAATTATATCTAAAGATGTTAATATTTTTACTTGTACTCTATCTTATATTTCCCATGATCAATATAAATATGATCACTGATTTATTAACCGAATCTTGGTGCAAACGACAGCTTGCTTAATCTTATCATTGATTTACTACTCACTAATTTCAATCAAGAGGGGTGCAAACGAGCATAGGTCTGAAATATGTATCTTCTAATTTATTGTGGGGGGTCGCAGCCCTGTAGCCCTAAT
Organism: Philonthus cognatus; assembly: GCA_932526585.2. Lineage (NCBI taxonomy): Eukaryota > Metazoa > Arthropoda > Insecta > Coleoptera > Staphylinidae > Philonthus > Philonthus cognatus. Next base: position 48,378,889 of record OW052247.1, on the reverse strand, counting down.
GGACGAGCTGCCACTGCATCTCATACTATTACTTAATTATTTTAAATCATTTTTCTTTTGTATAGTTAAGTGCTTTAGTTCAAATAAGATAAGGGATTTCAGTAATGAGCCAATAGCACGTTCGATAGCTGGATACGTTACTAAAAACATTTCAAGCAAGCTGGAACCAGTGAGTATGCAAAAGCCAAACAATTAGAGCTGGGATTTTTTACTAATATTCTTAATTATTTTTCAGTTAAAATGGGTGAGAGGTGCGAAAATAAACGTCGGTACTTGACGCAACGTTCCAGTTGCCATTCTTGATAATTGTAATATTGTTTATGCTATCGAAATAAATACTAGAAATACACTATTGCATACATTTCATTTTAAAAAGCAGTGTCTACAAGAAGTTTGGATTGTTTTATTTTTCTGAAATGTGGGAGTAACATTTTCTAACGTTATGTTTAGAAAAACCTGAGGTGCACCAGCAAATCCAAATTTTCAGGCTTTCTTAAACTCGAAATTTTACTTCATGCACCACATGTTAAATACAGTGAAATATTGTAATGTTAAAAATATACTGCTAAAGTAGTATGTTAATGCAGTATATTCTGAACGTCACAATTTTTCAGTGATTTATAAGCGTGGCGCATGAAGTAAAATTTCACTTCATGCTTAATCAAAGAATGGAAACAGTCATCGTTAGCACCTTCAAATTGAACTCTTTTAAAAAGAACTTTTAAACGTAAGCAGTAATGTTTAAAGTTGGCTAAGTCCAAATATATAATTTAATAGGAGGGGATTATATCTTTAATTAATTTCTTACTTAAGCAAGGGTGTACCCAAAATAAAATTTTGGAGGGAGTTATACAAATTTGGGGAGGGGGCGTTTACTGGTAAAAATATTGTTTTTGCTCTTTCAGGGCGGGGGGCAACCCCTCATATCCCCCCACCACCTCCTGGCTACGACCTTCCACTTAAGGGATTGTGTATATTTGTGTAAAATTAGGTAAAGATTTGAAACTCCAGTACTAGAACAAATATTTATTTTTATCATTTGAACGACATGATTTAATTAATTAATATATCGTTCAAAATTGAATAGGCTTTTTGAGAAACCCACACAGGTACTTTCTTTAAAACATTATAAACAAAATAACCAATATACTCATTATATTCATATCACTTTTCATTGTTGAGTTTAATCAATTTAGTTTGCACTGAAAACCAGACTTTGAGGTTTTTACAAAAATTCAAATTTTATAACTAATTGACTTTCTCAAATAACCCATTTAATTTTAAAACAATAATTCGTAAAACTTTCAATTTTGATTTCACACAAAAGCGTTAGATTTTTTAATCTATAATTTGATTATGTTAATTCTTATTCGAATCATAAGATAGGGTCCATATATTAATATTTAAGTAACAGTTACAATACCCATCACAGTTCTTTTTTCTAAAGAGAATTGACTAAATAACGTTAATACCCTGCACAAGTTTAAAAAAGATTGGGCAATCAACTTTTTATAAAGATATCAAATAATTACTAAAAAAAAATCTCAATAAATAGCTAATTTGAAAATTAGCATCACTTTTATTATTAAAAAAATTGATTTAATTAAGAATTGCGCACTAGTTGAAAATTTTGAGTTCTTACGGGAGTTCTATCTTTTGTTTCATGAATTATCAGCAGATTTGTTACGATTATTTCTTTCTCTACATTTACCTTATAAAAAGTCAAGTGCCCAGAAAATAAAGCAAAAATAACAAGTGAATAAATAATAAAAGATTACGTCATTTAAAAAATATAAACATTTACGATTCGACAACAGTTATCACTTATCACATAAATTTCAGGCAAGATATGCTCACTTTGGCCTCAACACAAATAATACACAAGTTTTATTATGGACAATTTCAAACATAAAATAAAGGGTGTTCAAATACCCCCATGTTTGGAGTAGGTTCTGATTCATTTAACATATCTTTGCTTAAAAATAAACAATGTTAGCATTACAACAAAACATTTAATTTGACATTACTTGTGTGAATGAAATCACGTTTACAGAATTAGAGCCTACTGGCAAACGTGAATGTATTTTTACACAATTTTATACAATTTATTATGAAATGTGGAAGATTCAAGTTAACAAAATAATACAAATTAATTTTAAAGATCAAAATCGAATCAAGAACACAAACGTTGGTTAAATAAATAATTACAAAACAACAAATAATTTACGTTGAAGATTAAAATAATCAAGAATTAATTTAATTCTTGTTTTATAAAAAAAAACTTGAATAGGTAATTTTTTAAATTTTCATAAATAACCTCTTTCTTATAAACAATCTTTATAATAATACAAAATAATACTTTGATAATACTAAAAAGTACCCTTACTACTTAACTTTCATTTCTGGTCGATTAATTTTTAATTTTAAAGATAATACCCTGATCGATAAGAAAATACTACGTTTCTTCCCTGTCTGTATTTTTTGTTTATTTTTTAAATAGAGTTGAAACTTTGTCGGATTCGTTTGAACAAATACGGAGGAATATTATGGGGATACGCTGGAGATTTCACTGCATATCCTGCTCCTCTGTGCACTGTCTTAGCTGAGGCATGCACACTGAAACCAAAAAATAAGTGCAAGAATAAGCACAGTTTCAATAATAATTAAGCTGTGGTATAAGCTAGAAAGTGTTACAGCCTAGCAAAATTAAGCTGGCTGCGTGCTCAATAACAAAAGAATATCTAATGTCTACCTAGTGAGAATTGTGTTCATTTAAAAATAGCAATGACAATATATTTAAGTAGTGCATTAGGAAGGCAATATATTGCAATACCAACAGATTTATAAAATTTGTATTACTTAATTTTAGTGTAATTATTTGTAGAAATGCATTTTGTTTATTCATAATGAAGGGTTCAACATAACATAATGTAACAATCAGTAGACATTAAAATAAACCACCTGTAAATAAAAATCCTACACCATTCAACAAGGATAAAAAAGCTTTAGGAAATATGCGAGAGTTTTTTAACTTGTTTCATTTTGGAGATATTTGAAGTTTTCAAAAGCACTGCAAACTATTCATCTGGATTGGTAAACCCTGTAATATGTCTTATCTTTTTATTTCTTACCTTTTAGAAGATACTTCATCTGCAGTACTATTTTTTGACCTCCTATAGTAGATTATGACTCAGAAAACTTGACTTTACTTATATGTGAACAAAGATAAATCATAAAGGAAATATTAGGTGAACATATTAAAATGCCTGTTTATCACTATAAAATTTTAGGGTGTCAAGAGGCATTATTACATTTTTACTTCAAGTGCAAATTATTAAGTAGATTGAAGCAAATATTCCTTGATTTAAGTATTCAAGTTTTTAGAACTTAAAAAAGGAATGTTCTGAATTTCACACAGAAACCTACCGTTACCGACTGGAGAAGACCAGCTGTTTGCATTAAATAAAGAAGGAAAGAGTGTTTGTTAACCGAAAGGATAGTAAAAAGAAAACATAATTAAGCGGAACTACACTAAAAAAAAATGCTTGGTGGGATGAAGTAAATATTTTTTATCCATCTCTTGGTAAATAAAACAATGTGCGTCGTTTATAAGTTTATTTACGCAAAAATGATAAACAACTTGTTATTACAATGATGCTACTACAATCATATAAATGAAAAAATATACGTATGGAGCGAAAAAACAATAAAATTTCTCTTGAAAACAATAAGTCCTTAAAAAATAGTTACTTCAAATCATTTGTATTTATGTAATATACTAAATAGCGAAGATGCAATAAAGTACCATTGCTTTATTAATAATAGTTAGAAGACAATTTTTAGACTGTATAAGCCATATTATGCTCAATGAAGTCTTAAAACTCTCTACTAAAATCTACTAATAAGGCAGCCAATTTGATGTGTAAATGTGTCTGTGTGGGTAATAATCTCATGATAATAGAAACACTAGTACTTGATTAAGCACCTTGATCTTTTTTTAACTTATTCTATTATATTTACACGGTTTTAAAGCACTACAGATAAAAAGGAGCGAAAACATCTTCTGGGTTTGTTTTGGTGCGGATAAAAAAATGGCAGTTTTGTTGATTGTTAACATCATTGGAATTTATGTGGACACATAAAAATTGACTATATTAATTTTAAAAGTTTCCACATAAACCTATTTATTATTATTATCTAAAAGTGACTAAATCATAGCCTGTTTTGTTGAATATTTATGGCAAACCATTATTTGTATGGCACTCAATTAAAATGCACACCATATCAAAAGATTAAAAGTAATAGACACTCTGTACAACTTTCATCTGAAATTCAACAATATGCCATTGAATAATTCATGGCCTATTAATACAGTCAAAGATTTAAATTGTTAGTTTGATAACCCAGATGATGTTTCTTCTAAAAAATACTCAAGCACCGAAAAAAAAGGCTATTGTATAAAATTAATTTATATTTTGTTTTAATTTTTTATGTTTACTCGAGTATTAGTGTGCTTTATTGCATCATGTTGGTAATCAATGCCAGGGAACGTCCCGCGGCTGCGAGATTGTTCCCATTTTTATGTACCTGGCTGTTTGTGAGACTGGCGGTGTGGGTATACTGGCGCTCGACGACACCGAACTTCTAGGGTTTTCGGTCGGAACCTGATATCCATCACCCTTCAGTACCGCAACGGGTTTCCAAGAATTTATATAATTCACTGTAAAAAACCATCACAGTGACAATTTTAAATAACTTGAATTTTTCTATTAATATTTGACAAATTAATTAACCTGGCAGTAAATCTTGGAAAAATTTAATTTGCAATAAAACATATTCATATTAAAAAGGTCACTTACTTTTGAACATCCTGACACATCCATCATCTCCACTTGATGCCAGAATGGTACCGGTTATGTTCCAACTCACCCTCCAAACTGTGCAATTGTGATCCTCAAAATGCGCTGCTGTTTGTACATCGAGTTTAGTTACTCCACTTTGTAGACTCGCTGAATCACTGGAAAGTAAAAAAATATTATCATAAGGTGAATAAAATTAATATGCATAATTGTACTCACTTGACGGGGGTGAGATTTAAAATCCTAACATCTTTAGTGGCCACAGCTAAAATATGAAAACTCCGCCCCAAATTTGGAGCAAAGGATAAGTCATGAACTGGATCTGTGATTGAATTAATGGTTTCAATTTTGGTCCACCTTCTAATATTCTCACTGTACTCGTAAATGATTACTTTTCCTCCATTCGAGACGTTTGAATCATCACTACCAACAGCTAACATTTGTGGATGCGCTCTAAAATTATTCATGAATATACAGAGTATTCCATTAGTGCGTTTTTGGAAGATATCTCAGCTCTTGTTGACAATAGAAAAAAAGTTTCTGCACCAAAGTGCAATAAAATTAAATTAAATTAAACTCTTTTTAATAAAATGACACGCAATTATTATGAGGAATTAAAAACCAAACAACCACCCTGTCTATTTAAAATAAGCAAGTTGCATCTTTATCTTTAGATTATGCAGCTCTCGATACTTTAACCGCCAGGGCTGTCCCTAGGGACCGCTGTGTAATTTACCAACTCGGCCAGAGCAGTCAGTCGAAAGTTGCCAATATTAATACTAGAAATATAGTTTATAAAGTTTTATAAGCATACAATACATTTTTGCATCTTTCGCGCTGGCAGTTGTGTTAAAACCAAGCAAACATATTAAGGAGCACAGATAAGGGAAAAGATTGTTTTATCAAAATTTCACTATTTGTCAATAAATAAACATCAAGAAATTGTTGTAACGTACTTTGATAAGCTGGGATTCCAACTCAAACAACTGCAAGACAATTTACACTGGACTTCGTGCTGCAATGTCCACTGACTCAAATTCATAACATCTGGAGCTTCATATATCCTAATAATCCCGTCAGCTGAACAAGTCGCCAATTGGAGACCTTGCGTTTTCGGTCCAAACTTAACATCAGTTACCGAAGTTCGTGAATCTACCAAATTAGTACGTCGAACCCAATGCCTTGTACCCCTTTCGCCTGGACCTGGAGTCTCACCAACTAAAATATATATATTCGCTGAGTTTCTTGTTTTACAGCCCTTGCAATAGAAAAATGTGTCTCTCCGAATATTACAAAACCCCTGCATTGTACATCCTACATCTTGAAAAAGAACCTATGATATAAATAAAAACTCACCGATTTCCTCCCAGACTGCAGCGGTCCTATCAAACGAGCAGGTAGCCAAAACCTGCCCGAACTCTGGATGGGCCCATGTTACTTTCCACACGGAACCACTGTGCGCCTTCCAACTGGACGTCAGAGTCCATTTACCCTCACTATTCTGATCCCAAACCTTCAAACGAGCAACAAAAAACAAAATGATGCCATTGTAATTAAACAAATATTGTTATTAACAAGCGGCGTTGTTTATAACAAAACATAGAGGTTATTTTACCTTTACATACTGATCACTGGAACATGTAGCCATCCTTTCACCATAAAAATCGTAGGCGACATCGTGTATCAGGTCCTTGTGCTCCGCGTTTATTTCTTGAGCTTCGAACATTTTCAAAGTCCTCGGAAATTAAATTTAAAATTAAATAAAAATCAACGCCATTACTTCAGGTAAATAAAATGTAATTGTAGTAGATGAGCAACTTGTTGACATTCTGTGTGATTGTAGCGACTCTGGTGGTTGGTAGAAAAACTAATTTACAATAATCCATAATGAAAAATTTGTTTATAAATAAATACTTGTAATTTAATTTAAATTTTATTTGTTTAGTTTAAAAATACTATATCATAATATTGATTAAAATAATAGCAATAACATTATTGGTGGGTTAAGTTGAATAAATTTTTAAACGGTAATAATTAAATGTTAGATTCGTTTTTACAATGAGTTTAACGAATAAAAGAGTGTAATTTTATCAATTAGGTCAATAATAGTAATTTCATTTATTCTAAATGTCTGCAACACCAATAAATTCTATTTGTTTATTACAATTTCCAATACTAGACATTTAGTATATGCAACCCAATTAACGTCTTTTAAAATCTAAAAATTCTAACGACTCCATAGCAAAAATTTCAAAACTATTTTCACATACTCAAGCGTGTTTAACATTCATACAATTATTGGGATTATTAAAATAACCCAATACGCAACACTCGTACGTAATTGAAAGCAACATTCGGCTTGAATACTATTAGCACCGTTACATACGAAAAATTAAAAAGCGCTTCCCGTGTGCACAAAAGGGGGGACTGCATAATTTATTATTAGACAGCCCATCACCGGCGCGTTATAAATAAGTTTTCAAGGCATTACAATCGATTTTTTCCGTCGCGAATAATCCGTATAAATAGAAACCGGAAGGAAAAAGGGCGCCCGGGTACATACAGGAAACTGTAAAAACTGTCCGTTGTCATCGCATCCGGTTTCGTGTGTGTGTGTGCGTGCGTGTGGGCGGCGATTTTTCCGCAAATATCTCGATTTATCAGACCCCGTCGGTATGGCATAAATTTATTCCTGTGTTCTTTTAATAATACACCAGTAGTAGGTAAACACAACTTGTTGGATATATGTTCAAATTCAATTTTTTCAATTAATATATTTTCTTTGTAGGTTAGATTTTTTTCTGTTTGAAAGGTCCATGTGTGTTGTGCAGGATGGGGATCGTGTGGGCTAAATTATGGGTGAGTCTTGTGTCTCTCTGTACGCCCTGAGTGGGTTTGGTTTATGTGTGGTGCTTGTAGAGAAAGAAAACCAATACGGAGGTGTTAGAGAAGTTAGAGAAAGAGATACGCTCGATTGAGGATTACAGCAGGAATACCGAGCAGAAGCATAAGAAGATCGTGGGCAGGTTTTTGCTGTTTTCCATTGGGTTGTACATCGTTGCTACATTTTTGTTTTTCTTTTACTTTTTCCCGTCTAATGTCAAGGAACGTGTGCTTTACATTATACCAATTGTTTTGGCCCCTTTCATGTAAGTATTCTTGTTTGATTACCTAATTAAATCTCATTTTAATAATTCATTTGACATATTAGAATGATTGCTATTGCATCTATGTAGCAATGGGCTCGTTCATCAGAAATGCCAGTTGAGAGTTTACTGCCAACTGTTGGGAAATTCTCTTATGACCGAATTGTTAATCGTGAATGTGTTTGGGATTTTTGCAATCGTACAAAATAGACCAACCAGAGTACCGTTCATTAAATACCAACATACATCACAAACAAATCCAAACATGTTCAATAATGAATAATGAACGGGCCCAATGGGCCCGTTCATCAAAGACAACAGTTGGGAGATTACTGCCAACTGTTGGGGAAATGCATCCTAAACAAATCTAAACATGTTGAATGTTGAACATTTTGATGAACGGGCCCAATAATTAATTGAATTTATTTGAAAATATTCATGCATCAATATTTCATAAAATTCTATTACTTCTATTTTTCATCAAGATTTTGTTATTTTTATTGTTTAACCTTAGAAAAGTCCTCACATATGTTAATATAAAATGTAACATATTTACTATACAAACTTCAGACTAAATAAAAAAATGTTAATTTATTAACAACTTTTAAGTCTTTATTTTCAAAGTAAATTAAAGGTTAGTAAAAATAATTTGTACATATTTATGTAGGGTGACTGTCAGTGAAACGGGATGAATAATTCGCACTCATTGAACAATATTTTTTTTTTTAGTATAACGTCTACAAAAAAACTGTTAACATGGTACTATAACAGGAAGTTGACTAAAAACCAGAAAAAGCTGGTCGATTTACGCGATGAGAAAAAGAAATTGCTGGAACAAATCATGGAGACGGAGACTTACAAAGTCGCACGGACTCTGTTGGAAAAATATGCACCTGAACAAGTTAGAAAGGTGACAATTCCAACAGGTGCCGAATTGTCAGTGATTAAACAAACCAACACACCAGAGGCTAACACAGGTTATGACATTTTAAAATTCTATATTCAAATAAAATATCAAAAGTTCATGGCATTTTTGGCTTCTTTCATTTTATACATGTTAAATAACAAAAAAACACTTTAAATTTTGTTTATATATCACTTATATTATTACTGGTATTTTAGTTCCTTTATTATTTTCTGAGTTTATTTTAGGTCTTCGAAATCGATTTATCGGTGGAAACACGGCAGGCCACCCATCTATAGGAACTTTCCAGGTGAGAGGTAGCATGGGCCCAGTGGGAAGCTCATTGACCAGCACACCCTTGCCTCAATCGACGCCCCAAAGACCTGCTCCGTCCTTTAACAATCAGATCGTGCCTCGTGGAGGCCCCAACAACTCAGTGTCTCTCCCGCACTCCATTCTACCACGAGACAGATCCATCCTGGACAGGATGGTTGAATACTTGGTGGGCGATGGCCCATCCAACCGATACGCCCTCATTTGCAGCAACTGTTCCGGCCATAATGGTTAGTACTCAATTCCATTTCACGCTCTAATAATGAGTACATACTTTTTCTGTTTATTATATTTATTAATTTGTATGTTATAAAGCTTAGGAAGGTGAAGGACATCTCTCGATAATTTTATCTAAATTAATTCAGGGAAAGGCTGGCATTGGCATTAATTATCAGTGTTTTTTTTTTAACTGCAAGCCTAAAGGTGATTTAAGCGTTTGTTTATTGACGAGCGTGCAGTGATTACATTTGTATAATTCAGCATAATTTCGATCGATTGTTTTCAATTAGTGTTTTCGAATGGAAAAAAATATTAATTGTATGATAATTTTTTATTATTCAAATTCAATGGAAAGTTAATTTTAAATAACTTTCTTTCCTTACATAAAAACCTAACAACTAATCTAAGTTAAGCAAGGGAAGAGCAGTTAAATTATGATTTTAGTTATCGACATTAATTTTTTAATTGAAATATAATTTTTAATTAAATCATGGTCAAATTGAATTCAATATTTAGGCATGGCTCTTCAACAAGAATTTGAATACATCTCGTTCAAATGCTGCTACTGCTTGGTCTTCAACCCTGCCCACAAGAAACGCCCAATAGCACCGAAGCTCCAACTGGAAATTTCCCCTCTTACATCCCGGCCCAGTGACAGTTCCGACTCGGAGAAAAACTCCGGTAGCGACTCGGAGCTCGAAACTCCCCCACCTAAGTCTGAAATCGAGACGCTGTACGCGAAGGACCAAGCGAAAACGTCTGACACCGAGCCTGCTTCTGACTTCGACAAGCTCTCTGACATCGAGCAGAAAAACTCAGATACCGAGGAGAAAGCCGACACCGATAAGAAGCAAGACTGAGACACACCGTAATAAAAAAGAAAACATAAATCTAAGGTTATTCAAGCGCTTCACTCTATTCACTGTGTACTTATAAAATAAACGTTTAAAAAAATTAAAGTGCCAAAATTCTTCGAAGAAAAAAAAAGAAAAATTATTGATAATCTGATTGTTATGAATTGTTGTTGAATTTTATAATAGTAAATAGTGTAGTTAATTTATTATCGATTGTGATAGCTGGATTTGATTTGCAAATCCCGTTATGTGCAAATGCATAATGGGTTGAATTTGCATTTAATAAATTTTTTTGCAGGTTTTAATTTTTTTTTTTTTGTTATATATCAAGCACTTTTACGCTTTTGGCGGATTGTTTTTAACTTAACCTATATTATTTTTTTGTTTAACGGACAGGTGCCTTTTTCAACGCATTTCACGCCAATAAATGCTTATTCTATTTATTCAAATGTTTTTTTGTTTCTATCTTGAAGTGTATATATTTATATAGAACAAAGTAATAAAAGAATTATGATGGTTTCTTATAGAAATATTTTTGCATTTTAAATCCCTTGTATTATTTGGAAAAAAAATACTTATTGTAATATTTCATAATTTTTTAAAATTTTCAACTAGAGATATTAATGTGAATATATCAGAAATAAACTCTTCTCTGAAATCCCTGTATATTTTGGATGAATGGAATAGGATATTGATATCCATCACAAATCACGGCTTTTAAAATTGAAAAGCATTCGCCACAAAATGTGATCATTAAAAAATATAGAGGTTTTGCAGAAATGAAACCACTATTTTGTATTGATAATAATTTATCTGGTAAAATGGGTTTAAAAAAAAGAATACTTTAATTGACTTAGAGTGTATATTTATTAAAACATTTAACAATTGATAGTACGCATGTGGTTCAATTCATCATACCAATAAAAAATCTATCTTTTGCTTACTCAAAATCCCAATCATATGATGACAATTCCAATTCGGACAACCTTTGCATATTTTCTATTGTTTCTAATTCATCTGCAAATGACACAAATTAATCAACCTGCATTATATTTTTCATTTTTAATCTCTACTGACCTGTATCACATGCGACATTATCTCCAAAAGGAATAACAGGCTTTAACAATTCCGGAAGGTGCATATTGCGCCTATTGACTTTGAAAAATGGGTGCGTTAAAAGTTGCCCAGCCGTTGGTCTGTCTTGTCCGTCCCTCTGCAAACAGAGGGCGCTGATTTCGTGAATGCCATCGCTGAACTTCCGATTTGCCTGTTTCTTGAATGACATTTTCAGACCCGAATCTCCTATTGCAATATCATTAATAATTATAATAATAAGTGAGTCATAAAATATTGTTTCTGAGTTAAACATAAATATTCAGTATAGCAGTGTTTTTCGCAGAATGTGCTGGAACATTTTCCAAATGTGCATGCCGCACCATTACATTTCTCCTTCTTTGACTGCATTGGCATGACATGAAATTTTTCTTTGGAAAATGTGCCTGAAGAGTAAACACACTGCAGTAAAAAACGACAGTTAAATCCTAAATTTGTCGTTATACCTAACCTAGGAATTATAGCACACATAGGCATATTTGTCGGTTAGTAGGGAATGTTCATAGTAACAGACAAGCATGCTTGTGTGCGCTATAATTCCTAGATAAGGTATAATCAAAAGTTTATGATAAAAGGACGTGTGATGTTTAAACTAACAATATGCACTAATGGGTAAAGTTTGTTTAAATTATAAACTTTAATCCTTTAAACTTGAATAGTACCAATAAATTAATTACCATGAGTTTCTGGATCGTCAGATGGCAGTGTCGTGGAATCTAAGATTTGCGGGACACTTCCCCTAACTTTTTCTGTGAGCATTAAAGTAGTGGCTGTTCCCGCAAAAGGTTCGGCACCATTTGCTAGCTCGCACAGTAACATGCCCACACTATAAATATCTGACTTTTCATTGTAACCTACAAGTGTAAAATTAGCAAATATTCACAAATTGATTACTAACGTCTATACCTTGTAAATTTTGTTCTAAAACTTCGGGACTTAACCAATTTAAATTATGCGCTGTTGTTAATGGAAATGAGTGAATGTGTCTCTGCCATTTTCCGTGCTTAACAATAGGACAAGAGTAACGGAAACCTGAGATAGACGAGTGACCGGTGGCAGAGATTAAAACATGACTACTCCTAATTGCCCTATAATAAAATATAATAAATAATATATATTATGTAGATAAGGTTCAAGAATCAATAAAATTGCATCATTAAGAAAACCTGCTGTGACCAACACAGGCACTGTCTGTTACACGATTCTAATTCTTAAGACAAAAAATGTTATAACATTTTTTAACACTGTGTAATACAGAAAACGTGATGATTATAAATTCTTGTACAAAATGTTCTATTTTCATCAGATTTTAGTATGCAGGCATGCGCACTTTGATTCACATGAGTTTGTATACAAATATAACCTCAGCAGCAGAATTATAAATCTCGTGTATAATTATTTGATTTTAAAAATATTAGACAATTATTTAAACTGCATCTATGTGTAACAACTGGTTATTGTAACAAAACGTTTATGATGCAAGGCCCTGATGTTGCTGTCATCTAATAGCATCTAATATCACTATCGGTAAATATCTGAACCAATTGAATTCTATGAGCTCAACGGACAACTGTCCATTAATATTTTGTTTGTTATATTTCAGTTTTTATTAAATAAATTCTTCGTTTTATTGCTACATTGCTATATGTATCACAAAGTAATTGTATTTATTATGAAAACACTGACTACTGTACTACTTTTAAAATTAACCATCAACTGTTTACGTAGTGCACGTGCCTTCAGATTATTTTTTGGGCCAAATTGGCATCATGTAATACAGACATTTTATTCCATACCATTTTTTGAGACAAAATTTCGATATCAAAATTTGTTCTCAAGAGTTATTATTTGGGCTTAAAAAAACATAAAAACTACTTACCTGTGAATAATTCCACGTTTATGAATATAATCCAGAGCATCGAGGACATCTTTTAAAATAAGTGCAATTGCATTTTCTGGTAAGCCTATTAAACATACAGCTTTACTCACAAGTTTCAGGAAAACAATAATTGCTTGCTTAATTTATTTGTATATATTCAAACAATTAAATAACAAAACATTAACCCCGTCATCAATTGATTGATTGAAAAAGAAAATAGAACCACTTACCTACATGAAAATGTTTATTCAATAAATCTCGACAAGACCCGTAGCCCATTAAAGGGCTTACAATACAAACATCTGGACCATTAACAAAAGCAACTAAGTATTTGATAATGCTTGGGTGTTGCAGTTGTCTTGTTAATATTATCTCTTGCTAAAATAAAACAAACATATTAGAATATTAATTAATTGCGATACTATGCTAACGACACATGTATTTAAAAGTAAACTGTATGTCCTCTTTCAAGGTACAATACAAACTTACTTGGACATTTCCTGCTTCCTCCTTGACACGTTCCATGTTAATCCTCTTTACGGCGACCATTTGTCCGGTAATTAAATACTTTGCTAAGTAAACGGTTCCCACACCCTGACAACACTCCCCCAGGATGGACACGGTTTTATAATAGGCATTATTCGTCTGATAATCATTGCACATTTTCACCTCCACAAAAAACAGGCTTATAGATTAAAAATAAATAAAAACAAACATTAAATCCAGGGCCTACTGCACATAACCTCAAAGTAACTTTAATTTATTTACACGCACATTTTAACAAATATTGATTAAAAGTTTATAATAAATACGTTTAAAATCAAAGGATAACTATGTACACTGCCACTGTATTGTTGTTGTGGGTTTAGAATGTTTTAAATGTAAACATGTAAATGAACGAGTTGTAAAATAGGCAACGCAATATACTGTGTATTAATAATTTTTCATTTATTTTCGTTTCTTAGTTTTCATTCATTTTAATAGAGGGTGCTGAAATGTAATCAACTTAAAATACGCAACCTAAGTTACACCTCTGCTGCTACTTTGGTTGTATATACTAATCAACTAAATCAAGTTGTGACATCTAACATCAGGAGGTGTAAACATTGTTTACGATAACACATGTTAGATGGTGCTAATACTATAAATATTATATGCAACGTAAATTACAATGTAATGGTTATTTGGTTGCGTATAATATAAAATGCATTCACTGGCGACATCTAGCAAATCTCAATCGAATTAATTTAATTATCTCGGAAAAATATAATTTGAATTTTAGAATGTTTTATTAATTATTTTGTTTATGATTAATTACAAATACTTTTCTAATTCTTTATACAAATAAACTCCGTACAATACTGATACTTGAGAACTGATTTAATTGAATTATTTTTTTTTAAATTAATCAATCTTTTCAATTGAAGCATTTAGGTGAAAAATACTTACGCATTATTTTAATCTAGTTTTGCTATGTAAAATAAAAATAATGTTTTTTTTCTATTTCAACATAGTTTTAGAAATATTGATAATGAAGGTTTAAATTAAAAAAAAAAAAAAAAAAAAAAAAAAAAAAATGTTTCACCAAGTGATAAGTGAGAAAATTATTCAAGAAATAGTTTTAGAAAAATCAAATTTGTAAAAATGGTCAGTTTTTCATAAATTAATAAAAACTGTTTTTTTAATTAAACTGAAGAGATTATAAAATTGGTTATATAATTGAAGAATTATTAAATTGAACAATTCATTAGAATAATTGTGTGATTTATCGAAAATAACAAAGATTGTACATAAAAACAGATCACTTTTGAGATATTTATTGATAAACTTAGATTGATAAACTTAGTAAAAAATAATTTGTAGCGATTAATACAGTTTTATATATTATGTAGGTATAAAAATAAGACAATAAAATTGGATTTACTGATATTATATTTTTATAAAGACAAAATATTACAATAAACTATATAATAAAAGTACCTTGACTTATTCTAAATAAAACTATACAATTATCATTTTGAAAAAATTCTATTTACCACCTAAGGTAAAAGGTATTGTGTATTATATTAAAAATTAATCCTATATTTACAAGTTTCTCTATATATTTTCAATATCACCAAAATATTTCACAATAATTTTCAACATTTTTTATCCTCGTTTTACTGATATACATACGTAGTACTGATGTAGCAAGGATTAACATATAGTTAACGAAACGAAAAAGGTAGTTAGTATTCTCTGAATGGATGATGAATAAAAAGTGTGTAAATATACAAACGTGTGTGAATCTTTTATGAAAACCAACAAACAAAATTATTTTCTTTTTTTTTAACATATAACATATACAACAGTATTCTTACAATGATCTACCTATTTACCTCTAATAATAGGGATATTTGCATGCATTTCATTTTGACAGATATCACATGTTTTGGACGCAAATATAAAAATCATCTATTTTCTGTTTTGTTTTGTTTGTTGTGCGTTCCATCTATACATAAACTTTGACATATAATATATTTTATATAATTTATTCTTGTATATTTACTCCACTGAGTTTTATCCTGGGTTAGTTTGTTTACATATATAATTCTGTATATATATATAAATATATAATTTAATCCTGAACTGTTGCACTGAGTTGAATATTTTTTTCAAAAAGACACATTTCAACGTTAGGTACAACGTTTTTTGTTTTGTTTCAAATTTATACAACATTTACAAATTTAATTTAGAAAATTAAACGAAATTAACTAAATATACAATCACAGAATGTTACAACAGTTAGCGAATTTGGATGTGATATTTCGAAATTAAAATAAATACTATACAGAATGTACACTATCTTAAATAAATTAAAACAAAAATGCAAATTAAAAAAGTAAATAGCGCGTGTTTTTTCAATTGTACTTAAGTACAGTATTGCGATACATATATACAAATTGAAATTATTTATATTAGAAAATAGAAAAAAACGCGAAATGTTTTTTTTGGGTGGGGGATTGTGTAATTAATTAATCGACCGTCTCTTTTGAGTAGCAGTGTACATCTGAGATCATTTTATTTTTTTTATAATCTTTTGTTTTTTGTAAACAATAACTGAGCCGTACAGCAAACACTTACATCAAGAGAGCTATGGGTATATAATATTGACATATTTTATAACTAATTCCACCTATTTACTTCTTTTTTCTTTAATAATATATAATATACTTTTTTCTTTAATATGTAATCTGTCTGTGTGTATCTTCCAGGCACCTCACGCAGTCTCATTTCCAGTTTAACAGCACCAACCTTTACGATTATTTTTTTTTTCTTCATAGAAAATTCTTTATAAAAGCTATTCCAAAATACCATGTCTCTTATCACATATCTTTCATTAATTTATTTTTTTTAACAATCTCTTTAAATACAATTTCTCTAAATTAACAAATTGTATATAAAACATTAACATTTAATTCTTTGTTTAACAGGAAATATATTATGCTATGTAGTAATTGATTTCACAGAAAAAGGGGGACCGCAATTTATGCACCTCAAATTTTAACTTCATTTTTTGTAAATAGAAATCAATGAAACATTACAGAGGGGGATATTTATTGTCTATTACTAGTAGAGAAAAATGATTTGATTACATGTGGGATTTTTTAGAGACTAATCTTTACACAACTTATTCACGAAATCCACAACCTATTTATTTAAAGAGAACTCAATGTATTCACGGTTCGAGCATACTGTAAAGGGGTGATTGTTTAAAAAAGTATTATTTTTGAGAAAAAACGGGGGTCCCCTTTCAGCTGTTTTCGTACTGCGCCATCACAACCTTCCAATCCCGTGAGATCTTCTTGAACAATTAGAAAAAATCAATTGGCTCAAAATGCTTGATTATGTTTACAGTTTCGTTGTTTTTTCAATAAGATGTCTTTTTATACATTTTATTCTTCTATAATATATTTAAAGCATTCTTTTGTAACTGGTGCATTATAATAAAAAATTCGAAAAAAAACAAAATAAATTATTAATGTAAAAATTGTGTTTTCCCTGCCAGGGGATTTTTTCTTGTACTATCGAGACAGTGCTAAATCACTGGAAACGCAATCACGCCCCAGTACAGTCAATCTCAACTATATCTTTGGGCACGTCGACGAATTGATAGACCAACCTCTGCCCGTCAACTTTTGCCAAAATCCCTCTCTGATAATAATACCTCAACGCCCTGCCCATTGTTTCGTAATTCATATCAGGCTTGTTCTTGTGCAGCCCCCACAGCCTCGAAACAGCCTTAGAATCGACCAACTTAAAAACCCCCTTTTCCCTATTCGTCCACTTGATATACCTAGGGCAGTATTCCCTATCTTGTAAAAGTTTGAGCAAAAATTCCCATAAATACGTCGTGGAGCCTTCCCTGCTTTTCCTCTTCACTGAGCCTGGTTCACCAGCTTTCGGTTTCTTCACCTTCTTCAATTTCCTGGGCGGGAAGCCTAATTCGAGCATGTAGGACAATTCGTCGTTCACGCTGGATGTCGCTGCTTGGATTACTGAGGTTGGAATGGCATGACCTCTTGGTGGTGATGGGGCTGACGGTGTCGCAAACGGTGAGTGCATACTGTTGTGATGATAACTCTGCATGTGGGTATTGTGTTGTACTTGATGCTGGTGCTGGAGTGATGTTAGGTAGCTACTGTAACTATCTGGCACTGTAATTAAAAAAAACAAAAAAATCATCAGTCAATTGTTCACAAGATTTTATAAGAAAATATATAACTAGGGATTGTGATGTGTCTACTACAACACACATAAAGAATTCATAAAAGAAAGATATGATTTTTCGAATGATGGATACAATTCCTTTAAAAATAAACTTCAATGTGAAGATCTAAAAGCAAATCAAACAAAAGATCGCTCAATTTTTGCTCAATATTTTTTCTTGCAATATTATTTTATGTAATCACCTATCTAGCAATACTTAAATTGTCTTTCAAATCGTGAAAACGGATACCTTAATTTCGAAACTAGTTTTCGTCTCGTCTGGGGTTCCTCAAGGAATCCACTCTGGGCCAATATTATTTATACTTTTTGTGAATAAAACTTCTAACAAGTGTTTCCACTCCTGGATTAAGCATGAAGTAAAATTTCGAGTTTAGAAGAGACTGAACATTTTCAGGCTTTCCTAAACTCGAAATTTTTCTTCATGCGCCACGCGTAATAAACGCTGACTTAATGCAAAGTTCAAAATATATTGTTTAGGATGTATACGTTTACTTATATAGCAAGCTAAAGTTTTTAAAGTTATTTTTATTATATATTCACCACTATTGTTTAGTTATAAACTATTTCATATTTGTAGTACAAAAAATGATTTCCTTTCTTTACTTTTTTTTACGCAGTCAAGGGCCACTAAATATAATGAATGTGTTATTAAATTTCACAATATTTCAGTGTTTTATGAAGTAAAATTTCGAGTTTAGACACATATCAAATACAAAATTCGTTTAGACTGTGATGTTAAGAATAACATGTTCGTTAAATTTAACATTTCGCGTACAGAATAGCCCTGAATATTTAGTTCACTTTAGACATTCAGTGGTTTTCTTAAAGTGTATAATTTAACATTTTTAGCATACTTTCATTCATCTTAGGAAATATTTTCACTTTTTGAAAAACTGGTGAATGAAAAAGTCGGAAAATTTACAATCCCTACATATGATTTCTTTACATAGTTAACCGACTGTAATAATTTATCTGAAGCAATAAATAAATACATCGTGTTATTCAACAGCAAACAATGATCTTTATTAATCATTTCTGTATAAATATTGCAGGAAAAAACAGCACAGATAAAAAAAAACGGTGTCGATGCAAAATGCAATCGCGTATTTGATAACGTGACATTATTTCTCTTGATAATAGCTGGTATTTTTCATTATTACAACACATACGCGACAAGTGTTTTATTTTCTCATTTCCTCAATCAACTATTCCCTTTCTATTTCAAGTTCTAAATAAGAAATAGAAAATTAAAGACCGTACGTAATAAGTAATACAATACGCAAAGTTATTGAGAGGAAAAACACTTGGTATTGTATTCCGATTAGTTTCGGTTTGTTAGACCATTTTCCTAAAAGTTTTTATTTTGTAAAACAGTACCAAGTGTCTCAAACTCTCAATAACTTCACATAGTGTAATATGTTTCACTAAGTGCCAGATGAGAATTTATTCATGAAATTAAGCAATACAATGTTTATTGATTTATTCATTAACAATATTCAACTAAAAATAAAATGTTATCAAGCTTACTGATCAAAGCTTGATAGCATTTTATTTTTAGTAGAGGCAAAATATCCGACAGAAAGTCGATATTTTTTGCTAGAATTTTGCTAAAAATATATTTCTTGTCAATATTAAACTAAAATAATGTTGTCATCATTTATTTAAAATATTAAAATATTGTTATTTGATACACCGGTAAATTTCGGTAAATTTTAAATAGCATTTTCACGATATACAATAGCTTTCTTGTCAATATTAAACTAAAATAATGTTGTCATAATTTATTTAAAATAATAAAATATTGTTATTTGATACACCGGTAAATTTCGGTAAGTTTTAAAATTAAAAAGCTTTCTTTACCATAGAATTAAAGAGCATTTCATTACGACTGAATTAGAGCATTTTTTACGACAGCACATTATAAAGTTTTCTAATTATAAATCTGAAAAATTCAATTCGAATTAATTTAAATTCATATTACTTTTAATCCTTGTTTTTTTTTTAATCGTTTAATAATAAAAAAACACGGAAAGAGGAAAAGATCTCAATTTCTCGTAGGCGCACACCCCCTAATTTGCCCGAGGCCTTTGTCGAAAAGTGGGTCAGAGAGAGCGAGCGGACGCAAGGTTAGTAGAAAAGGGGATTTGGGGCTAAGGGGGTGCGAGCCGGAAGGGTAATTATGTAAAAGGGATTTCGAGTCCACAGGTAGCGACCGCAGAAAATCTGTCCCTCGATGGATAATGACGGGGTAGGTGAATGGGGCAATTTATTTCCAACGGGACAAAAACACTAAATATTGTGATTATCCTAAGAAATCTGATAGGGTTGTTTGCTTTTCGAACTGTTTTTTTTTTATTATTATTTGTGTGTGATAGTTTTTTTTTATTGGATGTATACCCAACCCACGGTTAACCACGTGTTTGATTTCATGATCAATATATTGTCAAATAAATGTAGAACGTACAAATCATCATTTATTTTTATATATTAAATAATTTAAATAAATTTTATAAAAAGCAGGGACTGCAATCCCTTATAAAAACAATTTATAATTTACCGACTTTTTGAATTACTCGTAATTGGGTAAATTGGTAAATCAAAGCAAGTTTATCAATAATTTACTAGTAAATCGTACAATCGTTGTTTTACGAGTACGAGGCAATAAAATAATAGCATTTAAGGACATACCTTTAACGAGGGTTTCCACTCCTTGATTAAGCATGAAGTAAAATTTCGAGTTTAGAAAAGCCTGAAAATTTGGTTTGGTCGCGTAGCGCGAAGCGCGGAGCGACCAAACCAAATTTTCAGGTTTTTCTAAACTCGAAATTTTACTGCATGCGTCAGGCGTAAAAAACGGATGTAAACTAATTTTAAAAAACATGTATATCATATTAATTTAAGATCTATGTGATTTTAAACTTCAGTTAAAATCAGTATTTTATACGCGAGGCACATAAGGTAAAATTTCGAGTTTAGAAAAGCCTGAAAATTTGGTTTGGTCGCGTAGCGCTACGCGCTACACGACCAAACCAATTTTTTTTTTTTTTCAGGCTTTTCTAAACTCGAAATTTTACTTCATGCCTAATCAAGGAGTGGAAACACTCGTTAGAAGTTTCAAATTAAACGCTTATACAAAAATAACCCCAATTTATCATTATCCAAACAATTCTCACTTTAATAAAACAATTGATATTTCAATTAAACACCAATCAAATATTTCTCTAAAATGATTTCCTTTGTCTCATTCTTAATATCACTTTCATTATATGCACGCTATCTATCAAGACATTAACAATGGACTAATTAGTCTAGGTCGCTAAATAGAGACGTGATTTCGACAATTGGCCATTAAATGTGCGTTTAGATAAAGGAAAATGAATATAGAAAAAAAGAAGGATGGTTTTAGAAAAGCCAGAGGAAAAATTATCGGGACGTGTTCTACCGACTTCTCTAATATGCACTCTCTCCTGTGAAGAAAGTATGTTTATGCATCGCAGTGAAAACCGCCGCCTTTTAAATTGCACCGGAGAAGAAATCTCGCGTCGGAAGTGCGATTTCGATTTTCATATAATATGGAATGTATTACTGCTTATATTCTGAGTTTCCAATGCGTTAAAATTAAACCCCACAATATAATAGATTTTGGCAAGTCTAATTCCATGATAAAAGTATTTCGACAAAAATTAGAGAGTTGATAAAAATTCTCAAGTATGTTGCAAATTTTTTTTTTTTTTTAATTGAAAAATGTGTTTATTTTTAAAGTAAAATCAAGTTGATTTAACAACGCATTCCATGATAAAAGTATTTCAACAGAAATTAGAGAGATCATAAAAATTCTCAAGTATGTTGCAGCATTTACATTTTTTATTGAAAATTGTGTTCATTTTTAAGTAAAATCAAGTCGATTTAATATTACAAAATGGATAAATGATATTTTAAGTGTCTTTCAATTCTTGATTGAGAATAAAATAGATTTTAAGAAAATCCAATATTCGAGCCCTGTGGCACGACCCTAGTCTATATAATTCATTCAAATTAACAACAAGTGTTTTCACTCCCTGATTAAGCATGAAGTAAAATTTTGAGGCCAAACCAAATTTTCAGGTTTTTCTAAACTTAAAATTTTGCTTCATGCGCCAGGCGTATAAAACACTGAAATATTGTGAAGTTTAATAGCACATATATCATATTCAGGGGTGCGGCCAAGGAAGGTTCCTGGGGGGCCTGCTCCCTTTTGACTGCATAAAAAAAGTAAATAAAGGAAGTTACTTTTTTTACTACAAATAGGAAATAATTTATGACTAAATAGTAATAGTAATAAATATACAATAAAAATAACTTAAAAAATGGATTTGGACGTAGAGCAAAGCGTAGCCATGTAGAGTATTCAGTAATGCATATTTGGTTAGTTTTCGGTTGAGGTAGTAAAAAATTAGCGATTATCCATTTTGGGAATTCACATACATACACGACTTGTTGTGGCTGTAAAATTTAGTAGACCAACATTTTTAATGGGCAAACCCGAATTAGGACCTGATGGTTATTTATGAAGGAAGTTGGCAGGTAATTAAAAAAAACTCGCCCGACTATGCTAATCCGCAGACGAGTCATTTGAGCAGAGATTTAAAATTATATGTGGAACAAACAAGAAATAAAAACAATAGCAATCATTGATTTCCGGCCGCCTTAGCAGCAACAGCAGCAGAGTCTTGCAGGACAACAAAAACCGCATCTAGTTTCTCTAGTTAAGTAAGTGCAAGTGCGAGTAGTCGCCGTGAAGGCCACGGGCGCATGTGCAGTTTGCTATAATTATATCACTGCAAGTGCAGTGTCTGGGCAAAGAGGGTGAGCGGGGGGTTAGAACCCGGGGTGACCGCCCGACTCAAGGTCCAATCCAGTGGCGTGCGTCCGCCGAGTCCCCTCCTCGCTAATACATCCACTTCTAAGTAAGCAATCGCGCGAGGAGCGAAGATCGTCCTTTTTTAAGACCTCTGCTTGCGCAATTCCTGCTTACCGAGATCTAAATACGAATTGGGAAGAACAATTGTTTGTCAATGGTGCAATCGCACCTCGCGAGGCCTTGGCTGTTATGTGTGAAATTCGCTGCGGCGATTCTTCCACTGCGCTAACAAAGGAATGGTGTTTTATAATGCAATTTCCTACGCCGAATTACGACTTCTCGGAATCCGCAATAAGGCGACATTTGGGAGGAAGTTAATGATGAAAATGTTGGTTTTAATGAGGGTTTTTTCTTGTTTTCCTTTTACAAGAACTAATGAGGTTGCAAACAATGCACCAAACAAACAAGTTTGAAACAAGTTTGATTATCAAAATGACAAATATTAACCAATTGGATGGATGCACTTAAGATGTACTAATGAGGATTAAAATTAATCAAAAACTACCCAAATGTGATATATATTTTTAGCGAAATCTAAATTAGCCAAAAATCGAGCCACTGAGTACTGATTACTCAATGATTGAGCATTAAAAGTTGGATTAATTGGATATATACTCTTTGAACACATATATTCATAAAGATGAAGACATTGTGTGGTTAAACAATTGTTGTAGTAAAATAAAAACAATTTTGAACACTTCCACAAATTAAGTGTAGAGCTTCAACAACCTGCAGCCTCAATAATACAATTCTACATATTTAATTAAAAGACTTGGTTTGTTTCACTGATTCAATAATACAATAATAAAGATAGTTTCTTCATACTTTTAATTGAAGATGGTGTTGTAAGGCAGCAACAAATGGACGACTTTTAAAAAGAAAGAAACACCATTTGGAAACATCTGTGTTTGATTTTCTATTTTAGCTGCAAATGTTTATTTTTTTACTGAGTGTCACCTTGTTTCGGAAAATATCTCCATAAATAGCACCCAACGATGGCGTTTCTTTTCTAATGTTTACAATTTTAATACATTTCCGACCAAAGCAATGATCCAGAAGGAAATTGTTAATAAAGGAAATATTGAATTTCCTTCGGATCAAGTTGAGGGTAATGATGTGCCCCGGCGCCTCTGAAATAAACGCAAAAAGGAAACGGGTTTCGATTGGGAGTTGGCGAAACGCGGTCGGGTCTTAAAATAACCGGCAGGAAAGCGAGAGTGCAATAAATATAGTCTCTTCCAATTTAAACCAGGTTCCTACTGCCAAGTTTGTAGCAAAATAAAAAGAAAACCGAACGAGATGAGAGATGATTTCGGTTTCGGCCATATTAAGTAAGGCCTGATCCACTTTTACCTTTCATGACCTCAATGATGTAAGGTGTTTTTTTTATAAAGTGCAATTGAAGCAGTCTGCCGGTGTGGGTCGGTTTTCGGTTAGATTTTGCGAACGCGCGTTTTTTTTTTTCTTGCAAATCAAATGGAGTGTGGTTAGTGTGTTGGTGTCGGAAATGCATACACATACAGGAATGGCGGCTGTCTAGCGCAGCGGCGGTCACTAGTTCATCGACTTTGCGACTTTCCGCGAGCTGAAGGTCACTATAATGATCGCCACAGCCCGACGCCTATTCCTTCCCCGTTTTCGAGCGAGCCTCTCTTGTTTCTCGTTTTAATTTCGTTTAGCAGTGACCTATACGATATCCGACTATATTACGCTATCTAATTCCCGACGGTTGCATATCCTAGGTCACTATTCCCAACTTGTCTAATCATCCTCTAACGGATGGATGCGCGAACACCGCAACTCGGATGTTTACTAATAGTCTGCGCTGAAATAGCTCAAGGTTCGCTCAATTGCCGCTTCAATAAAATAAACCGACAATTCCGAAGAATGCGCGCCTGCCGCGCACGCTGAGGATTGAACGGACGCAATCGCGTTTCGTTGTTGAATCAGAATCAATTTCCTGTTTGCTTTACAATATACAATGCAAATCGTTTTCTTTTCAAATAATCAATACCCAACTTTATAATTTATAAATACGTCATTTTGTTTCAGAACATCCAAACAATCAGCAAATTAATATGTTAGATATATGCACTGTGTGTGTGTTAATTGTTTTCTAAATGCGTTCAATTTGACATTTCTAAGGTGTGCTTCTACTGCTTGATTAAGTATGAAGTAAAATTTCGAGTTTAGAAAAGCCCGAAAAGTTAATTTTAGGTGAAATTCTGTACATCTTTGATTAATTTCTATGAATGAGTTATTATACTGGGAATTTTTCTTGCAAATTTACAAAATGTATACGCTGTAAATTTTCAGGCATTTGTCAATTTCAATTTCAATTTAAGGTTTCGAACGAGTGTTTCCACTCCCAGATTAAGCATGAAGTAAAATTTCGAGTTTAGAAAAGCCTTAAAATTTGGTTTGGTCGCTCCGCGAAGCGGAGCGGCCAAACCAAAGTTTCAGGCTTTTCTAAACTCGAAATTTTACTTCATGCGCCACGCGTATAAAACACTAAAATATTGTCAAGCTTAAAATTATACAGCAAAAACACTATACAAAAGCAGTATACTTTGAAGTTCGCGATATTTCAGTGTTTTATGAGCCTGGCGCATGAAGTAAAATTTCGAGATTAGAAATATACAGAGCATTTTTCTTTCAAGTATACATACAGTGAAATTTTACTTCATGTTTATTCTAGGAGTGGAAAACACTCTTTTAAAGTTTCAAATTGAACGTTAAAAAAATGTATACATACATGTTTTCGTACTGCAAAGAAACTTAAAATATTACATTTTAATATTTTTTGTAATTAATGAGCCTAATTTGAAATGCTCAAATAAAATTTAAGAATATTTGGTTTTATGAATTGATAAAAACTTTAACATTGTTCAATTAACATAAAATTGAATAAATGTACACAAAAATAAATAACGTTACTAAAGACAATACGAATACATTGCAAAATAAATAAAACTAAAAAAAACCATTATAAAAATTGAAATATTTATATTAATTTTTCTAAATTAATAAAGAATATTCAAATATTTTAATATAGGGTCATTCTTACTTTAAATAGTATTTAAAAAAATAATGAATTTTAACAAAAAATTAACTAAATCTTGATCCTTTTGAAATATTGAAGAATTAGAAAATCTGTATTAATTTTATATTTAAAAAATTAATCGATAAGGCTAATAAATGTTGAATGTTAAACAAACATTCTGCATTCAAATTAAAATTTATTCAAATTTGATCGTCTGTAATTTTATTTTCATTAGTTAGATTTTATATATTACAACAAAGCTTATTCTTGTCTCAACATTTTCCATTAATTAAATTAAAAAAAAATCTGAATTTAGTGCCTGGAGACTAATTTATAATTTTTGTAGGAATAAAGAATTTTAGAATTCAATTCACTTAATCTTGATTCTTTCAAAATATTGAAAAATTAAAATAACAGTTTCCATAAATTAAATAAAATCTCAATTTTGTGCCTTAAGAGTAGTTTATAGAGTTTTTCTGGGAGTTTTAAGTTGGAATTCGGGCTTACACTTATTAGTAAATAGTTTTTGTAAAGCCATAGCACTTTGTATAGTCTTAGTAGAGAGTACTCAGCAGTCTTAGCAATTAATCTCTTACTATTTAGCTGTAAGTGAATTAAAAGAATTGTAAAACTCATAGTAGACAGTTGGATATCTTAGAATAATCTTAAAACATTTTTATAGTTTTTGTGGGAGTTTTAAGTTGAAATTCGGGCTTACACTTATTAGTAAATAGTTATGTTTTTGTAAAGCCTTAGCACTTTGTATAGTCTTCGTAGAGAGTACTCAGCAGTCTTAGCAATTAATCTCTTACTATTTAGCTGTAAGTGAATAGTAGACATTTTTATATTATTTGTGGGAGTTTTAAGTTGGGATTTGGTCTTACAGTTATTAGTGAATAGTTATATTTTTGTTAAGTCTTAGCAGTTTGTGCAGTCTTAGTAGGGAGTTCTTAGCAGTCTTAGCATTTAGTCTTAAGAATCTTAGTATTCAGCTATAAGTGTATTAAAAGAATTGTAAAACTCTTAGTAGATATAATTGGATTGATAAGGCATTGAGGCGTTGAAAATCCATATTCACTTTGTATAAATAAAATTCTAAATAACTTTATGATTTTCCAAAAAGTTATTCAGAATTTTATTTATTCAAAGTCTTTATAGACAGTTGAATATCTTAGAATAATCTTAAAATACTTAGCAGTTAGTTGTTTAGATTTAAAATGTTAGACAAACTTTTCAAATCTTAAAACATACACACTTGTCCAACTCTTATTGTAAAAATCTAAAACATACATACTTGACAAACTCTTAGTAGACAGTTGGATATCTTATAAAAATCTTAAAACACTTAGCAGTTAGTTGCTTAGATTTAGAATAGTCTACACAAGGTGTTAAGATTTTAGACAAACCTTTGAAATCTTAAAACATACATACTAGTCTAACTGTTATTAGATTTTTTTTTAGAAACAGTTTTAGGATACTACAAACACCTAAATGTTTGTAGTATCCTAAAACTGAGTGTATGAGTGTCAATCTAAACACTTTTAACAGACATTTGTAAGTTTTAGTTAAGTTTAAAACTGTTTTGCAATTTATATTAATAAGTAAGATTATAATTATTCAATACTGTAATATTTAAAAGTTTTGAATATCTTAGCGTTCTTTCATTTATATATAATTTATTTGAATGTGATGTTAATGGAACAATCTGTTAATTTTTATCCAATTTTTTTGTTAACAAAAAACTTAATACTTCTTATACTTTACCAAACTAAATTTAACTTAAAATCGATAATTCTGAAAAACCTTCAATTCTGAAAGTTTTAAATATCTTAACGTACTTTTATTTTTATGTAATTTATTTGAATGCATAATATATAAAATTACGAAAAAACTATTCGTGAAAATGCAAACAATGTCTTAATTAATAAGACAACTTAAGACGATAAATATCCATTGAAACAACTACTTCCCGTGCAAATACACCTCCGGATATTGACCTAAACGTTACATACACTTTAATAGAGCGTTGTAACACATCAAATTAAATAAGATTTTAAATATTTCAGTGTATAATTCATATCCGAAGGTGTATTTGCACCGGAAGTAGTTGTTTCAATGGATATTTATCGTCTTGTCTTATTAATTAAGACATTATTTGCATTTTCACGAATAGTTTTTTCGTAATTTTATACATTATGTTTAAAGTGTGCAAACTATAAGAAACGTAAGCTTATTTTCTCGAATTTAAATAGTTTTGAATTTAAATTTATCTTATTTGAATGCTACGTTAATTGAACAATCTGTTGGTTTTTATACAATTTTCTAAACAAAAAACTTAATAAATCTTATTCTTTACAAATTAAATTTAACATTGTATCAATAATTCTGCAAAATATGTTAATTTCCTTTGAAGCATGTATTCAGTTATTCTAGTAGATTTATTAAAGACCTATTACTTATGTGATTTGATTTTATTCTTTCGAGGCATCATATTTATTCAAGTGTTCATTGATATCTTAACGAGTGTTTTCCACTCCTTGATTAAGCATGAATCAAACCAAATTTTTAAGCTTTATTAAACTCGAAATATTTACTTCATGCGCTAGGCATATGAGACACTGATTTAAAATGAAGTGCAATATTACTCGGTCGCGTTAATAATCTTTTGGGGATTCTAATCCATTTGGAGGATTCGAATCGTGTTGTAAGTATATAAATCTGTTTGTAAGTATTCGAATACTTTTATAAGGATTTGAATCCTTTTAGAAGGAAAATAATGTAACGAGTCCGAGTCACGAATCCGTTTTCATTCAAATATTCGAATACAATTTTAAATCCTAATTTATTTAAAGTGCAGTTCAAAAGTACTCGTTACGTTTGATCTTACGTTAATTTTAATCTAGTCTGTTGGTGATTCCAATACTTTGGAGGGTTCAAATCGTGTTCTAAATCTTCAAATCCTTTTGTAAGTATTCGAATACTTTTATAAAGATTTGAACTTTATAATGGCTCGAATCACCTACCTTTGAATTCGAATTCGAATTCTCTTAAAAAAATGTAACGAATCCGAATCACAAATCTGTTATCACTAAAATATTTGAATATTGAATCCTCTAAAACAGGGTTTTTCAACCGGAGGATATCAGGGGCCACACGACAGATTTCCTAAAGAGTAGGTGAAGTGAAATAAGGCTACAATAGTGTTTGAATCTAACTAAAAAACTCAAATAAAATCAGGGAGGAGGGGGCGTGGAGTTATGAGAGGGGGGTGCGACCTGAAAAAGGTTGAGAACCCCTGCACTAAAAGAATTCGAATCCTGCTCAGCTCTGCTAGTAATACAAACAAAAAATCTAAAGCCAATGAAGGTAACAACAAAATATTGTCCAAAAAGATGATCTTGAAAAAAAAAAAAACGTTTATTGAATTGTGCCAATATATGTTAATGTTCATATATTGGCACAATTCAATAAACGTTTTTTTTTCAAATACTGAAAAATCTTGAATTTGCTACTATTTGAAGACGATTTCCAAATATTTACAAAAGCAAATACCCGATAACAATTTCAGGAAGCGCAAGTGCAAACAAGCCGGTGCACTGGAAGTGTAAAATTGATATCGCCCGATTGGCAAATATCTGCAGGTAATAAAATGATAACAGCGTTATTGTCGTTTTTTTAATTTTTTTATAATAACGGCCGAAATTTCCGCCTGAAAATGGGAACAAAGACGATAAGTGCTGGTGTCGTAATTTTTAGTGGCCAGTCTGGCTCAGAGGGGGAGTCGTGTGGCGTGGATATGCACGCCGAGAGAACATTGACCAGGAAATGAGTGACGCGCTAACCTTCAACTGAACATGTCCTTGCAACTCGAAAATAGATGCAACATGCAAACGTGCAACACACTACAAAATGCATTCTGTTCGTTTGCTCTATTCTACGCTGCCAGGATGCAATTACGCCCCTTACTACTAGGTATATCATGCTGGTCTGTGTTGTTAAAAACAAAAAGTTTAAGAATACAAACAGTTGAATAATTGTGTAGTCCTCAAGACGTAATCTAGGTATTGAAATTATTATGTTACACACTAAAAGTGGACATAGTAATATGTACTTAACACTAAAAGTGGACATAGTAATATGTACTTAACACAAAAAAGTGGTAATAGTATTTAATATATACTTAGAAAAGAAAAGCAGAAGTACGTATCATTTTATGATCAGAATTGTTGAAGTATTTCGAAACAAACAAAAAATATTCAAGCAATCAACCACAATTTGTATTCTGTGCACTCTGAAAACAAAAATATTTTATTTCATTATAATCATAGAATGATTTTTACTTGTATATACCGGGTGTTGACTTGGCGGACGCAACATAGGAAATCGCATGTTAATTTTAAAGTGCTCAAATATTGGCTTCCCTATTTATTTTACAGACAAAATGTATTTTACTATTTTGTAGAGGGAAAAATTCTACATTTATGAATGTTCACACTTAACACTTTACATTTCTCTAAGTTAAAATAATTAAGAACAAGTAATGTGATTTCATCAAAAATAATGACATACCATGGAATTGATACAACAATTGCGGATATTCCCTGTTTATTTTAAGTTCAATTTAAAGCTTTAAACAAGTGTTTTCTACTCCCAGACTAAGCATGAAGTAAAATTTCGAGTTAAGAAAAGCCCCGTGAAAATTTGCCGAGACAAATTTTCTGGGCTTTTCTAAACTCGAAATTTTACTTCATGCGCCACGAGTATAAAACACTGATTTCAAGTGAGGTTCAAATATACATGAATTTCACAATATTTTAGTGTTTTATACGCGTGGCGCATGAAGTAAATTTTCGAGTTTAGAAAAGCCCAGAAAATTTGCCTCGGGTCGCTGTGTTTTCCACTCCCAGACTAAGCATGAAGTAAAATTTCGAGTTTAGAAAAGCCCCGTGAAAATTTGTCTCGGGTCGCGTAGCGACCCGAGACAAATTTTCTGGGCTTTTCTAAACTCAAAATTTTACTTCATGCGCCACGCGTTTAAGACACAGATTTTAAGTGAAGTTCGAATATACATAAGATTGACAATATTATAGTGTTTTATAGGCGTGGAGCATGAAGTAAAATTTCGAGTTTAGAAAAGCCACGTGAAAATTTGTCGAGGGTCGCTGCGCGACCCTCGACAAATTTTCACAGGGCTTTTCTAAACTCGAAATTTTACTTCATGCTTAGTCTGGGAGTGGAAAACACTTGTTTAAAGCTCTAAATTGATCTATAAAGAAAAACAGGGAATATCCGCAATTGTTGTATCAATTTCATGGTATGTCATTATTTTTATAAAATCATGAAGTAAAATTTCGAGTTTAGAAAAGCCACGTGAAAATTTGTCGAGGGTCGCTGCGCGACCCTCGACAAATTTTCACAGGGCTTTTCTAAACTCGAAATTTTACTTCATGCTTAGTCTGGGAGTGGAAAACACTTGTTTAAAGCTCTAAATTGATCTATAAAGAAAAACAGGGAATATCCGCAATTGTTGTATCAATTTCATGGTATGTCATTATTTTTATAAAATCACATAATTTTTTCTTAATTACTTTAGCTGTTAATTTTCTGACATTCATTAATTTTAAAAGAGTTCAATCTGAAGCTCTAAACGGGTGTTTTCCACTTCCAAACTAAGCATGAAGTAAAATTTCGAGTTTAGAAAAGCCATGTGAAAATTTGTCGAAGGTCGCGCAGCGACCCGAGACAAATTTTCTGGGCTTTTCTAAACTCGAAATTTTACTTCATGCGCCACGCGTATAAAACACTATAATATTGTCAAATTTATGTATATTCGAACTTCACTTAAAATCTGTGTCTTAAACGCGTGGCGCATGAAGTAAAATTTCGAGTTTAGAAAAGCCCAGAAAATTTGTCTCGGGTCGCTACGCGACCCTCGACAAATTTTCACGGGGCTTTTCTAAACTCGAAATTTTACTTCATGCTTAGTCTGGGAGTGGAAAACACTCGTTTAAAACTTCAAGTTGAACTCTTTTAAAAATCAACGAATGTCAGAAAATTAATAGCTAAAATAATTAAGAAAAAGTTATGTGATTTTATGAAAATAATGACTTACCATGGAATTGATACAACAATTGCGAAAGTCAAAATAGCACAAGATATTGGTGTTACTTAATTAACGACAAAAAACATAACATTTAATAATTTAAATTCCTGTGTATTATCGGTTGGTTGTAAACCAAACTAGGTATCATCAATTAAAAATGAAATGAAAATGAACACAAATACATCTAAGAGCAAAAATTCTGTCAAATTGCAATCCTATAAATCCTTTTCCAAAAAAATTACAAATCTCTAGCGTTTCTTAAAAGAATTCAATTTGAAGCTGCTAACTAGTGTTTCGCCTCCTAGAGTGAGCATGAAGTAAAATTTCGAGTTTAGAAGAGCCTGAAAATTTGGTTTGATCGCGTAGCGAAGCGGAGCGATCAAACCAAATTTTCAGGCTTTTCTAAACTCGAAATTTTACTTCATGCGCCACACGTATAAAACACTGATTTCAAGTGAAGTTTAAAATATACTACAAAGGCAGTATTTTAAAGACGTATATTTAGAACTTCACATAATTTCAGTGTTGTAAACGCCTGGCGCATGAAGTAAAATTTCGAGTTTAGAAAAGCCTGAAAATTTGGTTTGATCGCTCCGCTTCGCTACGCGATCAAACCAAATTTTCAGGCTTTTCTAAACTCGAAATTTTACTTCATGCTTAACCAAGGAGTGGAAACACTCGTTTTTTGTTTCAAATCGAACACTTTTATAAAGACAACGAATGCCTGTAAATATATATTCCTTTATATTATTGGTTAGTTGTAAACCAAACTGAAAATCATTGATGAAATGAAAATATAGATAGAGATGTCTACAAGCAAGTTTTGTGACAACCAGCAATTCTATAAATTCATCTTCAAAAAAATTACAAATTCCCCGGTCTATTAAATCTCAAAACATCTTTTCTGCGAATTTTATTTTGTTTGTTTGAAAATTCAACCAGATGACAAATGCACATTTCTACTTTTATCTTATTGTATCTGTTTTCAGGTAATTTGTTGATAATTGTCGCCGAAATCCGACATTGTCGCGGCCCGAAAAAAAAACGAAGGTGTAGCAAAACGCGCGGGCAAAATTACAGGAATCAGTGGGCAAAGCCCCGGCTCGGGTTACCTGGAGAAGAATCACGGCAATGTCACGGGTACATCGCCCCTGCACGGGCCTGGCCCGGCCGAAGGGGGCCGAAAAAAACAGTGTCCAAACAAAGGTTCGATTTAAATATGGATAAGGCCCGAACAGCTCTCCGAACTTTCGTTTCATGGCCATTGAAAAGCAACAAAGCCAAAAAGTAATTGCAAACCTTATAAAAAAATTAACAAATGATACGAAACGATAAATTTTCCACGTTAGATAACTGAATCTCAGATAAAATTAATAAGAAACAAATAATTATTATAAGGTACGTGAACATTGCACATAAATAACGTTTAATTGTAGAGTGTTTTACAATAAATCATGTACAAAAATCGTGCAATTACACTTATCCTGCACTTTGAGGAAGTAGACACTAATTTTTCGATAATTATGAATCAAGCACGGGCATTTTTCTGGCGCTTCCGCCGATTCAAATGTAAACCGGAAGTTGCGTTTACCGAATCTGCAATAAAACGGTTTCGAGGAAATCGTTAACGAAAACTTTCTACAATTTTACATCGTTGCACAATTTTCCACGCCGGGACAAAAAATTACAAGGACTTATTGAAAACATGATGGTTTTAAATATTATTGGCCTCTAACATGGCCAACGTAGCCAAATGAGGCGCATGGGGTAACCAACCCTAGACGCCCAGAAATCAATCATTTTAAAATTGTTGCAGGCAGATATTTGGAAAAATTTATATAGTATAGGCCAAAAGTTTCGTTACATTTAAAAGTTCCTTTAGTTTCTTTAGAATAAATTAGTTAGTTTTTTGTTCGCGTACCCCTAGTACGCGAACAAAAAAGTTTGGAGACCATTGCTCTAAACATTGGAAACAGCTGATAGTAAACGAGTACTACTGTCCTTGATCACTTGTATTTTATATTTTTTTGTATTTTATAATTTCCTCTAACATTTTCGTTTTTATTTTCATATTTAAGAGAATATTATTGTTGCCAAGGTGAATTTAGTAGATTTAAAAGTACTTCTTTAGTTCAATATATTTTTTTTAATTAGGTTGCGTCCAACTCTCTGTAGGACCAATAAAAGATGATATCGTCGGATCGAAGAACCATTTTCAGTGCTAATCAATAACAAAATGACAGGATGATTCTGCTATAATATTCAGATATTAAACCTTAAAGATTGTCTCTTCTTATTTTACAGTCTGGAAATATTTAAAAAAAAAGTGCTAGTCGCTGCATCACTGATTTTAAAAATCATTGTCTGCCTCCATTTCATTGGTAT
The DNA here is from genome assembly GCA_932526585.2 of Philonthus cognatus. Lineage (NCBI taxonomy): Eukaryota > Metazoa > Arthropoda > Insecta > Coleoptera > Staphylinidae > Philonthus > Philonthus cognatus. The sequence continues at coordinate 48,344,381 of OW052247.1, read as the reverse complement.
TACAATGCTAAAAAGTTAGTTACAACCTTTACAGTTTTTCTCTAAGAATCATAAAAAAATAAGTACAATTATTGTGTTCATAACAAGGAATGTTTCTTTTAAGTATAAATATGCATAAGCTTTTTTTAAACAGTTTAATTTGAAGCTTTAAACGAGTGTTATCCACTCCAAGACTAAGCATGAAGTAAAATTTCGAGTTTAGAAAAGCCTGAAAATTTGGTTTGGTCGCGTAGCGCAAAGCGGCCAAACCAAATTTTCAGGCTTTTCTAAACTCGAAATTTTACTTCATGCGCCACGCGGATAAAACACTGACATATTGTAAAGTCCAATAAAATATAACGTCTAGTTGTCAAGGACATTAATCTAGACGCAACAGAAAAGTCGACATTGTATACTTTTTGGGTTAAGAGGAATGGATAATCCAAAAAAAAAAAAAAACAATACTGATTATTATTTACCTCTAATCTATGTAAAACCAAACCAAATTTTCAGGTTTTTCTAAACTCGAAATTTTATTTTATGAACCACGCGTATTAAACACTGCAAAGACTGAAAAAATGTGCACAAATGAGCTTCATTTGAAATCAGTGTCTTATACGAAATAAAATTTTAAGTTTAGAAGAGCCTGAAAATTCGGTTTGATTGCGAGTTTAGAAAAGCGACTTATTTCCTGTATTTCATCTAACCTAATTTTATCAAAAAAAAAAAAAAATACAACAACATTGCTGCAATATTTATCAAAATCTCTGGATATAATCCAAAAATGTGTTTTCCAATAATCAATAAAATGTTTTGATTCAATGACAAATTCCCTGTTTTCGTCTAACCTAATTTAATTTAAAAAAAAAACAACATTGCTACAATATTAATCAAAATCTCTGATCAGAATCCAAAAATGTGTTTTACATTCATCAATATAATATTTTGATTGAATGCCCAAAATATACAATTGTAAAGTAAAATAATCCAAAAATGTGTTCTACAGTCATCAATCAAATATTTTGATTAAATGCCCGAAAATTCTCTAATAACCATTGCGAATCTACGTTTTATTTATTATAATAACACACCCAGAACTAGTTTTTCATCATGACTAATGGCATTACACGAACAGCCGCTAGACCAGACCATTATGTAACACTGACCTATCCTAGACAAATCACGGAGGTAACTGTATACTACATGTATACACACTGGCTAGTCTAGCAGTACTATGAGCGGCTTAGCCGGGGCATCGACTACAGTTAGCACACGCTCGACGGCTCGTTTACCTCCTCTTTTTGCTCTTCGGCAAATATTGCCACAGGTGCGTACCTCCTGCACCTTCGGGCATGCCTACAAGTTTTTTCCTTCTTCTTCTTCTTTTTTTGGGCTTTTGTAATGATTACGACAGGTTTTTCCACTAGAGAAGATATGATGCAGGAGTGTTTGCCTTTATCTTGGGCTTTGTGAAATTGATACATGGATTGTTAGGTAAATAATGATCGGAATTTTTCTTGTATATGCATTCCTCTTGACCCAAAAAAGGTTCAGATGTAATATTTTTCTTCTAGCTTTAGGCCTTGGAATCTAGGCTGCATGTTTTGAACTTCGCAATATTTCATGATTTTTATACGCCAGACTGTAAAATTGATACATATTGAAGATAAATAATAATAATAATTAATTTTTTTGTTGGTAGATATCTATTTCTCTTAACCTAAAAGGAATTCGACTTTCCTTTTTCTTCTAGATCCTGGGTCTCCAAACTATCTTTTTCGCGCGCCACAAATACAATTCTACATAATAAAGTCGGCCAAGATCCGATTAATTTTATAAAATTATGAAAAATTTAAGGAACAATTGTTACAATATTTCAAAATATGACATTTACAAAAAAAATTACAAACAACCGCGGGCCGGATTCATGCAAGTCGCGGGCCGGATTTGGCCCGCGGGCCGTAGTTTGGAGACCACTGTTCTAGATGACTGTCTTTTACAACTAATTGTAAAATTGATACATATTGAAGGTAAATATAATAAGAGTTCAATTTAAATACGCTTCATTTATCGATTTTGTAACTATCTGTAAAATGTTTTTGTAGTAGAACAAAAATTCTGGATAACGTATTAAAATATCTGTGGCTCTATTTCGCCAATAACCTGCCGTATTCTAACCGAGCTTTTGTGGCCCAAATTGGATCGAATTGATGTGGAGGATATGTGTTTCCAACAAGACGGTGCGAGAAGCCATACAGCACACGAAACAATGGTGTTACTGCGGACCAAGTTTCCAGACTGTTCCATCTCTTGGTTTGGCGATTAAAATTGGCCACCTAGATCGTGCGATTTAACGCCGATAGAGTTCTTTCTATGGGGCACGTGAGCGAAAAGGTGTATCCGAACAAGCCACAAACAGTTGAACGTCTTAAAGAAGAGATACGGCGTGTTATTGGCGAAATAGAGTCACGGTTATGCAAAAACGTTATCAAGAATTTCAAGAAAAGAATGACGCTGTGCCAGAGATTTCGTGGTGGCAATTTGCCGGATGTCTTATTTCATGTTTAATCGCAACTATTCATCTTCACGTTGAAGTTTAAATATTTTCTTAATTCCAAAAAAAAGTTTTTTCTTGAAAATTAAACTCGGTGCTCTTGTTAAGACACCCTTTATATACGCCTTAAAACAAATGAGTTGCGTATGAAATTGGTAGTTACATAATTATAGCTTAGGTTAGGTTAGGTTAGACCACATAGGAGACAGACTCAAACATTTTATTCACAAATTGTCTCGAAATTAAATTTATTTTATTTTTTTAACATAAACAATTGGTCTTCGATTTATTGTTCATATTAACCAGAATATAAACCACGAATGAGATGAATAAAACGTTTTACACTAGGGATTGAGAGGAGATTGCGTCAGTGAGGGCCTTCATGACAATTTAGGAATAGACACATACAGAACTTTGGGCCAGATGGAAGGGTTCACAGTAGAGAAAGGAGGTTGTTAATGGGGTGAAATTTATAAAGAGTTGCCTGTATTTTGTACGAAGTCTAAGGTTGCTATGACAGCTTCACGTTTCCCGAGTTGAAAATTGTTTTCTAAGATACTTGTTCTTCATTTGTTTATCGTTTAATTGAGTTTTCGAAGTTGCGTCTTGGGGTATTAAAAAGAGTACAATTTTCAAAAATATGGTCCAAGGTTTGTATATCTCTTGTGCAATTGCAAAGTTGCGAAGGAGCTACACCTATTCGATATAGGTGTGACGACAAAACAATGCCCCAAACGAATTGTCGATATGGTGGTAAAAAAGTGTCTTGACCCATGAATGTCTTTGAACCAAGGGACAGATGGCAATTCTTTAACTATGGAATAGTAATGTAGACCTTTTGTAGTTAAGATTTCTTTACATTTTTGGTTCCATATATCATATCGATCTGTGATTATAGAGTTTTGGATGTCTGACAAAAGGAAAAATGTTGTTTCGTTCTTTTCTAGAAATGATTCTTTTGCTAATCTATTTATTTATTTATTTATTTATTTATTAACGGAATCTCCATTTTACATAAGTGTACATATACATATTGAGCAAAAATAACAAAAACCATATAAAGAGTTACAATGATTACAGCCAACAAATTATTACTGGACTAGAGATCTAACAGTCAATGACATTGGATAGCCTAATACGACGTAATTGGACCTTAAACTGATGAATTGATAGTGTAAATAAAACAAAGTTGGGATTATTGCTAATACCATTGGCATACCTCATCATACGATCGATGGGATTAGACATCCCATATCTGGTCGAATGAAAACGTAAACGGAATATAGGCCTATGTCTAGCTTGAAGACCACGAGGTATAAAGAAATTTAGTGCCTCTACCAAATAACAATCTGTCAGCCATTTCGTTCCCATGTATTCTAGAATGGGCTTTTACCCATAAACATTCTATGTGGACATTATTCCTTTTGAGAGATTGCATTTTTACTAATAGATCTGCTATCTCTGGATGCGCAATTATATTCGAATCACTTTTTAAATAGAAATTATTTGCTATCACTGATAATTACATATTTTCCGGATGGTAATTTAGAAAATATATACAATGGGTTTTTTGATTGCATAAAATTCTAATGTAAAGATGAAAACTTAAAAAAAATAAATAATAATAAATATTGTGAATTTTGTTATTATTTATTGCAAAAAAATGAATGTACAATCGACGCAACCCAAATGTGAACGCTCTTTGGTTGTCATGGTATTTTATACTAAAATTCATTATTACTAAAATTCATTATTACAAAAAAAGGCGTCATCGTAAATTTTTGATAATAATTTTTGAGAGCTGTTAAATTTAATTGCGACGAACGATCATGATGCAGTGTCAAAGTGTAAATTACACCATTAAATTTAAATTTTAGCATTCAGATTTAGGTTGCGCCAACTGTACATTAGAACTAAAATACTGCAATTACTATTTGTAATAGTACATAATATAAAATGAAAGGATTTAATGCAAAATATTTATTAAATGCATAAATTACTACATTTATTGTATAAAGTATTTGCTTAAATGCGCAAACATGATTAAACAATGCGCAGTTAAATACTACCCATCTCCTTGAAGATGATAAAAGGTCGAAACTAGTCGGAGTAAATATAAAATTAGTGAAACAAACATAGTGTTTAACGTAATTTAAAATTGAATTTGCCTATTGTTTGCAGATTATTTAGAAAATATAAAATAACGAATTAATATCGACTTTCTGTAAAAATTTAGTCTATTTAAACTTTTACAATTATTCACTGAAACAACTACTTCCCGAGGTAATACCACGAGGGATATTGAATTATACAATGAATATTTGAGTAACACAAACAGATTTACTGCTTTTATGCATAATTTATATGCAAAATATATCTTCAGGCATATATTAAGAATATTATTCTATTCTAATTACTCTATGCTTCAGGTCAAATTGTTCTCTCACCAAGTGTTTTAATTAAATATACCACGTGCTCCCCAATTTATATGCAAAGAGTAACTTCACGTCAAATTATTCTCACACCAAGTGTTTTAATTAAATATATCATAATAACATTCCGAAACGTTTCACCGCGGATTAAGTAAAAAATTTTGAAATATATAAATACTACCCGTTTTAGAATATATGACAATTTTGATGCCCTTCCCTGCCCCCCTTCGCTACGCCCATGTACCAAATCCACAAATTCATAAACCAACACCAATTTATATAAACCAAGCTAAATCACTTTCGCTCGAGCTGTAACGAAATAACGCCTCAGTAAAACCGAAAATAGCCCGGCGCTCTTTATTAAACCCAAACCAAAATTACACCGATGATAAAAAGGCACATCCGTCCGCTGGTCCAAAAGCAATTTCGCAATTGTTTCGCAGCGGGCGCAGCAATTTTCGGCAATGTCACGGGATGCGTTCGCTCGGCGATAAAAAAAAATATTAGCTGCGCCAACGTATGTGCTCATGCATATATACATGTTCCTAGAGCGTATGTGTATGCATTTAATAATAGTCCTTCCTTTTCTAACCCACGTAGTTACGTAAACCATGACCTCGTCCAATGTCATAGTCAGACGGAAATAGACTACGCGCTCTGACACTTTCGGTTTCTATGGGCCGGCTTGAATGGTAAATATCCGAATTGATAAATATTAAAAATAACACGCAGAATGTTTTGTTTATCCCATTATTTAATTTAATCATATTTTCCAAAGAAAAAACATTTCTTCACTATTTCTTAAAAATCATAAACGATTACTGCATTAAAGAAGCCTTAGACTCACTTGCACTTCGACTCATTCACTTTTTTTAATCATTAATTAAAACTTTTTTAAAGTTCGAAAATGTAAATTTCTTTATAAATCTGTAAAATATTCCAAACATGCCTCTTTAATCAATATGCAGTTGTGTAAACAATTTATGATTAAAATTGCTATGTTTTAAAGAAGTACTAATCACTGATTACTAAAGTTAATCTAAAGATTATCTGTGCTGCATGTGGGATTTAGTCTAATCATTAAGACTAAAACCCACATGCAGCACAGATAATCTTTAGAGTAGACAGTAAAAGAAAACATATCAAAATGTTTCTAAAATATATATACTTGTGTCCAAAATATGAACTTTGAAATGTTGGATTTGTATGCCTTGATTTGAAGATTAAACGTTGAAATTCATATTTTCAACAATATTTTATATACAGGGAATTTTTCTTTTAAGTATAGGTACATATCCCGATGTATACTTTGTACATTTTCAAAACATCTAACAAGTGTTTCCACTCCCAGATTAAGCATGAAGTAAAATTTCGAGTTTAGAAAAGCCTGAAAATTTGGTTTGGTCGTGTAGCGCGTAGCGCTACGCGACCAAACCAAATTTTCAGGCTTTTCTAAACTCGAAATTTTACTTCATGCGCCACGCGTACAAAACACTGATTTCAAGTGGATTTTAAAACATACTACTAAAGCAGTATGTTAAGGATGTATATTTTAAACTTTACAATAAATCATTGTTTGTACGCGTGGCGCATAAAGTAAAATTTCGAGTTTAGAAAAGCCTGAAAATTTGGTTTGGCCGCTCCGCGCTTCGCGCTGCGCGACCAAACCAAATTTTCAGGCTTTTCTAAACTCGAAATTTTACTTCATGCTTAATCAAGGAGTGGAAACACTCGTTCCTAATTTTAAATTAAACACTTTTATACGCGTTCGATGTGCCTGAACATTTACAGAATATGCAACAGGATATATATATACTTAAAAGACAAATTTGCTGTACATTGAACACTGATTTCAAGTGAATTTTAAAACATACTACTAAAGCAGTATGTTAAAGATATATATTTTAAACTTTACAATGAATCAGTGTTTGTACGCGTGGCGCATGAAGTAAAATTTCGAGTTTAGAAAAGCCTGAAAATTTGGTTTGGTCGCGTAGCGCTACGCGCTACACGACCAAACCAAATTTTCAGGCTTTTCTAAACTCGAAATTTTACTTCATGCTTAAACAAGGAGTGGAAACACTCGTTCGTAATTTTGAATTAAACATTTTTTATAACGCATTCGTTGTGCCTGAATATTTACAGAATATGCACCAGGATATGTATACTTAAAAGAAAAAATCCCTGCATATTAAAAAATGTTGAACATTTTTCTATGAACAGCCAAAACTCCTCTTGTTAAATAGTTCACTACATCAACTTTCAAGTAATCGATTCCTCTGAAGGTTGCCAACATTTTTCTAGAATAAAGTAGCTGCTGCTTCTACTGACTTATTGACCAATTAGACGCTTTTGCGCAACCATCCGAGGAAACTGGAATTTACTGCTCGCTTTGGTCTTTGCATATTCATTAGGCTGCAAATGCGAGATAATGGCTGATTCGTAATTAGGCTACTGTTTGCGTCAAGCTGGTGCTTTCAGAGAATCGGCGGACTCTACGCACACTTCGACATAATGCGGTATAATTAATGCCCGCGAGCTGTTCCAAAATTAGATTCGAAATATATTCTTGGTTGTTTACAGGATTATTTTGAATTCTGCTTTCAGTAAAATTGTGTAAATATTTTTTAAACAAGAATAATAAAACAAGTGACTTTTATTGAATTATCAATATTGTAAACATGTTTCATCAAGTGATTAATGCGAACCAAATTGAAGATAAGAATAGTAACTTACCATGAGCCAGTGGCGTAGATAGGGAGGGGATTTAGGGAATCAATCCCCTCCATGAGTATTAAAAATAAGAAGAATGAAATAAAAGGCTTTGTTCTGTGGGCGATTTGTTTTGCTATGATTTTTATGTTATTTTTATATACATCTAAGTGAAAAATAGAACCATTTTTTGTACTTGTTTTTGTAGAAATTCAGAAAAATTAATGAAAATACAAAGTCAAATCCCCCCTCATCGTGAAAAGCTATCTACGAGACTGCCAGGAGACAAAGCAAATGCCATACTTGGATAAACAATTAAGAAATGTTAATTGTTCTCACGTTACTGTTCCTCTTTTTGTCAACAGTAATTAGTTTGATTTATTTTAAGTGTAAGGTATCCAAATCTTAATCTTGATTGTTTACAGGATTATTTTGTACTCTGCGTTCACTAAAATTGTGCAAAAAATTCCAAAGAAGAATAGTAACTAATCATAGGCGTAACCAGGATTTTGACCAGGGATCGCTACGAGATAAAACAAATGCCATACTTAGCTAAAACCTTAATACATGGCAATTGTTTTCGCGTTAAGCTTAAATTAATAAAATCGTACTACTTACTGTTAGCAAATGCAAGGATTTAGACAAATTTAATCTAAATCCTCGCATTCGCCAACAGTAAGTAGTTTCATCTCGTTGATTCTTGAGGCACTTATTTTTGAAAATCCATTATCACTTCAATATAATAATAATAGTAAACTATTTATTAGCAGAGCTGGGACGAATCCTCGTGCAAAGGATTCGAATCACGAATCCGAATCACCTAATATTATTCGAATCACAAATACTCGAGTTAAGGATTCGTAAGAGATAAATATGATTCGAATCGAAGATTCGAATACGGTTTTTTCGAATCACGAATACAAATCCTTTAAGAATAAATTTGATTTTATTATTTTTTTGCAACCATTAATATATAAATATCGTTACCAGATGTTTTAACAAAAATATTCAAAACCTAATTATTTATTATCACCACTGAACATCGTTGATAACACACTAAATATTTGACTCCCTGTTACTCTGGTTAAAGATGTATTTGTGTGTTTCTGAACTCCACTTCAAAGCAGTGTTTTGTACGCATGGCGCATGAAGTAAAATTTCGAGTTTAGAAATGCCCGAAAATTTGTCGAGGGTCGCTGCGCGACCCTCGACAAATGTCGAAGGGGCTTTTCTAAACTCGAAATTTTACTTCATGCTTAGCCTGGGAGTGGAAACACTCATTCAAAACTAAAAATTAAACTCTATTAATTAATTATCGACTAATGCCTGAAATTTACGTAAATAAAAAAATTCACTAAATATCATTAAAACCAGGAAAGTCAGAGAAAAGTCATGGAATTATATTCAAGTTGATCAAAACACTAACAAAAAAGCCATATGATATTATTAAATTTGTCAAAATCAGCAGGCAAATTACAAAACACATAAAAGTTTATAACATTAACTTAAATATTGGCAAAAACAATGAAAACTATTAAACAGAATGCGGGTTTCCCACAGAAGAAAGTTATGTTAAAAGGCCAGGGAAAAAATCTTGAATCAGGGAAATGTCGGAAAAATTTTACATTTCAGGTTGTGGCATGTCAGTTTTACTTCAAACAATATTAAACATAATTTTGAAAACTAGATTATTATCTTTAAAAACATTTTCAATCATTTAATGTTCTTATCAAAGCATTTACTTTGAAGTTTCGAACGACCGTTTCCACTCCCAGACTAAGCATGAAGTAAAATTTCGAGTTTAGAAAAGCCCCGTGAAAATTTTCTGGGCTTTTCTAAACCCGAAATATTACGTCATGCGCCACGCGCATAAAACAGTGATTTAACGAGAAAAAAACACACAAAAAGCATTTTTCATATTATTTCATACAATTAATTCCAATTATTTTTGACGATTTAAATCCTTTTGTAAGTATTCAAATCCTTTTACATGAATTCGAATCTTTTTAGAAGGATTCGAATCAACCACATTTAGACTCGAATACGAATCCTCTTAAAAATATGTAACGAATCCGGATCACGAATCCAGTTGAACTAAAGTATTCGAATGCCTCTTTAGAATCCTCTAAAAGGATTCGAATCCTGAATGATTCGAATCCTGCCCAGCTCTGTTTATTAGTAAGTGAAGGTACTCATTTAAATCGTTTATTGCGGTGTTTTATGTGATGTTTCAATGTGTGTTCTCCAATCCTTGATTATGCAACCAAGCAAAATTTTCAGGCTTTTTTAAACTTGAAATATTTACTTCATGAGCCTGATTAACTCCTGATTTCCTGTGAAGTTCATTTACAATTTCTGTACTTATGTACTTATGTATATATATATATATGTTTCATAGCTAGCTATTTTAGTTTTCGAGGTGGTCGTCAGATTATGCGATGAAAATGAAAATTAGTGTTATGGCTCATAATTTATTATGGGGAAACGAAAGAGTTTATTTTTATAATTCAATTACAATATTAATCACAAAATTCGTCCTTACACTTTCTATTTTTCAATAATATTGAAATGCATTTTAAACACAATTAAATTATGACACAATATATGACAAAATAGCTTAATTGTTGAGGCAGATAATAGGTTGAAAGTTCATTTTCGCTAAAATAAAAGTTTAAATAAACACTTATCAGTTATAGTTTAAATAAAACACTTATTTCAAAAACACTGTATTGTACTCGTGACAATTGTTTCGCCACACTGTGGTTCCTTCAGTTGAAGAATTATTATTATTCGTTTCGTCTTTACATTTTTATTTGTAATTCCTGTGTTTTAATTAATTTTTGTTTTAAAGTTTTGTCATTTGTGTATATACAATGCATTGGTTTTGTCCAAATTAGTTCAAAACTTACTTTTCGGTTTCTTTAAAGTTTTCTTTGTAAGTCAAAATACAGGAAGTACAAAGAAAATATTTTTGTTAAAGTAATATTTTATTCAAGTTTTGTGTTAGTTTTATACACAATGCAATTGTTTTGCACAAATTAGTCTAATACTCCTAAACTATTCGGTTTCTCAACCTTTTTTTCTTGTAATTCCTGTGTTTTAACCAATTTATGTATATTTCGCTATTGTTATTATATTTATAGTCTCTATTTAATTTATTTTTTATATACCTGACCTTTTATCATATTTTATCTACTTTTATCTTAATTTTAGACTCTAAATTCATATTTATATATTTTTAAACTGATTTTAATATGTTTAACACATCTCCTGCTACCACTACTTTTAGTATGTCACATTACATTATATTCTTTTCTTTATTTGACTTATGTAAACATTACTTGTATGTACTTGCATCAATAAACTATTATTATTATTATTATTATAAGTTTTGTGTTTTTTGTATACACGTTTTGGTTTTTTACAAATTAGTTGAAAACTCCTACACTTTTCGATTTCTTATTATTTTTCTTTGTAATTCCTGTACTTTAATCAATTTTTATATTAGGTTTTGTGTTTTTTGTAAACACAATGCATTGGTTTTGTACAAATTAGTACAAAACTCCAAAACTTTTCGGCATCTTTAACGTTTTCTTTGTAATTAATTCAAAGCGCAGGAATTACAGACAAAACATTTTTGTTTAAGTAATATTTGAATAAAATTGTGTTTTTAGGTTTTTCAACATTTTTCTTTATAATTGCTGTATTTCAATTAATTATTAAGCAATAATAATAATAATCTTTTTTATTAAAATTTCTTTTTTTTATATATTATACCAAGGCCGTAGCTAAAAAAATATTTCTGAGGGGATATAAACATTTCGGGGAGGTTTACTGGAAAAAATATTGTTTTTGCTCTTTTAGGGCAGCTTTTACATACAAAAAGTTAACATTTTGAAAATTTCGGGCCTGGGAGGTGGGTTGAACCCCCTGGCTACGGCCTTGTATTTTAGCCTGCATCAAGAAATGAAAGCAGAAACAATTAACTTCTAATTTTTTATTAATTGGAAACTGTAATTGTGGATAAATTCAGTAAGCTCGATAGATTTATTTTATTCCTGAGTTCCAATAAATTTTTGCAAGTCTAAACTATAACAATTAACTTCTAATTTTGTATTAATTGGAAACTGTAATTGTGGATAAATTCAGTAAAGTCGATCGATTTCTCATATTACTGTATTCCAATTATATTTTGTTTGTCATTTTTATTAAAACTTTGTTTTTTACATGCATATAAGCAAATAAAAGCCATAACAATTAACTTCTAATTTTGTATTAATTGGAAACTGTAATGGTGGACAAATTCAGAAAAGTCGATAGATTTCTTTAATTCCTGTATTCCAAATAATTTTTGTCTGTCATTTTGATTAAAATCTCGTGTTTTTTTGTATATAGTATAGCAAATGAAAGCCATAACAATCAACTTATAATTTTTCATTAATTGAAAACTGTAATTGTGCATGAATTCAGTAAAGTCTATAGCGTTTTTTTTGTTACATCAATTTGTCCATATTAAATAAAAATTACCCGAAAAAATAATTTCATGGTGGGTAGATAAAGTCCCCAGAGACGGGAGATGGCGTGATGCGATTAGAATCCCAATGTCAAGAGCTCATTAAATCGCTACCAGATAACACCGCTTGTCGTAATTCAAATGTAAACATTCCAAAAAAAAATTATCTTCCGGCCGACTAATTACGAAAAGCCCGAAAATTATCAACCGTATAACATTTTTTTTTAATTGGCCACTGACTGCAACAATAACAAATTTCAGAAAGCTCATACGCGAGTAAAAGTTCGGGATTGTAAATTTACCGACTTTTTCAATTACCGGTCGTTGGGTAAATTTTTGTATCGAAACTAGTTTATTGATAAATTACTGATAATAATAAAAATAATACTTTATTTACAAAATCCAGTTGAGTAATAAAGTATTATTATTATTAAATCAGAATATCGCTTTTTAGAGAAAAAGTCATTAAATAAATGAACAATTGATAGCATTTAATGAAATACCTTTAACGAGGGTTTCCACTCCCAGATTAAGCATGAAGTAAAATTTCGAGTTTAGAAAAGCCTGAAAATTTGGTTTGGTCGCGTAGCGCGAAGCGCGGAGCGACCAAACCAAATTTTCAGGCTTTTCTAAACTCGAAATTTTACTTCATGCGCCACGCGTATAAAACACTGACTAATAGTGAAATTCAAAAACACATACATCATATTTAATTAAAATAAGACAAAGTTTCAACTTTTTGTTATAAAAACTGGTAGCTGTTGGTTTTTCAGAACTTTTAAAAATGTTTTTAAATAAATTTGTAAAAAAAAAATCGTATTAAGTTACTTAGAGAAATAATAATTTTACTTAATTTACCAAAATAACAGTAAAAAATGGGTAAATTATGGAGCATATTTTACGATTTACCGGTAAACTAAAATAATAATCCCTAGTAGAAAAAAAAAATAGAAAAATGTAAAGAATTAAAGCTTTCACAAATGAAACACGATTTTAACTTTGTTTGTATAACTGAGACTTTATTAAGTGACTCAGTTGTACAAACAAAGTTAAAATCGTGTTTTATTTGTGAATTATGGTGTATAACGAAGTAGAAGCCTCTACCGTTAACAATTTAAACTTTATTTAATTTATAAAACTACTAATAATAAATGTTATAGAAATGCGCTTCATAATTTACCGATTTATTAGTAGTATTTTGATAAATTAAATTAGCCTTAATTTTATTAAGCCAATTAATACGATAATTTTTTTACTTATTACTAGGAACCCTATCAAAACATCGACACTATCTTTACAAATAGAAAGACTGTTATTCCTTACTTCACTTTTTATTTTTATGTTAGATGTACATTTCGAGACACAAGGTGCTCATTATCAATAACAAACTGTTTGTTATTGATAATTGATAATGAGCACCTTGTGTCTCGAAATGTACATCTAACATAAAAATAAAAAGTGAAGTAAGGAGTAACAGTCTTTCTATTTGTGATTAATCACTTCACGTAAACTCGAAACAATACAGTTATTGACACTATCTTTGCCACCCGTAATGCTGGTCGTCTATCTACTTTTTTTTACATAATTTTGATCATTTCTTTTAAATAAAAATTAAAGTACGTACTCGTTTTGCTAACTTTTAGAAATGTAAATACCTGTAATATTTCAAAGTTTCTCCATAAAAAATGCAATTTACATTAACAATAGTGTGCTTGTAAAATTCAAGTCTATACATAAAGCTATTATACAGCGAATTTTTCTTTTAAGTATACACACAGGGAGCATTTCTTTAAAGTATACGTATTCCAAATTCAGCTTATTTTCTTTTAATCTTTGGATATTCGTTGTGTTTTTTAAAAGAGTTCAATTTGAAGCTTTAAACGAGTGTTTTCCACTCCCAGACTAAGCATAAAGTAAAATTTCGAGTTTAGAAAAGCCCCGTGAAAATTTGTCGAGGGTCGCGCAGCGACCCGAGACAAATTTTCTGGGCTTTTCTAAACTCGAAATTTTACTTTATGCGCCACGCGTATTAAACAGTAAAATATTGTGAAATTTATGTATATTTGAACCTCACTTGAAATCAAATGTTTTATACGCGTGGCGCATGAAGTAAAATTTCGAGTTTAGAAAAGCCCAGAAAATTTGTCTCGGGTCGCTGCACGACCCTCGACAAATTTTCACGGGGCTTTTCTAAACTCGAAATTTTACTTCATACTTAGTCTGGGAGTGGAAAACACTCGTTTAAAGCTTCAAGTTGAAATATTAAAAAAAAAACAACGAATATCTAAAGATTTAAAGAAAATAGTCTGAATTTGGAAAACGTTTACTTTAAAGAAAAACTCCCTGTATATATATATATATAGTGTGCTCATTGTTATGCGAATTGTAAATATTATCTTCAAAAATCAATTGTGTTCGTTTTGTTTTTTTTTAATATTTCAACTTGAAGCTTTAAACGAGTGTTTTCCACTCCCAGACTAAGCATGAAGTAAAATTTCGAGTTTAGAAAAGCCCCGTGAAAATTAGTCGAGGGTCGCGCAGCGACCCGAGACAAATTTTCTGGGCTTTTCTAAACTCGAAATTTTACTTTATGCGCCACACGTATTAAACAGTAAAATATTGTGAAATGTATGTATATTTGAACTTCACTTGAAATCAGTGTTTTATACGCGTGGCGCATGAAGTAAAATTTCGAGTTTAGAAAAGCCCAGAAAATTTGTCTCGGGTCGCTGCGCGACCCTCGACAAATTTTCACGGGGCTTTTCTAAACTCGAAATTTTACTTCATGCTTAGTCTGGGAGTGGAAAACACGCGTTTAAAGCTTCAACTTGGAATATTAAAAAAAAAACAACGAATATCTAAAGATTTAAAGAAAATAGTCTGAATTTTGAAAATGTTTACTTTAAAGAAAAACTCCCTGTATATATATATATATAGTGTGCTCAATGTTATGCGAATTGTAAATATTATCTTCAAAAACCAATTGTGTTCGTTTTGTTTCCAAAGCCCATTTTGCCAAAACAAAAAAAAAATATTTCGTACAAGATGTCTCCACTCTTTAAAATTTCCAAGAATGGAATGTTATTCTTCAGAGACAATTGAAAGACGATTTAAACCTTGTTTGTATAACTGGGACCTGTATTAAGTAACTATAATTTCGACCACTTTAACTTGTCATTTTGAAACTCAAAACAAACTTTGAGTTTGAAAATGTCAAGTTAAAGTTGTCGAAAGTATAGCCACTTAATAAAGTCTCAGTTCTACAAACAAAGTTAAAATCGTGTTTCAATTGAGTATTATGACGTATAACGAAGTAGAAGCCTCCACCGTTAACATTCTTCAGAGAAACTGTCTAAAATCCTTTTTTCTGGACTGCTAATGAAATATACTATGATCGGGTCCTTTACAAAAGCATTCAATAAATAAATTTGTAACTATATAATATCTAATTACATAAATATGTATGACTTTACAATGTCTTGTTTATTAAATAAAAGTGAGAGTTTTTCAGTGTAGACATATTGTGCACATCCATTTTGGTCGAAATGATTAATCCTCGCGTTCCCGACGCTTTATTTTCGGGTGCATTATTTATATATTTTCGGATATTCTCTGAGTCTATGTTAAATCTCTGACCTGCCCTAAATTGTATCCAGTTGCGACTGCCAAAATTCAGTGGATTTTTTAAACTTGGCCTATGCAGTTGAATAGAAAAAAGAATGTCGCAGATCGTGTGGGCATTGATGGAGATGTTTATTTTCTGAGAGCTTAAAAATAATCCTGCATTCTTACGCCAAATTTGCATTATCTTTGTACACTTGGCCATGAAACTTCGTTATCAGTAAATTTTTTTTCGCTTATTTATAAATTGCGTAATTATTGTTTTATAATGGGAATGATTTATTTCCGACAAGTGGTGTTTATGAATTTACTTAAAAATAAACGTTTTGGAATGGAATAACTTTAACTATAAATTTTTAAAACTATTTTTAACAATAACTTAAAGAATTTCACGAGTAGAGTAGTAAATAAAGTTTAATGCGTATCCTATCATTCATTAATAATTTTATTACTAACCGTAAACAACTATTTATAGACTTAATAAGGTGTTATCCTCTATGCACAACTAGTTGTAAATATCTGTACTTATTGATCACTGAATAAAACTCATTTGGCTTGTTTTACTACTTTTTTTATTCTCTCCGACTAGTTTCGACTTATCGTTATTCTCAAGGAGTAATTACTCCTTGAAAATGACGATACGTCGAAACAAGTCGGAGAGAATAAAAACAGCAGTGAAACAAACCAAGTGATAGTTTGTATTTATATATATATATATATATATATATATATATATATATATATATATATATATATATATTGTTGCTTAAATATTTTTCGTACATTCCTCTATAAAGATGACCAATGGTCGAAACTAGTAAAAGGAAATATAAACTAGTGAAACAAACCAAGTGTTTTAAATATCCAGAATTATTTCAAAAATGTTTCACCACGGGTTAAGCGAAAAATTAATTAAGCATAAACCAAGTGACTTTTATTTAGTTATCAATAGTTTAACATGTTTCATCAAATGATTAATAAGAACCAAATTGAAGATATATCTGTACAGGATGGTGCATTTTAGAGGTGCCACATGCAAAACATGGAAAACTTTTTTATTTGGAGAGATATTGAAAAACCGTTTTTGCAAGCCAGGGTCACCTTTTTGTGTTTTAATCAAAGGCGAAAAGAAAATTGATCTATCTTTGACCGTTTCCGCTCCATAACTGGAAGTAGATAAATTGCCGTTTCTAAAGTTACAGTAACTAATTTGTTTTTAAAGTTATAACAAAACTGTAAAAACTTTCTTATGACAACTTGTAACGCCCATTAAAATGACGTACGTGTTTTATTTTAAAGACGTTTCGTTATTGTTTTCTTATATCAAAATCACATTTTTCTTATGGGCACATATCGCCGTTCCGGTGCAACAACGACGTAAATGCAAAAATAATTTCAACCAATTTGTAATGTAAATCTATTTATAGGTTAAAAGATACAGATAATAATAATTCTGTAAGACAACTACACTTTACCAGTACAAGACAATATTGTTTGTAATGTCTTGCTGGTTTTCAGAATTATATTATGTATTTTAAAATTATAAACATATTTATATTAAAAATTAGTTGAAATTAATATTGCAGTTACGTCGTACGGCGATATGGAGATATGAATATCATTGAACAGCATTTTTAGCCCTGATTTCAATGATGTGCCACATGCATACATTTGTCAAAAAAGTCATTGACAAAATTGCCATGACAACCGGTAAACAATTTAGTACTTACATTGCGGCCTGACGGGGTAGTGATGCTGGTGTGGAAGGTGTGAACGGTGATGTTGTCCCGGGGGGTAGTGGTAGGGTGTAAGGAACTGTTGCTGGTTGTGGTGATAACCAAGGGGTGAGTGCGGACCTAGAGCTGAGGGTTGGAGGCGGGCTTTCAGCTGCTCATCTGTAGATGTGTGTCCACTCGACGAACTGTCCACGTCTGACACCCCCGAGTCCGCCGGACTCGGTGGTAATGAACCTGAAACATTACGGAAATCTTCTCAATAACGGACAGATCTTCATTAATCATAAGCATAGTAAACAATCATATGTAAAATAATATTCATAAATAATGATGGAAGTTTTAGTGTTTTATTACACAATTTTCGACTCCGGAGACCGGTTTTAGGTGCTCATGTTGTTACAAAGGTGCTCATGTTGTTACAAGAGAGGTGCTCATGTTGTTACAAAAATGTTCCCCGGAGATTGGTTTTAGGATTGTAAAGGTGCTAATGAATTATTACAAAAGTTGCCCCTATAGACAAGTTTTAGTATTTTAAAGGTGTCAATTAATGTTTAATGTTTCACCTGGATCCCGGTATTAGGGTTTTAAGGGTGCTAAGATTAAGAATCAGTGGCGGCTCGTGGGAATTTTTATTGGAGGGGCTACACAGACATAAACATATGTAGTGATGTTAGTGGTAATTTACATCTGTAATTATCTCTGGTAATTACGATCGTGATACGATAACATTGGTAAGTGATAATAACATGTCAAAATATTTCTAACAATTTACCGTAATTTACGATACAGTACCTAGCTGTTTCGGTAACATTGTACATGCGTAAGTGATAATAATATGTCAGATTACCTCAGGTGATTTACCGTATAATACGATATAATATATCGTATTATACGGTAAATCACCAAAGGGAATCTGACATATTATTATCACTTACGCATGTACAATGTTACCGAAAGCTGTTTCACTAACTTTGGTAACATTCTTTCATGTACATGCGTAAGTTATAACAATATGCCAAAAATTATTGTTATTCACTTTTAATGATACAATAATTATAGATCATTATGAGTAAATAAAAACAAATTTGTATTTTATGTGATTTATTTAATAAATAATATAATCAGTATATTTTGAACTCTACATCAAATCAGTGTTTTATACGCCTGGCGCATGAAGTAAAATTTCGAGTTTAGAAAAGACTGAAAAAAGCCTGACAATTTTGGCGAGGTTTTTCTAAATCCGAAATTATACTTCTTGCTTAATCAAGGAATGGAGGACACTCGTTAAAGGTAATAATTTAATTACTTTTGCCGCTAAAACATCGATGTTTATGTTGAGGACTTTTGCTTTTTTAAATTATACATTTTATTGCTACCTGTGTATGTATATTGTTAAATTTGTTAATAATTTGTCAATAATGCCAATACTTAGCTATAGAATATATCAAAAAGTACTTGTTAAAGCCACATCAACAAAAAAATGAAAATTTCAATAAGAATATTAAACGAAAAAAATATAAAATGCTCTAATTTTATATTTTTTTGTTCAATATTCTTATTGAAATAATTTTTTGTTGATGCGGTTTTAACAAGTACTCTTTTGAAATATTGTACAGCTTAGTATTGGCAATTTTATACCTAATAATGATTATTATTTAAAATTTAAAAATTAAATACATCATAATTTGCCAATTTTTAAGGTATTTGTTTTTTAATTTATTGATTCCAATATATTTTTACTATTATTTATTAATGTTGACGTTTTGTCTTCAAAAAATAACATATTAAAAAATATTGATAGTTTTCTCAAAATTGTCATTTTTTTACAAATGTTGATAATGAGAGTAATTGAAAATAGCTTATAAAACAATGACACTTCGTTACATTAGATGACAAATTGGACCGCTGGTTAAATGTTAAGTATTGTTACCGGCGTTTTATCGAAAACGTCGTAACTTGATTATTTTATTCACATTCGCGAAAACATCGGACTCCATTTGTTTTGCTCATTTCATTTCATAATCATTTTAATTCCAAATGACTCAAGTTCGTAACCATTCATTCGATGTTCTTTTGTATATATTTTTTTTCTTGTAAATATGTAAATTAGTCCAACATTGAATTCCCCCGAACGTGACCAACAATGACGACTTACAAACCACCCCATCATTAACCGCGCGACCAGCACCGGCCGATGTTTACAACCCCGAGGAAGGTCATAAAATTCCGCACCTCCGAGGACCAGCGCCATAAAACCCACGGCGCGCTGTAGATGTTTACGACCATGAAAACAAAGCCTTTGGGAATTTCTCAAAATTTCGGAAAAACAGCGAGAACAAAGGTTTATGGTCGTAACATCTGCAGCACAAACTTCGACACGCCGGAGCAGTCGGAAACCAGAGGCCCAAAACTTTTTGGCCTCAGCTAAATATGAAAACTCCACCCTCTGCTTCTTCCACCACGTTCTCGACCAATCACCGTCACCCCCCAAGATACATGGCGGGGGTGAAGACAGCGGTGGTTGGGAAGATAAGAGACAGCGGAAGACAGAGGAAAGGCAGTACAGTTCGGAACTTCAGTACAGTTCGAAAACTTGATTCGGTCATCACAAGTCAGTCGAACTCCAGACATCAAGTGCAAAAACGCATTCAGGATACATGAAGTGAAGTTCGAAGTTATATCAAGTGAAGTTTTCATCATTAGTAAGTCGTCGCGTACCTATAAGTTGGTGTCATTATTCATTGAATCGTCATATCACGTTCGTTAAATTTCATTCATTTGTTCATTTCATACATTTTTATCATTGTTCATTTCATCATTGTTTGTTTAGCTTAATCATTGTATTTCTGTGTTCATTTGTTTCATTCATTACATTTTTGTTGGTCCTTTTGTTTCTTGTTAATAAATTTTTAATGTTGTTTTTTCAAAACAATAGTCATTTTAAATTCATACAAAATTCAAACAACCTTTTTTGTATACAATAAAAATGAGTGCCTTTTGACCAAGGATATTTAGGTAAGTAAATTTATTATTATTATTTGTGTGTGACCAATCCTGAGCCACCGGAGTGTTACGGAGGAACGTCGTTAGTGCATAACTCATGCTCTTTATAAAAATTAGCACAATAGCAAGCGACGTCCCGCACCCCGATAACAATTTGGCGCCCAACGTAATAAATTTTATCAAAAATTTAAACCCACGACCCTAGTTAAATCTCATTTGCTAAATTAACAATTTGGCTACTAACGTTAAAATTTCGTAGAAAGTTAACTAACGTCCCTGAATTGCACTGTAACAATTGTCGTTAACATTTTGACAAAAACGCTCTCAACTTAACGTGCTAGTGATTTGATATATTGAAATCTTTGTTTAACATTTTATCTTCAACAGTTACTCATTAGATTAATTTCATTCAAAATCACATTCAAAAACAATTGTTACATTTCGATATTGTTGCTCGATAAACTATATGCTCAAATTTTATCATACATATAATGTACTTTGATTTTAATATTTTCAACGTGTTCCCAAACTCACATATAGTAACATTTTCACATTAATATTTCTAAATATTTGTGTGTTAAAATAGTTAAAAATTTTAATTTAAGAAAGTACCATTTATGTAAATAAAATTCAGCAATATAGTTTACTTTCATCATTCATTCATTTTATAAATTCATTTAAGCGAAATTTTTGGACTGAGGAACCATTTTACATGTGATTTGTTTTAACATTTTTTTTTTTTTATCAGACTTAGGTTTATTATCTATGACTTGTTTATTTTCTAACATTGTTGTGTGTTTTTATCATGTTATAGGTAATATTATCATTGAGTATTAAACATTGTTCATAATATTTTATGTACAGACTTTAATCTTTTAAAATCGCGACGAGGCCGCGTACTCCATAATTTGTTTTTTCTTCAGACTATTACATTTTCGTAGTCAATTAATTATAGAACATTTTTCATAAACCCTTCATTTTACTGTATTAATTTCTATTATTTAACCGTTTTGACTGCAGCTCCGTTCATTATCTTCCATGTTTATTAATAAATCAATTGTTTAAATTAATAATTAAAATCGCGACGGGGCCGTGTTTCATATTAAGTATCATTGATACAGTAACTGTTTTTGTAAATTATTTTTATTCATTTTCGTCTTATTAACTATATGTTCTGACTTAACCATTTTTTAATTAATTTTGTCGCTTCAACACTTAATTTTCAATGTAAGCAGTTATTAATTACTAATTAATTAATTAATATCACCACTTTAAATTTTGCAAGCATTAATTAAAATCTTACGGGGCCGTAATAAGTAAACCAAAAATCATTTTCATTGTTTTGCTTTTGTATTATCACGGGACCGATTAAATCATGTCAGTACATTCAGAAATTGAATTCGATCGCGCTTCAGCGACAACAATGCTCAATCAGCATCAAGATGCCTCACAGGATGGAAATCCGTTCGCATCCCAGCACTACGAGGTGCAAGTTGGCATTCGGCCACCACCGCCTCCACCAGGTTTCGAGTACAGGCTCACTCGTGTTGACGAACCCCGCAGAGATGCCCACATTGCCCACGTCGAATCGAGAAGCGACGTTTCTCGCGCAGACCAAACACATACGCGACACTTCGAATCTCGAAATCCGTTTCTCGATTACCGCTCCGACACACCGGATACACATCGCGAATTACAACAATTGCGCGACTATTATGACCAACACAGAAAATCCGAGGAGATTCGCCGGCAAACTCACAGAGAGTATATGGAGCTCATGCGTGAGTTTAAACGCACAGAAGAGAAACCTACTGAGTATTTCGATGGAAAGGATCCGCAGACTTTCTTGGAGGGCATCCAGAGGGAATTTCACGGACTAGACCTGACCACGAAGGAAAAGCATCGGCGAACACTAGCTCGTATGACTTCCTCCCAAATTTCGGAGTATGGGAGCTTCTTTCAAGAGGGAATCTCATGGGAGCGAGCAGCATCTCTTTTATGCGACGCCATCGATCCGGACATCACCCAATATGAGGAAACCGTTGAGCTTCTGACGAAGAGGCAGAACAACACCGCCGCAGGACCATTCACCATCCGAAAACAATTGCTATTCCGGAAATACGGCAATAGTTGGACGGAAGAGTACATGACGAAGGTTACGTGGAAGTTATCTTCGGACAGGCTGCGCCAGGAGCTCATCTTCCGCCCA
This sequence comes from Philonthus cognatus, assembly GCA_932526585.2. NCBI lineage: Eukaryota > Metazoa > Arthropoda > Insecta > Coleoptera > Staphylinidae > Philonthus > Philonthus cognatus. The sequence continues at coordinate 48,321,622 of OW052247.1, read as the reverse complement.
ACAAACATGAACGAGTTCGTCGAAAAAGCGGTTAGAATTTCAAATAGGCTAGCGTTTTATAACGAACACAAACAAACCGTAGCCTCGAGGGAACAGCCGCATAAGCAAAACTCTCCTAGAAAATTCCCATATCCTCAACAAAATCCACAACACTCCTCAAAACAAACACATTATTCTTCAAACCAAAACCGACATTATCAAACAAATAACCCATCATCCTCTAATCAGAACCGTCATCCAACATCCCAAAATATCCGTCCGACATCCCCACAAACTAATTGTCGTCCTCAACATAATCAAAATCGTGCTGTGAATAACATCGAAACTCAGGAGGACCGCCCACGAACACCATCACGCCAAAACAAACGAAATCCGCGGGCGATTACACCACCGAATCCAAGCGAAATCCCTCGCAACCAATCAACTGCAAATCAAAAATCATCATCACAGCATAACCGACCGAAATCACCACCTCCTCCTTTTTGTCTGAAGTGCAAAAAGGGTTATCACTGGCACAATCAATGTCCGAACATGCCGGGAAACGGGATAGCGGGCGGCCAGTCATCGAATCACCGGAATTAAATTCCCGACTTTTCACCGCCCGACAAAAACGACCTCCACGCCGACCACGCCGACCAAGGACCGCGAATACGGACACAGTGCCCAGTTTAAACCCACAGACACCAACCAGTGCAAATAATAGTGAAATTGTAAACTCTAGTGTACCTCCCCCTCGCGATATAGACGCTTTATCCCAACACAACACAGTTTCGCCGTTATTATCATTCAATCAGCCAAGTCGATTGATTGTGCTTCCGATCACAATCAAGAATCAAACAATTGCTTGCTTGCTCGACCTCGGTGCCGGACAAAATTACATACGCCCTCATCTCTCGGACAAAATAACTCCCATCCGGGTGAAAGCAAATTTAGCAGGTGCAAATACAACTGCTGACATCACAGGTATCTCAACAATCAACTTCCGGCTGGGCAACGCACATTATTCAGAAAATTTCCTGATAATGCCAGAGTTGAGATACGATGCCATTCTAGGAATAGAATTTGTCAGGAAGCACGAAGCAGTAATTGATTGCCATCGTCACAGTGCATGCAGACGACATACGACCTGCACCGTGCCACGCTGTCCCTCAGCCGAATCTTCCACGTCGCCGCCGAAGACGCCCACCAAACCGACAGCAGGAAGCAGACGAAGACAGTGAGGATGTCGACGATCCCGTTACAGCACCACCAACCAGCCCCGAACCGGATTCGCAGGAATAACGGGTAATGAACTTAAGGACGCTTTAGTGTGCAAGTTTATCATCGCTATAAGGATGCTTCAGTGCGCGTAGTGGCCCTTCTGTACATAAATCCCGTGAAACATAGTGTGGTTCCGTAATCAAACTTTACCCCAGTGGCCTTATAGACATTTATACAATGCATACATTTTACCCCCATGCCACTACTCCAGAGGATCACCCTACAGGATGAGGGTTACATCTAGACACATCCTGTGACGCCGGACGGTAACCAGTTTTCATCTCCGTCTCAGGAAAAAATCACCGTCACTCATTTTCCCTCACACTGGCTCATCTTCGCAGAAAACGTCTCAAAATTTAAGGCGTCGAGACGCACATTCACCTGCCGCCAGCAACCTGTCAATGGGCAGTTATCCCCATTGTGGCGCCCAAACTCAACGTTCCTGGATCATCTTCGGATCCGCATGATAACATGCTAACCAGGACGTTTCATCCAGTGGTCTTCATTTATCGAATCACGTTGCGCCCAGTCATAATTAGACGCTGGAACACGGATGTTGCTGCGTAATGTTCTCCTACGAACGCGTTATTTCGCATCATACCAGCACTCCACATCATCATCATCATCATCTGGATCATCTTCGGATCGGGTATGCCATGCGCATCCACCGAAACAGGTGTTGGCCCGACGCTAAACGCAGACGTCAGCCCGGCACCTCCACCAGATGAAAGTCATCGAGGCCTGGACATCATCCTCATACAGGTGTTAGTCAGACGCTGAACCCAGACGTTAGCCGGCACCTTCACCAGGTACTCGTCAAACAGAAGGTCGCAGTTTTCCTGTGCGGGATTGATTCGCACGATTCCAACAGGAAGAACATAGGCAGATGCCTGATCATTTTTGAGCTTGCTCATTAATTGTTCATCATTCTGCGCCTTCCACATCGAAATTAATGGATGAAGATCTTTTGTATATTTTTGTATATATTAGTTTTAAGCATTTTCATTCATTTATTCATGTAAACGAACTTTACTCATTTACGGGGCCGAATTGTTACCGGCGTTTTATCGAAAACGTCGTAACTTGATTATTTTATTCACATTCGCGAAAACATCGGACTCCATTTGTTTTGCTCATTTCATTTCATAATCATTTTAATTCCAAATGACTCAAGTTCGTAACCATTCATTCGATGTTCTTTTGTATATATTTTTTTTCTTGTAAATATGTAAATTAGTCCAACATTGAATTCCCCCGAACGTGACCAACAATGACGACTTACAAACCACCCCATCATTAACCGCGCGACCAGCACCGGCCGATGTTTACAACCCCGAGGAAGGTCATAAAATTCCGCACCTCCGAGGACCAGCGCCATAAAACCCACGGCGCGCTGTAGATGTTTACGACCATGAAAACAAAGCCTTTGGGAATTTCTCAAAATTTCGGAAAAACAGCGAGAACAAAGGTTTATGGTCGTAACATCTGCAGCACAAACTTCGACACGCCGGAGCAGTCGGAAACCAGAGGCCCAAAACTTTTTGGCCTCAGCTAAATATGAAAACTCCACCCTCTGCTTCTTCCACCACGTTCTCGACCAATCACCGTCACCCCCCAAGATACATGGCGGGGGTGAAGACAGCGGTGGTTGGGAAGATAAGAGACAGCGGAAGACAGAGGAAAGGCAGTACAGTTCGGAACTTCAGTACAGTTCGAAAACTTGATTCGGTCATCACAAGTCAGTCGAACTCCAGACATCAAGTGCAAAAACGCATTCAGGATACATGAAGTGAAGTTCGAAGTTATATCAAGTGAAGTTTTCATCATTAGTAAGTCGTCGCGTACCTATAAGTTGGTGTCATTATTCATTGAATCGTCATATCACGTTCGTTAAATTTCATTCATTTGTTCATTTCATACATTTTTATCATTGTTCATTTCATCATTGTTTGTTTAGCTTAATCATTGTATTTCTGTGTTCATTTGTTTCATTCATTACATTTTTGTTGGTCCTTTTGTTTCTTGTTAATAAATTTTTAATGTTGTTTTTTCAAAACAATAGTCATTTTAAATTCATACAAAATTCAAACAACCTTTTTTGTATACAATAAAAATGAGTGCCTTTTGACCAAGGATATTTAGGTAAGTAAATTTATTATTATTATTTGTGTGTGACCAATCCTGAGCCACCGGAGTGTTACGGAGGAACGTCGTTAGTGCATAACTCATGCTCTTTATAAAAATTAGCACAATAGCAAGCGACGTCCCGCACCCCGATAACAGTATAAAACGCGTTCTTAGACACAGTTTACTAGTCATTTTTAATATTAGAAATTTAGTGAAATATTTTTTTTAGAGGTAACAAAACAGTTTGTTATTTATACCATGAAAGAGAATATGTATGTTTATGTTTAGTGGACTAAAGATAATAACAAAAAACTCCATCGAAAATGCGAAATATCGATATCACGTATTAATTTTTTAAATTTTTATCGGTTCCCAAAAGAAATCACAGATATTCTTATCAAATTTTCATTTAACAAAATTATACTTTTTAACTCAATATAACAAATCAATTATACAAAAAATAATAATATTAATTCCCAACAGAATATTCAAAATAAAATAACATTACAATACATGAGTTACTGTTAATCACAAGATTGCTATTTTAGGGAAAAAAGTCATTACACATGAAAAATTCATAGTCTTGTAAATAAAACACTTTTTACTTTGTTTAACCACTGAATCTTATGAATATTATGTATATATAAATTGATAGTATTTAATGAATTACCTTTAACGAGGGTTTCCACCACTTGATTAAGCATGAAGTAAAATTTCGAGTTTAGAAAAGCCTGAAAACTTGGATTTGGACGCGTAACGTCTAAATCCAAATTTTCAGGCTTTTCTAAATTTGAAATTTTACTTCATGCGCCAGGCGTATAAAACAATAAGTAATAGTGAAATTCCAAAATATGTGTTTTCATCATCTTTAATTAAAATAACAAGAAATTTTAACTTTTTGTAATAAAAACTGGTAGCTGTTGGTTTTTCAGAATTTTTGAAAAAGTTTTTATATAAATTTGTTAAAAACCTGACTTCCCAAAAGAAATTACAGATATTCTTATAAATTATACTTTTCACAACTGAATTTGTGAAAAATAAAATTGATAGGAATGTCTGTGATTTTTTTTAAAAGTAAAGTTATTATTTTATTAGAAAATTAATAATAATTATTCAAAACATAAATATTCTGAATAAAATAAAATTACAATACTTAGGTAAGTAAATTAATATGTAGAAAAAAAAACAATGAAACAACTAAAAAATAAAATGAGTTATGAATATAATTGTAGCAATATAGGATTAATAAACACTATAAATAAATTCAATTGTAAATTCAATCAGTAATAATAACAACAGGCCTTTTTCTTGAATTCCTAAAAAGATGCAAAAACATAAAATTTAGAAGTGTTTCATTTATGAATTAAATATAATACATACCGAAGACTTCTATTTCGTTACACATCATAATTCACAAATGAAACACTTCTCAATGTTGTGTTTTCACATAATTTCAGGAATTTAACGTTTAATTATTCTAAAAAAAAATATTGGACTTATCAATCTACCTTATTTTAATCTACTTTTCTTGAGAAGTTTTACAATTTTTCGGCTTACATGATTTTTTTATTTACAGTAAGTTTTGTTTAACTTTAAATTACCAATTGTTTTTACCGAGAATATTACCAAATTTTTAATTACCGGTAATTTTATCACTAAACATATGTATAAATAATTAAAAAACCCATTCTAGAACTACTAACAAACCACGACGATAATTATAGGGTTTTTTGACTAAGCTTTATGTCTAATTTTAAATTATCAATTGCAGGTAACTTTACATCACTAAACATAGGTCTAAATAATTTAAAACCCTATCCTAATCGTCGTACAATTTTCGGAGAGGTTGCTGTAAATAATTTAAATATTCAAATTATACACACTTTTTAAATGTTCAGCAAAAGTTTGAACATTTTATAGTTTGTATAATTTATAGAAAATTACTCCAATAGCTTGAATTTTGGAAGATTAAGTTACACGAAATAAACGTTTGTAATATTTATTTACGTGAGATCAAATTTATAGAAATATTCTCTTCCACTGCAGCCGTTATGAACGAGCCACCACTGTTAAGAATTTATAGAATAGTTTTCCTGAGACCAAGTAGAATGTTTAATAACAGAAAAATTAAGTATGTGGTAAAGCTGAAGTATTGTTAGTCAAAGCGTTTTTACTTGATTACTTTTATATACAGGTCCGTTTTCTTTTAAGTATACATATCTCTATGCATGCGCTGTAAAATTTCAAGTATTAATTATTTTTTAATCGTGTTTAATTTGAAGTTTCTAACGAGTGATACCACTCCCAGATTCAGCATGAAGTAAAATTTCGAGTTTAGAAAAGCCTGAAAATTTGGTTTGATCGCGTAGCGAAGCGGAGCGATCAAACCAAATTTTCAGGCTTTTCTAAACTCGAAATTTTATTTCATGCGCCACCCGTAACTTAAAGTGAAGTTCAAAATACACTGCATGGGTTTTATTTCACGTTCATAAACTACTATTTAAAGTGGATTTCAAAATATATTGCTTAAATTTAATCTCACGTTGATAAATTTTATAAATATTTATTTCGTCTAACGAAATCTTACGCTTTCAAAATTCAATTAATTTTCTTTGGGATATATAAGTACAATTAAAAGAAAAAATCTGAAAGCAAATTGCTCCAAGAGCTTGAATTTTGGAAGATTAAGTTACAAGAAATAAACGTTTGTAATATTTATTTACGTGAGATCAAATTTAAGCAGTATATTTTAACTTCACTTTATATCAGTGTTTAACCCATTACCGACCGAGCAATTATAGAGTTCCCTCTAAAACTTGATTTTAGTTAAAATTCTGCACTTCTTTTTATGATTTCAATAAATGAATTATTATATTACACTGGGTTTTTTTCTTTTAAATATACCTAAATGTACATTTACAGCATATGTTCAGGCATTCGTCGATTATATAAAAGATTTCAATTTAAAGTTCAAACGAGTGTTTCCACTCCCAGACTAAGCATGAAGTAAAATTTCGAGTTTAGAAAAACCTGAAAATTTGGTTTGGTCGCTCCGCAAAGCGGAGCGGCCAAACCAAATTTTCAGGTTTTTCTAAACTCGAAATTTTACTTCATGCGCCACGCGTATAAAACACTAAAATATTTTGAAGTTAGAAATACACTTTAAAAATGACTAATAATCGAAATATTAACTGTTTGGTGTTGTAGGCGTTCACTTTGTGGTACATCTTAAATACACTTGTAAATAAAACACTTTTTACTTTGTTTAACCACTGGATCTGGATTAGATCCAGTGGTTAAACAAAGTAAAAAAGTGTTTTATTTACAAACGAAATATTAACATTTTTCTTCACACATTTTCAAGTCAGATCAAATAATACACTTATCAAAATAACTTATTTAGTTGGTAATTACAAAATAATATAATGATGTTCGGTAATTGCGTCAATGGCGCTTAATGAGTTAATACGCGAGGCGCATGAAGTAAAACTTTGAGTTTAGGAAAGCCTGAAAATTTGGTTTGATCGCGTAGCGAAGCGGTGTTTCAGTGATTTAGCTTTAGCCTGAAAATTTGGTTTGATGGCGTTGCGAAGCGGAGCGATCAAACTAAATTTTCGGGTTTATCTAAACTCAAAATTTTACTTCATGCGCCTCGCGTATTAAAGCCTTTCTTTACTCGAAATTTTACTTCATGCTTAATCAAGGACTGGAAACACTCGTTAAAAGCTTTAAATTGACCGGTTTAGAAAAACGACGAATTTCTGCGAATTTATAAAATCCTGTAACTACCGGGATATGTATACTTAAAACTAAATTTCCTGTATATTTTAGCTTAAGCTTCTATCCAGCCCGGATTAAATAACATAGCTACATTTTATGAGTAAGTTTTAAGCAAGAACGTATTTTTGCATCACTTCCTGTATGAAATAATTAGCAAAAATAAATAATTGATACCTCCTTTTTTGCCAATTTCTGGACATTGAACTTACAATTCTCATGCCGTACCCTTTGAAGTCCTGTAAATTGCAATTAAGGAAATAAAGAATTTTGTATGAAATCCAGTATTTTTCAATTATATACACAAAAAAATTAATAAACCCCCCTTTTCTTTTATATAAACGTGTGATGTCCTTCAAAGAGGGGGGCACATCGCATAACCCTCAGCTGGGCCTCATCGCGATTCCTTTAGGAATTCGAATTCGTTAAAAACAACAAACCTTTCCGTCCTAAAAACGCAAATAAATCAAAACATTTCACGTGTTGAATGCATATGCAAATTGGAAACAGTCGAGGCGACAGTGTCCGACTAAAGAAGTGGCCATCAAAGCCCTCAAGTTCTCACGTAGTACTCTTTCAAGTCCTGCAAATCGCAATAATCAAACTATCCAACGGTCATTGTAGGTAACGACATAATCGGGAATCCTCGAGTCGACCAAACGTGCATTCCTGGCGGAGCGAAGGGGTTGAATCGAGGATGGGTCTTCGCTGTTCGGTTTGCGCCGCTGTTTTATGACCCTTCTGTGACCCGGAGTTGTATAATAGATATGATTAATGGGCAGTAAGGTCAACAGGTCACGCCGGACATTAAGGGATGAACCGGACATCGGCTCGCGGAATTAAACAGGTTCGCACAGGACAAAGGGGACGGCTTGCACATGCTACGGCCCTATAAGGGTGTGTTGTTTATTTACTGCCGGTCTAGGGGTGCCGAGGTGGCAGGCATGCGTGACTAATGCGGATCTTGCCGGACTTCATAACATTCATTCCGGGGAATTGCGTATTTCCCAGAAATTATTCGCAGATAAATCCCCTTCTTTGTGATTTGCAACCCTTACGAAAAAAAAAAAAAAAAAATAGGGCGAGGGCTAATCATGTTACTTCCTAATCACTAAATTAACGCTTCCTTCATTACGTTAAGTAAGTTTCACCCATAAAAATACTAAACATGATTCATAGGAACTTAAAAAAATAACAATGTAATTAAAACACTTAACTTTGTTTTACCACTTTTATTTTACGTTTTATTGACTCTAGTTTCAACTATAAGCTAGTCATCATCAAACTTTGTTTGATAATGACTAGCTATGTGTTTTAATTAAATCGTTATGAAGATGTACCACAAAGTGAATGCCAACCAAATTAATGATTAAAAAAAAAATAGTTCGTGAAAATATTTACATGTGGTAACATTATGACCACACTTAAACGCATCAATATTTTATAAAACATATACAAACTTAAAAAAAAAATGGCTAAAAGTGGGCTAATCATGTTTATTTCAAATTACAAAATCAACGCTTTTTTCATTACAATAAGTAAATCAGTGTTTTAAACGCGTGGCGCATGAAGTAAAATTTCGAGTTTAGAAAAGCCCCGTGAAAATTTGTCTCGGGTCGCTGCGCGACCCTCGACAAATTTTCTACGCGGGGCTTTTCTAAACTCGAAATTTTACTTCATGCTTAGTCTGGGAGTGGAAACACTCGTTACAGAACTTTCAAATTGAACTATAAAACAAATGCCTCAACTTTTACATGCATCAGAACGTGTATACTTAAAAAAAACATACTCTGTATGTAAAAGTTAACTTGAAAATGGCTTGTCCGTTGAATACAGTTATAAGAATTGTGATCAAGAAATACGAGATTCAAAGATTTGTTCAGACTACCATTTCATAATACGAATTATGGTTTAAATAACCCAATAACAAGAATCATGAGAAATCTAAATGTAATTTCTGCGAATTATAATTTGAATATTTTTAATGAACCGATTGAACAATTTAGGAGACGGTTGAATCATCTTGATGTAACCATTTGTATATGATTTGATAAAAAATATATATATATATATATATTAGTATAATTATTCGGTTATGTATTTTGCGTGATTTAATTAATGGGGATATTGGTGTGTGTAGGTGTGTGTATGTATGTATGTGTGTATGTATGTATGTGTGTATGTATGTATGTATGTATGTATATATGTATGTATGTATGTGTGTATATATATATGTATGTATATATATACATATGTGTATTTATTTTTAGTATATTCTTTTTAATTTTAATATTTTAATTTTTTGTATTTGCAGCAATATTATTTATTTAAATATTTACTATTATAAGTTAGATTTGTTTATTTTTTGTAAAAGGAGATTCCGTTTAATAAAGAAACAATTAAACAATCACAATTAGCGTAGTTAAAATGTAACTAAATTAGTAACCTTGATTAATCACTCTGTAATGCTACAATTTGAAAATAAAGATATTTTATTATCATTATCAAACGATTTATTTTTAAATGCACGTTAAATTTAAATAGAAAACAACCTTCTGTGTGGCTACATAAAACAATGATTAAAATCACTTGAATATGTCGATAACGTTTATTTATAAATATTTAGAGGCGATAATTTGATTTAATTTTTTTCACAACATTGCCGATTTTAATAGCCACTTATGCAATTAATTCCGCAATAATATTGCCGATGATAAATCGATAAGATAAATCAAGGTTATGAAATTTGCGACAAATTTATTTTTAAAACGTTTTTCTATTTCTATTGTCATTGGAATATTTGACAAAGTTACATAATTATTTTTCAATTTTCATCATTATTTTCGAAAAAGTCTCTCCATTTATTTTTATCAAAATTTTCCCCGAAGCTCATAATTATATTTTCAAAAACGTCTTTCCATTTTGATTACAACTTTCGATACAGTTTATTAATTAATTTTTAAAACTTCTCACCATTTTTATTGGAATTTTCGAAAAATGTTCCTCAATTTATTTTTTAAAACGTCTTTCCATTTTCAATAGTAATATATTAAGTGCATTAAAAATGATCGAAAATTTTGCACGAAAAGCCGTTGCCTAGAAACTGCATGAGTCCATTTTGATTGTGATTTGACAAAAAGTGCCCGAGACGCGAAGCGTCGAGGGCACTTTTTCAATCAAATCACAATCAAAATGAACGAATGTAGTTTCTTAAAGGCAACGAGCTTTGAGTACTAAATTTTCAGAGCATTTTTAATGCGCGAAATGTATTTAATAGACTATTTCCTGAAAAATACGATTTTTAATCAAGTTGACGTATTATTTAAAATATTAATTATCAATCAGTGTCACTTAATGTGTCAACATGAATCGCTTCGGAAGTTTTTCTTCGAAAGATATATCGAAAAATATCGAGAAAAATTCATCCGAAAATACAAGAAAGAGTAAAGAGTTCGTTTGGAGACAATTTATGACATTCTATGATGAAAGAAAATGCGAGTTAGATCAAAAAACTTTAATTTTGAAAGATTGAGAGAAATTGATTGATACCTGACATGTGACGTCACAACAGTGCAATTTTCGCTGTAATTTTTCGTAGAATTTTCACCTACTATGCAATTTTCGCTGAAATTTAATTGTGATTGGGCAATGAAAATGAATTCTCGTAATATGATTGGTAGACATTTTTTGAAGGAAATAGTCAGTAAAATTTTTGACAATGTTAATCAATTTAATAAAACGACTTTCCATTTTCATTGACATTTTCCACAAAGTTTATGAATATATTTTTAAAACGTCTTACCATTTTTATTGGAATTTTTGGCAATGTTTATCAATTAATTTTTAAAACGTCATTTCATTTTCATTAGAATTTTCAGAAAAATGTGCCTATATTTCGCAAAAATTTGTTGGATTCTTTACGGCAAAACTAAGGTCGAGCAGTGTAAAAAAGTTGTCAAGTTGTAGAAATTATAATTGACAACCTTTTTACACTGCACGACCTTAATTTTGCCCTGAAGAAGCCAACAAATTTTGCCGAAATATAGGCACATATATTTCTTTAAAAATAAAAATAAAAACTGTGAAAACATTTTAAAAAGGAGTTTTTAAAAAATAAACTTCATACAAATTTCTACAATAAAGTCTCCGCCTCCATTTTATTTGTTTAATTAATTCGGCCGCTAAAACCAAAAACCCAATTTATATTGTCAACTTGACGGCAAATAAGGAAAAATTTTACTGTCCACAAAGTTTATAAATATATTTTTAAAACGTGTTTCCACTTTCATTACATTTTTCTACTAACTTTATTATCAATTAATTTTTAAAAAAGTCTTTCCATTTTCTGGAATTTAAAAAAAACACTTCTCATTTTAATTTTGAACGTCTTTTCATTTTCATTGGAATTTTGGAGAAAATTTATCAATAGGTTTGTAAAAAAACGTCGTTCTATGTTCATTAGAATTTTCGCCAAAGTTTTTCAATTTATTTTGAAAACGTCTTTCCATTTTTTTTTTGGTTTGATTGGCATAGGTATTACCATTCAGCCACTAACGTTGATTTATAATATCTATTAACATATATTTCGACTGTTTGGACGTCACAACACATTCACACACATCCATGGAACCGGAGACGAGTATTTTTCGTTAGAAAAATTACTCGCCTCCGCTGGGAATCGAACCCAGATCACCTCCGTGTCCGATTGGCGAAACCGGCGGCTCAACCGCTCGGCCACGGCGGGCCCTTCTCCATTTTTATTGTTAGAAGTTCATCAACTATGCATTTAGCAGAATATCAATTTGGATAGCATCAAAATGAGTACATTGTTTAATTCAAGTAAACAGATTTGATAACTAACGCCATCGAATCCATTAATAGTTTACACATTTTGGCTTGAAATAGACAGAAATGTTTAGTATTCCTCAGCACTGGGTCAGGACCACACTGAAGAGGACCTTGAAGTCTGAAACGCGTCTGTGGGTATCTGGTGCCGGAATACTGAACACTAATTCGATTTTGATAAATATTTGTTTGTCTATTAAAAATACACGTCTAGCATTCTCTTGGCAAATCTAGATGGAGCCTTTATGAAAGCATGTTTTTTTTATACATATACTGGCAAATGTGCACCTGAATGAAACAAAATAGATAATGTAGAATAAATACCTACAAATTTTATTGTTTTCTTTAATTCAAATAATTACAATATATTACTTTGCTAACCTTTGTACTAACCTAACCTTGAAGTAAGTGGTCTGCATTTGCCGGGAAATGTATACATTTTCCAAAACCAAATCAACACTTAAGACATAAAACTTTTAAATGTTTGTGTTATCTTCATCACTATAATGTATATGTTAGGTAAATGTACCCTATTTACCGTAACATATACAATCTAGTGATGAAGATAACACAAACATTTAATTTATTATATAAATTAAATGTTTGTGTTTTATGTCTTAAGTGTTGATTTGGTTTTAATTGCTAAAAGAACCTATTGTGATTTTTTTTATATTTTTGAAATAATATTTAGAGGTCTTCAATTGACGTCAAAGTTTTTAAAACGCCAAAAAAGTCAACAATTTTTTTTTAGTATGTATTGAAAATAGTTTTCCGAGGTTAAGGTAAATAAAAAACACCAATTTTCTACTATTTTACTAATTTTAAGGTTTAAAACGTAGCTCGAAAATAGCATAAACTGTTAATTTCCCATCTAATTGATGGGCAACAAGAAATAGATACAATCATGTGTTTTTTTTTGTAAAAATAAAGCTTAAAATTGGTAAAATGGTAGAAATTTTGCCTTTTTTTATTTACTTAAACCCCGAAAAACTATTTTCAATCCATACGAAGAAAAAATAGTTGATGACTTATCCTGTTATTTAAAACTTTTAGGTCAATCCGCGACATCTAACTATTATTTAAACAATCTAAAAAAATCCAACGTGCTGTCATTTTTTTAGATTTTTGAATAATTATAATTCAATAAAAAATGAGCATTCAATACATTGTATAGTATAAAATAATCATGTTCCAAGACTCATCATGTAAACATTTATTGCAACAAAATCACACTGGCTTTATTAGGGTGGTCCAAAAACACAACAGTTTGAAAGTTTTATGTCTCATGTGTTAATTCGGTTCTAAAGGCTTACCTTTAGAACCGAATTAACACATGAGACATAAAACTTTCAAACTGTTGTGTTTTTGGACCACCCTAATAAAGCCAGTGTGATTTTGTTGCAATAAATGTTTACATGATGAGTCTTGGAACATGATTATTTTATACTATTCAATGTATTGAATGCGCATTTCTTATTGAATTATAATTTTTCTATTCAATGATTTCATGTTTTCGAATGATATTTCTTTGTATCCAAATAACAATAAATGGAATCAATTGGATTTATATATTTGATGTCTCACAAGGATAACGTTTCCATTATTGCGACTCGATCGAAGAGGAAACCCTTTTCACTCACTGTCCATACCATATGCAAATCCGATACATGCGCAAGGCGCAAAGGAAGAAAAAAAAAGACTCATCCGCATTCATAATAGACATTCAAGTGGTCAGTCCTAACGGTTACCGAAAAATCGCCCTTTTCCCACACATACCAGGATTAAAACTATCTGTCTCCACTATCTGGTCAGTCGAAGGGCTAAATTAACTGGACACTGGCCAGCTTGACCAGTTCCTCCGATGCGGTCACTAATTCACATAGGAAACTAGTTGTAATTTTTACCGGGTCAAGCAATTACCCTCGGAACATATGGAAATCCTCGGAGGAAATCCGAGCCCCTTGTCTTGTCAGTTTCGGCGAAGAGGGTACGATTTTCTGGTCATCCGTAAGACTATCCGGATGACCCTCCGCGCAAAGAAAATAGAATAGGGGGTTTGCTTGTGAAGGGTTGGAGGGTAGTAGCGCAATTGTCTTCAGTCTTTTTTTTTCGGAAGAGGAGTGAGCGTTTGCTCAGGTATAACTAACACCTAGTGACAATTGTTGGGTAATCTTATTACAAGGTGGGGGACAAAGGGTCCCGTTTCGAGATGGCACGGAAGCATTAGGAGATAAACGTGATGGTTTTGGTCAAAACAGAAGAAGGGATGTTTACAGGTAAACAAATAAAGCCAGGAAGTAATGCTGCGGTGTTGTTACTTACACCTTTTTTTGCTATTGTTGGGTTGATGTTTATCGGATCGGGATGAGGAGATGAATGGGTTGTACTACAAATTGTTTTCTTTTTGTTATTTAAAAGATCGTCCACAGGCACTAAATAATCGTAAAGTGGTTGAAGGTATGATCAAAGGCGTTAAAGCGTAACAATTTTAAATACTAACACTTTAGATCAAAATATACAGGGAATATTTCTTATAAGTATATATGCTCATCTTCTTTTAAAGATTAAGTACTATGTTTTGTGTTTTAATAATAGAAATTCAAAAATAATCATTTGCAATAGAAGCACCACAAATGTATACTTTTAATTTAATTTTAATGGAATTAAAAATGGTAATTTTTGAGAAATATAGGATTTCCAGTTACATTACGTAAAAGTAAAATACCTTATTTTGAAAAAAAAAATCAACAAAATTTCAGATTTACTTGTATGACAGTCACAATAATTACTATTAATTTTAAATTAAAAACCTATACTAAATATTTAGATTAGATTCGAGTAGACAATATTCGTAGATATATTTCACTGCGACACTAAACAATGTATGAAATACACATTAAACCAGATTATGTAATTATTTTCCATATTTTTGATATTTTATTTTTATTAATAAGAACATGTTTTCCTGTAAGTATAACTGTAATTTTGTTGGGAAATAAAAATAAAGACATGCACATATCCCGCATTCGCTGTACATTTTTAGGCTTTTTTTTTTAAAAGATCAATTTGAAGTTTCTAACGAGTGATTCCACTCCTTGATTAAGCATGAAGTAAAATTTCGAGTTTAGAAAAACCTGAAAATTTGGTTTGATCGCGTAGCGAAGCGGAGCGATCAAACCAAATTTTTAGGTTTTTCTAAACTCGAAATTTTACTTCATGCGCCAGGCGTTTACAACATTGAAATATCGTGAAGTTCAAAATATGCGGGTTTAAAATACTGATTTTCTAGTATATTTTAAGCTTCACTTAAAATCAGTGTTTTATACGCGTGGCGCATGAAGTAAAATTTCGAGTTTAGAAAAGCCTGAAAATTTGGTTTGATCGCTCCGCTTCGCTACGCGATCAAACCAAATTTTCAGGCTTTTCTAAACTCGAAATTTTACTTCATGCTTAACCTGGGAGTGGAAAACACCCGTTTGAAGCTTCAACTCGTTCAAAAAAGCGTATGCATGTTTACGCTGTAATTATCGGGGTATGTATATTTTAAAGAAAAACCAAATTTTCAGGCTTTTCTAAACTCGAAATTTTACTTCATGCGCCACGCGTATTAAACACTGAAAACACTGAAATATTGTGAACAAGTGAATTTCACTTGAAACCAATGTTTTATACGCGTGGCGCATGAAGTAAAATTTCGAGTTTAGAAAAGCCTGAAAATTTGGTTTGGTCGCTCCGCTTCGCGGAGCGACCAAACCAAATTTTAAGGCTTTTCTAAACTCGAAATTTTACTTCATGCTTAACCTGGGAGTGGAAAACACCCGTTTAAGGCTTCAACTCGTTCAAAAAAAGCGTATGCCTATGTATACTTAAAAGAAAAATTCCATGCATGTTGAAATGTTAAATGCATATCCAAATATAGGAACTGTTTACGCTGTAATTATCGGGGTATGTATATTTTATTTTAATTTACGTTATATTACATATTAAGACGAAATCTAGGCCATTGGTTGATAGAGTTAATACCGTGCGATTATTTAAAATATAAATTAAAGTAGGCTTTGAATTTTAAATTAGATTCATACTACTGACTAATAACACATAGTTTACCATAACCTCAAATTTATTCCATTATTCAATTAGTAGTCGGGACTACCGCACAAAAGTGTCAAAGAAATAAGAAGATTTTGTTAAATCATCATTGAATTAAAGTCTTAAAGAAGCCGAAGAATATGGAATCAACGATATTGGCTGTTTGTAAAAATACTTGAGCATACCTTAAGTACTCAGCAAGTTGGTTTAGTGTTATTTTTTCATTGATTTTATTATTATTATTATTATTTTTTCGTTGAAGTTATTATATCGTATGTTCAATTAAAAAAAAAACCTCTGAGTGCCATAATTAAATCTTGTTTTTAATTTAAGTTGGCTACACACTATAGGAGTTGACATACAAAACGTCAAACATAACCTCGAAACGATAAACAACAAAAAAACTTGTCAACTTTAATCTCTAAAACTTGCGGAATGACATAAAGGCAAAAAGGTGGTTAGAGTTTAATTGTCTAATTTCATAGTTGCCAACCTACAAAATTATTCTATATATTTATTATTTCATTCCAGCTTATATTTGATTTCTTTTAATTTTTGCCAAAAAGAAACTGTACCTTTAATTATTTTGTTTTTGCAAAAATTATGAGACACCAAATATGAAGTTAGCTGGAGTGAAATTATGCATATATTGAATAATATCGTATGTTCAACAAACAAAAAAAAACCTCTAGGGTCCCATGGAAAATATTGTAGGTAAAAAAAATTAAAGGTACAAGATCGATTATAAGAAGAAGAGTATCGTAGCTTCGCAACCTGAGGGACTGATTTGGATGCACATACGCCGAGCTATACAAGGAAGCAGTCAACAAGATACGTATAATAATGACGGTTTCCAATCTCTGATACTCCTATCTAGCAGAACTCAGAGGAGAAGAGGAATTTTCGACAACGAAGTAATTTAAGTCAATTCATCAACAGCTTGAGATTGAATTGTCGAATCTTTTTTGTTGTTTATAGTTATAGTATCCCATCTAGCAGAACTCAAAAGAGAAATAGAATTTTTGGCAACGAAGTAATTTAAGTCAATTCATCAACAGCTTGAGTTTGAATGGTACAATCTGTTTTGTTGAATATTCAGGGTGTCCACAAAGGCTAGGGGGTATTTGTAAATTGAATTAAAAAATAAATAAAAGTCAGAAAAAATAAAGTTTTATATTAATTTTTAGACAAAGTTTTGTAAAATTAAGTGCCAATGATTACGTTGTCAAAATGTTGACCCTCACGCTGCTGGCACTCCTCTAACTGAAAACGGAAATTAGCCGCTACGCGTCTACACATCTCTCTGGAAATTGCGGCCATTTCGGTGCGGGTGTTGTCCTTCAATTGCAGTACAGTTCATGGTTTGTTTTTATAACCTTTCTCTTTAAGGTATCCCTATAGGAAATAATCAAGGGGTGTAAGATCGGGGCTTCTCGGAGGCCAGTTGATAGTGCCTTGACGAGAGATCACTTATTCCGGTAAAAGTTCATTGACAACCTCAAGTGATTGGTTTGAGGTGTGGCAAGTTGCCCTATCTTGTTGAGACCATGTTTCCATATTAGAACCTTCAAGCACCTACAGTTGTGGAACCAAAAAGTTCATTAAGATGTCGCAAAGGACAACATCCGCACCGATATAGCCGAAATTTCCAAAGAGATGTGTAGACGCGTAGCGGCTAATTTCCGTTATCGGTTAGAGGAGTGCCAGCAGCGTGAGGGTCAACATTTGGACAACGTAATCTTCGGCACTTAATTTTCCAAAACTTTGTCTAAAAATTAATATAATACTTTATTTTTGCTGACTTTTATTAATTCTTTTATTCAATTTACAAATACCCCCTAGCCTTTGTGGACACCCTGTATTTATAGTATTCTATCTAGCAGAACTCAAAATTTTTGCCAACGAAGTAATTTAAGTCAATTCATCAACAGCTTGAGTTTGAATTGTCCAATCCTTTTTGTTGTACATATATAGTTATACTATACATGTAAGTTGATTTTGGGTATATCTAATAAAACCACTCAACTGTAATAGTTTCGCAGATTTGAAACGCAATGTGTGCATTCTCCACACTTGCAACCTCACGAGGGCGAGGGTGTGCAGCTAAAAGGGTTGTTATTGCGTTTTTCCAAAAATTCGCAACATTACTCAATACCTCCCAGCTGTCCATTCATCCCTTTAATACTTGTTTGTCGCCGATTCGGTCACCCTTTCATCTGAAGGTATCCGATTGCAGAACGAATATCCGAAATTGCGCACGTGTTGTTGTTATTGCGCCGAGCGCCCATCAACCCCATCTGTCAGCTTATTTATGCAGATGCGGACATTCAGTCAAATTTCGAAAACTCACCCGTCGACGTTGTGTACGCAGATGTCCTGGAGGCTGTGATGAGGGCGTGGGCGTGATGCAATCCCGAATGCTGACCGGACAGTATCCCGTGCAGAAGGGCTCTTCCATTGTCGGGCCGGTGGAGTTTCGAGGAGGGTGGCGGTGATGACGATAAGGGGTTGTAAACGACCTCGCTGTTATCTACTAGAACAAATGATAAGAATGCATGAAAGATTTGTGCTTAAAATTAAAGAGGAAAAAAACGAAAGTTGTTAATTCAATTAAAGCTTAGACACATTTATTTTTAAATGGACGAAAGTGTAAAATTTATCTTTAACTTATTTCTTATTAATCACTTAAAATATGACTAAATAAAATTAAATTTAAATAAAATAACATTATTTGTATGATTAATAATTAACCTGAAGCTAAGACACTTTTTTTTATAATCTTTGAAAGTGTTAAATTTTGTCCGTATTTCAACAGAATGTATGGGGATCTCGGTTATTTAAAGCGATAGAGTCTGTTAAATTAGGACAAAATTGCGTAATTTAGGGCCCAATAATAATCTAAAAACGAAATTGAAATATCTTCTTTAGTTCTTAAGATATTGTCAAAAACGGATGTTTTAAAATTTCGTGTTTATTTTTTTTATTCAAAAACTATTGAATAGAGTCATTTACAACTTTGACATTATACAGGCACTTTTTAACGATTAATCTAGTAACATATTTTATTTTAAGATAACTATAACATTTATTCAGGGACCATAGCCAACTTTTGTTTTTCTTATGGGCGCCATTTTGGATTTTCATATTTTTTGGAAGAATATTTTTTTCTGAACACAATTATAGTTACTGTACATTTTATATGTAAGATTTTAATTTTTTGTTTTTTTGTAAAGAGGGCCTTGGAAACAGCTGAGTAACTCACTTATTTGACAACTCCTAGGACCCATAATTTGCTTACATATCACCCCTGAAGACGGGCATCCGACGTAATATATTTTAACAGTTGTGATGATGTATTCTAAACTAACGAGTGTCTTCCACTCCCAGACTAAGCATGAAGTAAAATTTCGAGTTTAGAAAAGCCCCGCGTAGAAAATTTGTCGAGGGTCGCGCAGCGACCCGAGACAAATTTTCACGGGGCTTTTCTAAACTCGAAATTTTACTTCATGCGCCACGCGTATAAATCACTGATTAAAAATATATAACGCTTAGATGTGATGGTAATCAATATTTACCGAGATGCAGCGAAAAAATGCCATATTATTTATTATAGCATAAAGCTTAGATAAAATCCCATCATTTGTTTCACTTTATTTAAAGAACGTGAAATAAATGAAGTGATTATTTTTTAAATATCACATTTTGATGGGAGGGCCCTCCCCCCTCCCATCAAAATGTGATAATTAAAAAAAAATCACTTCATTTATTTCACGTTCTTTAAATAATGTGAAACAAATGATGGGATCTACAGCCCCACAGCCCTTATGGATCGACCGTAGCCGGTCTTTTACCTTGTACGTAACTTTGTACTTAAATGAATTAACATTATTGAGTATCAATTTCTTAAGACATCGAAGATTCCAACCAATTAGAATAGACTAATAAAATAAAGTGTGTGTAAACATACGCGTGCGGTTACATAATCGTGGAACGCGTACGTAAGGTTTTAATTTTTATACCAGTTAGCCTTAACCCAAATCGCTTAGCGCGCGCGGTTGCTCAAAGTTTGACTTACGCAAGAGCAGGAAAGCGCATGACGCGCTCAGCTTTTCCTCGTAAAGTTCAAGTGCCGCATCAAACAATACCCGACCGACTTAAGGGTCTCGAAACGCCTCTGTCGAGAGGGTGTCGCAATTGTTTGGAAATAAGTGGGACCCTCCATCATCAACATATCATCGTGCGTTGCATTCGAGATGCATGTTTGTGTTGTTTATTATGAAGCCCGTGTGCCGAGCTTGTTAAACAAGTGTTCCACTAACACACTTTATCGTTAACTATCTACATGCACATTATCACTTTTACTATTCGAGTGCGATAGATAAAGTCGGCTCTCGGGCTCGTCTGTGAATTCTTATTACCCGTATCCTCGCGTGAATGTTGAATTGCTCGTGATGAAAAAATTGCGATCATGATTTGTGGATGGTATTAACTTCTTCCTTTCTATTAATTAATGATCTCATACATAAAACATTCATTTAGGTAAATTATATAAAATTTACATTTTTTAATTCAAATTAATAAATTAGCAAACAGTGACTTAGAACACATCATACTTTTCTTACCCTTTGTAACATTTTAAAATAACGAGTGTCTATAAACTGTCGGCATCCCAGTAGGTTCTGACTTCAGAAACATACATCGTAATTAGACATATAAATACATTTATTTGGCATTTCAGAAATTCACCGAATCGTATGACTTAATCTAAGATATGTAATTTGATTTTCAAAGCAACCGAGATGCCGACAGTTTATAGACACCCGTTAGTAGGAAATTATACTTTTGTTTGTCTCTAGGTAAATTACGTATTTCTAATACAAATAAAAATACATTATTTTGCTTTAAAAAAATGCATATTTCAGAAAATGCACATTGCAAAATGTTTAGAAAACTCTTCTAATATTTAGTAGAATTTCTCTTCGCGTCAACTACAGCTTGGCATACTCTTAATCCAATTTGTGACAATTTATTTTTTTAATGCTAAACTTTTTTTGTTTCTAGTGTTTTCTTTGGAGATCTATAACTTCACTCTAATGTTACTAAACAGTGTTCTGACTGCTAAATATGTTAAACAGTATTGCCAGGACAAAACTATCAAAACATGTGGCCAAAAAAATCAAAATTATGTGCATTAAGAGCGGAAAAATCTTAAATAATAATAACAATTATAGTGTAACTAATAATTCGGCCACCCACTTTGTTTGATCACTTCGCTCGCGCCGGCAAATCTAAACTTTCGGAGCGACCATACCAAATTTTCAAGCTTTTCTAAACTCGAAATTTTACTTTATGCTTAATCATTGTCCAAATGAGGGTCAACTCACGCTGCTGGCACTCCTCTAACTGAAAACGGACATTAGCCGCTACGCGTCTATACATCTTTCTGGAAACTGCGGCCATTTCGGTGCGGATGTTGTCCTTCAATTGCAGTACAGTTTGTGGTTTGTTTTTATAAACTCTCTCTTTAAGGTATCCCCATAGGAAATAATTAAAGGGTGTAAGATCGGGGCTTCTCTGTGGCCAGTTGATGGTGCCTCGACGAGAGATTACTTTTTCCAGGAAAAGTTCATTGACAACCTCGAGTGATTGCTTTGAGGTATGGCAAGTTGCCCCACCTTGTTGAAACCATGTTTCCATATTAAAACTTTCAAGCACCAGCAGTTGTGGAACCAAAAAGTTCCTTAACATGTCGCAATACTGTTCACAGTTTACAGTAAGTGCTTTTGCCGGTCTTCAAAAAAATAAATTAAAGAGAAAGTTTATAAAAACAAACCACGAACTGTACTGCAATTGAAGGACAACATCCGCACCGAAATGGCCGTCGTTTCCAGAGAGATGTGTACACGCGTAGCGGTTAATTCCCGTTTTCGTTTAGAGTAGTGCCAGCAGCGTAAGGGTCAACATTTGGACAACGTATTCTTGGGCACTGTATTTTCGAAAACTGTATCTAAGAATTAATATAAAACTTTTTTTTTCTAACTTTCATTTTTTTTATTCAATTTACAAATACCCCTTTGTGGACACCCTGTATTTAGTGTTATATTATATATTATACATTTTCTAAGATATTAATTATTTAGGTATTCAAATAGTTTAATTACAGAAATATGTTAATGAGTGTATGATTTTATGTTAGCAATTGGATGTGTACAAATGTGTTCTAATTTCTTGTCTAGTTAAATGGTACGAACTATACCTATACGATTTTGTACAGTTTCTAAAAAATATATAATAATTTCATCAATTTTGCAGAGGGACATTCAGTTTAATTTTTTTATTACACTTCCTAGTTGCAGATAGACTTCATCTTTCTAAAATCTCAAGTTTTGATTTACTTTTTCTCGTCTGTAAACTTTCTCATAAAAATCTCCCCTCCCAATTTTTATGATTTCCACATAAATCACCCTCTCTATCTCTGACAAGAATCTAAATGAAAATGATCACGCTCTAACCTTTACCCAACGACAAACAGCGTCGCGACGCCGGGCACCGATACGAACAGGAATTCGGTAATAAATTCACAATATCCTGTGCCCCCCACCCGGTCTAGTGCTACTAGCTGTATTGTTCCCATCGAGAGATTCGAGATAAAAATGCAGAAAGATACGATATATCATCCTACTATGTGCAAAGGGTGTCATAAACAGGGTAACGCTTTCGCTTTCGTTTTCATGGTTTGTTCGAACCGGGTGGGGTTTTTGGTCGATACGGCTAGACGCTCTACTAGCGTCCTTCCACAGGGTCAACGTCGCGACGCTCCGGGTCATGCCCGGAACACACCCGCCCACGCGTTTATGCACACCCGGACCCATCGACGCCCCGACGACGACATTTATAGATCGTCGGTGTACAATTTTTTGTTGGCTTTTCAAGTTATATTTTTTTTGCAGGAGATTTATTTTAGGAGATTTATTCAATCCTTACAAAATCCTTGAGGTTACAATATAAAAACTTTATAAAGGGAATTCATGAAACAAAAAACTACAAAAAATACTATTCCTGTTACAAAAAATGACATCCTAGTTATACAATCGTTCTAAAATAAGTCAACTTAGGATTAGTTTAATAAAAATGACGTTCCAGTCATAGAAACGCTTCTACACTCTCTTCGCTCGCGCGCCCCTGTTAATCCAAATTTTCAGGCTTTTCTAAACTCGAAATTGTACTTCATGCTTAATCTGGGACTGGAAACCCTTGTTAAAGGAGCCTTTAAATGCTTTTAATGTTCCATGTATTTAATGACTTTAACCCCTAAGACAACTATATTATTGTGATTTACCGGTAAATTATCGTTAAACCGGTTTTGAGGGATTAATGCACCAAACTACGGATGGATACGTTGGTAAATTCACAGTCTCTACTCGTGAAATGAAACATTTAAACGAGTCAATTGATTTCTAGGCGATTAAATCCTGTGTTGTGTATTTTTTTTTGTCGCGGACAAAAGGAAGGAAATGCAATATTTTTCAAATTGTTCGGCACGAATCAGAAATCAAATTCTCTCTCTCTCTCTCTCTGTTTCTGTCTGTTGTCGGCGAGGTGCGCAACTACCGGCCGGAAGGGAAAGTCCCCTTGACCCAAATGGGTCTCTCGTAGATCAGCTCCGAGACACCGACAAATCTGGTACGCACAGGTTGTGCTGGTAAACAACGTGTTACATCATCACACCAATACGCGCGTACACCTTCGGTTTTTTTTTTTATTCAGGTGAAGAATTGAGGAGAAGAGGAGAAAAAATCGCGAACTTGGCGCGTGAATCGAAGGAAAGAATGATTGACCTAAAAAGATCCAATGATTGCATTTTGAAATATAGTATAAAATTAATGGAAATATCGATTAGTTCAATATTACTGCAATAGATCCCAAAAAATATTAAAACAATTTATAAATATTGTTAATTAATCTAGAAGACATAATCATATAGAAAAATTTAGCTTATCATTATCAAACACCGTATGTTTGATGATGACAAGCTAAATTTGTCGAAACTGCAGTCACATTCAATAAAAAGTGTTATACAAACAAAATAAAAAGTGTTTTATTTTGCATAAATTAAGCTTACCCCAAAAAGCTTAATTTATGCACAATAAAACACTTTTTACTTTGGAGCATTAGATGGCGTTAGCTATCGAATACATTAATAGTTTTCACATATTGGCTTAAAATGGCAGATATGTTCAGTATTCCTCGGTACTGGATCGGGACTACACTGAAGAGGACCTTGAAGTCCGAAACGCGTCTGTGGGTATTTGGTGCCGGAATACTGAACACAAATTCAATATTGACTTTTTACTTTGTATAACAATTTTTATTAAATGTAACTGCAGTTTCGGAAAGTTTAGGAGGCTTCTACTTCGTTATACATGTTAATTTTACAATAAAATACTTTTTACTTTGTTTGTACAACACTTTTTATTGAATGTGACTGCAGTTTCGACAAATTTAGCTTGTCATTATCAAACACATTCAATAAAAAGTGTTGTACAAACAAAGTAAAAAGTGTTTTATTGTAAAATTAACATGTATAACGAAGTAGAAGCCTCCACAATACAGAACTTAATTTATGCATCGATAATATGCGTGAAGCTCTATTTTTTTGCACTAGTGGCTCTTAAATGACTAATGTATTTTAAATGAGTGTTACGTTTTTAAACGATTCTTATCATCTGTTATTTTATTTTGACAGTGTAATTGGTTGAATAATTATGGATTATTGGAGAGATAATTTACGTAACCTACACCTTCACATGTTGAATAAAATTAGAGTTATGCGAACGATAACTCGTGCCCTGTACTTACCAATCGTGCCCAAAAGCCCTAATTCACACATTAATTACCTAAATAACAATTTCGTTAGAATATATGAACAAAAAATAAAATAAAAACAAATTGAATTGTTAAACCGTAAGTATATATATAAATATATATAAAAAATCTTTGTTTCTGTGTTGACTACATAAGATATAATATATATAATACAATAAATGTTGTTATTATGTTTTTTCAACTCAGAAACTGGCTATTGACCAGCGGTCTTTCAGCATGTCTTTGTCTAGTCTATGTTTTTTTATAAAAAGTCGTGATCGCCCGTAACTATATTTTCTCGTAATTTTATATTTTATAAATTCAGTTGATTTGTTTCATTGCTCACATTGTAGAATTTCTCACAATAAGATGAATTTTTTTCTGAGATAAAACTTAAATTAAAATAAATTAAATTCATTTGTTTCATGGCTTAAATAGTAGTATACCTAGTCATGTTTGTATGCGATAGAGGTATTTCTCACAATAAGATAACATTTTCTATTGAAGAGCCAACCATTACAATTCTTAGTTTAAAGGAATAATTAAAAAAGTGAAAACCTGGAGGAAGAGCAGTTTTGTCCAAGACTTTGCTTCTTATTTTTTTTCTTATAGAATTTGAAGAGATATCTTTGTAAAATAAACTGCACTATAAAAATAATTACCAATAATTGTTATTCATCAAATACTTTTAATTTTATTTAAGGTTTTGTATCAAAATGGTAAGCTCTGCCAAAATTGCCAAAACGAGTTTTATTAAATCCAGTGAAGGTAATATTTTTCAATAATTAGTGTAATATCGATTGACTAATTCCACCTAAATATTGGTTCTCTGATTGATAGCCAATTTATGAAGTAGAAAATAACATAAATTACTGTATTCTACATTTTTGTTTGTGTGAAGTAAACACCAAATCATTTTTTTAATATACGTTTTTTTTATACTGTTAAAATGAGGATATTTTACTCTTTAAAAATTCGAATGATTTTCTTTGAGATATGTAAATATAATCAAAAATTAATTTGCACAATACTTCAGATCCTCAGTTAAATTATCCAATTTTATTATTTTACTTATTATAATAATTTAATAAAAAAACAAAAGGTTATTACTGTGACGCTTGTTAGTAAAAACAATTTTAATTTTATGGGCAATTCTGTAATTATAATTTTTTACTAACGCAACGTGGAAAATGCATTTCCTTGAACGCCAATTAAATCCCTTTTTGTGTTGTCACGGTAAATCACACAAAAAAGAAACACGGCGTTTCTATTCGAATTTGTTCAACAACAAAAAAGCCATCGGTTCTATTTCTACGCACACGCGCTTTCGGTCTGTGTATTTTACATACATTTACTTTTACATTTACATAAAGTTCTTTATAAAAAAAAAACATCACGATGCACTGTCGTAATAAAATGTAATTGGAAAATAATTTCTTGAATTGTATTTTAATTTGCCATTTAGAGAATAAAGTAAAATGCAAAAAATGCGCCCTTAAACATACACTGACGTTAATTGAAAATGTTTACATACATATATTTTTGTAATTGAAAAATGTTTAAAAAAACACTTGCATGATTGTTGCTCATATATGCAATAATTTTTGAATTTATTGGTTAAATATATGAAATTTCTGGTTTGCCTACAACATTGGCAAACCAGACATTTCATATATTTAAACAATTAATTTAAAAAATTTTGCATACATGAGCAACAATTATGTAAGTATTTTTTTCAACATTTTTTTTGTGATTCGAAATGACAATTAATTTTCATTACAGATTATTTTATAAAAGTAGTAATTAATACATGAATATCTTTAGAATAAATATTACCTCAGTAGGATTTTCTTTTTATTATTAACTAAGGTATATATGGTATAAATCTTACGGTTATTGAAACTAGTCTTATAGACTAATCATTAATTTTACCTTAGTAGGAATGAATCTAGTATTTACAAGGAATATTTTATGGAAATAGGCGACTCAATTATTATTACAAGATTTTAAAATTGGGTTTAAATTTTTATACAAGATTCAATTTATACCAAGGCAATTAAGGAAACATTTTAATTTCTAAACACTCAACAAATAAAGTCGATATTTCGACACAATGGCCATAAAATAGCCACCTCTCATCGTGTTGCCCAAGAATTAAGCTTCTTCTCGCACTCTCCTAGTTTCTTTACAATTTTTAATGAGTTAAAAATCGCACAAGGTTGAGATGTGAATGTTGTAGAATTTGCAAAATTCAATGAAGAGAATTCCGACCGCTCGTGATGCGAGTGCATGTGTGTGTGTATCATGTTGCACACTAATTGTCCAATCGTGCTCTATATACTTCCACATTTCCATTTCACCGTTTAACATCGAACATCAACATCTTCACAGTGCGTGTCCCGTGTGAAAGTTAATAATGACAACAAAACAAACAACAATATAATAATAGTAAAAAATATATTTTTCTGTACTAAATAAATGAGTATCGGGTGTACAATAAATATTGTAGCCCTGGGTGGCTGTGAAATAAAACATGAATATCGATTCGGACTTCTTTGAAATAAGTTATGACTTTACAAACGTTAATAATTTTGAACTAAGAATCGACATTCATGTTTGATTCCACAGCCACCCAGGACTTCAATAATTGTTGGACGCCCGATACATTAATACAAGGTGGAACAAAAGGATTTTCATTAGTAATGCTCAAGATCAAGTATTTCAAGGATCGATCATGCAATGATCGATGAATTGAAGTATCGATCAGATCGATCAAAATATCGGTGATGGAAATAATAGATATATTTTAATAAACTGTTTTGTGTTGTAGGCGTTCACTTTGTGGTACGTCTTAGATAAATAAAACACTTTTCACTTTGTTTAACCACTGTATTTTGCACTTAATTTGTGAAAATAGTTTCGACCTATCTACTAGATAGTGGAAACTATATTGTGACTATAGTTTCGACCATCTAGTAGTCATTAGCAAACTTATAGTTTGATAATGACTACTAGATAGTCACAAATATAGTCACAAATTAAGTGCAAAATACAGTGGTTAAACAAAGTAAAAAAGTGTTTTATTTACAAGTATATTTTAATAATCTTTTCTATACTCGAAGTTTTGCTTCATGCGCCACGCATTTATTGTGAAGTTTAAAAAACATATCATTATCGTCTCAAAATAATCGATTATTAAAATATATAACCGATCTTTTGATCGATCTGATCGTTTTAAAAAAAATTGATTTAAAGCTTTAAACGAGTGTTTTCCACTCCCAGATTAAGCATGAAGTAAAATTTCGAGTTTAGAAAAGCCTAAAAATTTGGTTTGGTCGTGTAGCGCGTAGCGCTACACGGCCAAACCAAATTTTTAGGCTTTTCTAAACTCGAAATTTTACTTCATGCGCCATGCGTATAAAATACTGATTTCAAGTGAAGTTAAAAATATACTACTAAAGCAGTATATCACTGCTTTAGTAGTATATTTTTAACTTCACTTGAAATCAGTATTTTATACGCATGGCGCATGAAGTAAAATTTCGAGTTTAGAAAAGCCTAAAAATTTGGTTTGGCCGTGTAGCGCTACGCGCTACACGTCCAAACCAAATTTTTAGGCTTTTCTAAACTCGAAATTTTACTTCATGCTTAATCTGGGAGTGGAAAACACTCGTTTAAAGCTTTAAATTGATTTTTTTTAAAACGATCAGATCGATCAAAAGATCGGTGATATATTTTAATAATCGATTATTTTGAGACGATAAAAAAAGATCAATTTCCGCAGCTGATGTTAAGAAAAAATCAAATTTATCTACACTAAATACATCCATTGTGGATGGATCGATGAAAAGAAAAGAGCAAAACGAAAAATATCGTATCTCTATTAGTCCCCACTGCTAATAATCGCTACCAATTTGTTACTACATACCATTATCATTTAATCACTAATTAGTATATCGACTGTTCGCATCACTAGAAAATATCGATCAAAAAGGTGATCAAAAATGATCGATCACAAAAGATTAATCAAAAATATCGACCCGTTTGAAGGAGATCGAGCGACTCGATCATTTGTACAGATCGAGTAGTCAATCTATCTTTTTTAATCGATCTTGCCCATCACTAATTTTCATCTAGTCGCCTTTGCATTAATTACCCATGTTAAAATAATAATTATAGTTTATGTAACTTTTGAGGTTAGATAGTGCATCCTCTATTATTGTAGGGCGGTACCTACAATAATAGGGAATGCAGTATCTAACCTCAAAAGATACATAATCATTTTCTATAGATGGCCTAAATAATTTGACCCAAATTGTTACATTTGCAGTAGGTTACTGTATGTAACAGCAAACACTTGTTGTATAATTCAATGTCCGTCGGGGTATTAGCCCGGGAAGTAGTTGTTTCAATGAGTGTTTGGTATAGTCTTTGTAAGACTAAGTTGTTGTAGATTGCGAAAAGAATCGCACTTTTAATGTTTAATCATTTTCAATTTCTGCTTAATTCTTAGAGGCGTTCACTTCGTGGTACATTTTCAATTTGATATAAAGAAAACACTTAGTTTCACAACGATTACCGTGTAATTGAAACTAGTCACAAAAGGAAAGTAAAAGTGGTATAAACACGTTTAGTGTTTTCTTTATATCAAATTTTCAATTTTATTGGTTAATGGCAAAGCTATACTGATGAGAGATAAATTTTGAAATGCGTCTATAGATGGCCTGAATAATTTGACCCAAATTGTCACATTTGCAGTAGATTACTGTATGTAACAGCAAATTCTTGTTGTATAATTCAATGTCCGTCGGGGTATTAGCTCGAAAAGTAGTTTTTCAATAAGTGTTTGATATAGTCTTTGTAAGACTAACTTGTAGATTGCGAAAAGAATCGCACTTTTAATGTTTGATTGATTAATGACATTTATTGATAGAAATAGCTAATTCCAAAAGAGTATCGCGGCGTAGAAAAAATTACACGTAAAAAAATTCTAAATGTAACTTGATGAGAATAATTTTGTTCCGCACTGTATAATAATAATAAAAATATTATTAGAAGATATGTAGCTACAATAATAATAATAATAATAATAATAATTCTTTATTAACGGACAAGCCATTTACAATGTAGAGCCAAAAACATATAACTAAAATGTAAGACACAAAACATGAATCACAAATATGCACAAAGACACATATGTTAATCTGCGTAAACCACAATAGGGTTATAACATAATATTAATAGAAGCAAAGCTTGGAGATGAGGTTTTATATAATTAACTTTTAATATGAACATATTAAAAAAAGTTGGTCATTGCATCTGTAATAACTGACCGAAAACAAAATCTTGCAAACTTTGATCATTGCCAAATGTATGTAACATATTTTAATCATTGACAATTTCGCAACAGCCCACTTTTTCGGAAATTGTTTATTATTGGAATTCCATAAGAAAATTGGCAAACAACAAGTTCAAAAGTATCGAGTGAGGAATTTTTCGTAACTAAATTTTTAAACATCATTTTAATTTGTTATTAATTCACGATTGGAATTAATACAAAATAACATAACATCAAGAACTATTTTTTCGAGTGATTTCTTTGAATTTTATATATTTTGGAATTAATACAAAACGACATAACATTAAGAACCTCATTTCGAAGCTAAATTTATAAACATCATTGTAATTTGTTATTAATTCATGATTCGAATTAATTTAAAACAACATATCATTAAGAACCATTTTTTCGAATGATTTCCTTGAATATTTTATTATTTTTGAATTAATACAGACCGACATAACATTAAGAACCTCATTTCGAAACTTAATTTATAAATATCATTTTAACTTGTTATTAATTCATGATTCGAATTAATACAAAACAACATAACAATAAGAACCATTTAATCAAGTGATTTCTGTGCATTTTTGAATATTTTGGAATTAATATAAAACGACATAACATAAGAACCTCATTTCGAAACTAAATTTTTAAACATCATTTTAATTTGTTATTAATTCACGATTGGAATTAATACAAAATAACATAACATCAAGAACTATTTTTTCGAGTGATTTCTTTGAATTTTATATATTTTGGAATTAATACAAAACGACATAACATTAAGAACCTCATTTCGAAGCTAAATTTATAAACATCATTGTAATTTGTTATTAATTCATGATTCCAACTAATTTAAAACAACATATCATTCCATTTTTTCGAATGATTTCCTTGAAATTTTTAATATTTTTGAATTAATACAGAACGACATAACATTAAGAACCTCATATCGAAACTTAATTTATAAATATCGTTTTAACTTGTTATTAATTCATGATTCGAATTGATACAAAACAACATAACAATAAGAACCATTTTATCGAGTGATTTCTGTGCATTTTTGAATATTTTGGAATTAATATAAAACGACATAACATAAGAACCTCATTTCGAAACTAAATTTATAAACATCATATTAATTTGTTATTAATTCATGATTCGAATTAATTTAAAACAACATAACATTAAGAACCATTTATTCAAGTGATTTCCTTGAATTTTTTAATATTTTGGAATTAATACAAAACGACATAACATAAGAACCTTATAATAAACTTAATAAAAGACATAATATATAAAATTACGAAAAAACTATTCGTGAAAATGCAAACAGTGTCTTAATTAATAAGACAATTTAGGACGATAAATATCCTTTGAAACAACTACTTCCCGTGCAAATACACCTCCGGATATTGAATTATACAATGAAATATTTAAAATCTTATTTAATTTGATTTGTTACAACGCTCTATTAAAGTATATGTAACATTTAGGTCAAATTCTCTTCAAACCAACTAACAATAGAATTTAAAATGAAAGGAGGGATAGCAACAAATTAGAAGTGAAAGGACTTGGATTAAAACTAATGTCTTAGGCCATCTATAGACGCATTTCGAGATTTATCTCTCTTCAGTATATCTTTGCTTATGACGTTTAAAAAATTAGGAATAAAATTAAAACAAACTTACTTGGAAAAAGTGTTGTGTGTGGAATGAACAGGTACATCTTAATAAAAGACTAATTCTTTCTTTACTAAAAACATTTATTTACGCTAAATGTACATTTCGAAGACTACGTGAAAAATCAGCAGTTGCACATCACACTATAACTACCGGTCATAAGTTTTCCGAAAACAATATACAATTATTAAAACATTCTTCAAATAAAAAATTAAATATGTTGGAAGCTATTCAGATGAAGAAATACCAAAATAATTTGCTGAATTTCGATTTAAGTCCCTTGAATAATCCCTCATTAGAGGTAATTCCGACAAATAACTGCGACAGACTTAAGTGTTAACCTCACCCACGGTTTTTCCCATAATCCCTTTAGGCATAAGTATCCCGCCCTTTATTGTTATTTACTCAGTAAGCTATTGATAATGAACACGTAGTGTTCGAAATGTACATTTAGCGTAAATAAATGTTTTTAGTGAAGAAAATGTTAGTCTTTTATTAAGTTTATTATATTCAACTCTTCACGTAACTCAAACCAAATATATAAGAACCTTATTTCGAAACTAAATTTTAAACATCATTTTAATATGTTATTAATTCACGATTCAAATGAATATAGAAAAACATAACATTAAGAACCATTTTTTCGAGTGATTTCTTCGAATTTTTGAATATTTTGGAATTAATATAAAACGACATAACATTAAGAACCTCTTTTCTAAACTACATTTAGTAACATCATTTTATTTGTTATTAATTCACGATTGTAATTAACACAAAATAATATAACTTTAAGAACCATTTTCTTGAGTGATTTCTTTGAATTTTGGAATATTTTGGAATTAATACAAAACGATATAATATTAAGGACCTTTTTTCGAAACTAAATTTATTAACATCATTTTAATTTGTTATTAATTCACGATTCGAATTAATATAAAACAACATAACATTAAGAACCATTTTTTCGAGTGATTTATTTGAATTTTTTAATATTTTGGAATTAATACAAAACGACATAATATTAAGAACCTCATCTCTTGAGTGATTTCTTTGAATTTTGGAATCGATTGGAATTAATAGACAATAACATAATTTTAAGAACTATTTTCTTAAGTGATTTCTTTGAATGTTAATACTTTTGTGAATATACCTTTTATTTAAACAAATTAATCATTAACAAAGAAAAAGAAATCATTAATAAATTAATATTCCCCAGAACGAAATGCAAGGATGAAAATTATGGATCAATAACATATAATGGCTATTTGAGCCAAAAAATCAGTAATTATTTAAGAAAATTAAAAATAAATGTCGCATTTAAATCTACCAACACTTTATCAAAAATCATAAAAAACAATAAGGATAAAACAAAAAAGGGTCAACGCTGTGGGGTTTATTTGCTTAATTGTGCTGATTGCCCAAAGTTTTATATAGGCCAAACTGGAAGAGCATTCGATGATAGAATAAACGAACATCAAAAAGCATTTATTCATCAGAAAAACACGTCTATATATTCAAACCACCCGATTGAAGAAAACCACCACTTTGGCAACAATTTTAAAATCCTCCACATTTCCAACAAAGGACGGAAACTAAATTTATTGGAAAATTTAGAAATAAATAATAATATTAATTCAGGAAATTTGTTGAACGACCAACTAGAACTCTCCAACTCCCCCCTACTAAAGTTAAAGAAAAATACACCCTCCACCCACACTTCTGAAATCGGTATATAATGTAAATAAGTTTGTAAAAATGTTTGTATTATATTTCTTCACCTGAAGAAGCTACAGTGTAGCGAAACAATTGTAGTGAATAAAATAAAAAGTTGAAAAACATCAATAGTTTACTATTATTATTATATTAAGTTTTATTTAAATTTTAATTTTAGTTTGATCTCCATTGAGCGCTTGATGAATCATGATTGAACATTTGTAAACTAATAAAACAACATCCTTGATAGTTGTTACAGTTTGTCGAAACTACTCTGAACAGATAAATAATAGTAGTATTTGAATAAAACAACGCAGTTGGGGGGGTTTCACTTTTATTTATTATTAATAAAAGTGAAACCCTCCCAACTGCGTTGTTTTATTCAAATAGTATTATGGAGTTTCATCATGTATCCGCCTCATCAATTAAATATTTAATAATAGTAGTATTTTATTTAGATTCTAAATTTTTTTTTTTATTTAGAAAATGTGTTATTATATTTATAATTTAATAATAACTTTTTAACATCTTTAATACACAGGGAAATTTCTTTTAGGTATACACATGCTTATGCTGTAAATCTTTAAATAGTTATTGTTTTTGAAAAGGGGTAAAATTGAAGCTATGAACGTGTGTTTTCCACTCCCAGACTAAGCATGAAGTAAAATTTCGAGTTTAGAAAAGCCCCACGTAGAAAATTTGTCGAGGGTCGCGCCAGCGACCCGAGACAAATTTTCACGGGGCTTTTCTAAACTCGAAATTTTACTTCATGCGCCACGCGTATAAAACACTGAAATATTGTGATGTTAGAAAAACACTGAAAACATTTTTTTTTTAAATGAGTACGCTTCTCTTTAAGAGTTCAATTTGAAGCTTAAAACGAGAGTTTTCCACTCCCAGGCTAAGTATTGTGAAGTTTAAAATATATATATCATTAGTATACTGCTTTTGTAGTATATTTTAAACTTCACTTGAAATCAGTGTTTTATACGCGTGGCGCATGAAGTAAAATTTCGAGTTTAGAAAAGCCTGAAAATTTGGTTTGGCCGCGTAGCGCTACGCGCTACGCGACCAAACCAAATTTTCAGGCTTTTCTAAACTCGAAATTTTACTTCATGCTTAGTCTGGGAGTGGAAAACACTCGTTTTAATTTGATTTTTTTTCAAAAACGACGAATAACCAAAAATTTACAGCGTATTCAGTATATCAGGGTATGTATACTTAAAAGAAAAACCTTCTGTATATCCCTTCACACACAATCTGAAAAATACTTTTTTCTTTTGAGAATAAAGACCGGTATTTAAGGATGGCCTCCTTAATCCATTACAAAATCTAAACGTTATTTCCTAGATAGCGTCCTTGCAGGGAACGAGTTTACTTTAGTTCCCCATTCAGCGTCTTTTTATGCCCAAAGGGCTTAAAATTTTTATTAAATAAAAACCACCCTTAAAGGTATTCGGGGCACAATATAGATTAAGCCCCGTCATAAACGTAAGAGGTACCTGTTTTTTTTTTTTATTCGTCCACATTCTGACAATGATTAAGCGATTGCTGTGTTTTTGTCCAAGAATGATATTAGATCATTTATAATATATTTAATTATAGAATAATTTAATCAACCTTAAGTTTTATCAAGCTTATATAATCCAATTATAAAAAATAACAATTAGGTAAAAAAAAAATAAGCACGTGGTTTGTTTCACATAAATAAAAAAATATTTTATATAAACTAGTAACAAAAAGTGGTTAAATTCCTTTCTTCACTGTTTTTTTTAATAGTACAATATTCTTTATTTACAAATATTTACAAACATTCATTACAATAATACTATATTTATAATAAATGGTATTGTAAAAATTGAAATTTTTCTTTTTTCCTTCCCTACTTCTTCGCCGCGGGATCGTTGGGTGATTGTTCCCATCTCGGGCTACTGGTATCGAGGGATATATGTTTTGTACATTTTCTGCTCCGATATATTTACTTAATTTATTTTGTTGTTTAGTATTAGGTTCTTAATTTTTTTTATTTAAGTACTGTATGTACATTTCGGACACTAAGTGTCCATTTATTTATTTATATAAACTAATTATAAAATACAACAATTGTTTCACATAAATTTAAAAATAATGTTTATCCTGACTAGTTTCGTGTATATTTTTTTGCCTAATTGTTTAAAGATGTTTCACTAATGCCCGTTTGCACCCAAGTCGATTAACTTAATCAGTGATTAGTACTTTTTAAATACACAACAGTGGTATTTACAAATTGTTTACACAATTGCATATTGATGAAAAAGAAATGTTTAAAATATCTTACAAATTTATAACATTCTTATGTTCCAGAAATTTGACTTAATCAGATGTTTAATCAATGATTTAGTGGATGATTAAAGGGGTGCAAATGGACCTTAGTGTTAAGTGAGAAATGAATTCAAGATTTATAAGAAATAATAGATAAAATTGCCCATACATATTTGTGCAAACAATGCTACTTTTAATATTTTTATAATCCAACTACTTTTAGTTATACTTAGGCCCTACTTTTATCACGACTGATGACTTTAATTATATCCACTAATCATTGATTAAACCTCTAATTAAGTCAACATTTTAGAATATAAAAATACTATAAACATGTAATACATTTATTCGAAACATGCATCATTATTCAATAAGCAATTTTGTAAACAAATTGTAAATAAACTTGTTGCGTTTTAAAGTACTAATCACTGATTAAAGTTATCAGCTGTAGTGTAATTGAGCATAAGATTATTAAAAATTTGAATTCGATCAAATTAAGTTCATTCCGGGGGAAATAAATTGGAGAGGATGGTTATAAATGATTTGTAAACGTGCGAACGTAAAAATAGCCGTGGCGAATTTTGAGGATTATAAAATTTGCGCAACCAATTGCCGCCTTGCGCAAACCAATCTGTAAAATGCGCGATTTTGAAACCAGCCGGCCAGAAATACACCGCCTTGTTTACAAAAACACATTGATATAGTATGAATTATCGACCGCTTTTATTTCAGCACATGTGACGGATTTTCCTTACTAATTTTCCAACCTCGCGTCCAATGAATCAACTTAATTAAGTAGGTTGGCTGTGATTAATTAGATAAGTACACTCATGAGGTAAATTCGAAATGACATTCAGGAATAGAACTAACAAATCATTTATTTAGGAAATAATGATATATCATTAGAATATGTTTAAGGGGTTCTACAGTGGTGAATCTTCAAAAAGTCGATTTTTGTTGTTGTCTTAAAATATACTCTGATCCATCTAGAACAGAGTTTCTCAACCGGGGGTATGCCACATTCGGGGGCGCAACAATATATCAGGGGGGCGCGGCAATATATCAGGGGGGCGCCACAGATTTCCTAAGGAGTAGGTAAAGTAAAATTAGGCTATAATAGTGTTTCATTCTAATGAAAAAACCCAAATTTAATAAGGGAGGGGACGACCATCTAGAACAGGGTTTTTCAACGAAGGGCACGCCACATTTGGGGGCGCGGCAAAATATCAGGGGGGCACCAAGGATTTCCTGTGTTTCAATCTAACGAAAAAACCCAAATTTAAGCAGGAAGAGGGGAGGGGGGGGGGCGACCTGAAGAAAGTTGAAAACCCCCTCTAAAATAAGGCGAAACAAGTTTTATAACTGCCCGAAGTAGTCTTCAAAAAACTCAGGTGCAAGGTAAAGCACAATCCCCAAATTTAAATTTCCCCATTCCACCATCGCTGAATTCATCTTAGAAACACCTACTAACTAGAACGACATTTATTCATACTATTCATTCATTACCATCATCTATTCATAACATACTTTAAAAGCACAAGCACTCACTAAAACAATGGCAGAAAGACCTCGGGTCGATAGCCTATGATATAAGAATACAAGATTGTATTATATTAAAGAATTATGTACATAAATTCCTTGAATAAAGATATTTGTATAACTGCCCGAAATTATTTTCATTAAATTTTAAAGTTTTTTTCAAGCACTTCGGTCTGCTTCAAAACGACTACTCAAAACTCAAAATGGCGCGCGGTATAACTCAAACAAGTTTACTCTTTTTGAATCCAAATTTTTACGATATTTTTAAAACAACATTCCGCGGGAAAATACGTACGGGATTTTCGATAAGTTAAATTTTAGATATTATATCAATAAATTAATTCATTTTTAGGTCAAAAATTTAAGTTTAAACTTCAAATGCTCGCCAATTACACAAAAATTAATATTTTTAAAATCTTATTCGCATTTCTCTAGCTATACTCATGTTGAATAAGCATGTTTTTAAAATTTTTTTCCAAATTTAATTTTAAGGCATTTATGCTGCGGGCCGCGGAGCGCCTTAAATTAAACCAAGCTCACGGGAACGGCTCCAGCGCCGCCAGTTTGTAACTTTATGTAATAAAACATTTTTTGTGAACACTTCAAGACATTGGTAATAGCATCATTGAATATTATGATCTTCTTGTAAAGTTTGAAAATACACACAATCTTTAAATAGAATCAAATAATTAGACTCTTATCAACAGTGTGAAGAAAGGTTATTTATTAGTGCTTTATTTATTAATTAAATTCATTAATTATTGTAGTAAAGTAGTTTTTTATTGTAGTAATTCCTTTCTTCACTGATTAATCAGTGAAGAAAGGAATTACTGCAATAATTAATAAAACACTTCACGTAACTAAAAGAAGAATATTGAATTAAATGCATACTTGACATAATTCACTTCATAAATTCAATTAATTTGAATTGATTATCAACGATTTTCAGTTATTAATAACACTGAAAACTAAAAAACAGTTTAGTATTCTACTTTTTTTTAACAGATAGCTCTTGGTATTTCAGATTTTTTGATTATTTTTATATGATTTCGTACTAAAAAATATCATGATAAAATGTCTCAACAGCAAATTACCGATAAATATAGGAGTGGTTTTGTTTACGATTAACCAGTGTTTTTGTTTGTTTGAAGTTTTCTTCATTTTATAAAGATCTGTAGGAGCTTTTCATTTTCAATCACTGTCGCTTCGTATTTGCTTTTCATTTCTCGTTTCATCTCGAGTGCGATTCTGTATTTCACTTTCTTGCGAATCACTCAACAAGGTAATGACACTAATTACCGAGATGAAATCGATTAGACGGTGGAAATGAGCGGGCAAAAACGGCAATCTGTTAGAAAACGCGCGCCGGGAAACCGACGGTGTTCCACTTTCTGTTGGAAGTTGTTAATTTTTAATGTTATTAAGCAATAATTATTATTATAATAAATTCAAATATTTCATATTCTTAATACAAGAGGAAATTGTTATAAAAAAGCGCACTCTGATTGTTTACAGGGAGTTTTTCTTTTAAGTACTTTAAGTATCCCAATTACAAGAAGGTATGTGCTGTAAATCTTCAGATTTTCGTTGATTTTTTAAAAGAGTTTAATCCAAAGCTTTAAACGAGTGTTTTCCACTCCCAGGCTAAGCATGAAGTAAAATTTCGAGTTTATAAAAGCCTGAAAATTTGGTTTGGTCGCGTAGCGCGAAGCGCGGAGCGGCCAAACCAAATTTTCAGGCTTTTCTAAACTCGAAATTTTACTTCATGCGCCACGCGTATAAGATACTGATTTCAAGAAAAGTTCAGTTGTTCACAATATTTTAGTGTTTTCAGTGTTTAATACGCGTGGCGCATGAAGTAAAATTTCGAGTTTAGAAAAGCCTGAAAATTTGGTTTGGTCGCTCCGCGCTTCGCGCTACGCGACCAAACCAAATTTTCAGGCTTTTCTAAACTCGAAATTTTACTTCATGCTTAGTCTGGGAATGGAAAACACTCGTTTAAAGCTTCAAATTGAAAAGCGTATGCATATGTATACTTAAAAGAAATAATCAATGTATATTAAAAAATGTGTTTGAAATATTCATATATAGGTTTTTAATTTAAATTCACTTGGTTTGTTTTACTAATAATATATATAATAATAATACTAGTAAAAAACCCAAGTGAATTTAAATTAAAAACATATATCAGTAGAAATGTTTTACCTAGTGATCAATGAGCAACAAGTTAAAGAAATATTCACATTTGAATATTTTAATATTCGACTCTTTCAATTATTCGCATTCGTATCCCAGCTTTAGTTTTATTTATATTTAACAAACTAAGTTAAACAAATATTCTTACATTCAATAGTAATACTATCTATTTAATAATGCGTAATTAATGGCCTCAGCCATAAAGCTCTGTCGACAGGACGCAGTAATTATGAATTAATTATTTAAGTACAAATTATTGGAGTATCGACTGGATAAATATTTGAATGATTGAATGAAAGCATTATTGGATGAAGTCCTAAATGTAGGTTAAATTTTGTACAGAGCTAAACAGCCATCTCTGCGCGCGCCCTCTGTTCTCTCCGAGAGAGAGGAAAAGAAAGGAATGATGAAAATGATGTGATTTATAGGATGTTTAAAGATAAGAAAAAACACACAGGGGATGTACATTTTAACAAATATAATGAATTGATTTGAATGAAAATTGATATAAATCAACAATGATTACCACAATAAGGGCCAGTTGCACCAAACACGTTGAACTGGTTCAACTCTGAACTCGAGTTCAAAGTGATATTAGAACAACAGGAACTGTCATCTTGAACTAGAGTTCAGCTTGAATTCAAGTTCAACGTTTTTGGTGCAACTGGGCCTAAATCGTTGAGTCAAACTATTCAATTTGTGCAGCAGGACAGTGTCCGGGGTCAGCTTTCTAACTAAACTTGTAGAATATTTTTTTTTCATTATTTCATCTGCCTGATGAAGCCACTGTGTGGTGAAACATGTTGCAGTGTTCAACAATAAAAGTGAAACCTTCTCAACTGCGTTGTTTTATTTAAAAAAAAAAATAATAATAATAAACTTGTAGAGTTACAAACAGCCATTATCCTAGGTCTTTCAGCCTTTGATTTTTAATTATTTACAATTTAAACGTGTTATCATCTTTTAAACTCAATAAATAAATATAATAAATACCTATTTATTGTGATAAAGGGATAAATACGATATCAATTGTTAAAATATCGAGAGAAATAAACATCGACATGATTTGAATCCGATTCGCGTAAACAGTGTGTTTACGCAACGAGCAGTAGCCGGATTTACAATTCAAATTTGCGGAAAATTGTGATCGATGGTTTAATTGGCCGCAATTATAATTAGAATTGTAGATAGCGTTCGGGCGATTTAGGGTCAAATAAAAATAGACCGGAGAGGAAAGAATCGAGGTGTCTATGTGAAAGGAACGAAAACAATTTAACTATTTAAACGGGTCAAGTTGAATCTTATCGCAGTCGGCTGCGTTTCGGAATTGGATCAACACAAGTGCATTTAGGAATAATAGAGACGGGTCAGACGTTTTCATATCGGCGTGATTTTGTTTATCTTTCAGTTAGTGGCAAGGTGAATTGGGTTTACCTGGGGAAAATTACAAGAGGTTTTTAAAAAAAATGTATGTACAGTATTGGCCATAACATTTGAAACAATCTTTTTATCAAGTATGAGTAAGTATTCTTTCGAAGGAGGTGATGAAGTAAACTTTTAAGTTATGTTATACAGGGAGTTTTTCTTTTAAGTACACACATCCTAATTACAGCGTATATGCTGAAATCCTCAGATATTCGTTGTTTTTAAAAATAGTTCAATTTGCAGCTTTAAACGAGTGTTTTCCACTCCCAGACTAAGCATGAAGTAAAATTTCGAGTTTAGAAAAGCCTGAAAATTTGGTTTGGTCGCGCAGCGCGAAGCGCGGAGCGACCAAACCAAATTTTCAGGCTTTTCTAAACTCGAAATTTTACTTCATGCGCCTCGCGTACAAGACAATGGTTTCAATTGAAGTTGACTTATTTACAATATTTCAGCGTTTTAAGTGTTTAATACGCGTGGCCCATGAAGTAAAATTTCGAGTTTAGAAAATCCGGAAAATTTGGTTTGTTCGCTCCGCGCTTACACTACGCGATCAAACCAAATTTTCAGGCTTTTCTTTTACTCAAAATTTTACTTCATGCTTAGTCTGGGAGTGGAAAACACTTGTTTAAAGCTTAAAATTGAACAATTTTAAAAAACAACGAATATCTGAGGATTTACAGTATATAATATATAAAATTACGAAAAAACTATTCGTGAAAGTGCAAACAGTGTCTTAATTAATAAGACAATTTAAGACGATAAATATCCTTTGAAACAACTACTTCCCGTGCAAATACACCTCCGGATATTGAATTATACAATATCATATCCGGAGGTGTATTTGCACGGGAAGTAGTTGTTTCAAAGGATATCTATCGTCTTAAATTGTCTTATTAATTAAGACACTGTTTGCATTTTCACGAATAGTTTTTTCGTAATTTTATATATTATGTTTAAAGTGTGCAAACTATAAGAAGCGTAAGCTTATTTTCTCGAATTCAAATAGTTTTGAATTTGAATTTATCTTTACAGTATATATTCTGTAATTAGGAT
Source organism: Philonthus cognatus (assembly GCA_932526585.2). Lineage (NCBI taxonomy): Eukaryota > Metazoa > Arthropoda > Insecta > Coleoptera > Staphylinidae > Philonthus > Philonthus cognatus. Next base: position 48,279,409 of record OW052247.1, on the reverse strand, counting down.
ATGTATACTTAATAGAAAAACTCCCTGTATAACCAATTCTGTTCTTTTGTACATCATTCTTGAAAATGGCATCAAGCCGAAACTAATTGATTAGAGCAAACAAACTAAGTGCATTTTAATTAAAAACCTATATATAAATAGAAATGTTTTACCAAGTGATCAATGAGAAACAAGTTAATGAAATATTTTTATGTATAAACAACAATAATATCATCATAAAGAGTGAAATTGTTGTTATGCAAAAAGTACTAATTGCACTGCAAAACACTGATCTTTGCATCATCTTCGAAACGTAAAAACACCGATGAATAATTCATTGCACTCGTCATAGACTACTGAGAAATTAATTAAATATGTCTAGATGTCATAAAATATTTGTGGTCTTAAAACTGCAATAAAAGAGCATTTTCATGGCTGTTAAAAAATACATATTCAGGCAATGTTTCTTTTAGGTAAACATATGCATAAAACCATGGAACCAAACAAGTGTTTTTCTTCACCAAATATGCATAAGCTGTACATTTTCCGATATCCGTTGTTTTTTAAAAGAGTTCAATTTGAAGCTCTAAACGAGTGTTTTCCACTCCCAGACTAAGCATGAAGTAAAATTTCGAGTTTAGAAAAGCCCCGTGAAAATTTGTCGAGGGTCGCGCAGCGACCCGAGACAAATTTTCTGGGCTTTTCTAAACTCGAAATTTTACTTTATGCGCCACGCGTACAAAACACAGATTTGAAGTGAAGTTCGAATATACATAAATTTCAAATTATTATACTCTAATACTCTAAAGAAAAACTCCATGTATGTTTTTTATTACATTTCGTTGCAATTTATGATCATCACTGAAATTTCTTATGGTTCAATTGAATACAAAATGTATAAAATTGTAATCAATTCATTATTGTTATATTATTTATTCTAAATTGATAAAATGCGATTTGAAACGAGTGTTTTCCACTCCCAGACTAATCATGAAGTAAAATTTCGAGTTTAGAAAAGCCCTGTGAAAATTTGTCTCGGGTCGCGCAGCGACCCGAGACAAATTTTCTGGGCTTTTCTAAACTCGAAATTTTGCTTCATGTGCGCCACGCGTATAAAACACTAAAATATTGTGAAAGTTATGTATATTTGAACTTCACTAGAAATCTGTTTTATACGCGTGGCGCATGAAGTAAAATTTCGAGTTTAGAAAAGCCCAGAAAATTTGTCTCGGGTCGCTGCGCGACCCTCGACAAATTTTCACGGGGCTTTTCTAAACTCGAAATTTTACTTCATGCTTAGTCTGGGAGTGGAAAACAGTCTTTTAAAGCTTCAAATTAAACTATTTAAAAAAAACAACGAATGTTTAAAGATTTAAAGAAAATAGCTGAATTTGGAATACGTATACTCTAAAGAAAAACTTCCTGTATGTTATTTATTACATTTCGTTTCAATTCATAATATTACTGAAATTTCTCATGGCATAATTGAATACATAATGTATAAAATTGTAATCAATTCGCGATTGTTGTAATATTAATTTTAAATTAATAAATGCGGTTTGAAATTAAAATTATTTCATGGCATTCAACAGTCATTTTAAAAGATGCTTAAGGCTTAATTTAACCTAATAGCCGCCATTGGCTTCTTTTGGGAACGAACATTTTATTTTCGACAAACCTAAAATGTTAATTAATATAAGAATTCTTTGAGTCTATCCGTTTATCTGTCGGTTTTCTTCTTTCTGAGCTTATGGGGCTTGTTGCAATACAGGTTGAGACGTGGTAAGGATTGTTATTATTTATTTATTTATTCCAACAGTTTAAAAAAACTTGTTACAGGATAAATTAAATTAGATCAAAACATATTAAGGGCGAGCCATGGAAAACGGACGTTTTTCATATGAACAGTACTCCACTATTTTTTGGTTAAAAAAAATTATTTACAGAAACGATTGTGTCTGGTTCTGGTTTTTTGGGGAGTGCGCATTTCTGCACTGCACTTAGGCTTCATTAGGCCCATTGTGTGTCATAACATGCAGTTTTACAACTTTATGTGTGGAAAATAATGTCGTTTAAATGAAGTCCCTCATAACATGCAGATTTACAACTTTATGTTTAATGTCGTTTAAATGAAGTCCCTTAATACGTTGACAAATTCGTAGACGCTTCCTGAAGTTCGCCTATACTCTTTCCAACAGATCTTGATCGATTTCAGCGATGTTTTGCTCTATTGCTGCTCGCAATTCGATTAGTGAACAAGGTTTGGTTTTGTGCACACGAGATTATAGAAAACCTCACAGGTAAAAATCATACATTGAAAGGTCCGGTGAGAGAGGGGGCCAGTGCATATCACCGAATCTGAAGATAACGTGATTAGGAAACAGCCGTCTAAAAACAACCATCGACCCTAGAGCCGTATGTGCAGAAGCTCCGTCCTGTTTGAACCAAACACGCTGGCAATTAGTAGACTTTTCGGCTCATTTTGAAAGAAGATGTTCATCATAGTGAAAATGTGTGCCTAACGTAGTCAGGTTCCACTTTCTCATTTTTTGAGCAGCGGAAATACACGGACGGAACTCGTTCTGCTCATGAGAGTGCCAAATTTGAAAAAATCCACTATAACTGCGACATCTGATATATGTCACAGATATAGTAGAATTTTTCAAATTAGGCACTCTCATGCGCAGAACAAGCGCCGTTCGTGTATTTCCGTTGCTCAAAAACTGAGAAAGTGGAACCTAACTACGTTGGGCGCACATTTATTTGAAAGAAAGGAACTCGCACGCACATGCCAGGTGATGCCTCGGTCGAGGATCCTTCGGGATTTCAAAGGTGTTATCTCTGCGAGAGTCAGCGACGAATGGTACATTTACAAGCCAACGTTTTCAAGACTGTCTTGCCTACGTTCGTAGAATGCTGTTCTACCGCGCAAGTGCCTAATTTGGGTAATACATCTATACAGTGATCTCGTTTTTCTCAAAAAAAATAAGGGCCTATGACACCAAGCGTTCCGATGCCACACCATACAGTAACTTTGGAGCTGTGCAGTGGTCTTTGATGTAATATCTGCGACAAAAAAGACGCTATGGTTGCACGACTGACTAGCCACTTCTCACGTAATTATCATACGTAAAAACGCGGTGCTCCGCAATCCACTTTGGCATGATGGCAACTAAACAAGGTAGCTTGCAAAACTGCAGGGTCTGGGGATGACACTCATAAACACCCCACACTCCCACCACCTTTACCGCCTGATAAATACCCGTCCCAAAAACGTCCGCTTCCCACGGCTCACCCTGTATAATAAGAAAGTGTTTCAAACATCATTGCATTTGTGCAAGTCAAAGCGTCCGCGCAGCAATCCGTCGACCCGGGTTCGATACTCCAACCGGGGCGCCATTTTATATTTGTTTTTGTACCTTATTTGTTAGCAATTTCTCACAAAAACGTATATACAGGGAGTATTTTGTTTAAACACAAGTATACAAAAACGTCCGCTTCCCACGGCTTACCCTGTATAATAAGAAAGTGTTTCAAACATCATTGCATTCGTGCAAGTCAAAGCGTCCGCGCAGCAATCCGCCGACCCGGGTTCGATACTCCAACCGGGGCGCCATTTTATATTTGTTTTTGTTCCTTATTTGTTAGCCATTTCTCACAAAAACATATACACAGGGAGAATTTTGTTTAAACACGAGTCGCCTATTTTCAAAAACCCTTAAATCCGTTTAAAAAAAATTAATTTAAGGGTTTTTGGAAATAGACGACTCACATGTGCATTGGTGCAAAATTTCCGACATTCGTTGTTTTTTAATTAAGTATAATGGAAATAGACGACTCACATGTTAATTGCTGTAAAATTTCCGACCCTTGTTGATTTTTAATTAAGTATAATTTGAAGCGTTAAATGAGTGATTTTCAATCCCAGATTAAGCATCAAGTAAAATTTCAATTTGGTCTTACTTGACGATTTATTTTTGAACTAAAGCTTGTATTAGACGACACTATTTTCTTGTACAAGAAAATAGTATACTATTTTCTATCCTGGTGTAATACACAAAATATGACCAAACCAAATAGAACATGTCCAAATTCCATTATACAAAATTGTACAAGATTTGCGTTTGCTCATATTTTGTGTATTACACCATGATAGAAAATAGTATACTATTTTCTTGTACAAGAAAATAGTGTCGTCTAATACAAGCTTTACTGTTTATCATAGTTGATTTGTATCAATTTTCATCCAAATCCAGTATACATAATAGTTGGGATGGAAACTTTGTAATTCAGTTCTGCTTTCCCTTTCGGATTTTGGTGGATATCTCGTTTTGTATAAATCACCCCGTGCTCGGACAGGCGACGACTTTATCAAAGATGAATGGTTTATCCGAGCGCAAATGAAAAGAAGGGGTTGGCTTTTGAAAAGCACTCACGTATCCGTGGATGTTGTCGAGTTTCTCATCATAATGGAGATAATAAATTGTTTTTTGCACTTTTTTCACCTTTCTAGAAAACATGTACAAGTTTTCGTAAAGACGCTTCGACAGATGTTTATCTTAGTAAATTGTTATTACGTAACAAGTATCTTAGGACAAGTATACTAATATTAAGAATATGAATTTGTGTTCAGTACTCATTCATTCACAGTATAACTATATACGCGTTTCAGGTCAAAGTTGTTCAGTATTTTTCAAGTACTGGTTTGGGACTATACTGATGATGGCGTTGAAGCCTGAAACGCGTATATAGTTATCCGGTGAATGAATGAGGTATATAACTATATACGCGTTTCAGGCTTCAACGCCATCATCAATATAGTTCCAAACCAGTGCTTGAAAAATACTGAACATCTTTGACCTGAAACGCGCGTATATATTGAACACAAATTCATATTCTTGATATTTGTATTCTATAAAATAAAGCCCTGTTGTGGACGAACAATTGCTGTATACAAACGTTCAGTTTGTCAGCTATTAACGATGCTACTTAAGCTAATGGGCATTAGATGGCGTTTACGCTTTCGAACATATGTAAGTATACTCATGCATAAAATGTTGTTTTAGATTAGTTGTATTTTAGCTGTGAGGATTTCAGTAAATTCTTGTTAAGTAACAAGTAAGTATGAATATACTAACGCGCGCATAAAATGTTGTTTTAGATCTTTTCAGCTGTGAGGATGTTGAAAAATTATAGCTTGTCGCGAACTGTAAATTTTATGAAATTTTCGTTATTTACGGTTTCAATGGCAGGTATACAATATTTTTATAACATTTGGCCTGACGCCCAAATTAACATCATGCGACTGATTCGTAGAGTTCTTGTCTCTCGGTGTGCTCATCATACGCACCATGGGTTTCGTGCCAAAACCAATCTACCTGGTCAAAACAAGAAAATTACATTTCCCAAAAAATGTTCCAAATTTCACACTCGATATAATGCAAGATAGACTTGATATAAAGCAAGATAGAGAAAATTCCTAGTGACTGAATTAATTTAAGTATATCTGTGTTTAATATATACAGGGAATTTTTCTTTTAGGTAAACATATGCACAAGCTTTAAATTTTCCGACATCCGTTGTTTTTTAAAAGAGTTTAATTTGAAACTTGAAATCAGTGTTATCCACTCCCAGACTAAGCATGAAGTAAAATTTCGAGTTTAGAAAAGCCCCGTGAAAATTTGTCGAGGGTCGCGAAGCGACCCGAGACAAATTTTCTGGGCTTTTCTAAACGCGAAATTTTACTTCATGCGCCACGCATATAAAACACTGATTTCAAGTCAGGTTCAAATATACATACATTTCACAATAGTTTAGTGTTATATACGCGTGGCGCATGAAGTAAAATTTCGAGTTTAGAAAAGCCTGAAAATTTGGTTTGGCCGCTCCGCTTCGCGGAGCGACCAAACCAAATTTTCAGGCTTTTCTAAACTCGAAATTTTACTTCATGCTTAGTCTGGGAGTGGAAAACACTCGTTTAAAGCTTTAAATTGGATTTAAAAAAAAACAACGAATATTTAAAAATTTTAAAGATGTACACTGTTATAATCAAGGAGTGGAAACACTAGTTAGAGTTTCAAATTGAACACTATTCAAAAATACAGCTAACGCTTACAAAAATAGTAAGTTTCCACACCTAAAATGATTATTTCAGTTATTAGAAACTCCTTGAATTAAATATTAATAATTCCCAGGAAGTATAAATCAAGATTGAAACATTCTCTAGTACATCTAAAAACCTCACGTCGAAACCCAAGCATTTTTCCACCTGATTACCAACAAGTAACATCGTGAAGGAAAGCGTGTGGCGTTTAATTGACTTTTTTCTCCTTACTCTCGCACACACACAAACACGTAGGTACATGCATGCACACACACAATTTCTCACGTGATATCTTCGAAACAAGTGAACGTCGACCTACATACCTCGTTTTCTACGCTAACAAACCGGCTGGCTGACATCATTCAGACTCGGTTTTCGGCAACTATTATCACACACGTTTCGTAATAGTCCATCAGGTGTCAAAAAAAAAAATCCGAAACGAAAACGCGTACGACCAGCTCAGACGGGATAATGCTCATTGTGTGGTAATTGAAAGCCGAAAGCTGACAGGATTGGGGTGTGTAGGTGTGATCTCGGGTATTGTTCAACTTTTTTGGATTTGTCTTAGGTGTTTAATATGGGGTGTTGGTCATACATATAAGGAATTATAATTGTGTAGAATTAAAGCAAGGTTTATGCTAAATAATAATTTTATGATTTACAAAATTTTTGTAAAAATTGCGAAACGTTTGTTATCTAAAGCTTGTATTAGAAGACATTATTTTCTTGTACAAGAAAATAGTATACCATTTTGTTGTACAAGAACATATTGTCGTCTAATACAAGCTTTAAACAGGGAGAAAGTTACGAGCAAATAATAATTGCCTGATAATAATTGACAATTTTATGCCCACTAAGCAGTGCTTAAGATCCTTAATGGAGGGAGCATTAAAACGGTATCCTATCGGTTATTAACAAGGGAAGACCGGTCGCTAAACAGTTTCTCCTGCGGGGCGACGTTTGGGAAAGGGTAAAAAAGGGTACGGAATAAAACTTGTATTACATATTATTTAAAAGGGCACCTCAAGCATAGTTTTTCAATGTTTCTTTGTTTAATAGGTGCTTTTAATATTTTTAATGTTATAAACAATTGATTAATTTTTCTGTTCTTCGGGTTCGCCTTGAAATAATATATCGTATACGTTTTATTTGAAAAGTTTTCTTCTAAAATTAATATTAAATGAGGAAAACCTGATTAAAAATTAGACATGGTAGACTCGCCTCTCAAGAAGGTAGTAAAATTTGGCCGGCATCCTACTTTTTTAACGATTATTTCACATTTTTTGCTTAGAATCTAATATCGAACACGAATATTCATTTTTCGCCTCCCGAAAGGGTACGGAATAAAACTTGTGTTACATATTATTTAAAAGAGCACCTCAAGCATAGTTTTTCAATGTTCCTTCGTTTAATAGGTGCTTTTAATATTTTTATTGTTATAAACAATTGATTAATTTTTCTGTTCTTCGGGTTCGCCTTCAAATAATATTTCGTATACGTTTTATTTGAAAAGTTTTCTTCCAAAATTAATATTAAATGAGAAAAACCTGCTAAAAATTAGACATGGTAGACTCGCCTCTCAAGAAGGTAGTAAAATTTGTCCGGCATCCTACTTTTTTAACGATTATTTCACATTTTTGCTTAGAATCTAATCTCGAACACGAATATTCATTTTTCGCCTCCCTGTATATTAAATTTAATTATAAAAAAATCCTACTCGACGACAGATAAAGTCCTGTAGTCTGAGTGATAAAATAACAATGACTAGTTATATAATGTTTTAAAATAAAGCACAGGATTATTTATAGCTAATTAATTGACAGGTATTAGAATATATATTATATAAATAAATTCATTTGTTATGACACTTTGGGGATTTCGACAAGCGCGGGAATTTCTGAAATAGTCATTCGGCTGTTTATTTTCCGGAAATTCGGGTCAAGGCGTGCAGGCGATTGGCAGCGAATGAAATTTATATTTTATGTTTACTTTTTCCATCAACTCAAAGGAATTACATGTAATTAATTAATTTGTGCTAATTACGGCCGTAATTTGCATATCACACTCGTGACTCTTCTTATACGCATGGTTTTTCATAATAATTTTCAATTTGTTATTAAATATCAAATCGATTTTAATTTCAAAGTGTGATTTAATGAATTAAACGCACACATAACTTTTATAGAAAAAATCGAAATAAATATGTTTTACCATTTACAATTCTTCTCTTCATATTCATATGCTGTAAATTTTCCCACATTCCTTGTTTTTTTTTAAACAGTTTAAATTGAAGCTTTAAACGAGTGTTTTCCACTCCCAGATTAAGCATGAAGTAAAATTTCGAGTTTAGAAAAGCCTGAAAATTTGGTTTGGTCGCGTAGCGCGAAGCGCGGAGCGACCTAACCAAATTTTCAGGCTTTTCTAAACTCGAAATTTTACTTCATGCGCCACGCGTATAAAACGCTGATATAAAATAATATTCAAAAGACATATATTATATTAATTAAAGTAGGTCTATGTGTTTCTGAACTTCTTTTTAAATGAATGTTTAATACGCGTGGCGCATGAAGTAAAATTTCGAGTTTAGAAAAGCCTGAAAATTTGGTTTGGTCGCGTAGCGCTACGCGCTACGCGACCAAACCAAATTTTCAGGCTTTTCTAAACTCGAAATTTTACTTCATGCTTAATCTGGGAGTGGAAACACTCGTTTAAACCTTTAATTTCAACTTAAAAAACGAATATGTGAAGATTTACAGTATATACGCTGTAATTGGGATTGGTATACTTGAAATAAAAACTCGATTGAGCTGGCCATATGGACTAGTATCATATTATCTATAGATATATATGAACTGTGCTAGTATCCTAGTATCCGAGGCCAAGAAGAGAGAGAGAGAACAAAAAGAAAAACTCCTTGTATTATAATTTATTTACTCTACAGAATATAACTATAATTTTGATTGTGTCATTATTAGTCATTTACAACCGTTTTGTATTAGAATAAACACTTGATCCCTAATCGTCTAATCCTTATCAAAACAGCTGAGGGGCGATTCTCGTGCCTGACACAAATTGCATGCAGCCGTGATAACGAAAAAATAAACTATTGGAGCAACTCATCTTGTTACGAAATGCCATTTCCCAACTGTTTGCTTAACACCTGTCTGCTGAAATAAGGTCTCACAATTGTGATACACGAAAATTATCGGAAATCCGCAACACGTCGGTGATCTACATTTTTTTTGTAAAGGAAGTAATTTGAGTCATTTTTTAGATAAAAAAAAAACAATCCTGTATTAAAATAAATGTGACCCATTTACAATATTTTACTAATATTTAAATGTAAGAGACATTTTCCGACTAATTCAGTGTTTCAGAACATGATACTCAACATTTTGTTTATCTATTAAGTAGCTATAACTTATTAGATGAACAAAATGTTGAACGTCATATTCTAAAACACTGAATTAGTCGGAACATTTTACTTAAATTTTTTTGCCTAATTTTAGGAAATTGTCATTTTTAATTCCTCGATTTTAATAAAGTGTAAAGTAAAGTAAAGTAAAGTAAAGTAAAGTAAATTTATTTAAGGTAAACACCATTTGTACATAAAATTACAACGTAATATAATTAATTAATTAAAAAAAATATATATATAAAAATCAAATATAACAGCTAATCAACGTCAACATTGAAACAGTGATGTCGTTTGCTGTCAATTTTTCTATATGTGTTCACATATTCTTGCTGGAAATAAGGATATCAGTTGGTAAATATTAATGGTTTCGAAAACTATTAGAATTTGGTTTTACTAATACCAAAGTAAATCTAAGAAAACATTTCATAATTTGCATTTATTCCTCAATAATATTAGACACGTTTTTTTTTTTTGTAAAGTTGTAATGTTTGGGGACTGATTTTTAATCAGTCCCCAAAAATTTAAATTTTACAAACAAAACGTGGCTAATATTATTGAGGATTGAGAGGAAAATATGAAATATTTTGTTAGATTACTTTGGATTTAGTAAAACCAAATTGAAATAGTTTTCTAACATAACAATATTTATTAACTGATTTCACAAAACACGGTATATATTTTGCAAAATTGTATTTTTTGGGGACTGATTTTTAGTCCCCAAAAATTAAAATTTTACAAACAAAACGTGTTTAATATTATTGAGGATTAAGAGGAAAATTATTTTGTTAGGTTTTCTTTGGTATTAGTAAAACCAAATTCTAATAGTTTTCTAAAATATTTACCAACTGTGATTTAATAAAGAAAACACTTGGTTAAATTTCACTAATATTAGTGAAATTTAACCAAGTGTTTTCTTTATTAAATCATAGTTAAATATGTTTCACCACGTGAAAGATGAGAAACTTGTTCAAGATATTTACCAACTGATTTCATAAAAAACGGTTTTTTGTAAAATTTAATTGTAATGTTTGAGGACTGATTTTCAATCAGTCCTCAAAACGTGGCTAATATTATTGAGGATTGAGAGGAAACTATGAATAATTTTGTAAGATATACTTTGGTTTTAGTAAAACCAAATTCTAATAGTTCCGAAAAATAACATTTATTAACTGATTTCACAAAACACGGTTTATATTTTGTAAAATTGTTTTTTTTAGGAACTGATTTTTAATCAGACCCCAAAAATTAAAATTTTACAAACAAAACGTATCTAATATTATTGAGTACTAAGAGGAAAATATGAAATATTTTGTTATATTTACTTTGGTATTAGTAAAACCAAATTCTAATAGTTTTCTAAAATAACAATATGTACCACCTGATTTCACAAAAAGACAATATCTAGATACTACAATAAAGTGATGTTAATTAACACAAAATCTAAAATTTATCAAATAAGATTTACACATGTAATATCTTAAAATTACAAGCAAATGAATATTTCAAATATAAACCTATTTGAATTCAAATAAATAAGCTTATGCTTCTTTTAGTTTGCAAAACTTTAAACATAATATATAAAATTACGGAAATGTTGGTATATAACATTGGTTGTAATATGAGTGGCTTAAATTTTTATTTTACTTGTAATTACTGCTTTCATTCTTATTTGTTAGTTGATTTGAAGAGAATTTGACCTAAATGTTACATACAGGGAGTTTTTCTTAAAAGTATGCACATCCCAAATATATTTTAAAGCTTTTAACGAGTTCTTTCTACTCCTAGGTTAAGCATGAAGTAAAATTTCGAGTTTAAAAAGGGACTTTTTCTTTTTATGTATACATACGCATACTTTTTGAACGAGTTCAATTTGAAGCTTCAAACGAGTGTTTTCCACTCCCAGACTAAGCATGAAGTAAAATTTCGAGTTTAGAAAAGCCTGAAAATTTGGTTTGGTCGCGTAGCGCGAAGCGCGGAGCGACCAAACCAAATTTTCAGGCTTTTCTAAACTCGAAATTTTACTTCATGCGCCACACGTATTAAACACTGAAAACGCTGAAATATTCAAAACAAGTCAATTTCAGTTTAAACCATTGTCTTGTACGGGTGGCGCATGAAGTAAAATTTCGAGTTTAGAAAAGCCTGAAAATTTGGTTTGGTCGCTCCGCGCTTCGCGCTACGCGACCAAACCAAATTTTCAGGCTTTTCTAAACTCGAAATTTTACTTCATGCTTAGCCCGGGAGTGGAAAACACTCATTTAAAGATTAAAATTCAACTCTTAAAAAAAATGCCTATGTATACATAAAAGAAAATTACCAGATAGTGTTTTACTAAATCAAATAAGATTTTAAATATTTCATTGTATAATTAAATATCCGGCGGTGTATTTGCACGGGAAGTAGTTGCTTTAATGGATATATATTGTCTTAGTAGTCTTATTAATTAAGATTTATTGTTTATACAAACATTTTCGTGATTTTATATATTATCTTAAAATGAGTTCACCAACATTTAGTTAAAAAATATAGCATTAATCATTAATTGTAATTAGTTGCAACATTAATTCTCGCACAACCGCGAGCGGTATATTTTTCTTCCTTTCAGTTGGTATTTACAAATTCAGCTATTTGGCAACTTTTGGCCAGGAGCGATGGATTATCCGTACATGCAAACGAGATTCGGCGGGATTTCGCAAGCGATTTTTGCAACAATCGCTCGATACGTGACCTAAATTTTTTTTTCTAAATCAGACAAATTGATCGGTAATTATGACGGACTTTTCCTGTGACACAATTAGCAAATAAATACACTTTAGGATTATAAAATGAAAAAATGTTGAAAAGTTAATAGTGTAAACATCGATATGACTTTTCGATGTAAATATATAACTTTGTTACTTCTATTACAAAAATATAGTACAATCTTTGTTGAAAATCTAAAGGTCTCATAAAAAAAACGACAGCAGAGTTTGGCGCTTGTAAATTTTCTTCTCTTTTACTAAAGTATTTACCATTAGTAATGAAAGACATTATCTATTCTCTATTCTAAAGTATTTACCATTAAGTCACGACTAAGACGTACATTTTCTTACTTTAATGTAACGTCGTAATTCACTAAAATCTGCAGCTTGATGTCTAGGAACTAAGTCAAATTATGACTAACTTTTTATCTAAAAATATTAATACTGCGATTCTTTTTGTAAACGTTTGACTATTCTCTTATTTGACTAACTTTTTATCCAAAAATATTAACACTGCGATTCTTTTTGTAAACTTTCGTCTGTTTTTGTTGTCTAATATTACAAATATTAAAATCTTTTAATTTTCTTTCTTGGTTAAGTATTTTAATTACCTTATTTTCCTCGCACACTACAATCATCTCATTCTTTAATTTTTTTTTTATCAAATTCAAGAGATTCTCCAACCGTTTAGGTTTTTATAATCAAATTTTGTTCGACCTCTCGAATGTCTTTCTTTATTTTTTTTAAGAAATATTAACACTGCGATTCTTTTTGTAAACTTTCCATTTTTTGGTTTTCTTGCATTACAAATATTTGATTCTTTTCATTTTCTTTAATTCTCTTATTTGACCAACTTTTTATCCAAAAATATTAACACTGCGAATCTTTTTGGAAACTCTTGACTTACTGGTTTTCTTACATTAAAAACATTTGATTCTTTTAATTTACTTTCTTGGTTAAGTATTTTAATGACTTATATTCTTCCTACATTACAAAGATCTCATTCTTTTAATTTTTTCTTTTTTCTGATCAAATCCAAGAGATTCTCCAACCGATTAGGTCTTTATAATCAAATTTTATTCGACCATTGAATGTCATTTTTTCTTCTTGGTCAATACAACTTTTAAGGTTGCGGTTTACTAGAGAGAGGCAGTCTCAGTCTAGCCGTTTACTAGGTTAAGTTAGGTTTTAGTGGCTGCACCGCCCAAGGAGGTGCACACTTAGGCCTGAAAGGCCCATTGTGATACCACGACTTCCATCCTCTAAGTGGTTCCCGTGAGAGGATGGAATCCGTTTACTAGAATGAAACAGACTTATAGTACTATATCCAGCATTTAAAGGAAAACGTAATATAAAATGTAAAAAAAGTGATAAATATCGAGTTTTATTAAACGCTGAATTTAAGGGCCCTTCAATTTTACATAGCACACGTTTTTGTTGTTTAAAAATAAGTAAATAAATGACGCAAAAATAGCTACTTCCAGGATTTTATTACAAAAAAAAACAAAATACCTTAATGGTTTTAAATTGGTGGCATCAAATCCTCTAAGTTTCAGTATTATTTTGATGTATCCATGCAATGTTTTCTGGTTATCAGAACATCCACGGTGCTGAAACTACACTGCTCCAAGAAATTAACGCACCACCTGCGATTTCTCAAAAATTTAAGAAATATGTACAAATTTGTGTATTTCACGTTTGCGTCTCTAAAATAACGAAGAATGCTTTAAATCTTGTGTTCATTTTGACAGTTTGAAATATACACAAATCTAAAGTTGAATATCTTCAATTTGGTTCTCATTAATCACTTGATGAAATATGTTTACAATATTGATAATGAAATAAAAGTCACTTGGTTTGTTTCACTACCATTTTTTATTCTCTCCGACTAGTTTCGACTTATCGTTATTATTACTCCTGGAGATTATTCTCTCCGACTAGTTTCGACTTATCGTCATTATTACTTCTTGAGAATGACGATAAGTCAAAACTAGTCCAAGAGAATAAAAAAATAGACGTGAAACAAACTAAAGATAATAAAAAAAAAATTGCTGGTAGTGCGTTAATTTTTTGGAGCAGTGTGTGTATTCTCTCCGACTAGTTTCGACTTATCGTCATTATTACTTCTTGAGAATGACGATAAGTCAAAACTAGTCCAAGAGAATAAAAAAAATAGACGTGAAACAAACTGAAGATAATAAAAACAAATGCGTGGTAGTGCGTTAATTTTTTGGAGCAGTGTTACCTTCAGAAACGTTTGATTTAACCCATTAGAAATCACAACCTTTAAGTATTTCGTTAGTCAAATTCAGTTTGACCTCTCGAATGTATCTCTTTAATTATTTGCTTGATCAAATGAAAGACATGATCTATTCTTTTAAGTTTTATGATCAAACTATATCCGACATCAAAGTACTCTGAATCATGTCCTACATCCACTGTTTTTTTGGCAGGAAGGGGAAAATACCAACGAACAAATAAAACTTGCGGTTCAGATAAAAAAAACTATACTCGCACTCACATACCTTCCTGTGCTCCATTTATTCTCTTCTCATTTCCTCCTGCCAAAAACTTAACTCACACACCCAACATCCTCAAACAAATTTATTTGCAAAATTTCCTCATCCATCTATCTATCAACGTTGTTCGATCAAATGAAGCTTGCGGTTCAGACAAAAAAAACAATATTCGCACTCAAATACCTTCCTGTGCTCAATTTTCTCTCCTTATTTCCTCCTGCCAAAAAAATTTAGCTCACACACCCAACATCCGCAAAAAAAATATTTGCAAAATTTCCTCATCCACCTATCTATCAGCGTTGTTCAGGAAGCACCAGTATTGTTGGATAATCGCTTTATTGTTAAAATGGAAACGGAAACAATGATGGACGCAACCTTGGACTGTCGCTTTCACTGAAGAAATATTTTGGCAACGCGCACGAGGTTATCGAGGTGTGTTTTCAGGAAAATAACACACACATACATACACTCGTGCAACTCGTTTCATATATGTATTCGTGCTCACAGACGATGACCTACATGCATTTTAATGCTCAGTCTTTATAACCTGTTGTTATATAATTATTGTTGTGGGTGTCGTTAGCCAATTTCACAACCGGAGAAAAAATTATGATGAGTTTTTTTTTATTGTAGGTGCAATTGCAGTTTGATACCCAGTGGTTACTCTCCTTGATTAGTCATGAAGTAACATTTCGAGCTTAGAAAAGGCTGAACATTTGGATTTGCCAACGCGATATGCTTCACTTCGTGCTGGCAAATCCACATTTGTAAGCTATTCCAAACTTGAAATTTCACTCCATGCTTAATTAAGGAGACGAAACACTCGTTAAGTCATTAAGTGCTATTTCTATTCCATGAATGAAACTGCAATTGCAGTTCAATAGCCAGTTGTTACTCTCCTTGATTAAGCATGAAGTAGCATTTCGAGTTTAGAAAAGCCTAAACATTTGGATTTGCCGACACAATATGCTTTACTTTGTGGCCGTAAAATTTGCAGGCTTTTCTATACTTAAAATTGTACTTCATGCTAAATCAAAGAGACGAAACACTCGTTAAAAGTCCATAAATGCTATTACTCCTACATGTACTTAATGAATTTTACCCTTGAACACGGTTGCAGGCGATTTTGTAATCTGAAGTCAAACAGAGACCCCAACAAATATTTATTATTATTTTGATGATTACTTTTCAAATTCAATTTATTCGATTCCTGCTTGCCGATTTCTACCTTACCATTTTTGTTATATTTACATTATTTTGTACAGCAAATGCTTAAAGAGTGAGTAAATTGTTTACATTCTTTATTTTGGTTGCAATTGCATCGCTTTTGTAGCGGTAAATCGTCTCCGACCTAGTTTCTGGTGGTGATTTTTGCAATCGAAATCCTGACGGCCAGACATAACACGGATTTAAATTCGGTGGGTTTATTGCTCAAGACGTGATGAGACGATGATAGCATAATTTTATCAATATTACTTACGTAAATCGCTAGAGTGGGAGGATAGATAAACCTGTTGCAATGTTAAACGACAAACAACTTCACTTCTAAATAAACACAACAAATGTAGCACGCATTTCTTACAAAGAAACAATTTTTGTGGTACAAATTGTTATTTGAGATTTCCCCGTTTTGAAGCTAAAACTCATTAAGTACATAGGAACTAAATAGTTTTAACCTTTAAACTGACGATTTTGACTAAATTCTATTAATATTAAGGCTCAGATATTTGACGAACAAGTTGCATATGTTATTTGTTGGAGTTTCGAGTACAAACATTTATATTTTATGATTCGTTTGAGCTCCAATCTTAAAAAACAAACTGACAAACTTGTGGGATCACACCTTTAAATAAAAATATTCTAGATTTTAAAAACAAACTTTTCAAACTGCTTTGTAGACTGTCAAAAAACCTAAAATTCATACTTTTTTAATCTGAATAATCTTCAATTGTTTGTTTTAAAAACGTCTTATTTTTTAAAATTCTTAAAATGTGAAACATAATAACTAATAACCCACTAACGGCCAAGCAATTATAGAGCTAACTCTAAAAGTTGATTTTAGGCAAAGCTCGGCACTTCTTTTTATGATTTCTATGAATGACTTATTATACTATATACTGGGATAAAATATAAAAACGAATTTAAACATACTAAGATTTTTTTTATTTTCAATATACATATTGTATATGCTGTAAATTTTCAGGCCTTTGTAGATTTTATAAATGTTCAATTGCAAGAATAAAACGAGTGTATCCACTCCCAGATTAAGCATGAAGTAAAATTTCGAGTTTAGAAAAACCTGAAAATTTGGTTTGGTCGCGTAGCGCGTAGCGCTACGCGACCAAACCAAATTTTCAGGTTTTTCTAAACTCGAAATTTTACTTCATGCGCCACGCGTATAAAACCCTGAAATATTGTGAAGTTATAAATACCCTTTAAAAATGAGTTATAATCGAAATATTTAAATAACAAATCATTTTTATTTTTCTTCACGCCTTATCAAGTCAACTCAAATAATACAATGTATAAAATTACTTTATTTAGTTAGCAATTGTTAAATCTGAAAGTTTATAGATGTTTTCAAACACAATATTAAATTATCATCTTGACCTATTTTTATGACTTTCTTCTTTACATTTACTCCCACCTTAAAATTTTCCTTGCTCCTGAAATTGTCCTCCCTTCTCTTTAATTTCTGAATTCTGTGGGTTTTAATTACGAATGTTCCCACGCTTCGATTCAATTAAGCTAGCTGTGTGCTAAAGGCTTTAATTACAACTTTTTTAAAACTTTTTTTTTGTGTACCTTTGTGCGAGATCGTAATTCTATAATCCAGGATTAAGACATGTTGTTTCCGTTTAATGAAAGTATTATACTTGTAGAAATAAGGGACTTTTTTAAACAAATATTCTCAATTCTAAACTCAAACTGTTCATGCGCCAGGCGTATAAAACACTGATTAAAAGTGAAGTTCGAAAGCAAACATAAACTATTATAGGCAACCCAATATAAATAAACGTTACTGGGTTGCCCATAATCATTGTTTTAAACAATTAGTTCGATTAATTTAACTAGATTTTACTCAGGAATACATATTATCCCCTATGTATTCCTGAGTAAAATCTAGTTAAATTAATCGAACTAATTGTTTAAAACAACAAAAGTTCTATGTATACCGCTCAAATTAATCTTTTTTAATTTACCAAAATGCCAGAAAAACACAAAATATTGTTTTATTACCAAATCTTTTCATATGAAACGTCAAAAATTTAGGATCTTTTTTAAACTATCGCCTATGCGCGCAGTCTATCTCAGTCCATGCCCAACATAAGAGCATTTGAAGATGCGTTATTTACTGTATACTCGTAATAATAATAATCTTTATTGTCCAACAGATAATCTATAAAAGGACAAATAACATAAGGTATATAAAATTTATAAACTAAATATAAGTAATTAAATATATATATATATATATAAAATATTCCCATAAATAAAAACTAAAGCATTAGACAAAAGAAGTAACATTTAACGTAAAATCAAGCTGGGTTTACCCATGATACAAAATTGTTGGTTTTACATATGCAGAGAATGTTTACAAGTCTTTTAGATTTATAAAATGCCCATTTTTGTTATACATTAATCCCAAGGTGAAATGGTACTAATTAATTAATTAAGCAATCGTTGTTTCTAATGGCAATAACAGTGTATTAAAATATTTCAGATTGATAGATATAGGTTTATGACATGGTTTGTTTATTTTATAGCTAGACAGACGGTCAAGGTTGCAAGGATATTGATATATCCTCTAATGAAAATTGTAGACTTTTTTGTTGTTAATATAAAATGTACTATTAAATTTAAAATCTATTTGATTTATAATTAAGATAAGTAATAATTGCACTTCTTGATATTATTTATTTATTTTATTTATCATTTTCCAAACGAAGCAATTGCCAATGTTACGAAATTTCAGTGGAGGCTCGTAAGAATTTTTATTGGTGGGGCTGCAAACATAAACATACTGGACATTTTTCTTTGAAGAATACTTTAATTTGGTTGGCGTTCACTTTGTGGTACATCTTCATAACAATTTAATTAAAACACTTAACTTTGTTTTACCACTTTTATTGACAATTATTGATAATAAAAGTGGTAGAACAAAGTTAAGTGTTTTGATTAAATTTTTAAGAATACATATCCCGATGTGTACGCATTCTGAGGCATTCATTGTTTCTTAATAATCTCAGTTTGAAGCTACTAACTAGTGTCTCCAATCCTTGATTAAGCATGAAGTAAAATGTCGAGTTTAGGAAAGCCTGAAAATTTGGATTTGCCGGCGCGCGAGCGAACCGAGTGTTAGTAAAAATTCCTGAGGAGAAAGAAGAAAGAGACGGGCTTCTGAGGAGAAAGCAGAAAAAGAAGAGCTTTTGAGGAGAAAGAAGAGACAGAAGAACTTGCGAGGAGAAAGAAGAAACAGAAGAACTTGCGGGGAAAAAGATGAGAAGAGTGTCTGAGGAGAAAGAAGAAACAAAAAAGCTTTTGAGGAGAAAGAAGAAACAGAAACACTTGCGAGGAGAAAGAAGAAAGAGAAGATCTTCTAATAATAAACGCCGTGTCTTCTTCTGTTGTCACATGAACATTTTAGTGGCGGTCTTCTTTTTTGTCGTCTAAGCTTGGCAAAAGAATAACCTCTGTCTTCATTAGGAATCAAGTGATTCTTCATCTACGTTCAGTGGCTTCATAGGAAGAACTTATTAAGAAAAGTAGGTTCTGTATGCTGAACTTCTTCTGTCTCCATTAGGAATAAAGTGATTCATCATGTACGTCGTCAAGTAGCATAATTGGAAGAACTTATTAAAAAGAGTAGATTCTTCTTGCATGTTCAATGGGCTTAGTAAGAACTTCTGGGGAGAAAAAAGAAAAAGAAACATTTCTGAGAAGAAATCATTTACTAATTGAATCAATTATTAAAATATCTCGCTTCAAAATAATCGATTATTAAAATATATCAATCATTCCTATCACTATATTAGATATTACAATGGGATTGCGATTTACACGATTGTTATTTAAAAAATTAAATGTCGTTATAGTGTTAACCCAGATTAAGATGAAAGAATCTCTGCAGACAAAACAGACGAAAAGTGAAATGGAAACGTCGGAGAATACGCGACCACTCTCCCTTTCATAAATCGCGCTCGCGACCCGACCATCCTCGTGACGTCACGGCGCGGCGGCCTCATTGATCGCGCGTGACGTCACCGCGCCAGCCACCGTTACCGGCTCAAAAGCTCAACCCGCGTCGCGTTGAGCCCCGTGCACACACATGCACACACACGACGATCAATTATCCGAAACGTCGCCGGATCGAATGCGCGAATCTCCGAATCGTCGATAACTCGAAAATTTTGCCAGACAATGAGCTCGTCATGAATTATTAATATTTGAGCAATGGAATATTCAACAGGCCACTGTGGTTTCGTTTGAAAAGGGCGGATTTCCCCTGGGAGCGAGGGAAAAAAGCGGAGTACTGTTAATCGGCGGGGGTGTACCGTTAGGGCAGGGTCCGAGGGTGTAATCTTGATACCGATCGTAAAGCTGAAATCCCTATTTTACACCCTTTCTTTTATGGTGTGGATAAAGTACAGTTATTTCCTACCATGGGGGTAGTAAAATAGTAAACCTCTTTATAACCCTTCTCTTATATAACATAATACAATAGAAGAATAATTCCCACAAATATACAGGCGGACACATTTTTTATTCGATTGAACAAATTAATTAGACTAATTATACAGGGATTCTTTTTTTTAAATATACTTCCGTATCCCAAAGTGAATTGCTAAAATTATTACCAGGGCTGTAAGTGTGTTTGTTTACTTAGGAGTGAGAGGTCTTTTCGAACAATTTCTATCGCATCACGCTGTGCAGGGGCGGATCATGAGCAGCGGCTGCTCGCAGCCTAACTTCAGGGTAGGCCAGAGACCTAAGGTAAATGTATCCGTTATTGAAAGGTGACTTTGTTGTGCAATTCCTTGTATTTATAAAGCGTGATCCCAACCTAAAATTTTGTGTTCCTTGGCGCTGTGGCCGAACCTGAAGTTAGGCTACGAGCCATCGTTGATCATGAGCTATGAAAAACAAAGAAGCATGTTTTGAACTTCACTTGAAATCAGTGTTTTATACAAGTGGCGCATGAAGTAAAATTTCGAGTTTAGAAAAGCCTGAAAATTTGGTTTGGCCGCGTAGCGCTACGCGCTACGCGACCAAACCAAATTTTCAGGCTTTTCTAAACTCGAAATTTTACTTCATGCTTAGTCTGGGAGTGGAAATACTCGTTAGAAGCATTAAATTGAACGCTTTTCAAAAACATCGAACGTATAAAAATTTACAAAGCGGGATATGTGACCTTAAAAAATCCATACATAACGCAGTCTTTTTGAAAAAAAAAAACATTAACAAACTAATGTGCAGACAAAGAAATGTTACGATTAAATTATATTTACAAAAATAAACTCTACTTTAAAAAAAAAAAAACGATGTCGCTAATTGTGTTATTGATTTAATCTTCGTCCGTTAATTAACGATTTAGCTCGAATAAACAAATACTGGTCATTGCCTGCAAACATCGTGTCTAGTTGAAACAAAAAAGTGAAGTATATATAATTGAGCATTCCCAAAGCCATTGTCCGATTGTTTTCCTGTTATTTACATCAGACAAGGTCAAGATTACAGTGACCAAAACCACACATACACATTCACAGCTTATTTACACCGAGACAGACGTTTCCGGATTGCACCCTCGTAACAAGCCTAATGGCTACCTGTTGGCCCCTTTTTCCTACTAATCTCCAACAAGCGTGAAATTTCTTCAAGAAAGGATTCTAAAGCTCTTTTATGCTGAAAGAAATAATAATAACACGTATTTAAAGGTAATTTCTAAGATTTTACTTCAATTGCTCGGAAAAATACAATTCTGTTTTTTTTTTTTTAAGTAAGATAATTGAGTCGCCTATTTCCAAAAACCCCCAAAATCCATTGTTTTCGAGTGTATTATTTTCACTCGAAAACAATGGATTTTGGGGGGTTTTTGGAAATAGGCGGCTCAATTATCTTACTTTAAAAAAAAAAAACAGAATTGTATTTTTTCGAGCAATTGAAGTTAGGGGACCCTATCAAAACATCCACACTATTTTTGCCAGCTAGTCGTCTATATATAGTTTTGATAATTACTTTTAAATAAAAAATTAAAGTACTTATTAGTATGTACAAACTTTAAACAATTTAAATACCTGTAATATTTCGCACTTTGTCCATTAAAATATACAATTTACATTAAAAGTAGTGTGCCTAATGTTTCGCGAATTGTAAATATTTTCTTTAAATCCAATCGTGTTCGTTTTGTTTTCAAAGCTCACTTAGCTTAAACGAAACAATCAACTTTGTAAAAGAAACCTCTGCTCTTTAAAATATCATTCTTTGGCATTCTTCAGACAGACTGTGTGGATGTTTTAATCGGGTCCTGGATGTAGGGGTTTTTGGAAATAGGCGACTGAATTATTAATGCAGAAAATTGATCCGTTCAAATTGAAAGATAATCCTGATTTTGCACTCAAATTTAAAATTAAACTCTGATTTTGCTAAGGTGAGGTAATTATTGATGTCTGAAAATTTGACGCATGAAAGTTCAAAGATACAATTCTGATTTTGTTGAGGTGAGGTAATTACTAATGTGTGAAAATTTCACCCAGGGAAGTTTAAAGATACAATTCTGATTTTGCTAAGGTAAAATAATTATAAATGCCTGAAAATGATATATGTGGCCAGTGGCGGCTCATCAATAAGAGATACAAGGCTGCCTTTAAGGATTTTTAGTAATATATTTGTTTTGAAATGGATGAAGATAAACATTGGAAAATTTGATGCATGAAAATTCAATTCTGATTTTGATTAATGCAGAAAATTGATCCGTTCAAATTGAAAGATAATCCTGATTTCGCACTCAAATTTAAAGATTAAACTCTGATTTTGCTAAGGTGAGGTAATTATTGATGTCTGAAAATTTGACGTATTAAAGTTCAAAGATACAATTCTGATTTTGCTAAGGTGAGATAATTACTTATGTGTGAAAATTTCAGCCATGGAAGTTCAAAGATACAATTCTGATATTGCTAAGGTAAAATAATTGTGAATGCCTGAAAATTACATATGTGACTAGTGGCGGCTCATCCATAAGAGATACAGGGCTGCGTTTATGGACTTTTAGTAATATATTTGTGTTGTAATGAACAAAGATGAAAATTCCGGAAAATGTCTGCATAGTATACAATTTTTTAGCTTGACACTGCATGAAAAAACTTGTCATTAAAACTTTGAGGTGTTCCACATTCAAAATATTAAAAATAAAACAGGACTAATAAACTGAACATTTAAAAAGTGTATATTATTTGGGTAACTATTTAAATAATTTTTACATACAGAGAACTTTTCTTTTAAGTGTACATATTGCAATGCATGTGCTGTAAAACTTCAATCATTCGTTGCTTTATTTAAAAGAGTTCAATTTGAAGTTTCGAACGAGTGTTTCCAGTCCTAGAGTAAGCATGAAGTAAAATTTCGAGTTTAGAAAAGCCTGAAAATTTGGTTTGGTCGAGTAGCGCGTAGCGCTACGAGACCAAACCAAATTTTCAGGCTTTTCTAAACTCGAAATTTTACTTCATGCGCCACGCGTATAAAACACTGAAATATTGTGAAACTAAAAATATACTGCTAAATCAGTATTAAAAATATACTGCTGAAGCAGGATTAAAAATTTACTGATAAATAAGAATATTTATAATATAACAAAATATCAGTGTTTTATACGTCTGGTGCATAAATTAAAATTTCAAGTTTAGAAAATCCTGAAATTTGACTTAATGCTTAATCAAGCCAAACAACGAATGCCTCAAAATGCATACGCATCGGCATAAGTATACTTGAAAGAAAAAATCCCTGTGTGTTTATGTCTGCAGTCCTACTAATAATAATTGAATTAATTAGAAGCAAAAGGAAAAGTTGGGGGAAGAGAGGGGAAGCAGGAGGAAAAGAGGGGGTAGCGATTAGTGTAGATGTAATGTATTATTATGCCAATAAAGGTATTTTTTTAGAAGCAAAGGAGTCTAGTAAGTGCCTAATAACCAATTTTAAAAAATCAAGCTCTAAAGTTCATGTCATTTTACAACCAACCACACAAACAGATTCATTATGTGAAGTTGTGTTCAAAATTGTCCCAGCTGTGGAAGAATTTGGGCTAAATTTATTTACTCATGAAATCGTGTTTATTTTGAAAAAGGCCTGTGTGAATATTGTCTGCGACAGTCTGGGAAGATTTGTGCATTTATTATTTTCGTTGGCCGTTAAATGGCGGAAGTGTTTCACCCGGGCGGAAACGGGCGATAAATGTAATTGTTGTTTGTGCTGCGACGGAAGGATGACCTTCAACCCCTTTACTTCGGCTTCCATATCAATTTTAAAAAATCAGGAGACAAATTGAAAATACATTTTAAGTAACAATAGTTATAAGCACTTTTATTATTTATTTCTGCCTTATAATTGGGATAAGAAAATAAAAAAAATTGATGATGTTCATTCCAATTATACTATCACGATTAATAACTTACGAGGGAAGATTAAAAAGAAATTTACCTAGCCATGTAAACAAAACACTATCATGATAATTATTTACTGTCAAGTTGTTGCTTTGTAACAAGTATCTGTCAAGTTGTGTGTAAGCTATCAGGTTCGCTAATAAGTCATGTCGGTTTTTTTTTAGTTAAAAATGGCGCGGTAAAAATATAATGTTTTAGCGTAATATCATGTTATTCTAAAGAGAATTGCTTAATTTACAAGATAGTGTCTTTCGATTTAATATTCCAATTGCTTTTAGTACATTTTCAGATATTTAAAATCGAGTGTCAAATTGATAAAAATGAGCATTTCCGACACCATCTTCTTTTTGCATTTAATCAAGGCGCCAAAGCCGATGAAGCTGCCCGAGAGATTTACGGCGAAGAAGCTACGCCTGAGAGAACGGTTCAGAATTGGTTTAGGCGATTCAAAGATGGCAATTTTTACCTCAAATACGTGGCTCGGTTCGAACGCCCTGTTCATTTCGAAGAAGAGCGATTGAATCAACTTTCACGAAGATCCGCGGCAAACGACAAGGGAATTGGCGGAGTGATTCCTAATATCACTCCATGGGAAAAATTCAAAAGTTTAGCCATGGCTTAATAAAAAAAACCGCCATGACTTATAAGCCAACCTAATATATGGTTTTTAAGAGTTTTGTGAAGCTGTAAACACGTGAAAATGGGTGTTTTAGAAGCGTGGCAGAGTTTTTGAGAAAAGAAGGCATTAAGCTAAAAATTGTATAGTGCGATCATTCAAATGATGATTTAAAGTAGGCGAAATTTTTTTGTGCGGTTGCTCAGACTGCTAATTCTGTGATGGAATAAATTTGAGGTTTTGCTAAATTATGTGTTTGCAGTCAGTTGTGTCAATCTAATTTAATTACTTTAAATCATGTTTTAAACGATCGCACGGTACTTAAACGCATGCCTGCTGTATATGGTGACAATTCTCCATCATATTTTTAGATTCAAAAACAGTTCAAACGGGGCAAAAAATTCATTCAAGAAGATCCCCTGACGTCCATTGTCAGGCGGAGGCAAGAACCGAAGAAAACATAAAAAAGTTGAAGAAATTGTGTTATTAGATCATAGAATCAAAATTTCTGTTATTTCCTAGGAAATGGGAATATGCGAAGCATCTCTTTTGACCATTTTGAATGCCGATTTGGGAATGAATAAAGTAAAATAAAAAAAAGGTATTGGTCACGAGTTAAGGTCTGCAAGTTTTCTTCACAAATTTCTTGCCTACACAACTTTTGTTCAGGAGTCAAGAGCTTTGGAAACCAGCGGGCTGACGTTTCCAAAGCTCTTGACTCCTGAACAAAAGTTGTGTAGGCAAGAAATTTGTGAAGAAAACTTGCAGACCTTAACTCGTGACCAATACCTTTTTTTTTTAAATATTTCGATGGTAATAGTCATTTTCCCTAAACTAAAGCAAGACTTGCGAGGACGTCGATTTTCTTCCGATGAAGAACGAAAAGACGAAATTTCGGAGTTTGTTAACCGCTCACCAAAACAATTTTTTAGACTCCATTATTGGAGGAACGTTGGTTCATGCGCCATTGTGCAACAAGTCAACCTTTAGACTTCTTTTGGAAGAATCAATAAATAACCTCCATGATGTGGAATCGTAATTGTCAGCTCAAAGTTTCATGACTACTTCAGGAATATTATTACAATACACCAGTGAACCCTACTGAGAGAAATATTCCACGATTTTCTTTTCACGATGCCTATACCACGAAAATGTGGTTTCTGGAGCCAACAGATTTTTGTCTTTCAGTCGTGATCCTAAGATTTGTGCAGCATCCTTTGATAGGTTCAGGTCTCTCACTAAGTCATTTAGTTCAGCTTGGATAAACTGTTGAGGTTGGTCTATATCAGGATTGAATCCGCCTTCATCGGTTTTTTCGTTTGAACTTTCATCTGATAATTACTGTTGGATGGTGTGAAGAAAAGGTGAAGGAATGGGAATTCCTGGTCCATGAGGTACAGGTCGTTTAGCAGACGGTAAATCAGGATACTGAATAGTATGTTTATTTTTCGAATTGGACTGTGTAACTGTTGAAGGCCATATGTCAAAGATACAATTTTGTTTTTTCTCTAAATCTTTTTTTTTTGGTTAGGTAGATATTATTTTAATCTCCCCTCGTACATGTATCTTTTTATTACTTTCATTAGACCATTAAATAAATACAGGGAGTTTTTCTTTAAAGTATACGTATTCCAAATATAGCTTATTTTATTTAAATCTTTAGATATTTGTTGTTTTTAAAAAAGTTAAATTTTAAGCTTTAAACGGGTGTTTTCCACTCCCAGACTAAGCATGAAGTAAAATTTTCAAATTTTTCTGGGCTTTTCTAAACTCGAATTTTACTTCATGCGCCATGCGTACAAAACATAATATTGTGAATCTATGTATACTTGAACCTCACTTGAAGTCAGTCTTTTATACGCGTGGCGCATGAAGTAAAATTTCGAGTTTAGAAAAGCCCAGAAAATGTTCACGGGGCTTTTCTAAACTCAAAATTTTACTTCATGCTTAGTCTGGGAGTGGAAAACACTCGTTTAAAGTTTTAAATTAAGCTCTTTTAAAAAACAACGAATATCTAAAGATTTAAAGAAAATAAGCTGAATTTGGAATACGTATACTTCCAAGAAAAACTCCCTATATATTCTTCATAAAAATATACTAAGAACGAACAGTATATTTTGAACTTAATTTTAAGCTTTAAACGAGTGTTTTCCTCTCCCAGACTAAGCATGAAGTAAAATTTCGAGTTTAGAAAAGCCCTGTAAAAATTTGTCGAGGGTCGCGCAGCGACCCGAGACAAATTTTCTGGGCTTTTCTAAACTCGAAATTTTACTTTATGTGCCACGCGTACAAAACAAAAATATTGTGAATTTATGTATATTTGAACCTCACTTGAAGTCAGTGTTTTATACGCGTGGCGCATGAAGTAAAATTTCGAGTTTAGAAAAGCCCAGAAAATTTGTCTCGGGTCGCTGCGCGACCCTCGACAAATTTTCACGGGGCTTTTCTAAACTCGAAATTTTACTTCATGCTTAGTCTGGGAGTGCAAAACAGTCGTTAAAAGTTTCAAATTAAGCTCTTTTAAAAAACAACGAATATCTAAAGATTTAAAGAAAATAAGCTGAATTTGGAATACGTATACTTTAAAGAAAAACTCCCTGTATATTCTTTATATAAATATACTAAGTACTAACAGTATATTTTGAACATCACGATATTTAAATCTTTTACACGCGTGGCGCATAAAGTAAAATTTCGAGTTTAGAAAAGCCCCGAAAGTTTATTTTCTTTAAATCTTTAGATATTCGTCGTGTTTTTAAAAAAGTTCAATTTTAAGCATTAAACGAGTGTTTTCCACTCCCAGACTAAGCATGAAGTAAAATTTCGAGTTTAGAAAAGCCCCGTGAAAATTTGTCGAGGGTCGCGCAGCGACCCGAGACAAATTTTCTGGGCTTTTCTAAACTCGAAATTTTACTTCATGCGCCACGCGTGTAAAAGATTTAAATATCGTGATGTTCAAAATATACTGTTAGTACTTAGTATATTTATATAAAGAATATACAGGGAGTTTTTCTTTAAAGTATACGTATTCCAAATTCAGCTTATTTTCTTTAAATCTTTAGATATTCGTTGTTTTTTAAAAGAGCTTAATTTGAAACTTTTAACGACTGTTTTGCACTCCCAGACTAAGCATGAAGTAAAATTTCGAGTTTAGAAAAGCCCCGTGAAAATTTGTCGAGGGTCGCGCAGCGACCCGAGACAAATTTTCTGGGCTTTTCTAAACTCGAAATTTTACTTCATGCGCCACGCGTATAAAACACTGACTTCAAGTGAGGTTCAAATATACATAAATTCACAATATTTTTGTGACTAAGCATGAAGTAAAATTTCGAGTTTAGAAAAGCCCAGCAAATTTTCACGGGGCTTTTCTAAACTCGAAATTTTACTTCATGCGCCACGCGTACAAAACAAAAATATTGTGAATTTATGTATATTTCAACCTCACTTGAAATCAGTGTTTTATACGCGTGGCGCATGACGTAAAATTTCGAGTTTAGAAAAGCCCAGAAAATTTTCACAGGGCTTTTCTAAACTCGAAATTTTACTTCATGCTTAGTCTGGGAGTGGAAAACACTCGTTTAAAACTTCATATTAAACTCTTTTAAAAAAAACAACGAATATCTAAAGATTTAAAGGAAATAAGCTGAATTTGGAAAACGTATACTTTAACGAAAAACTCCCTGTATATGTTTACTCTTACGGAAAACGTATACTATAAAGAAAAACTCTCTGTATATGTTTACTCTTAAGAAAGTTACAAAAAATCATGTAATTTTATTATGATATCATCATACATATACCAAATCTTTAACAACCTTTTAGGAGTATAATAATATTGTAATAAGAGTTAATAAGCTAATAAGATACAAAACATTATCCATTTTAGACATAATCTAAGCACGTTTTGCCTATAGTTACCATATAAATATTACGTGTCGGTGTGCAATTTGCAGTGAGCCAAAGGTGTAATACCTCGAAATATTCGCCTTCACTTATTTCCTCCGTACGAAGAAATCACCTTCGATCTCTTATTCCGCATCGACTGGCAATTATCGGCATTTAAAATATGTAACTGTGGTGCATGTTTACATAATTGCATTATTGCTTTACAGTTACTTTGCATTACAATATTTAATAACATTTAGATTGTATGCAGGAAATACAGTTAGTTGTTACATCTGTTTCAATCGGCGAATAAACGCAATTGTGTAAAAGCACGTTTTGTGTCTTAAATAAGTGCACAGATATAAATGGATTTTTAAAATTTCAAATGTATTGTACTCTGGTAAACATACATTGAAAACACAAACTGTCTCATTTATAAATATTAGTAGGAATATATAAAAGGATTCTAAAATGGGCTTTAACCTTTTAAAGATGGTCTTGTTTTTTGTACAATTGTATTATTAATGAACTTCGATGCAAACAAAAAGTTGCATTGATAACTCACTTGTATCTGTAATAATCAAGGTGGATTTCTAAAATTTCAAATGTATTTTACTCTGGTAAACACACATTGAGAACACAAACTGCCTTTTTAATAAATATTAGTAGAAATATCTAAAAGGATTCTAAAAGGGGCTATAACCTTTTATAGATGGTCTTATTTTTTGTACATATGTATTATTGAATTTTGATACAAACAAAAAGTTGCATTGATATCTCACTTGTATCTATAATAATCAAGGTAGTGATCAAAAAAGGTTGGGAAACTCTGCATAAATTGCAACTGAGCATGCAGAAGTAGGTAAAATAATAGGTTTGTTCGTTTGTACTGCACTAGGTTGAACTCAGTTCAAGTTTGTGACGTCACCAGTTCAGGTCAGTTCACGTCAGTGTACATGAACTGAAGTAAAAACAAATGAACAATTTTAGTGTAAAATATAACTGAAAATATAATTTCT
Organism: Philonthus cognatus; assembly: GCA_932526585.2. Lineage (NCBI taxonomy): Eukaryota > Metazoa > Arthropoda > Insecta > Coleoptera > Staphylinidae > Philonthus > Philonthus cognatus. The sequence goes on along the minus strand of OW052247.1, from coordinate 48,249,476 downwards.
GCAATACACTACAAAACAATTTAAGGAAACACTAATAATAAACTGTTGGTACTGTATTTTATAAACAAATAAAATTAGGAAAATTGAAATAATGTTGGGTGACGATTTCAGAATGTTTGTTCGATAATTCAAGCATTGCACAACCATTGACATGTACGGGACATATCAATGGTCAATGGATCCATCTGAAAATTGTATATCTCTTACCCTCTCCTTTTTTAACCTGCACTAGTTACACCTACTCTGGACCAGGGGCAAAGAGTGCAGGTTCGGTGCAAGTGAACTGACTTTACTTTACACCCCGTGAAATAACATGCATTATAATATAGATTCACACTATATTAACATATATCACCAATTAAAATCAATAAATTCACTACACAAATAATGTTATTATATAAATTTAAGCAAGGTTGTTTTTACTCATCCCTTAAAATGTTTAACCATCTTCCATTGTCAATTAAAGTAATAAATGATTACAACAAAGCCAAAAAAAAATATATGAACTCTTATGTGATCTTGAGCCATACTCTATGTCAGAATTTTATAATTTTAAATTTAAATTACGTGAACTTTCCATGTTATTATTTATTTATTTATTTTATCGATATTTCACATTGAATTTATCTATCTAAAATTTATATATATATATATATATACCTTTGTGACGATTTACATGTACAAGTATTATTTTGTATGTATTTGTGGAATGTAAATAAATTATTAAATAAAAAAATAAATAAAATAAAAGTTCACTTTTTTCAACTTTGAAATTTTGAATAGAAACTTCTAGAAAACCTCACTGATTTTCTGTTAACTATTGCAATCTTCACTGAAGACATTGGGGAAGTCGAAAGAAATGTTTGTTTAAGACTTCTTTCTAACCAACTTAAAGTTAGATTTAACCGGATGACGATTATAACACATTAGCACATTACACTTGGACTCATATGGATTTATAGAATAACTAACATAAATTAATACACTCTTTGAAATTCATTTGGGCTGAATTCCAATTTGTGTCAACGGCTATATTTCGCGGAAAAAAAAAATGTTTGCTCACGTTGAATATTCGACATATTTCTAGGTTTGGTTAGGTTAACAGTAAGGTTTGCAATAGAATAATTTGGGAAATCTCTTTGCGCACGATGATTATTTTACATACTGTTAGTATATTTTCAAAATTTTCAAACTAAACTAAACTAAAACTATTTTTTTTTATTTATTTAACATTTCCGGTCGAAATTAATTGCATATCTAGATAGTACTCGTCGAGTACTTTCGAATAATATCATTTTTATCTATAATACCCAAGGGGTGTATAGTAAATTCTTACTCAAACGAACACAGTTCAGTTCAACTTAGTGCATGTAACGAACGGTTTCGGTGCAAAGAGTGTAAATAGTGCTGCACCAGTTCATGTAACGAACAAACCTAATGTTAATACATCAAAGAAACAATCTACCATAACTTCAAAATCTGCAATCATAGGAGAGTCCTTCTATGATTGCAAATTTTATGGCTTCTACTATTTACAGTATTTTCCTATCTGCGCATTAAAAAAATAATTGATATATTACAAATTTTTCACTTCATCATAAACTTTGTAACATCTATTAATGATTTCGATAGCTAACGCCATCTAATGCTTCATAGTGGCAGCATTAGATAGTGTTAGCTATCGAAATCATTAATAGTTTTCACATATTGGCTTGAAATAGTCAGAAATGTTCAGTATTCCTCAGCACTGGGTCGGGACCACACTGAAGAGGACCTTGAAGTTCGAAACGCGTCTGTGGGTATCTGGTGCCGGAATACTGAACACAAATTCAATTTTGTAACATCTGATAATTTGTAAACAGAGTATTAAACTCCCACTAAGAACAATTAACTAAGACAAATTCACAGTGGTTGGTATAAAACGTAACGATTTTCTCTTTTTTCCTTCTCTACGTGTGAAGGTTTTTCGAAATTAAAAATTCAACGCCTCCCCCTATTGCTCGTCACTGGGTATTATCGACGGATTGATCGCCGGAAACGGAACGAAAATCAACCCACTTCCTGATTATCCTGTCCTCTCTCTCGCCCACAATGGGAACGCCATAAATATTGAAAAGAGGACAAACCGTGGTAATCTGCGCCATCCATAAATAAAATAAAAAAATAACGCCGAAAGGGAGGCCGAACGAGGTGAGAAATCGATTACACACCGAAGCCTGGGTGTTAATATTCTTGGAAGAGCCCGTGATTTTCGCTGAATGCCAAACAGGGGATTTTACAAAGGATTTTACGGAGGTACAAGTTGGTTCCAGTAAAACTTATTAAAAGTTGGTTATAAGGAATAAGATAATTTATAGGAAATCGTAAAACAGGAAATTGAATGAAAGTGTTGAAATATATGAACAAGTAAAGCATTTCTAGTAATTAAAAACTTCTATAAACCTTTGGGGAAAAGCGGCAGAATTCAAAAATTATAGTTCTATTTTTGTAGCCAGAACTTTATTTTATATAGCCAATATTTCGCTATACATTTGTCAGCTTCTTCAGGGCAAAGTTTAAACTAAAATAAATAAATACAATGATATTTTATAAATAGATAAACAAAGTTAAAATCTTATTTTATTTATTTTATACAGCTTGTGTAGTATATGTTCAATTATCGTGGTATTCTACACCTTGCATAATTACAATTTCTAATGACGTATGTTAAAACATTGTAGTGTATTTGCATCAATAAATTATTATTATTATTATAAGAAGAGAAAAAGAGAGAAAACATTATACCTAAACATAATGAAAAAACTTACATATAACTGGGCCTTTTTCGATGAAATTAAAAATTGTCAGTTTATAGAAGTTTTAAATAACTTGACGGCAAAAAAAAACGAATAAATGTCATTTCTAGTAATTCACATCCTACTAACTTTTGAACAGACTCAATTGCATTAATGCAGGTTAACAAGTTATAAGTGTGAAGAGTTCGTATTTATTTGTTGGCAATTTATTTATTAACTAACTTGTAATATTTATCATTTGCATTAGAAACAACACCTACGTGTTGTATTAAAAAAATGGAGACCGGTTTGAGCATATAAATACTGTAGAACTCCTGCACCGATTCTAAAACTGGTCTCCTTTATTGTCGATAGAAGAACTTTGGGTTTTTAAAGCGTAAAACTTTTCATTTTGTGTAAAAGAAGTCTATTTTAATTGCATTTCAATTTTAGGATATAAATACTGTAGGACTCCTGTACCGATCCTAAAACCGGTCTCCATTATTGTAAATAGAAGAACTTTGGGTTTTTAAAGCGTAAAACTTTTAGTTTCATGCAAAAGAAGTCTGTTTTCATTGCATTCCAATTTTAGGATATAAATACTATAGGACTCCTGTACCGATCCTAAAACCGGTGTTCATTATTGTCAATAAAGAACTTTGGCTTTTTAAAGCGTAAAACATTTCGTTTCGTGCAAAAGAAGTCTATTTTAATTGTATTCCAATTTTAGGATATAAATACTGTAGGACTCCTGTACTGATCCTAAAACCGGTCTCCATTATTGTTAATAGAAGAACTTTGGGTTTTTAAAGCGTAAAACTTTTTGTTTCGTGCAACGGAAGTCTAATTTAATTGCATTCTAATTTTAGGATATAAGCACTGTAGGACTCCTGTACCGATCCTAAAACCGGTCTCCATTATTGTAAATAGAAGAGCTTTGGGTTTTTAAAGCGTAAAACTTTTTGTTTCGTGCAAAAAAAGGCAATTTTAATTGCATTCGAATTAAAATCCCCGTTTTGTGCAATCAATCAACTCGTGCCAAATATTTTTATGAAAGACCCCGAACCATTCGACTCTTTATCCGTATCGTGAATTTAGAATATAAATACTGTAGGACTCCTGTACCGATTCTAAAACTGGTCTCCATTATTGTAAATAGAAGAGCTTTGGCTTTTTAAAGCGTAAAACTTTTTGTTTCGTGCAAAAAAAGTCTATTTTAATTGCATTCCAATTAAAATCCCCGTTTTGTGCAATCAATCAACTCGTGCCAAATATTTTTATGAAAGACCCCGAACCATTCGACTCTTTATCCGTATCGTGAATATCTCGATGCCGATGGGATCTATAGTTCTGTGACCCGTTCTACGTGAGTTTTCTATTCCTCGAGTCCCCGGCTCCTTTCCATAAATAAAGAGGTAAACGCCAGAGATGGGGATCGATTATGGAATCTTTTAGGAAGGCGTTCGCGACCCTGACCTAGTGACGTGATGTAATGGCGGGGGTGCGGCCGAGCCGGCCCTGGGCCTTTACACAAGGGCTTCTCGCGCGTGGGAGGAAGTCGGGCTCTAATCCCACGGAAACGGAAAATGGGGAAATAATTATGTGCGTTCCATACGTGAACTAGTTCGTTTTTTATAGCCCGGGACGCAATTAAAATAATCACCCAATCGATAGCTGTTATATTGGTATGCATATTTTTGAATAAACAACAGTAAGTAAAAAATACAGGGAATTTTTCTTTTAAATAAACATATTCGATGTAAATTTGAAGGCATTTGTTGTTTTTGAAAAGCGTTCTATTGAAGCTTCTAGCGAGTGTTTCCACTTCCAGACTAAGCATGAAGTAAAATTTCGAGTTTAGAAAAGCCCCGTGAAAATTTGTCGAGGGTCGCGCAGCGACCCGAGACAAATTTTCTGGGCTTTTCTAAACTCGAAATTTTACTTCATGCGTCACGCGTATAAAACACTAATTTCAAGTGAATTTCTAATTTACATAAATTTTACAATATTTTCTGTTTTGTACGCGTGGCGCATAAAGTAAAATTTCGAGATTAGAAAAGCCCAGAAAATTTGCCTCGGGTCGCTGCGCGACCCTCGACAAATTTTCACGGGGCTTTTCTAAACTCTAAATTTTACTTCATGCTTAGTCTGGGAGTGGAAAACACTCGTTTAAAGTTTTAAATTAAACTATATTAAAAAACAACGAATTACCGAACATTTACAGATTATGCATATATTTTTTTACATACATTTCACAATATTTTAGTATTTTATACGCGTGGCGCATGAGGTAAAATTTCGAGTTTAAAAAAGCCCAGAAAATTTGTCTCGGGTCGCTCTAAACGAGTGTTTTCCACTCCCAGACTAAGCATGAAGTAAAATTTCGAGTTGAGAAAAGCCCCGTGAAAATTTGTCGAGGGTCGCGCAGCGACCCGAGACAAATTTTCTGGGCTTTTCTAAACTCGAAATTTTACTTCATGCGCCACGCGTATAAAACACTGATTTCTAGTGAATTTCAAATGTACATAAATTTCACAATATTTTAGTGTTATGTACGCGTGGCGCATGACGTAAAATTTCGAGTTTAGAAAAGCCCAGAAAATTTGTCTCGGGTCGCTGCGCGACCCTCGACAAATTTTCACGGGGCTTTTCTAAACTCGAAATTTTACCTCATGCTTAGTCTGGGAGTGGAAAACACTCGTTTAAAGCTTCAAATTGAACTATTTTAAAAAACAACGAATGTCCGAACAGCTTTTGCACATTATTTTACAAAAACTTCGATAAACTTTTTTGATAACTTGACGGCAAAAAACTACTAAATGTCACTTATGTTTTTTACATACATTTCACAATATTTTAGTGTTTTATACGCGTGGCGCATGAAGTAAAATTTCGAGTTTAGAAAAGCCCAGAAAATTTGTCTCGGGTCGCTACGCGACCCTCGACAAATTTTCACGGGGCTTTTCTAAACTCGAAATTTTACTCATGCTTAGTCTGGGAGTGGAAAACACTCGTTTAAACCTTCAAATTGATTAAAAAAAAAAAACAACGAATATCTAAAGATTTACAGAAAATAGGCTGAATTTGGAATACGTATACTTTAAAGAAACATTCCTTGTATATATCATTTAGGACCAGTTGTACCAAACTGTGTTCAAAATGACAGTTTTTGTTGTTGTAATGTCGTTTTAAACTAACTTGAGTTCAGAGATGATCCAGTTTAACTAAATACGGTAAAATGGATCATCTCTGAACTCAAGTTAGTTGCTGAACTTGAGTTCAGAGATCATCTCCGAACTCAAGTTCAGCAACTGGCCCTTAGAGATATTTATTTTATATAGCCATTACTTCAAAACGTTAAATTATAAAATACTTTGTTAAAGAAACATAACTTCGCTTCCTTTGAAATACTACCCACCCATAACTTATTAGCAGATTGCAAAAAGTATCCAATACGAATCCAATCTATTCACCTATTATTTCACAATACCATCTGATCCACCTCATATTACACATCATCAAAAACTCCGATGATCTAACGGTACAAAAAATTACACATTCGTTCCGCTTAAACTCCCCCTATTCAACCCACCCTCTAAAAACCCTTAGCAAAAAAATTGCAAAACACCCTAAAGATACATCCCATCTACCTGCACCTGACATTCCCCCTTGAGGAATCCAATCACCAGGAAATCAAATATAAAGGTAACTGTACAAAATTGGGTCACTGATGTACCGTACGATCGTTTTTTTCCTTTTTACACACAAACGATAGAAAATGCATTTGAGAAATGAGAAATTGCAAGTTTCACTCGCTCATTGTGGGAATAGAGATAGAAAGCTGCGAGTATATGCATATCGGTTTCGATTCAGTCGGTTTTCCTCCCTCGTATAAGGTATGTGTTGAACGGCAGGTAGATCAGGAAGGGTCATTAAGAACGCGCACACACGTACGCAGACAAAAAACACACCCTTTCTTCAACCCTTTACTTTTTTCTACCTGTTGAAGGGTTTTTGTCGAGTTTTTTTTTCTAATATGGGCGCGTATACATATTTATCTGTAAATCAGAGTTCGGTTTTATATAGGTCAAATGTTTGAATCTAATTTTGATGGGTTTTTTTATGTTCGTTCCACCTGTGTGTTTTGTTATAATTTGATTTTGGTTTTATTGAAATAACTTTTTAAACAACTATATGGAAGATGTCACTTTGGAAGCGTTTCTAAGTCATCTTCATCCTATATATTAAGGTAACATTTGATTCAAAAATAAAAAAGTCTATAAAGAGATAATTAATGAATTTTACAAATCAACTATATGGAAGGTGTTACTTTGGAAGCTAGTTTCTAAGTCAACTTCTTCCTATACATTAAGTATTACAGCTCCGTAAGTACATGTAGACAACATTTTATTCAAAAATAAAAAAATCTACAAAGGCATAAGTAATAAATTTATCAAATCAACTTTATAGAAGATAAAGGTGGTTTCTAAGTCATCTTCTTCCTATATATTAAGTACTGCAACTCCATTAGTTCATGTAGGCAACATTTTATTCAAAAATAAAAAACCTATAAAGGGACGATTAAAGAATTTATCAAATAAACTTTATAGAAGATGTTACTTTAGAAGGTAGTTTCTGAGTCATCTTCTTCCTATATATTAAGTACTACAGCTCCGTTAGTTCATGTAGAAAATAACTAATGATTTTTTCAAAAATTTATTGACTTGACATCAAACATGTCCAGCACATTTTAAACTTAACAATAATTCAGTCAATTTGGATTTGACGGCGCGAACAATTGACCACCTATCACGTTTCCCTCTATTATCGATTCAGGTCTACAGGATCAAATATACAGATTTTTTTTCTTTTAAGTATACACATCCCAATATTCACAGTGTTTAGTAAATGTTCATGAATTTGTTTTATTTATTTCAATTTGAAGCATTTAACGAGTGTTTCCAATCCTTGGTTAAGCATGAAGTAAAATTTCGAGTTTAGAAAAGCTACGCGACTAAACCAAATTTTCAGGCTTTTCTAAACTCGAAATTTTACTTCATGCGCCACGCGTATAAAACATTGATTTAAATTTAAGTTTAAAAACACATAGATCTTCTTTAATTTATATGACGTTTGAGTTTTTAAACATCACTTTATATCAGTGTTTTATACGCCTGGCGAATGAAGTAAAATTTCGAGTTTAGAAAAGCCTGAAAATTTGGTTTGGTCGATCCGCGCTACGCGCTACGCGACTAAACCAAATTTTCAGGCTTTTTTAAACTCGAAATTTTACTTCATGCTTAAACAAGGATTGGAAACACTCGTTAGAAGCTTCAATTTAAACGCGTTTATAAAAACCAACGAATTCCTTCAAATTTACAGCCTAAACATATGTATATTTAAAATTAAAAAAAAAACCCTTTATGTATATATTTTTTTGTACAAATATACATTTTTTTATACAAATATCAAACAAACTTTACATACACCTCCTTCATCTTCTTTACAAAATTACATAACTTAATTACCTAACAATTTCTTCATAGACTCTCTCTACTTTTCATGTACCCACTAAATGTATGCGTGAAATATTTTTTTTGTGAGCCTCGGGCATTTCCTGACCTGTTTATTAGTCAGGAAATTACATCAAATGTCAATTACCCACTGATCTAACATACACATCTATTTGGCAAGTTTAAATTGCACTTTAATGGCAACCGAAAAATTCGACTCAATAATCGTGCCGATTTATTTTTGGACAGTTCGGTAATGAATCATTAACGGAAGGAAACTTAGATAATTACACCTAAACATGCATACTTATTTGAAAAACGATTTAATTGTTTAAGAAAAAAATACTTATTCATTAATAAAACTGGGTAAAATTCTAATACAAAAAATTCTTATTATTAGAAGAGAGATCAACAAAAAGATTCCTTTTTACGTTTTAACCAAACTATTTCCAAAACTAGTTTAAATATTATGTATGATATTGTTAGCAGCAAAATTCAAGAAATTATAAATGAAAGAATGAATCTGTTTTATGAACTTAGTGTATTATAGATAAAAGTATAATTTAAAAAAAAAATCGATTGAGGCCTACAACGTGATCCAATGTTGAAATGCAAAATTCAACTATTCCATTAACTGAATTTTGTGTACAATAGATAAAAATATATATGTATATTTTTTTAAATATTAGAATACAGGTCTACAATAGTGTCAAATGTCAAAATGGTCCTTGAATTTAAAGCTTTTACTAATTTCTATTAATAAGTTAACTAAACTTTAGGACAAAGTCCTAATAGAACAGAGCTCAACAAAACGATTCCGTTTTACATTTAAACCATTATATTTTCAAAATTAGTTTAATACTATAATATTGTTAACAGTAAAATTTAAGAAATTATAAATGAAAGAATTAATGCATTTTATGAAGTTAGTGTACTATAGATAAAATAATAATTTAAGAAAATATATCGGGTGTATAAATTAGCGGGTAATCTACACGTGACGATATTCTACAAAAAATTCTGAATCGAAAATGTCGACGCAAAAATGTTGTATCATGCTTCGTATGCCATTAGAAGGCATTTAAAATGGACATTTGGCAACGTCGAAAAAAATGAACAAAACAATAACACGAAAATAACGCAGAAACCCAAAAATATTGAAAGGCGTGAACTAATACGAGTCGAAAAAAATTAACAGAACAATAACACGAAAATAACGCAGAAACCCAAAAATATTGAAAGGCGTGAACTAATACGAGTACTAATCGATAATAACGAGAAAAATAGAATTGGCACAAAATTGGAACTGGCAAGTTTAAATGAATTCGTAACAGTAAGTGTCAAAATTTGTCACTGACGTAAGCGGGAGTCGACGTTGCCGACTGTACTTTTTATGAAAATAAGCTTATGAAGAAGTGTTTAAAACGGACTTTAAGATAGAAAGATTGCACACACTGGCAAATAATCTGCAAACTAGTCATTCTATTGAAATTGCAGGATTTTCTGCAAATTAATAACGAATAATAACGCATATGAAACGATTGAATATTCAAATTTTGAGGATCTCGTGAAGGCTCCGGAAGAATGTAACAGCATTTTAGAACTAAGATAATTTGCTTAAAATTTTACAAAGAATATCACCACGTGTAGATTATCCGCCAGTTTATACACACCCGATATATTTTCGATCAAGGTCCACGTGATCAAATGTTAAAATGCAAAATTCAAGAGTTATTCCATTTACGGAAGTTTGTGAACAATAGATAAAAATATATATATTTTTTTAATATCGGCATACAGGTCTACAATGTGGTCAAATGTTAAGATCGTCCCTGAAAACAAATCCTCTCCTCTTTTTTAGAATAAATCCATAAAATGAAAGTGAGTTTCAGGTTTAAATACGTAAATGAGCATCAGGTGAACCAGTTGGCAATATAAATTTTCATTTCGCGATTATATTCATTAAAAAGCAGATGATATCTAAAGCTTATCCTTATAAAAAAAAAAAAAAACATTTAGTTCTTCATAAATCAGTGTGGTCTTTTCACTATGATTTATAAAGAACGAAATTAGATGAGTTTTATCAAACAGGGTCAATTTTTGTCATAAAGCTTGTTGTTGTAGATTGCGAAAAGAATCGCACTTTTAATGTTTGAAGTATTCTGCAACCAAGAATTGGCGATTACATTTATACTTATAAAGCTTGTATTTGATGACACTATTTTCTTATATAAGAAAATAATACACTATTTTCTTGTATAAGAAAATAGTATAATTTTTTTCTATCATGGTGTAATACGCAAAATATGACCAAACACGAATCTTGTACAGTTGTGTATTATAGAAATAGGACATGTTCTATTTGGTACACCATGATAGAAAATAGTATAGTATTTTCTTGTACAAGAAAATAGTGTCTTCTAATACAAGCATCAGATCCTCAAATTCAGTGCGACTTTATTGATATCATGCATAATAATAATAATTTATTTCCCAACAGAAATACACATTTCAAATTACAGGGAAAAATATACAAAATTCTAGCAGAAAATTATTACATATACAATATTTAATTCAGTTAAACAATACTTAACGATATCTGACATAGTGACTAAATTAATACAGCGGACATTTGGTTAATAAATTGTTTACGACTACAACAAAAGATATCAGCAACGTTTTGAGAGTTATTATAATTGCGCATCATTGTATTGAGAGGGGAGTTGTAATATACATTACTTTGACTTCTATTACATACAAATTGTACGCTATTTCTAATAATAATGTAAATCAAAGCAGACTTTACTTTTGCGAAAAAGTTAAATTTAATGGAACAAGTATTGCTTGCAAGATTGTACATTTAGAAATATTTCAGAATCTGTCTACATGAAGATTCTGAAATATTTCTAAATTTATGCATGATATCAATAAAGTCGCACTGAATTTTAGGATCTGGAGTTTGTATTAGAAGACACTATTTTCTTGTACAAGAAAATACTATACTATTTTCTATCATGGTGTACCAAATAGAACATGTCCTTTTAAAAAAAATAACAATTTCTATAGCTGATTTCATTTAACTAGGCGAGAAATTATTACACATTTCTTCTCATAAAATAAGATGTGACTTGTTTAACTTATCAAAAGTGAATTATGATATTGAAATGACATTATTTCTAGGAAAATTACTTAATTAATTGCAGATATCCAAATATGTTTGCATTTCTTCGAATTTCTCGCCTAGTTAAATGAAATGAGTTCTATACGGGGATTGTTAATAAATGTTTCAAATTTTGTAGGATTAAATTTATCTGGAGGTATATATTAAACGAAAAATGAAGTTGGTTTAAATTTATCTATATCCATTGGTAATAACGTTAGATCGCCGAAATCTAAGAAAGGAAAAAAAATATCCATGTATTTTTCTTAAATTATTACTTTTATAAGATTAAATATACCCCGTTAGTTCATGTAGGCAAGATTTTGTTTTCAAAAATAAAAAAATCAGTAAAGGGATTTTTTTTTGATTGATTGAGTTACTTGAAGATAATTATAACTTTGAATAAAATACTCAGAACCTTTCTTCAATACTTTAATTTGTCACCAAATGTACATTTCGGACACGAAGTGTCCATTATCAATGGTTTGATACAAATGTATCAATTTGTATCAAACCATTGATAATGGACACTTCGTGTCCGAAATGTACATTTGGTGACAAAATAAAGTATTGAAGAAAGGTTCTAAGTATTTTATTCAGTAAAGGGATAATTAATGCATTTTTCAAATTTGATGGGATTCAGTTTATTCAAAGGTAAAAAGGATCTTTTTATTTCATTTTTATTTCCAGAAGGAATAGTTACATTCATGGGTGAGTCAGAAGTGACTAAAGTAAAACTTATCTAAATAAATTTAAATCAATTAATAAAACTTATAGTTAGGTCACCTAACTATAAGTTTTATTAAATGATTTTAATAAACATTTAAACCTACTAAATTTAAACAAAAATTCAGCTTTTTCACAGAAGTAAAGTCTGTTATATTTATTAATTTTTATTTACATTTCCTTTTTATATTTGTTCATTGTTTCGTTTGTATTTACAATATTTTTAATGTGTTTCACCTAACTTAGGTGAAACACATTAAAAATATTGTAAATACAAACGAAACAATGAACAAATATAAAAAGGAAATGTAAATAAAAATTGTTAAATATAACAGACTTTACTTTTGTGAAAAAGTTAAATTTTTGTTTAAATTCAGTAGGTATAAATGTTTCTTTCGGTTTCAGCAACTTGATTTGCTTTACATTTTAAGGATATTTTATAATTTTTGTTTACATTCAGTAGGTTTAATTGTTCTTTTAATTTTCAGCGATTTGATTCGCTTTAAATTTTATCTATAGTCGTAGATTTATTTATCTATTTGTTAATTTATTCATTTTACTTTTAACTCAAAGCGTAATATCAGTAATTTCGTAGGTTTTTGTCTCAAATAGGTTTAATTGTTCTTTTAATTTTCAGCGATTTGATTCGCTTTAAATTTTATCTATAGTCGTAGATTTATTTATCTATTTGTTAATTTATTCATTTTACTTTTAACTCAAAGCGTAATATCAGTAATTTCGTAGGTTTTTGTCTCAAAAACTTGTATGTTAGTATTAAGTAACATTATGTATTGACAAGTGTAAAGCTTCTTGCTGTTAACACAATACATTTATTTATTTATTTGTTGTTTCTTTTGTTTTATTGGCCTCGGTCACTATAACCATTAGCCATCAATATATATATTTAAAGTTAACCAATTCTATATCAAAATTACATCTACAACGCCGTAAACATAGTGTAAATGTTTACGGCGTTGTAGATGTAATTTTGATATATACTAAAACAAATACAAAAGATATGGACCCGAATGGAATCATTTATTATTCATAAATAATTCCACCGGACGGGACTCAAACCCGCGACCTCTAGGTTTGTGGGCAGGGTCTCTACCCACTCAGCCACCGAGATAATATGCCAAATGGCCGAAACCTAGGAAAAAACATCCATGTATTTTTTTTAAATCATTACTTTTATGTCTAGTTTCACAAACTTCAGATAAATTTTATTCAAAGTCAAATTTATTTTTTGATTAAAATAACATTTTTCATGACATCAACGTCAACAAATGTGATTTCAACGAATTTTTGGCATGTATGTAACTATTGATACATTTTATTCTAAAAATTCTTCGCCTGAAGAAGCCACAGTGTGGCGAAAGAATTGTAGCGAATGCACAAGATATATTTGAAAGTGTTCAAATTGTTTTATTTATATAAAAGTAAAAATAACTATTTGTCGATTTAAATGACATTCGTTAAACCCAGCATTAGAAATTTAATACCAGGTTTTACTAACGTCAGTTAAATCGAAGTTGTAGTTACATACATATGTCAGTGTTTTATACGTGTGGCGCATGAAGTAAAATACTAAAACAAGTACAAAAAATGATAAAGTGTCCATCATAGCACTTTTCTCGATATTTAAACAATTGAAGATTGACATACTTAACGTTTTTCACTTGTTAATTGGTTAAAGACCATTTCACATTAAATCAGCGTTTAATACGCGTGGCGCATGAAGTAAAATTTCGAGTTTAGAAAAGCCTAATTTGGCTCGGTCGCTCCGCTTCGCTACGCGCCCGAGCCAAATTTTCAGGCTTTTCTAAACTCGAAATTTTACTTCATCCTCGTTATTTCAAAAATTGAAGATTGACATACTTTACGTTTTTCACTCGTTAATTGGTTAAAGACCATTTCACATTAAATCAGCGTTTAATACGCGTGGCGCATGAAGTAAAATTTCGAGTTTAGAAAAGCCTAATTTGGCTCGGTCGCTCCGCTTCGCTACGCGCCCGAGCCAAATTTTCAGGCTTTTCTAAACTCGAAATTTTACTTCATGCTTAGTCTGGGAGTGGAAAACGATCGTTTAAAGCTTAAAATTGAACACTTGAAAAAAAGCGTATGCTAATGTGTATTTAAAAGAAAAATTCCCTGTATTTAATTTTAACAGATCATCTTGATCTGTTTATGTATTGTGTTCAATTGGAGATTCCGTAATAGATAAACAAACACAAAAAAATTCTAAAAGAAAATCTATTATTTTCATTTATGCAAATCTACTTAAGGGTCTCATAACTTTAGGACGTGAAAGAATTTTTATTTTTTTTAATTTTTATTTATTGAATAAACGTATAAACTTTTATAATTTTACAAAAATTGAATTGTATATTTTTTTGTGTGCAATATTAAAATATGCTTATTTCTTAGGGGATCTTAAGAATTTTAAATAAATTCGACTATCGATACGTTTTTGGTAAGTCTTTGAATTAAAGTGTTCAATTTTGGTGTCTCACAATTTTAATATACGATACAATATTATCGTTTTCTTGAGTGGACAATCATAAATGGTAATTTTTGAAACATTTACGTTTTCAGGTATATTATGTAAAAGTAAAATACCTTATTCTTAAAAAATCAACTAAACTTCAGCTTTACTTGTATGAAATTCACAAAAGTGAAAAGTTTAGAAAAGCCTGAAAATTTGGATCGGGCGCGTAGCGAAACGGAGCGACCGAGCCAAATTAGGCTTTTCTAAACTCGAAATTTTACTTCATGCGCCACGCGTATAAAACGTTGATTTGATGTGAAATGGTCTTCAACCAATTAACAAGTGAAAAACGTTTAGTATACCAATCTTCAATTGTTTAAATGACGAGGAAAATGCTATGATGGACACTTTTCATTTTTGTACTTGTTTTAGTATTTTACTTCATGCGCCACACGTATAAAATATTGACATATGTATGTAACTATAACTTCGATTTAAGTGACGTTGGTAAAACTTGGTATTAAATTGCTTATGCTGGGTTTAACGAATGTCATTTAAATCGACAAATAGTTATTTTTAAAATAACATTTATAAATAGTTACATACACGCCAAAAATTCGTTGAAATCACATTTGTTGACGTTGATGTCATGAAATGATTGACTAACGAGTGTTTCCAATCCCAGATTAAGCATGAAGTAAAATTTCGAGTTTAGAAAAGCCTGAAAATTTGGCTCGGGCGCGTAGCGAAGCGGAGCGACCGAGCCAAATTAGGCTTTTCTAAACTCGAAATTTTACTTCATGCGCCACGCGTATAAAACGCTGATTTAATGTGAAATAGTCTTTAACCAATTAACAAGTGAAAAACGTTTAGTATGCCAATCTTCAATTGTTTAAATGACGAGGAAATTGCTATGATGGACACTTTATCATTTTTTGTACTTGTTTTAGTATATTACTTCATGCGCCGCACGTATAAAACACTGACATATGTATGTAACTATAACTTCGATTTAAGTGACGTTGGTAAAACTTGGTATTAAATTGCTTATGCTGGGTTTAACGAATGTCATTTAAATCGACAAATAGTTATTTTTAAAATAAAATTTATAAATAGTTACATACACGCCAAAAATTCGTTGAAATCACATTTGTTGACGTTGATGTCATGAAATGATTGACTAACGAGTGTTTCCAATCCCAGATTAAGCATGAAGTAAAATTTCGAGTTTAGAAAAGCCTGAAAATTTGGCTCGAGCGCGTAGCGAAGCGGAGCGACCGAGCCAAATTAGGCTTTTCTAAACTCGAAA
This sequence comes from Philonthus cognatus, assembly GCA_932526585.2. NCBI lineage: Eukaryota > Metazoa > Arthropoda > Insecta > Coleoptera > Staphylinidae > Philonthus > Philonthus cognatus. The sequence goes on along the minus strand of OW052247.1, from coordinate 48,233,506 downwards.
TTTTACTTCATGCGCCACGCGTATAAAACGCTGATTTAATGTGAAATGGTCTTTAACCAACTAACAAGAGAAAAACGTTTAGTATGCCAATCTTCTATTGTTTAAATGACGAGGAAAATGTTATGATGGACACTTCATTTTTGTACTTGTTTTAGTATTTTACTTCATGCGCCACAAGTATAAAACACTGACATATGTATGTAAGTATAACTTCGATTTGAGTGACATTGGTAAAACTTGGTATTAAGTTTCAAATGCTGGGTTTAACGAATGTCATATAAATCGACAAATAGTTATTTTTAGAATAAAATTTATAAATAGTTACATACATGACAAAAATTCGTTGAAATCACATTTGTTGACGTTGATGTCATGAAATGATTGACTAACGAGTGTTTCCAATCCCAGATTAAGCATGAAGTAAAATTTCGAGTTTAGAAAAGCCTGAAAATTTGGCTCGGGCGCGTAGCGAAGCGGAGCGACCGAGCCAAATTAGGCTTTTCTAAACTCGAAATTTTACTTCATGCGCCACGCGTATAAAACGCTGATTTAATGTGAAATGGTCTTTAACCAATTAACAAGTGAAAAACGTTTAGTATGCCAATCTTCAATTGTTTAAATGACGAGGAAAGTGCTATGATGGGCATTCATTATCTTTTGTATTTGTTTTAGTATAATTTTAGAAAAATAAATTTATAAAACAAAATACTAACTCAAATCCCCCACCTATTATAAAAAGCTATCTACGCCACTGACTAAATGCATTTCTGTTTAGCCAGAAAAGTTTGAATTAACATTTTGTATTACTATCAGCTTTCGTAAAACCAAGAATGGATGAATTTAATAATCCTCATTACCTTCTTTCTAATGAGAAAGAAGGTAATGAGGATTATTAAATTTATCCAATCTTGGTTTTAGGAAAGCTGATAGTAATACAAAATGTTAATTCAAACTTTTTTGGCTAAACAGAAATGCATTTAGTCAATGGATCACTTGGTAAAACATTCCTACTATATTAAAATTAAAATTCACTTGTTTTTTTTTTTACTAATATTAGTAAAACAAATCACGTGAATTTCAATTAAAAACCTATGTTTTGTGTTGTAGGCGTTCACTTTGTGGTACATCTTAAATACAAGTGTAAATAAAACACTTTAGTTTGATAATGACTACTAGATAGTCGAAACTATAGTCACAAATTAAATGCAAAATATAATGGTTTACCAAAGTAAAAAGTGTTTTATTTACAAGGCTAAAAAACCTATATATTAATAATCCTGTTTACGAAAATCATATCATAACTGAAAAACGATTTCAGTGCTCTCTGAAAAGTTCCTAATAAGAATCTATCTACAGAGGTAAGAGCGACACTTACAATAACGTTTCATGAGGCTCTTCTTGTAGGCCTTGTAATCCGGGCCATCCGGAGTACACCTTCCCCCGGAGTCATCGCTTTCGGTCCCGGAGTCCCTTTCGCGCAAAGCAGGACTCATAATACTGAGCCTGCCACCGTTAACACTCAAATCAAGCGGAACACAGTCATCATCATTGTCATTTTCATTATCATTGTCAATATCGATGTGAGTAGTCTCAGACTTAATCTCATCCTTGACGGACACCGGAGACCTGCTCCTCGAAGCCGGCGAGGCCAAACTGGGAACTCCCTGAAGAAGCATGTTGCGTACCTCCAAACCGCTGGAGATGTGCTGAAGTATCATCACACCAACTCGGCGAAACGAGCGAAATATCCTTTTGCAATTTTTTTTTAATTCAACAAAAACTAGTCTTGTTCATCACTAATAGTAAATGTAAGAGCACAGTTCACTGATAAGGAGGGTGGTTTCGCAAATGCGAGTTCGCGTATAGAGAGGGTCGTTTGAGCGCGTGTATGGCAAGAGTTTCATTGAAGGGTAGAGTTAGAGAGGCACGTCCACGCGTTCAGAGCGAAACCCATACACTAGAGTAGACTGTAGAATTCACGATGGCCTAGTGACTCAGATATCTGCCGGTTCGGGTCGAGTCGGCGCTCTCCGCCTCTCCGCCGGCATTCACTTTCAATAGGACGTGATGTCGGTGTGTGTATATTTCACGTGTGTGTACGTGCGGGTTAGATTGTTTGTGTGAATCTGTGAGCATTGGGTAAGGTTAGGTATGATACGCGCTTAGATATTAGATATACGCGGAGTAGCTAACGTCGCTCTAATGTTAAATTGTTGTAAACAAACGCTTCCGCGTGGGCGTCTATCGAGTTATCTCCGCACTCGCTGACTCTGCTGTTTGCTATTTGTACTCAGCACCGGATAGGTTTTTTAGTCGGGAGCGTATCATATTTAAATATTATTTTTGGCGCAATCTATCACTATTTTTCTGCAATTTTATTAACCTAAATTCATTGTCATAAATAACACAAAAGTATATAGTACAATGAGCATGAAATGATGCAAATTGTACGTTATACTTTTTCGACGACGATGCATATATATCAGAGCTAGCACGAATCCTCGTAAAAAGGATTCGAATCACGAATCCGAATCACCTAATATGATTCCAATCACGAATACTCGAATAAAGGATTCCTAAGAGATAAATATGATTTGAATCGAAGATTCGAATCCTGTTTTTTCGAATCGCGAATACAAATCCTTTAAGAATAAATTTGATTTTATTATTTTTTTGCTTCGAATCGCGAATACTCGAATAAAGGATTCGTAAGAGATAAATATGATTCGAATCGAATCCTGTTTTTTCGAATCACGAATACAAATCCTTTAAAAATACATTTGTTTTCATTATTTTTTGCAACCATTAATATATAAATATCGTTACCAGTTGTTTTAACAAAAATATTCAAAACCTAATTATTTATGAACATCGTTGATAACAGACTAAATATCTGACTCTCTGTTACTCTGGTTAAAGATGTATTTGTGTGTTTCTGAACTCCACTTCAAATCAGTGTATTGTACGCGTGGCGCATGAAGTAAAATTTCGAGTTTAGAAAAGCCCGAAAATTTGTCTCGGGTCGCTGCGCGACCCTCGACAAATTTTCACGGGGCTTTTCTAAACTCGAAATTTTACTTCATGCTTAGCCTGGGACTGGAAACAATCATTCAAAACTTCAAATCGACTAATGCCTGAAATGTACGTAAATAAAAAATTGACTGAATATCATTAAAACCGGGAAAGTCAGAAAAAAGTCATGGAATTATATTCAAATTGACCAAAACACTAACAAAAAAGCCATATGATATTATTAAAATTGTCAAAATCAGCAGGCAAATTACAAAACACGTAAAAATTTATAAAGTTAACTTAAATATTGGCAAAAACAATGAAAACTATTAGAGTGCGGGTTTCCCGCAGAAGAAAGTTAAATTAAAAGGCCAGAGAAAAAATCTTTAGTCAGTTAAATGTCGGAAAAATTTAACATTTCAGATTGTGGCTACCATGTCAGTTTTACTTCAAACAATATTAAACAAAATTTTGAAAACTAGATTATCTTTAAAAACATTTTCAATTATTTAATGTTCTTATCTAGTAAAAATAAATTACTGGCGTACAAAACAATATCGAACTATATTCCAGAATATCTGCTGTTATACAAACAAGAACAAAAAATATACAATTTAGTAATAGCTGAAAAACATAAACATATAAATTCAACATTAAGCAATACACAAAATAAATCAAAGGCCTGCTGGAACATGATCAAGAAAATTGTAGGTAGTGCCAAGACTATCACAATACCTGAATAATAATTTTCAACATTTAGTGAATGATTTTAACTCTTTCTTCAAAAAAATAGGAAATGAAGTAACCAAATCCAATTCTTCTAACAACAGTTCATTATTAAACGATATCCCTATTAACGAAGACTCTATGTTTTTGCAACCTACAACCCCATCTGAAATCATTACTATAACTAACAACTTTAATAATGATAGCAGCTCTGGAATAGACGAAATACCAATGCATATTATAAAGAGATGTATCGAATTTATTGCACTTCCTGTATGTGATATAATAAATACCTCATTTGAAACAGGCATTTATCCTACAAAATTAAAACTTGCTGTATTAACACCAATATATAAAAAAGGAAATCGCAATGAGCTTCAAAATTACAGGCCTATAAGTCTCTTAAACTCCTTCTCAAAAATTTTTGAGAGAGTTATTTATACACGTTTGTATGAATTCTTCAAAACGAACGATTTATTTTCTTGTGCACAACATGGTTTCTTGAAAGGGAGAGGCACTAATACGGCTCTTTTTGAGTATATAAATTGGATATTATCAAACATGGAATCCAAAAATTTAACTTGCGGAATATTTTTGGACTTGTCGAAAGCATTCGACACTATCGACCATTCCGCACTCCTATCAAAATTATTCAATTATGGAGTTAAGGGTGTTGTGCACAACCTAATAAACTCGTACTTAAATAATAGAAGACATTTCACAAAGATTAAAGACCCCCATCATAGCAGTTCAAGTATCCTCTCTCAACCCTTAATAGTAACTAAAGGTATACCTCAGGGAAGTGTACTGGGGCCTTTGTTGTTTATTATTATTATCAACGATATTGCGAATAACATACCAAGAAACTGCAAAATTCTGAACTATGCCGATGATACAAATATTCTCATAGAAGGAAATACATTCGTAGATATTAAGAATGTTGGATCTTTGGGTATGAATGCTATAGAATCATGGTTCAATGAGAATAAACTCAATTTAAATAAAGAAAAGACATCATGTATTTTATTCAAATCTAATCAAGAACTAACAACACCAGAGTCAATAAAATTTAATGAAATCAGCTACAATTTCACAGACAATGCCAAATTCCTGGGTATTATAGTTGACGATACGCTAAGGTTTTCCCAACAAGTAAACCATGTGTGTAACAAAGTAAGCAGTGCTACGTATGGAATGCGCATATTAATGCGATATACTAACTTTGACATAGCAAAACTATTTTACTTCGCAAATGTTAAGTCACGCCTAAGATATGGACTCATATTTTGGGGTGGCTCTGTTAATTTTAATAAGGTTTTCGTTAAGCAAAAAACAGCAATAAGAATCTTATGTAAATTAAAATACAACAGCAGCTGTAGAGGATACTTTCGAAAAGTAAATATACTTACGATGTTTGGTCTCTATGTGTACGAATGTGTAAAATTCTTGTGGCGGCATAAAACATATTTTGATAGTGCTTTCTATGTTTCGCAGTACAGTATGAGAATAGGTGCTCAATACATGCTACCTCAACATAGACTCAATAAATTCGAAACCGGGTGTTACTACAACTGCATAAAAATATTTAATCATCTACCAATAAACATAAAAAGCATTACCAACTATGGCAAGATGAAGCGATATCTCTATGATGTATTATGTAAGATTGAACCATACTGCTTAGTGGATTACTTCTCTTATAGGTTCGATTAATTAATTTTCATTAAGTAATAGCTTCAATAGTCTATTTTGGTGTGACGATTTTGCATACACAGATTTGTAATGTATAAATGTTGTATATGTAAAATATAGAATATTGTATTGTATTGTATTGTATCAAAGCATTCATTTTGAAGTTTCGAACTAGCGATTCCACTCCCAGACTAAGCATGAAGTAAAATTTCGAGTTTAGAAAAGCCCCGTGAAAATTTGTCGAGGGTCGCGCAGCGACCCGAGACAAATTTTCTGGGCTTTTCTAAACTCGAAATTTTACTTCATGCGCCACGCGTATAAAACAGTGATTTAACGAGAAATTTAAAAACACACAAAAAAACATTTATCATGTTATTCCTCAAATTAATTCGAATTATTTTTGACGATTCAAATCCTTTTGTAAGTATTCGAATCCTTTTACAAGGATTCAAATCTTTTTATAAGGATTCGAATCACCCACATTTGGACTCGAATAAGAATCCTCTTAAAAAAATGTAACGAATCCGGATCACGAATCCAGTTGAACTAAAGTATTTGAATGCCTCTTTTGAATCCTCTAAAAGGATTCGAATCCAGGATTCGAATCCTGAATGATTCGACTCCTGCCCAGGAGTATATATTATATATTAAACAAAAAAATGAGCATCGCAAGTGATCCTAACTAATAATGGGCAAGATCGATCTGAAAAAATCGATTACTCGATCTGTGCAAGTAATTTAGCAGTACGATCTTCTTGAGTTGCTAGATCTCTTCGAACGGCTTGTTCTTTTGTAGTGATACGAATAGTCGACACACTAATTAATCGATTATAATATAAAGTAAAAAATTAAAAGCGATTATTAACAGTAGTGGGAGTAATAGATATGCGACAATTGAGAAATGTCTTGTGAGACCTTTTTTTTGCTCTTCACTTTTCATCGATTGTGTATTTGATTTGTTCCTTGCATCAGCGGCAGAAATATATGCAAGACCATGTCGGTCAACATTTTCATTATAAAAATATCTCACCTCAAAACAAAGTACTCGATTATTTACATATATCGACTATTCTCGGCCCCAATTTTTTTATCGGTCTGATCGATTCTTAAACTGATCGATCATTGCTTGATCGATCCTCGAGATACTTGATCTTGCCCGTCACTAGTGGTCTTGCCCATCACTTAAGGTGTTGGAGGTGCTGATTTGTCTCGGAATTTCTGATGCTTTTTTCAAATTCACGCATTCCAGCTCGCACTCCTCGCATGCGCGCAATCAGTTCAGTAATAAGTGTATTGTGCAACTAGAACTACAATGATATAAAGTATGGGTGTCCCACAAGGCAGTGTGCTGGGTCCCCTCCTTTTTATTATATATACCAACGACTTAATAAAAAGTGACGATACGGAAAATATACATATAACATCCTACGCAGACGACACAATGATCCATGTAGTAGCGAGCACTTGGAATGAAGTGTACAATAAGGCAACGGAAACTATAAACAAATTAAAAAAAGTCTATGATCACAATTTACTTAGCTTAAATTTAGAAAAAACCAAATGCATCTCCTTCACCTCATACAAGAATACATTACCTAGTTTTAACGAAATCATAATTCATAAACCGCAGTGTGAAAAAAACTGTAATTGCTCACGAATTAACAGAGTACAAACAATTGCTTATCTGGGGATACGAATTGACCAACACTTAAGATGGGATTCCCAAACGGCACATGTCACTATAAAAATAAGAAGCTTCGTTTACTTATTTAATACAATAAAAAACGTGACTAGAGGGGACACACTAAAGATGGTATACTATGGGTTTGTGCAATCTACTATCACCTACGGCATATCAGTATGGGGAGGCTGCCTAAAAACACATCGAGACCAAGTTGAAATAGCGCAAAAATTGATATTAAAAATGATGCTAAAAAAGCCATACAGGTACCCAAGTGCTAAAGTGTTTGAGGATTCTGGTGTTCCGGACCTAAATAAACTATACATCACTGCGATTGCAAAATACATATTTAAAAACAAAACTAACTCATCAATATTATACATGCATACACATAACTACCAGACCAGTATTGCAGAAAATAACTTTGCATATAATAAAAAAATTAAAAAGACGATAAGAAGATCAGACATATTATATTACAATGCCAAAGTCTATAATTACTTAACAAAAGAATTGAATATCAAAAACATTCATAACTACAACGAATTTAAATGCAAGTTGAAGAGACTATTGAAAGATGTTGATCCCGATGTTGCCTTAAAAATTTTGGGAAGGGAAGCGTAATAGTTAGGTTAATTTTATTATTATATTACTGTGTTAGCAAACTAATTTTGTTTTTTCATTTTTCTTCTTATTTCTTTTTTATTTTTTCTCTTCTTGGATTTTTATATGTTATCTTATTTACTAGTTAATAAGAAAAATAATAATGAAGTCTCCTCCGTCTCTACAAGCTATTAGCTTCGAGACAAGGAAGCTACTAAATTACAATACTTTGGAATAAGCGTTTATTTTATTTTAATTACCATACTCTGTTATATAATTGTATAAGTTATTGGGAAAATAAATGTTTATGAATAAAAAAAAAAAATTGTTTACAAAATCGCATAATGATAAAAGAGACATGTTTAGGATGTCTTGCAAATTCAAAACATTCTTATATTCTAGAATTACGACTTAATCACAGGTCTAATCAATAATTAGTGGTTGATTAAAGCTAATCAGTCGGAGTGCAAATAGGCCTTAGACAAGCTAACAAACATTTACCAAATAAACAAAAATGTAAAATTCCAAACGGGACATTTATAAGTGGTATTTAACTTAAATTTTAAAACTATGTTTAAAAGATAATTGTCCCCCTCAAAAATTGCTTTCTGAATCCGCTTCTGATTGTTTTTATACATGTTTTATCTAATACAAAAAAATCATATTACCTTAAAAGAAATAAGTGTTTATAAAGAAGATTAAGTTCTTTGAAAAACACTATTTCTTCTGGTGCAAATTGATTTTGTGAATTGTTTTTCTCCATTTTTACTTTTTGAACCACGTATATTGTATTACATACAGGGAGTTTTAAGTTTTTGGCACTAATAAATATATATGTTCCTAGAGCGACTAGTATAAATTGTACAACATTTATACGTAACCATAGCTACACTAATTTATATTATTATTCTCCAATTAATTTCATGAAACTGTTACATCTTGATGTTCAACAATATGTAGGTATATTTATGCTTAGTCCAAACGAATTTATAAAATGTATCAAAAATATATTATAATACGTCTCCTTAATTTTATGTATGTTTGTGTATGTATGTAAGCATTGTTTTTTTGTTTGTTTAAATTTACACTTAGTCTAAGTAGTCTTATATATTTTCCCTGTAAATGGATGTTAATTTCTGTTGGGAAATAAAATTATTATTATTATTATTATTATTAATACTATTAAGTATGTAGGTACGTAATTTTTTCGAGATTTTTTGAGGGAATACAAATTCTGGCGCTAAAATATTTGTGAAAATTTGATTAAAAAAAATCACTGACTCTTTACGTTACGTGTAAAAACAAATTAAATCACTTATTTTCGTTAGACAAATTTTTTGGAGCCGTCCAACTTAAATTAATATTTTAGGGAAACATTTATTTTAAAGAAAGTTTTAACTTTGAGCGCTTGTATATAACACAATTGTATTAGTATAGACACAAAAATTATTACTTATAATTATAAGTCATTTGAGACTGTAATGAAAATCTATGTTAAAAAGTAAATAATAAATAAATCGCAAAAATGTACGTCAACTCAAATAAAGCACATTTAATTCTAAGTAGGCCTTTTACAAATTATTCCTATCTTAAACATTTTATATTGTTTTTTTAATTTTGCTAAGAAACCTTTAGCTTCGAACCGGAATTGAAACGAAAACTGGAATTTTCCGGTTAAAAATAACGTATAGGTTTTGAATTGTAATTCACGTGATTTGTTTTACTAATAATAGTAAAACAAACCAAGTGAATTTTAATTAAAAACATATAAATTAGTAGGAATCAATGAGAAAGAAGGTAATGAGGATTAATAACGTTTATTTAAACGTTATTTTTGACAGTTATAATACTATTATTAACATTTCAAAAATTTGAAAACGAATCACTTGAAGATGAACCGAAATCGGAAAAAACGAAACAGGACCGATATACCTACCTATTAATTTATCGATAAATTCATAAATTCAGATTTTGTTGTATTTTTCTAGTTAAGTTAATTTAATAATATTTTAGACATAATTCAGCATGCATGCGATATTATTATTGTTAGTTTCTTTATTTTAATATATTTGTCCAGTAGTAATATAATTTTTGTAAAATTGTAAAAGTTTAGACGTTTATTCAATAAATAAATAAATTAAAAAAATTAAAAAAATTAATATTCGGAGACTTGTCTCAATGAGACTAAATTTTTGCAGAAAGTTGATATTAATTGTAATTGATTTTAATTTTTTTTTAAAGTAATGGTTTGAATCCCTAATTAAAATGTTCAAATGATCAGATAAAGTCAAAATTTAATCGATTTTGAATTGAATATTGATTAACCTTTTTTAAAACTTAAATATTCCTCACTCAAGGTGACATTTCGTGCAAAATAATTGACTTATCTTGTTTTTAACAAACTTTGGCATTTTTTATTTTGTCTTGTGATCATAAAGACTTTTGTTGGACAACCCTTAGCATACACTTTTCGGCGTTGTTTACCGAACTAAGGCTTTAATACGCATTATGTGATGTTATAAAAAAAAAAATACAAAGAGTATTTAAATTTTTGGCGCTCCAATATATTTCAAAATTTGTGTCAAAACATAAAATAAAATACTATTTGTATTTGTTTATAACATGTGTTTTTACATGTTATAAACAAATCCAAATAGTATTTTATTTTATGATTTGGCGAGACAGTATTTTGCTAAATATTTGTCAAAAAATAAAACAAAAATACATGCTATAAAAAATAGAAATTAAAAAAAGGTATAACGGTCTGTAGGGTCTTCTAAAATTTAATTTTTCTGGGTTTTATTTATTTTCAAATGCTTTTAAATATGACAACGTTGTTGGAAATAACTTATTTCTGTGAAAAACCGTTTCTAACATTTATAAAATGAATGCTTTAGAATTTTTGAGAACATTTTGTATACCTATCAGCTTTCCTAAAACAAAGAATGGATGAATTTAATAATCCTCATTATCTTCTTTCTCATTGATCACTTGGTAAAACATTCCTACTAATTTATAGGTTTTTTATTAAAATTCACTTGGTTTGTTTTACTAATATTAGTAAAACAAATCACGTGAATTATAATTAAAAACCTATATGTTTTGTCTTGTAAGTATTCACTTTCTGGTACATCTTAAATAATAATTTATTTTCAACTTTCACTTTCTGGTACATCTTAAATAATAATTTATTTTCAAATGCTTGTAAATATGGCCAACATTGTTGGATATAACTTATTTTTGTGAAAAACTGTTTCTAACATTTATAAAATGAATGCTTGAGAATTTTTAATAATTTTATAAATATAAATGCTCAAACGTACGAAAAAAAAAAAATATTATTTGCCGCTTTTCAGAATTTAAATGTTCGGATGTAATAATATAGAAATTATAAAAAAATGACAATCATTTTAGTTTTTTTTTAATTTAGTTATTATCGACCTACCAAGTTTCATTTTATTTTATTTATCAAAATAGACTACATTTTGACTACTTTTGTGCTTAGTTGTTGCTGGTTGCAAGTTAGCTACTGTCTATTTCACAAGTTTCCATTTTGGCCGTGATTCTTAGTACTTGTTCCGAAACTCGTGGTCACCTTGGTTTCCTTTATTCACATTAGGCACACTCGACAATATTACCAACAAATCCAAGGCAGTGAGTGAATCGTTGATTTTTTTATCCAATGTTTCTAGAAAGGTATAGAATAAATCTAAAATATCAAAATACAATTTTCGCATTACTAATATTAACCCATTAACGGCCAAGCAGTTATAGAGTTGACTCTAAAAGTTGACTTTAGCTAAAATTCTGCACTTGTTTTTATGATTTCAATGAATAACTTATTGTATTACGTACTTTGAATTTTTCTTTAGAATATACATAATGTATACGCTGTAAAGTATCAAGTATCCCTCGATTTCATATAAAAACGTGCAATATGAAGTTTAGAAGGAGTGTTTGGTGTTTGGTTTGGTCGCTCCGCGAAGCGGAGCGGCCAAACCAAATTTTCAGGCTTTTCTAAACTCGAAATTTTACTTCATGCTTAGCATGGGAGTGGAAAACACTCGTTTAAAGCTTCAAATTGGATTCTTTTAATAAACTGAGCATCGGAAAATGTGCAACGTATGCATATGGATACTTCAAAGAAAAATTCTCGTTATGATAATGTTCGGTGTTACATAAAACTCTCTGTATGTAATGTCTATTGTTTTTACTTGAAACGTCAAAAATTTACGATTTCTTTCTTGGTCCAGGGCTATTTTTTAGACTCTATAAAATTGCTGGCACATACAGATACATCTTGTATATTTAAATTATTTATACATACAGTGAATGTTTCTTTTAAGTGTACATATTCCAATGCAGGTGTTGTGAAATTTCAGGCATTCATTGCTTTTTTTAAAAGCGTTTAATTTAAAGTTTGGTACGAGTGTTTCCACTCCTAGATTAAGCATGAAGTAAAATGTTGAGTTTAGGAAAGCCTGAAACCATATTTTCAGGCTTTTTTGAACTCGAAATTTTACTTCATGCGTCACGCATATAAACCATAGATATATTGTGAAATTAAAAATGTACTGCAAAATCAGTATTAAATATGTACTACTTTAGCAGTATTAAAAAAATTCTGCTAAAGTAGTACATACAAGAATATTCTGAAGTTCAGAATATTTTAGTGTTTTATAGGCCTAGCACATGTCAAATTGCGAGTTTAAAAAAGCTTAAAAGTTTGGTTTGGTTTCAGGCTTTTCTAAACTCGAAATGTTACATCATGCTTAATCTGGAAGTGGAAACACTCGTTGGTAGTTTCAAATTAAACTCTTTAAAAGAAACAACGAATGCCTCTAAATAAATGCCAAATTTTGTTAAAAAGATGGAATGTGAATTACTTTCACGTAAAGGTAAAACATTTACATTTTATTTCTTAATCTAGGGCTCTTTTTTGGACTATATAAATTGTTTGGACTATATAAATTGTCTGTATGTGCTTACAAATATTTACAATTAGAGAATTAATGAATACATATTTTAAAAAAAATAAGCCGCATAGTTTCACTAAACTATGAACTATAAATTTTTTTTATTCAAACGAATATTTTATGCTGTTTATTTTGAATAGAAGTTCATTATTTATTAGTTACAGTTACTGGGAATTATCTCGTGGCAGAAATAGAAATTTCATTCCGAAATTACTGACAATTTTATTATTAGAGAATAAAGTATGACGTTATAAACGTTTAAAATCCCTATTTACAAAGCCATTGGCTCTACTAGGAAGAACGGATATGAAAAGGATCTAATTATGCAAAAGCACGATTGCTTGTAACAAGGGTGCCATAAATTGGTCCATTGATGTAATTGTTATGAAAGTACAAGCGTGAATCAGAATTTCAACCAGATGCAAGTATAAATATTGAGCGTTTTTTTTATTGTTGAATAAACTGTCGATTTCTTTTATTTACAACTGTCGCAACACATTATTGATTACTTTTAAGTATATAAATAAAATAATTGATTGTAAACACGACTTGGTTTGCTTCACTATTTAATTTTTTTTAATAGTTTCGGCTTCTAGTTATTATCAGGAATGTATTTTTTTTTGCAGAATATAGACCCACTAAGCAAAACAATTAGATAATGTTTCATCAACATTAAAACAACGTTTAATGCTGCTACAATGTTGATATAACATTATTTGCAAGATAAATTCAAATTCAAAACTATTTGAATTCGAGATAATAAGCTTACGCTTCTTATAGTTTGCACACTTTTATATATAACATTATTTGTTTGTTTTTTGCTCAGTGGGAAAGGTATATCATTAGTGCGTTCTCAGAGGATATCTTAGCTCTTGTTGAAGATAGAAAACAAAAAACAGTAACTTCATCAAAGTAATGTAATAAAAATGTGTAATATTTATTAACGTGTGATAAAACAGAAGCAGTATATTTTGAATTTATCTTGAAATCAGTGATTTATACGCGTGGCGCATGAAGTAAAATTTCGAGTTTAGAAAAGCCCAGAAAATTTGTCTCGGGTCGCTGCGCGACCCTCGACAAATTTTCACGGGGCTTTTCTAAACTCGAAATTTTACTTCATGCTTAGTCTGGGAGTGGAAAACACTCGTTTATAGATTCAAATTGAACCATTTTACGCGCCCAAACCAAATTTTCAGGCTTTTCTTAACTCAAAATTTTACTTTATGCTTAACCATGGAGTGGATATACTTGTTAGTAAATTTAAAATGTTTTATTTAATACTTGTTCTGCTGCTTACTTTTTTTTCAAGAAATAAGAGATTGTATTTAATATTTCCTTATTTCAAATAAAAATTCATTAAAATTATTATAATTTTCTTTCTCGTATTGAATATTTAATTCACTTCCTATTGATATCCGTACTCACGTTACACACAGGTGTCCATAAAATTACTGTACACACTTTCTTCGGCTATCGGAATTATCTGTATGATCTCGAAGGTCGACAATTCGTGCAAAATTACATTAAAAGTCAATGAGGTAACGCCTTCCGCGTTTACTGTCTTACTGCGGAGAAATACCTTTCGACGTTTTTACTGTTACTACTTAATTGCTGTTATGTTTTTATTAGCAGTGCACTGTTTTTTTATTGCTTTTATAACGGTTTATATGCATTATTAATTTGTTGATTGTTTTCCGAAGAAATTGCAACAAATATAAACGGTGTGGATTAAAGGAATTTTTATGGCTTTGTTAATTAGCATAATGTCAAACGGAATCAACCATAAATCAAGAAAAATATAGAATTGTGTTTTGAAAACCCGATATGTACACTTCTGTGCAATAAAATTAAGCACAAGTCCTATAACTATTTTTTACAATATTCTAGTTGTATAATTCAGGTCTGTGTTAATTGCCTTGCAGCAGTTTGAATAAATGATAAATTACCATAACTTGAAAATAACACCTTTATTAAAAAACCAAAACTATGACTGTTTGAAAAACAAAGCTCGAAATAAAGACAACAAAGCCGAAATAGAAAAACCATCTTCTATTTTAGTTAGAATTGTACTTTTTGAATTTTTGTCTAAATGAAATAGCATTTTGACATTAAGGAAATTGACATATTTACATATTTTCGTAACTAGAAGACTCATCACGTCCGTTTTAAACTATAACATATTTTATTGCACAGAAGTGTACTTAACAAAGATAGAAAAGTCTTTGTTCGATAGCCAATTTGTGGATTTTGTTTTATTTGTGAACTAAACTCGAAATTTTACTTTATTTGTTTTCAATGTAATGTATTAAATAAAAGAAAAATAAATATATATATATTATTATTATATATTTTATTATTGTATTATTTAAATGTAAATAATAAGGACGCTTGATTTTTAAATGTAAATAAAACAAGTTGTGTGTGAGATATCCACTATTTTTTTTAATTTGGGCCGGTATTCCTGAAATTGATCGAACGATCGGTCGCCCGCCAACTGTCAAATTCACATGTTGAATCCCTATCTACGTGGCAGATTTTATACGACCGAATCATACGACCAATTTCGGGAATACCGGCCTTGAAAGTGTATCTAATGGCAATGAGTATGGAATAGAATGTCGTTCAAATGTCCGCCGCGGCTTTGCTTGGTGGCACGTATTCGGGAGGTCCAATTTTCGATGACTTTGTTGGATAAATCTGGCTGAATTCGCTCAATGGCGTTCGTTATGTTGACTTTGTAGCCATCAATAATTTGCGGTTTATTCGCATAGACCTGTGATTTAAGATAGCCCCAAAGGAAGAAGTCTAAAGGCTTTAAATCACACGATTTGGTCAGTTCACGTCGCCACCGTGCGAGGGTACCATGCCTTCAAATCGCTCGTGCAGAATGTCCATCATGGAATGCGCTGTGTGGCACGCAGCGCCGTCCTGTTGAAACCACATGTTGTTAGTATTCTTATCATGCAGTTTAGGCCACAAGAAGTTGCTTTTCATCGATCTGTAGCGCTTGCCGTTCACGGTTATGGCAGACCAAAATCCGCACCAAACATTATTTACTGAACCGGTTGACTCAAATTTGGCTGCCACAGGTCGAATAGTGAACTTGGCAGGACGGTTCTGGCTACGATAAAAATCACGTAATGCGCGGAACGTTTCTCGAGCTGGGCACTGATTTTTAAAATAAAATTTGACGATTTGCAGACATTGTTCAACGATATAACCTTCCACGATAATTTGCTATACACTACTGAATAATTTACAACAAATTTGAGAGATGTTTCTTAAATCACACGATTTGGTCAGTTCACGTCGCCACCGCGCAAGGGTACCATGCCTTCAAATCGCTCGTGCAGAATGTCCATCAAGGAATGCGCTGTGTGGCACGCAGCGCCGTCTTGTTGAAACCACATGTTGTTAGTATCCTTATCATCCAGTTTAGGCCACAAGAAGCTGCTTATCATCGATCTGTAGCGCTTACCGTTGACGGTTATGGCAATGCCAGTTTCGTTGTGGAAGAAGTATGGACCAATGGTTAAGCCAGAGCAAAATCCACTCCAAATATTATTTACTGAACCGGCTGACTCAAATTTGGCTGCCACAGGTCGAATAGTAAACTTGGCAGGACGGTTGTGGCTAGGATAAAAATCACGTAATGCGCGGAACGTTTCTCGAACTGGGCACTGATTTTTAAAATAAAATTTGATGATTTGCAGACGTTGTTCAACGATATAACCTTTCATGATAATTTGCCATACACTACTAAACAATTCACAACAAATTTGAGAGATGTTGCTTAAACAACATGAAAGATATAATCTGAAAAAGTTCGAGCGTCGATAATGAAAGACCCTTTATATCTCTGCAGGTACAAAATTCATAAATAAAGATATTTATA
Organism: Philonthus cognatus; assembly: GCA_932526585.2. Taxonomy (NCBI): domain Eukaryota; kingdom Metazoa; phylum Arthropoda; class Insecta; order Coleoptera; family Staphylinidae; genus Philonthus; species Philonthus cognatus. The sequence goes on along the minus strand of OW052247.1, from coordinate 48,216,921 downwards.
CCTACAGAGTATTTTTCTTTTAAGTCTATGTACGTATCCCGATGTATACTCTGTAAATATTTAGGGATTTGTTGTTTTTATAACAGCGTTCAATTTCAAGCTTCTAACGAGTGTTTCCACTCACAGATTAATTTGCATGTAAAACACTGAAATATTGTGAAGTTCAAAATATACTGCTTTTGTTAATAAATTTTACAAATGTTTATTTAGTCTAATCAAAATTCGAGCACCTGAAGCATTTGCTTTGGGATATGAAGGTATACTTAAACCACACCACGGTTGTTGAAAAAACGTTTTTTTAAAATTTTAATTAAAACAAACAGTTCTTTTTACAATACGTGTTTTTTTTTTGAAACAACGTTTAAAACATTAACAATTAAAAACATGTTTAAAACGTGAACATACAGGGCATTTTTCTTTTGAGTATACATATAGCGATAATTAAAGCGTTTATAAAATTTGCGGGAATTCGTTGTTTCAAAGCGGTTAATTTGAGGCCTTTAACGAGTGTTTTCCACTCCCAGACTAAGCATGAAGTAAAATTTCGAGTATAGAAAAGCCTAAGAATTTGAATTGGCCGCGTAGCAAAGCCTCCGGAGCGGCCAATCCAAATTAGGCTTTTCTAAACTCGAAATTTTACTTCATGCGCCACGCTTAAAAACATTAATTTATAGTGAAGTTCAAAAAATAGACACATGCAACAACGATTATAGGCAACCTAATATACGTTAGAGTTATTGGGTTGCCTATAATCACTGTTTTAAACAATTTGTTCAGTGCAGGATTTGACTTACGTTTTATTGACATCTACATATTAGATTGCTAAAGCCGTATATTTTAAACTTTACGATATTTCAGTATTTTATATGTATGGCGCATGAAGTAAAATTTCGAGTTTAGAAAAGCCTAATTTGGATTGGCCGCTCCGCTTCGCTACGCGGCCAATTCAAATTTTCAGGCTTTTCTAAACTCGAAATTTTACTTCATGCTTAGTCTGGGAGTAGAAAACCCTCGTGGAAAGATTCAAATTAAGATCTTTTAAAAAAACAACGTCTGTCGTAAAATTTACAGTGTATGCATATGTATACCTGAAAAAATATCGCTGTATTTAAAAATCACATTTATGCACACACTGTTGTAATATTTTATTGTAATAACATGTTATGTTTAATAATGTAATTTCAAATATCTTCAACAATTTAGCTAACATTTAAAAACGTAAACAAAAAATCTTAATAAAGTAGTATAAAATTTAATTTAGCAAATTTACGATAAAAAAAACGTTTTAAACAAATTTAATGTTTTAAACAAATTTACGATTTAAAACATGTTTAAAACAAAACCGTTTAAAACACGACAGTTGCTTTTAAACATGTTTAAAACACTCTTTTAAACATAACAAGCCTGACTTAAAGGAATGAATCCCTGTATACAAACAATTAAACCAAGGGCGTAGCCAGGGGGGATATGGGGGGTTCAGACCCCTACGAAAGTATTAATTTTTTGTATGTAAAAGCTCCTGAAAGAGCAACAACAATATTTTTAGGAGTAAACCCTCCAGAAATGTTTACAAGGTGGGGGGGGTTATATCGTTTACTCCCGATTTTTTTTGTAGCTACGGCCATGTATTAAACATTATTTTTTTGTAAACACACTTTATCAACAACTAATACTCAATAAAGTATTAACATATGGACAGAAAGGCCAATGGTCAATTTATATTTTAATAATCAATATAATAATTATGCTAAAATATAATATATAAAATTACGAAAATGTTATTCGTGAAAATGCAAACTATGTCTTAACTAATAAGACAACTATAAGAAGCGTAAGCTTATTTTCTCAAATTCAAATAGTTTTGAATTTGAATTTATCTTGTTTATGCTAAAATGTATAAAATTACGATAATGTTCGTATTATTATATTGATATTTTGTTACATTTAATTATTAATATAAATGTTATTGCAGTTGTTTTTATTAAACAGATTTAACAGAGCATTAAGTAAAATATTTGAATATAAGAGAAGAGTATGGATGAGGGGAAATAGAAATGTTATGATGCATTTTGTAATATTTTATTCCCAGAATCTATAGAAACTTCAAGAGTTACTTTGTTCCTAGAATTTGATATCTAAGATGGAATTAAGTGGCATTTCATAAAATATTATTTTTATTTATGAAAATATTTCTCTCGCTTGTAATATTTATAACGCGTTTCATTTTGCTCTATTTGAAAATTCCAAGAACTGTATGCAAATAAATAACAATTTGTTCAATTTGCTGTTCGATTTGGAAGCGAATGATTTTAATGAATATTATTTTGTGACTTTTAAATAAGATTTTATTATTATACAGGTATTTTTTTTAAAGTATACATATTCTGATGTATAAAAGCGTTCAATTTAAAGCATCTAACGAGTGTTTCCACTCCCAGATTAAGCATGAAGTAAAATTTCGAGTTTAGAAAAGCCTAAAAATTTGGTTTGGTCGCGTAGCGCGAAGCGCGGAGCGACCAAACCAAATTTTTAGGCTTTTCTAAACTCGAAATTTTACTTCATGCGCCACGCGTATAGAACACTGATTTCAAGTGAAGTTCAAAATACACTACTTAAGTTTGATCTTACGTTAATAAGTTTAACAGATACATATATTTAATTTCTTACCTTTACTGTTATTTCATTTAAAACTATCAAACATTAGAAATCTAGCGTAATTACATCTTAAATTTGATTTTTTTCTGCAGTATCTATAAAAAACTGGAAAACGAAATCGTACATACTGTTGAATGCACCTTTGTAAAGAAAGATTTGTAATTTTTTCTATTTATTTCTGTTTTACAATACATTTACTAGGATATCGTGCGATATTGAATTTTCGAAAATTTGAAAAAAAAAGAACTGATATACGCTTGACCTAGGTTGACATCCTAGATCAAGCGTAAATCAGTTTGTTTTCAAATTTCCGGAAATTTAATATCTCACGATATCCTAGTAAATGTATTGTATTGTAAATCAGTTTATTTTAGTAAATAAATAAATGAAAAAAATTATAAATATTCCCAAAGGAATCTTTTACAATGTGACCTAATTAGTTTTTTATTATATGCTGTCGTTATTGCAGAAAAATATAATTTAAGACATTATTGTGCCAATTTAGAGATATTTAATATTTGTTCATTGAACAACCATGGAACATTTGTATGAGACGATTTCTAAGTTTGTACCTTCTTTAAAGTATATTTATTTTATTTAAATACACTGCTCCAAGAAATTAGTGCCCCATCCTACAATTTCTTAAAATCTCAACTGTTTAAGTTGTGCAAATTACTTGTATTTTACTTATATTTTATGTGTGTAAACAAATGCAACCTGTCAAAATAAGTTCTTCCTTATTCCAAAATTTATAAAAATAGTACACATTTCTTAAATTTTCGAGAAATTGCACGTAGTACGTTATTTTCCTAGAGCAGTTTTGCAAATTTCTTTTATTTTACTTACATTTTATGTGTGTAAACAACTACAACCTGTCAAAATAAACAGAACGTTCAAAGCGTTCTTCGTTATTGCGAAATTCACAAAAATAGTACACTTATTTCTTGAATAATTTTCTCACTTATCACTTGGTGAAACATTTTTAAATATTGATAATTTAAACCTCAGGGAAGGCCTAGAAATAAATAGGGCAATAAAAGACGGAAAACGCCTCGTCAACGACAATGAGGAGATTTGGAATTCCCCAATCTTAAAATCCCTTATTACCTGACTATATATAAGCTTGTCGGTATCTTTTGTAATTCACTCCTGATAATGCTGTAAAACGCGATACTAGTCGAGAAAATAGTAAAGTAAAAAATTGTGAAACAAACCAAGTGTAATTTAATTTAAACCTTCATTATCAATAATAGTACACTTTCTTAAATTTTCAAAATTCTTGGAGCAGTTTATAACAAAAAAATAAGGACGTAGTTAAGACGATAATATGCCGAGTCTTCTACGATTAGATCGTGGTTAACTTCATCTAAAAACAATTTATTAAACAACTAACATGGTATAAAGAAAATTAACCATAAAGAAAAATTGAGTTTGTCAATAATTTGCATGATATATTTAATTAATTTCTCACTTAACCCGTGGTGAAACATTTTTGAATCTAATTCTGGATATTTAATTAAGACACTTGGCTTGTTTCACTAATTTAAACACAAATTAGTGAAACAAACCAAATGTTTTAATTAAATATTCAGAACTAACATGATTCTTACAGTTATGTCCGAAGAAAATTCTCAAGCTTTTAAAACATTCCAACCTCTATCGGTTCATATTTCAATATGTCTTATTAAAATGATAAATACAACAGCACGAAAAATCTATCCTTTTGTATGGGAACTCGCCAAGGGATAGTTTTAAGTAATTAAGCAAACAAAACGGGGGAAAAAAAGCGTCCAGTCAGGTACGAAACATTAATATTTCCACCCCATGCCAGGAAGGGACATTTTGGAGGAGACGCGACCCTTTCGCCGGTAATATATGACCGGGCATGGGCATTTAGGGTCTGAAGGAAGTGATGTTCGGTTGGTGAGGGTCAGGGGGTCACTAGTGGTAAAAGTTCGCTGAAAACCGGTACCCTCTTTTTCGGGACATTTTTCTACTGACCACGCAGAAAGAAGCGCCGAGGAGGATCCTACGAACTACCGGTTTTCCCTTTTTTCCATGGCATATGGTCAGCTGGAATTTCCCACCTTTCTTACTACGACTATTTTTGTGCGTGTGATTATTTTAATATCCCCTAGTGATCATTACATTTGCATGAATAGAAAGGGATTTCACATCTTACATTATAAAACCTGTATTTTTTTAATTTTTTTTAATCGTAAATATACAGAATCGAATTATTTTCTTGCAAATTGCATAAATCAATATTGAAACAATTATTCTCATATTCCGGGTTAAGCAGAGGAACAGTTAACCTATTAATGCAATACGCAACATTATTTATTTTTTGTTAATTAAATTACTAAATAAGTTAATTTAATACATAATATTATTTGACTTCACTTAGGAATGTGTGTGGAATAATGTAAATATTTTGTTATTTAAATATTTTTACTATTACTCATTTTAAAAAAGTATTCTGAAGTGTGTTTCTAGCTTCACAATACTTTAGTATTTTATACGCCTGGCGCATGAAGTAAAATTTCGAGTTTAGAAAAGCCTGAAAATTTGGTTTGGCCGCTCCGCTTCGCGGAACGACCAAACCAAATTTTCAGGCTTTTCTAAACTCGAAATTTTACTTCATGCTTAATCTGGGAGTGGAAACACTCGTTCGAACTTCAAATTGAATGCTTCTATAAAATCGACGAATGCCTGAACATTTTAACCAATAATCTTTACAAATTACAAACATTTGTTTGAAGTTTTGTAATGTGTAAGGATAATTTCCTTATATTTATATATTATTATGATTTGCTTGAAAAAAAAAAGAAATTAGTAATTTTCTTGAATGTATGATCAAATTATTAAAAAAATATTCAATGATCAAAAAGTGATAGAAATCAAGTAATTTTAAATTAATTTAAATTAAAAAAAAAATATCTCTATAATATTTTCACATAAACAATTATCTTTAAACATTACAAAAAAGAAATTAGTAATTTTCTTGCATGGATGATTAAATTATTAAAAAAATATTCAATGATCAAAAAGTGAAAGAAATCGAGTAATTTTTTTTTTTAAATTTAATTTAATTTAATTTATTTACGGAATCTCCAGTTTACAATAGATTAATACATATACATCTTAATACAATAAATTGACTAAACAAAAACAAAATCTAAATATGCCAAACAAAATTTAAACTTATAACCCTACAGAAATATTTTATTTCAAAATATATTGCATATTGATCCCAAATAGTTCAAAACGTAACAATATGAAACAAGCTCCTTCCCACCTTCAAGTTACAATAAATAGATTAATTAATCAAACCCTCAACCTTCAATCGATCAATTAATTATACAACCAATAAATTAATATATATATATAAATATAATATGAATATAAATATAAAATATATGACAAAACTTAATAAAAGGAACAGTCCCAAACTCACACAAGATATCACAGCGATGTCAATAATACAAATTATCACAGATGGAACATAAATAGTATATGACGAATACATATTGAATAACAAACCACCAATATATATCTGTATATAAAAGGATAAAATGGTATCTTAACATGTACAACAAATGCAAATTATCACAGATTGAACATGTAGTGTAAATTTTAAATTAATTTAAATTAAAAAAAAAACTGTCTCTATAATATTTTGACATAAACAATTATTTTAAACACGCTTTTTTATGTGTAAAATAAGGTGTAAATTTTATAATATGTAACGATAATTTTCTTATATTAGTATTATAATAATAATAATAATAGACGTATTTATATATTTATTCTAGAGATTGTTTAAAAATAAGGTATTAGTAATTTTCTTGCTATTGCATGTATGAATTAATTATAAAAATTATATTCAATGGCAAAAATTAAAACATATCAAGTAATTTCATTTTCATTTAAATTTAAAGAAAATCTCTATAATATTTTCACATAAACAATTATCTTTAAACATTACAAAAAATGTGCTTTTGCAATGTGTAAAGTAATGTGTAAATTTCATAATGTATAACGATAATTTTCTTTTATTAAAGTAATATAGAGATTTGTTTGAGAAAAAGTTTTCTTAAGTATACATATCTCGATGTATACACTGTAAATTTTCAGTTATTCGTTGATTTTATGAAAAGCATTCAATTTGAAGCTTCTACCAAGTGTTTCAACTCCTTGTTTAAGCATGACGTAAAAAAAGCGACTCGAAACGCCCAAATTCAAATTTTCAGGCTTTTCTAAACTCGAAAACTTACTTCATGCGCCTCGCGTACAAAACTCTAAAATATTGTGAAGTTCAAAATATACTGCTTAGATATGCTTATATACGATTATGATTCAACTCAGCTTGATTTTATGTTTGATCTCACATTAATAAATTTTATATTAAAAATTATGATTGTTTCAATGAAAAAATCAAGTTTAAGGGTATTTTCTATTTTAACATTAAATTATATTATAATCATGTCGTGTAAATATCCCCAGTAGAAATGCATCTTGTAGCAATATTGTGTCAATTTTTATATCTTGTATATTCATTGAATCTCTTATTACAAGTGCATATAATATAGACACAATCTTGAACGCGAATAATGTTACAATAATAATATTCAATCTAGATACAATAATGTCGATATCCAGAATAAAAATAATGAATATTTAAGCTGCGTACAATATAGACACAATATATATTGCAAATATTGACACATTATTTGTAATAAATATTGAAATTCATGATAGAGTCAAGATTGTGTCGACAATATTGTATCAAATTGATACAATATTGTATCAACATGACACAATAATATGTCAATCTTGAATAATTATTTGTTTTAAAGTTGTTCTTCAATATTTTGTCAACCTAGTGTTGGTTTCACATTCCAATATTGCTACGAGATTGTAGAATTAAAATTCAATATTGTGTCAACATTGCTACAAGATGTAATTTCTACTAGGAACATGATTTTGTTGAAGCAGTAAATTATAAATAGTCGAATAGAACAAAACAGTTCGTGAGACATGAGACCATGATGATAAAAACTCTCATAAAGTCACTGTTTAATACATAATTTTGCTTCTACCGATATATCCTGGTAAATCGTAAAATCCTACATTTACTGGTAATTTGTCGATTTTTTACTGGTATTGAGGTAAATTAAATAAAGTTTTTTTTGCGAGAAAATGTGATGTGTCATAATATTACCGTGTTATTAATGTTATAGAGCTTCACACTAAATCAGTGTCCTATACGCGTGGCGCATGAAGTAAAATTTCGAGTTTAGAAAAGCCTGAAAATTTGGTTTGGTCGCGTAGCGCTACGCGCTACACGACCAAACCAAATTTTCAGGCTTTTCTAAACTCGAAATTTTACTTCATGCTTAAACATGAGATGGAAACTCTTGTTAAAGGTAGTTCATTAAATACTATTAATTATTCATGCATTTAATGAATTTCACCGCTAAAACGACGATATTGTGATTTACTGATCAATTATTGGTAAACCGATTGAGATTAACAATTTACCCGAATTACCGATAGTTGAAAAAGTCGTATAATTTACTATCCTAATACATAATCACAAGTATCGTTGCCTCAAAAATAAAAATCATTTAATACATACTAAAATATCCCTGACAAATAATAGTTAGGAATATGCTAGTACGTATTAAATATTTTTTTTTTAAACTATGGTGATTTAATTATGTTTTTAATAATCCTTTTTGTATTTCTTCCATGACAATTTCATAATTTCTTAAAACATGACTTATTGCCATTTGTGCAAATACAGAATAGCACCAGGCTACAAACTGATTAAATTATTTTATACATGTAATTTTGTTTTGCTAAAAAATGTGCAATTTAAGGAATTTTTAACAACAAATAAAATTATAAAGCATTCATTTCTTTGAAACGTGTTTATAGATAATGATTAATCAGTGTGGAATTATTTGATAAAATATCGGAAGTCATGTTTGCACTTAAATTTGATGAATCACTTAAAAAATACCTTTAATTAAATTCGTCGCAAAATGTTATAACATTGATACATTTTGTAAATAACCTAATTTGTATTAATCAATTTAATAACAAGCTATGTTTCTGTTCATTTTGGACAGTGCTGTTTGTGATGACAATTTGATAATCAATCAGTCAATACAGTATAAAAGAAAGCCGTTTTTTGACAAATTCCTAAAAAAATGTCATATTTAAAAATAATGGCAATAATAAAGAATAATAATTTTATTACCCAACACTCATTACAGGACAAGAATATATCATCATCATCATCATCATCTTTATTTGACAAAATAGAATATACATGTTATAGAATTCATACTTATATGTTATTTTGTTTGTCAAGCAGGTTATCGACCTTAGGTCTTTCCACCTATTTTGTTTCTTCATTCTTCTTTTTTGCAGATATTTTGGTGTTAGTGAGTTATCGACGTGATGCTATAATGGTTTCAAATATTGTGTTAGTGGGGAATTTGTATTTGGATGGGATACGGGGATTTCTGGAAATACAAAAACGTTTAATTATTGAGAAATTATAGGGTGAATTTGAGAATTTTTCCAACAAATATGGATAGCGTTCGTCGATGGGGATAATTTGTGTCTGATCATATAGGGATTCATTTGAGGGATTAAATAGTGGATTGCGTGGATTTCGTATTTTGGCCAGGGTACGTAGGGAGGATCGCTCTGCAACGAGGATATTTTGTAGGGTGCGTGGGTGAGAGGATAGTAAAATGAAACCATAATCCAGCATCGGGCGGCATATGGTTTTGTAAATTTTAGTGGCCGTTTTAGTTGAAATGCCTCTGTTTTTGAAGGTGAGGCATCTAAAATGTTTAGCCCTTGCTATGATGCTGGATTTTGTTTTTTTGGCATGTTGTTGGAAGGAGAGTTTCTGGTCGAAGGAGATACCTAGGTATTTACATAGAGGGGAGGGTGGGATGGGCATGTTATTTATGAGGACTGTGGGAGAATTTTCAGATATTCTGTGGTGTGGGATAAGGATTTGAGATTTGTTTGGATTAATGGATATTCTCCATTTTAGGAACCTGGATTGGATCGTGTCAAGGAGTGCCTGTAAGGATGCTATTGCGGAGTTGAGATTGGTAGCATGGGAGACAAGGGCCGTATCATCTGCAAACTGTAGGACATATTGGGAGGAATTAAAGTATTTGGGGTCCTCATTATACAGATCGTGGGTGAATAGGTTGTATAGGAGAGGGGAAAGTGGAGAGCCCTGTGGGACCCCTTGGCAAGGATGAAATGTGTATGACAGTTTAGATTTAAATTTTACCTGTAGGGATCTATTGGATAGGAATTGGCCGAGTAGTTGGATTATGTATGCGGGAAGGTTCAGCCGGTGACATTTATACAGGGCTTTCATTAATTCCCGAACCCCACGTGACTAAATTTAAAATTGCCGCGTAAATTATTGTATTTGTACGTTGGCGGCTTTGAAAAAAGTAACCAAACGTTGACATAAACGTTTATGCGCGGTGCATCGTTAAACCAACCTTTGAGATCTTACAAGATTCGCCCGGAATTTTCAGGTAAGCAAAAATTGTTTAATTATTCTGAAACATTGAGTTTTATTTCTATTTATTTTGCAGAGTCAATTTGCTAGGATAAGCCAATACTGCGAAAATGGTATTTACAACGAAAAAATTAATAAAAATTAGTTACATTTTTGAAGACGAGCCTATTTTTTAATCATTTTAAATATAATATTTTCAGTCGTCATAAAAATACGCCGGTGAATAAATATTTTTAAATCTAGGGAATTTTTGTGTGAGCCATACCACCTTGTACATTTGGTTGCCTATTATTTTTGTTCACGTGGGGTTCGGGAATTAATGAAAGCCCGGTATAATATGCCTCGATGCCACACCGAATCAAAGGCTTTTCTGACATCGAGGAATGCCACCGCTGAGTGCCTATTTTCCAGATGGGACGTTTGGAGGTTGGATGTTAGGATAGCCCTAGTTAGAACTAATAATTAAGAATTGATTAGTTTAAACATAATATATAAAATTACGAAAATTCGTGTAAAATGAAAACAATACGTAGAAGTGTAAGTTTATTTTCTCGAATTCAAATAGCTATGAATTTGAATTTGAATTATTCTTGATTAATTTAATGTAAGAACATCTGCTCAAATAAAAGAACAATAGTAAAAACTAGTACAATTAATAACAAACTAAGTAAAGACAGAGTTGTTTTAATTTCAGCCGTAATATAACGAGTGGTATGATTATTATCGATGATATTTTGGAGTTGAAACCGAGCTGCAGATTCAACGAGTGCGCAGCACGAGTTGAATGTGCTGCTTCGGTTTCAACGACAAAATATCATCGATAATTAATCATATCACGAGTTATATTTAGTGAGAGAATATAACGAATAAAATAATGTGAGACCCTTAACATTATCGACAGCTGAGATATTGTTATTTCCCTATTGATTGAGAATTTTTTAACGGCACAAAAGTTCGTAAACTGCCGCCACTGTGATTCTTTGTTCATGCCGGTGTTTCTTGGCGTCGCACTTTTCACTTTTCTATTAATATCACTGCACGAAACGTTACCTATTTTGACGTTTCGAATGACAGAACAATTTATCACCCACCATCTCTTTTGTTTTTTTATCATCGCGGTGATAGACATGTACCTACGGCTTTCCTTGCATCTCATTGGTTTAAAATTCGTTCTAGTAGGCTATGAGTTGTATTCCCAAATAAATAAACTATTCCTAGTCAAATACAAATATTTTATATAAATGCGAGAGATTATTTTACCATAAAAAGTTATGCAATTTGCATCACTTGAACTATTAAATCCACCAACATTTCCAAACCTTCTAATAACCATTCGTAATTAGTAACGAATTATTTCGTCATATTAATATCGACTTAACAACATATTTTGCGAGTGATGAACTGGCGAAGATTAAGACATATCGATTTAAAAGGCGATGAGTATTTAGTTGCGCAAATGTATTATATTTTGGAAATTGACTGGTCTTTAATTACAACACTCAGAGAAAGTTATTTTCTAGACATTAACTAATGATCTGTGTTCAATAAGGAAGTAACACAATTAGATGCATGTACGAAATAAATAGGTTTTCGCTTTTTACAGACCACTGAGTCACCAGACAGCTTAGTTTATAAGTCTTCTAACGAATTTTTGATGATTTCTAATTAAAAGCAGCAGATACAGGGGATTTTTCTTAAAGTGTACATACAGGGAGCTTTTTTTAAGTATGCATGTCCTAATTATATTCTGTACATGTTTAGACTTTCCATGAAAAAGTATACATACAGAGAGTTTTTATTTTAAGTATACATATCCTAATTATATGCTGTATATTTTCAGACTTTCCATGCTTTTTAAAAAGATTTAATACAAAGCTTTAAACGAGTGTTTTCCACTCCCAGGTTAAGCATGAAGTAAAATTTCGAGTTTATAAAATCCTGAAAATTTGGTTTGGTCGCTCCGCGAAGCGGAGCGGCCAAACAAAATTTTCAGAATTTTCTAAACTCGAAATTTTACTTCATGCGCCACGCGTACAAGACACTGATTTTATGTGAAGTTTACTCGTTCACAGTATTTTGGTGATTTCAGTGTTTAATACGCGTGGCGCATGAAGTAAAATTTCGAGTTTAGAAAAGCCTGAAAATTTGGTTTGGCCGCTCCGCTACGCGGAGCGACCAAACCAAATTTTCAGGCTTTTCTAAACTCGAAATTTTACTTCATGCTTAACCTGGGAGTGGAAAACACTCGTTTAAAGCTTCAAATTGAACTCTTTTAAACAAAGGCATGTGATATGTATACTTACAAAGAAATCCCTGTATGTGTGCTTTGAAGAAAAATATTCTGTGTACATGTACATCACTGTAAAATTTCAGGTTTCGTTGTTTTTATAAAAACGTTTAATTCGAAGCTTCTAACGAGTGTTTCCACTCCCAGATTAAGCGTGAAGTGAAATTTCGAGTTTAGAAAAGCCTGAAAATCCGCTTCGCGGAGCGACCAAACCAAATTTTCGGGCTTTTCTAAACTCGAAATTTTACTTCATGCGCCACGCGTATAAAACACTGAAATATTGTGAAGTACAAAATATACAAAGGCTCGGAATTCGAATCTTCAAACACCACATTTGCTACCATTTAATCATTTAGGTTTTGTTTTTACACACCAACATTTATCTTTATCTTTATTTCTTAACAAAATTAAAATCTTTCTTACGGGGAAAAATTAAATTATGTTTGCTCAACATTACATCAATTTAAAATGATCTTATAATGTTTATCAAATATTACTTAAGTCTATTTTTTTAGTGGGTTACATTACTATAGTATTGATAATTTCAATTTGTTTTTATTAAACTAAACGTTTAGTTTGATAATTATAACCTTAGTCATATAATAAAGACTTTGTTATAACTAAGAATACAAACGAGTTTTGTTGGGTTCCTTGAGTAACATGAAGCTCTTCGCTAAAGATTTCAATTGCCCGAACGATTAGAAAATGAATTCTAGGTATAAGTGTAATGTCTGTAAGTTCAATAAAACTTGAACAAGAGAAGTTTTATTTGTGTAAAATATTTCTTATTTCTAAATGAGTTTTTCACTAATAAATTATAAGTATTTTTCACTGACTATAGAGGTTTCTACTTCGTTATACATTGTTGAACATAAATAAAACACTGTTTATCACTTTGTTTGTATAACAATTGGTTTATTTGGTGACTATAGTTTCGATACTACACGTATCATTATCAAACCGTTATTAACAAAAAACTACAAAGGAACATTATTTATATTTGCAAATTTTCTAATAACAGCGTTAAAGAGAGGGGTGTATTTAAGGTCAAGCTGGTCGTTAATTACGGGAATTTCCCGATTAGCGCGGGCTCTGTGAATCTCCAGACTCCAGGAGGTCCATCTTTCTACCCTTCTCGGCAAACGACCAGCTTGACCTTAAATACACCCCCCTCTTTAACGCTGTTATTAGAAAATTTGCAAATATAAATAATGTTCCTTTGTAGTTACTAACGGTTTGATAGTGATACGTGTAGTATCGAAACTATAGTCACCAAATAAACCAATTGTTATACAAACAAAGTGATAAAAAGTATTTTTAACCATAATGACAAGTAAAATCACGTAATATAGCCTCAGATATACAAATACAATGTTGAATACAGAATCATTGAATGCAGAATCATTGAACAGTTTAAACTATTTATTTGAAAACATCTCAACGAGACAAGTTATTTTTGTAAAAAGACGATAAATTCGCTTTTATATTTTTTAAAGTTAAAACTGTTCCATTTGCATCACGGATTTCTTCTAAATTTTCGACAAATTAGGATTTTTTGCCATTTTTTAAGAATCATTGAACAGTTAAAACTGTATATTTGAAAACATCTCAACGAGACAAGTTTTTTTTTGTAGAAAGACGATAATAAGTGTTCCAATTGCATCACGGATTTCTTCTAAATTTGCGACAAATTAGGATTTTCTACCACTTTTTAAGTGAATACTTTTTGAGAAGCGGTTTCTATTTCAATTATTAATGTGTCTGTGCCGTGACATTTTCGGTTGGTATAAATGAATGAATTAAATGAATACGAATGAGAACATACATTTACATGTTTTTGTCATGTCTAGGATTTTGTGGCATTAAGCATTCGTGAATTCCGCATGAAACTGGCTGCCATTCATATCGAATCGAAATACATACTTACGGTTGTCCAATTGGAACGATCGCAATATAAATTTCTTGTTACCTGAAATAAAAAATAAAATTAATAATCAAACAAAGATTAACACGAAACAGAAAAATAGTATCACATTTTAATAAAAACACATTATGCGAGTACATAATTTCAAGAAATTAAGACCCAGTTGCACTTAACTTTATAATTTTAAGTTTATAAATTTAATTTAAACTCAGTTAAACAATTTTTTTGTACAATTGGAACTTATGATACCTTTGCACTTGTACATTTTCAGCTGCAACTTTTTGTTTCGCACATTTTCGATAGCAAGCTGCATTTGCAAACAACAAAATATTAGTTTACATTCACTTAAATCGTTCTGTAAATTGAGGCACTTAGAAGCAACTTGCAATTGAATGAGTTATTTTGATAATTACAAAGAGATATATGAGCTTGCATTTATTTGTACAACTACCTAACATATTTTTTAAGCTCCACTTAACCACACTGCTATTTTCTATGGTTGCTTAAAACCCCTAGAGCAAGGGGGTGTAAGTGCCTAATACATTGTTATGAAATTCCAACTCTAAAGTTCAAGTTATATTAAAATAATTTGATCTTTAGAGCTGGAATTTTATAACAATTTATTAGGCACTTGCACCCCTTTGCTCTAGGTCAGCGATTCTCAACCCGTGGTACGCGTATCCTAGAAGTACGCGTGTGATGGTTTAGGGGTACGCGTAAAAAAAAATAAATGGCTGATGTTAAAAATATAACGATTCTCCTTTCGTCTCGATTCAGTTTTAGAGCGGTGGCAGGCAGTGAACAAAAAAATTGTTTTAGCGCTCACTATTTAAATATGGTTCGAAGTTATGTTTTTTTCTTTTAAAATAAAAATTATACCTTGCATCAATCGAACCTGATTTCAAAAAACGATATGCCTCAAAGCAAGCTTAAGGATCTCACTGAATATAATAAAATAAGTTAAATTAATGTAAAATTGCGTATATTTAACTTTATGGTAATAATAATAGTTTATATTTATTATGTTGTTTTTTTATTAAAAAATAATATATCTATAATAAATCTTTTAGTCTTTATGAATAAACATTCTAGTATTAGAACAAGTTTATAATTAAAACAACTACGAGTATTTGAATTGTAAAAATTTTTTTAGTATAAGGGGTACAATTTAGGATAATAAACTGCCAAAGGGTACGCAAGCTAAAAAAGGTTGATATCCGCTGCTCTAGGTGATTCAATTTATTGTTTGTGAGCAAAGTTTGCTATTTAAGAGTACGCTCTACCCTATGGAAACTAAGAATACTGTTTCTTTTTGTTATTATTTTAAAATGTTGAATTCTTTCTTTACAAATCTGTCTAAAATTCAATTGCAGAGGGCATGACGATTTGTTGAGTTACTTGAAGATAATTATAACTTTGACTAAAATACTTAGAACCATTCTTCAATACTTTAAATGATGATTTGATTTAATTTTTTATTTTAGTATAGTTAAAAATAAAATTAAAAAAATATAAAACTCTAAAATATGACTTTATCATGCCCTCCACAATGATTTTATGATTATATAATTCTACTATCATTTTCTCATAAAATGAATAATTATCAAAAAATCATTTTTTTCCTTTGAAAAAGAATCGTCCATAATATCAATATCAATCATTTTATTGGATAATACCATTTTTTTCCAACAAGAGTGCACAATTATGTACCAAAATATGTATTTTTAAACCACAACTTCATGAGCCTTCATATTATAAACGATTGTAAGTTAAAACGACAGTACTGGTTAAGTGTAGCCTTAACAACAGCAAGTTGTTGCCATAAAAGTACACACGTGTATTAGAATCGCAAACTGTATTTCTTAATATCCTGAAAGTTATACATATTTCAAAGTTATTTTATTACAAATTTATACACACAATTTATGTAGTGATTTACACTTCCTTGAATTAAGTGAAATTGTTTTACGCACTACATTTATTATTAGCTTATTTTAACCTAATAATATATCATTTCTCTGAATAAAAATAAATTGTTTAATGCAATAAAATAACTTCCTCAATAATCCGGTTTCCTGTGAAACGTTAAAATTAGCGCGCTCCTCGTCGTTGTTTTTGTTTTTTTCTTTTATTATCTTTCCAGACTGAAAAATAAGACAGATGAAAGGATTTTATTACTCGAGATGTGTAAATTATGTAAAAACCGCGGTGACCAGTGTAATTGGCGCAATAGATCATCTGCCAAAAAAATATTCCAGCGTGTCCTAGTTTATCTTCTTTTCCTTGATTGATGCCCTATATTTTCTAAATAGAAAACTTCCTGTGTATTCAATTAACATACTTATTGGTTCCAATAACTAACAAGTTAGTTTTGAAATATTAATTACTTTATTATTAGACATTACCCCCTTCGAGCCTTGTGCACATGTTTGAATAAAAATCCAATTTTATTGGAATTGTGGCCTTTTTTCGCATTTGAATGTCTTTGGAAATTACAATAATTGATTCGCCTATTTTCAAAAACCCCTAAATCCATTGTTTTAAAATGGATGTAGGGGTTTTTGGAAATAGGCGACTCAATTAATATATAAAGGATATTAAGATAAACATTTTAAAGCCAAAATGGCCACAAATTTAATAAAATTGGATTTTTATTCAAACATGTGCACAGAGCTCGAAGGGATTAAATGTCCAATAATAAAATAAATAATTATTGAGTTAATTATTTTATTATTGGATATAAACCCCAAAAATTACATTTAGTTTCTTTCACTATTAAAACAAATAGTAAATCACACTTTTTTTGGAAATACATTTTTTTTTCACTAGAATTCTTTTTTATAATTATCAATATAAAGAAGAATTCGAGAGAAAAAATAAATGAATTTCCAAACAAGTGTTTTTTACTATTTGTGTAAAAGTGAAACAAACTAAATGTAATACAAAAATTACATTTAGTTTGTTTCACTTTTACACAAATAGTAAAAAACACTTGTTTGGAAATTCATTTTTTTTTCTCTCGAATTCTTCTTTATATTGATAAATATAAAAAAGAAATCTAGAGAAAAAAAAAGTATTATCCTTTATCATTGTTTGTTCAAAATGTTTCACCAAATGATAAGTGAGAAAGTTATTAAGGTTGCAGTTTACTAGAGTGAGACAGACTCTTTCCAACCGTTAGCTAGAATGAGAGAAACCTATATTACTATTTCCAGCATAAAACGGTAAACGTAAAATATAATGAAATGTTTTTTTAATGAATGTTGAACTAATTGAATGCAGAATTTGCAGACACCCTTCAGTTTTACGTAGCACAAGTTTTTGTTTCCTAAAAATGAGTAAATAAATGACGCAAAATAGCTATTTTCAGGATTTTTTTACAACAAAACTAAATATCTTGATTTTTTTAAAATGGTGACATTAAAATCCTACAAGTTTCAGCATTATTTTGATGTGCTATGCAATGGTGTCCCGTAATCAGAACATTAATAGTGCTGGAACTAGTTACTACCCAAAACGTTGACTGTTACCCATAATAAATCACAGTCTTAAAGGAAAACTAAGCAAGGTTATTATACAAAAACAGTTTTTCTATTCATTTTAAATAGAACAAATATGTTACTTTTTTATGTTCAAAGAGGGTATACAATATCTTTCACAATGTTCTCATTAATCACTTGGTGAAACATGATTAAAATAAAATTTGAAATAAAAACACTTGGTTTGTTTCACTAACGTTTTACTTATTATTCCGACTAGTTTCGACTTCTAGCCATTATCAAGGAATGTACAGAGAATACTTTTTTACACGATATTTATATATAAAATCAGGTAATAAGGGCGTTCATTATTGGGGAGATCCATAGCTCGTCATTGTCATTGACCACTTGTTTTCCCGATTTTATTGCTTTATTTATCTCCAAGCCTTCTCTGAAATTCAGTATACGATCCTTATTGCCTGTATACACTATTTTAAAATTACAATTATACAATATTTTACAAAACAATGTAATACAAAACAATGTATTACAAAGCTGTTGATTTTTTCATGGTTCCTAAGAAACAGTTAAATTTAGAAAAACAGATTTTAAACAAATGTAAAACGTTTTAAATAATATAAAACATATACGTCTGTTTAAAACAAAACACAACTCTTGGTTTTAAAAATTATTTTAAAACAAACTCTTTTAAACGTAGCAACCTTGGTTTAAATGTTGTTAATTTTGTTCTGTTTATAGAAGTGTGTATTATTTTATTATCTTAAGAATTTATCTTTTTGTTGTACTACTCTGTAATCGAGTTTATTCTGTTGAGTAATAAATATTATTATTATTATTATTAAAAAGATAGTTAGTAGTAAGAAACAATATTACAGTAAAGTTCATTTATAAAAAAGTATAGATATGCAAGTAGTTAAATTCCTTTATCTTTACTGTTTTATTTTAATTCTAGGTGTACATTTCAGGCACGATGTGCCCTTTATTAATAGTTTAATGTACTTAACAACTTAGTAAATAGACATTAAAATAAGAATTATTTGCGTAAACAAGTGCGATTGATTTGAAATCAGATAAAGGCCAGCTAGTTTAAGGGATTAACGTTAAAAGTGTTTTATTTATCCACTACTCTACTTTATTTCTACCATTTTGTATTAATGTTTATTTTTAGTATTAATGTTTATTTTTAGTATTAATGTTTATTTTTAGTTAGTATATTTTAAAAAAAACTGTCTTTTTCTCTGTAAATAGAATTTATTCTGCTGAGAAATAAATGATTATTATTATTATTATTATTATTATAAAAGTGGGTTATTTAACGGACTTAAATTGAAATTCAGAAGGTTTCAGTAAAATTGCATTCTAGTAATTTATAAATAAAAACTTTTTGGCAGATATTTCAGAAAACTACAAAATTGGAAAATTTACGCTAGTGAAAATAGAAATTACTTTTTCTGTAAAACCTTAATTTTATATAACCACCATTAATTAAGCAGTTTTTGTGTAAATATAAACAATGAATGAATAAACGTTGAATGAACTTCATTCATTGTTTATACTTGAATGAGTAATTGGATCTTTTGTTTTTGTTATTTATAAATAATTAAACGTTCGATATAAAAATATTTGTTTTTATTTAAAATAACATTGTATCATTCAAAAAATTAGTAAACCAACTTAATTATTTTAAATTAGGTGAAGTTATTTGGTTTTCTGTGAGGTTAGAGTGTATGGAGGATTTGAATACATTTATTTGCATGGCTTTTATTATTGTTATCTTTAAATTACTGTACCTATATTTTTATACTACATGTATGTTGCTGTAAAGTGGTTGATCCGTGAATAAATATTATTATTATTATTATTTTAAATTACAAAATAAACGTGTTTGCCTTATACAGGAAACTATTTTTATGATGTATTTTTAAGCATTCGCTGCTTTTTTAATGAGTTCCGTTTGAAGATACTAACGAGTGTTTACAATCCTTGATTAAGCATGAAGTAAAATTTCGAGTTTAGAAAAGCCTGATAATTTGGAATTGGGCGCGGAGCGAAGCGTAGCGCCCAAATCCAAATTTTCAGGCTTTTCTAAACTCGAAATTTTACTTCATGCGCCAGGCGTGCGAACACTGATTTGAAATAAGTTCATAAACACAACAAAAAATTAACTTTAATTAAAATAACACGGAATCAAATAACTAATAATAATAACAATAAATATCTTCATTTTATATACAAATGAAAATACCGTCAAATTCTAATAATTGATCTTTACCTTTAATTTAATAGACTCATCATATTTTTGTGGGATCAAGTTATTATTAATAAAAAAATATACTGAATGAATTATAATAATAACAATATCAGTATATTTATTTTCATAATATGCATAAATTGGCCTAACAAAGCGCTACAAAATTTGATTTATAAAATTACCGACAAAACTGGAAAACGCTAACATATTGTGAAATTGAAAATATTCTTGTTTAGTAGTATATTTTTAATCGTGCTTAAGCAGTTTCTTTCTAATACTGGTTTAGCAGTATATTTTTAATTTCACAATATTTCAGTGTTTAATACGCGTGGCGCATGAAGTAAAATTTCGAGTTTAGAAAAGTCCAGAAAATTTGTCTCGGGTCGCTGCGCGACCCTCGACAAATTTTCACGGGGCTTTTCTAAACTCGAAATTTTACTTCATGCTTAGTCTGAGAGTGGAAAACACTCGTTTAAAGCTTCATTTAACTCTTTTAAAAATCAACGAATGTCAGAAAGATTACAGCTCAAACAATTAAGAAAAAGTAATGTGATTTTATAAAAACAATGACATACCATGGAATTCATACAACAATTGCGGATATTCCCTGTTTTTTTTTAAGTTCAATTTATAGCTTTAAACAAGTGTTTTCCACTCCCAGACTAAGCATGAATTAAAATTTCGAGTTTAGAAAAGCCCCGTGAAAATTTGTCGAGGGTCGCGCAGCGACCCGAGACAAATTTTCTGGGCTTTTCTAAACTCGAAATTTTACTTCATGCGCCACGCGTATAAAACACTATAATATTGTCAAATGTATGTATATTCGAACTTCATTTCAAATCTGTGTTTTATACGCGTGGCGCATGAAGTAAAATTTCGAGTTTGGAAAAGCCTAGAAAATTGGTCTCGGGTCGCGCAGATTTTCACAGAGCTTCTCTAAACTCGAAATTTTACTTCATGCTTAGTCTGGGGGCGAAAAACACTTGTTTTAAGATTCAAATTTAAGTCTTTTAAAAATCAACGAATGTCAGAAAATGTACAGTTAAAATAATTAAGAAAAAGTAATGTGATTTTATAAAAATAATGACATACCATGGATTTGATTCAACAATTGCGGATGTCAAAATAGCACAAGATATTGCTGTTACTTAATTAACGACAAAAAACATAACGCAAACATCGTGATAACTGTGGTCTGCATAATACCACTTTATTAGATCGATTTTTTTTGTATAGTGTAAATCATTTCGAAAACTTTTACTTTAATCAAGTGACTGCGATATCTTTTGCTATTTTGACATCCGCAATTGTTGTTTCAATTCCATGGCATGTCATTATTTATATAAAATCACATTACTTTTTCTTAAGTATTTTAACTTAGAGAAACGTAAAGTGACAAACGTTAACGCGAATGAATTCAGAATGTTTTCCTCTACAAAATAAATAGGAGAGCCAAAAGTTGAACATTTCAAATTTTACATGGGATTTCCTATGTTGCGTCCGCCAAGTCAACACTCGGTATATGGGGTCCAGCTTATATCTGCTAAAATATCAAAGATACAGAAAAAAGTTTAATATGAACCTTATCATATGTGTCCAGCCTATATCTGCCAAAAAATCAAAGATGATGATTTATTTTACGGTAGTATTAGAATTTAATTTATTATTATTATTAAAATCGCATTTTATATTTTTTCGAATTGAAAACATATAAAATGAGATTTTAATAATAATACTCACTTACATAACAATTTTAAAAAAACGTTTTCACAATTTTAAAATGCAGAAACATTTAAGATTTTCCTAACTTAAATTAAACATTTGAAGTTTGAGTATAAAGTAAGTTCTATTAGTTTTAAATCTTGAAAAAAAATAAATAGATTTTTTTTAACTGCGTATTGAGTAATTTCAATACTGCACTATTAATTGAAAACAGGAAAATATATCAGCATTTTACGATTATACTTTATTTATGCGAATTTTTCTCTTATCAGTCAAATTATAAATGCTTCCTTATACACCTGCATGCATTTTTTCATTTACTATAATAAAAACATCGATACACAATTTCAACAAAATGCTTTTATCGTAAAAAACCCTTAGTTATTAGATTAAAGCTAGTTACAAGTTTTATATCTAAACTATTGTAATTAATATTTATATTTATGTGTTTTTGGAAATGGGTTCCTTTGATCTGATAATTAAAATAAAAACAAAAAATACACATTTTCAATATCGTAAATCTACCGAATTTTTCACTTAAATTATTAATATTATTCAATTAAGAACCGAATTACTAGCGGTTCTTAATTGAATAATACTTATAATTTTCCGTTAAATCACAATATCGTTGGTTTAGCGGTAAAAGGCATTAATACATGGATTTAATGGATTACCTTTAACGGGGGTTTCCACTCCTAGGTTAAGCATGAAGTAAAATTTCGAGTTTAGAAAAGCCTGAAAATTTGGATTTGGGCGCGGAGCGCAGCGTAGCGCCCAAATCCAAATTTTCAGGCTTTTCTAAACTCGAAATTTTACTTCATGCGCCAGGCGCGCATAACGCTGATTTCAAGTGAAGTTCATAAACACATCAAAACGTTAACTTTAGTTAGAATAACACAAAATTAGATAACAGATAACAAGAAATAATAATAACAATAAATATCTTTATTTTCAAATTATTAATATTATTCAATTAAGAACCGAATTACTAGCGGTTCTTAATTGAATAATACTTATAATTTTCCGTTAAATCACAATATCGTTGTTTTAGCGCTAAAAGGCATTAATACATGGATTTAATGGATTACCTTTAACGGGGGTTTCCACTCCTAGGTTAAGCATGAAGTAAAATTTCGAGTTTAGAAAAGCCTGAAAATTTGGATTTGGGCGCGGAGCGCAGCGTAGCGCCCAAATCCAAATTTTCAGGCTTTTCTAAACTCGAAATTTTACTTCATGCGCCAGGCGCGCATAACGCTGATTTCAAGTGAAGTTCATAAACACATCAAAACGTTAACTTTAGTTAGAATAACACAAAATTAGATAACTGATAACAATAAATAATAATAACAATAAAAAAAAATGTACTCAAATAAAAATAAAAGTATCGTCAAATTCTATATAAATTATTTTAACCTATTTAGGCCCCTTTGCACCACGACTAATTACATTTAATCATCCTCTAATCATTAATTAAACCTCTGATTAAGTCGAAATGCTATAATATTAGAATGTTATGAGTTTTTAAGACATCTTAAGTAAATGCAATGGTTGCGTTTTTGAGAAGTACTAATCACTGTTGAAAGTTAAGTAAATCGACTTGGTTGTAAACGGGCATTAATCATTAATTTTCTTATGCACTATGATAGACACATGATATTAGATAATTAATATTAATAATAATATATTGAATGAATTATGATAATGATAATAGGAGTATATTTATTTATAAAATTTACAAAAATTCAAAATGAAAGTACGATCAAATTCTAATAAATTGTCTTATCTATTCAATCTTTAATTTAGTAAGTTATCCTACTACGATGGACACAAAATATTTTTGTGTGCAAAAAACGTATAGAGTAGCTCAACAAAGCGCAAAAAATATCGGCCAAGTTGCTTCATTTAATTTACTGAAATATCGACAAAACTCGGCAAACTACTGGTAAATTTTGCGTAGCATTTTTTACGATTTACCGGTAAATCGGTAAACGAGTAACATTGCACAGTTCAGTAGTATTATACTACTCTCTAGATAAGCATTTTATAAACAAATGTTGCCCCTTCCTGGAAAACAGAATAACGACGCCCATGTACTTGGTACAGTCTTAAAATTGTCCGCAATATTTTATTAATAAGACAGTAAATTTTTTAGTTATGGGCACAGCCAGGGGAAGGTACTACTCACCTCCTCCATTGGGCATGAGAAATTTTATAAATCGAAATCAAAATTTTTAAAATAATTAAGTAATATACATTGTGTCATCTGTTCTATCTTTCCCCTCTGTTAAAACATATTCTATCCTCGTCTCCTTTTTATCTGATACTAAACTAACATGTTTATCTAATTCTATGTTTGTTATTAGTCTATTTAAGGGCTATCCCTCCACTAATAATTTCCTTCCACTGTTTGAACCTTGAAAGTACCTTCAAATCAAGTAGCTGTGGATGGTCGACAGAGCTGTTTAGCTGAGGCTATTAATCACGCAATAAGAAGAAGAATATACATTGTGAAATTCGCTTTAAATCAGTATTTTATATGCCTGGCGCATGAAGTAAAATTTCGAGTTTAGAAAAGCCTGAAAATTTGGTTTGGCCGCTCCGCGCTTCGCGCTACGCGACCAAACCAAATTTTCAGGCTTTTCTAAACTCGAAATTTCACTTCATGCTTAAAGAACGAATGGAAACCTTTTTTAAAAAATAAATTAAACACTAATAATAAACATGTCTTAAGCATTAAACTATTTTTCTCATATTTTGTGTTGTCTCGTTCCCCTTACTGGTTAAAATCGTGGGTACGTCCATGTTCTCAGTATAAGTAGCTCTTAAAAAAATCAGACACTTGAGAACAAAATGTGTTAATTCACACATTGCAAATATTATTTCATCCTGTGTTCGCCAACATAGGAAGTAGCCACTCTGCATAAAGCCGCCATACTTCAAGGATGACGAATCGATTACAATAAGCCACTTCCTTTCTTTGATTGAAGATCAAGCGTTTCAGGAATACCACACCACACTATCGTTTTCAACAACCGCAAAAAGACGCCAGCAGGAGAATAATACTGCAAGAGAGAGGACTTTCTCCTGCGAAATCGACACACCAACAACAATGGGAAAGAAAAAGACAAAAAGCGCGCGCGGCGCACCAGCACTAGGAAGTATGCACTCTAGAATTGCGTGCGTTGAGCGCTTTGCGCATTTGCGCTCGGCAGTCTTTAGTCTAGTCTGAGTAGCGTAAACTAGAAACTAGATTGTTATTTATAACCGGAGTCAAGTTCACTCGTTCAGCATTCTGTTATGCTTCGCGGTTCACGTTTCGATTTTCTTTTTACTAAATAGAGCGGCGGATATATTTTAATCTTTGCTGGGTTTTTTAATTAGTTTAAACGCCTTGTGTGTACTTATTTGCCGTTTGGCGTTGATTTACGTGCGTGTGAGAGCGAATGTTTACCAACACGACATTGGGAAGGTGAAATTGTTCTTCGGACGTTTATTAATATCATCGAGCGCGTTTAGCCATTGTTGGAGCGGATGTGAGGAATGCATGGATGGCTATTAATTTTAACATTGAAATGCGGCGTTGTGCATCAGGTAACCAAACATTACTACATGTCGTTTTTGGTTACCTGATACAACTTTGGTTTCATCAATAATTTGCCTTGATTCATTTGTAGCTAGGAATATTTGATCAAATCAGTGACACGCAAAATTATGTGTCTAAGATTCTTGTTACTAGAGAAAAATTCTTCAAAAGTCACAAAAATTTGATTAAGAGCAGCATAAGCCCTGCTCTTAATCAAATGTTTGTGACTTTGGAAGAATTTTTCTCTAGTAACAAGAATAGTTTCTGATTGGACTGACTGGACTGAATCATCGTGTTTTTAAAGATTAGAAAAGATTTAAAGCAGTTTTGTAGTTTTGTATATAGTATGTACAGGGTGGGGCACGGGAGCCAAGTGGTGTTGGAAGGGGTATTACTCTCTCGTTATAAAAAGCCACTGGGCATCAGAAATGGCATAAATTGAAATCATAAATTTTAAAATATTAGAGTTAATATACATTTTGAAATTCATTTTAAATCACTGTTTTATACGCCTGACAAATTGTAAAATTTGGAATTTAGAAAAGCCATTCCTTGGCGCATAGCATATTACTGTCAGTAGTCAGTTACTAGAAAATTCGGCAGAAAATGAGGTTACCGTTACTGTAACAACTGAGCATTGCGTTGACATGGTAAACACATTTTTCATCCCTCAGTTACAAAGAAAGAATATTGATAGTCAGCATTTGTGGTTTCAGCAAGATGGGGCCACGGCACACACTGCCAGAGCAGCAATGGCTGTTTTTCGACCCCTGTTTCCGAATCATATAATTTAGAGATTTGGTGACGTGTTATGGACCCCTCGGAGCCTTGATTTGTACACAGGTGACTTTTTCTATGGGGATGCCTGAATAGACGTGCTTGCAAGGACAAGCCCCGCACATTAATAGACTTGAAAAAGGCGTTCCGTCAGCAAATCACCCGAATCAGAAGAAATCTGCTAAAAAGAGTGGCTACCAATTTTCTTCAACGTCTTCAACTTGCATTAAAGAAAATCAGTCTCCACTCTTTCCAGCAGGTATCTATTAATTTGGGTGATTTTCTTAAGGATCGCCTCTTTTAAGTCTATTAATGTACGTGTATTGTCCTTGTAAATACGTTCTTTCAGATATCCCCATAGAAAAAGTCAACGGAAATGGTCATCACATGCCAGATTTAATTTTCAAATGTGAATAATAATGAAATGCTGTATACTTGCACAGCTGTTTTTACCAATAAATTTCTTCTACAGCAAAATCTAAACATTATATAATTATTCCAAAACCACTTCACAAATTCAACACAAACTAAAACGGATAACAACTGCAAAGCAAGAAAGAAACAACAAACACATTATGAATTTGGAAGAATTTTTAACCAGTAATAAGAATAGTTTCTGATTGAACCAGTACTGAATCGTCATCTTTTTATTATCACGTATTACATAATGATATTCGTAGTTTATTAAAAGAGTTCAATTTGAAGCTTTAAAACAGTTTTCCACTCCCAGACTAAGCATGAAGTAAAATTTCGAGTTTAGAAAAGCCCCGTGAAAATTTGTCGAGGGTCGCGCAGCGACCCGAGACAAATTTTCTGGGCTTTTCTAAACTCGAAATTTTACTTCATGCGCCACGCGAATAAAATACTAAAATATTGTGAAATGTATGTATATTTGAACTTTACTTGAAATCAGTGTTTTATACGCGTGGCGCATGAAGTAAAATTTCGAGTTTAGAAGAGTACAGAAAATTTATCTCGGGTCGCTACCCGACCCTCGATAAATTTTCACGAGGCTTTTCTAAACTCGAAATTTTATTTCATGCTTAGCCTGGAGTGGAAAACACTCATTTAAAGCTTCAAATTGAACTCTTTTGATAAACTACGAATATGCGAAGATTTAAGTATTTACGCTGTAATTGGGATATGTATACGTAAAAGAAAAACTTCCCGAATAAGACTGTCCGTAGCATTAATAAATAAATAAATTAATAATTCAAATGGGCCGACCTGCATCAAATGATATTTGTCATTTATTAGTAATATCTAACAAAGATTATTGGCTATTTTGTGACCGAACTTCCCGATCGCAAATTGTTTTGATGTTAAAGATGAGACATGACGTTAAAGGTATAACAGCGAAAATAAAGAGGAGATAAAAAAAGGGTGCACAATGTATTGTTTTTTATTTTGTGTTAAAAATATACACAGATTTTGTTTGAAGTAAAACAACACAGTTGGAAAGGTTACACTTTTATTGTTAGGCACTGTAGTGTTCATCAATCAAAATGAAACGAGTAAAAATGAAATTATGTTATGGTTCTAATAGAGAAATAAAACACAGTGAGTTTGTATTTTAGGTATACATATCCCAATTATAGCGTATAAGCTGTAAATCTTTTGATATTTGTTGTTTTTTGAAAAAGTTAAAAGTAAAAGGTTAAAAAAAAAACGACTAATTTATAAAGATTTACAGCATATATGTTCCATTTGGAATATGTATACCTAAAATACAAAAGTTAAAAGTGAAACGAGAAAAAAAGTTATGTTATAGGTCTAATAGAGAAATAGAAATACAGTGAGTTTGTATTTTAGATATACATATAACGATTATAGCATATATGGTGCAAATCTTTATATATTTGTCGTTTTTTTTTAAATGTAATTTGAAGCTTTAAACGAGTGTTTTCCACTCCCAGACTAAGCATGAAGTAAAATTTGACTTGGGCGCTCCGCGAAGCGGAGCGGCCAAACCAAATTTTTAGGCTTTTCTAAACTCGAAATTTTACTTCATGCGCCACGCGTATAAAACACTGGTTTAAAATGCAGTTAAAAATATACGTATTTAGCATACTGCTTTAGTATCATATTGTAAACTTTACAATATTTCAGTGTTTTATACGCGTGGCGCATGAAGTAAAATTTCGAGTTTAGAAAAGCCTAAAAATTTGGTTTGGCCGCTCCGCTTCGCGGAGCGACTAAACCAAATTTTTAGGCTTTTCTAAACTCGAAATTTTACTTCATGCTTAGTCTGGGAGTGGAAAACAATCGTTTAAGCTTTAAATTGAACTTTTTACATAAACTACTAATGTCCGAACATTTTTATCGTATGCATATGTACACTTAAAAGAAAACTTACCAGTATGTAATTGAATATACATTTGGTATTGTATTCGAGAACTTACGAATAAATAATCTTATTAACTAATACTAATGAGTGCCTATAAACTGTCGGCATCCCAGTAGGTTCTGACTTCAGAAACATACGACGTGCTGTGACACCACCCAATGACATATATTTAAATTTATTTGACGTTTCCGAGATTCGCCAACTCGTATGACTTAATCTAAGAAATGTAATTTTTCAAAGCAAATAAAATGCCTACAGTTTATAGACACTCGTTATTTGAATATTGAATTGTGGAGGTGGATACTTGATGACATATGACACTGTTACATGTTTTGCTAAACAGTGGTTACATCAGGCAAATGAAACATACATCAGTATCTATAACACACTCAGAAACTTGTTTTACCTTTCAATTTAAGACTATTTGTATATTATTCTAATTAACCAAGACAATTTGTTAGTATATTTTCTAATTGTAAAGTAATTTTATATTTGTTGACACATTCCACAAATCATAGCCCTATTAATTGGGTAAAAAATTAAACATCGTTCTGTGTTTTATTTAAAATTTAAAAAAAAGTGAAACAAACCGCGGTGTTAAATTTTTTACCTTATTGCTTAAGCATGTTTTAAAAACCAAGTGTTAAGTAAGAATTTAGTTCAAAACTTATGGCACTGTTAATATTTATACTTGTTTTTTCAAGTATTAAATTTTAATTTTAATTATCTCTTGTAATAATAATTAAATTTTAAAACAAACCGCCGTGTTCAATTTTTTACCTAATTGCTTAAGCATGTTTCAAAAACCAATTGTTAAGTGAGAATTTAGTTTAATAGTTATGACACTGTTAATAGTTATATATATATATTTTTAATATTAAACTTAAATTGTAATTATCTCTTGTATTAATAATTAAATTTTAAAAGGATACTAGATGTGATCAGGGCTGAATGAGACCGCTGGGACGTCGGGAAATTTCCCAGTGCGCCGGAAGGTTTTAGTTAATTTGGCGTGAGTGCCTATGAATTTTTATTTTTACAGTATAATAAGAAATATTTCTTTGCCACTGCTTGATGAGATTTTAAGTGCCGATTTAACATTTCCTGTCCACCCACGATTAAATTTCAGAAAACCGATTTGATTTATCATCACTCGTTTTAAATAAAATTCGAACACAAATTGTGCCATCTATACATGCGGAGACTTGTATATAAACAATTTTAAAATACTGTTTTGTGTTAAAGGTGTTTACTTTGTAGGACATCTTAAATACACTTGTAAATACAAATTTTTTTACTTTGCTTAACAACTATATTTTGCACTTAATTTGTTCGACTATCTAGTAGCCATTATCAAACTAAACACTATTAGTTTGATAATGACTACTAGATAGTCGAAACTTTAGTCACAGGTAAGTGCAAAATACAGTGGTCAAATAAAGTAAAAAGTGTTTTATCTACAAGTAAATTTTAAAAAAGGCCTATACTTAAAGAGCGGAAGTAGCCGAGGAAGAACAAAAACAGAACATGTTGATAAGTGAGAAGAAAACTATCATACAGTGATTTTTTTTTTAAGTATACATATGCATAGTTTTCTTCTCAAAAGAGTTCAACTTCCAGCCTTAAACGGGTGTGTTCCACTCCGGGCAGTGGCGTAGCCAGGATTTTTATATAGAGGGGTTCTAACTGAAGCTCAGAAAGAAAAAAACAGGTTAAACAAAATAATATAATTTGATAAACATATAATATATTTCTATAGGAACTACATAAAAAACTACTATTTATAATATAATTTCGCGTTAAATCAGGGCATGTGCAGATGCTTACTAACGCACAATTTTTGAATGATTTAAACACGTGGGGATTTTAAAAAGGCAAAATAAAATTAATAGCAGCGACTATGGGGGGGGGGGGGGTGATTCAAAGCCCCCGAAACCCCTTCATGGCATGTAGTAAAATTTCGAGTTTAGGAAAGCTTGAAAATTTGATTTGGTCATGAAGCGGAGCGACCAAACCAAATTTTTGAAAAAATGGGCACAGGTGTGCGCTTTTGTCACTTTATTTTGTCATTTCAGACGTCACGTTAAAAGGGTAATGTGTTGACTATATTGTTTCACTGATTTTATTTTTATGACTATAACTCATAATAATTTGAGCGTGAAAGATAGAGCGAGAAGGAAAAAAATAATCTGATAGGAGTACTCAAAATGCTAAGAATAAGGCGAACAATTAAAGAAATAGTGTATTTATCTGGACTGGCATAAAAATGGATTTCTTTTCGACCAAAGACAATTATTACGTTACATGATCGGGCATTTCTTTGCAGTTATTATGAATGTCACTGAAATTTTGTTAAGTCGATCGACCGTGCAAAAATATAAATTTATTATTTAAAATCTAACATAAAATGCAGCCAAATTAACTTCGAATTTTCAAAATGAGTAATAACTTGTTTTACAATTGAACCTTTTTTTAGAAAAATACGTTTTGGTGAATGCGCAAGGAAATTCTAAGACTTTTATTTCAGTTGTAAAAACACAAGTTAGGTAAACTCGTGTTTATTAAAATGTTGTATAGAAACCTTTTTTTAATAATAACTTGAGTTAAGTGTAGGTGAAAACGATCTAATTTAGTTTCAGAATTAATTGAAATCAATAAAAAAAGTATGATACAAAAATGCAAAAAATGTACGGTATTTGCATTATTTTATCAATCGTTTTTATGTTGAGAAAATATATTTTTGCTCTTTCGGGGCCGCTTTTACATACAAAAAATTAACATTTTGAAAATTTCTGGTGGGGTTTAAACCTCCACATAAATGGTTTGTAGCTACTTTTGTTAAATGTTAAATGTACGTAATTTAAAAAAAAATAGCCTTGAGCTAGATGCGGGTGTTGTTAATACCCCGTTTAAGGCTATTTTCGTTAAATTTGCGTAAATTACTAAAGCAATTGGTCCTAAAACTTTTGTATCTGTATACAAATTCTCTATAGGTACTTTTGTTAAATGTAGGTTATTAAAAAAAGCCTTGAGCTGGAAGTTAATACCCCGTTTAAGGCTGTTTCCGTTAAATTTCCGTAAACTGCTAAATCTACTCTTGTTAAATGTACGTAATTTTTAAAAAATAGCCTTCAGCTGGACGAGGGTGTTGTTGATACCCTGTTTGAGGCTATTTTTGTTAAATTTGCGTACATTACAAAAGCAATTGATCTTAAAACTTTTGTATCTGTATACAAATTCTCTATATCTGAATAACACGTTAGTAAAATTCGGCATTGCTCCAATCAATAGTTTAAATCAGTGAATATAGGCATTGGGTTGCCTATACAGAGTGTACCACTTTGAGTGAGGCAGTATGGATACCTTTATTTATTTATTTATTTATTTATTTATTCAACCAACGGAACAAGGTCCAATTACAGATTGAAGTTAATACAAATAAAGAAAAAACACAATAATTTTAATTAAAGAAAATTAACATTGTAAATAAACGAAATTTTCAGGTTACTAAGCTAATAACAAGAAATAAACTAAAAGTAAAAATAAACTACCTTTCTTATTATTAATGATAGAGATTCGGTTAAATAGAAAAAGTTGTACAGTATTTGGTTATTGAGATTCCACTAACAAATAAATTAAAAATTTAAAAACTTTAAAGGTTTTGAGAAAAAAATAAAACTCGCAATTTTCGAAAATTGTCCATATCTACCTTATTTGTAAGTATTTTGAAAATCTGTAAAAACTTTGTCAAAGTAAATGTTATGGCGCATCAGATACTGGTCGATTTTAATTTATCTTGCGATTCATTTTTGTTTTAATAATATCAACTTTTGTTTCTCAAATAGGAACATATGGTGACATGCATATCATTGAACTGCATTTTTCGCCCTGATTTCAGTGACGTCTAACTCGTATACATTTAAAATTTTAATTTTTTAGTTGTTTCGAAACGAAAGTAAATCACGCATATCTTTCTTATTTGTGATTTTTCCTGAAAACTTATTTGTGTTAAACCCATCTTGATGTGTACATTTTTTAAAATATTTAAAATTAAATTTAATAATGTTTAGGTGTTGAAAACGACGCAGATAATATTGTGTATAGACGTAGCAGTTTCAAGAAATTGCATAAATATTTTAATCAATTCAAGAAATGTAATAACACCATTAACATCATACCCAATCCAAACCTAATTATGCAAGAAAATCGCGAACCCAACGATAACGTTTTTATCACTTCATTAAATTATTTTGTTTGCGTCCGTGACTGACCTTTTTAACATTTAAATTATTGTCGCCCGTAACGTCCATTAGGTAATTGCTAATTTTCTAATAATCCCACCGAATTTATTCACCGCAGAGCTTATCCATTTACATCCGAAATAACACTAAATGAGTGACAATTGACGGAATTGCACGCATAGACAGATTAGTGGTAAATCCATTTAATACGTGTATATCGCGCGTTTATCTCGTTATCAAGTGGTCATGGTGCAATTTGAAAAAAAGCAAAACAGTTTTCGCTTTATCAAGAAGCAGGACCTTGAACTTGGTCAGTTTTGAAATTAGAAGTAATTATCTGTAGGATGATAAATTTAGTAAAAATGTGGATAAGTTCGTAAATTGTATCAGACTTAATAATTTCAAAGAAACAACAACATTTTGTTGACTTGAAATTGTTATAATTTAATAGGATATGCGCTGTAGTTTTTCAAGCATTCGTTGTTTTTGAAGTGCGTTCAACTTGATGAATCTAACGACTGTTTCCACTTCTTGATTAATTATGAAGTAAAATTTCGAGTTCATAAAAGCTTGAACGTTTGGGTTTGGATGCGGAGCGTCCAAATCCAAACTCAGGCTTTTTAAAACTCGAAATTTTACTTAATGCTAAACGCAGTATATAGTATATTTTACAACGAGCATATAATGATAGCTATTAATCACGAGAACGAGGTTTGCGGAACGAGCCAAAGGCAAGTGGAGCAAGTCGTTCGAGTGATTAGTAGCCATTATATGCTAGTTATACACTATACTTTCTTCACGACAAAAATAATATATAATACAACATTTATTATATATGTTTATCAAATACGCGTCAGTCTAAATGGTCGTTTTTTTTTCATAATTCAGTAATTAAGTTATTAAAATCTAAGGGATACTAATGAGTAAACCCTTAGTATTAAACCTTTAGTAAATTAAGTTAGCTAAATATTACTCATTGATCCATTTGTGATCAGATTGTAATTATAGTAAAATACAACTAAGTGTTTTGAAAATAATAAAAAAAAATAATAATTCGACAGATAAATGATGACAGATTGCAGTATTATGATTTGAATGTGTAATAGAATTAATTCCACTTTAACACAAATATGAACAATCGTTCTACAATAAATAATACTCAGTCTAGCCTTTCGCCTAAGTTACATAGAAACACGCTTTTTGCACAAAAAACGAACTCTTCCGTTTGGATGGAGTTTTCACGGTGTTAACGTTTGTTCCGCTTTAAAATACACCGGCGACAAATAGAAGCACAATTGTTTAACCGATTTAAGAATGATTTCTGCTTACAAACGCGTTTTACGCGGGTTAAACTAGTGAGAACGGCGGAGATGTTGACGCGTTACTTTGTACTTTGTACTTTGTACAACAAAACAGCGTCGACGACGTAATCACCACCATGGTCAAATGTAAGACAAAAGAAGCTTATTTGACTAGCACAGCGCTATTACTGCATAGCGGCAAAAAATCGAACTAGGCAATTATTTATATTCGTGGTAAAAAAACACATTTATCACGCAGATCCCGTGTTTAAGGTACTTGAGTGTTAAATGCACCCCATTTATGATGCCCATACAATTAAATAATGCACATATTATAAGATTGTCGTGAACAAAATATACTTTAAAATCAGTATGTTAAAACAGTATGGTTTGAATTTCACTTGAAATCAGTGTGATTTTTTTTAAAAAACTAATAAAGGTACGGATGAAAATTATGAACTTAACCGAAAGAGAATTCAATTTTGAGTCGAATTGTGTTGAAAAAATCGGCGATGTGTCCATCACTTTCCCCGTCATTTAAACAATTGATAATTGACATACTGAACTTGTTTCACTTGTAAATTAGTTACTGACCATTTTTACATTAAATCAGCGTTTTGTACGCGTGGCGCATGAAGTAAAATTTCGAGTTTAGAAAAGCCTAATTTGGCTCGGTCGCTCCGCTTCGCTACGCGCCCGAGCCAAATTTTCAGGCTTTTCTAAACTCGAAATTTTACTTCATGCTTAATCCGGGAGTGGAAGACACTCGTTTAAACAAAAAAATAATTGATACATTGATTGCTGTTTTATTGGCGAAGAAAGTTTTATGAGGTAAAAAAAATGTCAATTATAATACAACTTGAAAAAAAAAATGGAATAACTCCAAAATAGTACGACTTAGATCGAATGTAACATGGAATCAAAAAAGTTAATAACGCATGGGGTATCCCATTTAAAATAACAAAGTTGTAGGGCGGCCAGGAAATTTGGAAAACCCTAAAATAAATATAAAAAAATTTTAACTTGTTAAAAAAAATTATTTGATGAAACTTGTATCTGAAACATTTTTCGTATTTTTAAAATTAAGGGAACCATTGAACTTTCTATCCTCGGTAAAAACCCTATATATCATAAGCCAACAGTTTCTTTTTTTCTGAGCTGAGATTACGAATGAAATGCCGGATTTTGTTGAAATTAACAAGGATCGCTGAGAAATGAATAAACCTTGTGCAAACGTTGAAAAAAAAGCAAAATCGAGCGATTTTTGACAACATTTCAGACGATTTTATTTATTATTTCAAGGTTGCAGTTTCATTTTCGGGTCTATAATTATCAAAATTGTCGATTTTGATGAAATCGCTCGCTAAGAAGTAAATATAATTTATCCAAATGCTGAAAAAATAAACAAAATCGACTGATTTTTGACAAAATTACAGATACTTCAAGTTAAAAAAAAACATTTGTATTTTAAAAGCCTACAGTTTCTCTTTTTTTTTGATCTGAGATTACAAATATGTCGGATTTTGTTAAAATCAACAGGGATTGCTGAGAAATGAATAAACTTTGTGCTAAAGTTAAAAAAAAAACAACCAAAATTAATCTCTTTTTTATAAATCTGTAACGCTCATAATTCAATAAAATTTTAACAATTTAATTTAACGTCAATAATTCCAAATACTCACTTAAAAAATATATATACCAAAACAATCTCAAGTAGAAAGATAATTTTGACACTATTTGACCTAAATTTAATCCTTCTTTAATTAAGTTAATCAGTTTTAACCTTAATAATGCCAAATACTCAGTTAATATATATATATATATATATATATATATATATATATATATATATATATATATATATATATATATATATATATATATACCGGGTGCTGATCCGACCGCTTGGTAATAGCAATTTACATTTAAGATCACACTTTTGCAGTTTCCTGCTCCATTAATTATTTTAAAGCAAAAGCATAAAAGATCAAAGTTGTTCAGAATTTAAAATGCTATGTGATAGGTCCGTATTTATTTTCAAAATAGGACTAATAGTACAAGAAAACGAAGATATAAATTAGTAATAATTTGAAAAAAATAACAATAGCCATGATTTTATAACATTTTGCGTCATCAACAACTATGAGTTGTTTTTAATAAAATCAAATTAGATGCTCAAAGAGACCTCCATTAGCGGCTAAACATTGACCAAGTCTATCATAAAAATTTCTGCGAACATTTGCAAGTTGCCGGTTCGTTATTTTGTTGCATTCTTCCGTAATTTAGTTTTACAGAAACTCGATGTTAGCATGTCTAGCACCGTATATTTTTGATTTTAAGTGGCCCCATATAAAGAAGTCGTTTGATGATAAGTCTGGTGAACAAGCTGGCCAATTCACTGGTCTGCCTCGTCCAATACAGGTATTTGGATAGCAAATGTTTAAATACCCAGTGACGTCTCTTGTAAAATGCGCTGGACATCCAGCCTGTTGAAACCAACCCACATTTTCTCCTGCGACAGCATCTATGGCGGGGCCAAACTCCGATTGAAGCAGCAAATGCGAGGTTATCCGTATCCCAATAGCGATAATTTTGCACATTTGGCTCTCCATTTATGGTGAAGGTCGATTCGTCAGAAAAACAAATGTTGTTAATGAAATATTTATCCACATTGGCTATTTCCATTAGTGTTTCACAGAAAATCATTCTAGAATACCTGTTTGGCTCAAAAATCTCCTGGTGGTTCGAAAACTTGTACTATTTAAACTTGTTCTTCTTTACAATTTTAAGAGCGGTTGTTTTGTGCAAATTTAAATCGTCGCCAATTTGCCGAATGCTAATGCGGGGATTTGCAACGGCCGCAGCAATAACGTTTATTTCGTTTACATTATCTCGCACAGTTTCTTCTTCCTCGGCTATATTTGAAGTATGCTTTAAACAGGGTTTAAAAAGGGATCCATACTTTGCTTGGTTTGAAATCACGTTCTGAATCGTGGAAATAGCGGGTATTGGCCGATCGGGATATAAACCAGCAAACAAGTTTCGAACTTCATTTACACTATTACCGGAAGAAAACCACTTCAGAAATATGTTTTAATATGTTTATTTCAGCAATTGTATAATAATAATAATAATAATAATAATATTTATTCACGGATCAACCATTTTACAGCAACATACATGTAGTATAAAAATATAGGTACAGCAATTTAAAGATAACAATAATAAAAGCCATGCAAATACAACAAAGAAATGACAAAAACATATATAAATTGTTTACATCTAGCTATAAAAAATATAACACATTAAAATCACAAACAAAATTAGAATGACATCACAAAATTGAACGAGGACTGAGTCAATATGGTAAAATTGGTATGCAATTTCTAAGCATTAACATTTATTTCTTTAAATAAATTATTACGTAATTTACCCAATGTTGTGTGAAATAAATCTATTTGTACTTTGTTGCAGTTGTAAAGTAAACGCCGAGAACCAAATTGCTTTGCATAATCAGTCCTAGAAGCAGGTACGAAGAATGTATAATTAGTTCTGAGTGGTCTAGATGGTACGTGAATATAAATGTACTCTAATAAAATAGGTGCATTTATATGGCCATTTAACAGTTTATAAGCAAATATCACATCACAACAAAATCGCCTATGCTCTAGTGTGTGCATGTTAAGTTTGTTCAAGACAACAGAGTGGTTATCGTCATAGCCAAATTTGTATGATATGAATTTCGTAAATCTTCTTTGAACTTATTCGATATTGTTTATGTCCATTAACGTGTAAGGATTCTAGAATATGGAACAATACTCGAGGTTTGGGCGAACTAAAGCCACGTAAAGTTTACTAAGTGTAGCTGGATTTTGAAACTCAGATGAATTTCTTTTTAAAAATCCAAGCATTTGGAAGGCTTTTGATGTTATTAAGTTAATGTGAGTAGAAAAGTTCCAATTGTTAGTTAGGGTCACACCTAGGTCCTTTACTGAATTTAATTGCGTGAGGCGCTTATCATTTAGAAAATAATTATTCACAACATGTGACCTACTTTTATAAAAATACATTACATTCCATTTATCGATATTTAGTTGCATTCTATTTAATGCACACCAGGACTGAAATCTATTAAGATCTTGCTGAAGAAGATGAGATGAATAATTATTTTCCAACGCTGTGAAGATTTTCATGTCATCTGCGAACAACAAGCACTTCGAATGATGAAAACATGTAGTGCTATCATTTATGAAAATATTAAAGAGTAGTGGACCCAAGTGTGACCCCTGGGGTACACCAGAAGACACGTGTATTAATGCCGAATTATACATTCCCACTCGAACCCTCTGTGTTTTACCATCCAAATAAGAATGGATCCATTTGAAGAGGGATCCATGTATGCCCAATTTAAGCAGTTTAGACAGCAATATACCGTGATCAACTTTATCGAATGCCTTGGAAAAGTCTGTATATACAGAATCAACTTGTTGACTCTTTGCCAAGGCATCTGTTATAAAGTTCCCGTATACAAGTAGGTTCGTGGCCGTTGATAGTCCACGTCGAAATCCATGCTGTTCATTAACTATCAATGGATCAATAATAGGGGACAATTGATGAGTTATAAGTTTTTCAAATAGTTTTGGAATATGAGATAAAATTGATATTGGCCGTCTTGTTGTCGATTATGTTTTTAGAACCATTCTTATGGATGGAATTGATAATCGCCTCTTTCCAGTAGGCTGGGAACTCGCCAGTTTTCAAGGAATTATTAAATATTATCCAAAGGGGAAGGCATAATGAAAATGAGCATTGCTTAATAAATAATGCTGAAAGGCCATCCAAGCCCATGGAATTGTTTTCTTTGAGGCTCAAAAGTTCTTGCAGTATATCTCATTTTTTAATGTCGGATATAGAATGTAAATTCAAATGTGTATCGCTAAGACCCGCGTCAATGGAGTTAGTCGAGTCCTTATACACAGAGCCAAAGTATGTAGCGAAATGATTTACGATTTTGTTCTGGTCACTTGTTGTGATTCCATTGTGTTCGAAAGAGTTTGGAAGACCATTTGACTTACGTTTAGACTTTACGTGCTTCCAGAAGAACTGAGTATCATAAGCAATATTGGTTTCGATTTTATGCAAATATTCTTTATGACAAATATCAATGAGAATTTTGCATTCGGATCTTACTTTCCTAAAAGATTCATAATCAGACTCCAGATTCGATTTTTTGAATTGTGTGTGAAGGCGTTTTTTGAGAGTAATTTACTTTTAAGAGCTGCGCTGTACCATTTTGGGAAACATAAACTTGTTGGATTTATTATTTCGACTATGGGTACAAATGTTCTGATTGACATTATTATGAATTACTTAATTGAAAAGCGCACTTAAATATGGAAACGGAGTGCGATTTTACGAAAAGTAAAAAGTGACAGTTGTTGACGCAAAATTTTGTTTTAGAATCATGGCTATTGTTATTTTTTTCAAATTATTATTAATTTATATCTTAGTTTTCTTCTACTATTAATACTATTGTGAAAATAAATACGAATCATATAGCATTTGAAATTCTGAACAGCTTTGATCTCTTATACTTTTGCTCTGAAATAATTAGGGGAGCAAGAAACTGCAAAATGTGATTTTACATGTAAATTGCTATTACCGAGCGGTCGGATCAGAACCCGGTATATATATTTGGCCCAAATTGAATTCTTTATCAGTTGAGTTATTCATTTTTATCCGCAGTTTCCTAAACCTTAATAATGCCAAATACTACTCATAACGCCGACAATGCCAAATACTTACTTAAAATATATATATATATATATATATTTATATATATATATATATATATATATATATATATATATATATATATATATATACCTAAACAATCTCAAGTAGAAAGACAGTTTTGACACTATTTGTCCCAAATTTAATTCTTTTTCAATTAAGTTAATCATTTTTATCCGCAGTTACCTAAATATTTGAAGAAATATCTTACACATACAGATAATAATTATTAACAAAGTCGAAAGAAAATTAAATTTTGAGTCTAATACTGTACAACAATTGTTTCACCACGCAGTGGTTTCATCAGGTAGATGAATGATTGAAGTTATTTTGCACTAAGTTTGCATAAATCAAAAATGATTATCTATCCAAAGATAACTATGTGAAAATATTAACTTAAATGCAAAATAGAAATACCGATATAAATTAGGATATAAATTAGGATTCAAAAAACATAAATATTTGACTTCCCTGCTGAAAATGACATATTATTCATATCTATATATACAGGGAGTTTTTCTTTTAAGTTTACGTATTCCAAATTTAGCCTATTTTCTGTAAATCTTTAGATATTCCTTGTTTTTTTTTTCAGTTCAATTTGAAGATTTAAACGAGTGTTTTCCACTCCCAGACTAAGCATGAAGTAAAATTTCGAGTTTAGAAAAGCCCCGTGAAAATTTGTCGAGGGTCGCGCAGCGACCCGAGACAAATTTTCTGGGCTTTTCTAAACTCGAAATTTTACTTCATGCGCCACGCGTACAAAACACTAAAATATTTTGAAATGTATGTAAAAAAACATATGCATAAGCTGCAAATGTTCCGACATTCGTTGTTTTTTAAAATAGTTTAATTTGAAGCTTTAGAGTATTTTCCACTCCCAGACTAAGCATGATGTAAAATTTCGAGTTTAGAAAAGCCCTGTGAAAATTTGTCGAGGGTCGCGCAGCGACCCGAGACAAATTTTCTGGGCTTTTCTAAACTCGAAATTTTACTTCATGCGCCACGCGTACAAAACACTAAAATATTGTGAAATGTATGTAAAAAAACATATGCATAAGCTGCAAATGTTCCGACATTCGTTGTTTTTTAAAATAGTTTAATTTGAAGCTTTAGAGTATTTTCCACTCCCACACTAAGCATGAAGTAAAATTTCGAGTTTAGAAAAGCCCTGTGAAAATTTGTCTCGGGTTGCGCAGCGACCCGAGACAAATTTTCTGGGCTTTTCTGCGCCACGCGTATAAAACACTGAAATATTGTGAAATTTATGTATATTTAAAATTCACTTGAAATGAGTGTTTTATACGCGTGGCGCATGAAGTAAAATTTCAAGTTAAGAAAAGCCCAGAAAATTTGTCTCGGGTCGCTGCGCGACCCTCGACAAATTTTCACAGGGCTTTTCCAAACTCGAAATTTTACTTCATGCTTAGTCTAGGGGTGGAAAACACTCATTTAAAGCTTCAAATTGAACTCTTTTAAAAAATGTCGGAAAATTTACAGCTTATGCATATGTTTACCTAAAAGAAAAATTCACTGTTTTTACTCTTAACCAATGCAGGAAGCCAAACATTTAATGACATAACATTAGCAAATATCAGCATTTCCATGTTTAGCAAACGCAAATTACTACGACTACAAAATGATAAAATCCTAATCCTAGTTGTGTAAACATTCAGTGACCCGCGAAGCCAAAATAATGATAGTTCACCGTCTATTTTCACCACCGTCAGCTGTTTTGATTGGTCATTGATCGCAAACACTATTACATAAGTGTACCAAAAATCTTGGAAAAACATATTACATTTTCTTTATCTCCTCACGCATTTGATTGTAATAGAATTGTTATCAGGCGCCGTCATTATCATTAGCAATTTAACTTAAGCACGTGGAAATGTTTGCATTATCAGTTTTCCTGTTACGGAACTCGTGTTCATTTTTTGTGTGTGTGTTGTTTGATGATAACGATTATAAATGTCTGTTGATTGTTGATGGTCTGGTTTATGATGACAGAATCTTTATTGTTCATTTCTTTCAAATATGAAAATTAACAATAATGATGATAACATTT
Source organism: Philonthus cognatus (assembly GCA_932526585.2). Classification (NCBI taxonomy): domain Eukaryota; kingdom Metazoa; phylum Arthropoda; class Insecta; order Coleoptera; family Staphylinidae; genus Philonthus; species Philonthus cognatus. The sequence goes on along the minus strand of OW052247.1, from coordinate 48,174,905 downwards.
TAATACTTGATGATTTAAATTAAATTTAAATTAAAACACTTGGTTTGTTTCACTTATTTATATTTTCTCCGACTAGTTTCGACCATTGGTCATCATCAAGGAGGAACATTTTAATTTTCAAGGAAGAACATTAAAAGTGAAGGAATTCACTTCATGGTATTTTTTTAAATTATATTTAGGTATTTTATTTCAGGATGTTGATAACATTTTCATTTTGAAAAAAGTCAAGAAATTCACATCTGCTCATTCGTTGCATTTATTTATGAGTTCTATTTCGAGATTATTATAGTTTATTTCCCATAAATATGGAAATTAACAATATGTTGATACAAATCAATTTACATATATTTTGATCATGTTTCATCGAGTGATCAATGAGAACCAAACTAAAGATATGTTATTTGAAATAAAACAACGCAGTTGGGAGGGTTTCATTTTTATTGTTGAACACTTTTGCAGTGTACAACAATAAACGTGAAACCCTCCCAACTGCGTTGTTTTATTTCAAATAGTATTATGGAGTTTCACCATGTATCCGCCTCATCAATTAAATATTTTAAAGATATGTTGATAACATTTAAATTTTGAATGACGAACATACAAAGTGAAGAAGTTCACATCATGGTACATTTTTTATCATTTATTTGTAAGTTCTATTTCAGGATCATTATTGCTTGTTCATTACCTCCAAACATAAAAATTAACAATGTTTTGATAACAGTTTCATTTTAAAAAGAATAATCAGTCAATAAACTTTATCAATTGGTAAAAAATAGACGGAAAGACCTATTATTGTGGTTAAATTTGAACCTTCAAACGAGTGTTTCCACTCCCAGACTAAGCATGAAGTAAAATTTCGAGTTTAGAAAAGCCTGAAAATTTGGTTTGGTCGCGTAGCGCGAAGCGCGGAGCGGCCAAACTAAATTTTCAGGCTTTTCTAAACTCGAAATTTTACTTCATGCGCCACGCGTACAAATAGTGATTTAATCTGAAGTTTAAATGATATTCCTTTAGCATTTTGATTTAAAGTACATTTTAAATTTCACATGAAATCAGCGTTTGATACGCGTGGCGCATGAAGTAAAATTTCGAGTTTAGAAAAGCCTGAAAATTTGGTTTGGTCGCTCCGCTTCGCTACGCGACCAAACCAAATTTTCAAACTTTTCTAAACTCGAAATTTTACTTCATGCTAAATCAAGGACTGAAAACCCTCGTTAAAAGTAAATCATTAAACGCAATTAATTATCCGTGTGTTAAATCACTTTTACTTCTAAAGCAATGGAATTGTGATTTACCATCAAATTTCATTCACTAATCTTAGTATACAATCGCTAAATCCATCCACAAAATATCTTTCAAAACATCTCAGAATATGGATATAGCTCATGGAGTTTTTGATTTAATTGTTACTTTATCTACCAAATAAATACATTTAAAAATATAAATGAAGTAAAATTCCGAGTTTAGAAAAGCCTGAAAATTTGGTTTGGTCGCGTAGCGCGAAGCGCGGAGCGGCCAAACCAAATTTTCAGGCTTTTCTAAACTCGAAATTTTACTTCATGCGCCACGCGTACAAATAGTGATTTAATCTGAAGTTTAAATGATATTCCTTACATTTTTCTGGCTTTCAAATTTGCTGAAGAAAAAAACTTCGATCATTTTTTCGACTTGAGTTAAATCAAAAACTTGATAAACTAAATTTACATCTACATTTTTACACGTTACATTTTTCTGACTTACAAATTTGCTGAAGCAACAAACCTCCATGATTTTTTTGACTTAAATTAAAAACTGATGAAATTAATTTACATTTACATTTTTACACGTTGCATTTTTCCGACTTACAAATTTGCTAAAGAAACAAACTTCCATAATATTTTCTAACTTAAATTTAATAAAAAAACTTGATGAGCTAAATTTACATTTACATTTTTACACGTTACATTTTCCTGACTTAGAAATTTGCTAAAGAAACAAACTTCCATAATATTTTCTAACTTAAATTGAATAAAAAACTTGATGAACTACATTTACATTTTTTACACGTCACACTTTTCTGACTTACAAATATGCTAAACAAAGAAACTTCCTTGATTTTTTCTAACCTGAATTGAATAAAAAATTTGATGAACTACATGTACGTTTACATTTTTACACGTTTCATATTTCTGACTTACAAATTTGCTGAAGAAACAAACCTTCATCATTTTTTTGACTTAAAACTTAAATAACTATTTTCGAATTCCAACATATTTTAAAAGAAATATACCTGCTATGTAGCCAAATAATTTCCAAATTTATTCAGCATTATTCAAGGTATTTCAGTTATTTCGAGAGCTCAAAACTGACAGGGAAATGAAATGAATTCCTTATGAGCTCAGTTCGTTCACGCCGTTTATCAGCTAAAACCATTACGTAATTTGTTTGTAGGCAGATTAACCGAATCGTGATAAAATTTCGCGATTGTTCTGTAATGGCACTTGTGTGCTGATTAAAAAAATGTGCACATTTCATAACCAGATTGTTGTGATTAAATATGAAAATCATCGATTTGATACGAGTTGCACATATATTACCTGGAGTGGTTTATGGAAAAAGAATGTACCTATGTACAGGGTGCAGCATTTTCGATGGTGTTTTCAAGTAAAATACTATTTTTATGAATGACATAACTTCTTTATTTAAAAATATATTGACATGCTGTAAAAACTTTCTTATGCGCTTTTATTAAGAAGAGTACGCTGATGATATTTTTGGAAAGCTTACAAAAACTGCAATCGACTGAAGGCAAGGCAAACTATGATTTGTATTTAAAATAACACAACTTTATGTCATCTTATAAAGGTTAAACTTAAGACAAAATCTGATATAATCAGCATCTTCTACTAAAAAAGTGTCATATAAACGTTTTTACCGCATGTCAATATCTTTTTCAAATAAAGAAGTTATTTCAATATTTCAAAATGGCTAAATTTTGAATTTTAACGTATAACTCGAAAACAACTAAAGATAGATAACTTTTGATTAGGTACAAGGAATATGCTCTAAAAAAGAGCTCTGAAAGTATATGTTAGTTTTGTCTATCATTTATATCTTTGGTACTATACTTGAAGAAACCATCGAAAATGCGGCACCCTGTACTTGTACTTGGAATATTTTGTAACGAATTAAAATGACACTAAAACATCAAGAACATTCATAGATAGGAGTTTTAAAATCTCTGTTTCCAAAAATGGAATAATTGGGCAAACTGAAAGAAATTCCTAAATCATGGTAAATTTATAAGTTCATATTTTCGTCAATCCAACGCAAATCAGTGTGTCAAACGATCAATGAAAAATATACCGGTCGATCAAATGAATTTATAATCATGTAAGCCCAGAATTTTAATTCAGGGTGGTAGCATTTATTGAATCTTGACGCTTATTTGACAAATCAAATAATTTGAATTTATTATGTTACAGCCTGTGAACACTGCCAGCTGCAAAAAAAAACAGAGGCTACTCCAATTATAAATTCATTTGATCACCCGGTATTACAAACCTATTGCTCTTATACACGCTTAGCGACCTAAAATTAGAAAATTCTGCAAGATTACCGGTTCTACAGCAAAAACTCTATACAAATAAAACAATGAAATGCCAATACTTAGTTCTAGAATATTTCAAAAATATTAAATGTGCAATTCTTTTTTTTTTGCAAACCTACAACTAATTTCTTCTACAAAGACGAATTTAAACACCCGTTCATTTTTCTCCAGAAAATTGTTAAAATTATAACGAAGTATGTCATTGACATTGCACTAATTATAAACCAAAACTTAAATTAGATATTTAAAAAAGTAAATATTGAATCGATTAAATAATCAATAAATCACTTAATGTAAAGTAAGGAATAAAACTTGTTTTATTGTTAGTTAATTCAGTGAACATTTAAACGCAAATAAAAATAAAGTAGCATTATCTCCAAAAAGTAGTTTTTTTTAGATTTTGTCAAAAATTTATTGCTCATACACAAGAAACGAATGTTACCAATGTTACCATAACTGCAGGGTAATATATCTTTAATTACGGTAAATTACCAACGGAAATACTGAAGTAAACTTATATAGATTTTTTAATATACGTAGTAATTTTGTTCGAAAGCCAACAACACATTTTTCGCATTTTGTAGCATATAGAAGTCGGTTACGTTACTAAACAGATTATGATGCTTTTTAAGAAGTCTTAAAAATTAGTCGAAATTGTGAACAGTGATGTTAGTGGTACATCACTGTTCACAATTTCGATGTTTGTGGTACATCACTGTTCACAATTTCGACTAATTTTTAAGACTTCTTAAAAGGCATCATAATCTGTTTAGTAACGTAACCGACTTCTATATGCTACAAAATGCGAAAAATGTGTTGTTGGCTTTCGAACAAAATTACTACGTATTTTAAAAAATCTATATAACTTAATAATTTTCAATATTTTAACATATAATTTAGAAACAATCTGCAATTTCTAATACATATTTTTTTAACATTAGATTTTTTTGATATTAACTATGATTAAAAAGAAACACTTGGTTAAATTTTATTATTTTATTTACAATTATTTTTGACTTTCAGGCATTCTCAAAAAATACATTAAATTAGCCTCTCCTCTTGTACATAATGTTTGCAAAATAGTAATTTTCTGTTTTCCTTGAGAATAACTTTAAATCCAAAGTAGTTGGAATAAAAAAGACAAACTCTTAGTTTAACCAAGTGTTTTCTTTTAAAATTATAGTTAAAAATGTTTCAGTTGTTTTTTTAAATTAAATTCGAATATCAGAAAATATGCTAGCATTAAAAACTTATTGCTAGCACTAAAAACTATATTCTACACTCCAACTTAATAGAAAATATGCGTGTAGTTAAAATTTTGGCAATTTAATGTAAATCTGTTCCTGTATCCGCGACCTAGAAGTGGTAATTAGGTCTTTGGATGGCTTCCAGCGGGAGGGATTCAAGGCGAACGTGGGGCTGAATATTTCCAAGATCGAGACAGGAATTTCATAAATATTAAATATGAAACAACGGCAACACCAATTTCTGACTTGATGAGAACATATTGCGAATCAATGCGTTCCTTTTTTTCTGATATATGGTGTGTAATATCATGAAAGAAAGGCGCACACTCACTTTAAATCATGCCGGTATAAAATTTTACAATATAGGTAGGGATTGAGAGTTTAAATGCGTGTGGATATGAGATAAACCATTCCTTTTGTTGAAATAGTGAGTAATGAATATTTACTTAGTACTATATTTTTCAATTTTGTAAAAATTGCAAAGTAGGTTGTATCGTATAGTTTATTAATTTCAGGCTATCATTGTATTTTTCTCAAAAAGTTTAATTTGAAGTTTCGAACCAGTGTTTCCACTCCTAGGTTAAGCATGAAGTAAAATTTCGAGTTTAGAAAAGCCTAAAAATTTGGTTTGGTCGCGTTTGTTGAAATACTGAGTAATGAATATTTACTTAGTACTATATTTTTCAATTTCGTAAAAATTGCAAAGTAGGTTGTATCGTATAGTTTATTAATTTCAGGCAATCATTGTATTTTTCTCAAAAAGTTTAATTTGAAGTTTCGAACCAGTGTTTCCACTCCCAGGTTAAGCATGAAGTAAAATTTCGAGTTTAGAAAAGCCTGAAAATTTGGTTTGGTCGCGTAGCGCGTAGCGCTACGCGACCAAACCAAATTTTCAGGCTTTTCTAAACTCGAAATTTTACTTCATGCGCCACGCGTATAAAACACTGAAATATTGTGAAATTAAAAATATACTGCTAAAGGAGTATTAAAAATAATATGCTAAAGCAGGATAAAAATACTGCTAAACAAGAATATATTAATATATAAAATTACGAAAATGTTTTTCGTGTAAAATGCAAACGATGTGTCTTAATTAATAAGACAACTTAAGACAATAAATAGCCATTGAAACAACTACTATATAATGAAACACTTTTAACTTTATTTGTATAACACGTTTTAAAACGTGTTTAAAACGTGTTATACAAACAAAGTTAAAAGTGTTTCATTGTGTAATTAACATGTATAACGAAGTAGAAGCCTCCACAATACACAACTACTATATAATAATAATAATAATATTAAATCATTAATTGACCAATTTAACATAAATATACATGTTTTTCAAATTAATATATACAGTAATATTAATAAAGTCAAATGGACCTAAATCAGTTACATTAATTCCAATTTCTTGGCGATTAACAGAACAAGTATTTATTTTACAATATTTCAGTTTATTACCAAAATGCATATTGTTGATGTTGTCGAACAATTTATCATTTTGGCCATAACCAGGATTTTTGTCCAAGTAGGCAAAACTAGTCTTAGTTCTATAAATACCTACGTTTTTCTATTTATGTTAATCCTTTAAAATTACTTACAACTTCTACGGAGCAACTCTTTCATACCTGTAACAAAAATAATTTTATTATAAAAATGAGTAAATTAAACATACTTTATTTCCTATGTTGACAACTATTTTTTGATATTTACATAAAAATTTGAGTGCTAAATTAATCTATTTTTACCATACTCTAGCATGCCAGTACATTCAATTTTTCATTCCTTGTTTTACTTGATAAGGTCCACCATTTTGTACATAATTGCAAAACAACATTTTTTAACTAACGATAACACGTGTATCCGATAAAATTGTAGTATTTCGATCGTGTTTATTACGCACTTTCGCAAATCTAGGCACGCGTACGGCTCATATTAGGAAATGCCAATCATTTCAAAATATACTTATTTTAGTAACACTACACATGTTTGATTATTGACTATAAATATTTCACATTTTTAAATTCTATATTTTACATGTTTTAGTGGTTAGTTAGCCCATTTGCACCCCGACTGATTAACCTTAAAAACACAGCAATTTTATGTATAATTTATTTAAAAAATGGCATAATGATAAATTGGGCATGTTTAGGATATCTTACAAACTTAAAACATTCTTATATTCTAGAATTATGACTTATTCAAAGGTTTAATCAATCAAGTCATAATTCTAGAATATAAGAATGTTTTAGGTTTGTAAGTTATCCTAAACATGCCCATTATATCATTATGCGATTTTGTGAATAATTTATAGATTAAATTGCTGTGATTTTAAGGTTAATCAGTCGGGGTGCAAATGGGCCATTATCTACTAAAACACGCAAAATAAAGAATTTAAAAATGTGAAATTTTTATAGTCAATAATCAAACATGTGTAGTGTTACTGTATTTTGCTGTATTTTTGCTGTATTTTTAAGGAGTACTAATCACTGATTAACTTAATCGACTCGGGTACAAATGGACAAATATGTGTAATTAATGAAATTTATGTTTTTTTGTGATTTATGACTTAAGTTTTGCCCATACAGTCACTACAAGGAAACATTTGTGAAGTATTAATTCATCATAATACGTACAGAATTTTTTTTTATTACATAAGTATACAAATCCCAAAGTATATTTATTTATTTATATACTGTATATATTTAGGCATGTGTTGTTTCAGTTCAACTGAAGCTTCTAGCGAGTATTTCCATTCCTTGATTAAGCATGAAGTAAAATTTCGAGTTTAGATAAGCCTGTAGAGAAGCAAAGTGACCAAGCCAAATTAGGTTCTTCTAAACTCAAAATTTTACTTCATGCGCCACGCGTATTAAACTCTAAACTTTGAAGTTCAAAATATACGGCTAATTACACTTTCGTAAATGGTGCCTGAACATTTAAAACGTGACACCAGGTATACTTAAAAGAAAATAGCCTGTATTTAATAATAATAAGTAACAATAGCGACAAAAAAGAATAAAGGGTATTTAAATTTGTAAAATTCTGTTTTTATATTTTGTCACTTTTTCTCTTTCCTCGTTAATACAAACTAATATTTTTGTTTATAATACGATACAAACAATCTGTAGCTAGTTATTTATCCATGGTACACTGTATGTATTTTATGTAAAATGAAGATTTATTTATATTAATAATTCTTACTGTTAGCTCCCATTAAATCGGAATAGTATTACATTTTCTATTATCTAACAAAATATTTCCGTAATGTAATTACTTTCAGTGTGTTATAAATTGTGAATATTTAAGCTATTTTGTTATAATTATCTACATTAATATCCATTGTTTTATCTAATGTCTGCTGATATCAAGAAAGAACAAGTTTCTACATAAAAAACGGAACGTCGCGGTTTAATTTGTACTTCTACATTATTGTTAGAATTTGAATTATTATCTCGTGCATTAATGTGAGCGTTTTAGATAACACATTGGGCTATATATACAGTAATTAGTTATCGCGATCGCATTATCTGCTACAACAATTTTTTTTAAAAAACTATGATTAATAAATAACTTTGTGTACAGTGTTTTGTCTTTTCTGTATTTTCATATACAGGGAGTTTTTCTTTTAAGCATACATATCCCAATTACTGCGTATATACTTAAATCTTCGGATATTCGTAGTTTAATAAAAGAGTTTAATTTGATGCTTTAAATCAGTGTTTTCCACTCCCAGACTAAGCATGAAGTAAAATTTCGCGTTTAGAAAAGCCCCGTGAAAATTTGTCGAGGGTCGCGCAGCGAGAAATTTTCTGGGCTTTTCTAAACTCGAAATTTTACTTCATGCGCCACGCATATTAAACACTGATTTCAAGTGAGTGAAGCATAAATATACATAAATTTGACAATATTTCAGTGTTTTATAAGCGTGACGCACGAAGTAATATTTCGCGACCGAATACAAATTTTCTGGGCTTGTCTAAACTCGAAATTTTACGTCTTGCGCCATGCGCATAAAACACTAAAATATTGTAAAATTTATGGATATTTCAATTTTACATGAAATCAGTGTTTTCTACGCGTGGCGCATGAAGTAAAATTTCGAGTTTATAAAAGCCCAGAAAATTTATCTCGGGTCGCTGCGCGACCCTCGACAAATGTTCACGGGGCTTTTCTAAACTCGAAATTTTACTTCATGCTTAGCCTGGGAGTGGAAAACATTCATTTAAAGCTTCAAATTGAACTCTTTTAATAAACTACGAATATCTGAATGTTGGCCGAAGATTTGACAAGTGATTGTAGGTTTACCGACTTTTTCAATTACCGGTAATTCGGGAAATTTGTGAATCAAAACCGGATTATCGATAATTTGCGATTAGTGAATCACCATATTGTCGTTTTAGGGATAAAAGTCATTGGTTCTGGATGTGTACAGTGTTTTGTCTTTTATATATTTTCATATAGAAGGAGTTTTTCTTTTAAGTATACATATCTCAATTACAGCGTATATACTTAAATCTTTGGATATTCGTAGTTTATTTAAAAACTTCAATTTGAAGCTTTAAATCAATGTTTTCCACTCCCAGAATAAGCATGAAGTAAAATTTCGAGTTTAGAAAAGCCCCGTGAAAAATGTTCTGGGCTTTTATAAACTCGAAATTTTACTTTATGCGCCACGCGTATAAAACACTAAAATATTGTGAAATTTATGTATATTTGAACAACACTTGAAATCAGTGTTTTATACGCGTGGCGCATGAAGTAAAATTTCGAGTTTAGAAAAGCCCAGAAAATTTGTCTCGGGTCGCTGCGCGACCCTCGACAAATTTTCACGGGGCTTTTCTAAACTCGAAATTTTACTTCATGCTTTGTCTGGGAGTGGAAAACACTGTAATTGGAATATGTATACTTATAAGAAAAACTTCCTGAATGTAGTTATTATTTCAATGTAGGCGAAGATTTGACAAGGGATTGTAGGTTTACCGACTTTTTCAATTACCGGTGATTCGGGAAATTTGTGAATTAAAATCGGTTTATCGATAATTTGCGATTAGTGAATCACGATATTGTTGTTTTAGGGATAAAAGTCATTGGATCTGGTTGTGTTCTGTGTTTTGTTTTTTATATATTTTCATATACAGGGAGTTTTTCTTTTAAGTATACATATCTCAATTACAGCGTAAATACTTAAGTCTTCGGATATTCGTAGTTTATTTAAAAAAGTTTAATATTAAGCTTTAAATCAGTGTTTTTCACTCCCAGACTAAGCAATTTTCTGGGCTTTTCTAAACTCTAAATTTTACTTCATGCGCCACGCGTATAAAACACTAAAATATTGTGAAATTTATGTATATGTGAATTCACTTGAAATCAGTGTTTTATACGCGTGGCGCATGAAGTAAAATTTCGAGTTTAGAAAAGCCCAGAAAATTTTTCTCGGGTCGCTGCGCGACCCTCGACAAATTTTCACGGGGTTTTTCTAAACTCGAAATTTCACTTCATGCTTAGCCTGGGAGTGGAAAACACTCATTTTAAGTTTCAAATTGAAGTCTTTTAATAAACTACGAATATCCGAAGATTTAAGTATATATGGAATTGGTTTATGTATGCTTAAAAGAAAAACTCCCTGTATGTAGTTATTATTTTAATGTAGGCGAAGATTTGACGAGTGATTGTAGGCTTACCGACTTTTTCAATTAGCGGAAATTTGGGAAATTTGTGAATCAAAACCGGTTTATCGATAATTTGCGATTAGTGAATCACAATATCGTCGTTTTAGGGTTTAAAGTCATTTACTATATGAACAATTGATAGCATTTAATAACATACCTTTAACGAGGATTTCCTCTCCTTGATTAAGTAAACATTTTTAGGTTTTTCTAAACTCGAAATTTTACCTTATGCGCCACACTGATTAATGTTAAGTTTATAAACACATACATCATATTTATTAAAGATGATTTATGTTTTTTCGAACTTCACTTGAAATCAGCGTTTTTCCCCAAACTCAAATTTTCGGGCTTTTCTAAACTCGAAATTTTACTTCATGCATAATCAAGGGGTGGAAACCCTCATTAAAGACAACATGTTTTTACAGAAAAAAAAATGTATTAAAAAAGCTGAACGAAACTCAAACCAGTATCGTAATTTCATATTTTTACTTAATGTACTTGGCAAGTAGGCCATAATAATTTTTTAATTTATCATATAATTTCCTCTATTTACTTATTTATTATACAACAGTTTACAATAAACTAATTCCAGGATAACATGTTAACATAAACATAATTCGAGTGCGCTGTGACTTAAAATAAATTGTAATTCTAAATAATAGTAATGATAATAACATTATGAATTTTACTAGAAAGACAACAAAAATTAATCAATAATCAAAAAATCAATTAATACGCGGAAGAACTGAGTAATCATTTAAAGTTTCAATTTTCCAAAATATTTTCAGGTCATCAGAAATAACAGTGGCCCGAGATTGGATCCCTGAGGAACATCACTGGGGCAACCGAGATTTGACACATTTATATTCGACATAAGCCACTCTACACACAAGAGCAATTAGATTATAGTCAAACCCGTAGTGATAAAGTTTGTCAATTAACAAGTCATGATCGACCCCATCCAAAGCCTTTGAAAAATCTGTATAAATCACATCTACTTGGTGACGTTGATCCATAGCACTAGATAAAAAGTCGGTAAGATGGCACAAATTTATCACAGTTGATTTGTGCTTAACAAATCCATGCTGTTTAGAGGAGATAAAAGTGTTACAGTGGTTATAAATGGATTTGTAAAACATAATTTCGAAGACTGATATGGGTCTGTAATTAAAAATGTTGTTAATTTCTTTTGACTTATGGATAGGAATAATTTTCGAAGTTTTCTAGATTGAGGGAAAATAATTTAATTTTAAAATTAAGTTATAAATGTACAAGAGTGTACTCCATGACATATTTATACGATGTTTATTTATTAGTCAATTTTTTTTCTATTTATCAAATCATTTTTCAATCTGTAGCATAGAGTAAAACAATTACAAAAATATGTATTATTTCTTGTACATATTTTTATCATTATTTTATTTTAAACCACAGATTGAAACATGTTTTGAGAACTGGGAAATAACATTTGACCAATAAATAATCATATTCCGAAAAATAATTATTGGAATATTAGGATTGGCGCACGTGAACTGATTTATGTGCCTTGATGCATGAAGTAAATAAATAATATTTATAAGTCGAAATATTTATTTCATGCTTCTAAATAAAAAACCATGTCTCTGGAAGAGTTTTATAGACAGTTCACTAATTAATACATAGCGAAAGTAATTTGATAAATAGAAAACAAAAAACATGTATCTACTAAATTGTACACGTATGATAATCTGATTTATCGAGGAAATCGAACAGAAAACTGTGTACTTGGTTTTGATTGTATTAAAAATCACAACAACAAGCAATAAATTTATACATAATTACAATTTTGCATATTTTACCATTATTTCCGGCCATTGTCAATAATCCATTTATTGTGTCGTTAAAAACAAGCACTATGTTTTTGTATTAAAACTACGTATTACACCTTTTTCGATGTCACTTTTAATAATTTGTTGTACCAATTTTCACTTTATTGTATATTTTCTTTTTGAAATATATTTTTTATTATTTGATTTAATTTTTGCGTTGATCTAGTGTTAACTTGAACAATTAACTGAATTAACAAGAAATAAGTTGATTAATTATTAAGTTTAATTTTGTTCATTTTGAAAAAATGACAAAAAATTGAGGCTGCAAAAAATGTTGAATGAAATTAGTAAAACAAACCAAGTGTTTTAAATAATTTTCAATTATTAATACTCAATTTGTTTAATTTGTTTAACTGATTTCAATCAGTAAAACAAATCAAGAGTTTTAATTCATTCTCCATTATTAACGTTCGATTTTGTTTAAACTTTCAACTATTAATCATTTTGACTAAATAAACTAATTAATGTTCTATTGTTATCCCAGCAATTATAGTTAAATCTAGCAACTCAACTTTTAATCATTTTGACAAAACAAACTAATTGAGTCGCCTATTTCCAAAAACCCCTAAATCCATTGTTTACAAAAATTTAACAAGTGACGCCATCTGTTAGTATATAGTAAGAGGCATATTTTAGCCCGAACTTAGCCATCTAATCGAACTAAATCCTGCTGTAAAACGTGTGTAAGATCGCTATTGGTTTCAAAAACCCCTAAATCCACATGGGGTTTTTGAAAACCTACCGCTAAATCCATTAATAGTAAATAAAAACAGCTAAATTCATCGTAGACTTCAATGTAGTATTAGTTTTATAACAAAAGTCAGTAAATAAAATTCTGTCGATTTTCGCCCTCAATTAAGAGTGATTAAGGGAAACATATTAGTTCGTGGTAAACTGATATTCAGATGTCACCCACTTTCAAACTATATTTAAAAGAGGTAAAGAAAATTGCTCATTTCACCCATTATAATTAAACAATGTCAAATTAAACTCAGAAAAAAATGTACATAAATAAACTCCTCTCAAAACACTTCCTATTAACTTACAGAAAAAGGTAATGGAAGGAAACCTTACCTACTAGAAAAATGTCATCACAAGATATGAACCTTGAGGAAGACAAGAAGAGGACAACGATAAGACCGAAATTGAAGAAATTTGTGAAAAAAATTAAATATAAGATGATATACTTTAAAATATAAGTTTTTATCATGAACCTATTTTGTATGACATGCTGACATGCTTAGACGGTATTTAAAGAATAATATTTAATTTAATTATGTTGTAACTATTATGTAATATAAATCTACATTATTACCTAAAAACTACAAAAATAAAATAAATTATAGTGAAATAAATATCAAAAACCCCTAAATCCCAATTTATTTTCAAAACCAGTTAAATCCAATTGGTTTTTGATATTTCCAGAAGAGCTATGAAACTGAGATTTTCCTCATTGGGGTCCCTACAAGCGATTTCTATAATTATAATTTGAAAGAATTAACATTCAATAAGTAAATATAAAAATACTGAATTACTAGAAACGAACTAAAGTAGGCTTTTGGAAATAGGCGACTCAATTATTTTCTATTATTAACCCAGCAATTATAGCTAAATTATAGTTAAATCTAGCAATTATAGTTAAATCTAAAAGTCTTAATTATTTTCTATTATTAACCCAGCAATTATAGCTAAATTATAGTTATAGTTCTTCCACTCCCAGTGCTTCCACCCCCAGATTAAGCATGGAGTAAAATTTCGAGTTTAGAAAAGCCTGAAAATTTGGTTTGGTCGAAACCAAATTTGCAGGCTTTCCTAAACTCGAAATTTTACTCCATGAGCCACGCGTATAAAACAATGAAATATTATGAAGTTAAAAAAAAATACACTAAACAATACATATTTAAAAAAATTGTAATAATCGAAGAATTTAAATAACAAAATATTTACATTTTTCTTCACACAGTTTCAAGTCAGGTCAAATAATACAATCCATCAAATTAACCTATATTGTTAGTAATTTAAAATAAAATTATTAATATTGCGTTACTGCATCAATGGCACTTAATGGGTCAATACAAAAATGTTCCACCACAGGTTAAGTGAGAAATTAATTAACCAAATTGATGTTTCGCAAACAATTTTATTTATATTTTAGGCTTTTATTATATTTGATTTCAGCGATGTGCCTTTACATTAATGGATAATTAACAAAATAAACAGCAAATACGTTAATTGATGAGGCACGTATGCAGGTGTTGAAAACCCGTATTCACATAGTTTGTATGTAAATTAATAAAAATCCAAAATTTTGAAAAATCAAGTATTTATTCACCACAATTATTTTACAAACAAGTGTACATTTCAGAATTTTCCTTACCCGAAGAAGCAATAAATCTAGGAAACAATTCAAGTGGTATTTTTATTCATTTTTAAAAAACTAAGTAAACAGGAAATTAATTTTAGCATAAAAACGGTGTCTAAGTTGTTGACAGTTTTTTTAAGGCATGAATGGGCGTAATTTGAACAATTAGGTTTTGTCTCGCTATGTTGGCCATGAACTCCAATCATATAACAAATTATTACCTTCTAATTTTTTGTCTCTGGCTAATAGCTTATTAAACTTATAACTACTACAATAAAACACTTTTAACGTTGTTTGTATAAAACTTTTTATTGAATGTGACTGCAGTTTCGACAAATTTAGCTTGTCATTGGGCGCATTCATCAGAAATATATATTCTCAACATGTTTGGATCTTTTCTACGCTTTACGTTGGTGTCTAGTGAACGCCACTCTGGCTATTGTATTTCGTACGTTTGCAAAATTGACGAATGTGTTTGCTGTTGATAGTGCGTTCATCAGAAAATTCCCCAACTGTTGCCATCAAACTCCCAACAGTTTTATCTGATCAATTATCTGATGAATCAATATCAAACATAAAGTACTTTATGTTTCATATTGACAAGCTAAATTTAAACATAATATATAAAATTACGAAAAACTATGCGTGAAAATTCAAACAATGTCTTAATTAATAAGACAACTTAAGACGATAAATATCCATTGAAACAACTACTTCCCGTGCAAATACACCTCCGGATATTGAATTATACATAGCTAAATTTAATTTTAATTCGTTTTTATATTTTATAAAATTGTTCATGCGATTTTTTTTTAATTACACAAATTTTATTTTATTAATTTTAATACAGTGTTTTGATTTTCAAAGAATTTTCTTCTAGTTACAACTCTTAGGCATCATAACCAGTAGTTTTAAAATTAAACCAGGAAGGATTAGAAACCAACACAAACTCACCAGCACGTACACACACAAACACATGATTTTTTCTGTAGTATTTTTATTTTTCAGAAAACGTAAACTCACCAAGGAACGGGAAGTTTTTTTGGCATTCGGGTTGTACAGTTGAAATTATTCTAGGAATTCTAATTTGGGTTTAATATGAGGAACGGCGTTGTGCGCTCCTCTAAGTAGGGGGCAAGCACGTGTTTGAGCAAAGGCTTAAATATTATAAACACATGTGCCACACGAATGCCACGACAAAGATAGTATTTATAAATTTTCCGTGTGTGCCCGTTTTGTCGGTTGTTTTGTTTTCGGCCTCAACTTTTTATTTTCGGGCTGTGCGAAATTTTCAACGGTTCTCCGAAGTTATTTTTGTGAGATGGAAGTGATGAGATGAGATGCTGGAGATTTTATCTTTGAGGATGAGATTGGACTTGTATTTAGAAATTCTAACTCTCTTTATTCCAATAATAATAATTTTTCTTCTTCTTCTTTGCGTAATTAAAGGCCTTAACTACTAAAGCTCTGTTGACCAGTTAGAAATCCTAACTCTACTTATTCCTATAATAATATTAATTAAAAATCATTAAGTGTATAATTTAAGTGATCATGGATTTTCAAAAATTAAGTGCCTCAACTATCTACGATACTACTATTATAATGATATTTCTTCTTCTTCTTTACGCAATTAATGGCCTTAGCTATTAAAGCTCTAAATTGAATTTGGGTTCAGTATTCCGGCACTAGATACCCACAGACGCGTTTTGGACTTCAAGGTCCTCGTCAGTGTGGTCAGGTTGTCAATAACGATGCCACTGTGGAGCATTAATAGTTTAATAAAGCTCTGTTGACCAGTCACAGTAATTATGAAATAATAATTAAAATTGGATTAAACTTTTTGGAGTATCGATTAAATGAATGAATAAATGAGAGATAAAATGATGAATATTGAAATTTTCAATCTAAGTCGTAAATATAGGTTAAAATTTAGACAGAGTTAAACAGCCAGTGCTGCGCACTCTGCTCTTCCCAAGGGATGGGAAATAGGAAATTCACGTGGATTTTTGAAGGAAAATGCCTCAAATAATCCTGTTTGTCGCATAATGAAATATTGTAATATACTAAATACATTTCCAAACTTTTTAATATTTTGTAATTCTTACAATATGTTTAAGCGCCACCTTTCGCTCATTGATCTTGTAGTTGTTTTTTAATTGTATTTATTAGCTAATTGTAACTTGAATTTTATAACTATCATGTGCATTGTATTATTTGTTATATGTTTAATTTACACACATTTATTATTATATATATATTTAATGTAAAATGGAGATTTCCGTACAAATAAATAAATAAATAAAAGGTTTAAGAAAGAGGAATTTGGGTAAAGGATTGATGAAAAGGATGTGGTTGAAAGGATGTTTGAGGATAGGGTGGACCACGTGGAGGCCGCACATTGTAACTATGCAGCGGGACTGACTGCTCGGGGTCAGCTCTCGAACCACACTCAATAATAATATTTATTGAGCAACAGGAAAAAAAATCCTAATTATAAGACAATTTAGTTTTAACTCGAAAGCTTCAGAACTATAACCTAAAAATAATAACATTAGACTTCGTAATTAACAAGATTCTAACAAGGATGTTAATGGTTGAACAAAATACGTCTCACGTTGGTGGACGTTAATTCAATATATTGCACATCACATTTATAGGCGATTTTAATCCCAAATTAGTTTTATTATAATTCATAATGAATGTAGTTTTGTATCTACTGATAACAGTTTGAATAATAATCATTATTTATTTTTTAATACATAAAAATCAAATAATCATAATGATTTATTTATGTTGTGTACAAATCAGGATTGTTAAAAAACAGGTTTTTTTTCAGTTTAATTAAAACAAACAGTTTTTTTTAACAAAACGTGTTTTTTTTCATTGAAACAGCGTTCAAAACAGTAACAATTAAAAACATGTTATACTTATACTTAAAAGAAAAATGCCCTGTATGTTCTGTTTAAAACACGTTTTAAACGTTTTATAAAATGTGTTTTAAACAGAACATACAGGGCATTTTTCTTTTAAGAATACATATCCCGATAATTACAGCGTTTTTTTAATTTGCGGGAATTCGTTGTTTGAAAGCGGTACTTTGAGGCTTTTAACGAGTGTTGTCCACTGCCAGACTAAGCATGAAGTAAAATTTCGAGTTTAGAAAAGCCTGAAAATTTGGATTGGCCGCGTAGCGAAGCGGAGCGGCCAATCCAAATTAGGCTTTTCTAAACTCGAAATTTTACTTCATGCGCCACGCTTTAAAACACTGATTTACAGTGAAGTTGAAAAAACATACACGTACAACAGCGATTATAGGCAACCTAATATAAGGTAGAGTTATTGGGTTGCCCATAATCACTGTTTTAAACAATTTGTTCAGCGCAGAATTCGACTCACGTTTTATTCACATCTACATATTGGATAGCTAAAGCCGTATATTTTAAACTTTGCGATATTTCAGTGTTTTATACGTGTGGCGCATGAAGTAAAATTTCGAGTTTAGAAAAGCCTAATTTGGATTGGCCGCTCCGCTTCGCTACGCGGCCAATCCAAATTTTCAGGCTTTTCTAAACTCGAAATTTTACTTCATGCTTAGTCTGGGAGTAGAAAACCCTCGTCTAAAAATTCAAATTGAAATCTTTTAAAAAAACAACGAATGTCGTAAAATTTACAGTCGATGCATATGTATACCTGAAAGAAAAATTCAATGTATTTAAAAATCACATTTATGCACACATATTTGATATTTTCTTGTAATAAAATGTTATGTTTAATAATGTTATTTGAAATATCTTCAACATTTTAGCTAAAATTTAAAAATGTAAACAAAAAATCTTAATGAAGCAGTATAAAATATAATTTAGCAATTTTAAAACACTAAAAAAAAAAACGTTTTAGACAAATTAAACGTTTAAAACATGTTTTAAACAAATTTAAGTTTAAAACATGTTTTAAACAAATTTAAGTTTAAAACATGTTTAAAACAAAACCGTTTAAAACATGTTTAAAACAAAACCGTATAAAACATGTTTGAAACAAAACCAAAACCGTTTAAAACACGACGGCTTTTTTTAAACATGTTTAAAACACTGTTTTAAAACAAAGTGTTTTAAACATAACAGCCCTGGTATAAATGTACAAAATGTCTCAAAGCTTACGTAGACCTGCTAGATTTTAGTTTATTATTCTATTTATATTATATCCGATGAAAGAGAATAAGGGTGAGAAAAAAGAAAAAAATTGGACAAGAGAGAGAGAAAAGGGCGTTTGTAAATATTGCATTAGCTTTATCCACGTTTGTATAACAGATAACAAATTAAGTCGCATTTATCTTTTTTTTTTTTAATTCAAAATCATTGCATTTGACAAAAACAGGAAATATGTTGGCATTGAAAATATCAATAATTCTTAAAAAAATCTTAGGAGTTAATCACTCTTAAAATTTCCTAGATAATTATGCTTAAACATGTTCTCCAAAATCTTTCACTAGCCATATCGCAAATAAATATAAATGCGGTTTCATTAATACAAAATCTTCGCAGGCATTAAACTTGAATAATCAAATATTGCCGTTGTTTTTAATAATCGTTTTTTCTACAGTTGATTATATTCAAGTTTTTTAATACTTTACAATAGAATGCACAAAAATGTACACAGGGAATTTTTCTTTTACGTATACATATAACGATTTATAAGCTGTGAATTGGTTGGCATTTGTTGTTTTCGAAAATCGTTCAATTTGAAGCTTTAAACGAGTGTTTTCACTCCCAGACTAAGCATGAAGTAAAATTTCGAGTTTAGAAAAGCCTTCAAATTTGGTTTGGTCGCGTGTAGCGCGTGAATTTGTTGGCATTTGTTGTTTTTGAAAATCGTTCAATTTGAAACTTTAAACGAGTGTTTCCACTCCCAGACTAAGCATGAAGTAAAATTTCGAGTTTAGAAAAGCCTTAAAATTTGGTTTGGTCGCGTAGCGCGTAGCGCTACGTGACCAAACCGATTTTTAAGGCTTTTCTAAACTCAAAATTTTACTTCATGCGCCACGCGTATAGGACACTGATTTAACTTAAAGTTCAAAATATTTCACCTTAGTATACTGTTTTAGCAGTTTGTTTAAAACTTAACTTCAAATTAGTGTTAATAATAATAAAAATAAAGTTTATTTTCCCAATAGACATACAATCCTGTTACAAGGAAAGTTAAGAGAAACAAAAAGTATGAACAACAGTTCTATAAAAAAATATAAGCAATAATTGTTGTTATTATTGTATTATATTGTGCTTTAGATGTATATTTTTAACTTCACTTTAAATCAGTTTTAAATACTTTAGCACTAGTAGTCTGCTCTAGCAGTATATTTCGAACTTCAGTGTGAATCAGTGTTTAATACGCGTGGCGTATAAAGTAAAATTTCGAGTTTAGTAAAACCTGAAAATATACATTTCTTTAAGACCAAGTTAAATAACTATTTGTTAAATAAAATGTGTTTTAAGTATATTACTTAATGACATAATTACATACTTAGGTTAGTGTTTCTTTAATTTTTTTTTTTTTTTTGGTGATAACATGTATGACATATTTTTTAGGAAGCATATATTGCCACATTCGTCCTTTACTCATGTAAATCTTGAAATTTCCATATATGTACATTTTAAATTGTAATTTATTAGTGTCGCCGCACTGTACAAGGTTACCCAAAAAAAATCGGCTTCTTGGATGCATAAACAAATCCGAATTTGACCCCAATTAATTTTTTCTTCATTTATATTCATAACTAAATACATAACTTACGCAATCCAAGCCTATGATACTTAGAAATAAAATTAATTCACTTTGAATCGAATTAGAATTAGGGATTGTACATTTACTGATTTATTTAATCACAGGGTATTTGGTAAATGTGTGAATCAACACCGGTTTTGCGACAGATTAAGTATTTAATAACATTTACCCCTAAATCCATTTTACCGCTAAAAATTGATTTAGGGGTATAAGTCATTAAATACATAAAGGTAATTAATAGTTAGTATTTAATAGCGTATCATCTAAAAGACATACCGCAAGCGTTTTTAAAATTTTTACCTTTTTAAAAATTTCTGACAATATGAAAGGTGGAGGCCTCTACTTCGTTATACATGTTAATTCAATAAAATAAAACACTTTAACTTTGTTTGTATAACACAATAATTTGTATTGTGTTATACAAACAAAGTGAAAATGTTTTTTTTTATTTCTCACAATAATTTCTTAAGTAAGTAAAAAATACGTTGAAAATTTCAAAAATCTTTTGTATTTGTTTAAAGAGACGTACAAATACGCAGACATTTTTCTTTTAGGTATACATCATACCTTTATATATACATTGTGTCAATAGACGGGGATACAAATATTGTTTATTACAATAATTTAGAAATAAGTTCAAAAAGTATAAATGAATGAATAAATGAGATATATATATATATAAACAATACAGGGATGAAGTAACATTTCAAGTTTAGAAAAGCTTGAAAATTTGGTTTTCTTTGAAGCTTACATATCACAATTTGTAAGTTTTCAGACATTCGATGTATTTGAAAAGCATTCAATTTGAAGCTTCTAACGAGTGTTTCCACTCCCAGACTAAGCATGAAGTAAAATTTCGAGTTTAGAAAAACCTGAAAATTTGGATTGGCCGCGTTGCGAAGCGGAGCGGCCAATCCAAATTAGACTTTTCTAAACTCGAAATTTTACTTCTTGCGCCACACGCATAAAACACTGAAATATCGCAAAGTTTAAAGTATACGGCTTTAGCTGTCCAATATGTAGATGTGAATAAAACGTGAGTCAAATTCTGCGCTGATCAAATTGTTTAAAACAGTGATTATAGGCAACCCAACAACTCTAACTTATATTAGGTTGCCTATAATCGTTGTTGTATGTGTGTGTTTTCTCAGCTTTACTGTAAATCAGTGTTTTTAAGCGTGGCGCATGAAGTAAAATTTCGAGTTTAGAAAAGCCTAATTTGGATTGGCCGCTCCGCTTCGCTACGCGGCCAATCCAAATTCTTAGGCTTTTCTAAACTCGAAATTTTACTTCATGCTTAGCCTGGGACTGGAAACACTCGTTAGAAGCTTCAAATTGAATGCTTTTCAAATACATCGAATGTCTGAAAACTTACAAATTGTGATATGTAAGCTTCAAAGAAAACCAAATTTTCAAGCTTTTCTAAACTTGAAATGTTACTTCATCCCTGTATTGTTTATATATCACAGCCTGTACAATATTTTATACTTTATACTTTTTGAACTTATTTATAAATTATTGTAATAAACAATATTTGTATCCCCGTCTATTGACACAAATATTGTTTATTGCAATAATTTATAAATAAGGTTAATAAGTAGTTGACATGTTTTGTAATTAATTAACGAATTAATTAAATGTGTATCGTGTTTATGTAATGTGTTGCATTTAAAAATAAACCCATAGTCTCGACAACACACATAAAAAATGCCAATTTGAGCGCATCTTGAATTACTGATAATATGTTTAGCTTCCTTAAAGATATAGATAAGGCTAATTAAAAATAATTATTCACCGACGAAAATTTTAACATTTTGCAAATCAAATGAGTCTACACTGTATGAAAAACAGTGTGAACATTGCAAACGGAAACACAGTGAATAATATTAGCAAATAAATGTATTACCTTAAAATTAATTATTTCTATAAACGTGACGATGCATGATGATAAAATAAATAAACTTGTATTTTTCCTGAATTAGTTGTAATTCTGTAATTTTTATGTATGAAGTTGAAGAAAGTAGTGATTTATGTAAAAGGCTTAATTAATCTAACAATACATTAATTCAAATGCATTTTGTAGAATTTCTAAAATTAATTTCTTATCTGGCACTTATTGAAACAATTTGTATTATGTGTAAGTATAAAATATCCGTAAGAATAAATGAAATTGCCAATTCTTGGTTGCAGAATACTTCAAACATTAAAAGTGCGATTCTTTTCGCAATCTACAACAAGTTAGTCTTACAAAGACTATATCAAACACTCATTGAAACAACTACTTCCCGGGCTAATACCCCGACGGACATTGAATTATAGAACAAGTGTTTGCTGTTACATACAGTAACCTACTGCAAATGTAACATGGCCACAATAATTTGACCCAAATTGTTACATTTGCAGTAGGTTACTGTATGTAACAGCAAACACTTGTTGTATAATTCAATGTCCGTCGGGGTATTAGCCCGGAAAGTAGTTGTTTCAATGAGTGTTTGATATAGTCTTTGTAAGACTAACTTGTTGTAGATTGCGAAAGAATCGCACTTTTAATGTATAAAATATCCATTCAAAATATTAAAAAAAAACTGAAATAATTCTATGTCTTTTTATATATATAGTCCATTTCACGAGAGGTGTCCTGTGAGATTTAAGTAAAATTTAAAATAACTATAATAAAATTAATCCCTCAGTTGAGAGAGAGTTCAGCACAAGTTGTAATTGAGCACAAACAAGTAGAAGAAATAATGTTTATATTAAAATACTTTAAAGAAAAGTTGTAGCATATATTTCAAATCTGTAATCAAAGGACACCTCTTGTGAATTCTACTATATTACCTATACATGTTTTATTGTAATAATTTTATATTATTTTTCTGTATTATGTATTTTTTAAATGGACTCCGTAGATTGAATAAATAAATAAATACATAAATGTACAATAGTTTAGTATGTATTTTAAGACATTTGAAAGTTAATACTAATTATAATAATAACCTTTATTGCAGAACAGAAGACCCATTTACAGAATAATTTTACAAAAAAAGAAATACTTATAATATATAAAATTACGAAAAAACTATTCGTGAAAATGCAAACAGTGTCTTAATTAATAAGACAAATTAAGACGATAAATATCCATTGAAACAACTACTTCCCGTGCAAATACACCTCCGGATATTGAATTATACAATGAAATATTTAAAATCTTATTTAATTTGAATAGTTTTTTCGTAATTTTATATATTATGTTTAAAGTGTGCAAACTATAAGAAGCGTAAGCTTATTTTCTCGAATTCAAATAGTTTTGAATTTGAATTTATCTTGTTAAGAAATACTTATTTTAACAGAATTTGAGTTCGTCGCCATTTTATATATTCATTGCAATTTAAAAATTAGTCGTTTTTTTTACTTTATTCGTAATTTAACTAATAAAGTTTTACACTTATCAATAATATACAGGGTCTTCATTTCAAAAGGAGCCACCCTGAATAACTCTGGACCTGGCGTAGATAGGGTTTTAAAGGGGGAACTTAAAAAATACTGTTTTTTAATTTTAACTTCCACCCCTCACCCCCATCCACTCCAAATGTATAACTTTAAATGGCATCCCGCATCGTGTGATACCTCATTGTAAAGGGTATACAAATTAGTATGCAGCAAACAAAATTTAATTGAAATAAGTTCGCTTGTTTCAGAAAAAGAAAATATTATTTTTCAACCTTCTATACTTAAAACAAGCGTTGATTTAGACTATTTTTTGCTAACTCAATAGTATTTTTACGCCCTTCAAATTGAGGGATCACACGAAGGGGGGCGTCATTTAAAATTATGAAGTTGAAGTGGCCGAGGGTGAGGAGGGTGAGGGAGGTGAGGGTGAGGGAGGTGAGGGTGAGGGGGTGAAAGTTAAAATTCAAAAACCACTGTTTACCAAGTTCTCTCTTGAAAACAAAATTAACGTGTGGTTATTCAAAATTCCCTGCATTGTGTGTATATAAAAGCCTATTAATTAATTCAAAAACGCCCTGTCTAAATATATTATATACTTTTTGAACTTATTTATGATTTATTGCAATAAACAATATTTGTATCCTCGTCTATGGACACAAATATTGTTTATTGCAATAATTTATAAATAAGTTCAATAAGTAGTTGACATGGGTGAGAGGGTGAAAGTTAAAATTCAAAAACTACTGTTTTCCAAGTTCTCCCATGAAAACAAAATTAATGTGTTTTTATTCAAAATCGTGTGTACATCAGATCCAGAGTTACTCAGGCTGGCTCGTTTTGAAATGAAGACCGTCTCTTTCTAAAACAACTGAACTGATTTCAATTATTTTCTGTATGCTGGACAGTAATTGGTATGCCCTTTAAAATGAGGTATCACACGATGGGGTGTGTCTTTTAAAGTTATGGCTGGGGGTGAGGGGGTGAAAGTTGGAATTCAAAACACAGTGTTTTTCAATCTCCTCCTTGAAAACAAAATTGACGTGTTTTTGTTTAAAACCCTATCTACGTCAGATCCAGAGTTAATTAGGGTGGCTCCTTTTGAAATAAAGACCCTTTATAATAGACAAATTGAAAGTAATACACTTACTTAATGCCGATTTTATGACTTTTGTTTGAAATGAAAGCTCTACTTACATAAAAAATCGAGTTTGACAATTGTTTGCAGAATATTTACAAACTATAAATTAAAATTAAAAACAACAACAATATTTGTTAGCAATTCAATGTAAACATACTGTTATGACAATAATTGTAATATAATTTAAATTGACAACAGGCCTAACGACCAGTGGTCTTTCTGCCCATACTTATATAGTTTATTGATTCTGGTTTTAAGAAATGTTTTGAAAAAACATAATTAAGTATTTAATTATGTATAGATTGGTGTTGGTAGGATTCAAAAATAGTTGATGAGGGTTTTTTGAATTTTGGTTGGATATTTGGATTTCGAACTTTACAAAATAATGACAGAATTTCGAAATTTGATCGCGATTTGGAAAATTTTTCAATTAAGAATGGATAGCAGTCTTCTATATGAGTTAGTTCTGTAAGTTCATATAGGAGGGTGTTGCTAGATTAGCATTATCGATGTTTAATTTTTGTCAGGGCGCAGAGGCATGTGCGTTCTGCAACACGTATATTGTTGCAAGATTTAGGAAAAGAGTGAGGAAGTAAAAGAAAACCATAATCTAGTAATGGTCGACACATAAATTTGTAAAATTTGATAGCTCCCTCTCTGGAAATACCTTGATTTCTAAATGTAAGAGATTTGAAGTGTTTAGCTCTGGCTACGATAGATTTTTTTAATTTTAAGTATGTTCCAAAACCTTCTCAATTTTAACTATGTTCCAAAAAAGATAGATTAGAGTAAATGCTAATATCTAAATATTTACATGAAGGAGATGAACTGATTATAGAATTATTAATGGAAATAGTAGGTAAAGAAGGAGATAGACGATGAAATGGGATTAATAGTTGTGATTTGTTAGGGTTGATAGAAAGTCTCTATTTAAAATAGCAAGTTAGAATTTTAGAAGAAAGATGTTTGTGTCATTAAAACATCTTTCTTTTAATTTTGATATAAAGAAAACACTTAACTTTTTTATAACACTTTTATTATATAAAGAAAAATCGAGTTTGCCAATTGTTTGCCAATTGTTCACAAAATATAAAAAACGAATTAAAAACAACAACAATAACATATGTATTAGCAATTCAATATAGTAAACATACTGTTATGACAATAATTGTAATATAATTTAAATTGACAACAGGCCTAACGACCAGTGGTCTTTCTGCCCATACTTCTATTAGTAGTAAAGTAAAGTAAAGTATTTATTTACGGATATCTCCTTTGATATTACAAAAAAATTACAATAGTAAAATTATAATCATAAAATTAATACTACGTAAATAGATATAAGTATATAACATAAGAAAACACATGTAATAAAAACGGACCTATACAAAACCGAATAAAATGAACGACAAGTATAGAGGATTGCACAATTTAAAATAGCTTCAATACTTAGTAAAAGTGGTATACAAAAGTTAAGTGTTTTCTTTATATCAACATTGAAAATTTACCATGAATTGAACGCCTCCAAAATTCAAGAATCTTTCTTTTAAAATTCTAACTTGGTCTTCTGATTAGAGACATTCTATTGTTTGCAGCAAGACTATTTGCATGTGTAACAAATGCAGTATCGTCTGCAAATTATAAAACATATTGAGAACGATTAAAGTAGGAAGGATCATGATGATAGATATCGTGACAGAAAATATTATATAGTAAAGGAGAATGAGGAGATCCTTGTGGAACACCTTGAGAATTTTCAAAAGAAAAGGAAAAAGAGGTACTAATGTTAACTTTCAGAGATCGTTTTTAAAGAAATCTAGTAAAAATATCATATGAATGGGAAGATTCAGCTGGTTGCAAAAAGTCTATATTAATTTTAATTCATTTTTATATTCTCTACCTACATGTTTATATTAGTGTTTTCTTAGGAACTACCATAAATTATCTAATTTAAAATGAAACTTAAACCTTAACCGAGTGGTGTAAATTGCAGTTGGTAATCACGTCAATGGTCACTAGTATCTGTTTCAAGCTTCAATAAATTATACACATTATTATTAAAACAAATATGTTTATGGAAAACAAAAATTCTAATTAATGCATCCGATAAAAAAAATGCATGACGAGATTAGCTCTGAGCAAGCTGCGTGCAAGTCCCATTTATTGCAAGTGATTAATAATATCCTGTTCGCAATTATTTTTATAACATCATTTTTATAAAGCAATAATTAAAGATATCGCCATTATCATACGAGTTGTATCTCGTTTTATACTGGTTTGGTCACTAGGTCAGAACCCAAAGAGATATATAACTTACTCCTCAACCCTGTTACACACACACACACACACACACACACACACACCATCACACACACACACACAAACACAAAAGATACGATATTGTTAATTGTTATTAATAATTATACTCAATGAAATCAATAATTGAAAATGAGTAAAATTAAAAATGTCAATGTAGTAAAAATAAGCGCGATAAGCGAAACAATGTGTATAATAAGTGTGGTACCTATCGTATGTTCAATACAAAAAAACCTCTAGAGTGCCATGGAAAATATTGTATGTTGGCAACTCTGAAATTATATATTATAATTATTATATCTGACGTTATATATGTTAATTTCTGAAGCGTGTAGCCAACTTACGTTTAAAAAAAGATTAAATCATAGCACTCTAGAGGTTTGTTTTTTGTTGAACATACAATATTTATAATAATAATATTATTAATGAAATCATTATTAACTCAACAACAATCTAATGGAAGTAATATTTTATATACAGGGTGAATATCCCTAAACTGAACATAGGCAATTAACATGGGTACAACGTTTATTGTAATAATAATAATAATAATAATCTTTATTTTCAAAATGTAAAAATTGTACAAAATGAAAATTACGTCAGTTTGAGTTACATACTATTTAGATAATCAAATATATAATATAACTAACATTTACATATAATTTATTTACAATTTGAAACACGAATATAAAACACAGATTTCAAGTGAAGTTCGAATATATGTACATAAATTCCACAATATTTGTGTTTTGTACGCGTGGCGCATGAAGTAAAATTTCGAGTTTAGAAAAGCCCGAAAATTTGTCTCGGGTCGCTGCGCGACCCTCGACAAATTTTCACGGGGCTTTTCTAAACTCGAAATTTTACTTCATGCTTAGTCTGGGAGTGGAAAACACTCGTTGAATGCTTTAAATCGAACTTAAATAAAACAAGGAATATCTAAAGATTTACAGAAAATTGTCTGAATTTGGAATACGTATATTTAAAAGAAAAACACCCTGTACTTAATTCTCAGCTTCTGCAATTTTATTTTTAATCGCCCGATATTGTTATTTGTCTTATAAAATCCTGTTCATGTGATTAAATAAACTTTGACGTTGGTTTCATAATTTTATGGAACTTCACATGAAACAAAAAACTAGTTTGTTAAAGAAATTATCTGGAGTTTCAGCTTATTTTCTTTAAATCTTTAGCTATTCGTTGTTTTTTTTTCAAGAGTTCAATTTGAAGCTTTAAACCAGTGTTTCCACTCCTAGACTAAGCATGAAGTAAAATTTCGAGTTTAGAAAAGCCCCGTGAAAATTTGTCGAGGGTCGCGCAGCGACCCAAAACAAGTTTTCTGGGCTTTTCTAAACTCGAAATTTTACTTCATGCGCCACGCGTATAAAATACTGATTTCAAGTGAGGTTCAAATATACATAGAGTTCACAATATTTTAGTGTTTTATACGCGTGGCGCATGAAGTAAAATTTCGAGTTTAGAAAATGCTTTAAATCGAACTTAAAAATAAACAAGGAATATCTAAAGATTTACAGAAAATTGTCTGAATTTGGAATACGTATATTTAACAGAAAAACACCGTGTACTTAATTCTCAGCTTCTGCAATTTTATTTTTATTCGCCCAATCTTGTTATTTGTCTTATAAAATCCTGTTTATCATGTGATTAATTAAACTTTGACGTTGTTTTCATAATTTTATGGAACTACACATGAAACAAAAAACTAGTTTGGTAAAGAAATTATTTGGAGTTTCAGCATATTTTCTTTAAATCTTTAGCTATTCGTTGTTTCTTTTTTACAGGAGTTCAATTTTAATCTTTAATCGAGTGTTTTCCACTCCCAGACTAAGCATGAAGTAAAATTTCGAGTTTAGAAAAGCCCCGTGAAAATTTGTCTCGGGTCTCGCAGCGACCCGAGACAAATTTTCTGGGCTTTTCTAAACTCGAAATTTTACTCCATGCGCCATGCGTATATAACACTGATTTGGCGTGAAGTTCAGATTCGACGACTCAGCTCCATTTTATGTTTGATTTTACGTAATAAATTAAAAAAATGACTTTATATTTTTATAAATTACCTAACAATAATCATTTTCGATTATCCAACACAGAAAATCAAAATAATCTGTCCAGAATAGAAAATGTGAAACATTTTATACATTAATTGGATTTACGAAAGCTCACCCGATATTTAATAGTTTTGCATATTTATTTCAGAAATAACAGATTTTTAAACAAACAAAAATAATCTGTCTAAAAATGATGTGAGTATTTAAATTGAATTGATAAACCGCAAAATCGAAACAAAAATGCAATAAAAAAAGTAAATTATGAAAAATAAGAAAAATTCAGAAAATTATTAATGAATGAACATAAATACTAAATCTTTTAAGTAATAAATACCTAAAGAAAAAATATCGACATTCGCTGCTATTATAGAACCGTTAAATTTGTAACTTCGAACAAGTATTGTCCACTGCCAGACTAAGCATGAATAAAATTTCGAGTTTAGAAAAGCCCCGCGTAGAAAATTTGTCTCGGGTCGCTGCGCGAACCTCGACAAATTTTCACGGGGCTTTCTAAACTCGAAATTTGACTTCATGCGCCATGCGTATATAACATTGATTTGGCGTGAAGTTCAGATTCGACGACTCAGCTTCATTTTATGTTTAATTTTACGTAATATATTAAAAAAATGACTTTATATTTTTATAAATTACCTAACAATAATCAATTTCGATTATCTAATACGGAAAATTACAATAATCTATCTAGATTAAAAAATGTGAAACAGTTTATAAATTAATTATATTTACGAAAGCTCACCCGATATTTATTAATTGTGCATATTTATTTCAGAAATAATGGCTTTTTAAACCACCAAAAATAATCTGTCTAAAAATGATGTAAGCATTTAAATTAAATTGATGAACCGCAAAATCTAAACAAAAATGCAATAAAAAAAGTAAATTATAAAAAAAAAATCTGAAAATTATTATTGAATGAACATAAAAAGTAAATCTATTGAGTAATAAATACCTAAATAAAAAAATATTGACATTCGCTGTTATTATAGAACCGTTAACTTTGTGGCTTCTAACAAGTATTGTCCACTCCCAGACTAAGCATGAAGTAAATTTTCGAGTTTAGAAAAGCCCCGCGTAGAAAATTTGTCGAGGGTCGCGCAGCGACCCTCGACAAATTTTCACGGCGCTTCTCTAAGCTTGAAATTTTACTTCATGCGCCACGCGTATAAATCACTGAAATATTTTAAAGTTGAAAAAATACTATTTATTCTATTTTGGTTGGTTGGTTGACAAATTGTATTGAATCTTCTAAGCTTATAAGGTATTTATAAATTTTAACAGCGTTTTGTCAATTGTTAAGTAG
Organism: Philonthus cognatus; assembly: GCA_932526585.2. Lineage (NCBI taxonomy): Eukaryota > Metazoa > Arthropoda > Insecta > Coleoptera > Staphylinidae > Philonthus > Philonthus cognatus. Next base: position 48,144,095 of record OW052247.1, on the reverse strand, counting down.
ATAATTTCTTTAGTTAATGACATTTTATTTTCTAATCGTCAGATAATAAATTATTTAATTTAATTTTGGTGAAAACTTGCCTGCAACAATTTAAAATGCATGATTCTTTAGTATCTAGAGGGAGGCCTAGGCACCTGCCTTTAAAGTAACGAGTGTTTTCCACTCCCAGACTAAGCATGAAGTAAAATTTCGAGTTTAGAAAAGCCCCGCGTAGAAAATTTGTCGAGGGTCGCGAAGCGACCCTTGACAAATTTTCACGGGGCTTTTCTAAACTCGAAATTTTACTTCATGCGCCACGCGTATAAAATACTGATTTGGCGTGAAGTTCAGATTAGTCGACTCGGCTTGATTTTATGTTTGATTTCATCTAATAATTATTTCTGCCTGAAATGTTCAGGCTTTTCTAAACTAGAACTAATCACTCACGTGAATTTTACTATAGCAGTTTCTTTTTGTTTTATTAATTTTTTTTTCTGTATTCTATAGGATATCAACTTTACAGCTAATTTAAGTTGTAAATTAATTTAGATAAGGAAAATTATCTTAGAATTAATTGAGTTGCATAAACATGCACCGCGAGGATGCCGATAAAATTGAATGAAAATCAACATTTGAAGCTGAAAAACATTATTAACATTATCACACGCATTAATTAAATAGCGGAAAGAAACCCGAAGATAAACCAGAGGAACGAATGCATAAAACGAAACCGAAAGCGCATTGAAAGTAAGAACATGGCGATGAACAAGCAACAAGTACATACAAGTAGAAACAGCGTACAGAGCAGAACATACAGATACAGACACAGCGAACTGGGTTTTTAGGTTAAAAGCTCTCCGCGTCTCGCGCGTTAGCGCTGGCGTAGCGATCGTTTGCCGCGAAACGTTTTTCGCAGTGGTGGTATGCAAGAGTCAGCCTTGAATGCGTTCGCTGCACTTGCACTTCCCGCTGTCCCCCCCTTCGCCCGCCGCCACCCCGGCCCCCCTTCTGGCCGACGAGAACTGCTGCAAATCTTCCCCCCTGCGCGCCTCGCTCTCTTCCATACGAGTTCCTGCAGTCCACTGCCAGCTCGAAAAAATCTATCCTGCTATTAACATTGGCAAGATGCTATTTCCCATATCCTATATATACACACACACACATGCACACTTATGCATGAAAATATTGCTTTCCGCGTTTTATTCAGACTTGGAATTGATAAACAGAAGAGGAGAGGATGGATGATCGGGCTCGTGAAATGCCACTCACGGCCGGTGTTTGTGTGTCGGTAATTGTTGCTTTCGAATTGGCAATTATGAAATCAATGTTGGCTGTGTTTATAAATACAATTCATTCTTGGCTGCAATTACATTCGAGGAATGCTAAATTGAGTTGTCTTTATCTTCGCCATTTGGTATTTATGTATGCATGTAATTGTGCGACTTTTGACAATGTAATTAATTTCTTTTATGTTTCTCGCCCTCTCAGGTGTAGACACACAACAAACAGCCTTAAAAAAATTAATAAAAGTTTAATCTTTTAAATGTCCGCTAAGCTTGTATTTGACGACACTATTTTCTTGTAAATATTTAATTGATGAGGCGGATACATAATGAAACTCCATAATACTATTTGAAATAAAACAACGCAGTTGGGAGGGTTTCACTTTTATTGTTGAATACTGCAACAACACTATTTTCTTGTACAAGAAAATAGTATACTATTTTCTATCATGGTGTAATACACACAATATAACCAAACACGAATCTTGTACAGTCTTGTATAATGGAAATAGGATATGTTCTATTTGGTACACCATGATTGAAAATACTATTTTGTTCAAGAAAATAGTATACTATTTTCTGTCATAGTGTAATACACAAAATACTACCAGACGCGAATCTTGTAGAGTTTTTTATAATAGAAATAGGACATGTTCTATTTAATACTCCATGATAGAAAATAGTAGTATTTTTTTATACAAGAAAATAGTGTTGTCTAATAAAAAGCTTTACACAGAGTGATGTTAATGGTAATTTACGTCAGTAATTACCACTGCTAATTTAACGTAAGTTACGATATATTATCTAGCTGTTTCAGTAACATTGGTAGCATTCTTTCGTGCGCATAAACAAGAGATAATAAAATGCCCAAAAAATACTTTCTCAAAGAAAAGAAAATTTAATAGCTGGGGCTGTTACTTAGTGAAATTCCATATCAACCCTTTTAGTAAATAACACACTTGGTTGAGATTTCACTTTTTTTACGAGTTGACACTGCAACAAATATTTCGCCACACAGTGGCTTCATCTGCCTGATGAAACCACTGTGTGGGGAAACAATTGTTGCAGTGTCAACTAATAAACAATTAAATCTTAACCAAGTGTGTTATTTACTAAAAATGTAAAAAAGAAAATGTCATGTTTATTTACTGTTACATAATGATGTATACTTCTTAAAGTAATTTATTTCGAAATAGTTAATAACAGTATAACTTCACATCAAACCGGTGTTTTACAGTTTAGAAAAGCCTGAAAATTTGGATTTAGACGCTATATTTCGCTCCGCGCCCAAATCCAAATTTTCAGGCATTTCTAAACTCGAAATTTAAATTCATGCCTAATCAAGGATGGGAAGACACTCGTTAAAGGTTTCATTGAATGCTATTTTCCATGTTTTTCCGCTAAATTACCAGTAAACCGGATTGTTTGAAAAAAAAAAATACAGAATTAACGAAAAACCGCCAAAAGAAATACATTCCCAAAAGGTCTGGAAAATATCTTTGTCTTCCAAGGCGATTTATGTGGATTTTTATTAATTATGATGAGTTTTATCATTTCATATTTAGTTTATCAACTTATACCAATTTTGACAATGTATAAGCGGGTATGACTTATATTTGTCAGTTTTGATGATTTTACTAATTATTACATATCGTCGTTTAAGTTTTAACATAACATATCTGAAAAAAGTGAAATTGAGCTATGCATACTGTTGGATTTATATTTACTTGCCATTGTATTGGCAGCAATGTCCAGTAAAGTACGGAAATGTGAGATATGCTATGTTGATACTCAAACGACGACATCATGTAATTTTTATAACGTTTGTAGAGGATTTTAGTTCATTTTTCTTATGTTATAAATTTTATTACTATATATATATATATATATATATATATATATATATATATATATACAGAGAGTTTTATGTAACACCGAACATTTTCATAACGAGCATTTTTTAAGTATACATAAGCATACGTTGTACATGCTCCGACGCTCGGTTTATTAAAAGATTTGAAGCTTAAACGAGTGTTTTCCACTCCCAGGCTAAGCATGAAGTAAAATTTCGAGTTTAGAAAAGCCTGAAAATTTGGTTTGGCCGCGTAGCGCGGAGCGGCCAAACCAAATTTTCAGGCTTTTCTAAACTCGAAATTTTACTTCATGCGCCACCGGTACAAAACACTGATGCAATTGAAAGTTTAGCGGTGTGTTTAAAATTTCGTAGTATGTCAGTGTTTTATACTGGTGGCGCATGAAGTAAAATTTCGAGTTTAGAAAAGCCTGAAAATTTGGTTTGGCCGCTCCGCGCTTCGCGCTACGCGACCAAACCAAATTTTCAGGCTTTTCTAAACTCGAAATTTTACTTCATGCTTAGTCTGGGAGTGGAACACACTCATTTTAAGTTTTAAATTAAACTCTGTTAAAAACAACGAGTATCTGAAGATTTACGGCATATACGCTGTAATTGGGACATGTTGGACGAGAGGTGTTAAAAGGATAGAGGAGTGGATGAGAGAGGATGAGGCGGGCGTAAAGATTGTGATAAGATTAGGGTGGGAGAGGGAGAGGAGAAGAACTGATTAGCTGGGAATTTGGTTTCATGTGTTTAGTTTTGTATTGTGTTTATGGAAATGTATATTAGTTTTGGATGCCAATAAAGGTATTTTTTTTTTAATCTGATTTCGAAGGACCAATAGCTTCTGATTCTGCGCTTCTGACCTCTGCTAGCTACTCGAAGGACCATTTTATACTTACCAGCTTGTGATACTTCTCTATTCGAAAGGCATTTTATCTACTCGTCTTTGTTCTCACTTCTCAAAGATCTATATTTTCGCAAAACCTAACCTCAATGAGTTATATTTTCGCAAAACCTAGCTTCAAAGAGTTATGTTTTCGCAAACCCTAGCCTCAAAGAGTTTTATTTTTGCAAAACCTAGCCTCAGAGAGTTAGACTTTAACAAAACCTAGCTACAAAGAGTTATATTTCCGCAAAACTTAGCCTCAAAGAGTTATATTTTCGCAGGCTAAGCATGAAGTAAAATTTCGAGTTTAGAAAAGCCTGGAAATTTGGTTTGGTCGCGTAGCGCGAAGCGCGGAGCGGCCAAACCAAATCAGGCTTTTCTAAACTCGAAATTTTACTTCATGCGCCACCGGTACAAAACACTGACATATTACGAAGTTTAAAACACACCGCTAAACTTTACATTGATTCAATGTTGTGTACCGGTGGCGCATGAAGTAAAATTTCGAGTTTAGAAAAGCCTGAAAATTTGGTTTGGCCGCTCCGCGCTTCGCGCTACGCGACCAAACCAAATTTTCAGGCTTTTCTAACCTCGAAATTTTACTTCATGCTTAGCCTGGGAGTGGAAAACACTCGTTTGAAGCTTCAAATCAAATTCTTTTAATAAACCGAGCGTTGGAAAATGTACGACGTATGCATATGTATATTTAAAAGAATAATTCTCTTTATGAAAATGTTCGGTGTTACATAAAACTCTCTGTATACACAGTTTTATGACATGGGGGTGGAGCGAGGATCTTTTCTCAACCAGAGTTAGAATTCCGCAAAACTTAGCCTCAAAGAGTTAGATTGTTTTTACCCAGCTACAAAGAGTTATATTTTCGCAAAACTTAGCCTCAAAGAGTGATATTTTTTCAAACCCTAGCTATATTTTGGGAAAAGCCAAGCCTTAAAGAGTTATTCGAAGTAAGGAAAAGAAGATAGATAAAATAAGGTTTCCAAAGAAGAAGAAGAAGAAGAAGTTGAAGTAGACTGGGGAAAAGAAGGTTTCCAGTAAAGAAGATAGCGGCTGAATAATCCATACAAAGCACACACCGCTTTCAATCTGCCCGTCTGTAGAATTAGCGAAGAAAACGGAAGAAGGCGATTTTCTCTTCTCACGCTAACAGAGATTAGTATGAAAGAATCGGAAGCTATTGGTCCTTCGAAATGAGAAGAACTAAATCAGATTATTGCATATTCTTCATACTTCAGCGCGATTAAAATTTGGCTAGGGCAGAATCAGAAGCTATTGGTCCTTCGAAAAGCTTCTTTCATCTTACAGAGCGATTGAAATTTAAGTAGGGAAGCTTTAGAAAGCACACACCGCTTTCAATCAGCCCTATATGTACAAGTTGAGTTATTAATTGCGATTGATTTTCTACAATTTTTAATAGTCATATAGGCAACTCAATTTACACACAAATTTAAAATTATAGGTGTCAAATTGTATTAGTTGCAAATGTTCGGTATATATATATATAAGTTACCTGACGCCAACACAACAGACTCCTTTCATTATAAACAATAGCACTTATTATCTATTTATCCATTTATATATTATTCTGCTTATTTTGCATAATTGTTATCTCATGCTTATTTCGCTATTTTATCTTATTATATTATATTTTATTATTGTATCGTTAGTTATGAATTAGAGACCGAACCGTGAACACGGGTGTTAAGAAATAAATTCCTTTTTAAAAAATCGGTTTGTGTACGAGTAAAGTTAATTGGCGCAGTCGGTAGGATCCCGAAAAGTGAAGATATCATTCATTTTTCCTTTTCTTTGGATTAATTCGGGAGTTTTTACGGTGGACATCGACCTTCAGAGCGGCCCTCCGAACATTGAGCAGCCCAGACAATTTCCGTCCTGAGAGACATCGTCCACTACGTTCACGAGATCTTCGAGCGAATATCGAAAGTATCCCATGGACATAATACTTTTACTGTAAGTTACACAAGTTGATTGATTTTTTAACGCGGATAGTTAAAATAGTGATTTATTTCTAAAAGACACAAATTCTGATTCATAGCTCATTTACTAACATATCTAAATCTTGTTCCTAATAATAAACTAAAAAATATACCAAAATGGCCGTAGCTTTAAAACCCGAATATATGCAAATGATTCCTGAGTTCAGGGGAGAACCAGAACTTTTACCTAGATTTATTGAAGTATGTGAAAGACTTTTAAATAGATTTTATAATGCTGAGGATAATAATGATTTTGTAAATGATTACTTAATGACTACCATAGTTTCAAGGGTTAAGGGTGAAGCTGCTATTAATATATCATCAAGTGCAGTTAATAATTGGAATTCTTTAAAAAATGCATTACTAAATTCATACGGTGACAAACGAGACCACTATACATTAAATTACGAAATTTGCACATTAAGGCAAAATACGAACGAATCTGTGTTCGATTTTTATAACAAAATTCAATCTCTTTTAAATTTACAAGTTGCGTACATAACAAATCATATTGCTGACGTGCAAGAAAGACAGCACTTGCGAATATTTTTTAGGGCTAATGCTTTAAAAGTGTTATTGAGAGGATTAAAAGATCCCATTGGTTCACAAATGCGGGTCAAGAACCCTGCAGATTTAAACACAGCATTAAATATGCTTACTAATGACTTTCAAACGGAGGTCACTGTTAACAATCCGATAAATAAAGATAAAAATAAAATATTTGCACGACGTCCTATTCCATCTTATTCTGATAACTTTTATCAGTCACGCAATAATTATAACAATGGTCCACGCTATCCTTCTCGTCACAATAATAGTAAACAATTTAATAATTCTTATCCGAATCGGAATAATGCATTCCAAAATAAAAATTATAGTTCTTTTAATCATAAAAATCCAAGAACATTCAATTATCATAATAATAATAATCATAATCCTTACGGACCGAGTACTTCAAATACTCCTCAAAATTCTGCACCCAATTTACAAAATTCTACACCCATGTCCGTTACTACAGGACGAAACGCCATTATTCCAAATAGGAATCAAATTTATAATATTGATGAGGAACAACAAGATTTTTTAGGCAAAACCGCCTCGGAGGAAACTCTTTTGAATTAATGGGGATTACTAATAATTATAGTGAACTTCCTTTTATATATGACCCCCAAAATAAAATTAAAATTCTAATTGACTCTGGAAGTTCAAGATCCTTTGTAAATCCGAAAATTGCTAGGAAATTATTTAAAGAAAATATTAAATATGAACCTTTCCAAGTGGCCAGCGCACATGGTACCACTTTTGGAAAAAATAGTACATTAATTCCTTTGACGCAATTATTAAAATCAAAATATGCTAATCTTAAATTTTATCTGTTTGATTTTCACTCTAACTTCGATGCCCTATTGGGAATGGATAATTTAAAAAATATACAAGCAATTATAAATATTGATAAAGAAATATTAACTACCCCTAAGTGTAAAATACCACTTAATTTTGGTAACGTTCGTGAAACTCCGGATACGAAGTGCATAGTAGTACCCGCAAGGTCCGAACAAATAATTGAGGTAGATATAAATAATATAAGTAATGGCGATGTAATAATTCCGCATATAAAGTTTAATAATTTAGAAATTCCAGAATGCATAAGTCATGTTAGGAATAATAAAGCAATCTGTACAATAATAAATAAGGGTGAAAAAGATGAAAATATTTATGTGAAAAAACCATTTATTGTAGACCCTATCAGCGAATATGATTGGGAAATACAAAATGGAAATAATGAAGAATATAATGTTAATACATTAAACTGTGAAAAAATTAAATTTGATATATTAAAAATACGTACAGATCATATGAACTCAGAAGAGAAAAATGTTATTACTAATTTAATTAAAGAATACGCAGATATATTCCATATGGAAAATAATAAACTTACATTTACAAATAAAATAAAACATGCAATTAAAACGTCCGATGAACTTCCTGTATATACTAAATCGTATCGTTATCCACACATTCACAAAATAGAGGTGGATAACCAAATTAAAAATATGCTCGATCAAAAAATAATTAGACCATCTTATAGTCCATGGTCTTCTCCAATTTGGGTGGTCCCCAAAAAATTGGATGTTTCTGGAAAACGCAAATGGCGCGTAGTTATTGATTACAGGAAATTAAATGAAAAAACAATAGGTGATAGATACCCATTACCAAATATTAATGATTTATTAGACAAATTAGGACGATCACAATATTTTACTACATTAGATTTAGCCTCTGGCTTTCACCAAGTAGAAATTGAAGAAAATGATATACACAAAACAGCATTTAATACTGAAAATGGACATTACGAATTTTTGCGAATGCCATTTGGCCTAAAAAACGCCCCTGCTACATTTCAGAGGGTTATGGATAATATTTTAAGAGGAATACAAAATGAAAAATGTCTTGTGTATATGGATGATATTATTATATTTAGCACCAGCTTACAAGAGCATGTAAATCGATTAAGAGAAGTTTTTAACCGTCTTAGGGACTCAAATTTAAAAATACAACTGGACAAATCTGAATTTTTACGTAAAGAAGTAGCTTATTTAGGACATATAGTTACCCCTCAAGGTGTCAAACCAAACCCAGAAAAAATAAAAGCTATTCAAAATTTTACTATTCCCAAAAATGTTAAGCAAATTAAAGGATTTCTAGGATTACTAGGTTATTATCGAAAATTTATAAAAGACTTTGCTGGATTGACTAAACCTTTAACAAAACGATTAAAGAAAGATGCAATTATTAATATAAATGATTCTGATTATCAAAATTGCTTTAATCTATGTAAAAATGTTTTAACAAATGAACCCTTGCTTCAGTATCCAGATTTTAGTAAACCATTTATTTTAACCACAGACGCTAGTAATTTTGCAATAGGCGCTGTGTTATCTCAAGGAAAAATAGGAAACGATTTACCAATAGCTTATGCGAGTAGAACTTTGAATAACTCCGAAACAAATTATTCAACAATTGAAAAAGAGCTTCTTGCAATAGTATGGGCAGTTAAAAATTTTCGACCATATTTATACGGTCGAACATTTCAAATAGTTTGTGATCATAAACCACTCCAGTGGCTCATGAATATAAAAGAGCCTAATTCAAAATTAGTACGTTGGAAATTAAAACTTTCAGAATATGATTACACGATAGTATATAAAAAGGGAGCACTAAACAAAAATGCTGATTTTCTCTCCAGAATAGAAATTAATGTAAATGATGGTAATGCTAAAGTAGAATTGACAAATGTAGGAGACGAAATTGAATCAATAATAGCACAAATGGGAGATTCACAGATCGATTTAGATGAAGATGAATTAAATGAAATTCTTAATGATAATAATAATGATACAGCGCACACAAATATTGAAAACCCTATTCTTGATATCCCTATTTTAGAAAAAGCTGTAAATTATGGAAATAATCAAATAATAATCTCTGAAGTAAACTATGCCCCTTCTCCACCAGTAATTAGGTTATTATTTAACAATAAAAAACAACGTATAAACGTTCAATTTTCAAAATCAGATTTTGACAATAATGTCATTGAATTCATAAAGGAATATACAGTTCCAAATATTAAATATCATTTATACTTTGAAAGTCCAATTTATGAGAAATTTTCTGTAACTATGCAAAAATACTTTAAAAATTCTGCAAGTAATTTTATTAAATGTACAGAATTACTTTGTGACGTAGAAAGTCATGAAGAAATAGATAATACAATACGAGCGTATCACGAAGGAAAGTGTAACCATCGTGGTATCGACGAAACTGAGGCACAAATTAAAAGACGATTTTATTGGCCTGATCAAAGACGAACAATTCAAAATTTTATTAATCAATGTGAAATCTGTCTTGTCAGTAAATATGATAGGAAGCCCTTAAACTTAAAATTTAATATTACTCCAACAGCAATGAAACCCTTTGAAATAGTGCACATTGACACTATCGCTTTAGAAAAAGTTAAATTTCTTACTGTAATAGATTCATTCTCAAAATACACACAGCTTTATAAATTAAATTCACAACAAGCAACAGAGATTGCTAATAAATTAATTAGATTTTTCACACATCATGGGATACCCGAACAAATTATTTCGGATAACCACTTAGAATTCAAAAATACAGTAATTAAAGAATTACTTGAATTACATGGAGTTAAATTACATTTCATTAGCTCTCAACACCCTGAGTCCAATGGAATTGTTGAGAGAGTCCACTCTACCATTATTGAGCACATACGCTTATTAAATAATCAAAATTCATCAAAAGGAGACCCTATCGAATACAAAATAAATTATGCACTTCTTGCATATAATAATTCAATTCATTCTGCGACGAAATTTAAGCCATCAGAAATAATCTCTGGTCATTTAGACACCAGTGACCCATTTAATATTGACATTGAAAGTAGATTAGTGAATAATTATATTGTTAATCATAGAGAGAAAATGAAATTATTCTATCAAAAAATTAATGAACGTCTTACGACGGATAAATCAAAAACTATTACAAAACATAATGAAACTCGTGAAGAGTTGCCTCAATCCCTTTCAAGTAGAGTATTTGTCAAAAATAGACAAAAACAAGCGAAAACAAAAAATAAATATAAACAGGAAAATCTTACAGAAAAAAACCCTGAATTGAAAACAGCTAAAATTAAAGCTAAGCATCACAATGTCGTAGAAAAAATTCATATTTCAAATATTAAAAGACCTCGAGTCCAAACCTATAATAGTCCAAGCTATACGGACTTCATAAAGTATGTGTCAAGTAATAAAAAACTATTAAATAATAATGTACAAGAAAATAACGAAAGTTTATTTTGCGCCCCTGATAATTATTCTCTAGCCCACTGTGTAAGTGCAGATTTACATATGAGTGCAGGAATTGCCCTATGTTTCAAAACAAAATTTGGACAAATTGAAACTTTAAAAAATCAAAACCCAAAAACAAATTCAATATGTTACCTAAAAGATCGTAACCGATATATTCTTTATTTAGTAACAAAATCTAAATATTATGAAAAACCAACATATCAAGATTTTTATAACACTATAATTAATCTAAAGCAATTCTGCATACAAAATAAAATTACAAATTTAGCTGTACCAAAATTAGGATGTGGTCTAGATAAGCTTGACTATAATCAAATAAAATTAATGTTACAATGCATTTTCAATGATACAAAGATTAAAGTACACGTTTATTTAAATAAAACTATAGACGAAAATTAAAATGCTCTTTTTAAATATGAAGTAAAACATGGTAATATTTTATTTGCCAAAGATTTATTTAATCAACTTATTATTTTATATAATGTAATTTTAAATATCTTAGAGGATATTGAAAATTCACTTTTGTTTTGCAAATTAGGATTGTTACACCCAAGCATTATAAGGCCAACTGAATTATATAAAGAAATTGAAAAAATATCAATATATTATAACGAGCAACTCCCTTTTGAACTTAAGGCTGAAAACATATTCGATTTTGAAATGGTCATGAAAGTAAATTGTAAACTAGAAAATACAAAAATTAACTATTTCCTCTCTATCCCAATCAATTACGAAAATGATTTTGAACTTTTCCACTTAAACCCTATTCCTACTAAGTTGGAATCAGACTTTGTGACTATTATACCCGAAATTAAATATTTACTCAAATCGAAAGTTGAGAACAAAATTTGGCCTCTAAGCCGCTTGTGTAACAAAGGTAATAAGTATTATCAATGTCCGGATTCTGTGCTCATGAATCACCATGCTGAATGCGAGAAAACAATTCTGCTACATGAAGACAACCGAAATTGCCAGTTCACTAAGTTAAATATCAATTCAAATCACCTGGAAATTATACCTGACATAAATCAGTACTTGGCAGTATTTCCAAACCAAGAAGACATCAAAGTCGAGTGCCAGAAGGAAACACACACCACATCTTTAATTGGCATCCATTTAATTAAGGAAAATGGATGTAAAATCAAGTTCCGAAATCACCAAATTAGATTTCTGGAATCTACTGTTGGAATCCCTATTCTTATCGACAACCCACAAATTAAATTTGAAAAATCACAATACAACGGGATGACCATCAACCTGAAAAAATTAAATCTACAAGAAGTACCAATTCTTCAACAATTGCCTTCTCTGGATCAGCGACCCAATATCCTGATGCCAAGTATTTGGACTACAACCCTGTACATTGCCGTCTTCATCATCGCCGGATATTTCATCACCAGATGGATAAGAAAAAAGAAAAATCAAGGACATCATCAAGATGACACCAGGATCCACTTTCAACTTCCTGGCGATGCCAGAATCTAAGGGGGGAGGAGTTACCTGACGCCAACACAACAGACTCCTTTCATTATAAACAATAGCACTTATTATCTATTTATCCATTTATATATTATTCTGCTTATTTTGCATAATTGTTATCTCATGCTTATTTCGCTATTTTATCTTATTATATTATATTTTATTATTGTATCGTTAGTTATGAATTAGAGACCGAACCGTGAACACGGGTGTTAAGAAATAAATTCCTTTTTAAAAAATCGGTTTGTGTACGAGTAAAGTTAATTTATATATATATATTTATATATTTATATATATAATCTATATATATATATATATATATATATATATTTATATATATATTTATATATATATATATATATTTATATATATATATATATATATCTATATATATATATATATTATTATAACGTTTGTTGGTTTTGACAGTTTCATATAAATTTATTATAAATTACTAATTCAAATTTAAAAATAAAATATTTAGGATTTACTCGACATCTCTTTACTAACCTTTTTCGTTGGTATTGATTAACGATTTTGGCAAAAAAATCTACCGCCGCACTATGCATAATTTAAGCGCCCAAAAGTCGTTTTTCTAAAGTTATAAGAGGTGTAAGTAAATTGTTATTTTGGGTAGTATAATAGTTGGTGCACTATATGTTTTTGTTTCGTCGCTCTAACGCCATACGTTTTTTTAGTAATATCAATTTGAGTTTGAAGATTTTCGATAGTCGAATATATTGTTGTGACGACATTTCAAGTAATCGATTGTTTTTATCAAAGAAATTTATTAAAGGAGGAAGTGTAACTTTTCGTTTGCTGTGGATTATACTTCTGCAGGTATCTGAAAATATGTATAATGCCTATTATTTTTATAATTATAATGATTTGAATCAATATTAGTATAATTGAGGTTTTTATTGTAAATATAGTTTCGACAACTTTAACTTGTCATTATCAAACCAGAAGTTTGATAATAACAAGTCACAATAAAAACCTCAGTTATACAAACAAAGTTTATGTGTCTTTTTTGTGTATTTAATAATAATTTTACTTATAACATAATTGTATAACTCACTATTTTTATTTTCGTGACTGCAGTTTCAGCAACTCAACTTACCATTATCAAACATAATTTTACAATTCAAAAATTAGCTATTTGATCATAGATCTTTATGTTCTTTTAGGGTTATTTTTCTGTGGTGTTATTATTTTATACTGATTTCTTGTTCGTGAGATGGAATTAAAAAAAATGGCAACTCTCTTTCACAACTCATCCCATTAAAAACCACCTGGCAATTGGTGTCCTCATCCCACACCACATCTTGATCAAAACACGATGTAAATCAGGCAAAAAATTCCATTCTCAGAAGAGAGAAAGAGAGAGACGTTCTGCACTAGGTTCAACAAACCTGATTGTATTTCCAAACGTCATTTAACAAATGTTTATTACACGAAAGGTAATAAATAACGAGTTAAGGTAATCATTACAGAGTAACTCTCGACTTGATTTTTTAGCTACTTGTCTACTTGACATCGAGTGATAAAAGTAGTTAAATATGAAATGAAGTAATCATTTTTAATTTTTCTTCAACTACATATCGATCAACTACTTTCGAAATCTCGTAAGTCCCGGTTTTCCAAAAAAATATCCCCGTAATCCAGACATAATTTATTTACCAATATTAGTATAAACATCTACTTAAAAATCGCTAATGGTAAAGGTATACGTTCCATAAAAAATCAGAAGGGTGTAAGCAGCTCATATAAAGCTAAATAGTATTTTGTGCTACTGTCAAATTTTGTATTTTGCACTTACGAGGTTTCGGAAGTAATTGATCGGTATATTGAATTGTAAACATGAAATACCGCTGTTATAAAAAAAATGCTCCAAAGCTAACAACCCTTCTTTCTTTCATTAATAAAAATGGCAAAAACACAGTATAGTTCCATTTAATTTTAGTATACAGGGTGTCCCGATTAAGCAGGCGATGCTTGGTATCTTCTAAACCAGTGATGGGGAAACTACGGCCCGCGGGCCAAGTCCGTCCCGCGGAAAGGTTTAATCCGGCCCGTTTAAGAGTGCCGTCGTGAGAATGTTTGAACGCGTTCTTACTTCGTAATGTGACGACCCGCATAAAAACTACCTACCTACGATTAAGCATTATTCTTTGGCCCGCTACGATTCTCTGATTATTACAAATGGCCCGTCTTAAAAAAAGTTTCCCCACCACTGTTCTAAACGGTAAAACCAACAAAAAAGTTGAACGTTCGAGTAGACTGCGAAATAAGACGATTTTGGCGTTTCTTTATTTGCCTTTATAACTTGGTTATTATTAATGATAGAAGGATAATATTATCAAAGTACTATTTTATGTTTTTTAATCATATGTAATTAGTTTTACCATAAAGCAAATATTTTTCAAGATATGCATATTAACTTCATTTTTCATATGGACGTCAATAAGGTCATTTTGTAGACGTTTTTATTCTCTTTAATTTGATGTATCATATAAGTTTATTTAACAAAAAGTATATATATATATATTTTTCTAGTAGGCTGTAAAATTTTATATTTATTTATTTATTTATTAATATACGGCGGACCATTTACAAAAACATTAAATTACAATAGTAATATTACAATATATAATAAACTTGTAAATAAAACACTTTTTACTTTGTTTAACCACTGGATCTTACATTTAATTGTGTGACTAGTTTCGACTATCTAATAGTCATTCTCAAACTAAGTTTGAGAATGACTACTAGATAGTCGAAACTAACTAGATAGTCGAAACTAGTCACACAATTAAATGTAAGATCCAGTGGTTAAACAAAGTAAAAAGTGTTTTATTTACAAGTGTATTTAAGATGTACCACAAAGTGAACGCCTACAACACCAAACAATTAATATATAATAAATATTAAAGTAACTAAAATAAACACAAATAAAAAGTAAATGTAAAAATATAATATAATCACCTTAATAATAAATACAACACAACATTTTGTTGGCTACGCAAATGGGCTCTTAAACTAGAAAACTCTCCCGCAAGCATATCAAATTGTATCATATTAGCATGGCGCAGAATACGCACAGAGGCCGAATTTTTAGCATAATCTGTACCTTTGAATGGTACATGAAATATTAGAACAAAAAAATATTTATACATTATAGGTTTAGTATAAGTGGGCAGCAAATTAAATAAGTTTTTAATAAATGTTAGTATAGCCAACTTTGGCGTCCATATGAAAAAATGAAGTTAGTATATATCTTGTAAAATATTTGCTTCTTGTTAACACTAACCATATATTATTAAAATGCGTAAAAAGTTTCTTAATAATGTCAAAAAATCATCCTTTTATCATCAATAGTAACCAAGTTATAAGGGAAAATAAAAAATCGTTTTTTTCGCAGTCTGTTCTGAACGTTCAAGTTCAGTCCCGCATATATTATAATATTTAACCGATTCTCTATCTCTGGCCGTTTAGAAAATACCCGACTGCTTAATCGGGACACTCTGTAGATTACCATGTAGTAACAGTCAAAACCATAAGGATGTTTAAATATTCAATTCTTAATTTATAAATGTGTGTTTCTTACAGACAAGTTGCATAAACATATTGAACTAATGTTGCTTTTAAACTTGTAAATTTTCGGCTGCAACTTTTTGTTAGCCAATTTTTATATAGCAAAGTAGTTGTTTGAGTTACCTGAAGACTTAAGTAAGTCACTTAATTAAAAACAGTTATATTCCTTTCTTCACTTGTATTTATTATTGCTAGATTTATATTTCGGGTACTATGCATCCATTATCAATCGCTAACAGTTAGCTATTGATAATGTGTGCATAGTACCCGAAATGTGTATCTAGCAATATTAAAAAAAAGTGAAGAAAGGAATATAACTGTGTTTAATTAAGTGAATTATATAGCAAGTTGCATTTGCAAACAACAAAATGCCAATTTCAATTAAACTAAAATCTATCTGTAAATTGTCAATCTATTGTTTGTGAAAAAAGTTTGCTATTAAAACATTGCTCAACAGCAAGTTGCGACATAAAAATGTACAAGTATATTTGTTCTATAAGTTCATCAATTCAAAGTGGCATTTTCTATTGTACTGAAAATGTCGAATTTACTTCAAAGATAAACTAAGTTCGACGTATTTATCTAACTAGTCCTAGGTAGAGTGTTGTTTACACAAGTTACATAATATCATTTTTCAAGAATACTCTCGTAAATTTGCAAAAATGACATGATAACAGAATTACATCAAAAGTGCGTAAGTGACCGATCCTCATTTTTCTCAGTAATCAAGCAATATTGCAACATTTACCTAATTCATGCTCTACGGATTTAATCAGAATATGTTTACCACTTACTGATAGTGACCATTTTGATAACGCAACAATTTTTTTTGTATTTATTGTATGATATGTATATGGCGATCGGGTGAATTTGTAAGTGGAGTAGGCTCTGATTTTTAATAAATTTATTTGATCGCACCGTAGTACAGCTGTTTAATAATATTGACGGTATTTAAAAAAATACTTATATTTTAATGTGTTATTTATGATATTGCCATCCTACTGATTTCCTTTATGTAGTATGTAATAATAATAATAATAATAATTCTTATGTAGTTGTATTTATTTTATATTTTATTTGTTTAATTATTAAATTTTGTATTATTACTGTATAATGGTTTATTTAACCGTAGAATAAATGATATGATATGATATATGATAATAAAAACTGGAATCAAAATCACTGATGTAGAATAAACATTTAAATGCCAAATAATTTGTATTAATTTATATTTCGAGTATTCAGGACTGGATGTTTGTTATCTAGTGACAATTAATATTATTACGTTAATGCAGTGGTAGCTTGTCCGTAAGGGCTGCCCTCTCTAAAAATTGAAAGATACATCTTTTTACATGTATTCTAGTTTATTTCCTATTAGTAATTTATTTCCTTTTGTGCCCGGTATTATAAACGATTAAAAAATCATTAGATAACTATTTGTGGAGTAAATTTATTTACCTAGTAATCTAATGGGCAAATTAAATTGCGTATTATAAAGCAAACAAACCTGTGAAATAAATAGCAATTCTATAAATAAATAATTTAATCAGTAAACTACAGACCAAAATTGTGCATTTTCATTGTGGCCATATCTGGTACCACCAATTTTTATAATTGAATTGTCAATATTTCAAATTAAATTGTCAATCAAATTGGAAGTTTAGTATAATTCCTTATAATTTTGGAGAATAACCGTGGAATAGTACAGAATTACACAGAACAAGAAAAGGAAAGCTTATTAGAAATTATAAAAGACTTAAACGAGTGTTTTCCACTCCCAGGCTAAGCATGAAGTAAAATTTCGAGTTTAGAAAAGCCTGAAAATTTGGTTTGGTCGCGTAGCGCGAAGCGCGGAGCGGCCAAACCAAATTTTCAGGCTTTTCTAAACTCGAAATTTTACTTCATGCGCCACGCGTACAAGACACTGATTTCAAGTGAAGTTTACTTGTACACAATATTTCAATGTTTTCAGTGTTTAATACGCGTGGCGCATGAAGTAAAATTTCGAGTTTAGAAAAGCCTGAAAATTTGGTTTGGTCGCTCCGCGCTTCGCGCTACGCGACCAAACCAAATTTTCAGGCTTTTCTAAACTCGAAATTTTACTTCATGCTTAGCCTGGGAGTGGAAAACACTCGTTTAAGTCTTTTATAATTTCTAATAAGCTTTCCTTTTTCAGGCTTTTCTAAACTCGAAATTTTACTTCATGCTTAGACTGGGATTGGAAAACACTCGCTTAAAACTTTAAATGAAACTAATCTTAAAAAAAGGGGTATGCATAAGTATAAAAATCCCTGGTTATATCTGACTTGAAAAACTTTAGGTCCTCGACTCCTTAGAATGCCGTGGTTCGAATTAATCACTGTCAGGGAAGATAACCGTAATGAAATTAATAAATACAAGTAGTAGAATCTAAAGTAGTTATAATAATATAATTCACTTTTGATTTTTAACTAATAAATTATTTAGAGAATAAAAGTTACTTGGTAGCAAAACAAACAAATAATTTACTGATGAAATTTAGTAGCTAAATAAAGTTATTTTGTGTTTAGAATACCGAAATCTTTGAAACAAATTAATTTATTCCTAAAGTAAATTTTATTTAGGGAATAAAACGTTTTATAATAACGGGCATTAGTAATATATATTTGTAGAAATTAACAAGAAGACAAAATCCGTAAAATATCTACATAATATAAGAACGAATTAAAATCGACTTTCTGCAAAAATGTTATCTCGTTTGGACTTTTCAAAATAGTTATTGGAAGAACCGCAATATCTACAATGTAGATATATCTAGTACATAATTACTGGCTTGACATTGCATGAGAAAACTCGCCAATTAAACTTTTGGGTGTGTAATTTCTGTACCTATTTAACTTATTTATACATTTAACGAATTTTTCTTCTAAGTCTACATATTCCGATGCATGCGCTGTAAAATTTCAGGTATTCATTGCTTTTTTAAAGGTGTTCAATGTAAAGTTTCTAACGAGTGTTTCCAATCCCAGACTAAGCATGAAGTAAAATTTCGAGTTTAGAAAAGCCTAAAAATTTGGTTTGGTCGCTCCGCGAAGCCAAATTTTCAGGCTTTTCTAAACTCGAAATTTTACTTCATGCGCCACGCGTATAAATCACTGAACTGTTGTGAAATTAAAAATATACTGTTAAATCAGTTTTCAAAGTAAACTGCCAGAGCAGGATTAAAAATATACTGCTAAACAGGAATATTTAGAACTTTACATTATTTATTTATTTATTTATTGATGCATTGATAATAACTATCTTACAAATGTCAGAAATACAATAATTAAGTAATAATAATAATGTTAAGTCATATTTAAAAATAAAATAAAATTAAAATATATTTATGGATATATTAAAATGATCGCATGCATATAGGATTGAAAATTGAATTAAAATAGAATAAAATTACATTTACAATGAACATAACAGCCATTAAATAATCACTGTTTCAGTGTTGTATACGCCTGGCGCATGAAGTAAAATTTCGAGTTTAGAAAAGCCTGAAAATTTGGTTTGGTCGCGTAGCGCTACGCGCTACCCGACCAAACCAAATTTCCAGGCTTTTCTAAACTCGAAATTTTACTTCATGCTTAATCAAGGATTGGAAACACTTGTTAGTAGCTTTAAATTAAAATGAAAAAACAACGAATGCCTCAAAATAAAACGCATCAGGATATGCATACTTAAAAAAACACATTACTTGTGTGTTTATATCTGCAACCCCAACAATAAAAATTTTTACGAGCCGTCAATGCGCTGATGGTTTTAAATATTTATGTAGCAATTGTTACATATCTATGTCAAAATGCTTGATTGAACAAAGATCACTTAATCATTCATCAGTATCTTTTAGTAAATAGATAGTTTTAAATCAATAAAAAACTACTTATATTAAATATCACTATATTGTCTTTCAATGTCTACTGTAATCTCGCTATAATTGTTTCGCCACACTGTGGCTTCTTTAGGCGAAAAAATAGTACATATTAGTCTGTTCGAGTATATATACACAAGGCATATAAGTTTATGAGAGTGCGGGATTTTTAAATTCATAAACCTGGTGTATATATACCCGAACAGACTAATGTGTACCATTTCTTTGTCTGTAGAAGCCACAGGGTGGCAAAACAATTGTAGCGAGATTACAATAGACATTAAAAGACAATATAGTGATATTAAATAAGAGTAAATATAAATGAAATTGCCAATTCTTGGTTGCAGAATACTTCAAACATTAAAAGTGCGATCCATTTCGCAATCTACAACAAGTTAGTCTTACAAAGACTATATCAAACACTCAAGTAGTTGGTTCAATGAGTGTTTGATACAGTCTTTGTAAGACTAACTTGTTGTAGATTGCGAAAAGGATCGCACTTTTAATGTTTTAAATAAGAGTGATTATAAACTTTCAACAATTATTAACCGCATTGATCAATTAAATGAAAATCTAGTTATATTTTAAACATAGTTTGAAATAACAGAAAAAAAGGATCAATAAACTAATTTCTGTTACGACTAGAACGTTTAAATTAATGATGATTTCTTGCAATGTACATTTCTTTAATATCTTCATAATATTTATCTCTTACAAAATTATCTGTAAATGTTTGTATTTCCCACTCAAAGGGGTTCTTTTATATCCACTAATTACACGATGGAAACACTGGAGTGTATATAATACACAGACGTGAATTAGCAAACCTTGATGTTGCCTTATTATATTCATAGGTAGGCTTTTAAGGATGTTCGGCATAAAGTTCTGCGTGCTTGTTCAGATTTACACTGAAAACGATCCCTTTAGATTACTTGCGTTGTATATAAATTACCAAAATGAACGCAACGCTTATTACATTAACGAGAGAGGTTGTTAAGAGTATAATACACAGTTAATTAAGTGATATTAAAAAATATTCAATTAATTTATTATCTAAAACTTGGACATTACTTTTTCTCAAAAGTGATACAGATACAAAAAGCAGTATAGTTCCTAACAAAAATAAAATAAATAATAGTTTTAATGTATTTGTACTATAATTAGATTATTTATTGTAAACATTATACTATCCATGATATTCTTGTTGAAGTTACGTGAAGTGTTTGTTATATATATGTAAGTAGTTAAATTCCTTTATCTTCACTGTTTTATTTTAATTCTAAATGTACATTTCAGTGCCCTTTTTCAATAGTTTAACGTATATTGAAAAAGGGCACATCGTGCCTGACATGTACATTTAAAATTAAAATAAAAGAATGAAGATAAAGGAATTTAACTACTTACATATCTATTATACTATCCAGTTTTTAAAGTGGGAGACATTTTCGAAATTTGTATATGTTCTGGACATGAGCGTAGTTCAAATTTTCACTAGGGGGGGGGGGGGGGGGGGGTAATAGACAAACAGAGCTGGGCAGGATTCGAATCATTCAGGATTCGAATCCTTTTAGAGGATTCAAAAGAGGCATTCGAATACTTTAGTTCAACTAGATTCGTGTTCCGGATTCGTTACATTTTTTTTAAGAAAATTCGTATTCGAGTCTAAATGTGGGTGATTCGAATTCTCATAAAAGGATTCGAATCCTTGTAAAAGGATTCGAATACTTACGAAAGGATTTGAATCATCAAAAATAATTCGAATTATTTGTGAGGAATAACATGAAAAATGTTTGTTTGTGTGTTTTTAAATTTCTCGTTAAATCACAGTTTTATGCACGTGGCGCATGACGTAAAATTTCGAGTTTAGAAAAGCCCAGAAAATTTGTCTCGGGTCGCTGTGCGACCCGAGACAAATTTTCACGGGGCTTTTCTAAACTCGAAATTTTACTTCATGCTTAGTCTGGGAGTGGAAACGCTCGTTCGATTGAAAATGTTTTTAAAGATAATAATCTAGTTTTCAAAATTTTGTTTAATATTGTTTGAAGTAAAACAGACATGGTAGCCACAATTTGAAATGTTAAATTTTTCCGACATTTCCCTGTCTAAAGATTCTTTCCCTGGCCTTTTAATATAACTTTCTTTTGTGGGAAACCCCCATTCTGTTTAATAGTTTTCATTTCTGTAGTATATCTTCAACATACTCATCATTGACTTGATGAGTATTCGCCGTTTTGTATGTTCTCTTGATTATTCATTTACGTTAGTATATTTGTATCATTATTTGTTAGGTTATTGGTACTTTTTGTTATTGTTGTATTTCTATATAATTTATTGTAATTTTTACTACATCTATATATGTAACTGATCCTTGTAGATTTGTGTAAAAGGAGATTCCGTAAATAAATAAATAAACAAAAATTGTTTTTGCCAATATTTAAGTTAATTTTATAAATTTTTACAGTTTTATAATTTATCTGCTGATTTTGACAAATTGAATAATATCATATGGCTTTATTGTTAGTGTTTTGTTCAATTTGAATATAATTCCATGACTTTTCTCTGACTTTTATTGATATTCAGTGATTTTTTTTATTTACGTAAATTTCAGGCATTAGTCGATTTTATAATAGAGTTCAATTTGAAGTTTTGAATGAGTGTTTCCACTCCCAGGCTAAGCATGAAGAAAAATTTCGAGTTTAGAAAAGCCCCGTGAAAATTTGTCGAGGGTCGCGCAGCGACCCGAGACAAATTTTCGGGCTTTTCTAAACTCGAAATTTTACTTCATGCGCCACGCGTACAAAACACTGATTTGGATCGGAGTTCGGAAACACACAAATTCATCTTTAACCAGAGTAACAGGGAGTCAGATATTTAGTCTGTTATCAACGATGTTCAGTGGTAATAATAAATAATGAGGTTTTGAATATTTTTGTGAAAACAACTGGTAACGATATTTATATATTAATGGTTGCAGAAAAAGATTAAAATCAAATTTATTCTTAAAGGATTTGTATTCGTGATTCGAAAAAACAGGATTCGAATCTTCGATTCGAATTATATTTATCTCTTACGAATCCTTTATCCGAGTATTCGTGATTCGAATCATATTAGGTGATTCGGATTCGTGATTCGAATCCTTTTTACGAGGATTCGTCTCAGCTCTGTAGACAAATAATATCCAAAAGCTAAATCTTGTGAATTTCAATTTACATAAAACGTCAGAAATATTACAAAGGAAATGGACCGGACTCTAAAGTGCGGAAGTTTGGGTATATATTTTATGCCAAAACTGATTTAAAAACTCCACTATTTGCATTTAATTCCTATTTAATAACTAAATTTAAATTTTTGATGAACACTCCTCGAACCGTACACGGATAACACCGGCAAAACGGTAGACAAACGGAAGCCAATAATTACCGCAGTAGAATTATTTTCCGGTATGTGATTTCTTTCGAAAAGATCCCTTTCTTACTCACGTGCATACAATACACTTGTGCGTGAAAAGGGAAAAGACGGAGACAGACGTAGAGGACGTGTCCCTTATGCAGAGCGAACCGGACAGAGATAAAAGCGGCCTGAACAGAACTCGGAAATAATAAGATTTTAAGGTACGATCGCATCTAAGTATTGTGTGAAAGTTCTCATATATGCATTCTGCCTTGATTACTATGCATGCGTACTAAATGGACTTCCTCGAAAAGTATGTATGTACACCTCTTTTGGGTAATTAACGATAAAGTTGTCCGTTATATATTAATACAGTGAGGGAGGATTTTAATTATGAAAATGGTAGAGTATTTAGGTTTTTAGTTTGTAAATATTTTTAAGTTATATTTTAAACACACATACAAGGACTTTTTTATTAAGTACGTACATATCCCTACATTTCATAACTTTTAGCGTATTAGAATAACGTATGATCTCACATACGATAAAGCTGTGTTGGCTATGGTTGAGCATAATTGATTCAATAATTCTACATCTATAAAAATCTCGTAGCTGCATAATTCAATGCGTTTCAGTGGAAACACAACCCCATAAAGACAACCCATCAGCAAAGCACACTTTTTCCTATCCCCATGAAAGTGTCACCCATAAAACAAGACTTTATTGCCAATGGCGGGATGAATTATGACAATCATTGCATTTATTTAATTTTTTTGTTGTTGCATCCGCGCCGTGAGGCTCGTTATTGATACCACCGGGCGCTCTCCTCCGATCCGCCGGCCCGACCGGCCGGGCCGGGGTCAACGTCAAGCTCCAGTGACCTTCAACGCGCCGGACAAAGACACCCCCACCACCACCTGACTTAAGCAACATTCGCGAGCGACTTGCATCTCGCATCTCCTGCGAGCGAGAGAAGCGGAAGCGCGCTCCTTACATGGTTACTTCATCCCAGGCCTCTCTCTGGAGATTCTTTATAAAGTCATGCATGCGCGCTGGAAAAGATCGTATTTCAAAACGTTTGTCTGGTTAATTGGGGGAAATTAATATTTATGGCTTTTCCCGTGTTAATTAAAGCGCTATTGAAAATCTGGTTTAGGTGTGTTAATCAGCGTACCATTCACTATGGGCATTCACGGTTAATTGGCTTGACTAGGTTATGAATATAGAATTATATGAACTTCAATAAATTAAATTTTAAGTGCGCTTTCACTGATCATAATGTTTAATTATTAAAATCGATCGTCTTAACAAAATTCGCTTTATTACCTCACATATCATGATGAATCAATCTAAATGATTGTAATAGAAAAAACAATTTAGTGTCATTTTTATTTAAAATCATTATTTTATTTGTAATCAGTACTTTTTTTATTTACATGTATTTTTGCTTATGTTTTCAATTATTCAAGTTTTTGTTCTGTAATTCGGTTATCCTGTTGGACAAATAAAGATATTATTATTATTAACTTTCCACTCGACTCTGTTGTCGGTTATATTATGCTTGGACGGGCGCTGGCCAAGTCCGGACATAGTCTATTTTTGGTTGAGGAAATTTCGTGTTATGTTGCATGTATGTAGTATGATTGCTTTCTGTACTTGTGTGTGAATGTTTTTGGGTAAATGTAATTCGTCTAGGTGTTGAGTGAACGTGTATGGTGTTATGCCTGTTACCGAGGTTATGAATGGGATTATTTTAACTGTTTTCTGTTTCCATATTCTGTGGATTTCTATTGCTAGCGGTTGGTATTTGTTCTTCTTCTCTGTGTACTTCGCGCTACGCGACCAAACCAAATTTTCAGGCTTTTCTAAACTCGAAATTTTACTTCATGCTTAGTCTGGGAGTGGAAAACACTCGCTTAAAGCTTCAAATTGGATTCTTTTAATAAACCGAGCATCGGAAAATAAGCAACGTATGCATATGGATACTTCAAAGAAAAATTCTCAGTATGAAAATGTTCGGTGTTACATAAAACTCTCTGTATACAACATTGTAAGGGACTCACATTTTCTCTCTTACAATTCATGCGACCTAAAGAAATTGTCTTCACATTTCGAGTATAAAAAAAAATATGTATGTTACATGAGGGCGAACTTATAAGTTCGCCCCCATGTAACATATATCATATGTTCAGTAAAAAAAAAACCTCTAGAGTGCCATGATTTCATATTTTTTCAAATTTAAGTTGGCTACACACTTTAGGAATTGACATATAAAACGTTAGAACATAATAATCATAATGTATATTTTCAAAGTTGCCAACCTAGAATATTTTCCATTGCACTCTAGAGATTTTTTTAATTGAACATACGATGTTTTTTTGTCATTAAAAAACACTGATTTAGAATAAACAAATCAAGTACGTTTAGCTGTATAATTATCTATATGCAGGTGATTAAAAAATAACCTGCATTCTTATTTAAACTTATCTTATTTAAAGAAATCGTTGCATAACAATACTCCTTTCATAAACGATTTTTTTCTCGAATGATTAATCAGTCGTCAGTCTTTCTACACAAGCAACCTACACGTCTTCCGAAGTCAGTAAACGTTATTAGGCAATACACGGAAGAAAATTCCAGGCGGATTCCATTAAGCGCTCTATAGGCTTAGTGGGTGGATAAAGTATTATACGCTTAAGCTTCGTTATTATAAGAAAAAAATTACATCCCGAGGTAATGCATTCATTCAACGCGTATATTTCAAGCTTAACTGACGAGCATGAGCATTTGGCGAGTGATTTTTATCTTCTTGTAATATAAGAAGTACACAAATATTACACATAGTAATAATGCAGGAATTTAAGATTGTGAAATTTACTATAAATAGATATAATAAGATTTTTTATTTTTCCCGTGTGTAATACAAAGAGAAGGTATTTTTTGCAAAATAATTAATAAAAATTAGATAGCTTATTACAAATTAATATACATATATTTTAATCATACTTCATTAAGTGATCAATGAGAGCCAACATTTTGAAATTAGAATTAAAGAGCATATGAATTCATTGCGTTTAAAAAACAACAGGTCCACCTGTGCAACACATTTATTGGAAAGCTTTCAGTAATCCATTTGTCGGATAAAGGCCGAAGAATGGATTTACTGGAAGCGCTGGAAATTCACAAATTAAAAGCTAATCCGGAAATTCCCCTCATTAATGACCAAACTGACATAATGTATACCCCTCTCTTTGATGCTGTAATATAAAAGCAATGTACACATAATTTTAGGCGCTTAGTTTGATAATGACTAGTTTGTAGTCGAAACTATAGTCACTGAAAAGTAAAAATAAAAGTGGTTAAACAAAGTCAAATGTTTTAATTAAACTAAGGATTCTCATTGATCACTTGATGAAACATGATTAAAATATATCACTTTAATAAAACACTTAATTCGTTTAGGTTTCAAAATTATATTTATTGTACTACAACAATTGTTTCACTACACTGTGGCTCATCAGGTAAATCTACCTGATAAAGCCACAGTGTGGTGAAACAATTGTTGTAGTACAATAAATATAATTTTGAAACCTAAACAAATTAAGTGTTTTATTAAAATGATATTGTGGAGTTTCAACAACCAACAGCCTCAACTATACAGTAATTAAAATATATGTAAAATTATTTGTAAAAATTAATAGAAAGGGATATCACTTGGTTTGTTTCACTAATATATAAATAGCTAAGTTGAAAAGGTATAAAAAATACTTTCCCATTAATAATAATCTCATTATAATCCAATTATTCGTAGAATTTAACGTTAATGTAAACATAAATTCAAAATCAATAGTTTGTGCAACAACGTTAATAATTATAAATAGGTTATCCATTCAAGTTCAAAGAGCTTTAAGCACGCAGCGTATTAACTTTCATGAAGCAGCATCCTGTTACATATCAGGAATGCAGATGTGAAACTGAACCTGATTTGTTCATTCGTGTTTTTTTTATTATTATTTGCAATTTGCAAACAAGGTCTTTGGGTAGAGGAGCAGGCTGATGGCTGATGGTTGATACACGTGCAGCGGAAATTACTTAATAAGCGCTATTTAGGAAAAAACGGCGCGATGTTCTCTCGCCAATCGCACGATTAAGAAAATAAGAGAAATGAATACAAAAAAATTAAAATCTAAGTTAATCGTAACCTATATATTGTATTAATAACAAATAATATAATACACTACTAAATTTAATAATATACATCTATGCGTCTTAATGTAGGCATAACTAATGATTATAATACCGGTAAATCGGATTAAGGGTTTACCGGTAAATCATCAAATAATTCTTTCAAATCTACTTTTAACTCGCCAATTTCGGTAAATTAAACAAAACTATTGATTCGTTGAGACAATTTAAAACGATATTTTTTTGTAAAAAACTATACAGGGATCAAAACTATGATTCTCAAAACATACAACGCATTCCATATGAAAAAATAATTGTTGACATATTTTCAGAAAACGTGTAGGCCATTGAAAAAAAATAATGTGTTCCATCATGTAGATCACGTTGCATATGATAAGTTTCATATTAAATTTTTTTCTGTATCTTTGATATTTTAGCAGATATAAGCTGAACACTAAAAAATCAGCCATTTTAGTGTCCAGCTTATATCTGCTAAAATATCAAAGATACAGAAAAAAGTTTAATATGAAACTTATCATATGCAATGTGATTTACAAGATGGAACACATTATTTTTTTCAATAGCGTACATATTTTCTGGAAATATGTCAGCAATTATTTTTTCATATGGAATGTGCTGTATATGTTTTCAGAATCAGATTCTTAGATAAATTCTCTTTACAATGTTGTCTCACAAGTACTACTTGGCTGTTAAATTATGCCAAATAACGGATATCATTTATTTTATAGAAATTGGAAATTTTACAAAATTTGGTAAATCTGACTTAGAAATTCTCTAGATCCTGGGTCTCCAAATTATCTTCTTCGCGGGCCACAAATACAATTCTACATAATAAAGTCGGCCAAGATCCGATTAATTTTATAAAATTATGAAAAATTTAAGGAACAATTGTTACAATATTTCAAAATATGACATTTACAAAAAAAATTACAAACAATCGCGGGCTGGATTCATGCAAGTTGCGGGCCGGATTTGGCCCGCGGGCCATAGTTTGGAGACCACTGCTCTAGATCAAAGGTTTTCAAACTCTCAAACAATGCGATCTACTTTGTAGAAATTCAATTTAGTAATTGCTATAGACTGAATGGTTTAGAAACTATCAATTCAATAAAATCACTTGACTTCAGTTTATGGATGGCAGAGCTTAAATATATGAACTTTAAGTTTATCACTGCAATGTAGATCTAAGTCAAAATGTAATTCTAATGAAAATCTAGCATTGACCCACAGCCAGTGCTGTTCCGAGTATAAGTAAAATGTACTCATGTAGTGAATACATTTACTCTACATAAATTGTACAAAAAAAAGAGCTAAATTGGTGAATGCGCTGGGCAGGTATAAATTCCTGTTTAATAAAAGATTGAGGTAATTATTTACGTTTGTTATAGTACTTCATCTAAACTCTACAATTTTTCATCGGATGTGCAAGGTACAGCATTTTCGATGGTACAGGGTGACCGACGGGAACCGGACACATTTTAAACGATCAATACTCGCTTGTTTTTTAATGAAAAATGTATTTTAATAGATTTTCGTAATTACATGCTATTTTATATGGATATAATGAATACAATATATTCTAATGCAGGTAATGCCCACTTTATTAAATGCGATTTTCAAAATGTGTCTGAAAATCGTTGTATACGGGTTTCAACATCTCATAACCAATTATTGCCATTTGCCGCTAGATTTTCTCTTTCAGTTCGATCTTAGTGTGGGGTATTCCCACAAAAAAAAAGTCACAAGTGGCAAAATCTGGTATACACCGCACACACTGCTCAATTAGCAATGGTCGTGGTTCGCTGAATGCTTCCAGAAAGGGTCATTTCACTTTTTGGCGACATCTCGTTACCTCAACGACCGTCACCCTTATTTAATGACGTATGATTGATTTTTGTGAAGAAATCTCAATCATAAGTTAATCGTGAGATGTTGGAAAGCGTATACATTAACTTTGAGTAAAGGCTTGAATACTGCTTTAAAGAGAGTGTACAACCAGGGCCAGCTCGCGGCATGAAGTAACGGATACATGGCATTTAGGCACTAGTGGTACTGTGGTCTACAAACTTATGCGAAAAAAAAAACAAATTTTTGATTATTTTTATGAATGGAGGCTCCCATCACCGCACATCCGTGCGCCCATTACACTAGGGCCGAACCTGTGGACACCACCTGTCTAAAATTATCATGCATTCATTATATGCAGTTGAAATGGCATGTAATTACGAAGATGTTAGTATAATAAAATTGCTTTTTCATTAAAATAAACAAGTAAGTACTGACCTTTTAAAAAACGTCTGATTCCCGCCAGTCCCCCTGTATTTTCAAGTAAAGTACCATATTTATGAATGAAATCACTTCTTTATTTAAAAAGATATTGACATGCTAGTTTTTACAGCATTCTTTATGCATTTTGTTTAGGTAGAACACACTGACGATATTTTTGGAAAGCTTACAATAAATGCATTTGACTAAAGTCAAGGCCTACTATGATGTGTATTTAAAATAATATTACTTATCATATCTCATAAAAGTAAAACTTGAAACAATATATGATATGGTCAGTGTCTTCTACTTAAAAACATGCCCAAAGAAAGTTTTTGAACGAATGCTAATATATTTTTAAATAAAGAAGTTATTTCAAATTTGCTAAACTTTAAGTTTTTACGTATACCTGGAAAACAATTGAAAGCAAGATAAATTATGATTAGGTATATGAAATAAGCTGAAAAAGAGCTCTCGAAGAACGGCCGTAGCCAGAAAAAAAATCGGAGGGGGTTATACAAATTTCGTGGGAAGGGGGTTTAAATGGTAAAAATATTGTTTTTGCTATTACAGGGCCGCTTTTAAATACAAGCATTTAAAATTATAGACATTTCAGGGGGGTTTGATCTCTCATATCCTCTGGCTACAGCCTTATCTGGAAGTTTATGGCTATTCAAATAAAAGGAACAGATTTCAAACATTTATTTCTTCCAAACTACAAAAGGTAGAACTATAATTCCAACGTTCATGGACAGCCACAAGTTTAAAATTTGAACAGTCCAGGCAGATGTTCCAACCACGGCCGCATTGGCGCTGTTGCTTGTCATTTTGATTGTCTGTAGTAAAATGGCGATACAACAAGAAAAAGCACTTTGTGTGCTGCAATTAGCAAAACTAGAGTCCATTATTGAAGTTCAACGTGCTATTTACCGCCTCGTCATAAGCAGATTTACCAGTGGCATCGAAAATTCGTAGACGATGGTTGCATCTACAAACAGAAAATCACGGGACGTCCGCGCACATCGAATGAAAATGCCGAGCGTATTCGTACAATTTACGAAAGGAGCCCAAACAAATCCACAGCACGGGAAACACATGGTGCTCATATTAAATGTATAAAACATTGATCTTTTCTCTTTCCAGGAACGTTGGAATTGTGTTTCTATCTTTTATAGTTTGGAAGAAATAAATGTTTAAAATCTGTTCCTTTATTTTGAATAACTCTGTATATGTTAGTTTTTGTCTATCATCCATATAAATGATACTTTACTTAAAGAAACCATCGAAAATCCTGCACAGGGTACAGAATCGATATTTTTGTATTTTGTGGTATAATCCCTATAAGGGTTTTAAACGTATTTTATTTAAAATTATTAATAAAATAAATCATTTTGATATTTATAAAAATTTTGCATTTTGCTTAAAATGATATGTATAAATGAAATGTTTCAATGAGTTTTTGATATAGTCTTTGTAAGACTAACTTGTTATAGATTGCGAAAAGAATCGCACTTTTAATGTTTAAAATGATATTTCAAGCATTTCATTCGATCGTTTTAAATTTGATTTTCGCAGACTCGTTTTCATCGGAATCGTCTCCTTTTTTGTATTTATAAGACCATTGATGTTCGACATCTGTAGAGAAAACTAGTAACGGAAGACACACCGCGTCCGCGACTCGTCGCCAGACGTGCTCGGCATTTCATCCCACCTCAAGTTGGCAGAATGGCATCGCCAGCTTTCGCAGGGAACGACATTTACCGTTCGACTGTCATTAGATCGAGCCGTGACACTAAATTTCTAGCACGATCCGACGTCTGCGCAACTTTTTTCGGCTTGTCATGATGAATCGCAAATCAGGACATTTCCACTGATTCGATGCATTATTTACAAGAGCCAACGTCCCCATATACATACATCTTTATTTTTTCGTAGAAGGTTGTTATAATAATACTACTTTTTTGGGAGTGCCAAACAGATCTCAAACACTGATACTTGAGTTGAAAACAAGTATGAGATTATATAGTATTCATTGAGAATGATAAAATAAAAACAGACAGTACATAAAACAAAAGAAAAGTAAGTGACACAATGAATATGAGTGAGTTACGTGAAGATGATAATAACTTTAAGTAAAAACAGTTTTTAACCTTTCTTCACAAATTTATTTTATACCAGATGTACATTTCGGTCACAAGGTGACCATTATCAATGATTTGATACTGAGTATCAAACCATTGATAATGGTTACCTTGTGACCGAAATGTACATCTGGTAAAAAAGAAATTTGTGAAGAAAGGTTAAAAAGTGTTTTTATTTTAAGTGACACAGTTTGATATTCATATTTCGTACAATACTGCATTTCACTGAGGAACCTAGAAG
This sequence comes from Philonthus cognatus, assembly GCA_932526585.2. Taxonomy (NCBI): domain Eukaryota; kingdom Metazoa; phylum Arthropoda; class Insecta; order Coleoptera; family Staphylinidae; genus Philonthus; species Philonthus cognatus. The sequence goes on along the minus strand of OW052247.1, from coordinate 48,111,971 downwards.
CCTATGAGTATAAGTGCGAAATTCATAAATTTGAGATACAGGTGTAAAGATGAGGTTTGGATATAGATGCGATCATTTAAAACATGATTTAGAGTAGGCTTTAAATTATAAATTAGATTGGCACTACTGACTGTTAACACATAGTTTACCATAATCTTAAATTTATTCCATTATTCAATTAGCATTCTGGGCAACCGCACAAAAAATGCCGTCTACTCTAAATCATAATTTAAAAAAAGATCGCACTGTGCATTCATTTGTAAGAAATTGGATATTCCTAATATTAATAAACAATAGGTAATACTAGTATTTGGATTGATTGAGTTACTTGAAGATAATTATACTTTGATTAAAAAACACTTAGAACCTTTCTTCAATACTCTATTTTGTAACCAAATGTACATTTCGGACACGAAGTGTCCATTATCAATGGTTTGATACTAATACTAAGTATTAGTATCAAACCATTGTTAATGAACACTTCGTGTCCGAAATGTACATTTGGTTACAAAATAGAGTATTGAAGAAAGGTTCTAAGTGTTTTTTAATTAAAGGTAATACTACCTTAATACAACACCTACAATGCTAAAAAACATTTCCAATCATTGTGTGGAATTACTATGTTTTTTAACTTTAAAATAAATTTCCTCAAAATCAAATTTCGTGCACTTGTATCCATTGAATTCTAGTGTCCTCATTTCATTCGTTCAGAATAAATCAGTATTTATACGCCTGGCGCATGAAGTAAAATTTCGAGTTTAGAAAAGCCTGCAAATTTGGTTTGATTATAGAAAATACACATTTGTAACATTTATAATTATAGCTAAAATATGTGAAGAATTTTGAACTTCACAATATTTCAGTGTATTATACGCGTGGCGCATGAAGTAAAATTTCGAGTTTAGAAAAGCCTGAAAATTTGGATTTGCCGGGGCGCGACTCGCTTCGCTCGCGCGCCCCGGCAAATCCAAATTTTCAGGCTTTTCTAAACTCGAAATTTTACTTCATGCTTAATCAAGGAGTGGAAACACTCGCTAGAGGCTTCAAATTAAATGCTACTATTTAGATAGTTGTAGGTGTGGCCTATTGGCCTGTACCACCACGACCTTCGCAGATTTATTGTGAAGAGATAATTGCTACTATACAAACACCAAATGCAAAGAAAATGTACAGCGTATTCATCGATATTCAGGATTTTTTTAATGGATACATACCCCTGTTCATTTTTAGACATTCGTTGCTTTTTTGAAAAGCGTTCAGTTTAGAACTTCTAACGAGTGTTTCCACTCCCTGATTAAGCATGCAAAAATATTTCGAGTTTAGAAACACCTGAAAATTTGGTTTGGTCGCATTAAATAAAGTTTTGTGGTTTCTGGAAAACTGCCGCGTTCCCCAATACCTTACTAATGATCGTAAAATATCCTCGTCTATAGAATTTCTTCTTCTAATTTAATTGAGTTAGCAATTTATTTTATTTATTGTATGATGTTTGTAGGAATAACACTAACAACATTAATGAATAAAAAGAAACAAAATGCTGCCAAAGCCATTAAATAATAACATGAAAAAAAAATCCACAGGATAGCATATTTTATGATCAGCTTAAAATTTAATATAGTTGATACTATACATTATTGCTACTCGAATTTTAGTAAAAACACAGTCGTGAAATGATGAAGATATTAACCTATGTGATAACTTGATGGCGTTTCGGAATTAATAAGCTCGGTGCTTTAATTAGTTCTCACGCTAATTTGATAAATTAAATCGATTCCTCCGGTGCAGAAATCGATATTTTATGCATGCGCGCGAATAACTCTTCATGAAAATGACTATTGAGAAATGATTAGCCGCTTGCATCCGATTATCATAAACCGACCATAACCCGAGATTATTCAATGGGAAGATGCCATCTCGCAGATCATTTGCTCATTAAACGGAGTTCTCATTTTCATTGTGGCTTTAAATGATTCGAGAAGCACAATTCAAATCGAAAGTGATTATTGCTTTCAGTTGAAAAGCGTTTATATTGTAAATGTGTATTAATTTTATTTGAAAAGCATTAATATTACAATATTCTGTATGTATTTCTATTGAACTTATTTAAAAAGCATTAGTATTATGTGTCTCTATTGCACGGCGCTTATTCGAAAAGTAATTCTATTGTGTTCTATCTTGTAATTATGCATAAAGGGATTGTTTCTTAAAAGAGTACACATCTCGATGCATATTTTGTAAATGTTCAAGCATTCGCTGTTCTTCCAAAAATGTTCAATTCGAAACTTCTAACGAGTGTGTCCACTCCTTGGTTAAGCATGAAGTAAAATTTCGAGTTTAGAAAAGCCTGAAAATTTGGATTTGCCGGGGCGCGCGAGCGAAGCGAGTCGCGCCCCGGCAAATCCAAATTTTCAGGCTTTTCTAAACTCGAAATTTTACTTCATGCGCCACGCGTATAGAACACTGAAATATTGTGAAGTTCAAAATTCTTCATATATTTTATATATGTTAATAACTGTTACAAATATGTAATTCCTCTAATCAAATATTGGAGTATGTTTTACAATATTTCCATTTATTATCATTGCAAAGAAAACTGTGTGCGTTTTCAGGCTTTTCTAAACTCGAAATTTTACTTCATGCGCCAGACGTATAAAACACTGATTTAACGTGAAGTTCGAAACAAACTACTTTAGCATACTGCTTGTGCAGTATAGTTTAATCTTTATAATATTTCAGTGGTGTATACGCGTGGCGCATGAAGTAAAATTTCGAGTTTAGAAAAACCTAAAAATTTGGTTTGGTCGCGTAGCGCTACGCGCTACGCGACCAAACCAAATTTTCAGGTTTTTCTAAACTCGAAATTTTACTTCATGCTTAATCAGGGAGTAGAAACACTCGTTAGAAGTTTCAAACTGAACACTTTTTAAAAAAGCAACGTATGTCTAAAAATTTACAGAATATAGAACGGGGAATGTATACTTACAAGAAAATCCTGTATATAGATGAATACCCTGTAAATTTTCCGGCATTTGGTGTTTTTATAGTAGCATTTAGTTTGAAGCCTCTAGCGAGTGTTTCCACTCCTTGGTTAAGCATGAAGTAAAATTTCGAGTTTAGAAAAGCCTGAAAATTTGGATTTGCCGGGGCGCGCGAGCGAAGCGAGTCGCGCCCCGGCAAATCCAAATTTTCAGGCTATTCTAAACTCGAAATTTTACTTCATGCGCCACGCATATAAAACACTGAAATATAGTGAAGTTCAAAATTCTTCACATATTTGATGTATATTAAATAAATGCTACAAATGTGTATTTCCTTTAATCAAATATTGGAGTATGTTTTATAATATTTCCATTTGTTATCATTCCAAAGAAAACTGTATGCGTGTGTATTGTTTTTGAGTGTGTCTAAATTTAGAACTAGGTATATTTCTAAACTATAACCATTTCGAATATTCAAAGAGATTATTCCTGATTTAAATAAGTATTCCAGGACATCCGAACAGTTTGTAGTTCTTATCATCATTACCTGTTTTTTTTCGTTTCGTGTCGTCTCTTATCGCCTATTAATACGCGATTGTGCAACTTCAAAGTCAACTAGTTCAAAATTTGAATATATTGACCCACTTAAACGTGTCATTTAAATATTTTTACTATGAACGTGAATAAGTCAAATTGTGGAAAATTTGCATTATTTAAACATTTTCTTCTACAGCAAATATTTTTAACAAATCAATAAACAATACTATTTTTTTTGTAGCAATATGTTTACTAATATTGAATTTGAAAAGCACTTAGTTTGTTACACTTATATCTTTACAGAAATAAGACACTTACACTTTGTTTGTATAACTGAGGTTTTTATTGTAACTATAGTTTTGACAACTTTAACTCGTCATTATCAAACTAGTTTGATAATGACAAGTTAAAGTTGTCGAAACTATAGTCACAATAAAAACCTCAGTTATGCAAAAAAATTAAGTGTTTTATTTGTGTAAATATTTATGTATAACAAAGTAGAAGACTCCACAGTTAACAGTCACTTATATCTTTATTTCTCCAACTAGTTTCGACTTTCTCAAGGAATAATGTGATAAAGATATAAGTGAAACAAACCAAGTGCCTTTTATTCAAATTAAATATTAGTTCAAATGTTTCATCAAGTGATCAATGAGAACCAAATTAAATTTATATGTTTACTGTTTCACAATAAAACACTATTTACTTTGAATACTGTATAGTTGTGGCTGTTGTTAGTTGTTGAAACTCTATAATATCACTTTAATAAAATATTTAATTTGTTTAGGTTTCAAAATTATATTTATTGTACTACAACAATTGTTTCACTACACTGTGGCTTCATCAGGTAGATGAATGGTGATTCATCTACCTGATAAAGCCACAGTGTAGAGAAACAATTGTTGTAGTACAATAAATATAATTTTGAAACCTAAACAAATTAAGTGTTTTATTAAAATGAGTTTTTACTTTGTTTGTATAACGCTTTTTTATTGAATGTGACTGCAGTTTCGACAAATTTAGCTTGTCATTCACTTCATGTTTGATAACGACAAGCTAAATTTGTCTAAACTGCAATCACATTCAATAAAAACGTGTTGCACAAACAAAGTAAAAAGTGTTTTATTTTGAAATTAACATGTATAACGAAGTAGAAGCCTCGACAATACAATGTTTTCCGTTTTTATTATTACAAATAATCCGCAGCGATTTTACAAAATTTTTTTTTTTTTTTTTAAGAGTTTATTTCGTACAATTACAATGATATATATATAGTAACATAAGTTAAAATTATTTGTATTCATCTGCGCCTCATTGTAGTTGGTACCTTGGGTTTCGTTCCTTCTTTCCTCGCCTCGTGATGTCTGGGTAGTTCCCGATCTCGGGCTAACGGTATTGAAGGTATTTAAGTTATATAGTTGCTCATTTTACAAACCAATCCTATTTTTAAATAAATTAAGCAATGCGCTAACAATTAATAAAATAGCAATTTCAGAAATGGATTGTTGCAACACGGATGATGAACACTAGGGCAAGAATTAACTTCCTGCAACACTGACACAAATATTGGACGAGCTCCATAGGACACGCAATCGCAATCTCGAAACGATTTTCCTGCTCATTATACGACATTAATCTATTCTAGCTGAACTTATTTAAAGTGACAACCTTGAAACTCACACTATATTTATATATAAAAAAAACAAAATAAATAAACACACGTTACAAAAAAAAAATCAACAATGATAACATCGATTTTAATAAATGTTGATTCATTTTGTACGACATTCATTTTGTAAATAAAATACAGTAATAATAATAATAATACGAATAAAAAACATTTTATCTACGATCTCATCAAAAAAGGTTCATTTATGTATCGATTAATATCCGCGAAGCTCTACTTTATAGCAGTAGTATTATAATAGCCAATGCATTTTAAATGAGGGTTAAACACTTTTATCCACGACCTCATCAAATATCATAGTTTTATTTATGTATCCATTGACATGAATGCAGTGACAAATATGTAATAATTGACTTATTTATTCGTAGTTTATTTAATTTAATTTAAGTTTTATTGTATTTTATTTATTCTTATATAAATTTTAAATTGTAGTATTTTGTAATAATGGAGTTTCCGTAAATAAAGATATTATTAATATTATTATTATTAATATGCTCTACTTTTTAGCACTAATGTTAAAATGGCCAATGCATTTTAAATTAAACTTACTTTCTTAAACAGTTTTTATTATCTGTCATTTATGATAGGCAACTGAAATTACATATTTACCTACGCCCTATCTAGTAACCGGATCATACCACACTGTCATCTTGACACTTATGATTAACGTTACCTACACATGCACGTAATAGCTTTGACAAGTATATTACATGCTGACAGCTAAACAGCTGATTGGTTACCGGACAACCAAATGACATTTCTTTGATGTATATTGATCAAGTAGTAATTTAGTTTTCATCAATGTCATGTTACTATAAAAAATTATTGAATAAATAAGTTATTCTCTTTCATGCTCATTGCTTATACAGTTATATCTGATTCTGTGTTATTGTAATTAAAAACTACAATATGTAATTAAAGACTACAATCTGTAATTAAAGACTACAGTCTGCAGAAAATACTACTGTGGTCGTGTCTGGAATACTATAGCTATAGTTGGCTTGACTTAATTCTATGAACTGATTTTAAGATGTTTAGGTTTAAATAATTTTGTTGTGCATCAAATAAATTCTAGAACAAATAATAGTTATTTAACAGTCTTTTTATGTGTAATAATCACTTTACGTAAATTCAAAACATACAGTTATAAATCAATCAATAAATTTATTGGTCTATTAGGCACATTATAATAAAAATCTTGTATACTTGATTTTTTGGCAATAAATTTAGTTTGCGTTGAAATGAATAAAAAAAATGCAACACACGATGTTGTAAACAGATGCAATTTATGTATTCAACAAAAGTATTGTCAAATGTCACATATTGTAAGGTCATGCCAATCAAAAAAAGAACAAGTATAAATGAAATTGCCTATTCTTGGTTGCAGAATACTTCAAACATTAAAAGTGCGATTCTTTTCGCAATCTACAACAAGTTAGTCTTACAAAGACTATATCAAACACTTATTGAAACAACTACTTCCCGAGCTAATACCCCGACGGACATTGAATTATACAACAAGTGTTTGCTGTTACATACAGTAACCTACTGCAAATGTAACAATTTGAGTCAAATTATTTAGGCTATCTATAGACGCGTTTCGAGATTTATCTCTTATCAGTATAGCTTTGCCATTCCCTCTAAACAATTTGACACCTTAGACTGGAGGTCACGTTATCGTTCAAATATAACTATTTATATTTAAACGGTAACGTGACCGCCAGTCTAAGGTGTCAAATTGTTTAGAGGGAATGGCAAAGCTATACTGATGAGAGATAAATCTCGAAACGCGTCTATAGATGTCCTGAATAATTTGACCCAAATTGTTACATTTGCAGTAGGTTACTGTATGTAACAGCAAACACTTGTTGTATTATTCAATGTCCGTCGGGGTATTAGCTCGGGAATTAGTTGTTTCAATGAGTGTTTTATATAGTCTTTGTAAAACTAACTTGTTGTAGATTGCGAAAAGAATCGCATGTTTAATATTTAAAAAAAGAACATTTGTAAATTGGCCTATTAATACTGTTTACATTTTTTATTGGTTTATTCTAATTCGTGTGTTTCGTTTACTAATTTATTATACATTCACAACATATTATTATCTTAGAGGCAACTTTAATATTCGATAAATACTGCATTTCTTAGAAAGAATATTAATTTAACACTTGCACTACTTATTTATTCTATGCTACATAAAGTTTTCAACTAAACAAGATTTAAGTAATCTAACCTCCAAATTTGACGTTAAGAAATAGAATTTAACAATCCCAACCCCCAAGTTTGATGTAAACAAACAGAATTTAACTAACCTAACCTACAAGTTTGATGTAAACAAACATGTTTAAACCAACCTAGCCTACACATTTGATGTAAACAAAGAAGATTTAACCAACCTAACCTAAATATTTGATATACTGTATAGTTGAGGCTGTTAGTTGTTGAAACTCCCTAATATCACTTTAATAAAACACTTAATTTGTTTAGGTTTTAAATTAGTTTTGAATCCTAACCAAATTAAGTGTTTTATTAAAGTTGTAAAATAAGATAAATTCAAATTCAAAACTATTTGAATTCGAGAAAATAAGCTTACGCTTCTTATAGTTTGCACACTTTAAACATAATATATAAAATTACGAAAAAACTATTCGTGAAAATGCAAACAGTGTCTTAATTAATAAGACAATTTAAGACGGAAAGTAGTTGTTTCAATGTATATTTATCGTCTTAAATTGTCTTATTAATTAAGACACTGTTTGCATTTTCACGAATAGTTTTTTCGTAATTTTATATATTAAGTTGTAAAATGTTGATGTAAACAAACAAGATTTAACAATCATAAACTTTAAATTTGATTTAAAAAACAGGATTCAACAAACATAACCTCAAAGATTTATGTAAACAAACAGAATTTTACAATCGTAACCTCCAAATTTGATCTAAGCACTGGAGATTTTAACGATGTAAGCTCTAGAATTGATTTAAGCGATGTGGTGTCTTCGATGTGTTATGTCAAACCTGAATAGTTAGACATAACCTTACAATAAATGACATTTGTCACTACCACGGCACACTAACTATAATTTTTTTTAAATGTAGCTTCAAATAGAAGGTTTAATTTTATTTTGTTTCGAGAACAATATTTTTGAAAAGCAATATATTTCGCATTATTGAGTTCACAAAAATAATGTCTTACGATGAAACGAGTGTTTTCCACTCCCAGACTAAGCATGAAGGAAAATTTCGAGTTTAGAAAAGCCCCGCGTAGAAAACTTGTCGAGGGTCGCGCAGCGACCCGAGGCAAATTTTCACGGGGCTTTTCTAAACTCGAAATTTTACTTCATGCGCCTCGGGCATAGAATACTGATTCAAAGTGAAGTCCGAATTTTAAAGATTGATGTATTTGAATATTTTTTCCAAGGCACAGATTTATTTCAATTTATTTTCGTCGACAATATTTTTGAAAAACAGCATATTGGGCGTTATTGGATAATCTTACAATAAATGACATTTGTCACTTTTTTTCCAAGACGCACTAATTATAATTTTTTTAAAATGTAATTTCAAATAGAAGGTTTATTTTAATTTTGTTTCGACAACAATATTTTTGAAAAACAACTTATTTCGCATTATTTGTTTTCGAAAAATAATGTCTAACGATGAAACAAGTGTTTTCCACTCCCAGACTAAGCATGAAGTAAAATTTCGAGTTTAGAAAAGCCCCGCGTAGAAAATTTGTCGAGGGTCGCGCAGCGACCCGAGACAAATTTTCACGGGGCTTTTCTAAACTCGAAATTTTACTTCATGCGCCACGGACATAAAACACTGGTTCAAAGTAAAGTCCGGATTTTAAAGATTGATGTATTCGAATATTTTTTCCAAGGCACACTAATTTGATATATATATAACAAATCTTTATCAGAGGACAATACAAAATAATTAATTACATTATTGTTTATAATCAATAAATATAAATAAAATAAACTTCCTCTTGATAACTGGCTATCGACCAGAGATCTTTCCGCCGTACTAATTTGATTTTTTTTAAAATATAATTTTAAATAGAAGATTTATTTCAATTTATTTTCGTCGACAATATTTTTGAAAAACAACATATTGGGCGTTATATTGTCAACTGTAATAAAAATAAAAAATTACAGTCAGCCGTTTGAAAATGTTAAATTGGCTATTATTTGGCAATCAAGTTATTATTTAAAAAAATCAATATTAATGTCATTTATTACTATTTAACTTTGACTTTGGTTTTTAGTTCAATAAAACCGGTCAATAAATAACAGAGTAATCGCGTTGGGCGTTTTTTAACGAACACCCGGTATATACACCGTGTCCAAAATAAGAATGCACAGCATAGGGATCTTGAAAACGGTTTAAGGTACAGGGTGGCTTAAATTAGGAAAAAGTTGTACTATTTAGAGTATGTTTACATACTGATCGCAGAAATTCATGATTGCTTATCGTTTTCGAAATTTTCCAAATAATGTAATTTTTCAGATTTTTGATTTACCCAATTTTTGTAGATATTAAAACACTAATGGCACTATGTTATTGTCACTTTTTAAGCTCTACAAAATGTAAATAAAACACTGTTTATCACTTTGTTTGTATAACAATTGGTTTATTTGGTGAATATAGTTTCGATACTACACGTATCATTATCAAACCGTTAGTAACAAAAAACTACAAAGGAACATTATTTATATTTGCAAATTTTCTAATAACAGCGTTAAAGAGGGGGGTGATAAACAGTGTTTTATTTATGTGTATAACGAAGTAGAAGCCTCTATAGTCAGTGAATTAATCTCTACAAAATAGCTTCTTCACATTTTTTATCTGATGTTTCATCTTCGAGAAATCATCATCTTCATTTCTTTATATGGAAACAAAAGTAGAAACACCTTGTATACGGTAGCATTTTTTATTACAAATCTAAAATATCCAGTGGATAAAAAATTTTAAGACGCCATTTTGAGCCTAAAAAGTGACAATGACAAAGTGCCATAAGTTTTTTAGTATCTTTTATAATAAATACAAAAATTGGAAAATTCAAAAATCCGAAAAATTGCATTTTTTTGAAAATTTTCGAAAACGATAAACAATCATGAATTTCTGCGATCGGCATGTAAACATACTCTAAATAGTGCAACTTTTTCTTAATTTGAGCCACCCTGTATCTTTTACCGTTTTCAAGATCCCCATGCTGTGCATTCTTATCTTGGACACGGTGTATACTTAAAATTATCTATCAGGTAAAAATGCGTCCACCACAAGATATTTAATCTATTACATAAAGAAATATTCTTAATTTATATCTGTTATCGACTATTTTCAGTGCTAATAATTAATAATAGTTGTCGATTTTTAAAAATGTTTGCAAACATTTTGATATGACCGTTTTGGGTTTTTTGGCCGAGTGGGTAGAGACCCTGCCCATAGACCAAGAGGTCGCGGGTTCGAATCCCGTCCGGTGGAATAATTTGTGAGTAATAAATTATTCCATCCGGGTCCATGGATGTAGTGTGAATGAATTGTGGCGTCCAAACGAATTAAATACGGGGAATTAGTTAATTAATTAATTTAAAAAAATAATACAATGGCAGATGGCTGTATGGCGAAAGCCGAGGCCAATGAAACAAAACAAAATATATGATCGTTTTTATAGGATTTTCTACAAAAAATATCGCATCAAAGTCTATTAACGAAATGATAGCTTTCCGAAATACCGGCAATATTAAAAAGGATTTTTAACAATCAAAAATAGACTAAACTAGGATCTGTTTATATTTATATAAAATCAGAGAAAAAGTCTATTTTGATGTGAAGTCTATTTTACAGGTGATTATAGAAATTAGTCGCGGATATATAAAAAAATTTGTGAATAGTGGGTTAAGGACAGCACGTTGAACACGTAAATGTGTTAGATAGATGGAATTTAGTTGCTTTTTTTCTCTCTTAGGAATGAATAAAGTGCGGGCTTTGATTTAGAAAAGGACAGAACAGAGAAGTTAGACGAATGCCAGCAGAGCAGAACAATTGCACTCGAGTGAAAAATAGTTCAAGTACACGGGCATTGCCGCCATTTCTTGTCTCTAAATAATATAACATGCTAATTATCATAATCGGAACACGGATTTATTTATATCGAGCTCCGCTCGCGTCGGGTTCTCGAAAATGTTACTTCACACATACATAATTTATATGAGGTTTATAAAAAGTGTAAATACAGATATTTAAATAATTGTCACTTTCACTCTCCACGAATCATGCATAATTTCTTCTTTGTAAATAAATGGATGGTTGCGAAGTGAACGTGTCAATGTATACTTTGCAAAATAAACTCGTTCCATTTAATTAAGCAAAAAATGCGGACATATTTTTATCTCTATGAAGTTTATCTGAGTCACTAATTAAGTGATTTTATTGCAGTGAAGATTCGCCCATTATTTTATTTTAAGCCTGTATTTTCTTTTTGTACAAGAAAATACTATACTCTTGTACAAGGAAAAACTATACTATTTTCTAGCATGGTGTACCAAATAGAACCTGTCCTATTTCGATTATACAAAACTGTACAAGATTCGCGTTTGGTCATATTTTGTGTATTACACCATGATAGAAAATAGTATACTATTTTTATTTGTACAATAGTTTCGTCTAATACAAGCTTTAGACGGACACTTTGGGTATAAACGTTGTATTTTAGACATGTCCATAATTGTATTTTAATCGTAGACACGCCCAGTGTTGTATTTTAGACTCGCCTATTATTGTATTTTAAACACTCCTATAATGGTAGTTTAGACACGCCCATAATTGTATTTGTGGTACTATTTTTTTTGTACAAGAATATAGTTTCGTCTAATACAAGCTTTAGACGGACACTTTGGGTATAAACGTAGTATTTTGTACATGTCCATAATTGTATTTTAATCGTAGACACGCCCAGTGTTGTATTTTAGACTCGCCTATTATTGTATTTTAAACACTCCCATAATGGTAGTTTAGACACGCCCATAATTGTATTTGTGGTACTATTTGTTTGTACAAGAATATAGTTTCGTCCAATTCAACCTTTAGACGGACACTTTGGGTATAAACGTTGTATTTTAGACATGTCCATAATTGTATTTTAATCGTAGACACGCCCAGTGTTGTATTTTAGACTCGCCTATTATTGTATTTTAAACACTCCTATAATGGTAGTTTAGACACGCCCATAATTGTATTTGTGGTACTATTTGTTTGTACAAGAATATAGTTTCGTCTAATACAACCTTTAGACGGACACTTTGGGTATAAACGTTGTATTTTAGATATGTCTATAATTGTATTTTAATCGTAGACACGCCCAGTGTTGTATTTTAGACTCGCCTATTATTGTATTTTAAACACTCCTATAATGGTAGTTTAGACACGCCCATAATTGTATTTGTGGTACTATTTGTTTGTACAAGAATATAGTTTCGTCTAATACAACCTTTAGACGGACACTTTGGGTATAAACGTTGTATTTTAGACATGTCCAGAATTGTATTTTAATCGTAGACACGCCCAGTGTTGTATTTTAGACTCGCCTATTATTGTATTTTAAACACTCCCATAATGGTAGTTTAGACACGCCCATAATTGTATTTGTGGTACTATTTGTTTGTACAAGAATATAGTTTCGTCTAATACAACCTTTAGACGGACACTTTGGGTATAAACGTTGTATTTTAGACATGTCCATAATTGTATTTTAATCGTAGACACGCCCAGTGTTGTATTTTAGACTCGCCTATTATTGTATTTTAAACACTCCCATAATTGTAGTTTAGACACGCCCATAATTGTATTTGTGGCAACATTACATTTTAGACACGCCTACAATTGCATTTTCGTCAAATAGAGAAACAATATTATCAGTGCAAGTTGAATTTACTAATAATCCAATATTATTTTAACCCTTTCGGCCCTGACGGTGGCATTTGACACCACTAAAATCGGGTAAACGCACTGGAAATTTATCTTTTAAATATACTTACATGTATGAATGAACTGTAACTTTTCTGATAATCGTTTGTTTTTTTTTAATAGTTTAATTTGAAGTCTTAAACGAGTGTTTTCCACTCCCAGATTAAGCATGAAGTAAAATTTCGAGTTTAGAAAAGCCTGAAAATTTGGTTTGGTCGTGTAGCGCGTAGCGCTACACGACCAAACCAAATTTTCAGGCTTTTCTAAACTCGAAATTTTACTTCATGCGCCACGCGTATAAAACACTGATTTTAGGTGAAGTTCAAAATATTCTACAAAAGCAGTATGCTAAAAACGTATATTCTGAACATCATATCACATCAGTGTTTAGTACGCGTGGCGCATGAAGTAAAATTTCGAGTTTAGAAAAGCCTGAAAATTTGGTGTGGTCGCTCCGCGCTTCGCGCTACGCGACCAAACCAAATTTTCAGGCTTTTCTAAACTCGAAATTTTACTTCATGCTTAATCTGGGAGTGGAAACACTTGCTCGAAACCTAAAATTTAAGTTTTTTAGAAAAAAACAATGAATGCCCGAATTTTTACAGCTTATGCATCGGAATACGTAAACTTAAAACAACAATTTCCTGTATTTGAGTGTTGTTAATTTCCATGCACATGCTCACTAACATTTATTCACACATCTAGTACACATAGTACTATTTTTAATGAGCAAAAGCGTTGATTACTAATTCCGTTTTATATTTAATCATTCAGCATGTGCTATACAAAACAATTAATTAGTAAAACACGTGAAGAATATTTAATAAACGCCAGCCATCATCCGAAGCACAGCCGGCTAATTCAGCTTGAGAAAAATTATAAAACAAGTAACACCTTGCTTATCTATCGAAGACAGCCTCATAATTACCGGCATATAAATACAAAAGATTGGTGTAATAATAATCAATTTACCGGCATATTATATAAAAGTAAAATATATAATTTAATATATAAAATTACGAAAAAACTATTCGTAAAAATTCACTTTTTCCAAGTAAGTTAATTTTAATTTATTCCTAATTTTATCAAAAACGTCATAAGCAAAGCTATACTGAAGAGAGATAAATCTCGAAACGCGTCTATAGATGGCCTAAGACATTAGTTTGAATCCAAGTCCTTTCACTTCTAATTTTTATTTTTTTTTTGTTATCTCTCCTTCCATTTTAAATTTGTATTTGTTAGTTGGTTTGAAGAGAATTTGACCTAAACGTTACATATACTTTAATAGAGCGTTGTAACAAATCAAATTAAATAAGATTTTAAATATTTCATTGTATAATTCAATATCCGGAGGTGTATTGGCACGAGAAGTAGTTGTTTCAATGGATATTTATCGTCTTAAGTTGTCTTATTAATTAAGACATTGTTTGCATTTTCACGAATAGTTTTTTCGTAATTTTATATATTATGTTTAAAGTGTGCAAACTATAAGAAGCGTAAGCTTATTTTCTTGAATTCAAATAGTTTTGAATTTGAATTTATCTTATATAATTTAGGTGTTATAAACCCATTTTTTTTAATAAATTATAAAATACTTGTGTGCTTCAAAATTAAATTTAACATTTCGAATACAGAATCAGGAGCATTATATTCGGTAGGAATAGCGTTAAATACACAGGGTTAGAGCAAAAGAAATAGACATTTCCAATGTTTTATTAATCCAAAATTAACAATGTCATTATGAATTCGTTTAGAATGTTTGAAAAAGTGATTTTAAGTTAGTTACAGGCGTAATACAGAGAATTTTTCTTTTGAGTATACTTATGCAGTGGCGTATATAGGAAGGGTTGAGTTGTTATAACCTCCCCCCCCCCCCCGAAATTTTAGCATACTCACATTTAAGACCTACCATCAATAATAATAATAATAATAATAATCGTTTATTTCTCAGAAGGATAAATTCTATTTACAGAGAAAAATACAGTTTTTTTTTTTAAATATACTAACTAAAAATAAACATTAATGACATTAATAATGAGTTAAAATTAAAACACACCAGAATGAATATCATTACACTTCATTAACTTTAAATCTTATTTGTTTTTTAAATTGTATTCTATTTATATTGAATTTATTAACTGTAAGAAGTGGGGATGTTCGATATATATCGATAACTTGAAGTATCGATATTTTTATAAAAAATAATCAATATTTATATGGATATTTCTTTTTCCGATAAATCGCTAACATCGATACCATGTGTTCGATATCTTTATACCATACTAATTATTCATTAGATGCCATCTTTTGTATAGCCGAAAAGAAAAAATAAATAAAATGCAGGCATTTTTATCTTTTGAGTACACCTACACATCTCAAATCAAATTAATTGAGACCATCAGATTTTTAAAGATTTCATATGCGTTATATTTTGAACTTGACTTGAAATCAGTGATTTATACGCGTGGCGCATGAAGTAAAATTTCGAGTTTAGAAAAGCCCCGTGAAAATTTGACCCTCGACAAATTTTCTACGCGGGGCTTTTCTAAACTCGAAATTTTACTTCATGCTTAATCTGGGATTGGAAACACCCGTTAGAGGCTTCAAATTGAAAGTTTTCAATAAAACACTCAACGTCTAAAAATTTACATCGAAAAACCTAAGAGAAAAATTCCCCGTATAAAGTTTTGGTGATGTTTCAAAGTTTGTTTTGAAAAAGGGCTTATATTTTCTACACTTTTAAACGTCTATACAATATTTATTTCTGAATAATGTCCGAAAATTTAATTCAACACTTTATCGATACCATGTGTTCGATATCTTTATACCATACTAATTATTCATTAGATGCTATCTATTGTCTAGCTGAAAAGAAAAAATAAATAAAATGCAGGCATTTTTATCTTCTGAGTACACCTACACATCTCAAATCAAATTAATTGAGACCATCAGATTTTTAAAGATTTCATATGCGTTATATTTTGAACTTGACTTGAAATCAGTGATTTATACGCGTGACGCATGAAGTAAAATTTCGAGTTTAGAAAAGCCCCGTGAAAATTTGTCTCGGGTCGCTGCGCGACCCTCGACAAATTTTCTACGCGGGGCTTTTCTAAACTCGAAATTTTACTTCATGCTTAATCTGGGATTGGAAACACCCGTTAGAGGCTTCAAATTGAAAGTTTTCAATAAAACACTCAACGTCTAAAAATTTACATCGAAAAACCTAAGATAAAAATTCCCCGTACTAAGTTTTGGTGATGTTTCAAAGTTTGTTTTGAAAAAGGGCTTATATTTTCTACACTTTTAAACGTCTATACAATAATTTCTTGAATTAATTTCTCATCTGGCACTTGGTGAAACATATTACACTATGTAAAGATAATTAAAGGAAAGGCACTTGGTATTGTTTCACAAATAAATCTTTAATATAAATATAATAAAGATTTAATTGTGAAACAATACCAAGTGCCTTTCCTTTAATTAACTTTACATAGTCTATACAATATTTATTTCTGAATAATGTCCGAAAATTTAATTCAACACTTTATACATATAACTAACGATTTAATTCAACTTTTGTGTAAATTTTAATCATTTTGTCAAATCCAAATTTTATAAATTTTAAAAATTGAATTTGTGTTCAGTATTTAGATGGCGTTAGCTATCGAGTCCATTATAAATTTTGTCAATTTGTAATTTTTTCAAACAATAATACAAAACTATTTGTTTTTAATTGACTAATTGACTAAAATTTACGAAAAAAAAAACGCCTAGAATTTGAAAACTAACTAAAACCGTAAAATATTATAAGATGCATCAAAACTTTTAATTTTACCGAAAATTTAGGATACCCACAAAAATTGCCAAGACCTTAATAATTGTCGAAAAACTTGAAAATGTATTACAAGTATCAGCATTTTTAAAATTTAGGAAAATCTAAGAATTTTAAGAAAACAGGACAAACTTTTGAAAATTAAATTGAGATTGATAAAATTAAAGGAGATCGGAAATTCACAAAAACACGTCAAAAATTTAAAAACTAATGAAAATAATGGAAAAAAGCAAACTTTTCGTATCAACGTAAATTTATGAAATTCACAAATACTGCCAAGTTTTAAAATTTGATATTCGATATTAAGTGTTTTTAATCCCAGATTAAATATGAAGTAAAATTGTTAGTTGGGATAGGCCAGAAAAATATGATCTATGAATTTTAAGAAAACAGGACAAACTTTTGAAAATTAAATTGAGATTGATAAAATTAAAGGAGATCGGAAACTTACAAAAACACGTCAAAAATGTAAAAACTAATGAAAATAATGGAAATTTATGCAAACTTTTCGTATCAACGAAAATTTATGAAATTCACAAATACTGCCAAGTTTAAAAATTTGATATTCGATATTAAGTGTTTTTAATCCCAGATTAAATATGAAGTAAAATTGTTAGTTGGGATAAGCCAGAAAAATATGATCTAAGAATTTTAAGAAAACAGGACAAACTTTTGAAAATTAAATTGAGATTGATAAAATTAAAGGAGATCGGAAATTCACAAAAACACGTCAAAAATTTAAAAACTAATGAAAATAATGGAAATTTATGCAAACTTTTCGTATCAACGAAAATTTATGAAATTCACAAATACTGCCAAGTTTTAAAATTTAATATTCGATATTAAGTGTTTTTAATCCCAGATTAAATATGAAGTAAAATTGTTAGTTGGGATAAGCCAGAAAAATATGATCTATGAATTTTAAGAAAACAGGACAAACTTTTGAAAATTAAATTGAGATTGATAAAATTAAAGGAGATCGGAAATTCACAAAAACACGTCAAAAATTTAAAAACTAATGAAAATAATGGAAATTAAGCAAACTTTTCGTATCAACGAAAATTTATGAAATTCACAAATACTGCCAAGTTTTAAAATTTGATATTCGATATTAAGTGTTTTCAATCCCAGATTAAATATGAAGTAAAATTGTTAGTTGGGATAAGCCAGAAAAATATGATCTAAGAATTTTAAGAAAACAGGACAAACTTTTGAAAATTAAATTGAGATTGATAAAATTAAAGGAGATCGGAAATTCACAAAAACACGTCAAAAATTTAAAAACTAATGAAAATAATGGAAATTTATGCAAACTTTTCGTATCAACGAAAATTTATGAAATTCACAAATACTGCCAAGTTTTAAAATTTGATATTCGATATTAAGTGTTTTCAATCCCAGATTAAATATGAAGTAAAATTGTTAGTTGGGATAAGCCAGAAAAATATGATCTAAGAATTTTAAGAAAACAGGACAAACTTTTGAAAATTAAATTGAGATTGATAAAATTATAGGAGATCGGAAATTCACAAAAACACGTCAAAAATTTATAAACTAATGAAAATAATGGAAATTTATGCAAACTTTTCGTATCAACGAAAATTTATGAAATTCACAAATACTGCCAAGTTTTAAAATTTGATATTCGATATTAAGTGTTTTTAATCCCAGATTAAATATGAAGTAAAATTGTTAGTTGGGATAAGCCAGAAAAATATGATCTCTGAATTTTAAGAAAACAGGACAAACTTTTGAAAATTAAATTGAGATTGATAAAATTATAGGAGATCGGAAATTCACAAAAACACGTCAAAAATTTAAAAACTAATGAAAATAATGGAAATTTAAGCAAACTTTTCGTATCAACGAAAATTTATGAAATTCACAAATACTGCCAAGTTTTAAAATTTGATATTCGATATTAAGTGTTTTCAATCCCAGATTAAATATGAAGTAAAATTATTAGTTGGGATAAGCCAGAAAAATATGATTTTTTCTTTTTAAAATTTGAAAGTTTACTTTATGCTTAGCCAAAAAGTGGAAACACTCATTAGAAGTTTCAAAATGAACGCTTATCAAAAACAACGAATACTTTAAAATTTACACAATCATAAATATTTAGTATCGAAAAATATCGATATTTTTAATATGATATTTTGCCGTATCGATACTTTACTATAAGATATAATCGATTCTCAATGTCTATACATTTTTTGGGGTCGGAACATCTCTAGTAATAAATAATATTTCACGGTTTTAGTTAGCTTTCAAATTCTTTGCGTTTTTTCGTGAATTATAAAGGTTTTAGTCAATTTTGAAAAAAAAAATTGTTTTGTATTATTGTTTATAAAAATTACAAATTGACAAAATTTATAAAATTTGGATTTGACAAAATGATTAAAGTTTACACAAAAGTTGAATTAATAATTTTAATCTACGCGCTTGTACATATGTATACGCTGTAAATGTTGCAGCATAGATGGTTTTTAGAAAAGTTCAATTTAAATCTGTAAACGAGTGTTTTCCACTCTCAGATTAAGCATGAAGTAAAATTTCGAGTTTAGAAAAGCCTGAAAATTTGGTTTGGTCGCTCCGCGAAGCGGGGCGACCAAACCAAATTTTCAGGCTTTTCTAAACTCGAAATTTTACTTCATGCGCCACGCGTACGAAACACTTTACGTGAATTATCAAGGTTTTAGTCAATTTTGAAAAAAAAATAGTTTTGTATTATTGTTTATAAAAATTACAAATTGACAAAATTTATAAAATTTGGATTTGACAAAATGATTAAAGTTTACACAAAAGTTGAATTAATAATTTTAATCTACGCGCCTGTACATATGTATACGCTGTAACTGTTGCAGCATAGTTGGTTTTAAGAAAAGTTCAATTTAAATCTGTAAACGAGTGTTTTCTACTCTCAGTTAAAGCATGAAGTAAAATTTCGAGTTTAGAAAAGCCTAAAAATTTGGTTTGGTCGCTCCGCGAAGCGGGGCGACCAAACCCAATTTTCAGGCTTTTCTAAACTCGAAATTTTACTTCATGCGCCACGCGTACGAAACACTGATTTGATGTGAAGTTAAGTATGTACGTCTTTAGCTTACTGCTTTACTGGTGCATTTCGAACTTCACTTAAAATCAATGCTGTATACGCGTGGCGCATAAAGTAAAATTCAATGCTCAGAAAAGCTTGAACATTTTTTTTTTGATCTCTAATCAATGTCAACTTAACTTCACCTTTTAAGGGAATTTAGTATTTGTTATATATACTTAGAATTTGTGTCTAGCAAAAAATACATATACGTTAAATTTAATAGTTGGTTTACAGAATTAAGAGCACTATGATTTCTCCGTAGAGTTTGCAATTATCTTACTTGCGGAGTACTACTAACTGTATCATCGAAACTTCTCCAGTTCCTCAACCAAACAGCGCAAAATACATGTTAATATTAAAAATTACTTTTGTTTTATGCAATACTAAAAGTGGCTATTTCGTTTGTGGTAACCATGTATATTTTATTAAATAAAAAAATAATTTTTAATAAAATGTGTGCTTTACGCGTATAATATCATTTGGAAAAGAATGAAATTTTGATTTTTAACACACACCCTAAACACAATTTTCAAGATGTTAATAAGACTTCATATATTAGACTTATTTATATTTTAAAAATTGTGTTCAGGGTAAGATGTTAATAAGACTTCATATATTAGTCTTATTTATATTTTAAAAATTGTGTTCAGGGTGTGTGTTAAAAAATCAAAATACTCATGGATTAGTAACAGGGACGTCGACCTGTGAGTAGGCTTCCTTATTTCAAGTAATCAATTTATTGAAATCAAATTGGGAGAAAAAATCAAAATTAAATTTTTTTTTAAGTGATTTTATACGCATAGAGCACGCATTTTAGTAAAACTTTAGTGCATAATTTTTTCCCAAATAAACAAATTTATTGAGGCTATTTTTAATAATAATTAAAATATAATTTCATCCCATTTCACCAGTTTAAATGAATTGTTGTCAAAAATTAAACAAATTATAGCGAATTTAATGAAAAAGGTGCACTTAAACAATAATTGAGTACTATTAGCAGTATTCAATTTTAAGTTTATGTATGCATTTAAAACTCAGCTGATTTCGGTGTTTAATAACTGGGCGGGTAATAAGTGTGGAGTAAATGATAATCAATTTTAAATTTATGTATGCGCTGCAGACAGGCGCAAAAATTGCGGGGAGTTTTTCTTTAAATTTATGTATGCATTATAGATAGGCACAAATTGTGGCGATTTATAAAAGTTGGCCTTTCGAGGGGCACGTCTTCTTCTTAAACACGATGATTTATTCCGCGGAAAAATTATAGCCTCGCCTTTTTAAACTGCCAGCGAGCGTTTTTCTCGCTTGTACATTTTTTGTTCGAGAGTATTTTTTTTCTGTATACAGAGGAGGTTCATCTAGGGTGAAACCGGATGATTTTTTTATGATTTATGTGTAATATTCAACTTCACGTCAATAATGAGCACTCGTGGAGGAATTATTTTTTGTAGTCCAAAGAAGAGCCTTCGCATTTATTTCAAGAATTATGTCTTATTCTAATTTTGCTAAACACATAATAATAATAATAATAATATATTTATTGCGTGCCAGTACATAAAGTTTACACTAGTCATAAAGTAGTATTTGAACTATAAAATAAAATAATATTAGCCCATAAATAAAACAAACACAAACACAAATTGTATTGTTAGTTGGTTTGAAGAGAATTTGACCTAAACGTTACATATACTTTAATAGAGCGTTGTAACAAATCAAATTAAATAAGATTTTAATTATTTCATTGTATAATTCAATATCCGGAGGTGTATTTGCACGGGAAGTAGTTGTTTCAATGGATATTTATCGTCTTAAATTGTCTTATTAATTAAGACACTGTTTGCATTTTCACGAATAGTTTTTTCGTAATTTTATATATTAAAACATTGATATTAAAATTATAATTAAGACTAGGTTTGTCTACATATATAAAACAGATAAAAACAAAGACCATTAATGTTAAAAAGCAATAAGAATAAATTAAGCTTAGTCTAATACATAAAATACAAGACAATGGTTTACTCCTGACCAGTTGGTGAGATATCACAGAATTTGTGTGCAAGACATTCATTAATGCTATAGAACGCCCTGGTGGACAAGTATTCTTTAATTAACTTTATGAATTTTATATTTGGAAGTAACTTCACATTTTGTGGGAGTATATTGTACAGTTTCGGACCATAAAAATGTATTCCATTTTTGCATTTAGTCAGTCGTATGTGACATGGCTGGATGTTATTTTTATTGCGTGTGTTATGTGCATGTACTTGGCTATGAGTTCTATAAGATTGAACATTTTTATGAGTGAATTTAAGGCATTCTAGAATAAAAACACACGGGACAGTGAGAATCTTCAATCCAATAAAAGCTGATCTGCAGTAAGGTATAGATGTAAATACTCTGACTATCCTTCTTTGAATCGAGAATATGTTCGAGCTTATAGGAGAATGTCCCCAAGCCAATATTCCATACCTTACATGTGAATTTAACCATGCGTAATACGCTGACATTAGGGATTCACTTGGCAAAGATTGGCTTAGGTTGCGTATTAAGTAGGTCGTCCTACAGAGTTTGTTACAGCATTCTGTGATATGCTTATGCCAATTCAACTTGGAGTCAAATTATACTCCAAGAAACCTACAAGTACCATGTTCACCTGCATATGGCCTTAGAGAAAAGGTTATTTTTTCAGTTTTCTCTATGTTAAGAGAGATGCTATTAGCATTGAACCAATCCTCCATCTGTAAAGTAACATTTTCACTCATATTGAGTGCTTCTTGCAGATCATTCAACTTACAGATGGAAGTTGTATCATTTGCATACATTATTACCTTAGTGTTACTAAATTGTACTTCAAACATACAAAAATTATTGTTCGCCGTTTTGTAAATTTGCAGAAATTAGTTGTTTATAAAAGCAGTTCATTTAAAGCTCCTAACTTCTTGAGTTTTCATTCACTGATTAAGCATGAAGTAAAATTTCGAGCTTAGAGAAGCCTGAAAATTTGGTTTGGTTGCATAACGAATTGCCTTAGCAGAAAAAGTGTTTCTCAAAAACTAAATCTCTGAATATAATTTTCTGCATTTTCAGTTTTTGTAACATAGAACCATATAGTTTTAAAAAATATAAAAACGAATTAAAATTAATATCGACTTTCTGCAAAAATGTAGTCTCAAGTCTCCAAATATTCATTGAAACAACTACTTCTCGAGCGAATACCCTGACAGATATTGAATTATACAATGAATATTTGAGTTACACGACACATTTACTGTTGTTTACTGTTCGTGTAACTCAAATATTCATTGTAATTCAATATCTGTCAGGGTATTAGCTCGAGAAGTAGTAGCTTCAATGAATATTCGGAGACTTGTCTCAATGAGAATAAGTTTTTGCAGAAAGTCGATAATAATTTTAATTCGTTTTTATATTTTGTAAATATTTTACAAACTATTGACAAACTCAATTTTTCTTTATGTTAAATTTTTCTTCATATAGTTTTAACCCAGTGATGTGATTGGATTTTTTTACATACTGTTTACTGTTTTATAAAGCACTATGTTGGAATTTAGAATAAACACGATCTATACAAACGAATTATGTGTTACACCTTTAAATAAATTCTCGTTAAACATGCACGCGTTGATTTATTGAAAGTTCATAAAGGCAAATCGAGTTATTAGCATTACTGTTATGTAAGGAAAATTGTGGCAGTGGTGGCTCTAAGAAGGAAACTGTTGGCAGCTAATTTTATGTAATGGCGAAGGTGAGATTATTGTTATGCAAGACTTGCCCTTGTTATTGCATAAGGCATTCAAGGAAATGCACAATCCTATAAATTACCGTTATTTCGTTAAACGTATCGATATCAATTATAGCTTGTTGATCAACTATACGCATACAGGGAATTTTTCTTTCAAGTATACACATCTCGATATTTACGCAGTATTTGTTCAGACATTTGTTGTTTTTTAAGTCGATCTATTTCAAGCTTTTAACGAGTGTTTCCAATCCCAGACTAAGTATGAAGTAAAATTTCGAGTTTAGAAAAGCCTGAAAATTTGGATTTGCCGGGGCGCGCGAGCGAAGCGAGTCGCGCCTCGGCAAATCCAAATTTTCAGGCTTTTCTAAACTCGAAATTTTACTTCATGCGCCATCCGTATTAAATACTGATTTAGTGTTAAGTTCAAAAACACATACACATTTTATTAAAATAACACTATCTTATTAAAGTTTCTCAATAAATTAATAGATTTATTTAATTTACTAGTGAAAAAATATATTATTAGTGTACTGCTTAAGTAGTATATTTTGAACTTCACTTGAAATCAGTGTTTTATACGCGTAGCGCATGAAGTAAAATTTCGAGTTTAGAAAAGCCTGAAAATTTGGATTTGCCGGGGCGCGCGAGCGAAGCGAGTCGCGCCTCGGCAAATCCAAATTTTCAGGCTTTTCTAAACTCGAAATTTTACTTCATGCGCCACCCGTATTAAATACTGATTTAGTGTGAAGTTCAAAAACAGATACACATTTAATTAAAATAACACTATCTTATTAAAGTTTCTCAATAAATTAATAGATTTATTTAATTTACTAGTGAAAAAATATATTATTAGTGTATTGCTTAGGTACTATATTTTTAACTTCACTTTAAATCAGTGTTTTATACGCGTGGCGCATGAAGTAAAATTTCGAGTTTAGAAAAGCCTGAAAATTTGGATTTGCCGGGGCGCGCGAGCGAAGCGAGTCGCGCCTCGGCAAATCCAAATTTTCAGGCTTTTCTAAACTCGAAATTTTACTTCATGCGCCACCCGTATTAAATACTGATTTAGTGTTAAGTTCAAAACACATACACATTTAATTAAAATAACACTATCTTATTAAAGTTTCTCAATAAATTTTTAGATTTATTTAATTTACTAGTGAAAAAATATATTATTAGTGTACTGCTTAGGTAGTATATTTTTAACTTCACTTGAAATCAGTGTTTTATACGCGTGGCGCATGAAGTAAAATTTCGAGTTTAGAAAAGCCTGAAAATTTGGTTTGGTCGCGTAGCGCTACGCGCTACGCGACCAAACCAAATTTTCAGGCTTTTCTAAACTCGAAATTTTACTTCATGCTTAACGAGGGAGTGGAATCACTCGTTCGTAGTTTCAAATCGAACACTTTTAGAAAAACACTATTTAGATACACTTACATAATTCATCTACAATTTAGCTTTAACTCAAATCATCTTTAATTTATCTTAAACTTAATTCATCTACAATTTATCTTAAACAGAAAAATACAAGTATTCCTCACACATGAAAGAGAAACAATATTTTCATGCACGTTTGTTAATAATTATCAGTTCAACTTTCTGAATATTCTACTCTGATTATCCGGGGACGAAAAGAAAAGCGTATCCTGCGTATAATTACGACGAGCTGCG
Organism: Philonthus cognatus; assembly: GCA_932526585.2. Lineage (NCBI taxonomy): Eukaryota > Metazoa > Arthropoda > Insecta > Coleoptera > Staphylinidae > Philonthus > Philonthus cognatus. The sequence goes on along the minus strand of OW052247.1, from coordinate 48,086,438 downwards.
CATTCTTCTCTCTTCAATTCCGCTCGATTCCATCGGGAAGATGCGTTTTCTATAATCTTTCGAGAATTCCCCTTTCGGATTTCTAATTCGATCGAATTTTCACTTTTACGACGCATCTCCTCGCCGGCAATCAACTGCGATATTTAAATACGGACGTGTAGTAATATTAAGTGTAAAAGCCGGAATGTTTATTAATAATCGTGCAAGTATTTTAAGATGGACTTTATTACTACGTGTGAGTTGAATGGTAATGGAAGTTTAGTAAATATAACATTTCGACTTTCCAAGGAAAAATGTTTGAGTTTTAATATTATTATTTTATACGATTTAAGAGAAAATAAAAACTTGCCTTTTGATTTATAAATAATAACAATAATTACCTTTATTGCCCAACAGTCCAAAAACCAATTGCAGAGTAACAATGGTGACACTAATTATATCGAGACAAGAAATGCAAATGCAATCCGACCTGTATACATGAACTGTACATGAACAAAAGGGGACATATGATTTTAAATGTTAATTTCTTTATTTTAGAATATTTCCTTCCCTGATTATTTTAGAGTGAACATGCAAATTAATTTTTTTTTGTACAGTAAACATTTCTGCATACAGTCATGCTTTTATTTATTTTTTTGCATTCATTAAAACCTGAAAAACTAATAAAATAAAATTAACTTTTATCTCTAAAATTTTAAAGCTTTGATTGAAAATTTGCCACAATTTAATTTGACAGAAGCCAACAAATAAACACTACACTATTTTTGTTAATTTCATGACAATCATTACTTTTGTAAAATAGGTAATTTTTATTTTATTTCAATTGATGAAGCAGGAATTTAATTGAAGAAGCAAAGCTCGCGCGCCCCGGCACATTTTCAGGCTTTTCTAAACTCGAAGTTTTACTTCATGCGCCACGCTTATAAATCTTTGATTTACAGTGAAGTGCAAAATATACTATTTAGATATGTATGTTTATGATTCCATTCCCACACAGCTGATTTTATATCTAATCTCATGTTAACTAATAATACAAATTAATATTTGGTCTAATATAATTTTACGCATTCATAAACATTTAGTCAAATCTTAAAAAATGTCAAACAATTAACCTATTAATGTCAAACAATTAACCCAATTAATCCCAGGTATAGAGTGAACTCTAAAAGTTGATTTTAGGTAAAATTCTGCACTTCTTTTAATGATTTTCATGAATGACTTATTGTATTACATACTGTGAATGTATCTTTTAAATATACGTAATGTATATGCTGTACATTTTCAGGAATTCGTCGATTTTGTATAAAAACGTGCAATATAAAGTTTAGAACGAGTGTTTCCACTCCCAGATTAAGCATGAAGTAAAATTTCGAGTTTAGAAAAGCCTTAAAACTTGGTTTGGTCGCTCCGCGAAGCGAAGCGGCCAAACCAAGTTTTCAGGCTTTTCTAAACTCGAAATTTTACTTCATGCGCCACGCGTATAAAACACTGAAATATTATGAAGTTTAAAATTCACTGTTTTTTTTTTTAAATGAGTACTAATTGAAATATTTAAATAACAAAATATTAGCATGTTTCTTTATACATTTTCAAGTCAGGTCAAATAATATAAAATATCTAATTAACTTTTTTAGTAATTTATTCACAAAAAAATGTAATGTTGCGTATATTCATCAATGGCGCTTAATGGGTTAAATTAAAAAGAAAAACAAGATATGAAATCGCTGTGAATAGAAACGCGAATCTCTAAAACTTGAAAATTAATAAAAAATATAAATTAATTGGAATAACATAGCCTATTATTGGTTTATAAATGTTGACTGCCAAAATAGCAAAATCAACTAAAACTTACAAAAGTTTTCAACAATAAAATAAATATAGTCCAACGATCAGAATTTGTATTCAAAATGTACATATTTTATGTAATAATGTATACAAAATATAAACTGCAAATATGGTATTTTATAGAAAACCGAATTATTTGATGTAAAATTACTCTCCGTAGATATGTCTATAAAATGAATTGAATTTAGGGTAATATGTATTATAAAATTAATGTATGTACCTACATACAGAGATTTTTGTTTCCATTAAGTGTACTTACATAATTACGAGTATATAAAAAATTAAACACTGTGGTTTGTTTCACATAAATGTACCTGTATATCCCCCAAAAATACTGCGAAAACTCGAGTTTTGAAACCAAAAGATTTAGTTAGAAGAAATAAACATTTGTAAATTTAATTAACGTGATATTAAAGTTGTGCAGTGTATTTTGAACTTCACTATTAATCAGTGTTTTATACAATCATTACTGTGGTTTGTTTCACATAAATGTACCTGTATATCTCCCAAAAATACTGCGAAAACTCGAATTTTGAAACAAAAAGATTTAGTTAGAAGAAATAAACATTTGTTAATTTAATTAACGTGAGATTAAAGTTGTGCAGTATATTTTGAACTACACTATTAATCAGTGTCTTATTCGCGTGGCGCATGAAGTAAAATTTCGAGTTTGTTTCACATAAATGTACCAATATTTCTAAAAAAAAATGAGAAAAATTAAATTTTAAAACCGCAAGATTTACTTAATAGAAATAAATATTTGTAAATTTAATTAACGCGATATCAAACTTATGCAGTATATTTTGAACTTCAGTATTAATTAATGTTTTATACGCGTAGCGCATGAAGTAAAATTTCGAGTTTAGAAAAGCCTGAAAATTTGGATTCGCCGACCCAATTCGCTTCGCTCGCGCGCCAGCAAATCCAAATTTTCAGGCTTTTCTAAACTCTAAATTTTACTTCATGCTTAATCCAGGATTGGAAACACTCGTTTGAAGCTTCAAATTGAACGCTTTTATAAACTTTTCTTAACATTTATGTGAAATGGGATTTTTGTTTCCATTAAGTGTACTTACATAATTACGAGTATATAAAAAATTAAACACTGTGGTTTGTTTCACATAAATGTACCTGTATATCCCCCAAAAAATACTGCGAAAACTCGAATTTTGAAACAAAAAGATTTAGTTAGAAGAAATAAACATTTGTAAATTTAATTAACGTGATATTAAAGTCGTGCAGTGTATTTTGAACTTCACTATTAATCAGTGTTTTATACAATCATTACTGTGGTTTGTTTCACATAAATGTACCTGTATATCCCCCAAAAATACTGCGAAAACTCGAATTTTGAAACAAAAAGATTTAGTTATAAGAAATAAACATTTGTTAATTTAATTAACGTGAGATTAAAGTTGTGCAGTATATTTTGAACTACACTATTAATCAGTGTCTTATTCGCGTGGCGCATGAAGTAAAATTTCGAGTTTGTTTCACATAAATGTACCAATATTTCTAAAAAAAAATGAGAAAAATTAAATTTGAAAACCGCAAGATTTAGTTAAAAGAAATAAATATTTGTAATTTAATTAACGCGATATCAAACTTATGCAGTATATTTTGAACTTCAGTATTAATTAATGTTTTATACGCGTAGCGCATGAAGTAAAATTTCGAGTTTAGAAAAGCCTGAAAATTTGGATTCGCCGGCCCAATTCGCTTCGCTCGCGCGCCAGCAAATCCAAATTTTCAGGCTTTTCTAAACTCTAAATTTTACTTCATGCTTAATCCAGGATTGGAAACACTCGTTTGAAGCTTCAAATTGAACGCTTTTATAAAAACAACGAAAACCTAAAAATGTACAGCGTCTACATCGGGGTATGTATACCTAAAATGATAATTGTCGCATTTTTTTTACGCATAGACATTTTCAGGTAGGGTAAATCGTACTTGATCTATGAATGAATTTGGGTAAGTTACGTGAAGATAATAATAATAATAATAATAATAATAATATTTATTTGCTGTTATTTGATAATAACTTGAAAAAAAATCACTTTTAACCTTTCTTCACAAATTTATTCTTTACCAGATGTACATTTCGAACACAAAGTGACCATTATCAATGGTTTGATACTGTGGTATGAAACCACTGATAATGGTCCGAAATGTACATCTGGTAAAAAATAAACCTGTTAAGAAAAGTTAAAAGTGTTTTATTTCAAGTTACGTATTGATCTATTGATTTTTTTAAGATTTAATTTCTATATACACACAATTAGAAATATCAATATAAAGTCTCCATAAAATTTTGTTTTTTATTAACTTAATATATGCATTCAATCTGGAAGATGTAATTATACGATAATCAATAACTTCGATCACACTTATTCGATTTTAAATACATAATTACACCTAATCAACGACTTCCTCTGAAGGTGATTTTCCAATCTGGAAATGAAGCGATAAAATGCCCTCACCGGTAATTTTTACGATAGAAAACAAAATAGCTTGGGTGGAGGTAATCTTGCGTGCCGTTAAATAGAAACGTCTAATGCTAATTAATTAGCTGCAAAACCGGTCAATTGAGGACTTAAGAACGCAATTAAATGCATAACAATTTTCTCCTCACTCACTCTCCGGAGGAGAAATGCATTTCTGCAAGGAAAACGACGAGCCGTCATTTTCACTTTTGACATTGAAAGTGGAACTGTTGTATCATAAAATACGAAAGTGTTACAGATTGTTTTGATAATTGTTGTACAACAACTAAATCATAACCCTAACAAATATATCTCACAAACTAGTTACTACTGACAATATTATGTTGTTGTATTACTTATATACAACTAAAAAATAATAAAGAAATCGCTTTCCAAAAATTGCTATATTATACTCGTAATACGTGTATATTTAATGAATATCATCGTATTAAGTTACACGTATAACGTGTAATTTACAAAATGTTGACTAATTTGTGATCAAACTGCAAATAACGCATGATACAAAACATTTTAATTTAGATAATAAAATTATTTTTTTAAATTTTATAATAATAATAATAATAAATAAATAAACTTTAGTCAAAAATTGTACTACAACGATAACCAAAATCAAACATAGAACAAAAATTAAATGCGTCAAAAGGAAAGGAATATATAAACAAAGTATATATAAACAGAAAAATATTGATAATTACAGTTACGTATTTTGAAATTCTGTTATATTGTACGGTTCTATATCACATAGATACTGATACAATTTTTGCTTAAACGCATTTTTGTTTTGGTTGCCGTCCTTAATTGAGCTTGGTAGACAGTTCCACCATTTCATGGCATTATATACCGTACTCTTTTCAGTTATGCCTAATCTATGAATAGGTAGTGCGTAATTGTCTCCAAATCTTGTGGGATAACTGTGGGTATGTTTAAAGTCCGCGAAGAGGGCTTTATTTTTATAATGAAATAATAAAGTTTCATATATATATAATCCTGTAAAGGTAAGTATATGTAATCGCTTAAACATACCGCGACATGACGCAGTATATTTCATGTTCAAAATAAGTCTTACAACTTGCTTTTGACAAATAAATATTTTGTTATAATCTACACAGAGTCGTATTTGAGAATAAAAAATATTGAAATGGAATCACCTACTTGGACATAAGGTTTCAAATTTCAATTGCATTTTTTTAACGACCAACTCTGAAACAGAATTTTGCAGATCACTCCTTGTTAGGAAAATTTAAAATATATCTTCTAACTTTGTAAAAAATGATGCATTTTCTCTTAATGTTATCTCAAAGTAATACAATATGGATATTTCTTTCTAAAACTCTAATTAATTAATAATTTTCCTTATACAGGGTTGTTCACGCTATACGGCAAAATTAGGCGACTTTCAAAAAGTTTTACTATTGGGATATGTTCGAAATCTGGACCGTTACATTTGCTGTTAAGGTAAAAAATATGGCGTTCCATTTAAATAAATGAAGTTATAGCCACTTGAAGTTCTTATTTGATATAGCCACTTGAAGTTCTTATTTGATTAGTTTCAATATTTGTACACCCTGTAGAAGATCGCAAGTTTATTATGATTGTAAAATAAAATATGATCTATTGTTACACTACACGATAAATTTCGCATAAATAACTTAACAACTTTTTAAGTGTTTGAAACATAAAAATTACGATAGATCTGTACAAAACTAAAATTATTAAAAAAAACCTTAAGGTTTAGGTGTTACAAACCTTATTAAAACAGACAATTATTTTGAACGGAGAATTGAAAAATCGAATTAAATATAGGATATAACTTTGATACTTTTCGAGCTTTATAATATAAAACTAATTTTAAAAGTAACTATAATAGACCCAATAGTAAAACTTTTTGAAAGTCACGTCCTTTGGCCACAATTCTTTTAAGTTTGCAATTCCCGATGCATAAGCTGTAAGTTTTTAGGCGCTTGTTTTTTTTGAAAAGAGTTCAATTTGAAGCTTCTTACGAATGTTTCCACTCCCAGACTAAGCATGAAGTAAAATTTCGAGTTTAGAAAAGCCTGAAAATTTGGTTTGGTCACGTAGCGCGTAGCGCTACGTGACCAAACCAAATTTTCAGGCTTTTCTAAACTCGAAATTTTACTTCATGCGCCAGGCGTATAAAACACTGAAATATTGTGAAATTTACAATACTCTTCTTTAGCAATATGTTTTTAATCCTGCTTTAGCAGGTTTTTTTGAGACTGATTTTACAGTATATTTTGAATTTCATAATATTCCATTGTTTTATACGCGTGGCGCATGAAGTAAAATTTCGAGTTTAGAGAAGCCTGAAAATTTGGTTTGGTCGCTCCGCTTCGCTACGCGACCAAACCAAATTTTCAGGCTTCTCTAAACTCGAAATTTTACTTCATGCTTAATCAAGGAGTGGAAACACTCGCTCGTAGCTTCAAATTAAACTGAAAATCTTCAGCATATACATCGAGGTATAACATCTATAAGAGTTTTATAATTTCAACATTTTGTAATTTGTAAATTTCTTATTTAATTCGTTTTGTTTACATATTTTCAGGATGTGTGTTATTTGGGTGGTCCTCTCATATTGAGATTTATTCCTCATTGCACTCATTACGTTAATAAAACGCCACATTTATGCCATAGTAAATCGTGTTAATTGCGTATTTAATGTGCTCGAGCAAAAATTATTAGTCATTTTGAACAATAGACACGACCACGCCGTTGACCCACATTTTGAATATTAATATATTTTTTTCGCGAAGTTGGCGAACACCTGGAATTCGTGCGATTTCCGGAAGAAAGTGAACGTGAATTCATTCATATTTCTTGCCCACACTAGCTTTAACTGTTCCTAATTTAATGCGAGTAAGTAAGATATAATCATGTAAATAAAATGATAAAAATTTATAAAATAAGTAATTTAAAAAAAATTAAATAACAAATAACACAAATAAAACTAACAAGACATATTATTTAAAAAAAAATCGGATTATCATACAAAATCAAACTTACAAAAAGTGCTACTCCAAACGATATAATCTTAAATTCACTGTATATAAAATCAATCTTACAAAAGGTACCAATTTGAATGATCTAATTTTAAATTCACTTGATACAAAATTAAACTTACTAAGCTTGCTGTTTAAAAAATATATATTCTTAAATTTAAATCAATAAAAAATCAAACTTACTATCAATCAAGTTTCAATCCTTTAAATATAAATATTATTAGTAGTAGGTTAAGAATAGTAATATTTAAATATTTAGTAACACAAGAATTTGTCAATTTTGTATTCAATAAATACTTTTATTACCAAACACTCTTGAATTGTATTTCAAATTAAAAATTATTCAAGAAGTTCTAAGTTATCGCACTAAACTAAAACTTCTTCGTTATCTGTTCAGTTTTCACAATTTCTAAGGAATACAATTTTGAATTGATCAGATTTTATTATAAAAAATAATTCAAATAATTGTTCAAGTTGTCTTAAGAAATATATTTTAGGCAATTTTTTTTGAATATTTATTAAAGCTTCTGGTAAAAAAAAACAATATTCAGTTCTAATAATAATTTTAGTTTTTCTTAAATAACTTTCTCATGTATTACTTGGTAAAACTTTTTGAATAATTTTAATTCAGTGTTTTATACGCGTGGCGCATAAAGTAAAATTTCGAGTTTAGAAAAGCCCTGTGTTAAATAATAATAAAAATGATGTGAATTTTTGTTTTAGGGACAGTATGTTGTAAAGAATATAGAGATTCATTTTACCAGATTCGGAATTCTGGCGTTACCCACAGGGAAATTCCGAATTGATATCAAATTCGAGGGTTCGTTCAAAGGAGTACCTTACGGATGTTACTCTTACTACCACGAATTATCTTAGTTAAAATAATAGCCGCTAAAATAAATGAGAAATAATGAGTCTTGAAAGCAAGCATGGATATTTATTGCTAACTCAAAAATTATTAAAAACTAAAGAGTAAAACAATATAGTGGTCTAACTGAAAAACTCACATTCTCCACTTTTGAGAACTTTTGGCAATTTGCAAAAAACACATGTACTTTTTTAACATATCAGATATAAAAAACACAAACTCAATTTTTATAAAAAGTGGAGAATGTGAGTTTTGCAATTAGACTACTCAATTATAATACAGAGTTTTCCCATGTAACTTCCTTTATGCACAAATGAGTGTGCCTTTTATTCAAAATAATTTTAGTTTTTCTTAAATAACTTTCTCATGTATCACTTGGTAAAACATTTTGAATAATTTTAGTACTTGAATGACTTATATCAAGGTTAAACAAGAATTTCGATGTCTAATGTGATAAAAATATAAATAATTTCAATTAATACAACAGTTAAAGTTGATTATTTGACACTAAATGTAGGTACAATCAGTGAAAATAAAATGTTGAGACACGTAAAATATGTTTAGTGCGTGTCAAACTTTGGAGTTGTCAGTTAATTAATCATTTGATGTGTCAAAACTGAAAATCTCTTTTTTTTTTCATTTCATTCACATGTTTTTATTGTCACTCCATATTATAACCTTTCTGAAAAACCTGACTTAACTAATATAAATTTAGTTATATTTGACATTGCCCATTTCTTAATTTGTCCCAACATTTTATGTTCACCGATAGTACGTAAATAGATACTTACTGACTTTCTAACTTGGAATATTCCTGATTTTAAAGCTTACCTGAAACAAAGAAATAAATAACATATTTTAATTCAATATATATTGTTAATGATTATGGCAATATATGAATAAACTGTTGTAAATAACACAGAAATATTTACTGAGGCATGTATAAATAAAATATAAATAAACAAGTTTTCATGTTTATTGTTTGTTTAAAGTGTTTAACCTTATACATAGCCTCGATTTTTATTTTTAATCAATATTATTTGTCAAGTGCTGATGAAGCTACCTATGTCACGAAAAACGTCTCAAATAAAAACAAATTGTAAAAAGCTAAAGCGTTTTTATTATATGCTTTACAAAATTTTGAATAAACACGTTTCTTTGAATAATTGTATATGTTTCAATAAGGATTATTTCATGTGATATTTGCAAATTGTAACCCAGAATGTATTAAAATTCGTAACACATTTCTTAAATTATTTGATGACTAAAATAACGACAACTCTACTTTTGTTCCAAAATAGTTATTGGTTCCTTATCAACTATGAATAATTCCTGATCGGCTTCTACTTTTTACGTGAATATTTAACAACAATTAGCTCACCATTCATATACACTGACCCGCTTATTTCCTTTATCGGAACACAAATATTTTAGAAAAATTTGCATGAAGTATAAAAACTATCATACTAACCATGTGAGAGATAAAAATTGTGTAGATAAATAAAAATAAACAATACCTACAAAAATCAATTATTTAACAAAAAACTGATGAAAATTACATTGAAATGAATAATGTAAAAAAAAACTAAAAACAAAAATTAGGCTACCTAAAAGTACCTCTTTTTTATTGTATTTGCTTAAAAAAATATAAATATTGTAGCCTTCTCTATGAGAACTATATAAAATTAAGCCACCTAAAAGCTCCTCTCTTGATTGTTTTTGTTATAAAATATGTAAATGTTGTAACCTTCTCTGTGAGAATTAATTAAAATTATTCTTATTTATAACCTCGTGAAGCTCTACCTGTTTCATTGCATTTCCTACAAATAAACAAACATACAGGGAATTTTTCTTTTAAGTATACACAGTTTAATAATTACATCGTTTACTAAATTTGCAGGAATACATTGATTTTGAAAAGCGACGGTTATATAAAAAATTAAGTTAATATTCTTTATTGTAAAGCTAACCGCATATTATTAAAAAGCATAAAAAAGTGTCCTGATAATGTCAAAAAATCACCCTTCAATCATGAATCATAAACAAGTTATAAAGAAGAATAAAAAATCGCCAAGACCGGTTTTTTCGCAGTGTGCTCTGAACATTCAACTTTTTTGTTGGTTTTACATTGTACATAAATAGTACTGCAAACTTTCTCCCATCTAACTGATTCTCTATCTCTCTATCGACTACTTAATCGGGATACCCTGTATACCATGTAATAAAATTTATTTAAATTATATTACATTAAATATACATGTATATTATATAATATCTTTACATATATATCAAGTATATATTTTTACATATTATTTACATTTATATTACGAGAGGTGATTAAAAAGTAAGGTTACAAATGTACACGTTTCATTACAGGCCTTATAACTTTACTTTTTGATCACCCCTCGTATATACCGGGTCTTGACTTGGCGGACGCAACATAGGAAATCGCATCTTAATTTTAAAGTGTTCAAATATTGGCTTCCCTATTTATTTTAGAGACAAAATGTATGTTACTGTTTTGTAGAGGGTACAATTCTAAATTTATTAATGTTCACACAACACTTTACGTTTCTCTAAGTTAAAATTATTAAGAACAAGTAATTTGATTTTATAAAAATAATGACATTGATACAATAATTGCGGATATTCCCTGTTTTTTTTTAAGTCCAATTTAAAGCTTTAAATAAGTGTTTTCCACTCCCAGACTAAGCATGAAGTAAAATTTCGAGTTTAGAAAAGCCCCGTGAAAATTTGTCGAGGGTCGCGCAGCGACCCGAGACAAATTTTCTGGGCTTTTCTAAACTCGAAATTTTACTTCATGCGCCACGTGTATAAAACACAGATTTAAAGTGAAGTTCGAATATAAATAAATTTCACAATATTTTAGTGTTTTATACGCGTGGCGTATGAAGTAAAATTTCGAGTTTAGAAAAGCCCAGAAAATTTGTCTCGGGTCGCTGCGCGACCCTCGACAAATTTTCACGGGGCTTTTCTAAACTCGAAATTTTACTTCATGCTTAGCCTGGAAGTGGAAAACACTCGTTTAAAGCTTCAAATTGAACTCTTTTAAAAATCAACGAATGTCAGAAAATTAACAGCTATAATAATTAGGAAAAAGTAATGTGACTTTATAAAACTAATGACATTTTTCTTGTATAGTGTAAATCATTTCGAAAACATTTACTTTAATCAAGTGACTGCGATATTTTTTGCCGTTTTGGCATCCGCAGTTGTTGTTTCAATTCCATGGCATGTCATTATTTTTATAAAATCACATTATTTTTTCTTAATTATTTTAACTTAGAGAAACGTAAAGTGATAGTCGTTAACACGAATGAATTCAGAATTTTTTCCTCTACAAAAAACATATTGTTTCTAAAATAAATAGGGGAGCCAAAATTTGAACATTTCAAAATTTACATGGGATTTCCTATGTTGCGTCCGCCAAGTTAACACCCGGTATGTATTTGTTGGGAAGTTCAATTTATGATTTCTTACATCAGTTCGTTGAAATATAATTTAAATAACGTAATTAAGTTATAGGCCCCTGTTTCAAATTTCTAAGTAATACAAACAGAGACGAAACAAAACACTCTGGAACATTAGTGTTCTGTGCCTAGAGAGCTCCTAATGGTATTCATTAGGAATACTTGATGCAGTGACGTATAGTGTAATCGTGGGTGGGTGATGTAAAAGTTCTAGAACAATGTATCCGCCACCCTGACCGTGGTTACTGAAGTCCGACGTGAGTGCGTCTGCAGACGCGTAGGGGCCGTCGCCATGACGACCGGCGTCGCGACGCGTCCATCCCGGGCGCCCTCACACCACCGCCAACCGGGACATCCTTTAACCCATCCACCCCCGCAGACTGGTGAAATGCAAAGAAGTGGCTCTAAAATTAACAGCGGCTTCATTAATTTCAGCAGAGTTTCCAAAACTTTTAATAGAGATCTTTGTTAGATAAGGAATTACTAAAAATTAATTTTATGTTACGTCATAAGTCTTTGAAAGTAACACTGATTTGAATTCTGAAAAGCGAAATGTCTGATTTTATAGCTTTTAAGCTGATGACTTCATCTCGGAAATTTATGAAAATATATTTATTTTCATAAAATTTCATAGCTCACATAAATCCAAATGAACTTGCTTCAATAAAAAAGAAAATACAATTACCAATATTTTATAAATCAACAGATTATACATGAAACAATTCTACATACAAAACGCTCAAAAAGCTCAAAGTGTAAATTTTCGATTGTCGTTATTAAAAACTTAAATCATTTAATTTAATTCCTTCCTTTAGAACGAAACAATTCAGTCAATAAATGTATTAATAATTAAAAAGGCAAATCTGATTAAACCACGAATCTTGGCGTATATTTGTTGGAATGTAAAGAACAATTCACTCAATAAATGTACTAATAATTCAAAAGACAAATCTGGTAAACCCCGAATTCAATTTGTTAGAATGTGGAGATTGCCGCAAGGTATACGTTGGAAAAACTGGACGTAGCTTCCCTGACCGTAATTCTGAACAGAAAAAATGCTTTCAATTTAAAAAAAAACTTCTTCAACTCATGCCATCATTTAATCGAATACCAACATGACTTTAACCCTAAATTTAAAATTTTGCACAAATGTAACAAAAGTCGTAAACTAAATTTGTTAGAAGAGTTAGAAATTATAAGTATAACAAACAGGGTATTCTATCACATGATCAAATAGAAGGTAACAAATTTCCTTTAATTAATATTTAGTTATCCTCAAAAATTGTTTGTATTAGTTTTAGCCTCATTACCTTCTTAATAATGGATATAATACAATTAAATAAGTAATAACGGCCGCACAACTGAGGGAACGACTGTCGACCATTCCAATCAATTTAACAAATAAATTTATAATTATTAAATACTGCTTAATAGATGCAAGGGTTGCATAATTCAATGCATCTTCGCCAATTATAAGCATTTGTAATACTTCTGTTTTTTTAAATGAAAAATATAGTCTTCTGAGAATTACAAACAATTTGAGGAACGCTGGATTAATTAATGAAATCAATTTAATAGCATGGTCGCTGCGGTAAGGGTAATTATAACAAACGAGCCCTCCTTATTACCCCGACGACTAATTGTAATAAATAACTTGCCGTCTGGCAAATTATTAATGGCCGCACAACTGAGAGAACGACTGTCATTTTCTGCACCTAGGAAAACTTAGACAGTGAAAAATATTAGGTAATCTCTTAAACTAGGGAACAATTTCACAAACTTTAGATTTGTTTCTTTTTTTTCCTAGTACTTTTCAATTTACAAGATAATTTTAAACTTATTTGAATGTGGCTTACTATTTTAATATGTCTATAAATGTCTAAAAATATACAACCCTACCTAATTGTTGTTGAGTTGCGTGAAGATGGTTTTAAATTAATGAAACACTTGTATCTTTTCTTCACTTATTTATTTGGAGTACCAAATGCAAATTTCGATCACGATGTGATCATTATCAATGGTTGACAAATACAACGTATTTGTCAACCATTGATAATGATCACATCGTGATCGAAATGTGCATTTGGTACTCCAAATAAATAAGTGAAGAAAAGATACAAGTGTTTCATTAATTTATATACAACCCTGTTAATAGACTTTAGCACATAGCTTTAAATCGGTTCTAAGAACGCTATAAACATTTTCGTATTAAGCTATTAATGCAACAACGAAACAGTTTGTTAATAAAATTACTAATAAAGTTAATTTGATACCTTGTATTATTTGACTTGGCTTGAGAATATGTATAGATAAATGTGAATATTTTCTTTTTTATATATTTGTATTATTACTTATTTAAAAATAAGTATTTTTAAGTGTATTTCTAACTTCACATTATTTCAGTGTTTTCTACGCATGGCGCATGAAGTAAAATTTCGAGTTTAGAAAAGCCTGAAAATTTGGTTTGGCCGCTCCGCTTCGCGGAGCGACCAAACCAAATTTTCAGGCTTTTCTAAACTCGAAATTTTACTTCATGCTTATCCTGGGAGTGGAAACAGTCGTTCGAAAATTCAAATTAAACACTTCAGAAATAATGAATTCCTAAAAAATTACATCGATGTACAAGGTTCTCCAAAAAGATGTTACCTCTCATATAGCACTACAAAATTTTTAATTTTCTATTGTTACAGACTAAATATGGCCACCCAACTTACTTTGGAAAAAAGAAAAAGGTAGTAACTTGATCGAAGTGTTTGGGTCACCCTCAGAAGTAAGAAAAAAATCAGTAATGTTTTCAGAAGGATCCTCCAAGTCGTTGGACTCTGAAATTTTCAGGCTTTACTAAACTCGAAATTTTATTGCATGCGCCACGCGAATAAACGCTGAACATATTATGAAGTTGGAAATATACTGTTTATGTCTAATCAATTTTAGCCAAATCCCGCGCTAACAAAATTCAAGCAATTTACAATGAATTTTGAAGTATACTTAAAAAAAACAAATCTCTGTTTATACTTTTTTTTATTACCAATAACCTGTCAATCGCTTAATAACTTGGTATGCATACGTAGATCGCGTATTACAAAGGGTTGATCACCCTTGCTTTAAATTAATCCAAATTCAACTGGAGTGAAGTTCGAACACATGAAAATGCTATTATTTAACTATGTAATTATCAAACTTTATTGTAATCTAAAAATAATTTACTATTTTCTAGTTTAATTTCTTTTTCTTCATATGAAATAATTAACACATACTGTTTGACCTTTGTTTTTTATTTCAAAATGTATTGCGATGTGAAAGCTGGGGAGTTAATTCATTTTTGATATATGTAGGATTCTCTTATTCTCCATTTATTTTTGTGTCTCGTAATTAAATAGCACTTTAAAGTTGCAGTAGAATTTTAGACAACTATTACTTGTACTGTTTCTAATTCTTAATTAATTTTATTTATTTTTATTTATTTATTTATTAATGATGAATTAATATTGACTTTCTGCATTTTTTTTTCTATTTAAGCTTTTTTTCCAAATAATTATTAAAACGACTACTTCCCCCATTAATACGCCTAAGGATATTGAATTATACAATAAATATTTGAGTTACACAAACAGATTCACTGTTTTATGCATAATTTATATACAACATGTAACAATTTATACGCAAAATGCTTAATTAATGGCCAAATATTTAGTTTTTTTAAAGGTACGTAATAAATTGTTAAAATTTAAATAAAACTGAAATCATTAGTACGAGCGATGCAAATAACAGAAATTAACGCATATCTATGTTTCCTCAAAAGTACAATCTATTTACAGAAATCGTGCAATCCGTTGTCAACTCAGTATTGCAATGTCACTTTCAGTTTATCAGTTCTGCATGAAAATAACTTTTGGAGGATTGTCAAAATTGTGTGAATAAAAAAAAACCTATTAATAAGTTCTATGGGAATATCAAGGTAGCAGTATATTAGATTTGTGCAATGGCCAATAGCGTAATAAAATGTGAATAGCATTTTATATCTGAAGACTGTAATAATATTTATTTATAATGAATTTTAAGTGTGTTTCAACACTTGTTTTATGTTTCAAATCAACTGAAAGTAAATCACCTTGCTAATGGTTCTAAAAAAATTAGAATAATGAATCGTCTTCAAAATTTATAGATGTTTGTAAACAATAGGACTTAATTAATAATTTTTGTAATTTTATATATTATGTTGAAAGTATGCAAACTATAAGAAGTGTAAGCTTATTTTGTCGAATTCAAATATTTTTAAGTTTGAATTATTCATATAGATGTTTGATTTATTGCTTGTTTCAAATTATTTATGAAAGTGAAACATTTTTAATATTTGCTTCTTTGATATTATTGTTTTACAAACAAAAAGGAGAACATCATATTGAACAATTTATATAGGGAGTTTTTTGTTTAAGTATACGCATCCCAATGTATACGCTGTACATTTTCAGGGACTCGTT
The DNA here is from genome assembly GCA_932526585.2 of Philonthus cognatus. NCBI lineage: Eukaryota > Metazoa > Arthropoda > Insecta > Coleoptera > Staphylinidae > Philonthus > Philonthus cognatus. The sequence goes on along the minus strand of OW052247.1, from coordinate 48,070,229 downwards.
TTTTATGAGTTCAATTTGAAGCTTCTAACAAGTGTATGCACTCATAGATTAAGCATAAAAAAAATTTCCAGTTTAAAAAAGCCTGAACATTTGATTAGGTCGCGTAGCGTTTCAGGGCATTTCTAAACTCAAAATTTGACTTCATGCGCGTGTAAAACACTAAAATATTTTAAAATGTATGTATATTTAACCCTCACTTGAAATTACTGTTTTATACGCCTGGCGCATGAAGTAAAATTTCGAGTTTAGAAAAGCCCAGAAAATTTGTCTCGGGTCGGACCCTCGACAAATTTTCACGGGGCTTTTCTAAACTCGAAATTTTACTACATGCTTAGTCTGGGAGTGGAAAACTAAACGAGTGTTTTCCACTGCCAGACTAAGCATGAAGTAAAATTTCAAGTTTAGAAAAGCCCCGTGAAAATTTGTCGAGGGTCCGACCCGAGACAAATTTTCTGGGCTTTTCTAAACTCGAAATTTTACTTCATGCGCCACGCGTATAAAACAGTGATTTCAAGTGAGGGTTAAATATACATACATTTTAAAATATTTTAGTGTTTTACACGCGCATGAAGTAAAATTTCGAGTTTAGAAATGTCCTGAAACGCTACGCGACCTAATCAAATGTTCAGGCTTTTCTAAACTCGAAATTTCTCTTTATGCTTAACATATAGTAGTGAAACATTTTCAATATTTGCTTGTTTAATATTATTGTTTCACAAACAAAACGGAGAACATCATATTGGCTAATTTGTATAGAGAATTTTTCGTTTAAGTATACGCATCCCAATGTATACGCTGTACATTTTCAGGCACTCGTTTTTTATGAGTTCAATTTGAAGCTTCTAAGGAGTGTATCCACTCCCAGATTAAGCATGAAGTAAAATTTCGAATTTAAAAAAGCCTGAAAATTTGGTTTGGTCGCGTAGCGCGTAACGCTACGCGACCAAACCAAATTTTCAGGCTTTTCTAAACTCGAAATTTTACTTCATGCGCCACGCGTATAAAACACTGAAACATTGTGAAGTTTATAATATGCCACTAACGCAATATGCTAATAACGTATATTTTAAACTTAACTTAAAACCAGTGGCGTGGCGCATAATGTAAAATTTCGAGTTTAGAAAATCCTGAAATTTTAGATTTCTTTGCGACTAATCCAAATTTGCAGGCTTCTTTAAACTCGAAATTTTACTTCATGCTTAATTAAGGAGTGGAAAAACTCGTTAGAAAATTAAAATTGAACTGTTTAACGAATTCACTGACTATAGAGGCTTCTACTTCGTTATACATTGTTGAACATAAATAAAACACTGTTTATCACTTTGTTTGTATAACAATTGGTTTATTTGGTGACTATAGTTTCGATACTACACGTATCATTATCAAACCGTTAGTACTAACTAACGGTTTGATAATGATACGTGTAGTATCGAAACTATAGTCACAAAATTAACCAATTGTTATACAAACAAAGTGATAAACAGTGTTTTATTTATGTTTAACGAATGCCAAGAAAATCACAGCATTTGCATCGAGATTTGTACACTTAAAATAAAAACTTTCTGTAATTGTAAAACCTACAGTTTACGTACATTTTTTTGTTGATAAAACGTTCAAATGCAATTGTAAAAATGCACAAATATCTGAAGCTTTTGAAAAAAATGGGTTCGGAGTTCATATTTGCGAAACATTCATGTCAAGGCTGTGTTGTGTGCGGTGTATTTGCATTAATATGGATGTTTACAGTTTCATTAGGTCATGGCAATTATAAGGAAATACCTTTCCTGACTTCGCCGGTTCTCCACACGCATAATAATTGTTATTTATTTAATTATTACAAACAACGTCCTATATTGGAATGATTCATTGCCTTTACGGAAACTAATGTAATGTTATAGTACCCGGCGCGTCCACCAAAAGTCAAGCGTTGAAATAAGCACAGATTAGTAACGAAAATATAATACTTTATTAGTAATAAAAAATATCAATAATTAGGGTTGATTGCATTACTACCAGTTAACATTTAATCAATTTCAAAATTTCAATTTCAAAAGAAACATTCTTTGTTCGTTGAATTAATATAGTATATTTTAAAAAAACTGTATTTTTCTCTGTAAATAGAATTTATTCTGCTGAGAAATAAACGATTATTATTATTATTATTATTAATTGAAACAACGATATTGTGATTTATTGGTAAACTATTACAAAACCGGTTTTATTTCTCACATTTAGCGAGTATTCAGTAATTAATAAGAGTCGATAAATTATAATCCCTAATTACATATTTTTTGTAGCTTATCCGACAAATTTTACAAAATCCCTTTACGAAAAACGAGTTCCATAAAAAATCACAACCCTTTATTATTCAGTTTTGTTATGTTTAAAACACTTTGTTTTAAAACAGTGTTTTGAACATGTTTAAAAACAGCAGTCGTGTTTTAAACGGTTTTGTTTTAAACATGTTTTAAATCTTAAATTTTTTTAAAACATGTTTTCACCGCTAAATCTGTTTAAAACTTTATTTTATTATATTAAATTTGCTAAATTATATTTTAAACTAGTTCATTAAGATTTGTTGTTTACATTTTCAAATTTTAGCTAAATTGTTGAAGATATTTTAGATTAAATTATTAAACATAACATTTTATAACAATAAAATATCAAATATGTGTGCATAAATGTGGTTTTAAAATACAGGGAATTTTTCATTTACGTATACATATGCATACACCATAAATTTTACGACATTCGTCGTTTTTTAAATGATTTTGATTTGAGTTTTTAGACAAGGGTTTTCCACTCCCGGATTAAGCATGAAGTTAAATTTCGAGTTTAGAAAAGCCTGAAAATTTGGATTGGCCGCGTAGCGAAGCGGAGCGGCCAATCCAAATTAGGCTTTTCTAAACTCGAAATTTTACTTCATGCGCCACACGTATAAAACACTAAAATATCGCAAAGTTTAAAATATAGGGCTTTAGCAGTCCAATATGTAGATGTGAATAAAACGTGAGTCAAATTCTGCACTGATTAAATTGTTTAAAACAGTGATTATATGCAACCCAATAACTCTAACGTATATTAGGTTGCCTATAATCGTTGTTGAATGTGTGTGTATTTTGAACTTCACTGTAGATACGTGTTTTTAAGCGTGGCGCATGAAGTAAAATTTCGAGTTTAGAAAAGCCTAATTTGGATTGGCCGCTCCGCTTCGCTACGCGGCCAATCCAAATTCTTAGGCTTTTCTAAACTCGAAATTATACTTCATGCTTAGTCTGGGAGTGGAAAACACTCGTTAAAAGTCTCAAATTAATCGGTTTTGAACAAAGAATTCCCGCAAATTTAAGAAAACGCTCTAATTATGGGTATATATATACTGAAAAGAAAAATGCCTTGTATGTTGTGTTTTAAACACTTTTAACAGTGTTTTAAACATGTTCAAAGCATGTTTTTAATTGTTAATGTTTTAAATGCTGTTTCAATGAAACAAAAAAATACGTTTTCTTAAATAAACCGCTTGTTTTAATTAAAATGTAAGGGCGTTTTTTTAACAACCGTGGTATTATTACGTCTAAAACTAAACGAGTTGTAGAAAATGCAGTTTTAAAGATTTTTTTATATACTTGCATTTTTACAACAACAAAAAAATGCTCTTGCATCAATTGTATAACTACCACCTAGCATTAAATCAACTTCCAGTTATAAAGCAAAAACATTTAGACATTGATCAATTTTCTCTAGGCCATTGATTGAATCACGAACTTCCTTTACAAAAAACGAGTTATATAAAAACGCACAACCCTGTATTATTACTTCTGAAAACTAAATGAGTTGTGGAAAATGCAATTTTTAACATTTTTTTCATACTTACTTTTTAATAATAAAAATATCTCGAATGCATCAACTTTTGTTTAAACACTTTTTTTTATTTAATTCAGGGAATGATTAAAAGTCACATGACACTTCATACAAGATTATTCTGGTAATTAACCACGTGCGGACGAACGTGTTAATACACGTGAAAGCACAACCTCTAGATATGTTTAATTGTTTGAGCAAGACGTCAAAAAAATACGACTGTTTGACAATTATTTCAATATTTCAGCAGGTTTCGTGACATTTAAATGTGAATCTTTGCGAGTAATTACTGCTCAAGTGTAGATAGTTTTCTTTGTTAGCGCACTCATTGGAGCGTTTTCTGTAGCATAAAGTTAAAAAAAAATAATACGATAATGATACGATAATGATCTTATAGATGCTATTAATCATAAAAAAGATGCTTTGTTGAAAAAATATATCAAATGTACACAAATGTTTATAACATAACATAACCTGCTACATTTCTCGGTTGCAAAACCTGACATTTTTTTTCAGTTGCAAAACCTGCCAACTTTTTACTTGGTTTTACATAATTTTTCTTGTCATGCTTAACCAAGGAGCGTAATTTGTAAAAAAATTAAAATTTAACTATCACAATTGTTTCGACCGTTACTACGTGGTAATTCATATTGAATTAAATGAAACTATAACTATGTTTTTTAACCACTTTTATCAATTATATATATATATATATATATATATATATATATATATATATATATATATATATATATATATATCAAGTTTTTGATAATAACACTCACACTGTCGAAACTTAAGTTGTAAAATATTTGTGTAGATGTATATATAGATGTGTAATATCTGTATATGGTATATATATATATATATATATATATATATATATATATTATATATATATATATATTTTGCTGTACATTTATGTTTTCTATATTGTCCTGTAATTGGGTCTTTTTGTTTTCTGTTGGGCAATAAATGTATTTATTTATTTATTTATTTATAACTAAATCTATATTATATAATGGTTTGTAAATTAAATTCACTTGGTTTTGTTTCACTTATATGTATTTTATTTTCTACTAGTTTCGGCTTAATGCCATTATCAAGAATGATGTACAAATGGATTAACATCATTCTTGATAATGGCATTAAGCCGAAACTAGTAGAAAATTAAATACATATAAGTGAAACAAAACCAAGTGAATTTAATTTACAAACCATTATATTTTAAAATGTTTTACCAAGTGATTAATGAGAAAAAAGTGTCCGATATAAATCTTTATTATTTGAGAAGTATGTACAATAAATATGGTATTAACAAAACATATACTGCGTTCTCAAATAAGGGCTAATTACAGACGTATAGTCGTCTTTCTGCCCTTGAATTATATATACGTTAAATTAATTGAAACAACAAAATTGTGAATTATTGATAAATTATCACAAAACCGGTTTTATTTCTCACATAGAAGTATTATTTTCTGCTATAATTAGTAGACTAGTTTGAAATAATAATTATTATTGTGAAAACTAAATGAAGCTAAAGCTCGTTTCCTGGAAAAATTGCGAATTGTTATTGGATCGATGCTGGGCATCAGTAGTTTCAAATAAATCCGGAAATTTCTAAAATTCTGGGAACTGAACTGAATTCAAAAAAGGATTCATATTTCCTGCAGGGCTGATAACACAGCCTCTATCTATATAAATCAAATTGTTTCTGCGTATCCAAAATGTACAATATACGCGGAATGAATATTCCGTTCTAAATAAATACAAATGTAGGAAGCAGGATATTAGGTTCTTTATTAAAATATCCCAAATTTTTCAATTTGTGAAAATATACAAATTTGGTGTATTTAAATTTAAATAAAGGTTATGCACTGATCCAAGAAATTAACGAATGTACATTATACGCGGAATGAATATTCCGTTCTAAATAAAAACAAATGCAGGAAGCAGGATATTAGGTTATTTATTAAAATATCCCAAATTTTTTAATTTGTGAAAATATACAAATTTGGTGCATTTAAATTTAAATAAAAAGTTTTTTACTGATCCAAGAAATTAACGCACCACCTTACAATTTCTTGAAATTATTAACTTTTTATGTTTAGCTTTGTTACAAAAAATTAAAAAAAAATTGTTATAGATTTAATTTTTTAAATGCAAAACTAATTCATATTCGATAATGTGCATCTTATGAATAAAGTTTTTAATAGGTTGGCTGTCGCGATTGTTAAACACGATTTATTAAAAATGCTGTTTGTTTTAATTAAAATAAAAAATATGTTTTTTAACAACCCTGCTTGTTGTTAAAAAACTTTTTTTCATTTTAAACTCGAAATTTTACTTCATGCGTCACGCTTAAATACACTGATTTACAGTGAAGTTAAAAAAACACACGCATACAACAACGATTATAGGCAACCCAATATACGTTAGTTATTGGGTTGCCTATACAACCTGTTTTAAACAATTTGTTTAGCGCAGAATTTGACTCACGTTCTATTCACATCTACATATTGGATTACTAAAGCCGTATTTTTTAAACTTTGCGATATTTTAGTGTTTTATACGTGTGGCGCATAAAGTAAAATTTCGAGTTTAGAAAAGCCTAATTTGGATTGGCCGCTCCGCTTCGCTACGCGGCCAATCCAAATTCTTAGGCTTTTCTAAACTCGAAATTTTACTTCATGCTTAGTCTGGGAGTGAAAAACCCTCGTCTACAAATTCAAATTAAAATATTTTTAAGAAACAACGAATGTCGTAAAATTTACAGTGTGTGCATGTGTATACTTGAAAGAATTCACTGTATTTTAAAATCACATTTTTGCACACATATTTGATATTTTTTTGTAATAAAATGTTATGTTTAATAATGTAATTTAAAATATCTTCAACAATTTAGCTTAAATTTAAAAATGTAAACAAAGAATCTTGATATAGTAGTATAAAATATAATTAGCAAATTGAAAATAATAAAAAAAACGTTTCAAACAAATTTAACGTTTAAAACATGTTTTAAACAAATTTAAGGTTTAAAACATGTTTTAAACAAATTTATGGTTTAAAACATGTTAAAAACAAAACCGTTTAAACACGACGAATGTTTTTAAACATGTTTAAAACACTGTTTTAAAACAAAGTGTTTTAAACATAACAACCCCGTAAACAAGTACACGCCAGGGCACTTTTGATTTGATTGCTTGGTATGATTTACAGATCAAGGACGATGGGACGATTCACACTTAATTTTATTAATAATTAAGTGTAAGTGATTCATATGACAGACAACGTGTTAGCTGAAGAATAAGGGAATCTTTTTATGGTACTTAAGTTAAATTAAAATTACAGTAGGAATTTCACTTTCTTTATGACTCAACTTCTGAATGTCAATAAATAAAACCCAGACTTAAAAACAACAATAAACTTATATAAAAATTTTATGTGTTAATTTGGTGGCGTCGGAGGAAAGAAACAATAAAAAAGGCCGGTTGTTTATTTGCGATTCCAATTTGCTAGTTAATTTGTTTGATTTTTAAACACCCGCTATTTGGGTCATTGAAAACGTGTATTTTCTTTCATGTCGTCGTATTTAGTGATATAATTTCTATAATTAAACGACTCCGCTCCTACTCGTGATTTTTTACAGAAATGCAATATTTCTGGAGCTATTGATTATTTATGATAAACGATTTCCGGTATGATAATTATCAATTATTACCTATATTTTAATCAGTGATTACTAAGATCATTGGATTTTCTGTGATTTATTAAAGTTGTGTAACATTTAAAAAACAATTAAAGTGGTTATTTACCTACTACAGCAGTGGTGGGGAAACTTTTTTTAAGACGGGCCATTTGTAATAACCAGACAATCGTAGCGGGCCAAAGAATAATGCTTAATCGTAGGTAGGTAGTTTTTATGCGAGTCGTCACATTACGAAGTAAGAACGCGTTCAAACATTCTCACGACGGCACTCTTAAATGGGCCGGATTAAACCTTTCCGCGGGCCGGACTTGGCCCGCGGGCCGTAGTTTCCCCATCACTGTACTACAGAGATCTTTGCCTTTGAATATAGATATAATAATAATATAATATCTTTATTCACGGATCACCATTCTACAAAATATAGTATATAAAAGAAAAATTATGAAATAATTATAGTTTATTGATGCTAGTACATATAAATAATGTTTACATGAGTTAATTAAAGAAATACAGATAATGAAATGTGATATACTAAAAGGTGGTAGCAGGAGGTGTGTTAAATATATTAAAATCAAAGTAAACATAAATAAATATAAATATTAGTATCCCGATGTAAACGCTGTACACTTACAATCATGTGTTGTTTATGAAAAGATTTCAATTTAAATCTTCAAACGAGTGTTTCTACTCCCAAGTTAAGCATGAAGTAAAATATCGAGTTTAAAATAGCCTGTTTAGAAAAGCCTGAACGTTTGGATTTGACTCACGTTTTATTCACATCTACATATTGGATTACTAAAGCCGTCTTTTTTAAACTTTGCGATATTTTAGTGTTTTATACGTGTGGCGCATAAAGTAAAATTTCGAGTTTAGAAAAGCCTAATTTGCATTGGCCGCTCCGCTTCGCTACGCGGCCAAAATTCAGGCTTTTCTATACTCGAAATTTTACTTCATGCCCCACGCGTATAAAACACTGCTTTAAAGTTAAGTTCAAAATAATAAGGCTAGGAATTTTTAAAATTTGAATAAATATTCAAATTTTTAAAATTCCTAGCTTTATTTTGAACTTCATTTCAAAAACATATTCAAATGCGAATATACTAATTTTATTTATACAGGGAATTTATCTTTTAAGTGTACATTCCAACGTAAATGTTGAGGGATACGATTTTTATATAAAAATGTTCAAATTGAAGCTTTTAACGAATGTTTCCTGGATTAAGCATAAAGTAAAATTTCGCGTTTAGGAAAGCCTGAAAATTTGGATTTGCCGGCGCGTAGGCTTTCCTAAATGCGAAATTTTACTTTATGCGCACGCGTATAAAACACTGAATTGTTATGCATTTCAGTGATTTATACGCGTGGCGCATGAAGTAAAATTTTAAGTTTAGATAAGCTTGAAAATTTGGATTGGTCGCTTCGCTTCGCTATGCGACCAATCCAAAGTTTCAGGCTTTTCTAAACTCGAAATTCTACTTCATGCTTAATCAAGGAGGGGAACATTCGTTAGACGCTTTGAATTAAATGTTTTTTAAATGGCCTGAATAATTTGACCCAAATTGTTACATTTGCAGTAGGTTACTGTATGTAACAGCAAACACTCGTTGTATAATTCAATGTCCGTCGGGGTATTAGCCCGGGAAGTAGTTGTTTCAATGAGTGTTTGATATAGTCTTTGTAAGACTAACTTGTTGTAGATTGCGAAAAGAATCGCACTTTTAATGTTTAAATGTTTTTATTAAAACAGCGAATACCTGAAGATTTACGGCGTATACATCGGTATATGTATATTTAGGTACTTATAAGAAACATGTCCCTATACTTCTTTTGCATAGCATTTAGTTACAGAGAACTATACTCTATAACTAAATGCTATGCAATAGAAGTAAAGGCAATTTTAATTCAAATGTTTAAATATAATTTCTTGATTTTCAAGAATAATAATCCTTTATTTTGAAAGCGTCAGTAGGTTTGTGCATAAATACTCTAATTTTCGCTTAAAACATACATCATGTAACAGATATTTATTCAACAAAATTCCTGGACCCTTGTTAAACAAACCCAAGGTTATTTAAATAATGGAATCCGGTGATCGATAATCCAATTAAAAATTCAAGCGAACCTACCCTAACATGAATTCGTAATCTGGCCGCTTGTACGTTTTCCCTCTCTCCGTTTTGTTATTATCATTGCCGGGGCGTGAACGCGAAATACGCGTCTCTTGATTTATGCGAAAATTAGGGCAGGGCACGAAAATTGTCAATAACTTGGGTAAACATTTACCTGTCCCGAATAACCAAGTAAACCGCGGCCACATAATGGGGGATTAGGCTTCCTCAGAAGCTGGGGCTAGGTAGGTTTGCTTTTTCCACCTATTTGTTTACCGTGCGGGCGCTTTATTGTTTCCTCAAGGGAATTTTAATGAGGAAATGTTTTGAAATTGAAATATGTAATGCTTTTATAAAGACGTCTCATTTTTATATCTTTAAGATATTTAAGAGGAAAAGTAAGCATTCGAATAAGCAATTTAATATATTTAATAATGAATTAATACCAGGAATTAAAATAGGGCGTTTGTATGGAGTGACTGATATTTTATTTGTCTGTTTTATTTTATATCATTTCACATTCTTAAAAAGAAATCAAAATTTCATAAATGCAAACTTTTGAGAAGCAATCTTAAGCCTAAGGTGAAATTAAAAAAATAATTCATTAAACACTGTTATATTAGTTTTTTACACTTTATACAAAATTCCTAACGAATGAAAAACAAAATAAAGTGTGAAAAAGGTTAAAAAATTACAGTGCTTAACAGAGCCGAGACCAATCCTCAAAAAAAGGATTCGAGTCACCAATCCGAATCACCTAATATGATTCAGTAAATTAAAACGCAGTTATAATCCTTTCTTCACTTTCATTTTTAGATGCTGGATGACAAATTGTGTAAATTTTACGTTGTTTTTTTAAAAGGTTTCAATTCAAATCTTTAAACGAGGGTTTTCCACTCCCAGACTAAGCAAGAAGTAAAATTTCGAGTTTAGAAAAGCCTGAAAATTTGGATTGGCCGCGTAGCGAAGCGGAGCGGCCAATCCAAATCAGGCTTTTCTAAACTCGAAATTTTACTTCATGCGCCACCCGTATAAAACACTGAAATATCGTAAAGTTTGAAACATGCGGCTTTAGCAGTCTAATATGTAGATGTGAATTAAACATGAGTCAAGTTCTGCGCTGAACAATTTGTTTATAACAGTGATTATAGGCAACGCAATAACTTTAACGTATATTAGGTTGCCTATAATCGTTGTTGTATTGTGTGTTTTCGAAACCACCGTAAATCGGTGTTTTTAAGCGTGGCGCATGAAGTAAAATTAACCCATTATCAATAGCTAATTATAATATATATTGATAATGGGTACACAATGGGCCTAATAAGGCCTAAGTGCAGTGCAGAACTGCACACTCCCCTTTGCACCAGAACCAGAATGGGTACATAGTACCCAAAATGTACATATAGCATCGAAAAATAAAAGTGAAGAAAGGAATATAACTGCGTTTTCATTATGTGACTTAAAATCTTCACGTAACTACATTAATATGATTCAAATCACGAATACTCCAATAAAGGATTCGTAAGAAAAAAGTATGATTCTAATCAATGATTCGAATCCTGTTTTTTAGAATATCGAATACAAATTCTTTCACAATATTTTTGATTGATCATTTGTTTGCAACCCTTAACATTTTAATATCGCTACCAGGGTTTATTACAAATGTTCACATTCTAATTATTTATCAATATACAGGGAGTTTTTCTATCAAGTATACGTATCCTTATTACAGCGTGTATGCTGTAAATCTTCAGACATTCGTTGCTTTTTTTATAAAGAGGTAAATTTAAAGCTATAAAAGAGGGTTTTCCACTCCCAGGCTAAGCAGGCTAGCCCGTAGCGCTACGCGGCCAAACCAAATTTTCAGGCTTTTCTAAACTCGAAATTTTTCTTCATGCGCCACGCTTTTAAAAAAGTGATTTGATGTAAAGTTCGGAATATACATCTTCAGCAAAATGAGTTAGTAGTATACTTAGAACGTCACTTGGAATGCGTGTTTTACACGAGTGGCGCATGAAGAAAAATTTCGAGTTTAGAAAAGCCTGAAAATTTGGTTTGGCCGCGTAGCGCTACGCGCTACGCGACCCAACCAAATTTTCAGGCTTTTCTAAACTCGAAATTTTTCTTCATGCTTAGCCTGGGAGTGGAAAACCCTCGTTTATAGCTTCAAATTTACCTCTTTATAAAAAAGCAACGAATGTCTGTAATTTACAGCATACACGCTGTAATAAGGATATGTATACTTAAAAACCAAACCAAATTTTAAGACTTTTCTAAACTCGAAATGTGTCTTCATGCTTAGTCTGGGAGTGGACAACACTAGTTTAAGGATTCTCTTTTAAAAAACAACGAACATCTGAAGATTTTCTAGGTAATTAGGGTATGTATACTTAGAAGAAAAACTCCCTGTATACCTGATTGAACGTTAATAACACATTAAATATCTGATTTCATGTCATTCTAATTGAAGATGTATTTTGTGTTTTTGAACTTCACTTTAAATTAGTGTTTTATACGCGTAGCGCATGAAGTTCAGAAAAGCCGGAACATTTTCAGGCTTTTCTAAACTCGAAATTTTACTTCATGTCTAATCAAGGAGTGGAAACACTCGTTCCAAACTTCAAATTGAATGTTTTTCAAATACAATGAATGCCTGAAAATTACCTAAAAAAAAAATTCTCTGTATATTATTAAGACCGCGTATTCAATATTCTTCTTTTAGTTACGTGAAGTGTTTTCTATTAATTATTGTTGTAATTCCTTTCTCAATCATATGTTAGAGAGTTTGGGAATTATATTCACTGGAAAAAATCATTGAAAATTCAGGTAATTTAGGTTTTTAGCGAAAGGTAAAGGATTTTTTTTTTAATAAAACACTAAACAAGTTATTCAAGTAAATCGTGAAAAGTAACAAAATAAATACAGAAATTATGAAAAATATCAAAATTGATAACGATTAACAAGAATCATGAAACAATAGAAAAAAAAATATTAATATTAAAAATGTAAATTAAAATAAGAAATCATAAAAAAATACCAATACTGTCAACAATTATAGAAATATGGAAAACTTGTTCAATAATAAGTCAAGCTTTTAAAACGTAAATAGTTAACTGCAAAAATTGGGAAAGCTGTAGTTAAATGTAGTTTAGTTATAAAAATTTAGACAATATCGATTTTTGTTGTCTACATTTTTATAACTAAACTAAATTTAACTACAGCTTTCCCAATTTTTGCAGTTAACTATTTACGTTTTAGAAGCTTGACTGTAACTGTTTTTTTATATGTTTTTTTGATAGTTAATGAATAATATTTGTAGTTATGTTTTTTAGTACGCAAGTATTTTATATCAGCTGATATTGTTTTGTATGAGAGTACACTACCTAAAAGAAAAAAAGTAGTCTCTTTTTAAAAGTGGCGTAAATATAATGTTAGTTTAGGAATTTTGTTGAAACTTAATATATGCAAACACATGTCCTTTAAACATAATATATAAACTTACGAAAATAGAATAAAAATTTCGTAATTTTATATATTATGTTTAAAGTGTGCAAACTATAAAAAGCGTAAGCTTATTTTCTCGAATTCAAATAGTTTTGAATTTGAATTTAACATGTCCTTTATCTTTAATAATTTCCAAAATATGTATTACAAAATATCATCAAGTGTGCTTATATCAAATTAAGTTAAATAAATGATGTAAACTTACTTTGTGCAGCACTTTATCATAATATAAAAACGAATTAATAAATTATATCGACTGTCTGCAAAAATTTTGTCTCATTGAGACAAGTCTCCAAATATTCATTAATACAACTACTTCTCGAGCTAATACTCCGACAGATATTGAATTATACAATGATTATTTGAATTACACGACAGCTTTACTGTTCTATTCATAATTTATTTGCAAAATGCAACATCAGGTCAAATTATTCTCAGCAAACTAAATGAATTAATAGGAAATTGAAAACATTACAGGAGATGAATATTAATTATCTTAAGCCATCTATAGACGCGTTTCGAGATTTATCCCTCATCAGTATAGCTATGCTTTAGACTTTCAATACAAAAAAATATTAAAATAAATAGGAAACTTACAGGAATGTCGAAGTATCTTTATCATGTTTCTGTAAAAACTTTACTAAATCCTGTCATTTCAGCACAAAACTTAACAGTCCACAATTGAATTGTCATTGTTATTAGCCCTCAAAATACCGAATGTGTAGATCTTTCAGAAAAATAAAAATCTGAAGTGTCCGAAGGTGCCCTATATCCCAACCTGCCCCACTCTATCCTACTTTATAAAATTGCTTCTCAACATTTTGGATAAACACATTTAAGATGAACCATAAATGAAAGTTTTCACAAATAAAACCTGCTGTAGGTGAAGATCATTTTCTTCGTTTGCAAGAGCTTTTCACAATAATTAAATAAAACTGACAAGATACGACGTTTTCATAAAATTCATAGATTACTTTAGTTTTTGCTACTACTAAGCTCTAATCTATACAAAGATTATAATTTTTTTTACAAATTTGCAACGTTGTTTAAATAAACAATGTATTTATATATACACCAAGTTTTAACAAGATTCCGAAACTTACATAAAATGTATGCCACTTTCAAAAAAATTACTGCTTTTTACTTTTGAGTAGTGTAGATTGTTTTATTTTATAAGGTGTATTTTATCAGTTGGAATTTACAGGCTTCTGTATTATTTTTAATTTTTTTTATTTTGGTATATGTATACATTTTTGTAGTATGCAATCTGCTCGCTGTAAATATTGTTATACATATTTTTGTTCGCTTTTGTAATATTGTTTTTCTGTTCACATTATTTAAAATGTTTGTTAATTTAATGTAAAAATAGGTTAACGGTGAATAAATAAATATATATAATATATAACGGTAATAATTATAAAATAATAAAAATTGTCAACATTTAAAATAAATAATCGAATGCCTTACCATTTACATTGCGATGTGTATACTTACAAGAAAAATTCCTTGTATGAAGAAAATTAGTTTATGGAATAAATCTACCATATAGATTTTTGTATCACAGAATTAGAATAGAGGGAAGGGCAAGGCACGAACTTCAAAGGATTGTTGATATAACCTAAGGTAATTATCTCCAATTTTAATCAATACTGTGTATCTAGTTTAGTTCAACACTGAACTGAAAGTGAAATGTGTAAACTAGATTTGGAGGCCCTAATATTACTGGGCTTTGACAACTTTAATCATTTAGCATTAGGGTGGAGAAATAGAGATAACATTAATTAATCTGTGCTTTCTAGGATTCATATTCTTTTATCTAATTGATAGATATCGATAAATGTTAAATAATATTAAAAGCGTTTATTTTATTTACCTACTTACACACATTTACAGGGAATTTTTCATTTTTATATCCCGATTTGCACATTTTTATTCATTCAAAGTTATTCAGAAGTGATCAATTTGAAGCTTCTAACGAGTGTTTCCACTCCCAGATTAAGCATGAAGTAAAATTTCGAGTTTAGAAAAGCCTGAAAATTTGGTTTGGTCGAATAGCGCGTAGCGCTACTCGGCCAAACCAAATTTTCAGGCTTTTCTAAACTCGAAATTTTACTTCATGCGCCACGCGTATAAAGCACTGATTTTAAGTGAAATTCAAAATATACTACTAAAGTACTGCTTTAGTATATTTTAAACTTCAGAATAATTCAGTGTTTTATACGCGTGGCGCATGATTTAAAATTTGGAGTTTAGAAAAGCCTGAAAATTTGGTTGGTTGCTCCGCTTCGCGGCAGAAAGACCTTTGGTTGATATCCCGGACAGACTAACAGTAACATGTATGATAGGTATATAAATTTTTGTACTGTATATTGTATTGTCTGAACAAAGATGTTTATATATATATATATATATATATATATATATATATATATATATATATATATAAAACCAAAGAAGCTCAGTCTTTGAATAATCAACCTAACTTGAATTAAATAAGTACTGTACCTCGCTTTTTTTGTTTACTGGACCGTTAAAAAAGAATTTCCTTGATCCTTAAGCTCGCCGAAGTGCGATAAATATGCTGGCTTGGTTCTTGAGTTATTTTTACTGGGATTTTGTTAATGCATTGCGTCTGTGTGGCAGTGAGGCGAAAATAAAATTATTTTTACCTGCCAATTGGAGAAAACGTTTGTGGAACAGGAAATGTAGTTAAGTGAATACACATTTTCTTTTTATTTCAATTTCTTTTCCATCAAAGTTAAAAATACACGTCGGGAACAAATTATTTTATATCCTCAAGGAATATTCTAATATTGTGTTGATTTTGATGTAGAAAGTTATTTTGCTCTGATCATGAAATAAAGATATGCGATGAAAATACAGTGAGGATTAAAAAGTATGCAAATTTACGAAAAGATCTTGATTATTGGTTTATTTATTAAACAGGATTAAAAAGTATGCAAATTTACAGAAAGATTAAACAATAATTAAGATCTTTCTAAATATTTATTTGCAAACGTACTAAATTTATGGAGCTTAAGGGGGAATCACTCACTGACAAAAAAATACTGAAATTCGAATGTTGGCTCATAACATCTTACAATCACAATATTTATACTACATTACTGAAATTTTAATATAAGCAAGTAAGTTAAAGAATGCTGCTAGATTTTTTTTTAAAAACAGTATCTTATGTTTAACCCTTTCGGCCCTGACATTGGTATTTGCCACCACTAAAATTTGGTAAACATACTGGAAATTTTTCTTTATAATATATATGCATGTATGCATCAGCTGTAACTTTTCCGATAATCGTTTGTTTTTTAAAATAGTTTAAATTGAATTCTTAAACGAGTGTTTTCCACTCCCAGATTAAGCATGAAGTAAAATTTCGAGTTTAGAAAAACCTGAAAATTTGGTTTGGACGCGTAGCGCGTAGCGCTACGCGACCAAACCAAATTTTCAGGTTTTTCTAAACTCGAAATTTTACTTCATGCGCCACCCGTATAAAACACTGATTTTAGGTAAATTTCAAAATATTCTACTAAAGCAGTATGCTAAAAAAATATATGTTCACATCACATTAGTGTTTAGTACGCGTGGCGCATGAAGTAACATTTCGAGTCTAGAAAAGCCTGAACATATTCAGGTTTTTCTAAACTCGAAATTTTAATGCATGCTTAAACTGGGAGTGGAAAATACTCGTTTAGGATTTCAAATTAAATGAAGCTATTTTAAAAAACAAACGATTGTAGAAACCAAATTTTAAGAAACAACTTTTCAGACTTTTCTAAACTCGAAATTTAACTTCATGCTTAATCAAGAAGTGAACACACTTGTTAGAGGCTTTAAATTAAACACTTCTAGAAACAAGGAATCCCTGAATATTTACAGCGTATACATAAGGATATGATTGCTTAAAAGAAAAATATTATTTAAATAATATGCATAATTTAATAAGAACAAAGAGTTATAGCCTCATCTTTAGTTATGATTTATGAGGTATGGAATAATACGAATAGCCCTTTTAAAAGCTTAAACGGGGTAACTAGATTTAGAACATCGCTTCCCTATTTTTTGCCAGCACATAAAAAATTGACGTGATCCGAGGCTCTGTCGCCCGAAAGGAGAAAAAAAAGCTTCGGGAGCGGTTAATTTAGCAGGGGGTTTAAGGGCGGGAGCGACGGCGCACAGGACGCGAGGGTGAAGGGCGAAGGACGAGGCAGACGCAGACAGGGGGCGGAGGAGGAAGCGCAAGGACATCGAAAGTGTGGAACGGTGGGGGGCGGCGCTGGAAAATGGTGAGGGTGAAAGTTGTTGGAAAATCGATGCGGTTGTCTGGCGCCCGGAAAGCTTCATAAATAAAACCTTCAAGTTCAAGGAAACAATTTCCCTTTCGCTCTCACATTTCCAAACACGTTCCGCCAGGGAAAGCCAGGGACGTCTGAGACAAGTTAGCTTCGACCAGCCACCCGATCCCCAAGGGTTGTCCCCATGTTTTTTTTTTCTCCGCATTTTCTTTCGGAAAACTTCCTTATTCCTACCGCATTCTCTATGAGATGGGGATAAGAAATAAATATGACATGGTTAACCATATAAATATATTTAAAGAAGTTATGGAGAAAGACCTGATAATATTTTCTCTTTTATTATTTTTCCCTTTAAGCTATTTGTTAATTAATATTAACTCACACACCTTTTCAAGTTTGTTTAAATCACTTCTAAAGTAAATACGTGTATACCAGAGCTGGGCAGTATTCGAATTATTCAGGGTTCGAATCCTCATAGAGGATTCAAAAGAGGCATTTGAATACTGGATTCGTGATTCGGATTCGTAAATTTTTTTTAAGAAGATTCGTATTCGAATCCTTATAAATGGATTCGAATATGTATAAAAGGATTTGAATACTTACAAAAGGCTTTAAATCGCCAAAAATAATTCGAATTAATTGTGAGGATTAACTTGAAAAATGTCTTTTGTATGTTTTTAAATTTCTCGTTAAATCAATGTTTTATACGCGTGGCGCATGAAGTAAAATTTCGAGTTTAGAAAAGCCCAGAAAATTTGTCTCGGGTCGCTGCGCGACCCTCGACAAATTTTCACGGGGCTTTTCTAAACTCGAAATTTTACTTCATGCTTAGTCTGGGAGTGGAAACGCTCGTTCGAAACTCAAATTTATTCTTAAAGGATTTGTATTCGTGATTCGAAAAAACAGGATTCGAATCTTTAATTCGAATCATATTTATCTCTTACGAATTCTTTATTCGAGTATTCGTGATTTGAGTCATAGTAGGTGATTCGGATTCGGAGCTCTGGTGTATACATAGATAAACTACACTACTCAAAAGAAAAAAGTATTTTTTAAAGTGGCATATATATGATGCTAAATAATCCAATGAATGCCACTTTACGATTTCTTATTGCATTTTAAGTTTCTTAACCCTTTCGGCCCTGACGGTGGTATTTGCCACCACAAAAATTTGGTAAAAAATTTAAAAGCAAAATTCCCAGTATTGCTTTTAAATATACATACATGTATGCATGAGCTGTAACTTTTCCGATACCCGTTTGTTTTTAAAATAGTTTAATTTGAAGTATTAACCGAGTGTTTCCACTCCCAGATTAAGCATGAAGTAAAATTTTGAGTTTAGAAAAGCCTTAAAATTTGCAAACTCAGCCTAGAATTGAGGTATTTCAAAAATAAAAATATGTTTGTCAGAAATTCATAGTCACTTATATATTTAACCATTTAATCAACTTATTTAAATGTATTTTTTTTTTATAATGTTTTCAATTTGAAAAGAAATGTTTTGTACATACATTCCATATGGACGGACGCCAAATTTTTCATCACAAATACGTGTATGTAAATAATATAAAAGGAATTTTTCTCTTGAGTATTTTCCGACAGACGTTTTTTAAAACAATTCGGTTTGAAACAAGTGTTTTCTACTCCCGGATTAAGCATGAAGTAAAATTTCAGGCTTTTCTACACTCTGGAAGTGGGAACCTATGTTAAAACATAAAATAAAACACTAATAACCGACATTTTTTAAGATTTAATTAAATCAACCTTGGCATAGTTTGTTTGGAATATTCTTTCAAGATAGAAACCTTAGCGTGTCATTTTGGTTTGGTTTTAAGTAGTTCCACATGCCATTTGTGTCATTTTCGTCTCTAAAGTTTAAAATATGTTGGTTTTTATCTAGAACTAACAAAAACCAAAATATTTTAAACTTTAGAGACGACAATGACACACATTATCAAAGTATTCTAATTATTTATTAAGCGGACATACCTATTAATTGAAATAATATAATTATGTTTAATCAAAATTAGTTAAAATTGTCCGAATTTTCCAAGAAAAAAACTATCTATCATATTGCTGGACAGAAAAGTAAAACATCTCGCCTGAAAGTAAAGAATTCCGTAAAAATCTATAAATTTGGAAGTGGAGTTATTTTTAAAAAATCATTCGGTATCGACATTAGTTCAATATCTCAGATTGTTTTTATCAAAATATAACTATTTTTAATATTACTGCTCAGAAAACTAGAATATCTTGCCTGAAATAGTAGCTATGAGTCTTCAAAGTAAGAATTTCTAAAAAAATTATTGTATTTTGGGATACGTTACGCAAATTACTTTTTAAAGAATTTCTTTAAAATTGAAGTTAAGATAAACATTATCACAATAAAAGCATCTAATGAGTTTTGAGTAGGATTTAATTTGATAAACCATTAGAAAATCTGAGATTACAGACTAGACATATCCACGAAAGTCCATGGATATGCCTAATAGAAATTTTTAAATACAATTTTAAATTGTTGATTTTGTAGAAAACTTTAAAAAGTATACGAGGGTTGCCTTTAATATTTCGGGATTAAAGAACAAAAATAAATATTAATCATGGAAAATCGCTTTATTGTTTTTCAAAATATTCCCCATTAAGATCTATACACTTTTGCATGCGTTTGAACCAATTGTCGAAGCACTTTTGCCACTCTGATTGAGGTATCTCCAAAACATGCATTCTGAACGCATTAACCGCTTCTTCAGGTGTCGAAAAATGTTGACTTCTCATTTTATTTTTTACGGATAGGAATAAAAAGAAGTCATTCGGTGCCAAGTCAGGACTATATGGCGGATGACTCATCAAATCGATGTTTTGCGTGCTCAAAAATGCAGTTGTTTGAGCCGATGTGTGAGAGCTCGCATTGTCGTGGTGAAGAGTGATCCGTTTTCGGCGGTTGGTTTTCCTGATTTCTTGGATGACAACTGGCAAACAAATGGTTGTGTACCACTCAGAATTGACTGTTCTGCGTTGTTCTAGTGGTACGGTTGCGACATGTCTAGTTTTTCCGAAAAAACAGGCGACCATTTGCTTGGAACTGCTTCGTGCGCGAACAACTTTTGTTGGATTTGGCTCATCTTGAAACACCCATACGGTCGACTGCTGTTTACTTTCGGGCTCATACGCGTAAATCCATGATTCATTACCTGTCACGATGTCATAGACGTGTTTCGAAGCACCGCAATCGTATTTTTTGAGCATTTCTTTGCACCAATGGACACGAGCCTTTTTTTGAGCGATTGACAAATTGTGTGGGATCCAACGCGAACAAATTTTTTTGACAGTCAAATGTTCATGCAATATTGAATGTATGCTGGTCCCACTAATGCCTGAGGTTGTCTCAATCTCACGATAGGTCACATGACGATCTTGCAATATTTGTTTGCGCACAGCATCAATGGTTTCCAGAACAACAACTGATTTTGGACGACCTCCACGAAATTCGTCTTGGAGTGAACTACGACCTCGGTTGAATTCACCATACCATCGATAAACACTGGTCCTTGATGGAGCTTCATCGCCAAAAATTGAATTAAGTTCATCCACTGTTGTTGAGTTAATCCACGTCGAAAGTTGTAAAAAATAATCGCACGAAAATGTTCACGATTTAATTCCATTCTTTGGCCGAGATAAATCTTTTAAGTTAGTGTAAACGACACAAATAACGCTCATATGTCAAAACGTTCTGAGTACGTATAACCTCAAAAATGTCAAACTTTACGATAGAGCTCTCAGTTGCCAGATTGCAACACTAGGGTTGCCCAATCCTGAAATATAAAAGGCAACTCTCGTATAAACGTTTAATTTTTACACTAACGTAGAATTTTATAAATATATTATAGTGAGACATACTAATAAAATTAAGTTATTATGTTAGATAAGTAGATCAATTCATTGGTTTTAGTAGAAACTTGACGCTATTTTTATTTGATATTATTACACCCGGAAAAATAATTATAATATTATTATTATTTAAAAAAAGTGTAAAAAAAATCCCTGTAAGTCAGATATTATTAACTCACCAATATTAGTATAAACAATCTACTCAAAATACTTATTAAAAACCGCTTAAAATTCAGAACGATTACACAGTTCATATAATAATTAACTAGTAATTAGTGTCTCCTCTAAATTTTGCAATTTGGACTTACGAGGTTTCAGAAGTAGTTAATCGAAATATTACAAATAAATAAAATATTATTCAGTATAATAGTAAATATTGTTAAGTGCATAAGAAAATAATACTCCTACTATTTAATAATTTTTACATTTCATGGGATGTTACGTAAGTATTTAAAATATCGATTATTTATTTAAAAATCAATTTAAATGACAACCACATGCTTATGAAATAAATGTAAACAATAAAATTTAACACTAATATCTCTAGTTTTGATTAACTATATCATATAAATTCCAAGGCTTGTGGCGATTTTATTCCATTCGGTGTTATGAGAGAGAGAGTTTTAATTCCAGCAAATGTGGAAGGGCGATTTAATTATTTTTGGCCATGGCCGTGTCCCTGACCCGAAATAAAACAAAAAAGGAGATCGCTCTAAATTATGAGCTTAAAATGAAAAATGTTGCAATAATCAATTAATGACAAGGGGTATGTCACCCTCAACACCAACCAATTGATAATAAATTTTGTTTTAAAGAAAGTTTAATGTGATAATAATTGATTTTTTCTTTTAAACTATAAAATTTCGATTTATCTCGTTTTTTACAAAAAGATAACCAATGTTCATTGAAACAGCTACCTTTTTCAATTAAGCGGACTTTATTTATAGACTCTAATATTTTTCTTCATACATTTCAAGATTTAAACATTCTATAATTCAAAGGTATAAATAAAATTGCCAATATTTGGTTGCAGAATACTTTAAACATTAAAATTGTTATTCTTCACGCAATCCACAACCTAATAACAATAATAATTGCATAATTCACTATTAACTATAAAACAGATCGTATTGATTTGTAGTTAATGGCGAAAGTTCAAAAGATATGACCAAAGTGTTCATATACCAAAAGAAAGCCATTAGAATACTTAGTAAAATAACAATAATATCATGTAGAGCAGTGGTCTCCAAACTACGGCCCGCGGGCCAAATCCGGTCCGCGACTTGCTTGAATCCGGCCCGCGATTGTTTGTAATTTTTTTTGTAAATGTCATATTTTGAGATATTGTAACAATTGTTCCTTAAATTTTTCATAATTTTATAAAATTAATCGGATGTTGGCCGACTTTATTATGTAGAATTGTATTTGTGGCCCGCGAAGAAGATAGTTTGGAGACCCAGGATGTAGAGGAATATTTAAGAGCTTTGGCATACAGAAACTAGACGCATTCAAAAACATACAACCCGTATACTGTGGTTGTATGTTTTTGAATGCGTCTAGTTTCTGCTAAAGCATCGCGCATATTTCTCTAATGTTTTTTACCCTACAAAGTATCCTAACCGAAGAGGACATCAATATAATTTGCCTAAACATAGACTTACAAAGTTTGAGAAGGGTTGTTTTTATATATGTATAAAAATATACAATCACTTACCTTACTACATAAGAGAAATTACAGAATACCATAACTTAAAGCATTGCCTCTTTGATTTATTATGAAACTTGGAATTATACTCGTTATCTGAATTTTTAGATAAAAAAATTTAGTGTGTATTTTTTTGCTTTCTCTAGATATGTAGTTTGTTTTGTGTTAAGTATTTCTTAATTGATCTATGTGACGTTTTACATTACAATTATATATTTTGTATAAATTTGTAAATGTGAATAACGGTGATTATTATTATTATTATTATTATTAATTAAGTAATGGTTAACTTTAGAATTGAATAAAGAAAAATATTAGAATGTATAAATAAGTATGAATAACATCAATAAATAATCTGTAAATATTAACTGAATATAACTTTTACTGAAAATAAATACTTTTGCCGAAAAGCCTTTCAGCATTTCGCTGAAAAATACTTTACGAATTTTGTGTCAAATTATCATATTTATTAGAAGCTTATAATCTCAGAAAATCTCTCTCTCTCAATTGTCATCAATCAAAAGCTTTAGTCAAGTTTGTGCTCTCTAAGCAAACGCGTATAAACTTTAAATTCCAGACGGGGCACTAAACGTAACACAAATCTTTGTAATCCCTTCAGCAGACGTGGAATAACCTTGTAATACATCTCTCAGCCCTAATAAAGTTTACTACCCGACCCTAGCAGATTGTCTCTCAATCCCACTGAAATATTAACTACAGCCATTATCGTCGCAATTCCCTGATAATAAATGCTTTATGTTACATTGACTGATTATGACCTAGTTTTGATTTTAAACAAGACATACAAAGCTAATTAACGACGAAAATAAATCCAAATTTATGGTACGAGTACAATTTATTTATAAAAAAAGATAATTATACATTACAAAGTTTTCTAAGGCGTAAATAAAAATACATATACTATTTTTATGTACGCCTTAGAAAACTTTGTAATGTATAATTAGGTTTTTAATAAATAAATTGTACTCTTACAAATTTGGATTTATTATATATTTATAACCTTTTGAATTTACAATCCCTAATGAAATTCCATATTTTTACTTCTTCTTCTTCTTCCGATATCCCTTGTTGCTCCTTAGGGCGTCGGGTACCATATTTTTACAAATTTATTAAAAATACGAAATCGCAATCAAAAATGAACTATTTATTATTTATTTATTTATTTATTTAATTATTTATTTATTTATTTATTTATACGGAAGTCCATTTAATATACAGTCTTAAGTTAAAATATACAATTAAGAATAGTAAAAAACAAACAATAGATTAAAACACAAACATAGATTAAAATACAAACAATAAATTAAAATACAAACATTGATTAAAATACGAACAATAAATTAAAATTATTTATTGGTAATTCAGTAAATTATTGAATTAAAACCGGTTTACTGATAATATATCGGTAAATCAGAACATCGTTGTTTTAAGGGTGAAAATAATTAAAATAATTAAACACAAAGCATTTAATAATTTATCTTTAACGAGTGTTTAAAATCCTTGGTTAAGCATGAAGTAAAATTTATTATTTATTATTTATGTTGTGGATTTTTAAATATTCGTTGTTTTTTAAAAAGGGTTTAAATTGAAGTTTAAACGAGTGTTTCCACTCCCAAGTTAAGTATGAAGTAAAATTTTGAGTTTAGAAAAGCCTGAAAATTTGGTTTGGTCGCGCAGCGCGAAGCGCGGAGCGACCAAACCAAATTTTCAGGCTTTTCTAAACTCGAAATTTTACTTCATGCGCCACGCGTATTAATCACTGAAAGCACTGAAATATTGTAAACGAGTAAGCTTCGCTTGAATTCAGTGTCTTATACGCGTGGCGCATGAAGTAAAATTTCGAGTTTAGAAAAGCCTGAAAATTTGGTTTGGTCGCTCCGCGCTTCGCGCTACGCAACCAAACCAAATTTTCAGGCTTTTCTAAACTCGAAATTTTACTTCATGCTTAACCTGGGAGTGGAAAACACTCGTTTAAACTTCAATTTGAACCCTTTTTAAAAAACAACGAATATTTAAAAATCCACAACACATAATTGTGTTGTAGACAAATTGTGTACAGGAAACAATTTTTAAAATGAAAATTAAACAAATATAGACAAATAAGCAGATTTATTAATATTATTATAAAATTCCGTATTTTAATAAGCAAAAATTAGGTACACTTCTGTGCAATAAAATTAGGCACAAGTCTTATAACTATTTTTCACAATATTTTAGTTGTATAATTCTTGTCTATGTTAATTGCCTAGCAGCAGTTTTAATAAATGATGAAACACTGTAACTTGAAACTAACACCTTTATTAAAAAACCAAAACCATGACCTTTTAAAAAAAACCTTTGTAATAAATAAAACTAAGTCGAAATAGAAAAACCATCTTCTATTTTAGTTGGAATTCGAATTTTTAAATTGCTGTCTAAATGACGCAGCATTTTGACATTAAGGAAATTGATATATTTGCATAATTTTGTAACCAGGAAACTCATCACGTCTATTTTATACTATAACATATTTTATCTGCTTAATTTTATTGTACAGAAGTGTACATGCTGAGAGGCTCAGATGATCAATCTCTCAATTTAACGGATTAGGTCCTGCCTGAATAAAGATCCATGTACTATTGTCTACTTCAATACATGATCTTTAAGTTGGTTTCAATAACAGTGTACTATTATTATCGCAAGAACGTGTAGACATTTTCTGAATATTCACAAGAAATTATGATTTAAAACTTTTCTAAAAGAAAGAACAGTAAAAGAACAGTTAATTAGTAACCAAGCGGATTGTTTATATCTATTTAATCAAATTAATTTCTGTATTAACCCTTCGAATCGACAAATCAGACATCCAACACTGTTTTCCATTCCGTTCCACAAATCCAACTACGGTCTTAATAGTCCACTTTCTCGGTTCATGCGTACGTCAAATAAATTATCCCTAAATCCAAATTTCGATCTTTTTGTTAATTTGTATCCTAAATTTATATCTAATCTTAAGCGGTTAAATGTTTGTTGTTCTCTTTAATTTGCCAATTTGTAGACGTTTTTGTATTTATATATATTTTGTATTATGAAATTTGAATTGTATTACTATAACATATTATGTATAATGGATTTTTCCGTAAATAAATAAATAAATAAATATGCTCGAGACCTAAACAGTATGACATTGTCATGTAACGTCAAAATTTAACCTAACTAGGAAAAATCGTTGCAGATACAACTGTCGACATACTGTCTAAAAAAATTATTTGAACCACACATTCCGCATCAATGTGTCATAGGACATCTCTTTCGAATTCTACTATACATTATTTTAAATAAGAATAACGCAGGATCGGATATTGAGTCTGTTATCAGCAATTTTTACTGTTAATAATAAATAATTTTGAAAGGTGATAATGGAAATTGATTATCAAATTATCCCAGAATTTATAAACAACACATTGTTATATAATTATAATTCATAACAAGGAATCAGATATAATAAATAATTTAAAGGGGATAATGGAAATCAAAGTAAATTTCCCTATTATCCTTATTTAACCTTTTCTCCTCTTTTGCGATTCCATGTTGCTTTATTCTAAAAACATTCTGTATTGTTATTGCATTCATGAAAAGGGGATAATGGAAATCAAAGTAAATTTCCCTATTATCCTTATTTAACCTTTTCTCCCCTTTTACGATTCCATGTTGCTTTATTCTAAAAACATTCTGTATTGTTATTGCATTCATGAAATAAAACAAAAACTTTAATTATTTTCCTAGAATTTCAAAGAATACACAATATGAACTATTTAGCATTCGATTGTAGCACATTGACCCAATATTCAGGGTTAGAGTACATAACAATTACTATAAATATAACATTGATTGTCACGATAAAACTTGGTATATTGACCTAACGAAACGAAATATTCATGTTAAATTGTAGTTTGTGTGTGTATATCAATAACAAATTAGCAACAATTACTTATTTATATCATAATTACCAATCAACAACATAATGAATGTAATATCTAATTATTGATCATAATCCATTTATTTATAGCTCATATTATAATAATTTATAGAAGAAGTTTTCAAAATCTGTTACATATATTCACCTACCAATATTTCTGAAAGATCAATTAGCCACATAATAAAAAATCCTACCGAACAAATAACAAATCGGTGCGATAAAGGGGTTGAGAAGAACATTACGCCTAAAGTATTCAATAAAATTAGAAAAATTACTTATGAAGTAATATAGGGTAAAAAGGCACCTACACTAAAAACTATTAATAATATTTTGAAAGAAAGGGAAATTATATCGTGTAGTCCAACAAAATTATGGAAATCCTTAAAGGACAATGTATCAACACGTCAAGATCCACATTTTTTGTAAACAGTTTATTGTAACCAAAAGTATAGTCGACACAAAACAATATACAAATACAATATACAATATGTATTGATTCACATTGTTCGTTAGATAGAAGGATGTGCAATGGGCAAAAATTCCTATAAAAATCTATTTGGATTTGAACAATTGCTGGGAAATCGAATATTCGAATATTTAAATATCACTAACTCATTAGTATTAAATAATTTAGTTCAGATACGTAATTACGTTTAATTAAACTTTTTGAGTGTTCAAATATTTGTATTATTTAGTGTTAAAAAATGCTTAATATATAATAATAATAATAATAATAATAATAATAGTAATAATAATAATAATAATATATTTTATTCTGTTACTGCCATACAGGGTATAGATACATTCGTCAATATAGTACATTACAAAACATATACACGTTTTACAGTAAAATTAGTACTTGGATAATAGTTCAATAAATTCTTGACTAGAATACACTGCATTTTTTCAAATCGTTTGAGTTGTAGATTCTTTATAGATTGGGGAAGTTTATTATATAGATTGCTTCCTGCGTATAACGGTGATTTTTTATATTGCTCTGTGGCAAATTTTTCAATGTAAATATCGTCAGAAATTCTTACTTTGTAGCTATTTTTGTTTCTATTTTTGGAAAGAGAGTTTTTATTTTTATGTATATACTTTAATAATTTATAAATGTAAATTGATGGTGTCGTCATTATATGCTTAGTCTTGAATATCAATCTGCACGAATCTCGGTATGGTATATTAAACATTAAACGGATGATCCGTTTCTGGACTATGAATATTATTTTCGCTTCAGATGCGTGTCCCCTCACCGTAATTCCGTAACTTAGCAATGGATATACTATGCCAAAGTACGCTGAAATTAGCCCCGTTTCGTGCATTAAGTACTTTAAACGGCTTAAAGCAAAAAACGATTTATTTAATTTCGGCACTAGGACACTTATATGAACCTTCCATGAGAGATTTTTATCAACGTTTATTCCTAAGAATGTTGTAGACTCACTAATATCGATTGCATGATTGTTCATAGCAATTTCGTATTCTGATGGCATTACGTATGGATTTAAAAACTCAATACAAACTGTTTTAGAATAATTAATGATAAGGTTATTCTTATTGCACCATGTCATGAATTGAGCTATTATGTTGTTTAGTTTAATGTTGCAAGCATGTTTATCAGGAGCACTTACTATTATTGAGGTATCATCCGCAAACATACAAACATGTGAGTCTAGAACATATATTATCTAACTCTAAATAATTCAGAAATTTAAATACATAGTTTAATTATTTATAATATATTATTATAAACTATATGTAACAAATAAATTATAATCCGGGTTGTAATTTAAATGTGTAACTATGTATAGTAAAATTCGGGAGAGATGTCCTATGACTCATTGATGTGGAATGTGTGGATCAAATTTTTTAAAAAGTATGTCGACAGTTGTAACTGCAACAATTTTTTCTAGTTGTGTCAAATTCTAACGTTACATGACAATATCATACTGTTTAGGTCGCGAGTAATTAGTATTCTTTCTATTAGAAAAGCTTTAAATCATAATTTCTTGTGAATTTTTTATTTTGAATATACATATCCCAATTACGTGTTGTAAATTTTCAAATATTCGCTGTTTTCTTAAAAGAGGTCAATTTGAAGTTTAAACGAGTGTTTTCCACTCCCAGGTTAAGCATGAAGTAAAATTTCGAGTTTAGAAAAGCCTGAAAATTTGGTTTGGTCGCGTAGCGCGAAGCGCGGAGCGACCAAACCAAATTTTCAGGCTTTTCTAAACTCGAAATTTTACTTCATGCGCCACGCGTATAAGACACTGATTTCAAGCGAAGTTTACTTGTTCACAATATTTCAGTGCTTTCAGTGTTTAATACGCGTGGCGCATGAAGTAAAATTTCGAGTTTAGAAAAGCCTGAAAATTTGGTTTGGCCGCTCCGCGCTTTGCGCTACGCGACCAAACCAAATTTTCAGGCTTTTCTAAACTCGAAATTTTACTTCATGCTTTGTCTGGGAGTGGAAAACACTCGATTTAAGCTTCAAATTGAACTCTTTAAAAAAAAGCGTATGCATTGGTTTACCTAATAGAAAATTCCCTGTAATTAACTACTCTATTACATTATATTTTGTACGTGGTTCGAAGAAGTTAAAAATACATTTACTAAACATAATATACCCATAAATGTTACTATCAGAACTTATACATAAATTGTTGAGGTTATTAATACACAAATATCTAAACTTAAGTATATCTATAAAGTGCATTGAAAAGTGTATTCAATTTACTATTAAATGAGCCTAAGTTTGTTTAATTTCGTAAATAATAACCAAAGTTACAGGCGTTTAAATGGATAGAATAAACGAGAAAATAGTTAAAATTGAGTAAAATTTTGCGTAGATTAAGAATTTCAAATTTTCGACGTAGCTTAATTTGGCATTTATTATAACTTGTTTTTATCTTGTATCATAAAGATTGCGCCCTCTAGTGGCAAAGCTAGAAACTTACAAGTAATTTTTAGTAATTTCTCTTAACCACTTTTACTATGAATTTTTTTACTGCAAAATGCTACGATGGATAGTTTCTGAGATACACCCTTAATCAAACACCCGGTACAATGTCCTATCCATATCTTCAACTGTTTTGGAAATATTAAGTGTTTTCAGATTTATTGCAAATATTAACATAAAAAAAAGAACATTATTTTATTACAGAAATTTACTTCAATGTACTCAAAAAGTAATAAATAATACTGTTTATTTCTTGATAATGAAAAAAACCAAAAAAAACATTAATATTAATGTAGGAGATGTTCAAAATACTCGCCGCGAACGTCTTGGCAACATCCTAATCTTAAATAGAAATTTCTTCTAACGTTACTCAACATCTCAGGTGTGACCGATCTAATCGCAAGCGGTATTCATCTTCTTAAGTCAACTAAGTCGAGGGGTTTCGTTTTATATACAATACTTTTGACATATCCCCATAAGAAGAAATCTAATGACGTCAGATCAGGGGATCTGTCTGTCTGTCCATGTTATAAATTCTTAGAATCCAGATTATAATTTACTTATTACATGTAGTTTAGAATAAGTAAAGAAACGCATCATTATTGTTATTATTGAACGTACCGTGCGATCGTTTAAATGATGATTTAGAGTTGGCGGCATTTCTTTGTACGGTTGCCCAGAATGCTAATTGAATGATGGAAAAAATTTGAGGTTATGGTAAACTATGTGTTAACAGTCAGTAGTGCCAATCTAATTTTAAATTCAAAGCCTACTCTAAATCATGTTATAAATGATCGCACGGTACTTGTATATTTAATATGTCTGTAGATATTTAATCTGTCTCTACATATTTAATCTGTTTAATAAGTCCCTTTTACATTTCAATTCCCTTATACTGTCTGATTTCAGGCCAAGGACGCATATTAGAGAAATCACATGTCTGGAAGGGTTTGAATTCTCTAGAGAAGTCTAGATTAGTAATAATTAAGTTGGAAATGTTCAACTTGTTTAATAGAATTAATTTAGAAATTACGTATAAATTCTGAGAGGAAGTATGTTAAACATTAGTTGAGGATTGTAACTAATTAATCAACATAATTATTAATTTATGTTATTTATGCCCGGTATTATAAAACGTTTTATTCCCTAAATAAAATTTGCTTTAGGAATAAATTAATTTATTTCAAAGATTTCGGTATTATAAACACAAAATAACTTTCTTTAGCTAATAAATCTCCTCAGTAAATTATTTGTTTGTTTTTCTACCAAGTAAATGTTATTCTCTAAATAATTTGACAGTTAAAAGTCAAAAGTGTTATATTATTATAACTACTTTAGATTCGTAATTTTATATATTATGTTTAAAGTGTGCAAACTATAAGAAGCGTAAGCTTATTTTCTCAAATTCAAATAATTTCGAAATTGAATTTATCTTACTTTAGAATCTACTACTTATATTTATTAATTTTATTACGGATATCATGTCTACCATATCATTCGTGTTAGATTTAAGTTCGCTTACAGTATCTTTCCTGACAGTGATTAATTTGAAACACGAGGAATTCTAAGGCGTCGAAGACCTAAAGTTATTCAAGTCAAAAGCAACCCGTTGACATAACCAGGGATTTTTATACATATGCATACGCTTGCTTCATTTAAATTAGTTCCATTTGAAGCTTTAAACGAGGGCTTTCCACTCCTAGATTAAGCATGAAGTAATATTTGGAGTTTAGAAAAGCCTGAAAATTTTAACTGTACAGGGAAGATTTTTTTAAGTGTACATATTTCGATGCATGCGTTGTAAAATTTGAAGCATTTATTGCTTAATATATATACGCTGCAAATTTTCAGACGTTCGTCGATTCTTCAATGTGAAGTTTCGAAAGAGAATTTCCACTCCCAGACTAAGCATGAAGTAAAATTTCGAGTTTAGAAAAGCCTGAAAATTTGGTTTGGTCGCGTAGCGCGAAGCGCGGAGCGACCAAACCAAATTTTCAGGCTTTTCTAAACTCGAAATTTTACTTCATGCGCCACGCGTATTAAACACTGAAAACACAGAAATATTGTGAACAATAGAACTTCACTTGAAATCAGTGTCTTATACGCGTCGCGCATGAAGTAAAATTTCGAGTTTAGAAAAGCCTGAAAATTTGGTTTGGTCGCTCCGCGCTTCGCGCTACGCGACTAAACCAAATTTTCAGGCTTTTCTAAACTCGAAATTTTACTTCATGCTCAGCTGGGAGTGGAAAACTCTCGTTTAAGTCTTTTATAATTTCTAATAAGCTTTCTTTTTCTTGTTCTGTGAAATTCTGTCCTATTCCACGGTTAATCTCCATAATTATAAGGAATTATACTAAACTTCTAATTTGATTTACAATTCAATTTAAAATATTGACAATTCAATTTTAAAAATTAGTGGTTTCAGCTATCGCCATAATGAAAATGTACAATTTACGCAGTTTAACGCAGATTAACCTATGTGTCTTTGTGCATATTTGTGATTCATGTTTTGTGTCTTACATTTTAGTTATATGTTTTTGGCTCTACATTGTAAATGGCTTGTCCGTTAATAAAGAATTATTATTATTATTTCTAAAATTGCTATTTATTTGGTAGGTTTGCTTTATAATACGCAATTTTATTTACCCATTAGTTTACTACCCAAATAAATTTACTCCGCAAATAGTAAACTAATGATTTATTAATCGTTTATAATACCGGGCATCAATGTAATAAATTAAATAAAATAATGATGCTACTACGTCTGTGTCTGTACTCATAATTTCAAATTTCAATAAAAGAAAAGTAAGAGACAATCAAATTGTAAGAGATATGGATTGCAATAAATATCATAATAGGCAGACAAACCATCAATCAATAGTCCAATTTGTATTTATGTGGTTATGATAATAAATATATCATAAAATATAACTATCGAATTTATCATATAGAATTTCATGTATTTCAATTATATGTGAAACTAGAAGATATATTTGTAAATAGTGCATTAAAGTATTGTGAATACAGCTGAAACAAAACAAAAAAGAAAAACATGATTGTATTGCACTAAAAAAGACTGTTATTCCTTACTTCACTTTTTATTTGTATCGTTAGATGTACATTTCGGACACAAAGTGCTCATTATCAATAACAAACAGTTTGTTATTGATAATGAGCACTTTGTGTCTCGAAATGTACATCTAACGATACAAATAAAAAGTGAAGTATGGAATAACAGTCTTTTTTAGTGTAATAATCACTTCACGTAAACTCAAAAACATACAATTATGATTATATTGTATTATGGACTTATCACTTCACGTAAACTCAAAACAATACAGTTGTATTATGGAATTGAAATTGATCTTCAAAATGATAATTTATAAGAATATTTATTAAATTAAATAATATCCAAGTCGTAACTGAATAGATTTTGTCTAGACCAGCAAATTAAAAAAAAGTCTGTACGAATCTAAGGATTTGGTATAGAAATTATTTCCTTACTGTGCTTTTTTTTGCTTTAAATTTTGTTATTAATAGTCACATAGTTTTTTTTTTAAAGTGTTGATTTACTTAAATTTTTGATAACGAAACATCAAAAAATAAAGTTAATCAACTTCATAGAAAAAAAAAAAAACTATGGGGCTCTTGATAGAAATTATTTCTACTTTGTAAGAAGCTAAGAGAAACCCAAATAATGGAAATAGTAAGAAAATGTTAAGGAAGAATTTTTTGTGCTCCAATCTTTCAAATTGTCTTTGCTTTGGAAAACTCAAATGTATTTTTTTTGTCTTCTTCTCAATTTTTGAGTTCGTATGATCAGTATATTAAAGTATAGATCTTTCATATACTGAGCGAGCATACGAACTCAAAAATTGAGAAGAAGACAAAAAAATACATTTGAGATTTCCACAGCAAAAACAATTTGAAAGAAAAATAAAACAAAAATCATCAAAAAACTTTAAATTTACCACATGACGAAAATCTTATAGATTAAATACAAATCTTAACACATTTTATGAATTGATGTAATGATTATTCTATAAAATAATGGATTTAGATGCTGTATCGGCTTGGTGTTCAATAAAAGAATTATTTCTGAACACAAATAAATGCAAAGTAATCACTTTCAGCCGAATTAAAAATACAATGTGTAATAATTATCTTATAAATGGCACACCACTGGAGCGAGTGACGTTAATAAAAGATCTCGGAGTGTTCTTCGAACAGTCATTGTCATTTAGGGCGCACATACTGTCTATCGCCAACAAGGCTTACAAAATGTTAGGATTTATTGTCAGGATTACACCTGACTTTAATATTGACACATTTAGAATTTTATATTTAACATTAGTACGTCCCCATTTAGAACACGACGCAACTGTTTGGTATTCACACCAACAATATCTTATTAATGCATTGGAAAGGGTACAAAATAAATTCCTGCGGATTGTAGGATTCAAAATGAGCATCAATTATTCAGATTTGGGTTACAAATTGCTCAGGCTCAATTTAAATATAGAAACATTACTTTTTTCGGAGAAATGTAGTCGACATGTGCTTTTTATATAAAATTCTAAATGGGTACATTAACTGTTCATCTCTCTTACGAGCACTGGACTTCTGGCATAAGCGCGGAGGATCATTGACGAGATCTAGAGTTTTATTTAGGGAAAAAAATCATAGAACTGCGTACGGTGGCAATAATCCTTTGTCCAGATTAATGCATTCGGCCAACTGTTTGCTCTCATCCCCGAATTTCGATCCATTTGCGAACAATTTTTTATGTTTTCGAAGAGCACTGGTAGTCATTAATCTGGATAAAACTTTTTAAGATTATGTTAGAATTAGCAATGTAGTTATCATAACGTATGTGTGTAGTCATTCTGCGGCTCTTAAACTTTTGTTATTTCTTATTTTGTATTATTTCAATGTTAAAGAGGTATCTCGTGGATAAATAAATAAATAAATAAAATGTCGATGATAACTTGTAATGGCAATTTTACATGTGAAATGTCACATTTGTGAAAAATTTCAGTGATGATCAGTGGCGACTTGTGAGAATTTTTGGTTAGTGGGGCTGCAGGTATAAACAAGAAGGAATTTTTCTTATTTTGGGGCATTCATTTTTTTTAATGAGCGCGTGTTTATAACCCTTGATAAGCATGAAGTAAGATTTCGACCTTAGAAAAAGTTTGGTCGCGTAGCGCGAAGCGCGGAGTTTCTGTAAATTACTTTTATTAAATTGAGCAAAGTTGTTACCTTTTTCTTAAAATAAATTTTAACGACTTGTGTTCGGATTGACTTAGGCGTTTATTTGTTAGCTTTGGTTAATTTTAGTATTCATTTTCAAAGTTTCGAAAATTTTTAATGTATATCCAAAAAATTGTTTCGGTAATTTTAAAAATGTTTATACATTTTTAAATTTTTCAGTTATTCTGAATTTCCCCGAGTTTTTTTATTGATTTTTAAAATGTTGAGGGTTTTCATGAATTTCCTAAACTTTCGTTAATTTTCAGGAATTTTCACAATTTGTGTTAATATTCAAAATCTTGACATTTTTTCGTGAATTTTCAACGTTTTTAGTCAATTTTACAAAATCTAAACGCTCTTCCTGAATTTCTAAGATTTCCGTTATTTTTTAAAATTACGACGGTTTTCGTGAAATCCAAAGATTTTTGATAATTTTAAAAATCTAGACGCCTATTATGAACTTTTTAAGATTTTAAATCTTTTAAATCAAGAATTTCCAAGATTTTTACCGTCAACTGTCATTATTTATTATGAACCACCAAATTCTGGCTTTTCTCAACTCGAAATTTTACTTCATATGCCGCCCGCATAAACACACTAATTATTTTTAAGTTTAAAATATTTAAAACATTTTTTTAACTGTCATTTTTTAAAACAAAAAGCACTATTATTTTTTTTACTCTCAAACCGTCAACTGTCATTTTGACCATTAGACTGTCAATCGGTATTTTTTTGCAGTCAAGCATCAATTATATAAAAAAATACAAATTCTGGCTTTTCTCAACTCGAAATTCATACTTCATGCGCCACCCGCATAAACACACTAATTATTTTTAAGTTTAAAATATTTAAAACATTTTTTTAACTGTCATTTTTTAAAACAAAAAGCATTATTATTTTTTTACTCTCAAACCGTCAACTGTCATTTTGACTATTAGACTGTCAATCGGTATTTTTTGCAGTCAAGCATCAATTATATAAAAAAAATAAAACAACCGTCTGTTACCGCTATCAACTGTTTTTTTTAAGTGTAAAAATTGTCAACTGTATTTTTTTACTGTCAAATCGTCAACTATAATTTTTTTTGAACTTTCAATTCTGAATATTGATTGTCGACTGTTATTTTCTAATGTCGACAGTCAAGTGTCATCTTTTATTGAAATTCGCGGGATTTTTTTTACGTTTCATCATTTTTCGGCATTTTCCTACATTTCAACCACGAGATATTAATTGAGGTTTATAATGTTAAGAAATATTAAAATTATAGTCAAAAACTGTTAACAACGTGACACAATGTCGCCATTGTTGCAAACAATTAAAATTGATCAATTGATTTTTCACAATTATTAATAATTCATAATATTTTGAACATTTTTGACGTTTTATTACTTTTTTCGACATCTTCCACAATTTTCGTAAATTTCAACTTTTTGACATTTTTGACAATTCTCGCATATTTCAACTTTTTCTTTAAGTTTCATTACTATTTAACTTGTTCCACAATTTTCGCTAATTTCAACAATCGTTTGACATTTCTTTACATTGCGACATTTTGTACATTTTTTTGACAAATCTCACATGTTTTAATTTTTTTGATATTCCATCACTTTTCGACTTTCTTTACAATTTTCGTAAATTTCAACATTGATTTGACATTTCATCACCTTTTCGTCTCTTTCCACAATTTTTAACGCCCATGTTTAACAGAAATAATCAATTTGCAGTTAAAAAAATTACATTTTATTATCTTGTCCGACGTTAAGATTGACAGGATATTTATTTAATTCGTTAATTATTCCCTAACAGGATATTTATTTAAGTCGTTAATTATTCCCTAACAAGTGTTTTCCACTCCCAGACTAAGCATGAAGTAAAATTTCGAGTTGAGAAAAGCCCGAAGAATTTGGATTTTCAAAGTTTCGAAAATTTTTAATGTATATCCAAAAAATTGTTTCGATAATTTTACAAATGTTTATACATTTTTAAAATTTTCAGTTTTTCAGAATTTTCCCGGGTTTTTTTTATTGATTTTTAAAATTTTGAAGGTTTTCATGAATTTCCTAAACTTTCGTTAATTTTCAGGAATTTTCACAATTCTTGTTAATATTCAAAATCTCGACATTATTTCGTGAATTTTCAACGTTTTTAGTCAATTTTACAAAATCTAAACGCTCTTCGTGAATTTCTAAGATTTCCGTTATTTTTTAAAATTACGACGGTTTTTGTGAAATCCAAAGATTTTTGATAATTTTAAAAATCTAGACGCCTATTATAAACTTTTTAAGATTTTAAATCAAGAATTTCCAAGATTGTTACTGTCAACTGTCATTATTTATTATGAACCACCAAATTCTGGCTTTTCTCAACTCGAAATTTTACTTTATGCGCCACCCGCATAAACACACTGATTATTTGTTAAGTTTAAAATATTTAAAACAAATTTTTATTACAGATTGTCACTTTTCGACATACTTCAAAATGTTGTCAAATTTCAATATTTCTTGACATTTCATCACTTTTTGACATTGTTTTCTTAAAATATGTATATATAACTTGTAAAATATTTTTCTGTATTACTCCTTGAGAATGACGATAAGTCGAAACTAGTCGGAGAGAATAAAAAAAATAGTAGTATAACAAACCAAGTGACTTTTATTTAATTATCAATATTGTAAACATGTTTCATCAAGTGATTAATGAGAACCAAATTTTAGATATTGTTTCAACATTTTTTCAAATTTAAACATTTCATAGTTTTTTTTGACTATTTTGGATTTATTTAAAATTTTGGCAAATTTCAACATTTTTACCTTGACATTTCATCACCTTTCCATGCTTTGCGCACCACTGACAGACCATACAATTTTAGATAAGACAATAAACTCTATTATTATTATATTTTGCCCCCCCCCTAATGTAAATGATTCTGCGGGCGCCTATAAGAAAAAAGTGAATTTGGTCTAGAAAAACAAAAACAAAGCGTTCTTGAAATAAAACACGTGTCATTTTATTGGGCATAAAAAGTTGCCATAAGAATGTTTTTTTTAGTTTGGTTATAACTTTAAAAACAAATGTGTTACAGTAACTTTATTAAAACGACATTTTATCAACTTCCGGTTATAGAGCGGAAACGGTTGAAGATAGATCAATTTTCTTTCCCTCGTTGATTAAAACACGAACAGGTGACCCTGGCTCGCGAAAACGGTTGTTCAATATTTTTTCAAATAAAAACGTTTTCCATATGTGGCACCTCCAAAATGCACAACCCTGTACACTTATAAATAGTAGTGATTATGAAAATAATAGTCTATGCAATATCAGAGAATGGTGCAATGGGGAATACCCGTACTCATTCAAATTACAGGTGTTACCATCCAGACGAAATGTCGCCCCCCCAAATATGGCCCCGAAACTCAATTAGTATACAGCACTAACGATTGGGGAAGGTTATTTGACATTTGCCAATGCAGACGCTACGTCGGGGGTGGTGTGAGAGGGCGTCGTCTGCGTACACGACCTTGTCCCTAACCTACCATAACCGATATCTGGCTATGCCGACAAGGAAGGGTACGAAGGGAAAAGGAAAGGAAGGGATGGAATGGAATGGGAGACATCGCAACCTCCCGCACTAGTAGACGCGCCGGGAAGCGTCTAACCGCCCCACCCACGATTCCAAGCTCGTACAAGGGGGATGGGAAATGGGACCCGATTTGTGATACTGACGAATCACCTCAACCCTATCTCGCTCTCCCGGATTTCCACCGCCCTGGCTAGACACCCATCCCCCCTAGTCCCATTATTACGTGCCCGCTCACCGTGAATTACAATTTTTCCACACGACCTTGAAAGAATCGAAACGTCCACACCTGGATTTGCACGTAGAAAGATGTAAATAGCCAAAGTGAAATTATATAGGAGAGCATTTTCCCGAAATTCCTGGCCGGACGCCAAAGCCGGGGAATAAACAAGGAATATATTGGGTGAGGCCCAGGGTCGTCGAAAGCGAACGCTGTAATGAAAGCGAAAGGAAAATCGATAGGCACAGTCTCGCGCTTTCCGCCAATTCCGCCCTGTCTGGGTAACTTTGCCATGTCTGGACGGTTTTGTATCCCCCCAGCGAAAAAAATGCGGGCGGCCCCCCCGACGGCTTAATAAACGGCGGGCCGTTCAATTACTTCAAATATCCCAGACGCAATTAGTGGACATAACGATTAATATTTACCGACTTTAATAATCCGCTATTACAAGTTTTGCTACGCTTGGGCGCCGTCTGAGCTTTATTACCGATTTATTTAGCTGTCTAGATGATGAATTAAGATAAATCCGGATATAAGACGAAACCACTACATATTCATAAGAATAGATTAACGATTAATACAAAATAAAAATTATAGCATTCCATTTAAACTAAGGAAGTTGGTGTTAACTTCCGGTATAATCGGAAGTCAAACAATCTCGTAAATATTTTTATTGAAAAGAACACACTCGATTACATAAAATTTAAATATCACTAACTTATTAAGATTAAATAATTTACTTCAGATATGTAATTACGTTCAATTAAACTTTTTGAGTATTCAAATATTTGTATTATTTGATGTTAGAAAATGCCCAATATATTATCTAACTCTAAATAATTCAAAAATTTAAATACATAGTTTAATTATTTGAAATGTATTATTATAAACTACATGTAACAAATAAATTATAATCCGCGTTGTAATTTTTATGCATAGTGAAATTCAGGAGAGATGTCCTATGACTCATTGATGTGGAATGTGTGGTTCAAATTTTTTAGAAAGTATGTCGACAGTTGTAACTGCAAAGTTTTTTCCTAGTTGTGTCAAATTTTGACGTTACATGGCAATATCATACTGTTTAGGTCGCGAGTATATTAGTGTTCTTTCTTTTAGAAAAGCTTTAAATCATAATTTCTTGTGATTTTTGTCTTTTAAATATACATAGCTCAATTACGTGCTGTTGATTTTTAAATATTCGTTGTTTTCTTAAGAAAGGTCAATTTAAACGAGTGTTTTCCACTCCCAGGTTAAGCATGAAGTAAAATTTCGAGTTTAGAAAAGCCTGAAAATTTGGTTTGGTTGCGTAGCGCGAAGCGCGGAGCGGCCAAACCAAATTTTCAGGCTTCTCTAAACTCGAAATTTTACTTCATGCGCCACGCGTATAAAACACTGATTTCAAGCGAAGTTTACTCGTTCACAATATTTCAGGGCTTTCAGTGTTTAATGCGCGTGACGCATGAAGTAAAATTTTGAGTTTAGAAAAGCCTGAAAATTTGGTTTGGCCGCTCCGCGCTTCGCGCTACGCGACCAAACCAAATTTTCAGGCTTTTCTAAACTCGAAATTTTACTTCATGCTTAGTCTGGGAGTAGACAACACTCGTTTTACATTGAACTCTTTAAAAAAAGCGTATGCATTTGTATACCTAATAAAAAATTCACTGTACGTATACTTAAAAGAAAAATAATTCGATGACCACTTGCCAAATCTACTGAATTATTACCGATTTATTTAGCTGTCTAGATGATGAATTAAGATAAATCCGGATATAAGACGAAATCTTTACATATTCATAAGAATAGATTAACGCTTAATATAAATATGATTACCCCTATACAAAATAACAATTATAGCATTTAATTTAAGCTAAGGAAGTTGGTGTTAACTTCCGGTATAAT
Source organism: Philonthus cognatus (assembly GCA_932526585.2). NCBI lineage: Eukaryota > Metazoa > Arthropoda > Insecta > Coleoptera > Staphylinidae > Philonthus > Philonthus cognatus. The sequence goes on along the minus strand of OW052247.1, from coordinate 48,029,254 downwards.
CGGAAGTCAAACAATCTCGTAAATATTTTTATTGAAAAGAACACACTCGATTACATAAAATCGATTATTCGAATATTTAAATATCACTAACTTATTAAGATTAAATAATTTACTTCAGATATGTAATTACGTAGAATTAAACTTTTTGAGTATTCAAATATTTGTATTATTTAATGTTAGAAAATATATTATCTAACTCTAAATAATTCAGAAATTTATATACATAGTTTAATTATCTATAATATATTATTATAAACTACATGTAACAAATAAATTATAATCCGGGTTGTAATTTAAATGTGTTACTATGTATAGTGAAATTCAGGAGAGATGTCCTATGACTCATTGATGTGGAATGTGTGGTTCAAATTTTTTAGAAAGTATGTGACAGTTGTAACTGCAACAATTTTTCGTAGTTGTGTCAAATTTTGACTTTACATGACAACGTCATACTGTTTAGGTCGCGAGTATATTAGTGTTCTTTCTTTTAGAAAAGCTTTGAATCATAATTTCGTGTGAATTTTTTCTTTTAAATATACATATCTCAATTACGTGTTGTAGATTTTTAAATATTCGTTGTTTTCTTAAAAGACATCAATTTGAAGTTTAAACGAGTGTTTTCCACTCTCAGGTTAAGCATGAAGTAAAATTTCGAGTTTAGAAAAGCCTGAAAATTTGGTTTGGTCGCGTAGCGCGAAGCGCGGAGCGGCCAAACCAAATTTTCAGGCTTTTCTAAACTCGAAATTTTACTTCATGCGCCACGCGTATAAAACACTGATTTCAAGCGAAGTTTACTCGTTCACAATATTTCAGGGCTTTCAGTGTTTAATGCGCGTGGCGCATGAAGTAAAATTTCGAGTTTAGAAAAGCCTGAAAATTTGGTTTGGCCGCTCCGCGCTTCGCGCTACGCGACCAAACCAAATTTTCAGGCTTATCTAAACTCGAAATTTTACTTCATGCTTAGTCTGGGAGTGGAAAACACGCGTTTTAAATTGAACTCTTTAAAAAAAGCGTATGCATTTGTATACCTAATACAAAATTCACTGTATGTATACTTTAAAGAAAAATTCGATGACCACTTGCCAAATCTACTGAATTATTACCGATTTATTTAGCTGTCTAGATGATGAATTAAGATAAATCCGGATATAAGACGAAACCGCTACATATTCATAAGAATAGATTAACGCTTAATACAAATATGATCACCCCTATACAAAATAAAAATTATAGCATTTCATTTAAACTAAGGAAGGTGGTGTTAACTTCCGGTATAATCGCAAGTCAAACAATCTCGTAAATATTTCTATTGAAAAGAACACATTCGATTACATAAATGCTAAAAATCTCATTACAATACATTAATTAAAAGTCCATATAATTTTAATGTGCGGTTTCGGTGGGATACCCTGTATAAATTATTGGCAACGCTGACAAATTCATGATAAATTTTAAAAATGATTGAAAATTCATGATAAATTTTGATAATCAACGAACTTCTTGGAAACAAAACGGTCTCGATTTTAAAATTTAAGGAAAATCTTGAAAAATTCATGATAATGCCGTAAAAAAGCGAAACTAGTCGAGTAAATAGAAACAAATAGTGAAACAAACCAAGTGTTTTTAATTTATCCTTTAATATTACTAGAGTTTAGTTAATTTTTCAAATCGACCATTTCTTGTGAATTTTCAACGTTTTATTCAATTGTAAAAAAACTAATCTTGGTCAATTTCCAAGATGTCCGTTAATTTTTGAAATTCCGACAGTTTTCGTGAAATCCAAAGATTTTTGATAATTTTCAAAATCTAGACTTTGGAAATTATCAAAAATCTTTGGATTTCACGAAAACTGTCGGAATTTCAAAAATTAACGGACATCTTGGAAATTGACCAAGATTAGTTTTTTAAGAATTTAATAAAACGTTGAAAATTCATAAAAAATGGTCGATTTAAAAAATTAACTAAACTCTAGTAATATTAAAGGATAAATTAAAAACACTTGGTTTGTTTCACTATTTGTTTCTATTTACTCGACTAGTTTCGCTTTTTTACGGCATTATCAAGAGTGGATTACAGAAACTCCAGTATCACAATTTGTAAAATTTAGGAAATTCATAAAAACGGTCAGAATTTTGAAAATTAACAAACATCTTGGAAATTCACAAAAACTGGAAAATTGACGAAAAGTATTATATTATTGCTATTATTAGGTTAAGTTGATCGAAACAATAAAATATTTGTCCTACAGAAAAAATGCTTTAGGATCCTTGTGGGTTTAAAACCAAAAGAAAGCTGTAAAGGCCGTTTTGCTGCTCTGAATATAGTTACAACTCCCGGCTTATATATCTTATCGTGTTTGTTATATATCTATGATCGGATAGCCTCTTATACTTATCACGAGGATATCCACAACTACAATACTAGAAATAACAAAAATATATACCTTCCGAGATGTCATTTGTCTAAAACAACCAAGAGTTTTAAAATTCTTTCAATAAAATTTTATAATCACTTACTGAGACAAATTAGAACTTTACCAAGAAAAAAATTCAAAGATTCAATTCAAAAGATACTAATAAAATCCGAATTATACAGCATAAGTGGTTACTTTGAAATCGATTTGAATAATACTTAAGAATTTTAACCCATCATTCATTGTGTATGTAATTATTCACTTGTCACTTATAATTTAATCTATCTGTTCTGTCCCCATATACATTTTATCTTAATTTTAATCTGTTTGTTATGTCCCCACATACATTTTGTCCTAATTTTACACATATTATTTTTTTTATTCCCATATATTTTAATACAATAGACATATTTTTATATACTTGATCAGATATTTAGTTTTAGTTTATAATTATATAGATAATTTTAATCATTAAGTATACTTTATATATCTCGTGTTCGACAAAGCCAAATATGTATTTACCTTATTTTTGGAAATAAACATTATTATTATTATTATTATTAAAAAAATATGTCAAGTGATCTCTGATTAAAAAGAAAAAATCCCTTTCTAATGATGACATAGCCAACTAAGGTTTTCATTTTTAAAAAAATGTTTTTTATTTATTTATTTATTTATTTATTTATTTATTTATTAACGGAATCTCCATTTTATTACATAAGTACATATACATATTGTAATATATGATAAAAATAACAAAAAACATAAAAATCATATAAAGAATTACATTGAATTATAACCGACTAAGACTACTGAACAAAAATAACAAAAACTATATAAAGAGTAACAATGATTACAGCCAACAAATTATTATGTTGGTTTCTGTTATTTATTAAAAACTAATGTCGACACAAAAAATCTAATAAAATTTAATTATTTAGCGTAAAGTTATCTTAAGCTTTGTACGCTATAATTTTATTCGATCTCTTTAACCGAGAAAAATCGATTTAAAAAAATCGACAATTTTCACATTTTTTAAATATTTGTTTAATATATTATATTATTTAATATTCAGCTTCGTAAAACTGAATGATGACATAGCCAAGTAAGATTTCCATTTTTGAAAAAATGTTAGTTTGTGTTATTTCTCAAAAACTAATGTCGATAGAAAAAAAAGGATTAAATTTTATTATTAAGCGTAATGTTATCTGAAACGCTGTAATTTATATCTCTTCTTATAACCGAGAAAAATCGATTTAGAAAAATTGACAATTTTCACATTTTTTAAAATATTTTTTTAATATATTATATTAATTAATATTCAGCTCGTAAAACTGTACTACTTTCCCTATTTAACTGTTTCTCTATCTCTTATAGTTTCGGAGATCCCCATAGAGAACGTGAAAAGAAAACTCACCGTGTATAATTGTTTATTAAATTAAAAAAAAAACTAATTAAAATTAGTTTCATCAGTTTTTCAATAAACAAAATCACAAAAATATTTATTTAAAATAAAAAATAAAAGTCATAAGTTATACATCCAGTATTTAAAATGTCGATACTATAAAAATTGGTAAAAATGTCGAAAAGTGATAAAATGAGAATTTATTGGTGGACATATTAGATTTGTTTATTAAATAGGCAGTATGTTTTTAACTTTAATCGTGCCTGGTTTTATGAAACGATTTATTCCCTAAATAAAATGTACTTTAGAATAAAATTAATTTATTCCAAAGATTTTAGTATTATAAACACAAAATAACTTTATTTGGCTAATAAATCTCCTCAGTAAATTATTTGTTTGTTTTTCTACCAAGTAAATTTTATTCTCTAAATATTTTGACAGTTAAAAGTCAAAAGTGTATTATATCGTATGTTCAATAAAAAAAGCCTCTAGAGTGCCATGATTTAATTTTTTTTTAAATTTAAGTTGGCTACACCCTTTAGGAATTGTCATATTAAACGTCAGACATAATAATTATAATGTCTAATTTCAGAGTTGCCAACCAACATTTTATTCCATGGCACTCTTGAGGTTTTCTTTTATTAAACATACTATATTATTATAATTATTTTAGATTCTACTATCATGTCCACCATTTCATCCATGTCAGATTTAAGTTCGCTTATAGTATCTTTCCTGACTGACAGTGATTATTTCTAATTCTAATTCTAAGGCGTCAAAGTCCTTGAGTATTTCAAGTCAGAAGCAACCAGTTGACATAAATAAGGATTTTTATACATGTGCATACGCTTTTTATAAATTAGTTCTATTTGAAGCTTTAAACGAGTGCTGTCCACTCCCAGAATAAGCATGAAGTAAAATTTCGAGTTTAGAAAAGCCTGAAAATTTGGTTTGGTCGCGTAGCGCGAAGCGCGGAGCGACCAAACCAAATTTTCAGGCTTTTCTAAACTCGAAATTTTACTTCATGCGCCACACGTATTAAACACTGAAAACACTGAAACATTGTGAACAAGTGAACTTCACTTGAAATCAGTGGCTAGTACACGTGGCGCATGAAGTAAAATTTCGAGTTTAGAAAAGCCTGAAAATTTTGTTTGGTCGCTCCGCGCTTCGCGCTACGCAACCAAACCAAATTTTCAGGCTTTTCTAAACTCGAAATTTTACTTCATGCTTAGCCTGGGAGTGGAAAACAATCGTTTAAGTCTTTTATAATTTCTAATAAGCTTTAGTTTTCTTGTTCTGTGTAATTCTGTCCTATTTTACGGTTATTCTCCATAATTATAAGGAACTATACTAAATTTCTAATTTGATTAACAATTCGAATTGAAAGATTGACAATTCAATTTTAAAAATTGGTGATTCCAGCTACCCCACAATGAAAATGTTTGATTTCGGTCGGTAGTATACTAATTAAATTATTTATTTCTAGAATTGCTATTTATTTGGTAGGTTTGTTTAATAGTTTACTACGTAAATAAATTTACTCCACAAATAGTTATCTAATGATTATTAATCGTTTATAATACCGGGCATCAGTGTTTTATACGTTTCGTCAGGCTTTTCTCAACTCGAAATTTTACTTCATGCCTAATCTGGGATTGAAAAATAATTAATAGTTTTTCAAGAAAATCTTGGAAATTCACAAAAACTGGAAAATTTAGGAAAATTTTAAAAATTAACGGAAATCTAAAAAATTCAGGGGTTTTAAAAATTAAAGCTAATCTTGGGAAAGTTATGAAAAGCGTTAAAGAAACTTTGGAAATTTATTGAAAATTCTCGAAACTTCGAAAATTAACCAAAATCTTGTAAATTCATAAAAACCGTCGACATTTTTGAAATTAACGGAGTCACGAAAAATTGCCAATAATTTAAAAATAATATCTAATTTTTAATTAAATAAAAAAAATAATTGAAATTTTCTTAATCAGATTTTAAACAAAAACAAAATCATAAAAATATTTGTACAAGATTTAAAATATTAGGTAATAACTTATGATATGTCAATTATTTTCACCTAAAACGTCAAAATACACAATCTGTTTGTGTCTGGAAAGGCAAGTTTATTTTTTATAAAAGCAATTGAATAATGAATAAATACACTTTAAATTTGATTAGGAAAATCTTATGGAAACTCATTAGGAATTGTAAATTTACCGACTTTATTAATTACCATTAATTCAGTAAATTTGTGAATCAAAACCGCTTTACCGATAATTTGCCGGGATATCATATGGTTGTTTTAGGGGTTAATTCATTAAATACATGGATAAAATATTAGCATTTAAAGATTTACCTCTATCGTGGGTCCCCACTACTTGATTAAGCATGAAGAAAAGTTTAAAGTTTAGAAAAGCCTGAAAATTTGGATTTGCCAGGGCGCCTCGCTTCGCTCGCGCCCTGACAATGCAAAACTATACCCAACGTTCCATTTAAAAAAAATTAAATATTTAAGGCCAAAAAGTAACTTTGACCCTTCAGTGAGACACCCTGTATTGCGATTTGCCGTAAATTATCGGTAAACCTTTTTTGATTTCTAAATGACCGGTAATTAAAAATATTTCATGTTGAATTTTCAATAAAATACACTAACTAATAAAGTAACTTTGACCCTTCAGTGAGACACCCTGTATTGCGATTTGCCGTAAATTGTCGGTAAACATCTTTTGATTTCTAAATTTACCGAATTACCGGTAATTAAAAAAATTGTTAAATATACAATCCCTCTGAGACCGACCACGAGGCAGAAAAAAAACACGAATTTCATGTTGAATTTCAATAAAATACATTAACTAAAATTCTATACATGAGTTTTATTTCCTGAGAATTAAAAAAAAAAAATTACCATATCAGATTTTTCGGAAATTCTGAAAACGGCAGAATATACATTTTCTTGAAATATTCTGGGCTTTGCATTTATTAGATACAAAATCGTAGGTCTTATATAATGGATTTGGCACAAAAAGGTTTCGTTGGCAGCACAAAATGCACGATAAATTTTAGGCTAGACGACGTTATGCATTGTGAAAATGACAAAGCACTCTTGACTTCACTGATATAAACAACTTTCCCCGGGAAATATTTGACAAATCAGGAACTTTAGTTTTATTTCGATCATTTTAAAGAACAAATGAAAAAAACAGCTTTAAACAATAACATTTTTTGGATATTATACAAGAGACTAATTTATTCCATTCAATTCAATTTATTTATTTAGCAAAAGACATGTACAGTTTTCACACGTATCGCATTTGTCATACAGATTAGAAACAATAACATATAGCATATAAACGATTACATAATGAGTTTAATTAGGAATAAAGACACGTTAAATATGAGATGAGTAGTTAAACATCATCCTGCACAAATTCCGAGACTGAATAATATGCTTTCTCGATAAGCAGTTCCTTTAGCTTGCGCTTAAATTGCTTCATATTTTTAATTATATTGGGCAATTTGTTATACAAAGTGACACACCTATAATATGGGCTTTGCTTATACAGTGTTGTGTTATGTAGAGGTATTGATATATTATCTAGGTGTCTAGTAGCGAATGATTTATTGAAACATCTGTTTGTAGAAAACTTACTTTTATGCTGATACACATACAGACATACATACAGACAGAAGCAATATATATATATATATATATATATATATATATATATATATATAATATAATCAGATGCCCTGTCTACCCTTAGGGTGTAGGGTGATATATATATATATATATATATATATATAACGAATAAAATGTTAGGATTTTCAAGTTTTTAAAAAGGAGCGACAGTGTCTTTTAGAACGAGAAAATGTTATCCTCCTTATAAGTTGCTTTTGCAATCTGAAAAGACGTATTGTTTCGGAAGAACCCCCCGAGATAATTAACCCGCATCTCATATAACTATTAACATAAGCATAGTAGAATGTTAACAAACCTTGCCTATTAACTGCGCCCCTTATTAATAAAACCGCAAAGCTTGCTGACCTGAGTTTACTACTTATTTTGTTTATGTGCTCACTCCATTTAAGTGTTGGTGTTAAGAGGACACCTAAGAAATTTTCATTTTCCAATGCTTTTATTTCAATATCATTAATAGTTCAGTTTGAAATTTGTTCGTAATTATGACTTTTCGGGTTTCTAAACTGAATGTAACCTGACTTGTCAGAACTTAACACCAGCTTCTTTATCCTGCACCATGAGTAAAAAATATTGGTATAAATGAAATTGCCAATTCTTGGTTGCAGAATACTTCAAACATTAAAAGTGCGATTCTTTTCGCAATCTACAACAAGTTAGTGTTACAAAGACTCTTTGTAAGACTAACTTGTTGTAGATTGCGAAAAGAATCGCACTTTTAATGTTTAAAAAATATTGATTAATTGACAAGATGTATTATTGGCGGAATTAGTGGTGTTTTCACTAATTATTCGTGACGTATCGTCAGCATATTTATATAATGTAACATTTGGCAGAATACTGAGTGCAGAATTCAAATCGTTTATGAAAATCACAAATAAAAAAGGTGCTAACATTGATCCCTGAGGAGTGCTTTACTTTTCAGTTAAGCTTCAATTAACGAATAATTTTATAAGCTAATACCAACCAACTTACTGTTGTCACCAAAGAATACGGTATAGAAATTATTATGCTAAACTCAAATTTTTACTCCATTCTTAATCACGAAAAGGAAACATTCGTTAGAAGCTTTAAATTGGTAAAATCAATGAATGCCTGAAAAAATGACTGTGTAGGTAGGTATACATCGGGATACGGTATAGGTAAACTTAAAAAAAAAACTTCCCCGTATAAAATGTGTTCTGTTCTACAGGATATGAAACATAATTCTATTATTAACAAATAACTATGATGATTGCCCTTGCCTATACTTTACTGAGTAAACTGAGTAAAAGATAGTTTGCCTGCATTTCTGCTGAGTGCACCATATTGCATCAAATCAATTTATAACATAATGCCTATTAGCAAATGTAATATTTCTGTTTTTATATACAAAATACTGAATATATAACTGTTACTTGTAGTCTGATAATGACAAGTTAAAGTTGTAGAAACTATAGTCACAATAAAATAACCTTAGTTATACAAACAAAGTTTAAGTGTCTTATTTATGTCTGAATATATAAATTTATGATATTCCTCTTATCTGTTCAGCTTCAGACAACCAATTCGAAACTTTGATATAAAAGGTTATATAACACATCTGTCCTCAGGTGGGTACGTCTACGAGGGTGAAAAGGTTCGGAATCCGTTAAATAGGGGATTGAGTCTGGGGCGGTGTGGGGATCGCAAATTTAGAAATAGTCGTCGTCGTCGCCGGCGGTGGCGGTGGAATCAATCAGTGCTTTTGAGACAGGTGGGTCAGGCGACCTTGGCTCGGATCAGAGGGTTACGGGGTTGGGGGCGGCTGTTTAAGGGTGGCGTTTTAGAGAGAGGAGTCTCCCGTTTCCCGGCAACCCGCGCTGCACGGCGGCTCAAACGGCTCAATGGCTGGGCGGCCCGCACCGTTCGATATCAGAAGGTCACCTCTTTAAGCCATCAACATTATCAGCGGGAAGTAATTCGGATTGAGCCAAGGGCGCGAGGGTAAGGCTAAGGGCGCCGAGGCGATAATCTCACTCACACACACATGCATACGTGGGTTTTTGTCCTTTCGGGAGACGACTGTATTGAAATGTTCAAGGATAACGCTCTTTCCGGAAACCGTTTTCATTGTTGGGATTCGGACATTAATTTTAATTATTTCCTTAGTTCGAGTTTTGAGAATTGGGTTTTTTGATTGTAAAGTTTTATTATGTATTTCGTCAGCGTTCCATAAACAGAACATTAAAACTTGTGGAAACAACCCCCTGGTCAGAGGCGGCTCGTTCATAAGGCATGAGGGGCTGCAACCCCCTAAGTATAGATTAATATATTTTACACGTTTCTAGATTATTTCCTTTTAGCAAATTATTTCCTTTTCAATACATTTTTGTAGAAATTAATAAGGAAAACAAACCGTAAAATATCTACATTATATACAATTTTCTAGCTTGACACTACATAAAGAAATATGTCTTTAAAACTTTGAGGTGTGTGATTTGGGTACTTATTTAAATTACTTATAAATACAGGAAACTATTTTTTATATCATTAAGTAATTTCTCACTTAACCCGTTTGTTTCTTTTTTTTTATTGGCCTTGGTAACTATGACCATTACCAATCAATCTATATTTTATTGTTTTAAGTAATTCTTTACCGAAATTACATCTAGGACGCCACAACACATTCACACTACAACCATGGACCCGGATGGAATCATTTATTATTCATAAATGATTCCACCGGACGGGACTCGAACCCGCGACCTCTGGGTCTGTGGGCAGGGTCTCTACCCACTCGGCCACCGAGGAACCACTTAACCCGTGGTGAAACATTTTTGAATCTAATACTGGTGTTTTAATTTAGATTTAATTTAAATCATCCAGTATTAAACTATTTTTTAAGTTTGTGTACATATTTCGATGCATACGCTGTAAATGTTAGGCATTTATCGCTTTTGTTTTAAAAGCGTTCAGAAAAGTTTCGAATGGGTGTTTGCACTCCTTGATTAAGCATGAAGTAAAATTTAGAGTTTAGAAAGGCTAAAAATTTTGTTTGGTAGACAAAACCAAATGTTCACGTTTTTTAAACTGAAAATTTTACTTTATGTGAAACGCGTATAAAAACCCAAAATATTGTGAAACTAAAAATATACAAGATTAAAAAATTATTATACAAGATTAAAATAAACTAAGGATATTAGTCATGATTAATACTAAGAGTTTTTAAAATTGAAGTATTAGAAAAAAATAAAATCATATTTAAATGCGAATGTTGAAAATAATTAGAATATTCGAATAATTCCAATATATTTTTGAATAATTATTCGAATAATGTGGGGAAATGGCTTAACCATAAATTCCTGGGATACAAATATGATGATTTTACACAACCTATCTATATCCGAAAATTTACGTCTAAGCCGGAATTAGTCTTTACAGTTCAGAAAAATATTATTAATTTTATTTGTTACGATTGAGAGCTATTTTCACTTCAGCCTATTTTCTGTAAATCTTTCCTTGTTTTTTTTTTTAAGTTCAATTTGAAGCTTTAAACGAGTGTTTTCCATTCCCAGACTAAGCATGAAGTAAAATTTCGAGTTTAAAAAAGCCCCGTAAAAATTTGTCAACGAATAATTTCATTAACTAATACCAACTAACTTAATGTTGACACTAAAGTTCAATTTAAAGCTTTAAACGAGTGTTTTCCATTCCCAGACTAAGCATGAAGTAAAATTTCGAGTTTAGAAAAGCCCCGTGAAAATTTGTCGAGGGTCGCGCAGCGACCCGAGACAAATTTTCTGGGCTTTTCTAAACTCGAAATTTTACTTCATGCGCCACGCGTATAAAACACTAAAATATTGTGAAATTTATGTATATTCGAACTGCACTTGAAATCTGTGTTTTATACGCGTGGCGCATGAAGTAAAATTTCGAGTTTAGAAAAGCCCAGAAAATTTGTCTCGGGTCGCTGCGCGACCCGAGACAAATTTTCACGGGGCTTTTCTAAACTCGAAATTTTACTTCATGCTTAGTCTGGGAATGAAAACGCTCGTTCGAAACTTCAAACTGAATGTTTTGATAAGATTATTAAATGACTGAAAATATTTTTAAAGATAACAATCTAGTTTTCAAAATTTTGTTTAATATTATTTAAAGTAAAACTGACATGGTAGCCACAATTTGAAATGTTAAATTTTTCCAACATTTCCCTGATTCAAGATTGTTTTCCCTTTCCTTTTAATATAACTTACTTCTGTGGGAAAACCCCATTTTGTTAAATTGTTTTCATTGTTTTTGTCAATATTTAAGTTAATTTTATAAATGTTTACTTGTTTTGTACTTTGTCTGCTGATTTTGACAAATTTAATAATCATATGGCTTTTTTGTTAGTGTTTTGTTCAATTTGAATATAAATCCATGACTTTTCTCTGACTTCTCTGACCGGTTTTAATAATATTCAGTGTTTTTTATTATTCATGTGATTTTCAGGCATTCTTCGATTTTATAATAGAGCTCAATTTGAAGTTTTGAACGAGTGTTTCCAATCCCAGGCTAAGCATGAAGTAAAATTTCGAGTTTAGAAAAGCCCCGTGAAAATTTGTCGAGGGTCGCGCAGCGACCCGAGACAAATTTTCTGGGCTTTTCTAAACTCGAAATTTTACTTCATGCGCCACGCGTATAAAACACTAAAATATTGTGAAATTTATGTATATTCGAACTGCACTTGAAATCTGTGTTTTATACGCGTGGCGCATGAAGTAAAATTTCGAGTTTAGAAAAGCCCAGAAAATTTGTCTCGGGTCGCTGCGCGACCCTCGACAAATTTTCACGGGGCTTTTCTAAACTCGAAATTTTACTTCATGCTTAGTCTGGGAATGGAAACGCTCGTTCGAAACTTCAAACTGAAGGTTTTGATAAGAACAGTAAATGACTGAAAATATTTTTAAAGATAACAATCTAGTTTTCAAAATTTTGTTTAATATTATTTAAAGTAAAACTGACATGGTAGCCACAATTGGAAATGTTAAATTTTTCCGACATTTCCCTGGGCTTTCTGGGCTTTTCTAAACTCGAAATTTTACTTCATGCGCCACGCGTATAAAACACTAAAATATTGTGAAATTTATGTATATTCGAACTGCACTTTTCGAGACACAATTATTAATAACAAATTTTCACAGGGCTTTTCTAAACTCGAAATTTTACTTCATGCGCCACGCGTATAAAACACTAAAATATTCTGAAATTTATGTATATTTGAACTGCACTTGAAATCTGTGTTTTATGCGCGTGGCGCATGAAGTAAAATTTCGAGTTTAGAAAAGCCCAGAAAATTTGTCTTGGGTCGCTGCGCGACCCTCGACAAATTTTCACGGGGCTTTTCTAAACTCGAAATTTTACTTCATGCTTAGTCTGGGAATGGAAACGCTCGTTCGAAACTTCAAACTGAATGTTTTGATAAGAATATTAAATGACTGAAAATATTTTTAAAGATAACAATCTAGTTTTCAAAATTTTGTTTAATATTATTTAAAGTAAAACTGACATGGTAGCCACAATTTGAAATGTTAAATTTTTCCGACATTTCCCTGATTCAAGATTGTTTTCCCTTTCCTTTTAATATAACTTACTTCTGTGGGAAACCCCCATTTTGTTAAATTGTTTTCATTGTTTTTGTCAATATTTAAGTTAATTTTATAAATGTTTACTTGTTTTGTAATTTGCCTGCTGATTTTGACAAATTTAATAATCATATGGCTTTTTGTTAGTGTTTTGTTCAATTTGAATATAAATCCATGACTTTTCTCTGACTTCTCTGACCGGTTTTGATGATATTCAGTGATTTTTTTATTCATGTGATTTTCAGGCATTCTTCGATTTTAAAATAGAGCTCAATTTGAAGTTTTGAATGAGTGTTTCCACTCCCAGGCTAAGCATGAAGTAAAATTTCGAGTTTAGAAAAGCCCCGTGAAAATTTGTCGAGGGTCGCGCAGCGACCCGAGACAAATTTTCGGGCTTTTCTAAACTCGAAATTTTACTTCATGCGCCACGCGTACAAAACACTGATTTGAAGTGAAGTTCAAAAACACATAAACACATCTTTAATCAGAGTAACGGGGAATCAGATATTTAGGCTGTTATCAACGATGTTCAGGGTTAATAATAATTAATTAGGTTTTCAATATTTCTGTTAAAACAACTGGTAACGAATTTATACATTGATGGTTGCAAACAAATAATAAAATCAAATTTATTTTTAATGGATTTGTATTGGAATTCAATTCGAATTATATTTATCTCTTACGAATCCTTTATTCGAGTATTCGTGATTCGAATCATATTAGGTGATTCGGATTCGTGATTACAATCCTTTTTAAGAGGATTCCTCCCAGCTCTGGTTTTGACTACTAATTTTCAGGCTTTCCTAAACTCGCAATTTTATTCCACGCTTAATCAGGGAGTGCAAAACACTCGTTTAGGGAATGAAGTTGAACTCTTTTAAAAAGCAACGAATGCCGTAAAATTTATAAAGACAACTTATCAAAAGTTCTCAAAAAGTGAAAAATACATAGTAGATTTTGAATCCTCAAATTAATTTTTAGGTTATGAAAATATAATAGTAAAAATATTTTGTGTATACTCCCTTAAAATTCACTCAAATACACCCTGTATGTAATTTTAATCGTGATTTTCCTTCATCTCTTTACTAGCTTTTAATCTTTCAGCGTTCATTTTTCATCATTTACCACCTTTAACTTGTAATTAATCATCATTAATCCATTCGAAATCGCATTGTTTCTAATTGTTAATAATAAACCGGTGAGATTATTAATTACACCTTTTTATGCAGCGACGCCGCCTGTACTGTTGTTAATTATGATACTTTCAATAGTATTTGAAAAAAAATGTGTGTAATTAACGTGGATATATCATAATTATTGTCATTTCCGCTTTCACGTTCGTTTTTCTTTCTCAGTACAACAATTATGCAAAACGCCGCTTTTCTATAAATCTATTTATACGCATACACATTCTACGGTATAGGAATTTATAAATAGGATGTACGCATGACGTGCATAAAATCGTGTGATCTGAGAAAAATGAGTCGGAATTTGATAAACGGGACTTTAAATTGGAAAAGAATTATATTTTCAAAAAATTTGGGAGGGAGATGCATTGGTGTTGTTGAAAAATAATTTAAAATGGTTTTTGAATATTAAACGAAGATTCATTTAATACTCTGAAATCTCAACATTTTTTCCGTTTTATAGGTGAAAGTCAGTAAGAGCATTATCAATTGGTACTGCTTAATGAGTTGAACCTTTAAACTGAAGATATTATATCCTGCCCAGCTCTGGTCGAAACTATAGTCACCGTAAAAGTTTAAATAAAAGTGGTAAAACAAAGTTAAGTGTTTCTAATTTTATCATTTAGTTTTAATTTCCTAAACTTGCCAGCAAAGTGCGCATCTACATACAGTTTGTTTATTTTAAATTAAACACTCTTTATATTATTTTATGTTTGGTAATCGCAAATCCGTACTTACGTATAAAGTTGTAACCCTTCCGTTCTTACCTGAAACAAAACAAATATTATAGTAAGAAATAATAAATGTATAACTGCATTCAAGGCCGTAGTCAGGAGGGGGGATATGGGGGTTCAAATATCCCCCGAAATTTTCAAAATGTAATATTTTTGTATGTAAAAGCGGCGCTGAAAAAGTAAAAACAATATTACTACCAATAACCCCCCCGAAATTTGTTTCTAGCTACGGCCTTAACTGCATTGACTTATCAGTATATTTAGTATATCTTCAGTTTGATTCTCATTAATTACTTGATGAAACGTTTAAAAAAATGATAATTAAATAAAAGTCACTTGGTTTGTTTTACTACTATTTTTTATTCTCTCCGACTAGTTTCGATTTATCATCATTCTCGTCATATGTTTCTGTATTACTCTTTGAGAATGACGATAAGTCGAAACTAGTCGGAGAGAATAAAAAAATAGTAGTGAAATAAACCAAGTGAATTTTATTTA
Organism: Philonthus cognatus; assembly: GCA_932526585.2. NCBI lineage: Eukaryota > Metazoa > Arthropoda > Insecta > Coleoptera > Staphylinidae > Philonthus > Philonthus cognatus. The sequence goes on along the minus strand of OW052247.1, from coordinate 48,013,738 downwards.
ATTATCAATAGTATTAAATAAAAGAATTGAGTCTCCTTTCTTCACAGGATTTATTTTAAAATCGCAAATGTACATTTCGGTCACGATGTGACCATTATCAATGCTTAACTATTTACAAAAACAAACGGAAAATTTATACCATGGATACAGATTCGGATTATAATTACAATGTTTCGGGTGACTGGGATTAGAGCGCTGGGATCAATTCTAGAAAAGGATTTACTAATGGGCTTAAATCAAAGTTTAATAGCCTGTTTTCCACTTTTTTCATTTCTATTGCCTCCAAGGTATTAAGCCGGTAATTACTGGAGAATTTTAATAATTTCATTTTATTTATTGAAAATTTGTGACCTGATTCGCGTGGTGAGCTAACGCTGGTTTATCTGCATTAAAGTTTTTGATGTGTAAGGTATGTTCTTTAAACCTGGTCTGCAAATTGCGTTGAGTTTGTCCAACATAAATTTTATCACAATTGCAGCACTCTATTGAATAAATGCCAGATAAAGAGAGGTAGCTTTTATTGTCAAACGTGTTTCCGAGATAATTCTTTAGTTTGGTATTAGTATAATAAGCTGGAATTAAATTGAAATTTTTACAAAGTTTCTTAATCTTGTTAGTGAGTTTAGGTACATAAAAGACTTTAATGTTTTGTTTCGGCGGGTTATCTTTAATTGAAGTTAATTTTGTTTAATTTTGTATTTTAAATCTATGGGTATGTTTCTTAATAATTTTATTGATTGTATGAACTTTGTAATTTAACTGTTTTGCTATATTTCGGATTTTATTAAATTCTATTTTTCTATTTATTTCGGATATTGGGATATGAATTGCTCTATGAATCATCCATGGTATAAATTTTCCGTTTGTTTTTGTAAATAGTTAAGCATTGATAATGGTCACATCGTGACCGAAATGTACATTTGCGATTTTTAAATAAATCCTGTGAAGAAAGGAGACTCAACTCATTTATTTAATAACTTCGTTCACCTTCACGTAACTTAACAATAATTTAATTATCAATAGTATATTTAGTATATGTCAAAATTATACAATTTGTTAAAAGGATACTTATGTTCTGTTTTGTTTATTATTATACAGTTAGTTTATCTATTTGTAAAAAAACACTGTATTGGACGATTGTAAACCTGTATAGGATTTTAACAATAATTAATTACTTTACTTTACTTTATATATATTATAAGATTCTTATAGTTTCAAAAAACATTTTACCAAATGTAGAGTATTGGTTGTATACTTTAAGCATTATAAATTCTATAGCATAAAGAACTATTCTGAATTATTGCAATAATTTCATATTCATTACTTACTAACATCATTATTATAATCAAGTCGTGTTTGATGAAACATTCAGAAATAGAACTCGATTTAAATTAGCCCACACATCGGTGGAAAGCAGTGACGTGCGTGTTTGTTTAGCCTCGGAAAATTATCGCTTGAGAGAAACTCATTTTCATTGGGAATGGTCAAGAACGGTGCACATGACCATTTCTTTTTTCTTATTCTCGCCTTATTTGTTCACATGAACACAATTATTAAGTGTTAAACAGTGCAAATTGGACTACTCTATGGAACAAGGAATAATGATTATGGAAATATAAAGAAAAAATACATTCTCCATGCTGGTAAACATTAAGGGAAAAATGTATAGGTTTTAGTTATTTTATTAAGAGATATCTAAAACAAGTTCGACGAATAAAAAGGTAGCCCTATGATTTCTTTAAACTTTTAATTGTAGACTAATCTAACACTTGGTGAAACATGTTTTAACACTAAATTTAATACCGCCCCCTTTAGGTATAAAACACACACCCCTTTTCCTGTAACATTAATCTTGTAATAACTTTTATAATGATCCTTCTGACCGAAACTAGTCAGTTAAAAAATAAAACCAAACAGTGAAACAATAACCAAGTGTTTTATTAATTTTAAACCAGTATTAAATTCAGTGAATTCCTTAAGTCTGTCTGTCTCAACCATTCTCTCAACTATAAGAAGCGTAAGCTTATTTTCTTGAATTCAAATAGCTTTGAATTTTAATTTATCTTAGTTGAAATTCTGATTCAAATTCTTGTAGAAAACTAATAAACAGAATATTTTCTCAAATGTTGTTCGGGTACTTTTACGCGGATGTTCTTCAAATACAATGTTTTCGAAAATGCAGATTAAAAGTGCTCGGAAAAAATATGGAGTAAAAGTCTTCGAGGAAATTTCGAGTAACATTTGCCTCGAATACTTTTACTTCAGATTTTTTCCGAGCACTTTAACTCTGTATTTCCCCGAGTACATTTACTCTGAATTTGTCGAGTACTTTTACTCTGTGTTTTCCCGTGTACTTTTACTCTGAATTGGTCGAGTATTTTTACTCGTAGTTTTTCCAAGTACTTTTACTTTAACATTTTCGAGTAGTTTTATTCCGCCATTTTTCAATTTCTCTTTTTCGGAGTAAGAACTTTTTTCGGGTACTTGCGTCAGGTTGTTTGTTCTTTATGGCAAAGCAAGCTTGTGCATTCTTAACTAGTTTTTATGTGCTACATTTTTATGGTAAATACAGCGAATTTTTATTTCAACTATACACGCTGTAAACTTTCCGGAATTCGTATTTTTTAAAAGGGTTTAATTTGAACCCTTAATAAACGATTGTTTTCCACTCTCAGACTAAGCATGAAGTAAAATTTCGAGTTTAGAAAAGCCCCGCATAGAAAATTTGTCGAGGGTCGGGCTAGCGACCCGAGACAAATTTTCACGGGGCTTTTCTAAACTCGAAATTTTACTTCATGCGCCACGCCTATAAAACACAAAAATATTGTACAATGCAGTATATGTTAACTTCACGTTAAATCAGCGTTGTATACGCGTGGCGAATGAAGTAAAATTTCGAGTTTCGAAAAGCCTGAAAATTTGGTTTTCCAGAATTCGTATTTTTGAAAAGGGTTCAATTTGAATCCTTAAACGAGTGTTTTCCACTCCCAGACTAAGCATGAAGTAAAATTTCGAGTTTAGAAAAGTCCCGCGTAGAAAATTTGTCGAGGGTCGCGCCAGCGACCCGAGACAAATTTTCACGGGGCTTTTCTAAACTCGAAATTTTACTTCATGCGCCACGCGTATAAAACACAAAAATATTGTGCAATGCAGTATATGTTAACTTCACGTTAGATCAGCGTAGTATACGCGTGGCGCATGAAGTAAAATTTCGAGTTTAGAAAAGCCTGAAAATTTGGTTTGGTCGCTCCGCGCTTCGCGCTACGCGACCAAACCAAATTTTCAGGCTTTTCTAAACTCGAAATTTATTTCATGCTTAGTCTGGGAGTGGAAAACACTCGTTTAAAGCTTCAAATTGAACTTTAAAAAAAAAACGAATATCTGAAGATTTACAGCATAACGCTGTAATTGGGAAATGTATACTTAAAAGAAAAACTCCGTCTATAATAAAAAAAAGGAACTTCTAGAAACTAATAATATTTCCACTACGCTTCGCGCTACGCGACCAAACCAAATTTTCAGGCTTTTCTAAACTCGAAATTTTACTTCATGCTTAGTCTGGGAGTGGAAAACACTCGTTTAAAGCTTCAAATTGAACTTTAAAAAAAAAACGAATATCTGAAGATTTACAGCATAACGCTGTAATTGGGATATGTATACTTAAAAGAAAAACTCCGTCTATAATAAAAAAAAGGAACTTCTAGAAACTAATAATATTTCCACTAAATATTCATTGTATAATTCAATATCTGTCGGGGAACTAGCTCGAAAAGTAGTTGTTTAAATGAATATTTGGAGACTTGTCTCAATGAGACAAACATTTTGCAGAAAGTCGATATTAATTTTAATTCGTTTTTATATTTTTTACTTAATGGATTTAAACAGTTTGAATTTATCATCATACTATCCATTTTTATCGTATAATTAGTTATCAATGTTTAAAAGAATTATTATTGCAAACATATGAATGTAAGAAACATGATTGTCAAATAAATTGACTGGTGTAAAAAACAGTTTGCTTTTATCATCTCACTTTCCATTTTTATCGTATTTTTTTTTATCAATGTTTAAAAGCAAAATTATTGCAAACATATGAATATAAGAAAAATGATTGTCAGATAAATTGGCTGCTGTTAAAATTGAACTTTAAAATAAATCAGTGTTTTAACGCGTGGTGCATGAAGTAAAATTTCGAGTTTAGAAAAGCCTGAAAATTTGGATTTGGACGCGTTGCTTCGCTCCGCGTCCAAATCCAAATGTTCAGGCTTTTCTAAACTCGAAATTTTACTTCATGCTTAAACACACAGTATAATGCATATCTTTAAATGCACATTAACTTGAATGAAGTCTAATGTCCAGTTTCACCAACTTCAGTTAAGTTTTAACAAAAGATTAAATTTATTTGTCGATTGAGATAGACATTTTCCATGTCATTTACGTCAAAAAATATAAAGTAATTGATTCTTTGGCATGTATTTAACTATTATAATAGTTAAATACATGCCATAACTTAGTTATAATATTTATGTTAGCTTACAAGATTTTAATCTTTTAATAAAATTTAATAACTATTTCTTGATATAACTGGCGTTAGTGAAAACCGGCATAAAAAATCCCGTAGTTTTTTAATTATAAAAAATGTGCAAGAAGTCAAATTTTATATTTATTCTTTCTTAACGTACCTTAATAATTATTACAAAACTTTCACACCTCATTCACAATTTTACTTTTGCGCAACAATAATGACAATCTTCCTGCATCCGTTCAATAATAATTGGTACTTTTTTGTCGTTTTCAACTTGACCGTTTTTCGGTTACTGCGGTTTCTATTGATTTGAAAGTTGGCTAAGTTGTCAGCGTTGATTAGCCGCTGAAATTGTCACCAGGAGGCGGAAAAAGATGTTTTTTTTTTATTTCGGTCGTTGCGAAAAAGTTTAATTATACGCCGAAAATAATTGATGGTCGTTTATCCGTTGCTCAAGTACACCAAAAACTGGGATAGGATGTGGATTTTTTGTGTTATGTTTATTAATGCCCGCATCTCAGATTAGGATTTGTAAAATTACAGACTTTTTTAATTGCCGGTAATTCGATAAATTTGTGAATAAAAACCGGTTTACCGATGATTATTTTGTAAATCACAATATCGTTGTTTTGGGGGTGAAAGTTAATGAATACCGGGCGGCTATCAAAGTATTGCCTACGCAATTACCAAGGCAGTATGAATGAATTTGAGTTTTGGGATGTATATCTTATTTAACTATAGCTTGATTTTGGCATGGTATAAACTAGGATTACTACTTCCGGTTTGGTTATAAATACATCCCAAAACTTAAATGTCTATCATTTATATTGCCTGAGTAAATAATAATAATAATATTTGTAAATAAAACACTTTTTACTTTGTTTAACCACTGAATCTTACATTTAATTGTGTGACTAGTTTCGACTATCTAGTAATCACTTTAGTTTGAGAATGACTACTAGATAGTCGAAACTAGTCACACAATTAAATGTAAGATTCAGTGGTTAAACAAAGTAAAAAGTGTTTTATTTACAAGGGTATTTAAGATGTACCACAAAGTGAACGCCTACAACACCAAACAGATAATAATATTTATTACTCAACAGGAAAAATCCTAATTACAAGGCAATATGTACAATAATATAATAAAATAATATGATACTTAACAAATAATAATAAACAAAATAAATGATAAACCTAAACAATAAAATGTTAACTTTTAAGTTACATATTAAATTAACAATTAACACAAAGCAAAATTGACTCTAATGAGTCATGAAATATGTCATGAGTGGCAGGCAAACTATTGAATATACAGACAATGTGTACGGGTGATTATGATCCAAAGTTATTCCGAAATGAGCTAATGCTAATTGTAGGTTTTTGCCTACTGTTAAAAGTTGGAATATGCAGTCCCAGCAGTTGCAATAGGCAAGAACAGTCTATCTTGTGACGCATTAGCTTGTGCAGAAAAACGATGCCTGCATTGAGGCGTCGGCAGTGAAGTGATTCAACGTTAAATTTCTCAATCAACAACATATGATCATAACCTCTAAAAGGGTAGCAACCTTCACTTTTAAAGTAAACAAATTTGAGAAATTTTCGCTGAACCCCTTCAACAAGCCGTATCAGCTGTTGATTCTGCGGAAACCATATTAAAGACGCAACAATTCCAACTTGGACCGAACGTAAGCGTTAAATAACGCTTTAAAGCACTAAGATCAAGTTGGCTAAGTTCCGATGTACAAACCTAGTGCTCTAAATGCGCTCTTTGTAAGGGACTGTACATGGGGATTGAATGTGAAATTATTGTCGAAGATAACACCTAAATCTTTAAAGACTTTGACTTGCTCGAGGGTTTTATTACTAACTGGGTGTAGGTAATACTTTCATGGCCACCCGGTACATGGAAAATGAATAGGAATTTATAACTTACCTTTAATCAAGGGGTGGAAACCGTCGACCACCCATTGATTAAGCATATAGTAACATTAGGAGTTTAGAAATGCTTGAACATTTTGGATTTGCCAGCGCGAATAAAACAGGGGTTTTTAAAGTGACGTTCGGAGTTATTAAATAATGATTTATAACACTTTTATTGAATAACTTATAAATAATTATAATAAATAAATGTTGTACACAAAATTAAATGCATTTTTTCACCCAAGTCGATTGATTTAATCGGTGATTAGTACTTCTTAAATACCCTACAATTTTATTTAAAAATTGTATACACAATCGTATATCAATGAAAGAGACATAATTAGGATATCTCACAAAATTATAATATTCTTATCTTTTAGAATTTTGACTTAATCAGAGGTTTAATCAATGATTAGTGGATAATTAAAGTTCATCAGTCGGGGTGAAAACGGGCTTAAGTATTTTTTATTTCAATATTAAAATAAGTAAATGCCTCGAAGATACAACAATAAATAATTAAGTATTGAACTCTTTATAAAGCCTGGATGCTGTCGGTTTTACAGAAGTATTGAAATAGTATATTACGTAACGAGAGTGGTATGCAGCATATTACATATGAGCGGACATGTTGCGCACGAGCCGCGTAGCGGCGAATGCAGTATTCCGCGAGTATGTAATTGCCATACCACTCGAGAAACGTACGATACTTTACCTACGCCCTAACAAAATAAACAATGAGCATGAAAGAACTTATTTATTGTAAAGAACTTATTTATTGTAATAATTTTTAATAGTACAATGACAATAAGGAAAACTAAATTACTACTTGATCAATATAGATCGAATTTTTCTTTTAGGTAACATTCGTTGTGTATTAAAAGAGTTCAGTTTGAAGCTTTAAACGAGTGTTTTCCACTCCCAGACAAAGCATGAAGTAAAATTTCGAGTTTAGAAAAGCCCTGTGAAAATATGTCGAGGGTCGCGCAGCGACCCGAGACAAATTTTCTGGGCTTTTCTAAACTCGAAATTTTACTTCATGCGCCACACGTATAAAACGCTGATTTCAAATGAGGCCCAAATATACAAAAACTTCACAATATTTTAGTGTTTTATACGCGTGGCGCATGAAGTAAAATTTCGAGTTTAGAAAAGCCCAGAAAATTTGTCTCGGGTCGCTGCGCGACCCTCGACAAATTTTCACAGGGCTTTTCTAAACTCGAAATTTTACTTCATGCTTAGTCTGGGAGTGAAAAGCACTTGTTAAAGCTTCAAATTGAACTCTTAAAAAAACAACGAATAACTAAAGATTTAAAGAAAATAAGCTGAATTTGGAATACGTATACTTTAAAGAAAAACTCCCTGTACATCAAAGAAATGTCATTTGGTTGTACGGTAAGCAATCAGCTGTTCAGCTGTCAGCACGTAATGTACTTTTCAAAGCTATTACATGCATGTGTAAGTAATGTCAATCATGCTTGTGTGGTATGATGTGGTTACTAGATAAGTCGTAGGGAAAGTTATTTTTATAGTGTTTAAATCTTTAGTTATTCGTTGTTTTTTTATGAGTTTAATTTAAAGCTTTAAACGAGTGTTTTCTACTCCCAGACGAAGCATGAAGTAAAATTTCGAGTTTAGAAAAGCCCTGTGAAAATTTGTCTCGGGTCGCGCAGCGACCCGAGACAAATTTTCTGGGCTTTTCTAAACTCGAAATTTTACTTCATGCGCCACGCGTATAAAACATTGATTTCAAGTGAGGTTCAAATATACATAGAGTTCACAATATTTTAGTGTTTTATACGCGTGGCGCATGAAGTAAAATTTCGAGTTTAGAAAAGCCCAGAAAATTTGTCTCGGGTCGCTGCGCGACCCACGACAAATTTTCACAGGGCTTTTCTAAACTCGAAATTTTACTTCATGCTTAGTCTGGGAGTGGAAAACACTCGTTTAAAGCTTAAAATTAGACTCTTTAAATATAAAGCAACGAATGACTAAAGATTTCAAGACAATTAGCTGAATGCGGAATACGTATACTTTAAAGAAAAACTCCCTGTACATCAAATAAATGTCATTTGGTTGTGCGATAAGCAATCAGCTGATAAGCTGTCAGCACCTAATGTACTCGTCAAAGCTATTACGTACATGTGTACGTAATGTCAATCATACTTGTCAAGGTGACAGTGTGGTATGATGCGGTTACTAGATAGGGCGTAGGTAAAGTTATTTTTATAGTGTTTGCGCGATATTGTACAAAAAAATATCATATTCAATTTGAGCAGCAAAACAATAGGTTTATGTAATTTACCAAAATACCTGTACAAAATCAGTATATTTTAAAAATATTTTTTTATGATTACCGGTAAACCGATTATACAATCCTCATCTCAGGTACTCCTGTCAATTTTCTAACTTAAATCTCGTACACTCTAGTTATTTCTATTTAATTTGCATTTCAAATATTTCAGTTAATAAATATTGAGGGCTTCACAACGAAGGGACGTATAAACGAAAATAAATAAAATTGGGTTTTGAGATGTATGAGCCGCACATAAATGAGCCGCAAATAAATGAGCCGCAAAAAAATAATATTTCACTTTAATTTAAGTATTAAAATAATTATTTTAATTGTTTTTATTCTTTCTTGTAAAATTTTAAATTTGGTTCATACGCGCCTTTATTATAAAGCCCTTGATCCACCTTTTACTTTTATAATTAGCACCAATAATACTTATGTATTGGCGTAACGAAACAATAAATTTATTTTAATAATAAACATTTTTATTCACTGATCATAAATTTTTATTCATAATATAAAATACAAAATAATACAGCTTTGATATGGAATACGTCAATTAAAAAATTGATAATAGCAATAATAATAATTCCTCTGACACTTAACAATTCAACAATTTAACAGTATATATATACGCTACATATTTAATAATGATAGGTTATTTTTTACTACATGATAGTATCATTCAAATATTCATCAATTGAATAATTTATCTGACAACAGAATTAAGAATAAAATAATAAGCAACACCACTAATTATTTTATATTTTTAGTAATTATTTGTCAATGCTAAACAGAATGAGTTCGTCAGAGACGAATAAATACAGTATTTTTTAAACAAGCAAAAAGACGAACACATAAGATGCCAACAGACTTAAATTCAATTGTTTGCATTTTTCTCTTAGTTCTTTTTTGTTTGTTTCCCGTTTATAAACTTTGTTTCTATTTATTTAATCTTATATTTTCTAACTTTGTTTCTATTCATTTAATTTTATATTTTCTAAATTGTATTTTGCTGACACATTTTCAATTATATGTATTACCTTGTAATTACTTATTTCTTGAAAATAAATTACTATTATTATTATTAAAATAATAACATTTATCAAGCAGCAGAGTTTTTAGTCTTTTTTTGAAAACATTTATATTTGTGGAACTTCTAAGATCATGGAGGAGTTTATTGTAAACTTCAGGCCCTTTAATTCTGGGAGAGTGTCTTCTTATTTTTAATCTAGTATTATATATATATATATATATATATATATATATATATATATATATAAGTGAATTGCTTCTTGTTGGATAAGTGTGAACACTAGATGCTTCTTTAAAAAATCGGAAAATTTCGAAAATCATTTTTTAACGATTATCTATAAACCGATTACACATACCCCATCTCAGTTACTGTTGGTAATTTTGTACCTCAGACACTCTTGTTATTATTTTTTTTAATTTGCATCTCAGCTACTTCTGTTATTATGTGTTTTATATGTATCTCAGATACTCCTTTTAATTGTATAATAAGCGTCTCAGAAAATTTTGTGTTTTTTAAATATTTATGTTAGCTTACAAGGCACGGTAATTGAAAATTTAACGTTTTTAATGAATAGAAATACTTTTCACCAATTTTGACTTACTTTTACAAACCAAGAGGAAAATACAGCCATCACGCACAGACACAACTCACTATACTAATTGTTCAGGTCAGACTTCAAGAATGCTTGACCCAATGATACCTTATCATTGTATTTTTTGTTCAGTCGTCAATACAAAGTTTAAAATTGGTTATATGCGTGAAAATGTAATCAAGGATATTATTATAATAATTATTAATGTAATTATGGTTAATTTAATTAAAACACTTAATTTGTTTTACTAAGTTTATATTTAGATATGTACAAACATTACAAAAACACAAATTTATATACAAATACAAGCTACTGCAATAAAATGATTTATCTGACAAGATAAATAAAATAATAAGCAACACCACTTACTTATTATTTTATATTTTTAGTAATTATTTGTCAATGCTAAAGAGAATGAGTTCGTCAGAGACGAATAAATACAGTATATTTTAAACAAACAAAAAGACAAACACATAAGATGCCTACAGACTTAAATTCAATTATTTTTTTAATAAATTGACTTTAGTTAGTTCTTTTTTAAAATCAGAATTTAATAAAATCTTGATTTTTTTTAAATTTAAGGTCAATTTAATTAAAACAATTGAATTTAAATTTTTTGGCATTTTATGTGCTCGTCTTATTGCTTGTTTAAAATACATTGTATTTATTCGTTTCTGACCTGTGAACTCATTTTGTTTAGCCTCAACAAATAATAATTATTGTTGTTTTACCATAATTACATCAATTATTTATTGAATTGAGAACGCAGATACTTGATGAAACTCGAATTTTTTTACGTAAAGGTCAATTTATTCTTTTCCTTAAAAACATTGCTTAAGCTTCAGTTGTAGCTAATTTCAAATGGAAAACTTTTATAACAAGTTTAAAAGGGATTTACTTTTTTATGAAACCGCCTTAAACTTGTTTTATTTTTCAATCACCAATTTCTTTATCTGATATGAGTACTGTAAATTTGTGGTATTTTCACAAAAAAATATGAAAATCCGGTTTCGCCAATTTCGGTTAAATGTTATTCAAGTATTAAATGTATTCATCATAGAAAATAGACATATTTCATGTCATCAACGACAAGAAATGTAAATTGATTGATTTTTTGGCATGTATGTAACTACAAGGTGGCGCAAAACTACCGATATGGTTTGAATGGTTAATAATTTTTTTAATTTATTTATATTTTTATTTTTATTTCAGAATTTTGTGAAGATAACTTGGGGAATTTGAAATGGAACAGTACACAACAGAACAGCGATCAAAAATTGTTGAATTTTATTTTGAAAATCAACGGTAAATTGTTTTGACGCAGCGTGCTTATCGTCGTTTTTTTATTGTGCGTACTGGACCTTCAGCATCAACAATAAACCGCCTGGTTGCAAATTTTCGATAACATGGTACAGTAGGACACCTTCCACCGACCACGTACGGTCCACGGGGAAGAAAATATCCAACGTGTTGTGGATAGTGTGCAGGACAGTCCAGAAACATCAACAAGAAGACGTTCGGCACAACTGGGGCTATCGCGCGGGTCCGTTCAGATGATTTAGCCACATTGCACATGTTCCCGTATAAGGTTCAGCTTGTGCAAGAATTGAAGCCGATAGACTACCAACAACGGCTTGATTATGCCATTTCCTTTTGACAAAAAGCAGAAGAAAATCGCGATTCCATTAACAATTTGATAATGAGCGATGAAGCCCATTTCCAATTGAATGGTTTCGTAAACAAGCAAAATTGCAAGATATGGGCTACGGAGAATCCAAGAACAGTTCATCAGCGACAATTACACCCACTTAAGTGTACTGTTTGGTGCGGTGTATCGTCTGAAAGGATCATTGGTTCATATTTTTTTGAAAATGCACATGGCGCCTCAGTTACGGTTAATGGTGCTGAATATCGAACGATGCTGGACAATTTTTTGAGGCCAGCTGTAGAAAACCATCCACAGTTGTGGTTCCAACAAGATGGAGCCACAGCCCTCACTGCAAGGGACACAATGGCTCTGTTACGGGACCTCTTTAGCGAACGCATTATTTCGCGCAGAAGCGATTTCAATTGATCCCCGCGTTCACTGGATTTAACAGCTCCAGACTGTTTTCTTTAGGGTTATTTGAAAGATAGGGTATACGTAAATAAGCCAGCGATCATACCAGAGCTAAATCAAAACATTCGCAATGAAATTCAAGCCATAACACCGGAAATTTTACGAAAAGTTATGGAAAATGTCCTGGAAAGAGCACGAATGTGCGAAGCTGAAAATGGCCAACACTTGCGGGATATAATTTTTCATACTTAAGCCATAATTATTCCCTATTACTATACTGTGTAACAAATAAAAAATAATAATTAACCATTAAATAAAAAAGTTATTAAATATTCAAACCATATCGTTAGTTTTGCGCCACCCTGTTACTAGATTTTATTCGATGAATAACTATTTCACTAATATCTTGCAGGCGTTTTTTGCCGTGTTTCACCAACTAACGTTGGTAAAACATTAAAAGATATTAGTAATCCTCTTAAACTTGTTTCGTTTTTGAAACACCAATTACATTAACAGTTGTAAAAATATTCTCTTGTCAAGATGTATCGTTGTTGTTAGTATAATTTTTATTTTGTGACTAGTTTAGACAATTTTTGCTTGTTATTATCAAGTTTACAAGCAAACATTATCGAGAGTTATAAATAAAAGTGATACACAACTAAGTTACAGGCATTTTTGGTTTTTTATAACTTAATTGTATTGGACAAATAACTTTTCTTAAACTGAAGACCCGGCTTTGCTCCATTATAAATAATTTTTTCTTTTGAAAATTTTCTATAAATTTTAATTGACATTAAATAATGAAATAAAATTGATCTCATTATTTAACGCCAATTAAAATTTATAGAAAAAGTGCTCCATTTTTCAGTTTCTTATTTCATCTGACGAAATGATTGCGTTTTATTTACACGATTTCCGCAGAACGCAAACCGGAATTTATTATGTGTGATCCTTTGCCAAAAAGGAATCTGATTATAAATTTTTCGCGCTGGATTTATCACTCAGATTCTTGCCGTGTGATTAATGGGCGATAAATTTGAGGAGAGGGAAATACGGGTAAGAATTCGCGTTGCACAATTTTCGCGGTTTTATCTCCGTGGATGGATCCCGCTGCTAAAGGATATTTGGAAACACCAGAATAAAAGGTTTCGCGTTTCGTGTTTCGCATTTTGTATTTCACATTTTCTTCCCCCGTTGTGTTCTTTTTGCTAGTGATAGATAGGAATGTTACTCGGAAATACTGTCGTAATTTTTCTCTTGTTTTATGGCGACAATTTTTTTTACAAAAAATGTTTTTATTAAGTAAACATACACCGATGCATACGCTGTAAATGTTAAGGCATTCGCTGTTTTTGGAAAAGTTCAATTTAAAGTTTCATACGAGTGTTTTCCACTCCTTAAAAAGTAAAATATTACGAGTGTATAAATACCTGGAATTTTTCTTTTAAGAATAAGAATACATACACAGTATGCTAAAGCAGTATATTTTTAACTTTATTGTAACACCTACAAATATAAAAACATTGTAATCATAAAATTAAGAAAAAGTGAAATATTACGAGTGTACAAATACCTGGGATTTTTCTTTTTAGAATAAGAATATATATCCTGACATACACGCTTTATTCGTTTAGGCATTCGTTGTTTTTGAAAATCGTTAAATTTGAATCATTAAACGAGTGTTTTCCACTCCCAGACTAAGCATGAAGTAAAATTTCGAGTTTAGAAAAGCTTGAAAATTTGGTTTGATCGCGTAGCGAAGCGGAGCGATCAAACCAAATTTTCAGGCTTTTCTAAACTCGAAATTTTACTTCATGCGCCACCCGTTTACAGCACTAATTTAACATAAGCTTTAAAATATACTGCTTTAGTATACTATTTAGCAGTATATTTTAAACTTTAATTGAAATCAGTGTTTTATACGCGTGGCGCATGAAGTAAAATTTCGAGTTTAGAAAAGCCTGAAAATTTGGTTTGATTGCTCCGCTTCGTTACGCGATCAAACCAAATTTTCAGGCTTTTCTAAACTCGAAATTTTACTTCATGCTTAGTCTGGGAGTGAAAAACACTCGTTTAATGATTCAAATTAAACGATTTTCAAAAACAACGAATGCCTAAACGAATACAGCGTGTATGTCGGGATATATATTCTTATTCTAAAAAGAAAAATCCCAGGTATTTGTACACTCGTAATATTTCACTTTTTCTTAATTTTATGATTACAATGTTTTTATATTTGTAGGTGTTACAAAAAAGTTAAAAATATACTGCTTTAGCATACTGTTTTAGCAGTATATTTGAAAATTCACTTGAAATCAGTGTTTTATACGCGTGGCGCATAAAGTAAAATTTCGAGTTTAGAAAAGCCTAATTTGGATTGGCCGCTCCGCTTCGCTACGCGGCCAATCCAAATTTTCAGGCTTTTCTAAACTCGAAATTTTACTTCATGCTTAATCTGGGAGTGGAAAACACTCGATTAATGATTCAAATTAAACGATTTTCAAAAACAACGAATGCCTAAACGAATACAGCATGTATGTCGGGATATATATTCTTATTCTAAAAAGAAAAATCCCAGATATTTGTACACTCGTAATATTTCACATTTTCTTAATTTTATGATTACAATGTTTTTATATTTGTAGGTGTTACAATAAAGTTAAAAATATACTGCTTTAGCATACTGTTTTAGCAGTATATTTAAAAATTCACTTGAAATCAGTGTTTTATACGCGTGGCGCATGAAGTAAAATTTCGAGTTTAGAAAAGCCTAATTTGGATTAGCCGCTCCGCTTCGCTACGCGGCCAATCCAAATTTTCAGGCTTTTCTAAACTCGAAATTTTACTTCATGCTTACTCTGGGAGTGGAAAGCACTCGTTTAATGACTCAAATCGAACGATTTTCTAAAACAACGAATGCCTGAACGAATACAGCATGTATATCGGGATATGTATCCTTAAAAGATAAATTCCAGGTATTTGTACATTCTAAATATTTCACTTTTTCTTAATTTTATGATAACAATATTTTTATATTTGTAGGTGTAGGTATTACTTGAAAACTTGTTTTCTAGAAAATATACGATTTTTATAAAATGCGTAATTTTACGCCGACCTATAAATTTTACGCCGATCTCTCTGTTTGTTTTGGTGAACGATTGAAAAGCGATAATTTAGAGATTATGTCCGCAGAGAATTAGCCCGGAAAGTAGTCGTTTCAATGAATTTTCTAATTAATCTATGTAAGACAAAAAGTCGTATTATATTGCGCGAAGAATTATATTTTTAATTTAGCTGCAAACATTTTACTCCAAAGTAATGACTGATTCATTTTATTTAATAGTTATTTGTTTTCCTTTATGTGTTAGTAGTATCAATATTCCAATAATTTTCTAGTTTAGTAAGGTAATTTAAAACACCAGGTGTGGAATTTCGGATTTATTGAAGCTTTTAGCACTTATTTGCCCGCATCTTTTATATTTTCCGTGGAATAATAGACGTGGATGATATTTATAATTGAGACCACCTGCTACTGTCTAGCCATGTGTCTGATGCATTCGACTCCATAAATAATGAGTCTATTTTAGGTATTATTCGTAATTAAATGGAATTATGCACTGTATTCCTCGTTATTGACCTACATATGCGTGGTTTGCGTATGCTGAAGATCGTCGCAAAAACTTCATGAATTTAACCAGTATTCACTGAAATTACACTGGTATATCGTGAACATGTTGTAGACATTCGTTTAATTATTCTATTTACAGAAATTGCAGTTTATAATATAGTAACAGAAAAGGTCTAGTTAAAAAAATACTTCCTCAAATTTATTATAGTCTTTGTAAGACTAACTTGTTGTAGATTGCAAAAAGAATCGCACTGTTAATGTTTGAAGTATTCTGCAACCAAGAATTGGCAATTTCATTTAGACTTACTTATATTTGAACGGTAACGTGACCGCCAGTCTAAGGTGTCAAATTGTTTAGAGGAAATGGCAAAGCTATACCGATGAGAGATAAATGTCGAAACGCGTCTATAGATGACCTGAATAATTTGACCCAAATTGTTACATTTGCAGTAGGTTACTGTATGTAACAGCAAGCACTTGTTGTATGCTTAAAAGTCACGATAATAAAGCAGACATCTCAAAATTTACTAAGATAACAATTTTTTATTGTCAAAATTAACAAACAGTAATTAAGAAGCATTTCTAAATCGAAATTTTACTTCATGCGCCACGCGTATAAAACACAAATTTAATGTGAAATTCGAAAATATTACTTACTTATGTTTTGATTTCATAGCGAACTTGGTTTGATTTTATATCTAATAGTAGAATTTACAAGTAGTAGACACTTAAAAAGTGTGTCTCAGGAAACACATGTTTTTGTCCTTTCAGTCACATGAAAAAATCAATTACCTAATTTTTGCTTATGCACTGCTCCAAGAAATTAACACACCACTTTAAAATTTATTAAGAATGTTAACTATTAGGTTTAGCTTCGTTTTTATTTCATTTAAATTTTTTTAAACTTGTTTGGTAACCTGTCAAAATAACCACAAGATACAAGCATAGGAAATGTAAAACTATTTCAAAGACACTAACGTGAAATAAACAAAAATAGTACACATTTATAACATTTTTAAGAAATTGCAGGTGGTGGGTTAATTTTTTTGAGCAGTGTATATAAAATAATTTAAAAATGTATGATTTAAATTTATAAAATATCTGATGTCCGCATGGGGGGCATCATCATCCCCGTTTCTACGCCAATGCAGTGTATGTGAAATAATTTTAAAAAGTATGATTTAAATTTATGAATTTATAATACACCGAAAGGTAAAAGGCAAATGATAATATGTATACATATATATATATATATATATATATATATATATATATATATATATAATAAATCATTTATTGACCGATAATATACATATTATAAGGTATATAGGTACACAATAATACATTCTAATATCGTCAAATGGACCTAAATGAGTGCCATTAATTCCAATTTCTTGGTGATTAATAGCACTGTTCTACCTTTAGGCCAATGCAAGACTAAAAAAAAAAACACATACAACCGTTACAATGAATACTATGGTGGTTGGGCAAGAAAAATAGTAATCAAAAATAGGCAAGTATATATTAACCTGGGGTGTCAGTAATTGGTGATAGATTCACGAAAATGCTTAGCAAACAATTTGCGGAAAACCATAACACTACATTTCTTATACACAGGAGGTAGTTTATTATACACTTTAGAGACCTGGACCGATAATGCTCTTTCTGCAAAGGTTGATTTGTATTGAGGCGGTGTTAGCAAGCCTCTAAAGCGTAAATTTAGAGTATGCACATCAGAACGAAACTTGATTTTTTCGTACAGGTAAGGAGGTATTTTATAGAAAATTAATTTATGACAATACACCGCGAAGTGCAACAGACGCCGATCACTCATATTAAGCCATTCAATTTCTTTTAGGTTGTGACTTATATGTTGGTACTTTCGAATGCCGAAGATCAATCTTAAACAAGAGTTTTGTACTAGTTAAATTTTATGGATTGTCTTTTTGTCTAAACAGAAACTGAATACAACATCGCAGTAATTGAAGTGCGATAACACTGGTGAATCACCCAATATAGTCTTCAGCCTCTGAGATAAACAGTGACGATTTAAAAATATGAGTCTAAGATTAGCATATGCTATATTAATGCACTTGGATATATGGTTGTAGAATCTAAGATCAGAATCTATTTAAAGCCCTAGGCTTTTTACACATGCTTTTATCACAACATTATCGTTGTTCATCGTTATTGATATTTGAGGTAGAACTCTCTCACGTATTTTTTTTGGGACCAAAGAGTATTGCTTCCGTTTTGGAATTATTAATTATTAGTACATAATCTCTGCATTTAGCTGATATATTGGAAAGATCCAGATTAATTTTGTTACATACAGAATTTACATCCTTCTCCGCAAGTCTGTAGAGCAGTTGGGTATCATCAGCAAAGAGATGGACGTTATTTATATTGAGGCTAGAAAATATTTGTGAGGTGTAAATAGAAAACAAAAGAGGGAACAGAACTGATCCTTGAAAACACTTGTAAATAAAACAGTTTTTATATATATATTTTTTATATTTTGTATATTTCAAAGACACTAACGTGAAATTTACAAAAATAGTACACATTTATAACATTTTTGAGAAATTGCAGATAGTGAATTATTTTTTTGGAACAGTGTATGTGAAATCATTTCAAAATGTAGGATATAAATTTATGAATTTATGAAAACTGAATCAAAGACACTAAGGTGAAATACACAACAATAGTACACATTTATAACATTTTTGAAAAACTGCAGGTGGTCAATTAATTTTTTTGAGCAGTGTATGTGAAATAATTTAAAAATTTATGATTTATTTATTTATTTATTTATTTATTTATTTATTTATTTATTTATTTATTTATTTATTTATTTATTTATTTATTTATTTATTTATTTATTTATTTATTTATTTATTTATTTATTTATTTATTTATTTATTTATTTATTTATTTATTTATTTATTCTCTCACGGGAAACCCCTTTTACAAAGGGATGTACAAAATAATTTAATATAATTTAAATTGATGAAATATCTGATGTCCGCATAGGGTATGTGAAATAATTTTAAAATGTATGATTTAAATTAATGAATTTATGAAATATATTTTAAAGACACTAACGTGAAATTCAAAAAAAAATAGTACACATTTATAATATAACATTTGGGAGAAATTGCAGGTGGTCAATTAGTTTTTTTGAGCAGTGTATGTGAAATAATTTAAAAATGTATGATTTAAATTTAAGAAATATTTGATGTCCACATAGGGAGCATCACTATCCAAGTTTCTACGTCAATGCACAGAAACATTAATACATTTCAGTTCCACAAATCTACAATGCTTTTTTTTTCTTGAAATTAAATAAAATGCCGCGCACGAACAATTATTTCACTCTCGTCGATTTCTCACGGTCCAAATTGATTGCCAAACGTCGTCGGCGCATTCGTGGGCTATTATTTCGCAATAAATAATCGCGAGTGGAATTCCTGGTGCGTGTCACAGGTGGTGCGTGGGTCGTCCCCCCGAAAAAGATTTCCACATATGTTTACGCGTTGTTTCCCATCATTAAGAGGCAATTAAAATACTCTGCTTGTTACACGCATAAGAGGGTGAAGTTTGCACGTTTTCGACCCCAAAAGTGCATATTTGACCCGGGACACATTAGCATGTCACACCCTAACAGGTTCACCTGAAGAACACCAATTATTAAATAGATACAAGGGGGATTTTTTTAAGACGACAAAAAATTGCTAAAATTAAACAGAATTTTAAAAATAGAAATAGACTTTATGTATTGGATTGATTTTATTTTTAGTAAAGGAAACATTGAATTTTCAGAAGTTTATGGTTTATAAAATGTGTTACAATTTGAAGCTTCAAACGAATGGTTTTTAGTCTTTGATTAAGCATGAACTCGAAATTTTACTTCATGCGCCACGCATATAAAACACTAAATTATTGAGAAGTTTCGAACATTAGGGAACTTCACTTTAAATCAGTGTTTTATACGCGTGGCGCATGAAGTAAAATTTCGAGTTTAGAAAAGCCTGAAACTTTTCTAAACTCGAAATTTTACTCCATGCTTAATCAGGGATTGGAAACACTTCTTAGAAGTTTCAATCTTACCAATTTTCAAAAACAATGAATGCTTGAAAATTTACAGAGTACACATTGAAGTATATATGTTTACAAACATTCTCTGTATGCCTAAGAAATCAAAAATATCTTACAAAAGAAATTTTGAAAAAAACTTTATTTTGTATAGCAAAGTATATGTATTGTTATCAGAAATTGCAAGAGGTTCAGTTACTGAGAATAACCAAACATGAATTTTGTTAAAAACATGTTCAAATGTATACTATTTAACAGGAAATTTTCAAACCGCATTTTTTTTGAAAAATATAAAGGAAAAAAGTAAGTCAATATTCCTAAAATATAGTAATTACATACCTCCATCTAATGCTGAAACTAAAAATTTATTATTAATACGAAAAACAATTTTTATAACTCTTTTACTTCGGTTGAATTAATAGATTAAGCGATGAATTAATAAATATTTTTTGTATTTTTTTTATTGAAAGTCTAAAGCATAGCTATACTGTTGAGGGATAAATCTCAAAACGCATCTATAGATGGCTTAAGGTAATCAATATTTATTCCCTGTAATTTTTTTAATTTATTTCAATTTCCTGTTAATTCATTTAGTTTGGTGAGAAAATAATTTGACCTGATGTTCCATTTTGCATATAAATTATGCATAGAACAGTAAATCTGTCGTGTAACTCAAATATTCATTGTATAATTTAATATCTGTCGGGGTATTAGCTTGAGAAGTAGTTGTTTCAATGAATATTTGGAGACTTGTCTCAATGAGACAACATTTTTACAGAAAGTCGATATTAATTTAATTTCGTTATCATATTTTGTAAATATTCTGCAAACTATTGACAAACTCAATTTTTCTTTATGTTAAATTTTCTTTATAAATAAATAGCTGTAAATCTTTTGTTTAGAGACAAAAGGTTGAACTCTAATATATTTTTAAAGAAGAATCATCCAAAATCATGTTCATTTCCTAATAAACATCTTTTAACGATAATCAAAAACTTATGATTTGTAATTATTGTAGTCTAATTTACACAATTCGCCCACTGTGCTGTGTGGACTCAAACCACGGCTTGCCCGAAGGACAATTGGACAATTCCAACGGCTCAATATGTCAATCTTTCTCCAATTTTAGTAATGAATGTGGGATTACACTGATTTTTAAGTGGCTCTTGGTCACAAGGCTGCACTTGTGGTACAGTTGCGAGAGAAAAAAAACTAATACAGCAGCTTAAGCCACTTCTAAAATAACGTATTTTTTTCTTGTAAAAGGGACTCATTATGTATAAGTTAGCAAAACATTTTTTCTTGGCCAACAAGACGGTGCTTTTATTGACATGCAATGCCACTGCTAATACAGTCTCTAAACGCTTCGTTATTATCACTATTTGTGTTTCAGTCAGTTGGAGCATGTCTACGTTAATTAAATTAAATTAAAAAAATGGTGATGTGTCCATCATAGTACTTTCCCCCGTAAATTGCGTATTAAATCACTTTTAAAATATTTGTAGCATTATTATTTTCAAAATGTCTTCAACTTTTTGATAACTACAACTTTTATTTGAAACATTTTCAATTGGATCAACACATACTGACACAAACCACTGACTAGATAAAAAAACACTATTTATTGAATATTACAAAAACTAAGAGTGCTATGACAAAAAGTGAATCTACAAAAAATCTTTAGCTTTTCATTTCCTACAACTTTTATTTGAAATATTTTTCAATTGCATCGACACATACACTGTCACACCAATAACTAGATAAAACACACAACTTTTGAAATATCTCAAAAACTAAGAGTGCTATGACAAAAAGTAAGTGAACAATACATCTTCATTTTGTTATTATCTACAACTTTTATTTGAAAGAATTTTTTGTTTGATGAACATTTATTGAAAGAATCTGAAAAAACTGAATAACGCTAAGAGTAAAGTACCACTTCCGGTTTTCCGATTTTCACCAAAAGCTTTTCAGTTCTTCCGATTGTAACAAAAAGCTTAAGTTTCAAGTTTCATCTCGATATCTTTAGCGGTTTTTGCGGTACAGCGCACACAGACAGACAGACAGACAGACAGACATTTTTCAAAAATGGTCTTATTCGACTCAGGGGACCTCAAAACGGATATTTCCGCTAAAATTTTTGATTCGAAAATTTTCACGAAAACAATACTTTCCCTTTGTATTACATACGGGGGAAAATAAAAATCAAAGTAAGTCCAGTTCACATAGCCAAATATTTTGCTGTGTTAGTTTTTTTTCTCTCGCAACTGTACATTAGAGTAAAAGTCAATCCAAAATCGGTGCAATCCAACATTAATTACTAATTAGAGAAAAATTAACATATACGTTGGGCTACCACAAGGCTCTAAAAACAAGCTAGAATCACACAAGAGTTGGGGCATGTCTACATTAATTAAATTAAATTAAACAAATGAAAGTAAGTCCAGCTTACATAGCCAACTATTTTGCTGTATTAGTTTTTTTCTCTCGCAACTGTACATTAGAGTAAGAGTCAATCAAAAATCGGTGCAATCCAACATTAATTACTAATTAGAGAAAAATCAACATATACGTTGGGCTCCCACAAGGCTCTAAAAACAAGCTAGAATCACACAAGATCCTTGCGGTATCCTAAAACCCATTGCTAATATCGCTCCAATTCCAGAATCCTACTTTTAAAGACCAAAAATGTCACAACCATAAATACGAGTCTCATCTTCATCATCATCATCTCTCCGTTCGCGTGTTCATGCGTTCCTCTTCTCCGGACGAACAATGTTAATTATCAGAAGGTGTGGTAATCCTGGTATTACGTAGGCCGAGAGCACTTCATTACATTGCATACTCGTAATTCGTATTCGTATTCTCTCGGCACGCTTCTGATTATGCAACGTTTTGCGGATTTCGGGGCCGACTTTCACTCTGACCCCACAATGGGACCTGATTCTGATATTCTGAATCCGATTCTCATTCCGATTCCACTGAATCACACTTGCGTAGCAAGTGTGTGTAAATGGCCAAACAACATTGACACCAAAATTCACCTGATATACATAACCTGAATCTGATATTTTTTTATATATAAACAAATTATATAACACATGTCTGGTATTCTGTAATTACTAAGGAAATTGAATAAAAAATAAATATTCATAAAGACATCATTTATAATTCAGTGTTCTCAACTTATCAATAATGTTCTCTTCATTGTAGATTTGTTTTTATTAACCGATTAACGGCCGTGCAATTATAGAGTTAACCTTAAAAGTTAATTTTAAGCAAAATTCTGCACTTATTTTTATGATTTTTATGAATAACTTATTGTATTACATCCTGTGAATGTTTCTTTTAAATATACATAACGTATACGCTGTAAATTTTTAGGCATTCGTCGATCTTGTATAAAAACGTGCAATATGGTGTTTAGAACGAGTGTTTCCACTCCCAGACTAAGCATGAAGTAAAATTTCGAGTTTAGAAAAGCCTGAAAATTTGGTTTGGACGCGTAGCGCGAAGCGCGGAGCGGCCAAACCAAATTTTCAGGCTTTTCTAAACTCGAAATTTTACTTCATGCGCCACGCGTATAAAACACTGAAATATTGTGAAGTTAGAAATACACTAACATTTGTTTTTTTAATGAGTAATAAGCGAAATATTTAAATAAAAAAATTGTTATATTTTTCTCTATACAATTTCAAGTCAGGTCAAATAATATAACATATCAAATTAACTTATTTGGTAATTTAATCAACAAAAACATAGTAATGTTGCGTGTATGCATCAATAGCTCTTAATGGGTTAAGCGTAGCTACTGTGGAGCAGTTAGACCTAACTGCTCTAGGCGCTCGGATTTTTTAGGTGAAAAATTAGGTTACATCAAACAAATGTTTAATAAAGCCAGATCAAATTTAAAATCAACCTGAGTTTGTTATGAATCATAAACACACATAAATACGACATATTTTAATTTTGCCTATTCACATCCAGATGCTGTAAAATTTGCAGGATATAGCTGTTTTTGAAAAGCGTTCAACTTGAAACTTCTAACGAGTGTTTCAACTCCTAGATTAAGCATGGAGTAAAATTTTGAGTTTAGAAAAGCCTGAAAATTTGGATTGGTCGCGTAGTGGTATTTCTTGAGCTTTAAACCAAGTATGACATATGTTTTATCGCGTGCCCCTCCCTGCTCTAAATCCTGTGTACGCTTATGATTCAGAGTTGTTAAGTTTCTTGTACAACTAGCCCTTATTTTAAATTAAATTTCTTCAATTTGATCTCTGTCAATTGATTGATGATTTATTTGGAAGCTAGTATTGCATTTTGAGTTACAGTATGATTCGAATGTTTCGTTTTAGTACTTAAATGTTTTTCCGTTTTGTCATTTCGATATTTTTTCTGACCTGAATTCCGAATTGTATTTGCCAAGCCCAGATTTTACTTTCATTACTGCATATGCATATCTCGTTGGACAATATTTGAATTTTATTGCGGCCATAATTTCGTCTTGATTTTTTCGGCCTGTCATATCGTTTAGGTGACAATAATGTTATACATTTAATAAATCATTGAATGATTAAATAACTCTTATTATATCATAGATATAATGGCTATAAATAAAATTGAACAAGGCTAATAATATTACTAGCATTTTATAAACATACACGTAATTATTTTTTAAAGTATACATAACCCGATGTATACACAGCATATTTTCAGGTATTCGTTGTTTTTTAAAAGCGTTGAATTTAAAGCTACTAACGAGTGTTTCCAATCCTAGATTAAGCATGAAGTAAAATTTCGAGTTTAGAAAAGCCTGAAAATTTGGTTTGGTTGCGTAGCGCGAAGCGCGGAGCGACCAAACCAAATTTTCAGGCTTTTCTAAACTCGAAATTTTACTTCATGCGCCAGGCGTACGAAACACTGACATATTGTGAAAATCAAAACATTTCTTTTTAACTATATTTTTAATCCTGCTTTATCGGTTTATTTTTAATACTGATTTAGCAGTATAATTTTAGTGTCACAGTATTTCAGGCTTTTCTAAAATTAAAGTTTTACTTCATGCGCTAGGCGTATAAAACACTTAAATATTGTGAAAATCAAAATATTCTTGTTCAGCAGTATATTTTTAATCCTGCTTTAGCAGTTTATTTTTAATACTGATTTAGTAGTATATTTTTAGTTTCACAATATATCAGTGTTTTATACGCGTGGCGCATGAAGTAAAATTTCGAGTTTAGAGAAGCCTGAAAATTTGGTTTGGTCGCGTAGCGATACGCGCTACGCGACCAAACCAAATTTTCAGGCTTTTCTAAACACGAAATTTTACTTCATGCTTAGTCTGGGTGTGAAAACACTCGTTAGAAGCTTCAAATTGAACGTTTATATAAAGATAACAAATCCCTGAAAATATACATCGGGCTATACTACTTTAAAAAATTAAAGGTTGTTTGGTATTTTAAACTAAATAAAAAATCTGATGCATTCGCGAGTACAGGCAAATACAATACAGTGAGTTTTTCTTTTAAGTATACATATCACAATTACGGTAAATATGATGTAAATCTTCAGGTATTCGATGTTTTTTAAAAGAAAAATTAAAGCTTCAAAAAAATTTCAATATGAAGCTTTAAACGAGTGCTTTCTACTCCCCGCTTCGCTACGCGATCAAACCAAATTTTCAGGCTCTTCTAAACTTAAAATTTTACTTCATGCTTAATCTGGAAGTAGAAAGCATTCGTTCAAAGCTTCAAATTGAATTTTTTTAAAAATACGACGAATGTCAGGAATTCACCTTATGCATACAGTGAATTTTTCTTTTAGGTAAACAAACATATGCATAAGCTGTACATTTTTCGACATTCGTTGTTTTTCATAAAAAGTTCAATGAAAAGCTGAAAGTGAGGGTTTTCCACTCCCAGACTAAGCATGAAGTAAAATTTCGAGTTTAGAAAAGCCCCGTGAAAATTTGTCGAGGGTCGCGCAGCGACCCGAGACAAATTTTCTGGGCTTTTCTAAACTCGAAATTTTACTTCATGCGCCACGCGTATAAAACACTAAAATATTGTGAATTTTATGTATATTTGAACCTCACTTGAAATCAGTGTTTATGTGCGTGGCGCATGAAGTAAAATTTCGAGTTTAGAAAAGCCCAGAAAATTTGTCTCGGGTCGCTGCGTGACCCTCGACAAATTTTCACGGGGCTCTTCTAAACTCGAAATTTTACTTCATGCTTAGTCTGGGAGTGGAAAACACTCGTTTAAAACTTCAAATTGAATTTAAAAAAAACAAGGAATATCTAAAGATTTATAGAAAATGGGCTGAACTTGGATATACGTATTCCAAAACAGTTAAAAGAAAAACTCCCTGTATGCAAATGCATAATTTTTAAGTATAAATACTGCATTTGCATCTTATATTAAAAATATTTAAATTTACTTTTAAAACAATTGATCTCATTTTAGGGACTAAAGCATTGTATGCTTTATACCTGTCATATTTTATTCTAGAATTTATTTGTTTCTTTAAATTGTTTAATAGACTAATAGAGATTATTATTCAAATTTGATGACATTTCACTGGCTTAGTCTTATAGGGATCTATAAGTTAGCATTAAGCTATCACGCAACATGATGCCCTTCATAATTTCAATCCAAGTATTTGATTATTTTTAATATGAATTAAAAAATAATAATATATTAGTATTAGATCATAACTATCGTCAAAATATGATTCTGTAATTATTTCAAAAGTTATTAAATATTTTCAATATATGTTCTGCTAATGGTAATTAGTTAAGTTATTCCTTTATTCCTTTTACTTCACTTTTTATTTTAATTCTATATGTACATTTCGGGTACAATGTACCCTTTATCAATAGAAAAAAATAATTGACATTTTGTAAATAAATAAAAATAGAAATACAACTATTTTCACAACCAAGTGCGATTTATTTGAAATCAGATAAAGGCAGGCTAGTTTAAGGAATTAAATTTAAAAGTGGGTTGTTTAAAGGACTTAAATCAAAATTTAGAAGGTTATCCCTATTTTTGTGCATTTCAATTGCTTCTAACATGTTTAGTTGAAAATGGTTAGATTCTTTTAGTAATTTCAAATTATTTATAATAAATTTGTGTCCCGTGGTTAATGTATGATGAGCTATCGCAGATTT
Source organism: Philonthus cognatus (assembly GCA_932526585.2). NCBI lineage: Eukaryota > Metazoa > Arthropoda > Insecta > Coleoptera > Staphylinidae > Philonthus > Philonthus cognatus. The sequence goes on along the minus strand of OW052247.1, from coordinate 47,986,419 downwards.
ATCTGGGTTATGGTTTTTAGTATGGTAAATATGTTCTTTAAACCTAGTTTTTAAATTTCGTATAGTTTGTCCAATATACATTTTGTTGCAATTGCTGCATTTTGATGAATAAATCCCAGACTTTTCATGATCATCAATTTTCTTAAAAGTATTCCCCAATAAAAGTTTAATTTTGTTTTTTGTGTAGTATGTAATGGCATAGTTATTGTTAAAAAATGTGATTATTTCAATAGTGTTAAATTAATGTTAGATTGTGGACCATATATTCAACAATCAAAAAATCCTTTAAATAACTATGTAAAGATAATTAACAAAATTTTAAGTGAACCAACACCATTATTTGATAAAAAATTTAAATCAAAATTAAAAATTTTAATCCAAAACTGCCTAAATTATATTGTTTGCCTAAAATTCACAAACCCGGTAATAAATTTAGACCAATTGTTTCTAACATAAATTCTCCTACATACAAAATTGCAAAATGGTTAGTTAATGAATTTAAACAACTCAAAATTAACAATGATTTTTCTATTAAAAACTCTTTTGAACTGACCAAAAAACTAGAAAATGTAATTATACAAGAAGACGACTTATTGATCTCATTTGATGTAGAATCTTTATTCCCTAGTATACCAATTAATGAAACTTTAATTATTCTCGAAAATTTATTAAAAACAAATGGTAAAAATCAAGAAGAAATAAATCATTATATAAAATTAACAACTTTAGTTATGGATTTTAACACTTTTGAATTTAATGGAATATTTTATAAACAAACATTTGGCACTGCTATGGGTAATCCATTATCCCCCTTTTTAGCAAACATTTTCATGAACCATTTAGAAAATATTGCGAAGAACAGCATACAATATTTCCCAAATTTATGGTTAAGGTATGTTGATGATATTTTCACAATTATTAAAACCAATACCGATATTCAAAATTTTACAAATCAATTAAATAAATTATTTACTAGCATAAATTTTACATATGAAATTGAGATCAATGGTCAACTTCCTTTCTTAGACCTACTAGTTATAAAAAACAATAACAAATTATCCTTTAATATTTTTATAAAACCCACCCACACCTTTAATTACATTCACTCAAGTTCACATAGTCCTTTCAAACATAAACTATCGTCTTTTAATAGTATGATTTATAGAGCTATCCAGTTACCAATATCTGAAGAAAATAGAAAAAGTGAGTTTACATTAATTTTAGATTTAGCCAAAGCATTAAATTACGATACTAACATTATTCAGAAATTAATCAATAAACATAAAAGAACACATTCCATTCGTCTAGCATCACGTTTAGAACCAATAATAGAATCTAATACAAATAAAAATTACTGTAAAATTATTCACGAACCAAAATTAACTAATCAAATTAACAAAATTTACAAAAAATTCAATCTTAAACCTGCATACTACACAAAAATCAAAATTAAACTTTTATTGGGGAATACTTTTAAGAAAATTGATGATCATGAAAAGTCTGGGATTTATTCATCAAAATGCAGCAATTGCAACAAAATGTATATTGGACAAACTATACGAAATTTAAAAACTAGGTTTAAAGAACATATTTACCATACTAAAAACCATAACCCAGATAAATCTGCGATAGCTCATCATACATTAACCACGGGACACAAATTTATTATAAATAATTTGAAATTACTAAAAGAATCTAACCATTTTCAACTAAACATGTTAGAAGCAATTGAAATGCACAAAAATAGGGATAACCTTCTAAATTTTGATTTAAGTCCTTTAAATAACCCACTTTTAAATTTAATTCCTTAAACTAGCCTGCCTTTATCTGATTTCAAATAAATCGCACTTGGTTGTGAAAATAGTTGTATTTCTATTTTTATTTATTTACAAAATGTAAATTAGTTTTTTCTATTGATAAAGGGTACATTGTACCCGAAATGTACATATAGAATTAAAATAAAAAGTGAAGTAAAAGGAATAAAGGAATAACTTAACTAATTACCATTAAACTAACCTTCACGTAACTCAAACAAGAATATCTTATGTTCTGCTACTTTATTAATAAAACCAAGCTACGTGCTACGCGACCAAACCAAATTTTCAGGCTTTTCTTAACTTGAAATTTTACTTCATGCTTAGTCTGGGAGTGGAAACAATCGTTAGAAGCTTCAAATTGAACGTTTATATAAAGACAACAAATCCCTGAAAATTTACATCGGTCTATGCTACTTAAAAAATCATTCCCTTTATATCTGTTATGTATATTTTGAAAATTAAATGAAATTATTACTCTGTTTTTTACTACTCTTATCGCGATGAACTAAAATGTAGGTGTCAAAATTTGTATTATAACTTTAGGTATATGTATCATAATTATATCCATAAATTAGTCATTGTAATAGAGAAACATTTGTATAACCAATAATTAACAATTGATTTATACATGAATAAATATACAATTCAATTGTCCTAATCAGTATGTATGAATATATCCATCAAGTGATTGATTAATTGCAAACGGGCGACACAGAATAATAAATAATAATTTACCAACAGCCGCGATTTTATTGGTGTCAACAGTTGATTGCCAGTACGTAATTCAGGTATTTGCGCAGAGGACTTTTGGTATTTCTGCGTCTCAGTCCGATCTATCTTCCATCTCACGCGTTCTGTGATAGATGGGCGACCCTGTGCTAAACACAGCACTGTCGCGTTCCACTTTTACCGGATATATACGCACACACTTTACATTATAGGTAAATAAATAAACGCCAATAACTTATTGTAAAATTCCTTTCAAATCGTGTTCCTCAATCGCACCGGTCGAGCCCCTTCTGGGAACGAGTCGGCTTTGATCCGATCGAAGTGGAGGCTTTTTTTTTGTTTTGGCGAACGATCAAGATTTTGCCAATTAAATTCAACGGCTTTCTAAAAGGGAATATTTTATTGGGTTTATTGTTGAGTAATAGTTTTAGTAAAGTTGGAATTTTTGTAGAAAGCTATAAATATAAATAACAGTGTCCCAATAAGGTTGAGACAAATTTGAATTAATAATAATAATAAAAGCAAATGCTATTAGAACCAATGCAATTTAAACTGAGTTTAAGATACACTTGGCTTGAGTTTTTATTGAACAGCTGACACTTAATCTTTCAGATTTTTTCTTTATATATATACAAAAAATAAGTTTCAAGCCGTTATTATTGTTATTTACAAAATTATAAATGAGCGTATTTATTTCACAAGAAACCTCATATTATATTACATATATATTGAAGCTTAAAAATAAGTGATTTCCGTCATTTACACAGTGTTCGTTTAAGACATTAGATAATGCATTATATTTAGGAAATCAGAGCAATTGAATTCTTAAATATGTAAAACCACGGTATAGTAAGCCTCCATACATAACCTATTTTATTCTCGCCCTTATATATGTGTATTCTAATTAATTAGCTACTTATTTCACTTGTGTAAACATGTAATTATGTACAATCATCAATAAAAATTATTATTATTATGTTCGTTGTCAATACTGCCAATATTTTGACAGTGTTTTCGAAGTATGACTCGCGTTTGAATTTTTCATTTTTGACATCATCACTTTCCGACCCTATTATATTCCATTTTCAATTTTTAGCCAACCAATCAACTAATATTTCTTGCTTTCTTGATAATAATTTTTTTAAATAAATTTGGTAAAATAAAAAATTACGAGGCAGAAAGACCGTTGGTCGATAGCCCAGACAGACTAACAAATGATTTATATGTACATGAAAATGTCATAAAACTAATTGTAATTATTGTCTCAGTAAAGATGTACTATATATATAAAAAATTACAATCATTTCATTTAATTCAATTTCTCCTTTCTTCATATCGTTGTTTTTTTTTTGTACAGATGTTAGATTTCTAAAGATAGACGATATTTATATTTTCAGGAAAATATGAATTTTCAGGCCATATAAGGTGGTCGATTACGCAAACCGTTATGGAAGTGTTCTCGTTGACTTAATTAGGTTTATGATATTCAAAATTGTTTACGCGGTAATTTGCATAAATTATGATTCAGAAAATATGATAGCGTATGTGTGTTTGTGTGTTGTTCCTGTTTTGTTTATTGCATTTTGCATACATTTCGAGCCTGATTCGGACGATGATATAATCCTGAAATCTATTTCGGATTTTATAAAAACATTACAACTATTTTGTTTATCTTAATTAAAACCCTAACTAAAAATTGTAATAAAATTAAAAAATATTTATTGATGGATATGGTAAAACATTTATTTTGTTCCATATTTTTAAAATATCGAATAAAAGAAGTGTTTTACTTTACCCAATTTGGAAATTTTCTTCTATCAAGAAAGTAGCAGAACAAGTATCCAAGATATTTAATAACTTTTGAAATAATTACAGAATCATATTTTGACGTTAGTTATGATGAAATGTCTAATAAATTAATCCTTTTAAATTCATATTCCTGGGAGAAATGATCAAATCCCTGGATTAAAATTATAAAGAGCTTCATGTTGCATGATAGCCTAATGCTAACTTATACATCCATATAATAATACTAAGCCAGTAAAATGTTATCAAATTTCAATACTAATCTCTATTAATCTATAAAACAAGTCAAAGAAAAATTTAATTCTGGAAAAAAAATATTACAGTTAAAAAGCATATACGATGGTATGCTTTGGTCACTAAAAGTGGGATCAATTGTTTTTAAAAGTAAATTTAAATATTATTGATATCAGATGCCAATGCATTATTTTTAAGTATAAATATGCATACGCTGTACAGGGTGGTCTAATTTCGATGTTCCTTATAGGCATCTCGGTAAATATACGACTTACAAAAAATCCGATGGCGCAGTCGCGATCTCTTTTTTTGAGACTAGGATAATGCCGAAAACAAAAATGCACCATCTTGTTTTTTTCAGAAGTTATAGGGCTAAATCGGATTTTCTTGATTTTTAACTTCAATTAATATCTTGGGTAATTTGTAAGATAGACAAAAACTATAAATGAAGGCACTTTTTTGAGAGGGATCTAGTGGCGTGGATATTTTTTTATTTTATAAGATAAATTCACAAAAGTATATATTTTTGAAATCAGTGAAAAACTCTCTTTTCAACTGTGTCAGAGCCAACTATGATTTACATTTAAAAAAAAAATAATTTGGCTAAAACTCGAAAATGTGTGCATGAAATAAAAAATGCCTACTTTACTGGATTCTACTTAAAAAAGTGTCTTAAGAAGATATTCATAGTTTTTGTTTATCTTACATAATACGCAAGATATTAATTTAAGTTAAAAATCAAGAAAGCCTGATTTTGCCCCATAACTTCTGAAAAAAACAAGATGTTGCATTTTTGTTTTCGGCATTATATTATCCTAGTCTCAAAAAAGAGCGATTGCGCCAGCGGTTTTTTTCTAACCCTTATATTTACCGAGATGCCCATTAGCAACATCGAAATTAGACCACCCTGTACATTTCCTGATATTCGTCCAATTTTTAAAAGATTTCAAATTAAAGCTTTCTACGAGTGTTTTCCACTCCCAGATTAAGCATGAAGTAAAATTTCGAGTTTAGAAAAGCCTTAAAATTTGGTTTGGTCGCTCCGCAAAAGCGGAGCGACCAAACCAAATTTTCAGGTTTTTCTAAACTCCAAATTTTACTTCATGCGCCACGCGTATAAAACACAGATTAAAGTGAAGTTCACCAATGTTTAAAACTTCATAATAATTTAGTGTTTTATACGCGTTGCGCATGCAGTAAAATTCTAGTAAAATCATTACAGTTAAAAAGCATATACGTTGGTATACGTTGACTTTAGTCACTAAAAATGGGATCAATTGTTTTAAAAAGTAAATTAAAATATTTTAGATTTCAGATGGCAATATAACACACTGCCATCTGATATCAAAATTTGTCTTTCAATATACATTTACATACGCTGCAAATGTTCTGACATTCGTTGTTTTTTAAAAGAGTTCAATTTAAATGTTTAAACGAGGGTTTTCCACTCCCAGATTAAGCATGAAGTAAAATTTCGAGTTTAGAAAAGCCTGAAAATTTACTCGATGCTTAATCTGGGAGTAGAAAACACTATTTTAAAGCTTAATTTGAATATACCAACAATCCCTTGAATATCCCACAGACGCGTTTCAGACTTCCTGATTTGTAATAGCCATACCATCCTGATGAGAATCAGAAACTCTAAAACGCGTCTATGGGATAGATAAGTGTACTTATTTAAACTAATAGCTTTAATAAGCACACTGATGGTTCCCATAGACGCGTTTCGGATTTTCATCAGATAAATTAGGTTTTTAATATTACCTAATTACTATTCATTTTTAGTTCGGGTTCAAAGCCCGGTGCCGGCATTTCTGATGTGGTTTTTCTGCAGTTTTTCCACATCCCTAGTATCGAATGATAGAAATGTACCCATACCACCTATAAGCCGCTTGCAGGCGCAAGACGGGCTACAATAGTAAAATAAGCCCCCTGTCCCCCGCACAAGCGCTGAGCTTATATGGTAAATACTGGTTGAGATTGGAAAAAAAATGGAAAATAAAACCTCAAAGTCTTGTATTCTCTAAAAATATTTTATAAGTTTTAGAATAAATAATAATAATGTCTAATTTTTATTCTACTTATTTAAGAATATAAACTATTTGTCTTGGCAAATTCTATAAAATTCTTCGTGATTTCCACTTTGATGCACCAGAATTTCCCTTTCTCTAATTAACAATTGTTGACATTACGATGGCGTGATTTAAAAAATCGTTTCGCGATGATGTTTAATATTCATGTGCAGTTTTGCATATTGAGATTACGCGGTCAAGGATCAACAATTCGCGCAAATAAATAATGAAACTTCCGTCGATTCCATTATTCATTTAAATTGTAATTTGTGTAACAAATATGCTACCAGCACTAAGTTAACTCAGAAATATTAATTAATATACTATAACAAAATGTATTTGCTGTCATATCACAACCTAATTAAACAAATATTCATAGTTATTATTAGTAAAGTATATAGATTTTACTAATAATATTCAAAGAGTTAAGTTGTTATAAACACTAACAACTTAACTCTTTGAATTATTAATATTATTAGTAAAATATATAGAATTATGAATATTTTTCAAATAGGTTGGGATATAATAGTAAATATATTTGTTATAGTAGATTTATTAACACACAACAAAAAGGTACAATATTACTTAATTAACAACAGGGCTTGATAGAGGGGGAGAAAACCTTGTTGTAAAAAGTTACTCTTTTAAATTATTTTAGCATTTACGACTAAACAATTATTTAATCGAAGATGTACTTCATTATTTTAATTTAATAATTCCCTTTTTAACGGACTCTCAAACTGAAAAGATTTAAAAGTGTATTTTATTCAATTAACTTAATAGTGAAATGAAAGTATGAAGTAGATAAAAAAAATGTCTGTGTTAAAATCGTTTATGTAATAATAACGTATTAGTAAAATAAAAGTAAGGATAGATTCAATAATAAATTCAATAAACGTCTGAAAAAAATGTCTGTGTTTAAATCGTTTATGTAATAATAACGTATTAGTAAAATAAAAGTAAGGATAGATTCAATAATAAATTCAATAAACGTCTGAAAAAAATGTCTGTGTTTAAATCGTTTATGTAATAATAACGTATTAGTAAAATAAAAGTAAGGATAGATGAAACAATATATGTTGAATTCTTTTCTCACTTAACCCGTGGTAAAGCATATTTAATTAATAGTAGAAATTTACTATTTACTACTAAAACACTTTATTTGTTTCACTAATTTTATCAGTGAAACAAACCAAGTGTTTTAATAAAAGTTCTACTATTAGATGAAAAAAATGCTGTTTTTGAACAACATTATAAAGGAGCTGCAAAATATTGACAGTTACATTTTATCTCTTTGAATAACATTAGAAAAGAGTTGCAAAATATTGGGAGTTTCATATTATCTCAAAGGCACTGATTATTACTAGTAGATGAAAAGATCTATTTTTGAATCAAATTTTGAAGTTTCTGCAAAATATTGGCACTCAGATTTTATCTTAAAGGCACTGATTATGAATAGTAAATGAAAAAAAATCTCTTTAAGAATAAAATTTTAAAGGAGCTGCACAATGTTGGCATTCACATTTTATCTTAAAGGCACTGGTTAATAATATGTAAAAGATATTAATAATTCTGTTCTGTTAATTTGAGTGTATGGTAAAGAATTGATTTTTTAATTCAAAATATGCATTATTGTTATTGTGTTATTGCACTTGGAAGTCATGCATGACAATGCCTTTTATTTCGGTGTTAATCATAATTTTTAATTAATTGAATTCCGAGTTATTGTATTTTACGGATACTTTGTTTCCTTTTATTGTGTTTCATTGCATAATTACACTCGCTAAATTATATTCGGTTTTAATAAAAAGATTATTTAGTAGTTCGTAGGTTTTATTGCAAAAGTCTTTCAATGCTAATTATTTCATGTCATTATCATGGAAAATAATTTTACAAGTATCAGTAAAACAATATTACAATAATGTATGAAATTACAACAATATTCGTGTAAAATGCAAACAATACGTCTTACTGTAGTTGTATGAGTTACGTGAAGGTGTTAAGTCACACAGCTATATTCCTTTCTTCACTTTTATTTTTCTTGCTAAATACGTCTTAGTTAAGTAGCTCAGATGCAAAACCAACCACTCATCGGTTTTTCGATTTTGAGGTTTTGGTGTCCCCGGATTCTACATGTTTCAGGCAACAATTTGAAACACGAATTGACCTTTAAAACCCATCAAAAACCTTATAAAATTAAGTTTGAAAAATCCCGTCGAATGCAAAACATGCTACATTTCTCGGTTGAAAAAGCTGACATTTTTTTTTCAGTTGAAAAACTTGTCTACTTTTAAATTAGTTTTACATATTTTTTTTTATCTCCATTCGATATATCGCTCAATTAACACTATTTTAATTTATTTAATAGATGCTGCAAAATCCGTTTTTGTCATTTTGCCACAAATTTGTTAAAACACGTATGGCTGGTTTTACATCTAAGCGACTCAATTAATAAGACAACTTAAGATAATAAACAATGCAAATTATTTAGTATTTCATAGGTTTTAATATAAACGTCGTCAAATGCTAATTATTTCATATCATTGTCAAGGAAAATAATGTTAAAAATATCAGTAAAACAATATTACTATCCTTTTTAAAAAGTGGTGCATGTCTTTTCCAAATTAATTATTTTGAATACGTTGGAGTCGATTTAATGTGATACAAAATGTTTACGTAGTGTTTTTATTAATAATTAATAATAAAACTTAATAATGTTTACATTTAAAGGAATTATTGTGAAATATTGGGTTCGGTGAACTTGTTAACTTCGTACAAAAGGTTTAATACGGAAATACATATTTCAATAAAACATAAACAATAAAACTATGTATATTCAATAACAACACCCTTTATTAAACGTAACGATGACCATCGATTTTGGTGTGGACTTTTATACAGGGAATTTTTCTTTTAAGTATATATATGCATATGCTGTATATTTTCCAACATTCGTCGTTTTGGAAATAATTCAATTTGAAGCTTTAAATGAGTGTTTTCCACTCCCAAACTAAGCATGAAGTAAAATTTCGAGTTTAGAAAAGCCTGAAAATTTTGTTTGGTCGAGTAGCGCGTAGCGCTACGCGACCAAACCAAATTTTCAGGCTTTTCTAAACTCGAAATTTTACTTCATGCGCCACGCGTATAAAACACTGATTTGAATTGAAGTTCTAAATATACTGCTTTAAAATACTGCTTAAGCAGTATATTTTGAACATCACTTGAACTCAGTGTTTTATACGCGTGGCGCATGAAGTAAAATTTCGAGTTTAGAAAAGCCTGAAAATTTGGTTTGGCCGCTCCGCGCTTCACGCTACGCGTCCAAACCAAATTTTCAGGCTTTTCTAAACTCGAAATTTTACTTCATGCTTAATCTGGGAGTGGAAAATACTTGTTTAAAGCTTTAAATTAAAATATTTAGAAAAAAACAACGAATATCTGAAGATTTACAGCATATACGCTGTTATTGGAATATGTATTCTTAAAAGAAAAACTCCCTGAATAGCATTTTTGTAGCGAAGATTTTTTATTTGTTTATTTTATTTATTTATTCAACGAATAACACCTTCTACAATCAATTACACAATATATCTATAACTATAATATTGTAATATTTTCAATAAAAACCGATTAACTTATAAACTCTATAATAACACTCGACATTTATGTAAATGAAAAACATTCTGCTTATTTTACGCAAAGTCGCAAATGAAGGTAGTAACATTTAATTTTAATTAGAGAAATGAACATACTCATTCTTATTTAAATCTCTTCGGTCACTGAACCATAAACGAAGGAGACTCGAATAATTTCCTCCAATGAAAAGTTTCTATGAATATTTAATGTCTATTAATGGCATAATTTATGTTAAGTTGTTATGATTTCACAACAACAATACATTTTATTCCAATAACTGATAAACACCAGTTTTATTTAATCCTCAAAATATTAATTAAGGTTATCTCAGAATTGGGCTTAAGTTGCCTTAAAAAAATATTAATATATTACATTTAATATATTATATTTAAAGTGTGCAAACTATAAGAAGCGTAAGCTTATTTTCTCGAATTCAAATGGTTTTGAATTTGAATTTAAAAAAATATTAATTGTCATTTTGAAATGCGCTTTTTTTTACTTATTAAAAACACAATCATTTTATACAAAAAATTTTTACATTATCGCATATTGATTGAAGAAACATGTTTGTGATATCTTTTAAATTTATAAAATATGGAAACGAATTAAAATTAATATCGACTTTCTGCAAAAATTGAGACTTCTCCAAATATTCATTGAAACAACATTATTCAATGAATATTTGGAGAAGTCGCAACGTAGTCTCGTTTTTTTGCAGAAAGTCGATATTAATTTGAATTCGTTTTTATATTTTGTAAATATTCAGCAAACTATTGGCAAATTCATTTTTTTTATTATAAATATATAACATTTTTATATTCAAGACCTAATCAGAGGATTAATAAATGATTAGTGGATGATTAAAATTAATCAGTCGTCGTACAAATGGGAGTTAATCTTTCTTAGTTTTTATCAATCAGAACAAAAACTAAAAGTCAAGTTGAAATAAGTAAAACAGATTTGAATTAAAATTAGTTGATATTTCATACATTTGGCTATAAAAAGAGAAAATGCGTTTTTATTTAACTTATTAAAAACGCAATAATTTAATTTATAAATTGTTTACATAATCGCATATTGATTGAAGAAACATGTTTATGATATCTTATAAATAAACGTATACCATTTATATATTCAAGACCTAACCAGAGGTTTAATAAATAATTAGTGAATGATTAAAGTTAATCATTCGTGGTACAAAAGGGTCTTAATCTTTCTTAGTTTTTATAAACCAGAACAAAAACTGAAAGTCTAGTTGAAATAAATGAGATTATTTTGAATCTATAAATATTGAAAATAGCTGCTATTTCATACAATTGGCTATACAAAGAGAAAACGCGTATTAATTAAATTTATCTTAGAATTGAGCTTAAATTGACACAAAAAAATACAACACTAAAAAGACTGTTACTCCTTACTTTACTTTTTATTTGTGTCGTTAATGTACATTTCGAGACACAAGGTGCTCATTATCAATAACAGTTTCTTATTGATAATGAGCACCTTGTGTTTCAAAATGTACATCTAACGATACAAATAAAAAGTAAAGTAAGGAGTAACAGTCTTTTTTTAGTGTAATAATCACTTCACGTAAACTCAAAAACATACAGTTAAAAAAATATAAATTGCCATTTTGAAATGCGTTTTTTTTACTTATTAGAAAAGCAATAATTGTATTCATAAATTTACACCAGTGATGGGGAAACTACGGCCCGCGGGCCAAGTCCGGCCCGCGGAAAGGTTTAATCCGGCCCGTTTAACAGTGCCGTCGTGAGAATGTTTGAACGCGTTCTTCGTAATGTGACGACCCGCATAAAAACTACCTACCTACGATTAAGCATTATTCTTTGGCCCGCTACGATTGTCTGGTTATTACAAATGGCCCGTCTTAAAAAAAGTTTCCCCACCACTGGTTTACACATTCGCATATTTATTAAAGACACATGGTTTTGATATCTTATAAATTTATATAATTTATATATTTAAGACTTAATCACAGGTTTAATGAATAATTAGTGGATGATCTGAGTGAATCAGTTGTGGTACAAATGGGCCTTAATATTCCTTAGTTTTTATTAACCAGAACAAAAATTGAAAGTCATGTTTAAAAAAGTTAGACTATATTGAATCCCCAAACACCGAAAATAGTTGCCATTTCATACACTTGGCCATACAAAAAGAAAACATAATCTCTAATAAGCCCGAACGCACGGCATGAAAACTTCAATTGAAGGTGACTTTTCGGTATTCGCGTTCATTCTCTGTATATTTCAGTTTCGATTTCGACTATCCTAGTTGCGAAATTTGGCTTTGGTCCCGCACTAACCCAAAGTGAAATATTGGCAACCGGCCGAAAAAAAAAAAAAAAAAATACGGGAGAAAAAAACGCACACCCGGAAATTATAATCATGTCGGAGTATGTGTACAAATATTTTTGTACGCAAAATTTAAAAACTTACTCCACTCGCCAATTCGAAGATGCTTCTTTAATTTTAGACACTCACCTGGAACAGAAAAGAGAAAAACAGAACATTAGAATTTGTTATAAATTATCAGGATTTAGAAATAATAGCTATTATGACATCTAGTGTTTTATGAAGGATTTGAAAATTGAGGTTGGAGATTAAATTCGAGCGACCGTAGAGAGTGAGAATTTAATAGACCGAGATTTTTACAGGGAGTTTTTCTTTAAAGTATACGTATTTTAAATTCATCGTATATTCTTTAAATCTTTAGATATTCGTTGTTTTTTTAAAAGAGCTCCGGCTTTGAAGCTTTAAACGAGTGTTTTCCACTCCCAGACTAAGCATGAAGTAAAATTTCGAGTTTAGAAAAGCCCCGTGAAAATTTGTCGAGGGTCGCGCAGCGACCCGAGACAAATTTTCTGGGCTTTTCTAAACTCGAAATTTTACTTCATGCGTCAAGCGTATAAAACACTGACTTCAAGTGAGGTTCAAATATACATAATTTCACAATATTTAAGTGTTTTATATGCGTTACGCATAAAGTAAAATTTCGAGTTTAGAAAAGCCCAGAAAATTTGTCTCGGGTCGCTACGCGACCCTCGACCAATTTTCACGGGGCTTTTCTAAACTCGAAATTTTACTTCATGCTTAGTCTGGGAGTGGAAAACATTCGCTAAAATCTTCAAATTGAATTCTTTTAAAAACACAACGAATATCTAAAGATTTAAAGCCACAAAAGGTCTTTAACAAAAACAAGGAGTTTTTCTTTAAAGTACATATACGTATTCCAAATTCAGCTTATTTTCTTTAAATCTTTAGATATTCGTTGTTTTTCTTAAAAGAGTTTAATTTGAAGCTTTAAAACAGTGTTTCCACTCCCAGACTAAGCATGAAGTAAAATTAAAATAAAAGCCCTGTGAAAATTTGTCGAGGGTCGCGCAGCGACCCGAGACAAATTTTCTGGGCTTTTCTAAACTCGAAATTTTACTTCATGCGCCACGCGTATAAAACACGGATTTCAAGTGAGGTTCAAATATACAGAATTTCACAATATTTTAGTGTTTTTTACGCGTGGCGCATAAAGTAAAATTTCGAGTTTAGAAAAGCCCAGAAAATTTGTCTCGGGTCGCTACGCGACCCTCGACAAATTTTCACAGGGCTTTTCTAAACTCGAAATTTTACTTCATGCTTAGTCTGGGAGTGAAAAACACTCACTGAAGCTTCAAATTGAACTCTTAAAATGAAGGAACTAATATCTAAAGATTTACAGAAAATAGGCTGAATTTGGAATACGTATACTTTAAAGAAAAACTCCATGCATGTTATAAGGAGTGTATTTTAAACATCACAATGGTTTAGTGTTTTATACAGGTGGCGCATGAAGTAAAATTTCGAATTTAGAAAAGCCGGATAATTTGGATTTGCCGGCGCGACTCGCTACGCTCTCGCGCTGGCAAATCCAAATTTTCAGGCGTTTCAGAATTCAAAATTTTACTTCATGCCTAATCAACGAGTGAAACACTCGTTAGACGCTTCAAACTAAACTATTTTCAATAACAACGCATGCCTTAACAAATACAACCTATATATCGGGACATGTAAGCTTAAAAAAAATCCCTGTATAGTAAAATGATATACAAAATCAAAAACCATTTATAATTCTTTCAAGTCCCTTACCCATCCTTGGCTGCGCCCATGAATCGAATTCATTCAACATAAATCAAGAATTATTCAATAAAATTAATGTATTAATTTTTTTTGATTGTTTACTGGCATAGGTTAAACCATTCAACCACTAATGTTAGGTTAGGATAGGTTTATATGGCAACAGCCGAGGCTGTTCACTTAGGCCCATAGGGCCCGTTGTGATACCACTAATGTTTGTTTTAATAAGATTTTATCAAGAGTAACTCCAATTAAACAGGAATAAACAAAGGATACTCTTCACGCCAAGGGGTAGATCGAGGCGACTTTAAGTATGTATTAATAACAATATTATTTATTCCGTAAGAAGAAAATAGATGAATAATTATTTCAAAATTATTACACAAATACAATCATTACACAAATTGAATTCAGGTTCGCAATAAACACCAACAAGTTACGATACGTGTTACCTTTCATAGTGTGATAAATTTGTATTTAATACTGATGGATGATATAATTACAGTAATAATCGTGTTCGGTTCAGATAATTTAAGGAAACGCATTATTTATACTAAATTGAAATCGTCTTAAAAATTGCAAAAGTTAACCGAGGTGTAATGATGATGATGATGATAAATTTTGTGCAATATTGTCACCACACTATGAGAATTTGCTCAACCAGGAAACTGCTCGTTTGGACTGCCGAGTGTCATTAAAGTGACATTTGCTTATGCAAAAAAAAACTGCGTTTCTTAACCTAATATTTTTAAAAATAAGTTGAATAGATATGTAAGGTACGATTCACGAGATGTGTCGAGAGGTTTCATTGATTTGTAGGTTTAATTGATTTGTAGTGCTTTCTGCACCAATACATGTAATATTCTTTACCTGCAACCACATAAGAAAACAGTGTTTTCTTAACTACCTTACTGATCTAGAAAACACTGTCATAATCACGCGTTTGTTGTAACAAAAAAATGACAAACGTCAGTTTTGAAAAGTCATCGTACAAGTGCGACACGTTATTCAGGTAATGTCTGATTCAAGCGACTGTGAATTAACGCCTCAGAAGACCAGCTGCACAAACTCCTGAAATTGCAAGCAACAGAGAAAACTAGAAAAACGAACACATGGAAACAGCTATTGAGCCTGCGGTAATTTGTGATAAACAACCTTACATTTCACAAGCACCTGAAGTCAGAAGCAATGCAGAAAGCAATGAAAACCAACATATTGCAGTTAATACACAAAACTCAATGCGAAATGGTAGCTTTTCTTTTAATAACTGTTCTGTAGTTATAAATAATCATTATCATTAAAATAACTAGTTTGCACAAAATAATATGAAAATAGATAAAAATAAAACATTTTGCCAGTTGCTACTTAAATCTACATTACTATATTTGGTGTTCGCATGAAAAAACTATATAGGTGGTTGCAGGTAAAACTATGTACAATACGCGTGTGGTAGGCATATTACCTGCTCGTGGAGTTAACACACTCGCCGCTGCGCGGCTCGTGTTTAACTCTACACTCGCACGTAATATGCTGTTTACCACACTTGTAATGTAATATACTTTTCTGCACCAATACATGTAATACGAAAATAGTTGGAAGTCAGATTACGTGTGTGAATAGAGAAAGAAAACTTCATAATATGTCTGCTATGGTTTTTAGATGAAACATGCGAAAACGTATGTTCTGGTATGCAGCTTTAACATTTTAAGGTTTTGACTATGTCTTCGTAAAACACAATCTGCAAAAACCCAGCCACAAATTATTGTAATTAATACACACAATCGTTTTAAATGTGAGTTTAAGAGGTTTAATTCAAATTTTCACATCTACTAAATAGTTCAGGTATTTACAGAAATAAATAATGCATTTATGTTGATTTTATGTAAGCTCAAACGAAAATGTTAGTTCAATCGAATGCGCATTCAGTAGATTTGGCAAATAGTCATCGGATTAATCTGGTAATACAGGGATTTTTTCTATTAAGTATATATACACGATTCCATTTGTTTCTGGATCTCGCCTAGCTATGGAAAAGTGACAGTTTAAGTATTGTAAATGGGGCTGGTTGTGTTTTAAATCAGGGTTTTTAAATGTCACTGTCAGATGTTCGATTTTAAGGTTATAATTTCTGACTATTGTGATCTTACACTGTTGCCTGTTTTAAAAATTTTCAGATATAAAAGGATAATAATATGCAGTTTTAAGATTAACAAAATTTACTACTTGGTTTTTGTACATACAAACACAGCAATAATATTGTATATAACAAATATAATGAATTCGGCTCTGCAAACTTATTTCGTCATCCATTTGTATTTCTCGCTTGGGTCTTCCCGTTAACACATTTTGATCAACTCCATCCATCCACCTTAATTTTGGTCATTCTCTCTTATCTATTAAAATCGAAATAATATTGTGATGCTGTAGATTTGGATTACTTTGCCTAAAATGTTTGTAGGATTTCAGAATTTGTAACCTTTTTGATTCAGAGATAATCTTTGGCATGTTAATATTTAATATGTGCCTGAAATTATTTTTCACTTTGACATTGACACAGCATTGCAACACTAGAATAATTTGATTTAATAATAAAATGCTCGAAGAAGCGACCGCGTGGCGAAATAATTGTTGCAAGATTAACAATAAACCTCTTGAAAATTAAAAAGAGGATTACTTATGATATCATAAATTATTGCAACACTGTTAAAATAAGGAATCAGGAGTGCCAATTAATAAAAAATGTAAATGTTGATACTGCAACATAACAACACGAAAGCATGGCTAGGCGAGATCCAGAAACAAATGGAATATATTATATACAGGGAATTTTCTATTAGGTATACATATGCATACGATTTTTTTGAGAGTTCAATTTGAAGCTTAAAACGAGCATTTTCCACTCCCAGACTAAGCATGAAGTAAAATTTCGAGTTTAGAAAAGCCTGAAAATTTGGTTTGGTCGCGTAGCGCGAAGCGCTACGCAGCCAAACCAAATTTTCAGGCTTTTCTAAACTCGAAATTTTACTTCATGCGCCACGCGTATTAAACACTGAAAACACTGAAATATTGTGAACGAGTAAACTTCGCTTGAAATCAGTGTCTTATACGCGTGGCGCATGAAGTAAAATTTCGAGTTTAGAAAAGCCTGAAAATTTGGTTTGGTCGCGTAGCGCGGAGCGGCCAAACCAAATTTTCAGGCTTTTCTAAACTCGAAATTTTACTTCATGCGCCACGCGTATTAAACACTGAAATCACTGAAATATTGTGAACGAGTAAACTTCGCTTGAAATCAGTGTCTTATACGCGAGGCGCATGAAGTAAAATTTCGAGTTTAGAAAAGCCTGAAAATTTGGTTTGGTCACTCCGCACTTCGCGCTACGCGACCAAACCAAATTTTCAGGCTTTTCTAAACTCGAAATTTTACTTCATGCTTAAGCTGGCAGTGGAAAAAACTCGTTTAAACTTCAATTTCAAGCTTAAAACGAGTGTTTTCCACTCCCAGACTAAGCATGAAGTAAAATTTCGAGTTTAGAAAAGCCTGAAAATTTGGTTTGGTCGCGTAGCGACCAAATTTTCAGGCTTTTCTAAACTCGAAATTTTACTTCATGCGCCACGCGTATAAAACACTGATATCAATCGAAGTTTACTCGTTCACAATATTCCACTGCTTTCCGTGTTGAATACGCGTGGCGCATGAAGTAAAATTTCGAGTTTAGAAAAGCCTGAAAATTTGGTTTGGCCGCTCCGCGCTTCGCGCTACGCGACCAAACCAAATTTTCAGGCTTTTCTAAACTCGAAATTTTACTTCATGCTTAGTCAGGGAGTGGAAAACACTCGTTTAAACTTCAAATTGACCTCTTTTACGAAAACAACGAATATTTAAAAATCTACAACACGTAATCGAGATAAGTATACTCAAAAGAAAAAACTCTCAAGAAATTATGATTTAAAGCTTTTCTAAAAGAAGGAACACTAACATACTCGCGACTTAAACAGTATGACATTGTCATGTAACATAAAAATTTGACACAACTAGGAAAAATCGTTGCAGATTCAACTGTCGACATACTCTCTAAAAAAATTAAACCACACATTCCACATCAATGAGTCATAGGACATCTTTCCCGAATTCCACTATATTTTTCTTTTTTTAATAAAATTGTAGTAATTATAATAGCCTATAAAGTTGGATTGTTTGTGTTTTTAATATAAAGAATATTAAACTTAAGAAAGGCCTGAACATTTGAAATTGCTACTTGAACTTTTTATACGTAATAAAAAGTCTTGTTAAGAAACTATCTAAGGCATGATTGTGGCAAATGCCGGTCCATGCGTGCTTAAATTTAGTATCCCTAAACCCAAATTTTGCTCGTTTTATCAAATCGTACTCTCATTTTGTATCTAATTTTTGTTGTTCTTTGTAACTTGCTAGTAAGTTTTCTACAAACAGACGTATCAATACATCATTCGCTACTACAACACAACACTGTATAAGCAAAGCTCATATTATAGGTGTCTCACTTTGTATAACAAATTGCCCAATATAATAAAAAATATTAAAAATATGAAGCCATTTAAGCACAAGCTAAAGTAACTGCTTATCGAGAAAGCATATTATTCAGTCGCGGAATTTCTGCAGGCCGATGTTTAACTACTCATCTCATATTTAACGTGTCTTTATTCTTAATTAAACTCATTATGTAATCATTTATATGCTATATGTTATTGTTTCTTATCTATATGACAAATGCAATACGTGTGAAAACTGTATATGTCTTTTGCTAAATAAATAAATTGAAATTGAAATATTTATATATCGTATGTGCAATTAAAAAAAACCTCTAGAGTGCCATGATTTAATCTTTTTTCAAATTTAAGTTCACTACACGCTTTAGGAATTGACATATTAAACGTCAGACAAAATAATTAGGATGTATAATTTCAAAGTTGCTAACCTACGATATTTTTCATAGCACTCTAGAAGTTTCTTTTTAATTTAACAAACGATATTTTACACATAAAAAAGACTGTTATTCCTTACTTCACTTTTTATTTGTATCGTTAGATGTACATTTCGAGACAGAATGAGCAGCATTATCAATAACAAAGTTATTAAGTTTGTTATTGATAATGAGTGTCTAGAAATGTACATCTAACGATAAAAATAAAAAGTGAAGTAAGGAATAACAGTCTTTTTTATGTGTAATAATCACTTCACGTAAACTCAAAAACATACAGTTAAACGATATTTTATAATAGGTTTATGTATATATTTACGTATAATATTAATTATGTAAAATTTCTGTGTATAGATAAATAAAAACATTATGACTGATGAATTTAATCTCAATGATTTCTATCTAACATTAATTGCTAAATATCAATTATTTTTTAAATTTATTTTGCCTCATTTTTAGTAAATGTCACTTAATCTATGTTTTGAGGTATCAATACTTAATAAATGATAAAGGAAAAATTATGAATGATAAATTTAATTTCAATGATTTTTAATTAAAACATTAAAAGTGCGATTCTTTCCGCAATCTACAACAAGTTAGTCTTACCAAGACTATATCAAACACTCATTGAAACAACTACTTCCCGGGCTAATACCCCGACGGACATTGAATTATACAACAAGTGTTTGCTGTTACATACAGTAACTTACTGCAAATGTAACAATTTGGGTCAAATTATTGAGGCCATCTATAGACGCGTTTCGAGATTAATCTCTCATCAGTATAGCTTTGACATTCCCTCTAAACAATTTATATTTGCAGTAGGTTACTGTATGTAACAGCAAACACTTGTTGTATAATTCAATGTCCGTCGGGGTATTAGCCCGGGAAGTAGTTGTTTCAATGAGTGTTTGATATAGTCTTTGTAAGACTAACTTGTTGTAGATTGCGGAAAGAATCGCACTTTTAATGTTTGAAGTATTCTGCAACCAAGAATTGGCAGTTTCATTTATACTTATTTTTAATTAACATGAATTTCTAAATTTCGATTATTTTTTAAGTTTATTTTACCTCATTTTCAGTGAATGTCAAATAATCTATGTTTTGGGGTATCAATATATAATAAATGATAAAGAAAAAAATTATGAATGATGAATTTAATTTCAATGATTTTTAATTAACATTTATTGCTAAATTTAAATTATTTTTTATATTAATTTTACCTAATTTTCAGTGAATGTCCCCTAATCTATATATTGAGGTATCAATACTCAACCTAGACATATTCACCACTCTACATCTTTTACAAATGATATTAACTAATTAAATTGTAAAGTTTTTAAGTGTCCATTCACCTTTACCAAAAAAACTGGGCAATAAAACTGAGACACGGCAATGTCGTGGAGGAAATAAAGTAGCCGGCCTAGACCGAATGTTGCGAAACATCCTGTTTACACGAAATTACAGCGCACGAACCGCTCGTACTCAGAAATTGTTGAAAAATTGGACCAATGGTACCCAAAAGGTAAATAAACAAAACGACCTTTCACAATTTATGTCCGCTCGTAAATACCCAGGGATAGTGAATAGTACCATCGCTCGGGCAATTACACGCTTACTTTAACAACAATTAATCGCCATTAACTAATATGAACACTCTGTTACGTGTAATTATGCTGTGTGTTTTTAATAGCTTTATTAAGATATTAACTTTTAGATAATTAAGTTGAATATTCTATACAGTTATTATTTGATCTCTGTATAATCCTATCGACTGCGCCAATTTTATTTATTTTTATACAGAGTCTTAATCACCAAACAGTGAAATATTGTAAAATTAAAATATACTGCTGAATCAGTATAAAAATTATACTGCTAAAGCAAGATACAAATTATACTGCTACAGAAGAATATTTATAATATTACATTATTTCAGTGTTTTATACGCCTGGCGCATGAAGTAAAATTTCGATTTTAGAAAAGCCTGAAAATTTGGTTTGGTCGCGTATGTCGAAATTTTACTTCATGCGCCACGCGTATAAAACAAATTTTAAGTGAGGTTCAAATATACATAATTTCACAATATTTTAGTGTTTTATACGCGTAACGCATAAAGAAAAGTTTCGAGTTTAGAAAAGCCCAGAAAATTTGTCTCGGGTCGCTTCGCGAATTTTCACCGGGCTTTTCAAACTCGAAATTTTACTTCATGCTTAGTCCGGGAATGGAAAACACTCGTTTAAACCCTTAAATTGAACTCTTTAAAAAAAACAACTAATATCTAAAGATTTAAAGAAAATAGGCTGAATTTGGAATACGTATACTTTAAAGAAAAATTCCCTGCATGTTATAAGGAGTGTACCTTAAACATCACAATGATTTAGTGTTATATACATGTGGCGCATGAAGTAAAATTTCGAATTTAGAAAAGCCTGAAAATTTGGATTTGCCGGCGCGACTCGCTATGCTCGCGCGCTGGTAAATGCAAATTTTCAGGCTTTTCACAACTCGAAATTTCACTTCATGCTTCATCAAGGAGAGGAAACACTCGTAAGTAGCTTCAAATTAAACTCATAAAAACAACAAATGCCTAAAAATGCATACGCATCGGGATATACCGTGCGATCGTTTAAAACCTGGGTCTCCAAACTATCTTCTTCGCGGGCCACAAATACAATTGTACATAATAAAGTCGGCCAAGATCCGATTAATTTTATAAAATTATGAAAAATTTAAGAAACAATTGGTACAATATTTCAAAATATGACATTTACCAAAAAATTACAAACAATCGCGGGCCGGATTCATGTGAGTCGCGGGCCGGATTTGGCCCGCGGGCCGTAGATTGGAGACCACTGGTTTAAAACATGATTTAGACTAGGGTTTGAGTTTTAAACTAGATTGACACTACTGACTGTTAACACATAGTTTAGCATAACCTCAAATTTATTTCATCATTCAATTAGCATTTTGGGCAAACACACAAAAAAAATCCACCTACTCTAAATCATAATTTAAATAATCGCACGGTATATACTTAAAAAAAATCCTTGTGTACACCATTTTTACTCCAGGCAAATTCATATTTTTAGGCTTTCACTAAACTCGAAATTTTAATGCATTTTAACCCGACAAAAATTAGAAAATGTAACTACTTAAGGGAGTGGATGGATTCAAATGTATTTCATTGTATACTTTAATAGCATATGCTAATAACAATGTAACTCAAGATTAGTATATAGTTAAACACAAACAATATCTTAATTAATGTAGTTGTATGAGTTACGTGAAGGTGTTAAGTCACTTAATTAAACACAGTTATATTCCTTTCTTCACTTTTATTTTTCTTGCTAGATGTACATTTTGGGTACTAAGTACCCATTATCAATAGCTAACTATTAGCTATTGATAATGGGTACTTAGTACCCGAAATGTACATCTAGCAAGAAAAATAAAAGTGAAGAAAGGAATATAACTGTGTTTAATTAAATATCTTAATCCCTTATTAAACCGCAACAATATCAACAACACACATCTTAAAAGGCGCAACCAGCAATAACATTTAATAATGACAAATTGACATGGTGTCAGATAAATAATTTTATCAATAAACGTCGCGGACGGCGAAAAAGTCCCTGTACGAATTTATTACGACCATTAAAAACACCGTCTCGTAAATATCGGCCTAGCGCAGGGTGCAATATATTACAAATTATTGGGCAGTTGGAACAATAATAATGTTGGGCAATGGTTTTGTATATGTGGAACACGTACGACATACGTTCTCTTCAGTGGTAATAGCTTTGGATTAGAGTCATTGGACTAGATTGGTCTTTCGAAAATAAAATAATTTCGTTTTTTTTAATTTAATTAAAAGTGTCTCTCACGTCAAACGTCGAGATACTTAGTAGTAAACAAACACGTGTAAATCAAGTTGCTTAATAAATTACAGAATAATTAAATGTTGGCTTATGGTATACTTTTGTTTTTAAGGTGCTGATTATTCACTCCAAATAAGAAAACATAAAATCAATTATTGTAGTTACATTTTCAATTACTTGAAATTCTGAAAATTGATGAGTTAAAACCGAAAAACAACGATATTAAAATGTACCTGTAAATTATCGGTAAATATACAGGTACATATTAATCAGAGCTGGGACGAATCCTCGTAAAAAGGATTCGAATCACGAATCCGAATCACCTAATATGATTCAAATCACGAATACTCGAACAAAGGATTCGTAAGAGATCAATATGATTCGAATCAAAGATTCAAATTGTGTTTTTTTGGATCACGAATACAAATGCATTGAGAATAAATTTGATTTTATTATTTTTTTGCAATTATAAATATATAAATATCGTTACTAGTTGTTTTGACAAAAATATTCAAAACCTAATTATTTATTATTAACACTGAGCATCGTTGATAACAGACTTAATATCTGATTCCCTGTTATTCTTATTAAAGATGTATTTGTGTGTTTCTGAACTTCATTTCAAATCAGTGGTTTGTACGCGTGGCGCATGAAGTAAAATTTCGAGTTTAGAAAAGCCCGAAAATTTGTCTCGGGTCGCTGCGCGACCCTCGACAAATTTTCACGGGGCTTTTCTAAACTCGAAATTTTACTTCATGCTTAGCCTGGGAGTGGAAACACTCGTTCGAAACTTCAAACTGAATGCTTGGATAAGAACATTTAATGACTAAAAATGTTTTTAAGGATAATAATCTAGTTTGAAAAATATTGTTTAATATTATTTAAAGTAAAACTTGGTAATAGCTTTGGATTATAGTCATTGGACTAGATTGGTCTTTCGAAAATTAAATAATATCGTTTTTTTTAATTTAATTAAAAGTGTCTCTCACGTCAAATGTCGAGATACTTGGTAGTAAACAAACACGTGCAAATGAAGTTGCTTAATAAATTACAGAATAATTAAATGTTTGGTTTATGGTATACTTTTGTAATTAAGGTGCTGATTATTAACTCCAAATAAGAAAACATAAAATCAATTATTGTAGTTACATTTTCAATTACTTGAAATTCTGAAAATTGAAGAGTTAAAACCGAAAAACCACGATATTAAAATGTACCTGTAAATTATCGGTAAATATACAGGTACATTTTAATCAGATCTGGAATGAATGCTCGTAAAAAAAATTCGAAGCACGAATCCGAATCACCTAATATGATTCGAATCACGAATACTCGAACAAAGAATTCGTAAGAGATAAATATGATTCGAATAAAAGATTCGAATCCTGTTTTTTCGAATCACGAATACAAATGCTTTGAGAATAAATTTGATTTTATTATTTTTTTGCAATCATTAGTATATAAATATCGTTACTAGTTATTTTAACAAAAATATTCAAAACCTAATTATTTATTATTAACACTAAACATCGTTGATAATAGACTAAATATCTGATTCCCTGTTGCTCTGATTAAAGATGTATTTGTGTGTTTCTGAACTTCACTTCAAATCAGTGGTTTGTACGCGTGGCGCATGAAGTAAAATTTCGAGTTTAGAAAAGCCCGAAAATTTGTCTCGGGTCGCTGCGCGACCCTCGACAAATTTTCACGGGGCTTTTCTAAACTCGAAATTTTACTTCATGCTTAGCCTGGGAGTGGAAACACTCATTCAAAACTTTAAATTGAACTCTATTATAAAATTGACGAATGCCTGAAAATTATGTAAATAAAAAATTGACTGAATATCAATATAACCGGGAAAGTCAAAGAAAAGTCATGGAATTATATTTAAATTGACCAAAATACTATCAAAAAAGCCATATGATTTTATTAAATTTATAAAATTACCTTAAATATTAACAAAAACAATGAAAACAATTTAACAAAATAGGGGTTTCTCACAAAAGAAAGTTATATTAAAATGCCAGGCAAAAAAAATCTTGAATCAGGGAAATGTCGGAAAAATTTAACATTTAAGATTGTGGCTACCATATCAGTTTTACTTTAAATAATATTAAACAAAATTTTGCAAACTAGATTATTATCCCTAAAAACATTTTCAGTCATTAAATGTTCTTATCCAAGCATTCAGTTTGAAGTTTCGAACGAGTGTTTCCACTCCCAGACTAAGCATGAAGTAAAATTTCGAGTTTAGAAAAGCCCCGTGAAAATTTGTCTCGGGTCGCGCAGCGACCCGAGACAAATTTTCTGGGCTTTTCTAAACTCGAAATTTTACTTCATGCGCCACGCGTACAAACCACTGATTTAACGAGAAATTTAAAAACACACAAAAGACATTTTTCATGTTAATCCTCACAATTAATTCGAATTATTTTTGACGATTCAAATCCTTTTGTAAGTATTCGAATCATTTTATAAATAATCGAATCCACTTATAAATATTCGAATCATTTTATAAATATTCGAATCCTTCTATAAGGATTCGAATCACCCACATTTGGGTTCGAATACGAATCCTCTTAAAATAATGTAACGAATCCGGATCACAAATCTAGTTGAACTAAAGTAATCGAATGCCTCTTTTGAATCCTCTAGAAGGATTCGAATCAAGGATTCGAATCCAGGATTCGAAACCAGGATTCGAATCCTGAATGATTCGAATCCTGCCCACCTCTGATTTTAATATCGTTGTTTTTCGGGTAAAAGTTATTAAGTAGTTGCTTAATTACTATTGCATTTAATATTTAAATTATAGCAAGGGTTTCCACTCCTTGATTAAGCATGATACAAATTTTCAGGCTTCTCTAAACTCGAAATTTTACGAGTTTAGAGAAGCCTGAAAATTTGTATTTGCCGGGCGCACAGTGGTCTGGGCGGCGACAAAACCCAACTTTTTTGGAATTAAAAATTGCTTTTATTTTCAGTTTATAAGATTCTGTTATTTGAGTCGCAGAATTTCGTATTTTTATTTTAGTTATGAATTTTCATATTTCACAAAACAATTGAGAATTTTAATATTAATTTTTCTTTTTTGTGATTTCATATTTTTTCTACAATAAAGTGATGTAAAATAAAAGTCTTATATTTCTAGCATATAAATGAATAATAAAATTGTAGTCCGAGAATTAAAATACATGTTTCCTGAAAACTTCATAATTTTTGAAATTTGTGCTAAAACAATGGCAATTTTATAAAGCGTAACTTTTAAGCACAGGCTAGCGCAGGGCTCTAACCTGATGAAACATATAATCTAAGCTCCAGAGAAAACAAACTGATGACTTCCAGCTGCGACAACCTGCGACCTTGGGATATACTGGGTGATTTAGACCACCCGTGTCAGACATTTATTTTTGACTGAGTATTCCTATTGACTTCGAGAAAAAATAAATCATTGTAGAAACCTACATAAAGAATTCATCGAGACTAGCTTCGAGCTCCTAAACATACCGCTTTTTTAAATAAATTTCTTTTTTTCGTTTCACAAGTTTCAAATTTCCTTGAGACTTGTGAAACTAAAAAAAGAAATATATTTAAAAAGTGATTTTTTTTTTTTCAATTAAGTGAGCTAATTCTTAAACAAACAATTGATTTGCATGTAAAATATCCGCCTTAATCCGTAAACAAAAAAATGTATATGGTATGTCATTGAGATTTTCAAAACAGATGTCATTTCCGGTGCAACCGGAAGTGCAACTAAGGTGTCTGGATCACCAGTAAACTCGAATTTGTTTTAAGTACAACCATACAAAATTTCAAATTGCTATCTTACATAATAAAAAGAACTGTGGGGTTTTGTCGCAGCTCCGTCGGTTTCAGACCACTGTGGGGCGTAGTAAAGCGAAATTTAAATTCAAATTTGGTTTGGTCGCTCGGGTTCGCGGCTTTTACTGATTTAAAGTGAAGTTCAAAATATACTGCTTTAATTGTTAAAATTAAATTTAGATATAGATATTTTTATGACCGAGACTAGCTCCGAGTTCCTAAACATACCACGAGGAGGTTTGAGACTTGTGAAACGAAAAAAAGAAATATATTAAAAGGTGATTTTGTTTTCAATTAAGTGACCTAATCCTTAAACAAACAATTGATTTGCATGTTAAATATCCGCTTTAATCCGTAAACAACAAAATGTAAATGGTATGTCATTTATATTTTCAAAACAGATGTCATTTCCGGTGAAACCGGAAGTGCAACTAAGGTGTCTGGATTACCAGTAAACTCGAATTTGTTTTAAGTATAACCATACCAAATTTCAAATTGATATCTTACATAATAAAAAAAACTGTGGGGTTTTGTCGCAACTTCGTCGGTATCAGACCACTGTGAGGCGTAGCGAAGCGAAATTCAAATTCAAATTTGGTTTGGTTGCTCCACTTTGCGGCTTTTACTGATTTAAAGTGAAGTTCAAAATATACTGCTTAAATTGTTAAAATTAAATTTAGATTTAGATATTTTTATGACCGAGACTAGCTCCGAGTTCATAAACATACCGCTAGGAGGTCTGAGACTTGTGAATCGAAAAAAAGAAATATATTTAAAAGGTGATTTTGTTTTCAATTAAGTAACCTAATCCTTAGACAAATAATTGATTTCCATGTAAAATGTCCGCTTTAATCCGTAAACAACAAAATATATATGGTATGTCATTTAGATTTTCAAAACGGATGTCATTTCCGGTGAAACCGGAAGTGTAACTAAGGTGTCTGGATCAATTTATACCAACTTTCAAATTGATATCTTACATAATAAAAAAAAACTGTGGGGTTTTGTCGCAATTTCGTCGGTTTTAGATCACTGTGGGGCGTAGCGAAGCTAAATACAAATTCAAATTTGGTTTTGTTACTCCGCTTCGCGGCTTTTACTGATTTAAAGTGAAGTTCAAAATATACTGCTTAAATTGTTAAAATTGAATTTAGATTTAGATATTTTTATGACAAATTAAACAGATATATTTGGCTGTTCCTGGATTTAAATAATACTATGTAAAAAAAAAAACAATTAACTGGTCATAAGTGCAATGTTCTTGTATTGAACCAACATACTTACATTTCTATTTTTGCGTAGCTGTTTAAACCATGAAACATTTGAAATTTTCTGCACCAAATTAGAAATTATGTTCTCAATCGAGAACGGTATCCAATAGTAGGGTAAGATTTTTTATTTCTTTAAAAATATCTCTCAAAAGTGACTCGTTTTTTAAAAGAAATAGTAGAAATAGAGGCTGAAATGGAGACACTGCGTCCCTTGGGGTTATTAATTTAGCATTTATGTTGCTAATTTGAACCAAATCAATTTGTATTCTTACAGCGTAGAAATTTTGTAACTTCTGCAACTGCTTGTTTTATGTTGTTAATTGTAATGTAAACATCTAGAAAAACGAAAGTAATGCCAATAAACTTAATTAAAACTTCTTATATTTCTATCTAAATGTGCTAAAAGAATAAACTGCGATTAAAATGGATTAATTCTAAAAAAAAAACTAAAACCCATGTAGAAAAATGTAGTGAAAGGAAATTGCAACTACAATTAGATGCTTTGCTCTTCGCCTATGATTACGAAATAGAAGCAGCTCGCGCCGATAAACCATCAACGACTAATTAAGCGTTGGAATTAACTGCTGCCATCCATCTTGACGAGGCCTGGTATGCCATCACTTTCCATTTCATCCGAAGACCCAGATCGGAGCGAAATATAAATAAATGAAAAAAAAAGAGCGCGCGCGAAATGGAAATGATTCCCAAACAGGAAAGAATGTCAGTGTCGAAATCACAATCACAATCGAATATTCGAGTCCGGCATGACATTTAAGCAGCGTTGACTAGGAAGGAGCAATCCAGCGACCATAAATGAGAAGACAACTCGCGACTCGCGACTCGGGCACTTACATAATGGGCAAGTGCGGTTCACCTCGTGCCAAATAAATGCCGTCAGTTTTTGGCACAAAACCGCATGCATATGCATTGTACATGCCTAAATGTGCCTTTTGTAATTTGGGTTTTTTTTGCGTGTCGCAAGAAAGTGATTTGGTTTACTGGGAAATTCGTTGACGTTGGTGCGTCTTCACTACCAGCTATTAGAATTAGAAAGTCATTTTGCATGATATGATTTATGATTAATTTAATTGATTTATATAATTACTAGTAGATGTTTTAAGGAAATCACCCCAACTGATTAACTATATTCATCTACTAGTCATTAATTAAATGAACCTAACAGTTGAACATTCTCACCATTTTATTTCCTTTTGTTTTCTTCATATCTTTTTTTGTAATTAATAATATTCACTGCGCGTGCTTTGAAAACGCAACCTTTCGACCTGAAAATCTGCGTGAAATCAAGTGGTGTATGAAAAGAGCTTGGCGGACCATTAAAACGAGGCCGCATCCTAATTTCTTAATTAGCGATGCCTCACCTGCCACGACAATGCGCTGAAAGAGTCTGGTTTCGTGTTACTTCTGTCCTAATGAGGGTGGAAAATCGCCAAAGGAAAGGAATCCAATTTTCAGGTATCAAGACCCTAATTAAACAGCGCCACTTGAACAAGTTTACCCCTTTTTTTGCGAGAGAGCAAAAAATCGTCCTCAATTTAATCATCTGAAAATGATGGGGAATCTTCAACTGAGACTTTGTGCAAATTATGTCTTGGTAAAAAGAATTAGAAAAAATTGCACACATGTGAAATGGCGCATTCGTAAAGTCTACTAAGGTTTATTTTAGGGAAAGAAAGGAGTTATTGAGGGAATTTAGAATGAGTAATGCATGATTTTCAGAAGGAATGGCCAAAGAGTGAAAAATAAACGTCATTGCATTCGAGGTATCTTATTTCATAATTAATAGTAATAATTTCTCCAGTGACATCTTAAATTAGATAGTGCCTCAGTTTTTGATACACCCTATGTTTACTTTCCTATTATTCATGTGACGTTTCATGTGTAAAATAGTTTGTCTCTTTTCTTAAAGAAAATTGGAAAGTATAATAAAAGTCGTATATAATTTAGCTTTAACACTTTAACTTCACTTTAAATCAGTGTTTTATACGCGTGGCGCATAAAGTAAAATTTCGAGTTTAGAAAAGCCCCGTGAAAATTTGTCTCGGGTCGCTGCGCGACCCTCGACAAATTTTCTACGCGGGGCTTTTCTAAACTCGAAATTTTACTTCATGCTTAGTCTGGGAGTGTAAAACACTCGTTTAAAGCTTCGAATTGAACTCTTTCAAAAAAGAACTAATATCTGAAGATTTACAGCATATAATTGGGATATGTATACTTTAAGAAAAATTCCCTGTATATATTCTACAATACTCGTAATTATCGTTTCAAATGTTTTGTTGTTTTTAATTTTGTATTCAGTCAATTTTCATAATTTTTGTGACAGTTTGACAAGTTTACGTTGATTTTGATTATACATAGACACAGTTGTATTTAATAAAAAATAAGCGTACTCTTAAAGTTTTACATTATAAATGTGGATTTTAATTCAAGTGGTGAAGGTTTTCAAATGTGATAACCTACTTTACTACCTTTTAGACGTTTCAAGGTTTAAGAAAATTAATAATTTTAATGAAATTGGTAAACAATAACAAAAATCCAATATAAGTAGATTTAAAGCAGATTACTAGATAAATTCAAATTCAAAACTATTTGAATTCGAGAAAATAAGTTTACGCTTCTTATAGTTTGCACACTTTAAACATAATATAAAAAATTACGAAAAAACTATTCGTGAAAATGCAAACAGTGTCTTAATTAATAAGACAATTTAAGACGATAAATATTCATTGAAACAACTACTTCCCGTGCAAATACACCTCCGGATATTGAATTATACAATGAAATATTTAAAATCTTATTTAATTTGATTTGTTACAACGCTCTAGTAAAGTATATAATAATAATAATAATAATAATAATAATAATAATTTATTTCCCAACAGAAATACACATTTCAAATTACAGGGAAAAATATACAAAATTCTAGCAGAAAATTATTACATATACAATATTTAATTCAGTTAAATAATACTTAACGATATCTGACATAGTGACTAAATTAATACAGCGGACATTTGGTTAATAAATTGTTTACGACTACAACAAAAGATATCAGCAACGTTTTGAGAGTTATTATAATTGCGCATCATTGTATTGAGAGGGGAGTTGTAATATACATTACTTTGACTTCTATTACATACAAATTGTACGCTATTTCTACTACAAATCCTAGGTGTAAAAAAATTAACTGAGCGAGTATACCGGGAGCATTTATATTGTTGTGAAGCAAATTGTAGAGAGTGGTTATATGTAACGTTTAGGTCAAATTCTCTTCAAACCAACTAACAATACAATTTAAAATGAATGGAGAGATAGCAACAAATTAGAAGTGAACGGACTTGGATTAAAACTAATGTCTTAGGCCATCTATAGACGCGTTTCGAGATTTATCTCTCTTCAGTATAGCTTTGCTTATGACGTTTAAAAAATAATAAAAAATAATATCCGGAGGTGTATTTGCACTGCACGTCTTTTATCGTCTTAAATTGTCTTATTAATTAAGACACTGTTTGCATTTTCACGAATAGATTTTTCGTAGCAGATTACTAGTTTTAATAATATTTAGATAAAATTGATTTACAATTAAACAATAAAACACTTTTAACTTTGTTTGTACAACACTCTTTTATTTTAAGTGCCTACAGTTTCGACAACTATTGCTTGCTATTATCAAACATGTAGTACATGTTTGATCATAATGGCAAGCTAAACTTGCTGAAACTGCAGTCAGGTAAAATAAAATAGTGCTATACAAACAAAGTTAAAAGTGTTTTATTGTTAAATTAACATGTATATAAAGTAGAAGCCTCCACAATACAAAATATGATTTTCAATTGACACAAAATTGAAATTATTCTTAATATCTACAATACATTAACATAAAATAATGAAAATTAGTAAAACAGCTTAAAAATGTATGTAAAGGGTGTTTTTTAGAGGTATAGAACTTCTTTTTCAAATAAAACACATACAAATTAATTAAACAACAGATGTTTTGGCTTCAATAGGTAACAAATGTAAGGGCATTTAATGTTTTAAAATAATTTCGGGTATGTGACCACTGCAATTGCGTCTTAAATAAACCATTCTATTGGTTGAATTTTTCATAACTTTTTTCAATGTGGCCAGACTAATCTCTCCAATTACGCTCCGAGTGTTGACCTCTACGTCTTCAATCATTTCTGATTTATCAGCATAAACCAGTAATTTTACGTAGCCTCACAAAAAGCTGTCCAATGGGGTCAAATCACATGATCTAAGCAGCCAATTTACAGGCCCAGGTCTGGAAATTATTTGATCACCAAACATCTATCCCATCAATGTGAGGGTGTCACGCGTGGTGTGGCAAATTGCGCCGTCCTGTTGAAACCATTTAGTTTTCAACAGATTTGCATTGACGTTGGGGATCAAAAAATTTCGAATCATTGACCTCTAGTGCTCGCCAATCGGCTGTCTTCATTTTTGAAAAAGTATCGACCAATGATGCCCCCAGCATAAAATCTACATCACATAGTAACTTTTAATGGTTTTAATGGGGTTGTGATAATTTTACTCCAGAACCCGCAATTCACTAAAATCACTAAATTTTATTTGGCGGTAGAAATCAGTAAATGGGCGAAGAGCTCTCTAAGTTTGACGTACAGAGCGAGCAATCACCTGTCTTCATTTTTGAAAAAGTAGGGACCAATGATGCCCCCAGCATAAAATCTACATCACACAGTAACTTTTAATGGTTGTAATGGGGTTGTGATAATTTTACTCCAGAACCCGCAATTCACTAAAATCACTAAAAATTATTTGGCGGTAGAAATCAGTAAATGGGCGAAGTGCTCTATAAGTTTGACGTACAGAGAGAGCATTTTGGAAATACATTTTAACAATTTGTAATCGTTGCTCGACTATGAGCTTTCGCATGATAATTTGCCAAAGCTTACTAAACAAAACTGACACCAACAGCTTCCCATTTAAACATTGGTTTGACAGATATCCATCATTAAAGTTCAATACCTCTTCAAAAAACACCCTTTATATATTCTTGAAATATAAAAGGGTCGCAATTAAATTATTTTTTGCCCATATTCAATTGCAAAGGGAAAGAGCTGTTTTTTTATAATTGTTCTAACTTTATTAAGTTTTGATCAACGAGATTTCTATAATTCCTTAAGATTTCAAAAAATAATAATTAGTACGACTAAAATTTCAAGAACCTAGTTGACACAATTATATGACAATGCATTTGTGTTTTTTTATATTAGAATTTTCTTACACAGACACTACATTAGAAGGAAAATTAATACAAAATGTAAAATGACCCAAACAAATGTTTACAAAGGCAAGTGTCTTTCACTTTTCGATTAAGCAAGAAATAACAAAAGACTGACTATTTTTAGGCTTTCCTAAACTCTAAATTTTACTTCATGCGCCATGCGTACAAAACACTGATTTAAACTAAAGGTCCAAAACAGATAACAATTTAATTAAAATACTTAACTTTGGTTTGCCATTTTTATTAAAATTATTAAAAGTGGTAAAACAAAGTTAAGTGTTTTAATTAAATAGTTATGAAAATAATTAATTCGTCTTCTTAACATCTACTCTCATTTTACATTTTAACTCCATTTATTGGTAATAAGAGATTATCTGTTTTAAATCTTTAATTTGGTTGGCGTTAATTAAGTGAACGCCAACCAAATTAAAGATTTAAAACAAATAATCTCTTATTACCAATAAATGGAGTTAAAATGTAAAATAAGAGTAGATGTTAAGAAAACGAATTAATTATTTTATTAAAACTGAATTCAAAACCGTAGGCCGAATATTTGTTACGCTGGGCCTAATCTTTTCCCTAACTATGTACACAGGGAATAAAATCGACAGAGTAAAAACAAAATTACAGAAGTTAAAAATTTAATGTATGCAAAGTTTAGAGAAAAAGTTTAATTAAGGAGAAAACGTTAAGTATTGATGTTATTTCCGACATTATAAATAAATAGAGAGGACTTTAAAGGATTAATAAATAAAATATTTCTGATTTTCAACTTCAAGTTGAAAATCAAAAATATTTCATTTATTAATCTATTAAAGTTATCTTGGATTTTCAAAAATTAAGTGCCTCAGTAACCTACGAAAATAAAGAGAATTTAATTTTATGTTAGGAAACTCAAAATTGAGCAATTAAAACTAAAATTGCGAAAGTTTAAAGTTGGATAAAATTATGGGAACACACGAGAATTAATTTTAATCTGTTTTAATGTGAACTAATTTAAATTTTCCAATTATTAGTTTTCCTGTTAAGTGACCTATTTGTGTTTGGAAAATAAATCATTATTATTATCAGTGATGGGAATAATCAAGATGTGATAACCGAGTTAGTCGATTATTATAATATCTCGATATAATCGATTATTGTGTATCGATTATTATATCGATAAGTTCTATAAGCGATTTTTAAATTGTGAGTCGTGAATCAATTTTCTATGGGTATCTACCTAAGCATATCTTGAACTTCACATCAAATTATCGTTTTATACGCCTGACGCATGAAGTAAAATTACGAGTTTAGAAAAGCCTGAAAATTTCAATTTGCCAAATCCAACAGATTATTTTGTATAATCGAAACAATCGATTATTTTCATTCTAATTATACCATCACTAGAGTAGGTGGAAGATGCAGAAATCATAGATTTTTATATCGATATAGTATTCTGTACCACTAAAAGTAGTAGTAATAATAATCGATTTCTAAAATATCTCGGTCCAAAATGATCGATTAATAAAATATCTCGATTATTCCCATCACTAATTATTATATTGTGTTTTATGTTGGCGTTTTTAAAACGTCAGTAAAATGATAATTTATGTAATCAACAGAAAATGTTATGAAATTAACAAGCTTACTTCAAAATTGGTAAACAAAAAATCAAAAGTCTGGAATTAAAATTATAGAGGCTAAAAGTAAATGATGAAAAATATAGAAAAGTGTTTGTTTGATTCGCGCTTGTAAAAACAAGTCAAAGAGACGTCGAATGTTGATGAAATCAAAATAAATTGTTAAGAACTTAAAAAACCGTTTTGATTAGAGAAAACATATAGTTTAGGGATTAGAAACATAGTTACATACGCTTGAAAATTATTAAAAAATACAATAGTTTAAGTTTATTTATTTAATCATAAAAAATAACACAATTAGCGATTGCAAATTGACTTTATATGTTCTTAATGAGTTTTTATTATTTAAATTTGTGAAAGAAAACTGGTTTACCGATAAATTACCAGTTAGCCATAGTATCGTTTTTTTGACGGCAAAAGTCATTAACTTACTTAACTTAACTTTACCGAGGGTTTCCACCCTCTGATTAAGTATGAATTACAATTTCAAGTTTAGAAATGCCAAACTCGAAACTTAACTTCATGCGCTAGGCGTGAAAAAACAATGATTTAAAGTCATGTTGGAAATCACATACATTATTTCTCTTTAATTAGAACAACACAGAATCAGATATTTGATCTATTTTTAACAATTTTCAGTATTAATGCTTAGCGTTTGAACTTTTTTTATAAAAACTGGTAGCTGTTGATTTTTCAGATTCTTTAACAATGGTTTTATATGGTTATTTATATATATGGATACAGAGATTGTTTCTTTTAAGCATACATATGCATACGCTTTTCTTTTAGGAGTTTAATTAGCTTGAAACGAGGGTTTTCTACTCCCAGGTTAAGCATGAAGTAAAATTTCGAGTTTAAAAAAGCCTGAAAATTTGATTTGGTCGCTCCGCGAAGCGGAGCGGCCAAACCAAATTTACAGGCTTTTTTAAACTCGAAATTTTACTTTATGCGCCACGCGTATTAAACACTGAAATCACTGAAATTTTGTGAACAAATGAACTTCACTTGTAATCCCTCTCTTATACGCGTGGAGTATGAAGTAAAATTTCAAGTTTAGAAAAGCCTAAAAATTTGGTTTCATCGCTACGCGACCAAACCAAATT
Source organism: Philonthus cognatus (assembly GCA_932526585.2). Classification (NCBI taxonomy): domain Eukaryota; kingdom Metazoa; phylum Arthropoda; class Insecta; order Coleoptera; family Staphylinidae; genus Philonthus; species Philonthus cognatus. Next base: position 47,950,057 of record OW052247.1, on the reverse strand, counting down.
GTCAGGCTTTTCTAAACTTGAAATTTGATTACATGCTTAACCTGGGAGTGGAAAACACCCGTTTAAATAAAGGGATTTTTTCTTTTAAGCATACATATGCACACGCTTTTTTTTTAAGAGTTCAATTTGAAGCTTTAAAGGAGGGTTTTCCACTCCCAGGCTAAGCATGAAGTAAAATTTCGAGTTTAAAAAAGCCTGAAAATTTGGTTTGGTCGCTCCGCGAAGCGGTGCGGCCAAACCAAATTTTCAGGCTTTTTTAAACTCGAAATTTTACTTCATGCGCCACGCGTATTAAACACTGAAACTACTGAAATTTTGTGAACAAATGAACTTCACTTGTAATCCCTCTCTTATACGCGTGGAGTATGAAGTAAAATTTCAAGCTTAGAAAAGCCTAAATATTTGGTTTCATCGCTACGCGACCAAACCAAATTGTCAGGCGTTTCTAAACTTGAAATTTGATTACATGCTTAACCTGGGAGTGAAAAACACCCGTTTAAATAAAGGGATTTTTTCTTTTAAGCATACATATGCATACGCTTTTTTTAAGAGTTCAATTTCAAGCTTTAAACGAGGGTTTTCCACTCCCAGGCTAAGCATGAAGTAAAATTTCGAGTTTAAAAAAGCCTGAAAATTTGGTTTGGTCGCTCCGCGAAGCGGTGCGGCCAAACCAAATTTTCAGGCTTTTTTAAACTCGAAATTTTACTTCATGCGCCACGCGTATTAAACACTGAAATCTCTGAAATATTGTAAACAAATGAACTTTACGTGAAATCAGTCTCTTATACGCGTGGCGCATGAAGTAAAATTTCGAGTTTAGAAAAGCCTGAAAATTTGGTTTGGTCGCTCCGCGCTTCGCGCTACGCGACCAAACCAAATTTTCAGGCTTTTCTAAACTCGAAATTTTACTTCATGCTTAACCTGGGAGTGGAAAACAATCGTTCAAAGCTGACAATTGAACCATTTTACAAAAACAACAATTATTTATAAATTTACAGCACATAATTGTGATATGTATACTTAAAAGAAAAACTCTTTGTATGGAAATGTTAATTATTTCGACCTGGTATTATAAAGGGCTAAGACTTAGATCAACTTCAGTTATTCTTGGTCCTTTTTGTGCATTTGCATTTATTTAACTAAAATTATATATTATTTGTAAATTCCACATACTTAGCAATTTATGTTTATTAACGCAAATAAATGTATTAAAAAAATTAAATTACAATTCTGTACAGAAAATATATGGGATTAAATTATCTTAGTGAAACAATAACATTATTTGATTTTTCGAAAGGGCGGCAAAAATGGCAACTTTTGCAAAGTAATCTTTTACAATTTCCCTAAACAGAACGTAAAAAATATTTGATAAAAAAATCTCAATACATTTGATGTGGTATGTAAAATTACATCCATCTGTATGCATCCATACAATTTTTTCAGCGCGTATCAAATCATCATTTAGTTAATTATATCAGGACAACAATTGCACCCAACCAGACGCAAATATTTGGATTTAAAAGTAAATTGCAGCCAGTGATGATTATTGTGTGTTGTCCTTGTAACAGTTTCTCTCGAAATAGCCGTGATTGTTCGCGAATTAAAATTTCATATTGTGCACTCGGGCATCTGCAATGGCACCTCTTTTTTTACCCTTCATCTGACTGAAACTATATATCTTTAATTGTTACTGAGGCCTCTTTTCGACTCGGCCATTATCGTAACTCGTTCATCAATTAAATGGTTCGTAACGGCCGCACATAAATCTAAACTGAAATTGACTCATTTATCGCCGGGATAATTATCGGTGGATGTTGTAATTGTTGTAATGTGGTTAAATAAAGCTTTCACTTGTGTACTTATTTCTGTCAGAAATTGGAAAATTGATAATATGTTTAATGTACAGCCCTGATTACAAAATAGCAGAAACTACCCTTATTTTAAAAGACAATAATGCCACTAAATGTGAAAAAAGACTTAAGCCATCTATAGACGCGTTTCGAGATTTATGCCTTTTCGTCTATAGATAGCTTAAGACTTTTTTTTTAAATCGCCTAAAATTCTTTCAATTAATATTCATATCCTGTCCGTTGGCACGTAATTCAAAATGTTCGGTTTTTATCTGAACAGGCCTCGTACTTCTTTTTATATTATTGTTAATTACTTTTTTTCTATTATCATGCCTCATCGTCTATAGATAGCTTAAGACTTTTTCTTAAAAATCGCCTAAAATTCTTTCAATTAATATTCATTTCCTGTTATTTTTTCAATTTATTTCAATTTCCTGTTGGTTCATTTAGTTTGCTGGAAGAATAATTTGACCCTTATTTTAAAAGACAATAATGCCACTAAATGTGAAAAAAGACTTAAGCCATCTATAGACGCGTTTCGAGATGTATGCCTCATCGTCTATAGATAGCTTAAGACTTTTTCTATAAAACTGCCCAAAATTCTTTCAATTAATATTTATTTCCTGTAATTTTTTCAATTTATTTCAATTTCCTGTTGGTTCATTTAGTTTGATAAGAGAATAATTTGACCTAATGTTGAATTTTGCATATAAATTATGCATAGAACAGTAAATCTGTCGTGTAACTCAAATATTCATTGTATAATTAAATATCTGTCGTTAAAAGTGCGATTCTTTTCGCAATCTACAACAAGTTAGTCTTACAGAGACTATATCAAACACTCATTGAAACAACTACTTCCCGGGCTAATACCCCGACGGACATTGAATTATACAACAAGTGTTTGCTGTTACATACAGTAACCTACTGCAAATGTAACAATTTGGGTCAAATTATTCAGGCCATCTATAGTTACATTTACAGTAGGTTACTGTATGTAACAGCAAACACTTGTTGTATAATTCAATGTCCGTCGGGGTATTAGCCCGGGAAGTAGTTGTTTCAATGAGTGTTTGATATAGTCTTTGTAAGACTAACTTGTTGTAGATTGCGAAAAGAATCGCACTTTTAATGTTTGAAGTATTCTGCAACCAAGAATTGGCAATTTCATTTATAAATATCTGTCGGTGTATTAGCGCGAGAAGTAGTTGTTTTAATGAATATTTGGATAAGTCTCAACGAGACTAAAGTTTTGCAGAAAGTCGATATTAATTTTAATTCGATTTGATATAAACTATTGACAATTTACATTTTTCTTTATACTAATTTGTTTATTTATGGAAATTTTAAATAATCATTAGTCTTACTAAACCAAATAAGTGCCCTGCAAACCAGTTTATAAGTATTACAATCCCTAATTGGTGCACGAAGTTAATCAATTAAGCAGAAAATATCCTCCAGGATATATCCACAAGCAACGCAATAATTAAACGTTACAAATTAAGCAACGCTGAATCTTAAGAAACCCAGCATTGTTCCCCGATGATAAAAGGATAACATTGAATGCGGTTTCTGCGTTCGAATTTCAGTTTCAGTTTCCTCAGATGTTTAGCAACCGAGTGCCGGTGATTATTCAGTGTGGTAATTGCCATGGGAAAATTAATTTAAAGAAAAAAAGTTGAGCAGAGGATGGCCCGGAGGAAGAATGTCAAGGAAATCCGAGTCGGGTCCAAAATGCCACAGAGGCGACGTATCATGTATCAAAAACGCGCCACTTGTGTGATCTACTGCCTCAGTTAAGGGTTGTTTTATTGGAGTTAATTACTCCGCGCCCCTTTTAGGCATGAAAGGGTGATACAGGATATCCAAAAAGTTACGTTATGTTTGATGCGTGCTGGGTAGGGTAGGAAGAAGGAAAGGAGGTGTCATTTGATTTGGTTGGATTAAGAGGGTGGATTGGGTTACTCACGCTTCGTTTCCGATGATACGCACGGATTTTTCGGCTAATTTAATGTCACAAATCTGGAGTTTTTTTTATATACATGTATATAAAAAATAATTCTACAAAAATATCGATGTTAATTTTACGCCCAAAGTTTAATCAGTAGGAATTTAGAAAATTTCTGGGAAACAATTAAAAAAATTAAAATTAGTGAAATTATTGTATTTAAATCCTCCAATTTAACAAAAATGAATGAATAAATGCAACAAAAATTATATTAGAACAACACAAAATGTAATATTGGTTTTTTCATCGCAATATTTTGTGCAATTTGCCCTGAGCATGATGTCTGTTAAGACGCTTATTTCGGACATTAAAATCATTAAATGGCGAGTTATATACAGGGAATTTTTGTTTTAACTCACGATTATTCGTTGTACATTTTCGAAAACTCATTGTTTTTATAAAAGCTTTAAAGTCAAAGCTTCTAACGCAGTGATGGGGATACTACGGCCCGCGGGCCAAGTCCGGCCCGCGGAAAGGTTTAATCCGGCCCGTTTAAGAGTGCCGTCGTGAGAATGTTTGAACGCGTTCTTACTTCGTAATGTGACGACCCGCATAAAAACTACCTACATACGATTAAGCATTATTCTTTGGCCCGTTACGATTGTCAGGTTATTACAAATGGCCCGTCTTAAAAAAAGTTTCCCCACCACTGTTCTAACGAGTCCTTCGCAAAATATCTTTTAGATGAAAATCAGACCTTAGAAAAAGATGTACTTTCTATTATCCATCATGCCGAAAAAGGTCGTAAAATGAATTTGCTAAAAGCACTGGAAATACAAAAAGCTCGCGCTAATCCGGGAATTCCCTTAATTAACGACCAGATGGACCTAATGTACACCCCCATTTTTACAGCTGTTTTGTAATTTTGTGATTTTGTATAAATACCTGTAAAATCTCTAGTTTAAGTCACTTCATGTTTGATAATGACAAGCTAAATTTGTCGAAACTGAAGTCACATTCAATAAAAAGTGCTATACAAACAAAGTAAAAACTACACGTTTAATAATAGCAAGCTAAAGTTGTCGCGCAGTCGTGCAGCGACCCGAGACAAATTTTCTGGGCTTTTCTAAACTCGAAATTTTACTTCATGCGCCACGCGTATAAAACACTGATTTCAAGTGAGGTTCAAATATACATAAATTCACAATATTTTTGTTTTGTACGTGTGGCGCATGAAGTAAAATTTCGAGTTTAGAAAAGCCCAGAAAATTTGTCTCGGGTCGCTGCGCGACCCGAGACAAATTTTCACGGGGCTTTTCTAAACTCGAAATTTTACTTCATGCTTAGTCTGGGAGTGGAAAACACTCGTTAGAAGCTTCAAATTGAACTCTGTTTAAAAACAACGAATAACTAAAGATTTAAAGAAAAGAAGCTGAATTTAGAAAACGTATACTTTAAAGAAAAACTACACGTATGCATGAGCTGTAACTTTTCCGTTGATCGTTTGTTGTTTTAAAATAGTTTAATTTGAAATCTTAAACGAGTGTTTTCCACTCCCAGGCTAAGCATGAAGTAAAATTTCGAGTTTAGAAAAACCCCGTGAAAATTTTCTGGGCTTTTCTAAACTCGAAATTTTACTTTATGCGCCACGCGTATAAAACACTAAAATATTGTGAAATTTATTTATATTCCAACTTCACTTGAAATCTGTGTTTTATATGCGTGGCGCATGAAGTAAAATTTCGAGTTTAGAAAAGCCCAGAAAATTTTTCTCGGGTTGCTGCGCGACCCTCGACAAATTTTCACGGGGCTTTTCTAAACTCGAAATTTTACTTCATGCTTAGTCTGGGAATGGAAAACACTCGTTTTAGGCTTCAAATTGAACTATTTAAAAAAACAACTGATAACTAAAAATTTACAGATTATGCATATGTTTACCTAAAAGAAAAAATCACTGTATGTAACACTAGTTACGCCACTAGTAATTCTCCGGATGAGTAGTCCTCTTAGTTTATTGCATTTTTTAACGAACTGCAGTCGTTTTGCTAAGAAATGAAATTTAATTGACAAACTGTGATAAGGTTTTGACATATAGGAAAATGTAGTGGTATGTGGGGAAATATATTTGATAAATAGGAAACATATTTGAGATAAAGGTATACATATTCGGTATTAAGTGAAATGCATTAGAAAAACTCGGTTTTACTGCAAAAATGTTCAACAAAAATATTAAAAGAAAAAATATTTGTCTTGAACAAGTTTCTCATCTTTCACGTGGTGAAACATATTTAACTATGATTTAAAACAGGAAAACACTTGGTTAAATTTCACTAATATAAAAAAAGTATTTGGTATATGTATAGTGAAACTCATTTCGTGAATCGGGAAATCTTCTGGCATATAGTTGACAATATCGTATGTTTAATTAAAAAAAAACCTCTAGAGTGCCATCATTTCATCTTTTTTTAAATTTAGGTTGACTACACGCTTTTAAACGTCAGACATCATAATTATAATACATAATTTCAGGGTTTTTTTTTTTTTTTTTTAGGGGCAGGAAACGGAAGTTAGGGTTATTTCTGCCCTAGCACCGCAGCCGTGTGGCTTATTGTACTTCTTCCGTTACCGTAGTTAATCAAAAAGCTTTGTCTCCTTGGCTAGTCCCAGCAGCCTTTCGATCATCTTTCCCTTCGGGAAGTGGCTTGGATTCCCTTGGACAAGGTTTGCTTCCCTCCAGGTGGAAAGTGCCTCGCACTCGAATAGTACATGTGAGGCGTCTTCATCCTCTTCCGGGCATAGTCTGCATATTGGATCTTCTGTGAACAGTTTCATGTTATGCAGGTGCTTCCTTAGGGTACAGTGTCCAGTTATCAGTCCTGTGACTATTCTAAGGTTGTTTCTACTGAGTCTGAGGGCCTCAGTTGCTAGTTCTTGGCAGGGTTTTTCCATCAGTAGTTTACTGTGTCTATGCCCTGTCAGGTTTTTCCAGCGCTCGGTGTGTCTTTCTAGGGTCCACTCTTTTGCGCTTGGTCTTATTGATTTTTTGGGAATCGGTAGCATTGGTTCTAGTCCAATGTAGGGTCTGCGTGATCCAATCTTTGCCAGAGCATCGGCTTTCTCGTTGCCATCCTCCCCTGTGTGTCCCGGCGTCCAGCTTAGTGTTACGGTGTTTTCCGTCGCCAGTTTCGTCAGGTTTTGGATGCACTCCCATGCTAGCTCAGATTGGATCTTATAGCTGTTGAGTGCTCTTAAAGCGGCTTGGCTGTCGGTGAGGATCAGGATCTTTTGCCTCTTATATCCCTGTCGCAGATTTTCCATGGTACATCGCGAAGATTTCGGCTTGATGTGCAGTTGCCATCCTCCCCAGAGACACGTAGATGTCACATTTTGGGGTTACGCCGTGAATCCCAGCGCCTGCTCCACCTTCTCTTCTTGACCCATCGGTGTACCAGATCAGGGTTCCAGGTGAAGGGTTGCGCTTCTCGTTGTCTCCCTCACATTCTATTGTGAAGGGTCTCTTCAGGGAGTAGCGTGGTATCATGTAGTCACTTCCCTAATTTCAGAGTTGCCAACCTACAATATTTTTATGGTACTCTAGAGGGTTTTTTTTATTGAGCATACGATATATTTGGGATATAGTCAATCTCATTTGATCAATACAGAAATGCAATACAAAAACCCTGTAAAACATGGTCAGTTTCTCGGAATTATTGCTCAATCAAAAATGCAGGATATGCAAAAGTGTGATTTCCCCATTTCCACAAGCACTTAATAACTTGTCGTTTTTTTTCCGACATCTGCCCAAAAACGGCACAAGCAATTTATTTCGGGATGGCAAAAGGAAATCATTACACATAAGTAGCATTTAAACCCTTGAAACAACACGGGGGCACCACATGCGCGTGCATGTATATTCATAATATTTATACATCCTCCGCCACCTCTAGTAAAAAGAGCGGTTTCGTAAACATTTCCTCTCGGAAACATTAAAATGCCTTTTAAAAAACAAAACACGGGGGGTGTCGTCCTGACACTGTCAAACGTGACATTTGCACTCGAGAGAGAGGGTCGGGCCCTGGAGATAGGGCGGCCTTTCGCAAAGAAACACATGTCGGCGATGATTTAGGGGAAATTATGGGGTGCTAAATAGTTTTTTTTTTTCTCTGTTTCGGTTTAGTCAGTCGCGTTCCTGGATTTTTTGGATTTCCGCTGTTTGCGTTTATAACAGTTTTTTTTGGCTACTGATTGAAATTTATTGTCTCATTCGTACGTGGGAATTTATTAATAGTATGTAATGTTTATTTATTTATTTGTATTGAAGGCCATAAATATTGCTACTGTGACATACTGGTAAAATTTTTTATTACATTTTTTTATAAATTACAAACATAACCAAATTAATATACAGGTACGCATTCAGAGAATATTTCCTTTAAGTATACATAAGAGCTGGGACGAATCCTCGTAAAAAGGATTCGAATCACGAATCCGAATCACCTAATATGATTCGCATCACGAATCCTCGAATAAAGGATTCGTAAGAATATGATTCGAATCAAAGATTCGAATCCCGTTTTTTCGAATCACGAATACAAGTCCTTTAAGAATAAATTTCATTTTATTATTTTTTTGCAACCATTAATATATGAATATCATTACCAGTTGTTTTATTAAAAATATTCAAATCCTAATTATTTATTATTAACACTGAATATCGTCGATAATAGACTAAATATCTGATTCCATTTGACTCTAATTAAAGATGTATTTGTGTGTTTCTGAACTTCACTTCAAATCAGTGTTTTGTACGCGTGGCGCATGAAGTAAAATTTCGAGTTTAGAAAAGCCCGAAAATTTGTCTCGGGTCGCTGCGCGACCCTCGACAAATTTTCACGGGGCTTTTCTAAACTCGAAATTTTACTTCATGCTTAGCCTGGGAGTGGAAACACATGTTCAAAACTTCAAATTGAACTCTATTATAAAATCGACGAATGGCTGAAAATTGCGTAAATAAAAAGTTCACTGAATATCATTAAAACCGCGAAAGTCAGAGAAAAGTCATGGAATTATATTCAAATTGACTCTAATTAAAGATGTATTTGTGTGTTTCTGAACCTCACTTCAAATCAGTGTTTTGTACGCGCGGCGCATGAAGTAAAATTTCGAGTTTAGAAAAGCCCGAAAATTTGTCTCGGGTCGCTGCGCGACCCTCGACAAATTTTCACGGGGCTTTTCTAAACTCGAAATTTTACTTCATGCTTAGCCTGGGAGTGGAAACACATGTTCAAAACTTCAAATTGAACTCTATTATAAAATCGACGAATGGCTGAAAATTGCGTAAATAAAAAGTTCACTGAATATCATTAAAACCGCGAAAGTCAGAGAAAAGTCATGGAATTATATTCAAATTGACCAAAACACTAACAAAAAAGCCATATAATATTATTAGATTTGTCAAAATCAGCAGGCAAATTACAATACACGTAAACATTTATAAAATTAACTTAAATATTGACAAAAACAATGAAAACTATTTGAAAAAATGGGGATTTCCCGCAGAAGAAAGTTTAATTAAAATGCTAGGGAAAAAAACCTGAATCAGGAAAATGTCGAAAAAATGTGACATTTCAGATTGTGGCTGTTATGTCAGTTTTACTTAAAATAATATTAAACAATGTTAAACATTTAATGTTCTTATCAAAGCATTTAGTTTGAAGTTTCGAACGAGCGTTTCCACTCCCAGACTAAGCATGAAGTAAAATTTAGAGTTTAGAAAAGCCCCGTGAAAATTTGTCGAGGGTCGCGCAGCGACCCGAGACAAATTTTCGGGCTTTTCTAAACTCGAAATTTTACTTCATGCGCCACGCGTATAAAACAGTGATTTAATGAGAAATTTAAAAACACACAAGACATATTTTTCATGTTAATCCTCACAATTAGAATTATTTTTGACGACTCAAATCCCTATGTCAGTATTCGAATTCTTTAATAAATATAATAATAATAATAATAATAAATGCCTTTATTTTGTTCAGATATGTTACAATACATGTTATATTGAAGATATGTAGGCGAAGTTCAGTCTTTAGTCTCGTTGACTACAGAACTGCTCTTCCACTTAACCTACCTTAATTTAAGCATAATTATACAGTATAATGTACTATGTCCGCATTACAATCATATAAAACAAATATAGAAATAAAGTATATCGCTATAAAATATGAAATTTTAAATATGAAATTTTAAATATGAAATTTTAAATATGAAATTTTAAAGTGCTAACTTACCCTCATTCAAATTATGACACATTTCACGTTTAAAATTAATCAATGTGAGATTTTTTATTTTTGTTGGTATTTTGTTATATATTTTATATATATTGTAGGAAAGTGACCGTTGAAAGAGAGCTGTTTTATGCAACGGGGGTGAAATAGTACCTCTTGACCTCACATTGATATTATGAACATCCGATCGAAAAACTATCCTGTTATAAAGATATTCAGGTTTGTAAGAGTGCATAATTTTATAATAAAACGTACAGCAATGTAGTATTCGACGAATCCTTTTATAAATATTCGAATCCTTTTATAAATATTCTAATCCTTATATAAGGATTCGAATCACCCACATTTGTGTTCGAATACGAATCCTCTTAAAAAAATGTAACGAATCCGGATCACGAATCCAGTTGAACTAAAGTATTCGAATGCCTCTATTGAATCCTCTAAAAGGATTCGAATCCAGGATTCGAGTCCTGAATGATTCGAATCCTGCCCAGCTCTGGTATACATATCCCGATGTATGCGCTATAAATATTTAAGCATTCGTCGTTTTACTAAGTATTAAATTTAAAGTTTCTAACACTTGTTTCCACTGATGATTAAGCATAAAGTAAAATTTCGAGTTTAGATAAGCCTGAAAATTCGGATTAGTCGCGTAGCGGAGCGGAGAGAACAATTCAAATTTTCAGGCTTTTCTCAACTCGAAATTTTACTTCATGCGCCAGGCGTATAACGCACTGAAATATTGTCCAGTTGAAAAACATATAAATCAAATTAATATATTTGTATGTATGTGAGGTTAAACTTCACTTTAAACCAGTGATTAATACGCCTGGCGCATGAAGTAAAATTTCGAGTTTAGAAAAGCCTGAAAATTTGGTTTGGTCGCTCCGCGCTTCGCGCTACGCGACCAAACCAAATTTTCAGGCTTTTCTAAACTCGAAATTTTTCTTCATGCTTAATCAAGGACTGGAAACACTCGTTAGAAGCTTCAAATTGAACACTTTTATAGCAATAACAAATGGCTTAAAATTTACAATATGTTAGGGTAGGTATACTTAATAGATAAATTCCTTGTATGTGAATTGTAGAAATGTCTGTAAATTATTTCGAACTTTTTTTTAATAACAATTAATTTAAAAACATATATATTTTTTTAAATAGAAATGTTCATGCAATAATCGGAATCATCTCCAGAAAATATCATAACATTTTTAAATGGGTAAATAACACAAATTTTCCTATTTTCCGCACAGAAACAATCTAGTCAATTTTTACATAATTAAAACAATTTAAACACTTTCAAATATATATTGTGCATTCGCTACAACTGTTTCGCCACACTGTGGCTTCTTCAGGCGAAGAAATGATAAATAAAATTTGTGGGGTCAGGTATATATACAATGTTTATGGGGGGTGAGTTTTTTCAAAAAATTAATATTTAAGAGGGGCGATTTTTTTAAGTCGGTTTGGTCGTTGAGAAGATGTCTAGTCAATTTAACGTCATGAAAATTACGATTCAAAACAAAAATTAAACTTTGAATCCTTAAAATTATGTCCGATATCATAATGTTTATTATAACCTAAACAATATGATACCGGACATAATTTTAAGGATTCAAAGTTTAATTTTTGTTTTGAATCGTAATTTTCATGACGTTAAATTGACTAGACATCTTCTCAACGACCAAACGGACTTAAAAAATTCGCCCCTCTTAAATATTAATTTTTTGAAAAAACTCACCCCCCATTTATTTATCATTTCTTCGCCTGAAGAAGCCACAGTGTGGCGAAACAATTGTAGCGAATGCACAATATATATTTGAAAGTGTTTAAACTGTTTTAATTATATAAAAATTGACTAGATTGTTTCTGTGCGGAAAATAGGAAAATTTGTGTTAATTTTTTGAAAAAACTCACCCCCCATAAACATTGTATATATACAGGAAACAACTAAAATTACACCCTATGTAATTTTAAATAAGGTAATATTAGGCAATTATTTATTTTCGTAAAAAAATGCTTTTTCTTTGTTTTTACCCTTAAATACTCAATTTGACAAATCCATCCCAATGGTTTTCAACATACACAATCGTTTTGTAAATAAAACACTTTTTCCCTTTGTTTAACCCCTGTATATTGCACTTAATTCTGTGACTATAGTCACTTAATTAAACGCAGTTATATTCCTTTCTTCACTTATATAACTGACTTTAGTTTTGACCATCTAGTAGTCATTCTCAAACTAAAAATAAATATTTACTTTTGGTTTAAGAATGACTACTAGATAGTCAAAATTATAGTCACAGAATTGAGTGCTATATACAGTGGTTAAACAAAGTTATAACACCAACCTTATCCTGGCAAGAGCAAATCGAAAAAATTAGCTCAAATTAAGATCCGCCAGCTATGCTGTGCTGTCAATGAGGGTTGCGGTCAATAAAAACGCTCTCTTGAAATTCTATCATGCATACGTCTGTAGCCACCTAACGTATGGCATAATCATATGGGGTGTCTCGCCTGACGCTATTAGACTGTTTAGACTCCAAAAACAAATTATCCGGAGAATTACATTCTCAAAAGGTAGAGCAAGCTGTAAACCTCTATTCAAAGCACTGAATCTACTTACATTTTATTCATTATACATATATAATTGCTGCTTATATGTCTTTCTACACAAGAATAAATTTGCAACCAATCAAACATACAACAGGAGCTCTGGTACTCGTTATCAAAGTGATATTGCGGTACCCACGCATCGCACCACACTATACAATCAAAGTCCCTATTACATGTGCCTGACCCTTTACAACCACCTGCCTTGCAATATAAGAATGCTGACACATTTCAACAAATTTAAACATTTGCTCAAAGATATGCTAAGAGAAAAGGCATACTACTCAGTCAGCGAGTATCTCCAAGACAGAAACTTAAACCAGTAGAAAATTAACCAGTAACATTCTTCCTCTAATCACAAGACATCTGCAGGCATTTCTCTGCCTGCACTGTTTAGTACTACCTTGTTTTACTGTTATCTGTAGCTTTGTTTATATATTTATTTATTTTAATTGATGATTTACCACTACTATTCGATGACCATTGTAATACATGATGTATATATGTCCTTTTACAAATAAATTTAAAAAAAAGTAAAAAGTGTCTTATTTACAAGTGTATTTAAAATGTACCACAAAGTGAACGCCTACAACACAAAGCAGTAAATCTTTTTATTTTAGTTTTTTTTTGCATAGCGAAAATTTTAATACAATGTTCACATTCTGCTCTATTCAAAATGACTAATTCATACTTGTAAGTGTACGAGTAAGGTGAAGAGAGATTAAAACAATGGGCTCGCCGAAATTCGTCGTTGAGCAATGCTTTATGTGCGAATCGAATCGTTTTTAGCAATGATTGCGGAGAGAAAAAAAAACGGACCTAGATCGAATATGGTATAATTAGAACGCATGTAGTTTTAATTAATGGTGTGGAATTACTGGAACGTGTGACCTTTCTGTAGAATCGATAAAAAACGAGTTGTTTAAATGAAGAAGAAAAAAGCTGGATTAAGTAGGTTATAAAATGTTTTTCATGTGGTATAAATGCAATTTTCTTGAGAAATATTAAATTTTGTTCTTAGAGTATTTTCCCCAAGAATAAATATAAAGTCTGCGAGTTTATATTATACAGTGTAGACAAATTGGGACTTTTTATAGATCTCGACAGATAAAATTGAGCGGCACATTTTTGATCTCTTTTTTTGAAAGATAATTTCAGTGGTAGAAATAAAAATTGGCTATAGTCATTTGTGATAGCCAAAAACTATTTTTTTTTTAAATTTTCAGTACTCATCAGTATTTCAGTTATTAATCCTTTCATTAAGTTTGAATTGCATAATTTTGAGGCTCTTTTTAAAGGAGAATTGAAAGGGTTTTTTTTTATAAGAAATATAGAATTACGACAACCGTTTGTATTTCTTTAAACTTCCCATGATTTTCACAACATTTATGATTTAATTTTCAATACTCATCAGTATTTCAGTTATTAATCCTTTCATTAAGTTAGAATTGCATGATTTTAATGCTCTTTTTTAAGGAGAATTGAATGGGATTTTTTTATAAAAAATATAAAATTACGATAACCGTACTTTTGTATTTCTTTAAACTTCTTATGATTTTCACAACATTGATGATTTAATTTTCTATACTCATCAGAATTTCAGTTATTAATCCTTCCATTAAGTTAGATTTGCATGATTTTGATGCTCTTTTTTAAGGAGAATTGAATGGGATTTTTTTATAAAAAATATAAAATTACGATAACCGTACTTTTGTATTTCTTTAAACTTCCTATGATTTTCACAATATTGATGATTTAATTTTCTATACTCATCAGTATTTCAGTTATTAATCCATCCATTAAGTTAGATTTGCATGATTATGATGCTCTTTTTTAAGGAGAATTGAATGGGATTTTATTATAAAAAATATAAAATTATGATAACCGTACGTTTGTATTTCTTTAAACTTCCTATGATTTTCACAACATTGATGATTTAATTTTCAATACTCATCAGTATTTCAGTTATTAATCCTTCCAGTAAGTTAGAATTGCATGATTTTATTGCTCTTTTTTAAGGAGAATTCAATGGGATCTTTTTATAAAAAATATAAAATTACGATAACCGGATTTTTGTATTTCATTAAACTTTCTATGATTAACACAACATTTCTGATTTAATTTTCAATACTCATCAGTATTTCAGTTATTAATCCTTCCATTAAGTTAGAATTGCATGATTTTAATGATTCTTTTTAAGGAGAATTGAATGGGATTTTTTTATAAAAAAATATAAAATTACGATAACCGTACTTTTATATTTCTTCAAACTTCCTATGATTTTCACAACATTTATGATTTCATTTCCAATACTCATCAGTATTTCAGTTATTAATCCTTCCATTACGTTAGAATTGCATGATTTTGAGGCTCTTATTTAGGGAGAATTGAATGGGATTTTTTTATAAAAAATATAAAAGTACGATAACCGTACTTTTGTGATTTTTTAAGCTTCCTATGATTTTTACAACATTTATGATTTAATTTTTAATGCTCATTAGTATTTCAGTTATTAATCCTTCCATTAAGTTAAAATTGCATGATTTTGAGGCTCATTTTTAAGCAGAATTGAATGGGATTTTTTATAAAAAAGATAATATTACGATAACCGCACTTTTGTATTTCTTTAAACTTTCTATGATTTTTCAAACATTTATGATTCTTATAAAATGTTGCTTATTTTAGCAACATTTTATAATTACGCCCAGTGTTTCTTAAACTTTTTTTATTTGCATACTTTCTAAATTCAAGATATATTTTTGTTTTAAGTATCATATCCCGATAACCAGTATCCCTACTTCTTGATTAAGCATGAAGTAAAATTTTGAGCTAAGACAAGCCTGAAAAGTTGATTTGGTTGCGAAGCGAAGCGGAGCAACCCAACCAAATTTTAAAGCTTTTTAAACTCGAAATTTTACTGCCGCTACCCGTAGAAAACAGTAAAATATTGTGAAGTTTCAAATATACTTTTAAATCAGTATGCTAAAGCAGTATGTTTTGAACTTCGAGTATTTTAGTGCTTTATACGCCTGGGCTATGAAGTAAAATTTCGATTTTAGAAAAGCCTAAAATTTTAAGTTATGCTTAATTGAGGAGTGGAAATACTTGTTAGCAACTTCGAATTTAACTTTTTTTAAAACAACGAATGCCCAACTATTTACAGCGTATGCATCTGGATTGTATACTTAAAAGAAAAATTCCCTGTATATCAACATAAGCAACTTTATTTAGATAGAAAATATCTTTGCAAAACGTTTTCGTATTTGATTGTCACAAGAAATATTTATTTTTTAGGAACATCAAACTTTAAGTGTTATTACTAGGCAGAATTTTAAAGTATCAAAGTCTTAGTTAAATAAGTCATTTATTGTACATCAAAAAGCATTTGCTTTCATTATCAGGTTCCAATTTATGAACCTGATAATCAAAGCAAATGCTTTTTGATGTACAATAAAAAGTGAAAGAAAGAGATGATGAATAATCGATAAAAAAAACAGATGCTCTGAAATATCAAATCATACCATTCGTTTGCTGCGCAATTTTCAATCAGTTCCAATTCTCCTTTTTTTTTTCTCTCGACTCTTCAAGCTGTATTTATATGTATGTGCAATTTTGAAAGATCCGCTGAAGAAGTGTAGTATTTCACAATGCTGCCAATTACATAAACGCCGGCACAGCTCTCAGGTCGGTCGTAAAGTAGGCAAAGCCGGTGATGGAATTGGAGATGGTAGGACATTAATAATGTTTATATTGAAGTATTTCAGATGGAGAGTGTTTAGAAGTGTAAAGCGGGTCATGGCTATGCGCTATGTGGTTATAGCTGTGCCGGTGCCGTTGCGTCAGTTTCACTTCTGCATAAGGAAGTCGAGAAAGGGAAATCCTATTTACAAGAAGCTGACGGCCATGCCGTGCTCGTGTGCCGTGCTGTTCTGTTCCATGACACGCCGTGTAAAATGGATGTGATGCGATAGATTCGCTCTCCATTGTCGGGTCTGTGAATGTGTGCGAGCTTCTTCTTAAAAGGCGTTTGCTCAATTGTTTATTATTTGTAAAGGCACAGTTTGTCTTCTTATATTTAGAGATTGAAATACTGGTATATCGGTTAATAGCCGAAAATGCTTGCCAAAATCTTTTTTTTTCTGATTTTTTTACCGGCATTTCGGTAATATCTGATATTTTTAAAAATACAAATTTTCATGGAATATGTTGACAGTTTTGTTTATTATTCACTAAGCAATCATATTTAAGTAATGATTCACCGAATTAAAATAAGGTTTAATGTTGTCTTAATGTTGATAAAACGTATTTGTAAATTTTTTACTCAATGGGGTGGATTTAGGAAAAATCCAGATTTTACAGATTTATTTATTGTGTTTAAAATTATGATAAAAAGTCGGCAAGACTTTGAATCCCATGACATTAAATTTTTAAAAAGATGTAAACTAATGCACTAAATAGTGCATAACGTAAATAATCAATTACCCACTGAGCAAAAAATCAAACAAATAACGCTATATCAACATTGTAGCAACATTAAACGCTGTATTCATGTTGATGAAACATTACTTGGATGTCTTTGCTCAGTGAGTATTAATTTTGTATCTTTTAATTTAATTTAAAGTGTGTGTTTCTTAACATCACATTGAGTCACTGTTTGGACGCCTGGCGCATGAAGTAAAATTTCGAGTTTAGAAAAGCCTGAAAATTTGGATTTGCCAGGGCGCGACTCGCTTCGCTCGCGCGCCCTGGCAAATCCAAATTTTCAGGCTTTTCTAAACTCGAAATTTTACTTCATGCTTAACCAAGGAGTGGACAATACTTGTTTAACAAATATTAAAATCTTACTAAAACATTTTCTTTACTGAATAATCAAAATTAACCAAATAAAAATATGATTATTTAATAAAAATACACTCTTTGGGATTAACACCTTCAATGTATCGTATGTTCAATAAAAAAACCTCAGGAGTGCTATAATTTTATCTTTTTTTTTAAATTTATGTTGGCTATACGCTTTAGGAATTGTCATATAAAACGTCAGACATAATGATTATATAATATATAAAATTACGAAAAAACTATTCGTGAAAATGCAAACAGTGTCTTAATTAATATGACAATTTAAGACGATAAATATCCATTGAAACAACTACTTCCCGTGCAAATACACCTCCGAATATTGAATTATACAATGAAATATTTAAAATCTTATTTAATTTGATTTGTTACAACGCTCTATTAAGGTATATGTAACGTTTAGGTCAAATTCTCTTCAAACCAACTAACAATACAATTTAAAATGAAAGGAGAGATAGCAACAAGTTTGGATTCAAATAGTTTTGAATTTGAATTTATAATGATTATAATTTATAATTTTAGAGTTGCCAACCTGAAATATATTCCATAGCACTCTGGAGGTTTTATTTTATTGAACATACGATATTATTCATAAATGTGCTTGTGATGCTTTCCAGTCATTATTACTTGATGCGAAGCGACCAATCCAAATTGTCAGGCTTTTTTAACTCGAAATATTTGCTTCATGCGCTAGGCGTATTAAACATTGATTCAATGTGAAGTTCAGAAACAGATAAGTCATCTTTTATTACCTAATGTTACTAAAAGTTAAGTTAAATATGTAAAATGGAAGACCATTATTTGTAAACTTCATTTAAAATCGTAACCCAAATTTATATAAAAACTTGAAAGGGCCTGAAATATTTGTTTCCATAAATTTCACAAAATGTCTTTATTTCAATAATAGATATGAATATTACCTCTCGAATTTAATAGTAAAAGTCATTAAATGCTATTAATTTACGCCGCACTTGATAACCTTTAATTATAAAATAACGGTATTGTGATGTACCGATAAATTATTGATTGATAAATATACCAAACTACCGGTTTTTAAAAAGCTGGATATATTTCTAATCCCTACTTACACTAGCGAAATGACACGGGGGGTGTTTCTTTGTATCATTTGTTCAATAAAAAACCTCTAGAGTGCTATGATTTTATCTTTTTTTAAATTTATGTTGACTACACGCTTTAGGAATTATCATATAAAACATCAGATATAATACTCTGTTTGATAATGGCAAGTTGAATTGCCGAAACTGCAGTCACGAAAATAAAAATAGTGTGTTATACAAACAAAGTTAAAGTGTTTTATTTCATCAGATATAATAATTATAATGTATAATTTCAGAGTTGCCAACCTACAATATATTCCATAGCACTCTAGAGATTTTATTTTATTGAACATACGATATAATTTTTTAGATCAACAACATGAGTAAGATTTTTAAAAATTCAAAAATAACAATAAAAATCAAAGATTTAGTAACACTGAATTAAGCAACTCTTATTACTTTATAATCTAATTTTATATTTTCTTAATTACAGGTGAAGTACCGAGTGGTAACCACCAAACCTGACCATCGGATTATTTTAGATTTTATTTATAATTCTTACAAGAGCTTTCGTTTAACCGCCGTTTCAATTAAATAATCATTCTTTAAGTTCAGAAAACGATAAAAATAGACAACTACTTACGTTGTTAACTACATGTATTACAAACTACAGACGCATTCCATGCCGAAAAAATAATTTCTAAAATTAACCACCCGTAAAACGGTAGCTCCTTAAATGCCATATTAAAATCACACACCATGGAGGGCACAAGTGCTGATGGGGGTTGTAAAACATCTCTCCCAGGGCAACATGTGTTCCTAGTTAACCCCCCCCCACAATACCATCTATTATGCGTTTTATTAGCCCTAGGGGGTGGATTCCTTTTCACATAAAAGGACACACTTATTAATCTCACTTTTATGGGGAATTTGACGAAACGACTTTTTTTTCTTATGTTCGGTTAATTTATTTTTCGGGATGTAAACAGAATTTCGTCTGGCTTTGGATGCCTGGTGTTTTTATTTGAAATTTTTGAAAAAAGTGAATACAGGAACACGGAACTATATTTTAACTGAATTTTTATTATAAATAATGAAATAAATGTTAATGAAGATTAGAGTCAATTATAAACTCAAACAGATTACAGCATTATTGTTTATAAAATGTGAGTTTATTTTTTAATGAGCGAGGCACTACAATGGGCCTAAAACTTGGCCTAAGTGGGCGCGGCGCGGCTACGACTGCCCTCCCGACAACCAATTCTTAATCCTTAATGTAGCTCTGAAGAAGCTAACATTGTTTGTTTATTTCTTTTCAGAATCGCACTCATAATTTATGGTAGAAACAAGAATAATTCAAATTCAAAACTATTTGAACTCGAGAAAATAAGCTTATATTTCTTATAATTTGCACACTTTATAGTGGAATGGAAAATATAATTATATTTTGGCGTATTATTTCTCGTATGGCGAGATTTTTTTGTATAAAGTACACACATCCTGATTCATACGCTGTAAAATTTCATACATTCGTTCTTTATGAAAAGTGTTCAATTTGAAGCTTCTAACGAGGGTTTACAATCCCAGACTAAGCATGAAGTAATATTTCGAGTTTAGAAAAGCCTGAAAATTTGGTTTGGTCGCTCCGCTTCGCGGAGCGACCAAACCAAATTTTCAGGCTTTTCTAAACTCGAAATTTTACTTCATGCGCCACGCGTATTAAACACTGAAATATTCTGAAATTTAAAATGTATGTTATCTTGTATATAAAATGGTTTTGCGACTAATAAAAGAATTTAAATTTAAAAATGTCTGGTTTCAACATATTCTTAAAAACAAAAGTAATGAATTTGTATGACATACGAGAAAAATAAAAGGATCATTTAGTATAATGAAATGAGGTACTTTTTTTCTTATGTTTGGTTAATTTATTTTTCGGGATGTAAACAGAATTTCGTCTGGCTTTGGATGCCTGAGGTTTTTATTTAAAACTTATTTTTATTGAAAAAAAAAGTGAATAAAGGGACACGGAATAATATTTAAAATGTATTTTTATTATAAATAATGAAATAAATGTTAATAAAGATTAGAGTCAATTATCAAAACTCAAACAGATTACAGCTGAAAATGTCTTTCTATATGAAAGGTGAGTTTATTTTTCAATGCAGCTCTGAAGAAGCTAACATTTCTTGTTTCATTCTTTTCAGAATCTCACTCATAATTCATAGTAAAAATGGAATATATAATTTTATGACGTATGCAGAGATTTTTTTTTATAAAGTATACACATCCTGATTTATACACTAAATTTTCATGCATTCGTTGTTTTTGAAAACTGTTCAAGTTGAAGCCTTTAACGAGTGTTTACAATCCTAGACTAAGCATGAAGTAAAATTTCGAGTTTAGAAAAGCCTGAAAATTTGGTTTGGTCGTGTAGCGCGTAGCGCTACGCGACCAAACCAAATTTTCAGGCTTTTCTAAACTTGAAATTTTACTTCATGCGCCACGCGTTTTAAACACTGATTTAATTTAAAGTACAAAAAATATGCTTTAAACTAATTTCAAGACCAAATTTGCAAACAAATAACGCTATATCAACATTGTACCAACATTAAACGCTGTATTCATGTTGATGAAACATTACTTGGATGTCTTTGCTCAGTGGGTATTAATGTTGTATCTTTTAATTCAATTTAATGTGTGTGTTTCTTAACATCACATTGGGTTAATTTTTGGACGTCTGGCGCATGAAGTAAAATTTCGAGTTTAGAAAAGCCTGAAAATTTGGATTTGCCAGGGCGCGACTCGCTTCGCTCGCGCGCCCTGGCAAATCCAAATTTTCAGGCTTTTCTAAACTCGAAATTTTACTTCATGCTTAACCAAGGAGTGGACAATACATGTCTAACAAATATTATAATCTTACTAAAACATTTTCTTTACTGAATAATCAAAATTAACCAAATAAAAATATGATTATTTAATAAAAATACACTCTTTGGCATTAACACCTTCAATGTATCGTATGTTCAATAACAAAAGTTTGCAGGCTTTCCTAAACTAAATTTTTTTTAAAACAACGAAATATTGTCAAATTTAAAATTTATCATGTTATTTTGTTTGCTATTAATAAAAGAATTAAAATTTAAAAATGTCTGGTTTCAAAATGTTCTTACAAACAAAAATAATGAATGCCTTTGAATTACATACAGGAAAAATAAAAAGATCATTTAGTATAATGACATGAGGTATATTAAATTTTGTTAATGACATTTGTATTAATTATGATATTATCCAGGATAGGTAATTATTTATGAATAATTTTATTCATAAATAATTACCTATAACTTACTATGCCACAGATTTATAAAAGATAATTTCGATGGAACACATTGATTGCTGTCTATAAAATTATATCACTTATGATATTATGCACGATAAATAATCTTTTGCATTCCTTGAATAATCTTCGGCCTAACTAACAACCGTGTCTCGATTGCCAACAACTCAATTAGTAAAGCAGTTTTGCTGACGACGAAGAGGTTATAAGTTCAAGTCCGACGAGGATCATCCTTGTTATTCTTTCTTTTGCAAGAAATAATTGCTTGTCTGAAAGTTACTGCAAAATTGATAGTCATTCTTTCAAAATGAAAACACTGCATGCTAATATATATAAAAAAATGTACTCCCTGTTGCAGAATTAAATACAGATAATTTTTCTTTTAAGTTGGTATACATGTCCTAATGTATATGCTATTAATTTGAGGTATTCGTTAATTTTCTAAAAGTGTCCAATTTGAAGCTTTTACCGAGTGTTTCCACTCCCAGACTAAGCATGAAGTAAAATTTCGAGTTTAGAAAAGCCTTAAAATTTGGTTTGGTCGTGTAGCGCGTAGCGCTACGCGACCAAACCAAATTTTAAGGCTTTTCTAAACTCGAAATTTTACTTCATGCGCCACGCGTATTAAACACTGATTTAATTTGAAGTTTAAAATATATGCTTCAAATTGATTTCAAGTGGATACATTTTTTTTTTCTTTTTCTAACCAAATATTTCGCTTCCAAATTGGAGCAATTTGCTTTAAGATGTTTAGACCTAAACATCTTAAAGCAAATTGCTCGAATTTTGAAAGCGGAAATTTGGTTAGACGAACAAACATTTGTAAAATTTATTTATAACGTGAGATCAATTTTAAGCATATATTTTGTTTCCTATATCCAAATCTTTAAAAAATGTGAGTAATTTGCCTCCTTATATATTTTGTTTAATTATACCTGTATAATTAAACAAATAAAATTAGGAAGCAAATTACTCAGATTTTTAAAAGATTTGGATGTAGGAAACAAAAATTTTGAATATTCATTAACATGAGATAAAACTTAAGCAGTATATTTTAAACTTCATTAAAATCAGTGTTTTATACGCATGATGTACGTACTAAAATTTCGAGTTTAGAAGAGCCTGTAAACTTGGATTGGTCGCTCCGCTTCGCTCCGCTTCGCTATGCGATCAAGCCAAATTTTTAGGCTTTTCTAAACTCAGAATTTTAATTCGTGCTTAAACAAGGACTGTAAACACTCATTAAAAGCGTCAAATTGAACGTTTTTATTAATACAACGAATTCCTGAAAACTGTTTAACAAATGTGTAATCATCAGAATATGCATATTTAAAAAAATCCCTGTACGTTCTTTTTGTTTTGTTAAGTTTATTATTTTCTCTATTATTGGATACAATGTGAGAGATAAATCTCGAAACGCGTCTATAAATGCCCTGAATAATTTGACCCAAATTGTTACGTTTGCAGTAGGTTACTGTATGTAACAGCAAACACTTGTTACATAATTCAATGTCCGTCGGGGTATTAACTCGGGAAGCAGTTGTTCAAATAAGTGTTTGCATAGTCTTTGTAAGACTAACTAGTTGTTGATTGCGAAAAGAATTGTACTTTTAATGTACAATTAATCTGTTGGGCAATGAATAATTTAGCCAATCAATAAACACTGAATATTGGTTGCATCTACAGTAAATGCAATCATTATTTTAAATTTGTTAGAACTTGTTTAAGCTTTGACAAAAATAATAATGATAAAACTCTGGCCAATAAAATGTTTTTAGACTCTGAAGATAGACTCTTAAAAAAAAATTCTCAGTTTATGGGTAACTAAGAACAAAATAAATTGTTTATAGAATTTAATTTATTTAATTTAAATAGCATCGTTTTGTAAGGAGTTTCATTTTTAAATGAAGCTGTTGAAAATAAATATTAAATCAATTTCTAAAAGAAATTTAAAAAAATGTTTATAGAACTGAATTTATTTAATTTATAAAGCATAATCTTGTACGGAGTTTAATTTTTACATGAAGCTGTTGAAAATAAATATTAAAACATTTTCTGAAACAAATTTGAAAAAATGTTTATAGAACTGAATTTATTTAATTTAAAAAGTATAATTTTGTACGGAGTTTAATTTTTAAATGATGCCGTTTAAAATAAATACTAAAACATTTTCTGAAATAAATTTAATAAAATGTTTATAGAACTGAATTCATTTAATTTAAATAGCATATTTTTTTACAGAATTAAATTTTTATATGAAGCTCTTGACATTGAATACTAAAACATTTTCTGAAATAAATTTAAAAATATGTTTACAGAACTGAATTTATTTAATTTAAATAGCATAATTTTGTACAGAATTTCATTTTTAAATTAAGCTGTTGAAATTGAATATTACAACATATTCTAAAATAAAATTAACAAAATGTCGACCACGAATTACGTAATGTTTTTTTCTTATGCTAATCGAAAAAAACCTGTAGAAAGTTAATAAAAATTGAATTGTCTAATATCAAAACAACAAAATTTAATTGATTTTCGATTAAGAAAGAAATTATTAAATATTACTTTAAATTAGGAAACTAATAATAAAGGATAAATTAAAAACACTTTTTAATTTAAATAGCACAAATAGTGAAACAAACCGAGTGTTTTTAATTTATCCTTTAATATTATTTCAAAATGTTTCACCTAGTGATAAATGAGAAAGTTATTCAAGAAATATTAGGAAACTAACTTAAAATCTATGACGTTGAGAAAATTACATGAATAAACATGTCATGATCAATAAACCATTAGCCCTATATTAATTAACATTTGCACGAACCACTCAGGAAATAAATGTCTCTGTCGCATTACTTTATAGCATTGTATTATAGGCAACTCTGTCAACGCAATAAAGAATTCTGGTTAAAATAATGATTGCAGCATTGTATTATAGGCAACCCAATTAAACAATTCTTGATGAAATTATGAAATTATAAAAATACCATTAAATAAATACGTAAATATACTCTTTAATCAATGGCCATACATTCTTAGAAATGACATAATTATTAAAGTATTTTTTTATTTCAAAATAATCATTTAAATGCAAGGCCCTGGCCAGGAGGAGGGGTTTAAGGGGCTTCAATCCCTCCCCGCAACCGACATTTTTATAACCCCATTCGAAATATTTTTCTAGCTATGGCCTTGTTTACATGTACAATTGGTCTTGCTTAGGAAGCCTTAAAATATAAGAAAGATGTTCGTAGAAAAACAAGCTACGATTATTGCAAACATAATTATGGATTATGCACATATTAGCAACGAAATTATTAATAATGTCACATTTTTTTGTTTTGATAGAATCCACTGAGCTATATATTTAAGTAACACGATATTATCTTGTATCTTCACTAAACATAACTTGAATATTATTTATTCAGTGAGAATATGCTATAACTTTTGACAGTTTTTAATAAATATTATACATCAAGTGAATTAAACACGATTTTATTCACGAAAAGATTTTTGATTTCACGAGCGCCTCGGCGCGAGTGAAATCATTTCTTTGAGTGAATAAAGGTGTTTAATTCACGTGGCGTATATATGTTTTTATTCAATTTTGACGAAATTGTAAAGAAAATGTACTTTCCATTTATTTTTAAATCAATTTTTTAACTCACTAGTGACCTAAAAAAATTTTAGTTCACTAGTGAATAAAACCTTGTTTATTACGGTTGTTATGGAGTTAATAATGTCGATTTAAATTAACAAAATTGAATAAATAGATTTATATTCGTTTATTAAATAACATTAAAGATATTAGTATTTTGTTTTATCAATTTCAGTTATAATTTGTTCAAAGGTTAATATGTTTGTGAACTGAAATAGTATGCGCAAAAAAATTTTCACTAATTGTAATTTTTGCCCTCTATTTTATTAGTAAAATTTATTTTTAAAATATTAAATGATTGAGGCGAATTCATAATGAAACTTCATATTAACATTTGAAATAAAAACAAATAAGTTGGGAAATTGGAATGAAAACACTAACACTAACACTTTCATCACAATATTTTTTGTTTTAATAAATATATAGCAAAAATAAAAAATATTGTGAAGAAAGTGTTAGTGTTTTCATTTCAATTTAATTGAAATCTTCACGTAACTCAAAAAATACATATTCCCAAGTTGGGAGGGACATGTTACAGTGTTCACCAATAAAGTGAAATCCTCCCAACTCAGTTATTATTTCAAGCATTTTAATTTTTAATTAAAATAATACTCCTGGTATTAAAATTTTGTTTTCAAGAAAATCATTTTGTCAAAATGTACTGTAAATTTAACAGTATGTTAATAGTTGAATACTTTTATTAAATTAAAAACTTTACAGGTATCATGACTTTGAAATTGTGACTAGTTTCTTCTTAATAAAACGTATTAAAAGACGTCTTAATAAAACGTGTGAATAAAACATTTCCAAACTTTACATTAAATTAAAAAAAAATTATAGAGAAAGACAAAAATTTATAAACACTAGAGAATTGCATTAAAAATTTCAGAAAAAAATAGATTAAAATTGCAGAATTATTTTTTTAATTTATGAATTTCTTAAGATTAGAGTAGAACCTACTGAAAAAGTCCCCAAACTAAAATACTTTTGGGCCTTTTCCAGTACAACATTTTATCCCTTTTATATATTTATTAATTCTCGACCAAATCATTTTGAACAAATAAGTTTACAATAAATATTATACAGAGAGTTTTATGTAACACCGAACATTTCCATAACGATTTTTTTTAAGTGTACATATGCATACGTTGTATATTATCCGACGCTCGGTTTATTAAATGAACTCAATTTAAAGGTTTAAACGAGTGTTTTCCACTCCCAGGCTAAGCATGAAGTAAAATTTCGAGTTTAGAAAAGCCCTGTGAAAATTTGTCTCGGGTCGCGCAGCGACCCGAGGCAAATTTTCTGGGCTTTTCTAAACTCGAAATTTTACTTCATGCGCCACGCGTATAAAACACTGATTTCAAGTGAGGTTCAAATGTACATAGAGTTCACAATATTTTAGTGTTCTATACGCGTGGCGCATGAAGTAAAATTTCGAGTTTAGAAGAGCCCAGAAAATTTGTCGAGGGTCGCTGCGCGACCCTCGACAAATTTTCACGGGGCTTTTCTAAACTCGAAATTTTACTTCATGCTTAGTCTAGGAGTGGAACACACTCATTTTAAGTTTCATATTAAAGTCTTAATAAACCTACGATTATCTAAAGATTTGCGGCATATACGCTGTAATTAGGAGATGTATACTTGAAAGAAAATCTCCCTGTATGTACAAATTTAGGCATTATTAACGATTGATTAGCTACAATTTGTAATGGTCATATAGATAACCCAGTTTACACATCACTTAAATATTAAATATTTGGTATTTACTCAAATTCAATTAAGAAAGTAAAACAAGAGTAAAGAGTTCACAAATTTCTTAGGTTAAGGGTAAGTAATTAGTTTTTAAAATATTTAAAATTTGTGAATAAATCTAAATTTGTGATTTGCGTAGCGCAGCATACATGCAATTAGACTTGTGTTCACTGAAATTAGACTTGTGGCGTTCCATATGAAACAGGAATTGATTTGGTTTTGTTATGAATTTTGTAATTAAACGTAAAATTTAAATATCATTTTGTTCTTTCTATTATAACTTCTGTAATTTAATATAAAGTTTGAAGTCTTATTAAGACGAAACTAGTTACTAATTTAATGACATTTTGAAGTCCTGATACCAATGAAGACTGTTTAGCTAAAAATTGTAGATTGTAAAACTTGCTTTTGTTTCTTTATAATATAATCAATTATGTTTTTGCCCGCGTAACAGAATATAATACATATTCAACGTTGAAATAAAAATTAAATGTAAAACAGTTTCATCAATGTAAAAAATTAAAACGCTAACAGCAACAAACGTAAATTCGCCATTAACATTACACGGTTGTAACTGTCATGAAACTTTTTGCATCCACCTGTTTCCCCTGCGAAATAATAATAAAAAAAAAACAACAAACAAATAACGCCCAATTTCCCTTCAGGGTAGATTAAATTTAATCCGAGCTCGCCTTATTATAACAATACCCACCCCCCGAAAACAAGAACAGCATATTTTCGCCCTAATTTAAGCACGACCTACTTCTTTGTAACCGTATTCCACGGCGTGACAGGTAAATAACAAATGTCGAGTCCCTTTTAAACTCGACTTTATTTGATCTTTGCCGTGTAATAAATATTGTAAAATACCGGGGAAGTTCCGCACAAAGCGGAGGGTGATTTTATTGTATAAGTTTAAATTAATACAAGATCCTCTTAAGTACAGGTAAATTGGGAATTTCCTAGTTGTTTGTTTAAATATTTTCCTTCCTGGAGTGTTGAAATGCTTCACGTGTTTTTGTGGTATTCTGGATTATTTCAGTATACCAGAATTTGGGCTTAATGTGAGTTTTTATTACTAGGTAATTTATAGACAATCTGAAGTTCTTGTCATTCTAAGAAGTATTCTTAGTTACATTACTTACTACTGCTGCCAAATAAAATGATAATATTTGTTATATATGCAAGAAATGTTGTTTTTACGATAAATATAACTGGATAATATGAAATGTAAAATTAAGTCATTACCCTGGCGCATCCACCATAATATATAGGTTAAGGTTTCACGCACTAGTTAGATATAAGTAATAGAGGCATTAATTGACGTCAATATACAACTTTAACGTAATAAATAAAATATCAAAACTAAAATTCATATTATACATAATCTTTAACCCATTAACGGCCTAGCAATTTTAGAGTTAACTCTAAAATTTGATTTTAGGTTAACTTTTGCATTTATTTTTATGATTTCTATGAATGACTTATTATATTACATACTGGGAATGTTTCTTTAAAAATAAACCAATGTATACACTGTAAATGTTTAGGCATTCCTTGATTTCATAAAAGAGTTTAATTTGAAGTTTCAAACGAGTTTTTCCACTCCCAGATTAAGTATGAATAAAATTTTCAGTTTAAAAAAGCCAGAACATTTTTTTGGAACCAAATTTTCTAAACTAGAAATTTGACTACATGTGCCACGCGTAGAAAACACTGAAATATTGTGAAGTTATAAATCAGTGAAAAATACTTGAATAATCAAAATATTTAAATAACAACAATTTACATATTTTTTTTTCGTACATTCCCAAGTCAGGTCAAATAAAACAATGCATCAAATGTAGTTAGTAATTTAAAAAAATAATAATATTGCCTTATTGCATCAATAGCGCTTAATGGTTGGGTTTAATGCAATATCAAATTGGGATTATTTAGAATATTTATCATCGTAATGCTAATAATGCTATAAAGTATTAATTTACTTATCTAATCAGTATATTTTGAACTTTATAATATTTCAGTGTTTTATACGCGTGGCGCATGAAGTAAAATTTCGAGTTTAAAAAAGCCTGAAAATTTGGTTTATACGCTCCGCTTCGCTACGCGATCAACCCAAATTTTCAGGCTTTTTTAAACTTGAAGTTAACTTCATGCTTAATCATGGAGTGAAAACACTTGTTGGAAGTAAATTTCTGTTAAATATTCAACAAAAGAATTGGTTTGGTCGCTCCGCTTCGCTACGCGACCAAATCAAATTTTCAGGCTTCTCTAAACTCGAAATTTTACTTTATGCTTAATCTGGGAGTAGAAACAACGCTTTTCTAAAACAACGAATATCTATACTTAAAAGAAACATTTCCTGTATGTACACTCTTCTTTCAGTTGTATTAGTGTGCAATGTATTTACCTTTTTCAATTTTTGGTGTAAGTGGCGCCAGCTGTGGACGCGTGTTGGCAGTAAGGTTAGCGTTCTGTTGGGCCGGTGTTGCAGGCGCGGCAAGTTTCTCGGCTAAAAGCGGATTCGCGGCGGCAATTGTAAATTTAATGGCAGTGGATCGCATCTCGAGCAATACTTGAGCATTTTTCTGATGAACACTCGAACTACTAACTGTATGGTCCATGTTAGGTACATCGTTGTTGTTTTCTTCTTGCTGAAAAAAAATTGTTAACAAGCTTCAATAGTTATTTAACCATGACAAATAATATATTTAAATATCATTGTTTACTACTTTTTTACCATTTGTATTACTAGAATGAAACAAACATCGTGACATAAAATATTATACATTTTTAAAAATTCAATAAATAGAGTACTTTCTTTAAATGTAAACATAAATACATAAATAGACGGTTTGCTAAATTAATTAAAACACCTATGACCATTTGCACCTCAGTCATTTAATACAACAATTTTATTTACAACTTCATATAATACAAAGTTATACTTTTTTACTTTCCCCTATATGTAAAACGGAAAAGTATTGTTTTCGCGAAAATGATTGAATCAACAATTTTAGTGGATCAGGGGTTTGGTTAAAACCACAACTATTTTATTTAGAAATTTATATCTTACAAATTTTTGACTTTTTTTTATTCTAAAATTTTAACTTAATCGATCAATGATTAGTTACGTGCAAGTGGGCCTAAGTGTTCTTTCTTGACAAGAATTATTTATTTTGCAAATGTACAACTGGGTTACAATTTGAGTGACCATTTGGATTCGGTTTTTTATTTAATTGTGCTAGTGTTTAGTATTCTTCACATAACTCACCAATCAATAAAATTATAGATAGAGCAATAAATAAAATATCTAAGGCAATCATTGATTAGATCATTTTGTTTCTCCTACTAATTTTGTTTAATATTATTGCATTCATAATTATTAAAAAAAAACCCTTACATTTGGTCCACAGACATACATAAAATGCGACTTATCAAAGAATTAGGGATTTTGCATTAATTTACTTATACTTAAATATAACAGTATGTCAATTTGTGTGATAAAACTTATACATCAAAATATCTGTTTTTTCTTATTTTATTTAAGATTATTTAAGGCATTTACTGCACTCAATTTAGTGTTATAGCTATGTTTCTTAGGTAAGATAACGATAATTATAATAATTAACTTTATTAAACCTACTAATCAGTTGGTAACAATTCTAGAATTATCAACCGTTTTTCTTATTAATTTAGTAATTATTAAGAATTACGGATATAGAGATTAAACCTGTGAGATTTCAAAAAATTTTAATATACAAAAATTGTTTGAATTCAAGATACGTCTGTGGTGACAATCTATGCTAGTATAATCGAAACCAAATATTTAGAAAACTGCATTGTTCAAAACATACCGATTTTTACTAGGAAATGGTTTATTAAACATCGATGGATCTCTGAGATACTTTCATCTGTTTTGTCTTGATTTTGGAAATGTCGGGGATGAATCCCTTTAAAATGATTAAGTATGAAACTCTTACAACTATAACATAATCTATGTTTGCAAATAAACCAAATTTAAACGTTTTTAATTTAAATATCTAAATATATGAAAATGTATTGACTTTACAAAAAGCTGTGTAAATGTTCAACGTATCACACTTCGCTGTGTGACAAATCACAAATAAATCAATGTAAATTGTACAGTTTTTAAACGTTTGTTTTCCGAAATATCAGAGGTGAGCTGTTTTAATATAATAATATAATAAATATAAATAAACTTATTAATAAATACAATGAGCCACCCTAAAATATACATTTCCTTTAGTTGTTCAATTTTTGCCAAAAATAATAGGTGTCCCATAAATGTCAACATTCTCTCAATAACATAAAGCTATGATCCCATCACTAAGTAGAACCGATTTAATGTATGGAAAGTACGGTTTTTTCTTAAACAATAACACAATACTATGATCGCATCACTAAAAAAAAAAACGATTTTATGTATAGAAAGTACGGATTTTTCTTCTTAAGTGTTGTGTACTAAAAGTTAGTCGCGATTTTAACATACAATCAATCAATCAAGCTAAGTTAGCCAAGCATTTTTCTTTCTTTTTTATCGCAGTAACACATTATTTTGATGGTCATAGCCAAACCAGTTTTATATTACGTTTGATCTCATGTTACAATATATTTAATAAAATATAACTAAACATCTCTATTTAGACATGTACAGAATCCCTACAGAATGTCGATTTTCGATATAGAAATTCATTACACATTTATTTTTCCTATTATGAATGTAAAAGGATTAATAAATGATTATTTTGTAAGTATTTTTAATTTCAAAATAAAACTCAAATAATTTTATATATTTATGACATCAATTGCATTTCAAATAATAATTAAGTTTTTAATAGTTCGCATTTTATTTAAAAAGGCATTAAACGTGCGGTTCTTTACGCAAACTACAACAATACAATAAAAAAATAAAAATAAATTTAAACACATTAACTTAATTTGGAAAAATAGGGCTGTGTAACAAATTCCCATATAAATGATTGAATAAACACATTACAGAGTAAGAATATCTCTGGTCGTTACAACAGAAAATTGAAATAGGACTTTATACTTTTAAGACTATTATTAAAAAGAGTTTTTTTATATAAACTTAATTTAGAAAAATAGGAATGTGTAACAAATTTCCATTTAAATGATTGAATAAACAATTACAGAGTACGCATAACTTTAGTCGTTACAACAGAAAATTGAAATTGGACATTGTACTTTCAAGACTATTATTATACAGACTGTTAAAATACTAAGATATTACAAAAATGTTACATTGCAAAACTTATCAAAAACAAGTAAATTTAAAAATATTTACAAATAATATCCCGGCGCATCCACCATAAGTAAAGCCGTGAACATAAGAAAATAAGAACATTTGTGCAACTTATGACGCAATTTTTTAATACATAAAATTTATTTCTAAGCAAAATGGCAATTTACAGATCGATTTGAATGATTTATAAACTGATATTTTATTATTTGCGGAAGCAACTTGCTTTTTTCAAACTGCAAACCAACAAAAAGTTGCTAAGGCATATACGAAATTTTTCGTTTAAATATAAAAAATGTAAAATGTCAGCCCTTCGTTGCTTTTTTGATAGCCTTCAATTTAAAGTTTCAAACGAGTGTTTTCACTCCTTGATGAAGCATAAAGAAAAATGTCGAGTTTAGAAAAGCCTTAAAATTTGGCGCTACGTGACCAAACCAAATTTCCAGGCTTCTCTAAACTCGAAATTTTGCTTTATGCGCCACGCGTACAAACACTGAAATATTGTAAAACGCGCTACGTGACCAAACCAAACTTTCAAGCTTTTGTAAACTCGAAATTTTACTTAATGCTTAAGCAAGGAGTGGACACACTCGTTAGTAGTTTTAAACTAAATTTATTAAGATAAATGAACGAATTCCTTAAAATGCATACGCATCGCAATACATACACGTAAAAGAAAAAATATCTTTAGGTACTAATATACATATTATACTCTCTATCTCTTAAATAAATATCTATTTTAAATCTAAAGCAATATTGAGAA
Source organism: Philonthus cognatus (assembly GCA_932526585.2). Taxonomy (NCBI): domain Eukaryota; kingdom Metazoa; phylum Arthropoda; class Insecta; order Coleoptera; family Staphylinidae; genus Philonthus; species Philonthus cognatus. Next base: position 47,916,650 of record OW052247.1, on the reverse strand, counting down.
ATATAATAAAGCATGAACTCACTTACTAATTATAGATAAAAGTTATAAAGTGCTGTTAATAAATTTTACCTTTAAATCAACTATACAAACATTTAACACGCAATGTAAACATATAGATTGGATTCACCGATTAATTTGTTATTGAACTATATTAGAAGAAATGTATCTTTACACAAGGTTTGCTTATATAAGGTACATTTCTCATACATAAATGTAATTTTGTCAAAGTATATAAAGTATTTACGATGTATTGTAACATAAACGATGATATACTTATAATTATAAGGTAGATGGGATTTTAAAGAATACATTTTTATTAATTAAGGAAACATAATTTATAAATATAAATGATTTTCAACATCACTAAAATTCTACAGTATCGATAATATTACTTGATGACATGAGACGTCTTTATGATGAATGTAATCCTGAAATCCATTCCAAATTATTTGTTTACTACAGAAAAGTAGTTTATAATGTCCATATCATATTGACAATATGTATTAGATTATTTCAACAAATATTTGAAACCAAATATTCGTCATGAATTTTTCTTTTAAGTCTACAAATCCCTATGCATACAATGTAAACTTTCATTTTCTCTTTTTGAAAAGCATTCAATTTGAAGTTTCGAACGATTGTATCCAATCCTTGATTAAGCATGAAGTCAAATTTGAGTTTACGCGATCAAACCAAATCTTCAGGCTTTTCTAAACTCGAAATTTTACTTCATGCGCCACGCGTATATAACGCTGTTTTCAAGAGAAGTTCAAAATAAACTACTCAGGCAGTATGTTAAAGACGCATGTTTTGAACTTCGCTATAAATTAGTGTTTAATACGCGTGGCACATGAAGTAAAATTTCGAGTTTAGAAAAGCCTCAAAATTTGGTTTGGCAGAGCGACCAAACCTTCAGGCTTTTCTAAACTCAAGATTTTGCTTCATGCACCACGCGAATTAACACTGACTTATAGCGACGTTCAAGAAATCGATAACATACTGTTTTAATAGTTTATTTTGAACTTCACTTGGAATCAGTGTCTATACGTGTGGCGCATGAAGTAAAATTTCGAGTTTAGAAAAGCCCGAAAATTTGGTTTGATCGCGTAAACTCAAATTTTACTTCATGCTTAATCAAGGATTGGATACAATCAATTGTTTTAAACTTCACTATAAATCAGTGTTTAATACGCGTGGCGCATAAAGTAAAATTTCGAGTTTAAAAAAGCCTAAAAATTTAGTTTGAACGCTTCACCTCGCTACGCGACCAAACCAAATTTTCAAGCTTTTCTAAACTCGAAATTTTACTTATTTCATGATTGGACACACTCGCTCGAGATTTCAAATTAAATAGTTTTAAACAGCAACGAATGCCTGAAAATTAACAGCGTATACTTTATCGGGATATGTATACTTTAAAGAAAAACTTCTTGTACATGAAGTAATCATACCAGAGAAGTTTATTATTTATTGCTCTATCTGTAAGAAAAGTTTTACATCGATTATTTGTAATAGTTAAAATTAATAGCTTGCAATAAAATTTTATATATTCAGACAGACAATGATTAAAATTTTGACTTCCTGATGTTACATTAACTCAAAATGGGCGTGTTCATCAAAATTGCTCTGCGTACATCTTTAGTTGATTATTCGCTGAGTTTTGATATTTAGTGAATATTACTATTGCCATTTTTATTCACAGATGCATCCAACTTCGTCTTCTTTTAGTCGAATGGCCTTAGTAACAAGTCACTTTCAACCTGCCACAGTTATTTGATCTAGTTATTTTGTTTAATCTTGTGTGTTGTGTTATTACTCGCAATAATATAAAACGAACACTAGAAAAAAGATGTTAGGGAAATATGCTACTTTTTATCATAAAATAAATTTGTCCAACTTTTTTTTCTACTTTAATGGCCTTGGCAATTAGGCCCTTTTGACCAGTCGCAGAGCATCCAACATTCTTCTTCTCATTGTTTATTCGCCTTGGGAATTAGGCCTTTTTGACCAGTCGCATAGCATTCAACATTCTTCTTCTCATTTTATTTAATGGTCTTGGCAATTTTGCATTTTCAACCAGTCGCAGACCATCCAACATTCATTGGTCTAAATGTAATGATCAAATTGTTCGGACTTTCATCAAATTCTTTAAAGGCTATTAAACTCCTTGACAATTGGGCCCTTTCAACCCGTCGCAGAGCATCCAACATTCATCTTCTTCTCTTGATTAATGGCTTTGTCAATTTTGCCTTTTCGACCAGTCGCAGAGCATCCAATATTCATTGGTCTAAATATTATGATGAAATAGTTGGACTTTCATCAGTCAAATTCTTTAAGGGCCATTAAACTCTTTGAAAATTGGTCACTTTAAATAAGTCGCAGAACATGCATCATTCTTCTTCTTCTTCTTCTTCTTCTTCTTGTTTAATGGCCTTGGCAATTTTGCCCTTTCGACCAGTCGCAGAGCATCCAACATTCATCGGTCTAAATATTATTATCAAATGGTTTAGCTTTCATCAGTCAATTTCTTCAACTGTTAGCTGTGAATTCTCAACGATTTTCTCTGATGAACACACCCATTTACTCCTCTAACCAAACAGCCGATGCGGCCACTTATCCTAATAGTAGCATCATTTCCTAGATAATAACTACACGCCATCTCCATAACAAACACTCATTAATCCAAATCGCAGCCAGCGCCTGCGATCGTCTACCTGATAATGACAGACCCCTCAATCTCTCATACCTTGATGTCCTGCGTATTAAACTCATTGAGGAGATTATCCAGTTCAAAGGTCGGATCGGTTAAGTGTTTGAATATATCTTCAGTATCGCCCATTTGGTTTTGCTCTTCCTGCATGGCGGGTACCAGGCTGCTGAGGTCCGACTGCGACAGCTCCCCGAGCGCTCCGCTCGCTGACGTTTGTTGACCAATAGCAACTGAAGCCGCATCCTAAAAAAATCACAAATGATTAATAGTTGATTGTAAAGGAAAACACATAATAGTAAATATTATAACTTCAATAAAAAAATCTAGCTATCTCTTCAAAATTAAAAAAATCTAGGTATCTCTAAAATAAAATGGTCGGTTTAAAATGTATAGAAACGCACATTTTTTAATTTCTTGAATAAATTTCTCATTTGGCACTTGGTGAAACATATTACACTATGTAAAGGAAGAACACGATATTTTTTCACAAATAAAAACTTTATTCTAACTAGATTCGAAAAGTTGTTTTTAGAAATAGTCTACAAACCAAAGTTTATAATTTGTGAAACAATACTAATAACCTTACATAGTGAAAAACACTTGGTATTGTTTCACAAATTATAAATTTAGGTTTATAGACTATTTTCAAAAACAACTTTTCGAATCTAGTTAGAATAAAGATTTTATTTGTGAAAAAATATCGTGTTTTTCCTTAACATACTGTAATATGTTTCACCAAGTGCCAAATGAGAAATTTATTCAAGAAATTAAAAAATGTGCGATTCTATACATTTTAAACCTACCATTTTATTTTAGAGATACCTAGATTTTTTAAAAATAAGTAAATATAATACTTTCTTTCAACTTAAGAGTTGGCTCATTTTTGCATTCTCTTTCGCTGAAGAACCTTTTCAAGGCGCAGAGTAAAATTAGACAAAAGAAACAGTTTTAAAATTTAGTGTTATTTTTGTAGAAATGAACGAAGAGACAAATTCCGTAAAATATCTACATAGTACTTATACAAATTTCTAGTTGACACTGCATCAAAAAAGTTGTCATTAAAACTTTCAGTCGTTCTACATTTAAAATATATAAAAAAACAGGACTAATCTGCTAACCTTTTATAAAGGGTGTGTAATTTAGATACTTTTTTAAATTATTCAAACATACAGGAAAAAGAAAAAAAACTCCTGCATACCAATTAAATAAAATCAATATCTATGCATACAGAATCAATTTTAAAATTGTACAATGCCCCTACGCTCCTTTATCTCGAACAACAATGGTGTATCTATCTTCTAAGGCAGCGTCCAACTACTGCGAATTAATCATGATTCCATACAATTGCACACATTAATTGACCTCATCGTGAGTATGACCTAAAGGTCTAAAAAGGCAATGCACCAGCGAACCGATCGCGATCTGCCGATTGTGATCACCTATGAGCTGCCTGTCGGTTGCGAGAAATGCATCCGGAAAATGGCCGCCGATCATAAATCTCCACTCTGGATAATGATTGGTTTTGTAATGAAGCTTGATTGACATGCTTATCTTGATTGCGGATAAGAAATGATGCTTAGTATGAAGAGATTAAGTTGGAAGTTGATATGGATATTGTAGAGATTTATAAAATTCAACTTGTTTATAACATTCATAAAAACATACATGCAAATAGTATCAAATGCGGAAATTATCTAAAATCGAAATATACAGGGTTTCCTAAAAGTAACGGATAAATTCTGTATAATTATTGAGGGATATATTAAAGTAAAAATTACTCGAATGATCATTCAAATGATTGAACAGGGATTTTTTTCAAGTATACATATGCACACGCTTTTTTTAATGATTCAATTTGAAGCTTTAAATGAGTGTTTTTCAATCCCAGATTAAGCATGAAGTAAAATTTCGAGTTTAGAAAAGCCTGAAAATTTGGTTTGGTCGCTCCGCGAAGCGGAGCGACCAAACCAAATTTTTAGGCTTTTCTAAACTCGAAATTTTACTTTATGCGCCACGCGTATTAAACATTAAAAACAATTAAAATTATGAACAAATAAACTTCACTTGAAATCAGTGTCTTAGAAGCGTGGCGCATGAAGTAAAATTTCGAGTTTAGAAAAGCCTGAAAATTTGGTTTGGCCGCTCCGCGCTTCGCGCTACGCGACCAAACCAAATTTTCAGGCTTTTCTAAACTCGAAATTTTACTTCATGCTTAACCTGGGAGTGGAAAACACTCGTTTATAGCTTCAAATTAAACTCTAAAGAAAACCAACGAAAATCTGACGATTTACAGCATATAATTAGGGTGTATATATTCTTAAAAGAAAAGCACCCTGTATGAATCATCTTTCAAACGATTATTAATATATTTGTATGAATGATAATTAATGTGACCTCATTTTTATAATTATATAGGAACAATAATTAATTAATAAAAAACGTGAATTTGTTTAAAATCATGTTTATTGTCTTTCTTTACTATTACAAAAATATTAGCCTTCAATAACTATAAAATTGTTAGACACAGTTAGGAATTTCTATTGTGTCAAATGGGATATAATTTTTCTCTCTCTCTCTCTCTCTCTCTCTCTCTCTCTCTCTCTCTCTTTCTCTCTCTCTCTCTCTCTCTTAAAAGTCACCAATTTTAAGACAGGTATGATTTCTTAATACTTAAATAAAGTAAATGTTATTAAAATAACAATTAAATAATATTTTACTTAATTTTATGTAGGTGTAGAAAGAAAATATTTGTTTCCAAAAAAACTTTTATCTAAACCCAGAAATTGTTACAAGGCGTTACAATTCCAAAAAGTAAAAAAATGAAAATTTGTCGAAATCATTTTTTGAAGTGCCAACCTAATACATTAAATTAGTGCTGTTCAAATTAAAAAAAATTATAAGTAAAAATGTACTGCTAACTTGAAATAATATGTTGGTAGCATATTTTTCGAATGGAACATTTTTTTAAGTAATTTTTTGAAGTGCCAACTTAAAACATAAAGTTGGTAGGGCTTTTCGAATTAAAGAATTTTGTAAATAGTTAATAATAGTTAGTTAATAAAACAACCTAAGACAATAAATATCCATTGAAACAACTACTTCCCGTGCAAATACACCTCCGGGTATTGAATTATGGAATGAAATATTTACAATCATATTTTATTTGATTGGAATTCTTACTAAAATTGCCTGTATAATGTAAAAGTTTGTAATTTTTATATTTAATAGTTTATGAATAAAAAAATTCAAACGACATTTTAAAAATCAGTTTTTTGGCAATATCTTAAAAACAAAAAAAGATATTTCAAAATTGTTTTTAGATTATTATTAAGCTCTAAAATATACAACTTTGCCCCAATTAACCGACTCTCTACAGTGCGTTTTATTTAAGCATGGCCATAGTGTGTACCCCATGTTAACTTTTGTTGTCGTACAAATTTGAAACAATTGTTTGGTTTTATGAATAAATCAGAAAAAATTCTACAAAAAATTCATTTTTGGACATGTTAGAATTATTTATTTTCGCTGTAAAAGTTAAAATTAGTAACACAAATAATTAGCTAAACAATCAACAGATTCTCTATGGCCATATTTAAATAAAACGCACTGTATATCTTCAAACATCCGAGATCCCCATCCGTTTTTATGAAATACGGACACTTTGTAGAGTTAAATGACATCATTTTAATGAGACAAGTCATCGATGACAAAATTCATCGGTTATCAGAATTATATCTCTTGTCATTTAACGAGTGTCTATAAACTGTCGGCATCTCGGTTGCTTTAAAAACAAATTACATATCTTAGATTAAGTCATACGATTCGGTGAATCTCGGAAACGTCAAATAAAATTAATTATATGTCTAATTACGACGTATGTTTCTGAACTCAGAACCTACTGGGATGCTGACACTCGTTATTTACAATCTGAATGAAGTTAGTGTAAAAACAATTATCTGGTAGTCAATCTTCTATAATAGTTATCTTGTCTTCAATAATTGTCTCTAAAAATTCATTTGACATTTCTCAAACTAGCATTTTACATAATTTTCCTTCAGTTCGTAAATAGGCGGTAAGGTTATCTCCTTAATCGCATTCAAATGAGCCAAACCAATCAATCGACCTTACATTGTGGATTTAGCATTGAGCCATTTAGTTCGATTTGATCGATTGTGATTTCCTTGTGCGTCTTATTTACAACTCACAAGCCCGAGTGCTAATTGCACGTGATGCACGCGATTGGTCCAAACCGTTGGTATTCTAATCGATGTGATAATCCAAGGAATTACACGCGTACACACACACATACATATCATTATGCAAATGATCAATAAATACCGATATCGAACACACGTTGTTTTTAATTAGAAATATCATCAGGAGTTAATTGATGTAATACTATATTATTAGATGTTTAAAAAAATGGGTCAATGTTGTTTATACACATGTTAGTAAAATAATTCGAAAATGTATAACTGTTAGAACTTGGGGTTTAAAGCAAGTTTAGCGTAAGTTCAGTTTAAATTACATTTATCGTACTGCAATTTAAACCAAGCTTAACGTAAAACATGAATAAATAACTTGTCCTAAGAATTTAGGAATGAATATAGTTGATGCTGATAAAATAACATTTAAGTAATGTTTAAACAATTTAATAGTAACATGACATGTTGTTATAACATTCATTCAGTGGTGGCTCGTAAGATTTTTTATTGGTGGGGCTGCAGGTGTTTTTTTTAAGTATACATATTATTTTTTAATGTGTTTATTCTAAAATTTCGAACGAGAGTTTCCAGTCCTTAATTAAGCATGAAGAAAAATTTCGAGTTTAGAAAAGCCTGAAAATTTGGTTTGGTCGCGTAGCGAAGCGGAGCGACCAAACCAAATTTTCAGGCTTTTCTAAACTCGAAATTTTTCTTCATGCGCCACGCGTATTAGACACTGAAATATTGTGAAATTTAAAATAAGATTGTTTGTATATTTTTGTAAATGAAACACTTGTAACCTTGTTTAACCACCATATTTTGCTCTTAATTTGTGACTATAGTTTCTGCTATCTAGTAGTCATTATCAAACTAAGTTTGATAATGACTACTAGATAGTCGATACTATAGTCACAAATTAAGTGCAAAATATAGTGGTTAAACAATGTAAAAAGAGTTTTATTTACAAGTGTGTTTAAATTGTCGCACAAAGTGAACGCCTACAACAGAAAACAAGTATATTTTTGTTTTTATACATTTAAAATTTTGTATATTTTACTATCAATAATTTTCGCATGCATGCGATATTATTTATTGTTGTTAGATTCTATCTATTATTATTATTTTTCTAGAAGTATTATAATTTTATATAATTGTAAAAGTTTATACGTTAAATAAATAATAAAATAAATATGTTTAATCCTGCTTTAGCAATAGGTATATTTTTAATAATAATTTAGCAGTATGTTGTTAATTTCACAATATTACAATATTTTATACGCGTGGCGCATAAAGTAAAATTTCGAGTTTAGAAAAGCCCAGAAAATTTGTCTCGTGTCGCTGCGCGACCCTCGACAAATTTTCACGGGGCTTTTCTAAACTCGAAATTTTACTTCATGCTTAATCTGGGAATGGAAACACTTGTTTGAAACTTTAAAATGAGCTTAATAAAAAATTATATGTATACTTAAAAAAATTCCTGTGTGTTTATATCTGCAGCCCCACCAATAAAAAATCTCACGAGCCGCCACTGAATAAATGTTACAACAACATTTCATGTTACATTGTTTAAACATTACTCAAATTTTATTTTATTATCGGGAACTATATTCATTCATAATTTGAACGATTATAAAGTAGTAGTAGTCATTATCAAACTTAGTTTGATAATGACTACTAGATAGCAGAAACTATAGTCACAAATTAAGAGCAAAATATGGTGGTTAAACAAGATAACAAGTGTTTCATTTACAAAAATATACAAACAATCATATTTTAAATTTCACAATATTTGAGTGTCTAATACGCGTGGCGCATTCATCTAATATAATAAATTATATGTTTGCTTGTTAAGATTTGTATCAAGTTTTAGAATAACAATTCTATACTTGAAATGATTATTAAATCTATTTAAAAATGTGTAAAGGTCTTCTTATGTTATTAATATCAACTAAATTTTGAATAATCGTGTCACATAACGCGTAATGGTGTTTCTAATAATTCAGTTGACATTGTGGAATAATTTGTTCACTGGTGGCATTGTAAATTTATTGATATTTTTATTAAATGATTTCCAGAAGTGAAGTCAATTAATTCTAAATATACAATCATGGCCACGGTTTATCTTGATGGCTGAAAAAATGTGTTGACCAGATGTGTCAGCAACTGACTCAGTGGACAGATTTTACTTTTCTAGAACTCGACACCCAGGAAATCCTTGATGTTAAAATTTATGCACGTTGTTGTTGATATACTAATTCAAAATATATGATTAATTGGTTAGTGTTAGATACATACAGAATTTTTTTTCTTTAAAGCGTACACATATATCACAAAGCAAAATCTCCAAGCGCTTGAAGTTTGAAATTGCAAAATTTGGTTGGACTAAATTTGTAATTTGTTTTAACGTGAGATCAAATATAAGCAGTATATTATTCAGAAAATATACTTGTATTTTATAACATGTGTTTATGTTTTATTACATTATTTATAAAAATAGTTAAAGTTCAAATAATAATTATCTATTATTTTATATACAGGGAGTTTTTCGACCAAACCAAATTTTCAGGTTTGTCTAAACTAGAAATTTTACCTCACGCTTAGTCTGGGAGTGGAAAACACTCGTTTGAAGCTTCAATTTGGGTATATACCTGTGTAACCCGTGTTTTAAGTACTTAGTTAGAAAATGATTACCGTTTAATTGAAACTAGTCACGAAAGTAAAATAAAAGTGGATTAAAAAAGTTAAATGTTTTCTTTATATCAACATTTTTATAAAGAGTTCAAATTGAAATTTCAAACGAGTGTTTCCACTCCCAGACTAAGCATGAAGTAAAATTTCTAGTTTAGAAAAGCCTGAAAATTTGGTTTATTCGGGTAGCGCGAAGCGCGGAGCGACCTAACCAAATTTTCAGGCTTGTCTAAACTTGAAATTTTACTTCATGCGCCACGCGTATAAAACACTAATTTCAAGCGAAGTTCGAACTACACTAGTAAAGCAGTATGCTAAAGACGTACGTTCTAAACTTCACATCAAACCAGTGTATTGTACGCGTGGCGCATGAAGTAAAATTTCGAGTTTAGAAAAGCCTGAAAATTTGGTTTGGTCGCTCCGCGCTTCGCGCTACGCAACCAAACCAAATTTTCAGGCTTTTCTAAACTCGAAATTTTACTTCATGCTTAGTCTGGGAGTGGAAAACACTCCTTTAAAGATTCAAATGCAACTCTTTTAAAAAACAACGATTGTCGTAAAATTAATAGCGTATGCCATATGTATACTTCAAAGAAAAACTCTCTGTATATCAAAACTTTGCCAAATCCAATTATATTTTCATTTTACAAACAATAAATTGTATTTAAAAACAAAACAACTAGTTACAATATTTGAATTCTGTATAAACTAGTATAAGGTAAGATAAATAACATTGAATTAGTTGATTCTCAAAACAAAAACAAGTTTGACGGTGAAAATCCATGTTCTCTTTATATAAACAAAATTATGAATAACTTCTTGATTTAAAAAGTTAATCATAATTTTGTTTATATAAAGAGAATATAAATTTTCAACGTCTTAACGCCTTATGTTGATAATCCATGTTCACTTTGTATAAATAGAATTATAAATAACTTTTTGATTAAAAAACCAAACTAGCGTATTTAAATATTCTAATAAGTGTTTTTCACTTCTTGATTAGGCATGAAGGAAAATTTCTAGTCTAGTCTACTTTAGTGTGGTCCCGAGATAAATTTTCTGGGCTTTTCTAAACTAGAAATTTTACCTCATGCGCCACGCGTATAAAACACTGATTTCAAGTGAGGTTCAAATATACATAATATTCACAAGATTTTAGTGTTTTATACGCGTGGCACATAAAGTCAAATTTCGAGTTTAGAGAAGCCCAGAAAATTGGTCTCGGGTGACTGCGCGACCCTCGACAAATTTTCACGGTGCTTTTCTAAACTCGAAATTTTACTTCATGCTTAGTCTAGGAGTGGAAAACCCTCGTTTAAAGCTTTAAATTATACTCTATATTTTTATTTATTTTATTGTTATTTTGACAACAATTGTTTCGCAAATCTACAACTCTTTCAGGTAATTCAAAGTTTACTATCATATACCTGAAGAACCTGAATTGTATAACGGATAGACATCTGTTAGAGAATATTCGCCTTAGTAACTATTCCTTAATAATTAATAATTAATAACTTTGAAAGACAAGTTAATTTTCCTTGAAGCAATTAAGCACTTTGTACAGTCTTAGACAAAGAGTATTTAGCTTGATTTCCTTCTTTCAGATCTTTATATTAATTCAAATGTTTATTGTAACGAGCGTTTTCCACTTCTTGATTAAGCATGAAGTAAATGTTTCGAGTTTAGAAAAGCCTGAAAATTTGGATTTGCCGGGGAGCGCGAGGGAAGCGAGTCGCGCCCCGGCAAATCCAAATTTTCAGGCTTTTCTAAACTCGAAATATTTACTTCATGCGCCAGGTGTATTAACCATTGATTTAGTGTGAAGTTCTTAAAACAAACAGAACAAGTATTAAGACATTTATATTTTTCTAGTTGATAAATGAATAATTTATATCTATTTTATTTCGATATGTTATATCTTTATTTTTTTTAACAAAACGTAATTCACGCTTGAATTTCAGTGCTTTATTAGAGATTATTAGCGTATTCATAAAATTGCCTCTAATATCATTATAGTTTATTGGTAGTTAATTTCTACGTAACTCGTACAAACATAATATCATTTCGTATTATTAAAACAAAATCTACATATTATTAGTTCCTTTTGAACTATTGAAAGAATGAACGTGGCAACATCGCATTTTTATGTGTACCAACTTCGTTCTAATTAAATTTTAGCTATTTGGAGGTTATGTTTATGTTTTGGATGTATTTCTTTAACTAAATTATATTATTGAAATTTACTTATCGATTCCACTCCCAGATTAAGCATGACGTAACATTTTGAGTTTAGATAAGCCTGAACGCTTGGATTTGCCCGCGTAGCGTCCAAATCCAAATTTAGGCTTATCTAAACTTGAAATTATACTTTATGGGCCACGCGTATAAAGCCAGTTGCACCAAACGCGTTGAACTAGTTCAACTCCGAACTCTAGTTCAACTCCGAACTCTAGTTCAACGTGACATTAGAACAATATGAACTGTCATCTTGAACTCAAGTTCAGCTTGAACTCAAGTGCAACGGTTTTGGTGCAATTGGGCCTAAATCACGGATTTCAAGTGCAATTCGAAACATACTGCTTAGGTATCTACATTTATAAATTTTAAATAAAGCATAGCATTATAATTAAATAAAGTCGTTTTGTTGTGGCATTTGATGTTATGAAAAGGGTGGTCCATCTAGCGGTTTATTTTTTATTCATATGTTATTTTGACTGATCAATTTTTCGCGCTCAAAATATTGATACAAACCTCGTATCATATGCCCGCAGTACGAAATGTACGAAATTTAACAACCTTGGGAAATATTGAAAACTTATTTTAAAAGTAACGGCACTGTTGTCCATACAGTGCGAATTCTGAAAAGAGAAAAGGAAAGAATCTGTGCAAATAGTTCACAAGATTGGAATTTTAGTAGACCATAAAAGCCGCCCCCCTCCTCATCCAGTGCGTACAGACAAGAATATTGCTATTGCAGCCCAAAGTATGACAGCCTATTCAAAAACATTACCTCGCCATTTGGGTCAACGGGGAGCACAACAGAGGCCTGATTATCGACTTATGTGGCCAGAAATTAAGGACATGGACTTGAACGATCTTTGGTTTCAGCAGGATGGCGCGACATACCACAGCCTATTAAACAATCCCTTGTGCACTAAGCGCGATAATCGCGTAATTAGTCGTTGCGGTGATATCAATTGACCTTCAAGGAGCTGCGATTTAATGCCGTTGGACTATTTTTTGTAGGATGCTGTTAAATATCTGTGTTATGCAGACAATCCACAAACGATTTAGGCATTTAAGCACAATATTAGTCGAGCTATTCGTGAGATAGAGTCCTCAACCATCGAAAATGTACTAAAAAATTGGGTTGACAAGATGGGTTACTGTTGTGCCAGCCGAGTCAGCCACATGAATAAAATTGTATTCAATTATTAATGGGAAGGATTGCTCTTGCCAACAAAGCACTAACATTTTCAAACATATTGATCCGAGTTTATTTTATAGCATTTTTAAAAAAAAACCGCTAAATGGACCACCCTATATAACACGCCTTAAACCAGGAGTACCATATTATTAAATTATTAGTTGAAAACTAACAATAGTAATCTACTAAAATGTTTCAATAATACGAAAATGTTATGTCATCCTTAGTTCAGCGTTAAAGCTGTATACTAATATCTATTAATAAGGCAGTATATCTTTAGAGCAGTTTTGAATTTAAAATAAAAATTATGATTTCGAAATATGCATTATCTAAAAGCTTTCATATACATTTTAAACTGTTTAATAATAATAATTTGTTTCTTTTTATTGAATAAAATGTTGCTACAAGTAAATCAGCGTATTCTTTGTATAATAGCGATGATTCGTATCCATTGTATAGATTCAAATCCTTTAGGGGGATTCGAATATTTTTTGGGGATTCGAATCGTTTTAGAAAAATTCGAATCACTTAAATTTAGATTCGAATACAAATCCTTTAATAAACTGTAACGTATCACGAATACTTTGCCAAATTTTCTGGGCTTTTCTAGACTTGAAATTTTACTTAATTTGCCACGCGTATAAAACGCTCATTTTAAGTGAGGTTTAAACATACATAAATTTCACAATATTTGAGTGTTTTCTACGCGTGGCGCATAAAGTAAAATTTCGAGTTTAGAAAAGCCCAGAAAATTTGCCTCCTTGTTTTTTTTTAAGTTCAATTTTAAGCCTTAAATGAGTGTTTTCCACTGCCAGACTAAGCATGAAGTAAAATTTCGAGGTTAGAAAAGCCCCGTGAAAATTTGTCGAGGGTCGCGCAGCGACCCGAGACAAATGGTCTGGGCTTTTCTAAACTCGAAATTTTACTTTATGCGCCACGCGTATAAAACACTAAAATATTGTGAAATTTATGTATATTTGAACTTCACTTGAAATCTGTGTTTTATACACGTGACGCTTAAAGTAAAATTTCGAGTTTAGAAAAGCCCAGAAAATTCGTCTCGGGTCGCTGCGCGACTCTCAACAAATTCTCACGGAGCTTTTCTAAACTCGAAATTTTATTTCATGCTTAGTCTGGGAGTGGAAAACCCTCGTTTAAAGCTTCAAATTGAACTTTGTTCAAAAACAACAGATGTCTGGAATAACACTGAAAACAAAAATCGCTGGGGTTTTCCCCAATTTTCAGCAAATAATTAAAATATTGAAAAAGCACTGGATAGTTTTTGAAATTCAAATGGCTCTAAATAATTTGAATACCTCTTCCGAATTCTAAATGATTCGAATCCTACCCAGCTCTTTTCACAATAGATACTTTTTGTATTCAATAAATTCTTGTTACTTTTTGTGTAATGTTTGAAAATATATAATAAGCGTAACTTAAGCCATTTCGTGAAGTAAACACACATATAATTTTAATATCTTTCTTTACTTAAACAGATTAAGCCATTTAAGAAAATAAACCTCCACGGCTGCTTTAAACGCGCAGCAATCATCAAATTAACCCACAATCAACCTTTAACCTCACTCTAATAGCAACACATAATCACACAATTACCAGTAAACCACACGAGATCCTCTCCGATTGCATTTGTGCGTGTTATCGCCCGGCGCGTCCACCATTTCTCGAGATAATTACGTTTCTTTTACGGTCACGATTTTGCGCAATTATTATCGGAGGGAAGAATCGAAAAATACTCACTTGTAAGCAGGAAGAGAGGTCGACCATTTTTCCATCGTTGTCGGGACACCACAGCAGATCGTTGTCGATAAAGGGCATAGCCAGCGACATGGGCGACGTGGCCCCCAGGACGTGTGTCCCCGCCACTTTGGGGCTGCGGGACTTTACTCCCGTGGACCACTATCTTCCGATATCTTTGTTTTCCTCAGATTTATATAATATCCTAAAAAAATAAATAGAAAATTATTAGTTTAAATATTATAAACATTGCATAATTCTTCATTTCATTTACATGAGCCCACTCACGTGTATATTCGTTGTTTTTTTATTGGCCAAAAAGATTTGGGATTGATTTTTCTTGGGTTCTTAATTTATTTGGGTGTCCGTACTGTTTGTTATATTATGACATTGGTTTATAAATGCCATGTTGCAATTAATAAATTATTTGACAGAGAATGTTCCGCCACTTAATTAATCTTAATAATAGGGTAATTTTGTTATAATGTTGGATATTTGGTTGGATACTTTGGCTGTAATTCTGATTTTTGTCTTCGAAATAAATGTGAGGTTGTTTCTTACATGGTTGCCATATGCTTAGGCAACCCTGTGAAAAACAACCTGAAATTTATTTCGAAGGCAAAAGTCAGAATTACAACCAAATATCCAACATTATAACAAAATCACCACATCTGGTTAGCTAATAAAAAAGAACGAATATAGAGCAAGTTAAATCTGTGCGTTCCTCACTGTTGCCAGATATGGCGATTTATCACCAATGTGGCAATTTTATGAGCTCAATTGGCAAAGATAATTTGAAATAGCCGGTTTTTTTATTATCCTTCTGCCGTATTCTGCTGATTTTATCAGAATCTGAAGTTTCTTTAATTGTTTAAGTGTTACAAAATAAAGCACAATTTCCTTATATTTACTACCAATTTTCTGTAATACCTGCATTATATAAAATATAATAAGATACTAATTTACATTTCTAACGATTTAATCAAGCTGTTCCGGCCGTTCCAGAATTTGTGACTATATATATATATATATATATATATATATATATAAAGCAGTTTTTGAAAAACAAAAAAAATGTGTTTGAAGCAGGGTTGTTAAAAAAACATTTTTTTCATTTTAATTAAAACAAACAGTTTATTTAACAATACGTGTTTTTTCATTGAAACAACGCTTAAAACAATAACAATTAAAAATATGTTTAAAATATGTTTAAAACAGAACATAAAGGGCATTATTCTTTTGAGTATACATATCCCGATAATTACAGCGTTTTTTAAATTTGCGGGAATCGTTCTTTCAAAGCAGGTAATTTGAGGCTTCTAACGAGTGCTTTCCACTCCCAGACTAAGCATGAAGTAAAATTTCGAGTTTAGAAAAGCCTAAGAATTTGGATTGGCCGCGTAGCGAAGCGGAGCGGCCAATCCAAATTAGGCTTTTCTAAACTCGAAATTTTACTTCATGCGCCACGCTTAAAAACACTGATTTACAGTGAAGTTCAAAAAACACACATATACAACAACGATTATAGGCAACCTAATATACGTTAGAGTTATTGGGTTGCGTATAATCACTGTTTTAGACAATTTGTTCAGCTTAGAATTTGACTCACGTTTTATTCACATCTACATATTAGATTGCTAAAGCCGTATATTTTTAACTTTACGATATTTCAGTGTTTTATACGTGTGGCGCATGAAGTAAAATTTCGAGTTTAGAAAAGCCTAATTTGGATTGGCCGCTCCGCTTCGCTACGCAGCCAATCCAAATTTTCAGGCTTTTCTAAACTCGAAATTTTACTTCATGCTTAGTCTGGGAGTGGAAAACCCTCGTTCAAAAACTCAAATTAAATTCTTTTAAAAAAACAACGAATGTAAAATTCACAGTGTATGCATATGTGAACCTGAAAGAAAAATTCTCTGTATTTAAAAAACACATTTATGCATACACAGTTGTGATATTTTATCGTAATAATATGTTATGTTTATTTATGCAATTTGAAATATTTTCAACAATTAAGCTAATATTTAAAAATGTAAACAAAAAATCTTATTAAAGTAGTATAAAATATAATTTAGCAAATTCAAGATAATAAAAAAAACGGTTTAAACAAATTTAACGTTTAAAACATGTTTGAAACAAATTTAAGAGTTAAAACATGTAAAAAACCGTTTAAAACACGACGCACAGTATGGCCGATTGAAGGCAGCGCGGCCAGGGCTGTGCGCTGCATAATTCATTAACTAATTAAGATATTAATTTGGTTTTTTATGTGTCTAAAGCACAGGTCATTTTTTCTTACATAAAAAAACAGTAGATAAATATTTCAAGCAGCTACGAAAATATATCTATTTAACCGCGCATTGATTTTCGTTATAAATTCACATTTGAAAATTGACCATGTTTATGAATTAATTACTCGTTTATTATAAACACTATTTTGTTAAAAATCTATACATCGGGGTTCTTAAGTATGAGGAACATGATGCAGTACCTAGTTTTTTAAACATTTTATGTTGAGAGTTACCTCCCCGCGCACACCCGTGGCCGCGCTGCTCTCAATCGGCCACACTGTGCGACGGCTGTTTTTAAACATATTTAAAACACTGTTTTAAAACAAAGTGTTTTAAACATAACAACCCTGTTTTAAAGTAAGACGTGCATGAGTGAGGCTCTTCAATTAACTTCCAACTTTACATAATTACAACGTTGTATACGCCAGACGCAGATCCAATAAACTCTTAAAGCTATAAAACAGTACACTAGCTTTGGCATATTTTTGTTTTGTTTGTGTTCTTTCCTTGGTTAAAATTCTAGCTACACTCATGGCAATGCTAATTAAAATTATCATTCTATTATCAAACATCTGTTCACCTAAAGAGAAAGCAAACGCAACCAAATCGAATAAATAAATAACGCACGATTAATCACCAAAGCGAATTGGACACGCATTACAAACAATTTCGCCATTGAAATGCAACAATCGACTTAATCCAATCAAGCACAACTAAGAAAAATCAATATTTCATTCAAATACTAGATGGCGCGTGGAATGAGGAACTAATTTAATCTTAACAAAATCCGCAGTTAATTAGCTAGAAAACTTGAAAAAAAGGGAAAATTATGCAAAACTGTTCGGTTTCAGTTTGTGCAGTCTGTACATTTGCAGCATGCATCCATCTCGCTTTCACCCAGAGTTCATTTCTCCCCGTGAATGTGAAAGTCGAGAAAATCCGGTAAAATGTTTAAAAATGCGCCTGCTGTTGGAATTATTACCGGCTATTCCGATCGATCGCATTAGGTCCAGTTTTGCCGTCCTGCAATTGGATATAAATTGCAAGACACGGTGATTGATGCTGTCATCGCAATTTCTATGGAGAGAAAGAAAGTGTTTCTGCCTTGAAGTGATTTATGGTTCTGCTCTTCGGGGATTTACCGAGAGTGTTCTCTGACAGAACAGAATGCATTGAGTTATTTTGTTGAAGTTTGTATTCATATTCAATCGTTTATAATTTAAAATATAGTAAACTTGAATTTGCCAATTGTTTGCGGAATATTTACAAAATATATAAACGAATTAAAATCGACTTTCTGCAACCTTTTCTTGTTTTATTGGGCATTTTCCAAATATGTAATAAATAACAGGGTTGTTAAAAAAAACGTTTTTTTTTTCATTTTTATTAAAACAAACAGTTTTTTAACAAAACGTGTTTTTTCTTCATTGAAACAGCATTCAAAACACTAACAATTAAAAACATGTTTAAAACGTTTTGAAATCATGTTTAAAACGTGTTTAAAAAAGAACATACAGGGCATTTTTCTTTTGAGAATCGCTGTAATAATCGGGATATGTATAATCCCGATAATTACAGCGATTTTTAAATTTGAGGGAATTCGTTGTTTCAAAGCGTTTAATTTGAGGCTTTTAACGAGTGTTTTCCACTCCCAGACTAAGCATGAAGTAACATTTCGAGTTTAGAAAAGCCTAAGAATTTGGATTGGCCGCGTAGCGAAGCGGAGCGGCCAATCCAAATTAGGCTTTTCTAAACTCGAAATTTTACTTCATGCGCCACGCTTAAAAACACTGATTCACAGCGAAGTCAAAAAAATACACACATACAATAACGATTGTAGGCAACCTAATATACGTTAGAGTTATTGGGTTGTCTATAATCCCTGTTTTAAACAATTTGCTCAGCACAGAATTTGGCTCACGTTTTATTCACATCTACATATTAGATTGCTAAAGCAATATTTTAGTGTTTTATACGCGTGGCGCATGAAGTAAAATTTCGAGTTTAGAAAAGCCTAATTTGGATTGGCCGCTCCGCTTCGCTACGCGGCCAATCCAAATTTTTAGGCTTTTCTAAACTCAAAATTTTACTTCATGCTTAGTCTGGGAGTGGAAAACCCTCGTTTAAAGATTCAAATTGAAATCTTTAAAAATAAACAACGAATGTCGTAAAATTTACAGTATATGCATTTTTTTAAACGTTAAATTTGTTTAAAACGTTATTTTGTCATCATCTGAAATTTACTAAATTACCTCATTAAAAAATGTTGTTTGCATTTTTTAATTTTAGCTAAATTGTTAAATATATTTTAAATTATATTGTAAGGGCGCTCTTATATGGACGTTTTGTGAGCCGAAGCGGAGCGGGACGGATCGTTTTTTCCGCTCCGGTTTTAGCTCTTATACGGATAGACGTTAGAGTTATTTGGTTGTCTATAATCACTGTTTTAAATAATTTGCTCAGCACAGAATTTGACTCACGTTTTATTCACATCTACATATTAGATTGCTAAAGCAATATTTTAAAGTTTGCGATATTTTAGTGTTTTATACGCGTGGCGCATGAAGTAAAATTTCGAGTTTAGAAAAGCCTAATTTGGATTGGCCGCTCCGCTTCGCTACGCGGCCAATCCAAATTTTTAGGCTTTTCTAAACTCGAAATTTTACTTCATGCTTAGTCTGGGAGTGGAAAACCCTCGTTTAAAGATACAAATTGAAAACTTTAAAAAAACAACGAATGAAGTAAAATTTACAGTGTATGCATTTTTCTTTTTAAACGTTAAATTTGTTTAAAACGGTTTTTTGTCATCATCTTAAATTTACTAAATTACCTCATTAAAAAATTTTGTTTGCGTTTTTGAATTTTAGCTAAATTGTTGAATATATTTTAAATTACATTGTAAGGGCGCTCTTATATGGACGTTTTGTGAGCCGAAGCGGAGCGGGACGGATCGTTTTTTCCGCTCCGGTTTTTGCTCTTATGCGGATATACGTTAGAGTTATTTGGTTGTCTATAATCACTGTTTTAAACAATTTGCTCAGCACAGAATTTGACTCACGTTTTATTCACATCTACATATTAGATTGCTAAAGCAATACTTTAAACTTTGCGATATTTTAGTGTTTTATACGCGTGGCGCATGAAGTAAAATTTCGAGTTTAGAAAAGCCTAATTTGGATTGGCCGCTCCGCTTCGCTACGCGGCCAATCCAAATTTTTAGGCTTTTCTAAACTCGAAATTTTACTTCATGCTTAGTCTGGGAGTGGAAAACCCTCGTTTAAAGATTCAAATTGAAATCTTTAAAAAAACAACGAATTTTTTTAAACGTTAAATTTGTTTAAAACGTCATCATCTTAAATTTACCAAATTACCTCATTAAAAAATTTTGTTTGCATTTTTGAATTTTAGCTAAATTGTTGAATATATTTTAAATAACATTGTAAGGGCGCTCTTATATGGACGTTTTGTGAGCCGAAGCGGAGCGGGACGGATCGTTTTTAGCTTAGCTTAGCTTGTACGGAGCAGATTGATTTTGCAAGCGGGTGCTAGGCGAGTTCGCCGCCGAGCCTTCGGTGCCGTCTATCATTCAGTTGTGCCACGCTGTGTAATAAGCATGGACGAAATAGATTTAATAGCGTCATATTATTATTTATGTATCCTTTATTATTCAGAGACGTTACTGTATTTATGTATTTAATGTTTTTAGAAATATAAATATTACTTACCTAAATTCCACATGCACTCCGCCCACTGAGCAAAAACAAACAAATAACGTTATATCAACAGTGCAGCAATATTAAACGTCGTTTTAATGTTGATGAAACATTACTTAAATGGATTTGTTCCTTGGGCGGTGCCTGAATTTCTAAGATAAATCTTTTTGTATCAAATATACTTATAAAATCACGTTTTAGCGCTAGGATATAGACAATCACATTTTTTTCTTTTATTTAACCCGTAACCGGTATACACATTTCTGTCAAAAATTTTACACACTTTAATGGGTAATAACCTGCATATTAAAAATAGACTGTGAAATGGGCATTTCCCTAGTATGTTGGCCAATTGCAGAGTCAGGGAAAAGAGAAGCTGCTAAGACCGCTTTCAAAAAAATAATTATTAATTCTTTTAATTATTTTGTTCTTATCACATTATTTTTAGAAGAGATTGGGGGCGATTTTAAATTGTTAGTTATTTTATTTTTCGCAATTCCTATAAAATATGATAGATTTTTTAAATATTAAATAAAATTATACTCATATCTTAGAAATGGAAGTTTATCTAAAAATTTAAAATTTATATTTTTTGTTTATTTATTTTTTAATTTTGGACACTTATCTAAACGCAAAAATATTTATTATTGCGTTACGACTAAATATTGTTGGAAAAATATTACGAATTTAATTCGCTTTGGCCGATTTTTTACAAAAATATTGTAAAAAACGCCCGCTTTGCAACGGGTTTCACCCGCCCGTATAAGAAGGAGCATAAGAAACCATGTGTTAAAACTGAAAAACGCGTCCGTCCCGCTCCGCTCAAATTTAAACAGGCGCGAGTGCTGGCGTTTTCACCCCTCGCACCCGTCCGTCTACGGACTCTCAAATAAACCTGTGTTAAAACGCAAAAGCTTGCGCCCGCTCCCGTTCCGCTCGCATTCAAAACGTCCATCTAAGAGCTCCCTTAAACACAACATTTTATTACAATAAAATATCACAACTGTGTGTGCATAAATGTGATTTTTAAATACAGGGAATTTTTATTTTAAGTATACATATGCATACGCATTTTTCAAAAGAGGTTATTGTAAAGTTACAAATTAGTGTTTTTCACTCCTAGGTTAAGCATGAAGTAAAATTTCGAGTTTAGAAGAGCCTGAAAATTTGGATTTGCCGTCGCCAGCAATACTGTTTATTCATAATTGTGTATTGGTTATTCAAATACAAATTGTATATATATCGTTAACATTCACTTTCATTATTGTGCGATCAATTAATTCATAATTCCAACTTCCCTGTAGAAGTTGAAGAGATAAACACTGATCACAACCCGTAATCTTTAATTTGCGGTAATTGCCGATCTCCGAGCGGAAAATGAAGACGTTATTAATTGTTACGTGAACGCTGTCTGTCCGATTGTCGATCTCATTGTTTTATAATAGCTGAAATGAGGCGGTAAGCAGTAATAATTATATTAGAAATGCAGTTTTACTTTCTCGCGTAATCCGTCAGAAAATGCATATTACGCTACGTTACTTTTACTTTCTAATGGTCGCTCAACTCTCTCACGCGAACCGTTATCGCGCCGGTGCATTTCGAATGTCATTTTTCTCTTCACGGTGGCTCGTCGAGGTTAATTGCTCCGCACATGCTCGTTGTTAGTTAATGTTGTTGTTTTTTGTTGAGTTGTTTTATAATTTTATGTTTGTAATTGGTGGGTTTTGTTGGGTTTAATTGGTCTTTGTTTACACTATTTTATTAAAACGTCCGCTTCGGGTTAATTTTGTTAAGTCTTCATGTACTCAGGGACGGCTCGGGGATACAACCAGGGATGGGCCTCGAAGTGTCGACTTCAATTGTCGACGTGACAGCACATCGACAATGTCGAGAACGTCAACAAAGTCGACAATGTCAACAATACTATTTATAGGTTAGGTTATTATATTGTATCGTATGTTCAATAAAATTAAACCTCTAGAGTGCCATTGAAAATATTGTAAGTTGGCAAATCTGAAATTTTACATTATAATTATTATGTCTGACGTTTCATATGTTAATTCTTAAAGCTACACGCTTTAGGAATTAACATATGAAACGTCAGACTTAATAATTATAATGTATAATTTCAGATTTGCTAACTTACAATACCTTCCATGGCACTCTAGAGGTTTAATTTTATTGAACTTAAATTAGAAAAAAGATATAATCATGGCACTCTAGAGGTTTTTTTATTAAACATACGATACATGTTGTGGTTATCGATATTTTTAGGTAATTTAGATACTCTGTAAACTTCAAAACGATTTGCCAAAACCGCATGGCATTATGCTGAATACTTTAAATGTTATACTTAAATAAACAATTGTCGCCATTGTTGACGTCAGTAATGTTCCTCAAATAGTCGACGTGATATTCGAAGCGTCGACAATGACATTGTCGAAGTGACATTGTTGACGCAGCCCATCCCTGGGTACAACTTGCCCCTAGGCAAAAGAAAATCATGTGAACTTACATTACACATAAAAAAATACATTTAAGAAATTATTTTCATACAAAAAATTAATGATTTTAATGACAAAAAAATTAATCTTCACTACTGCCCCTATTAAATACAGGGAATTGGTATTATTTTTATTTGTTTTTTATTTGATCATTTTTGTGCTACTACAAAAATGCTTACACAGGTCAATAATTATAATAGTATAAAAATAATAAATTATATTACAATCACATACAGATTAAGACTTATTATACAACTAGGCCGGAAAAATGACTAGATAGACATTCCGATTTACTAAAAGAATGCCTGCTTTTCCAGATATCTCTTCAAAACTTGGCGAAAGGAATAATTTTGGTCCATGAAATTTATTTCTTAAATAACTTTCTCATTTATCACTTGGTGAGACATTTTGGAATAATAATATCATGAAATTTAATCGAATTTTGCGATTTACCCAAACGAAGGAATGAGGTTGGCAGATCTTGTGTCATTCTGATGATTTTGACTGTGAGTTTTTAGTTTGTCAGCATTTTTTCAAACAATATACACATGAAAAGATTTAAGGTATACATATGCTGTATGCATGCGCTGTAATGTTTCCGACATTTGAACGTTGAAATATCACGAAAAATAAAAATTAACTAAAATCGTGGAAATTTATGAAAATTAACGAAAGTTTAAAAAATTCACGAAAATTGCTAACGTTTTAAAATCAACATTTTAAAAATTTATGAAATAACGAAAACCGTCAGAATTTATGAAAATCCTGGAATTTCATGACACGCGTAGAAATTTTAAAAATCAATAAAAATCTTGTAAATTCACAAAAACTGAAAAAAATGACCTAATTTATCAAAATTTATAAAATCAGCAAAAATCCAAACAATTCAAGAATTTTAAATATTAAAGGAAATCTTGGGAAAGTTACCAAACACACGAAAACTGGAAATTCGATAAAAATTCTCAAAACTTTGAAAATGAACTAATGTCTTCTAGACTATTAAACATTTTTTAACTAAAAGTTACGAAAAAATGCCAATAATTTAAAAATAAATAAGTGCCCTTATGTGCAGGCGTCTATGCTATATTTTAGCATACAAAAATAAATATGAAATATTCACAAAGAAATACTGATTTTTTTTTTAATTATCAAAACAGTAAGTCCCTAGACGATCGCCTAGGTTCGCTTAGTGGAAAAGCCGGCCTGGCCTGTCTGTATTTTATTATATTTTTAAATAAATAAACAAAAATTATTAAACAAGTTGGAAACTAAACAAGCAAGACAATATACACTCAAATATGTGTTTAATCAAAAATAGCTTGGCAAATTAAACAATTGAACAACTCAGCCCAGCTACAAACCAAAAGAAAAGCTCGTCCTACTTCGACGACTCCCCGCAAGATGTCGCGCAGTGTTCGTAAATTTCATTCTAAAACAAATTCCTGTAGTGTCCTCCACGCACATGGCGTCTGAAACACGTGACAGTGGTGAAAAACAAACGACGAGCGTAGCGGAAAATGACGATCGTCTCGACTTTTTCAGCGAGAAATTCGACCCTTTGCTGGCCCTTAAGACGCCGGGCGTCGCGCCGCCCTTAAAGGATGCCAAAACCTACGACAACATAGCGAAATATTGGAGCACTTACAACGTGCAGAAAACGGTGAAAGAAAAGACGGACGATAAGGAAAAGGAGGTTGCTCAGCGGAGGTTTACCGCAAGTCAAAGTAAGCAGTGTTTTGTTTATCCGTGCTGTGCTGGATTTTGGCGGGAATTTACTATTGAGGTTATGTGTGTGATTCTATAGAAGTCAATGACATAACGTACTACGAGTGAAGTAGAGTTATGTGGTTATGTTTGTTTGTAATTTGTTTATTTACTACGACGAGAAAATCCATAGAGTAAATATGTAATTTTAACAACAATTTAATTCATTAACAATAATTGTAGACGTCGCTTATTAATAATTTTATATTGAGATTAATATTTAAAGTATCAGTTTCAATTTTATATTGAGATGAATTTTTAAAGCAAACGTTTTAGTTTTATATTGAGAATAATATTTAAAGTAATAGTTTAAATTTTCAGTAGCAAATAATAAAATAGGAAATTATTTTTTAAGACTGAAATAGACATATTTATAAAATCTCAAAGACTTGTTTCCTTTTTGAAATTTTCTAATTTAATTTCCCTATGTTTTTTTTTCCACAATATTTATGTCATTCTTGAAATATTTTTTTTTGTAATTTTGAATATGTGAATATCTGTTTAACCCATTTAGTGTTATTGATGCATACACGCAACATTATTATTTTTTTGTTAATTAAATTACTAAATAAGTTAATTTGATATATTATATTTTTTGACCTGACTTGATAATGTATGAAGAAAAATGTAAATATTTCGTTATTTAAGTATTTCGATTACTACTCATTAAAAAAAAACAATGTCAGTGTATTTCTAACTTTACAATATTTCAGTGTTTTAAACGCGTGGCGCATGAAGTAAAATTTCGAGTTTAGAAAAACCTGAAAATTTGGTTTGGCCGCTCCGCTTCGCGGAGCGACCAAACCAAATTTTCAGGTTTTTCTAAACTCGAAATTTTACTTCATGCTTAGTCTGGGAGTGGAAACACTCGTTCTAAACTTCTTTTTTTTAATATAAAATCGACGAATGCCTCAAAACTTACAGCGTATATATTATACACATTTAAAAAACAAAAACATTCACGGTATGTAATACAATAAGTCATTCATAGAAATCATAAAAATAAGTGCCGAATTTGACCTAAAATTAACTTTTAGAGTTAATTGCACGGCCGTTAATGGGTTCACGTATATTTCAGAGATTTTCTATGCATTCACATAAAAAGAACCTAATTGATTTTATATTTATAATAATAACAAAAATAAGAAAATATACTGAGGGTTAACACTCAGTATATTTGACTTGATAATGTATGAAGAAAAATGTAAATATTTCGTTATTTAAGTATTTCGATTAATACTCATTTAAAAAAAACAATGTCAGTGTATTTCTAACTTTACAATATTTCAGTGTTTTAAACGCGTGGCGCATGAAGTAAAATTTCGAGTTTAGAAAAACCTGAAAATTTGGTTTGGTCGCTCCGCTTCGCGGAGCGACCAAACCAAATTTTCAGGTTTTTCTAAACTCGAAATTTTACTTCATGCTTAGTCTGGGAGTGGAAACACTCGTTCTAAACTTCTTTTTTTATATATAAAATCGACAAATGCCTCAAAACTTACAGCGTATATATTTTACACATTTAAAAAACAAAAACATTCACGGTATGTAATACAATAAGTCATTCATATAAATCATAAAAATAAGTGCAGAATTTGAGCTAAAATTAACTTTTAGAGTTAATTGCACGGCCGTTAATGGGTTAACGTATATTTCAGAGATTTTGTATGCATTCACATAAAAAGAACCTAATTGATTTTATATTTATAATAATAACAAAAATAAGAAAATATACTGAGGGTTAACACTCAGTATATTTTCTTATTTTTGTTATTATTATAAATATAAAATCAATTAGGTTCTTTTTATGTGAATGCATACAAAATCTCTGAAATATACGAAATATACTATATAAACTTGTCTACCTTAAACCTCTAAAAAGTGTTTTCACTCCATGATTAAGCATGAAATAAATTTTCAGGCTTTTTTAAACTCGACATTTTATTTCATGCGCCAGTCGTATAAAACACTGATTTCTAGTGTAAGTTCAAAATATACTATTTTTCTATGTCTAAGTTTGTTGGTTAAAACACTACGTATATATTTTACGCTAAGAGATTTGTAACTAAATAATTAAATAAATGTTAGTTAAATTAGTATTTACCTTTTAAATACGTGATGTTTATGCAATCTCAAAAATGCACTATTCTAAATTATTAATTGTAAGTTTTAGAGGTTAAACACTTCACTCACTGTTAGTAACAAAATTTGATACACACCAGTCTAAACTTAATTTAATCAGGACTTTTAAAATTACTTCCTAACACAAACAATATTAGTCTTTAAATTCACTGATGTTATCTTTCCATTTTTCTTAAATCACAATTATAAACATTTTTTACGAATGTTATTTACACTTTTCTTTTATAATAATCAATGCATTTTCAGTTTAAATAGTTTCGTTTTCTTTTAACAGGTTTTTTAATTCAGGAAATACTTTAGTATATGACACGATCAAATTGAACACGCGCGGTAAATTCATTGAGGACACTAACTCCATATGAAAAAAATATATACATAAATTAATCCGCATTTACATTGTTATCAGCAATAATTTCGATAGTACTATCGGTCGTGCACTTCCTCATTTTTAAAGTTGAATTTTTCTATTTAAAAGAAAATCCATTTTAGAAAAAAAAAATCGTTGCCTTAAAGGTTTGTTGCAATTGCGAAACTATTTTTAATAATTATAAGATCGTTAATAACCACACGACTACGTGTTTTACTTACACGCCAATGGTGTTATTCATTAAAACGTCAAATATGATCAAAATGACTAGTGACCTATCCACATTTTTGCTAAATTTTCTTTAGTTCCAACTGATATAATTATTTTTCAATAGCTTCATCAAAAAAACAATCTTCCTCACTGACCATCAAACTCGTGATTCTTTATAATTTCAATAGTCATCCTTATTATGTTTTCTTTTCAATTTTTTGCACCACTATTTCTATCAAGCTGTCGAAGTAATACCCTCGTAACTCATCCTCAGATGGGTAATTCGCAATTACACCACACACTGGCCAATACCAGCACTTACTAGAGCGTGTTACTTATGGCGGCCATTCAATTTTATTTATATATAAGGCAATGAAAATGATGACGGTGATGGCATAGAAGAAGTGAAGTCGTAAAGCAAATTTATATACTGTTCACGATGATGATGGCGGGGCTATGAATTAAATGATATTAAGTAACAGCATTGACCTTCCTGGTTTGCCGGCCACGACCGCTGCCTCTCAACCGAGAAATTATTGTCCAATCTTGGGACTACTATCTGCCGTGAAAAAGTCAATATCAAGAACGATTACCTCACAGACAATGGGCGGACTATGAGTACCGATATTCCGGTCTCGTTCGTTTGTTTTGAATTAAACAAAAACATGTTGTGATGTAAAAGTTGCCATCGGCAGAGAATCATAAATAAAATTATTCATAAACATAATGAATTGGGATTGCAATACCGCACAATGATCCGAAGTGCTCGAAATGCTGGCCAAGAATCGAAATGAATGATCGAAATTTTACTTCATGCTTAATCAGGGACTATAAACACTCGTTAGTTTAAACTGAACACTACTCAAAAACAACAAATGCCCATAATGCCCTCTCGTTAAGATTTTAATTAACTGCCAACGATAACTACAACAAACCATAAGGTGTTTACGTATTAATTGCTTCATTACTTTGACGTTGTCTATAAACATATGGAATTGGGATTGTAATACCGCATAGTGGTCCCAAATGCCCGAAATGCCGGCCAAGAATCGAAATGAATGATCGAAATTTTACTTCATGCTTAATCAGGGACTATAAACACTCGTTAGTTCAAACTGAACACTACTCAAAAACAACAAATGCCGATAATGCCCTCTCGTTAAGATTTTAATTAACTGCCAACGATAACTACAACAAACCATAAGGTGTTTACGTATTAATTGCTTCATTACTTTGACGTTGTCTATAAACATATGGAATTGGGATTGTAATACCGCATAGTGGTCCCAAATGCCCGAAATGCCGGCCAAGATTCGAAATGAATGATCGAAATTTTACTTCATGCTTAATCAGGGACTATAAACACTCGTTAGTTCAAACTGAACACTACTCAAAAACAACAAATGCCCATAATCCTCTCGTTAAGATTTTAATTAACTGCCAACCATAACTACAACCAACCATAAGGTGTTTACGTATTAATTGCTTCATTACTTTGACGTTGTCTATAAACATATGGAATTGGGATTGTAATACCGCATAGTGGTCCCAAATGCCCGAAATGCCGGCCAAGATTCGAAATGAATGATCGAAATTTTACTTCATGCTTAATCAGGGACTATAAACACTCGTTAGTTCAAACTGAACACTACTCAAAAACAACAAATGCCTATAATCCTCTCGTTAAGATTTTAATTAACTGCTAACCATAACTACAACAAACCATAAGGTCTTTACGTATTAATTGCTTCATTACTTTGACGTTGTCCATAAGCATATGGAATCGGGATTTTAATATCGCATAGTGGTCCCAAATGCCCGAAATGCTGGCCAAGAATCGAAATGAATGATCAAAATTTTACTTCATGCTTAATCAGGGACTATAAACACTCGTTAGTTCAAACACTACTCAAATGCCCATAATACTCTCGTGAAGATTTTGATTAACTGCCAACTATAACTACAACAAACCATAAACTGTTTACGTATTCATTGCTTCATTACTTTGACGTTGTTGGTGGTGGTGTATATTGGATAAAGTTTATTAGTTTGCTCCGCTTGTAAATCACTGGCGATTCATAAATTTCATTTTTCGTTCTGGCAACTTGGTGGTGGGCAACAAATCATCTCTGTTGTTATCTAATTAGCGTCTTGGTTGGCAATCTTGTTGGATTAATAGCGCTATTGCAAGTGCTACCAATTAGTCAGATCAAAGAAAAAAATGCGAAGGTGGGAAGGATTTATTGTGACTCCTTCCTGTTGGGACTAATTTAGATCATGTTTTGTGATGGATTGTCTAATGCAGTCGAGATTAATTGATTGGTAGTTACGAGGCTAATGTTGGTGTGGTATTCAATTAGTGTCAGTTTTGATTGATTTTGACAATGTCTTATTTGGAAATGAAAATGCTTTCTAAATAGTAACAATTACCAAGGATGAACTTTAAAAATACGTAACTTTTTGAATAACGCTTTCATTTAAAAAACAAAGCATTTTCCAAATAGGGGAATGCACTTGAAAAAATGCTTTGTTTTTGAAATTAAGACGTTTTTCAAAAAGTTACGGATTTTTAAAATTCATCTTCGGTAATTGTTACTATTCAGAAAGCATTTTAATTTCCAAATAAGACATTGTCAAAATCAATCTAAATTGACACTAATTGAATACCAAATCAACATTAGCCTCGTAACTACCAGTCAATTAATCTCGACTGCATATAGCGCACTGGCGTGTTTGAATAAACAAAATTGTAATTTGCAGCTAACTGCTTGTGAAATAAAAGAGTTTATTCTACAGAAAAAATGTTTATTTTCATTTTTATGCCATAAGTAGGTCCCCTGTGGCATACAAATGAAAAGAAACATTTTTCTGTAGAATAAACTCTTTTATTTCACAAGCAGTTAGCTGCAAAGCAGATTTATATTTGCCATACAGAGGTGTTATTCATATATTTTCGTTTTATTTTCACCCTAGAGTTTTTTAAATGGCAAATTGAAGTCAAAATTTACCTGTTTCTATTGACTCTACTTAGGGGTAAATAGAAAAAAGGCCTAAAAAATACAGTCCGTGAATTTTTTGAGTTTTCAAACTCTAACTTTGTATACAAGGTGATTCTTGAATTATACGCATAATTGCGAGGAATTATAGTTCACAATGTGTATTGATGGGAAATAGTGAAAAACTTATACTAATTTTTTAAAAGTTTTCTTTCACTATACATCACGAACTGTAATTACTCGCAATTATGAGTATAAGTCAAGAATCACCCTGCATGTGTTGTACAGATTGAGAACAGACTTTTGACGTATTAATTTTTTAATTGTATTTATTACTTTAAGTTCTGCAAATTTTTGAAGTTCAAAAGTGTTTCTATTTACCCCATTCTACGGAACATTTATTTGAGAAATTTAAATTTCAGTCGAGTCAAAAATGGTCCAAAAATGCCTTCTTTTCAAATTGATATATTATATTATAGATATCTGTCAATTTGTGTCCGAAATGTACATAATAAAATAAGTGTGAAGAAATTTAGTTTAACCTTTCATAATGATCTGTAAAAATCAAAGCACGTGTCAGGAAACTGAAAAAAAAAAAATACAGAAACAAATTTTAAGAATTATTATTAGTGCTTTCCTTCTTCTTACCACAAATTATCCATTTTGTGTCGCATTAATTTGACAAATCTCTCAAAATTATCTGCAATTTTACTTTGCAAATAACTTTGGAATAAGAATAACTCCAATTCAAAAACATTTGAATTCGAGAAACTTTGGAATACTTCCTAGTTTTTTTGTTGCTGTTGTTGTAAATATTTGATGTCTTTCCAAATTGATGATTTGACCAATTACGATAAGCCGGCGTGTGCCAGGTCCAATAAATTATTTCCTCGCTTAATGCGAACGATAAATTCCATCCTGGACCGAGGATAATGCAGTCGTGATTTACACAAGCAGTAATCGCCACAATAAATTCAACTTAACCGTTAGATTACGTCAGATTTTTTTACCTGTTTTACACCTCCGCTCTTTCGCACTCTTTGTATTATGCACACTGTATGAACTAAATCAGGCTTATTTACGCGCTTGCATTAATGGAAATCGAACAAATTTATTCCTGACAACATTGGAATCGAAAAAAAATGTTTGTCGATTGTTAGGACAAATCTGCCAAGTCTTGTATTTATTGACTGTACTAGTCAATAATTTTCCTTTAAAGTACACATACTCACAGGAATTTATTCTTTTAAGGTTTAAAAGAATAAGATTTAAAATTTAAGCATGCATATGTTTATGCTGTAAATTTTCCGGTATTCGTTTTTTAAAATAGGTAAATTTGAAGCTTTAATCGAGTGTTTTCCACTCCCAGATTAAGCATGAAGTAAAATTTCGAGTTTAGAAAAGCCTTAAAATTTGGTTTGGTCGCGTAGCGCGAAGCGCGGAGCGGCCAAACCAAATTTTCAGGCTTTTCTAAACTCGAAATTTTACTTCATGCGCCACGCGTATATAACACTGAAATATTGTAAAATTTAATATATTCTTCTTAAGCAGTATATGTTTAGTCCTGCTTTAGCAGTGTATATTTTTAATACTGATTTAGCAGTTATTTTTAATAATAAACTTCTATAAACTTCTTTGGGGAAAAGCGGCAGAATTCAAAAATTATATTTGTCTTTCTAGCCAGAAAACTTTATTTTATTTAAGCCAATATTTCGCTGGATTTTTCCCAGCTTCTTCAGGGCAAGTTAAACATATTTCTGAGCTTCTTTAGATAAATTTAAAATATTTCAGATATCCACGTGTAAAATTATTTGTAAATAAATAATTGTTTGCTATTTATTTACAAACATTTTACACGTCGATATCTGACAACTTTTAAATTTATCTCAAGAAGCCCAGAAATATGTTTAACTTGGCCTAAAGAAGCTGGGAAAAATCCACCGAAATATTGGTTTAAATAAAAATAAAGTTTTCTGACTAAAAAGACAAATATAATTTTTGAATTCTGTTGCTTTTCCCCCAAAAAGTTTAATAAAGTATTTTTATTAAAAATATACTGCTAAATCAGCATTAAAAGTAAACACTGCTAAAGCAGGACTAAAAATATACTGCTCAAGAAGAATATTTTGAATATTACAGGAAAAATCCACCGAAATATTGGTTTAAATAAAAATAAAGTTTTCTGACTACAAAGACAAATATAATTTTTGAATTCTGCTGCTTTTCCCCCAAAAAGTTTAATAAAGTATTTTTATTAAAAAGTTACTGCTAAATCAGTATTAAAAGTAAACACTGCTAAAGCAGGACTAAAAATATACTGCTCAAGAAGAATATTTTGAATATTACAATATTGCAGTGTTATATGCGGGTGGCTCATGAAGTAAAATTTCGAGTTTAGAAAAGCCTGAAAATTTGGTTTGGTCGCGTAAATTTTTCAGGCTTTCCTAAACTCGAAATTTTACTTCATGCGCCACCCGCATATAACACTGCAATATTGTAATATTCAAAATATTCTTCTTGAGCAGTATTTAGTTTTTGATAACTTGACGGCAAAAAACTACTAAATGTCGTATATTTTTAATTTCACAATATTTCAGTGTTTTTACGCGTGGCGCATGAAGTAAAATTTCGAGTTTAGAAAAGCCTGAAAATTTGGTTTGGCCGCTCCGCGCTTCGCGCTACGCGACCAAACCAAATTTTCAGGCTTTTCTAAACTCGAAATTTTACTTCATGCTTAATATGGGAGTGGAAAACACTCGTTTAAAGCTTCAAATTGAACTCGTTTAATAAACAGCGAGTATCTGAAGATTGACAGCTTGACGCTGTATTTGGGATATGTATACTTGAAAGAAACACTAATTACAGCGTTTAGTAAATTTGCAAAAAATCGTTGTTTTTATAAAATGCTTTAAAGGGATGTTCAGGAACTCATATCGTGCGATCGCTTAAAAATGATTTAGAGTAGGCTTTGAATTTTAACTTAGATTGGCCCTACTGACTATTAACACATAGTTTACCATAACCTCAAATTTATTCCATCATTCAATTCGCATTCTGGGCAACCGCTTAAAAAAAATTCCGCCTACTCTTATTCATAATTTAAACGATCGCACCGTATAACCAATTAAAGCCTGGACATTTAAAGCGTATACATCAGAATATGTGTACTTAAAAAAATATGAATTCTTTCTTATATTCGTTATTTTATTATTTTAACCACTTTCAACAAAATTTTAAAATTACGTTTTAATTTTGTACCCATTTAACAAGCTCTTCTAACTATTCTTTATAATTATTTATTTCTTTATAACTTTATGTAAATTTCGGCATTTACCAACATTCTGTATCTATTATTATTTTTGATTTCGCTGCGACCTCTCGCGGCATTGTTTATTTGGCACCTTGAACAACATCAACATCGCGTTACTCACGTGTTCAGCCTTTTGCTACATTGTTATATATTTATATGAAATAAGGCAGTCCTCAAGGTATTCAGTAAATTTAAATGGTATCCAGTCGACGGCTTAATTAATGTCGGTCGGGCTGATTTACGGCTCGTCGTCAATCTCGAATGGGATTTGCATAAGTGAAACTGTTCCGAAAATGGCGATCCGATCACTCTAGGGCAATTAATTCCCGCGAATCAATGGTACCGACAATGGGTTTAATGGGATTGATATGTTTTTCGAATGATTTATAATAATACTTAGGTTGTTTATAATAAATTAAGTCGAAGAAACGACTTTATTAATAATAATTGATGTAGAAAACGCGAGATCTAACATAAAACAAAGCTTTGTTTGTAATGACTAATGCATCGACCGTAAAACATTTGTATTACACAGGGTGTACTTGATTTAATGAACAGATCTTAATGTAAAGTATTTTGTTCACGACAATCTAATAATATGTGCATTGTTTAATTTTGTGGGCAACATAAATGGGGTGCATTAAACACGGGCGTGTTAAATAGGGTTTTTTTATCAAGGGCATTAAAAATAAAAACAAAAAAAATTCAAATAAAAAATGAACCAGTGAACTCAGTGTAATATTAATAATAATTTATGTCAACATTCATTTTGATAAATATATTATACAATAAATGTTATGTTATATATTGTTGTTGTCGAACAAAGTATAGTGTATAACTCGCATCTAATGGCTATTAATCACTCGAACGACTTGCTCCACTCGCCTTTGGCTCATTCCGCAAACCTCATTCTCGTGATTAATAGCTATCATTATATGCTCGTTATACAATATACTATTTACATTATTTCTGAAAAATTATTATTCTTGTATTTTTGCCAATTTACCGGTGAATTAGAGATATTTTTACAGTAAATTGAACAACGATATAGTCGATATATATGCATGCGCTTTGTTGGGCCAATTTAACACAATTTATGAATGTGGACTGGTTTAATATTTATTAATTAATTAATTTTCGATGCATTTTTTCCAACAATAAAATAGCTATTGGGGATTTTTTTACTGATATAGTGGCAAATCGTACAAAAATACTCTACATTTTACCGGTAAGTTGCCGATTTTTTACCGGTAAATTAAATAAAGATATAGTCGATACACCGTTCGTTTGCTTTATCGTGCTCACCATTGGAATTTCGTAAGTTATCAAGAAATATGAAAATGGTTAAATTAGACAAAAGTTTCCACTTTAAATACAACATAAAACTGCTTTTTTAGGTAAATCATACAAAAAACACTAAATTTTACCGGTAAATTGCCGATTTTTTACCAGTAAATTAAATATATAGATATAGTCGATGTACCGTTTTTGTTTGTTTAAAAAAATGTGATGTGCTATTCTAATTAAAGATGATGTATGTGTTGTTGAACTTCAGTCTAAATTAATATTTTATTCGCCTGGCGCATGAAGTAAAATTTCGAGTTTAAAAAAGCCTGAAAATTTGGATTTCCCGGGGCGCGACTCGCTGCGCTCACTCGCCCTTGTCAAATCCAAATTTTCAGGCTTTTCTAAACTCGAAATTTTACTTTATGCGCCACGCGTATAAAACACTATAATATTGTCAAATTTATGTATATTCGAACTTCACTTAAAATCTGTGTTTTATACGAGTTTCGAGTTTAGAAAAGCCTAGGAAATTTGTCTCGGGTCGCTCTCGGGTCGCTGCGCACGGGGCTTTTCTAAACTCGAAATTTTACTTCATGCTTAGTCTGGGAGTGGAAAACACTCGTTTAAAGCTTCAAATTGAACTCTTTTAAAAATCAACGAATGTCAGAAAATTTACAGCTAAAATAATTAAGAAAACTTAATGTGATTTTATAAAAATAATGACATACCATGGAATTGATACAACAATTGCGGATGTCAAAATTGCACAAGATATTGCTGTTACTTAATTAACGACAAAAAACATAACGCAAACATCGTGATAACTGTGGTCTGCATAATACCACTTTATTAGGAGGATTTTTTCTTGTATAACGTAAATCATTTTGAAAACATTTACTCTAATCAAGTGACTGCGATATCTTTTGTTATTTTGACATCCGCATTTGTTGTTTCAATTTCATGGCGTGTCATTATTTTTATAAAATCACATTACTACTTCATAATTATTTTAACTTAGAGAAACGTAAAGTGATGAACGTTACCACGAATGAATTCAGAATTTTTCCCTTTACGAAAAAGGTAAATACATTTTGTCTCTAAAATAGAGTGGGGAGCCAAAATTTAAACATTTCAAAATTTACATGGGATTTCCTATGTTGCGTCCGCCAAGTCAACACCCAGTATGTAAATAATTAACATATAATAAAATGGATTATACTCAAATAGATCAAAGTGATGGGGTGCAGCGAAAAGGGAACTTACCCTTTACTACTCTTTCTCGGGTTTCCTCAAAACGAATATTTTCGCAAAATATTTAAAATATTTTCGAGAGATTTTCCTATTTGCTAAAAATGTTGTGTTTAGATTTGTTTGTCTGAAAAATGAATCCAAAGTTTTCTTGTTCCTACTTTACCCTTATGTAGTAAATACAACTGTTTATACTTTTCTCGTATGTAATAAATACAACTGTTTATACTTTCCTCTTTTATAGTAAATACAAAGGGACAGTTTTTTTTTTGTGAACATTTTCAAATCGAACATTTTTGCGTAAATATCCGTTTTGAGGTCCCCTCACTCGATTAAGCCTATTTCTGAAAAATTACTGTGTGAATAACTGTGTGTCTACAGACGCTGTATAGTAAACTCCACTAGATATATTTATTTATTTCTTTATTTACGGAAGTCCCTTTTTACAAAGTATATGTACAAAGTATTAACAATAACAGTTAATAATGTAGTAAAAAAACAAGTTAATAAATATTAATAATTTCAACAAAAACAATAATAGTAAAGAGGCGATTATTCTAAATTATGGCACTTAATATTGA
Organism: Philonthus cognatus; assembly: GCA_932526585.2. Taxonomy (NCBI): domain Eukaryota; kingdom Metazoa; phylum Arthropoda; class Insecta; order Coleoptera; family Staphylinidae; genus Philonthus; species Philonthus cognatus. Next base: position 47,879,455 of record OW052247.1, on the reverse strand, counting down.
ATTCTTCTAAGAGAACTATTTTATTTTTCGAATCATTCGCAGTTTGTATATAAATGTTCAAATCTCAATACCGTTAATAAAGCTTGTAATAAAATATGATGATCTAAAAAGTTTTTGGTGAAAATGCGGAAACCAGGAGTGTTTTTTTACTCTTAAGTGCTTTTTCGATGTTTCTTGATATTTTCTTAAAAATTGATCACATCAAAAAATCTTTTAATAAAAGTTGTAGATCTTGTCAAAATACTTAAATTCTATACATTACACCTTTTTCGGATAGTTTTCGAGTTGCAGTGGCCTCACATTAATTTTTAATTGTTTTAATAATGAAACGACTGTTGTCCACTCCTTGACTAAGCATGAAGTAAAATTTCGAGTTTAGAAAAGCCTGCAAAATTTGGTTTGGTCGCGTAGCGAAGCGAAGCGACCAAACCAAATTTTCAGGCTATTCTAAACTCGAAATTTTACTTCATGCGCCACGCGTATAAAACACTGATTTCAAGGTAAGTTGGAAATGTACAAAAATAAAACGATATGCAAGATTATTTATTTCATTACCTATTGATTTTTTTTTTCACTTTTTTCATTAAAAGCGCTGTATTTTGCAAAATACTCGTATGATAGGTAATTCAAACAGCAATCGTTTCAGGATTCAATAAACTTCAATTTATGTCAAAAACATTTTTTTAGACCCATCGTGTGAACAGCAATTTTCTGTTGTTAAAAGGCCACAAAAAAATGGTAAAAATTTGTTTTCTGGAGAAATTAAGTAGCTTGCATGATTTCTAATGTTTGTTGGAGTCTCTGTACATTATTTTGAGATTTTAAAAATTTTTGAAAATTTCAGCTATTTTTCCATACTCCATACAAAAAATTCACATTTTCCCCGGGAATTTTCTATTTTTAAAAATTCTGCAAAAAATTATAGATACAGTTCTTAATATTAAAAACTACTGGAGCAGTTTTTTTTGTAGTAACAAAATTATTACATCCATTTTGTCCACTTTTATATAAAACAGAAAGTTGATAAATCCAGTTAAATCCAACTTTGAGCGCACGTGCTGAGCTTAGCTAAAAAAAATTCAAAAACCAGTTTTACCTTAAATTATAGCCGTATTAATTCCAAAGAGGTGTGGTTAAAATATTTTTAAATTTATTTAAAAAAAAAAAGTAAACTTAATCCTAATTTATGTGAAAAACAAGGATTTATCAATGTTTTTGCTGTTAGCATTAAACACTCTCTATTTCGTATAATATTTATTTGATTTAATTTATTCCAAAAGCTAGCGATTTAACATTAAGCTAGCATTAATTTGATCTTAAACAGTTGTTTTACACAAAAAAAAACCGTGCTTACTACAAGCGCTCAAACTTTGATTTTGATCAGTACGTCAATATTCTCTTGTCTTTAAAAGTGAAGAAAATTGGTGGAAATTTGTTTTTCAGGGGAAAATAAGTAGCCCAAGCTGTTTCTAACGATACTGTGAAAGCCTGTGAATGTTTTGAGGTTTTTAATTTCTTTAAATATTGCTGATTTTTCCTACAGACCTCTCACAAAAATGTACATTTTAAACAGAATTTTTTATTTTTTTTTAAATCTGAAAAAAACTATTTAGTTTTCAATATAAAGAAATACATCTGTGATTTATTTCAGTTTTTTTTAATGAAAAGCTAATTCTTTTCTTCTAAAAAAATCGTTACATATACTTTTTACACCTTTAGAAATGAGAGAACGTTTTTTTAAAGCAAAAAAGCACCCTTATTTTACAAGAGCGAGCCGTTAATGCTTTCGCAAAAAGCCAAATAAGGCTTTTCTAAAGTCGAAATTTTACTTTACGCGTATAACAAACTCACTTCAAGTGAAATTTTGATCCAATTGGTTAGAGTGAATACATTTAGTATGTCAATTATTAATTGTTTAAAAGACGGCGAAAGTGATAGACACATCACTATTCTTTTATAATAATAAAACTAAATTATTAACTTTTCATTTTTTAGTATAAATTAAAAATAACGACATCGGAACTAATTTGCTGAGCATGATACTATTTATTCTTGCAGTTGTAATGAGTAGTATTGGGTATTTAGTTTTTTTAAAACATATGTTATAGATATTTCTTATACAATTGCGGGTATTCCCTTTCTTTTTTTTTAAGTTCAATTTAAAGCTTTAAATAAGTGTTTTCCACTCCCAGACTAAGCATGAAGTAAAATTTCGAGTTTAGAAAAGCCCCGTGAAAATTTGTCTCGGGTCGCGCAGCGACCCGAGACAAATTTTCTGGGCTTTTCTAAACTCGAAATTTTACTTCATGCGCCACGCGTATAAAACACTATAATATTGTTAAATTTATGTATATTTGAACTTCACTTAATATGTGGCGCATGAAGTAAAATTTCGAGTTTAGAAAAGCCCAGAAAATTTGTCTCGGGTCGCTGCGCGACCCTCGACAAATTTTCACGGGGCTTTTATAAACTCGAAATTTTACTTCATGCTTAGTTTGGGAGTGGAAAACACTTGTTTAAAGCTTAAGATTGAACTCTTTTAAAAATCAACGAATGTCAGAAAATTAACAGCTAAAATATATAATTAAGAAAATGTAATGTGATTTTATAAAAATAATGACATCAATTGCGGATATTCCCTGCTTTTTTTAAAGTTCAATTTAAAGCTTTAAACAAGTGTTTTCCACTCCCAGACTAAGCATGAAGTAAAATTTCGAGTTTAGAAAAGCCCCGTGAAAATTTGTCGAGCGTCGCGCAGCGACCCGAGACAAATTTTCTGGGCTTTTCTAAACTCGAAATTTTACTTCATGCGCCACGCGTATTAAACATATACGCGTGGCGCATGAAGTAACATTTCGAGTTTAGAAAAGCCCCGTAAAATTTGTCTCGGATCTCTGCGCGACGGGGCTTTTCTAAACTCGAAATTTTACTTCATGCTTAGTCTGAGAGTGGAAAACACTCGTTCAAAGCTTCAAATTAAACTCTTTTAAAAATCAACGAATCTCAGAAAATAACAGCTAAAATAATTAAGAAAAATGTGATTTAATAAAAATAATGACATTTTTCTTGTATAGTGTACATCATTTTGAAAACATTTACTTTAATCAAGTGACTACGATATCTTTTGCACTTTTGACATCCGCTGTTGTTTTTTTAATTCCATGGCAGTCAGACTGGGAGGTCAAAAGCAATCACAATTTCAAACTATAAAGTCATAGCTCTACATTTTAAATCAATCTTAATATAAATGTAAAAGTCTAAGTTTCAAATAAAATAACACTCTTCTTTTAAACTTGGATAACCACTTCACTAAAATCACATACTCAGAAATAAACATAAAAACAAATAAGAGTATTACAAAAGTATTTTTTACAGAGCTTTTCACCTATTCTAGAACAATCTGTATATTTCGTTTTTAATTTATAAATAATTCATGGAAAACTAAGCAAATCTGAATTAAAATAACTTATCGAAAGTTACATGTAGCATTTTTTTATAGTTTTTTTTTTAATAATAATAATAATAATTTATTACGGAATCACCTTTTTAACAAAATAAGACAAACAAATATATATCAGTGTTACAATAAAATAAATCATATCATATGCAAATAAATTAAACCAGAAATAAGACAATCTGAAGACTATTAAGTAATGTAATTATTGTGTCAATTGCAAAGATATTTAAGTGCAGTTTTCTTCATTACTTTTTATTCTTGTAAATGCTGACGTTTATTACGAAACAATTGTTGAAAACAAATAAATGGATCAATGGATTAGAAACGACATGAAACGGGCAGTGGCGTACGCCCTCCCCGTAATATCCCGCCAGTTTTATTGTAACTTAAAAATAGACATAAATTATGTAAGTAACAATAATATGTCGTTGTAAAAGCTGCCAAGTCTGTCAGGGCGTTGCTCCGAAATTCAAGCGGGAGCACTGGAACAGGACTAAATTTAAATTAACTGTCAATGACTCTCCGATAAATATTACACACGAAGCTTATTATTACTACCACCCAAAGAAAATCGAAATCGCAAGAAGTGACCCAATTCATCCGCATAAATTCGTATATTTAATAAACTGGAATTGGAATTGGAATTCCACGAGGGTACAATGATCTCGCGTGCTTCATTCAAACAAAATCCCGAAGTTGTTATTTTATTGTCTTTGATAAGGATGTTTAAAGGAAAACATTAGGTGATAGTGTGGTTGAGTTTAATTTGGAATTTAAAAATTGAGTTATTTTTGGGTACGGGTCAAAGACCTCACGGATTTTTGGGCTGTTTCCAATGGACGAAAAATCGTGAAATTGAACTGAAATAGATGCCTAGTGCCTAGACCAGTGGGAGCTATTTACAAAATTGTTTTGCGATGATAAATATAAATTCTTGTGTGTGTTAATAATGCCGACAACGAAAATTTGTTTGGTGAATTCTAGCTGGCAGAGAACAATTACTCGTTTTGAATTATTGTTATGTCAACGGGAGAATTTCTTAAGTTGTTGTATTTCTGAATTGAATAAATCTTGGCGTGATTAAGTTACTTTTATATTTAATTTTAAAAGACTTGTTAATAGCTTTATTAATAGAATTGCCGTTAATATAATTTTAGTATAATGCTAGTTAATTTTTATTAGACTTGTTGAAACATTGCTTTAACCCATTAAGCTAAGAGTTGCCGGTTGTTTGGTGAATTCTAGCTGCAGAGAACAATTACTCGTTTTGAATTATTGTTATGTCAACGGGAGAATTTCTTAAGTTGTAGTATTTCTGAATTAAATAAATCTTGGCGTGATTAAGTTACTTTTATATTTAATTTTCAAAGACTTGTTAATAGCTTTATTAATAGAATTGCCGTTAATATAATTTTAGTATAATGCTAGTTAATTTTTATTAGACTTGTTAAAACATTGCTTTAACCCATTAGGCTAAGAGTTGCCGGAAATATAATTTTAATTTAATGCTAATTCAGTTCTACTAGATCCGTTCAAACATAATACTAACATTTTGTTTTAACCCATTAAGCTTAATTGATGCAATAATGCAACATTATTAAAACTTTTTTAAATAACTAAATAAGATAATTTAAAACATTTTATTAATTGACTTGACTTATTAATGTGTGGAGAAAAATGTAAATAATTTGTTATTTAAATATTTCGATGATTACTGATTTTAATTTTTTCAAGTATTATTCAGTATATTTCGAACTTCGCAATATTTCAGTGTTTTATACGCGTGGCGCATGAAGTAAAATTTCGAGTTTAGAAAAGCCTAAAAATTTGGTTTGGTCGCGTAGCGCTACGCGCTACGCGACCAAACCAAATTTTTAGGCTTTTCTAAACTCGAAATTTTACTTCATGCTTAATCTGGGAGTGGAAACCCTCCTTAACAGTTTTAAATTTAACTCTTAAGTAAAACCAACGAATGCCTGAACATTCACAGAGTAGGTATACATTATATATAATTAAAAGAAAATTCAAGACAAACATTGACGGAAATAATTAAAGTTGTCTAATATTTTCAAATTGTTTCAAGGATAGTTATATTTGAAGAAATTAATAAAATTCGTGGAAAATTACCAAATTATGACATTTTCAAATATTGATTAGACAAAATTTCGATTATATATATACTAGGACAATTAAGACAATTTTACCTAAAATAACTTTTAAAATTAACTCTATACCTGCTTGGCCGTTAAAACAACTTTTAAAGTTAACTCAATCATTGTTTGGCAAATATATACAGAGAGTTTTATGTAACACCGAACATTTTCATAACGAGAATTTTTCTTTGAAGTATCCATATGCATAAGCGAGTGTTTTCCACTCCCAGGCTAAGCATGAAGTAAAATTTCGAGTTTAGAATAGCCTGAAAATTTGGTTTGGTCGCGTAGCGCGAAGCGCGGAGCGGCCAAACCAAATTTTCAGGCTTTTCTAAACTCGAAATTTTACTTCATGCGCCACCGGTACAAAACGCTGATTCAATGTAAAGTTTAGCGTTGTGTTTTAAACTTCGTAATATGTCAGTGCTTTGTACGGGTGGCGCATGAAGTAAAATTTCGAGTTAAGAAAAGCCTGAAAATTTGGTTTGGTCGCGTAGCGCGAAGCGCGCAGCGGCCAAACCAAATTTTCAGGCTTTTTTAAACTCGAAATTTTACTTCATGCGCCACCGGTACAAAACACTGATTCAATGTAAAGTTTAGCGTTGTGTTTTAAACTTCGTAATATCAGTGCTTTGTACCGGTGGCGCATGAAGTAAAAATTCGAGTTTAGAAAAGCCTGAAAATTTGGTTTGGCCGCTCCGCGCTTCGCGCTACGCGACCAAACCAAATTTTCAGGCTTTTCTAAACTCGAAATTTTACTTCATGCTTAATCTAGGAGTGGAAAACACTCGCTTAAAGCTTCAAATTAAATTCATTTAATAAACCGATCATCAAAAAATGTGCAACGTATGCATATGGATACTTAATTGAAAAATTCTCGTTATGGAAATGTTCGGTGTTACATAAAACTCTCTGTATATGTTATTAGTAAGTTTTGAACTATTAATAGAATAAACACGGCAACATCGCATTTTCATGTGTTCCAACTTCACTCTAGTTACATTTGCAGGAATTTAGAGGTTATGTTATACTATTTTTGTTTATGCTTCTGAAATCTAATTCTAACAAGTGTTTCCACTCCTTGATTGAGGGTAAAAAGTAAAAAAGCCCGAACGTTTGGATTTGGTGCAAATCCAAATTCAGGCTTTTCTAAACTCAATATTTTACTTCATGCGCCAGGCGTATATAACACTGATTTAAAGTGAAGTTCAAAATATACTCATTGTAATGTACATTTATGATTTATAGTATTATAATTAAATACATATTTTAATATGAACGTGGTAACATCGTATTTAGCATGTGTTCCGTTCCAACTTCACTCTAGTTAAATTTGGAGTCATTTATAGGTTATGTTCCACTGTTTGCAAACATGTATTTATCTTGAACAAGTTTCTCAACTTTCACGTGGTGAAACATATTTAACTATTATTTAATAAAGAAAACACTTGGTTAAATTTCACTAATATTTTGGTTTTTTAATCCAACTAGTTTCGACTTTGAGTCATTCTCAAGGAGAATGACTCAAAGTCGAAACTAGTTGGAATAAAAAACCAAAATATTAGTGAAATTTAACCAAGTGTTTTCTTTATTAAATCAAACATGTATTTCTTCTGCTGAATTATTTAATTGAAATTTACTATTCAATGATATTAAAACTCAATATGCAACGATATCGAACATAAAAGTAATTCTAATTTGTAATTAAATATGTAGCTGTCTAAATTTGTCTTGTACGTTTCAAAACATTTACTTTGATTAGTTTTGCAGATGGTCGGGGCGTTGGTTGTGATGAACGCTTAGATATTTGAGGTTAATGTAAATACAACCGACAGCTGCCACGGTTTAAAGTGCAGAAAGGAATGAATGTCTGCTTGAGATGTTATGAATAAATTACAGAGAAAATGAGTAATCAACTTTGAAAACTGGAATCCCGGGAGTCATTTCTCTCTTGCCGTGGCTTTTCCATACGGGTGATTAGATATTTAAATCGCGGGGATTCGAAAATGGATTAGACTAGAAGCTAATCACGAGAATATAACGATTTCATTTTACTTGAGTAATAACGTGTTATTAAACACAAAACGTTTTTTGTCAATTATAAAACAATAAAAACTACTTACGTTTTCTTTAGAAAAAACAATCGCTATGTGGTTAAACACTGATTTTTAAATAGACTTTACTTGGGATTTGTATGTCTTTTATGCTTTCCTTGTATAGTCTTCAAACTATAATCCAAGCTTGATTCATTTATTACTCAGTGAAATACTGTTTTTTAAAAATCAGGATTCATCTCATGCCCTGTTATGTAACAGTTGGATGAATGTTTTGCTTTACATTTGTGCAAATATGGTAAAGTCAACACATTACCCTTTTACCCTGACGTCACAAAAAACAAAACACCGTATCATAAACGCATGTAAATACCTTATTTTATTATTATTACTATTATTATATATTACTTATCTAACAATTCCAAGGCACTTTTTGAATCAGAAAATATTATTGCCCTATAGATTTTATAGTTTAAAATTGAAAATAAACACACCTTAACCGCATATAGTTCAGCTGTAAAAACTGAGCATTTATCAGGAATTCTTTTAGTCATTGTTATGGAATGCATATAAACAGTATGGAGGATCATATGACCTAGAATCATCAGTATAACAAAATGTGTAATTGATTGTTGCTAAGAACTGAAGATTGGTACTAGTGGTAGATAAGGTAGAGTTTTTGGTGAAGCCTTAAATTAAATTTTTATTGGATAAAGATATTCAGGGTGATCTATTTCTCATAATTTTCAGTAATTTGTTACTTTTGACACAAAGTGACGCATTTTCATAATTATTTATTTTATTTGTTTGGATACTTGATTGGTTTGTGAAGTTTTCATATTTGCTGCTCTTGTATTCCATGTATGTTGTATTAACCCATTAACGGCCGAGCAATTATAGAGTTAGCTCTAAAAGTTGATTTTAGGTAAAATTCTACACTTCTTTTAATGATTTTTACGAAAGACTTGTTGTATTACATACTGTGAATTTTTCTTTTAAATATACATAATGTATACGCTGTAAATGCAAGGCATTCGTCGATTTTGTATAAAAATGTACAATATACAGTTTAGAACGAGTCTTTCCACTCTCAGACTAAGCATGAAGTAAAATTTCGAGTTTAGAAAAGCCCCGCGTAGAAAATTTGTCGAGGGTCGCGCAGCGACCCGAGACAAATTTTCACGGGGCTTTTCTAAACTCGAAATTTTACTTCATGCGCCACGCGTATTAAACACTGCAATATTGTAAAGTTAGAAATACACTGAAAACATTTTTTTTAATGAGTAATAATTGAGATATTTAAATTTATTACTATTTACGTTTTTCTTTATACATTTTTAAGTCAAATCAAATAATATAATATATCAAATTAATTCAATTAGTAATTTAATTAACATAAAATTAATAATGTTGCGTATGCGGGAATTCCCGTCAATAAATAAATAAATAAATAAATATATGCATCAATGGCGCCTAATGGGTTAAAAGAATCGTATCTGATAATTTTTGTATCATACATATCTATCCATTGCGGCTCTTTGTGGATTCCGATTTGAACATTATAAAAATGGCTCGCACCAAAATGCCTGCCGACCCCTGGTCTATCCAAATCTTACGCTTTCAAAATTTGAGCACCTTTGGGCTATGTTAGTATACTTAAAAGAACAAAAAATCTCCGTATTGCCTTGAGTATGCGAATATGTCAGGGTTTCTGTTTTATTGAAGTGATAACTTTAATTACGAAGAAAGCATAATTTATGTTCTTAAATGTTAATATTGTTGCTGAAGGAAATGAGGTGCATTAAAGTAGCTTGTGTAAATCTCATCGTAAACTTTATGATTCGATCATGAGAAATGATTAAGGCCGGAATCGCCTTAAATGGTATCAACTTTAACCTCCGCTTTTAGTAATAAAAAATACTCATTAAATTATAACAAGACTAAATATATAAAATTTTAAATAGTTCAAATAGCCGTTTTTTTCTTTCGAGAAGCATAACAACATTTTATTGGAAATAGAATTAATAAGCATTAAAAAATAATACTTTTTTTTTTTTTGGGTTTGGCTTTTGCCTGGCCTTAGTAACGTAGACTATTGGCCAACATCAATTTTTATTTTATTTATTCCATATAAGTATTTAATTCTTTACACGCTTATGCAACTAATTATGGACGGCACAACTCATTCACACACATCCATGGCTTCAGAGGGTGCCAAGTTCCCCATAAGAAACTGGCACCCCCGGTGGGATTCGAACCCACGACCCTCTGGCCCAAGAGCAGGAGCTCTACTCGCTGACCCACGAGGGTCCCCAAAATAATACTTGAGTATGCACAATAAAATCAATAAATTTATAACAATAAATACGAAATATATTTCATTTTGGGGAACCTGGTGGGGTAGTGGGTAGAGGGCCCTGCCTCCTAATCCAGGGGCCGCAAGTTTGAGTCCCGCCAGGTGGGGTAATTTTAAAGTACTAAATGATTCCACCTGGGTCCATGAATGTGTGTGAATGACTTTGTAGCGTCTAAATATAGTTAAATTACAAAATATAAAGGTGAAATAGTGGAATGGTTTAAAACCAATATCCACTAAATGTATCAAAAAAATATATACAGAGAGTTCTATGTAACATCGAACATTTTCATAACAAGAATTTTTCTTTGAACGTAAGATCTATAGATATTTTAATTTCATTTAAATAAATTTAGTAGAATGTCATTTATAATAAATTTTGTTTTAAAAATCTTTAGCTAAAATGTAAAAAACATGACTTGTACGAAAACAAAATCAAATATACAGAGAGTTTTATGTAACACCGAACATTTTTATAACGAGAATATTTCTTTGAAGTATCCATATGCAAACGTTGCACATTTTTCGATTCTCCGTTTATTATAAGAATTTAATTTGAAGCTCTAAGCGAGTGATTTCCACTCCCAGGCTAAGCATGAAGTAAAATTTCGAGTTTAGAAAAGCCTGAAAATTTGGTTTGGTCGCGTAGCGCGAAGCGCGGAGCGGCCAAACCAAATTTTCAGGCTTTTCTAAACTCGAAATTTTACTTTATGCGCCACCGGTACAAAACACTGACATATTACGAAGTTTAAAATACACCGCTAAACTTTGCATTGTATCGATGTTTTGTACCGGTGGCGCATGAAGTAAAATTTCGAGTTTAGAAAAGCCTGAAAATTTGGTTTGGCCGCTCCGCGCTTCGCGCTACGCGACCAAACCAAATTTTCAGGCTTTTCTAAACTCGAAATTTTACTTCATGCTTAACCTGGGAGTGGAAAACACTCGCTTAAAGCTTCAAATTAAATTCTTTCAATAAACTGAGCATCGGAAAATGTGCAACGTATGCATATGGATACTTCAAAGAACTATTCTAGTTATAAAAATGTTCGGTGTTACATAAAACTCTCTGTATATTTGATTTTGTTTTCGTACAAGTCATGTTTTTTACATTTTAACTAAAGATTTTTAAAACAAAATTTATTATAAATGACATTCTAATAAATTTATTTAAATGAAATTAAAATATCCATAGATCTTACGTTCAATTTCTAAAATTTCAAATTCTAAATATTAAATCCAAAGCTTCTCCAAATATATAAAATATAAAAACAAATAATTTCCCAATTGGCGCAGTAGTTTTATTTAACTTTAAATTTATTTACGAAATCTCCTTTGTAATGAATTTACAATTAATTTACAATAAGTTATATATTTGTATATAACAATCATGGAAATATTCGTTTTTATATCATAAAAACCTGCTCTACTAATCATAAATAGTGCCAGTCTTTTGAAACTGTCAATTATTGTCTTTTTTACGATAATTTCTATTTAATAAATAGTTTACAGATATGACTAACTAACGTATTTATAGCTCAGGACATTTTTGATTGTTTGTTATTTAGATTTTTTCGGTTACTTTCAGGATTCGAACGATATATATGATAAAATATCTGTCACGATAATTATCATGATATATATCGATATTTATAAACCACATATATCATAGATATTTATAAACTACATATATCATAGTTATTTATAAACTACATATATCATAGATATTTATAAACTACATATATCATAGATATTTATAAACTACATATATCACAGATATTTATGAAATGCACAACACCAATAAATTAACGAAGTAACATTTTCAGCACTCGTTTTTTAAGAGTTCAATTTGAAGCTATAAACTAGAGTTTTCCACTCCCAGACTAAGCATGAAGTAAAATTTCGAGTTTAGAAAAGCCTGAAAATTTGGTTTGGTCGCGTAGCGCGAAGCGCGGAGCAACCAAACCAAATTTTCAGGCTTTTCTAAACTCGAAATTTTACTTCATGCGCCAGGCGTAAAAACGCTGGATTAAGTGAATTTCAAAATACACGTTTTTACGATACTGCTTTAGTAGCATATTGTGAACTTCACAATATGTTCGTGTTTTAGACGCGTGGCGCATGAAGTAAAATTTCGAGTTTAGAAAAATCTGAAAATTTGGTTTGATCGCTCCGCTTCGCTACGAGATCAAACCAAATTTTCAGGCTTTTCTAAACTCAAAATTTTAATTCATGCTTAGTCTGGGAGTGGAAAAGACTCGTTTAACGCTTTAAATTTAACTCTTTTAAAAAACAACCAATATCTTAAGATTTATGGCATTTTCACTGTGAATTGCAACAAGTATACTTAAAAGAAAACCCCCCTGTAAAATTAATAAATAATATAAACATTTATATTTATGAACAAGAATAATTATCAAGAAGTTGACATACGTTGGATAAATATCGATATTTTAATATTTATAAAAATATCATGATATTTCCGAAACCTGGTTACTTGACAACCGAATCTTCTCAATTAATTTCTTAATAACTTCTATTATTAAGACAATTAAATGCACATTGCGTTACTAATAAAAGTAAGAAGTTGAGATATATCGAATAAATTTCGATATATATTCGATATTTTGACATTTATACAAATATTATTATATTCCCGAAACCTGGTTACGTGAAAATCGAATCGTCTCAATTAATTGCCTAATAACTTCTATTAATGAGGCAATTAAATGCATATTGCCTTACTAATAAAAGTAAGAAGTTGATATACATTGGATAAATATCGATATATATATCCGATATTTTGATATTTATAAAAATATCATGATATTTCCGAAACCTGGTTACTTGACAACCGAATGTTCTAAATTCATTTCTTAATAACTTCTATTAATAAAGCAATTAAATGCACATTGCCTTACTAATAAAAGTAAGAAGTTCACATATATCGAATAAATATCGATATAAAGATATCCGATATTTAGATATTTATACAAATATTATTATATTCCCGAAACCTGGTTACGTGAAAACCGAATCGACTCAATTAATTGCCTAATAACTTCTATTAATAAGGCAATTCAATGCACTTTGCCTCACTAATAAAAATAAGAAGTTAACATATATCGGATAAATATCGATATATATCCGATATTTTGATATTTATACAAATATTATTATATTCCCGAAACCTGGTTACGTGAAAACCGAATCGTCTCAATTAATTGCCTAATAAATTCTATTAATAAGGCAATTCAATGCTCAGTGCCGTACTAATAAAAGTAAGAAGTTGTCATATATCGGATAAATATCAATATATATATCCTATAATTTAATATTTATACAAATATTATAATATTTCCAAAACCTGGTTACTTGACAACCGAATCGTCTCAATTAATTGCCTACTAACTTTTATTAATAATGCAATTCAATGCACATTGCACTACTAATAAAAGTAAGAAGTTGACATATATCGAATAAATATCGATATATATCCGATATTTTGATATTTATACAAATATAATATTTCCGAAACCTGGTTACTTGAGAACCGAATCGTCTCAATTAATTGCCTAATAACTTCTATTAATAAAGCAATTCAATGCACATTGCCGTACCAATAAAAGTAATAAGTTGACATATATCGGATAAATATTGATATGTATCCGATATTTTGATATTTATACAAATATTATGATATTTCCGAAACCTAGTTACTTGACAACCGAGTCGTCTCAATTAATTGCCTAATAACTTCTATTAATAAGGCAATTCAATGCACATTGCCTTACTAATAAAAGTAAGATGTTGACACATATCGGATAAATATCGATATATATCCGATATTTTGATATTTATACAAATATTATGATATTTCCGAAACCTGGTTACTTGACAACCGAATCGTCTCAATTAATTGCCTAATAACTTCTATTAATTAAGCAATTCAATGCACATTGCCTTACTAATAAAAGTAAGAAGTTGACATAAATCGAATAAATATCGATATATATCCGATATTATGATATTTATACAAATATTATGATATTCCCGAAACCTTGTTACTTGAAAACCGAATCTTCTCAATTATTTGCCTAATATCTTCTATTAATAAGGGAATTAAATGCATATTGCCTTACTAATAAAAGTAAGAAGTTGACATATATCGGATAAATATCGATATATATCCAAATATTATGATATTTCTGAAACCTGGTTGCTTGAAAACTGAATCTTTTCAATTAATTGTCTAATAACTTCTATTAATAAGGCAATTAAATGCATATTGCCTTATTAATAAAAGTAAGAAGAGAGTTTTACAAATAACTTCTATTATTAAGATTATATTAATTCAGAAGATATCATTCTTGAAAAATAAAAATAAATTATATAACAATAAAAAACTGAAAACTTTGTTTATAGAACACTTATTTATTTTTCGTGACTGCAGTTTCGGCAACTTTAGTTTGCCATTATCAAACGTGTAGTTGCTAAAACTGCATTCACGAAAAATAAATAAGTGTTCTATAAACAAAGTTTTAAGTGTTTTATTGTTAAATTAACATGTATAACGAAATAGAAGCCTTCACAACACAAAATATGTTAAGTGTTAAAAAATTAAATACATTTTTCTTATTAAAAAAAAATAGAAATCTTTAATTTCTTTGGTTTAAATTTAATGCAATATCGTGATTAATCATTTGTAAATTTACGATTTTAATTAACCAAGAAATAAGCATTTTATTACCTTTCATATCCACGTATACGACCAAAATGGTCGACTTTGTGGCGAAAGGAAATAAAACCAAAATTACCGATTTTACTGCGAACTTTTTTTTTATTTCCCCTTTTTTACGATTTATTGTGATTCGCCTGAGCTTTTACATTTCATAAAATTGAACCAGTTAAGGCCATATTTGGCGAATTTATTAATTTCTGACCGGTTTGGCATTTTATTGCATCAACGCATCTGTCAAAAGCAACGACAAAAAAAATTGTCTTCTCGACAGAGTTGTTAAAATTAATTACACCGTAATTAATATTGATATAATTTATGAGAGCCATTTATTAGTATTAAGAGGTATAATTATAAATTATTAATTTTAGTTTTGAAATAAGACTCCATAGATAAAAAAAAAACTTGAGTAATAAAACGTATCTAGTTCAATTAAAGGTCGTAAATTTCGAAGTAAAATAAAAAAAAAATCGAAATATGACTTAACTGATTATTTATAATTAAGATTAATAGTATTTATTTCTAAAATAACTTTCATAAGAAAGAGCTAAAGTGTTTTATTTTGTTTCTAATCATTTTTATTTAAGTTACATAGTCTTTTTGGCTGAAATAAGTCTATTTACTTAACATAGTTTAAAACCTAATAAATAGCAATTATTACTGTTTTATTTTATGTTTGAACATAGGTTTGCAGTACTTGTTCACGAAGTAAATTTTCGAGTTTGTAAAAGCCTGAAAATTATGATTTGTCGGCGCAAAGCGAAGCGTAATGCGCCAGTCAATCCAATTTTTCTTACATCTGTTTTTTTTTTAAATTCAATTTGAAGTTTTAAACGACTGTTTTCCACTCCCAGACTAAGCATGAAGTAAAATTTCGAGTTTAGAAAAGCCTGAAATTTTCAGGCTTTTCTAAACTCGAATTTTTACTTCATGCGCCACGCGCATAAAACACTGATTTTAGGTGAAGTTCAGAATATTCTACTAAAGCAGTATGCTAAAAACGTGTATTCTGAACATCACATCAGTGTTTGGTACGCGTGGCGCACGAAGTAAAATTTCGGAATTTTACTTCATGCGCCACGCGTATTAAACACTAAAATATTGTCAAGTTCGCAATGTGCTAATAAAGCAGTATTGTACAGATATATTTATATTTTGAACTTCACTTAAGACCAGTGTTTTATACGCGTGGCGCATGAAGTAAAATTTAGAGTTTAGAAAAGCCTGATAATTATGATTTGTCGGCGCAAAGCGAAGCGTAACGCGCCAGTAAATCCAAATTTTTTTACATCTCTTTTTTTAAATTCAATTTAAAGTTTTAAACGACTGTTTTCCACTCCCAGACTAAGCATGAAGTAAAATTTCGAGTTTAGAAAAGCCTGAAAATTTGGTTTGGTCGCGTAGCGCGAAGCGCGGAGCGACCAAACCAAATTTTCAGGCTTTTCTAAACTCGAAATTTTACTTCATGCGCCACGCGTATAAAACACTGATTTTAGGTGAAGTTCAAAATATTTTACTTAAGCAGTATGCTAAAAACGTGTATTCTGAACATCACATCACATCGGTGTTTAGTACGCGTTGCGCATGAAGTAAAATTTTGAAATTTCGGAATTTTACTTCATGCGCCCCGCGTATAAAACACTAAAATATTGTGAAGTCCGCAATGTGCTAATAAAGCAGTATTGTACAGACGTATATTTTGAACTTCACTTAAGATCAGTGTTTTATACGCGTGGCGCATGAAGTAAAATTTCGAGTTTAGAAAAGCCTGAAAATTTGGTTTGGTCGCTCCGCGCTTCGCGCTACGCGACCAAACCAAATTTTCAGGCTTTTCTAAACTCGAAATTTTACTTCATGCTTAGTCTGGGAGTGGAAAACACTCGTTTAAAACTTCCAATTAAACTTAAAAAAACAAATGTCGGACAATTTACAACGTATCCATATTTATACTTAGAATAAATATTCGCCGGATATAGTTAAAAGAAAAAGATCGCTATATATTTAAATTCATTACGTCATTTAATACATTTTTGTCTTATGACATTTTTCTATAAAGCTAACATTTAACCCTCTTCTCTTATAAGCAAATTTTATTCTTTCTCCACTGTAAAAACCCGTATATCAAATTTGTAATGTTTTCATAGTAATGGTTTTTTTTAAGAGAGGCAAAATGTTTTATAAAGAATGATTTTTTGCTAAAAAATTGATAAGAAAAAACTTATACCTATCTGGGCAGTTATCGACGACACATGGTATATACCATAACTTGAAAAGGGGTAATTTAATAGAAATTCAATTATTTTGAATGAATAAATATTAAAATCTATTCGAAAAAACCTTAAAAAAAATACTTAATTACTACAAAAATAAAAGTGTTTGTATGTGCTAATAATGCAGTATTGTACAGACGTATATTTTGAACTTCACTTAAGATCAGTGTTTTATACGCGTGGCGCATGAAGTAAAATTTCGAGTTTAGAAAAGCCTGAAAATTTGGTTTGGTCGCTCCGCGCTTCGCGCTACGCAACCAAACCAAATTTTCAGGCTTTTCTAAACTCGAAATTTTACTTCATGCTTAGTCTGGGAGTGGAAAACACTCGTTTAAAACTTCCAATTAAACTAAAGAAAACGAATGTCGGACAATTTACAACGTATCCATATTTATACTTAGAATAAATATTCGCTGGATATAGTTAAAAGAAAAAAATCGCTGTATATTTAAATTAAATACGTCATTTAATACATTTTTGTCTTATGACATTTCTCTAAAAAGCCAACATTTAAGCCACTTCTCTTATAAGCAAATTTTATTCTTTCTCCGCTGTAAAAACCCGTATATAAAATTTGTAATGTTTTCATAGTAATGATTTTTTTAAGAGAGGCAACATGTTTTATAAAGAATGACTTTTTGCTAAAAAATTGATAACAAAATACTTATACCTATCTGGGCAGTTATCGACGACACATGGTATATACCTTAACTTGAAAAGAGGTAATTTAATAGAAATTCAATTATTTTGAATGAATAAATATTAAAATCTATTCGAAAAAACCTTATAAAAATACTTAATTACTACAAAAATTAAAGTGTTTCTATTAATATAAAATTAAAAAGAGGTAATTTAATAGAAATGAAATTTTTTGACTGAATAAATGTTAAAATATATTCGAAAAATCATTGAAAAAATACACAATTTCTACAAAAAAAAATCGTTTCTATTAGGTTAAAGTTTTGCATTTAGGCTTAATTCTCGATTATAAATTACTTTTTCCAACAACATTTTTCCCTACAAATATAATTAGAGGTACTTCTCTCTTATCATGTTTTTTGTTTTCCTGAATTTTTGAGCATCCTCTGTGGTCAAATTAGCATTTGACAACGAAAATGTTGTTTTTAAATCATCCAAAACTTTTTGTAAAAAATTGGTTAAAACAAAGTTTTTTCCTATTCGGGCAGTAATATGCGGACACACGGTATATAATTACTCATATCTGCAATATTTTGTATAAATTATATAGTTTTGCTAAAGTTTTATTTCAAATCAGCGTTAGCGGTTCTATAGACAAACATAAAAAGTTTGTCCATAGAACCACTACGCTGATTTGAAATAAAACTTTAGCAAAACTATATAATATATAAACTAGGATAAACAAAGGCTGCTCTTTACGCAAAAAAATCTTGATTTCGTATGAATATTTTCGAAATTTAAAAGTAGACTTAAATGCATATTATTATTATTATTAAGTTCGTATAAAAAAAAACAGTAAACAGTAATAAATTGATTAAAAAAATATATGTTCATAATTTATTTTTATTTAATTTAAAGGTAAAATTAAATGCATGTTCTTGATTTCCTTCCTATGCATTTAGTGAGTTTTACTTTTAAGTTAAGGAGTGTTTTAATTAAATGCAACACGCATCAGATTTATGATATATTTACTTAATATTCTGTTGTAATATTTATTTTTGCTAAAGTATGTAAAACTTACAATATTATTATAATTAATCAATTTAAATTAATGTAAACTACCGATGTGTACACATACAAAACCTGCCAATTGTAGCAAATTATTATAATTTATAATTATCGACTTTTGCATATTCGCCAATGATTTATGTATAATGGATCACTTTACAAGGTGCACTTTCGAAATTTCTGCAAATATATGTCAAGGTCGTGATTTTTCTTCGCAAATAATCTCGGCATTCCATTACACAGTACTTTAGCAGCTTCGACTGAATTTTCTTCAATGCGTATAAAATTATGGTAATTGCTGGTTACAATAGCGATATGTGTAACGTAATTATTTAATAATTGTAGCATTTAAATGCAATATTTTACAATAGGTGCAATCTTATTGAACTAACTAATCATTAATAAATTATAAATGCGTACTAATCAGTTTGTTATTGATAATGAGCACCTTATGTCTCGAAATGAACATCTAACGAAACAAATAAAAAGTGAACTAAGTAATAATATTTTAGTATTTGTCAACCATTGATAATGATTACATCGTGATCGAAATGTGCATTTGGTACTCCAAATAAATAAGTGAAGAAAAGATACAAGTGTTTCATTAATTTAAAACCATCTTCACGCAACTCAACAACAATTAAGTAAGTAATAACCTTTTTTTTTTAGTGCAGCAATCACTTCACGTAAACTCAAAAACATACAGTTTTATTTCTGTTTCATCAACAAAATAATGTAAATTCAAGTTTTTTTTTCTTCGTGGAATATTTGTGATATTTTGTTTTCATCTCAAGAAATGAATCATTGAAATTGATAATCTATTTAAATGATTCGTTTCATGAGATGGAAACAAAATATATCAAACATTTTATGAAGAAAATGTAAAACTTGAATTGTTGATGAAACAGAAAGTAGGAGCTTTTTGAGTAACTGTCTAATTTTATCTTAGATTTTCTTAAAAACCTTCATCTGAAGATGTTTCAGAAAAAAAAATTGTTTCGAGGAACGGCAATTATGCGATAATTATTATGTCTTCTATTACAGATAAGTGTCAAATGGGGTTCAAAATTGGTCTGGCAGAAAAGAGATTTTAAAATATATTTTGAGGAAAAAAAGAAGTAATAAATGTTTGGAAGAATAAGTGTTTAAAATTTGTTTATAGACAGAGCATCTTGTATTAATTTTCCTCCGGAGTCTGAGAAACATAGTTTAAAAGAACATTAATCAAATATTGTACTTGTCTAAATTAGCATTGGACTTTACCATACAATTTTGAAAACTCATGATGATATTCATCATTTTGCGACATATTTCACGTTTTATGTAAAATTAACTGACTAATTTTGGTATATTTTTTTATATCGTACCCATCCCAGGTAAAAATCCTAGCTACACCCATTTGTCTATAAACTGTCGGCATTCCAGTAGGTTCTGACTTCAGAAACATTTGTCGTGATGTGACACTACCCAATGACATATAACTATATTTATTTGAAGTTTCCGAGATTTACCAACTCGTACGACTTACTTTAAGATATGTCATTTGTTTTTCTAAGCAACCGAGATTCTGACAGTTTATAGACACTCGTTATGTTATGTAATGATTCCTGACATTTTTCTAATTAAATGTTGATTTCAAGTATTGCACCTTGTGAGAGATAGTTTGCATAAAGTGAACTAAAGCAAGGAATGACGTTTTGTATGCAGTTTATTAACCGAACGCGGCGATATTGCCGGCTTGTATCAGTCCGTGTTTTCCCGAGATTTATTGCCTAATGTATATGAGGACGTTAAGATACTATATCACGTATTTTATGTCATTATTACGTAATGCCGTCTCCGCCGCCGTTGATATATCGTTTCGAGTTCTTCGCATTCTTCGTCTCCTCGACTCTTTATTGTTTCACCAAATTATTTAAATTTTAATCCAGCGTGATATATTGTACGTGTAAAATATGTGTCGCCTGTTGCTGTTGCTATTGCCGTTATTCGACATTTTCTTTGAAATAACAATGGACATACTTTTATTTTCATATTGGGTAGCAACATTTTGTAATCTACAGCTAACGTAGATTGATTATACGTTTAATTTTATATTATTTTTTGAAAGGAGAAGTTCTAACTGCAGTTATATTCATCTATTCTTCTCTACATTAGGACCAGTGAGGGCTCGTCACTGGATTTTTGCAAGGCCTTTGCTCGAGGTTACTGTAATCTTCTATACAAATTGAAGGTTACCGGTTGTATTTACAGCACTTTTAGATAGCTGTCATCTTTTTTGAGACAGAGTACATTATATTCGAATAAATAATTTCACGTCAAAAGCAATAAATGCTACTTTAGGTGTTCCGCAAGGATCCCACTGTGGACCCATACTATTTGTTATCAATGACATAGATGCCATTCTCAAGCATTGTAACTTAATGTACACTTGACTTGAAATTATTTGGCCAAACAAAATTTTCAGGCTTTTCTAAACTTGACATTTTACTTCATTCTTAATCAAGGAGTGGAAACAATCGCTTAATTTAATTACAGCAAAAAAACAACGATTGCCTCAAATCTTGGGATTTATTGATGGGGCTTCAGATTTAAACATGTATGAAAAAAAATTCCCTATATGTTTATGTCTGCAGCCCCACCAATAAAAATTCTCACTGATTAATACGACATCAAATGCATTTTTGCACTTCAGTTCGAAAAAAAAAACAGTTATAATTTTATGTAAATTGTTATAAATAATATAATAATTTGCATGTAACTGATAATCTATATTAAATAATTTCGTGGATAATTACAGTTTTATCTCTGCGTTAAAAAATGTTGAAAAAATCTAGTTTTAACACTTCCACGTGCAACAATGTCGCTTTTACGATATTTATTATCAGCTAGTTCGGAATTTCTTTGGACGTACAGCGTCACTAACTATTCCACACACTAGCACTCGCCGTACGCTAGTTTAGTGCGAGCAGCATTGGCCGAAAGGTGAACGGCCGCAAGTTCGCATAGCTAACGTCGAGGAGCTTCGAACCAACGACACGATAGAGCTATCAATCAAGAACGATGCCCGGTGCCGATGCCGGCGATGCATTTCCATTCGTTATACGCACAACAATGCGTTACAAAAAGACACCGGTTTCCGAGCGGTTGACGCTCATCAGTGCAGTTATGTGGCGCCCACGCGCGCCCCGCACAGCGCGCGTCCCATTGTCGCCCGGTTTTTACGAGAGGAACTGGAGGAAGACAATGGGTGTTGATTGATAGGTGATAATAGAGATTGGATCAATACTGAATTGCGGATGACTGTATAATAAATTTCTAACTTTTATTTACCCTAATAAAATAGGTGTATTATTATTATTATCTTGTCATTTCCCAACAATTTAAAATTGGGTAATATTTTAGATTCTAGGCACATGCAGATTTCCTATTAGACCCGGGCCTAGGGCACCACAATCAGAGGGCGCCAAATTGCGTGTTCAAGTACGAACATAATAAGCAACCCTCGCAAGATTTTATGAGCAAAAGTTGTTCGCACGGGCTAAATTACAAACTTTACGCCACTTTTGTCTAGACTATTTCCTACCAGTGGTTCTTAACTTTTTTTCAGCTCGAAACACTTAATCACAAAATATGGCGACCATTCCATAAACAAGTGCACAGTTTTTGGGGATACATCAGAGATTTTAGCGAATTTCACATATATTATAAACGCTATCAAGGTTTTTGGTTGTTACTAGAGGTTAAACGAATAATTGTTTCAAAAATTATAACAATATAAGCTTTTAGTACACTTTTATTTTGAACTCAAAAATATCGTAAACCGTTACTGATACAAAAAAGTTATACTTGACTTTTTTATGCTTAAATGTTCAAATTTTAAAATAATTTTTTTTCCAGAACGAAAAAACTTTATTTAGATAGACATTTTTTTAATAAATAAACAAATCTCACAAAATAATCAAATACTCATATTTTAATTTTTTGAAAAAAATATATATTATACACCAATCCTTCCTAAGAATATTTCCGTTTTCAAATATATTGGCACTTTAAAACTTTTTGAGATATGATTTTTTTACCCGAGCAAATCTCACAAAATAATCAAATACTCATGTTTTAATTTTCTTGAAAGAAATATATGTTATACCCCAATCCTTCCTAAGAATATTTTCGTTTTCAAAAAGATGGGCAGTTTAAAACTTTTTGAGATAAAATTTTTTTACCCGAGCTCTGCATTGACACGAGGCACTCACCGCGATTCGGGCCATTATACCATTGGCGGGAGCGCCTCATGTCAATGTAGCGCTCGGGTTTTTAAGAAAATTAAAACAAGAGTATTTGATTATTGTTTAGGATATGTTTTATTTATTAAAAAAATCTATATAAATAAAGTTTTTTCGTTTTGAAAAAAAGTGTATTATAAACTTTGAACATTTAAGCACAAAAGTACAGAATAACTTTTTTTGTATAGGTAACGGTTTACGATATTTCTGAGTTCAAAATAAAAGTGTACTAAAAGTTTATATTGTTATAACTTTTGACACAATAAATTGTTTAACATCTAGTAGCAACCAAACTCCATGTCTTGATAGCCTTTATATAATTATGTGAAATTCGCTAAAATCCCTGATGTACCCCCAAAAAGTGTGCACTTATTTATGGAATGGCCGATGGATATTTAAAGGCACTCCGCTTTTAATTTGATAAGTTATGTATTCTTTATAAAAACGACCACTTTAGACAGACCATGACACTAAACGCGATATTTTGATGTTTCTGACAAATTTTGCTATTCTGATGTATGTACGGAATGTTTTACCTTTGATATGTTGAGATATTTTTCTTATTTTTTGACGTTTGACGTTACTTCCCTTGTGCAACTTTTGATGTTTATCAAGTCGACAATATTATTTGTCACCTTTTGCAAACATTAGTACTCTTCCTAAATTGTATAACATGTGAAATATAACTAAACAAATATTTATTAAAATATACATTTATATCATAATCTTATCTCTAAAAAATCTATTTTTTTAACTTGATTATTTCTCACCAATGAACAATTTCAGAATACACTCTGTAATTATCCATTAAAAAAACCATAATTACTCAAGATTTCGCAAGAGCTCAATGCCGTTTCCAAAAAATTAATAATTGCATAGATTTGCAAGTGCTCACAATTGTTTACGGTTAACGGAGTGTTAAATTACCATCCGCAAAATCCCTTGATTCTTTCAAAAGTTCGCCTTCACCGACAAATCCAGTTAAAGCGGGTCAATGCTAGGAAAATAAAATGATTAACAAACGGAATAGACAGTGCGTTTCATGAACAAGGTTCCGACATTTAATTCTATTCGCATTGAGCTAGAATTCGCGGAGATTGTCGAATTTGAAATGCAAATAAAAATGGTTAATGGTTTATGTAAAAAAAAAAGTATGAAAAGTTGTTGGATTGTAAATGTATACAAGGTAGTTAATACGAGTAGGAGGATATGAAAAAAAAGCATTGATGTATAAATTAAGAAAGTTTATGATGAAAAAATGGTTTCTTAAAATATCCGAATTATATCACTAATTATACGCCCAAACTTTATTCAACTCATTTACGTTGGATTTCAGAAACAGGGAATTTTTCTTTTAAATACACTTACAGGAAATTTTTCATTTCGGTATACAAATCCCTACAGAGACTTTTTCTTTTGAATATACATATCCCCATTGTATGCTGTTCATTTTTAGATATTTGTTGTTTTTTTTAAAGAGTTCAATTTGAAGCTTTAAACGAGTGTTTCCCAATCCCAGGTTAAGCATGAAGTAAATTTTCAGGCTTTTCTAAACTCGAAATATTACTTCATGCGCCACGCGTATACGACACTGATTTTAAGTGAAGTTCACTTGTTCACAATATTTTAAGGTTTTTAGTGTTTAATACGGGTGGCGCATGAAGTAAAATTTCGAGTTTAGGAAAGCCTGAAAATTTGGTTTGGCCGCTCCGCTTCGCGGAGCGACCAAACCAAATTTTCAGGCTTTTCTAAACTCGAAATTTTACTTCATGCTTAATCTGGGAGTGGAAAACACTCGTTTAAAGCTTCAAATTGAACTCTTTTAATAAAAGCGTATGCATATGTTAAATTCGAAGCTTTTAATAAGTTTCACCTCCTAGATTAATCACGAAGTAAAATTTGGAATTTAAAGAAAAGCTTAAAAATTTGGATTGGTCGCGTAACCAAGCGGGTGTCATTGACAAAAAGACAAAAATACGTGCTAATAATTTAAAAAATTTCCCCTTTTTTTAAAATATAAAATTTACATTGAGTTTAATAATTTTGCCTGACAATTAATTAACCTTAACAGGTCACCATATTTTTAGATTTTTGCATATTTTTAATGAGTCAGGTTTCGTTAACATCCATACATAATTGAGTGGAAATCTATTTTAGAATTTTTGATTTATTAATTTTAATATTAAAATTCTGACATTAAGCGAAATTGAATTAATAACTCAAACCTTTCAAAATATGTAAATCGAGAGAATTTGGAGTTGTGATTTTTTTTATATTTAATTTTCGTAGAAATCCGACAGTAACAAATAAATGTCAGACCTTCAGGGGCGTAGGAAAAGGGATGCAGTCCGCTACAGGTCATCACTAAGGGGGTGCCAAATGCAAAAGGTCATCACTGAGGGGGGTGCCAAATGGCAAACATGCATTTAAAAAGTGAAATAAAAATTGTCAGAATATCATGAACAAGTTTCTCATCTTTCACGTGATGAAACATATTTAACTATCACTAAATAATATTTAACTATGATTTGAAAAAGAAAACACTTGCCTAATTTTCAGTAATATTTTGGTTTTTTATTCCAACTAGTTTCGACTTTGAGTCATTCACAAGGAGTACAAGTACAAGCCCTTGAGAATGACTCAAAATCAAAATTAGTTGGAATAAAAAACCAAAATTTTAATGAAATTTAACCAAGTGTTTTCTTTTTCAAATCATAAAAATTGTCAGATAAAAAAAATAATATTTAAAACGAGATTAATAACTATGCCTTATTATTTAATTAACCTTAGCAACTGAAAAAAATACGCAATGAAACTTTTTAGTTAAATAAAAATCAAATCGAACCTATGGTCGATAGCCATTTTATAGAATCAATTTTAATTTCTGTATACAATTTATAATCTGTTTGTATTTATAAATATTATGAAAATTCTATAAATAAAGATGTTATATATATATATATATATATATATATATATATATATGTATATATATATGTATATATATATATATCACATACATACTTACAAATATTAGATACCATCTTTATTTATGGAATTTTCATAATATTTATAAATACAAAAAGATTATATATTGTATACAAAAATTAAAATTGATTCTATAAAATGGCTATCGACCATAGGTTTTTCAGCCTATGTATGTGATTTTTTTAGATTGGTTTTAACGAATAAAAATACTCACGTAAAAATTCCATAACATTCTATTTATACGACTTTTAATTGAGAATAACTCGAAAACTGTCAATGGCGTATTTTTTGTTTTTGACATATTTTGAAAGAGCAATGTCTTCTTACCATCCACCCGAAATTCC
The DNA here is from genome assembly GCA_932526585.2 of Philonthus cognatus. Lineage (NCBI taxonomy): Eukaryota > Metazoa > Arthropoda > Insecta > Coleoptera > Staphylinidae > Philonthus > Philonthus cognatus. The sequence goes on along the minus strand of OW052247.1, from coordinate 47,853,105 downwards.
ATAAAGATTTCTCAAAGAATTTCGATGTTGTGAATATTTGAAACTTAAATGTCCATAAATACTTCCATGAATTTCAATTTTTACGACTTTTAATTGAAATTAACTCGAAAACTGTCAACGGCGTATTTTTTGTTTTTGACATTCTGAAAGAGCAATGGTTTCTTAACATCCACACGAGATTGCATGAAGATTTCTCAAAGAATTTCGATGTTGTGAATATTTAAATTTTGAGAATCTTTTATTGAACTGTCTCAATATTATTCCCACGAGTGTTTTCCACTCCTTGATTAAACATGAAGTAAAATTTCGAGTTTAGAAAAGCCTGAAAATTTGAATTCGCAGGGACGCGCGAGCGAAGCGAGTCGTGCCCCGGCAAATCCAAATTTTCAGGCTTTTCTAAACTCGAAATGTTACTTTATGCGCCACGCGTATAAAACACTGATTTATTGTGAAGTTGAAAAAATATCCTACTTATTATTAAGCATGAAGTAAAATTTCGAGTTTAGAAAAGCCTGAAAATTTGAATTCGCAGGGGCGTGCGAGCGAAGCGAGTCGTGCCCCGGCAAATCCAAATTTTCGGGCTTTTCTAAACTCGAAATTTTACTTTATGCGCCACGCGTATAAAACACTGATTTATTGTGAAGTTGAAAAAATATTATTGGGAAATCTTGAATTTATCTAGATTAACGCATTCAAAATTTCAAGATTATTTAATGAATTAAGATAAACAAAGACTTAAGTACCTGATTTTTAAAGTTAAACTATTATTTAAGCAAGTCAGGCTCGGCCTCTTGCCTAGGCAATAGCTAATACATTTGCGAAATGAATTGATTCTGATAACATTATTTTGAAATTTGCAAATAAGTTAGGTAAAAGAGGTAAAGTTTACTCGGCTCTCGTCTCTCTTGCCTAGGCAATAGCTAATAAATTTGCGAAATGAATTGATTCTGATGACATTATTTCAAAATTTGAAAATAAGTTAGGTAAAAGAGCTAAGTTTTACCTAAGTTATCTGCAAATTTTGAAATAATGTCATCAGAATCAATTCATTTCGCAAATTTATTAGTTATTGCCTTTAAAATTTAACCAAAAATTATCACTTGTAACTGTAAATATTTCATTTTCTCTACGTATATGGATTTAAAAGTGACCTTGCTACGCCACTGCATTAACACTATAAATATTTAATCTTGAGTTTTTTGATCCGGCCAATTTTTCAATTTTACACTCGGGTAGTAAAGGGCGGGATTTAAATTTTAGAGAGGGCCTAGAAATTCGTAAGGCCATAAAACGGGGGAAAAACGTTGTAAATGAGTGCGAAGACATCTGGCACTCCCCCATCCTCACTGCCATTACTACCTGATTTTGTATATAACTCTGTAAAAATATATTTTTTGTACATTATTCCTTGAGAATGACGATAAGTCGAAACTAGTTGGATAATAAAGAAATTCGTGAAACAAACCAAGTGCCTTTAATTCAAATTCAAATATTTAATCTTGAGTACTAAAATATTATTAAAGATTATGTATAAACTGCCTAAATTCAAAGCAGCATTAGAATTAACACATTTGAACCCGTAACTATTTTTTTCTTTAAAACAGTTTTTCTTGAAATATCTAATAATTTGCAAAAATCTATTATTGGTTATAACATTCTTAAAAGAATGTGTTGTGGCCGAAAATATTTCATTTTTAACTGTAAATTTAAAATTATATTTAAATCTATGTATGTTAAATGCTGATTATTCTGCACATCTATATTTCTGAGCAAGTAATAACTTTAAAACTTTATTCTTTACAGTGCCTGTTAAATCAACTACTTCGAAAGTATCAAATCACAAGTCAATCCTCAATTTAGATGAGAGAGTGAGAGGACCCCTAGCGTTCGTGATGAAATGCAAAATCGAACGACTTCCTGTTAAAGTGAGTATAGCTTTTATGTTATCATTGCGAGGAAGAAGCGAAACATTTTCATTTTGAAGAGTTGTTAACATAAAACTGTATACCAATAATCATAAATAAAACCACTAGAGGTTTATTTTTTCAAGCAAAAATTGAATGTATATTTCACGAAAATTTGGAGAAGTCCCAACGAGACTACATTTTTGCAGAAAGTCGATATCAATTTCAATTCGTTTTTATATTTGTAAATATTCTGAAAACTATTGGCAAATTCAGTTTTTATTTATATTTCACGAACATTTTGTTGTTTATTAATTTAACGAGAGCAAAGTTGGTGACTTTGTTAGAGTTAAATTTGCTAAAAACAACAAAGTTTCAGTAAACTATTAAAAATAAAACTTGAGTGGTTTTCGTCATGATTATTTTACCAAAATACGTTCCTGGCACATTTGCACTCAATATCCTTAGATGGACCGAACCTAATTTTGAAGTTAAATTAAATATTATGTTATTCTTAAATAGTTTGGGTACCATAAGCTCGTATTAATAGGTATTGCAGAAAAATGTAAACTGCTTTGAAAATTCTAAAGTTTAAGTGTTTTGTGGTATAGAACATCAACATTTTCTTTAATTCCTTCCCCATTTCTCTATTATTGTTATCAAAGCAAGCCATCTTAATTAATTTTATTCGTAAAACAAACGCTGTCAGCTTTTGACGTTTCAATTTGATGTTTGTGTGAGTTGAGTTACTATGATAAACTGTAAAGCCTGTATTAGACGACACTATTTTCTTGTACAAGAAAATAATGTACTATTTTCTATCATGGTGTACTAAATAGAACATGTCCTGGTTCCATTATACAAAACTGTACAAGATTCGCGTTTAGTCATATTTTGTGTGTTACACCATGATAGAAAATTTTTATTTTATTTATTTATTTATTCATATTCAACGGGAAACCCCTTTTACAAAAACAAGTTAATGCTTAAATATATCATGTATAAACTATACTAAATTTAAAATACACAATGTAGACAATCTAGATAGTAATGCAATGTATTTGAAATAAATCTAAAACTAAAACTAAATAATTATACTAAGCTCACTAAAAAGCAGTTATTTTTTATTGTATTAAACACCGAAATCATGCAAAAAACAAAAAATTAACAACACTAATCAAACAATAAATATGAATTATCGCACAGTTTATCGGCTATTTGTTAAAAACCTCTAAGTGGGTTAGATGATTCTTAAATGTAACTAAATTGGATCCGAATAACGATATAAATTCCGTGTCCAAACTATTCGCAGCTCGCATCATCCTTGCAATGGGATTATTATGACCATAATTAGATGAAAACGTCCTCAGGCGAAAAATTGGGTTAGACCTTAGACTACGATCATGGCAGGGTACGTAGAAGTCAAGCATGGATAAAATCTCTGGACAATCAATCGCTCCGTTTACAATTTTATGTAGATAAATTAAGTCGTTAATTGTGCGACGATCTTCTAGGGTTTTCATTTTTAATTCAGCCATTATATCTGAATAAGAGCCAAGTGAATGGTATTTAACCAACTTGTACTCCATCGTACGAAAGAACTTCTTTTGTATGGTTTCTAATCTGTTGGTGAGACCCGATGTATGCGGTGACCAAATTATTGATGCGTATTCCAAGTTAGAACGAACCATAGAACAATATAAAGTTTTCAAACACGATGGACTCAGAATTCTACATACTCTCCACACGAAACCCCACATCTTTAATGATTTGTTGCATATATTAGTTATATGAGATATAAAAGATAACTTGCTGTCGAAAATAACACCCAAATCTTTCATTTTATTCACTTCGGGAATGATATTTTGACCAATTCTATAAGAATAATTAATAACTGAATGCTTCCGAGAGAATGAAATTTTAGTACACTTATTAATATTTAAATAAAGCTTGTTATTCAAGCACCAGTCATGAATTTTATCCAAATCTTCTTGTAAATATTTACAGTCTTCTAAGGTGTTAATAATTCTAAATATTTTTATATCATCTGCATATAAAAGTATTTCGCTATTGCAAATGCTTCGTTCAATATCATTAATGAATAATAAAAACAAAATTGGCCCCAAATGTGTTCCTTGTGGGACCCCCGAAGTAACAGATATAGGTTTTGATATAAAGTTATTGATTTTTACCATTTGTGTTCTATTATTCAAAAAATCAGCGAGCCATCCAATCGTAAGTGCATTAAACCCAAGTAATACTAATTTCTCTAATAAGATAGAGTGATCTACTCTATCAAAAGCCTTCGAAAAATCTAGATAAATGGAATCTACTTGATAGTTATCATGAAAAGCGTTAACTAAGTATTGGTGGTAACATAGCAAATTTGTGGCTGTCGATCGATTGGATATAAAGCCATGTTGTTTATTAGAGAGAACGGATTTAGCCATCCAGTAAATCTGATTGCAAACCAATTTATCTAGAATTTTTGAAATAGGAGACTGAAGGCAAACACCTCTATAATTAGAAATCATATTACGATCACCAGATTTATAAATTGGGTTAATAAAGCTCATCTTCCACATTGATGGAAATACTCCAGAAGATAAAGATTTAGAAAAGATATCAAATAAGGGGCTACAAAGTGAGTAAATGCAATTTAACAGAATATAAGTTGAGATTCCATCAGGACCTGGGGCCTTGCTTACTTTCAGATGTAAGATTTCATTAAATATATCTTCCATAGATAATGAAAGAGTGCTGCTACCAATTGCGTATTTAGAAGGTGAATTAATATTATTTGGACTATTATCCGTCGCATAGACTGTAGTAAAATAATCAGCAAACAAATCAGCGATCTGTTTAACATCGGAACCTTTTCTAGAATCCAAATGCATTAATTTTGGTATACCGTTATCATTTTTTAAGTCCTTAACATAATTCCAAAAGTATTTAGGATTGGAATTGAGCTTTGATTCAACATTAGCTATGTAGTTATGGTAAAGAAAATAGTATACTATTTTCTATCATGGTGTAACACACAAAATATGACTAAACGCGAATCTTGTACAGTTTTGTATAATGGAACCAGGACATGATCTATTTAGTACACCATGATAGAAAATAGTACATTATTTTCTTGTATCGTCTAATACAAGCTTGAAAGAAGAAGACTTTTTCCATTTTTTTAAATGTTCACGCTCTACACATGGAAACCATGAAGTATCCATTTATTTAAACTTCATGGTTCCCACTTGTAGACTATAAAAATTTAAAAAAATGGAAAAAGTCTTCTTCTTCTTCTTTCGAATCCATTAGACGCCACGCGAACCATGTAGTTTTCGCATTTATTAAAACATGTCACATAGTGCAAATTCGGCCAATTTTCTTGTTTCTCCATACTTTAAGTACAATAATTAAGATATAATTTTTATTAATAATACAATGCATTTTGCACTTTTTGCATAAGTAAACATAATTGAAAACTATTACAGCATATTACAAAATAATTTCCACTTTCTCCGAATCCGAAGTTTCCACTTATGATGATAAACACTTCCTATCCAGAAAGAAAACGCATTTACACACACCGTCTGGTTCAAGCAGAGTCATCGACATCTGCTGGTTTAGAGAAAGAAAGTGCATCGCGTTTTCCAGTGCAAAACGATTGCATATTAGAAATTGATTGCACGTTCACTTTCTTTCGTGGGAGAAAGTCCGTTTTGTACGGGTTCACGGTAGCCGGTAAAACTCTTGAATAATAGATATTATATTTTTAATTGTGGAATTAACGAAAACGAAAGTGACTGCGTTATTCTTTCGCCGTGATTATTTCCATTTCTGGCTTTTGCTTCCATTCTTCCCAGAGGCTTTGTAATTGGTCTCGTCGACGTGCGGCGTGAGATAATTGAATGTGTTTGAGTCTAAAGAAGCTATTAGATGGTATCTTTGATGTGTGCTGATGGGGACTGATTGTTGGATTGTCATTTTGTTGCTACGAGGAAGTTTTTAGACATCTTTTTCTCCTTACTGCTATTTATAATGCTCTTTAGGAAACAGAGAGCGAACAGAGTTTTGTGTTACGAAGATCTGTTGATTGATTGCAGAAAAGTTGAGTAATATTATTTAATGAAAGCTACTGTAAGCTAACCATGCATGTCTCTCGAGCTAAATTGATATTCATGTTACTGAGTGAGATTACATAAATCACACGAAGACCCTCTTTAACAACATTTTCAGGCGTTATTAAATGGAAAGATTTGACAGTTTTCTTGTGTATTCTCATCAATACAGTGAACTTTTCTTTCTAGATGCATCTCATGATAAATTTAAAACTTTAACGAGTGTTTCCACTCCTTGATTAAGCATGAAGTAAAATTTCGAGTTTAGAAAAGCCTTAAAATTTGGTTTGGTCGCTCCGCGAAGCGGAGCGACCAAACCAAATTTTCAGGCTTTTCTAAACTCGAAATTTTACTTCATGCGCCACGCGTATAAAACATTGATTTCTTGTGAAGTTTATAATATACATTTATTAATTAATTTTAAATTAACCACTTCAATAAGTATAGTTTTAATTAGGCAACAGTAAATAAAAATAAAATAAATTCACTGGGAAAGTTTTTTGAGAAATTCTCATCCCTTGCTCATGCTCAAGAATGTTGCAAATGTTAACGAAATACGGTAAATTACTAGTAGAAATTACCGACGTATATTACCACTAACATCACTATATATTACCGTAATATACCTTAATTTACGGTAAATTACCTCTGGGAATTACCGACGTAAATTACCACTAACATCACTATATATTTAAAAGAAAAACTCCCTGTAATATGAATCAAATGTATATTTCTTTTTAGAATACGATTCTTAAAACAGATTTTGTATCAATATTTTTATTAGGAAACTCTTATCAAGCCATTCAGCGCCACTGACATTATTAATTATTAATTAAATTACTTAAGAAGTTAATTTGATACATTGTATTATTTAACCAGACTTGAGAATGTGTGAAGATAAATTTAAATATTTTGTTATTCAAATATTTCGATTATAACTCATTTAAAAAAAAATGTGTTTAGTGTATTTCCAACTTCGCAATATTTGAGTGTTTTTACGCGTGGCGCATGAAGTAAAATTTTGAGTTTAGAAAAGCCTGAAAATTTGGTTTGGCCGCTCCGCTTCGCGGAGCGACCAAACCAAATTTTCAGGCTTTTCTAAACTCAAAATTTTACTTCATGCTTAATCTGGAAGTGGAAACAGTCGTTCGAAACTTCAAATTTATCGTTTTTATAAAAGCGACGAATGCCTGAAAATTTACAGCCTATAAATTAGGTATATCTAAAAAAATAAATCCCCAGTTTGAAATACAATAAGTCATTTATAAAAATCATAATTAGAAGTGCAGAATTTAATCTAAAATCAACTTTCAGAGTTAACTTTCTATTTGCTCAGCCTTTCATGGGTTAAAGAAATGTTTTCAGTGCTAATACTCATTTTTCTTATTCTATTTTAATTACCTTGGAAAATATAAGCCCAAGAACTGTAACGACACGCTAAGATGATTTCTTAATACGCGAAAAAGTCAATTTCCTAATATTTTCCTCACCGAAGTTCAAGGTGATTGTTTATGGTCAGACAGTTGTGTAAAAGTGCGCACCAGAAATCCTCCGAATTTCTTTAGGATACTTCACCTTCACCGACAAAAGCGGCCGAAAAGCGGGTCAATGTTAAGAAGTCTTAATTAATTGCCAGCTCGCGAGCTGTTCACTTTCGCGTCTGCGTCTGCCACCTGCGCGAAAAAATCGCCAGAAAAAAAAGACCAACTTGAATTAAGCATTCACGTTGGCAACCGTTTTTATAATTAATGCCACATTGTGCTGTTAGCCGTTTTACAAATTGTTATCGTGAGAACTTTCGCCAACAGGTTTATTATCGTGCGTGTGTTGTTATTTTTTTTTGTAACACTTTTGGTTTCGAATTCAATTTGTGTAATGAGAAGGTGTTGGAAAATTGTTTAAAAGTGATGACTAGGCGTTTTTGATTTAATAATTAAAGTCAAGAATAATTAATTTTTATATGATATTTAGAATTTTTTTCGCCACGAATGTACGGTTTCACCAACTTAATTAAATCTTATACGTTCATTAAATGTATTTATCGATTGGAATAAACATATTCCATGTCATAAACATAAATGTCACGTGAAATTATAAATTTTTTGACATGTGTGTAACTAATACTATATTTTAATCGATGAATAACTATTGGTCAATTAAACAATTACTTATTGAAAATTAAAAGTGCGATTCTTTTCGCAATCTACAACAAGTTAGTCTTACAAAGACTATATCAAACACTCATTGAAGCAACTACTTCCCGGGCTAATACCCCGACGGACATTGAATTATACAACAAGTGTTTGCTGTTACATATAATATAATTCAATGTCCGTCGGGGTATTAGCCCGGGAAGTAGTTGTTTCAATCAGTGTTTGATATAGTCTTTGTAAGACTAACTTGTTGTAGATTGCGAAAAGAATCGCACTTTTAATGTTTGAAGTATTCTGCAACCAAGAATTGGCAATTTCATTTATAATTACTTATTGCCTAAAACAATAAATTTCTGTAATATTAGTGACCAAAAGAGATATAATACTGAGAATATAACTCAAGCGTCACATGGCTACATTCCCTCCTATCAATTATTGGTCAATTAAACTCACATTCACCAACGTGAGTTTAATTGACCAATAGTTATTTATCGATTAACGCGGCATAAGATTTTTTTTTGTACCAACTCATATTAAAATGATCATATAAAAACATTTGTATATATTCTGGTACCCAACTGTTACGAATGTTACCAGTTTTGATAAAAAAAGAATCGAAACCTATTATGTGTTATTAAGACTAAACAATCGTTGATTACAGATTAAATATATGACTCCAATACTAATTCATTAATTAAACACGGATTTAAAGTAATGTTTACATACGCCATATGTGTTTTTGGGCATCACTTCAAATTAGTGTTTAATTGACGACTAACATGACCGATCAGGGAGCTAGTATCGCACCTACCGAGAAAAAAGTACTGTCTATCAGCTGTTCTGGCCATTTTCAGTAGTTAATGCAACACCAATACAACACAACCTACAATTCCATGCCTGAGTTTGGAAATCTATTGATGCTAAGTTCACTATTTCGACCTACTACAAAAATGTACTTCTATAAGCAACAGTTTGCCAGCGATTTTGCACTATTTGGGATTAATTTCAACATTATATGAGACAAATAAAGCCCAATACTAAATTCAACATGCACGCACCTGTTTGCAGCAATACTCGTTTCTTGAATATTTTTTCCTGCCCACAGGTGGCGTAGCCGAACGCGTTAGTTGTCAATACGCCTAATATTGATAAAATGAACGTAGCAACATCGTATTTTCATGTGTTCCAACTTCACTCTAACTAAATTTGATGTAAATTAGAGGTTATATTACACTGGTCCTGTTAGTGTTTGGTAAAATGTATTTCATCTGCTAAATTATTTGATTGAACTTTGATTCGAACAAGTGTTTCCAGTCCTTAATTAAGCATGAAGTAAAATTTCGAGTTTAGAAAAGCCTGAAAATTTGGTTTGGTCGCGTAGCGCGAAGCGCGGAGCGACCAAACCAAATTTTCAGGCTTTTCTAAACTCGAAATTTTACTTCATGCGCCACCCGTATAAAACACTGATTTACAGTGAAGTTATAAATATACTGCTTAGTTTGATCTCTATTGTACAAATATTATATACTAAACAGGGTGGCGTTATCGCAGACTATCTTTGTTCACGTTAAAGATAGAAAAAAAGTTTCTTCACAAAAGTTGCTTGGTTTTAAGAGCTGCATAACCTAAAAATATGTTTATGTTACAGGGTTCGCCGTAAAGACAGTAGAGGATGCAACTTATTTATTTTAAATGGACCACCCTGTATATTATTTGGTTTTTAAATCATTCATGAAAATTTAGTGTCGTTTTAATAAAAACAATCGTTTCAAGTTGTACTGTTTCGAAGTTATTTGACATTTATGGATAAAAATCACGTTTACAGTGGTTTCGTAAATATCTCCGAAAGTAAATAAGATAGAGAGAGTTACGGTTTTCGCCATTCTCTTGAGAAAAGATGGCGCTATCGGTTTCACTATACAGTTGTTGCGCTTATGTTATGTGGCTGCGAAATAAAAATAGTTGAATTTACAAATTTTCAATCAAGGGTAATTTTATTTTTTTAAATAGAACGGTATAATTTTTTTAACACCAACTCAAAATGCAATTTTAATTTCGATTCGGTTTATCATTTTAATCCGTAACGTTCAAGTTTTTAAGATAATTGTATTACGCTTACAGATACAAAATTCTTAATAACATCGAAAGAGAATTTTATTTTGAGTCGATTGATGAGAAAAAACTATATTTATTATTCCATTTAAAAAAATCAAGTTACCCTTGAATCGTAACAACTTTATAATGGATTCGCTAGCGCCCTCTATTCTCAAAAGAATGGTGAAAACTGCAACTCTCTATCTGATTTAGTACTAAAGATATTTTAGCTTTATAAAACCACTGCAAACGTCATTTTTCTCGGTTAATTTCAAATATTTCCGAAACGGTACGACTTAGGCCGTATGTTTTGATCAATATGACAAGCAATTTTTATGAGGAATTTAGAGACCAAATAATATACAGGGTGATCCATTTAAAATAAGCAAGTTGCATTCTGTACTGTTTTCATGGCGCATCCTGTATTCATAAAAATATGTTAAGGTTATTATGCAGCTCTTTAAGTCTAGCAACTTTGGCGAAGAAACGTTTTATCTATCTTTAACAAGAGCTGGGATATCCTCCGAGAACGCACTAATGTGACACCCTGTATACCCAAATCTTGGGCTTTCAGTCCAATCTTGGAACAATTTTCTTTGTGATAAAGAAGTATAATTAAAGGAAAAAATGTGAGAGCAAACTGCTCCTAAAAGCGCTTAAATTTTGGAAAAAAAAATGTGCACTAAATAAACGTCTGTAATGTTAATTAACATAAGATCAAATTTAAGCAGTATATTTCGAACTTCACTTGAAATCAGCGTTTTGTACGCGTGGCGCATGAAGTAAAATTTCGAGTTTAGAAAAGCCTGAAAATTTGGATTTGCCGGGGCGCGACTCGCTTCGCTCGTGCGCCCCGGCAAATCCAAATTTTCAGGCTTTTCTAAACTCGAAATTTTACTTCATGCTTAATCAAGGAGTGGAAACGCTCGTTAGAAGCTTCGAATTAACCTCTCTTATAAAAACAACGAATTTACTAAACGTTGTAGTTATCTGGATAAGTATACATAAAAGACAATTTTCTTGTATGGGACACAATTTTTTACCGGGTGTTGATTTATACCGGGTGTTGATTCGATCACCTATACATAGAGAGACCTCTAAATAGCCGTAATCACGTGCTGTAAATTCCCATATTATTTTGTTATATCCGGCTTGAGGCTAATTTATTAAAATTTCGTATATTTCAAAAATTGGGTAAAAATAGTAAACGACGTCGAATTTTAACCAAATAGCAACCAAAATTAGTGGGATTTTTTTATCTTTTCTTTACTCTTGTACGTTTTTTCTAAAATTATCCTGGAAGCAGGAAAATGCGTAAATGCGATTTTACATGTTAAATCCTGATCGAATCAACACTTTGTAGATTAATTATTTTATGTGTATTTTTATGAAATAAGGAAGTATTATTATTATTATGTTATTAATATATCGTATTAATGTACTTTTTAATTTTATAGTTTGTTATTTCGGCGAACGATAAACGTGTGGCCTTGTTATTCCATTTTTGGGAAGGTGGTACTACTAAGTTTCGGCAAGGTCGTCTACCTCTCCTCGCTTTGCAAACTATTAATTATACTTTTGCTTTTCGTTATTTTTTGTTAGAATACGTGAGATGATTCGGCATCAATGATATTATTATGCCATGATTGTAGATTTTTTTTGCATTTGATCAAGGACGGACGCCAATGGCAGAAAATTACTAATTGACCGATCAATGAATAAATCGAATTTTGAAAGAATAATTTAATGACATACCACATATTTGCTATTTAAAAATATATGTAGGTTCTCTAAACTGAGTGCAAATAGCATGAAAGCGTAAAGGTAATTTTTGAATACCATTCAGCAAATCAACTAAATTTCAAGCAAAATACACGTCATTGACGTGGATTCCACGTCTAATCGACGTGAAATAGACGTGCATCCATCGATTTTTTGTGATTTCTGTCAGTTAGAACTCACCTAAAAGTTAAATCTAATCCAAGTAGCTTGGAATGAAAACACTAACTTTCTTTACAATATTTTTTATTTTTGCTAGGTACATTTCGAGTACTATGTACTCATTATCAATAGCATCAGTAAGCTATTGCTAATGTGTACATAGTATTCGAAATGTACATCTAGCAAAAATAAAAAATATTGTGTAACAAGTGTTAGTGTTTTTATTCCAGGTTAGTTGAAATCTTTACGTAACTCGAAGAAAACATATTTCTAAAATCCCAGTAGAATTGAATTGTACTAAGTTAATTTTTGAATACTAAGCAACAAATCGACTAAATTTTAAGTAAAATACACGTCATTGACGTGGATACCACGTCCAATCGACGTGAAATAGACATGTTACCATCGATTTTATGTTAATTTGAACTCAGCTGAAAGTTTAGCCCAATCCCAGTAGTGCTGAGTGTACTTAGTTCATATCTGTATACTATGCAGCAAATCGTCTAAACTTCAAGTATAATATACGTGAATTCTCCGTGCATTCGATGTGAATGCGATTTTCGTACAACTTACATTCTACTTTGAGTTTAACCCAATTGAAATTTGTATGTAACTGTCTTCTTAAAAATGTCCATGAATCCAAATGAGTGTTTATAAATTAGAATAGAAATATCCACTTGTTTTTTTTTTTTTGCAACGATTAACGTGCTAAAGTAGACGGTGTCTATTTTTAGCTTGCACATGGAACAACTACGTCAAATATTAATTAATGAAATAAAATGTTTCAAATTTCTGTAGCGTTATACATTTATGCACAGCTAACTTCTGACTTGGGAGTTTTTGAACATTCTTTATTTCTACTTTATCGAAAATCATAAATACTTTTGCTTTTAAACAAGCTATTTTTCTAATTGTTAATATTTGAATATCAATAATTGTATTTATCTTGTAGGCAAATAAAGAATCAATTGCGATAAAAACAATTAATTATTGCCTAAAACAATGAATTTCTGTAATAGTTAGTGTTAGTGACCAAAAGAGATATATACTTCATTATTCTAAAATTTTTAGATTTTGCAGTGGTTGGTATAATAAATATTTGTAAGTATATTATAATTAAAGGAATATTATGAAAATCATATTTATTTCAGATGATAAAGAGTGATTCTTTACTTCGTCCAAACTGTAAACTCAAATGAAACAGCAACCAAATTAGATATCGTAATTTTTTAAACATATTGCGAAAAAATATCCGCCGCGGCTATTTCTGACAAAGCGCATGCGGTTAATTGAATTTCCAACCACTTTTTCAAGCAATTGGGGTCTTATGTTCGCATCTGTCTGAGTTATATTTGCTTCCAAGGCATCAATCTTTGCTGGTTTATTAGCTTAGACCATAGGTTTTCAAACTTATTTTTCCCATCGCCTTCTTTGAGAATTTTTTTTGTTCTAAAGCCCCCTCATTTTTTTTTACTTACCATCTGTCGCAAATCTGAAACATCAACTGCTACGATTATATTTAAACGTGTAATATTAATATTCTCTGGGTTTTCTACTGCCCCTCTGAAAGTCTTAAACGCCTACAAGGAGGCTTTATTGACCACGTTGAGAACCTATGGCTTAAACGAAAGAAAATTAACTTCGTCGCGAATTTACCGATTTAGTATAGATATTGGTATATACATGTATGTGTGTAGTGTATACAAGGTGGCCAGAAAAGGTGTGATAATCTTCAGGTAGAGTGGTTCATTGATTAATTGCAAGCAGAAAATTTAAGTAAAAAAATATTGTATTGTGGCTTATAACTCCTCACGAGCCAATTTAAAGAAATGTAAATTTGGCAACAATGGATCAAACAAGTGTTTAATTTAATCACCTATGTCATTTAAATTTTACAAATGTGTAATTGATTGTAAGTTCTATTGATTTTTTCCAAAATAATACAAAATAACACTAATTTCCAGAGATACGTTTAATATTTTAACGACCTCGTGAGATGTTACGAGGAAGAATACAATATTTTTTTATTTAGATTTTTTATCCAAAATTAATCAACGAATCACACTACCTGAAGATTATCACACCTTTTCTGGCCACCTTGTATATGTAGGTATATTTAGTGTGTATATGTATATATTTGTATTATTACGTTATTATTAAGTTTAAAAACTAGGATTAGCAATTATTTTTAATACCATTGACGCTAATTTCATCTTGTATTTTGTACATTCTGAAAATAAAGATATATTGTTATTATTATTATTATTATAAAACTTTGTGGTCAAATCCTGAGTTCAATTGCAATTGATTTTGAGCACATTTAGCGAACGTACGACGTAAACAATGGTAAGGCGTTAAACAAAGATTTTTACGCGAAATTGTCCACATAGTCGAATATCAGAAGCTAACTTCCTGCGAACGTGGACAAATTGACAAACTTAGTCTTCATCAACACTGCCAGCAACAGCGGCGATATTTTCTTGGGAACGCTCAGTTTTTTGGTGTTGCTTTGGTTTTAATATTGAGCAGTATAAAATTCATTTTAAATTAATCGATAATTTGGTCAATATATCGCTCGGTTGGGCGATTTTTTGGTCACTAAAATTCGCGAAGTGCTTTATGAGTTTGGCGCAGAAACCGCTAGTTTTGATAAATAATTTTGACAATTTACAAGCGTTGCGCTGATGTAAAAAGTTCCATGATAATTTAACAGACTACACTGAATAATTTTGACACTAGAAGCATTCAAACTCAAACTTCGTTTGACTGTCATCCCAATCGGAAGTTCGGGCACACTAAATAATCCTTTATTATGGTGAATGCGCCGGGCCAATCGTGATAAACAGATTAGTATTTTAATAAATAGTATATCTATTACAAAAGAAAACTAATTGTTGAAATGAAATGCATTAATTGATTTTACAATCTAATTATTATCTTTAAACATTTTTCATAATTGTATAGTAGCTTTTTTAGCATTAAACAAAAATATTCAAATTATTATTTATTTAATTGATGAGGCGGATACATGATGATACTCCATAATACTATTTGAAATAAAACAACACAGTTGGGAGGGTTTCACTTTAATTTTTGAACACTGCAACATGTTTCACCACACAGTGGCTTCATCAGGCAGATGAAATAATATTTCATCTGCCTGATGAAGCCACTGTGTGGTGAAACATGTTGCAGTGTTCAACAAATAAAGTGAAACCCTCCCAACTGTGTTGTTTTATTTAATAATAATAATAATAATAATAATAATAATAATAATAATAATAATAATAAATTGTTTATTTGCATACTCAGTTTAGATACAGAACAAATACAAACTAAAACATTATACTACCGAGCAACAAAAGCGAAACTAGATCAGCTTGTGTATCAAACGTTAGTCTGATATTGCTGTTACTTCCTCTAGTTCGCATAATAATAATAATAGTAATATAAATAAATCAGAAATAATACCTTATAAATTAAAAACAAATTCTAACAATAATAAATAATAACGTAATTTTTAATATTAAACAGTAATATAGTAATTAGTGCTAACAAAACGAGAACAAAAACAATACAAAAAAATACATAGAAACAAAAAAAAATTAAAAAATAATTCTTAAATAAATAGAGAAGTGGATACGGATCGTAAATAAAATAGTCAATTGATTTGCTGGTGAAATAGCAACTTTTTTAAATTAGTCTTAAACGGGTAGAAGGTCGATTGTAAAAAATTATATTTATTATAATAGTTTGAGATGTTATAACTGAAACTCCTTTTATATAACTCTTTTCGGTGTGAAGGTATAGTTAGGGCGTCCTTCCGACGAACATTGATGTTATGAACATCTGATCGAAACCTCAATTTCTTATGTAAATATGGAGGAGTTTTAGTTAAAACAATTTTCAAATACAAATTATTATTGATACTCATACTTTTTAAATAAATAAACCCTTTAACAACTAAATATATACATACATGTTTTACCAAAGATTTATTGAATATAATACATTGTTTTAATTTTTTTAAATTAAATAAAACAGTATTTTCTAAATTGTACAGGGAGTTTTTCTTTTAAGTATACAATTCCAATTACAGCGTATATGTATGCTTTGAACCTTTAGATATTCGTTGTTGTTTAAAAGAGTTCATTTTAAAGCTTAAAACGAGTGTTTTCCACTCCCAGATTAAGCATGATATAAAATTTCGAGTTTAGAAAAACCTTAAAATTTGGTTTGGTCTAAACATGCATATACACGAACTTAAAATATACTTACTGACATTACGAACGAATTTGTCTTTTTACATATGGATAAGCTGTGATTTTTTTGACATTCGTCGTTTTTTTTAAGTTTTGTATTTAAAGTTTTTAACGAGTGTTTTCCACTCCCAGATTAAGCATGAAGTAAAATTTCGAGTTTAGAAAAGCCTGAAAATTTGGTTTGGTCACGTAGCGCGAAGCGCGGAGGGACCAAACCAAATTTTCAGGCTTTTCTAAACTCGAAATTTTACTTCATGCGCCACGCGTATTAAACACTGACATATTGAGAAATTAAATATATTCTTATTTAGTAGTATATTTTTAATCATGCTTTCCAAGTTTATTTTTAACACTAATTTAGCAGTATATTTTCTGCAAAGAAGTGAATATATAAATATTTTTAATTTCTCAGTATTTTAGTGTTTTTACACGTGGCGCATGAAGTAAAATTTCGAGTTTAGAAAAGCCTGAAAATTTGGTTTGGTCCCTCCGCGCTTCGCGCTACGTGACCAAACCAAATTTTCAGGCTTTTCTAAACTCGAAATTTTACTTCATGCTTAATCTGGGAGTGGAAAACACTCGTTAAAAACTTCAAATACAAAACTTAAAAAAAACGACGAAGGTTTAATTTTAACACTAATTTAGCAGTATATTTTCTGCAAAGAAATGAATATATAAATATTTTTAATTTCTCAATATTTTAGTGTTTTTACGCGTGGCGCATGAAGTAAAATTTCGAGTTTAGAAAAGCCTGAAAATTTGGTTTGGTCCCTCCGCGCTTCGCGCTACGTGACCAAACCAAATTTTCAGGCTTTTCTAAACTCGAAATTTTACTTCATGCTTAATCTGGGAGTGGAAAACACTCGTTAAAAACTTCAAATACAAAACTTAAAAAAAACGACGAAAGTTTAATTTTAACACTAATTTAGCAGTATATTTTCTGCAATAAAATAAATATATAAATATTTTTAATTTTTCAATATTTTAGTGTTAGCAGTATATTTTCTGCAAAGAAATGAATATATAAATATTTTTAATTGCTCAATATTTTAGTGTTTTTACGCGTGGCGCATGAAGTAAAATTTCGAGTTTAGAAAAGCCTGAAAATTTGGTTTGGTCCCTCCGCGCTTCGCGCTACGTGACCAAACCAAATTTTCAGGCTTTTCTAAACTCGAAATTTTACTTCATGCTTAATCTGAGAGTGGAAAACACTCGTTGAAAACTTCAAATCCAAAACTTAAAAAAAACGACGAATGTCAAAAAATTCACAGCTTATCCATATGTAAAAAGACAAATTCATTCGTAATGTCAGTAAGTATATTTTAAGTTCGTGTATATGCATGTTTAGAGTTACTTAAAATTAATAGCATTTATTCCAGGTATGTATCTAGTTATTATTGTAAACTATGACCCGTGTAAAATCTAATTGTGGAATCTCTTAAAATTATTACGGCAATCTCTCTTAGCTGTGTTGAGCTTAACATTTGTGTACATTAGCTTTATCTGCATCGGAAGGGAGTCTCAGTAACGCACTCGCCTGAATACTTAAACAGATATTGTTTCGTACGAAGATTGCATTTTAATGTATATCCATACAACGGTTCAGTGTTGTTAGAACTTTAGGCACGTTTCAGAAAATAATAACTTTATTTAAGTCAAAATTCTTCTGTTATCCTGTGTATTTATTATGAGTATTACACACTCCGTGAAATAATTACTTTAAATTAAGACCTAAGATTACATAACAAAGGAACAAATACGGATTTTATATTTCATTTTATACGAACATTGGGCACTATGATTTCTCCTTCGTTAAAGCTTTTGATTACTTAATAATTCATTAAAATGAGTAAAAACATATCAAAATTTTTGTATGATAAAAACAAACAAAAACAAAAAACAAAATTAACCACTTTCTCTAACTTAACTGAAGAGGAAATCATACGGACCATTGTTGTAATTTTATATACTATAAAGATTTCTATTTATTCGTTCCTTCTTTATGTAATCTAATAAATCTACCATTTTTTGTTATTGTATCAATTTGTATTTAATATTTGCTTTTAAAATAAAAACATTAATTATTACAAAAGTTCAAATTGTGTATTCTAAACTAAACCAAGATCTTTGTTTCCTTTCATTTGTACCTTACGTTTATTTTAAGATAGAATACGCGAGTTTTATTTTTGTCTCTTGTAATTTATGCATTCTTTTTGTTGTTGTAAACATAAGCGAAAATCTACGATTATTTGTGTGTAGTGTAAAATGTGGCCATGGCGATGGCCATGATATTAGCCCGCGCGTTTCAATCCAAACCAGCAAATAACCTTCTATTACAATTTCCTAGTTGAGAAATAATACCAACACAAACGTAAATTTGTTAAGAGGCCATCGACGATTTTTATATTAAATTAAAAACACTGGTTGCCATTGAAACAACCGTTAACGGCATTGGGATCTTTCTTTCTTTCGATCTTTCTCTAGAAGTATATTTTTTAATGTTATAAGGACACCATTCAATTTCAAGTTAATATTACAACATTTATATACATTTTACATTGAAATATCATGAATGAATTACATGAATATTTTACATACATTATTGTGCAGACAGATTTACTGCTTTATTAATAGACGTTAGCATACAGCTTTAATACTGTACTAAGGATGATATTAACATTTTAGTGTTAATAAAATGTTTTAGTAGATTACTATTGTTAGTTTACAACTAATACTTTAATAAAATAGTACTCCTAGTTTTAAACATGAGATCCGTGTTATACATAACCTCATATGCCATATGAAAACGAATTTAAATAATTATAATGCTATGATTTATTTAAGATTTATAAATATTGATATCTAATCAGTATATTTTTTACTTCATATGAAATCCTTGTCTTATTTATACGCGTGGCGCATGAAGTAAAATTTCAAGTTTAGAAAAGCCTGAAAATTTGGTTTGGTCGCGTAGCGCTACGCGCTACGCGACCAAACCAAATTTTCAGGCTTTTCTAAACTTGAAATTTCACTTCATGCTTAATCTGGGAGTGGAATCATTCGTTTGAAGTTGATTTTAATAAAATAATTCATCTTAAGAAAGATATTTACAAACATATACAGTGTAACATAACCTCTAAACGGTTAAAATGTAATTAGAATGTAGTTCATGAAGTTGATACACATGAAAATGCTATGTTGCCACGTTCATTCTATTAATAGTTCATAACCAACTAATAACATGTAGATTTTGTTTTAATAATACGAACTGATACTAGCATAGAAATTAACTAGCATTAACTATAATGAAATTAGCAGCAATTCTATTAATAGGGCTGTTAGTGTTTTTTTCTGAGTTTGTTCTTGACTTCATAACTAATTCTTAAGTAAACAAAATAATTTGATGTTTGCGCTAATAAATATTTGAAATCAAATCAATGGTTCCTTTGCCATTTGTTTATACTTTTATACAATTAATAAAAATAGCTGTTGCTTTTCAAAAACCGTTAATGGTCTACTCTTTCTCAGCAAGTTGCTTCACAAACGTGATTTTTCTTAACCGACGGCGACAACGCGAATTTATTTATTGAAATTACAGTGCTCGGACAATGCGAGAGCTTTTAAGTGATTTGCATTTACGCCAAAGACTATGATTACGGAATAATAGATTCATCCAAGTGTGCCCACGTGATCATATTGTCTTGCAACGGCACAATGTGCCACAAATCAATTGAAATTGTGCACCTTTTGTCATAAAACTTAATCAAAGATCACACATCACAAAAACCGTGTTATTAAATACATAAACTCGTTGGTTATTCTTTAGAAACGAGAAGAATCCTTTTAAGGGTTAGTCAAAGAATTTTATTACTAAGCTTACTAAAAAAATCTATATTTCAGGAATTAAATATTTCGAGTTTAGAAAACCCTGAAAATTATAATCAAAGTTTCAGGCTTTTGCAACCTCGGAATATTTACTTTATGCTTCCAAAAGGAGTTAGAAAACACCAAACTTTGAACGCGTTTGTAAATAATATTGAAAAATAAATCAATCTACACAATTTTGCAACTTGTTGAAATTTTATTTTTATTATATTCTTTTTTATTTTAATATTTTTATTTTTTGTATTTGCAGCAATATTATTTAAACATTAAAAGTGCTATTCTTTTCGCAATCTACAACAAGTTAGTCTTACAAAGACTATATCAAACACTCATTGAAACAACTACTTCCCGGGCTAATACCCCGACGGACATTGAATTATACAACAAGTGTTTGCTGTTACATACAGTAACCTACTGCAAATGTAACAATTTGGGTCAAATTATTCAGGCCATCTATAGACGCGTTTCGAGATTTATCTCTCATCAGTATAGCTTTGCCATTCCATCTAAACAATTTGACACCTTAGACTGGCGGTCACGTTACCGTTCAAACATAAGTATAAATGAAATTACCAATTCTTGGTTGCAATATTATTTATTTAAATATTTACTATTATAAATTCGATTTGTTAATTTTTTGTAAAAGGAGATTCCGTTCAATAAAGAAACTTAAACTTTTAATTGTTTCCCTTTTATGACGTTTAACGTTGGAACAACATTAACATTTTTAACAATATTCCTACTAAAATCACGTTTTTCTAATTAGTTGTGAAAAATATTTAAATGTAAAATAATTGTTTTAGAGTTATGTAAAACTGGCATATCAGTTAAAAAAACTATAGACTTAATACGTCTGAGCTATACAAATAAAGTAACAAAGTGCTTCATTTTGTGAAAATTTGTCTTCATTTTACGATTATTTCTAATTTTTGCCTCTTCCTTTTTATTAAGCATTGTCGGTTTTATAAACTTATTTTATCAAGTTATATGAGAACCGTTATTTTAAAAACTCACTTTTATTTATTTTTTGAATTTTTTTGTTTATTCCACGACTATACATGTTCTCAACGAGCATCTTATAAAATAAAAAAAAAACTTCTTAATATACTAAACCTTATACCTAGGTGAACACTTCATTTTGATTGTATCCAAAGGCTTATAATCCCTGGGTTTTTGAGAGTCCATGTACCAACCTGAAACAAAAGTTAATTCAATTTTCCGAATTTCATTTACTAATAATTATTAAAGCAATGAGGGGTCTAAATGCTAAAACGGCAATCTTCACTTAACCTAATTTTTTAAGAATTGATATTTTGATAATTGTGTGTCAAAATGTGTATCAAAAAACAGCAATTTTTAGTTATGAATTTTTTAAGTTATAATTTCCTTAGAAAGATGAAAATCACGCTTCTTTGTATTCAACTGGAAATTTCTTAAAATCTGTTAATGGGATTTTTTCGGATTTGTACATATTTTAAAAGAATAATATTAAACTATTGTTCATAATAAATTTTGTTATAATATTTCTAAGAATTTTTAAGTTATGATTTTTTTAAGTTACAGTTTGAAGAGAATTTGACCTAAACGTTACATATACTTTAATAGAGCGTTGTAACAAATCAAATTAAATAAGATTTTAAATATTTCATTGTATAATTCAATATCCGGAGGTGTATTTGCACGGGAAGTAGTTGTTTCAATGGATATTTATCGTCTTAAATTGTCTTATTAATTAAGACACTGTTTGCATTTTCACGAATAGTTTTTTCGTAATTTTATATATTATTTCCTAAAAAGATGAAGAAAATCACACTTCTTCGTATTCAACTGAACATTTCTCAAAATCTGTAAATGGGGTATTTTCGGATTTGCACATATTTCGAAAGAGTAATATTAAATTAATGTTCATATCAAATTTCGGTATAATATTTTAAAGAATTTTTAAGTTATGATTTTTTTCAAGTTGTAGTTTCCCTCAAAAGATGAAGAAAATCACACTTTTTTGCATTCAACTGGAAATATCTTGAAATCTGTTAATAGGGTATTTTTGGATATTTAGATATTTTAAAAGAACAATATTTGAATAATGTTCACACGAAATTTCATTAATATATTTTTAAACATTTTTAAGTTATGATTTTTTTAAGTTACAGTTTCCTTAAAAAGATGAAGAAAATCACACTTCTTCGTATTCAACTGGAAATTTCTCAAAATCTCTTAATGAGGTATTTTCGGATCTGTACATATTTCAAAAGAGTAATGTTAAATTAATGTTCATATGAAATTTCGTTATAATATTTCAAAGAATTTTTTAGTTATGATTTTTTCAAGTTGTAGTTTACTTCAAAAGATGAAGAAAATCACACTTTTTGCATTCAACTGGATTTTTTTTGAAATCTGTTAACAGGGTATTTTCGGATATTTACATATTTCAAAAAAGCAATATTGGATTAATCTTCACACGAAATTTCATCAAAATATTTTTAAACATTTTTAAGTTATGACTTTTTAAGTTATAGTTTCCCTAAAAAGATAAAGAAAAACACACTTTTTCGTATTGAACTGAAAATTTCTCAAAATCTGTTAATGGGGTATTATCGGATTTTAACATTTTTTTAAAGAGCAATATATAATTAAAGTTTACACGAAATTTCATTAAAATATTTCAAAGAATTTCTAAGTTATGATTGGTTTAAGTTATAGTTTCCCTAAAAAGATAAGAAAACAACACTTTATCGCATTCAACTGGAAATTTCTCAAAATCTGTTGATGGCGTATTTTAGGATTTTTACATATTTCTAAAGAGCAATAGTTAAATAGTTAGTTAATCATAAATAATTAACACTGCTGTATCCTTTCTTCACACTTTAATAATAATAAAGTGTGAAGAAAGGATACAACAGTGTTAATTATTTATGATTATACTCTTCACGAAACTCAAAAACAAATATCGATAAGTTAGTTAATATTCACATAGAATTTCATTAAAATATGTCAAAGAATTTTGAAGTTGTGATTTTTTTTAAGTTATAGTTTCCATAAAAAGATGAAGAAAATCACACTTTTTTGTCTTCAGCTGAACATTTCTTAAAATCTGTTAATAAAGTGATTTCGGATTTGACATATTTTAAAATATCAGTAGTTAAATAATGTTCATAAAGAATTTCATTAAAATATATCAAAGAATTTTTGGGTTATGATTTTTTTCCTCTCTAAGAAGATGAAGAAAACCACACTTTATCGCACTCAACTGGAAATTTCTTAAAATCTGTTAATGGGGTATTTTCGGATTTTTACATATTTCAAGAGAACAATATTCAATTAATTCTCACACTACATTTCATTAAAATATTTTGAAGAATTTTTAAGCGATGATTTTTTTTAAATTATCATTTCTTTGAAAAGATGAAGAAAATCACACTTTTTCAAAATCTGTTGATAGGGTATTTTCAGATTTTTATATATTTCAAAAAAAAATATGTTTGATTATTTATTGTTCACACTAAATTTTATTTAAATATTCCAAAGAAAATTCAAGTTATAATTTATTCAAATTATTGTTTTCTTAAAAAGATAAAGAAAATCACACTTTTTGCATTCAACTGGAAATTAGTCAAAATCCATTTATGGGGTATTTTTGGATTTTCACATATTTCACAAGAACAATATTTGATTAACGCTCACACGAAATTTCATAAAAATATTTCAAAGAATTTTCAAGTTATGATTAAAAGCGTTCAATTTGCAACTTTAAACCAGTGTCGTCCACTCCCAGACTAAGCATGAAGTAAAATTTCGAGTTTAGAAAAGCCCCGCTTAGAAAATTTGTCAAGGGTCGCGCAGCGACCCGAGACAAATTTTCACGGGGCTTTTCTAAACTCGAAATTTTACTTCATGCGCCACGCGTATACAACGCTGATCTAAAGCGAAGTTCAAAAAACGCTGCCTTACTTCACAATATGTTAGTGTTCAATTCGCGTGGCGCATGAAGTAAAATTTCAAGTTAACACGGATGCTACGTGAAGTGAAAGGAAGTGTCGAAAAGAAAATGGGACTGTATCGTATGGACTTAATAATAATTCTGTGGCTATAAGGAAGAACGAGTTGACTCCACTTTTTGAAAAAATGAGTTTTTACCATAATTCATAATATTTTTTGATCTACTTTCATTTGACATAGAGAAATTAAACCAAACCGTTTATCATTCTGAAGTAATAATAATGAACAAGTGGCCGAATATGTTTAAATTTAGGAAAAAAACGAGTTAACTCCACCACGATACGGAAAAACCAGTTAGCTTTGCTAATAATGCACTTGTAATGATAATAATTATAAAATTATTTTATTATTTTTTACGGTTTATAAATATTGCTAAGATATGAATTTATAAACTCCATTTGCTAGAGTGAGGTAGACCAATATTTCTATTTCCAGCATAAAAATGTAAACGTAATATATCATGGACATTTTTTTAATGAATGTTTAGCTAATTGAATGCAGAATGTCCCTTAAATTTTATGGAGTACAAGTTTTTGTTGCCTAAAAAGGAGTAAATAAATGACTTGAAAAATAGCTATTTTTAGGATTTTTT
This sequence comes from Philonthus cognatus, assembly GCA_932526585.2. NCBI lineage: Eukaryota > Metazoa > Arthropoda > Insecta > Coleoptera > Staphylinidae > Philonthus > Philonthus cognatus. Next base: position 47,828,154 of record OW052247.1, on the reverse strand, counting down.
TACAAAAAAAACGAAATATCTTAATCGTTTTAAATTGGTAATATTAAAATCCCTCTAGTTTTAGGATTATTTTGATGTATTATGTAATATTGTCCCATATTCAGAACATAAATGGTGCTGGAACTAGTAATTACCAAAAACGTTAGATTTTACCCATAATAAATCGCATTGTTCCCTAATCCCAAACCAGTATTTCAGAATTTAAATTGCATTTTTCTGGAATAATTGAAAAATTGAGTTAACTCGATTTTCCTTTTAGCGTCAGAATTATAATCAAACAATTTTATTTAACATTAATTATCAATTTCTTATCGTGCATTAACTAGTTGTAGCATTTAGATGTTAATCAATACTTTACGAAAAACACTTCAAGTATTAATTATACACTTTACTTTTTGTGCAGACATACTAGATATGGTATACAGTAAATAGTATCACGTCTCGTAGTGAATTGCTCTTTAATTAGTTCTTAATAAAAGCAATGATATGCGTCTGCAGTGGCGCCAATGACTTTCAGCGCATAACAGTAATCGTGGAGAAATTGCGAACGTAATTGCCAGCTATCTGCTCTTATTACGAAACTATACTTAAGTCTTAGCTGCGTTTCCTCTTCCACATTCACGGGCCGTGTTTTCCGCTGACGATTGCTGTTACAGATTGGGAGTATCATTTGGATTTTTATTATAGAGCTGGTCTATTAAAAAAAGTGCTCTGTTCTTTAATTTTATTGCTTTTGAATTTAACAGTTGTAAAATGGATGTAAGTTTAAGTCTTATCTAATTATTGCCATTTAATTTCTTTCTTGATTAAATAAAAATAGAGCTTTGTTTAAATTATATTATTTAAACAAACCCATTAAACAGTTTTGGAATATATTATCTTATTAACCCATTAAGTGCCATTGATGCTTATACGCAACATTATCAATTTTATGTTAATTAAATTACTTAATAACTTAATTTGATATATTATATTACTTGACTTGACTTGAAAATGTATGAACAAAACGTAAATATTTTGTTATTTAAATATCATGATTATTACTCATTTAAATAAAATATTTTTAGTGTATTTCTAACTTCACAATATTTCAGTGTTTTGTACGCGTGGCGCATGAAGTAAAATTTCGAGTTTAGAAAAGCCCCGTGAAAATTTGTCTTGGGTCGCTACGCGACCCTCGACAAATTTTCTACGCGGGGCTTTTCTAAACTCGAAATGTTACTTCATGCTTAGTCTGGGAGTAGAAATAAACGTTTTAAACTTTATATTGCACGTTTTTATACAAAATCGACGAATGCCTTACATTTACAGCGTATACATTATTTATATTTAGAAGAAAAATTCATAGAATGTAATACAATAATTGATTTGTAGAACTCATATAAAGAAGTGTCGAATTTTACCTAAAATCCACTTTTAGAGTTAACTCGACCGTTAATGGGTTAATAAAAGTCAATTTATAAAATATAAATTAAATTGCCAATACACTGATCAATTTGTTTCTGCATTGGTCGATAGCCTAGACAGACTAACAAATTATTTATATGTATGTAAAGATGTTATAAAACTAATTGTAATTGTTCTCTGAATAAAAATGTACTATATTTATTTATTTATTTACGGAAAACTCCTTTAAACAAAGATAACATGTGTGTACAATATTAGATAAAAACATAATATTAAGCACATATTGTAATACATAATATAATATATAAGTAGTGTAGGTGGCAAAAAAGAAAAGACAACAGAAATATATCAATTTGTTTTTTTCTTGTATGCATGTGCGTAACCAGGATTTTGACAACCAGGCAAAACTAATTATGTATTACTTAGGTTATCTGTTTTTACATGAAGTGTCAAAACTATAGCAAAATAATGAATATCATAAAAAATAGGTAGTTTTATTTTCATAATTTAAAGCTTCTAATTTATTTATTGCGGTGTTTTATTTGATTTTTTAACACCTATTTTCCACTCCTTGATTAAACTAATTATGTAATATCTAGGTTATCAATTTTTACATAAAATGTCAAAACTATAGCAAAATAATGAATATCATAAAAAATAGGTAGTTTTATTTTCATAATTTAAAGCTTCTAATTTATTTATTTATTTATTTATTTATTAACGGAATCTCCATTTTATTGCGGTGTTTTATTTGATTTTTTAACACCTATTTTCCACTCCTTGATTAAACTAATTATGTAATATCTAGGTTATCAATTTTTACATAAAATGTCAAAACTATAGCAAAATAATGAATATCATAAAAAATAGGTAGTTTTATTTTCATAATTTAAAGCTTCTAATTTATTTATTGCGGTGTTTTATTTGATTTTTTAACACCTATTTTCCACTCCTTGATTAAACTAATTATGTAATATCTAGGTTATCAATTTTTACATGAAGTGTCAAAACTATAGCAAAATAATGAATATCATAAAAATAGGTAGTTTTATTTTCCTAATTTAAAGCTTCTAATTCATTATTGCGGTGTTTTATTTGATTTTTTAACACCTACTTTCCACTCCTTGATTAAATTTAAAGTAAATATTAATAATTAAATAAAAGTCACTTGGTTTGTTTCACTACAATTTTTTTTTATTCTCCGACTAGTTTCGACTTATCGTCATTCTCAAGTCGAAACTAGTCGGAGAGAATAAAAAAAATAGTAGTGAAACAAACCAAGTGACTTTTATTTACTTATCAATAGTGTAAACATGTTTCATCAAGTGATTAATGAGAACCAAATTGAAGATATTTAAAGTAAATATTCCGAGTTAAGAAAGGCCTGAAAATTTTCAGGCTTAGAAAAAACTCGAAATATTTACTTCATAAATATTTCTAGTTTTTTCTAAGCCTGAAAATTTGGATTATCAAATCAATCCTAATTTTCAGCCTTAAAAAAAACTTGAAATATTTATAATGTAAATATTTTAGCTTTTTCTAAGCCTGAAAATTTGAATTATCAACTCGTTCATTTACGCGTGTAAATCACTGAAGTTTATAATATGTTCTACATTTATGTCTTTGTTTCATAGCCAACTCAACTTAATTTATTATTTCAGTGCTGTATTTTCATTTAGTTTATTTGATAATACGAATAATCACTGCTGTGTAATTTTTTCTGTTCTTTTCTAAACTCGAAAAATTCACTTCATGCGCCAGGCGTACAAAACACTGATTTAGTGTGAAGTTCAAAATATGTTCTGTATCTATGTCTATGTTACATAGCCAACTTGACTTAGTTTATTATTTCAGTGTTTTATTTTTATTTAGTTTACTTGAACAAACGAATATTCAATTTAACGAATAAAGCACTAATAACCTTTCTTCACACTTTTATTTGAATTACTAAATGTACATTTCGGACACAAAGTGACCAGTGTTAATCCATTGATAATGGTCACTTTGTGTCCGAAATGTACATTTGGTAATTCAAATAAAAGTGTGAAGAAAGGTTATTAGTGCTTTATTCGTTAAATTAATTTAATCTTCACGTAACTCACAATCAATTTAAACGAATAATCACTGCTCATACATGCAAATATTAAAAAATGTATGATTTATTGATGCTAAGTATTTTTTCTGGAATAATTAGTTCTGTTCTAGATTAAAGAACTTAGATCGATGACTATTTTTATGATTGTTGATTGTACAATAAATGATAATTAATTATTATTAGTTGTACTTTTGTATGTTCTTACAAGGTATTATCAAAATTTTATCTATGCATCTTATCTTTTGACAGCACTGTGGATTATTAATATTACTCCATCGATGGTCATCATTACCCACAATGGTTATATTTATTTGCATTACTCAATTAAAATTCATCAATTGTAACTAAAAAAACAGTATTATTAAGGAAACATTTTATCACACCATCTCATTTTTGCGTTGTTTCTATCTTTACTTTATTTTTTTTGTTTAACCTTAACTCATTTTATCGAGTACAGCACCAACATTTTTTGTTTCAACAAAATTACCTTTAAAGAATAAACTAATGAAGAGAGGCACATAGTGTGTCATGTCTCCTTTTCTATACATGTTTTACAAAACGTAACATATATATTTTCTAGGAAATAATATGAAAAAAAAACTTCTTTTTTAAAAATATTCTTGGAATCATCAAATGGGCTAAGAGTGCATAAAGAATTAAAAAATTCAAAATAATAACAAAAAATTTGTATGCTTAGTTCCCATGGGGTAAGGAAACTAAGAATACTGATGTATTTTTGTATTATTTTGAATTTTTTAATTCTTTGTGCATTTTACCACATTCTAGATTATTGTTATTTTTTTTACCTTTCTTTTAATTAAATACATAAAGATATTTTTGTGTTAAAGATTCCAATTAAAATTAATTCAAGTCTATTGACTTGTTTAAAAAAAAAATGTTGTTACGGTGAATCATCGAATTCGACAAGTTAATTGTAGATTTCGAGTTTATCGAGGAAACGATAACCTCTTGTGAATTAAGCACACAACTTTTATCACAAAACTATTTATATTTTTTCGGTTCAATAGTAAACAAAGTATAAATATTTGAGGAATTTAATTTAACAAATATTTACTATTTAACACCGTTACAAAAATTATCAGATTAAATCCTACATTAATATTTTGTATTGACTAATTTTTATTTTCTGTGATTTTTAGATATTCCTTTATGTTTTTAAAAGGTTAATTTGAAGCTTTAAAAAGTGTTTTCCACTCCCAGACTGAGTATGAAGTAAAATTTCGAGTTTAGAAAAGCCCCGTGAAAATTTGTCGAGGGTCGCGCAGCGACCCGAGACAAATTTTCTGGGCTTTTCTAAACTCGAAATTTTACTTCATGCGCCACGCGTATAAAACACTAATATATTGTGAAATTTATGTATATACGAGCTTCACTTAAAATCTGATAAAATTAAAACTTAGTTAAGTAATTTTAAATTACTTTAAATGTAAGTATTTAATTATTTATTGAGTATTTAAAAGCAGAGCATGGTGCCGAGTGTACCTACATTAAAAACATCTGGAGAAAGTCAATAGACTAACTTTAGTTTTAAATTTATATTATTTATCATTCTAAATTAATGGTTAGTCTGTTAGACTTGTTTTAACAACCCTAAGATATATACAGGTTTTTCTTTAAAGTATACGTATTCAAAATTTAGATTATTTTCTATAATTCTTTAGATATTGCTTTATGTTTATAAAGTTCAATTTGAAGCTTTAAACGAGTGTTTTCCACTCCCAGACTAAGCATGAAGTAAAATTTAAAGTTTAGAAAAGCCCCGTGAAAATTTGTCGAGGGTCGCGCAGCGATCCGAGACAAATTTTCTGGGCTTTTCTAAACTCGAAATGTTACTTCATGCGCCACGCGTATAAAACACTAAATTTATGCATATTCAAACTTTACTTGAAATCTGCGTTTTATACGCGTGGCGCATGAAGTAAAATTTCGAGTTTAGAAAAGCCCAGAAAATTTGTCTCGGGTCGCTGCGCGACCCTCGACAAATTTTCACGGGGCTTTTCTAAACTTGAAATTTTACTTCATGCTTAGTCTGGGAGTGGAAAACACTCGTTTAAAGCTTCAAATTGAAATCTTTTAGAAAAATAACGAATGTCAAAAAATTTACAGCTTGTGCATGTTTACCTAAAAGAAAAATTCCCTGTGTATGTTTAATATATACCTTAATTAATAAGATAAAAAAATGTATTTTAAATTTCACTTATATTTTGGTTTTTTATTTCAACTAGTTTCGATTTTGAGTCATTCTGAAGGAGTACAAGAAATTATGACATCGAAGATCTGTGAAGCTCACACATCATGTTAGCCCTTATTGCCTAACCATATAATTTAAATTAACCTATCTTCTTATATATAATGTTTGTAAAAATATAATTTCCTGTACTCCTTGAGAATGATTCAAAGTAGAAAATTGTGTATATTTCATTTAGATTACAATGATTTGAAAAAGTAAACACTTGGTTAAATTTCACTAATATATTTTTTTTATTTCAACTAAAAAACCAAAATATTAGTGAAATTTAACCAAGTGTTTTCCTTTTCAAATCCTTGTAATTTAATTCAAATATACACAATTTAAACTTAATTTTATTTTAAGATTTGCTACATAACTAATTTTCCTTTCTTAATTAAAATATTAACTGATTCAACTAATAAACACACTTAGTAATTCATCATTATGCTAATACTCAACAAATATTTTAATTAAGTGTTAAATAACCCAACAAATGCACACACCTAGCAATTTATCAATAGCGTGTCTTAAAATTGATGTATGTATTACCTTACGTGCGTAATTGAATTTGCAACCAATTAATAAATATACACGTATCCTTCACTTTAATTAAGACGCCTAATAATAAACACGGTAGAAGGTGTGTATTTTTTTCTTCTTCTTAATATTTATCATTATGTACTAAAATTAAAACAATGGTTGTTAAGGATGGATTTGTCTGAGGGAAAGCTAATTAATCGCCGTAACGTGACTGAATATTCTGGTCGAAATGTGAGCCGAGCTTAATTGCGGCGTTTCGCAAAGGATTTCGCACGAATCGCCTTGATATTGTCTGGAAGTCAAGTTGGTCGTGTGGTAATATTCCAACAGGTGTCTATAAATAAAGGATATTTCGTTGAAGGTTTGTAAATCGACTCTTTCTCATTTCAAGTTTGGTAAAACTTTCCATAAGAAAATATTTATTTTTGGTTTAATCTTACTATTCAAAAATGGTGATGTGTCCATCATAGTACTTTCCCCCGTAAATTGCGTATTAAATCACTTTTAAAATATTTGTAGCATTATTATTTTCAAAATGTCTTCAACTTTTTGATAACTACAACTTTTATTTGAAACATTTTTCAATTGTTTCGACACATACACTGTCACACACCAATAACTAGATAAAACACACAACTTTTGAAATATCTCAAAAACTAAGAGTGCTATGACAAAAAGTAAGTGAACAATACATCTTCATTTTGTTATAATCTACAACTTTTATTTGAAAGAATTTTTTGTTTGATGAACAATACTTTCCCTTTGTATTACATACGGGGGAAAGTAAAAATGTTTTGATAGAAATCAGGGTTGTTAATATAAATTTCAATTAAAACAAACAGTTATTTTTAACAAAACGTGTTTTTTTTATTGAAACAGCGTTTAAAACATTAACAATAAAAAACATGATAAATTCAAATTCAAAACTATTTGAATTCGAGAAAATAAGCTTACGCTTCTTATAGTTTGCACACTTTAAACATAATATATAAAATTATGAAAAAACTATTCGTGAAAATGCAAACAATGTCTTAATTAATAAGACAACTTAAGACGAAAAATATCCATTGAAACAACTACTTCCCGTGCAAATGGATATTTATCGTCTTAAGTTGTCTTATTAATTAAGACATTGTTTGCATTTTCACGAATAGCTTTTTCGTAATTTTATATATTATGAATAAAAAACATGTTTCAAATGTATTTAAAACATGTTTAACATGTTTATTAGAAAAAAGCATAAAAGAATGAAATTATGTTACATTTAAACTAAAAATGAAAAATCTAATACTAACGATAAGATAAAATAAATTTAACAAAATAGGAGTATAAGGAATTGAAACATATATCCCTCAATACTATTAGCCCGAGATGGGAATCAACGCCTACAAATCCCGTGGTGTAGAAGAAGGGAGGAATAAATGAATACATTTTACAATATGATGTGTAAACTTAATTTATATTGTAAAATAAAGAATACTTAAAAAAACCTGTTTAAAACAGAACATACAGGGCATTTTTTTTAAGTATGCATATCCCGATAATTACAGCGTTTTTTTTTAATTTGCGGCAATTCGTTCTTTAAAAGCAGTTAATTTGAGGCTTTTAATGAGTGTTTTCCACTCTGAGACTAAGCATGAAGTAAAATTTCGAGTTTAGAAAAGCCTAAGAATTTGGATTGGCCGCCTAGCGAAGCGGAGCAACCAATCCAAATTAGGCCTTTCTAAACTCGAAATTTTACTTTATGCGCCACGCCCTAAAACACTGATTTACACTGAAGTTTAAAAAACACACACACAACAACGATTATAGGCAACCCAATATACGTTAGAACTATTGGGTTGCCTATAATCACTGTTTTAAACAATTTGTTCAGCGCAGAATTTTGCTCACATTTTATTCACATCTACGTATTCGATTACCAAAGCCATATATTTTGAACTTTGAGATATTTCAGTGTTTTATACGTGTGGCGCATGAAGTAAAAAACATAATATACGTTAGAGTTATTGGGTTGCCTATAATCACTGTTTTAAACAATTTGTTCAGCGCAGAATTTGACTCACATTTTATTCACACCTACATATTGGATTACCAAAGCCATATATTTTAATCTTTGCGATATTTCAGTGTTTTATACGTGTGGCGCATGAAGTAAAATTTCAAGTTTAGAAAAGCCTAATTTGGATTGGCCGCTCCGCTTCGCTACGCGGCCAATCCAAATTTTCAGGCTTTTCTAAACTCGAAATTTTACTTCATGCTTAGTCTGGCAGTGGAAACCCTCGCTTAAAGATTCAAATTGAAATCTTTTAAAATTATCTTTTTATTTAAAACATGTTTTAAACGGTTAATTTGTGTAAAGCGTTTTTTTTAATTATCTCATATTTGCTAAATTATATTTAGGCTGTTTTTAAACATGTTTAAAACACTGTTTTAAAACAAAGTATTTGAAACATAACAACCCTGATAGAAATACAAGAATGATAAGGAATATAAAATAAATTAAATTAAGAACAACCTTTATAAATTACAATTTGGGGCCTCGGTGGCCAAGTGGGTAGAGACCCTGTCCACAGACCACAGGTCGCGGATTCGAATCCCGTCCGGTGGAATAATTTATGAATAATAAATTATTCTATCCGGGTCCATGGATATAGTATGAATGTATTGTGGCGTGAAAACGAATTGAATAAATGGAAGCATTAGTTAATTAATTAAATTTAAAAATAATAATACAATGGTAGATGGCTGTGTGGAGAAATCCGAGGCCAATGAAACAAAAAAAAAATTACGATTTTTTTTTTGTATTTATATAAAGGATATATTTGAATTAATAAACAGGCCAAACTGTTTTTACAGATCGATCAACTTCAAGGTTTTGTAACCTCGTAAATCCAAAATGTAAAATTTATTAAGTGTTCATTATTTCCTATGCACTCAATTTAGTTTTTCTTTAAACAAACGATATAATGTTAATAATATTAAATGAACTTGTGCGGTTAATTAACAATAGCAAGAAGTGAGTGAGTTTGTTAATATTGTTACGATGTGAAATTGTTGGCAGACACAATTCAATTGGCGAGGAATTTCTGTTGAAATGGCAAATAATTGAGCTAAATTAATTGGCCATTTGCTATTTCGTTATTGTACCTTATTTACGCTTTAATGGCTTCATTTGTAAAAACAATTATGTTACTATCTAGATTGAAATTAATATTTGTAGAAAAGTTGGTAAATGGTTGCTATGTTTATATTATATTCAGTAATTGCGCTATTGAAAATATAGAGTAAAAAAGACAATGTCATTAGTGGTTTAGTTATTTTTTTAAGTTCTTTAACCCATTAACGCCTGAGCAGTTAAAGAGTTAACTTTAAAAGTTGATTTTAGGTAAAATTCTGCACTTCCTTTTATTTTAATTACTTGTCGAAATGTTTTAATTTTTGATGACTTTTAATTTTCCATGACTTAACCCATTAAGAGCCATTGATGCATACACGCAACATTAATTTAATTTGTTACATTATATTATTTGACCTGACTTGATAGTGTATAAGGAAAACTGTAAATATTTTGGTATTTAAATATTTCGATTATAAATAAAATGGCAGTATATTTCTAACTTCACAATATTTCAGCGTTTTGTACGCGTGGCGCATGAAGTAAAATTTCGAGTTTAGAAAAGCCCCGTGAAAATTTTCTACGCTCGAAATTTTACTTCATGCTTAGTCTGGGAGTGGAGACTCTCGTTCTAAACTTCATATTGCACGTTTTAATATAAAATCGACGACTGATTGAAAATTTACATCGTATACATTATGTATATTTAAAAGAAAAATGCACAGTATGTCATACAATAAGTCATTCACAGAAATCATAAAAATTTGTACCTAAAACCAACTATTAGACTTAATTCTATAATTGCCCGGCCGTTAATGGGTTAATACTATGTTTACATTATATTCAGTAATTGCGCTATTGAAAATATAGACTGAAAAAGACAATTTCATTAGCGGTTTAGTTATTTTTCTATTTTTTTTTTTTAAGTTCTTGAACCCATTAACGACTGAGCATTTAAAGAGTTAACTTTAAAAGTTGATTTTAGGTAAAATTCTGCACTTCCTTTTATTTTAATTACTTGTCGAAATGTTTTAATTTCTGATGACTTTTAATTTTTAATGACTTAATGCTATGTTTACATTATATTCAGTAATTGCGCTATTGAAAATATAGAGTGAAAAAGACAATTTCATTAGTGGTTTAGTTATTTTTCTATTTTTTTTTAAGTTCTTTAACCCATTAACGACTGAGCAGTTAAAGAGTTAACTTTAAAAGTTGATTTTAGGTAAAATTCTGCACTTCCCTTTATTTTAATTACTTGTCGAAATGTTTTCATTTTTGATGACTTTTAATTTTTAATGACTTAACCCATTAAGCGCCATTGATGCATACACGCAACATTATCCTTTTTTTTAAATTAAATTCCTATATAAGTTAATTTGTTACATTATATTATTTGACCTGACTTGATAGTGTATAAGGAAAACTGTAAATATTTTGTTATTTAAATATTTCGATTATAAATAAAATGGCAGTGTATTTCTAACTTTACAATATTTCAGCGTTTTATACGCGTGGCGCATGAAGTAAAATTTCGAGTTTAGAAAAGCCCCGTGAAAATTTGTCAAGGGTCGCTGGCGCGACCCTCGACAAATTTTCTACGCGGGGCTTTTCTAAACTCGAAATTTTACTTCATGTTTAGTCTGGGAGTGGAGACACTCGTTCTAAACTTCATATTGCACGGTTTAATATAAAATCGACGACTGCCTGAAAATTTACATCGTATACATTATGTATATTTAAAAGAAAAATGCACAGTATGTCATACAATAAGTCATTCATAGAAATCATAAAAATAAGTGCAACATTTGTACCTAAAACCAACTATTAGAGTTAATTCTATAATTGCCCGGCCGTTAATGGGTTAATACTATGTTTACATTATATTCAGTAATTGCGCTATTAAGAATATAGAGTGAAAAAGACAAATTCATTAGTGATTTAATTATTTTTCTATTTTTTAAGTTCTTGAGCCCATTAACGACTGAGCAGTTAAAGAGTTAACTTTAAAAGGTGATTGTAGGTAAAATTCTGCACTTCCTTTCATTTTAATTACTTGTCGAAATGCTTTAAATTTTGATGACTTTTAATTTTTAATGACTTAATGCTATGTTTCCATTATATTCAGTAATTGCGCTATGGAAAATATAGAGTGAAAAAGACAATTTCATTAGTAGTTTAATTATTTTTCTATTTTTTTTTAAGTTCTGTAACCCATTAACGACTGAGCAGTTAAGGAGTTAACTTTAAAAGTTGATTTTTGGTAAAATTCTGCACTTGCTTTCATTTTAATTATTTGTCGAAATGTTTTAATTTTTAATGACTTTTAATTTTTAATGATTTAATGCTACGTTTACATTATATTCAGTAATTGCGCTATTGAAAATATCGAGTGAAAAAGGCAATTATATTAGTGGTTTAGTTATTTTTCTATTTTTTAAGTTCTTTAACCCATTAACGACTTAGCAGTTAAGGAGTTAACTTTAAAAGTTGATTTTAGGCAAAATTCTGCACTTTCTTTAATTTTAATTACTTGTCGAAATGTTTTAATTCTTGATGACTTAATTTTTAATGACTTAATGCTATGTTTACATTATATTCAGTAATTGCGCTATTGAAAATATAGAGTGAAAAAGACAATTCCATTAGTGGTTTAGTTATTTTTCTATTTTTTTTAAGTTCTTTAACTTATTGACGACTGAGTAGGTAAAGAGTTAACTTCAAAAGTTGATTTTAGGTAAAATTATGCACTTCTTTTCATTTTAATTATTTGTCGAAATGTTTTAATTTCTGATGACTTTTAATTTTTAATGACTTAATGCTATGTTTCCATTATATTCAGTAATTGCTCTATTGAAAATATAGAGTGAAAAAAATAATTTCATTGGTGGTTTAGCTATTTTTCTATTTTTTTAAGTTCTTGAACCCATTAACGACTGAGCAGTTAAAGAGTTAACTTTAAAAGTTGATTTTAGGTAAAATTCTGCACTTCCTTTCAATTTAATTACTTGTCGAAATGTTTTAATTTTTAATGACTTAATGCTATGTTTACATTATATTCATTAATTGCGCTATTGAAAATATATATATATATATATATAGTTTATTTACGGATAACCATTTTACAATACAAAACATGAAACAAACTGGTAATAGATCCTAAAACAAGTAAGATTACAATAAATATACACAAAATAACGCACAAAACATTTTAAAATATTACTGAAAAGATACATCAATATTTCTTTTACTCTCTACAAAGTTATTTGAATTAAAAATATAGTTCCTTAATTTCTTAAGAGTGATATTAAAAAAATCGACAGAGATAGCGCTACAATTATAAAGCAAACGCGCTGTTCCGAACTGTTTGGCGTACTCAGTTCTTTTTGAGGGCACAGAGAACATTGACTAATGCATATAGAGTGAAAAAGACAATTTCGTTAGTGGTTTAATTATTTTTCTATTTTTTTTAGTTCTTTAACCCATTAACGACTGAGCATTTGAAGAGTTAACTTTAAAAGTTGATTTTAGGTAAAATTCAGCACTTCCTTTCAATTTAATTACTTGTCGAAATGTTTTAATTTTTGATGACTTTTAATTTTTAATGACTTAATGCTATGTTTACATTATATTCAGTAATTGCGCTATTGAAAATATAGAGTGAAAAAGACAATTCCATTAGTGGTTTAGTTATTTTTCTATTTTTTTAAGTTCTTTAACCCATTAACGACTGAGCATCTAAAAAGTTAACTTTAAAAGTTGATTTTAGGTAAAATTCTGCACTTCCTTTCATTTTAATTATTTGTCGAAATGTTTTAATTTTTAATTACTCTCCTTTAGCGAAGTCATCAAAAATAAAAGATCATATGAGGGGTCTAAATACATTTTTTTTTTTTATAAATCAATCGATGAATTTTTTCATTGAAAAACTGACGAAATCATCTACAAATTGGTGAAAAATTATCTCATTTTCTTTCTATACACAGGGTGCCCCAAAATGAATATCCAAGTGACACTCAATTTAACTGTCATAAGACTTTAGAGATTACATATTTACTATACTAAAACTATATTTCATTTCAATTTCAATTTCACTTTATTAACGGAATCTCCATTTCCAAAATACATTTATAAATACATATTGAAAATATACAAGAATTACATATTAAAAATATACAAGAAAAGTGTGCCCAACACTAAAAACAAAAAACAAAATGGCACAAGACACACGTCAAAATAGTTATTTCTCAATCCCAAACAGTTCACAGTCAAAGCAATATGCAACCAGCTCATTCCCATCTTCAAGAAATAATAAATCAATATAACATAAATATAAAAATCAGAGAGAGAGAGAGAACAAAACACAACAATATAATACATCAAACTGACAAATTCATATTGACTGACTTTTGACAACATTGACTAATGCAAATAGATGATGTTGACTACTATTTATTGACTGTAATTCGGCAACATTGCCTATAGTAACTAAATTGACAGTCGTCTACTTTATACGTCAATTTTTATATTGATCAATCTTTGATTAAAATTACACCTTACGTCAAAATCAAGTTTCTATTGTTGTTTGTCGGAGAAAAATAAATTATAAATTACATAATGCGCGAAGAATTAAAAATTACTTGAAGGCTGTGTTATCCGGTCTAAGACAAAATCGTGTTTTTTTCGTCCAGTAATTTTCTACATTTCGCACTTTTTTTACATAATGCGTCATTTTTTACGGTTATCTACAATGACAATTATACTGTGATAGTTTTCACACGAGTCGGTTTCACCTGACATTTAGTTCATCGTGTCAACTTGACACAAGTTTGTTTCTTCTCCTTTTACAGTTATGACACACATTTTAACATTTGCGGTATATTTTAAACTAACGAGTGTTTTCCACTCCCGGATAAGCATGAAGTAAAATTTCGAGTTTAGAAAAGCCTGAATATTTGGTTTGGTCGCTCCGCGAAGCGGAGCGGCCAAACCAAATTTTCAGGCTTTTCTAAACTCGAAATTTTACTTCATGCGCCACGCGTACAAAGCACTGATTCACAGTAAAGTTCAAGACATATATTATAAAGTTTGATCCCCTGTTGTTTGACTCAATGTCCTCTAGATAATCGTTTTTAAATACTTGAGTAGCTTCTTTGAGTTTAAGTACAGAATCTTAAATAGCGAATTGTTATAAGCTTTCATACGACGAGAGGTTCTGCACAAAAGTTGTCCAATATTAGTAAGTATGTTTCAGTCTTGAACTTGTCTTTCCTTGAAGCACACCCTCTTCAGCGTCACTCTCGCCGTACAGTTTTTTTTATAGGATCACACGCCAATTCTCATCAGAAATCATCACCTTTGTAATTTTAAAAAGTCGAGGAGTTTGCAATTGTATATTTTCTTTTTATATGGATATGATGAATGCATTTATCCGAGCCAGAGTCACATTCCAGAAGCCTGCCATTATGGCATTTTCTTTCCCAGCGAGATCCTTTAACAGGCATAAATATGGTAATAAATGTGGGGAAATTATCTATTACTTCCCCTTTTGAAACTTAAACATATCTGATGACTACAGTCAGTTGGTCAATGTAAGAAATATCGGGAATGTAATGAATCAACGCTTAGAGAATAATATTCTTGAATTTGCTTTACAATAGCTTTTATTGAGAGGGTGTTAGGCCATGTAAAATTTGTATGTTGGGACTTCAGCTCCAGCGTTGTTATAATATAATATTTTAGAAATGTTAATTTACATAAATATACATTGAACCTTTCGTAACAAAATGGTGGACACAGATTTTTTTAACTATTTTATTTAACGCAGAAATATTGTCTGTTTAGAGGTCTATTCCGGCATAAAGTAATTTATAATTTATATGTGTTCTGGAGAGATTATCTCTTTGATGATTTCTTTTTGCACTGGTTCGGAAATCGCTAATAGTTTTCTGATGCAGGTGAATAAATATGAAATAAAATACTTCTTTGCACTTATAATTCTATTAACCATAAATGTACAAATATATACACTTTTATACACAAAACTTTACAATAACGTTGTAGTAGTTAGAATTTTATTGAATTTAGAGATTTAAATTTTTGATGTTGACAGTTTGAAGTTTTTGGCAAGAGTGATTTTCTAATTTAAAAATAGAAGAAAATTAAAATGAGTATTAAGAGGGGGGAGCGTCCTTATTGGTCAAACATATTTCGTGGGTGTGATTTTCGCACCGCGTCCTTCGTCTAGAGAAAGGGATGATTTTCTTAGAATTAACTGATGCTTTGCAACGGACCAAATTTGAGATATCACAGATGGCTCAACGAAATGTGCTGGAACCAAAACAACACCCCCTGTAGTGGGAATAAGGGTCTGCTACAGTTTGAAACAGCGCAATAAACTCAATGAATGTCTAAAGACCTTTGTTAACTAATTTAAAATATTCCAAACATGCACTTAAACTAGGTAGTGTAATTTAAAAGAATAAAATATGTTCGAAGAAAATATACAAGTAAAAATATAAAACCCTAGAATAATAATAGAAAATAAATGGTCATGAATTTAACTCCTAAAATAAAAACACAAATAAAAGTTCGACCAATTATGCACCAAAAATGCCGCAACAATATGGAAATACAAGTTCATATAAAGATTCTATTTTCACAATTTTATTATATAATGGTCAGTCTTGACGTGTGAAATACAGAAATCACTACATCGAAGCGATAATCTTCCTGGATTCGAAGTAGTTTTGCTTCCACATAACTAATTTAAATGTTCGACGATCTTATATGACGTTAAGAAGTGACATAAGAAGTTTAAGTGACTTGTCCCATCTTAATTTAAACGTTTGCCATCTCATATGACGATGAAAAGTGACTATGAAGTTAAAGCAATGTTTAAGCCGAAATTGATAGCTGAGCACCCCCAGACCTTCTAATTTAAAACTTAAGAGGGGGGTAAGTTTTAAATTAGAAGATCTGGGGGTGATTTTACGATTAACAGATTTAATTTCCATGTATCTACTCTTGTTATATTACATGGATGTTTACAATTTCTCATTGCACGCAATCTTAAAATCTAGTTCACTTTTTCCACTATCCGCAATTCAAAATCAAAGCACGCTCTCCATTCAGAGCAATTCCAACTTTTTACCGCATAATCAAGACATACCATCATCCCAAGACTCTCACTTGAATCCGGCGTACCGCGCGCGCAGGTAACTTTCCTGCTACGTTTATATAATCCTCGAATAAAGAACGAACGCGGAAAAAAAATAGAAGAATAAGTCATATGTTACAGTATGCTCAGCAGCATTGATCCGCTACTTTCGCGGACCTTGCAGCGAGGTCCCAGCGAGGCCGTTCCGCAAGGTTACCACACCTAACTTGGTACGACGGTCTGCAATATAGCAGCAGTACCGCGGTCATCAGGTGTGTCACACACTAGCAAATAATCTCACTTACGCATATAATGCGAATTAATTCCGTTCGGTTTTCATGTAATCGCACACGTTTTCTGCGAAGAGCAGACCGGTGGTGATTTTATTTATTAAAATTTACAATCGCGTTTCAGCTGCTTCAGTTAACTTAAGCAAATGTTGCTGTTGTTAATTGCATGGGCGTGATTCTTTTAATGCATATTGCATATTGATCATTGTGTGATTGAAGGTGCAGAATTATAATTATAACAAGAAATTGCAATTACTGACACTTTATGTATCTAATGGAGTTATAATTGATTATAAGTACCATATGATCTAAACGTTTTATCCTCTGGAGCAGTGGTTTCCAAACTACGGCCCGCGGGCCAAATCCGGCCCGCGACTTGCATGAATCCGGCCCGCGATTGTTTGTAATTTTTTTGTAAATGTCATATTTTGAAATATTGTAACAATTGTTCCTTAAATTTTTCATAATATTATAAAATTAATCGGATCTTGGCCGACTTTATTATGTAGAATTGTATTTGTGGCCCGCGAAGAAGATCGTTTGGAGACCCAGGCTCTAGAGGGCTTTGAAATTATTCCAAAAAAATATTATGTTGTTAGCAAATTATTAAAAACAATAATAATTCTCACTGCAATTGACACTGTCAATATTTTATATACAACCTTTTTTTTAGCTAGCAGTACTTAATCATAAAATATGATAACGTAAATTCATCCTGCTATTAGTTTAGCGAGATAATCATCAGGTACTAAAACACACATGATTGAATGTGAAGAGTTATAAAAAAATAAAAATATTCACGAAAATAAAAAACACTATACCAGCCCCACCTCAATTGGCACAGTCTTTAAAAATGCACTTACTAGAAGTACAGCGCTTAAAATGCGAACATATTTTGCTATATAATATATAAAATTACGAAAATGTTATTCGTGAAAATGCAAACAATGTCTTAATTAATAAGACAACTTAAGACGATAAATATCCATTGAAACAACTACTTCCCGTGCAAATACACCTCCGGATATTGATTATTTATTATTAATGAAGACATTGTTTGCATTTTCACGAATAACATTTTCGTAATTTTATATATTATGTTTAAAGTGTGCAAACTATAAGAAGCGTAAGCTTATTTTCTCGAATTTAAATAGTTTTGAATTTGAATTTATCTTATTTTGCTATATTTGTAATACTTTTAGTAAATAACACACTTGGTTAAGATTATATACATATACAGTGAGTTTCTTCTAAGTATACATACCCCAATATACTGTATACGCTGTACATTTTCAGATATTCGTCGTATTTGAAAAAAGTTCAAGTTGAAGCTTTAAACGAGTGCTTTCGAAGCGATCAAACCAAATTTTCAGGATTTTCTAAACTCTAAATTTTACTTCATGCGTCACCGGTACAAAACACTGATTCAATGTAAAGTTTAGCGGTGTGTTTTAAACTTCGTAATATGTCAGTGTTTTGTACCGGTGGCGCATGAAGTAAAATTTCGAGTTTAGAAAAGCCTGAAAATTTGGTTTGGCCGCTCCGCGCTTCGCGCTACGCGACCAAACCAAATTTTCAGGCTTTTCTAAACTCGAAATTTTACTTCATGCTTAGTCTGGGAGTGGAGAACACTTTAAGTTTCGAATTGAACTCTTTTAAAAAACGAATGATTATCTAAAGATTTACGGCACATACGCTGTGATTGGGACCTGTAAACTTGAAAGAAAAACTCCCTGTATTTACAAGTTGAGGCGTTAATTGCGATTGATTGGCTACAATTTGTAATGATCATATAGGCAACCCAATTTACACATAACCTAAAAATTAAAGGCGTCAAATCGTATTGGATGCTTTGGTTTAATAAATAGAACATACGAAAATGAACATTGAAAATGTTCGGTGTTACATAAAACTCTCTGTATATTCTAACTTATTTCGATTTTTACATCAAACCACAAATAAACCACGGTGTTTATAATTAATTTCGTGTATGTGTCCCATCATAAATAAAGTTTAAAGACCCCTGATCTAACATAATCAGGCTAGGTATCCTGCATTTGCTTAACCTATCTTGATAATTAAATAAAAGTCACTTGGTTTGTTTCACTACTACTGCAAGTGACTTTTATTTAATTATCAATATTGTAAACATGTTTCATCAAGTGATTAATGAGAACCAAATTGAAGATAACTTAACCTATCGTTGTCCGTCAAATAAATTTATTTATAGTGTTCTTTCAACAATTTGAAAAAAATAAGAAATTATGATAAACATTGACTTATACTCCTACTATTTATATAAATAATGTGTAAGTATAATCTAGTTAGAATAGCAGGTGTGTAAGCTAGGAGTATATTAAATCAGCAGCTGCATAATTGCAGCTATGTTGTTAGAAGCTGATTCGAAAGACAAACACATTTTAATTTGCTGAGATGAGCATTTCCACACATTCTTCGAATTTGAGTACCATTTAAACACCTTTAGTATTGCTAATCTTTTTTTCTTACTATTTTTTTTTTTTTAATAAAACAACATCTAAATCTGTATATGAGTCGTTTATTTTAGAAGTGGCCAAACTCCATTTCTCAATTTTTTGTTGTTGTCTGTAATAACCTTTATAATTTAAGGTTTTCAGTCACGAACAACAATTTGAGGGACTTTTGTCAGTGTTCAGATCATGAGCAGGTCGGACCGCTGCGCAAAAATTAAAACGCAAAGCCAGCACGTGGTAAACCTCCTATCCTTTTGCATCCTTTCAGTCACATCTATTTTCATAGTCCTATTCCTTACATTCCCTTCTAGTGTGTCCTGCTAACTGCACGTGTATTTACCTTTTCCTATCCCTCGGAAAGGGTGTTAGTCTAAATTTTAAATTCAGTCGATACTCCAATAATAATCAATTATCAAAATAACAACAATCATTCCTATAACCTTTTCCTTTAATAACTACCCCAATATTTACGTAGTTAAGTGGTTAAACTAACATTTGTTTAATTATTACTGTGACTGGTCAGCAGGGCTTAGATGGGAAGGCCATTAAGTACGCGAAAGAAGAAAAAGAAGAACAATTTAAGGTTAAGTATTTTTAAAATATATACTATATAGTTTGAATATACATAACCAAAAATTGTTGTTTATGACAAAAATACTCAAATTATGAAGATTATTTCAGTCAACAACAAAAAATGAAGGAATAAAGTAATGCCCACTTTCAAAATAAACGGCTCGTATATCCTTAATTTACGAATACACATTTGTAAATGTAATAGATTTTTATTTCTAATTGCATGATTCAGCTTTCCTTAATTTAGTTATTTTATATTACCTTTTATTTTTGGGGCTTTCGGTTGTTTTTGCACATTTTCATGTATTCTCTAACCTGTATAAAAACACTCCTTATCTATCTTCTGGATTTTTCTCCTTCCAGATTTTAAAAACTGTCTGTGTCAGACATACTCTTCAACCTGAGAAAATCCAAAGAGTGTAGGTGAAACATCCGTTTTTGCACATTTTCAACTACATGTATTCTCTAACCTGTATAAACCACTCCTTATCTATCTTTTGGATTTTCCTCCTTCCAGATTTTAAAAACTGTCTGTTTCAGACATACTCTTTAACCTGAGAAAATCTAAAGAGTGTAGGTGAAACATTTTTGATAGCCCGAAAACGCGAAACAAAACACTTGATATATGTATACACCTGAACTGAATACGAGTCATTAATGTTTACTCTCAATCTCTGCATTCTTTTTTGTATCTGTGTAACGCACACACGCATAAAAATGGGATTACAATTCGTACTAACGAAATATTTATTAATTGGAATGTGTTGTTTTTTTGCGCCCTCGATAAATGTTTAATAATAGAAAATAATTCGCTGCAAAAAGTTAATTTTCGCTTTTACTATTGAGGAAATAAATGATAAATAATAATTACTATTGAGTTAAGAACATGAGTTCCCCTCTGCGGCTTTGTTTCTTTTCCTTTGCACGTTTTCTATAATATTAGGATATAATTGCCTAAATTTAGCAACTTTATTCATTTTGGTTTTATTTTAATTTATTTTATTTATCTAAATGGGAGTCCTCTATTACACAAAATTTAGCCATTAATTTGTGAAGTAAGTAAAAATTCTTAAGAAATGTATAAAATTTCAAGCTTCCTTAAATTACAGTGCAATCCTGCATAACTCAAAATCGATTTAAGATTATTGTGTAAAATTTCACGACTTTGTATTTATACTTACAGGGAGTTTTTATTTTAAGTATACGTTATTTTGAGTATACGTATTGCGAATTCAGCTAATTGTCTGTTAATCTTTAGAAATTTCTTGTTTTTTTTTTAAGTTCCATTTAAAGCTACAAACGTGTGTTTTCCACTCCCAGACTAAGCATGAAGTAAAATTTCGAGTTTAGAAAAGCCCAGAAAATTTGTCTCGGGTCGCTGCGCGACCCGAGACAAATTTTCACGGGCTTTTCTAAACTCGAAATTTTACTTCATGCGCCACGCGTATACCACACAGATTTCAAGTGAAGTTCGAATATAAATAAATTTCACAATATTTTAGTGTTTTTTACGCGTGGCGCATGAAGTAAAATTTCGAGTTTAGAAAAGCCCAGAAAATTTGTCTCGGGTCGCTGCGCGACGCTCGACAAATTTTCACGGGGCTTTTCTAAACTCGAAATTTTACTTCATGCTTAGTCTGGGAGTGGAAAACACTTGTTTAAAGCATCAAATTGAACTCTTTTGAAAAACAACGAATGTCGGAAAATTTACAGACAAACTGCAGCCATTTTGCTGAGAAGTGAAATGATATTGACAAACCAAATACTTGTCCCTTTAATATTTTTGCTGGACACTTTTACAGTAACAATAACTTTCTTTTGAAAATATTTTATTTGTATTTATACATACAGGGAGTTTTTATTTTAAGTATACGTATTCCAAATTCAGCCAATTTTCTGTTAATCTTTAGATATTTCTTGTTTTTTTCTTAAGTTCAATTTGAAGCTTCAAACGAGTGTTTTCCACTCCCAGACTAAGCATGAAGTAAACTTTTGAGTTTAGAAAAGCCCCGTGAAAATTTGTCGAGGGTCGCGCAGCGACCCGAGACAAATTTTCTGGGCTTTTCTAAACTCGAAATTTTACTTCATGCGCCACGCGTAAAAAAACACTAAAATATTGTGAAATTTATTTATATTCGAACTTCACTTGAAATCTGTGTGGTATACGCGTGGCGCATGAAGTAAAATTTCGAGTTTAGAAAAGCCCAGAAAATGTACTTCATGCGCCACGCGTATAAAACACAGATTTCAAGTTAAGTTCGAATATGCATACATTTCACAATATTTTAGTGTTTTATACGCGTGACGCATGAAGTAAAATTTCGAGTTTAGAAAAGCCTGAAAATTTGGTTTGATCGCTCCGCTTCGCTACGCGATCAAACCAAATTTTCAGGCTTTTCTAAACTCGAAATTTTACTTCATGCTTACTCAAGGAGTGGAAACACTCGTTGAATGTTCCAAAATAGACGCTTTCAAAAAACAATAAATGCCTGAATTTTACAGTGGATGCATCGAGATATGTATACTTAAAAGAAAAAGTCTCCGTATGTGATATCTCTCATATTAGTATTAATATTGTAATTTATGTATGCAATTTTTTTGTTGCCAAATTAGTATTTAATATTGCATATTTTTATTAAATTTCAGATTTATACAAGACATGCCCATGGAGTTCGAGGTTACTGCGAATGCTTCATAGCACTCTATGACAAATATATGAATCTCACAATTGAAGATGTCACGGAAACATGGACAAGAAGAAAAAAGGTCAAAATACCGGCAGGTAAGATAAATCTTTGTAAATATTATGTGCAGTATTAAAAAATAAATTGCTCTTAAGTAAAAATTAAATAGTTGTAAAAGTTCTTAATTTTTCATGTACTATCTTAATAAATCATACATTAAAGTCTTTAAACGATTTTTTTGTGATACATGAAACTTGTAAAATGTCTAATATACAAGGAATGTTTCTTTTAATTATACCGTGCGACCGTTAAAACATAATTTAGAATACATTTTGAATTTTAAATTAGATTGGCACTACTGACTGTAACACATAGTTTATCATAACCTCAAATTATTCAATTAGCATTCTGGGCACCGCAGAAAAAAAAATGCCGCCTACTCTAAGTCACAATTTAAATGATCGCACGGTACATATCCGGTGCATTTGCTGTAAATTTGAAGCGTCTATCAAGTGCTTCCATCCCTTGATTGAGCATGAAGTAAATTTTCAGGTTTTTCTAAACTCGAAATTTTACTACATGCGACACGCGTATAAAACACTAATTTCCAGTTAAGTTTAAAATATACTAAAAAAGCAGTATTTTGAAGTCAAATATTTTTAAATTCATAGCATTTCATTGTTGTAAACGCTTGGCGCATAAAGTAAAATTTCGAGTTTAGAAAAGCCTGAAAATTTGGTTTGATTGCTCCGCTTCGCTACGCAATCAAACCAAATTTTCAGGCTTTTCTAAACTCGAAATTTTACTTCATGCTTAATCAAGGAGTGGAAACACTCGTTAGAAACTTTGAATTAAAAATTTTGAAAAACAACGAATGCCTAAAATAGTTGATTTCAAGTAAATACCGCTGACGAATCCTAAGCAAATTTTGTCAAATATTATAATTAAATTACATTTGTTTTATTATGATCTAAACAAAACTGAAAGATCAGAGTGATAAAAGTTCTGAAATTAACGCACTTCTAAATACGCCAAAAGTTGTTCTAGAACTTATGTAATTTGAAGCGTTAATTAAAACAAATTATCTAAAATGGTAGTTTACTTAATTGAACTTCCTTATTTTAAATTTCTAGAACATTACCTAAGATTACAATTAAAAAAATCTACATTGATAAGACATTTTTCCTGTCTGAAACTTTTACGTCGGCTATCTTTACGATTGTTGGCGGTGCACTTCTTCACCTTGTAGATACGTGCAATAAAATAATATTTAAAAAAAAAAACACCTTCGAAACAACATCCTGATAACGTTCGTTAAAAAAATCTTCTCGACCTTTGAAATAATCAGCATATCTGGATATTTTCGAAGTGTTCGCTAATTCCATGTTTCAAGTTAAGGTAACGGGACGACCTTTCGAATTATCGCATATGTAATGTTCCCTTGAAACACCATTACTCTGTTAATACTAATTATTTGAAAATATTCCACATTAGGTAAAGTTATATATTGAGAAATTGAAATGAACAAGTTTAAATTACATGCTAATGAAAAATAACAACGCTGAAAATGTATGAAAATGGGAAACAGGAAACAAAGCTGCAGAAAATTAATAAATACACCCAATTATCTGTTTGAGCCCTCGTGCTAAGCACAATCTCAATATAAGTTAACTGTACAAAATAAAACTCTTTTCATTTTTAATTGCGTACTTTTCCAAGAAATTAAATCAGACGGGTATTTTGCGAAACAGAGCAGTTTAAATATAACAATAGAAAAATCGAAAAATTTGTCTTTGCGGACAAAAAGTTGTTTGGAAAGTGAATTTAAAGAGTTTATAAAAATCGGTTTTAAAGGATAGTTTTAAAGATTAAATAAGCTTTAAATTTACCACTAATTGATAACATGGAAAGTGTGCTCATGGTGGATGCTCCAAATTATAAATAATTTTTTATTAGTTTTCAAGTGATTTAAAAAAGCCGAAATTTTAATGAGATCATTTCTTCACACGAAAAAAAAATTGCCCTAGCTATTTCTAACATCAAAGAGAATAACTGTGATTTTTTTTTTTTTTTTAAGAAAAATTCTCATCTAAAAATTGCAATTTTCGTAAGGGGTTGGAAAAAATTCATATTTTCATACTTTTTTATTTTTCAAAAAATCCCAAAAAATTATGGAAAAAGTCCAGATTTTCATACTTTTTTTTCCAAAAACTCCCAAAAAAATATAGACGCTCTAACCAACATTATAAACAAATCAGCTATTTATTTCCTCCAGAAAACAATTAATTGCGAACTTCTACAACTTTTAAAAGTTGCGGAAAATAAATAAATCCACCCTCGTATACGTTTGAGCGCACGTGCTAAGCACAATTTTCAAATCTCAAAAAAAGTTAATAGTACGAAATAAAGCTCTTTTTGTTCTCAATCGTATACTTTTCCAATAAATTAAATCAGTCCGGTATTTTCCGAAATAGAGCAGTTTAAATAGAATAATGGAAAAATCGATAAATTCGCCTTTACGAGCAAAAAGTTGTTTAGGAATTAAATGTAAAGACTAAACAAAAACCGGTTTTAAGGGATAGTGTTTAGGATTAAATAAGCTTTAAATTCATGTTAACCACTAATTGATAAAATAAATAGTGTGCTCATGGTGGATGCTTCAAATTAGAAAAACATTATTTATCAGTATTCAAGTGACTTAAAAAGTCCGAAATTTTAGTGAAATAATTTTTCACAAGAAAAAAAAAACAGCTTAAGCTATTTATAACATCAAGGAGAATAACTAAAATTTGTTCCGATTTTTTTGAAAAAGAAAAATATTCATTGAGAAATTGCAATTTTCGTAAGAACAAATTCAGATTTTCACTTTTTTTATTTTTCATAAAACCTCAAAAAAATTACAGGCACTCCTACCGGCATTAGAAACAGCGTGAGCTATTTATTTTCTCTAAAAAAAAAAGAAATATTCGCCAACTTCTACAACTTTCAAAAGTTTCAGAAAATTAATAAATCCACCCAATTATACGCGCTCGTACTATGCACAATTTTCAAATCTCACAAAAGTTAATAGTACAAAATAAATCTCTTTTTATTCTAAATCGCATACTTTTCCAATAAAATCAACCAGTCGGGTATTTTGCGAAATATAGCAGTTTAAATAGAATAACGAAAAAATCGAGAAATTTGCCTTTACGAACAAAAGGTTGTTGGAAATTAAATTTAAATAGTAAACAAAAATCGGTTTTAAGGGATAGTATTAAGAATTAAATAAGCATTAAATTCATGTTAACCCTTAATTGTTAATATTAAGTGTGTTTATGGTGGATGCTCCAAATTATAAATAATTTATTTATCAAGTTTCAAGTGATTTAAAAAAGCCAACATTTTATTAAAATATTTTTTTCACAAAAAATGCTCAAGCCATTTCTAATATAACAGAATATCAGAATTTTTTTAGGTTTTTGTTTTTTAAGAAAAATTAGTTTTAAGGTATACATACTTAAGGGGATATCGTCCTAAGACCCGAGGAAAAAGTGTTACGTAATTTTTAAAAAATAACCAAGAGGATTTAAAGAAAAACGATGACAATAATTAAATTTATATAATTATTAATATAAGAAACCATATACTGAGTTTTTTCATTTAAGTATACTTTTCCATATTCCATAAAAACTGAAAATTCAAAAAATTAATCAACACGAGATCAGGCCGAACTAACGTATTTTGAACTTCACAATATTTCAGTGTTTACACGCCTAAATAAATTAACTGATCTGAATTAAAAATATATACAGAGATTTTTTGTTATAAGTATACATACTCCGATCCTTACGCTCGTGTTCAGGAATTCGTTTTCTTTATAAATAGCTTATATTTAATGTTTCTAACGATTGAGCATAAAGTAAAATTTTGAGTTTAGAAAGCCTTAAAATTTGGTTTGGTCGCTCCGGGAAGCAGAGCGACCAAACCAAATTTTCAGGCTATTCCTAACTCGAAATTTTACTTCGTGCGCCACGCGTATAAAACACTGACATATTCTGAATATTGGTAATCATTACATATTTCAAATGTTTATTTCGTCTAACTAAATCTTTCAAAATTCGAGCTCTTGGAGTAATTTGCTTAAGGATATGTATAGATATTTAGAAACGCACTACAACAATTAATTCGGTTTACTTTTTTGTGTATTTAGTTTTAATTAGGGATTGTAATCACGTTAAATGGTAACTATGCCCTCTTAAATTCACTGATAATAAGCAATTTTTTTTACCGGTATTTCGGTGAATTAAATAAAGCTATTATTTCTTTGATTCAAATTAATATGTTACTTTTTTGAACAAAATCATATGCAAATTATTTTCAAAAATTCTAAAAATCGAACAGTTACCAACGATAAACGATATCAGACTGACTAAATATTATAGATGGTGTATGTGGTTTTGAACATCACTTTAAATCAGTGTTTTATACGCGTGGCGCATGAAGTAAAATTTGGTTTGGTCGCTCCGCGCTTTGCGATACGCGACCAAACCAAATTTTCAGGCTTTTCTAAACTCGAAGTTTTACTTCATGCTTAATCTGGAAGTGGAAACCCTCGTTGAAGGTAGGTTATTAAATGCTAATAATTTCCTATGTGTATATGTATTTAATGACTTTTACCATTAAAACAACAATATTGTAATTTACCAGTAAGTTATCGGCTAAGCGGTTTTGATTAACAAATGTATTGAATTACTGGGAACTAAAAAAGTGTTAATGTCTTGTGATAAATAAATATAGGTAAATAGGTACTATTTTTATAAATTTTTGTTAAAATTTATAAATTATGGCAATAATCCGACGATATATTCCGTATTACTAAATAGTGGTATTGAATAAAATAAACAGTATAGCATATTTTTCTATAAATAAACATTATTCCTAAAATTACAATAAAACAGTACTTTTAGAACTTTACTTTATTTTTTTGACCTTGTAAGTGTATACGGATATATGGTGTATCGTCTACAAGGCTTAAAAAATTAATTGAGTTTAGAGATAAAGCTATGTACTTATACACATAAACATAACCACACTTCCATACAAGGTTAAATAAATAAGTTATGATGGCAATACAAATGATCACGTTTTGAGTTAAAATTATTTAATATAAAGAAAACACTTAACTTTTTTATACCACTTTTATTTTACTTTTGTGACTAGTTTTAATTACACAAAAATAAAATAAATGTGGTATAAAAAAGTTGTGTTTTCTTTATATCAAATTGAAAATGTACCACGAAGTGAACGCCTCAAGAAATATGTATTAAAACATTAAATATAAAATTACGAGAAAATTCGTATAAACCGCAAACTGGAGCTCTCAATTATTGTTTTAATGGATATTTTTGTCTTAGTAGTCTCATTAATTGAGACCTATTGTTTGCGGTTGTACGATTTTTTTCGTAATTTTATATTTCATATGTAAATATTTTGTTAAAAACGTGTTATTCATAAATTAAATAAATAAATTTAAAAAAAAATAGAATACTTGTTTACGTCTATAATATCCACAGAAACACTTTCATTTAAAAAAATATGCTGCGTAATATTAATTTAATCTAAATTCGTTCAACTTTCTATCCATTAGCTTTAGCTTCTTAATTCCCCATCGAAAGAAAAATGTGTTTACTTTTTGGATCATTTGCCTCGAACGCTCTAATTATTCACTTTCTATGAATGATTCCATAAAAAAAATTGACCTATAATTTTAAAGCAATTTGTCCATTTTAGGAATTTATCAATTGAAATTACTAAAAAACCAAAACTTTCTTTTTAATGTTCTTAAATGATACGATACGAAAATTATACTGACTGGTCCAAAAATCTGACTAATATTTTTTAACAAATGATACTATATTTGCAAAAATTTTCAAGAAACATGAAATAATAATCTCTTAATAAATGTAACCTAACTTTTTTTAAATATTTATGATATTTTTGACTTAAAAAGAAAAAAATACTGTATGTGTCAACATCATATTAAACAATATCGGTTGTAATCAATGTAATTCTTTATATGATTTTTATGTTTTTTGTTATTTTTGTCATATATTACAATATGTATATGTACACTTATGTAATAAAATGGAGATTCCGTTAATAAATAAATAAATAAATAAATATAAAACAGTTAAATATCATACAAAATAATTATTTAAAAAAACGTTATGTTACATTAATTAAGAGATTCCTGAACAAATACAGGGCGAAGCGAAGCGACCAAACCGAATTATCAGGGTTTTCTAAACTCGAAATTTTTCTTCATGCGCCACGCGTATAAAACACTGATTTATTCTGAATTTTAAAACACTGCTTTAGCGTACTGATTTAGAAGTATATTTTAAATCTCACAATATTTCATTGTTTTATCCGCGTGGCGCATAAAGTAAAATTTCGAGTTTAGAAAAGCCTGACAATTTGGTTTGACCAAACCAAATTTTCAGGCTTTTCTAAACTCGAAATTTTACTTCATGCCTAATCTTCGAGTGGAAAACACTCGCTTGAAGATTCAAATTGAACTCTTCTAAAAAACAACGAATGTCGGAAAATGTACAGCATTTGCATATGTATACTTAAAAAGAAAAAAAAATACTGTATATCTCAACATCAGATTAAACAATAAAAAAAAACACTTGAATATCATACATCATAATTATTTAAAAAACGTTAGGTTACATTAATTAAGTGATTCCTAAAGAAATACAGGAATATATACATACCGTGCGATCGTTAAAAACATGATTTAGAGTAGGCTTTGAATTCTAAATTATATTAGCACTACTGACTGTTAACACACAGTTTAGCATAACCTCAAATTTATTCCATCATTCAATTGACAGTCTGGACAACCTCACAAAAAAATGCTGCCTACTCTAAATCATAATTTAAATGATTACTGTACCTAAACGAAAAATTCCCTGTATGTAGATGTTATTCAATTCAATACAGGGTGTCCCAAAAAATGTATACACTGTTTAACGGATCATAACTTTCAGATTTTTATTTCTTTCCAGGCTCTAATTAATTGGAAATAATGAATGGACCAGGATTAACATTTGAAAAAGAAATGTTTATTGAATGTTTCGCAATAACTTTCCAGTACTCTTTCTTGGCTGGTGAACGTTGTCTATGAATACCCTGAACAGTTCCATTCGTTTCTTATCTTTTATCCGATTAATTATACGTCACGTAGATGGGTCTGCTTGAAACTCCCTTTGATATTGTCTTTGTACTTCTGCTACATTTACATTTACATTTGAAAATAAATTTTCGTTTTTTGGACGTCAATCTTTGGCACTCATTATTTACAATTAATAACACTCTGAAAAGATAGAAAGTTGTGACCCGTTAAAGAGTGTATACATTTTTGGGATACCCTGTGTTATTGAATAACATATACATACGGGGTTTTTTTCTTTTCAGTATACATATCCCTGTATTTATTTAGGTGTTCGTAGTTTTTAACAGTTGTTCAATTTTAAACTTCTACCGAGTTATGACCCCAGTGTTTACTTTTTAAAATACCCTGTAGTGCGTTATTTTTGTGATAAATCTATATTCTCGTATCTGCTTTATTTAGCTACTTGTAATTATAGTATATTTAATTAGTTACTTTTGTTTCAGTTGACAATTTGAAGCCGACAAATAACAAAATGTTGGAGAGGCTTTTTCCAGCAGTTGAGATTATCAAATCTGACAAAAAGACTGAAACTTGCAGGAGGTTTGTAAAACGGATGGTCCTCAGAGGCGAACACATTGTTTTAATATCAACGCTAGGAAATCTCGAATGATCTTGTTTTCTTGTTAATTAATTAACTAATATTGTATTAAAATGATATGTATTGTTTATTAAATATAGAAATATCAGAACAAAGATTCTTACGTGTCTGGTACACTAGAAACGCAGAGATATGACTATGGCTATGACTCCTACATTTTGGAACTAAGATTTTTTATTTTAATAGATATTTAGCTAACCAAGATAGAATCTATGCATAACTCATTATTTTTTATTTGTAAATAAAGTTTCGGCAACTTAACTTGCCATTATTAAACTTGGTAATATTAATTACATACAGGATTTTTATAAGTACATATATCACGATGCTTCCTCTGTAAATATTCAAGCATTCGTTGATTTTATAAAAGTGTTAAATTTGAAACTATTGACGAGTGTTTCCACTCCTTGATTAAGTATGAAGTAAAATTTAGAGTTTAGAAAAGCCTGAAAATTTGGCTTGGTCGCTCCGCGAAGCGACCAAACCAAATTTTCTGGCTTTTCTAAACTCGGAAGTTTACTTCATGCTCCAGGCGTATAAAACATTGATTTAGCGTGAAGTTCAAAATATACAATTTTAGCATATCGCTTTTCCATTATATTTTAAAGTTCACAAGATTTTAGTGTTTTATACGCATGGCGCATGAATTAAAATTTAGTTTGGCGTTTCTAACTTCGAAATTTTACTTCATGCTTAATCATGGATTAGAAACACTCGTTAGAAATTTGAAATAAAACGCTTCTTAAATCCTACGAATAATTAAACATTTACAGAGTATTTTACACTACATTTAGTTTTGAGTTTTTAATTTGTTAATTTTAAGTTGACCAACCCCTTTACACTTTATATTTAATGGGAAATAAAGATTAAAAAAAACATCGGGATATATATACAACATCGGGATATATATACTTAAGAGATAAGTTTGCTGAAAATTAGATTCAGACGAAGCAATGTGATGAGTCATAGTCAACTCTCCGCAGTCCTAGTATATAGCGTTACTTTTTTGTAACGTATTAGTTGTTAAATTTGTATGTATAAGCAAACATTATACACATTTAATTTAAACTTTGTTGTATTTCATTTGTGACAAATTTCCTATTACATACCCATATTTATATGTATACTGAGTGCTAACCACGAAACCTGGCGATTGGTTATTTAAATTTTATTTACACTTCGAACAAGTATTTCCACTCCTTGGTTAAGCATGAAGTAAAATTTCGAGTTTAGAAAAGCCTGAAAATTTGGTTTGGTCGCGTAGCGCGAAGCGCGGAGCGGCCAAACCAAATTTTCAGGCTTTTCTAAACTCGAAATTTTACTTCATGCGCCACCGGTACAAAACACTGATTCAATGTAAAGTTTAGCGGTGTGTTTTAAACTTCGTAATATGTCAGTGTTTTGTACCGGTGGCGCATGAAGTAAAATTTCGAGTTTAGAAAAGCCTGAAAATTTGGTTTGGTCGCGTAGCGAAGCGAATTTTGCAAAAAGTGATTTTTTTCAGATTGAGATGACCCCTTTTAAAAATAACCGATTTATTTGTTTTAATATATTCCTGATTTTTCGTAATTTAATACAACTCTAGGGTCTATAAGATGGAAATATTTCTCGCGCTTAGTAAACACCCTGATTCACTAAATAAATTTACTTTCTAACGAATCGACATGCAAATAGGCAAACAAATAAAATTAATCACTCGAGTGTTGCGTGCGTGTCGTGTGGCGGTTGTGTGAATTAGTGATTTATGTCCAACGTTGGACACGTTAGAAGTTGGACGTTGGACGTGTGCAGAAATGAACGACTACAAGAACTAGGAAGTCGAAGCGGCGCTAACAGATTAATCGCTTGTAGGCCACTAAACTAAACAACCAATTCTACACACAGGGAATTACATTATGCACTTATAATTAGACGTGGATTTATTTCCAAAATTGATCTAAAACATAAAAAAACACTAACTGCCTTCTTAATAAACGCTAAAGGATAATTTCTAGAATCCATTCTGCATACTATAGTTTATAAACTATTAAATAAAACATTTAGTATTGCTTCACTGATTTTATTTAACTTCCCGACTAGTTTCCACTGTAAGTAGTTATCAAGGAGTACCTAGGTGTATTAGTAAATGTTTCACTACGGGTTAAGTGGGAAATTAATTAAAGATATACTATAATTTATTTATTTATTTATCGGATTCACCTGTTTTACGAAATTATTACGAAAAATGTATATACAAATTTATAAATAGATTCGATAAAATGATCTAATCTTAAAAGACATTAAAAATGTTTAATTAATTTATCACTTAACCCGTGGTGAAACATTTTTGAATATAATTCTGGAAAGTGTTTGATGGTTTGTTTCATGAATTTATATTTTCTCCAACTAGTTTCGACCATTGGTCATCTTCAAGCAGGAATTCCAACACCTCAACCTATTAGATATTTTTATTTCAAAAACTAGAGAGTAAAATATGCTGAAATCCTACTGAAAAAAAAATTATCCTGTTGTGTTAATTAATAAACTATGTAGAGCTAAGGCCGTTTGTTAAGAATTTTCATAAGATGTGTTTCAAGGTCATTTTATGACCAGGAGCTTTAATCAATATGCAATTGCGTAAACAATTTGTGAATAAAGTTGCTGTTTTATAGAAGTATGTACTAATTACTAATTAAAGTTAATCAGGTATGGTAAACGTGCGCCCTTAGTGTTTTAATAATAATAAGTGTTTATTGCCCAACTGGAAATTTTCCAATTACAAGACAATGTAATATAATATAATAAACAATTAACGTATTAATTTACCATTGGTCATCTTCAAGCAGGAATTCTAACACCTCAACCTATTAGATATTTTTATTTCAAAAAGTAGAGAGCCATCTCGTAGTAAAATATGCTGAAATCCTACTGAAAAGAAATGATCCTGTTGTGTTAATTAATAAACTATGTAGAGCTAAGGCCGTTTGTTAAGAATTTTCATAAGATGTGTTTCAAGGTCATTTTATGACCAGGAGCCTTAATCAATATGCAATTGCATAAACAATTTGTGAATAAAGTTGCTGTTTTATAGAAGTATGTACTAATTACTAATTAAAGTTAATCAGGTATGGTAAACGTGCGCCCTTAGTGTTTTAATAATAATAAGTGTTTATTGCCCAACTGGAAATTTTCCAATTACAAGACAATGTAATATAATATAATAAACAATTAACGTATTAATTTAATTAATTATAAATGAGATCATTATCAATCGATACATTCTAAAGAAAGTAAACTTATTTCTTGTAATAAATTTTGTAATATCTTTCAATAACTCCAATCCTACATGTGGCTGATTCACAACAACTTAATTTAATATGATTAAATTTAAAGGTCGCGAAAAGTAAAATGCGGGCCCAATCGCGCGAAAACAATTTTAAACGCTTTTGTGAAACTCAGACTCTTGTAAGTGGTTCAGTAGTACCAAGTTCAGTGTTGCACAATCTCGAATGCGTGATGTAAATATTCGTAAGGGAACCTTGACCGAATTTTTCCATTTTGTAAAAATCCACGGCGACCCGACTTAAGCGCGAAACGCACGCGAGCCCGCGAAAATTTCATTAATGAATTTGATTTTATTAATAAGTCGCCTTGATGAATCAAAAATGTTTTTCGGCCGTTTTATTGGGACATTTTTCTTAGAAGCGTGAATAAAATTATAAACGAGGACGGGTTTTTGAATTAATAAACAGAGTTTGTTACAAATCAAGTCACCTGCAAAAACAAGGATTATTTGTTTTAAGTATACGTATCCCGATCTATACGCTGTAAATGTTCAGGAATGTGTTGTTTTTTTTTTTAAATGTTAAGTTTGAAGCTTCTAACGAGTGTTTCCACTCCTTGGTTAAGCATGAAGAAAAAATTTCGAGTTTCGAGCCTGAAAATTTGGTTTGGTCGCCCCGCTTCGCGGAGCGACCAAACCAAATTTTCAGGCTTTTCTAAACTCGAAATTTTTTCTTCATGCGCCACGCGGATAAAACACTGGAATATTGTGAAGTACAAAATATACTAAATTATTCTTAAAAGAAAAAAAAATCTAGCATTTGAATTATAATTTCAGGTAATGCAAATGCTCGAATTTTAAAAGCGCTAGAATTGATTGGACGAAATAAATATTTGTAAAATTTATTAACATCAAATCAAACATAATTAGTATATTTTGAACTTCACTTTAAATCAGTGTTTAATACGCGTGGCGCATGAAGTAAAATTTCGAGTTTAGAAAAGCCTGAAAATTTGGTTTGGCCGCTTCGCGCTTCGCGCTACGCGACCAAACCAAATTTTCAGGCTTTTCTAAACTCGAAATTTTACTTCATGCTTAGCCTGGGAGTGGAAAACACTCGTTTTAAGCTTTAAAGTGAACTTTAAAAAAGCGTATGCATATGTATACCTAATAGAAAATTCCCTGTATGTATACTTAAAAGAAAAACTCGCTGTATTAACAGATTAATCCGATGACTATTTGCCAAATCTACTGAATGCGCATTCGATTCAACTAACATTTTTGTTTGAGCTTACACATTATCAACATAAATGCATTATTTATTTCTGTAAATACCTGAACTATTGAGCAGATGTGGAAATTGGAGTTATACCACTTAAACTCACATTTAAAACTATTATGCACATTAATTAAAATGATTTGTGGCTGGGTTTTTGCAGATTTAATTTTACGAAGACATTGTGAAAATGTGGCGTTTAACTTTAAAATTTTAAAGCTTTCCGGTATGCAGCTTTAAAATTTGAAAGTTAAACGTCACATTTTGACAATGTCTTCGTAAAATTAAATCTGCAAAAACCCAGCCACAAATCATTTTAATTAATGTGCATAATAGTTTTAAATTAAATTAAATTAAATTTTTAATACGTTTTCGCATGTTCCATCTAAAAACCATAGAAGACATATTATGAAGTCTTCTGTTTTTTTTTTCATCCACGTAATCTGATGACATCAAACTATTTTCTTATTACATGTATTGGGGCAGAAAGCACTACAAATCAAGGATACCATGGGACACCTGTCGTGAATCGTACCTTAGAACGTTTGTCATTATAAAATCACATAGTGATTTTTTTCATTACATAGTAAAATAATACTGCCTTATATCTACAATCATTTTAATATGCATTTTAAAATTTCTTGATATCCAGGGGCAAATCCCCCTCCCTGCCTCCTCCTGGCTACATCCATGGCAATAAAACAAGAATATAATTTATGAAACTTTTATTATGCAGCTTTAAAATTTTAAAGTTAAACGTCACATTTTGACAACGTCTTCGAAAAATTAAATCTGCAAAAACCCAGCTACAAATCATTTTAATTAATGTGCATAATAGTTTTAAATTAAATTAAATTAAATTAAATTTTTAATACGTTTTCGCATGTTCCATCTAAAAACCATAGAAGACATATTATGAAGTCTTCTGTTTTTTTTTTCATCCACGTAATCTGATGACATCAAACTATTTTCGTATTACATGTATTAGGGCAGAAAGCACTACAAATCAAGGAAACCATGGGACACCTTTCGTGAATCGTACCTTAGAACGTTTGTCATTATAAAATCACATAGTGATTTTTTTCATTACATAGTAAAATAATACTGCCTTATATCTACAATCATTTTAATATACATTTTAAAATTTCTTGATATCCAGGGGCAAATCCCCTTCCCTGCCTCCTCCTGGCTACATTCATGGCAATAAAACAAGAATATAATTTATGAAACTTTTATTAGTGTTTATTAATTTTTATTCAAGTAGTAATTATAAACAAATAATAAACTCTGTGTATTCTCAGTAACATTGTATAAGATAATATCTAATATTGGATGCATTAATTGTTAATTAATTGTAAATTATAAACAGTTATTGGTGTTCAAGTGTTCGATTTTATATTCAATTTATCTGAAGGGCGTACAGACAAATAAGGAAATGCAAATTAAATTAATCGATAATTTCATAGTCACAAGGTTGCTGTGTGTTTGCTTACTCTTCCTTGTTTGTAGAATCAATCACTATTTTTATAATGAAAGTGGAAATTGGAATAGAAGTGATCTATTATCAATTTGTTCGAAATGTGTAATTTTAGGGCAGGTGGTGGCCGAGCGGTAACGTCGTCGGGCTGTATCGCTCGGCGAGCCACAAACTCGGGTTCGATTCCCGTGCACGGGGAGACTTTATTTAAAAATAATTTCTCGTCGTGTCCCTGGGTGTGGTGTGAATGTGTCGTGACGTCCAAATATATGTTAAATTAATTAATATAATCATCGTTAGTGGCTGAATGGCTAGAACCTATGCCAAACAAACAAAAACAAAAAAATTATAATTCATTAATTATAGGGAATTTACAATGCCATATAAAATATTTGGAATATGTGAACTTTTTGCATATTATGTAATTAATTGCCCTTTAAAAACAAACAGCATTACTTTAAAACGATATTTAGCTTAAAGGTTTGTTTGAAGAATAAAGTAATCGCCTAAAATTCGTTTGCTTTCGTCCAAATATCAAATGAGTTTCCTCATTTATCAAATATTCAAATGAATACTCAAATACTTACAATGATTTGACTATCAAATATATTTCTAGGCTGTGTAATAGACAGGCTAGCAATATATCCGCAAGGAAAACATTAAATTTTAAGCTTTTATGCGACTGTATAGCTGATTTTTTCGCAACACTGTTGCTTCTTTAGGCGAAGAACAAGATATTCACAGATTTCCTAAAACTATTTTATACATGTTTTATACAAATTAAGACGCTTCACAGTGCGCCTTACAATGGACAAACGTCAAAAAAAACAAAAATATTTTTCATACAATTTTGAACATACATGTAAATACAGCGTGTAAACGAACTACTGTACAGGCTCTCTACCACATAAGGGGCAGCGTTTAAATAAACAATACCTGCATTTGAAATTACCATACCTTTAGTGGATAGCTCACATCTCCCTTAATATCTGGGCAGGTATTTTAAATGATCAATTAATTGGGCCATTTATGTTCCCATTTAATTTGAATGGAGAATGATATTTACGATTTTTGCAAGATGACCTTTTAGATCTTCTAGAAAATGTACCCTTAGCGGTTCTTAGAAAAATGTGGTATTTGCAAGATGGTGCGCCAGCTCACTATGAAAGGCGCGTTAGAAGATATTTGGATGATAAGTTTCCAGAACTTGGGTTGGTCGTGGAGGCCCTGTACCATGGCCTCCAAGAAGTCCGGATTTAAACCCCTTAGATTTTTTTCTTTGGGGATACTTTAAAAGTAAAGTCTACACTACGGAAATTGACAATGCTGAAATGCTGATACAACGAGTAAACGCCGCGGCTAATACCATTCGTGAAAAACCTCGTGAAATGTTTGCTACTGTTCGTGCAAATTGGATACGTAGAGCCCAAATGTGCATTGAGTGCGGCGGACGTCAATTTGAACACTTATTGTGATTTTTTTTATACGTGACCCAGTTTGATCTAGTAATTCTAGACAGTGTGTGTGTGTGTGTGTAGTGCGTGCTAAGTGATTTATACGTCTCGCAGTAGTAACAGTAAATAAACAATACCACAAATGAGTGACCTAGTTTCATCTAGTCATTCGAGAAGAGACGAGTGCGAAGTGATTTATGCGCCTCGCAGTAGTAAAAGTAAATAAAAAATACAACAACTTACGCATCCACGAAAAATATCATGAACACAGGTAACCAGAAGTTCTCAAAAAGTAAAAAATGCATGAAAAATTATGAAAAATCCAATATTTTTTTTCCGATTTTATTTTTGCTGCAATTGGTGTCAAAATATTTTTTGTATACGCCCTTAAGAGGATGTACATTAGTTCGATTACACGCTGTATACGTAAGGAAAAATAGTTGAATTTATCGGAAATCGTGTTTTTCAAAAAAATAAACCAACCACAAATTATTTACACGGGGTTTAAAGTGTCTTAATATATAGAGCTCAATGACGCATCTCATCAGTTACGAATTTAGTCTAGAAGTGCATGCATGTATAAATCTTATTTTAATCTTAAAAAGAAAAACGTGATATAAAATAGCCACCAAGGTAAGTACTTTTAGTTTTTGGGTTGAAATACATTTATCAGACAGATATTAACGCATGATTTATAATAAGATGTTAAGGAAAATTAATACAATGTCAATAATGTTTTATAACTTTGATTAATCCTTTAAAACGTTTGAGTCAATATATCCTGTTTTCAGTTTTATTCGATTATTCACACCTTATAGATTAAAAATCTTAACTTTCTGCAGTTAACTGCAAGCATTGCTGCTATGATTTTTTTACCATCAAATCCTTATTACTCAAGAATTTACATACGACTTTTTTTAAATAATACATAAAATTTAAATTAGTTGATATACTGAGAGTATTATGTAACACCGAACATTTTCATAACGAGATTTTTTTTTAAGTATCCATATGCATACGTTGCACATTTTTCGATGCTCGGTTTATTAAAATAATTTAATTTAAAGCTTTAAGCGAGTGTTTTACACTCCCAGGCAAAGCATGGAGTAAAATTTCGAGTTTATAAAAGCCTGATAATTTGGTTTGGTCGCGTAGCGCGAAGCGCGGAGCGGCCAAACCAAATTTTCAGGCTTTTATAAACTCGAAATTTTACTTCATGCGCCACCGGTACAAAACACTCACATATTACGAAGTTTAAAACACACCGCAAAACTTTCCATTGAATCAGTGTTTTATACCGGTGGCGCATGAAGTAAAATTTCGAGTTTAGAAAAGCCTGAAAATTTGGTTTGGCCGCTCCGCGCTTCGCGCTACGCGACCAAACCAAATTTTCAGGCTTTTCTAAACTCGAAATTTTACTTCATGCTTAGTCTGGGAGTGGAAAACACTCGCTTAAAGCCTCAAATTGAATTCTTTTAATAAACCGAGCATCAGAAAATGTGCAACGTATGCATATGGATACTTCAAAGAAAAAATCTCGTTTTGAAAATGTTCAGTGTTACATAAAACTCTCTGTATATTCTCAAATGCACTAAAATCCCAAGTAAGGGCTATCTACGAAAAGCCCTTCTGCCCATTGATATTTTTAGTTTCCAATTCAAGCTTGGATATTGGGATGTAGAAAGGAAATATATTCGAATAAGGTAAATGCCATTTTTGTTTATTAATTCACTGATTATAGAGGCTTCTACTTCGTTATACATTGTTGAACATAAATAAAACACTGTTTATCACTTTGTTTGTATAACAATTGGTTTATTTGGTGACTATAGTTTCGATACTACACGTATTAACGGTTTGATAATGAGACGTGTAGTATCGAAACTATAGTCACCAAATAAACCAATTGTTATACAAACAAAGTGATAAACAGTGTTTTATTTTTGTTTATTAATCTGATTCAGAAGAATATTAATGGTAATAAGATTACTGCATTATTTTTTTATGAATCATCTCTTCAATGGTAATGACAATACACATATTTATTATAATTTTGACAATATTTTCCAATTTGGTAACAATAAATGCAATAATGCATTATAAAAGTTGAAAAGCGAGTGGTTTCCACTCCCAGGATAAGCATGAAGTAAAATTTCGAGTTTATAAAAGCCTAAAAATTTGGTTTGGTCGCGTAGCGCGAAGCGCGGAGCGGCTAAACCAAATTTTCAGGCTTTTATAAACTCGAAATTTTACTTCACGCGCCACCGGTACAAAACACTGACATATTACGAAGTTTAAAACACACCGCAAAACTTTACATTGAATCAGTGTTTTATACCGGTGGCGCATGAAGTAAAATTTCGAGTTAAGAAAAGCCTGAAAATTTGGTTTGGCCGCTCCGCGCTTCGCGCCACGCGACCAAACCAAATTTTCAGGCTTTTCTAAACTCGAAATTTTACTTCATGCTTAGTCTGGGAGTGGAAAACACTCGCTTAAAGCTTCAAATTGAATTCTTTTAATAAACCGAGCATCAGAAAATGTGCAACGTATGCATATGGATACTTCAAAGAAAAAATCTCGTTTTGAAAATGTTCAGTGTCAAATGCACGAAAATCCCAAGTAAGGGCTATCTACGAAAAGCCCTTCTGCCCATTGATATTTTTAGTTTCCAATTCAAGCTTGGATATTGGGATGTAGAAAGGAAATATATTCGAATAAGGTAAATGCCATTTTTATTTGAAATAAAACAACACAGTTGGGAGGGTTTCACTTTTAAAGTGAAACCCTCCCAACTGTGTTGTTTTATTTCAAATAGTATTATGGAGTTTCATCATGTATCCGCCTCATCAATTAAATGCCATTTTTGTTTATTAATCCGATTCAGAAGAATATTAATGCTAATAAGATTACTTCATTATGTTTTTATGAATCATCTCTTCAATGGTAATGACAATACACATATTTATTATAATTTTGACAATATTTTCCACTTTGGTAACAATAAATGCAATAATGCATCATAAAAGTTGAAATTTGTTGTTTTTGTCAACTGAAACATAAATTACTTATAAATGAAAATATTTTTTATTTTTGACTCGACTATAAACTTTTGTCCAAAATATAATTTCTCCGCACTATGCGCTGGTGTGAAAAATTAATTCTAAATGCCTAGTTTCACCCACTTCTATTAAGTCTTATTCTTTGGTTAAATTTATTTGTCGATTGGAATAGACATAGACATTTTCCAAGTCACAAACATGGATGTCATGTGAATTGATTGTTTTATTGCCATGTATGTAACTATTATTAGATTTTAATCGATAATTATTGGTCGATTTAACTGAAATTAGTGAAACCCAGCATAAGTGTTTTTTATTTAAGTTATAATGGATTTTCAAAAATGAATTGCCTCAAATATCTTTCATGCTACCGTTAATTTTATTCTATTTGTCAAATATCAAAAATATTTATTGCTTTCAAGCAAATTACAATACATGATGAGGCCAATCAATTGATCTCATATTATTTAGGAAGCATATTTTTCATTGATGAGATCAATTTTTTTACTTGTAAACTAATTTTTCCTATCTCCAAATATTACAGAATCCTAATTCTTAATTAGGAAAGCATCACGATACATGATAGGACAAGTATATCAATTATTCTTGATATCATGTTATTTAGGGAATATTATTTTAATTATTAATAAGAACGATACTGATAGGACAAGTATATCAATTATTCTTGATATCATGTTATTTAGGGAATATTATTTTAATCATTAATAAGAACGATACTTTCACGTGTAAATAAATTTCCCGTATAATCAAATATTAATGATACCTAATTCTCAATTAAGAAAGTGATAAAGAACGAGAATATCGTCGGTGTTCCCGTCATCGGCATGTGTTATCTCAAAATAAATGGGGTTTTAATTAAATCTTATATTTCCACAGCGTAAACTAGTTAAAAATACATTTTTGTGGAGTTATTTTTAAAAACAAGTTCATTGAAACTAGCATCTATTAGCCTAGCGAAAATCAACTTTAACAACCATCCAAAATAATGATACTGTTGAAATTACAGAAAATAAATGTAAGAAAAAGGTTATAGTTGAAGAATGTGTATGAAAATTAAATTAAAGAAGAAAATAGATTAATTAGAAATAATAATTTTGTTATAATTTAACTTTTTTATTAGTTACTTGACAAAAAATAAAATTGTGCAAAATTTTTCACATTACAAGAGAAACAAGAGAGATATTTATTTTATTTAAAAAAACAGCATTACAAAATAATGAAACTATTATTCACAATGTTCACATGATGGCTAAAAGCCGAAACTAGTCGAAATAAATCCAATATTCACAAAACATTGGATTTATTTCGACTAGTTTCGGCATCAAACCAATTGATTTTTATTTAAATTAATACTATATGATGGTTACTGTACACTTTCCCGAATATATTTTCCCGAATGACCTTTTTCCCGAACGCCATATTTCCTGAAAATAGAAATCCCGAATCCCATTTCCCGAATCCAATTTCCCGAAAGGTATTGTTCCTGAATAAAATATAAACTATTTAGAACAGAATATCATCGTACGGTTTACACTTATAGCAGTCCACTTTCGAGGATAATGCGTTTTGCAAATTTGTTACAGCGTTTTGAACATTTTGATT
Source organism: Philonthus cognatus (assembly GCA_932526585.2). Classification (NCBI taxonomy): domain Eukaryota; kingdom Metazoa; phylum Arthropoda; class Insecta; order Coleoptera; family Staphylinidae; genus Philonthus; species Philonthus cognatus. The sequence continues at coordinate 47,785,574 of OW052247.1, read as the reverse complement.
TATTTGCTGATTCTATAAATACTTTTAAACGTAATTTGCTGCGTACCAATTTAGAAAGTATTTTTGCAAAACTCCATTTGTTCCTCATTAATGTGCATAATGTACCTATTTTTAGGTAAATAGACTTTAGGTATTAGATATAAGTTATATTTTGTAATCATTGTATAAAATTGGAGATTTTCCGTTTTCGAAAGAAATAAATACAATAAATACAATTTTGAAACCTAAACAAATTAAGTGTTTTATTAAAGTGATATGGAGTTTTAACAACTAACAGCCTCAACTAAACAGTAAATATAAGCTAAATTCTGACTTCAGTTTCTGGAAGTATTCACCTAAACTAGAAAAACCCTATTTGGGTTTTGATAGTTTAGTTCGGGAAAAACATCATTCGGGAAAGTTGATTCAGGAAAGTAGTATTCGGGAAAGTGTTTTCGGGAAATGTATTATTCAGGAAAAACGTAATTCGGGAAAAATATATTCGGGAAAATGTATTCGGGAAAATGGGCGGATACGTTCTATGATATAATGAAACTATTGAAAATTTAAAGAAGATACATAGCTAAAATAATGCTAAATTGTTTACATTGCAAGAGAAACAAGAGTGGAATTTATTGTATTTAAAAGAAAAACAGCATTATTACCTAATGAAACTATTGAAATTTTAAAGAAAATACAGAACTAAATTTTTCACATTGCAAGAGAAACAAACAATGTTGTGAAACAAAAGTAATATTTATTTTATTTAAAAACACAGCATCACAAAATAATGAAACTATTGAAAGTTTAAAGAAAATACAGAGCTAAAATTTACAAAAATGTTGTAAAATTAAAAGTAATATAGAAAAAGTTAAATATGTTTGTCATAATTATTAATACTTTTAATGTAACTTAACTTACTCATTGATTACTTTGTATATAAAGTAAATTTAAAAATTAAAAATATGTTTATTGCACATGAAAGAGACAGAAACGTGTTAAGAATGTTATTTTTAAACAAAAATTCAAACAAATTCCACGATAAAATTGGTTTTATTTCTACTTTAAATCCGGTGTTCAATTTGGAGCATATTTTATTCATATTTTCAATGTCCATATGATTTATTATACAGTGATTTTTTTCTTTTCAGTATACATATTCCGACAGCGTATTGTAAATTTTTCGACATTCGTTGTTTTTGAAAACGGTTCAACTGCAAGCTTCTAACGAGTGTTTCCACTCCCAGATTAAGCATGAAGTAAAATTTCGAGTTTAGAAAAGCCAGAAAATTTGGTTTGGTCGCTCCGCTTCGCTATGCGACCAAACCAAATTTTCAGGCTTTTCTAAACTCGAAATTTAACTTCATGCGCCACGCGTATAAATCACTGATTTCAAGTTAAAAATATACGTCTTTAGCATACTGCTTTAGTAGAATGTTTTAAGTTTCACGATATTTCAATGTTTTATACGCGTGGCGCATGAAGTAAAATTTCGAGTTTAGAAAAGCCTGAAAATTTGGTTTGGTCGCTCCGCTTCGCTATGCGACCAAACCAAATTTTCAGGCTTTTCTAAACTCGAAATTTTACTTCATGCTTAATCTGGGAAAACTCTTCAAAAACAACGAATGTCTGAAAATTACACACTTGTTAGAAGCCTCATATTGAACGCTTTTAAAAAACGACGAATGCCAGAAAATGTAAAGCCTATATTTCAGGGTATGTATACTTAAAAGAAAAACTCCTTGCTTTAGTTTATACACGTATTATAATAAAAATTAATATTTTATTCATATTAATTCTTGTTATAATATAAATGACAAACTTGAGGACATTAAAAATAAGTTATTATAATACTTGCAATAAAATATAGAATTTCGTTTGCAGAAATCTTTAAATTCTCGATTATTTTCCATTAATCAAATCCAGTCGAGAATTGTATGTTAATTCTGTAATTTATTAAGAGGAATTTGTATTTCATTCAAATGAATTCTTCCCATAATCAGGATTAATTTAATAATAAATGTATTTTCTTGTATTTCTTCTTCAAGTTGAAATCATTATTTCTTGAATATTATTGATGTAATATCATATCTAAACATTCTTGAATTCACCAACTGGCGCCATTTGTTTTCACATAAAAAGTTTTTATTTCTTACGAACTCAACATTAACTTTCTTATTTCTTACGAACACAAAAAAGTATATAATTTTATCACTCGCAGAAAACAAATTATTAAAGAAGAAAATTTGGTGGTATTTATTTTTTGTTGTTAAAATATCAACGATATTATTTTGCTTATATTTTTAAATATCATAAGATAGTTTAATTATCCGTTTAATAGTATAATTTAGCTTATTCCATTTAACATAAAGAAAAATTGAATTTGTCAATAGTTTACATAATATTTACAAAATATAAAAAAGAATTGAAATTAATATCGACTTTCTGCAAAAATTTAGTCTCGTTGAGACTTCTCCAAATATTCATTGTAATAACTACTTCTTTATCTAATACCCCGACAGATATTAAATTATACAATGAATATTTAAGTTACACGACAGGATTCCTATTCTATGCATAATTTATATGCAAAATGCAACATCAGGTCAAATTATTCTCTCATCAAACTAAATGAGCCAACAGGAAATTAAAATAAATTGAAATATTGCACAAATGTGTTCCAATTTCTCGCCTAGTTAGTTAAAAAAAAATTTTGCAAAAATTTTCAAAAAGTTCTTTAAGATCGCCTAAGATTCTTTCAATTACTATTCAAATTGAAAGAATCTTTGGCGATCTTCAAGAAATGTTTGCAAAAAGTCGATATTAATTTTAATTTGTTTTTATATTTTAATCTATTTAACTAACTAGGCGATAAATTGGAACACATTTGTGCATAAAGCACCAAAAGTCATTAGATGATACTTTAACTTATCAAAAGAGTATATGATACCGAAATGGCATTATTTTTTACGAAAATCCCTTAATTTATCACACAGATAAACTCCACAAAGATATTTTTCTTTGAATTCTACGCCTAGTTAAATGAAGTGACATCTACTATAAATATTTAGCACAGATATAATTTTTATTTAGTAATAATTAATTTCCGAGTATTAAACACCAAATCTGACAATAGCAAAATAGGGTTATTTAGAATTAACCTAATTATAATGCCCAGCAGTATATTTTAAAGTTCACAATACTATTCAGTGTTTTATACGCGTGGTGCATGAAGTAAAATTTCGAGTTTAAAAAAACCTGAAAATTTGGTTGGTTGATAAAAACTATTTAAAAATAATAATTACAAAACATGACAAGCCTAAATAAGAGTGACAACAAAAAAATCAAGAAGTTCTATCTGAATTAAAAAAGTTACCGTTGAGTGAACGCAAAGAATTTTCGGATAAAGAAAACTTTCTTTGAATCTGGATGACCCGAATTATCGCCGACAAAAATTCGTCAGCTTGGACCAAAACACACTTTCCCTGAATTAAGCATAAACGAAAGTGGCTAGAAAATTACACAAATATTATTCTCACTCTCGTTTGCTCTTTCTTTCTTTATTCCATTCGAATTATTTTTATGCACCGTGAGCAAACTAACTGCCCAGACAATTAGTTAAAAAGTGAAAACACGCTTTTGTATTATACAATTCATATTTATACATTAACGCGATTTGTCCGTTACATTATAATGAACATGAGTTATTGAATATAAGAAAGTTATGAAATTAAAATAAACTGTTTTGAAATTTATGAATGAAGACGGAATTATTTTAAAAGTATTTTACATACATTAGAATTGAGATGTTTGTCTTTAAAATCTAAATTCTAACATATCCCACTGAGCAAATCCAATTAAGTAATGTTTCAACAACATTAAAACAACGTTTATTGTTGTTACAATGTTGATATAACGTTATTTCTTTGTTTTTTGCTTAGTGGGATGTAAAATACTTTTAAAAGAATGATTCGAATCAAAATAAAGTCTTTAATTTTTAAACATTTACTGCATACAGTAGATGTATGAATACGTCAATAAAAATTTCCTGTATAATTTTTTTTATACGGGATGTTAACCACTAAACCTGGCCATTGTGATATTTAGATTTTATTTATAGTTCAAACGATTGTTTCCACTCCTTGATTTAGCAAGGAATGGAAACCCTCGTTAGAAGCTTCAAATTGGTCGCTTTTAAAAAAACAATGGATGCCTAAAAACTTACAATGTATACATGGGGATAGTTAAGCTTAAAATAAATTCTAAACTGGAAATTTTCCTTCATGCGCCACGCGCATAAAACACTGAAATTTTGTTAAGTTTAAAAATGTTTATTTCCTTTAAACAAATATTTTACTTTCAAAATATAGGGATTTTTTTGTAAGAATATCTACAGATCCCAAAAGAAGTTTGTAAAATGTATTAACGTGAGATCAAACACAAAGAAGCCGTATATTTTGAACTTCAAAATATGTAGGTGTTTAATACGCGTGGCGCAATTTTTTTGTAAGAACATCTACAGATAACGTACCAGTTATGTTATGTTTTTACTATTAGTATTACTATTCTTTGTAAATGAAAATATTGATTGTAAAATGGAGATTCCGTAAATAAATTAAATTAAATTAAACTAAATTAGATGCTAAAGAAAATTTGTAAAATGTATTAACGTGAGATTAAACATAAATAAGAAGTATATTTTGAACTTTAAAATATGTACGTGTTTAATACGCGTGACGCAATTTTTTTGTAAGAATATCTACAAATCCTGAAGAAAATTTGTAAAATGTATTAACGTGAGATCAAACATAAATAAGCAGTATATTTTGGACTTCAAAATATGTCAGTGTTTAATACGCGTGGCGCATGAAGTAAAATTTCGAGTTTAGAAAAGCCTGAAACCAAATTTTCAGGCTTTTCTAAACTCGAAATTTTACTTTATGCTTGGTTTGGTTTGGTTTGGTCATTTAATACCATCAACTTAAAATATACATAATTTACAAAGAATTGATTGCACTTGCATCTTATAAAAAAAACCATCAAATTATCTCGCCCCTATTACTTAAAATATTCAGATGGAGTTGAAAGAATGCAATAAAATCAACGATTTTAAAAGAATGTTTTTTTAAACAGTTGTAAAAAAATGACAGATTATCAAATTAACATAAAATCCTAAGAATCTACACGGAAACGTATAAACTTCAAATGGTTATAGTTGAAATTTGAATATTTATAGTCGATAATCCAAAATCTTTGAATCAAATTTGAAATTTGATTTAATTTATATTTATTTTATTATATTAAATTTCATTCATTTTGAATAATCACTGATCGTTTTGAATGTTTGTAATATAATTTCTGATTGATCGTCTAACGAGGGTTTCCACCCCTAGGTTAAGCATGAAGTAAAATTTCGAGTTTAGAAAAGCCTGAAAATTTGGATTTGCAGGGGCGCGCGAGCGAAGCGAGTCGCGCCCCGGCAAATCCAAATTTTCAGGCTTTTCTAAACTCGAAATTTTACTTCATGCGCCACGCGTACTAAACACTGACTTTAAGTAAAATTTTTAACCGACTGGTCAGAGTGAAATAAGTTTAGTACGTTGATTCTCAATTGTTTGAATGACGGAGAAAGACACATCACTATCAATATTATATTTGGGTTAGAATTTTCATTTCACACCTTAAAATAATGATATATATTTTTTTTTACTATTTGTGTAGAAGAGAAACCAACAATGATGAATATTTACGGTTGGGTTTTATTTTTTGAAAAAATTTAATATCTTAATTTGAGCAGAATTTTCTTTGCATACCCTAAAATAAAAACAACGTTTATCATTCCATTAAAAATTACTTAGGAAGATACTGAAAACATTGCGTTTTTTATTTCCATTAAAAATTAGTTAAAAAGAAATTTAATACACTGCGTTTTTTTTTTCATTAAAACTAAAATTAAAGGATAACCGCATATTTAATTAAATATACATAAAAAGCAAATTTTGGTATCATCAACAACTTTTATTAAGAACCAAATTTTCAGGCTTTTCTAAACTCGAAATTTCGAAACTTCATGCTTAATCAAGGAATGGAAATACTCGTTAGAAGCTTCAAATTGGTCGCATTTAAAAAAAACAACGAACCAATGAAAACTTGCAATGTATGCATCGGGATAGATATACTTAAAAGAAAAAATCTTTGTATTATAAAGTACCTATTTGGCAACTTTACAGAATTACAGAATTTTATCAAAACTTGAAGGTAATTTCAATAATTGTAGAATAGGGATAAAATTATGTGGATAATTTTGGATTAAGGAATGAATAAATATTTTTGGATTTACACTCGTGTGTGTGTGTGTGTGCATATTTATATGTCTGTATAATTTTTTCGTCAGTTTTTAGAGTTCATTGTTTCCTTATCAGTTACAATGACCCTATTGTTTTATTATTTCACCGCTGGTTTTCGTAGCTATGTACATTTCGGGGCATGGGAAAATTGTGTTTGCTTCTGGCAAACTACTTTTCAGACGATGCTTGTCATATCTCATTTCATTTGTATCAACACGTACTAATAAAATGAATGAATTACAATTATTCACAATTAAGAGGAATTAAAACAATTTTTAACATTATTTTTATTAATTATTTACTGAATTAAACTCTTCAGTTATAATCTTATAATAATGATTAATTATTTGATTGAGTTACGTGAAAATCAAACATTTGATAATTCAACTAAAAGTGCTTTATTTGTTAATTTACAAATAAAGCACTTTTATTTGAATTACCAAATGTACATTTTGGACACAAAGTGACCATTATCAATGGATTTAGACTGTAAATTTGGTAATTCTAACAAATGTGTTAAGACAGGTTTAGTGCTTTATTCGTCAATATAATAATAATATTAGTATTATATATTAACAGTTTGTCGGCAATAAATTAAATTGCATAGCTGTGTAAATAGTTCAGGATTATTATTTATATACTTGAATCAAAGGTTAAAACGTGTGTGTTCAAAATGAAATTGCATTTGTTTAAATAATACTGACCCATTTTTCAGTTATTAAAAAGGTAAATTGTCTGTTAAAAATACTTCCTGCGATAGTGTTCAACCAATTTGCATTTGGCCGTTATTTTTCGTGTATACACAATGAAATTATTTAATCAACAAAATGTTTATTTAAAAAAGTATCACGCATAACGTTATACTTTTTTAAATAAACATTTTATAAATGTCACGATATTTTGTATTAAACAACTTGTAAAATTAATGTCTAGATAATTTGTATGAAACAACAACTTTTCCCACTGAACAAACACAAGTAAGTAATGTTTCATCAACATTAAAACAACGTTTAATGTTGCTAGAATGTTGATATAACGTTATTTGTTTGTTTTTTGCTCAGTGGGTTAAAATTATTAAATTTGTTAACTTTCAAGAATGTACCTAATTTATCAATGTTTGTAAAAATAACTCAAAAATCGCAAAATACACGAGTGCCGATTTTATTCAAGGGCCTTCAATCATTAGAATCAAGAAATTGATTATATTTTCTTTTATTGCCGTCAAGTTGACAATATTAATTGGGTTTTTTGGTTTAAGTGGCGAAATTAATTCAAAAAATTAAACGGAGACGGAGACTTTATTGTATTATTTATTTGTTTCATTTGTTATTTGTTTATTTATTTGTGTGTAATTAATTTTTCTAAATTTTGGCGGAATAAAGGCTCATGTATGTCTGTTTTTAAGAATTTGCTATTTTATTTGCTATTTTATTTTTTGAATTAATTCCGCCGCTAAAACCAAAACCTCAATTAATATAGAAATTGATTATTTTTGAACATTCCTAAATATTCCTTAATTTTTAGTATTACATAAAAATAAATTAATTCAAATGTATTTATAACAATAGATACACGGATTTTTCTTTAAAAGTATACATATCTCGGCGTACACGCTGGAAACTTCCAGGCATTCGTAGTTTTTATAAAAGATTTTAATTTGAAGATTCTAACGAGTGTTTACAGTCCTAGGTTAAGCATGAAGTAAAATTTCGAGTTTAGAAAAGCCTGAAAATTTGGTTTGGTCGCGTAGCGCGAAGCGCGGAGCGACCAAACCAAATTTTCAGGCTTTTCTAAACTCGAAATTTTACTTCATGCGCCACGCGTATAAAAAACTGAAATATTGTGAAGTTCAAAATGTACTTGTTATAATCTCATGTGAATACATTTTACCAATGTTTATTTCGTGTAACCAAATCTTGCACTTTCAAAAATCGAGCGCTATTAGCTTTTGTATTTATATCTACTAATTTTAATGTATTGTACCTGGTTTTGTATTACCTATTTTATATTGAAACCTTTTTTTGGCGTGTATAAAGTATTTATATTTTATATGTACTATTTTACACAAATATATAATTTGATTTGATTTAAAATAATAAATTCCTATATAACTACACATCAAACATAATTTTGAACTTCAAAATATGTCAGTGTTTAATACGCGTGGCGCATGAAGTAAAATTTCGAGTTTAGAAGAGCCTGAAAATTTGGTTTGGTCGCTCCGCGCTTCGCGCTACGCGACCAAACCAAATTTTCAGGCTTTTCTAAACTCGAAATTTTACTTCATGCTTAGCCTGGGAGTGGAATCACTCGTTAGACGCTTAAAAGTAAACACTTCAAAACAAGGAATGCATGACAATATGCAAATCGAGATATGTATACGTCAAAGAACTAGCCCATGTATTATTTATATATGAAATTCACCATAAATAAAACCGCTACAGGTCTTGTGATTTATGAATTTATACGCGACCAAACCAATTTTTTAGGCTTTTCTAAACTCGAAATTTTACTTTATTTATTTCTTTGTTTTATTTGTTATTTGTTTATTTATTTGTATGTAATTAATTTTTCTAGATTTTTGCGAAATACAGGCAATTTAAAAAAAATACATACAAATTTCTGCAAGAAAGTCTCCGTTCTCCATTTTATTTTTTGAATTAATTCCGCCGCTAAAACCAAAACCCCAATTAATATAGAAATTGATTCCTTTTGAATATTCCTGAATATTTCTTAATTTTTAATATTAAATAAAAATAAATTAATTCAAATGTATTTATTACAATATATACGGTGATTTTTCTTTAAAAGTATACATATCTCGGTGTATACGCTGGAAACTTTCAAGCATTCGTTGTTTTTATAAAAGACTTTAAATTGAAGCTTCTAACGAGTGTTTACAGTCCCTGGTTAAGCATGAAGTAAAATTTCGAGTTTAGAAAAGACTGAAAATTTGGTTTGGTCGCGTAGCGCGAAGCGCGGAGCGACCAAACCAAATTTTCAGGCTTTTCTAAACTCGAAATTTTACTTCATGCGCCACGCGTATAAAAAAAAATGAAATATTGTGAAATTCAAAATGTACTCGTTATGATCTCATGTGAATACATTTTACCAATGTTTATTTCGTGTAACTAAATCTTGCGCTTTCAAAAATCGAGCGCTATTAGCTTTTGTATTTATATCTACTAATTTTAATGTGTTGTACCTGGTTTTGTATTAGCTATTTTATATTGAAACCATTTTTTTGACGTGTATAAAGTATTTATATTTTATATGTACTATTTTATACAAATATATAATTTGATTTGATTTAAAATAATAAATTCCTATATAACTACACATCCCAACGAAAATTTGTAAAATGTATTAACGTGAGATCAAACATAATTTTGAACTTCAAAATATGTCAGTGTTTAATACGCGTGGCGCATGAAGTAAAATTTCGAGTTTAGAAAAGCCTGAAAATTTGGTTTGGTCGCTCCGCGTTTCGCGCTACGCGACCAAACCAAATTTTCAGGCTTTTCTAAACTCGAAATTTTACTTCATGCTTAGCCTGGGAGTGGAATCACTCGTTAGACGCTTAAAAGTAAACACTTCAAAACAAGGAATGCATGACAATTTGCAAATCGAGATATGTATACGTCAAAGAACTAGCCCATGTATTATTTATCTATGAAATTCACCATAAATAAAACCGCTACAGGTCTTGTTATTTATGAATTTATACGCGACCAAACCAAATTTTTAGGCTTTTCTAAACTCGAAATTTTACTTCATGTTTAATCAAGGAATGCAAACACTCGTTAGAAGCTTCAAGTTGGTCGCATTTTTTAAAAACAACAAATTAATGTAAACTTATTATTTTCTGACGTGTGTTAAGTATTTATATGTACTATTTGGCATAAATAAATGATTTGATTTGATTTAAAAGAATCTAAATATCTGTCTGTGTATAAACATGCTAGAATAATTATGTTTTATAATATTATTTAATTACATACTTGATTTATTTTACGTTAATTATATAGGAATTTAATATAATTAACGTAAAATAAATCAAGTATGTAATTAAATAATATTATAAAACATAATTATTCTAACATGTTTATACAGACAGATATTTATATATAAATTTAAATAAATTTATTATTAATATTATTTGAAAGAGAAATACTTAAATCGATGACAACTTTGCAACTCTACTTACGTGAGTTTAAATAAATTTATTGAATGTTATATATTTTAAATTGATGAGGCGGATACAGGATGAAACTCCATAATACTATTTGAAATAAAACAACGCAGTTGGGAGGGTTTCACTTTTATTGTTGAACACTGCAACATGTTTCACCACACAGTGGCTTCATCAGGCAGATGAAATAATGAATTCATTATTTAATCTGCCTGATGAAGCCACTGTGTGGTGAAACATGTTGCAGTGTTCAACAATAAAAGTGAAACCCTCCCAACTGCGTTGTTTTATTTCAAATTATATATTTTTAATTAAAACACTATTAACCTTTCTTCACAATTTTTATTATAAAGCAGATGTACATTTCGGTCACAAGGTGACCATTATCAATGGATATTGACAATATCAATTCAATCAATCCATTGATAATGGTCACCTTGTGACCGAAATGTACATCTGGTATATAATAAAATTTGTGAAGAATGGTTAAAAGTGTTTTAATTAAAGTTATTATAATCTTCACGTAACTCACCCAAATTCAATTGTTATATATTATTGAGTTCCGATTTAGTAGACTAAAAAATCTCAAATCATAGTATTATATATATAACATCTTTATTTGTAGAATTTTCATAATATTATAAATACAGATTATAAATTGTATACATAAATTAAAACTGATTCTATAAAATAGCTATCGATCTTTCAGCCACATAGTATTATTTTATTAACAAAAACTTACTAAATTTCTGGTACAAATTGTGTAATTAATTTGAAAAAAAAATATGAACTCCTATTATTTTATAAAACGCGGAAGTTAGATAGATACAAGTGAATGAATAATGGTATCAAAATATTTAATTACGCTTTTTATATACATTTGATAAACATTGAGGACACTTTAGAGCCAATTAAATATTTGTTTGAGGCTAGCTATTATAATATTCACACTCTAAAATCGCAATGTCACGGCTGCTTTTAAACGAAATTCCTGCGAATGACCGATAACACGAAATGAACTAATAATTAACAATTTATCGGTTGCCAATTATAACGATGATAAATAAATCAATACAATTTTGTAATAACATATAATTATTTATATAAATATAGATTAACAAATATTAAAAACAAGTTAAACGAGAAAATATGACAGTTGCGATTACAGAAATAAAAAAAGTGAATAAGCAGGAAAAGTATTTTTTAGTGCAACAGAAAAATGTTGAAAATTTAAATGTTATGATAACATAATAAAGTTGTCTGTGTGTATGAGATGTCTGAGTTGTTTTGTCACGTTGGATTTAAAATAAAAATGCAAATATTTTTATAGCAAATACAAGTAATGCAATTTTTTTTTTCATTTTAAGAGAATACATTTTTAATATTATTATGCCCACCATGTAACTCGTTAAATTGGTTATAGAAATAAACAAAATGTATTTTCTTTAATTAATTCGCAAATCATATAACCTGTAGCGATTTTTTTAAATTAAAACACTTAACTTTGTTTTACCACTTTTATCAAAGTGATAAAACAACAAAGTTTAATTAAATTGCCCCATGACTCGATTAACGTGCACGGCTAACATTTGTAGCGGTATTGACTTTTTTTAACTCATCTTTAGGTTTAATTAGGAGTCTCGCGGATGGTGTGCACTAAATGTTATATCCCTATTGTCGTTTACGCAGATTAACATATGTGTCTTTGTGCATATTTGTGATTCATGTTTTGTGTCTTACATTTTAGTTATATGTTTTTGGCTCTACATTGTAAATGGCTTGTCCGTTAATAAAGAATTATTATTATTATTAAGATGTACCACAAAGTGAACGCCAACCAAATTAAAGATCTAGCGATTTTATTTATGGTGAATTTCATAAATAAATATTACATAGACTTGTTCTTATAAGTATACATATCTCAATTTGCAAATTGTCATACATTCCTCGTTTTGAAAAGTGTTTAATTTGAAGCTTCTAACGAGTGTTTCCACTCCCAGACTAAGCATGAAGTAAAATTTCGAGTTTAGAAAAGCCTTAAAATTTGGTTTGGTCGTTCCGCGAAGCGGAGCGACCAAACCAAATTTTCAGGCTTTTCTAAACTCGAAATTTTACTTCATGCGCCACGCGTATAAAACATTGATTTCACGAAAGGTTCAAAATATACTGCTATTAATATTATTATGCCCACCATGTAGCCCGTTAAATTGATTATTGAAATAAGAAAAATGTATTTTCTTTAATAAATTCGTAAATCACAAAACCTGTAACGATTTTATTTATAGTAAATTTCATAGATAAATAATACATGGACTAGTTCTTTGACCTATACATATCTCGATTTGTAGATTCTTTGTTTTGAAGAGTGTTCAATTATATTTCAAAAATGTTTGCTCTAATAAGGTGTTCCTCGGGGTTCCCTTCTATCACCACATTGAACGATGTATGCATATAGAGTCATTTTTTTGAATATACACACCTCGATTCATTGTAAATAAACTTTCATGCATACGCTGGTTTTGAAAAGCATTCAATTTTAAGATACTAACGAGTGTTTCCACTCCCAGGCTAAGCATGAAGTAACATTTCGAGTTTAGAAAAGCCTTGGACTTTGGTTATTTATAGTGAATTTTATAGATAAATAATACATGGACTAGTTCTTTGACCTATACATATCTCGATTTGCAGATTCTTTGTTTTGAAGAGTGTTCAATTATATTTCAAAAATGTTTGCTCTAATAACGTGTTCCTCGGGGTTCCCTTCTATCACCACATTGAACGAAGTATGCATATATAGTCATTTTTTTTAAGTATACACACCTCGATTCATTGTAAATAAACTTTCATGCATTCGTTGGTTTTGAAAAGCTTTCAATTTTAAGATATTAACGAGTGTTTCCACTCCCAGGCTAAGCATAAAGTAAAATTTCGAGTTTATAAAAGCCTTAAAATTTGGTTTGGTCGCGTAGCGCGAACCGCGGAGCGACCAAACCAAATTTTCAGGCTTTTCTAAACTCGAAATTTTACTTCATGCGCCACGCCTATAAAACATTGATTTCACGTATGTTTTAAAATATACTGCTGTAAAGTACTGCTTACGAAGTATATTTTAAACTTCTCGATATTTCAGTATTTTATACGCGTGGCGCATGAAGTAAAATTTCGAGTTTACAAAAGCCTGAAAATTTAGTTTGGTCGCTCCGCGCTTCGCGCTACGCGACCAAACTAAATTTTCAGGCTTTTGTAAACTCGAAATTTTACTTCATGCTTAGCCTGGGAGTGGAAACACTCGCTAGTATCTTAAAATTAAAAGCTTTTCAAAACCAACGACTGCCTGAAAGTATACAATGAATCGAGGTGTGTATACCTAAAAGAAAAAATTACTCTATATGCATATTTCATTCAATGTGGTGATTGAAGGGAACCCTGAGGAACACCTTGATAGACTAAACATTTTTGAAATACACAGCTTCCTCTCTATAAATATAATTTAAAATTGTAAATAATTAAGATATTTTTGTAGAAAGTCTTTTATTATTTTACAAATAACCTGAAATTAAATACTGTGACAATTGCATATTTGCATTTTAGCCCTGGCATAACATATTTATACGAATTTATTAGCATTTGAATTTATGATGATCCTTGTTCATGCTACATTATTTTAATAACCGTGTGTAAATTCGTGTTTATGGCAATTTTAAGACCTGTACACGGCACCTTAAAATATTTCACATGTAATTTGTGTTCTTGCTCTACTTACGAATTATTTTAAACTATAATGGATCTTGTCAAAAACACTAAGAGACGTTTCAATAATCTTATTACATTCGAACAAAAGTAAGGATAATAAATAATACTTTATAGCCTGGGTCTCCAAACTATTTTCTTCGCGGGCCACAAATACAATTCTACATAATAAAGTCGGCCAAGATCCGATTAATTTTATACAATTATGAAAAATTTAAGGAACAATTGTTACAATATTTCAAAATATGACATTTACAAATTAAATTACAAACAATCGCGGGCCGGATTCATGCAGGTCGCGGGCCGGATTTGGCCCGCGGGCCGTAGTTTGGAGAGTAAATAATAAAAACACTTTTAAATGTTGAAATAAGTAACAATAAATTCATTTTCAAATTTTTTACGTTTACTCGTAACTGAATGGAGAAGAACGAAGTCAAAAAGTAGAAAAAAATACACGTTAATAACAAAAAAAACAAAAACACTTTGCAAATTAATTAAAACTATATCTCATAGTTTATATCTGTATGTGGGTGGTAAACTACACTAAGTCACATTTTTGAAATTTTACAGTGGTAGTTATCTCTAGTGAGAGTAAAAAATCCTGATTCCAACAGTATAAAAAAACGTATTTTGAAAAAAGTGTGACTTGGTTTAGTTTACTTCCCACATACAGATAGGAAAAACATGTTTTTGTGTTTATTAACCCTTTTTTATACCGTGTTAACCACCAAAAATGGATATTGTGTTATTTAATTTTTTTTTATACTTCTAACGAGTGTTTCCAATCCTTGGTTAAGCATCAAGTAAAATTTTGAATTTAGAAAAGGCTGAAAATTTGGAATGGTCGCGCAGCGAAGCGACCAATCCAAATTTTCCAAGTTCCAATCCAATCCAATCCAAATGTTTTTCTATGTTTATTAACCCTTTTTTGAACTAAGTGTTAACCACCAAAAATGGACATTGTGTTATTTAGATTTTATGTATACTTCTATCGAGTGTTTCCAATCCTTGATTAAGCATGAAGTAAAATTTCGAGTTTAGAAAAGCCTGAAAATTTGGATTGGTTGCGTAGCGAAGCGACCAATCCAAATTTTCAGGCTTTTCTAAACTCGAAATTTTACTTCATGCGCCACCCGTATACAACACTGAGATGTGAAGCTCGAAATGAACTTCTGAGATATGGAGATTTATGATTCACGGCCTACTTAGTGAATTATATTTAAACCAATTCTTAATATCCCTATTTTGCTATATTTGCAATTATCATATGTTCAATAAAAAAAAACCTCTAGAGTGCTATGATTTGATCTTTTTTTAAATATATGTGTTAGGCTGCACGTGTTAGGAATTCTCATGTAAAACGTCAGACATAATAATTATATTATAGATTTCAGAGTTGCCAACCTACAATATATTTCATTGCACTCCAGTGGTTTTATTTTATTGAACATACGATACTTATAACACAAAATACTTGAGGTTTAATTATGTGATCATTTTTTAATTAAAAATAATTACGAGATCTATGTTAGACCAAGATTAAATTAAATACATCTAGAATCAAATTCAAAATTATGAGAAAAAAAATCTCGATAACAATACGTTTCCTTTGTATTTGTATAACACATGAGGGAAAGTAAAAATCAGGTTCAGAATTTCTAATACGTACCTACATACATTGAAAACGGAACATTTAAAAAAAACTCCATAAAACAAACATAAGTACAGTCGTGTCTCTTGTCATATAAACATATGTTAATTTCTGATGTCTAGAACAGTTGTGCTAAAAATTTGTCGCAAAACGAGGTTAAGGTTAAAAATTTGCTCGTCGCGTATGCCTGAACTTTATTTTGTATCAGTGTGGCCGTAATTGGAAACTTTTTACGAGCAATGTGGAGCCAATATCAAGGTGACCGAAATTTTTACTTTCGATTTTCGAACGTCGATGAATCACACGTTGTACTCGAACACACGCTCACCAAACAAGAGAAAGAATGCCTGCAGATATTACGAAACACCATTTTGGGCAAAATAAACATGCACTTGCTCACGTTTAATTTGTGACTTTTATCAATGAATGTTTGTATTTTAAATTAACACATCTATAACCCATTGAACAAACTGGTTTCTTTACTAGTACTAATTAATATTTATTTCATCATTCATCTACCTTATGAAGCCACTGTGTGGTGAAACAATTGTTGCAGTGTCAACTAATAAACAGTGAAATCTTAACCAAGTGTCTTATTTACTAAAAGTGTTGATATAGAATATTATCAAGTAACAGCCTCAGCTATTAAATTTTTGATAATTGAGTGATTTATCTATCTATAACCCATTGAACAAACGCTTTTCTTTACTAGCACAGTTGACTTAAATATTAATATTAATTAGTATCACTTACATTATTATTTATCTATTTGATAAAGCTACTCTGTTGAAAAACAATTGTTGTAGTACAATCAAAAACATTTTTGAAACCTTTCACAAATATTTATAATTTAATAAAAGTCACTTGGTTTGAATCACTGCTGTTCATATTCTCTCCGACCAGTTTCAACTTATCGTCATTCTCCTTGAGAAGAGAAATAAACCAAGTGACTTATTCAATTATCAATATTGTAAACATGTTTCATCAAGTGATCAATGATCAATGAAAACTAAATTTGAGGACGCCAGAAGCCAAGGGATACAAGTGCATACAAAGAGATTTGGAAACAAAACATTGAAAATTGAGAAAAGAGAGTAAACTAAGGAAAATTTGCACTTAATGTCTTATGTTAAACTTGAGTTACCTTTTATTTACCAATATCAGTAATATTCTGTTGCCACAAATGATTGAATATATCTAAAAACTCATCTTCACACTTGTAACTCCAATTTTATAAAATTTGCACTTACATCCCTTGGCTTCTAGGATCCTCATTTATATAATATTTTATCAACATCACAACATTTCAAGTTGTAGTAATATTAACATTACTACAACATAACATAAAATATTGTAACATGTTTGCATCAGCAAGATGTTTTCCCCGTTGTTATTATAATATTATTAAGTGCAAAATGTTGATAGTATATAAAAATTTATTAATTTGTTTGTTAATTTGTTAAAATTAATTAATTTGTAAAAATCGATATTTTTGTGAAAACAACCACTTTCCCTTGAAGTATTAGAATGTTCTCGTAGACCAACCACAAACACATGTATTTGCGTGTTACAAATAGTTTTAGTCGCAGTTTCTTCTCTTCCTTCTTCCTCTTCCAGCAACAGGTCATAGACCTAAGTAAGATCTCTCCAACATCGTTTAAACTCTTAAATGCTCTTCTACCTCTTCATTTAAACATTCTGGTTTATATATTTTGAATTATTCTCTATACAATATACTAATATTTATAATTTAAATACTGTAATAAATGTTGGTATTATTAAATATATTTGATATTACAAGAAAAAAATAATGTATGAATTATTATATAAATATTTTATTAAAATAGTTACATTTATCGTTAACTTGTTCCTCATTGATCACTTGGTAAAACATTTCTACTGATATATAGGTTTTTGATTGAAATTCACTTGGTTTGTTTTACTAATAAATTTAATTTTTGACTAGTTTTGGTTTGATGCCATTTTTAAGAAGGATGAATCATTGTTAAAAACCTATATATTAAGAATAGTTACACAAATAAGACACTTAAACTTTGTTTGTATAACTGAGGTTTTTATTGTGACTATAGTTTTGACAACTTCAATTTATCATTATCAAACTAGAAGTAGAAGACTTTGTTTGATAATGACAAGTTAAAGTTGTCGAAACTATAGTCACAATAAAAACCAAAGTTATACAAACAATGTTTGAATGTCTTATTTATGTAAATAATGATGTACAACGAAGTAGAAGCCTCCACAATTAATAATTAGAATAGTTAGTTGACCTAATAAATTATGTTTGATAGATAAAAAGTGTTAGTTACAAATCGATTTTCAACTGATTATAAAGTGAACAATGCTGGTCGGTTTTTATTGTAGAAATAAGTATCCCCAATTATTTCATATGATGAAAACAATCTTTAAATGTATTTTGAAATAAGCTGTATGTAGCAATGGCTTGTTTTCTGAAATTAATCTTTTTCGTGTTGAGAAGAATGTTTTTAAGTTATTTTATACTAGGTGGCGCAAAATTCACCCTATTGGAAGATGCTATAATTTTTGCAAATGGCGGCAAATGTCAGTTCTGTTTTGACATTTGTGAAGTAAACAGATACAAAATGCACGTCAACTAATCTCTCGTTTTGGTGATTTGCACTGGCTGGCAAGATCGCCTGATTTAACCGTTCTAGACGTTTGTCAGCAAGCCTCAGACTCTTGAAGCCCTCAAAGAGCATATGTGTAAAGAATGCGAAAACCTATCGCCGGAAATTCTGGCAAGAGTGATAAAAAATGAATAAATCGGGCCCCGTATGGTCATCAATTCTGCCGGCGGTCACTTGGTCGATTTCGTTTTCTCGACTTAATGATAAAAAAATGAAGGCATCAAATAAACACAATCCAAAAGCAGAACCAAAGTTTTTCATTCATAAAAAAAATGACAGCCAAAGAACATCGGGCGACAACTTTTGCGCCACCTTGTACTTGCATACAAATCATCATAGAAAAAATTAGAAAAATGCTTTATGAAGATGTATTTTTTTGAATTGCTAAAATTAGCGAATTCTCGACGTTTTAAACAAGTGGAGCTATTTTTTTTAATTTTACGAGCATTTAAAAGTGAGGCAAACTTACAGCCTAAAAGTTATTATGAAGTTTCATAATGTATCTGCCTCAATAATTAAATACTATTTTATTTAAAAACCAGAATGTCCTATAAATAACTTTTAGGTTTTTTATCTGTCAATATGTTAAGAAATGGTTGGTAACAGCTATGAATACAGAAGAATTTTTATATCCACCTTTTTTATAATAAATAGTTGCTTTTTATGTAAATAATGTTAACTTTATATCTTGTAATAAAATTACAATTTTTTTTCTTCAAATTTTCAAGCCCGTTGATCTGACTTTATATACTACTTGATAATAATTAAGTGTTCAAAATTCCTACGTTTGGAGTAGGTTGTACATCGGTAATGATTTAAGTAGGTACGTTGTTGAGTCAGTCTACTGCAGACGTACAAGTTTTTTTAACACCCCTTAGTAGTTACAGAAAAAAAGTCAATTCATGTAATAATTTCCCATTTATATAAAAGTAGTCTGATTTTCTAAGTTTTACTGCGAAGCGTTTCAAGTAATTTGAAAATCATGTGTAGTAAATAAATAATAACTGTAAATTAACTTACTTTTGAAATACTTTTTAAATATTCTAATATACAGTGTTTTCAAATTTAAATATTAATGTAATATCTTCGCTGTTTTGATAAAACCATCTATGTGACATTTTGTTACAAAACAGGAATTTATTATCAAGGGACTCTGCGATATCAGCCCGATGAGTTCATGAAACCTCCAATGTGGTAAAGTTATATCTTAAATCTCATACAAGTTTCCATAAAAAAAAAATGTTTGAAAATAACTACTTAAACAGTTTTTGTGTTTCCTGACATTTTTTGTTCAATTCACATAAAAGGTTTCATCAAAATAACGACGATATGTATATAAATAGCGAGATTGCCATTGTAAAACTAGTTTGAAACACACTATACATTTGAAATTATAAAATAATTTAAAATACATTTATGAACTCCTTTAATAAAGTTCAACTCAAAGGACTTTGAGTATTCAGAAGAGATAGAACTGTACATGCACTTTCCTTAACTTAAATATACATTTTAAGCCACAAACCCACGCTTTTCAGTTATTTATCTTACTGAACTTGATAATTTGTTTTTACATACCAGAGTTGAGAAGGAGAAACATTTATAATTACAGTTTAAAATGTTATTACAATTTTGATTAAAAACGACTAATTTGATATATTTTTGTTGACTTACTAGAGAGTTTGTTTAAGAAAATAAAAAATTAATTCTTTTATTTTTTGTACCAAACCAAATGTTCAGGCTTAATCAAGGAGTGAAAACACTCCTTAGACATTTCAAATGAACCGCATATAAAAAAAAGGATAAATGCCTGAAATTTTACAGCACATACTATACATCGGAATTTGTACAAAATCGTTATATTTTTTTTAATGTTTACTACAAATAGAAACAATCAAGCTTCTTTTACTGCTATTTCTATTTCTTGTTGAATGACCTTAGACAATTACATTTGTTAAAAAGAATAAATTGAGATAAAATATGAAAGTATTATTATTCCAAAAAATGTGTTTCTTATAGGTTGTGGTTGGCGCAAGTGTATTTTTATATCTTTAGTGTTCATTTTTTAATATGTGTAATGTTTTGTACTCTAATTTAAATTTTTCTGCGTAATAGGTAGGGCTGGGAATTTGAATATTCGCGCGTATTCAAATACCACATTACTTATACAGGGATTTTTTTTTTTTAAGTATACATACAGGGAATTTTCTATTAGGTATACATATGCATACGCTTTTTTTAAAGAGTTCAATTTGAAGCTCAAAACGAGTGTTTTCCACTCCCAGACTAAGCATGAAGTAAAATTTCGAGTTTAGAAAAGCCTGAAAATTTGGTTTGGTCGCGTAGCGCGAAGCGCGGAGCGGCCAAACCAAATTTTCAGGCTTTTCTAAACTCGAAATTTTACTTCATGCGTCACGCGTATTAAACACTGAAAGCATTGAAATATTGTGAACGAGTAAACTTCACTTGAAATCAGTGTCATATACGCGCGGCGCATGAAGTAAAATTTCGAGTTTAGGAAAGCCTGAAAATTTGGTTTGGTCGCTCCGCGCTACGCAACCAAACCAAATTTTCAGGCTTTATTAAACTCGAAATTTTACTTCATGCTCAACCTGGGAGTGGAAAACACTCATTTAAAATTCGAATTGACCTTTTTTAAGAAAACAACGAATATTAATAATTCACAACATATAATTGGGATATGTATACTCAAAAGAAAAACTTCCCGTATTAATCCACTCATTTTTTCACATATTCAATTAATTTAGCTATTTGGTATTTAAATATTTCAATAAATTAGTGTGAAAATGTCTAATATATATTCTAAAACCAAACAATTTATACATTTAAAACGTTTATTTGTTTAAATCTTTAACTAATTTGAATGTTTCTTATTTGAATATTCGAATTCCCAGCAATAGTAATAGGACCTGATCAGTTAAGAAAAAATTATTATAAAATAATTTATTTCTTAACAGACCAGATCCTATTACTAGGGCTGGGAATTCGAATATTCGTGAATATTTAAATATGCAATATTGTTAATATTTATTTCAGTTAACAATTTTGAATGGTTTTAAAGCAACACAATTAAAAAATGAACACTATTTCGAAATAAAATAGATAATCAAAAATATTGGTATAATCTTATTTTATTTAATTTGTCTGTACTTCTAAAGATTACTATAATTTACTTGTGAACAACAATACCATTATAAACAATTATTAGAAGATATTAGAAGATTAACAGTGGTTTTATAAAATTATATGTTACTCATTTAGAATTAAAAGAAAATCTGCAATAACAAGCTCATAGTGTTTTCGAAATACTTATGAATTTGCCAAAAGGAATTTTAGCTACAAATAGAAAATTGGCGCCATTAAAGGTTTCGCCTCTTAGGCAACTGTGTAGATTATCTAGGCACTGGACTCCCTACGTTTTACATCAAACATCATGATTAACAGCTCTATAGAAAATGTCAATATTGATTATAATAACTAAAGACAGTGTGTAGACTAAAACACACTGGAGTGATTTTAATAGCAAATATTAAAAGATTTGTTAATCTCATAAATTTCTGATGAAAATTCACGTAATATTTCGTAATTTTTTGACAGATCTCCAAAAGTTGTAATATATTTTATGAAAGAAAGCTAAGCAATTAGCGTTTGGAAAATTGCTGACTTTCTAAAAATTATTCAGTAAATTAGTGAATCAAAACCAGTTTACCGATATTTTACCGGTAAACTACAATATCGTTGTTTTCGAGGATGAAAGTCAATAAATACATGAAAAAATAGTAGCATTTAATGGATTAGCATTAATGAGGGTGTCCACTCCTAGGTTATTATTTTATATATATAAAGTATACATATGGATACGTTGTACATTTTCCGACATTTGTTTTCTCAAGTTCAATTTGAAGTTTCAAATAAGTGTTTTCCACTCCCAGATTAAGCATAAAGTAAAATTTCGAGTTTAGAAAAGCCTGAAATTTTGGCACTCGTATAAAACACTGGTCTTAAGTGAAGTGCAAAGTATACGTCTGTAGAATACTGCTTTATTAGCACATTGCGAACTTCACAATATTTTAGTGTTTTATACGCGTGGCGCATGAAGTAAAATTTCGAGTTTAGAAAAGCCTGAAAATTTGGTTTGGTCGCTCCGCGCTTCGCGCTACGCGACCAAACCAAATTTTCAGGCTTTTCTAAACTCGAAATTTTACTTCATGCTTAGTCTGGGAGTGGAAAACACTCGTTTAAAGCTTCAAATTGAACAAAGAAAAACTACGAATGTCGGAAAAAGTACAGCATATGCGTATGTATCCTTAAAAAATCACTGTTTATTCAGTCTGTTATCAACAATTTTCAGTGTTAATATTAAAAAATATGTTTTGTACTTTTTTTTCAATTGGTAGCAATTGGTTTTCCACAATTTCAGAACACCGATATCTTATACCATTGGTATTTCGAATTTTAAGAAAAAAATCAAAATTCTGGATATTTAATCTAAAACAATCATATATAGGTTATAAAAAGGCGAGGCAAATCCATTTTTCCTGGGGTTTTCTAAACTTGAAATTTTACTTTATGCTGAACCAAGGATTGGAAATACTCATTGGAAGCTCTAAGTAAACGTCATTTTAAAACGACGAAAGCCTGAAAATGTACAGGGTGTGCATCGTGAGATGTATACTTAAAAGAAAAAGTCTGTTATCAATTTTCAGTGTTAATATAAAAAAAATATGTTTAGGACTTTTTTAACTGGTAGCTGTTGGTTTTCAGAATTTCAGTACACTTATGTCTTATACTATTTGTATTTAGTATCTTTATTGAAAAGAAGAAAACATTACCTACAATAAAAAGGTAAACAGTTTTTCATAAACCCCTGAAAACTGTGGATTTTGCACATGACTTATTTAACATATAATAATAATAATCCTTTATTTGCATAATAACATTCAACAAAAAAAATATATAAAGGTACACATTAGTGTAAAATTAGGAAAAATTGAATGTAACAAAATGCGCATCTTAAGGCGGGATTCAGTGTTGGGGTAATCCCCAAACTGTTCTACCATCCAAACCTTAAATTAAATTAAATATTTACTTTATATGTGGAATACACTTTGTATCTACGAATTAAACAAACATGAACAAACACTCTATACATATATATTTTGTGTTACATACATTGAAAATCTAGCCATCACGATTGTTATTAGCACTTCTGTAAATGTATTTTAACTGCCAACTTAAACTTGCTCAAATTAAGATTTTTAAATTAATTTTGAATTTCATTATACATCCTGTATATTTGATAAGAAAATGACCGTTCATATAGAGAGGTGCGGTGTTTAGGAGGAGATAGGCGCCCTTTAAATCGAGTATTTAATGTGTGCACATCATCTCGAAATGTAATTTTATTATAGAGGTATTGTGGTGATTTATTTATTATCACTTTATGAAATAAACACAACGTCTGACATTCTCGCCTAGCAGCCATATTTAGCCACCCTGTTTCAATAAGTTTATATGAAATTCTGTCAAACTTTCTGATTCCAAATATAAAACGCAGGCATGAGTTTTGGACTTTTTGTATGCGATTATTAGTTATTCTATCAATAGCAGAGTTATATATTGGTGAACTGTATGTGAATTGCGACAAGACAAATGCATTACGTAGCATGATCTTCATTTCTATGGATAGGCATGAACGGTGAGGAAACAATCTTTTTAGGTTAATATAGGCTGTGCTAATATATCTATTGATATGTTTTTTCTATCTAAAAGAATTATCGATAATTACGCCTAGATTTTTAGCTTCTGTAACATAAGGAATATCAGCACCATTAATTTGAGAATGGATAAGGTTACAGGTTTTATGCTTTCCAAACAGCAGAAATGAAGATTTGGTAGGATTTAGCCTTAGATCCAACATGCAAGAATGTTCGTAAATTCTTTGCAAGTCGGAATTCACATACATTTCAGCCTGGCGAAAATATTCAGGTTTAAAAGAAAGGTATAGTTGGCTATCATCTGCATACATATGACCATGGCAAAATTTCAATTGTGGGAGTATATTAAATGTATAGATGGAAAATAAAAGAGGGCCTAGCACAGAACCTTGTGGCACCCCTTGCCTAATGTCTAAGAAATTTGATTTTCTTTTATTCAGTTGCACACATTGTTTACGTCCACTAACGTAGCTAGTTAGTAGTGAGACAGCAGATTTTTCTACCCCTATGTACTGCAGTATTAGCTTAAGTGTATCATACCTGACAGTGTCGAAGGCCTTACTGTAATCTAAAAGTACCAATATTGTTAAAAGTCCATCGCTACAACGCTACAATAAAATGGTAAATACTTTTTCACTTATATTTTATTTCATTTGTATTTAGTATTTTTATTTAAAAAAAAAAACATTGCCTCCAATTAAAAGGTAAACAGTTTTTCATAAATTCCTGAAAACTGTTGATTTTGCACATGATTTGTTTTACAAATAAACGCTTCATTTGTTATCGTCTAGTTACAAATGTGATAAAATTATATAATTTGTTGTAGTTTTAGTTATTAAAGCCTGTTTAAGGTAAGTATTTGTAATTTTTTTTTCTATTACAATTTGATCGAATTTTTTGAGACAGCTAGATAAATATTTAAAATGATAAGTGAAACTGTTTTATTTTCACCTATTAACAACAAAGAAATTATAGAGTCAAGTCTAAAAGTTGATTTTAGGTAAAGTTCTGCACAAATTTGTTATGATCTGTATAAATGACTTGTTATCTCATATTCTAGAATTTTTTCTTGCAAATTTACATAATGTATATGCTGTGAGTTTTTAGGCATTCGTCGATTTTATAAAAGCGTTCAGTTTGAAGTTTCGAACAAATGTTTCCACTCCCAGACTAAGCATGAAGTAAAATTTCGAGTTTAGAAAAGCCCTGCGTAGAAAATTTATCGAGGGTCGCGCAGCGACCCGAGACAAATTTTCACGGGGCTTTTCTAAACTCGAAATTTTACTTTATGCGCCACGCGTATTAAACACTGAAATATTGTGAAGTTACAAATACACTGAAAACATTTTTTTATGAGTAAATATTTAAATAACAAAATAGTAGCATCTTTCTCCATACATTCTCAATTCAGGTCAAATAATCCAATTTATCAAATTATCTTATTTAGTAATTTAATAACAAAAAGATATAAATATTACGTTATTGCAATATTTGCGCTTAATGGGTTAATTATACCCTAAATTCTCTCATGTAGTGTTTTTTTTTTCACGTAAAGTCTGTCATTGTACGTAAGTAAAGTTATTATACAATTAAAGTAACATATTTTTAATACCTAAAGGTATTTATTTAATTATTTATTATACATTTAAAGTAACATATTTTTAATACCTAGAGGTATTTATTTAATTATTTATTACACATTTAAATTTACACAAAGTTTGCACATAAAATACCCACAGGGAATTTGTAAATTTAAAGCTTTCAACGAATGTTTCCACTCCCTGATTAAGCATGAAGTAAAATTTCGAGTTTAGAAAAGCCTGGAAATTTGGTTTGGTCGCGTAGCGAAGCGGAGCGACCAAACCAAATTTTCAGGCTTTTCTAAACTCGAAATTTTACTTCATGCGCCACGCGTACAATACACTGAAATATTGTGCAATCAAAAACATACAGCTAAAGTAATATTTAAAATATACTTGTTAAAGCAGGATTAAAAATATGCAGCAAAACAAGAAAATTTTGAACTGTATTTGAAATCAATGTGTTATACGCGTGGCGCATGAAGTAAAATTTCGAGTTTAGAAAAGCCTGAAAATTTGAATTGGTCGCTTCGCTACGCGACCAATATAAATTTTCAGGCTTTTCTAAACTCGAAATTTGACTTCGTGCTTAACCAAGGAGGAGAGACACTTGTTAAAATGAAAAATGTACAGCGTATACATTTGGATATGTATACTTAAAAGAAAAATTCCCTGTATAGCCTGCATTTATTTTAAAAAAAGTAGTCTAGTTATTAATTCTGGAATACTCCTACAAAGTCCTGTCAATGAACTTGCCGATTAGCATAAGCCGTTTGCAACTGATTTAATGTGATTTGATTTGATCTGATTCTAATCGTCCCGATGAGCTTTCCTCGTCGTTGCGCGAAACGATGAATGACCGCGCGAGCTTTGACTCCGCCAAAGTTCATTCATGAACTAAACACAAAACTAACCTTTTACACATGCGCTGCTTAAATAAATCCAATAATAATCCAAAGTTGCGTATCTCGTTCAAAAGAAGACGAAGAAAAAACAAAATAGTCACCACCACAACAACCACCACACTATAATTCAACAAAACACAGAAAGAAACAATTTGCTTTATAGTTATCCACTTCGAGTATTAATTGTAACTAAAACACTGATCACTAAAGTTAAAAACACTGAAAGAAAGTATTATCATTGTTGCTGGTTGATAATCAGAGCACTGTTTTAGTTCGCGAGCGGATTGAATTGATTTTTGGCGGGCACTGTTTTTGTGTTGTGTTGATATTATAAAATACCGAAAGGCGAATATTTTCGTGTGTATAGTAAATATTGTGCGAGTAGCGCGCGCGCTGAATAAAAAGATAACGGTGAATTTTGAGATGTTGGCGGTTGTCGGTGAGTCGCGAGCGTGCGCACGAGTCATAAAGCCGCCGTGGACTAAACATAAAACTCGCGATATTCGCGCTTAGCTCTAACCTTTCTAAGCGCGAATGGCGGCGACTGTTCACGAATACAAGGCTGAACTCAAGCGAAACTCTTTGTTTAGAGGTTGATGTTGATGTTAAATTACGAGTATGTTCTTCATATCAACATTTCTAATTCATACGTACACGCGAGTACGGGTGTGTTGGTGCGCTTTTCGCGCGGTTTTTCCACCGCGCGAGCGCATCTGACTTAAGTACGAACTGCGGGGAGGTTTCTGCGCAATGTACATATAAAGAAACCCTTAAATTATTAATTAACTACATGAAAATGCTGTTTTGCAATTATGCACTGTTTATTCTTCTATTAACATTTATTATTTAATAATGATCCTTCCTAGGGCATTTTACCCCCTGGGCTGCAAAATGTTTAAATGTAAATAAAAATGCGTGACTAGGGGTGCCTATCCCGAGACATTTTTCCAATCCCGGGATTTTCGGAACAATGGTCAAATAATCCCGGGATCCCGGGACTAGTCCCGAAAAATTAAATAATTATTAGTATAAATGTTTTAAATAATCGCATGGTCCCTTTTCAACAATAAACAATTCAAATATAAAATACAAACAATGGTAACATAACCAATAACATTTGAACTGATATGTATAAAAGAAAGGTTTCAATTTACAATAACAGAATCACTACATCATGCAGTGATTAAACAATAAATCTACTAATAAACAGTATTCACCTTTTTTGTTATTAGTATCCTGGTCACTCAAATCCATTCTTATTCTTTGAAAATCAGCTCTCTATATTAACTATACATATCCCAATTATGTGCTGTAAATGTTTAAATATTCGTTGTTTCTTTAAAAGGGTTCAATTTGAGCTTTAAACGAGCGTTTTCCATTCCCAGATTAAGCATGAAGTAAAATTACGAGTTTAGATAAGCCTGAAAATTTGGTTTGGTCGCTTCCCGCGAAGCGTGGAGCGAAAAAAACAAATTTTCAGGCTTTTCTCAACTCGAAATTTTACTTCATGCGCCACGCGTACAAGACA
Organism: Philonthus cognatus; assembly: GCA_932526585.2. Taxonomy (NCBI): domain Eukaryota; kingdom Metazoa; phylum Arthropoda; class Insecta; order Coleoptera; family Staphylinidae; genus Philonthus; species Philonthus cognatus. The sequence continues at coordinate 47,757,241 of OW052247.1, read as the reverse complement.
CTGATTTTAAGTGAAGTTCACTTGTTTACAAGATTTTAGTGTTTTTAGTGTTTAATACGCGTGGCGCATGAAGTAAAATTTCGAGTTTAGAAAAGCCTGAAAATTTGGTTTGGTCGCCCCGCTTCGCGGAGCGACCAAGCCAAATTTTCAGGCTTTTCTAAACTCGAAATTTTACTTCATGCTTAGTCTGGGAGTGGAAAATACCCGTTTAAAGCTTCAAATTAAACTCTTTAAAGAAAGGGTATGCATATCGATACTTAAAAGAAAAATTCCCTGTATATCAGTGGATGGGCGGATTCAAAAGCCGCCATGTTGCCGAGTCTTGCGATAATAATAATAAAATAATTTGTATCATTAATAAATATTATACATCAAGTGAATTAAACACGATTTTATTCACGATTTTATTTTTTTTTTCTAAGAAAGTAAACGTTTACTATGGGGTTAGACAAAAGATTGCTTTGATTTTAACTTTTGAACTAAATTCGTTGTGATAAACGCGCAGGTTTCTAAGATATTTTAATTGTTGTAAAGTTTAGTTGTTGTAATTTATTTATTTATTTATTTATTTATTTGGTAATAACCCAACAGACTGTAAAGTCCAATAATAGGGCTATATCATTATTACAAATTAAATACAATATAACTTATATAAATATATAACAAAAGATGCATGCAGAACAGAAATACATAAAACCATAAAGAAATAAATTGTAATTGTTTATATAACAAATTTTTTAACTCACTAGTGACCTAAAAAAATTTTAGTTCACTAGTGAATAAAACCTTGTTTGTTACGGTTGTTATGGAGTTAATAATGTCGATTTAAATTAACAAAATTGAATAAAAAAATAAAAACAATGAATGCCAATAAAACGAATATTTTTGATTTTTGTAAATTTACTACAAAATCCCTGGATTACGACATTTTAATCCCGGTTTTTCTGGGATCGTTTTTTTAACGGGATTCCGGGATCCCGAGATTTCGAAATACCGGGATTGACACCTCCAGGTGACCAAGGTTCTTAATAAATTTTCAAAATCATTTGCATTGAAGAATTTTGGTCCATGTAGATAGATAGAATCTTTATTTATGCTGACAGTGTTACAAAAAATATACATTTTTAAAAATTTTAATTCAACTTTATTATTTGTTTATTATTGTTATTTGTTTATTATTATTATTTGTTTATTGTCATTATTTGTTTATTATTATTATTTGTTTATTATTCTTTATCAATAATAAGAAGGCGCGGAAAGAAATAATAATAGTAAAAAACAAAATCAATCGAAATATAGGTGCATTTAACAACAAAATGCATTATAATTTAGCTCATTAGATGTTAGGTAAGATCAGAATTAGGAGTTTCGACTACAAATACTGAAAACATGTACTCTAAGTACTTTTCATATTTATTTATTTATTTATTTAACGGAAAATCCATTTTACAAATTAATATTTAATTAAATATAATTACTACAACAACAACAAAAATTTAATACAAATAATACAATAATAAAATATAAATATAATATAATATAAATTTGACTTATTAAACTAAGAAAAATTACTCGGTACCAGACCTGGGCAGGATCTAATCTTTTTAGAGCAGTGATTCTAAACCTCTTTTTTGATCAGGGACCACTGCGATGTTTTTGTTAAAAGCAGGGACCACTAGGTTGAAGTATATTAAACTGTGGTAATCTTAAAATACATTTTAATTAGTCATGGGAATAATCGAGACACGATAGCCGAATAAGTCGAGTATTAAAATATCTTGATATAATCGATTGTCGTATATCGATTATTATATCGATCTTTTACATTAGCGTTTCTAAAACTGTCGATAGGTCACCAAGTATATTTTAAATTTTACGTGAAATTACCGTTTTATACGCCCGCCGCTTGAAGTAAAATTTCAAGTTTAGAAAAGCCTGAAAATTTGGATTTGCGGGGCCTAGACTCGCTTCGCTCGCGCGCCCCGGCAAATCCAAATTTTCAGGCTTTTCTAAACTCGAAATTTTACTTTATGCTTAATCAGGGAGTGGAAGACGCTTAGAATAGTATTAAGAACTTTGATAAAAAAAAACCTTAAGAATATGAATTTGTGTTCAGTACTCATTCATATTCTTGATATTTGTATTCTATAAAATAAAGCCCTGTTGTGGACGAACAATTGCTGTATACAAACGTTTAGTTTGCCAGGTATTGACGATGCTACTTAAGCTAATGGGCATTAGATGGCGTTTACGCTTTCGAACATATGAAAAAAAAAATTGTTGTTTTATTGATTTTATTAAAAATTCATGATTTTTTTTAATAGTTAACTTATATCTACGAATACGAATTATTGATCCTATTATTATATTAATAGTTTTCAATATTTACGATAATAATCTACCAATCATTGTACTATGCAAGATTTTGGATAATTTTTATGAATTTTATTAAACTTATCAATTTATTAATGTTAAAAATGTTGAATGCAAAGATTTTTTAAATGCCAAGGCTGTTTCTTAAGTTTTGAGACAAATTTAATCCTAATTTAATTAAAAAAAAAAATCGCCCTGGAAATATTTTGATAATACTTTGACAAACTCTTAACAAACTTTTGTAAACTCAAACTTTTACTTCATGCTTGATCAAGGATTGGAAGACACTTGTTAGAATGGTGGTATTAAGAACTTTAATAAAAATAAAACATTAGTTCTGTTTTATAAATTTTATTGAAAATTCATGATTTTTCTAACTACAGTAGAACCTCGCTATACCGGGCCTCGAGATACCGTGATTCGGATATATCGGAGTCATTTTTCAGGTTTCTTTTTTTTTAAAGATGTTAATTTTAACAATCCACTGCGTACCGCCCTGATTAGGTAAAACGTTCCGGCGTCATTATTGTATTATATAGTATGTCCCGGTATAACGAGGTTCTGCTGTATTTCACTAATTTCTAAGAATACGTATTATTTACCCATTTTATATTGTAATAGTTTTAATAATTTTCACTTTATTGTGCAAGATTTTAGATAATTTTTACTAATGTCATTAAACTTATCAATTTATTAATGTTAAAAATGTTGGGTGCAAAAATTTTTCAAATGCTTAGGCTGTTTCTTAAGTTTTGAGCCAAATTTAATTCAAATTCATTTTTTTTAAATGCGTAGTTGAAATATTTTGACAATCACAAACTTAACCTGAAAATACATGCAGTTTAATATTCAATAATGAAAATTTAAATATCTCGCTTAGTTTGTCTTTACTATATGCGTTGAAATAGTAAAAACTCAATGCGTTTTGAATTATTTAATAATGGATTTTGATTAAAATAGAAGAATGCAGTTTAAAAAATATTCAGTAAAGAAATTAGAAATATGTTGTTTGTTTATTTTCCCGTTATTTTGACATAAAATAAGAGGAAATGACAAGTTAAAGTGTTGTTGAAAAATCATTTAACAGCACTTATTGAAAAGTGCACTTATTTTTTTTGTTCTAGTTTTTTAACCATACCATAATAATGTTTAAAAAATGTCACCAGAAAACATTTTAAAAATTTACTAAAATTTTGCGAAATTCAAGGAAAGCGTTAATATTTTTTAAGTTGAAAATTTGGGAAACTAACGAAAACTCATTCTTAAAAATTCACGAAAAGGAAAATATTTGATGTTCATAAAAGCGTATTCTTTGTTTGTTTAATAAATGATAATGATGGAAATTCACGAAAACTGCCAATATTTAAAAAATTGGCAAATATCTTGAAAACAATCGAGTTTTTATAAATTTATTAAAAACTTGAAAAAGGTATCTAACGAGTGTTTTCCACTCCCAGACTAAGCATGAAGTAAAATTTCGAGTTGAGAAAAGCCCTAAGAATTTGGATTTGGACGCGCAGCGTCCAAATCCAAATTCGGGCTTTTCTCAACTTGAAATTTTACTTCATGCGCCACGCGTATAAAACACTGATTTAGTGTAAAGTTCAAAATATACTAATCATTTCATATCGAAGTTTTCAGTCAAATTTTGAAACTTTGGCAGTTGTTTAAGATAGAAGAATGCATTTTAAAAAATATTCAGTATAGAAAATAGAAATATCTCGTTTGTTGATCTTCCCGTTATTTTGACATAAAATAAGAAGAAATAACAAGTTAAAGTGTTGTTGAAAAATCATCCAACAGCACTTATTGAAAAGTGCACTTATTTTTTTGTTCTAATTTTTTAACCATACCATAATTATGTTTAAAAATTTCACAAAAAAACATGTGCACTTTTCAATAAGTTCTGTGCGTTCCTCGAAAATTGGCAGAAACCAAAACTAATTGTTAAATAAATAAAAACATAGGTAAAACAAATTAATTAATTACATTTTAATTTTTTTCCAATATTAAATTTGGTTCGAGAAACAATCAAAAACTTTAAATAAATTTACTAAAGCTGAAAATTTATTAAATTTCGTTGAATTTAACAGAACTAAAGATATTAGTTTTTTTAACATCATGGAAATTTAATCAACTTTGAGCGTTTGTAAATTTATTTGAAGTTATCGATTTTCTTTTATTCAACAGTAGCACAAAATTGACATTTTACCTCTTTTAATATTTTACAGTCAAATACAAATTGGGCACTTTTCAATAATTTTAGGTAAGTACATTTTGAGGATTATGTAATTTTCATTGAAGTTCAACGACTTTAATTTTTTCAACATTAACACAACATTTATTCAATTGAATTAAATCAATTCTAATAATAATATTAATAATGTTTATTGCCCAACAGGAAACAAATTCCCGATTACAAGACAATTTAGTATTAACAAAAAAGTTTTAAAACTGTATACTAAAAATAATAACAGTTCACTTTGTAATTAACAAAACTCTAATAAGGATGTCAATAATTGAAAAACTACGTCACAAGTTGGTGGAAGATAACTTAACAAAGTGCAGCTCAGATTAATAGGAAATTTTAATCCAAAATTAGTTCTATTATAATTCATATTGAATGTGGTCTTATATCTACTATACAAAGTTAAAATATGCAAGCCAACTAGCTGTAAAATATCAGGGCTGTCAATTCTATCATGCAGAAGCTTGTGTAAGTACGTGATGCCTAGCCTATGACGTCGGCATTTAAGAGATTCGACATTAAATATGTCTAGCAATAGTGAATGATCACAGCCTCTGTCAGGGTAAGTCCCTCAACTTTGAAGTGCAGTAACTTTAGGAACTTACGTTGAATATTTTCTACTAGGTTAATCTGAAGTTGGCTTTGTGGATACCAAATTAAAGATGCATAATCAATCTACTAGTATATTAAATTTACCTAAATCTGGCGTCTATCTGTTTTTTTTTCCTGTGGGGGCCGTCTTCCTTTCGCATCCGGATGCACTGCAGCCTAGGTGACTTATTGTACTGCGTCTATCTGTTATTCTTAGACAATTGGAAAAGTAAGACACATTTGTTGTATTTTTCATTATTTTGGCCAAATTGGAAGCAGGAGTCTTTTCACTTGGAGCCAATTGGAAGCAGGGGTCTTATCAGAAGTGATAATTGCCCTCGGGCAATTGATGTTCTAAGTTTTGGTAGAATGCTCTGTGAGACGAAAATGGAACAATTCCATTGGTTGCTTATTTTCGAAAAGAATGGCGGGGACAGTGGTATGATGGACATATCATCATTTTTTTTTGATTGCTCATATGACGTGATCCAACTCGATAGGAACTGACCTATACCAAGTTTGGGTAGTTTCTGTAATAATATTGCAATTTGTCGAGTATTTACTAGTACATTTATAAGTAGACAGATAGTGCGTCATACATTTTTCAATAAATCTGGCTATATGCGAGATAATTAATTTGGTCGATAAGTATCGGCAAACCGTTCAGAAAAAAGAAGAAAATTTGATTTGAAAGTTCGCTTCACAATTACTTCAACGGAATTTGTCATTATCTCATATGATACTCTCTTTTTTATTCATATAGATAATTCAGTTTTGTAATACTTATTAGCATACATTTAACGGTAAATAGTCGATTTGTAATAAACTCATAAAAATAAGCGTTTTATGAAAATGTACCGCTAAATGATTAAAACTTGTTATTTCCATTGTGCAACCTTGTCTCGACAAAAAAAAAAATTGAAAGATAACTGAATTTATTCAAGGTTTTCGTTTCTTTGGAATTTACACCAAATAATAAGCTCAATTATGCTTATTATACGAACGACATTGATTTTTCATACTTTATTGCCTGACCACACATCAACGCAATTTAATGATACATAATAACCCATCTACAGAACGCAAGGAAAAGTGGTATTAACAGGAAAATAAATGATAACAATTTGTTAGAATTACACTCAAAATTAAAGAGGAATGCCGGATTGTAGCGCATTAAAGGATCTCATAAATTTAGTCAATCTCCTAAGAATGAACATATTGACTCCACACAATGATTGTATATTAAAACATACAGAGAATTCTTTTTTTAAGTATACATATGTAAAAAATATAAAAACGAATTAAAAATAATATCGACTTTCTGCAAACATTTAGTCTCATTGAGACAAGTCTCCAAATTAAATTATTGTTGAGTTACGTGAAGGTGAACGAAGTTATTAAATAAAACAATTGCGATACATTTGCGATTTTTAAATAAATCCTGTGAAGAAAGGAGACTCAATTCTTTTATTTAATAAGTCTCCAAATATTCATTGAAACAACTACTTCTCGAGCTAATACCCCGACAGAATCAATATTTGGAGACTTGTCTTAATGAAACTAAATTTTTGCAGAAAGTCGATATTAATTTTAATTCGTTTTTATATTTTGTAAATATTCTGCAAACTATTGACAAACTCAATTTTTCTTTATGTTAATTTTTTTCTTTATGTTATACATACAGAGAGTTTTATGTAACACCGAACAGTTACATAACGAGAATTTTTCTTTGAAGAATCCATATGGATACGTTGCACATTTTCCGATGCTTAGTTTATTACAATAATTCAATTTGAAAATTTAAGCGAGTGTTTTCCACTCCCAGGCTAAACATGAAGTAAAATTTCGAGTTTAGAAAAGCCTGAAAATTTGGTTTGGTCGCGTAGCGCGAAGCGCGGAGCGGCCAAACCAAATTTTCAGGCTTTTCTAAACTCGAAATTTTACTTCATGCGCCATCGGTACAAAACACTGATTCAATGTAAAGTTTAGCGGTGTGTTTTAAACTTCCTAATATGTCAGTGTTTTGTACCGGTGGCGCATGAAGTAAAATTTCGAGTTTAGAAAAGCCTGAAAATTTGGTTTGGCCGCTCCGCGCTTCGCGCTACGCGACCAAACCAAATTTTCAGGCTTTTCTAAACTCGAAATTTTACTTCATGCTTAGCCTGGGATTGGAAAACACTCACTTAAAGCTTCAAATTAAATTCTTTTTATAAACCGAGCATCAAAAAATATAGAACGTATTCATATGGATATACATACATTGAGTTTTATGTAACACCGAACATTTTCACAGCAAGAATTTTTCGTTTAAGTATCCATATGAATACGTTCTATATTTTTTGATGCTCGGTTTATAAAAAGAATTTAATTTGAAGTTTTAAGCGAGTGTTTTCCACTCCCAGGCTAAGCATGAAGTAACATTTCGAGTTTAGAAAAGCCTGAAAATTTGGTTTGGTCGCGTAGCGTACCTAAGACGAATTCTCTGTATGTTACCATATCTTGATAATTACAGAGTTTGGTAAATTTGCAGGAATTTGTTGTTTTTATAAAAGCTTCTAACGAATGTTTCCACTTCTTGGCTAAACATGTTGTAAAATTTGAAATTTAGACAAGCCTGCAAATTTGGCTTGGTCGCGTAGGGAAGCGGAGTAACCAATCCAAATTTTTAGGGTTTTTTTAAACTCGAAATTTTGCTTCATGCACCACGCGTATAAAACACTGATTTAAAGCGAAGTTCAAAATATACTGATTAAGTTTTATCTCACTTTAATAAATATTGCAAATGCTTATTTCGTGTTTTGTAAAATATTTAACTATGTAACCATTTGTGAATTTTATTACATTTACTGAATGTAACAGTCATGTTTTAAATACACATCATGAACGTTACTTAAACTTGAACGCAAGGTCTAAGTAAGCAAACGGCCTCTATTCTTGATTCATGGTGGTAGACATGGCAGACTTGGCAATTATACGATCTACAGAGAATTTTAATGCTTTTCCGCAACTGTGTTCACCATCAGATAAAGCGCGCGCTTTGTTTCCTATTAAATTCTAGTCAACTATTTTTACACTGTTCCCTTTTACTCTCTCAGAGATCCCAAAGATTAAGACAAAATATTTCGTATAAATTAGAAAGAAATATCCAACAAAGATACATTATACAACATCTAATATCATATTCCGTTACATGCGCTGTAAAATCTCAGCCACTCATTACTAAAAGCGTTCAATTTGAAGTTTCAAACTAGTGTTTCCACTTCTTGATTAGGCATAAAGGAAAATTTCTAGTTTAAAAAATTGATTGATAAGGCATCTTCTCATTTATATAAATAAAACAATTTACTTTCAAATATATATTGTGCATTCGCTACAATTGTTTCGCCACACTGTGCGTATAAAACACTGATTTAGTGTAAAGTTCAAAATATACTAATCATTTCATATTGAAGTTTTCAGTCAACTTTTGAAACTTTGGCAGTTTTAATTTTTTTAAATTTCACTTCCAGATTAAGAATGAAGCAAAATTTAGAGTTTAGCAAAGCCCGAAATGCCAAATTTTCAGGCTTATCTAAATTCAAATTTTTACTTCATGCGCCACGCGTATTAAACACTAAAACACTGAAATATTGTGAACAAGTGAAAGTTACGTGAATTCAGCGTCTTATACGCGTGGCGCATGAAGTAAAATTTTGAGTTTAGAAAAGCCCCGTGAAAATTTGTCTCGGGTCGCTGCGCGACCCTCGACAAATTTTCTACGCGGGGCTTTTCTAAACTCGAAATTTTACTTCATACTTAGCCTGGGAGTGGAAAACACTCGTTTAAAGCTTTAAATCGAACTCATTACAAAATAACAACAAATATCTGAAAATGTGCCGCATTTAAACGAGTGTTTTCCACTCCCAGGCTAAGTATGAAGTAAAATTTCGAGTTTAGAAAAGCCCCGTGAAAATTTGTCTCGGGTCGCTGCGCGACCCTCGACAAATTTTCTACGCGGGGCTTTTCTAAACTCGAAATTTTACTTCATACTTAGCCTGGGAGTGGAAAACACTCGTTTAAAGCTTTAAATCGAACTCATTACAAAATAACAACAAATATCTGAAAATGTGCCGCATATAATTGGGATATGTATAATTTAAAAAAAACTCCCTGTAGAAATAATTGACCTTTAATTTGTTTTATACACAATTAAAACATGTTTTTTTTAAGAAAATTACGAAAAACTGAAATAAACAGAAAATTGAGAGAAAATATGTTCAAAAATGTGTGCAAAATGGTTCAGCCTAAAACAACATAAAATTCACACAGAATTCATTAAGTTTTTATTTATTTATTTATTTATTTATTAACGGAATCTCCATTTTATTACATAAGTGTACATATATGACAAAAATAACAAAAAACATAAAAATCATATAAAGAATTACATTTATTACAACTGACTAAATTATTACTGAACAATAATAAATAATAATAATAATAATAATATAATTATATTTTTTTCAAGAGATTTTATGTCTTTGTATCTCTCATGTTTAGTTAAAATAAAAAACATAATCTTTAATTTCAAAATTAAAACTAGACGCAAATCTATGAAAAGTGTCGACATTTGAAAAAATTAACCAACATTTATTTTAAATCTTATCTTTGTTTTTAAATTAACGAAAACTTAAGAAATCCATGGAAACAACCAAGATTTGAAATTGATATTTATAAAAGATGTCAACATTTTAAAAAATGACCGCTAACATTTTGAAAATCAATGGAAATCGAAATTTTACGAATACAAAAAAAAAACGAAAACATTTTGAAAATTTACAAAAATCTTCCGAAACTCACGGAAGGCGTTAATATTTTTTCAAGTTAACTAAAATTTAGGAAACCAACGAAAAATTATTCGTGAAAATTTACGAAAAGGAAAATGCTTGATATTCACGAAAGCCTATTTTTTTTTTTTACTCAATGATGATGGAAATTCATAAAAACTGAAAACGTTTTAAAAATTGGCGAAAATCTTGAAAACAATCAATCAATTAAAAACTTGAAAAATATATCGAACAAGTGTTTTCCACTCCCAGACTAAGCATGAAGTAAAATTTCGAGTTGAGAAAAGCCCTAAGCCCTAAGAAAAATATATCGAACAAGTGTTTTCCACTCCCAGACTAAGCATGAAGTAAAATTTTGAGTTGAGAAAAGCCCTAAAAATTTAATTTAATTTGGACGCTAAATCCAAATCCAAATTCGGGCTTTTGTCAACTCGAAATTTTACTTCATGCGCCACGCGTATAAAACACTGATTTAGTGTAAAGTTCAAAATATAATAAAAACCTTGGCAGTTTTCGTAAATTTATTAGATTTTCGTAATTTTGATGAATGTTTCATGAGATTTCAAATATTTTGAGATTTTCGTCAATTTATAAAATTTTTATGAGATTTTATAATATTACTCCATTAATTGTCCAACAGGAAACATTTCCCAATTAGAAGACAAAAACAAAACACCAGCCTGGTACATATAAAAATAAATTAATAATTAAATTACAATAATTCTATAACAATATACATTTTTAACTATTTATAAATTTATTAGATATATGTGTATACACATCGATGCTAAGAAAATTAAAGATTTTGATCCGAAACCAAAATATTATTCTTTGCATAAAAGTCAGGTTGAGTTTGATTACATAAACACTATTGTTCGTGAAGTAAATTCAACTGATGTGTTTTTGTTTTTATTAATCGACCACGAAAAAACTGTCGGTAATATTTTGTTGTACGTAAACAATAAGGCTATTACTGACCTAAAATTTGTGAAATACTTGATGGAAAAGATGCTGGTAAAGGAACGACATTTCAAGCAAAAGTTAATGCGATACGTAACCGATCTAAAGCTGAAAATCTCCTGAAGGATTATTTTTTTTAAAAATAAAATAAATATTATATTATATGGAATTGTTCCATTTTCGTCTCACAGAGTATTCTACCAAAACTTAAAACATCAATTGCCCGAGGGGAATTATCACTTCTGATAAGACCCCTGCTTCCAATTGGCTCCAAGTGAAAAGACCCCTGCTTCCAATTTGGCCAAAATAATGAAAAATACAACAAACGTGTCTTATTTTTCTAATTGTCTAAGAAAAACAGATAAACGCCAGATTATAGTAAATTTAATATACTAGTAGATTGATTAAAAGTGATTCAATTTAATTCAATTGATTCAATTTAATTGAGAAAATCTTAAAATTTTACGAATACAAAAAACGAAAACATTTTGAATTTACTAAAATCTTGCGAAATTCACGGAAAGCGCTAATATTTTTTAAGTTGACGAAAATTTAGATAACTTACAAAAACTCATTCTTGAAAATTCACAAAAAGAAAATGTTTGATATTTATAAAAGCGTATTTTTTGTTTAATTAATGATAATAATGGAAATTCACAACTGCCAATATTTTAAAAATTGGCGAAAATATTGAAATCAATCGAGCTTTTATAAATCAATTAAAAAACTTGAACGAGTGTTTTCCACTCCCAGACTAAGCATGAAGTAAAATTTCGAGTTGAGAAAAGCCCTAAGAATTTGGATTTGGACGCGTAGCGTCCAAATCCAAATTCGGGCTTTTCTCAACTCGAAATTTTACTTCATGCGCCACGCGTATAAAACACTAATTTAGTGTAAAGTTTAAAATATACTGATCACTTCATATTTAAATTTTCAGTCAATTTTTAAAACCTTGGCAGTTTTCGTAAATTTATTAGATTTTCGTAATTTTGATGAAAGTTTCATGAGATTTTTAATAATTTTCGTTAATTTATAAAATGTTTATGAGATTTTATAATATTAATTCATTTATTGTCCAACAGGAAACATTTCCCAATTAGAAGACAAAAACAAAACACAAGCCTGGTACATATAAAAATAAATTAATAATTAAATTACAATAATTCTATAACAATATACATTTTTAACTATTTATAAATTTATTAGATATATGTGTATACACATCGATGCTAAGAAAATTAAAGATTTTGATCCGAAACCAAAATATTATTCTTTGCATAAAAGTCAGGTTGAGTTTGATTACATAAACACTATTGTTCGTGAAGTAAATTCAACTGATGTGTTTTTGTTTTTATTAATCGACCACGAAAAAACTGTCGGTAATATTTTGTTGTACGGAAACGATAAGGCTATTACTGACCTAAAATTTGTGAAATACTTGATGGAAAAGGTGCTGGTAAAGGAACGAGATTTCAAGCAAAAGTTAATGCGATACGTAACCGATCTAAAGCTGAAAATCTCCTGAAGGAATATTTTAATTAAAAAGTAGAGGAAAAAATAGGTCACTATAATATTTATATGATTTTTTCAAATGCAAATTTAGTTATAAATAAAAAGTTGACGCCTGTACACATTAAATGCTCATTTTTTGATTATCTGCAACTTTTCTTAACAGGATTTTTTTATATGATCAATATTAAAGAAAAATCCAATAAAATTCTGAATGTAAATTTATTTATAAATAAAAAGTTAATGACTAAACACATTAAATGCTCATTTTTTGATTATCTACAACTTTTCTTCGTAAGGTTTTTTATATGATCAATATTAAAGAAAAATAAAAAAATAATCTAAGAGTAAACTACCACTTCCGATTATCGCATTTTTTACCAAAAGTTGATCGAATGCTACTATTGTAATAAAAAGCTTAAGTTTATAGTCATCTTATCAGCTCAATCGGTTTAGACTTTGCGACAGAAGGACAGAATTACAGACATTTTACAAAATAGGACTTGATCAGCTCGGAGGACTTCAAATTAGATATATCCACTAAAATTTTTGATTCAAACTTTTAGCAAAAATAATACTTTCCCTTTGTTTTGAATATGAGGGAGAATAACAAATTATACGCATTGGTAACACAATGTCCAAAGACATTCAAGTTACTTCAGGTGTGCCTCAAGGGTCGTATTTAGGGCTCTTGTTATTCAATGTGTTTTTGAATAATCTTGGTAGCTGTTTTAAAATCTATCACTTTTTGAAGTGATCAGAGATTTTCTGTACAGGTTCATAACTTGTATACAACAGGTTTTTAATTTTACTTGGTTTGATTTACCAATAAATTTATTTTTTGACTAGTTTCGGCTTGAAGCCATTTTCATTCTTGAAAATAGCATCAAGCCGAAACTAATCTAAAAATAAATTTATCAGTAAAACAAACCAAGTGAAACTAAAAAACTATTTATTAGTAGAGATGTTTTACTAAGTGATCAATAAGGAACAAGGTAATGATAGGTTCATAACTACCTTTGAGCAGTTTCAGGCGCTTCAAGTTTGAAGACGCAAAATTATGTTAGATAAAATAAACAATTGTACTTTTTTAACGTAAGATCAAACATAGAACATTCTATGTTTGATCTCATGTTAAAAAAAATGCAATTATTTATTTCATCTAACATAATTTTGCGACTTCAAACTTGAAGCGCCTAAAACTGCTTAAAGGTAGTTAAGAACCTATCGTTAACTTGTTCCTTATTGATCACTTGGTAAACCATCTCTACTAATATATAGGTTCATAGTTTCACCTGGTTTGTTTTACTAATAAATTTATTTTTCGATTAGTTTCGGCTTGATGTTTTTTCAAGAATGAAAATGGCATCAAGCCGAAACTAGTCGAAAAATAAATTTATTGGTAAAACAAGCAAGTAAAATTAAAAACCTATATATAAGTTATGAACCTGTACAGAAAATCTCTCATCACTTCAAAAAGTTTCGAGCAATAGCGAATATTCTGAGACATGGAACCCAATTTTTCGAGCGAAGTCGAGCTCTAGGATGTTTTGATCCTTAAATTACAACAAAAATGTGATAACAAATAGTGTAGAATATAAAGTGAGATTGGTTAAGTAAAGGTGATAAATTGTAACTGAAACCAATCGGCGCAATCAGTCAAACGAAAAACAATTTGTCTTTACGTCCCGGCCGAACAGATCGATCGATGTTCGGATGGATGTATGATCCCGGCCCGAGTAGTCCTGGGTGCCCAATAGGCAACATGCACTTCCATTCAAATCAGATATGGCTATCTTATAGCACGCAGAACGTGTTTAGGCAGCAACCAGCCGTAACGTAATCACGAGCCGCGTTTATGCCAATCTGCATAATAATAATAGTTCGGAATGTGTAAGTTACGCGTTAATTTCAGAACGGGAACACTTCCTCGACTGCAGGACTACTTCAGAATTTACGCGCCTCGGTGTTTTCAATAAATTACCTCTCATCAATTTCACCCTATTGGTAATTGCCGGGTACGGGACGGGAAATTAAAGAGTGAACAGCGATTCAGCTACTGATTTATAGGTTTTGGCGTTTCGCGTGATGGGATTATTATGGGTAATAGTTGGGAGAGCGGGGTTTTACTAACCAAGATTTAATACGGAGAAAAAATGCTGATTGATTTAAACGATCTGGAAATAATCAGGAAATTTTAATGCTTCTACACTTTATGTACAAATTCGTAAAACTTGTCAGACAGTGCATAAACTTTGTCACGTGCAAAGAGAATAATTGTATTTATTTTTATCTCATTTCCCGCGAAAAAACAAATTAATTTCACGGAAATTTTAATTGGTCTTTGTAACAAATTAAATACTTGTAGACCAATACCAATACTTGGTTGTAGATTATTTGTTATATTTTATGGCATAAATAATACTTAATAAAATAGGAAGTAGCGTAAGGTATGCAGAAAAAAACTCAAAACAATTATTTAATCAAACTTGCGTCTGAAAAATGATCCGAATGGTTCCATTCTCATCAGAATATCAAACAATTTCTTTTTAAGAGGTCTTCCTCGTAATCACTTTAAAAAAACAGATTATTTTTTTGTACATAAATATGTTCGTGGCAATCTCAAGAATGTGTAGTTAAAATTTTAGATCGTTGTCTATAAAAGAACTCGAGATATAAAGCATTTTGTATAAGTACCTTTATAATCAATGATAAAATGTAGCGGAATAAAACGCAGATGCTGCCATATGCAAACCTCCGGCAAAAAACGAAAATCGCAAAAGAACTGAAAACTACAGATATGACCGGCAAATTGATGACAACATTTTATCATTAAAGTAGTAGTACCCAAAGCTTTAAACGTGTGTTTCTACATTACAAAACTACATTATCAACATTTGCTGCCATCGCTGATACGTCCGAACGGTTTAAATCTTCCGGCATTTTGTTACTAAATAAATTCCCTATGGACTGAACTACAATTTGACCTTAGATTGCAAAAAATGGCTTCTAGAGAGAGCTTTAATGTCGAAATAAAGGCCTTTTGTTTCAACTTTGTTTAAAAAAGCGCGCATTTTTACAAATTTCCGGAAAATCGGTTAAATTGTAATTCACTCCCTAAGTATAAGGGACTTTAATCTAAAAACTTTAATCTAAAGATTGTCGATATCTTCAACCGGAGTAGAGCCACAGTAGCAGCAAATTCGCGTTTTTGAAATAAGGACTCGACTTGTCGCCTTCTTAAAGAACGCATGTCAACACATAAACAAAAAATCGAGAGGTAGTCGAAGATGTGTACTTTCATATGCAATATATTTTTTTTATTATCAATGAAAGGATTCTAAAAAAACACTAACAAAGTCGTTTTTCCTTAAGTGATTTACGACGAAGACCCTTTGAAATTAAAAAAAAAATGTGTTTTATCATATTCCAGAACTATGTATAAACATTATAAAACCACAGACTTAATATTTAGTTGATAGTAATCATACAGTGGCAGCTTTTTTTTCTAATGAGTTCAATTTGAAGCTACTAACGAGTGTTTCCAATTCTTGATTGAGCATGAAGTAAAATGTATTTGGATTGAGTTACATGAAGAGTTGAATATAATTTACTTAATAAAAGATTAACACTTTCTTCACTAAAAACATTTATTTTCGCTAAATGTACATTTCGACCACTACGTGCTCATTATCAATAGTATAGCTATTGATAATGAGCACGTAGTGTTCTAAATGTACATTTAGCGAAAATAAATGTTTTTAGTGAAGAAAGTGTTAGTCTTTTATTAAGTAAATTATGAAGTAAAATTTTGAGTTTAGAAAAGCCTGAAAATTTGGTTTGATTGCTTCGCGAAGTGGTGCGACCAAACCAAATTTTGGGCTTTTCTAAGCTCTAAACTTTACTTCATGCGTCACGCGTATAAAATTCTAAAATATTGTGAAATTCAAAATATTCTTGTTAAGCAGTATAATTTTAATACAGGTTAGAAAAGACTGAAAATCCAAATTTTTAAGCTTTTCTTAGCTTGAAATTTTACTTTATATCTGGGATTGAAAACACTCGATATAGAATATCAATCTTTTTTTTCTAAATTTTCGTCAATATTTCGAAAGTTGGCAATTTTCGTGAATTTCTTCAATTTTTATTAATTTTGAGAGTTTTTTATATAGAACACCCTTATTCAGACGATTACAATACAATAATATAATCGATATATATTTATTTATTTATTTATATACAATATAGGGTTAGTCTGTCTGGGCTATCGACCAGAGGTCTTTCTGCCCTATCTTGAATTTAATTTAATTGAAAAAATGTAGTTGATTGGGCTTGTGAACTGTCTTTAAAAGTTTTAATTTAACGCTTTGCATGAATTTCTGCGATTTTCATTAACTTATGTACATACACATTTTAATTTATATGTAAAACAAAACCAAAAACATGAACATAATACTAGATTTGGAACCCTTATCGAGATTCCTAGATTGCGACTGAGTAAGTCACGTAATGGTTTAAACTATTGTGGGCCCAAGCTGTATAATGTTCTACCAGAAACAAGAACATTGAACATTTGAATTATTTGTCATTGTTCTATATATGTAATTTTATCTTGTGATTAAGTGATATTGTTTTTTTTATACATATATATATTTTATTATATTTTGTATTTGACCTGTGTATAACCACCATGTTTTTAGCACCAATAAATATACTTACTTACTTACTTACTTACTTACTTTCAAAATGTTGACGATTTTTTGTGAATTTCTAAGTGTTTGGTCAGTTTTAAAAATCTCCTTTCATTTTCTCAATCTCAATTTAATTTTGAAAATGTTGTCTGTTTTTGTAACATGCCTAGATTTGCGTTAATTTTAAAAATGTTAATATTTGTAATGAATTTTCAAGTTTTTCGACAATTTCTAAAATATTAAAAAAATTTTAAAATCTTGGCAATTTTTGTGAATATCCACAAGTTTTCGTCAAATTCAAATTATTAACGATTCTCATGAAATTCCAAAAAATTTACTTAGTTTTCAAATTCTTTGCAAATTTTCAAATTTTTAATCCATTTTTAAAAACTACGTTTTTTCTTGAATTTTCGAAATTTACGTTAATTTTGAAAATGCTGACGTTTTTATTTTGTGAATTTTCTAGATTTTCGTAAATTTAAAATATTCTTACACTATTCGAATATCGCATATTCTATTTTATATAAAACAGAAAAATATAAAATAAGCCATAGACAATTAACGATCGAGTGTCACTCCTAGGTTAAGCATGAAGTAAAATTTCGAGTTTAGAAAAGCCTAAAAATTTGGTTTGGTCGCTCCGCGAAGCGGAGCGGCCAAACCAAATTTTCAGGCTTTTCTAAACTCGAAATTTTACTTCATGCGCCACGCGTGTAAATCATTGATTTCAAGTAAGGTTTAAAATATACTGCTTATCAAGCACTGGTTAGTAGAATGTAGTAGAAGAGATAGAAAAAAACAGATGACGCATCCCCTATCTCTTTTTCCAAGACAAACTCAACGGTGAAAACAAACATTATCGTTTTTTGTTTTCGAGTTATAGCCAAAAATTAATTATTTTCCATCTTAGATTTTTATTAATATCTTAGTTATTTATTATTTTACTAAGATACTAGTTGCACTTTTTTGAGAGAAATTAAATGGAATTAACAGAATATTAATATTTGTATTAATAAACAAGATACAACATAAAGTTGTATGTTTTTAGAAGACAAAGTTGGCTCTGCAATAAATAAATAGAGTATTTTTTTCTTATAGAGTTTTTTTTTTCTATCTCTTCTACTAACCGAAATTCCTTATAATAATACCCAAATGTGACCTCCCTGTATATTGCAAACCTATTTCTGAGAAACAAAGCGCTGCTTTTGTAGCTACGCCACTGTTTATGCTAAAATGTTATATCCACTTTTTTTAATGATTTTGATAAAATGTAATCCTTTCGAAAGATTGTAATCTCTTTAGGAAGATTACTGCGTTAAAACTGAACTGATCAGACTGAATAATTATGAGCGTTTGCGTTAATTAGACGTGTAAGTGCATTTCACTTTTACATTTATCGGAGCGTTGACTTTTCCCACACGTGAAAATCGGTTTTTCGCCGTTTGTGCGGCAAGCAGAGTTCTGCCGCTGCTGAAGACAATAATTAGCTGGAACGACGTTGCCGCTAATTAATCGGACGGTTGCGAGTCTATTCACCCCTGGGAGAAAGTGGGGTTATGCTATCTTGACTTTTACTTTCTTCCAACATGCTATTCTTATGTTACACTATATTGCTGATCATTTTGCGGAAATGTTTTACACCCGGTAATGAGGATATATTTATGAATATTATTTTTTTTATTTTTAGAGATTTGTAAATAATTATTGATTGAATAACTCAATTTATCATCCACATAAAATGTATGCAGGATTTAAAGAATGTAACGTATATTTATACTATTTTATTAATTCATTAGATTAATTTCATTAAAAAAAAATTGTAATTAGTGATTTTGGTAGTAATTTACGTTGGTGACTTAATTTATCATCCACATAAAATTTATCAGAATTTAAAGAATGTAACTTATATTTATACTATTTTATTAATTCATTTAAAAAAATTGTAATTAATGATTTTTGTAGTAATTTACGTTGGTAATTACCACCGGTAATTTACCATAAATTACTATATACTACCCAGATTGTTTCAGTAACATTTATAAAATTCTTTCACGCGCATGCGTAATTGATAAAAAAGGTCAAAAAATCCTTTCCCAGAAAAAAACCATTTTATTTTTATTTACTGTAACTTAATGTTCACAATCATTAAAGTGGTTTGTTTAAATATATTTAATAATAGTCTATTGTGAACTTTACATCAAACCGAAATTGTACACGCGTGGCGCATGAAGTAAAATTTCGAGTTTAGAAAAGCCTGAAAATTTGGATTTGCCGGGGCGCGACTCACTTCGCTCGCGCACCCTGGCAAATCCAAATTTTCAGGCTTTTCTAAACTCGAATTTTTACTTCATGCTTAATCTGGGAGTGGAAACACTCGTTAGAAGTTCAAATTGAAAACATTTACAAAAACAAAGTATGTCTAAACATTTACAGATTATGCATTGAAATATGTTTACTTAAAAGAAATATTTCCTGTATGATGTGGAAATGGTCTAAATTTGTGTAAATTTCGTGTATTTTTAGATCAAACTTGTTTTATATATTAGAAGTAGTGTAAAATTACCGGTAATTTAAAATTAGGTAATATTTTCGGCAATATTACTGGAAACATGGCGACAATTGGCAAATCAAAGATAGACTTAGAACAAATATGAAATAAAAAAGTAAAATTTATAGTAAGTCCATTGTTTTTTTAAAATGCGTAAAAGTAAACAAGGAAATCTATTCAATATTGAAAATAAAATGCAAAAATATGTAAAAGTAAACAAGGGAATCAATCTATTAAATATTGAAAATAAAATGCTCCGTTTGATAATGGCAAGTTGAGTTGCCGAAACTGCAGTTACAAAAATAAAAAATATTGTGTTATACAAACAAAGTTAAAGTGTATTATTTTATTAAAATGCAAACATTGTATTTCGAATTTTTTATTATTATATTTATGCCCGGTATTATAAACGATTAATAAATCATTAGATAACTATTTGTGGAGTAAATTTATTTACCAAGTAACTATTAGGCAAATAAAATTGCGTATTATAAAGCAACCCTACCAAATAAATAGCAATTCTAGAAATAAATAATTTAATTAGTAGATTACAGACCGAAATTATACATTTTCATTGTGGCCATAGCTGGAACCATCAATTTGGTAAATTGAATTGTCAATATTTCAAATTAAATTGTCAATCAAATTAGAAATGTAGTTTAATTTCTTATAATTATGGAGAATAACCGTGGAATAGGACAGAATTACACAGAACAAGAAAAAGAACGCTTATTAGAAATTATAAAAGACTTAAACGAGTGTTTTCCACTCCCAGGCTAAGCATGAAGTAAAATTTCGAGTTTAGAAAAGCCTGAAAATTTGGTTTGGTCGCGTAGCGCGAAGCGCGGAGCGACCAAACCAAATTTTCAGGCTTTTCTAAACTCGAAATTTTACTTCATGCGCCACGCGTGCAAGACACTGATTTCAAGTGAAGTTCACTTGTTCACAATATTTCAGTGTTTTCAGTGTTTTATACGCGTGGCGCATGAAGTAAAATTTCGAGTTTAGAAAAGCCTGAAAATTTGGTTTGGTCGCTCCGCGCTTCGCGCTACGCGACCAAACCAAATTTTCAGGCTTTTCTAAACTCGAAATTTTACTTCATGCTTAGTCTGGGAGTGGAAAGCACTCGTTTAAAACATTAAATGGAACTAATTTTAAAAAGCGTATACATAAGTATTAAAATCCCTGGTTATGTCTAATTTGAAAAACTCTAGGTCTTTGACTCCTTAGAATATCTTGTGGTTCGAATTAATCACTGTCAGAAAAAATACTATGAGCGAACTTAAATCTAACACGAATGATATGGGAGACATGATAACCGTAATGAAATTAATAAATACAAGTAGTAGAATCTAAAGTAATTATAATAATATAATACACTTTTTCTACTACTATTTGTGAAATACAATTTTACACATCGATAAAAATGTGTAAAATTTGATTTTTCATACCGATGCGTGAAGTACAATGCAATTCTTATGGGATTTTTTCACGCACCGCTGCCATAAGAGCCAATACACTTTTCAGCATCGGTGAACAATTTTTAGATGGCGGTGATTTTTTAAATGACACATGTCATTT
Source organism: Philonthus cognatus (assembly GCA_932526585.2). Lineage (NCBI taxonomy): Eukaryota > Metazoa > Arthropoda > Insecta > Coleoptera > Staphylinidae > Philonthus > Philonthus cognatus. The sequence continues at coordinate 47,735,914 of OW052247.1, read as the reverse complement.
AGTTAAGTTTGTGCTGTTTTGTGTGTTGGTGAACATTGGTGAACGTTAAAATGCATCTCCAGAGAGGCCTAATACCCCACCAAGGATTATTGCGGCAGCAAACGCTGCTAGTTCGTCGCTGTTGCCGAAAAAATCTCTTGATATTTATGAAAATATTTATAAAAAATTCATGGAATGGCGCACTGAACATGAAATTAATTCATTTTCGGAAAACGTAATTTTATCATATCTCGCAGAACTGGCGACAAAATACTAGCCCTCAACACTTTGGAGTCACTATTCAATGTTGAAGAGTACAATAAATGTCAACCATAACATAAACATTGGTAATTATACTAAAGTAATATCATTTTTAAAGAGAAAATGTGAAGGATATACTCCAAGGAAATCTCGAGTTTTGGATAAAGAACATATCCTTAAATTTATAAATGAAGGACCCAATAATATATATTTATTAAATAAGGTAAGTGGAATGCAGCATAGTTTTCAAAATTCTTATTTATTTTCTTACTATAGGTCGTTTTAATTTTTGGACTTGCCGGTGCCCTGAGAAGAAACGAATTATATAAATTGAATGTAGAGGATATTCAAGATTTTGGATCATCTCTTCTCATAGTTGTACCAGACACTAAAACTAAAATTTCAAGAAAATTTGCTGTAACACTACATTTAGAATACTACAGAAAATACTTAGCTCTACGCCGAAAAGAAATTTTTCATTAATTATAAAAAAGGAAAATGTACCCATCAAGTTATCGGCATTAATAAAATTGGAAAGGTACCCGCAGATGTTGCAGAATTTTTAAAATTGCCAAATCCTGAGTAATATACCGGCCATTGCTTTAGGCGTTCCTCTGCAACTCTGTTAGCTGAAGCTGGTGCCGATCTGTTAACTTTAAAAAAGCACGGAGGCTGTAAAAGTTCTGCTGTTGCAGAAAGTTATGTTGAAAATTCGATAACAAAGAAGCAAGATGTTTCAAACAAAATTTTGAATATTAGCAATAATAATAACAATAGTTGTCTAAATACTACATCCAACGAAAGTTCTGGTGTAATGTACCTAACCAACTACACTGTAACAATTAATAATAATTATTATAAAGATAAATAAATACTTTACGTTAATAGTTCGTTTGTGTTTTGGAATTTATTAAATCATGTAGTCGTAGAAAAAGTATAGTGTGTAACACGTGCGTGAAGACTTTTTTACACTCGCGTGATTGCTTCACTCGCTTCGCTCGTTTCGCAATCTTCACGCTTGTGTAAAAAAGTCTACTTCACGCACTAGATACACAATATATAATTTGACTTTTAACTGTCAAATTATTTAGAGAATAAAATTTACTTGGCAGAAAAACAAACAAATAATTTACTGGGGACATTTATTAGCCAAATAAAATTATTTTGTGTTTATAATACCGAAATCTTTGGAATAAATTAATTTATTCCTAAAGTAAATTTTATTTAGGGAATAAAACGTTTTATAATACCGGGCATTAAACTTTAAAATCCACAGATTTTTAATCTTTAAAATGCATGATGTTATAAATAAGTATTTTATTTCTTATAGAACAATTTTTTCAGACATTCGAAATTATTAGAAAATTGTTAAATGATCGCGTTTTGAACTTCATAATAAACAAGCGTTTAAGTATTTTATTTCTTATAAAACAATTTTTTCAGACATTCAAAATTATTAGAAAATTGTTAAAAAATCGCGTTTTGAACTTCACAATAAACAAGCGTTTGCGCGCCTGGCGCATGAAGTAAACACTTCGAGTTTCGAAAAGCCTGAAAATAATATACTAGCTTGGATACTCGGAAAATAGTTATAAAATCAGCTATAATAGTTGACACACATGTATTTTCTTCTTCGTTAACGCATGTTCTAATATTAAGTATTTATTATATAATTTATTGTAAACACTTTTACTCGAATAAAATTATTTTATTATAATACAAATGAAGCAAATAGGGCTAAATAATTTGATTATAAAACAGTAAAAAAATAAAGTGATCATGTAAGTTTATGTACCATAAATATTATTTTCATTTTCAATAACTGCAATTAATCAACTTCCTTATCGTGACCTACACCTATTTTATTATCTATCCAAAATTTTAATTCTTCAATAAACATTAATCGTTTTTCACCAAAGGGTACACTTTCCTTTCCTTGAACGATTATTAACTGATATTTATTTATAATGTTTTTCATGATTTTGAAGGTGCAATGTTTATATAAACAACATTTATCTGAAGATGCGTTACAACAACAATTTTATTTCGTAACGTTAATTTTTAGTCCTTTAGTTTTCAAGGAAATTTAACTGTTTGCTCCGAAAAAACTAGTGCATTATAGCAGTGTCATGTGAGCAAGGTTCAGATGCATCATAACAAAATATTTGTTAGAGCAAAGCTGCCTTGAATAGTACTCATACATTATACAAAATATGTAATTTAATTGAATCTGTCATTTTGAGAAGGGGTCATCTCCTTAATCTGAAATAAAATAAGTTTTTTTTCAAAATGCTGTCTCTTAGTACCTCTACTCGACAATTCTATATGAAAACAGGCCATACCTACTACTGCTTATGATGCTTTATAAACGTAAAAAAATCTATGTTGACCTAACTCATAGGTTCTCAACCTTATTTTGATATCTCGTTGATTGTTAAGGCACTGATTTTTTTAAAATCCATTATCACTTAATATAATAGCAGACTATTTATGATTTTCAACTTTTTATTTAACTCACTACAATTGTTTCGCTACACTGTAGCTTCTTCAGGTGAAGAAATATAAAATATTATTTTGATAATTTTGATAATTTTTTTTTTCTGGAGCCCCTCATTTTTTTTTACTTACCATCTGTCGCGAATCTGAAACAGCTATTGCCACGATTATATTTAAACGTGTAATATTATACGCCCCCTAATTTTTTCTGGGTTTTCTACTGTCCCCCTGAAAGTCTCAAAAGCCTACAGGGGGGTGTTATCACCTACGTTGAGAACTTATGACCTAACTAATAATAATTGTAACTTAGTTACTTAGACAGATTTTTATTTTAAATGCAAATTTTGAAACTGCAAAAAATAGCTCCTTTTCAAAATGACTGAATTATAACTTAGTTACTTAGACAGATTTTTAATTTAAATATAAATTTTGAAATTGCGAAAATAAGTCCTTTTTAAAATTAACGATTCAATTGGTATTTATATAATTTATTATAGTAAAATTAACCCATTAAGCGCAATTGATGCATACACGCAACATTATTAATTTCTTGTTAATTAAATTACTTAACAAGTTAATTTAGTATATTATATTTGACCTGACTTCAAAATGTATGAAGAAAAATGTAAATATTTTGTTATTTAAATATTTCGATTATTTCTCATTTAAAATATATATATATATATATATATATATATATATATATCAGTGTATTTGTAACTTCACAATATTTCAGTGTTTTATACGCGTGGCGCATGAAGTAAAATTTCGAGTTTAGAAAAGCCTGAAAATTTGGTTTGGCCGCTTCGCCGCTCCGCTTCGCGAATTTTGAAACTGCAAAAAATAGCTCCTTTTCAAAATGACTGAATTATAACTTAGTTACTTAAACAGATTTTTAATTTAAATATAAATTTTGAAATTGCGAAAATAGGTCCTTTTTAAAATGAACGATTCAATTGGTATTTATATAATTTATTATAGTAAAATTAACCCATTAAGCGCCATTGATGCATACACGCAACATTATTAATTTCTTGTTAATTAAATTACTTAACAAGTTAATTTAATATATTATATTTGACCTGACTTCAAAATGTATGAAGAAAAATGTAAACATTTTGTTATTTAAATATTTCTATTATTTCTCATTTAAAAAAATATATATATCAGTGTATTTGCAACTTCACAATATTTCAGTGTTTTATACACGTGGCGCATGAAGTAAAATTTCGAGTTTAGAAAAGCCTGAAAATTTGGTTTGGCCGCTCCGCTTCGCGGAGCGACCAAACCAAATTTTCAGGCTTTTCTAAACTCGAAATTTTACTTCATGCTTAGTCTGGGAGTGGAAACACTCGTTCTAAACTTCATATTGCACGTTTTTATATGTAATTGACTAATGCCTGAAAATTAACAACGTATACATTATGTATATTTGGAAGAAAAATTCACAGTATCGTAATACGATAAGTAATTCATAGAAATCATAAAATTAAGTGCAGCATTTTACCTAACATCAACTTTTAGAGTTAACTTTATAATTGTTTGGCCGTTAATGGGTTAAGTTAATATGATTATATAGAATTGAAAAAACAATGTCTTTATTTAGATATACAGGGAATGTTTCGTTAAAAAATAATTTCCTATGTTTATGCATTTTTAAACATTCGTTGTTTTCAATGAGATTAATTTGAAACTACTGATGATTGTGTCCATTCCTTGATTAAGCACGAAGTAAAATTTTAGGCTTTTATAAACTCGAAATTTTACTTCATGCGCCACACGTATTAAACACTGAAGTATTGTGAAATTTAAAATAATCTTGTTTAGCAAGAAATATTTTCTTCCTACCTTAGCAGTATATTTTTAAAACTGATTTAACAGTATATTTTTGATTTCGCACTATTTCTATGTTTTACACGCGTGGCGCATGAAGTAAAATTTCCAGTTTAGGCTTTGCTAAACTCGAAATTTTACCTCATGCTTAATCAAGGAGTGGAAACGCTCGTTCGAAACTTCAGATCGGACTCAATTAAAAAAGCAATGAATGCCTGAAAGTTTACAGTGAAAGAAATATGCCCTCCCGTAAATAGCTTAAAGAATACCTGATTTTTATTTTGTTTAAATAAACTATGAACTAGTTAACCGTTAAATAATAATGAAATACATAAATACATCACGATATGATATAAAAATTCCATGTATGTTCTTTTGTGTATATTTTAACAGGAATAAAGACGGTGTATTATTATTATTATTTTAGTAATATATTTTTTCTAACCTTTTATTTTTAATTAACGTGTGTAAACTATGCAAATGGTCTCCAGCAGAAGTAAAAATACTATACTATACTATTAAACTGCGAAATGTAAAATACAGTGCCTAAACTTGAAGTTATATAATATATAATATAATTTACCTACGCCATATCTAGTAACCGCATCATGACATGTATGAGTGACATTACGTACACATGCACGTAATAGCTTCGACAAGTACATTGCGTGCTGACAGCTGAACAGCTGATTGCTTACCGTACAACATTTATTTGATATACAGGGAGTTTTTCTTTAAGGAATACGTATATCCAAATTCAGCTTAATTTCTTTAAATCTTTAGTTATTCGTTGTTTTTTTCTAAGAGTTCAATTTGAAGTTTTAAACGAGTGTTTTCCACTCCCAGACTAAGCATGAAGTAAAATTTCGAGTTTAGAAAAGCCCCGTGAAAATTTGTCGAGGGTCGCGCAGCGACCCGAGACAAATTTTCTGGGCTTTTCTAAACTCGAAATTTTACTTCATGCGCCTCGCGTATAAAACACTAAAATATTGTGAACTCTATGTATATTTGAACCTCACTTGAAATCAGTGTTTTATACGCGTGGCGCATGAAGTAAAATTTCGAGTTTAGAAAAGCCCAGAAAATTTGTCTCGGGTCGCTGCGCGACCCTCGACAAATTTTCACGGGGCTTTTCTAAACTCGAAATTTTACTTCATGCTTAGTCTGGGAGTTGAAAACACTCGATTAAAGCTTTAAATTGAACTCTTTTGAAAAACAAGGAATGTCGAAAAATGTACAGCTTTATTCCTTGTATATTGATCAAGTAGTAATTTAATTTTCACCATTGTCATGGTACTATTAAAAATTATTACAATAAATAAGTTGGTTTTTCGTGCGCATTGTTTATTTTGTTAGGGAGTAGGTAAAGTATCGTACGTTTCTCGAGTGGTATGGCAATTACATACTCGCGGAATACTGCACTCGCCGCTGCGCGGCTCGTGCGCAACATGTCCGATCATATGTAATTATCTGCATACCACTCCCGTTACGTTATATACTATTATTATTGTAATTAACTCTTACAAGTCTTACATTTGTCATTATAAGAAAATTGTATTGGTGAAATGGAGAATGCAATAATAAATAAGTAAAAATAGAGGAACACGGGCAAATTGTACAAATCGAGACTAGTTACAAAAATAAAGCCCAATTGCACTATAAAAGTTGAACTTGAGTTCAAGCTGAACTCGAGTTTATGATGACAGTTCTCATTGTTCTAATGCCACTTTAAACTAGAGTTCAGAGTTGAACCAGTTTAGCGTGTTTGAAACAACTGGCCCTTAGACAAAATATAAGTAGGTTATGATAATTTACGAGAGCAAAATTAATATATATATATATATATATATATATATATATATATACCAAATAAGAAATAACAGCGCATTAGGTCATGATGTAAAAGCTATTTTTTATCAAGTGAGTGTGCAAGGAAGACAGAAGACGACGACGATCGTTTCGCTCTTTTTATGAGCTCCTCAGGCCGCCACATCCATCATCCCATACACACTCACTTGATATGTAGAAGTTGTATATATACTGACTTCGCTAACCATAAGCCGGTATTGACGTCAGTATTTATAAATGCTACTGCATTGATTAATTCTAATTTATTTAATTTAATTCGGCGTTCTGAATATTATCATCGCATTGGTTAGGGTTTCTCGCCGCTCCGATGCTAGTCGATGGTTTAAACTAAAAACCGACACTAACTGTAGATGCAAAATGAGATCAATGCCCTTATCAATGCAGTAGCATTTATAAATACTGACGTCAATACCGGCTTATGGTTAGCGAAGTCAGTATATATACAACTTCTACATATCAAGTGAGTTTGTATGGGATGATGGATGTGGCGGCCTGAGAAGCTCATAAAAAGAGCGAAACGATCGTCGTCGTCTTCTGTCTTCCTTGCACACTCACTTGATAAAAAATAGCTTTTACATCATGACCTAATGCGCTGTTATTTCTTATTTGGTACTTATAAGCAGGTCGTTAATTCTAATTTATTTAATTTAATTCGGCGTTCTGAATATTATCATCGCATTGGTTAGGGTTTCTCGCCGCTCCGATGCTAGTCGATGGTTTAAACTAAAAACCGACACTAACTGTAGAAGCAAAATGAGATCAATGCCCTTATCAATGCAGTAGCATTTATAAATACTGACGTCAATACCGGCTTATGGTTAGCGAAGTCAGTATATATACAACTTCTACATATCAAGTGAGTGTGTATGGGATGATGGATGTGGCGGCCTGAGGAGCTCATAAAAAGAGCGAAACGATCGTCGTCGTCTTCTGTATTCCTTGCACACTCACTTGATAAAAAATAGCTTTTACATCATGACCTAATGCGCTGTTATTTCTTATTTGGTACTTATAAGCAGGTATATATATATATATATATATATATATATATATATATATATATATATATATATAAATAATATATATATATATATATATATATATATATATCCAAACCTAAAAAAAACTTGGTTTCACAGAAGAAGGGAGTCTATAAAAATTACCTTGTTATAAGTACATTAATAATGTTTTACAGGTTGCAAACTGTTTATTTGTTTAGCTAAAAAAAGGAATTTATCCTAATAATATCACAAATCTTCGCTAATCCATAGCAACAATAATGAAATTGGTGATTAATTATGAAAATAAATTGATTGAACTTGCTCTTTAAACTTTCCAGGTTAAAAATGAGGGTACACTTTCCTTGAACGATTATTAACTGATATTTATTTATAATGATTTTGACGGACGCCCATTGTAGTAAACAGGACCGCGTTGGCAATTAAATAAATTTGAATAAATTTCGTGATACGGCCGTGAATCATTTAATAAGTATTTGTAATAATAGTGCGCTGTTTTATAATTAACACGCGTAGGATAATATAATTAATGTATATAATTAAAAATGTGTTTCAATTAATAATGAAACGTTGCGAAGTTTTTGTGATTAATTAACAAAGATTAATTTATTAAAAGACATTAGTAGACACTTTTTGACTCTACTAAGCGTGTGAAATAATGGTTAAATTTTAGCTACTCAATAATAAACGTATTAAAAGTAAATTCCATCACTAACTTAGAGCAATTTAATTTGTTTAGTTTTTACCGACCGTACACTAGTGATAGGCCTACTCGAGTGAGAATTATTGAATCATTCGATTAATAAAATTATCGATTGGGGTTCATTTTTCCCCTAAAATTTTTCCCCCGGCAAATTTTCCCCTTATATTTTTCCCCCGAATTAATATTCCCCCAAATTAATATTCCCTTAATCTAATTTTGCCCCAAATGAATAATAATGCAACAATCAAATTAATTAAGTTATATTACAAAATTTATAAAGTTATATTACAACCAATATTTCGTAAATAATCTAAAAGTTTGTCTTCCTCCCTGTAATCATCATATTTCGCGACTATGTTTTTGATTCGACGTTCAATCCTTCTCTGGTCATGCGATTTGGCTCTTCTAATGGGTTGTCCTAGCGAGAGTTGTCGCATCATGGTCATGACAAGTGTTTGTACTCCATGATTAAGCATGATGTAAAATTTCGAGTTTTAAAATGTCTGAAAATTTGGATTTGTCGGTGCAAGCGAAGCGAAGCCCGGCTAATCCAAATTTTTAGGCTTTTCTGAACTCGAAATTTTACATCATGCACTAGACGTAGAAAACACTGATTTAAAGTTAAAAATTTAGTGATTGTAATGTTTATATTTGAGTATTCGAATATTTCAATTATTTATATTTATACAAAATATCATATTTTTCAAATATTAATAAAAATAAAAACAAAATAGTTCTACTTAGCTCAAACATATTCTACGCAACTGATATTTAAGCTATAACTTTTCAACTTCAAATTGAGACTAATTAACATCAAATTCTGATAAAACAATTTCCCATTGGAACTTAAAACATTGCTGTGAATTAAAACACAATCGAATTGGGAATACGCAATTTAACATTTTTAGTTTCTTGTTATTTAGTCTGGGGAGTTTTAGATGAAACACCCTTTATATTCCTTAAATTTTAAAAAAAAAATCCTTTGAGTTTGGCTTATATAACATTTGCTACAATCATTGCACGCAATTGAATACATTTCTGAGTCTAAGTTTCATCTTCTTATGAAAATAATAGACGGGGGAAAATTTGAGGGGAAAATTAATAGCGCGGGGAAAAATAACCTAGGGGAAAAATTGTAGGGGAAAAATGACGCCCAACGAAATTATCGATTATTGAATAATCTATTATTATGATCATTCGGGTAATCATTCAAATAATGATTTTATCATTCGAATCATTAATTGAATGATCACCCGAATGATCAAATGATGATTTGAATGATTATTTAAATTTTTATTTGAATGATTATTTTAAATTATAAATTATATTAATGATCATTCAAATGATAATATCGCTGCTTTGCTTTGATAATGGCACAAGTGAAATGTGTTAATTTTTCAGGAGGTGCCTGCAAAATTTGACAAGATACTATTATTCAAATATTGAAGTCTCTATCATCACTCGATTTCAGAGCTGGGCAGGATTCGAATCATTCAGGATTCGAATCCTGGTATTCAAATACTTTAGTTAAACTGGATCCGTGATCCGGATTCATTATATTTTTTTAAGAAGATTTGTATGCGAATCCAAATGCGGGTGATTCGAATCCTTATAAAAGGATTCGAATATTTATAAAAGGATTCGAATATTTATAAAACAATTCGAATACTTACAAAAGGATTTGAATACTTACAAAAGTTTTTGAATCATTAAAAATAATTCGAATTAATTATGAGGATTAACTTGTTTTGTGTGTTTTTAAATTTCTCGTTAAATCACTGTTTTATACGCGTGGCGCATGAAGTAAAATTTCGAGTTTAGAAAAGCCCAGTGAAAATTTGTCTCGGGTCGCTGCGCGACCCTCGACAAATTTTCTACGCGGGGCTTTTCTAAACTCGAAATTTTACTTCATGCTTAGTCTGGGAGTGGAAACGCTCGTTCGAAACTTCAAACTGGTTGCTTTGATAGGAACATTAAATGACTGAAAATGTTTTTAAAGATAATAATCTAGTTTTCAAAATTTTGTTTAACATTATTTGAAGTAAAATTGACATGGTAGCCACTATCTGAAATGTTAAAGTTTTCCGACATTTCCCTGATTCAAGATTTTTTTACCTGACTATTTAATATAAATTTCTTCTGTGGGAAAAAAACATTTTAACAAACTGGGGGTGTTTGTTAAAATGTTTTCATTGTTTTTGTCAATATTTAAGCTGGTTTTACAAATGTTTACGTGTTTTGTAATTTTTATAATGCCTGTTGATTTTGACAAATTTAATAATATCATATGGCTTTTTTTGTTAGTGTTTTGGTCAATTTGAATAAAATAAAAAAAAACTTTTCTTCGACTTTCCCAGTTTTAATGATATTTTTTATTTACATAATTTTATAATAGAGTTCAATTTGAAGTTTTGAACGAGTGTTTCCACTCCCAGACTAAGCATGAAGTAAAATTTCGAGTTTAGAAAAGCCCCGCGTAGAAAATTTGTCGAGGGTCGCGCAGCGACCCTCGACAAATTTTCACGGGGCTTTTCTAAACTCGAAATTTTACTTCATGCGCTACGCGTACAAGACACTTATTTAAAGTGAAGTTCAAAAACACACAAATCCATCTTTAATCCTGTGAATAAAGATGTATTTGTGTGTTTTTGAACTTCACTTCAAACATAGATATTTAGTCTGTTATCAACAATGTCCAGTGTTAGTAATAAATAATTAGATTTTGAATATTTTTGCAATCATTCCCCGTGAAAATTTGTCTCGGGTCGCTACGCGACCCTCGACAAATTTTCTACGCAGGGCTTTTCTAAACTCGAAATTTTACTTCATGCGCCACGCGTACAAGACACTTATTTGAAGTGAAGTTCAAAAACATACAAATACATCTTTAATCCTGTGATTAAAGATGTATTTGTGTGTTTTTGAACTTCACTTCAAACATAGATATTTAGTCTGTTATCAACAATGCCCAGTGTTAATAATAAATAATTAGATTTTGAATATTTTTGTTTAAACAACTGATAACGATATTTAGATGTTAATGATTGCAAAAAAATGATACAATCAAATTTATTTTCAAAGGATTTGTATTCGTGATTCGAAAAAACAGCATTCGAATCTTTGATTTGAATCATATTTATCTCTTACGAATCCTTTATTCGAGTGTTCGTGATTCGAATCATATTAGGTGATTCGGATTCGTGATTGGAATCCTTTTCACGAGGATTCGTCCCAGCTCTGCTCGATTTATCTTATTTTTTGCACGTATTTTTATTTGTGTCTCTTAAATAACTGTATTGAAACAAAAACACTTTTTTAGTTGTGCCGTCAAAAGTTATCATAAATAGATTTTAAAAGGGTAGTATTCAAAATGATGAAATTAAGCGAAAAAAAGTAGAGCTCCTTATGTTGAACTACGGTGATAAAAGACGAAGTCATGCAGATGTATCTGCTCTTTTAACATCTAATCAGTAAATCTGTAGCAACTAATAGCATATAATACATTTTTGGAAACCTAATTTTATCCTCTGTACAACAATCTAACTAATGACGCAAGTAATACTAGAAACAACTGAGAAAATATAGTTTATAGCTTAAAGAATAGTATTAACAATAATTAATTATAAGGGAAACGTGGGATAAATTGACTAGGCCCACAGATGTTTTTGGATTGGGGCACAGATGGTTTTTCTTTTTTTAAATTTTAAACCATATCTAACATGAGAGCTCTATTCTTTTCCGCTTAATTTCAACACTTTTTACACTACTCTGTTAACATTTATGATAACTTTTGGCATTTATTAATCAATGTTTTGATACAAGTAATTATACTCTAGAATTTAAAAAAAAAAATCTATCGAATGATTGACAATTTCGGTAAGTAGTGCTGTTTAAAGAATATCAAGTTTGCGCTCTATCTTGAAAAGTGTGAACAGATATACATTTGAAAAAGTTATCATCAAAATATTTTACTTAATTAAATGTACATTCCGAATTATATGTTGATCCGAAAAGTAGTTTTGGAGATACTAAGCCCTGTATGTATACGCTTTTATTAAATAGTAAATTTGAAGGTTTAAAAGTGTTTTCCACTCCCAGATTAAGCATGAAGTAAAATTTCGAGTTTAGAAAAGCCTGAAAATTTGGTTTGTTCGCTCCGCGAAGCGGCCAAACCAAAATTTCAGGCTTTTCTAAACTCGAAATTTTACTTTATGCGCCACGCCTTTTAAACACTGAAATATTGTGCACAAGTGAACTTCCCTTGAAATCAGTGTCTTATACATTGTATAAGAATAATTTGAATCTCTAAAAAATAAAGGATAGATGTATAGGTAATTCGAATTGCCGTGTCATTGATCATTCGAATGATCACTCGAATAAAATGAATTTATTTACTCACGAAAAGAATAACAATGTGTTACAATTCCAAAACGTATAAGAATGATTTGAAATTCGTAGAAAATTAAAGATAGATGGATTGATCATTCGAATGATCACTCGAATAAAATGAATTTATTTACACACGAAAACAATAACAATGTGTCACAATTCCAAAACGTATAAGAATGATTTGAAATTCGTAGAAAATTAAAGATAGATGGATAGGTAATTCAAATCACCGTTTAATTCATCATTCGAATGATGATTCCAATGATCATTTGAATGATCATTCGAATAATGATTCGATGATGATTCCAATGATCATTTGAGTCATCATTTGAATCATCATTATGTAATTATTGTGGGGACAATTTAAGTGGCCAAAGATTTAATTTGTGTGAATCAGTCAGCAATTAATAATAAGGAATTGATAATTATTCAGATACTAATCTGAATAATAAACACTAATTTGTTAATTTAAGATAAATCAGTGGCGCAGCCAAACAACGTGAGATCGTATTTTAGCAGTATGTTTTGAATTTCACTTTAAATCAGTGTTTCGTACGCGTGGCGCATGAAATCAAATTTCGAGTTTAGAAAAGCCTGACAATTTGGTCTGGTGGCGTAGCAACATAATTTCAACATCATGGCATTTTGATAGGATTTAATCATTAAATGACATTCCGTTTCAACAATACAGAACATTCTCCGCCAATAAAACGACAATAAACTTATAACGTCAATTTTGAATTGTTCCAATGATGAAACAAACGAGTGTTGTCCACTCCCAGACTAAGCATGAAGTAAGAATAATGATTCGAATGATCATTTGAGTCATCATTCGAATCATCATTCAAATGATCATTTAAATGATCATTCAAATGATTATTCGAATTATCATTCAAATCATCATTCGAATGATTATTAAAAATCATTTTTAAATACCATCATTGCATTTCATTAATAATTATTCAATCTACGAAAAAACACACAATTTCCTTTCAATTATAATTATTCATTACTACAAAAGAAAGTTTTATTTTAAAGTGAAGCGTACTAATCCTCGGCAAATCTCTTCCAACGATTACAAATTTATTCATCACTTTTTTCAATATTTTACACGAAAACGAATCCATCTCGGGGATATAAAAATGCAAATGCAGCGGGCATTTTCACATGGCTATCATCAAACGAAAAGAGATAGAAATGAAATGAAACGGTGAAAGTTAGATGACGGCGAACAGTGGGTCAGCACTTGAACCCGAGAAATATCAAAAAGTGCTGTGAATTAAATTGTTTGAAGATCCACGAATGATACAAATTACACGGCGCATTGTTGGGATCGAATGAATGAATTAATATATTTGAAGTGTATGTAATGAAAAGAGAGAAAATGGTTGTTTTTTTTTTGAGATGGATGAATATTTGCATTGTTGCGAACTGTAAGGAAGATTTGGTTAATTTTGGTGAAATTTGCAATGAATTCATAGATTGTCAGAAGTTGTTTCTTGAAAAAAAAAAGCAGCTGCATTAGAACTCAGATAGCTACACAAAAGGCGAAACATCGTTTTTTACGTTTGGAAAAATGTAATTCTCTGAAAAAAAAAAAATAGTGATGTGTTTATCACAACACTTTCCCCATCACCTAAACAATTTATAATTGACATACTAAAACTATTTTATTTGAAATAAAACAACGCAGTTGGGAGGGTTTCACTTTTATTGTTGAACACTGCAACATGTTTCACCACACAGTGGCTTCACCAGGCAGATGAAATAATGAAGCCACTGTGTGGTGAAACATGTTGCAGTGTTCAACAATAAAAGTGAAACCCTCCCAACTGCGTTGTTTTATTTCAAATAGTATTATGGAGTTTCATCATGTATCCGCCTCATCAATTAAATATATAAACTTATTTTACTTGTAAATTGGTTAAAGACTGTTTCACATTAAATCAGCGTTTTGTGCGCGTGGCACATGAAGTAAAATTTCGAGTTTAGAAAAGCCTGAAAATTTGGCTCGGTCGCTCCGCTTCGCTACGCGCCCGAGCCAAATTTTCAGGCTTTTCTAAACTCGAAATTTGACTTCATGCTTAGTCTGGGAGTGGAAAACACTCGTTTGTTTCATCATTAAAACAATTGAAAATTGACGTAATAAGTTTATTGTCGTGGGACTACAAAATGGATATTTTCCACGAACAATTTTTATGTGAAAATCTTCGCAAAAACAATACTTTCTCTTTGTTTTGTGTATGGGGAAAATTAACAAATGTCTAATTAATGCAAACGCTCATAATTATTCAGCCTGATCAGTTCAATTTTAACACAGTAATCTTTCTAACAAAATTACAATCTTTAAAAATCGCTGTTTTTGTAAAAGCATTCAATTTGAAACAAGTGTTTCCACTCCTTGGTTAAGCATGAAGTAAAATTTTGAGTTTAGAAAAGCCTGAAAATATGGTTTGGTCTAAAAAAAATTAGTGATGTGTCCATCATAGCACTTACCTAACACCTAAACAATTGATAATTTACATCCTAAACTTATTTCACTTGTAAATTAGTTAAAGACCATTATTTCACATTAAATTAGCGTTTTGTGCGCGTGGCGCATGAAGTAAAATTTCGAGTTTAGAAAAGCCTAATTTGGCTCGGTCGCTCCGCTTCGCTACGCGCCCGAGCCAAATTTTCAGGCTTTTCTAAACTCGAAATTTTACTTCATGCTTAGTCTGGGAGTGGAAGACACTTGTTTGTTTCATCATTGAAACAATTGAAAATTGACGTAATAAGTTTATTGTCGTGGGACCTCATAATGGATATTATCCACAAAAAAAATTGTATGTAAAAATGTTCGCGAAAAAAATACTTTCTCCATATTTTGCGTATGGGGGAAAGTAACAAATGTCTAATTAATGCAAACGCTCATAATTATTTAGCATGATCAGTCTAATATTAACACAGTAATTTTTCTAACAAAATTACAATCTTTGGAAATCGCCGTTTTTGTAACAGCATTCAATTTGAAACAAGTATGTCCACTCCTTGATTAAGCATGAAGTAAAATTTTGAGTTTAGAAAAGCCTGCAAATTTGGTTTGGTCGCGTAGCGCGTAGCGCTACGCGACCAAACCAAATTTTCAGGCTTTTCTAAACTCGAAATTTTACTTCATGCGCCACGCATACAAAACACTGATTTAAAGTGAAGTTCAAAACATACTGCTAAAATACGATCTCACGTTATTTGGCTGCGCCACTGATTTGTCTTAATTTAAGAAATTATTGTTTATTATTAAGATAAGTATCTGAATAACAATCAATTTCTTATTATTAATTTCTGATTGTGATTCTCACAAATTAAATCTTTGACCACTTAAATTTTACCCACAATAATTACACACAAAGGGTGTGAACTAAATTAAGCGCTCACAAAAGTAAATAAAAAATTAAAATGAATAGTAATTATCTAGTTATCCCAGTAGCATGTTGATAGGTGTATTACGTGTAGCGATTTACATTTCGTTTTTATTAGTGTTAAAATAATAGGCACTAGTTTGTGTTGCATCACGCAAGGCCATATGTGAGAAGAATTCTTCCACGATAAAATGCGAAGCAACCAGTTCCATTGCACTCACAATGGTGAAATTGCGGAAGTAGGAAGGATTCGGTTTGGCTTCAATTTCCACCATTTACTTTAATAACGCCTAATTACCAGACTAATTGCAATAAAAATACTTTTACTAAATATCCCATCGGAATAAAATTTAACAATCATTAGTATGTTCCAATATTAATGATAGAAAAAATATTCGTAATAGCTGCAATTGTAACGCCATAGGAAGAAAATTATTGAAGAAAAAACATGTAATCATCACAGGAAAGAATTAAGAAAGCAATTTTGGGAGGGAAAAATAATGATCTTTCATTAAATTCCATTAATAAATCACTCGTTTAGAATTTTACATTTTGATTGATTTTGTAAATAAGTGTCAATTTGTCCTAACTTTTACAGTTCTAAAGTTTATATATAATCCACGGAGGGAAGTAACGGTCGTACTTGTTGGGAAAACACAAAAAACTTCGTAACGGGGTAATCGACCACTAATGGCTAATTCTTGAATCCAATTAATTTATTAATTCCAAGCTTTCGGAGCGTTTTGGCTCCTTCATCGGGGATTTCACTACAATACAATATTACATTTAGAAACTGTTGTAAAATTAGTTTATAAATTATCCAAACATCGTAAGTTAAAAAATGATAAGTTAAAAAATGAAAATTGTAAGTTAATTATTAAAACTGGTATGAAGTGACTACAGTGAAAAAAGATGTTCAAAATTTGTAGGTAGTGATTTGAAATGAAATGAGTTGAAATGAAATGAAATGAGAAATGATTATTACATTTTTATTTCTTGTGACCAGGGTCCAATAGCCCGAAATCACAGGTTCCCTCTGATCCATCCGCAGGTTAGGATTATTGCATTATCAGTTCCCTCATTCCTTGTCGCGGTTAATGATACTGTATTAATATTTATTGTAGATGCAAATGTATAAATCCAGTATAAAAATATTTAGTTTTCAATATTGTACCAATAATGATAATTCTATTCAGTTTTTGTACAATATTGTGTCAATAATGAATATAATTGATCACTCAATAATTGATATACAATTTCTGTACAATATTGCAGCGATAGTAAATATCAACAATCAACAGTCTTGTAAAAATGATTAATTGTTAACACCAAATCATGTTGCAACAATATAGAATAAAAATATGAAATCTGTTATTAAAAATGTATGTGTATTCACATTGAATCAATAGTGTATCAACATGTATCATCTATATAGAATAATTAGTCAATATAGAATACAAATATATGAGTGGTCTAACTCCAAAACTCACATTCTTCACTTTTTGGGAAAATTGCGTTCATATAAAATCAGTAGGGTACAAAGACATGAAAAGGATACAAATATCTGAAGCAGCATTTGCAGATGACATCTTAATATTTGCACGGAACAAAAAGGAACTACAGACAAATTTAGAAGTATGGAATAACACGCTAGAATCATATGGAATGACAATAAACAAACAAAAAACAAAAGTTATGGCTATAGGCGAAGAACAGGGAGATCTAGATATCACAATAGGAAATGAACAAATAGAACAAGTAACTGCCATAAAGTACCTAGGAGTAACCATTGACCAACAAGGAAAACAGGACATAGAAATACAAGAAAGAATAAACAAAACTGCTAAATTATACCACACAATGAGAGAAACATTTATTAATAGAGCAGAAATATCCAAGGAAACAAAAATAAAAAAAGAAGAGTGAAAGGAGTAACAAAAAGAGACAGGCTAAGAAATACTGAAATAAGAAAAGAACTCGAATGTCAGCCAACACTAGAAGTGATAGAAAGAAGACAGCTTGGATGGTGGGGACACTTACAACGAATGGAAGACACAAGACCAGTCAGGGAAGTATGGGAAGCAAAAATACACAAAAATAAAAAGAGAGGAAGACCGAGACAAACATGGGACGAAACCATTGCTACAATACTAGGCAGAAAAGGACTAACCTGGGCAGAAGCGAAGAAATTAGCGAAGGACAGAAACGGATGGAAGAAGTTTATAGCAGGATGAACATTCCTGCAACAAATCCTACACCAATACTTGGTAGAAGGATAAAAGATTATATATATATATAAAATGTTATAATGTGTAGATTTTGACGATTTTTTTTAAAACAGTAATGATTATTTAAAATTTGTAATTTTTGTTATATATTGGTATATAGGGATTTTTTTCTTTTAGGAATACTTTAACATATTCCACTTGTAAATAAAACAATTTCTACTTTGTTTAACCACTATATTTTGCACTTAATTTGTGACTATAGTTTCGACTATCTAATAGTCATTATCAAACTAAAAGTGTTTGATAATGTCACAAACTATAGTCATAAATTAAGTGCAAAATATAGTGGTTAAGCAAATTAAAAAGTTTGACGAATAAAAATTTTATTATTTGAATTACCAAATGTACATTTCGGACACAAAGTGATCATTATCAATGGATTAATACTAAATACAAAACAGAAATTTTAAAGTATATATAGACAGGCAGATTATAATACAAAAGCGGTGGGAGTGCAAATAGGGAAAAAACGTAAATTAAGAGGCAAAAAAAGAATGAGGGTGGCGGTACAACCAGGTAAAGTGGATTAGGGGAAAAAACACAAATTAAGGTGGTGCAGTTAAATCTAATAATGTATTGTGAAGTAGACTTAAATCAAAATTCAAAATTCAATAATTCATGTTTTTTCATTTCAATGGCTTCTAACATGTTTAAACGATAATTTGATGATTGTTTTAATAATTTTATGTTCTTTATTGTGATTTTGTGGCCGGTTTCTAGTAAGTGGTTAGCCACTGCAGATTTTTCGTAATTAAGATATTTGGCGTGTGCTATGTGTTCTTTGAATCTGGTATTTAGATTACGCTTTATTTAAAGTAAAAAGTGTTTTATTTAGAAATGTATTACCACAAAGTGAATGCCTACAACACAAAACAGTTAACATATTCCATATAAAACATTGGTAACATAAATGAACATGTAATTAAACCTAAACAGTATATTTTGAACTTTACTCGAAACCAGTGCTTTATACGTGTGGCGCATGAATTAAAATTTCGAGTTTAGAAAAGCCTGAAATTTTACTTCATGCGCCACGCTTATAAAACACTGATTTAAAGTGAATTTCGAAAAACCACCCCCACCACCTCCCTTATGTTTTATCTTCACGTCAATACATTCTACAAATGTTTACTATTTTACTAATATACTTATACACCTTTTGTCGTAACTCTTGGAGGTATTATCTTTTTCATATTTAATCGTCAATTGAATAACGAGGAAATTATATTATAAATCCCATTTTTTCGTTTAATTTTTTGTCGTCTGACTATTTGAAGGATGAAATTTTCCCTATTTCGTTTTTTATTTTTATATTTATGATAAAGATTATCTTATAGTGCAAAGCATTTCTTTCAAATTTGATTGAATTAACATGAGAAAAGTGAAAAATAATATTAATATTTAAGATAAAATAATTAATATATTAAATAAATTTATGACTTTGAGTGGAGTATATATGGATTACTATGATTACGGTCATGGGATGCAATCTAATAAATCAGATTTGTGGCTGAATATCCAGTTAATATAATTCACAAAGCTGCCGCAGAGGACGGCGTGGTGTCGGTGATGTTGAGTGGCATCAACATCAACATCAAAAGCGGGCATGAACATGAACATCAACTCCGAGTTGGTTGGGTAGGGGAGTGTACGCGGATGACCGCGAGGTGAAGAACCTGTGTGGTCGCCAGCTTAATGCACTCGCCGTGAAATGGGTCAACCTCGATAATACGAATCTCCGAGCTAATAATAATAACAACAATGTCCCTCTAACTTACACCTATTTCTATTATTAAACTACTGTTACAGAAATATATATTTGGATAATTCGACTCGCTGTAAAGAATAAGTTTACTATTAAATTGAATTATTTATAAAGACATCAAAACGAAATCAATATTTCTCAAAAATCATCCAAAATGGAACAAAGAGAAAATTATTCAATTGACAGTCGCTAAAATATAATTAGAAATAATTTTAGCTTTTCAACGAAGAATCTGCTAAAATTATAAACCAATGGATTTATAAAAGTGATAATGAAACAGGCCTGTTAATGTGAAGTTAGCATCACCACTGAAATAATTAATCAAATTGGTTTACACAATGAAACACTTTTAACTTTAACGAAGTAGAAGCCTCCACAATACACAAATTGGTTTACATTATTGGTTTATTTATGTGATACATCCGTAGACGTAGAAACAAGTGACAAGTTTAATCGAACAAATGACAGAATATATCCATTTTCTTAATTCTATAAGAATTTCCATATTCTCACAATAAAAAATGCTTTATTTTCAAATATAAAATAAAAAAGACAAAACAAAGTACATACAGAGAATTTTATGTAACTCCGAACATTTTCATAATGAGAATTTTTTAAGTATACATAAGCATACGTTGTGCATGCTCCGACGCGCGGTTTATTAAAAGATTTGAAGTTTAAACGAGTGTTTTCCACTCCCAGGCTAAGCATGAAGTAAAATTTCGAGTTTAGAAAAGCCTGAAAATTTGGTTTGGCCGCGTAGCGCGGAGCGGCCAAACCAAATTTTCAGGCTTTTCTAAACTCGAAATTTTACTTCATGCGCCACCGGTACAAAATACTGATGCAATGTAAAGTTTTGCGGTATGTATTAAACTTCGTAGTATGTCAGTGTTTTGTACAGGAGGCGCATGAAGTAAAATTTCGAGTTTAGAAAAGCCTGAACATTTGGTTTGGTCGCTCCGTGCTTCGCGCTACGCGACCAAACCAAATTTTAAGTCTTTTTTAAACTCAAAATTTTACTTCATGCTTAGTCTGAGAGTGGAACACACTCATTTTAAGTTTTAAATTGAATTCTGTTAAAAACAACGAGTATCTAAAGATTTACGGCATATACGCTGTAAGTGGGACATGTATACTTGAAAGAAAAACTCCCTGTATACGCATTTTACATAAATCTATATTAAAGTCAATAATGAATCTAATAAACTGTAAAAAATCGGTGATTTTGCTCGGTGATTTTGTTCGCTTCTTCTACCTTTTTGGCTCGTTTCTTTTCATTTCTGATAGAATTAGAACGTGGTGTTCCGATTTATCATTTTCTTTAACCCACTTCAAACACGTTTCAAAACTTCTGACTGCCTCTTTGTGCTTTACATGTCCTGGTTTTACTTCTACTTCTTCGTCGGAGCTTGATTCATTCTAAATATGTTCCAAAATATCCATATCATTTGTGGATTCCCACTATTCACACACATTTTCCACTTATAATAAGGTTTTTAGAACTGGGCAATCAAATTTTCTAGCTTTTCTTAGCTCGAAATTTTACTTCATGCGCCACGCATATCTAAAGCAGTATGTTAAAACAGTATATTCTGTACTTCACAATATTTTAGTGATGTATACGCGTGGCGCATGAAGTACGCGACCAAACCAAATTTTCAATTTTTTTTTAAATTTTGAAAATATTTTAGTGATGTATACGCGTGGCGCATGAAGTACGGGACCAAACCAAATTTTCAATTTTTTTTAAATTTTGAAAATATTTTAGTGATGTATACGCGTGGCGCATGAAGTACGCGACCAAACCAAATTTTCAAATTTTTTTAGAATTTTACTTCATGTTAAATCAAAGAGAGGCAACATTCGTTTAAAACCTCAAATATAATGCTTTTTATAAAAATAACAAATACCTAAAAATGTACAGCATATACATTAGAATAAGTCAGGGTTGTTATGTTTAAAACACTTTGTTTTAAAACAGTGTTTTAAACATGTTTAAAAACAGCCGTCGTGTTTTAAACGGTTTTGTTTTAAACATGTTTTAAATCCTAAATTTGTTCAAAACATGTTTTATAGGTAACATTTGTTTAAAACTTTTTTTTATCATTTTAAATTTGCTAAACTATATTTTATACTACTTCATTAAGATTTTTGCTAACATTTTTAAAGTTTAGCTAAATTGTTGAAGATATTTCAAATTACATTATTAAACATAACATTTTATTACAAGAAAATGTCAAATATGTGTGCATCAATGTGAATTTTAAATACAGGGAATTTTTCTCTCAGGTATACATATGCAAACTCTGTAAATTTTACGACATTCGTTGTTTTTTAAAAAGATTTTAATTTGAATTTTTAGACGAGGGTTATTCACTCCCAGACTAAGCATGAAGTCAAATTTCGAGTTTAGAAAAGCCTAAAAATTTGGATTGGCCGCGTAACGAGTGCTTTCCACTCCCAGACTAAGCATGAAGTAAAATTTCGAGTTTAGAAAAGCCTAAACATTTGGATTGGCCGCGTAGCTCGAAATTTTACTTCATGCGCCACACGTATAAAACACTGAAATATTGCAAAGTTTAAAATATACGGCTTTAGCAATCCAATATGTAGATGTGAATAAAACGTGAGTCAAATTCTGCGCTGAACAAATTGTTTAAAACAGTGATAATAGGCAACCCAATAACTCCAACGTATGTTAGGTTGCCTATAACTGTTGTTGTATGTGTGTGTTTTTAAACTTCGCTGTAAATCAGTGTTTTTACGCGTGGCGCATGAAGTAAAATTTCGAGTTTAGAAAAGCCTAATTTGGATTGGCCGCTCCGCTTCGCTACGCGGCCAATCCAAATTCTTAGGCTTTTCTAAACTCGAAATTTTACTTCATGCTTAGTCTGGGAGTGGAAAACACTCGTTAAAAGCCTCAAATTAACCGCTTTTAAACAATGAATTCCCGCAAATTTAAAAAACGCTGTAATTATCGGGATATGTATACTCAAATTAAAATGCCCTGTATTTTCTGTTTTAATTTAATTTAATTTAGTTATTTACGGAATCTCCAGTTTACAATAGATTAATACATATACATATTAATACAATGAATTGACTAAACAAAAACAAAATCTAAATATGCCAAACAAAATTTAAACTTATAACCCTACAGAAATATTTTATTTCAAAATATATTGCATATTGATCCCAAATAAACACGTTTTAAACGTGTCTTAAACATGTTTTAACCACGTTTTAAACATGTTTTTAATTGTTAATGTTTTAAATGCTGTTTCAATAAAAAAACACGTTTTATTAAAAAAAACTGTTTTAATTAAAATGCAAAAAAACGTTTTTTTTTTAACAACCCTGAGATAAGTTTACTTAAAATAAACAAATATCCTATATTAGGATGTTAATTATTAGAAGATGTACATTTTATTGAATTTAATAATTCATGTTTTCTTAAATCTAATTAACCTGAAGAAACCCCGCCAGTGTATCTACCGGGGCAATGGAATATATAATACACTTACCGGCCGCCTCAATAAATACACAAGCGGGCGCTGGCTGTGTGTTCGCTGGCTTTTAAAAAGAGCGAAGAGTGGAAGATCTAAGTCGTAGATTTTCTGTAATAGTTGTAGGTAGGCGGTGCGAGATAACTAAAAGACAAATCGTATGCTTCATTAAGGCGAACGCTGTTATAAATTAACCCGCAGCCGTGAAAACGTTGACATTGTCCATTATCGCAGAAAATCGGGATTTTTCAGTTAATGCTTGGATGACCAAGCGAATTATTCAAATTTAAATAAATAAAAAATGTGTACAAAATAAATTGAAAGAAGCAACAAACAATTTTAGACGTAGAATAAAATATTCAGGTTTATTGATAACTCGAAATATATACATCATGCGGCCAGGCGATTTAAAATATTTACGATTGTTTTTCGAAAAAATTAAACATATATTTATTCTTGAATCTTGGAGGCGTTCACTTCGTGGTACATTTTCAATTTGATATAAAGAAAACACTTAACTATTTATACCACTTTTATTTTACTTTTGTGAGTTTCAATTACACGGAAATAATAGTCAAACTAAGTTAGTTTGACAATGATTACCATGTAATTGAAACTAGTCACAAAAGTAAAATATAAGTGGAATTAAAAAGTTAAGTGTTTTCTTTATAAATTTATTGATTGTTTCCATATTTTTCTAAACCTAGGGAGTTCTTCTGACAATAAAGGCTAAGAATGGCTCTTTCAAAAATACCTAGACTTTAGTCACCTTTAAGAAAATACAGCATTTCGTTAAGAGTCAACCAATTTTGTTTTTCTAACGTTACAAAAAAGTTTAGTCATTTTCCCATAATTTCTAGAAATGTTTATCATTAACTGACGTTACATTGAAATTGAAAGAACCTGGTTAATGATATAAGCTTCAATCAAATTAAGATCTTCTTCAGAAAATTATAAAATAACAAAACTAACTAAAATAATATAATCAAGTCAATACTACTATAACATCTTTATTAAAAAAAAAAAATACATCATAATAAAATATTTTTTATAATATTTATACATATTTAAAAATAATATTTTCCTTTTCTATCAACCATAGGTCTTTCTGCCCTGTGCTATATGGGTTTTGTTTTTAGTCGATTTCAAAGTAGGAAAGTAGGGTAAAAGGAGGAGATGTATTCACATAAGGTTATGGGTGGGTTTTTATATTTTGGGATTATATCGGGGTTTCTAGAGATGCACATTTTTTTAAGGTGTTCGTAATTCGACTTGTTACATGCAAATCGTTCTGCGAGAAATCGAAGTCCTTCTTTTATTGGGGTAATTTGTGTTGTTTCGTAAAGGAGTACATTGGATGGGTTGTGGAGGGGATTTTTAGGGTATCCAAGTTTGGTGAGGGTACGGAGGGAAGATTTTTCGGCTACTTCGAGGTTGTTTATGGTGACTAAAAAAAAAAATACATCATAATAAAATATTTTTTATAATATGTATACATATTTAGAAATAATATTTTCCTTTTCTATCAACCATAGGTCTTTCTGCCCTGTGCTGTATGGGTTTTTTTTAGTCGATTTCAAGGTAGGAAAGTAGGGTAAAAGGAGGAGATGTATTCACATAAGGTTATGGGTGGGTTTTTATATTTTGGGATTATATCGGGGTTTCTAGGGATGCACATTTTTTTAAGGTGTTCGTAATTCGACTTGTTACATGCGAATCGTTCTGCGAGAAATCGAAGTCTTTCTTTTATTGGGGTAATTTGTGTTGTTTCGTAAAGGAGTACATTGGATGGGTTGTGGAGGGGATTTTTAGGATGTCGAAGTTTGGTGAGGGTATGGAGGGAAGATTTTTCGTCTACTTAGAGGTTGTTTATGGTGACATTGCATGGATTTATATAAAGGATGGAGCTATAGTCTAGGATGGGACGGCAAATCATTTTATAAATTTTAGTACAGGTATTGGTACTAATTCCTTGATTCTTGTAAGTCAGGCAACGGAAATGTTTCAATCGCTTTACGATGTTTGCTTTAATATCGGAGGTGTGTTTTTTGAAGAATAGTTTTGGGTCTAAAAGGATTCCTAGGTATTTACATAATGGGAAGGAGTATATAGTGGATCCGTTGTCAAGTCAATATTTTGTCAATTTTGAACAAATTTTGCAGTAGTTTTAATACTTTTATGCCGGCGCACAGTGGAGGAAACGGCAATGAAAGTTGCCATTAAGTCAGATCCTTTATGATAACATTTCTAATCTGAAAATTCAGAAAAATTATACTATTTAGTATATTTTGAAACACATCTCAACATTTTTAATTGCATTATTTGATTACACAAATAAGACAATTAACTTTGTTTGTATAACTGAGGATTTTATTGTGACTATAGTTTCGACAACTTTAACTTGTCATTATCAAACATACTTTTATGTTTGATAATGACAAGGTAAAATTGTCGAAACTATAGTCACAATAAAATCCTCAGTTATACAAACACAGTTAATTGTCTTATTTGTGTAAATAATGATGTATAACGAAGTAGAAGCCTCCACAGTGAACAGATTATTTGATTAAATAATGATTTCTTTCTTTACGTTTGTTATAATGATGGCCAAACAAATGGTATTCAATGTTATAATGTTTCGAGATCTGCATCGCCATATTCACAAAATTCATTTATGTTTTTGTTATTTTCATATAGATAATCATCACTTTTATCCGATTCATTGTTCTCTTCACTATCACTATCTTTACTAAACACAATCACTTTCCTGAGCGGATGATAATAGCAATAAATTCAGTACTTACTTTGGTAGTGGTTGAAGTGATTTCTTCAACCACTATCAAAAAAAATGATATCTGGTTGTGTGATATCTGCCGACAGTTTTTTTTTAAATCGTCTTACTGTGTTTCCATCATTTGAGTTACCGAATCCTCGCTTTGGTTTATCGATAATTAATCCGCATTCATCTATAAACTCTTTTTAAATACGGGCTTTATTTTTGAAAACATTTTTTGTCTTCACCTTAAGCTCCAACTGTGAACCATCCAATGTCTAAAAGTCTTGCGTTAAAAAACACTAGAAATCATTAGATTTTTCGGTTTTTTTCTTAAACGAATTTCAATTATGTTAACAACGAAAAACTCTGAAATAATTAAGACCTTTGTGAGACTAAAGAATTTTCAAAAAGATTTTGATACTATTTTTATTTTTTGAAATATATTTGCTGATTTAAAACTTTTTTATAAACATTAATATGTATTTATTTATTTATTTATTTATTAACGGAATCTCCATTTTATTACATAAGTGTACATATACATATTGTAATATATGACAAAAAAAAGCAACAAACATAAAAATCATATAAAGAATTACATTGATATTGTAAATTAATTGATGTTTTTGGTGTCAATTTACAACGCTTCAAAAGAATATGTAAAAATATGCTTGAAAGTAGTGCTTAGGGTATGTATGTATCTTTATATATAAATATATATTTTTCTTTTTAGTTTTAGTAGATATTCATATTGTAATGTATGTTTTTTTTTGTTTTGCTATTATTTAATTTTGTTGAAAAATCTGTTTAATTATGTTATTTGTATTTGTTATTACGATGTAATGGCCTACCGTTATAATAAATAAATAAATTAAGCAATATCTTTTCGAAATTTTATAAATGTAATGCTTATATATTCCTCAATGTATCACATTATTTTATAGTTTTCTAAAAAATGTTTCAAACAAAACTTTTAGATAATAAAAAACCACACAAGTTTTACCTAAACTCTTTTTACCTTAACTCTTATGTGTATGATCAGTCTACGAAAAAGCCTAGGGGAGATTTTTATTTGATAATCACTCACAAATTGCTGCTTTATTAGTAACGTAATTAAGAAAAGTTTCAAACGAAAAATAATGAAAAAAACACAACTTAAAGTTTTGTATAACCACTTATCACCTCAGTTCTTTTGTTTATGAACTAGAAAGTAAAACCTCTAGTGAAGATCAACAAAAAGTTGTAGCCAACGAAAAAATGAATCCAAATTTACATAAACTTTTGTCATGACAGTAGACATTTGAGACTTCTGACAAAAATTTAAGAAAATTGACGATAAGATTGCTTTAATGTCATCAAAAGACAACTGAGAATGTGATTTTACTACAAGCGAGTCGAAATATAAAAAAATAACAAATGGCAGTTAGTAATTAAATGCCTTAAATTGTTTCCACGATTTTCGACATTTTTTGTATTTTTCTATTTTGGAGAAATTTGAAGTTTCTGAAACTTCTTTGCACAAAATGCTCTCACTTTTTTAACACAATTTGTCACTATGACATTTTAACACAACTTTCGTATTTTTTACAGTTTAACTGTCGCTTTTGACGTTCATCGAGATATTTAGACATAAGTCGATGTCAGCCGTCATTATACTGGCGTTAATGACGGCTGACATCGACTTATGTAAAAATCATTTTTACCTATTCATTTTTCGCATCGGCTCTTTTGTTTTTGTTCTATAAACCGAGAGCGATTTTTTCGAAATATTTTGCAAATCACTCATGAACTGTAGCTTTATTATCGATTTAATTAAACAAATCTTCAAACAAAGGATGCAGGCAAGGAAAAAATACACAACTTTATGATAATTAGAAAATTTTAGAACGAGTGTCTTCCACTCCCGGACTAAAGCATGAAGTAAAATTTTGCGGGCTTTTCTAAATTCGAAATTTTACTTCATGCGCCACGCGTATTAAACACTGATTTCAAGTGAAGTTAAAAATATAGAAACATATTAACTTCATCAAAAAATGTCCCAAATAAAAGTTGTAGCCAAAGAAAAAACACAACTCTTTTGTAAAAACAATTTTCACCTTAGCTATCTTGTTTTTGATCAAGAAACGAGAAAGTCTAGCCCAGATTTATTCCATTAGAAATCACTCACCAACTGTACTGTTATTATCGACCGATTCGAAAAATTTTAAACAAAATTTGTAGATAATGAAAAAACAAACAACTTTTATCTAAACTACTTTTCCCTTTAGCTCCTTTGTTTTTGTTCAATAAACCGAGAAAAAATGTTTCGGGTATATTTTGCTAATCACTTACCAACTGTAACTTTATTATTGATTTAATTTTGACATTTTATTGATTCTTGGTGGTTTTTTTTCGTTGATATTATAGGGTATAGGCTAAATGGTAAGAGATACAAAAAAACTAAGATATGTGTCTCGTTCTCTTTTATAGTGTTTAGTTTAATGGCGCAATCAGATCTACACTAACTAGATTGGTTTAGAAGATACAGGGTGATTCTTAAAATCTGTCGGTTTTTATTATCTCTTATGACTCGGTTATTTATGGAGATACAAACAAAATTTAAATACAAAAGTTTTATGACTTTTTACGAAGAATCCAGTGGCGTACTTAAAAAAATATAGATGTATTAATTTTTGAAATATTATCAAAACTACTATTTTCTTAAATGGGACACCCCGTATCCGAGTATCTCAAAAAATTGTATTTTTTCTTGTGATTGCAAAAATATGTAACTCTCAATATTTTGTTTTGTCCTAAATAGCTAAAATACCAAAAAACAAAAAAAAAATAGATTTTCTAGATGGAATTGAATTGAATTCTTTAAGCGTTTGTTTTTGTTTGCTTACATGTCATAATATTCAAGATTAATTACGTATTGGTTTTGATATTTTCGATTATATTTCTTTAAAAAAAGCAGTCTAAAATGAATATTTTTCAAAACTATGAATAATTCAACATTTTAGGTCTTTATTTTCATTATACTAATAAAAATAAAGACGCTGCTTTAAACCTATATTTTGAGCGTTATCCGTACCGACGACAGCCAGAAAAAGAAGTATTTCAAAGATGATATCACAATTTAAGTTAGTGTGGATCATTTGGAAAACCAAGAGGTAAGATTTACAAAAAAGGAAAATAAAGATCCGACGGTATCTAGCCGTAATATTGAGAAATATATTGGCACAAGTAAATTAAACGTTTTCGTCAAAATTTGCAGATAGTAAGTGCCCTATCAATATCCTCATTATAGCACCCAAAATGTTTAGTTTTTCATAGTTTATAAAAATATTTATTTTAGACTCCTTTTTTGAAAGAAATATGATCGAAAATATTTTGTTAACAGCGGAATATCAAAACCAATACGCAGTTAATATTGAATTTTATGACATGTAAACAAACGAAAACAAACGCTTACAGAATTCAATTCATGGCCATCTAGAAAATCTTTTCTTTGTTTTTTTGGTATTTTAGCTATTTAGGAGAAAACAAAATATTAAGTGTTACATATTGTTGCAATCCCAAGAAAAAATACAATTTTTTGAGGTACTCAGATATAGAGTGTCCCATTTAAGAAAATACTACTTTTGATAATATCTCAAAAATTAAAACATCTATATTTTTTCAAGTACACCACTGGATTCTACGTAAAAAGTCATAAAACTTTCGTTTTTAAATTTTGTTTGTATCTCCATAAATAATCGAGTCATAAGAGATAATAAAAACTGGCAGATTTTGAGAATCACCCAGTATCTTTTATACCAATCTAGTTAGCGTAGATATGATTGCACCATTAAATAAAACACTAAAAAAAAGAACACACATCTTAGTTTTTTTGTATCTTTTACCGTTTAGCACAGTGGTGGGGAAACTTTTTTAAGACGGGCCATTTGTAATAACCAGACAATCGTAGCGGGCCAAAGAATAATGCTTAATCGTAGGTAGGTAGTTTTTATGCGGGTCGTCACATTTCGAAGTAAGAACGCGTTCAAACATTCTCACGACGGCACTCTTAAACGGGCCGGATTAAACCTTTCCGCGGGCCGGACTTGGCCCGCGGGCCGTAGTTTCCCCGTCACTGGTTTAGCATATACCCTATAATATCAACGAAGAAAAACCACCCTGTACAGTCAATATGCGATTTGAATTTTTACTACGACAGTATTGCATTTATATTGTCAAGATATAAATGTCTAAATGAGTACATTTTAATTCTTAGATGTTTACTATACGATACTTATAAAATAAGTAGTGTAAACGCGATTTCTTTTTTTATTTATTTCCAGCTTTTGGACCATTTTGTCCCATTGTACGGAGGTTTAGAATGATCTAACGAATATCTATGAACTGTCGGCATCTTGGTTGCTTTGAAAAACAAATTACATATCTTAGTTTAAGTCATACGATTCGGTGAATCTCGGAAACATCAAATTAATTTAATTATATGTCTAATAACAACGTTTGTTTCTAAAGTCAGAACCTACTGGGATGCCGATAGTTTATAGACACTCATTATAATAAATCACTTACAATTATATATATATAAAAAGTGTTTTTTTTTTTTAAATAATTTTCAGTCAATTGTTTTTATAAAACTATACAATTTAAAGCATCTAACGAACAGCAGTTCAAAATAATATTTGTTATTCTTCTAATGTTATTTAGCTGTTCGTCTTTAAATTTTAATTCAAAATGACATTATAAACTTTAAACGAAGTTCTGAGATAAGCTCTTTACATTTTCTTGTCCTCATGCCTGAATTGCAGTTCAACATAAAATGTACTATAGTTCTAACGTCATTTTGAACTTAGTTCAATAATAAACTAGATTCAATTTTGTATTGTGCAGGCTTCTACTTAGTTATACATGTTAATTTAACAATAAAACACTTTAAACGTTGTTTGTATAACACTTATTTATACACGTTTGATAATGGCAAGCTAAAGTTGCCGAAACTGCAGTCACGAAAAATAAATAAATGTTATACAAACAAAGTTTAAAGTGTTTTATTGTTAGGTTCAATTTTATTGCTACAACAACCCAACACTCTTTGTACTTTGTAAAATGATA
Source organism: Philonthus cognatus (assembly GCA_932526585.2). Lineage (NCBI taxonomy): Eukaryota > Metazoa > Arthropoda > Insecta > Coleoptera > Staphylinidae > Philonthus > Philonthus cognatus. The sequence goes on along the minus strand of OW052247.1, from coordinate 47,704,526 downwards.
AATGTTCGGATGTCCTTAAAGCCAATATTTTTATATTACTAATTATGGTGTACTGGAACCTTGGCTATGTTAAAATTGTGTTTTGTTTTCGAAGGTTGAAGCAACAATTGAATTTTATATGACTCAATAGATTAAATCATCATCTTCATATTCTGATAAATATGTAATCATTCTATTAATCAATGATGATGACGATAACTATTATTTATCAAAACAGGACTACTATCAACAATAATTACAAATACATTTAAAGTTAAGATAAAATAATGTATTGAGAAAGTTAATTGAAAATTGAATAATTATATGTAAAGTAAATTAATTAATTATTCATAATTAATCTAATTTCAATAATAACGCTAATATCAAATACTGCATACATCATAAAGTGAAACCGTATTACGAATTGCGTTAACAAATCATAATAGAATTTCCATTGGCAGTGTTTTAATCGGGAAAAAAGTGACAGTGCCGGGCAAGCGTTGGCTTTTAGAAGAATGGGGTAATTAAATACACTTTCACCATTTATCTACATGTCAATTATGCTTTTAATTCAGTATTACTCGCGGAAATTAATTGCTTGCTAACACGATTATTTCACTGACGCTAAGCTAAGGAGAATGAACTGTCACTTTTCAATTTTATGTACACACACGGTGTGTGCATAATTGATGTTACTGACCTACGCGAACACGTTTTTAATAATAGACTTTGCATGATGATGAACGTATTTAAATTGCTTCCCGTTTTATGAGAATTAATTGTTACTTTTTGTTGGAGTGATTTTATTCAAATCTGGTCGAGGAAAGGATTTTCAGTAATTGTATTTTTTTATTAAAAAAAAGAAGAGTATTTCTTTCCTAGGAATAAATTTAAAATATTAAGTAATTATTAATTTGACGATAATATAGTGTTTAATACGCGTGGCGCATGAAGTAAAATTTCGAGTTTAGAAAAGCCTAGAAAATTTGTCTCGGGTCGCTGCGCGACCCTCGACAAATTTTCACGGGGCTTTTCTAAACTCGAAATTTTACCTCATGCTTAGTCTGGGAGTGGAAAACACTTGATTAACGCTATAAATTTAACTTTAAAAAAACAGGGAATATCCGTAATTGTTGTATCAATTCCATGGTATGTCATTATTTTTATAAAATCACATTATTTTTTCTTAATTATTTTAGCTGTAAATTTTCTGACGTTCGTTGATTTAAAAAAGAAATTAATTTGATGCTTTAAACGAGTGTTTTCCACTCCTAGACTAAGCATGAAGTAAAATTTCGAGTTTAGAAAAGCCCCGTGAAAATTGGTCGAGGGTCGCGCAGCGACCCGAGACACATTTTTTGGGCTTTTCTAAACTCGAAATTTTACTTCATGCGTCACGCGTATAAAACACTATAATATTGTCAAATTTATGAATATTCGAACTTCACTTAAAATCTGTGCTTTATACGCGTGGCGCATGAAGTAAAATTTCGAGTTTAGAAAAGCCCAAAAAATTTATCTCGACAAATTTTCATGGGGCTTTTCTAAACTCGAAATTTTACTTCATGCTTAGTCTGGGAGTGGAAAACATTCGTTTAAAGCTTCAAATTAAACTCTTTTAAAAATCAACGAACGTCAGATAATTTACAGCTAAAATAATTAAGAAAAAGTGATGTGATTTTATAAAAATAATGAAATACCATGGAATTGATACAACAATTACGGATATTCCCTGTTTTTTAAAGTTAAATTTATAGCTTTAAACAAGTGTTTTCCACTCCCAGGCTAAGCATGAAGTAAAATTTCGAGTTTAGAAAAGCCCCGTGAAAATTTGTCGAGGGTCGCGCAGCGACCCGAGACAAATTTTCTGGGCTTTTCTAAACTCGAAATTTTACTTCATGCGCCACGCGTATAAAACACTATAATATTGTCAAATTTTTGTATATTCGAACTTCACTTATAATTTTATACGCGTGGCGCATGAAGTAAAATTTCAAGTTTAGAAAAGCCCTGAAAATTTGTCTCGGGTCGCTGCGAGACCCTCGACAAATTTTCACGGGGCTTTTCTAAACTTGAAATTTTACTTTATGCTTAGTCTGGGAGTGGAAAACACTCGTTTACTCGCGATACAATAATTACGGATATTCCCTGTTTTTTTAAAGTTCAATTTATAGCTTTAAACAAGAGTTTTACACTCCCAGACTAAGCATGAAGTAAAATTTCGAGTTTAGAAAAATTTCTGGGATTTTCTCAACTCGAAATTTTACTTCATGCGCCACGCGTATAAAACACTATATTATTGTAAAATTTATGTTTATTCGAACTTTACTTAAAATCTGTGTTTTATACGTGTGGCGCATGAAGTAAAATATCGAGTTTAGAAAAGCCCAGAAAATGTTACTTCATGCTTAGTCTGGGAGTAGAAAACACTCGTTTATAGCTTCAAATTGAACTCTTTTAAAAATCAACAAATGTCAGAAAATTTACAGGGAGTAGAAACACTCGTTAGAAACTTCAAATAGAACGCATTTAAAAAACAACGAATGCCTGAAAATGAACAGCGAATAAACAAACAACTTTAGCAAATAGTATTCCAAAAACTGCTACTTAATCATTCATTTAAGATAGATTACGATCTAGAATATATTTGTAATTTATTAGCTTCCTGTATGTGCATTATTTTAAGAAAATAATCGTTAAATCTGAATATTACTTATATGCTGCATATTATGTACTTACAATCATTTATTGAACAGTTAATAAAATAAGAACGAATGCAAAATTAATACCCTGCAGTTAATATCCGATTAGATGAAATGCTATAGAATCAAACAAACGGTAATCTCGGTAATTTCTCGCAATAACTTATCCTCACTAACATTCCAGACGACGCCTCTGAGGATAGAACCATGCCGCCATGGATTTAATCCAGAGGAAATCCATCAGACATTTATTAATTACATTTCAAAGAAAATAATAATAAATAATTTTTATTTCGACTAAATTATATATTGTTATAACACAAAAATATCTAAATGGAAATATTGCTTTATTAATATTTACTTTGAAATATAATTTATAAATCTTTGATGGGCTTCCTTTTTAGGAAAGATTATTAAGGTGATTTTATTTTTTCCTGCAGCAAAAATGTTTCACAAAGTAAATCCTATTAATTAATAATGATAATTATTTAGTTACATATTAATAATAATAATAATAATAATAATTTATTACGGAATCACCTTTTTAACAAAATAATACAAACAAATATATATCAGTGTTATCAGTGTTGATGTGAATTTACAATAAAAACATTTGAAAACACAAACATTCTGATTATACAGGGTGTCCGTATTTCAACAGAATGTATGGGGATCTCTGGGGATAAATTAAAAGGAAATTTCAAAAAATCCGTTTTTTGACAATATCTCAAAAACGAAATAAGATATTTCAAATTTGTTTTTAGATTATTATTGGGCCCTAAATTACGCAACCGACTCTCTATTTCTTCAAATAGATAGAGAGTCGGTTGCGTAATTTAGGGCCCAATAATAATCTAAAAACAAATTTGAAATATCTTATTGCGTTTTTGAGATATTGTCAAAAAACGAATTTTTTGAATTTACGTTTTTATTTTTTTATTCAAAAACTATTTATTCCAGAAATTTAAAACTTTAACATTATACAGGCACTTTTAACGATATCTCTAGTTACATATTTTATTTTAAGATAACTATAACATTTACCCAGGGACCATAGCCAACTTTTGTTTTTCTAATGGACGCCATTGCGGATTTTTATATTTTTTGGAAGAATATTTTTTTCTGAATTCATTGATGTATCACACTTATAGTTTATTGTACATTTTATATGTAAAATTGGTATCGTTTGTTTTTTGTAAAGAGTGCCTTGGAAACAGTTGAGTAACTCACTTATTTGACAACTCCTAGGACCCATAATTTGCTTACATATCACCATAGCCAACAAAAGTTGGCTATGGTCCCCTGGTAAATGATTTAGTTATCTTAAAATAAAATATGCTACAAGATTTCTCATTATAAAGTGCCTGTATATTGTCAAAGTTCTAAATGTCAAGATTCACTAGTTTTTGAATAAAAAAATAAAAACCAATTTTTAAAAAATCAGTTATTTGTTAACAAATAGAGATATTTCAAAATTGTTTTCAGATTATTGTTAGGCGCTAAAATACGCAACTTTGTTCCAATTTAACCGACTCTCTATCTCATCAAATACCCTGTATATCACCGGTTTTTACTTAAAAATAATTAAATGTTATTCGTTTCCTTAGTTTTAATGATTGTTGTAATAACTCCATAAATATTTATTATATTTAAAGATTTATTACGAGATAAAATGTTTTCAATGATTTGTAACGGTTGCGTTTATTTACTGTTTTAAGGTTATGTCAAAACTATTACGATCGGAGCAAACATAGAGAAATATGTAAACAGGAGACGAGATTATATTGAATTTACTTGTTGCCTTGTGATAATTTACAGTAAAAACACATGTAATATGCAAATAAGAGGCTATTTATAACGAAGGTTAGTGCAGTTTTCTAATCACTCAAACACTAATTAGATCAATGTTGAATAATCCTTAATTTATTTAATTAACACAAGTAATATGTATGAGTAAAGTAGTAGTTAAATTTGACATTTCTTTCATTTAATGAATACTGATTAAATTTAAAAAAACTGACTTACGCCCTTTTAAAAAATACCGATTCAATTGAAACTCAAATGACAAATCCCGATTCAGTAGCACATCACACCTTAAATACCGGACATAAATTCAATATAAATAATGTTAAATTATTAAAAAAATCAAATTTTTATAAACTAGACATGTTAGAAGCAATTTATATGTTTAAAAATAAAGATAAACTACTAAATTTCGATTTAAGGCCCCTAAATAATCCCCTCCTTGAAATTTTTGTTTGAGTGACACTATCAATTAATAAAATAAATGTATTTGTTAATTGTATTACTATTAAAAATGAACACATAGTATTCGAAATGTACATTTAGTAAAATAAAACTATTCAGTGAAGAAAGGAACTACTACAATAATTAATAGAAAAAACTTCACGCAACTAAAAGAAGAATATTAAATACCGATTCAATTCACCGTGAAGTTAATTTTATTGGGCAATGCCTTCGATAATATCAATGAGTTCAGATCTTTTATCAGTAACATTTAGTTCCTCGTAGTCAATGGTTTATGCTAAATTATACGTAATAAATGCATTGTGTTTTTCAATTGTACCTAACGTAAGTAATGTTCGCAATTGTAAACATGATTTAATAAAGAAAACACTTGGTTAATTGTGAACATATTAAATTAATTAAAAAATTAAATGAAATGGAAACTCAAATGACAATACATTTATTGTAACTTAAATTTAATACACTGCTCAAGTAGGCGTGTCTAGTATGTAGTCTGAATTTCTACTAGACACGCCTATTTCAGTGAATAAGGTACGCCTACTATAGCATCCAAAAATACTATCTTTACAGTTAAATGTATTGCAGTTTTTGTTAGGATTTAATTGATTGTTTTTTAAGGTTTGCGGATTATCTTAGTTTTTGTAGAAACATTAATTGTTTTGTTGGTTTGTTAGTTCGTTGACTTAAGTATGTGAGTAAGTAGTAAGTGCGTACGCGCGTAATAAACTTTCGAAATAACTCTTGGTCTAATGCACTCAACTAGACATGCTCAGGCTCAGATCATTTTCAACAATGCCCATTCAACTGCAACATTATGCAATATCGCAATGTTAAGGACAATAAAACTCTTTCTGGCCGAGCCTCGAACGTGTGCTTTCTAGGGTCATGGATATTCCGCATTTTCCGCAACTTTGCCAATCGACCGATGAGAATCTATTGCAATAATACTGTTAGAAAATTTAGGTGTAGAATGACTCAAGCGTTACAGCCATTTAGAGATTTTGTGCAGCGGATCTTTTGAAAACCTAAAAAGTTGTGGCAATGTAAATTATAAGTTTAACATTGCAAGGTTAGTTGTAACTAAAAAAATGTCAACATTTATAAATATAAACGTTAACTGAACTAAATTTCTGATTCCATGTTATTCTAATTAAATAAGATATACATGTTTCTGAATTACACTGAAACTCAACGTTACAGACTAAATTTTTGATTCCATGCTGTTCTAATTAAAGAAGATATACATGTTTCTGAATTACACGTTAAATCAATGTATACGTGGCGCATGAAGTATAATTTAGAGTTTACAAAAGCCAAAAAATTTGGATTTACCGAGGCGTGCGAGCGAAGCGAGCCCCGCTCCGGCAAATCCAAAGTTCCAGGCTTTTCTAAACTCGAAATTTTACTTTATGCGCCGGGATTTGTTGGTATGGTTTCGAACTTCACGTTAAATCAGTGTTTTAAACAACACTGATTTAACGTGAAGTTCGAAACCATACCAACAAAAAATCATGCAAATACTCACAAATAATTCGAATTATTTTTGACGATTCGAATCCCTTTGGAGTATTCGCATCTTATACTAAGTATTCAAATCCTTTTATAAGGATTGGAATCACCTACATTTGTATCCGAATACAAATCTTCTTAAAAGGATGTTACGAATCCGAATCACGAATTATTTTTCACTAATATATTTGAATATCTAATTTAAATACTCTAAAACAGGGGTTCTCAACCTTTTTCAGATCAAGCCCTCCCTTATAACTCATGAAAATATACACACACCCCCTCCGTGATTTAATTTGGATTATTTAATTAGATTGAAACACCATTTTAGCTTAATTACACTTCAGCTTCTCTTCAGGAAATAATAATATCTAAAATCTCCCTGGTTCAGAATCCCTACTCTAAAAGAATTCGAATCCTGCCTAGTTCAGATCTCTACAACTAATCTTTGATAAATGAAGGATCTTCATTATAATAAGCTAATGCTTCCTATTCGAGAAGGCAGCGTTCCGCGCGGTAATTATCTGTCCGTTTTATCTGATATCCAGCCGATACGATCAAAATATTTTTTCAGGTGCGCATACGCAAAGTCGCATAATTAAAGTAGAATGCTTTTACGATTAGGCCTTATCTATTTTATAACGAACCGTATAGAGAATATGATGGTATTAACATTTTCTTATGGTTATACAGAAGAAGAAAATCGCGGCCGCAACTTTGTTCTTATAATAATTACTTCCACTCGTTAATTATTATTTCATAACATAATTTTCTTATTAATTATAAAATTTAATACAAGAACGGTTAAAGTCCAGAAAATAATATGGAACTTCAATATTTAAATGTACGTTTTGTATTAAAGTTATTTATTATTATAATTTTATTACTCTAATATCAGTAATAAAACTACAATAATAAATAACTCAGCAGTAAAAATCAGGGTTGTTAAAAAAAACAAACAGTTTTTTTCCAAAACGTTTTTTTCATTAAAACAGCGTTTAAAACATTAACAATTAAAAACGTGTTTTAAACATGTTTGAAACACGTTTAAAACGTGTTTAATATAAAACATACAGAGCATTTTTCTTTTGAGTATACAAATCTCGATAATTACTGCGTTTTTTAAATTTGCGGGAATTCGTTGTTTTAAACCGGTGAATTTGAGGCTTTTAACGAGTGATTTCCACTCCCAGACTAAGCATGAAGTAAAATTTCGAGTTTAGAAAAGCCTAAGAATTTGGATTGGCCGCGTAGCGAAGCGGAGCGGCCAATCCAAATTAGGCTTTTCTAAACTCGAAATTTTACTTCATGCGCCACGCGTAAAAACACTGATTTACAGTGAAGTTAAAAAAATACGCACATACAGCAGCGATTATAGGCAACCCAATATACGTTAGAGTTATTGGGGTGCCTATAATCACTGTTTTAAACAATTTGTTCAGCGCAGAATTGGACTCACGTTTTGTTTACATCTACATATTAGATTGCTAATACCGTATATTTTAAACGTTACGACATTTCAGTGTTTTATACGCGTGGCGCATGAAGTAAAATTTCGAGTTTAGAAAAGCCTAATTTGGATTGGCCGCTCCGCTTCGCTACGCGGCCAATCCAAATTTTTAGGCTTTTCTAAACTCGAAATTTTACTTCATGCTTAGTCTGGGAGTGGAAAACCCTCGTTTAAAGATTCAAATTAAAATCTTTAAAAAAAACAATGGATGTCGTAAAATTTACAGTGTATGCATATGTAAACCTAGAAAAAATCCCTGTATTTGAAAATCACATTTATGCACACACAGTTGTGATATTTTTTTGTAATAAAGTGTTATGTTTAATAATGTAATTTGAAATATTTTTAACAATTAAGCTAAAATTTAAAAACGTAAACAAAAAATCTTAATAAAGTAGAATAAAATATAATTTAGCAAATTTAAGATAATAAAAAAAATGTTTTAAACAAATTTAACGTTTAAAACAAATTTAACGTTTAAAACAAGTTTTAAGCAAATTTAAGATTTGAAACATGTTTTAAACAAATTTAAGATTTAAAACATGTTTTAAACAAATTTAAGATTTAAAACATGTTTAAAACAAAACCGTTTAAAACATGACGGCTGTTTTTAAACATTTTTAAAACACTGTTTAAAACAAAGTGTTTTAAATATAACAACCCTGGTAAAAATAAAAACTAGTCTAAAAGAAAAAAAATGCGTATTGAGAAAAACAAAATCGTTATTTGATTTTCTAGACAAATTAATTGTTATGACAAATGGAAGGAAGCATTTGAGAATCAATAGAAGGTAGCATTTGAGAATCAATATTAACTGGCTCGGATTATACTCACTATTTATCGCACGCCACAGATGTCGATGAGATCTGTAAACGTAACTCGGATTGTGATTTTTTACTTTGTGGAGACTATAATCTGCCCAATGCTTCGTGGGGTACGTTCGGTAAAAACGTGTTAAACATGAACAATTCAAATGCTACAGCAGGTGCATTGGCTGAAGTGTTGTCTTTCCATAATTTATACCAAGTGAATCAAATCCCGAATGACCGAGGTGTCTTGTTGGATTTGTTATTTTCTAATACCAATAATCTGTGTATTGATAAAGCATGTGATTTGTGATTCAAGAAATATGTGATTTGTTATGCCAATCTAGCTTTCACCATATTCCGTATTCTGTGGAGTTACGATGTTCTGATACTAAACTATCTTCGCATAATGCCGGTTGGGTTTACGATTTTAAGTCAGGTGATTACAATGCGATAAATAATTACTAAGGAAACATTGATTGGCATACCGGTTTATCTTGTAATTGTGTAAATTCTAATGTGTTGGTGTTTAACAAAATTGTTAATTGCGCTATTGATATGTTTGTTCCTCTTAAATTTGTAAATACGTTTCACTACCCCAAATGGTTCAACAAAAATTTGATAAGATTAACGCATGATAAACGAAAAGCTCAATTCAAATATAAGAGTACGGGTAACACTCATTATTATGAGCTATTTAAAAAACTACGGTGTCAATGTAAAGCATTAAATGAGACGCTGTATAAAAACTATATAGATTCGGTGGAAAATAATATATCCAACAACCCGAAATCTTTCTGGGAGCACATTAACGCGTGCCGTAAAACAAATGGTATCCCAAAAGAAATGTATTTAGGCAATATATCAAGTAATACAGTTGCAGGTTGTGTTGATTTGTTTGCGTCTCATTTCACAAAGACGTATAAGAAGGATTCTAGTTCCGTACCTGATTTTAATATATCGTCATTTCTGGATGTAAAGGCGCTCAGCATTACTCTTCAAGATGTTTTTAATAATTTATGTTCACTACCGGAGTCGTGCTGCATTGGCCCTGATGGCATTCCACCTTATCTTTTAAAAAGATGCGTATACGCGTTGAGTCTTCCCATTCATTTACTCTTTGAGTCATCTTTAACTACCGGTGTATTCCCTGATGAATGGAAACACAGTTACGTCGTACCCATTTTAAAAAATGGTTGTAGGTCCAACGTCAACAATTACCGCGGTGTTGCTATACAGTCTGCTGTCCCGAAACTTCTGGATCGCTTAGTGTACGACCAATTGAATTGGTTATGTTCACCATATATTATCAATGAACAACATGGTTTTGTCAACGGCAGGTCAACCGTCACGAATCTGGTCTCGTATCAAACTTTCATATCAGATGCTTTAGAAGAAGGTGCACAGGTGGAGTCAGCTTATACAGACTTCTCTAAAGTATTTGATCGGGTACAACACAATATTTTAATTCACAAATTAAAGGGTATCGGTTTTGGTAGCAATGTAGTGCGATGGTTAGAGTTATTTGGTGGGAAGATCTCAGCGTGTGCGTGTGGGTCAACATGTATCTAATTCAATACCAGTGACGTCAGGTGTTCCCCAGGGCTCACACTGTGGTCCGCTTTTATTTCTACTCTTCGTCAATGACATTGGATTAAGTATAAAAAATAGTCAGTTTCTTCTGTATGCTGATGATTTCAAGGTTTACAAAAAAGTGCAAAATGTTTCTGATCAGCTACAACTCCAAGAGGACTTAAATAGGATTTCTGTTTGGTGTACAATTAATAAATTGGAATTGAACTTGGGTAAATGTTTTTTCCATATCTTTTAGTCGAGGGCGTGTGGGGGAATTTACCTACAGTTTACATAATCAATCTCTACCTCTGAATAATAAAGTTAAGTATTTGGGCGTAATATTTACAAGAAAATTAGATTTCAAGGAGCATACTTCGCATGTGTGTAACAAGGCATTAAAAGTGTTGGGGTTTGTATATAGATTCGGCAAACAGTTCAAGGACACTACGGTCAAGTCTCTTTATTTGTCCCTGGTGCGCCCACATGTGGAGTATGCTTCTATTGTTTGGGCACCATACTCAAAAAACGCTATCCATCAGCTGGAAATGACTCAGGTGAAATTTCTAAAAATTATGTCTTCTCGGCTAGGTGTAGCTAGTATCAATTTTAGTCATAGTGGCATGTTATCGCTATTGAACCTGAGATCGTTAGCTGAAAGAAGAGTATTTTTAAATTTGACTTTCTTACACAAAATTGTTAATGGTCTAATTAACTGTTGTTATTTGGTAGTGGCGCTAAATTTCTTTATACCTCGTGGTCTTCAAGCTAGACATAGGCCTATATTCCGTTTACATTTTCATTCGACCAGATACGGGATGTCTAATCCCATCGATCGTATGATGAGGTATGCCGATGGTATTAGCAATAATCCCAACTTTGTTTTATTTACACCATTAATTCATCAGTTTAATGTCCAGTTACGTCGTATTAGGCTATCCAATGTCATTGACTGTTAGATCTTTAGTTCAGTGATAATTTAGGTGGCTGTAATCAATGTAACTATTTATATGGTTTTTGTTTTTTTTGTTCAGTAATAATTTAGTCGGTTGTAATCAATGTAATTCTTTATATGATTATTATGTTTTTTTGTTATTTTTGTCATATATTACAATATGTATATGTACACTTATGTAATAAAATGAAGATTCCGTTAATAAATAAATAAATAAATAAATTTTAAATAAAGTTGTTACCTGGAATATTTTAAATTCAAAACTATTTTAATTTGAAAGAATAAGTTTCTTTTAGTTTGCAAAACTATAATTATGTTTAAAGCTATTATCTTTTACATATGTTTTAATGGAAAAATAGTTAGGGTCGTAAACGTATTTTTGAAAGAATAAGCTTCTTTTAGTTTGCAAAACTTTAATTAAGTTTAAAGTTGTTATCTTTTACATACGTTTTAATGGAAAAATAGTTGGGGTCGTAAACGTATTTTAGTGAGTATTCCAATGTCAATCAATAATTCAGGTCGAGTTCACGACCTTTGCAAGGGTTATTGTACAAGAATTGTTTCTTTATCGATTGCGCCAAAACAATACAAAATGTTTAGGTTTGTTTAGAAACCAATGGCGTAGCAACTGCTAAGCAAGTAAAACCGGTGCGACCTTTGTTTTTTAGAAAAAGTTTTACCATACTGCATTGAGTGCAAATTTTAATGTCAATAACTCCTCAATTCATAAAGACATCTCATTCATCTCTACCACGAATTCAATAATATTTGTCATAAACCAACATATACAAAAAACGAATCCGCCTAATCAATTAAATATTTGTCAGTCGTTTCTAAACTCGCAATATTTATTTCACGCCTAAACAAGAAGTGTAAGCCCTTAATATTGAACGCTCGTGAGACTTGGCGACCCTAACTGAACAGTCATTATAATATAAATGCTATATGTCTTTATAGACCAAATGTCAGCTCATGTCAACTGCCACTATTGACATATGTCAATGTCGACTTATGTTTCGATAAGCGACAATTGTCAAAAGTGACATCAAATGGACAAGAAAAAATGTAAATAAAAATAATGACGCTAATAGGTGTTATATCATTAGTGATGTGATATGTAAAAATAATGCCACGAAAAAGGAAAACATGCGATAATTGTTGAACATTATAGAAATTACGAAATAAAAATTGAGGTTTTTTGTACCGATTCCTGACAGTTTGACGTCATATTTAATATAGATTAATAATGACTATTCGAACACTCGTTTGGTATCCTATTTTTATATTTTTTTACAGTAACACAACACGTTTGATATACAAAAATGGATATTGACACAACAACAATTGAAAATGGTCGGACGTACGAACACTGGCTTTTCCGTCGCAATTGACGATTTCTTTACGATTTTCATCAGAATGAATTTTCTGGTTTTGTATTTTTGTTGCGTTTTGTGCCACACGTGCTCTGGGTTCCGCGGAATTTACGAAACCCTTATAGATACGCCACTGAGCCACTGATAAGGCATTAGTTTTATGCAGGGTTGTTAAAAAAACGTTTTTTTCATTTTAATTAAAATAAGCAGTTTTTTTTAACAAATAGTGTTTTTTTTTCATTGAAACAGCGTTCAAAACATTAAAGATTAAAAACATGTTTAAAACGTGTTTAAAACAAAACATACAGGGAATTTTTCTTTTGAATATACATATCCCGATAATAGCAGCGTTTTTAAAATTTGCGGGAATTCGTTGTTTCAAAGCGGTTAATTTGGGGCTTTTGCCGAGTGTTTTCCACTCCCAGACTAAGCATGAAGTCAAATTTCGAGTTTAGAAAACCCTAAGAATTTGGATTGGCCAAATCATTCGTGAATTTAACGACATTCGTTGCTTTTTTAAAAGATTTCAATTTGAATCTTTAAACGAGGGTTTTCCACTCCCAGACTAAACATGAAGTAAAATTTCGAGTTTAGAAAATCCAAATTAGGCTTTTCTAAACTCGAAATTTTACTTCATGCGCCTCGCTCAAAAACACTAATTTACGGTGAAGTTCAAAAACACACACATATAACAACAAATATAGGCAACCTAATATACGTTTGAATTATTGGGTTGCCTATAATCACTTTTTTAAACAATTTGTTCAGCGCAGAATTCGACTTATGTTTTATTCACATCTACATATTAGATTGCTAAAGCCGTATATTTTAAACTTTAAGATATTTCAGTGATTTATACGCAGAATTTGACTTAGGTTTAATTCACATCTACATATTAGATTGCTAAAGCCGTACTTTTTAAACTTTAAGATATTTCAGTGTTTTATACGTGTGGCGCATGAAGTAAAATTTCGAGTTTAGAAAAGCCTAATTTGGATTGGCCGCTCCGCTTCGCTACGCGGCCAATCCAAATTTTTAGGCTTTTCTAAACTCGAAATTTTACTTCATGCTTAGTCTGGGAGTGGAAAACCCTCGTTTAAAGATTCAAATTGAAATCTTTTAAAAAAGCAACGAATGTCGTAAAATTTACAGTGTATGCATACGTATACCTGAAAGAAACATTCACTGTATTTAAAAATCACATTAATGCACACACAGTTGTGATATTTTATGGTAATAAAATGTTAAGTTTAATAATGTAATTTGAAAAATCATCAACAATTTAGTTAAAATTTACAAATGTAAACAAAAAATCTTATCGAAGGAGTATAAAATACAATTGTTATATAAATAATAATAAACAAAGTTAACGTTTAAAATATGTTTTAAGCAAATCTAAGATATGTTTAAAACAAAACCGTTTAAAACACGACGTCTGTTTTTAAACATGTTTAAAACACTGTTTTAAAACAAAGTATTTTAAACATAACCCTGGTTTTATGCTACACGTTCTTAATATTTTCAAATAACTGCCTCGAAAATCATTCAATGAGATGATTTCTTTTTTCTTTTATTTCTGAGTTGAATCAACTATGCAGAAGTAAGGAGTGTTTATTAACATCGCCCTCGTGCATTTCTAAAATATCCCACCAAACAAGATGATGCAAATGGCGAATAACTAGCAAAGGCAGGACGGCTAGTAAATCCCAGTGGGATTTGCCATTGCGCTCGGTATGCGTGTTGGGGTGTCAACTTGAAAAAGTGTCATTGAACTTGCGAGGCGCATGTGCCCCACAAAACCGCCCTTCCCACGCTCCGAAAAAGGGCAATTCGCAAATTGATAATATGGGGCAACGTCCTCGATGACAATCACCTCCTCTCTTTTAAAAACCGTTCATTTTCATTACACTTTCACTCGACTTAGAATTACTTACTTCATTATACTTTTCTTTTAATCGCGGACGCGTGCGATTAATTGCACCTTAATCGGTGTTTGGATTAAACAGGGAACTGAGAATGGTATTTTTAGGGGTGGAAGAGGGCAATGTTTCGTGTCAACGATCATCCTGTTCACGAGCGAGGGGATTTGATTAATTATTAAGTTGAGTGGATGATTGGATTTTTAGATTGAAGCTTCTTTTATGGTGGCTAAAAACTGGTTTGCTATTTTTTCAGAATAAACTAACGATTAAATCGTTACACAACTAACGGTTAAATAATTACTCTATTAACTTATGAACTGTGGAGGCTTCTACTTCGTTATACATGTTAATTCAATGAAATAAAACAATTTAACTTTGTTTGTATAACACACTATTTTTATTTTCGTGACTGCAGTTTCGGCAATTCAACTTGCCATTATCAAACAGAGTAACTTAAATTACGGTATGGTACAGGTATATATACACAAAATGGTTATTTACAAAAAAAAATATTTATTTCATACTCTATTAACGTTTAATAAAAGGATAGTATGCACGTCATCTTTAATAAATGCATTTGTCCAATATTTTTAACTAACATATCATATTTACATGGTAAACCAGTTACTTTCCCACGTATGTAATGCAAAGGGAAAGTATTGTTGTTGTTAACATTTTAAAACCAAAAGTTTTAGTGAATATACTAAAGTATTGTTTTTGTAAACATTTTCAAATCAAAAGTTTTAGTGGATATACCCATTTTGGGGTCCCCTGAGTTCTTTAAGACCATTTTTGAAAAGTGTCTGTCTGTCTGTCTGCCGTCGGTCTATCTGATTGTTCTATGCAGACTAAACTAATTGAGGTATTAAAATGATCTAATAAACTCAGGCTTTTTATTACAATTTCCGGATCTGAATACTTTTTGGTCAAAATACGAAAACCAGAAGTGGTACTTTACTCTTAGCGTTTTGGATGATTCTTAATATTCGAAATGTTACAAATAAAAAATGAAGATCCATGAATAATACTCTTCTGGACTTCAAATTATTTTCTAGTTATACCGAACAACGTTTTATACGCCCGGCACATGAAGTAAATATTAGAGGGACCGAAAAGTAATGTCGTTTATCCGCATGTAACGCTTTGTGGTCGCCTAGCAGCTCATTGGGCAATATTCAAAGTACTGTCAAAGACATTTTAAGGTTAGAGTGACTTGTTTTCTTGTAAGTTATAAAATTTTAAAGCTACAATGTTTGGTGAAATGGTCAGTCAAAAACCAGGAGAGATACAATTTCATAAGGGTAGTAATGCAACGGCTGCTGCCAAAAGCATTTGCAATATTTATCCGAATGCTTTAGATGTTCGTAAATGCCAAAGGTGGTTTTCCAAGTTCAAATCCGGTAATTTCAGTCTTTCTGAAGGAAGACCAACAACTCTGGATAATGACATTTTAAGGGCGGAAATGGAAGCAAATCCATGTTAGACCATTAAAGAGCTTTCGAACAATCTTAATGCACCTTGGTCAACTATTCAGGAACATTTGAAGCAGATCGGGATAGTAAGCAGAGCAGGTGTTTGGGTCCCTCACAATCTATCCAAGGAAAACAAATCTAATCGTTCCAATACCTGCAACTTATTGCTTCAGAGGAATAACATTAGCGTTTTTTGATAGACTAATTACCGGGGATGCAAAATGGGTCCTTTACGATAACCCAAAACGCAAAAGGCAGTGGCTCTCTCCAAATGACGCGCCACGAGCTACAGCAAAACCAGGTTTACACCCCAAAAAGGCGCTTTTGTGTGTTTGGTGGAAAACTCGTGGGGTTGTTCATTTTGAAGTGCTAAATCCTGGTCAAACTGTTAGTGCAGACCTTTATTGTGAACAATTGGATAGAGTACATCAATCTTTAATTGAAAAGTACCCAGCTCTTGTTAACAGAAAATGTGTAATTTTGCAACACGACAATGCAAGACCGCACTGCACAAGACGAACCCTAGAAAAAATTAATGAACTAGGATGGGAAGTATTGACGCACCCACTATACTCACCTGATATTGCGCCATCTGATTTCTACTTGTATCGATCGCTACAGCATTTCTTATGTGGAAAAAAATTTAAAAATTCTGAAAAAGCTGAAAATGCTATCTCCAGATATTTTTATGAGAAACCTGGTGATTTTTATCGATCCGGGATTGAAAACTTGCACACTAGATGACAAAAGGTCGTAGAAAATGAGGGTGATTATGTTATTAATTAAATTAAAATATCGATACAAATTTTGTTGTTTGAATTTAATATAAAAAACGACAATAATTTCCGGTTCCCTTAATATTTTTGAGTTTAGAAAAGCCTGAACAATTTACTTCATACTTAATTATTATTTCAATTTACCAGTAAATTGTTTAATTAGTTAAAGACAGAACATTTACAATTGATATTTGCTTATCTACATCCTAAATATTAATTCTTGCATTAATAACCAGCATTAATTCCAATCCTAAACCTAAAAGAGAAAATCCGAAGAAAACCTCCTATTCCAACTCTCCACCACCATTAACCTTTTTTCTGCAAAGTTAGTTATAAACCTGGACGGGTTAGTGAACTCTCCTACTCTGATATTGTAAAGACACTGGCTGGGCAGACTGTTGGAAAGGCGTTGGTGAGTCCAGTTACAAAATTAAAGCAAACTTCTTGTGTCTCAGTCTAATTAAAGTGCACTTCTTGCGTCTCATTCTCAGATCCACAGTCTGGCCTCTCTAGTCCAACAGTATTCACGGTTTGACCCACATCCAAATTCAGAATCGCTATTTTCGGTCCTTCGACTGTTAGCTTAGGAATACATGGAGATCAATGTGCATCCCATCCAGTTCTGGATGGTGATTTATGACAACCGGCGTGGGTGCTATCATTTGTAATTAAAGTGTAGACAATGGTGTATTATTAGAATTATTTTTTGTTTTGTTTGGATGTACAATGCTGCAATGACCGAGAGTTTATAAGTCTTTACAGTACTTGATTTACAATGAAAGTAAACACTATAAATCAATTATTCGAGTTTTTTTATGTATTCAGTCAGTCACATTCAATTTATGTGTTTGTGTGTGAGGAATAATAATAATTACTTGTAATTTGTATTTAATTATAATTAATGCAGTAATCATACAACGTGTATTAATTCTATATTAAGTTCAATTTGAAGCTTTAAACGAGTGTTTTCCACTCCCAGACTAAGTATGAAGTAAAGCAGTGATCCGAGACAAATATTCTGGGCTTTTCTTAACTCGAAATTTTACTTCATGCGCCACGCGTATAAAACACTGATTTCAAGTGTGGTTCAAATATACATAAATTCAAAATATTTTTTATTTGTACGCGTGACGCATGAAGTAAAATTTTGAGTTTAGAAAAGCCCAGAAAATTTGTCTCGGGTCGCTGTGCGACCCTCGACAAATTTTTACGGGGCTTTTCTAAACTCGAAATTTTACTTCATGCTTAATCTGGGAGTGGAAAACACTCGTTTATAACTTCAAATTGAACTCTTCTAAAAAAACAACGTGAATGTTGATCCTTTACGCGACCAAACCAAATTTTCAGGCATTTCTAAACTTTAAATTTAAAGTTTTTAATAATAAATAAAAGAAAATCTGCCATGTATATATACTTTCATTTTATTGATTTCAACATTTCCATACTATTTTGATTAATATTTCTTAACGTATTTCTTAAATTGTAATACCCATTTTCAATAAAACTGTAGTATTTTATATTGTATATCAATCTCGAATATAAATACACGGTTTTTCAATATTATTTTTTTTAATCAATTTCAGTCGTTTCTTATTGACATTCGTTAAATAAAATAAACACAAATGAACAAAGAAACTACGTCTTGAATTTGTTATGATTTTTAATAATTTTTGTCATTTAAACTTTGCTTATTTTAAATAATTATTTAAATAATTTATTTTTAATCGATTTTTATCATTTCTGGTTGATTTTTAAATTATTGCTTATTTTTTGTTACAACTTTCACAAACCTTGTAGTTTTCTCAGTAATTTTGTAATTTTTGCAATTCTCTTTATACCGGGTGTATCACAAAACAGGATCACCCCCTTTAGTTTTTTTTATTAATCGAGATATCGATTTGAAATTTTCTACATGTATATTAAAAACAATTTAGAGTTCATTGGTGGTTATGAAACTCTATTAGCACTTTCGGTTAACCCGGAACTGACTTTAATTTTGAAATTTTAAATGGAACACCCTATATATTATAATACCAACTTTTGTTTTTTAATTTGGCCAACAAATGCCTTTAAATTTTAATTCGATCGTTTTTTTCAAATAACTCCATTTTTTCAAATGGCATCATGACGGATCATTATGATTTTTTAAATGGTTAGCATACCACCTATCCAAATGTATTTATTTGAAACTTGGAAACAACTAAAAAAGTATATGTATCTAATTTGGTGACTGCGGTATTTTTTAATCACAGAGGCCAAGTTTAAATATCAATGAAATATCTAGTAGGCTATGTTTGGCATTTAAAACGATAGAATGAATGATAAATCAATAAACTAAAAAACAAAACTTGTTTTTATCTAACAAATTCATTTTTTGCGTGAATATTTTTGTGGTAACACTTTATTACAATGTCTCACAATCAGACTGAAAAAGCGGATATGTTATTAATATATGAAAAATGTGTACATTTAATAGGTAGTATATTAACGTTCAAAAAAATCATAATGATCCGCCATGTTGCCATTTGAAAAAAATGAGTTATTTTAAATAACGATCGAATTACAAATTAAAG
This sequence comes from Philonthus cognatus, assembly GCA_932526585.2. Lineage (NCBI taxonomy): Eukaryota > Metazoa > Arthropoda > Insecta > Coleoptera > Staphylinidae > Philonthus > Philonthus cognatus. Next base: position 47,685,109 of record OW052247.1, on the reverse strand, counting down.
GCCAAATTAGGAAACAAAAGTTGGTAATATTTGCTTTGCACACGTTTATGATACGAAACAAAAGATATTAAGGTGATCACAGCAACCTATATGCACTATTAGTTTTAGAAAAAAATATGAAACTAGTAATTTTTTGAAAAAAACAATTGATTTGTATGTAAAATGAGATCCTGTATCCGAAAACGAAAAAATATATAGGGTGCTTCATTTAGAATTTCAAAATTGATGTCACTTCCGGTCACACCGGAAGTTCTATTAAAGTTTTCTGATAACCAATGAACTCTAAATTATTTTTAGCATAAATGTAGAAAATTTTAAATTGATATGTTAATTAATAAAAAAACTAGAGGGGGTGATCCTGTTTTGTGTTATACCTGATATATATATATATATATATATATATATATATATATATATATATATTAAGTCTTTATTTTTCTCAACACATACATAACTCACTAGAAAAAAAAACAATCGGTAAAATTACATATAGATGCGTAACAAGGAAAAAAGGTGGAATTCAGCATATGTGTCAGACATTGCTGCTCTTCCACTCAACCCTCAAATAATAATTTTAATACACAAACTTAACTTAAAACTAGTATAATACAAATTAAATAAAAATCTTAAATTATGACTTATAATACGTTCTATTATCTCATATTAATTTTAAATCTGTCCTTCACTGTCTGGATTGACTGAAATTACTAAACAAAAGTTTTTTAAATTTTTTGATGTTTTGTTCGGAATTTTCAGGTATAGAGTTCATTAACGTAATATTGTATGAAAAACATTTCTTATAAAACTCAGTTGCAAAAACTTTGTAAGCTTTATATATGAATTTAGATTATTTTCATGGTTTTTCACAACTTTAACATTGTCAACGAGTTTTGTCATTTTTGTAGTTATATAAAATCGTGAAATTTTTTATTTTTCACAAGTTTCTTTAATTCTAATGAACCCATTTAGTGATTTGGTCAATTTGCACGATTCCAATTTAGCTATTGTTTGCAGTATCTGAGCCTGGCTACATACAGTGATTTTTTGTTTTTAGGTATACATTTTGTTAATTTTTTGCACGATTTAACGATGTAAAACGAGTGTTTCCAATCCCAGATTAAGCATGAAGTAAAATTTAGTGTTTAGAAAGGCCTAAAAATTTAGTTTGGTCGCATAGCCTCAATGGCTTAAAGCGAATTTTTAAAATTTTTAAAATACACTCTTGTGTTTGATCTTCACGTTAATACATTGTTTACTATTTACTAATATACACTTTTTGTTGTAACTCTTGGAGATATTATTCTTTTTATATTTAATCGTCATTTCGATAACAAGAAAATATCGTATGTTCAATAAAAAAAAAAACCTCTAGAGTGCCACGATTTTATCTTTTTTTTAAATTTAGGTTGGCTACAGGCTTTAGGAATTGACATATAAAACGTCAGACATAATATTTATAATATATAATTTTAGAGTTGTCAACCTACAATATTTTCCATGCCACTCTAGAGTTTTTTTTTCTTTTTATTGAACATATGATGTTCAATAGAAAAAACTCTAGAGTGCCAGGATTTAATCTTATTTTTAAGTTAAGTTGGCTACACGCTTTAGGAATTATTATATAAAACGTCAGACATAATAATTATAATGTGTAATTTCGGAGTTACCAACTTACAATATATTATTACCAACCAACCTACAATATATTCCATGGCACTCTAGAGGTACGATATTATAAATACATAACCACATTTTCGTTTCATTTTTAATTTTCGTCTGACTATTTGGGGGGAAATACAGAGTATTACTTGGAGAATATAACTCAAGCGTAATATGCCTACATTCCCTCCAATCAGAATCGCTTATTTCCATAGATACATGTTATCACAGCGGCGATAGAATCCTATCACCTTGTGTTGGTCGTTGCTACGAAAATTATTTGTCAAATCTGGCAGTCGATAATTAAAAATGTCAACCGAGCAATAGGGTGAGGTTTCCAAGATGGAAATGTAGTGAAATTCGTTATATTCTCTCATCGAATATAACTCGTGGTATGATTAATAATCGATAATATGTATTCGTTAATCCGGAGCAGCACATCCAACTCGCCCTTCGGGCTCGCTGAATCTGCAACTCGGTTTCACTCATAAATATTATCGATGATATGCATACCACTTGTTATATTATAGCTGTTAATATCATGGCATCACTATTTAGAATTTCTGAAAATGTTTCTGTATGATCGCTTTTTAAATTATTTTGTTCAAAAAAATCGTATTATATTTACTCAACAAAACAATACCTTTATTTAATAATAATAATATTCCTTTGATTTCTACAATATAAAAATAACAGGATTATTATATTAGTTTGCAATAATATTTTTACTGTGTCTAGTTTCGGAAATTAGTCAATTTTAAAATCACATACACGCTACATGTCGCTTATTTATTCACTTGACAATTGAGAAGATATTCTTTCAGGAAATGATTTATTTTTAACTTTGAACTAGTTTCGTAATTAATTTAACAAAATCACCCACAAATTAGTGTTTAATACATTAATTTGATAATGCATCATTATTTTCTCATAAAAACATTAGGTGAACGAACTTTGTTATCATCGTGCTGATGATAATAGCTTGTTAATACTTTTATAAGCCGTCCAAATCCACAAAGTTTATCTCTAATTAATTTAGATTTCACACAGGCAGATTAAATATTTGCAGGTGGTATTAATATTTTAATGATCACGATAATTAATAATTATATAGGACACAAATGTTATATTTATCAATTTCTGATTCTTCTATCAAATTTGATTTCCGACTTTTATTACATTCAAGCAAGTTTTTAGATTTAGAAATTGGTGGTGTTTCATTTATTTAATTTCCAAAATTGTTTTTGAATAAATGAGCGGCACAGGTAGAAGAATATTTCTTAAATTTGATACATTTTTTTATGTTCTTATATTCGATCAGGTAAACTAGGTCCGGTTTGATCCCCATCCTCTAACAGATATACACCAAAGCTCCTGGTTGTATCAGAGTTATATTTATCAATTTCTGATTCTTTTATCAAATTTGATTTCCGACTTTTATTACATTCATAGAAGTTTTTAGATTTAGGATTATATTTGCTGGTATTTCATTTATTTAATTTCCAAAATTGTTTTCGTATAAATGATCGGCATAGGTAGAAGAATATTTCTTAAATTTAATACATTTTTATGTTCTTACATTCGATCGGGTAAACTAGATCCGGTTTGACCAACGTATACCTTGGGGAGATCCCCATACTCTAACAGATATACACCAAAGCTCCTGGTTGTATCAGGGCAAGGACGGTCGAGTATACTGTAAGAAGGATCGACAGAATCGAAGATTTTGGAGTGGGGGTAGAGATCGGTTACGTCACAAATGCGCGCTGAATTTAAATGTGGTTACTTCATCGGAAACTTTTGGTAAACATGCATAAGCTGTACATTTTCTGACATTCGTTGTTTTTTAAAAAGAGTTAAGTTTGAAGCTTTAAACGAGTGTTCTCCACTCCCAGACTAAGCATGAAGTAAAATTTCGAGTTTAGAAAAGCCCCGTGAAAATTTGTCGAGGGTCGCGCAGCGACCCGAGACAAATTTTCTGGGCTTTTCTAAACTCGAAATTTTACTTCATGCGCCACGCGTATAAAACACAGATTTCTAGTGAAGTTCAAAAATACATAACTTTCACAATATTTTAGTGTTTTATACGCGTGGCGCATGAAGTAAAATTTTGAGTTTAGAAAAGCCCCGAAAACTTGTCTCGGGTCGCTGCGCGACCCGAGACAAATTTTCACGGGGCTTTTCTAAACTCGAAATTTTAATTCATGCTTAGTCTGGGAGTGGAATACACTTGTTTAAAGCTTCAAATTAAACTTAAAAAAACAGGAAATATCTAAAGATTTACAGAAAATAAGCTGAATTTGGAATACGTATACTTTACAGAAAAACTTTCTGTATAATGTATAATTTTATGCGCCACGCGCATAAAACACTAAAATATTGGAAAATGTATGTAAATTTGAACCTTACTTGAAATCAGTGTTTTATACGCGTGGCGCATGAAGTAAAATTTCGAGTTTAGAAAAGCCCCGTGAAAATTTGTCTCGGGTCGCTGCGCGACCCTCGACAAATTTTCACGGAGCTTTTCTAAACTCGAAATTTTACTTCATGCTTAGTCTGGGAGTGGAATACACTTGTTTAAAGCTTCAAATTAAACTTAAAAAAAACAGGGAATATCTAAAGATTTACAGAAAATAAGCTGAATTTTGAATACGTATACTTTACAGAAAAACTCTCTGTATAATGTAAAAACATATTTAAGGAAGGTGCGAAAAGAGGAAATGAATACACTGGTCTGCAAAAAAAATTTTTTTTTCGAGCCCTGATATCATTCCTGCTGATTCTTGTGTAAAATGACCTCCTGAATCCGAATATGACCTCCGTTTTCCCCCATCACCCACCGTTTTCGGGGGAGGCCCCCCCACCTATTTTCATCACTTTTCGATAATTTGGAGGGATGAAAAGGATTATTTTAGCCTGTACATTTCTTCTGAGGGGCTAGAGAGGTAAAAAGTTCCAAAACATGAACATTTGTAGCAAGGAGGTAGATTTGGGGGGGGATTTGCCCCCTTAAATTGTAAAAAAATCATTAAAAATGATCAATTTTTTCCGTTTTTTTCGCAGTTTTTTCACTTATTTTCTACATATTCCAGCTTCCATTCCCCCTTATCCTCCCCCAAACACCCCCAAATAATAAAAATATATTGCAACAATATATAGCAGCAATAATAAAAATATATAGCAGCAATAATAAAAATATATAGCAGCAATAATAAAAATATATAGCAACAGTTCGGAAGATTCACTGTACCACGCTGGCGCTCTCAATACTCCCTCGTTTCCCCCATCCATTGGAGGGGTGAAAAGGATTATTTTAGCCGTAAAGAATAATAAATAAAAAGAAAAATAATAAATGTAAAATAATGAATGTAAAGAATAATAAATAACTAAGATAAGTGCCTTCATTGGTGTGGTACAGTTAATCTTCCGAACTGTTGCTATATATTTTTATTATTGTTGCTATATATTTTTATTATTGTTGCTATATATTGTTGCTATATATTGTTGCTATATATTTTTATTGTTTGGGGGAGGATAAGGGGGGATGGAAGCTGGAATATGTAGAAAATAAGTGAAAAAACTGCGAAAAAACGGAAAAATCGATCATTTTTAAGGATTTTTTTACCCCAAATCTACCTCCTTGCTACAAATGTTCATGTTTTGGAACTTTTCACCTCTCTAGCCCCTCAGAAGAAACGTAAAGGCTAAAATAATCCTTTTCATCCCTCCAAATTATCGAAAAGTGATAAAAATAGGTGGGGGAGGGGCCTCCCCCGAAAACGGTGGGTGATGGGGGAAAACGGGGGTCATATTCGGATTCAGGAGTTCATTTTACATAAGAATCAGCAGGAATGGTGTCAGGGCCGATTTTCATGCCGACCAGTGATACTTAAAACATGTTAATAATTTAATTTATTTACAATTTATTAAATTTTCTCCTCTTTGCATTTTATTTTATTTAAGACATTTTGCTCTTAAAATCTTTAATTAATTAATTCTTATAAATAATCTTTGTTTCAAATATGTTTTTAATATAACCCAATTAACGTCAACATATTTTTTAAATTTAATTTCACGTAACACAAACTAATATTTTAATTACACTTACTAATTTTTAACACAAAATATTAAAAAATGTATCTATTAAAGTACAGCGAAAGAGGAAAGAGAGGTTATGATAGACTCAAAACGTACCCAAATCCAACATCATGTTCTCTCTCGCACGAACTAGGGCCTCCGAGAAAAAGGGTAGGGGAAAACATGGAAAAATGCAATTCTATCATACCTTGTAATACATATGTGTTTATATGTGTTACGCCCATCGACGTACCTATCAGGGTAGCCTCTGGTGGCCAACTTCATGTGAAACTAAAAAGCCAAGTTAATGCATTCCGGAATCAAAAGGTGAGCTCGTTTCGCTGCCAGACGCATATATTAATGACGCAGTTCTCTGACGTAAAGAGCATTGAAAAACAAAATGCATACGTAGTGAATTTAACCTCAGATTTTGTATCTTGAATGTTAGCCTTTCATGAAGTTATGCGGCCAGACGCAAAATATTGATAATTTTACTAAGTAAATTGATTGTTCTAAAAGATGAAATTAATTTAAAAGATTTTTGCTGATGTGTGGAAGATACGAGGGTTTATTTGGACTGATTTTCGATGCTAACAGGACATACCTTTTTTAAAGCTTGCTGTTTTTGCTTTTTGGACATAGGGTTTATTGTGTTTTACAAACAAAGTTTAAGTGTTTTATTTTATTTAATTCACATGCAAGGCTAGAAAAAAAAACTCGGGGGGATATATAAACATTTCTGAGGGAGGGGGGGGGGGAGGTGTCGTTTACTGGTAAAAATATTGTTTTTGCTCTTTCAGGACTGGTTTTACAGACAAAATTTAACAATTATGAAAATGTCGGGGGGGGGGGGTGACCACCATATCCCCCCCCTCCTGGCTTCGGCCTTGTTCACATGTATAACAAAGTAGAAGCCTCCACCGTTCATAATAGGGTTTAGGATAAATTTTTGATGAAAACCGTTGTAGATAACTTTTTTTTTTTTATGTAAACCATTGTTGATAACTTTTAAACCTTTTTAAAATCCTATTTCGTTTGCAGTTTAAATTACTAGAGCACAGTGGAATATCATTAAATGCTATGCTGCTCGTTTGTGAAGCATAGGATAAAAGGATATTCTGTGGATTAGTCAGTTTCGGTGGCTAGCAAAAACTTCCAATTTCACTTTCCCAATATTAGACAAATTCCATATTGTAAAAAAAAACAACAATAAATTGTCACGTGCGTAAATAGTTAAGATGCAATTTATATAGGTGGCGGTGCATAACTGCACCGAGTGTGCACGGAGTGCATAGTTAGTCCGAGATCAGAGTTTGCAAGTAGTCGCACACTAGGTCAGGTCAATGCACCAAAACCGCCTTCCTGCTATATAGCATACAGCCAGCAACATATAGCATATCATCGTCATGCTGTGCTCCGGACCTTACACAACTAACAACCAACTCCACCTATGCACTTATGCACATTTATATATTACACGCCAGCCACGTACACACGAAAAAAACCTAAATATAAAGACCTGTTATAAATAATAATAATATAAATATCACGTGTGCACCGCGCAGTGCTGCACCGACGTAATACAGTAAATCACATGTTTTTCTTCCGAGATCGAGAAGATATCTAAATAATGGTTGACTTTTATTTATTCCACCATATAATGCATGAGAAATCAAATATGTACTATTATTACATTAAATGCTGTAAAAATCTTGAATCGATAATTTAATCATAAAATACAGGGTGATCAAGAATAGGAGTAAAAAAATTACATCTCATTTTAAGACCATAGGCTGAATAAACAAAGATACAATTTTCATTATTTACAAAACTATAGCTAATTTAAATTTTGCAAAATGAAAAATCTCGATTATTCACTGGACACATCACTTTCCCCATTAACTAAACAATTGATCATTTACATACTAAACTTATTTCATTTGTAAATTGGTTAAAGATCATTTCACATTAAATCAGCGTTTTGTGCGCATGGCGCATGAAGTAAAATTTCGAGTTTAAAAAGCTTAATTTGGCTCGGTCGCTCCGCTTAGTTACGCGACCAAAGGCTTTTCTAAACTCTAACTTTTACTTCATGCTTACTCAAGGAGTGGAAACTCTCGTTCGAAACTTAAAATTGAAGGCTTTTAAAAAAAGCGATGTATGCCTGAAATTTTACAGTATATGCATTTGAATATGTTCATTTACAAGAAAAAAAGAAAGATGGCAGGGCTACACCCACGTAGCTCTTATAAACGAGCCGCCACTGTCCTTTATTCAGGGCTTCATATCTAAATGAAGAAAAACGTTCCTGAAAATCCTGGTAAGCAATTTCACCTCTAATACTATTTGCTTATCTCTTTGCGATAATTATAATTATTATGATTACTGTTTTTATCGAATTAGAACAAACTAAACCTACACCTATTCTAGGTTAGTGAAAAAATGCACCGAGTGTATTTCTCTAGTGGAGCGTAAAAGTGGCGTAGGATGCAAATCGCCTATACACACAACTTCGTCCACAATTTAAGTGTGTCAATATGATACGTCCTAGAGTACATTACGTACAATAAACAAATATTTTATTAATGCATTTAAGATAAGCGAAAATTACAATTGCCTTTGAAATTACTTATCTATAGGTATATTAGTATCGACCAAGAAAACTTGTTTACCTTAACAGCAAGGCAATTGCTAATATATTTTCGGATTATTATAAGTCTCCAAATAAGGATTATTATATTGATTCCAAGAAAAATGTATTACCTTTTTTATTGAGAAGATATATAAAAGTATTTGCATTTTTTTTTTTATAAATTACAAAATAACAAGATACATAAATACAGGGAGTTTTTCTTTAAAGTAAACTTATTTTCTTTATATCTTTATATATTCGTTGTGTTTTTAAATGAGTTCAATTTGAATCTTTCAACGAGTAATTTCCACTCCCGGACTAAGCATGAAGTAAAATTTCGAGTTTAGAAAAGCCCCGTGAAAATTTGTCGAGGGTCGCGCAGCGACCCGAGACAAATTTTCTGGGCTTTTCTAAACTCGAAATTTTACTTCATGCGCCACGCGTATAAAACACTAAAATATTGTGAAATTTATGTATATTTGAGCCTCACTTAAAATCATCGATTTACACGTGTGGCGCATGAAGTAAAATTTCGAGTTTAGAAAAGCTGCGCGACCCTCGACACATTTTCACGGGGCTTTTCTAAACTCGAAATTTTACTTCATGCTTAATCTGGGAGTGGAAAACACTCGTTTAAAGCTTCAAATTGAACTCTTTTAAAAACACAACGAATATATAAAGATATAAAGAAAATAGGCTGAATTTGGAAAACGTATACTTGCTTAGTCTAGGAGTGGAAAACACTCGTTTAAAGCTTTAAATTGAACTCTTTAAAAAAACAACGAATACCTAAAGATTTCAAAAAATAGCCTAAATTTGGAAAACGTATACTTTAAAGAAAAACTTCCTGTATATTCCAAATTCAGCTTATTTTCTTTAAATCTTTAGATATTCGTCGTTGTGTTTTTAAAAGAGTTTAATTTGAAGATTTAAACGAGTGTTTTACAATCCTAGACTAAGCATGAAGTAAAATTTCGAGTTTAGAAAAGCCCCGTGAAAATTTGTCGAGGGTCGCGCAGCGACCCGAGACAAATTTTCTGGGCTTTTCTAAACTCGAAATTTTACTTCATGCGCCACGCGTATAAAACACTAAAATATTGAAAAATGTATGTATATTTGAACCTCACTTGAAGTCAGTGTTTTAAACGCGTGGCGCATGAAGTAAAATTTCGAGTTTAGAAAAGCCCAGAAAATTTGTCTCGGGTCGCTGCGCGACCCTCGACAAATTTTCACGGGGCTTTTCTAAACTCGAAATTTTACTTCATGCTTAGTCTGGGAGTGGAAAACACTCGTTTAAAGCTTCAAATTGAACTCTTTAAAAGAAACAACAAATATCTAGAGATTTAAAGAAAATAGGCTAAATTTGGAAAACGTATACTTTAAAGAAAAACTCCCTGTATATAATTATTGTTAAAAGAGCGACTGTTTGCGCAATCGGCAACTAACTTGTTGTAGATTGCGTAAAGAATCGCACTTTTAATGTTTGAAGTATTCTGCAACCAAGTATTAATAATTCCATTTATATTTATGAAATTATTATATTTGTTTGAATTTATTTCTAAGCGGAGGTTTAATAAGACATTTTATAATATCTTAAAGTAACTTGAAACTCAGATCAAAGTTAAAATTAGTTAAATAAGTCTTGACTTAATGACATTAGCTTCACATTAAGTCATGAGCGGTTTATTTCATTAAGGCTGCGCTCAACCCGTACTGTCGTTTGAATTTACAATTGTTTAATAATATGAAGGCACACGAAGTTGTGGTTTAAAAATATATATTTTGGTACATAATAGTGCACTCTTGCTGGAAAAAATATAACTTGGATAGTTATATTTTTTTCCAGCAAGATGGTCTGAATTGATATTATAAACGATTCTTTTTAAAAGGAAAGAGTAGATTTTTTTATTAACTATACATTCTATGAGATAATTATATTAGAATTATATAATCACAAAGTCATTATGGAGGGCATGATTAGGTCACATTTTACAATTTTTTAATTTTATTTTTAACTATACTAAAATAAATAATAAAATCAAATCATTATGCCCTCTGCAATTCAATTTTAGACAGATATGTAAAGAAAGAATTAAAAAATTCAAAATAATAACTAAAAAATCAGTATTTTTAGTTTCCATAGAGTAGAACGCACTCTTAATGATATAAAACCTGTAATTGTATTTTCCGACACTGCTCGCATCGACTGATGGAAATGTACCTACACCATCTATAAACCGCCTACAGAAGTTCTGAACTTATTAGGCTTGTAGAAATACAGGTTGAAATATGTTAAAGATTATTATTATTATCATTTATGTAAAATAAATCGCATTTTCACTATAGCTATTTGTCTAAACATGTATAACTAATTTCAACTCTGATCTGAGTTGACTAAAGATATTACAAAATGTCTTTTAGGACCTCCGATCAGAGATAAGTTCAAACTAACCTAATCATAATCAAACTGTTAACATAACTGTTAAAAACATAAATTGTCCGCATTTAATTCTATGATTTTTCGAGCTTTTAATATCCCACTTTCAGAATCAGCACTTAATGCAAAAATTAATACTATTAAAGCCATAGCCAATTCAAATGGATATTTCAATAATAGACCAGCTTATTAATAAAACTAAAATGAAAAATCATCGTAAATATATACATGCAGGCCAGGAAACATCACAAAATCAACTCATTTATAAACCCCTTACCTTCTTTGGCGACATTTCATTAAAAATTAAAAACATTCTATCAAAACATAATACAACAATAGCTTTGAAACCATTTAAGAAAATAAGGAATGTTATTTTTAACCCAAAAACAGCAATAGAAAATACTCACAGATCAGGGATATATAAAGTTACTTGTAAAGATTGTAACGGAGTATATATAGGACAATCTGGTCGTAATTTTAAGGTAAGACTCAAAGAACATCTTCGTTCTTTTCGGCTTAATTTCATTGATAAGTCCTCTTTTGCCAAACATATAATTGAAAACAATCATACTTTTGGCGAGGATGTACTGTCAATTATACATTACGCCAAAAAGGGCCGTAAGATGGAGTCTTTGGAAATTCACAAAGCCCGCGCTAATCCGGAAATCCCCGTCAGCAACGATCAGCTTGACCTAATATATACACCCATTTTTAACGCAATTATAAGACCTTAATTAAGTATATATACCTGTACAAGTGTTAGTTTAAATCACTTTGAGTTTGAAAATGACAAGTTAAAGTTGTCGAAACTATAGTCACTTAATAAAGTCTCAGTTATACAAATAAAGTTAAAATCGTATTTCATTTGCTAATCATAATATAAATCTAGATATTCATTTTACAAAATATAAAATAAAATAAAAACTATTGCGTTTTTATTATCATTTTTAATAAATTATATCATAAATTTCTCTTTGTAACACTAAATCATATTATTTGAAACAGAAATGGACGTCGGTCGGCAAAAGACAAAATATTCTGGAATGCCAGTCGATGAATTGATAAACCATAAATGTATCGATTGTGCTGATTTACGTTGATCTCCGTGATCGAAAACGACGCCTTTGCCTTCGCCTTCGTGCGATCCACAGAAAGCCTCGATCGTGATAGAAATTAGAAAGTTCAATATTGAATGCACAACAGAAAATACAGAAGCCTTCGAGCACAATGGGAAAGTAAATGGTACTTGTCCTAAACATTGCCTTCATCTACATACAAAAAAAATGTTCATAATTATAATTATTAACTGCTATGCACAAAAATGCTGAGCATAATTTGTTCAGAACTTGCAAAATGTTATCAAGAATTCCAAACAAAATATAGAAGGATATTTATTTAATTTTTGTTAGACTAAATTAGTGGCTCTGGTCCATTTTACTTTTAATGTTTGAAGTATACTGCAACCAAGAAAATACGCGGGACCAAACCCGAAGAAACAGTGATACATGTTACGCCCGCGAAAATCTACGTTTTAACATATATATATATATATATATATATATATATATATATATATATATATATATATATATATATATATATATATATATATACGATTGTACATTGTACCATTGTACAAGAATCTCATGGAGGTTTATATTAAATTAGTTGTTTCAATCAGTGTTTAATATAGTCTTTGTAAGACTAAGTTGTTGTAGATTGCGAAAAGAAACGCACTTTTAATGTTTGAAGTATACTGCAACCAAGAATTGGCAATTTCATTTATACTTATGTTTGAACGGTAACGTGACCGCCAGTCTAAGGTGTCAAATTTTTCAGAGGGAATGGCAAAGCTATACTGATGAGAGATAAATCTCGAAACGCGTCTATAGATGGCCTGAATGATTTGATCCAAATTGTTACATTTGCAGTAAGTTACTGTATATAACAGTAAACACTTGTTGTATAAGTCAATGTCCGTCGGGGTATTAGCTTAGGAAGTAGCTGTTTCAATGAGTGTTTGATATAGTCTATGTACGACTAATTTGTTGTAGATTGCGAAAAGATTCGCACTTTTAATATTTATATTAAATTTGGTGAAGAAAAACACTTGTTTTGTTCCACGATTTTATTTTCAGTTTCCTGACACGTATTTCGTTCTTTAAAGATCATTTTCAAAGTTTAAACTAAATTATAATTTTATAATTTTCAAAATATTCTGAATTCGAAAAGAAAAATCGATAATAGCATATTATATAACCAGAATGAAAAAAGCAAATTACATAAGTAGAAAAATTACGGCAAGTTGCGTAATTCTACGAATGTGTAATTTGCTTATTCACTTAAGTAATGTGCTATACTTTATCTACGACTACACTTAATGAGATTTTTTTGAACAGCACATACAGGGAATTTTTCTTTTAAGTATAGATATCCCTATAATACGTTATATATTTTCAGACATTCGTTGTTTTTGTACAGCATTCGATGTGAAGCTTCTAACGAGTGTTTCCACTCCTTGATTGAGAATGAAGTAAGATTTCGAGTTTAGAAAAGCCTGAAAATTTGATTAACTAAATTTTCAGGCTTTTCTAAACTCGAAATTTGACTTTATGCGCTAGGTGCTTAAAACATTAAAATATTGTAAACTTTAAAACATACGGCTTTTGCACAGTAATAAACAGTATATTTTAAACTTCACAATATTTTAGTGTTTAGTACGCGTGGCGCATGAAGTAAAATTTCGAGTTTAGAAAAGCCTGAAAATTTGGTTTTTCTAAACTCGCAATTTTACTTCATGCTTAATCAAGGAGTGGAAACTCGTTCGAATTTAACAAGTTATATTTAAATACAGTGGTTAAACAATGTTAAAAAGTGATTCATTTACAATTATTTTTCTCTGTTATTTAATGCTAATACATTTTTATGTTCATTTTTTTATAAATGTATATAAATTCATAAATAATTCAAATAATGTCAATTGCAGAATTGATATGTTGAATAAAAACACTTTAAAGAAATACAATCAACTTTAGGCAACTGTAACTTTGCTTATAGTTATAGCTAATACATCAATTTTATTTTTTGCAGTCATAACAAACATCTCTCGATTTTATAAAAATTATAATAAATTATATTATAAATAATCGAATTGTAAGATTTTTATAAAATCAAGAGAAACTTTCTTTGTTTGTTTCTAAATTGAAACTTTAAATGGCTGCAATTATACAGTTTTGAAAAAAAATATAATTGATTTAAAAAAGGAAAACACTTAGTTAAATTTCACTTATATTAGTGAAATTTAACCAAGTGTTTTGCTTTTTTAAATCATAGTTAAATATGTTTCACCACATGAAAGATGAAAAACTTGTTCAAGATATAAATATTATTGACTGCAAAATATTATTTGTGAATTTTATCAAACTCTGAGACTTCGATAATTTTCTGCAATATTTAAAAAATTACACACATATCTCGATATTTGATAAAAGGTAAGTTTAAACTATAATAAGTTTAGTTACAGTCGACCGATTTTATTTTTTCTAACTTTAAACTAATGTTATTTTTCTAACCCAACCCTGTTTCCATCATGAATTTTTTAAATTAATTTTTTATTAGTGTTGTTACAAAAAACATGTTTACACTCGTCAATAGTTTGATTATACGTGACAAAGTGTCATTATTAATTTTAAATTTTTAAATTTTCTACACAAAACTACAATTTTGGCCAACCATGCTATTTCAGCACATTTCTGACAATTTATAGTTAAATAAAATTGAATTAGGTTAGATGACAGGTTGCGATGAAACTAATGTAATTTTTCTAACCTAACCCTGTTTCCATCATGACAATTCTTTATTAGTGGTGATACAAAAAATATTAACACTCGTCAATAGTTATTTGAACTAAGGATCATTGTGAAATTACTGTGTGTCAATTGATTATTGACCATTATGAAATGTTGTCTTAAAATCACTTAGACTTTTTATTGTGATAGTATTTCATTATTAAATGACAATTGTGACGGTAATTTCACTATTAAGACATGTTGATAGTATTTCATCATAGTCGACTGTTTTTTCACTATTATGGCATTTCTATAGTATTTCATCATTAAATGACTATTGTAACATTTCGATGGTAATTTCGCTATTATGGCATTTTAATAGTATTTCATCATTTAATGACTATTGTAACATTTTGACGGTAATTTCGCTATTATTATTTTTTTATTTTGATAGCATTTCATCATAGTTGACTATATTTTTACTATTATGGCATTTTGATATTATTTCATCATTAAATGACTATTGTAACATTTTGGCATTTTGATAGTATTTTATCATTGAATGACATTCTATTTTAACAATAGAGAACATTTCCCGTCAATAAAAAGACAATAAACTTATTAGGTCAATTTTCAATTGTTTAAATGATAAAACAAACGAGTGGCTTCCACTCCCAGACTAAGCATGAAGTAAAATTTCGAGTTTAGAAAAGCCTGAAAATTTGGCTCGGGCGCGTAGCGAAGCGGAGCGACCGAGCCAAATTAGGCTTTTCTAAACTCGAAATTTTACTTCATGCGCCACGCGTACAAAACGCTGATTTAATGTGAAATGGTCTATAACCAATTTACAAGTAAAATAAGTTTAGTATGTCAATCATCAGTTGTTTAGGTGATGGGGAAAGTGCTATGATAATAATATTAATAATAATAAGTCTTTATTGCCCAACAGGAAAATTACATCCCAATTACAAGACAATATGTAAAATAGATTAATTACATGGCCGTATGCGTGTATACATATACAAATAAACAAAAAACGAAAAATACAGATACGTGAAAATATTATGTTAAGTTATTTGCTCTTTCAAATGTGATAATAGAGATTTAATGTTGTCATAAAATATGTCGCAGGAATAAGGTAACGCATTATAAACACTACACATAATAAGTATTGGCGATGTAAGTTTATAGTTGGTTCTACATGGTGGTATACTAAACGAAAACTTTTGTCTGCTGCAAAAAGTTGGTATGCGCAACCGCACTTTGTAAAGAAGTTCAGGGGAGTCGATTGAATAGTGTAGTAATTTATACAAGAAAATGAATGATGTCTTTTGACGACGTAATTCAAGTGATTCAAAATTAAATGTGTTTAACAATGTATCATGATCAAATCCTCTAACCGGATATAGACCATTACGCTTATAAGATAGCATTTTTAGGAATTTTCGCTGTACACTTTCTATCATTTTAATTTGATTTTGTGATTGTGGATACCACACTAAAGCAGCATATTCGAGCTTAGAGCGCACATATGAATAAAATAGTTTTTTTAATACATTAATATTACTGAAGTCTGATGTACTGCGATAAATAAAACCTAGTGCTTTAAACGAATTTTTTACCACTGACTCAACATGATGATTAAAATTAAGATTGGAGTCGAAATAAACTCCAAGATCCTTAATGAGAGTAACATTTTCTAAGTAACAATTGTTAATTGAATAATTAAATTTGACAGGGTTGGATAATCTAGTGAACGTTAAATATTGGACACATCACTATTTTTTAATTAGATATTTTGAAAATATACATTTAATTTTATGCAACTAATTTCGCCTACGGTTAAATAATCTAATGGTTCATAACTGTTTTTTTTTTCTTTTCTAAAGGTAATAAAATTTTGAGTTCTATTTTTTGCATTTGTCTTCCCTGTCCTCTTTCCTTGGCTACGCTCCTGGACAGTGTATAATCAAATGGTTATATTATCAAACGATAATTACATAATTGATTATTTGAATTCGAATTAAATTGATAATTGAACATTCGCCCGAATAATTCCCCAATTATTTTTATAAATTATTATCTGAATTATTATTCGAGCAATCATTCAAGCAACCATTCAAGCGATCATACCAGTAATCATTCAAGTGATCTCGAAAGCAATCGTTCGAACAATATGAACGATAGCTCGAGATATCACTCAAATGATCGAGTAAATATTCGAGAAATCTCATCAATGATTGCTTAAGAGATTTCCCGAATGATTGCTTGAGTAATCGCTTGAATGGTTGCTGGTATGATCACACAATTGATAATTCAGATAATCATTTATAAAAAAATAAAAGAAATAATCTATCAAGAAGAAATATGTAGCTTAAAAGCTTAAACAAATTCAATTTAAATATGATATGAGTTAAGTGCTCATTTCAAGCGATCATACCAGTAATCATTCAAGTGATCTCGCAAGCAATCGTTCGAACAATATGAACGATAGCTCTAGATATCACTCAAATGATCGAGTAAATATTCGAGAAATCTCATCAATGATTGCTTAAGAGATTTCCCGAATGATTGCTTGAGTAATCGCTTGAATGGTTGCTGGTATGATCACACGAATGATAATTCAGATAATCATTTATAAAAATAAATGAAATAATCTATCAAGAAGAAATATGTAGCTTAAAAGCTTAAACAAATTCAATTTAAATATGATATGAATTAAGTGCTCATTTAAGTAAGCAATCAAGCGATCACTCGAGTAATCATTCGAGAGATCTCCCGAGCAATCTTTCAAGAAACTTGACTAATCATTTGAGAGATCTTCCTAGCAACTTTTAGAGCGATCACTCGAGCAATCATTCAAGAGTTCTGAGCAATCGTTCAAGTAATCTTTCGAGTAATCACTCGAGAGATTTTTTTAGCAATCCTAAGAGATCTTCCTAGCAACTTTTAGAGCGATCACTCGAGCAATCATTCAAGAGTTCTGAGCAATCGTTCAAGTAATCTTTCGAGTAATCACTCGAGAGATTTTTCTAGCAATCTTATGAGAGATCTCCTGAGCAATCTCTCGAGTAATCACTAGAGAGATCTTTCTAGCAACTTTTAGAGCGATCCCTCGAGCAATCATTCGAGAGATCTCCTGGGCAATCTTTCAAGTGATTTCTCATTTAATCACTCGAGAGATCTTTCTAGCAACCATTACAGCGATCACTCGAGCAATCATTTGAGAGAACTCCTGAGCAATCTTTTAAGTGATCTCTGAAGTAATCACTCGGGAGATCTTTCTAGCAACCGTTAGAGCGACCACTCAAGCAATCATTTGAGAGATCTCCTGAGCAATCTTTCAAGTGATCTCCAAAGCAATCACTAGAAAGATCTTTTTAGCAACCTTTAGAGCCATTTCTCGAGCAATCAGTCGACAGATCTCCCGAGCAATCTTTCGAATGATCTCTCCAGTATTCACTAGAGAGTTCTTTCTAGCTATCTTTAGAGCGATCACTCCAGCAATCATTTGAGAGATCTCCTGGGCAATCTTTTAAGTGATCTCTCGAGTAATTACTCGGGAGATCTTTCTAGCAACCTTTAAAGCGATCACTCGAGCAATCATTCGAGAGATCTCCTGAGCAATATCTCTAAAGTATTCACTAGAAAGATCTTTCTGGCAACCTTTAGAGTCATCACCCGAGCAATCTTTCAAGTGATCTCGCGAGTAATCACTAGAGCGATCTTTCTAGCAACTTTTAGAGCCATCACTCGAGCAATCATTCGAGAGATCTCCCGAGGAATCTTTCGTGATCTCTCAAGTAATAACTAGAGATCTTTCTAGCAACCTTTAGAGCGATCACTCGAGCAATCATTTGAGAGATCTCCTGAGCAATCTTTCAAGTGATTTCTACAGCAATTACTGGAAAGATCGTTCTAGCAACCTTTAGAGCCATCACTCGAGCAATCATTAGTGAGATCTCTCGAGCAATCTTTCATGTGATCTCTCGAGTAATCACTAGAGAGATTTTTCTAGCAACCTTTAGGGTGATCACTCGATCAATTATTCGAGAGATCTCCCGGGCAAATTTTCAAGAGATCTCTCGAGTGACGACTCGTGAGATCTTTCTAGCAACCTTTAGAGCGATTACTCAAGCAATTTTTTCACAGATTGAAGCTTAAGTAGTGGTCAATAAAAAAATATAGTGGAATTAAACATAGTGAAACCTTTCTATTTATAATTTGAATTAAATTTTATTTATTGAGAAACACAACCAAGTGAGAGTTATTTTATGTAATAATCAAAGAAAAACAATTAAACGGCTTAATTGTAATTAAACTTCAAATAAATTACGTTTTCAAATATAATGGAAAATGTAATTTATTTAAAATGTAAACTGCACAAATTGCAACTCTATTTTATTACTAGATGTTTTTAAATATCCATATCTGATAAAATAAATAGTCAAGTATCTTGAATAATTATAGTAATGTTTATATGTGTTTTTAGTAAATATATAATGGATGTATGTGTCGGAATGCTGTATTTTTATATAGAAATAGGTATGAAAATACAGCATTTCAACACATACAGGGAATTTTTCTATCGGATATACGTATACCAATTTTTTTGAGAGATCTCTCGAGCCATCTTTCAAGTGATCTCTTCAGTAATCACTAGAGAAATTTTTCTAGCAACCTTAAGATCTTCTGAGGTATCTTTCAAATTATCTCTCGAGTAATCACTCGACAGATCTTTCTAGCAACCTTTAGAGCGATCACTCAAGCAATCATTCGAGAGATCTCCTAAACAATCTTTCAAGTGATCATTCGAGAGATGTTTCTAGCAACCTTTCGAAGGATCAAGCGATTTTTCTAGCAACCTTTCGAAGGATCAAGCACTTTAGTGAAGATCTCAAGATATTCGGTTATTATTATAATCGAACGAATCGCTTATTTTCATTCAAATGATCGCATCACCACCACTCTTGGATATAACATTGAATGAAATACTGACTATATTAGAATACCCGGGTGATCAAAGAAGAAAACGTGTATGAATTTAAAACAGACGACAACAAATTAATTCATGTCTGTAGTAAAATTTGTAAACAATGTCTCGAAAACGACGCGAGCTGAATATTTCAATAACCAAACACTACCGAATACGTTTTCTTGAGCACGCCGAGCGAACTTTTCAGTCATCACCAATAAAATTCGACCGTGATGTCAAGAGGGCCTCGACTCTTGACAATGAAACACTTTTCGCAAATGTGGGTCACCTACTTTTCTTGCCGCTATTGCACATCTCGCATATATCGATTAGCGAATTATTTTATATGTAAGGACAATAGAATGTGTAGCAATATCGCCGCGCGAATTTTCAGGGACATTCGCCTAATCGAAATGAATTTTCGCCCGCCCAATTTCGACCGAAGCGGAGCCAATTTGGATTTTCGCTTATATAATTTGTGTCACGGCGTATTGTTGATATACGACTTGATCTAGTTTTCACTTTTATGTCTCTGTGTGTTTTGTATACAATGAGGATGTTGTATATGGTATGCTGTGTGTGTGTGTACACAAGGATTTGCAGGTGATGAAAGTGAAAGTATTGAAAGTGATTTTTTTAATAAAAATATAAAAATCGAGAATATTGTCTGTTTTCTTAATTACTTATCAAAATTTAATCTAATTCTGGATATTTAATTGAAACACTTAGATTGTTTCACTAATTTGTGAAACAAACCTAGTGTTTTAACTAATTATCCAGAATTAGATTCAAAAATGTTAAGTGAGAAATTAATTAAATCAAAATTTAATGTTGATAAATGTACGTAATAAATTCTTAATTTGAAGCTTCTAACGAGTGTTTCCACTCCTTGGTTAAGCATGAAGTAAAATTTTCAGGCTTTTCTAAACTCGAAATTTTACTTCATGCGCCAGACGCCCTAAACACTGATTTATCGTGAAGTTAAAGTTATACCGCTTTAATATACTGTTTTAGGAGTATATTTTAAACTTCACTCAACATCAGTGTTTAATACGCGGGGCGCATGAAGTAAAATTTCGAGTTTAGAAAAGCCTGAAAATTTGGTTTGGTCGCGTAGCGCTACGCGCTACGTGACCAAACCAAATTTTCAGGCTTTTCTAAACTCGAAATTTTACTTCATGCTTAATCAGGGTGTGGAAACACTCGTTAAAGTATCGAATTATTTATTTATGTATTCTTGTTCTGTATGTTTATATTTATGTATTGGCCTTCCGTTAAATAAAGATTAAAAGCTTTAAATTAAACGCTTTTCAAAATATAAAAACGAATTAAAATTAATATCGACTTTCTTCAAAAATGTTTGTCTCATTGAGACAGGTCTCCAAATATTCATTGAAACAACTACTTCTTGAGCTAATACCCCGACAGATATTAAATTATACAATGAATATTTGAGTCACACGACAGCTTTACTGTTCTATGCACAATTTATGTGCAAAATAATCTAATTCTGGATATTTAATTGAAACACTTAGATTGTTTCACTAATTTGTGTAACAAACCTAGTGTTTCAATTAATTATCCAGAATTAGATTTAAAAATGTTTCACCACGGGTTAAGTGAGAAATTAATTAAATCAAAATTTAATGTTGATAAATGTACATAATAAATTCTTAATTTGAAGCTTCTAACGAGTGTTTCCACTCCTTGGTTAAACATGAAGTAAAATTTTCAGGCTTTTCTAAACTCGAAATTTTACTTCATGCGCCAGACGCCCTAAACCCTTATTTAACGTGAAGTTAAAGTTATACCGCTTTAATATACTGTTTTAGGAGTATATTTTAAACTTCACTCAACATCAGTGTTTAATACGCGTGGCGCATGAAGTAAAATTTCGAGTTTAGAAAAGCCTGAAAATTTGGTTTGGTCGCGTAGCGCTACGCGCTACGCGACCAAACCAAATTTTCAGGCTTTTCTAAACTCGAAATTTTACTTCATGCTTAATCAGGGTGTGGAAACACTCGTTAAAGTATCGAATTATTTATTTATGTATTTTTGTTCTGTACGTTTATATTTATGTATTGACCTTCCGTTAAATAAAGAGTAAAATATTAAAAGTGCGATTCTTCTCGCAATCTACAACAAGTTAGTCTTACAAAGACTATATCAAATACTCATTGAAACAACTACTTCCCGGGCTAATACCCCGACGGATATTGAATTATACAACAAGTGTTTGCTGTTACATACAGCAACCTACTGCAAATGTAACAATTTGGGTTAAATTATTCAGGCCATCTATAGATGCGTTTCGAGATTTATCTCTCATCAGTATAGCTTTGCCATTCCCTCTAATTAAAAGCTTTAAATTAAACGCTTTTTAAAATATAAAAACGAATTAAAATAATATTGACTTTCTGCATAAATGTTTGTCTCATTGAGACAGGTCTCTAAATATTCATTGGAACAACTACTTCTTGAGCTAATACCCCGACAGATATTAAATTATACAATGAATATTTGAGTTACACGACAGCTTTGCTGTTCTATGCACAATTTATAAGCAAAATGCAACATCAGGTCAAATTATTCTCTCACCAAACTAAATGAATTAACAGAAAATTGAAATAAATTGAAAAAATTACAGGGAATAATTATAAATTGTCTTAAGCCATCTATAGACGCGTTTCGAGATTTATTTTATTTTTTGCAGAAAGTCGATATTAATTTAAATTCGTTTTTATATTTTGTAAATATTCTGCAAACTATTGATAAACGCAATTTTTCTTTATGTTAAATTTTCTTTATGCTAAACGCGTTTCCAAAACAACGTATGCATCAAGATATGTACACTTGAAAGAATAATTTCCTGTACAATTTATAATATTGATTGGGCTCTCCCTAAAAGAAAACCCTGGCTGTGCCACTGCCTACAAACAATAACTTTAATAATCCTGAACATTGAACAATTAATTTGAATAAACTTAACATGTTTTAAATAATATGATTAATAACTATAAATTAATTCATACAGTAGACAGTGGAGAGAAAGAGTATATAACAATAAATTAACATAATAAACTTAATAATGAGGATTCGCCTAAACGCAATAATTATGCAACTTACGTAAAACTATTAGCATTGAATGTGCTATTTCTTTTGGCAAAGATAATGATATTGCAAAATCAGCCCACCTATAGATTACGCAAATACTATTTGTGACGAAAATTTGCATATTATTTAGATGTGTTGTGTTTATATTACGCCTCCTGACCCTGAAAACTTTCTTCTCTCATTTACTCTTCAAGAGATTGAGAATAAATAAAGATGACATGAATCTCATACATATTTGATCGTTTATAAGTACAGAATTCATTAAGTATTTCTTTAAAGTATTTGAAATGCGTATTTCTTCCTTTACTATTTTTAATTTAAAAAAAACTATAGGGGGATTTTTTTTTAGGTAGCGTATACATCAGGATATGTACGCTGTAAATATTAAAGCATTCGCTTATTTTGTCAAAGCGTTCAATTTTATGCTTCTAACGAGGGTTTCCACTCCCTGATTAAGCATGAAGTAAAATTTCGAGTTTAGAAAAGCCTGAAAATTTGGTTTGGCCGCTCCGCGAAGCGGAGCGGCCAAACCAAATTTTCAGGCTTTTCTAAACTCGAAATTTTACTTCATGCGCCACGCGTATAAATCACTGAAATATTATAAGGTTTTAAATATACAGCTTAAGTTCAATAAATTGTAAAAATATTTATTTCGTCTAACCAAATATTGCACTTTCAAAATTTAGGCAATTTTCTTTGGAATATGTAAAGATAATTAAATCATTAACAATTATTTGATCGAAAATGCGTTTTACAGAGAAGAATATTTGCAAAATTTAAAATTTTAATTTTCTTATTTATTTTTTTATCGATTTAACTTAACACATTTTATTTATATAACCAGTTTATTGCATTTTTTAATTTTTGTGTTTATTTGTAATGCTATTCGTTATCGTTATCATTTATTTATTTATTATATTCTATTATTTATTTCGCCATTACTTTCAGATGTTCTTTTGTACATATTTATAATAATTTTAATTTAAACATTGACTGTGATAACAATATTCCTGGTAATTAGAACTAAATATTTTATTACTCCTGCTGTGTCGGTGTAAGTCCTT
This sequence comes from Philonthus cognatus, assembly GCA_932526585.2. NCBI lineage: Eukaryota > Metazoa > Arthropoda > Insecta > Coleoptera > Staphylinidae > Philonthus > Philonthus cognatus. The sequence goes on along the minus strand of OW052247.1, from coordinate 47,661,363 downwards.
TATTAATGTTAATATTTTTAGTTTTAAGCTATTCATTGTAGTTTCATAGTATAATTATATTGACCTGTGTATCACACTTGAATTTGATGAACACTAATAAATTTTAAAAAATAAAAAAAGAAAGAAAAAAATCGAAACTAAATTGTTCCATACGATTGAATTTTGTAAGACATGGTTACATGAAATAAAAATTTGTAACACTTATTAACGTGCTTAAATATTTCGAACTTCACTTTAAATCAGTGGTTTATACGCGTGGCGCATGAAGTAAAATTTCAAATTTAGAAAAGCCTGAAAATTTCGATTTGCCGGGGCGCGACTCGCTTCGCTCGCGCGCCCCGTCCAATCCAAATTCTCAGACTTTTCTAAACTCGAAATTTTACTTCATGCTTAAACTTGGAGTGGAAACCCTCTTTCAAAGCTTTAAATTAAACGCTTTTATAAAATTAACGAATGCTTGAATATTTACAACGTATACATATCGCTGCTTTGCTTTGATAATGTCACAAGTGAAATTTGTTAATTTTTGAAGAGGAGCCTGCAAAAGTTTACAAGACACTTTTATTCAAATATTGAAATCTATATCCTTACTCGATTTATCTTATTTCCTGCACGTATTTTTATCTGTGTCTCTTAAAGCTGTATTCATTAAATAACTGTATTGAAAAATAAATACTATTTTTACTTGCACCACTATTAAAGTAAAGCAGCGATGTGTATACATAAAAGAAAACATTTCTGTATGCATTTCAATTTATTCTTTGACAAACCCATTCGATTAAACTTCATCAAGATTTAATATCATATTCTTTAATCATGGTCATTTAATGACATTTTCTCAAATTTAAAACTCCTTGCATTTCGCAAATCATCAAACTTGTCTTAACATACTGAAGTATTTTTCAATTAAATTTAAACCTGTTGGAATTTTATGTATTCGTACGGTTTAAAAAATAGTTGGAATATAATATTTCATCCTTCAATGGCGCTGACAAGGTATCTACGCATTTTAAACAACAAAACAAGGTTACTATCAATGCCGAATGTTGTTTATAATGTGCGATATAGTTAGTGAAAAAAAACGTTAATTGAAAATTAGTTTACTGGATGATTAAGCTTGAAATAAACTAAGTTTTTGCATGTTTTTGGTAGGTAATTATTTGCACATTTATTTTAATTATTTTCCCAGAATTTTATTTTGTATAACAATAAATCAATTGTTACACAAATTATACAGAAATAATTTTGTTTTGTTGAAAAAATACAAACACTTCCTAGATTAAAATTAATTTTACTAAATATTTGTATCTGTGACCTCGCCAAAAAGGCTTAGTTTATGCATCGATTAGTATAAGTCATAGGTTCTCAAGGTGGGCGATAACGCCCCTCTGTGGGCGTTTGAAACTTTCATGGGGGCAGTAGAAAACCCAGACAATATTAGGAGTATAATATTACACGTTTAAATATAATCGTGTACCCGACGCCCTAAGGGGCAACAAGGGATAGCAGAAGAAGAAGAAGAAGAAATATAATCGTGCAAATAGCTGTTTCAGATTCGCGACAGATGCTAAGTAAAAAAAAAATGGGGAGTTCTAGAAAAACAAATATTCTCAAAGTGGGCGGTGGGTAAAATAAGGTTGAGAACCTATGGTGTAAGTGAAGCTCTACTTCTAAGCACTAGTGCTTAATTCACCAATATATTTCAAATAGGAGTTACAGTTTGAAACAATTTCTATTATTTGTCATTCATTAGAGTTCAGCAGCCACTAACCTGTGAACCAAACACAGTTTAGAAAAATGCAAAACACATTTTATTGTAGAAAATACTGGTCATGGATTACATTTTATAAGCAACTTGTGTATGAAGAGCTTTTAGGCAGTTCATGCGATTAGGACGCTTAATCTTCTAACGGCTCGTGCCCTAAACTCGAAAATCGGGCGCAAAAGCCGTACTTTACACACTAGATAGATAAATAACTATTTTAAACTCACCTACCCGAAAGTAACGTGTTTAACTTACTGTTTTGACAACATGATTTCCATTTATTTAATTTTATTTATTTATTTAATTATAGAACTTAATCTTTGTTTTTATTATTTATAAAAATATAATAAAAATATTTTGTTTTAGTAATTTGAATGATTTTTTAAATGCAACATAAATTCTGTTTTATTTTTTGTTAACTTTGTGCTTCTGCGATCTGCGTTCTTTTATTTTATAATAAGAAAATAGTAAAATCTTCTGTATTAATAAGTTTTTATGATTTTCTACATGCAACATAAAATATGTTTTTTTTTTAATTTTCTGATATAATTTTAATTAACGTTATTTAGCTCCTGTAGTTTTGCTTCCAGAAAAATAAAGTTTATCTAACCGTAAATGGCCGGCACAGAGGAATGCTCATTTTATCGAGTTGTGGAGTGATAAACCTAAGTAGGGGATTTCCTAAATACATTATGAATTTCTCTATATTTTTTATTATTCGTTAACTTTGTGCGCCTTTCGTTTATTTATACCTACACAAAAATAAACGGCTCGTGCCCTAAACTCAAAAATCGGGCACAAAAGTAGGGCTTTTATGCCCGATTTTCATACAGTAGATCAGTGATGGGGAAACTACGGCCCGCGGGCCAAGTCCGGCCCGCGGAAAGGTTTAATCCGGCCCGTTTAAGAGTGCCCTTGTGAGAATGTTGAACGCGTTCTTACTTCGTAATGTGACGACCCGCATAAAAACTACCTACCTACGATTAAGCATTATTCTTTGGCCCGCTACGATTGTCTGGTTATTACAAATGGCCCGTCTTAAAAAAAGTTTCCCTACCACTGCACTAGATAGATAAATAACTACTTTAAACTCATCTTCCCGAAAGTGACGTTTAACTCACTGTTTTGACAACAGGAAATCATTTATTTATTAAATTATTGAACTCAATCTTCATTTTCATTATTTATAAAAATATAACGAAATTGTTTTGTTTTGATAATTTTAATGATTTTATAATGCAACATGAATTCTCTGTTTTATTTTTTTTCTCAACTTTATGCTTCTGCGATCTGCGTTCTTATGTTTTATACTTTGCTACAAAAATCGTAAAATCTCCTGAATTAATAAGTTTTTGTGATTTTCTAAATGCACCATAAAGTATGTTTTTTTTGTAATTTTAATTTCTTCAATTAATATTTTATCTTCAATTAATATTTTATCTGGCACTTGGTAAAACATATTGCAATATGTAAAATTATTTAAATTAAAAACACTTGCTATTGTTTTACAAATTAAAATTTTATTCCGACTAGTTTCGGTTTGTTAGACCACATTCTTATAAAAATTGTCGAATAAACCGAAACTAGTCGGAATAAAGTTTTAATTTGTAAAACAATACCAAGTGATTTAAATTTAAATAACTTTACATGTTATAATTTTGATTACCTTTATTAAGCTCCTGTAATTTTGCTTACAGAAAAATAAAGTTTATGTAACCGTAAATAGCCGGCACAGAGGAATGCTTATTTTATCGAGTTGTGGAGTGAAAAATGTAAGTAGGGGATTTCTTAAATGCATCATGAATATCTTTATATTTTTTATTATTCGTTAACTTTGTGCGCCTCTCGTTTAATTATTTGCTAAGGAATTTTATTTACACACTCACAAAAATAAAGCACGTTCTTTCGTTTTACGAAAGAACGCGTTATTTATGTCCCACAGAAAGTCATAAAATCTTCTGTATTTCTTTTTTTTGATTTTTTAAATGCAACATAAATGAACAGTATATCAATTTCCTTTTTAGTTGACTTTACTAAACACCGAAATAAAGCTTATGTAATTGCTACCTAGATCTTCTTAGAGGAATGCTCATTTTATCTAGTTATAAACTGAAAAACATATGTACGGAATTTTTTAAATGCAACATAATTTCTCTGTTTTTTTTTTTAATCATTTTTGTTAACTTTGTGCGCCTACTATTTATTTCCGTGTGTAGAAACTTTATTTATACTTACATAAAAATAAAGCTATTCTTTCGTTTTATAATTTCCCAAACAAAGTTATAAAATCTTCTGTATTATTATTTGTTTACAAGATTTTTCAAATGCAACATAAAGTAACACTTTTTTTCTTCTTTTATAATGTTACCTAACTTTATTACGATCCTGTGTTTGTTTTTTTTTTAAGTTGAGGAATTTTAATTAGGCTACCTAGAAAAAGTGTTAGTTAATGTTCCATTTAAAAAATTATAAAAAATAGTAATACAAAAGATTTTATAACTTTGTTTGGGAAATTATAAAACGAAAGAACATGCTTCATTTTTATGTAAGTATAAATAAAATTCCATAATACAGAAATATGTGTCAGGCGCACAGAGTTAACGAAAATAATGGAAAAAAAAACAGAGAATGTTTGTTGCAATTGAAAAATCCCGTACATACATTTATCAGTCCACAACTAGATAAAATGAGCATTCCTATAAGAATATAGGAATGCTCATTTTATCTAGTTGTGGACTGATAAATGTATGTATGAGCATTCCTATAAGAATATAGGAATGCTCATTTTATCTAGTTGTGGACTGATAAATGTATGTACGGGATTTATCAATTGCAACAAACATTCTCTGTTTTTTTTTTTTCATTATTTTCGTTAACTCTGTGCGCCTGACACATATTTCTGTATTAAGGAATTTTATTTATACTTACATAAAAATGAAGCATGTTCTTTCGTTTTATAATTTCCCAAACAAAGTTATAAAATCTTTTGTATTACTATTTTTTATAATTTTTTAAATGGAACATTAACTAACACTTTTTCAACTTACTTTTATAATGTTACCTAACTTTATTACGATCCTGTATTTGCTTTTTTTTCAGTTGAGGAATTTCAATTGGGCTTGCACAAAAATAAAACCTATGTAGTAGTGACCACCTAGACCTTCTAAGCCGGCTCATTTTATCGTATTGTGGACTGAAAAACGTAAGTATGGGCCCAAATTACTTCTTGAGAATGTTGCCTAAGTCATTTGGGGCTTCTCAAAGGGTACACGCTCGTTTTGTTGATAGCTGTGAAAAAATCCAAATTTATCGGATTCCTATCGTTTTAATTCTCGTGCTCATATCCACCTCGTAAAAAAATTACGTTTTGTTCATTTAAAAAAAGATTGTATAATCCTAATGCATGAACAGATTTCTTATATTCGGCGGGTAAATTATGTTCCCGCACTTGGTTCGTAAATAACGATTTTTAAAACATTCGAGCATGTTTCTTTGGGATATGACAGAAAAATTAAAAGAAAAAATCCGAAAGCAAATTCCACCCGACGCTTGAATTCTGGAAGATGCAGTTATACAAAATAAATATTTGTACAATATATTTATTATCGTGAGATTAAACTTAAGCAGTATATCGTTGATTGTTGAGGCATTTAAGTGTTGAAAATCCATATTATTTTACTTATTTTAAAGAAAAAACTCGTTGATTTTTAAAAATAAAAAAATTGAAATTTTTGAAAACCAATGATTTTTTCTTTAAAATAAGTAAATTTAAGCAGTATATTTTAAACTTCACTTTAAATATGTGTTTTATTCGCGTGGCGCATGAAGTAAAATTTCTACTTTAGGAAAGCTTAATAAAGGAGTGGAATCACTCATTAGAAGTGAAAATTGACGCTTTTATAAAAAAAGAATTTCTGCAAATTTATATTTATGTATACTTAAATGAAAAACTCCCCGTATGTTTAAGTATATCTGCAGCCCCACTAATAAAAATTGGCTCGTGGGATTTTTTATTAGTGAGGCTGCAGATATACTTAAACATATGAGTATATCTGCAGCATTCATTTAAGTATACATAAACATAAATTTGCAGAAATTCGTTAATTTTATAAAAGCGTCATGAATAACTAACCTAACCTAACCTAACCTAACCTAACATATTTTACACTGTGTTTGAAAGAACTAAGTAAAACTATACTGATTATATTGTTTCATATTTCTTAGCAAACATTCAGATATTGATATCATTAACAAAATGAAAGAGCAAACTTTTCTTTCTGGGACTCTATTGATTTATTTTATTTAATAATATTATACACAAAACATTCACCGATTTCTCATCTACCCAGACTTATTTACACCAACAAAGATAATACATCATACACATACTTTCTACCATTTACCAGTTATCAATTTTCCACAGTCAATGCTCTCTCCCACACGTAGAAAAATCCGCGTCACTTTCAAATATGGCCTATACGTTACACGAGTGGATATTCATTTCACCTGAAACGAAAAACCGCAAAGGAAAATATTGCAGCAGGTAATTCGATAGTAAATTTATTTCAGCATTTTTCCGAACACCAATTCGAAAAACTTATCTCGCTGCATTTCCTCAATGTGCACGCACACAGCCAGGCACGCACTTTCTCCGACTATGTATGTAATTCCTTTTGGAAATTTCATAAGGATTTTCCAATTGCGTAACGGAATTGGAGACATTCTTGAAATTATTTGTGTGCAGAGAAATTAAGAAAAAACTTGCGGTGATTTTTGCAATTTGTATTAAAACTGGTTTAGTTTAGAAAAAAGGTGATTTCGTATAATGAGTGTAGTCAATCAGTCAATATTATCATTTCCAATGTTACGACAAAGAGAAACAAACATAAGAAATTTGGAAGATTGTTAAGAAATGAATTGACATTGTTCTAACATTAGAAAAACGAAAATGAAATTGATTAGCGAAATTCATTAAATCATTGTTTTTTTTTCAAAATTAAATAAATAAATACAGTCAAAATCGTTTATAATGATGCCGGCTATAATGTACAATCTGATATAACGAACAAAATAGTCGCTCCGTAGAATAATGTATACAAAAAAAACATTGATGTTGCTTACAACGAACACATGGGTTAGAACAAACAACTTTCAAGGAATAGTGGCTGTTGAAATTATTAGTTACAGTGTACAATTCATCACATCTTTTTATGAAATGAAAACAAATGACTTTACATATTTGTAAGATCAGCGGTAAAATAATATCTTAAAAATCACCAAATTTTACACAAGGATTATCATTTTAAGTATGCCTACATATTCAAACCCAAATTGCTCAAATATTAAAAGCGTAAGATTTGGTGAAACGCAATAAACATTTGTAAAATTTATTAATGTGAGAATAAACATAAAATAAAGTTAAATATATTTTGAGCTTCACTTGAAATCAGTGTTTTAAACGCGTGGCGCATGAAGTAAAATTTCGAGTTTAGAAAAGCCTGAAAATTTGGATTTGCCAGGGCGCGACTCGCTTCGCTCGCACGCCCCGGCAAATCCAAATTTTCAGGCTTTTCTAAACTCGAAATTTTACTTCATGCTTAGTCTGGGAGTGGAAACCCTCGTTAAACAATCAATCAGACTATCAATAAAAAAATACGCTTATAAAATAAATATATCAAATCAAATTTTAACTTTGCTTTGATATTTTGGAATATCGAGCAAAGATATTAAAATTTTAATTATGGCCAATCTAAGCTTATTAATTTCTGTACAGATTCTATAAATGTTATGTTGATTTTTTACAATTGTTTCAAAGAAAACGTTCTCCTATAATCGTTGATTTTATTGAATAATTTTAACTTTGGCTTAATAATATAAGATGCGTTGAAATTATTTATTTTCTTAAGAATTTAAAGTTTCTAACAAATGTTTCCAAACCCGGATTAAGCATGAAGTAAAATTTCGAGTATGTAGGTTATTCGTATACGTGATTCGAATTCTCTTTTTGATGAATCGCCCCAGCCCTAATAGCTACTTATTAAAAACCAAATTGATATAAATTTCAAAACTCCTCATTTCGCAAAAAAAATATATAATCACCTGTCAACATAGTCTCCAAATACTTCTTACAACATCCAGATTAAGAGGAGAGTCTCTTATCCAATCGAATCGTTCCGAACTCGTTCTTGACATCTTTTAGAAACCCTCTCTGCACGCCCAAAATTTGTTCGCGAAAAAACACACACACATAACAAACACTAATTCAAAATGTTACGCACGATCGTTACGACAAAGTCAAGGCCCGTATTACATTAGGCATTTGCCACTTACATAAAATGTAGTGCCAATGTCAGAGCCCGTGGCGGGTAGACGTTAGATTTTTGGTCGTTCTCTTCTCGAAATTCGGACGGGAATGTGTGTCAAGGAAGCGATCACCTAAAAACATAACCGACTATGACGAGATATTGTTGTGACGGTCGTGAATAATTATTGTACGCTCATAATTATCTAATAGAAAAAAAATAACACCAAAACTAACATTATTTAAGACCTGACATGGTAACCAACCATTGAAATAATATTAATACTATTAAAGGAACGATTCTTATTGCAATCTATAGCTAATTTGTTTTACAAAGACTAATACAAACATTCATTGAAATAACTAGGTAGATAAAAAAGAGATAACATAAAAATGTTATTAATAACACAGTGCGACACAAAAAAATGTGAAAACAAAAATAAAAAAATTGCGTGAAAGAAAAAATACATCTGTTTCTTTGATATTAGGTCATTTAAGGATTTGATCAAGGGTTACAGTGTCTAATTTTTTTTTTCAATTTTGGGTGATCTTTTTGAGAAAAAACTTATTGGTATATATCCAATACCAATAAGAAGTTTTTCATCAAAAAGATCACCTAAAATTGAAAATCTAATCGAATTAAATGTATTTAACTTCCGTCACGTAAAAATGCGTGTCTGATTGCCAATCTGATCTTTATATAGGCTATTTTAGGTGATCTTTTTGATAAAAAAAACTTCTTTTTGGTATATATCCAAGTTTCGAAACTTCAGATCTCAATAAAACCCTCAAATGACCTAATATCGCAAAAACAGTTAGATGATTTTTTTCTTTCGCACAAATTTTTAATTTTTGTTTTTAGATTTCAATTCAGAAAAAAAAATTAATATATCGTAATGTGTAATAATTAAATTTGTATTTGTTGTATACAATACAAATATAACATAATATGTATTCTTAAAATTAAATATTAACTATAGGGTTATCCACTATTGGTCTTTTTAGCCAAGTGTTATTATTTTATAAGATATCACTAACATGTTTTCTTAATTAATATGTTATTGTGGTAACATTTTTTTAAAGAAGTACTAATCACTAATTAAAGTTAGTCTGTTGTATTACAAATGGGCATTAAAGATTTATTTTTAATAATTGATCTACAATTCTCACATTTGTTTTTATTTATAATTAGCAATCACTGAAGTTTCGTTTTATGGCAAAAATATCGAAAATAAAAGTTTTTCCTACAGCCGGCACGCAGGCCTACTTGTCCAGTAGAAAGTGAGGAAAGTACACGACTTTCGCTTTCGTAGTCGTTAGAAACCATAAAAATGTGCCTGAGATACGTACGCTTGCGTATTCAAATTTATGTGTGCGCTTACTTACTTATCAATGCAATTATTTTTTTAAACAGGATTTAATGCATTCTTACTTATTCTAACACCTCATTCAATAGGCAATTAAACTCACAAATCTGCAATTACATGGAGATAAATTGAAATACTCGTATTTTTAACTAAGGTAATCTCAGAACTGCAGTTCAAATACAGCCAAATGCAGTTTATAGCGAACTTCAAGGGGCCGGCGATATTTGTACGTTGTAACCGGTGTTCTCTTTAAGCAGTAGTATCGGTTATAGCGATGCTATACTGATATATATATATATATATATATATATATATATATATATATATATATATATATATAAAATTAAATTTTTTTTAAAGTTCACATGATTTTTAGACAGATTATGCTTGTTTTCTGTATTGGTTAATAAAAAACCGGATATATATTAGCTAATTTCTAAGAGAAAATAGTTATTTATAATCATTAAATCTGTGTACATTCTGGGTATATTTTTAGTGTTCTGTTTTGTGTAATCGAATTTTAAAAGTTTATGCATACCTTAAATATTATTGAACAAAGTCTATTTTTTCAAGTCCACATCTGTGGAGTTTATCTGTGTGACTAATTGTGACTAATTAATCATTTGCCTAAAAAATTACATTGTGATACCATTTTATTTTTATAAAGTTAAACAAATCGCTTTTTTGAATTTTGGTTGTATGTGATCTGATTGTTTGCCTAATTAAATAAAACGAGCTCTAACTTTATAAACACGTTCATTTTGAAACTTATAATCAGCCTATCCACTCCTTGATTAAGCATGAAGCAAAATTTCGAGTTTAGAAAAGCCTGAATATTTCTCCTTGTTTAGCAGCTTTGTTTGTATCTTGATTAAGCAGTTTATTTTTTAATACTAATTCCTCAGTATATTTTTTTTAATTTCACAATACTTTAGTGTTTTATTCGCGGAGCGACCATACCATATTTTAAGGCTTTTCTAAGCTTAAAATTTTACTTCATACTTCAATTTCAATTTTTGACCTATTTTATGAAGATGCGTTGAGATAATTAATTTTCTTAGGTATTTGAAGCTTCTAACGAGTATTTCTAATCCCAGATTAAGCATGAAGTAAAATGTCGAGTTTAGAAATGCCTCAAAATTTGGTTTGGTCCTAAGCATGAAGTAAAATTTTGAGTTTAGAAAAGCCTAAAAATTTGGATTTGCCGGGGCGCGCGAGCGAAGGGAGTCGCGCCCTGGCAAATTTAAATTTTCAGGCTTTTCTAAACTAGAAATTGTACTTCATGCGCCACGCGTATAAAACACAATTTAAAATATATTCAACTCGATTTTATGTTTAATTTTAATCTCACATTAATAAATTTTACAAATGTTTATTGCGTCTAACCAAATCTTACGCTTTATCCTTTTAAGTAATCAATATAGTTTTTGAATACTGATTCAGCAATATAGTTTTTTTATTGCAAAATATTTCAGTGTTTTATACGCTTGGAGCATGAAGTAAAATTTCGAGTTTAGAAAAGCCTGAAAATTTGAATTTGCCAGGGCGCGACTCCCTTCGCTCGCGCGCCCCGGCAAATCCAAATTTTTAGGCTTTTCTAAACTCAAAATTTTACTTCATGCTTAGGACCAAACCAAATTTTGAGGCATTTCTAAACTCGACATTTTACTTCATGCTTAATCTGGGATTAGAAATACTCGTTAGAAGCTTCAAATACCTAAGAAAATTAATTATCTCAACGCATCTTCATAAAATAGGTCAAAAGTAAAAATTATGCAATAAAATCAACGATTTTAGGGGAACGTTTTCTTTGAAAGAATTGTAAAAAATTAACGGATTAGTAAATCAACATAAAGCTCATAGAATCTACACAAAAATTGATAAACTTTGATTGGTCATAATTGAAATTTAAATATCTTAGCTTGATTTTTCAATATATCAAATCAATGTTAACATTTTATTTAACATATATTTATTTTCTCAGAATATTTTTTTTAAATCAAATTATATTTATTCACTCCCAGACTAAGCATGAAGTAAAATTTTGAGTTTAGAAAAGTCTGAAAATTTGGATTGGCCGGGGCGCGTGAGCGTCTGTTTTATTTAATTTTAGCATATAATTTAAAAAAATTAATAAAAATAATGCAATTATCATTTTGATAGTTTTAGAAATGCATATTTAAAATATATTTTTTCCCACTCTTCAAAATTGAAGCCAATTTGAAATGCTGTTCCGATCGTTCTATAAATACACTTCGTTTAAGGTACGCAACTTTTTGTAAGGGTGTTCACCTTTCCAGCCTTGTACAAAGATAACAACAATAACACTTAATGAGCTTCATTTATTATTGAAACGAAGTTCACATGGGTTCAATAATTTAGGGTTCATTCATGCAATATAGAAAAATCAATTTGTTGATATACACAAATACACTTTATGAATAGGCATATGAAATGAGATATATTCTGATTCTTTAATAATAAATAATCAAACTAACAAATAGATCCTGCAAAGTAAGATTCCACCAAACTGTATCTCGCTCATTCTAAGGGGGAATGAGCGTGTCCCGCAAGGTGTCCCGCAAGGCTCTATGCTATTCCCACTATTTTACAACATATTTTGCTATGGAATATTCAATCCCAACCCTTCCTACTTCAATCCAATGAAATACGCCCTCATCTTTGCTAATAACACTGCCCTTATCTTCCACGCTTCAACACTTCAATAATCCGAAAATCCTCTTTAAACGACTCCTAATTTCATACAAAAATGGTGCAAAAAATGGAGAATACAATTAAATCCTTCCAAAACCAAATTATTCATCCCCAACCATAAAATCACTCCACGATCTCCTCCAATAGTAATCAATAATACCACAATTCTTCCCTCCTATTCCTATAAATACCTAGGCATCGAATTTGAATCAAAACTTTCAGCAATTCATTTGTTTTGTTCATCAAGACAGTTCACAAGCCTAGCACTCAACTATATTTTTTTCAAATAAATTGGATTCAAAACAGGGCAGAAAGTCATCTGGTCGATAGCCCAGACAGACTAACTCTATATTGTATATACATAAATACATGTATATATGTATTATTTGTATTGTAATTGTCTGAATAAAGATATTCTATGTATATAAATAATAAAAAACAAAAGGAACATGTTAGTAGTCATATTTTAAATTAATTATTTACATTAAAACTAATCCAGATTACTTTAACAAATGAAATAATAACCTAATAGCATCTTTTGAAGTTACTTCTCATCAATGAAAATATATCTAAAATGTTGAAATCTTATTAAAAATGCAAAAGAAAATATTTTATGTAATTATAAAGCATAAATAATGCCTTCTAAACAATATCAAACACTTTTTAGCGCTTACAGAATTATTTTACAGTAATTAATTAGATTTCACTTTCTCTATTCATCTCCAAACTTAAAGGCATTAAGTTTATTCTAATATTTTGAGTTTATTTTATTTTCGGGATTAAACAGCATATTTGTTTAATAGCCATTTTTTATAATCTGGACATTTAAAGAAACTACTAAATGTATCCAACCTTTTGGACTGTACTGTACATATCTAAATATCCGATTTTTCACCATATAAAACATTTGACTTTTTGCAATATTTGCAATACCATAGAGTAAGGAATTATTATTGTTATTAATTGTGACAACATTGATTTTTTTAATAACCCTAAAGTCGGTTTACAAGTTAAATTTATAAACTATGAGACTTTGATGACAAAAGTGTTGGACCATATCATCAAATTATTTTGTAAACGTACAATTGAATAAAGTTGTATTTTTTTTTTCAAACAGTGCAAAACGTAATTGATTTATTGTTGAGAAGCAGCGGTCGCAAATGGAAAGAACAAAGAGCGCGATATAAATCTAAAACCTGAACGGACTCAGAGATGTATCTTCGTAAAAGATAATTCATTCCTTATAGCATGCGGCCTCCTACTACAAGATCATACATAGATTAATTGTTATCTTGATGTTAAGAGATACGTCCGGTAGTATCTTGCATGATAAATCATATAAGTGTACATTCACAAAATTCCAGATCCCTATATTTTACAACAGGATTAATTAATATTAAATTACAAATAAGTATAAAATACAACTATGTTAGATAAAAAAAATAAAAACAAATTTTTAAAATTAAGGAACAAAATCTAGAAAGAAATTTCGGATTTGTATATACAGAAATACAAACAAAATAATCTTTGATTTGGAAAATAAAAAAAACATCGTACAGAGTATCCACAGATTTATTCTCAACATGGGGCATGTATGACCATCTTTTGTAACTCCTTATTATATCTTTGTTTTATGTATAGTCTAAATATTTTTTAAGGCGTTCTGTTTTTATTAAATAATGATTATAAATGATCATTTTTATTTATTATCAATTACAATAAATAAATTATATATTATATATTATTTATTAATAACTATCTATTATTTATATATATTATATATATATATATATATATTATATGTATATTATTTAATAATAATACGTAATTCCAGAACAAATAAAGTCTCCACAATTGTTCTAAATGAATGTAATCCATTTTAAAACCAATTTAGCGTTTTATTTATCCACACTTAAAACAATCACTTAATTCATTTCAAAACTTTCACTGTAAAATCCCACTGAATTAATTTGTTAACAATCGAATTGTAATTCCTTAGCAATTTACGTATGCGTGGCATTCTAAATTTAATTTTAGAAAGAAAAAAAAATGTATTGTTTATGTACAATCACGTTGTTTGTTGAGTAAAGTGAATCGGTTATGATCTTTTATGACCATAATAGTAATTGCACCTTCAGATGTAATGTAAAAATAATTTCGAGCAGCAACCTTGCTGAAATTCTCCTCGTCTGTTCGACCTCATGTAGAAGGTTAGAATCCTTGACGACCTCCAATCTGATCTTTTGCGTGCTTAATAAATACAATTTAAAGGATGTATTTATAATAAATATTAATAAAAAAAAATATAGAAATAATCTATGCAATTAAAATAAATCATTAAATATTTTTACAGGCTTTTCTACAATTGGATTTATTAGAGATAAAATAAAACAAGTGTATTGTGAAGTTTATTTCTGATTCATGAATATTTATTTATGCGATAATGTGATAATAATATATCTTATTTTTTAAGTTTTGGTAAATAACAGACTTGGTTAAGATTTCACTGTTTATTAGTTGACACTGCTATAATTGTTTCGCTACACAGTGGCTTCATTAGGCAAACGAATGATAATTTTTTATAATATTTAATTTATTTAGTTATTTGAGTTACTTGAAGATTTTAAGTCACCTAATTAAAACGCAGTTATATTCCTTTCTTCACAAATCCATTTGTACATCATTCTTGATAATGGCATTAAGCCGAAACTAGTAGAAAATAAAATACATATAAGTGAAACAAAACCAAGTGAATTTAATTTACAAACCATTATCCTTTCTTCACTTTTATTTTTCGATGCTAAATGTACATTTCGGGTACTATGTACCTATTATCAATAGCTAACAGTTAGCTATTGATAATTGATACATAGCAAAGATGAGACGAATCCTCATGAAAAGGATTCCAATTACGAATCCGAATCACCTGATATCATTCGAATCACGAATACTCGAATAAAGGATTCGTAAGAGATAAATATGATTCAAATCAAAGATTTGAATCCTGTTTTTTCGAATCACGAACACAAATCCTTTGAAACTAAATTTGATTTTATTATTTTTTTGCAATCATTAACATCTAAATATCGTTATCAGTTGTTTAAACAAAAATATTCAAAACCTAATTATTTATTATTAACACTGGACATTGTTGATAACAGGCTAAATATCTATGTTTGAAGTGAAGTTCAAAAACACACAAATACATCTTTAATTACAGGATTAAAGATCTATTTGTGTGTTTTTGAACTTCACTTCGACCCTCGACAAATTTTCTGCGCGGGGCTTTTCTAAACTCAAAATTTTACTTCATGCTTAGTCTGGGAGTGGAAACACTCGTTCAAAAGTTCAAATTGAACTCTATTATAAAATCGACGAATGCCTGAAAATTACGTAAATAAAAAAATCATTAATTTTTTTAAAAAAATTAAATTTAAAATAAAATCACTTAATATGTTTCACTAATTTTTATTGTAAATTTAATTTTTTTTTCAAATATTTAATCATGTTTCATCAAGTGATCAATGAGAAGCAAGTTGAAAATATATCATTAAATATCATTAAAACTGGGAAAGTCGGAGAAAAGTTTTGGTATTTCATTCAAATTGACCAAAACACTAACAAAAAAAACCATATTATATTATTAATTTTTTTAAAATTAGCAGGCATCATAAAAATTACAAAACACGTAAGAATTTGTAAAACCAGCTTAAATATTGACGAAAACAATGAAAACATTTTAACAAACTGGGGGTTTCCCACAGAAGAAAGTTATACTAAATAGCCAGGGAAAAAAATCTTGAATCAGGGAAATGTCGGAAAACTTTAACATTTCAGATAGTGGCGACCATGTCAGTTTTACTTCAAATAATGTTAAACAAAATTTTGAAAACAAGATCATTATCTTTAAAAACATTTTCATTCATTTAATGTTCCTATCAAAGCAATCAGTTTAAAGTTTCGAACGAGCGTTTCCACTCCCAGAGTAAGCATGAAGTAAAATTTCGAGTTTAGAAAAGCCCCGCGTAGAAAATTTGTCGAGGGTCGCGCAGCGACCCGAGACAAATTTTCACGGGGCTTTTCTAAACTCGAAATTTTACTTCATGCGCCACGCGTACAAAACAGTGATTTAACGAGTAATTTAAAAACACAGAAAACATGTTAATCCTCACAATTAATTCGAATTATTTTTAACGATTCAAATCCTTTTGTAAGTACTCGAATCCTTTTGTAAGTGTTCGAATCCTTTTATAAATATTCGAATCCTTTTATAAATATTCGAATCCTTTTATAAATATTTGAATCCTTTTATAAATATTCGAATCACCCGCATTTGGATTCGAATACGAATCTTCTTAAAAAAAATGTAACGAATCCGGATCACGAATCCAGTTTAACTAAAATATTTGAATGCCTCTTTTGAATCCTCTAAAAGGATTCGAATCCTGCCCAGCTCTCATACATAGTACCCGAAATGTACATCTAGCATTGAAAAATAAAAGTGAAGAAAGGAATATAACTGCGTTTATTTTAAGTGACTTAAAATCTTCACGTAACTCAAAGAACTAAATAAATTAAATATTATAAAAAATAATAATAAATTCGTTTTAATTAAATATTTAATTGACGAGGCGGATACATGCTCTAAAGTAATACTATTTGAAATTAAAACAACACAATTGGGAGGGTTTCACTTTTATTGTTAAACACTGCAACATGTTTGTAGTGTTTATGGTTTCGTTTCACAGCACGCTTAATATTTAAAAATCAAAAATAATCAAAACGTAGTGCTACAATACGTACAAAAAATTTAAGTTTTAAAAATTTTAGGGGAAATTAACTCCCTTGGCAATTGAGTTTTTGCTTAACAACTTTATGAAAATACTTTGGAGTTCAGAGCACTGTCTAAAAATTTAAAACAATATCTAATTTTTATACCTTATTAAAAGACCTTTAAGATTTTTAAATACATATTAGTAGATTAAATTTAATGAAAGTAGTAGAGGGGATTAGCCGATACAAGGCCAGGAAGTAATCCTGGAAGTAAACCCGGATGTAATCCCGGGAAAAACTCAAAGTCACTTTTATACAAATAAAACAATTTAACCACTTTCAAATATATACTGTGCATTCGCTACAATTGTTTCGCCACACTGTGGCTTCTTCAGGCGAAGAAATAATAATCATTTCTTCGCCTGAAGAAGCCACAGTGTGGCGAAACAATTGTAGCGAATGCACAATATATAATAGTTTGCAAATTAAATTCCCTTGGTTTTGTTTCACTTATATGTATATGTATTTTATTTTCTACTAGTTTCGGCTTAATGCCATTATCAAGAATGATGTACAAATGGATTTGTTTGGAAATAGTTACAGTTTCGAGTTTTAGGTTTTATTGGGTAATAAGGGCATTTAATATCGGGGAATTCCAAAGGTCTTCGTTGTCGTTGACCACATTTTTACTTGCCTTTATGGCTTTTGAAATTTCTAAACCCTCCCGGTAGTTAAGCGTTAATCCCTTATTACCTGTATGCAGAATTTTTAAATCGTTTGAAGAAAAATGGTGATTAGATGTGATACAGTGCTTAGAAAAACCGGTGGTTTGTTTTTTATTCTCTATGTCTTTTTTATGCTCTTTTAACCTGATATCAAAAGACCTGCCGGTTTGTCCTATATACACTGCATCACAATCATCACATTTTAATTCATAAATACCACTTTTCTTCAATTTACAATTTTCAGTTTTGATTTTATTGTTAACTATTAATTTTCCTAAATTATTTGTGTTTGTCAACAATATATATTTGAAAGTGTTTAAATTGTTTTATTTATGTAAAAGT
The DNA here is from genome assembly GCA_932526585.2 of Philonthus cognatus. NCBI lineage: Eukaryota > Metazoa > Arthropoda > Insecta > Coleoptera > Staphylinidae > Philonthus > Philonthus cognatus. The sequence continues at coordinate 47,643,375 of OW052247.1, read as the reverse complement.
GAAGATGAACTTTCAACATTTATCAGCCTTATCAATCAATTTTTTAAAACAAAAGTCACATCTGGTTAAAGCTCGCATCTGGATGAAAGCTCAGGTTTACTTTCCGAGAAAGCTGTCGAAAAACTACGTGCACCTTCCAGCTCAACAGAGGATTTATTATAGGTTCGAAAACAGCTTAAAGAACACCCAAGAACACGGTCCAAGAACACCTTAAACAGGTCCGAAAACAGCTTAAACAGTTCAAAAAACAGCTTGAACCGGTCCAAAAACAGCTTAGACAGGTCCAAATACGGATCAAACAAGTTCAAATACAGATTTAACAGTTCCAAAAACAGCTTAAACAGGTCTGAATACAGCTTAAGCAGTTCCGCTGTTTTCGGAGCTGTTTAAGCTGGTTTTGGACCTGTTTAAGCTGTTTTTGGAACTGTTTAAGCTGTTTTCGGAACTGTTTAAGATGTTTTCGAAGAGGTTTAACCTGAGCATTCATCCGGATGCGAGCTTTAACCGGATGTGGCTTTGAGCTTTTCCCGGGATTACATCCGGGTTTACTTCCGGGATTACTTCCTAGCCCCGTATCGGCTAGTTAAAATCATAAATCTTGTTAATAGTACTGTTCAGAAAAACTCTATAACGTAGGTATACAATGTACTTTCAGTAGAAGGGATTACTGAAAGTAACACTATTACTACTACTAAACACTAATAAGTACAACATTTATAATTTGCCCAAAAAATATATTCTGAATCATGTTGTGTGTTATATTTAATACAATTTTCATACCTTATTAAAAAAACCTTTCAACGTTCCTAAATACATAATAGTAGATCAAATTAAATGAAAGTAAGTTGTATGCGTTATTGAAATTTACGTCTTAATTACGTTTAAGTGACTCGTATTTTTTTGCTTCTCTCTTGCGACTGGTAATTGAATTACCAGAAGACACGAGCTCACCCAAATCCCGAGGCTAAGTTTACTTTCAATGCTCTGTTGCATTCGTGGGCTGGATAAGGAAAGTGCGAGAATTTTGCCCCAGATTTGGGCCAAAAGGAACTGCCAGTGCACTTGATCACGAAAGCGACCAAGGATTGAGTGACTCTTTCACAAATCGAAAATTTTCCTTCGAAATACAAGGCTTAAAATTGACTATGAATAATCACAGCGTGAGTTATAAAAATTTGAAGAAAGAGATGAATCTAGCGATGTAAAATGTGAATAGAAAAATATTTAACTGTGTTTTAACCAGCACACTTGGCTATTGTGTTTTTTAGAATTTGTTTTTACATCTAACAAGTGTTTCCACTCTTTGATTAAGCATGAAGTAAACTTTGGAGTTTAGAAAAGCCTGAAAATTTGGTTTGGTCGCGTAGCGCGAAGCGCGGAGAGACCAAACCAAATTTTCAGGCTTTTCTAAACTCGAAAGTTTACTTCATGCGCCACGCGCATAAGACACTGATTTTAAGCGAAGTTTACTCTTTTACGATATTTCAGTGCTTTCAGTGTTTAATACGCGTGGCGCATGAAGTAAAATTTCGAGTTTAGAAAAGCCCAGAAAATTTTCACAGGGCTTTTCTAAACTCGAAATTTTACTTCATGCTTAGTCTGAGAGTGGAAAACACTCGTTTTAAGCTTCAAATTGAACTCTTTAAAAAAATAGTTGTTCATCATTTAAAATTTAGTAATAGCTAAATATATGTGAAAAAGTCAATCAATTCACATGACATTGATCTTTGGGACGTGAAAAATGTCTATTCAATCGACAAATAAATCTAATCAACGAATGAGATTTAATTGAAGTTGCTGAAATCGGACACGTATATACAATAAATTTTTCTTTTAGGTAAACAAACTCATAAGCTGTAAATTTTCCAACATTCGTTGTTTTCTAAAAGAGTTTAATTTGAAGCTTAAAACGAGTGTTTTCCACTCCCAGACTAAGCATGAAGTAAAATTTCGAGTTTAGAAAAGCCTGAAAATTTGGTTTGGTCGCGTAGCGCGAAGCGCGAAGCGAAGTTCGCAGCGTGCTAATACAGCAGTATTCTACAGACGTATATTTTGGACTTCACTTAAGACCAGTGTTTTATACGCGTGGCGCATGAAGTAAAATTTCGAGTTTAGAAAAGCCTGAAAATTTGGTTTGGCCGCTCCGCGCTTCGCGCTACGCGGCCAAACCAAATTTTCAGGCTTTTCTAAACTCAAAATTTTACTTCATGCTTAGTCTGGGAGTAAAAAACACTCGTTTTAAGCTTTCGATGAAACTCTTTAAAATAATAGTTATTCATCGATTAAAATCTAGTAATAGGTAAATATATTTGAAAAAGTTAATGAACTCACATGACATTGATGTTTGTGACATGAAAAATGTCTATTTTAATCGACAAATAAATTTAATCAACGAATAAGATTTAATTGAAGTTGGTGAAACCGGACATGTATAGACAATGAATTTTTCTGTTAGGTAAATATATGCATAAGCAGTAAATTTTCCGATATTCGTTGTTTTTTAAAAGAGTTCAATTTGAAGCTTTAAACGAGTGTTTACCACTCCCAGACTAAGCATGAAGTAAAATTTCGAGTTTAGAAAAGCACCGTGAAAATTTGTCGAGGGTCGCGCAGCGACCCGAAACAAATTTTCTGGGCTTTTCTAAACTCGAAATTTTACTTTATGCGCTACTCGTATAAAACACTAAAATATTGTGAAATTTATGTATATTCGAGATTTACTTCAAATCTGTGTCTTATACGCGTGGCGCATGGAGTAAAATTTGGAGTTTAGAAAAGCCCAGAAAATTTGTCTCGGGTCGCTGCGCGACCCTCGATAAATTTTCACGGGGCTTTTCTAAACTCGAAATTTTACTTCATGCTTAGTCTGGGAATGGAAAACACTCGTTTTAAGTTTTAAATTAAACTCATTAGAAAAAGCGTATGCATATGTATACCTAATAGAAAATTCCCTGTATGTGTACTTAAAAGAAAAAATCCTATATTAACAGGTTAATCCGATGACTATTTGCCAAATCTACTGAATGCGCATTCGACTCAACTAACATTTTCGTTTGAGTTTCCACAAAATCAACATAAACGAATTATTTATTTCTGTAAATACCTGAACTATTTAAAAGAGGTGGACATTGGAATTTTACCACTTAAACTCAACGATTGTGCACATTAAATAAAATGATTTGTTTTTGCAGATTTAGTTGTACGAAGACATTGTCAAAATTCTCATGCACGAGACATATACGGAATGTCTACAAATTTGTTTAAAGGCATCATTAATGTAATAATTTCACCACTGACAAAATTAATCAACTGTTGTATAAACTAGTCCATTTTCCCAAGTGTACTTAAACGAGGCTGCATCATTCCAGTCTTCAAAAAGGGGAGTAAGTCGGATATTAATAACTATAGAACAATATCCTTGCTGCCTATCATCTCAAAAATAATAGAAAAAATTCTGTGCAAACAACTTTCTCTATTCCTTGATTCACAGAATACGCTCAGTGAATCAGTACGGTTTCCGAAGGGGTATGTCAACCGAGGACGCAGTTCTTGCACTTACGGAAGAAGTTGCCCGAGGTTTCAACTCAGGTATGTCTACAGTAGCATCTATCCTAGATCTGAGCAAAGCTTTTGACTGCGTTTCTCATGAGATTCTCCTTCGGAAGCTGTATTTTTATAATCTGCATCCACATAGTTGTAGAATGTTAGCCTCTTACTTGAGTGATAGGCGGCAGCAGGTATTGGTCAGTGGTACATTATCGGCTGAAACAAATATTGACTTAGGTGTACCACAAGGGTCAATCCTTGGACCGTTGCTGTTTATACTTTATACCAGTGGTGGGGAAACTTTTTTTAAGACGGGCCATTTGTAATAACCAGACAATCGTAGCGGGCCAAAGAATAATGCTTAATCGTGGGTAGGTAGTTTTTGTGCGGGTCGTCACATTACGAAGTAAGAACGCGTTCAAACATTCTCACGACGGCACTCTTAAACGGACCGGATTAAACCTTTCCGCGGGCCGGACTTGGCCCGCGGGCCGTAGTTTCCCCATCACTGCTTTATACCAACGACTTGCCTTTGCAAGTAAATAAATCGGAAATAGTTCAGTATGCTGATGATATCACTCTGATTAACCGATCTAGGGATGTACATTCGGCTCCACAGAATAGTGCAGTGACAGCATTGAAGGCATCGGAATGGTTCTCATCCAATAAATTAGCACTTAACGTAAGTAAAACCGAGACATTAACAAACGGAAACGAGCTTAATGAGTGTGTTAAATTTCTGGGTATACATGTTGACAACAAACTAAATTGGCGTGCACATGGAGACGTTGTTTCTGGGAAGTTGTGTAAAATTATATTTTTGCTAAGACACCTGGCCCATCCCTTACCCCAATCAGCATTAAAAACTGCGTATTTTGGCTATTTTCATTCGAATCTTACCTATGGAATTCTTGCATGGGGCCACTCACCTATTCTTCGTGGACTGTTTGGCATTCAACGTCGGGCCGTGAGAGTAATCTCCTCCCTTCCTTACAGGGCTGATTGCCAACCAGTCTTTACTGAAATGAATGTCCTTACACTACCTTGTGTATACATGTTAAGATGCATTGCGTATGTTAGAAAAAACATTAACCAGTACACAAGGCATGATGTAATCCATAACCATCTAACTAGGCGTAGGCATCTGATATAACCAGCCCAACTACGGTTAACTAAAACCAAAAATGCGATCAACTTTTATGGACCTAAACTGTACAACGCCATACCTCAGGGCATAAAAGACCTGACTGATGCCACATTCTATAATTGCCTCAAAAAATACTTTATATCTAAAGCATTTTATGCTATAGAGGATTGCTTATCCAATAGATTTACTAATTTGATTGTAAGTTGCCCACTTTCTATTGAGCCTTGAATTATTTTTGTAATTAATTTTAACGTGTCTGTATTGTCCCTTAATTTATTTTAATTTTATTTACTTACAACCTTTGTATAATTAGCTAATTAATTGATATGTATTAGACTTGTGTAAACTTCGTGTATTGGCACCAAATAAATGATTTGATTTGATTTGATTTGAAAATGTGACGTTTAACCTTAAAATTTTAAAGCGGCATACCGGACCATACGTTTTCGCATGTTCTATCTAAAAACCATAGCAGACATATTATGAAGTTTTCTGTCTCTTTTCGCACACGTAATCTGATGACATCAAACAATTTTCGTATTACATGTATTGGTGCAAAAAGCACTACAAATCAAGGAAACCATGGGAAACCTCTCTTGAATCGTAGCTTACTTAAAATAGTCGAATATTAAAATATTCAAACTAATTAAATAATTCGAATATTTAAATATGTTTGTGAGTGAGTATTCAAATACTTTGAATTCAGAATCTTTACAGTGCTTTTATAGGATCTAATAAGTGCAACTCAACATACAACTGTAAATACAATTTATAAAAAAATATAAATGCAACTCAGTATACAACTGTTTATAAACACAATTTATAAAAAAATTATATTATTAATAGATACGGATTTTTGGTTTGTGCGTTTACTCATCTGATATATTGAGTAGCCATTTACAGTTAGCTAAAGATATTTAATTTTATAATTAGCTCAGTTGTATCGTAAACGCTGGATCTAAATTAACGATGGCCGATGCGGTAAATTCCTGTTCTTAATAATTTAATATCGAAGAGTGCACGTTTTATTAACCCGAGCGATTAGACCTCGGCCTAAGCACGTGGAATTGAATTCTCTTGAGGAAGGTTTCAAAGAAATTCCAACGTTTCTCCACGTGTTTAACCATCCTATTAATTAATTATTAATTGGATTACAAATATTTACACCCATTCAATAATTAATTTTCTAATGACAAAATGAAAAAGTACTTCTATAACGATTAATACAATTTAACGGTATTTACATATAGGGATTTTTGTTTTTGAAGTATGCCAAAGCAAATTGCTTCATTTGCATAACCTTTGAACGCGAAAGATTTGGTTAGATGAAATAAAAATTCTTCTACAAATTTTGAGAATAAGTTTTAAATATTTAAAGCGAAAACTATAAATTACGTTTTTTTCTTCAAATCTTCAACTTGATTTTAATAACTTCATGTTGTCTGGTTCCTAAGTTTAAAAATTTACTAAATTAAATCAGAATAGACGAGAGAAAATTATTGATTATAAATAAAAACGACATGTTTTCTGGTTCCTAAGTTTTCAATATCGTATGTTCAATAAAATGAAACCTCTTGAGTGCTATGGAATATATTGTAGGTTGGCAACTTTGAAATTATACATTTGAATTATTATGTCTGATGTTTTATATGACAATTCCTAAAGCGTGTAGCCAACATAAATTTAAAAAAAAAAAGAGAAGATCATAGCACTCTAGAGGTATTTTTTATTGAACAAATGATATTAACCCATTGATGTAATAATGCAAATTTATTAATATTTTTAAATTACTAAATAGGTTCATTTGATTGATACTAGCACATTGTATTATTTGACCTGACTTACTAGTGTTTAGAAAAATGTTAATTATTTGTTATTCAAATATTTTGACTATTATTCATTTAAAAAAAACTATATTTCAGTGTATTTCCAATTTCACAATATTTCAGTGCTGTATACGGGTGGCGCATGAAGTAAAATTTCGAGTTTAGAAAAGCCTGAAAATTTGGTTTGGCCGCTCCGCTTCGCGGATCGACCAAACCAAATTTTAAGGCTTTTCTAAACTCGAAATTTTACTTCATGCTTAATCTGGGAGTGGAAATATTCGTTCAAAACTTCAAATAGAACGCTTTTATACAGTGCGATCGTTCAAATTATGATTTCGAGTAAGCGGCATTTTTTCGTGCGATTGCCCAGAATGCTAATTGAATAATGGAAAAAAAATTGAGGTTATGGTAAACTATGTGCTAACAGTCAGTAGTGCCATTCTAATTTAAAATTCAAAGCCTACTCTAAGTCATGTTTTAAACGACCGCACGGTATAATCAACGAATGCCTCAAAATTTACAGCGTATACATTATACCGGGTAAGCATTTTCAATTTGGAACATATAATATAATTAAGGGTGGCATTTTCAATCTTGAACGTAACAATTAACAAAAAAAATATTTAATTTGATTGCATTTTAATTCCAACCTAAAGATTAAAAACAAATTGAACATCTCTTGAAAATAATAGTAAAAATTGAAATAACCCGCCATTTTGCGCCAAACAGTACTCTAGCCCAGAGGTCTCCAAAATAAAGTCCGCGGGCAAAATCCTGCTCTCGCCATCATGATATTGGCCCGCGAGAGATACATTTAGCGTAAATAAAATATGTTATAACGATTTAGTGTTACCATTCTTTAAATTTAATATATAATTAGTTGTTTCAATGAATATTTGGTGACTTGTCTCAAGAAGACAATTTTTTTGCAGAAAGTCATTATTAATTTTAATTCGTTTTTATATATATTTTTTTTTCGTTTTATAATAATAAGTCTTTATTGCTCAACAGGAAAATTACATCCCAATTACAAGACAATATGTAAAATAGATTAATTACATGGCCGTATGCGTGTATACATATACAAATAAACAAAAAACGAAAAATACAGATACGTGAAAATATTATGTTAAGTTATTTGCTCTTTCAAATGTGATAATAGAGATTTAATGTTGTAATAAAATATGTCGCAGGAATAAGGTAACGCATTATAAACACTACACATAATAAGTATTGGCGATTTAAGTTTATAGTTGGTTCTACATGGTGGTATACTAAACGTAAACTTTTGTCTGCTGCAAAAAGTTGGTATGCGCAACCGCACTTTGTAAAGAAGTTCAGGGGAGTCGATTGAATTGTGTAGTAATTTATACAAGAAAATGAGTGGTCTTTTGACGACGTAATTCAAGTGATTCAAAATTAAATGTGTTTAACAATGTATCATGATCAATGTATCATATTTTATAATTAGTGATGTAAAATTACCGCGAATTTAAAATTGGGTAATATTCTCCGTAATATTCCTCGAAACATAAGTAACAATTAGTAAGTTTCACATAAAACACACACTAATTCCAATAAATAATTTAAGTTATTCTATGATTTTGTAAAAATTATGAGTTTTTAAGAATCTTTCAACAAACTGTCATTGTTCTCTAAGAAAGAAGATAGTTACGAAAAACTTGAAGATAGAAAAATTGTCTAAAATTTAATTATCTAAAACTTTTGTTTGAATTTCTGTATTTCCATGAGTTATTTGCAACTTTTGCGAAATACAAAAAAGCGAGCGCACTCGCGTAAAATCTCGGCATTATTCAATTTTGACAAAAAAACGTTACAACTCAAAAACTATTCGAGCTACAGAATATTATAATACATGCAATTCGGCTATTTCGACGATATCTACAAGATAGAAGTACTTGTTTTTATACAGGGTGATCCATAAAGTATCTAAAAGAAAATGTCCATTGTTTTTTTAAATCAAGAAGGTGAGTGTTTATCAAAGTTATGAATATTATGTATAAGAGTCTTTTCCACTCATGAAGTAAAATTTCGAGTTTAGAAAAGCCTTAAAATTTGGTTTGCCCAAACCAAATGTTTAGGCTTTTCTAAACTAGAAATTACTTTATGCGCCACGCGCATAAAACGCTAATTTATCCAGAAGTTAAAAAACATACACAAACTCCAATAAAGAGTTCTAAGAAGTTATGCCATGATTTTGTGAAAATTATAAGTTTTTACTAATCTTTCAACAAACTGTCGTTTTTCTCCAAGAAAAAAGATAGCTACGAAAAAACTTAAAGATAGAAAAATTGTCCAAAATTGTATTATTTCAAACTTTTATTTTAACAAGTTTTCTGTTTTCCCATTAGTTATTGAATTATTCGCAACGTTTGCGAAATACAAAAAAAGCGAACGCACTCGCGTACATTCTCGACATTTTTCAATTTTGACAAAAAAAAAAAACGTTATAACTCAAAAAGTATTCGAGCTACAGAAAAGGATAATACATGAATCAAAGCTGTCAATATTATACAAGAGTGTTTTCCACTCCTTGATTAAGCATGACTTTAACGCTTTTTTACCTTGAAATCTTACTTCATGCGCCACGCGTATAAACACCGATTTAATGTGAAGTTCAAAATAGACCGTTGTTAATTATTTTTAAATAAATTACTTTATTGATTATTATTATGTAACAGTAAATAAAAAACGATACAAGTTTTTAAAAATGGTTTTACAATTATTTGAATCTTGGCCCATTTGGTTATATAGAATTGTATAATAATAGTAATAATAATAATAGTAATTTATTTTCAAGAAATAAGTAATTACAAGGTAATACATATAAATGATAATGTGTCAGCAAAATACAATTTAGAAAATATAAAATTAAATAAATAAATAGAAACAAAGTTAGTATATGTGGCCCGCAAAGGAAAAAGTTTGGAGGCCCCTGCCGTAGCCTATTATAAAATCCATTAATTACATTCGTTAGTGTTTTAGAATTAATATGCGCACAATTGCGTTCCTTATCAATATTCTGTGTGACTTATTTGATAAATTTTTCATTCCATATGGTCCCACAGAAAATAATCACATGGCGCTAAATTAAGAGATCTGCCGGGCTAGTTAATTATTCGACTACGACCAATAATCCAGCGATTCAGAAAGGTTTTTTTCTAATTGTTCCCGAACATCTACTCCAAAATGCGCTGAGCAGCCATCTTGTTGAAACCAAACCTCCAGATTTTCACGTGTTGCTCCTTCTAATGCAAGGCCAACTTTGTTGATTTAAAGTTCTAAAAATTATAACCGAATTGAAACCGATTGAAATTATCGGAAATGTATTCCGATAATTTCAATCGGTTCAATAATTGTTTTATTAAAAATTTCCGCCCAAATATAGATTTTTTTCTTTGTGCTAAAACTAAATAAATCACACACATTGGTCATGCCGGCCTCCAGTGAAAATTCATTCTTCAATGGTATAATTCATATTCATTTTTTATTAAAAATTTCCGCCCAAATATTGATTTTTTTGAGGATACTGCGTCTTTGTGCTAAAACTAAATAAATCACACATTCCTCATGCCGGCCTCCAGTGAAAATTCTTTCTTCAATGGTATAATTCATATTCATTTTGCAAATTAAGTTTAACAACTTATAACAATAAACAAATTGAAAGTCATTTATATAATTTATTTTATTACATGTTCCGGAATGAAAATGCTCACCCTTAATTATATTATATGTTCCGAATTGAAAACGCTCACCCGGTATATATAAAAGACAAATTCCTAGTGTGTAATACAATAAGCCATTCATAGAAATCATAAAACGAAATGCAGAATTTTACAAAAAATCAACTTTTAGAGTAAATAAATAACACGTGGCAGAATTATTTAACAATTTGGTGGGTTGTCTCGAGGTCGGTTTTAAGTTGTGGATTTCCTTGGAGGTTTTTGCCTGCGATTTCGAAAAGGCATCTCTCACGTAATCTGCCCATGAAATTTGGGATCGTTTTTCCCATTCGGGCGGGCGTTTTAATCGCATTCGGATTCAGATTCGGCGAAAGTGCAACGAAAGTTTTTGGGACTTTCCTTGGCCTGGTGGCTCTGACCTGGTTCGTATTCGTACCTCACGTTTCTGGCCTACAAAAACATTTTGTTAAATAACTTCCAGTCTATTACAATGACGATAATAACAAATCAGACGGTTGGATTGTTTATATCAAGATCGTTCTTAATTTTTAACGATTTAATTAGGATTTTTCAATGGCAAATGTGAATCCTGATTAGAAATTGTAATATTAAATGAAACAAGCAATCCTTCTTTTACACTGGTTTATTGTAATCACTAGATGTACTGTCGACGCAACCTAATTGTAAACGCTATTTGGTTGTCATGGTATTTGTTACTGAAATTCATTCCTGTAATTCTGGCTTTGGCCAGTAGTATTACAAAGAGAGGCGTCATCGGCAATTTTTGACAGTAATTTTTTAAAGCTGACAAATTTAATTGCGACGAACGACTATGATGCAAAGTGTAAATTGCACCATTAAATTTTGGCGTTCAGATTTGGGTTGCGCCGACTGTACATTTCGTTCACCAAGTAAACATTTTTAATAGTTGTACTAAGCATTAATTTTAGTACAACTAATGAAAATGTTCGCTTGGTGAACAAAATGTACAATTAGTAGTTAAAATAAACTAGTGCAGAAAGAGGATTACATGTTTCATTTAATATTAAATTCATTTTCACGTAACAAAACATTTAGAAATTGTAATTTTACCGAATTTTTCAGTTACCGATAGTTCGATAAATTTCTGAATCAAAATCGATTCATCGATAATTTACCGGTAAATCACAATATCATCGTCATAAGGGGTAAAAGTCATTAAATATATGGAAAATAAATAACATTCAATGACTTAACCTAACAATTGTTTTGCACGCCCCTGTTAAGAATGCAATACATTTAGAGTTAGAAAAGCCTGAAAATTTGGAACTCGGAAAATCCAAATTTTCAGTGTTTTCAATAGCAGTTTTGAAAATTCATTCAGCTTGAATTTTGACAGTGTTTTCAATGTAGATATTTTCAAAATTATAAAAATGACCTTCTGAAGAGGTAAAGGTCATTTCTATTATTTTGAAAATGACTACATTAAACACACTGTCAAAATTTAATCTAAAAGAATTTTCAATGTCATAAAAAGATGTAGAAATTTGTAGAATTAAAATTGCGCAATACACTATTTGAAAGTGAAATTTTCCTATTTTTTCCCGTCTTGGCAAATTTGATTTGCATGGAAAGCCGACATTTGCGCATTAACGGCATTAACGACCTCTGCAAAAAAGGAGCAACGGAATCGGCCTGAAATTGAGCGTGTATATAAAGTGAAGTTTTCGTTTCGGAAATGCGAGTGAATGCACTTCCGATGTGAGAGATGCAAGTGAAAGTAGCCAGGGGATTATATGCATGCACTTTGTTAATTCTGCAGTGGAAAGCGATAGAATAGAATTTTTCTGTTTGCGGTCGTTCACCGACATTCGTGTCATAACTATTACATTTTTACAAATAGAAAATGGTTTTTGTACAGATGTCCAATCAAATCAGAAGTAATCATCTATAAACCAAGTTTGATAATACCGTGCGATCATTTAAATGATGATTTAGAGTAGGCGGCATTTTTTTGTGCGGTTGCCCAGACTGCTAATTGAATGATGGAATAAATTTGAGGTTATGGTTATTTTAAAGGATCGCACGGTAATTGCTTAAAGTGACTTTAAGAAAACTCGATTTTAAATTCCAATAAAGTGAGTTTGACAATATAGTCATTTTTGAAATTTTAAAGGAGCTTTAACATGATTATGAAAAAAACCTGTTACTGTTTTCCAAATTTTTGATTATTATACTACTTTGTTTCCAGCGGAGTAACTAGGGGCATACCGAAGACAAAACATATATAATAGTGATATATCACATGTACATTGTTTATCAACGTCAAAAAATTAAGTTATATTCACCAAAAAGTGGCAATGTCTGGTTTTGCATCCATGCCTCTCATATTTAATCATTATTGAGTAAATATGTAATAAATGTTGATTATATTAATTAATTAAATCGATTCATTGGATATATTGGTGATATCATAATGATGTAAAGAATAATTGCACAAGGTTTAGAATGTCTGCTTAAAAAATAAATAAATAATGGTCACGTACACGGTTTATGGTATAATTCGTTTCAAGTCGAGACGAGACAGTGTCCTTTTTTGACATGATCCGGGATCCTTGGCAATTTTTCATGGCAATTCTTTAAAACCATATCCACTAAACCTGTATATAAAATATATATTTACCATAAAAAAATGACTTACACTCGCTTTTATTTAATTTTCCAACTTAAAGATGTATACAGTCAAAATAAAATTAATAGAATTCTCACAGAAATTAATACACTTTGGTCATAAGTGAAATTTGAATATCCAAAAAAATATTAAATAAAAGTTTAAATTTGGTATTTTTTATTAAATTAAATTTAATTTATTTTGAATAATTTCTGATCAAACAAATTTCTAATTAGTTGTCTAACGAGGGTTTCTACTCCCAGATTAAGCATGAAGTAAAATTTCGAGTTAAGAAAAACCTGAAAATTTGGTTTGGTCGCTCCGCGAAACTGATGGCATCGACCGCCAACCAATTTTAATTTGAGTTTACTCAATCACCGGTATTTGAAAAAATCGCTAAGTGATCACTCTCTAAATACAGAGTGTTTCTGTATTTAAATTTGTTGTTGTTAAATTTAAATAAAAATTAATTTCTTTAAAATTCACTCAAATTTATCAATTACAGTATTTCTGTATTAATATTTAAAAATTCTCTGTTAAATTTAGATACAAAAATTGAGTTATTTAACATTCATCCAAACTCGTTAATTAAAGTCTCATATTATTATTTAAGTTTCCAATGTTCCCTTTCATTTTCCATTAAAATACTTTGTTGGAAATTACAATAGTGATTAATATTACCATAAAGATGTGAAACTTTATGAGCACTAAAACCAAATTATACATTTTATATAACTTTCATTCGCGGTGCGGATTAATATCATGCAATGCATGACTCACTTTTTAATGATTTGCTTTAGATATTTCGTGTTTTAAAAAAGATAGTAATAAAATGAACGTTAAATTATTATTATTCATAGTGAATTGTTTTCATTTCTAACACATTCAATTTGATAAAGAGATCAACCAATGATAATTTCATGGCCCTTTACAAATAACTCAATATTTTGCATACATTTACACAAAATTACAATCATCATAATTTATTTAATCACGAAATCCACTGTATATAAAAGTATCTGGAAATTAATAAATAAATATAATCAAAATCAAAAGCACAAATTAAATAAATAATTACTTTTTAGGCATTCGTTATTTTTGAAAATCGTTTAATATGAAGCTTCAAACGAGTGTTTCCACTCCCAGATTAAGCATGAAGTAAAATTTCGAGTTTAGAAAAACCTGAAAATTTGGTTTGGTCGCGTAGCGCGAAGCGCGGAGCGACCAAACCAAATTTTCAGGTTTTTCTAAACTCGAAATTTTACTTCATGCGCCACGCGTATTAAACACTAAAATATTCTGAAGTTAAAAATATACTTCCAACCAGATTTGTTATATTTAAAACCCTTTGTTTTAAAACTGTTTTAAATATGTTTAATAACAGCTGTCATGTTTTAAACGGTTTTGTTTGTTTTGAAAATAACTCGAACGTTTAGAAACGTAAACAAAAAAATCTTAGACTATAAAATTTAGTTTGCATAATTTAAAACAATAAAAAAAATGTTTTAAACAAATTTAACGTTTAAAACATGTCTTAGACGAATTTAAAATTGAAAACATGTTTACAATTTTTAATTCGGTTAAGACATGCTTTAAACGTTAAATTTGTTTAAAACATTTTTTTATTGTCTTAAATTATGTAAACTATATTTTATTCTACTTTATTAAGATTTTTTTGTTTACGTTTCTAAAAGTTCGAGATATTTTCAGTTGAAAGTCAAAAACGTAGAACTTTATAGAAATATTTATGGAAATTAAAGTTTTAAACATTCAAAACATGGAAATTATTAGGGAAATTTTTATGAAATTTTGTGTGAATGTTAAGAAGACATTGTCCTTTCAGAATATGCAAAAAACAAAAAATACACCATCGACAGTTTTCGAGGTATTTTCAATTGAATGACGAAAAAATTAAATGTTATGGTAATATTTAAATAAATTAAAAAGTATTTTAATATAATTGTCGAAAAATATTTAAAAATGCCTTAACTGTCAAAACATATAATTACTATCACTAAAAATACATAACGTAAAAAAAATGTAATGGAAAAAAATGTAATGGAAAAAAATGTTCAAAAACATAGTTTTTTTTTTTCTTGAATAACTTTCTCATTTATCACTTGGTGAAACATTTTGAAATAATATTAAAAGATAAATTAAAAACACTTGGTTTGTTTCGCTATTTGAAATAGTAAAACAAACCAAGTGTTTTTAATTTATCCTTTAATATTACATTAAAATTGTAGAGTTAAGCAATTTTTGTTTAAACAATCACAAATTCGTGCGCCATAAAAAATCAAATTTTATACAATCAATATAAAATTTACTTAGAATCAATTGCATTAAATTATGACAGCGCATTTTTCCATAATATGCAGCCAGAGTTGAAATTACTCAGAAATTCAACGATTTTAGGAGAATGTTTATTTTAAGAGAAGTGTAAAAATACAACGGATTATCAAATCAACAAAAAATTCAGAGAATCTACACAGAAATGAATAAACTTTTATTGGCCGTAATGCAAATTTAAATATCTCCACTGGATTTCCCAAAATATCAAGCCAAAGTTGAAATTGTGCGATAAAATTGACAATTTTTGAAGAATTTTTCTTTGAAAAAATCGTAATAAATTTTTTCATTTATACCATCAACGTGAAATTCACAGAATTTACTAAGAATTAATTGCACTTACATCTTATAGAAAGAAAATTATATTATCTCACCACATTTTCTTAAAATATTCAGTCTAAGTTAAAATTATGCAATAAAATTAACCATTTTGAGAGAATGTTTACTTTGAAAAAATTGTAAATAACTAAAATTTTATACCATCAACGTGAAATTCACAGAATTTACTTAGAATTAATTGTACTTACATCTTATAAAAACAAAGTTGTATTATCTCACCACATTTTCTTAAAAAATTTAGTCTAAGTTAGAATTATGCAATAAAATTTACAATTTTGAGAGAATGTTTTCTTTGAAAAAATTGTAAATAATTATATGTTATACCATCAACGTGAAATTCATAGAATTTACTTAAAATTGATGAAACTTACATCTTATAGAAATAAAATTAAATTATCTTGACGCATTTTCTTAAAATATTCAACCAAAGATGAAATTATGCAACAAAATTGACAATTTTTGGAGAATTTTTTCTTTGAAAAAAATTTAAATAATTAAAATTTTATACCATCAACGTGAAATTCACGGAATTTACTTACAATTAATTGTACTTACATCTTATAAAAAGAAAGTTATATTATCTCACCACATTTTCTAAAAGTATTCAGTCTAAGTTAATATTATGCAATAAAATTAACAATTTTGAGAGAATGTTTTCTTTGAAAAAATTGTAAATAATTAAAATTTTATACCATCAACGTGAAATTCACAGAATTTACTTAGAATTAATTGTACTTACATCTTATAATGACAAAGTTGTATTATCTCACCACATTTTTTTATAAAATTTAGTCTAAGTTAAAATTATACAATAAAATTTACAATTTTGAGAGAATGTTTTCTTTGAAAAACATTTAAATAATTAAATTTTATATATTATATTATAATTCACAGAATTTACTTAAAATTGATGGAACTTACATCTTATAGAAATTAAATTAAATTATCTTGACGCATTTTCTTAAAATATTCAGCCAAAGATGAAATTTTACAACAAAATTGACAATTATTGGAGAATGTTTTCTTTGAAAAAATTTTAAATAAATAAAATTTCATACCATCAACGTAAAATTCACAGAATTTACTTAAAATTGATGTAACTTATATCTTATAGAAATAAAATCAAATTATCTTGACGCATTTTCTTAAAATATTCAGCCAAAGATGAAATTATGCAACAAAATTGACAATTTTTAGAGAATGTTTACTTTGAAAAAAATTTAAATAATTAAAATTTTATACCATCAACGTGAAATTCACGGAATTTACTTACAATTAATTGTACTTACATCTTATAAAAAGAAAGTTATATTATCTCACCACATTTTCTTAAAATATTCAGTCTAAGTTAATATTATGCAATAAAATTAACAATTTTGAGAGAATGTTTTCTTCGAAAAAATTGTAAATAATTAAAATTTTATACCATCAACGTGAAATTCACAGAATTTACTTAGAATTAATTGTACTTACATCTTATAAAGACAAAGTTGTATTATCTCACCACATTTTCTTATAAAATTTAGTCTAATTTAAAATTATGCAATAAAATTTACAATTTTGAGAGAATGTTTTCTTTGAAAAAAATGTAAATAATTAAAATTTTATATATTATATTATAATTCACAGAATTTACTTAAAATTGATGGAACTTACATCTAATAGAAATTAAATTAAATTATCTTGACGCATTTTCTTAAAATATTCAGCCAAAGATGAAATTATACAACCAAATTGACAATTTTTGGAGAATGTTTTCTTTGAAAAAAAATTAAATAATTAAAATTTTATACCATCAACGTGAAATTCACAGAATTTACTTAGAATTGATGGAACTTACATCTTATAATAATAAAATTAAATTATCTTGACGCATTTTCTTAAAATATTCAGCCAAAGATGAAATTATACAATGAAATTGACAATGTTTAGACAATTTTTTTCTTTGAAAAAATTGTAAAAAAATCAAAATTTTACACCATCAACGTGAAACTCACAGAATTTACTTAGAATTAAGTGCACTTACGTCTTATAGAAAGAAAATCATATTATTTTACCACATTTTCTTAAAATATTTAGTCAAAGTTAAAATTATGCAATGAAATTAAGAATTTTTAAAGAATATTTTCTTTGAAAAAATGTACAAAAATAGAAATCTATTCTATCAACATTAAAATGAAATATTGATAATGAAGGTTTAAATTAAATTACACTTGGTTTGTTTCACAATTTTTTTGTGTGTGTGTTTAGTGTAATTTAATTTAAACCTTCATTTTCAATATTTTAAAATGTTTCACCAAGTGATAAGTGAGAAAATTATTCAAGAAATATTAAAATGAAAGAATTTACTTAGAATTGATTGCACTTACATCTTATAGAAATAAAATTAAATTATCTTTTCACGCTTTCCGAAAATATTCATCCAAAGTTGAAATTATGCAATAAAATCAACGAATTTTTTTGAATGTTTTTTTAAACAATTGTAAAAATTAACAGATCATCAAATCAACAAAAAATTCTGAGAATCTACACAGAAACGAATAAGCTTCGATTAGTTATAACTGAAATTTGAATATCTTTACTAAATATTCATAAAATATCAATTAAGTTTCAAGTTTTAATGATTAATACATCGCTATTTCAATAAAAAAAAACGTTTCGTAAAAAAAACTGTTTCTTTTAACTAAAATGAAAAAAAAAACGATTTTTAAGAATCCTACTCCTATGCAGTTTTTGTTTGTATAAAAAAATATAATATAATAATAATATAATTTTTTTATCAATATTAATAATTTATGTTTTATTTTTAATAATATACAAGAAATGTTTCTTTTAAGTGTACATATGCATTCGCTATTTTTAAAAGAGTTCGATTTGAAGCTGTAAACGAGTGTTTTCCACTCCCAGATTAGGCATGAAGTAAAATTTCGAGTTTAGAAAATCCTGAAAATTTGGTGTGGTCGCGTAGCGCGAAGCGCGGAGCGCGGAGCGGCCAAACCAAATTTTCAGGCTTTTCTAAACTCGAAATTTTACTTCATGCGCCACGCGTATAAAACACTGAAACCACTGAAATATTGTAAACAAGTGAACCTTACTTAAAACTAGCATTTAATACGCGTGGCGCATGAAGTAAAATTTCGAGTTTAGAAAAGCCTGAAAATTTGGTTTGGTCGCTCCGCGCTTCGCGCTACGCGCCAAACCAAATTTTCAGGCTTTTCTAAACTCGAAATTTTACTTCATGCTTAACCTGAGAGTGGAAAACACTCGCCTAAGCTTCAAATTGAACTCTAAAAAAGAAAATTGACACACATAATTAAGATATGTATAACCTGCATATATATTTGTAATACATTTTTTTTACGTTCGAAATTTTAAATATGAATATAGATGAAACTACTGAAATAAAAGTGTAACGTACTTCTGTAATATTTTAACACAATGTAGTGGATATAAATACACACGCATAGCGCTGAACCGTCGTCGGCCATTGACACTGTGACGTCACTAGGTCGCCGTGACGTCATAGTGTATAACCCTTATCGGTCACGGTTTCTAGGCTATTAGTATTGAGCATTGTATTTATATTTACAATAATATTATGAGATACTACGACGCGCCGTGTGCGCATATTGAGTGTTAGTTAGCACGGATGAATGCATAGAATTTTCATCAAAGGATGAGGCATTTATTGATAGAGCCAGAATCCTTTTGTATGCAAATGAAAAATAGGAATAACGGTGTGATGATGGTATTTTTGTCTTGTTCTTAGATTCTAGAATAGGCGAATGCCTCTTTTATTTATAGATTATGTAGGTGTAAACGTGAGATAGGTATGTGTATTTTTAGGGGCATTACTAATTCTTTAATTTATATGAGTATTCAACTTTGTAATTAAGTAACGTGAAATAGTTTACTTGATTGATACAAATTTAAGGATTTTTATTATTTATTCAAACTGCTTGGTTTGGTATTTTCCAAAATTAGGAGATCCATGCCCGCCAAATCCACATGATCCGGCTTTTTTACACTAGAAATATTCACTTCAAGCTTAATTAAGGAGTGGAAAACACTTGTTAGAACTAATCTAACAGTAACATAGAATGCCAAAATTTGTTTTAAGAATTTTTACAACAATCCATCATATTGACAGTTTAATATTCGTTTAATATTCCTTCAATTTCAATGAGAAATATATGCTGCTTTTATAACAGAGCGTGGTTCTGTTATAAAAGCAGCATAGATTTCTCATTGAAATTGAAGGAATATTAAACGAATATTAAACTGTCAATAAAGATGGATTGTTGTAAAAATTCTTAAAACAAATTTTGGCATTCTATGTTACTGTTAGATTAGTTCTAACAAATCAAATATAATGGAGAACTCTCCTTTATTCCGGATTTGTAAATATCATAATACAGTATCAATGAAGTGTGATATATTTAACTGTACTTTAAAAGAATTAAAATGTGTATTTTCAACTTAGTAAGTTATAAATTAATTAATTTCTCATGTGGTATTTAATTATAAGGATTTAATACGTACTCTAGAATTTTGTATTTCTGTGTAATACAATAAATGTAATTAGTTTTAAGATTTACACATGTACAAATATTGTATGTTACTCTGTAATTGGGTTGGTTAAACCTGTTGGGTGAATAAATATATTATTATTATTATTATTATTATATTATAATCAGCACCGCAGGAAGGGAGCGATGGCCCCAAGCGTACCTAACGAAAGGGCGCTGACGGCGCTGAAATATTTATCAAAAATATATTACATATAACATACAGACAGATATCTTTTAGAGTTAATTTAATAATTGAAGCGTGCCATATGCAAAAAGTCGTAGGTGCTAATTTTTAAGTAATGCGTTTAAATACGGAATATGTTCTAAATGTCAAGTTTTACTTGTACAATAAATGATAGTGCTACTAGAAGTGACAGAAATAGGGACTCAATTATCAACACGTCATAAGTGTCATAGTACATTCATTCACGTTTTATATTTCTCCTGTAAAATGTCATTTGGTACTTACTTCCTTTTGCATATGGCACGGTTCAATTCATTATTTATTTATAGTTTTCCAAACAAGATGGTAAGGTAAGGAGTAAGTTCTTTGTTATCTATAAATTGTCCAACACCAGTAACTCTTTGCCATCTTAATTATCTACAAATTGTCTAATACTTGCACAGATTGGAGGTCATGCTACCGCTGGGCTCTTGTTAGGCGCCATAAATTGCGAAAGTAAAAGTTAAAAACTTCACACTGAATTATTGTTTCGTACGCGTGGCGCATGAAGTAAAATTTCAAGTTTTGAAAAGATTGAGTTTGGACGCTACGGGTCTAAAACCAAACGCTCAGGCTTTTCTAAACTCAAATCATTTAAAATTCTTAAAACGCTTGCATTTGAATTTTTTTGACGCCCAACGTGGGGCCAGGCTAACGCTGTTGCCCCTAGTTGGGCGCCATAAATCGCAAGCATCTAAATTTAAAACTTTCCACTGAATCAGCGTTTCGTACGCGTGGCGTATGAAGTAAAATTTCGAGTTTAGAAAAGCCTAAGTTTGGATTTGGAGGCTATGCGTCCAAATCCAACCGTTCAGACTTTTCTAAACTCGAAATTTTACTTCATGCTTTGTCTGGGAGTGGAAAACACTCGTCTAAAGCTTCAAAATTAACGCTTATTAATTTAATCTTTTTTGAAACTTATTGATTAATGACAATATACGCTTTAATTTGATTCGTAAAATTTGTTGTATACTTACTTATTAAGAATTGTAAATTAGCCGTGATTTAATAAATTAGTAATTCTAAACCAGTTTACCGATAATTTACCGGGAAATCATGATATCGTTGTTTCGGGGTAAAATTCATTAAATACGTTACGTGGATAATTGATAGAATTTAAAGATTTACCTTAACCAAGTGTTTTCCACTCCCAGACTAAGCATGAAGTAAAATTTCGAGTTTAGAAAAGCCTGAGCGTTTTGGATTTGGACGCGTAGCGTCCAAATCCAAACTCAGGCTTTTCTAAACTCGAAATTTTACTTCATGCGCCACGCGTATAAAAAACTGACTATATTGTGAAATTGCAAATATACTGCTTATGTTTAATAAATTTTTACCAAATCTCGCGCTTTTAAAATTCGAGCAATTTACAATAAATTTTAAGGAATTGGATATTTGGCCCCAGGCGCCGTTTTTCTTTACTGCGGCGCTGATTATAATATATATTACATCTAATTTAATGATTGACTATTTATTGTCAACTTGGCGTACCGATCGGAGGTCTTTCTACTCTATCACATTTTTATGGTAAGCTTACTTTCAAGAACAATATGTTAGGTAAAATCTTGTATGTTTTTAATAAATTTAATAGTTTCTTTATTCAAAAAGAAAATCAAATTTAACATAAAGAAAAATTGAATTTGCCAATCGTTTGCAGAATACTCACAAAATTTAAAAACGAATTAAAATTAATATCAATTTTCTGTAAAAATTTAGTCTTACTGAGACTTCTCCAAATATTCATTGAACATCAAGTTTATAAAACTAAATTTCTGCAATGTTTTAGGGCCAGTCGAATAGAATCTATGAATTGCAGATAAGTGTAAATGTCTTGTCATTTTCGAACGAATACTAATTTTAAATAATGATAAGAATTCTGTACATTTTCTAACTCTTTTCACCTAAGGAATCAATAAATTTTAGAAACAATTAAATAAACACTCAAATTTATGAAAATTTTTGTAATAAGTAAAGGAATACAAATTTGTAATGTATCCAAAGTTCAGAGATGAACTGCAATTATTGAAAGGAATTGCAATTAATCGTTTCTAAAAATGTATTCAATTTTATTTGTTCTCTAATATTGTTTAGAAAATTTCATAGATCATTATTTTTTTAAAGAAAAAAAAAATCGCAGATAAGTGTTAATGTCTTGTCATTTTCAAGCGAATACTAATTTTAAATATTAATAAGAATTCTGTACATGGAAATGCAATTAATCATTTGTAAATGTATTTAATTTTATTTGTTCTCTAATATTGTTTGGAAAATTTCATAGATCATTAATATTTTTTAAAGAAAAAAAAATTCGCAGATTAGTGTTAATGCCTTGTCATTTTCAAGCGAATACTAATTTTTAATTATAATAAGAATTCTATACAAGGAAATGCAATTAATCATTTTTAAATGTATTTAATTTTATTTGATCTCTAATATTATTTAAAAAATTTCATAGATCATTAATTTTTTAAAGAAAAAAAAAATTCGCAGATATGTATTAATGTCTTGTCATTTTCAAGCGAATACTAATTTTAAAAAATAATAAGAATTCTGTACAAGGAAATGCAATTAATCATTTGTAAATGAATTTAATTTTATTTGTTCTCTAATATTGTTTAGAAAATTTCATAGATGATTAATTTTTTAATAAATAATAATAAGAGTTCTATACAAAGAAATGCAATTAATCATTTGTAAATGAATTTAATTTTATTTGTTCTCTAATATTGTTTGGAAAATTTCATAGATCATTAATATTTTTTAAAGAAAAAAAAATTCGCAGATTAGTGTTAATGCCTTGTCATTTTCAAGCGAATACTAATTTTTAATTATAATAAGAATTCTATACAAGGAAATGCAATTAATCATTTTTAAATGTATTTAATTTTATTTGATCTCTAATATTATTTAAAAAATTTCATAGATCATTAATTTTTTAAAGAAAAAAAAAATCGCAGATAAGTATTAATGTCTTGTCATTTTCAAGCGAATACTAATTTTAAAAAATAATAAGAATTCTGTACAAGGAAATGCAATTAATCATTTGTAAATGTATTTAATTTTATTTGTTCTCTAATATTGTTTACAAAATTTCATAAATCATTAATTTTTTAAAGAAAAAAAAAATCGCAGATAAGTGTTAATGTCTCGTCATTTTCAAGCGAATACTAAATTTAAATAATAGTAAGAATTCTGTACAAGAAAATGCTATTAATCATTATAATTATAATTTTGATTTGTGTGTAACTACAGGTTTTTTTTTTCAAAAAATTAATGATCTATGAAATTTTCTAAATAATATTAGAGAACAAATAAAATTGAATACATTTAATTCAATTTTATTTGTTCTCTAATATTATTTAGAAAATTCCATAGATCATTAATTTTTTGAAGAAAAAAAAAACCTGTAGTTACACACAAATCAAAATTATAATTCTCCCTACAGACAAGTAATTTATGTTCTTCCCGTCTTGTCGTGGTAAAGCCATAACTCGGACGAATTTGACAAACTTATTGTACAGTTTGCGCATTAGTTGCGCGTGTTTGGATGCGTTCGATATTAACTTAAACTAGTTTTATAATACAAACGACGTCCATAAATAATGCAACATTATGTACAGACATTACAATTCTTGCCATTTGTCAGCCGGGAATAATTCAATCGCGTTTACAATTCAGCATCCAATTATCTTAGAATAAACGCGAACAGATAAAGCATACGTGAGTATTAAATAAAATGTTCTACGCGCCTATCGCGACAACGTGTTGCAACAAATTGACATGACAATATTCGAAATGACTAATGATTCTGTATCATACACTCATTTAGATTAAAATTGTGTAAATAATGACGCTATAAATGTTTTATAATTATGCTATGCTCCTCTTCATAAAGCATAGTTTAATTAAGTTAATTAAGAGTTGTTTATGTTTTCGCAAGTTATTAGCAGTTCGTAATACTTATTTTAATTCCTAAATCTAAATCATCATCTACACCTAGAACTGGGGAGGAGTGGAATCATACAGGATTCCTTCAATTAAAAAGGGTTCGTAATCCAGATTCGGTACATTTTTTTAAAAGGATTCGTATTCGAATCGAGATTTTAAAAGAGGTATTCGAATACTTCAGTGGAAAAGGATTCGTGATCCAGATTCGGTACATTTTTTTAAAAGGATTCGTATTCGAATCCAAACATTTATTACTTTCCCCCGTATGTAATAATACAAAGGGAAAGTATTGTTTTCGTGAAAATTTTCGAATCAAAAATTTTAGCGGAAATATCCGTTTTGAGGTCCCCTGAGTCGAATAAGACCATTTTTTTAAAATGTCTGTCTGCCTGTGTGTCTGTGTGTGTGTCTGTGTGCGCTGTACCGCAAAAACTGCTAAAGATATCGAGATGAAACTTGAAACTTAAGCTTTTTGTTACAATCGGAAGAACTGAAAAGCTTTTGGTGAAAATCGGAAAACCGGAAGTGGTACTTTACTCTTAGCGTTTTTCAGTTTTTTCAGATTTTTTCAATAAATGTTCATCAAATAAAAAATTCTTTCAAATAAAAGTTGTAGATAATAACAAAATGAAGATGTATTGTTCACTTACTTTTTGTCATAGCACTCTTAGTTTTTGAGATATTTCAAAAGGTGTGTGTTTTATCTAGTTATTGGTGTGTGACAGTGTATGTGTCGATACAATTGAAAAATGTTTCAAATAAAAGTTGTAGGAAATGAAAAACTAAAGATTTTTTGTAGATTCACTTTTTGTCATAGCACTCTTAGTTTTTGATATATTTAATAAATAGTGTTTTTTATCTAGTCATTGATTTGTGTCAGTGTGTGTGTTGATACAATTGGAAAATGTTTCAAATAAAAGTTGTAGGTAATAAAATATTAAAGATTTTTTGTATCTTCACTTTTTGTCATAGCACTCTTAGTTTTTGAGATATTCAATAAATAGTGTTTTTTATCTAGTCATTGGTTTGTGTCAGTATGTGTTGATCCAATTGAAAAATGTTTCAAATAAAAGTTGTAGTTATCAAAAAGTTGAAGACATTTTGAAAATAATAATGCTACAAATATTTTAAAAGTGATTTAATACGCAATTTACGGGGGAAAGTACTATGATGGACACATCACCATTTTTATTTATTCCAATAGTTTACAAAAAACGTATTGCAGGATAAATTACATTAAATTAAAACATATTCGCGCCACATAAGAGTATAATGTGAGTTATAAATCACCTTACGCAAGATAAAAATAAAATTAAAATAAAAGAAATAGAAAACGAAATAAATGAATAGTAACCATTTAACAATTAAACAAAAAGGTATTATGTAGATTAAATATACAATATATAAAATTTATAATAATTTGGACTTCAAGCAATTCAGAACATAGGTTATTCAAATCCTAATAAAAGGATTCGATTACTCAACAAAGGATTCGAATCCTAATTATTTAAATATTTTACTTTTGACGAGGGACTAAAAAAAATATTGGATTAATGGCTAAAGATAGTTTGCAACTAAAGAAAACACATGATATAAAATTTACGTGTTACAAAATCATTCGATTAACTGGAAAACTATCTCTTTTAATACATGCAAAAAATCATCATAAAAATGCTAATTTTTTATTTTACTTTAAATATTAATTTAAGTTTAAGAGTAATTCCTGTGATGCAATGTCCGGTCGTTGGCCCGTTATTGTGCACACCCAAGATCCAAGAGCAACTAACAACAGCACATCTACATCTAGCAGATCCAGCACACACACACACACACACACACCCCTCTACCAACTATCACCATGCCCGACCGACACTACCAACAATTACTCATTATATCATACCTTGGATGCTAAATCGAAATCTACGACCACAATAAGCAACAATTGAATCAATTACTGGCACTGCTGAGTAATAAAAGGTACGATCTAATGGCCAATTATATTCATGCCCAGATAAGCTGTGATAATTAAATATTAATTGGCGTTTTGTAACGTATCAAACATATAAAATTAGTAAGTGTTCAGCAATTCAATAATACAAGTATAAGTCAGCAAAGACAAAACAGTCTAGTAAGTTTTCGAGACTTTTGGGTATTATTTAACAGAGCTGGACAGGATTCGAATCATTCAGGATTAGAATACTGGATTCGAATCCTTTTAGAGGATTCGAAAGTGGCATTCGAATCTTTTAGTTCAACTGGATTCGTGATCCGGATTCGTTACATTTTTTTAGGAGGATTCGTAATTGAATCCAAATGTGTGTGATTCAAATCCTTATAAAACGGTTTGAATATTTATAAAAAGATTCGAATCTCTGTAAATATTCGAATCCTTTTATAAATATTCAAATCCTTTTATAAGGATTCGAACCACATACATTTGGATTCAATTAGGAATCATCCAAAAAAAAGGTAACGAATTCGAATACTTATAAAAGGATTTGAATCGTCAAAAGTAATGGAAAAAAATTGTTTTTGTGTTTCTTGAATAATTTTATCACTTATCACTTGGTAAAACATTCTTAAATATTGATAATGAAGGTTTAAATTAAATTACACTTGGTTTCTTTCACAATTTTTTTTTTGTTTCACAATTATCAGGAGTCCTGATAATGCTGTAAAACGCGAAACTACTCGAGTAAATAGTAAAGTAAAAAATTGTGAAACAAACCAAGTGTAATTTAATTTAAACCTTCATTATCAATATTTGTTTTTGTGTTTTTAAATTTACTCGTTAAATCACTGTTATATACGCGTGGCGCATGAAGTAAAATTTCGAGTTTAGAAAAGCCCAGAAAATTTGTCTCGGGTCGCTGCGCGACCCTCGACAAATTTTCACGGGGCTTTTCTAAACTCGAAATTTTACTTCATGCTTAGTCTGGGAGTGGAAACGCTCGTTCAAAACTTCAAAATAAATGCTTTGATAAGAACATTAAATGACTGAAAATGTTTTTAAAGATAATAATCTAGTTTTCAAAATTTTGTCTGATATTATTTGAAGTAAAACTACCATGTCAGTTTTACTTCAAATAATATTAGACAAAATTTTGAAAACTAGATTATTATCTGTAAAAACATTTTCAGTCATTTAATGTTCTTATCAAAGCATTTATTTTGAAGTTTCGAACGAGCCACAATCTGAAATGTTAAATTTTTCCGACATTTCCCTGATTCAAGATTTTTTTCCCTGGCCTTTTAATATAACTTTCTTCTGTAGGGCAACCCCATTTTGTTAAATTGTTTTCATTGTTTTTGTCAATATTTAAGTTAATTTTATAAATTTTTACGTGTTTTGTAGTTTGCCTGCTGATTTGACAAATTTAATAATATCATATGGCTTTTTTTTAGTGTTTTGGTCAATTTGAATATAATTCCATAACTTTTTTCTGACTTTCCCGGTTTTAATGATATTCAGTGAATTTTTTATTTACGTAATTTTCAGACATTCGTCGATTTTATAATAGAGTTCAATTTAAAGTTTTGAACGAGTGTTTTCACTCCCAGGCTAAGCATGAAGTAAAATTTCGAGTTTAGAAAAGCCCCGTGAAAATTTGTCGAGGGTCGCGCAGCGACCCGAGACAAATTTTCGGGCTTTTCTAAACTCGAAATTTTACTTCATGCGCCACGCGTACAAAACACTGATTTGAAGTGAAGTTCAGAAACACATAAATACATCTTTAATCAGAGTAACAGGGAGTCAGATGTTTAGTCTGTTATCAACGATGTTCAGTGTTAATAATAAATAATTAGGTTTTGAATATTTTTGTTAAAACAACTGATAACGATATTTATATTATATTAATGGTTGCAAAGAAATAATAAAATCAAATTTATTCTTAAAGGATCTGAATTCGTGCTTCGAAAAAACGGGATTCGAATCTTTGATTCGAATTATATTTATCTCTTATGAATCCTTTATTCGAGTATTCGTGATTCGAATCATATTAGGTGATTCGGATTCGTGATTCGAATCTATTTTATGAGGATTCGTCCCAGCTCTGTTATTTAATGTAATTATTAGCATTATTTAATGTAATTAAAAGCAGACACATCAGTGATATTTTTTCAGATTTTATTAATAATACTTATTTTTCCTTTGGCACTAAGTTTATTCATTTCTTAACAATCTTTTAAACTTTTTTAAAATTCTGACTTCCCGTTGACTTTCTTTTCAGCATGTGAAATAAAATTTCTCAAATTATAAACGTTACGATAATTATTCACAAAATATTTCAGAAAGTACTAAGTTAACAAGAAAATGAATGATACCAAATTCATGTTCTTGTTAACTTAGTACTTTTTGAAATATTTTGTGAATAATTTTCGTAACGTTTATAATTTGAGAAATTTTGTTTTTAAATAAGAAATAATTAAAGGGCATTGTACTGGTAATAATTGATACATAAAAGCAAATTCCGACACGCGCCCGATAAATCAAATATTTAAAGGGAATAATGGTAATGAAATACGGATAATTGGATTAGCCGCCCCGAGGAATACTGAAATCAATATTCAACAAATGATTTTAAATTGTGATTTATGCTTACAATAAAACAAAAACAATTATTGCAGAATATATTAATTGCACTTAAAATGGCAAATCAGGGCCGTGACCAGACAACAAGTCTAATTCGGGCAAAAGATAGACTTCTTTTAAGTATATATACATCTATCCCAATGCATGCGCTAAAATATGTCAAGCATACATTGTTTTTTTAAAGAGTTTAATTTGAAATTTCTAACGAGAGTGTACAATCCTTGATTAAGCATAAAGTAAAATTTCGAGTTTAGAAAAGCCTGAACATTTTGTTAAGTCGCGTAGTGAAGTGGAGTGCAACAGAAATCTTTCATTTTAAGAAGCTGTGGTGAGTAAATCGAGATAATTAATCAGAGCTGGCGCAAGTGGTCATTAGTATTTATTTTTAAAATTTAGTTTTTTTGAGTTCTACAAAAACAAGTACAATAAATTCTATTTTTCACTTAAATTAAATAATCTGCCAATTGGCTTTTTCACTTAGATGTATATAAAAATAAAATAAAAATTATAACATAATAAATCGCTAACGCAAATAGAGCCTTTTATTTAATTCTATTAATTTTTAAGCTCAGTGGGGTGCCAGCAAAGCCCTAGCTAGAAAATAATTTCGAAGGGGGATATAAACATTTCAGGGAGGGTTTTACTGGTAAAAATATTGTTTTTGTTTTTTTACTGCCGCTTTCACATACAAACATTTAAAAAATTTCGGGGAGGGAGGGGTTGAACCCTCATATCCCCTCCCCCAGTCCTCTGGCTACGGCCTTGGGTGCGAGGAGGTGGATTGTTTCCTAAATCTCACATTATCTACGCCACTGACTCTTAATAGTGACGTCAAATGCCAAATATAGGAAATGTGCATTAAAAAAACACGTTGACGGAATATATAAGTTATTTTTTTCTACTCCCATCTTTAAAACACCCATTATCGCATATGTTTCCATGACACTAAGTGATCTCTTAAATACACATTCGTCGAGCCGTAGGTTCGTGTGTTTTAGTCACAGGGTGAAGTTAGGAACAGATTTTAAACCACGACCTGAAACAAGCTTTGGATTATTAGTTGTCACATGTCAAACATTTCAACCCGACGCGGTGCGAAAACGTGCAAGAAATGTTCAGTTTTGCAACAAAAAATAAAGTACTTTTCGTGTAAATAATGAACGATAGTGAAAGTGACGAGGATCCCCCCGAAATTATTGAAGCAGCAGCATCGGCAACTGCTAGTTTGCTGCCGCTGAAATCGAAAAACCAATGCGAACGTACATACAAAGTATTCCAAGATTGGCGTCAAGAAAAGCAAAAAAATTCATTCTCTGAAAATATGCTCCTTGCATATTTCGAACAACTTTCAAAAAGAATGAAACCGTCTTCTCTGTGGGCAATCTATTCAATGTTACGGATGACATTAAATATTAAAAATAATATCGATATAAGCAAGTACTCCAAATTGTGCGCGTTTCTGAAAAGGAAATCAGACGGTTACAGACCTAAAAAGTCAAAAACGTTGACATCGCAGCAAATTAAAGAATTTTTGTCGTCGGCTCCAGATAAAGAATACCTATTTACAAAGGTAAAATGTAAAACCAAATTAAATACTATTATAAATATTTTAGGTTGGGTTAATTTTTGGCATAATGGGGGCTTGCCGGAGAGCAGAATTGATGAAAATTGAAACAAGTCAAATTGAAGACCTCAACTCTGCCATCTTAGTTCACATTCCCGATACAAAGACAAAAACGGAACGTCAGTTTGTTATTGGAGGTACTTTCTATCATACCTGCAAGAAATACATGGAACTTCGACCTCCAAACCTGACAAGTACTCAATTTTTCGTAAATTACCAGAAAGGAAAATGTACCAAACAGCCCATTGGAATAAATAAATTTGGAAACCTCGCTAATGTTGTAGCAACATTTTTAAAGTTGCCTGACCCTGCTTGTTACACCGGCCATTGTTTGAGAAGATCATCAGCTACGATTTTAGTAGACTCTGGTGCAGACATCACTGCTTTAAAGCGCCATGGAGAATGGCGCTCTACCACTGTGGCAGAGGGTTATATAGATCACTCATTAAATAACAAAATTGAGACAGGGAATAAAATCTTCAATACTGTACAACGTAATTATGTGCAAGATACTGCAGAGAATATTAATATTCCAATTGTTGAAAGTTCCAGCTTTAAGTGTAATGAAAATGGAACAAGGAATACTCTCAACTTAAATAAAATAAATAATACACAACACCAAAGAAATGTAGGAGAATCAATGATTTCCTTCAGCAATTGTCATAATGTATCTAATGTGACTGATAATTTATATGTACCGAAGTAGCATAATTTAATAATTTTGTAATGTTTCCATGTTCGTTTGATAATAATAATTTCAAAATGTTTGCATTTTAGTCGTAGAAAAAGTATAGTATGCAATTCGTGTTATAAACTTCTCTAGACACTCGTATTATTAAACACTCGCTCCGCTGCGCTCCGCTCGTGCCTAATAAACTCGTGACTAAAGTGCAGTTTATAACACTTGTTGCATAATATACTATTGTATTGAGTTATTTAATGTATCGAAATGCCAATAAAAAATCGTTAAATTACTGGAAAATTTTGGAGAGTCTGTTTTACTATTTACTGGTAAACCGGTATGCCAACGGAGGGGCCGGTTCCTCAATTCTTTGATAGATTTTAGAAAGCCAGCCCACCCCTGATCCACATTGCTTCAAATCCAATTTTCCCTTTTTAGTACACTTTCCACGCTTGTGTTTTTCTTATTATCCTTGTTTTGTATATTAAATCCCTTTCATTTCATTTTTGTTTATTACTTTTATTTAAAAAAACAATACTTTCCCTGTGTTTTACATATGGGGGAAAGTAAAAACCTATATGGTGGATTTTTTATTGCATTTTATTTAAGTTAAGTTAATAATAATATAATTATTATTGAATACGTGATTCTTTATTTATAAGGTAATTTGTTTAAGAATTTTAGATGGAAAATATATACACACACACACACATATCCAGCAAGTAAATATCGGCAACGGGGTGAATGACTGGGGGGTAACTGGCCTTTCAAGGTCCGACCCTCATTCACTATATTTTCGTTGCGCGCCGATACGACGTCCTCTTTCCTTCCCTTATATACTCATTTTCACGGGTAAATTTATTTTTAATATACTTGCAATTATTATACAACATATTTTCTGTAATATTTTGAATTTATTACAGAATCACAATATTAAATAATAAATAATGACACCCCTGAAAAAAAAGATAATATTTAGAAATGACTTGTTATTTTTTGGTAAATTTTCAGGAATTCTTGTTTTTATAAAAAGCGGTCCATTTAAAGATTCTAAATTAAATTTGCAGGAATTCGTTGTTTAAAAAAACGGTCAAATTAAAGCTTCTAACGAGTGTTTCCACTCCTTGGTTAAGCATGAAGTAAAATTTCGAGTTTAAAAAAGCCTGATATTTTGGTTTGGTCGCGTAAAGTATCAACATTTTTAGAATTAACGTTTAACCCAGATAATTCACGAAACCAGTAAAAATTGTGAAAACTACAAAAATCTAAGAAATTCAAAAATCATACGAAATTCTCAAAATATTAAAAATCTTATAAAAATTTTAAATTTTATAAATCGAGAAAAATCTTATAATATTAAAAGTTTAATAAAACTCTAGGAAATTCACGAAAACTGCTAGTATGTTAAAATTTGATGTTACTTGAGATCATTGTTTTATACGCGTGGCGCATGAAGTAAAATTTCGAGTTAAGAAAAGCCCGAATTGAAATTCTTGGGACCTTTCATAACTCGAAATTTTACTTCATGCTTAGTCTGGGAGTGGAAGACATTTGTTCGACAATTGTCAATATCTTATTTTGTTAATTTCTGTTTTGTAGAAAAAAAAATGTAATATTAAGAAAAGTTGTAAAATGATGAATATTAAAAAAACAAATGAAATTTGTTAAAAACGAAAAAAATTATGACATTTTCCATTTAAAATTGAAATCATTAATTTTTACAATTTATGAAAAGCATGGACATTTACGAAAGTGGCGAAAATCTTGAGATTTCATGAAAAACGAAAAAAAGAATTTGAAAATGAATGAAAATTTTGGATTTTCACTAAAAACTCATAATTTTTTTAATTTAACGAAACTTCGAAAATTAATAAAAGTTGTAAACATGTTGACAATTATTAAACATCTTTGAAATTCACGAAAGGAGTTGAAATTTTTAAAGATTGACTGAAGTCAACATTTTGAAAAGTAATTAAATTTAAAACGAAAAAAAAACTTTATTGGCATAAAAATTCCATATACAAAATCAAACTTCTATATATATTTGTTTGTTTTATCTGCTGTTTTATTTACTTTTATTTATAGTATGTCTTTTATTATATTATATGCATTAGTATTGTAAAGAGGATATATCCGTTAATAAATTATTTATTTATTTATTTATTTATTTTAAACGGATATCACCTTTTTACAAAAGCATATAGTAATAATGTTACAAAAAATAAACTGAATGCTATATAAATATTAATAATAAAGAATTTATACAAAGATAATAATACAATGAAGAAATCTACTTAAACACACAGTAATACTGTTATTATTATTAACTTAGTCTCGCTACAATCCTTAGGCCAGCTTAAATTTACGAAAAGCATCAACATTTTCCTAAAAATTGACGAAAATCGAGAAAATTTATGAAAAGTTCCAACGTTAAACAAATTAAGGAAATCCGTCCGAATTTTCAATATTAACGCATGAAGTATCAAGATTTTAAAAATTATCAAAAATCTTGAAAATTTAAAGAAATCTTGGAAATTCAGGAATAGCGTTAAGATTATAAATAGAAAGATTTATATTTTAAAATGAATCTAAATCTTGGCATTTCGCCAAAGGTATTAACATTTTTAAAATTAACGAAAATCTAAGGAATTCATTAAAAATTGGGAAAAATCTTTTAAAATTTCATAAAAGGTATCAGCATTTTTAAAATTAACGGAAATCCGAGAAATGGACGAAAATTGCCAAGATTTTAGAAACCTAAGAAATTCGTGAAAATTGTCAAGATTTTAAAAATTAATAAAAAAATTCATGGAAAAGAGTCATGAAGAATCGAGAAAGTTTTTAAAATAATAAAAATGTGATAACCGTTTTATGAATTGACGAAAAACTCGAAATATTAAAAATCACGAAATATCGAAAATCTTACGAAAATTTCTTGATTAAAAATTTT
Organism: Philonthus cognatus; assembly: GCA_932526585.2. NCBI lineage: Eukaryota > Metazoa > Arthropoda > Insecta > Coleoptera > Staphylinidae > Philonthus > Philonthus cognatus. The sequence goes on along the minus strand of OW052247.1, from coordinate 47,609,222 downwards.
ACAAAAATCTCGACATATTGAAAATCTTATTAAGATTTTCTAAATTGAAAATCTCGAAATATTGAAAATCTTAGGAAAATCTCGAAATAATAAAAATCTCATTTAAATTTTATAAATCGACAAAAATTGAAAAATGCACAGAAATATTTTATAACATTTTATAATTTGATGAACATCTCGAAATATTGACCTCATGAAATTTTTCTAAATCAACAAATATCACAAAATATCGAAAATCTCATTAACATTTTATAAAACAAAACGAGTGTTTTCCACTCCCATACTAAGTATGAAGTAAAATTTCGAGTTTAGAAAAGCACCGCGTAGAAAATTAGCCGAGGGTCGACTAATTTTCTCGGGGCTTTTCTAAACTCAAAATGTTACTTCATGCGCCACGAGTATAAAACATTAAAATATTATTATTATTATTTTGTAAAAGGTGAATATTAATAATATCGTAAGCGTCATTAAACTAATCTTGGCAATATTATCGAAAAAAATCATATTAAGAATTTCGAAATATCAAAATTCTTTAGAAAATGCCTTTGTTAAAAGTTTTATAATTTGACAAAAATCTCAATATATTGAAAATCTCACTAAGATTTTATAAATTGAAAGTCTTAGAAAAATCTCGAAATATTAAAATCCTAATGAAAATTTTATGAAACGAAACGAAAATCTTGAAATACCGAAAATCCGACGAAAATCTCGAAATATTGAAAATCTCATTAAAATTTTATAAATCAAGAATTATTGAAAATTTTACGAAAATATCGACGTATCGAAAATCTGATGAAAATTTTACCGAAAAATACCGAAAATCCGACGAAAATCTCGAAATATTGAAAATCTCATTAAAATTTTATAAATCAAGAATTATTGAAAATTTTACGAAAATATCGACGTATCGAAAATCTGATGAAAATTTTATAAATTGATAAAAATCTGAAAATATCAAAAATCTTACGCAAATCTCGATATATTGAAAAGTTTACTTCAATTCATCTCATCATTTCATCAGGACACTAACTGACGTACCTACTGACAATTTAATGACAATTGACAATTTTGGCGGAAAGACCACGGGTCGATAGCCGATTGGCAACAGGATCAGCACTCATACAAAATAAAATAAAATAATTAATTATACATGTTATGTAATACCTACTGTTGTCAATAAAGATTGTTTGTTGTTGTTGAAAAGTTTACGAAAATCTCGGATTATCAAAAAACTATGAAAATTTTATATATTGATGAAAATCTCGAAATATTGATGTCATGAAATTTTTCTAATCGGCAAATATCACAAAATATCAAAAATCTCATAAACATTTTATGAATTGACAAAAATCTAGAAATACCGAAAATCTGACAAAAATCTCGAAATATTGAAAATCTTGTAAAATTTTTATAAATCAGCGATAAAACCTGATGAAAATTTTATAAATTGATAAAAATCTCAAAATATCTAAAATCTTACGCGAATCTTGAAATATTGAAAGTTGACGAAAATCTCGTGTGTTCTCTACTCCCAGACTAAGCATGAAGTAAAATTTCGAGTTTAGAAAAGCCCCGCGTAGAAAATTTGTCGAGGGTCGCGCAGCGACCCGAGACAAATTTTCACGGGGCTTTTCTAAACTCGAAATTTTACTTCATGCGCCACGCGTGTAAAACGCCGGTTTTAAGTGAAGTTCAAAATATGCATCTTTAGCCTACTGCTTCAGTAGCATGTTATAACCTTCGCAATACTTTAGTGGTTTATACGCGTGGCGCATGAAATAAAATTTCAAGTTTAAAAAATCCTGAAAATTTGGTTTGGTCGCTCCGCGCTTCGTGCTACGCGACCAAACTAAATTTTCAGGTTTTTCTAAACTCGAAATTTTACTTCATGCGCCACGCTATAAAACATTGAAATATTATTATTATTATTTTGTAAAAGGTGAATATTGATAATTTCTTAGCTGTCATTAAACTATTATTGGCAATATTGTCAATCCTAGGTAAAGGCCTTTAAAAAATAGTTATCAGCATTAAATAATTGTAAATATTAAATATAAAATATAAAATATCTAGTATTGAAAATTATCGATATTTTGAAAATCAATACTTTTCACTGCGATATTTTAGCGTATCGATACTTGGCTGTACGATATAATCGATACCCAATATCGATATGTTTTTAGGATCGGAACATTCCTAGACTTTACTTTATAATCAATACTTAATATCGATAATTTTTTGGGATCGAAACATTCTTAGTTGCCAGTGCAGAAATTAAATTACCGGTCAAAGCGGAAGAAATAATGTTAACACGAAACTACCGCGAAGAAAAATTGTACCATAGATTTTAAATCTGTACTCATAGGACACCTCTCGTGAATTCTACTACACTTAATTTATTCCTAAAACTGCTTACTATCTCAATCAATTAGTGTACAAATCAACTTCAAACAAATCTCAATAACATGTTGAGTTTTTTCTACTTTTCCTGTGAAAAAAAGTGTGTACATTGTTGGAATTTTTCTATATCAAGAAGAAAAGAGAAAATGTAGTAATAATAATAGTATGCAAAGATAAACGTGTTTTTACGCGAAAGCATAAACACTCACTTCAGCAGCGCATACCTATGCAGAAATCCGCACAAACGTGCCGAGTGATCCCCTAGCAGGAAAAAAAGCTCTCTCACCAGGATATCCCTTTAACTCCTCTGGCGAAAAAGCGGCACTCGCACTTGCACTTGAACATCGTCCTCTGAACATGAAACATAAAAATCCCGCTCACATGTCGGCCAGAGTCCGTCAGCCGAAGGAGAAGAGGAGAGTGCGATCGCCGGCGTAACATGAAAGGATCTTCAGCGTTACTTTATCTACATGTTCATGTGTATGCGTGTATGTTTATGTTCTGTTATGTGGAGTAGAGTGCGAGAGGTTGGGTAAGGTTATGTAAAAGGGTAAAGGCACACTGTGCGGAGTATCAGGTTGGGTCGCGCGTCCACGTGCAAGCGTCTCGCAGGGAGCACTGGCCTCGCCGAAGTCGCTCAAATATCGCCGCTGACGACGACGACACTCAAACGCAATCATCGACGGCGCTATGCGAAATAACCAACTAACTTCAAAGTATCTAAAGTATTTATTTTACACACATATGACTAGCATGGAAATAATCGAGGTATTTTGATAATCGATTATTTTGGACCGAGATATTTTATAAAAGTTGCAGAGACTCATAAACTAAACAATTATTGCAAATTAAAATCAAAAATGTAATTACTCTCTTTGTTTATGACAAATGTTCGAAAATATGAGACTGCAAGTGTAGATTTTGCCCAAAAAGTTCTAATTTCTATGAAGTACATTTAATAAGGTTACATTTACTTAAGTTTTTAAAATGATGTCGAGCAAATAGCGGCCAACACTTCCGAAATGGAGTACAAACGTACTTCGGAAGTGTATCATCTATGTTAGCTACTATTTACCCGACATCTTCTGGTTTCAGCAAGATGGGGCTACGTCCCACACTACTCTTCACTCCCGTGCCCAGTGGTATAGCCAGGAAGGGGTAGCGCTGGGTTAGAACCCCTCGCCTAATCCCTGCTATCAATTTTATTTTGTAATTTTTAAATCGCCGCGCGTTTAAAATCATTGAAAAATTATGCGTTAGCAAGCATCTGTACGCGCCCTGATTTAACGCAAAATTATATTATCAATAGTTGTTTTTTAATGACTTTGTAACATTCTTGATTAATTTAGTTATATTTTCTTTAAATTCAATTCACACAAAAATCACGTTAAAATAACACAATTTCGACTTTAGGTGCAAATAAGTTAAAAACTTTTAATAGTTTTATAGGGGAAGTTTTATAGGGGAATTTTCTAATTTTTATGTATTTTGAAAGAGCATAGTTTTCTCAACACCCGCAGAAAGTTTTATGCAAATCCACGATTGGGTTTTTGAGTTATGACGTTTTTTTTTTTAAATCCAAATGCTACAAAAATCATAGTGAAAAAACACAAATTTTGACTTTGAGTAAAAATAATTTCAAAACTATGTAATGGGTATTTTTAACTTTTACATATTTTGAAAAGACATAGTTTTGTTAATACCCACATAAACTTTTATAAAAATTGCATGCTTGTTTTTATGATTTATGATGTTATTTTAAATTCAACTTCTTCTAATCAGGGTGAAAAAACACAAATTTTGACTTTTAGAGAAAATAACTTTAAAACTGTGATATGGATATTTTATAACTTTTACATATTTTAAAAGAGCATAGCTTTATTAACACCTACAGAAGGTTTTAAAAAAATTCATGATTGTTTTTTTTAATTATGATGTTTTTTAAATCCAACTTCTACAAAAGTCAGGGTGAATAAAACACTAATTTTAACTTTGAATGAAAATAACTTAAAAACGATAATAAGGGTATTTTTTAACTTGTATATATTTTGAAAGAGCATAGTTTTCTTAACACTTGCAAAAAGTTTCACTCAAATCGATCCTTTGTTGTTTGAGTTATGATGTTTTTTAAATGAAAATGCTACAGAAATCATGGTGAAAAAACCCAAGTTTTGACTTTGAGTGAAAATATCTGAAAAACTATGATATGGGTATTTTGTAACTTTTGCATATTTTGCAGAACATAGTTTTGTTAACACCCAGGGAGATATTAATAATAATTCATACATGGTTTTTTGAGTTACGACGTATTTTAAATACAAACTACAAAAATAAATAAAGAAAAATAAAACACTAATTTTGTTTTGAAGTAAAAATAACAAAAACTATGACATGGGTATTTTCTAACTTTTACGTATTTTGGAAAAGCATCGTTTTGGTAACACCCACAGACAGTTTTATAAAAATTCATGCTTGTTTTTTTGAGAAATGATGTTTTTTAATTCAACTTCTACAAAAATCAGGGTGAAAAACACAAGGGTGAGTGAAAATAAGTTGAAAACTATCGAACGGCTATTCTATAATTTTTACGGATTTCAAAAAATTATAGTTTTCTTAACATCCGCAGAAAGTTTTATTCAAATCCATGATTGATTTTTGAGTTATGATTATTTTAAATCCAAATGCTAGAAAAATCATAGTGAAAAAAACCCAAATTTTGACTTTGATTGAAAATACCCTAAAAACTATGATCTTTCAAAATGTGTAAAAGTTAGAAAATATCTACTTTCTAAGTTTCACACATTTTGAAAGAGCATAGTTTTAAAAAATTGATTGATAAGGCTGATAAATGTTAAAAGTTCATCTTCACTTTTATATAAATAAAACAATTTAAAATATATATTTCAAAGAGCATAGTTTTGTTACCTACAGAAGATGTTATAAAAATCCATGCTTAGTTTTTTGAGTTATGATATTTTTTAATCCAACTTCTACAAAAATCAGGGTGAAAAACCAGAAATTTTGACTTTGATTAAAAATAAGTTGAAAACTATTTGATGGTATTGTTTGATAGGTATTGTTTTATTTATTTCGAAAAAGCATAGTTTTTTCAATATCAGCAGAATGTTTCATGCAAATCCATGAATAATTTTCTCAGTTATGGTTATTTTAAATCCAAATGCTAGAAAAGTAATGGTAAAAAAACAAAAATTTTGACTTTGAGTGAAAATAACTTGAAAACTATGAAATGAGTATTTTCTGAATTTTACATATTTTGAAAGAACATAGTTTTGTTAACACTCATAAAAAGTTTTTAAAAATTAATCTTTGATTTTTTGAGTAATGACGTTCTTTTAATCCAACTTCTACAAAAATTAGGGTGAAAAAACACAAGTTTTGACTTTTAGTGAAAATAAGTTGAAAACATATTTTTACGTACTTTGAAAGACCATAGTTTTCTCAATATCGGCAGAAAGTTTTATGCAAATTCATGATTAATTTTCTGAGTTATGATTAATTTAAATCCAAATGCTGGAAAACTGCAGTTTCTATAGAAATATTTTGTTTATACAAATTATACTATTCTGTCTAAACTGTTTTTTTCTTTCTGCGCTTCAGATAAACCCCCCCTCCCCATGTAAAAATCCTGGCTACGCCACTGCCCGTGCCATTTTGCAAGAACTATTTCCTGAACTAGTTACTATACATCAACAATTTTAAGTAAATATATCTCATATCTTTAATTAATTTCTCACTTAACCCGTGGTGAAACATTTTTGAATCTAATTCTGGATGATTTATCTCTCTACTAATTTCAAAATGGCGTTGATACAATAGAAGCCAGTTGTATAAACACTTCGAACTGTAGATCAATGTTAATTTCAATGGAATTAAAAACTGGCATTGGTCTCACATTCAAAAATAAACTAGAGTTCAAATATTGATGCAACTGGTTCTACAAAATATAATCTAGAACTGCAGTTCAGGCATGAACTCATATCAAAATGGTTTAGCAACTGGTCTAGAGTAATGAATGGTATGAAATCAAATTATATAATTTTCATCGTTCAGCTCGCAGAATTGGTCCTTTTATGAATACGAAGCCTCCAATGATGAAAACCCGCTCTGCTTGCATTTCACGTGGGACTGCCTCGGCTAGGCGTAATTTCTATGGAGGCAGGTTTCGCTATTAAAAATTAATTTCCATCCTAGACCAGCAATGACAATAAAACTGAACCTATAATCGTGAATGGGAATGTCGATTCAGGAGCTGCTCGTAATATTCGGATGAACACGTTTAGTGGATGGTTTATACATATTTTTTGTTAAAAAGGGTCATGGCCTGCTCGTTTAAATGTTTAAAACTGAGCAAAAAAAAAATCTATTTATTATGTTTGAAGCTTTTCATACGCGTAACGCATTTAACAAAATTTCGAGTTTAGAAAGGCCTGAAAATTAGGGTTGATCACTACGCGACCAAACCAAATTAATAAAAAAATTGTTTTCTTGTTAATTAGTCAGGATTTTTAGGCAGGATTGTTAAAAAAAACGTTTGTTTCATTTTAATTTAAACAAACAGTTTTTTTACAAAACGTGTTTGTTTCATTGAAACAACGACTAAAACGTGTTTAAAACAGAACATACAAGACATTTTTCTATTGAGTATACATATCCCGATAATTACAGCGTTTTTTTTAAATTTGCGGGAATTTGTTGTTTCAAAGCGGTTAATTTAAGGCTTTTAACGAGTGTTTTCCACTCCCAGACTAAGCATGAAGTAAAATTTCGAGTTTAGAAAAGCCTGAGAATTTGGATTGGCCGCGTAGCGAAGCGGAGCGGCCAATCCAAATTCTCAGGCTTTTCTAAACTCGAAATTTTACTTCATGCGCCACGCTTAAAATCACTGATTTACAGTGAAGTTTTAAAAACACACACATATAACAACGATTATAGGCAACCTAATATACGTTAGAGTTATTGGGTTGCCTATAATCACTGTTTTAAACAATTTGTTCAGCGCAGAATTTGACTCACGTTTTATTCACACCTACATATTAGATTGCTAAAGCCGTATATTTTAAACTTTACGATATTTCAGTGTTTTATACGTGTGGCGCATGAAGTAAAATTTCGAGTTTAGAAAAGCCTAATTTGGATTGGCCGCTTCGCTTCGCTACGCGGCCAATCCAAATTTTCAGGCTTTTCTAAACTCGAAATTTTACTTCATGCTTAGTCTGGGAGTGGAAAACCCACGTTTAAAGATTCAAATTAAAATCTTTAAAAAAAACAACGAATGTCGTAAAATTTACAGTGTATGTTTGTTTTCAAAAGTGGCTGTAGATCAAATATTAATAATTACAGAAGCATATGCATCCAGTCTGTGATACCTAAGATGTTAGACTTTTTAATATCTCAACAAATCATTTGGTCATACAAAAATATAATCCTAGATGAGCAACATGGTTTTGTTAAAGGCCAATCTACTACAACTAACCTCATTACTTATAAAACTTTTCTATCGAATGCTTTGGAAAAGGGATTACAAGTAGACTCAGTTTACACCGATTTCTCCAGAGCATTCGATCGTGTACAACATAGTATTTTGTTAAGAAAGTTACAAGCGATGGGAATGGGAGATTTAGTGATTAACTGGCTTGCTAGTTGCCTGCACAATAGAACACAGTGCGTTTGTATTGGATTGAAGTATTCGAATAATGTAGATGTAACTTCGGGGGTTCCGCAGGCTTCTCATTGTGGGCCAGTGTTGTTTTTGCTTTTTATTAATGATATACACTTGAGTATTAAGTCTAGCAGTTTCCTCCTATTTGCTGATGAACTTAAGTTATTTATAGTAGTAAGAACTATTGAGGATCAGAAACTACTACAGCTGGTCTTACACAATATTACCTGAATTTGAAAAAATGTTTCCAAATTACATTTAGTCGAGGCTCGTATACACATTTTTGCTACCTTATTAAAGATCATTTATTAACAACAACTTTTGAAATAAAGGACCTAGGCGTGTTATTTACTTCAAAGCTAAATTTGAATAAACATTACACAAACATTTGTAACTTACCTTTAAAAATGTTGGGCTTTGTTTGTAGATTCACAGTTGGATTTAGTGTTAAGACAGTAAAAATGTTATACTTGACATTAGTAAGGCCCCATATGGAGTATGGATCAGTGGTTTGGTCTCCTTATTCTATGATCGCCATTCAGCAATTTGAGTCAGTATAGAGTATATTCTTGAGAATTGTTTACCGTAGAATAGGGGGCATTAGTATTAACTTTAGCCACAGTTCTATGCGTGGACAACTTGACTTGAGATCGTTACATGACAGAAGGGTGCTGCTGGATTTATGTTTTTTGCATAAGTTGGTCAATGGGATTATTGATTGTGGTACACTGCTTAATCAGTTAAATTTTAATATTCCTCGAGGAGTTAATTGTAGGCATAAACCCTTATTCCGGTTAACATTTCATTCCACCAACTATGGAATGTTTAACCCAATTGATCGGCTTATGTGTCAGGCAAATGCACTACAGAACAACACTGGGTTCGCATATTTGCGGATTCAATCTCTGTTTTTAAGAATGGCTTGCGTCGTATGTGTTTGTCAGATGTAAATAAATAATTATATATATATTTCATTCTTGGTTTATATAATACTTGCTGATTGTTTTTGTTAGTAATTTGCTTAAGCTATTTTTCAAACTTACAACTTTGCATTTTAATCTGTTGTTTGTCTTATTTTTAGTCTGTTGTTTGTCTTATTTTAAGTCTGTTTTATATTCATTTTTTTTATATAGAGTGCTCATTGTGATATACATATTAATATTGTTATAGTTTTACATACACTGTTTTGTACTTAAATGTATATTGATTGTACAAAGGTGATACCGTAAATAAATGAATTAAATAAAGTATGAAAAATTCCCTGTATTTAAAAATCACATTTATGCACACACAGTTGTAATATTTTATTGTAATAAAATGTTTTGTTTAATAATGTAATTTGAAATTTCTTCAACAATTTAGCTAAAATTAAAAAACGTAAACAAAAAATCTTAAAGAAGTAGTATAAAATATAATTTAGCAAATTTAAGATGATAAAAAAATCGTTTTAAACAAATTTTACCTTTATAACAAGTTTTAAAAAATTTAAGATTTGAAACATGTTTAAAAGAAAACCGTTTAAAACACGACGGCTGTTTTTAAACATGTTTAAAACACTATTTTAAATTAAAGTGTTTTAAACATAACAACCCTGGTTTTAGGTGAAACACCCTGTATATTGATTGTTTTTAAACAGAGGTTAATTTGAACTTTAAATGAGTGTTTTCCACTCCCAGATTTAGCATGAAGTAAAATTTTTAGTTTAGAACAGCCTAAACGTTTGGAATCCAAATTGAAGCATGCATGAAGTAAAATGTTTAGTTTAGAAAAGCCACTTTAAAAGCCCTTTTTTTAATATTGTTGTGCTTAGAAATTCAAACACTAGTTATCAGCAACTTTTGTAAAATATAATAATGATATGCTAAAATATATATTATACATTACCTAATTCAAATTTGTCCTTCCAATAACCTATAACCCTACATTTTACTATTAAACTTGGTTGAAATAAAAATACAGGATTAAAGGTGTTTCACCCTACAAATAAATAAAAAGTGGGAGGGATATTACGTTTCAAATAGGGATATATTACATTTTCCCAAAGGAAAATCTATGTAAATACGATTGAATGAGCACAAGAAATCAATTCTCAATAATAAACAATCGACAGGTTTTGCTAAGCATTGCATCGAATTCAACCACTTTTTTGATCCGGCCGATTTTTCAATTTTACACTCGGGTAGTAAAGGACGGGATTTAAATTTTAGAGAGGGTCTAAAAATTCGTAAGGCCATAAAACGGGAAAAAAACGTTGTAAATGAGTGCGAAGACATCTGGCACTCCCCCATCCTCACTGCCATTACTACCTGATTTTGTATATAACTCTGTAAAATATATTTTCTGTACATTATTCCTTGAGAACGACGATAAGTCGAAACTAGTTGGATAATAAAGAAATTCGCGAAACAAACCAAGTGCCTTTAATTCAAATTCAAATACTATGTAATTTCGTTCCTAGCATTGACCAAAATCTATCTTCTAGTATACAGGTCCAAAAATGTCGAAACTTAATTATCTCACAGATTCTTTTGAAGTGAAAATTAGAAAGAAGAAAAACACTTTAAACTATTTGAGAATAATAATTTTCATTCAATATCAATGACAGGTGTAAGTGAACGTACATGACTCGTTATCATTAATAAAGATCATCTTTACTGAAAATAGAAGATAAATAATTAGTTGCGAATAGTTAATAGGCCGGACGCTTCTGCATACTACACACACACACTCACATGGTGGTGAACTCGCAACCTGCAATAGGTACGAATTGCATTCGTGCGTTGTTTAGTATTAGTTAGTATTAGTATCGGAATGGTAGTATGAGTGTGCGTTGTTTGGGCAAACAGCTGAGCGGCGAGCGCGGGCTTCAACCTCGCAGGGTGAACGACATCCGCACTCTCTCCTGCTCTTTCCTCTTTCACTCCCTTTCCTTCTCTCTGCCTGCTATTTGTTGCCTGCCTACCGCCGATGTTTCGCACTTTTCCCGCTCCGGCCTTTGCAGCCTTCGACTTTTCCGAATGGAATGAAACCAGCTGGATCTATAACGACCGCTCTTACGTCAGCTTACATACTCCATCGTTCGTTTGCCCATCATCTTCATTTGTTTTTCTTTTGAATTCTTCAATTTACTTCCTATTTATTCAGAGGGGTTGCAACAACACGAATTTTAAACTTTAAGGAATGGTAATAAACATAATTAGCACATTTTATATAACTACCCACTGAGCAAAAAACAAACAAATAACGTTATATCAACATGGTCGCAATATTAAACGTTATTTTAATGTTGATGAAACATTACTTAAATGGATTTGCTCAGTGGGTAAATCCATGAAAAAATGTTAGATGATTAAAAATATGATTTACAAACAGAGTTTGAGAACACGATTTGCCTGTTTAAACACATTTTTGAAGCACGACCGACGTTGGAAGTTAAAAACACATACACTATTTTTAATTTTCAAAAAACACAAATGCCTAAACAGTTACACATCGGGAAATGTATACTCAAAAGAAAAATTTCCTGTATCTGATTCTGTGTTATTCTTACACAGAATCAGATACAGGGAATTATTCTTTTGAGTATACGTTTCCCGATGTGAAAATGTTTAGGCATTCGTGTTTTTTGAAAATCATTCAATTTTAAATTTGATTCAAGTCTTTAGATTCCCTGATTAAGTATGAAGTAAAATTTCGAGTTTAGAAGAGCCTGAAAATTTGGTTTGGTCGCGTAGCGCGAAGCGCGGAGCGGCCAAACCAAATTTTCAGGCTTTTCTAAACTCGAAATTTTGCTTCATGCGCCACGCGTATTAAACACTGAAAGTGCTGAAATATTGTGAACAAGTAAACTTCGCTTGAAATCAGTGTCTTATACGCGTGGCGCATTAAGTAAAATTTCGAGTTTAGAAAAGCCTGAAAATTTGGTTTGGTCGCGTAGCGCGAAGCGCGGAGCGGCCAAACCAAATTTTCAGGCTTTTCTAAACTCGAAATTTTACTTTATGCTTAACCTGGGAGTGGAAAACACTCGTTTGGACTTCAAATTGACTTCTTTTAAGAAAACAACGAATATACAGGAATTTTTTTTTTAAGAATACATACAGGGAATTTTCTATTAGGTATGCATATGCATACGCTTTTTTTTAAATAGTTCACTTTGAAGCTTAAAACGAGTGTTTTCCACTCCCAGACTAAGCATGAAGTAAAATTTCGAGCTTAGAAGAGCCTGAAAATTTGGTTTGGTCGCGTAGCGCGAAGCGCGGAGCGGCCAAACCAAATTTTCAGGCTTTTCTAAACTCGAAATTTTACTTCATGCGCCACGCGTATTTAACACTGAAAGTACTGAAATATTGTGAACAAGTAAACTTCGCTTGAAATCAGTGTCTTATACGCGTGGCGCATGGAGTAAAATTTCGAGTTTAGAAAAGCCTGAAAATTTGGTTTGGTCGCTCCGCGCTTCGCGCTACGCAACCAAACCAAATTTTCAGGCTTTTCTAAACTCGAAATTTTACTTCATGCTTAACCTGGGAGTGGAAAACACTCGTTTAAACTTCAAATTGACCTCTTTTAAAAAAACAACGAAGATACAGGAAATTTGACTTTTAAGAATACATATAGGGAATTTTCTATTAGGTATACATATGCATACGCTTTTTTTTAACATATGCATACGCTTTTTTTTAACATATGCATACGCTTTTGTGAAGCTTAAAACGAGTGTTTTCCACTCCCAGACTAAGCATAAAGTAAAATTTCGAGTTTAGAAAAGCCTGAAAATTTGGTTTGGTCGCGTAGCGCGAAGCGCGGAGCGGCCAAACCAAATTTTCAGGCTTTTCTAAACTCGAAATTTTACTTCATGCGCCACGCGTATTAAACACTGAAAGTACTGAAATATTGTGAACAAGTAAACTTCGCTTGAAATCAGTGTCTTATACGCGTGGCGCATGGAGTAAAATTTCGAGTTTAGAAAAGCCTGAAAATTTGGTTTGGTCGCTCCGCGCTTCGCGCTACGCAACCAAACCAAATTTTCAGGCTTTTCTAAACTCGAAATTTTACTTCATGCTTAACCTGGGAGTGGAAAACACTCGTTTAAACTTCAAATTGACCTCTTTTAAAAAAACAACGAAGATACAGGAAATTTGACTTTTAAGAATACATATAGGGAATTTTCTATTAGGTATACATATGCATACGCTTTTTTTTAACATATGCATACGCTTTTTTTTTTAACATATGCATACGCTTTTGTGAAGCTTAAAACGAGTGTTTTCCACTCCCAGACTAAGCATAAAGTAAAATTTCGAGTTTAGAAAAGCCTGAAAATTTGGTTTGGTCGCGTAGCGCGAAGCGCGGAGCGGCCAAACCAAATTTTCAGGCTTTTCTAAACTCGAAATTTTACTTCATGCGCCACGCGTATTAAACACTGAAAGTACTGAAATATTGTGAATAAGTAAACTTCGCTTGAAATCAGTGTCTTATACGCGTGGCGCATGAAGTAAAATTTCGAGTTTAGAAAAGCCTGAAAATTTGGTTTGGTCGCTCCGCGCTTCGCGCTACTCAACCAAACCAAATTTTCAGGCTTTTCTAAACTAGAAATTTTACTTCATGCTTAACCTGGGAGTGGAAAATACTCGTTTAAACTTCAAATTGACTTCTTTTAAAAAAACAACGAATATACAGGAAATTTGACTTTTAAGAATACATACAGGGAATTTTCTATTAGGTATACATATGCATACGCTTTTTTTTAACATATGCATACGCTTTTGTGAAGCTTAGAACGAGTGTTTTCCACTCCCAGACTAAGCATAAAGTAAAATTTCGAGTTTAGAAAAGCCTGAACATTTGGTTTGGTCGCGTAACGCGAAACGGCCAAACCAAATTTTCAGGCTTTTCTAAACACGAAATTTTACTTCATGCGCCACGCGTATTGAACACTGAAAGCACTGAAATATCGTGAACAAGTAAACTTCGCTTGAAATCAGTGTCTTGTACGCGTGGCGCATGAAGTAAAATTTCGAGTTTAGAAAAGCCCGAAAATTTGGTTTGGTCGCTCCGCGCTTCGCGCTACGCAACCAAACCAAATTTTCAGGCTCTTCTAAACTCGAAATTTTACTTCATGCTTAACCTGGGAGTGGAAAACACTCGCTTGAACTTCAAATTGACCTCTTTTAAGAAAAGAGTGTGTTTTCCACTCCCAGACTAAGCATGAAGTAAAATTTCGAGTTTAGAAAAGCCTGAAAATTTGGTTTGGTCGCGTAGCGCGAAGCGCGAAGCGGCCAAACCAAATTTTCAGGCTTTTCTAAACTCGAAATTTTACTTCATGCGCCACGCGTGTAAAGCACTGACATATTGTGCAGTTTAAAATATACCGCTAAAGCAATATGCTAAAGCAGTATATTTTGAACTTCGCGTTAGATCAGTGTTTTATGCGCCTAGCGCATGAAGTAAAATTTCGAGTTTAGAAAAGCCTGAAAATTTGGTTTGGTCGCTTCGCTTCGCTACGCGACCAAACCAAATTTTCAGGCTTTTCTAAACTCGAAATTTTACTTCATGCTTAACTCAGGAGTGGAAACACCCGTTGAAAGTTTTAAGCTGAACACTTTTTCTTCCACCCATTTTAGCATCACTCTTAGGGCCAGTTGCACCAAACACGTTAAAGTGGTTCAACTTTGAACTCGAGTTTAAAGTGACATTAGAACAATAGGAACTGTCATCTTGAACTGGAAATAAGCTTGAACTCAAGTTCAACGTTTTTGGTGCAACTGGGCCTTAATAAATATGTAACGAGGAGAGAAATAATATTAAAAATAAAAGAACGAGCATTGAATTAATGTCGCTTACTTTTTAAAGTCGACAGAATACCGGCCTTTGGAGCCCCACTGCGTAGACTTATTGCATTAAAATCAGCTGAGAAGAAATCCTGTTCAAGATTCTCCTCTCCCAATTTTCCGACCGCCATTTTGTCTTTACGCCGAAACACTGCTCGATATCAATCTTCACATCAACACAACAAACTCTGAAAACAACACACACTTCTAAACCACACAGAAAAACTCGCGGAATTCCACAAAGAGTAAGCTAAAAACAAAATATTTAATCCAAGAGCAAAATTTACCAAGAAAATATGAATTTATAAAAAAGGATAACAACATACGCTGCGCGATAATCTTTATTAAAACGGAAGGCCAATACATAATTACACACTGTGAAAATGCTGAATTATATATCAAAATTAACGCAATTTAATGAATAACGCGTTGGTGTTAGTCGTTTTTGCCTTTCATTGAGTTTGACTTACTGAAATTTGATGAAAACAAGAGAGGATTTTCAAAAGCCGTCCATTACAAATGTCATTGTCAACTACGAGCATGCGTCGCTGCCAACCTAAATTTAAGGAACATTAATTAAACATGAACATTCATAATTTCTTGGTGTTGTTAATAATTTTATTGAAAATAGCGCAGAATTTTGGTTAAATGATTCTATACTCTCAGAACAGGGGAAATGAAAACTTTGCAGAGATCCCACTGAGCAAAAAACAAACAAATAACGTTATATCAACATTGTAGCAACATTAAACGTTGTTTTAATGTTGATGAAACACTAGTTAATTGTGTTTGCTCAGTGGGATAACATTAATTTAAAAAAAGATTATTACTCTCGTTTTCTTTGTGAAATTCCTAACGTGTACGAATTTATTTACGTGTGTGTTTATTGTTATTCAAACTCAGGTGGAAGTAACGGTCGTACTTCGTCGAAACACTCAGGAACGTCCCTGTTACTAATCCCTGAGTATTTATTGGTATTGGCAGATAGCTGTTTATAAATAGTAAATTAGAGCTGTTTGGTTTACAATTTGAGCAGATTTGAAAGCTTGAACAAAATCGCCATTTTTACACCAGCGCTGCTTTGCCCTGCTCGATTAAAACGGAAATACCCCAGTGCCGGATGTAAATTATTTATCAAAAGAGAAAGAATTTAATGAAGAATAAATTTACAACAAGGTATTCACCAAACAAACAAAATTAGCACGGAAAATACTAAACTTATTAACAAGGGTTTTTGCATGTTTTCAACACATAAGTAAACCGACGCCATTTTTCACCGCAAGATTAAAACGCGAAAATACGAGTCAATTATATATCAAAATAAGCAGAATTTAATTTCAAACTTGTTAACAGTAGTGAATTTGGGGTATCAATTAGGTTTACTTACCAATGGTCGATTTAAAGCAGGAGCGAATTCGAAAACTGTTTTCTAGAAACGTCACTACCAACCACGCTTGCCAACCAATACTCGAAGAAAATTAATTAAATCAGGATTTTAATAATACAGTAATGGCGAATTCGTAGTATAATTTTAATACGATTTGAAGTAATATATTTCAAAATAATAGCGTTGAATGGCGAATTCGTCATTGAACGATCATAGAGCCCGTTGAACAGAGAGTTTACTGCCAACTGTTGGGGAATTCTCTGATGACCGGATTGTTAATCGTGAACGTGTTTGAGATTTATGTAACTGTACGAAATAGACCGACCGAAGTACCGTTCATTAGATACCAACATCACAAACAAATCCAAAAAGTTTGAACATTTTGATAAACGGGCCCATAGTTATCCAATTACAATATAATTTTATATTTTGTTGTATATTTGTTTGTACATTAATTCTTAATTTCATTTAACTATGTTACCGCTTATATTAGACACGAAAACACTAAACTTACCTTAATAAGTTTATCAACAATAACTTAAACAGAATCAAATCGAATACTACATTCAAATCACGCATGCATGTTGTATTGCCTAGGTTACAACTCCATTCACAATCTCATTGACATATGTCAGTCAAATTTGTCCACACGAGAGATTCACTGATAAAATTCGACAGGCACACTAACAAAGATGAAATCCAATTAATACACCGAAAAATCATTGAAATTTAGCACTGGATAATGTAAAGTAGCAAATGCAAGGTATTTATAACAACAATCCGTTTCAGTTGACATTTTATTAGATGATCTTATTTTTACGAAGAGCAGATAGAATAACAAGGCAGTAATGATTGTAATTATTAATGATAAGGTGGTTGCTGTTATCTTTATTAATTACCGTGACTATAGTGCTTGGAATTTGTTATTGCCTAAACTCCGTGTTGTGGGGGGATATTTTTTTTTAGAAAGTGTATCGAAATTATGCAGCGTGTTAAGGAGATAGTTGAGTGAAGTAAACACACAAATTATTATCAAATGAGCTCTACAGTCTGAATCATTCAGTTTTATAAATGTTTGTGGTTGTTGGTTATGAAAATCTTATTGACTATGTATTTGTTGACATAAGTTTTTAGGGTATGTGTGCATTGATCCATATCGTACGGATAAGAATAATGTTATTTGTGTGGTTGACATAGAAATCAAATCCGATCAGATATTCCGATATAGTAAAAAATATTTCAGCTTAAACTATAGAAAGTGCATTATAAAATCCGTTCTGTCCGATGCCGATCAGTGAACACTAACTTTTACTATGATAACAACCCAACCTAGAATATTTGCTGTTGTTAAAGATTCAACTCGTAAAAAATGAATTTACTGTGGAACACGGTTGATTCAAATGGTAACATAGTCAAACTGTTGAGGTCGCGTGAGTTGCGGGAAGACAATGGCAGAGTCGTACAGAGGAGTTGCCAGTTTACGGGGCCTTTATTGAGGCGGTTGGATTTGGACTATTATCTCGAAGGGCATCAAGGGTGTGTTAATTGCTTGCAATGGAGTCACGACGGCAGGATTTTGGCTTCCGGCTCGGATGACACGCATGTCCGCATTTGGGATCCTTTCGTCAAGAAGTGCTTGCATGTCGTGCCGACTAAACACGTTGGCAATATCTTTTCAGTTAAGGTTAGTCACTTACAAACTCTAATTCTAAGGAAATTGTCTCTAATTCTTATTTAAGAAGAAATGATTAGAGACGGATTAAATAGCTTATTAAAAATTATTGTTTCAGTTTGTGGGTGATGAATCATTAGTAGCAACGGGTGCTGGTGACTGTCGAGTAATCGTCCAGTCGATTGAGGATACAAACCGACAGGCGATTATTGATTGTGTTTGCCATTCGGGTCGGGTGAAACGGATGGCGATTGCACCTGATCAGCCCTCCCTGTTTTGGTCGGCTGGAGAGGAAGGATTATGCATGTAATTTTCTTTCTCGACTTTTTAAGATGGCTTATTGTATAGTAAATTATTTTAGTCAGTACGATTTGCGTGAACCGCATGACTGCAGCAAAAACAGCACGGTGTTCGTCGATCTCAGTTACTTATCGGAGTTTAAGTGCATAGCAGTGAATCCAACGAAGCCACATCTGATAGCGTTGGGGGCCAACGACAGTTACGTGAGGTTGTACGATAGGCGGTTAATTAAAACTTCGAAAGTTAAGGTAGGATTTTCTTAGTTTTAATCTTATATAAATTGACATATAAATACTCTATTGTGGAGGCTTCAACTTCGTTATACATGTTAATTACACAATGAAAATTCATTATATAAATTCTCCTCACTTATTATTCGCTTAGAACCAAAAGTTTGTTTGGTAGTTTTTCTGGTTAATAAATGTTACACTGTTAGAAAAATATCTTTAGCCAGTTAATTCTGTAACTGAAATACTTTTAGCTTGGAAATTCCTATTTGGAGTCACGGAAAAGAGCACCTGAAGAAACTCCAGATCCTAACTGCGTGCAATACTTTGCCCCCGGTCACCTGGCCAAAGATAACGGTGGCGAGCACAGTTATAAGTTGGCCGTCACCTACGTGGCTTTCGATTCCACAGGCAACAAGCTGCTGGTGAATCTGGGAGGGGAACACATTTACCTCTACGATATCAATAATAACAGACACACCAACCAGATGAGACGACCCGAGTGCCTGCCCACCATCGACAGCCGGCAATCATCACCCATGAAATCCTGCTGTTACTCGGTTAGATTTTCTTTATAATTAGGGTTTTTCAGATTTTTAAAGGATTGATTTTAGGACGGGCAAAAAAGCAGCACTCAAGCGAACCCGCATGAACATAATTATAAATTTAGTGATAGTAATCCATGTGCCTGTGATTATATTGAAAGAGCTGTAAGGATGTTCAAGAGAAAATGGTGAGTAAGTAATATGTCTATTACATTGAAAATAACTTCAAAACTGTTGATAGGTTATTTTTGGTTTTATCACGTATTTTGAAAGCAATGTTTCGTGAATATCCATACATACATTTTATGTAGACATCTTCAAACATTTCCGAGTTATACAACGAACATACAAATGGAATTTTATAGCTCACACAACGTTAGACTTAAACTTACATGACAGTTAGTGAATATACACTATTAAAATCATTCACTTATTTATCAATTAATTAAACTGCTTGAATATTTGGTGATAAAAAATATCTAATATATTTTCTAACACTGAATAATCAAAAAAAACAAATATTTGAATTATTTCAATATTTGACCATTTTGAAAATAAATAATACATGAATATTTCAATTCCCGTACCCAAAAATACGCTGATAAAATGACTGAAAGTTCTCTTGTTACACATTTTAGGATTGGTGATGTGTATACTGCGGCTCGTGATTATCTCTATGTGATTCAGCACTGGCCGAGGAACGAGGAGGCTTATTTGGGCCTGATCGAGTGTTTAATTTACTTGAAGTGGCCAGACGAGGCGACGGCCTGGTTTAAGCATTTCAAACAGCTGTTCCCAAACCAGATGGTGACAGGGCAGGCCAAAATGAAGGTTATACAAGAGTCCATCGACAATTTGAAGACGTCCGAAAAAAACTTTGCGAACCACGAGTTGGAAGATCTGGCCGTCAGTGATGAGGAAAGGAGCCTGCGGCTGAACTCTATGGATTTCGAGAAGAGGTTTATCGGGCATTGTAATACCACTACTGATATTAAAGAAGCTAATTTTATGGGTTAGTACGATTTATACAGAACTCATCATAAAGCATAATCTCAATAAAATTGGTTTTTACTTACATGATTTGTGTGAAAATTTAGATTGAATTCAGTTTCAAAGTAAGCTATAAGCTAATTTTCTGAATCAGAAAAATTCAAACAATGCAAATCTTATTTATATTAAACGTTTGTTGTGGCATTTAGGTGACGATGGAAATTTTATATGTGCGGGATCAGACGACGGCATGATTTTTATTTGGGATGCTAAGACTACGAATTTGCTAACGGCACTTGCCGGCGACGTTTCGATTGTCAACTGTGTCCAACCGCATCCCAGTATCTGTTGCATGGCGTCCAGCGGCATAGATCCGGTCGTCAAGATGTGGGCACCTAAAAACGAGGTTGTCAATAAAACAAAATATTCTCACTGCTCTCATTTATACTAACGCTAGGAATTTTTAAAATTAAAGTATTCGAAAATTAATTCTGAAATATATTTAAATATTTAAATATTCGAATATTTATTCGAAAACATATTTAAATTTAAATATTGATATATTGAATTAATTAAATATTTGAATAGTTACAATATTTGAATAATTTGAATATTTGAATGTTTTTGAATGAATATTCGACATCTTCAATTTAAAAAATTCCCAGCATTAATCAAAGCATGTATCATTATTTCATTTCAATCTTGTGATTAATTAACAAAAACTAAGTACATTTTTAAACTTCATTCTAAATCAGTGTTTTACACACCTGGCGCATGAAGTAAATATTTCGAGTTTAGAAAAGCCTAATTTGGTTTGGTCGCTCCGCTTCGCTACGCGACCAAACCAAATTTTCAGGCTTTTCTAAACTCGAAATATTTACTTCATGCTTAATCAGGGATTGGAAAACCCTTGCTAAAAAGCTATTGAAACCTTTAATGATAACACTAGACAAAATGAACAACAAGATAATTATCAAAACTCATAAAGATTATGAAACTACGGCTTTTGATAGTTCTCCATTTTTTTTAAGAAATCAGTAATTGTCATTTAAGGTTCTAATAGTTGTCTAACAAGGGTTTTCCACTCCTTGATTGAGCATGAAGTAAAATTTCGAGTTTAGAAAAGCCTAAAAATTTGGTTTGGTCGCGTAGCGAAGCGGAGCGACCAAACCAAATTAGGCTTTTCTAAACTCGAAATTTTACTTCATGCGGCAGGCATAAAAACACTGATATAAAGTGAAGTTTTAAATATAATATTAAGGTTCAGAGTTTTTCAATTAATAATTCAAAAACATATTTAAATACTCGAATATTCAAATATTTAGATATTCAAATATTGAAATATGCGGAAAGTTTAGTGATTAAAATATTTATAACTAAATATTCGACTATTTGAATTATTCATACTCGAATTCCAGCCTATAAAAGATGTTAGATGTTTAAAAAATCAGTTGGTGATATATAAAGTCTTTAGCAACTATTTTTTTAAACATCAATTCAATATTTGAATTATTCATATTCGAATTCCAGCCTATAAAAGATGTTAGATGTTTAAAAAATCAGTTGGTGATATATAAAGTCTTTTGCAACTATTTTTTTAAACATCTAATGCCACACCTTTCATATCTCATCTAGATGTTATTTAAAAAAAAAAAACACTTAGTAGAAAAATGCCTAACCAATATTTTTATTATTAGGATGACACGAATTACGTCAATGAACACGCAGTAACCGATCCCTGGTTGGCTTTGAAAGCGAACCAGGAACGCTTGGCCGTCAATCCGTTTGAGACGATGCTCGTCAACATGGGCTACCGACCGGACATGGAATCCATAGACCTCAACATCACGACCACCCAAGCGGCTTCATGTCGCACCAGTTAGTTTTTGTTTTCATTTTTAAATTTTTTATCCAATCAGAATTCGAGTGAAAGAAAAAATAAACATAAATTCTATTAACCTACCACGCTCACACTTGTACATAATATATGTACATGCACTTTATAACGCTTGCGCCACAATATATTTTTTCTGAGTAGGCCATGAGCAACAAAGATACATAGACTAACATAACAACTTCGAATTTCATTCGCCAAGGCATAAAGGTTTTAATCAATTTTAAATGTTAATCGAGAAGAAGAAGAAACCAAGTTACATCAAGTATAAGACTGATTTTTTGTCATAGCCAACTCTAAATCAATATTTTGTGCCTCCCCATTATTTCCATACTGTGTAAATGCTACATAATTTACACGTATGTAAAGAAAATGGAAAAAGTGTTGTATGTAAATGTGAACTAATTACATGTGAGTTGTTTAGGGAAAAAAGTGGACTCACAGTAATTATTGTGTGTTGTAAAATTTGTTAAGATTTACCATAATTGTCAAAAATTATTAATCAAGTTTATCAATGTTAAAACAATAATCTCTTTTTTTGTATTGTTTACTGGGATAGGTTTAACTATTCAGCCAAATAATCTCATTAAAACAACAATTGTGTCACAAATTTTGTTTGTTAATGTCAACAGAAAAATGACTGTTATTAATGTTTGTCAATGTTGAAAGGAAAATGTCAATCAAAAACTGACAATCGTGTAACTGATGTTGCTAATAAAAACAATCGTTTCACTAATTTACAACACATTATAATTATGTTAGTGAGAATGGAATGGAAATTGGTTCCATATATTTTTTTTTGTTTAATAATGTTCAATGAATGCTCAACATTTTAAACTAAAATTAACCTAGTGCATATACTGTATTATGGCGTTTCTCTTTTGTTTATCGAGAGTGCGTATTTTAACAAAATCAATTTTCTTGATCATTTAGATTGTGTTAGTTCTGTTTTAAACAGTACAAATTAGTAAGGATCTGTGTACGATTAAAAACCGACCGAAGCTTTAACGATGACTATTTTGTATTTATATTTATTGTATTCGAAAAATAAAATTATGGAGATGTATTAATGGACTTCTGAGGTTTCAAAAAGTTTGTATTTCATAAGGTTATAACTAGTGAAAGAAAATAGAATTATTTTGTTATAAATTAGAGAGAGAGTGAGAGAGAAATCAAGGAGAATAAAACCGTTGAGTGTTTAAATGTTTTTTTTGTGTTGTCTATATTAAAGGGTTTACAAATTATGTTCCTGTTTTGTTTGTTTCATTGTGTTGTTTTATTTTAACGCCACATAATGAAAATGTTAAACCCTCTTTTCGTATATAAACAACATAACCTAATGCTAATTATTTTGTTATAAGTTGATTTTTTTTTTTTTATTATTTGCAAAACACTTAGTTGTATTTTACTATAATTACAATCTGATCACAAATGGATCAATGAGTAATATTTAGCTAACTTAATTTACTAAAGGTTGATTTTAAAATGTTTTTTTTTTCGCTATGGTATTAGACAATATTTAATTTTGTAAAAGTGTATGTCAATTTAATTACTTTTTCTTTGTCTGTTCATAAAAATCAATGTATTTAGGATGCAATAACATTGACTTTATTCTTTTAAACAAAATAAAATTAATTCAATTATAAAATCAAAATGTGTTACCACTTTTCTGTCAAATAATTAATTAATTGCAACATGGTGGTATTCATATACCAATGGGCCCGTTCATCAAAATGTTCAACACTCATGTTTGGATTTGTTTTTGGTGCATGTTGGTATCTAATAAACGGTACTCCGGCCATTTTATAAACTTTAACCTGCCAACACCAATCGGTCTCTTTTGTACGATTGCAAAAATCCCAAGCACGTTCACGATTAACAATCCGGTCATCAGAGAACTCCCCAACAGTTGGCAGTAAACACCCAACTATTGTCTCTGATGAACAAGCCCAATATCATTAGATGACAAACAGTAGGGACACCGGAATAATCAAAGAACCTAAAAAAATAAATCCCAAATCTGGTTGGTCAATAAAAAAAAATCAGTTTGGCGTCATTCTGACTACAGTCATGAACGTTCATCAAAATGTTCAACACATGTTTTGATTTCTTTTTGGTGCATGTTGGTATCTAATGAACGGTACTCCGGCCATTTTATAAACTTAAACCCACCAACACCAATCGGTCTCTTTTGTATGATTGCAAAAATCCCAAGCACGTTCACGATTAACAATCCGGTCATCAATTCCCCAACAGTTGGCAGTAAACTCCCAACTGTTGTCTCCGATGAACGGGCCCAGGACAAACAGTAGGGACACTTTAATAATCAAAGAACCTAAAAAAAAAATCCCAAATCTGGTTGGTCAATAAAAAAAATCATTTTGGCGCCATTCTGACTACAGTCATGAACTGAACTGACCCCAGACCCCAGATTAATCTTGTAATGTCTAAGACTGTTTCATAAAGGTTTTAAATTGAGTTTATCCCTGGATACGTTTAAAATAACATTTTTTGTTTATTTTTCTAATGCCACTTCGAATTTACAATTCAAAGATGAACTCAATTTAAAATGTATTCAATTTTCCTTAAATAACACAATGTTTTTTAGTCATATAATATAAAGTATTTATTTAATAATGGAAAATTTCATGTTAAAATCACATATACACATATAAAAAAAAAAAAACATCACAATATAAGTTTTATGCCAGCCAGGGCTCAATAAGATAAAATTCGAATAAAGGTATAAAAAAATGTC
Source organism: Philonthus cognatus (assembly GCA_932526585.2). Lineage (NCBI taxonomy): Eukaryota > Metazoa > Arthropoda > Insecta > Coleoptera > Staphylinidae > Philonthus > Philonthus cognatus. Next base: position 47,584,542 of record OW052247.1, on the reverse strand, counting down.
ATGTTAACGGCGTCTTCTTCTTGTTGTTGAATAACAGCAATCATCGGAACTGTAGTCGCTACTGCTACTGTAGTCACTTGAACTGCAGCTGCTGTCGTAGCATTTTCTTCCAGTCGACTTCTTTGCCTGCACAAATAAAAAATGGTGAATGTTATTAAATTACTACAATTTATTTTTAATTGCTTGCAGGATTCTATTTATTATTCGCTTAGCCAAAATTACTTACCCCGGATTTTCTTGTAGTTGTTTTCTTTGTGGTGGAAGCCTTCTTCTTGGTAGCAGGCTTCCTACTAGTTCCGCATGATCTTCTTGAGCTGCAGCCAGGCATGTTGATTCTGAAAATGAAGAAAAATCGCATGAAAGATTGATTAAAGTATTACCTAATTTTGCTGAATGCCAGCATTTGTCTTATCACAAGAGAAACCTTAAAAAACATTGAAAAATTTAAGTAATATAATATTCAAAACAAATGTAAAATTTGAAATAAAAAAACACTTGGTTTATTTCACTAATGTCACTAATAAACCACTGTTTGATTTCCCCTCTTTATTAATTTATTTTTTGCTGTTAGATGTATCTACATTAAATATAAAATAAATTTGTGAAGAAAAGATGTACATTACATGAAAAATAATTTAGTGAAGAAAGGAAATCAAACCGTGTGTAATTAGTGATTGATTACTTCAAATAACGCAAAACAAACAGTGAATAACAGGGTTGTTAAAAAAAACGTTTTTTTTATTTTAATTAAAACACAGTTTTTAACAATATACAGCGCATTTTTTTTTTTAGTATACATATCCCGATTATTACAGCGTTTTTTTAAATTTGCGGGAGTTCGTTGCTTCAGCGCGGTTAATTTGACGTTTTTAACGAGTGTTTTCCACTCCCAGACTAAGCATGAAGTAAAATTTCGAGTTTAGAAAAGCCTAAGAATTTGGATTGGCCGCGTAGCGAAGCGGAGCGGCCAATCCAAATTAGGCTTTTCTAAACTCGAAATTTTACTTCATGCGCCACGCTTAAAAACACTGATTTACAGTGGAGTTCAAAAAACACACATACAACAACAATTATAGGCAACCTAGTATACGTTAGAGTTATTGGGTTGCCTATAATCGCTCGTTTAAAGATTAAAATTGAAATCTTTTAAAAAAAACAAAGAGTGTCGTAACGTTTACAGTGTATGCATATGTATACCTGAAAGAAAAACTCCCTGTATTTAAAAATCACATTTATGCGCACACAGTTGTGATATTTTATTGTAATAAAATCTTATGATTAATAGTGTAATTTGAAAAATCATTAACAATTTAGCTAAAATTTAAAAAGATAAACAAACAATCTTAAAGAAGTAGTATAATATATATTAAATAATTGTTTTTATACTAACAATTTTTACGTAAATTTATTTTATTTCAAATTTTTGTTATTTTATTTGTAAAAATAGATTTCCGTTAATAAACATATATTGAATAAAATATAATTAAGCAAATTTAAGATAATAAAAAAACATTTTAAACAAATTCAACGTTTAAAACATGTTTTAAACAAACTTAAGAATTAAAACATATTTAAAACACGACAGCTGTTTTTAAACATATTTAAAACACTGTTTTAAACATAAACATAACAACGCTGGTGAACAAACTAATGTAAAATAATGACTATTAATTCAAGTCTTATTAATAAATTTAAATTAAATTAGAGTCAAAGAGTATATTTTGTTTGTTCCAGTTAGAATATTATTTAGTTTTGCTAAAGTTTTATTTCAAATAAGCATTAGTGGCTGAATAATCAAACAAACCTATGCCAAAACAATGCTATTCGATATTTTAAATAAAATTGGAGAAAAAATCCATTCATAAAACACACGTGTATTTATATTATACCGATAAAAAAAATTAAAATAATCGAACACGTGTTTATAAAAATATGAACAAGACTAGGTTAAATAGAAAAAAATCTTTAGATAAATTTTAAAATGTTTTGTTCTAACTAAGCCGTATTCACGGGATTATTTACAATATATTTTTCAGTTTATCTAAAGCAGCGACGGCTTGCAGCCTAACTTCAGGGTCGGCCACAGCGCCAAGGCACACAAAATTTGAGGTTGGGATCGCGCTTTATAAATACAAGGAATTGCACAACAAAGTCACCTTTCTATAACGTATACATATTACCTTGGGTCTCTGGCCTACCCTGAAGTTAGGCTGCGAGCCGCCGCTGATCTAAAGATATTTTACTTGTGATTTTATAAATTCACTCTCAACCAGATGAATAAAAAATTAACGAAATTGGTTAAAATTGGCCACCGGTTAATGTCGTGTAAATAAAAATATTCCATATATTATAAAATTTTTAAAAAATACTCAGCCCAATGAGCAAAAAACAAACAAATAACGTTATATCAACATTGTAGCAACATTAAACGTTGTTTTAATGTTGAAGAAACACCACTTAAATGGATTTGCTCAGTGGGAATCTATTAAAAATTTTTAAAAAAATATTCATTGATTAACAAAAATTAGTTTGTAGACTTTAATCACTTGTGCTGTTTTTTTTTAATATCCAAGTCGTGTTTTTTTCTGAGTATTAAAAATCTAAATTAAGCAGGTGTACATTTTTTTGTACGAATTAATAAATTCAATATACATATTCTGTAAATATTCAGGCATTCGTTGTTATTATAAAAAGTGTGAATTTTTAACTTCTAACAGGTGTTTCCACTCCTTGATTAAGCATGAAGTAAAATTTCGAGTTTAGAAAAGCCTGAGTTTGGTCGCGTAGCGAAGCGACTAAACCAAATTTTCAGACTTTTCTAAACTCGAAATTTTACTTCATGCGCCAGACGCATAAAACGCTGATTTTAAGTAAAGTTCGAAATGTACCGCTTTAGAATATTGCTCAAGCAGTATATTTTTAACTTCACGAGATTTCAGTGTTTTGTACGCGTGGCGCATGAAGTAAAATTTCGAGTGTAGAAAAGCCTGAAAATTTGGTTTGGTCGCTCCGCTTCGCGGAGCGACCAAACCAAATTTTAAGGCTTTTCTAAACTCGAAATTTTACTTCATGCTTAACCCAGGATTGAAAACACTCGTTAGAAACTTCAAATTGAGCGCTCTTCAAAAACAACGAATGCTTGAAAATTTATAGATATGTATACTTAAAAAAAAATTCCCTGTAATTAAACAATTATTTATTTTTTGAAAAAACTCTATTCCTTATTTTATTGAAACACGTGTCAGATATTAAAAGTATTGTAAAAAATGAATTGAACACGTGTACAATTTCTTGATTCAATAAAAGTATTATTAATTTCATGAAAAAAAAAATATATTAACGTGTTTGGTATATTTTTTTTAATAATATTTAATAAATGTTCACTTAAACTGTGCTTGAACATAAATCAATATTAATTAAACACTAACAATAGCGTTTAAATAATATAATTAATCAATGATGCTGATAATTGTTGAAAGTTCATAATCACTTATCTTAAACATCACTATATTGTCTTTCAATGTCTATTGTAATCTCGCTACAATTGTTTCGACAAGAAATGAAGAAGCCACAGGGTGGCGAAACAATTGTATCGAAACAATATAGTGATATTTAAAAGACAATATAGTGATATTTAAAAGACAATATAGTGATATTTATTGTAAGTAAATAATGTAAGTTTATGTTCAAGCACAATTGAAGAGCATATTTGTTAAATACTATTAAAAGGATTTTTTGTCGTAACTTTTTACAAAGTGATTTTTATAAAATCCATTTGTAAAAAATTAATTGCGAGTAAAATACGAAATTGTTGACAGTTAACATCAAAAATAAACGTAATATTTATAGATGTTGAACAAAGTTTCAATATTCCATCATTCACTGTTCATAATCTTAGTGAACTCCTAAAACTATGTACTAATCGCTATTATAAGTGTTGCAGCTAATTAGTACACAGTTTTAGGATTCCACTAGGCATGTGAAATGTGCTTAGCGGGCAATCGCAACATTAAATTCTATTAATTAACACGTTTTAACATCTATTAATAAGAAACTGTAATTTTTGAAGAAAAGCAAAAATATGCACAAATACCAAAAATAATAAAAGAAACTATTAAATAAAACAAAATTCTGTGAAATATTGCTATTTGTTTAAAAAATGAATAAAATGTACTGAAATAAAAATAAATCCACGTGTAAAGTAGATATTTGCGCATCAAAAGGAATAAAGAAACGAATTCTGTTCTAAATAGTGAAACAAATGTGAGGAAATGAAAATTATTATAACATGTGGATATACTGGAAAATGACTATAAAATAAAGCATTAAATATCTGTATCGTCTACAAATATGGCAGTTACAAGTTTCTTCGTAGCAAAGACATTTTATTAAAAACACAAATTATAAAAAACTTATAAACAGCAAAAAATGGATGTGTAAAATAGGCCCAAATTTCAATAGCGATTTAAGCAACAATTAAATAAAAGCCACGTATGAAATATTTAGGGAATACAATTTGTGTAATTATAGAGTTTCTACAAGAAATGACTAATTTATTATTAAAATTTTACATAAATGAAAACGAATTGTAAATAATGTACATTGAAATAAATCAGTCTTGAAATGTAATTAAGAAAAATAAAAATGATATCAGAAACGTGGCTGCAGTGGAAAATTACTAGAAAACCAATATTTAGGGAATAATTATCAAGTTTCTATAAGAAATGACTACTTTAAAACAAATGGAATTAAAGAAATAAAATCGAATTATATTGTCCTTCGTTAAAAATTTGAATCGCAATAAATGAATCGAATGAATAAAAAAAAATTATATCAAACACGTGGTTGCCGTGAAATATTCCAAAAAAAAAAACAATATTTTTAAAATATAATTTGTATAATTATTATACCGGGCTTTCATTAATTAAGTTAAGAAGCATTAAGAAAAGAAGAAGAATGAAAACGAATCGTTAATGTATTAATCAAAATAAATGAATCGTGGAATTAATTTAATAAAAATAAAATTTTATGAAACACGTGGTTGAAGTGGAAAATTAAGAGAAAATTAGGTACTTGCCGATTTAGTTTAATTTTGGATTAAAATATTTTAAGCAAATGAAAACTGGTTTTAATAACAATTTGAATCATAAAGTTAGTTTAAGAAAACTAAAATTATATCAACACGTGGTTGCAGTAAAAAATACAGAAAAAAATATTTAGGGAATAGAATTTGTAAAATCATAAAGTTAAGAAGAATTAAGAAATTTCTAATTTAAAATAAATGGAATTAAAAAGTTTTGAACAAATGAAAACGAACCGGTAATATTTTAATCAAAATAAATGAATCGTGAAATTAATTTAAGAAAACAAAATTATATCAAACGAATCAAACGTGGTTGCAGTGGAAAATTACCAGAAAATCAATATTATAAAATAATTATAAAGTTTCTACAAGAAATTACTATTTTAACATTAAATGGGATTATTGAATTTAAAGCAAATTAAAGCGAATTATGTTTTCCGTTAATAATAATTTAAATAAAAATAAATGAATCGTGAAATTTATTTAAGAAAAATAAAATTATATCTATATTTAAGGAATATAATTTATATAATTGTAGTGCTATCATTTCTTTAAAACTCTTTAATTCCATTTAATTTCAAATTAATAATTTCTTAATACTAAATTATTAATTTGAAATTAAATGGAATTAAAGAGTTTTAAAGAAATGAAAACGAATCATTAATATTTGAATCAGAATAAGTGGATCATGAAATTAATTTAAGAAAAATAAAATAATATCAAACGAATCAACACGTGGTTGAAGTGGAAAATTACCAGAAAATCAGGAACTTGCCGATTTCTTTAAGAAATACTAATTTAAATATAATAGCATTTAATGATGTTGACATAAATGAAAACGAATTGTTAATAATTTAAATCAAAATAAATCAATCGTTAAATATATTCAAGTAAAATAAAATTATTTCAAACACTTGGTTGAATTGTAAAATTACTAGAAATCTAATATTTATGGAATAGTTACAAAGTTTCTATAAGAAATTACTATTTTAAAATTATATGGAATTAAACAATTTAGAGCACACGAAAACAAATTATAAATTCAAATTCAAAACTATTTGAATTCGAGAAAATAAGCTTACGCTTCTTATAGTTTGCACACTTTAAACATAATATATAAAATTACGAAAAAACTATTCGTGAAAATGCAAACAATGTCTTAATTAATAAGACAACTTAAGACGATAAATATCCATTGAAACAACTACTTCCCGTGCAAATACACCTCCGGATATTGAATTATACAATGAAATATTTAAAATCTTGTTTAATTTGATTTGTTACAACGCTCTATTAAAGTATATGTAACGTTTAGGTCAAATTCTCTTTTTCGTAATTTTATATAAAACAAATTATGTTTTTCTTTGAAAAAAAATAAACCTCTAGTGGTTTTATTTATAGTAGAAATTTTAATATAAATTATGATATTTATTTAAGAAAAATAAAATTATATCAACACGTGGTTACAGTGGAAAATTACGTTAAAAAGAACTAAGAAATTACTAATTTAAGTATTTTAATCAAAATGAATGAATCGTAAAACTAGTTTAGGTAAAATAAAATTATTATACGAAACTAACACTTTTATTAGTTTCATATAATTTTATTTTTCTTAAACTAATTTTACGATTCATTTATTTTGATTTCATTTCTGAATTGCAGTGGAAAATGACCAGAAAATTAGGAACTTAACGATTTAACCCATTGAGCAAAAAACAAACAAATAACGTTATACTTAAATGGATTTGCTCAGTGGGAATTTAATTTTGGATTTAAATATTTTAAATAAATGAAAACTAGTTCTAATAATAAATAATTTAAATCGTGAAATTTATTTAAGAACATAAAATGATATCAATACGTGGCTGCAGTGAAAAAATACCAAAAAAAAATATATTTAAGGAATATAATTTGCAAAATTATAAAGTTAAGAAAAATTAAGAAATGTTTAATTCAAAATTAAATGGAATTAAAAAGTTTTGAACAAATGAAAACGAATCGTTAATACTGTAATCAAAATGAATGAATCGTGAAATTAATTTAGAAAAATTATATTAAACGAATCAAACACGTGGTTGCAGTGGAAAATTACCAGAAAATCAGAAACTTTTTAATTTTGGATTAAAGTATTTTAAACAAATAAAAATTACTTAATATAATAGCAGACTATTTATGATTTTCAACTTTTTGATAGTCTGCTATTATATTAAGTGATAATGGATTTTCAATAAATAAGTGCCTTAACAATCAACGAAATAAAAATTAGTTCTGTTTTTTCTGTGTTCATATTTTAATTCAAAATTAATTCGGTAAATTCATTTAAACAAATTATATTAGATATATAAGCCTACACCGAAAGGTAAAAGGCAAATGATAATATATATATATATATATATATATATATATATATATATATTAGATATATTTTTAACACATGATTGAAGTGGAAAGTTACAATAAAATTAAGTACTTACCGATTTAATTTAATTTTCTTCTGTTCAGTTAAAACGTACGCCGTTTTATGAGCTCTCTTCTCAAAATCACTTAAAATTACAACTCGTATTTGCAAAAAAAAGAGGAATCTGGAGGGGGACGCGCTAAGGTGAGGGAAATTGTGTTTGATTCGCGCGAAATTTATAGATGTATTAACTACTATTCAAAATAAATAAATTACAATATTAAAAATTATTTCTATTCTATTCCTATTCGTTTCTGGAAATAACTAACTACAAAATTGATGTTTATTATTTAATAAATTATATTTTAAAAAGATTTTGATTAAATTTTTCTTATTTTCGGCAACATTGACAACGAAATATACACCAACGTATAAATAATACTATACATAGAACTAAATTCTGGATATTTAATTAAAACTCTTGGTTTGTTTCACTGATTTATATTTTCTCGAATTGAAGAATTTTTATTCTCAGAAATTAGATTCAAAAATGTTTCACCAAGGGTTAAGTAAGAAATTAATTCAACATACATAGAACTTTTTTAGAAACACTTATAGTTATTTGCATTTTCTATACATTTAAGCCATTAATAGCTTAACAATTATAAAGTTAACTCTAAAAGTTGATTTTAGGTAAAATTCTGCACTTCTATTTATGATTTCTCTGAATGTCTGATTGTATTACATACTGTAAATGTTTCTTTTAAATATACATAATGTATGCGCTGTACATTTTCAGGTATCGTCGATTTTGTATAAAATGCAATATCAAGTTTAGAACGAGTGTTTCCACTCCCAGACTAAGCATGAAGTAAAATTTCGAGTTTAGAAAAGCCCCGTGAAAATTTGTCGAGGGTCGCGCAGCGACCCGAGACAAATTTTCTGGGCTTTTCTAAACTCGAAATTTTACTTCATGCGCCACGCGTATAAAATACTGAAATATTGTGAAGTTGGAAATACACTGAACACGTTCTTTTTTAAATGAGTATTAATTGAAATATTTGAATAACAAAATATTTACATTTTTCATCATACATTTTTAAGTCAGGTCAAATAATATAATATATCAAATTAACTTATTTAGTAATTCAACTAACAAAAAAATAATAATGTTGCGTGTAAGCATCAATGGCGCTTAATGGGTTAATCATTAGGGATTTTTTTATTTAGGTATACTTGCATATCCCAATGCAAAATGCTCAAGTTTCGAAAGAGGAAGATTTGGTTGGAGATTGGAGAAGATTTGGTTAGATGAAACAAAAGCGGTTTATTTGGAACTTCAACTGAAATCAGTGTTGTATACGCGTGGCGCATGAAGTAAAATTTCGAGTTTAGAAAAGCCTGAAAATTTGGTTTGGCCGCTCCGCGCTTCGCGCTACGCGGCCAAACCAAATTTTCAGGCTTTTCTAAACTAGAAATTTTACTTCATGCTTAACCCGGGAGTGGAAACACTCGCTCCAAGCTTCAAATTTAACATTTAGCAAAGTTCGAATTAATTATTTTCAGTTTTCATTGATACAAATCTAAATAAGTTTGCCTATTTAATTTATAAATTATGAAACTTGTTATTTATTTTTGGACTACGTATGCATCTTCTTAATAATTACCTAAACTGTGCTATTCTCAAAATTGTGGTCCAGTTATATTTAATTGACTTATTATATTACATATTGACAATTTTTCTTTTAAATATAATGAAAATAATACATTTCACACATCACCGCTATAATACATTTTCAGGCATTCGGCGATTTTATAAAAGTATTCAACTTAAAGTTTCGAACGAGTGTTTCCAATCCCAGATTAAGCACGAAGTAAAATTTCGAGTTTAGAAAAGCCCCGTGAAAATTTGTCGAGGGTCGCGCAGCGACCCGAGACAAATTTTCTGGGCTTTTCTAAACTCGAAATTTTACTTCATGCGCCACGCGTATAAAATACTGAAATATTGTGAAGTTGGAAATACACTGAACACTACGCGACCAAACCAAATTTTCAGGCTTTTCTAAACTCGAAATTTTACTTCATGGCCACGCGTATTAAACACAGAAAGTACTGAAATATTGTAAACAAGTAAACTTCGCTTGAAATCAGTGTCTTGTACGCGTGGCGCATGAAGTAAAATTTCGAGTTTAGAAAAGCCTAAAGATTTGGTTTGGTCGCTCCGCGCTTCGCGCTACGCAACCAAACCAAATTTTCAGGCTCTTCTAAACTCGAAATTTTACTTCATGCTTAACCTGGGAGTGGAAACACTCGTTTAAACTTCAAATTGACCTCTTTTAAGAAAACAACGAATATACAGCAAATTTGACTTTTAAGAATACATACAGGGAATTTTCTATTAGGTATACATATGCATACGCTTTTTTTTAAAGAGCTCACTTTGAAGCTTAAAACGAGAGTTTTCCACTCCCAGACTAAGCATGAAATAAAATTTCGAGTTTAGAAAAGCCTGAAAATTTGGTTTGGTCGCGTAGCGGGGAGCGCGGAGCGGCCAAACCAAATTTTCAGGGTTTTCTAAACTCGAAATTTTACTTCATGCTTAATCTGGAATTGGAAACACTCGTAAGGGCTTCAAATTGAAGGTTTTTAATAATAGATCGAATATCTGAAAATTTACATTGTAAAATCGTAACCTAAAAGAAAACATTCCTTATATGTTGATACACTACCCACTGAGCAAATCCATTGAAGTAATGTTTCATCAACATTAAAACAACGTTTAATGTTGCTACTATGTAGATATACCTTTATTTGTTTGTTTTTTGCTCAGTGGGTATTGTTCATCTCTTTTATACAATCTATGCTTCAACTGACCTTCACATACATCCCATAATAATTGTCAATTACATCAAACAAATAACCAACAACATTTATTTACATTCTGATAAAACACAATTTGATTATTCACAATCAGCATTCCAACCAACAAAAACTATCGTGTATTTGCGGGACGAAGTTCACCAAATTCAGTCCACTTAATTACCCCACCGTTTAGTTATCATTTACAACAAAAATGGAGCGGACTTTAAAGTTATTAGTGTTGTTTCTATTTATCACCAAATCATGTAGTGATATTCACAATAATGAAATCGAGCAGTGTAATTTACCACCGGAGGTTAAGAACGAGATTCAAGGTTATAAACTGGTTGTTGAGAGTTTAATTGAAGAAGTTACGAATGGGAACTTTAAGGGGAGCACTTATAAATATTTGAGCGATTTTATTGATACTTTCGGAAGTAGGATATCCGGTTCGCAGAATTTGGAAAACGCGATTGATTACATGTTAAAGTTGTCCAGGCAGAAGAATTTGGATAATGTGCATGGTGAGGAGGTTTTTGTCCCACATTGGGTTAGGTAAGTAAGTTTAAAATTAACCTCAATTATTGGGCTCGTTCATCAGAGACAACAGTTGGGAGTTTACTGCCAACTGTTGGGGAATTCTCTGATGACCGGACTGTTTATCGTGAACATGTTAGGACAGCGGTCGCCATCTTTGCGATCGTAGTATTTAGACCGATTGATGTTGGCGATTGGTATTGGCGCGTTAAACTTTTAAGCTAGTCGAGGTTATGGATGTGCGAAATGATATATTTAGATTCGTGAATTACTGTAAGGTCAGAAAATGCTAGTGTTTGTGTAAATTAGTATTTAACTAATTATATTCAGCAATGGAACTAAATTTTCTCTGCCATCAAATAAAATAAAGTGTAATTGGGCATTATCCATCGATAAATGTATTTAATATACAGATAAAACGAATACAAACAACACACAAAATCAAAATGGCCGGACTATCGGTCATCAGATACCAACATACATCACAAACAAAATCCAAACTTGTTGAATGTTTAATATTTTGATGAACGAGCCCATTGTTAAGTATTAAATTAGAGTTTCAGGGCTTTAGAATTTAGCTTAGTGTATGTACTATAACAAATGTTCTTTTCAAAATTAAAATAGAGTTTTAGGGCTTTAGAATTTAGCTTAGTGTATGTAATATAACAAATATCCTTTTAAAAATTAAAATAGAGTTTCAGGGCTTTAGAATTTAGCTTAGTGTATGTAATATAACAAATGTTCTTTTAAAAATTAAAATAGAGTTTCAGGGCTTTAGAATTTAGCTTAGTGTATGTAATATAACAAATGTTCTTTTCAAAATTAAAATAGAGTTTCAGGGCTTTAGAATTTAGCTTAGTGTATGTAATATAACAAAAGTTCTTTGAACATTGAATAAATTCCTCATTCTACGCTTTTAGTTTCTACTATGACCTGGTTATATTAATAATTTGAATTAAGATTGTCTCTGAATTGCAGTTTATAATAGAATTTCTCTTATCCTAAAGTCATTTGAATACTGATGAAGAAAACACTTAACTTTTTATACCACTTTTATGTTACTGTTGTGACTAGTTTCAATTACAAGGTAATTATTATAAAACTAAGTCTCACTTAGTTTGATAATGAGTACCTCGTAACTAGTACACAACAGTAAATTAGAGGAAAAATTAAAAACACTTGGTTTGTTTCACAAATAGTGAAAGAAACCAAGTGCTTTTAATTAATCGTTTAATATTATTTCAAAATGTTTCACCAAGTGATAAATGAGAAAGTTATTCAAGAAATAATAAAATATAAGTGGTATAAGAATGTTAAGTGTTTTCTTAATATCAAAATTGAAAATGTACCAAGAAGTCAACGCCTCCAAAATTCAAGAATCAATTGAATTTATTTATAGTTAAACTAAACCCTTAAAAACATATAAACTCCGTTTTATTTTTAATATGACCAAACTAAGGGTGCATTTACTGCGAACAGTTGCAGTCCTGCTTTAACAGTAGGGTATTTTAAACATCAAATTTTGAGATGTTGGTAAACGATTATCAATGTGACAAATAAATCATATTTTGTCAAATAAATTGTCAGGATGCAGAGATTTTCAAGAAAGAGAGCGCTACAACTTGCAACTTTACAACACATACAGGGATTTTTTTCTTTTAAGTATACTTTCACATATTCCATTTAAATATTTGTAAAATGATTAAACATGTAATCAGAACTAAGCAGTATATTTTGAACTTCACATTAAATCAGTGTTGTATACGCGTGGCGCATGAAGTAAAATTTCGAGTTTAGAAAAGCCTGATTTGGCTTGGTCGCTCCGCTGCGCTACGCGACCAAGCCAAATTTTCAGGCTTTTCTAAACTCGAAATTTTACTTCATGCTTAGTCTGGGAGTGGAAAACACTCGTTAGAGTTTTACATTGAAAGTTTTTAATAAGATCACGAATGTCTGAAAATTTACATTGAAAAATCGTAACATGTATACCTAAATGAAAAATTCCTTGTATTTAGAACTTTTTTAAAAGAACATATAAATGGGCAGATAATAAAGAAGACAGATATTCCTGAGCAAGGAATATTACCTGATCTTCCTATCCTACCTGATCCTCAGAGACATTTTATTAAATTGGTAATAGATACAAATAATTTGAAGCGGTCATAGGTACAATGGCGGCCGACGAAATGTGAACGATGTTTATTAGCTATGTGAATATGACTTTTAATCAGGAGCGTCGCGTTTGTGCGAAAACAAACATTTGATTGACAGATTTATAAAAGTCATCCAAAAATATGTCTAGACATCTATCTTTAGACGAGAAGAGCAGGGCAATAGCTAAACTAGAAGAAAACTGGTCTCTTAGCCGAGTGGCTGCTGATTTGAATGTAAGCAAAACCTGCATACATAATTTGAAAAGGCGATTTGAAATAAGGCAAGATTTAAGGCCACCCCGAATTGGAATAGGAAGGGTATCTAATCAAGAACAGGATGTTGCATTGGTGAATCATCTCAGAGAAAATCCATTTGATAGTGCCTTAGATGCTCGAGAAGTAACGGGTTTTGCGGGGTCTACTAGAACTGCTCGGAGACGTATTAAAGCTGCAGGTCTACAAAATTATCAAGCAGCCAAGAAAGTTTTTCTCTCAGAAAACAATAAACAACGAAGATTAGAGTTTGCCAACGAATTTGTGTATCGTGGGGATGATTTTTGGAACTCGGTCGTCTTTTCTGACGAAAAAGTATTTCAATCATGTAGTAATGGGAGCCTACGAGTTTATAGACCAATAAACCAAAGGTATGAAGAAGGATTCACCCGTCCAATAACAAATAGTGGTCGTGTTTCTGTTAATTTTTGGGCTTGGGTCAGTGTAAACGGACCCGGAATAATTTGGAAAATAGATGGCCATTTAAATGCTATTAAATACAGGGATATTTTAGAATATGTAATGTTTCCTTCAGTAACACAAACATTTCCGGAAAATTTTATATTTCAACAGGACAAAAGTCCTATCCATACAGCAAGAATTGTGACTCATTGGCTAAATGACCACCGCATCCAAGTATTGCCTTGACCTGCGAAGAGCCCTGATCTCAATCCAATTGAGAATGTTTGGGGATACCTACAAAAAAAGATTTACTCAAGAGATTTTAGACCTATGAATGCAGATGAACTTCACGAAATTGTTGAAAATGCATGGGAGGATTTGGCTGACAACTACAATATGAGGAATCTAGTTTCATCCATGAGTACACGTTTGGCAAAAGTTATCACAGCAAATGGTGGTCCTACAAAATATTAATTTCATAATTTCTACTTGTATTAAGAATAAATATGTTTAGCATTGTAATTAGCAATTGAATAATAGTCCTTTAAAACCTAAGTTACGCCACTGTTAAGAGTTCTGATAAATCTGTACAAAATTAGACAATTTCTCTAAGACAACAAAATACTGTTCACATTTCGTCGGCCGCCATTGTACATATATTTGTAATCGTAATCTTTGTGAGTTAATTGAATTGTCATATTAATGTCAGATTTCTCTTTACATAACCTAGATTTTAAAAGATGATTTACAGCATAACATGTGATTAATCTTGTCCTAACCTAAAACACACAACCTGCATCACACCACTAATTTCTTGAAATGTCAAATTTGATTGGTCATATTAAAAAAAAACAGATTATAGCTACCTAATTCTGATTGTCCCAATGTTGAATGTTTATAACGTGACTTAAATCTGTGTTTCGGTCGTGTTGCCAATGAAGTAAAATAAAAAGTAATTACATCTCATTTTATAAGCATCACGACGTTAGAAACTTAAAATTGAAGTCTTTTAGGAACGACGAATGTCGAAAAATTTACAGCGTATTCATAAAGTATTTATTTCTTTTGAGTATACTTTTCCCACTGAGCAAACACATTTAATTAATGTTTCATCAACATTAAAACAACATTTAATGTTGCTACAATATTGATATGACGTTATTTGTTTGTTTTTTGCTCAGTAGGTTACGTATTCCATATAAATATTTGTAAAACTAATTAACATGAGATCAAACCTAAGCAATATTTTTTATACTTCACTTTAAATCGTTGTTTTATACGCGTGGCGCACGAAGAAAAATTTCGAAATGTTTCTTCATGCTTAATCTGGAATTCGAAACACTCGTTAGAAACTTCAAATTAAAACCTTTTATAAAAACAACGAATTTCTGAAAATTACCTAAAAGAAAAAGATATTGAGCCTGCGGTAATTTCTTGATAAACAACCTTACATTTCACAAGCACCTGAAGTCAGAAGCAATGCAGAAAGCAATAAAAACCAACATATTGCAGTTAATACACAAAACTCAATGCGAAATGGTAGCTTTTCTTTTAATAACTGTTCTGTAGTTATAAATAATCATTATCATTATAATAACTAGTTTGCACAAAATAATATGAAGATAGATAAAAATAAAACTTTTTGCCAGTTGCTACTTAAATCTACATTACTATATTTGGTGTTCGCATGAAAACTATATAGGTTACAGGTAAAACTATGTACAATACGCGTGTGGTAGGCATATTACGTGCGAGTGTAGAGTTAAACACGAGCCGCGCACTTGTAATGTAATATACTATTATGTATACCTAAAAGATAAATTCCCTCTGTACTACCAACTATAATCATATTTTATTATACGCTAGACACAGACGGCAAATTTTCCAACTAAATTATCGCTTTTGTTACAGGGGCAATGAATCTGCTGTGATGGTAGAACCCAAATTTCAAAATTTACCAATGCTAGGATTAGGATCCAGTGTTGGAACACCTCCTGGAGGAATTAAAGCTGAAGTGATTGTTGTCTCGTCGTTTAAGGAATTAGAGCAAATTAAATTTAAGGTAGTTGTTAAAAAAAATCACTTTATCTGCACTTTACCAAACATATGGCTGTTTTTAGACACCAAATGTGACAACTAATTCGTAACAGAGAGAGTATTTTTTTGCATAGTATATCCAAGGATCCAGGCAATATGTTAATAATTTTATTTGTCTTTCATTTGTAAACGTCAATTTATCAATAGACAGTATTAAACAAGTAAGGTTATGTTTTCAAGCTACTGACTTGTAAAATTTTAACAAGTCAATATACTAACTTGTTAAAATTTAACAAGTTAGTACTGGAATAGTAATTTATAGTTTTTCGTGAATTGAATTTATTAAAGCAAAATACAATAAATACTATTATTCTTAAAATAATAATTAAGAAAATATATATTTTCTTAATTATTATTTTAATAATGCACTGCAACGATAAAACACAATTTATTCACTATTAATCTCTTTTATTTGTATTATATATATATTAAATATACAGTTTGTACTTCCAGTAATGGAAATCGAACTACCTGGCGCACAAATTGAGGAAGGTATAACATTTGGAGCTAAACTTGATATTGAACCATCTAGCGCACAAATTGATGAAGGCATAACACTAGGAGCAAAACTTCTAACAAAAAACGTTCCACCTCTCCCTTACTTAATACTTTGGCTTTTTTTAGAGTATACCGCTCATTCTTTCTTTTGAGGAATGCAATTACTTTCTGAAACCTACAAATATTAATGAACACCACTTTTTTTAATATTTTAACATTAAATACCTGTGAACTGGAACATTTTCCTTCATATTTAAACAGCTTTTTAACATTGACCATTTCGTCCATAGCGAATTAGGGCTAAATTTTTCAGCAAGGTGACTTACATATGCCAATATCATATCTTCTGTCACGCCAATTACGTCACTTTCTTTCTGCCATATTTTAAAGTCCGTAACTCCCGCTCATATCTCATCGTTGACTTTACTGGCAGCAAACTTGAAACAACTCTTGCGGCTGCCTCAGTAATTGCTACAGGCACTTTCGGAGGCACGCTCATGTTAAACGAATTGCGAAATAATTTAATTTGATTTAATCAAATAAACAACATAAGTATCCACGGAAATGTTTCATAACTTACTACATATGTTTTTGTAATTCCAATTTGATTAAATTTACCAAATAATTGTATTTTAATTAATTACAAATGATTGACAAATAAAATATATAACAATATACGCAAGTTAACGGGTATTACTGGCTCCAGAAGGTGACTGGCTCGTCTAGCGACTCGCCAGTCATATCCTTCTGTCCGCCAGTAAAAACCGTTTTAACAATGCTAATAATCTTAAATACTATAAAGTCCCCGCATTGTTGCCAAGAGTACATGTAAACATTCAACATAACCTAAAAACCGGCCCGAAAACGTTAGGTGCTAGATGCCTAACGTTAAGTTATGAATGGTTAAAAAGTGGTGAATTATTGTTAAGCTGTAGTGACGCAGCAAGGAGAGGGCCCAGATTAACACCAAATAACATAAAACTACCATTTATCAATATGAATTTTAACGTGTATCGAAATGTTCTAACAAATTCACTCTTCCTCGGACTCGGAGTTTTCGCCTGGATTTATTACGAGTGGTGAAGCGGCAACGCTGTGGGGTATTACCAACAAAACGTTATATATTTCACGCTTGCTTTAACGTTGTGTTTAGGGAGTTTAGAGATGTCGGAATGGCAATGAAAACAACTAGATATTGCTTGGATTCTCGGACGAACTTTAGATACGTCTAGAAGGATATTTTGTTAGTATTTAACGTTGTTTTACAACTATTTAGTACTGCTTTTAGAGTTTTTATTAGTCTTTATTGAAAACTGTCTTTTTGTCAGGTAAAAGGAAAAATTGTAGTCTTCAACCAAAACTACATATCATACGGAGTCTCAGTAAAATACCGCGATTACGCCGCTGACAGATCCTCGAAATACGGAGCTTTAGCAACGCTCGTACGATCCATAACTCCCTTTTCCATGAACAACCCTCACACAGGCTGGCAAGATTACTCGGGGAACGTCACGAAAATCCCAACGGCTTGCATCACTGTCGAAGACGCAAATATGCTCCACAGAAGGTACAAAAGAGGAGAACGTATCGTGATCGAAATTAAAATGAGCGCTAAAAATTTACGCCCGGCAAAATCTAGGAACACAATCGTTGATATTAGGGGTCAAGAAAAACCTGATGATATGGTGATCATTTCGGGGCATTTGGATAGTTGGGATACCGGCGAGGGTGCCATGGATGATGGTGCTGCTGCTATCATGAGTTGGAATTCTTTGGTGATTTTGAAGTGTTTGAATTTGATACCAAAGAGAACTTTAAGGTGAATTTTATAAAGCAATAATAAGAGAACGGGTGGGCTAAACGTATTTAAAATTAATAATTTATTCAAAACGAAACATAGTAACCAAACAAATGCACTTAATTAGTTTTACCTTTAAAATTATTTACGGAGGGTCATTTTAAGTGTATCACACAAAATAAATCTCTTTTGTGTAATATTTTGAATTACCCTCCGTGAAAATGGATGTAAGGATCACACACTATACTTAAATGCATTATCTGTGACAATATCAACAGCCTAAATAACAAACGAAACTTGTCAAAAAGGTAATTTACAATCACAAATTTTGAGCAATCGGCAAGTCTAATCACATCAAAAATACATTTCCTGCCTTTCTATTATAATAAAAAAAATTCATAACAATCCGCTCAACATTCGCAAAACTTGTTTTTGGGCGTAAAATAGCTGTGAAACTAAACTGAACTTTAACCCAAATGCGATATATTATAAATTTAATCAAAAACTACATATTTTAAGTTGACCAAGAAATGGATATGTAAGTAGTTACATTCCTTAATCTTTACTGTTTTATTTTAATTCTAAATGTACATTTCAGGCTCGAAGTACCCTTTTTCAAATACTTTAAACTATTGAAAAAGGGCACATCGTGCCTGAAATGTACATTTAGAATTAAAATAAAACAGTGAAGATTAAGGAATTTAACCGCTTATACCGGGTGTTGACTTGGCGGACGCAACATAGGAAATCGCATGTTAATTTTAAAGTGTTCAAATATTGGCTTCCCTATTTATTTTAGAGACAAAATGTATTTCACTTTTTTGTAGAGGGAAGCATTCTAAATTTATTAATGTTCACACTTAACACCTTACGTTTCTCTAAGTTAAAATAATTAAGAAAGAGTAATGTGATTTTATAAAAATAATGACATACCATGGAATTGATACAACAATTGCGGGTATTCCCTGTTTTTTTTTTAAGTTCAATTTAGAGCTTTAAGCAAGTGTTTTCCATTCCCAGACTAAGCATGAAGTAAAATTTCGAGTTTAGAAAAGCCCCGTGAAAATTTGTCGAGGGTCGCGCAGCGCCCCGAGACAAATTTTCTGGGCTTTTCTAAACTCGAAATTTTACTTCATGCGCCACGCGTATAAAACACTAAAATATTGAAAAATGTATGTATATTTGAACCTCACTTGAAGTCAGTGTTTTAAACGCGTGGCGCATGAAGTAAAATTTCGAGTTTAGAAAAGCCCAGAAAATTTTCACGGGGCTTTTCTAAACTCGAAATTTTACTTCATGCTTAGCCTGGGAGTAGAAAACACTCGTTTAAAGTTTCGAAAAGAACTCTTTTAAAAACAACGAATATCTAAAGGTTTAAAGAAAATGAGCTGAATTTGCTGTAAATTTTCGTAGTTTTTTATTTTGGTATACAAATCCCTGTTTACCCAGATAAAAAAAAAACACGTATTCTTTGAGGTAAACCTATGCATAAGCTGTAAATTTTCCGACATCCGTTGTTTTTTTAACAATTTCAATTTGAAGTTTTAAACGAGTGTTTTCCACTCCCAGACTAAGCATGAAGTAAAATTTCGAGTTTAGAAAAGCCCCGTGAAAATTTGTCGAGGGTCGCGCAGCGACCCGAGACAAATTTTCTGGGCTTTTCAAAACTCGAAATTTTGCTTCATGCGCCACGCGTATAAAACACAGATTTCAAGGGAAGTTCAAATATACATAAATTTTACAGTGTTTTAGTGTTTTATACGCGTGGCGCATGAAGTAAAATTTCGAGTTTAGAAAAGCCCAGAAAATTTGTCTCGGGTCGCTGCGCGACCCGAGACAAATTTTCACGGGGCTTTTCTAAACTCGAAATTTTACTTCATGCTTAGTCTGGGAGTGGAAAACACTCGTTTAAAGCTTTAAATTGAACTCTTTTAAAAATCAACGAATGCCAGAAAATGAACAGCTAAAATAATTAAGAAAAAGTAAGGTGATTTTATAAAAATAATTACATTTTTCTTGTATAGTGTAAATCATTTCGAAAACATTTACTTTAATCAAGTGACTACGATATCTTTTGCCATTTTGACATCCGCAGTTGTTGTTTCAATTCCATGGCATGTCATTATTTTTATAAAATGACATTATTTTTTCTTAATTATTTTAACTTAGAGAAACGTAATGTGATATACGTTAACACGAATGAATTCAGAATTTTTTCCTCTACAAAAAAGGTAAATACATTTTGTTTCTAAAATAAATAGGGGAGCCAAAATTTGAACATTTCAAAATTTACATGGGATTTCCTATGTTGCGTCTGCCAAGTCAACACCCGGTATATCTATTACTAACACTTCACGTAACTCCAACAAGAATAGTCATTGATGACCAAGAAATATTTCTCAATTTTAATCGAACCTTGCCCAACATGTTTTGGATAACTGTTTCACTTTGTTTCGCTGTTTCTTACTTAAAATCAGAGGTCTATCGGTTTTTGGCGGATACTTTTGTAGACAGACCTGTTTCCTATCTTTTAATAAATAACTCGATAATTTTTAGAAATTGGTACTTTCTCGTCTTTAAAATGATCCATAACTTGACTTTTGAGGCATTTTGTTCAAGTAAGAAATACATTTGTTCACGAAAATGTTCTTTAGATTCCATAGTTCTACAAATAATGCGCTAGTAATGCTATTGACAATGAAAACTAAACTGACAGCAATTGCAGCATCTGTCAAACTAACAGCAATTGTCATTTAATTCCCAGCTTACTAAGTTCTACACTTTCTCATTACTTTAAGGGGGTATTACCATTCGAAAGTTTATAAAAATTGATTTTATTTTTTTTGCATATTATGATACTTGATAGTATCTAGTATCATGCCACAAAACCGTTTTACAATACGCGAATTCGTTAGTTAGTTTTTTGCTTGTTGAAGTAAACAATGCTGAGTAGGTGGCTGGGTGGAAATACGCAGAACTCAAACGAAAGTTTAAATGCTTGTGTCTGGAAGCTGACTTCAAAGCACCTCAACTGTGGTGCAAAAACCGTCGCTATCGCATCTTTCATAGCTACCAGCATCTTCAACGACGGATACTAGGCAGTTTTTAAGACGATGGAGACACTGGGAATCCATATCGGCCTGCATTCCGGTGCGGAGCGCGAGACGTGGGACGAATTTTGCCTGACTCCAGCAGTTTAGAAGGCCATCCAACAACGCTGGCAGGAGCAAATCATTTAAACCCAGTTTTTAGAGGAAGAGGAGGGCCTACTGTACGGAGCTGGCTTAGCTGACTAAAGCCAAAAATCTCCAAAAATAGTTAAAAATTGTTTCAAAACTTTAAACGCGTTTTTCTCGAAACCACCCTTTTTTCGATGACCGGAAACTTTCCTTTCAAACTATGAAACGGATCGACTTGAGCTTTTAGTTTTCAGTTCTCCACATTATCCTTTGGAGTTTGAACCACAGTCATTCAAATATATTAATATTTGATATTTTTCATAGAGCCTTAAAGTCAGAAAAAGGAGGGCAAAAAGCGACCACTTTTTTCGAATAGCCTCCATTTTGTTATTTATCGAGATTTTTTATTGTCGGTGGTTCAAACTCCAGATAATTTAATACAGATTAATGACTACTACTTCATTTTACGTTTCAAATCACAGAATCGAAAAAATCTTTCCGGCCATGAGGAAAAACACGGCGGACACGGACTTATTTGAGGCCAGATTTAGAGGTCAAGCAGGACAATTGAAAAGAATTAAAATTCATTTTTTTATAGTTCATGAATCTATAAACAAGTTGCAAGAAACAGCAAGATCGCATGTATTAAATTTTCCCAAAAAAAAAAATTCTGAAAAACCGTCAAAAAAAACACTATCCTAGTGGTAATACCCCCTTAAGCCCACAAGTTGTAATAGAGAACTTTTGAACTATTAGAATTGTTTTTTTTATCTCAGGAAAGAAATTATAAACACTTGCTTAATTTTTAAATTCACTTGAGTAATTTAAATTCTATACTAATCGTAATTGCTTTTTTCTTCCTATAAATAAATGACAAACATCTCATTTATCAAACCTATACTAGTCGTAATTCTTATTTTTCTAATTTAGTCGTAATTGTTCTTCCTATAAAGAAATAACAAACTTTATAACAACTAACTACCCACTGAGCAAATTCATTTAAATAATGTTTCATCAACATTAAATCAACGTTTAATGTTGCTACAATGTTGATATAACGTTATTTGTTTGTTTTTTGCTCAGTGGGTATTGCTCAAATTTAATAGATACTGCCATAAGCAATGCGTTACTAATTTCTAAATTGTTTAATACTCATATCTGCCATTGTTTTTATCTATAGAAATTAATTTTAGGGCAATTTTATGGACTGGTGAAGAAGAAGGTTTAGTTGGTGCTTTTGCGTACGCAAAGAAACACAAAAAGGAATTCAATAAATTGGATTTCATCATGGAATCTGATATTGGAACCTTCACACCTTTGGGGTTGGAATACATTGGAACAGATTATGGTGCTTGCGTTCTTCAAGAAGTATTACAGTAAGTTCTTTTGCAAAACGTATCTTATTTTTAACCATTAAAATCTCTTTCTAAACAATGTAATGTGATAAAATCAGTTGATCTGTTTAACTTATTTGTAAAGGTCTCAACAATCTTAATGTTAATTTAAAAATATTTTACTGATTTTCACTGATTTTATATAAAAGTTAATCACTACTAACGAGTATTTACAATCCTTGATTAAGCATGAAGTAAAATTTCGAGTTTAGAAAAGCCTGAAAATTTGGTTTGGTCGCGTAGCGCGAAGCGCGGAGCGACCAAACCAAATTTTCAGGCTTTTCTAAACTCGAAATTTTACTTCATGCGCCAGGCGTACAAATCATTGAAATATTGTGAAATTCAAAATACTCTTGTTTAGCAGTATATTTTTAATCCTGCTTAGTACACTGGCGAAAGAAATTAACGCATCACATTAATTTTTTTAATTTAAAAATAAAGTTTTGATGTCTAAAAACAAAAAAATAACAACAAAACCAACTGAACTATAATAATGATTTTCAACACATTTTCTTTCATTAATGACTAAAATAATGTCATTAATAAAAAGAGGAAAAAAGTTAACATGTGATTATAAGACTTAATATCTAGTGTTTCCTCCTCTTGCTCGAATAACTGCCTGACAGCGACGGCTCATACTGTTAATTAATGATCCAATTTCATCCTGGTTAATATCTTCCCAAATTTTCTGCAATCTTTGTCCAAGCTCTTGTTGATTGCTTGGACGCCGAGGAAGTGCTCTAAGGCGTCTGCCCATCGCGTCCCATAGGTGTTCGATCGGTTTAAGATCGGGACTCCTGGCTGGCCATTGTATTGTGTTGATACCCACTAGGTCAAGATACTGTTGTACAATTCGGGCACTGTGTGGTTTTGCATTGTCATGCATAAACAGGAAATCGTTTCCTCCAAAGGGAGCAAAAGGCATTACGGATGGTTCTAAAATGTTTGCAATATAAGACGCTGCCGTGATGCTTCCTTTTGGTATGACCACCAACTCCGTACGAGCCTCTAAAGTGATACCACCCCACACCATAACAGAGCCTCCACCAAACATAACAGTCGGAACAATGTTACACTGCGCATAACGTTCACCTGGCCGTCTGTACACATGCATTCGTCTGTCACTGCCGTAAAGACAAAATCTGGACTCGTCGCTAAACATAACATTAGCCCAATCGGCCTATAACCAGTTTACATGTTCTTGCGCAAATGTTAACCTGGCTCTGCGATGGTCTGCGGTTAATTGTGGTCCTTTTGCCGCTGTTTTCGGAGTTAAATTAAAACCACGTAACCTTTTTCTGATGGTAACGGAACTTACATGAACATTGTGGATCTCTGCGAGCATATTTTGTAGCCTAGGAGCCGCAATAAACCGTTCGCGTAACGTCTGCATCATTAAAAAACGGTCTTGAACAGCAGTTGTGGCCCTTATTCTCCCTTGTCCTGGCCTTCTTGAGTATGCCTGAGTTTCCCGATGTCTCTTCAAGACACGGGATACGGTCGATTGATTAACACCAAAACGCTGACTGATGTAACGCTGACTCCTACCTTCTTCTGCAAGTGTAACCACAATCACAGCTTCTTCACTGCTTAAATTAAGATTCGGACGTCTATCCATATTCATTCTTCACTATTTAGCACTAAATTTTAACAATTACTTGAAAACAAACTCAAAAAGAAATTTTATATGAACCTTTCTTACAGTCAGAATAATGAAAAGAGGTTCATTTTATTTATTGACAGAAAACCATGAGAACAAAAGACAAAACACAACATGTAAAACAGCATGCTTGATAAGATTTCTTATTGTAAAAATATGTTTGTGTTCAAAGAAAACTCGATTCCAAGATATCAAAAAAATCACAAATGATGCGTTAATTTCTTTCGCCAGTGTATATTCGGTTTTTCTTTGGCCAACCAGCTTTGAGATTTAGTTTTCTTGGGTTAGGTGTTTCTTATGTAATGACATTAATATATGAATGCCATGTTGCAATTGATTAATTATTTGACAGAAAAGTAGTTATAACATGCCGAAAGTAATGTTGCTCCACTTAATTAGTTTTTATAATAGGGTAATTAATCACTTGACAACCAAGTGGAAAACATAACCTCATATGTATTTTGAAGGCAAAAGTTACAATAATAGCAAGAGTATACAACCAAATATCCAACATTTAAAAAAAATCCTTGATCATGTGGGCCAATAAAAAATAACAGAATATAGTATCATATGTTCAATAAAAAAAACCCTAGAGTGCCTTGAAAAATATTGTAAGTTGGCAACTCTGAAATGATATTATAATGATTATGCCTGACGTCTTATATGTCAAATTCCACAACGCGCAGCCAACTCAAATTTCAAAAAATATGTAATCATGGCACACTAAAGGTTTTTTTTATTGAACATACGATATATATATTTAATACTGATTTGGCAGTGTATTTTTAATTTTACCATATTTCAGTGTTTTATACAAGTGCCGCTTCGCTACACGACCAAACCAAATTTTCAGGCTTTTATAAACTCGAAATTTCACTTTATGCTTAATCAAGGAGTGAAAACACACGTTCGAAACTTCAAATTGAACACTTTTAAAAAAACAATGAATGCCTGAAATTTCACAGTGCATACACTAGAATATGTACACTTATAAGATAAAAAGACTGATAAAAGTGTAATTAATTTTTATTTTAGATTATTTGAAAAAATGAATGCAACTCAACTGAAAAGATCTAACGATGTCGGTTCTGACATAACTATTATAGAATCTCAAGGAATCCCAGGAGCCAGTTTGTTGAATAAAAATGAGCGTTATTTCTGGTATCATCATTCACCGGCTGATACGATGGATTTAGAGGATCCTGACACTCTTGATAAATGCACGGCTTTGTGGGCAGGAGCTTCCTATATTATCGCAAATTTGAGTTTCGATTTTCCGAAACATACACAACGTATTGAAATAAAAAGACGTGTTTAACGATGTTTTTATTTTATTTATATAATATTAAGTACCTAATGATTTTTATGTAATAATATTATAATGTGTACATTTTTATAAATATACTTTTATTTAAAACTTAATTTATCTGTAAACTTACAGAACAATGGAAACAGCACTATGATCAGTTGTTTTTGCCAGTTTTTAACTATCCTCTAAAATTATATGTTTTTATTAAAAAGATATAATTTATACACATTTTGAAGCCATTATTATTATTATTACCACAGTAAATTTAGTAGATTTACAAATATTTAAGTATACTTCTTTAGTTCAGTACATATTTTTACTTTTCCCGTATGTAACATACAGGGAGCTTTATTTTAAATATACATGCCCCAGTTATGTGCTGTACATTTTCAAATATTCATTTTTTTAAGAGTTCAATTTGAAGCTTTAAACGAGTGTTTTCCACTCCCAGACTAAGCATGAAGTAAAATTTCGAGTTTAGAAAAGCCTGAAAATTTGGTTTGGTCGCGTAGCGCGGAGCGGCCAAACCAAATTTTCAGGCTTTTCTAAACTCGAAATTTTACTTCATGCGCCACGCGTATTGAACACTGAAAGCACTTAAATATTGTGAACGAGTAAACTTCGCTTGAAATCAGTGTCTTGTGCGCTTGGCGCATGAAGTAAAATTTTTGAAAAGCTTCGCGCTACGCAACCAAACCAAATTTTCGGGCTTTTCTAAACTCGACATTTTACTTCATGCTTACCCTGGAAGTGGAAAACACTCGTTTAAACTTCAAATTGACCTCTTTTAAGAAAAAAAATTGGGATATGTATACACAAAAGAAAAAAAATCATAAATTATGATCTAAAGCTTTTCTAAAAGAAATAACAGTAATATACTCGCGACCTAAACAGTATGATATTGTCATGTAACGTCAAAATATGACACAACTAGAAAAAATTGCCGTAACAACTGACGACAAAAAAATAAAAATGCAAAACAAGCGAGTCGTGGTGTTTGAAATCTGGAAAACAAACTGTGACCAAGGTGATATTTTAACTTCAACCTGGCATTGTTGGCATGTATTGCCAATAACAATGTACACACAACACAAACTGACAAAAATTGACATTACCAACGTCAAAATTGACATTCAACTAATACCAAAGGGTTGAAACCGTAATATCAATTACTTTTCTTGACAATAGTCAAACCAGTCGCGTTTAGATGGCGCTGGTCACGAACTGTGTGAGCATAATCGGCCGTTCTTCTCATTTTTAAGTGTTAACGATTGTATTCACAATATAAAATATATTCATTTATGCATTCACATATATGAAAGGCTTTTTGTATTTCTCACTAAGCCATACACATATGTATATATACACAGAACGTTTTTATTTTAAAGTATACATATTCCAAATTCAGCTTATTTTCTTTAAATCTTTAGATATTCGTTGTTTTTTTAATAGAGTTCAATTTGAAGCTTTAAACGAGTGTTTTCCACTCCTAGACTAAGCATGAAGTAAAATTTGGAGTTTAGAAAAGCCCCGTGAAAATTTGTCGAGCGTTGCGCAGCGACCCGAGACAAATTTTCTGGGCTTTTCTAAACTCGAAATTTTACTTCATGCGCCACGCGTATAAAACACTGATTTCAAGTGAGGTTCAAATATACATGAATTTCACAGTATTTAAGAGTTTTATGCGCGTGGCGCATGAAGTAAAATTTCGAGTTTAGAAGAGCCCAGAAAATTTGTCTCGGGCCGCTGCGCGACCCTCGACAAATTTTCACAGGGCTTTTCTAAACTCGAAATTTTACTTCATGCTTAGCCTGGGATTGGACAACACTCGTTTAAAGCTTCAAATTAAACTCTTTTAAAAAAACAACGAATATCTACAGATTTAAAGAAAATAAGCTGAATTTGAATTACGTATACTTTAAAAAAGACTCCCTGTATGTGGGTTTATGTTAGTGATAGTTACAGTTGCCCCTACTAGATGGCGTTCTATAATGGAACACGGGCTGTCCCACCCCTGACTAATACCGGCAACTGTTATAATTAAATAAAATCAGCAGCTGCTGGTGGCCAACCTCATGTAAAACTAAAATGCAAATTCAAAGTGAAATGTCAACAGTGGCATAACATCGATTAAAAATACCTAAATATATGTAAAATACAACACTGACGTAAAATGCCAATATCGACCAAACATTTCAGAAAATGTTGTTGATATAAAATAACAATATCGACCGTAAATAACGGCATTGACGTAAAATGACAATAACATCGTCGTCTGGACCCGATTAAAACAGCCAAACAGTCTCTGAAAAATGCCCAAGAATGAAATTTTAATGAGCGAAGATTTCTTGTACAATACATGTTTTTCTGTTTTAGCAAAGTGGGCTTTGAAAACAAAACCAATACGATTAGTTTAAAAAAAAAAATACTTACAATTCGCATAATATTAGGCACACTATTTTTAATGTAAATTGCATTTTCTAATTCTAATTTCTATTGTATTTTATTTAATGGACTTTGTACTCATTTTAATAATAACGTGTGTAAATTTATTCTGATTAATTTTTTTATTGAACATATGATATTAACTTTTATAAATGTATATACCTGCAATATTTCTGTTTATATTGCAGGTATATACATTTATAAAAGTTAATATCATATGTTCAATAAAAAAATTAATCAGAATAAATTTACACACGTTATTATTAAAATGAGTACAAAGTCCATTAAATAAAATACAATAGAAATAAATATATAGTGGAACTCGGAAGAGATGTCCTATGACACAATGATGTGGAATGTGTGGTTCAAATTTTTATAATGTATCAACCAAAACCTGTTTACTGGTAATGTTTAGATAAATCACAAAATCACGTTATTTAACGCGTATAAATCATTAGGTGTATTCAAGCTGACGACGAGGGACCCTATCAAAACATCCACACTATTTTTGCCACCCGTAATGCTGGTCTTCTATCTACTTTTTTGCCATAATTTTGATAATTTTATTTAAATATAACATTAAATTACATATTATTATTATTACTTGTATGTATCGTATGTTCAATAAAAAAAACCTCTAGAGTGCCATGATTTTATCTTTTTTTTAATTTAGGTGTAGCCAACCTAAATTTAAAAAAAGATAAAATCATGGCACTCTAGAGGTTTTTTGTGAGCTTTAGAAATTGACATATAAAACGTCAGACATAATATTTATAATATATAATTTTAGAGTTGCCAACCTACAATATTTTCCATAGCACTCTAGGGTTTTTTTCTTTATTGAACATATGATATAATTAATACACACTTATTTTATAAGTGATCAAACTTGGAAAATATAAGTTTCTTGTACGCATAATCAAGTCGTTTCGCGCAGCATCCCGCACATCCAGCCGTAGGAGGAAATCGTTACTAAAATCGCTCGCTCCCATTCGACATGCTCATTGGTGTCGTCCACGGATCGGGTCCTCGCGATTTATTTTGCAATGTGATAAGACATTTGTTGTCGGGATATTTTAATAGAAACGCCCGTGATTATAATTGAGTAAATGTTAATTTGTTAAAGAGCTTTTCGACTGTGATAAACGGGCGTGAACGGATCATTTGTGCAAACATGCCTTTCGACGCAGATCGCAGGGGATCCGTGGAGCCCCTTACCGATCAAGCAGTGCCTATACCTATACAGATATTTTTATGGAAGCAAGTCAGTCCGTTCGTCAAGCCTAAGTTAGGGAAATTGCACGAGGCGTCATGCATGGTATGTTTCACAGAAAACAAATAATAAACAAATTGAGGAACAAAATGTAATGATATATTTCATTAATGCGCAATGTTGGGTAATACTTTCAATAAAAACAAAAGCAATGAATTAAAAGCGACACATTTTAAAAATACGTTACTTATATCTGTATATGGGAGGTAAAACAAAATTTTTTTGAAAAAAAGTGACCTAACACATACAGATATGTTTGTAGGAAAGATTGAATTTTCTAATTGTGTTATCCAGGACATTTAATAATTTATACTTGTAAAATAATTGTTTTATCCAGGAAACTTAAGAACGCATCTTACCCACAATTTGTTCTTGGAACATAATTATTTAGACTAAAATAAAATTTATAAACCGACAGATAGATTTTACAGAAAAATTAAGGGCATTCAAATACTCTCACCTTTATTTATTTATTTATGGAAAACTCCTTTAAACAAAGCAGATAACATGTGCGTACAATATTAGACTGCGAACATAATATTAAGCACATATTGTAATACATGATATAATATATTACATAAGTGGTGTAGGTGGCAAAAAATAAAAGACAACAGAAATAAATGTACATATTGTACATATATACAGGGTGAGTTTTTTTTCGATGTTCTCTATGGGGATCTCGGAAACTATAAGAGATAGAAAAACGGTTAAATGGGGAAAGAAGTGTAGTTTTATAGGACGAATAAAATGACACTTTCAAAATATTTGAAAAAGTCAAGGGTAACTAGATATTTTGAATAAAGTAAAATGTGTCAATTTTTTAAAATCAATATATCTCTATTATTATCATAGATAGAAAAAAACTGTAAAGGACAAAGTTATAGAAAATTTTACACAGATTAATAACAAAAAGTCAAAAAAAAGAAATCGCCCATATTTTGGGAGATATGACACAAACTTATCTTTTTTTGAATGGAAACAATAGTTGGCTATGGCCTCATTAGAAAGGTTATTTTTTTCCCTTTAATACGATATAACATATGCCATAGTTATTTTCAAAATAAAATAAGTTATAGTCGTTTTAATTTTTCCATACACCAAAAAATAGTTAGCCATGAAAAAGACAAAAGTAAAACAATTGCGGTTGTTTATAGCAACGAAATCAATATTTAATTTATTATCTTTCTTTAGATTTGTCAAAAGCAACATAAAGTAAAATAATTCCAAAATTATCAAAATAATAATAGAAGAAAATTTTAAATATTACATAAGATGCTCAAAAAGTCCACCATTATTATTATGGCATAAAGTACATCTTTTTAAAATCGAATTTGTGGCTTTTTTGACTTTTCTTCTGTCAATAGAATTAAATGTTTCAAGTACAGCTAGTCTAAGATCCTCCACGGATTGATATGATTGTTGATACACTTTGTTCTTCACATAACCCCACAGAAAAAAGTCTAAAACGGATAGGTCGGGTGATCTAGGTGGCCATAGGATTGGTCCATTTCTTCCCACCCATGAATTAGGAAAAGCATCATTTAAATAGTTTCGCACAGCCAACTTGCTATGAGGTGGAGCTCCGTCGTGTTGAAACCACTTCAATCTTGCCCGTACTGATAAATTTAAATCATCGAGCATATCTTCAAATGTTTCTTGAAGAAAACGAAGGTAATCATTTCCATTCAATGTGTTATCAAAAATATATGGGCCGAGAATTCTCTATCCGAACACACCGCACCATACATTAAATCCAAATTTAATTTGTGGTCTACGTTGTGCAACTTCTCGTGGATTCTCCTGACTCTAAACATGTTCATTGTGCCGGTTAAAAATCCCACAATTAGTAAATCGCGTTTCATCTGTCCAAATTATTTTTGTAGGGAACATACAGAAGACCATTCTCTTATTGGTATCACCGTCATGTAAATTTTATGAAATTGATACCTTATATGGGTGATATTTGTGTTTTTTTCAAAACTCGTACTACAGTCCGTTGAGATATGCTTGCTTCTGTTGCAATTTGTCTGGTCGATGTGGATGGATCTATCATCGCCAATGCTAATACGTTTATTTCCGAAACTTCATTAATTTCGTTTTTCTCAAGTTTCGGCTTTGTAAAGGATCCGTACTCACCCAAATTGTGGTAAATTCTTCTGAATGTTGGTAAAGATGGCTGCCGACGATCGATATATTGATTATAATATTGTTCTGCAGCATCCGCAGCGTTTTTATTACACTGAATGTAACAAACAAGCATATCACGCTTTTCTTCGTTGGAAAAATTCATTATCACTTTAAAAAAACTTTCAACACCAAATAAATACAAAACAAACTTATCGAAACAAACCAAATATGGAAATGAATTAATATGTGTTTAGAATAAACAACTGCAATTGTTTTACTTTTGTCTTTTTCATGGCTAACTATTTTTTGGTGTATGGTAAAATTAAAAACGACTGTAACTTACTTTATTTTAAAAATAACTATGGCATATGTTATATCGAATTGAAGGGAAAAAATAGCCCTTTTAATAAAGTCATAGCCAACTATTGTTTCCATTTAAAAAAAGGTAAGTTTGTGTCATATCTCCCAAAATATGGGCGACATTTTTTTTTTGTTTTTTTGTTATTAATCTGTGTAAGATTTTCTACAACTTTGATCCTTACAGTTTTTTTCTATCTGTGATAATAATAGAGATATATTGATTTCAAAAAATTGACACATTTTACTTTATTCAAAATACCTAGTTACCCTTGATTTTTTCAAATATTTTGAAAGTGTCATTTTATTCGTCCTATAAAACTACACTTCTTTCCCCATTTAACCGTTTTTCTATCTCTTATAGTTTCCGAGATCCCCATAGAGAACATCGAAAAAAACTCACCCTGTATATATATATATGTATATATATATATATATATATATATATATATATATATATATATATATAAAATTGTCTAAATCTAAATAGTGTACCAAACAATAGTAATAATCTATAAACTATAAAAATCGCTTAGCGCGAAGCGCGGAGAGACCAAACCAAATTTTCAGGCTTTTCTAAACTTTAAATTTTACTTCATGCGCCACGCGTATAAGACACTGATTTCAAGCGAAGTTTACTTGTTAACAATATTTCAGTACTTTCAGTGTTTAATACGGGTGGCGCATGAAGTAAAATTTCGAGTTTAGAAAAGCCTGAAAATTTGGTTTGGCCGCTCCGCGCTTCGCACTACGCGACCAAACCAAATTTTCAGGCTTTTCTAAACTCGAAATTTTACTTCATGCTTAATCTGGGAGTGGAAAACACTTGTTTCAGGCTTCAAAGTGAACTCTAAAAAAAGTGTATGCAGGTATACATATATACAAAATTCCCGGTATGTATACTTAAAAGAAAAATTCCCTGTATTAACAGATTAATCCATGACTGTTTGCGAAATTTACTGAATAGACATTCGGTTCAACTAACATTTTCGTTTGAGCTTACACAAAACCATCATAAATGCATTATTTATTTGTGTAAATACCTGAACTATTTAGTAGATGTGGAAATTGGAATTATAGCACTTAAACTCACATTTAAAACGATTGTGCACATTAATTAAAATGATTTGTGGCTGGGTTTTTGCAGATTTCTTTTTACGAAGACATTGTCAAAATGTGACGTTTAACCTTAAAATTTTAAAGGTGCATACCGGAATATACGTTTTCGCATGTTCCATCTAAAAATCATAGCAGAC
The DNA here is from genome assembly GCA_932526585.2 of Philonthus cognatus. Lineage (NCBI taxonomy): Eukaryota > Metazoa > Arthropoda > Insecta > Coleoptera > Staphylinidae > Philonthus > Philonthus cognatus. The sequence continues at coordinate 47,551,444 of OW052247.1, read as the reverse complement.
ATATTATGAAGTTTTCTGTCTCTTTTCACACATGTAATCTGATGACATCAAACTATTACATGTGTTGGTGCAGAAAGCACTACAAATCAAGGAAACCATGGGACACCGCTCGTGAATCGTACCATACGTATTTACCTAGCGAATGGATGGTCATCTCGCGGCTAGCATACGGCCGTAGGAGTGCTTATTTGCGGCCCGCGGTCAAAAATACCGTTCTATATTAATTGATGTATGATTTTAAATACTCAAGCAATTTAGGTTATTAGAAGGGATTTATAACGAGCACGTAGTGCTTGAAATGTACATTTAGTAAAGACAGTGTTAGTGTTTTATTAAGTTTAATAATATTCATCTCTTCACGTAACTCAAACCAAATATTTAGCGAATATTCGGTTATTTTACTATTATTGCGAATACAATTCCTATCATGTTGGCTTTGTATTGTTGTACAAATTAAGTGTTTCCTTTCTAATTTCACATTAAATCAGTGTTTAAAATTGAATTTGTGTTCAGTATTCCGGCACCAGATACCCACAGACGCGTTTCGGACTTCAAGGTCCTCTTCAGTGTGGTCCCGACCCAGTGCTGAGGAAATGTTCAGTATTCCTCAGCACTGGGTCGGGACCACACTGAAGAGGACCTTGAAGTCCGAAACGCGTCTGTGGGTATCTGGTGCCGGAATACTGAACACAAATTCAATTTTGATATTTGTTTTCTGGTTTCACAAACAGAGTTCTGCTCGCTCGTGGACGAAACAGTGACCTGTATATGCACTTGGTGCATTCGTGTCACTGACGATGCCACTATGAAGCATTAGATGGCGTTAGCTATCGGAATCATTAATAGTAAATCAGTGTTTAATACGCTCGGCGCATGAAGTAGATACATATTTCGAGTTTAGAAAAGCCTGAAATATTTACTTCATGCTTAAACAAGGAGTGCAAACACTCGTTGGAATGTTATTTAAAACTTTACTAAATATAAAGATTTTAAAAAGGCAAATTAAACTATGATAAATAATAATTTTTATTTACATTTGTAAGTAGAACACATTTTACTTCAACCTCTGTATTTTCCACTTAAACTTAAGTTTGATAATGACTACCAGACAGTCGAAACCATAGTCACAAATTAAGTGCAAAATAGTGTTTTATTTACAAGTGTATTTAAGATGTACCACAAAGTGAACGCTTACAACACAAAACAGTTAATAATTCTTATTTTAAATTTACTTAAATAAATCTTACTAAAGATTTACTTGCTATAAAGAAAATGAACACATTTTTTCAAAATTGAATTACTAAGGCGAATATTAAAAATAATCTTTGAAAATAATAATATAACATTTAATGAGTTTAATCAAACTTAAATATTTATATTCAGAAGTTTTTAAAAAATAGCTTCCGTTGATTTAACAAATAAATAAAAATAACATAAACATAAAGAGAAAATCTACTAGCTTTAGTAAAAGTTTGCAAAAATGGAAAAGCTTAAAAAAATGCAAGTATCGTCAAAAATCAATGCTTTATTAAATGCAAACAGCTTGTGATGTGAATGTGTGATGTGTGATATGAATTTAAATTGAATTGCTTAGTCAATCAATTCAATCAAGAATTTTGCAAAAATAGTATTAATTATGAATAAGTGTTGTAATAGATTTCTAACGACCACTTGTTGAGCCCACTAGAGCTGCACCCCTAATAATGACGTGCAAGTTTTCGTGACGACCTAATTTGTAATTTGAACGATTTACAACTTGATACTATCGTCGGCTTTATTACGGAAGTGTGATCGATAAACTTCTAGACTAATAGAATTATCATCGCTTAATTATTCTTAAAATTCCTATATTTTTATAAAACCAATAAATGCAACCAATCGGTAAATTATTGTATAATTTTAATATAACTGTAACAAGTTGAATTGAATAATATGTTTTCAATATTTATACAGGAAATTTGTCAGTACACTGTCTCTAAATGTGTACAGGGTGGTGCATTATGGAGGTGCCACATATGGAAAACTTTTTTATTTAATGAGATATAGAAAAACCGTTTTCACGGGCCAAGGTCTCTTTTTTATGTTGTAATCAATGGCGAAAAGAAAATTGACCTATCTGTAACCGTTATTGCTCTATAACAAAAAGTTGATAACATGTCGTTTTTATGAAGTTACTGTTGTTTTAAAAATTATAACCAAACTGTAAAAACTTTCCCATGGCAAGTTTTTACGTCCATTAAAATTTTACCTGTCTTATTTCAAGGAGGTTTATTTTTAGTTTTCTTATATCAAAATCACATTTATCTTATAGGAGCATATGGCGATATGCACATCATTGAATAGTATTTTTGACCCTGATTTCAATGATGTGCCACATGCATACTTTTGTCAAAAAAATGCCATTGGCAAAGTTGCTCTGACAACCGGTAAACAATTTAGTTACTAGGCGAAGCTTGCAATTTGTTTAAAAATATGACTACTATCTATGTGGTATATTTTGTTTTATAAATAAGCACTCTTGATTGACATGAAGAGCGTCTTTGCTTGACGTACATAACAAAAAATATTATTTTACAAAGGTATACAAGTGGCACATCGTTGAAATCAGCAAGAAAATTACTATTTAATTGATGAGGCGGATACATGATGAAACTCCATAATACTATTTGAAATAAAACAACGCAGTTGGGAGGGTTTCACTTTTATTGTTGAAGACTGCAACATGTTTCACCACACAGTGGCTTCATCAGGCAGATGAAATAATGATTATTTAATTATTTCATCTGCCTGATGAAGCCACTGTGTGGTGAAACATGTTGCAGTGTTCAACAATAAAAGTGAAACCCTCCCAACTGCGTTGTTTTATTTCAAAAAGAAAATTACTGTTCAATGATGTGCACATATCCGCAAGAAAAAAGTAATTTGGGTGTACTAAAACAAAAACTAAACGTCCTTGAAATAAAGCGCATACCTCATTTTAGTTTTTACAATTTGGTTATAACTTTAAAAACAAATGACTTACCGTAACTTCATAAAAACGACATTTTATCAACTTTCGGTTATACAGCGGAATCGGTTAGAGATGGATCAATTTTCTTTTCACCATCGATTAAAACACAAAAAAGTGACCCTGGCTCGCGAAAACGGTTTTTCAATATCTCTTCAAATATAGTATATCCAAGAATCCAGGCAATATGTTGAAGGGTTTAAAGTCCCCGCATTTTTGCCAAGAGTACATGTAAACAATCAACATAACTTAAAAACTCGTCCGAAAACGTTAGGTGCTAGATGCCTAACGTTCAGTTATGAATTGTTAAAAAGTAGTGAATTATGGTTTAGCTGTCTGTAGTGGCGCAGCAAAGAAAGGGCCCAGATCCACACCAAATAACATAAAACTGCCATTTATCAATATGAATATGAACGTGCATTGAAATGCTAGTACTAATTGGCATTATTATGATGCGACTATGATTCGGACCCCTCCCTCTGCAATAAGTACAATACCACTAGGGTCTCTTTGAAAGTTATGTGAAGGTTAATCAAAGTTGTTTCTTAATTCAAATTTTATTATTATTACAATATATTTATTAGGATTCGCTCTTCCTCGGACTCGGAGTCTTTGCCTGGATTTATTTGAGTGGTGGGATGTCTTCTGGTTCACGTCCAACAGCTGGCAATAATGTGATGAAGCGGCAACGCTGTGGGGTATTACTAACAAAACCTCATATATTTATCACAAGCCTTAACATTGTGTTTATTGTGTTTAGAGATGTCGCAATAAACACAACTAGATATTGCTTGCATTCTCAGACGAACTTTTAAAAAGTTTTCCATATGTGGCACCTTCAAAATGCACTACCCTGTACACTGTGAATTTGTAGGCATTCGTTGTTTTCAAAAAGCGTTAAAATCAGTTTCTAACGAGTGTTACCACTCCTTGGTTAAGCATGAAGTAAAATTTTCAGGTTTCTCTAAACTCGAAATGTTGTTTCAAATGTATACTGCTGAAACAATAATAAGTATATTATGCTCCTAGCGCATGAAGTAAAATTAGGGGGCGTTTAAATATAATCGTAGCAATAGCTGTTTTAGATTCACGACAAATGGTAAGTAAAAAAAATGGGATGCTCTAGAAAAAATAATCTAATAGCTAGCAGTAGGCAAAATAAGGTTGAGAACCTATGAGTTTTGTCAAAGTGGACGCCAGAATGAATAGATTCGCTCATTGCATTAAATTTAAAACTACCAATATTGATTTTTTTACCGGTGCTTTCACCATTGTGGACATGAAACTTTTGCTTTGAAATTATGCATAGTAAATAAATAAAATGGTAAGTAATAAAAATGGGATGCTCTAGAAAAAAATAATCTAATAGCTAGCATTCACGACAAATGGTAAGTAATAAAAATGGGATGCTCTAGAAAAAAATAATCTAATAGCTAGCAGTAGGCAAAAATAAGGTTGAGAACCTATGAGTTTTGTCAAAGTGGACGCCAGAATGAATAGATTCGCTCATTGCATTAAATTTTAAACTACCAATATTGATTTTTTTTACCGGTGCTTTCACCATTGTGGACATGAAACTTTTGCTTTGAACCTAATCACTGAGCAAAAAACAAACAAATAACGTTATATCAACATTGTAATAACATTAAACGTTGTTTTAGTGTTGATAAAATATTACTTAAATGGACTTGCTTAGTGGGTATGCATAGAAAATTAGTCAATAATTTTTTTATTTACAGTTTTGTCAACATGCTCCTGGACATCACGAATTGAAAGAAGCGTGCAAATTGTTCGAAAAAGTGTTAGTGCAAAATATTACAATTGGTCTCAAGCCTGATTTGAGTGCGGCTTTGAAGAACTTACCAAGATGGAGGCTGATTCAAGCTTCTTTACCCCACGTCATGCACAGCATAGCTGCAGTTTTATTCAATCGGTAAATTTTTTATTATCAAATTCCGCAATTTGTGTAATTTCAATTTTGTTTTAAGAATGAAAGATGGGAATATTCAAATTCTTGGCGCGATGGAGAGCAAACTTCTCTACACCTTACACTGGATTATACTTGACGCAGCTGAAGAATGCACTGAGGCTGATTATGAAAAGGGGATTTTTCATTCGTCGCCATTTTATTATTTATTTTCAATACCATCGATGACGGTAAGATATTTTTAAAGAAAGAATCAAAAATATAAAATTTGCCTTCCCTCATTTATAGAACTGCAAAACTAACATTCTCCACTTTTGAAAACTTTTGGCAAATTGCCAAAAATACGTGTACTTTAACATGGCGGACATAAAAAAAACCGCCAACTCAATTTTTTCACAAATAGTGGAGAATGTGAATTTTGCAGTTAGACCACTTTAATGTTTTGCCTCGCAAATACCCTTTGAAACAGAGCTAATATCTCAACATTTAGATAATTAATACTGATTACTTTTTTGTATTCACTTTTTAAAATTTAATTAGAATAGTGAATACAAAAAATTAATCAGTGTTCATTATTTAAATATTTATAATGTATCACAAAGTAACTGTTTCCACCACAAGATATATAATATTTCAACGTACAGGAAGTATTTCTTTTAAGTATACATATCCCAAAGTGACTCTGTAAATGTTTAGGCATTCGTTGCTTTTGAAAAGCGTTCAATTTGAAACTTCTAACGAGTGTTTCCATTCCCAGATTAAGCATGAAGTAAAATTTCGAGTTTAGAAAAGCCTGAAAATTTGGTTTGGTCGCGTAGCGCGTAGCGCTACGCGACAAACCAAATTTTCAGGCTTTTCTAAACTCGAAATTTTACTTCATGCGCCACGCGTATAAAACACTGATTTCAAGTAATGTTTAAAGTATACTGCTTTAGTACAGTATGCTAAAGACGCATATTTGGAACTTCACTTAAAATCAGTGTTTTATACGCGTGGCGCATGAAGTAAAATTTCGAGTTTAGAAAAGCCTGAAAATTTGGTTTGGCCGCTCCGCGCTTCGCGCTACGCGACCAAACCAAATTTTCAGGCTTTTCTAAACTCGAAATTTTACTTCATGCTTACTCAAGGAAAGAAAACACTCGTTAGAAGTTTCAAATTGAACACTTTTATAATAACAACGAATACCAGAACATTTACAGAGCATGCATCGGAATATGTTTACTTAAAAGAAAAATGAGGCTTTTAACGAGTGCTTTCCACTCCCAGACTAAGCATGAAGTAAAATTTCGAGTTTAGAAAAGCCTAAGAATTTGGATTGGCCGCGTAGCGAAGCGGAGCGGCCAATCCAAATTAGGCTTTTATAAACTCGAAATTTTACTTCATGCGCCGCGCTTAAAAGCACTGATTTCCAGTGAAGTTAAAAAAAACACACACAACAACACTTATAGGCAACCCAATATACGTTAGAGTTATTGGGTTGCCTATAATCACTGTTTTAAATAATTGGTTCAGCGCAGAATTTGACTCACGTTTTATTCACATTTACATATTAGATGGCTAAAGCCGTATATTTGAAACTTTACCATATTTCAGTGTTTTATACGCGTGGCGCATGAAGTAAAATTTCGGGTTTAGAAAAGCCTAATTTGAATTGGTCGCTCCGCTTTGCTACGCGGCCAATCCAAATTTTCAGGCTTTTCTAAACTCGCAATTTTACTTCATGCTTAGTCTGGGAGTGGAAAACCCTCGTTTAAAGATTCAAATTGAAATCTTTCAAAATAACAACAAATGTCGTAATATTTACAGTGTATGCATATGTGCACTTTAAATCGTGGTTTATACGCCTAGCGCATGAAGTAAAATTGTGAGTTTAGAAAAACCTGAAAATTGGGATCTGCCGGGGGCACGACTGGCTTCGCTCGAAAGCTAATTGATTTTGTCAGGGACTTTCATTTTTTTGCCTCTAATTATATATTGCAACTTCATAATAGCGGTTTTCCCTAAAACTGTGACAAACGGTTAAAAAAATCTATTGCTTCATCCTTGCAGTCAATTGAGAATTGCGTTACGCCCATGGTTCTTGGTTGCTTTTGGTTTTGGTTTGGCCGCTCCGCGCTTCGCGCTACGCGACCAAACCAAATTTTCAGGCTTTTCTAAACTCGAAATTTTACTTCATGCTTACTCAAGGAAAGAAAACACTCGTTAGAAGTTTCAAATTGAACACTTTTATAATAACAACGAATACCAGAACATTTACAGAGCATGCATCGGAATATGTTTACTTAAAAGAAAAATGCCCTGTATATTGAATTACACAAATGAATATTTATTGTACTACAGCACTATTGTTTATATTCATCATTTATATGCAAAATGTAACATTCAGATCAAATTATTCTAAAACCAAACTTAACGAACAAACTGGAAATGTTAGTATTTATTTGCTCCTAGTTTAGAAACAATTCGCATTTTTACATTTCTGATATATTTTTGAAATATACTGCAAATACTGCATTCACTCTCAGCTTAGAGGGAAATCGCATTTTTATATACTAGTAAAATATACTGCAAATACAGCATTCGCTCTCAGTTTAGAGATAAATCGCATTTTTATATTTCTGAAATATACAGGGTTATTCAAAATGAAGGAACAGATTTCAAACATTTATTTTTTCCAAACTACAAAAGATAGAAACACAATTCCAACGTTCCTGGAAAGAGAAAAGTTCATTTTTTTATGCATTTAATATGAGCAACATGTGTTACCTGTGCTTTGGATTCTTTTAGGCTCCTTTCGTAAACTGTCCGCATACGCTCGACATTTTCCTTCGATGCGCGTGGACGTCCCGTGCTTTTCTGTTTGCAGATGCGTCTACGAATTTTTGATGCCACTAAAAAGCACGTTGAACTTAAATAATGGACTCTACTTTTGCTAATTGCAGTACGCCCAATGCTTTTTCTTGTTGTGTCGCCATTTTACTACAGACAATCAACATGACAAGCAACAACATTGGCGTTGTTGCTTGTCATGTTGATTGTCTGTAGTAAAATGGCGACACAACAAGAAAAAGCATTGTGTGTACTGCAATTAGCAAAACTAGAGTGCATTATTTAAGTTGGAACTTCTACCTGGGCTGTTCCAATTTTAAACTTTTGTCTGTCCAAGAACGTTGGAATTATGGTTCTATCTTTTGTATTTTGGAAGAAATAAACGTTTGAAATCTGTTCATTCTTTTTGAAAAACCCTGTACTACAAAGCTGTGAACAAATTCAAGTTTATTTAATGTTTAATTATAATCAGCTTTATTTCTTTTGGTGTTTTTTTTTCTTTCAGTTATTTGTGTATTTATTCGCACCGATTTGCCAGAGTTTGAAAGAATCGGATTTTCAAAATTTCCGCTTGGAAAACGGTTTGAAGATATGGCAAGCGATGTGGGAGTTCAGGCATCCGGAAGCTCCATGTTTTACAACTCATTGTAAGCCGAAGCCTAAAACTCTTTCCGGAAAATCGTCTAAGAAGACCCAGTATGGGGATGTCTTTTATGGTCGTAAGTAATGTTTCTTTTTTTTTATTGATTAAAATAGAAAACTTAAAAATAATATTTGAAGTATTAGATCAATTATTATGTATACAACTTATTTTAAAAGCAACCAAGAACCATGGGCGTAACGCAATTCTCAATTGACTGGAAGGATGAAGCAATAGATTTTTTTAACCGTTTGTCACAGTTTTAGGGAAAACCGCTATTATGAAGTTGCAATATATAATTAGAGGCAAAAAAATGAAAGTCCCTGACAAAATCAATTAGCTTTCGAGCGAAGCCAGTCGTGCCCCCGGCAGATCCCAATTTTCAGGTTTTTCTAAACTCACAATTTTACTTCATGCGCTAGGCGTATAAACCACGATTTAAAGTGCACATATGCATACACTGTAAATATTACGACATTCGTTGTTATTTTGAAAGATTTCAATTTGAATCTTTAAACGAGGGTTTTCCACTCCCAGACTAAGCATGAAGTAAAATTTCGAGTTTAGAAAAGCCTGAAAATTTGGATTGGCCGCGTAGCGAAGCGGAGCGGCCAATTCAAATTAGGCTTTTCTAAACTCGAAATTTTACTTCATGCGCCACGCGTATAAAACACTGAAATATGGTAAAGTTTCAAATATACGGCTTTAGCCATCTAATATGTAAATGTGAATAAAACGTGAGTCAAATTCTGCGCTGAACCAATTATTTAAAACAGTGATTATAGGCAACCCAATAACTCTAACGTATATTGGGTTGCCTGTAAGTGTTGTTGTGTGTGTTTTTTTTTTAACTTCACTGTAAATCAGTGCTTTTAAGCGCGGCGCATGAAGTAAAATTTCGAGTTTAGAAAAGCCTAATTTGGATTGGCCGCTCCGCTTCGCTACGCGGCCAATCCAAATTCTTAGGCTTTTCTAAACTCGAAATTTTACTTCATGCTTAGTCTGGGAGTGGAAAACACTCGTTAAAAGCCTCAAATTAACCGTTTTGAAACAACGAATTCCCGCAAATTAAAAAAAGAACGCTGTAATTATCGATATGTGTATACTCAAAAGAAAAATGCCCTGTATGTTCTGTTTAAAATACGTTTTAAATATGTTTTAAACATATTTTAAACACGTTTTAAACATGTTTTTAATAGGTTAGGTTTTAACCGCTGTTTCAATGAAAAAAAAACACGTTTTGAAAAAAAACCTGTTTGTTTTAATTAATATGAAAACAACGTTTTTTTTAACAACTCTGGTGAAAATAGATTCGGTAACCCTCTTCGTTTTCGAGTAAAGTTGTCAATTGCAAATAAGAGTTTTTTTTTCTAAAAATCGACATTGCCATACATTACGGCAATGTCGATTGCCTCCCCGTAGCCTCCCCCTCTTACTGCGGCCGTGGCAATATATATATATATATATATATATATATATATATATATATGTATATATATATGTATATATATATATATATATAATATATATATGTATATATATATATATATATATATATATATATTAGACTGTGCCAAAAAGAATCGACATTTTTTTATTACGCTCTTCCTCTAGTATATGATTCCCCGTTCAAAATCCGGCGGGTTCCCAAAAGCTGAAGCCAATTGGTTGATATTTAGAGGTGCATCAAGTCTAAAACGTGTTTTTAAAAATTTTTCCTCGATTTTCGAGAGGTTTTAGCTTACTGTTCCAAAATAACGGGATGTTTGACGACTGAGACACATTATTACATTCTAATACAAAGTATTCAATGCGTTTCAGTTGCCAGATCTACTTTCGGAAAGATATATTGGCCAAAAAACCTATTTTTTTAAGGCCTAAAAACCGTGACTTCAACTTTCAAGTTCAATAACTTCATATTTTTAGGTCCGCGATGCGTCAATTGTTGTTTGAACATAGTCTAGTATCACATAGCATTACTTGAATTCAAAATTCCAGAGAAAATCGGCCATCAGTTGAAATAATCTTCACTCGAGGGAAAACACGCACTACTTGAAAATGGACCAAAATGGCAAAAATTCAGATAGCCATAACTCAGCTGTGTTTAGTCGAAATTGTATGAATCTTTGAGTTCTAAATAGATTGGGATCTTCCCTTTAAATAAAAATCAACAGTTATGGTGCAAAATTGGTAAAATTGTGGCCAAAAAAGAGCAAGATGCAGCTTTTTTTGAAAAAATTCATAACTTTGCACCAAATCATCTTAGAAACTGGACATTTTAGGGAACTGAAAGGAAAATGACTGAAACTTATTACTCTGTTGTTTGATTGAAACCACGATTTTGTTGGCACTACCTACTAGCTGTTTTTTGTAAGTTAATATCATGAAATTTTTTTTCTTATCGGAGTGGGAGGTGGTGGAATGGATTTCGCTATATCCATTCCATTAAACGGAAGATCCCAACCTATTTAGAACTCAAAGATTCATACAATTTCGACTAAACAGAGCTGAGTTATTGCAATCTGAATTTTTGTCATTTTGGTCCATATTCAAGAGTGCGTGTTTTCCCTCGAGTGAAGATTATTTCAACTGATGGCCGATTTTCTCTGAAATTTTGAATTCAAATAATGCTATGTGATACTAGACTATGTTCAAACAACAATTGACGCATCGCGGACCTAAAAATATGAAGTTATTGAACTTGAAAGTTGAAGTCACGGTTTTTAGGCCTTAAAGAAATGGGTTTTTTGGCCAATATATCTTTCCGAAAGTAGATCTGGCGACTGAAACGCATTGAATACTTTGTATTGGAATGTAATAATGTGTCTCAGGCGTCAAACATCCCGTTATTTTGGAACAGTAAGCTAAAACCTCCCGAAAATCGAGGAAACAATTTCAAAAACACGTTTTAGACTTGATGCACCTCTAAATATCAACCGATTGACTTCAGATTTTGGGAACGCGCCGGATTTTGAACGGGGAATCATATACTAGAGGAAGCGCGAAATAAAAAAATGTCGATTTTTTTGGCACAGTCTAATATATATATATATATATATATATATATATATATATATATATATATATATATGTTCTGTAAATTTTCATTCATTTGTTGTTTTTTAAAAATGTTTAATTTAATTTTTTCTAAAAATCGACATTGCCATACATTACGGCAATGTCGATTGCCTCCCCTTATCCTCCCCCTCTTACTGCGGCCGTGGCAATATATATATATATATATATATATATATATATATATATATGTTCTGTAAATTTTCATTCATTTATTGTTTTTTAAAAATGTTTAATTTGAAACTCCGCCATTAAGCATAAAAAAAATTTAGAGTTTAGAAAAGCCTGAAAATTTGGTTGGGTTGCGCTTTTCTAAACTCGAAATTTTACTTCATGCGCCACGCGTATAAAACACTGAAATATTGTTGAGTTCAAAATGTATTGCTTATTGCGTATCCAGGGTGCCCGTATTTCAACAGAATGTATGGGGATCTTGGTTATTTGAAAAGAGGAGAGTCGGTTAAATTAGGGCAATGTTGCGTATTTTAGGGCCCAATAATAATCTAAAAAAAAATTTGAAATATCTTCTTTCGTTTTTGAGATATTGTCAAAAAACGGATTTTTTGAAACTTCGTTTTTATTTTTTTATTTAAAAACCATTGAATCCAGACATTTGACAACTCCTTATTCATTTGACAACTCCTAGGACCCATAATTTTGTTAAAATACTCACCACATGTGATATGTTTTAAACTAAATCATCAAATCAAATCATTTATTTGGTTTTAATACAAGAAGTTTACACAAGTCTAATACATATCAATTAATTAGCTAACTATACAAAGGTTGTAAGTAAATAAAATTAAAATAAATTAAGGGACAATACAGACACGTTAAAATTAATTACAAAAATAATTCAAGGCTCAATAGAAAGTGGGCAACTTACAATCAAATCAGTAAATCTATTGGATAAGCAATCCTCTATAGCATAAAATGCTTTAGATATAAAGTATTTTTTGAGGCAATTATAGAATTTGGCATCAGTCAGGTCTTTTATGTCCTGTGGTATGGCGTTGTACAGTTTAGGTCCATAAAAGTTGATCGCATTTTTGGTTTTAGTTAACCGTAGTTGGGCTGGGTGTTACAGATGCCTACGCCTAGTTAGATGGTTATCGATTACATCATGCGTTGTGTACTGGTTAATGTTTTTTCTAACATACGCAATGCATCTTAACATGTATACACAAGGTAGTGTAAGGACATTCATTTCAGTAAAGACTGGTTGGTAATCAGCCATGTAAGGAAGGGAGGAGATTACTCTCACTCTCAAACTAACGAGTGTCTTCCACTCCCAGACTAAGCATGAAGTAAAATTTCGAGTTTAGAAAAGCCCCGCGTAGAAAATTTGTCGAGGGTCGCGCAGCGACCCGAGACAAATTTTCACGGGGCTTTTCTAAACTCGAAATTTTACTTCATGCGCCACGCGTATAAACCACCGATTTACATTTAAGTTAAATATATATAACGCTTAAATGTGATGGTGATCAATATTTATTGAGATGTAGTGAAAATGGAGGAATCACTTTTTTTGTAAATAGTTTTAGAGTAATAATAATTAAAGTAGAATAAATTTAGTTTGTGCAACTTTTCGATACTGTTGATATTTAGGTCATCGCTGTATATTTACAAAAAAAATCGCTGTATATTTACAACTCTGAACAATAGGAAGAACAAATAATCTTAAAGCAAAAATAAACAAAGACAATTAATTTTAATCAATCCAATTCATTTATTTCATTATATACTTATACAATAATTCTATACAAAAAATAATCAAAGCCATAAAATTCCCAAACAAAAGCACATACATAACACTAGACATCTTCTCTAAACTCAACGGAATTTCTTCAATCGCAACATTTTCATTCACATAAAACTTCATCATGTAGCTCGTGTTGTGCATCCCAATAATCTCATTAAACCAATGTTTTATAATCCCATGCTCATGTAACCTCCTAATTTTATAATCAAAAACCTTTTTATAGGGCGAATTTTTCTGAAGCACAAACGCAAAAGCGTAAACCCCGGTGCAATCATTCAAAATCTTCAAGTTCAACTTACTGTAATCATCCAAATTTTCAGTATCAGTAATATAAGTATGCGAAAGATGATTAACTAAAGTCGCGTAATTTCTCATCTTTAAGCGCCGATCCCTAACTTTCAAACTCTGCTCAATTACGAAGTTTTTTCGCAACCCCTTCAAAACATCAGTGTTGTCGGGAAGTATATAGCGCATGTCTGCTCTTGGTCCACCCCAAAGAATTTTCTGCTTAACCATGTCTTCTATAAAATCAACAGGGCTTGAATATACAGGGTGCGTCAGTGTGCTGGTATAACCAGCCGAGTAAGCAGTTGTTATTAGTATCACGTAACCGCACCAGGCTGTGAATAACAGTTTCAAACTTGTTGGGTAGGTGCGTTCCACACTAATTGGGCCTAAAGTGTTAAGTCTAATGACGTTAGATAAAATCGTCGTGAATTTAAATTTAAAGTCATTTTCACGTAAATACATAATTCTTATTGCTGAAGTGAAAAATAAAATAGAGAATATTATCATTAACCAAACTACCGGTTTTAAAGGTCGGAAAATGAAATCGGAAAACGACATTAAGTGAGGTTTGTGCACTAGGAAAGTTATACAAGTTTCTCCTAAATATTCTGTGAAGTCGACTAATTGCATTTTATTGTTGAAGACCCAGTGAGAGCACATTGCTAAGTCGCTTTTTTGTAAAACCACGTCCAATTTTACTTTGATGAAAGTGTCCGAGACGTTTGCGTTGTTTGTTAGAAACACTAATGGCCAATTTTTTGTTAAGTATTTAATCACCCTGTATTCGATTCCGTCGTAAATTTGGTTTGAAGAGTTGATGTAGTTGAAGGGTGGGCAATGGAAAGCTGATGCTGTGAAGTTTTTTTTGAAGTGAAAATTCGGTGTCCATAAAATTTTCTGGAATAGATTTGGATCCAACAGAAATGTTTTATTATATTGACAAAGATATTTAACTAAAGTTTGAGAAGTATTATAATCCTTATCATTATTATTATCTGTGAGCTTTTTGTAATAATTCTTATTCATATTTTTACAATACTTATTATTCTTGTTTACATTTTTATAATACTCATAATAATACTTATTATTCATGTTCGCGTTTTTACAATACTCATTATAATACTTATTATTTTTGATCACATTTTTATTATTCTCATAATAATACCTATTATTCTTGTTCACGTTTTTATAATACTCATTATAATAATTTTTAATTTTATTCAAATTTGTATTATTCTCATAATAATACTTATTATTCTTGTTGACGTTTTTGTAATTATTATTATAATATTTATTATTTTTGTTCACATTTTTATTATCCTCATTATAATACTTATTATTCTTGTTCAAGTTTTTATAATACTCATTATAATACTTATTATTTTTGATCACATTTTTACTATTCTCATAATAATACCCATTATTCTTGTTCACGTTTTTATAATACTCATTATAATAATTTTTAATTTTATTCAAATTTTTATTATTCTCATAATAATACTTATTATTCTTGTTGACGTTTTTGTAATTATTATTATAATACTTATTATTTTTGTTCACATTTTTATTATCCTCATTATAATACTTATTATTCTTGTTCACGTTTTTATAATTTTTATTATAATACCTATTATTTTTGTTCACATTTTTATTATCCTCATAATAATACTTATTGTTTTTGTTCACGTTTTTATAATACTCATTATAATACTTTTTATTTTTGTTCACATTTTTATTATCCTCATAATAATACTTGTCATTCTTGTTTACGTTTTTATAATCCTTATTATAATACTTTTTATTTTTGTTCACATTTTTATAATCCTCATTATAATACTTATTATTCTTGTTCACGTTTTTATAATTTTTATTATTATACTTATTATTTTTGTTCACATTTTTATTATCCTCATAATAATACTTATTATTCTTGTGCACGTTTTTATAATACTTATTATAATACTTATTATTTTTGTTTGCATTTTTATTATCGTCATAATAATACTTATTATTCTTGCTCACGTTTTTATAATACTCATAATACTTTTTATTCTTGTTCTCATTTTTATAATACTTATTATTTTTGTTCACGTTCTTATAATACTCACTATAATACTTATTATTCTTGTTCACATGTTTATTATCCTCATTATAGTTCATATAATGCTCATCGCCATTATTATTATACTTATCTTTGTATACATCTTCATCATTATTATCTTCATTACAATTATGCCATTGAAAAATCACTTCTTTTTTGTTAACGTAATAAATCTTTAAATTCTCAAGACTATATCCACATGCATTTTCATTAAACAATTTGCAATTTCCACACGAATTCTCACGAAATTCACTGTTGTCAAGATAGTCGAAAAAACTATATTTTACCCCAAGCAAGTTACTATTTTTATTAAACTCATAAACCGCTGTAATAATATCAAAAGCAAAAACATTTGCCGCCATATTCAAAATGTCAAACTTCCTATTTGTTAGTGATTCAGTGAAAAATATCATTCTCGTGTGCGGATTTAGTTTGTCCCTTCCAAAAATTCCATGCCTGAAAAGGTTTTCTAAATACTCGAAATTTATTGCGAAAACTATTCCGATCGATTTTCGTAAATTTATTTCAAAAATGTTTTCTACTGTGTAAATGTATTTTACGTGCGGATTTTTTTGCAATGTTGTTTTAATTAACGTCGAAATTAAGTTGTTGGAAAGGACGAAACATAATTCTTTGGATTGGGGAAACGAGTTTTTGATTATTTCATTGGTTAATGTGGTTACGCTTTCTTCAAATTCGTTGGATTTTGTTTCATTTATAAATATTGAAAATAACAAACAAAGAAAAATCATTTTGAATTCAACACATAAATATTTATGCATTTTATTAAACGTATTATAGTGTGAAACAATACCAAGTGGTAATAGTTTATTATTATAGAGTTGCAAATACAAAATATTTAACAAAATATATAAAATTACGAAAATGTTATTCGTGATAATGCAAACAATGTCTTAATTAATAAGACAACTTAAGACGATAAATATCCATTGAAACAACTACTTCCCGTGCAAATACACCTCCGGATATTGAATTATACAATTAAATATTTAAAATCTTATTTAATTTGATTTGCCACAACGCTCTATTAAAGTGTATGTAACGTTTAGGTCAAATTCTCTTCAAACCAACTAACAAATACAAATTTAAAATGATAGAAGAAATAACAAAAAATTAGAAGTGAAAAGTGTGCAAACTATAAGAAGCGTAAGATTATTTTCTCGAATTCAAATAGTTTTGCATTTGAAATTATCTTGTTACAAAATATTGTTTAATAAGTCTGCAAATAGATGTTTTCTTTCTTTTAGAAAATCGTGTTAAAATACTGTATGTTTTTAACTGTTTATATTATTAATTTTCACTGTTACAAAATTGATGAAATAAATATTGAAGTTCAAAATTGAGAGCGAGTGACTCATTATTTCTTGATCAAGAATATGAATTTATGTTCAGTATTCATTCATTCGCCCTCTTGTGGACGAACAATTCCTGTATACAAACGTTTAGTTTGCCAGCTATTGACGGTGCTACTTAAGCAAAATGGGCATTAGATGGCGTTTACGCTGTCGAACATATGTACATTATTTCTTTGTTTTTGTGATTGTTTTAGTATTGTACATTTTTCAACGTACAAATTTTGCATTACATAAATTCTAACAACATAATTATTACGTAATATACCTAATGGAAAAGCCTTGTAACGTTTTATTATATTACCTAATTAAAATTGTTTAATTTCACGCAACTTTTAATGCAAAAGTAAGCAAACGCATAAGTTCTCTATTGTTTAATTTATAAATGAAATGTGTTAAACGTGCGGTATACGTAAGACTGATTAAAACAGAAACTATGTAAAAATACAAGTAACGGTCGTCTTTTATATGCTCTATAATAGAGCAATTTATTATGTTTTCGAAGTTTAATGGTTTTTATTTTAAATCTTATTGTTGTTAAACATTGGCGTATCGATTTGAAATTTATTTTATGACAATAAAACACTTTTAACTTTGTTTGTATAACACAATTTATTTTTATGTGACTGCAGTTTTGGCAAATTCAGCTTGCCATTATCAAACATGAAGTCATGTTTGATAATGGCAAGCTGAATTTGCTGAAACTGCAGTCACATAAAAATAAATTGTGTTATACAAACAAAGTTAAAAGTGTTTTATTGTGTTGAATTAATATGTATAACGAAGTAGAAGCCTCCACAATTCAAAATTTATTTTATGAGTTACAATTACAAAATAAATTGTCTTTACTAATTGATATTCCTATAATAAAGTGAAGTTGCAAAATGATATTCAAAAACAAATATTTCTTGAAAAAATAATTAGATCTTCTTTTCCATATCAACATCCTCAATTTTTCTTTCACACCTATAATTTCAGTTTTCTAAACTTATTAAAATAGGTGTTTTTAAACTTCAAAATAAATCAGTGTTTTATACGCCTGGCGCATGAAGTAAAATTTCGAGTTTAGAAAAGCGTGAAAATTTGGTTTGGTCGCTCCGCGCTTCGCGCTACGCGACCAAACCAAATTTTCAGGCTTTTCTAAACTCGAAATTTTACTTCATGCTTAATCAAGGATTGGAAGACACTCTTTAAATAAAATTAAGGACCTCAATGAAATTATATTGGTTCTATTGATAATGAAGGTATAAATTAAATTACACTTGGTTTGTTTTACATTTTTTTTACTTTACTATTTACTCGACTAGTTTCGCGTTTTACAGCATTATTCGCAGTCACATAAAAAAAAAATTGTGAAACAAACCAAGTGTAATTTAATTTAAACCTTCATTATCAATATTCAAAAATGTTTCACCAAGTGATAAGTGAGAAAACTATTCAAGAAATATTGGTTCTGTTGTATTATTTCAATAAATAATTCATGATTTTTTTTTGTTATTCACTAATTTCCACGAATTCATTCTTGTACACCGTTCTAAATACTGCCAACCGTTTTAATAATTTTTATTGTTTGCGATATTCTGCCATTAATTATTCATATTCCTCCGAAGCAAGCAGATACAGGGAATTAATCTTTTAAGTATACGTATTTAAAAGTCAGCCTATTTTCTGTAAATCTTTAGATATTCCTTCTTTTTTTTTTCTCAAATTCGATTAGAAACTTTAAACGAGTGTTTTCCACTCCCAGACTAAGCATGAAGTAAAATTTCGAGTTTAGAAAAGCCCCGTGAAAATTTGTCGAGGGTCGCGCAGCGACCCGAGACAAATTTTCTGGGCTTTTCTAAACTCGAAATTTTACTTCATGCGCCACGCGTATAAATCACTAAAATATTGTGAAATTTATATATATTCAAACTTCATTTAAAATCTGTGTTTTATACGCGTGGCGCATGAAGTAAAATTTCGAGTTTAGAAAAGCCCAGAAAATTTGTCTCGGGTCGCTGCGCGACCCTCGACAAATTTTCACGGGGCTTTTCTAAACTCGAAATTTTACTTCATGCTTAGTCTGGGAGTGGAAAACACTCGTTTAAAGCTATTTCCAAATCGAAGTATGTATTTTATCTGAGATATTTCAAATATTATTATATAATTTAATAGTACGAATTATTATTCACTTGCTGTAATTACTTGTAACTGTCTAAATCATGAAGTAACCACATTTAAATTCCGCGCATTTGTGACGTAAGCGATCTCTACCCCCCACTCCAAAATCTTCGATTCTGTAAATCCTTCTTACCGTACACTCACCGTCCTTGGGCAAACGTCAGAATTAGAACCAGAGTATCCAACCAAATATCCAATATTAAAAACGTTCAACAACCACAAACCTAGTAAACTTCACCCAGTTCGTATCAGAAGTTTTGGACCGTCGTGGCCAAGTGGACGCGATTTATCTGGACTTCAAAAAAGTTTTTGACAGCATTAGTCATGACATCATATTAAGTAAATTATCATTCCTCGGGTTTTCTCCAATACTATGTTCGCTGATGGAGTCCTATCTGAAAGACAGAACCCAATATGTTGAGCTAAGTGGCTTCAAATCCCCTAAATTTTCTCCAACAAGTGGTGTGCCCCAAGGGTCCATTCTTGGACCTTTATTATTTATCTGTTTTATAAATGATGTGTCAGATATAACGTCAAACATCCTTCTTTTCGCTGAAGACATTAAATTGTATTCTGAGATCAGATCTCAGGAGGATTGCCTAACCATGACTAATGATTTGCGGAAAATTGAGGAATGGTGCATATTAAACGACCTTCATTTGAATATCAGTAAATGTAATTTTATAAAATTCAGTAGGAAACATAATGCGATACAGTATAACTATGCCGTTGCGAATTACCAACTTACGGAGCATTGAGTTATTAAGGACTTAGGAGTTTTGATCGATAATAAGCTAACATTTGTAGATCATATCGATGCAATTTGTAAATCAAGTTATTAGTACAATATTCTTTATTTACAAATATTTACAAACATTCATTACAATAATACTATATTTATAATAAATGGTATTGTAAAAATTGAAATTTTTCTTTTTTCCTTCCCTACTTCTTCGCCGCGGGATCGTTGGGTGATTGTTCCCATCTCGGGCTACTGGTATCGAGGGATATATGTTTTGTACATTTTCTGCTCCGATATATTTACTTATTTTATTTTGTTGTTTAGTATTAGGTTCTTAATTTTTAATTTATATGTTGTATAATTTAGTTCTTTTATGTTTTTGTCTAGTTTATTAAATTGTTTTATAGTTTCTGACATCAGTCTAAATTACTTGGCTTTTTCATTAGAAATTCCAAGAATTTTAATAATATTGCAACTCTGAAGAATATGTATTTTACTTTTGTTAGATCCAAACTTGAATATTGTTCGCTAATCTGGTCGCCTTTTGTTGCACGTCGTAAATTACAACTGGAAACAATACAACGAAAATTCCTTAAAACTCTGTTTTTCAAACGCCATAGAATGTACCCAATACAGAACTATGACTACGGTAAACTACTAGCGGAGTTTGATATACCCCCTTTGGAGTTGCGAAGGAAAGTGGCATCGACATTATTTATGTTTAACCTAATAAACGGCCAAATTCATGACCCCTTTTTACTTTCAAAGCTAAACTTTCACACACCTCGGCTAAATGCTAGATGTTCGATTTCTTTCCAATACCCAACTGCAAATACAAATGCTTTACAATACTCTCCTCTATATCGCATGCTAATGTTATATAACGACATAGACGATGTCGACCTATTTAATATATCACTTTCCTCTCTTAAAAAACGGCTTCTTCAATAATATTGCAAGCGATTGTTTTTTATTTCTTTTTGTATAATTTCATTCTTTGTACTTGTCCTCTTTACCGTTTTTTAAGTTTACAAATTTTTAGTTTAAATTTTTAGTTTACGTTAATATTAAGTTTCTCTGTAAATGGATTTATCTGTTGAGAAATAAATTATTATTATTATTATTATTATAAAAAAATCATCAGATCTGGTTGACCAATAAAGAAAAAACAAATATAGTTCATATAATTATTTTTTATTATTGTATTTTGAGATTTTTAGGACTATCCATAATTGTAATACATGTGTGAATATTGCCGTACTACAAATAGAGTTAACAATAAAAAAAATTACAGAAAATTCAAATATGTTTGAAAAATCTTATTATTTTAAGTGCTCTAAGTAGTTTCAATGTCAAAATTTGAAATTAAAATATTATAATATTTGTGAATTATGACACAATTGAGTGAGTTTCAATTTCAAGGTGTTAAAATACAATAAAAATGTTGTAAAGTCGAAATTTTACTTCATGCTTATTCTGGAAGTGAAAAACGCTCGTTTAAAGCTTCAAATTGAACTCTTCTAAAAAAACAACGTGAACATTTTCTTTTAGGTAAACATATGCATAAGCTGTAATTTTTCCGACATTCGTTGTTTTTTAAAAGAGTAAAATTTGAAGCTTTAATCGAGTGTTTTCCACTCCCAGACTAAGCATGAAGTAAAATTTCGAGTTTAGAAAAGCCCCGTGAATTTTTGTCGAGGGTCGCGCAGCGACCCGAGACAAATTTTCTGGGCTTTTCTAAACTCGAAATTTTACTTCATGCGCCACGCGTATAACACAGATTTCAAGTGAAGTTCGAGTTTCGAGTTTCGAGTTTAGAAAAGCCCCGTGAATTTTTGTCGAGGGTCGCGCAGCGACCCGAGACAAATTTTCTGGGCTTTTCTAAACTCGAAATTTTACTTCATGCGCCACGCGTATAACACAGATTTCAAGTGAAGTTCGAATATGCATAAATTTCACATTATTTCAGAGTTTTATACGCATGGCGCATGAAGTAAAATTTCGAGTTTAGAAAAGCCCAGAAAATTTGTCTCGGGTCGCTGCGCGACCCTCGACAAATTTTCACGGGGCTTTTCTAAACTCGAAATTTTACTTCATGCTTAGTCTGGGAGTGGAAAACAATTATTTAAAGCTTTAAATTGAACTTAAAAAAACACTTAACACTAACACAAAGTCTAATTGTAATAACACTTATTTTTAACGATAAATATTAAAAAATGTATCTATGAAAGTACAAATTATATAATAAAATTTAAAATATCTCAGAGAAAAGACATACTTCGATTTGAAAATAGCTTTAAACGAGTGTTTTCCACTCCCAGACTAAGCATGAAGTAAAATTTCGAGTTTAGAAAAGCCCCGTGAACATTTGTCGAGGGTCGCGCAGCGACCCGAGACGAATTTTTTGGGTTTTTCTAAACTCGAAATTTTACTTCATGCGCCACGTGTATAAAACACTGATTTCAAGTGAGGTTCAAATATACATCGAGTTCACAAAATGTTAGTGTTTTATACGCGTGGCGCATGAAGTAAAATTTCGAGTGAAGAAAAGCCCAGAAAATTTGTCTCGACAAATTTTCGCAGGGCTTTTCTAAACTCGAAATTTTACTTCATGCTTAGTCTGGGAGTAGAAAACACTTGTTTAAAGCTTTAAATTGAACTTTAAAAAAAAGGGAATATCTCAAGATTTACAGAAAATAGGCTGAATTTGGAATACGTGTACTTTAAAGAAAAACTCTCTGTATAATATTACACGTAACACAAACTATTACAAAGTGTTATTTTAATAACAGTTATTTTTAACAATAAATATTAAAAAATCTATCTATGAAAGTACAGCGAAACCGGAAAAAGAGGTTATGATAGACTCAAAAATGTAACCAAATACAACGTCATTGTTCTCTCTCACACGAACTATGGCCTGCTGGGAAAGGGGTAGGGGAAAACATGGAAAGATACAATTCTGTCATTCCTTGTAATACATACGTGTTCATATGTGTTACACCCATCTCCGTAACTTGACGTTGGCCTTCAAAATAAATTTGTAGTTACGTTTACCACATGGTTGCTATGTGCTTAATTACCCTATCATAAAAATTAATTATGTGGTGGAACATTACTTTTGGCATTTTATTACCACTTTTCTGTCAAATAATTAATCAATTGCAATATGGCATTCATATATCAATATCATTACATGACAAACAGTAGGGACACCCAAATGATCAAAGACCTTAAGAAAAATAAAACCCAAATCAGGTTGGAAAAGAAACGAATATACATATAAATTAACTTTTTTTTAGGTTTTGCTTTTGCCTGGCCTTAGTAACTTGACTATTAACCAAGTTAATTACTCATTCAAAAATTGCAATCAATTGTTTTAAGTAGACGTTTGATTTAAAAAATGCGATTTTGATTTATTTATAAAAACAACAAAACTAACTTAAAAATACACGTAGATCGGTAATGAAAATTTAAACATCTCGCTTGGTTTGTGTTTTAAGTGAAAATTAATATTTAATTGAAACGGCCTGATTTGAAGCGATATGTTTTATAACTACAAAAATTCATTTATAACTACAAACATTTATTTATACCTACATAAATTCAATTTATTTATGTGATATTTTAAAATCTTCTAGTTTGTCTTTTAAGTTGAAATTTATATTTAATTAAAATGGCTCGATTTGTATCTATTGCTTCAAATCGAGCCGTTTTATTGAAATATTAATTTTAACTTATAATTGCAAAAATTCAATTCATTTATGTATTATTTTAAAATTCATTTTGTTTAAAAATTAATGCAGTTTATTTATATGGAACGGAAATAGAAATATTTCGATTATTTTCTTACTCTCTAATTTTATGTAAATGTGGAAATTTTGTTAAAAAAAATTGCTTTAATTAGGAAGATATTTGTTCAAGAATTTTACAAAAATTCTATGTATTTATGAATTACTTCGAAATCCTTAGATTTTCTGGAAAAACTAATTTAGTTATATTAAATCATTTGTTGATTTTTTTTCTTAAATCGCTTTATTTATGAAGATATTTGTTTAAGAACTTTAAAATTCCATGCATTAATGATTTACATTCTTAAATCGCTTTATTTATGAAGATATTTGTTTAAGAATTTTAAAAAATTCGATGCATTAATGATTTACTTCCTTAAATCGCTTTATTTATGAAGATATTTGTCTAAGAATTTAAAAAAATTCGATGCATTAATGATTTACTTCGAAATCCTTATATTTTGTCAAAAAATTAATTAATTTAGTTACATTGAATCATTTGTTGAAATTTTGTTAAGAAAATTGCTCGATAATTTAAAATTATTTGTTTTTATGTAGTGTAAACAATAATTGCCCTTTTGAATTCTTAAATTAAAAACACATGTAGATTAATAATTGGTAATAAACATTTAAACATCTCTCTTAGTTTATCTTTTAATTTAAAATTAATATTTAACTAAAACGACTCGATTTGAAGCGATAAAATCGTATAAATTCAACCATTTTTGTATGTAATATTTTGAAATTCATTTTCCTTAAAAAAATTAAGTTTAACAATCGAAACGAAATATAAATATTTCGTTTGTTATTTCCCCTCTCTAATTTTATGTAAAAGTTAAAATTTAAAAAAAAAATCGCTTTATTTTTGAAGATATTTGTATAAGAATTTTACAAAAATTCAATGTGTTAATGAATAACTTAAAAATCCTCAGTTTTTGTGGAAAAATTAATTAATTTAGTTTCATTAAAACATTAGTTGAAATATTGTTAAGAAAATTGCTCGATAATTTGGAATTATTTGTTATAATGAAATGTGTAAACATTTATTGCTGTTTTAAATCCTTTTAAAACTAACGGATTTTGTTTATAATTTAATGTAGTTTAGTAATAAATAAAGAAAATGTTAATCTTACACATAAAAGTTTTTATTAAATTTGCTCCAGTTAAGTACAGAGTGCCCCCAGAAAGATGTGGTAACTTTTTTAAATAGTCGCAACAGATGTCGCTTACTTAACATTTTATAAAGCGACATCTGTTGAGATCATTTAGAAAAGTTACCACTTCTTTCTGGGGCACTCTGTAGATGTTAATTGTGAAAATGTAAAAACATTCAACATTTAATTCTATTAATAAACCTGTGTATCTTTACTGATTACTAAAGTGATTCTAGTAATCAGTAAAGATACACAGTTTTATTAATAGAATTGCCGCTAAAATTATTATAGTTTAATGCTTCGCTCGCGCGCCCCAGCAAATCCAAATTTTCAGGCTTTTCTAAACTCGAAATTTTACTTCATGCTTCGCCTTAGAGTGGAGAAAACACGTTAAAAGTAAATTTCAATGAAATAATTCAGCGCAAGAAACACATTTTCACAAGCATAAACAATATGCCATAACCTCTAAATGGTTTAAATTTTATTAGAATAAAGTTGGTACACATGAAAATGCGATGTTGCCACATTCACTCTATGACTAGTTCAAAACTAACTAATAACATCAAGATTTTGTTTCATTAATACAAAATGTTAGTACGGATTTCATAGAAATTAACTAGCATTTAACTATAGTTCTATTAATAAGGCTAACCATATTTAAATCGTTGCACTTTAATTTGTAATAAATAGTTAATCACTCTATGACTAGTTCAAAACTAACTTATAACATGTAGATTTTGTTCCATTAATACAAAATGTTAGTACTGATTTCATAGAAATTAACTAGCATTTAACTATAATTCTATTAATAAGGCTAATCATATTTAAATCCTTGAACTTTAATTTGTAATAAAAAGATCATCTTTTTATTACAAATTTAAATATGATTAGCCTTATCAATAGAATTATAGTTAAATGCTAGTTAATTTCTAGTAATGCTAGTTAATCTATGAAATCAACAAATTATTTAATCAACATTTAAAGGGGGCTGTAAGTAATTTATTTTTCTAAAAGGTGGCGGTTGAAGAAAAAAAGTTGTGAACCTAAGACCTAACTAATATAACGTATATATTTCGCGATATTCTTGAGAATTATTTACTGTATCCAAAAACATTCTCCAATGAAAGCAAATAAAGAAAACAAAAGCCCAACAAACAACAAAATAAAAGCCCCCTGAATCTCGCTTGCGGTAATCGGAGTGGCAACCATTTTATGCGTATAAGTCGTATAAAAATTCCCCATGTAATTCAAATTATACTTCGAAATAATAATCTTATCCCAATAACTAACCAAGCCGTGCTCCCTAAATTTAATAATATGCTTCGTAAATATAGCAGTAAACGGCGAATTTTTCTTAAAAACAAAAACGATATAATTCTGCGCAGCGCACTCTTTCAAAATCTTCAAATGCGTCCTCCCGTACTCATCCAAAGTTTCCGTTTCGGAAATATATCTCCTAGGTAAGATTTTAATAATAGCGGCGTAATTTCCAGCTTGGATCAGTTTGTTTCTGTGCGCGGTGCTTTTTTCAATAACGAAATTCTTAAGGATCTTCTGTAAGTGGACGTTGGTGGTGTGGCTCAAGGTTAATTGACTGTAGTTATCAGGGCCTCCCCAAAAAATGTTCTCTCTGACCATGTCTTCCAAAGTATCAATGCATTTTATGTACCTAGGCGCTGCTAAAGTGCTTGTAAATCCGGCTGAGTATCCAGTGTTGATCAAAAGCGAATTTAAACACCAGGCTGTTAAGAGGATTTTCAAAGCGAGGTTTTTGTAGTACTTTATATTGATCGGACCTAGCGTTACAATCCTAATAACGTCAAAAATAAACACTTTAAATTCCGTTAATTCGTTTGATATTTTTAGAATGCTGAAAATCATAAAGATGGTAAAAATGGTTATCAGGATTAGGATTAACCAAAGCGTGCCTTGTAAGGGTTGATAGATGAAGGTTGCAGGAGGCAGTAACTGAGGTTTAGGGACTAAAAACGTGATGCAGAGTTGTGTGTAAGGATGACTGACATCAAACATATCCCTGGGGATCATATTTATCCAATGGCTGCAACAACCGACATCGGCTTTTTTCTTGTAAACAATTTCGTTAATCCTGTTGTACATGCTTGTCGTTTCGTTGATTCTCAAAGCTGCGTATTTGACGGGCCATTTTTCGTGTTTCAAAATTTCCCGAAGTATTCGGTATTCTAATCCTTCGAAAACTTCGCCTTCTTCGTCTAAATAAATGAATGGTGTGCAGTTGAAGACGCTTACTAGTAATGGTCGTGTGATGAAAGCCGGTTCCCATTTTTGGGATTGTAGGAATGATTGGTTTAGGTCGAGTTCTTTGTTTAGGTCCCAGTGTAGGAGGGTTTTGTTTTTTCTTAGGTTGATTATTTGGATGTCGGCGTTTTCCGTTTCCGATAAGACTTCTTTGGAGATGTTGAATTTGAAGCCTTGGATGATCATTAGATCTAAACCTACAAATAAATAATTGATTAAAAATAAATTTTGAATTATTATCTGTTTCCGAATGAAATTTTGAAGGGCAGCGAAAGAATTAGTTGTCTCGGGAGGACCTGATCAAAACATCACACAGTCTCTGCCTAATGCCCAAGAATGAAATTTTAGCGAAGATTTCTTGATTCTTTTGTTTTAGCAAAGGCAGCTTTTAAAACAAAACCCTCGCGATTGGTTTTAAAAAAAATATATACAATTCGCGTAACATTAAGCACACGATTTTGAATGTAAATTGCATATTTCAATGGGGAAACTGCAAAATATTACAGGTATTTAAATTTCTATAAGTTACATACGAGGGGCATTTGAAAAGCCCGCCAAAAATAAAAACTACTAACGTGTTCGGGGTAAACCTTTTTTATTTTTCGACATAGTCTCCTTTTAGACTTATACACTTCGTCCAACGATGTTCTAGTTTGTTGATCCCCTCCGAATAATAAAATTTGTTCATGTCTACAAAATATTCATTAGTGTCTGCAATCACCTCCTCGTTTAAATAAAATCTTTGTTCCGCCAGCCATTTCTTCAAATTGGGGAACAAATAGTAGTCCGACTGCTGCTGAACTGCTGAGCTGTGTGCTGGTGCGTTGTTGTGATGGAAAAGGACTTTCTTGTGGGCCAATCGCGGGCGTTTTTCTTGCAGCTCGGTTTTCAAACGATAAATAATATTTACCTGTTATAGTTTTTTTACCCTTTTGGTGCAGATTCCCCTTGGTAACCCATTGTTTAGATTGTTGTTTGGTCTCAGGAGTATGGTAATGTATCCATGTTTCATCCACAGTGACGAAACGACGCTTAAAGTCCTCCGGATTCTTCTGGAACAGCTGCAAACCATCCTTGCAACACTTCAAACGATTCCGTTTTTGGTCAAGCGTGGGCAATCGCGGCACCCATCTTGCGGATAGCTTTTTCATGTCCAAATGTTTATGCAAAATATTATGTACCTGTTCAGTCGAGATGCCCACAGCACTAGCACCTTAACTCTTCTGTCATCCATCACCATATCATTAATTTGATCAATTATTTCTGGAGTCGTAACCTCCACAGGTCGTCCAGAACGTTCAGCGTCACTTGTTCCCATATGGCCAGTCCGAAAATGTTGAAACCACTTATAATCTGTTCTAACCGAAGGTGCAGAGCCACTATAATGTTTATCAAGCTTCTCTTTAGTCTCCTGAGGCGTTTTGCCTTTCATAAAGTAATGTTTAATAAAAAAATATTTTATCAACTTTGAACATTTTCAGAAAATTAATGAACACACTAAAATATATTTTTGAGCGCTCGAAGTAAGCACATTTTTATAGTCTTAAAAAATATTTATACATCAAATTGAAGCTCTTTTAATTTTGAATCATGTACTTTTTAAATAAATCAAATCGGCTAAGTACTTTATCAAATAGAATGCTTTAAATTAAATACGTGAAATAATGCACAAAATTAATTAACATACTAAAATATATTTTTGAGCGCTCGTAGTAAGCACATTTTTTTAGTCTTAAAAAATAATTATACATCAAATTAAAGCTCTATTCGTTTTAAATCACGTAATTTTTGAATTAATCAAATCGGCTAAGTACTTTATCAAATAGAATGCTTTAAATAAAATATTTGAAATAATGCTGATGTCAAGTACATTCGAGTGCGCTCCGGTTTATACCTTTCGGTGTTACCGGTAGAGCGTCCGTTTTAGGGAACGGTGGATCACCGCCATACCAGCGAAACCACTACCCGTCGGAGACCAACCCACATGTGGACCGGAGGGGCGGATAGACACCCCTGGGCTTTACAGGCCCACCCCCGACTCCTCATTTAATGGCGACAAGCACCAGGGCTAAGTGAACCCCGCCGTGTGTAGGTTAGCCCTATCCAAGATAGGGACACAGAGGTTACCTCAAGAAGGTCTACAGCTCCGACTTGGACAATCGTCCCTTACAGACATCCATCGTCCGAAGACTCAGGTCTGCCCCCGCCGCCTCTTGTTTTTAGGTGCTATGACGGGACCCCCTGATGTCAAGTACAGTGATTTTTTCTTTTACGTATACCTATATATTACATATTCCATATAAACACTTGTAAAATGAATAAACATGTGTTTAAACCTAAGTCGAAGTATATTTTGAACTTCACTTTGAACAGTGTTTTGTACGCGTGGCGCATGAAGTAAAATTTCGAGTATTAGAAAAGCCTGAAAATTTGGTTTGGTCGCTCCGCGCTTCGCGCTACGCGACCAAACCAAATTTTCAGGCTTTTCTAAACTCGAAATTTTACTTCATGCTTAATCTGGTATTGGAAACACTCGTTCGAAACTTCAAGTTGAACGTTTTTTATACAACAACGAATGCCTGAAAATTTACAACTAAAATCGTGGTATGTATAGCCAAACGAAAAGCCGTAGCCCGGCATTTCGTACATTTCTTGAAAATCACTCGACTTCCTTAATTCACACGAATGCCAAACACAAAGAAATAGACCAATATGGCTGAAACTTGGTGTGCGTTCATTCAAGACATGCTAGTAACTAAACATGACCTCTATACGCGCCGGTGGTGCCATCTCTCGGACTTTGCACGGACTTTTCAAACCACCCTCGTACGAATAGGTACTTTAATTTTTTATTTAAAAGCAATTATCAAAATTATATCAAAAAAGTACATAGATGACCGGCATTACGGGTGGCAAAAATAGTGTGGATATTTTCATAGGGTCCCGCCTCGGACCTCAGATTTTCTCTGAAAGGCGCTGCTGTGGGTTATTCATCTGGGCAATAATCAAATACCTCTAAAACAGTGGTTCTTAGCCGTTGGTCCACGAACCACAGGTGGTCCGCGAGAAGTAAAATATGGTCCGCGAAATATTTTAGAAACATTTGAAAAAATCAAAATTATTTTTGACAGAGATATTTTGTCAATAGATATTAAGATGGGTTATTTTATCTAGTACTTTTAGTAGTATCGAATATTATATTAATATAAAAATTGATTATGTCATCGATTTTTTTCGATCTACTTCTATTGATGGTATATTTCGAATGGAATCATCGATTGTTTCAATAATGAAAATAATCGAATATATATTGAGATCGCTCGAATGGTTTAATTATTCGCTCGATAAATCAATAATTAATCGACTACTTCCGAAACCTTGTAGGACCCGATTTTACAAAAAACAAAAATCCTCGTAATTCAGATATTATTAAATTACCAATATTAGTATAAACATCTACTCAAACTACTCATTAAAAACCGTATTACACTGCACCGGGCGCAATAAATAAAAACGAAAAGATAGTGACCAATTATAAAACAAGCATCATTTATATTTGACCTACATCCTGTTCAATATGAGCACTATCAGATTAACGCTGAATAAGTAATGAACTTCTGAATAAATCAGTGTTTTACGTAGTTGGCGCATGAAGTAAAATTTCGAGTTTAGAAAAGCCTGAAAGTTTGGTTTGGCCGCTCCGCTTCGCTACGCGGCCAAACCAAACCTTAAGGCTTTTCTAAACTCGAAATTTTACTTCATGCTTAGCCTGGGAGTGGAAACACTCCTTACAAGCTCTAAATTAACCGCATTTTTCAAAAGAGCTTCAATTGAAACTTTTAACGAGTGTTTTCCACTCCCAGACTAAGCATAAAGTAAAATTTCGAGTTTAGAAAAGCCCCGTGAAAATTTGTCTCGGGTCACGCAGTGACCCGAGACAAATTTTCTGGGCTTTTCTAAACTCGAAATTTTACTTTATGCGCTCCGCGCACAAATTGAGTTCAAATACACATAAATAAATTCACAATATTTTTGTTCTGTACAATTTCGAGTTTAGAAAAGCCCAGAAAATGTTCACGGGGCTTCTTTGGATTTGCCGTCGCGACTCGCTTTGCTGGCCGAGCCAGCAAATCCCAATTTTTAGGTTTATCTAAACTCGAAATCTTACTACTTAGTCTGGGAGTAGAAACACTCCTTAGGAGTGAACGCATTTGTAAAAACAGCGAATGTCCAAATTTCAAATTAGTTATTTTGTAACGATCTAAATCAAATTTAATTATAAGTATGAATAAAATTGCCAATACTTGGTTGTGGAATATTTCAAAACATTAAAAGTGCAATTCTTTTCGCAATCTACAACAAATTTGTCTTACAAGGACTAAGTTCGTATGTTCATTAAAAAAAATCTCTAGAGTTCCATGAAAAATATTCTAGGTTGGCAACTTTGAAATTATAATTATTATTTCTGACGTTTTATATGTCAATTCCTGAAGTGTGTAGAAAACTTAAATTTAAAAAAAGATGAAATAATGGCACTAGAGGTTTTTTTTTTATTGAACATATGATAGTTGTTTCAATGGGTGTTTGATTTATTCTTTGTAAGACATATTTGTTGTAGATTGCTAGAAGAATTGTTTTAAATTTAATTAGTTAAGAAGTACTACTAACCTAGAAAATACGTAGCTGCTAGAAATTTCTTATTGTTGATAAAATCCTCGATAAAATTATAGAAAACAACCACGCGTATGTGCGGCTTAATTTTAAACTTCTGCTCCTCGCTGGGCCTCACCAACCCATCAATCTCTTGAAGATTCTCAACCACAATGATATAACCCTCAAAATTAACCTCAAAATTGTAATTCTTTATTTTTTCAAAATTCAACACAATAGTTGTAATATTCGCCAAAGCAGCAGCCTTTTCCACATAACTCGAAAGCACACAACCATCAGATAAATATGCGATGTAATTCCTATTCTCGAAAGAATTAGTAATCACAGAATTCATAAAATTGATTAATTTGGTCTCATTTAAAGTTACGTTCAGGTAAAAATTATTTGCAGTTGCGAATTTTAGCAGAAGTAAGTTTAGTAAAATTAATTTTCTATTCAAGATTAATTTTGTTGAAAGCATTTTTATCCTGTTGCAAAGTTTGTATGGTTATTGTGTTTGCCGGGAATTTTCTGGTTTGATAGGCACGTTATATGGATTACAAGTGTTTGTTTATGGCGAGAGAAAGAATTGTGTGTCTATGTAAATTTCATTAAAGGGAAAAGCTGCAAATGTTTGCTGAAGATAATGATGTTTTAAGTAAAGTGAAATGTATTTATGTAGGTATGGAGGATTTATGAGGAACGTTATATATAATGGTTGAAATGGTTATAAATTATACATATGATACATTTTAATTATTTTATAACTATCTGTAGTAATAAAAGTTGTTGGTATTTATTATCACCATTTATATTTTTTTACATGATTAATTAGAAGTGACATACAATTTAAATTAAGGTGCTTTTGTTTGTTTGCATTTGTGCATTTTTATTTAATTCATTTATTTTTTTCTACCGCCCGGTATTATCAACACATTTTAAAGGACATTTAAGCTTAAATGATATTTAAGAGTAAATATGCAGTATGACTAACCAGTTTAGAATGTGTTAATTGTTGTTGAGTTGCGTGAAGATGGTTTTAAATTAATGAAACACTTGTATCTTTTCTTCACTTATTTATTTGGAGTACCAAATGCACATTTCGATCACGATGTGATCATTATCAATGGTTGACAAATACAACGTATTTGTCAACCATTGATAATGATCACATCGTGATCGAAATGTGCATTTGGTACTCCAAATAAATAAGTGAAGAAAAGATACAAGTGTTTCATTAATAGTTTAAATGTGGTTTAGCGGATAAATACCCGTTAGCGTTAAATGTCGAAATTTCTCCCTGTAACAATTTGAGTGGCGATTTAACTTGACGTTTTTAATTTTGAGGTTAAATTACAGTGATTTCCGCCAGGGCTGATTTGGCAGTGATTTTGTCACCAAATCTGGTGTTTTCCACTATCGGATTCTGACAAATTGTTTGTGATTCAGACGTGGCTAAATTCTGGTGTTTGTTAAAAGTTTTCAGTGACAATCTAGTGATTTACTGTCATTAGAAAGCGGTTAAAGTTAAAACAGTCGAACGTGGCAAAATACTGTCAAAACTAACAAAAAATTTGGGAAGTATTCAGCATATCATTCATAAAATTGTCAATGTCCAAATGGTCGAACATTTGCAAGAGTATCCTTTTTGATCAATCTTGTATGAATAATTTCTAAGGAGTTTATTTTAAATGTCATTTGAATTCAGTGTTTTGTACGTCTGGCGTATGAAGTAAAATTTCGAGTTTAGAAAAGCCCCGTGAAAATTAGTCTCGGGTCGCTAGCGCGACCCTCGACTAATTTTCTACGCGGGGCTTTTCTAAACTCGAAATTTTACTTCATACTTAGTCTGGGAGTGGACCGTCAAGATTTTCAACATGTTGAAATTTTTGGTATTTCGAGATTTTCGTCAATTTATAAAACTCTCATCAGGTTTTCGATATTTAAAGATTTTTCGTGATTACAAAACGCTTGTCAATTTCCAATATTTTGAGATTTTCGTCAATTTATAATTATTAATTATTGTTTAATATTTTCGTTCATATATTAAATCATAGATTTTATCGTACGCATCAGCAGAAAAAAGCAAAAAACGATTGATTACATTTTATAGTTTTGTAATTTAAAGTACAGGGTGGGGCAGAAAAACCTATCCGATTTCAAAACGTTATAAAATTAAAACCACTCAACTTGACAATTTTTTTTTTTTATTAACATATCGCAAATTTTATGCCATTTTTAAATTTAAGTTTTGAAAAGCACATCACTCAAATGTCCTTGGGAGCGGATACACTGATTTAGGCGCTCGCGGTAGCTTTCCATGACTTTCACCGTTATTTCCACAAGAATTTCTTCAATTGCCCGAGCAATTTCCCTTCGTAAAGCAAGAAGGGTCCTTGGTCGAAGCTGGAATACCTTCGATTTGAGGTAACCCCAAAGGAAGAAGTCACATGGAGTGAGATCCGGTGAGCGCGGCGGCCAGCCAATATCACCTCTCAGAGAAATGAGGCGTCCGGGAAACATTTCCCTGAGAACGTCCATTGATCGTCGCGATGTGTGGGCGGTTGCACCATCCTGTTGAAACCACACATTTTCCACGCCATTTTCTTCCATTTTGGGTTGAAAAAAAAATTCCAGCATGAAACAATAGCGCTCGCTGTTGACCGTTACGGTTTGCCCATTTTCTTCAAAAAAGTAAGGCCCCCAGACGCCTAGGCGGGAAAGAGCACACCACACAGTCACTTTTGGGCTATGGAGGGGTTTCTGATGGATTTCCCGAGGATTTTCGTCACTCCAATATCAAAATTCTGCCTGTTTACGGCGCCACAAAGGTGAAAATGGGCTTCGTCCGTGAAGAGCACAACATCTATTGGGAGTTCTCGGAGATCGCGACACAGGTTCATACGGGTTTCAAAATCCCTTTCAATTAATTCCTGTGCAACAACCATTTTGTAGGGATGCATTTTAAGGTCCCAGTGCAAAATTCGCTGAATACTGCGGTTGGAAATCGCCAAAGCGAGCGAATGTTTTCGTGCCGAACGACGCGGGGAACGTTCAATCGCGGCTCTCACATTGGCCACGTTTTCAGGTCCTGTTGCTGTCCTGGGACGTCCAGGCGACTTCTTTTTCAATGCTGAACCTGTCTGTCGAAAATTTGACACCCACACTTTAATCGTAGCGTGATGTGGAACAGGATCATGACGCCCGAGTCCGAAATGAATTCGAAAAGCACGTTGTGTAGCAATTATCGAACCGCCGTTTTCGATAAACCGCTCAATAACAAAAGCACGATGTTCACCAGACCAAGGCATGTTGACTAATGACAAATGGCATAAAACCGGCTTTCTAACGGTTTTTACCCCACTACTCTACCTGTTCCCTCTTCTGAGAAAAAGGGATTTGAAATCGGATAGCTTTTTCTACCCCTCCCTGTATTTGAGAGTTATTTTTGAATGTTATAAAATTTTGCTGGAATTTTAATTTTTTTGTTTTTCAATGCGTTTTTGTAAATTATGAATTACATAGAACGAAAGAATAATTTACAATCGAGAAATCCATCGCAAAATTTTACAGATTTATATTTATTTCTTGTTGAATCACAAATGTAGTAGCAAAAAATTGAAATTAATACTTTTTTGTTTCCTCCAACCCGATATCGAAAATAACTTTAAATTATTTCACTTTGAGCATCTGCAATTCAGTCTAAAACAGCTTGATTTTGGTTTTTCCAACTCAAACACAAAGCTCATTCATCCCTTAACAATCCCTGACGGTTTCAATAAATTCCAAGTTTTCCTTAATAATCTAATCTTGCGAAAAGAGGAACTGCGTTCAAAAATTTAATAAACTCAAACTAAATTTCAATTTTGATTAACCGTAAATCAATTTGTATTGTAAATCCTGGATTTAATCCCCGATTAGCGTACCTTAAACTCCGATTAATCCTACACCTAAACCTAGGTTTTTAAAACTCTAGCGAAAAAATTGAATTTATTAAAAATATTCAAACACAAACCCAACTAATTAACCATTGCATCATCCAACGATATCTCGATTGTTGTAAAAAATAACAAAAAAAGTTTAAAACAAAATATGTTCAGCATCGCCGAAACAATTTTTTTCATAGCATGCTCTGTTTACGAGAGAATCGGCTTGAATCGCGAAAACGTCAACCTAACCTAACCCTACTCACCGTTCCTGTCAATCCCACGCACAATTGCAAATTTTTAAAGCCCTAGAGCGAAAAATCGAATTTATTACACATTTCCAAAACGTATAATTGTTTATCCAACGATATCTCAATTGTTTTACAAAACACCAAAAATGTTTCAAACAAAAAACCTTCGGCATCAAATTCTCTACATTTTTGTCTATAGCACGCTCCGTTTGCGAGATAATCGACTTGAATCGCGGAAACGTAAACCTAACCTAACCTAACTCACCGCATCTGCCTGTCAATCAACACCACGCTAGAATCGTGCGCAAATTTTTAGTCCTAGAGCGAAAAATCTAAATGATTACACAAAGACAGGTACTTTTCATTGCTGAAGTTTGTAAAGAGGCTAATGAATCACCCTGTAGAAAATTGTGTTTGAAAGTTTCCAAAAAACGTTCTTCTTTTTATAACATATTACGAAGTGTTCCTCAGGGTTCAATTTTAGGACCACTGTTATTATAATAATAGTACCGCGCGATCATTTAAATTATGATTTAGAGTAGGTGACATTTTTTTGTGTGCGGTTTCCTAGAATGTTAAATGAATAGTGGAATAAATTTGAGGTTATGGTAAACTATGTGTTAACAGTCAGTAGTGCCAATCTAATTTAAAATTCCAAGCCTACTCTAAATTATGTTTTAAATGATCGCACGGTAAAATTATAATAATATAATATAATTACTGTAGAGTTTTGATGTATTTTAATAAATAAAAAACTATTTTTTGTTGTTAATATACAGTCTGGTAATTTCTGGTGATTTTTTAAGCGACGTTTTTAGACATCTGGTAGTCTAGAGTTGGCAACACTGATTTGCGTTCGGTTGTCGTTATAAATACGCGTTAGCGTTAATAATCATGAATTCAAGTTCGTCCAATTTCACCAGCGACTCTTCGGATGAAGAAATATTCAATTACGAACAAAAAGATTCATATGAGTAACAACATGACGATTTGTAGGTAACAGAAGACGTCCGAAAAATATAAAAATGCGCTGAAAAAAAATGCTTAGAACGATGTCGCTTCAACAGTTTTAATACGCTTGGCGCATGAAGTAAAATTTCGAGTTTAGAAAATCCTGAAAATGTTACTTAATGCTTAGTCTGAGAGTGGAAAACACTCGTTCAAAGCTTCGAATCAAACTCTTAAAAAAACCGTATGCATATGTATACTTAAAAGAAAAATTCTCTGTATAACATAGTTTCTAATCAATTTTAACGCATTAATCGATTATTCTTAATAATCCTTGTAATGTACAGGTTTTCCTCAAACTTCTAAAACAACTTCAATTACCAAAATTATTATAATGTATAGAGTCTAATAACGGAAATTAATTATGTTAGCACAAACTAATAAATACAAACGTCAATAATAATTTGTCTTTTTTTTATTCAGTGTTTTGTAGATGTCTTTATTCGTTGTAAACAAATATTTGATTAAGGCAAATTATCGTGCTATACATTGTTTTATATTTCCCTAATCAAATCTAAATTATAATTATACAGCAGTTTTTCACTAAATCTAAATGAGCTAAGAGAAGAACTAAAAAAAAAAAAATACTAAAAATACAAAACACGCATACATAATTTTGTGAGTATTCTTCAATTTCATTTACATTAAAAACTTCGTGCTTATCAGTCTATGATTTTTTTAATAAATTAAATACATTAAACAAGTTAAACATGATTCAACTTATATAAGCGCAAAATTCAGCACGTCAACTCTCTCAACAGAAAAGAACAAAAGGTGGAGATTTTCATGTAGTATGACACTAAAATATAACACAAATAAAACACTTTGTATAACTGAGACTTTATTAAGTGACTATAGTTTTGACAACTTTAACTAGTCATTTTTAAAATAAAATATATTTTTCAAACCATATACAAATGCCAGGATAAATACTAAACCTTAAAATAATTCTTATTTTCAATCTTAAAGTATATTAACGTTTTTGAGTTTACGTGAAGTGATTATTACACTAAAAAATATTGTTATTCCTTACTTCACTTTTTATTTGTATCGTTAGATGTACATTCAGAGACACAACCCACTAAGCAAAAAACAAACAAATAACATTGTAGCAACATTTTAATGTTGATGAAACATTACTTAAATGGATTTGCTGAGTAGGAAGGTACTCATTATCAATAGCAAACTCTATAACTATTAACGTAAACTCAAAAAGAACAGAAGTTTGATAAATTATAGGAAGATATCTAAAATTCAACAAATCATCTAACTAAACCATTTCAAAATATATAAATGTACTCTATATATTACTATTTTGTTGTTATACATTTTTTGTAATACTGTAAAAAGGAGAAATCCGTATATAAATAAATTATTAAATGAATAAACTTACTTATATACACCAACTAGTAAAAGGTAATACGCACCTTATTTTATTGCAAACACTGTCATGTTGAATATTAAACTTGATTTATATAAAAAAAAAATTAAATAATTTAATGTCTTTACCGAAACCTTTAACCATACAAAGCATAAAAACATAAGAAAATAAAAATTAATAAATTCAAATTCCTTTATTAGCAACAAGAAACCATTTTACATCAGAATATAAATTTTATAAATAACAATTAACAAATTATACTGCTATTAAAGCAACATAAACTAATTCTAAATATTGGTGTAAGATAAAATGCAAGAAATGATCGTAAAGAATCGCACTTTTAATGTTTTAATAAATAACTATTATATACAAATATGTAAATGAATTGTTAATTGATTATAAAGGAGATTCCGTAAATAAAGTTAAATTGTTGAAACAATGTAATTTTATCTGTAAACCTTTGAACTATAAAAAACTACACATACTTAGAAAAAAAAATTAAACTAATAATCTAAAATTAAAAAATCGTTTTAATAATTTATTTATTTTTTTTTTAAAAATAGCATGAATATAGAACAAATTCTCGCTAAAACTTATCTTATTAACGTAAATTAAAGTGCGCTAAAAGCGTAATTAATAGGAATTTAATATCATCTGTAAGTCTTTGAACCATGAAAAATAACACACACTTAAAAAAAATGAAACTAATAATTTGAAATTAATAATAAATCGTTTTAATAATTTATTTATTATGTACGTTAACGCGTTTAATTAACATTTTTAAAAACAACATGAATATACAATAAATTCTCGTTAAAACCTATCTTAATAACGTAAATTAAAGTGCGCTAAAAGCGTA
This sequence comes from Philonthus cognatus, assembly GCA_932526585.2. Taxonomy (NCBI): domain Eukaryota; kingdom Metazoa; phylum Arthropoda; class Insecta; order Coleoptera; family Staphylinidae; genus Philonthus; species Philonthus cognatus. The sequence goes on along the minus strand of OW052247.1, from coordinate 47,512,240 downwards.
ATCAATAAGTACAATTTATAGTTGCACAACATGCAACAGTTTTGTTTATATTTCGAAGTGGACATGTAAAAACTCGTTAAAAATTAAACATGCGACCGATTAAATGATAGTCTTAACATAACATCGTAGTAAGATGTTGATAAATGCGTGTTTGTTACTCCTGTACACCTTTTCAAGTGCCACTTTAACCGATACATTAGTTTTAAGTAGCGAATATTTAAAACAAGAGAAATTAAAAATAAATGGCCTCAAAGCAGAGAGCGATAGTTTTAGTTTTAAGTGCAAGAAATTATTTTTAAATGAGCGAAATTTAAAATGTGAGTTATTAGAATATAAGAATTTCAGGATGCAAAAGAGGAGATGCCATTGGAGTTTATTTCAGGCTTCACAAAAATTTGAAAAAATAAAACGAAATGTTTTATCAACTAAAGTTTTAAAAAGTAATTTATCAATGTCAAAAGCAGAATATGCAGTAATTACTAATAATACGATAGGAAAATTATTATTTTTACCAACTCCCGATGTTACTAAAAATAAATCAATCACATTTATGGGGAAAACAAACTCAAATCAGAGGATAATAAAAATTGGTTATTTTGATTGTCCACCTTTTATCATGCTCAACTCTTTGGATAAAATCTATGATGGTATTGAATACCTGATTTTAAAAGAGGTTTACAAAAACGACTTATTAGAATTTTCAAAAATCGAAAATCTACCAGGCCATAGCGTTTACACGATAGTCTTAAATAAAACTGAATCCGGTGAAATTGATATTGGGGCATGTTCACAATGGCGAATTGTAGTTTCCCAAAGGAGGGTTGATGTAAGCTACCCTTACATCCAATTGTGCATAACCTTTCTAGTCCACAAACCGGCAATGATTTCCAGAAATGTCCTTATTTTCAGGACGTTAACGATCGAGTCATGGATTTTAATCGCTCTTGTAACTTTAACAGTCTCACTTATTTTACGGTTATTTATAAAAATTATACGAAAGAAAAATGCAGCGAAGCGTTATGACTTTTTGGATATATACAGGCTGTTAATTTCAAACCCGCCTTTATTCCCAACCAGCCCAGATTCTTTGAGGTTAATTTTCTCAGCTTGGAGCATTACGTCGTTGCTAATAGCAACCTTCTACTCAGCAGGAATCACCAGCTTGTTAGCCTCGCCGCAGTTCCACAAACCCGTTGAAACAATCGAGGATATGGTCGCGAACAAAATCAATTGGGGCGGCCCTGATTACGCAAACAGGGAAACTTTGGCGGGAAGCTCAAAAAGCAGTATACAAAAATTACTGCACAATTACAAGCTTGAAACAAATTTGAATGAGGTAAACGAGAGGATTAAAGGGAAGAAATACGCTGCTTACGTGAAGAAGTTCGAAACCTTTATTACTGATACGGAGTTTATGGATTTTTACGGACAAACTCATATGAGGGTTTTGTCAGAATGCGCTTCTGTTAATCATATTGTTTTCACGTTGAGTAAACAATCTGGGTTGAAAGATGAGTTTAATGGGAGGATTGTTGCTTTGCTGGAGCATGGGTTTATTAATTTTTGGGTTTCCAGTGTTTTGAATAATTATAATCTTAAATATATGGTGAATTTGTTTACCAATACTATTTATGAGAAAAATATGCAGAATTTTGTTTTTGATCATATGGAAGGGGCTTTGTATTTGCTTGCTACTGGATATTTGATTTCTCTAGTAATATTTGTTGCAGAAGTTGTTATGCATAATAAATATTTTTTTTGTATATTTAGTAAATAAAACAAATAAATTTAAAATTATAAAGATATTCCACTTTGTTTTTCGTTTGATTTTCCTTATTTATCAAATGTATTTCTTTATTTATTAAATAAAATCAGTGGCTGCTCGTCAGAATTTCTATTGGTAAACATAGAGTGAATTGTAACTTTAACAGTATCACTTATTTTACGGTTATTTATAAAAATTATACGAAAGAAAAAAGCAGCGAAGCGTTATGATTTTTTGGATATATACAGGCTGTTAATTTCAAACCCGCCTTTATTCCCAACGAACCCAGATTCTTTGAGGTTAATTTTCTCAGCTTGGAGCATTACGTCGTTGCTAATAGCAACCTTTTACTCAGCAGGAATCACCAGCTTGTTAGCCTCGCCGCAATTCCACAAACCCGTTGAAACAATCGATGATATGGTCGCGAACAAAAACAACTGGGGCGGTCCTGATTACGCAAACAGGGAAACTTTGGCGGGAAGCTCGAAAAGCAGTATACAAAAATTACTACTCCCCACGTTGGGCGCCAAAATATGCGACGCTACTTTTTAGCTATTAAAAATGTACTCACCGCTCGACCAGACTAACCCAGTGAAGAAGGGAGGGTTCAAAGAAAGAAAGTAAAATAAGGGCGCCACGTGATTAACGGGCGGTAAGAAATAGCTATACTACAAAAAGGAAAAACCACGAACCTTGATTTTTAACAATACGTCTATTTAATTTTCTAACCCCAACATAAAATACATTGTATAAAAGAAATTAAATTGAATTAACGTTTTCCTTTTTAGGCTTACCGAAAGGTAAAATAATATTGATTAGATAAAGAAAATATATAATTAATTAATACGAAATGAAGCTAGATGTAGATACATAAATAAATTCAAATTTAACTCGGATTTATCTGAGTTAAGTTATTAAATATGATCAAAATTAATCTTAAATATTTCAAACTATTTCAATACACTTTTGGTAGATAAATATACGTATATATACCTTTACATAATCATACACATATAAGAAAATAACTATAACCTTAATATTTCTTAAGCAATAAGAAAAATACCCTATTATGTTATTTTAATATTTTCTACTTTGGCATTAAGCCCAAATAATAATCAATTTCTCAAATTATCAAATACTTATTGAATTTAATTTTATTAATAATATAAGTTTCACTATTATTTCTGGTAATAATAATTAAACAATCTCCCACAACAGAATAATAAATCAATTCCCGAATTTTCTTTTAAGATTACAACGAAATAAAATAATAATGAACCTTCTATTTACTTTGAAAACCTACTAGAATTTAGCAATTATTTTATTTTTAAATAATAAACAAAAATATTAATAATGTCCACAAAACCTAACCTTTTTCTATTATAATAAATTCCTTTTTTTCAATTAAATACCCTATTAATAATAATAGTTCAGAATATATACCTTTTTAATAATAATTTAATAATTCAAGAAACCCAGTAATTAAATTTGTCTTCGTTTAATTAAATATTTCGTAGAAGAAAAAAAAATACGTAAAGAGATAAAAAGTACTTATCGAATTTTCTCGACTCTCTGCACCTTTCTTCTCACAGTTTTCCTTCCACAGCTTTCCTTCACAACTTTCCTTCCACCGCTTTCTGTCCCTTTCCGTAACTCTCGAAATACGTCCTAGCCAAAGATTTCCTATTCGACCTCTCCAGATTTTCTCGACACGTGACCTCCACTGATAATGAAAACAGCAACCACGTTCTCCGCCGAAATCCAAATCTCATCGAATTAGCCAATCCAACCAAACGAAAATGATTGTCGCCAGGAAACTTTTAGTCCGGTTAATAAAACCTAAGATAATTCCCTATCCATTAGATAAGAATTTCTAACACAAGAGTTTCGCTTACCTCAAAGATGGAGTGAGGCTTTCCAAACGTACGCACAGTTTACTCCGCTTTACGCGTTGCGAAATTATCACAAATAACAAGATAACTCACTTTTAAATTAAGAATATTATACTCCCTCGTAAACTTGAGGAAAACACAACGGTTTCAATATTAATTACTCTCAATTTCGTGTGCGCCGCTGATGTACGATGTGGATGCACTTACATCGCCACACGGAAAAAGAATACGCAATTAGAAGATGCGCTCGCCGTGGCCGGCTGGAGTCACAAAAAAAACTCGCAAAAACAATCGCGCTCGAAAATAACAATTCAAACGCAAATGAAAATACAATTGCCTATATTAATTCATTAGAATTAAAATAAATTAAAGCAAAATTTCATTTATCGAACATTTCACGTAACAAATTACAAGCTTGAAACAAATTTGAAAGAGGTAAACGAGAGGATTAAAAGGAAGAAATACGCTGCTTACGTGAAGAAGTTCGAAATCTTTATCTTTATTACTGATTAATTTCTTTAGTAATATTTGCTGCAGAAATTGTTATGCATAAAAAATAAATACTTTTGTATATTTAGTAAATGAAACAAATAAATTAGAAATTATAAAAATATTCCACTTTGTTATTTGTTTGATTTTCTTTATTTATTTTGTATTTTTTTTATTTATTAAATGAAATCAGTGGTAGCTCGTCAGAATTTCTATTGGTAAACATACAGTGTATTTTCAAATTCATATTTCGATGCGTATGCATTTTGAGGCAGGGCCGGGTTAACCTGTTTTGGGACCTTAGACATTTCTTTTTTGCCGAGCCCCGCCCCAAAAAACGGAACATTCCCAAATGTTAATAATATTATTTAAAACGCACGTTAGCAATAATTAAATTGGTACTAATAACATTTCGTTGTACATTTTCATGAAATTTACAATAAATATAGTATGTTCAATAAAAAAAAAAAATTGTAGAGTGTCAAGATTTAATCTTTTTTTAAATTTAGGTTGGCTATACGCTCCAGGAATTGTCATTTAAAACGTCAGACATAATAGTTATAATGTATAATTTCAGAGTTGCCAACCTACAATATATTCCATGGCACTCTAGAGGTTTTATGTTATTGAACATACGATATAATAACTAGTAGAAACATAGGTTGAAATGTGGTAAGATTATTATTATTATTTAGCGTTCGAATAGACATTTTCAACCATTTGAGGAATGTTTCTTTTAAGTATACATTTCCCTATCACATGCTGTAAATCTTTAGATATTCGTTGATTTTTTAAAAGAGTTCAATTCGAAGCCTTAAACGAGTGTTTTCCACTCCCAGACTAAGCATGAAGTAAATTTTCAGGCTTTTCTAAAGTTGAAATTTTACTTCATGCGCCGCGCGTATAAGACACTGAGTTCAGGTGAAGTTCACTTGTTAACAATATTTCAGAGTTTTCAGAGTCTAATACGCGTGGCGCATGAAGTAAAATTTCGAGTTTAGAAAAGCCTGAAAATTTGGTTTGGCCGCTCCGCGCTTCGCGCTACGCGACCAAACCAAATTTTCAGGCTTTTCTAAACTCGAAATTTTACTTCATGCTTAATCTGGGAGTGGAAAACACTCGTTGAAATTTCAAATTAATTGCTTTTACAAAATCAACGAATGCCTAAAAATTTAACAAACTTATGGAAACGTCGAATGTCAAAATAATTTGAGATATCGTAATAAAATTTCGTATGGATGTTAAACAAATCTTACCCTTTCAAAATACATAAACTTCTAATGAGTGTTTTCAATCCCAGATTAAGTCAAAATATTTTGATATTCGACGTTTCCATAAGTTTGTTCAATTTTTAGGCATTCGTTGGTTTTGTTAAAGCAATTAATTTGAAATCTCCACTCCCTGATCAAGCATGAAGTAAAATTTCGAGTTTAGAAAAGCCTGAAAATTTGGTTTGGTCGCGTAGCGCGAAGCGCGGAGCGGCCAAACCAAATTTTCAGGCTTTTCTAAACTCGAAATTTTACTTCATGCGCCACGCGTATAAGACACTGACACATATTTCAGTGTTTAATACGCGTGGCGCATGAAGTAAAATTTCGAGTTTAGAAAAGCCTGAAAATTTGGTTTGGCCGCTCCGCTTCGCGGAGCGGCCAAACCAAATTTTCAGGCTTTTCTAAACTCGAAATTTTACTTCATGCTTAATCTGGAAGTGAAAAACACTCGTTGAAATTTCAAATTAATTGCTTTAACAAAATCAACGAATTCCTACAAATTGCACAAACTTAGTAAGTAAGTAAGTAAGTAAGTAAATTTATTCTTGCTTAAGACCAGAGGTTTACAAACGTCAATAAGAGTGGTAGAAAAAATATAAATATAAAATATAAAAAATACAAATATAAAATACAAACAGAAAATATAAATATAAAATACAAATATAAAATACAAATATAAAATCCAAATATAAAATCAAAATATAAAATCCAAATGTAAAATATAAAAGCCAAACATAAAATGTAAAACACGATAAAATACAGAATAAATACTATATACGATACAACATATTAAAAACATTTAAAAAAATTGTATCAGTTACTTGGCCCAAAATCCGCGAATTGGTGATTAATACATTCATCAATGCTGAAAAATGCTTTGGATACTAAATAAGACTTAACATGTTTCTTGAACTTTATATGGGGGAGAGATTTTATGGCCTGAGGTAAATAATTGAATAATTTTGGCCCAAAATAATTTTCTCCACTCCTAGACTTAGATAGTCGTAATCTATCTGGATAAATATGCTCACAGCCTCTCGTGCCGTATTTATGTACTTGATCATTTTTTTTATAATTATTAACGTTTTTATGAACATGCAGCAAGCATTCGAATAAGAACAAACTGGATAAAGTAAGTATCCCAAGATTCCTAAAGACGTCGACGCAATTATCTCTGTAGCCTATGCCCGCTATTAATCGAACTGCTCGACGTTGTAGGCCGAATATCCGAGGTGCTATACTGGAGTGTCCCCAAACAAGAATGCAATATTGAATTTTCGACTGACAGAGAGGATGATAGGCAGTTAGTAGTGCGGGTTTAGGAAGAGTGTTACTTAAAGTCCTAAGCAAGAAAGTTACCTTGCTAAGTGCCAAACTAAGTACTTTTTCATGCTCTCTCCAGCTCAATTTAGAGTCGATGTTGATGCCTAAAAATCTACAATGTCCATGTTCGTTATTGCCTGATTTAAGTGTGAAAATAAGGTGAACAGTCTTTGAAGTGTTTATCGAGAGTTTGTTGGAATTAAACCACGCCAATGTTTTATTGTTTATCAGCTCTCTCTGTTGCAGGGTGTTTTGCAAATCAGTACTTCTATTTATAGAAGTCGTATCATCCGCGTACATTAAAATGTTTCCTTCTTCGATGTAGGCCGGTAAATCATTTACGTATATTAAAAACAGGAGTGGACCTAATATCGACCCCTGCGGCACACCACATGATACTGTTGCAAAACTTGATGTTTGCTCCTTAAATTTGACTTGCTGAGTTCTATTTTGGAGGTAAGAAGACATTAAACGGCAACTCTCAGGACTGAAATTATAGAAATATAGCTTCCGTAGTAGGACGTCATGAGGAACGCAGTCAAAGGCCTTACTGAGGTCAAAAAATAAAGCTGCTGTATATTGGCCAGCTTCTAGTTCATAGATTATTTCCTCAACAAGAACTCGAACTGCATCGGCTGTTGAACGTTCCTCTCGGAAGCCATATTGGTTATTACTTAATACCTCATTTTCCACCAGAAAATTCAGTATTTGTTGAAGGAGTATTTTTTCAAAAATCTTAGATAGTATAGGCAATAACGAAATTGGACGATAATTACCGACATCAGCATGCGAGCCCTTTTTATGCAGGGGGATGACAGTAGCTATTTTTAAACTTCTCGGAAATACGTTATTTCGAATACAGTTATTTATTAGTTTTGTTAGCGGACATAGGATTGCATCTTTTACATATTTAATGGCCCCACATGTCATACCATATATGTCTCTTGAGTTAGAATTTTTAAGAGACACAATCGTCTCCCTAACATTGACTTCACTTACCTCTCTAAAGGAAAAGTAATTATTTCCGATAGTGTGTGAATTTATTAATGTCAGCGGGTCTAAATTTAACTGTGGATGACTAGTTAAAATAGATTCAGCTATTGTAGTAAAATATTTGTTAAAATTATTAGGATCTATATCACAGTTTGGTGTATCACAGTTGTTAGGGTTTCTTTTTATTAATGACCACATTGCCTTTGGTTTGTTATTTGAGCTGTTGATGTAATTTAAATTTGCTACTTTTTTTGCATATTGAAGTGCATGTTTATAGTTTGTTTTGTATTCTCTATATGTAGCTTTTAATTCGGGCAATCGAGAACTAGCCTCTTTGATAAAAAATAGAGTTTCGCGCATTTGTTTAAGATCATTATTGTACCAGACAATATTATTGTTCCATGTTTTTATTTTCTTGAGAGGAAAACAATTTAAAAAATGTATTTCCAGCAAGTAAATAAAATCTGCGAATGCTGAATCTGGACACTGGCATTTATCAAGGTAAGAGAAGTCGGTATTTTGTAATATATGGTATAACTTAGATTTACCCCTCTCCGTGATAGGTCTTACCATTTTAACAAAGTTTGTTCCCATTCGGGCAGTTTTGCGCACTTTTATGTGTATTCCAACGTGGTCTGATAGGCAGTAATCAATTGGAAAAGTGGCTATTTCTGCTGCTGGAATGTTCGTAAAAACGTTATCCAGGCAGTTGTTGTTTCTCGTGTAAAAGGAAACCAAACCTCGGAGATCAAATGACAGTAAAAGACTAGTCACGTCGTGGGCACGTTGATCATCGGAGAGAAAATGGACATTAAAATCTCCCCCCAATATAACGTTTTTGTTTAAATTGATGTAGTTCAGCATAGTTCCTAAAACATTGATAAATGTATTAAAATCACCGTTAGGCGACCTGTAAATATTAATAATAGTAATATTCTGCAGAGGAACGTATGTTGCAGCTATTTCACAATGAATTTCCACTGACAGTGAATTTATATTATTAATTTCAGTAAATTGCGTACTACTTTTTATTAGCTGCATCACACCTCCATGGATGTGATTTGATCTGGAGAAGTTAGATGCGCATTTATAATTTCTAATATCAAGTGCAGGAATTTCAGAATTTTGCAACCAATGTTCACTGATACATAGTACATTGAATAAGCATGCATATTCCATTAAAAATACTTCAAATTCATTTATTTTGTTACGAATACATTGAAGATTTATAAAATATAAATGAAAAAAATCACTTTCCTGAGTAGTGTTTGTTTCTAAGTGAGTTGCGCTTTTGCCGATTCGTTTATAAAATTTTCTTTCTGATCGGGCATTTTCGGGAAGTTGAATCTTCTTATTCTTAGACGCTCAGGCCACGTATCATCTGACATTAGTAAATCCAAATGCTTGTAATCAGTACCCAATTTAAATGCTTTATTATTTCCTTTTGTATTCAATTCGCTTATTTCCTTGATTTCAATGAGCGGGAGTGTTTTTTTGAGATAGTCAGTAATTGTTTGCTTCGTGACCGTTTGCAAGCAATTTCCTATATATATCCATGCATTTTTTTGTGGTGCCATCTGTACACCGCTGTTAGAGCCCACTATCGTTTTTGCCGAGTTTCGTTTTTTGTCCCTTCTTTGTACGAGTTTCAATTCATGGTTTGTTTGTTTATTTTCTGGTTTTGCGTTGCTATTTTTTATCGCTGTTGGTGGAACCGTCTTATCACTAGCGTCCTCGTTGACCGAGCGAGCGGAGGATGATACTTTTCTAGGTCTATTTACTGGAGCCGGTGGAGCCTCTTGATGTTTCGATGTAAAATTTGAGGACTTCATTTCGTTTACTTTATGTACACGATGAGAGTTACTATTATTGTTGGCAATACCGGTGTTGTTTGCATTGCTAACTTCGGTGTTGTTTATTTTTGATATTGGCGGGAAAACTTGGAGCCTTATGGAAACGTCGAATGTCAAAATATTTTGAGATATCGTAATGAAATTTCGTATGGATGTTAAACAAATCTTACCCTTTCAATACATAAACTTCTAATAATACTCATTCAATCCCAGATTAAGTCAAAATATTTTGATATTCGACGTATCCATAAGTTTGTTCAATTTTTAGGCATTCGTTGATTTTGTTAAAGCAATTGATTTGAAAACTCAACGAGTGTTTTCCACTCCCAGATTAAGCATGAAGTAAAATTTCGAGTTTAGAAAAGCCTGAAAATTTGGTTTCTTCTAATGAGTGTTTTCATAAGTTTGTTCAGTTTTTAGGCATTCGTTGATTTTGTTAAAGCAATTAATTTGAAATCTCAACGAGTGTTTTCCACTCCCAGATTAAGCATGAAGTAAAATTTCGAGTTTAGATAAGCCTAAAAATTCGGTTGTAGCGCGAAGCGCGGAGCGACCAAACCAAATTTTCAGGGTTTTCTAAACTCGAAATTTTACTTCATGCGCCACGCGTATACGACACTGATTTCAAGTGAAGTTTACTTGTTAACAATATTTCAGTGTTTTCAATGTTTAGTACGCGTGGCGCATGAAGTAAAATTTCGAGTTTAGAAAAGCCTGAAAATTTGGTTTGGCCGCTCCGCGCTTCGCGCTACGCGACCAAACCAAATTTTAAGGCTTTTCTAAACTCGAAATTTTACTTCATGCTTAGTCTGGGAGTGAAAAACAGAGTTTAGAAAAGCCTTAACAATATTGCTATATCGTAAATTCAAGATACATTTCTACTAGGGATGTCTTGATTAATACTGGGAATTTTCACAATTGAAGTATTCAAATATTTATTCAAAAACCAATTTATTTATTAATATTAGATTTACACCTACATCGCATTGAAATATTCAAAACAAAGCGCAACAAAGGCCATTCCATAACCAATCAGCAACAGATAAACAACACCTATAATTTCCGAAAACCCCATTCCCTCATGCTCGGTTTTCTTAGACAACTCCGAAAAACTAGGCATAAACCTAGCAACATCCATATTCTCATTCATCACTTTTCTAAACCATCCAATAACAAAACCATGCTCTACACTCCAATCAATATACCTGTCCAAAATCTTCGTAAAAGGCGAATTTTTCCTCAAACCAAAACTCAGGGAAAACGAATAAAAACAATTCGGCAAAACCCTCATGAAATTATTGGGATAATCAAAATTTTCAACCTCGGGAAAAACATAATCGTCGAAGAGAATATTGGCTAAAAAGCAAGCTTCTGGGGGGAGGTTTTGCAAATCGTGGTTAGGAGTTATAGTTGAGCCTAATTTCGATAAAATCGGGTTAAACGAGGTTTTGATTATTTTCGTGGTGTATGCACCGCTATCGTAGCATTTAACTTCTTCGGAAAGCATGTCTTCAAAAGTGCAGATTGGTTTGGAGGTCCTTGTCCTCGAAAGGGCGCTTGTGTAACCAGCTGAAAACATCGTGTTGTGTAAAAGCGAAGTGAACGTCCAGATCATTACAAGTAATTTAATGGCTATTTCCTTAGGGATTTTGTTCAAAGGTTGCGTGATGAAGATTCTCAATATGTTTAAAGCGAAATCAAATTGCTCCTCCTTTTTGAAAATCGTTGAGTATGATTTTAAAAATATTTTTATAAAAGTCATCAGGATTATAAATTCAATCAAAACTACCAACCAGCTTAATATCCCAGTTTGGTATACAAAAGCTACTTTTGCTAACATTTTCGGTTTTGGAACTAAAAAACTTCCACAGACGTCAGCGTATGGTTTCGTTGAATCCAAATCAATTTCTAAAATGTTCGACTCGTAATGTCCTCCAGTTGCAATATCATGTACATTCTGTTTTAAATCTTCTAAAGTTTTTGACCACGACAGCTCTTTGTAGAATTTGAAATCAATCGGCCATTTTTGTTGCTTAATTAAGAATTTCAAAATTTCGTACTCTATGCCCGCATAAATTTTTCGCTCTGCATTCATGTAAATATAAGGTGGGGAATTAAAAACGGCTATCGTTAACCTTTCTTTTCCAAAATTAGGATTCCAAAATGTTTGCTTGAAATCTTCTACGTTTAAATTACTGTCATTTTGGTTATTCCAATAAGCTAATAATTTGTTCGTCCTAATTGATGTTACCCTAATTAAAATTACTGTTGAAAAAATATCTTCCTTATCAAAAACAGTTAAACTACCTTCTTCTTTATTGGATGTGAACATATTTTCTTCTTCATTAGATATTAAAACATTTTCCTCTTTATTAATTAATGGAATAAAGCCATCCTCAGTAGAGGGAGATTTTGAGTGGATAGAAATATGTTCTGTTTTATATGAAGAGGAAAATGTATCTTCCTTGTGAGCTGTTGAAATAAAAGCAACATCGTTAGATAAAGATACAAAATCTGCCTTCTCAGGTTGAAAAATATGCTGGTTATTATGAGAAGAAGATAATTGATCTTTCTTATTAGAGGATATAAATGTCCTCTTCTTATTAAATAAAAATAGCACGTCTTCTTCATCAAATGATATTCTTTTCTTATTAGATGAAGCTAAAATATTTTCCTTGACAGATGAGAATAATTTATTAGATGAAGCTAAAATATCTTTCTTGTCAGATGAGGATAATTTATTAGATGAAGCTAAAATATCTTCCTTGTCAGATGAGGATAATTTATTAGATGCAGCTAAAATATCTTCCTTGTCAGTTGAGAATAATTTATTAGTTGAAGCTAAAATATCTTCCTTGTCAGATGAGGATAATTTATTAGATGAAGCTAAAATATCTTCCTTGCCAGATGAGGATAATTTATTAGATGAAGCTAAAATATCTTCCTTGTCAGATGAGAATAATTTATTAGATAAAGCTGAAATATCTTCCTTGTCAGATGAGGATAATTTATTAGATGGAGCTAAAATGTCTTCCTTGCCAGACGAGGATAATTTATTAGATGAAGCTAAAATATCTTCCTTGTCAGATGAGAATAATTTATTAGATAAAGCTGAAATATCTTCCTTGTCAGATGAGGATAATTTATTAGATGAAGCTAAAATATATTCCTTGCCAGATGAGGATAATTTATTAGATGAAGCTAAAATATCTTTCTTGTCAGATGAGAATAATTTATTAGATGAAGCTAAAATGTCTTCCTTGCCAGATGAGGATAATTTATTAGATGAAGCTAAAATGTATTCCTTGCCAGACGAGGATAATTTATTAGATGTAGCTAAAATATCTTCCTTGCCAGATGAGGATAATTTATTAGATAAAGCTGAAATATCTTCCTTGTCAGATGAGGATAATTTATTAGATGAAGCTAAAATATCTTCGTTGCCAGATGAGGATAATTTATTAGATGAAGCTAAAATATCTTTCTTGTCAGATGAGAATAATAATTTATTAGATGAAGCTAAAATGTCTTCCTTGCCAGATGAGGATAATTTATTAGATGGAGCTAAAATGTCTTCCTTGCCAGACGAGGATAATTTATTAGATGAAGCTAAAATATCTTCCTTGTCAGATGAGAATAATTTATTAGATAAAGCTGAAATATCTTCCTTGTCAGATGAGGATAATTTATTAGATAAAGCTAAAATATCTTCCTTGTCAGATGAGGATAATTTATTAGATGAAGCTAAAATGTCTTCCTTGCCAGACGAGGATAATTTATTAGATGTAGCTAAAATATCTTCCTTGTCAGATGAGAATAGTTTATTAGATAAAGCTGAAATATCTTCCTTGTCAGATGAGGATAATTTATTAGATGAAGCTAAAATGTCTTCCTTGTCAGATGAGAATAATTTCCTTTTATTATTAGATGAAGCAAACATATGTTTATTATCAGATGATGAAGAAATACTTTTCTTGTTGGGGAAAGATAAAAGATTCTCCTTCTCAGATAATAACAAATTCCGTTTCTTCTTGGATAACGATAAGGCTTTATCCTTATCATATAATAAAACATTGCTTTTCTCATTAGATAATAAAATAAAATATTTATTATTAAATGAAAACACACTTCCATCTTTATTTGAAGTAGATGGGATATCTTGCTTATTGGCTATTGAAATCTTGTCCTTATTCTGAAAAGAAGGAATACCGTTTTCTCTTTTTAATCTATAAAAATTATCGTTCTTATTGATATAATTAAATTTTTCGTCGTTATTTGATGAAGTTAATAAATCTTTTTTATTAACTGTAGGCATTTTATCGTCTTGAGAAGCTGAAGTTACCAGGTTTGCCTTTTTATTTATAGAAGAATAAGCCTTATTTTTTACATGATCTCTTTTAATTTCTAAACTAATTAAATCCAGTCCTTTCAAATCAGCAACATATTTGAACGGATCAACTTGAAAATCCTCGAACTTTTCAACAATCACTAACATCCTAGTATGCGGTAAAAAGCTATCGTTTCTGCTCAAAAACTTCCTGATGCTTTCAAAATTACTTATAACGAGGATAAAGTTGTTTTCGCAATATTTTGATGTTCTCGTGGAGAAATTTTCTTCGCTAAAATGGAACAGCGGAATGCTCATGGACATTAAAACATCAATTATGATTTTATTGGTGTCGTTTCCAATGATGTTGGTGCATGATAGGTTTTCGAAAGATTCTTTTAATACTCGCTGTAAGAAGTTTTGAAGATTGATGGAAGCTACTATTGGGATTAACAGCCATATTATTGGAGGTTTCATTATTTCTTTAAACTTTCCATTTACTGCAGATATTTCAATTAATTAGTGGCGAGGAAAAATACTGAAAGTATTTTTTTAGCAGCCATATTATTGGAATTTTCATTATTTCTTTAAAGTTTCTATTTCCTATAGATATTTCAATTAAGTAGTGACGAGAAAAAATACTAAAAGTATTTTATTAACAGCCGTATTATAGGAATTTTCATTATTTCTTTAAACTTTCCATTTCCTAAAAATATTTCAATTAATTAGTGACGAGAAAAATTACTAAAAGTATTTTATTAGCAGCCGTACTATTAGAATTTTCATTATTTCTTTAAACTTTATATTTCCTAAAAATATTTCAATTAATTAGTGACGAGGAAAAATACTGAAAGTATTTTATTAGCAGCCATATTATTGGAATTTTCATTATTTCTTTAATGTTTCTATTTCCTAAAGATATTTCAATTAAGTAGTGACGAGAAAAAATACTAAAAATATTTTATTAGCAGCCGTATTATAGGAATTTTCATTATTTCTTTAAACTCAAACTGAAAAAGTAGTATTAATAAACAATAGAAGATAGTTTTATATACTGCACAGTATGTGTTGTTTCAAGAATGCAGACAATTAAACCAATTCGCTATGAAAAATGTCATGTTGAGGTGAATAATGATGATAATGATGATAATGATGATGAATATATCCATCTATTTTAGTTGATTCTGTTTATGAAAACAAATCAATGCTGTCAATCGCTAGTTAAACGCACTCATATATAATTATGATAATTATATGTTGTTGTTATTATAATGTTTTTTTACAGAATTTGATTCATTGTATAGAACTTCTTTAATTTTCAACACCGCACAAAAATAGTACAACTGAATAAAATTAAAAACAAATGAAAGTAAATTGAGAAGTACTGAAAAATCTTAAATATAACTGCGAAAATAAAAATATAAATAACAACGGCACGTTTAAAAAAATTTGCTTAAATTTAATTTATTTAAATCGCTTGCGCCGGCAAATCCAAATTTTTAGGCTTTTCTGAACGCGAAATTTTACTTCATGCTGAATCAATGAGTGGAAATAAATACTTGTTGAAAGTGTAAATAACATCTAAAAGATTCAATCGTCAGGATTGGTGGTTAACTTTTAAATAAATTTAATTTAAACACATTTTTCTTAAATGTGGCTTTTCACTGAAAAAATCACTGAAATATTGTGAAGTTTAAAATGTACAGCTTGAATATTTACGTTTATGGTCGACTTAGTGCATTATAATTCAATTAATTCTAAGTAATCCTATTATTTCAGTCGTTAGCATAGTTTTTGCAAAAATCCTCTATGATTTTTATTGCCTAAAAATGTTACCTGAAATATTCACAATATGTCGATAATTTTATTTATTTCATTTACCGTTGTTAAAAATGTGAAATAATAAACTGAAGAACATATTCTTTTAACTCTTTTAATACCACATTATTATTTAACTTTATGTATCTACATATATCTATCATCATATGTACAAATATAGCGATAATTTATTACACTCTCATATAATTTACGATCATTTTTTATAGCACTTAAATAAATTACTGTCTAATGTATTTCTTGTTATCAAGATCAATATTAACTAAACACTTAGTTTCTTATATTCACTCTTATTAATCATTTATTATTACCATTTCACAGTAATAAAATAAACAAAAAGCATGCGTTTTTCTTTTAAGTAAGCAAATTGTTTAAATTTTGAAATCGCAAGATTTGATTAGATGAAATAAACATGTTTAACCCTTATTAACGTAAGATAAAACAGAAGCAGTATATATATTGAACTTCACAATACTTCAGTGTTTTGTACGCGTGGCGCATGAAGTAAAATTTCGAGTTTAGAAAAGCCTGAAAATTTGGATTTGCCGGAGCGCGACTCGCTTCGCTCGCGCGCCCCGACAAATCCAAATTTTCAGGCTTTTCTAAACTCGAAATTTTACTTCATGCTTAATCTGGGAGTGAGAACACTCTTTTAAAGCTTAGAATTGAAAAATGTTGTTACAATAAGAAATGCCTGAAAATTTACAGCGTATACATCGTAATGTGTATAGTCAAAAGAAAAATTCCCTGTCTATTATAAACAAGTATATAGATAAGTTATAAGTAAATTATTATATATTTGTAATAAACCGAACGTATCAATTTATTTCAACATTTTACGTTTTCTAATAAATAATGTAGCAATTACGAGTATGTTTCTTTAAATAAAAAAAAAACATTATTCAATAATGCAACAATCAAGTGTATTTACCTTCCTTCGTCCCAAGACGAATAAAATTAAAAAAGATTTATTCGTATACTGGATTTTTTTCCTTTAATCATCATCATCATCATCATCTTTATTTGACAAAATAAAATATACATGTTATACAATTCATACTTATATGTTATTTTGTTTGTCAAACAGGTTATCGACCTTAGGTCTTTCCACCTATTTTGTTTCTTCATTCTTCTTTTTTGCAGATATTTTGGTGTTAGTGTTATCGACGTGATGCTATAATGGTTTCAAATATTGTGTTAGTGGGAAATTTGTATTTGGATGGGATACGGGGATTTCTGGAAATACAAAAACGTTTAATTATTGAAAAATTATAGGGTGAATTTTTCCAACAAATATGGATAGCGTTCGTCGATGGGGATAGTTTGTGTCTGATCATATAGGGATTCATTTGAGGGATTAAATAGTGGAGTGCGTGGATTTCGTATTTTGGTCAGGGTACGTAGGGAGGATCGCTCTGCAACGAGGATATTTTGTAGGGTGCGTGGGTGAGAGGATAGTAAAATGAAACCATAATCCAGCATCGGGCGGCATATGGTTTTGTAAATTTTAGTGGCCGTTTTAGTTGAAATGCCTCTGTTTTTGAAGGTGAGGCATCTAAAATGTTTAGCCCTTGCTATGATGCTGGATTTTGTTTTTTTGGCATGTTGTTAGAAGGAGAGTTTCTGGTCGAAGGAGATACCTAGGTATTTACATAGAGGGGAGGGTGGGATGGGCATATTATTTATAAGGACTGTGGGAGAATTTTCAGATATTCTGTGGTGTGGGATAAGGATTTGAGATTTGTTTGGATTAATGGATATTCTCCATTTTAGGAACCAGGATTGGATTGTGTCAAGGAGTGCCTGTAAGGATGCTATTGCGGAGTTGAGATTGGTAGCATGGGAGACAAGGGCCGTATCATCTGCAAACTGTAGGACATATTGAGAGGAATTTAAGAATTTGGGGTCCTCATTATACAAATCGTGGGTGAATAGGTTGTATAGGAGAGGGGAAAGTGGAGAGCCCTGTGGGACCCCTTGGCAAGGATGAAATGTGTATGACAGTTTAGATATTTAAATTTTACCTGTAGGGATCTATTGGATAGGAATTGGTCGAGTAGTTGGATTATGTATGCGGGAAGGTTCAGCCGGTGACATTTATATAATATGCCTCGATGCCACACCGAATCAAAGGCTTTTCTGACATCGAGGAATGCCACCGCTGAGTGCCTATTTTCCAGATGGGACGTTTGGAGGTTGGATGTTAGCATAGCCAAGGGGAGTTGGGTGGAGCGTTTGTTTTGAAAACCAAATTGGTATTTGGGAATGCTTTTGGATATTAAGGAGTTAATGTGGTCTTTTAGGATCGATTCAAAGGTTTTGGCCAAAACTGGGAGTAGTGTTATTGGTCTATAGCTTGATACAAGTGACGGGTTAGTGTTGGGTTTATGGATGCATACTATCATACCTTTCTTCCAGTTTAGTGGAAAATATGTGTTTTTAATTGTATAATTATAGGTGTTCACGATATATGAGTGTATAGTTGGTGCAAGTTTTTTAAGGATGCTCCGAGAAATGTTGTCGTATCCTGGAGATGTATTTTTTCCAGCCTTAATTCTGCGAAAATAATGTTCCTCGGTGATAACAAATTTGGGAGTGGGAGCGTGGGATGTAGACTGGAATGATAAGTACCAACTATTTATTATAGTCAATTGTCTTTTGTCGTATTCGTCATTGTCTGAAAATTGAAATGTCTGATTAAAATAGTCTGCAAAAATATTTGTAATTGTCTGTGGGTCGGTCGTTTCTTTATTTGTTGTTGGATTTATTAATGATTTAATCGTCTCAGTCTTCTTATATTTGGATAGTTTCTTTATTTGTGTCCAGTAGTTTTTTCCATCTGTTTCATTAATTTCTTTACATACGGTGAGCCATTTTTCTTTTTTGAGTTCTAGTATGAGCTGTTTGATGTCTCTGTTCAGTTTATTGAATTTTGTTTTCAGTTCTGTGTTGTCCGTTTGTCGAATGTCTCTATATATTTGTCTTTTGTATTTAATTAGTCTAAGGATATATTTGGGAAGGGGGTACTTGTATGGAGTGCGGTTAAGTTCAGGGGTATGTGCCTTGATGGAGTTAGTCAGTGCGTCTTGGAACATGTCTATGGTTTGAGGAGTTATACTAGGATTTGTGGCAATAAATTCTGTCATGTCGTCATTAACTTTGTCTATGTCACATTTGTGAAAATTCAATATTGATATGGGTGGATCTGAAATAGGAGAGGTTGGTATTTTAAGGTCGAATTGGATGGACAGATGATCTGAACCAAGATCTGGTGTAAGTATCAATGAGTGGATATATGGCTTCAGGTTCATAGTGCAAAGGAGAACATCGGGGGTGGAGCTTGGATTATTTGGCATAATGAATGTGGGAGGGGTAGGGATTCTTATGAAATTGGATTGGGTTAAGAAGTTATTGAGTTGTTTTTGTTTTGTTTTGTTAATGTTAAAATCATCTATAATTATACAACTGTCACACAAGGCAGCCTTATTAAAAATTGTTTCTTCTATTCGGGAGTTAGGATGTATGTATGCTAGGAAAATATGGAGTTTTTGTGATTGGAAGGTTAAGGTAAAGTGGAGAGCTTCATTTAATATATTATATATCTTAGGAGGATTGGCTTTTCCTATTGGGATTGTGGGATGAGTTGTTACTAAGGAGCCTCCTCGCTGGTTTCGGTTAAGAATTGTCGATGGATTGGTTAAGGAATTCCAATTTGGGGGGGGGGGTATGGGGAGAGGGGCTTTTGGTTTCTAGAAATGGGGCTATTTGGGTATTTGATTCTGTTATATAATGGTTGATAAGATAGGATTTGGGATTTAAACCGTTGATGTTGGAGTACAAAATACGAACGCTAGCCATTTCTGATAATGCTATGGGATATCTTTACACCGCTAATGGGGACTACAGGAGGAGGGATTTCGGGATGATTGAGGTCAAACATTGCAATGAAAACTCTATTTCCTGAAATGGAGACACATGTATCTATATTGAAGGAATGGATAAACTTTTCTTTTAATTTTTTAATTAATGCTTGCCTGTCTGTGTGTTTCGGGGCGTTAAGTTTGGTTAGGTAGGTATCAATAATTTGGTCGTGAAGGGTAATGGGTTTGTGAATACGTGAGGGTTTTGTTATTGCTGGGTCAATATCTGCAGATTTTAAGTTGGTAGACTTTAGTTTTGCGTTTGGAATGCCTTCAATGGGTTTTAGCGGTCTGTTTGGACATTTTAAGGACCATGCTCCATGTCCCTCTTCGCCGCAGGACGTGCATTTCTCCGTCATTGTTGTTGTGCATGATGTTGTCTTGTGTGGCTCGCTACATTTCCCGCATTTTAGGTCTTCTTTGCAATTTTCCGTAGTATGGTCGAATTTCGAACATTTTCCACATGGAATTGGGAGTGGTGGTGGAGGTGCGGCTTCAACTAAAGTGTATACCTTCATCATGTATTTGAATTAATTTTGGAGGAGATTGAGGTAATGTTGGTGGGATCCTGTTATCACTCTAATAAATGTTGAGGGGTTTCCTGTAGCTCTCGAGGTGATTCTTTTACAGTATCTGTGTGGGATACCGTTTTTTTGGAGATTCTTACTTATCTCTTCATCAGTAATTTCGAATTCGACGGACTTGATTACTGCGATATAGGTTTCACTGGGTAGGTTTTTGTTCTTTATGATGTTTTGCTTCGCTTCGTTATAGTTGCATACAATTTTGTGGGAAATTAGTGTATTTAAATACTGATTTAATATTTGTTTATCTATGTTGGTTTTAATTATAAATCCTAGTTTGGTTTTGATTATATTTACATCCTCACTGAATTGATGTTCGCTCCAGATTGTCGCGAATTTTATACGTGACATTTCTTCGCATGTTTTTATGTAGTAAGTGTAATTTAATTCGTGTGTATTGTTAGAAGGTTGTGCGGGATTTTGTTTTGTGTTTATTTGAAAATTTTGTTCAGTGACGTTTTCTTATTTTTTTTGTGTAAGATTTGAATGTTGTGGTTGCGTTAGTTGAAATTGATGTATGTTTTGTAGGATGTGTTGTCTTGTTTGTATTTGTGTATGTGCTGTTTTAATATTAATACCTTTTGTTTGTGATGATTTGGTTTTATCGATGTTTTTCTTCGGCCGGCCGGGTTTTTTCTTGGCTATGATGAACGTGGGCTCGGCCGCTCGCCTCTTGGCAGGTGTTGAGTTCGCTCTTTCTCCCTCTTCTATATCGTTCTCCGATACAGACTCCCATGCCGAAGACATTGTAGCGTGTTTTTATTTATAGGGATTTGCCGTATTAGGGCAATCATCCCTCTTTATTATTTGAATGCACCAGAAGGTATAATGGCACTGACACTTTCAGATTTATTTTAATTTCGTCTCTATTTGTTTTAACTCGTGTTTTTTGATACACTGCCTGCTAATACGTCCGTTCGCATCGGCTGCTCGCGCTCGTCTTTTCCTTTAATTATGTTATACATATAAATTTTAAATTGTAGTATTTTGTAATAATGGAGTTTCCGTAAATAAAGATATTATTATTATTATTTTTATATGCATGCGCTTTTTTAAAAGAGTTCAATTTGAAGCCTTAAACGAGTGTTTTCCACTCCCAGATTAAGCATGAAGTAAAATTTCGAGTTTAGAAAAGCCTGAAAATTTGGTTTGGTCGCGTAGCGAAGCGGAGCGACCAAACCAAATTTTCAGGCTTTTCTAAACTCGAAATTTTACTTCATGCGCCACGCGTATTAAACACTAAAATCACTGAAATATTGTTAACAAGTAAACTTCACTTGAATTCAGTGTCTTATACGCGTGGCGCATGAAGTAAAATTTCGAGTTTAGAAAAGCCTGAAAATTTGGTTTGGCCGCTCCGCTTCGCGGAGCGACCAAACCAAATTTTCAGGCTTTTCTAAACTCGAAATTTTACTTCATGCTTAACCTGGGAGTGGAAAACACTCGTTTAAGGCTTCAAATTGAACTCTTTTAAAAAAAGCGTATGCATATGAAAATTTAATGGAAAAAATTCCTGTATTCGAATAAATCTTTTTGTAGACACTTTTAAAAAATCAACGAAGATCTAAAGATTTACAGCACATGATAGAGATATGTATACTTAAAAGAAAATATCGTTGAATAAATAGTTGGAAATTTCCATTCGAACGTTAAATAATAATAATAATAATCTTACCACATCTCAACCTCTATTTATTATATTTATTGTAGATTTCATAAAAATGTACAACAAAATATTATGATTAACTCTTTAATTATTCAATTATTGCTAACGTGCGTTTTAAAAAAATATTAAAATAAAATTATCAAAACTTAATAATGTAAATGTATTATTGTAATATTAAGTTATTGATTCCATTAATAAATTAAATTATTTATTTTTTAAATTTCAAAATAAAACTTATTATTACTATTATAAATGTAAACATTAATAATGGGATATTCAAATATACAAGGTGGATAGAAAATTAGTGAAAAAGTTAAGGTTCCATTTATTATGTCTTCAAAATAAATTTTTTTAGGAAAGACAGATTGATATTATTGCAAAAATTATGTTTAATAACAGAAAGTACTAATCAATAAATTAATAAAACAAAAAGTCACATATATTTCACCAATATTGCAATTGATGTTAAGCACAATATCATTCTGAACACGTCAATCATCCTGTATACGTTACAAGAATATTTTTACAATGTAACATAGTTAATATCGGATAGATGAGGCTGTTACTTGGTGAAATTCCATAATATGTAGGAAATAAAACACGATCGTTTGAGAATTTTCACAGTGAAAAAAAACTGTGAAAATTCTCAAACGATCGTGTTTTATTTCCTACATAGTTAATATCAATTTCAAAAATTATTGAAAATTACTTAGACCGCATTAAATATAAAACGATCTACGTTTATGACTATTTGTAAATCTGAAAATTATTGGATGAATATTTAAAATAAGGCAAACGCACAACTTTCCCTTTTCCCTGTCCTGTTTTCATCAGGTTTGTTATGTTTAAAACACTTTGTTTTAAAACAGTGTTTTAAATGTGCAATTAGTTAGTTAAAACTAACTACAGTTTTCATGTGTTCTAACTTCATTGTATTCAAGTAATTTAGGAGTTAAATTACACCGTTCTTTTTTTATTTTTGTGAAAATGAGTTTCTCCCGATAAATTGTTAGATTGAAATTTACTTTTAACGCCTGTCTCCACTCCCAGACTAAGCATGAAGTAAAATTTCGAGTTTAGAAATGCCTGAAAATTTGGTTTGGTTGCGTAGCGCGTAGCGCTACGCGGCCAAACCAAATTTTCAGGCTTTTCTAAACTCGAAATTTTACTTCATGCGCCACGAGTATAAAACACTAATTTCAATTGAAGCTCAAAATATTCTGATAATAATAATAATAATAATATATTTATTCACCCAACAGGTTGAACCAACCCATTTACAGAGTAACATACAATATATTTGTACATGTGTAAATCTTAAAACTAATTAAATTTATTGTATTACACAGAAATACAAAATTCTAGAGTACATATTAAATCCTTATAATTAAATACCAAATAAGTTTTATACTTTCATAATTTTTTGCATTGTTAAATAAATTCTAAATAACCCTATTTTGTTATGACAGTTAAGGTTATCGATATTTGTTTTTGAGTTTCGTGAAGAGTATAATCATAAATAATTAACACTGTTGTATCCTTTCTTCACACTTTATTTTCTAATGGTTAGATATATATTTCAAGTGCTAAGCACTCATTTTCAATAACAACTAATTCTTACAACTGTTGCGCGGTTTCTTTATACCTACAGTGGATTAAACGGAAAAACCCCAGATTAAGGGAGGACCTTTGGGTGGGTTAACAAATTTTATTGCGTGTTGTTTATGGAGGTAACAAATTTAGAAGCGGGTTATTTAAGGGACTAAAATCGAAGTTCAATAAATTATTTTTATTTTTACGCATTTCTATGGCTTCCAACATGTTTAATTGATACTTATTGGACTCTTTTAGGAGTTTCATATTGTTGATGCTGAATTTATGACCTGTTGTAAAGTTATGATGTGCAATTGCAGATTTTTCTGGATTCTGGTTTTTTATGTGATAACTGTGTTCTTTGAATCTAATATTTAAATTGCGGGTTGTTTGGCCGATATACACTTTCTCACAGTTATCACATTTTATTGAATAAATTCCTAGATTTTTCAATGAATTCTCTTTTACTAAATGTGTTTCCTAAAAGTATACCACTTTTTGAATTTGTGTATTGTGCTGCCGTGAGGTTGAATTTTTTAAATAACTTATTTATATGATTATTTAGTCTAGGTACGTAAATGACTCTAGCATATTTAATAGGCTGTTTTTCTTGCTCCTGTAAGCTCGTTATTGATTTTATCTTGTGAGATTTTATGCTCTTATTAATTAATTTTTGAATGGTATTAGGGTTATAATCTAAAAATTTTGCTTGCTTGCAATATAAACTTAAATTCTGCTTTCCTTTTTTCTTCTGAAAGTGGTAATTTAATCGCTCTGTCTATCATACTTTTAAATGCTGAAAGTTGATATTTAATCGGTGTCGAAGATGATGAGTGGATATAATTAAACGTGTGAGTATCTTTTCTATATATATTAAAATCTAGCTTATTGTCGTTTCTACTTACAAGAATATCTAAAAAGGGGAGTTTTCCATTATTTTCAATTTCAACTGTAAAATGTATACTGGGATAAAGGTTATTTAAATCTGATTTTAAATTATTAATGTTAGTGGTGTTTTTGATGATGGCGAAAACATCGTCGTTAAGGTTATGTATAAGACTCAAGCTAGGGCCATTAAATTATTAGTTGTAAACTTACAATGGTTATCTACTAAAACGTTTTATTAATCCGAAAATGTCAACATCATTCTTAGAACTGTGTGCTGTGATCCTATAAACACGGACCTAGCATCATCTTGTCTATCGCATAATTTAATTCTAGGAAAACAATCATCTGATGATGCGTTTATGGCACAAGATAACCAAAGTCCTCCGAGCCAAACAGTTGGCACTTCTTTTGCGGATCAAGTGACAGCTGCCGCACCCGGAAGTGTCACTGTCACTGCAACTATAACAAAAGCCGACGATGAGGTAAGTCCGGTTAGGTTAGGTTAGATAAAAGATCGTAGATTAGGATTTAAATAAAAACGAAGAAGCCGACGGTGAGCTAACTCAGGTTAGGTTAGATACAGGTTTTAAATAAAAACAAAGAACATCAAACAAATAATTAATAAAATATAAAAACGAATTAAAATTAATATCGACTTTCTGCAAAAAGTTTGTCTCCAAATATTCATTGAAACAAGTCGATATTAATTTTAATTCGTTTTTATATTTTATAAATATTCTGCAACCTATTGACAAACTCAATTTTTCTTTATGATAAATTGTCTTTATGTGAAATAATTAATGTTACAAAACAATCCCACTGAGCAAAAGACAAATAAATAACGTTATTTCAAAATTATAGGAACATTAAACGTTGTTTCAATGTTGATGAAACATTACTTAAATGCTCAGTGGGATGTGCCCAAATGTGCTGAGAGGCATTTTGTCAATTTCTTTACATTTTAGGGAAGTTGGGTTTCTTCGCCCAAAGATACGGTTTTTCCGGAAACAATTCCAGAAGAAAGCTCAAGCACTGAAGAAGAACACGTTGTGATTTTTCGTTTGCCTTCTCTTCATGAATCTGACGGCTTCCTCAGAGATCCATCAATATACACAGTAAGTGACGATTTTATATTTATAAAAAAAGTACTTATAATTTCATGAATGAAAACTATTTAAAAAAACCTGCCACACATTTAAGTAATGTTTGAACAACAATTGATGTTATAATTTTGAACAAACGTTATTTAAATGTTTTTGTCTTAAAGTGTGCAGATACTCACTTTTACCCGCTGAAACCATTTATTTATTTATACATATAGACGGTCAAGCCTTTTGGAAGATAAAATACATATTTTTAAAATATTACAATTAAAACAAATATAAACATAAAATAAAAACACCTACATCCACCTAAGTCCATTGTCAGGTTGTGGAGTAGAGACTCCTTGTGTACTGTTTGCGCTATATCTTGTCAATTTCGGCCACGAAATATACACACTATAATGTTTTTTTTTTTAATATCACGAATTAAATTTGACATTTCAAGAACTTAGTGGTGTGATGCAGGTTTTTGTTTTAGGTTATGATAGGATTAATCCCATGTTATGTTGTAAATTAACTTTTAATTTGTAGGTTATGTGAAGGGAAATCTGACAGTAATATGACAATTCAACTAACTCATAAAATAGATAATTCATTTAACAAAGATTACTATTACAAATGTACCTATCACCGCCTTAAATTACTTGTATCTACTACTAATTTAATATAGTTTCTCTGAGAATCAGGTAAATGCTAATTGCTCTTCTTTATTATCTGCCCGTTTACATGATCAAATTTTGAAAAAGTTCTGAATACAAGGAATTTTAAAATAGTGTCTGTGTTGTCCATTATATCAAGTGTTTTTTAACTTATTGGAGTAGTGGAGAGAAAGAAATGTATATACTTCTTGATATTATTTTAAGAATTTTATTTTCTATACATGTTTCGGCTTAGCCATCATCAGTAGAAAACTAAAAACAGATTTACACTAAGTTTAGATTATTTATAATTTTGTATAAGGCACATTGAAATAAAACATAGTTAAAATAAGTCACGTAAATAAAATGATCGAGATAGTTTTATAAATAAATAAAATGGCGGCTAATCTTAGATAAAAATTATTATGTATTGGGATAGATGTTGTAGGAGTATTATTAGGTAATATATATGAGATATTTATATTAATTAGTATTATTCTGGGGGAAGTATAAGAGTTTAATTCATTTTTATTTGCATAAATTATTAAATTGTAGGTTATTTTTTATTGTTTGTGTTAAAGAGGTATGGATATGTCGGATTTGCCGTTATGCGGTTTGGTGTTTTTGTGTATGTGCCTGGCTGGCCCGTGTCCGCGAGCACGCACACATACACATATAATATATTTGTAGTGTAGTGTAAATCTGTTTTTAGTTTTCTACTGATGATGGCTAAGCCGAAACATGTATAGAAAATAAAATTCTTAAAATAATATCAAGAAGTACATTTCTTTCTCTCCACTACTCCAATAAGTTACAAGGAATTTTGTTTTAGCTATACAGTTTACAGTTTTTCAATGTGAATTTTCAGACATTCGCAATCTTATTAAAAACTTTCAATTTAAAGACTAACGAGTGTTTCCAATCCCAGATTAAGCATGAAGTAAAATTTCGAGTTTAGAAAAGCCTGAAAATTTGGCTTGGTCGCGTAGCGCAGCGGAGCGACCAAGCCAAATTAGGCTTTTCTAAACTCGAAATTTTACTTCATGCGCCACGCGTATAAAACACTGATTTAAACTGAAGTTCAAAATATACTGCTTAGTTTTGATTACATGTTCATTAATTTTACAAATGTTAACATAAAATATGTGGAAGTATACTTAACAGAAAAAAAATCTTTTATATATAAAGTTGCAAGTTGTAGCGTTCTCTTTTTTTGAAACTCTTTGCATCATGACAATTTATTGGACAAATTATGTTTTATTTGTCTCATTGTTAATCATTTACTAACATCTCAAAATTTGATGTTCAAAATACCCTACTGTTAAAGCAGGACTGCAACTGTTTACAGTAAATACACCTAAGTTTGGTCATATTAAAAAAAAACAGAGTTTATGTATTATCGTGGACTTTTTTTACTCTACTCTGAGTGATACGTTCGATTACGTAAAAATGAAAGTACTTCCCGTCCTACTAGACCGGTAAACCGTACTTTCTGCGCTACTAGACCGGGAAAACATAGCCTCGAACAGGGTGCTTAAGTCTATATTTCCCAGTCTATTAGCGTAGGAAGTACGGTTTCCAGGTCTAGTACGAAGGAAACTACGGTTGCCCACACTCTAATGAGTGCGTCAAATATCAATTTTGAGGCGGTAAGTTGAAAAAATAACGTAATTCTTCATTCAACGATTTGTGGATATATTTCTTATCTGATTCACAGTTCTTTGTATGTAATAATTAGTGATGGGCAAGATCGATCAAAAAAGATCGAATGATCGATCCGCTCGATCTCTTTTAGCAGATCGATCTTTTCGATCGGATCGATCTTTTCGATCGGATCGATCTTTACGATCGGATCGATCTTTTCGATCGGATCGATCTTTTCGATCGGATCGATCTTTTCGATCGGATCGATCTTTTCGATCGGATCGATCTTTTCGATCGGATCGATCTTTTCGATCGGATCGATCTGTTCGATCGGATCGATCTGTTCGATCGGATCGATCATTTCAGACCGCTCGATCGGCTTGATCTTTTCGACGACTCGATCTTTTCGGACGGCTCTATCTTTTCGAGCGACTCGATCTTGGGGGCGGTTCGATCTGTGCGAACGGGTCGTGCTGATCGATGTGATCAATCGGCTCGATCAGATTGGTCATATCGATCGGCACAAGTGGATTGATCAGGTTGTGCGGCTCGAGCAATGATCTTTTTGAGCGGATCGATCATTGAACGATCACACTATTTTTGTATTCTGTTTTGCACAAAGTGAGACAGCATTTATTAAAAAAGGATATAGGCAGGGTCTTGGCAGAGCCGAGAAAAAATTACTAATGAGCCGGTTATTTTTCCCGGGCTAGTCTCACACTTTATATCCGGCGTGCTATTATATTATAGAGATTTTAATAAAAATTTATAATATTTCATTTCATATTAGCAATTTATATATTTAGTAAATACTAGGGATGGGCAAGATAGATCAAAAAAGATCGACTGATCGATCCTTGCAAGTTCGAAAAGATCGAGCCGCTCAAAAAGATCGAGCGGCTCGATCTTTTCGATCGGATCGATCTTTTCGATCGGATCAATCTTTTCGATCGTATCGATCTTTTCGATCGGATCGATCTTTTCGATCGGCTCGTTCTTTCTGATCAGATCGATCGGATCGAGCGGCTCCATACTTCAACTGATCGATCATTGCTTGATCGATCTTTGCAATGATCGATCTTGCCCATCACTAGTAATAATGGATCTAGCTAATAATAATAAATTATTCTCGAATTCAAATATTTTTGAACTGGAATTATTCTTGAACAAATTATTTATCCATGTATCTTTTTTTTTTAGGCTGAAACAAGTTTGTTTCAATTAGCAATGAAAAAAAGCGGAACAGGAAAATCCACAAGCGTCAAAGTCGAACAAGTCACGGCCATTTCGGCTTCGGACACCAAGCAAATGAGGCCGATCCAAAAAATGAGGTACTTAATCAGAAACTGCAAAACACTTCAGCAATTTCATTTCTTGTTTTTACCTTAAGGTTAATTCACAGTTCTTCAACTGACAAAGACTCGATGGACAGCAGCAAGCACGCGTCAACGGATGGTCCTGGAGGAGACCCGAGCGGATCGAAAAAATCTTTGTCCACCACTCATTTTGGAGATATTTCGGCTGCGACATTTTTGGACGTTGCTGTGCTAAGGTGTTTGTTCATTTCACACTGGCAAGAAGAAGGGGTTTATTGGGGTCTGCATTATATGTACAATAGGTCAGTGCTTTTATTTATTCTAATGAAATCAGTGTTCTATGTCTTATTCATTAGGGATTGTAACCCACTGAGCAAAAAACAAACAAATAACGTTATATCAACATTATAGCAACATTTAACGTTGTATATAAAATTACGAAAAAACTATTCGTGAAAATGCAAACAGTGTCTTAATTAATAAGACAAGTTAAGACGATAAATATCCATTGAAACAACTACTTCCCGTGCAAATACACCTCCGGATATTGAATTATACAATGAAATATTTAAAATCTTATTTAATTTGATTTGTTACAACGCTCTATTAAAGTATATGTAACGTTACATATACTTTAATAGAGCGTTGTAACAAATCAAATTAAATAAGATTTTAAATATTTCATTGTATAATTCAATATCCGGAGGTGTATTTGAACGGGAAGTAGTTGTTTCAATGGATATTTATCGTCTGAAGTTGTCTTATTAATTAAGACATTGTTTGCATTTTCACGAATAGTTTTTTCGTAATTTTATATATTATGTTTAAAGTGTGCAAACTATAAGAAGCGTAAGCTTATTTTCTCGAATTCAAATAGTTTTGAATTTGAATTTATCTCATTTAACGTTGTTTTAATGTTGATAAAACATTACTTAAATGAATTTGCTCAGTGGGTAAGTTTAGCGATGTTTTTAATTACCGGTAATTAGATAAATGTATGAATCAAAACCGATAATTTCCCAGTAAATCACAACATTGGGCCGTATGGTTTCCCTTTTGATAAAAATTAAAGACAGTCTTAAAAAAATCCCTGTAATATTTTCTATTCATTGAGGCCTTAGAGACTGTCGTTAGCAAATTTATTTATCATTATTATTACATCTAGGGAAATATAAAGAGATTATTTCCCGACATTGGCTAGTTACAGTTGCGAGAGAAAAAAACTAGTACAGCTAACTATTTAGCTATGTAAACTGGTCTCATTTTGATTTTTCAAATTGTCAATCAACTTGACAAATCTGCGAAAATGTCAAACTAAATTTAATTAACGTCGACATGCCTCAAATGACTGAAACGTAAAAAGCAATAATAACGACCCGTTTAGACAGTATTAGCATTAGAGACGTTGCTAATGAAGTGCATGTCATCAAAAGCGCCGTCTTGTTAGGCAAGAAAAACATGTTAACCTGTACATGACAAGCAGAGCTTGGCAGGATTCGAATCATTTAAGATTCGAATACTGGATTCGAATCCTTTTAGCGGATTCAAAAGAGGCATTCGAATACTTTAGTTCAACTGGATTCGTGATCCGGATTCGTTACATTTTTATAAGAGGAGTCGTATTCAAATCCAAATGTGGGTGATTCGAATCCTTATAAAAGGATTCGAATATTTATTAAAGGATTCGAATACTTACAAAGGGATTTGAATGGTCAAAAATAATTCGAAATAATTTTGAGGATTAACATGAAAAATGTTTTGTGTGTTTTTAAATTTCTCGTTAAATAACTGTTTTATATGCGTGGCGCATGAAGTAAAATTTCGAGTTTAGAAAAGCCCAGAAAATTTGTCTCGGGTCGCTGCGCGACCCTCGACAAATTTTCACGGGGCTTTTCTAAACTCGAAATTTTACTTCATGCTTAGTCTGGGAGTGGAAAACACTTGTTTAAAGCTCCAAATTGAACTCTTAAAAACACAATGAATATCTAAAGAGAATAATAATTCAGCTTCTTTTCTTAAAATCTTTAGATATTCGTAGTTTTTTTAAAAGAGTTTAATTTGAAGCTTCTAACGAGTGTTTTCCACTCCCAGACTAAGCATGAAGTAAAATTTCGAGTTTAGAAAAGCCCCGTGAAAATTTGTCGAGGGTCGCGCAGCGACCCGAGACAAATTTTCTGGGCTTTTCTAAACTCGAAATTTTACTTCATGCGCCACGCGTATAAAATACTGATTTCAAGTAAGGTTTAAATATACATACATTTGACAATATTTTAGTGTTTTATACGTGTGGCGCATGAAGTAAAATTTCGAGTTTAGAAAAGCCCAGTTTTTTTCTCTCGCAACTGTACTTCCCGACGACGAAGCCGGAAGGATGTATAGCAAACCAAGGGAAATATATTTACATTTTTATAAGAGGAGTCGTATTCAAATCCAAATGTGGGTGATTCGAATCATTATAAAATGATTCGAATATTTATTAAAGGATTCGAATACTTACAAAGGGAATTGAATAGTCAAAAATAATTCTAAATAATTGTGAGGATTAACATGAAAAATGTCTTTTGTGTGTTTTTAAATTTCTCGTTAAATCACTGTTTTATATGCGTGGCGCATGAAGTAAAATTTCGAGTTTAGAAAAGCCCAGAAAATTTGTCTCGGGTCGCTGCGCGACCCTCCACAAATTTTCACGGGGCTTTTCTAAACTCGAAATTTTACTTCATGCTTAGTCTGGGAGTGGAAAACACTTGTTTAAAGCTCCAAATTGAACTCTTAAAAACACAACGAATATCTAAAGAGAATAATAATTCAGCTTCTTTTCTTAAAATCTATAGATATTCGTAGTTTTTTAAAAAGAGTTTAATTTGAAGATTCTAACGAGTATTTTTCACTCCCAGACTAAGCATGAAGTAAAATTTCGAGTTAAGAAAAGCCCCGTGAAAATTTGTCTCGGGTCGCGCAGCGACCCGAGACAAATTTTCTGGGCTTTTCTAAACTCGAAATTTTACTTCATGCGCCACGCGTAAAAAATACTGATTTCAAGTAGGGTTTAAATATTCATACATTTGACAATATTTTAGTGTTTTATACGTGTGGCGCATGAAGTAAAATTTCGAGTTTAGAAAAGCCCAGTTTTTTTCTCTCGCAACTGTACTTCCCGACGACGAAGCCGGAGGGATGTATAGCAAACCAAGGGAAATATATTTACATTTTTATAAGAGGAGTCGTATTCAAATCCAAATGTGGGTGATTCGAATCCTTATAAAATGATTCGAATATTTATTAAAGGATTCGAATACTTACAAAGGGATTTGAATAGTCAAAAATAATTCGAAATAATTGTGAGGATTAACATGAAAAATGTCTTTTGTGTGTTTTTAAAATTCTCGTTAAATCACTGTTTCATATGCGTGGCGCATGAAGTAAAATTTCGAGTTTAGAAAAGCCCAGAAAATTTGTCTCGGGTCGCTGCGCGACCCTCGACAAATTTTCACGGGGCTTTTCTAAACTCGAAATTTTACTTCATGCTTAGTCTGGGAGTGGAAAACACTTGTTTAAAGCTCCAAATTGAACTCTTTCAAAAACACACCGAATATCTAAAGAAAATAATAATTCAGCTTCTTTTCTTAAAATCTTTAGATATTCGTAGTTTTTTAAAAAGAGTTTAATTTGAAGCTTCTAACGAGTGTTTTCCACTCCCAGACTAAGCATGAAGTAAAATTTCGAGTTTAGAAAAGCCCCGTGAAAATTTGTCGAGGGTCGCGCAGCGACCCGAGACAAATTTTCTGGGCTTTTCTAAACTTCCCGACGACGAAGCCGGAGGGATGTATAGCAAACCAAGGGAAATATATTTACATTTTTATAAGAGGAGTCGTATTCAAATCCAAATGTGGGTAATTCGAATCCTTATAAAATGATTCGAATATTTATTAAAGGATTCGAATACTTACAAAGGGATTTGAATGGTCAAAAATAATTCGAAATAATTTTGAGGATTAACATAAAAGCTGTCTTTTGTGTGCTTTTAAATTTCTCGTTAAATCACTGTTTTATATGCGTGGCGCATGAAGTAAAATTTCGAGTTTAGAAAAGCCCAGAAAATTTGTCTCGGGTCGCTGCGCGACCCTCGACAAATTTTCACGGGGCTTTTCTAAACTCGAAATTTAACTTCATGCTTAGTCTGGAAGTGGAAAACACTTGTTTAAAGCTCCAAATTGAACTCGTTTAAAAACACACCGAATATCTAAAGAAAATAATAATTCAGCTTCTTTTCTTAAAATCTTTAGATATTCGTAGTTTTTTTAAAAAGAGTTTAATTTGAAGCTTCTAACGAGTGTTTTTCACTCCCAGACTAAGCATGAAGTAAAATTTCGAGTTTAGAAAAGCCCCGTGAAAATTTGTCGAGGGTCGCGCAGCGACCCGAGACAAATTTTCTGGGCTTTTCTAAACTCGAAATTTTACTTCATGCGCCACGCGTATAAAATACTGATTTCAAGTAAGGTTTAAATATACATAGATTTGAAAATATTTTAGTGTTTTATACGTGTGGCGCATGAAGTAAAATTTCGAGTTTAGAAAATCCAGGTTTTTTTTCTCTCGCAACTGTACATCCCGACGACAAAGCCGGAGGGATGTATAGCGAACCAAGGGAAATATATTTATATTTCAATAGTTTTTTTCTGATTAAAGCAATATCTTTCTGAAAATAGGAAAATATTGGATTAATTTTTTTAATTTATTAATAACGTTAGCAATGTTTGTAATTATCATAGTAGACTGGTTTGACGTGGGTCTGACTTTTTTATCATGTAATAATTTCATATGTCGTGCGTGCTAACGCAAGCGGCAAAAGCCTGTGGATGTTTGGTTCCAGCCAAATCTAAATCTGCATATGACAAAATGTATACAGATTTTCACGAATAATCGAGGAGCCAACATTCCGTGGACGGTGCCACAGCAAATATTTTACTGGTGTTTTTTTAAAGATTTGGTATGTCTTATAATTTTTGTTGTTTTTACAATATGACTTGTTTATTCTATCAGTAGTCACAGAAATATTCACAAAATACATTGTGGCCCAAATTATCAATGCTAAGATTAATGTTACATTGAAAGAAAAAATGTGAACGGTATCGAGAAAAACATTTTCTTATCACTTTTTGATAATTCATATTTCCCTAGGGAAATATGGATTGTCTAAAAGTTTCGTAAACGCTGATTTAAAGTGAAGTTCAACATATACGGCTTAGGTTTGATCACACATTCAATAATTTTACAAATGTTTATATAGGATATGTGAAAGAATACTTGAAAGAAAAAATCCCGGTATACTATTTATAACAGAATCTGTAAGTAAAGTTTGTTTAAAAGTTTAAAGAGGGAATTTCAGTAAATTTAGATTTCTATTAAAAGTAGAAAATAACCTCAATCGTTGAAGTATTAAAATAGCACAATTTTAATACTTCAACGATTGAGGTTTTTTTTTAATTTTAATAGAAATCTAAATTTACTGAAATTATGAATTTTTCTATTAGTATTAATTGTGTTTTTGGTTTTAGCGGTAAAAATTAATTAAAAAAATTAATTACATTTTTAATTGCCATTTTGAAGTTACTGTTGTTGCCATAAGTTAAAATTTCGTGTATTCATTGTAAATTGCTTTACTTTATTGGTTGAAAGATTGAAAAACTAAGCTAAAATTGATTAATCACAAGGCGTTCATTAAAATATTCTTTAGACTTGTTCTTTAGTTTGATCAACTATTTAGTTAACGACACCTTAACGAATGTTTTAATGAAGGGGAAATCATACAGCCTATTGTTGTTTTTGAACTGTTGTACGTGCATTTTTGAACATATACTGCCTTTCAAAAAAATCAGAACACAAAGTATTTATTAGACGATTTTAATGAAATTTACAGAATTTGATCATGTAAATGTACTGCATCGATGATCAAAAAATCAATTGATTTGGTTACTATTTAATGGTATTTTTCTTTGATTTCACCATTATGAAGAGCTGCTGATTTCTTAATGTAATTGCTTCTCATATCCAAGTAGCCTCTGAGTAGTTTAACGTTTCAGTTTGTAAAACATAAAAAGATGCCCCGTGTTCGTCGGCGTGCACAATATCATTATCTAAGTGAATTTGAAAGGGGTCGCATTATTGGAATGCGAGAAGCGGGTTGTTCGGTTCGTGCTATTGCTGAAAGGGTAGGCCGTAGTGTATCGGTGATCGTACGCTGCTGGTCTAGATGGTCCGAAGCTGGGAAGAATCGACGTAGACTTGGATCAGGACGTCCAAGAAGCACCACTGAGCGTGAAGATCGAGCTCTTCGTCTTACAACTTTAAGGGACAGATTTACAACGTCGCGGGCATTGGGAAATGACTGGTTGGCTCTAAATGGCCAAAGAGTATCCATGGCTACTGTTCACGGAAGAATCCGCAGCTTTGGTATAAGATCCTACCGTCCACAATTGTGTCTACCTCTTACTCCGCAGCATCGCAGAGCAAGACTTGATTGGTGCAGGGAAAGACAACATTGGACCCATGAATGGAATAACATTATCTTCAGCGATGAGTCTCGGTTCTGTTTATGGGCTCATGATGGTCGCAGTAGAGTGAGACGTTGACGCAGTGAACGCAGAATTTTACAATTTGCTGTTGAAAGACATACGGCTCTTACACAGGGAGTTATGGTTTGGGGGAGATGGCATATGGTAGTCGGTCTCCTCTAGTTTTTTTAGAAGCAAGTCTTAACGCGATTCGGTATATTGACAACATTTTACGGCCAGTGTTAGTGCCCTATGTAAATGGCTTGCAGAACCCCATTTTTCAGCAAGATAATGCTCGACCTCACACAGCGGCCATTACAAGACAGTTTTTTGATAGTGCCGAAATCAATTTGTTACCTTGGCCATCTCGTTCTCCAGATCTATCGCCAATAGAACATGTTTGGGATATGATAGGTGTTAGATTAAGTAACTTACAGCGCCCCGCTAACACTGTAATGGAACTTAGAGGTCAAATTATCGAAGTTTGGAATGAAATACCCCAAGTCGATATTGACAGCCTGATTTCTAGCATGCCTCGACGTGTTAATGAGTGTTTGGGAAATCGTGGAGGCCCAACACATTATAATTTTTATTCATTTGTTTTTTTGTTTTTCAAGTTGATTTTTTGATCATCGATACAGTTCGTTTACATGATCAAATTGTGTAAATTTTACTAAAATCGTGCAATAAATACTTGGTGTTCTGATTTTTTTGAAAGGCAGTATATTTACCGGTATTACAATCCCTATCACTGATGATATTCAACCTAAGTGAAAGATTGTATTCATCTTTTATATGAAGTGTGAATACGCCCTTTTTTAAGATTAAGAGACATTCATGAAGAAACGTCCAATCAACAACAACCAAGAAGACGCAGCAATTCATTACCAACGCCAAAAATCGAAGTATCCGTTTTTCAAAACAACGAAAACAAACAAAACGAGGCGAAAGATTTCATCGAAGTCCCTTCGGTTAAAGATGTATCTCTACTAGCAGGTTTTAAAATTTAAAATAAAACCCCGGGGTTTTAGAAAAACTAACATGATTATTTGTAGAATCTCCGTATATTGCTAAAAGATCCGACGAGTCTCTGCATACGAGGAGAGCTAGTGAAAAGTCGAAGAGGAAGATGAAAATGGCCGACTTGAAGGCTTTCGTCGAGACGAAATTGTTGTCGAAATCCGATAAGGCTTTGGAGAAGATTGGACAGGAGGATCACAAGTTATTAGGAGAACATGTGGTGGGTTCCAGAACTAGGCTTAGTGTATGTATCTTCTCTTTTCTATTCTTCTTAGTATAAGTTAAACACTACAAAGTACACTAGGCAGTAAGTTATTTATGTTTGAACAATTTTTGTGGTATAATCTGTTTTTTTTTTAATATGACCAATAAAATTTGACATTTCAAGAATTTAGTGGTATTATTCAATTTGCGTGTTTTAGGTTAGGACAATATTAATCACATGTTATGTTGTAAATCAACTTTTAATTTGTAGGTTATGTGAAGAGAAATCTGAAATTAATATGACAATTCAATTAACTCACAAAGATTACGATTACAAACGTATTTACCTATTACCGCCTCAAATTATTTGTATCTACTACTAATTTAATAAAGTGTCTCTGAGGATCAGGTAGGATAGGAATATCAGGTAATATTCCTTACTTAGGTATATCTGTCTTCTTTATTATCTGCCCATTTGTATGTTCAAATTAAAAAAAAGCTCTAAATACAAGAAATTTGTCTTTTAGGTATACATATTACAATTTTTCAATGTAAATTTTCAAACATTCGTGATCTCATTAAAAACTTTCAATTCAAAAACTCTAACGAGTGTCTTCCACTCCCAGACTAAGCATGAAGTAAAATTTCGAGTTTAGAAAAGCCAAATCAGGCTTTTCTAAACTCTAAATTTTACTTCATGCGCCACGCGTATAAAAAACTGATTTAAAGTGAAGTTCAAAATACACTGCTTAGTTCTGATCACATGTTCATTAATTTTACAAATGTTTACATAGAATATGTGAAAGAATACTTAAAAGAAAAAAAATGCTTGTATGTGTTGTAAAGTTGCAAGTTGTAGCGTTCTCTTTTTTTGAAAACCTCTGCATCGTGACTATTTATTTGAAAAATTATGATTTATTTGTCACATTGATAATCATTTACCAAAATCTCAAAATTTGATGTTTAAAATACCCTAGTGCTAAAGCAGGACTGCAACTGTTCGCAGTAAATACACCCTAAGTTTGGTCATATTAAAAAAAAAACAGAGTATATATTTTGGATTTATTTGCAAATGCTTTCCAATATTTTGCTCACTGACGGCTCGTGGCCTTAGGAGCCATGTGAGGTTTAAATCCAAGATGCAAAAAAGGAGGTTGAAACACTACGTGCATTTTGTTCATCAAAATGTTCAACATTCAACAACTGTTGTTTCTGATGAACGGGCCCAGTGCTTTTTACCTTTTAATTCCGGGAAGCATTACCTTTGCATTTTTATTACACATGAAGTTGGCCACCAGCTGCCACTGATTTTGATATTTAATTTACAAGATGTTTTCCTTTTGGTATACATATTCCTATGTACAGGGTCCAGCAGCTTAACCTGACGGTTTTTAAAATAGCACAACTCAATCTATTTTCAAGATATTTTATTAATTTTTTTTTTTTGGAAACAGGAAGCTTGGAAGTTTATAACGTATACAAAAACTTGGAAAAAAAAAACCTCAAATAGCGAAAATGACATCAGGTAAATGACGACATTCGTTTTCGATGCACAGCTGAAGTCGGGTGGTAAATTTAGTCATCACTCCTTGCAAAGTTGCTCCAGTAATCGCACAAATTTCTCGCTGAATATTATCACGCAGTTGAACCAAATTTCAAGGCTAGTCAAGGTACACTTTTTCTCTAGGTAACCCCACAAATAAAAGTCACATGGTGACAGATCAGACTTCAGCTGTGCATCGAAAACGGAGGTCGTCATTTACTTGATGTTGTTTTCGCTACTTGTAATTTTTTTCTAAGTTTTTGTATACGTTATAAACTTTCAACCTTCCGGTTTACAAAACATTTTTTTTAAATATCTTAAAAATTGATTGAGGTGTGCTATTTTAAAAACCGTCAGGTAACACTGCCGGACCCTGTATAATGAAATTCCTTGTATATTGATAGAATCAATTTATTTTAAAATAATTTTTTTATGGATTGATCGTTCAAAACTTTAAATCTGTGTAAAATGTTAGAATTCTGTAATTAAAACAAAGAAAAGGAGAAACTTTATTTTAAATGTTATATTTTGTTTGTTTATGTCTATGTATCTACTTTTAATTGCTTGCTAATGTTAATCACTTTTCTACATTTTCTTACTTCTTTATTTCTTTGCCTTGCTATTAGCACCACTTTTTTCAAATATATGTACAAAGCGATTTCACATTTTTCAAGATCTTTACGTTTATTTAAAACATGTTTTACGAACGATTGTTAAATCAACATTTGAAAGCTTTACATTTATTTAAAAACTACACTGATATACAGGGAATATTTCTTTCAAGTATACATTTCCCTTTGTAAATTTTCAGGCATTTGTTGTTTAAAAATGCTTCTAAAGAGTTTGTCCACTCCTTGTTTAAGCATGAAGTGATATTTCAATTTTAGAAAAGCCTACACGTTTGGATTTGGACGCGTAGCGTTCAAATCCAAATTCAGGCTTTTCTAAACTCGAAATGTTACTTCATGCGCCGCACATATAAAACACTGGTTTAAAGTGAAGTATACAATTAGGCTGGGATTTTTCAAAATTGATGTATTCGAAACTTCGCGTTTGATTGGTTTTTGAATTTACATTTGAATACTTTACTTTAAAAAATTCCTAATATTAATCAAGA
Organism: Philonthus cognatus; assembly: GCA_932526585.2. NCBI lineage: Eukaryota > Metazoa > Arthropoda > Insecta > Coleoptera > Staphylinidae > Philonthus > Philonthus cognatus. The sequence continues at coordinate 47,472,704 of OW052247.1, read as the reverse complement.
CATCTAGGAGGATAGATGTCTTGATTGATACTAGGAATTTGTGTTTATTATATTTTATTTTAATTTTGTGGTGTATTAACAATAACTAAATATGTACAGTGTGATCAAGAATGATTGTAGACAGGTTAAATTTCCCGCCAAAAAATGTTGGTACAACTGATTATATGAAAAGAAAATCCCCTAGATTGTTTTTCCATTGGCGTAGCAAACATTTTTTCCCAAAATAAATTAAATATTTAATCATAACTATATATAAAATTTTTACAATTTTAATTAAATATACAAAGTAAATTGAAGTAAGTTAAGGTTTTGTGTATTTTTAATAAACCTAGAGTTAGCATCCCTAATTTTATAATAAATGTTGAAAATGATGGCCTTAATTTTCTAGGCAAATGTTAACTCTACGTTTTTTATTTTGAAATACTCATTGAAGCTCCTCCGGATTTATGTTCCTTATCTCTTCTTTAATTGCTGCTTTAAGCTCGTTTAGGGTATGCATTCGATTTTTAAAAACCTTATTTTTTAAATGCCCGAATAAATAAAAATCGCACGGAGTGAGGTCTGGCGAACGTGGTGGCCATAATCCGTCGCTTACCAAGCGATCATCGTAAAATTCCCTCAAGTAATTTAATGTCGCCAACGCAGTATGAGGAGTGGCTCCATCTTGCTGAAAATAACCCATTATCTGTTCGTCATCATGCAATTGATTCAAAAATTCATCTAGAATGAGTGTTCGGTAGCGCTCCGCATTGATTATTTCGTTGAAAAACATTGGGCCAATTATCCGACGTCTCGAAATTGCTACCCAAACACCAATTTTTTGTGGATGTAAATCCGTTTCAATAAAAGTATGAGGATTTTCTGTAGCCCACGTACGATAGTTTTGGCTGTTCACATATCCTGACAAGTGAAACCACGCCTCGTCAGTAAAAAAGGTCTTGTCCAACATACTATTATCATTTAAATTCTGATTAAACCAATTGCAATAATCAATTCTTTTTTTGAAATCAAGTGGCTGAAGTTGTTGAACTACCGATACCTTACACGGGTGCAAATGCAGATTTTTTTTTGCGGCTTTTATGCGACTCCCATACGATACTCCTGTAAAAGGATTAAACATTAAAATTTTTGCGCACCATTAAGAACATACCCGTTTGAGCTGAAAGTTTTCTTAAAGATTTTGTTGGGCTTTGTTCAAGTCGTTGTTGAATGTCGCCAACAACCTCTTCTGTTAAGATGGGCAGTCTTCCAGCTGACTTGCCCTTACAGATACAATTCTTTCCCTCAAAACGGTCGACAATGCGGGTTTTATGCGAGGAAAATGTTTTGTAAGGAATGTGGACATCGGGGAAGGCTTGAATAAATTGATTCAGACACGATTGTAATGAGTAAGTTCATGTGCCATCTTCATTCATTGTTCCAGTTTGATAATGAGCCTTCAGGATAAAAGCATCATGCTGTGGTGCAAACATCACGGTAAACACAAGCGAATTCTCTTAAAATCTGTAAATTTAGGATTAAACTTAAATTTTCTAATTTTCTAACCTTAAAAACAGCAAATCACTTACCGCAAAACAAAGACTTATACAAAGTAGTCCTGATAAGAACTGATGTCTATGAAACAGAATGAAAAATAACTTAATTCGAAGAATGAATTAACACAATGGCAAAATACGACGCACGACACTGCTAATGTCAAATCGAGTTACTGTTTATTAATTTTTCCTTGGCATTAACTTGGAGCGATCAAATTCCCTAGATTTTTCGGCGGGAAATTTAACTTGTCTACAATGTTGATCACTCTTTATAAGAATACTTATAAAATATATCAACGTTAAATCAAAAATAGTGGAGTGTATTTTGAATTTCACACTGCGCCAGTGTTTTATACGCGTGGCGCATGAAGTAAAATTTCGAGTTTAGAAAAGCCTGAAAATTTGGTTTGGCCGCTCCGCGCTTCGCGCTACGCGACCCAACCAAATTTTCAGGCTTTTCTAAACTCGAAATTTTACTTCATGCTTATTCTGGGAGTGGAAAACACTCGTTTTAAGTTTCAAATTGAACTCTTTTAAAAAAAACAACGGTTATCTAAAGAATTACAGCACCTACGCTGTAATTGGGATGTGTATACTTGAAAGAAAAACTCTTTGTATGTATAATTTGTACTGAAATAAGTTAAGGCGTTGATTGCGATTGATTGGCTATAATTTGTATTGGTCAATCAACGCATTAACTTATTTCAGTACAAATTGTACATACAGAGAGTTTTTCTTCTAAGTATACACGTCCCAATTAAAGCGTATGTGCTGTAATTCTTTAGATAACCGTTGTGTTTTTTAAAAGAGTTCAATTTGAAACTTAAAACGAGTGTTTTCCACTCCCAGACTAAGCATGAAGTAAAATTTCGAGTTTAGGAAAGCCTGAAAATTTGGTTTGGTCGCGTAGCGCGAAGCGCGGAGCGGCCAAACCAAATTTTCAGGCTTTACAAACTCGAAATTTTACTTCATGCGCCACCGCTACAAAACTCTGACATATTAGGAAGTTTAAAACGCACCTCTAAACTTCACATTGAATCAGTGTTTCGTACCGGTGGCGCATGAAGTAAAATTTCGAGTTTAGAAAAGCCTGAAAATTTGGTTTGGCCGCTCCGCGCTTCGGGCTACGCGACCAAACCAAATTTTCAGGCTTTTCTAAACTCGAAATTTTACTCCATGCTTAGTTAGGAGTGGAATACTCGTTAGAAGCTTCAAACTGAATAATTTTATAAAAACTACGAGTGTCTGAAAAATTGGAACGTATACATCAGGATGTGTATACAGTAGTGGAAAAATATAGAGCAACTTTAATATATTGTTAAAATAAAATTTCTGATGTTACCTTTGGCCATAATTTGTCTGTAGATAAAAACATACGATATTTATAAATAGTTTGCTGATAAAAAATCCCCATTCTTCTTTCGTTGTTCCATTGGATAAAAAAGAATATTTTAGAATGGAAATAAATAAAGCAACTTTTTCAATAACATGATAATTTGCAATGTATTTAGTTTAGTATAAGTTTAAATTCATCAGTTTAACGTATTTCACTTGTCAACATGCCCAGAGGCAAACATTTATCGGCTGATATTAAAAATCGGATTGTTGATTTATACAATAATGGTCAAAAACAGATTACCATTGCAAACATGTTTATGTTAAATAAATCTATTTTGTCGCGAATAATTAAGCAATATCGTGTAAAGGGAGATACATCCGTCAAAAAAAAATCAGGGAGACCTAGAAAAACCACTCACTTTACGGATAAACAAATTATAAAAATTGCCAAAACCGAGCCTTTTCTCGGATCTAACATGATAAAGCACCGTATATTTGAAGAACTTGGAGTAAATGTGACCTCTAGGACAGTGAGAAACAGACTACTAGAAGCTAAATTATTTGCTAGAAGACCAGCAAAAAAACCCATGTTGTCTAAGAAAAACAGACGATCCCGTTTAAGTTTTGCCAAAACGCATCAACACTGGACTGAGAATGACTGGAAAAAGGTTATCTGGAGCGATGAATCTAAGTTTTCTTTATTTAAAAGTGATGGTATTGTGTATGTAAGACGTCCTGCCAATGAACGACTCAACCCTAAGTATACGTGTCCAACTTTAAAACATGGTGGTGGATCGGTAATGGTTTGGGGCTGTTTTTCGGCATATGGGGCCCCTTTATAAAATAGAAGGTATTATGGACCGATTTAAATATAAGGACATATTAGGGAACCAAATGGTCCCATACGCCGACGAGATTATGCCTTTAAGACATTTATTTCAACAGGACAATGATCCTAAGCATACTTCTCGGTTCGTAAAAGAATGGTTCAGAAAGGAAAACATCACTGTTATGGAATGGTCTTCACAGTCCCCAGATCTCAATCCAATTGAAAATCTGTGGGACATTTTGGATTCCAAAATCAGAGGAAAATTCTATCGCAATCACCAAGAATTGTTTGAAGCCTTGAACGAAGCATGGGTCAATATGGATACTGCGATTATTTCTAAACTGATAAAATCGATGCCAAAACGTTGTCAACATGTTATTAAGAATAACGGGTTCTTTACAAAATATTAATTAATATATTTTTTTAACTATTTGTATTTAAAAAAAACAATTTTGAAGCAAAGTTGCTCTATTTTTTTCCACCCAAAAATTATCTTTAAATATAAAAATACTTCATACAAAAAATATTTATTTTTACCCCCAAAATAAATTGCTTTTGTAGTTGTGGATTATTATAAAAAAAATATGGCTATGTCATGCATTACTGATTAAAGAAGTAAACGATTTTCAAAAGTTGCTCTACTTTTTTCCACTACTGTACTTAATACAAAAATATCCTGTATATTTTGATTTAATTTTTGAATTATCTAATTAAAGAAAAAACTGACCCACTTTGTATTACGTGTGAAGATCTTGCATACAAACCTGAACTAAAATCTCACCTTTCAACTTCTCACAAAATTCAAATAAATTCCATAAATTATGTGCATAACGAGATCACAGTTAATGGAATTTATTTCCAATTTAGATTCATTCTCAAATTTCACCTTTCAATTTCTTACAAAAATCAAATTCTATAAACAATAATTTCTTATGAACTACTTAATGTTAATCTAGGATTACCATAGAAGCCTAGATACAGGAGATGAGCACTTATCCCGACCGGTCTCAGCAATGTCCAGAATGTTCGAACCTAGCAACTTGGTGAAAGGAAAAAGTATGCCCAGTTTAAGGTGCGTACAACAAATACACCACCAAAAATACCAACACACGTTTACACACACTCACATTATCACACGTTAAATCTTGAAAGCGCCCCTTAATCCGCTTAATAGAGTCCAGCAAGATGAAAACGTTCAATTAGATGATTATGTAGTTTCAAAATTTTAGACACGTAATCTTCCACTTCATAGTTTTATGGCTTGTAGATTAAATTGATAGTTATATATTAAAAAAAATTAGATTCTATTGTAATTTAAATATAACTGGAGCACAATTTCGAGAATAGCACAGGTTAGGTAATTATTAGGAAGATGCATGCGTAGTCCAAAAATGAAAAACAAGTTTCATAATTTATAAATTAAATAGGCGTACCTATTTAGATTTGTATCAATGAAAACTGAAAATAATTAATTCGAACTTTGCTAAATGTTAAATTTGAAGCTTGGAGCGAGTGTTTCCACTCCTAGGTAAAGCATGAAGTAAAATTTCGAGTTTATAAGAGCCTGAAAATTTGGTTTGGCCGCGTAGCGCGAAGCGCGGAGCGGCCAAACCAAATTTTCAGGCTTTTCTAAACTCGAAATTTTACTTCATGCGCCACGCGTATACAACACTGATTTCAACTGAAGTTCCAAATAAACCGGTACATTTTATAAACATTGATTTCGTCTAACCAAATCTTGCTCTTTTGAAACTTGGGCAATTTGCATCGGGATATGTAAGTATACTCAGGGACGTAGCCATGGGGGAAGATCGTTTGGACGCATTAATGATTTTGAAAACAGAATCTGATATTACTGATAATATTGAATTATCAAATATTGTGAACTCCTGGGCTAAACTAGAGCATAGGCGAGTTATAATAATCTAATTCAAATTGTAAAACTCCATGTTTTATTAGGTATTGGTTAAATGTAATTATGTACATATGTTATAAAATATATTAGGAAGTACAAAGAGTTATATTATTGGATAATAAATTAAGCTTAATTTATATAAATCAATGTACCACGTTATATTAATTTGTTAAAATAATATAAAAATAGACATTTTTATTTTAATTTTGAAGCTGGAAAATTATAGGTGTTCCCCCCCCAAAGTTAAGGCTTCGCTACGCCCCTGAGTATACTTAAACGAAAAGATCCCTAATGATTAACCCATTAAGCGCCATTGATGCTTACACGCAACTCACTGAGCGAATCCATTTACGTAATGTTTAAACATTTAAACAACGTTTAATGTTGCTACAATGTTGATATAACGTTATTTGTTTATTTTTTGCTTAGTGGGAATATTATAAATGTTTTGTTAGTTAAATTACTAAATAAGTTTATTTGATATATTATATTATTTGACCTGGCTTGAAAATGTATGAAGGAAACTGTAAATATTTTGTTATTTCGGTTAATACTCATTTAAAAAAAAGTGTTCAGTGTATTTCCAACTTCACAATATTTCAGTGTTTTATACGCGTGGCGCATGAAGTAAAATTTCGAGTTTAGAAAAGCCCAGAAAATTTGTCTCGGGTCGCTGCGCGACCCTCGACAAATTTTCACGGGGCTTTTCTAAACTCGAAATTTTACTTCATGCTTAGTCTGGGAGTGGAAACACTCGTTCTTAACTTGATATTTAAAACAAAATCAACGATGCCTGAAAATGTACAGCGTATACATTATGTATATTTAAAATAAAAATTCACAGTATGTATGTAATACAATCAGACATTCAGAGAAATCATAAATAGAAGTGCAGAATTATACCAAAAATCAACTTTTAGAGTTAACTCTATAATTGCTCGGTCGTTAATTGGCTAAGAAAATAAATTTGAAATCAAGTAAATCAACTTTTTACTAAGAAAAAAACATCTAGCAATATTTTTTAGTTTTCAGAAAATAAATTTGAAATAAAGTAAATCAACTTTTTACTAAGAAAAAAACATCTAGCAATATTTTTTAGTTTTCAGAAAATAAATTTGAAATAAAGTAAATCAACTTTTTACTAAGAAAAAAACATTTAGCAATATTTTTCAGTTTTCAGAAAATAAATTTGAAATAAAGTAAATCAACTTTTTACTAAGAACATCTAGCAATATTTTTCACTTTTCACTGATACAACTACTTTTAGCCCAACTAAAAACACATGAGGGGAAAACTAGTACAAAGTGCATGAACCGAAGAAGAACAGAAACAACAAATTTTCGTTCAGTGTATTTTTATTTTATTTTATGTTGATGGAAATTAATGTTGAGAAATTACTGTTGTATCTGTACACCTCTACTCCCTTTCTATCTGTACGTTCTTATTCTCTATGTTCTGTCTTCCTCTCAGCTGTTTGATAGATGAATTGGCAGCTGGAGGGTAAGTATGAAATGAACTTTATTTTCATTAAGGACTTAAGAGTAAAGGGAATGCGTGTATATATATTTCTGTCGTCTCGTGTGTATAACAAACTTTATAAACGTCGTGTGTATTTCCGTTTCCATTCTACCCATTCTCATTATTTTATTTTATTTGTGAGTATTTTATATTTTATTTATATACATGATATTTTTTGTACTTTTACTGATATTATTGTGCAAAATATTACAAGTAATTGATAAAACAACATTACTTATCAACTTCTAAAAACTATTTAAATAAGAGATAATCGACGGCTATCTAAACGTAAAAAATGGCATATTGTCGTCTTTTAACTACATCCTTATTTACCTACTGAACACACACATTTAAGTAATGTTTCATCAATATTAAAATAACGTTTAATGTTGATGTAACTTTATTTGTTTGTTTTTTGCCCAGTGGGTAGGGACAAAATATTTTTTTTAAATCAGTACACTTTAAGGAAAGTAAAAACTTCGCGCTTGTCTCAATAAAATGTTTTCTACTTTTACCGTTATTTCATAATAAAATATCAAACATTGGTAAAGCAACTTAACCACGTCTAAAGTTCGATTTTTTTCTGCAATATCTACAAAAAAATATTATAAAACTAAATCAGTCGCATTGTAAAGGGTTCTTTTGCGAAGATTTGTATTTTCTCCATTTATTTCTATCGTACAATAAAAATAAAGTCATTGGAATGTCGCACGATATTGAATATTCCGAAATTTTGAAAAAGTTTTCGCGCGACATCCTATTCATGGGCGTCCGCAGATTTTTTTTCAGGGGGGGGACAAAATACTATAGTTTGTTTGAATTTTATTTATTATTTATTTATTTATTCTCTCACGGGAAACCCCTTTTACAAAGAATATGTACAAAATAATAACAATTATATTTAAAATATAGTAGTAATTCTTCACAATCTGACCCACTTTTCTCTGGATGGTGTAATTCGATATCCAAATCGTTTAAAAACTACCAGTCTATGTGGAATCTCTCTTAAAATACGCAATGTGCGCGTATACCAGATACCACAAACATGTAGCCTATTATTATTAATTATTTTTAATAATTATTTGTGAGCTATCTACTAAAGGTATGGTAATTTCAAATGCAGGTATTGTTTATTTAAACGCTGCCCCTTATGTGGTAAAGAGCCTGTACAGTAGTTCGTTTACAGGCTGTATATAAAAAGCAATATAACAGAAGGGTTCGTTTGTTTTGTCTTGCTTACCATTGAGATTTCGTAAACAATTATAGATTAGAAGATGGTTAAAATTAACAAAAGTTTTCAGCTTTAATACAAAATAAAACGGTATTAACAAATGTCACCTAGCTTCACACACAATTACCATTTTACTATAGGCTAGTTAAATAGAATGACAACGATCTGAAATTTGTCGTTACAAATTTATTCTAAATAATATCTACAGAACATAACAAAATTGACCAATTTTTAACAGGGTGTCCAATTTTCAAGATACGACATCCAAGTTTTCACAAATTTAAATTGTTTATATTTTAATTTATGTTCTGTTTTGTTTATTAGTATTCATTTAGTGTATCTGTTTATAAACAAACCCTGTAATTTTGGACGATTGTAAACCTGCATAGGTTTTTTTAACAAGAAAGTTCCATTTCTCTTACAGCAATAATATTAGATTTTAAGCCCATCGAAATGGCAGGAAATTTGAGTTAAAAATTATATCTCGCATGTCAAATTAAATGGTAATTGTCTCATAAAATGGAACACTCTGTATAAAATTTGGCAATTTATTGCTATTTTATCACCTATTACCATTACGTTTATTTCCTGATTACTGGTTGTCTTTAATTCTTTTTATATTAATTTAAATCTTGCTTTTTATTTTAAAATTATAACTCTAGTCTCGTCATTATACAGGGCTTTCATTAATTCCCGAACCCCACGTGACTAAATTTTAAATTGCCGCGTAAATTATTGTATTTGTACGTTGGAGGCTTTGAAAAAAGTAACCAAACGTTACTAAAGTCAAATTTGACATAAACGTTTATGCGCGGTGCATCGTTAAACCAACCTTTGAGATCTTACAAGATTCGCCCGGAATTTTCAGGTAAGCAAAAATTGTTTATTTATTCTGAAACATTGAGTTTTATTTCTATTTATTTTGCAGAGTCAATTTGCTAGGATAAGCAAATACTGCGAAAATGGTATTTACAGCGAAAAAATTAATAAAAATTAGTTACATTTTTGAAGATGAGCCTATTTTTTTAATCATTTTAAATATAATATTTTCAGTCGTCATAAAAATACGCCGGCGAATAAATATTTTTAAATCTAGGGAATTTTTGTGTGAGCCATACCACCTTGTACATTTGGTTGCCTATTATTTTTGTCACGTGGGGTTCGGGAATTAATGAAAGCCCGGTACAAATTTACTGTATATATATAAATATTTATTATTGCTTGCTCCATTTTGCCAATGCTATTTTTTATGGCAAATGTAAAACTTGTACGAGTTAATTACTTGAACAAACTATGTCAAAATTTATGGAAATTTACTAGGATATTTTATGATTTTTACACATGTTCGAAGAGCAATATTTACCTAATATCGACACAAAATTTCACACGGATATTCCAAAACATTATCAAGATATTTCCGAAAAATCGCATAAAATCTATTTTTACGTTCAATTGAAAATAACTTGAAAACTATTGATAGGGTATTATCATATTTTAACGCATTTTTAAAGAGCAATGTTTACTTGATATCCACACAAAATTTTACACGGATATTCGAAATAAATTATCAAAATATGAATATTTGAAATGTTCATCTTACCAAAAAATCGCATAAAATTAATCTATTTTTACGTTCAAGTTATTTCCAACTTAAAAACTATCGACAGCGTATTGTTGATTTTTACACATTTTCAAAGAGCAATATTTACCTAATCACGGTATGAATCTTTGAAATATTCTTCTTTCCGAAAAATCGCATAAAATTAATCTATTTTTAGGTTTAATCGGAAATAACTTAAAAATTATTAATAACACCTTTTGAGATTTTTACACATTTTCAAATAGCAAGATTTATCTAATATCTACACAAAATTTCACACCGATATTCAAAAAACTTATCAAGATATCAATCTTTGAAATGTTCATCTTCTTAAAAAATCGCATAAAATCAACCTATTTTTATGTTCAATTGGAAATAACTCAAAAACCATTGATAGGATATTTTCATATTTTTACATATTTTCAAAGAGCAATGTTAACTAAACTTCCACACAAAATTTCACACTTATATTCTAAAAAATTATCAAGATATGATTTTTTAAATGTTTGTCTTCCCGAAAAATCGCATAAAATTAATCTGTAGGAAATAAAACACGATCGTTTGAGAATTTTCACAGTTTTTAATGTCGAACACTGCCACAATTGTTTCACCACACAGTGGCTTCATCAGGCAGATGAGTAGAATTTGAGTGGAATTTCACCAAGTTACAGCCTCATCTATCCAATAAAATTAATCTGTTTTACGTTCAATTGGAAATAACTTAAAAACTATTGTTAGGGTATTTTCATATTTATACAATTTTTCAAAGAGCAATACTTTTTTAATATTTATAGAAAATTCCACACGGATATTCAAAAACTTATCAAGATATGAATCTTTGAAATGTTCATCTTTCCAAAAAATCACACAAAATGAATCTATGTTGACGTTCAATTGGAAATAACACAAAAACTATTAATAGAGTATTTTCAAATTTGTATACATTTTCAAAGAGCAATGTTTATTGAATATTCACACAAAATTTCACACATATATTCAAAAAACTTATCAAGATATGAATCCTTGAAACATTCATCTTTCCAAAAAATTGCATAAAATTAATCTATGTTACGTTCAATTGGAAATAACTCAAAAACTATTGATAGCGTATTTTCATATTTTTACACATTTTCAAACAGCAATGCTTACTTAATATCCACACAAAATTTTACACGGATATTTAAAAAACTTATCAAGATATGAATCTTCAAAATGTTTATCTTTCCAAAAAATTGCATAAAATTAATTTATTGTACGTTTAATTGAAAATAACTCATAACTATTAATAGGGTATTTTCAGATTTTAACACATTTCCAAAGAACAATGCTTTCTTAATATTTATACAAAATTTCACACAGATATTCAAAAAACTTACCAAGATATGAATCTTTGAAATGTTCATCTTTCCAAAAAATCGCACAAAATGAATCTATTTTTACGTTTAATTGGAAATAACTCAAAAACTATTTAAAGGTATTTTCAAATGTTTACACATTTTTAAAGATCAATGTACTCAGTATCCACACAAAATTTCACACATATATTCAAAAAACTTATCAAGGTATAAATCTTTAAAACTTTCATCTTTCCAAATAATTGCATAAAATTAATCTATGTTACGTTCAATTGAAAATAACTGAAAAACTATTGATAGGGTATTTTCAGATTTTAACACATTTTAAAAGAGCAATACTTACTTAATATCCACACAAAACTTTACACGGATATTTGAAAAACTTATCAAGATATGAATCTTTAAAATGTTCATCTTTCCAAAAAATCGCATAAAATGAATCCATTTTACGTTCACCTGGAAATAGCTCAAAAACTATTAATAGGGTATTTTCAGATTTTAACACATTTTGAAAGAGCAATACTTACTTAATATCCACACAAAATTTTACACGGATATTTGAAAAACTTATCAAGATATGAATCTTTAAAATGTTCATCTTTCCAAAAAATCGCATAAAATGAATCCATTTTACGTTCACCTGGAAATAATTTAAAAACTATTAATAGGGTATTTTCAGATTTTTACAGATTTTCAAAGAGCAATGTTTACTTAATATCCACACAAAATTTCACACGGATATTAAAAAAACTTATTAGGATATAATTCTTTGAAATGTTCATATTTCCAAAAAAGCGCATAAAATTAATTTATTTCTACGTTTAATTGAAATAATTTTCAAAATATGATTTGTCTTTTGTAATTCTTAAAACTGTATTATTAATTTTTAATTCTTTTGACTATCCTAAAACCAAACCAATGTGATGCAGCGCTATCCAAATTTGTAAAATGATGTTTTTGACATGTGCAACTATTTTTAGATAAGATTAATTCGCGGCTTGTTAGGTTAGGTTTGGCAGTTTGAAACTGGAACGAGTGTTTTCCACTCCCAGGCTAAGCATGAAGTAAAATTTCAGGCTTCATGCGCCATGCGTATACATCACTGATTTATTGTAAAGTTTCAAATCACACACACACACACACACACACACATACATCAACTTGAGTTACAATAACAGAAAACCAGATTTATACGTATTCAAGATTTACGTGTTAATAACGAAATCATTATTTTACAAGATAATGCAGTTTTTACATTTGGATGTGAAACACAAAACACACACAAAACTTCCATAGGTTTCCATGAATTCAAATTATTTACGTAATTATCATAACTTATAATAATATTATTAGTGCTTTATTCGTCAATTTAATTTGATCTTCACGTAACTCAATTTGTAATGATATATTTATTAGTTATAATAATAATATTTGTTTACAAAATGTAACTAACTTAAGGGGGTATTACCACTAGGATAGTGTTTTTTTTTACGGTTTTTTAGAATTATTTTTTTTTTTTGGGTAAATTTAATACATGCGATCTTGCTGTTTCTTGCAACTTGTTTATAGATTCATGAACTATAAAAATACAAATAAAAATACAAATAAATTGTTAAATGTTATACAGCGTATTCCATTTTATGATTTCCAACTTAAATTTCCTGCACTACAAAAAGAAATTTTGTCGATTTTCACTTTTTCTCTATATCTCGAAAAACGTTACGATAGATGACATTTTTAACGCAATTTTATTTTGAATTCAAAATGGAATCTTTTGTCTAATTCAATCGTCTTTATATCTCTAATAGTTTATGAAATATCATTGGTAAGCACAGTAAAACAAATGAACGGTATTTATAAACAAATGGGAAATCAGAATACCAGGGTAGGCAAGTGCCCCGCCTTGCCCATATGTGCGAGCGCCCATGATCCTAGTGCCATTATTTTGGTAAATGTATGAATGAAAAGATCACAAATCATTGCAAAGCAATCTTTTACAAAATGAATGAATTTGTTCTTTTACTATATGTTGTAGATATTGTAAAACAAACATGTCACTTAAGACGTTATAATGCTAATTTAGCGATGTTAAATATTTTTTTATCAAATAACCGTGAATGTAGGAAACATTTGAATGAAATGATTAGAAAGTTTCCATAAAATGTCGTAGTTAAAACAACAATATACTGAATTTTATACGTTTAGATGGCGGTCGACTTTACCTCGAATTTGGTGAAGTTTGACAATGTAACTTCTAATATGAATAGAATCTATTGTTTTTATTAAACATCTTGATAAATTGAAGGGTTTTCGAAGTTAATAGGCTGTCCTAATCAATTAGTCAACATTGCTTAGAACAGCCTATTAACTTCGAAAACCCTTCAATTTATCAAGATGTTTAATAAAAAATAACTTGTAATATCTATGCAAAAAGGTTTGTATACAAAATGAAGTTTGCATGATTTTAATCAAAACATATTTTCTCCGAAAACAACTAAAATTATCCGGAAACCCAACGCATATTGGAGAAATTACAAAGTGGAGAATAATTTAAAAGGATCCAACAACAATCTATAATAAACGATTTATTTCCAAAATATGTTTTGACTTAGTAGTTGATTCAAACAAGTCCACCACTTTCAAAAAAGGAAACACAAATCCCTAATTTCTGTAGGTACATCGGAGAAATCCACTGGGACAGACGCCGCACCAGCAAAATCCAGCAAACCCAACCAATGGCGAATCCAATCATCACCGTAACAGAACACACCCCAACCCCATCTCCGGATTTTCTGAGAAGACAGGTACCCGTTTAGTTAGATTTCACCCTTTCCCCCTTTTTTACAAATTTTGATCAGTTGTTTTTGGTTCAGTGGTACTCCATTTAAGCAAATGTTTCTAGGGGTCAATTGATAGTCAGCTTGATGCAATCAGCCTTTCTGGAGGAGCCAAATTGGGTGCCTGGCAGGAGAGAAAATCCAGTTTGACTAGGTCTCAAACTGATTCGAATATTACGTACGCTGGAGAGGATATTCCTGAAGCACCTGGGTCGTTTTGTTATATCACGAAGGAAGGGGATATTGATCTACAAGTTGTTCTTAAGGTATGTCGTTTTGGTGAAGGAATTCTATCTAACAAGTGTCTCTAAACTGTCGGCATCTCAGTTGTTTGGAAAAACAAATTACATGTGTGTAGGTTAAGTCATACGAATTGGTGAATCTCGGAAACTTTAAATACATTTAATTATATAGAGAGTTTTATGTAACACCGAAAATTTTCAATACTAATTTTCATACAATGATTCTTTTTAATTATATATATTGTGCATTTTCCGGCACTCGGTTTATTAAAAGAATTCAATTTGAAGCTTTAAACGACAGTTTTCCACCCACAGGCTAAGCATGAAGTAAAATTTTGAGTTTAGAAAAGCCTGAAAATTTGGATTTGCCGGGCGGAGCGAAGCGAGCCCGGCAAATCCAAATTTTCAGGCTTTTCTAAACTCGAAATTTTACTTCATGCGCCACCGGTACTCAACACTGATTCAATGTGAAGTTTAGAGGTGCATTTTAAACTTCGTAATATGTCAGTGTTTTGTAACGGTGGCGCATGAAGTAAAATTTCGAGTTTAGAAAAGCCTAAAAATTTGGTTTGGCCGCTCCGCGCTTCGCGCTACGCGACTAAACCAAATTTTCAGGCTTTTCTAAACTCAAAATTTTACTTCATGCTTAGTCTGGGAGTGGAAAACACTCGTTTTAAGTTTCAAATTGAACTCTTTTAAAAAAACAACGGTTATCTAAAGAATTACAGCACATACGCTGTAATTGGGATGTGTATACTGGAAAGAAAAACTCTCTGTATGTACAATTTGTACTGAAATATGTTAAGGCGTTGATTGCAATTGATTGGCTATAATTTGTATTGGTCATATAGGCAATCCAATTAACACACAACCTAAAAATTAAAGGTGTCAAATCGTATTGAATGCTTTGTTGTGACAAATCGAACATATTTATAAAAATTAACGTTGAAAATGTTCGGTGTTACATAAAACTCTCTGTATGTCATTGGGTAGTGTCACATTACGACGCGCGACGTATGTTTCTAAAGTCAGAACCTACTAGGATGCTGACAGTTTATAGACACTCGTAATATAATTTCCATGTGTTTTAAGTTAGGTCAACGTAGGCTTTTTTACATTTATAAAGCACCATAAGCATAAGACTTCTGGCCTGTTTTCATGTGGAAACAATATCTGCAAAATACTTTCCCTTAGTACCTCAACTCGCGTAAGGTACTAAGGGAAAGTATTTTGCAGATATTGTTTTTTTTTTCAGGTAGAGCTTTTCAAAATTAACTCGATTTATGTATTTTCAATTTTTTTAGATATTTCCTTCATCAAGTCATACAAATATTTTTTCAAAAAAGGTACTCATCCAAACTTCAGAATTATCTTAATACTTCTATAATTGTAAAAAACGAAATGATGGCTCATTGAAAATTCAGAATCCTCTAAATATTTCTCCAATATAAAATAAGAACCATCAATTCCCAGGCTTGAGAATTATCTACATTTTTCATCAGTATTTAAAGATTTTAAGATTTAGAATCATCTAAATATTTCTCCAACACCCAAACTTCAAAATTATTCAAATTTTTCTTCAATATTGAAAGAATTTTAGATTCAGAATCAACTAACTATGTCTCCAACATTCAAAGAAAGAACCATCACTCACATAAACTTTAGAATTATCTAAATTTGTTCTCAATATTGAAAGAAAAAACTATCACTCCTTCAAAACTCAAGATTATCTTTAACATTTATAGAAAATAATCACTCATCGAGTAGCATTTTTTTCTTCAATATTAATAGATTTTAAAGTTTATAATTAGCTAAATATTTATCCAACATTTAAAAAATGAACCATCAGTCGCCCAAAGTTGAGAATTAGCAAACATTTTTTTAATATTCATAGATTTCAATATATTCAGAACATCTAAATATTTTTCCAATATCTAAACAGACGGTTCTTTTATTAGATATTAGGGAAATATTTAGATGATATTGAATAAATTAAAATCTTTGAATGTTGAAAAAATATTTAGCTAATTCTTACCCAAACTTCAGAATTATCGAAATATTTCTTCAATATTAAAAAAAACTATCACTCTTCCAAAATTTTATGTTGAAACCTTAAAAGTGCGATTCTTTTCGCAACCTACAAGTTAGTCTTACAAAGACTATATCAAACACTCATTGAAACAACTACTTCCGGAGCTAATACCCCGACGGACACTGAATTATACAAGTGTTTGCTGTTACATACAGTAACCTACTGCAAATGTAACAACTTGGGTCAAATTATTCAGGCCATCTATAGACGCCTTTCGAGATTTATGTCTCTTCATTATAGCTTTGCCATTCCCTCTAAACAATTTGACACCTTAGACTGGCGGTCACGTTACCGTTCAAACGAGTATAAATGAAATTGCCAATTCTTGGTTGCAGAATACTTCAAACATTAAAAGTGCGATTCTTTTCGCAATCTACAACAAGTTAGTCTTACAAAGACTATATCAAATACTCATTGAAACAACTACTTCCCGGGCTAATACCCCGACGGACATTGAATTATACAAGTGTTTGCTGTTACATACAGTAACCTACTGCAAATGTAACAATTTGGGTCAAATTATTCAGGCCATCTATAGACGCGTTTCTAGATTTATTTCTCATGAGTATAGCTTTGCCATTCCCTCCAAACAATTTAATATAATATCCAACATTTCAAGGAAAAAAATATCACTTATCGAGTTGCATTTTCATATCAAAGTCAGTGATGTATTTCCAATTTTCTTTCCTTTTTCAGGGTGTACATTCTGCTGTACTAAGGGATCACAACTGTTGCACGCTGAGGGTGTTAGAAGTGATCCTAAATCTAGTGGAGTTGTTGATGGACATGGGGGTGCTGAAACAGTTCCTCAGGGATGAAGCTCTCTCGGCACAAACGGTGACTCCGACAACTGAAGGTGGTTCCAAAACTCAAAAACCTGCTACGAGTACCACGGCCAGTTCTTCGCAAGTACCTGATAACGAGATGAAAGTCAAGACCACGACATCACATAAACTAATTATGAACATCATCGTCAGGTAATTCTCCAAAGAAACTAAAAGTTTAAGCATAACTAGTTGAGTTCATTTCTCAGTATATTCTAATCAGTGTCTAAAGTTTTACAGTACAAAAGACACAGAAAAGTTTAAAACTTTAGATAATCATTAAAATTATAAATTTCAGAAAGACAACTTACCAAAATATTGGTATTTTTAAAATGTATTTATTATATAATTAAGATTATTTATTTTCTACATAAGTACATCTTCGTACCTGTCGTCATACTCTAGATCATTTCCCAAACTGCCTGGCTACGACCCGTCGTATTCATGGATTGAGTTTCTAAAAATTGGAAAAAAGTTTGGGAATCCCTGATCTAGATACCTTTAAATAAACGTAATTTCAATTTAAATAAAATCAGGGTCTTGAAGCATCTTGGATGTCCTCATGGTTGCACTAAAGGACAACGAGGACACTTTAGACAATCATTAAAATTATGGATTTCAGAAAGACAACTTACCAAAATATTGGTATTTTTAAAATATATTTATTATTTAATTAAGATTATTTATTTTCTACATAAGTACATCTTCGTACCTGTCGTCATACTCTAGATCAGCATTTCCCAAACTGCCTGGCTACGACCCGTCGTATTCATGGATTGAGTTTCTAAAAATTGGAAAAAAGTTTGGGAATCCCTGATCTAGATACCTTTAAATAAACGTAATTTCAATTTAAATAAAATCAGGGTCTTGAAGCATCTTGGATGTCCTCATGGTTGCACTGAAGGACAACGAGGACACTTTAGACAATCATTAAAATTATAGATTTCAGAAAGACAACTTACCAAAATATTGGTATTTTTAAAATATATTTATTATTTAATTAAGATTATTTATTTTCTACATAAGTACATCTTCGTACCTGTCGTCATACTCTAGATCAGCATTTCCCAAACTGCCTGGCTACGACCCGTCGTATTCATGGATTGGGTTTCTAAAAATTGGAAAAAAAGTTTGGGAATCCCTGATCTAGATACCTTTAAATAAACGTAATTTCAATTAAAATAAATCAGGGTCTTGAAGCATCTTGGATGTCCTCATGGTTGCACTGAAGGACAACGAGGACACTTTAGACAATCATTAAAATTATAGATTTCAGAAAGACAACTTACCAAAATATTGGTATTTTTAAAAAATATTTATTATTTAATTAAGATTATTTATTTTCTATATAAGTACATCTTCGTACCTGTCGTCATACTCTAGATCAGCATTTCCCAAACTGCCTGGCTACGACCCGTCGTATTCATGGATTGGGTTTCTAAAAATTGGAAAAAAAGTTTGGGAATCCCTGATCTAGATACCTTTAAATAAACGTAATTTTAATTTAAATAAAATCAGGGTCTTGAAGCATCTTGGATGTCCTCATGGTTGCACTGAAGGACAACGAGGACCTGCTGCAGAGTTTCTCCGCACGCAGTGTCAGAATATTTTGGCAAAACTAAGCAGAGCCAGTACTAAACAATTCACGCATTTTCTAAGAGACTACGTTCGATATCAAACAATCGGTGACATTATGGAACTTTTCCACGCTTACGTTGGCTACTGCATTGATCCTAGCTCATTATTGTCACCATTGAGTAAGTCACCTTTAATCAGTATTAATTACATAAATTACTACAAATATACACTATCTACACCTTCATAACAAAGAATACAGACTGTTTAAAAATAAAACAAATTAGTACAAACCAAAGAACATTTCATTGCTCGTTTTAGAAGGTCGCTTCGCTTCGCTACGCGATCAATCCAAATTTTCATACTTTTCTAAACTCGAAGTTTAATTCATGCTTAACCAAGGATTGGATACACTCGTTAGTAGCTTCAAATTGAAATCAAAAAGAAACAACGAATTGTACAGCGTAAACATCGGCATATGTAAACGGTTTTCCAATAAGAGGTTTCATTTTGAATAACCCGCTATCTGGGCAGCTGTCACTTTTGCAGCTGTCATCTTTTCACACTTGACAAGTGAAAACTATGCCATTAGTAAAAATGCAACGATACGCGCTTTAACAACGCATTGAAATTATTAAAATTCACTACAGAAATGGTGAAAATTTTACAGTAACAGTTCGCCAAACTAAAGCACTTTTGGGTCGTCGTGAAGCACTTTTCCGGCCAGCAATAGTAAAACTGGTTAAAAAATTTGAGCTGTTGGGACAACTTAATGATGTGAAGAATCGAAACCGTGTGCGTCGCTCAAGAACAATAAAGAATATTGCTGCTGTAGCCAATAGTGTTAACGAAAACCTAGGTTTGTCGATTCCGCGTCGATTTTTGGAGTTAGAGATTCCAAAAACGACATTACACCGTATTTTGCATAAAGATTTAGGTTTGAAGGCTTTTAAAGTTCAGTTAACATAAGAACTCAAGCCGGTCGATCAACAGCAACGTCGTATCTTTGCTGACTGGGTCCTTGAAATGCATCAAATGATCCGGATTTTCATCGAAAAATCATCTTCAGTGATGAGGCCTATTTTCACCTGGGAGGCTACGTGAATAAGCAGAATTGCCGGATTTGGGGCTCGGAAAATCCAAGAATGCTTATTGAAAAGCCTCTCCATCCTCAACGTGTCACTGTTTGGTGCGGTTTTTGGGCTGTGGGTGTAATTGGACCTTGCTTATTCGCAAATGAGGCTGGTGCAACTGTTACGGGGAATGGATTGCGCTATCGCTATATGATTAATGATTTTTTATGGCCGGAATTGGAAGATATTGATGTGGACGACGTTTATTTTCAACAAGATGGCGCTACGTCTCCTGGCCATATTATTTCGCAAAGAGGTGATCATCATTGGCCTCCGAGATCTTGTGACTTGACACCTTTAGACTTTTTTCTTTGGGGCTACGTGAAAGGTAAGATCTATGCCAATGCTCCACAATCGATTCAAGACCTTATAGATGGAATTCGTGAAGTTATCGAGGCCGCAAATGTGCGAATTGGTCATGGAAAATTTCATGAAAAGGATATGGTGCTGCAACCATAGTCGTGGCGGCCATTTGGCTGATATTGTTTTCCATCGTTAATGGCATACCTTTCTCTTTACAATGAAATAAATATCCATTGATTTCTCTTAAAATATACTCTTTTTTTCTAAATATCAAAATAAAACATCTTATTGGAAAACTCTTTATACTTAAAAGACAAATTTTCTGTATGCACTGTTACCCAAGGCAACTTATTTAATTTCTATCTAATCAACTTTATTTAATTTCTATCTAATCTAATCTGGATTTTGAAATCTAACTTGACTTATCTAACTACTCATCACCTAAGTTAGGTTTGGTTAGATGTTAGTCACCCAATTTAGGTTAGGAGGTATCACCTAACCTAAATTTAGTGACTAACATCTAACCAAACCTAACTTAGGTGATGAGTAGTTAGATAAGTTGGACTTGCTGTAACTCGATTCAACGTTTTATTTTTACTTTTAGATACAACTCTTGCTTAATGTTTATAAGAACAAAGCATTCCAGTTTTATTATTGAATGCTAGAAATATCAACGATATCCATTCAACACGAAATGCGTACATTTTTTCTCTTGAAACCCTATAGTATTTTTTTAAATAATACTAAAGTCAACCCCAAAGAGTATTCTCTGTTATGATGTAGTGTATTTGTGGTTAAATTAGAAGTTGCAATCATTCTCATCTAACACTCAACCAAAAAAAAAGTCGTATAGCTATTCTGTATATTATACTATCACCATCTATACTTCTCCACACTTTCACTTGTTTGTATACTCTGCTGTGCTCCATCCGGCGCTGGTCTTAAACTCCCATTTTTTCGTCTTTTGAATCGTAAAGTCACCTCAAACCTTTTCAATTTTGTAGCGCTGTAGTTTTAATTAAGAAACTTTGAATCTTGGCTCTTGTTTAGCTTGTCAGTGTCTGAATATAATTTGTTGATGTGTGTTTTTCATTTAACCCTTAGAAGTCCCTTGTCCAGATATTTCAAATTTTAAAATTAACGTACTAGTTTGGAAAAAGAACCTTTTGGAGTTATTGAAACTTAATTTTCTATGTGTATTAACTCATCTATTTCATAAAATCCTTATGCATAAGACAGTAGTGGAATCGATTACTCCCTCTGTCCCAAATTAGTCGTCACATTTGTTGTCTAAATCTTGTCTCAAATTAGTTCACATTTCGAAAAAATTACAAATAAAATTTGGCATACAAAAGTAGGTAAATTGAAAACTGGAATTATATTGTTTAACTAATTTCACAAGCATTTTGATTTCATGCTCGTAATTATGGATAATTATTATACTTCTATGAAGGTAATTCTAAGCTGCTACAAATTAAGTATTATCAAGACAAATTTTGGTTGTTAAAATAGCGCCAGGGTTACATTTAATCTAATAATTTGTATTAAAAATTTGGGTTTTCCACTCCCAGACTAAGTATGAAGTAAAATTTCGAGTTTAGAAAAGCCCCGTGAAAATTTGTCGAGGGTCGCGCAGCGACCCTCGACAAATTTTCACGGGGCTTTTCTAAACTCGAAATTTTACTTCATGCGCCACGCGTATAAAACACTGATTTCAAGTGAGGTTTAAATATACATACATTCGACAATATTTTAGTGTTATATACGTGTGGCGCATGAAGTCGCGCAGCGACCGGAGACAAATTTTCTGGGCTTTTCGAAACTCGAAATTTTACTTCATGCGCCACGCATTTAAAACACTAAAATATTGACAAATGTATGTATATTTAAACCTCACTTAAAATCAGTGTTTTATACGCGTGGCGCATGAAGTAAAATTTCGAGTTTAGAAAAGCCCAGAAAATTTGTCGAGGGTCGCTGCGCGACCCTCGACAAATTTTCACGGGGCTTTTCTAAACTCGAAATTTTACTTCATGCTTAGTTTGGGAGTAGAAAACACTTGTTTAAAGCTTCAAATTGAACTCTTTTAAAAACACAACGAATATCTAAAGATAATTATAATTCAGCTTCTTTTCTTCAAATCTTTAGATATTCATTGTTTTTTAAATCTTTATATCTTTAAATCTTTAGATATTCGTTGTTTTTTTTAAAAAGAGTTCAATTTGAAGCTTCTAGCGAGTGTTTTCCACTCCCAGACTAAGCATGAAGTAAAATTTCGAGTTTAGAAAAGCCCCGTGAAAATTTGTCGAGGGTCGCGCAGCGACCCGAGACAAATTTTCTGGGCTTTTCTAAACTCGAAATTTTACTTCATGCGCCACGCGTATAAAACACTGATTTCAAGTGAGGTTTAAACATACATACATTTGACAATATTTTAGTGTTATATACGTGTGGCGCATGAAGTAAAATTTCAAGTTTAGAACAGCCCAGAAAATTTAGCTCGGGTCGCTGCGCGACCCTCGACAAATTTTCACGGGGCTTTTCTAAACTCGAAATTTTACTTCATGCTTAGTTTGGGAGTAGGAAACACTTGTTTAAAGCTTCAAATTGAACGCTTTTAAAAACACAACGAATATCTAAAGATAATTATAATTCAGCTTCTTTTCTTCAAATCTTGAGATATTCGTTGTTTTTTAAATCTTTATATTTTTAAATCTTTAGATATTCGTTGTTTTTTAAAAAGAGTTCAATTTGAAGCTTCTAACGAGTGTTTTCCACTCCCAGACTAAGCATGAAGTAAAATTTCGAGTTTAGAAAAGCCTCGTGAAAATTTGTCGAGGGTCGCGCAGCGACCCGAGACAAATTTTCTGGGCTTTTCTAAACTCGAAATTTTACTTCATGCGCCACGCGTATAAAACACTGATTTCAAGTGAGGTTTAAATATACATACATTTGACAATATTTTAGTGTTTTAAATGCGTGGCGCATGAAGTAAAATTTCGAGTTTAGAAAAGCCCAGAAAATTTGTCTCGGGTCGCTGCGCGACCCTCGACAAATTTTCACGGGGCTTTTCTAAACTCGAAATTTTACTTCATGCTTAGTCTGGGAGTGGAAACACTCGTTAGAAGCTTAAAATTGAACTCGCGAATGTTTAATGTTTTTCCGTATTGGTTCTTCTTCTTATTCTTATTCTTATTATTATTATTATTATTATTATTATTATTATTAATGCTATAATACTTTATAATAATAGAGTATTTAATTGTTTAGAATATTACTTCCAGCATTAAATTGTATTTGCCAATAATCAGCAGAAAAATGCGACCACTAATTTGGGACAGAGGGTGTATTTCTTAACTTATGATTTTGTTTCGTATCAATGATTTTGTGCGTGTGTGTTACTTATTTATTTTGTTTGTTTTTGTTTTATTACCTTTATATCTATCTAAGAATAAGATTTTGTAGCAAAAAAAATAACTAACTAGAGTCATTGAATTCAAAGTATAGTTCGTGACGAATTTGTTGATATTTCTTATCAGACCAGAAGCGGGGTTCTAGCAAGTCACCAGACATAGTTACGCAAAGTGGTTATGCCACAAACTTTGGCACAGGCCTAGGTGGTGGCGGTATCCGGGGCGTCGAGGGCCAGATCATCTCCAGCACCTTCAAGCCCTTGGTGACCAGGTTCGTGAACGCGGCAAAGGAGATCAAGGCGCCAGAAAATTTGGTAAGTGAATCAACAAGTACAATCCGCGAGATTGAACTCCATGGGGAATATTTAGATAACAAACAAACAAAAAATTGCAACACATTTTAAAAAACAATCGAAATTTAGGCAATTTATTGCGAAGTCCGGCAACTGATGACCTACATCAAGGAAGCCCATGGAAGCGTTTTCAGGAGGGTTGCTCTTAGCGCACTTCTAGACACAGCAGATAGACCTACTAAAAAAGAACCCAACATTCAAACTACAAGAGTCATTAGGTATGATCCAAAATATTTACTAAAAAAAAAAAAAAAGGCCTTTATTGGCATATCTCCACACTTTACATTACATTTACCTTTACATTAACTTATCTCATTACCCTCCCGTATCCCTCTTACCCTCCCTTCTCTTTTCCCTCTCCCTCCCCAGCTTTTCCAACGTCCTTACCCCGCTCCCATCCTCCCTCATCCACTCCACTACCCTTCTATTCCCTTTCGCTCCCAGCCACTCCTCTTTCACCCCCTCACATTTCTCCGCCAAGTATCCCCACGTATCCCTCCCCTGTCCACACAACACACACCTTCCATATTCTTCCCCCATCCATACTTTCCTTCCTCTCTCCTCCGATCCACACCTCGCCCTTGCCACAATTACCCTATCCTCTCTACCCCCATCCCTTCCTTATTAAATAATTGGACACCCTCCCATACAAAATATTTAGTATCAAACAATAATTTATTAAATAGAATTCGATTTTTTATGGTTTAACTAACGAGTGTCTATAAACTGTCAGCATCCCAGTAGGTTCTGACCTTCAGCGACAGCTCGCAGCCTAACTTCAGGGTAGGCCACAGCGCCAAGGCACATAAAATTTGAGGTTGGGATCGCGCTTTATAAATACAAGGAATTGCACAATAAAGTCACCTTTCAATTACGGATACATATTACCTCGGGTCTCTGGCCTACCCTGAAGTTAGGCTGCAAGCCGCTGCTGCTGACCGTAGAAACACGTCGTAATTAGACATATAATTAAATTTATTTGACGTTTCCGAGAATCACTGAATCGTATGACGTAATCCAAGATATGTAGTTTGTTTTTCAAAACAACCGAGATGCCGACAGTTTATAGACACTCGTTACATTACCCCATTAACGGCCAAGCAATTATAGAGCTAACTTTAAAAACTGATTTTAGCTAAAATTCTGGCCTTTTTTTATAATTTCTATGAATTACTTGTTATATTACATACTGGAAATGTTTCTTTTCAATATACATAAAGTATACGCTCTAAATTTTCAGTCACAAGTCGATTTTACAAAAGGGTTCAATTTAAAGTTTGGAATGAGTGTTTCCACTCCCAGATTAAGCATGAAGTAAATTTTGAGTTTAGAGAAGCCTGAATGTTTGGATTTGGACGCCAAGCGTCCAAATCCAAATTCAGGTTTTTCTAAACTCGAAATTTTACTTCATTCGCCACGCGTATAAAACACTGAGATATTGTGAAGTTAGAAATACACTTAAAATGTTTTTTTTAACTGATCAAAATATTTAAATAATAAAATATTTAAATTTTTCTTCACACATTTCTAAGTCAGGTCAAATAATATACTATGTTCAATAAAATACGAGGGGCGTTTGAAAAGTACGTGCAAAAATAAAAACTACTAACGTGTTTGGGGTAAACTTTTTTTTATTTTTCGACAGTCTCCTTTTAGGCTTATACACTTCGTCCAACGATGTTCTAGTTTGTTGATCCCTTCCGAATAATAGGATTTGTCCTTGTCTGCAAAATATCCATTAGTGCCTGCAATCACCTCCTCGTTTGAATAAAATCTTTGTCCCGCCAGCCATTTCTTCAAATTGGGGAACAAATAGTAGTCCGAGGGAGCCAAATCTGGAGAATAGGGGGGATGTGAAACGAGTTGGAATCCTATTTCCATTAATTTTGCGACCACAACTGATTAGGTGTGTGCTGGTGCATTGTCGTGATGGAAAAGGACTTTCTTGTGAGCCAATCGCGGGCGTTTTTCTTGCAGCTCAGTTTTCAAACAGTCCAATAACGATAAATAATATTTACCTGTAATAGTTTTACACTTTTCCAGATAGTCGATGAGGATTATCCCTTGCGAATCCCAAAAGACAGTCGCCATAACCTTTCCGACCGAAGGAACGGTCTTCGTCTTTTTTGGTGTAGATTCCCCCATTGGCAACCCATTGTTTAGATTGTAGTTTGGTCTCAGGAGTAAATGTATCCATGTTTCATCCACAGTGACGAAACGGCGCTTAAAGTCCTCCGAATTATTCTGGAACAGCTGCAAACCATCCTTGTAACACTTCACACGATTCCGTTTTTGGTCAAGCGTGAGCAATCGCGGCACCCATCTTGCGGATAGCTTTCTCATGTCCAAATGTTTATGCAAAATATTATGTACCCGTTCAGTCGAGATGCCCACAGCACTAGCAATCTCGCGCACCTTAACTCTTCTGTTATCCATCACCATATCATGGATTTTATCAATGATTTCTGGAGTCGTAACCTCCACAGGCCGTCCAGAACGTTCAGCGTCACTTGTGCCCATATGGCCAGTCCGAACATTTTGAAACCACTTTTAAACTGTTCTAATCGAAGGTGCAGAGTTACCATAATGTTTATCAAGCTTCTCTTTAGTCTCCTGAGGCGTTTTGCCTTTGATGAAGTAATGTTTAATCACCACACGAAATTCTTTTTCGTCCATTTCTTGAAAATCGTTCGACTTCCTTGATTCACACGAATGTCAAACACAATAGACCAATATGGCTCAAACTTGGTGTGCGTTCATTCAAGAGATGCTACTAACTAAACAGACCTCGATACGCTCCGGTGGTGCCATCTCTCGGACTTTGCACGGAGTTTTCAAACCACCCTCGTAAAACCTTTAGAGCGCTATGGAAATTATTGTAGGGTGGCAGCTCTGAAGTTATATATTATGGTTATCATGTCTGACGTTTTATATGTCAATTTCTAAAGCGTGTAGCCAACCTAAATTTAAAAAAAAATCATGGCACTCTAGAGGTTTTTTTGTATTGAACAATGTATCAATTAACTTATTTTGTAATTTAACTAACAAAAAATTAATTATGCTGCGTTTTTGCATAAATGGCGCTTAATAGGTTAAGTGTATCCTATAATAAAAAAATAAACGTTTGTTTTTGAAAACTTTAATGAATAAACTATTAGGCATGTGCATCATTCTGAGATGGAAGACGCACAAGAAATTGCTGCAGAATCATCGTTTCCCGTGGATGATCGTGGGGTTAGAAAGCTGCTCTTCAAAAAGAGAAGCACCTCGTCGACTTGTGCAGTAAATATACATGAGCAAGTGTAACTCAATTCTGGGTTGAAAGCTAATTTGTGGATTACAGAGTTTGCTGGAGACCGACATGGATGAAGCCAGGACGAGCCAGAGTCCCTTAAGCAATCTGAGGAAGAAGCAGCATATTCTCACACCTAGGCAGAGTGAGCGAGCTTTGGGTATTTCAGAACCAACAATCTCAAAGCCCAAGAATAAATCGAAATTGGGAGGCATCGGTAAGTACCAACGCCAGGGTTTCGAACCGTTATTTTTGTTGTTTCGGTTTTCGTTCAGGTTTAATTAAACAAAAATATATCGGTCGGATTTCCCATTTCGTTTCGGAAAAAATACCGGTTTTTATTACACCAAATTATGTATGGGGGGTTAACAAAAAGTAAGGTTACAAAGCCTGCAATGAAACGTGTACATATTGTAACCTTACATTTTGATCACCCCTTGCATTATTCCATAATTTAGACCATTTTTAAATGCATGTTTAAGCCGAACCGAAATATACTGATTTTTGTTGGGTCAATTCCGGTTTCCGGTTCAGTTCTGGTTCGAAGCCCTGATCAATACTCTGATATAAGGCTGTAGCCAGGAGGGGATATGGGGGTTCAGTTTTATAATTAAAAGGGCTTTTATTTGATGTATAAACATTTTCAAGACTTGATCAATACTTTGATATAAGGCCGTAGCCAGGAGGGGATATGGGGGTTCAGTTTTATAATAAATCGCTATTATTTGATGTATAAACATTTTCAAGACTTAAAAATTGTGCCAAGCACAAGCACCCAAAAATCATTTAGCGTAGATTACTAATTTCCAGTGATTTTGACAAGTGGATAAATCAAGTGAATTATTTTTTTCTAGGATAAATAAGTTACTAACATTGTGCCTAGTAGTGGTAAGAGAGTCTGTAGATTTTTTGCGATTTTTAGAAAAATAATAAAAGTTGAGGAAAAATCTAAAATTTTCCATACCTACCCCTTACAAAAATTGCGAAACACAGATGATTTTTTTTATTTTAAAAAAAATCTGGAAAAATTCACAAATGTTCTCTTTGACGTTACAAATAGCTTCATCTATATTTTTTTCTTGTAAAATAAATTATTTCATTGAAATTTCAGTCAATTTCAATCAATTTTAAATAGTAAACAAACATTTTTTATAACTTTTAGCATCCGCCGTGAATCAAGGCCGTAGCCAGGACCACAGCCAGGGGATTCAAACCCCTAGCGAAATTTTCAATATGTTAAATGTTCGTTATAAAGGGGTCCCGCAAGAGCAAAAACAATATTTTTACCATAACCTACCCTGAAACTTGTACAACCCTCTCCGAAATTTTTTTCTGGCTACGGCCTTGCTCTGATCTACAGGGTGCGGCAGGGAAACTTGCTGATTTGAAAGGTCGATACTAGAAAAAGTATTTCACACATCAATCCAATTCTTTTTTTTATCGTATTGTACACATCCTGAATATTTGTTTCAAGTGGTTTTAAAAATAACATCGGACAAATGGCGGCCCTCATTAGCGATACACTCGTTTTTTAAGGTTTCGCTCCACTCTTTCGAGCATATCGACGGGAATGTTGGCAATGGCTTGGCGAATGTTGTCCTTCAGGTGTTGCAGGGTCCGTGGTTTGTCATTGTAAACAACGGATTTGAGATATCCCCATAAAAATCGGGGAAGCGCGCCGGCCACAGTACGTCACCCCTCAAGAAGATTAGGCGCTCGTGGAAGTGTTCCCTCAAACGTACTATTGAAGTTCTCGCTATGTGTGCCGTGGCTTCGTCCTGCTGACACCATACGTCCCCAAGTTCCATTTCTTCAAGTTTTGGGAGAAAAAATGCAGAAACGACAGCCTCACCCTCTCGACATTTTCTGGTGTTCTGGAAGTCCGTTGGCCTCCAGACCCTTTTTTGCCACACTGCCACTTTCCCTGAATGCGTCCACCCACGAAACAATTGATTGCCGGCCAGGAACGGGACCCGTGGGATGAATATTGAACGGAGTTCGAAAGGCACGTTGGGTGGCAACCACCGAAAGGCCATTGGAAAAGTAGGCCTCAAGGGCGAACGCACGTTCCTCCTTCGTCCAACGCATGACGACAACTGGCTTGAGCGGTAACAAAACTTCAAGACCCCCTCTATCCACGTCTCGCTCATTGGCGCCCAATTCAAATCAGCAAGTTTCCCTGCCGCACCTTGTACATAAATAATTAAACAGTCTAATGTTCTCCCCAGTAACAAATTTATAACTTGAAATAAAACACTTTTTCTCCTTTCTTCACAAGTTTATTTTATACCAGATGTACATTTCGGTCACCATGTGACCATTATCAATGGTTTGATACCATTGATACCATTGATAATGGTCACATGGTGACCGAAATGTACATCTGGTATAAAATAAACTTGTGAAGAAAGGAGAAAAAGTGTTTTATTTCAAGTTATTATCATCTTCACGTAACTCACCCAAACTCATTTAAAAATTTATAATTCCATCCATTGTTTTATCTAGTGAATTGGTTTAAACGTGGTGATTCCACTTCTATCAATGGTTCAGATAATCCCGATAGTAATGAAAGTATCACAGATTCGAGTTTCATGCGACAACCTACCACGTTTTATCCGAGGATGCCTGTTAAAAGCAGCAGTTCTGGGTAAATACCGAGAATTTTTCTTTTAAGTATACACACCTCAATATGTACGCTGGAAATTTTCTGGCGTTCGTTGTTTTTGAAATAGTTCAATTTAAATTTTCTAACGACTATTTCCACTCCTTGGTTAAGCATGAAGTAAAATTTCGAGTTTAGAAAAGCCTTAAAATTTGGTTTGGTCGCTCCGCGAAGCGGAGCGACCAAACCAAATTTTAAGGCTTTTCTAAACTCGAAATTTTACTTCATGCGCCACGCGTATACAACACTGATGTATTGTGAAGTTTTAAATATACTTCAAAAGCTAAAGTAGTAACAGGTGTTCATTCAAAAACCCGATCAAGAAGGTGGTGCTTTTTGATAGAAGGAAATGGAAGAAAAAGGTGAAGTAGCAGCTTAATTTATGTTTTGTCATACCTGCCATACATAACAGAATGTTTTAATCAGTAGCTCATTAGTTTGCCTTGTTCTTACAGTTGTGCTATTTCGTCTTATAAATCAGCTGTTTTCACAGCCAAATAAACAATGGCAATTGCTATATAGAATAAAATTAAAAACTTTTTTAAAGTTGGATTAGATTAACATTGACAGGAGTGACTGACAAATTCACGTACGACCTATTTCACAATGTTTTGAAAATTTCACAGCCATCTTGATCGGATTTTTAACTGAACACCAGCTTTACAGAGAGTTTTTCTTTAAAGAATACGTTTTCTAAATTCAGCTTATTTTCTTTAACTCTTTAGAATTCGTTGTTTTTTAAAAAGAGTTTAATTTGAAGCTTCTAACGAGTGTTTTCCACTCCCAGACTAAGCATGAAGTAAAATTTCGAGTTTAGAAAAGCCCCGTGAAAATTTGTCGAGGGTCGCGCAGCGACCCGAGACAAATTTTCTGGGCTTTTCTAAACTCGAAATTTTACTTCATGCGCCACGCGTATAAAACACTGATTTCAAGTAAGGTTGAAATATACATAAATTTCACAATATTTTAGTGTTTTATACGCGTAGCGCATAAAATAAAATTTCGAGTTTAGAAAAGCCCAGAAAATTTGTCTCGGGTCGCTGCGGGACCCTGGACAAATTTTCACGGGGCTTTTCTAAACTCGAAATTTTACTTCATGCTTAGTCTGGGAGTGGAAAACACTCGTTTAAAGCTTCAAATTGAACTCTTTTGAAAGCACAACGAATATCTAAAGATTTAAAGAAAATAAGCTGAATCAAGAATACGTATACTTTACCGAAAAACTCCCTGTATTTTAAACTTCACGTTAAGTCGGTGTTTTGTAAGCGTGGAGTAAAATATTAAGTTTATAAATACATAACAAATTTGTTTTACTTATCAATTGGTTAAAACCATTTCATATTAAATCAGCGTTTTATACGCGTGGCGCATGAAGTAAAATTTCGAGTTTAGAAAAGCCTAAAAAATTGGTTTGATCGCTTCGCTATCGCGGAGTGACCAAAACAAATGTTCAGGCTTTTCTAAACTCGAAATTTTACTTCATGCTTACTCAAGGAGTGGAAACACTCGTTAAAAGTTTCGAGTTGAACATTTTCAAAAAAACCAATGAATGCTTGAATATTTATACAGTATTGATGTGTATACTTAAAAGAATAATTCCTTGAATCCTGTTTTGTCATTTTTGCAATAATACGTTGTAATATTTTCCTTTTTCAGAAACGTTAGTCAATCACTGCAAAAGGCAAAAAGGAAAGTGGAAGATAGGTTTACTAAGTACGTCCTTAAAAAAGGAAAGAAGAAAGATGGTAGCATGGAAGAATCTCCAGGAAGTTGTAAGTTAATTATGTCTTATCTTAAATCCAACCTAACTCTTTTCAATACAAAAAGTGGAGTCATATACCGTGCGATCGTTTAAATTATATATTATAAAGTAGTAGGCGGCATTTTGTTTGTGCGTTTGCCCAGAATGCTAATCATGGAAGAAGACAGGAAGCGACATCCTGGTGTCCTTGTTTTAAGGCGCTATCTATTAATTCTCAACCAAACTAATACCAACACACACGCACTGTTCCACATACATGTGTACGCTTTCTGTTTGCATGTATGAGTAGTATGTGAATTTTTTTTTTATTTTGGGTTTTACGTCATCTATTTCCGCTGCTAAGGCCAATCATGACGCCGGAGATTAGGTCTACAGCTATCCGGGAATTTTGCCGAACCCGGTGGGAGTTCCAACCCACCGGTAGGGATCTTTAACGTGCACGCAACATCCAGGCAGTACACGGGTCCTACATGCATTAAACGTCATATCCGAGAAGACGGAGTGTTTGGCATTTTTATCCTAACCTATATAAATGCAGACAACTTGTTAGGCCGGTATTTGAACCCCGGTCCGTGGCGTGGCAGTACAACACTCTAACCACTACACCACAAAGCTGCCCAGTATGTGAATTAGGGGTTTCCATAAATATTTTGAACTAAGTTCTATCCTGAATAGAGTTTAAAATGTCATTAAACGATAGGAAATATTATTTTAAACTGCAATTCGGAGTTGAAGAGTTCCAAATTTATGTAGCCCTTAATTTATGTAGCCCTTAATTATATTATTTTTGTTTAGTAAGTAATTATAAAATGAATTGGAGAAATTAAAAGCATATAAGGACATTCATTTACCCACAAAATGATATATTTCCGTCAATTAAAGGAATCATAAAAATAATAACAACGAATTTAATATTTTTATTGAAATGAATGGTTAAAGCTTAACAGCCAAATTGAAACTACAACACATTACACTAAAGCTATTTTCAGTTACGTAGGCTAAAAATAATAACAATTCTTTGAATATTGAGAAGCTTTAAACTACCTATTGTTCAGCGGCGGCTCGCAGCCTAACTTCAGGGTAGACCAGAGACCTAAGGTAATATGTATCCGTTATTGAAAGGTGACTTTGTTGTTCAATTCCTTGTATTTATAAGGCCGGTCGTCCATTGGCAGCGACCACACGCGGCTACGTGCTCACCTAATACAAGCGGCGACAGGCGACTACAAGACTAGCGGCTACACGCGACATGGGTCGTACACTACATGTGACTTCGCGCTGCTCAGTGTGTCGGCACCGTCAAAAAAGTTGTATATTTTTAATGGATTCAGAGGATGTTTACCTTTTGAAATATCCCTATATGATTAGGAGTTAGATTGGAATTCGAAAAAACATAATTTTTATAAGAAATATTCAAATTATTATATTTTATATTTATTTTATAGCAATTTATACTGTTAATACACCTACTTAGTGAGAAATGAAGAGTGATACTAATATTTAGCACTATTGTTATCACAAAAAAGTAATGTTGGACGTGGAGAAGACAAAGTTTTTCTTGGAATCTGACGCAGCTTCACGCTCGACGCGAGAATCCGCATGTCCGCGCACGCTAGCACTGGACGAGATTCATTGGATTTACACACATCGGGATCTGTCGCGCGTATTCGCCAGTTGCCGCTCGTATCGCGTGAGCGCGTAGCCGCGTATTGTCGCTTCTAGTGGACGACCAGCCTAAAGCGCGATCCCAACCTCAAATTTTGTGTGCCTTGGAGCTGTGGCCTACCCTGAAGTTAAGCTGCGAGCCGTCGCTGTTATTGTTCATTGTAGTTGATTTCGATATGATGTTCAAATAAAATCAAGGAGAAAACACCGAACACAATTATTGTGTACACTAAAACAAAAATACACTTGACAGACGTTGTAAAAACTGACAGAGAAAGGAATACAGAACATCTTTCATCTCTTTCAAATTGTATAGTGGCGCAACAAAACTAAACTTTTAAATCTGTTTGGGCCAATAGCGTGTCGCCCCTCTGATACTAACTGAATGATGGAATAAATTTGAGGTTATGGTAAACTATGTATTGACAATCAGTGGTGCCAATCTAATTTAAAATGCAAAGCCTACTTTACTTTATATTTTAAATAATCGTACGGTACTACTGTTAAAAAATAATACTAACAACATTTTTAGATTTAAGCCGCCGAAATTCCGTAGAATTCGGTGAATCTTCTCGAGAATCCGAATTCGTAGTTTTCAAAGAAAGAAAACTAGTCTCAACACTTCCTGTATACAACGGCATGATGCGACTGTCCTTCATGCTAGAAACTTGTCCACCAGGATCTGTACCGGATGCTCATCTAATTGGAGCGGTTTTAGACTTGGTACACTAAACTGACAAAGTTATAGAAACACCAACTAATGTCTTTCTTTATTAACAGCCACATTCCGCTGTTGTAGCAAGAGCAGCGTTGATTTTAGAATGCTCGTATTTTGTTCATTGTTGCAACAAAGGCCAATGGCCTGCGTGGATGAAAATCTCTTCCCCCATGTTCAGACCTTCAGGACCTATGCATACTAGAGGCCAGCCTTCGGGGATTAGAAGGACTCATATTATGCAACGAGCTGCTGGAAAAATGTTTTATCAATGGGCTGAAGTATACAATAATCTATTGTATAAACTAGATGTTTTCTATAAACCTCATTACAGATATTGGGAGCCAGATTAGAAGAAATGATAACTGAGGATAAGAATACGGAACCAGCTATAGCTGCTATGGTGCAGGATGAAAATAAGCAAAAGGAGTTGCTGTTACAGGACGAAGAAGAAGACTTCTTAGATGAAGGTAAGATTCATGATTCTTGTATTTTGAAGATGCTTACTTTGATCTACAAACGAAGTTGAGCTAGGCTTTCAAATTTCGAAGCGAATCAATTTGGAATCATAGTTTTCTTCCCCAAATAACTACCTGGATCTACAACTGGGCCCTAAAGATACGAACGATGTTGAGCTAAGTTTATATCAATTTTGAACCATAGTTTTCTTCTCCAAATAACTCCCTGGATCCACGACGGCATTCAAGATACGAAAGATGTTGAGCTAGGCTTTCAAATTTTGAAGCAAATCAATTTGGAATCATAGTTTTCTTTCCCAAACAACTTTCTGGATCCACGACTGGGCCCTAAAGATACGAACGATTCTGAGCTAGGCTTCCAAATTTTGAAGCGAATCAATTTAGAATCATTGTTTTCTTCCCAAATGAACACCCTGGATCTTTAAGGCTCAGTCGTGGAACTGGGCCTTGAAGATACGAACAATACTGAGCTGGGCTTCTAAATTTTGAAGCGAATCAGTTTGGAATCATAGTTTTCTTATCAAAATAACTCCCTGGATCCACGACTGGGCATTAAAGATACGAACGATGTTGAGCTAGGCTTTCAAATTTTGAAGCAAATCAATTTGCAATCATAGTTTTCTTTCCCAAACAACTTTCTGGATCCACGACTGGGCCCTAAAGATACGAACGATTCTGAGCTAGGCTTCCAAATTTTGAAGCGAATCAATTTAGAATCATTGTTTTCTTCCCAAATGAACACCCTGGATCTTTAAGGCTCAGTCGTGGAACTGGGCCTTGAAGATACGAACAATACTGAGCTGGGCTTCTAAATTTTGAAGCGAATCAGTTTGGAATCATAGTTTTCTTATCAGAATAACTCCCTGGATCCACGACTAGGCATTAAAGATACGAACGATGTTGAGCTAGGCTTTCAAATTTTGAAGCAAATCAATTTGCAATCATAGTTTTCTTTCCCAAACAACTTTCTGGGTCCACGACTGGGCCCTAAAGATACGAACGATTCTGAGCTAGGCTTCCAAATTTTGAAGCGAATCAATTTAGAATCATTGTTTTCTTCCCAAATGAACACCCTGGATCTTTAAGGCCCAGTCGTGGGACTAGGCCTTGAATATACGGACAATTCTGAGCTGAGCTTCTAAATTTTGAAGCGAATCAGTTTGGAATCATAGTTTTCTTATCCAAATAACTCCCTGGATCCACGACTGGGCATTAAAGATACGAACGATGATGAGCTAGGCTTTCAAATTTTGAAGCAAATCAATTTGCAATCATAGTTTTCTTTCCCAAACAACTTTCTGGATCCACGACTGGGCCCTAAAGACACGAACGATTCTGAGCTAGGCTTCCAAGTTTTGAAGCGAATCAATTTAGAATCATAGTTTTCTTCCCTGGATCTTTAAGGCCAAGTCGTGGGACTGGGCCTTAAAGATACGAACAATTCTGAGCTGGAATTCTAAATTTTAAAGCGAATCAGTTTGGAATCATAGTTTTCTTATCAAAATAACTCCCTGGATCCATGACTGGGCATTAAAGATACGAACGATGTTGAGCTAGGTTTTCAAATTTTAAAGTAAATCAATTGGAATCATAGTTTTCTTTCCCAAACAACTCCCTTGATCCACGACTGAGCCCTAAAGTTCATTATCACACTAGTACTGTTAAGGAATTCGATAGCTAACGCCATCTAATGCTCCATAGTGGCATCGTCAATGTCATTGACGGAGCATTAAATGGCGTTAGCATCGAATTCCTTAATAGTTTTCACATATTGGCTTGATGTAGTCAGAAATGTTCAGTATTCTTCAGCACTTGGTCAGGACCACACTGAAGAGGGCCTTGAAGTCCGAAACGCGTCTGTGGGTATCTGATGCCGGAGTACTGAACACAAATTCAATGTTGATCACATTAATAATTTTAGTATTTTACAACTTTCTACTTAATCTGTATAACATGTTTCATTCCTCGTTTTCTTGCATATATTTAGCAAGTATTAATAGTTACGGCTCAAACTGTCCGGTCGCGTTAAGATTCATCGCTTGCATGCTGTTATTGGAAATAACGACGTTCTTACGCGAAACCTACCAAACTCTTCCAAAATCATCAAGGATTGTTGGCAAAGAACGTCCTCCTCCGTGGGAAAAAGTATACAGCAGAGAAGCCAACAGGAGATGGAGCATGGCTTTGTCTTCAATGGGACATTCACAAGCCTCAGCTCAGAGTTTGCAATCGATTGCAGGAGATCGCGAATCTGGTTAGTTGAAAGTTTCAAACATTTTGCAAAAAAGCTCATCTTATCACTTTAAAGGTCAAGCCGAGAGGAAGATAAGTTTTGTTTTGCACGAGCCAGATAATGAATCAGAAGGGAGTAGTAATACAACTGTTACAATGCAGGTAATATTAAAGTTAAACTAATTGATTGAAGATCAAATTATTAAGCACTAATAACCTTTCTTCACACTTTTATTTGAATAAAATAAAAAATTCAAATAAAAGTCCGCTATCGCGGAGCGACCAAACCAAATTTTCAGGCTTTTCTAAGCTCGAAATTTTACTCCATGCGCCACGCGTATAAAACACTGAATTATTGTGAAGTTCACAAAATGCTACTTAAACAATATGCTAAAGAGGTATATTTTGAGCTTCACTTAAAACCAGTGTTTTATACACGTGGCGCATGAAGTAAAATTTCGAGTTTAGAAAAGCCTGAAAATTTGGTTTGGCCGCTCCGCTTCGCGGAGCGACCAAACCAAATTTTCAGGCTTTTCTAAACTCGAAATTTTACTTCATGCTTAGTCTGGGAGTGGAAAACACTCGTTTCAAACTTAAAATTAACCTGTTTTAAAAAGAAAACAACAAAGGTCGAAAAATTTACAACGTATGCTTATGTATACTTAAAAGAAAATTTCGCTGTATTGCAATACTGATAATTGTTGTGGATTTAGGCTTTACTACAAGGTGAAGATGGTAAAAGAATTGGACAACCACGTCCGTACCTTTTACGACGTGGAACTGGTGCTGTATCGGGAGGTTCCTTTAAAAGGAGAAGCCTAAAGTTACGCAGAGGGACTAAGGAAGGAAAAGAAATTGAAGCAGAATGTAATATTTCTTGTTATTCTTATTTTCCTTTTAAATAGATTTCTTCTTTGTTAGTTTTTGCCGGTAAACTCCCAGAAGCAGTAAAAAGAACCGACTCCATCCAATCGAAAAGAAAAGTGAGTTCTATATCTGATAGGAGTGATACATCAGAACCTGGTGTTCCTGGAGAAGCCAGTGGAGAAGAATCTCCTGGTGTATTGAGTGATGATCAACCACCGGAAAGTCCTAGTGATAGTAATGATGCTGATGATACCACCAAGAATATGCCGTGGTTAAAAGTTAGTGGTAGTATTTTAATTTAATCTACTTTTTCAGTTGTATACCTTATATTACACTTTAAACATTTAAATCGCCTATTTCCAAAAACCTCTAAATCCATTGTTTTCAAATGGATTTAGGGGTTTTTGGAAATAGACGACTCATTTATTTCTAATAATATAGGTTATGGTGCAAGTATCAAATTCACTCTATTTCTACTGCACTCATCAAAACTTCTGCCATCCTTACTGCTATAGGAGAGTAATGCGCGCAACGTCAAGACTTGTCAAGGCTGTGAGGAAAGTAAGTTAACTTAACTCAAATATATAAAAGTATTCATCTATCTCACCTATTACTGAAACATTTTCAACTAATAATAATAAAGGATAAATAAGATATAACGGTTTGTTTCACTATTTTCTTATATTTACTAGACTAAAAAGAAAAAACCTTTATTGACATAATACTACATTACATCTACACTAATCGCTACCCCCTCTCTTCCTCCTGTTTTCCCTCTCTTCCCCCAACTTCTCCAGCGTCCTTATCCCGGCCCCATCCTCTCTCATCCATTACGTCACTCTTCTCTTATTCCCCCCCATTCCTCCTTTACCCCCTCGCACTCCTCCGCCAAATGACTCCACGTATCCCTCACACATTACACACTCCCCATACTCTTCCCCCATCCACACCTTCCTTCCTCTCTCCCCTGACCCACACCTCGCCCCATCACCCTTTCCTCCCTACTCTACCCCCCTCCACCAAATACCTCAGCATTCTCCTATGCACCTGCCACCTGCCGTACCTATCGTTGTATTCACTCCTCTCTATACACCCCTGTCTTACCTGTGCTTCCACCTCCTTCTCCTTCTCTTTCACCCACGCATCCACCTTTACTCCATTCCCCAGCCATTCCATCACCTTCGTCTCTGACAAACCCACCCTCTCATACGTTCTCCTTCTTTCGCTTCTCTGTCTATCCTTTCTCCCATACTACTCGATTAGTTTCTCTGTTTACGGCATTGTCAGAAGTATATCATTATAACACTCCCATTTGCTAGGTATACGGAGAAGAATTCGGTGTACTTGAAGATAAAATGAACATGGATTTCGAATTCAAAGGCCGCAAGGCCAACAAGAAGGAAAAGAATCAAAATAGAAAAGTGTCTGATCAAACTAGCTCGCAAGTCTCGCCCATTCGAAGAAAGGATAGCGTTGGAAAGAAGGACAAGTACGATTCTAGCAATCTTATCTATCTATTTGCACATTTTTTTCTTCATTTTCAATTAAATGTGTATCAGGATTTGATAACACCATCTTTATTCGACATTTTAGAATTGAAAAAGGAGAAGGTTCAATTGGTAAAATGGGCTACAAGGACTCATGCAGAGATATTACCGAGAGTGAAACTGATAAGGATAGCAAGAAAAATAAGGACGAGAGACCAAAAGAGAATCCACCTATATTAAAATATATAAAATCACAAGTAAGTGTGATAAATTCTTCTAAATATTCATAAAAAAATAATGTTAATTAGTAATCGGAAAAAGGGGTATATCCGATTACTAATTAACACTTATTTATACATTTACCTACGCCCTATCTAGTAACCGCATCATACCACACTGTTATCTTGACAAGTATGATTGACATTACGTGCACATGCACGTAATAGCTTTGACAAGTACATTACGTGCTGACAGCTGAACAGCTGTTTGCTTACCGTACAACCAAATGACATTTCTTTGATGTAGAGGAAGTTTTTCTTTATAGTATACGTATTCCAAATTGAGTTTATTTTCTTTAAATCTTTAGTTATTCGTTGTTTTTTTAAGAGTTCAATTTGAAGCTTTAAACGAGTGTTTTCCACTCCCAGACTAAGCATGAAGTAAAATTTCGAGCTTAGAAAAGCCCCGTGAAAATTTGTCGAGGGTCGCGCAGCGACCCGAGACAAATTTTCTGGGCTTTTCTAAACTCGAAATTTTACTTCATGCGCCACGCATATAAAACACTATAATATTGTCAAATTTATGTATATTTGAACTTCACTTAAAATCTGTGTTTTATACGCGTGGCGCATGAAGTAAAATTTCGAGTTTAGAAAAGCCCAGAAAATTTGTCTCGGGTCGCTGCGCGACCCTCGACAAATTTTCACGGGGCTTTTCTAAACTCGAAATTTTACTTCATGCTTAGTCTGGGAGTGGAAAACACTCGTTTAAAGCTTCAAATTTAACTCTTTCAAAAATCAACGAATGTCAGATAATTTACAGCTAAAATAAATAAGAAAAAGTAATGTGATTTTATAAAAATAATGACATACTATGTTAAAGTTCAATTTATAGCTTTAAACAAGTGTTTTCCACTCCCAGACTAAGCATGAAGTAAAATTTCGAGTTTAGAAAAGCCCCGTAAAAATTTGTCGAGGGTCGCGCAGCGACCCGAGACAAATTTTCTGGGCTCTTCTAAACTCGAAATTTTACTTCATGCTCCACGCGTATAAAACACAGATTTTAAGTGAAGTTCAATTGAAATCAGTGTTTTATACGCGTGGCGCATGAAGTCAAATTTCGAGTTTAGAAAAGCCCAGAAAATTTGTCTCTGGTCGCTGCGCGACCCTCGACAAATTTTTACGGGGCTTTTCTAAACTCGAAATTTTACTTCATGCTTACTCTGGGAGTGGAAAACACTTGTTTAAAGCTTTAAATTTAACTTTAAAAAAACAGGGAATATCCGCAATTGTTGTATCAATTCCATGGTATGTCATTATTTTTATAAAATCACATTACTTTTTCTTAAATATTTTAGCTGTTAATTTTCTGACATTCGTTGATTTTTAAAAGACTTCAATTTGAAGCTATAAACGAGTGTTTTCCACTCCCAGACTAAGCATGAGGTAAAATTTCGAGTTTAGAAAAGCCCCGTGAAAATTTGTCAAGGGTCGCGCAGCGACCCGAGACAAATTTTCTGGGCTTTTCTAAACTCGAAATTTTACTTCATGCGCCACGCGTATAAAACACTAACATTTAGTGAATTCTATGTATATTTGAACCTCACTTGAAATCAGTGTTTTATACGCGTGGCGCATGAAGTAAAATTTCGAGTTTAGAAAAGCCCAGAAAATTTGTCTCGGGTCGCTGCGCGACCCTTGACAAATTTTCACGGGGCTTTTCTAAACTCGAAATTTTACCTCATGCTTAGTCTGGGAGTGGAAAACACTCGTTTAAAGTTTCAAATTGAACTCTTTAAAAAAACAACGAATGACGGAAAATGTGCAGCTTTATTCCCTGTATATTGATCAAGTAGTAATTTAGTTTTCATCATTGTCATGTTCTTTCATGCTCATTGGTAATTTTGTTGGGGCGTACGTAAAGTATCGTACGTGTCTCGAATGGTATGGCAATTACATACTCGCGAAATACTGCACTCGCCGCTGAGCGGCTCGTGCGCAACATGTCCGCTCATATGTATGCTGCATACCACTCTCATTACGTAATATACTATTAATACATTTTTTTAATCGTAGGTAAAAACAGCCTTTCATAGTCCATTCGCAGTTTTATTAAAAGGCGCTGTGATTTTAAACGAAGACAATTTTCTAGAGATATTACCAGTAGCATGGGAACTTCTTCTAGAACCCAATCAAGAAGTTGCAGCTTGTGCTTCTTCCATATTCATTTTGTGTGCTGTAAAAGTCTCTCAACATGTTTCTGATTTGATGCAATACCAGTTATCGCATCCAGACCCATCAATAAGAATCAATGCTATTTTAAGGTAAGTTAGAAGACTAAGTTTTAAATGTTATCTATAAAGAGTGCTGTAGTGGTAAAATCGTTAGAATATTTTGAATTGTTAATAAGAAATCAGAGGATATACACTATTCGTTAAGTTAAAACCACAGGGTGTAGACCGAATACCCCAGTATACCCACCCCTGCCCACTGAACAAATCCATTTAAGTAATGTTTCATCAACATTAAAACGTTTAATGTTGCTACAATGTTGATATAACGTTATTTGTTTTTTTTTGCTGTAGGTGTTTATAAATG
Source organism: Philonthus cognatus (assembly GCA_932526585.2). Taxonomy (NCBI): domain Eukaryota; kingdom Metazoa; phylum Arthropoda; class Insecta; order Coleoptera; family Staphylinidae; genus Philonthus; species Philonthus cognatus. The sequence goes on along the minus strand of OW052247.1, from coordinate 47,430,634 downwards.
TTTTATTTTTGTATAGATTCCAAGTATTGTGGAAACTGCGGTATCAGGTTTGGCCACGAATGGAAGAAGGCGCGCACTTGTTATTTAAAGTTCCACCACCTGGAATTGAGTTTACATTGCCCTCCCCCAAAATTGGAATTGAATCCCTTGATGTCGTTGATTCTCCTTGGGAATTATTAGTCAAGACTAAAGTTGAAGAAGTTACTATCAATCAAGAACGCCATGTAAATAATCGTTTAATCTTTTGTCATAGGGAATACGCTTTTTTTCATTATTGCAGAGATCTTTGGTAACAGCAACGAAAACACGTAAAAAGCAACAAACTGAACTGATAAAAATGGCCCTACAAGCACAGGATGATAAAAAGCGGGAAGAGCGCGAGAACTTTTTGATTACAACTATTCCGATTACAGTCCAAGCAGCACATGAGCCAAGTTTATATCATACTTCCGAAGAACATGAAGAAGGTAATCAAAATATGTTCGCTTTTGTATTAAAAAAAGGTCTACAGAGTTGAAAAGCTGCAGTTTAAAACTGCAATAATTCCGCAACGTGTAAATAGTTGCAGGTGATGATGAACAACCGGAAGGACCTAGAAATACTGGCCACCATCTACATTCCGCACATTCTCTATTCCCATCTTGCTTGTGTTCAGCCGTTATTCAAATCATTAACTTACTAGATGACGCTGCTGTATCTCCAGATGGAAATTCTGTTTACGAAGTTGCTTATCAAGTATGTAAAAATACAATTTCTACCAAAGTATTATATTTTGCAAACACAATTGTTCTTTCTTTAAGGTTATATGGTGTTGTTTAGTTGAGGATAGTGCTCTGTTCTTGAGATACATTTTAGAGCGCTTGACGAGGGAAAAACAAGATCAGATGTTCAAAATACTAAGACACTTGATTCGGTTCATACCAAAGTTGCCGCAACAAGCCGCCTTTGCTTTATACAACTATATTATAGGATACGTCATGTTTTATGTAAGAAGTCCGCATGAGGAAGGGCAGAAATTAATCGGCACCGCATTATCAATATTGTGGATGGTAAGTATTCCAATATTAAATTATTAAAATATTTTACAACCCAGTGAAACATGTTGCAGTGTTCAACAATAAAAGTGAAACTATCCCAACTATATTGTTTTATTTCAAACAGTTTTATATTCCTGTTAATATCTTCAAATGAATCGTTTATTTCAGAAACCCGTCGAACGTCAATTTTCTCTTTTTGAAAAAACTAATGAATAACTTTAAATTCCGTCGCTTCGTGGGTTTTTGCAATTAACACATTATTTAGCTACAAATTTGATATATTTGAAGGTTCGAAGCTAGAGGAGTTTGAGCACTTAATGATATTCATTCGTTGAAATAGTAATAATTTAAAACCATTAATTTTCTGTCGTTTTTGCGCTTAACGGGTTTCTGAAATAAACGATTCAAATATAAACAGGAATTTTCTTAAATTATTTTTTATTTTGTCTATCATACTACCATTCAATGTTTAACTAGAAAAATAAAGGCCACATCTAAAATATGATTTTTACAGGTGGTTCATAGTGTACATGGAATCATGTTTAAAGATCTAAAACAGATTTTGAGAAAGGAGCAATGCGATGCATCCATTTTGTTAACAGCAAATGTACCATCTGCAAAAAAAATTATCGTTCATGGTCCTCAAGGTAAATCAAATTTGAACCGTCAACGAATTAATCTCGACCAATTTAAACGTAACTGCCCTAATCAAGTTTTCAAATTATTACAGTTCCTGATGCTACAGGCATTCCATCCCAATTTCCAGTACAAGAAGACACACAGTTCTATCAAATCTTAAGAGAATCGCTTGATTTTTTTGGAATCCAAGAAGTTAGACACAAGGAATTTTTCTTAGTCGATTACAAAACACGTATGTTACCGTTAATTTTTTTTTCACTAAGGCCCAGTTGCACCAAAAACGTTGAACTTGTGTTCTAATGTCATATTAACGGGACCTATACTGAAACAAAGGAGGAAAGTCTCAAGGAATAACTAAAAGTCCACTTTCTAGCCTCAACAATCCTGTCAGAGGAGGGCATTCGCAAAAATCAGGGCCAAAGGCGAAGAAAGCCAGACCGAAATGATTGGAGGTTAGCCTCAGAGGTCACAAGACTAAGCAGAATCAGATGGATAATAAGCAGGTTCCAACCTGACTTATAAGGCTGGGATGGATGGGATTTATCCCATCCCGCTACAGAATGGCGTAGAGGAGCTGGTGCCGCATCTAACAAAAATCTTCAAAGCCTGTCTGGTATGGGAAGACGTACCAAGGGCGTAGCAAAGTGTAAAGGTAATCTACTTGCCTAATGTAGGTAGAATAGCAGATCTAACACCGAAGTCTTACAGACCCATCAGAATCTCTTCGTTCCTACTAAAAACAATGGAGAGACTGGTCGACAGATACCTACGAGACGAGATACTGGGGAAAGATCCCCTCAGCAACCTTCAGTACGCTTACCAGCCAGAAAAGTCTACGGACTCGGCGCTGACCGACCTAAACAGGTTCAACACAAAGTCATTGGAGGACAAGGAGATAGCAATGGTCACATTCCTAGATATAAAAGGGGCGTTCAACAATTTCCCAACCAACTCGCTTATAGAGGCACAAGCAAGAAAAGGAATTTCGCCAAGCCTCTACCAATAGATAAGGGCTAGCCTGGACGAAAGGACAATTACAACGACTCTAGGAGGGCACACCATTGAAGCTAGAGCCGGCGGAGGCTGCCCGCAGGGAGGGGTTCTATCTCCACTGCTATGGGCAACTCTTGTGGACGACTTACTAAGGAAACTGTCCGAAGAAGGCATCCACTGCCTAGGGTATGCGGATGACCTGGCCATAGTCATCGGAGGCCGGTTCGCAGGAATTATCTCACAACGAACACAAAGAGCCCTTAACATAGTAGACAACTGGTGTCGACGGGAACGACTGACGGTCAATCCCGAAAAAAACACAGATTGCCGTGTTTACAAAAACAAGAGCGCTAGAAGGTCTAAGGTCACCGACGCTAAGGGGCACGAAAATTCCCTTCGCTAAGGAGGCGAAATACCTTGGGGTAATCTTCGACGACAAAATGACGTGGAGCACGCATATCAGGAAAACCACCAAAAAAGCCTCAATGGCATTGGGAAGGTGTCGAAGAATGTGAGGGAAAAACTGGGAGCTCAATCCCAAAATGACCCTCTGGTTATATACAAGGGTGATCAGGCCCATGATAACCAACGGGGCAGTAGTGTAGTGGACAAGGACGGAGCAACAGGGGGCGATAAGGCTCCTGAACAGCACACAAAGCCTAGCATGTCTTAGTGTCACAGGAGCCCTAAGCACTACCCCGACAGCAGCCCTAGATATGATCCTGAACCTACCACCACTGCACATCTTCATAAAAGGGGAGGCCAGGGCCATAACATACAGACTAATGCGAGGACAGACCCATAAACCGATCACACGGGAAAGAGTACCAAAGGCTAGGAGACGAGCTGAAGGCAAACCTTACAACAGGAATGCCAAGCGACGCCATGGTCAAGAAATATAATTTCGACAGGAAATACAAAGTGATGATCCCGCAGAGGGGAGATTGGGAGAACGGCCCACCTGCCAACGCGGAATCAAACTGGTATACTGACGGCTCGAAGACAGATGAAGGAGTTGGAGCCAGAATATGCAGCACAAAACCCGAGACAAAGATTTCAGTCAGTCTGGCGAGAGACACCACCGTGTTCCAGGCAGAGGCGATCGCGGTCCACTACTGCATTGGAGAAATAGCAAGGCAAGACAACAAAAGTCGATCAGTAGCTATCATCTCGGACAACCAAGCGCTGCTCAAGGCACTAAGCACCACACAGGTCAATTCAAAGCTAGTATGGGACTGTGTAACCGCTCTCAACGAAATGGGCGGTCGCAAAAAAGTGACAATGGTATGGGTCCCAGGACACAAGGGTCATCAAGGGGACGATAAAGACGAACTGGCCAAAGAAGGCTCGTCAAGCGCATTCATTTGCCCGGAACCCTCCTGCGGTATCGCAAAAACCACAGTCAGAAAATCCATTAAAAAAATGGACGGAGACACAAACTCAAATCTGGTGGACGAACACACCAGGGCAGAGGCAGGCGAAACAGTTCCTCAAAATAAATCGCCTGCTTTCACGACCGATCTTCTCAACCAAGAGAGAAAAACGGTTAAAGCTATAGTACGTCTACTGACAGGACACTGTAGGCTCAACAAACACATGAGCAAAATAGGTGTGGTAGAGGATACAATATGTAGATTCTGCCAGGAAGAAGAGGAGGATCCTCTCCACATCCTGTGCCAATGTGAGGCCCTAGCAAGGGTTACATACCTAAAGCTAAACCAAGCGTAGAGAGCTACACCCAAGGCTCACTGTCAGGGATAATAGGGCTAATCAAAGAGGCAAAGCTCGGGCAAGTTGTCTAGGATAATAGGGATCCACAATAGATCTGCAAAAGTTGCGGTGGCACAGGCCAATGAGGCCACCCCTACGAATATCTATCCAATGTCATATTGACCTCAAGTTCAGATTTGAACCAGTTCAACTTGTTTGGTGCAACTGACCCTAAGAATTCATACGTTAATCAACCTAAAATGAAATATTTTATTATAATTTCAGATCAAATAAGAAACCCAACATCTTACGTGCGTGATTTCTACTTCTTCAAGCGGTCTCAGTATCCCCAACTTGAATTGATCCATATGAAACCAGAAGAAGCGTTCCATGCACTTCAACAACAGGAATTGGGTTATAAATTTGTCGAAATCGGAAAAGTGCTTTTAACGTGGGCAATTTTGAAAAACGTTGATATGGTAATATTTCCCAAAACAAAACAAACATTAAATACATGGAATTCTTTACTTTAGGTCGTGCAAAGAGTTGTATTTCTACATGAAGAGTTAATGAAGCTTCCGTCGTTTCCAAGAAAAGCGCTCGAGTCTGACTTGGATTTATATAAAGGAGGAGAAATTGGCAAGATGTTGTTAGGATTGGATGTTCTCCACAAATTCATGTGGGTCCGTTTAATAGCTAGAATGTTCGAAGCCATGGCTGGAAACTTTGCCTATTCCGGAGATATCCACCTTTTTCTGAATGTTTTAAACGGGGCTGTAATTTTGCATTCCGAAGACGCTTGCATTTTGCGCTACGTCATGGCCACCTACATCAACGCAGCTTTCCACTTTAAAAACATATTTTCCACAAACGGATACCTTCTTATAATGCCAACATTGCTGAAAATTTATTCCAACCACCAAACAAACAGATTGGTCACAACTACGGTGGAATACGCGGTTAAACAATTTTATCTGATGAATAGGAAACCGTTTATTTTGCAAATGTTCGGCTCCGTTTCGGCCATGTTGGATACTGATGAGGAAGGAACATTCGGTGATGCTCATAAGGTAAATTGAAGTGAATAATCAAGGTTTTAGGCTAGCCATATGAAATAGTTTGTCAGGCGCAAAATGGTACAACGTGCATTTTAAATACTATAAGACCTTAACGAATAAAGCACTAATCAATGGATTAACAGTGTTAATCCATTGATAATTGTCACTACGTGGGAAAAATATACAGTTGCGAGAGAAAAAGACTAGTACAGCAAAATATTTGGTTATGTGAACTGGACTCACTTTGATTTTTCAAATTGTCAATCAAATTGAGAAATCTGCGAAAATGTCAAACGAAATTTATTTAACGTCGACATGCCTTAACTGACTTAAACGCAAAAAACGATAATAACGACCCGTTTAAAGACGGTATTAGTATTAGAAAGATTGCTAATGATGTGCATGTCAACAAAAACACCGTCTTGTTGGAAAAGTTTGTTTTACAAGAAAAAACTACGATATTTTTGAAGTGGCTTGAACTCCTTGCTGTCCTAGTTTTTTTCTCTCGCAACTGTACATTGGGTGGTTTAAATAAAAGTGTGAAGAAGGCTTATTTGTGCTTTATTTGTCGACTTAATTTGATGTTCACGTAAGGTACGATTCACGAGAGGTGTTCCATGGTTTCTTTGATTTGTAGTTCTTTTTGCACCAATACATGTAGTACGAAAATAGTTTGATGTAATCAGATTACGTGTGTGAAAAGAGACAAAAAATATTGTCTGCTATGATTTTTAGATGGAAGATGCGAAAACGTATGTTCCGGTATGCAGCTTTAAATAAAATTTTAAGATTAAACGTCACATTTTGACAATGTCTTCGTAAAACTAAAACTGCAAAAACCCAGCCACAAATAATTTTAAATAATGTGGACAATCGTTTTAAATGTGAGTTTAAGTGGTACAATTCCAATTTCCACATCTACTAAATAGTTCAATTATTTACAGAAATAAATAATGCATTTAAGTTGATTTTGTGTAAGCTCAAACGTAAATGTTAGTTGAATCGAATGCGCATTCAGTTGATTTGGCAAATAGTCATCGGATTTATCTGTTAACACATCGATTTTTTTGTTATACATACAGGGAATTTTTTGTTAGGTATACATATGCATACGCTTTTTTCTTAAAGAGTTCAATTTGAAGCTTAAAACGAGTGTTTTCCACTCCCAGACTAAGCATGAAGTAAAATTTCGAGTTTAGAAAAGCCTGAAAATTTGGTTTGTCGCGTAGCGCGAAGCGCGGAGCGGCCAAACCAAATTTTCAGGCTTTTCTAAACTCGAAATTTTACTTCATGCGCCACGCGTATTAAACACTAAAAGCATTAAAGTATTGTGAACGAGTAAACTTCGCTTGAAATCAGTGTCTTATACACGTGGCGCATGAAGTAAAATTTCGAGTTTAGAAAAGCCTGAAAATTTGGTTTGGCCGCTCCGCGCTTCGCGCTACGCGACCAAACCAAATTTTCAGGCTTTTCTAAACTCGAAATTTTACTTCATGCTTAACCTGGGAGTGGAAAACACTCGTTTAAATTTCAAATGGCCTATTTTAAGAAAACAACGAATATTTAAAAATCTATAACACGTAATTGGGATATGTATACTCAAAAGAAAAAAATCACAAGAAATTATGATTTAAAACTTTTGCAAAAGAAAGAACACTAATATACTCGCCACCTAAATAGTATGACATTGTCATGTAACGTCAAAATTTGACACAACTAGGAAAAATCGTTGGAGATAGAACTGTCGACATACTCTCTAAAAAATTTGAACCACACATTCCACATCAATGAGTCATAGGACATCTCTCCCGAACTCCACTATAACTCAATCAATCAATTTACTAAAGGGTGTTTTTTTTAGACGTGTGGTTTTCAAGAAGAAATAAAACGCATATAATTTAATGTTATGGCCAAGAATTTAGCTTTATCATAAAGATAAGGAGAGGCCCAATTTCTGACCACTTTTTGCAGCAATTGGGGCCGTATGTCAGCAATAACGCGCCGAATATTCTCTTCCAAGGCGTCAATCGTCTCGGGCTTATCTGCGTACACAAGCGACTTCACATAACCCCACAAGAAATAGTCCAGCGGTGTTAAATCGCACGATCTTGGAGGCCACGCCACAGGTCCACGACGCAAGATAATGCGCTCACTAAACGTTGCCTGCAACAAAGTGATTGTTGCGTTGGCTGTATGGCATGTAGCGCCGTCGTGTTGGAACCATAGGTCGTCCACATCAACACCCTCCAATTCAGGCACGAAAAAGTCATTAATCATGGCTTTATAGCGTTTCCCATTGACTGTAACATTATGGCCGGCTTCATTTTTGAAGAAATATGGACCAATGATTCCCTCTGCCCATAGAGCACACCAAACAGTGATTTTTTGAGGATGTAACGGCGTCTCAACAATGACTTGTGGATTATCTTTACTCCAGAAGCGATTTTGCTTATTGACATACCCATTTAACCAAAAGTGAGCTTCATCGCTGAACAAAATTTTCTTGTGAAAATCGGGATCGGTGGCCATCTCGTTTTGGGCCCATTCACCGAACGTGCGACGCGCTTGATGGTCGTTTGGCTTCAATGCTTGCACGAGTTGGATTTTGTAAGCACGCAAACCAAGATCCTTCCGCAAAATCTTCCATAAAGTTGATGGACACAGCTCCAATTGTTGCGCGCGATGGCGGATAGACTCATTCGGGTCTTCTTCGATACTCTGCTCCACAGCAGCAATAGCATCTTCGGTGCGCACTGTACGGCGTCTCTGAGGATGCGCACTATCCACTAGAGTAAACGTGGTGCGAAACCGATCCATGGTTGCTCGAATTACCGACTCTGCTGGGCGATTATGTCGACCGAATATTGGACGCAGCGCGCGATGCGTCGCGCGAACCGAACCATTATTTTGGTAATAAATTTGCACGATTTGCAAACGTTGTTCAGGAGTAAGTCTATTCATTATGAAATGGCAAACCAAACTGAGCATAAATCAAGTGACAGCTGTCAAACAGACCATCTCCGAAAAAAGTAGTGCCGACTTGAAAACCACACGTCTAAAAAAAACAGCCTTTATAAGACCTAATTTGAGTATTAATTAATAACTCTTGTATAATAGTTATTTATTTAATTGTTTAGATACAATCGAGTTGTTTATTTAATCTATTGCTGAGTTTGGAAACACCATCACCAGATCCTTTGAATATAGCTGAATTGGTGAAGGAAGCTAAGCCTTTGAAGGCGATCGATTTTTGTTATCATGATGAAAATGAAATGGTCACCATCTTGGATTGTATTTCCTTATGCGTTATGGTTGTTTCCTATTCTTCAGAAAGTATGAGGGGCTATCAGATGCTGGTGAGATACTCATCTTAGAAAAAGTACAAAGCATTTATTTAATATCACAATCAATGTTTGTAGATTATATTGGAAGCTATCCTTCCTTGCTATGTCCAACATATCCAATTACCTACCTACAACAAAGAAGGCAAAACTGAAAAGGAAATAATCAACCAATTAGCCGTGGCCATAAAAACGTTGGTCAATAACTGCGAAGCGTTAACCAAGTACGTATTTGTTACATTTTAACAATTGACACGCTAACTTTAAAATTAACTCCTCTCCATTTTTCCTGATAATCTTCTAAAGCTTTAAGTTTTTATGTTAATCAGAGCTGGGCAGGATTCGAATCATTCAGGATTCGAATCTTTTTAGAGGATTCAAAAGAGGCATTCGAATACTTTAGTGCAACTGGATTCGTGATCCGGATTCGTTACATTTTTTTGAGAGGATTCGTATTCTTCAAATGAGGCATTCGAATACTTTAGTCCAACTGGATTCGTGATCCGGATTCGTTACATTTTTTTGAGAGGATTCGTATTCTTCAAATGAGGCATTCGAATACTTTAGTCCAACTGGATTCGTGATCCGGATTCGTTACATTTTTTTGAGAGGATTCAAATTCGAATCCAAATACGGGTGATTCGAAACCTTATAAAAGGATTCGAATGCTAATAAAAGGATTCGAATCTTAATAAAAGGATTCGAATCCTTATAAAAGGATTCGAATTCTTATAAAAGGATTCGAATCCTCATAAGAGGATTTGAATATTTATAATAGGATTCGAATACTTACAAAACGATTCGAATATTTACAAAGGGATTCAAATACTTACAAAAGGATTTAAATCATCAAAAATAATTCGAATTAATTGTGAGGATTAACATGACAAATGTCTTTTGTATGTTTTTAAATTTCTCGTTAAATCATTGTTTCGTACGCGTGGCGCATGAAGTAAAATTTCGAGTTTAGAAAAGCCCAGAAAATTTGTCTCGGGTCGCTGCGCGACCCTCGACAAATTTTCACGGGGCTTTTCTAAACTCGAAATGTTACTTCATGCTTAGTCTGGGAGTGGAAGACACTCGTTCGAAACTTTAAACTGAATGCTTTGACAAGAGCATTAAATAACTGCAAATGTTTTTAAAGATAATAATCTAGCTTGCAAAATTTTGTTTAATATTATTTGAAGTAAAACTAACTTGGTAGCCACAATCTGAAATGTTAAATTTTTCCGAGTTTTCCCTGACTCAAGATTTTTTTCCCTGGTCTTTTAATATAAATTCTGTGGGAAACCCCCATTTTGTTAAATTGTTTTCATTGTTTTTGTAATTATTTAAGTTAATTTTATAAATGTTTACGTGTTTTGTAATTTGCCCTCCTATTTTGACAAATTTTATAATATTATATGGCTTTTTTGTTAGTGTTTTGGTCAATTTAAATATAATTCCATGACTTATCTCCAACTTTCCCAGTTTTATTGATATTCAGTTAATTTTTTATTTACGCAATTTTCAGGCATTCGTCAATTTTATAATAGTGTTCAATTTGAAGTTTTGAACGGGTGTTTCCACTCCCAGGCTAAGCATGAAGTAAAATTTCGAGTTTAGAAAAGCCTTGTGAAAATTTGTCGAGGGTCGCGAAGCGACCCGAGACAAATTTTCGGGCTTTTCTAAACTCGAAATTTTACTTCATGCGCCACGCGTACAAAAGACTAATTTAAAGTGAAGTTCAGAAACACACAAATACATCTTTAATCAGAGTAACAGGGAATCAGATATTTACTCATAATCATATTTATCTCTTACGAATCCTTTATTCGAGTATTCGCGATTCGAATTATATTAGGTGATTCGAATTCATGATTCGAATCCTTTTTACGAGGATTCGTCCCAGCTCTGGTATCTAACCCTTTCAGAGCTATTCTAGTGCAAAGAAAATGAGGAGTCTTATTTTCATTCACATATTTTCTTATTATTGTGTATTTTTTAGAAGTTACAATGGACCGTATCGTTCAAGTCCTGAGCACAAAGGTTCCAGCCAACGTAATTACAGCAGAGGACCTTATTCACCTGGTTTTGATTTCGAGGATGAATCTCACTCGAAATACATGAGCGAACACTCGCGAGCTAAAAGCATGTACGAACACGACGTCGAAGATTCCGAAGTTTTAAGAGCTGAATATAGAAGGCCAAGAGATGTCCTCTTATCTTTAGTAGGGGAGTTTATGTGCAGGGCTTCGAATAGATTACAGGAGTTGAATAAGAAGAGCAATCAAGAAGGGAAATCTATTGAATTACTTGATATTCGGTCTCATATTGTAAGTAGAATGTGATTAGGTTTTTAATAAAAATATTTAAATTATTTCCTTTAGTATCTTTTAAATGTTTGCAGCTTTATCTTTATGTCCCACTGAGCAAAAAACAATAAAATAACGTTACATCAACATTGTAGCAACATTAAACGTTGCTTTAATCTTAATGAAACATTGCTTAAATGGATTTGCTCAGTGGGCTAATATGTTGAGCATCTTTTAAATTGGTATTGTTGTAGCGTTTGGCTGATATCGCGCATAGTTTGTTGAAAGTATCTCCGTATGATCCGGAATCGATGGGATGTCGCGGTCTACAGCATTACATGAGTTATATTTTGCCCTCAACTGAATGGGCTAATGATGCCATGAGGCCGGCATTAGTCACTATTTTGAGAAGGTTGGATAAAGTTTTCCAGAAGATATCGAAAAAACCCTCGATTAGAGTAGGTTTACTTTTTCTTGTTGTTAAAAATATTTAAACTTGTTCATTTTTGCAGAGGAATACTGATTGGGATGCTGCCGCTGGGCTTCTGAAGGGAATTTATGATACCATGTTGAAATATCCATACATCATGCATTGGCAGCATGTTAAAGCACTTATCAATACATGTCAAGTAAGACTAATCTAAACAGCTTTTTGTTATTTGATGCAGAATCTACTAAATGAATACTTTAATTCATTATAGACTCTGATAGTAAGCGATAGCTGTGCTGGAGAAGGAGTGTCTTCAGCTACCGCTGCTTTGATGAGCCAGGCGCCTCCACCTCACTTTTGTTCAACAGTTGTTAGATTGATTGCTCTTCAAATTCTAAACACATCCGTAAGTAATAAAAAGATCGTCTGCTATGCTAAGCTAAAACAGATGCTTCGCTGTGCTGTTTGTGTATTATGCCTTCGTAATAATTCGATTGGTTGGTGTGTTTAGGACATGTACAGCTTGGAACAAGTGTGCGGTGGTAGTTCAACATTTCCAACCCAAGAAAAAACTGAAAATATGATAATGAATCTCATAATGCCACTATGCTTACGTGTTGGAAGTGGCCGCAAAGGTATGTCATTACTTTCTTGAATTAAATTCTCATCTGGCACTTGGTGAAACATATTACACTATGTAAAGTTAATTAAAGGAAAGGCACTTGGTATTGTTTCACAATTAAATCTTTATTCCGACTAGTTTCGGTTTGTTAGACCATTTTCAAAGGAATGTACAGAAAAATTATTTCCTAAGTACATATACAATATTTTTGTTTCAGGTAATAAGAGAAGTCAGAATTGGGGAATTCCAAATCTCCTCGTTGTCGTTTACGATATTTTTCCCCATTTTTATGGCCCTGTTAATCTCCAGGCCCTCTAAGGGATACGCACTAAACCTCAAAGAGGGCCTGGAGATTAACAGGGCCATAAAAATGGGGAAAAATATCGTAAACGACAACGAGGAGATTTGGAATTCCCCAATTCTGACTTCTCTTATTACCTGAAACAAAAATATTGTATATATACTTAGGAAATAATTTTTTCTGTACATTCCTTTGAAAATGGTCTAACAAACCGAAACTAGTCGGAATAAAGATTTAATTGTGAAACAATACCAAGTGCCTTTCCTTTAATTAACTTTACATAGTATGTCATTACATAAATCTTGGTCACCTGTGAATAGTGGGTTCATTACAATTTGGAGTTGTGTGTATTTTTGGTCTCTATTTTTTTTTGTCTAGTTTTCAAGTTCCAGCATACCATCTATACTCTGTTTTTTTTTTTTAATATGACCAAACTTAGGGTGTATTTACTGAACAGTTGCAGTCCTGCTTTAACAATAGGGTATTCGAAACATCAAATTTTGAGATGTAAATGATTATCAATGTGACAAATAAATCATTATTAACCCATTAACGGCCGAGCAATTATAAATATAACTCTTAAAGTTGACTTTAGGTTAAATACTGCACTTCTTTTTATGCTTTCTATGAATGACTTATTGTAATAGATACTGTGAATTTTTCTTTTAAATAAACATATTGTATACGCTGTAAAATTTTAGGCAATCGTCGATTTTATATAAAAACGTGGAATATGAAGTTAAGAACGAGTGTTTCCACTCCCAGACTAAGCATGAAGTAAAATTTCGAGTTTAGAAAAGCCCCGCGTAGAAAATTTGTCGAGGGTCGCGCAGCGACCCGAGACAAATTTTCACGGGGCTTTTCTAAACTCGAAATTTTACTTCATGCGCCACGCGTACAAAACACTGAAATATTATGAAGTTAGAAATACACTGACATTTTTTTTAAACGAGTAATGATCGAAATATTCAAATAACACAATATTTACATTTTTCTTCATACATTTTCAAGTCAGGTCAAATAATATAATATATCAAAGTATTTAGTAATTTATTTAAAAAATAATAATAATATTGCGCGTATGCATCAATGGCGCTTAATGGGTTAAAACATTTGAAAAATTAATGACTGTGTGATCAGAACTAAGCACCCTTGGTGAAACACATAACTCGAAAATGCACTTAACCCACTCTTCACTAGCACTAGAGAATACATAGAGTCAGTTTTTCTTTTAAGTAAACGTATCCCAATGATTGCAATTTTTTTGTAAATTTGTTGGTGTTTTTACAAAAGCGCTCGATTTGAAGCTTTTAACGAATGTTTGCACTCCTTGGTTAAGCATGAAGTAAAATTTCGAGTTTAGAAAATTTGGATTTGCCGGGGCGCGCAAACGAAGCGAGTCGCGCCCCGGCCATTCTAAATTTTCAGGCTTTTCTAAACCTATGATTTCAAGTGAGGTTCTCGGGTCGCTGCGCGACCCTCGACAAATGTTCACGGGGCTTTTCTAAACTCGAAATTTTACTTCATGCTTAGTCTGGGAGTGGAAAACACTCGTTAAAGCTTCAAATTGAACTCTTTTAAAAAAACAACGAATGTCAGAAAATGTACAGCTTATGCATGTTTACCTAAAGTTTACCATGGACTAATCATATTTAAATTCAGCGCTCATTTGTGACGTAAGCGATCTCTACCCCCACTCCAAAATCTTCGATTCTGTCGATCCTTCTTACCGTATACTCGACCGTCCTTGGTCACCACTGTGTTTAATTAAGTCACTGTATTTAAGCCAGAATTGGCATCGAGCACCTTATCCCCTCTTAATTTGAACGTTCTGCCATCTTATGTGGCGTTTAAAAGTGACTATGAAGTTCAAGCGATAATTGAAAGATGGCACTACGCTACGTTTAAGGTTGCGATTTATTATGGGTAAAATCCAACGTTTTTGGTAGTCACTAATTCCAGCACCATTCATCTTCTGATTATGGGACAGTATTACATGATACAAACAAATAATCCTAAAATTTGAGGGATTTTAATGTCACCAATTTAAAACGATTAAGGTATTTAGTTTTTTTGTAAAAAAATCCTGAAAATAGCTATTTTTTGAGTCATTTATTTACTTCCTTTCACTCAACAAAAACTTGTACTACGTAAAATTCAAGGGTGTCCGTACATTCCGCATTTAATTAGCTCAACATTCATTAAAAACATGTCCATGATATATTACGTTTACCTTTTTATGCTGGAAATAGAAATATAGGCCTGTCTCAGTCTAGCAAATTGTTAGGCAGAGTCTGTGTCACTCTAGTAAACCGCAACCTTAAGCCAGAATTGACATCCGAGCACCTATCCCCTCTCTTAAGTTCTGAAACATTATAATTTAAATTTAATATTTTTAATAATTATCCTGTAGACTTAAGTAATATGCGTCAGAACGATATTACTTTCGCATTAACCCTCGTACTCCACGCAATGAGTCCTCCGAATATAAAAGGAACAACATCGACAACTCAGAATATTAAGGCTGCCACTGAAATGCGAACTGGAAGCCTCACTTTTACCGGAACCAGGGATACGAAGACGTCGGCCAAAATTAACACTTCCTTGTACCAAGTCGCATTTTTGGGTAAAAGCCCATTGAGTGCATAATCTACATAAACTAATTGAAACTACATGTTTGCAGCTCTTAAATTAATGACAATCTGCTTCGAGGGTGAGTTAATAACAGATTGGTCACGTATTGCTAGGACAATGAGGGAACTTGGAAAGAGGAACGAGGCAGCGACTTTCCTGTGGGATTTTTTGGATTTCGTCGTCACGCATCGTACACCGTTGTTTATATTAATGCAACCGTTTATTTTTCAAAAGGTAAATAACACTATACAGAGAATTTTTCTTTTAAGTAGGTACACATATCAACGCCATTGTAAGGGTAACTTGCGCCTGTTATACAGGGTGGCGCGTTTGTATCTGATGTATTTTAAATAGCCGTCAAATTGACGATAGAAGGGATTATTTCCCGCAATTTTTAAAAACCAATCAAATTTGAAGAAAATTCAAATATCAACCAATAACGATTCAACTTTCTTGATTAAACTGCATGCAACTTCCCTTGAATATTGGGGTTGATTAAACCGCAGCTAGCTTTTTGCCTAGCAACAATTTATTTATTCTCAAAATTTATTCTTAAATTGCCAAAATATAATGGCGCGATTTGGGAAAACAGAACAAGAAAGCATCATCGAGGCTATTAAAAACCACACCCCCAAAAATACGAAGAAAACCCACGATTCTATATGGAGTCAATTTAAATCATTTTGCAATGAAAAGTCATATCAGTTGACACAAAATCAAACTGTCACAGATTTAAACAAGATATTAACAGATTATGCATTTAATATGAAGAAAATCGATGGGACCGATTACAAAGAAGGAGTAGTCAAAACCATGTGGAACATCACAGCAAAGAAGTTACAAGAGTTTTATTTCGAAAGGTATAATATTAAGTTTGATCCATTTAATGATTTAATATTTCAACAAGCAAGAAGTGCTCGTGATGCGAAAAGAAAGCTATTACAACAGGATCCTTCGAAAAGAAAAAGAAGTGCCGTTGCATTTACCCCAGAGGAACACAATTCTATAATAAATTCGTTCAACGAAGAAGAACCTGAAGGATTACAACGCAAGTTCTATCACATTGCGGCAGTAGAACTAGCTTGGAGGGGCGGAGAAGCTTCCAATTGCCTTGTGGATTATTTTAGAGAAGAGAGGGACAATAAAGGTGAATTAACAGGTAAAAATTAATAGAAGCATACAAGTTTACATTATTATTTATAAGTGGTTTCTGTTTTTAGGAAGAATTGAATACAATACTGTTTTTAATAAAACTTCACAGGGTGGGTCACATAAATTAGCTGAGACCAAATGGCTGATACCTAATAGTAGCAATGAAAATATTTGCCCTGTTAGATTGTTTAAAAAATTAATTTCAAAAAGATCAAAAAATATAATTACACGAAGGCTCTTTCTGACGTGCAACAAATACTGGACATCAAACAATAAAAAATATTGGTATAAAAATTGCCCTCTAGGAAGAAACCAAATTTCAGTATGGACAAAAAATGCGGCGAAAGCAATTGGTTTGGACACAGCACATATTAAATTTACTAACCATTCAAATCGCTCAACAGCAGTCAGCAATCTAGCGCAAAACTGTGTTGGAGAGCAAGAGTTAATTAAAATAACGGGGCATTCAAACGCTCAGTCAATAAAACCATATCTCCATCTTAATACTGAGCATCATTCAAAAATTATAAATAAAATAAGAAACAATCATGAGACCACCACTGTTGGGACGAAGATTACATCAGCTGAAGCCAGTACCTCTAATACTACTCCAATGGTGTATAATAATTGTACTTTTTATATTAATTGTTCAAATTTTAATAATAAGTCAGAATAAGTCTGTTTCTTGTGATATTGATAATACTATCTTTGTTATTTTGATTATTGAATTTATATGAAAATAAATATATTTATTTCAAAATATGTTACAGCTCATTTGGGAAATAATCTTGACATAAACCCCGCGAGCTCCATATTTTGATCCGGTAATTTTCGTGCATGTGTTGAATGGCGAGGAATCGTGCAAATTTGATAATAAAAGCCCTCCAGCCTCCGGCTGTCGGGCTTTTAATACTTATCAAATTTGCACTCTTCGATCGGCATGCAACACATTCACTCAAATTACCCGGCAAAATATGGAGCTCTAGGGATTTAACCTATGATTAAATAAATTTTAAAATTAAGAGTTATAATGTATATTTATTTTTAAAATGTGGTACAGATTACTTATGGAAAGTAACTTCTCTCAGATGCCGTCCTTGTTGATTGACGTATTCTTGGAGTCGGTGACGAAAGTTTCGCATAGTTTGCTGAACCATGTCAATTGTAATCGTAGCAATTTCATCCTGGATTGCTGTCATCAATTCCTGAATGGTGCGGAGCTTATTTCTGTAGACCTTCAGTACAGATTACTTATGGAAAGTAACTTCTGTCAGATACCGTCCTTGTTGAGTGACGCATTCTTGGAGTCGGTGACGAAAGTTTCGCATCGTTTGCTGAAGCATGTCAATTGGAATCGTAGCAATTTCATCCTGGATTGCCGCCATCAATTCCTGAATGGTGCGGAGCTTATTTCTGTAGACCTTCACTTTGAGGTAGCCCCATAAAAAATAACCACACACCGTTAGGTCTGGCGATCGAGAGGGCCAAGGGACATTTTCGTTACGCGAGATCACGTGCCCAGTAAACATAACGTTAACGGCCTGCATGGATACTCTAACCGTGTATGCAGTGGCACCATCCTGTTGCAACCACACTGTTTCAGTGTCGTATTCACTTCCTCCCAGGTGTGGAGTCAAAAATTCTTCAAACATGGTGACATAACGCAGGGAAGTAACCGTGACCACCTCCTCCAGTTGTCAGGTGTGCTTACATGAATTAGTCGTTCGAAAAAGATTCACCCATTTTAATATCGAGTTACGAGATGAAACTGCAGCATACACTGAAATGTTGAAGCACCGGCGAAAAGCGCGCCTCACTGCAACTATGAACTCGTTATTTCGCAAAAACAGTTCTACCGCCAAAACACGATGCTTAACAGACTAAGTAGCAGAGCTGGGACGAATTCTCGTAAAAAGAATTCGAATCACGAATCCGAATCACCTAATATGATTCGAATCACGAATACTCGAATAAATGATTCGTAAGAGATAAATATAATTGGAATCAAAGATTCGAATCCTGTTTTTTCGAATCACGAATACAAATCCTTCAAGAATGAATTAGATTTCCTTATTTTTTTGCAACCATTAATATTTTAATATTGCTAGCAGTTGTTTTAAGGAAAATATTAAAAGCCTAATTATTTATTATTAACACTAATCATCGTTGATAACAGACTAAATATCTGATTCCGTGTTACTCTGATTGAAGATGTTATTGTGTGTTTTTGAACTTTACTTCAAATCAGTGTTTTGTACGCGTGGCGCATGAAGTAAAATTTCGAGTTTAGAAAAGCCCCGTGAAAATTTGTCGAGGGTCGCCGCGCGACCCTCGACAAATTTTCTACGCCGGGCTTTTCTAAACTCGAAATTTTACTTCATGCTTAGTCTGGGAGTGGACGACACTCTCTCTTAGAAGTTTGTAATTGATGAATCACTCTAGATTAATAAGTTTATTACTCAAAGGACCGTTTTACAAAGGCTATAGCTCGAAGGACCAGTTGTAGTTTTCGGAGACCGAAGGACTTCAGGGAATTGAAGTTGTTTTTCAAAAAAACAACGAATATCTGAAGGTTCACAGCGTGGATATGAAAGAAAAATGTTATATATATGTATATATATATATATATATATATATATGTATATATATATATATATATATATATATATATATATATATATATATATATATATGTATATATATATATATATATATACATATATATATATATATACATATATATATACATATATATATATATATATATATATATATATATGATTCTTAATAAATGTCAATAGTTTTGATATTTTTCATAATTTGTGTGTATGTTGTTACTTTTCGCGATTTATTGAAACGTTTTTTTTCAGTGTTTTAGTGAATTTGAATGAAATTCAATGACTTTTCTCTGACTTTCCCGGGTTTATTGATATTTAGTGAATTATTTTTACGTAATTTTGAGGCATTCGTCGATTTTATAAAAGAGTTCAATTTGAAATTTTGAACAGTGATTCCAATCCCAGGTTAAAGATGAACAAAGTTTAACAAGAATGAGAAATATTTGTTTAAAATGCTCAAGTATTTAACATGTGGGAACGTACTATGATAGACATAACAATTTTTTTTTCGTTCTGACTGTTACGATACACATTTTAACACGTGTGACATATTTTAAGGTAACGAGTGTCTTCCACTCCCAGACTAAGCATGAAGTAAAATTTGAGTTTAGAAACGCCCCGCGTAGAAAATTTGTCGAGGGTCGCGCAGCGACCCGAGACAAATTTTCACGGGGCATTTCTAAACTCGAAATTTTACTTCATGTGCCACGCGTATAAAACACTGATTTAAAGTGAAGTTAAAAATGTACTGAAAACAACAACCTAACTTCGATTTTTTTTAAATTGGATGTTTTCTTTCATACCTACGCTGTGAACCTTCAGATATTGTTTTTTTTTTATACCTCAATTCCCTGTAGTCATTCGGTCTCCAAAGACTACAATTGGTCCTTCGAGCTGTAGCCTTTGTAAAACGATCCTTTGAGTAATAAATTTAGTAATCTAGAGTGATCCATCAATTTGAAACTTCTAAGAACGAGTGTTGTCCACTCCCTAGAGTGATCCATCAATTTAAAACTTCTAAGAACGAGTGTTGTCCACTCCCAGACTAAGCATGAAGTAAAATTTCGAGTTTAGAAAAGCCTTGCGTAGAAAATTTGTCTCGGGTCGCGCAGCGACCCGAGACAAATTTTCACGGGGCTTTTCTAAACTCGAAATTTTACTTCATGCGCCACGCGTATAAAACACTGATTTAGCCAGAAATTTAAAAACACACGAAACAAATTATTCATGTTAATCCTCACAATTAATTTGGATTATTTTAAACGATTCGAATCCTTTTATAAGTATTCCAATCTTTTTATAAATATTCGAATCCTTTTATAAAGATTCGAATCACCCGCATTTGAATTCGAATACGAATCCTCTTAAAAAAATATAACGAATCCGAATCACGAATCCACTTTAACTAAAGTATTCGAATGCCTCTATTGAATCCTCTAAAAGGATTCGAATCCAGGATTCGAATCCTGCCCAGCTCTGCTAAGTAGCCATGCTTATTTAACTTCCCGCTGCCAAAAACACAATGCAACTGTCATTCTATCCCTTTTGAATGTAGTAACCGTCAGATCCAAACGCGCCACCCTGTATAATCTAATGTCCGTCGGAGTATTAGCTCGGGAAGTAGTTGTTTCAACAAGTGTTTGTTTTAGTCTTTGGAAGACATTTTTTGTAGATTGCGTAAAGATTCGCACGTTTAATTTTTTGAACAGCAGACGGCTCGCAGCCTAACTTCAGGGTCGGCCACAGCGCTAAGGCACACAAAATTTGAGGTTGGGATCGCGCTTTATAAATACAACGTATTGCACAACAAAGTCACCTTTTAATAACGGATACATATTACCTTGGGTCTCTGGTCTACCCTGAAGTTAGGCTGCGAGCCGCCGTTGATTTTTAAGTATTCTAATTACAGCCAAACATTGTCAATTTCATTCATACTTATCAATCTGATTTTTGTGTCATATTAATTATAGTTAGCACAGCCACCAATTTCACGTTTTGAACGTGACATCCACACCCAAATCCGAGACAAAATGCGGGGAATCGGCCTTCCACAGCCGAAAAGCAGAGGCGCCCTCTTGATGGAACTGGCCCACGAAATGAAGGAGCTCAAAGACGAACTGGAGGACAGTTAGTATTAAAAATTTCTTAACAACCTGTAGTAGACACTTAAATGTTTAATTTATTTGCAATACACAATAAAAATGCTTCGCTAAATTAACGAATTTAGTAGTCTAGTAAATCATTAGATAAATCCAAAAGAACCAAGTGAACAAGTGTGAATTGCAAAAATTCTTGTTGTGACGACTGTGTTATTATAAGGAAATATTATTAACATTTTCTGTAGATTCCAGCGCAGGCTTATCGGCACCCGCTGCACACACACACACACAGGCAGACCAGCTATACTTACAAAAATTAAAACACACGCCCACAATTATTGCAATCAGTTCTAATCTAAATTACAACTGATGTGATAAAACGAGCTCACCCCTCACGCACACGACACGATATTTACAATGAAATGTGTTACACGGTTATGACTTTTTCTTTCTATTTTGGGATAGATTAGAGGAGCGTCTGTTTTGTATGATCGAACGAAATTTTGTTAAAGTGTCTGTCTCTAATTCATTTAGCTTCTTCAGAGGATAGTACAGAGACCGCGAAGAAGGCTGCGGATGGAAAAACTTCGGTTCAGATCACTAATGAGGTTAATCAGACGAAGCAAAGGCCGTCTTTGATTGAGTTTTTGACTGGAGGCGAATTGGGTGGGAGGCACGGATCCAAGTCGGTCGCGAATGAGCAAACTTCGCAAATGACGGCACAACAAAAAGGTATGTTTCTAATTAATTTGTAATAATTGCATATTGTTGTAACTAGAATTTGTCCAATTTTACGAAACATAACTTTTGCACCAACGCAAGTTAGTTAAATCCCATGAAATGTCTATAGAGGGATTTTTTCTTTTAAGTATCCACATCCGGATTCGTTGTTTTTTAAAAAAGTTCAATTTCAAGTTTCCAAAAGGTGTTTGAAACGAAACGGAATTTATTTCATGCTTAACCTGGGAGTGGAAACACTTTTTAGAAGTTTCAAATTGAACTATAAAACAAATGCCTTAACTTTTACATACATCAGAATATGTATACTTAAAAGGTAAATATTTTGTACAATATGAACTTGATTGGTCCAATTTTATGCGTATGCTTTTTAAAAGAGTTCAATTTGAAGCTTTAAACGAGTGTTTTCCACCCCCAGGCTAAGCATGAAGTAAAATTTCGAGTTTAGAAAAGCCTGAAAATTTGAAAATTTTACTTCATGCGCCACGCGTATTAAACACTGAAAGCACTGAAATATTGTAAACGAATAAACTTCGCTTCAAATCAGTGTCTAAAACGCGTGGCGCATGAAGTAAATTTGGTTTGGCCGCTCCGCGCTTCGCGCTACGCGACCAAACCAAATTTTCAGGCTTTTCTAAACTCGAAATTTTACTTCATGCTTAGTCTGGGAGTGGAAAACACCCCTTTAAAGCATCAAATTGAACTCTTAACAACAATATCTAAAGATTTATAGCATATAATTGGGATACGTACCATCGGAAGACATAAAATGTTGGGACATATCGAAAATTGGGTATCCAAATTTATACCGGCTAAGTCAGGTTTTTTAAAGAAAGGTTATACGCCTGGTCTCTCACGCCCGACGCGCCCTCGTGCGGCCAAAGCTGTAAGTTGTTGACTGGGAATCACGTTGACAGGCGCAAGCGTTCGCATGCCGCACAGCTGTGAAACGCGTGTTTTTGTTATTAATAAGCGACGAAATGAGCAGGAAATCGGAGGGAAAAGTGTGTTGCGTGCCTGGCTGTCCCAACGCGCAGTTGAAAAATGTCGGTTTGACATTTTATACGTTCCCGAATCGTGATTATGAAGTACAGCGGAAAAAGTTGTGGATTGCGCGTGTACGACGAGAAGGGTAAGTAATAATGTTAACATTCCTATTTCACCTGAATAGAACTATTCAATCAATCTGCAATATTAAAATGAAAACAAACCTCATGTTGCCAGCAGCATTCCTAACCTATAAAAGTAACAGTGATAATGCTTGGAGAAAAATAATTTGAATGCAACAATGCGAATAAAAAGTCATCTTTTAATTGAAGTGTCCTTATTTCAGAGATGAAAATGGGCCCTGGGTGCCAACGAAGCACACAAGAATTTGCGCTGAACACTTTGTTGGCGGTGTGAAATCAAATAATCCCAAAGAGGAAAATTTTAACCCGACAATCTTTCCATGGAAACCGGCAAAGGAATCCTGTGAAGCTCGCAGACAGAGACTTGCCCTTCGCAACTGAATTAATATTAAGAAATATACTTAAACAACATTGTTATTTTCTAATATCTATAGACTAAGTAAACAGCTGTTCGCGCCGTGGCACCCGCCACCTAGCGGATTTCTGTATAAGCAGCATCGGTGTCGGTTGCGTATGAGTTGCATGGTGTCAGTTGGTTTTTTATTGTGTAACGTCATAATTTAATGCTGTTCGTATTTGTTCGTACAAAACCGATGTAAATATGCATGTCATAATAAGTTGCGGCTTTGAAACGGTTGACACAACCATTTTCCGACGGAAAAGCCTGTCGAAAGGTAGGAAGCTTTGTGAAAGTTCGCACGTAACCGACGTATCCGAAGAAATAAGAGGAGACGAGAATATCTTGCGCGGGGTTGTACGATATACTCCTGGGGTCTTCCGATTTTCTATCTCCAACGAAATGTTTATTGCAGATTGTGCTGTGCTTTGATGGAATCCACGGTTTTTTGTCGCCGCTAAATAAACAAGAGTAATGTATAATAATAATGTCTTTATTTAAACAAACGAGGTTTTGTATTTAGGGTATTAAATGATGCAATAGAATTTCATTTCAAGTAGTTGAATTTGTTTAATTTAAAATATTCGCTATGTAATCCCTCTATACAATTGTATTAATTTATAATCATTTTTAAAAATTACCGCAAACTTCAATCAAACATGGCACAAGTATACACTTCTTTTAATTATCTCAGTGAAGCAATGAGTTTCGAGCATCTTCATATTTGTATTAATGACCCTAACCTTCCTTTCAATACTGACATTTCAATCGTTTGCAGAACTTCGCGTACAATCATTTTTAAGAATGGCGAACTTGTTATAAAGTCACAATTACAATGTCAACGGATATGTGCTGAAATATTAACTTTGACTAATAACAATATATTTACTCGACACGTCGTACAGCGGCAATCCACCTCGCTTTCCGCTCCGTTTCCCATGGTTTGTATGGGAACGAATAAAAAGAGACGGAGCCATCACTTTTATATTTACTGGTGCATCCGACGACACAACAACTTTAATTGCATTTAGCTCGCTTCGGCTCAGAACTCATACTTCTGCTCAGAACTCCCGTATGACGAAATAACAACCGGCACCGATGCTGCTTAGGCTTAAAACCGCGTGGCGGCGCTGCAATCGCCGCTTACTTAACCTATTGCATAGAAGCATGCTGTCACAGAAAACCTTGCATTTGACATTGAAACAAAAACATGGGTTGCAACTTATCGATACATTTCCTATAATATAGGTTATGTATATAGTACGCTTACCTTGATTTGTACATTGTACAAATTTGCTTTCGATCTAGTGCTTTGAGCACCAGGAGTTTCCCGCAAAACAACTCCCACGATGTCATTGAAATCATCATTTTGGATTTCTTTGACGTGGAAGCTATGTAGCAATTTTCGCCCTTTATTTAAGCTTTTCTCGCGAAATATAGATAAATCGACAGCTCGAAATCCGCATTGCACAATAGTTGGCATGTTTTGCCGTCAAAACGGTATGTAACGATGAAAAACCACGATCTGCCGTAACAGGTTTAATCACGACATTTAAACGGCCCCAGTCAACAACTTAGCGGCGCTCGAGTCGCGCGGCGAGGAAGAGACCAGGCGTATAGTATGGAGTGACAATAAAAATATGTTAGTAAGAGGAAAAGAAAGGGATTTTCAGTTTTGACACATCAAATGACAATTAACTGACAAATCCAAAGTTTGACACACACTAAACAAATTTTACGTGTCTCAACATTTTGTTTCCACCGATGCCGCGATGAAAAACTCCCTGTACAATTCTAGTTGCACTTGTGTCAAAATCTCCAAAAGATGCATTTATTAATATGATCAATCGTTTAGAATCATCATCTAGCACAAGTTTTACATCGAATCAAGCGAACGCAAGTATAAGCGAAGGGCCTGAAGCGGCTGGCAACGAATCGACGACGGTGAACGCAGCAACCGGTATGCATCCTTTGTTATAAAAAATCCTAAACTGTGAATACATTGATGTTAAACCCTTTCTTATGATGAAAACGTGTGTAACCCAATAACTGTATATAAAATAGGATAGTGAGTGTTAGATGTTGGCATGTTTCAGATCGATCTCAACATTCCTCCATTAGCGATGAACACGCTGTGCAGATGCACAAATCTGATTCTCTTTCCTCCACGCATAGGGCGCAAAAATTGCGTTTTGTTTCTTCCGTAGAGTTTAGACATTCTTCAGGTAACCCCTTTTTTAAATGCAAAAAAAAACTATCCTAGCGCATACCTTAATGTTGTTTGCGTGTATCTGTTTTTTTTGGGTCGGGTGGGTTGTATTTAGTAAAAGAGTGAATTTATCCAGGAGAAACGTCGACGACGCCGTTAAGTCCTGGCAGTCCGGCCGATGAGAGTTCGGGGGAGTCGCATCCGAACAAATCGCGGTTGCAACGCGTCAAACCGCAAAGCCGTAAAACTTTCAGATTGAGAAAAAGCCGAAAGAGTAAGATCGAGGTAAAGCAATTGTATAGACGAGTCTGCACAATGAGGAATGAAGGACTAGCCGATGGGTGTTTTTTTGATTTAGGAATGTTGTTTGCATGTTCCGCTCTTTATTTTTTCTTGTGTTTTTTGCAAAAAAAAATAGGGCTTTTTCAGTAAGTACTCTTTGTATTTGGGGAGTAAACCATACCTTCTTAGTTTGACACAGTTACAAGCTATACCCATACCCAGAGAACCACTGCGACTGGGGCCAAACATCCAATTAGCGCCCTCAGTAATAATATTCTAATGCCCAGTATTACAAACGATTAATAAATCATTAGATAATTATTTGTGGAGTAAATTTATTTACCTAGTAAACTAATAGGCAAATAGAATTGCGTATTATAAAGCAAACCTACCAAATAAATGGCAATTCTAGAAATAAATAATTTAATTAGTAGATTACAGACCGAAATTATACATTTTCATTGTGGTCATAGCTGGAACCACCAATTTGTTAAATTGAATTGTCAATCAAATTGGAAATTTAGTTTAATTCCTTATAATTATGGAGAATAACCGTGGAATAGGACAGAAGTACACAGAACAAGAAAAAGAAAGCTTATTAGAAATTATAAAAGACTTAAACGAGTGTTTTCCACTCCCAGACTAAGCATGAAGTAAAATTTCGAGTTTAGAAAAGCCTGAAAATTTGGTTTGGTCGCGTAGCGCGAAGCGCGGAGCGGCCAAACCAAATTTTCAGGCTTTTCTAAACTCGAAATTTTACTTCATGCGCCACGCGTACAACAGACTGATTTCAAGTGAAGTTCAGTTGTTCACAATATTTCAGTGTTTTCAGTGTGTTATACGCGTGGCGCATGAAGTAAAATTTCGAGTTTAGAAAAGCCTGAAAATTTGGTTTGGTCGCTCCGCGCTTCGCGCTACGCGACCAAACCAAATTTTCAGGCTTTTCTAAACTCGAAATTTTACTTCATGCTTAGCCTGGGAGTGGAAAACACTCGTTTAAAAGTTTAAATGGAACTAATTTTAAAAAGCGTATGCATAAGTATAAAATCCCTGGTTATGTATGATATGAAAAACTCTAGGTCTTCGACTCCTTAGAATGTTTTGTGGTTCAAATTAATCACTGTCAGGGAAGATACTATGAGCGAACTTAAATCTGACACGGATGATATAGTAGATATGATAACCGTTATGAAATTAATAAATACAAGTAGTAGAATCTAAAGTAATTATAATAATATAATACACTTTTGACTTTTAACTGTTAAATTATTTAGAGAATAAAATGTACTTGGCAGAAAACCAAACAAATAATTTACTGGGGAGATTTATTATCCAAATAAAGTTATTTTGTGTTTATAATACCGAAATCTTTGGAATAAATTAATTTATTTATAAAGTAAAGAACAAGAAAAAGAAAGCTTATTAGAAATTATAAAAGACTTAAACGAGTGTTTTGCACTCCCAGGCTAAGCATGAAGTAAAATTTCGAGTTTAGAAAAGCCTGAAAATTTGGTTTGGTCGCGTAGCGCGAAGCGCGGAGCGGCCAAACCAAATTTTCAGGCTTTTCTAAACTCGAAATTTTACTTCATGCGCCACGCGTACAAGAGACTGATTTCAAGTGAAGTTCAGTTGTTCACAATATTTCAGTGTTTTCAGTGTGTTATACGCGTGGCGCATGAAGTAAAATTTCGAGTTTAGAAAAGCCTGAAAATTTGGTTTGGTCGCTCCGCGCTTCGCGCTACGCGACCAAACCAAATTTTCAGGCTTTTCTAAACTCGAAATTTTACTTCATGCTTAGTCTGGGAGTGGAAAACTCTCGTTTAAAAGTTTAAATGGAACTAATTTTAAAAAGCGTATGCATAAGTATAAAAATCCCTGGTTATGTCTGATATGAAAAACACTAGGTCTTCGACTCCTTAGAATGTCTTGTGGTTCAAATTAATCACTGTCAGGGAAGATACTATGAGCGAACTTAAATCTGACACGGATGATAAAGTAGATATGATAACCGTTATGAAATTAATAAATACAAGTAGTAGAATCTAAAGTAATTATAATAATATAATACACTTTTGACTTTTAACTGTCAAATTATTTAGAGAATAAAATTTACTTGGCAGAAAAACAAACAAATAATTTACTGGGGAGATTTATAAGTCAAATAATGTTATTTTGTGTTTATAACACCGATATCTTTGGAATATATTAATTTAGTCATAAAATAAATTTTATTTAGGGAATAATAGTATATTATTCAACAAGCGCATAATGAAAGCTATTAATCATGAGAATGAGGTTTACGGAACGAGCCGCAGGCGAGTGGAGTAAATCATTCGAATGATTAATAGCCATTATGCGCGAGTAGAATACTATACTTAACCCAAACCACAAAATGTATATTCATTCTTGCTTACTGCAACTTTTCAAGAATAAGAACATAATTCATTAAATCATTTACTTTTAATTATAACTAAGAAATATATATAATAATACTATTTATTAGGATTAATGTTAATAGTAACGTTAGAACAATTATTAAACACAATAGGGGGCATTGAAGTGGGTACACCAAGATTTACGGTTTGATCCAAAATATCGAAATTAACGGAATTTGTGCTGGAAGATGCAGCTGTTACATTATTTTCTGTCGATTCTATTGACGATGCAATTTTTCTGGCCGTTTCCTTTTTGTTTTCCAAAGAATCGTTAATATAGCCTTCTGCAACCGCAGTTAACTTCCATCCTCCATGACGTTTTAACGCAGTGATGTCTCCACCAGCATCAACCAAAATGGTGGCTGAGGTTCTTCTAAAGCTATGGCCTGTATATTGCTCAGGATTGGGTAATTTCAAAAAACTGGCGATATCCCTTCCCATTTTTGTAAATTTATTAATACCAATTCGCTGTTTAGTACACTTTCCATTTTGAAAATTTTGAAAGAAATAATCACAGTTTATCTACTTTCGGAGGCACAAATATTTTTTTACAATGTGGTAAAAATTACCAGATACTGTAAATTTCCTACAAATTTTAGTTTTTGTGGTTGGCACCTTAATCATATAGCAGGAATTAAGGTCTTCTTTATCTTTAATGTTCATGTTATACAGCTCATTCGAACGACAAGCGCCCATTAAACCCATAATTAATGCAACCTGAAGAAAAAATTACTGCAATTTTTAAAAAATATTGAAATAATTTAAAACTTACTTTTGTTGCAAGAAATTTGTCATCTGGTGCATTTGCAATGAAACTGTTAACATTTTCTGGGGAGAAAGTGTTGGCTTTTTTCGGAGTAAACCCTTCATTTTTTTCTTTTCAAAAAAGCTAGAAGTTTGCCATAGTTTCCAATATTGATGTTTTCAAAGATTTTTCAATGTACTTATTAGCATCGAATACTTCTGCCACAACGATGAGGTGTTGTATTTTTTTGATAATTCAGTAAAATACACCAAAACTACCGACTCAGTTGAAGAATGTACTTTTTTCTCCTTTTTCCATTCGCAAAACGTGTTGTATGTACTTTGGTATATGTTGCGAGACTTTTTAGGCAACAAATTGATGGAAGCGATTTCTGCCGCGTCCCTTATTTCCGGGGGTGTCAACAAGTCAGGTTCGGATTCCATGTTGCTTCTTTCGCCTTCGATAAACTATTAACCACACTATCACAACACAATTAACACAATTTGCTTTCAATTTATAAATTGTTTTTGTTTATGTCAAAATTGATTAACATGAGGTATCCTGATTTTGTAGTGATTTCTTATTATTCACAGTTGAGCAGTGATAAGTCAAAATATTACTCATAGGTTTCATAACCTATTTATAATAAACGTCATTATTATTGACTCTTAGCATGTATAATTATAATATTATAGAGTGGTTGTGGATAAAACGTTTTATAATACCGGGCATAAATGTCATTACTCATTATAGAGTTAATATCAACTGTCACTATTGACAAACACCATTCTATATTATAAGGTTTATTCATTTGTACTCCACTAAATTGAATAGAATTTAAACTTGTGACTTCGCCAAGCTAGTTACAATTACAGGTGTCCAATTCATGTACCGAACAGATTCAGTGCGATCCGCACCTGATTAGAACAATTAGACCAATTGGCAAGTGCCAATGAATTAGACCTTTTCAGTTCAACTAATATGAACAGCCACACCACATAATTTTTAAACTGCCATTAGGGCTAGCCTGTAAAAATAATTACTTTAATTTAGCAAGGCACACATTTTATACTTGTAACAACTACTAACAAATAATTTTAATATTGAATCACTGAGAAGGATGGTCCTCCTAAAATATTAGTGATAGACAGGATCGAGTAATTCTAGAGAAAACATCAAGAGCAGACAATCTCCATTACTCAATTCTCCCGATTACTATGCATTGTTTACATTACATACTTATAATTTCGCAAATTTTAAATTATTTGCTTTATTTCAATAGTCACATTTAGTACTAAACTCAAGTCAGCAACACGAAAATAATCCAAACCAATTTACGCGCAGGTCTCGCACGTAAAGCTAGAATCTGAAGAACCTCCTCAAGTCCAACAACAAATCTCGCCACCACCCATAACAACAACAACCTACCAACCATCACCACCAGTGGATCACTCCTCAACGCCCACACAATCAACAGACTCCCACCGGTTGCGGATTTCAATGCGCAGCAAACAAACGGACGGTTCTTGGGATGAAGACAGCGCCATATCACAGACGTCATCGACTTCCGGCTATCGCGAATCGTATCCGGTTATGCATTTGAAGGATCCTCTGGATTCCAGCCCGAAGGCTTTCCCACCGCTGGCCTCGCCTGATTTGCACGATCTTCCTTCCACCAGCAGCACGACGACGAATAATTTTATGCAGTGCGGAGATAATAGTTCTCCAGATTGTTCATTGAATGATAATGGGGATAAGACGGCGTTAATTAAGAAGAATGAGAGGTCGCCTAGTCAGAGATCATTGTTGATGGTTTTTGAGACGCAGGATGAAACGACGTTAATTTAAATGCGTAAAGGGACTTTTCTCATTCATTGTGATGTTTTTGAATGTTTAACGGAATATATCAATGTTATCAATTATTATGTCTAATTGATTGTTTATAGGGATTGAATTAAGATATATAATTAAGTGTATATCATGTTAGTAGGTATTTATTTATTTATGCAAATAAAATCTCGTTAGTAGTTATGCAAATGTGTATTGCATTGTTATTTTCACAGATTTAAAAAGAAGAGTAGAAGAAAACGGTATCGTCGGACGATTCGGTCCCTGGTTTACCTGGTCGATTCATTCATAGACGATTCATCCAGTAAACTTTTGTTCCAAAGGCAGTCCTGCCAGGTCATAAATTTATTAGTAATTGTTTTTTATTGATTTTTGCGTGATTTAAAAAGAATCCACTTTCATAAATCATTACAAATTCCAAACATTTATTGTTCGATATGACACGTGTGACATTCGACATTGACACACGTGACATTTCATTAACATTCATTCAATCGACGTTGATACGTGTGACATTTGACATTGACATTTATCACTTCCGAACGAGTATCTTCCACTCCCAGATTAAGCATGAAATAATATTTCGGGTTTAGAGAAGCCCAAAGAAAATTTTCACGCGGGCTTTTCTACACTTGAAATTTTACTTCATGCGCCACGCGTACAAAACACTTAAATATTGCCAAGTTTAAAATACACTCTTCACGATTTTACGTTTTTGTCGACATGAAACACATCAATATTGACATCTTTGCTATATCGAACTTAAATAAATCGAATTAAGACAAACTCTGAACTTCACATTAGCACAATAGGAACCGACATCTTCAGCGTGAACTCAAGCTCAACGTTTTTGGTGTAACTGGGCCTTAGCATAAATTCTACATGAACCAATGAATGGTTCGAAAAATAAAAGCTCTTTGATTCTTAAAAATATGTGTAGCGCCATCTAACAATAATTGAAAAAACTGCTAGATCATTTATTCCGCCTAACAGAAATCTGCAGTCCCCTGCAGTTTTCTGTAATTTATTTAAAAATTAATCTTAAGGTGCCGACTTTGCCGCCATCTAGCGCCAACTGTAAGCAACTGAATTTCAAGCGCTGAACGTTGCCAAACGTCTTCTTTTCCCGTGAATTTTAAACTTCTACATGTCAATGGGGAAAATATAATAATTATACAGTCGCAAGAGAAAAAAACTAGTACAGCCAAATATTTGGCTATGTAAACTTTGAATTTTCAAATTGTCAATCAAATTGTCAAATTTGCGGAAATGTCAAACGATATTTTATTAACGTCGATATGCCTCAACTGACTTAAACCCAGAAAGCGATAATAACGACCCGTTTAGAGACGGTATTAGCATTAGAGACATTGCTAATAAAGTGCATGTCAACAAAAGCACCGTCTTGATGGCTGAGAAAAAAATGTTGTTAACCTGTATATGAGTTTGTATTACAAGAAAAAAAAATACGATATTTATGAAGTGGCTAAAGCTTCCTGCTGTAATAGTTTTTTTTCTCTCGCAATTGCACTTTTAACTTATAAGAAACAGAATGATATACAGGGCTATTTCATACGCGCAGTGTTAAATTTAACATTTCACATACAGAATAGTTCTGATAGGGTTTATTACCAATAAATTAGGAAATTTGTAATTATACGGTAATTAGAGAATGAAGTTCGTCAATAATTTACTTAATATAAACTGATTTTATTATATTATTATCGAAATACTGCAAATAACAAAAAACAGAAAATACAACACATCCTAAGAAAATTATAAATTATTAAATACTCAGACAATTATTAAATACACAAACAATAGTTTTTGTTACATCCAATGGCAACGTTTGGCAACTATGCGCGTTTGAAATCCAGTCGTTTACTGTTGGCGCTAGGTGGCGCTAAGTGGCGCTAAGTCGGGATCTCAAAGTGCAGAATGGAGAATTACCAATAAAAACTGTGCGCTTGCGCGAATTCAAATATTTAAACAGTACTCTTCTTCAACCGCTTTTCCCTCATCTTAACCTAGAATAATAAAATCAACTGTTTGTCACAAACAAATAGCGTGAGCGTTTATGCATTTTGGGGCAAAATGAGTTTCGCTACTCCGACGCCCGTCACAAACCAGGTCGATCGGTTTGTGAAAATAAGAACCCCTTTGAGGAAAAGTCTTAATGCATCATTTGTTAGTGAACCGGTGAGTAAATTTCTACAAATCTCTTTTTGCATGTTTGTGTTGTTGTTATTTAAATGACTATTAAGATGAGGGATGTGAATTCTTAGGGATAATTTATAAATATAAATAATAACCTGCAAAATTATACTTTAGATATTTAAAGCCGACTTTAATGGTTTCATAATGCAAGTTTAAAATATAAGTCAAATTAGAAGTTAAAGTCGGCTTTTTGACACTAACCTAAATATGTTCTCAAATATTCAAACAAATGAATCCCGTGGTCGACAGCGCTGCAAAGCCTTAATTCATAGAATCATAAACATTTTGGATAGTAATTCTTCAAGCGATGAAGTAGATATTGTGGTTAATAAGATTAAAGTGTATAGAATGAGAGCATACTGTTTAGATATATTCAACAACCAGGATTTTTTCCAAAATTTTGATTATCAAAAGCAACGGTAATACTGTTGTATCAAATTAAACAGATATGATATCACTTGCATCGAACAGGTTGAATTAATAACTGTATTGTTTCGAGTTTACGTGAAGTGATTAATCACAAATAGAAAGACTGTTATTCCTTACTTCACTTTTTATTTTTATGTTATATTAACATAAAAATAAAAAGTGAAGTAAGGAATAACAGTCTTTCTATTTGTGAGGTTGTATTAAGGTATGACATGCTGGTAGGATTTTTACCTTTTCCCATATTGTCAATTCATTTGTTTATTATTGTAATCAGTTGTGTTCTTTACACTTTTAACAAGTTAAATTAAAATTAATTCCTCTTTTGTAAAATTTATTCTTCTATTCTTTTTAATTATTGTTAGTTAAAACATTTTCAACGACACAGTTGAAAGATATACAGTGAATTTTTCATGTAAGTATACTTACTCTAGGCATAATCTGTAAAGGCATTCTTTGTTTGAAACTTCAAACGAGTTTTTCTACTTCTTAATTAAGCATGAAGTAAAATTTCGAGTTTAGAAATGCCTGAAAATTTGCTTTTGTCGCATCGCTACACTCCAAACTAAAACTTCAAGCTTTTCTAAACTCGAAATTTTACTTTATGCTTGATCAAGTAGTGGAAACACTCTTTAAAAATTTCAAATTAAACACTTTTCAAAAACAACGAATGCCTAAAAATGTACAGAGTACACATCGGGAAATGTGAATTCTGTAGAATCAAAATGACGGTTATACAACATTAAATAACAAAAGTAACTATAAAAAGGCTTTACCAACCTATATTCGTTACCTCAAAGTTGACTTTTACTAAAGTCAGATAGGAAATTGATTATGAAACGACTTTTGTTAAACCTAATTGTTCTGAAACCGACTGTACGAATAGCTTGAACAATTTTACTATCTTTATAATAAAGATTATTAGATGCT
This sequence comes from Philonthus cognatus, assembly GCA_932526585.2. NCBI lineage: Eukaryota > Metazoa > Arthropoda > Insecta > Coleoptera > Staphylinidae > Philonthus > Philonthus cognatus. The sequence continues at coordinate 47,396,349 of OW052247.1, read as the reverse complement.
AACGTCGCAGTTTTCCAGTTATCACAACTTTTAGATTGATAAATAACACGTAGCAATCTACATAAATGCATAAATGAAACAATGCACATATTAATGAAAACAAACTTAAATAATTACGACCCTATCCGGTTTCCCGGTTATCAGCTCTTATTACAATAATGCTAATGACATTTATAATGTCATGCAGTGACAATTTAAATAAGTGCATGCCTTATCACCACTCCCCTTATGTTTCACTACAACCGCAATCAGGTAGTAATTTACACTAGGTTAAAATTAGATAAACAATGTGCGTGTGCATTTCCACAGTCAAACCAGGATGACGACTCAGAACGCCACAAGCGTCGTAGCATGGCACACCTTCAGAAGAAGATGGCAAGCGGACCGAGTACTGCGAATACCTCGATCATGGAATCACCGATGGCAGGACCAGACGAGATTATCGATCACATCGATGTTTGTTTAAAGATGTTCTTCGAAAATGTGAGTGATTTATAACTTTTTTTTGTACTGAGGAATCAATGATAAGTATTTTTGGGTATTAATATTTATGCAACTAAATACTATTAAGAATATAAAAAGAAGGAATATACATTGTTATAACAAATTTTACTCGTACAGATTTATTTATAATCATTGATTAATCTCCAGACTTCTGTGCGCAAAATATGTTACCTGAAACCCACTTATTAAGTATCTTTTAAATAGAATAATTAATTATTGAGATTGAGAAGTTCTATAAAAAATCCTGCTCAATTTTTCCATAGAAAATCAACAGTAAAAATGCGTGGAGTATTAGAATCATTGATTACATGGGAAAATACCTGCAAATGGGAAAAGGAAACAGGGACTCCCTTCAGTTGGGAAGCACATCTCTCGACGTCGGAGCCAAAGTGTACGGCATAAGAGTAGACGATGTTCATTCTGCAGGACTTAAATTGGCATCGGACATGTCGAAAGTGGCCCATAAAGAGCGACAAGAAGAAAATAATGAAAACGGTAAGTAATGGGTATCAATAAATTCGAAATTTTTTTATACAAAAAATCTAAACTGTAAGTGATTGATATCAGTAAAAGCATAATGGATATCAGTAAATTTTTGTAAAATAATCTGAGCCACTGTAAAAATGAAACGATTTAAAGAGTCATTTTAAAATTTCACAAAATTTATAATAAAAAAAACATTAATACATTCGTCATTATTTATCACTGTTTTTCATTTAGGTGATGATGGTGGAGAGCTCAATAATACAAGGAAAAAGTGTACAACTAAAAAGAAGAAGAAGTTTATGTTGGGCGGCCCTAAACACACTATTGCCAAAGACGTGAACACCTTGCTGGCCGATGTTCCTAAATTGGATTCAGCTTTTTTCCAAACGAATACCAACTCTGATTTAAGTATGGTGGATAATTTTCTCACCAACAGGATTTCCATGAACAAGTCCGGCTATGCTTTCACATTAATGTGAGTTTATTTTTCAAGTCCAATCTGTTTATTTGTGGTAATTTTGGATTTTTAATGTAAACTTTGTTTTTTAATATAACTTAATATAACTGCGAATAGTTGCAGTCCTGTTTTAACAGCAGGGTATTTTAAACTACAAATTTTGAGATATATTAATTTGATTAGTCATATTAAAAAAACAAATTATAACAGTTTTTTACAAGCAACTAAAATGTTAAGACTTCAATTCTAAATTATGTTTATTTATATGAGTGTGATTAGAAAAATGTTTGCAAACTCATAAGATACGCCATCTTAAAGTAATATAGATAACTTTAGTGTGTTCTCTTTTTTATTATTATTTAGGAGCAAAGAAAAACTTTGGACATCATCTGACAATGATCTAACACTTCTTGATACACAACACCCATTCAATAAACCAACAGATAATACATTAAATCTTTGCCCGGAATTTCAATTTTTCAAAGTGGATGAGTGGGATCCTGATAATGAGGATATGTAAGTAAAAAAAAAAAGAAGTTATTTTAGACATACCATGTATCCCTGGATTACTGCCCGGATAGGAAAATCTTTTTTATTAACTATTGTTCGACAAAAAGTAATTCTTTAGAAAAAGTTTTGGATTGAAAATGACATTTTCGTTATCAAATCCTAATTTAACCACAGACTGCGCTCAAAAATGAAGAAAAATGAAAGGTATAATAAGAGAGAAGTTCCTCTAATTATATTTTGTATGTTAACATAGTTCTTGATTACAAATCACTTTTTCAAATAACATCTTTTTCTAAAATTATAATTAGAGTTACTTTTCTCTTATGACAATCTTAGTTTTTCTTAATTAAATGAGTGCCCTCTGTAGTAAATTTAATATTTGATAATGAAAATAGAGTTTTCAACTCGTCCAAAACTTTTTGTAACAAATGACTTTTTGTCGAAAAATGGACAATAAAAAAGTATTTTCTATCCAGGCAGTAATCCGGGGACCCACAGTATGTTATATTGTGATTGATAAAATTTGATTTATCCTAGCCCTCGATGTAACGATACAACCCACAACACAGATGTAGTATTCGACGATAAAGGCATACCGATTGCAGAACTGGATGGGCCTGTTCACGATATATTCGAAGCTGCTGGTAAGTATTTTACTCTTCATCCTTATAACAATTGGTGAAGTAATTACCCGCTCTCTTCGTTAGAACCAATGGATTCAGATGATGAACACCTGCCGGAGGAAATAGCCGTACTAGGTGAAGTCGCCAACATCCAGGACCTGAGGCCAACGACATTGACCGAAGCAGATGATTACTCCTTTAGGCCGATTTTATCCAGTGGGAAGTGCATCACAAACATCTGGGCCGGCCCTAGTCACTGGAAGTTTAAGTATTTGCAACGTGCCGGTATGTTTATCAAAGGTTTATATTTAATTAAAAATTTAATGGGAACAATGAACAGGAAGCCGTTTTTCTGGAGCCGTGGTAAAGCAAGCACCTCAGAAGAAAAAGCCCAAGGAGAAAGATTCAACGTTAATTAATTTCCTGGATGGAGCTCCAGCCGTTGATGAAAACTGTACTAAAAATAGAGCAAAGAATACACTTAAACCATGGCCGGAAACCAATAGGTAAGTGGTGAATTATTTTAAAGTTTTACAATTTCGAATTGTAACTCCACCAAAAATTATCGGGCCCAGGTTTTCTTTTTTTTTTGAAGAATAGGGTTTTTGACAATTACCTAATGTTGTTTTTTTATTTTTGTATTGTATACACAATCATGTTATAAAAGTCGTTCAAATAATCTCACTTTTACAATAGGCAGTGATTTACTAAACGTACACTAAATATATATCTTTTATTTTTTAGGTTCCGTATGCCGATAAACACAACCCACATTTTAAGACAAATACATTCGATGTTTTTAAAACCGTCAATTACATTGTCTGAGCGGTCTTTCAAAGAGCCGAACAACAATGAAGCCACTGATCAAAGCGACAGTGACGAGATCTCCCCTTATCCATACGACAATGCGAACGATTCGTTTTACTGCGCTCAAAACGGGGTAAATCGATATATTGATGGATTTAAATGGAAATGTATTTATTTTATTTTTTTTAATGTTAAGGCTGATGATAATGGAGATGATATCGTGCACGAGGAAGATTTGGCCATCGCCGGACAAAATCAGCCCTACACTGGTGAGAACTTAATCGATCTGCCGGAAATGGTGGAGACCAATTACATTAACTACGCCACCAGATCGAAAAAGATGGATATGAAGAAGTTAAAAGAGAAAGTTTGGTCAGTTATGGTCGATAAGCCTGATCAAGATTTAGTAAGTTCTTGTATGCAAATCGCACCAATAATGTGTTCTCGGATAAAATCCCAACTCGTTACAAATTTTTAAAAATTCACATTTTATTTACTTATGCAGATCATAAAATAAAAAATATGCTGTATAATTAAATAATCTTGGTATCTGAACAGGATGTGCCATACAAAAAATATTTTGTGATTAACACTTCAGATTTTTAACTGACCTTAAAAATGCACTCAACATCAAATTCCTTACCTAAATTTAAGGCGTACAACAATATTATTTCACTAACATTTCTCAATCTTAATTAATTTATTATTCAGATTGTCTCCTCAAATTTTTAAACTGTATGTATATTTTTGTAGCCGATTGATGAGTTATATAACCTAAAAATAGAAGACCAAACAACGTTCAAAGATATCTATAAAACACTCCCGAATGTTTTGAACAAATCGATGAAGGAAGAGCTGAGCAGCCCGCTTGCTTTTATCGCAATCCTGCATCTGGCCAACGAACAAAACCTCAAACTGGAAGGACAGCCCGATTTGAAGGACTTCACTATAAAGCAGGATCCGGGAGATCCTGCGTAAAGCAAGATTTATTGTCTTGTTTTTTCTTTTATCCCAAGTCGTTACCGACTAGCCCATATAGTATGCTAAAAAAGCACCACAACCAATGAAGTATCTATAGACCTATGTGTCATATTATAGATTAAAATAACAATAATATATTAATAACCAAAATAGTTTAGGTTGGTGTTGTCGTATAAAAGTAACATTTGGAGTCGACTGTGATTCAGTAAATGTTTGCCATTCCTAAAACGCAAATAATTATTAACATCAGAATAAAATGACAATTTTTATATTGGCCTGTATCAGGTCGGTAACGTACTTATCTATTTTCTGTAATTACAAAATTTCACTGTATTGTTAGTAACGTTTTCAATAATTAAATTATTTTATACTAGAGTTTTGTTTATAATTATCGAATTATTTTTACAAATTAGTAAACAGTATATAAAACCATTTCAACAGTGTTTAAATTGACATTAGAATAATAACATTTTGAACTGCAGGTTAAAGATGAACTCAGTTCAAGTGTTTAATAATTAATTTAATGAAGAGTACCATGGTTTAACAGTGAGTTATATTTTAGTTCGATCAATGCATTATAAAAAGTTGTAATAATAATGTAGTTAAAAATAAAAATATAGCCCTATTGTAATAACTATTGTTATACACATACCATTGAATTTCAAACATTAATAATAAATCTTCGTGGTCATAGGACAGTAAAATTTCCACTATTTGATGTTTTTATTGATTCATGTACATATTGTAAAATATATCTTGAGTTTATTTAATTTTTCCGCATTTTTTTATCCCTGAAGAATAACCAACTAATTTCAGTGCGAACGAAGCAAAATATATTAAAAGGCAGATGTGGGCAGGATTCTAAGAGGATTTGTATTAGAATCCAAATGCGAGTGATTCGAATCCTTATAAAAGGATTCGAATAATTATAAAAGGATTCAAATACTTACAAAAGAATTTGAATCATCAAAAATAATTCAAATTAATTGTAAGGAGTAACATGTTTGTGTGTTTTTATATTTCTCGTTAAATCACTGTTTTATACACGTGGCCACAGAGTATGGAGTAACCAGAGTATTCACGCTGGCTGTGCGGGGTCAGGGGGGGCGGCTCTGGCAGGTGGCTCACCCAGCAGGCGTGTGATTTAGAGTAACTACTAGGTTTCCCCACTCTTCTCAATTCATTTGTATCCGCGTCGGATCCGCAGAGGAATGTTTATATTTTTTCCTCTCTAACGGTACCGACGGAACGAAAAATGATGACGCTCGGTTTGTTTATTTTATCAAAATAAACAAATCGACCGTGAATCTACACCATTCAATTTTTAATTCCACATATAATATTGAAATCTAGATTTACTCTCATGTAATGCAATTTAAATTAAAATAAATACAGTTATATGATACAGGTAGGGATTGGAATACCGGCATACCGGTTAATCGCAAAAATTGCTCTTCAAAATGTCCGGTATTTTGGTAAATCATATCAACATTATGTACATTTATTTCACATCTTCAACTATACTTCTGACAATAATAGTAGATCGATTATGTGTTTTTGAACTTCATAATAAATCAGTGTTTGTACGCGTGGCGCACGAAGTAAAATTTCGAGTTTAGAAAAGCCTGAACTCGCTTCGCTCGTGCCGCCAAATCCAAATGTTCAGGGTTTTATAAACTCGAAATTTTACTTCATGCTTAATCGGGGAGTGGAAAACACTCACACAAATCCATGTTTTATATTTATAGACTTTTTAAATAGGTTTTTCACTAATTTCCACGATTTCTTATTAATCCAATTCTTTTGAAATGTTGTAACAGGTTTCAAGTTTTTGCCAAGATTTTATAAATAAAATTTAATATTTAATATAATTTGTCAATCAACCGAACAAAATAAAGGCTAGTATTTTTGAATTTTACAATATGTCAGTGTTTTATACGCGTGGCGCATGAAGTAAAATTTCGAGTTTAGAAAAGCCCCGTGAAAATTTGTCTCGGGTCGCTAGCGCGACCCTCGACAAATTTTCTACGCGGGGCTTTTCTAAACTCGAAATTTTACTTCATGCTTAGCCTGGGATTGAAAACACTCGTTCGAAATTTAAATTAGACTCTTTTATAGAATCAACGAATGTCCGCAAATGTACAGAGTATACGAATATATAAGGATATGATATATAAAAAAAAGTAAATTATTATGTCATATATTAAAAATTTTTGTTTATTTTTGGGGTTAAAAACCTTACTTCTTTGGATGTAGTTGGCAAATCCTCTTCCAATTTTCGGGTGTACATGTGAATGGGCTTTAACACTTCTAAATCGGAATCCGAATCACTTAATACTATGTCGAATGGTTTTGGAATTGTTGATTTTAACAGTCTATTTTGTTGGTAATTTGTAAAATCACTTGCTCGAAAATGTTTATTACATAGGCGCTTTGAAGAAAGTTTCTTTTCAGACAAAATAAAGAGATCCATATTACCACAATTTTTTAACCAATTATCACATCTTTCGCTATTATTTACAGGAAATGTAAAGAAGTGTACATCCTCGGTTTTCCTTGCGCCACAATCACGATAGGCGCATTTTAAATAATTAGCCATATTTTTACAACTAAATATCACTAGAACTACAACTATTATGTAAAAACACTAAATGTTCACTATATTTAATTAAATTATAGTTTGTCCGTATAAAATTAGAAACCGTTAACGTGCACACTGGAGGGCAAAAAACATACTGATTATTTTTCTTAAAATATTTCTCACTGACGATTTCCTATAAGTACTTTGAAGAGGGTACTTTTACAAATATTTTTCTATGTATTTTTTACATCCTTAGTAATTGATTTCTAGGGCTTAAGGACAAAGGCAGATAAGAAGGGTACGAATTTGGACTGTTTTTTTTTAGATCATCTGTGGGGCGAGTGAACACTTGAAAACGAACACTTTAAACCAAATTATCAGTAGATTTATGGGTTTCCAAACATCGTATGATGCATTATTTTTACTAAAAAATGTAACTATATTAAATAAATCGATAAAAGTTGTGATAAAAATATAATTCATTGCTCTCTATAAAGAAAATACAGTATGTCCGTTTCAAGACGCATATATACTTACGATTGAAAAATAGTTTCAATATACAGGGTGTCCCGGTTAAGCAGTCTGTTAGATGACCACCCAAGTGCTAGACGGACTGTCGCCATATAAAGACTATCTACCCTAACGTTCGTGGGAAACAACCCCATTATATAGTATCTTAAGTTTAGCAGGTGTACTAGACACCCTTTTTGTATTACATTTCATTATTTTCCATTAAGTGACTTTTACCATTAGTGTCGTAGATATATGTATATTTATTAGGTACCATTCTCTTTTAATTTCATCAAGTAACTTTTACCATTAATGTCTTAGACCTGTATTTATTAGGCACCCTTAAGTCTGAAAGCCTTTTTTTGTATCGACGATAGGTAAATACCACCCTCGTGGGAACGTCCCCAAAAACGGGCCTCTGTCTGTCCTCACGCGTGTGGTCTTACCTCCATATATATACCCTTTCTAGAACTTAAGCAGTTAGTTAGTACCCAACCGTCATTCTGAATACATGCTGTATTGTAATTATTGTTATAAGAATAAAGTTAAGTTAAGTGTTTAAGTGCAACATTGACTTTTCACTCCCGGTATCCAACATATTATTGGTGTCAGAAGTGGGATAGTCGGGACGTTCATCCGGTTCGCGAAATAAGCCAACGAATTCGTCTTCCCAGAGGAAACTCCTGGTGCAACATAAGAAGATTTCAGGCCCGATCCAGAGAACGGCGATCAGCAACATTCCGACTGTCTGAAAATATTGGAACAACGGTGAGTCGCTTTTTATTCAGTCTTGCATCCTTAACTCTTTTTTCCTAAACAAACAAAAACATCATGCCTAACTCCGAACAAAATGACAATGCTAACTCACTTTCACTTGATTTCTTAATTAAACTTATTCCGAATAACTTCGACGGAGATAGATACAAAATAAGAAGTTTTATTAAGCAAGTCGATTCGGTTTTCGAACTCGCTAGTGATCAACAAATACCTCCACTTCTTTTATTTGTCAAAAGTAAAATTACGGGTAAAGCTCGCGAACAGATCGATATTCACTGCAACTTAACCACATGGGAGGATATTTCAGAATTATTAATTAATTTATATCAGGATAGGAAATCTCTTGATCAATTACTTGAAGAGCTAACTAATATTAAACACGAACAACATGAAAACGTGTCACAATTCTACCAGAGATTAGAAGATTTAACTTCCCGTACATTAGCTATTATACATTCAACCGAAAATGATAAAGAACGCCTAAAAGGACGCCTCCTAATGATTGAAGACATTGCATTGAACCGTTTCATCTATCACTCGAATCCTAATTTATCTCAAATGTTAAGGTATCGCGAATTTAAAACTATTAACGAAGCGCTTACCGCAGCAATTGCCGAGGAAAAAGCGTTGAGATTAACTTACAAGTCTATTGAAATAAAATGTAAAACTTGTGGAAAAAATAATCACCTTACAAAAGATTGCTTCCGCAATAAACCTCAAATCCGCACGAAATCTATACATTTCTCTAACAATTCTCATAACTATCAAACTCCTAGAAATCCAGCGAATCAACAAAAACAATGTAGATATTGCAAAAGGCCAGGTCACGTACTCGAGGAATGTCGTAAAAGGCAATATAACAATTCAAAAAAATCAACATCACAAAATCAAAATAATCAAAATGCGTCAGTAAATTTTCAGGAGCGACTGATAAATCGAGTCCCTCCTCCTATACCAAACCAACAAAATCAAATCACTCAAGCACTGGAACAATTCCATTTATAATGAATTCAAACTTGCATCCAATCGCAAATTCCGAAATAAATTCTAATTCAAACTCGCATGCAATCGCAAATCCTAAATCCAAATCAAACATCCAAGAGAATCAATCTCTAATAAAAATTAAATCAAATCCTAAATCTAAGTTGCATCCCATAACTAATGAAGATACAAAATCAAATGTTGAAACGATCCAACACGTAAATATTTCTAATTCATTCTTCAGTTCAAATGATTTAATTTATGTTACATTTCAATCTGACATGTCCAATTGTCCAGATAAAACGATTAAATTATTAATCGACACGGGCGCTTCCATATCTTTAATTAAAGCTATGAGCTTATCAAAATTCAAAATCCACGATAAAAATCCAGTTGCTCTTAACGGATTAGCACCAAACATTCCAATTTACACCTTAGGTGAAACCGAAATCAACCTCCAAATTCACAATAAACGAATAAAATCTAATTTCCAAATCATAGATGCAATCACTAATATCCCTTTCGACGGCTTACTAGGCGACGATTTTCTAAGAACGCATAGCGCAAAAATCGACTATAGTTCTTTTTCTCTAATTCTAAATTCAATTTCTATTCCAATTCCAATTCATCGTAATACGCCTCAATCATCATCAATAAATATTACTGTTCAACCTCGAACGGAAACTGTCGTCAGAATCAACGTAAATAATCCACTCAACCTCAAAGAGGGTATAATTATTAATCAAAATCTCGCAGCCAATCAATCTCTTTTAATTCCAAATTCAATGGTTTATATCAATGACCAAAATCAGTGTTTAATTACGCTAATAAACAAATCATCAATAAAACAAATTGTCACAGTCCCTTCTATATCAATTGAACCTATTTCTAACACTCATTCAATCTTTCAAATAAATCAAAATTGCATAAACAATCCTGAAAGAGAAAAACTACTAAATCAAAATTTAAGGCTTGATCATCTCAACTCAGAAGAGAAAACTTCAATCACGAAAATTTGTCGAGAATTTAAAGATTTATTTTATTTACCAAACGATAACTTAAGTTATACAAACGCTACTTGTCATAAAATTCCCATTACAGACCCGCTTCCAATTCATACAAAATCTTATCGATATCCAGAGGTACACAAGAACGAAGTAAATAAACAAATCGAGAAGATGTTAAGTCAAGGGATAATAAAACCGTCCACCAGCCCTTGGTCCAGCCCCTTATGGGTTGTCCCGAAAAAACTAGACGCCACAGGCGAACGGAAATGGCGGATAGTTATCGACTACCGCAAATTAAATGAAAAAACGGTCGGTGACGCCTACCCTTTACCTAACATCGAAGATATCTTAGACCAATTAGGGCACGCACAATATTTCACGACGCTAGATTTAGCCAGCGGATTCCATCAAATATTAATGGACACTGATGATGGTCCAAAAACTGCATTCAGCACCCCCAATGGCCACTATGAATACACGAGGATGCCTTTTGGATTAAAAAATGCGCCTAGTTGTTTTCAGAGGCTAATGAATAACGTACTCATGGGGCTCACTCACAATCAATGTTTTGTTTATCTCGACGATATTGTCATTTATGGAGTCTCACTCGATGATCATAACCGTAAATTAAAAAACATATTCTCTCGCTTACGGCAGAACAATTTAAAACTACAGCCAGACAAATGCGAATTTCTGAACAAATCGTGTCAATATCTAGGACATATAATTTCAGACGAAGGTCTTAAACCTAATCCTAATAAAATAGAAGCTATTAAATCAGTACCTCGTCCACAAAATCCGAAACAGATCAAAATTTTCCTAGGCATGATCGGCTACTATCGCAAATTTATTAATAACTTTTCCACAATAGCCAAACCCCTGACGGTGTTATTAAAAAAGGATGTCGAATTTCATTGGAAAGATGAACAAGAAACAAGCTTCCAAACCCTAAAAAATAAATTAATTCGAGAGCCTATATTGCAATATCCAGATTTTACACAACCCTTTATCTTAACTACAGACGCCTCGAACGTAGGAGTCGGTGGTGTTCTTTCACAAATGAAAAACGGAGAAGACCTCCCAATCGCCTATTACTCCAGGTCATTAAATAAAGCGGAAACAAACTATTCAACCACGGAAAAAGAACTTCTAGCTATTCTAAACTCCACAGAACATTTCCGTCCTTATTTATATGGAAGAAAATTTACCATATACACCGATCATAGGCCATTACAATGGCTCTTTAACATGCAAAATCCCTCGTCACGGCTCGTTCGTTGGAGACTTCGTCTCAGCGAATATGAGTATGAAGTAAAATATAAACCTGGACGCATAAATTCAAACGCCGATGGACTTAGTAGATTATTTCCTGAAACAGGAATTGTTAACTATGTTAACAGTGATTCTTATGGAGAATTCATTAAATTCCATTATAACAATCAAGAAGTGATTATTTATGATAAGGAAAATCGACCACTAACTTCAATAAAAACTCCTATAGTAATGTTTTGGTCTCAGGATCTCGATGAAAGTAATCCATACTCAGATTTTATTCAAAGTCATTTTAATTTAGAAAATATTAAACCAACCATAAACGGTTGTAATAAACTGAGTAATTCTAAACAAACTGTCTATTTACTATTCCCTACTAATTTTCACTTCGATAAACTCGAATACAAGAACATTTTACATTGCTTGCAAACATTTAGAAAAACGATTAAAGATAATGAATTCACTTTAATACCACCAGATCATCATAATAACATTAAATTACCGCAATTGTATGAAATGCTAAAATTTGTCTTTAAAAACAATTTAATAAAAATATACAACACAACTAAAATCACTCCAAAGAATCAAGACGAGATAAAACAAATATTAATTGACAATCACGACAGCAAATTCTCAGGACATTACGGATTCAACAAAACCTATTCAAAAATTAAAGAACGTTACTATTGGCCTTCAATGAAATCAGACATAAGAAAATACATTAAGAACTGCCAGTCATGTCAGATTAATAAAACCGATTTTAAACCAACAAGACAACCTATGGAGATCACATCTACGTCAACCGAACCACTAGAACGTTTAGCATTAGATATTGTAGGTCCCCTACCAATAACAGAAAATGGCAATCGATTCATCTTAACAGCCCAAGATGATTTAACTAAATTCAGTTTCGCCGAACCAGTCCCCAATCACGAATCTAAAACAATTGCTAGTGCACTCACTCGAATAATCACATACTTCGGAATTCCTAAAACTTTATTAACCGATCAAGGTCCAGATTTTATGTCCAAATTAATTAAGGAATTAACGCGACTATTTAAAACTAGACATATATCCACCACACCTTACCATCCTCAAACTAACGGGGCATTGGAAAGATCACATCTAACTTTAAAAGATTACCTAAAACATTACATCAAACCTAATCAGTCTGATTGGGATGAATACATCCATTTTGCTATGTTTAGCTATAATAGTTCTACTCATAAATCGACTAATCATACCCCTTACGAACTATTATTTGGTCATAAACCATATTTGCCATCTTCCATAACACAGGAACCTAAACTACTCTACACTTATGATGATTACGTCAAGTCACTACAAAACAAATTAAACAATTCATTCAAAATAGCCCGCGAAAATATAATAAATTCAAAAAACTCAAGCAAACGTCTTTACGATAGAAAGAATAACTCGTGTGAATTTAAGGTAAACGATAAAGTCTACATTAAAAACAAATCAACTAACCCCAAACTTTCCAAGAAACTTTGTCCGAATTTCAAAGGACCATACAAAATAACACGAATCTTCGATAACCAAACAGTAGAATTGCAATTGAAAAACAAAAAGGTAAAATATCATAAAAACTTACTGAAACCTTCCTCGTTTTCAGATGACGACGATTGTAATCTTGATCCTATCGATCCTACCGATCCTGGTCCATTGTAATGATCTCTATCAAATATATCAATTAAACCAAACAAGCGGAATTTACTACAATAATTTAGGAAACGCTAGAATATCAAATTCAAAAATAACATTACTATCCCATTTAAACATTTCTTTCTTATCTGAGGCTCGCGGAACACTTGAGAATTCAATCCTCAAATCAATAAATCTTTGTGGTTCTCTATCAAAAGGCAATAAGAATTCACATTCGTCAATTTATTGCGAACAAAATTTAGGAAACATTAACGATCAACTAAAACTAATTTATAAAAAACAAGAAATATTGAATCATTATATTGGCAAAGAAAACAGGAAACGCCGTGGTTTAATAAATGGCGTATCTACAGCACTACGTTGGCTAATTGGTACACCCGATGCCAATGATGCGAAATATTATTCCGATAGTATTCACTCGATAATAGACGATAGACAGCAAATCAACGGTCTCTTAAAATCACAAATTCAAGTAATTTCGAGCACGATTCGAAATTTTAATAACTCTTTTGTTGCATTAAAGGAAAACGAATCAAAATTAAATAAAAATTTATTCAAAATTGCAAATCTTGCACAAAACAATCAAGGAAAAACCAATGATTTAGAATTAGATTCAATCATTATTCAACATATTTCAACATTATCCAGTCTTGCAAATAGAGTAATGGAGGAATTTGATAATTATATTCACGCCATTAATATTGCTAAACATGGAATTCTATCTCCGGAGATTGTCACTCCAAAAATCTTAATTAATGAGCTATTGAAATACAAAGGCGAATATGAACTTCCTTTATCACCATCTTATAAAAACGCTCTAACTTACTACAAATTAATACATTTAGATGTCATTGTTGATGAGCGAAACATTGTCATATTTGCATTGAATATTCCGTTATTAGACAAACTATCCTACACTATTTTTGAAATGATCCCGTTACCTATGCAACATCAAGATCCTCTAATATATTCCTACATACAACCTAGTTATCGATATCTCCTAATACCACAACCAAAAACCTTATATAACCTTATGCAAGATTTGAATAAATGCGACGAATTCATCAAAGGATCGTTCATCTGCCAAGGAGTCTCCACCACAAGAAGAACTGAAATCGCCAATTGCGAAATCCAATTGTTGTCGCCGCATCTCTCCAAGATTCCAGAAGAATGTTCAACTAGAACCATCAGAGCCGATATCCAGACTTGGAAATCCATCCGGAATAACGAATGGATATATGTGTTGCTGAAATCAACAACGTTAACAATCCTCTGTGATGACCACATGGAGGACGTAATTCTTAATAAAACAGGAATCATCCGATTGTATCCCGGTTGCAAGGGATACACCGATTACTATGTTCTCGAAGCAACCAGCGAAATGTTCTCCAACATATCCGTCGACTACGTTCCAAAAATTAATATTTTGCAAGACGAATGCTGTGTCGACAAGAAAATCAACGATTCCATACCACTTCGAATACAACCCATTAAACTATCAAATATCGACCTCACCGAATTAAAGTATGCAGATAAAAAACTCAACGAATTCGACGAGTTGTTAGACCACGAAATGAACAAACCGTTCATCGTAAAACATACTAGCTGGTATACACTAATCCTTAGCCTGCTAGGTGTTACATTAACGCTAATGTTGTGTTGTAACATCTGTCGTTGGTGTGGTTGGTGGAATTTGTTAAGACGTCTTTGCTGCTTCACAAGGAATCCAAGGAATGGAGAATTGATGCCACCCATTATAAAAAACTTCGTCAATTGCAACTTCGAATCGGACCTCCGATCTGAACGTCAATATCACACCGGAGAAATTGCAATTTACGAACGTGCCTCCGAAGAAATCGAACTTCAACCACCTCGTTACAATGCAGTAACGGCCTCAGCTCCCAGACGAGACGACAGGAGTTTCCCAAAATCCAGACGCAGCACCGTTCCTTTGTAGGACGAAACCTGTGTCTTCCCCCCCATCTTTCGTCTTCAGCGGGGAGGTGTTAGATGACCACCCAAGTGCTAGACGGACTGTCGCCATATAAAGACTATCTACCCTAACGTTCGTGGGAAACAACCCCATTATATAGTATCTTAAGTTTAGCAGGTGTACTAGACACCCTTTTTGTATTACATTTCATTATTTTCCATTAAGTGACTTTTACCATTAGTGTCGTAGATATATGTATATTTATTAGGTACCATTCTCTTTTAATTTCATCAAGTAACTTTTACCATTAATGTCTTAGACCTGTATTTATTAGGCACCCTTAAGTCTGAAAGCCTTTTTTTGTATCGACGATAGGTAAATACCACCCTCGTGGGAACGTCCCCAAAAACGGGCCTCTGTCTGTCCTCACGCGTGTGGTCTTACCTCCATATATATACCCTTTCTAGAACTTAAGCAGTTAGTTAGTACCCAACCGTCATTCTGAATACATGCTGTATTGTAATTATTGTTATAAGAATAAAGTTAAGTTAAGTGTTTAAGTGCAACATTGACTTTTCACTCCCGGTATCCAACAAGTCCATGCATGTGTATCTTCTAAACGGCAAGAGATACAGATCTGTTAAATGGTAGAAAATATGAAAGACGATGAGTACCAACTATACCCGGTGTTAAATTAACAAAAAAGTTGAACCATCAGAGCACATTGCGAAAAAACTGATTTTTGCGATTTTTTTATTTTCCTTTATAACTTGGTTATTATTGATGATAGAACGATATAGAGCAAAAACCGCTGGAGATATCGAGATGAAACTTAAAACTTAAGCTTTTTGAAAGGAAAACCGGAAGTGGTACTTTACTCTTAGCGTTTTTTAGTTTTTTCCAGATATTCACAAAACTAAAAAATGTTTCAAATAAACATTGTATACAATAAAAAATGAAGATATATTGTATATTCACTTTTTATCATAGCACTCTTAGTTTAGGAGTTATTTAAAAATAGTGTTTTTTTAGATAATTATTGTTGGTTATAACACTGATAGGCCATGAAGTGTCGTGGCGCAGGCGGTAACGCGCCGGACTCATAATCGAAAGGTCCCGGCTTGAAATGCAGTCGTCGGTTGGTTTTTCTTTTTTCTTAATTTATATTTAATTACATTTAATTCAAAAATATTAAATCTAAACGGGAAATGTACTATGATGGACACATCACCATTTTTTTTATATGGGCGTCAAAGTTGGCCATGATATCATTTTGTAGACTTTTCTTTTTTAATTTGATGTATCATATGGTAGGTTTGTTTTTATTAATAGAAAAACTGGACGATATTTTCATAGTATTTGAAGTTGGCTATGAATATACCAAAATAAATCAAATAATAACAATAACAATACTAACATAAAGCGTTATTTGTTTTTGAAAAAATAAACATATCATATGATATACCAAATTAAAGAGAATTAAAAATCTATAAAATTAGCTCATGGCCAACTTTGACGCCCATATAAAAAAAAATGAAGTTAGTATGCATATATTGGAAAATATTTGCTTTATGATAAATCTGACTACATATTATTAAAAAGCATAAAAAAGTGCCCTAATAATGTCAAAATATTATCCTTCTATCATCAATAATAAGTATGGTCTGAACTTTCAACTGTTTTGTTAATTATATAACGGATATAGCTAGTACTCATCGTCCTGCATATTTTCTCCCCTTTAACCAAATCTCTATCTCTTACCATTTAGAAGATACCTATGCATGGGCTGCTTAATCGGGACACCCTATATAGATTATTTAACTTTTTTTTAATTTAGTAAACCTTCATGGAATTCGTTTAAATGTCAATTTTGAACTTGAAAATATTACAAAAAGCATTTCAGTGTTTGCCTCCCGGCAAATCCAAATTTTCACGCTTTTCTAAACTCGAAATTTTACTTTATGCTTAACCAGGTAGTGGAAAACACTTGTTTTTCGCCTCAAATTGAACTTTTATAAACAATAGAAAGTCGGAAAATGTGTACTTAAATATTACATACTTACTTAATTTTAATATTTTTCATTACAAGAATATTTATATAGGAACAATAAATTGTAGGCGTTAATTCCAAAGACAATATATGTATTAAATAATCATCAATTTTATTTATTAAATTTGATTATACAATAAACAAAATATCCAAATTTTCAGGCGTTTCTAAACTCGATTTTACTTCATGCGCCACGCGTATAAAACACTGATTTAATGAGATGTTTAAAAAACGTATTCTTTTTAATCACTCTTGTTCCCTCATGAACACCGATGATAATAATAAAATAAACCGTTCCAAATACATGTTTTTATTTTTCAAATATTATATTATAAGCTCCCCCAGTTACCCCCCCCCCCGTGGATCCGTGCCTGATTGACATAATTAGTTCTCAGGTAATACCTCGGCGGTGGCGGAGAACTTTGCTTAATCGCAGAGGAAACAATATTATTGTTTACTCTGTGGCTATATATTAGTGGAGATATAAAAGATCAAATTATCTATAAACTAAACGAATTAAAATAATAATGTTTTTATTTCACATCTGTCGTCAGTCAGCAGTAAATTGGTGTATGGGTCTATTGAAATATGAGTATATTTATGTTTACATTAACATTCCAATGAACGAATCATCCTTTAACATATGTTTTTGTGCCTTAAATCGCCATCAAAATTACAGGAAACTGTTTTGGTTGAAGGTTTTAATAGGTGGATGTTTTGATAATTGCCTCAGAGATGGCTACACTATGCAAACTGTGGATTCCGAGTTACAGGCGTGATTACTCTGTTATTCTTTCCTCTGTGACGTGGCGCATAAAGTAAAATTTCGAGTTTAGAAAAGCCCTGCGAAAATTCGTCGAGGGTCGCGCAGCGACCCTCGATAAATTTTCTACGCAGGGCTTTTCTAAACTCGAAATTTTACTTCAAGCTTAGTCTGGGAATGGAAACGCTCGTTCGAAACTTCAAACTGATTGCTTTGATAAGAACAATAAATGACTGAAAATATTTAAGTTGGTTTTAAAAATTTTTACGTGTTTTGTAATTTTTATGATGCCTGTTCATTTTGACAAATTTTATAATATCATATGGCTTTTTTGTTAGTGTTTTGGTCAATTTGAATAAAATACCATGACTTTTCTCTGACTTTCTCGGTTTTAATGATATTCAGTGAATTTTTTATTTACGTAATTTGCAGGCATTTGTCGATTTTATAATAGAGTTCAATTTGAAGTTTTGAACGAGTGTTTCCACTCCCAGACTAAGCATGAAGTAAAATTTCGAGTTTAGAAAAGCCCCGCGTAGAAAATTTGTCGAGGGTCGCGCAGCGACCCGAGACAAATTTTCACGGGGCTTTTCTAAACTCGAAATTTTACTTCATGCGCCACGCTTACAAGACACTGATTTGAAGTAAAGTTTAAAAACACGCAAATACATCTTTAATCGGAGTAACACAGATATTTAGTCTGTTATCAAAGATGTTCAGTGTTTATGATAAATAATTATGTTTTGAATATTTTTGTTGAAACAACTGATAACGATATTTAGATGTTAATGGTTGCAAAAATAATAAAATCAAATTTATTCTTAAAGGATTTGTATTCGTGAGTCGAAAAAACAGGATTAGAATCTTTGATTGGAATCATGTTTATCTCTTATGAATCCTTTATTCGAGTATCCGTGATTCGAATCATATTAGGTGATTCGGATTCGTGATTGGAATCCTTTTCACTAGGATTCATACCAGCTCTGTTAAAAGGTCACTTGTTGTGACGACGTGTCCGTCCCTGAAATTATTTTTCTGTAACATAATTGCCATTCTATAAAGGAATATAAAGTGTTATCAATATCCGTTTTTATACCTTATGATTCCTTGTAGCTGGCTTTGCTGCTGCTGAAAATCCGCTTTACACGATGCAATGATTTTAGTAATATGGTTGAAACAAAAATTATAAAAGAATACTGCATATTGGAGCAAAACCAACTGAAAAATTGAATGATAGGCGAAAATAAATGAAAAGAAAAATACTATAGGTAAATAATATAAGTTCAAAAAAATCTTCCAAAATTAATTTAATTTATAAATAAAAAATTATTGAATTACTGTTATTTCAACCATGCTATGAATTGAATGGATATAAAAATTGCTGTAACCAATAATGGGAAAGCGACTGTTAAGCTTTAATTTTTGTTATTTCTATTTTTAAACTATCAATCTGTAATATTGATAATGAAAATATTATTTATAGCCATTTTTTCTTTAGTATTAGTTACGCCACTGTATAAAATCCGTTGAGAAGCCGATTACAAAAACAAAGCCTTCTTCTGATTGGTTAATTTAAACTCAAACAATATTATTATTAAATTACAATGAAATCACCTGGAAAAATTAATCAACCCAATATTTCTTATAAAAACTCCGGTACACAATTAATATTAACAATTCGTTAAACACACGTTTCTAACAATAAATAAGTTTAGCGCGTGAGCATTCAAAATTAGAAATTATCTCATTGGCACGTCGGTGTCGGCCATCATTAATTCCAACCCATCACGACCAATCACAGCGATCACAGCAATTCCCATCATCCGGCGAACTGCAACTGACATTTTTATTTCCGCCAAATTACTCCTTGCATTCACACGTATTTCACCAACATTCCGATTGATTTTAAGCGTAAGTCCAAGAATTTAGCGCCCCTATGAAATCCAAACAGTTCGTATTGTAATTTTACAGAAAATCTTAGAATTGTTGTAAAATATTATTGGTTAGGTCATTTGATGCACATGTTGCACTTTACACGGCTTTGTAATAGAAAAATCCGCTATCAGGTTTTACAATTTTTAGAGGCAGGTTTTGTTGGCGAGCACTACAAAACTATACGTTTTGTTGTGCCTTTTACGCCGGTGATTCACTGTATTTTGTAAGGTTATTGAGTAAGGTCATTGTTCATGTTACTTTTTGTAATTGATACACACTTTGTGGTTTAATCAATTGACTTCCACATGTTGCCCTTATGTTTCATTTTATTTTTAATCTAAGACCCTTGTATTCATAGTACAATAAAAGTTAAATATAATTTTCCAATTAAATTTTGAAGTATGTGAAATATAAATAAACTTTGTTTTTATGCTGTAGAAATATGGCTGAAAATGAGCACAGAATTCGTTCGTTCAAAAACAAAGGAAAGGATTCCGATGTAAGTTGTGGTTTGTTTTATATGTAAAACATTTCTGAGTAATAATGTTTTATTTCTGTATAATAGGAGATGAGAAGGAGGAGAATTGGGCAGACTATTGAGCTTCGCAAAGCCCGGAAGGACGATCAGTTGCTTAAGAGGCGTAACATCACGCTGGTAGAAGATGTCACTTCACCGTTGCAAGAGAGTAATGCTACGTCCCCGGTCTCTATGTCTGCTGAGGAAATTTTGTCTGGTAAGTGTTCTGTATTATATAAAAATAAATGAGAATCAAAAATATGACTCAATGTATTAAGAAAAAATATGATGCAGATCTAATCAATTTAGATAACCTTTATCTGATTTGTTTCCAATAAAAAAAAAAATGAGAATCAAAAATATGACTCAATGTATTAAGAAAAAATATGATGCAGATCTAATCAATTTAGATAACCTTTTTTATCTGATTTGTTTCCAATAATTACTTTTTAATAAAATCTAAACTAATCTATGATAATAACAAATTTGCATAAAATCTGAAATTCTAAATCCATCTTTAAAAAAATGGATAGATTTATTTATATGTGGATGTTTTTATTTTAATGTGTAGGAATGATGTCTAACGATGAAGAGATCCAATTAAAGGCAACACAAGCCTGCAGGAAGATTCTCAGTAGAGAGCGGAATCCCCCGATCGATCACATGATTCGCTTGGGAGTTGTGCCAAGATGTGTTGATTTCCTCACACGTGCACACAAGTGAGTGCATTAACTTATTACTGCATTTTAAATAATCTTTGAACAGTACTGATTCCAAATGACTATAAAGGTAACAACAATTTAACATCTACTTACATAATTTCAGACCACCATTACAATTTGAAGCCTGTTGGGCCCTAACAAACATAGCTTCTGGAACATCAGAACAAACAAACGCTGTTGTGCAGGAAGGAGCTCTTCCAAAACTAAAAGATTTGCTTTCATCCCCTTGTATGGACGTAGCTGAACAGGCCGTGTGGGCCATCGGTAACATAGCCGGCGATGGTCCAAAAACCCGTGACTTCGTTCTTGAATGCAAAATCTTGCCGATCCTTTTAAGCCTAATTAAACCTAACACCGGCCTGCCTCTTCTCAGGAATATTGTCTGGTCAATCTCGAATCTGTGCCGTAACAAGAATCCCCCAGTGAATTTCGATTTGGTCAAACCATGTTTGCCAATTTTAGCTCAGTTGTTGCATTACAGCGATAAGGATGTTCTAGCTGATACCTGTTGGGCTCTAAGTTATTTGACCGACGGTACCAATGAGAAAATTCAGGCGGTTTTGGATACTGGGCTGATTAATCGTTTGGTTCAGTTATTGAACAATGATGAAATTACTGTTTTGACACCAGCACTTCGTGCCGTCGGAAATATCGTCACAGGTAATGACGCTCAAACTGATATGGTTTTGAGCGCGGGGGCTCTAAACGTAATGGGGAAGTTGATGGGGCACCCGAGGCTGAACCTTGTAAAGGAGGCTGCGTGGACTGTCTCGAATATAACGGCAGGCAACGCGCAGCAGATCCAACGGGTCATCGACGCCGGCATCATGGACCCGTTGCTAAGTGTCCTGCAGTCTGGCGATTTTAAGTCACAAAAGGAGGCTGCCTGGGCTGTGTCAAATTACACCAGTGGAGGCACTGTTGAGCAGCTCGGCAAGCTTGTCGAGATGGGAGCGCTGAAGCCCATGTGCAACTTGTTAAATTGCACCGATTGCAGGACGATCATCGTGATTCTGGACGGATTGATAAATATTTTGAACGTAAGTTATCACTTTTAAAGGAAAAGTCATTAACAAACCACATGTTTATGTTATATTTTGCACATAACCTTGATATTGAATTACCTTTAATAATGTCTTTAGGCTGCTAATAAATCGGGTGAAGCCGATAAAGTGGCAATTATAATTGAGGAAAGCGGTGGCTTGGATTGGCTAGAAGCTCTGCAAGGACATGACAACGAGAAAATCTACGAGAAATCTTTGTATATCATTGAAAACTTCTTTTCGGAGGTTAGTTTTTTTTTGCAATATTAATTTTTTATTTATTGAATTATGTATTTTTTTTTATTAGGGACCAGCCGAGGACCTTCCAGTACACACAAACCCCGATGGTCAAATTGCGTTCAATCCTCAAATGCAGGCTCAAGTGCCCAACGGAGGATTCTCTTTTTAAATTGTTGCGTATTACACTTCTTTTAAATGATTAATGTTATGTTTTACATTCCTACTATTTACACTGATATTGTGAATAACCATAGTGATTATCGGAATTATGTCGAAAAATGTGATCCCAATTTTGGTATGTTATTGTTTACTGTAATTATTCAAATATTGTTAGGTACTCATTGTTTTTTTGGAGCTATGGTTTTTTGTTTGTTTACTATTTATACATCTACAATTTTTACATTATATATCGTGAATATTAATAATATCATTAGAATAAATATTAACATTTTTTAAATTACTTTTTTTTATCATTTAAAGTTTCCATACACTGTGGTAAATATTGCAAAGTGTTTTCAGAGGCGGCAATAAAATTGTAATTGTTATTAATATTTAGAGTTTTTATAAAAAGAGGTTTACTGTAATACTTTAAAGAAAAAAAAGACCAATTTTCTTAAAATATAACAGTGATGACCTTTATTGACCAATAATAATACATTTAAAAAAATAAACCATCACTTATTTAAAAATTTATTTCTATAAAATCAAACATGTACAGTTTACAAAAATATGCTAATAGAATAACTATTATCGACCATAGTTTTGAACATTTGCAGCTTACTAAAACATAAAGACAACAAAAGAGACACAATAAAATAGAATACAGTAACAATATTCAATATACTCCAAACATATTGTTTTAGTTTGTACTTCTAAAATGACTGACTGTTAAAATATTTACCTGTGTAAGCGACAAGTTGTGATAAAGTCGTATATAAAGAAACGAAAGCGAAATCGTAACCTTGTGATGAATATTTATCCCAAATTAAGGAAGGCAGCGCCAAAAATATTCCAAAACTCGATAATGTTATGCACTTCCAAACTGACATTAATTCACTCCGCCACTTGCAAGCTTCTTTCGGACGGTTAATTCGATTGTATGCCAACGTACATAAACAAATTATCACAATAAAACCTGCATTTTCTGTCGAAGAAAAAAAGGGAATTGTGATCTGAATTCTAAAAACTTATTCTTATTAAAAATGTTAGTGCTATCTTCAAAAGAGCGCAAAATAATCAGATATCCGGAAGTAAAAAAACAATAATCGTTTTTAAACAATTAGTAACTGTCAAAGTAACAATGATCAGAGAATTGCAGTCATTTATAGAGGGCAAATACATGACTTCTGGTTTTCCAAAAGGGTATAAAATTATTTGTCAGTTAATTTTGCTACACTATAATTTAAAAAAAATAGAAACATATTTTTTTATCTATTTCAAAAAATTGATTTTTAAATTATATTTTAAACAAAACATTTTAAAAATAACTTACTCATTACAATTTTGAAGACAGCTTTATAATACTCAAAATCTGCAGTTACAAAATTGTCCAACAAATATTTCTTATTCTGAAATTCTCCCTTGAATTGATAGGAATATGACAAAGACCAGTCAGAATAAGCTTCCATTAATTGCAAGATTAACCATAATTTCCAGTGAATCTAAAGAAAGTATTAAAAATGATTAATGTTCACAGATAATTGAATAAATTTTGAAAAAAAAAAAAATATTGTCATCTTATTCCATAACACTGTACTTTCCTAGAAAAGCACTAAGTAAAGTTTATATTATTACTCAAGGAGGTTTTTTATGTGTGTACATACGAATATGGGATTTTTCTTTTAAATTATCAGATATTCGTTGTTTTTGAAATGGGTTTAAGTTGAAGTTATAAACGAGAGTTTCCAATGGGAAATTTTTCTTTTAAATTATCAGATATTCGCTGTTTTTGAAATGGGTTTAAGTTGAAGTTATAAACGAGTGTTGTCCACTCCCAAATTAAGCATGAAGTAAAATTTCGAGTTTAGAAGAGCCTGAAAATTTGGTTTGGTCGCTCCGCGAAGCGAGGCGACCGAACCAAATTTTCAGGCTTTTCTAAACTCGAAATTTTACTTCATGCGCCAGGCGTATAAAACACTGAAATATTGTAAAGTTCAAGATATATATCTTTAGCGTGCTGCTTTAGTAGTTTATTTTAAATGTCATTTGAAAATAATGTTTTATACACATAAATAAAATTTCGAGTTTAGAAAAGCCTGAAAATTTGGTTTGGTCGCATAAAGACGCGGAGTGACCAAACCAAATTTCTAGGCTTTTCTCAACTCGAAATTTTACTTCAAGCCTAATCTGGAAGTGGAAAACACTCTTTTAAAGGTTTAATTTGAACTCTTTTTAAATACGACAAATGTTTGAAAATGTACAGTATATTGGGGTATGTATACTTCAGAAAGGTAATCCCTGTATACAGATAAAAAACCTCCCTGTATAAAATTTTCAGTACTTACAGAATACTGTGTATTGAACAAAACATGTCTGTAAGCCTCTCGATTTAACAAAATTAAATCGATTATTATAATCACAGGATCGTACTCTACATACTTATCCGCTATTCGTGTGCACTTCACCTGAAAACATTAACATATTATAAATTCATTAATTGACTAATATCTAAATTTGAGATTTTTTTAATGAAATTTATTATTTCAAGAAAAAAAATTTTTTCTTCAATAGCACAACATAAATAATAGACGTTAAAAGAATGCTTTGAACAAGAGTCTACTAAGCATAAATAGTACTTAGTGGAATCTCTAAAACTGTCCATTATTAGGCCTAATTAATAGACAGTTTCGCACGTACCTACTAACTCCTATTAATAATTCAATATCTCTGTAAGCATCAAGCTTTCATAATTCATCACTTAAAAATATTTTATTCATATTATTATTTTTAAACTTACACAATTACATAGTTTCAAAACTGTAGGGCTATATCTCTTGTATAATTCCTTGATGGGTTCCCCGCAATTTGTACAAATGTACGGTAAACTCTCCATTTATAAGAGAAGGATCTCACTTTAACTCCAACTAAAATTCTAGATAACCTCTAAAATAACCTAACCTAAAAAATAATTTATGTAAACACTGAATTTACATGAACGGTTTCATTGAAATACAGTTTATGGAGTAAATTAGTTAAATATGGATGGAAGTTTTTGGAAATTAGTGCAGAATATCGTGCCTAATGTCTCCAGCGAACAGGCAGAAAATGCCTCGAGATCTAGGGAAAAATCCATCCGGATACTTTTACAACATGTAATTTAATTTTATACCTTTGAACGATTGTGTGTGTTGTTTTATGTGTTTTTTTAAATATTTTGTAGAATAAAATTCCTGATAAAGGATGGGATGAAGCAACGGTTGAGTTGTTGTTGAATCGGCTGGCGTTGATGGATAGTAATAATTTTTCAACGGCTTGTGGAGTAGGTGAACGTGAAGGAAGAATTGCATCAGGTATATTTCTATTAACATTAATTTAATCTGTTGCAAAATTTTATTAGTAGAATTTACCTTAAAATAAAAGTTGAAACTGAATAGCAGATGGTCAATTTATTGATAAAATTACTACTAATAATAAAATATCTTTATTTCTTTTCTTATTGTTCTTATCATTAGATATTGTGGCAAGAAGACATTTTCGTTTTGGTCACGGAATAGGTAAATCTGGTGACTTAAATGAAATTCAACCGAAGGCGTGTGGGTCAAGTTTAATGTACAAGTTAACCAATAAAATGCTTCAGGATTTGTTTATATTAATGGGTAAATATTTCATCGGTATCCGAAAGTTGTTTGTTTTACCAACATTCAATTATTTTAAGGTGTGGAAAAATCCATCGAATGTCTGCTCGTTCCTGTGGCAACCGGAATGGGTTTGGTTCTTAGTATGCTGTCTTTAAAATCATTTAGACCTAATGCAAAATACATAATTTGGTCCAGAATTGACCAAAAGTCGTGTTTTAAGAGTATTTTAACAGCAGGTGAGTGATTTTTTGTTATGAAATGAAAAATGTCTTTGACATTAATGGAAAATATAAATGAATGTAAATATTTTAAACACTATTTATAGCTGTGAATTTAATTTAGTTAGTTTGAGCTGTTAGATGGTACTGTTAGATATTTTAAATAGGCAAAATGTCCGCTATTTTTATGCTACGTTAGTGACATCTATCATTTAAACACAGTAGTTAAATTTGTTGTTGATAAGTGCTGCCACCTGTTATTTATAAGTTTATTTAATGCAGTGCTGCCATCTGTTATTTGTGTGCACTATTAACCATATAATTTGTATCGTGTTTATTGCTGCCCTCTGTAATTTGTGTACAATATTATAATGCATTTTTTACTTATATGAAATTAATTTCTCTTAATTAATTTGTAAATAAATTATAATTTTTTTTTAGGCTTTATCCCAATTGTTATAGATCCAATTAATAAAGGCAATTTTTTGGAAACTAACATTTCTGCAATTGAGGAAAAACTGAATGATCTGAAAGATGAAGTTTTGTGTGTAATGTCGACGACTTCTTGTTTTGCGCCTAGACTTTGTGATAGCATTGAATCAATAGGGAAATCATGTAAAAAATATGAAGTTCCACATTTGATAAACAACGCTTATGGTTTACAAAGCAAATACATAATGAATAGGATACAAAAAACTCAGAGGTATTAAAGTGAAAATATCAATACACTACATCAAATTGATTACAATTTTAAAGAGCAAGTTAGAAAAGGTTGCATTTTAGGATAGGCCGTGTTGATATATTTGTGCAAAGCACAGATAAAAATTTAATGGTACCAGTCGGTGGTGTGATAATCGCTTGTTTCGACGAGACGCTGATGAAATTGATTTCTAGTACTTATCCAGGTAATTATTTTTCTCTTTTATATAAATAAAATAAAATAATTTAAAACTTTCAAATATATATTGTAAACTCGCTACAATTGTTTCGCCACACTGTGGCTTCTTCAGGCGAAGAAATGATAAATTACATTTGTCAGTACAGGTATATATACAATGTTTATGGGGGGGTGGGTTTTTCAGCGAAATTTAAATTTAGGAGTGGTGAGTTTGTTAAGTCTAATTGGTCGTTCAAAAGTTGTCCTGTGTATTTTCTTTTATTAATTTCCATGCTCTCCAAGATGTTAAGTTTCCGGCCTTTTTCTTCTCTGTGAAGCACTTTGAAGTTTTCGTCGAAGTGGTGGTTTTCTTCGATGAGGTGGTTGGAGTATGTGGAGTTGGTTTTCCTTTGTTCATAAGAGGTTTTGTGCTCTTTGATTCTTTCTTTGAACGACCTTCCGGTTTGTCCTACATATGTCTTAGGACAGTCTTTGCAATTTAGCAAATAGACTCCACTTTGTTGAGTTATACAGGTTTTATCTTTGTTATTTTTAATTATTTTCCCTATTGTATTATTTGTTTTGAATGCTACCTTAATATTTATTTTTTCCAACATTTTCGCGACTTTATTGCTTATTTCTCCTGTGTATGTTAGTGATGAATAGTTATTTATAGATTTGTCTTTGATAATAGGGTAAATAGAATTAATTGTTTTATGTCTTTGTTTTGTTTGTACTATTTTTTCAATTATAGATTTTTTGAAACCGTTTTTGTATGCAATTTGAAAAATAATGTTTAATTCTTTATCATAATTGTGTTGTGCCATTGGGATTGATAGTAACCTATGTACCATACTATGGTAAGCAGCTAATTTGTGTGAGATTGGATGGTTGGATTTATAATTAATCGTTGTGTCTGTATGTGTTGGTTTGTGAAAAATTGAAAAATCATGTCTATTATTAATTCTTTTTATGGTTAAGTCTAAAAAATTTATGGAACCCTCTGTTTCTATTTCTTTTGTAAATTGTATTTTATTATGTTGTGAATTTAACAGATTTTTTCTATTTTCTAAAATTTACCAAAGTAGTTAATACTTTTAAATTAATGGTGGTTATGATTTTTTAACATATTTTTAAGGCAGAGCATCATCTAGTCCCATAATGGATGTGTTCATTACATTATTGACAGTAGGTAAGGAAGGATACCAAGAGTATTTGAAAGAAAGAGAAGAATGCTTTAGAGAATTGGTTGAAAAATTAGGAAAGTGTTGTGAAAAATATGAGGAGAAAGTTTTCTATTCACCAGAAAATCCAATTTCACTAGGTAAATGTAAAAAATGTATTATTACATATTATTTTTCTTCTCATTTGACTACATAAAAAAGATTAATAATTGTTCTTAAATTAATAAGATTAACTATTCCTCAGTTTATATAAGTTGGTTATATTTATTTGATTGAAAAATGTTTTATATTGTTTAGCAATTTGTCATGTATAATAAACTTTACAGGAATATCCTTATCAACGTTTCATAAAGTAGACTTAACGAAAATCGGGTCAATGTTATTTGTAAGAAATGTATCTGGAGCGAGAGTAGTGGATTTATCTGAATCAAAAGCAATTGGAGGTCACCATTTTAAAAGTAATAATTTATATTTATCTCTTTGTGAATTTGAAAATGATGATGCTAATATTAATTACAGGGTGTTAATGAATTGCAGGGACAAAGTTCTAGGGCTTAAAGAATATTCAAACATTTAAATAATTCGAATATGTTGTTTGAATGAATATTCAAATTTCAATATGTATTTATAAATGTATTTTGGAAATGGAGATTCCGTTAATAAAGTAAATTCAAATTGAAATACTTCCCAGCCTTAATTATTACTTATACAGTGTGTTAATGAAGTGTAGAGACAAACTTCTAGAATTGAAGTATTCAATTAATCATTTAAAAACATATTGAATTCTTTGAAATGTTCCAATATTTAAATATTTGTTCAAAAACATTTAAATATTTAGTTATTTGAATATACAAATATGTGAAAAATGTTGTGACTGAAATATTAATATTTGCACATTCGACTATTTGAATTGTTCGTATTCAATCCCAGCCTTAATAATAATTGCTTTTGTTTTCTATTTCAATGTTTATGAGGTTTTATTTTAGAATGGGGCTGTCATAATGATGATGTAAAAATTCCTTACTTAACTGCGGCCGCTGGTATCGGTATAGAAAGAAAAGATGTGGATTTGTTTGTTGATAAATTGGATAAAGTGTTTAGAAAAATGAAAGATCAGGAAGTTCCTAGTTCCCAATGAATTAATAATTTAATTAAAGTATTTATTTTAAATATGTTATACTAATTTATAAGTAATACATTTTGTAATTTTTACATATAAAATAAAAAATAGAATGTAATTTCAAAAACGTTTTCTTTGTAGTTTTTTTTTTTAAATATACATAGGTACCATCGGTGGACATAAGATGTTGGGACAAATCGAAAGTTGGATAATGTCGAACATCAAGAAATTTATACCGGCTAAGGCAGGTTTTTTAAAGAGAGGTTATAATGTGGAGTGACAATGAAAATATGTAAATGAATGGAATTATCGAAAAGAAAAAGATTTTCATTTTTGACACATTAAATGACAATTAACTGGCAAGTCGAAAGTTTGACACACACTAAACAAATTTTACATGTCACAACAATTTATTTCCACCGATAGTACATTTGAACTAAATAATCTTTCTTTTGTTCTTATGTCATAATATTATAAATAATCACCTTGTGTACAAATAAAATAAAATTTGTCATCTATGTCAAAATATTTGTCAAATGAAAATAAAATGAGTGTATTTATTATTTATTTGCGTTATGGAAGGTATTGCAAAGTTTAAAAATGGGCATTGGATATGGAATGACCATTATAATGGCGTACAGTTTATAAAGTAAGATTAATTTAAATATCTCTTCTTCAATCTACACTTTTTCTTTGCCTATTTGTAATAGAAAAGGTAAGTATTGTTATAGTAAAAATATGTAAATACAAATTTTTTTTCATCTCAATTAATTTTCAGTCACGATATTGTCGTAAAAAATGAACAAGCTGCGACAAAAACCAAGTCGAAAACTGGAAAACAGGTGATACTGCCTAGTTCAATACAGTTTAAGGAAAATACGGATAATGTGGAAAAGGTTGTGAATTTAAAACACCAGGAATGTCTTGTAAAATTTAAAAAAAATAGATTTACTTCCGTAGATTGTTCCAAAGACGTGTATTACTAAACGAACCCGATTTCATTACAGTGCAGGATATAAAGGACGTCGCTTTATATCTAGCCAACCCTAAAGATCTTACACCCGAATTCATAAGTTATTTTCATCTGCCTGAAATTGATAATTTCCTTAAAAACGCCATAATTTATTTTCACTACTTTTTACAGGTAAAAATATTGAACAAAAATAATAGCTATTTGTTCATAAAGAACAGTATTATATTTAATTAATTTCTTACTTAATACGTGGTGAAACATTTTTTGAATCTAAATATGGTGTATTTAATTAAAACACTTTACTATATCTCCTTGAAGATGGCTAATGGTCGAAACTAGTCAGAGTAAATATAAAATTTTAATTAAATATACCATAAATAAAAACATTAATATTTATAATAATAATATCTTTTAGATTTGGGACAATATGATTATAAGAAGGGAGGAAGCTAGGAGGAAACTCAGACAGCCAGTCGTAGCAGAACTCGAGGATGTTGTTAGAGATGATTTATCTGATCTTAGAAGTATGCTAGCAAGGGAATATTCAATAGTACTTTTAGGAATTGGAAGAGTATATCCCTATCATCACTTAACAGCATCAATAAATTCCTTATCCGAACGAGATAGAAGGATATTCGAGGCATTTGCGTGCATGTCAGTTAGAGTCATTTGGCTTGCATTACAAAGAAGGAATTTTCCTTTAATAGGTATACTCATCCGGGAGGCATTAATATATGATGGGATGAGTCATCCCATCACATATTAACATACATATACATTAACATACATATTAAAATTTTATTATTCAAATAATTCGAATATTGAAATATTCGAATGTTCGTTCTAAAACATAAATATTCAAATACTTCAATTTAAAAAAACTCCCAGCGTTAAGAAGAATCTTATTAAGCACATATTTTATTCTATTTGCAAATGTCAGAATTGGAATTTAATCGGATTTCACGGACGGATTTTTTCAATGTCGTTTTGCACAGAAGCAACAGACCAACAAAGTCTGTGTGGAGATCACCCGAAGAGGATAGAGTGCTAATGGGAACGTCCAATCTTAAGGAAACGAAATTGAAACAGAGATCGGCGCTGATTAAAGAATTACTGATTGGAACGCATGATTGCAGAATGTTGGACATTGGATTCAAAGATTTTAAACCGTGAGCAAATGCTGTGTATTTAGATATAGAGTTGATGTTTTTTGTTAATTGATAATTTCATTTTGAGGATTAATTGATAATTATTTAAGTAGAATTAATGTTAACTTTATCTATACAGAAAAAGTGAGAGAAGTATTTACCTGGAAAAAATGTTTGCTGCCCCATTTGAGGAGTTATACGAGCACGGCATAACAGTAGGTCTAGTCGGAATTCCGAGGGAGGAATACGATTGCATGTTGTATCCAAGGGCGAGGACGAGCAAAAATTTCGACAAGATCTTGATAGAACCGACCAATATAGTATTTCCAGTTTTAGAGGATATTCCGTGAGTCATTGGTTGACAGGTAAAAGTCATTAAGTGCCATTTATTTTCTACGCACTGGAAGACTTTTACATTTAAACCACAAAATCCAATGGAAGTCTCAATTTACATTCTATGTACTTTCATTTCAGTGACAAGGAAATTCCGAAAGAATTCCCGAAAACACCCTGCATATTCAAAGAATCTGTGCACACGATAAGGGCAAGGCGTAATCAATGCCGAATGTGGAAAAATCACGTGCTGAAAAACCAAAAATCCATTTCAAATTTCAGCTTCGTTAAATCATGAATACAATCATTTCTTTGGCAAATTATTTTCAACAACTTTCATATTAAACAAACACGGCCTTTATGAATCACTATTTATTGACATTAAATTTAGAATTTGTTCTTTCGACAAAAATAATTGCTTGTTGTTATTCACGTCGATCATTTCAAACAATGGTGGGTCTTCCAGAGTTTTCGGCCCGATTACGATTATAAATGGATGGCCAGTGCGTTTTGCATCAAGCACTCGTTTACCGATCGTTAAATGGTTTCTGTCGTCTAATAAAACATCGTCTTTTAAACCGGAAACTGATTCAAGGGAGAAATACATATCCTCGCCTAAATGCTTGTTGAAGGATTCTTCTTTACTTCCCTGCTGTGTAATTAAATATAAATATATAAAATGTATGTATAATGGTGTGATAAGAGAAATTTATAGACTAACCTTTGATGGAATTATAATTGCTTTGAATGGAGCGAGAGATAAAGGCCACCGAATCTCATGCTCCAAAGAAACTATTTCCATAACAGCTGCTAAAATCCGTGATAAACCTAACCCATAACTTCCCATTTGTAATGTGACTGGTTTTGCATTTTGCGAAAGAAAATTTGCTTTTAAGGGCTTTGAATATTTCTCACCTAAAAGAAAAGTGTGTCCTACCTACAAAATTATTTTTTTAATCCCTAACATTTTTAGAACAACAAACGTTATTATAAATACCTCAATTCCATTTGTAATTTTTATATTATTATTACTATTACACGTCGGACATTCTTCTTTTCCAACCAATTCCATATTTGCGGTATAACCGCATTTTCCACAATTCAAAATTTTATCCTCACCAACACTTGCAAGAAAATGATATTCATGTGAAATAGATCCGCCCATATTTCCACTTGTTCCCAAAACTTATTATTTTGTTACATATTCTTTAGTTTCCAGGTAAAACTAATTTTTTTTTAATTACTTTTACCATTAAAACTGAATTCCATACCTTTAACATAATCAATCCCAATACGTTTAAAAACACCATCATATGCATCACAAACTTCTTCATAAGTTTGTTTTGCCGAATCGACATCTACATCAAAGCTATAAAGATCTTTCATGAAAAACTGTCTGGCCCTCATTAACCCGAAACGAGGCTTCATTTCATCCCTATATTTGCTCGTAATTTGGTACAATTTTATCGGAAAATTCTTGTATGAAATCGGTGCTATCGAAGCAAATAAATCAGCAGCTGATTCTTCATGAGTCTACAAATATTAAGTTTTGAAGGTGTTATTAAGTTTTAAGAAAGGAGAAATAAAAAATTTACCCACAGGACTTAGAATGTAGTCGGAATCGTGCCTGTCACGTAATTTAAATAATTCTGAGGATACATCTTTGATTCTTCCTAAAATATTGATAGAGAAATTAAAATTCGATTTTTGCCAATGTAAACAGTATGGTTTTGTTTTTACCTGTTGTTTTCCATAATTTAGAATTTGTTAAAGTGGGAAAAATCATTTTTTGTCCATCGATTTTTCTCATCTCTTCATCAACTATCTTACATAACTTTTCAAAAGATCTGATCGCTAACGGTAATAAATGAAAACTTCCAGGACTAGACTGTTTTATTATTCCTAGATCTAACATTAACTAAAATAAAATTAAGATCTATCATTGATATTCTATGCAACAATCGTAGTTAAAAAACATTTTCTAATTATAAAGAACCACGTCTTTAGCCCATAATTTACTTTAAACTTTATTAGCAGTTTGACTAAGACTTTGCAGTAAAAAGTAAATCTCGCTTACCCTTTGGCTTTTCGATGTAATTTCTTGATTTTTAATTTGAACATTTTTTTGAACTGCTGTAATTGGTTGAAACAATTTTGATGATTTATTCAAGACATGGATACCATACAGTTTTGATTGACTCTTTAAAATTGATGTCATGTTTACTATTTGAATGTATTTTAAGCTTTAAATAGCTTGATTGTTATGGTTTAAAAGAACTACACAGTCATAACCTCAAAAAAAATTCAAAATATTAATAGATACAGCATAAAATGATTAACAACTAATTTATCTACAGAATAGTCAATACTTTTTATTGTTGAGTTTAATTTATAGATGGCATAACGACGACTGATAAGATTCGGAACTAATGTGCCTTTTTCTATTTGTTGTGAAGCGACAATAAATGTATGTAATGTTAATATCTCATTTTGAAGTAAGTACAGCCATTATTTAGTTTATAATTTAACTTTTTTTAAAAGTACACAGGATTTTATAATTATGCTCTCTCTATGTTTTAAACATATTTTTGTTTATCTATTGAATTATAGATGGCGTTATTTGTAAAATAAAGTTCCCTCTATTATCATCTGGGGTTAAACTGAATCAATCACATGACATCTTGTCATTTTTAGTAGGTTGAAATCAGCTGACGATCTTGTAATTTTAAGAAAATGGGTGCAGCCGCTTTACCCTGCATTATTTTCACCGCCCTTTGGGCTGTGGTAGGCATTGTGCTTCCCTTCGTCGTCCCCAAAGGTCCCAATAGAGGGTGAGTACAGTTTTACATTTAAATCCAAACATCAACACAATTTAGGTTGGAGACCAATATTCACAATTAACAACAAATTCTATCACACTTGGATTTAGCTAGTTATTTAAAGCTTCACAAATCCATAAACACATTGCAAATAATTTAAAAATAAATAAAAACAGAAGTGATTTTTTCATAATTATTAATATGGCAATTTACTTGATTTGATCATACGGATTTGTGTGTAATTTAAATTTAATGTCCTTTAAAAACTAAATATCAAATTTATAGATATATCTCGAAAATAAATTCGATTGCTGTTTTTACTTTACGTCTGAAATAAATTTATGGATCATTGTTTTTGGAGATTAAATTTAGGCCTTGACAATTGCAACACGAAAATGTATTTATTCCAAACGTATCTAATAACATGATTTTATTAAATTTCAGAATCATTCAAGTGGTTTTAATGCTGACAGCAGCGACATGCTGGCTCTTGTAAGTAGTATTTATTTATTGTTTAAAACATTAAACTAATTTATTTTGTTGTTTATTTCAGTTGGTTGTGTTGTTACATGGCTCAAATGAACCCATTAATTGGTCCTAAAGTAGAATCCCACGTGTTGATGATCATGGCGAAGGAATGGGTAAGTATTTTATTAATTTTCATTATTGCTTTCATGTGACAAGATGTGAAAACCTTGAGGATGACCTTACTCATTTTAAATGCTTTTGAATACCATGGAAAGCTAATTAAACTTATAATTCAAAGTTATTAGATTTAACATAGTTTAAAAGGTGATGTTATTAATTTATTTTAATAATTATTTTTCATAAACAAAAATCCTTTTATTTCACACCAAAAATATTTTTTAAGTCATCCTTTTCCAACAATTTAAAAATACTTCATTTGTAGTTTGTGTAACATGTATTTTTTTATTATAGGGTGGATTCGAAGTGAAATAAATTAAATAATTGTTATTAACATTCCTCATCACTGCTGCATATTTAATTAAGTGAATCAAATGTTTTTCTTCAGTGTAGAAAGTGTATATTGAAAAATGTTGTGTATTATAAGTTACTGTATGTATTAAATAAAATTTTAGTCATATTATCGGTATTTTACTGAGAAAATAAAATATAAAATTATTGAATAATATATCAAACTTGAACAATAAATCATATATGTTGGGTTTCACCAACTTCAGTTAGATTGACAGTCATTCATCAAAAATAATCTAGTAGTAGTTAAATAAGTTCCAAAAAATTTATCAATTCATATATTTTGGCATTGATGGAAAATGTCTATTTTAATCGACATACGTAATCTTTGAATAACATTTAACTGGAGTTGGTGAAACAGGGCAAAAGTGAAAGTAAAGAGTGTGTTAAAAACAATAATATAAATAAACTTTATCACTTATGTAGACAAACACAGTTAATATAATATTTTAATAAATATATACTCTTAAATAACTAACCTGTAATAAAACTAATATAACTTTACTTATTTTAAAGGGTGAAAATAATGCGTCACATTGTATGCGTTACTCAAATTAAAAAGTGA
This sequence comes from Philonthus cognatus, assembly GCA_932526585.2. NCBI lineage: Eukaryota > Metazoa > Arthropoda > Insecta > Coleoptera > Staphylinidae > Philonthus > Philonthus cognatus. The sequence goes on along the minus strand of OW052247.1, from coordinate 47,359,934 downwards.
CGGCATTATGCATTTTATGCATTTGTACACAAAGTTGCCAATATTTGCGAAATTATTAAACTTGTCTGTCTCGGTCCAGTATGTCTATGGATATGTTAGCAGCGCCACTCCGTGTTTGTGTTTAGAACTAAAAGTAAGATTGTTTATCTTTAGCGTTATCTATAGAAAGTTGTGTAGCGCCACACTCCGTTTGTGGTCCGAACTAATAAAAATACATTGTATGCTAGTTATTCAAATTAAAAAGTGGTGGTATTTTGCATTCGTACATAAAACTGCAATTATATTTGCGAAATTACTAAACTTGTCTGTCTTGGTCTAGTATGTCTATGGATTTGTTAGCAGCGCCACTCCGTGTTTGTGTTTAGAACTAAAAATAAGATTGTTTATCTTTAGCGTTGTCTATAGAAACTTGTGTAGCGCCACACTGCGTTTGTGGAACGAACTTAATAGAAATACAATTTGAAATAACGGAAATACATCAATAGTTTTCTTAATAAAACTCTCAAGTGATTCCGTAAATTTAGGGACCCTAGCAGATTACTAAATTTAATCGCAATTTTTTATGATTAAAGGTACGAAAAATAAAAAAAAAAAATACAATCCATATATTTTAAATTATTTTAATAATCAATAAAACCGAATATATCCGACATATTCGCATTAAACTCTATTATTTATAGTTATTTGTTAAAATCTTAAATATATTACTCCAGCAATTATTGCAACATTTAATTGTATAGGTTATTCTTTTTCTTTTCATATTTTTTTTTATTAACAACTCGAAAACAAACTAAACAACTTTACAATCTATATTTGTTGCTATTTGATATAGTGGCGTAGAAACAGGTACATGATATAAAAAAAAACAAGAACAGGAGTTTTTCGACGCGAACAAATTGGGGATATGTATAGGTTTGTGTCCATTTGGTTTTGAATTTAAAATAGAAAAATAGAGGGTCCATAAACGATGGTTTAAAGTTATAGAATATTGATACAAAATCCATATGTTTTAGAAAGGTAACATTTTTATAGAATGTATTTTTAAAGTAGACTAGGATTTAAAATAATGTTAGTTTTGAATTTCATTTATGTCTTTGTCCAGGTAATTGGAAAGTTTGGATGCTTAAAACGATATTCATTCTTGGGTTTATTTATAAAAATATCTAAAATTTCATTTGATTATCATTGGCGTTTTTTTTTTCGTTAAACGGGTTTGCATAGAATCGCTTATGATTTTTGTTTTAGTGAATAATTGAAATGTAGAAGTAATTGAAATTAAATAACTAGAATCCAGAAAAATCTATGCAAAAGGTTGAATACAAAAATTCCTTACTTTGAATTAATCATAATCATGAAATCATTACAAAAAGTATTACTTATAAGTCGTGACTGTATGGCAAGTCAATTGTTTGATTTCAATTCTTAAGTCAAGAAGAATTATTAAATGTAGAAAAGTGAGTGCACTACAGTGTTGAGGAGGTAAGTAAATGTAATTGTCATTTATTGTAAAACAGAAGTACATTTGTTATTGGTCTAAAGGGAATGTTTTTAAAAATTAATTTTAAATAATCCCTGTTTTCGGTTATATATTTTGGCGTTCTTTTTGTTAGTGACGGGTTAAAGCAGTACTTTTGTTTTGATAGGAGGAGGATAATTGTTAAAAAAAAAAATCACCATAGATCAAGAAACGAAAGTTACACTCCAGTGGCGGCTCGTGAGTTCGATTAATTTTGGCTCAGTCTGCACACTAATTGTTGAGTATCGTAAGAGCAAACATAAAAACATGGCATGTAGGTAATGACAGATTAAACATTAATTCAACACTTTGCTTTTGTAAAATGTTTTTTTGTGCATGAATCCATAGCCAAGTAAACTTGATTTTACGTTTGATCTCACGTTATATCTTATAAAGAGCATTCAGATGATTCAATATATCGTATGTTTGATCATCTGTAGAGCCTCAGTGCGCAAAACCGCCACTGCGCAGGTCGCACTTAAATTCTCCGACACCCTATTGGCCAATCCGCAAAGCGCTCGCAGCGCCTCGCCGCGCGCGGTTTTACAAATGAACAACGCTCTATGATTGTACGTATTCTACGGTTATTGCGGTGTTCTCCAGTGTTGTTGTGTTGTTGATTTGTTGTTGTCTCGTGGGTGATTTAAGTGCGATCATCATCTGACTCTCCCTGAAGGTGATCGGAGATGGGAACGGATGTAGCCTGTACGGTAGTCCATAACATCCCGCCGGTGTGACCCTTGAACTCCATGCCTGTTCCGCCTGCTCCATCTAAACACAATATTTAATCGACGCTTAGAACAGAAAAACAAGTCCGTTTTTAACCTTCCCGTGACTTATCTAAAATTTAGTTTATTTTCTTCGCTTTTTTTCTCGTAAAGTTATAACAGTATCAAAGTTTATATTAATTTAGTGAAGTTGTATAGTTTGTTTTGAGTTGAACGAATGTACCTCATACGCCTCAAATTCCGAAAGAACTTCATGTATAAAAACTATTTACATAATAGTGTGGACTTTTGACAATTTAAGAAAATATTATCTTTATAAGAAAAATACAATTCTTAAATTATTATAAAGATGTAGATAGTAGCTAGTCATTTATGTTATTTTATTAAAAAATTGATCACTTGTGTTTAATTAGATAATAATACCACAAATTAATATTTCAAATATGTATATTTTAATCACTAAATTATACACATATTTTATATTAAATATTCGAATAATTCAAATATTTTAATTATTCTTTAAATGAATACGTAAATTTGAACAATTCCCAGCCTTAATGGTATATTTTAAACTTTACCTGGAATCAGTGTTTATACGCCTGGCGCATAAAGTAAAATTTCGAGTTTAGAAAAGCCTGAAAATTTGGTTTGATCGCTCCGCTTCGCGGAGCGATCAAACCAAATTTTCAGGCTTTTCTAAACTCGAAATTTTACTTCATGCTTAACCTGGGAGTGGAAACCCTCATTAGACGATCAATTAAAAACATATTTTGCAGTTTCCTTTATTGTAAAATTTATCACATAAAATAGATGTGTTGTTTAAATTTAGAACAAACACAAATTCGTGTGCATTAAAACATCAAGTTTTATACAATAAACATAAAATTCTCAGAATTTACTTAGAATTGATTGCACTTGCATTTGCTTTACAGAAAATTAAATTTGGTTAACGCATTTTAAATCAGTGTTTATACGCCTAGCGCATGAAGTAAAATTTCGAGTTTAGAAAAGCCTGAAAATTTGGTTTGATCGCTCCGCTTCGCGGAGCGATCAAACCAAATTTTCAGGCTTTTCTAAACTCGAAATTTTACTTCATGCTTAACCTGGGAGTGGAAACCCTCATTAGACGATCAATTAAAAACATATTTTGCAGTTTCCTTTATTGTAAAATTTACCACATAAAATAGATGTGTTGTTTAAATTTAGAACAAACACAAATTCGTGTGCATTAAAACATCAAGTTTTATACAATAAACATAAAATTCACAGAATTTACTTAGAATTGATTGCACTTGCTTTACAGAAAATTAAATTTGGTTAACGCATTTTTCCAAAATATTAAGCCAAAGTTAAATATGTTATGAAAAATTATTCGAATATTTAAAATGTATACACTTTTGTTTAAAGTAAATCGTATTTCAAGGTCACCTTTAAACAAAAGTGTATTCATTTCAAGCCTGGGAATTGTTCAATTTTAAGTATTCAAAACTATATTCAAATACTTGAATGTTCAAATATACGAATATTTAGGTTATTCTTATATTTAAATATTTCAATATTTGACTATGTTTTTGAATAAATATTCGAATTCTTAAAATGAATACACTGTTCTGTAAAGTAAATAGTATTTCAAGGTTACGCTGATTTTGGTGCATGCGCCGGTTTCACAGCTAGATCCTGGCGCATGCACCAAATTTATATACAGAAGGAAATCAATAATATTTACTCTCATTTTGTTTACACGACTTATATATTGATAAAGGATACACTTAATTTGCCCGCGATTGAAAACTTCAACGATTTGCCTTTATTTTATTCTTTCGAAATTAAGTGGTTTGTTTTAGTTTAAACATGAACTAAAACAAACCACTTAATTTCGAAAGAATAAAATAAAGGCAAATCGTTGAAGTTTTCAATCGCGGGCAAATTAAGTGTTTTTTGTAGGGTAAAGTAAAATTAATTAATATTAAAGCGTACGAGGCACTAAATTTCAGTATATTTTGTAGTGACGATATTCCATACTAAATCAATTAACACTAACAAAAACAAAATCATCATCAATCAACCAATCATCAGCACTACAAAAAGCTAAGATAGTCACATTTACAAAAGGCTACGTTTAATGTACATATTCACAAAAAGCGAAAAACAAAAGGAGAATGCAGAAAAGAACAATAGACTCACGATTCGTTAACTATTTTCGACTCAATTTACTTGTTCTGGCACGTCGCTGTTTTGGCCAACGGATCCTCTCGCTTGCAGAAAGGTGCTCTACAGATGGGAGACGATACCATTTTTGTTTTTGGTTACCACAAAAGAAAACCAATGCACATGTCACACACAATAGGCAGGCACAATAAGTTGTTTTTTTTTTTAGAGTTTTTGTTTTGTTTTTGGAGAGGGGATGTTTTTTTTTCTAATCATCTACTGTGTTGTGTTCTGTTTTTTGGTCGTGTGTGTTATTTAGTGCTCGTTTGGAGTGAATTTTTATGTAAGTTTTGATGACCTAAATGAATAAGAAACTTTAGATAACCACATCCTAAAAGAAATAGATTAAAAAGAAAGAAACCTAGGTTAAGTTTTGTGTAGATTAAAAATAAATAAATGGTAAAATAGACTAAAATAACTAAATACTGTATTATGATTGTTTTTTTTTTGGATTAAGAGGAGTGTCATGTATTTAGTTAAGAAAGGGGTTAGTAGAAATGGTCGGAATCTTTTGAACTTGAAGTCAAGTAAAAAACTAGACACTGTATTTCGATTGATTTTTTTTAGTTAAGATAAGGATTAGTGGAAATGGTCGAAATATTTTAAACTTGAAATCAAGGCAAGAGTAAATTTTTATTTGTTTCTTTTAGGCTCTAGAATGTTTAAGACGCAAAATTAGCGTAGAGGAAATCAACATTTGTAAAATTTATTAAGGGGGTGGCGGAGGGGTCCATGTACAATCTGTATGTTTGGACTACGGTTCCAGCGTTGTTATAAGATAATATTTTATAATTTTTCTTTTACAAAGATATGCATTAAACCTTTTGTAACAAAATGGTAGAAACCGTTTTTTTTAGATTTTTTATTTAACGCAGAAATATTTTTGTTTAGAGGCCTATTTCGAAATAAAGTAATTTATTATTTATATGGAAACAAAAGTTCATATAAAGATTCTATTTCCGTCATTTTGTTATATAAAGGTCACTCTTGACGTGTGAAAGACAGAAAGCAATACATCGAAGCGATAATCTCTCTGGAGTCGGAATAGTTTTGCTTCTATATAACTAATTTGAATATTCCGCCATCTTAAATGACGTTGAAAAGTGACATAAGAAGTTCAAATGATAATTCAAAGATGGCGCTACGCTATGTTTAAGCCAGAATTGGCAATCGAGCACCTAACCTCCAAGGTACGTCGATGGGCGTAACCTTAGACCATAGAAACTTATAGACGCGCCGTGAGGTACTTCTAGCCAACTACGAAGTGAAGCCAGCATTCGGAGCAGGCGCGTGACGTCACGGGTGGGCAGATGACAAGTTTGTGTTTGTTTCACGAAGGTTTCACGACTGTTTTCATTTCATTTTTATTTTAAAATCGTGTTATTTCTGTGAATTGTGTGGTTATAATTATGGTGCAATCGTGCAGTGCTTATAATTGCACAGAACGATATAAACGTGGTACAGATATATCATTTCACCTGTAAGTATTTACTTTTACATAAAACTTGTATGTGCATAACCTCGAAATAGGATGGTATACAGGGTGAGTTTTTTTAGTGTTACAGGGCTATAATTCGAGAACGGTTTTAAATATTTTCATGAGGTAATAGGGACATGGGGGACAGATTTTACCATATTTTCTACATTTTACCCTTTTCTCGTATTTGAGGGGTTGGTGGTAATATAGCCCTGTAACACTTAAAAAAACTCACCCTGCATAAACGCAATTTCAAAATTGTTGTCACCTATTTCACAAAAACAATCATTCACAGATTTCCACGAGATTCCCTAGTGAAAAAGCAATGGATTGCTGCAATGCGACGTGAAAATTTTAACCCATCACAACATAGTAGAATTTGTTCAAAGCAATTCACACATGATTCTTTTATTACCAATAATTGGAGTTCAATAAAGAAACTTAAAAATGATGCTGTGCCAAGCATATTTAATTTTCCTAGTCATTTGACAAAGAAAATAACTACTAGAAAACCACCGCTATCAAGAAAGGTCAAGGTTCAGAATGAAGATAACCCAGGAACATCAATAAATGAATAAATAATAAATAAATCAATAAAAGAATCTGTGAATGTTTTAAAACAGAAGGTATTAGAGCTTCGGGAAAAGGGTAAACCTTACATTTGCTCCTTAATGATTGATGAGATGGCAATACATACAAAAATAGAATGGGATGGAGAAAAATGTTTAGGGTTTGTTTGTTAGACTATTTGTAAATTGCATGATATTTTGTATAAATGCATGAAGAAGTAAAAATTATAAAAAGAACATATATGTTGGTTGAAATAATTTTACATTGTAGGTATGTTGACATCGGCAATGGGCTTGAAAGTGATAGTGTAGCAGAAGCAAAGGAAGCAATTGTTTTTTTAATTAATAGTGTCAACGATAGATGGAAGCTACCTATAGGTTATTTTTTAATTAATGGAATTACAGGAATCCAAAAGAGTAACCTGATAAAAATGTGTTTGACTATATTACATGATGCTGATGTTACGATCACCAGCCTAACTTTTGATGGCGCTGCAACCAATATAAGTATGGCAAATCATCTTGGAGCAGATTTATCTATTAACTCGTCACAAACATATTTCATGCATCCTATGGCAAAACAGCCCGTTTACATTTTATTAGATCCTCCTCACATGCTGAAGCTTATAAGAAACACTCTTGGTACATATAAAGTTTTGTATGATAATAAAAGTGAGCCTATTAAATGGAAATATATTGAAAAATTGGTAGAGGTACAGGAAAAGGAAGGTCTGCATCTAGCAACAAAAATTACCAGAAGACATATAAATTGGTTTAAAGAAAAAATGAAAGTAAAATTAGCAGCACAGACTTTTAGTTTAAAAGTTGCAAAAGCTTTACAATATTTAAGAGAAACTCATTATTAAAAAAATGTTGAAGGAAGTGAGGCAACTGAGAGATTTATTATTTTCATGAATGATATTTTTGATATTTTAAATAGCAGAAACATACTAGCCAAAAATTTTAAAGCAAGTCTTCGGCATCACAACAAAAAATTGACGAATCAATTAAATACATTATGTCTCTTAAATGTACAGCAAATGGGGAACCTCTGTATTTAAGCCAAAGAAAAACTGGCTTTATTGGTCTTGTCGTCAGCTTAAAATCGTACATGGGGATATGGAAGCAGCACGTAGAAAGCGATGATCTAAAGTATCTTTCAGCGTATAAGCTATGGCAAGATCACATAGAAGTTCTCTTTAGTGCCATAAGAAGCCATGGAGGATATAATAATAATCCAACTCCAAAACAATTTCAAGCTTCTTACAAGAGGTTGTTAATGCACACAGGTGTTACAGCTTCCTCACAAGCTAACTGTATTGAGCAAGCACTATCCATTATTTTGGCGATGAGTACCACAACTAAAGTGAAAATGAGGACCATTCACCAACAACTGATTGAAAATTTAGATACCGAGGAAGATATCACCAACGACCACGATTACGCTTTAACTAGTTTAAGATATTCCAATAAATTATCTTTGTATGTAAATGATGTTGTGGAATATATAGCTGGATTTGTGGTGAAGAACATTAAAAAAAATTAGATTGTGAAATTTGTTTGAGCGCGATCCAGTCAGATATTTCAAAGTCAACCCTGGTGATCAGCAAAAATTATAGTAATGTTAGACAATGTTTAATTCAGCCTTCTAATGATGTGATTCACATTTGTAAAATAGCAGAAAGTGAAATCAGAATTATGGACAAAATGGAGATGTTAAACGGAAATAATCTATTGACGAAATTAATAATCAATATTATGTGCAATGTTCGCGGTGCAGTTTTCGATGCTTACAAGGAACACATGTACGATAATGATATTGAATCTAACCACATTATAAATTTAATTAAAGTTATCGGTTTTCATTATTGAGGTATTAGATTATATCATCTGGGTGAAAGTAAAAATAACAATGCTGATAGAGTTAGGAGCAAACTAACTAAAATGATTTTGTTTTCTGGACAATAAATAAATGTTTGTAAAGTTAATAAATTAATTATTTGTTTATTTATTTTTTCCTGATACATGTATACTGTATAGCCAAGTTCCTTCCACAAGATTAATGACTTTTAAGTAAATAAAAAATTGATTTCGTGCACACTTCCAATACGAAGCGTATTTCTATTTGCGTTCTTGCCCACACGTGACGTCACACGCGCCTATTATGTTGGCTTCACCGCGTTGGGAGAGGGCGCGTCTATAAGTTTATATGGTCTAAGGGCGTAACACATATGTGTTATAAGGTATGACAAAATTGTATCTTTCCATGTTTTCCCCTACCCCGCAAACCCAGGGTCCAGCGAAAGAGAACAATGACGTTGTATTTAGTTACGTTTTTGAGTCTATCATAACCTCTCTTTCCGGTTTCGCTGTACTTACTTAGTTTTTAAAAATAACAAAGGTTTTAAGAGAAAAGTCTCTCAAATAAAATGAAATGCAAAGAGGAGAAAATTTAATAAATTGTAAATAAATAAAATTATTAACATGTTTAAAAATAATAATTTCCCCTTTTCGTACCTTCTTTAAAAGTTCAATTTGAAGCTTTAAACAAGTGTTTCCACTCCCAGACTAAGCATGAAGTAAAATTTCGAGTTTAGAAAAGCCCCGTGAACATTTGTCGAGGGTCGCGCAGCGACCCGAGACAAATTTTCTGGGCTTTTCTAAACTCGAAATTTTACTTCATGCGCCACGCGTATATGACACTAAAATATTGTGAAATTTATGTACATTCGAACTTCGCTTAAAATCTGTTTTATACGCGTGGCGCATGAAGTAAAATTTCGAGTTAAGAAAAGCCTAGAAAATTTGTCTCGCGACCCTCGACAAATTTTCACGGGGCTTTTCTAAACTCGAAATTTTACTTCACGCTTAGTCTGGGAGTGGACAACACTCGCTTAAAGCTTCAAATAAAAATTTTAAGAATTAAAATTTAGTTACTGTAATTACTAATTATCTAAATCATGAAGTAACCACATTTAAATTCAGCGCGCATTTGTGACGTATGCGATCTCTACCCCCACTTCAAAATCTTTGATTTTGTCGATCCTTCTTACCGTATACTCGACTGTCCTTGCTTACCCCCTCTTAATTTGAACGTTCTGCCATCTTATATGGCGTTTAAAAGTGACTATGAAATTCAAGCGATAATTGAAAGATGGCACTACGCTATGTTTAAGACGGAATTGACAACCTAGCTCCTAACCCCCCTTTTAAGAAGAGGATTAGTGGAAATGGTCGAAATATTTTGAACTTAAAATCAAGTCAAGAGTGAATCTCTATTTGTTTCGTTTGGGCGTTCAAATTTTGAAGACGAAAAAATCAACATTAATAAAATTTATTAGCGTACCCACTGAGCAAAAAACAAACAAATAACGTTGTATCAACATTGTAGCAACATTGAACGTTGTATTAATGTTGATTAAACATTATTTTACTGTGTTTGCTTAGTGGGTAATGTTTAATCATAAAATCAAGCTGCCTACTGAGCAAAACCCACTGAGCAAATCCATTTAAGTGATGTTTCATCTACATTAAGACAAGGTTTAATGTTGCTACAATGTTGATATAACGTTATTTGTTTGTTTTTTGCTCAGTGGGAAAACAAACAAATAACGTTATATCAACATTGTAGCAACATTAAACGTTGTTTTTATGTTGATGAAACATTACTTAATTCTGTTTGCTCAGTAGGTGAGTAGGTTATGAATTATAAACGTAGATATTTAAGTAAATTGCTGAACTTTAGTTTAAATCAGTGTTTTACGCGCGTGGCGCATGAAGTAAAATTTCGAGTTTAGAAAAGCCTGAAAATTTGGTTTGATCGCTCCGCTTCGCTACGCGATCAAACCAAATTTTCAGGCTTTTCTAAACTCGAAATTTTATTTTATGCTTAACCAAGGAGTGGTAACACCCTTTTTTGGAAGTTTTAAATTTTGATAATGTTGAATGCTTTCATAATTTTTCTTAAATTTTCTTTTCCAAATGTTTTTTTAGACTGGAGTGGAAATTGTGTGAGGTACTAGTTAGTAGAAAACAAAATTTTCAGGCTCTTCTAAACTCAAAATTTTACATCATGCCTAATCAAGTATTAGAATCACTTTTTGGAAGTTGAAAATCGTTTAAATTTTCCTTTTATTTACTTTTCCAAATGTTTTTTTTTAAACTGGAGTGGACTGGTGTGAGGATTTGTACAAAGGAAAACTGAGTTTTTTTTTAGAAGAAATAATACGCATGCATATAAAAAAACCTACCTTGTTTTCTTTAAATTGGTGGGTGTGTGTAACACTTTACAGTGTGTGCACGAAAATTCTCGACAAATCAATAAACAAACGCAAGCACATACTGATTTTTTTTATAAATCAACTGAAAAGAAAATAAAGAAAAAGAGAGAGAGAGAGAGAGAGAGCATAATAGTACGATCCTAAGGGAAAGAAAATAACTAAACGAATAATAATAATAGTTTGGGGTTCGTTAAAAATTTATTGTCTATAAAGGGTTAATCAATTAATTCATTAATAATATATGGTAATAATAACTAACTACAAAAAATCAATAAATTACTTTACGCACACGTTCGTTTTCTAACATTCTAGCAGTTCACAAAAGTTGTTTTATTTTTGTTTATGTATAAATTATTTAGTTTAGTTTATTAATTGTTTTTTTTTTCAAGTTAAAAATGTTGAGTAATTACAAATTGAAATGATGAATATGGACAGAGAAGAAAATAGGACACAAAATTGAAACTTCTATTTTCCTACAAAATAAAAGATGTTTTTACAAAGCATTAGAAGAAAAATGTTTAAAGATATATTTATAAAATTAAAAGTGAAATAAGTAATTACATTTAATTCATTCGTAATTATCAAATTTAAATCTGATAATGTTGCTAAGTTTATTTTTCAAAAAATTTAATTAAAATTATACAGGGAATGTTTTTTTAAGTATACATTTGCATTTGCTGTATATTTTCTGATATTCACTGTTTTTTTTTTTAAGTTAAAATTGAAGCGGAAAACGAGTGTTTTTCACTCCCAGATTAAGCATGAAGTAAAATTTCGAGTTTAGAAAAGCCAAAATTTGGGTTTGGTTGCGTAATGTTTGATCATAAAATCAAGCTGAGTAGGTTATGAATCATAAACGTAGATATTTAAGTAAACTGCTAAACTTTAGTTTAGATTAATGTTTTACACGCGTGGCGCATGAAGTAAAATTTCGAGTTTACAAAAGCCACGCGTCTAAAACACTGATTTTATGTCGAGTTAAAAATACAAAAGTTGAAATTTGTTATTATTAAGCAATAATCGGAATATCAAGAATATAATTTGTGTTTAGTACTTCATTTATTATTCATATTCTTGATATTTGTATTTTATAAAATAAAGCCCTGTTGTGGACGAATAATTGTTGTATACCCACGTTTAGTTTGCCAGCTATTGACAATGCTACTTAAGCTAATGGGCATTAGATGGCGTTTACGCTTTCGAACATATGTTCGATATTTCATAAACACAAGTGAATAAATTGTAATAATCGAAATATTTAAATGCCAACATATTTTTTTTTAAATTCACGCGCCAGATGTATAAAACAGTAAAATAGTGTGAAGTTTAAAATATACATCTTTAGCATACTGCTTTCGTTGTATATTTTAAACTCCACTTGAAATTAGGGTTTTATACGCGTGGCGCATGAAGTAAAATTTCGAGTTTAAAAAAGCCTGAAAATTTGGTTTGGTTGCGTAATGTTTGATCATAAAATCAAGCTGAGTAGGTTATGAATCATAAACGTAGATATTTAAGTAAACTGCTAAACTTTAGTTTAGATCAATGTTTTACACGCGTGGCGCATGAAGTAAAATTTCGAGTTTAGAAAAGCCTGAAAATTTGGTTTGGCCGCTCCGCTTCGCGGAGCGACCAAACCAAATTTTCAGGCTTTTCTAAACTCGAAATTTTACTTCATGCTTAGTCTGGGAGTGGAAAACTCTCGTTTAAAGCTTCAATTTGAACTCTTTTCAAAAACCACGAATATCTGAAGATTTACAGCGTATGCTGAATATTGAGGGGATGTATTTAAAAGAAAAACCACCTGTATGTTGTAGAAATTATTGATGTAATTAATATTAATATCTTTTTGTGCGTTATGTAGTTAAACAAAAAGGAAGGTATGGTTTTAATTTTAAAGTTATTGTAAAAATCATCAGTAAAAATATATTCCCACTGAGCAAATCTATTTAAATGATGTTACACCAACATTAAAACAACGTTTAATGTTGCTACAATGTTGATATAACGTTATTTGTTTGTTTTTTGCTCAGTGGGTTGATTGTTTAAACACAACCAAAATAATTGAATATTCCTAAAAATAGGCCATTTTTATCAATCACATTATATTTAATCTGTGTCGTATTTCCTTCAAAAACATAATTTTTACACTTATTTATTTTATCATGAATGAAAATATTTGCTATAAAGGTTAAGCTTAATTGAAGATCTTTGCTTAAAGCGAAGCTTCTTGTGTTTTTTTTCTGTGTGTGAAAATGCGTGATTTGAGCTGAAAATATTATTTTGCGTAAATTGTGCGAAATATTTTGTAAAAATCTTAAATATTATGTATATTAAAATGTTATTCTCTGAAAATGTTTGTAGATAGCGAAAATCATCGCGTATTTATATTTATTATAAAAATATTTAAAAACTAGTAATTGTGTTGAAAATAATAATATTATAAAAATATTTAAAAATTGGTAATTGTGTTGAAAATGTTTAAAAGACAAAAAGTATAGATATTATTTTCTATTAATTCATGTACAAAATTTTGTTAAAAATACTTAAAAACTGGAAATTGTGTTGAAAATAATATTATAAAAATATAAAAAATTTTTTAATTGTGTTGAAAATGTTTATAACATAAAAAAGTATAGGTATTATTTTATATCAATTCATGTACCAAATTTTGTTAAAAATACTAAAAAACTGATAATTGTGTTAAAAATAATAATTATATAAAAATATTTAAAAATTGGTAATTGCGTTGAATATGTTTATAACAAAAAAAAGTATAGGTATTATTTTTTATCAATTCATGTACCAAATTTTAAGTTATGAAGGCGTTTCTGAAAATGTTTGAAAAATTATATTTGCACTTAAGAGAAAGTCGAACGCTATCTAAACGTAAAAAACTTAGTATTTAGTTAAGACGATAAACTTCATCCTTATTTAGGGATGGAATATTTAAAAAAAAAAAAACGGGAATACTTTAAGGAAACTACAATCTTTATGCCTGGCTTAGTAAAATATTTCCTGCTTTTACCGTTATTTCATAAAAAAATATCAAACATTGACAAACTAATGTAATCGCGTCTTAAATTTTATTTTTATCGGGGGTAATACCACGAGTGGTTTGCAAATTTCGAGAATGAATTGAAATGGAAAAAAACCATGAGCGCTTACGCGAGTAGTTTTTGCCTAATCACAATTCATTCGAGAAATTTGCGAAGCAATCATATAATCAATCAAATTGTTCAGCGTTCAACATGTTTGGATTTGTTTGTGATGCATGTTGGTATCTGATGAACGGTACTCGGCAGCAACGGCTCGCAGCCTAACTTCAGGGTCGGCTACAGCGCCAAGGCACACAAAATTTGCGGTTGGGATCGCACTTTATAAATACAAGGAACTGCACAACAAAGTCACCTTTCAATAACGGATACATATTACCTTGAGTCTCTGGCCTACCCTGAAGTTAGGCTGCGAGGCGCCGCTGGTACTCGGCCATTTTGAAAACTTCAACCCTTCATTAATCGCCAACACCAATCAGTCTATTTTGTATGATTGGAAAAATCCCAAATACGTCCACGATTAACAGTTCGGTCATCAGAGAATTCCCCAACAGTTGGCAGTAAACTCCCAACTGTTGTCTTTTTTTATATATAATATAATTCATCCTGCGCTAATTCAAACCACGAATGTATTTAGTGAAATAATTTAATGAATGAAGTGCATTTTATGCAAAATTATTCTTCTATAATTTTCGCTGTTGTGTTCCACTCCACATTGTCTTTAGAACGTATTCCTGGATATCTTTTTATAGTCCATTTGCTGGGACATGTCCCAAAGGTCTGGAAACAAGTTAGGGTAGTATTCATACCGAAGCCTGGTAGAGCAGACTATACTGCACCCAAGGCATACAGACCAATCACACTCTCTTCGTTTCTCTTGAAAACGCTGGAGAGAATCTGTGAAAGGTACATAAGAACGTCAGCACTTATAAGTCAACCGCTGATGCCATCGCAACACGCTTACACACGGGGAAGATCCACCGAGTCAGCCCTACATAACGTAATGAGTAGAATCGAGAGATCAATGGATAACAATGAATCCGCCCTGGGTGTTTTTGTTGACATCGAAGGTGCGTTTGATAAAACGACCATACCGGAGATAAGAAACGCGCTAAACAAGCGCGGAGTACCATCAAAAATGTGTAACTGGATTGGCAATGCACTTGCCAACCGACTGGTCACAGTGGAGGAAGGTGGAGAACGTATCATCTGCAAGATTGACAGAGGCTGTCCACAAGGAGGTGTCCTATCTCCTTTACTATGAAACATGGTGCTGGACAGCCTCCTAGAAGAACTTCAGCAATTAGGCTTCTTTGTGACAGCCTATGCTGACGACTTAGCCATTATAATACATGGCAAATTTAAAGACGCTCTCTGTGATCAAATGCAGGGAGCTCTAAATACAGTTTCGCGGTGGTGCAATGATCACTCTTTGTCGGTAAATCCGGCTAAAACAGAGTTGGTTATGTTCACTAAGAAAAGGAAGGTCATGAAAAGAGCACCTTAGCTAATGAATACGTTGCTGCAGTACAGCGACGAGGTAAAATACCTGGGCATCGAAATTAAAACAGACAAAGCTTTTGGCACTGTCGTCGGGCAGTAGGGAAAACCTGGGGGTTGAAACAGCGCACGACGATGTGGCTGTACACAGTTATCATAAGGCCTATGCTAACATATGGAGCTTCAATTTGGTGGCCCAGGACCAAACAAGTAACGACTATAAAGAGACTAGCGCAAGTGCAGCGGACAGTCTGTTTAAGCGTAACAGGCGCCATGCACACAACTCCGACAACAATGGCGCTGGAGGTCATGCTATGCCTTCCGCCACTTGATATTCACGTGGAAAGGAAGGGTATTGCGACCATACTTCACCTCCAAAGTAGCGGGATTGGAACAGCAACAACTGTGGGGAAGTCAGAGGTCACCTCTGGAGGATGTTCTGCAACGATATACCTCTCGTCTACGAGAGGATCCATACTGGGTGAAAGATGGCCGACGATGGACATTATCAGGGATTTGCCCACCTTAGTAATACTGGACTACCTAGACAAGGTGGGATGGTTCAGCTGAGGATGGGTGACCCGTAGTGGGAGGCGGCACAATGGGCCTAATGAGGTCTAAGTGCAGTGCAGCAATGCGCACTCCCCTTATACCAGATACCAGTCCATTTGCTTACTTTGTGTTGAAAGCCCAGTCATATTAATTTTGACATTTAAAAATCAACATTCCAATTCCGTAAATGAAGTCTCGTCATTTTTGTTACGGAGGTGCTAGAATTGCGGAAGGGGTCTTTAAAGAAGATTATTGATACGGCGTTGACGATTTTAACCATAAAAGTCGGGCATGAGACCCATTTCTAGGTTAGGATCGACACTTGGCTTTTTAGGGCTACCGTTGCCATGGTGAAGGTAAATAAAATTTTGTCCACTTGCAAACCTTTGTTTACCTGCATACCCGCTTGAAAACCGCTAACATGGCCATTTCAAATACATATTTTTAAAGATGAGTTAAATTATCAGCAATATCTATAACAAATATTGAGAAACTAAATCAGTCAAATTGTAGATGATTCCTTTTGGGAAAATTTGTATTTTTTTTTTATTAATTTCTGTCCTACAATAAATTCACTCTCTAAATGTCCGTAATCACGTGCCGAAAATGCCCATTTCAAGGTTAGGATCGACACTTTGCCGTTTAGGGCTACCGTTGTCATGGTGAAGGTAAATAAAATGCTGTCCAGTTGCAAATGTTTGTTTACCTGTCTGTATATCTGTTAAAAAACCGCTATCACTGCCATTTAAAATACATATTTTTACACATGAGTTGAATTATCAGCAATATCTATAACAAATATTGAAAAACTAAATCAGTCACATTGTAGAAGATTCCTTTTGGGAAAATTTGTAAATTTTGTCATTAATTTCGTCCTACAATAAATTGACTAGGATGTCGCGCGATATTGAATTTTTAGATAATTTTAAAATTTCCTTTACGACACGCGCGACGTCCTAGTGAGTTTATTTTAGTATATACCCACTGAACACGGAAACATTTTAAATATTGCACGAATGTTCAATATTCGTACTAAAATAAAACATTGTATTCAAATTATTACAACAAAGTTTTAGCAACGTTACAAACATTGTATAAACGTTTTCCGTGCAATATTGATTTATATACATTACCGAAATGTTAAACATGATACTAAAATTCAACATTATTTTCTAACGTTTCAAAAATGTTGCGGCGAAGTAACACAATGTTATATAATCATTACAATTTGACTTTTATGCAAAATTGTATTGTAAACATTGGATATATATTTAAGATGGTAACATTGCATTTTTAACATTGTATAATTGTTGAAAAATTGTGGTTTACACATTTCCTGGATATTGAACATACAGAGAGTTTTTCATTTAGATAAACATGTCCCAATTATATGCTGCAAATATTCAGATATTCGTTGTTTTTTTTAAAAGAGTTCAACTAAAAGCTTTAAACGAGTGTTTTCCACTCCCGGACTAAGCATGAAGTAAAATTTCGAGTTTAGAAAAGCCCCGTGAAAATTTGTCGAGGGTCGCGCAGCGACCCGAGACAAATTTTCTGGGCTTTTCTAAACTCGAAATTTTACTTCATGCGCCACGCGTATAAGCCGCTGATTTCAATTGAAGTTCATGCACTTGTTATCAATATTTTAATGTTTTCAGAGTTTAAGGGTACTAGGTACTTAGGTTCCGGAGTACTATCTCCGCTAGACTATATATTACTTTTTGTAAAACAGTTTGTTTTATTGTTTTCTTGTTACCAATATATATTTGTATTTTTGACCCATTTAAACCCAGAAATAAATTCTGCATTCTGCATTGATTACGAGAGAAACCTTCCTATAATGTTCACTTAAATGCTGCACATCGGGTTGTATACAATACGGATTCTATGCATTCATTGTATGCAACTTAACATACATACATTCGTATGTTGGGTTGCATACACATAAGAGTAATCGCTCGTGTTGTATAGGCGTTGCTTTGTCAACAGTGCAACAACATCTTTCTTTGAACGTTAGCATGCAACGTTCCTGCAGGCTGACATTCAGCGTTTATTCAAGTTTTTTCAACATCAAAACGAAACGTTACGTGTTGCGCGGTAACATAGATGCAACGTGTCAAGGAACGTTTCTTTGCTCAGTGGGTAAATATATGAAAAAAATTAAACATCTTTGCAAAGGAATCTTCTACAATGTGACTAATTTAATTTTCCAATATTTTTTATAGATATTGCAGAAAAATCAATTTAAGACACGATTACGCTAGTTTACCAATGTTTGATATTTGCTTTTATGAAATAACGGAAAAAGAAGAAAATATTTGAATGACGCAGGCATAAAGATGAATTTTTCTTAATGTTTAAATATTTTTTTAAATTTTAAACCTAAATATGGAAGTAGTTAAGACGACAATATGCTAAGTTTTATACGTTTAGATAACGTTCGACCTCCTCTTAAAGTTTGAAGGAATAAAATAAAATATCTTCAAAGGAATCTTTTGGTCAATGATTTGATACAAACAATTAATTAACTAATGAAAATATCTGTCAAATAAATTCAATTTTTAAGAAATTAAATTAAATAAATGAAACGCAAAAAATACAATTTCCAAAAATGCAATCAAATAAACGAATTGATAAATATACAATTAAGATTTTTAGCTTTTTTGGCTAATGCATAATAAACCCATGTATATTTGAGTGGTCTAACTGCAAAACTCATATCCTCCACTTTTGAAAACGTTTGGCAAATTGCAAAAAACACGTGTACTTTAATATATCGGACATAAAAAAACCGCCAACTCAATTTTCACAAAAAGTGGAGAATGCGAGTTTTGCAGTAGACCACACATTTTGTAAATCAATTGGATGATTAATTTAAACATTGTACGATTTTATATGTTTTAGAAAAATAAAATAAATTAAAACATATATTCCTCAAAAAGCACAACTAGGATGAGTTCAACTTATTCTACAATACAGAGAATTTAATTTTTAAGTATGCATACATTTTCAATCATTCTGGGAGTGGAAACACTCGTTGGAAGCTTCAATCTGAACAATTTTCAAAAACAACGACTTTCTGAACAAATACAGCGTATATCCCAGGATATATATTATATACTTAAAACAAAAATTCCTTGCAGGTATGTGTATATTACAAAACAATCAAAGTGTCCCACACGAAAAACAAACCTTTTCTTGTTTGATACATTTTAGTGCACAGTGCATCATTTCAGGTGAAACTCCACAAAAAAGTAAACAGCCCAAAAATTAGGTCACTTCAAAAAAGTCTACTCAAAAGCAAGCTACTTTAAGTATGAGTACGAGTCAGTTTAGCAGCAGCTCATGCAATTAAGAACCTCAACCAAAAAAGTACTCATAGCAAAAACTACAATCAGCAAAATCTACAAGTATTTTTATTTCAAAATTTTTTTAGAGAAATAATTCGAATGAATCGATGAAGAAATTATCGAAATCTACTTTGTTTTTGAAATATGAAGAGGTGTTCATGAAAAGTATGAGATTATTCAAATGGTATCTTTTTGTTGTATTATTTTCTGTCTATTTCTGTACAAGACAATTTGTTTGAAGTAATTTTAAAAATATTGTTTAATTTGATGTAAATTATGAACTGTTTTGTGTTGTAGGTGTCAGCGGCGGCTCGCAGCCTAACTTCAGGGTAGGCTAGAGACCCAAGGTAATATGTATCCGATATTGAAAGGTGACTTTGTTGTGCAATTTCTTGTATTTATAAAGCGCGATCCCAACCTCAAATTTTGTGTGCCTTTGCGCTGTGGCCGACCCTGAAGTTAGGCTGCGAGCCGTCGCTGGTAGGTGTTCACTTTGTAGTACATCTTAAGTACACTTGTAAATAAAATACTTTTTTATTTTGTTTAACCACTGTTTATCGCACTGACTATAGTTTCGACTATCTAGTAGTCATTCACCAAAAGTTTGGTTTTGGTTTGAGAATGACTACTAATAGTCGAAACTATAGTCAGAATTAAGTGCAATAAACAGTGGTTAAACCCCACTGAGCAAAAAACAAACAAATAACGTTATATCAATATTGCCGCAACATGAAACGTTGCTTTAATGTTGATGATACATTCCTAAGATGTGATTGCGCAGTGAGACAAAGTAAAAAAATGTTTTATTTACAAGTGTACATTTTGAACATTATTTATAATTAAAGGGACATTTTAAAATTTGTACCACAGATAACAGATTCACTGAGATCTTTGGAATAATTATTACTTTCGCTAATTATGAAGAAAAAGCCAATCACCAGGAATTTGGAGTTGTTGACATTTACAAGCCATATGATACGATTCTAATTCTTAAGACAAAAAAATTGGAGCCAATTTTTTTACACCGTGTAATACAGAAAATGTGATGATGCTAAAATCTTGTACGAAATGTTCTATTTTCACCACATTTTAGCATGAAGGCATGCGCACTCTGATTCACGTGAGTTTGTATAAATACATAACCTCAACGACATAAATATAAATCTAATTTCTGATCGTCTGTATTTACAGCTAGTTGAATTACTTGCCTTTAAAAATATTATGTCCGGTTTCACCAACTTCAGTTAAATCATATTCTTTGATTAAATTTATTCGTCGATTTAAATAGACATTTTCCATGTCATAAGCATTAATGGGCCCGTTCATCAGAAACAACAGTTGAGAGTTTACTGCCAACTGTTAGGGAATTCTCTGATGATCGAACTGTTAATCGTTAACGTGTTTGGGATTTTTGCAATCGTACAAAATAGACCGGCCGGAGTACCGTTCATTAGATACCAACATACATCGCAAACAAATCCAAACATGTTGAATGTTGAATATTTTGATGAACGGGCGGGCCCAATGTCATGTGAATTGATTGTTTTTTTGATATACATACAGAGAGTTATATGTAACACCGAACATACTAGAATCTACTCAATGTAAATTTTCCTATGTTCGATGTGTACTGGGACGCATCAAAGCATTGAGTGCGATGTGATTGGCTACGATTTTTAATTGTAATATAGTCAACCCAATGTACACTCTTCCCTTCAAAAATAAATTAAATCTGTCAGTTATCTCAAGCAAGTGACATTTGTTGTTCTGGCATTTAAAACAGACTCGGAAGAAGAACGGATAGTTATACAATGTATACAAAGGAGGAGAAGATTTTTCTGGTGAACTTGTATCATGGTGGAAACAGTTTTAGAAATTCCCGAGGTTTATTTTCTGTTAAATTTCCTGATCGCCCTATCCCATCCATTTCAACCATTTCGGACCTTATAAAACAATTTAATAGAACCGGCTGTTTAGATAAATTTCACAAACGAAGAGTAAGAAGACCGTCAATATTATCAGAAGAGATGAAATTAAACATTTTGTGTTATGTTAAAGAATGTCCAATAGTATCTTTAAATACTATTGCGAAATCACTTCATATTTCAGAATCCTCCGTACATAGAGTTCTACGAGAATTTAAGTTTAGGTCCTACAAATTTCAAAATCACCAGTTGTTGTATGAAGATGACAAAATTAAGCTATCAAATGTTTGTGAAATTTTATTCAATATGGTAAATGAAAACAACGACATTTTGCGGAAAATAGTGTTTACTGACGAAGCATCTTTTTGTCTAGATGGATCAGTAAATTCTCAAAATTACAGGTCAGTTATTCCTATTTAATTGTATCGTTTCTAGACCCATTATTCCTTTTCTTTTAGGTATTGGTCTACAAGTAATACCTATCTTTAAAATTTAACTCATACTCAGTACAACAAGAGAATTAATGTATGGATTGGAATTATTGACACGCACTTGATTGGCCCATTTTTATTAACGGAAATCTAAATTCTAGTAAATTTTTAACACTTCTTCAAAGTGATATTATACCAGGCATACAGAATTTAAATATTAATAACTCATTTTTTCAAATGGACGGAGCTCCTCCACACTCTATGAATGAGGTAACGCGGTTTTTGAACCAGCATTTTCCTCGTCGGTGTATAGAAAGATATGGTCCCATATCTTGGCCTGCACGTTCGCCCGACCTTTCTCCAAATGATTTTTTTCTGTGGGGGTATATGAAAACAAAAATTTATGGTTCCAATTAAAAATGTGGAAGAACTTCAGACTCGAGTATGGTTAGTATGTGAAGAAATGAATCCAATTTTTTTTAAAAATGCCGTAGAATTATTTTATCATCGTCTAGCATATTGCTTAGAGCGCGAAGGAAGTCATTTTGAAAATTTATTATAAATATTACTTGTTTCTAATAAACTATATTCTTTAACCTATTGACTAAGTATTTAATAAATGGTGAATAGTGGAATTATTTATTTGGTTCTTTTAAATTGCTCTTTATGCCTTCTTTAAGTATTTTACTGATTAAAAATATAACAGAGGTTGATATGCATTCCGTTGAAATAAAATATCCATAATACAACATGTTGCACTTGACATAACAATTGACAGATTTTATTAATTTTTGACAGGAAGAGTGTAAATTGGGTTGACTATATTACTATTAGAAATCGTAGCCAATCACATCGCACTCAATGCTGTGATGCGTCCCAGTACACATCGAACATAGGAAAATTAACATTGAGTACATTTTAGCATGTTCGGTGTTACATAAAACTCTCTGTATATGTAACTGTTACTAGATGTTATGCTACGAATAACTAGTGGCTGATTGAATTGGCATTAGTGAAACCCAACATTAGACAATTATTTAAACTGCATCTTTGTCTAACAACTGGTTATTGTAACAAAACGTTTGTGAAGCAAGGCCCCGACATTGCTGCCATCTAATAGCGTCATCAGTAAACGTGTGAACCATTTCAATTCGATGCGCTGAACGATTTCTACTTTACCATCCATTAATATTTTGTATTTGTTATATTTCGTTGCATTTCAGTTTTTATGAAATAAATTCTTCGTTTTGTTGCTTACATTGCTATACGGGAAATTTTTCATTTTAAATACAAAGGCCTATGCATACCCGGATAAAAAAAAGCATTGGAACGGTCGTGTGTACTTTGATTTATATTGTGATTGTAGGCAACCAAACTTACGCATTAAGACGTTAATAAGTAACAGCAATGTTTCTATTTTGTACGCGTGAAAGTTCCCAGCAGTAATGTATTCCATCGAAGAAAGAGTTGAAATAGTAACCTGGCATCACAATGGTAAAACCTTGAGGCAAAATATCCCGAACGACCAATTTCGTGTGTAGTGGCAATCCAAAAGATCATCAAAAAGTTTTCTTCAAAAGGGTGTGTAGTTAATTCACGTTCAAAGCGTAAAAATTGAACCACGTTTTAAGTAATGAGTTAAAATTAATTATTTTATGCTTTGTGGAAGAAAATCGTGTTGTTGCACTGCAAAAAATTGCAAAATACTTTGGAATATCCCGAAATTCGGTATTTAAAACTACAAAAGTGGGTGGTGGTAATTTCCAACACTTGTTGTAACTTCTTTTGTGTTATTTTGTGTTGTTAGAATTTATGATAATTTGCTCTTAAACAGTATCTGCCTTATTATTAGATGTAAAAATAAGTTTTAATGCCCCACTAAGCATTATTAAAGATGCCTAATAAAATTCGATAACTACCTTATAATATTTATTAATTACAGCTACCCCACTGAGCAAACACATTAATAATGTTGCATCAACATTAAAATAACGTTTAATATTGTTACAATATTGATAAAACGTTATTTGTTTATTTTTTGCTCGGTGGGACGCAGCGACGGCTCGCAGCCTAACTTCAGGGTCGGCCACAGCGCCAAGGAACACAAAATTTGAGGTTGGGATCGCGCTTTACAAATACAGGGAATTGCACAGCGAAGTCACCTTTCAATAACGGATACATATTACCTTGGGTCTCTGGCCTACTCTGAAGTTAGGCTGCAAGCCGTCGCGACGTGAAATCGATACGAATATTTTAACAATGTTGGTTATAATAAATACTCTTCCTTAATTGTTTAATTTACGCCACTATTTTGTTTAATTGTGTTACAATTATTTTAAATAGAAATTTGATTTGATTACTTTTTGACATTTTAGTACGTGTATGAAAGTTTGGTTGCCTATGATTGAAACATAAAGCATAGTACACACGATAGTTCCAGTGCATTTTTATGTGGGAATTCATAGGAAAATGTATACATGAAAGAAAAATTCCCCATATGTACCGAAAAGTAACTATATTTATTATTAACACACTGACTACTCTACTACTTTTAAAATTAATCGTCAGCTGTTTACGTAGTGCGCATGCCTTCATATTATATTTTTGAGCCAAATTGGCATCGTGTAATACAGACATTTTTAATTTCATAACATTTTTTCAGACAAGATTTAATACCGTTAAAGGAATCATTTGATGAAACCTTGATTTCAAAATTACAAAATGTCCAATTAAATTAAGCGCGAAAAAGTTTATTTATAACTTTTGTTGTTGTGTTGAAATTGTATTTTGAAGGAACAAAACTGGATAAACTCTAATATTTACAACAATTCTACAGTGCAATAACAATTGTAATAACAAAAAGAACACTTTTCGAAATCCAACACCTAACTTTTGCAGTTGCATTTATTTGGCATTTCGCTTTTTATTGCTTGAACGATCCATAATTCTTGTACGGCAGACTTTGTCTTTTCTTATCACTGCAAAAAGAATATGTTTTCAGTTACTAATTACGGTTTCACAAAAATATTTGTAGATAGTGTTAAAAATAATCAAGTGACTTTATTTTGATGTGTTTTTTTTAGACGGTTGGGGACAATTTTAATAATCAAAAACGTTGTGCATTTTTAACTAATTACTCATTAATATTATAAGTTAAATATCAATATTTAATATTCTTGAATATTTTAGGAGTTCACCTTGTATATTTTGTAATATGATACTTATGTAATTTTTATTGTGTATACCTTTATTTAAATATAATTATCAGAAAAATATAATCATGATTTTCAAACTAATAGCGTTTTTAAGTAGCGAATAGAAAAATTATACTAATGTTAATACTACTATATATTTTTAATTAAAGAGCACTATTTAAGTAGTGTTCTTTTAATAAAAATATACAGGGAGTTTTTCTTTCAACTATACATATCCCAATGTATACGCTGTAATTTCTTAAGCAATCGTTGATTTTATAAAAACGTCCAATTTGAAGCTACCAACGAGTGTTTCCACTCCCAGATTAAGCATGAAGTAAAATTTTGAGTTTAGAAAAGCCGGAAAATTTGGTTTGGTCGCGTAGCGCGAAGCGCGGAGCGACCAAACCAAATTTTCAGGCTTTTCTAAACTCGAAATTTTACTTCATGCGCCACGCGTGCTAAACACTGATTTAAAGTGAAGTTCAAAATACACTCCTCAAGTTTAATATCGCGTTAACACATTTTACAAATATTTATTTCATCCAACTGTAACCGAGTGTTGCGCTTTCAAAATTGGAGCAAATTTCTTTAGGAAATGTCATTCTTAAGCAGTGCACTTAATATTTAAGCATTTAAGCAGTGTATATTTTGAACTTTACTTTCAATAAGTGTTGTATACGCCTGGCGCATGAAGTAAAATTTCGAGTTTAGAGAAGCCTGAAAATTTGGTTAGGTCGCTCCGCTTCGCTACGCGACCTAACCAAATTTTCAGGCTTTTCTAAACTCGAAATTTTACTTCATGCTTAACCTGGAAGTGGGAGCACTCGTTAAAAGCTTTAAATTGATAACAAAAAAAAAGAATCCCTGCAAATTTACCAAATGTTGTCATTATCGGGATATGTATACTTAAAAGAAAAAAACCCTTGGGGTTTTAAACTTACCATAATTGTTCTATTTGAAATGAAATACCACATACAGAGAGTTTAATGTAACACCGAACATTTTCATGACGACAATTTTTCTTTTAAGTATACATAAGCATACGTTGTATACAGCGGTGCAGACGCTCGGTTTATTAAAAGAATTTAATTTGAAGCTTTAAACGAGTGTTTTTTACTCCCAGCCTAAGCATGAAGTAAAATTTCGAGTTTAGAACAGCCTGAAAATTTGGATTTGCCGGGCGGAGCGAAGCGAACCCGGCAAATCCAAATTTTCAGGGTTTTCTAAACTTGAAATTTTACTTCATGCTTAGTCTGGGAGTGGAACACACTCATTTAAAGTTTCAAATTGAACTCTTAAAAAAAAAACGAGTATCTAAAGATTTACGGCATATACGCTGTACTTGGGACATGTATACTAGAAAGAAAAACTCCCTCTATGTACAAGTGGGGCATTAATTGCGATTGATTGGCTACAATTTTTAATATTTATATAGGCAACCCAATTTACACATAACTTTTAAATATAATGTGTCAAATTGTATTTAATGAAAATGTTCGGTGTGACATAAAATTCTCTGTATGTTATTATTGGTCAAATAGATCTGGTGATTTTTTATAATATTGGATATTTGGTTGGATACGTTGGTTGTACTTCTGACTTTTGCCTTCAACATAAATTTGAGGTTATGGTTTTCACATGGTTGCCATGTGCTTAAACATTACTTTTGGCATGTTATTATAGTCAACACATTACCCTTTTACCGTGACGTCACAAAAAACAGAAACAATATCATAAACAGTTTTGTTTGATTTTATTTGAAAAACCTGTCAGTAAGCAATCAAATTATTTAACAAGTACGACAAACGAGAACAAACTGAAACCGACAGAACCTCAAACCTCAGTTAAATTGGATATTAACAATATGCTTAGTATTCAATTAGTCAAAATATTCAAGAAAATATACGCGTACAATTACAATAATTTCCTCTTGGCTCTACAACAAATTGTAAGTGATCAATCTCTAGGAATCCTCTGTATTTCTAACATTTCAATTATTCTTTCACTTACTTTTAATGCAAACCTTTCGCCCACTATTAGAACTCCAAAATGTTTCTTCTTTAAATAGGTTCGACACAATTCCAATGAGATTTTAAGCGTTTTTATAAAATTGATGAATTTGAAGTATTTCGACAGGCGTCATGAATGTCATGATGACAAACGCAAACTTAACATTCGAAGATGTTCTGTTTCAACCAGAATCCATTGATTGAAAACAGATAGAAGTAAATGACGTCAGGGTAGAATATAACGTGTCGACTTTTCCACTTTTCTGTCAAATAATTATTCAATTGCAACATGGCATTCTTATACTAATGTCATTTCATGACAAACAGTAGGGACACCCAAATAATTGAATTATCTAAGAAAAATAAATCTCAAATCTGGTTGGCCACTAAAATAAAAAAAAAAACCGAATGTAGTAAAGGTCTCAACAAACTTAATAGTGTTTTTAGTTTGAAAGTTTATTATAATGATTATTAAGCTAAAAGTGGTAATACAAAAGGTAATCAATAAAAATTTTAAAAAGTGGTTTACAAAAATAGCGCTTAAATGTGTGCATTCTATTTTCTTTTATGTTTATAAAGCTTTCTTGATATTGGCATTAAGTCGAAACTAGTAGAAAATAAAACCCATATAAGTTAATCAAAACCAAGTGAATTTAATTGACAAACCAATATATTCATAAAGCTTTGTTGTTTTCGTGTGTTACTTTCAAGGCCGTAGCCAGGGAGGGGGATATTGGGGTTCAAGCCCTGTAAGAGCAAAAGCAATTTTTTTACCATTAAACCCCCCACCGAATTTTTTATACCACCTTCCGAGTTTTTTTACTGGCTACGGCCTTGGTTACTTTTGAGGGTTTTAATATTACCTATATAAATTTAACAAATGTAACAAATGTAAAATGATTTATTAAAACTTACAACCAAATAAAAGTGAAGATTGCGGTAAAAAACAATATTTAGATTAAAAAATTTTACATTCCAACTTTTTGTGTTTTATACAATTTTGTATTAATCTGTTATTTGTTGTTTTTTTTTAGAAAAAAATAATATTGTTAAAAACATAAATTGAGATCTTTGGAAAATTTGGGCTTTATTTACTAGAATAATTCCGTGCTTAATTCGTCCTATAAAACTTGTTTCAATAATATATTGTTGAATGTTATAAGCTATTTAGCAAAAATATTTGAATTTTATTTTTGTACACTCTTTGTACAGATTTGATTGGTCGAAATGTGTTTCCATTTAAACACAACTAAACCATAAAGCAGTGGCGGCGGGTGGCCAGCTTCATGTGAAACAAAAATGCAAAGGTAATGTATTTCAGAGTTAAAAAGTGCGCCTTAGCAGCATTACGCATATATTAATAACGTAATTCAGTGACGCAAAGAGCATTCATAAACAAAATGCATACGTAGTGCTTTCAACCTCCGATTTTGTGTCTTGGATTTGAGCCTCACATGAAGTTAGGCCGCGAGCCGCCGGTGCCATAAAAAGAAATATTGGAACATATTTTAATTTCTCAGATTTAATTGGTCAAAATGTCTTCCCATTTAAGCACAACTAAATCATAAATAGAAATATTACAACTTATTTTAATTTCTCTAAATGAAGTATGTATTCGAATTTTTAAAAATATTTTATATATATTTCTTTAAAATGTATCTAAATTTTCGAAAATATTTTATATTTTGATTTTCAACTAACATTTACCTACAGCTATAACATGTACATCGGTATTATTATAAATATTAAAATAGTGGCAGTTTATTTAATCTCCAATAAAAATATGTTAGTTATGAAATACAGAACTATCAAGTATTTTTCGATTTATTTACTACAACAAAATGAAAATTTCTATAAAAAATGTATGTACTTTACTCCAATTTGTATGAAATATTCACGTTGTTAACAATTTGCATTACTCTTCTGTGAAACAATAAGAGTCAAAATATAAAAACGCGTATAAAACACTGATTTCAAAAATTGTTTTTAAAAAACATTGAAGATCAATAATTAAACAGAAGATAAATGACAAATCAATTTCTTGTACGTAAACAGAAGATACATGATTGCAACAGTAAATAATTGCTTGTAGAAAATTGAAGATAAATAAATGAATACAAGAAACAAGGCCGTTGCCAGAAGAGAATATGGGGAGAATGGTGGTGACTGCAAGGTAAATCGTTGTTTTGTAGTGGTTATGGAGTGGATGGATGTAAAGGTCCGTGAAAAGGTTGGAAGAGATGGTCGCTTCGCTCCAGCCGCTCGCTTCGCTCGCTTGCCTTGCTCCCTTCGCTCGCTAGGGTGCTCGCTTCGCTCGCACATAGAGAGGGTAGTTGCTTCTTTATCCCCGCGAAAAC
The DNA here is from genome assembly GCA_932526585.2 of Philonthus cognatus. Classification (NCBI taxonomy): domain Eukaryota; kingdom Metazoa; phylum Arthropoda; class Insecta; order Coleoptera; family Staphylinidae; genus Philonthus; species Philonthus cognatus. The sequence goes on along the minus strand of OW052247.1, from coordinate 47,330,779 downwards.
AAATTTTCTCTAGCGCAATTTTTGGACCGAAAATTTGCTGAAACACCGGGAAGGCGGCCATTTGTTGGCTCGAAAATAATTTGCTGAGCACCGCGAGGTCAAACCATACCACCCTACGTTTAAAAAAATCGTTTTGGAGCATTTTAAGTTGGTCAAAAAAAATAATCAAGAAAATCACGGTCTTAGACCACCCTGTATATACACGTTAAACTTAAAAATTAAAAAAAAATACTTTTAATAATCGGATCGAACTCGGAAAAGAACGGTAATTTGTCGCATTCAATTCTGCACACGATGGATTTTTTTTTAATTTTTTTTAAAAATTAAAAAAAAACCAAACTCCTCTATCGCAATTTTTCGACCGAAAATGTGCTGACAGCCCGTGGAAAAAAATGTAGATTTTTGATTTTGTATTTTTCTCAGTCGCGGATAATCAGTCGAAATCCAAATCTGAAATCCAAATTTCACTATCGCAATTTTTCGCAAAAAAAACATCAAAATGAAAACTTCAAAACATTTTTTTTTGTTTTAATTGTTTTGTTTCGTCTTGTTTCATCTTGTCGGTTGCGGATAATTATTCGAAATCGAAATGTGAAACCCAAACTCCTCTATCGCAATTTTTCGACCGAAAATGTGTTGACAGCCCGTGAAAAAAATGTAGATTTTTGATTTTGTATTTTTCTCAGTCGCGGATAAACAGTCGAAATCCAAATCGCTAAATTTAATTTAATTAAATTTAATCCTAGCGATCTGCGTTTAAACAAAACATTTTGGAGAAAAAATAAAAACCATCGATTAAATGCGAGATTTAGACACCCGGTATATATTTTTATGAAATTTCAATTGCAAAAAAAATACTTTTCCTCGATAGAAAAAATTCTCGATAGATAGGTCGTGTTTCTAATGGAATTCTGAACACGATAGAAGCAAAATTTTGAAAATCTATTTTTTTTTTGCCAAATCGATTAAATGCGATATTTTTTTTAATCGGGCGATTTGAGCGCTCGGAAGTGTCGCGTTGGAAAGCCCAGGTCAAATCCCATCGAAATTGTGCTATGCGCGACCTGAAAAAGTTCCGTGTGGAGCAAGACCAGCGTGTAAAGTATTGAGGTTAGGAAATCTTCCGCCCGGCGTAAAATTAAAAAAATGATTTAAAATAGAAAACGCGGTCGGATTTGAACGCCGCTTAGCCTAAGACACGCGGAATTTTTTTTTCGGTCCTGTGAAAATTTGAACTTTCTAAAATGAATTCTTCGATTTTTCTACTCCCGGTGAAAGTCGTCTCCCATAAGAGCAATGTAAAAGTGGTTGCCATGGCGACCGAATCGCAGCCCTCTCGGATCCCCGCTGCTTTAACGTTCTTATTATGGGAGAATATCTTCGATTCTGTCGGTCCTTCTTACTGTATACTCGACCGTCCTTGGACTTTTGCCTTCAAAATAAATTTGAGGTTATGTTTTCCTCATGCTTAATTATCCTATCATAAAGATTAATTAAGTGACAGAACATAACTTTCGGCATGTTATTACCACTTATCTCTCAAATAATTAATCAACTGCAACATAGCTTTTCTATATTAATGCCCTTACATAACAAATAGTACGGACACCCATATATTCAAAGAACCTAAGAAAAATTAATCCCAAATCTAGTTGGCCAATAAAAAAAAAAAACTGAATATACCTCAAAACATTTTAATAATAGTAATAATTTATTCCCAGCAGGTTTTGAAAGTTCTGTATTTCCTTATAACTAATTATTTTTTTAATGTATTGACTGCTTTTCTAAAAAATATATATTTCTATTTTTAAAATACACAATTTGCATTCTTATATCGTAAACGTTTGTGCCTCAATTTTAAAAAATACACTGCGTGAATGTTAGATAAAACCGAACATGTATGTATTCCTTTTTTTTGTTTTCGAAAATACTTTCTAAAATTTACTGTTTCTACCGTATCTTGTACATCATAAGGAGGACAACGCAGCCGACTACACATACATACATTAATTCACGTTTTTTGCCCCTGTTTGGGGTTGGCATACTATAAAGTAAAAAGAGAAAACAAATTTCCATTACTAAAACTACGCTCATATCAACAAATAAAATAAAACAGTTACTTAATTTTTTCGTTTGCTTTTCACGAAGAAAAATTATCATTTCGTTCAAATCATAAAACAGACAACAGTGAAAAAATACTTTTAATAATTCAATAATAATAAATTATTATTATAAACTGACTAAAAAAACTTAAAAGAAAACTTATTTAATTTATCAGTTTAATTCTCTAATAGTACTACTTTTTCAATCAAGATTATCTAAAACTCAGTTTAAATTACTTATTTAATTTATCAATTCATCAAAAATGCTTTTAATAATTTAATAATAATAATATTAAATTATTATTTCAAATTGACTGAAAAAACTTAAAAGAAAACGTATTTAATTTATCAGTTTAATTCTATAATAGTGCTACTTTTTCAACCAAGTTTAAACTACTTATTTAATTTATCAATTTAATTCTCTAATAGTGCTACTTTTTCAATCAAGATTATCTAAAACTCAGTTTAAATTACTTATTTAATTTATCAATTCATCAAAAATGCTTTTAATAATTTAATAATAATAATAATAAATTATTATTTCAAATTGACTGAAAAAACTTAAAAGAAAACTTATTTAATTTATCAGTTTAATTCTATAATAGTGCTACTTTTTCAACCAAGTTTAAACTACTTATTTAATTTATCAATTTAATTCTCTAATAGTGCTACTTTTTCAACCAAGATTACCTAAAACTCAGTTTAAATTACTTTTAACATGATGCTATTTAAACTAAGCTTGATTTAAACCACTATTGAAAAAGCAGCTCGAAATTAAATATTAATTATTACTCTGTTGTGTAATTTCATATATTACCTACTTTAAAATTGCCAATTGACGTTCTAACAAACAAATTAAACTAACATTTAATCACATTATATCTTTATAAAACCTTACTAACAAAATAATCACAACAAAAACAATAAAACTAAACTTAAATAAAGGAATAAATTTGGTATCTGACAAACTAATTTAATTAAATTTAAAAAAATGTTTGTTTTACTGCAACAAAAATATTTTCTTCAACTTCTAATTTAAATTATACACGGCTTTCTATTTTTAAGTATATACAGGGTGTTCCACGAGATAGTAGACACTCAATATCTCATAACCGGTTAATAGTACAAATATGAAACTTGGAACACTTAAGTAGCTCAAAATGGTGAAAAATTCTGTATCATTGGATTTTATATCTAACTCTTGATTTCCGAAGAAATGACACCAACTTTAAAAATTTAAATAGGACACGCTGTATATGTATATACTTTTTTAAAGATAATTGAAAAAGAAATTAAATTATTCCAAATTATATGAGGTTTTATTGAAACATAATGCAGTAATAATTAAATGAAATAATTATTGTAGCATCAATTGACAAAATAATATAGAAACGATTTAACAAAACTAACAAGCAACATAATAAATTAAAATTTTGCACACTCAAGCCATAAGATGTTTAAACTGATTTCCACTGTCATTCATACAAAATTTAAATCTCGTCAAAAGATTTTGAGTACGCGAGGATTTCTAATTGACAACAAACAACAACAAGAAACAATCATAACAACGAAAAAATCATAGACGTAATATTGGTCTATGATTTTTTCGTTGTTAATTCGAAATATCATAAATAATCACTGTGTAATGGATTAGCAAAAGGAAAACAATCTGTCTAATCCGTAAGATTAGACATATATTTAATTATTAATTATTCTATTACGATTGCATCATTCGTTCAATAATGCAATCATAACACAACACAATTCCGGACAATTACCTGATGCCCCACTTACGCAAGAATGACGGGCGGCTGCCCGGCCGATCCACGGCAACAACTTCTGCAACTCAGCAACGGACTTGTGGACTTTGTGACCATCGGCGTCCCAAATCACCGGGCCAACGCTACCAGTCAGCACCAACACCAAATATAAATACCCGCGAGGAGGCCAACTGATCAGAGTTATTTCGACTCTCAAACCATTAACTACCATGTCATGTATTTAAGTTATTATGTTACAATATATACCTATTTTAAATCCACTACTCTACCCTGAACTATTACATGGTCCTTCGAACAAAACAGCTAACTGGGTCAAGCCCGCACCAAGCCTAAGCGCCAGTTAGTTCCTATCAATCCGAAAGCTGGGTCTAGCACGCACCAAGCCAAAGCGCCAGCTTTCATTCCAAAAATAAACCAAATTAACTGGGTCAGCCCGCACCAAGCCTAAGCGCCAGTTAATTTTCCTACAAACCAAAAGCTGGGTCTAGCACGCACCAAGCCAAAGCGCCAGCTTTCAATCCAAAAATCAAAATTGACTGGGTCGAGCACGCACCAAGCCTAAGCGCCAGTTAATTTTCCTTTAAATCAACCAAAAGCTAATCTACGTCCAGAAAGCGACAGATTTCAATTAATCATCCAAAAGCGAATCTACGTCCAGAGAGCGACAGATTTCAATTTCAATCAACCAAAAGCGAATCTACGCCCAGAAAGCGACAGATTTCAATTAATCAACCAAAAGCGAATCTACGTCCAGAGAGCGACAGATTTCAATTAATCAACCAAAAACGAATCTACGTCCAGAAAGCGACAGATTTCAATTTCAATCTACGTCCAGAAAGCGACAGATTTTTTTCAATTTTTCTACGAATCGAAAGACCGCACCCCATTGACCGCCAAAATGGAACGTGCCAACGAATTCGCAAAAGACCAAGAAGAATTGGGCCAGAAAATTAGTCAACTGGGCACCAATATCAAGAAAGATTCGGATTCAAGAAAATCAAAAAATTACTTCATCAAACGTCTAGAGACATTGGAAAATCTCTGGGGTGTAGTTCAGAACAACGACGATCTCCTAAAAAAATGCAACGTCTCCAAAGAACACACCTATTTCACAACCAGATATTTTCAACAAATCGAAACAATATACAATGAAACGAAAAATTACATAATCAGAAATGCAAAAAGTCTACATATGTGGGATGATGACACCGATTCATCTGACGACCACAAAAAAGAAACGGATACGAAAACTCCGTCTCTAACGGAGCAGCAAATTCGATTGCAAAAGCAACAAGAAAAATTCAATCGTCTCACGAGAACAATGAATACCATCATCAAAGAAAAGAGCCAAGAGAAACCAAAACAACGATACCAATCCCTACTGGAACGACTACAAAAGCAATGGGACAGTGCGCAAGAACTACATGAAGAAATAATGGGGCATGAGCAGGCCTACACAGACGACTACTTTGTGAACGAGTTTGAAATATTAGAAACCAACATCGACGCATATTCAGAAATTCTCCAAAACAAAATGCGCGAAATGCCAGCAGCACATGTAATACATTTGCCGAAAATCGAATTATCGACATTCTCGGGCAGCTACGAGAAGTGGATCGTTCAAAGATTTATTCAGCAAAACAATAATTAACAACATTGCCCTAAGCAAGACTGAAAAGTTGCAATACTTGAAGTCATACATAAAAGGTGAAGCCGCAGCACTGATTCAACATCTAACCATCTCCGAAGACAATTTCGAAGCAGCCTGGCAGATCCTAGACGAACGATACGAAAATAAACGATTACTAGTATCCAAATTACTAAAAAGAATTCTGCATCTCCCGCAAATACAATACGAATCCGCAGAAAACCTGAAACGGATGCACGATCATATAAAAGAAAGCATTTCCGCACTATCAGCAGTAAAGCTAGATGTCAACGCAATGGGACCAATGATCATCGAAATCATGCACGAAAGATGGGACCCAGAAACAAGAAGATTATATGATCAAGGTTTAAAAAATCCAAACGAAATTCAATCCTTGGAATCAGTGTTGCTATTCCTAAGACAGAGGTTCCAGTCGCTAGAACATTCTAACAACAAAGACAAGCACTCAAAAGTTGTATCTCAACATCTATCAAGATACCAGGGGCAAAATAACGCGAACAACCAAAAACGTGAGCCAATACACCACAATAACAGGTGTATATTTTGCTCTGAATCACATTCTATTATGGAATGTGATAGATTTAAAAACCTATCCGCAAAAGAACGGAATGCGGAGATAAGACAGAGACGTCTATGCACAAACTGCCTCAGAGATCATCCGATATCACAGCGCAGGAGTAACAGAGTATGCTGGCAATGCAAAGGGTTCCATCACACATTGCTGCATTGGGATAGGCCACAAAACAACACAGCATCCCGGCAAACAGTTCAACAACCCACTGATAGACGACAAAACAGCTACAACGCAAGAACTGCATGTGCAGTAACTGCAGATAAACAAAGTGATACTAAGATACCTGTATTGGCTACTGAAATTGTACAAGCAAGAGCTGCAAATGGCGAAAACAAATATTTGAGAGTTCTAATCGATACAGGGTCACAAATCTCATTAATCACTGAAGAAGCTGCGCAAAGATTGGGGCTCCCAAAACAAAGAGTCCAAGCTACGATTACTGGAATCAACGCAGCAGCAATTCAAACAGCAAAATGGAAGATTAACGTAATCATGTTGCCGAGATTCCCAAGTAAATTCAACATGAATTCAGATTTTATTATCATTCCAAAAATAACAAAGTCTCAGCCAATAAACAAACTACCGAATTTAGATAGTACCTGGAACAACAAGTGGATAGCTGATCCCACATTCAACATTCCAGGTCAGATTGATGCACTAATCGGAATCCAAGAATACGAAGCCATCATCTTGGAAGGATTGATCAAAACAAACAACCTAATAGGGTAACAATCTGAATTGGGTTGGTTAATAAGCGGAGCTTCACGAACCGCAAACAGCCATAACATTCCGAACAGCTGCAGCATGATGGTAGTTATTGAAGATCAGCAACTTCTGGGAAAATAAGCGTCAAATATTCATGTGTTTGACGTTTATGATTGTTTTCCTTTTGTTAATCCATTACACAGTGATTATTTATATTATATTTCGGATAAACAACGAAAAAATCATAGACGTAATATTGTTTATAATTGTTTCTTTCTTCTGTTAGTCCATCTCTGAGTTATTATTTAATTTAATTATTACTACAATATGTAACAATGAAATCAATATAATTTGATATCATTAAATTTCTCTTCTAATTATCTGTATACAAATCTATAAATATACAGGCTGTCCAATTAAAATTTTTATTGTTTGTGTCATTTCTTTAAAACTGAAGAGCGAGAAAAAAAAATTTCCTCTATAGAAATATGCAACAACTTGAACCATTTAAATATTCCAAATTACATGTTGGTACTATTAACCGTTTATGAGATATGCCCTGTCTATTATCTCATGGGACACTCTGTATATCCAGGTGTATATTTTCAGGCATCCATTGTTTAAAAAAAAATCAATTTGAAGTTTCTAACGAGTGTTTCCACTCCCAGACTAAGCATGAAGTAAAATTTCGAGTTTAGAAAAGCCTGAAAATTTGGTTTGATCGCGTAGCGAAGCGAAGCGATCAAACCAAATTTTCAGGCTTTTCTAAACTCGAAATTTTACTTCATGCGCCACGCGTATAAAACACTGAATTAATCTGTAGTTGAAACTGCTTTAGCATACTGATTTAATAGTAAATTTTCAACTTTACAATATTTCAGTGTTATTCGTATTATTCTGCACGTAAATGCAGATAATGTATACGTTTTTTAAACTTTACGTTGAATCAGTGTTTCCACTCCCAGACTAAGCATGAAGTAAAATTTCGAGTTTAGAAAAGCCTGAAAATTTGGTTTGGTCGCTCCGCGCTTCGCGCTACGCGACCAAACCAAATTTTCAGGCTTTTCTAAACTCGAAATTTTACTTCATGCTTAGTCTGGGAGTGGAAACACTCGTTAGAAACTCCAACATGAAGGATTTTCAAAAACAACGAATCTCTGTATACTTGAAAGAAAAAATCCCTGTATAAATAATTTTGTAAAGCGAACATAATAAACAAAAAATTTAAACTTTCGTATTAAAAACTTTTGGGAGTTGTTGTTTAAAACATTAAGTTAGTTTAAATTAAACGTTACTAAACTAATTTTTATGGCGAACTTAATTGTAGATTAACCACAAAAACATATTCCCTCGTTTAAGGTAAACTAAGCCTAATACAATTATTCATTACAATTTTTAAATGCAAAATAATAAAAATTAAGTAAATTCTGTCTCTCAATAAGTGTTCTCATGTGCTTTCTATTTTATGTATAATATTTATATTTATATTAACGTATCTCACAGAAAAAAATAAATAAATAAACAATGAATGCACAACGGGAAAAATCTCAGATTCATAATGACGTGCAATCAAAAAATTAAAGAACGTAAATAATAATTGTAGTAAAAAAAACGTAAAACTCGTTTGTTTTCATATCATGTCTTTTTCTAATTCAATTGAAACTTACCTCGCACTGTGACTCAACATGATGATATTTCTGCAACAAAAGGGACAATTTTGTAATTACGGAAATTAGCGGTTAATTAAAAAAAAAATAAAGAATTGTTTGTAATCGGTGAATAATTTTTGTTGTTTTTTTTTTTTATAAAATTTTTAAAACTTGTGGAAATAATTATTAAATTACGGAATTTTTGTATATAAACGTTTATGGATTTTGAAAGAAAAGATATAAAATTAAATGCATTTTGAGATAATAATAATAATCTTTATTTGCAGAGGTACAAAATAATACAAATACAAAAAAATTCTCCTCATTGCTGAAGCTTCAAATTGTCCTCAAGGTTTTTATTAAATTTTAAAATTTCGTCGCGGTTCGTGAAATTCCAACATTTTTGTTAATTTACGAAAATTGTGACGGTTTTAGTGAATTTCGTAAGTTTTTAAAATTCGGCCTCATTTTGAGAAGCTTCATAATGTCCCTAAGATTTTTAATAAATTTTAAACTTTCGACGCGTTTCGTGAAATTCGTTAGTTAATTTTCGAAAACTATGACGGTTTTCGTGAATTCTGTTAGTTTTTAAAATTCGGCCTCATTTTGAGAAGCGTCAAAATGCCCCTAGGATTTTTATTAAATATTATGCGTTTTGTGATATTCCAAAATTTTCGTTAATTTTCGAAAATTGTGACGGTTTCCGTGAATTTCGTAAACTTTTAAAATGTCGATGCTATTCATAAATTTTCGAGATTTCCGTCAGATCTTAAAACGTTAGCAATTTTCGTGAACATCCTAAACTTTCGTTAATTTTTATGAATTTCCACGATTTTAGTTAATTTTCAAAATATCATTTTTCGTGGATTTTCAATGTTTTAGTCAATTTTAAAAATTGAAACGCCTTTCGTAAATTTCCAAGATTTCTGTTAATTTTCAAAGTTCCGATGGTTTTCGTGAAATCCAAAGATTTTCGATAATTTTCAAAATCTAGACGCCTATCATGAATTTTTCAAGATTTTCGTTAAATTTTTAAAATCTAGAATTTCTAAGATTTCCGTCAATCTTCAAAATGTTCATACAAGTGTGAATTTCCAAGATTGGGAACCCAAAAATTAACGAAATTCTTGAAAATTTATAAATACCGGCAATTTTTTTAAAAACTTATTTCAAAACGTTTATTAACCGTTAACGATTAATAAAACGTCTAAATTAATTAATCCATACTGAAAAATGTACTATAAATTTGAAAAATTGTTGAAAATTCATAATAAATGTTAATAACAACATTTATTATGAATTTTCAACAATTTTTCAAATTTATAGTACATTTTTCAGCATGGATTAATTAATTTAGACGTTTTATTAATCGTTAACGATTAATAAACGTTTTAAAATGAGTTTTTAAAAAAATTGCCGGTATTTATAAATTTTCAAGAATTTCGTTAATTTTTGGGTTCCCAAATTTAAAAGAAATTTATTTGACAAAAAATATAAGGCATTTCTTTCTAATATTTCTTTCAAGTTTGTGTAAAATTTATCATACATTTTTCAGCATCGATTAATAAATTTAGACGTTTTATTAATCGTTAACGTATATAAAAGTTTTAAAAACATTGTTGACAAAAATTGCCGGTATTTATAAATTTTCAAGAATTTCGTTAATTTTCGAGTTCCCAAATTTGAAAGAAATTTATTTGTCAAAAAATATAAATCAATTCTTACTCATATTTTTTTCAAATAAATTTCTTTCAAATTTGTGAACCCAAAAATTAACGAAATTCTTGAAAACTCATAAACCGGCATTTTTTTTTAATTAAAGAAAATCTAGGAAATACATGAAAAGTGTCAAAGTTTTAAACAGTAACGAAAGGAGTCAAGAAAGCAATAATCTTGAAAATGCATGATTTTTCTCAAAATTTTAAAAACTGTTATTATTATTAATCTTGGGAGTTAGAAAAATGTTTGAAAATGAACGAATATATTGAAAAATTTCGAGTCTTCAAAATTTTGAAAACTAATTAATATCTTGGAAATTTACGAAAGTTGGCAAGATTTTAAAAATTGAACAAAATTAGCAATAATCTTAAAAAATGCATGTTTTTTCTTAAAATTTAAAAAATTGTTATAAATCGTAGGGATTCGAACATTTTTTAAAAATTAACGAACGTATTGAAAAATTCACGAGTCGTTAAAGTTTTGAAAACTAATTGAAATCTTGGAAATTCACGAAAATTGTTAAGATATCAAAATTGAACAAAAACTTGAAAACTCTCAAGATTTTGTAAATTAATAAACATATTGGAAAAAGATAGTGCGTATTTTTGAACGAATGTTTTTCACTCCCAGACGAAGCATGAAGTAAAATTTCGAGTTGAGAAAAGCCCGAAGAATTTGGATTTGGAGCAGCGCGCAGCGTCCAAATCCAAATTCTGGCTTTTCTCAACTCGAAATTTTACTTCATGCGCCACGCGCTTAAAAACACTGAATAATTGTTAAGTTTAAAATATTCAAAACATTCACGAAAGTTGGCAAGATTTTGAAAATTGAACAAAATTAGCAATAATCTTGAAAAATGCATAGTTTTTCTGAAAATTTTAAAAATTGTTATATACATCTTGGGAATTAGATTATTTTTTTTATATTAACGAACGTATTGAAAAATCACCAGTCAACGCTTTGAAAACAAATTAAAATCTTGGAAATTCACGAAAATTGTTAAAATATTAAAAATTGAACAAAAACTTGAAAACTCTCAAGATTTTGTAAATTAATGAAAGTATTTAAAATAAAATGTTTTCCACTCCCAGAATAAGCATAAAGTAAAATTTCGAGTTGAGAAAAGCCCGAATAATTCTGGCTTTTATCAACTCGAAATTTTACTTCATGCGCCACGCGCTTAAAAACACTGATTATAATATATTCCATTTGTTTCTGGATCTCGCCTAGCTATGGAAAAGTGACAGTTTAAGTATTGTAAATGGGGCTGGTTGTGTTTTAAATCAGGGTTTTTAAATGTCACTGTCAGATGTTCGATTTTAAGGTTATAATTTCTGACTATTGTGATCTTACACTGTTGCCTGTTTTACAAATTTTCAGATATAAAAGGATAATAATATGCAGTTTTAAGATTAACAAAATTTACTACTTGGTTTTTGTACATACAAACACAGCAATAATATTGTATATAACAAATATAATGAATTCGGCTCTGCAAACTTATTTCGTCATCCATTTGTATTTCTCGCTTGGGTCTTCCCGTTAACACATTTTGATCAACTCCATCCATCCACCTTAATTTTGGTCATTCTCTCTTCTGTTGGCCCTCAGTATTTTTTTGTAGAATTGCAAATTTATTCCCACCCTCTTGTGATACTGATAATTTTCATGTCAAACAATTTTTAAGCCCTCATTCCACTTTTATTATTTAGTCAAGAGAACCTGCATCTGAATCTTCTGATGTTTGTTCTGAGTCAGATTCCCCAAGCGAAATGATAAAAGGAGGAATGGTTTCAAAAGAAAGGTTTCCCATGTGTTTTGTCCAGTCATCCGAATTTGTAACTTTTTTGATTCAGAGATAATCTTTCGCATGTTAATATTTAATATGTGCCTGAAATTATTTTTCACTTTGACATTGACACAGCATTGCAACACTAGATTAATTTGATTTAATAATAAAATGCTCGAAGAAGCGACCGCGTGGCGAAATAATTGTTGCAAGATTAACAATAAACCTCTTGAAAATTAAAAATAGGATTACTTATGATATCATAAATTATTGCAACACTGTTAAATTAAGGAATCAGGAGTGCCAATTAATCAAAAATGTAAATGTTGATACTGCAACATAACAACACGAAAGCATGGCTAGGCGAGATCCAGAAACAAATGGAGCGGTGTATAATTGTTAGGTTTAAAACATTTAAAACATTTTTTGTTAGATTATTAATTTTTGACATACTTTAAAATGTTGTTGAATTTTAACATTTCTTGAAATTTCATCACCTGTTGATATTGGTTCAATATTTTCTCTCAACTCACAACATTTTCTCAAATTTTAAATCATCGTTTTTCGAAAATTTTCTATTCTTTCAAAATTCTGGCAAATTACAACATTTTTTTCCTTCACATTTCATCACTTCTCTATGGTAGAAGATTCTGCGGGCGCCTAGGTCTAAAGATTTAAACTTTGCAATAGAATAAATTAAACATTTCATCGTTTTTCGACAATTTTCGATTTTTTATAGCAAATTTCAACATTTTTTTCTTTGACATTTCATCACTTTTCCATGGTAAACGATTCTGCGTTCGCCCATGTCAAAAGATTTAAACTTTGCAATAGAATAAATTTATCGTTTTTAAACAATTTTCGATTTTTTCAAAATTCTAGCAAATTTCAACATATTTTTCCTTGAAATTTCATCACTTTTCTATGATAAAAGATTCTGCGGGCACTTATGTCTAACGATTTAAACTTTGCAATAGAATAAATTAAACATTTCATCGTTTTTCGACAATTTTCGATTTTTTCAAAATTCTGGCAAATTTCAACATTATTTTCCTTGACATTTCATTACTTTTCCATTGTGCAAACGCCCATGCCTAAAGATTTGAACTGTGCAATAGAGTAAATTAAACATTTTATCGTTTTCCGACAATTTTCGAATTTTTTAAAATTCTGGCAAATTTTAACACTTTTTCCCTTGACATTTTATCACTTTTCTATGGTGAAACTTTGCAATAGAATAAATTAAAAATATTGATAATGTTATTGGTTATAGCGGCGGTAGATTATTTCAAAAAATTTATATTGAGACTTTTTTTGTATAAATTAGTATCTATTTTAAGAAAAAAAAAAAAAATTAAAATACGTGCCAATATTTAAAAAAATTCAAAATGGCAGTAATGTAGACAAATAAATTTTTCATTATAAATTCCGAATCTAATAATTATTTCCAAGTGTTTTATAAACCAAATAAAAATCCAGATCAATACCAAAATTCGTAAATTCCATAAAGAAAAGTTATCATTGCGTGTTATAAGCCGATATTTTGTGTATCCAAAAAATAAAAATAATATTAAATAATTAAAATATGAAGCAATAGCTGATGAGAAACATATAAACAATGAATAAAATAGCGGATGTTTGTTAATTTATTTCTAATTACATAAATTATTTATGTCTTATGTATTGTATATACATATGAGGGGTGGTTGTATTCAATGTTTTTCTTTCATTGTTTTCAAATATAAAAAAGTAGCAACAAAAATTTAATAATGGTGTATATGTTCGTGAACGTGATTTTTATTAATTGTTCAATTAGTTAAAAGCTGTGTATTATGTTCAAATTTTAAAGATTACAAAATATTAATTTATAAACGATTTAATTCCATAACATTCAGACTAAATAAACAAATTTTAGTAAATTAACTTGTAATGCTGGTAAAACTTTGTACAAATTTGTTTTCACTGATTGAGTTTAAATAAAAATAAATCAATGGCCCAAATAATTCAGAACTCACAAACTGAATCCTTTTTATTATTGTATTCTCAAAATTTATGATCAGTAAATGAGTCGCTTATTTCCAAAAACCCCTAAATCCATTTGAAAACAATAGATTTAGGGTATTTTAGAAATAGGTGACTAAAATATTTTATGAAATCTAAAAACTAAGTTATTTCAAATATGTAATCTCATTTAACAAAATGTTTACTAAAATAATAAACCACAATGCGAGGATTTCTATTTCATATAAAAAATACGTTAAAACAAATCCGTGCACATTTTTATATCTGTGCCCGTATTTTCAGTACCGATGCAATTTATCATCGGTAAGAAGTGACGTTATTTTACTCCATACGTTTTAGTAAATTCTATGTAAAGTTATTTAAATAGAAAACACTTGGTATTGTTTCACAAATTAAAACTTTATTCCGACTAGTTTCGGTTTGTTAGACCATTTTCAAAGGAAAGTTTCAATTTGTGAAATAATACCAAGTGTTTTTTATTTAAATAACTTTACATATTCTAATATGTTTCACCAAGTGCCAGATGAGAAATTAATTCAAGAAATTAGTAAATTCTTCCCAAAATTATGTCATTTTAGTGCGATTCTCGCCGGTGACAAATTGCATCGGTGTTGCGAATAGGGGCCCTGAGCCCGTATTCACAGTCGCATTGAAATGACGTTATTTTCGGAAAAATTTACCAAATCGTATGGAGTAAAATGACGTTATTTTGGTGCAAGTTCTCACCGATGATAAATTGCATGGGTGCTGTGAATACGGGCACTGTCTTCCCAATTTCCATGCACCTATTTTATTTATACACATGCTTCCTCCTCAAATTTTAAGATAATCTTCATGTCTAACTAAATTAAGAAATTTTCTAAATGTAACTAAAGATCACTAACTTGTTCATCGTTTTTTTTTTTAAATAAATATAGATTTTCTTAATGAAATCAGTCAAAGGTTTATTTGTTCAGTATTATTTTGTAAAAGTTTTTTTCAAGTAAATTTGTATGTAGGTATACGAAAAGACAGTCACATTTTCTAAGAGGCTATGTGCTTTTCTACATTAAAGCATTCATGCTGTAACTGTATATTAATAAAGTATGTATAGTTATTGGTTTTTTTTAAGCATGGATTGTATATTTGAATAATATATTTTTATTTGCATTTAAAATACGTAATGGAAGTAAATTTGATAAGCTTATATTTATATTGATTTTATATATACAGCGAGTTTTTCTTTTAAGCATGCATGTTCCAATTACAGCGTATATTCTGTAAATCTTCAGATATTGGCTGCTTTTTTAAACAAGTTCAATTTGAAGCTTTAAACGAGTGTTTTCCACTCCCAGATTAAGCATGAAGTAAAATTTCGAGTTTAGAAAAGCCTGAAAATTTGGTTTGGTCGCGTAGCGCGTAGCGCTACGCGGCCAAACCAAATTTTCAGGCTTTTCTAAACTCGAAATTTTACTTCATGCGCCACGCGTATAAAACACTGATTTAAAGTGAGGTTCAAAATACACTCCTAAATCACTATGCTAAAGACGTATATTTTGAACTTCATTTTAAATCAGTGTTTTATACGCGTGGCGCATAAAGTAAAATTTCGAGTTTAGAAAAGCCCGAAAATTTGGTTTGGTCGCTCCGCGCTTTGCGCTACGCGACCAAACCAAATTTTCAGGCTTTTCTAAACTCGAAATTTTACTTCATGCTTAATCTGGGAGTGGAAAATACTTGTTTAAAGCCTTAAAATTGAAATTGAAACTTTAAAAAAAACAGCGATTTTCGGAAAATTTAAGTCATAGCATATGTATACTTTAACGAAAAATTCCCTGTATGTTAAAAAAAATATGAATTTCGCGGATATTTAAATACTGCAATAAAACATTAAAACTCTCACTTTTTAACATATTTAATCAATTTAGCTATTTGAATATTTAAATATTTCAATAAATTAGTATTAGAAAATGTGTAATATATTTTCTTAAACTAAACAATTTACAAATTCAAATAGTTTATTTGTTTAAATGTTTGACTAATTTGAATGTTTCATATTTGAATATTCATGAAAATTCGAATACCCAGTCCTATTAAATACGATTCCTTATTAATCATATTACTTTTCTCTGTGTTTTACATGTGAAAAAATTGTTTTATCACACAAGGAAACTTATTTAAAAGAAATGAAAATATTAGTAATTAGTAAAAGAATTTATTTATAATCCAAAACTGAATATGCATATAGACATTTCTTAAAAATGTTGATAGTATTTGCTTTTCAGCTCTGTTCACCAAACTAACTAAACACAAATCGTTTCAATGATGTATGATTAAACACAAAACGTTGTTGCAATGTTAACCAAACATTTCTCAAATGGGTTTGCTTAGTGAGTAATTTAGATAATTTTAAGACAATATTAAAATAATTTTAATTTGGTTCTCATTGATTTCTTGATAAAACATTTTAACTAATATTGAATTTGAATTAATTTGGCTTGTTTCACTTATATCGTAAAACAAACCATGTGCATTTCATTTAAATTCAATATTAATATTTAAAACTTTTTGTACTGGGTGCAGCATTTTCGATGGTTTCTTCAAATAAAGTACCATATGAGCGAAAAATGTAATCCTCTAGTACAAGGCCGTAATCAAGGAGGGGGGGGGGGGGTATGGGGGTTGAAACCCTCCCCGAAATTTGCATAAACTATGCTATGTTAAATTTTTGTATGTATAAGCTACTCTATAAGAGCAAAAACAATATTTTTACTATAAACCTATCCCCGCCCCCCAAAATTTTCATGTTAAATTTTTGTATGTATAAGCTACTCTATAAGAGCAAAAACAATATTTTTACTATAAACCTATCCCCGCCCCCCAGAATTTTCATAACCCCCTCTAAAATGTTTTTTTGGCTATAGCCCTAGCATGCCATGACTTTTGTTTGCATTTAAATGTTGATACCACTGACAAATCCGAGTGATCTGACACGGTCTGACATTTGATGCGCGACGGTAAGGTTATGTATGTGTGTATTTTGTATACAAAATATTTACAGTGACAATTGCAGAGAAAATTATTATTGCTTTTAGTAATTTGTTACCAACCTAATAGGTTTTAGAAATAATTTTATAGTCTTCTAGAGCCTGGGTCTCCAAACTATCTTCTTCGCGGGCCACAAATACAATTCTACATAATAAAGTCGGCCAAGATCCGATTAATTTTATAAAATTATGAAAAATTTAAGGAACAATTGTTACAATATTTCAAAATATGACATTTACAAAAAAAAATACAAATAATCGCGGGCCGGATTCACGCAAGTCGCGGGCCGGATTTGGCCCGCTTGCCGTAGTTTGGAGACCACTGTTCTAGAGGATAAAAATTGTATACCATGTGGTACTAAAAATACCAATGACAGATAAAAACTAATATAGATTTCCAAGCTCCTTTTTAAAGCATATTTCACGTGCCTAATCGAATTTAAGTTTTTACTTATAACTCGAAAACAATTGAAGGTAGACAATCATCAATTGTTTTCAAGTTATACGTAAAAACTTAAAATGTTGCCATTTTGAAATATTGAAATAACTTCTATATTTAAAAAGATATTAACATGCGGTAAAGTTTTTTATGACACTTTTTTTAGTAGAAAATGCTGATCATATTATATTTTGTTTTAAGTTTAATCTCTATGAGATATGACATTAAGTTGTGTTATTTTAAATACAAATCATAGTTTGGCACTTTACTTGAACATACTAGAAAAAATGCTGCACCGTGTACAGTGTTATTATTAATAATAAAATGTGTAATTTGAAATTAATCAAGCAAGCATATGATGTATATTTAGTTGCCTACAATTAGTAGGTTATTGTTAATTATGCGCAACTAAATACAGGGTGTCCGTATTTCAAGAGAATGTATGGGGATCTCGGTTATTTGAAGCGATAGAGAGTCGGCTGAATTGGGGCAAAATTGCGTATTTTAGAGCCTAATAATAATCTCAAAACCAATTTGAAATATCTTCTTTCGTTTTTGAGATATTGTCAAAAAACTGATTTCTTGAAATATGGTTTTTTTTTTTATTCAAAAACTATTGAATCTAGACATTTACAACTTTGACATTAAACAGGCACTTTTCAACGAGAAATCTAGTTGCATATTTTTTTTAAGATAACTATAACATTTAGCCAGGGACTATAGCCAACTTTTGTTTTTCTTATGGGCGCCATTTTGGATTTTCATATTTCTTGAAAGAATATTTTTTTATGAACTCAGTGACGTATCATATTCATAATTTATTTTAGATCTGATATTTAAAATTATAATATTTTCGTTTTTGCAAAGAATGCCTTAGAAACAATGATGTCATATCTATAAATCAATCTAAGCGTTATATATTTTTAACTTTACTGTAAATCAGCGTTTTATACGCGTGGCGCATGAAGTAAAATTTCGAGTTTAGAAAAGCCCCGTGAAAATTTGTCTCGGGTCGCTGCGCGACCCTCGACAAATTTTCTACGCAGGGCTTTTCTAAACTCGAAATTTTACTTCATGCTTAGTCTGGGAGTGGAAGACATTCGTTAGTTTAAAATACATCACAACTGACTAACGCTGACTTATGTCAAATTGACACAATGGACTTAATGTCGGCTGGCGCCGACTTATGTCAAGCTGAAACGATAGACTTATTTCAGTTAACCTAGTGATTTACAGTCATGCATTCACATTTTGACTATTGTGACAATATGACTGTAAGTCTCTTGGTTAACTGTTTTATAACTATGGTAAGATTTTGTCTAATTATGTCTCTATGGACGTATTTCGACTATTCTGATATTATGACTGTAAGTCACTTGCGTAGCTGTTTTTTCACTTATTTATATTTTGTCAATAAATCACTATATTTGACTTAAAATCATAACATCACAATAGCCGAAATACAGTCCATAGAGAGACATAATCAGGCAAAATCCTAGCATAGTGAAAGGACAGTCAATCAAGCCACTTACAGTCACAATAGTAAAAACACGGTCAATAAAGATATAATAAGACAAAATCCTATGATGGACTATCATAGGATCATAGTCAAAACACGGCCAATAAAGATATAATAAGACAAAATCCTATAATAGTCCAAAGACAGTCGAGCAATTTATTAAGATTCAAAATGTCACACCAGTATTTCGTTTATAAAAAATACATTTTCTATAAATACAGTAATTAATCAGCTGGATGCCCATCTTCAGGGGCAATATGTAAGCAAATCGTGGGTCCTAGGAGTTGTTAAATTAGTGAGTTACTCAACTGTTTCCAAGGCACTCTTTACAAAAAACAAAAGATTAAAATTTTACATATAAAATACACAATAAACTTTAAGTATGATAATAATTCTTGTAGTAATCTCTTTCTTTACAAATTAGTTTTATTCACTAAATGTACATTTCGAACACTATGTGTTCATTCTCAATAGTATTACAATTGACAAATATGTTTATTTTATTAATTGACAGTAACACTGTAAATTAATAAAGTAAACATATTTGTCAATTGCAATACTATTGAGAATGAACACATAGTGTTCGAAATGTACATTTAGTGAATAAAACTAATTTGTGAAGTAAGATATTACTACAATAATTATTAGAAAACACTTCACGTAACTAAAAGAAGAAAAAAAAAGAGCAAAAATATAAAAATCCAAAACAAACAAACAAAACAAAAGTTGGCTATGGTTCCTGGGTAAATGTTATAGTTATCTTAAAATAAATTATGTTTTTCGTTAAAAAGTGCCTGTATAATGTCAAAGTTGTAAATGTCTGGATTCAATAGTATTTCAATAAAAAAAATAAAAACGAAATTTCAAAAAATCCGTTTTTTTGAAAATATCTCAAAAACGAAAGAAGATATTTCAAATTCGTTTTTAGATTATTGTTGGGCCCTAAAATACGCAACATTGCCCCAATTTAACCGACTTTCTATCTTTTCAAATAACCGAGATCCCCATACATTCTGTTGAAATACGGGCACCCTGTATACATACCTCAGATTTGTGATTAATTAAAAAAACATTCTCCTTAGCTTGAGATTAAAAATACTTATTAAAATATAAATCCACTATTTATTTCTTATATATAAATAAATTAATAAAATCCACAATATACACAATATCACTAATTTTATATTGTCAAACTTAAATTATTACAAAATAAAGATTTTTTCATTTGCAAATTACGTATGTTTTTATACATATGTATAGTATAGTAGTAGTAGTAAATGCTACGTTATAAAATAGATGAAAATAAAAAAGAAAATATGGCAGTAAATTAAATCTACAATCAGCAAAATATGAATAAATATTATTTAGGATTTTCTAGCATTGAAAAACAAACCTTCCCCCTGAAGACGCGACTCGTTCTTCTGCAAATTAAAACGCTAATCAAGCTTTTTATGGCTAAGTATTTCCAAAATAATAAAATAAGTTAAAAACAAAATCATAGATGCGTTAACATACTTCTATAATAAAAAAAACATATTGATAAATATCCATTGATTGATATTGTTAGTGTTTATTAATTGAAGGGATAAATTCAACATTGTCTAAACTAACTTTCTAATCAAAATATTTCAGTAAACTGAGATTATTTTCTTTTACTCAAATTTCATGTGATTTTAACCGCGTATAAAACACTAATTTAAGTTTAAAATATACTGCATACATACTTCTCACTATTTTAGTGTTTAACACGCGTGGCGCATGAAGTAAAATTTCGAGTTTAGAAAAGCCTGAAAATTTGGTTTGGTCGCTCCGCTTCGCTGCGCGACCAAACCAAATTTTCAGGCTTTCCTAAATTCGAAATTTTAATTCATGCTTAATCAAGGATTAGAAACACCGGCTAGAAACTTGAAATTTAAAAAAAATTTATGAGTGCCCTAAAATTTACAGCGTATACATGGGTATACCGGGTGAATATTTCTAATCAAGAAGTGGAAACACTCGTTAGAAGCTTCAAATTAAACAGTTTTAATAACATTAACTAATATTTGAAAATTCACTGTATATCAGTGCATGTATAATGTATACCTAACAGAAAAATTCCCTGTATAATTAATAATTCTCCAAGTGATTGCAAAATACGTGTTCTTTATTTATATAAAACAAACTGTTCAATTATTTTAAAAATGCCATTAAATATGTTTGATCTTCCAATTATAGATTAATTTTTAAATAACCTAAAACTTTTTTAGTTTACTGAAATATGTTGATTACAAAATTAAAGTCAACAAAATCTAAAAATTTACTTTATCGTCGAAAATAAAACAAAGTTCTATTTATTCTATAAAAATCCATTAATTATTAATGCGCGATTATATTAAACAATATGAAATATGATTGATTATGACTTTTTTTAAATAATATAAATGATATTTAAAATGAAATAAATACCATAATCTGAAAATAAAAAATAATATAAATCATTGCTTTTTATTCCTAGAAAATATGTTGTGTTAGAAGAAATAGCAATTAAAAAGTAGAAGATGTGAATTACTGGAAATACGTAATTAAATATTAATTTTAGCTTAAAACGAGTGTTTGCACTTCTTGGTTAAGCATGAAGTAAAATTTCGAGTTTAGAATAGCCTGAAAATTTGGATTGCTCGCGTAGCGAAGCGAAGCGACCAATCCAAATTTTCAGGCTTTTCTAAACTCGAAATTTTACTTCATGCGCTACGCGTATAAAACGCTGATTTAAATTGAAGTTCAAAGTATACTTTTCTTACGTGAATAAATAATATACATTTTTTTTTTCGTGCAATAATTTGCTGAAATATCCTAAGAAAATTTTTCGAGTTTAAAACGCAAGATATGGTTAAAATAAATAAACATTTTTAAAATGTACTAACGTGATATCTATCTTAAGCAGTATATTTTGAACTTCACTTTAAATCAGTGTTTAATACGCGTGGCGCATGAAGTAAAATTTCGAGTTTAGAAAAACCTGAAAATTTGGATTGGTCGCTCCGCTTCGCGGAGCGACCAATCCAAATTTTCAGGTTTTTCTAAACTCGAAATTTTACTTCATGCTTAACCAAGGAGTGGAAACACTCATTCGAAGCTTTAAATTAAACGCTATTTTAAATCAACGATTGCTTGTAAATTTACAGCTTATACATCGAGATATGTATACCTAAAAGAAAAATTACATTTATATTAGGTTTTTTTGAGTAGCCAACCAGATCTGGTGATTTTTTTATAATGTTAAATATTTGGTTGGACACTCTGGTTGTAATTTGACTTTTGCCTTCAAAGTAAATCTGAGGTTATGTTTTCCACATGGTTGCCATGTGCTTCATTACCCTATCATAAAGATTAATTAAGTGGTGGAACATTACTTTCGGCATTTTATTACCACTTTTCTGTCAAATAATTAATCAAATCTTTGATTTGGTTAGCGTTCACTTTGTAGTGCATCTTCATAACAATTTAAATAAAGTACTTAACTTTGTTTTACTACTTTTATTTAACTTTTTAGTGACTATAGTTTCAACTACAAGCTAGCTAAAAGCTACAAGTCTGAAAAGTTAAATAAAAGTGGTAAAACAAAGTTAACCTACTGAGCAAACACATGGAAGTAATGTGTCATCAACATTAATACAACGTTTAAAGTTGTTACAATATTTATATAACGTTATTTAATAGTTGAGGCTGTTACTTGGTGAAATTCCATATCAACACTTTTAGTAAACAACACACTTGGTTAAGATTTCACTGTTTATTGATTGACACTACAATAATTGTTTCGCCACACAGTGGCTTCATCAGCAGATGAATAATGAATTATTCATCTGCCTGATGAAGCCACTGTGTGGCGAAACAATTGTTGCAGTGTCAATCAATAAACAGTGACATCTTAACCAAGTGTGTTATTTACTAAAAGTGTTGAAAACGTTATTTGTTTGTTTTTTGCCCAGTGGGGAGTGTTTTAGCTAAATAATTAATCAATTGCAACATGGCATTCATATATCAATGTCATTAAATGACAGACAGTAGGGACACCTAAATAATCAAAGAACCTAAGAAAAATAAATCTTAAATCTGGTTGGCCAATAAAAAAAACCGAATATATATAAATACTAACCGCAAATTGTTATTTCTTCTAACATAACTCAACCAAATATAATATATAAAGATAATTTAAACAATAATTAAACAAATTAATTTTCGCTTTGCCGAGATACTGTTATAACTTTAAAAAGTTTTCCTTTATTAAAAAAAATCGCCTAAACTATACAGAAAACAAAAACTTATTAGAAAAATATCAGATCAAGTAAATAATAGCGATTATCACTTATGTACTTACCTGAGCAAGCGTGTTATGTAATCTGGCCAATTATCGGGGAACATGACCAATGAGAAACCAACTGCGATGAGGATCATCCCAGCTAATTTCATCCCCTCGAATTGGGCCCCGTATAAAACCACGTCGAGGGCTGCAAGTTTTTCAATTATATTCTTCTCAAGAATTTATTTCGGGAGGATTATTATTCCTCCTTTAAGAAATGCTTGTTTGTTAGTAAAGGTTGAAAGGATGTTTTTATACCTGCTGACACTGGCACCGCAGTTATTAATCCCAGCGTTATGAATAAGTCATAAGTCAGGGCAACGCTGAAGTTCCCCAACAAATTGGCAACTGAAATAAATATAAATCAACGTTCATTAATATTTAGGGTGGAAAATTTATAATTTGTAATTATTACACATTTTACAGAGTTTTTCTATTGCATTTCCCTTTATAAATTCGAAGTTTTCTCCGCATGCCCGCATTTTACATCACTAATTCGAAGTGATGTAAAATGCGGGCATGCCGCATTGGCAACTGAAATAAATATAAATCAACGTTCATTAATATTTAGGGTGGAAAATTTATAATTTGTAATTATTACACATTTTACAGAGTTTTTCTATTGCATTTCCCTTTATAAATTCGAAGTTTTCTCCGCATGCCCGCATTTTACATCACTAATTCGAAGTGATGTAAAATGCGGGCATGCCGCATTGGCAACTGAAATAAATATAAATCAACGTTCATTAATATTTAGGGTGGAAAATTTATAATTTGTAATTATTACACATTTTACAGAGTTTTTCTATTGCATTTCCCTTTATAAATTCGAAGTTTTCTCCGCATGCCCGCATTTTACATCACTAATTCGAAGTGATGTAAAATGCGGGCATGCCGCATTGGCAACTGAAATAAATATAAATCAACGTTCATTAATATTTAGGGTGGAAAATTTATAATTTGTAATTATTACACATTTTACAGAGTTTTTCTATTGCATTTCCCTTTATAAATTCGAAGTTTTCTCCGCATGCCCGCATTTTACATCACTAATTCGAAGTGATGTAAAATGCGGGAATGCCGAGAAAACTGATCGGAGGGGCATCGCACTCTGAGTCAGCGTCTTTCGGTAAAAACCGCGGTTCGATGGGAATCGCAGGTCTATTTTCGGTGAAACCGAATACTGTGTAATCGGATATCCTTATTGCGTTGGTTGGATTTCATGTTTATTCAGCGAAAATAGACCCGCGATTCCCTTCGAACGAACGAACCGGACCGTCATTCTACCGCGGATTTTAGCGAAATACGCTGACTCAGGTTGCGATCGTACTTCGCGCACGCAGATCCCGCATGCCCCTCCGAACAGTTTCCCCCGCATGCCCGCATTTTACATCACTATACCGAATATGTATCCCTTTATCTTAAAAATATTTCCCATTTATCAAATACATTTCCCTATATACCGCTACATTTGCCTATATGTCAAAACCTTATCACAGTTTGTCAATTACATTTCACTTCTCAGCACAATGGCTGTAATTCCTCAAAAAATGCATCTCAGCAATGAACTAAGACGACTCCTTATCTGGAGAATGGATGCTGGCGTAAGTAGTGTTACATGCAGTGAATTTTTCTTTTAGGTAAACATTTTCATAAGCTGTAAATTTTCCGACATTCGTTGTACTACTGAAAAAACATTTTAAGTTTAGAAAATCCTGAAATTTTAGATTGGTTACGTAGCGAAGCGATTTTTTACTTAATGCGTTTATAAGTTCTTAAAAGTGTTCTATTTTCCTTTGGGAGTGCTAATTGTTACACTACGGCGAAATATAATAATTTGTTTTCATTTTTCTGGAGCTTAATGAGTTTATAAGTGTTTTATTTTCCTTCTGGAATCCGAATTGTTTTGCACCAGTTAAATAATCCTTAACTCAAATACGGATTATTTAAATACGCAAACGTCTTCAAATGGTCTTACCTGTTTTCATACCAGATTATAATCCTATTACGAAGTAATATAATAATTTTTTGCTAATTTACTAGAGCATATAAATGTTTTATTTTCCTTCAGGAATGCGAATTGTTTTGCACCTGAGAAAATCAGGAACTTATCAGCTTTCATACCTGCTCATAATCATATTACGAAGAAATATAATAATTATTCTTTGTTGTTACTAGAGCTTATGTGTATTTTCCCTTGTCGTATTATTGTGTTTCGTCGACTACAATTTTAACAAAATACATAATTATGCTGAGGGGAGCGACCGACCAGACCCAGTCGACTCCATATGATTCTGTAAGTTCACATATATAGTTGACCGACCCACTCGATGAGAGGGCGCATATGTCGGAATTTCAAATTTCCCGCAATTTCTAACGGGCTCGTTCTCAATCAACAGCTGTCGGATCTGAAGGCACAAAAATGCCGATAAGACGAAATCGTCTCGAGATGAGCGTTAATAAATATAAATAATTACAACTGTAAGTGTATATATGATATTTTCAAATTTTAACCTATTGTATATTATTTTAAATAAGTCTACTGTCATACACATTTAAAACCAGGGTGTTACTACATTATTTCTCTTTATTTCTTCCTAGCACATGTGGATGATCTTCAAGTATACGAAAAAACCATAGTCGTGGATATTTTCATCATACTGAACTAGCAGCTTTTTTTCATGGAGTATATCCCTGTTGTTGTTGGATTAAGCAATTCTGAATCTTTGGGGATAGGCGTTAACATAAATAATTAAAACCGTAAGTTTATATATTTTAAGTTTTTGTGTATTATTTTAATGAAGTCTGCAGTCAAACACATAAAACCAGGGTGTCTATATTATTCCTCTTTATTTCTTTCTAGCATTCGTGAATGATCTTCAAGTACTAAGCATAAAACAGCCACGGATGTGAAGATTTTCTTCACACTGGGCAAGGAGCACACTTCCATGGAGAATGTTTCCGTTGTTGTTGGATCAAGTAATTCTGAAATTCCACCTAGATTTCTCGATAAGTTTCACTATATACCAAATACTTTTCCCTTTAATATTTTTGCTGAACATTTTTGCAGTAACAATGACTTTCTTCTGGAAATATTTTATTTGTATTTATACATACAGGGAGTTTTCTTTTAAGTATACGTATTCCAAATTCAACCTATTTTCTGTGAATCTTTAGATATTCCTTGTTTTTATTAGAGATCAATTTAAAGCTTTAAATGAGTGTTTTCCACTCCCAGGCTAAGCATGAAGTAAAATTTCGAGTTTAGAAAAGCCCTGTGAAAATTTGTCGAGGGTCGCGCAGCGACCCGAGACAAATTTTCTGGGCTTTTCTAAACTCGAAATTTTACTTCATGCGCCACGCGTATAAAACACAGATTTCAAGTGAAATTCGAATATACATAAATTTCAGAATATTTTAGTGTTTTATACGAGTGGCGCATAAAGTAAAATTTCGAGTTTAGAAAAGCCCAGAAAATTTGTCGAGGGTCGCTGCGCGACCCTCGACAAATTTTCACGGGGCTTTTCTAAACTCGAAATTTTACTTCATGCTTAGTCTGGGAGTGGAAAACACTCGTTTAAGGTTTTAAATTGAGCTCTTGAAAAACAACGAATGTCTGAAAATTAACAGCTTGTGCATGCTTACCTTAAAGACAAATTCACTGTATGTAACACTACTTACGCCAGCATCCATTCTCCAGATAATGAGTCCTCTTATTTTATTTCTAAGATGCATTTTTTGACGAACTGCAGTTATTTTGCTGAGAACTGAAATGTAATTAACAAACTGTGATAAGGTTTTGACATATAGCGAAATATGTTTGTAATACATTATGAAATATACATTTAACATGTTCATTATGTCTTTGTTATTTTTCGCATCGCACGGTAATTTAATACCGTGCGATGTTCCCTGCACCGCAACAATTTAATGTTATGACCCCCTGCACCGCGCACCCCGCTTAGAAAGAAATCCGTCCGCTCCCCGCGGCCATTGACGTCATTTGCGATTGCAGCGCCGCCCCATCGAGTGGGTCGGTTAACTAAAATCTTGATACGTGGAGCCCCCTAGGAGTTATCAATCTAATTTAATCTATGCGACCGACCATCTACGCTGTTGAGTTATAAATGAATAGCGCGCGCGAAGAACACGTGCTTGCTTATTCCAGCGACTGTACTCGGCCGCCAGATCGCCTCTCTCTCTTGTTTCATTTTCGCTTCCTCTCTGCGCGTCTGGCCAACTTAATCTGGTTAAGCAGTATTTTAAGAGAGTTCAATTTGAAGCTTTAAACGAGTGTTTTCCACTCCCAGACTAAGCATGAAGTAAAATTTCGAGTTTAGAAAAGCCCCGTGAAAATTTGTGGAGGGTCGCGCAGCGACCCGAGACAAATTTTCTGGTCTTTTCTAAACTAGAAATTTTACTTTATGCGCCATGCGTATAAAACACTAAAATATTGTGCAGTTTATGTATATAAGAAGATCTTAACATCTGGTTTATGGAGTAGTACCTGGTATAGTTTGTACAATAAAAATCCTCGTAAAATATTTTGATATATCTTGTTTTATATGGAATATTAAATTTTAACATACCCAATAACTTGCTACAATATATCAAGTTACATTAAAACTAACAAACAAAATAGCAGAGTAGTTATGTGGATTTACAGAAAATATATTCATTAACAATACCTATCAATGAAAGCTGTACATCTCTTTGCTAATTTACAAAAAAACTATTTCCCTTGTACCCACTGAGCAAAAAACAAACAACACATATATCAACGTTGTAACAACAATTAACGTTGTATTAATGTTGATGAAACATTACTTCAATGTGTTTGATCGGTGGGTATGCACTCCATTTTTATTAAATGAGGACCCTCACCCATTTGCCTCATTTGTGATAGCAATTGAGTAATGTAAAAAATTTGAATTTATGAAAACTCATCTTGACTTGAGTCGTCTTCGTTGAGCGAATTCTATTTCCTTGAATAATGCCCAAACTTCTAACTCGTTCAACAATATACCTTTTTTTACACGATGTCTAATTTTACTATTTTTCATATATGTGCAGAGTTTAATAAAAAGTCTCTTTACTTTCGTTATTTTAAAAAAAGTTGAACGGATAAGTTTTCAAGTTTAAATCATTAGATAAATACATTTCTGTCAAACTTATTTTGCCTCTATAAATAAGGCATTCCGGCTCGCAAACTTTTCCCCTTAGAATATCGCCAGGGAAATAAAACGAAAACCTTATTTTACTGAAAAACTTTTTGTGTTTTTTTTCTATTTCTCTGTATATTCTTTTACCCTTATAACCCGTTGAACTGTAATACGTGATCCAATTATTTGATACTATTCTCGTATGTCAATTATTTTAATTTACAGGAAATTTTAGACATTTTTAGGCTTTTGAAAGAAAGGGAGTGGAAACACCCGTTAAAAGATTTAACTTTTAACACTTTTATAAAATTAACGAATGTCTGAACAATAAAACACTTGTAACTTTGTTTGTATAACACTTATAAAAAAGTATTATACAAACAATGTTAAAAGTGTTTTATTGTTAAATTAACATTTATTCATAAGAATGTCTGAACATTTACGAAGTATGCATCGGACTATAGTTAAAAAATGGTGATGTGTCCATCATAGTACTTTCCCCCGTAAATTGCGTATTAAATCACTTTTAAAATATTTGTAGCATTATTATTTTCAAAATGTCTTCAACTTTTTGATAACTACAACTTTTATTTGAAACATTTTTCAATTGTATCAACACATACACTGAGACAAACCAATAACTAGATAATAGAACATTATTTATTAATTATCTCAAAAACTAAGAGTGCTATGACAAAAAGTAAGTGAACAATACATCTTCATTTTGTTATTATCTACAACTTTTATTTGAAAGAATTTTTTGTTTGATGAACATTTATTGAAAAAATCTGAAAAAACTGAAAAACGCTACGAGTAAAGTACCACTTCCGGTTTTCCGATTTTCACCAAAAGCTTTTCAGTTCTTCCGATTGTATCAAAAAGCTTAAGTTTCAAGTTTCATCTCGATATCTTTAGCGGTTTTGGCGGTACAGCGCACACAGGCTCACACACAGACACACAGACAGACAGACATTTTTCAAAAATGGTCTTATTCGACTCAGGGGACCTCAAAACGGATATTTCCGCTAAAATTTTTGATTCGAAAATTTTCACGAAAACAATACTTTCCCTTTGTATTACATACGGGGGAAAGTAAAAAGCCCTGTACATCAGAATCCCTATAAAACGTTTTATTCCCTAATTGTACAATTTGTAAATTAATTTAACATCGCAATCTGTTAATTATCATAACGTAACTATGCTTCTCAAAAAAGATTGGTATCACGAAACGAAATCCTCGAATCAAAAAACGATTGTTTCTAATAATGATTCGAATCAAAGTATTCGAATAGTAACTTTCGAATCACGAATATAATTCTTTTTGAAAATTACTTTGTGATGTGTCCTTTATAGTATAGTATGTTCAATAAAAAAAAATCTCTAGAGTGCCATGGAAAATATTCTAGATTGGCAACTCTGAAAATATACATTATAATTATTATGTCTGACGTTTTATACAGGGAGTTTTTCTTTAAAGTATACGTATTCCAAATTCAGCTTATTTTTCATTAAATCTTTAGATATTCGTTGTTTTTTATTTGAAGCTTTAAACGAGTGTTTTCCACTCCCAGAATAAGCATGAAGTAAAATTTCGAGTTTAGAAAAGCCCCGTGAAAATTTGTCGAGGGTCGCGCAGCGACCCGAGACAAATTTTCTGGGCTTTTCTAAACTCGAAATTTTACTTCATGCGCCACACGCATTAAACACTGATTTCTAGTGAGCTTCAAATATACATACATTTTAACATAAAGAAAAATTTAACATAAAATAAAATTGAGTTGGCAAAATATTAAATAATTAACACTGTTGTATCCTTTCTTCACACTTTATTTTCTAATGGTTAGATATATATTTCAAGTGCTAAGCACTCATTTTCAATAACAACTGTTGTTATTGAAAATGAGTGCTTAGCACTTGAAATATATATCTTACCATTAGAAAATAAAGTGTGAAGAAAGGATACAACAGTGTTAATTATTTATGATTATACTCTTCACGAAACTCAAAAACAAATATCGATGGCAAAATATTCACAAAATATAAAAACGAATATTAATATTAATTTTAATTCGTTTTTATATTTTATACATACATTCACAATATGTTAATGTTTTACACGCATGGCGCATGAAGTAAAATTTCGAGTTTAGAAAAGCCTAGAAAATTTGTTACTGTAGGTAATCTCGGTTAGGAGAAGAGATAGAAAAAACAGATGTTGCATCCTCGATCTCTTTTTTCAAGACAAAGTCAAGTGCGTGAACTTTTGTTTTCCAGTTATAGCCAAAAACTTAATTAATAATTGATAATTTTCCACTTTCGATGTTTATTAATGTCTCACTTATTGCTTATTTTACTAAGATAAGAGTTTTATGTTATCGGGGTACTTTTTTGAATTTAATGGGATTAACAGAATATTGGTATCTTCTTTAAGAAACAAGATACAACATAAAGTTGTTTTTTTTTTTAATTTTTAAATTATAAGACCATTGGCTTTGCTATAAATAAATTGGTTACTTTTGTTCTCTTTTCAATGGTGAGATTCTCTACAGTAAGACCCAAATGTGACCACCAGGGATGGACGGCGTCAACAATGTCATGTCGACAATGTCATTGTCTACACGTCCTTATTCAATAAAGTATTCGAATGCCTGTTTTGAACCTACCTAAAAGGATTCGTACCCAGGATTCGAATCCTACTAAGCTCTGATTCTTACCTAGAGAAAGACAACTGGCGGCGAGGAGCGCCGGCCAGGGTAATTTGTCCCAGTAGAGGGTCTCCACTCCGGTGAGGAAAAGCGCGAGGCTCAGGGGCCAGAGAAGGGCGGCGTTCAGCATCCCTATGAGGGAGAAGAAGAGCGCCACCTGGCCGTAGGTCGCGTCGCCGATGACCTTCTTGAAGAGGACCTTGTAGACCGCCGAACCGGCGGCGGCCGATGTCGCCAAAACTACACCTCCCAGCGTCGGACTCCCGGTGATGCCGTCCATGTACGCCAACAACGCCACTCCGGTGTCACACATTATCACAGCCATAATCTAAAAAAAACATTCAAATAAACTAAGAATAAATGCAAAAATAAGCGTAAAAATTGTTTGTAGTCATATGCGTAATCCAAATGTTGGACAATCGTTGGACAACTATAATACCATTAAGTCAGTGATTAGTTACTTAATGACAATCAGGGTTTTTTTTTTCCTTTTATTAGTGCTGATACAAAAATATGTTTACACTCGTCAATAGTAATACAATAATATATAATAATAGTAATAATAATAAAATAAGGTATTTAGTTAAATCACTGTAACATTTCGCCAAAGTGGATTGGTAGGTATAACGATCCCCATTTGTTTAGAAATGGTTTTGGTGACAAAGCTTGTGAAGATATATAGGGTGCAAGTTGAAATAGTAGTGAAATATCGAGACTCAACAGATTAAAAACTTAATTGTACGAATATTTGTAAAAGTAAAATAACAGCACAACAGATTAAAAGCATTAGAATAATAAATAATAATGACTAGAATTTAATATAAGGTTAAAATGTTAAAAAATGTAGTTATAAAAGTAAAATAACAATCACAACACATTAAAAGCATTTAATAGTTAGTAGTAGAATTTGTTTGTAAAAGAATAGAGAGTTACAACAGATTAAATAGTAAGTTACTAGTGTTTTAAAAATCACAGAATGGTTTATCACAGCACATATATTCGTCCCACGAGTAGAATGCTTCCTGTATAAGGTAGTTCTTTATAGTTATTTTGAAGATATTGATAGGCAACGATCGTACCGTATTTGGTAGTTTATTAAAGAATCGTATACAGTAGTATTTAGTGCCTGTTTACACTGTTTGTAGTCTGATGTGCTCTTGATAGATATCTGTTTTGGAACGAGTATTGTGAGTATGATGATCATGATTGGGGTACAAGTTCAAGTTATTCCGTATGTGTATGAGACACTCCAGGATGTATATACAGGGTAGTGTTAATATTCGAAGTCTAATAAATGAACTTTACAGTCATCGGTATACTTTAGACCTGCAACAATCCTGATAGCTTGGCGTTGTAGGGAGAATATCCTATGCCTGGAGGCAGAATGACCCCATACAATTATGCCGGGTTGTTATGTTTATAATACTTTGTTTTAAAACAGTGTTTTAAACATGTTTAAAAACAGCCGTTGTGTTTTAAACGGTTTTGTTTTAAACATGTATAAATCTTAAATTTGTTTAAAACATATTTTAAACGTTAAATTTGTTTAAAACGTTTTTTTATTATTATTTTAAATATGCTAAATTATATTTTATATACATTATTAAACATAACATTTTATTACAGGAAAATATAAAATATGTGTGCAAAAATGTGATTTTTAAATACAGGGAATTTTTCTTTCAGGTATACTTATGCATACACTGTACATTTCACGGCATTCGTTGTTTTTTTTAAAGATTTCAATTTGAATTTTTAGACGAGGGTTTTCCACTCCCAGACTAAGCATGAAGTAAAATTTCGAGTTCAGAAAAGCCTGAAAATTTGGATTGGCCGCGTAGCGAAGCGGAGCGGCCAATCCAAATAGGCTTTTCTAAACTCGAAATTTTACTTCATGCGCCACGCGTATGAAACACTGAAACACCGCCAAGTTTAAAATATACCACTTTAGCAATCCAATATGTAGATGTGAATAAAACGTGAGTCAAATTCTGCGCTGAAGAAATTGTTTAAAACAGTGATTATAGACACCCAATAATTCTAACGTTTATTAAGTTGCCTATAATCGTTGTTGTATGTGTGTGTTTTTTGAACTACACTGTAAATCAGTGTTTTTAAGCGTGGCGCATGAAGTAAAATTTCGAGTTTAGAAAAGCCTAATTTGGATTGGCCGCTCCGCTTCGCTACGCGGCCAATCCAAATTCTTAGGCTTTTCTAAACTCGAAATTTTACTTCATGCTTAGTCTGTGAGTGGAAAACACTCGTTAAAAGCTTCAAATTAACCGCTTTTAAACAACGAATTCCCGCAAATTTAAAACAAGGCTGTAATTTTTGGAATATGTATACTCAAAAGAAAAATACCCCGTATGTTCTGTTTTAAACGTGTTTCAAACATGTTTTAATTGTTATTGTTTTAAACGCCGTTTCAATGAAAAAAGACGTTTTATTAAAAAAAACTGTTTGTTGTAATTAAAATAAAAAAAAAACGTTTTTTTTTAACAACCCTAATGACAATACCGTTAAATGCATAGTAATTCAACGATTATACACTTACACCTAACATGTTAAAGATAAAGAAGCGTTTCAATTAATGAGATAATCATGTTTTGGATAGAAGATTTTACATAAAACTATCGTATGTTCAATAAAAAACCCTCTAGAGTGCCATGGAAAATATTGTAAGTTGGTAACTCTAAAATTATATATTATAATTATAGTGTTTAATGTTTTATATGTCAATTTGTAAACAGTGTAGCCAACTTTAATTAAAAATAGTTAAACCATAGCACTCTAGAGGTTTGTTTTATTGAACATACGATATTTGTGCGTTTGATAAGAATGAACAAAATGTACTTACTCGTATACCCACAAATTGCTCGTGAAGTATCACCCATGAAAGTAGATAAACAAAAGAAACGTTCGTTGCAAAAAGAGCCATGACATCCGTGGCTAGCAGTATGTTCAATGATCTGATGTACATGTAATTTGTGCCGACCCATAGCAGGCAGAAAAGGCTGCATCTCGTCAGAAATCTCCCTGAAACAAAACAATTGAAGAACACCATATTTAATCAAAAAGTATTAAAGAATAGCCAGTGTATTTTAAAACTTATAAGATAGTGTTAGAACTTAAAGAAGAAGAAAACATGTCGAGAAAGTGCCAAATCGCTGGCTTAATATTACAAGGTTCTATGTGAAAATTTTTTGATTTTCAATTTGTGATGTTACAATTCTCTATGTATGCACAGAGAGCCTTCCCACTAAGCAAAAAACAAATACAGTTATATCAACATTGTAGCAACATTAAACGTTGTTTTGACGTTGTTGAAACATTACTTAAATGATTTGCTCAGTGGGTTGTTACATCACAAATTGAAAATCGAAAAAAAATGTCACACAGAACAGAATATTAAGCCAGTGAAATGTTGAAATAAATATCTTTCACAATGTTCTTATTAATCACTTGGTGAAACATGCACTTGTAAATAAAACACTTTTTACTTTGTTTAACCACTAAATTTTACATTTAATTGTGTGACTAGTTTCGACTATCTAGTAGTCATTCTCAAACTAAAGTAAATACAAATTACACGTTAAAAACTATTTATACGGCTTCGAAGAGAGGGGTGTACATTAGGTCAACCTGGTCATTAAGAAAGGAAATTCCGGGATTAATTCGGGCCTTGTGTATTTCTAGTGCTTCCAGTAAATCCATTTTACGACCTTTTTCGGCAAAATGGATTACTGAAAGCACATCCTCGCCAAAAGTGTGATTCTCTTCTAAAAGATGGTTAGCATAGGTGGAACTATTATGTTTTAATCTAAAGGCTCGCTCGTGTTCTTTCAATCTTATTTCGATTCTACGACCAGATTGTCCAATGTACACACCTTTACAATTTTCGCAGTTCAATTTATAAATGCCTGATCTAACTAGGGGATTAAGTTTTGTTTTTGGGTTGAAAATTATATTATTAAGTTTATGGGGCGTTTTTGTGAAACATGATTAAAATAAAATTTGAAAAGCAATAAAATCAGGAAAACATGTAGTCAATGACAATGACGAGCTATGGATCTCCCCAATAATGAACGCCCTTATTACCTGATTTTATATATGAATATCGTGTAAAAAAGTATTCTCTGTACATTCCTTGATATTGGCTAGAAGCCGAAACTAGTCGGAATAATAAGTAAAACGTCAGTGAAACAAACCAAGTGTTTTTATTTCAAATTTTATGTTGAAATAAAAGTCTAAGAACCTACATTTTACTAAATATTTTAGTACCAATTTTCTTGAGGTCTTATTATATGCTGCCTGATTCTCTATCCGACTTTACTGAACGTATTTGAAAAGTAATTCCAGTGGGATAGTGGATTGAATTTCGCACTTACCGGCCGTAAATCCTTTATCCCTGAAATCCCTGATGCTCTCGGAGAGGATATCCGAAGGAGATTCGCACCTTCTGCTACCCAATCTGCTTATGAAATAGAGGGGAAAGAAGAGCATCGTCCAGTTCGTCACGAACCACGTCGTAAAAAACGGTGCTTTATACGTGGCACTCTGAAATCAACCACAAAAATATTTTTAAAAACTTTACAGGATGTTCAAAGGAATTATATAAAAATGCTTATAAGGTACGATTCACGAGAGGTATCCTATGGTTTCCTTGATTTGTAGTGCTTTCTGCACCAATACATGTAATACGAAAATAGTTTGATGTCATCAGATTAGGTGTGTGAAAAGAGACAGAAAACTTCATAATATGTCTGCTATGGTTTTTAGATAGAACATGCGAAAACGTATGTTCCGGTATGCAGCTTTAAAATTTTAAGGTTAAACCCCACATTTTGACAATGTCTTCGTAAAACTAAATCTGCAAAAACCCAGCCTCAACTCATTTTAATTAATGTGCACAAT
The DNA here is from genome assembly GCA_932526585.2 of Philonthus cognatus. Classification (NCBI taxonomy): domain Eukaryota; kingdom Metazoa; phylum Arthropoda; class Insecta; order Coleoptera; family Staphylinidae; genus Philonthus; species Philonthus cognatus. The sequence goes on along the minus strand of OW052247.1, from coordinate 47,294,659 downwards.
GGTTTTAAATGTGGGTTTAAGTGGTATAATTCCAATTTCCACATCTACTAACCAGTTCAGGTATTTACAGAAAAAAATAATGTATTTATGTTGATTTTGTGTAAGCTCAAACGAAAATGTTAGTTGAATCGAATGCGCATTCAAGATTTGTAAATAGTCATCGGATTAATCTGTTAATACAGGGCATTTTTTTTTAAGTATACATGCAGGGAATTTTCTATTAGGTATACATATGCATACGCTTTTTTAAAGAATTTACTTTGAAGCTTAAAACGAGTGTTTTCCACTCCCAGATTAAGCATGAAGTAAAATTTCGAGTTTAGAAAAGCCTGAAAATTTGGTTTAGTCGCGTAGCGCGAAGCGCTACGCGGCCAAACCAAATTTTCAGGCTTTTCTAAACTCGAAATTTTACTTCATGCGCCACGCGTATTAAACACTAAAAGCACTGAAATATTATGAACGAGTAAACTTTGCTTGAAATCAGTGTCTTATACGCGTGAGGCATGAAGTAAAATTTCGAGTTTAGAAAAGCCTGAAAATTTGGTTTAGTCGAAATTTTACTTCATGCTTAACCTGGGAGTGGAAAACACTCGTTTAAACTTCAAATTGGACTCTTTTAAGAAAACATCTAATATTTAAACTTCATTATGAACGAGTAAACTTTGCTTAAAATCAGTGTCTTATACGCGTGGCGCATGAAGTAAAATTTCGAGTTTAGAAAAGCCTTAAAATTTGGTTTAGTCGAAATAATACTTCATGCTTAACCTGGGAGTGGAAAACACTCGTTTAAACTTCAAATTAGACTCTTTTAAGAAAACATCTAATATTTAAAAATCTACAACACGCTTTTTTTAAAGAGTTCACTTTAAAACTTAAAACGAGTGTTTTTCACTCCCAGACTAAGCATGAAGTAAAATTTCGAGTTTAGAAAATTTTCAGACTTTTCTAAACTCGAAATTTTACTTCATGCGCCACGCGTATTAAATCTTGAAAGCACTGAAATATTGTGAACGAGTAAACTTTGCTTGAACTCAGAGTCTTGTACACGTGGCGCATGAAGTAAAATTTCGAGTTTAGAAAAGCCTGAAAATTTGGTTTGGTCGCTCCGCGCTTCGCGCTACGCAACCAAACCAAATTTTCAGGCTCTTCTAAACTCGAAATTTTACTTCATGCTTAACCTGGGAGTGGATAACACTCGTTCAAACTTCAAATTGACCTCTTTTAAGAAAAGAATTGGGATATTGAGTTTACAAAAATCACAAGAAATTAAAATTTAAAGCTTTTCTTAAAAAAAAACACTAATATACTCGCGATCTAAACAGTATGACATTGTCATATAACGTCAAAATTTGACACAACTGGGAAAAATCGTTGCAGATACAACTGTCGACATACTCTCTAAAAAATTTGAACCACACATTCCACATCAATGAGTCATAGCACATCTCCCTCGAATTCCACTATAGCTCATTATCTAATGGAAAATGTTTGAAATAAAAGTTTCTCTAATTTTATTCATGATGTTCTAAGATCCTTTGCGATATGCTCTAACAGTGTTAGTTTTAGGTTAGATGTCAACTGAGGATCCTAGAAGCCAAGGGATATACTTGTAAATTATATCAAATTTGAGTTGTGAAAATACGCAATGCTTTATTTGAAAGTCTCCTCTTCAATTAATTTTTCCTATATTGCAATGGCCTTGAATATTTTAACCAATTTTCAAGCTAAACATATCTATATTTGCATCAAACATACTTAACCCTGCTGTAGTAGCGCTGGGTCTAACAGACCCAGCACAAATAATATTGGGTGTAACTTTCGAATGTAGACACACTTTGGCCCAATATAACATATTTATTCTGTTGTTCCTTGAAAACATAATATACAACGCAACAATAAAGCATATATTTGTTAAAATATATTCAAAAATATAATCGGGTCTGAGAAAGCCGGCTGTTAGTTTAATAAAATAGGGCGCCACTACTGGAGGGTTAAATAAACCTTTCTAAAAACACTATTACATACACTATTTGAGTTTAAGATTAGATCAGGTTTTATAACCTTCGCAACTTAAGTATCACTTAAGTTAGGTTATATATGTTCAAAAGCGTAAACGCCATTTAATGCCTATTAGCTTAAGTAGCATCGTCAATAACTGGAACATTAAACATTTGCTTGGCACTGAAACACGTGCCTACTAAAGTCAAGAAAGTCAAAGTGGTCTTTATCCCTAAACCTAGGAAGGACTTAACTCGGCCAAAGGGATACAGACCAATTTGCCTCACATCGTTCCTCCTTAAAACGATGGAAAAACTAGTTGAAAAACACATAAGGGGAAACAAAACAAACAACGCGCCTTTCAAGCTGGAAAATCATGTGAGGCTGCCTTATACCAACTGGTAGTGAAGATAGAGGACACGCTGAAAAACAAAACAGTGGCACTGGCCACATTTCTAGATATTGAGGGAGCGTTTGACAACACTTCTATCAGAACGATCGTAAGAGCAGTCGAAAGTCACGCTGTGGAAACCACAATAAGTCTGTGGCTGCTATCCATGCTGACGGACAGACTAGTACTGACGGAACAATATGATGAAAAAATAAGCCTAAAAGCCAAAGGGGGATGTCCCCAGGGGGGCGTTCTATCCCCTCATTTATGGGACATGATGGTGGATGAGCTATTAACGTTATTAAACGAATCAGGATATTACGCCCAAGGGTATGCGGATGATATTGTCATTCTCATCACGGGAAAATATCCAACTACCATAACAGGCATCATGAACAATGCCCTGAAAACAGTAGACCGATGGTGTGGGGAGGTGGGGCTGAGCGTTAACCCCACAAAGACTACGGTCATCCCGTTCACTTAAAGAAGGAAATGCGTGGGCCTCAAACCCCCAACCTTCTTTAACCAAACTCTACAATTTACCAGTGAGATCAAATATCTAGGTATCTACCTAGATACAAACGCCCAAGGGTATGCGGATGATATTGTCATTCTCATCACGGGAAAATATCCAACTACCATAACAGGCATCATAAACAATGCCCTGAAAACAGTAGAACGATGGTGTGGGGAGGTGGAGCTGAGCGTTAACCCCACAAAGACTACGGTCATCCCGTTCACTAAAAGAAGGAAATGCGTGGGCCTGAAACCCCCAACCTTCTTTAACCAAACTCTACAATTTACCAGTGAGGTCAAATATCTAGGTATCTACCTAGATACAACACCCACACCGAACCGTCAATTAAAACACGCAACCGACAGAGCAAAAACGACGCAAAAGACAACAAAGCGAGCTCTGGGAAAAACATGGGGCCTCAATCCAAAAATGACTATGTGGATATATAATTCAGTAGTAAAACCCATGATCACCTACGGATGCACCATATGGTGGCCGAAAGTTATGCATAACTGGCGCTCTGCGTACAACACTAACTGCCTCAATGGAGACCCTACTAAACCTCCAACCACTAGATCTAGTGGTTAAAAGTGAGGCCAGACTAGGAGCATATAGGTTGAGGACGACTGGAAGCTGGCACTTCATAGGAAACCACTCCAGAATAGAACAGGTAGTTACCAAACCTCTACTGCAAATGGGAAGTGACTACATGATACCACGCTACTCCCTTAATAGACCCTTCACAATACAGTGTGAAGGAGACAAGGAGAAGCACAACCATCCACCTGGAACCTTGATCTGGTACACCAACGGATCAAAATGTTACATCTTTGTGTATCTGGGGAGGATGGCAACTGCACATCAAGCCGAAATCTTCGCGATTAACCAATGTATTATGGAAAGCCTGCGATGGGGATATAGAAGGCAAAAGATCTTGATCCTCACAGACAGCCAAGCTGCTCTAAGAGCACTTGATAGCTACAAGATCCAATCTAAGCTAACATGGGAGTGCATTCAAAACCTGACGAAACTTGCGACCGTAAACACCGTAACTCTACGGTGGACGCCGGGACACACAGGAGAGGATGGCAACGAGAAAGCCGACGAATTGGCAAAGATTGGATCACATAGACCCTACATTGGACCAGAACCGATGCTACCGATCCCCAAAAAGTTAATAAGACCAAGCGTAAGAGAGTGGACTCTGGAAAGACACACCGAGCGCTGGAAAAACCTGACAGGGCACAGACACAGTAAACTACTGATGGGAAAACCCTGCCAAGAACTAGCAACTGAGGCCCTCAGACTCAGTAGAAACAACCTTAGAATGGTCACAGGAATGATAACTGGACACTGCACCCTACACCCAGATGTTTATCTGCATAACATGAAACTGTTTACGGAAGATCCAATATGCAGACTATGCTATGAAGAGGATGAAGACGCCTCACATGTACTATTCGAGTGCGAGGCACTTACTACCTGGAGGGAAGCAAACCTTTTCTAAAGGAATTCAACCCACTTCCTGAAGGGAAAGATGATCGAAAAACTGCTGGAATTAGCTAATGAAACAGAGCTCTTTAATTAACTACGGAAACGGAAGAAGTACAATAAGCCACACGGCTGCGGTGCTAGGGCAGAAATAACCCTAACTTCTGTTCCTTGCCCCTAAAAAAAAAAACATATGTATACAGCAATTGTTCGTCCACAACAGGAATTTATTTGATAGAATACAAATATCAAGAATATAAATTTGTGTTCAGTACTCATTCATTCACCGCATAACTATAGATGCGTTTAAGGCTATAACGCCATCATCAGTATAATCCCGAACCAGTGCTTGATGAATACTGAACATCTTTGACCATTTATTATGGCCTGTGCAGTTTACCCTGTGCTTTCGAAGATATGTAAACTGCACAGGCCATAATAATTGATCAAAGATGTTCAGTATTCTTCAAGCACTGGTTCGGGGCTATATTGATGATGGCGTTGAAGCCTGAAACGCGTATATAGTTTTCCGGTGAGTGAATGAGTACCGAACACAAATTCATATTCTTAAAGTAGCTTAGATCAAATTTGCGTTTTGTGTAGGAATACTTACATAAGTGTGATGTATGGTAGTTACGTTAACCTCAGTGCCATCTTGTATGTAAAGTGTTTCGTCATATTCGACCGGTTTTTTGATGTAGAGATATTTTATACAGTGTGTGGCTCCAACCCAAGAAGCTGTCACGCAAACCGTAACCCATATCCCAAAATATATCTGCAAAATGTAACAAAAAAATAACATAAATGAAATTGCCAATTCTTGGTTGCAGAATACTTCAAACATTAAAAGTGCGATTCTTTTCGCAATCTACAACAAGTTAGTCTTACAAAGACTATATCAAACACACATTGAAACAACTACTTCCCGGGCTAATATCCCGACGGACATTGAATTATACAACAAGTGCTCGCTGTTACATACAGTAACCCACTGCAAATGCAACAATTTGGGTCAAATTAGCCCGGGAAGTAGTTGTTTCAATGAGTGTTTGATATAGTCTTTGTAAGACTAACTTGTTGTAGATTGCGAAAAGAATCGCACTTTTAATGAGAAAAATAACAGCTTAATAATATTTTTTGGGAATAAGAAAAGGTAATAACTAGGAATCGGAAATAAGCATTTTATAAAAATACAAAGTCTGCCTCTGCTTTAAGATTACAGTATCCACAATTTCACCTTAAATATGTTTTCATGTGATTTTACATGTGTTATCAAATTATTTATTTTAATTTAAAACCAATTTCTAAAACGTAGCACGGCACGCCATACTGAATTAAAAACCGCGATGCCTATTGAATTAAATATGAGACAATACCAACGTAGTATAATTACATTCTCCCCTTGAAACAATTACGGAGGACGTAAAATAAATTATCGAAGCTCTTTTGTTTCCTCCTTGTATTGTTTACAGATTGTATAGGAGTCGTCTAAATGATTCCGAGAATCGTTAATTATCCAATTAAGAATGCTATTAAGAATATCTCGACCCGTTAAAGGAGAAAAAATATCAATCATAATTAATAACACCGAACAAAAGCTTATTTTGTTATAATGAAAATAATCTTTAATGTCCAACATTCGCCAATTCCAGGACAATATAATTAATTTTGTCTCTTAAGTATACATACAGGCAGGATATACCGGGTGTTGACTTGGCGGACGCAACATAGGAAATCGCATGTTAATTTTAAAGTGTTCAAATATTGGCTCCCCTATTTATTTTAGAGACAACTTTTTTGTAGAGGGAAAAATTCTAAATTTATTATTGTTCACACTTAACACTTTACGTTTCTCTAACATAAAATAATTAAGAAAAAGTAATGTGAATTTATAAAAATATTGACATACCATGGAATTCATACAACAATTGCGGATATTCCGTTTTTTTAAAGTTCAATTTAAAGCTTTACACAAGTGTTTTTCACTCCCATACTAAGCATAAAGTAAAATTTCGAGTTTAGAAAAGCCCCGTGAAAATTTGTCGAGGGTCGCGCAGCGACCCGAGACAAATTTTCTGGGCTTTTCTAAACTCGAAATTTTACTTCATGCGCCACGCGTATAAAACACTATAATATTGTCAAATTTATGTATATTCGAACTTCTCTTAAAATCCATGTTATATACGCGTGGCGCATGAAGTAAAATTTCGAGTTTAGAAAAGCCCAGAAAATTTGTCTCGGGCCGCTGCGCGACCCTCGACAAATTTTCACGGGGCTTTTCTAAACTCGAAATATTACTTCATGCTTAGTCTGGGAGTGGAAAACACTCGTTTTAAGCCTCAAATAAAACTTAAAAAAAAACAACGTATATCTAAAGATTTAAAGAAAATAATAAAATAATTTCTTTTAGGTAAACATACACCTAAGCTGTACATTTTCCGACATCCGTTGTTTTTTAAATGAGTTCTATTTGAATCTTTAAACGAGTGTTTTCCACTCCCAGACGAAGTATGAAGTATAATTTCGAGTTTAGAAAAGCCCCGTGAAAATTTGTCTCGGGTCGCGTAGCGACCCGAGACAAATTTTCTGGGCATTCTTAACTCGAAATTTTACTTCATGCGCCACGCGTATAAAACACAGATTTTTAGTGAAGGTCGAATATACATAAATTTTAAAATATTATAGTGTTTTATACGCGTGGCGCATGAAGTAAAATTTCGAGTTTAGAAAAGCCCAGAAAATTTGTCTCGGGCCGCTGCGCGACCCTCGACAAGTTTTCGCGGGGCTTTTCTAAACTCGAAATTTTACTTCATGCTTAGTCTGGGAGTGGAAAAGACTCATTTTAAGCCTCAAATAAAACTTAAAAAAAAAAACAACGAATATCTAAAGATTTAAAGAAAATAATAAAATAATTTCTTTTAGGTAAACATACACCTAAGCTGTACATTTTCCGACATTCGTTGTTTTCTAAATGATTTCTATTTGAATCTTTAAACTAGTGTTTTCCACTCCCAGACGAAGCATGAAGTAAAATTTTGAGTTTAGAAAAGCCCCGTGAAAATTTGTCGAGGGTCGCGCAGCGGCCCGAGACAAATTTTCTGGGCTTTTCTAAACTCGAAATTTTACTTCATGCGCCACAAGTTTACACAGTAATATTACAAAGTTTAAAATATACGGCTTTAGCAATCCAATATGTAGATGTGAATAAAATGTGAGTCAAATTCTTCGCTGAACAAATTGTTTAAAACAGTGATTATAGGCAACCCAATAACTGTAACGTATACTGGGTTGCCTATAATCGTTGTTGTACATGTGTTTTTTTTAACTTTACTGTAAATCAGTGTTTTTAAGCGTGGCGCATGAAGTAAAATTTCGAGTTTAGAAAACCCTGATTTGGATTGGCCGCTCCGCTTCGCTACGCGGCCAATCCAAATTCTTAGGCTTTTCTAAACTCGAAATTTTACTTCATGCTTAGCTAGGGAGTGGAAAACACTCGTTAAAAGCCTCAAATTGACCGCTTTTAAACAACGAATTTCAGCAAAATTAAAAAACGCTGTAATTATTAGGATATGTATACTCAAAAGAAAAATGCCCTGTATGTTCTGTTTTAAACACGTTTTAAACGTGTTTTAGGCATGTTTTTAATTGTTAATGTTTTAAACGCTGTTTCAATGAAAAAAAATGGTGATGTGTCCATCATAGTACTTTCCCCCGTAAATTGCATATTAAATCACTTTTAAAATATTTGTAGCATTATTATTTTCAAAATGTCTTCAACTTTTTGATAACTACAACTTTTATTTGAAACATTTTTCAATTGGATCAACACATACTGACACAAACGAATGACTAGATAAAAAACACTATTTATTGAATATCTCAAAAACTAAGAGTGCTATGACAAAAAGTGAAGATACAAAAAATCTTTAATATTTTATTACCTACAACTTTCATTTGAAACATTTTCCAATTGTATCAACACACACACTGACACAAATCAATGACTAGATAAAAAACACTATTTATTAAATATCTCAAAAACTAAGAGTGCTATGACAAAAAGTAGGTGAACAGTACATCTTCATTTTGTTATTATCTACAACTTTTATTTGAAAGAATTTTTTGTTTGATGAACATTTATTGAAAAAATCTGAAAAAACTGAAAAACGCTAAGAGTAAAGTACCACTTCCGGTTTTCCGATTTTCACCAAAAGCTTTTTAGTTCTTCCGATTGTAACAAAAAGCTTAAGTTTCAAGTTTCATCTCGATATCTTTAGCGGTTTTTGCGGTACAGCGCACACAGACACACAGACAGACAGACAGACAGACATTTTTCAAAAATGGTCTTATTCGACTCAGGGGACCTCAAAACGGATATTTCCGCTAAAATTTTTGATTCGAAAATTTTCACGAAAACAATACTTTCCCTTTGTATTACATACGGGGGAAAGTAAAAAAACACGTTTTATAAAAAAAACTGTTTGTTTTAATTAAAATTTAAAAAAAAACGTTTTTTTAAGAACGCTGTAAATTTGACAATTTTTGAAGAATTTTACCAATTTCGTCAATTTAAGAAAATTGGCGAAATTCTTAGAAAAAAATTACGAATTTGGCGAAAATCTTATTAATTAGTATAATAGTGTTTTCGCTAAATTTATCAATTTTTGAAGAATTTTACCAATTTCGTCAATTTTGACTGATAATCTCCACACATTTAAGTCGTGAAAATCGTTAAAATTGACGTGAACCAAAACTGGCGGAAAAAGAACATTGGTTAAAAAATCTTCTTATTTTAAATGGACTAAAAAATTACAAATATTGAGTAAACTGACGAAAATCATATAAGTTTATATTATAAAAATTGACACGTTCAGAAGTTAGGCTGGGATTTGTTCAAATTTAAGTACCTATTCAAATATTCATCCAAAAACAAATTCAAATATTTAAATTATTCGAATATTTAAATGATTAATCTTACAATATTTGAATATTTGATTAATCTTCACTTAATTAAAACGCAGTTATATTCCTTTCTTTACTTTTATTTTTCGATTCGATTAATCTTCATTGAATCATATTTTTTTTCAGATTGCAATAGAAACAATAGCCACATCTATACCGGCTGCTCATCCGACCGCTCGGTAATAGCAATTTACATGTAAAATCACACTTTTGCAGTTTCCTGCTCCCCTAATCATTTTAGAGCAAAAGCATAAGAGATCAAAGTTGTTCAGAATTTAAATTCTATTACCGAGCGGATCAGCACCCGGTATAAGACAGTGTCATAACAGGCCGTTTCTTTTTTATGTAACTAGAGCAACAAAAAAACGATTTGTCGTGCAATTTCGAACTTTTACTCAGTTTCGCTGTCGTCTCGTATTTTCATCACAAAGACAAATCGTCCGTTCGTTCGTTCGTTTGGTAAATAAAGTGCTCGACCCAGTTTCTGCCTTCATCATCCCTTTCCTCTTTGTACACATTTAATTTGCCTGTACGAGTATTTAACCCACGCCAATACCGTCTTCAACAAACTAATTAGTCCTGCCTCTCAGAGAGAACGAAAATAAAACTAAACTTGCTACTTCATGAATACATTAAATTTAAGGTTGGCACTGTGAAGCAGGTACACAGTATTTTGAAAGAGCAAAATTAGGTTAGACGAAATGAATATATGTAATATTTATCAACAAGAAATCAAATAAAAATCTTATTGAATTGCCTATAAATAATAAACGTACAGTTCTATTCAATAAAAAGCGCACACTTAATGTTTTACATTGTAAATGTGGATTAAAATTCAAGTGGTTGCTATGTTAAATCTTTCAAATTTGTTAACCTACTGATACAATTTAAAAAAGCCAGAGTCACATTAGCGAAATACTATCGAAATCGGGTTTAGTAGTTGTACGTTTTTTTTTTATTGATTAGAACTGTACGTATCTAAGCAGAATATTTTGTACATTACTCTTAATCAGTGTACATATCCCGCGAGTCAAATGCATTAAACCAATTGTTTAAAACAGTAGTTATAGACGACCCAATACCGTTAATGTGTATTGGGTTGCCGCTGTCGTCGCAGTGGCGACATGTACAGGGTGGCCCAAATTGAATGTTACTATAGGGAATCTCGGTTAATAGAAGAGATAGAAAAAAATCGATGGCTCATCCTTTTTTCGAGACAAACTCAATGCCGAAAACAGAAATTAGCTATCGTCTTTGGTTTTCAAGTTATAGCCAAAAAATCAATATTTTCTATATTCGATTTTTATTAATATCTCAGTCAATTATTATTTTAACAAGATAAGAATTGTATGTTCTACAGGTACTTTTTCGAGGAGAATCGGATACAATTTACAGCTTATTTTTATCTTCATTAATAAAAAAGATACAGCCCAAGGTTATGTTTTTTTTTTTAAATAGAAGTCATAGTTGGCTGTGCTATTAAAAAAAAATATTTTTTTTTCCCTTTTCAACATGCTGATGTTTTATTTGAAATTTATTGATATATATTATATTTTATTAAATTTTAAATATTCTTATTAATCGCAGTAGGCATGTTTAATATTAAATTAATAATTGCTGGAATTCGAGTAGGCTTTTATTAGGATGTGATAATAATTACAATTATTTCGAAAAAATTAAATGAATATTATATTATACCTATCAGGCCTAGGTTTTGTTTATTGACCAATCAGATTTCAGATTTATTTTTCTTAGGATCTTCGATTATTTGTCATGAAATGACATTGATAGATGAATGCTATGTTGCCTTTGATTAATTATTTGACAAAAAGTGGGATTAATAAATGAAACCTATTCCACCGCGAAATTAATCTTTACGACAGGGTAATTAGGCACATGGCAACCATCTGTAAACAAAACCTCAAATTTATTTTGAAGACAAAAGTCACAATTACAACCAGAGTATCCAACCAATTACCCAACTTTATTAAAAAAATCACCAAATCTGGTTGGTCAATACAAAAAAAACGATTATACTAAAGATTGACAGAAAAATTACAATAAATGCTTAAATTGATTGCCATTGTTCAAAATGCATGAGTTACATTTATTTATGACACTTCTAAATGCATTATGAATATGAATATGAGATATAGAATTTACAATATTAATGAAATTTTGTAGTAAAATATTGATATTGTTGTTATTTAATTTATATAAACTGTCCTTTATATAGCCCCAAAAAAAGAAGTCCAGCGGTGTTAGGTCTGGAGATCGCGGAGGCCATTTTACCGGTCCATTTGTGCCTAACCATTTTGCTCCAAAATTAACATTTAATAAATTTGTCACTTCTCTGCAATTATGGGAAGGTGCGCCGTCTTGTTGGAAATACAAATGTTTCCCTTGAACTAATGGCAAATTGTCCAAATAGTTCTCAATAATATTTTGTTCTAAAATGTCTGTATATTTCCGTTCATTCAAGTTTCCCTTGTAAATTTTGTAACACAAGATTCGGTTTCCCAGTAGAGCACACCAAACACTAAAACCGATGAGAGTTAGAATCAGCGCAATAATGGGCATTGTGCCTATTAAATATTCCCGCGGAGCTTATGTATGCCTCGTCGGTCCAAATAATGTAGTTGTAAAAGTTCGGATTTGTTAAACATTTAGCTTTGTACCAGTTACAAAATTCTAATCTTTGTTAAAAATCCTCAAGATTCAAATGGTGTCTTTTTCGAATCGTGTAAGGACGGAATTTATTTTTTTTCAGAATCCTTAAGGCACGATTTCTTGAAATTCTTAGTTCATCTTCTATTTGCCTACTTGATATTTCTGGATTTTCAATTACAGCCCCAATAACACTAAATCCAGCTTCTTCTGCGTCTAATATATTGTATTCTCTTGATCTCGTGATAGTAAAGGAACCGTGGTTGATGAGATTCGTCTTCAACCGCTGGAATATGGATTTATCGGGCTGTCTTCTCTCCGGATATCGAGTATAATATGTTTCCAATGCAATATTAGAATTACTGTTGCTTTAAATAAAGCATTCTAACATATTAAACTTTTCGTAATTTTCGTACTTCATGTTTAAACACTTAGTTTATTAATACACAACACAATACAACAAACAACTAATATAATAACAACATTGTTGTTTTTTGTTTCATGCGTAACAGGCATCATTTTATTTACAAGCCTACTGCGTTTAATGAGAAATATTCAAAATTTTATAAAAATATAATATATCTCAATAAATTGGAAATATAACATCAACATATTATATATCAATGGAAAAAGAAAAAAAATAACAAATTTATTAATAGCACAAGCCATCTAAAACTTCTATTAAAAAAATATAACTTTGGACTGTATCTCTTTTATTAATGAAGATAGAAATAATCTGTAAATTCCATTCGATAATTTAATAGTTGAAGCTGTTAATTGGTGAAATTCCATATCAACACTTTTAGTAAATAACACACTTGGCTGAGATTTCACTGTTTATTAATTGACACTGCAACAATTGTTTCGCCACACAGTGGCTTCATCAGGCAGATGTGGCGAAACAATTGTTGCAGTGTCAATCAATAAACTGTGAAATCTTAACCAAGTGTGTTATTTACTACAAGAATTCCATTCGATTCTCCTCGAAGAAGTACCTGTAGAACATACAATTCTTATCTTAATAAAATAATAGATGACTGAGATATTAATAAAAATCGAATATGGAAAATATTGAATTTTTGGCTATAACTTGGAAACAAAAGACGATAGCTAATTTCTGTTTCCAACATTGAGTTTTCCTCGAAAAAAGAGCTCAAGGATGCACCATCGATTTTTTTCTATCTCTTCTAATAACCGAGATTCCATATAGTAACATCCAATTTGGGCTACCCTGTACACGTACTTTCTAAATAGTATTAGATTTTATTAAAAAATCTCTTTTAATATTAGTTTTGAATGATTTGTTTAATGATCGTTTAATCAATATTCTCTTGAAACGAAGAATAAACATTACAAACTTGACAGCGACGCGAAAACAGTGGCAACGCAATACACATTAACGGTATTGGGTTGCCTATAGTAATTGTTTCAATTGATTTAATGTGGGTATTTGATTCCGTCTTATTCAAATTAAGGATGGTGAATGTATTTTTGAAATTTACTTTAAATCAGTGTTTAATACGCGTGGCGCATAAAGTAAAATTTCGAGTTTAGAAAAGCCTGAAAATTTGGTTTGGTCGCTCCGCGCTTCGCGCTATGCAACCAAACCAAATTTTCAGGCTTCTCTAAACTCAAAATTTTACTTCATGCTTAATCAGGGAGTGGAAATTCTTCTTAAAAATTCCAAATTGAATAAAAGCCTCTTAGATTTTACATTCTCCAGGGCACTACATATCTAGCTACGCCACTTGTTGGTTCTATAATATTATTATAGATTATTTTGGCATTTTATGATCTGTTGAAATCAAAAAAATCATAAAAACTGATTTATTATCATAACCTTATAAACTTTTATTGAATGCAATTAAAAGCACTATTATTATCACATTTTCGCGTAATCAACAAAATATAAACACTTGACCATAAACATACAAAACAGCCCAATTTGCAACTAATGTCGCCATTAAAGTTTACGACCTATCAATTTTCCTTTAGCTTAATGCCACGGAACCGAGCGGATCATTACATACGAAAAGGGGCGGTCGGAAATATACATTTTTATTGCACCTCAGGGGATAGTTATTGTGAGAATGTGGAAATTATATGTTGAATAAATCAGTTCGTAAAACGGATAAACTGCTAAATTGGAGTTTACGCAACGTGACTGAGCAGGATTGCGCTTGGTTGTGATGGATTATTCAAGGGCGGATTTGAATAGAGGTGTTTATGCGTGCGAATTTTCAATGGAGTCAATTATGGCGATTAAGTTCTGTTTGTGAAGTGAAGATGGGCTGCCTGAAATGTTGAGGGATTATTATTAAGTCCTGTTTATTAAAATTTATATCTATTAGTGGCTGAATGGCTAAATCTATGCCAATAGAACACACAAAATATATCTCGAAAACCAGTGGCGTAGCTACATATGTTTCTGAAGCATAAAAATGCTAATACATTTTTGATTTATTCATTAAAACAATTTATTTAGATTTTATTACATTTTCACGCACTCGATGTTGGTATACAGTGAATTTTTCGTTTAGGTAAACAAATTCATAAACTGTAAATTTTCCGAAATTCATTGTTTTTTAAAAGAGCTCAATTTGAAGCCTTACACAAGTGTTTTCCACTCCCAGGCTAAGCATGAAGTAAAATTTCGAGTTTAGAAAAGCCCCGTGAAAATTTGTCGAGGGTCGCGTAGCGACCCGAGACAAATTTTCTGGGCTTTTCTAAACTCGAAATTTTACTTCATGCGCCACGCGTATAAAACACTGATTTCAAGTGAGGTTCAAATATACATAAATTTCACAGTATTTTCGTGTTTTATACGCGTGGCGCATGAAGTAAAATTTCGAGTTTAGAAAAGCCCAGAAAATTTGTCTCGGGTCGCTGCGCGACCCTCGACAAATTTTCACGGGGCTTTTCTAAACTCGAAATTTTACTTCATGCTTAGCCTGGGAGTGGAAAAAACTTTTTAAAGCTTCCAAATGAACTTTAGAAAGAAAACAAGGGAAATTCAAAGATTTACAAAAAATAGGCTGAATTTACAATACGTATACTTAAAAGAAAAACTTCCTGTATGCATCGTATACATACATATCTCGATGTATACGATACAAAATTTTAGGCAAGCGTTGTTATTGAAAAGCGTTCTATTTAAAACTTCTAACAAGTGTTTCCACTCCTTGATTAAGCATGAAGTAATCCATAATGATGACATTCTTGCAGCGACGGCTCGCAGCCTAACTTCAGGGCACACCAAATTTGAGGTCGGTATCGTGCTTTATAAATAAAAGGAATTGCACAACAAAGTCACCTTTCAATAACGGATACATATTACCTTGGGTCTCTGGAATACCCTGAAGTTAGGCTGCCACCTTTTCAATTGGTTTTGGTCTTTATATCATATACAGGTAAATAATTTGGTAAAACATAGGTACAAATAAATAAATGAAAACTGCAGTTGCATAGCGTAATAAACAGGTGTGTATTACCTTCAATAAAGGTATTACAGAAATCTTATCGATTAGCAGGGACTTGTCTCTTGAAAGTTTCAATGCCAGACCGAAACATCGATAAATACATGCTTAATGATGATCCTTGACCGGATTCACGTGTAATTTGTCTTCATTATTCATAAAACAAATATATATAAAAAAGAGCTTGATGGAGAAATGTATTTAGGCCCAAACAAAATTATCTGCCTATATTTTTACTTCTTGGAAAAATAGACTTTATTGAGAATCTCAAGTAAATGAACAAAATTAAAGAATAACAATCTAAATATTGATAATGACAAGTTAAAGTGGTCAAAACTATAGTCACAATAAAATCCTCAGTTATACAAACAAAGTTTAATGCCCGTTTGCACCCCGCTCGATTTGAATCAGTGATTAGTAAATCAATGATTAGATTAATCAAGCTGCTTTGTTTGCACCGTCATCTGCTTAGTAAATCGGCAATCATAGAAAGCATTATTTATATCTTTTTCTCGTACCTTTCTGGCTGATGATGAACAAACAGAGTCCGAACATGATTTGTACTTGGATGTGAGTCCGGTTGGCGCTGCTGGGGATGTTATCGGCTGTTGTTCCGTTCCTTCTTGTTGGCTACTGCTGATTGAATCCGTGTGTGAAAACGGCCCATTCGCAGCCACCCCACCCTCCTCAGTCACCAGAACACTAGGGGTCCTACTTCTTCGGGGGTTGAAGATCGTCGGTATGTCACCGTCCCTCGTCATGATTCCTTTATACCATCTACATCTTTATACTCTCCCATTATCTGTAAACAACAAAACAATCAAATTTAGTAATTGTAACCCGATGACAAAAAATTAGTTATTGGCGAATTCAATTCTAACATTAGGTATCAGGTAACCAAATAAGTTCGTGCGGTTTTGCTATGCAGCAGAGTGCCATTATTATTTTTTAAGTTATTGATCGGTAGCACTTGTTTGTTATCTGTCATCTACTTTAGTGTGAATCCTTTTTTTATTGGATACATACTAGGTATGGGAAGTTCGAATCTTTTATGTGATTCGAAAAAACCGAATCATTCCTCAAAAGTGATTCGTTCTTTATCAATCGTTCGTAAATGAATCACGTATAATAATAATAATAATTTTGAAAGAGAAGAAAAACGAACGAAATACCTACCAAGGCACCGAAGTTTTACTTCGAACAGAGTTACGAAACTTATGACTAAAAATGCAAAATGTGAATTGTATTTAGCAACAATATCAATTAAATTTGGTTCAACAATTAATTTGATAATGTAATATCACCATTATAAAATTAATTGTTAAACCAAATTTAATTGATATTGTTGCTAAATACAATTCACATTTTGCATTTTTACTCGTAAGTTTCGTAACGCTGTTCGAAATAAAACTTCGGTGCCTTGAATTCGTCTTGCAAATATTCTGTGATTTGTCTCAAAGGTAGAGAACAAACATGAGCTGATAAAAGTACGCTGCCTTATGTGCAGTAAACAGAGAAATTCACAATAAATTTAGACTTAAAAAGAACATTACTATTACATAACAGCTGATCAGATTAAATTCAATTAATCCTCACGAATTTAAGCGAGTGATTTATAAAACGGGCCAACGCGCGACGGTCGAGTCATACAAAATACAAATGAGGGCTGGCGTAGCGGATTTGTTTCCGCAAGTTGTGAGGAATCGTTTCAACCGATTCGAGCGTACGAATTAGTCATCCGATTCGAGCAGATTCAGATTCAAACAGCATGCAAGAAACGGAGTTGAAGTTGTGCGCGGTTTCGAGCAAACGAATTAGTCATCCGATTCGGGCGGATTCAGATCGCATGTACAAAGCGGAGTTAAAATTGTGCGCGGATTCGAGCGAACGAATTAGTCATCCGATTCGGGCAGATTCGGATTCAGACCGCATGCATAAGCGGAGTTGATGTTGTGCGCGGATTCGAGCAAACTAATTACTCATCCGATTCGGGCCGATTTAGATCGTATGTAGAAAGCGGAGTTGAAGTTGTGCGCGGATTCGAGCGGACGAAATAGTCATCCGATTCGGGCAGATTCAGATTCAGGCCGCATGTACAAAGCAGAGTTGAAGTTGTGCGCGGAATCAAGCAAACGAATTAGTTATCCAATTCGCGCGGATTCAGATCGCATGTATAAATCCGAATCGGGAATACGATTCCGCTCAGCTTAAATCGTTCGGACGGTCGTCTCGAGTGAAAGAATCAGTAACGAACCAATTCTTCTTGAAATACGGAATCAGTTCATTCAAATCACCACACAGAATCGTTTTTTTTTTTGAACGAATCATTCATGAACGACCCATCTCTAATACATACATTTGGTGACAATTGTTCAATTCTTGGTTTTCAGATCGCATGTATAAATCCGAATTGGGAATACGATTCCGCTCAGCTTAAATCGTTCGGTCGGTCGTCTCGAGTGAAAGAATCAGTAACGAACCAATTCTTCTTGAAATACGGAATCAGTTCATTCAAATCAATCCGAATCCGAATCGGGAATACGATTCCGCTCAGCTTAAATCGTTCGGACGGTCGTCTCGAGTGAAAGAATCAGTAACGAACCAATTCTTCTTGAAATACGGAATCAGTTCATTCAAATCACCGCACAGAATCGTTTTTTTTTTTGAACGAATCATTCATGAACGACCCATCTCTAATACATACATTTGGTGACAATTGTTCAATTCTTGGTTTTAAATAGTTGAAAATGGCAACAATTATCACTGTAGTTCGAAGTTGTTTACTCTATGAGTACAAACTTGTTACAAAAGCTGCAGTGGAGGCGCGAAAAATATGTACCGCACTCAGAGATGATGCCGGAAGTGAATAACACAGAAGTGGTTCAAGAAATGTTCTTCCGGAGATCTCAGCTTGACCGATGCAGCACGCTCTGGGAGACCGAGGATTATTACCAACGAGGATCCTTATCAGATTGTGAAGGCAAATTCCACAATAACGGGCCAAGAGCTTGCAGAAAGGTTCAAGGTAAATAATGAAACTATTCGTTTGCACCTTCATCAGCTAGGAAAGACGTGGAAGTTAAGCAAATGGGTTGCACATATTGGAAACCATCACTGCTAACTTGTATCACTGCTAACTTGTATTGTGAACAGATTCAGCGAGTACAAACAGCACTCATCAAAAAACAGTCGTCTTTCATCAATCAAAGGAAAGGGCAGCTTGGTGGTGTAGTGGTTAGAGTGTTGTACTGCCACGCCACGGACCGGGGTTCAAATACCGGCCTAACAAGTTGTCTGCATTTATATAGGTTAGGATAAAAATGCCAAACACTCTTCTCGGATATGACGTTAAATGCATGTAGGACCCGTGTACTGCCTGGATGTTGCGTGCACGTTAAAGATCCCTACCGGTGGTTGGAACTCCCACCGGGTTCGGCAAAATTCCCGGATAGCTGTAGACCTAATCTCCGGCGTCATGATTGGCCTTAGCAGCGGAAATAGATGACGTAAAACCCAAAATAAAAAAAATAAAAAATCAAATTACAGGATAATGGCAGGCCGCATATCGTAAGAGTGACCCGGAAGAGAATGTCTGAACTTGCCTGGAAAACGTTACCACACCCTCCATATTCTTTTTTTATCTCTTGGCAACTGTTGTCGAATTCAAATTAAAGTTGGCACTAAACAAATTCAAGTTGGTACTAAGCGAATTCAAGTTGTCACTAATCGCATTCAAGTTGTATTGAATAAGTCACACCTTGATTTTTATTATTGTCAATTTGACCTTGTTTAGTGCCAACTAAAACTTGAACAGAGATAGAATCTACCATCCTAGAAATGATTTAATTAAACTTTGCCTAGTAATAAAACCAGATAATCTAGAAGATTTGAGTAAAGTCCATTGCTATATTAGTCACCTTATATCTCGATTCATTTGGCTAATATAGCAATGGACTTTACTTAAATCTTCTGGATTATTACGTTTCACGACTAGGAAAATTTCAATAAAACCATTTCTAGAATAGTGAAACGAAAACCATCTAGAAGTTTTAATTTTACCAACTTGTATCTCAAATCATTTGGCAAATGTAGCACTGGACTCTTAAAATATGTAATATGATCATTTATATTTCTTGAATAATTTTCTCACTTATCACTTGGTGAAACATTTTTAAATATTGATAATGAAGGTTTAAATTTAATTACACTTAGTTTGAGGAGATTTGGAATTCCCCAATCTTAAAATCCCTTACTACCTGACTATATATAAGCTTGTCGGTATCTTTTGTAATTCACTCCTGATAATGCTGTAAAACGCGAAACTAGTCGAGTAAATAGTAAAGTAAAAAATTGTGAAACAAACCAAGTGTAATTTAATTTAAACCATCATTATCAATATGATCATTTAGATTCAAGATGGTCAAATGGGGACTTCTACTATAAACATTTTCTCACCGAAGTTTTTCAAAGATTCGAATCTTTTAAAAACTGCAAGAGCTAAAATGTTTATTTGTGTAATAGTATTTATAAATGTACATATAGACATCAATATGTATATGGGATACGTATTGATCTATAGCCTTGACTGCGTCCTTCCGATACCATCGCAGAAGGTTTGCTGTATAAATAGATAACCAGATAAAGCGAACATCTCTATTTTCATTCACATGACGAGGGCGTCAGTCGGTTGAGCTTTTCTATAAATTAACACGTCAAAGCCGATTATTTCAGTTACGGGCAATCCAACGGAATCCCTTCAAGTATATCCCGCGGGAGATCGATAATTGCTCACTAAGCAACCTTGGAGTAACATAATCATAATCGCTTAAACACGTGTTCAGTTTTTGTATACATACATATCATGTGTTTAAATTTAATTTTGTGCATAATAATAAATTGTTAGTCATATTAGATATGTTCAGTTTTAAAAATACCACACTAACGCTATGCCATGTGTATATTGAGCTGCCTATTGCATATAACTGAGCTACACATCATTGTAGGCAACAGAATGTGCAAATATGATGTAGTATGGTTATTATAGATAACTGAATATACAAACTAGACTTGTTATAATAATAATAATAACGTTATTGCCCAAAACTTATTACAGAACAAGAAAATAATAATACGTAATTCTTATAGTTATATAAATGACATTATTGCCGGAAACTAATGCTTATTTAAGAACTAATAAATTTGATTTAAGAACAACCGCTAATACAGTAGTACAATTAATGACAAATTAAGTAAAAATATTATCAAAAATCTTATTTGCATTTCTACATACAGAGAGTTTTATGTAACACCGAACATTTTCATAACGAGAATTTTTCTTTTAAGTATACAGAAGCATACGTTGTACATTTGCCGACGCTAGGTTTATTAAATGAATTTAATTGGAAGCTTTAAACGAGCGTTTTCCACTCCCAGGCTAAGCATGAAGTAAAATTTCGAGTTTAGAAAAGCCTGAAAATTTGGTTTGGCCGCGTAGCGCGAAGCGCGGAGCGGCTAAACCAAATTTTCAGGCTTTTCTAAACTCGAAATTTTACTTCATGCGCCACCGGTACAAAACACCGATGCAATGTAAAGTTTATCGGTGTGTTTTAAACTTCGTAATATGTCAGTGTTTTGTACCGGTGGCGCATGAAGTAAAATTTCGAGTTTAGAAAAGCCTGAACATTTGGTTTGGCCGCTCCGCGCTTCGCGCTACGCGACCAAACCAAATTTTCAGGCTTTTCTAAACTCGAAATTTTACTTCATGCTTAGTCTGGGAGTGGAACACACTCATTTCAAGTTTTAAATTGATTTTTTTTAACAAGTATCTAAAGATTTACGACATATACGGTGTAACTGTCACATGTATACTTAAAAGAAAAACTCTCTGTGTGTACAAGTTGAGGCATTAATTGCGATTGATTGGCTACAATTTCTAATGGTCATATAGGCAACCCAATTTACACATAACTTAAAAAATGAAGGTGTCAAATTGTATTGGATGAACATGTTCGGTGTTACATAAAACTCTCTGTATGCTGTGGACAGGGGATTTTCGCAGAGCTATGGTCAGTATAGACAATTTAATTTACACACAACCTCATTTTGATATGGTTAGTATACACAACTGTATATTCCCCGCTGAGCAAAAAACAAACACATAATGTTTTATCAATATCGTAACAACATTAAACGTTGTTTTAATGTTGATGAAACATAACTTAAATGTGTTTTCGCCTGAACACACACACATCCGCTTCGCTACGCGACCTAACCAAATTAGCAGGCCTTTCTAAACTCGAAATTTTACTTCATGCTTAGTCTGGGAGTGGAGACACTCGTTCAAATCATTCAATTAAACCCTCTTGCAAAATCGTAGGATGCTTGAAAATGTACAGCGTATACAAACCCAATTTCTAAAATTAGTAAAACTCGTAGGTATGCAGGGAGTTTTTCTTTTACGTGTACCCTTAAAAGCAAAACTCCCTGCATACCTACGAGTTTTACTAATTTTAGAAATTGGGTTTTTATTAACAATATTTGAAACGTTTTTGCGTTGAATTTGATTTTATTTTTCCATCACATTAACAGTCCACACGCAATTTTGCGCTTTGAATTAATCCATTAGTCGGTATACACACACTACTAATTAGTGTTCAATGGGGATGATTTATTGGTGCGCTTTTTGCGAGCTAATGAAGTTTAATTGGGTTTTATGCTGTAATAAACATTCATTTCGTATTTCATTTTGAATAGAATCTAGATTTTGTGCGAGATTACATCGATTCAAGAGTAAAACTCATTGAATATACAATCAATCAATAATACTTAATGACTTTTACCTTTATAATGATGATATTACACATTAAACATGTAACTTACACATAAGAAAGTTTACACTGATGTAATGACAGTGGCAACCCAATTAACATTAACGGTTTGGGTTGCCTATAATTATTATTTTAAACAATTGGTTTAATGTGGGTACCTGATTCTGTGTTATTCTAATTAAAAATGATGTATGTGTTTTTGAACTTCACTCAAAATCGGTGTTTTATATGACTGGCGCATAAAGGAAAATTTTGAGTTTAGAAAAGTCTGGAGTTTTGGATTCACGCAGAGCCAAATTCAAATTTACAGGCTTTTCGATATTTTACTTCATGCCTAACCCATTAAGCGCCATTGATGCGTACACGCAACATTATTAATTTTTTGTTTGGTAAATTACTTAATAAGTTAATTTGATATATTATATTGTTTGGCCTGACTTAAAAATGTATAAAGAAAAATGTAAATATTTTGTTATATAATTATTTCGATTATTACTCGTTTAATAAAAATAATGTCAGTGTATTTCAAACTTCATAATATTTCAGTGATTTATACGCGTGGCGCATAAAGTAAAATTTCGAGTTTAGAAAAACCTGAAAATTTGGTTTGGCGCGAAGCGCGGAGCGGCCAAACCAAATTTTCAGGCTTTTCTAAACTCGAAATTTTACTTCATGCGCCACTGGCACAAGACACTGACATATTACGAACTTTAAAACAGTTTTAAACTTTAGATTGAATCAGTGTTTTGTACCGGTGGCGCATGAAGTAAAATTTCGAGTTTAGAAAAGCCTGAAAATTTGGTTTGACCGCTCCGCGCTTCGCGCTACGCGACCAAACCAAATTTTCAAGCTTTTCTAAACTCGAAATTTTACTTCATGTTTAGTCTGGGAGTGTAAACTCATTCTAAACTCCATATTGCACGTTTTTATATAAAATCGACGAATGACTGAAAATGTAGAGCGTATAAATTATGTACAGAGAGTTTTATGTAACACCGAACATTTTCTTAACGAGAATTTTTCTTTGAAGTATCCATATTCATACGTTGCATATTTTCTGATGCTCGGTTTATTAGAATAATTCAATTTGAAGCTATAAGCGAGTGTTTTCCACTCCCAGGCTAAGCATGAAGTAAAATTTCGAGTTTAGAAAAGCCTGAAAATTTGGTTTGGTCGCGTAGCGCGAAGCGCGGAGCGGCCAAACCAAATTTTAAGGCTTTTCTAAACTCGAAATTTTACTTCATGCGCCACCGGTACAAAACACTGATTCAATCTAAAGTTTAAAACTGTTTTAAAGTTCGTAATATGTCAGTGTCTTGTGCCAGTGGCGCATGAAGTAAAATTTCGAGTTTAGAAAAGCCTGAAAATTTAGTTTGGCCGCTCCGCGCTTCGCACTACGCGACCAAACCAAATTTTCAGGCTTTTCTAAACTCGAAATTTTACTTCATGCTTAGCCTGGGAGTGGAAAACACTCGCTTAAAGCTTCAAATTAAATTCTTTTAATAAACCGAGCATCGAAAAATGTGCACGTATGCATATGGATACTTAAAAACAACATTCTCGTTATGAAAATGTTCGGCGTTACATAAAACTCTCTGTATATTTAAAAAGAAAAATTTACAGTATGTAATACAATAAGTCATTCATAGAAATCATAAAAAAGAAGTGCAGAATTTTACCTAAAATCAACTTTTAGAGTTACCTCTATAATTGCTCGGCCGTTAATAGGTTAATCAAGGGGTGGTAACCTTTGTTAAAGGTAAATCACTAAATGCTATTAAATATATTAATTAATAAGTAATGACTTTTATTTCAAACTTTTATCCTTAAATCATATTTTTAATTACCCGCAAATTATCTGTTTTGAATCAGGAATTTATCTAATTTTTTTTTAATTGAAAAAGTTGGTACATTTAATGCATTAAGCGCCATTGATGCAATAACACAACATTATTAACTTAAAACAACTAGTTATATTACATGTGATAAGTTAGTAAGTCCGTCAGTTAGTCTCATGATGAAATAATGAAATGAATCGATGGATGGTAGTGATATTGATGTAAAAATATAAAATTTAAATTTTTGCCACTGCTTCTACCTTAGGGTACTTCGTAATAAATATTTCCACTAAAACGTTTTATTGAAAAGGGGATTATAATTACAAATTGATGTAATCACTTTTCCAATAATTATAATTACAAAGTAATGTATTACTTTTCCTAAAGTTATAATTACAAAGTAATGCATTGCTTTTCCAATAATTATAATTACGAAGTAATGCATTACTTTTCTAGTTATTATAGTTATAAAGTAATGCATTACTTTTCCCATAATTATAATTACAAAGTAATCATAACGGCAAATGTAATGTAGTTACATTTTGCCCATCACTGCTTAAAACACGACACAAACCGACATTAATAAGTTAACTTTTCACTGAGCAAAAAACAAACAAATAACGTTATATCAACATAATAGCAACATTAAACGTTGTTTTAATGTTAATGAAACATTACTTAGTTGTTTTGAACAAGTTTCTCATCTGGTTCTGGTTCTGGTGCAAAGGGGAATGTGCAGTTCTGCACTGCACTTAGGCCTCATTAGGCCCATTGTGCCACCTCCCGTAGATCACCCATCCTCAGTTTAGCCAGCCCACCTTGTTTAGGTATTCTAGCATAGATGAGGTGGGTAGATCTCTTATTCAGGCCATCTATCACCCAATATGGATTCCCTGATTGACGATAGTGCCGGGCATTCACAAAGAAAATACCATGCAGTCTCGTCTTCCATGCTGCAACCTCTACAAGATGGGGAGTCAACTATCCCCATCCTATAGAGGTGCCCGTTTAGTCCACAGTGACCAGTAAGGATGGCAGTTAAGCGCCTTAGATTCCCTCTAGCCATCTGCAGGTACCGTTTCGCTGATCTCTCATTGGGATACACAAGTGTTTCCTTAGAGAGCTTGCAGCCCTCGATATCATCCCAACGCATCCTGAATTTTCCAGGGCATTGGTTTGTAACATGTTACACAGGGAGAGAGGAGCTAACCGTACTAGCGGCTCCGGTGAGAGTAGATTCATCCCAGCCGCAGCTCTTGCCAGCGCGTCAGCTCTTCCATTACCTGTGTCTGTATCATGCCCTTTCACCCAGCAGACTTCAATGTTGTTGTGCATTGCTGCCTGTCTGAGTTAACCGTGGCACTCTATTTCGGTCTCTGACGAAGCATAGGCTTTCTGCAGAGACAGAATCGCTTGCCTGCTATCCGTTAAGATTAGTATGGCTACATTTGTCACCTTGCGGTTTATGATGTACTCAGCCGCAAGTGTTATTCCCATCAGCTCCAGTTGCGTGATGGTTCCATGAATTTCCATCGGAACCTTTGCTTGGATTTTTAGGGTTTTAGAGAAAACTCCAAGGCCCGATCCTTCTCTCCTTTTAGATCCATCTGTGTAGATCCTTATAGCAGACTCTCATCCGCTTAGTGGGTTGAACAGTAACGTTGTAGGGTGTGTTCCGTATTAGTGTTGGTACACAGCAGTCATTAACAGCCTCTAAAAGAGGTATATCTCTACAGACATTCCTCCAGAGGTGACCTCTAACTTCCCCACAGCTGTTACTGTTCCAAATCCCACTGCACTGAAGGCGAAGTATAGTCGCCATGGCCTCCTTCTCCACGTGAAGTGGAGTTTCTCATCTTTCACGTGGTGAAACATATTTAACTATGATTTAATCAAGAAAACACTTAAATTTCTTACTTAGTTGTGTTTACTCAGTGGGTTTATATATTATTTTTAAAACCAATGACATATACAAAAATAAAACAAAAAGATATAATTACGATAACGTAAACACACAATTTCTGTATCATGCGAGCATACGAGGGTATTGAACCTGAAATTGCAACCCTCGTGAAAAATAACGATTCTAGACTTATTAATGATAACACATTCTATAAAATTATGATGAAGTGCACGAGGGACATTATACCAAGCGAGTACAATATTATTTTCCATCGATTTTCCTTCCTCTTCCGTGACTTTACTTTTTATTTACACCACTTTACTGGCGAAATTACAGGTGAGCTCGTGAGATTTATTCAAATCGTTCTGGATTTAAAATAATGGGTTAGTAAAGTCAACTTAATTTTCTTTTTATGAGAATATTTAATTTGCGGAAAAAGTCTTTTTGTTTACAGTAAATATATTATGTGTTGTATGAAATGGAACACAGATCGTTTTCCTAGGGCTTATAAAAAGTATGGGCTGGCAGTGGTATTCGTGGATAAAATCAATTCCTAAAAATAACTCGGGGTTATCGAACAGCTACTAAATTATTGCAAATTATGTCCTTAATTATAACTTGAGTGATGGAAATTATTTTCGACTTAATGAACATGTAATTAATATGTAATAAAAATCTGCTCTGGAAAAATGAAACTCAATTTAATATACAAGGAGTTTTTCCTTTAAGTATACATACCAGAGCTGGGACGAATCCTCATAAAAAGGATTCGAATCACGAATCCGAATTACCTAACATGATTCGAATCACGAATACTCTAACAAAGGATTCGTAAGAGATAAATATGATTGGAATCAAAGATTTAAATCCTGTTTTTTCGAATCACGAATACAAATCCTTTGAAAATAAATTTGATTTTATTATTTTTTTGCAACCATTAATATACCGAGTGTCATAAAATGGATTCGAATCACGAATCCGAATTACCTAATATGATTCGAATCACGAATACTCTAACAAAGGATTCGTAAGAGATAAATATGATTGGAATCAAAGATTTAAATCCTGTTTTTTCGAATCACGAATACAAATCCTTTGAAAATAAATTTGATTTTATTATTTTTTTGCAACCATTAATATACCGAGTGTCTGGGATAAGGGGCGAACATAGGAATTCCCAGACACTCGGTATAAATGTCGTTACTAGTTGTTTTAACAAACATATTCAAAACCTAATTATTTATTATTAACACTGAACATCGTTGATAACAGACTAAATATCTGATTCCCTGTTACTCTGAATAAAGATGTATTTGTGTGCTTCTGAACTTCACTTCAATTCAGTGGTTTGTACGCGTGGCGCATGAAGTAAAATTTCGAGTTTAGAAAAGCCCGAAAATTTGTCTCGGGTCGCTGCGCGACCCTCGACAAATTTTCACGGGGCTTTTCTAAACTCGAAATTTTACTTCATGCTTAGCCTGGGAGTGGAAACGCTCGTTCAAAACTTCAAATTGAACTCTATTATAAAATCGACGAATGCTTGAAAATTACGTAAATGAAAAATTCACTGAATATCATTAAAACCAGGAAAATCAGAGAAAAGTCATGGAATTATATTCATATTGACCAAAACATTAACAAAAAAAATATGATGTTATTAAATTTATAAAATTAACTTAAATATTAACAAAAACAATGAAAACAATTTAACAAAATGAGGGTTTCTCACAGAAGAAAGTTATATTAAAATGCCAAGGAAAAAAATAAGGGAAATGTTGGAAAAATTTAACAATTCATATTGTGGCTAGCTTGTCAGTTTTACTTTAAATAATATTAAACAAAATTTTAAAAACTAGATTATTATCTATAAAAACATTTTCAGTCATTTAATGTTCTTCCACTCCCAGACTAAGCATGAAGTAAAATTTCGTGTTTAGAAAAGCCCCGTGAACATTTGTCGAGGGTCGCGCAGCGACCCGAGACAAATTTTCGGGCTTTTCTAAACTCGAAATTTTACTTCATGCGCCACGCGTACAAAACACTGATTTGAAATGAAGTTCAGAAACACACAAATACATCTTTAATCAGAGTAACAGGGAATCAGATATTTAGTCTGTTACTCAAATTTGTCGAGGGTCGCGCAGCGACCCGAGACAAATTTTGTGGGCTTTTCTAAACTCGAAATTTTACTTTATGCGCCACGCTTATACGGGGCTTTCATTAATTCCCGAACCCCACGTGACTAAATTTAAAATTGCCGCGTAAATTATTGTATTAGTACGTTGGAGGCTTTGAAAAAAGTAATCAAACGTTACTAAAGTCAAATTTGACGTAAACGTTTATGCGCGGTGCATCGTTAAACCAATCTTTGAGATCTTACAAGATTCGCCCGGAATTTTCAGGTAAGCAAAAATTGTTTAATTATTCTGAAACATTGAGTTTTATTTCTATTTATTTTGCAGAGTCAATTTGCTAGGATAAGCAAATACTGCGAAAATCGTATTTAGAACGAAAAAATTAATAAAAATTAGTTACATTTTTGAAGATGAGCCTATTTTTTAATCATTTTAAATATAATATTTTCAGTCGTCATAAAAATACGCCGGCGAATAAATATTTTTAAATCTAGGGAATTTTTGTGTGAGCCATACCACCTTGTACATTTGGTTGCCTATTATTTTTGGTCACGTGGGGTTCGGGAATTAATGAAAGCCCGGTATAACAGTGATTTAACGAGAAATTGTGTGAGCCATACCACCTTGTACATTTGGTTGCCTATTATTTTTGGTCACGTGGGGTTCGGGAATTAATGAAAGCCCGGTATAACAGTGATTTAACGAGAAATTTAAAAACACACAAAAGACATTTTTTATGTTAATCCTCACAATTTACTCGAAAAATTTTTGACAATTCAAATCCTTTTGTAAGTAAAAAAAAAGACCTTTATTGGCATAATCTCCACACCTTTACAATTAATTACACATTTACATTTGATTACCTCACCCACATTCCCGTATCCCTCTTACCCTCCCTTCTCTTTTCCCTCTCCCTCCCCAGCTTTTCCAACGTCCTTACCTCGCTCCCATCCTCCCTCATCCACTCCACTACCCTTGTATTCCCTTTCGCTCCCAGCCACTCCTCTTTCACCCCATCACATTCCTCCGCCAAGTGTCCCCACGTATCCTTCCCCTGTCCACACAACACACACCTTCCATATTCTTCCCCCATCCATAATTTCCTTCCTCTCTCCTCCGATCCACACCTCGCCCTTGCCACAATCACCCTATCATAAATATTCGAATCCTTTTATAAATATTCGAATCCTTCTATAAATATTCGAATCCTTTTATAAGGATTCGAATTACCCATATTTGGATTCGAATACGAATCCTCTTAAAATGATGTGTCAAATCCGGATCACGAATCCAGTTGAACTAAAGTATTCGAATGCCTCTTTTAAATCCTCTAAAACTATTCGAATCCAGGATTCGAATCCTGAATGATTCGAATCCTGCCCAGCTCTGGTACATACATATTCTGATGTACACTTTGTAAATTTTCAGGCATTCGTTGTTTTTGAAAAGCGTTCCATTTGAAACTTCTAACAAGTGTTTCCACTAAATGATTAAGCATTAAGCAAAATTTCGAGTTTAGATAAATCTGAAAATTTGGTTTGGTCGCTCCGCAAAGTCAAGTCAAGTCAAGAATCACCCTGTATACATTTTTTAAATATGTGTGTTTTGAATGAAATTTTAAACGACTTCGAAAATATTAGTTGCCCCGGGCTTCGCATTTTCCCTGAAAGGTTCTGATCATACTATTTTATGAAACTAATTTTCTAGGTCGAAGTTTTAGAACACTATGCTCTTTTCTCTTTCTCTTTCTCTCTCTCTCTCTCTCTCTCTCTCTCTCTTTCTCGGTTACATTAGGCAATTAACATGCTAATACACAGCGTGATCTTTTTAAGCTAGAATTTAAGAATTTCTTCGCGTGCCCAATTGAAATCCAGATTAGCCATTTTCGTATTTCCTAATCTGGCTTTATTATTACAGCCCTAGGCTTAATTAATAAATGCCGTGATGTAACACCATCAAAATATTTATAAAAATAAAATAAGTTCAACGCGAAATAAGGAAAAAAATGTACTACATATAAAATATATTTATCTGTTTTGTTTGTAAGCCTAAACATATGTTTAAGCTAACAAGCAAAACTGATAATCCTGTTATTATTATTGTTATATTATAATAATACTATTATTAATGTTATTATATTAATAATAGTATTAATAATAATATATACAATTACGAAAATGTTTTTCATAATTTTATATATTATGTTTAAAGTGTGTAAACTATAAGAAGCGTAAGCTTAACAGAAATGGAAGAAACATATTATTTACACAGAAAAACAATTGCCTTTTTTTTGACTGTTGCCTGGCCTTGGGAACTTGCCCATTAGCCATCTATATATTTTTGTATCAATTAATTTATTACAATTTACAATTTGTAGTATTTAACTATTCATTCGGACAATCACACACTACACTACACTACACCCATTTTTGAAATAAAGTCTCCCCGTGCACGGGAATCGAACCCGAATTTGTGGCTCGCCGAGCGATACAGCCCGGCGACGTTACCGCTCGGCCACCACCTGCCCAACAATTGCCTTCTTTGCTTTTGAACTCAGATATTAATGACTTGTGCTTATTTTCCGTCGTTGGACTAATCTCAACTATTGATATTATTGACATTATTTTCAAACACAGAACCCATTCCTTTTTTAAATGTATAAAATTGTCCAATATATTGATCAACTACTTTCGAAACCTTGTAAATCCCGGTTTTTCGAAAATGTTTCCTTGTAAGTCAGAAATTATTGATTTACCAGTATTTGTATAAGCCATCTACTCAAAATACTTATTAAATACACTCATGATGAAGTTATACATACCTTAAAGGGAAATCAGAAGGATTACGCAGCTTATATAATAATTAATTAGTATTTTGTGTCTCCTCCAAAATTTGATATTTAAGACTTACAAGGTTTCGAAAGTAGTTGATTGATATATAACAGAGCTGGGCAGGATTCGAATCATTCAGGATTCAAATCCTGGATTCGAATCCTTTTGGATGATTCAAAAGAGGCATTCGAATACTTTAGTTCAACTGGATACGTGATCCGGATTCGTTACATTTTTTTAAGAGGATTCGTATTCGAATCCAGTTGTAGGTGATTCGAATCCTTATAAAAGGATTCGAATATTTATGAAAGGATTCGAATATTTGTAAAAGGATTCGAATATTAATTAAAGGATTCGAATACTTACAAAAGAATTTGAATCGTCAAAAATAATTCGAATTGTGAGGATTACCATGAAAAATGTCTTTTGTGTGTTTTTAAATTTCTCGTTAAATCACTGTTTTATACGCGTGGCGCATGAAGTAAAATTTCGAGTTTAGAAAAGCCCAGAAAATTTGTCTCGGGTCGCTGCGCGACCCTCGACAAATTTTCACGGGGCTTTTCTAAACTCGAAATTTTACTTC
Organism: Philonthus cognatus; assembly: GCA_932526585.2. Taxonomy (NCBI): domain Eukaryota; kingdom Metazoa; phylum Arthropoda; class Insecta; order Coleoptera; family Staphylinidae; genus Philonthus; species Philonthus cognatus. The sequence goes on along the minus strand of OW052247.1, from coordinate 47,263,040 downwards.
ATGCTTAGTCTGGGAGTGGAAACGCTCGGTCGAAACTTCAAACTGAATGCTTTGATAAAAACATTAAATGACTGAAAATGTTTTTGAAGATTATCATCTAGTATTCAAAATTTTGTTTAATATTATTTGAAGTAAAACTGACAAGGTAGCCACAATTTGAAATGTTAAATTTTTGAGACATTTCCCTGATTCAAGATTTTTTTTCCTGGTCTTTTAATATAACTTTCTTCTGTGGAAAATCCCTATTTTGTTAAATTTTTTTCATTGTTTTTGTCAATATTTAAGTTAATTTTATAAATTTTTACTTGTTTTGTAATTTGCCTGCTGATTTTGAAAAATTGAATAATATCATATGGCTTTTTATAGTGATTTGGTCAATTTAAATATAATTAAATTTTCTCTGCTTTTCCCGGTTTTAATAATATTCAGTGAATTTTTTATTCACGTAATTTTCAGGCATTCATCGATTTAATAATAGAGTTCAATTTGAAGTTTTGAACTGGTGTTTCCACTCCCAGGCTAAGCATGTAGTAAAATTTCGAGTTTAGAAAAGCCCCGTGAAAATTTGTCTCGGGTCGCGCAGCGACCCGAGACAAATTTTCGGGCTTTTCTAAACTCGAAATTTTACTTCATGCGTCACACGTACAAAACACTGATTTGAAGTGAAGCTCAGAAACACACAAATACAAATAGAGTTCAATTTGAAGTTTTGAACGGGTGTTTCCACTCCCAGGCTAAGCATGAAATACAATTTCGAGTTTAGAAAAGCCCCGTAAAAATTTGTCTCGGGTCGCTGCGCGACTCCCAGGCTAAGCATGTAGTAAAATTTCGAGTTTAGAAAAGCCCCGTGAAAATTTGTCTCGGGTCGCGCAGCGACCCGAGACAAATTTTTGGGCTTTTCTAAACTCGAAATTTTACTTCATGCGCCACACGTACAAAACACTGATTTGAAGTGAAGTTTAGAAACACACAAATACGAATAGAGTTCAATTTGAAGTTTTGAACGGGTGTTTCCACTCCCAGGCTAAGCATGAAGTAAAATTTCGAGTTTAGAAAAGCCCCGTGAAAATTTGTCGAGGGTCGCGCAGCGACCCGAGACAAATTTTCGGGCTTTTCTAAACTCGAAATTTTACTTCATGCGCCACACGTACAAAACACTGATTCGAAGTGAAGTTCAGAAACACACAAATACGAATAGAGTTCAATTTGAAGTTTTGAACGGGTGTTTCCACTCCCAGGCTAAGCATGAAGTAAAATTTCGAGTTTAGAAAAGCCCCGTGAAAATTTTCGGGCTTTTCTAAACTCGAAATTTTACTTCATGCGCCACACGTACAAAACACTGATTTGAAGTGAAGTTCAGAAACACACAAATACATCTTTAATCAGAGCAACAGGGAATCAGATATTTAATCTGTTATCAACGATGTTCAGTTTTAATAATAAATAATTAGGTTTTGAATATTTCTGTTAAAACAACTGGTAACGATATTTATATATTGATGGTTGCAAAAAAATAATAAAATCAAATTTATTCTTAAAGGATTTGTATTCGTGATTCGATAAAACAGGATTCGAATCTTTGATTCGAATCATATTTATCTCTCACGAATCCTTTATTCGAGTATTCGTGATTCGAATCATATTAGGTGATTAGAATTCGTGATTCGAATCTTTTTTATGAGGATTCGTCCCAGCTCTGATATATAGAGTGGTATTTAAAATGAGTAAATAAAATCTGTATTTCTGGGCCCGTATTCACAGTACCAATGTAATTTGTCATCAGTGAGAAGTTGCACTAAAATGCCGTCATTTTGGGAAGAATTTACCCAACCGTTTGGAGTAAAATGACGTCATTTCAGTGCAACTTCTCACCGATGATAAAATTGCATCGGTACTGTGAATACAGGCCCTGGATATGAATTTATTTATTCTTTTATAGCCGAAACGTCGCTATGATCCATTTTCAGTAAACAACAAAAAAACTAACAAAATATTATATAAGAATGTTTTTTTTTTTTATTGGGTCTTGGCTTTTGCCTGGCCTTGGGAACTTGCCCATTAGCCAACATCATTTTATTTATATTTGTATTTGTTTTTATTTCTTTAACTTAATGCTAATTACCTATAACTATATATTTGGACGTCACAACACATTCACACACACCCATGGACTCCGGGACGAATATTTTTCGTTAGAAAAATTACTCGCCCCGGCTGGGAATCGAACCCAGATCACCGCCGTGAACGATTGGCGAAACCAGCGGCTCAACCGCTTGGCCACGGCGGGCCCTATATAACAATGTTTAAATACATAAATAATTTCAAATGTAAAGGTTATTACGGTTCAGCTCCGGTTTTCGTTCCGATAAAAATAACATTTTCTTTTTTTCCGACACGAAAACGGTTGGGAGTTATTCGATTTTTTTTCTCGTGCAAGATAAAACGTATCCCGAAAGTAATATTCGTTTTTAGAACAACACTCATTATTAATACACAAGCGTACTCATTTCAAAAGTTCAAAGTTGATACGGAAAGAGCGGCGAGAGAAAAGGGGAAACCACGCGCCTGTCAATAATTAATGCAAAACGCCGCTATTTCCTTTTAAAAATTACCCATTTTTATTTGCGAATGCTGAAAGTTTTATGCAATCGATACCGGCCCATGAATTATTCATTATTTTTCACAACGACCTTGCACAGGGGAAAAATTTATGAGTGGCTAATGTGATAAGTATTTTCTCCATGTTGGCGTAATTTTACGGCTGATAAATTAAACGCTGGTACGCTATTAAGCTTTGATTAATTATTTTCTAAGAATAATTTCAGAAACCTTCGACTTGTGTAATAATATGAAGGAACAAAAATGTATTTTTCTAAATATTCGTTATCTATAATTACATTCCCACTGAGCATAAAACAAACAAATAACGTTATGTCAACATTGTAGTAACATTAAACGTTGTTTTAATGTTGATGGAACATTACTTAAATGTGTTTGCTCGGTGGGTTGTGACTAATAATTATTTATTAAATTAAGTTTAAAATATTTAATGTACATTTAATATGTAGAAATACATTTTATGAATGCTACTAATGCTAATAAACATTTGTAAAATCAAACATAAGTAATATACTATGAACTTCAGGATATTTCAGTGTTTTGTGCGCGTGGCGCATGAAGTAAAATTTCGAGTTTAGAAAAGCCTGAAAATTTGGTTTGGCCGCTCCGCGCTTCGCGCTACGCGATCAAACCAAATTTTCAGGCTTTTCTAAACTCGAAATTTTACTTCATGCTTAATCTAGGAGTGGAGAGTCTCGCTAGAAGCTTCCTATTAATAGTTTTTATAAAAATAACCGAATGCCTAAAAAATGTACAGTGTATACATCGGGATATGTATACTTATAAGAAAAATTGCCTGTATGTTGGTTTCTTACAAATAAAGATTTTATGTGATGTCATAAATGATATAGCCAACATGGTCAAGAAAGTCAATATGGTTAATAATGTGAAAATATTCAATACAATTACTTACTTATGGTTATAGTTAAATAAATAAATAAATAAATCGTTTATTGACGGGATTATCCCCAATTTCAAAATTAAATACATAAAATGTACAAGTAATATCACCTCTAACTAACTAAACAATTAAAAATAATACTACAAATCAATAAGTCAGATCAACATAAAACAAATTTGTTTGAATATAAATGCCCATAATTAAAATTATAATAAACATAACAAAAATTACGAAAATTAATTCAACTAAATCAATAATTTTAAATTTCGTTTAAATAAACTAAATTCGCTACCAATTAAATTAAAACGTGAATCATTATTAAGCTGATTAGAAGTTCTTAATAGTCTAATAAGCGGACTATTAAAAGTATAATTAGTTTTATTAATGCCAAGCTTAAATAATGCAAAATTCCTAAATTTTGTACAATAAGGATTCACATTGAAATTGACCAAACCTAGAAGCTCCGAACATTGTATATTTCCTGAGAGTAATTTGTGGAAGAAACATAGCTCTAATTCAAGTCTTCGAGACTGTAATGTCTTGAGATTTAAATCATTTAAGATTAAGTAATAATTGCTGGGATCAATGAAACCTAATTTGAACGAAATCATTTTTATAAATTTTTGTTGCACACATTCAATTTCTGAAATTTGAGTAACGTAAGAGGGGGACCAGACAATACTACCATATTCTAATTGTGACCTTACCAACGAGCAATATAAAATTTTAATAGTTGATACATTAAACATATAGCTATTTCTGAAGATGAATCCTAGCATTCTCATAGCTTTCCAAATGATTATTGTGTTCTCTAAAATTTAGCTTTGAATCAAAAACAATCCCTAAATCTTTAATACTACCAACCTCGTCCAAACTTAACCCTTTCATATAGTATGTGCAGTTTAAATTGGTATTTCTTCTAGAAAATACTATATGTTTACATTTATTTATATTAAGGTCGAGATCATTACGTTTACACCAATCAATCAAGGTGTTAATATTGTTCTGAATTATAATCTGATCTTCCTGACAGACAATACGTTTATATAGTTTAAGGTCGTCTGCAAAAAACAAATATTTACAGTCTTTAAACAGGTTGCTCAGATCATTAATAAATAGCAGGAAAATAATAGGCCCACAGTGCGTGCCCTGGGGGACACCAGAATAAACTGGTATAAATTTAGACGTAATGTTACCTATTCGCACTGACTGAGACCTGCCTGTTAAACATAAGTCGATCCACTTAACAACATTTGCGTGAAATTCTAATCCACTGAGTTTATCAGTTAAATGACGATGATTGACTCTATCGAATGCTTTGGAGAAGTCTGTGTAAATAGCATCAACTTGATAGCCTGCCTCAAAAGCATCTAGAAGATATGATTGATAAACCAATAAATTAGTTACTGTTGAGCGACCTGTATAAAAGCCATGCTGTTCAGGAATAATAACATTTTTTAACATCTACATTATTTGGTTAGAAACCAATTTATCGAGCATTTTTGGAAGTACCGACTGAAGTGCCACACCTCTATAGTTACTAATCTCATCCTTCTTACCAGACTTGTACACAGGCATTATAAAACTATGCTTCCACATTTCAGGAAATATACCAAGTGATAACGATCTTTCGAAAATTAAATAAATAGGTTTGGTTAATGTGCAGACACATTTACTAAAAAAGTCACCAACAATTCCATCAGGCCCACTGCTATAATTATTATGCAAAGAAAATAATTCATTAAAAATGTCAATTTCACTAATAGAAAATAATTCACAGCTGGCACTTGAACTACACTTAAATGACGATAACCCACCAGATGTTGTTCCAGGTTTTTTATAATTTGAAGCAAAACTGTCAGCAAATGAATCAACTATATCCTTAAGGGTATTGAGAGTATTGCCATTCGACAACATTGTCTTTGGGTAACCTGCTTCCTTCTTTAGATTGTGGGTATGTCGCCAGAATAAAAATAAATAAAAAAAAATTAGTTCTGTTATTAGAGTCAAATGACAGTATTTCCTGTATTTCCATCGAAATTACATTATTAATTTAACTTTTTTTGTATATAACAAGATTTTTGACTTTAATGTATTGACATTTTTAACATGAAGGATCCTATTTTATCGTAAAAATGTTAATGCGTTAAAGTGAAACCTTCAATCATATTTATTGACACGTAATAAAGTAATTTGACTTTTATATCTTTATTATAGTGAAATAATTTGCCATTTATAACACAAATTGAATTTTTTTACACAAATTGATATTTTTAATGTAATTTTTGAGTATTGACAAACATTGTCATTCTGTTTTAAAAATATCAAATTATGCTAAAAACAATTTATGGGAATGAAAGGGTCATTTTTTTATTGGTATAATTTGATATTTCAACGTGGAGAGCAATTTAGCACAATTTATTCGATTAATATTTTAGGTTAGGTTAGATCCTGGGTCTCCAAACTATTTTCTTCGCGGGCCACAAATACAATTCTACATAATAAAGTCGGCCAAGATCCGATTAATTTTATAAAATTATGAAAAATTTAAGGAACAATTGTTACAATATTTCAAAATATAACATTTACAAAAAAAATTACAAACAATCGCGGGCCGGATTCATGCAAGTCGCGGGCCGGATTTGGCCCGCGGGCCGTAGTTTGGAGACCACAGGGTTAGATGACAAGTTGTGAAGATTGTTACAATTAATTTTAAGCCCGCTAAGTTTAACGAACGAAACGTCACGACATTTTGACATAATTTAATGAGAATAGTTCGAATTAAAAACTATAGTATGTTCAAATAAAAAAAACCTCTAGAGTGCCATGGAAAAAAATATAGGCAACTCTGAAATTATATATTAAAATTATTATGTCTGACCTTTTATATGTCAATTCCCAAAGTGCGTAGCCAACTTAAATTTAAAAAAAATATGAAATCATGGCACTGTAGAGGTTTTTTTTTTTATTGAATATATGATATTTTAATTTGAGAAAATAAGCTTACGCTTCTTATAGTTTGCACACTTTAAACATAATATACAAAAACACGAATAGTAATTTTGTATATTATAATTTTTTGAGCTTGATTATTTTGACAATACGACATTAAATTACTGCATCAATTGTTTTTTGACCACTTAGACTTTTGAATGTGATACTGTTTCATCAATCAATAACTATTTGAACATTTTTATTGTAAGTTTCGTAGTCGACTGTATTTTAACTGTTATGGCATTTTGACGTTAAGTCCTTTAATCGACTGTGAATGATCGTTTGACGTCTGACATAAAAAACAACTGCTTCCTCCTAACCTTGTACTAAAATTGACATTTTGTTTTGACGTTGTAAAACATTATCCGCCAATAAAACAATAATCAGAGTATTATGTCAATTATCGATTGTTTTAATGCTAAAACGAGAGTTTTCCACTCCCAGACGAAGCATGAAGTACAATTTCGAGTTTAAAAAAGCCTGAAGAATTTGGATAGGTCACGTAGCGAAGCGGAGCGACCTATCCAAATTAGGCTTTTCTAAACTCGAAATTTTACTTCATGCGCCACGCGCATAAAACACGGACATTAAGTAAAATCTTTAACCAGTCGGTTAGAGTGAAACAAATGTAGCATGTCGATTGTCAATTGTACAAATGACGGGGAAAGTGCTATCTATAATGGACACTTCACCATTTTATTACTGACAATTTTATTACTGACCAACCTACAAAATCTTTCATGGCACTCTAGAGGTTTTATTTTATTGAACATACTATATTTTTTACACAATGGAAGATTTCATTCTGAATATGTACTTAAAAGAATTAAAATGTATAGTAATCAGAGCTGGGATGAATCCTCAAAAACAGGATTCGAATCACGAATCCGAATCACCTAATATGATTCGAATCACGAATACTCGAATAAAGGATTCGTAAGTGAAAAATATGATTCGAATCAAAGATTCGAATCCTCATTTTTGAATCACGGATACAAATCCTTTGAAAATAAATTTAAATCTATTATTTGCAATCAGTAATATTTTATTCCATCAGTTTCTATTAACAAAAATGTTCATTTACCGACTAAATATCTGATTATATAATGATTTTAATTAATGATGATATATGTGTTATTGAACTTCATTTTAAATCTGTGTTTTATACGCGTGGCGCATGAAGTAAAATTTCGAGTTTAGAAAAGCCCCGTGAAAATTTGTCTCGGGTCGCTGCGCGACCCTCGACAAATTTTCTACGCGGGGCTTTTCTAAATTCGAAATTTTACTTCAAGCTTAGTCTGGGAGTGGACAAAACTCGTTCTTAGAAGTTTCAAATTAAAGGATCACTCTAGATTACTAAGTTTATTACCATTTTACAAAGGCTACAGCTAGAAGGACCAATCATGGTCTTCGGAGACCGAAGGACTACAGGGAATCGAAGTTTATTTACAAGAAAACAACGAATATCTGAAGGTTTACAGCATGGATAGGAAAGAAAACATCCAATTTTGAAAAAATATCGAAGTTGGGGTGGTTTTCAGTGCGTTTTTAACTTCACTTTAAATCAGTGTTTTATACGCGTGGCGCATGAAGTAAAATTTCGAGTTTAGAAAAGCCCCGTGAAAATTTGTCTCGGGTCGCTGCGCGACCCTCGACAAATTTTCTACGCGGGGCTTTTCTAAACTCGAAATTTTACTTTATGCTTAGTCTAGGAGTGGATCGTCAAGATTTTCGATATTTATGTCGATTTATTCACAGTTTATTGTATTAAATGCAACTTTAATATTAAATAAATACGGTTTTTTCTAGGAATAGAATATTCACCCATTAAGAGCCGAGCAAATTATAAAGTTAACTCTAAAAGTTATTTTAGGTAAAATTTTGCATCTTTTTCTATGATTTTAATGAATGATTTATTATATTTCATACGTCGATTTTTTAAAAGAGTTAAATTTAAAATTCAAACGAGTGTTGTCCACTCCCAGGATAAGCATGAAGTAAAATTTCGAGTTTAGAAAAGCCCCGCGTAGAAAATTTGTCGAGGGTCGCGCAGCGACCCGAGACAAATTTTCGCGGGGCTTTTCTAAACTCGAAATTTTACTCCATGCGCCACGCGTAAAAAACACTGATTTAAAGTGAAGTTAAAAATGCACTGAAAACCAACCCAACTTCGATATTTTTTCAAAATTAGATCTTTTCTTTCCTATCCATGCTGTAAACCTTCAGATATTCGTTGTTTTCTTGTAAATAAACTTCGATTCCCTGTAGTCCTTCGGTCTCCGAAGACCATGGTTGGTCCTTCGAGCTGTAGCCTTTGTAAAATGGTAATAAACTTAGTAATCTACAGTGATCCTTCAATTTAAAAGTGCTAAGAACGAGTGTTGTCCACTCTAAGCATGAAGTAAAATTTCGAGTTTAGAAAAGCCCCGCGTAGAAAATTTGTCGAGGGTCGCTCAGCGACCCGAGACAAATTTTCACGGGGCTTTTCTAAACTCGAAATTTTACTTCATGCGCCACGCGTATAAAACACTGATTTCAAGTGAAGTTAAAAATATACTATTAACGTTGGATATTTTTCATGGTTAAGTAATCAAATATGCGTTCCCAAATATTTGAATTATTCGAAAATTTTGAATATTTATATCCAGATATGAATAATTTAGTGATTTAAATATTCATATTAGAATATTTAACTATTTGAATTAATCGAATTCGAATCCCAGCCTTAATTGCGATGATTCGAATTATTTAGGAGGATTTGAATCCGTGTATGAGGATTCGAATCCTTTTATAAGAATTCGAATCCTTTTATAAGGATTCGAATCATCTACATCTGGATTCGAATACGAATCCTTTTAACAAAATATAACGAATTCGGATCACGAATCCGTTTTCACTAAAGTTTAGTCGGTTTCTACGGTCTGGATTCGAATACGAATCCTTTTAAAAAAATGTAACGAATCCGGATCACGAATCCGTTTTCACTAAAGTATTCGAATACCTCTTTTGAATCCTCTAAAAGGATTCGAATCCGGGAATCAAATCCTGAATGATTCCAATCCTGCCCAGCTCTGATAGTAATATTGAAAAATCGGTTTATATTTTTCTAAATTTGAATTATAATAATATAATAAAGAATATTTATTCAGCACTTTTGCTATACATGAAAATATTCTATTACAAATTTAACTAGAAATATATATACCAGCTGTTGACTTGGCGGACGCAACATAGGAAATCCCATGTAAATTTTGAAATGTTTAAATTTTGGCTCCCCTATCTATTTTAGTAACAAAATGTATTTACCTTTTTTGTAGAGGGAACAATTCTTAATTCATTCGCGTTAACGTTCATTACTTTACGTTTCTCCAAGTTAAAATAGTTAATAATAATATCATTTATTGCCCAACAGGAGACCCATTTACAGGACAATTTTACAATTAAAGAATAATATTTAAAACAAAACATAAGTATATAACATAATAATTAATAAAATAACAATCAAACAACATATCACAACTTATCAAAATATATGTCATCATAATGTTTCATTGCACTTCTACACATAACTGGCACAGGCGCACGTCGCAAACAATTTGTTCGTACTCCGGGGATGTACAAGAAGTTGCTATGCCTAGAACTTGATCGTGGTACATGAAAATTAATTCCTGATAGGAGAAACGGTGCATCTGTAACATTATTAACAATTTTCCAGAAAAAATTTGCAGATTGCTCTTCTCTTCTAGCAGCCAGGGAGACCACGTCATGTTTTTGAAGCAGTAGATCCTGCTCTATTCCCCGCTTAAGGTAGACGCCGTCGACTCTATATGAAAGGTACTTTAAAAACCTTCGATGAATCCTGTCCAGAGGCATATTTTGACTTATATATAGTGGAAACCAGATGAGACTTCCATATTCTAGTTTGGAGAGGACATATGCAGAATAAAGTGTTTTTATGAGGTTAATATCTCTGAAGTATACACAGACTCGCATTATAAATCCGAGAGTACGAGATGCGGCCATTGCTATGTTAGTGATGTGTTTTAAAAAACTTAAATCAGTGGAAAATAAAATACCCAATTCTTTCGTCTCGGTGCAGGATTTAAGTTGTAAATCATACATTGTGTATGACAGTGAGTGTGGATTTCTTTTCCAAGTATAAGATAACGAACAGCACTTATCAACGTTGAGTAAAAGTTTATGTTTGCCACACCATTCTGTAAGTTTGTTGATATTGTTTTGAAGGGACAAAGCATCACTCAATGTTGTTAATATCATCTGTATAAGCAAGCGCATGACAGGTTAATGAATCTAATAATGAATTTATAAAAATTATAAAGAGCGGTCCAAGGTTAGAGCCTTGTGGAACCCCAGAATTAATTGACATCGTTGACGATTGCAATCCGTTATAGGCAACGTACGCCTGGCGATTAGTTAAGTACGATCTTACAAGTAGTTGTACTTTTGGAGCTGCTCCTAGGTCCGTTAATTTCACAAGCAGTATATCATGGTCAAGGGTGTCGAATGCATGGGAAAAATCCGTGTATATAACGTCCACTTGTGATCTCTTATCAATAAATCATAAATCATTAATCCGTGTTGGCTAGAAGAAATAAATCGGCAAACATTTTTGAAGATCGTATTATAAATAACCTGCTCAAATATTTTTGAGAAATTTGACAACAACGAGATAGGTCTATAATGTTGACATGCTTGTCTCCTTTTTTATGAACTAGTCCAGTGGTGGGGAAACTTTTTTTAAGACGGGCCATTTGTAATAACCAGACAATCGTAGCGGGCCAAAGAATAATGCTTAATCGTAGGTAGGTAGTTTTTATGCGGGTCGTCACATTACGAAGTAAGAACGAGTTCAACATTCTCACGACGGCACTCTTAAACGGGCCGGATTAAACCTTTCCGCGGGCCGTAGTTTCCCCATCACTGAACTAGACTAATCTTTGCAACTTTCCATCTACTCGGAAATTCACACGTATGAATGGCTAAGTTAATAATAGTACAAAGTGAATCAGCAAGAACAAATCCACAATCTTATATTAAGAATGATGGAAAACAGTCATCTCCAGCAGATGTTTTTTTCGGAAGTTTAGCCATTATGTTAATTAAATCTGATTCGGAAGTGGCATCAATCGTGAAGGATAGGCATTTGCTTTCAATATCAAGAAGAATTGTATTATTGGCGGGTTTATAAAGCTGAGAAAATAAAGATGCGAAACCATTTACAATATCGACAGGCGTAGAGTATTCGCGATGCTCATCCGTTAATCTGTTTGGGATCCTTGTGGTATCTTGTTTCAGATGTGCGTACTTCCATAGTCCGGAACTAAGACTAAGCATGAAGTGAAATTTCGAGTTTAGAAAAGCCCCGTGAACATTTTCTGGGCTTTTCTAAACTCGAAATTTTACTTCATGCGCCACGCGTATAAAACACTATAATATTGTCAAATTTATGTTTATTCGAACTTCACTTAAAATCTGTGTTTTATACGCGTGGCGCATGAAGTAAAATTTTTACGGGGCTTTTCTAAACTCGAAATTTTATTTTGTGCTTAGTCTGAGAGTGGAAAACACTTGTTTAAAGCTTTAAATTGAACTTAAAAAAAAAACAGGGAATATCCGCAATTTTTGTATCAATTCCATGGTATGTCATTATTTTTATAAAAGTACAGTACTTTTTCTTAATTATTTTAACTTAGAGAAACGTAAAGTATTAATTGTGAACATTCATAAATTTAGAATTTTTCCCTCTACAAAAAAGTGAAATACATTTTGTCTCTAAAATGAATAGAGAAGCCAATATTTAAATTTGAACACTTTAAAATTAACATGCGATTTTCTATGTTGCGTCCGCCAAGTCAACACCCGGTATATATACCGAGAGTTTTATGTAACACCGAACATATTCATAACGAGAATTTTTCTTTTAAGTATACATATGCAGACGTTGTACATTTTACCACGCTCGGTTTATTAAAAGAATACAAATTGAAGCTTTAAACGAGTGTTTTCCACTCCCAGGTTAAGCATGAAGTAAAATTTCGAGTTTAGAAAAGCCTGAAAATTTGGTTTGGTCGCGTAGCGCGAAGCGCGGAGCGGCCAAACCAAATTTTCAGGCTTTTCTAAACTCGAAATTTTACTTCATGCGCCACCGGCACAAAACACTGATTCAATGTAAAGTTCACACACCGCGTTTTAAACTTCGTAATATGTCAGTGTTTTGTACCGGTGGCGCATAAAGTAAAATATCGAGTTTAGAAAAGCCTGAAAATTTGGTTTGGCCGCTCCGCGCTTCGCGCTACGCGACCAAACCAAATTTTCAGGCTTTTCTAAACTCGAAATTTTACTTCATGCTTAGTCTGGGAGTGGAACACACTCATTTTAAGTTTCAAATTGAACTCCTTTTAAAAAAACAATGATTATCTAAATATTTACGGCATATACGCTGTAATTGGGACATGCATACTTAAAAGAAAAACTCCTTGTATGTACAAGTTGAGGCATTAATTGCAATTGATTAGCTACAATTTGTAATGGTCATATAGGCAACCCAATTTACACATAACCTAAAAATTAAAGGTGTAAAATTGTATTTTATGAAAATGTTCGGTGTTCTATAAAACATATAGGCAATCCAATTTACACATAGCCTAAAAATTAAAGGTGTCAAATCGTATTTTATCAAAATGTTCGGTTTTATATAAAACTCTCTGTATATATATATATATATATATATATATATATATATAATTGGCTTGAATTTTTTGGGCTGCTTTCTCGCGTTGGCTGATAAAAATAAAATAAATCAGCCAACGCGAGAAAGCAGCCCAAAAAATTCAAGCCAGTTATATTTTGCTCGCGAAAACCTAAAAATAAATATATATATATATATATATATATATATATATATATATATATATATATATATATATGCATGCATAAAAAACTGTCGTATAAGTTTAAAAATCATGTACCTTAAACTAGAAAATTAAATAATATAAAACAAAATAAAAAAGAATAATAAATAAAAATTCGTACAATCCATCAACAAACATATTTGAAGAAAAATTAAAACTAACCCTTTTTATTTTTATTTGTGACAATTCGTACAACGTATTTGATGAAAATATAAATATTTACAGAATGAAAATAAAATCCATTATTCAACATCCCTATTTTTTGCTCTAGTTTTGTTGACATTTCAACATTTACAATTTCTCATACCCAATAATGAAAAATAATTCATATAAACTGACCCGTGTTGAACTTCCAAAATAATTAAAACAACCTCTGACAATTCATCACCCTGATCGGGTCGAGTGTATCAACACTAAGCCCAAGCCTACCCTAACACACCAAACAATCGCGCTCACCTTTCTTTCTGCAGAGGGGGTGGTTTTCTTTCCCTTTCGCGATTACATGGATTCTGCGGCGATAAACACACGAGAGGGGGATGGAACTGAATTTAACTGAAACGCACTGTAACTGCGGCGGCGATGGAATCCTTGGACCGTTCCATTGATTACTGAATTTTCCCCGAAGTGCTGGAAAATGGTGTGGCGCATAGAATCGTGCGCACGCACGCATTTTCCACCCTTATTTCCACAAACATATACCTGCATATAAACTTGAGAAGAATTATTAATATTCATAAAATAACTTGCAGATACGTACACTTCTGTGTAATAAAATTAAGCATAAGTCTCATAACTATTTTTTACAACATTCTAGTTGTATAATTCAGGTCTGTGTTAATTGCCTAGCGGCACTTTCAATAAATGATCAAACACCGTAACTTGAAAATAACACCTTTATTAAAAATCCAAAACTAAGACCTTTTGAAAAAACGCTTGTAATAAATACAACAAAGAGAAAATAGAAAAACCATCTTCTATTTTAGTTAGAATTCTAATTTTTGAATTGTTGTCTAAATGACATTAAGGACATTGACATATTTACATATTCACTCAAAACACTCATTATGTCCGTTTTAAACTATAACTTATTTTGTGTGCTAAATTTTATTGCACAGAAGTGTACGTACGTTCGTTTAGGGTGGATTTTCCATACTGAGTAAAAAGATGTATGTAATAAGGCTGGGATTCAAATAAAAATAATTGAAATATTTGAATAGTTAAATATTTAAATATGAATATTTCAATCACTAAATTATTCATTGAATTGAATATTCGAATATTCAAATGTTGCTTTCTCCGTCAATAAAATAAGAATCAATGTATTATGTCAAATATCAATTGGTTTAATGCTAAAACGAGTGTCTTCCACTCCCAGATTAAGCATGAAGTAAAATTTTGAGTTTAGAAAAGCCTGAAAGCCTCCGCTTCGCTACGCGCCCGAGGAATATTAGGCTTTACTAAACTAGAAATTTTACTTCATGCGCCACACGTATAAAAAACTGATTTAATGTGGAATGGTCTTAAATTTAACCAATTAACAAGTGAAGCAAGTTTAGTATGTCAATTATCAATCAATATATTTTTATCAAAATTCAAAATTTAAAATTTTTAACAATGTCAGTAATTGTTAAAAATGTTGACACAAAGTACTTTTCTTTGTGTCAAAATTATTTTCCCATAGATTGTCATAATTATAATTTGGTAAAAATGGGGAAACCAAATACGTATTTTAAAAATAGTATATTAAAGTATAAGTGGATATTTAGGTCTTTAAAGCACGCACGATTTTGCAAGCACGACGGCGCCAGCCGGAGTGCTTGCAATAGAGTAAGTGCTTTAAAGACCAGATATCCACGCATACTTTACGATATTTTTTTTTTTATTGATGCATTTAAAGACCATAAATTGGCCCGAAATTTTGAAATTTCGAGCATGTTTAAGATGACGGAATCAATGTACCTTTGGTTGTCAAGGTGTGAAATAAACAAATTATCAATTTCTCATCAGTTTGTCATTACCCTTTGAAAATGCAATCAAAGATTGATAGCTTGAGCGCTAAAGCTGAGAATCGGTTGATTCCGCAAAAGTCGGAAGTAGCCTACAAAAAAGAGTACAACCGTTTGATTAAATGGATGGAAGAATGCCAAGTTGCCAGTGTAACAGAACAAGTTATGCTTGCGTACTTACAGGAATTGTCAGAGAAGTACAAGTCGTCCACAATGTGGGCCATACATTCCAAATTACAATGTATGTTACGATTACAACAGGGAGTGGATATCAAATCATTTGGAAAAGTGCAAGCATTTATGAAGGCGATTAGTAAGAATTGTAACGCAAAAAAGTCCTATGCCTTTAGAGAGGAAGATTTAAGAAAGTTTTTTGAAGATGCTTCAGATATAACGTATTTGTTTTTGAAAGTTGTTGCCATTTTTGGAATCTTTGGTTCTTGTCGCAGATGCGAATTGTGCGATATGCGTTTATCCGACATTAAGGAAGAGGGTAATACCTTACTTATTCTCATACGTCCGTCTAAGACAGAAAAGGCTCGGCGTTTTACTGTCGCTGACAGTAATGGTATACCCTACGTTGGGTTTATTAAGAAATATTTG
The DNA here is from genome assembly GCA_932526585.2 of Philonthus cognatus. Lineage (NCBI taxonomy): Eukaryota > Metazoa > Arthropoda > Insecta > Coleoptera > Staphylinidae > Philonthus > Philonthus cognatus. The sequence continues at coordinate 47,246,985 of OW052247.1, read as the reverse complement.
TTGTTGCGTCCTCAAAATGTAAGTACTGACCGTGTTTTCTTACGCTTTGATAAGGGAAAGTGTACTAAACAAGTAGTGGGTATTAATACTTTTGGTTTATGCCCATTTCAAATTGCACTTTTCCTTAACTTAGACGAACCAAAGAAGTACACACGACATGCGTTCCGGCGTACTTCTGCAACTATTATGGCCAACGATGGGATGACTATAGATCAAATACAGCGGCAAGTTGGTTGGAAATCGGCATCGGTGGCTACTGGATATGTCGAAGAGTCCATCAACAATAAAAACAGTGTTTCCAATATTATATCAAATGCTATTAGCGGAAATACGAATGCATGCACATCTGGAAGTAAATCAGTTACCAATGTTCATGTGAGCAATGTTGATTCCGAGTTAAAGCACGGAAATATTAATTTTTCAAATAATACAGATTGTATATTCAATATTTATTATAAATAAAATGAACGAGTTATTAAAGTTTAATAGATAGTGACATTTATGTTTGACTTTAAGTTTGAATTGACGTTGTTGTCCTTAGCAACTTTAAAACACGCGCGTGTTTTAATATTGAATTTAAACACGCTGCGAAGTATTTGAAATAAGACATATGATGCATCAATAAAAAAAAGTAAGATTTTCTTATATTTAAATCATTTTTCAGCTACGCTGTTTATACATTTTTTGTGTATAAAAATTGTTTATTGTTAATTCATTTTTGCAACTATAATTTTTGATTATAAAATCGAGAACCTCGTTTTTTAACTCGCCATTTATTAAAAAAGAAAATGGTTAAGGAAGAAAAAAACATTGTTTGTCAATTTTAACAAATTAAATAACATTTTATTTACATTTTAAATACAAAACATCGAAAACGACTTGCTTAGTCGACTATGTCTTAATTATTTTGACATTTACCATAAATTCACTTAAGAATAATTCCAATCCAAAAATAATTTGAATTCGAGAAAATACCCTTACGCTTACAGGGTGTCTACGCTAAACCGTTCGTTAAAAGTTTATAGTGTTGCCGTTGCACTAAAAATTTGAAAAAAAAATCTATGTCACACGGTTAAATCAGTTCTCCTCATGTGAAATATTTTCAACTTTTTATCACTTCTGGTTCCACCGGAAGTAACACCAAATTTGTTATTTTAAATGGAACACCCTATATATTAGTAATTTTTTGGATTCCTCCTTTAAATTGCAACATATTTTATTCAAACATATGTACACTTATCTCTTATAGTTTTCAAGAAAGAAAAATATTTCTAAAATTTTGACCTCTAAAAGGCATCTTGAAATCTGTCTGTAACTTCTCTTAAGAATAAGATAAAAATATGATTTATATCTCTACTTATACCTAGAGAATGCCTCTATGAGTAAAGTAATTAGAAACTGCCAATTTTAACAATTAGTGTGTTTAAAATGTCAATATCGAAGTGCCCTCTCCAACATCTTGTAATTCATTTTTTTTAATGGAATGGCCCATTTTTTATCACATGGTACAATTGGGGGGAAAATTTCCTACAAAGAAGTATTTACAACTATACTCCTAAAGCAAGTAGATTTCGAACTATTTCGAAGATTCGTTTTTCGTCGCATTTATTGAGGGAATAATGCGCGCATAAGTCGCAATTGAATTTTAGTAGGCAAGTAGTATGATTTTGTTTTGTACTCTAGGCAGTCTAGACTATAGTCTCTAGACTCTAATTATCTAGACTCTAATAGTTAAGTTCTGTACTCCAGGCAGCCTAGACAATAGTTTAGACCAGTGGTCTCCAAACTACGGCCCGCGGGCCAAATCCGGCCCGCGACTTGCATGAATCCGGCCCGCGATTGTTTGTAATTTTTTTTGTAAATGTCATATTTTGAAATATTGTAACAATTGTTCCTTAAATTTTTCATAATTTTATAAAATTAATCGGATCTTGGCCGACTTTATTATGTAGAATTGTATTTGTGGCCCGCGAAGAAGATAGTTTGGAGACCCAGGGTCTAGACTAATTATCTAGACTCTAATCAGTCTGTAGACAAGTCTGTATACTCATCCCTAGACTCTAATATCTAGAATAAAATCTCTAAGCGCTGTATTATAGACATCTTAAACTCTAGAGTTTTGACATTTGACGAAGACTCTCAACTCTGCATTTTGAGGAGTTTCTGGACAGTCTAGACTAGTCTGTGGACTAGTTTGTATATTTTAATCTGTGAACTCTAATCTGTAGACTCTTGTTTATGGACTCTATCTAGTCTGTAGACTGTATCTAATCTATAGACTCTAGTCTGTGGACTTTCTAGTCTGTAAACTCTATCTACTCTGTAGACTCTAGCCTGTGGGCTCTGTCTAGTCTGTAAACGCTAGACTGTGCACTCTATCTAGACTGTAGACTCTAGTCTGTGGACTCTATCTAGTCTGTATACCTGTGTGTGAACTCTTTTTTGTCTGTTTGTTGACTCTAGTGTGTAAACTCTAGTCTGTAGACTCTATCTAGTCTGTAAACTAGTCTTTGGACTCAATTTAGTCTGTAAACTCTAGTATGTGGACTCTATCTAGTCTGTAGACTCTAGTTTGTGCATTCTATCTAGTCTGTAGACTCTATCCAGTCTGTAGACTGTAAACTCTATCTAGTTTGTGGTCTCTATCTAGTCCCTAGACTCGAATCTGTAGACTATCTGGTCTGTAGACACTATTTAGTCTGTATACTCTAGTCTGTAGACTCTATTTAGTCCTTAAACTCTAGTCTGTGGACTCTATCTAGTCTGTAGACTCTAGTCTGGGGATTCTACTTAGTCTGTAGACTCTAGTCTATGGACTAGACTATAATATGTAGACTTATTTCTAGACTCTGATACCTAGACTCTAATCTGTAAGCTCTGTATTCTAGATACCCTATACTCTAGACTTTGAAAAGTCGACCCAGACTAAAATCTGCACTTTGGACATCAAGCAGTCGACTCATGTAGATTCTAAACTGGAGTCTTTAGACAGCCTAGATCAGTCTGTGGACTCTAGTCTAGAAACTAGAGTCTAGTTTGTAGACTAGGCTGTAGATTCTAGACTTATGTAGACTCTAAACTATAGTCATTTGACAACCTATACTCATAGTCAATAAAGTCGATACAGTCAGTACTGTCATAATAGTCAACATAATCGATATAGTCAATATAGTTAGAACTGTGAAAATGGTCTATATAATCGATGTCAATATAATCAGTAATGTCAAAAAAGACAACATAATCGATGCTGTCAGTCTTGCCAATAGTCAATATAATCGATACTGTCGATGTAGTCAGTACTGTCAAAATAGCAAACATAATGGATACAGTTAATATAATTACTACTACAAAACGGCCAATATAATCGTCAGTATAGTCTGTCAGTAATCAGTAACGTCAAAATAGTCAACATAATGGATACAGTCAATATAATTTGTACTGTGAAGTGGCCAATATAATCGATCTATTAATATAATCAGTAACGTCAAAATAATCAGTATAATCAATACAGTCAGTGCTGTCAAAATAGTCGATATAATCGATATTGTCGATGTATATGCACTGTCAAAATAGTTAATATAATCGATAAAATGACATGCAAGTCTACTTATAGTTGGTACAGTTATAATCAACATAGTCAAGTTACAGTATTTTGTGTTTTTATAAAAGTGTAAACATTTGTCAAAGTGTAATTATTAATTTTCAAATTTGAATTTTTGAATTTTCAACACGAAATGACAATTTTAGCCAACCATGACATTTTAGGACATTTCTGACAATTTATAATTTAATAAATTAAGTTAGGTTAGATAACAAGTTGCGTTTTGTTTCCATCATGACATTTTGACTATACGTGACGTAAATGTCCTTAATCATTGTGATAATTACTGTGTGTCAATGGTTTAACCATTATGAAATTATGTCTTAAAATCACGTAGCCTTTTGACTGTGATAGTATTTTATCTTTAAATGACTATTGTTAACATATTGACGGTAATTTCACTATTATGGCATTTTGATAGTATTTCATGATTTGAATGACTATAATTTAACTATTATCTCTTGAATCCTTTTCAACTAGTATCAAAATTGACATTCCGTTTTAACAATACGGAAAGTTCTCCGTCAATAAAACGACAATAAAGGTATTACGTCAATTTGTAATTATTCCAATGATGAAACAAACGAGTGTCTTCCACTCCCAGATTAAGCATGAAGTAAAATTTCGAGTTTAGAAAAGCCTGAAAATTTGGCTCGGGCGCGTAGCGAAGCGGAGCGACCGAGCCAAATTAGGCTTTCCTAAACTCGAAATTTTACTTCATGCGCCACGCGTATAAAACACTGATTTAATGTAAAATGATCATAAATTTAACCTATTGACAAGTGAAATAAGTTTAGTGTGTCAATTATCAATATATATTTTTATTACTGGCATTGTTAAAAATTCTGAATTTTTGACACAAAGAGAGATAGTTTGCTCATTCATATATTGTCATAATTATAATAATTTATATTGATAATTTGATTGTTTGACTGTAACACAATCTCATTTTCTACAAATATATTTGTCAGTATTGCATTACTGATGTTTATTTGGGCCATTGTGATATATTTGGACATATTTGAATATGCAAATATTTGAATTTTCAGATATTTCAATATTTGACTATTTGAATATTCGAATATTTAAATATTTGAATATTCGACTATTTGAATATCCAAATATTTGAATAATTCGAATATTTTAATTTTACAATTTTGTAATATGACATTGTGTAATTAAAATGTTAGTAAATAATACATCCTCTTAAAATTAAATGAAATAGGTTAATTAACGTACATTGCTAATTTTAAATTCCTAATTCGCGCTCGAAATATTGGACGCAGAGAAAAAATTGGTCGCTTTTTTGCGTTAACTTTTTCCCGAGATTGAACAGTGTTAAAGTGCACGTGTTTGAATAAAGTGCTAAGATATTGAAAACAATGGCTTCTTGCGGTGATTTAAATTTAGGTGGACAATACAAGAAATTGCAGATTGACTTTGTTACGTGGGCGGCTAATTGGGTGAGGAACGGACTGGAACCCGAGGCAAGTTTTATTTTTTATTCTCAATATGATCACAGCAAAAAACTGCTTGTTGTTTCATCGATGACGTAAGGAGGCATATTATGTTAAAAGTTAAAGAGTATCAGGATGTTTTAAATTTAAAACTTCTAACGAATGATTCAACTCCTTACTTAAGCATTGAGTAAAAATAGATATACACTGTAAATCTCCAGATATTCGTTGTTTTTTAGAAGAATTCAAATTGAAGCTTTAAACGAGTGTTTTTCACTCCTAGATTAAGTACGAAGTAAAATTTCGAGTTTAGAAAAGCCTGAAAATTTGGATTGGTCGCGTAGCCCAAAGCGCGGAGCGACCAAACCAAATTTCCGGGCTGTTCTAAGCTCGAAATTTTACTTCATGCGCCACGCGTATAAAACAATGACCTATTGTGAAATTGAAAATATATTGCTAAATCAGTATTATAAATAAACTGCTTAGGCTGGATTAAAAAAAAATACTGCTACACAACAATATTTTGAACTTTAGAATATTTCAGTGTTTTAAAATGTTACTTCATGCTTAAGCTGGGAGTGGAAAACACTTGTTTAAAGCATCCATTTGAACTATTTTCAAAAGCACTCAAATAGTTGCCAGCTAGTCCAAATTGTTAGGCTTTTCTAAACTTTAAATTTTATTTTATGCGTTACGCGTATAAAACATTGAAATATTTGAAGTTTAAAGTATACTACTAAAACAGTATGGAAATGAGGTATGTTTTGAACTTTGCAATACTTCAATGGCTTATACGCCTGGCGCATGAAGTACAATTTCGAGTTTAGAAAAGCCTGAAAATGTACATCATGCTTAATCAAGGAGTGGAAAACACTTGTTAGAAACTTCAAATTGCTCTTTAAAAAAAAAAACTAATGTCAAATGTCTTAGAAGAAAAAATTCCTGTATGTAAGTTTATGATTAATAGCCGACGCATCTTGATTTTATGTTTGATCACACATTAATATATTTTACAAATGTTTATTTAATCCAACCTAATAAATAAAACACTGTTTATCACTTTGTTTGTATAACAATTGGTTTATTTGGTGACTATACTTTCGATACTACACGTATCATTATCAAACCGTTAGTAACAAAAAACTACAAAGGAACATTATTTATATTTGCAAATTTTCTAATAACAGCGTTAAAGAGGGGGGTGTATTTAAGGTCAAGCTGGTCGTTAATTACGGGAATTTCCCGATTAGCTCGGGCTCTGTGAATCTCCAAAGACTCCAGGAGGTCCATCTTTCTACCCTTCTCGGCAAAGTGAATAACTGAAAGTACATCCTCGCCAAAAGAATGGTTATTTTCAATCAAATGTTTGGCGAAAGATGACTTATCAATTAATCTATGCCGAAAAGAGTAAAGGTGCTCACTGAGTCTGGTCTTAAAATTACGACCAGATTGACCTATATACACTCCCTTACAATCATTACAGGTTAATTTATATATTCCTGATTTGTAAATACTTGGTATCTGAGTCTTATGGTTATGTTTTATGTTATACAAACAAAGTGATAAACAGTGTTTTATTTATGTTCAACAATGTATAACGAAGTAGAAGCCTCTATAATCATTGAACCAACCTAATAACCTAACCTATCCTCATATTACCCCTGAATCTAGGCGCAGCTCGTGCCCACTCTTTAGGTAAGGCTACAAGCATCTCGCTTTTAAATGTCGAATTGTCTACCCGTAAGATTTATCTGACAGTAGCCATGTTCTATAACATAACGGGCTTTGAATATGCATACGAAGAGAATTCAACCAAACTTTTTTGTAGCTGGATCCCTTGCCTCCCCTGAACTTAGCCACGAGCCGCTCCCGCTTTATACATTGGAGCTAACTATGCTGTATTTTTTCATTATTTATTATTTTTAGCCCGTATCATGTGATTTACCAGACGTGGTCAATTTACTTCAAGCTTTGGGATTCCGGATCCGCAATATCGACGACAAAAAAACGCAAACTTTATCGCCTTTGCGGGGCGGAGAAAATGGCTCGAAAGTCATGGTTTCCTGCACATATTCAGGACAGACGTGCATCTTGGAGCAGCCCACGAATATGGCGAATTGCAGATGCGTGACAGAGCCAAAACCTGACACTAGCGATGCCATTTGGGAAGTCACTGCAACCACACAACAAGCAACACAGGTTAAAATTACTTTAAATAACTGTACCTGTACAATTAAAAAAAAAGTTTACTGTATACTCCAGATTTTTTAACTGCATTTTATCTTCATTTATACATATCATATCTATGTATACAAATATCACAAGTATTATAATAAGAAAGTTTTGTATTCAAAACTATTTTGAGTTCGAAAACTGTTTGCTTATGCTTCTAATTTAAATACCGTGCGATCATTTAAAACATGATTTAGAGTAGGCTTTGATTTTTTTTTAATTTTAAATTAGGGTGGCACTACTGACCGTTAACACATAGTTTACCATAACCTTAAATTTATTCCATCATTCAATTAGCATTCTGGGCAACCGCACAAAAAAAATACCGCCTACTCTTAGTGATAATTTAAATGAGCGCACGGTATGAATATAAAATTACCATTATATTCGTATAAATAGCAAACAATAAGTCTTAATTAACCCACTGAGCAAACATATTTAAACAACGTTTCATAAACATTAAAACAGCGTTTAATGTTGATAAAACATTATTTGTTTGTTTTTTGCTCAGTGGGAATTAGACTACTAAGCAAGGTTGTCCACAAAACGTGTTTTAATTTTAATTGAAACAAACAGTTTTTTTACAAAACGTGTTTTTTTTTTCATTAAAATAGCGTTTAAAACATTAACGTGATTAAAACTTGCTTAAAACACTTTTAAAACATGTTTAAAGCACGTTTAAAATCACATTTATGCTGTGTTTTAAAAAAATATGAAAAATTACTCATTTTCGGATTTTTCTAAACTCGAAATGTTACTTCATGCTTAATCTGCAAGTGAAAAACACTCGTTTAAAACTTCAATTGCACACTTTTAAACAAGCCTATGTATATGTCAGAGCTGAGACGAATCACAAATCCGAATCACCTAATATGATTCGAATCACGAATACTCGAATAAAGGATTCATAAGAGATAAATATGATTCGAATCAAAGATTCGAATCCTGTTTTTTCGAATCACGAATACAAATCCTTTAAGAATAAATTTGATTTTATTATTTTTTTGCAAACATTCACATATAAATATCGTTATCGGTTGTTTTAACAAAAATATTCAAAACCTAATTATTTATTATTAACACTGAACATCGTTGATAACTGACTAAATATCTGTGTTACTCTGATTAAAGACGTATTTGTGTGTTTTTAAACTTCACTTTAAATCAGTGTCTTATACGCGTGGCGCATGAAGTAAAATTTCGAGTTTAGAAAAGCCCCGTGAAAATTTGTCTCGGGTCGCTGCGCGACCCTCGACAAATTTTCTACGCGGGGCTTTTCTAAACTCGAAATTTTACTTCATGCTTAGTCTGGGAGTGGAAACACTCGTTCAATACTTCAAATTGAACTCTAATATAAAATCGACGAATGCCTGAAAATTACGCAAATAAAAATTCACTGAATATCATTAAAACCGGAAAAGTCAGAGAAAAGTCATGGTATTTTATCAAATTGACCAAAACACTAACAAAAAAGCCATATGATACTATTAAATTTGTCAAAATCAACAGGCATCATAAAAATTACAAAACACGTAATAATTTTTAAAACCAGCTTAAATATTGACAAAAGCAACAAAAACAATTTAACAAACTGGAGGTTTCTCACAGAAGAAAATTATATTAAAAGGTCTGGGCAAAAAATCTTGAATCAGGGAAGTGTCGGTAAACTATGAAATGTTAAAGATTGTGGCTACCATGTCAGTTTTACTTCAAATAATGTTATACAAAATTTTGAAAACTAGAAAACTAGGGGGCGCTGATATTACAGGCAAAGTTTTTTATGGGTAGTTGTTTCGGAGGGTCGTTTTTCGGGGGTGGTATTTCGAAGGGTTAGTATTTCGAGGGGATGATATTTCGAGGGGGTGGTATTTTAAGAGGTATTTTTTCAGGGAGTGATTTTTATGGAGGGTTTTTTTTGGGGGGTATGAATTTCAGGTATCCGTAAGGATGATTTTTAGGGGGATGAATTTCAGGAATCCGTAAGGATGATTTTTAGGGGGATTTTTCCATTCGGGAGATATTTTTTCGGAAGTGGGGCTGATTTTCCAGGATTTTTTTTAGATGGGGTAGTTTTTCATGACGTATTTTTTTCCGTAAGTGTGATTTTCCATAAAAGTTTTTACAAGGGGTGGTCTTTTAATATGTAGTTTTTTGAGGGAGTGATTTTAAGGGTTTGGTTTTAAGCCCGTGGTCTTATAAGCGATTTTTCCAGGGGGTGATGTTTATTAGTAGTGAAGATTAGATCAAATAATCGCTTAAATTAGTATATACTAATTTACCCGGTCAAATAATCGCGTAAATTCATATTACTATTTTATCAAAACAAAAACACGTAATAATTTTTAAAACCAGCTTAAATATTGACAAAAACATCAAAAACAATTTAACAAACTGGAGGTTTCTCACAGAAGAAAATTATATTAAAAAGTCTGGGCAAAAAATCTTTAATCAGGGAAATGTCGGAAAACTTTGAAATGTTAAAGATAACATAAAGATAACCGTAATGATGATTTTTAGGGGGATGAATTTCAGGAATCCGTAAGGATGATTTTTAGGGGGATTGTTCCATTCGGAAGATATTTTTTCGGAAGTGGGGCTGATTTTCCAGGATTTTTTTTACATGGGGTAGTTTTTCATGACGTATTTTTTTCCGTAGGTGTGATTTTCCATAAAAGTTTTTACAAGGGGTGGTCTTTTAATATGTAGTTTTTTGAGGGAGTGATTTTAAGGGTTTGGTTTTAAGCCCGTGGTTTTATAAGCGATTTTCCCAGGGGGTGATGTTTATTAGTAGTGAAGATTAGATCAAATAATCGCTTAAATTAGTATATACTAATTTACCCGGTCAAATAATCGCGTAAATTCATATTACTATTTTATCCGATCAAATAATCGCGTAAATTCGTATTACTATTTTACCCGATCAAATAATCGCTTGAATTAGTAATTACTAATTAGTAAATAAAATACTAATTTACCCGATCAAATAATCGCTTAAATTAGTACATACCAATTTCACTTATTCTAAAAAAATTTTAAGTCATTTAATGTTCTTATCAAAGCAATCAGTTTGAAGTTTCGAACGAGTGTTTCCACTCCCAGACTAAGCATGAAGTAAAATTTCGAGTTTAGAAAAGCCCCGCGTAGAAAATTTGTCGAGGGTCGCGCAGCGACCCGAGACAAATTTTCACGGGGCTTTTCTAAACTCGAAATTTTACTTCATGCGCCACGCGTATAAAACACTGATTTAACAAGTAATTTAAAAACACACAAAACAAATGTTTCATCTTAATCCTCACAATTAATTCGAATTATTTTTGACGATTCAAATCCTTTTGTAAGTATTCGAGTCCTTTTATAAAGATTCGAATCACCCGCATTTGGATTCGAATACGAATTCTCTTAAAAAAATGTAACGAATCCGGATCACGAATCCAGTTTAACTAAAGTATTCGAATGCCTCTTTTGAATCCTCTAAACGGATTCGAATCCTGACTGATTCGAATCCTGCCTAGCTCTGGTATATGTATAGTTACAAGAAAAATTCACTGTGCATCATTAAATATATATTTTAGGGATTAATTGAAACTGGATGCGATATAATCCCACAAATGTCTAAGGAACAATCATCAGTAGTGAAACACGTGGTCAATTATTTGGTTCAAATGATTAGACAAAAGAAATTTGACAGTTTTACCGATATAAACACGACCCCTATAAAATTTACCGGTCGGAGAAGCGAACCTTATTCTTCCTTGCTGCAAAATACTACCCCAAAAAGATCTGAGCTGTCGATTACATCAAAATACGATTCGCCAACCAGGTAAATATGGGAATGGGACGTTTCATCGCCGGGCCAGTTCATCGCCTGGCCAGTTCATCGCCGGGCCAGTTCATCGCCGGCTATTTCATCGCCAGGCCAGTTCATCGCCAGGCCAGTTCATCGCCAGGCCAATTGCGATAAGATATGTCAGGATAGGTTTGGATGGGTCAGGATAGGTTAGGATACGTTAGGATAGATTAGGATAGATTAGGATAGATTAGGATAGATTAGGATAGGTTAGGATAGGTTAGGATAGGTTAGGATAGGTTAGGATAGGTTAGGATAGGTTAGGATAGGTTAGGATAGGTTAGGATAGGTTAGGATAGGTTAGGATAGGTTAGGATAGGTTAGGATAGGTTAGGATAGGTTAGGATAGGTTAGGATAGGTTAGGATAGGTTAGGATAGGTTAGGATAGGTTAGGATAGGTTAGGATAGGTTAGGATAGGTTAGGATAGGTTAGGATAGGTTAGGATAGGTTAGGATAGGTTAGGATAGGTTAGGATAGGTTAGGATAGGTTAGGATAGGTTAGGATAGGTTAGGATAGGTTAGGATAGGTTAGGATAGGTTAGGATAGGTTAGGATAGGTTAGGATAGGTTAGGATAGGTTAGGATAGGTTAGGATAGGTTAGGATAGCTTAGGATAGCTTAGGATAGGTTAGGATAGCTTAGGATAGGTTAGGATAGCTTAGGATAGCTTAGGATAGGTTAGGATAGGTTAGGATAGGTTAGGATAGGTTAGGATAGGTTAGGATAGGTTAGGATAGGTTAGGATAGGTTAGGATAGGTTAGGATAGGTTAGGATAGGTTAGGATAGGTTAGGATAGGTTAGGATAGGTTAGGATAGGTTAGGATAGGTTAGGATAGGTTAGGATAGGTTAGGATAGGTTAGGATAGGTTAGGATAGGTTAGGATAGGTTAGGATAGGTTAGGATAGGTTAGGATAGGTTAGGATAGGTTAGGATAGGTTAGGATAGGTTAGGATAGGTTAGGATAGGTTAGGATAGGTTAGGATAGGTTAGGATAGGTTAGGATAGGTTAGGATAGGTTAGGATAGGTTAGGATAGGTTAGGATACGTCCTACGTGGTCACACCGCCAAAATTTAACACATTGGTCAGACTTACTGTTTTTGTCAAAAATATACATATGTCCTCCGTGGATGAACTTTTCTTTCCCTCTTTTGGTCAAAATTTGTGTTTCCATACTTGCGAATAGTAAACCTTAATCTGAGTTGCACTCAATGACATATATCAAAAAATGACAGGATTCTCATTCGATTTTTATTAAGTTTGAGTAACGATTACTTGGTTATAAAACCTAATATTAAATTAGTGGACAATTTCCAGAATTGGATAATATTTGAAATTATATCATTAGATATGATCTTTCTTTCAAAATTTATTTTATAAAAATATTGGTGATGAACAGGCCTGGCGATGAATCGGCGGCGATGAAACGTCCTAGACCGGGTAAATATAGTATACAAAAAATTACGATTTGATTGACTGTGTCTTCCTCTTTTTTGTAAAATCTTCTTTTCTTTGTTGTGAAAATAGATATAGATCTTTGGACACTTTAACCGGAAAAGACGCTGATATCGGTCTACCAGAACCCGGATCATTGAGGCCGAAAATTATCCTTGAAAATCCTCCGATTACTGTATCGAGTCCTGTAAGTTTTCTCATTATCTTTTTCTTCCCCTGGGTATTTTAAGTAAAAACAATTGTAGAAAATTAACTTTTAGAACCTAAAACTTGCTACTTCTACTGACGCCAGTTACACAAGCCAGAGTTCGGCTTCAACTGCCGACGATACCTCGATAACAACGAAAGCAGTTTCACTCATTCGAAACGCTTCCGACACTTTGCTGAAAGCTTTGAACATTATCGAAAATCAAGCGAAGAATGCCCGATCGGTTAGTCCGACAACTGGCTTCGAAGATAAAGTAATTTTAGCTTCGAAAAATATTAAAGTAAGTAATCCTCAACTCAACAAAATTCTTAAATATTTTTTATTCTGTGATAAAATACGAAATCAGTGAAAAGCTTTATTAATAATAATAATAATAATTATTTATTTCTCAACAAGCATAGCCTAATTACAGAGAAATATACAGGGTGAGTTTTTTTCGATGTTCTCTATGGGAATCTCGGAAACTATAAGAGATAGAAAAACGGTTAAATGGGGAAAGAAGTGTAGTTTTATAGGACGAATAAAATGACACTTTCAAAATATTTGAAAATGTCAAGGGTAACTAGATATTTTGAATAAAGTAAAATGTGTCAATTTTTTGAAATCAATATATCTCTTGAATAATTTTCTCACTTATCACTTGGTGAAACATTTTTAAATATTGATAATGAAGGTCAATATATCTCTATTATTATCATAGATAGAAAAAAACTGTAAGGGACAAAGTTGTAGAAAATTTTACACAGATTAATAACAAAAACTCAAAAAAAAAATTTCTCCCATATTTTGGGAGATATGACACAAACTTACCTTTTTTTAAATGGAAACAATAGTTGGCTATGACTTTATTAAAAGGGCTATTTTTTCCCCTTCAATTCGATATAACATATGCCATAGTTATTTTGAGAATAAAGTAAGTTACAGGCGTTTTTAATTTTACCATACACCAAAAAATAGTTAGCCATGAAAAAGACAAAAGTAAAACAATTGCAGTTGTTTATTCTAAACACATATTAATTCATTTCCATATTTGGTTTGTTTCGATAAGTTTGTTTTGTATTTAGTTGGTGTTGAATGTTTTTTAAAGTGATAATGAATTTTTCCAACGAAGAAAAGCGTAATATGCTTGTTTGTTACATTCAGTGTAATAAAAACGCTGCGGATGCTGCAGAACAATATTATAATCTTTACCAACATTCAGAAAAATTTACCACAATTTGGGTGAGTACGGATCCTTTACAAAGCCGAAACTTGAAAAAAAACGAAATTAATGAAGTTTCGGAAATAAACGTATTAGCATTGGCGATGATAGATCCATCCACATCGACCAGACAAATTGCAACAGAAGCAAGCATATCTCAACGGACTGTAGTACGAGTTTTGAAAAAACACAAATATCACCCATATAAGGTATCAATTTCACAAAATTTACATAACGATGATACCAATAAGAGAATGGTCTTCTGTATGTGGTACAAAAACATGTGCCAAGAGGATAATACGTTCCCTACAAAAATAATTTGGACAGATGAAACGCGATTTACTAATTGTGGTATTTTTAACCGGCACAATGAACATGTTTGGAGTCAGGAGAATCCACGAGAAGTTGCACAACGTAGACCACAAATTAAATTTGGATTTAATGTATGGTGCGGTGTGTTCGGATCGAGAATTCTCGGCCCATATATTTTTCATAACACATTGAATGGAAATGATTACCATCGTTTTCTTCAAGAAACATTTGAAGATATGCTCGATGATTTAAATTTATCAGTACGGGCAAGATTGAAGTGGTTTCAACACGACGAAGCTCCATCTCATAGCAAGTTGGCTGTGCGAAACTATTTAAATGATGCTTTTCCTAATTCATGGGTGGGAAGAAATGGACCAATCCTATGGCCACCTAGATCACCCGACCTATCCGTTTTAGACTTTTTTCTGTGGGGTTATGTGAAGAACAAAGTGTATTAACAATCATATCAATCCGTGGAGGATCTTAGACTGGCTGTACTTGAAACATTTAATTCTATTGACAGAAGAAAAGTCAAAAAAGCCACAAATTCGATTTGAAAAAGATGCACTTTATGCCATAATAATAATGGTGGACTTTTTGAGCATCTTATGTAATATTTAAAATTTTCTTCTATTATTATTTTGATAATTTTGGAATTATTTTACTTTATGTTGCTTTTGACAAATCTAAAGAAAGATAATAAATTAAATATTGATTTCGTTGCTATAAACAACCGCAATTGTTTTACTTTTGTCTTTTTCATGGCTAACTATTTTTTGGTGTATGGAAAAATTAAAACGACTATAACTTATTTTATTTTAAAAATAACTATGGCATATGTTGTATCGGATTAAAGGAAAAAAAATAACCTTTCCAATGAGGCCATAGCCAACTATTGTTTCCATTTAAAAAAAGATAAGTTTGTGTCATATCTTCCAAAATATGGGTGACATTTTTTTGTTGATTTTTTGTTATTAATCTGTGTAAAATTTTCTACAACTTTGTCCTTTACAGTTTTTTTCTATCTATGATAATAATAGAGATATATTGATTTCAAAAAATTGACACATTTTACTTTATTCAAAAAATCTAGTTACCCTTGACTTTTTCAAATATTTTGAAAATGTCATTTTATTCGTCCTATAAAACTACACTTCTTTCCCCGTTTAACCGTTTTTCTATCTCTTATAGTTTCCGAGATCCCCATAGAGAACATCGAAAAAAACTCACCCTGTATATAAACTAAATATAGGTTTACAGTGTAAGTGAGTAGGGTACAAACTAATAAGTTAATTAACAAATTCAGAAAACACATTCGGTAACATCACACATAAACTGTTCTATACAGGGTAAAAAAATATCGACAATGCATTGAATTTCGTGATAATTTCGCAACATTTTATATAATGGGGAAGACATGTAGTGATTAGTACGGGGCGTCGTATAATTAAAGGTTTGTTAATATCTAGAGAATAGTCTGGGTACATTAAAATCGATGTTGCATAACAATTTATTGATTAATTTATACAAACCAATTGTTTTTATAAGTACAAAACAATATTAGATGGTTCTTCAGTAAGCCTTACGAGGCCATTAATATTTAAAATATATGATTAGAATTTTTGTAATATATTGTGTAAAATCATTGCAATTAAGCCAGAAAAAAAATTCGGAGGGGGTTACAAAAATTTCGGAGGGGGTTTTAATGGTAAAAGAATAATGATAATAATAGAGTTTATTGTCTTTATCTGAAATGTTGTGCTCTGTTAGTGGTGCGCAAACCATGGAAAAGTGATGAAATGTCAAAGTAAAAATGTTGAAATTTGCCAGAATTTTGAAAAAATCTAAAATTGTCAAAAAACGATGAAATGTTTAAATTTGAGAAAATGTTGAAACAGTGTCAAAAAGTGGTGAAACGTCAAGAATTATTGAAATTTGACAACTTTTTGAAGTACGTCGAAAAAAAAATATTAAAACATTTTTTATTGCAGATTATCACCTGCAATAAAAAAATGTTTTAATATTTTAAACTTGACAATTAATCAGTGTTTTTATGCGCGTGGCGCATGAAGTAAAATTTCGAGTTGAGAAAAGCCCAAATTTGGATTTGGACGCTGCGCGTCCAAATCCAAATTCATCGGGCTTTTCTCAACTCGAAATTTTACTTCATGCTTAGTCTGGGAGTGGAAAACATTCGTTAATAAATAATCACTGGCTTTTTACAACATTTTCATTAATTTACAAAATTATGACGGTTTTCAGGTTTTTGTTCGATTTTTAAAATCATGTCAATTTTCGTGAATTTCCAAGATTTTAATTAATTTTAAAAATGTTGACCATTCTTAAATTTTTCCATACGTTCGTTAATTTATAACAATTTTCAAAATGTTGACAGAAAGCATTAATTTTTCAAGATTATTGCTGATTTTCAAATTCTTGACTAGATTTCCTAGATTTTTTTTAAATTTAAAAACAAAATTGTCGGTATTCATGAATTTTCAACAATTTCGTTAATTTTTGTGTTCGCAAATTTCAAACAAATTTATTTGACAAAAAATATGACGCGTTTCTTCAAAACGTTTATTAATCGTTAACGATTAATAAAACGTCTAAATTAATGAAATGAAAGTGGTGAAATGCTCAAATTTCGGAAAATGTTGAAACAATGTCGAAAAGTGATAATCTGCAATAAAAAAATGTTTTAATATTTTAAACTTGACAATTAATCAGTGTTTTTATGCGCGTGACGCATGAAGTAAAATTTCGAGTTGAGAGAAGCCCGAATTTGGATTTAACCTTGACAACTTTTTGAAGTATGTCGAAAAGTGATAATCTGCAATAAAAAAATGTTTTAATATTTTAAACTTGACAATTAATCAGTGTTTTTATGCGCGTGACGCACGAAGTAATATTTCGAGTTGAGAAAAGCCCGAATTTGGATTTGGACGCTGCGCGTCCAAATCCAAATTCTTCGGGTTTTTCTCAACTCGAAATTTTACTTCATGCTTAGTCTATAAGTGGAAAACATTCGTTGAAAAATAAACACTGGCTTTTTACAATATTTTCATTAATTTACAAAATCTTGAAAGTTTTCAAGTTTTTGTTCAATATTTAAAATCATGTCAATTTTCGTGAATTACCAAGATTTTAATTTATTTTCACAATTTTGACGATTCTTGAATTTTTCAATACGTTCGTTAATTTCAAACTTTTTTTTTAATTTCCAAGATTTATAACAATGTTCAAAATGTTGAAACAATGTCAAAAAGTGATGAAATGTCAAGAAATATTGAAATTTTACAACATTTTAAAGTATGTCGAAAAGTGATAATTTGTAATAAAAATATGTTTTAATATTTTAAACTTGACAATTAATCAGCGTTTTTATGCGTGTGGCGCATGAAGTAAAATTTCGAGTTGAGAAAAGCCCGAATTTGGATCTGCGCGTCCAAATCCAAATTCTTCGGGCTTTTCTCAGCTCGAAATTTTACTTCATGCTTAGTCTGGGAGTGGAAAACATTCGTTAAAAAATAATCACTGGCTTTTTACAATAATTTCATTAATTTACAAAATCTTAAGATTTTTCAGGTTTTTGTTCAATTTTCGTAATTTACAAGATTTTAATTAATTTTCAAAATTTTGACGATTCTTGAATTTTTCAATACGTTCGTTAATTTTCAAACTTTTTTTTTAACTTCCAAGATTTATAACAATTTTCAAAATGTTGACAAAAATCATTCATTTTTCAAGATTATTGCTGTTGTTCAAATTCTTGATTTCTTTCCTTACTTTTTCAAACTTTGACTCTTTTCATGTATTTCCTAGATTTTCTTTAAATTTAAAAACAAAATTGTCGGTATTCATGAATTTTTAAGAATTTTGTTAATTTTTGTGTCGCAAATTTCAAACAAATTTAATTGACAAAAAATATGAGGCGTTTCTTCAAATACACGTTTTGAAGAAACGCCTCATATTTTTTGTTATCGTTAAAGATTAATAAAACGTCTAATTTAATTAATCGATGCTGAAAAATTCATGATAAATTTTAAAAATTATTGAAAATTTATAATAAATTTAATAACTTCTTGGAAATTCTCACTTATATAAAAATTTTAAAGATTAACGGAAATCTTGAGAGTTTTCCATTATGAAGATTTACGAAAACCTTGAAAAATTTATAATATGCGTCTAGATTTTGAAAATGATCGAAAATCTTTGGATTTTATGAAAACCGGCGGAATTTTGAAAACTAACGGAAATCTTGAAAATTTACGAAAAGCGTTTAGATTTTTAAAATTGACTAAAACGTTGAAAATTTACGAAAAAATAAGATTTTGAAAATGAATTAAAAATCTTGGAAATTTATGAAAATTAACTAAACTTTAGGTAATTCACGTAAATTGCTAACGTTTACAAATTTGACGAAAATCTCGAAAATTCATAAATAGCATCAACCCACTGAACAAACACATTTAAGTAATGTTTCATCGACATTAAAATAACGTTTAATGTTGCTACAATGTTGATATAACGTTATTTGTTTCTTTTTTGCTCATAATAATAATTTACGAAATTCACGAAAACCATCAGAATTTTGAAAATTAACAAAAATCTGGGAATTTCATGAAACAAATTCACAAAAACTGGGAAATTGACGAAATTTATCAATATTTTTAAAATTAACGAAAATCTAAACAATTAAGAAATTTTAAAAATTAAAGGAAATCTTGGAAAAGTTACGAAAAGCGTTAAAAATGAACTAACATTTTAGAAATTCATTAAAAATTCTCTAAATTTACGGGCCCCATATTTTACAACAATTGATCAACCTTTGACAGTAGCATAAAAGCCTAGGCTTCTACGCATTCAAATCCCTCACAATTTATTGGAAACTAGGCATTATTGTTAAATTTATCCCAATGCATGTACGCAACAATGGGCCCGTTCATCAGAGACCAACAATTGGCAGTTTACTGCCAACTGTTAGAGAATTCTTTTATGAGCGGATTGTTATTCTTAAACGTGTTTGAGATTTTTGCAATCGTACAAAATAGACTGACCGAAGTACCGTTCATTAGATACCAACATACATCACAAACAAATCCAAACATGTTGAAGTTGAACGTTTTGATGAACAGGCCCAATTTAATCGTAATTACTCTTTATTTATGGATTAATAATTTTTTTAGAAATCAATGTGTTTTAAACCACCTCATGCTTTATTTCAATAAATGCAGCTATGAAAAAAATTCTTTGTTCTTGCTATTGTTTAACATTTTATATTTCGTAGAACCTTGTGAGACATGAAAATAACTAATATAAATACCATCCAGTTTATAACATAACCAAAACATAACTTTCGTTTAGCACCAAGGTACGTTGATGGGCGTAACACATATGAACACATGTGTTACAAGGTATGACAGAATAGTATCTTTCCATGTTTTCCAAGCATACCCTAGGTCCTGCGAGAGAGAACAATGACGTTGTATTTGGTTACGTTTTTGAGTCTATCATAACCTCTCTTTCCGGTTTCGCTGTACTTAGATTTTTTAACATTTGAGTATTAAGTTTTTAAAAATAACAAAGGTTTTAACAGCAAAATCTCTCAAATAAAATGAAATGCAAAGAGGAGAAAATTTAATAAATTGTAAATAAATAAAATTATTAACATGTTTAAAAATAATAATTCCCCCTTTGCGTACCTTCCTTGAAAGTTCAATTTGAAGCTTTAAACAAGTGTTTTCTACTCCCAGACTAAGCATGAAGTAAAATTTCGAGTTTAGAAAAGCCCCGTGAAAATTTGTGACAAATTTTCTGGGCTTTTCTAAACTCGAAATATTACTTTATGCGCCACGCGTATAAAACACTAAAATATTGTGAAATGTATGTATATTCGAACTTCGTTTAAAATTTGTCTCTTTGTCATGCTTAGTCTGGGAGTGGACAACACTCGTTTAAAGCTTCAAATTAAAATTTTAAGATTCAGTTACTGTAATTACTTGTAATTATCTAAATTATGAATCATTAAAAAACAACGAGTGTCAGAAAACTTATAGCTTATGCATATATTTACCTAAAAGAAAAATTCACTGTGTGTATGATCAGTATTTAAATGTATACAAACACACAATAAATAGTTTTCGTTCTTTAAAGTGTGTACACACTTTTCTGGCGGACTCTGTATATTGAAGTAACACTATCTATTAGTAAAATTTTAATCTAAAGTTGCCATACAATTTCATAAATGATTCAAAAGTTTTAATACTCCACTAAGCATTAATAACATGCTAAAAGTGTATACTAATGTCTATTGTTGAGGCAGGTTTTCACCCATTAAGAAAAAAACAAACAAATTACGTTATATCAACATTTTAGCAACATTAAACGTTGTTTTAATGTTGTTGATACATTACTCAAATCGATTTGCTCAGTGGATAGATTTATTGTTTTTAAAAATTATTTAAGTAACAAAATATCAATGTACCCGAAATGTACATCTAGCAAGAAAAATAAAAGTGAAGAAAGGAATAGAACTGTGTTTAATTAAGGAACAAAATATCAATTTTACTATAAAAAATATACATACAGGTATTTTTTCTTTTAAGTACACGTATGCATACAGTTTTTTTTTAATATTTTAATTGCAATCTTTAAACGAGTGTTTTCCACTCCCAGACTAAGCATGAAGTAAAATTTCGAGTTTAGAAAAGCCCCGTGAAAATTTGTCGAGGGTCGCGCAGCGACCCGAGACAAATTTTCTGGGCTTTTCTAAACTCGAAATTTTACTTCATGCGCCACGCGTATAAAACACTAAAATATTGTGAAATTTATGTGTACATAAATTTCACAATATTTTAGTGTTTTATACGCGTGGCGCATGAAATAAAATTTCGAGTTTAGAAAAACCCAGAAAATTTGTCTTGGGTCGCTGCGCGACCCTCGACAAATTTTCACAGGGCTTACAGTTTTTTTTTAAATATTTTAATTGCAATCTTTAAACGAGTGTTTTCCACTCCCAGACTAAGCATGAAGTAAAATTTCGAGTTTAGAAAAGCCCCTTGAAAATTTGTCGAGGGTCGCGCAGCGACCCGAGACAAATTTTCTGGGCTTTTCTAAACTCGAAATTTTACTTCATGCGCCACGCGTATAAAACACTAAAATATTGTGAAATTTATGTATATTTTAACCTCACTTGAATTCAGTGTTTTATATGCGTGGCGCATGAAATAAAATTTCGAGTTTAGAAAAGCCCAGAAAATTTGTCTCGGGTCGCTGCGCGACCCTCGACAAATTTTCACAGGGCTTTTCTAAACTCGAAATTTTACTTCATGCTTAGTCTGGAGTGGACAACACTTGTTTAAAGCTTCAAATTAAAATTTTAAGAATTAATATTCAATTACTCTAATTAAATCTATAATCTATTTAAATTCAGCGCGCATTTGTGACGTAAGCGATCTTTATACCCCCACTCCAAAATCTTCGATTCTGTCGATCCTTTTTTATATGGTAAGACCGTACTTGGTTTAGCACATTAAAACCGGATATGGAATAAATCATGATAGCCAGTTATTCAATCATACCACCTAAAATTTAATATTGCCAACTCAAGAGTCATCAGCGACAACAATTGGGAGTTTACTGCCAACTGTTGGAGAATTCTCTTATGCCCGGATTGTTAACCGTAAACGTGTTTAGGATTTCTGCAATCGTACAAAATAGACTGACCAGACTACCGTTCATTAGATACCAACATACATCACAGACAAATCCAAACATGTTGAAGTTGAACATTTTGATGAACAGGCCTAATTTAATCATAATCACTCTTTATTTATGTATTAATATTTTTTTTAGAAATTAATGTGTTTCAAACCACCTCCATCAACATCGAGCTTAGCTCGTCAAACGAGTCCGACAATTTCAACAAAATCCGGACTTTCGTTACCCAAGTCGAGATTAAGGATAAAATCCGACAGTTATACTCTGGATGTTCCTCAGCCGATAAAATCCCGAGTGCGAAAGAATTCTGACGAAAAACCGGGTATTCCGAAACCCGAAGGAGTCTTTAGGAAAACCGACAAATACGCGCACGTCAAGTCCACCATTCCGAAGCCAACCGAGAGTAATAAAAAGAAGTAGATTTTTGTAATTATATTTTTATACGTGATCTGACCGCAATCATTTATTGTGATTTAATTAAGAGATTTAAATTTTTCTACAGTTTGTAATGTTTATTAATTGTTATTCAATGTTAATGATTAATTAAAGTATATTTTTGATTACAATTTATTTAAATTTCAACAAGTAATAAATAACCTAATTCATTTTTTTGCACAAAAAACGAACTCTTCCGTTTGGATGTAGTTTTCACGGTGTTAACGTTTGTTCCGCTTTAAAAAACACTCGCGACGGATAGAAGCACAATTGTTTAACCGATTTGAGAATGATTTATGTTTACAAACGCGTTTTATGCGGATTAAATTGGTGAGAACGGCGAAGATGTCGGCCCGATTATTTCATACTTTAACAAAATGGCGTCGACGACGTCATCACCACCATAGTCAAATGTAAGAAAAAAGAAGCTGATTTGACTAGCACAGCGCTGTTACTGCATAGCGGCAAAAAAATCGAACTTGGCAATTATATTATATTATATATTCGTGTTAAAAACCCATATTAAACACACAAATCTCGTATTTAATGTACTTGAGTGTTAAATGCAACCCATTTATGCTGCGCCACATAACTAAATAATGCACATATTATAAGATTGTCATGAACAAAAACCATTTATGAGTATGCTGCATTCAAACATAATTTTAAATGGTAGCATAAAGCAACAAATTATTTTTAGCTAAAATCTAATTTAGATCTCAAATTTAATGCAATATAAATGGCGGCTAAATTTAGAGCCAGTTGCACAAAACATGTTGAACTGGTTCATCTCCAAACTCGAGTTTAACACTTTGATTGCCGCGCGGCATTCACGTGTGCCGCAGTTCAATTTGCGTTTAGGCCCCGCGGCATGTACCTTGTGCCGCATCCAGAAACAACTTTTAAAGTATCGTGTTACCCGTGCCTTGGAACTAGTATAACTATATAGACATATAAACTAGGTGGCCTGAACTTTAAAAACGTTTATGTCCCTTCAAATATTTTCTTTATTATACTGTATAATTGGAACAAAAACATAAGCAGCGGCCTGAGGTAATATTTCTATTGTTATAAAGGTGGTGATCAAAGTGTTAAAGTGACATTAAAATAATATCAACAAGTTTACGTATTTGGTTCAACTTGCAATTGGCATCTGTCACTGGTTTTATTAACTAAATTTGAACAAGATTGGATTTAAAATAAATATACAATGTAGACAATTTTAATTAAAATTCGATTCGTTATTGTTATCATTTTATTAATTATCTACCTATATAGAATAAATAAATAATAACAATAAATATATATACAGAGTCCGCCAGAAAAATGTATAAATACTTTAAGGAACGAAAACTATTTATTGTGTGTTTCTTTACATTTAAATACTGATCATACATGTAGTACATAATTTAACGTTTTGAACATTTTCGAGGAGGGTTGACATTTTTAAAAATTTAAAATTTTTGAAAATTAGGGGGGAAGGTTGAATCCCCCTATCCCGCCCCTTGCTACAGCCTTATCGATACTGGAGGACATTCGCCAGAAGATTACAGCGGCAGGTAGAGCGATCTCCATTGAAACATTGACCGATGTAACTTTAGCGATCGTTCGTCGTTCCGCCATGTGTGGCTGCCTTAGGCCAACACTTTGAAGATCTAAAGTAACTATGTGCTTAACTGAAGACAGTATTATGCAGGGAGTTTTTCTTTTAAGTACAGTAGAACCTCGTTATACCGGGATGGCTTTTGGCTATACCTAGCACGATATAAGGAAAACACGGTATATCCGAATATATGTAATTTGTATAATAGTCACATACACACACGCGCATATATATATATATATATATATATATATATATATATATATATATATATATATATATATATATATATATACATATGTGCACCTACATAACAAGACATACTATATAATACAATAATGACGCCGGAACGTTTTACCTAATCAGGGCGGTACACAGTCAATTGTTAAAATTAACATTGTTAAAAAAAAAGAAACCTGAAAAATGACCCCGATATATCCTAATCACGGAATCTCGAGGCCCGGTATAGCGAGGTTCTACTGTATACGTATTCCAAATTCAGCCTATTTTCTGTAAATCTTTAAATATTCCTTGGTTTTTTTTTAATGTTAAATTTGAAGCTTTAAGCGAGTGTTTTCCACTCCCAGACTAAGCATGAAGTAAAATTTCGAGTTTAGAAAAGCCCCGTGAAAATTTGTCGAGGGTCGCGCAGCGACCCGAGACAAATTTTCTGGGCTTTTCTAAACTCGAAATTTTACTTCATGCGCCACGCGTATAAAACACTAAAATATTGTGAAATTTATCTATATTCGAACTCTACTTGAAATCTGTGTTTTATACGCGTGGCGCATGAAGTGAAATTTCGAATTTAGAAAAGCCCAGAAAATTTGTCTCGAAAAATTTTCACGGAGCTTTTCTGAACTCGAAATTTTACTTCATGCTTAGTCTGGGAGTGGAAAACACTTGTTTAAAGCTTCAAATTGAATTCTTTTAAAAAACAACGAATGTTAGAAACTTTACAGCTTATGCAAATGTTTATATACCACTTTAGTATAAAAATACAATTACCTTTATAAGCGACATCTATATTACAATAGCACAAAATATTGTGAAAATTATGTATATTTGAACTCTGCTTGAAATCTATGTTTTATACGCGGGGCGCATGAAGTAAAATTTTGAGTTTAGAAAAGCCCAGAAAACTTGTCTCGGGTCGCTGCGCAACCCTCGAAAAATGTTCACGGGGCTTTTCTAAACTCAAAATTTTACTTCATGCTTAGTCTGGGAGTGGAAAACACTCATTTAAAGCTTCAAACTGAATTCGTTTAAAAAAAACGAATGTTAGAAACTTTACAGCTTATGCATATGTTTTTATACCATTTTATTAAAAAAAATACAATTGCCTTTATAAGCGACATCTATATTACAATAGCACAACGAATCCGACGGAAATCCCTAAAAGGAAAAAAGACGGACAAACGCTTGCATTACAAACCCACGCGATGCGCAAGCGCAATTAAACCGCATCCGTCACAAGACGCCATTTTCGCTCTATTAACCGCAAACGACGCGCCAAGTGCCGCATTTAACCACGAGGATTTTCAAGAAAAGATACCAAAATTCGTTCCGGAACATCATCCCGATCCATCCCAAATAAACACACGTGAGTAGCACAATTTAATTAGCCGTTGAATACGTAAAGTGTTACCGATCGATAACTCGAGAAAATCTGAAAAGAAAATGGTTGTACGTGTGTAGGACGGAATTGCTTTTAACCGGTTAGTTTTACGAAGGCTGTTCTTTCATCACGAACGGTGCGTTTTTCAACGTTTTCTTGTGAGTTCGTCTATGAAGAAGTTTTGTGTGAAAAGCAACGCTTTTCTTGAATAATATTGGAGTGGGTAAACGCAAAATAAAATGGCTTCATTTGATTTCATTAGCTAAATAATTTCGAAGTACTAAATAACATAAATAAATATATGAGGAATCTCCTACTATTTTATGATAGATGCATTATTAAGTGTTTATGAAAACTAATTCAACAAAATATATATCACAAGAAATTGTCTTTGTATAAGGCAAAAGACCGGTACTTAAAACAGCCTCTGATTTACCAAAAGGAAATGGAATGTTTAAATTGTTTATTTTTTATGCAAAAAAATTGTTAAAATTTCCAGAGATATGTCTCGTTACCGTGAATGGGACCTTTCCTGCAAGGTCTACGTCGGAAATCTGGGATCGTCGGCTAGCAAACATGAGATAGAAAGCGCGTTCAGCAAGTACGGGCCTCTGCGCAACGTTTGGGTGGCAAGGAACCCGCCGGGTTTCGCGTTTGTAGAATTCGAAGATCCCCGCGACGCTGAAGACGCGGTCCGCGGTCTGGACGGAACGTAAGTTATTAAATCCTCCTCTACTCTGCAACTCAACCAACCATCATTCACCAACCAACCAACCAACTCAACCTCACATATTCTAAGCCACCACTGTGTGCAACATTCAACTACTACTACTCAACTCTATGAGTTGCATATGGTAAATATTTAATAATTTAAAAACAAAAATGCAAAATTAATAAGTTCTCGAATTTTTGTTTATTTCAATTAATTTTGTTTTCGTTAGTTGTTTTGTTAGATGTGCATAATTATTTATTTGAAATATTGATTTAACAATGTTTTAATTAATAATGAGAGGATTAAATACAAACTTGTGTTGGAATGAAAAAAAAATAGTAATATGTTTATGGATTGATGCTTTTATTTTACATCAGTGTATTTGATTTTGACAGGCGTTGTTGTGGCACGAGGGTTCGTGTTGAAATGTCAAACGGACGGTCAAGACGGGGAGGTGGAGGTGGTGGCGGCCGCAGGGGCGCCCCAAGGTATTCCAGGTATGTCTTTAAAAATCTTACTTTCTCCTCTTTTGAAACTTTCAGCGTAAAATTTGCCCTGATTATTAATAGTCATTTTAATGAGTAAGTACACTAATTTACGAGATTGCATGTAGTTTCAAAATGAAGTATTTTTTTGTAATTAAGGCAAAGCGGGGTTAAAACAGTTTTTTTGTGCGCAAATTTACAGGACAGCACCGTTGCTGCTGTTGTTTAGTCCCCGACCCGATTGAGCCCCACTCTTCTCCCTCCTGGCCACACATCTCATCTTACATCGATAACACCACCGCTACTACATCCACCACCGGTGGCCACCCTCTTCTACTCTACTACAGCGCTTTTATATAGCGACGGCTCATCCCTTCACTTCTGCAGCACAAAACAAAAAAACAATACCAAAAAATCTACAATGTGACTTCTGCAGTACAAAAAAAATAATCACGAGCCAAAATAAGTAAAATAAATACAACATCGACAACAACAGCAGGGTGTCACCTCTCAAAAAAATAATACTCTCGAGCAACCAACGCGGCAACTACTATTACTAAAAATAAACCAACCTCATCTCTGACGAGAAATAAATGTTCCCTCGTCCGCTCGCACGGCCCGAACAACTCTAATTCAACAAAACATACTTCAAAAATTTTCACAGCTGAGGCATGTAGAATTTATAACTCTATCTCTTTCTAAATAAATTCTCTATTTTGTATGATAAATATACAATACGTTTTTAAAAATGGAAATAAGCTGCTTCTAATATTTTGTTTTGTTTTAACAAAGTTTTATTATTATCAGTTATTTATTATCTGATAATTATATAACCTAATATTTTTTGTTAGCGTGGAAGCCACAACATTTTGTTTAAGAGTAGGCCCAGAAATACAATAGAAAATATTCAAGTATAAAAAATATAAAATCTCCATTGAGAAACCATTCAAGAGTTTATTTCAAAGAACAAAAAATACCTCATGGCCAACTCTGTTAAAATTTTGTGTCTCGTCCATCATATTATCAGCTGTTTACACCGCTTTGATTTAAAGGTAAAAGTCGCCAAGTACCATTATTTTTTTATCTTAATGCATACGAGTTCAAGTTGAAATTGAAGTTGTGAAATCAGCTGTTAATATTTTGAATATGCAAAGAATTGTACAGTCACTTACTACTACCACATACAACTATGGGATATGAAAACTAGGAAACCAAATTATGATTGAAACAAAATCTTACAGATATTATCTCTATTTGCAATTTCAGAGATAATGATTCGAAATTTAAAGTATGCTATTAATTGATAGATGGTATTATTTTATTTAAACGTAAAAGCCTTCTAGGTTCCAAAAATCGTTGCAATAAATCCTTAATTCTAGTTTTTGGCGTCCAAATAATTACGCTGGACGAACTGTCTGTATAATTGTCTGTGGTACTATATAAATATAGTTAAAGAACACCGAAGAAAATAATTTTCATTACTTATAGAACGAACTATGATTGCTTTAAAATAGTTTCTATTGACATCCAATTTTTTGTCCGATCAAAATAGATTATTGATTTTAACATGATTAATAAGTCTGTACACTTCACTGCATTTTCATTTGACATTAAACAATTTTAATTATTAGAGACACATTTAGTTCCGCTGCCTTTGCATATTTTTTTAGTGATTATAGTTGAAATGCGGCGGAATTAAATACTCGCATATAATTATTGTTAAATAATATCTCAATATCTATTTTATAGATCCCGCTCCCCAAGAAGGTCACGAACACCCAGATCCCGCTCACGCAGTCGTGACAGGAGAAGCCGGTCAGATTCCAGAGATCGCCGTTAAAGATTAAGACTGTATCACAGTCGTCCATTTTATTTTTAACATAATATATATTTTTACTCAAATCGAAAAAAACAATTACAGCAACAGTATAAGTTTAAGTTTAACATTTTATATGATATACAAAAAGTATGATGCGTTTTTCGATGAGTCGAAATAATTTTTTATTTCTATATTTCTTTTTCTAAGGCTATCTGTATTGCTTTTCATGTATTAGATACAAATACGCTACCATTATATTTTTTATGTACAACGCACGAAGAGTGTTGAGTAAGTGTAATTGATTTTTGTGTTATTCATTTGTTTATATGACAAAATTTTTTTTTAATAATAACGAATAATAAAGTAGTTTTTTTTTTTTATATTGTTGATTATGATTGGGGATGTTGGATTAAAAGATCTCAAATCAATTATCAAAAAAACGTTTTATAAAATAACTCAAGAAAAAACATTTAAACCCAATCCCTTGGATTCTTCAACACCTCTGTCAGCCTTCCTTCTCTGCTCTTTTCGTAAGGCTTGCTCATATACTCCCATCTCTGAGGAAAGAAAGAAAGATTTAAACCAAGTTGATGATTAATAAAGATAAACTTACAGCGTTTAGAGGCAGCGACATCAAAATACTCTCGAATCGTGCGCCTGGTGTATGCAGGCCGAACTTTGTACCCCTATCGTAAATCAAATTGAACTCCACATATCGTCCTCTCCTTAATAACTGCCACTGTCTCTCATTGTCGGTATATTTTGCATTTTTATGCTTAACAACTAAAATGCATAAGAAGTATTCTTTTTAATTTCAGTTATAACCGAATAAAAAATATATATCCTAAAAAGCTTATAAGTTGGGATTAAGAGGGTTAGGCCATGTAAAATTTGTATATTGGGACTACGGTTCCAGTGTTGTTATAAGATAATATTATACAAAGATGTGCACGTAACCTATCAGCTGTTTTATCTAACGCAGAAATATTGTTTTTTTTTTTAGAGGTCTATTTCAACATAAAGTAATTTATATGAAAATAAAAGTTCATATAAAGATTTTATTTTCACCATTTTATTATATAATGGCCACTCCTGGCATGTGAAAGACGGAAAGCAATACATCGAAGCGATAATCTCTCTGGATTCGAAGTAGTTTTGCTTCCATATAACCAATTTAAATGTTCTGCCATCTTATAGGATGTTAAGAAGTTCAAGTGACTTGCCCCCTTTTAATTTGAACGTTCTGCAATCTTATATAATGTGAAAAGTGACTATGAAGTTCAAGCGATGTTTAAGCCAAAATTGACAACCCAGCACCTAACCCCCCTCTTAACAAATATTTAATACTTATACCAATATTCTTTCATTTAGAATACATTGTTAGTTAATAAAACTGATTATTATTTTTCAGTTTTATTACACTAATTGAAAACTTATAACTAATTTGCACATTATAAATATAATTGACATTATAAAGAAAATTAGTTTTGCAGGGATGATCATTAGCTTTAGGCCGGGATACAACCGACGGGACACCGGGATAATTCCCGGTAGGCGGGTACTCTCTGGCTACTAAAGCACGCTACGGGCCGGCCTCATACCGTGTATCTGGACCTGGTTAGCTCTCACCTTCTTTGAATTCAGAATTTTTAAATTTGTATTGTATAACATATCCACAAAAAAAAGCACTCACCTAAAGGAACATAGGAAGGTATTACAGCTTCTGCACAAGATGAGACAAACTGGAACGCCTCTTCTTTTCCAGGTGTATCCAAATCATCAAAGAAAATCCCCCCTATTCCTCTTCTCTCACCCCTATGTGGGATATTAAAATAATCATCGCACCACTTCTTGAACTTTGAATAATATGATTTATCATGTTTATCGCAAGCTGACTTAAGTGTCGAATGGAAATGCCTAGCATCATCTTCATCTAAGTAATACGGGGTCAAATCTGTGCCCCCGCCAAACCACCACTCCACATTATCTTCATCCTGAACCTCGAAATACCGATAATTAAAATGTATGGTGGGGATGTAAGGATTCTTCGGGTGGATAACAGCACTAATCCCCCCGGCGAAGAACTGCAAATTTTCAGACTTGAATTTCCTTCCCCTGGAGCGCATCTGTGCCACAGCTGGAGGTGGCAATATTCCCGTGACTATAGATATATTAACTCCTGCTTTTTCAAAAATATGTCCATCTTGTAGCACGCAAGTTATTCCTCCTCCACCTTCAGGCCGAGTCCACTTGTCCACTACAAATTTCTTTCCAGCTGTTTCCTCTTTCTCCAAAGCTCTGCAGAATTCAGATTGGATTCGCATTATGAGTAATTCCATGCGGGTTTTCATGTCTTCGGGGCTGCCCATTAGTTTATCGAAGGGGGTCACTGGGGCAGCCATGAAATCTTTTACATCAATTGCTTCTTTGGCATGAGCATAAAGCCCTGTGAAAGCTATGGAAGCACCGAATATTGCCGCACCACATTTCCTATTTTAAAATGAATAGATTATAAATATATTTCTAGAACAGAAAATTCAAATATCTTTTTATAATTGAAAGGGGTACATTACTTGTTTGTATTTTAAGCTATTTCGTTCAGTAGGTCAATGTAATTTAATTTTCTTATTAGAGATTAAAATAATGATCTTTCATAAATGTAAGCATCCATTTAATGTTCAACTTCTTTTTTCTTTTCAGTTTATTTTACAATATAATTGTGTAAAGTTTATTCGAAGATTACCTGAGTTTAGTCAGTCCGTTTTGTCGCTGATAAGAAATTATGGAGAACTTCCGTAAGATGACTTTGAAAAACATGTTTGTTTTGTGAAATTTTACTTGGAATGATTAAATAAATTCAACATGGTTATGTTGCAGAGAAATTGAATTGGTATGTTACCTTTTTTACTTGATTAAAACCAAGGCACGTCGAGTAATGTACGCATTGTGTATAAGGTATGCTTTACTACAGTCTCTTATTTTCAGCAGCCCTGCTCCAAACGCACGCAGGTTCTGTGATGTGATAATTGAGCTCCGAGTTAATTCGCATCATAAAACCGAAGACCTCACTCCGAATCTATCGCATTCTAATCCAGCGATCCTTACATGCATTATAACTCGATCGTCCTTGATCAAAACAACGTACACCTAAACGTGAACTAAGTTGCCTACTTTATGTAGGGAACTTAATTCTTTATGTAGGCAACTTAATTCACGTTTAGGCGTACGTCATTCCAGCGGCGTGAGCAACATTGAAGTTTTCAGGGGGGTGGTGGGAAATTAACGACAGGTATAAATCTAAGTGAGAGTATTTTACATTGCATATTTAATAAACAGGGAAAAAACGCAACACAAATTTTATATATTAAATATATTTGAAATGTTGAAAAATGTCTAATTTCTGAATTGAGGGGCTCAATCAGCAGAGACAACAGTTGGGAGTTTACTGCCAACTGTTGGGGAATTCTCTGATGACCGGATAGTTAATCGTGAACGTGTTTAGGATTTTTGTAATCGTACGGAATAGACCGACCGAAGTACCGTTCATTAGGTACCAACATACATCACAAACAAATCCAAACATGTTAAATGTTGAACATTTTGCTGAACAGGCCCAATGTAAAAGTAGTACAAGTGCTGTTTTCCTTAAAATTGGTATAAGTACAGATATCTACAAATGAAATTCATATTTAGTGATGGGAAAAATGGTACAAGCTAATATGTGTATCTCTCAATATAATATACAATGTTATTAATTAGACGTTCACAGATTTTTCTATAAAAGTTAAACTTTATCTCTAATTTACACATATAATCTCAAGTCACTTGTATTGCTTTTCCACTGTGCCCCTCAATTCATACTTAGAGGAGGATACATAAAAAAATATATAAATATTTCCAATATTTATTTGAAATATACTCCACGGATTCTATTTATAATATACGCACGGACAAATAATATCAATATATTTCAAAGCCGGCTACTTAACACAGAATATAAAAAATCGTATTTGTGTTACACTCGGTACAGTTTATAAAAAATGTCTATAAGTTATAGCTTTAAATTGAGATCTGCTTAGAAATGGCTGACTAATATCTTCACATATAAATTTGCTACTTTAGTTTATAACAAATAATAAAAACAAAATGCCACCTTAATAATATTATGAGGGTCATAAAAAAATCTAAAAAATATTGTTGACAGAATATTCTATCATTCATAAAAAAAAAATAGATGAACATTCTAACAAATTCTAGCTAAAAGCTGACAACGAACAGTGACGCTCTTACTTCTGGAAGGGGTATTTTGGTTCTAGGGGGAGAAGTACCAACAAGAAAAAAGCTCAATTTTACAAAAAGTAACGTATAAATAATAGAAATTACGGAGCCTTGGGGGGACAGTATGTCCTCTTAAATACGCATCTGTAGTTAACCATACTTTTGACATAAGTATAGTTTAACATTAGCTCAGTTAACCATACTTTCAACAGAGGTATGGATAACCATACTGACAACATAAGTATGGTTAACCACACTTTCAACAAAAGTATGGTTAACCATACTTTCGACAAAAGTATGGTTAACCATACTTTCGAAAAAAATATGGTTAAACATTTTCAACAAGTATGGTTAACAATACTTTTATCGAAAAATGTTTGAGCATATTTTCGACAAAAGTGTGGTTAACCAAACTTGCAACAAAAGTATGATTAAACATTTTTTAACAAAAGTATCGTTAAACATTTTTCAACAAAAGTATGGTTAACCGGTGGCGTATTCAGCTTTTTGTTCTGGAATGGGTATTTTGGTTCTAGCGGAGGTCCTTATCAACAAGAAAAAATGTTTATACAACAAGAAAAAATGACCGGGTCTAGAGGGGAGACAGTACCCCTATTCAAAGGGAGGCATTTTTAAACAAGCCTGTGAAAGAACAATCATAATGTTTTAGGAATTCAGCTCTATATTATTTAAAAAAAGTATTTTTAACATTATCTATCAAAGTGACATCTTCAGTTACTTTGATACTCATATATAATTGTTATAATTAAATTATTATTATGTTGTAGTATTTTATTATAGTCACTTCGATAAATAGCGTACAGGATGACATTTTTATATTACAATTGGCCGTGCACAATTTTTTTTCAGAATTGGCGAAAATGAAGAGTCTTGTGATTGTTTAAATATTACATTTTATATACCTAGAATTGTCTTGCATATCCTGCTTTTGAAACAAAGTATTGTGGGTCACATACAACTTATTTTCATTTAAATCCTAATTGAAGATTAATAATGTAAAAGTTATTGACATTTTTTGATATTTATTCAGTTTCGGTCAGTTAAAATTCATAAAATATTTATAGTGGATATGTTTGAGAGAGAAAAAAAAAATCAATACAGCTCTCATGTTTATCAATTTTTATTACATATAAGGTATACTTAGTATACTTCAACAAGTCTTCAAAATGACTTTCAGTCTATTAAATTTATTTATTCATCAATTTTTAAAATTAAGAATTATTATAATGAAGTAGTCTTAAGTAGTTTCTTTAAACTAAGAGCGTATTCATACACGGCTACTGACAGCCAATAAAACAGATGTACATGAAAATGAGTCAATTTGATTCTGTACTCCGTGAGCCATCTTGTCGCTGTGACTGTGTGTGAATGCTACCATTTATTTCCAGTCCCCGGCATTTGTCTGGTGTTTATAGTTCCATAAAAAGTGGCCTGTATGAATACGTTCTAATTATGAATATGTCAACTCTCTACATAAGTTTTAAACCAAGACTTTAATTTTTTTTTCAAGGTTTCAAAAATATTATTACATAGGTCACACTTTACATTTATTAATTACAAATAATAATCATAATTAATATAATAAACAATTTGAAACTGATTTCTTCATGTTTGAAAAGTGTGCTGTTTATTTATTTACTATATTTACTGCTTTTATTTACTTAAGCCAGTTTTGTATTCTATAGTACTTCATTTTTATTGCAATAGGTTTTAGTGGGAGACTAGAAAGTTGATACTTTTTTCATTACTTTTTTTTAAGAAACATAAAGTAATATGGATGTTTTTTATCCTCTATCAAGGAAAGTGAGAAAAATATAAATTATTCTTGGTGTATTAAAACCTTCGCCACTCACTACCATTCTCTTAAAACAAAAAAAAACTATTCGTTCATTTCTTCACTTCTTCCTCTTCATATTTGGACAGACTGTGTAGAGTTGAATCCACCAAAGGATTTTAGTAAGTTTCGGCTTGCAAAACGACGCTCTCCATTTTGGGTGATAAGTCCATCGACCAGCAGCTCTTCCTGCACGTGAATATCAAAACGTTGCCATATTCCAAGCGTGTGCCTTCAGCCTGCGAATCTTTTAATTCTGTGTGCAACTGTAGACGTGGAATCAGAGTAGGAAGGATCTGAAATTCAAACACCATCTCCCCTTGACAATATTTGCAACTGCGTGGAACGTCTTGGATAGAACCTAAGAGTAGAGGAGTTATACCTCGTCCATACCTGTAAGGATAATTTTAAACAAATAACCACATTTATTAATACATGCTAATTGAAAATAAAAATGTATTTTAATTAACTATAATTAATATTCACCTTAGTATATGTCCTGGATTCATTTGTATCTTTGTAAGGAAATGATGAAACATTTCATCGCCATGTGCGGGTGTTCCCTTCTCATACTTTTCCATCATACCTCCATCTCCCCCGCCTTCCTGGCCCGAATCGCTAGGACGCATGAAATCATCGTTGTTCATCTGGTACTCCTGAAGCAGTTCCCTGACGTGCCTGTCACTGATGTTCTGGTTTTTAGTTGCCTCTTCAGCAACACTCATGAAGTACGACACAAACTGTATGTTGGACCGATTCTCGATTTGGCACAGTTCTTGAGGGAGGGGAGCCACTTCCTGTAGGATGGAGGTTATATCTTTTTGGGGAAATGTCGGTGTGTCGATGCTGATTATTTCTCCTTCGTCACCCTCGATTTCCGCTGTGGCCGTCGGGGAATGCAATGAACCGACAGCACCTCCTAAATAAAAATGCAGAATTGGCCTCTATAAAGAGTAAAACGCACTCTGATGGATAAAATTTGAGCCGAAAAAAACAAAATACATTAAATAGAATCAACGTAATGAAATAAATGCAAGAACACATAAAGTTGAACTAAATGTAGATTCAAATTATGGTTTATTTATAATTTTACAAGTGCCAATGTTGTATTATTAATGATATTTTTCTAAGCGTTTATACGAATTTATTTTTTATGTTCATAATAATTTAGGTATTATTATTTGTGTTCATAATAATTTAGGTATAATACGCCACTGGAATATATTTAGTTCAGAACACAACCGCTTGAAGGCAACTTGCCCATCTATTCATGACAGCTCAATGAATCAAACATAACCACAAATCAACTGTCAAAATGTGCACAATCGATTAATTTTATGAATAGTATGAAATGTAGAAAATAAGCACGTAATAAACGATGGCATCGATGAAAAGTGTGGATAGTTCGTTCAAACCGAACCTAATCTTTCTGAATCACATTAAATACGAACACCTAGTGGCCGGAATGTGCGGTGGCTTATTCTCAACACTTGCTTTACACCCCTTGGATGTGATCAAAATCCGTTTTGCTGTTAACGATGGCCGTTTAGCGCCAACGCCGAAATACACAGGCATAGCAGATGCATTCAGAACGATCTACAAACAAGAAGGAGTGTATGGGTTGTACAGGGGTATAACGCCGAATCTATGGGGCGCCGGAAGCTCGTGGGGTTTGTATTTCTTTTTCTACAATGGATTGAAGACTTGGGTACAGGGAAATGACCTTAACGCACCATTGAACGCCGGGCAGCATTTGTTGGCCGCTTCTGAGGCAGGCATTATGACATTGATTATTACCAATCCAATTTGGGTTGTGAAAACGAGATTATGTTTACAACACAGTGGCTCGACGCACAATGTTTATTCAGGCATGACCGATGCTCTGATCAGTATCTACAAAACGGAAGGACTGAAAGGGTACTACCGTGGTTTCCTCCCAGGAGTCTTTGGGGTCTCACACGGGGCAGTTCAATTCATGGTGTACGAGGAGTTAAAAAATCAATACAACGCTTATAAGGGTACGGCGATAACCACAAAGTTAGGAACAGTTGAATATCTGTCTTTTGCTGCTGTTTCGAAATTAATGGCGACTGCTCTGACGTATCCTTATCAAGTTGTAAGAGCGAGGCTGCAGAATCAGCATGTAGAATATAGAGGCGTGGTGGATTGTGTTTCAGAAACATGGAAGTACGAAGGTTGGAGGGGTTTCTACAAAGGGCTTGGAACAAATTTATTGAGGGTGACTCCAGCGACGATGCTCACATTTTTGGTTTATGAAAATATATCGCATGCGCTTATTAAAGGAAACCAAAAAACTTAGTTGAAAATTCTTTTGTTATGTAGTTCTAAGTAGAAATTGTTTATTTACAATTAATCAACATTAATTATTTTTGGTAGGACCCTAAATATTGTTAGAAGCTTATATTTTGTATAGATGTTTGTTATGTATTTAATAAATTGAATGTTTTTATTATACTTGTTTTTTATTTATTATGATCTAATCATTAAGAAAAATTTGTTACTTAAAATTCAGTATAAAAAACAGTTCACTGTTGAGGAATTCTATGATGAACAATGTTTGGTAATCTGACAAAATTGAGTAATTTCCATGCAAAACAAATTTGTTTATATCTTACCTTGAGCTTCAGCAAGACTTCCATTGTTGGCATTCCTGTTGTCGATGTTAAGGTTCTCGAAGCCGGCACGGACTGTCTCCTCGAAGCTGATGCTTTCGTCGTCCTCGTCAGATACTCGCTCTGCAGCGTTTATAAGGTTTCCATTTTCCTCACCTAAATTGGCATTGTTGTCATCATCCCAATCATCCGCTTCTTGACACCAAGAAGTCACACTGGTCATATTTTTTGTCGGAGTGTAATTGCCTTCATTTATTTGACTCACTTGCTCCAGTGTTTGTGTACGTACACATGTCCAACTTAATAAAAAAAAAAAAAACTACTTATTATTTCAAGGTAAATTCGTTTGTGAAATCAGTGTTCTTAGTGAAATAAAAAGTTATTGAAAGAATTTTGTAAGTACATACCTTTCACTTTGATTCCAGCAGTTTGGATTTATGCAGGCGAACACATATAATGTCCGGTGGTAAGTAGAATTTTCCAAGGGTGCATAAATTTGCACAATGAGCAATCTTGGTAGCTGACACAATGGACATGGACAGGGTGTTGATTCGGGATTGATCGTTGTGGGCCAATCCTTAAGTAATTAGTAAACAAAACAACTGTATTTTGCCACACTGTGAAAAATTACTGTATTTTCAATACTCTTAATTAATTAATTTAATTTGGAATCATGTGAACATATAAAGAAATCCCAATAATATTTTCTGATCAAAGTCATAGAAGGCAACTATTTACCCTGGATTTAAAGTTTTTTTTTTTGTTTAGTAAAGAAAGGTGAAGAAGGTATTTTGATTAAGTATCAAACAAGTTAAGTCAAATTAAAATAGTGTTGAGGTTAAAATTTATAATCACAACCACATCAATAAACTATTTCTCTTTTATTCACAAATCATATTTTTAATTTCAAACTTATCATCAATAATACACTGGCGAAAGAAATTAACGCATCATTTGTGATTTTTTTGATATCTTGGAATCGAGTTTTCTTTGAACACAAACATATTTTTACAATAAGAAATCTTATCAAGCATGCTGTTTTACATGTTGTGTTTTATCTTTTGTTCTCATGGTTTTCTGTCAATAAATAAAATGAAGCACTTTTCATTATTCTGACTGCAAGAAAGGTTCATATAAAATTTCTTTTTGAGTTTGTTTTCAAGTAATTGTTAAAATTAAGTGCTAAATAGTGAAGAATGAATATGGATAGACGTCCGAATCTTAATTTAAGCAGTGAAGAAGCTGTGATTGTGATTACACTTGCAGAAGAAGGTAGGAGTCAGCGTTACATCAGTCAGCGTCTTGGTGTTAATCAATCGACCGTATCCCGTGTCTTGAAGAGACATCGGGAAACTCAGGCATACTCAAGAAGGCCAGGACAAGGGAGAAAAAAGGGCCACAACTGCTGTTCAAGACCGTTTTTTAATGATGCAGACGTTACGCGAACGGTTTATTACGGCTCCTAGGCTACAAAATATGCTCGCAGAGATCCACAATGTTCATGTAAGTTCCGTTACCATCAGAAAAAGGTTACGTGGTTTTAATTCAACTCCAAAAACAGCGGCAAAAGGACCACAATTAACCGCAGACCATCGCAGAGCCAGGTTAACATTTGCGCAAGAACATGTAAACTGGTTACAGGCCGATTGGGCTAATGTTATGTTTAGCGACGAGTCCAGATTTTGTCTTTACGGCAGTGATAGATGAATGCATGTGTACAGACGGCCAGGTGAACGTTATGCGCAGTGTAACATTGTTCTGACTGTTATGTTTAGTGGAGGCTCTGTTATGGTGTGGGGTGGTATCACTTTAGAGGCTCGTACGGAGTTGGTGGTCATACCAAGAGGAAGCATCACGGCAGCGTCTTATATTGCAAACATTTTAGAACCATCCGTAATGCCTTTTGCTCCCTTTGGAGGAAACGATTTCCTGTTTATGCATGACAATGCAAAACCACACAGTGCCCGAATTGTACAACAGTATCTTGACCTAGTGGGTATCAACACAATGCAATGGCCAGCCAGGAGTCCCGATCTTAATCCGATCGAACACCTATGGGACTCGATGGGCAGACGCCTTAGAGCACTTCCTCGGCGTCCAAGCAATCAACAAGAGCTTGGACAAAGATTGCAGGAAATTTGGGAAGATATTAACCAGGATGAAATTGGATCATTAATTAACAGTATGAGCCGTCGCTGTCAGGCAGTTATTCGAGCAAGAGGACGAAACACTAGATATTAAGTCTTATAATCACATGTTAACTTTTTTCCTCTTTTTATTTATGACATTATTTTAGTCATTAATGAAAGAAAATGTGTTGAAAATCATTATTATAGTTCAGTTGGTTTTGTTGTTATTTTTTTTTGTTTTTAAACATCAAAACTTTATTCTTAAATTAAAATAATTCATGTGATGCGTTAATTTCTTTCGCCAGTGTATATACAACTTAATTATCATTAATGCGTTTCACAAATTCTAAATTCACAATGCATTGCGAATAAACTGAATAAATCAAGAAATGATTTTATGAAAAAACAGTTCTCACCGGTTTTCCGCCAATTTTATTCGTGGTAAAGTTCACCTGGCCTTTATATTTATCACTGACGATTTCGTCTTCGTAACCGAGCAAAACAGAAATATTGTTGCAGGCCATTTTTCCGCACTCCGAAATATCAAAACAGCTGATTTGTCGCCCGGTGTAGACAACACATATTACACCCCCTACACGTTGCGCAAGTGTCGTTCGCAATTGGCGCTCTTTTGAAAGCCTTATCGATTTCTACACGGAACATTCCTTGATTTAGGTCATTCAGGTGCGCTTGTATTTTTCAGACATGAAGGTATGAATAAAATTTTTATAATCCGCAAAAATACTTGTTGCTAAACAATATTTAATTTGAAATAGATACTTATTGCCAAATTAGTTAATAATTCACCATTTCAATAAGTTAATTTTTATTTAACCAATTGTCAGTTTGTTATTATTTAGAACTCTATATTATGCCACTGGATATAACACAACTTTAAATACTGCGTAGAATCGAACTTGTCCATCTTCGCATTATGTATCGAAATATGTTTCCCGCTTCTAGAAATTTGCGGGAAATTTGAAATTTCGACATTGGCGCCCTCCGAGCGGGTGATGCATCTAACTAAATTTACGAACTTACGAAATTTTGAAGAGTCAACCAAGGACGGTCGAGTATACGGTAAGAAGGATCGACAGAGTCGAAGATTTTCGAGTGGGGGTAGAGATCGCTTACGTCACAAATGCGCGCTGAATTTAAATGTGGTGGTGTAATTACTTGTAATTATCTAAATCATGAAGTATTTAGATAATTACAAGTAATTACAGTAACTTAATATTAACTCTTAAAATTTAAATTTGAAGCTTTAAACGAGTGTTGTCCACTCCCAGACTAAGCATGAAGTAAAATTTCGAGTTTAGAAAAGCCCCGTGAAAATTTGTCGAGGGTCGCGCAGCGACCCGAGACAAATTTTCTGGGCTTTTCTAAACTCGAAATTTTACTTCATGCGCCCCGCGTATAAAACACTGATTTCAAGTGAGGTTCAAATATACATACATTTCACAATATATTATTGTTTATACGCGTGGTGCATGAAGTAAAATTTCGAGTTTAGAAAAGCCCAGAAAATTTGTCTCGGGTCGCTGCGCGACCCTCGACAAATTTTCACGGGGCTTTTCTAAACTCGAAATTTTACTTCATGCTTAGTCTGGGAGTGGAAAACACTTGTTTAAAGCTTTAAATTGAACATTTAAGGAACCTTCCTTAAAAGTTCAATTTGAAGCTTTAAACAAGTGTTTTCCACTCCCAGACTAAGCATGAAGTAAAATTTCGAGTTTAGAAAAGCCCCGTGAAAATTTGTCGAGGGTCGCGCAGCGACCCGAGACAAATTTTCTGGGCTTTTCTAAACTCGAAATTTTACTTCATGCGCCCCGCGTATAAAACACTGATTTCAAGTGAGGTTCAAATATACATACATTTCACAATATATTATTGTTTATACGCGTGGCGCATGAAGTAAAATTTCGAGTTTAGAAAAGCCCAGAAAATTTGTCTCGGGTCGCTGCGCGACCCTCGACAAATTTTCACGGGGCTTTTCTAAACTCGAAATTTTACTTCATGCTTAGTCTGGGAGTGGAAAACACTTGTTTAAAGCTTCAAATTGAACTTTTAAGGAAGGTACGAAAAAAGGGAAATTATTATTTTTAAACATGTTAATAATTTTATTTATTTACAATTTATTAAAGTTTCTCCTCTTTGCATTTTATTTTATTTGAGAGATTTTGCTTTTAAAACGTATTTTTAACAACTTAATACTATAATATTAAAAAATCTATCTATGAAAATACAGCAAAAACCGGAAAGAGAGGTTATGATAGACTCAAAAACGTAACCAAATACTACGTTATTGTTCTCTTTCGCAGGACCTATGGTCTGCAGGGGAAGGGGTAGAGGAAAACATGGAAAGATACAATTCTGTCATACCTTGTAACACATATGTGTTTATATGTGTTACGTACCTTGGAGTCAACAGAGCCCACAGTATACTACTACTCTGTGACAGGGCCTGAAACTTACCTTTTCCATTTCAATTGTTAGGGGAAGCAAATAAATTACCTTTTTCCAATAGGTAAATAATTTCTTTATTATTAATTAAATCCATTATTTAACAGCAATTACAACCCAATAATAACATCTTATTGGTAAATACAACATAAATTATATACAATTAAACAAGTCAACCATTATTCAATTGTTTCTCTCCATTACACTAAAATCATACATTTCTCTTGATTATTAAAACTACCTTACCAAAAATATACAAGTAACAAAAATAGGTTCCGCATTTCGAAGATGAAGTACCGAAACGTCTCGCGCAAACTGCGGAATCAAGATTATGCAAAGATTGACTAGAATATATTTATTTATTAATAATCGATTCTCAGAAAAATAATAATTAGAGCCAAATTTAAATATTACAAAAGCAACAACAGGTCAAATATAAATTCTCTGTAGCACAAATCGCCAATTTAATGATAAATTTCATTAGGTACAGAAGAAATTAATAGCATAGTATTTGGCAATGCATAAATGAAATCATTCACAACTTATTAAAAAAATGCTAAATTTGTTGTATTTGGCAATGCATAAATGAAATCATTCACAACTTATGAAAAAAATGCTAAATTTGTTGTATCATTAAAAATTGGCTTTAATTATTTATAGTTTTGTGTGCTGAGAAATACAGAATTAAAAATTCATTGTGAGCATTCTGCAGAAAGTTGATCCATCCATTTATTTAACAAAAAAACTTTAACACATCAAAATACCTGCAAGAAAGTCTCCTTATTTAAAAATTTCGACTGTGTTCCAAACCCTCTGATTCCGTTCAGATTTTTTTTTTACAAACAAAAAAAATCACAAAACATTCTGAGTCGATTCAGAA
The DNA here is from genome assembly GCA_932526585.2 of Philonthus cognatus. Taxonomy (NCBI): domain Eukaryota; kingdom Metazoa; phylum Arthropoda; class Insecta; order Coleoptera; family Staphylinidae; genus Philonthus; species Philonthus cognatus. The sequence continues at coordinate 47,204,038 of OW052247.1, read as the reverse complement.
TTTTTACTATACAAAAAAAAACTCAAAATTAAAAGTTCACAGCAGGAATAAAGAAACATTAATTTTTATTATTGTTTTAGAAAAATTCTTTAAAAATAATGTATTTGATAAAAATGGAAATACTGTTTACGTGTGTATAAATGCAAATTTTATTATATCTTATAAGAAAATGAGATAAAATCCAATTCCTACTCTTCTCTGTTTTTTTTTCTTCAGTCAGATCGCTTTTAAAACGTTGAAAATATCCGAGGGTACAAATGCCCGATTCCAGCATGTTTCTTTAGTCCTTAAAATTTAGATTAATATCTCAACTGAACAATTGGTTAAAAAAACTTAAGATCCATCAAATAAAATATTTTCTTATGTAACACATTTGGGAAATATAAAAAGATTTCAATTAAATACTTGAATTACAATTCAAATAAATGTTCTTCCCAAATGTATTTCATAATATCGTCACCTTAAGGAACTAGATAAATTTGACTAAAAAAATTCATTGAATAAATAGTTTCAACTGAGTTCAGCTCTGTACTACTGTTGAAAATGACATTTACATTGTTACTGCAATTTTAAACTACAGAGATGAACTCATAGAATTTGTTCATGAAACTGTTTTGTTCACCACACTTTAAGTTTGTCTATTGTTGAAATTTTCATATGTTTGGCTAAAAACTTCTATTATAGAAGTTATGCTGTTAATGAATTGTTAACTAACTTAATATGTGTCGTGTAACTTAAAACTGATTTATTTTAAATTTTACACTGCATTTAGCTGACGATATAAAGAAATAAAACTTTTACAAAAACAAAACTATTATTTTCTTTTTAAATTCGATGAAATCGCACACAACTAACACACTCTCACTCATAATCACATCTTAACTTACATATCTTTCAAACTCTGCACTGACCATCCCAAGACCCTCCTGTCGAATCCGCAGGTGAAGAGATTGACGCCACTGGGGTTGTCCTCCGCCCAGGCGGTGCCGGCCACCATCCGGTTGTGGCCCTGTCTGCTAGATCTCGGCAGTCTAGCCAAGCGTTGGCCAGACAAGTCAAATAGCCGGACTTGACGGTTATCGTGCGGGATGGCGATAACACCGTTGGCCGATACAGAGATCCTGTTGACGGCAGAATCAGCACGAATCGTAGCCACTGGCGAGCGCATGTTGCGCAAATCCCACACTTTCACACTCCTGTCATCCGAGCTGGAGACGACTTTATCCTCACGTGTGAAGACTGCCGATGTTACACTCCTAAACAAAATTACGATAAGAAATTGTGTTTATTCTTCTAAAGCCACAGAACTAAAATGTTCTTTGTGTTTTGAATTAAATCTGTCTGTCCAATCAGGATCGTCTCCAAGTTTTTTAATGAGGAAGAATCTCGAAATTGCACGCTAACTCGAAATATTTTGTATTTTGACTTACTCAGAGTGTCCTTGAAATACGGAAACAGAATGAACGTTATCCCTGAAATCCCACAGCCTGAAAGTGGTATCTCTCGACGAGGTAACCGCTAATTTTTGTGAAGGATGCGTCGCTGTGTGTGTCAATTCCAGGTCGTGTCCTAAGGTAATCGAACAGATGACAATAAAAAAAAATATAGGTGCGAAATATCGAATCAACTACCTGATAAAGTGCTTAAAGATAAGCCAGTTTCAACATCATGCAGAATCGCCATCCTGTCCCAAGCTGCAGTTATCACTTGTTCAGCACCTAAATTTATAACAACGAAATGTAAAATCGGAGAAGTTTGGGATTAAACATTTTTACAATTACCTACGAGCCATTCGGCAGCTGAAATAGCACCTAAATGTCCGCCCAATTCACAAACGGGCGTCCTCAGAGTTGAGATTCGAGCCTCCGAGTGGTCATCACAGTCGTCTCCCTCCAGTTCTTCCTCGGAAGAGTGTCCCTTCTTAACAAATTCATTCCTCGTACATCCAGTAATTTACACATACTAACAATTTGTCAGTTTAAAGTTAAAAAAAATCACAATAACTCTTAATGACTTTTACTTTTAAACATGAATTAAATTTAAAATATGCTTATTATATTCGAACAATTTCCAAGGTATTTTAAAAAAACTCACGGGTAGATCCCAATTGACAACGGCCTGCCATATGTGAGCGGAACCATCCCCACTAGCTGTCAAAACTAAATCCTTGAGAGGGTGGAACCTGATGGAGTTTACTGAGCCACTGTGGCCTTGGTATTGTAGCAGACATCGAGTCGAGTCCATACTCCACACACAAGCTGTGTGATCTAAATAATAAATATTTTTCTTCTTAAAAAGATTGATTAAAGATATCCGAATTTTATGAAGCAACAAAAAGTCGTATAAAGCTGGCTTCACACATTGGCCATTCAATATGGCAAATGTCACTTGGCCAACCATGGAGAAGTTAGCGCTTGTAAAGGAGTTGTTGGACATTAACGCTCGCACTTGTCATTAGGTTGTCGGTTTTTTGTCCAGCATCAAAAGAACAAGTGACAAGTTGGTGGTTGTTAAGCCAATATGTGGATTCACACTTGTGATGTGTGAAAGAACAGCAAATATTTGAACAAACATTGGCCTGGCCATGTGAGCTATACAGGGTACCCGTATTTCGACAGAATGTATAGGGATCTCAGTTATTTGAAGTTGCGTATTTTAGAGCCTAACAATAATCGGAAAACAATTTTAAATATCATTTTTCGTTTTCGAGATATTAAAAAAACATATAAAAATAAAAGTGAAGTAAGGAATAAAAACAGTTTTTTCATTGTGATATTAAAAAAAACTGATTTTTTGAAAAATCGTTTTTATATTTTTATTCCAAAACTACTGAATCTGGACATTTAGAACTTTGACAATATACAGGCACTTTTTAATAAGGAATCTAGTAGTATATATTTTTTAAGATAACTATAACATTTACCCAGGGACCATAGCCAACTTTTGTTTTTTTATGAGCGCCATTTTGGATTTTCATATTTTTTTTAAAGAATATTTTTTTCTGAACTCCGTGATGTATCACACTCATAATTTTTTTTAGATTTGAATTTAAAATTATAATATTTTTTTTTTGCAAAGAGTGCCTTGAGAACAATGACGTCATCTGTTAACCAATAAAATCTTGACAGCAGTTAGCACTCAAAATTATTAAAAACTGTTAATCTTTTGTAATATTAGGAATAAGTATCGATTATCACATAAAAGTTGCACTAACTAAATTTATTTTACTTTTATTATTATTATTCAAAAACTATTCACAAAAAAAGTAATTCTTGCATTTTTTTCGCTACATTTCGGTAAATATTGATCACCATCACATCTAAGCGTTATATATTTTTAACTTTACTGTAAATCAGTGGTTTATACGCGTGGCGCATGAAGTAAAATTTCGAGTTTAGAAAAGCTCCGTGAAAATTTGTCTCGGGTCGCTGCGCGACCCTCTACAAATTTTCTATGCGGGGCTTTTCTAAACTCGAAATTTTACTTCATGCTTAGTCTGGGAGTAGAAGACCCTCGTTAGTTTAAAATACATCACAACTGTTAAAATATGTATCGTCGGATGCCCGTCTTCAGGGGTGATATGTAAACAAATTATGGGTCTTAGGAGTTGTCAAATAACTGAGTTACTCAACTGTTTCCAAGGCACTCTTTACAAAAAACAAAAGATTCAAATTTTACATATAAAATGTAAAATAAACTATAAGTGGATACATCATTGAATTCAGAAAAAAATAGTCTTCCAAAAAATGTGAAAATCCAAAATAGCGTCCATAAGAAAAACAAAAGTTGGGTATGGTTCCTGGGTAAATGTTATACTTATCTTAAAATGAAATTTGTTACTAGATTAATCGTTAAAAAAACCCTATAAAATGTCAAAGTTGTAAATGTCTGGAATCAATAGTTTTTGAATAAAAAAATAAAAACGAAATTTAAAAAAATCCGTATTTGACCATATATCAAAAACGAAATAAGATTTTTCAAATTTGTTTTTAGAATATTATTAGGCCCTAAATTACGCAACTTTGCCCCAATTTAACCGACTCTCTATCTCTTCAAATAACCGAGATCCCTATACATTCTGTTGAAATACGGACACCCTGTATATATACTGTATCTTAATAAGCATTGGGATATATCACATAATGTGATACGGAGACATTAAATTGTCAAATATTTTGCTCATCATAGCTTCCCAAAGAAAGCTCAAAACCACAAAATAAAAAAATTAAGAACCATTTTCAGAAATAATATTAAGAATATTTGTAATGAATAATAATAATTTATGCAAACTAATACATAACAGATATTTACAAAGGTCAATTTAAATAGAAAATTTGTTTATAGATGAAACTATTCTATATAAGGTAATCTAAAATAATCATCTAAGAACTGTTTCACATAGTAAATGTTTCATGTTTCTGTTGAATGCATCAAGAAGCAAACATTGCATAATTTAAGCATCGAATCTCTAGATTTATTAAGTCTATGAAACGTAGATAGAAGATTATCTTTTCGGCGAGTATATCTGTGAATGCATATAATAAAACATATCAACAGTATCTACTATATGATATTACTACAAATCATTATGTGAATTAATAAAATATATACTTAATAAGGTAAAATAAACCATTTAATTAATTATAATATGCGCACCTCTCTTTTTGTGTGCTTGCACGAGGCAAGAGAAAAATCAATTTTGCGTTTTAATAGGCCCGTGGGAAATGATTACGGACAATATATTTCACAATTATAGGCTCTGAATATGGCCTCAAGGTTAATTGAATTCCTCCTCCTTCACCATTGGCCTTCTGTCAAATTTCACATACATACGTGTTATGTAAAAGGTATTAATTTTACTACAATCAATAATTCAACCCAATAGGGAGAATTAAGATATGTAAATTAATATGTAACAAATATTTGATATAATTAATGTTGCATTCAAAATAATATTTATAAAAAAATATAAAATTATAAATAAAACACAAATTGTGAAATTATGCAACCAGCTAGACAAAAATCTTAACAATCATTTCTAAACATCATCTATAATTGATTCCTACAACAAAAATTCATTGGAGTTTTCACTGTGTTCCCATTTATTTTCTTATGGCACATTTGATGCGTAAATCCATCTTAATATCCCAACAAAAAAAAAACAATAAAATGTATCATGATGTGATTATTTTAACATGATATAAAAATGTTATCTGCTTAAAACAGTTATTGATTGAACCAATATTGCTCAAATGTTTGTTCACTACGCATTGTGAAATTTGATGAGCAATTCATAAACCAATTGCTGTGTAATTTGTTTTCCAATTACGCACTAATAGATCTACCTAATTAACCAGTTAATACATCCATCCCACTTAGAAAATTATATCCGTTAAGTCACTTCAATTAGAAATGCAATTACTAAATCAGCAATGACTTGACACTAAATAATAATACAGACTATACAACTTTAACTTTACATGTTAACAAGAAATTTGTGATAAACTCTTACATTTTATTCTGCAAAATTTATTTTCACGAATAGTTATCTGGGCAAAATTTTAATAACTAATAATATTCATAAAATATAAATTAGTTAGAAATAATCTTCATTCTAAATTTATTTCTCTGGTTATATTTTATGGATATTAGTTATTGTTAATATTGTAAATCGCTTATTCTCTGCAATTTATATTTCATTGATATTCATTCTTGTTATTATATGAACAACAAACTGCATAGAAAAAGTATTAATTATAATTTTATCTTACCAGCAGAAGCCGTCCCGATGATTGGCTGCCCGGGCCTGGCCACAGAAACCTCCCAAACTCCATCTTTATGAGCGACATACTCTTTCAGCAAATTGCAGTTCATGTGGGGCGTTTTAAAACTTGACACAATCTTGCTCGTCTGAGCTTTGAGCTTGTGCGCCGTCTTTAATTTTTGGGACGACGTAGAACTCACTATGTAAAAATTAAACACAAATGAGTAAAAAATAAATATACACTATGCTTAGTATTAATAAACTTACACTTTTTGCTAATCGCCTTGGAAATATTATTATCAAAATCCACGCAGTCAAAATTTTGTTTATCGAAGTTTGTGTTCTCGATCTTCTCATTTAACAATTCAATTTTCTCTTGCACTAAAAATAATATCTATGCAATAAGAATTAAATAAGAAAAGAAGTGAGAAAACCCAGAAATGCCCCAATTGTAGTTTCAAAATTATTGAACATCAAAATAGTGTAGTTTTATCCAAATTTTAGTTAATAAAAATAATTAATACTGTAAATATAATACCTATTTTTTGTCTTTTTTAATCAAACATTTATGTGCGCATTATTGATCCTTTAATATGCGTCAATAAAATGATTTGTTTATTATCACGATTGTCATGAATAATTAATTATAAATTCATTGATTTACTGAAATGCAAAAATAGTGTTCCCATTTACTATAGGAAATAAAATCACGGTTAATTGAAGAAGAATTTGCATTTGCTGGGTGCTCATGCTCGACTTAGCATATCTAAACGGTTTTATGTAATTTCTATACACAATTCGCACATTCCCCAATTATGGACAAGTGTTTCAAAAATGATAGCCTTCACTAATTTTTAATTTTAATATAGTAAACTTAATAATAATGTTTCATTTTTGTTTTGTAATATTTTTTTTTTTCTTGTTCATGGTAAAATAAACATATACCAAGGCTGAAAGACTACAGGTCAATAGCCATTTAAAATAAATGTACCCACTTTTAAATAACTATATTTATCTTATAGTTCAAGCAATAGTTTTTGTGAATTGTATTACGTTTATAACTGGTAAAATGGTTTAGTGCAGTGATGGGGAAACTACGGCCCGCGGAAAGGTTTAATCCGGCCCGTTTAAGAGTGCCGTCGTGAGAATGTTTCAACGCGTTCTTACTTTGTAATGTGACGACCCGCATAAAAACTACCTACCTACGATTAAGCATTATTCTTTGGCCCGCTACGATTGTCTGGTTATTACAAATGGCCCGTCTTAAAAAAAGTTTCCCCACCACTGGTTTAGTGTTATTGAAAACAATTTCAAGTTTACTGATAATACAGTTTAAATAATAGTATAGATTGAGCACAAGAAAACAAATTAAAAAATAAACAAGAGAGCATAAGTATGACGTTAGTGTTAAGAAGTAATAATAATAATAGTCTATACTCTTCAAACTTACAGTTAACGTTTTCCTGATATAAAATATCAAACTCCCGCTCGATCTGCCTGAAGAAATTGTACAGCCTGGATTTATAAGCCGGCATGACGGAATCATTCTCAAAATCCGTCCGCAGATTAATGTAAACGTCCCCATCAACGGTACTCTGTGGTCGCGTCATTCTCTTGGCCTTCTGGCCCTTGCCGCTGGGGGTGTTCTGCCCGACTGACATCCCAGCAGCAGCAAGAGGGTCTCCTCACTGCTCGGTACAGTCAACTTAATTTTTATTATTACCGTACCACAAACAAATCAATAATTAACGATCCGCGTACGCGGCCAGCGCGAGACTCACCTGTGTATTGGAAGGCGCCGATTATTTTTCAAGGTCTCGAGAGCAATGTCAGAGTGTGTCGGTAATTATCCTTAAATATTCATTAGGATGACGGTATCATGTTTACAAATCTCCCAGGGTCCAAGGATTTTGACAGTTGATTTGACGTTTTAAGTGAAAGATTTTGTCAATACATCGAATGTCGTCGTTTTTGTTTTGCAACGAAATTAATTCACATAGAATGTAAATTCATTTTTCTTGCATCGAAACTTATGTATATCGAAAACTTATTAACCAGTGACGTATGCTTCACTTGCTATGAAAAGCGTTTTTTCTTGAATCAAAATGTCTGTACAACGAAATGCAATTAGTGGCGTATATAATCTCTGAAATTCATTTTGAAAGGATGGACAATTACAAAAAAATAAATTTGAATTAAATACCACAAAAAAAATATTTATTTTAAATTTTACTATTTCCCTTATAAAATACAAAAATTAAGAAATTTAGGGTGGTGGATTTATTAATAAATAAAAATATTATGAACGTTAATAAAATTTTATTTATGTATGGAAATGCGTTTTGCGTACCAATGGAATGTTTTCTCACAATGTTACCCTCCTAAAGAAAAAATCTCTGAACCCACATCTGGGCCCCACTTTGGCCTGTGCAGAAGAATTTACCCTCCATTGAAAACAACCTTCCACATTCATCACATAGGCGTGTAGTCCAACTGCACGCACAGCTGCCTCACCCCTACCCCCGCGAAAATCATTTGTGTGTGTGATACGACATATTTCGGATCGACATTTTTAGATACCTCCAACTTAAGGGACCCCACATACACCTCACTGCACAGTGTCCAAAAGTGCGGCTCCTGCACCGAATAAACCCCCGCCAAACTGACGACCTTCTGATAACACAAGGGTAAGACGTTGTCCAACGCGCTAGGTTGGCGCTGCATTAAAATCACTATTGAGTCTTTAATTAGAGCCAAAACACTGAGGGCGATCAAGATGGCGATAAACATAGAGCAGATTGGATCGGCTATCATCCAGCCGAACATCTGCATTAAGATAGCGGAGACAATGACACCGACGCTTCCCAGTGTGTCGGCCAAGATGTGCAGGAAGACGCCTTTCATGATTTGAGAGTTGCTGCCCGCCAGTTCAATGTCGGACTGGTCGTGGCTGTGGCCATGTGAGTTGTGACTGTGGCCGTGGCCACCATGTGAGTGTCCATGTGAGCCACCGCCTCCATGCGAATGTCCATGTTGGAAAGCATAGATTCCAACTAGGTTCACTAACAACCCTAGGAATGAGACTACGAATAATCTCTCATGTTTAACCTAAAGAAAGAAAAAATATATAAAATAAAATTGAACCCTATTGAATTTTTTAGAAATTTATCCATTTGATAAAAGTACTTGCAAATTTTAGTACTGTATATGACAATACTGACTCATATGATAACATGATATATCAATTTTGCATTAATATATCACCAAACTATTTTGTAAATTTTTTGTGCTTGAATGTGAAAATATTCAAATTGTTTATGTTAAACAATTGATAAGAATTTAAAATTTCACAACATTATTGCCAAGACGTTCAAGTATACCTAAAAATGCAAATTAAAATAAATTGGTCCCTAATTATACTTACTGTGTAAATTTTACATTTTTAAAAACATACATTCACAAAAAAAAGCTCTTCAAGAAGTGAAAATCCTTGAGAATCAGGCAGCCAACTCATATCTAACATTGCCGGTTGAAAACACTGAATTGATTTTGAGTTACGTGAAGATCAAATTAATTTGACGAATAAAGCACTAATAACCTTTCTTCACACTTTTATTGGAATTACCAAATGTACATTTCGGACACTTTGTGTCCGAAATGTACATTTGGTAATTCAAATTAAAGTGTGAAGAAAGGTTATTAGTGCTTTATTCGTCAAATGAAAATACTGGTAAATTGCAATTGTAAGTATAAATTTTAATCTATTATACATAATGCACAATGACAATTTACAGGTGCAATATTTTGATCTTAAGCACAATTTTTATTCATCACAAACTAAATTCATTGAATTTACCCACAAACACACTAATGAAAAAATATTATATTATATTGATAAGAAATATGTTGAATTCATCAACCATGAAATTATATTTTCTGTTTACGTTATCACGTTTAATCATGATCAAAAGATGATGTCATTTTTACAAAACGAATTTTTTGCAATCTAATACATTGAATTTAATTTGTTGAGTTGAACAAGATCACCTTATCTTCTGAGCAATTTTTTTAACTTTGTTACAGTGGTTATAGAAAGATAGAAAATTGTCTAATTAATTGAAAACCACTTGCCTCTGGTGGTTCGATGGCCCTCTCGACTGCCTCTGACATAATGAAAAATGCTATAAACAACAGGAACAGCCCATTCATAAACCCTGCTATCACCTCAGCCCGCACATATCCGAATGAATACTTGTCGTTCGCCTTCCATTTAGTTATAACTGAAGCTGCTAAGCCCGCTAGCAAACCCGTACAGTCAAAAAACATGTGGAAGGAATCTGAAATTAATCCTAAAAAACACAATCAAATTAAATTCTCTGAAGAAAATGTATAAAATGGTTAGTTGTAACTGCTATTACTAATGATCTTCTTCCTAATAAGAAATTGTAACTTAATATTATTAAAACAATCATAATCATATTGTTTGGTGTTGTAGGCGTTCACTTTGTGGTACATCTTAAATACACTTGTAAATAAAAACACTTTTTACTTTGTTTAACCACTGAATCTTACATTTAATTGTGTGACTAGTTTCGACTATCTAGTAGTCACTTTAGTTTGAGAATGACTACTAGATAGTCGAAACTAGTCACGCAATTAAATGTAAGATTCAGTGGTTAAACAAAGTAAAAAGTGTTTTTATTTACAAGCATAATCATATTATTTTCTATTTGAAATATTTTACAGTTAAATAAATCAATGTTTATAAATTTTGTAAATATAAATCCATTTTATTGTGATTGCCCATAAAACCCAACTAAATTATAGGCAAAATGATAAGAGTTATCAACAAATGATTAGGCAAGCCAATATATGTAAAAAAAATCTAGTTCATAAATTATATTTTTAATACAGAAATTCTTTATTTTACAGCTTTTAAAAATAATCCTAAATTTTTAGTCCATTGTTAATACAATGTTATTCAAGTTAATATTTTCAAAATGAACTCATCAATTATTCATTAGCAAACCACAAACTTTCCCAATAATTAGGAAACCCCAGAATAGATTAAATTAAGTGTAATTGAAAAATATATTTTACACAATATCTTACCCAAACTATTTGTCCATATTCCGTACGTCAACTCAACAAAAGCAAAAGACAGATTCAGCAACAAGAACAGAAATAAGTTCCTCGAGTTCTTGTCAGAAAAAATCAACCGGAGCCAATTATTTATCCTCTCCTTCACCCTAGACCCAAAGCCCCCATTCAGAGTGTCCTTATGTGAAAGGGGTAACATCTTAAAATTCTATAATACTGCACCTGATTCACTGATAGTATTTTTATGATTTTTTAAATAATTTGGGCTCGGATTATATCAACATTGCGTTTGAGAAGAAAAAGTCGTGTTTTGTTGACGTGTAAAGAATGCGGCTCACGTTCTGGTTACTGGGAAGGTATTCCGTCGTTCCCGCGTTACGTGCATGTGTGGTTTTTCAGGAGGTATCTGTTGTGTTTCAAGGAAATCGTCGTTTTTAAGTTTTTTTCGGGAGAAAACTGGAATTTTCAGCAGCCAGTACCGGCTGTCAGGGATCCGAACTTGTCGTCCATTTTCCGACAGCGACAGCAAGGTTTACCAACGTTGAAATAATTACAAGAATAAAATGCAAATACTAGTTTTTCTCTATGACAAATGTCGATTGTAAAGTGGAACAATTGCTCAAACAATTGAAATTAAAAAATAAACATCATTTATTTTATTTCAATAAAGTCTAGCGTTTTTGTTGGCTTAAGGTTGGCTCTTCAACAGTGTGAATGGTGACTAATTTTAAGCTAATTTTATAAAATGAGTCTTTGAATCGTAACTCAATACGCTGTTCAATCGTTAGTAATTAATTTAAAACACAAGATTTTGGTATTTCTTATCTTCAACATCTATTCACTACGCCAGCGGGACATTTCATATTTGAAATAATTATTGATGTGCTTTATAAATTATAAATTATCCTCAACCAGATCTGGGCAGGATTTGAATCATTCAGGATTCGAATACTGGACTCAAATTCCTTTAGAGGATTCAAAAGAGGCATTCGAATGCTTTAGTTTAACTGGATTCGTTACATTATTTTAAGAGGATTTGAATCTAAATGTGGGTGATTCGAATTCTTTAAAAGGATTCGAATATATATAAAAGGATTCGAATATTTATAAAAGGATTCAAATATTTATAAAAGGATTCGAATACTTACAAAAGGATTCAAATCGTCAAAAATAATTCGATAATTGTGAGGATTAACATGAAAAATGTTTTTTGTGTTTTTAAATTTCTCGTTAAATCACTGTTTTATGCGCGTGGCGCATGAAGTAAAATTTCGAGTTTAGAAAAGCCCAGAAAATTTGTCTCGGGTCGCTGCGCGACCCTCGACAAATTTTCACGGGGCTTTTCTAAACTCGAAATTTTACTTCATGCTTAGTCTGGGAGTGGAAACGCTCGTTCGAAACTTTGAATGCTTTGATAAGAACATTAAATGATTGAAAATGTTTTTAAAGATAGTAATCTAGTTTTCAAATTTTGTTTAAAATTATTTGAAGTAAAACTGACATGGTAGCCACAATCTGAAATGCTAAATTTTTCCGACATTTCCCTGACTCAAGATTTTTTTCCCTGGCCTTTTAATATAACTTTTAATTAATAGTTTTCATTGTTATTGTCAATATTTAAGTTAATTTTATAAATGTTTGCGTGTTTTGTAATTTGCCTGCCTATTTTGACAAATTTAATAATATCATATGGCTTTTGTTAGTGTTTTGGTCAATTTGAATATAATTCCATGACTTTTCTCTGACTTTCCCAGTTTTAATGATATTCAGTGAATTTTTTATTTAGAACAGAGTTCTATTTGAAGTTTTGAACGAGTGTTTCTATTCCCAGGCTAAGTGAAAATTTTCGGGCTTTTCTAAACTCGAAATTTTACTTCATGCGCCATGCGTACAAAACACTGATTTGAAGTGAAGTTCAGAAACACACAAATACAACGATGTTCAGTGGTAATAATAAATAATTAGGTTTTGAATATTTTTGTTAAAACAACTGGTAACGATATTTATATATTATTGGTTGCAAAAAAATGATAAAATCAAATTTATTCTTAAAGGATTTGTATTCGTGATTCGAAAAAACAGGATTCGAATCCTTTATTCGAGTATTTGTGATTCGAATCATATTAGGTGATTCGGATTCGTGATTCGAATCCTTTTTACGAGGATTCGTCCCAGCTCTGTCCTTAACTTATGAAATGTTTTAAACAGATTAATGAATTGACAACAAATTTTTAAGTTTATAATTTAATCATAATATATAAAATTACAAAAAACTATTTGTGAAAATGCACACAATGTCTTAATTAATAAGACAACTCAAGACGATAAATATCCATTGAAACAACTACTTCCCGTGCAAATACACCTCCAGATATTGAATTATACAATGAAATATTTACAATCTTATTTAATTTGATTTGTTACAACGCTCTATTGAAGTATATGTAACGTTTAGGTCAAATTCTCTTCAAACCAACTAACAATACAAATTTAAAATGAAAGGAGAGATAGCATTAAATTAGAAGTGAAAGGACTTGGATTAAAACTAATGTCTTAGGCCATCTATAGACGCGTTTCAAAATTTATCTCTCTTCAGTATAGCTTTGCTTATGACGTTTAAAAAATAGGAATAAAATTAAAACAAACTTACTTGGAAAAAGTGTTGTGTGTGGAATGAGCAGGTACACAGAAATGGAATGAGTGAAAATTATGGACGGTATTTATAGGTAAAAAAGGGGATTATGTCATTAGCAGGTATGAAGAATGTGAGACCTTATTATTTACCTTACGGTACAGTTCAAACAAGATAAATTCAAATTCAAAACTATTTGAATACGAGAAAATAAGCTTACGCTTCTTATAGTTTGCACACTTTAAACATAATATATAAAATTACGAATAAACTATTCGTGAAAATGCAAACAATGTCTTAATTAATAAGACAACTCAAGACGATAAATATCCATTGAAGCAACTACTTCCTGTGCAAATACACCTCCAGATATTGAAGTTTGAATTTATCTTATAATTTAATACCCAAAATAATAAATGTCGGTTCTAAATCAAAACTGGAACCATTGTTGAACACTTTGATAAATATTTACATTGCTCAAACATTGTCCAACACATAAATTCGAAGGTCTAATATCCAGAAAACAGATATTCAGGTTCAGAACGGAAGTCAGCAGCATTACCTATGTTGACAAATTGTTAAAACAAATTGTAGATTTTAAAATGAATTAAAAGTGCTTAATTACATTCCCTATGTAGGCGGAAGTCATGGCTATCCGAGTGGCAGTGGACTGGATAGGTAAAACCGACCTTCAGGTAAACCATATCAGATTCGTCACCGATAGCCAGGCCGCCATTAGGACATTAAATAGTCCCTACTGCACCTCCAAGGTGGTCAGAGACTGCAGAAAAGTGCTTAACAAGCTCGCTAACAGCTGTGATGTGGGGCTCACCGGGTACCAGGTCACAGTGATATCAAGGGAAACTCAATTGCCGACGGCCTCGCAAGGAAGGGGGCAAGGATGAGAGACCTATCTACTGAACTTTCCGCCGACATTCCTCTTGGGGAATGCAAGAGACTATTAAGGGACCAAATGACATCATGGGTTAACCTTAGGTGGAAGGAAGAAGACACGTGTCACATAACAAGGCAGCTATGGCCTATGTGTGACACTATAAACAGTAAAAGATTAATTGCACTTAGCAGAATCGACATAAGGAAGGCAGTAGGCGTCATCACGGGTCACTGTTTTCTGGGTGGACACGCACAAAAGATGGGTCTCAAATACAATGACTACTGCAGAGAACGCCTAGATGAGGAGGAGGAAGAAACAGTACTCCACTATCTAGGTCAATGTCCTGCTCTTGAGGGGAAACGAATGAAGTACCTCGGTCTGCACCACGCAAGTGAACTGGCGGAGCTCTCACCTATAAAGGTGGGAGATCTGATCGGATTCATTAGGTGCTCAAATTGGGTTGTATAGGGGAAGGATCTCTCATGGTATCGCAACGGGCCCTATGGGCCTAAGTGAACAGCCTCGGCTGTTGCCATATGAACCTAACCTAACCTACATTCCCTATTAAATTGTTGGATAATAATTAAATGACAAAAAATATGAAAGGGTTAAACAAAAAAAACACTTCTTGTTATTAGATAAAGCATTGTTATATTTAAATTCTGAAAAGTATAGGGCACATCACTCTCGCTCTATGTACAAACTAAAGTATCAATATCCTTATTATTATTAATTTTTTGTTATTTCATTTGTAACGGTTTGTCTGTTGTTTTTAGTTATCTCAATTTATTTAGTTATTATTATACCTAATTATTCTTTAACCTATTGCACAATTAAAAAATATATAGAAAAAAAAAACAAAAAGGAATAAACAAAAATTAAATTACGCATAATCATCATCGGAATGAAATATCACTAGTAATACATTTAAAATGAATTCAATAAAAAATACAAGTATAAATAACGCTATGATTTTCTTTTTTTTTGATTACATATACAAATATCTTTCTCCGCAATAGTGGTAAGCATATTGTGTATATAAATGAGAAATTAAGAGTACGGTCAGAGTATGCTGGTGGTTTCATTTTCGGTTATTCTGAAAAAGAAATAATAATATAGTTTTCACAAAAAAGAAGCAACAAAAAAGTACAAGCGGAGCTACAACATTTTGTTTTAAAATTAGCTACAATGTGAAATATGAAAAGATGTCTTCTGTCAGTTGTAATTTTTTCATGTTAGTATTAATTTGTATATCTATTTTGATTGTAGAAATATTACAATGAAAAAACCATGCAGTTTGTAAGTAGTAATTACATGCAAGAATGGTCCTCTGAATCATAAAAGGTTGTAGTTGGCCATGAATATAGAGTACAAATATTATTAAAACCTTTTGTTAAGTTCTACGTATTACATTTTTAATCCATTAACGGCCGAGCAATTATAGAGATAACTCTAAAAGTTGATTTTAGGTAATATGATATTTATGATATTATGATTATGAATTTTACTTTTGAATATACATAATTATATATAAAAACGTGCAGTATGAAGTTTAGAACGAGTGATTCCACTCCCAGACTAAGCATGAAGTAAAATTTCGAGTTTAGAAAAGCCTGAAAATTTGGTTTGGTCGCTCCGCGAAGCGGAGCGGCCAAACCAAATTTTCAGGCTTTTCTAAACTCGAAATTTTACTTCATGCGCCACGTGTATAAAATACTAAAATATTGTGAAGTTAGAAGTACACTCTTAACTATTTTTTTTTAAATGAGTAATAATCGAAATATTTAAATAACAAAATATTTACATTTTTCTTCTTACATTTTCAAGCCAGGTCAAATATTATATATTAAATTAACTTATTTAGTAATATAATTAACCAAACATTTATAATGTTGCGTGTACGCATCAATGGCGCTTAATGGGTTAAACAAAGAAGAAACATTTTACACAGTTCATTCTATGAGCGGACACTAATTTCTGAAAACTCCACTGAAAGAGAAAAGGTGTTAAACATTATAAATTAGCTAAAATAAAAAAAATGTCATGCACTAAATTTATTCTCTTGTAAAAGAATTTTTAATTGTATAAATACTTTATGATGTTAAATATTATAAAGCAAGCAACAGAAATAGGCAAACATTTTTTTATCAAAGCATGGATTTCTATTTCAAAAGAATCATATATTCATGCATTTTGTTTTTTAATTCAAAAATTATACCTTTTTCTTCTTCTTCTTCAATCGTAAATCGACTATTGAGGAAGCAGCACTTGAATTCGTGGAAACCGAAAGCTGTATGCGCAACAGTTAAAATGCGAGGTTAGCTAATTATACAAGCGCAATGAAATTGAATTCAAAGAAAATTTTAAAATTAAAATGAGATTAGATCGTGTTAGGGTTATTATTAATTTTTTTAAAGAAACTGGCATTAAAATAAACCCATCCTCATTAAAATAAATAAAATGAAGCCATCACCAAAATGAACATTAAACTTTTCACAAAATACATATTTAGGTATCTTATAAATACTTACATCGTTTAAAACTGAGTCAGGTCCATTTGTACAGTCGTTCTGCGTGATAAAAAAAAAAACAATTAAAAAGATAAAACAAACAGTGTGAGACTTGACTTTGTTTCATACTTTTATGTTTTGAATTGTCATCTAGAAGAATTTGTAAATAAAACACTTTTTACTTTGTTTAAACACTGGATCTTACATTTAATTGTGTGACTAGTTTCGACTATCTAGTAGTCATTCTCAAACTAAAGACTTTAGTTTGAGAATGACTACTAGATAGTCGAAACTAGTCACACAATTAAATGTAAGATCCAGTGGTTAAACAAAGTAAAAAGTGTTTTATTTACTAGTGTATTTAAGATGTACCACAAAGTGAACGCCTACAACACCAAACAATTAGAAGAATTTGATTTAATCTGTTTGAATATATTTTTAAATATCAAGTGTGTTAAAGCTTATGTGCCACCCTTGGCGTGCACTGATTGTAGGGCGGCTGAGGGGGTGTACCCCGAGCAACACCACTAGCTCCTCGACTAGCATACTGTTAAGATCGACTGTATATAAGTGTAAATAAACACGTTACTGTTAAATCTTCTCGCCTTCTTGAGAACCACCCCTGTGAACCCACCATCAGCGTTCACCAGAGATAAGGCTCATTTGCACCAGAACAGGTTGAACTGGTTTAATCTTTGAACTTGGGTTCAAGATGACAGTTTCTATTGTTCTAATGTCACTTTGAACTCAAGTTCAGAGATGAACCAGTTAAACATGTTTAGTGCAACTGGCCCTAAGTGTATTTTATAGGTTATGTTATTTCAAAATTGACTTTGGAATACAGGAAATATATAATCTGTTTATTTATTAACTTAACTCACCTGACAAACGCCTTCATCATTATTTATTGAGTTCAAAGTCTTCTTTTCTGAGGACATCATCTGTAAAGGTAGGTAAAAACAGTTAATACATCATTTAAAAAAAAAAAATTGAAAACTTACTTCAGTCAATTGGTTTATATGATCATCCTTTTCTTTGAGTTCATTCCGCCAGCGGATCTCCGCCTTTTTCACTTCCGCCTGCAGCCGACTTAACAACGAATCCTGTAAATAAATAATCATATATCAATCATTACTAGTTAAAGATTAATGAAAATCTAGGAGCAATTAATTTATGGAGGAGTTTCAAATTCATAATTAGTATAATTAACATGTTTTTATATTGACGTACCGTTTCTTCAATCATCTTCTTATATTCCTCCGCTTGTAACTTCAATTGAGACACTTGTTCGTTGTCTTCAGCATTGTCAGACTTATCTTCTTTGCTACTGTTCTTGTTTTGCTGCGTGTAATCCTCGATGAATGACTTGAGCAGTGCCTCGCACTTGTCCTGAGGAAGACTCTTCAGTTCCTTGTGGTCAGCGAACAACCTCTGGACGAACATTGCCTTCGTCTGGAGCTCGTCTGTTTGAGTGTTCGACGTTGACGACACAACCTATACGAATTAAATAGTAGTTATAACCAGGGTTTGTATGTTTAAAACACTTTAAAACGCTTTTTTTTAAACATGTTTAAAACACTTTTAAGACAAAGGTCTTAAAAGTGTTTTAAACATGTTTAAAAAAAAAAGCGCCGTGTTTTAAACGGTTTTGATTTAAACATGTTTTAAATGTTAAATTTGTTTACAACATGTTTAAAACATTAAATTTGTTTACATGTTTAAAACGTTTTTTTTTTTAATAAACTTAAATTACCTAAACTGTTTTATACTACTTTATTATGATTTTTTTGTTTAAGTTTTTAAATTTTAGCGAAATTGTTGAAGATATTTCAAATTAGAATTTTATCATAATTGTATGTTCAATTATACAGGGTGATTCAGAACAAGTGTAAAAAGTGCACATCTTGTTTATAAACATGGATCCGATTTACAAAATTTAAAAAACTACTGCTAATTTAAAGTTTATGACATAAAGAATCATTATTATATACATTCAAACAAAACACGAAATAAACATTTGTAATATTTATTAACATAAGATTAAACTTAAGAAGTATTTTTTGAACTTCACTTTAATTCAATGTTTTATACCGGTGGCGCATGAAGTAAAATTTCGAGTTTAGTAAAGCCTGAAAATTTGGATTTGGGCGCTAGCTTCGCTCCGCGCCCAAATCCAAATTTTCAGGCTTTTCTAAACTCAAAATTTTACTTCATGCTTAATCAAGGAGTGGAAATAAGGCTTGAGTGCATGTGTTGGACACTGGGTATTTTTTCGACGTTTTTGACCTTTTTGAGAACTTTTTTTAATGGAACTGTCTGCGTTTGTGTGTGACAATGAAGAATCTAATATATGTTTTTGTCTAAAACTTACCGTTTAGTCACAATTTGTGTTTTAGGTTAATGTTTTTATGAGAGGTCCTTTTTGCCTTTTCTTGCAATTTTATGCCACATTTCCAGTGTAAAGTGAAAACACAGCATAACTTCCTTATAAATTGCTACATATCTGCACAAATTTTGATCTTTTACTTGTATTTTAACGTGAATACACTACACAAATTTAATGTTAACATCGTTAACATATAAACGGTGACATTTGAGATTTGTTTATCCAAAATTCAATTGTCACAGCTGGTATCGCCATGATTAGGTGTGTAAAAACTAGGTGGCGCTAGTACATAATCAAATGCTTTTATTAATCAAATTATATAACAAGTAATAATAATATTTTCTAATTATTTAATATAGAATAAAGCAATTACACTACATTTGAATGAATTCAGTAATTTATTCATAAGTGAAATCAGTACATCTGACTCGGCGGCCGATAAAGTAGATAGCGACCTTATCGATCGGCGGGAGTCAATTGTTTTGAGATATTTATTGTAAAACAATTTTTATTGTGGTTTGTAATTGCTGTACTCTTATAGTGTAAAATTAAATCAGTGTATTCGCTTAAAATTTAAGACAAAGTAATAAATTGCAAATAATACTTAAGAACTTGTGTCTAAGTTGTAATGTGGGTCTATTTTATTCAGGAAATGTGTATAAAATCACACATATGAGCGATAAATAATTTCTCAAAATCGACAACTTTAAAAATTAATTTCGCTAAAACGGTAAGTTTTCTAAAAAAATGGACTTCAGATTCGTTATTTTCTCATAAAAATACATATGTTTAAAAAAAAAAGTTCAAAAATTGTACTGTCCTGCACATGCACCTTGACCGGAAATAATAACGAGTGTTTCCACTCCTTAATTAAGCATGAAGTAAAATTTCAGTTTCAAAACTAATTGATAAAAACATTAAATATGAGCAAACTTACTTAAATAATAATCTACTTTTCATATTTGGAAGTGATTTATTAACGAATAATCAAGATTTGTTTGATATTATTTAAAGTAAAAGTAATACCTTTAATTTTTTTCTTATGTATTAACCGAGGGTTTCCAGTCCTTGATTAAGCATGAAGTAAAATTTCGAGTTTAGAAAAGCCTGAAAATTTGGATGTGGGCGTGGAGCGAAGCGAGCGCCCAAATCCAAATTTTCAGGCTTTTCTAAACTCGAAATTTTACTTCATGCGCCAGGCTTATAACACTGATTTAATGTCAAGTTTAAATTTGTTATTTTACGGTTCGTGTTATGTTTTTATTACTTGGTTATGCTTAAATTGTATCAATAATAATTAATTTACCTGTAGTTATGTAAATTTTTTGCAAAATAAATATTAGCTAAATTGTTGACGATATTTCAAATTACATTATTAAACATACAATTTTATAACAAATGTGTGTTTATAAATGTGACTTAAAACGTGTTTTAAACATGTTATGTTTTAAATATATTTTAAACACGATTTAAACATATTTTAAACACGTTTTAAACATTTTTTTAATTGTTAATGTTTTAAACACCGTTTTAATGAAAAATAAACACGTTTTGTAAAAAAAACGTTTCTTTTTAATTACAACAAAAAAATAACGTTTTTTTTTTTAACAACCCTGGTTACAACGCACCCCAGAAATGTCAATTTCGAGAATATTTTTTTTTTAAATCACAAATATCTAATTATATTCTATTGAATGTGTTCAGAAACTTCCAACAAAGCTGAAAATAAAGCCATGATAACAAAAATATCAATTGTAAGATGTTTGGCACACCGAAGCTAAACCTGAAGGACCTGGAAAAAACTTCACCTGACAAGATCCTTGACTTCATCAAGAAGATGGACTTGGAAGGTGAGCTGTAAGGTCGGATGTTCGACCTTAATTGTGAGCCACAATAGATCCTTGCGGTCGCAGTGGAGGGTAGCATAACTACCCACTCACTTTCAATAGAATAGAATAGAATTGTAAGATTCATTAAAACAGTATCAAAGAATGGAAAGTGATGAAAATATAATCAAAGACTTACTTTTGACTGCTTTTCAGCAGACTTAACCCGACTTTCAGCTGCGTTTAAAGCTTCCACCACTTTCCAGTTCTTTTGCCGTAACTCCTAAACTCGGCAAAAAAGGAACACAAAACAAACACAATTAGTATACTTACTAACACAAACAAAATTAGTGCATAATAACAAACAAAACATAAATTTAAAGGTTAGTGATTAAAAATGTTTATTTGTTATGCAGTGACGGCTCGTGATCTAAAGAAGAGGGTCGGCCGAATGTATTTTGGCGCACGTGCACTAAGACTAAACGGCCTGCCGTACCGAACCATACACCTTCGCTAGAACGATACTTTAAATTAAATAATTTCACCCGACTTTCAAAAATAGAGAGAGAATGTGCTCGGAGTTACAATAACATTTTTAAACATGTTATATACAAATATGTTTTAACTGTTTTTTAATACCGGCCAATTGTTGGCCTTAATGACTAATTTGTATTGACTAAATACCTATTTAATTTTAAAAATTGAATAATATGAAAATAATCAGAAATACGTTGATAAATAAATCCACTAGTTCTAGTATAAAAATCTGTGATCTGTAACGTAACCGAATTTAAAGTATACATCGACACATAGGTCGTACTCGAGCAAACCATTTGCGGACATACGTTCACGCTGCAGGGGAAATGTAACGACAGAAACTGCACTGACACTCGTGACGACTTAGCGCTTGGATTAATCTTCATAATCTGAAAATTTATTGCTGGGCGATTTTGCGGATACGAAGTTGCTTAGTAAACATATATTAAATAAAAATAAGGGCAGCTTGGTGGTGTAGTGGTTAGAGTGTACTGCCACGCCACGGACCGGGGTTCAAATACCGGCCTAACAAGTTGATTGCATTTATATAGGTTAGGATAAAAATGCCAAACATCTCGGATATGACGTTAAATGCATGTAGGACCCGTGTACTGCTTGGATGTTGCGTGTACGTTAAAGATCCCTACCGGTGGGTTGGGACTCCCACCGGGTTCGGCAAAATTCCCGGATAGCTGTAGACCTAATCTCCGGCGTCATGATTGGCCTTAGCAGCGGAAATAGATGACGTAAAACCCAAAATAAAAAAAAATAAAAATAAATTCCCGCACATATCGGCCTTATACTGAGTGCTTATTTATTTCTGAGAAAATGAAAATTTATAATTTTTGTTCAATCAAATTTAACGGTATGGCCCGGCCGACCCTGACGAGCCGTCACTGTTGTTATGTTATTAGATCTCTCGTTCCTCTATTCAGGATAAGTGGATCTACCACGCAGGTGACTAATTTCAGTAATCAACTTTTACACTCAAAAGGAATACAGTTAGTTACGTTAATGAATAGCATGTACTGACTTAAAACAACCTATAAAATTCCTTTCGACAAATAATAACCAACAAAATCACTTACATTATTCTTATTCTTCTGTTCTTCCAGTTCTTTGGTGTGCTGTGATTTCAACTCGCCGACTGTTCTCTCGTGTCCCTCTTCGATTTTCTGAACTTGCATCTTGTGCGCCTCTTCCAGCTTCTGCACTTGGGATCTGACGTTAGCCAGCTCCAATTGTAGCTGCGCCACCTGCTGTTTGTCTTCGATCAGGCCGTTGACTTTGGCTTCCTGAAGACTCTTGGCCTCGTCCTTCAGCATCGAGTTTTCTTTCTTAACCGAGTCGATCGAGTCGTTTAATTTCGACAGGTCGCCTTTCAGCCTGGAGTTGTCCTGATCGAGACTGGTCTTGTCTTGTTTCAATGCGGATAGATCTGATTTCAATTTCTGAATCTCCGATACAAACTTAAAAAAATAATTTATCATAGAATGAAAAAGATACAATATTTTATTTGTTTAATCATATCATACCCTGTGTAACACAAAACACTTATTTTAGTATTTGAGATATTCATTTGAAATTTGGTACGTTTATTCTAAATAATTTGCAGCCTTATTAAAAGAATTGCCATTAATATCATTATAGTTTAATTCAAGTTCATTTCTACTATCATTTTCAAAAAACGAAAGCTGAATTTTAAAAATAAAAAATCTCAGAAAAAATTTAAACATAGGTTTACATTCCTTGGCATGTTTTTTTTATAATTATCAAGAAAATCAAATTTTTATCACAATTATTAATCAAGATAATAGTAAAAATGCTTAAAAAGGTACCTATATTTTTGTGTACTTTTACAAAGACCAACTTTAATGTTTTAATTAAATTGATTGGCATTTGAAACAAATACAGGTAATAGATAAAAACCTGTATTTATATAGTAATGCCAATAAAAATTGAATATGGTTAGGCCATGTTCCATTTAAATCCGATTTTTAATAAACGAGATATAGTTCTTTATATTTTACCCAGAATTCTGGTAAAATATTAAATATTTTTTGCGTAATGCATCATACTTGAAATAGATTCTAGAACCTATCTTATGTTTTTTAATAAACTCCAAAATTTTATAACGTGCACTTAAACTCGACCTGTTTGAAAAGTGTATGAAAAACACCACTTTTTTTTGTAAATATATGTTGAACATGTATTATTTTTGCAAATGAAATTCTAAAAAATAATCAGTATTACTAAAAATGATGTATCTTTATGTGGTTTAAATTTTAAAACTATACACAATTCCATTTGTTTCTGGATCTCGCCTAGCCATGCTTTTGTGTTGTTATGTTGCAGTATCAACATTTACATTTTTTATTAGTTGCCACTCCTGATTCCTTATTTTAACAGTGTTGCAATAATTTATGATATCATAGGTAATCCTCTTTTTAATTTTCAAGAGGTTTATTGTTAATCTTGCAACAATTATTTTGCCACGCGGTCGCTTCTTCGAGCATTTTATTATTAAAAAATCAAATTAATCTAGTGTTGCAAAGCTGTGTCAATGTCAAAGTGAAAAATAATTTCAGGCACATATTAAATATTAACATGCCAAAGATTATCTCTGAATCAAAAAGGTTACAAATTCTGAAATCCTACAAACATTTTAGGCAAAGTAATCCAAATCTACAGCATCACAATATTGTTACGATTTTAATAGATATTTTTGGGGTATGTCTAGTATCACAAGAGGGTGGGAATAAATTTGCAATTCTACAAAAAAATACTGAGGGCCAACAGAAGAGAGAATGACCAAAATTAATGGATGGAGTTGATCAAAATGTGTTAATGGGAAGACCCAAGCGAGAAATACAAATGGATGACGAAATAAGTTTGCAGAGCCGAATTCATTATATTTGTTATATACAATATTATTGCTGTGTTTGTATGTACAAAAACCAAGTAGTAAATTTTGTTAATCTTAAAACTGCATATTATTATCCTTTTATATCTGAAAATTTGTAAAACAGGCAACAGTGTAAGATCACAATAGTCAGAAATTATAACCTTAAAATCGAACATCTGACAGTGACATTTAAAAACCCTGATTTAAAACACAACCAGCCCCATTTACAATACTTTAACTGTCACTTTTCCATAGCTAGGCGAGATCCAGAAACAAATGGAATCGTGTATATCGACCCTACTGAATTAAAAATATTTAACTTTAAAGTGACATGCCTTGCTTTTTGAAACGGATAGTAAATGCGTACAACCACGATACTAACATTACGTATTAATAGAACTAAATCTACATTTTAAACTATTGATAAAATGAAGTAGCATCATTACATTTTCATGTATTCCAATGTCATTGAAATCACGTAATTTTAAAGGTTTTTTTACGTTTATGTTTAATGAAAATGTATTTTTCCTGCTAAATTATTTGAGTAAAATTTACTTTTAAGGAGTGTCTCCACTCCCAGATTAAGCATGAAGTAAAATTTCGAGTTTAGAAAAGCCCTCAAATTTGGATTTGGGCGCGGAGCGAAGCGTAGCGCCCAAATCCAAATGAGGCTTTTCTAAACTCGAAATTTTACTTCATGCGCCACCAGTATAAAACAATGATTCAATGCAAAGTTCAAAATATACTGGTCAGGTATGTACATTTATGATTTATAGCATTATTAAATGAATTCTATAATATATTCCATTTGTTTCTGGATCTCGCCTAGCCATGCTTTCGTGTTGTTATGTTGCAGTATCAACATTTACATTTTTTATTAATTGCCACACCTGATTCCTTATTTTAACAGTGTTGCAATAATTTACGATATCATAATAAATCCTCTTTTTAATTTTCAAGAGGTTTATTGTTTATTGTTATTATCCTTTTATATCTGAAAATTTGTAAAACAGGCAACAGTGTAAGATCACAATAGTCAGAAATTATAACCTTAAAATCGAACATCTGACAGTGACATTTAAAAACCCTGATTTAAAACACAACCAGCCCCATTTACAATACTTAAACTGTCACTTTTCCATAGCTAGGCGAGATCCAGAAACAAATGGAATATATCATAAATAACCCTATTTTGTTCTAACAATTGAGGTTATGTATAAGACGGATCTTGTGCCTTAAACTACCGAAATTTGACAATGATTTTAAGTGCAATTTATTTGTTTATACTATATTTCAGTGTTTTGTCAGTGGCGCATGAAGTTAAATTTCGCGTTTAGAAAAGCTTGAAATTTTATTTCAATTAGCATTTTTATAAAAAAGAAAGTTGGGTTTTGTCCACGAGAATAAAATGTTTATACAAAATGAAGTAAATAATAGAAATGTTAATGGGTTATACATTACGTTTTTATGAAATTCAATTTAGAATTTTCAGATCATCGTCTAAACCTATTTTTAAAACTGTGATGAAGCTAATAAAATTCTCGCTTACTTTAGAGTGTTCCTGTTCAAGTTCGTCCTTCGTGGTCTTGAGTACCAACTGTAACTCTTGCACTTTGTTGTGCTCCAGTCTTCGCATCTCTTCAACTGATCTCTGCAAGTCTCCTTTTAATTTGGCGTTCTCCGACTTCAGCTCCTCTTCTTGATGTAGAAGCAGAGTCAGCCTCGATTCCAAAGTCGAATTTACTTCCTGTAAAAAAAGATCAGATGAGATACAACACGTCAAAAGACGTTTTGGGTTAAATACCTTCAACTCCCTGTTTCTCAGGTCTTTTTTATCCATGTCCTCTTTGAATGTGCTGATCTGATGCTGGAGCTGCTTGACCTGCATCATGTTATGCTCCATGGCGGCGTGGTTCTCGATGGTTCGGCGGTTCTGCAACTCTTGAAGTTCATTCCTCAATTGTGCGATTGTTACTTCCGCCTGAAAGAAAATTGAAAATATTCTATCACTCTTATACAAAGAAACAAGTATCAGACATCTGAGGTTGGTCGAAAAGGCCCAGTTAGTAAGGCCATTAAACAAAAAGAATAAGAAGTATCAGTCCAACACTACATTTATGAATGTTGGTTAATCAGTAATAGAATATAAAATTATATAGAAATACTCGTATATAAAAGAAAAAGACCGTTATTGGCATAATACTACATTACATCCATATCTACACTAATCGCTGCCCCCACTCTTCCTTCTGCTTTCCCTCTCTTCCCACAACTTCTCCAGCGTCCTTACCCCGGCCCCATCCTTTCTCATCTGCCAAATGACTCCACGTATCCCTTCCGCGCTCACACATTGCACACCTCCCATACTCTTCCTCCATCCACACCTTCCTTCCTCTCTCCCCTGACCCACACCATAAAATCCATTTAAATTTTAAATAAAATAAAAAGGTGGGACACATCAACTTTCTACATCCATATCTACACTAATCGCTGCCCCCTCTCTTCCTTCTGCTTTCTCTCTCTTCCCACAACTTCTCCAGCGTCCTTACCCCGGCCCCATCCTTTCTCATCTGCCAAATGACTCCACGTATCCCTTCCCCGCTCACACATTGCACACCTCCCATATTCTTCCTCCATCCACACCTTCCTTCCTCTCTCCCCTCACCCACACCATAAAAATCCATTTAAATTTTAAATAAAATAAAAAGGTGGGACACATCAACTTTTGCTTTTATGCAGATAGAAATATCACCTGTCTTGTACAAATAATAACACACTTCTTTCTCAATTTCGCATACCTCTTGTATGTATATAGACCTACTCGTATAATGAAATGTTATACGATATCCATTTAAATTTTAAATAAAATATAAAGGTGGGTCACATCAACTTTAGCTTTTATCCAGATAGAAATATGCCGTGTCTTCTACAAATAATAACACACTTCTTTTTCAATTTCACATACCTCTTGTACTTGCGACAAGTGCATCTCCATCTGCTGCTTCTGCATCTTCAAGTTGGTGTACTCATCCAAGATCTTCCTGCTCTTGATGGCCTCTTCATTGCACTGCTCTTGCAGCTGCTGGCACTTGATGGTCACGTTCTGCAGCCGGCCGTCCAACGTCTGTCTTTCAATTTTCGTCATTTTGACAGCCTCCTCCAATTCCCTTACAGTTTGCATCAGATGACTTCTTTCAGTAGTCTGCTCGGCACGCACTTCCTTTATCTTCAAATCCCTACCGGATAAAGTCTCTTGCAGTTCGATGATTTGCTTCTCCTTTTCGGCAAGTTGCTTCTTTAACTTCTGTACCGGATCACCTTTACCCTGTGTGTGTAAATAATTAATGTGATTGGGTGTTAAAACAAATATGGTCAGTATTTCATCAACTTATTTAAAAATGAATACTGAATTTTTTATATTGAAATTTCTTATACTGTGTAACATTTTCATGCCCGCAGTACACACTCGCCGAGCCATGGCGAGCGCGTACTTGGTCGCCTTGCCTTGCGACCGCTTGCCTAGAAGGCGGTTTTTGTGGCACGAGTGAAAGGGACACGAGGCGAGACGAGTGTCAAGCGTTTATATTAAACACGAGTGAATACTGAACTTTTTATATTGAAATTTCTTATACTGTGTAACATTTTCATGCCCACAGTACACACTCGCCGAGCCAAGGCGAGCGCGTCATTGGTCGCCTTGCCTTGCGACCGCTCGCCTAGAAGGCGGTTTTTGTGGCACGAGTGAAAGGGACACGAGGCGAGACGAGTGTCAAGCGTTTATATTAAACACGAGTGAATACTGAACTTTTTATATTGAAATTTCTTATACTGTGTAACATTTTCATGCCCACAGTACACACTCGCCGAGCCAAGGCGAGCGCGTCATTGGTCGCCTTGCCTTGCGACCGCTCGCCTAGAAGGCGGTTTTTGTGGCACGAGTGAAAGGGACACGAGGCGAGACGAGTGTCAAGCGTTTATATTTTTAATAAATATAAATGGACTGATGAACAACGATTTTTTAGAGGGTTATGCAGAAGAAACATTAATATAGAACCCATCACACCCGCAACACAAAAACAAAAAAATTTTAAATGATGCGTGGGTTCGTTCATCCAAGACTACACAAGCGTGTACATGGTTATCTCGGCCTCTCGCCTTGCGTCAAATGTTTCGCACGAGGGGCTCAGCGAGGTGTGTACTGCAGGCATCAGAGTATTCTAAAACTAGTATATTTGGATTAAGCTGTATGTCATTTCTTCACGTGACAAAGTTAACAAAACACACTTATCAATAGTTGTTTAAAAAATACGATATTAATAATTTCTGAAACATTTTCATCAATGCAAAAATGTTTTTTAATTTAAAATCTAAGATATCTTCATAAAATGTATGTGGATATTAAGCAGATACTGTGGAAATAAATACTCCAACATGGTTGCACTTTATTGAATTAGATTCATTTTAAATATAATAATGTATGCGTTTTTCGTCGTTTTTGACTTACCTCACTCCATTCATCGGTGACGGGAGCATCCTGCTGCTTGTTCAGTAATATATCAATAAGATTTTGAACTTCAACGCGAGAGATATCAGCTTTACGCACCAATGGTATCAGCTCGGAAAGACTAATTCCTTGCTTATCACCTGCTAAGACAGATAAATAAATAACAATATAATTGATAAAATACAAGGCATTTTCCTTTTGAGTATACATATCCCGATAATTACAGAGTTTGGTAGATTTCTAAGAACTCGTTGTGTTTTAAGAGCGTTCAATTTGAGGCTTTTAACAAGTCTTTTCCACTCCCAGACTAAGCGTGAAGTAAAATTTCGAGTTTAGAAAAGCCTGAAAATTTGGATTGGCCGCGTAGCGAAGCGGAGCGGCCAATCCAAATTAGGCTTTTCTAAACTCGAAATTTTACTTCATGCGCCACGCTTATAAAACACTTACTCAACGTTGAGTTAAAAAAATACACATAACAATGATTATAGGCAACCCAATATACATTAGAGTTATTGGGTTGTCTTTAATTACTGTTTTAAACAATTGGTTCAGCGAAAAATTTGACTCGCATTTTATTCACGTCTACATATTAGACTGCTAGTATATTTTGAACCTCACAATATTTTAGTGTTTTACACACGTGGCGCATGAAGTAAAATTTCGAGTTTAGAAAAGCCTAATTTGGATTGCCCGCTCCGCTTCGCTACGCGGCCAATCCAAATTTTCAGGCTTTTCTAAACTCGAAATTTTACTTCATGCTTAATCTGGGATTGGAAACACTTCTTAAAAGCTTTAAATTGAAATATTTTACAAAAACGAATTTGCATTAAAAAATCGTGACATGTATACCTAAAAGAGAGATTCCCTGTATTAAAATTGAATACTTAAAAAATCAAGGGTGTTTGTTTTGTTGATAAAAAAAAATGAGGTGTTTATTAAATCTGTAAAGATTGAATAGTTAGAGTGTTTTGTTTATGTACCGTTCAGTGCCAATCCACCATCATGTTTCTTCTTCTTCTTTTCCTTAACAGGTTGAACTCCGTTGGTGACAGGAGGAATCACAATGGGAGCAGCGATAACGGGCTCAGGTTTTTCCGGTTCGTCATTTTTAGGTAGTGGTTCCGGGGCTTGTTGTTGCTTGGAAGCTTTTTTGTTTTTAGGAGGCTCTTGCTCCGCTGTGGCAGCAGCTGCAGCAGGTTGCTTGTTTTTCTTCTTCTCTTTTATGGATTCTTCTTTCTGTATTGATTAAAATGTTCATATTGAAAACTTGACACCCTGTACTTGAATTTGCTAGTAAAATATGCACTATATGGAAAATTATTGCATTTTGCTAACAAATGTTTACAACTAATACCTAATAATTTCAAATATTTCAACAGTCATACTGGAGTGACACCAAAATTGTATAATCTGACAAGATAAAGATGCAATTTCTTAAATACTCTATTGAGAACATTTCCAAATCCAATAAAAAAAAAAAAAATAAGATTTAAAAAAAAAGTTGCCTTCATTAAACAATAATAATGCAAAAGCAGATTTAACACAGCATTTACTAATTTAGCTTACATGCACATGCAAAATAAAATAAACAATTCTTCCATTTGTAAGCACTTTGAAATAAAACATTTATTAATTAATAGAAAAGTAATCACATCTATGTTAATAAGTTACCAAATTAATAATAAACTATATAAAGTGTGTCCCAAGATTTCTGCCTGAACAGCAAAATTGTTTCTATTTTCAACACAGTTTATATATCAATCCGACAAGGGTCTTAAATCACAATAGTAATATAAATTTAAAAAAACACAAATCTTTTGACATACCCCAATTGTATTAATTGTTTTAATAACAAACATTTAAAATCGCCATTCTTCCAGAACCGAGAACTAACTACTTACAGAGCAAGATAACAACTCTAACTCGTCCTTGGGGTGCAACTGCTCGAAATGATTGATGGCTGGAGACTCTGCGCACGTCTGGACCGTCTCCGCCGGAGCCTCCTTGTTAATCAAGATAGGCCTCATCACGGCTGCCTCTCTTTTTACCTTTTTCTGCTCAACCCCCGAAGTAAAGAAAAACAAAAAAACATGCACGCACTTGTTAGTTCCCACCGAATAAATACACATAACAAAACCTTAATAATAACCATGCAGACAAATTTCATAGCAAAATATAACGAAAATAATGTTTAACACAGTATTAACATCAATTAAAAACATGGAATTCTTTTTAATTACCATTAAAATAATAAATAAATATACACAGAAGAACAATAAAACAAATTGAGTAAATTAATATAAATAATAAAGTTATTGAGGTAAAATAATCCATCGGTTAGTAATTTTTTAAATTTATTTATAGGATAAATTTATACCCATAGTTCAAAACATGCAGTTGTAAGCTAGAAAGTAGCGAAATGAATAATGCTGAAGCATAAATAAGCTTAGAAAGAATGGCTTTACAAGTTAAATAGATAATTAAATGAGTAAATAATTAAATGTGAAAAAATAATATTCTGAATGCGGGCATGAGTTTTACATTCATTGTTTACTCACGAAAATTATGTAATTTTACTCTATATTGAGGCCGAGAATGTTTAAAACTGAAGTATTTTATTGTTTAATTATAAACAAATTCAAATATTCTAGTTGTTTAAATATTTGAGTTTGAATGTTTTTGAATGAATATTCGAATACTTTAATCTTAAAATTTTTTAGCGTTTATGAAAACATGTATCCTTATTTTATTTTTTTCTTGTGATACATGCGATCGTTTTAAACATGATTTAGAGTAGGCTTTGAGTTTTAAATTAGATTGGCACTACTGACTGTTAACACATAGTTTAGCATAACCTTAAATTTATTTCATCATTCAATTAGCATTCTGGGCAACCGCACAAAAAAAATGCCACCTACTCTAAATCATGATTTAAATGATCGCACGGTACATTGAGAATAATTAAGTATGTTTTTGCATCTCATATTAGAATAAGTTTTAGATGCTTGGCGCATGAAGTAAATATTTTAAGTTTTAAAAAGCCTGAAATGTTTACTTAATGCTTAATAAAGGAAAGGAAAACCCTTGTTAGAAAACTATTAAAATCTTTAATGACAACACCGAATTCTTAAAAAAATTAACAAAATAATCAACGAAACTCATAAAGATTATGAAAATACCTAAAGTTTGTGTTTGTTACCCATTTTCTTTAAGAAATCAGAATTGTCATTAAAGGTTCGAATAGCCTATCAAGTGCTTTCCACTCCTTGGTTAAGCATGAAGTAAAATTTCGAGTTTAGAAAAGCTCCGCTTCACTACGCAACTAAACCAAATTTTCAGGCTTTTCTAAACTCGAAATTTTACTTCATGCGCCACGTGTATAAAAACTGATTTAAAGTGAAGTTTAAAATATACTATTAAGACTATTTTTTAAATTTAAGTATTCAATTATTCAATAAAAAAAACATGTTCAAATATGTCAATTATTTTAATTCAATAAAATATATTCAAATATTGAAATATGTGAATAATTTAGTGATCGAAATAATCATATTTAAATATTCGACTATTTGAATTATTCCAATTCGAATCCCAGCCCTACTCTATATGGTTTTTTTATTTCTTATCAAAATAGCATTATTTTTACCAACACAAAAACTCATTATTGTTTAGAATATTGATCGTGTTAACTTAATTTAATATTTTTATATTTTAAATATTTTCTGTATCAGTTGTATAATTCTAATCTAATTATTTCATATTTTCATTCACATGAAACAGATTTTAAAACATCACATGGTTC
Source organism: Philonthus cognatus (assembly GCA_932526585.2). Taxonomy (NCBI): domain Eukaryota; kingdom Metazoa; phylum Arthropoda; class Insecta; order Coleoptera; family Staphylinidae; genus Philonthus; species Philonthus cognatus. The sequence continues at coordinate 47,171,177 of OW052247.1, read as the reverse complement.
TCATAGTTATTTGTGTTCCAATATTGTCAAACATGAGCCCCCATGATGATGATGGGATTTATCGAAACAATGCTTAGCTTTATGGACCATTGTGTTTGTGAGTATGTGCGCTTATGGCACAATGCAGCCATAAATCATCTGTTGTGAAAGTGTTATCATAATCAGTCTGGGATTATATAATGAACAGATAGCCAGAGTGACAGGAAACCGGTATTAATTCAGAATGAGGCTAACGCTCTGATATCACAGATACATGAAACGATAATGGGATAACCTTTTAAAAAAAAAAATGAATATTAACTAATAAAGCTTGTATGTAAAATGTAGAATTTGGTTAACGCATGGTTTTAGGACTGCAAAGAAGAATAATTTATTTAGCAAATTTTTAAATCTTCGAGCTGTTAATTATGTGATAAATTTTTAATAATAATAATAAATCTTTATTGTCCAACAGGAAACATATCCTAATTACAAGACAATACAGTTAAAAAGAAAGTAAATTAATTATAAAACATACAAAAATATATAAGTAATCAATATACGAATGTGTAACAACTTGCTTAAATCTATACAAGTTTCATTTTACTAAATATAGTGTATTTAATAATTATAAGTAAGAATTATAATTGATTTAAGGCTGTCAGTAGTTTTCAGAGTATCATGAAATATATCACAGAAAGAAGAAATGCTATTAAAACATCTGGACACAATACTGACAGGTGATTTCAGACCTATATCAGTTCTATGTGCTACTAAATTAAATGTAGAAGACTGTCTACTATGAAAAGATGGAATATGCAGCCCAATTCTATTTAAGAAGTCAGGAGAGTCAACAGAATTGTGCAGAAGTTTATATAGGAAAGAAATACATGCTTCTTGTCGGCGAGATGCAAGACTTTCAAAATCATATTTACGTAAAAGTATATCGTGATCTATACCTCTGTTTGGATAATATCCCTCCGACTTATAAGATAAAATTTTTAAAAATTTGCGTTGTACACTTTCTAATGCACTAATCTGACCCTGGTTCTGCGGAAACCAAACTATGGCCGCACATTCCAACTTTGATCGTACGTATGCATAAAACAATGATTTTAATGCATTGGGGTTATGGAACTGGGAAGAGTTACGACAAATGAAACCTAGAGACCTTGAGGAGTCTTTAACAATATGGTCAACATGGACATTAAAAGTTAAGGTGTTGTCAAAGTAAACTCCCAGATCTTTAAAAACTGTGGCACGCTCTAAGATATTACCATGAATTGTATAATTAAATGTAAGCGGATTGGATATCTTAGTGAACGACATATATGTATAATATATTCCATTTGTTTCTGGATCTCGCCTAGCCATGCTTTCGTGTTGTTATGTTGCAGTATCAACATTTACATTTTTTATTAATTGGCACTCCTGATTCCTTATTTTAACAGTGTTGCAATAATTTATGATATCATAAGTAATCCTCTTTTTAATTTTCAAGAGGTTTATTGTTAATCTTGCAACAATTATTTCGCCACGCGGTCGCTTCTTCGAGCATTTTATTATTAAATCAAATTAATCTAGTGTTGCAATGCTGTGTCAATGTCAAAGTGAAAAATAATTTCAGGCACATATTAAATATTAACATGCCAAAGATTATCTCTGAATCAAAAAGGTTACAAATTCTGAAATCCTACAAACATTTTAGGCAAAGTAATCCAAATCTACAGCATCACAATATTGTTACGATTTTAATAGATATTTTTGGGGTATGTCTAGTATTTTAATTATCATATATATTTAATTCAAGATAATTACGTTTCAGGTAGGGAGATCTTCATTACAATTAATTTTACGACAAAGACCTGACGAATTGAAATCTACTACTTCTGGCAAACGATCTAAAAACAGCCATTTTTGGAATCACCTAGCTAGAAAAGATCTGCAACAACTAATTTGGCAATATAACTCTAGAAATCAGTATTTTACTTTGAGAGATCTTTTGAATGATATGAAAGAAAATTATGAGTTCCATGGGAGTAGAACAACACTTTATAGGGTTGTTACAAGTATGGGGTATAAATTCAAATTAATTAATGAGCGCAAAATTCTCTGTGAACAAAAACATGTTGTTTTCCTTAGAAAATTTTTACAGTATCAAAGTAGTAAATTTTGTTAATCTTAAAACTGCATATTATTATCCTGTTATATCTGAAAATTTGTAAGACAGGCAACAGTGTAAGATCACAATAGTCAGAAATTATAACCTTAAAATCGAACATCTGACAGTGACATTTAAAAACCCTAATTTAAAACACAACCAGCCCCATTTACAATACTTAAACTGTCACTTTTCCATAGCTAGGCGAGATCCAGAAACAAATGGAATGGTGTATACATTTTGAGATGTTTAGGTTGAGTCCATTTTTTAGACACCATGATGATAAAGCATTAAGGTTATATTGTAAGACTTGACAATCGTTGACATTTTTAATGGTACTGTAGATTTTTAAATCGTCGGCGTAGAGTAGGTGCTTACAAGATAGGGAGTCAGAAAGATCATTAATAAATAAGTTAAATAGTAGTGGGCCTAAAATAGAACCTTGGGGTACCCCAGAATTTGGACAGTATTCAACAGATTTAAAGCCATTGACTACCACGTATGCTTTGCGTTCACTAAGATAAGTCTGTATTAATGACAGCGACGATGCACAAAAACCAAAGGTACTTAACTTTGACAACAGAATATTGTGTTGAACTTTGTCGAAGGCTTCGACAGGTCCGTATAAATCACGTCAATTTGTCCCTTTGCATCAATAGTTTCAGCAATATCATGAGTTATAAGTGTAAGATTAGTCACAGTTGAGCGATTGGGGATAAATCCGTGTTGTTTATCAGATATATAAAGTTTAGTATGATTGTAAATTTGGTCAAATAGTAATCGTTCAAATACTTTTGCAATATGCGGCAGAATAGCAATGGGTCGAAAATTATTTCAATTTGGAGGAAAACTAAACACTGAACTATATAATCGAAACTAGTAGCAATATAACAAAACATAAATGATATAAAATAAATTCAGTGTTTCCTTTAACAAAAATATTAATCATAGTATGGTTCAGAGCTGGCCAGGACTCGAATCATTCAGGATTCAAATCCTTTTAGAGGATTCAAAAGAGGCATTCGAATACTTTACTTCAACTGGATTCGTGATCCGGATTCGTTACATTTTTTTAAGAGGATTCGTATTTGAATCCAAATTTGGGTGATTCGTATCCTTTTAAAAGGATTCGAATATTTATAAAAGGATTCGAATACTTACAAAAGGTTTTGAATCGTCAAAAATAATTCGAATTAATTGTGAGGATTAACTTGAAAAATGTCTTTTGTGTTTTTAAATTTCTCGTTAAATCACTGTTTTATACGAGTGGCGCATGAAGTAAAATTTCGAGTTTAGAAAAGCCCAGAAAATATGTCGAGGGTCGCTGCGCGACCCTCGACAAATTTTCACAGGGCTTTTCTGAACTCGAAATTTTACTTCATGCTTAGTCTGGGAGTGGAAACGCTCGTTCGAAAATTCAAACTGAATGCTTTGATAAGAACATTAAATGACTGAAAATGTTTTTCAAGATAATAATCTAGTTTTTAAAACTTTGTTTAATATAATTTGAAGTAAAACTGACATGGTAGCCACAATCTGAAATGTTAAATTTTTCCGGCATTTCCCTGATTCAAGATTTTTTTCCCTGACCTTTTAATATAACTTTCTTTTGTGGGAAACCCTAATTTTGTTAAATTGTTTTCATTGTTTTTGTCAATATTTAAGTTAATTTTATAAATTTTTACATCTTTTGTAATTTGCCTGCTGATTTTGACAATTTAATAATAACATATGGTTTTTTGGTTAGTGTTTTGGTCAGTTTGAATATAATTCCATGATTTTTCTGACTTTTTCAGTTTTAAGATATTCAGTGAATTTTTTATTACCGTAATTTTGAGGCATTCGTCGATTTTATAATAGAGTTCAATTTGAAGTTTTAAACGGGTGTTTCCACTCCCAGGCTAAGCATGAAGTAAAATTTCGAGTTTAGAAAAGCCCCGTGAAAATTTGTCGAGGGTCGCGCAGCGACCCGAGACAAATTTTCGGGCTTTTCTAAACTCGAAATTTTACTTCATGCGCCACGCGTACAAAACACTGATTTCAAGTGAAGTTCAAAAACACACAAATACATCTTTAATTAGAGTAACAGGGAATCAGATATTTAGTCTGTTATCAACGATGTTCAGTGTTAATAATAAATAATTAGGTTTTGAATATTTTTGTTAAAACAACTGGCAACAATATTTATAAAATAATGGTTATAAAAATATAATAAAATCAAATTTATTCTTAAAGGATTTGTATTTGTGATTCTAAAAAACAGGATTCGAATCATATTTATCTCTTACGAATCCTTTATTCGAGTATTCGTATTCGAATCATATTAGGTGATTCGGATTCGAATCCTTTTTACGAGGATTCGTCCCAGCTCTGGTATGGTTTACATAAGACATGACACACTTTTATTCTACTATTAGATAAACCACAAGTATTGAACAAATGTTATTTTTTAAATTAGTAATAATGTATGTTCCTACCTTGATGATAGGAGCTTCTTTGACAGGTTCCTCAACCTCAGCGGGGTCTTTAAACTCCACATGATGATGCTTATTGGATTCAACGGATTCTGTCTGAGATTCTGCGGTCTCGTGTCCGTCGGTTGTCACATCCTCAGCAGCCGAGTCTTTCGGCGAGTTGTTCTTCTTCTCTTTCACCTGTTATTAATTTTAATAAGACACTAAGCATCAAGTTATTTTATAAATAAAAAATGATTACCAAAATTCCTATCAAGAAAATTATTAATTATAGTCTATAAAAGTCTTGCTGAATCATTAATCCGCTATGGTATACTGGTATGGGGCGGAACGTACAAGAATCACTTACAAAAACTAACTATAATTTAAAAGTACATCCTTAAGATTATTTTTAAACAAAAGAGACGCTACCCATCCCATCTATTATATTCTGTGAATGTACCCAATATTAGATGCCTGTACTTCCACAGTCTCTGTACGTATGCTTATAAACATCGTAATGCCTTAAACTACATGAGATCAAACCATGACACACGAAGTAAGACTAGACTCTATATCCCTAATTGCAAATCAGCCTTTAGCCTCAGATCATTCACCTACACAATCCCCAAAACCTATACTCTCCTTCCCCAACATATCAAACAAAATAACAAAAAAAAATTCTCACAACTTTCAAAATCTTATATCTTCGAAAATTATCCTCAATTCTCAAAAATATTAGAATAATAAACACATATCATATATTTATTTTTCCGTACTCATTATGTAAACTAAAACAACATTTATGTATCATATATTGCACAAAATTTCTAAGAACTTCATGCCAGCACGCTACAAGTGTTCACTCACTTAGGTGCTTTGAACTATTATTGTTACATCTGGATATTCATTACGTTGAGCAGAACACTGCTCAATATAAAAGAAATATATTATAGAACGGATGTTAATTTGTTGAAAATATATGTACTCATGTTATGTACTAATAATAATAATAAAATTAAAAAAAAATAAAAATATTCTTTACTCAATATAAAGTGTAATTTCTGAGGTATTATACATTTTTTTTCCTTCTTTATTTAAGAATTTCCATTATTTCTGTATAACAAGAAATATTTTAATGATTATTAAAGTCTAGTTCAAATAATTATCTACTCGATACTTAAGATTAATTACACTGTAATAATGACCCCGCACAAAATTGACACCTTGTGTTCTTTTTTTTCTTCAACCAAATGCTCATAAAATTACAAATTTACAAATCAATTTATAAGTCCAAGCATTAAAAGTAAATTATAGAGATACATATTTTTATTACTGAATTCATACACAACGAGAAAATTCTGTTGTTGCTCTTTTTCTATATTTAGAACATTATCATAATTGCCGTGACTGTGACTTCTTTTAATTAAGACTAATAAAGCCCAGAATAGTAATGAACTAAACGAGGGCAATGCAAATAAATAGAATAATTATCACTAACGGTAATTAATTTTTAAAAATAATCAACGGGTGATTTTAATAATTTTCAACTTCATTAAATTTAGATAACATTGCTCTTTTTGGTTTAATTTAATATTACTATTAACGCCATATTTCCCCATATTTCGAAAATGCAATGTTTATTAAATATCTAGACAAATTTTCATAAAGATATGTCAAAGAGTTTTTTACAATTTTAAATGATACATTATTTTTACGATTCGCAGAAACATTACATAATTGCAATTGTACTTGCAATGGAATGAAATTGAGTATTTTTATGGCCTAAACATTCTAACGCACATAAATCAAGTAGACTTGACCCTCATACTGCATGAACAATAAAAATGCACATACATACAAATGTAATAATATTTGTGTCGGTTGCGCTGTATTTATAGCAACGTGTTATTTTCTACTGAAAATAGTTTCTGGCTAGTCCTGGACGGGTAACTACAAAGAATGTATTATTACTGAGTAATATCTCTACAAAAACAAAGATTACTAATAAAACGTTTAATTTTTTTATAATTTTAGAAAATATTTCTTATATTTTACTTAAAAAGATATTAAATAAATATTTAATTGATGAGGTGGATACATGATGAAACTCCATAATACTATTTGAAATAAAACAACGCAGTTGGGAGGGTTTCACTTTTATTGTTGAACACAGCAACATGTTTCACCACACAGTGGCTTCATCAGGCAGATGAAATAATGATTATTATTTCATCTGCCTGATGAAGCCACTGTGTGGTGAAACATGTTGCAGTGTTCAACAATGAAAGTGAAACCCTCCCAACTGCGTTGTTTTATTTCAAATAGTATTAAATAAATATTTAACAAGGTACCATTTTATTAAGAATTACATTTCTTAAAAATACTTGACAAACAATGATTTGTGCAACAACAAAAATGTGCATTGCTGTTATTTCCACATTATATTTCCTCAAGCACTTCAAAAAAATATGCAATCATGAGTGAAAAGTCTGTACAAATAAATGAATAACATAATTTTATTTTAAAAATATAACATGTCATTGTATTTTTAATTTAATGGATTAGTACAATTAAATATACATAAAAATATATGAAATTTAAAAGTATAATTAGTATTGCACCATTTTCAAATATTAGGTAGAGTAACTAGTTAAGAATTGCTTTAATTAATTTTAAGCAGGGCAGTGTATCGTCTGAAACCTGATATTAAGTTTTAAAATAATAGTAATTTATTTTTAAAGAGAATAATTATTTTAGATTATGTCGGATGATGTATTACCATCTCATCGCACAAGTTCCTTGAACTTCTGTACCCTTTAGGAACTGAGGTAGAAACATGATTATGTTATGTCATATATATGTTAAAGAGAATAAAATTCATTTAGATCATACATGTGAAAAAGGATACGAGTCTAAATCTCTTACCTTTTTGGCAACCTTTTTCAGCTTCTTGTCCTTGACTTTGGGACGGTGCTGGGACGCATAGAGGGCCCTGTTTTGTTGCATCTGTTCAGCCACCACCTCCTCATAGCTTTTGTTTTTGAACAAGTAGTCGATTATCAATAAAATGGCAGCAGATATAACCAACACACCGACTACTAAATATGTCGACTCGAGGTCCATTTTAAAAGCTATAAACAGAAAATGTATTTACAAATTTACAGTTACAAATAAAATATTATCAATAAACTTGACAGATTTTTTAACAATTAACATTTGTTTCTGTTAATTATAAATACTTTAACTAACTTCAGTTTTACTCATAATTTTTATTAAATCATAATTTATTTAAACATAACATATTAAGATTAAAAGTTCTAATTACACACTCAAAATATGATTTGGAATTGTTCAATGTTTCCAGTCTTCTATTCATATTTTTCCACAATGCAAAAATGTTGTACTTTGTATTATTTACACTGGCGATAAATAAAACAAACAAACTCAACTTACAGGATTAATTGGCACTGATGTAATTTGACTTACAATGGAACTCACATACAAATTTAAATAAATATAAATACTGGCTCTAGATAAAATAAAAACTTATCTAGAACTATTGTGATAAGTAAAAAATAAAATTTAATTAAGAGCTAAAACCAGAATTTAAATTAGAATCAATTAACATCAATTGAGTTTTAATAAAGTCTCATGAATGAGATAAAAAACGGATGCTTTATGAAAGGGGATTTCTTTTATATTTAGATTGAAAGTCGGCGTATTTTGTGCAAACAAGGGGAAAACCTGAATTAATTCCGGCGAAATGCGTAAAACGTGATCGCGTTTTAATTTACGAACGTGCTGAAACGACAAATCTTTCACACGCAGAGAAAACGTGTCCCGTGAAGGCAAATTTTAAGGAAACATTTCTTGATTGAATTAAATGCGTTTTCAAACATCTACTACTGCGATTTATAAAACAACATAAAAAGCGAGTAAATGCATTTTTGTAAGGTGTAGCATGTAGTAAACAGTGCACACATTCAAGGCCACGTAGCAGTTCATGGAGGGTCGGCCGGCGTCGATTTACGCCCCCTTTTCTCAAAACGGTACATGTCCTAAAGTTGCAATTTTCTAACTATGAGGGAATACTTACAAAAAAACACTTAAATTTACGACGACTTGTTTTCACACACAACGATAAAAATTAACGGACGAAACTACGCTTCTCTAAATGCACACACAGAGTTCGGGAAGTCGCGCAAGCGTCGATGGTTTTGCCGGCCGCCCATACGTGAAAATAAATGAATGCGAACATGGAGAGTGACCCGAAAAAAAATAACGTGTTTAGTTCCAAACACAAATACGGGCGTAGTACTGGCGCAGTGATCGATCCATGGATGTAGATTTTAAGTTGGCATTACTTTTGAGATTCCAGTAAACGTTGGTAGTATTTTTTCATAATTCACTTATTTAGAGTTGGTAGAACTTTTGAGATTTTAGTTATTGAAAGTTGGCAGAACTTTTGAGATTTTATTTATTAAGAGTTGGCAGAACTTTTGAGATTTTATTTAACAGAAGTTGGCAGAGCCTTTTGGAGTTTTATTTCCTAAAAGTTGGCAGAGCCTTTAGGAGTTTTATTAAATTACCGTGCGATGCGAAAAATACCAAAGACCTAATGAACATGTTAAATTTATATTTAAAAAGTTATTACAAATATATTTTGCTACATGTCAAAACCTAATTACATTTCACTTTTCAGCAAAATGTCTGCAGTTCGTCAAAAAATGCATCTTAGAAATGAAATAAGAGGTCTCCTTATCCGGATACGGATGTTGGCGTAAGTAGTGTTCCATACAGTGAATTTTTCTTTAAGGTAAACATATGCATAAGCTGTAAATTTTCCGACATTCGTTGTTTTTCAAAAGAGTTCAATATAAAGCTTTAAACGAGTGTTTTCCACTCCCAGACTAAGCATGAAGTAAAATTTCGAGTTTAGAAAAGCCCCGTGAAAATTTGTCAAATTTTCTGGGCTTTTCTAAACTCGAAATTTTACTTCATGCGCCACGTGTATAAAACACTTAAATATTTTAAAATTTATGTATATTCTAATTTCACTTGAAATCTGTGTTTTATACGCGTGGCGCATGAAGTAAAATTTCGAGTTTAGAAAAGCCCAGAAAATTTGTCTCGGGTCGCTGCGCGACCCTCGACAAATTTTCACGGGGCTTTTCTAAACTCGAAATTTTACTTCATGCTTAGTCTGGGAGTGGAAAACACTCATTTAAAGCTTCAAATTGAACTTAAAAAAAAACTAGGAATATCTAAACATTTACAGAAAATAGGTTAAATTTGAAATACGTATACTTAAAAGAAAACTCCTTGTATGTATAAATACAAATAAAATATTTCCAGAAGAAAGTTATTGTTACTGCAAAAATGTTCAGCAAAAATATTAAAGGGAAGTATTTGGTATATGGTGAAACTTATTTCGTAAATCGGGAAATCTTTTGAGTTATATTTGACAAGGTGAAAGATATTTGGGATATAGTGAATCTCTATTGATCAATAGTGAAATGCAATAGAAAAACCGTGTAATTGAATTTAAGACATTATTTTATGTTCTGAGATCGTACTTTATGACTAGATGAAATTTCAGAATTGCTTGATCCAACAGCAACGGGAACATTCTCCATGGAAGTATGCTCCTAGCCCGGTGTGAAGATAATCTCCACTTCCGTGGTTGTTTCATGCATAGTACTTGAAGATCATTCACGAATGCTAGGAAGAAATAAAGAGAAATAATGTAGACACACTGGTTTTAAATGTGTTTGACTGCAGATTTAATTAAAATAATAGACAATGGCTTAAAGACTTGAAATATTACATAAACTTACGGTTTTAATTATTAATGTTAACGCCCATCCCCAAAGATTCAGAATTGCTTAATCGAACAATAATGGGGATCTACTCCATGAAAAAATGCTCCTAGTTCAGTATGATGAAAATATCCACGACCATGGATATTTAGTATACTTGAAGATCTTCTTCTTCTTCTTTGCGTAATTAATGGCCTTAGCTATTAGAGCTCTGTTGACCAGTCACAGTAATTATGAAGTAATAATTAAAATTGTTTTAAATTTATTGGAGTGTCGATTGTATGAATGAATAAATGAGTGGATGAAGGGATGAGTAATGAAATCTTAAATCTAGGTCTTAAGCGTAGGTTAAAATCTGGACAGAGTTAAACAGCCATTGCTGCGCCCTCTGCCCTCCCCAAGGGATAGGAAATAGGAAATACACGTGGATTTTTAAAGGAAAAGGTTCAATGGAAGGGAATTTGGGAAAAGGATTATTGAAAAGGATGTGATTGAAAGGATGATTAAGGATATGGTGGACCACGTGGAGGCCGCACGTTTTAATTGTGCAGCGGGACGGACTGCTCGGGGTCAGCTCTCGAACCACACTCGTACTTGAAGATCATCCACATGTACTAGGAAGATATAATGTAGTAACACCCTGGTTTTAACTTTGTTTGACTGTACACTTATTTAAAATAATACACAATAGGTTAAAATTTATAAATATTTTACATACTTACGGTTGTAATTATTTATATTTATTAACGCTTATCTCGAGACGATTTCGCCTTATCAGCATTTTTGTGCCTTCAGATCCGACGGATCTGACAGCTGTTGAATGAAAACGAGCCCACGTTAGAAATTGCGGGAAATTTGTAATTCCGACATATGCGCCCTCCCATCGAGTGGGTCGGTCAACTATATATGTGAACTTATAGAATCATATGGAGTCGACTGGGTCTGATTGGCATAACTTATCACCATAAACAGAAATGGCGCGAAGTTGACTATTTGCAAAAATCTAAGGCAACGTTTTGCTATAAAATAGGAGTACTAATCGTTATTAAAGATATGCATTGTGTTTCACATATTTGTAACTACACATAATTTAATTACATCGCATTTCACTTTACTACAATAATTAACCTAAAAAAAATCAAAAATTACATTTATTGTTCATACATTTTTCTATAAATATAATATCACACCCTAAATATATACATAAGAGTGGTTTATAATGGATCCTGAAGAATTGGAATTTTTTGCTGAAAAACAAATGGTGAGCATTGTTCCAACTTTCAACAGTGATATTATCTACTTCATATTTGGAAATGTGGGGCCGTTTAAGGCTGGTTTGCCTCTGAACGTTCCCTTGTGGGTGGCTGTCAACTTGAAACAGCAACAAAAATGCAAAATTTTACCCCCGAGTTGGATGGACGTGGAAAAACTTGAAGAAATTAAAGAGAATGAGAAGTTATCGAGGTATTTAAAAAAAAGCTTTAAATTAATTTTCATAAATAGTATCTGATTTTTCTTTAGCTGCTAATAATGCAGAATATTTGCAATGCAGGAGCTGTGTTCATTCATCAATTCTATTCCTCTAAATACAAATAAATTAACAATTTAAAATTTCGGCAATTATCTGTAAATTTCCAATTTCATTCGTTCGAAAATTTTGAATTACAAAAGTTTTATATTTTTAATTAGGGCTACTTGTACCAAACACGTTAAACTGGTTCAAAGTGACATTAGAACAATAGGAACTGTCATCTTGAACTTAAGTTTAGCTTAAACTCAAATTTAATGTTTTTCGCGCAATTGAACGAAGAATTAATCTTTTTTAAAGGTGGATTATTTTAAATAGAAGTTTACATAGTTTATAACTGTTGCAATTTTTTAACCGTGATGATTGAAAAACGTTATGTTTAAATGATCATTTTACTTTAGGACTTTTACAGAAATGCCAAACCAGCATTACATGGTAGTGGCAAAACTTTTACTAACAAACGCTTCCGATGACATTCCAAGAACCGACGAAATCCGCACGATTATCAAAGATATTTGGGACATGCGTATGTCTAAATTACGCTCTTCCATCGACGCTTTGGTCAAATCCGCTGGATCTTATGCCTCGATTGACCACTTGACCGTACTTGAAATAAACGCCATCCGTCCGATTCTTCCCCACGCTCTAGACCAGTTAGCCAGAATGAAAAAGGTACAACGAAGTAATTCAATTCGTGGAATGGAATTATTATTTGATTTTGTTTTTCAGGACTCAAAGTTATCACAAACTCAATCGCAAACAAACACCACAGCATTCGGCACAACATCGGCATCCCGGTTGACTTTGTAGATGGTTTTTGTTGTATGTATAAAAAAATTATATTCCTATGATTTTGTATGGAAGATATTATACTGTATTGAATTGATCTTTATCTTTATATGTATTTTTTGTATTAATATAATATTTATTAAAAATCAATATTTTGTTCTTCAACTTCCTTATAACTTTAAATTTTCCAAATTTGAGTTAGCTACTTATAGATAAATTTAAGTTATATATTTAAATACAATAAAAATAAATCCATAAAAATAAATTTAAAATACAATTACTTGCTGCATCTTTCTAAGAAAAATGTATACTTCAAAGAAAAACCCTCTGTGTTTTTCTTTGTAGTATACATGTCCCAATTACAGTGTATATCCTGTATATGTAAACCTTCAAACATGCGTTGTTTTTTAAGAGTTCAATTTGAAACTTTAAACATGTTTTTTACTCCCAGACTAAGCATGAACTAAAATTTCGGGTTTAGAAAAGCCTGAAAATTTGGTTTGGTCGTGTAGCAAAGTGGAGCGACCAAACCAAATTTTCAGCCTTTTCTAAACTCGAATTTTTACTTTATGCGCTAGTGCATAATAGACTGGTTTCAAGTGCAGTTCAAAATGTAATACTAGAACAGCATGCTAAAGACATATATTTTGAACTTTACAATATTTCAGTGTTTTATACTAGTGGCGCCTGAAGCATAATTTCGAATTTAGAAAAGCCTACAAATTTGGTTCAGCCACTACACTCCCGATGACATTCTGAGAACCGACGCGCGACCAAACCGAATTTTCAGGCTCTAAACTCGAAATTTTACTTCATGCTTAATTTGGGAGTGGAAAACACTTGTTTAAAGCTTCGTTTTGAACTCTTTAAAAGAAACACAATGAATCTCAGAAAATTTACAGCGTATGCATATGTATACGTATAAGAAACATTCTCTATACATAGGCAAAAGTTTCTAATAATAAAAATATCTGAGAATATTTTAAGATTAAAACTACACAATTTTAGGTTTTTCAAATAATTACTTTGTCTTGTTTTTCTGCATAATTGTCAGGGATCAAAACAAAACTGAAAATTTGAAATAACAAAAATCCGAGGAAAAACATCTGTGTTATAACAATTTTTAACAAGAAATAACAGTAACTTTGTGTCTGACATGTTACAAACGGTATAAAGGCCTTAATTGAATTCAGCGACGCGCGCGCTTCATTATCCAGAAGGCGTGTGCATACCGACAATTACACATTTTTCCTACAAGATCAAAACCAAAGCCAATCCGTTTGGCAGCGATCTAACACACACAGGACTATTTTGTTGTTGTTTTCTTTTTATGAAACGCGTCTCGCGCTCCCACCTTTTCAGTAAACGTCCGCGCGCGCTTTAAAAACAGTCTGCCAAAAAATTTCAGACCGAATCACAACTCTGCACAGTTCCATAAACGACAAAACGAAAATATAAAAATAATGCTTTTTTGACCACCGCGGACAATACAAAGGAGAAATGGAGAAACTGCTAGTGCGGAAGGTGAGACAGTGAAAATCAGCGCGAGGGTGAAATGCACTAATTCAAAAACGCTCTTGTTGTAATTTGTAGAAGCCGACTAATAAGAAGGAGTTCACGGAAAACGAGCTGCAAGGTAATTTTGCGGTGCATCATTTATTATTAATACATTATTATTTGTGTACGCAGGGTTATTAATAAACCGGATGGGTTATAAATAGGGCGTTAGGACTCTAAAAGAGATCTCAAGAAAAGTCGAACGGACGGGAGGAGGGCGCGGGTTTTCGTGTTATTTTCGAGCCTAGCTCACGTGGAAATCTCTATTTTTGCATACGGCTGCTGCCCACTCGTACGTGCGATCCGATGCTCTTTTCGAAAGGCCATTGTTTCCTTTTTCTAATAAGGGATTTCGCGATGCACTTTGCAATTTATTAAATTGGAAAATTGCATGTGGCAATTAGCTGGTTCATTAAAGGTGCTAAGTTGAATTAAAATAGCTCAAGTGGAGCAAACGAGCACTGTAATTAAATCCAATTTGCTTAAATACAAGTAGAATTAAATATATTTTTCGATTCATATCTACTCGATTTTCAATACAACATATAATTCATATTATTTTATGTTATAAGATTTTAATAAGGCAATGATTTAATTTCGTGAAGGGACAACCCAAAAAAATACACATTGAAAAAATAGTGCAAAGTGCCCACTGAAAAAACAAATAACGTTTTATCAACATTGTAATAACACTAAACGTTGTTTTAATGTCAATGAAACGTTACTTAAATGTGTTTGCTCAGTGGGTAAATAGTCGAAGTAAATCGAATGTACAGTATTCAATAAAAAAAAACGTACACTTAATGTTTTATATTTTAAATGTGGATTATAATTCAAGTGGATGCTATACTAAATGCTTCAAATTTGATAACCTACTGATACAATTTAAAAAAAGACAGAATCACATTAGTGGAATACTGTCGAAATCGGGTTCACTAGTTTTACGCTTTTTTTATTGAATAGAACTGTACAATGGAAACTATAGAAAACAACGATTATACCAGTAGCGTATCCATAGGGATTCCGCGAAACCCGAGCACGGGAGCTTTAGGGGCCTGTCGAGTCCAAAAGCGCAACCAAAATGAAAATAAATAAAAAATTAATACAGGGCTTCGAACCGGAACTGAACCGTTATTTTTCTCGAAACGAAAACCGGAATTGAACCGAAAAAAAAAAATATCGGTTTATTTCGGTTCAAACACGCACGTGAACACTTATTTAATTCTACAACAGTTTCTACTTTTTTTCAATTTTTAAATCAAAACTATTTGCGGAAATATTCGTTTCGGGGTCCTCTCACTCGATTAAGACCATTTCTGATTTTTTTTTGTTGGAGAAATCTTAGTTTTCGTTCAGCTTTGAAAAAAGGTGAATTTTCTTTCCACCTCGGTTTTTTTTGAGAATAAAAAGTTACAGAATTAACTAAATCTGACGAAAATAGTCAACATCAAAGAATAAACTTACTCCGAAATTAATAAACGTTGACTGCTTACAATCACAATTTAAATATCTCCACTGGATTTTCTAATATATTAACTGTTTTGTTGAAAATCATTCAAGAAAAAAAATCGACTTTGTCTTCAATCAGCAAATGCCGCCTTTTCGTAGATTTCAGTTTTTCGGGTGTAATGCCATTTTTGTCTTTTCTGACGTAAACATTTCGATTTTGATACAAAATGTCGATTTCGTAAAAGTCAGATCAACATAAATATTGACGTAAAACGCCGACGATTGTCAATTTAGTTAATACAGTCAATGTTTTCGAATAACAGTCAATGAATGGTAGTTAACAATTTGTAAGCATGTAGTCAACATAATCGATTAATAATTAATTTTTTCAAATAAAAAACAATATTAAATAGTAGCCAACAATCAGCATGAATCATGTGGTCAACATAATCGATTAATAGCCAATATTGTCAAATGAGAGTCAATAAATAGCATGTAGTCACAATGTAATCGATAAATATCAATGTTGTTAAATGACAACACATGGATAGTAGTTAATAATCAGTATGTAGTAAAACTAATCGATTAATAGTTGATATTTTCAAATGTTGTCGTCGTCAAATGGCAATCAATATAATCAAGACTGTCAATACATCAACATGTAATCTATAAAATTAAATGACACTTAATAATTTGAGTATTACGATATTTTGACTCTAATCACTGGTCGTTTGTTTTTCTGCTCCTATAAAATTTTAACCTAAAATTGCTTGGTTGGCTGTCGATTGTATTCTGATTATAAGTCACTGTTGACTGTTTTTTTTTTACTATGATGTATCGCCTGTTCAATGAAAACAACTTTAAGAGTGCCATGAAAAATATTGTTGGTTGGCAACTCTGATTTTATATAATAAATTAATGATAGCCAACTTAAATTAACAAAAAGATTAAATCATGGCACTCTAGAGGTTTTTTTTATTAAACATACGATTTAGTAACTACATTTCTTTATCAACTGTATATTGACTATAAGTCTCTAAGTATGATTTCGTCATTAAATCGCTCTGTTGACTGTTTACAGTGGAGGTCTTAGCTAAATTTTAAGGTGGTGCGAGATCTCATGGTGGCGCCCCTCTAAATTAAAAAAATACAGATCTTTTTCGTTTTTGGCTGTTTGGCGGTCGCACCACCCTAGGGCCGCCACTGACTGTATATTGACAATTGTGACATTTTGATTGTAAGTCAATTGGTTGGCTGACTTTAGGCTATCATAGGATTTTGTCATATTATAGCTTTATCGACTGTATTTTGACTCTTTTGACTATAATTGAATTTTGTCATTAAATCTTTCTATTGCCACTTGGGTGGCTGTCTTTTAACTTATTAGGATTTGGCTGTTTTTTGTCTATGCTCGGATTTTATCATAAAATGTCGTATTTTGACTACTGTGACATTATAACTGTAAGTCGTTTGGTTGACTGTCTTTTGACTATGCTAGGATTTTGTCATCTTATGTCTCTATCGACTGTATTCCGACTAGTGTGATTTTATGACTAAAAGTCACTAGGTTGTACTTTATAACTAAGTCACTATATTGACTGGCATTAGTCTATCGTGTCAACTTGACTTAAGACGAGGGTAGTCGGCATTTATTTCATTGTGTGAACTTGAAATGAGATTTAGTCCAATGTATCAAACTTGACACAAATCGGCGTCAGCCGATGTTAGGAATATTACCAATTAGAGACAACTATTACTTACTATATACCGGGTGTGGCACTTAAGACGCCTCGGACCATAGCTCCTTTACGATAAAAGCTATCGAAAAAAATCTAAGAGCAAAGTGGTGCATAATTACCGTCGCTATGTTTCAAAAATATTTCTAATCATCAGTGGCGTGCCGTACTCCAGTGGCGTACCAAACTTATGTTTTTTTAAATGGAATGCCCTATTTTTTATTGCAGATTTGGAAAGTGCTCGAAGAGTACTTATTTTTTTATCTAACATGTTATACCCTTCACTTTAGCGGTTTCGCTGTTATAACCCCTTCGTTCAAAATTGCGCCCCATTTTTGAGATTGTTTTGTAGAGAAACTAATTGACGCCGGCGCCTAAATTTTGAATTGAGGTACAGGTTAGGACCTCGTATACCTTCACATATTTTTTTTTTCGGGTAATTTATGGAAAAAAATTTAATTTTTGATTGAACTTCGCATGTTGTCATTTTTTTCGAAAATTTCAAATGGCACCCCCCTAAAAAAATTACGGCGTTGTACAGCCAAAACTCTAAATTTTTCATTGGTACAAAAAAAAATTACACATTGCATAACAACATTTCGGAGAAAAAAGGAATTTCATCGCAAATGTCGGGAAACGTTTTCCGTTCCCAAGAGTGCCATGAGAAAACAAAAACACAAATACGGTCAACATAATAGTATGTACCAATTTATTCAACATGATATGAAAAATGCAGATAAAGAAAATTTAACAACTTAAACTAAATGTTCGAAATGACGACCTTCCTGCTGGAGGCATAACCGCAACTTCGACTCACAGGCTCTAGACACTGCCCTAAGGACTTCTGGTGATATACCGCGGAAAGCCGCGCGGATTCTCTCCCTCATATCCTCGACAGTAGTTGGTACCGTCCTGTAAACCTCGTCTTTGATATGGCCCAAAGGAAGAAGTCAAGGGGAGTGAGGTCTGATGATCTTGGCGGCCACCTCACAGGACCCCCACGACCAATCCAGGAGTCCGGAAACGTTTCATCGAGAAATTCCCGAACGACACGGCTATTATGTGCAGGAGCTCCATCGTGCTGGAAAACTATCTGTCGTAGAGCGGCTAGAGGGACATTTTCTAAGAGATCATCCAAGTCGTCGCGAAGGAACCTCAAATAACTGTTGCCGTTCAGGTGCCCCTCGATGAAATAAGGACCCAAAAGGTGTTCTCCAAGTATGCCTCCCCAAACATTCAGCGACCATCTTTGCTGGTGGTTTATCATTCGCATGGCGTGTGGGTTTTCATCGGCGTAATAATGGTAGTTGTGGCGATTGACATGCCCATTTCTATGGAACGTCGCTTCATCAGAAAATAATACGCGCATAAGAAATGATTCCTCCTGCTCAATTTTGTTGATAGCCCACAAGCAGAAATCTTGCCTCGCATGAAAATCTTGAGGTTGCAATTCTTGGTGCAGTTGAATCTTAAATGGACGGAATTTGTACTTTTGAAGAACACGATGTACGGATCGCGTTGAAATATCGTGATTCTTACTAATATCACGGATACTGGTATGAGGATCTTCAATAACTGCCTCCAGAACCTGCAGTTCATTATTTTCGGTAAAAACTGTCTTCTTTCTAATTCTCCTTGGACGTTTCACACTTCCCGTAGTAGTAAATCTCTCCAACACTTTTTGAAACGCACGTTCATTTGGATGTGCCCTGTGCGGATATCTCGCAGCGTACACTCGTGACGCCAAGAAACAATTCTTGTTACATTCTCCACGAATAAATATCATGTCAACCATTTCCTCTTGAGTTCGGAACATTTTTAGAACGTTTATCAAAAATGACTTATGACTGCTACTGGCGTCTAATAATTTACTTTGACAATTACCAATCTTTTGTTTTCTCATGGCACTCTTGGAAACGGAAAACGTTTCCCGACATTTGCGATGAAATTCCTTTTTTCTCCGAAATTTTGTTATGCAATGTGTAATTTTTTTTGTACCAATGAAAAATTTAGAGTTTTGGCTGTACAACGCCGTAATTTTTTTAGGGGGGTGCCATTTGAAATTTTCGAAAAAAATGACAACATGCGAAGTTCAATCAAAAATTATTTTTTTTCCATAAATTACCCGAAAAAAAATTATGTGAAGGTATACGAGGTCTTAACCTGTACCTCAATTCAAAATTTAGGCGCCGGCGTCAATTAGTTTCTCTACAAAACAATCTCAAAAATGGGGCGCAATTTTGAAAGAAGGGGTTATAACAGCGAAACCGCTAAAGTGAAGGGTATAACATGTTAGATAAAAAAATAAGTACTCTTCGAGCACTTTCCAAATCTGCAATAAAAAATAGGGCATTCCATTTAAAAAAACATAAGTTTGGTACGCCACTGATGATTAGAAATATTTTTGAAACATAGCGACGGTAATTATGCACCACTTTGCTCTTAGATTTTTTTCGATAGCTTTTATCGTAAAGGAGCTATGGTCCGAGGCGTCTTAAGTGCCACACCCGGTATTATTAGATTGTCATGTCATTGTTTTTCTTAATGACACTTGAGACAAACATTTCGATAGTTGTGACATATTTTAAACTAAAGAGTGTCTTCCACTCCCAGACTAAGCATGAAGTAAAATTTCGAGTTTAGAAAAGCCCCGCGGAGAAAATTTGTCTCGGGTCGCGCAGCGACCCGAGACAAATTTTCACGGGGCTTTTCTAAACTCGAAATTTTACTTCATGCGCCACGCGTATAAACCACTGATTTAAAGTAAAGTTGATAATATATACTGCTGAGATGACAAGACAGATATTTACTGTGATATAGCGAAAAAATGCAAAAAAATATTTATTTGTGGAGTTTTGTAAATCTATTAGTATCACATTTACAAAATATTAACAAATTAATATTTTTTTACATTTTTGCAAAGTAGAAGAAATTTAGTTTTAGACACTTTTCCATATTCTTAGTCATTATATCTATACCGAGGACAGTGCTATGATGGACACATCAGCATTTTTGTAATATGAAATAAAAACTTTTCAAAAATTAAAACAATCACTTAGAGTTGAACCTAAAATCGCAAAAAACCGTTAATTTTCCTGAACGAAAACGGATATATGTTTTAATAATTGAACCGGAATGCAAAAAATAACTGTTCGAAGCCCTCATTAAAATCATGAAATTAACAAGCGGTACGTATTATTTATTTTATTATTTTAATAATCTTTGATTTTTCATCAAATTTTTATTACACTACTTCTATTAATAAATCAGGATTTAATCAAGATGTATGTTGGAGTGTACTTCGCTTTTAAAAATAGAAATATTTTGCACATTATTAATTAATATCCGCAAACAATTAAAAATTCTACTATCTCGAATAAACATAATCTCTATTTAAAATTTGATAAAAACAGTAAATAAACAAACACTGAAAATTTTGGTTTGCATTCTGCGTTGCCCGTAAAAACTATTATAAAAGCCTTATCTAAATGATGGACACATTTTACAGCTACATTGATTGTAGTTAAGATAAGCGGGATTTTCTGATACCGCGAAAACATTTGCTCAGAAATAAACTTTTCATTACTTTACGACTTGGACAACAGTTTAAAACGTGTCCGAAAAGGAATGATGCGGTTAGTGTTGTATCGTGAGATTACGTTACACAGACACCTTTTGAAATGCCTGAAAGACAAATTAAATGTGAGTAAATTGTGAATTGTGGTTTCTATTGGTAATCAAATCAATATTCCATTTTAGTCTAGTACAAAGAAAACACTTAACTTTTTTATACCACTTTTATTTTGATTTCAAAAAATGTTTCACCACGTGAAAGATGAGAAACTTGTTCAAGATACACTTTTATTTTCACTTAATTAAACACAGTTATATTCCTTTCTTCACTTTTATTTTTCTTGCTAGATGTACATTTCGGGTACTAAGTACCCATTATCAATAGCTAAGTTAGCTATTGATAATGGGTACTTAGTACCCGAAATGTACATCTAGCAAGAAAAATAAAAGTGAAGAAAGGAATATAACTGTGTTTAATTAAGTGATTTAACACCTTCACGTAACTCATACAACTACATTAACACTTTTATTTTACTTTTGCCACTAGTTTCAATTAAAACTAGTCACAAAAGTGGTATAAAAAAAGTTAAATGTTTTCTTTATATCAAATTGAAAATGTACCACGAAGTGAACGCCTCCAAGATTCAAGAATTCCATTTTAGGTTTCTAAATAATTTTGATTAACTCATCACGCGCCATAGATGCATACACGCAACATTGTCATTTTTTTGTTAATTAAATTAAATTACTAAATAAGTTAATTTGATATATTATATTATTTGACCTGACTTGAAAATGTATAAAGAAAACTGTAAATATTTTGTTATTTAAATATTTAGATTATTTTTAATTAAAAAAAATGGCAGTGTATTTCTAACTTCACAATATATCAGCGTTTTATACGCGTGACGCATGAAGTAAAATTTCGAGTTTAGAAAAGCCCCGTGAAAATTTGTCTCGGGTCGCTGCGCGACCCTCGACAAATTTTCTACGCGGGGCTTTTCTAAACTCGAAATTTTACTTCATGCTTAGTCTGGGAGTGGAAACACTTATTCTAAACTTCATATTCCACGTTTTTATATAAAATCGACGAATGCCTAAAAATTTACGTCGTATACTTTATGTATATTTAAAAGAAAAATTCACAGTATGTCATACAATAAGTCATTCATAGAAATCATAAAAATAAATGCAGCATTTTTACCTAAAACCAACTATTAGAGTTAACTCTATAAATGCTCGGCCGTTAATGGGTTAATACTGTTGATTGTGAAATCTGTTGTAGTTATAATAATAGCACTTTCCCAGAATTTTTAGAGCCAGTTGCACGAAAAATCCATCTCAAAAACAAAATAACAGTAGAAATTATTTTAGCTGTTAAGTATTTCTTAAGGGCTTTATTATTTTTTAATGTCAAGTATTTTTTTAGGGCTCGAAATAAAATGCACTTTAAAAAATGGCGATGTGTCCATCATAGTACTTTCCCCCGTAAATTGCGTATTAAATCACTTTTAAAATATTTGTAGCATTATTATTTTCAAAATGTCTTCAACTTTTTGATAACTACAATTTTTATTTGAAACATTTTTCAATTGGATCAACACATACTGACGCAAACCAATGACTAGATAAAAAACACTATTTATTGAATATCTCAAAAACTAAGAGTGCTATGACAAAAAGTGAAGATACAAAAAATCTTTAATATTATATTACCTACAACTTTTATTTGAAACATTTTCCAATTGTATCAACACACACACTGACACAAATCAATGACTAGATAAAAAACACTATTTATTAAATATCTCAAAAACTAAGAGTGCTATGACAAAAAGTGAGTCCACAAAAAATCTTTAGTTTTTCATTTCCTACAACTTTTATTTGAAACATTTTTCAATTGTATCGACACATACACTGTCACACACCAATAACTAGATAAAACACACAACTTTTGAAATATCTAAAAAACTAAGAGTGCTATGACAAAAAGTAAGTGAACAATACATCTTCATTTTGTTATTATCTACAACTTTTATTTGAAAGAATTTTTTGTTTGATGAGCATTTATTGAAAAAATCTGAAAAAATCTGAAAAAACTGAAAAACGCTAAGAGTAAAGTACCACTTCCGGTTTTCCGATTTTCACCAAAAGCTCTTCAGTTCTTCCGATTGTAACAAAAAGCTTAAGTTTCAAGTTTCATCTCGATATCTTTAGCGGTTTTTGCGGTACAGCGCACACAGACACACAGACAGACAGACAGACATTTTCCAAAAATGGTCTTATTCGACTCAGGGGACCTCAAAACGGATATTTCCGCAAAAATTTTTGATTCGAAAATTTTCACGAAAACAATACGTTCCCTTTGTATTACATACGGGGGAAAGTAAAAACACTATTAAATATCTCAAAAACTAAGAGTGCTATGACAAAAAGTGAGTCCACAAAAAATCTTTAGTTTTTCATTTCCTACAACTTTTATTTGAAACATTTTTCAATTGTATCGACACATACACTCTGTCACACACCAATAACTAGATAAAACACACAACTTTTGAAATATCTCAAAAACTAAGAGTGCTATGACAAAAAGTAAGTGAACAATACATCTTCATTTTGTTATTATCTACAACTTTTATTTGAAAGAATTTTTTGTTTGATGAACATTTATTGAAAAAATCTGAAAAAACTGAAAAACGCTAAGAGTAAAGTACCACTTCCGGTTTTCCGATTTTCACCAAAAGTTTTTCAGTTCTTCTGATTGTAACAAAAAGCTTAAGCTTCAAGTTTCATCTCGATATCTTTAGCAGTTTTTGCGGTACAGCGCACACAGACACACAGACAGACAGACAGACATTTTTCAAAAATGGTCTTATTCGACTCAGGGGACCTCAAAACGGATATTTCCGCTAAAATTTTTGATTTGAAAATGTTCACGAAAACAATACTTTCCCTTTGTATTACATACGGGGGAAAGTAAAAATTTGTGTTATTAACAACATTGCGTTCTTTATTTTAGTAAACTAATTCTTTCTTAGAAAACGAGTGTTCTTATTATACAATAAGGAAGCATTGCAATTTTGTCAACAATAATAATTTTAATTTAATTTTAGAATTACATTTAGAAATAGAATTTGATAATGTTTCTAATCACTAATGATTTAATATATTCGCAAACAGTTTACATGTTGGTGTAATGACTCTTGGCAAGCGTTCAATGCCGGCGTGTGGGCAATGCAACGGTGTTGTCACATCAAAACATCGAAATTGACATACATGCGCAAATAATTTCGCGAAATTAGTCGAATTTATAACTTCATAACTTATTTCAACACGAATTAATTGGGTCACATACAGCAAATGTATTTTTTAAGTGCGCATATTCGTTGGTTTTATAAAAGCGTTCAATTTGAAGCGTTTCAAGTGTTTGTTTCCTTGGTTAAGCATGAAGTTAAATTTCGAGTTTAGAAAAGCATGAAAATTCGGTTTAGCGTTAAATTTGAAGTTTCGAACGAGTGTTTCCACTCCCAGACTAAGCATGAAGTAAAATTTCGAGTTTAGAAAAGCCTTAAAATTGGTTTGGTCGCTCCGCGAAGCGGAGCGGCCAAACCAAATTTTCAGGCTTTTCTAAACTCGAAATTTTACTTCATGCGCCACGCGTATAAAACGATAATTCGTTGTGAAATTCAAAATATACTTAGAAAATTCATTCACGACCCACAGTTTAAAAACGCTAATCGATATAATAATTGACTAATTCGGTCTTCATGTCTCGATTATTCCTATCAATAATCAAAATCATACCCGCATCATACCAATACACAAAAAAGGGAACAAATCTGAGGTTAACAACGACCGCCCGATTTCATTATTACCTATTATCTCAAAAGTGCTGGAAAAAATCCTGCTTAGTCAGATTGAAAGGAATGACTTATTAAACAACTCACAGTACGGTTTTCGAAGGGGAATGTCGACAAAAGATGCAGTCAGCGCTTTTGTAGAAGAAGTTCTAGAAAGTTTTAATCAGAACATGCACACTACCGCATCATTTTTAGATCTTAGTAAAGCCTTTGACTGTGTCTCGCACGACATTCTACTGCGAAAATTGTACTACTACAGCTTCCATCCCAAAAGTTGTCGTATGATTAACTCGTACCTCAGCCACAGGTCACAGAGAGTAATGGTTGGTCAAAAAGTATCATCACCAGTGAATACACTAAACGGGGTACCCCAGGGATCAATTCTGGGCCCATTTCTCTTCTTACTCTATATCAACGACCTACCCGAGTTCATCAGTACGGCGACTAAAATAATATTATACGCAGATGATACAACCTTCATGAATAGAGCGAGTGACTTGGCCTATGCATTTAACAAGACTAACATTTGCAATAATATTATTTCTGACTGGTTTCTATCCAATAAGCTCACATTAAATTCCAATAAAACTATTGATGTTACGTTTTCACTAAAACCTAACATAGAATTAAACTCAACTAAATTCTTAGGGGTTGAGCTGGATAGTAAACTAAATTGGCATGCTCACGGGAATATGACAGCTAAGAAATTATTCAAATCAATCTATTCATTAAGGCGCTTACATACAACTCTGCCACACACTGCTGTCAAAGCTGCGTACTTCGCACACGTTCATAGTCATGTGTCATATGGAATACTGACGTGGGGACACTCAACCATAATAAATAGATTGTTTGGACTTCAGCGACGTGCACTAAGAGCAGTTCTTGGTCTCGGATTTAGAGATGACTGTAAGCATGCTTTTATCGATGAACATATTCTTACCCTGCCCTGTATTTACATACTTGAATGTATAATGCACGTAAAAAAGAATCTAGCGTCTTACAGCACTCATTCTCAGATTCATGGACATAAAACACGACACAGGCATGACATTTGTTTAAAATCAATGCGGTTAACTAAAAGTCACAATGGCGTAAACTATTATGGACCACAACTATACAATGCAATTCCTGATGCAATAAAGTCGTTGTCCGCACTTGAGTTTAAACATAAAATTAAATCATATCTACAGATGAAAGCCTTCTATAGTGTTCATGAGTGCCTAACATATGAGTTTCAGCACCTCTGTGACACATAGTCACATATTGATTTTAATGTGTTTGTACTTGTATATACTTTATATTTTTGATATTTTAATATTTTTATTATTATGACGATTTTAATATGTTTGTACTTGCATATATTTTATTTTTTATTGTCTTTATTATTATTTATTCAAACTGTGATCACATTTTGTTTTAATCACTAATTTATATTTCTTAATATTACTGTATGTTTAATCACTAATAATTATACTCACTGACTTATGTACACCGATGTAAAACATAAATAAACTTTACTTACTTACTAAAATATATTTTAAGATTAACACAGTTTACTATTCTTTGAACCTTGTGGTCCCTGCTAAGAACAAAAACATCGCAGTGGTCTGTGATCAAAAAAAGGTTAAGAACCACTGCTCTAGTCCAATTAAACTCATTTTAAAAACTTTTGTTAACTCCTTTTTAATTCTTACTCTGGTTTGTTTGATTTACTTTATTTTATCGGTGGACTAAAGTTGGTAGCAAATGCTAACGTCAGTCATCTATAAAGTAGAAACTCAAAATCGGAATGTGTTTACACAATTTACAATTCCATTTTAAAACAGGATTAAAATATATTCCTTCCAAAAAAAACAAAACAATTCTTATTTGTTACAATTCATAAAGGTCACATTGTTTGGTTAAGTGTGTGTTTTTCGGAAACAAATCCAGGAATAACTTAATCGCCTATTTTATTAATAAACCGAAAATGTTTGTTGCCCCTAACAGTGACAAAAGGGTAATTTTTGCGTTGTTTTATTATATTTCGGGTGCACGCGACAAATGGTCCAATCTTGGCGACTTGGCGCCCGATCAAACGTCCCACGAAAACAATGCTATTAACAAGACGCCACAATTCAACCGCTTCATTACCCAAACTATTTGCACCCAACGGTTGTATTTGTTAAAATGCCAAGTGTTTTTTTATCTTTGATAGATTACGAAATAAATTGATATAAAGGAAATGTTTCTTTCAAGTATAATACACATTCCGATGCATTACGCTGTAATTTTTTCGGTATTCGCTTCAAATTGAACGCTTTTTAAAAACGAATGTCGGAAAATTTACATAGTGTGCGACTTGAAAGAAAAAATATCTTTATGGCAATCAATTAAGCTAACCTGTTGCATATTTTTGAAGCATGCAATATGAAATATATGTGCCAAAATAAATAATAGACTTTACTACTGAAAATCCGAGAAAAAGGGAAAGTATTTTCAAAAATAATTCAATTGCCTTTAACCAATTTTCCAGATTTGAGGACAGCATTTGGGCTTATAGATTCAAATCAAGATGGTCACCTAAACACACAAGAATTGCACATGATGTTAACAAAACTCAACATTGACTTAAAGGAGAGTGTATTAGAAGACTTAGTTAGAATGGCCAGCCAATCCGGTAATTTCTAAAACAGAAACTATAAACTAACATTGTTGATTTGCATATCGAAAAGTAAAGCATATTCTTTAATAAAAAAACAATTTTAGCTTATAGGTCCTCTGTGTTGACTAATGTATCTTTTCAGATAAGTTTATCTGCAACTGTTTAAAAAAACGACTTAAACAATATTTAACAATCCTAAAGAGTTCTATCGCAATGACATTATAATTATGTTATTAGGAAAAGAACTTTTGGACGAACAAGAGTTCCTCCAGTGGGTGAAGAGGATACAAGAATTAAGGCCGGATGAAAACTTGGATGACGACCAGCAAGACCTGATGGCGGCTTTTAGAGTCTTTGACTTGGACAACAACGGGTTCATCACAAGAGACGAACTAAAAACTGCTATGGAGACCATCGGAGAATCTGTCACTGAACAACAACTCACAGAATTTTTAATACTCGCCGATACAGACAAAGATGGTAGGATAAATTACGAAGGTAATAAAAACAAATATTCTACATAAAAGTTTAAATTAGTAAATTAATTTGATATATCTGATTCACTTTAACCCGCCGTTACACGCTACACGGTCCTCCAGACCGGGCCATGAATTATTTTCAAATAACTTTGTTACAATTTTTTTGTCGTGTGCTTCTAGATATGCCTCAAGCACACTATTAGCCACAATTATGAGCATTTTCATTAAAATCAATGCAAACGTTTTTATACAATAAATAAATTTGCATAGCACTGCTCATAATAACTTGCGTTAATGTGAATTTTGGTAGGCGGCAGTAAAAGACAGTAAATTTTGTGAATTTTGCGCTATAATTGGTCAACCAAGTTCATGGCATACGCTATTATTTGTTGTTAGTGTTACTCATTTTTTTTTGTAGCATTTGAATTTTTTTTGTCTTTTTATGTGGATTTTTAATTGTTAATAAATAAAATAAGCTCAAACGTTAGAAAAAATCAATATTTTTAACTATAACCTCCTTATTCTAATTAAAACATAAACACGATCTAAAGCACTGTAAGCGTGTAACAGCATGACTTTCTGGACATGTGTAACAACGTGTTAAGCTAAGACACTAAAAGAATAGGTTAGGAAAAGAAATATCTGGCAGAACTTAATTAAAATATATTAAATGTGATTTCTTTTAATTACAATATTTTTTTACTTCAGATAATTTTATATTATGTAATTAGGAGATCAAGCGGTGCTTTTAATCTGAGGAGTTATAATATCTCCGAAGATTTAAATGTAACTTGATCTCCTAATTGCATATATTACTTTTATTTCATTTCGTATTTTTAATCTAATGTTTGAAATTCGTTTGTATTTAAATGTATAAATAAGTAAAGTTGCCTTGTGTATCGTAACCATTGAGAATTGTTGACAACGGAAAACTTTTATTAGATATTAAGAATAGTAGAATAATAAAGTATCACTTTATCTACTATTTTTAATATCCAATAAAAGTTTGAAATACGAAATGATATAAAAAATTAAATTCAGATCTTAAATTGTAAACATGTTTCTTCCAGTGATTAATGAAATCCAAGATGAAGATTTTATTATAGTTCGATCAGCCGTATTTTAAATACAAATATATCTAACATGTAAGCCAGAATATTTTGTTTCAGAGCCATAATTGACAAATATAAATATCAGTCATATCTGTGTATAAACAATATTGAAACAAAATATTTTGACATGATATGTAAAATTTTAAATAACACTTATTTGGGATAATTTAAAAAAACATATTGACTTGACTTTTTTGTATGTTTCAGAATTTGCAAGACTGTTATTATGAATATCGTACAAAAGGAACAACCGCTGAACCATCACAAACAAAAAGTGAAGTGTTTAAATGTTCCCCTTAAACCGAATAGACTATTACTATTATAATTAAAATAAATTAAATTAGGAACACAGACTCGTCTTAAAAATATGGTGAACTAACTTATACTTATGTAAATATATAAAAATGTGTGTATATCGCGACTAGATTAGTCATGTAAATAAATAAATTAAAAAAATAGAGGAGTATCTAATTACATTATATAAAATAAAGTATAATCCGATGAAAATAAGCTGGTCAGTTGTATGGGAAGAGATATTTTATGTACAGATTGGCCAATTTAGTGAGTGAGAAGTAAGGTGACTAAATGTCTGATGTTTGGCACAACAGTCCCTATTTTAAAATAATAATTTACCCTACATTTTGCAGACTTTTCAAAAAGTCCCGTTTCAGTCTAAATTATGTTAAAATACCCTAAAAATCATTCAAATCTACACTCAACTCACTTTATAGTACCCAGCTTATTTTTTTTTAATATACAAGAGCCGTTAAACGGCTTTCGTTTCATGTCATACACTCCGCACCAACGTACTGTGGTAATTGTGATACCTATCCCCCTTCAATAACTCGTGCTTTGGCCTCCAAATTCCGCTCACGTCATTCAAAGAAATGTCTACATCTTTAAAAGCATTCAACATAAAAATTGCAATCACCACAATAAAAAACCCGCACACGTTCCCCAAAACATCCTCGAACCGCATTTCGTTCCACTCGTTGAAAACAATCGAAGACGCGATAATCACAAATGCCGTGAAAAATACGTAATAAACAGGTGTCACAACGCTAGTGCTAAACAAATCCAGAGCTTTATTCAAGTAGTTCATCTGCACTAAAATGCAGGCGATAACAGTTGTGAAAAATGAATATAAGACCCAAGTGTTTACATCACTTCCACTGCCTGAAATCGATTCTTTTAAGGCTAAGCCAAGTCCTTTGCACGATATCACAGTTAGACTCCCGATGGCCGAGCAAAGGATTATGTAAACAAGGACGTTTCTGTCGCCGTATCGTGGACCTAAGTAAAAGCAAATGCAGAAAGAGAGAAGGATTAAAATCGTAATGTACGCGGAAAACCGGGTGCTCTGGATTTTGTTGAGGAGCACGGCGACGGATTCTACTGTTTCTTCTTTTGGCGAGTGGATCACGATGATACTGGAGCCCAGGACGCAAAGGATGCAACCTAACTAAAAAATAATGATGCAAATTTTTGTCATAATTATTTTAGCCAATATAGTAAAATATTGTTTTCTATTTACCTTGCCCAATAAGTTAAGATGTTCGTTAAGGAATCTGGAAGCTAATATAGCTGATACTAGTACACTCAGTGCTCCCAAGGGAGTTACAAGAGATGCCGGTGCAAACGCGTAGGCAGCGAAATTAGCCAATTCACCAACTCCCACTGGAAATTAACAGTCACATCACAACAAATTTGCCTTGCATATTATTGACAAACAAATGAACATATTTTGAATGATAATTAACTTACTTGTTATTAATCCTAACCACCATATCCACTCCTTGAGGTAACCAAATCCACCAGAACCCGCTCTTAATGCCCCCTTGTGATTCTGCCTGATCAACCCCTTCTTTTTAATCACAAAACTGGCACCGATGAAAAACGTTGAAGATATAGCAAGAGTAAGCCCTAAATAAAAATCACCTCTTTCCATTTTTATGAAAATCAAATTTCCGGCACGCACTCTACGGAAACGTCAAAACATGTAAACAACTGAATTCGAATTCAATTATTGACAGCTGAACAAAAACGCGAAGGTTGGAGACCCATTTAATTTTTTTTAATTTAATGCAGATAAGCACTTACTGTTATTATAATAATTTCATATTCAAATGTAAATTATTTCATTTATTTGCATTTTATTGTTGGGAATTACTATGAGGTTAATGCATAGAAAACGTAATAGATTAACCTTCAAATTATTTATAAAATGGAACAGCAATGACCTCTGTAGTAAATGCTTTTAACTAAATCATGGGTGTAGGCACGATGTATATTAGGGGCCAATGAATTTATTTTCTAAATTTAAAATTAGGGCAGCTTGGTGGTGTAGTGGTTAGAGTGTTGTACTGTCACGCCACGGACCGGGGTTCAAATACCCATAGATTAAATTAGATTGATAACTCCTAGGGGGCTTCACGTATCATGATTTTAGTTGACCGACCCACTCGATGGGGCGGCGCTGCAATCGCAAATGACGTCAACAGCCGCGGGGAGCAGGCGGGTTTCTTGTTAAGCGGGGTGCGCGGTACAGGGGGTTATAACATTGAATGATTGCGGTGCGGGGAACATAACACGGTATTAAATTACTGTGCGATGCGAATAATAACAAAGACATAATGAACATGTTAGATGTTTATTTTAAAATGTATTACAAATATATTTCGCTATATGTCAAAACGTTATCACAGTTTGTTAATTACATTTCACTTCTCAACAAAATGGCTGCAGTTCGTCAAAAATGCATCTTAGAAATGAAATAAAAGGACTCATTATCCGGAGAATGAATGCTGGCGTAAGTAGTGTTACATACAGTGATTTTTTCTCTAAGATAAACATGCACAAGCTGCAAATTTTCCGACATTCGTTGTTTTTCAAAAGAGTGCAATTTAAAACTTTAAACGAGTGTTTTCCACTCCCAGACTAAGCATGAAGTAAAATTTCGAGTTTAGAAAAGCCCCGTGAAAATTTGTCGAGGGTCGCTGCGCGACCCTCGACAAATTTTCTGGGCTTTTCTAAACTCGAAATTTACTTCATGCGCCACGCGTATAAAACACTAAAATACTGTGAAATTTATGTATATTTGAAACTCACTTGAAATCTGTGTTTTATACGGGTGGCGCATGAAGTAAAATTTCGAGTTTAGAAAAGCCCAGAAAATTTGTCTCGGGTCGCTGCGCGACCCTCGACAAATTTTCACGGGGCTTTTCTAAACTCGAAATTTTACTTCATGCTTAGTCTGGGAGTGGAAAACACTCATTTAAAGCTTCAGATTAAACTTAAAAAAAAAACAAGGAATATCTAAAGATTCACAGAAAATAGGTTGAATTTGGAATATGTATACTTAAAAGAAAACTCCCTGTATGTATAAATACAAATAAAATATTTCCAGAAGAAAGTTATTGTTACTGCAAACATTTTCAGCAAAAATATAAAAGGGAAAAGTATTTGGTATACAGTGAAACTTATTTCGTAAATCGGGAAATCTAGATGGAATTTCAGAATTACTTGATCCAACAGCAACGGAAACATTCTTCATGGAAGTGTGCTCCTAGCCCGGTGTGAAGAAAATCTCCACATCCTTGGCTGTTTTATGCTTAGTACTTGAAGATCATTCACGAATGCTAGGAAGAAATAAAGAGAAATAATGTAGACGCCCTGGTTTTAAATATGTTTGACTTCATTAAAAGAATACACAATAGCTTAAAAACTTGAAATATATAAACTTACGGTTTGAATTATTTATGGTAACGCCTATCCCCAAAGATTCAGAATTGCTTAATTCACAACAACGGGGATATACTCCATAAAAAAATGCTGCTAGTTCAGTATGATGAAAATGTCCACGACTATGGGTTTTTCGTATACTTGAAGATCATCCACATGTGCTAGGAAGAAATAAAGAGAAATAATGTAGTAAAATATTTTTAACTTGTTTCTCATTATTCACTTGGTAAAACATTTCTACTAAATATAGGTGTTTAATTGAATTCACTTGGTTTGTTTTACTAAAAATATTTTATTTCAACTAGTTTCGGCTTTATGCCATTTTCAAGAAAAATCATTCTTGAAAATGGCATTAAGCCGAAACTAGTTGAAATAAAATATTTCTAGTAAAACAAACCAAGTGAATTCAATTAAACACCTATATTATGTAGTAACACCCTGGTTTTAAATTTGTTTGACTGTAAACGTATTTAAAATAATATACAATAGGTTAAAATTTAAAAATATATATACTTACGGTTGTAATTATTTCTATTTATTAACGCTCATCTCGAGACGATTTCGTCTTATCGGCTTTTTTGTGCCTTCAGATCTGCCAGATCTGACAGCTGTTGATTGAAAACGAGCCCACGTTAGAAATTGCGGGAAATTTGAAATTCCGATATATGCGCCCTCCCATCGAGTGGGTCGGTCAACTATATATGTGAACTTACAGAATCATATGGAGTCGACTGGGTCTGCAAATACCGGCCTAACAAGTTGTCTGCATTTATATAGGTTAGGATAAAAATGCCAAACACTCCGTCTTCTCGGATATGACGTTAAATGCATGTAGGCCCCGTGTACTGCCTGGATGTAGCGTGCACGTTAAAGATCCCTACCGGTGGGTTGGAACTCCCACCGGGTTCGGCAAAATTCCCGGATAGCTGTAGACCTAATCTCCGGCGTCATGATTGGCCTTAGCAGCGATTTTTTTTTTTATTTTGGGTTTTACGTCATCTATACGTAAAACCCAAAATAAAAAAAAAAAATTAAAATTAGGCTTATAAGCTTACAATCAGCGACGGCTCTCCGCCTAACTTCAGGGTAGGCCACAGCGCCAAGGCACACAAAATTTGAGGTTGGGATCGCACTTTATAAACACAAGGAATTGCACAACAAAGTCACCTTTCAATAACGGATACATATTACCTTGGATCTCTGGCCGCTACTTACAAAAGTAAAAGCATTCAAGATTATACTTTTTAAAATCTGTTAATTAGTTTAAATTATTTTGATTATTTCCCCAGAAAAAGTTTTCCAGTTAAAAATTGTTTATTTTCTAAGATAAACTATCGATTTTAGGCATTTTGCATATCGGTCAATTACTTCCGAAATCTCGTAAGTTGTCAAATTTTACGAGAGACAGAAAACACTATTTTTTTTTATAACTTTGTTATCATCTGCGATTTTTAATAAGTATTTTGACTTGATAGTTTATACTAATATTGGGCAATTAATAATATCTGATTTCCAAAGAAAATGTTTTGAAAAACAGACGAGTTTTCCGTTGTGGTTGATCGACATACAATTTTATATGGAAATAAGGTAATTGGGAAATGTAATACATTTTTAAACATTATATTGTAAAATAAATAATATTTTTTAACAATCACAACAGTACTTGTAAACCTACCACAATTTGATAGTAAATAAATAATATATTTGAGGAACGTCTATTAGGTAAATATAACTAATTTTAAATAAATACATGCAATTAATATACAATTAATCATTATTTTCTTATATTTATGATTCATACGTCAAATAAATAAATTGTAATTTTCTTTTTGTAATCTATTTATCGAAAATTCTTTGGCAATGCAAAATTGAGGTATAAAACAACTTATATATTTTCTACATTTTCTAATAAAAAAATCAAATGTTAATTTCACAGATCATATTTTTTTTAACAATTTTGCATAAACAACTGTGATTATAATTATTGCAGTGTATTATTATTTACTTTATAAATTTATGCGAGAATAAATTGGATCTATAACTTTTGTTTATTAGGTTATATTGATCTAGGCAATATAAATGGCCGTGGATATGTTTTTGTAATCACAGTTTTTTTTTGTTAATTGGTCAATCATTAATTGCAATATACGGGAATAAAAAGCGGCTTCTTATAGATTATGAACAAATGCACTCAACATGTTTCTAACGCAAGTTTTACCGATTAACAGGTAGTTTTTTTCATTTTTGTAACATTCGTCGAGTGTATATAATTTGCAATTTTACGGGAAATTATTTTCAAGGCCATTGATGCTATCGTCGGTTCAACGGTAAAAATCATTAAGTGCGTAGGAAATTAATAGCACTTCAAATGAGTTTTACTTATAAAACGACGATTTTATAATTATGGAAGGTATAATTATTTATTAATTACAGCCATTACTCTGAATCTAGACCGGCAGAAAATCTACTAAAAATATTGCTATTTCTTGTTTTTATTATTGTCTACGTATTTAAAATGGAAATGTGTGTCTCTTTCAAAAAGTTTAGGACTATTCCGAGTTAGCAATTGCCATCGCCGCTCCTTTTGCGGCATCTCCGCCGCTGGTAAAAACCAAAGGCAACTGATACAACTGCTGGACTTCTTTCTGAAGGACCTTGTTTCTGGACAGACCTGAACCGTTTCCCACTATTCGCGTAATCTTGGCTTCTGTTAAAGTTCCGCGAGGCATCATGCTATAAACAACACTTTAATAAACATCTTAATAATTTAAATTAAAAGAAAAACAATGATTCTACAGGGGATATTTAAAATTAGGGCGAGAAATGTATAATCTAAAATCGAATTTTAGATGATTATGAATATTTGCTCAACAATGCCTTTTTAGTGTTACAATTAATTGTAAAAAAATATGATGTAATATGTACCTGTGCAAATTGTGTAATAAACCTTGACACAGAGATCGGAAAACTTGTCCCAGGCCAATGTTGCCGATGTTGATATTTGTAGCCATAGCGCTGATATCGGGAAGATGTCTTTCTCCCAAAAGCGTGGGGCGTATTTGCAATTCAGAAACTGCATTATCGTTTATTGCCAGTTCGAGCAGCTTATCCCAAACTTTTGCTACGATATGATTATAATAACAACTTGTAAATAAATCAATTATACTGTATGTATTTGCGAAAGAGTTAAATTGGAAAATCTTAAAATGTATAATATAACAACAACTTGTAAATAAATCAATTATAATGCATGTACACTTCTGTGCAATAAAATTAAGCACACGAAATATGTTATAGTTTAAAACGGACGTGATGAGTTTCCTGGTTACAAAAATATGTAAATATGTCAATTTCCTTAACGTCAAAATGCTGCGTCATTTAGACAACAATGCAAACATTCGAATTCTAACTAAAATAGAAGATGGTTTTTCTATTTCGGCTTTGTTTTATTTATTACAAAGGTTTTTTTTTAAAAGGTGATAGTTTTGTTTTTTTTAATAAAAGTGTTAGTTTCAAGTTATGGTGTTTCTTCATTTATTGAAACTGCTGCTAAGCAATTAACGTAGACCCGAATTATACAACTAAAATATTGTGAAAAATAGTTATGACTTGTGCTTAATTTTATTGCACAGAAGTGTACTTGCAAAGCATTTAAATTGAACAATCTTAAAATGTATACTTACATTGTGGCACAGGAAATCCTAGTTCCATACACCATTTTTGTATCATCACAACAAAAGTGGCGAGCGCGTTTCCCCCATTGAGAGAA
Source organism: Philonthus cognatus (assembly GCA_932526585.2). NCBI lineage: Eukaryota > Metazoa > Arthropoda > Insecta > Coleoptera > Staphylinidae > Philonthus > Philonthus cognatus. The sequence continues at coordinate 47,134,522 of OW052247.1, read as the reverse complement.
GCCGCGACAGCCAAATATTTCCCGTTGAAATACGGAAAATACTCGATCGGTTCAACATTCGGTGGACCGTCAAGCGGCTCGAAATTCTCAGCAACAAAAGCTAATTGCGCTGAAGTGGAAATATTTAATACTGCATCATGGATATCTTCAACAGTCGCTAATACGGAGCATTGCAAATCACCCAATGCTACACCTAAAAAATATTTTCACCATTAGCACTGATCAGAGCTGGGCAGGATTCGAATCTTTCAGGATTCGAATCCTTTTAGAAGATTCAAAAGAGGCATTCGAATACTTTAGTTCAACTGGATTCGTGATCCGGATTAGTTACATTTTCTTAGGAGGATTTCTATTCGAATCCAAATGTGGGTGATTCGAATCCATATAAAAGAATTCGAATCCTTATGAAAGGATTCAAATATTTATAAAAGGATTCGAATATTTATCAAAGGATTTGAATACTTACAAAAGGATTTGAATCGTCAAAAATAATTCGAATTAATTGTGAGGATTAACATGGAAAATGTCTTTTGTGTGTTTTTAAATTGCTCATTAAGGGGGTATTACCAATGTTTTTTTTCAAAAAATCGATTTTTTCCATTTTTCGGTACTTTGGAATGTTTACTTTCATCCCTCCAAGCCGTTTTCCGATCCGCGAATGCGTTCTCCAGTTTTTCGCGCATTGAATGAAGAAGTGCAGAGGCTCGAAAACGACTCACCGCGCGCAGCTGTGCGGTCGGGACTGATAATGCTCTGCTATGATGTTGTCGATCTCAGATGTTTATTATTTCGGTTGGAATCAGTGTACATGTGACTTGCGTCCCGCGTGCTTAACCTCAGTTGCAAACATGCCGAATTTAAAGCGCAAAGGAAAGAAGGTGGTGCTGGTTTTGTCACCAGGAAGAAAACGAAGCATTTTGCGGAAAATCAACACACCATGGAAAATGATACTTCGCGAGTGAGCACGTCGGTCGAAAAGCTGCGCAGTGGGTTCGAAGATATTTCGGACGACCCCAACAGCTGCTACGTGTTGCTGAACTTCCTGACGGTGTTCAACTTCCTGTCAACAACTCTGGAGTGCAAAACTTGTGATAGGGACGTCACTTTCTCGCGGTCTGCAATTCGAGGCCTTGGATTTAAACTACTGATCGAATGTGAGTGCGATCCGCGTTCAGTGTCGTCTTGTGCTCGAATTGGACAATCATACGAAGTCAATCGTCGTCTGATGTTCGTAATGCGTCTTTTCGGAGTCGGACAGCGGGGCGTAAACTTGTTCTGCGGGCTGATGGACCTGTCAGATGGATTCGGAAATTCAGCGTACGTCGCCTTCCTGGAGAATCTGTAGGTTGCGGCGAAAGGCGAAAGCTGTTTTCCAGTGTGTTTGCAGCAAAGCAGTTCAAGAAGAAATCGCAAAAAATGAACAACATGGAAACACACCAACCCAACTGTCAGTGTCGGGTGACGGCTCCTGGAAACGGCGCGGTTTTTCATCTCTCTACGGTATAACTTCGCTGATTGGGACTTATTCGAAAAAAGTCATAAAATCATAAAATCATCGTATTGTCACGGGTGCAGTTTGAAGAAAGGTTGTACGGGCACTCCTGAGTACGAAGAATGGCTGGCTCAACATGTAGAGGAATGTCTTGTCAATCATGACGGAAGTTCGGGGAAGATGGAAGTCGACGCGGTTCAAGAGATGTTCGCCAGGTCAGAAGAGCTGCATGGAGTTCAGTACAAATACTACATCGGGGACGGCGACACGAAAACCTTCAAGGCTCTTCTCTCCATGGATCCCTATTCCGATTTGACCGTGCAGAAGAAAGAATGTGTCGGGCACGTTCAAAAGCGGATGGGTAGCAGACTTCGTGCAGCGAAGAAGCAAAACAAAGGCATTGGCGGTAAAGGATCAGGCAAGTTGACAGACAATTTGATAAAGCAGTTGACGATATACTACGGTTTGGCGATCCGACGACATGCTAATTCGGTTGAGGACATGAAGAAAGAAGTGTGGGCTACGTTTTTACATAAATGTTCAACCGACAAGGACCAGAAACACGACAATTGCCCGGAAGGAAGCGACAGTTGGTGCAAGTGGCAGGCGGCGAAGGCTACAGGTACCCTGGACCAGTTTCACCACGATGCGCCGCTAACAGCCAAAGTTCAGAACGTCATTCGGCCCATCTACGAGGCTCTTTCTGAGGACGATCTGCTCAGGAGGTGCCTCGGTGGGCACACGCAGAATTCTAATGAAAGCTTTAACGCCTGCGTGTGGAAACTGACGCCAAAGCATTTAAACTGTGGGGCGAAAACAGTTGCAATTGCAACTTATCTGGCAACCGGAATATTCAATGATGGGTTTTCGTCGGTGTTAAAAGTAATGAGCACCCTGGAAATCCGCATCGGCCTGCAAGCCAAGGCTTTTCAGGCGAAGATAGATGAGGAACGCAAGCAGCGAGCGGAGCAGCGGCTGACTCCAGCGGCTCGGGAGGCCCTCAATGGCTGCCGACAGGAGCAAGCATCCCGAAACCAGTTTTACGAGAAAGAGGAGGAAATCTGGTATGGTGCTGGGATAGCTGACTAGTGGTAAGAACCCCCAAAATGGTTTTAAATCATGCCAAATCTTTAAACGCGTTTTTCTCGAAACGACATTTTTGTTGACGGGCGAAGACTTTTCTCAAAAATTATAACTCATATTGACTTGAGCTTTTGCGATTTCTGTTCCTTATTAAATTCTCTGGAGCTTCTCCCACGGCCAATTGAAAATATTAACATTTAATATTTTTTAAGCGCGTTGAAACAGGAAAAATGGGGTCAAAATCGACTGTTTTTCTTCACATGGCCGCCATTTTGTTAATTTTTGAGATTTTTGCATGACAGAGGGAGAAGCTCCAGAGAATCTTATACAGATTATTAATTGCATACCAATTTCTGTTTCAGATGAGTCATCTCCGAAAAAACTCTTCGCCCTTCCAGGAAAACACGGCGAACATGCACCCATTGGCCGCCATTTTTATAAAAAACCACGGGTCAAAAACAAACAAAAAAAAACTTCTGGATACTCTTTTTCGTTCAATAAACAATAATCAAAAGTCAAAAGGGCGAATAGTATTCATTTTACCTCGAAAAAAAATTGTTGAAAAACGGTCTGAAAAAGGCCGAAAGATTGGTAATACCCCCTTAAATTACCGTTTTATACGCGTGGCGCATGAAGTAAAATTTCGAGTTTAGAAAAGCCCGAAAATTTGTCTCGGGTCGCTGCGCGACCCTCGACAAATTTTCACGGGGCTTTTCAAAACTCGAAATTTTACTTCATGCTTAGTCTGGGAGTGGAAAACACTAGTTTAAATGAAGACAACCTTATATAAGACTGTCTCAGTTCAAACCGACTCGACCTTATAGAGAATGACTTTGATTTTGACGTTATGTGAGGATTTCCGCGCGTGATAAGGTCGGCTCAGTTTAAATCGAGACAAACTTGCACAGTAATGATCTTGGTTTTGACGTCACGTACGGATTTCCACGCGTGATGATATCAACCAAGGTGTGTAAGTTTAATTACCTTGATTGTTGACGTCACGTGAGGACTTTTAGGCGTGATGTCAGCAACCAAGGTGGTTAGTGTATAAGGTTGTCTTAATTTAAAACTGAGTCGACCTTGTTAGTTTAATTACATTGACTGTTCACGTCACGCGAGGAATTTCATGTGTGATGTCAGAAAAACTCCCTGGATTTCTCGGGACATAGATATTTCTAATAAAATCAAACTGAATTTGCTATAAAATTCAAATATAATAAGTAAAAACCAGTATATTTTGATTTGTAATTTGCCTGCTAATTTTAATAAATTTAATAATGTCATATGGCTTTTTTGTTACTGTTTTGGTCAATTTGAATATAATTTCATGACTTTTCTCTGACTTTCCCAGTTTTAATAATATTCAGTGAATTTTTGATCTACGTAATTTCCAGGCATTCGTCGATTTTATAATAAAGCTCAATTTGAAGCTTTAAACAAGTGTTTTCCACTCCCAGACTAAGCATGAAGTAAAATTTCGAGTTTAGAAAAGCCCCGTGAAAATTTGTCGAGGGTCGCGCAGCGACCCGAGACAAATTTTCGGGCTTTTCTAAACTCGAAATTTTACTTCATGCGCCACGCGTACAAAACACTGATTTGAATGGATGTTCAGAAACACACAAATACATCTTTAATTAGAGTAACAGGGAATCAGATGTTTAGTCTGTTATCAACGATGTTCAGTGTTAATAATAAATATAATGGTTTGTAAATTAAGTTCACTTGGTTTTGTTTCACTTATATGTTACAAATAGTTTCTGCATTAATTCCCACTGTTTCTAGACTTGATTTGTTATAAATGTGTGGGTTGTATTTCAATCCCTTTTTAAGCAGTTCTGTCTCTACATTATTAAATTGGGTGTTAGTGAGATTGGTGATTCTAGGAAAGAATTTAACATTATTTTGCTTACCATAACCTTTGACACTAATTTTATCACTATTGTTTTTTGTATTGTTGGATTTTTCACTGCGTAATTTAGACACTTTAGCTTTCTGTTTTATGGAATGTTCATATGATGAAATCTTGGCTTCCCCTCTAAATGTAGTATAAGTGAAACAAACCCAAGTGAACTTAATTTACAAACCATTATATTTTAAAATGTTTTACCAAGTGATTAATGAGAAAAAAGTGTCCGATTAATAATAAATAATTATGTTTTAAATATGTTTGTTAAAACAACTGGTAATGATATTAATACATAAATGGTTGAAAAAAAAATGATAAAATCAAATTTATTCTTAAAGGATTTGTATTCGTGATTCGAAAAAACAGGATTCGAATCTTTGATTCGAATCATATTTATCTCTTACGAATCCTTTATTTGAGTATTCGTGATTCGAATCATATTAGGTGATTCGGATTCGTGATTCGAATCCTTTTTGCTAGGATTCGTCCCAGCTCTGGCACTGATAAATAATCAATGGAGACTGTCTACTTATTGCACTGTTGTTTTAGTGCGGTTTTAGTGCGGTTTGGTACGTTTTTTGGTATAGTTATTCTTGTCTTTTTAAAGATCTAGTGCCTTTATTCAAATGCTAAGGTTGGTTTTATTATAAGTGTTAATATTTATGGTACCTATTGGTGTTCCTTTGGGAATGGTGTGCCAATTATCATTCAATGTCCCAGCAATCGATCCACTTTTAGCGATGTCCGGCAAAAGATGAATCGGAAAACCGGCGCCTTCGAGAATCTCACTGTTCCATTTCATGTTTTTACAATCAAAGTAACCCCAACTGGCGGCATTTTGGACGGAAGTTATTGGCTTTTCTAGATTGCAAAGGATGGCGACAGCGAAATCTTGTATAGTACCAGCGCAGTTGTACCGTTGCAACTTTTCGGGTCTAAAATAAGAACAATCAAGTCAATATATCAAAATAGGGAATGATACCAGAGTACAGATAAATCTGGTAGTGCAGATATTTATTATCCAGAGGAGGCTCGCAGAGTAACTTCAGGGTAGGCCAGAGGCCAAGGTAATATGTATCCGTTATTGAAAGGTGACTTTGTTTTTTTTTTTTTTTCTCTCCTGATTTAAAGTGTTTAAACTTAAAGTTTATGACAAGTTGTCCTTCTGCCTGTAGACAATGGTGTGTCTACAGCTGTTTCGTGTTTGGAGTGACTTTGTTGTGCAATTCCTTGTATTTATAAAGCGCGATCCCAACCTCAAATTTTGTGTGCCTTGACTGGCCGACCCTGAAGTTAGGCTGCGAGCCGTCGCTGTTATTATCCTCTACCAACTTGGATTGACTTTCATACGTGGTTCTTATTGATGAATAAAGCCACATGGATTATTTATCTGAATCTGTTAAATGTATTTATCTGTACCCTGTTAGTAGGTACTACTGATTTATTTTTAGTAGTAGTTTAGTTGCTTACTTATTTTTGGCCATCCAAAATAATGTTGCTGAACCGTATCCGGTGTATGTGGGTAAATGCGATTGTGATTCCGGCAAACTAGCCATAAAATCTTTATCGCATCTGCTATCTTGCCAAGTGTACAACGCGGAAACTTTGTCTTGCACAACGTCGTATCTAATAAGAGTACCATCGCGTTCGACTCTGTCCCATGCCTGGGATTCACCATCGTTTTTCCAAAGCATAACCCCGTGCATTTGACCGCATATTCCGATTTTGGTAATCTACAATGATTTAATACGCTATATTAAAGTTGTTCCTTATTTAAATCGCATCTTCTAGTGGTTAACATATTTTTTACTTTCCCCCGTATGTAATACAAAGGGAAAGTATTGTTTTCGTGAAAATTTTCGAATCAAAAATTTTTGCGGAAATATCCGTTTTGAGGTCCCCTGAGTCGAATAAGACCATTTTTGAAAAATGTCTGTCTGCCTGTGTGTGTGTCTGTGTGCGCTGTACCGCAAAAACCGCTAAAGATATCGAGATGTAACTTGAAACTTAAGCTTTTTGTTACAATCGGAAGAACTGAAAAGCTTTTGGTGAAAATCGGAAAACCGGAAGTGGTACTTTACTCTTAGCGTTTTTCAGTTTTTTCAGATTTTTTCAATAAATGTTCATCAAACAAAAAATTCTTTCAAATAAAAGTTGTACATAATAACAAAATGAAGATGTATTGTTCACTTACTTTTTGTCATAGCACTCTTAGTTTTTGAGATATTTCAAAAGTTGTATGTTTTATCTAGTTATTGGTGTGTGACAGTGAATGTGTCGATACAATTGAAAAAAGTTTCAAATAAAAGTTGTAGGAAATGAAAAACTAAAGATTTTTTGTGGATTTACTTTTTGTCATAGCACTCTTAGTTTTTGAGATATTTAATAAATAGTGTTTTTTATCTAGTCATTGATTTGTGTCAGTGTGTGTGTTGATACAATTGGAAAATGTTTCAAATAAAAGTTGTAGGTAATAAAATATTAAAGATTTTTTGTATCTTCACTTTTTTTCGGGCTTTTCTAAACAAATTTTCGGGCTTTTCTAAACTCGAAATTTTACTTCATGCGCCACGCGTACACAACACTGATTTGAAGTAAAGTTCAGAAACACACGAATACATCTTTAATCAGAGTAACAGGGAATTAGATATTTAGTCTGTTATCAACAATGTTCAGTGTTAATAATAAATAATCAGGTTTTGAATATTTTTGTTAAAACAACTGGTAACGATATTTATATATTAATGGTTGCAAAAAAATAATAAAATCAAATTGATTCTTAAAGGATTTGTATTCGTGATTCCAAAAAATTGGATTCGAATCTTTGATTCGATTCATATTTATCTCTTACGAATCCTTTATTTGAGTATTCGTGATTCGAATCATATTAGGTGATTCGGATTCGTGAGTCGTAATCCTTTTTACGAGGATTCGTCCCAGCTCTGTTATATCGTATGTTCAATAAAATAAAACCTCTGGAGTGCCATGATTTAATCTTTATTTTAATTTAAGTTGGCTACACGGTTTAGGAATTGACATATAAAACGTCAGACATAACTTCAACTGTTTGCTTACGTTAGAATAATAACCTCTTAAACCTGCGGAATGACATAAAGGCAAAAATGCGGTTACAGGTAAATTGTCAAATTTTAGAGTTGCCAACCCACAATTTTTCCATGGCACTCTAGAGGTTTTTTTTTATTGAACATACTATATAATATATCTGTAACTTTATATCCCTAAAAATAGCAGACATCTATATATTTCCTCTCGATTTTCTCTAGATATTATTCAATATTTCGAAGATATTACATTAATATTATGTATATATTATATGTTTTGGTAACCTGTGGAATGACATAAAGGCAAAAATGCGGTTAAAGGTAAATTGTCAAATTTTAGAGTTGTCAACCCACAATCTTTTCCATGGCACTCTAGAGGTTTTTTTTTTATTGAACATACTATATAATATATCTGTAAATTTATATCCCTAAAAATAGCAGACATCTATATATTTCCTCTCGATTTTCTCTAGATATTATTCAATATTTCGAAGATATTACATTAATATTATGTATATATTATATGATTTGGTAACCTGCGGAATGACATAAAGGCAAAAATGCGGTTAAAGATAAATTGTCAAATTTTAGAGTTGTCAATCCACAATCTTTTCCATGGCACTCTAGAGGTTTTTTTTATTGAACCTACGATATAATATATCTGTAAATTTATATCCCTAAAAATAGCGGACATCTATATATTTCCTCTCGATTTTCTCCAGATATTATTCAATATTTCGAAGATATTACATTAATATTATGTATATATTATATGATTTTGTTTGCTGGGTACATTCTAAATACTTTTTTATAAATTCCATATATTCCAAGTTCAAACGTACAATTATGCCAACATTTTTCAATACTTCACTAACTTGGAATAAATCCAAACTTTGAAAACATTTTTATGCAATTACCTGTCTGAGCAGCTCTTTGTTCAACTTGGCCACACAAGTGTTCAAAGCCGAAATTATCTTGGGCACATCTTGTTTGTTTCCATCCATACCTTGATCACTGGGGACGTTCGATTGTGTATCTTTGCTGTGTTTCCCAACAATCTCATTTTTCACGGTATCGACTATACATACTTTTACCGAAGTCGTGCCTATGTCGATACCGAGTACCAAATTTTTATCAGCCATTATATCTGAAAAATAATGATTCTAAATAGAAGAGGAACAGTAGTAATTTCAAAGCTGTAGTGGTTTGATAAGATGTTTGACTTTAGGTCATTTTTATAACAATTTATTATAACCGTGTCATCAAACAATGATAATACATGTCTGAACTACTGAGTTATAAAAATAAAATTTTGTAAGCATTGCTAAGAACAGTTTTTCCACAATTTTTCAGAGTGATTATTTGCATACACAGGAGTTTTTTCAAATTACAAGTACCTAAACCCACTGAGCAAAAAACAAACAAATAACGTTATATCAACACTGTAGCAACATTAAACGTTGTTTTAATGTTGAATGAACATTACTTAATTGTGTTTTCTCAGTGGGCACAAATCCCGATAATTACACTCTTTGGTGAATTTACAGAAGGTCATTGTTTTTATAAAATCGGTCAATTTAAAGCAGTGACGGCTCGTCAGGGACGGCAGGGTCGGCCCGGCCGTACCTTTAAATTTGATTGATCATATATTATAAATTATGATTTTCTCAGAAATAAATATCGCGCATTTTTTATAATTAATATATAACAGGCTAATAGATAATAATAATAATAAGCACTCAGTATAAGACCGATAAATGCTGACATTTATTTTCATTTAATAAATGTTTACTACGCAACTTCGTATCCGCAATAATCGGCCAATCGTAAATTTTCAGAATATGAAGATTTCTTGAATTAATTTCTTATCTGGCACTTGGTGAAACATATTACATTATGTAAAGTTAATTAAAGGAAAGGCACTTGGTATTGTTTCACAATTAAATCTTTATTCCGACTAGTTTCGGTTTGTTAGACCATTTTCCTTTGAAAATGGTCTAACAAACCGAAACTAGTCGGAATAAAGATTTAATTGTGAAACAATACCAAGTGCCTTTCCTTTAATTAACTTTACATATATGAAGATTAATGCAAGCGCTACGTCATCACGAGTGTCGCTGCAGTTTCTGTCGTTACCAGTGCTGCCGATTTTGGGGATTTTGCCCCAAATTGGGGTATTCAAAGATGTGTAGGTTTTTTGGGAGGGATTTATATATTTAGGGGTGAATACCCTTTTTCACCCCTAAATATATAAATCCCTCCCAAAAAACCTACACATCTTTGAATACCCCAATTTGGGGCAAAATCCCCAAAATTCATTAGTTTATTATTTTATCGCTATTGTTCTTAATTTCTTTGTTAAATTTACAGATACGTCATCTATGTTGTAATTTTATTATTATGAAATGAGACACACATTATACTTAAACCTCAATTGCTTCTTCAAATCAAAATAAAATATTGTGAAAATTAAGTTTGCTAAATTTGCGCTCTTAGACTTATTTCTACATGCATATTGATGATTCTAATTAATATTCTTTAATGCTGATTACTTTCGTCAGTTTTAGTTAACTTTCCAAATTTGAATTTTACTTTATTCTTTATTTAATCTGAATCACAGAAAAACATGGACAAAATAAATCTTTATGTTATCTTGTAATGTATTATTATTATAGATGAAGTATGTTTTTAAACTTCATTTAAATCAGTGTTTTATATGCGTGGCGCATGAAGTAAAATTTCGAGTTTAGAAAAGCCTAAAAATTTGGTTTGGTCGCGTAGCGCGTAGCGCTACGCGACCAAACCAAATTTTTAGGCTTTTCTAAACTCGAAATTTTACTTCATGCTTTACCTGGGAGTGGAAACCCTCGTTAGACGATTAATCAGGAACTTATTTTACAATTTCTTTTATTGTAAAATTTAACACACAAAATAAATTTGTTTAAATTTAGAACAAACACAAATTTGTGTGCATTAAAAAATCATGTTTTATACAATCTAAATACAATTCACAGAATTTACTTAGAATTGGTTACACCTGCATTTGCTTTACTGAAAATAAAATTAAGTCAACGTATTTTTTCAAAATATTAAGCCAAAGTTGAAATTATGCACTAAATTGAACGACTTTAGAACAATGTTTATTTTGAGAGAATTGCAAAAAAAAACGGATTATGAAATCAAACTAAAATCTAAAGAAAATACTCAGAAATGAATATACTTTGATTGGTTATGAAATTTAAATATCTCTATTGGATTTAATAAAATATAAAATCAAAGTTAAAGTTTTTTTTATGCAATCAACATGAAATTTATAGAATTTACTTGGAATGTATTTCGCTCCCATCTTATAGAAAAAAATTAAATCATCTTAACGTCCTAAAATATTTAGTCAAAGTAGAAATTATGCAATAAAATTTCCAATTTTGGGAGACTTTTTTTTAAAATTGCTAAAAATTTTAAATTTTATACCATCAACATAAAATACACAGAATTTACTTAAAATTGATTGCACTTTCATCTTCTATAAAGAGAATTAAATTATATCACCACATTTTCTTAAAATATTTAGCCAAAGTTAAAATTATGCAATAAAATCAACGATTTTTGAATAGTGTTTTCTTTGAAACAATTGTAACAAATTAATAGATTATCAAATTAACTTAAAATTCTAAGAATTTACACAGAAATTAATAAACTTTGAATGGTTGTAATTGAAAATATCTTTACAAGATATTCCAAAATATCAAATCAAATTTAAAATTTAATTAATTTTTAATAATTCCTGATCATTTTGAACTTTTGCAATTTTGTTTCTGATTGATCGTTTAACGAGAGTTTCCACTCCTAGGTTAAGCATGAAGTAAAATTTCGAGTTTAGAAAAGCCTGAAAATTTGGTTTGGTCGCGTAGCGCGAAGCGCGGAGCGACCAAACCAAATTTTCAGGCTTTTCTAAACTCGAAATTTTACTTCATGCGCCACGCGTACTAAAGACTGACCTAAAGTGGAATCTTCCACCAATTAGTAAGAGTGAAATAAATTTAGTATGTTAATTTTCAACTGAGTTAGAATTTTTGTTTTACGCCCTAAAACAATTATACTTTTTTTACTACTTGTTTAACAGAAAAACAGTGTTGAATATTTACGTTTGGGTTTTATTTGTATAAAAATTCATTATCTTTATCACACTCACGAGCTCCTTCATATTGTTTAGATTTAAATTTATTTATGTACATACATACATTGTTTATTGTATTATCATTGTCTTGTAATTGGGAAATTTCCTGTTGGGCAATAAATACTTATTATTATTATTATTATTATCTAAATTAAGACCAGAATTATCTTTTCACACCTTAAAATAGAAACGACGTTTATCATTATATTAAAAATTATTTAGAAAGAAATTAAAAACATTGCGCATTTTCTTCCATTAAAAATTACTTAGAAAGAAATTGAATACACTGCGTTTTTCCTTTTAATAAAAATAAAATAAAAGGAAACTCTCTATTTTCCTCTCTTAATTTTTTAACAATAATACGTATTTGATGGTTGAAACAAAAAGAAATATTTTTTAGACACAACGCGCTACGCGACCAAACCAAATTTTTAGGCTTTTCTAAACTCGAAATTTTACTTCATGCTTTACCTGGGAGTGGAAACCCTCGTTAGACGATTAATCAGGAACTTATTTTACAATTTCCTTTATTGTAAAATTTAACAAAATAAATTTGTTTAAATTTAGAACAAACACAAATTTGTGTGCATTAAAAAATCATGTTTTATACAATCTAAATACAATTCACAGAATTGACTTAGAATTGGTTACACCTGCATTTGCTTTACTGAAACTAAAATTAGTCAACGTATTTTTTCAAAATATTAAGCCAAAGTTGAAATTATGCAATAAATTGAACGACTTTAGAACAATGTTTATTTTGAGAGAATTGCAAAAAATATGGATTATGAAATAAAACTAAAATCTAAAGAATATACTCAGAAATGAATATACTTTGATTGGTTATAATAGAAATTTAAATATCTCTACTGGATTTAATAAAATATAAAATCAAAGTTAAAGTTTTTTTTATGCAATCAACATGAAATTTATAGAATTGACTTGGAATGTATTTCGCTCACATCTTATAGAAAGAAAATTAAATCATCTTAACGTCCTAAAATATTTAGTCAAAGTTGAAATTATACAATAAAATTTCCAATTTTGGGAGACTTTTTTTTAAAATTGCTAAAAATTTTAAATTTTATACCATCAACATAAAATACACAGAATTTACTTACAATTGATTGCACTTTCATCTTCTATAAAGAAAATTAAATTATATCACCACATTTTCTTAAAATATTTATCCAAAGTTGAAATTATGCAATAAAATTAACGATTTTTGAAGAGTGTTTTCTTTGAAACAATTGTTTACACAGAAATGAATAAACTTTGGTTATAATTGAAAAATATCTTTACCAGATATTCCAAAATATCAAATCAAATTTAAAATTTAATTAATTTTCAATAATTCCTGATCATTTTGAACTTTTGCAATTTTGTTTCTGATTGATCGTCTAACGAGGGTTTCCACTTCCAGGTTAAGCATGAAGTAAAATTTCGAGTTTAGAAAAGCCTGAAAATTTGGTTTGGTCGCGTAGCGCGAAGCGCGGAGCGACCAAACCAAATTTTCAGGCTTTTCTAAACTCGAAATTTTACTTCATGCGCCACGCGTACTAAAGACTGACCTAAAGTGGAATCTTCCACCAATTAGTAAGAGTGAAATAAATTTAGTATGTTTATTATCAACTGAGTTAGAATTTTTGTTTTACGCCCTTTGTTTTACGCCCTAAAATTATACTTTTTTTACTACTTGTTTAACAGAAAAACCAACAGTGTTGAATATTTACGTTTGGGTTTTATTTGTATAAAAATTCATTATCATTATCACACTCACGAGCGTCTTCATATTGTTTAGATTTAAATTTATTTATGTACATACATACATTGTTTATTGTATTATCATTGTCTTGTAATTGGGAAATTTCCTGTTGGGCAATAAATACTTATTATTATTATTATTATTATCTAAATTAAGACCAGAATTATCTTTTCACACCTTAAAATAGAAACGACGTTTATCATTATATTAAAAATTATTTAGAAAGAAATTAAAAACATTGCGCATTTTCTTCCATTATAAATTACTTAGAAAGAAATTGAATACACTGCGTTTTTCCTTTTAATAAAAATAAAATAAAAGGAAACTCTCTATTTTCCTCTCTTAATTTTTTAACAATAAAACGTATTTGATGGTTGAAACAAAAAGAAATATTTTTTAGACGGTTAATTGAACATACATGAAAAGCCAATTTTTATGTCATATGTTCAATTAAAAAAACCTCTAGAGTGCCATGATTTAATTTTTTTAAATTTAGGTTGGCTACACGCTTTAAAAATTGACATATAAAACGTCAGGCATAATAATTATAATATATAATTACATAGTTGCCAACCTGCAATATTTTCCATGGCATTCTAGAGTTTTTTTTTTTTTTAATTGAACATACGATATTATCTACAACTTTTATTAAAAAGTTTTTTTTTATATGATCATTTTAAAGAAAAATAAAAAAAAATGCTAAGAGTAAACTATCAGTTCCGGTTTTCGCATTTTCACCAAAAGCTTCACCTATCCTAGGATTGTAATAAAAAGCTTAAGTTTATAGTGTCATCTTAACATCTTGATTGGTTTAGGCTGTACAATGGCACTCAGTTGTTGCGCGTCTCGTCGATGAGGGACTTAGGCGTTACATTGAATCAACAGTGGGATTTCAACTCGCATATGACTAATATATCGTCTAAAGCTCATCGTATGCTGGGTTTCATAAAACGAAATACCAAGGAGTTCACAAACATCAATACTCTACTGACATTATATTCGACCCTTGTGAGACCACATTTGGAGTACTGTTGCATGGTATGGAATTCCCCTAGCAAGTCTGAGATAAATTTACTTGAAAGGGTCCAGACGAAATGTATACGCTTTATAGCGTATAAGTTCCATATTTGTGGTTCCTACCAAGAGATTTTAAGTATTAACTTGTTGTAGATTGCGAAAAGAATCGCACTTTTAATGTTTGAAGTATTCTGCAACCAAGAATTGGCAATTTCATTTATACTTATGTTTGAACGGTAACGTGACCGCCAGTCTAAGGTGTCAAATTGTTTGGAGGGAGTGGCAAAGCTATACTGATGAGAGATAAATCTCGAAACGCGTCTATAGATGGCCTGAATAATTTGACCCAAATTGTTACATTTGCAGTAGGTTACTGCAATGTAACAGCAAACACTTGATGTATAATTCAATGTCCGTCGGGGTATTAGCCCGGGAAGTAGTTGTTTCAATGAGTGTTTGATATAGTCTTTGTAAGACTAACTTGTTGTAGATTGCGAAAAGAATCGCACTTTTAATGTTTGAAGTATTCTGCAACCAAGAATTGGCAATTTCATTAATACTTAGATTTTAAGTAGCCTAGAAATGAATACGTTGGAGCAGCGACGGAGGAACGCGGATGTAATGCTAGGCTTCAATTTGATAAACGATTGGATCGACTGCCCTTACCTTTGGGCCAGTTTAAAATCAATGTGCCTAGCAAGGCTTTGCGTTCCTTCGACCTCTTCAACGTACCAATTATGGTAGAAACTATAGTATGGCTAGAGTTGCCGCGCACTGCAACTCGGCGAATATAGACTTTGCTACCACAAGCAAAAAGAATCTTAAGTCCATGCTCCGTGAGACAAATTAGATTTTTATTTTTGTTCACATTTTAATCTGTTTTGTTTGTTTTATTTGTATATTGTTTGTGATTTATATTTTAACCTTATTTATTACTTTTAGCATAGTGATGAGCATTTTGATTTTAATCTGTTGTGTATATTGTTTGTGATTTTATATATTTTAACTTAATTATTACTTTTAACTTATTTTAGACTAAGCATTATGTATTTATTTTAAATGGATATCCGTAAATAAACAATAAACAATAAACAATGGTGACGGACACACTTTTTCTAAAAAATGGTCTTAATTAACTCGGGGGAACTCAAAATACACTAACATTTTTGTTTTAAAATTTTTCGCGAAAGCAATACCTTCCCGTTGTGTTACTTTACATATGGGGGAAAGTAAAAAGACACAGTTTTGAAAAATATTGTTTTAAATTGAATTAAATTTTATTTATATAAATCAAATTGTACATTTTTGGGGGAAAGTATTGCTAAAAGGGGTATTTTCTGTTATCGTTTGGGGTATTTTAGAACTGGCAGCACTGGTCGTTACATTTTCCCTGCAGCGTGGACGTACGTTTAAATGGTTTACTCGAGTACGGTAAATTTGCCGGTACCGGATTTCCACATAGTGCATCGACAGTATATAAGTAATATTTAATTACTATCAAAAAATTGAGTTGACTACCTGCAGCTTGCCTGCATTTAACCGACCCACTTTCTTAGATCACGAGCCCTCACTGATTTAAAGCATCTAACGAATGTTTCCACTTCTTGATTAAGCATGATGTAAAATGTTCAGGCTTTTCTATACTCGAAATTTTACTTCATTCTTAATTAAGAAGTAGAAACACTCATAAGAAGTTTTTAACTTGTTACAGGCGCTTTTCCGTAAGCGTCGTCAACTTGTTCATTCAGCAATATTTCAGCTGCAACATAACCACGGGCGTTATTTTGTTACATATTTTAATATTCGGAACAACGGTCCCAATTCACCTCATTCTATTTTTCAGTACACAATATTGCTTCATTCTCTATTATTTTCCAAATGAGTAAAGTTCGCGCCATACATTGATATTATTTAAGTTAGATAGGTTGCCTAGTGGAATCTCGTCAAATAGCGCCCTCGAACATTAGACAGCTCAACTCAGCTCAAAACTCCTCTCGGCCATCCAAGGGTAGAACTCTACGGCATCCGCTATTTCCAGTTCCAGGGTTGTCCAAAATATATACGGATTTCCCGGTTATCCCCGAGTTCGCCACATCTGCGATGGGACGCCGCTACTTGCGACTGGCCCGATCGCGCGAGCGAAACGTACGTGCGACGCACAAAAGAATCGGGCATGACGTCAGGGGTTATAAAACCGCCGAATGCAAGGGATAGGAACATCCCCTACGTGGTTCGCGTATGTAGAATACATACGCGAACGTCACAACCCTCATCGGATAACTGAGAAAAAGACGATTCGAACGACACCAAACACGATATGGTTAGTTCGAACCAGAAGGATATAAACCGCGAGCTGTCATGATATTTAATTGTTACTAATTTGCTTTTAGACGAGGTTCCACATAGCAACAAATATGTATAAACAATTACTATGCTCCCCGTTATGCTTGGACGAAGTTTCATAAACTTCTATTCAGTATTTTCCTTATTATTATACATTTTCTAAGTCCAGGCATAACACCCCTATTGTTTATATATGAGTTGGTAGGCGTAATTGTTTATGCATATTGTTGCTAGGTATACCAAACGATGCGCGTTGTCATTCCATATCGTTGGTATTACTTTTAGGCAAATTCGGTCAACCCCTTCGGCTTAATTAAATTAAACGTCTATTAAACCCCGTTCTTAGCTCGAATCAAAATATGTCATATATACCCGGACGCAGAATCATATCGCGCATATAATGACATATTTTGTATTTCAAAATATTAATATTTAATATTTATTTTGGCCATTTTTCTTTCGGCCAACGAAAGTTGGTGGTCGCCAGAGGGGTAAGACGGAAGAGGGTTGACCAAAAACCAAATAAATACCGCCGGCCTCAAGGGCTAAAATCACTTAAAAAAGTCTGTTGACCCGTCAACATCACTTCGAAAAAGTCTTCGAACCGTGCATCGTCACTACGCTAAATTTCTTTACGACCCAGTTATTTTTTTAATTGTATTTCTTGTTTTTTTCTTATGCTTGTTTATTTTTCTATCTTCATTTGTAAATTTATATTCGTTGTTTAATTTGTTTCGTGTTAATACATTTTGTTACTCTTTGACTAAAGTTTTCATTTACTTTTAAAGTTCAATTTCAAACCTTTCATTTACCTTTTAACTTAGAATCAGTGAAGTGATTACCCTGGTAAGCATAATTTTATTATTCAGTGACTAAATAGCTAGCCGGAAGTTGCGATGTGGGTCTTCGTTTAACACCTCAATTGTTTAACGAAGATTTTATATAAATTCCAACTGCGAAGCACCCCACCCCGTAACAAACTGAACGTTTTTATAAACTCAACAAATGCCTGAACATGTATAAAACATCGGCATGCGTATACATACTTAAAAGAAAAATGTCGTATATAAACAAATTAATTATATTTAAACTAATTAAAAATAAATGATTTTACCTTCAAATACAAAAATAACCACGTAATTAACACCACAGAAAATTAATCTCTTTTAATTATTTACAACAAAAATATCGTGCCAAGAATTTAAAACCTCACGCACTGAGCATAACAAAGCAATAAAACTCTTTTCAAACACAATTAGACGATATCCCCGAACGCAAACAATAAATGTACACTAATAACTACTTTAATTACCGACAACAAACAATCGCAACGTTAAGTACACTTACTTAACTTAAGCACCGATAATTTCCAACTAACCGAATGTGCTCTGGGCTTTGTGGCAAGCGAAGGCTTTTGAAAAAGATAATTTTAGATTATAGTGGTTCGTATAGAATGTAATCACTTCGAATGATTGATAATGAAGTCTGTTTGCATAACGTGTACAGAGATGATGCGGGAGTTATCAGCATGTTTGCATATCTGATGGGTTCATTGAAAAAATGAATGGTTTTTGTAGTTTCCACTCGATAATTGTTTGCATAAATATTTGAGGTGTTTATTGATATTTACCAGAAATACATAGATACAAATAAATTGTTGTAAATTCCATTCAGAAATATATGATTTTGAATTTAATCTAGTTTAAGAACCTGTTAAATGTATTGAGTATAATAACATTTCAGTTAAATATATTAAATTGCCTATTCATTGCAATTTATGCTGTTCAGGAAATAATTATCTCATTTGTGTTCCTATATTAGGGTCATTTTTCAAGATTTATGTAAACCTGTTTTTTTTCTTTAACATTTTTTAATTAAAAAATACTTTTTGATGTTCCCACTGAGCAAAGAAACGTTGCATCAATGTTGCCACGTAACACAAAACGTTGCGTTTTAAGTTGCACGACTATTGAAAAAGCATTGCATAAACGCTGAATGTCCGCCTGCAGGAACGCTGCATGCTAACGTTCAAAGAAAAATGTTGCTGCACCGTTGATAAAACAACGATCATGCAACACGAGTAACTACTCTTATTTGTATGCAATTCAACATACAAATCAGAAAGTTTGACAGAATTTCATATAAACTTATTAAAACAGGGTGGCTAAATATGGCTGCTAGGCGAGAATGTCAGACGTTGTGTTTATTTCATAAAGTGATAATAAATAAATCACCACAATACCTCTATAATAAAATTACATTTCGAGATGATGTGCATACATTAAATACTCGATTTAAAGGGCGCCTATCTCCTCCTAAACACCGCACCTCTCTATATGAACGGTCATTTTCTTATCAAATATACAGGATGTATAATGAAATTCCAAATGAATTTAAAAATCTTAATTTGAGCAAGTTTAAGTTGGCAGTTAAAATACATTTACAGAAGTGCTAATAACAATCGTGATGGCTAGATTTTCAATGTATGTAACACAAAATATATATGTATAGAGTATTTGTTCATGTTTGTTTAATTCGTAGATACAAAGTGTATTCCACATATAATGTAAATATTTAATTTAATTTAAGGTTTGGATGGTAGAACAGTTTGGGGATTACCCCAACACTGAATCCCGCCTTATGATGCGCATTTTGTTACATTCAATTTTTCCTAATTTTACACTATTATGTACCTTTATATATTTCTTTTTTGTTGAATGTTATTATTATGCAAATAAAGGATTATTATTATTATTATTAAATGTATGTACGTAAATTGAATACGATGAATGTATAGAATCTGTATTGTATACAACCCGATGTACAGCAATTAAGTGAACGTTATAGGAATGTTTCTCTCGTAATCTTAATGTAATATTTATTTCTGGGTTTAAATGGGTCAAAAAGGGGACAGTACAGTACACAGTACCCTTAAACTCTGAAACCACCAAATTATTGTTAACAAGTGAACTTTAATTAAAATCAGTGTTTTATACGCGTGGCGCATGAAGTAAAATTTCGAGTTTAGAAAAGCCCCGTGAAAATTTGTCTCGGGTCGCTGCGCGACCCTCGACAAATTTTCTACGCGGGGCTTTTCTAAACTCGAAATTTTACTTCATGCTTAATCTGGGAGTGGATAACACTCGTTTAAAGCATTAAATTGAACTCTTTTAAAATAATAACAAATATCTGAAGATTTACAGCATAATTAATTTACTTACAATTGATTGCACTTTCATCTTCTATAAAGAAAATTAAATTATATCACCACATTTTCTTAAAGTATTTAGCCAAAATTGAAAATATGCAATAAAATTAACGATTTTTAAAGAGTGTTTTCTTTGAAACAATTGTAACAAATTAATAGATTATCAAATTAACTTAAAATTCTAAGAATTTGCACAGAAATGAATAAACTTTGAATGGTTATAATTGAAAAATATCTTTACCAGATATTCCAAAATATCAAATCAAATTTAAAATTTAATTAATTTTGAATAATTCCTGATCATTTTGAACGTTTGCAATTTTGTTTCTGATTGATCGTCTAACGAGGGTTTCCACTCCCAGGTTAAGCATGAAGTAAAATTTCGAGTTTAGAAGAGCCTGAAAATTTGGTTTGGTCGCGTAGCGCGAAGCGCGGAGCGGCCAAACCAAATTTTCAGGCTTTTCTAAACTCGAAATTTTACTTCATGCGCCACGCGTACTAAAGACTGATCTAAAGTGGAATCTTCCACCAATTAGTAAGAGTGAAATAAATTTAGTATGTTAATTATCAACTGAGTTAGAATTTTTGTTTTACTTTAATTAAAATCAGTGTTTTATACGCGTGGCGCATGAAGTAAAATTTCGAGTTTTGAAAAGCCCCGTGAAAATTTGTCGAGGGTCGCTGCGCGACCCTCGACAAATTTTCTACGCGGGGCTTTTCAAAACTCGAAATTTTACTTCATGCTTAATCTGGGAGTGGATAACACTCGTTTAAAGCTTTAAATTGAACTCGTTTAAAATAATAACAAATATCTGAAGATTTACAGCATAATTAATTTACTTACAATTGATTGCACTTTCATCTTCTATAAAGAAAATTAAATTATATCACCACATTTTCTTAAAGTATTTAGCCAAAATTGAAAATATGCAATAAAATTAACGATTTTTAAAGAGTGTTTTCTTTGAAACAATTGTAACAAATTAATAGATTATCAAATTAACTTAAAATTCTAAGAATTTACACAGAAATGAATAAACTTTGAATGGTTATAATTGAAAAATATCTTTACCAGATATTCCAAAATATCAAATCAAATTTAAAATTTAATTAATTTTGAATAATTCCTGATCATTTTGAACGTTTGCAATTTTGTTTCTGATTGATCGTCTAACGAGGGTTTCCACTCCCAGGTTAAGCATGAAGTAAAATTTCGAGTTTAGAAAAGCCTGAAAATTTGGTTTGGTCGCGTAGCGCGAAGCGCGGAGCGGCCAAACCAAATTTTCAGGCTTTTCTAAACTCGAAATTTTACTTCATGCGCCACGCGTACTAAAGACTGACCTAAAGTGGAATCTTCCACCAATTAGTAAGAGTGAAATAAATTTAGTATGTTAATTACCAACTGAGTTAGAATTTTTGTTTTACTTTAATTAAAATCAGTGTTTTATACGCGTGGCGCATGAAGTAAAATTTCGAGTTTAGAAAAGCCCCGTGAAAATTTGTCTCGGGTCGCTGCGCGACCCTCGACGAATTTTCTACGCGGGGCTTTTCTAAACTCGAAATTTTACTTCATGCTTAATCTGGGAGTGGATAATACTCGTTTAAAGCTTTAAATTGAACTCTTTTAAAATAATAACAGATATCTGAAGATTTACAGCATATAATTGGGATATGTATACTTAAAAGAAAAATTTCCTGTATGTTCAATGTCCATGAAATGTAAAAACCATAATGCTGCATTATAGTAACAGTTTCAACAATTAAACATGTTATATACAGAGAGTTTTATGTAACACCGAACATTTTTATAACGAGAAATTTTCTTTGAAATGTTCATATGCATACGTTGCACATTTTTCGATGCTTGGTTTATTAAAAGAATTTAATTTGAAGCTTTAAGCGAGTGTTTTCCACTCCCAGGCTAAGCATGAAGTAAAATTTCGAGTTTAGAAAAGCCTGAAAATTTGGTTTGGTCGCGTAGCGCGAAGCGCGGAGCGGTCAAACCAAATTTTCAGGCTTTTCTAAACTCGAAATTTTACTTCATGCGCAACCGGTACAAAACAGTAACATATTACGAAGTTTAAAACATACCGCTAAACTTTACATTGAATCAGTGTTTTGGCTCGGTGGCGCATGAAGTAAAATTTCGAGTTTAGAAAAGCCTGAAAATTTGGTTTGGCCGCTCCGCGCTTCGCGCTACGCGACCAAACCAAATTTTCAGGCTTTTCTAAACTCGAAATTTTACTTCATGCTTAGCCTGGGAGTGGAAAACACTCGTTTAGAGATTCAAATTGGATTCTTTTAATAAACCGAGCATCGGAAAATGCGCAACGTATGCATATGGATACTTCAAAGAAAAATTCTCGTTATGAAAATGTTCGGTGTTATATCTGTAGCTTTGAGGAAAAACCAGTTAAGTCACTTTTGCATTATTTCGAGTTATTTGCGTTTGAAGTTTTAAAAGTCAATTTCGTAAATACCTTAAAATAGCTGCAAATATCTATCTCATATTATTTATATTTCATAAAAAAGCATTAAATTCATTGATAACTTGTAAACAATTTTGCTAATAATTTAACAGGCATCTAAATGAAACATAACGCTTTTATTCCCAAAAGATGTCACATAACTGGTTTTTCCTCAAAAATGACACTTCACTGGTTAGATTTTGTTCTAATTACGCGAAACCTATGTCAGATAACATCGTTTCAAGGTAAGAATATGAAAATATAGATGAATTTGTATCAAAGTCCGCACTTAACTCAATTTGACCAAAAAGTGACTTGACTGGTTCTTCCTCAAAACCACAGATATAAAACTCGGTGTATTATAAAAATGTTACCATTTTCAATATTTATCCAATGTTTACAATACAATGTTACACAAAAGTCAAATTGTAATGATTATACATCGTTGTGTTACTTTGCCGCAACATTTTTGAAACGTTAGAAAACAATGTTGAAATTTAGTATCATTATCATTAGATAGGAAGCGACTACTTATAAAACTCAGAAATTGTGGTGTGGAGGGTACAGTACTAAATTGGTTTACTAGTTACCTGAATAAAAGAACCCAGAAAGTAAAGATTGGAGATAAATTATCAGATACTCTATCTATTGAAACAGGGGTACCACAGGGTAGTATTTTGGGACCTCTGCTTTTTGTGTTGTATATAAACGATATTGGAAACTGCTTAAGTCACTGCAAATTCCATCTATTTGCAGATGATACTATTATATACAGAACATCAGTAGACATAATAAAAGCAACAAATGAAATAAATAGCGACTTAATTAATTTAAACAATTGGTTACGGGATAATAGTTTGAAAATTAATACAACCAAAACAAAAGCAATGATAATTAGCAGAAAAGATCAGTCCATAGAAAATAATACAATTAAATTCAATACTGGATATTTAATTAAAACACTTGGTTTGTTTCACTAATTTATATTTTCTCCGACTAGTTTCGACCATTGGTCATCTTCGGGGAGGAATGTACAAAAAATATCTAAACAACTATTTATATACAAATACAGGCTATCATAAAATATCGGCAATAAGGGCGGACGCTATCGGAGAGTTCCAAAGCTCTTCCATATTATTTACAATCGGTTTTCCCCGCTGGTGAGGGACTAGAAATTAGGAAGGCGCTTCCAAAGCTCTTCCATATTATTTACAATCGGTTTTCCCCGCTGGTGAGGGACTAGAAATTAGGAAGGCGCTAAAGCGGGGAAAACCGATTGTAAATAATATGGAAGAGCTTTGGAACTCTCCGATAGCGTCCGCCCTTATTGCCGATATTTTATGATAGCCTGTATTTGTATATAAATAGTTGTTTAGATATTTTTTGTACATTCCTCCCCGAAGATGACCAATGGTCGAAACTAGTCGGAGAAAATATAAATTAGTGAAACAAACCAAGTGTTTTAATTAAATATCCAGTATTATATTCAAAAATGTTTCACCGCGGGTTAAGTGAGAAATTAATTAAAGATATAGTAAGTGCCAGTACAGCAATTCTCATAACTATGTACAAAAGAAACCTAATCAAGTTCGCCAAATTCAACAACCATTTATGGTTCATCAAAGTGTGCCGTTGCGAAGGAATAATTCCCAAATCCATGAAGATTCACATTAATCAACAAACAAACGAATCCAAGAAAGTTATCGAACTAGCATACAAACAGTGGTTAGATCTTGAAAGTAAAAAATGGTACAGCAAAAGGGACACAACATCACACCTTCTAAAACTGTTACACACGAGACTAGCTATGCAGATCCATCCAATAGAATTTGACATCATAGACCGGAACTTCAGAGAAGAAGCCAACTCCATCGGTCATCAACACTACATCAAACAAAAAGAGAAGCTAAACAAATTAAACGAAGAGAAACATAAACGAACGCGGAAAACTTCAAAGCAACTAAATGAAGAAAATATGGGTGAGCATTGTAACATTAAATTTTACCCCAGAGTGCAAAATATAAGCGATTTGGAATTAACATCAAACGAATTTAATTTGTTAGAAAAAGGTTTAAAATATAGCCCTCATATTAGTAATAGCTCAATTATTGAGGATTTGGGTATTAATTCAGAAATAATATGTAATAACATCCAACAAGAAAATGACAGATTATTGACAAAAAACAAAATAGCCAAATTGATGAGAGAACATAGAATAAGTAAAAAATCAAAAATATCAGAACACAGAATAATAGAAAGCCTAAAAAAGAAATTAAAAAACGAAAACTTAATCATAACAAAGGCAGATAAAGGGAACACTGTAACAATTTTAAGTAAAAAAGATTACGTAAACAAATTAGAAACCCTATTAAACTCTCAAAACTTTAAATGCATAAAAAATAACCCAACTAACAAATATCAAAGAGAATTAAAAACAAAGTTAAAACAGTGCCAGAATTTAATACCAAAATCAGATCTTTATAAATTCATAAAAATGAATCCTAGAGCCCCGGTTTTATACGGTTTACCGGAATTGCACAAGGACGGGATTCCGATGAGACCGGTGGTCTCATATCTATATGCACCAACATACAAACTATGTAAATATTTAACTAAAATATTGCCGGGATTTATCAACTTTTCTTCACCGTACTCAAT
The DNA here is from genome assembly GCA_932526585.2 of Philonthus cognatus. Classification (NCBI taxonomy): domain Eukaryota; kingdom Metazoa; phylum Arthropoda; class Insecta; order Coleoptera; family Staphylinidae; genus Philonthus; species Philonthus cognatus. The sequence goes on along the minus strand of OW052247.1, from coordinate 47,109,343 downwards.
TAAAAATTCAATAGAACTTGTAAAGAAATTAAAAAGTGTGAATGTCCCGCCAAATGCAAAACTTTTATCATTCGACGTAAAAAGTCTCTTTACGTCTATACCAACTAAACAATTAAAAACAATATTAGTCGAATTAATTGATAATACAAATCAACCTGATACACACAAATTAGAGATGAAAACTCTTGTCAACATTTGTATAGACCAAATTTATTTTTAATTTAACAGCAAAATATTTTGCCAAACAGACGGTCTGCCGATGGGTTCGCCTTTATCGCCTCTATTAACGGAAATTTTCATGTCTAATTTTGAAGAACACTTATTTAAAGATAACAGGTGTAAAAATATTGTTTATTGGGCGAGATACGTAGATGATGTGTTTTGCATTTGGGATGGTACAACACGACAATTAAACGCTTTCACAAAATTTTTAAATTCCATAAATAATAATATTGAGTTTACCACAGAAATGGAACTCAACAATAGCCTAAATTTTCTAGATTTGACCATTTTTAAAACAATAGATAACGCCCTAGAGTTTAAAATTTACAGAAAAGACAGCTTTACTGATGTAATTATCCCTAGTAGCTCCAATACTCACCACAAAATAAAATACAGTACCTTTCACTCTTTAATTCACCGGCTTATACATATTCCACTTAACGAAAATAACTTTAATTTAGAATTAAATACAATAAAAACTATAGCTACTAATAATGGCTACAATGAGCAACTAATTAATAACTTAGTAAAAAAGAAAAAATTAAAACAATTCAAAAAATATTTTTATTGCGAAACAAAATCAGTTAAAACAATTTGGCATAGATTGGATTTTGTTAATAATCTTTCCGAAAAAATCACACAAAATTTTAAGGGGTATGATTTTAATGTTATAATGACTAATCCAATAAACCTACAAAGACTTCTAGTTAATAACAGCGGTCGATAAACTTGACAAGTGCGGCGTTTATGAAATTAAGTGTGGTGATTGTGATAACATATACGTAGGTCAGACTGGAAGAAATTTTAGAACACGCTTAGAAGAACATAAAAAATCAATAATTAATAAAAAATGTTCAACCGGATTCGCACAGCATTGCATAGAAGAAAATCATATTTTTAACACAACAGATTGTAAAATTTTATACCCAGGCAATAAGGGTCGATACTTAAATTTCCGTGAGGGACTAGAAATTAGGAAGGCGCTAAAGCGGGGAAAACCGATTGTAAATAATATGGAAGAGCTTTGGAACTCTCCGATAGCGTCCGCCCTTATTGCCGATATTTTATGATAGCCTGTATTTGTATATAAATAGTTGTTTAGATATTTTTTGTACATTCCTCCCCGAAGATGACCAATGGTCGAAACTAGTCGGAGAAAATACTAATTAGTGAAACAAACCAAGTGTTTTAATTAAATATCCAGTATTATATTCAAAAATGTTTCACCACGGGTTAAGTGAGAAATTAATTAAAGATATAATTAAATTCAATAATAGCCCCATAACATATGTCAATACAATAAAATACCTAGGAGTTCAATTAGATAAACGATTACAGTTCAATGAACATATAGATTATACATGTAAAAAAATAGGAAAAAAGTTAGGAGTATTAAGACGAAGTAGTTATTATATGTCGCAAGCTACCAAAAAAACAATATATAACACTATTATACTACCACATTTTCACTTTGCAGGATCTATTCTTTATCTTGCAAATAATGGATCTTTGAATAGACTCCAAATATTGCAAAATAAAGGAATGAGAATAATTTTAAATTGTAACAAATATACAAGTATAAGAACGATGTTAGAACAACTGGATTGGATAAACATAGAGAATTTTGTAAAATTTAAGGCATTAATTTTTATTCACAAAGTTTACACTGGGAAGATGCCCAAATACTTTGATGAAAGTATCATCACTAATGCAGACATCCATACGTACAACACAAGAGGCAGAGGAAATATTTTTCTCCCATTCAAAAACACAAAGGCAGGACAGAATTCACTCTTTTTTAAAGCTGCTCAAGAACACAACAAGCTATCAATAAAAATAAAAGAAGAAGAAAATATTAATAAGTTTAAATCAAAGTTGCTAGATTACTTGAAGAGTCTTCAGAAATAGTCGTAGTGTATGGGCTGTGCATTATGTGTATATATTATTAATTGTTCCTATATGTATAAGTACAAATTTTAAATAAGTATTATTACCTTTTTAGTTATTGTTTTTTTGCATAAATGTATAAGTATTGTTGTATTATGGATTTATTATTTTTACATAGATATTTAAGTATGGTTTTAGACTGATTTTATTAAAGTAGTAAAAAGATTATATATTAAGTATTATTATGTGATAAATTTATTATACATACACAATTTATAGATTAAGGATGATCAAATGTTTATTTTATATATATATATATATAGATATACATATATTTTTCTATGTTATTATATAGCAGAGATGCTAAATAAAGATTATTATTATTATTATTATTTAACATTCTTTAAATCAATATTGCACGGAAAACGTTTGTACAATGTTTGTAACGTTGCTATTAACATATATTTTTTAAATTAAAGTTGTTACTATCTTGTGTATTTGTAAACAACCAAGTAAGTAAATATTGATGTTTTATCAATGAAAAAAAAAACAGTTGCGTCTAAAATCAAATATATTTAAACATTTTCCCAATTCCCAAGTACCCAATTATCATGAAATACTATTATTTTAAACAAAAATATAAGGCATTTAAATTAATTACAAACACAATTTAATATAAGAAAACGTAAAGTAAGTATATATTAACATTTTAACAATTAACGGAAAGTTTTTATCGCGTTCCCACATAAGATTATCATTAATTATTTCCTGAACGATAATATATATTTAAGTGATATTTTTATCAAAGTAATTGAGAAACATGGATGTTTATTTATTTTTTGTTTGATTATTTACAAAACTAACCTGTGTGTGTTTTTATGTTGTAAGAAGGGCAAGAGGTGAATTTATGAATTGCGTTCGCCCACTTTCTCGCCGGAAATTTAATATAGCCGCCGGATTACGCAAGATTACGTGCTTCTCCGCATGCACTGTCGATTTGATGAAATTCATCCATTGCGCAGACCGAGGAGAAAATCATGCGCACAATTTTCCAGATTCATCGAAAAGAAATTGTTTAAATACGCCCACTCTTTTCCACTTTCGGCGTTTTACAGGAAAGGAAAAGGACGGGAAAATTGTTCGAAATTGCACTTTCGAATTTATAAATAAACGCGGTTTTGTTAAACTGTGTTGCCATGTTTTATTACAACTTTAAAAACAACTTTAGATGATGTGAAAATTTACGAAAACTTACTAATGTTGAAATAAAAATAATGTCCAAATTATTGTACTTGAATACTTAAAGTAAGAAAAACTTATCTTGGCAATGGCGACAAAAGTGTCAAGAATTGAAAGTGTATTTTAGACCCTTATGCTGTAATTTTGTTAATTTAATTTATTTTGTTATAATCCCCTCGATTCCGTACGCGAAATGTTAAATTTAACGTATACGTTAAACAAACTAAGTATACAAATCAAGCACTAAACGCGCTTAGACTGTGATGTTAACATGTATGTTAAATTTAACATTTTGTGTACTGAATAGCCCTGATTATGAATTTAACCTTTTTGTTACTACTGTGTCTACTAATTGCAATTATTTTTTGTCTATTAAGTAAAGAATGTGATAGCCACTCATGGATGCACCGCCAATGATTGTAATGTAACTATTTCTTAATAAAAAATATTGATTTAATGGTTTATTTCCTAAGTGTTTTCTTTTATTAGTTGTTGTTTTGTTAGGGGTTCAAAACGTTCGGTGGTTTCTATGTTTATTTATTTTTTTGTGTGTAATAAAATCGTTATGGTAACCGTAAAAAAGGAAACACGGCAATGTTGCATAATTTTTGCGCATGTGCGTTGTTTGTCGAGCATGCGCTTGTTCCTCTGGCGTGGAAGCGTCTTCCGCTAAAAACCATCCGCCATTAAAAATCCGTTCGCGTTCGTTTTTAGTTTCCGTGTTTGTTTATTAAGTGCAACCGCGTCCCGTGCAAAATGGTCGACAAAATAGACATGTCCCTCGACGATATTATAAAGTCAGGCAAGGGACGAGGGGGCCGTGGTGGTGGCAAAAGGGGTGGTCGCGGGGGGCCACGCTCTGGCGGAGCCCGTCGTGGTGGCGGTGGCTCCTTCCGCGGCCAAACTAGAGGAGGCGGAGCTCAGAGGGGACGCAGCCGCGGCGGTGGCGTAGCCAGACCATACACCAGGGTAAATCTTATCTCTACAAAACCAAAAAAGTCATAACCTTGTGCACCGGACGCAATGCCCCACCGCATTTGCAAATGGGCCTTAAAAACAAATCCAAAAGTCAGAACAATGTTTAGCAGTTTTCCCTCCCACCCTTGACAAACCGTTCGCTTGTTTCTTTAGGGAGACGTTAACAGTGCTTGGAAGCACGATCTGTTCGAGGGTTATGGCCCTCGTAAGGTGGCTGCTGCTAGGGCCGCCGTACAATCGAACGTAGGCCCCACCAAATTGATGGTGTCTAATCTTGATTTTGGCGTGTCCGATTCGGACATTCAAGAACTCTTTGCCGAGTTCGGGCCCCTCAAGAATGCCGCTGTGCATTACGACCGGTCTGGACGGTCTCTGGGAACAGCTGATGTTATTTTCGAGAGAAGGATCGATGCCATTAAGGCCATGAAGCAGTACAACGGGGTGCCATTGGATGGACGAGCTATGAATATTCAAATTACAACTTCGGAGATCAGTTCGGTGCTCAGAGGAAATAGGATAGGACAGGGGGATAGGAAGTTTGGACCTCCCGGAAACCGAGGCAGTCCTCGTCGTGGAGGTGCTCCCGCAAAGAGGCCAATGAGAGGTAATGTGCATCATCTGGTTTTTGTTCAAGCTGGATCCGCTACTGCAAATATTGCTGTTAAAATGAATAAAATATATATATTTTATTCTATCCGTCAAACATTTATAAACAGCCATAGCTCTCTATTTTTTTTATATATATATATATATATATATATATTAAATATAAATAGTTAATTAATGATTATATAAACGTTTTATTATTCTACAGTTAATGTCTCAATGACAAACATATATTTTTCTTTGTACGTTTTGAAACATATGTTCCCGGTAAATTTTTCGTAATAGTTGTGGGATTTATTGTGAAAAACAAATCAACATTTCTTGTTTAAAAAAACTTACAATTTACAAATTGGTAAACTGTATGCATAAGTTAACTAAAATACATTAGTGCGATAAAATATAAAGAAAATTAGAAAAAACATTTTTGCATGTTCTTGAATTAATGTAATCACATTTAAAGCACCTTTCTTCTACATTGGGAGTATTTTACTTAATTGATTTTAAACATTTCATACTCCATTTGGTATATGTTCTCATTACGAAATATGCTTAATTATTTTTAGTGATTAAGATTTTGTTATTAATTCTATGCATTATCTAATCAAATAATTGAGATACTGTATGATTATGATGAACGGCAAATTTTTCAATCAATAACATGTTCTCTTTATAAAGCCTGATTATATTAATTATGTCCCAGCCACAAAATTGTGAATGAAAAATAGACATTCAACTAATATTTGTGTATAAAGATTATTGAAACATATTGAACAAATTACTGAAAAATACTACTAATGTTCTACTTTTGAATACACTGGCAGTAAATTTACTTTTTTAGCGGAAGTAAAAATATAAAAATTCAATGCTTTTGTGTCTGATTAACAATATACAGTAAAAAAAAAAAAGACCTTTATTGGCATATTCTACAGTTATTTACAATGTCGACACTATATCACATCTTGCCCTCTTTCTCCCGTCCCACTTTCTCCAGCGTCTTTACCCTAGCTCCGTCCTCCCTCATCCATTCTGTCACCCTTCTATTCCCTTTCACTCCCACCCATTTCTCACTCACACCCTCACACTCCTCCGCCAAGTGCCTCCACGTATCCTTCCCCCATTCACACAACCTACATCTCATATATTCTTCCCCCATCCATCTCTTCCTTCCCCTCTCCCCAGACCCACACCTTGCCCTCGCCATTATTACCCTTTCATCCCTGTTCCACCCATCCTCACTCATGTATCTCGGCACCCTCCCATATACTTGCCATCTCCCAAACATATCATTATATTCACTTTTGTCTATCCGTCCTGCGCTTCCACCTCCTTCATCTTCTCTCTCATCCACGCCGCCACCTTCACCCCTCTACCCAACCATTCCTGTACCTTCCTCTCTGCCAGTCCTCCCCTTTCATACATTCTCCTTCTCTCTTCCCTCCACCTCCCCCCTTCTACTTTCATGCACGCCTCCCATACTATTCTCACCAATCTCTCCTCTATATATACAGTATTATTATACTTTCAACAGAACTACTCTTCATATTCTTTAATGAAGTGCAAGTATTTCAGTTGTAATCACCTTACAAGTTGAATGATATAAATAAATCTTACATAGTTTAATTTAACATGTAATCATACTTAAAGGTCGTGGAGGCGGAGGTAGGAACCCGAGAAACCAAAAGAAGCAGCCCACGGCGGAAGAGCTGGACCGCGAGTTGGACGCCTATAGCAAGGAAATGAAGTAGATTTAAGAAGAAAACATGAATTTCTTTTTAGTTTTTATTTAACCAATCAAAGACTTAACGTGTTGGATTATATGTGGACAGGTGGTTGCGCTTAGACTACAGTGTGTTCAAACCAAACAAAAATTATCAGCACCGTCTGCACATAATCCTCGAGAAAAATATACAATTAAAAGAATGATGTTCTCCGTTTTCTCCCCCTCCTCCCTTATTTGTAAGAATTTTTATTATGTGTGTGTGAATAATTGTCACCGACATGAGACCTGTTGTTCTAACAAGTGTGAATATTAATATAACAAACGAAAAAACGACTATTGAATTTACAAAAATATGTTTTTGTAGTAAGTATTTTTATTTTGTATTAGATAAGTTCTTGTTTAATTTGTATAAAGTTTTGAATAATAAATGAGATAATTTTTTATAACGATGTTCTTCTGAGTTTTTTTTTTGACAATGTTAAATGTATATTAAGTTATTCAGTAGAATTTGAAATTAGTTTGAATGTTATGATTCTCGAGTCAATAAAAAATATTTTTAATAAAGTATTTGCATTTTATTAATACATTTAACAATAAAATCATTATTTTTTGTTAGTCATTACATTCTGTTTTGGTGTATTTTATAATCCTCGGGCAGTCTTAAAACATCAACAAAACCACCAACAATTGAAAATGTAAAGTCAATACAATAAGCTGATGTGTTTTTTTTTTTATGGGAAATGATATTTAATTCCCGCCTATTTTTATAAAACTGTACATTTCATGAGTGTACGCCACTGGAAAATGTTACCCATAGTAAATCTACTCATCAATAGATGGCGTTCAATTGAATTATTCTATGACCTGAAATGTAAGCTAAGTAATCAGCATTTATTCTAATGCTAACATAAACTTCTCTTTTGTGATTATGACTTGCTAGGATAAATGAAATGTAATAAAAAAATACACATTTTAACAGCTTTTTCTACAAATACAAAAGGTCTAAGGGAAGGGGTTCCAGATTAATAAAATCATACGCGTTGATTGGTCTGAAAACGCAATGTTGCCGTATTTTTTTCAATTTAAATCCCAACTACCTAATAATTATCTGATATATTACTAATTTATTAATGTTAATTATATTGAAATTGAAATAATATTGTGTAAAATGTCAATGGAATTAATGATTAATAATTAATTTGTTTCGGCAACGGCGTTTGCGGATTCAAATGTGGACGCACTTTTCCAGAACGCCACCTGACTGTCAGTTGTTTATGACGTCCTGGGTCGGGCCGCCGTTTTCCCATCGAATTTCCCGTGTATTCAACCACTAAAAAAGCAACCACACGAACCGAATCTTAATCAAAATGAGTTCTGTAAGTATTTACCAGCGTCTGACTAAAAACGGGGCACCACCCCCCAAAAGCAGTGTGTGCGTTCGCGCGTGTGTGTTTGTTGATGTTTTTTTTCCTCCTCTCATTTACTACAAAAAAGAAAATTTCGAATTCCCGTGTTCTAGATGTCGAACAACGTAGAAAACCTCTCACCCCAAATCATCAGAGGGGTTGTAAAAGAGATGCAGGAGTTGGTGACTAACCCCCCTGAAGGGATTAAGGTTCTTATTAACGAGGAGGATGTTACTGATATACAGGCTTTTATCGAAGGGCCAGCAGGTTAGTTGCTTAAAAAAATATTTTGCATCTGTTACCTTACAGCATACATATTCCTCTAGGTTAAAAACAACCCAAGATATTTTTTCTTGGTAAATTAAGAAAATTTAACATGATGTTTTTTTTTTAGGTACACCGTACACGGGAGGGTTATTCAAAGTAAAATTAACACTCGGAAAAGATTTTCCACAAACGCCTCCAAAAGCATACTTTTTCACAAAGATCTTCCATCCAAACGTGGCGGCAAATGGAGAGATTTGTGTAAACACTCTCAAGAAAGATTGGAAGCCGGATCTCGGTATCAAACATATACTCCTTGTACGTCATTTAAATTTTTTAAACAAAATTTTTATATAATCTTAAAACATTTCAGACAATAAAGTGCTTGCTAATTGTGCCTAATGCTGAATCAGCGCTCAACGAAGAAGCGGGTAAACTGCTCTTGGAACATTACGATGATTACTCACAGAGGGCCAAAATGATGACAGAAATTCATGCGCAGGTAAGCCAATTCTTATTTGCATTATTCACAACAAATTCTGTTCAAGAATAAGTGACTATTATTTTATAGTGAATACATAGTTAAGAGAATCTTTTTTTTTATTTAAGCCTCAAAAATATTCAAAATGTGGACCGAGTGATGGTCCGATGGCGAAAAAGCATGCCGGTGACAAAAAACTAACGGCGGAAAAGAAGAAGCTGCTGAAGGACAAAAAACGGACGCTAAAGCGTTTATGAAACCAACAGCGTACGAACAACAAATAAATTTTTATTTTTTATTTTTACAACAAAACGGACTAGAAATAATTTTAATGTTTATGTACAAACCGTTTGCGATTTAACTATAATATATATTTACCTGAGAGATATGAGAGTGCACCAACGATCGGACTGATGATATCCCAAAAAAAATTGAAACATTTGAAAATGCAGAGTAATAATTAATAAAGAAAAGAGATGTAGATATATAAATACTATTTTTAGTGAGTAAGGTGATGATGATATCATTTATTTAGTTATAATGCAGAATGATTTTTTTATTATTTTCTTTTTATTATCACAAGACTAGATATTTAATATTTTTTGTATATGTAATTGAATGAGTTTATAATTTCCGTACTGTAATTAGTTTCTGAGGTTCACTACAGAAATTTTACCTCCACTAACTGGAAAACCTGAAATACACGATTTTTAATTTATCAACAGGAAACTTAGTTTGATAAATGTTTTGGGTATTAGTTTTCTTTTAGTGCTATCACAGGAGCTAAAGCAAATTGTTTACAAATTGATAAAACAATATGCATAACCAGTCGAGCCTCTACTATAAGTAATTAAAAGACGGAAAAAATCCATGATTTATTGAAACTACTAACATTGTTTTTAAAAACATGGTACTCTTTTTATCAATTTTCATATTTTACACAAGTGATCATTTTAGAATATTATACTTTGATAAATTTAAATCACATTTTCTTTTTTAAATTATATCAAATCAGAATCATAATTATTTTATAGTGGAGGTACTGGATAATGCAGTACAGTACGGGGGTTAGCGTTTAAGACAGAGTGCAATTATTTAATTATTGATTAAATTGATCAAAACAAAAAATTTCCTATTATTGCACGGAGTATTTGGGTTGACTTGTGTGAATGTGTAACTAGTTTTTTCTTGTGAATTATTTATTTAATAAAGATTTCAATTATAAAGTAATTTGTTTGCTTACAAACTAGTAAAGCGTAAAATTCCTTCCTAAAACAAATAATCATGCAGGGTGTCCCAAAATAATGTTTTTAAATGGTATGTTTCATTGAAATATTTTAAAGCTGTTTAATTTTTTAAAGAGCTTGGACTATATTTTTCAATAATACTTTTAAAAATATCCCAGAATACTAAAGTGAGAACGGTGTGCGGACCTAATCTCATGTACATCGGACCAATGCCTTTGTAGAACGCCCGGAGACCTTCGGTATTGTACACTTTGTAAACACAGTCGAAATATCCGTTATATAGCAAGCCTTTTCCATCAGCACTGATACCTGTATGAACAAATGATTTGGTTAATTTGTTTATTATATACTTACAAAAATATTCTTTACCTTGATTATAAAGTCTAGTGAGTATGAGATCGAATGGGGTTGTCAAAACACTGATTGCTATTCCTCCCACCAAACTCGAACAAAATGATGTTAAAATCGGTTTTCCTTGGAAATACTCTCTTGTTAAAAGCCACTCTTTGGAGTACGAAAATCCCATAAGCTGGGAGCTCGATGCGACGAATGCTCGAGGAAATGTCGCTGCGCCTCCTTTATATAAACCTTTAATCTAAAAATATTTATTGATAAAATATTCATGGGAGAATTTTGCTCTTATGAATAACAAAAATACACATTTGTATATCTAAATACAAAAATACTGAAATGTTTTGATGGTTCACACATTAAATGCAGTCATTTCGTTAGCTTAGAATGAGGTCATGAAATCAATGATTTTTAAGTTCTTACTATTCACCCCTTGTGATTGTACGATGTGTTTAAGTGACTGGAAGAGGGGCATCGTAGTGTGTTGGTGTCCGACGGCGATTGCTTTGGCCGCCATTGACTGCCGGTAAGTCTTCACTAGAAACATTGGATTGGCGCAGTAGTGTCCCACAACACCACACGTACCCCCCACTAACACTCCCCTGTGAAAAATTATGTTTCCTTTTTCATCTCGGACTAAATTTCGATTATCAGCAAACTGGAAACCGCCTGTACAAAAAAGCAATACAGTTTTCTCTATAAATATTATTTCCCATAGTGAAAGTTAATGTCTGTAAAATACGCAGTACATTATTCTACTTGCCTAATCTTGCACCGTTCATTATTAATTGCACCCAAAGTGCAGGAACTAAACCGTTTTGAAGTGCTATAAAACCATCATGTTTTGCAATTTGGTAGGCTGCATGCAAGGAATTTTTGTAATGAACAACATGATGCCCTTTTGCCTTTAGTTCTCCTTGTAATTGAAGCCTAGTCTTAATTACTTCTAGGGGGTTAGTGAAGAAGCCAGCAGAGACGGCCGCTGCTCCGGCCACTAAAAAATCCATCTAAAAACAAAATTAAGGCCATTTTTTCAGTTCATAAAGAATAAACGAAATCTATACTTATTGATTTTATATTTAATCTCTCTATTTTGCAGTTGTTATAAACCTTTTTCAAACCACTTACCTAGATTGATATAAGTCCTTTGCACGACATCACAACTCCAGTCCTCAAAATGCTTACGATCAATTGATTGGCATCATTCCACAATGAAAATAAATTCAAACATACTCAAAATATGTGCACTGAAATTAAACATAAAGGTGATATAATAATATGGATTTTCCCAAATGACCATTAGAAATGTTTGGTTATGAAATAAAAGTAAACCTAACCTCAATATGTTTGCAATATTTGTTTAATTAACAACGAGGAAGTGTGTATTACATTTGGATTTTATTCAAATTTAGATTTATTTCGAGTAACAGCAATATTAAACATTGTACTGGTAATTAAAAAAGCAACGTTTATTAAGTTAATTAAAAGGAGAACCCGTTACATTTCCTTAAATTTTATTGAATTATATGTTTTTATCTAAAAAAATCATATAAATGTTTTAGGCATAGTTTATTTAGACTAGTGCTTAAATAATAAACAATTAGTTAAATATTTATTTAGTAAATAAATTATTATATTTATAATTAGGTTAGTGTTTGTTTGCACTTCTCAAGGATTTTCCTTGTAGGAATAATAATATTGGTTTTGTACAATTAATTATTTAATAAGAAGTCACAAAATGTTGTTTAAAAGGACATTGGACATATTTTATAAGTAAAACATTAATAATAATTAGTGTCACAATATAAGTAGATAATATTTATTACATTTTGTAAAAGTAAACAAACTCATGTTTATCATTATGTTCACTTAGGTAATATTTACAGAAAAATGATGGAATGAAATTTTTCTAATTGCTAAAGGAGGATGAATCCGGCAACAGAAATACGTAAACTATATCCGAGTAATGTTAGAGAACTTGTACACATTTTAGAGGATGCCGATTCTTGGAAGAAGTTAATGGAGATTATTCCGAAACGGCTTGATAAGGAAAACTACGAATGTGATTATAATGATGGCAATCCTCCAAAATATAATTCGGAACATTTCAGGTATAAAGATTGACTAGTAAATTTTATTCTTTAGTTTCATTTTAATTGTATGTTAATTTTTTAATGTGGATTTTTCAAAAAATTTCGCAATATTGACAGGTTGATTGAACGTGCATCTAGAAACTACCGCATGTCATGCTCGGAAATCTTACTGGACGAATGGGGCACTTCGGGCCGAGTGCGCCCTGCGCTGGGGCACCTGTTACATCTGTTAAAGAAAGCGGAAATATTCCGAGCAGCGGATTTTGTTGCAATCGATCTGCTCAAAATTCCAAAACCGAAAAGACCAAAAGAAGGCCCTGCCGCGTCTGTACACGTTACATTTTTGCTTGAAAGCGACAACGATAATGAAACAACCGAGACAATAGTAAATGACGCAAACAGCTCAAATTCAAATACGATTAATGATAATATAGAAAGAAATTTACCTGTACTAAAAAAACAAGTCAATTTACATAAACCTATTAACAGGGAGGTTTCGGACATGATGAAATTCACACGATCAAATGAACAAAATAACGAAAGCATTCCTGAAAACATTCCTAAAAGTGAAATAGGAGATACTTTACCTGAATTAAGTGCCTTGTCAACAAATTCCAAAATTATCCCTAAAATAAGTGCTTTGTTAACAAACTCAGAAGTGAATCCAGTTAACGAAAGCACAAATTCAAAAATTGATTCTGTTAACGAAAGTGTTAATGTGCCCAATTTAAGTGCCTTATTACCAAACCATGGAGTTAATTTAATTAATGAAAGCGTTAACATACCTAAAATTAGTGTTTTATTATCAAATTCTGGAGATAATTCAGTTAATGAAAGCATAAATGTACCTAATATAAGTGCTTTATTGCAATCGAAAGGCTCTGCTGATATTCCACAACTTAGTGCATTATTAAGCGAACACAACGGTAATTTACCAGAAATAAGTGCATTGTTATGTCCAGAAAACGAAAATAATTCTTTGCCACAATTAAGTCGATTATTGCTGGTGAGTGCCATTTTACATTCCACAAGTCAACAATTAGTGTTGCCTTTATTGAGTAAACTTTTATCAGAATCAGAAAATAATGAAATTTTACTACAATCAGAAAATAAAACAGATGATTTACCACTAATAAGTGCACTTTTATCAACATTAAAAAGTGAGGACCAAAACGATTTGCCATTAATCAGCAAACTCTTACTATCATCGAATAATTGCGACAGTAATCAAATTCACTTAGAGGACAATAAAAACCACAATGTGGACACAAATGATTCTTCTATTAATGAGACTCTTTTACAAGAAATTAGTAATTTATTAAAATCAATTTGCAATAAACAAACAAGCAATGAAAATGTTGAAATAACTTCCGACGAGGAAACGAATGTAGATTTATTAATATCGCAGAAAGTTAAGAAAATTCTCTTGTCACAGAGGTTAGGTCAGTATGCCTTAGTACCTGAATTGACCACCTTGTTGAGTTCAAGTGGTGAAGTCAGTGAGTTGTTAAATGACGAGATTCGTTTGTTGTTGCAAAAAGTCCAATTTGAAATTGAAAATACGACGCTGAATGAACTCAAAATTAATGAGAATACCCAGGAAGAAACAAATTCTTTGGAGGACACAAAAAGATCTTCACAGGTATTGAATAAATTGTTGGAGAAAATTGAAGGGATTGTAAAGGAAGAAAAGAAAAATTCTTCCTTGCCGTTGATAAGCGAGTTATTAAAATCAGAGTTTTGTAAAGATGAAATTAGTAAATTTAGTGAGAGTGTGAGAAAAGACAATGTGCTTAAAAATAAAACAAACGAACATAAATGTGATGGTGGTGAAAAACTTAGTGAACTAACACCTGCAATTAGTCAATTATTAAATTCCGATTCTGAATTTGTGCCTCGAATAAGTGGATTGTTGTCATCAGATGATGGAATAATTGATGACAATTTTGATAAATCAGAAATTAATTTGCATAACGGTGAAAGTTCATTCTTACCACGATTGAGTGCAATAATTGGAAATGGTGCTGTAATACTAGAAAATCAACAAAGAATTTCTCATGATATTGAAAAATATGAAGGATTACCTAATGACAGAAAGAGCAACGACAATGAAACATTTGCCAAACAAGATCCTCTTGAAAATAAGGAATGTCAAAGCGGGCAATTTGAAAATGTGAATGAATTTACACCAGCTTTTAGTGAATTATTGAAGTCTAAAGAATGTACACCTCTAATAAGTGGTTTATTAAAATCTAATAACACATCTTCAAATAATGAACTTCTTTCACACATGAATAAATATTCTGAAGCTGGTGTAAATGAATATCAAAATGTAAGAAAAAATGAATCAAAGACAGAAAATATAAGTGAACATCAAAATTTATTAAGTAATAAATCTAACATTGAAATGAATGGAGAAGTGGTAGATAAACATATAACTCCACAAATTCATTATTTGACTATAAGCACAACGAACCCTCTAACTCCAAAAACATCCTCCCTCCTCAACCCCAACTCCCAAACTGAAAGCCCCACCAACACAAGCAATGAAATTTCGTCTTTGAATTCAAATTCAAGCAATCGTCCGCAATGCAATTCGCCATTACCAAATCTATCACTAAAAACGATCCTACCTCATTTTAATTATTACGAGCTGGAATCGGCTACTGACAATTTCGACGAGACGCCCCACCCGAAGGGACGATTTTTGGGCAGTGGGGCCTTCGGGTCGGTTTTCTTGTGCTTGGGTTTGACAGAACGACCAACAGCTGTTAAAAAATTGCATTTGGACGGGGCGACGGAGGTCAACGTGAATGATACGATCACGAAGCAGTTTCGTAATGAGGTTGAATTGTTATGCAGTTACAAGCATGATAATTTGTTGTCGATTTGTGGATATAGCTGCGATGGGCCGACTTATTGTATTATTTATGAATATATTTCAGGAGGGGCTTTGAATTACAGACTAGAGGTATTTTTAAAATTACTCGTTATATTTTTCTAATTTAGTTACTTATATAAACGATCTGATTTAATAGCATTAATTTTTTAAGAATAATAAAGAAGAGTTAAATTGGAGAGAACGTTTGAGAATAGCATGTGGAACAGCGGAAGCCGTTGCTTACTTACATACAGCTTATTCGAGGCAATTGATTCACAGAGATATAAAGACGGCGAATATTCTTTTAGACTCCGCTAATAAACCGAAAGTGAGTTAGGCTTGGCTTAATTTTATATCAACCTCAATTAAAATTCAAATTCTTTTCTAGCTCGGAGATTTCGGTATAATTAAACTTTTAGCCAATAAAAACACAACAGTGACGACAACAATAATCGGCACGTCGGTATATATGGCACCCGAATCTTTCAGATCGTAAGCACGGCAATATTCATTTTTATACCTGCGAAGATTATTTTTACAAAGCGAATACAATTTTTTATTCCTTTTTCCAGTGGTGAAGTAACTGAAAAAACAGACACATTCAGTTTTGGTGTCGTTATTTTGGAGTTACTTACAGCATTACCTCCACTCGATGAAAATAGGGAAGCTCGGGATCTTGTAAGTATTTTGATTTATTTTTACTATGGCTGGGACTCAAATACAAATAATTTAAATCAGAATGTTTGAATCACAAAATTTTTCACATATTTGAATATTTAAATATTCCAATTTTTTAAATATTTGAATATGTTTTTGAATGTACTAGTATATTCGACTACTTCAATATAAAAAATTCCCAGCATTATCCAAAACAAGTACCTTATTTTATTTTATTCTTGTGACAACATTAACAATAACCAAATTGGTTTTTAACTCTACATTAAATCAGTGTTATACGCCTGGGGCATTAAGTAAATATTTTGAGTTTAGAAAAGCCTGAAAATTTGGATTGGTCCGTTTTGCTTTGCGACCAATCCAAATTTTCAGGCTTTTCTAAACTCGATATAATCAACGATTGAAAAAGACTTATTAGAAAACTATTAAAACCTTAAATGACAACACTGATTTCTTAAAGAAAATGGGAAACAAACACAAACTGTAGTTATTTTCATAATCTTATGAGTTTCGTTAATTATCTTGGTAAATTATCAAAGCATAAAAAATAGGTTCATTTTTTACGCTTTGATAATTAAATTTGTTCTATATTTTCTTTAAGAAATTAGTCTAGTCATTAAAGGTTTTAATAGTTTTCTAAGAAGTGTTTTCCAATCCTTGATTAAGTATAAGGTAAATATATCGAGTTTAGAAAAGCCTGCAAATTTGGATGCGTCACTCCGCTTCACTTCATATATAAATATTTACTTCATGCGCCAGGAGTGTAAAACACTGATTTAATTGGAAGTTCAAAACATTCTTAGTTGTTGTCAATCCATTACAAGATTAAAATTAAATAACGATACATGTTTTGATTAATGGTGGATATTCATTCAAAAACATGTTCAAATTCGAATATTCACATATTTGAATACTCAAATATTCGAATATTTCAATATTCACATGTTTGAATACTCAAATATTCGAATATTTAAACATATTTTTGAATAAATATTCAAATCCTTTTTTGCATTTTTTTTATTTTAACAAAGATCACACACGTCGAAGATATGTGCGATAACGAGACGATAACCCCCTTATTGGATCTATCGGCTGGATCTTGGATAAAAGATGAGAGAAACGTGGCTGAAGAGCTGTTTAAAATCGCCAACCGTTGTCTAGCTGAGAAAAAGCATCGTCCGAACATGGTTGAAGTCGCCGATCTACTTAACAAACTTGTTTCTTGTTAAAATTGAAAAGTGGATACGTTATACAAAATGTTATTTTATTTAAATATCATAGTTTGACTAAGGACATTAAAGCTCCTTTCAAAACGTAGCCTTCAAATTTATTTTATTTTAGCCTTTGACTATTACACATTTAAAAAAAAAAATTGATAACGTTAAATTAATCAAATGAACGAATCGAGTTTGATTGAGCAATTTTGATGAAATAAAGTGATATTTTCACAGCCTTATTCTTTTTTAGTATATTGTTAATTTTTATAATATTTACATAAAGAAAACATGTATGCAATGGATTGTATATTAGATTTTATTTTATAATATTTAATGTTTATATCACAACAAGCTATTTATTATAACGTGATAGCAAAAATAATAATACTTTATATTTGTTGTAACAAAAATAAAAAAAGCTAATTATATATTTTAAAAAAAAGTGAGCAATAATATATGTATTTAAAAACTATCGGAACGATCAGTTTAAGTTTCCATCATTTCATCATCCGAATCCTCAATTTCCCAAATCTGTGAACATTTTAAAACATAAATGTTTCAACAAAAAAAATATCCATTCTATAAAATGTTGTTTCAGAACTGGTCATGAGAAATAAGTGACATGTTTTGTTTTTATTTAAATTTCATATTTTCAATGTAGGTTTCTTTAATTATTTTCCATGATCAACTCCGAAACAAAATGTGTTTACGACTAAACTGCTATATTTCAGTAATTAAGTAAATTACCTCTTCCGTGTTGACATTATAGATTTCGCTTAATCCAGTAAGATCTTCGAGGCATTTAGAGCTGTCGAAAACACTGAGCAAGAAATCAAAACCGTTTGCCTTGTATTCATTGAGAACCGCTTCAGAGCAAGCGATGCACTGTTTGTATTTTTCAGTTGCAGGTAAAACATGAGTGAATGTCGATAAAAACCCACGAATCGAATGGGGTAAAATACCCAAAACACATTCATTTTCCATATCAAAATCAGACGCTGTTTTTTGACATTTGTAATAGGCTGGTGCATAATATCTAAAACAAATGCAGATCGTTTTTCTCTTTACTGTTTAATACCAAGCATATCTTCTGATTACTTTTTCTTCCATATTAAGAAAAGAAAGAAATTATGCTTTTTTCAACTAACCCATCCTTATGTTGCAGAATAGAAACAGCCAACTCGACCGCCAGCGCCCCTGCAATCTGACTAATTCCAGGCCTTGTTACTGTACACTGCTGATCCAAAGTTCTATCTTTCATCGACTAAAAACAATCCTCAATTAATATAATCATGTAGTAACTCAAAAAACAATTGAATACATTTCCAGGAGCGGTAACATCATTGCAGAAATAACATCCCAATTGGTTTCCCGCAATTGTCTTGAATCCATCGACTTCTTTAATTTTTACATCACTCTCAGATCTAACTCCGTGCCTCATGACTAAATAAGTGTCAAAACCTAAGGCGGCGTTAATCACTAATTTTCCATAATGCATGCCTAATACTGTCGGTAACCAACGGCTTTCACGGGAATCCATGAGTAGGAAGATTATGTCAGCCGATTCGATTAATTGCGTTAGTTTATCCACGTTTTCTTTTGTTTGGCTCAACAAGGATTCTCCTACTGGATGTCCGGGCATTGGAATGCTTATTTGATATCCCTGAGATTTCTAAACAACAAATGTAAACAATACACTTCTCTTGCTGTTCTAGCACAAAACAACTCTTTATATTAGTACTATAAATGAACACTCACCACCCCAGGGAAGATTTTTTTTAAATTATCAGCGGCTGCTATCGATTTTGGTTTGCTTTGTACACTATCTTCAAACGTAAACAAGCTTTGCCTCACTGGATTTGAGTAAGAGACATTCGAGTTGTCCACAAAATTTATATTCCTAACACCCCAACCCTGCATAAATAAAAAACAATTTTTCATTGTTTAGGCAAACGTTTTACTAAATTAACATTACCAATAACACTCTAGCCACTGAACACCCCAACGTCCCCGAACCGAGCAATAAACAATTTGCATTCTTAACCTTTTCCAAATCGATATCAGGCAACAACCTCCATTTCATTAATTTTATATTCAAATCCACAGAAGCTTCCATTATACTATGTTAAAAAAAGCATTCCTCAGTAATTATAAACAAAACCATAAGTTTAGTTTTTAATAATGAAAATGTTTGAACTCACCAACTTGGATCAAGAGATTCCTTCATGTTGGCCATCCTAGGCCCCATTTTATTCCTCTCGTTCCTCTCCCATCCAATCCAACCGGATTCATCTGAGCACACGATATTCTTAACATCCCCAGAATAATCAGGTAATGTGATTTCAAAAATTACACTATCTTTCGGGATTATCCGGTCACACATTCTTGTTACACGAAAACTTAATAGGGAGACTGTTTTTCCATGAAGATTCGGACTAAATTTAATATAATACAGATAGAATAAATTTCTTTTTATTTGAAATTTAAATATTCTTTAATTAAAGTGCAATTTAGTAATGAATATTATTTCGAGAATTCTACAATTTTAAGTGCATTAAAAAAAATTGATAATGTTTTGGTGTACCCATCAACATATTTTTTTATATGATACTAATTATACTTACCAATGATACAATAAAAATAAAATATAGTTTCTTATAGTCCAACCAGATAAATCTGGCATTTGGCAAGGATCCGAATAGGCAAGATAATAATTATTAAAATCACTCAAATTGTTCTTATTATTTAATTCTAATACATCCTCTAGAGCGTGCACTTTGAGATCAGATTTTTGTATGAAGAAAAAAGCTCTTTGGTTTATTGACAAGTTCTTGTATTCAGTGTAAAGTTTCAATAGCTAAAACAAATCATCAAATAAAATCTAAAAATTATTAAGTACGGAAGAAGATAATAACAAATAATGACTTTTACCTTGATACTGAAACTATAATTTCAGAGACTAATTTTCACTTACATTTGCATCGTCCGCTCTTTCCGAAAGAAGACTTTTATTTAGCAACGCCACATTTAAGTTAGCTAACGTAGGAAATGCAAACCAATAATAATAGTGATATTTCTTGAGATCCTAAACAATAAAAAATAATAAAATTAATCTTACCAGAATTCTATACTTTGCACTTTTATGCATATTATCATAAAACTTAACTCACTGCGTAAGATAAAATGAAAAATGTATTTAACAATGATGGGTCTTTTATACAATCACCATTCTCGATTTTATCCCACAGTTTTAAACCTTGCACTTTTATTAGCTCATTTTTGTTGCATTCCTTGAATTGTTCGATGGTGTTTTTGTTTATAATTGTTCCCCGCATCGTTAATCCTATATGACGTTCACATTCCCTATAGAGATATAAGCAATGATATCGTGTTAAAATAAAAAGCAGACTTACTTGTTAAACGAAGTGCTATCAACTTCCAAAATCGGACCAGTGATAATACTAAAATAACCCCAAAGTTGTCTTTCTGTCTCGTTTAGCTTATCCACTTCCAGTTTAAAATCAGTGAGCTTGTGCCAAAAACTTGGATTTATTGAGGTCCCAAATGGGAGATACTCCAACAATTTTGTGTTATCCATTTGGTAGGAAAATGTAAATTTAATCTCTATTTACTAAATTGATGCCAATCACTCAACCGCAATTCAAAAACATATGTTTTTGACATTGAATCTGACAGTCATAAAATCAAATAAAACAAGAGAAAAGTTCTTTGGTTTATATGCAGTAGGCAATTTAATAATGTTATCTATCGAATGATGTTTTGTAACATAACTTCATTAATTAAAGTTTTATAGATACTACAAATTTATTTAGTAAAATAGGTTAATTGAAATGCAGTTTTAGTTTTAATTATGTAAATATACTGTCCGCCATAAGTAAATAAACACCCAGTAAATCTAAGTAAATTGTGATAAAATTTTCAGAAAAGATTTATTTTATTCGTGCTAAGAAACGATGACAATTTTACCATGAAAAGTTCATTTTAACAAAAGTTTGATTTGAAGTTAAAATAAAAACTCAAGAATGTTAGTTTCAATGTCCATGGCAACTCGATTAATTAATCAATAGATTAATTAATCGAGTTGCCATGGACATTGAAACTAACATTCTTGAGTTTTTATTTTAACTTCAAATCAAACTTTTGTTAAAATGAACTTTTCATCAATTATTAGCAAGAATAAAAATAATGTTTCCCAAACAAAATACATGTTTCTTCGTTAAAACAAATCTACGTTTACCGAGTGTTCACCTATTTATGAAATAATCATTTTTTGTTCCGATATTTTCAATCTACGCTACTGATAATTTTAGTTCTTTTGCACCAAGGACGGTCGAGTATACGGTAAGAAGGATCGACAGAATCGAAGATTTTAGAGTGAAGGTAGGGATCTTTACGTCACAAATGCGCGCTGAATTTAAATGTGGTTACTTCATGGTAAACAAGCTGTAAATTTTCTGACATTCGTTGATTTTTAAAAGAGTTCAATTTTAAGCTTTAAACGAGTGTTGTCCACTCCCAGACTAAGCATGAAGTAAAATTTCGAGTTTAGAAAAGCCCCGTGAAAATTTGTCGTGGGTCGCGCAGCGACCCGAGACAAATTTTCTGGGCTTTTCTAAACTCGAAATTTTACTTCATGCGCCACGCGTATAAAACACAGATTTTAAGCGAAGTTCGAATATACACAAATTTCACAATATTTGAGTGATTTATACGCGTGGCGCATGAAGTAAAATTTCGAGTTTAGAAAAGCCCAGAAAATTTGTCTCGGGTCGCTGCGCGACCCTCGACAAATTTTCACGGGGCTTTTCAAAACTCGAAATTTTACTTCATGCTCAGTCTGGGAGTGGAAAACACTTGATTAAAGCTTAAAATTGAACTTTAAAAGAAAACAGGGAATACCTAAAGATTTATAGAAAATAGGCTGAATTTGGAACACGTATACTTTAAAGAAAAACTTCCCGAATGATGTAAATACATATTAAATATGTTTTTATTATAACCTAATCAACGTCAACATATTTTTTTAATTTAATTACACGTAACACAAACTATTATTTTAATTACACTTAACACTAACACAAAGTCCTAATTTAACAACACTTATTTTTAACAAAAAATATTAAAAATGTATCTATGAAAGTATAGCGAAACCGGAAAGAGAGGTTATGATAGACTCAAAAACGTAACCAAATAAAACGTCATTGTACTCTCTCGCACGAACTATGGCCTGCAGGGAAAGGAGTAGGGGAAAACATGGAAAAATCCAATTCTGTCATACCTTGTAAGACATAAGTGTTACGCCCAACGACATACCTCGCTTTTGCACTAAATTTTAAATTCAATTGAAGCACTTTGTTAACTTCAGGATAGTGCCAATGTAGGGAGCAACATTTTCACTATTTCCTACTCCAAGTGATTTCAATGTTGGCAAGACTACATTACGCAATTAAATAAAAATGTAATTAATAATAATAAAACAAAATTAAAATGTAATTAATAGACACATGTTAAAAAACGGAATTGAATATTGACAAAATAAATTCAATAAAATAAAACATTTTAACTTTTCTGTATAACACAATATTTTTATTTTTGTGACTGCAGTTTCGACAACTTGCCATTATCAAACTTTGTGTTATACAAACAAAGTTAAAGTGTTTTATTTTATTGAATTAACATGTATAACGAAGTAGAAGCCTCTGCCGTTCATAATTTGACTAAATAAATATTTAACAATAATCTCGCCATTTGAATAGTAATAATTAGTGTAATTCTAGAATAAATATATTTATCTGACATGTAGGAAAATCGGCAACGTAGCGAAGGAGTAAATCCGATGACTGTCAATTTAATTATGGATGTACAAAGTGGCGAGTATTTAATTTCGTGTGATTTAGTGTCCCAATTGGAAAATTATACGCGTGTATCGATTAAGCACATTACCAGAAAGAAATCGGATTGATATTTCGCATCCGGCGCTGAGAAAAACGAATAATTTCGGTAATTGCTGGGGAAAAAAAAGGCGGAACAACGCAGCGTCATCTGGTGTGTTGCAAGCGGATTTTTCATACGGAAAGTTCACGGGTACACGTGAATATTTGGCGATTTGGGTCGTCTGGTTCTAGAAAAGAAAGAAAAAAACATCACGAGGCCCCGTTTAAAGCCGTCCCATCATGGAATCGTGGGGTACGTAAATGGATGTTCCGTTTTAGCGTGGAAGTAATAATCACAATTTTTGTGCAGATGACGACGATTTCGAGCCGAAGGATATTAAGATCCCTCCACCCGTCGTTGCTGCTAATAAATGGGAGGGTGAGGACGAAGACGACGAAGTAAAGGTAAATCGCGATTCGTATTTATAGTCTGTGCGGTTAATTTTGTGCGCGAAGTCTTGGCACATGTGTCATTATTTTACTTGATATTCATAACCTTCTCTCTTTTTCTCTCAAATAAAATAAGCAGTTAATAAAATGGGGCCCGGTTAATGCATAACAGCTTCAATTCATCTATATGACCATCAAGTTTTAGCAACAGATGTTGTAATACTAGTGATTGCAAAATTTTAGAAGGCCATCTGTTGGTAGTGTACGTGATAGAAGTGCAGTGTGTTTTAATTGATTTAGTATTATTAGTTATCCCCCTCTGTTGCAAAGATATAATTCTAGTTATTTCAGAGCCTAGTGTAAAAAGTAAGGCTATCACGCACATTGCATCTGCAATAACACTACAATGTCTTAGACCTGATTATTATGAATACTGTTGTTTTATGCGTGTTTAGTTTTGTGTTTCGACAACATTATATTGAGTAGCAACGTTTTCATTTAAATGAAAAGTAGAATAGATTTAACAAACAAATTCAATTGAAGCACTTTGTTAACTTCAGGATAGTGCCAATGTAGGGAGCAACATTTTCACTATTTCCTATTCCAAGTGATTTCAATGTTGGCAAGACTACATTACGCAATTAGATAAAAATGTAATTAATAATAATAAAACATAATTAAAATGTAATTAATAGACACATGTTAAATTAATGATAAATATGTTAACACCGTGTCCATATTATACAGTATATAAGGTTTCTATTCATCACAGTAATTTTGAATCAAATTACACGTATTTTTATTAAAAAATTGTCATTAAAAGTTTGAAAAATACATATCTTAATAGCAAAGAATTATAAATAATAATAGATGTGACTTAAGCATTATTAATATTATCATAAAAATTAATGATAAATATGTTATTAAGACATTTGGGGAAGTCCGATGTGGTCCAGGCAAACCAATGATGCTACAAATCGATAAATGATTGTGCATATTATGTAAAACTGTAACAAGTTAAATTGAGCTGTCTTTGACAGAAAAATATTAAGACATTTGTATTTTTATGACATTGCTTTGGATCAGTGCCGTGGCACATTAATGTGCCGTGAGAGATGCCAAGTGTGCTGGGAAAAATTACAATATAAAGATATAAATATTTAAACATTGGGCTTTTTGTTCTTATTATATTTAATTTTTATGGGGTTTTAATTGTGTCATGATTTCTCTCTGCCTAGGTAAAAAAGAGATAAAAGATTAAAAAGTTTGGCAGATGCTTTAGATTGATGAAATTTATACATGTGTGTGTGTGTTTAAGTGTATTTTTCTTAATAAATTAGTGTTTATGTGAAATTAATTATTTTTACTTGAACAATATTAGGAATCTTGGGAAGATGAGGAGGAAGAAAAAAAAGAAGATAAATCGGACAAATCTGAAGAGCAAGTTGCCGTCCAAGCAAAACCTAAAAAGAAGTCTTTGGCTGAAAAGATTGCAGAAAAAGAGGTAAATATTTAAGTGTTTCAATTATTTTTTTTTAATATAGCATTGTAGAGATTAAAACGTGAGGAGATCGAGAGGAGGCTAAGGGAGACAGAAGAGAATGAAGACATGTCGCCCGAGGAGAAATTGAAGAGGCAGAAGGAGTCGGACTTGAAGTTGGCGCTGGAGACGACCTTCGGCGACAACCAGACGGATCTGGGCCTGGACGAAATGTGTCCGACGACCAAGGAGGAATTCGATGAGTTCGCCAACACTCTGATGAAGAAGATACAACCACTGGCCAAAAGCACTGAATATCCTAATTTCTGCGAAAACCTTATTAGAAGTATTTGCGTCACTTGTAAGTATTTTATTAATACAATAATTTATTGCCTAGCAGTCCATTTACAGACAAATTAGATAAATACAAAAAAGAATAATATAAAGAAATCATACTAAGACAAGCTTGGTTTGTAAGACAAGTGACCTTTAAATAACCAATTGTGATTAAATAAATTAATTTTGATAAAAATAGTCACAGCTGATTAAATAAATTTTTAATTTTTTAAAATGAAGCAATTTTTAAGAGTGAACTTATAAAAATACATTTTCAGTAACATCGTTTGATATTAAAAAAATAAAAACGACAATAGATAATTTATATTTGGAAAAACAGAAAATTGAGAAGGGTGACAAGGCGAAAAAGAATAAAGGCAAGGGAAAAGTCAAATTGAAAGTCGAGGACAGCAACGTAAGTGATACTCATAACCTTATTAATATAACAATTGTTTTACATATTTCTTCCTTATAGCAATACTCTGCATACGCCGTCGACGATTACAATGATTTTGATGATTTCATGTAGCAGGCTACAGAACTTTAGCTCAGTTTTTAATTATATATTTATATAATATTTTTATATCTATTTTTCGTGTGGTTGTTTAGTTTTATTTCCCCTTTTCGGTTGGAACTAGGAAATCATCGAAAAATGTTTGAGATATATACTTTATGCCATTTGCAGCCAGGTGACATTGTTTTTATTATTACTACACACATTATTACATTATTTTGCAATCATTTGTTATCGGAATAATTTGATTATTGTAGCTCAGCGTTTTTCATTTTTTATTAACTGCATTTTGTATTATGCATTATTAAAACGATATCAATGTTTAATCATTTTTGTTAGGTATTCAGGTATTACTGTGTAAAATGGTTGTATTAAAAATATATTATTACACACAGGTTAATTTTGTTGTTTCATTTTATTTCAGTAAAATCTTTTAATAAAATGGTTATAATTATTGATTTTACCCTTATAAACTAATAAAATGTCTTGATTTTACCTTAATTTTGATTGACTGACTTTAAATGCTCACAAACCTTACGTTTCAAGATATTTTTAAATTTGGCACAAAAATCCCCAAATCCTCCCCCAACCCTCTTAAATTACAATATCTATAGTGTTAACCTAGATTCGGCAACACTGCGACCAGCAAAAGTTCTACCAACCAAAATTCAGTGAAAACGTCAATAAGTTGGTAATACATACATTTGAAGTGTGCTGTCTTTTATTCCAATTTTAACGGTTAAGTTTGACCATTCAACTTTATATCATATTTTATAATTAAATACAATTTAGGAAACTCAGTGCAATGTGTAATAATAAAGAAAATGCAATTTGCGTCGATGCCGAAGACGTGATCCTTACGCCAGTGACTTGTGCGCGTATAATTAACGAAATTATGAAAAATCTTATTTATCAAAAGTCCCAAATACCGTACCCTTACATCTGGTTGGAAAACGCTGTGAAAAAGAAACGTAGAAGTAATGAGGGTACCGATAGGGTGAATTTAAGCGCGCAGAGAAATTTCCAGTCTGCTTCCGTGGCATTTGATGCTTTGGAAGAGATTATGAAAAATATCATTTCAGAGTTTACCGGTTGCTCTTCAACTTTTTATGAAGTAGTTTTTGTGTTTGGGCCTACTCCGCTTACACCGAAGGAGGTGTATACGATAAGAATACCTGTGGTGGCACAGGGGCATTTGGAGTCCAATCATTTGAATTCACATCGGAATCAACAGAAAATATTGAGGTACATTATTCTATTTAGTTTTAAATAGGCAGTAGCGAATTCAGTCTTACAGAAATTAACGTATAAATAATAGAAATTGTCGGTGTGTCCTAAACTAAAGAAGGGAGATAGTACCTTTTTTGTAGTTTAGGACACACTACATGTGGTTATGAAAATAAATACATAAAAAGAGATTAGTTAACAACACTATTATATGGCGAACTTCCACTTACTTAACATACTAAGAATTTTTCTTTATTACAGTTTTTGTTATCAAAATTTTAAGTTGAATTTTTTTTTTCAGAGAAATATTTTTATCAGAAACTTGGTTGAAATCAACAGAAACTCCGTTGCCATCCACAAATATGTACTTGCTTTTAAAAAAATCCTCAAAACTCAACAACAAAGAATTCTTCCTTGAAAGCTCCCAGTTCATGTACAACAAAAATATCTCGAACACAACAATTTCCCTAATGTATAACACTGAGAACAACAGATGCTGTGATCACTTGCAAGTCTTTCAAGATGATCATCATTTCATTGATCAGAGGACAATCAATGTAAGTTCGGGTAATATCATCTCGGAAGGGAGTTGGTACAAGGCGAAAGTGATGGTCAAGGGTTTCAAAGACAGTTTTGTAAATAAAGTGTCAGTTTCGGAACAGTGGTGAATTTATTTTATATTTACAAATGTTTATGTTGTGTCGATTAGTACAAATAATAATGAAGTGTAATTTATTATAAAACATAACCTAAAATATGATCTAAATTAAAAAGAGACGAGAGTTGTTATACTTAAACAAACATGAAAGAATTTTTGAGGACCAACTCTGGAACTCAACCATTTTTATTTATACATGATTTTATATAATTCGATTATAACATATTTTTTTGGTTATGTTTTATTGCACTTTTTGCTGTACTATGTTTTTGTAGAAAATTATGTGTTCAAAATGAAATATAAGACTGTATTTTTGACATAATTAAAAACCACGAACGCTTTCTATGGCTTTGGTTTCGTCAATGGAAGACATGGTTCTGTATTCCAGAAATTCCATGCTAAAAATCCCTGTTCCTGAAGTTAATGTTCTCAGTGTCGTAGAATAACCCATAATTTCCGATAGTGGAATCTCACATAGCACCATCTGCAATTAGGTAATTAAAAATTGTTGTTAAAAAAAGTATTTTTTAACTTGGTTTAATTAATATATTGATTTAAACCAGTGGGGCAAGTATGAAAAGTTGCTATTTTTATTTGAGGATAATTACACTTTTTCACCCTTACTTTATTTTTCCCCCGTAAGGTAACATTTTGTATAATCGTTCTACGTCTGTTTAGATCAGCCAT
Organism: Philonthus cognatus; assembly: GCA_932526585.2. NCBI lineage: Eukaryota > Metazoa > Arthropoda > Insecta > Coleoptera > Staphylinidae > Philonthus > Philonthus cognatus. Next base: position 47,080,830 of record OW052247.1, on the reverse strand, counting down.
AACAGCAGACAAATACTCATCGGGTGTGACAACCTCCAAATGCATTAAGGGCTCCAAAATGCTTGTCCCAGAATCATTCAATAACTAAAATCTATTCAATAAAAAAAAAACAATTTAACTTTGATACTATTTACCTTATTGACACACTGCGTTACCGTGGCCGCTAAAACACTCTCTGTCGTCCCTCTCCCAATCAAAACTGCCCTCAATGTAACCTGTGTGTTGGTTACAGAACAGCCCAGTTTCGGGCCATGGGACAGTCCCACTGTTATACCTTGTTTTATTGCCGCTAAGTGCTTTGGCAAAATATGTGCCAGACTCTCGTCAGCGTCTTGAGACTTGTCGACTTTGAAAATATCTTTTTCAATTAAATTTTCAATAGGCGTAATGGATAATTTAACGTAAGCAGACTGTTTGCTGTTGCCAATTTTAGTTTCCACTTTAAAATCCCCGCAGACTTTGCACAATGGGGATTCTCGGTAGGATATTTGCAAGGGGCCCAAGTCTGCATCGATTTTGTACTCTTTTAAAATTCTGTCTTTGATTATTTCTAAATGTAATTCCCCCATGCCTGGATTTAAAAATAAGGAAATAATAATTAATAATTTTTTCATGGCCAACTCTGAAACAAAATTTTGTGGCTCACCTGCTAAAACTATTTGACCGCTATCAGTATCATGACTGACTCTTAAACTGGGATCTTCTCTTTCCAACTCAACTAACGCTTGATCTAAAGCTGTCTGATAGGCCAAACTTGGGGGTTCTATCGAGCAAAAAAATACGGGCTCTGGAATTCTAGCGCCTTGACTGAATAACTCTTCAATTTTATTTGTGTCTATTTTTGTTGCTTCCATTTTCTTCTTAGCTTTTTGAGCAGTTGTCATTGACATTGTTATTAAATCACCAGTTACTGTTTTCTAAAAATAAAAAATTAACACTGAATTTTATAAGTTTTAGTGCTATCTAAGCGTATAAATTAAATTCAATACAAATATAATATTGTTACATAAATTATATCAATTACCTTAAGTCCTGTAACGACAGCAATATTCCCATTATTCATAACATCGACCTCTTCGAAATCATCAGCATAAGTTATTAGCAACTTTTGTGACTGCTCTGTTAAACCTTGCTGCACATTGTAAACTCTTTGTCCCTTGGTAAATTGCCCCGAATAAATCCTGAAAAACACTAAGGGCCCCCTTTGTCTATCATGCAACACCTTAAACGCCCTTGCGCACAAATTATCCTCGAAATATTTAAACTCGCCAACACTTTCATTGGGTGAAGGTAAGTACAAAATTACTGAATCCATCAATGGTTGAACACCAATGTTTTTATATGCACTCCCGCACAAAACTGGAACAGCTTTCTTAAATTATTAACATAAAAACCGGTACAATTTATTTTTTTACACCAACCTGTTGTTGAGTGCCAATTTTAATAGCACGGATTATGTCTGGTACTTTAATATTTTCCAAACTTTCAGATTCTATAATTATCGTAGCTAATTTGTCATCCCATTCTGAAATAGTGTCTATTATATTAGTGCGTGTTTGCATGGCTTGTTCCCATAAACAAGCCTCCTTTTGTTCAGTTAGCTGTGTTTTTTGTATGCCTTGCTTTTGATCCCAGGTTAACTTTTCTAATGTTACCACATCAACAATTCCTTAACACACAAAATTTGGTAAAGTATGTAATTTGCTGGTTGAAAACTTTCTACCTGTTAATTTTCCATTTTCTTTAAACGGAATATGCAAAGGCAATACGGTAGCATCTAATTTTTCTTCCACCGATTTACAACACATATTTAAATCTGCATCTTGTCGGTCCATTTTATTTACAAAAATTATTCTTGGGATATTATAACGATCAGCTTGTCTCCACACTGTTAATGTTTGAGCTTCAACTCCTACAATTTATGCATGCTTATTAATTTATTTGTTGTTTTACTCAGAATTATAATATGTACTTCAATGCACTTAAAGTTAGTCCATATGGATTTAATAATTTTATATTGTTAGTAAAAGTGGAAAAATTATTGTGCAAAATAAGTAGGCTTCTAATGTTTCGATAAATTTTTGTACCTGCAGAACCATCTAGAATAACAATAGCACCATCTAAAACATTTAACGTTTGTTCGACCTCCATCGTAAAGTCAATGTGCCCTGGTGTGTCGATTAAATTAAACTGATGATGTTTCCATGGAAAAGTAACTGCCGCAGAACGTATAGTAATGCCACGGTCCCGTTCTTGAGGCATGTAATCGGTCACAGTATTTCCATGATGAACTTCACCCATTTGAGATATCATTCCGGAATAGAATAACATCCGTTCAGTTGTCGTTGTTTTGCCTTAAATAAGCCATTTAAAATGTATCAATATGAAAATTCCAGGTTTATCGAAGTTACATGAATAATAAGAAAATCAAAAGCTAAAAATTAATGGTTATTATTTGTGGGCAAAAGTTTTTCTGAAATGATGTCATTTTATTGTCTCAGAGAAAAGTGTATACATTTTTAAATTTTAATAATTATACTTTAATAAACGATTATTAAATTGAATAAAATAATAATTTACAACTTGCCTGCATCGATATGTGCTAATATCCCAATATTTCTCAACTTGGTAATGTCATATTCCTTTAATAATTTCTTACTACAGTAGTGTCGAAAATTAATTGAGTTTAGGAAACATTTCGTGACTCTCAACAGATTTAACTTTAATAAATGCATTTTTAAATTAATTCACAAATATAACCTAAAATATTTTTTTAGGTTAATTACAAAATTACTTTCAAAGATAAAGCAAAGTAAGATGGATACAATGTTTTTTTTTATCGATTATGGCATTATAGCCATTTACGGCAATGTTTTAATAGATACTTGTCTATTTCTAACATATTCTTGTATGCAAGTATTAATTTTTACTATTTAAATTTGGTTTTCAACTTTTAGACTGTTTTCATCAATATTCATAAGCAAAATGTTACCATTTTCTAAAAATGAAAATTTCAAATTTGTAATGAAAAAAGTTAAACGATTCAATATAAAGTAAAGTTTCATATCTATTAAATTATTAAACCAATAAGCTTCAATTGTTATTAATAACTCACCGATTTATTGTATACCTTCAAAGCGACATTAAATTTCCCGCTGTGGACACGTTTACTGTTGCCAACATTACGTCAAAGAAACCAATCGGTGTGACAGCAGTGACACTTGTTAGTGTCTTTTGTGTGGGACAACGGTAAACTGCCAAAAAAATTCGTGGCCGGTGTCTTTTTGCAGTCCGCGTACGTTTATTGTGTGTTCCCCGTCCTACAAAATGGCAAAAACGTACGACTATCTGTTTAAGTTGTTACTCATAGGTGACTCAGGTGTTGGTAAAACGTGCGTGCTCTTCAGGTTCTCAGAGGATGCCTTCAATACGACGTTCATTTCCACAATAGGTGAGTCACAAAAACATCGTAAACGAAATCCCCCCGTTCACGCATTCCACTCCACGTTTAACACTTTTTTAACCCTTGCCCCCAAACATCAATATGTTACCTGAAGAGGTCTAGGTTAAACCTTGTAAATTTAAAAAGGTTCCACATAACCACACCTACTTATTACCTTATAACCCTAAAGCTATATTTAAAATGAAAAAAGAAACATCCCTTTGGATTTAAAAAAATTATATATATATTTAAACCTTTCCCTGGATGTTGACTTCACTAATGATTTTTCCACCTTATCACAAAGATACATATGATTACTTATTCATCACTTGATTTCATTGTTTACTAATCTATTCCAATTATGGTTTTGCAATTTGTAATTGGAATTATGTAATTAGAATACAAGTCAGCGTTTTTTGTCAAATCATTTATTTAGAGAGTGTGTACGATGGTTGTTATAATATGATTATCAATTAATGTTTCATTCCACATGCTAAATTATTCAATTAGTCCGGCAGTAGCATGAGTAGTTCATTTTGATCTGCGCTCTGGACCCACGTGCCTTAATTGGCTGTCTAATTTAAAAGTTGGGTATATGTGGGAATGTTTTATTAAAACACCCTTCATATGTAAAGTAAGCTACTCACACTTTATAAGAATAAACATTATGGTTTAATGTTTATGTTGGTTTTGGGATGATCCTTTTAAATCATATCATGAATTTGATTTTTCATCACTGATTTTATCAATTAGGAATCGATTTCAAAATCAGGACAATAGAGTTAGATGGGAAGAAAATTAAACTACAAATATGGTAAGCAGAATCTTATTTCTAAATCACATGATTTTATTATTAACAACTGAAAATAAAGTAGTAAAGTAGTTTTTTTTTTATTATTTGATGCATGATTTCTTAAATATATTGCAATTATTTTGTGAAAATAATGACATTATTGATTATAAAGGGACACAGCTGGTCAGGAAAGGTTTCGCACAATCACGACGGCTTATTACCGTGGCGCCATGGGCATTATGTTAGTGTACGACATAACAAATGAAAAAAGTTTTGAGAATATAAAGAACTGGATTAGAAACATTGAAGAGAATGCTTCAGCCGACGTGGAGAAAATGCTGTTGGGCAACAAATGCGAGCTGGAGGAGAAGAGGCAGGTGTCTAAAGAGAGGGGAGAACAGCTGGCCGTCGAGTACGGCATCAAATTCATCGAGACCAGTGCCAAGGCCAGCATCAGAGTCGAGGATGCCTTTTTCACACTTGCCAGGGATATTAAAGCTAAAATGGAAAAGAAATTGGTGAGTAATTTTCAAATTTATCTTAATTGTAAACAGTTTATGATCTTGAATATTTTATTAATCGTTTACATTTTTAATAATACTATAACGGGAAAATAAATCAAAATAGTTTATCACTTCCACACACTGACTTTGTTTTGTGAGACTAGTTTTGGTCTAATTTGGTTAATCTTTCTAATATTAAATAGAAATATATGGTTATTTTTTTTAAGCCACTTCAATCCACTTATTTAATTTTATTAGTTTACATTCCAACAAGAGTCAATAGGTTATCATGCTAATTATCTTATTTAAAATTATTAAAGCGTTGAATAATATCATTGTTGAATACTCTGAATATTAATTAAATGTGAATATTTTAGAGAGGGCCTATATTTTATATTTCGAGTGGGATTATTGACAAAATCAGTAATTATCCTAATGCACTGTGCCGTGACATGTTACATATATTTTATAGGTTGTAATTACTAAAGCACTAGCGTAATCCCTGCACTCGATCAAACAGGAAATGGGATTACTTTTTTTATTTTCAATTATTTAATGCATTTCACAAATAGAAAGACTGTTATTCATTACTTCACTTTTTATTTTTATGTTAGATGTACATTTCGAGACACAAGGTGCTCATTATCAATAATTATTGTTATTGATAATGAGCACCTTGTGTCTCGAAATGTACATCTAACATAAAAATAAAAAGTGAAGTAAGGAATAACAGTCTTTCTATTTGTGATTAATCACTTCACGTAAACTCAAAACAATACAGTTATTTAATGCATTTGTTGCAATTAAATATCTGTATACATGGCGCTCGCACGTATGGGCAAGGGAGGGCACTTGCTACCCCCACCTGGGATGTCGTCTTAGGGGGCCCAATCAATTTCACAAATTATATATAATAGAGGGCATTACTAATTTTTTGTTTAGAAAAGAGAGAGTGATAAGAGTCGTCAACTTTTCAAATACAATTGCCTGAAAATTGACGGCTAATGTATTGGGATATGTATACTTTTCATTATACGATTTAGTTTTTTATTATGTTTCGTAATTTTTCAACAATCTCTGTTAACTACATAATTACCGTATATTTCGTAATCTTGTACAGGGGTCGAAATCAAACTCATTTTTTTTGTTAATAGGCCTAGAAACCTAGAAATGTCAACAATTTTAAGAAATGTTCAATAAAGTTAAGATTGTAGAAAGATTTAATGTTTAGACTTGAGTAAATAAGAATGGTAACATTTATTATATTTATATAAAAATTAATATTAGGAACCATACACTGTTTTTTTTAAACTATGTATACTTTTACATATTCCATATATAAACATTTGCAAAATTAATCGATATGAGATCAAACCTAAGTAGTATATTTTAAACTTAACAATATTTCAGTGTTTATACGCCTGGCGCATGAAGTAAAATTTCGAATTTAGAAAAGCCTAATTTGGATTGGTCGCTCCGCTTCGCTACGCGACCAATCCAAATTTTCAGGCTTTTCTAAATTCGAAATTTTACTTCATGCTTAATCTGGGATTGGAAACACTTGTTAGAAGCTTCAAATTGAAAACTTTTACAAAAACAACGAAATAATTGCATGCGTATAAAACTCTGATTTTAAGTGCACTTCAAAATATACTACTAAAGTAGTATGCTAAAGATGTATATTCTAAACTTGATATGAAATCAGTGAAGTTTTACTTCATGCTTAATCTGGGAGTGGAAAACACTCGTTTAAAGCTTAAATTTGAACTCGTTTAAAAAGCAAAGAATGAATGTTTGATTACTTTGTAAATGTTGATGAAGAATTTCTTCAACATTTACGAAATAATCAAATATTTATTCGTTGCTTTTTAAAGTTCAAATTTAAGCTTTAAATTAATTTTGTCAATGTTTTCCATCATTTAAATTACTAACAGCTTTCGATGATTTTTAACTATGTGTAAAAATGTGTCAGGTTGCTTTCACGAATATATTTACGAATTTACGAAAATCATTAAATCTCACTACATCAACTCTTGTGGAACTTTAACCAGTTTTAAAATTTTTTAAAAATACCATTTTATTTTTATAACTTTAAGAATTGCAATAATTAAATAAATAAATTTCTATTTGTTTTGATATTCTCGATATTTTTTTTTCTATATATTTTTATAAACTTGTTATTTTACATTTAAACAGTAACACAATAGAATTTATATTTTTTGTTTTTTTATATATATATTTATATATTACTTTACTATAAATTACTATCAGGGTTCGGCGACATATATCGTCAGATATACAGGGTGTCCCATTAGTGCGTGTTCGGAGGATATCTCCGTTCTCGTTAAAGATAGAAAAATATTTTTTAGACGAAACTTACTTGACTTGAAGAGCTGCATAATCCAAAATTATTTTAATGTATACAGGATGTCCCATAAAAGTGCTACTGAAAGTAAAATATTTTTTTAAATGGAACACCCTATATATTATTTGATGTTTAGATATTACTAACAATTATACGTATGTTTTATACAACATGTATATACCTAAACCTAACATATATCATAATATTTACAATTTAATGAAAAAAGTTAGATTTTTAGTTTATCAGATTTTAATTTATATGTCTATTATTAGTAATTTTAAAAATAATCGGTATGGTACTTTCATAATTTATACCCGACGATATCCTCAGCCGAAGTCAATTTTACCTTTGCACTTACTTTGTAGTAATTATAACCTCTCAATCTTAAGAAAATTCAAACAACAAAAACTTAGTATTTTTAAATGGCACCCCCTATATTTTTATACGGCATAATATTCGTCTTGAAAGACGAATAATATTCCGTATATAAATATAGGGTGTGTCATTTAAATAAAATTAGTTTTTATTGTTTGAATTTTTTTAAGATTGACAGGTTATAATGACTAAAGACTGAAAGACAAATAATACGCCGTATAAAAATATAGGGTGTGCTATTTGAAAAAAAATAGTTTTTATTGTTTCAACTTTCTTAAAATTGACAAGTTATAATTACTACAAAGTAAGTGCAAAATTAAAATTGACTACGGCTGAGAATAGCGCCTGGTATAAATTATGAAAGTACCGTACCGATTATTTTTAATGTTACTAATAACTGAGATATAAATTCAAATCTAATAACCTAAAAATCTAACTTTTCTCATTAAATTGTAAATATTATGAAATATGTTAGGTTTAGGTATATACAATGTTATATAAAACATACGTATAATTAATAGAAATATCTAAAAATTAAATAATATATAGGGAGTTCCATTTAAAAAAATCTTGTTACTTTCAGTACCACTTTTATGGGACAGCCTGTATACATTAAAATAATCTTACGTTATGAAGCTGTTCAATTCAAGTAAGTTTGGCCTCAAAAATATTTTTCTATCTTCAACCAGAGCGGAGATATCCTACGAGCACGCACTAATGGGACACCCTGTATATCTAGATTTTTATCATGATATATATCGATATTTTTAAAGTCCGTATATATCATGGATATTTATGTGTATTTGAATTCTTCTTCTTCTTCTGCTATCCCTTGTTGCCCCTTAGGGCGTCGGGTGTGTATTTGAATTCAAAAAATCAAATTAAAATTTTCTGAACAGAAGTTCATTTTCTTTCACGATATTGTGATTAATTAATTAAATAAGTTTATAAATTTACAATCACTACTTTTATTTTTCACCAATTTTTGGCATTTTCACAAGAAAAACGAGGCTATTTTAAAAAGTCATGGAAAAAATATTGAATCGGGAAAAAGTCAGAGATATTTATTTAACATTTCAGATTGGTCGTGCTATTATGGCTAAAAGCCCGTATCGACTAGAACATTGGCCCGTTGCGGGTCACCGTAATGTTGCACCTAGAGGATCTGCAGAGCGTTGCGTTGCACCTTGTCAAATTACGGGTTAGAATAAGAAATCCGTTGCACATCACCACATGTTACGTTACGATAACACGCAACAAGCAAATGTTCTAATCGATATGGACTTCATTCCTAAGTATTTTACAATTTAAATGTATCTAAAATGTTATATTTGTTATTATTTTAAAACCAACTCTGTTTTTTTGCAATAAACGAAGGTAAAATAAATAAAGTATTGTACAGGGAATATTCCTTTTAGGCATACACATGCATTCGCTGTAAATTTTTAGATATTTATTGTTTTTGAAAAGAGGTAGAATTGAAGCTATAAAGGAGTGTTTTCCACTCCCAGACTAAGCATGAAGTAAAATTTCGAGTTTAGAAAAGCCTGAAAATTTGGTTTGGTCGCGAAGCGAAGCGGAGCGACCAAACCAAATTTTCAGGCTTTTCTAAACTCGAAATTTTACTTCATGCGCCACCGGTATAAAACACCGATTTATTGTGAAGTTCAAAATATATATCTTTAGCATAATGCTTTAGTAGTATATTTTGAACTTCACTTGAAATCTGTGTTTAATACGCTTGGCGCATGAAGTAAAATTTTGAGTTTAGAAAAACCTGAAAATATTTTGGTCGCTCCGCTTCGCTACACTACCAAACCAAATTTTCAGGCTTTTTCTAAATTCGAAATTTCACTTCATGCTTAGTCTGGGAGTGGAAAACACTTTTTGAAACATTCAATTTGAACCCTATTTAAAAACGACGAATATTTGAACATTTACAGTCTATACATTATATTGGTGTATGTACACTTCAAAGAAAAACTCTCTGTATAACTAATAAATGTTAATATTTATAAACAAGTATAATTATCAAGAAATTGATATATATCGGATGAATATCACGATATTTCTGAACCCTGATTACTAAAATAAGCTCTAATCATAATATTGGTCATGGTTCACTAATTGTCTTGTCTTTCTTCTTTTCTATCTTTTAAATCGGCAGAAGGTAATTGAACTTTTTATGTCTACTAAGCATGCACTTTTAATTTTTATTCTCTAATATCCGAGCGTTCTGGGCTTTTATTTCTACTAATTTTCTGTGCATGTAATAATAATGGCTTAAATATTCACAAAAAGTAGCATTTACGAAATGTTCTAAACTTGTAATGGAATCAAAAATACAAACTAGCAGTAATTAAATTTTTAATCGGAAATGTTTATTTTTAATACCATGACTCAACAATCAGTTGTTGTAATAAATCACATGCAACTATTATTGTCATTATTATTGTTTACTTACATATAATAATAAATGAAATTAAAAAAAACACTTGTTATTAAGTTAAGTAATAGATTAATATGTATAGACAAATGTTAATTGAATTTTTAACTTTCTTGTTAGTAGAAGTTCGTAGAAAGTTTTCTATTTAAGTATAATTAACATCTATCTAAATTAATAAGGCTAGAACATTTTTATACTTCTAAAATTGATTCTATAATAACTTTTGCTGGGTTTTTCCAAATTTTACACATGATTTGTTGAGAATATAATTTAAATTAAATGTTTTGTGTGTATGCATGAAAATTTCCTGGTTTTGCTTTATCTTTATGTGTGGGTTCAACACATTGCAGTTACACTGATAATGAGCATTAGCCTTTAAGAAAAAAACCCACTGTTCAATTTTGGCTATAATTTTTAACGACTTTTGGTACAGCCTTGTTTCCTTTGAACCAAAAAATGTAATACATGAATTTTCATATAAACAACAATATTCTGCATATGTTTCACTTGCATCCATACACAAAAAATCTAAAAAAACCTATTCTGTTTTCATCTTCAAAACATATTTAATCAAATAGGCTTTATATTATTGATGAATGATTTATAGCGGGGTAATTGCTGCACCTTGTACATTTTGTACAAGGTGCAGGTTGTGGAATATTGCCGTAAATACCACTTTAAATTAAATCACCTGCATGACTCTAAAACTATTAACAGCATGCTTAAACGTTTACTGCCTTATTACTAACTAATATTATTAGAAAGTTTTAAAGTTGCATTATTGTAGCATTAAAACTGTTTTCTAATAACGCTGTTATTTATTTAATTTTATTTAAATAATTTTTTTAATGGTGTTTTTTTTTTAATTATTTAAAAACATAGGAAGCGAGCAATCCACCGAAAATCCAACTAAAAGCTTCAGAGCCGCAAAGGAAGCCGACCAACTGGTTGTCCCGATGCAGTCTGCTCTGACGGATTAAAAACGCGTGGAAATCGTACAGACACCTTCAGCGTCATCACATCTAGAGAATTCAACCGTCGTGGGTCATCATCGGTTTGAAAAAAAACAAAAACCAACAAAAAGAAACAGTTAATTTTTTTTATAACGTAACATAACCTAATTTCTGTTATGTAAAACTATTCCACATTACCCAGACTGTTTCATACACATATAATTTTCTCTTTTTATACATACAAGCGGGAAAAATAAGAGGTTTTATATTTGTATACACATTCTATGGACACAATGCTTTTACATGTGATTTACCATATTTTGGATTTATTATAATTATTTTTATATTACACAGGGTGTCCCATTAGTGTGTACTTAAGACCTGTATCGACTAGAAAATGTACCTGTTGCGTAACACCGATCGGCCAGTTGGTGGTTTTTGCCCATTGCATCAAAGGAAATAACATGTGCCATTATGGTAGTTGGGGTGGGTAGGTGTATCAACACAGTCTCTCTTATTTACCCTCCGAGTTACCCCGAATGATTACAAATTACTCAGTGTCACTTGCATGCCCTTAACTTTATCATGATTGTTTTGATGACACGTGGGTTAAAATAAACAATCTATAACATTAATGTGTGTCACCAAAAGTTACGTTACAGTGTTACGAAATGGGTAAATTTTCTGGTCGACACGGGCCTTTTAGATGATAACTCGGTTCTTTTTAGAGATGGAAAAAAAATATAATTACTAAACTGTTTTGTGTTGTAGGCGTTTACTTTGTTTTACATCTTAAATAAAATACTTTTAACTTTGTTTAACCACTGTATTTACACTTAATTTTGTGACTATAGTTTCGACTAGCTAATAGTCATTCTCTAACAAAAAAAGTTTTTTTTTGTTTGAGAATGACTACTAGCTAGTCGAAACTATAGTCACAAAATTAAGTGTAAATACAGTGGTTAAACGAAGTTAAAAGTGATATTTACAAATATTCACTAAAGTTACTTTATTTTCAGTGCTAAACAACAAACCATATTTTCTAATATACAAGGTGTCCCATAAAATTGGTGTTGGACACAACTTGTCTATTTCGTTTGGATCTCTTGGCTTACTGTTCTTGAATTCCTCATAAAAATAAAGTGTCTATTTATTAGTACATTCTCTGTTGATCTTTAATGAGTGCTGAGGTATTATGTGAGATCGCACTAATGGAACATTTTGTATATACAAAAACAAATGAAAAAAAAACAAAAGTTATATTTATATGCACTGTGTACACTAATTTTATAGTTGTTGCGTGGGGTAGGCTGTTTTTCGTTTATTCTGTTTGAAATGTTTGTTAGACAAAAATGCAGTAGAAAATTGAATGTTGAAAACAAAATAAAAATAACTGATTTGATTGGGGTGTGTCGGCTGAGAGTGTAAATATTGAGGTTGAACTGTACATTTACCCCCACCCTCCCAAATGCTGCGTTCTGATTGGTCAATTAAGGTTAACGTAGGGCACTAATTACAACCAATGTCAATGTTGGAAAAGGGAATCGAAATGAAAACAAAAAAAAATAATTGGAATGAGCTTAGCATAATTTTTATTTTATTTATTTATTTCTTCGCTTCAACAAATAGGTATTCTGTAATAGATTTTGTACGTTTTATATATATATATATAATATATAAATTATATATAAATGTTCCATTAATTACACGAAAAATAAGTATTTTTAATGACCAATGTGTTAGATCACTAAGTGTAAATAATTAAAAATAAACAATGAATTTTTTTCTTTTGTGTTTTATGAATAATTAATAAATGATAATGTGTGTATATATAAAATCAATCCTCAATGTGAGGAAATGTCGTCGTCGTCGTCGGAGGTTGAAAAATTGAATGTATGTTAGGTTATAATGCCCAACGATTTAAGGTCGTTTTGCATTTGATCTATTTCTTTTTTCCATATATCGACTAACGGTCGCCGGACGTGGCCGATGTTAACCCGGGAGATAATGTTCATCGCGCTTTTCATCGCCGCCGTCGGATGACCTGTAAATATAATATATTGAATAGTTATGTAAGGTTAATTAATAAAATATGCAATAGCACTTTTGTACTTGTGCTCAAATTACACTCGTTTCATTTTTTAAGCACCATCGTATTTTTTTTTGTTTCACCCATTTTGGTTTATATGCATGCAGCTAACATCACTGCAGATTCACTATAAATACAACTTTCATTGGAATGAGGCATTGTAATTCTTTTGCTTTTTGGTAAGTAATTTTAGATATTTTTAATCTAACAAGTTATTTATTATCCGCTGCATCCAATATTTTCATTGTAAGTAGATTGATGATTATAAATGCCAAAAAACAAGTGAACTTGATATGCATTTTCTTTTTGTAATAATCTACACTTGTGTAAGTAAACTTACCGTGTTCATTGATCACACCAAATACATCGTTGAGACATTTTTGAGATTCCCTAGCCTCTGCCATGCTGTCAGTGTCCACCGCCCTCTGGATGTTAAATACCATTTTCGGCATAAAGTTTAGAGCTGGTGTCATTATGGATTTTCCCCATGCTGCTGCAGTAAGAACGTTCTGTATGGTAAAATAAATAAAATTAATACAAAAAACTCTGGAAATAAAAATTAGTAACATACATAATCAGTGGCGTAAATTATGTTTAGTCGTGGATTGACACCAGATGCAGAAACCATTTCATCTAGAGTTCCGCTATTGAAGATAACACCGACAAACGATTCTATTTCATCCACATCCACCATGAATTTTCTCATATTAACTGTAATTTTTATTAATTACAATAAAAATATTTTTTTTAGATAATTCAGTCGCTTATGACTTTTTTGTTTTATTGCTTACTGTTTACATTTGTGTATTTTGGGCAGTGATGATACCAAATGGGAACTGAATCAGCATGATCGGAGATGTCTTTGATGTACCGAAGTAATTCAAAATGGTCAGCCGGTTTGTTAAAAAGATCAGGTAGAATAACTATTGCGTTTACTTTTTTTGAAACAGAATGTCGTACCTACAATTATTCATAATTATTAAAAATGCTAAGAATTAATATTTAATATTTAAAAATGTAATTGATTTATAAAATTATCACTTACCATTCGAATAACTTCTCTGAAGGGAGCACCACCTATTTGAACCATGAGGTACTGTTTCGTCCTCTCGCATATTTTAACCCACTCTTCTGTTATTAAACAGCGTTCGGTCACAGTGAGAGACATTCCTTCACCAATTACGTCATTCACTTAAAAAAATTAAAAGTAATTTTTGCAACTTTTCATTTAGTTATAAATTTACCTAATACAGCTTTTACACCTTGTTTTCTTAAATATTCTGCATACTCGGTCAATTTAGTATAATTAATTTCCTCATAACTAGAATGATACAATCATAAAATAATCATTGTAAAAATTGTAAAGCGATTTTACTTACCGTACCCTATCAATAGGTGTGAATACTGGACAAAGTAAACCTTCAAAAGCTTTTTTCTGAAAAAATACATATTAATATTAAAACTGTAAGATTTTAGAATATGCTCTAGATATCAATCAACTACTTCCGGAACCTCGCAAGTCCCAATTTTACAAAAAAATATTACTCGTCATTCAGATATTAATTTACCAATATTAATATAAACATCTACTCAAAATACTTATTAAAAGTCGCTCATGATGAAGTTACACGTGCCATAAAAAAAAATTAGAAGGATTACGCAGCTCATTTAATAATTAACTAGCATTAAGTGCTGTTGCCAAATTTCACATTTTATATTTATAAAATTCCAGAAGTAGTTGACCGATAAACTATATAAATATTGTTCAAGGAAAATAAGGCCTTTTGTTATTTTTAGAAATTGACTTTTTAGATTAATTGCTTTTATTTTATTACATTTTTGTAGTTAAGTAAATGCTTTCCTATACATACTTACTTTAGGAACAGCACTTTGTGAATTCCTTGTGTGCTTCTTGGAAATCATGTGTCGCATAATCTCGCTCTTCCCACATTTGGCATCAATCTTACACATTTTGCAGTAAAAATATTCAGGCCCGATTATGCTCACAGAAAGCCACTTTTTAAACTGTGGTAAGTTCTCCCAGTCCTTTTTATACTTCTGTGTGACCGTTTTGCTCCTCGATGTTGAGCTGCTGTCTTCACCTTCACCCCTCTTCTTCTTCCGCTGCTTCAGTTTACGTATTGGTGGGTCGAAATGCTCAAATGGATCCTGTTGATCCCAAGTGAAGTCAGTATCTTCCTCATCTGCTTCTTGTTTGAAATCGATGTCAATGTTTTTAGTATCGCTCGGTGATTGGTCTCCTTCTTCTAACGGACATTCGGTTTCAATTATGATTTCTTCTTCTTCCATTTGAGAGTCCATTTTATTTTTGTATTTACAGAAAATTATCGATTTAACTTATGTTTAGATGATTTAAGCTCGAATTAAAGAAATTAATGGGTTTTGTTGATAAATAATATTATTGGAAGGTTATGTTTTCTTTCAAAAGTGGCGACATCTCTTATTTCAGTTTTGAAGAATTATACAGATTCCTGTATTTTTGTATACTATGCCTCAATTACTTTTTTATTTAAGAAAATAAGGTATTTAAATACCAAAATATATAAAGAAACTTATTAAAATAAAAGACGTTAATCTTAGTATTAGCATATATCTGCAAATATTAGAAATGTAACAAAATCGCAGAACAATCCATCATACATTTATACTGAACGCCACTGGATTTTAATTTTTTTCTGTACTCAAGAATTTCACTTCAAAATTACCAGAATAGAAGCATTTTATTTATTAAATTATAATTTACATTATTAAATATAACTGTATAAATGCTAAATTTTATAAATTTGTATTATATTAATTATTTTATCAATACGTAGTTCACGTAGACATTTGTATAACCTAAAAATTAATCGCCACAACAATTCCAAGAAGAAATCTCTGCCCTGTTCTTTTCATTAAATATTTTGCAATAAAGTAAATTATAGCTGATTTACCTAATTGTGTAAACATCTTATATAGTTAACTAAAATGACGGCCATTGATCGAGTTAGGATTATGGTCTTGGGCGATTCGGGTGTTGGAAAAACTTCATTTGTACATTTAGCAGGTAAATTTTAAGACATGTAATTGACTTTGTAAAGGATTAATGAATTTTAATGCATTTGTAAAAGTTATACTGTGAAATATAAATGAATACATTTCTCTCTCTAATAAATGCAGCAAATAATGAACCGATTAGAGCACCAGGCTGGACTGTAGGTTGTTCTGTTGAAGTTAAACTCCACGAATATAAAGAAGGCATGCCTGGACAGGTAACGTATTTCGTAGAGCTCTGGGATGTTGGGGGCAGCAGTAACCACAGAAATGCCCGGCACGTTTATTACAACCCTTGCGATGGTGTTATCCTCGTTCACGACCTCACCAACCGTAAGTCCGAAGAGAATTTACGAAAGTGGCTCCACGAAATTGTCAACAAAGAACTCAACTCGAGCATCATGTCTGTGCAGAGCTTCGACGAGGCTGACCCCGAGAACTTCATTGGATCGACACAAATGCCAATATTGGTGATTGGTACTAAACTGGATTTGGTCGATGATAAAAAGGGAGTGTCGAGAATGAGTAAAATCGCGAATCAGTTCGACGCTGATGAGATTGTGTTGGATTGTCGGCAGACGAGATATGTTGCGGCTGGTACGTCGAATGCGGTTAAGTTGTCTAGGTTTTATGATAGGGTTATTGAGAAGAGGTACTATTCGAGGAATTCAATGCCGTATGTAGAGAAGTATAATAATATAACTCCCAATTTGCCTTCTAAATTTTATTCAGCCATACATCAAGATTAAAATGATTGCGAGTTTATTTTTATTTAGCTTTAGAATGTAAGCGTTGTTTTAACTCTGAAATATCTCCTGGTGATACATTTTGCATTGGTGCACGGACTGGACCGCAGTTTATTTTTGTAGTTAAATTCATCGCTGCTTTCATGCTCGGCACCCATGGGCCTGAAAAATGTTTATATTTAAGAATTTGTTTTAATAAAGTATTATGTTAAATTACATTTTTTATCTATGATAGATAAATAATATTACTTGTGCAATAGGAATAATTTTAGTGTTTTTCGCAAGATTATAACTATGAATTCAATTAAATTCAAAATGAAAATAATTATAAGCACTGACTGGTATCAGTTGGATATGATCGTTGAACTAAGTTAATCTCTAAACTGCAGTTGCAAACAACAATGGATCTACAGATCAGTATTTTTTGTAGGATTTGTTAAATTTAATTAATAATAAAAGAACCATTATGCATTTCAAATTTAAGCAATTGTTAAAAAACAAATTATTTGATAAATAAGAATTATTGTTATTTAATTAATTCAATTTAGTTTAAAATAATTAATGTATATTTAATATGTCAAAATACGTTTAATAATAAATATTACTAATACTATTAATATCATATACAGAGAGTTTTATGTAACACCGAACATATTTATAACAAGAATTTTTCTTTTAGGTATACATATGCAGACGTTGTACATTTTACCACGCTCGGTTTATTAAAAGAATACAATTTGAAGCTTTAAACAAGTGTTTTCCACTCCCAGGCTAAGCATGAAGTAAAATTTCGAGTTTAGAAAAGCCTGAAAATTTGGTTTGGTCGCGTAGCGCGAAGCGCGTAGCGGCCAAACCAAATTTTCAGGCTTTTCTAAACTCGAAATTTTACTTCATGCGCCACCGATACAAAACACTATCATTACGAAGTTTAAAACACACCGCTAAACTTGATATTGCATCAGTGTTTTGTACCGGTGGCGCATGAAGTAAAATTTCGAGTTTAGAAAAGCCTGAAATTTGGTTTGGCCGCTCCGCGCTTCGCGCTACGCGTCCAAACCAAATTTTCAGGCTTTTCTAAACTCGAAATTTTACTTCATGCTTAATCTGGGAGTGGAACACACTCATTTTAAGTTTCAAATTGAACTTTTAAAAATACAACGATTATCTAAAGATTTTCAGCATATACGCTGTAATTGGGGCATGTATACTTAAAAGAAAAACTTATTGTTAATTGGGACATGGATACTTGAAAGAAAAACTCCTTGTATGTACAAGTTGAGGCATTAAGTGCAATTGATTAGCTACAATTTGTAATGGTCATATAGGCAACCCAATTTACACATAATCTAAAAATTAAAGGTGTCAAATGGTATTTTATGAAAATGTTCGGTGTTATTTAAAACTCTCTGTATAGTTCAGAGATGAACTCAGTAAAACACTGTTACACAAGCTTATGCAACCGACTTTGAAGCAAAATTTATTTGTTTCATATAATTTCATCATTTTTTAAACAAATTACTTACCGTATTCAGTTATGGTGTAAACCAATTCTGATAGTTGATCTTGTTGTGCTCTTGCATCTTTATTATTTCTCTCTTCGAATGTTTTCAATATGGATCTGCCTAATTTGGGGTATATGTTCAAAGTCGTGGCAATGCTTGAATCGAATCCGAGTGCGTATGCCCCCAACATGAGCTGTTAATTTTTCATTTAAATATTTTTGAATAAAAAAACAACTTTGATTAAAATTAGTAAACATTTTAAGATAAATTAAAACTGTTTTCAACAATATTGTAGATATCAAGAGCTTCATACCAAAAGGCAGGGACGTAGCGAAACCTTAACTTTTGGGGGGGGGAAACACCTATAATTTTCCAACTTCAAAATTAAAATAAAAATGTCTATTTTTATATTATTTTATTTTAACAAATTAATATAACGTAGTACATTGATTTATATAAATTAAGCTTAATTTATTATCCAATAATAAATGCTTTTAGTAAAACTTATTAATGTTCATCAATTTGTTTCGTCCGAGATTTGCCAACTGCATTAAGCCCTAACCTATTTTCTGGGAACATATCCATTTATATCATATAATTTTTTTAGATTTGCCAACTGGTTAGCAATTTTTCATTATAAAGTAAAATTTGCCAACTGCCTTACCTTTGGGGGGGGGGGCGTCCCCCCCCCCCATTCCCCCCATGGCTACGTCCCTGCCAAAAGGGCATATGAATCAAAATTAAAATTTTACAGGAGAGAATAAACGCGATTAAAAAAATCTTCAGTTAAAGATAATGTAAATAATAATGTCTAACTAAGTTTGAAATCAAAGTGTACTATAAAGTATTGACAATGCTGTCTTATTTCTCGCTCATACACCTCACAACCCAATTTTAGTTATTTTGGTTTATACGCCCCTTTGTTATGAAGCCCTTGATATACTTCTTATATAGAATGTTAATGTAAGTTTTATATTTTTGTAAATATTGAAATATACATGCCGTATCAGAACCCAAGAAGACTTTAAATTTCCCTTGGTTGGCTTTGACTGCTTCAATTCCTTCGGCTAAATCATTTGAGGTGAATTTTATGCCGGCAAATGTTGGCACTTGATTTTCTATACGCCTCATAAACTCTCCCATATTAACTGGAAATTATTATACTGAGTAAACATTTTTGATTTAATATTTTTTAGATTTATTACTTAATATCGAGAGTTGATTCTAAAAAATCATCATTCCTAACTTTTATTACATGTGAATCAGTAATATTTTCATAAATTCTTAATTATTTGCTGCACTTAAAAATAAACTATAAAATATAAAAACATTGGAATTTCTCCCCAAATTTGGTGTAAAATAAGAGATAAATAAAAAATAATATAGAACTAGTGTATTTGCTATATAATTATATAATACTTACTGTGCACATTTGTGAACATTGGTATATGATAATACAATAAGGGTGTTTTTGGGGCGGCTTTGCCAACAATTTTCAAATAATTAATCAATTCCTCGACTGTTCTTGGTTTCATATAAAGATCTGGCAGGCACAAAATCGAATTGGCTTTAATTTCTTCAGCATGTTTGGCCTGTGATAATCCATAGATTTATGATTACAACTTTTTCAGCTCTATTTTTAAAAACCTTACCAATTCCAAAACATCGGGCAACGGAGCCCCACCGACTTGAATCATAATGTGCCCTATTTTGTCTTTATGTTTCATCCATTCTAAAGCTGTTAGTTTCCTTTCTTCGATACTTAAAGACATTCCTTCACCACTTGTTCCATTTACTTTCAAGATTTTCGAGTAAAATTAACAAAAAATTGAATTAATAAGTCTTTTATAATATTTGCACTTGTTTTTAAAATTAACTACGATCATTTCTGTTTTTAATATAAACTTACTTAATATCCCTTCTATTCCCTCATCTCTCAAATATTCAGCATATTTTGGAATTACATTTAACGCGATTTTATTTCTATAATAAATATTTATTAATTTTTGTTGGTATATTTTCAAAATTTACTTACTGGTCATCAAAGGGCGTAAAAACCGGCGCAATAAGATTTTTGAAAATTGAATTCATTTTTTCTACAATGTTCTTCTATGTGTGAAATATTTGTATTTATCTACAAATACAGATAAGCTCCAGATAAGCAGTTGCTATGAGATATCAGGTGATATTGGTTATGTCTTAGATAAACATTTTATTTTATGCTTTTTAATACATTTAATTGAAATGTAAGTTGCATAGTTTGTTTAATATATATATATATATATATATATATATATATATATATATATATATATATATATATAATGAGACTAAATTTATCAAAAAAAGATCTACATTAATATACAAAGAATCAGGGATGTTTGATATACAGAGAGTTTTATGTAACACCGAAGATTGTACGACATTTTTACCACTCCATTTTTACCACCATATATTTTTTACCACCAATTCTTTTTACCACTCCGGTTTTACTACCATATATTATTTACTACTAATTGTTTACCATTAGTTATCTTACAAATATTTCTGAAGTATTTACAAGTCTGTATAAAACATTCATTCGGTTCTATTTTTGATTTTTTGATTTCCTGGTTTGACATGTGACATGTGTGAGAGATGTGTGAGAGGAAGACGTCGTGCAACTGCACCTAGGTATTTTATGATACTGTGATACTATGATACTGTGATTTCTTATCGATTATTTATTCAGGTACCCACCAAGGCTGTGAAACATGTACGAGGCCGTGCTGCAGAACAACATGGGCGAGGGGTGGCACAATCGGTTCGCAGTAGTCGTCGGCAAGGATCATCCCAGCCTCTACGCGTTCTTGGCGGAGTTGCAGAAGGAGCAAGGGGATACTGAGACGATGCTTCGATAGTTGGATTTGGGAAGAAAGATTAAGAGGACTGAAAATCTGTCCAGCGTCAAAGCGGAAAACGAATTTCCAACATCGTCGAATTTCCAACGCGCGATTATGAAACCCGTAAAGACGAAGACGAATTTATTGCTAAGTATCCGTTGGTCACAACATCCAATTTGGATGTACCCAATTATGATGTAAATCAGGAAAAATATGATTTGTAATAAAATATGTTGGTAATAAAATGGTGGAAAAAAATATAGTGGTAAATATAGAGTGGTAAAAATGGAGTAGTAAAAATGGAGTGGTAAAAATGACGCCTAACGAACACCGAACATTGTCATAACGAAAATTGTTCTTTTAAGTGTACATTTTCCGACGCTCGGTTTTTTTTAAACGAATTTAATTTGAAGCTTTAAACGAGTGTTTTCCACTCCTAGGCTAAGCATGAAGTAAAATTTCGAGTTTAGAAAAGCCTGAAAATTTGGTTTGGTCGCGTAGCGCGAAGCGCGGAGCGGCCAAACCAAATTTTCAGGCTTTTCTAAACTCGAAATTTTACTTCATGCGCCACCGGTACAAAACACTGATGCAATATCAAGTTTAGCGGTGTGTTTTAAACTTCGTAATGTCAGTGTTTTGTATCGGTGGCGCATGAAGTAAAATTTCGAGTTTAGAAAAGCCTGAAAATTTGGTTTGGCCGCTCCGCGCTTCGCGCTACGCGACCAAACCAAATTTTCAGGCTTTTCTAAACTCGAAATTTTACTTCATGCTTAGTCTGGGAGTGGAACACACTATTTTCAAATTTCAAATTGAACTCCTAAAAAAAAACAACGATTATCTAAAGATTTACAGCATATACGCTGCAATTGGGACATATATACTTGAGAGTATGTACAAGTTGAGGTATTAATTGACTACAATTTATAATGGTCATATAGGCAACCCGATTTACACATAACTTAAAAATTAAAGATGTCAAATTGTATTGGATGAAAATGTTCGGTGTTACATAAAACTCTCTGTATATCGATATCTTGAAATATCGATATTTTTATGCAAAATAATCGATATTTATTTTTCCGATATATCGCTAATATTGATATCATATGGTCGATATCGTTACATTTAATACTAGTTATTTATTAGATGCCATCTATTGTATTAAATTTAAAAAAAAAATGAAACACTTTACATAAAGTAAAAATCTACGTCGACGCAGGGTTATGTTTTAAAAATAATTACCTGAGTTTAATAAAGTGCTTTTCTATTTAATTCTATTTCTATTGCCGAAAAGAAAAGGTTAAAATGTAAAACATATATTCCATACAAAATTGCTGGACACCATCGAATTTTGAAAGGCTTGATAAGCAGTATATTTTGAATTTCACTTTAAATCATTGTTTTATACGCGTGGCGCATGAAGTAAAATTTCTAGTTTAGAAAAGCCTGAAAATTTGGTTTGGTCGCGTAGCGCTACGCGACCAAACCAAATTTTAAGGCTTTTCTAAACTAGAAATTTTACTTCATGCTTAATCAGGGATTGCAAAACACTCGTTTGTACAGTATTGATAACTTTGATTAACACTCGTCCTTTTGATTTAGAAAAAAACAATTTACATTTTTCTTTAGATACTTTATGGACCACCCTGTATAAAAATCTTGTAGATCTCGTCGAAAAACCCTAAATGCATGTATTATACTCTTCTGTAACTCTCATAGTTTTTGAGTTGTAGCGTTTTTTTGTGAGAACTGAAAAAAGTCGATAATTTACGCGAGTGCGCTCGCTTTATTTGTATTTTGCTAAAGTTGCGAATAACTCAATAATCAAAGGTAATACAGAAAAATAGTCCAAATAAAAGTTTTAGATAATAATATTTTGAACAATTTTTCTATCTTCAAGTTTTTTCGTAGCAATTTTTTTTCTAAGAGAAATAACGAGTTTGTTGAAAGATTCGTATTTTCACAAAATCATGGAATAACTTGGAATTATTTATTGGAATTTGTGTGTGTTGTTTAACTTCGGGATTAAACAGCGTTTTACGCGAAAATTGATAATTCATAAAAAGTATCAATGTGTTTAAAATTGAGGAAAATTCTACAAATTTAGAAAAACCTTGGAATTGTATGAAAAGCTTCAACGTTTTTAAAATTTACGAATATTTCGGAAATTTACTAAAATTGCTAAGAACTTTTCAAATTCTTGGCAATGTTCGTAAATATTTGTTAGTTTTAAAAATGTTGAAGCTTAAAAATCTCGAAAAGTCATGAAAATGGTCAACATTTTTAATACTAACGAAAATCCAAGAAATTCATGAAAACCGTTAATATTTTGATGAACATTTTTAAATTTCATGAAATTTAAAGGTTTTCATCAAAATGTTGCCGAATTTCATGAAATTTAAAAATGTTCATCAAAATATTAAGGGTTTTCATGAATTTCTTGGATTTTCGTTAGTATTAAATTAAAAATGCTAATAATTTTCATGACTTTTCGAGATTTTTGAGCTTCACATTTTTAATGAAAACCGTTAACATTTTGATGAAAATCTTTAAATTTCATGAAAATTGTCAAGATATTAAAATCCTGAACATTCTAAAAATGCACAGAAACTGCAAGGGTTTTAAGAATTAACAAAATATCATAAAAAGTATTAGAATTTTTAAAATTAATGGAAATCTAGGAATTTAACTCAAGAGAAACGAAGTTTTTAGTTCATTTTTGAAATCTTGACGCTTTTCGTGATTTTCCTAAATTATACATTTAAAAATATCACGAATTCGAAAATTACCTAAACTCGTGAAAAATTTATGAAAATTTTTCACGAGTTTGGGTAATTTTCGAATTCTTGACGATTTGTCGTGAAGTATCATTATGATTTTAAATATGATTATGATTTATTATAGTAAACTCACTTATTATTCAGTCATTTATAAAGTTCTTAAGAAATTCTAACGAGTGTTTCACAATCCTAGATTAAGCATGAAGTAAAATTTCGAGTTTAGAAAAGCGTGAAAATTTGGATTTGCCTGGGCGCGCGAGCGAAGCGAGTCGCGCCCCGGCAAATCCAAATTTTCACGCTTTTCTAAACTCGAAATTTTACTTCATGCGCCACGCGTATAAAACATTGACTTATTATATTTTTTTTGTTTGTAAAAGGTGAATTTTGATAATTTTACAACCGTCATTAAGTTATTCCTGAGAATATTATTTATAATAAATATTATAAAATTATAAAACATAAAAAACAAATTATAAAATATCCGGTATCGAAAAGTATCGATATTATGAATATCGATACTTTCCATTACGAAATTTTACCGTATCGATACTTTGATATACGACAGTGGCGTAGATAGCTTTTCGCGATGGGGGGATTTGACTTTGTATTGTAGTTATTTTTTCTAAAGTTCTACAAAAACACCTACAAACAATGGTTCTATTTTTCAGTTAGATGTATATAAAAAAAATATATAATCATAACAAAACCAATTGCCAACAGAAAATGGCTTTTTATTTCATTCTCCTATTTTTCCAAACTCATTGTGGGGCTATTCATCCTCTAAATTCCCCCCTATCTACGCCACTGATACGATATAATCGATACTCAATGTCGATATTTTTTTGGGATCAGAACATCCCTACAGAGAATGTTTTATTTAAGTATACATACTCCGATATACCGGGTGCTGATCTGACCGCTCGGTAATAGCAATTTACATGTAAAATCACACTTTTGCAATTTCCTGCTCCCCTAATTATTTTAGAGCAAAAGCATAAGAGATCAAAGTTGTTCAGAATTTAAAATGCTATATGATAGGTCCGTGCTTATTTTCAAAATAGTACTAATATCATATGTTTAATAAAAAAAAACCTCTAGAGTGGGATGGAAAATATTGTTGGTTGGCAACTCTGAAATTATACATTATAAATATTATGCCTGACGTTTTATATGCCAATTCCTAAAGCGTGTAGCCAACCTAAATTTAAAAAAAGATTATATCATGGCGGTTTAGAGGTTTTTTTAAAATTGAACATACGATAGTAGAAGAAAACGAAGATATAAATTAGTAATAATTAAAAAAAAATAACAATAGCCATAATTTTATAACAAAATTTTGCGTCATCAACAACTGTCAGATTGACTTTTCGTAAAATCGCACTCCGTTTCGATATTTAAGTGCGCTTTTCAATTAAGTAATTCATAATAATGTCTTATACAATTGCTGAAAAAAACATATTTCTGAAGTGGTTTTATTCCGGTAATAGTGTAGATGAAGTTTGAAACTTGTTTTGCTGGTTTATATACCGATCGGCCGATACCCGCTATTTCCACGATTCAGAACGTGATTTCAAACCAAGCAAAATATGGATCCGTTTTTAAACCCTGCCAGCCCTGTTTAAAGCATACTTCAAATATAGCCGAGGAAGAAGAAATTGTGCGAGATAATGTAAACGAAATAAACGTTATTGCTGCGGCCGTTGCAAATTCATTAATATTCGGCAAATTGGCGACGATTTAAATTTGCACAATACAACCGCTCTTAAAATTTTAAAGAAGAACAAGTTTGAATCGTACAAGTTTTCTAACCACCAGGAGATTTTTGAGCCAGACAGGTATTCTAGAATGGTTTTCTGTGAAACACTAATGGAAATGGCCAATGTGGATAGATATTTCATTAACAACATTTGTTTTTCAGACGAATCGACCTTCACCATAAATGGAGAACCAAATGTGCAAAATTATCGCTATTGGGATACCCGCATTTGGTGATCGATAACCATTCCCAATATCCGCAGTCAGTTAACGTATGGTTAGGAATATACAGATCTAATATTATAGGCCTCTTCTTCATTGATAGGCACTTAAACGGGGCACAATACCTTGAGCTGCTTCCATCGGAGATTGGCCTCGCCATAGATGCTGTCACAGGAGAAAATGTGGTTTGGTTTCAACAGGCTGGATGTCCAGCGCATTTTACAAGAGACGTCACTGAGTATTTAAATATATGCTATCCAAATACCTGGATTGGACGAGGCGGACCGGTGAAATGTCCAACTCGTTCACCAGACTTATCACCAAACGACTTCTTTATATGGGGCCAATTAAAATCAAAAATATACGGTGCTAGACATGCTAACATCGAGGTTCTGAAAAACAAAATTACGGAAGAATGCAACAAAATAACGAACCGGCAACTTGCAAATGTTCGCAGAAATTTTTATGATAGACACCGTCAATGTTTAGCCGCTAATGGAGGTCTCTTTGAGCATTTAATTTGATTTTATTAAAAACAACTGATAGTTGTTGATGACGCAAAATTTTGTTATAAAATCATGGCTATTATTTTTTTCAAATTATTACTAATTTATATCTTCGTTTTCTTGTACTAATAGTCCTATTTTGAAAATAAATACGGACCTATCATATAGCATTTTAAGTTTTGAACAACTTTGATCTCTTATGCTTTTGCTATAAAATAATTAGGGGAGCAGAAAACTGCAAAAGTGTGATTCTACATGTAAATTGCTATTACCAAGCTGTCGGATCAGCACCCGGTATGTATACACTGTCAATTTTGTTGTTTTGATGTTTTTGAAAAGTGATTCATTTGAAGCTTCTAACGAGTGTTTTCACTCCTTGATTAAACATGAAGTAAAATTTCGAGTTTAGAAAATCCTGAAATTTTACTTCATGCTTAATCAGGGAGTGGAAACACTCGTTACAAGCTTCAAGTTAAAGGATTTTATAAAATTAATAAACCTCAACATTTACAGTGTACAGGTATATGTATACTAAAAGAAAAATTCCCTTATGAAATGTTTTAATAAAAAAACATGTGGTATAAAACTGTTAGTAAATGTGAAGAAAAATGTGGAAATTCATAAGAACGACAAGAAAATTATAAATTATTACGAATAATGACAAAACCCTCAAAATTAAAAATATCATTGTCACTTCTTTAATTCACAAAATATGGATCTCAAAAATGATCACGTTTGTCAATCATGTTTTTACTTATAATCTGTTTTTTTTAATATGACCAATCAAATTTTATTTTTCAAGAATTCAGCAGTATGATTCAGGTTGTGTGTTTCAGGTTAGGACAAGATTACATGTTATGTTGTAAAACAACTTTTAATTTGTAGGTTATGTGAAGGTAAATCTGACATTAATATGACAATTCAAGACAGATTTTGTTTTTGTTTAGTCAATTTATTGTATTAAGATGTATATGTATTAATCTATTGTAAACTGGAGATTCCGTAAATAAATAAATTAAATTAAATTCAATTTACTCATAAAGATTGCGATTACAAATGTACTTACCCATCACCGCCTTAAATTATTTGTATCTACTACTAATTTAATAAAGTGTCTCTAAGGATCAGGTAATATTCCTTGCTTAGGAATATCTGTCTTCTTCATTATCTGCTCATTTATATGTTGAAATTTTAAATAAGTTCGAAAGTACGATTTTTAAGACATTCTTGATTTTATTGAAAACTTTCAATGCAAAAATCCAAACGAGTGTTTTCCACTCCCAGACTAAGCATGAAGTAAAATTTCGAGTTTAGAAAAGCCTGAAAATTTGGCTTGGTCGCGTAGCGCAGCGGAGCGACCAAGCCAAATCAGTCTTTTCTAAACTCGAAATTTTACTTCATGCGCCACGCGTATAAAACACTGATTTAAAGTGAAGTTAAAGATATACTGCTTAGTTCTGATCATATGTTCATTAATTTTACAAATGTTTTTATAGAATATGTGCAAGTATACTTAAAAGAAAAAATCTCTGTATGTGTTGTAAAGTTGCAAGTTGTAGTGTTCTATTTTTTGAAAATCTCTGCATCGTGACAATTTATGATTTATTTGTCACATTAATAATCATTTACCAACATCTCAAAATTTGATAAAATATAAAAACGAATTAAAATTAGTATCGACTTTCTGCAAAATGTTTCTCATTGAGACAAGTCTCCAAATATTCATTGAAACAACTATAGATGGCTTAAGACAATTAACATTTATTCACTGTAATTTTTTCTCAATTTATTTCAATTTCCTGTTGTTTCATTTAGTTTGGTGAGAGAATAGTTTGACCTGGTGTTGCATTTTGCATATAAATTATGCATAGAACAGCAGAGCTGTCGTGTAACTTAAATATTCATTGTATAATTAAATATCTGTCGGGGTATTAGCTCGAGAAGTAGTTGTTTCAATGAATATTTGGAGACTTGTCTCAATGAGACAAACATTTTGCAGAAAGTCGATATTCATTATAATTCGTTTTTATATTTTGTAAATATTCTGCAAACTATTGACAAAGTCAATTTTTCTTTATGTCAAATTGTCTTTATGTCAAAATTTGATGTTTAAAATACCCTACTCTTAAAACAGGACTGCAACTTTTCGCAGTAAATACATCCTAAGTTTCGTCATATTAAAAAAAACAGAGTATACCTTATCAAAAAGTTAATAAAATGAATTTTCGTTGGAAGGATTAAAAAATGAAATGACTGGGTTAATAAATATTATACATCAAGTGAATTAAACACGATTTTATTCACGAAAAGATTTTTGATTTCACGAGCGCCTCGGCGCGAGTGAAATCATTTCTTTGAGTGAATAAAGGTGTTTAATTCATGTGGCGTATGTATGTTTTTATTCATTGTGACGAAATTGTAAAGAAAATGTACTTTACATTTATTTTTAAATAAATTTTTTAACTCACTAGTGACCTAAAAAAATTTTAGTTCACTAGTGAATAAAACCTTGTTTATTACGGTTGTTATGGAGTTAATAATGTCGATTTAAATTAACAAAATTGAATAAAAAAATAAAACTTTCTCTCTGTTATAATAAATAAATTAAAGGAAATAAAACCCAATCATGAATTACATATATATTTAAATATTCACAGATGAATTTGATTGGATAACGGGCAATAACCATTACATATTTTTTGTTTGTTTTTCATTAATTACAAAACGTTAGGTGAACACTCGATGTAGGATCCTCAAGGTATATTTACAATGGCAAAAAGTCTTCATAAATATATACAATATGTACACATTTACAAATTAACTAGTAAAATTGATATTAATCCTCAATACGATATTATATAAAAGTCCTAACAATAGACTCGCAATAATATTCACACACCGTACCCTTCACCCAAATAGTAGACATGCGTTAAACGACGTCATTATCACGTCAGCTAACGTCAATGTAACGTGTTGGTCTGCTACTTGGATTCATCATCTTTTTT
This sequence comes from Philonthus cognatus, assembly GCA_932526585.2. NCBI lineage: Eukaryota > Metazoa > Arthropoda > Insecta > Coleoptera > Staphylinidae > Philonthus > Philonthus cognatus. The sequence goes on along the minus strand of OW052247.1, from coordinate 47,051,412 downwards.
AAAGGGAGGGTATGAGTATGGACATTCATAAAGATAATTTTAAATTATCACATTTAGGTTTTCAGTTTTTCTCCATAAGTTTAATATTTACATATATGTTACAGTTAAGTCGTTTTTTTTATGGGGGGAAAGGGGTGGTTATTAATGTTTTTTTTGAATATACAAAGTGATGGGTGATTGAGATTGATGTAATGCAGGTTTTCCCTGTAGAGTAGAAAAAGTGGGATGTTTTCTTCTTTCTGTAAACAATTGCGGTTTTGAGCAAATTTCCTGATGAGCATGGTTGGTTTCTTTTTGTTTACAGGCTTCGTTATTTCTTCGATTTTCTTTTCTGCGTCATGTTAATACTGGTGATGGTCGTTTTTGTGCCTTTTATAGGGACGTGACCTGTCAGACTGTGCTTTCTCTTTTGTTGACCATGAGTGGTGTGTCTGCTGAGGCTTCTTCTTCCGAATTGAGTGGCTGCATCGGTATGGGGGGCTCTCTGGGCGGGGGTCTGGGTCGTTGCTGGGGATGCGTTCCCCGGAACTGCATCGTGGGGTACACACCTGGGGGTAAGTGGGAGACGGGGCCATATTGCCATTGCGGCGGCTGCCTTGGTAACGTACACTGCGAATATGGTCCCATCAGTTGGGGTGTGTGCTGAAACAACAAACATTATTACAAATAGTCTATAGTCCAGAAATTGTTATTTATCTTATGATATACATATTTAAAATTGAATCCCCCCCAGTGAACCCATGACAGTTGATATGTAGTAGAGCTGGGACGAATCCTCGTAAAAAAGATTCGATCACAAATCCGAATCACCTAATATGATTCGAATCACGAATACTCGAATAAAGGATTCGTAAGAGATAAATATGATTCGAATCCTGTTTTTTCGAATCACGAATACAAAACCTTCAAGAATAAATTTTATTTTATTCTTTTTTTGCAATTATTAACCGACCGCTCGGTAATAGCAATTTACATGTAAAATCACACTTTTGCAGTTTTCTGCTCCCCTAATTATTTTAGAGCAAAAGCATAAGAGATCAAAGTTGTTCAGAATTTAAAATGCTATATGAGAGGTCCGTATTTATTTTCAAAATAGTACTAATAGTAGAAGAAAATGAAGATATTAATTAGTAATAATTTGAAAAAAATAAAAATAGCCATGATTTCAAAACAAAATTTTGCGTCATCAACAACTGTCAGTTTTGACTTTTCGTGAAATCGCACTCCGTTTCGACATTTAAGTGCGCTTTTCAATTAAGTAATTCATAATAATGTCTTATACAATTGCTGAAAAAAACATATTTCTGAAGTGGTTTTATTCCGGTAATAGTGTAAATGAAGTTCGAAATTTGTTTGCTGGTTTATATCCCGATCGCCCGATACCCGCTATTTCCACGATTCAGAACGTGATTTCAAACCAAGCAAAATATGGGTCCGTTTTTAAACCCTGCCAGCCCTGTTTAAAGCATACTTCAAATATAGCCGAGGAAGAAGAAATTGTGCGAGATAATGTAAACGAAATAAACATTATTGCTGCGGCCGTTGCGTTAGTATTCGGCAAATTGGCGACGATTTAAATTTGCACAATACAACCGCTCTTAACATTTTAAAGAACAAGTTTAAATCGTACAAGTTTTCGAACCACCAGGAGATTTTTGAGCCCGACAGGTATTCTAGAATGGTTTTCTGTGAAACACTAATGGAAATGGCTAATGTGGATAGATATTTCATTAACAACATTTGTTTTTCTGACGAATCGACCTTCACCTTAAATGGAGAGGCAAATGTGCAAAATTATCGCTATTGAGATACGGATAACTCGCATTTAATGATCGATAACCATTCCCAATAGGCTAAGTAAGCGGCGATTGCAGCGCCGCCACGCGGTTTTAAGCCTAAGCAGCATCGGTGCCGGTTATCATTTCGTCATACGGGAGTTCTGAGCAGAAGTATGAGTTCTGAGCCGAAGCGAGCTAAATGCAATCAAAGTTGTTGTGTCGTCGGATGCACCAGTAAATATAAAAGTGATGGCTCCGTCTCTTTTTATTCGTTCCCATACAAACCATGGGAAACAGAGCGGAAAGCGAGGTGGATTGCCGCTGTACGACGTGTCGAGTAAGTATATTGTTATTAGTCAAAGTTAATATTTCAGCACATATCCGTTGACATTGTAATTGTTACTTTACAACAAGTTCGCCATTCTTAAAAATGATTGTACGCGAAGTTCTGCAAACGATTGAAATGTCAGTGTTGAAAGGAAGGTTAGGGTCATTAATACAAATATGAAGATGCTCGAAACTCATTGCTTCACTGAGATAATTAAAAGAAGTATATACTTGTGCCATGTTTGATTGAAGTTTGCAGTAATTTTTAAAAATTATTATAAATTAATACAATTGTATAGAGGGATTACATAGCGAATATTTCAAATTAAACAAATTCAACTACTTGAAATGAAATTCTATTGCATCATTTAATACCCTAAATACAAAACCTCGTTTGTTTAAATAAAGACATTATTATTATACATTACTCTTGTTTATTTAGCGGCGACAAAAAACCGTGGATTCCATCAAAGCTTCCTACCTTTCGACAGGCTTTTCCGTCGGAAAATGGTTGTGTCAACCGTTTCAAAGCCGCAACTTATTATGACATGCATATTTACATCGGTTTTGTACGAACAAATACTACGAACAGCATTAAATTATGACGTTACACAATAAAAAACCAACTGACACCATGCAACTCATACGCAACCGACACCGATGCTGCTTATACAGAAATCCGCTAGGTGGCGGGTGCCACGGCGCGAACAGCTGTTTACTTAGTCTATATCCGCAGTCAGTCAACGTTTGGTTAGGAATATACAGATCTAATATTATAGGCCCCTTCTTCATTGATGGGCACTTACACGGGGAAAATACCTTGAGCTGATTCAATCGGAGATTGACCCCGCCATAGATGCTGTCGCAGGAGAAAATGTGGTATGGTTTCAACAGGATAGATGTCCTGCGCATTTTACAAGATACGTCACTGAGTATTTAAATATTTGCTATCTAAATACCTGGATTGGACGAGGCGGACCGGTGAATTGGAGAGCTCGTTCACCAGACTTATCACCAAACGACTTCTTTATATGGGGCCACTTAAAATCAATAATATTCGGTGCTAGACATGCTAACATCGAGGTTTTGAAAAACAAAATTTCGGAAGAATGCAACAAAATAACGAACCGGCAACTTACAAATGTTCGCAGAAATTTTTATGATAGACTTGGTTAATGTTCAGCCGCTAATGGAGGTCTCTTTGAGCATTTAATTTCATTTTATTAAAAACAACTGATAGCTGTTAATGACGCAAATTTTTTTTATAAAATCATGGCTATTGTTATTTTTTTTCAAATGATTACTAATTTATATCTTCGTTTTTTTGCACTATTAGTCCTATTTTGAAAATAAATACGGACCTATCATATAGCATTTTAAATTCTGAACAACTTTGATCTCGTATGCTTTTGCTCAAAAATAATTAGGGGAGCAGGAAACTGCTAAAGTGTTATTTTACATGTAAATTGCTATTACCGAGCGGTCGGATCAGCACCCGGTATACATATCGTTACCAGTTGTTTTAACAAAAATATGATTATGATTATAATAATTTATGATTAACATCGTTGATAATAGACTAAATACTTAATTCCCTTACTCTGCTTAAAGATGTATTTGTTTGTTTCTGAACTTCACTTCAAATCAGTGTTTTGTACGCGTGGCGCATGAAGTAAAATTTCGAGTTTAGAAAAGCCCGAAAATTTGTCTCGGGTCGCTGCGCGACCCGAGACAAATTTTCACGGGGCTTTTCTAAACTCGAAATTTTACTTCATGCTTAGCCTGGGAGTGGAAACACCCGTTCGAAACTTCATTGAACTCTATTATAAAATCGACGAATGTCTGAAAATTACGCAAATAAAACTGAATATTATTAAAACCGGGATAGTCAGAGAAAAGTCATGGAATTATATTTAAATTGACCAAAACACTAACAAAAAAGTCATATGATATTATTAAATTTGTCAAAATCAGCAGGCGAATTACAAAACACTTAAAAATTTATAAAATTAACTTAAATATTGACAAAAACAATGAAAACAATTTAACAAAATGGGGGTTTCCCACAAAAGAACGTTATATTAAAAGGCCAAGGAAAAAATCTTGAATCAGGGAAATGTCGGAAAAATTTAACATCAAATGATATTAAACAAAATTTTGAAAACTAGATTATTATCTTTAAAAACATCTTCAGTCATTTGCTGTTCTTATCATAACATTCAGTTTGAAGTTTCGAACGAGCGTTTTCACTCCCAGACTAAGCATGAAGTAAAATTTCGAGTTTAGAAAAGCCCCGTGAAAATTTGTCGAGGGTCGCGCAGCGACCCGAGACAAATTTTCGGGCTTTTCTAAACTCGAAATTTTACTTCATGCGCCACGCGTGTAAAACAGTGATTTAATGAGAAATTTAAAAACACACAAAAGACATCTTTCATGGTAATCTTCACAATTAATTCGAATTATTTTTGACAATTATAATCCCTTTGTAAGTATTCGAATCCTCTTATAAATATTCGAATCCTTTTATAAGGATTCGAATCACCCATATTTGGATTCGAATACGAATCCTCTTATAAAAATGTAACGAATCCGGATCATGAATCCAGTTGAACATCAATATTTTTAAAATAATGAAAATCTTGAAAAAAATCGCTATAGGCGTCTAATTCTTGAAAAATCCATTTCACGAAAACTGCCAAGATTTGTAAAATAAGAGAAAATCAAGAACATTCAGGAAAAGTTTTTAAAATTAATAAAAATTATAGAAATTCACGAAATATTGTCAAGATTTTTAAAATTAACTAAAATTGTGGAAAATTCATGAAAACCGTCGACATTTTTAAATGTAACAAAAACTTAGGAAGTTTACGAAAACTACTAGGATTTTAAAAAAGATGACCATGAAAAGATTAAAAACTGAATATTCGAGAAAAGTATCAAAATGTTTAAATTTAACGAAAATTAAGGAAATTTACGAAAACTACCAAGATTTATTAAAAAATCAACGAACATTTATTGAAAGTGTAAAATATTTAACATTTTCTAAGACAAAGAATATTAAGTAAACTCATGAAAATTGCTAAGAATTTGAAAATTTTAAACTTATGAAAAGTATAGAAAATTTTCGAATTTATAAAAAATTCAGGAGAACCGTCAGAATTTTAAAAATTTGAGGAAATCTTAGACATTTACGAAAAGCGTTAAAAAAATAACTAAAACTTTGAAAATTTTAAAATCTTGAAATTCATCAAAATTTTAAGAAAACTAAATGAGTCTTTCCCTCCCAGACTAAGCATAAAGTAAAATTTACCGAAAATTTACGAAAATCTTGGAACTTTAACATTTTCTAAGTCAAAGAATATTAAGTAAACTCATGAAAATTGCTAAGAATTTGAAAATTTTAAACTTATGAAAAGTATAGAAATTTTCGAATTTATAAAAAATTCAGGAGAACCATCAGAATTTCAAAACTTTGAGGAAATCTTAGACATTTACGAAAAGTGTTAAAAAAATAACTAAAACTTTGAAAATTTTAAAATCTTGAAATTCATCAAAATTTTAAAAAAACTAAACGAGTGTCCTTCCCTCCCAGACTAAGCATGAAGTAAAATTTACCGAAAATTTACGAAAATCTTGGAACTTTAACATTTTCTAAGTCAAAGAATATTAAGTAAACTCATGAAAATTGCTAAGAATTTGAAAATTTTAAACTTATGAAAAGTATAGAAATTTTTCGAATTTATAAAAAATTCAGGAGAACCGTCAGAATTTTAAAAATTTGAGGAAATCTTAGACATTTACGAAAAGCGTTAAAAAAATAACTAAAACTGAAAATTTTAAAATCTTGAAATTCATTAAAATTTTCAAAAAACTAAAGGATTGTCTTCCTCTCCCAGACTAAGCATGAAGTAAAATTTCGAGTTGAGAAAAGCCCTAAGAATTTGGATTTGGACGCGCAGCGTCCAAATCCAAATTCGGGCTTTTCTCAACTCGAAATTTTACTTCATGCGCCACGCGTACAAAACACCGATTTAAAGTAAAGAAATTGACATTTCAAACTGAGAAATATCACGAACGCCAACTGTCACAATAATCTAAATGCCATCTGACATTATGAATATAACTAGAAATTAAATTTCTTAAGAAATAAAAAAAAACTATGATTTTTTTCCATTACAAATTGAAATCATCAATTTTAATAAAATTTGATAAAAAAAATCTTGGAAATTCACAAAAAGCGTCAATATTTTAAAAATCGATGAAATATTAGATATATTTTTGACGTTGTTTCAGCATCAATATTTTGAAAATGAACGGAAATCTTGGATATTCATCAACAAAATAAACAAACACGAAAATCATCAAGAAATTTACAATATTTTGATGATAACCGGATATTTTGGAAATTTACGAATAATGTTATTATAATATATAAAATTACGAAAAAACTATTCGCGAAAATGCAAACAATGTCTTAATTAATAAGACAACTTAAGACGATAAATATCCATTGAAACAACTACTTCCCGTGCAAATACACCTCCGGATATTGAATTATACAATGAAATATTTAAAGTCTTATTTAATTTGATTTGTTACAATCAAACGCTCTATTAATGTATATGTAACGTTTAGGTCAAATTCTCTTCAAACCAACTAACAATACAAATTTAAAATGAAAGAGATAGCAACAAATTAGAAGTGAAAGGACTTGGATTAAAACTAATGTCTTAGGCATTATTTTTAAAGTTCGCGAAAATCTTAAAATATTCATAAAATTAACGACAATCTTGGACTTCGTGAAAAGCATCAGTATTTTTAAAATTACTGAAAATTGTGAAAAAATCGCGATAGGCGTCTAATTTTTGAAAATTCTATCTCACGAAAACTCAAGATTTGTAAAATTAAAGAAAATCAAGAAAATTTAGGAAAAGTTTAAAGATTAATCAAAATTTTGAATATTCACGAAATATTGTAGAGATTTTTAAAATTAACTAAAATTGTGGAAAATTTATGAAAACTGTCGAAATTTTTAAATGTAACAAAAATTTAGGAAGTTTACGAAAATTATTAGGATTTTTAAAAAACGATGACGAAAAATCGCGAAAAAAATAAAAATTGAAAATTCATGAAAAGTATTCGAATGCCTCTTTTGAATCCTCTAAAAGGATTCGAATCCAGAATTCGAATCCTGAATGATTCAAATCCAGCCCAGCTCTGATATGTAGTCTGCAATGTTACTTTTAATTTATATGTTTAATGTTTATTTAGGGAAATTCCATTTAAAGTACATAATGCTTAATACAAAAAATAAATTAAAAGTAATAAATAGGTTAAAATATAAAACCACAAACAATATACAAACAAAACAAACAAATGTAATTTATAATGTTAGATTTATGTTATAATGTCACATGACATTTAGATTATTATTACAGTTGAGCCCATTGAGCAAGAAACAAACAAATAATGTTATAACAACATTGTAGCAACAATAAACGTTGTGAGCAGACATTTTTTAAATATCTTTGCTCAGTGTGAAGTACTCGTAATTACGTACTTGTACTTAGAACTCGAGTACCCTTTGCGTGGAGTGCTTGTACTCAATACTCGAGTACATTTTACTTTTGCTCGTAACAGCTCGATTGCATTCTTTTTTTTTAGGATTAGTTTATTAAAACTTAAATTTTTCGCTTTCAATGGAACAGTCTTTATAGTTTAAAACTCACTCACATGAAATCCTAATACGAGGGGTGATGAAAAAGTAAAGTTACAAAATGTACACGATTTATTGGAGGCTTTAGTAACCTTACTTTTTGAAAATCCCTCGTATTATCGATGTTCTTATAACAAAACTGTAATTGCCACTTGAGTTTTTCTCAAGTCCAAAACTGCTTTTATTAGTTTAAGCGGCCATTAAAGAACTTTACATATCACGTATCTACGCGAAAGATATAAACCCCACGCGCTGTTTTGTGGGGGGGTTGGCAACTAATGGCTCTCGCCTTTATGCCCATCCTTAAGATTTGATGTCGGGAATACTCCAGCGACAGATACTTGTGATGGGAAACGTATTAGATTTCCACCTGGGGCGCTTCCGGTCCCTCCTCTATATATTACCTCCACAAGCGCCAGCAACAGTTATGTCGCGTTTATGCGATCTTTCGCCCCCCAACCATCCAACCCCCTCGGGCGTGGAGGGGTCGCATCCCCCCAACGTAGTCCCGTCATCCCGCTATCTGCACGGAACACCGGTCCGTCATATAAAAGTTAATGGTTGATGGTAAATTTCAAACGTACACACACACACTCATACATCCATCCTTTGATAACGACCTTAATTAAATTTGAAACCGTCTATGAATAAATAGCTACGTAATTAACGGTTTAATGTCCATACTTAGTGTTACGTTTCTCTAAAGTTTATCATGAAGCTTCAACGAAATTTATTGTTATCGTTTCGTTAATTCAATTTTAATAATTAATTATAACATTGATAATCACAGAAAGTGTATTCTAACTTAGTTATAATGTACCAATCTTTAATCACGAGATCATTTTCCTTTATTTACAACAGTGGCGCAGTAAGGAGGGGGCCATGGGGGCGACGGCCAACAAGCAGAGGGGCGCCATCGAAGCCCGATATCCGAAATTTCGTAAATTTAAAACTATATAAGGAATCTACATTTTAAACTAGGGCTGGGTATTTGAATATTCGTGAATATTCAAATGCCACATTATTAAATCCTTCACTTTTTCACATATTTGATTAAGGTCCAGTTGCACTGAAAACGTTGAAATCAAGTTCAATCTGAACTAGAGTTCAAGATGACAATTGCTATTGTTCTAATGTCACTTTGAACTCGAGTTCAACCAGTTTGAATCAGTTCAACTTGTTTGGAGCAACTGGCTCTAATTTGGCTATTTAAATATTTCAATAAATTAGTGTTAGAATATGTCTAATATATTTTCTAAAACTAAACAACATAATGTGGATTAGTCGCGTATTTATAAATTCAAATAGTTTATTTGTTTAAATATTTGACTAATTTGTATGTTTCATATTTGAATATTGACGAATATTCGAATTCCCAGCCCTATTTTAAACTTCAAATTAAATCGGTGTTTAATACGCGTGGCGCATGAAGTAAAATTTCGAGTTTAGAAAAGCCCCGTGAAAATTTGTCGAGGGTCGCTGCGCGACCCTCGACAAATTTTCTACGCGGGGCTTTTCTAAACTCGAAATTTTACTTCATGCTTAGTCTGCGAGTGGAAACCTACGTTAAATAATATATAATCAAAAATTATTCGTGACATTTATTTACCAAGATTATAAGGAAACGTTACTCACACGGGCATAATTGCAAACTTTTCGCCACGTTTGTCAAAAATAGACTATTTCCTATTATTACATCAACACTTTATTATATTTTATTTGTAACTACCAACAAAATGTCGGAAATGTATCATAATTATATAATATATAATGTACGGGGCCGCAGTTTGGTGGACTGCCCTGGACAAAAGGATCCACCAAATAGCACTCGGCAAGGCTCAGAGAGCCGCCGAATTGCTCATAACGGGGGCGGTCAGGTCAGGTCTAGCTCCGACCTCTACTGCAGATATGCTGCAGCTACCACAGCGATCAGTTGGGATATGGAGCACTAGCAAACAGGACCATGGAAGGATCCTGAATGAGGTTGTCGATATCCCCCTGAAGACTGACAGCTGCACTCCAGAACTAAATTTTGAAAGTAAGTTCTCCACTTCCATCCCAGACAAAACCAAATGGTTAAAGGGCAAGATAGTTCAAGGCAAGGACGTCTGGCTCTTTACGGATGGTTCCAAGTCTGAAAACAGAGTAGAGGGAGGAATCTTCTCACAAGATTTCAACCTCAAACAAACTTTTAGTCTCCCAAACCCCTGTAACATTCTTCAGGCAGAGGTCATGGTCATCCGAGTGGCAGTGGACTGGATCCACAAAAATGACCTTCAGGGGAACCGCATCATGTTTATTACTGATAGCCAAGCCGCTATTAAGATACTGAATAGTCCGTACTGCACCTCGAAGGTGATCAGAGACTGTAAAAAATCGCTAAATAGGCTTGCAAATAACTGTGGCGTGGGACTCATGTGGGTACCTAGTCACAGTGATATCAATTGCCGACGACCTTGCAAGGAATGGGGCAAGAATGAAGGACCTGCCTACTGAATTCTCCATCTACATTCTTCTTGTGGAATGCAAGAGACTACTTAGGGACCAGATGATAGCATCGGTCAATCATAGGTGGAGAGAAGAAGATACGTGTCTCATAACAAAGCAGCTATGACATATATGGGATATTATAAACAGCAACAGATTAATTGCACTTAGCAGAATCGACATAAAGAAGGCGGTAGGCATCCTCACGGGCCACTGCCTCCTAGGCAGATATCCACAAAAGATGGGTTTTGAGTACAACGACTTTTGCAGAGGATGCCTGGATGTGGAGGAGGAAGAGACGGTACTCCACTATCTGGGACAATGCCCTGCTCTCGAAGGAAAAAGGATCAAGTACCGTATGCACTACGCGAATGGACTAACAGACCTCACACCTCCAGATGTGAGAAATCTAATCGGGTTCATTAGGTGCTCGGATTGGTTTATATAGGCGGGGAGGGAGGGGAGATCTGACTCCTTTTCACCCTTATAGTATCACAATGGGCCCCTTTGGGCCTAAGTGAGCGGTCTAACTCCTGCCATTAGAACCTAACCTATAATATATAATAATATAAGATTACTAATCACGGAAAACATAACGTATTAAAAAAATATAGCACAATAACCGAAACAAATCATAATTAATACAATACTGTCAAATAATGCCAATTTATATATCGAAAATGACATTCCATTTCAGTCGGGTTCATTAGGTGCTCGGATTGGTTTGTATAGGCGGGGAGGGAGGGGAGATCTGACTCCTTTTCACCCTTATAGTATCACAATGGGATCCTTTGGGCCTAAGTGAGCGGTCTAACTTCTGCCATGAGAACCTAACCTATAATATATAATAATATAAGATTACTAATCACGGAAAACATAACGTATTAAAAAAATATAGCACAATAACCGAAACAAATCATAATTAATACAATACTGTCAAATAATGCCAATTTATATATCGAAAATGATATTCCATTTCAGTCAGAGAAGTTTATTATTAACATAGATTGATGATATTCCAGTTACCGTCAATAACGGAAATATAGAATAATTATATACAATACTGTCAAGAATTCCAATTCATATGTCGAAAATTATATTTCATTATAGTCACAGAAAGTCATTATTGGCAGTATATGAGATATTATAATTGTCAAAGACTTTCCGAAACTATCGTAACTGCCACAGAAGATCTAAAACTCATAAGCTAAGGATTGTTAATGGTTACATTAGGTATTGATAGCCATTTGACTATTCTGACATTTTTTCACACTACAAAAAAAATTATCAACCAACATCAAAAAGATACCAATGTTTATATAAATCGTCATCATTCTGATGTGTAGGCTATGGTATGTGTGTATCTGTAAAAACTGTCAAAATAAAAAAACAAACAAGTTTTAAAATGGTCATCATTTTGTTAAATATATCAACTGTCAATAGCATTGCATTTGTTAAGATTGTGACGTGAGCACAAACCTGACATTTTTACGCATGTTTTGTATTTTTTTTACATATTTTTGACAGCTGACACTTTTGACCATTGACCTTTATTGGAAATAAGTCGGCGTCGAGGTATGTTCAATAGCATTTGTCAATAGTGACAGTTAACATTAGTTGACATTTAGTTTATAATGACACATGACATTTATAACGACTGTCAAGTTGGGGGGGAGGTCTAGCATAGCACCTAAACAGAAGGCGTCTGGGGCAGACCTGAGTCTTCGGACGATGGATGTTTGAAGGGGACGATTGTCCAAGTCGAAGCTGTAGACCTTCTTGAGGTAGGCTCTATGTCTCTATCTTGGATAGGGCTAACTTACACACGGCGGGGTTGACTCAGCCTTGGTTCTTGTTGCCGCTAAATGAGGAGTCGAGGGTGGGCCTTGAAAAGCAGAGGGGTGTATAGTCGCCCCTCCGGTCCACATGTGGGTTGGTCTCCGGCGGGCAGTGGTTCGCAGATATGGCGTTGATCCACCAGTCCTTAGACGGACGCTCGAAAGGTATACACTCAAAAGGTAAAAACCTGAGCACACCAAGTCTGTCAAGTTGAGGGGCGCCAATTGGATTTTTGGCCCCAGGCGCAAGTTTTCCTTACTGCGGCGCTGATTTACAATAATGCTTTGTTTATGACCACAAGTGCACACGTTAAAGAGTTAGATAAAAAATGGAGTTTAGAAAAGCCTGAAAATGTTGATTGGCCGCATTCTTTTAAAAGCACCGGCGGCAGCCTAACTTCGGGGTAGGCCCGAGACTCAAAGTAATATGTATTCGTAATTGAAGGGTGACTTTGTTGTGCAATTCTTTGTATTTATAAAGCGCGATCCCATCCTCAAAGTTTGTGTGCCTTGGCGCTGTGGCCAACCCTGAAGTTAGGCTGCGAGTCGTCGCTGGTCAAAAGCAGGAACGAATCCAGAGATTTGGTGGGGGACAATTATCTTTCAAAGGCAGTTTTTAAATTTAGGTTAGGTTGGCCATTATTTATAGCTAAAATTCTTCATATTAAGGAAATGTCTTTAAATATGGCAACGCTGGGATGACTACTGTATAAACATTACAGAAACGGATTTATTAGACTCAAACCTTGTGGTAGGGGACAATTATCTTTCAAATGCAGTTTTAAAATTTAGGTTAGGCTGGCCATTATTTACGGCTAAAGGTCTTCATATTGAAGAAATGTCTTTAAACATGGCAACGCTGGGATGACTACAGTATAAACATTACAGAAAAGGAATTATTAGACTCAAACCTTGTGGATTTTATGTCCAGTTTGCTGTAAATATACCGTATTTCATTTTATTCCTGTTCGAGTCCAAGAGGAAATTAATGTTCACAATTTGTAAAATTTATTACAGCACTTATTGAGATTCAATTTTAGCAATCGACGTCGGGCATCTCGATTAATCCGAGAGACCCCGACCTCTCCGGAAAATGATAAATCGTTAAAGACGCCATTAAATTATCACAACACGTACCTTCTCAGCCGAGATAAATCGCGTTAATGCAATTAAGGGCAAACATAGTTACAAAAACAAGTAATTTCTCATTAATATTTATTGAGGATCTTTTATTTAAAAAAAATCTGTTTGCTGTTTACTAAATAAATCTAAAATCAGTGCCCTGATGCTTCTTAATAACTTGCATCAGTGATTTTCAACCGTTTTATGGCTCACGACACCCAAAAACACAATATAATTAAGGTACGATTCACGAGAGGTGTCTTATGGTTTTCTTGATTTGTAGTGCTTTCTGCATCAATACATGTGATACGAAAATAGTTTTATGTCATCAGATAACGTGTGTGACAAGAGACAGAAAACTGCATAATATGTCTGCTATGGTTTTTAGATGGAACATGCGAAAACGTATGTTCCGGTATGCAGCTTAAACATTTTGAGGTTAAACGTCACATTGTGACAATGTCTTCGTAAAACTAAATCTGCAAAAACCCAGCCACAAATCATTATAATTATTGTGGACAATCGTTTTAAATTTGAGTTTAAGTGGTAGAATTCCAAATTCTACATCTACTAAATAGTTCAGTTATTTACAGAAATAAATAATGCATTTCTGTTGATTTTGTGTAAGTTCAAGTTGAATCGAATGCACATTCAGTTGACTTGGCAAATAGTCATCGGATTAATCTGTTAATACACAGAATTTTTCTTTCACACATACATACAGGGAATTTTCTATTAGGTATACATATGCATACGCTTTTTTTGAAGCTTAAAACGAGTGTTTTCCACTCCCAGACTAAGCATGAAGAAAAATTTCGAGTTTAGAAAAGCCTGAAAATTTGGTTTGGTCGCATAGCGCGAAGCGCGGAGCGGCCAAACCAAATTTTCAGGCTTTTCTAAACTCGAAATTTTTCTTCATGCGACACGCGTATTAAACACTGAAAGCAGTGAAATATTGTGAACCAGTAATCTTCACTTGAAATCAGTGTCTTATACGCGTGGCGCATGAAGTAAAATTTCGAGTTTAGAAAAGCCTGAAAATTTGGTTTGGTCGCTCCGCGCTTCGCGCTACGCGACCAAACCAAATTTTCAGGCTTTTCTAAACTCGAAATTTTACTTCATGCTTAACCTGGGAGTGGACAACACTTGTTTAAACTTCAAATTGAGCTTTTTTAAGAAACCAACGAATATTTAAGAAACTACAACACGTAATTGGGATATGTATACTCAAAAGAAGAAATTCACAAGAAATTGTGATTTAAAGAAAGAACACTAATATACTCGCGACCTAAACAGTATGACATTGTCATGTAACGTCAAAATTTGACACAACTAGAAAAAATCGTTGCAGATGCAACTGTCGACATACTTTCTAAAACATTTGAACCACACATTCCATTTCAATGAGTCATAGGACATCTCTCCCGAATTCCACTATATATTATATTTTAATTAATTATACATATGAACTTTTTTTTCCGTGTGCAATACAAAGGGAAAGTCGTTTTTTCCTAAAAATTTTGAAATCGAAAATGTCGCGGAAATATTCGTTTTGACGTCCACTGCGTCGATTAAGACCTTTTTAAAAAATGTCTGCCTGTCTGTCTCTGTGTGTTTGGCTGTGTGTCTCTCGGTGTGTGTCTGTATACAGCAAAAACCGCTAAGATATTGAGAGGAAACTTTTCACCAATTAATTAAGTTCATTTTTCCATACAATACTATATCTTTGTAGTTATTGCGAATATCGAAAAATGTTTCAAATAAAAGTTGTAGATCTCGTCGAAATATTTCAACTTTGTCAAAAAAATATATTAGCATTAATCTGTTAACGGCGCTATTTTAATATGTTTGCAGTACCCAACGTTGATAACCACCGACATCCATAGTTACAAAACCCCATCGATATAGGTTTTAAAACCTAATCTTTTCAATTATTTTTTAATGAGTGTATAAAAATCCTATTCAAAGCACTTGAAACTACGAACATCCGGCATGAACAATGTTATTCATCTCACTCAATCTCTCTCGGTTGGGGGTAAAGAGGTTGGAAAAGGGCACGCGATGCCTCCTGGGTTGTTTTAAAGTGGAAAATTGTTTGTAGCGCTCGCAGGACGAGTGACAAACGTGATATTTTGATATTAAATTTACTTTTGTTGAGTGCGTGTGTGTGAGTAAATTTGATAGTTTGGAGGAAAACGGTTGGGGATCGGATTGCGTTGCTTTTCACGGTGTTATATTTTTTCTGGGTTATCGGGCCTCGATAAGATGGGGAATTTTATCCCTCCCCGAAGTATCGTATTTAGTCGTTACTTTAGACATCGTTTCGTATTAGGATTAATTTAATAGTAATAAAAAGATTTATAAGAAACATGAAACATCGTCATATTGAGATACTTCAGATTTTGATGAATTATATCTATGCTGAAATATTTGAGATATTGTTGATATACGTGCATGATGAGAAATAGTATACTAAGTATTGAGAACAGTAAGGATTTGTTACTGGTTGAAGACGATTGCTTGGAAGAGGAGCGAGCGACGACTCTAATTATTGTCCGGTGTTATACTTACTGTTCGAGATGCTTATAACGTTTTTTTGCACAATTGGACAAGACGAACAACATTTGAATATGTCATTTACATTTTGCTCAATTTGATTACTAAAATTTGACATCATCTGATGTGGCGATTTAGCATAAATAAGTCACTTGTGAATTTTCATTATTTTATTACAATAAGCAAATTTTACCGTAAAAAATAATTTGGTATCTGTTCGAATTGAAATAAAAAAAATACCGGTAGTTAAAAGGTTAATGTTGTTTTTATCAGTTACCATGAATGGTAAGTTTTAAAAGTTCAGATATTTAGATTTCTGTAGATGATTTGTAGAAATATTACTTTCAGAATCAATAGACTAACTTATCTATAATATGCTTTGCTGTCGATTAAATGCTTTGCTGTCGATTAAATGCTTTGCTGTCGATTAAACGCTTTGCTGTCATTTAAATGTTTTGCTGTCGATTTGTAAAATGAATGAAGAAAATAAAATAAAGTGCTCATAAAACAAGTCTGCAGTTCAATACACCTTACTCAAGTATCTAAACCGACCCTTAAATCATTAACCCTAACTGGTATGATGTTTTGATGGAATGGTAAATTATACAACAATAACACACTTGTGCGCAAATTAGGCACGGCTTGCATAATTAGGGGCTGGCGAACATGCGTCGGCATATTCATTTATAATTACAATCAAATGTTCACAACATAACGTTCTCCCGATTGTTTACATAATTAATTAGCTTTGAAGTCGATTAATTAGGCGAGAGTGAGCGCGAGAGGAATTGTGCGTTCGATCCGATCCGCGGGTTTTTTCTTGCAAAGCATCCACCCTCTGCAAATTACCCCCAACAACCCCCTCCACTGCTCGTTCTCTGCGCTCAATTAGTGCTGAAACGGTGAAAATTAACCAACGGTTTGAAAATTGTTTGTTGTTGCAATACAGTGCATGCAGCAGGACAAACAAAGAATGGCGTTTAATAGAACCAATTACTAATTGTTAGATGTATTTCATAGGAAAGCTCTGCACTCGTGCGAAGTGATGGTGATTATCTAATGTGGCTCTAGACCTCAATATCACAAAACAAAAATATCACGTGCCAAAATATCACATGTCAAAAATATCACATACCAAAATATTACACGGATAAGTATAACAAAAAAATATCACATGTCAAAATATCACATATTTTTACAGTCCAAATTTTCAATCGTCACATTACAATAATATTTTGGAATAGTTTTTCTAATGTAGAATTTAGAATCTGACAAAATTCAGTTGAAAATGAACAGTTGAAAGTGTTCCGTTGTCAGTCAAACATTGTGACAGAAATCGGCACTGAATCGGCACGATGGTTCTGCAGTTCATACGCGGCCAAAAGGGTAACAATTTATTGTTGCATTCCGGTTTTACGTACTCAAAATTTCGCTGCACCAAGACAAACATTCATTGGCGATGTACGGGATGGAAAATGCTGAATTGCGATGCTTTCGCGCGTACGGACACGGATAAGCGAACGGGTATGTATAAACAATTATTAATCTATTTTTTGAATACAATATTAATGTGACATCGGTATTTATCCAGCTAATTATTACAGGCACCGTTTTACACGAACCGCAGCACCTCACACGCCCAGTGCGGCGGAAGTTGAAGTCAAGAAGGTCGTTGCAGGCATTCGACGTCGGGCGAAAAGAACGCACGAGCCATCGACGGTCATCGTCACAAATGCTCTATCGACGGTTTCCGAAGCTACAGCAAGTCATATGCCATCTTTAGTATAGCTGGCGCGCACCGTCAACCGCACGCGTAATGCCGACGGTGCTCACCTGACCAACCCGACTTCTGCACGTGATTTGATATTGCCCAAAGACGTCACTTCAACGCTTAACGGAAAACCCTTCATTTCGTTCGATGGTAATTTGAACGGGAAACGCGTCATTATTTGCTCGACGAGTTCGAATATAAAATTACTATCGAAATCTGAGGAATGGTTTTCCGACGGTACTTTCGATACAGTTCCCGACATTTTTAAACAATTATACACGATACAGGGCATTATTAATGACACGAAAGTTCCGTTAGTCTACGTCTTTATGAGCGATAAATCGGAAAGATCGTATAAAGAAGTTTTCGCGCACCTGAGGTCGAAAATGAGGCGTTGTTTGGTGTCGCGAATAATAACAGACTTCGAACAAGCGGCGATAAATGCGTATAACGAAATCTTTTCCGATGCAACGGTCAAAGGATGCCTATTTCACTTTGGCCAGGCTGTTTATCGACACGTTCAATGTACAGGGTATCAAACGCGATATGCGAATGACGAAGAATATGAGCAGTTTGTAAAAATGATTATAAGTCTGACGTTCGTCCCGCCAAGAGATGTCCGTGCCGCGTTTAAAAAATTATTGAAAATCGATTACTACAAGACTAATAAGGATGATTTATCAGATCTATGCGAGTACATTAAAAATCAGTGGTTAACCGACGTAGAAATTTGGAACCACTATGAATCCGTAATAAACGGATTATCGCGAACTAACAACTCAATCGAAGCGTGGCACGGACAATTAAAAAAGCGATTACTACGTGCGCGACTTGACTTTTGGAAGTTTCTTCAAGCCCTGAAGAAGGAGCAATCGCGAACAGAGGTGACACTGACGCAATTGAATGCAGGACGACCAGTCCAAAAAAAGAAGCGCAAGTACGAAATTCGGAATGAAACCATCGACAAGATGGTATCGAAATACGACAAAAAATCAGTCATTGATTACCTTAAAGGTCTAGCGACGCACGTCGTAATCGTTTCGTAAGCGTTTTTAAGCAGTATTTGTAAGCCACATTTATAAGACATATATACATTTGTAACACATTTATAATAAATTTGTGTTATATAAAATTGTGTTAAAAGTGTAATATATTTTCAATAAAACTGCAATACACTTGCAATAAAAATGTGTGATATTTCTGAGATGTGATATTTTTTTTGTTGTATTTATACGTGTGATATTTACGTATATGTGATATTTTGGTATGCGATATTTAAAAATGTGATGTATAGGTCGGACACCATCTAATGTAGGGGCTTCAAAATTTGTTCTTGATGGGCCACAAATACAATTCTACATAATCAAGTGGGCCAAAATCCAAATATTTCTATTTGTGTTTATCTACCTGATGAAGCCACAGTCTGGTAAAACAATTGTTGTAGTACAATAAATATAATTTTGAAACCTAAACAAATTGAGTGTTTTATTAAAGTGCTAAATATTTATGTAGGCATTTTCAAAACTGTAATAGAAATCTGCAAAATTTAACTGTTGGACTTGAGTTAGATCATGAAAGTCGCGGATCCATAGTTTGGAAACACCAGGGGTCTAACCAATTTTGAAACTTTTGGATATAGTCCAATTCGTGAATATAGTTCAACTCTTTTTAAGCACGAATACGCTGTATCTGGACTATTAACAACTCTAGAGTGTTCCATACCACACACTTCAAAAGCTTCAGTGTTTTAGATATGGGCAATTCCATGTCAAATCATCACACTTGCAGTTTTAGATTTTTTAGAAATTTTGTCCACGTATTGCCTTTAATTATATAGAAAATGAAAAATATCTAATTTTTGGATTAAATGTCAAACCGTTTTCAAGATATACGCATTTAAATTTCAGAAAAATGGGTTAAATGAACAAAATTTAAAAAAAATCGGAGATGGATTCATATAGTCTATGAATTAAACCATTTAGAAGGATGGATAATCTAAATCTATGAAGTTTCTATATTAGTTTAGACCAGTGTTTCTCAACGGAGTTAGTATCGACCCCCTGAGGGTCGATGAAGTTTGGTGTTCAGGGGGTCGATTGGGGGTCAATGATCGTCAAGGTGTAGAAAACCAAATATAACAACATGAAAACCGACATTATCGAAACTAATTTCAATTTCAATTTCAATTTCAATTTATTTAGGTTAAAAGCATAGCTGTACACACGTCAAAAAGCTGTACACACGTCAAAAAGCTGTACACACGTCAAAAATTAATGCAACTAAAATATTGATTATTATTATTAAATATAATCGAGTGTTATGAATTATTTTAAATTTAAAGATTATGTAGAGTACGAATGATATTAAGTAATTTTGAACCAAATATTTCTTTAATATTATCTAAGCAATCTTCTCATTAACAAATGTTTCTTGTGTCAAGTGTCGTTGTTGTTCAAATGTCGGTTGGCGCCGACTAGTGTCAACTGTCATAGTTAGTTGAAATATCGGCTAGCGCTGACTTATGTCAAGTATCATTATTGTTACAATGTCGGTTAGCGCCGACTAATATCTGCTGTCTCGGTGAACTTATGTCTAAGTCGATAAATATCAAAAATGACACATCAAATTTCAAAATTATTTAAAATGTCAAAATTGTCTAAGATTTCGAAAAGTCATAAAAAGTCAACAACTCTTAAAAAATGCGACAACTGTAAAAAAAAGTTTTTAAAGTTTTTAATAATTTCAATTTTAATTGATGCGCATATTACATTATTTTTTTTTTGAAATGAGAAGAATATTTTGAACTTTAGAATAAATCAGTGTTGTATACGCATGGCGCATGAAGTAAAATTTCGAGTTGAGAAAAGCCAGAATTTGGATTTGGACGCTGCGCGTCCAAACCCAAATTCTTCGGGCTTTTCTCAACTCGAAATTTTACTTCATGCTTAACCTGGGATTTAAAAACACTCGTTCGACAATTGTCAATAGCTTATTTTGTGTTTTTATCTCGATGCACTTATGTCTAAGTCGAGACATGTCAAAAATGACATTAAATGTCAAAATTGTCAAAGATTTCGAAAAACGATGAAATGTCAACAACCCTTTAAAAATGCTACAATTGTTAAAAAAAGTGTTTAAAAATTTTAATTGTTTCGATTTTAATTGATGTGCATATCATTATTTTTTATAAAAAGAGAAGAATATTTCAAGCTAGAATAAATCAGTGTTGTTTACGCGTGGCGCATGAAGTAAAATGTCGAGTTGAGAAAAACCAGAATTCTTCGGGATTTTCTCAACTCGAAATTTTACTTCTTGCTTAACCTGGGAATGAAAATTGTTCGACAATAGCTTATTTTATGTTATTCTGTTATATACAAAAAATGCGATATTAAGAAAAGTCGTGAACTGGTAAATACTAAGAAAAGCTATGTAATTTGTTAACAATGCAAAAACAAACTATTTCTTTCCAATTAAAATTGAAATTATTAATTTTTATAAAAATCGATAAATATCTTGTAAATTCGCGAAAACCGTCAACATTTTAAAAATCAAAATCTTGAAAATGTATGTAAAACGTCCTAGAATTTGAAAATCAACAAAAAAATTGTATTACATGCGTAAACTAAAATCACACCGCGCCTCTCCGGAGGCTTTTTTTATCATTTACCCGAAACTCACAAGCCGGAGGAAGAAGCGCCATGAGTGTTCGTCTAATTGTCGTTGAAACCGCATCGTAAAAACCGCTTTTGTCACCCCGCTTCTGTTAAACCGCTTTTGTTACACCGCTTTAGTTACAATGCTTTAGTTACACCGCTTTACAGAGCTGGGATGAATCCTCAAAAACATGATTCGAATCACGAATCCGAATCACCTAATATGATTCGAATCACGAATACTCGAATAAAGGATTCGTAAGTGGAAAATATGATTCGAATCAAAGATTCGAATCCTCATTTTTGAATCACGGATACAAATCCTTTAAAAATAAATTTGAATCTATTATTTGCAACCAGTAATATTTTATTCCATCAGTTTCTATTAACAAACATGTTAATTTATTTATTTCATTTATTTACGGAATCTCCTTTTACATAAATTTATAATATTAGTATATTTATATATACAGAGTGGATAACAGAATAATAACAATTGTATTAGACATGTTCATGTTCCTCTTACTTTACGCGAGTTAAAATGATAATAATAAAAAATACTAAAGAGTGAATACATTATTTAGAGATAAAATCAACAAATCGGTACAAAGAAAAATACATAAACAACTAATAAATTGTACAAATAACATATTGAAATTAATATCAGTAATTGATGAGCAAAATATCACAGTAAAGACTAAATTGTATAATATAATATCGAATTAAAATTATATGAGTTCACAAACTAAGTAATTAAAATTAAGATAAAACATTATTAACAATAGCGGATAAATTGATTCGTTTCAAATTAGCCTTAAATGTTGAAAATGAAGAATGATGTAATAAAAAATGATTGTTATTGTTTAATTCGTTACAGTAACTCATCATTCTGCATATTGGATTAAATTTTGCGTAATTAACTGCATGATAGCGCAAATAAAATAAAAATTTCGATCTATTGGGACCTCTAGCAGGCACATAAAAGTCTAATTGTTTTAATAAGCAGTCTATCTCGCCGTGTATAAGCTTAAATAGAAAACACAAATCATTTATTATTCTTCTATTTTCCAATGAGCTGAGACACAACATATTATGCATAGTACTATTGCTGAATTGGTATCTAGTGTTGCCCAGCCTAGCAGAAACTAAGCGCAAAAAGCGACTCTGTACTTTCTCCAGCTCTGCTGAAAGTACCCTCGTATGAGGAGACCAAACGACAGATGCGTATTCCAAGTGAGGTCTGACCAAAGAAGTATATAATTTAAGTAAAACGGAAACATCAAAATCTTTCGAAAAGCGTCCAATAAAACCAAGGACTCCCAGTGCTTTGTTAGATATGCGTTTAATATGATGGCTAAAGTTTAAATTATAATTAAATATGACACCCAGGTCCTTGATGTTATCAACGCAAAGCAATGCATGATTACATATCGCATAATTAAATTCCATTCTGTTACGGCGATAAAATAAAATTGAGTTGCATTTTTGTAAGTTAAAAAATAATTTGTTAGTTTCACACCACGTGGACAAACTATTCAGATCCAACTGTAATTTGTGTTGGTCATACAGGCATTTAATAGATTTAAACAATTTCAAGTCATCGGAAAATAGAAGATAATTACTATATTTAATATACTGGCCAATATCATTAATAAATAGTACAAATAATACTGGTCCGCAATGGGAGCCCTGTGGGACCCCAGAAGTAACACTAATTTCTGTAGATATTGTATTACCTATCTTGACTACCTGTTTTCTATCTGTTAAGTAGCTTATTAACCATTTAAAAATAGTGCCCCCAAAACCGAGAGACGCTAATTTATGTAACAAAATTCGATGATTAACACGGTCGAAAGCCTTAGAGAAGTCCGTATAAATAGCATCAACCTGACAGCCCTTCTCTAAAGCATTCGACAGGTATGTATGGTAGAAAGTAAGATTTGATACAGTTGATCTATTCTTCATAAAACCGTGCTGTTGATCAACTATTATATTTTTACAGTTCCACACTATTTGTTGCGAAACTAACAGATCTAATATTTTTGGTATTGTGGATTGCAAAGCTACTCCTCGATAATTTTCAATATTCTCTTTTCTGCCACTTTTAAAAATTGGTGTCAAGTACCTACTTTTCCAACTTTGAGGGATAATACTGGAAGATAAAGATAGATTAAACAAATCAAGAACTGGTTTAGCTAGAGTATATTTACACTTTTCCAGAAAATAGGCTGGAATCCCATCAGGGCCTGCGCTGCATGATTTATCCAGATTAGACAATGAGTTAAAGACGTCAGTAAGAGTAACATTTACATTGCAAAAATTTATTATTGTCTGATTTTCAAAAGTGGGTACCACAAACTGATCATCAATTGTATACGCCGCTGAAAAATATTCAGCAAATAATTGTACTGAATCATTAATTGAGTTTGCAAATTTATCTCGTAAATATAAGTTTTTCGGAAGACTAGATGAGTTACGGCACTGATTTACGTGTTTCCAAAAAGACTTAGGATTAATTTACCGACTAAATATCTGATTATATAATGATTTTAATTAATGATGATATATCTGTTATTTACCTTCATTTTGAATCTGTGTTTTATACGCCTGGCGCATGAAGTAAAATTTCGAGTTTAGAAAAGCCCCGTGAAAATTTGTCTCGGGTCGCTGCGCGACCCTCGACAAATTTTCTACGCGGGGCTTTTCTAAACTCGAAATTTTACTTCATGCTTAGTCTGGGAGTGGACAACACTCGTTCTTAGAAGTTTCAAATTGAAGGATTACTCTAGATTACTAAGTTTATTACCAATTTACAAAGGCTACAGCTCGAAGGACCAATCATGGTCTTCGGAGACCGAAGGACTACAGCGAATCGAAGTTTATTTACAAGAAAACAACGAATATCTGAAGGTTTACAGCATGGATAGGAAAGAAAACATCAAATTTTGAAAAAATATCGAAGTTGGGTTGGTTTTCAGTGCGTTTTTAACTTCACTTTAAATCAGTGTTTTATACGCGTGGCGCATGAAGTAAAATTTCGAGTTTAGAAAAGCCCCGTGAAAATTTGTCTCGGGTCGCTGCGCGACCCTCGACAAATTTTCTACGCGGGGCTTTTCTAAACTCGAAATTTTACTTCATGCTTAGTCTGGAAGTGGACCGTCAAGATTTTCTACATGTCGAGATTTTTGATATTTCTAGATTTATGTCGGTTTATTCACAGTTTGTTATTGTATTAAATGCAACTTCAATATTAAATAAATACGGTTTTTTTAGGAATAGAATATTCACCCATTAAGAGCCGAACAAATTATAAAGTTAACTCTAAAAGTTAATTTTAGGTAAAATTTTGCATCTTTTTCTATGATTTCAATGAATGATTTATTATATTACATACGTCGATTTTTCAAAAGAGTTAAATTTAAAATTCAAACAAGTGTTGTCCAATCCCAGACTAAGCATGAAGTAAAATTTCGAGTTTAGAAAAGCCCCGCGTAGAAAATTTGTCGAGGGTCGCGCAGCGACCCGAGACAAATTTTCACGGGGCTTTTCTAAACTCGAAATTTTACTTCATGCGCCACGCGTATAAAACACTGATTTAAAGTGAAGTTAAAAATGCACTGAAAACCAACCCAACTTCGATATTTTTTTCAAAATTAGATGTTTTCTTTCCTATCCACGCTGTAAACCTTCAGATATTCGTTGTTTTCTTGTAAAAAAACTTCGATTCCCTGTAGTCCTTCGTTCTGCGAAGACCATGGTTGGTCCTTTGAGATGTAGCCTTTGTAAAACGGCAATAAACTTAGTAATCTAGAGTAATCCTTCAATTTGAAACTTCTAAGAATGAGTGTTGTCCACTCCCAGACTAAGCATGAAGTAAAATTTCGAGTTTAGAAAAGCCCCGCGTAGAAAATTTGTCGAGGGTCGCGCAGCGACCCGAGACAAATTTTCACGGGGCTTTTCTAAACTCGAAATTTTACTTCATGCGCCACGCGTATAAAACACTGATTTCAAGTGAAGTTAAAAATATACTATTAACGTTGGATATTTTTCATGGTTAAGTAACCAAATATGCATTCACAAATATTTGAATTATTCGAAAATTTTAATATTGATATTCAAATATGAATAATTTAGTGATTTAAATATTCATATTAGAATATTTAACTGTTTGAATTAATCGACATCGACTCCAAGCCTTAATAGCGACGATTCGAATTATTTAGCAGGATTTGAATCCATGTATCAGGATTCGAATTTTATAAGGATTCGATTCCTATTATAAGGATTCGAATCCTTTTATAACAATTCGAATCCTTTTATAAGGATTTGAATCCTTTTATAAGAATTCGAATCCTTTTATAAGGATTCGAATCATCTACGTTTGGATTCGAATACGAATCCTTTTAAAAAAATGTAACGAATCCGGATCACGAATCCGTTTTCACTAAAGTATTCGAATACCTCTTTTGAATCCTCTAAAAGGATTCGAATGCGGGAATCGAATCCTGAATGATTCGAATCCTGCCCAGCTCTGCCGCTTTAGTTACACCGCGTTAGTTACATCGCCTCGAGATACGATCTACCCTATAACGTATCTCGCGGCGATGTAACTAACGCGGTGTAACTAAAGTTGGATTGTTGCCGCCGGCTTTGGTGTTTGTGCATCACTTCCGGGAGCCACGTGTTGGAGTGGATTAATAGCCGCATTTGGACCAACGGTGAGTTTCCTATTTAAACAAATTCCCTCTATCTCGTCGTATCTATCACTTAGCGCCGTAGATCATACCCGTTAGGGTTAGTTAAATAACAAATATACAGTCCACTCGAATTCGTTGGCTACGGGCTTATCACCCCCAAACAGAAGAAAACTCGCTTGAACCAGCCGTTTTATTTGGAAACACATAAAACTGACTACGCTTTCCAAAATTCAGCTACTCCACTAATGTCATTGGCGAATGCAAATTGCATTCTTCCCAGTATAGACTTATATAGTGGATCTTTGAATAGTTTTAAATATCGATTGAATACCAAATTTCAAATCTAATACTAATCGTACTGCTTGGACGTCAATTTTTAAAATTTTCATTTTGTATATAACTTAACTCTACTTTAACATATCGCATACTTTTGTTATTATTATGTAAAAAGGTGTTATACCGTTTAATAAATAAATAATAATAAAACAATAATAAAGATTTATACTTCAATTTTTTTTAAATCAAAATTAGTTTTTGTTAATGAAATTGACAAAAATTATTTGCGTTAAAGAAAGATAATCAAAATCATCAAAAAGTACAAACAATAAAATATAGTGAATATTGTAATTTGAAATGATGTGCCAAAAATTTAAACCTGCTAGATATTCGTATGTATAGAAAAGGTTAGTCAACATTAGGGGGTCGATGATAGAAAAAGGCTAGGAAATTCTGGTTTAGACCATTTTGGAGTATATAAAGTATTCTAGCCTAGACAATTTTGCAATATCAGTACAATTTACAGAGTATGAATGCAGAGGTGTATACTTAAAAGAAAAATTCTCTGTACAGATTAGGTGTACGAAAAACTATATTTAAATCAACTCCACGAAATAACCATTGAAACCCTAGATAAGTGAAAATAGGGATTTTTCCCTAATGGCTTACATAAGAAGAAACGGTTCCGAGCAAGAAGTATTCGACGTTAATCCTCGAAAGCAGCGCGTCTTCGTAACGAACCCTAGGAAAAAGATTCATCCCCCGCCCGGTTTTATGAAAAGGTCGCTCCACTCGAAAACACCCCGGGAACGGCTCTTTATTAAGCAGTTTATTCCGTGATGATTGTAATAAGGTTTTATGGCCCACGTGCTGTAAAACGCACGGGGCCCAATTTCGCACAGAGAGGCATTGAGAGAGGTAAGGGGGTTCTAGGGATATATCTATTGGAAAAATGGGATTTTATAATTATTTATCTGAGGGTTCAACGTTTTCCTGAAAGTGGGGGGCGTTAAATTTTTATTGCGGTGCAGTGGCGGCGTCTTGAATAATGAGGCAGCGTAAAACGTGCCCTCAAGGTTTTAAAATTTAAAGCTCGCCCCGCGCCCATCTGGCACCCCATAAATAAATGGCGACCGTCTCGGAGTCACTGAATTACTTATGAACAGGTGGATGAGTTCAGAGTTTTCGCTATAAACTGAAAATTGATTTTTTTGTTCTTGTCTGAAGTATTTTTTGAATATACACTTGAAATAATCTTTTATGCAACAACACATT
Source organism: Philonthus cognatus (assembly GCA_932526585.2). NCBI lineage: Eukaryota > Metazoa > Arthropoda > Insecta > Coleoptera > Staphylinidae > Philonthus > Philonthus cognatus. The sequence continues at coordinate 47,023,916 of OW052247.1, read as the reverse complement.
ATGTTTATTACTGTTATGATATTATTAAGATAGGTTGGGTTATATAACTATTTTTCTAATATGATCAAATCGGATCCGTGATTCTAATTTTGTATTTGCTGAGGATCCGTTCTAGATCCTCAACAAATACAGGATTAGAATCACGGATCCGGATCACCTAATATGATTGAAACACGAATTCTAGAATAAATGATGCGTAAGTAAAAAATATGATTCGAATCAAAGATTCGATTCCTGTTTCGGAATCATGGATGCAAATACTTTAAAAATATGTTTGAATTTATTATTTTATTTAAGAACACATTAACTGGCAGACAGACACACGGACATTTTTCAGAAAATACGTTTTTTTGACTCAGGGAGTTCCAAAACGTGACGATTTATCGAAATCTCGAGGTAAGGTACGATTCAAGAGAGGTGTCCTGGTTTGTAGTGCTTTCTGCATCAATATATGTAATATGAAAATAGTTTGATGTCATCAGATTACGTGTGTGAAAAGAAACAGAAAACTTCATAATATGTCTGCTATGGTTTTTAGATGGAACATGCGAAAACGTATGTTCCGGTATGCAGCTTTAAATTTTTAAGGTTAAACGTCACATTTTGACAATGTCTTCGTAAACTAAATCTGCAAAAAGCCAGCCACAAATTATTTTATTTACTCTGCACAATCGTTTTAAATGTGAGTTTAAGTGGTATAATTCCAATTTCCACATCTACTAAATAGTTCAGGTATTTACAGAAATAAATAATGCATCTATGTTGATTTTGTGTAAGCTAAAACGAAAATATTAGTTGAATCGAATGCACATTCAGTAGATTTGGCAAATAGTCATCGGATTAATCTGTTAATCCAGGGAATTTTTCTTTTAGGTATACCCTTTTTTCTTAAAGAGTTCAATTTGTAGCTTAAAATGAGTATTTTCCACTCCCAGACTAAGCATGAAGTAAAATTTCGAGTTTAGAAAAGCCTGAAAATTTGGTTTGGTCGCGTAGCGCGAAGCGCGGAGCGGCCAAACCAAATTTTCAGGCTTTTCTAAACTCGAAATTTTACTTCATGCGCCACGCGTGTTTAACACTGAAAGCACTGATATATTGCGAACGATTAAACTTCGCTTGAAATCAGTGTCTTATACGCGTGGCGCATGAAGTAAAATTTCGAGTTTAGAAAAGTCTGAAAATTTGGTTTGGTCGCTCCGCGCTTCGCGCTACGCGACCAAACCAAATTTTCAGGCTTTTCTAAACTCGAAATTTTACTTCATGCTTAACCTGGGAGTGGAAAACACTCGTTTAAACTTCAAATTGACGTCTTTTAAGAAAACAACGAATATTTAAAAATCTACAACACGTAATTGGGATATGTACACTCAAAAGAAAAATATCACAATAAATTATGATTTAAAGCTTTTCTTAAAGAAAGAAAACTAATATACTCGCGACTAGAGATGCACCGAATATTCGGCAACTATTCGGTATTCGGTATATTCGGCACGTTTTTCACTATTCGGCCGAATACCGAATAGTTGGCGTCACTATTCGGCATTTGCCGAATAGTGACGCGTTATTTATTTTTCTAATTATACAATTTAAAAGGTAAAAATCATTTAAATCATTTAAAACAAATTTGGCAAAAGAAAACAAACTCGTGTATTATTTATTAATAAATTATACAATTTAAAAGGTAAAAAAGAATCATTTAAAACAAATTTGGCAAAAGAAAACAAACTCGTGTATAATTATTAATAATAATGAAATATATAAACTTATAAATGATAATATTATTCTTATTTTTAATACATCTATTATAAATCAAATATTATATTCAAAATTTATTAGTGGTAAATTGTGGTGCAGAAATACTAGTTTTTCTGCATTTGATGGCAATAGTCGGTTTCTTTTATCTTCATATACGTTCCCAGCTTCTGAGAAAAGTCTTTCACTATAAACACTGCTCGCGGAAGCAGACAGATAAATGGCAGCAAATTGTGTTAAATATGGGTATTGATTTCGATTGGATGCCCACCAAGTATAAGGATTGTCATTTCTTGCTATGCGTGCAGTTTCCAAATAACTGTCAAGTTCAGTTGCAATATTGTTTCCCTTTTTAGGAGATTCACTATTATTTTGCTGTGCTGCGATCTTCTCCACTTCATTATAGCAGTCCCAAAAACTTAAATGAGTGTCAGACTCAAGGCTAGATTTGTTATCAGTCCTAATATTATTTTTATTCGCAGGTGTCACAGCGTCAATATCAGTATCGCTGTCAGTACTTGATTCGTCACAACTGTTTTTTAAAGCTTCTAGCATTATTAACTGCCGCGCCTTTTCAGCTTGATTCTGGCCCATGAAAAAACTCGTCTTAAACCTTGGATCGAGTAGAGTAGACAGCAAATACAACTTTTCTGTTTTGAGCTTGGCGAAGCGGTTTTCCAGCTCCGCTTTAATAGCAAGTCTTGTACTCTGCAATTTGTTGGTGGCCCGTGCAGTTTCTTCTTTATTTACATAGCACATAAGCGTTTCTACATGTGGTATGGTCTCTGACACACAGGATAAGCCTAAACTTATGATTTTTGTGATCTCCTCAAACGGTTGTAACAGTCTCAATATCTGTTGTAGAAGCTCCCATTGCGATGAAGACAAATTGGGAATATTTGAATTATCCGTTAGATACAATGAAATAGAACGCTTTTGCTCGAGTCTTGCTAACATATAATAGCTTGAGTTCCAGCGCGTGATAACATCTTGAACCAACTTATGTTGCGGAAGGCTTAACTCTCGTTGAATAGTTTGCAGATTTTCTTGCGCTGAATTCGAGTGATTAAAATGGGTTACGATTCTTCTTCCTGCACTAATCGTTTCAGTAACTTCACTCTGGATTTTTAATGAATTTACGATAACTAGTTGGAGTGTGTGTATGAAGCAGGTAATAGATCCATATCCGGTATCTCTCACACCTTTAACCATATTGGCACCATTATCATGTATAACAGCATGTATTTTGGATCGTGGAATATCCCACATAGATGAAATTTCCATCAAAGCAGAGGCAATATTTTCTCCAGTATGTGGTCCTGCGAAATGCTTCATGTTGAGAACTGCATGGTTTAATTCAAACTGATCATTGAGCCAATGGCCCGTAAAACTCAAAAAACTGGCGCCAGTATGGGTACACGTCCACATATCAGATGTAATCGATATTGCATAAGTTCTTGTTATGTTATTTTTAATTTTATCAACAGTTTTTTTGAGTTCCAGCGCGTGATAACATCTTGAACCAACTTATGTTGCGGAAGGCTTAACTCTCGTTGAATAGTTTGCAGATTTTCTTGCGCTGAATTCGAGTGATTAAAATGGGTTACGATTCTTCTTCCTGCACTAATCGTTTCAGTAACTTCACTCTGGATTTTTAATGAATTTACGATAACTAGTTGGAGTGTGTGTATGAAGCAGGAAATAGATCCATTATGTTTTCAATAAAGTATGTTCTGCTAGGTATGTTATACCGAGGTAGAGCCTTCTTCATCAATCTCATAAATCCTAGTCTCTCAACCATAGCTATAGCTTCGTTATCTACTGCTATCATTTCCCCTATTAAGTAGTGGTATTCTTTGGCCCTCACATCATTTATGTCCCACAATTTGGACTTCTCTAGGCATTCTGATAAACATGGTTGCTTAAACTTTAAAAGTTTTTGATTGGTTGCTACAGCAACTGATGAGCATTCTTGTAGTTTTAGAAAGTCGTGGTTATGTTTATTTCTTACGTGATTAATCAATCCAGTTGCTGTGGCTTTTCTACCTTCTCCTCCACGCGAAATATTTACATCGCACAATCTACACCGGACCAGCCTAGTACTCTCCGTGCACTCCACAAAATACTTCCATACAGGCGATTTGTTACACTTTGCAGAAGACATTGCGTAATATTATACAACGAAACAACACGCGGTGAATGGCGAGTGCGGTGTCTGACTGTAACACCGAGCGGAAGACTGACTAAAATGCCGAGCGCAACGCGACGGTTAACGCCACGTGGCCACTTCGCTGATCTGCCGAATAGTTGCCGAATATTCGGTATTCGGCACGTTAAATCCGCCGAATATTAGATATTCGGTTATTCGGCAAAACCGATATTCGGTGCATCTCTACTCGCGACCTAAACAGTATGACATCGTCATGTAAAGTCAAAATTTGACACAACTAGGAAAAGTCGTTGCAGATACAACTGTCGACAATCTCTCTAAAAAATTTGAATCACACATTCCACATCAATGAGTCATAGGACATCTCTCCCGAATTCCACTATATGCATCCAATCCTTTGTATTTAGAACACGATTAGTTTGAACCGTAATTTCCATTTTAAGAAAATAAATCACCCAAGAAAGGCAATTTTTCATATCTCGAAGGAAGCAAAAAAGATCTGGCCGGGCAATTTCTGAGTGTGCAAGTGTACGTGGTTCACGCAAAAAGCAAATACATAACCGGGTTTATTCTGGCGTGTGAGTGGGCGAGGGCGAGAAGTGGGTCATTCATTACTGAGCACGTTTTAAAAAAAAAATCGGAATCAAGGGGGATGTTTTTGCCGGCTCAGCACGCACGCACCCTTACGCATATCGATCACCCGGCCAGAAAGCAGAAACGCCGGCATATAGCAGGAAACGTCTACTGACTCTACTGGACCTCACTTGTTACCAGCAACAACAATGCCATGACAGACCGCAGTTATTTGTTTATGTCTGGTGTGTGTGTGTGTGTGTGGGCGGATACACGATTATTCAATTTGTTTGAAAGGGGATTAACAACCGCATATGGGTCAAATAAACAGCGATGGGATCATAGAAATGTAAACAATTGGGTTGGAAATATTATATTACATATAGATGAATAGACTAGGTATTATTTTATTGGAATAACTAGAATGTGATTATTTAATTCCTTGATATGCCAAATACTCGTATATGCATACAAACGACAGTATTTTTATAGGTTACAACAAAATATAATATGGGGGAAAGTCAGTAATTAGGTCACAAAAGGATATTATAGTGGAATTCGGGAGAGATGTCCTATGACTCATTGATGTGGAATGTGTGGTTCAAATTTTAAAGAGAGTATGTCGACAGTTGCATCTGCAACGATTTTTCCTAGTTGTGTCAAATTTTGACGTTACACGACAATGTCTTACTGTTTAGGTCGCGAGTATATTAGTGTTCTTTCTTTTAGAAAAGCTTTAAATCATAATTTCTTGTGAATTTTATTTTTTGAGTAAACACTTCCCAATTTCGTGTTGTTGATTTTTAAATATTCGTTGTTTTCTTAAAAGAGATCAATTTGAAGTTTTAACAAGTGTTTTCCACTCCCAGGTTAAGCATGAAGTAAAATTTCGAGTTTAGAAAAGCGTGAAAATTTGGTTTGGTCGCGTAGCGCGAAGCGCGGAGCGACCAGACCAAATTTTCACGCTTTTCTAAACTCGAAATTTTACTTCATGCGCCACGCGTACAAGACATTGATTTCAAGCGAAGTTTACTCGTTCACAATATTTCAGTGCTTTCAGTGTTTAATACGCGTGGCGCATGAAGTAAAATTTCGAGTTTAGAAAAGCCTGAAAATTTGGTTTGGCCGCTCCGCGCTTCGCGCTACGCGACCAAACCAAATTTTCAGGCTTTTCTAAACTCGAAATTTTACTTCATGCTCAGCCTGGGAGTGGAAAACACTCGTTTTAAGCTTAAAATTGAAATCTTTAAAAAAAGCATATGCACATGTATACCTAATAGAAAATTCCCTGTATGTTGTAGATTTTTAAATATTCGTTGTTTTCTAAAAAGAGGTCAATTTGAAGTTTAAACGAGTGTTTTCCACTCCCAAGTTAAGCATGAAGTAAAATTTCGAGTTTAGAAAAGCGTGAAAATTTGGTTTGGTCGCGTAGCGCGAAGCGCGGAGCGACCAAACCACATTTTCACGCTTTTCTAAACTCGAAATTTTACTTCATGCGCCACGCGTATAAAACATTGATTTCAAGCGGTTTACTCGTTCACAATATTTCAGTGCTTTCAGTGTTTAATACGCGTGGCGCATGAAGTAAAATTTCGAGTTTAGAAAAGCCTGAAAATTTGGTTTGGCCGCTCCGCGCTTCGCGCTATGCGACCAAACCAAATTTTCACGCTTTTCTAAACTCGAAATTTTACTTCATGCGCCACGCGTATAAAACATTGATTTCAAGCGGTTTACTCGTTCACAATATTTCAGTGCTTTCAGTGTTTAATACGCGTGGCGCATGAAGTAAAATTTCGAGTTTAGAAAACCCTGAAAATTTGGTTTGGCCGTTCCGCGCTTCGCGCTACGCGACCAAACCAAATTTTCAGGCTTTTCTAAACTCGAAATTTTACTTCATGCGCCACGCGTATAAGACATTGGTTTCAAGCGAAGTTTTCACGCTCACAATATTTCAGTGCTTTCAGTGTTTAATACGCGTGGCGCATGAAGTAAAATTTCGAGTTTAGAAAAGCCTGAACATTTGGTTTGGCCGCTCCGCGCTTCGCGCTACGCGACCAAACCAAATTTACAGGCTTTTCTAAACTCGAAATTTTACTTCATGCTTAGTCTGGGAGTGGAAAACACTCGTTTTAAGCTTCAAATTAAACTCTAATTTGACGTCCAGTAAATATGGAACACCCTGTGTATGTGAATATAATTTTATGTCATGAATAAAATTATTTCTTGCAACTTTTATTTGAAACATTTTGTCGTATTTTTAATATTAAGTGAGTTATACTCGTAGAACTTTCCGTCCACGCTGAAACATCCTGTATAATAACGATAACGGAAATGTATTATTTACGAAAAATATAAATATTTTGATAAGTTTTTCTAATATTTTCGCAAATTTTAAAACTTATGACGAATATTCGAGGTCTTCCAAAACACCCTTTATGTTTTGGAAGACCACAAATAGTCGTCATAAGTTTTAAAATTTGCGAAAATATTAGAAAAACTCATGAAAGGCGGTAAAATATCGAAAATTAACGACAATCTTGGAAACTCCTGACAAGCGTCATTATTTTTAAAATATTTGACGCTTCTCAGAAATTTCGAAGATTGTCGTTAATTTTCAACATTTTCAAAAATCTAAACGAGTGTTTTCCACTCCTAGACTAAGAATGAAGTAAAATTTCGAGTTGAGAAAAGCCCTAAGAATTTGGATTTGGTCCAAATCCAAATTCGGGCTTTTCTCAACTCGAAATTTTACTTCATGCGACACGCGTACAAAACACCGATTTCAAGCAAAGATATTGGCATTTCAAACTGAGAAATATCACGGAAATGTATTAAATTTACGAAAAATATCAATATTTTAATAACTAACGGGTGTTTTGAAAATCCACGAATAATCTTCAGGATTTTTAAAATTTGCGAAAATATTAAAAATTGACGACAATCTTGGATGTTCCTGAAAAGCGTGAAAATTTTTAAATCTTTAAAAATTCAATTTCACGAAAACTGTAAAGATTTGTAAAATCAAGAAAAGTTTTGAAAATTTATAAAAGTTTTGGAAATTCACGAAAAATTGTCACCATTTTTAAATTTAACTAAAATTGTGAAAAATTCATGAAAACCGTCGAAATTTTTAAATGTAACTAGAATTTAGGAAATTAACGAAAATTATTAAGATTTAAAAATAGATGATGAAAAGTCACGAAAAAAATAAAAATCTTAAAAACTCATGAAAAATATCTAAACGTTTAAATTTAATGAAAATTAAGGGAATTTACGTAAACTGCCAAGATTTAAAAAATCAACACAAATTCATAAAATAAAAACTATTTTTTAAAAATTATGAAAAGTATCAAAATATTTAATTTATCGAAAATTAAGGGAATTTACAAAAACGACCAAGATTTAAAAAAATCAACGAAAATTTATAAAATAAAAGTTGATGAAAATCTTAAAAATTCATGTAAGGTATCAAAATGTTTAAATTTAACAAAAATTAAGGGAATTTACGAAACTGCTAAGATTTTTAAAAATCAACTAAAATATATAAAATAAAAATTGACAAAAATCTTAAAAATTCATGTAAAGTATCAAAATGTTTAAATTTAACAAAAATTAAGGGAATTTACGAAAACTGCTAAGATTTTAAAAAATCAACTAAAATATATAAAATTCAAATGGACGAAAATCTTAAAAATAACGAAAATTCATAAAACGTGTAAAATATTTCAAAATTATAGAAAATATTTCAGAAAAACCGTTAGATAGTTGAAAATGAACGAAAATCTTGAAATTTCACGAAAAACTACAATTTTTTTTAAGTTAAAGAATATTTACTAAATTCATAAAAAGTGCCAAGAATTTGATAATTGATTGTATACCTAATCAATTCTAAGAGTGTCTTATGGTTGCGGTTTAGTAGAGTTAGCAGACTGCCCAGCCATTTGCTAGAGTAAGATAGACTTATATTTTTATTTCCAGCATAAAAAAAAGTAAACGTAGTATATCATGGACATTTTTTAACGATTGTTGAGCTAATTGAATGCAGAATGTACGGACACCCTTGAATTTTACGTAGTACAAGTTTTTGTTAACCAAAAAGGAGTAAATAATTGACTCAAAAATAGCAATTTTCAGGATGTTTTTACAAAGTAACTAAATATCTTAATTGTTTTAAATTGGTGACATTAAAATCCACTAAGTTTAAGGATTATTTTGATGTATCATGTAATATTGTCCCATAATCAGAACATGAATGGTGCTGGAACTCGCGACTACCAAAAACGTTGAATTTTACCCATAATAAATCGCAATCTTAATTTTACATACAGGCAATAAGGGCCGTTTATTGAATTGATAAGGTTTGGAAATACAAAAGGCAATAAAAGCCGAAATGCAGATAGTTAATGACAACGACGAACTTTGGATTTCCCAAATATTAAACGCACTTACTACCTGATTATGTATATATAGTTTGTCAAAATGTAATTTCTGTACATTCCTTGATAATGGCTAGAAGCCGAAACTAGTCGGAATAAATAAAATATTTTGTGAAACGAACAAAGTGATTTTTCTTTAAATAATATTCATACTTATATACTTAATAAGTCGCACTAACTGGTGCATATCTTTATTTTTCATAGTATTCATCAATTTGCTACAGTTTACATGAAAAAATTCCCTTAATTTTTGTTAACGAATTTTAGCATATTTTCTTATCTAAGCTGGATTGTGCTGCCACCTAATGAACAATTTGAAAACAGCACACTACTATTTTCAGCTTTCCCACATCAGTTTGCGACCCAATTACTGACTTTCCCTCGTACAAATAAATGTTTCACATTTCCACGTCATGTCACCGGATTTAACGATGACGTCCAATTCCATCACGGCTCGTGCATGATATCGATGTTTTCATTACGGTGTGACGTTAATTTGTGCTTATAAATAAAATAAAAAAGAAAACGTATACATTTCTGGGGGATGAGTTCCAAAATTACGGACTGATTATGGTCGTTATTTTGATGCGGTCCCATAAATTCGGTTTATGTTCCGCGCTCGTTTGTGTACGATAAATAACTGTATTAGTTTCCCTAAATGGCCAGAGCGTATTGCATCTGTGTCGTTTATTTTATTAGTTACATTTATAATATTGCTATAATTAATATTTCAACATCAGGATGTAATGACATAAATACCGGATTAGTATCTTTAGGCATTATGATTACCAAATTAACACATTGTTGTTAATGTGGAACCTAATGATATTTTTATTGGGGTTATATATATCGATAATTATCCGATATATATATATATATATATATATATATATATACACACATATATATATATATACAGGGTGTCCCATTAGTGCGGTCTCGGAAGATATCTCAGCTCTCGTTAAAGATAGAAAAAAAATGTTTTCACAAAATTTGCTTGATTTTAAGAGCTGCATAACCTAAAATTATTTTCAAATATACAGGGTGTCCCATTATTCCATACTTAATACCAACTTTGTTATTTTAAATGGAACACCCTATATATTATTTTTTTATTTGATCCGCCTTTAAATAACCTACACAAAGATATATCATTATTGGCACTTTAGGTTATTTGTTACTTCAGAAAAAAATATTTTTTGAAAATTTTGGCAGTTTTAGTACTTTACTTAAAAATTCACTGTGTCCTTATTTTTTAAGATATCAGTCTGTAATTTTACACACATATGCAGTAAAGAATGCTCTATCCATTGACTATAACACATTATAATATTACTTATAAAACCTAATAAAAAACTACCTTCTAATATTTAATATTTAAAATGTACATAACTTCATTTTCTTAAATGGGACACCCTATATTTCTTTACTTTATCAGATCCGAAATGAAAAATGCTTTATTTTTTGTATACCCTATATTTGACAGAAAAATGTTAATATCTCCAAAACTAATGAAAATAGATAAAGGGTATGATCTACAAGAAATAAAGCATTTTTTATTGCGGATTTGATAAAATAAAAAAATATAGGATGTCCCATTTAAAAAAATGAAGTAATGTACATTTTAAATATTAAATATTCGAGGGTAGTTTTTTACTAGGTTTTATAAGTAATATTAAAATGTGTTATAGTCAATGGATAGAGCATTCTTTACTGCATATGTGTGTAAAATTTCAGACTGGTATCTTAAAAAATACGAACACAGTGAATTTTTAAGTAAAGTACTAAAACTGCCAAAATTTTCAAAAAATATTTTTTTTTTAAGTAACGAATTACCTAAAGTGCCGATAATGATATATCTTTGTGTAGGTTATTTAAAGGCGGATCAAATAAAAAAATAATATATAGGGTGTTCTATTTAAAATAACAAAGTTGGTATTAAGTATGGAATAATGGGACACCCTGTATATTTGAAAATAATTTTAGGTTATGCAGCTCTTAAAATCAAGCAAATTTTGTGAAAACATTTTTTTTCTATCTTTAACGAGAGCTGAGATATCTTCCGAGACCGCACTAATGGGACACCCTGTATATATATATATATATGCAAATTAGAATTAACGACCCACCTATAAGTACCAAATAAGAAATAACAGCGCATTAGATCCGTAAAAATTATGTTATCAAGTAAGTGTGCAAGGAGGACAGAAGACGACGACGATTGTTTCGCTCTTTTTATGAGCTCCTAAGGCCGCCACATCCATCATCCCATACACACTCACTTGAAACGATCGTCGTCGTCTTCTATCCTCCTTGCACACTCACTTGATAAAATAATTTTTACGGACCTAATGCGCTGTTATTTTATATATATATATACACAGGGTGGTGAATTTTTCGATGCTCACCATTGGTATCTCGGAAACGATAAGATACACGGTGTCGCTTAAATTAGAGAAAAGTAGCTTATTTTTATGGCGATTGAGAATCTGAAAAAAAAAGATAATTTTGATAGGTTCCTGATTTATCGTGAAAAACTGAAAATTGTAATTTTAGAAAAAAATTAATCTTCCCTGCCATTGGCGATATTTTCATCAAACTTGGCAACTGTATATTTTTGGACCCTCTGTATCGAATGGCGCCGACAGAAATATTCTAGGTACTCTAGATTTCGAGTTACAATATTCAACTTTTTTTTTTATTTCTTACAGCAGCCATATTAGATTTTAACACTTTTAGGTAGACCCAAAAAATAGCTTTTCAAAATGGTAACACATAACCTCTGATTTCAAAAAACCTCTAGAAATTTAAAAAAGAATGTAAATATTTGCTTAAATCGCGAATGCTTTGAAAAACAATTGGAAGAATAATTAAAGTGACAGTTGGTAGTGCATGTTGTTTTTTTATTGCCGCCATTTTGGATCTTGTCATCCTTAGATAGAAAACAAAATATTTTTTCAAAACATTTTATTAATGCAACTTTAACGAGATAAGTAAAAAAAAAAACACTAGTAAATAATTATAATTATTTAAATTGTTCGAATTGTGCGCCGTTTTGCCTGATGCAAAGATTGGTCCTAAGATTCATTTTATCCACTGCTCTTTGTATTGTTCGCTTCTGAATGGAGTCGAACGCATTTCTGATTTTCAGTCAGAGATGTTCGATATCTTCAGCTTCAGTTGAATAAACAAGATCTTTGACAGTGCCCCACAGAAAATAATCCAAAGGATTTAAGCAGGGCGATCGTGGCGGCCTAGGAACAGGACCAAACGTGCCGAGCCATGAATATGGAAACCGTGCATTTAAATAATCGCCAACAAAGCGGGAGTTGTGAGGCCCAGCTCCATCTTGCTGATACCACTCAAGATTTTGAATTGTGAGTAGTGGTAATTCGTCTAACATATCTTCTAAATTTCTCTGCAAAACATTTAAATATGCAGCACCATTTAAACGTCCATCGAGGAAAAATGGAACAAGAATAGCATTACCTAAAATACCAGCCCATATGTTTAAAGAATATCGGACTTGCGGCCTCGTTTCTCTTATTAAATGAGGATTCGCCGTTGCATAGTAGTGCAGATTTTTTTTATTAAAGCTTCCGGAAAATGTGGATAAACACTCATCGCTCCATAATATTTTTCTTTGAAAATTATTATCGCGCCGCAATTTTTCGCGCTTCAATTGCAAAACTCAAATATTTGAATCACCAGGATGAAGAGTTTGCATCGGTCTGAATTTGTAATTGTGATACTTATGTTTTTTTTAATAATTTTCCTCACATATGAGTCTGCAATACCGCAACCTTAAGATATTCTTCGACTCGAAGTTGTTGGATCAATCATAACCTGAGCCAACGCATTTACTTCGTTCAGATTAATATCTTTGCCCTACGGTGGTCTTCTAAATTTGCCACAAATCGCCAAATTCCTCGAAATCCGTTAAAACCATTAAACGTTATTTTAATGTTGTTGAAACATTAATTAAATGTGTTTGTTCAGTGAGCGGTCATCAGAGAATTCCCCAACAGTTGGCAGTAATATTCCAACTGTTGTTTTTGATGAACGAGCCCATGCAAATTTGACAGTTGGCTGGCGATCAATTTCAGGAATACCCGCCCTACACTCATTCAGCGAAAATTCCGGATGTTTTTAACAAACTAAATAATAAAAATATTTAATTGATGAGGCGGATACATGATGAAACTCCATAATACTATTTGAAATAAAACAACGCAGTTGGGAGGGTTTCACTTTTATTGATAATAAAAGTGAAACCCTCCCAACTGCGTTGTTTTATTTCAAATAAATAATAAAATTATGAGTGTTCAATAGTTGAATTAATTTCCTTTAAATTCAGGTTGGCAGCAGCGACGCATGCGCACCGGGCATAGTTCGCGCAGTGACATTTGTGTAGTGCCGTCTTTTTGAAAATCCGCCCCTATTTTTATCAACTTTCTGTAAGTAAAACTCAATCAAAGCCGAAAATCAACGCGTTATTCACGAATTTCCGCTCATTTTAATATACAAAACACCCCCAGCACTTGCATTTTCACGCTTTAATCCCGCAGGTAAAAACAGCGTTTGTTTTTACCTAGGCCGACATCTTGGAAGATCCTTGTTAATAAATACACATTTTTGTTAGTTAATTCTGCTCGTGGATTAAATATCTCGTTGTTGGCTTGCTCATTACGGAATTCCGTGTGTTTTTCTGTGCGGTTTATAAGTGTGTGTTGTTTTCACAATTTGTTGTGCTGATGCGAAGATTAAAAACATGGTGCTAAAAGAAAATGGCGGACGGTAAATTGGGAAAAGTTACGATTCAGTCGCACGAAATCTGTCATTTAGATAGGGATTTAACATGTGAATTTGACAGTTGGCGGGCGACCGATCGTGCGATCAATTTCAGGAATACCGGCCCTTTTTTTAACAAACTAAATAATGAAATCGCTGAATTATGAGTGTTCAATAATTACATTTATTTTTTTAAACTTTAGGTTGACAGCAGCGACGCATGCGCACCGGGCGTAGTTCACGCATGCGCACCGGGCGAAGTTCACGCATTTGTGTATGTAGTGCCGTGTTTTTGAATATCCGCTCCTATTTTTATCAACTTTCCGTAAGTAAAACTTAATCAAAGCTGAAATCGACCAATATCAACGAGTTATTCACGAATTTTCGCTCAATTTAATATACAATTCACCCCCAGCACTTGCATTTTCACTATTTAATCCCCCAGGTAAAAACAGCGTTTGTTTTTCATGCGACGACATCTTGCAAGATCCTTGTTAATAAATAAGTATTTTTGTTAGGTAATTTTGCTCGTGGATTAAATATCTGGTTGTTGGCTTGTTCTTTAAGAAATTTCGCGAGTTTTTCTATGCGGTTTATAAGTGTGTGTTGTTTTCACAATTTGTTGTGCTGTTGCAAAGATTGAAAACACGGCGCTAAAAGAAAATGGCGGACGGTAAATTGGGAAAGGTGAATCTTCAACAGGATTTCTTCTCGGTTGATTTTGGAACAACGCGGAGAGGCTTTGAACGCGGGTGCGTTCTGTCGACTTCAAAAACGTAAGCGATATTAATCTAATGCTTGTTCTTTATTTTTTTTATATTATTCGTTCTCTCAGTGTTAACACCTTATTTAGAGTAATGTTAAAAAAGGTACTGAGCAAAGAAACATTGCATGACACGTTGCATCAATGTTACCGCGCAACATGAAACGTTGCGTTTTAAGTTGCATGAATTTTGAAAAAACGTTAAATAAACGCTGACTGTCCGCCTGCAGGAACGTTGCATGTTAACGTTTAAAGAAAAATGTTGCTGCACCGTTCACAAAGCAACGCCTATGCAACACGAGCGATTACTCCTAGTTGTATGCAAACCAATACACGAATGTGTGTATGTTAAGTTGCATACGATGAATTCATAGAATGCGTATTGTATACAACCTGATGTGCAGCAATTAAGTGAACGCTATGTTTCTCTCGTAATCTTAATGCAAAATTTATTTCTGGGTTTAAATAGGTAAAAAAATACAACTATATATTGGCAACCAGAAAACAAAAAAAAAACTGTCTTACAAAAAGTAATGTATAGTCTAGGGGGGCAGTACCCCGGTACTTAAGTATCCAGTACCCTTAAACTCTGAAAATATTAAAATATTGTTAATAAGTGCATGAACTTAAATTGAAATCATCGTCTTATAAAAGTAAAGCGTAGCGCATAAAGTAAAATTTCGAGTTTAGTACAGCCTAAAAACCAAATTTTAAGGCTTTTCTAAACTCGAAATTTTACTTTATGCGCCACGCGTCTAAAACACTGAAATATTGTAAAGTTTACAATATGCTATTAAAGCAGTATACTAGAGACAAAGATTTGAATATTTCGAACTTCACTTAAAACCTTCGTTTTTTATGCGTGGCGCATAAAGTAAAATTTCGAGTTTAGACAAGGCTGAACATTTTTAGAAATGTTTAGAGCGTATACTTCGGGATGCCTATACTTAAATAAACGACAAACTCCCTGTAGGTATATGAAATTTAAAGAAATTATAAAATCAGGGATGACGCATCCGACTAAGCAAACACATTTAAGTAATGTTTCATCAACAATAAAACAACGTTTAATGTTGCTACAATGTTGATTTAACGGTATTTGTTTGTTTTTTGTTCGGTGGGATTATTGTAGTATGCAATTATTAAACTCTGCAGCGTTAATTAAATAACACATATTTTATATCAACATAATATTGATATCAAATAATTATATGTGGGTAAAATTAATTAAAATATTTTTTGTGTGTGGATTTAAATTAAATCGTGAATTTAATTATTCTGATAGACATTGTGCTAAGTTCCACAATTTCGCAGCATTATCTTTTTATACGAAGACGATTCATTAATCGTGATAGCAGTATTTCCATTAAGAATGAAATTGAAAAAAGAAAATAGATATGGTCTACAAGAGGAAACGTGGTTGGGAATCCATTAATTCTAATCTCTATCAAGATGACGCGATGAGTGGTACACAGGAAAGTAATTCCGATTCAGAGAATTGCAAAGGTGGTAAGAGGCAAACAGGTTGGCGAACGGCATTGATAAATTATTTAAAAATAAATTACAGTAGTTATATGAAACAATAACATAATCATTTCAAGGATATTCATCAAATCTTAGAGAAAATGTTAAAGATTGGCTACTTTTCTTTAAATATTTACATTACACATATTGTGTTTATTTTAGTAAATAACACATTTGGTTAGGATTTCACTGTTTATTAGTTGACAGTGCAACAATTGATTCGCCACACAGTGGCTTTATCAGGCAGATAAATGATGATGATTTTCTTGTGTTAAGTTGGCTGTCACAGAAATCAAGTCTGATTCAAACTAAATTTGACCAATACTCGCTTCACACCATAATAAAAACTCATCATAAATAAGTATTTTGTGTCTTCTTGAGCAAATTGCGATAACATAGAAAAAGTTGCCTAGGGGTCTCCGATTTTATTATCATGAAACACTCAACATCCATAAAGAAGTGTTTAGTTCAGACAAAAATTGACGCTATTTTCATATTTCACATTACTTGACACTCTAAAAATGAATACTCATAGTAGAACTTTGATTTCAACAATTAGTTGGTTCACTGATTTTTATTTGTACCCCAACTAGTTTTGACCTTAGGTCATTATCAAGAAGATCTCCTTGATAATGACCTAAGGTCAAAACTCGTTGGAGTAAAAAATAAAAATCAGTGAAACAAACCAAGTGTTTTAAATAAAGTTATACAATTAAATATGTTTCTTTACGGGTTAAGTGAGAAATGAATTCATCATATGAATATTTATTCCATCTATTTTTTATTATTTTAAAAATTATTAATAAAAATTCCAACGGTTATATTTTTCTTAACACAATGTACAAAGAAATAACTTATTGTATATTATATAATATACAGAGAGTTTTATGTAACACCGAACATGCTAGAATGTACTCAATGTAAATTTTCTTATGTTCGATATGTACTGGGACGCATCAAAGCATTGAGTACGATGTGATTGGCTACGATTTTTAATAGTAATATAGTCAACCCAATGTACACTCTTTCCGTCAAAAATAAATTAAGTTTGTCAATTATTATATCAATCACAATATGTTGTATTTTGAATATTTTAGTTCAACGGAATGCTTATCAACTTTTGTTATATTTTAAATCAGTAAAATACTAATTAAAGAAGGTAAAAAGATATAAATGCTTCATAAGTAAACACAATTTTTGCAACATTTCGTTGTTTAATTTAAGACATTAAAAATAATTTTACAAACATTTTATCGCTTAGGTTTGTCATACACCAACTAATAATGTTGGAATTTTTAGGACCTAAACTTACATTCTTGTAGAACTCTTATGTGCAGACAATTTTTAAATATTAAATGATTTTGCAATAGTAAGAATTTTATTCGACATAACCTACATTGTTTAATTTCATCTCTTCCAATAATATCGACGGTCTTTTAACTCCTCGCTCATGAAATTTATCTAAATAAACTGTTTTATAATGTTCGATATGGTTGAAATAAATGGTATTAGTCAATCAGAAAATTTTACTGTAAATGATTCATGGACATTTCTGTTTTCTCCATTCTATAAGTTTACCAGAAAAATCTTTTCCTTCTTTGTAAATATTATTGATATGTTCAACTCTCCGTTCTTGGTTTGCGTCTGTTTCAAGTGCTAGAACAGCAAGTATCATTTGCTTGCGATAACTGACAGAGTATATTTATTTTTGAAGGGAAGGTGTAAATTGGGTTGACTATATTACAATTATAAATCGTAGCCAATCACATCGCACTCCATGCTTGAGTACATTTTAGCATGTTCGGTGTTACATAAAACTCTCTGTATTTTCAAGGATATTCATAAAACGATAAAGAACAGGGTTGTTCAAAACACTGTTTTAAAACAGTGTTTTAAACATGTTTAAAAACAGCCGTCGTGTTTTAAACGGTATTGTTTTAAACATGTTTTAAATGTTAAATTTGTTTAAAACATGTTTTAAATGTTACTATTGCCCGAGACTTTTTCTATTATTATTTAAAATTAGTTGAACCATATTTTATACTATTTTATTAACCGTAATTTGTTTACGTTTTCAAATTTTAGTTAAATTGTTGAAGTTATTTAAAAGTACATTATTAAAAATAAAATTTTATCATAATAAAATATCACAATTATGTGTGCATAAATGTGATTTAAAACGTGTTTTAACATGTTCAGTGTTATTAGTAGAACTGCCGTTAATATCATTATAGTTTAATGCGAGGTTATCTCAACCAGACACATACAAACACGATACTAACATTTCGTATTATTAGAACAAAATGCTATTAGTTAGTTTTGAAATAATGATAAAACTAACGTGGCAACATTACATTTTCATGTGTTCTAACTTCAATCAAGTAATAAGAAGGTATGTTATACTGTTTTTCTTATATTTCTGAAAATGTATTTCTTCTAATAAATTATTAGATTGAAATTTACTCCTGACGAGTGTCTCCACTCCCAGACTAAGCATGAAGTAAAATTTCGAGTTTAGAAAAGCCTTAAAATTTGGCTCGGGCGCGTAGCGAAGCGAAGCGACCGAGCCAAATTAGGCTTTTCTAAACTCGAAATTTTACTTCATGCGCCACGCGTATAAAACACTGATCTCAAGTGAAGTTTAAAATATACTTATAAGGTTTGTACATTTATGATTTATTGCATTATTAAATAAATTCTAAATAACACTATTTTGTTATGACAATTGGTATTGTTTCACAAATTAAAACTTTATTCCCACTAGTTTTGATTTGTTAGACTATTTTCATTTTACATTCCTTAGAAAATGGTCTAACAAACCGAAACTAGTCGGAATAAAGTTTTAATTTGTGAAACAATACCAAGTGATTTTTAATTTAAATAACTTTACATATTCTAATATGTTTCACCAATTATTAATTCAAGAAATTAGACAATTGAGGTTATGTACAAGACTTAAACTAGGGCTATTAAATTACTAGTTGTAAACTAACAATAGTAGATTACTAAAACGTTTTATTAATCCGAAAATGTCAATATCATTCTTGGAACTGTGTTAAAGCTGTATGCTAACGTCTATTAATAAGGCTGGTTATGTTTTAAACATATTTTAAACACGATTTTAATTGTTAATGTTTTAAACACTGTTTTAGTGAAAAAAAAACACGTTTTGTAAAGAATAACTGTTTGTTTTAATTAAAATGAAATAAATGATTTTTTAACAACCCTGATAGAGAAGCATGTTTTTTTAAGTTAAGTTTAAGTCAAAGAAGGGCTAAATAGATTTGGTCGTTTTGCTTACCAGTTTTTGTTGTGAAGATGGTACGGACATCTCGTGCAAGGGGATGCCGTTCCTGAGGGTGCAATAGCCTATGTAGCCGCCGGAGTTGCCTGCTTGCTGCAGGAGGCCGCGACTAGGCGACGTCTCTATCGTCGAAACGTGCTGCCGTTTCCTGCCGTATTCCGAAGCATCATCCGGATCTGTTGGCTGAGGGATTATGTCGGGGTTCTTTTCGTCGCTGTCGCACTCGCCAGCACTAGAATCGTGCTTTGATATTGGACTACCACCTAAAAATAACAATAATATTCCAATTAGAAAAAATCTACAATAAAAATAATTGGCAGAAAATTGTAAATATTTGATAATTATTTAAACAATTACAATATTTAAATTGGAATAAAAAAAAATAATTAGCAAGTATCATATATATTTGTAGAAATAGGCGAAATTTAGAAAAAAAAATGGTGATGTCTCCATCATAGCACTTTCCTCGTCACCTGAACAATTGATAATTGTCATACTAAACTTATTTCACTTATCAATTGGTTAAAGACCATTTCACATTGAAACAGCGTTTTGTCCGCGTGGCACATGAAGTAAAATTTCGAGTTTAGAAAAGCCTAATTTGGCTCGGTCGCTTCGCTTCGCTACGCGCCCGAGCCAAATTTTTAGGCTTTTCTAAACTCGAAATTTTACTTTATGCTTAACCTGGGAATGGAAAACACTCGTTTTATTATTAAAACAATTGATAACTGAAATAATTTAGAGGGTTTAAAAATAAACTAAACAACTACTAACTAACCTAACTTAACAATTTGTTCAATCCAGCTTGACAACTTTGTCCTAAAAAAACTGCCATAAAATGTCTGGGAGTGGAAAACACTCGCTTCATTATTAAAACAATTGATAACTGACAGAACTTAGCAGGTTTAAAATATACTTTACAATTTGTCATCTAACCTAACTTAACAATTTGTCCAATCCAGCTTGACACCTTTGTCCTAAAAAAACTGCCATAAAATGTAAATGTAATTTGATATTTTTAACACGAAATGACAATGTATGCCAATAATGACAAGGTACGTTAAAAATATCAATTTATCATCGATATTTTCATAATTTTGAATTGTTTATGCAAAGATTTATTAATTTTCAAATGCAATCCTACATTAAATCCATTTTCAATTTTTTTAAAATATACACTTTTTAATATCATAACTTCAAATTTATGTATAATATAAAAAATGTACCTTTCCTCGCCACTTGAACAATTAATAATTGACATACTAAACTTATTTTACTTATCAATTGATTAAAGACCATTTCACAAATCAGCCTTTTGTTCGCGTGGCGCATGAAGTAAAATTTCGAGTTTAGAAAAGCCTAATTTGGCTCGGTCGCTCCGCTTCGCTACGCGCCCGAGCCAAATTTTCAGGCTTTTCTAAACTCGAAATTTTACTTCATGCTTAACCTGGGAATGGAAAACACTCGTTTTATTATTAAAACAATTGATAACTGAAATAATTTAGCGAGTTTAAAAATAAACTAAACAACTACTAACTAACCTAACTTAACAATTTGTTCAATCCAGCTTGACAACTTTGTCCTAAAAAAACTGCCATAAAATGTAAATGTACTTTGATATTTTTAACACGAAGTGACAATGTATGCCAATAATGACAAGGTACGTTAAAATATCAATTTATCACTGATATTTTCATAATTTTAAATTGTTTATGCAAAGATTTATTAATTTTCAAATATTATCCTACATTGAAATCCAATTTCCATTTTTTTAAAAACATATACTTTGCAATATCATAACATAATTTAGGCAGAATATTAACAATTTTAGTGTTGTAAAATGAAAAGTGATTATTCTAAGTAATTTTTTGTTAATTTTAAATTATTTATGCCTACAATTGTTTTTTGGTGAATTTTTAAACTAAAATCCATTGATTGAAAAAAAAACATTCACTTTTTAGTGCTTTAATAAATACAGCCAGGCAAAATATTTTGACTTTCTGTATTAATAAATTAAAAAAAATATAATTTTAAGCAATTTCAAAAAAGTTAATGTAAAAATTGTTGTTAAAGTGCAAACAAACAAAGATATATCCAGTTGTTTCTTATTTTGACGATTTTTAACAATTTTTGCATTTATTCTTCAAAATTTTACTTGTTTTTTATTTTTCAATTAGTTTTTGCAAAATATTTACACAGTTTGAATTTCCATTTCAAAAAAATTGGTTAAATCAAGGGATTCTTTTCTTTAGTAAATTACAAATTTACGAAGTATTGTATCCCCAAAACAGGTAACGATTCCTCACTTATTTCCAATTATCGTTCTATTACACTCCTTCCTGTGATCGGAAAACTTTTCGAATCCTCGATCAAAGGAAAAATCCTAAAATCCTGCAAAACCTCTATCCCGGAATACCAATTTGGATTTTCTCCTCAAAAATCAACCATATTCCCCCGTTCCATCCTGACGTCCAATATTCAAACATCCCACCGCGAAGGTCAGAAAACAGCAGTGCTCTTTATCGACGTAGAAAAGGCCTTTGATTCGGTATTGCATCAAGGTCTGCTTTACAAATGTTTCCTTTTAAACCTACCCTATCACCTAATAATATTATTAAATAGCATCCTATCAGAGAGAACATCCCAAATTAAAATCCGGCAATCATATTCATTTTCATTCCCCCTCGTACAAAATGTCCCCCAAGGTTCTCCCTTATCCCCAGTATTGTACAATTTATACTGCAGTGATATATACAACCAAGATCCTACATACTTCAACCCTTCGCGATATTTCCTCCTTTTCGCGGATGATACAGCCCTTATCTCCCATGCTGCAACCCTAAAAAATTCTCAAATATCCCTTCAAAAATCCTTGGACTCCATACAAAAATGGTTCTCAAAGTGGCGAATCAAAATAAACCCAGTAAAATTCCAACTATTCTTTCCCTACCACAAAATCACCCCCAGATCACCATATGTCCCTTAATAACACTATAATTCACCCAGTGTATTCCTGTAAATACCTTGGTATCCTGTTCGACTCAAAATTATCCTTTAAACCACACATATTTTCTAAAAAATCTAAAATTAAAACAAGGGGGCGGCACTTCAGAGGACTAACATACAAAAATCATGGAATTTCTATTAAAACTGCAGTCCATATTTATACATCAATTTGTCGCCCCTTGTTGGACTTTGGGTGCATCCTCTTTCACCAGATCCGTCCCTCCACTCTATATCATATCCAAGTAGCCGAAAGGTCAGCACTCAGAACCATCACCAAACTAAGGCATCCTAGCAATCCTATTCATAACCCTTCGAACGATCTACTCTACAAAACTACCTCCAATAGAACAGCGTATACTTACCCTAAGTACCAAATTCTCCACAAACCCCAACAATTTTGAAATTTTGAACAAACTCTGTATTCCCCGAAATCCTAACATCACGTCCAAATACAAATTCCCAACAGAAACACTTCACCAATTCATTAGCTCGTTTCATTCAGACTGTTAAACAACCTACTGATTATTAATTTTTAAATAACAAATAGTAGATTCAAACAGGGCAGAAAGACCGTTAGTCGATAGCCTAGATAGACTAACAAATTATTTATATGTATATAAAAATGTTATAAAACTAATTGTAAATATTGTCTGAATAAAGATCTAATATACATCAACGAAGTACTTAATTACCTCAAAATTCTTCAAGTTTATTAAAAAATTACTATTCTTTTGTCATAAACAAAAATAATTCAAATATTTTGCAAAAACAAGTTGACATTTGTTTTTGCAAAATATTCACTCAAATTTGAAATTTCTCTTTCGTGATTATTTTGTTCGAAAAATTGCAAAAAATCAATGGATCAGATAATCAGCACAGAATTTGCTGTTTATACAAAAATCAATGGGCTTTGGTCTCAAACAAAGAAAATTAAAATATCTCAACTAGTGTTTTTGTAAAATATTTACGCAAAATTAGAACTTTTATAAAGAAAAACATGATTGAGTCAGGTGATTATTTTGTTTGGTAAATTATAAAAAATCAACGGTTCACCTAATCAATTCAAAACTCCCGAAGTGTATTTAAAAATTACTATTCTTTTGTCAGAAATAAAAAAAACTAAATATCTTGTCTGGTTTTTGCAAAATATTTACTTAAATTCGGAATTTCATTTTCGAAAAATGAATTAAATCATTTTGTTTAAAAATATGCAAATATTGAACGGATCACTTAATCAACTCAAAACTCCTTTTCAGGCTTTTCTAAACTAAACAAAGATAATTAAAATATTTTAACTGGTGTTTTTGTAAAATATTTACACAAAGTTAGAACTTTTATAAAGAAAAAATTGATTAAATCAGGCGATTATTCTGTTTGGTAAATTATAAAAAATCAACGGTTTATCTAATCAATTCAAAACTCCCCAAGTGTATTTCAAAATTACTATTCTTTTTTCAGAAACAAAAAAATTAAATATCTTCTCTGGTTTTTGCAAAATATTTACTAAAATTCAGAATTTCATTTTCGAAAAATGAATTAAATCATTTTGTTTAAAAATATGCAAATATTCAACGGATCACTAAATCAACTCAAAACTCCTTTTCAGGCTGTTTTAAACCAAACAAAGAAAATTAAATATTTCAACTGGTGTTTTTGTAAAATATTTACGCAAAGTTAGAACTTTTATATATAAAAAAAAGATTAAATCAGGTGATTATTTTGTTTAGTAAATTATAAAAAATCAACGGTTTATCTAATCAATTCTAATCTCCCCAAGTGTATTTAAAAATTACTATTCTTTTGTCAGAAATAAAAAACTAAATATCTTGTCTCTGGTTTTTGCAAAATATTTACTCAAATTTGGAATTTCATTTTCGAAAAATGAATTAAATCATTTTGTTTAAAAATATGCAAATATTGAACGGATCACTTAATCAACTCAAAACTCCTTTTCAGGCTTTTCTAAACTAAACAAAGATAATTAAAATATTTTAACTGGTGTTTTTGTAAAATATTTACGCAAAGTTAGAACTTTTATAAAGAAAAAATTGATTACATCAGGTAAATATTCTGTTTGGTAAATTAAAAAAAAAATCAACGGTTTATCTAATCAATTCAAAACTTCCCAAGTGTATTTGGAAATTATTATTCTTTTGTCAGCAACAAAAAAAACCTAATTATCTTTTTTGGTTTTTGCAAAATATTTACTCAAATTTGGAATTTCTTTTTCGAAAAATGAATTAAATCATATGATGAATTAATTTCTCACTTAACCCGTGGTGAAACATATTTATTTAATACGCTTTGATTAAAACACTTGGTTTGTTTCACTGATTTTCAGTGAAACAAACCAAGTGTTTTAATCAAAGCGTATGAATTAAATCATATTGTTTAAAAATATGCAAATATTCAACGGATCACTTAATCAACTCAAAGCTCCTTTTCAGGCTTTTCTAAATTCCAAAATTGACTTCATCCTTAATCTGGGATTCTAAACACTCGTTAGACGTTTTTTGTATACTAAAAAGATAAATTCCCTGTATAATTATACAAAGGAGGATTAAAAATATTGTTATAGTATAAAACAGTTTAGTTTTTTTTTTTGTTTTTAGGATAAAAACCTGAATTAAATTTACATTTGTTCTTATTCTTATTATGACTATCGGAGCGAGTTTTGAAAGTAAAGTGGTGGAAGGGAACAGCGTAGTTCGCGCAAAATTATTAGCATCGAACAATTCAGCCCTATTTGCATTCGGAATGCGCTTTTCGCGAGGGCAGAGTAGAAAGCGGCCCTTATTTAAATTTTCCGCATCGTGATTAAAAATACGAGCCCCCGTTCAATTTTCTTAATTAACTGAGTGGAGCATAGTCTCTCCTATAATAACCGTAAGGAAAAGAAACGAGCTAGGTGAGCGATATGGCTGGAAAATGTAAGTTTTTGCGTTTTCAAAGGACGCGCTGCGTTCACCTCCCTTTGGTACCTACTTTAATTAAAACTACCGCCGCTGAGCTAGACAAGATGTTTTATTTTATTTTTCGAATGCAGTGTAGGTGGGGACGGGGATTTTTCTTCAATTCACGTTTGGAATTTTACAAATAAAATCAAACTTTAAAATACAAATTGGATTTTTAATTAAATACTGAACACAGTGCTCTTTTAGTAATGCTCATTTTATATAACTAATCGAGAAATTGGAACACATTTGTGCTCATTCCACTAAAAGTCATAGGATGCGATTTGCTTAACTTATTAAAAGTGCATTAAATTATGGTAACAAAATGGCATTATTTTTAGAAAAATTACTTAATTGCACAGAGATGTAGATATGCTCGCGTTTCTTCTAATTTCTCGCCTAATTAAATAAAATGAGATATTTAAATAATTTTACACACGTAATGTTTGATCAGCATTAGAATGTTTTATGTTGTACAGAATTATTTAAATATTATGTGCTCAGTAGACAACATTGTCGACTTTTTAAAATTAAGTATCATTTCAACATTTCATGACATTAGCAATCATGACGATTAAAGAACAGTTCCACCTTGACACTACTGACGACATAACAATCATGACCCTTTTTTACACCAAATACGACAGTAACAGACAAGAATAAATTCAGGCAGAAAGACCATTGGTCGATGGCCAATTGATAGATGGATTTTTATTTATAATAATAATAATAATAATAATTCTTTATTCCATTGACTGAACAGATACATATAGTTACATATATCGTACAGCAGGGGTCGGCAACGGGGTGCCCGCGGGCATATTGGTGCCCGCGAGGCAATTTTCAGGTGCCCGCATTCAATGTATCTAAAAATTCGTAAATATTCAAGTTTTCAATATTATAGAAATATTATTTTAGCCAATGACGTCATTGACTTTCGCTTTACATACTTATGCACTAATATTATATTCCCCCACTCCGTCCACTCGCAGTCATCTAAAGTTTTAATCGGGGTGAAAGCAGTGATACGAGAACGGAGCCGTAGAACACAATCCCCGCCGTGCTTACACGACTACCACTGCACTTCATTGCTGCTCGCTTGCACATACAAATTATTATTAAGATTATTTCGAAATGTAAGTATAAATCGTTTTAGCTTATCCTGTGGCATAGCATGGGTTTAAGCCCGTCCGGCGTAAGCATAAGTCCTTGTCCGTGACAGTCCGTGTCCGCTCTCATGTAAGCGCACGCTCCGCATGACACTGCCTATAGCCTCTTCTCTGTTGCGGACATTATTTGAAAGCTATTTACTTCCAGTTAATGTGCACAACAGAGAGAAAGCTGTAGCGTAGTAGCAGGAGAGGGAAATCGCGCACGAAGGACGCCATTAATTTCCAAATAATGTGCACAACAGAGAAAATGCATAACGCAGTCTCGGCAGAACGGGCACATTCTGTGATTTTCGTAGCGTTTCCGAGCGTGTCATGTCAGGGCGCCTAACTCAGGCGGACAAATGCGCTGACATGAGAGCAGGGCTTTGCCGGGACATGTCCCTTGACACGAAAGCATGACGGTGACCGACATTTACAACGCTAGGCGGATGCCATTGTTGCAATCATGCGAGATAGTCAGTAATCAAAATAATGCTTCAAAATATTGTTAGCCCAAAACTTTTCATATTTTTAATACCAATTTTAAAATCACATATGGGTATTTGATTTTTTATCAGGACCGCACAAACTGTTTATAAAATATTAGCTATAATAATAATTGTTGGGCATATTTTACCTATGAACATTTCTTAATGCAGAAATGAAATTCCATTGAAAACATTTTCATTGGACACATCAATACTACCTATGGATACAGAGATAAGAAAAATATCACACGAAACAAAACAAAAAATTGTAATGATAGTACTTTCCCCGTTAATAACGATATACCTCGAAAACTAAGCGTCAAAGGACAAAAAGGCATTAGGCATAAAATACGTATTTTATAATTTCCAGCAAACTTTTGTTAGACAGATTTTTTCATATTTTTAGTATTTCAGTAGATATATTAAAAAAACTGAAAATCCTAAGTGTAAATCTCGAAAACTAAGCGTCAGACAACAAAATGTCACACGGCACAAAATAAGTATTTTTTTTTATTTCTAGTTACTTTTATTTGAAAGATTTTTTGATTTGATCAATATTTAACGAAATGTCGCCACAGACGTCCCCCACGCTACGGGTATATTTCAAAATGTTCTTCTCATTCCCCAATAAATTGACGATATTTATTTTATTATAGTATTCGTCATGGAAAGCAAAAATAAGAAACAAAAGACACACCATTTCAATGCCGAGTGGGAAGAGCAATTCTGCTTCATATATTATAAAGACAAAATTGTATGTTTATTGTGCAATTCCAGTGTAGCAATCGCTAAAAAATGTAACGTGGAGAGACACTTTAATACTACTCATAAAAATTTTAATACGAATTTTCCATTAAATTCGGAAATTCGAAAGAAAAAAATGTCTGACCTGAAATTAAACCTAACTAAACAGCAGAGTCTATTTATCAAACCAATATAATAATAAAAAAAGCAACCACTGCTTCTCTTAAAATTGCACATTTACTGGCCAAGAAAATGAAACCGTTTGTGGAAGGTGAGTTAATTAAAGAAGCCATGATATTATCTGCAGAAACACTTTTTGACGACTACAAAAATAAAAACGAAATTATAACAGCTATAAATGCCGTCCAACTCTCGGCCAGAACAGTAACTCGAAGAATCGAAATTATAGATACTCACATTAAATCGCAGTTGAAAAAAGATATTCAAGAAAGTGTGTTTTTTTCACTGCAATTAGATGAATCTACGGATGTATCGGACACATCTCAGTTATGTATTACCATAAAAATGGTTTTCGACGACTTTTCCATAAAAGAAGAATTCCTAAAAGTCCTTCCTTTGAGAGGACGTACAAGGGGCACAGACATATATTCATGTTTTAAGCAATATTTGCAGGACGATAGTATACCTCTAGTAAAATTGTCTGCAATTACAACAGATGGTGCGCCTGCGATGAGAGGGAATAATAATGGATTAATTGCGCTATGTAAGAAAGATCCAATATTTCCAAAATTTGCATCGTATCATTGCATAATCCACCAAGAAGTGTTATGCTCGAAAGTAATTCCTTTCCAGGATATTATTCAAAAAATTACAAAAATGATAAATTCAATAAGAGCAGCGGCAATGCAACATCGATTATTCAAATTACTTTTGCAAGACAATGATGCGGAATATGAGGATCTTATCACGCACACAGAAGTAAGGTGGCTGAGTAAAGGAAAGGTACTCCAGCGGTTTTTAAATTTATTACCTCAGGTGAAAGAATTTTTAACATCGAGGAATGAAAACTGTGATGAATTGAAACAGAAATAATGGTTAATTAAACTTGGTTTTCTAACGGATTTAACGTTAAAATTAAATGAACTAAATTTGAAATTACAAGGCAAAAATCAACATATTGCCTCAACGATCAGTGCTATTAATTCTTATAAAGCTAAATTAGCTCTCTGGAAATCACATATGGAGAAAGACAATTATTCGCATTTTCCAAATGTAAAAATGGTAACCGATAATTATTGCAACGGAAAAGCTGCAACTCGTCAATTTGCGAAACATTTTGATTCTTTATTGGAAGAATTTAATAATCGATTTGTGGAATTCTATAAATTAGAAAATTTTATAATATTTTTCATTAACCCTTTCGCTCAAACTGATGACAACGTGGTTAATAAAATTGTATACTGTATGTAACAGCAAACACTTGTTGTATAATTCAATGTCCGTCGGGGTATTAGCCCGGGAAGTAGTTGTTTCAATGAGTGTTTGATATAGTCTTTGTAAGACTAACTTGTTGTAGATTGCGAAAAGAATCGCACTTTTAATATTTTGATATTTCAAATAAGGAGGACTTAGAATTAGAAATTATAAATATCAAAAATGATATTGAATTAAAGACCCAGCATAGCGAAGAAAATTTTTGAAAATTAGTTGACAACAGTAATTACCCATTGTTGAGAAATTGTGATTTAAAATTGAGCTCTCTTTCCGCATCAACACATTTTTGCGAATGTTTGTTTTCAAACATGAAATACATCAAATCGAAGTACCGATCAACCCTCACAGATGCTCATTTGGATCAATGTCTAAGAACTGGGAATTCAACTTATGTACCAAATTACAATAAGTTAACGGAAAATTTGCAATGCCAATCATCACATTAAATTAAAATTATTAGTTAAGTTGTATTGATATGTATTATTTTTTATTTTGTTATAATATACCAATTATTTTCACATTTAAAAATTTGTTTTTAAATGGGATGTAGGAGGTGCCCGCCATATTTTTCAATTTCAGAAATATGCCCTGCTACTAAAAAAGGTTGCCGACCCCTGTCGTACAGTATTAGAAGCGTCAAAAAACATAATATAAATTAGTTTCTTATAATTATGTTATACAACAAATATTATTTAAAGTTATAGTTATTTGTACTTACTTATTATTTGTTTGTTGTATTTACTGTTACTGTCTATCAATAAAGATATATATATTAGGGTGTTTCGAAAAAAATCGAAACAGCTGGCTCACCGCTTAAATTAAAGATTTTGGTTTACAATAGATGTGGGCAAAAGCATTTGCGATTGAAAAAATATTTAGAGGGTCCCCCGAGCCCCCAAACATGCCATTTTTAGCCCTATTTTAGATAATCGGCCAAAAACTTACCTTATAGTCATCGGATCAAGGCGAATATTTTATATTTTGTGCCAAGATGAATATACTACAAGCAAAATATGCAAAACCTAACTTGGCGTTAGGTCTGGATGAGCTACGAATTTTTTAAATAACTTTTTTCACAATTTTGAAGGTTTTTTTTCAACTGTTTTGTTAAAAAGTGGGTTTTAACGACAAGAAATCAAGTCACACCCGCGATAATTTGTCCTGAGAAGTATATTGAATAAAGCATGTGAACTGCGTATCTCACACATGTCCGATTATGTGGCATTATTATGTTTGTTTCTTAAAAAAACGTTTTAAATTAATGAAGAACTGGCTTACGCTAAATATTTCTTGCTTTCATTATAATAACTAGTTGTAAGCGTGCAACTGATGCTTTTGAGATCTATTAAATTCATAAATAACAGCCTGAAATTCTGCGTATAACGCTCAGTATGGATTTTCCCACATTTTCGTTTAAAAATACAGTACATCAATTAATTAATAAATTTCATTTTGTTAAACAATATTTGGTTGAAACATGTGTTTTTTAACCTGCAATCGATTACAATAAATTCAAAGTCAGCAATATTGTTCGATAACAACGTAGTCTTTTTTAATTTGGAATTTGGCCATCGCGGGTGCAACTTGATTTCTTGTCGTTAAAACCCACTTTTTTAACAAAAAAGGTGAAAAAACCCTTCAAAATCGTGAAAAAAAGTTATTCAAAAAATTCGTAGCTCACCTAGACCTAACGCCAAGTTAGGTTTTGCATATTTTGCTTGTAGTATATTCATCTGGGCACAAAATATAAAATATTCGCCTTAATCCGATGACTATAAGGCAAGTTTTTGGCCGATTATCTAAAAAAGGGCTAAAAATGGCATGTTTGAGGGCTCGGGGGATCCTCTAAATATTTTTTCAATCGCAAATGCTTTTGCCCACATCTATTGTAGACCAAAATCTTTAATTTAAGCGGTGAGCCAGCTGTTTCGATTTTTTTCGAAACACCCTAATATATATATATCTAATAGTGCTGGGCAGGATTCGAATCATTCAGGATTCGAATCCTTTTAGAGGATTCAAAAGAGGCATTAGAATACTTTAGTTCATCTGGATTCGTGATCCGAATTTGTTACATTTTTGTAAGAGGATTCGTATTTGAATCCAAGTGTGGGAGCTTCGAATCCTTATAAAACGATTCGAATATTTATAAAAAGATTCGAATACTTACAAAAGGTTTCGAATCGTCAAAAATAGTTCGAATTAATTGTGAGGATTAACTTGAAAAATGCCTTTTGTGTGTTTCTAAATTTCTCGCTTAATTACTGTTTTATACGCGTGGCGCATGAAGTAAAATTTCGAGTTTAGAAAAGCCCAGAAAATTTGTCTCGGGTCGCTGCGCGACCCTCGACAAATTTTCACGGGGCTTTTCTAAACTCGAAATTTTACTTCATGCTTAGTCTGGGAGTGGAAAAACGAGCGTTTCCACTCCCAGACTAAGCATGAAGTAAAATTTCGATTCAAAATTAATGCTTTGATAAGAATATTAAGTGACTGAAAATGTTGTTAAAGATAATAATCTAGTTTTCATAATTTTGTTTCATATTATTTGAAGTAAAACTGACATGGTAGCCACAATCTGAAATGTTTAATTTTTCCGGCATTTCCCTGATTCAAGACTTTTTCCCTGACCTTTAAATATAATTGTCTTCTGTTGGAAACCCCCATTTTGTTAAATTGTTTTAATAATAATAATAATAATAATAATAATAATAATAATAGTATTTATTTCCCAACAGATACAGAATATCCTATTACAGGGAATATGTATATAAGAACATAGAACATAAGTATATTATAGATAACAATGCATAATTAATGTGGAGTAAAATCAATAAAAATATATAGCAATCGGATAATTAACAAATAATGAATAATTTATAAATGAATATACTAAATTTAACATAAATTTAAAATTTAAAATAACATTAACATAACATTAGACTGGAAATTGAGCCAGCGTAGGACCCAATGGTATTGTGAAATATATCGAGCGAATGTTGCACAGAGTTGTATAGTTTCATCATGCGTACTAATGGTGAATTAAAATGGGCATTGGTATTTGCCCTAGCATACCTAAACAAGGGTGGATTTCTTGATGACACCCTAGGTACATTTATGTTAATATTAAACAGAAGATCTGTGTCGTCAACAAGTCCATTGATAAGTTTGTAAAAGAACATCAATAAATGTATTTTGCGACGTTGTAGAAGAGATTGCATATTGAAGGCGTTTAATAAGGTCTCATAATCAAAGTTACTGTGGTGAGGGTAAACTCCGGTAAGTTTATATTGAAGTAAACGAATAAATCTTCTTTGTACCCTTTCCACGGCTTGAACCTGTTTATAATGGACTGGTGACCAAATTATCCTACAATATTCCAATTTACTTCTCACAAAAGCAAAATATATTGTTTCATTGTTTTTGTCAATATTTAAGTTAAATTTATAAATTTTTACGTGTTGTGTAATTTACCTGCTGATTTTGACAAATTTAATATAATCATATGGCTTTTTTGTTAGTGTTTTGGTCAATTTGAATATAATTCCATGACTTTTCTCTGACTTTCCCGGTTTTAATGATATTCAGTGAATTTTTTATTTACCTAATTTTCAGGCATTCGTCGATTTTACAATAGAGTTCAATTTGAAGTTTTTAACGAGTATTTCCACTCCCAGGCTAAGCATGAAGTAAAATTTCGAGTTTAGAAAAGCCCCGCGTAGAAAATTTGTCGAGGGTCGCGCAGCGACCCGAGACAAATTTTCACGGGGCTTTTCTAAACTCGAAATTTTACTTCATGCGCCACGCGTATAAAACACTAATTTGAAGTGAAGTTCAAAAACGCACAAATACATCTTTAATCAGAGTAACAGAGAATTAGATATTTAGTCTGTTATCAACGATGTTTAGTGTTAATAATAAATAATTAGGTTTTGAATATTTTTGTTTAAACAACGTAACGATATTTATATATTAATGGTTGCAAAAAAATTATAAAATAACATTTATTCTTAAAGTATTAGTGATTTGTAGAAACAGGATTCGAATCTTTGATTCGAATCATATTTATCTCTTACGAATCCTTTATTCGAGTATTCGTAATTCGAATCATATTAGGTGATTCGGATTCGTGATTCGAATCCTTTTTACGAGGATTCGTCCCAGCTCTGCTCTTTACTATATCGTAATTGTCATTTTTTAAATTGTTTAGCTATTAAGTTGACGAACACACCCGCAATTTTCATGTTTTGTTATTGTTACCATTGTAAACGTCTATATTCGAAATGTGGCTGAAGTGTAATATATTGATTTGATTTTATTATTAAAAGTGAATTATGGTAACAAAATGCCATTATTTTTTTAGAAAAATCACATAATTAATTGCACAGAGATGCATATATGTTCGCATTTCTTCTAATTTCTAGCGTAATTAAATGAAATGAGCGATATAAATCATTTTACACATATCAGTAATGTTTGATCAGAATTAACTTCTAATGCTGATCAAAAATGTTCATGTTGTATAGCATTATTTAAATATTATGTGCTCAGTAGATAACATTGACGACTCTTTAAAATTGAGTAATATTCGCTGAAATATTAAAGATTAAAGATTTGTTGACTGTTTGGTGTTGTAGGCGTTCACTTTGTGGTACATCTTAAATACACTTGTAAATAAAACACCTTTTACTTTGTTTAACCACTGAATCTTACATTTAATTGTGTGACTAGTTTCGACTATCTAGTAGTCATTCTCAAACTAAAGTTTAGTTTGAGAATGACTACTAGATAGTCGAAACTAGTAACACAATTAAATGTAAGATTCAGTGGTTAAACAAAGTAAAAAGTGTTTCATTTACAAGATTAAAGTTTTATTTAAAGGTTTTTTTATAATAAGTTAACATTTCTTTGTTATTATTATTACTAGAAATAAATTGTGTATAAAGATCTTATTTTTGTAAATAACAATTTTAATTGTCTAGTTAGAACACGCAATGTGCAGCACAAAATTGCGTTATTTGTTTATTTACTTTACGATATATTCGTGCCTGTTATCACGTTGAGCATTGTAATTTATTATTCGTGTTAATGGTAAATGTTTACATTGCATTTTACGTTAACGCTGAATTATTAATGTTTTGACCCTATGCCCGCAAACCCACAAATCCGTCCTGCAATTCTCATCATTATTCTTTCTCGTTAATTTTGACAATAAATAACGTTTATTATGTAAATTGGTTCCAGTTGTAAAATGTTTGTTTTGTACAATTTATTTAAAACTTTATCGAATTTTACGTTTTGTAATAGCTTTTTAACAGTAATGTGTGCAGGAGTTGATTTTGTTATTTCCTGAGAATTATTGTTATTTTATTGATTTTAAATTAATTAAGTCGCTCACATGAAAAACCAGCCATACACTTGTTTTGACAAACTTGTGATAAATTGACACAACTGATTTTGCAGCGCCTTTTAAATAAGTTAAAATGGTGTTGAATTAGATACAACATTTTAATTAAAACACTTAACTTTGTTTTACCACTTTTATTTTACTTCTCAGTGACTATAGTTTCGACTACAAGCTAGTCATTATCAAACTAAGTTTGATAATGACTAGCTTGTAGTCGAAACTGTAGTCCCGGAAATTTAAAATTAAAGTGGTAAAACAAAGTTAAGTGTTTTAATTAAATTGTTATGAAGATGTACCACAAAGTGAATGCCTACCAAATTAAAGATCAGACACAACATCATTCAACACTATTTTATTTTAAAAGTGCGATTCTTCTCGCAATCTACAACAAGTAAGTCTTACGAAGACTAAATCAAACACTCATCGAAACAACTACTTCCCGAGCTAATACCCCAACGGACATTGACTAACTTGTTGTAGATTGCGAAAAAAATCGCACTTTCAATGTTTGAAATATTCCGCAACCAAGTATTGGCAATTTCATTTCTACTTTTGTTTAAACTATTTTATTTATTTAAAAGACGCTGCAAAATCAGTATTTGTCATTTTGCCACAAGTTTGTCAATGAGGACAAAAAAAATATGTAAATAATAATAATTATAATAATAATAACCATTTATTTCCGACAGACATGATGTCTTACAAAGAAATATTAAGTAAAAACTTGGCAGGCTTTGCAACTGAAAAAATATGTCAGCTTTTGCAACCAAAAAATGTCGCAGGTTTTGCATTCAACAGGATTTTTTAAACTTGATTTATAAATATTTAGAATGGGTTTGGGAGGTCATTTTTATTAACATTGTAGCCTGAGACAAGTAGAATCTAGAGATACCAAAACCTTAAAACCAAAAAAATAGGTGTATGGTTTTGCAACTGCGCTACTCAATTGTTAAATTCTCATGTCATAAACTTTTTTCAGTTCGTATTTATTGGGTTTAATACGTCACTGCTTTTTACATTGTAGCAGTTGTACCGAAATTTGGAATTTTGAAGACGTACAACTAGTTTAAACCAGAGCTGGACAGGATTCGAATTATTCAAGATTCGAATCCTGGATTCGAATCATTCAGGATTCGAATCCTTTTAGAAGATTCAAAAAAGTCATTAGAATACTTTAGTTAAACTGGATTCGTGAGCCGGATTCGTTACATTTTTTTAAGAGGATTTGTATTCGAATCTAAATGCGGGTGATTCGAATCCTTATAAAAGGATTCGAATATTTATAAAAGGGTTCGAATATTTATAAAAGGATTCAAATATTTATAAAAGGATTCGAATATTCATAAAAGGATTCGAATATTTATAAAAGGATTCAAATATTTATAAAAGGAAATATTTATAAATGGATTCGAATATTTATAAAAGGATTCGAATATTTATAAAAGGATTCGAATACTTACAAAAGGAATCGAATCGTCAAAAATAGTTCGAATCAATTGTGAGGATTAACATGAAAAATTTGTTTTGCGTGTTTTTAAATTTTTCGTTGAATCACTTTTTATACGCGTGGCGCATGAAGTAAAATTTCGAGTTTAGAAAAGCCCCGTGAAAATTTGTCTCGGGTCGCTGCGCGACCCTCGACAAATTTTCAACGCGGGGCTTTTCTAAACTCGAAATTTTACTTCATGCTTAGTCTGGGAGTGGAAACACTCGTTTAAAACTTCAAACTGAATGCTGTGATAAGAACATTAAATGACAAAAAATGTTTTTAAAGATAATCTAGTTTTCAAAATGTTGTTTATTATTATTTGAAGTAAAACTGACATGGTAGCCACAATCTGAAATGTTAAATTTTTCCGACATTTCCCTGTTTAAAGATTTTTTTCTCCGACCCCTTAATATAACTTTCTTTTGTGGGAAACCCCAATTTTTGTTTGTCCGAATTAGTAAAACATCCGGATTTTTTAAAAGTCACAAAAACACGCTAGAGTTAATGTTTTGTGTGATCTCTTAGGAACCATGATGCTTTTTAACCATCAGGAAAATTCCGACTCATTGTTGAATCTCAGGTAATCCGGATTTTTGAATACATAATGTAAATAACTAATAAAGGGTGGGCTTTCTTTTTGAAATTGCTATTAAAACTACACCGTTGAACATTTTTTATTAATTGTTGCTTTATTCAAGAAAGTACACCTTCCGATTATTTATGGAAAACAATTTCAGTTAAATGGCCGCCGCGGCAGGCTTGACAGTAGCGGATCCTTTTTACCCACTTTTGTTGTACATTTCCGATTGTTTGTGAGTCTATTTGACGAATAGTTCAACGAATGTTTTCCTTCGGTGCTTCAAATGCTTGTGAATTGTTGGAGTAACAACGGTCCTTAACACATCCGCACAAAAAATAGTCCAACGACGACAAATCGCAGCTGCGCGATTGCTAATTAATGTCTTCAAAACGACTGATGGGGCCCGCCGTGGCCGAGCGGTTGAGCCGCCGGTTTCGCAAATCGGTCACGGAGGTGATCTGGGTTCGATTCCCAGCGGAGGCGAGTAATTTTTCTAACGAAAAATACTCGTCTCCGGTTCCATGGATATGTGTGAATGTGTTGTGACGTCCATATTAGTCGAAATATATGTTAATATAAATCAACGTTAGTGGCTGAATGGTAAAAACCTATGCCAAACAAACAAACAAATAAAAAGAACGACTGATAATATGGTTACTAAACTTGGGGTGCAAAAGATTGATAGTTTTACGGCTGGTGTGGCATGTTGCTTCATCCTGCTGGGACCACAGCTCGCTTAGGTCAAAATCGCCTAATTGCGACCAGAAAAAATCAGTCAGCATGTTTCTGTGATGCATTGCATTGCTACACAACACCTACTTTAGAAATTATTTTTCAATATTTCCCAACGTTACTCCAAATAAAAACGATTTATATCTTACACCAGAGGTTTGACACTACATTTATGTCAATATGTCAAGCGTATCAGTGTTGCCAATAAGGAAATAACAAACAGTTGAAAAAATTCAAAAGAATGGGGGTTTCCCACAGAAGAAAGTTATATTAATAGGTCAGGGAAAAAAATCTTGAATCAGGGAAATGTCGGAAAAATTTTACATTTCAGATTGTGGCTACCATGTCAGTTTTACTTCAAATAATATTAAACAAAATTTTGAAAACTAGATTATTAGCTTTAAAAACATTTTCAGTCACTTAACGTTCTTATTAAAGCATTCAGTTTGAAGTTTCGACCGAGCGTTTCCACTCCCAGACT
The DNA here is from genome assembly GCA_932526585.2 of Philonthus cognatus. Classification (NCBI taxonomy): domain Eukaryota; kingdom Metazoa; phylum Arthropoda; class Insecta; order Coleoptera; family Staphylinidae; genus Philonthus; species Philonthus cognatus. Next base: position 46,986,116 of record OW052247.1, on the reverse strand, counting down.
GAGCATGAAGTAAAATGTCGAGTTTAGAAAAGCCCCGCGTAGAAAATTTGTCGAGGGTCGCGCAGCGACCCGAGACAAATTTTCACGGGGCTTTTCTAAACTCGACATTTTACTACATGCGCCACGCGTATAAAACAGAGGTTTAAGAAGAAATTTAAAATTTCACGAAACAAATTTTTCACGTTAATTCTTACAGTTTTTGTATGAGCTTTAAATTGGTTTGAAGATATAGATATAAATATATTAATACATATTTGAGATTGAAATATTTTGTATACATTTTGTATTATCTAAATAAATTTATTCTATTTCAATTAATTCGAATTATTTTTGACGATACGAATCCTTTTGTAAGTATTAGAATCCTTTTGTAAGTATTCGAATCCTTTTATACATATTTGAATCCTTTTGTAAGTATTCGAATCCTTTAATAAATATTCGAATCCTTTTATAAATATTTGAATCCATTTATAAGGATTCGAATCACCCACATTTGGATTCGAATTAGATTTGGGAAGCTCGAATCTTTCAGGTGATTCGAATCAACCGAATCATTTTTTAAAAGTGATTCGTTTTTTATGAATCGTTCGTAAACGAATCATTTATAATAATAATAATAATGATAATAATAATAATAAAGTTAGTTTTCGCTTTAATCTCCGTCTAAAGTAACGATGGACGCTTATTTCATAAACCGTGACCATTTACTTACCGTCAATTAACTATGTGCAAAATTAAATAATAATACTAATATTCATAATAATGATAATAATAATAATCCATTCCATACCGAACGGCGCCGAGATAGATGACCGACCTAATGATATCAGTTGAACGAGCGAATACCGTTTTAAAGGAATTGACTTGTACGACTTGTATAATTTAAGCAAAGAGTTGATAGATATTTATAAAAAATAAAGCAAACATGTACAAATTTAACTATAATTTAAAATGTTTTAATATAGTTATTTTTAAATTATCAAATAATTTCGCTTTTTCAGTCGAAAGTTTAGTAAATAAAACTTCGGTGCCTTGAATCCATCTTGAAAATATTCTGTGATTTGTTTCATAAGTAGAGAACAAACATTAGCTGATAAAATTACGCGTCGAGTCGTACCAAGGCTGGCGCAGTAGATTCGTTTCCGCAAGTCGTGAAGCTGAGTTGAAGTTGTGCACGGATTCGAGCAAACGAATTAGTCATTCGATTCAGACGAATTCAGATTAAGACCGCATGTACAAAGCGGAGTTAAAGTTGTGCGTGGATTTAAACGAACGAATTAGTTATCCGTTTCGGGCGGATTCAGACCACATGTATAAATCCGAATCGGGATTACGATTCCGCTGGGCCAAAATCGTTCAGTCGGTCGTCTCCAGTGAATGAATTATTAAGGAATCAGTTCTTCATAAAATACGGAATCAGTTCATTCAAATCACCGTTCAGAATCGTATCTTTCGAACGACTCATTCACGAACGACCCATATCTAAGTCAAATACGAATTCTCTTAGAAAAATGTATCATTAACGAATCAATTCTTCATAAAATACGGAATCAGTTCATTGAAATAACCGCACAGAATCGTACTTTTCGAACAAATCATTCACGAACGACCCATATCTAATTCAAATACGAATTCTTAAAAAAAATGTAACGAATCCGGATCACGAATCCAGTTTAACTAAAGTATTCGAATGCCTCTTTTGAATACTCTAAAAGGATTAGAATCCTGAATTATTCGAATCTTGCCCAGCTCTGTTCTATACGCGTGGCGTATGTAGTAAAATTTCTAGTTTAGAAAAGCCTGAAAATTTGGATTTGGTTTGTCCCAAGTTTTCAAGCTTTTTTAACCTCGAATTTTTTTTTCTTTTTTAACCAGAGAGTAAAAACACTCGTTAGTAATTTTAAACTAAACTCTTAAAAAAAAAAACAACAAACGCCTTAAAATTTACGGAGTACACATGTTAATTGAAATGATTTATACCTCTTGTACGCATCTAGTGAAATTTGCACTGACCCAAATACAAAAGCCGGAATTAAATTACAAAAGAATTACACGGCCGCGAGTCGCATTTTCATATTAACCATACAGTAAATTGATGCTATCAGCAGAGCCTTTTTCCTCCCCCTCCCTCCCCGCGTGCGCCCAGAGCTGTAAATTAGAGGCGATTTTCAGGTGCCGTCATTTACGGTGGATGCGCCGGGTGCGCGGAATTACAACGTCATAAAGCGCGATGCGGGATTAATTAATTAAATTAATATTGTTATTTACCGCGCGGCCCGACCTACAGCAGCCGACTTTATAAAATTCCACACGTTTCCACGTAATTAACGTTGAAAAAAACGGCGTTAATATAAATTTATTTAAATAAAAAAAAGTACTGTGTGCGAAGAGGAGGAAAAATTGAATTCGCCTTATTATACGCAACATTCCTGTGTATATAAGCGATTAAATTTACATTCGGAAATTTGGTTAAATTTTATTCGCGCGTCCTTGTGTTTTCTGAATCGAATTCGCACAGACACACACACTGCGGAGAAAAAGGGCGGAATAAAAAAAATTCCCTTAAAAGCATCTGCTCTACCATTGCCCTACCCGTGGGTAGATAATGTAATGTGGAGGGTGCGATTTACATGGATATATAAAGTCAGACGAAGTGAAAAGGTCAGAGAGGAAGACGTGCCTTTTAACATATCGATTGTGCGCCCTGACCCGAATTGCATTCTTTCTCCCCTTTCACGTGTAAGCGCGCGCGTGTGTGTGTATCTTTATATCTGCCTATGTGTGGGTGTGGGTTGTGGATGTGGCTTCGATTCTTTCCGATCTTCTTGGGAGGAAAGGGGATTTCTCGTGATGTTATTTTAATATTAATTCCGGATGGAGGGAATGAAGAGAATTGGGGGAATAGAGAGGCCGCTGAAAAAATAATCTACCGTAAATGATAACACGGTCGCGACTCGCATTTATTATCATGCCCGAGAACGGGCGTGATGGGATTTTTTATGTGGATATAAGTGGATTCGTTTAATCAATTAAATCCTTATCTTTATCGTCGTCTCTGGGGGATTATATAAATTCATAAATAACATTTCTAATTTCATTAAGCATTTTAGGAAAATAAAAAAAACCGATATAGGAAAAATAAACCAATAATAAACGTTGAAATGATTTCCCAAACCTAGAATTATGGAGAATCCGCAAAGAATAAAATTTTTCGTAGAAATCGCTCAAAACCCCACAAAAAAAACCTATAGTTTTAATATAATAATTTGTAAATTAAATTCACTTGGTTTTGTTTCACTTATACGTATTTTATTTTCTACTAGTTTCGGCTTAATGCCATTATCAAGAATGATGTACAAATGGATTTGTTTGGGAATATATACAGTTTCCAGTTTTAGGTTTTATTGGGTAATAAGGGCATTTAATATCGGGGAATTCCAAAGGTCTTCGTTGTCGTTGACCACATTTTTACTTGCCTTTATGGCTTTTGAAATTTCTAAACCCTCCCGGTAGTTAAGCGTTATTCCCTTATTACCTGTATGCAGAATTTTTAAATCGTTTGAAGAAAAATGGTGATTAGATGTGATACAGTGCTTAGAAAAACCGGTGGTTTGTTTTTTATTCTCTATGTCTTTTTATGCTCTTTTAACCTGATATCAAAAGACCTGCCGGTTTGTCCTATATACACTGCATCACAATCATCACATTTTAATTCATAAATACCACTTTTCTTCAATTTACAATTTTTAGTTTTGATTTTATTGTTAACTATTAATTTTCCTAAATTATTTGTGTTTGTCAAAATTATGTTATTATTCTTTCCTTTTAAATTATTTTTGATTTGTAAAGACAGTGGCTTAATATATTCTAATCTATTCCATGTTATTGTGTCTGAACTTACTCCTGTCTAGCTACTAGTATCTAAAAGCTAGACAGGAGTAAGTTAAAACTTTAGTTTTTTTGTGGGGGTTTTGAGCGATTTCTACGTACACTTTCATTCTTTACGGATTCTTCATAATTCTAGATTGTAGCCAATGGGGCCTCAGCCTTAGAATTTATTATTTAATAACCATTTCTCATAGTTGAATACAGAAAACCGGAATAACTAGGTTAGTTGTGAGATTCTAAAGTAAGCATTATCAAAAATATAACAGGGTGGCGATCAACCGGGAAAACTGTGAAAGTCAGGGGATTTTATTCATCGGGAAAAGTCAGGGAAATTAGCGAAAAGCCAGGGAATTTGTAAATTATCACAGTGCGACACTAAAATTCTGAGTTGAAATTTGAAAACAAAAATAAAAAAATTGTGTGAAAGAAAAAAATGAAGTGTCAAAGTTTTTCATTAAGAAGATCACCTAAAATAGCCTTATAGCGATCAAATTTGCAATAAGGATTTTATCGAGGTATGAAGTTTCAAAGTTTTTTTATTATAATTGCAATAAGACACCTAATTTTAGGTGAAAGAAGGAAAATAATTTTAACTCTATTAGTTTTTAAATTTTGGGTGAAAAAAGTTAAAAATAAAAAACGCATGAAACAACGTTTAATTTTCATTTTTCATGCGTTTTGTTTTTAGACCTTTTTTCATCCTAAATTGAAAAAATAATCGAATTAAAATTATTTAACTTCTTTCACCCAAAATTAGGTGTCCTATTGCAAATCTGATCTTCATAAGGCCATTTTAGGTGATCTTTTTGATAAAAAACTTTAAAACTTCAGACCTCAATCAAATCCTTAAATGACCTAATATCACAAAAAATAGTTGGTTGTATTTTTTCATTCACAAACATTTTTCATTTTTGTTTTCAGATTTTAATTCAGAATAAATAGTTTAAATTTGAATGTATTTTTTCATTCACAAACATTTTTCATTTTTGTTTTCAGATTTTAATTCAAAATAAATAGTATAAATTTGAAGCACTATGTTATTAATTAATACTAATAAATATGCAAATAATGTACCAACTTAAATAAAATCGAAAAAAAAGAAAGAAAGGTGGAAAGACCTAAGATCGATAATCTGCTTGACAAACAAAAAAAAAACACTTATATGTATGTATTGTTAAATTACATTTATATTTCATACCTGATATAAATGTTAAATTGTGTTAATCAGTAGCTCAGTTTGCCTTGTTCTTGTAGTTGTTGTGTTATTTCTTATTTTTCTTATTTTCCATGGTGAGTGCGCATTGAAATACCGAACAAAATAATAAATATTTTACATCAAGTGAATTAAACACGATTTTATTCACGAAAAGATTTTTGATTTCACGAGCGCCTCGGCGCGAGTGAAATCATTTCTTTGAGTGAATAAAGGTGTTTAATTCACGTGGCGTATATATGTTTTTATTCAATTTTGACGAAATTGTAAAGAAAATGTACTTTACATTTATTTTTAAATAATTTTTTTAACTCACTAGTGACCTAAAAAAATTTTAGTTCAGTAGTGAATAAAACCTTGTTTATTACGGTTGTTATGGAGTTAATAATGTCGATTTAAATTAACAAAATTGAATAATAAATAATATAACAAATTTTTTAACTCACTAGTGACCTAAAAAAATTTTAGTTCACTAGTGAATAAAACCTTGTTTATTACGGTTGTTATGGAGTTAATAATGCCGATTTAAATTAACAAAATTGAATAAAAAACGTTTTATAAAACTGGGTTAGATTAACATTGACAGAAGCGACTGAAAACTTCACGTACGACCTCGTTCACACTATTTTGAAAATTTTACAGCCAACTCCTGTTTTTAACTAAATACCTGCTACAAATTTTCATTTTTTATAAATTAATGGTAAAATGAAAAAAAAAAACATAATTAAAGAAGACCCTTTGTCTTTTAACTAAAGCTAATAAACTTAATATCCAACCCTTAAAAAAATACATAAGCCATTAAAATACTAATTAAGTTTTATCTTCTACACATCTCCACTATTCCCTCTTTCGTGTTTCCATAATTCATAAACATTTCCGTACATAAATGTATTCATTCCACACAAAAAGCGCACACATAAAAATATAAATTGTAATAAAAAAAAAAATGTTTCATGGGAAAATCTCTGCGCGGCGTTTTTTTTTTTTATTTACGCTCGGATGAAAATACAAAACAAAACGAGAGAAAGCTTATTTTCCGCCCACCCGCCTTTAATAAACGAAAGGAAAGAAATCATCGGAATATCCCTTAATTTATCTTTATATTAAAAAAAAAGTTTTCTATACAATCATGCTAACCATCAAAAGAATGTTTATTTTCATTGTTGTTTTCAAACAACGGAATTCTGTACATTGTTTCTCAGCATTCTAATGTTAAAAACAAAACTGAAACCCTTTACATTCTAGATGAAAGCTTTAATATTTCAAATATTGGAATTTTTCAAACTAGCACAATTTTTGTTTAAAATTTGATGAAGTATTTGTTTTTTAACTTCAGGATAAATCAGTGTTTTACACGCTCGAGTTTCTTTTATTTAATTCAATAAAATAAAACACTTTAACTTTGTTTGTACAACATAATATTTTTTATTTTTGTGACTGCAGTTTCGGCAGTCACAAAAATTAAAATATATTGTGTTATATATACAAAGTAAAAGTGTTTGATTTTATTGAATTAACATGTATAACGAAGTAGAAGCCTCCACCGTTCATAATTTTATTTAATTATTCGGACTAGTTTCGGCCAGGGTTGTTATGTTTAAAACACTTTGTTTTAAAACAGTATTTTAAACATGTTTAAAAATAGCAGTCGTGTTTTAAACGGTTTTGTTTTAAACATGCTTTGAATCTTAAATTTGTTTTAAAAATGTTTTAAACGTTAAATTTGTCTAAAACATTTTTTTTATTATCTTAAATTTGCTCAATTATATTTTATTCTACTTCATTAAGATTTTTTGTCTACGTTTTTAAATGTTAGCTAAATTGTTGAAGATGTTTCAAATTACAATATTTAACATAACATTTTATTATAATAAGATATCACAACTGTGTGACATTCGTTGTTTTTTTAAAAGATTTCAAGTTGAATCTTTAAACGAGGGTTTTCCACTCCCAGACTAAGCATGAAGTAAAATTTCGAGTTTCGAGTAGCGAAGCGGAGCGGCCAATCCAAATTAGGCTTTTCTAAACTCGAAATTTTACTTCATGCGCCACACGTATAAAACACTGAAATGTCGCAAAGTTTAAAATATACGGATTTAGCAATCTAATATGTAGATGTGAACAAAACGTGAGTCGAATTCGGTGCTGAACAAATTGTTTAAAACAGTGATTATAGGCAACCCAATAACTCTAAAGTATATTAGGTTGCCTATAATCGTTGTTGTATGTGTGTGTTTTTTTAACTTCACTGTAAATCAGTGTTTTTAAGCGTGGCGCATGAAGTAAAATTTCGAGTTTAGAAAAGCCTAATTTGGATTGGCCGCTCCGCTTCGCTACGCGGCCAATCCAAATTTTTAGGCTTTTCTAAACTCGAAATTTTACTTCATGCTTAGTCTGGGAGTGGAAAACACTCGTTAAAAGCCTCAAATTAACCGCTTTTAAACAACGAATTCCCGCAAATTTAAAAAAACCTTGTAATTATTGGGATATTTATATTTAAAAAGTGTCAATAAGAATAAGTTTAACTGCTTTAATAGACAGTAATGATTTGCAAGTTTCTGAATGAGAAGCTTGAACAATATTTCCTTCTAATATTTGTGTATTAATTAAGTTATAATTATTTTTCGTGTTTCTTTTTCTTTATTTTAATATGTATAGATAAGTTATATGAATATTGATTGTATTATATATTATAGTATCATAATATATAATAAAAGAAAAACGCCCTGTATGTTCTGTTTTAAACGTGTTTTAAACATGTTTTAAACACATGTTAAACATCTTTTAAATTGTTAATGTTTTAAACGCTGTTTCAATGAAAAAAACACGTATTGCAAAAAACACTGTTTATTTAAATTAAAATGAAAAAAACCTTTTTTTAACAACCCTGGTTTTGGCTTCTAGCCATTTACAAGGAATCTCTAAAAAGTTAATCCTTTACAGGGAGCAGCATTTTCGATTGTTTCTGCGAGTAAAGTACCATAAATACGAATGACAGACAAAAACTAATATACACTTCCAGAGCTCTTTTTTAGAGCATACTTCATGTGCCTAATAAAAATTTGTCTATCTTTAATTGTTTTTGAGTTATACGTGAAAACTCAAATTTGGCTATTTTGAAATATTGAAAGAACTTCTTTATATAAAAAGATTAACATGCGGTAGAAACGTCCATGTGACACTTTTTTTAGTAGAATATGCTGATCATATCAAATTTTGTCTTAGATTTAACATTTATGAGATATGGCATAGACTTGTGTTTTTTTAAATACAAATCATAGTTTGCCTTGACTTCAGTCAATTGCATTTTTTGTAAGCTTTCCAAAAATGTCGTCAGCATATTCTACTTAAAAAAGTGCGTACGAAAGTTTTTACAGCATGTTAATATCTTTTTAAATAAAGAAGTTGTTTCATACACAAAAATGGTACTTTACTTGAAAATGCCTGAAAAACCCTGTAACAAGGCCGTAGCCAGGAAGCCCATATCCCTCTCCCTGGCTACGGCCTTGTTACAGGGTGCAGCTTTTTAAATATTTCCAAGTAAAGTACAAACCCTCCCCGACATTTTCGAAACGTTAAATTTTTGTATGTAAAGGCGATCCTGTAAGAGTAAAAACAATATTTTTACTATTAACCTCCCCCCCCCCCCGATTTTTTATAACCCCCTCCGAAGTGTTTTTCTGGCTAGGGCCTTGCCTTGTACATTCCTTAAAGTTTGCTAAACGCTGAAACTATAATTTATAAAATATAAAAATATTTAATTAATTTTAATCGAACACAATGATGTTTATTAAGTCTTAACAAATCATAACTATTTGATGAAAAATATCGTCATCCATTGCTCAAAAGTCGTATTTTTAGTTTTAGTATTAATTAATATATAAATAACAGAATAATACTAATCTTAACTGAATTGAATCGCTTGTTAGTCCAGTTGGAGGGATAACCGTTTCCAATTTTCTCTTGTGCAATTACAACTTGTTCAACTTAGGAGGACACTTAATTCAAACGCCAATTGCAAACGTAGCTGGCAAATATTTACTCGGGCCGCCATTGAAATTATGCCCCGCACTAACTAAACAAAATAAATTATTGCTTCAACAAGTTTATATTTCCAAGAGGCACGCTCGTTACTACTCGGACAAATTAATTGCACAAGTTTTCATTAACAATTAACCTGACGAGTGCCGTTCTCTACCTGTCCAATTTAATTCGACAAATTAATCCCCAAGACGAAGTGTACAAATAAAAAAAAAAATTAGTCGATGGTACACATCGACTAATTGCTTTTTATTTGTTTACATACAGGAAATGTATTTTGTAAGTATACATATCCTGTTGTGCACACTGTTAATTTTCATGCGCTTGTTGGTTTTATAAAAGCGTTTAATTTGAGGTTACTAACGAGTGTTTCCAATCCCAGATTAAGCATGAAGTAAAATTTCGAGTTTAGAAAAGCCTGAAAATTTGGTTTGGTTGCGTAGCGCGAAGCGCGGAGCGACCAAACCAAATTTTCAGGCTTTTTTAAACTCGAAATTTTACTTCATGCGCCACGCGTACTAAAGACTGATTTAAAGTGAAGTTCAAAATATATTGCTTAGGTTTGATGTATAAAAGTATACTTACAAGAAATTTTCCTGTATGTATCTAAATGTAATTTTAAATCATAAGTCAAAGGTTAAAACCTATAAAAGGGATATTTAAGTTTCATAAAAATTCACAGACATCTGTTATTAGTTAATTAAGTGTTTTCTTGACAACAGGGTTGTTGTGTTTAAAACGCTTTGTTTTAAAACACAGTTTTAAACATGTTTAAAAACACAGTTTTAAACATGTTTAAAAACAGCCGTCGGTATTTAAACAGTTTTGTTTTAAACATGTTTTCAATCTTAAATTTGTTTAAAACATGTTTTAAACGTTAAATTAGTCTAAAACGTTTCATTTATTATCTTAAATTTGCTAAATTATTAGTAGTATAATATCTACTTCATTAAGATTTTTTGTTTACATTTTTAAATTTTAGCTAAATTGTTCAAGATATTTCAAATTAAATTAGTAAACATAACATTTTATTACAATAATAAAATTTATACTATTTTTTACAATTTAATACAATATCAAATATGTGTGCATAAATGTAATTTTAGGTATACATATGCATACACTGTAAATTTTCTGACATTCGCTGTTTTTTTTAAAGATTTAGATATGAATCATTAAACGAGGGTTTTCCACTCCCAGACTAAGCATGAAGTAAAATTTCGAGTTTAGAAAAGCCTGAAAATTTGGCTTGGTCGCGTAGCGAAGCGGAGCGACCAAGCCAAATTAGGCTTTTCTAAACTCGAAATTTTACTTCATGCGCCACGCGTGTAAAACATTGAAATATCGCAAAGTTTAAAATATACGGCTTTGGTAATCCAATATGTAGATGTGAATAAAACGTGAGTCAAATTCTGCGCTGAATAAATTGTTTAAAACAGTGATTATAGGCAACCCAATAACTCTAACGTATATAAGGTTGCCTATAATCGTTGTTGTACGTATGTGTTTTTTTAACAGTGTATATCAGTGTTTTTAAGCGTGGCGCATGAAGTAAAATTTCGAGTTTAGAAAAGCCTAATTTGGATTGGCCGCTCCGCTTCGCTACGCGACCAAGCAGTTATCTCAGTTATCTATGCTAAATATTCTTGCGATATTTTTTAAATTAATTTTAATCGCCAAGTTAATATTTTCAATATGTTATTATTTTTTTATGGTTTAAATGTGAGTATAATCGCCATTGAATTAAAATTTTGTTTTTGTTTCAAGGCCAGGTTGTACTCGGTGCAGAAATATTTTCTCACTTCCAAATATTTCCGCACCGGATATAACCTGACCTTGCTATGCCGCTGCCACTTTTGACTAATTTTGGATTTTTACTGTACCATAAAAATTAAAATTTTAATTCAATGGCGGTGATTAAAAATACATGTTTTTTCTTTGTCGCCGCCATTGTTTAACAAACGTCAATTGTGTATAATATTAATCTTCGAGTATTTTTTGAGAATTAATTGTTATCTTCATTATGGTTTATAATTATTCATATTCCTCCGGAGCAATCAAATACAAGGAGAGCTTTTTCCAAATTTAGCCTATTTTCTGTAAGTTCAATTTGAAGCTTTAAACAAGTGTTTTCCACTCCCAGACTAAGCATGAAGTAAAATTTCTAGTTTAGAAAAGCCCTGTGAAAATTTGTCTCGGGTCACGCAGCGACCCGAGACAAATTTTCTGGGCTTTTCTAAACTCGAAATTTTACTTCATGCGCCACGCGTATAAAACACGAAAATATTGTTAAATTCATGTATATTCTAACTTCACTTGAAATCTATGTTTTATATGCGTGGCGCATGAAATAAAATTTCGAGTTTAGAAAAGCCCGTGAAAATTTGTCTCGGGGCTTCTCTAATCTCGCAATTTTACTTCATGCTTAGTCAAGGAGTGGAAAACACTCGTTTAAAGCTTCAAATTGAACTCTTTAAAAAAACAACGAATGTCGGAAAATGTACAGCCTAAGCATATGTTTTTTTTTTGTTTGTTTTGGCATAGGTTCTAGCCATTCAGCCACTAACGATGATTGTATTAATTAATTTAACATATATTTGGACGTCACGACACATTCACACCACACCCAGGGACACGACGAGAAATTATTTTTAAATAAAGTCTCCCCGTGCACGGGAATCGAACCCGAGTTTGTGGCTCGCCGAAAGCATATGTTTACTTAAAAGAAAAATTCACTGTATGTTGCTAGTATTTGGATTTTGCTAAGGAAATTGGTAAGGATATCATATGCATATTATATATTTTTGTGGCAAAACCGTAAAAGATATCAAACATTAAGAGACAAAAAAGCTTTCAAATGAACCAATCTTTGAAGTAATATTTTTTTAATTTTTATAAGTTGCGCCAGTAAAAACATATTTTAGTTTTTATGTTGTGGTCATATTTTTATCCCAGTTATGGGAAGCCATTTCCCCACATTAACGGGACATCCTGTATTTTATTAATAATATAATTACATGTATACGTTTTTTTAATGTTTACTCATTTTGTTTTACAGGTATTTGTATCTTGAAAAAAGACAACAAAAAAATATTTTTTGTAAGTTTTCTGTCCGTTTTAATTTCAACCAAGAATGGATTTTTTTCTTCTCTCTCGACATATTTCAAAGATAAGTTAAAAGCATTTCTGGCGCATGTATCGGCGTTCGACCCTTTTTTCTCCTTTCGCATCCTTCCTCTCTCAGAGCTACATTTAATCAGCGGCGTACAACACTTTAAAAGCCCGTAACGCTTAAACGCGCCGACGACCGGCGTCTTTCTGGGCGGAATGAAAGAAAATAAAGCGGAACGTATAAAAATATTACACGAAGGGAAGGGCCCGTCGCTCGCCCTCGAGGCCTCTAGAATAAATGGACGATATTCGAGCAATTCGCGCCGTGTTTTAGCGCTAGTTTATACAGATAAGGCTTCAATTTGGAAATTCGGGACGCTCCGCAGCTGGAGAGAGAGGGTGAGATATGGTAAAAATTGTGCTATTAAGGAAAGGAAACGGATGTATGCAAAAACATAAAATAAAAAAATAGAAAAACGAAATTTTAAAGGTGGAATGAACGAAACATGCAATCACAAAACAATTAAAAAAAAATGAAATATACCGTGTGTCGAAGCTGTAGGCAGAAAAAAACATATTGGAGGGGGTTATAAGCATTTAGGGGGGAGGGGGGTCTAATGGTAAATATATTGTTTTCGCTATTACCTGGCCGCTGTTACCTACAAAAATGTATCATTTTAAAATGTTCGGGGGTGGTTTGAACTCCCATATCCCCCCCCTGGCTACGACCTAACCGTGTGTTACCGTAAATTATCGGTTTCTGTTTCTACTGTAAAAGTTATACACCCTTCAATAACTTTTACAGTTGAAACAGACACCGATAACAAAATTAATTTTTTAGACCTAACCATTACAAAATTTAACAACAAATTAAATTTTAATATATATAGAAAACCGACCTATACTGATTCCGTTATCCCTAACCACTCCCGCCACCCACAAATTCATAAAAAAGCTAGTTTCTATATAATGATAAATAGAGCATTTAAAATTCCGCTAAATATAAATGATAGAAAGAAAGAGATCAATACAATAAAGGAAATAGCATTGAATAATGGCTACACAACTTCACTAATAGATAATTTAATTCATAATTATGAAATGAAAGAGGTGCAGAAATTCTTCTACCCTAGAATTAGGTCAATAGATAATCAACATTTTAAAACAATCAGCTACTATGATACAATAAGTTGTAAAATTAAAAATATCCTTAAAAATGTAACATTAATGTAATATTAAAAACGCCCCATAAACTTAATAATATAATTTTCAACCCAAAAACAAAACTTAATCCCCTAGTTAGATCAGGCATTTATAAATTGAACTGCGAAAATTGTAATGGTGTGTACATTTAAAATTACCTGTGACCTGTGTAAACAATCTTGTATTAACACCAATATATATTATTATTATTATTATTGGGCAATCTGGTCGTAGAATCGAAATAAGATTGAAAGAACACGAGCGAGCCTTTAGATTAAAACATAATAGTTCTACCTATGCTAACCATCTTTTAGAAGAGAATCACACTTTTGGCGAGGATGTACTTTCAGTAATCCATTTTGCCGAAAAAGGTCGTAAAATGGATTTACTGGAAGCAGTAGAAATACACAAGGCCCGAATTAATCCCGGAATTTCCCTTTCCCTCTTTTCGAAGCCGTATAAATAGTTTTTAACGTGTAATTTGTATTTACTTTAGTTTGAGAATGACTACTAGATAGTCGAAACTACTCACACAATTAAATGTAAGATTCAGTGGTTAAACAAAGTAAAAAGTGTTTTATTTACAAAAAAATTTAATTTATACTTACGTTTGAACGGTAACGTGACCGCCAGCCTAAGGTGTCAAATTGTTTAGAGGGAATGGCAAAGCTATACTGATGAGAGATAAATCTCGAAACGCGTCTATAGATGGCCTGAATAATTTGACCCAAATTGTTACATTTGCAGTAGGTTACTGTATGTAACAGCAACCACTTGTTGTATAATTCAATGTCCGTCGGGGTATTAGCTCGGGAAGTAGTTGTTTCAATGAGTGTTTGATATAGTCTTTGTTAGACTAACTTGTTGTAGATTGCGAAAAAAATCGCACTTTTAATGTTTGAAGTATTCTGCAACCAAGAATTGGTAATTTTATTTATACTTGAATTATTCTTGTTTAAACTATACCGTGTGATTTGAATTGTCTGAGACAGTTGCTTATAATTGTTTGTATTTATTCTTATCTCTAATTCTCTTCTACTTTAACTCAAGGCATGAATTTATAAAGGCATCTGTGTGTGTTTAGCTAAGTAAAAAAAACTGTTTTATATTGGACTTTGTTTGAGTTTAATTCACTATTATTTTACCTATTTTTTTTTATTCAGTGTTATTGTTAATTCTTATCTCGTTTTCTGTTGCAAATCAATTTCAGTCATTCTTTCCTGAATAGGTTTTCGTGTCTTTTATTAAGTAAGGCCCCTTTCGTGCGAATTACTTGCAAATCACTCATCGTGAGCAATTGTGTAGGTACAGGTGAACGATTTCACGCCTCGCTTATCTTTATTAATAGAGGTCGTGTAATTTGCTGCTTGCAATGGTTTCCCTGGTCATTACACCCAGATACCATCCACTGATACCGCAAAAGGGAAGTAATAATTTCTATTCAAAATTTAATGCTCCGCACAAAACGTTCGCGGATAAATTTAATTTAACACTGGTGTACAATATTATCATCTATAACAATCGTTCTATATGACACGACAAATAAATACCTACATCTGTGTGTGTATAAAAAAGGAAACTTTTCAATATTTCATAAGTAGAAATAGTAATTTTACTGTTACTATTAACGGTCGGTTTCATAATAATTGGGTTAAAGTGGCTTTAACAAAAGTCGACTTAAAGTTAAAGTCGGCTTTAAATATGAATGTGTTTCATAATCAATTACCGATCTGACTTTAGTAAAATTCGACTTTATGGTAAAAAATATGGGTTGGTAACATCGTTTTATAGTTATTTGCATTATTTAATGTTGCATAAAGGTCATTTTTATTATTTATCATTCAATTGTCTCATTGTAAATGTCTCAACTAACAATAAGTAAAAAGGATATAGGAATTAATTTTCGAAAAGAAGAGAAATTACTTTTAATTCACCCTGTTAAATGTGAAAAGCACATACTAAGTGCAATAATAAATAAATAATTTGTAAATATGGAAAAAAGCAAAAGTTCGATCACCAGGTATTTGTTGAATTGGCTGAATATAGTTAATAAATATGGATTAACCTGTTCGATTCAAGTGATATTTTTAATTTGGTACAAGAACATAACGGTAGTAATGTTCTTGTACCAAATTAAAGATATCACTTGAATCGAACAGGTTAATCCATATTTATTAACTATATTCAGCCAATTCAACAAATACCTGGTGATCGAACTTTTGCTTTTTTCCATATTGATACTCGGAATTTTAAAATATAAGTCCGTGTCCTTAAATTTATAAAAAAAAAATGCTCTCATTCCATACACGACTTATCTTTTAACCACAATATCTTCTTCGTCGCTTGATAAATTGCTATTTAAAATGCTTTTGGTTCTTCTTCCTATTTAACGAAATTAATGGCCTTGGCTTAGCAGCTCTATAGACCAAGCGATTCATTTTTTTTAACATTTGATAACATTCTTAGTTTAGTTTTAAAGCCGGCTTTATTTATTTAAAGTGTCAAAATCTGACTTTATCTTTAAACTCGATTTTTACTTTAAATTTGCATTATGAAACAGAATTTACCGTTAAAGTCGACTTTAGCTTTTTAAAGTAGCTTAAATTAACGTGGCAACATTGCATTTTCATGTGTTCCAACTTCATTGTAATCAAGTAATTCAGAGGTTATGTTACACTGTTTTTGTTTATGTAAGTGAAAATGTATGCTCTGCTAAATTATTCGATTGAAATTGACTTCTAACGAGTGTTTCCACTCCCAGACTAAGCATGAAGTAAAATTTCGAGTTTAGAAAAGCCCCGCGTAGAAAATTTGTCGAGGGTCGCGCAGCGACCCGAGACAAATTTTCACGGGGCTTTTCTAAACTCGAAATTTTACTTCATGCGCCACGCGTATAAATCACTGATTTCAAGTGAAGTTCAAAATATACTGATTAGCTATGATTGATAGCATTATTAAATAAATTCTAAATAGTTCTTTTTTGTTATGACAATTTATGTTATGTACAAGACTTATACTAGTAAAACGCTATTAAATTTTTAGTTGTAAACTAACATTAGTAACTTCTCTTAAAATCAGTGTTTTATACGCGTGGCGCATGAAGTAAAATTTCGAGTTTAGAAAAGCCCTGTGAAAATTTTCTACGCATGGCTTTTCTAAACTCGAAATTTTACTTCATGCTTAGTCTGGGAGTGGAAACACTCGTCAGAAGTAAATTTCAATCAAATAATTGAGCAGAGGAAATATATTTTTTAAACATAAACAAAAACAGTGTAACATAACCTCTGAAGTTCAAAATATAATGATCAGTTATGTACATTTATGATTTAGAGCATTATTAAATAAAATCTAAATAGCTCTATTTTGTAACGACAATCTAGGTTATGTACAATACTTATACTAGTACCACGCTATTAAATTTTTAGTTGTTAACTAACATTAGTAACTTTTCTTGAAATCAGTGTTTTATACGTGTGGCGCATGAAGTAAAATTTCGAGTTTAGAAAAGCCCCGTGAAAATTTATCTCGGGTCGCTGCGCGACCCGAGACAAATTTTCTACGCGGGGCTTTTCTAAACTCGAAATTTTATTTCATGCTTAGTCTGGGAGTGGAAACACTCGTTAGAAGTAAATTTCAATCAAATAATTGAGCAGAGAAAATATATTTTTACAAACATAAACAAAAACAGTGTAACATAACCTCTGAATTAGTTGATTACAATGAAGTTAGAACACATGAAAATGCTGTTGCCATGTTGATTTTATTAATAGTTCAAAACTAACTAATAGCATGAATATTTTGTTCTATTAAAACGAAATGTTAGTATCGTCTTTCTACGCGTCTAGTAAAGATTAACTAGCATGAAACTATAATGGTATTAACGGCAATTATATTACTAAGGCAGTAATTCAGAGGTTATGTTACATTGTTTTTGTTTATGTTTGTGAAAATGTATTTCCTCTGCTAAATTATTTGATTGAAATTGATTTCTAACGAGTGTTTCCACTCCCAGACTAAGCATGAAGTGAAATTTCGAGTTTAGAAAAGCCCCGCTTAGAAAATTTGTCGAAGGTCGCGAAGCGACCCGAGACAAATTTTCACGGGGCTTTACTAAACTCGAAATTTTACTTCATGCGCCACGCGTATATAACACTGATTTCAAGTGAAGTTCAAAATAAACTGATCGGTTATGTAGATTTATGATTTATAGCATTATTAAATAAATTCTAAATAGCTCTATCTTGTCATGACAATTTAGGTTATGTACAAGACTTATACTAGTACCACGCTATTAAATTTTTAGTTGTTAACTAACATAAGTAACTTTTCTTGAAATCAGTGTTTTATACGTGTGGCGCATGAAGTAAAATTTCGAGTTTAGTCTGGGAGTGGAACATAAACAAAAACAGTGTAACATAACCTCTGAATTAGTTGATTACAATGAAGTTAGAATACATGAAAATGCTGTTGCCATGTTGATTTTATTAATAGTTCAAAACTAACTAATACCATGAATATTTTGTTCTATTAATACGAAATGTTAGTATCGTCTTTCTACGCGTCTAGTAAAGATTAACTAGCATGAAACTATAATGATATTAACGGCAATTATATTACTAAGGCAGTAATTCAGAGGTTATGTTACATAGTTTTTGTTTATGTTTGTGAAAATGTATTTCCTCTGCTAAATTATTTGATCCTCTGAATTACTAGATTACAATTTTATTAATAGTTCAAAACTAACTAATAGCATGAATATTTTGTTCTATTAATACGAAATGTTAGTATCGTTTTTCTACGCGTCTAGTAGAGATTAACTAGCATGAAACTATATTGATATTAATGGCAATTCTATTAACAAGTCAGTAATTCAGAGGTTATGTTACACTGTTTTTGTTTATGTTTGTGAAAATGTATTTCCTCTGCTAAATTATTTAATTGAAATAGATTCTAACGAGTGTTTCCACTCCCAGACTAAGCATGAAGTGAAATTTCGAGTTTAGAAAAGCCCCGCTTAGAAAATTTGTCGAGGGTCGCGCAGCGACCCGAGACAAATTTTCACGGGGCTTTTCTAAACTCGAAATTTTACTTCATGCGCCACGCGTATAAAACACTGATTTCAGGTGAAGTTCAAAATATGATCAGTTATGTAGATTTATGATTTATAGCATTATTAAATAAATTCTAAAAAGCCCTATTTTGTTATGACAATTTAGGTTATGTACAAGACTTATACTAGTACCACGCAATTAAGTTTGTAGTTGTAAACTAACATTAGTAACCTCTCTTAAAATCAGTGTGTTATACGCGTGGCGCATAAAGTAAAATTTCGAGTTTAGAAAAGCCGCGTGAAAATTTGTAGGCTTTTACAAACTCCTAATTTTTAAAATTTTAAATTTTAAATAAGCGAGACCCTCATAGTTCAGCTCGAAAAATAGATACTCTGTAAATAAGAAATATACTTTGATTAACGAAAAACCAATTTGGTAATGTGGCACGACGGGAAATCTTACTTTAAAAATTTGGCCCGGCTGCTAAACACCTTCACTATTCATGATTTATGTGTTTTTAAACATCACTGTTTTGGATTTGGATTTTCTAAACTCGAGCTTCGAAGCATGAAGCTTAATCAAAGTGTGGAAACCCTTAGTTAAGGTAATTCGTTAAAGGCTTATTCATTTTTCATTTATTTAATTAATTTTACTACCGAAACAATTGTATTTTACTGGTAAATTATCGGTAAAACATAAATAACAAAGTTTTGGTGGACGCGCCGGGTTTGATTGATCTTTTTATATGTTAAGATCTACCTTCAAATTAAGCAAAGTTGGCTGTGGATTACTCATTTCATCCAAACAATAATATTTTGAGCATAATAAAATTAAAACCATTACAAAACATTATTCAAAACTTACTTAAATAGTCACTTTGGGACCCCATCAAAACATCCACACTATATTTACCAATCGAAATGCTGGTCTTCTATCTACTTTTTGACATAGTTTTGATAATTTCTTACAAATAAAAAATTAAAGTACCTACTCGTATGTACAAACTTTTATAAATTGAAACACCTGTAATATTTTGCAGTTTCTCCATTAAAATATGCAATTTACAATAAAACTAGTGTGCTTACTGATACGCGAAGTGTACATATTTTCTTTAAAACCAATTGTGTGAGTTGTGTTTCCAAAGCCCATTTTGCTAAAACAAAAAACAATTTTGTACAAGAAATCTCCGCTCTTTAAAATTTCTTTCAGAGAGACTGTGTGGATGTTTTGATCGGGTCCTAATCACTTTTCTGTATTTACAGAAAGTGTCCAAAACTCTGTAGGGCATAAATCCAATTTCCCAATTAAAGATAATCCTGCTGGACATTTCCGCTGGTGGTTAACACGCGAATCGATTAGGAGTGGAGCAAGAGGAACCAAATTGAATAATTGGGGCTGAATATTCAACACCCCCGTAAATTATATCTCAAGGGGTGCATGTTTTATGCGTGCGTGCAAAGATTAGGTCTCGTCCCCGCGGTGCCCCATATTGCTGAATCAGGGACAACGAAGGGATTTATTAAAGCCCTTCACTAATACACACACACACACACACACACATACGCACGCCCTTCACTAATACACACTAACTTATTCAAGTATTCATATTCGGTAATCATAGTTAACGCAACTCAATTATTATTTTAGATGGAATTAAAGTTGGAATGTTGAGTTAAGGATGAATTAAATCTAATGTGATAAATAATTTCTGTAAAGACTTTTGAGGGTTAAAGGATAAAATTGAACCAAGAAGACAATTGGAATACTTTATTATAGCTACAGATTATATTAAAGTATGCCGATTGTCTTCTTGATTCAATTTTATCCTTTAACCCTCAACAGTCTTTACAGAAATTATTTAACTGAAACAGTTATTATTGTCTTGAACAAGTTTCTCATCTTTCACGTGGTGAAACATATTTAACTATGATTTAATAAAGAAAACACTTGGTTTAATTTCACTAATATATTAGTGAAATTTAACCAAGTGTTTTCTTTATTAAATCACAGTTTTTATTGTTTGGAAATTACTAACAAAATTGAATTTGTTTTCAATATTTCGGTACCGGATAAAAACAATTATTAACAATGCCACTATGGAGCATTAGATGGCGTTAGCTATCGAATCCATTAATAGTTTTCATATATTGGCTTGAAATAGCCAGAAATGTTCAGTATTCCTCAGCACTGCGTCGGGACCACACTGAAGAGTACCTTAAAGTCCGAAACGCGTCTGTGGGTATCTGGTGCCGGAATACTGAACACAAATTCAATTTTGATATTTGTTTTCTGGTTTCACAAACAGAGTTTAGCTCGTTCGTGAGCGAAACAGTGACACCTGTATATGCACTTTGTGTATTTGCGTCATTGACGATGCCACTATGAAGCATTAGATGGCGTTAGCTATCGAATTCAATAATTATCAATAAGTTTATGAACAATATTAAAAGATGGTAATTAAAAAAAAAATACCACTAGTTTTTTAATACCCGAATGAGTAATACTTATAAAATTTATGATGTCATAAATACCAAATTGTTTTATTTCTTGTAGAACATTTTTTTCGGACACTCGAAATTATTAGAAAACTGTTAAGCGATCGCGTTTTGAACTTTACATTAAACCAGCGTTAGCGCGCCTGGCGCATGAAGTAAATATTTCGAGTTTAGAAAAGCCTGAAAATTTGGATTGGTCGCTCCGCGAAGCGGAGCGACCAATCCAAATTTTCAGGCTTTTCTAAACTCGAAATATTTACTTCATGCTTAATCAGGAAATGGAAAACACTCGTTAAATAACCAAAGTATTAAAATTAAGACTGTTTTCTCAACATATGAATCTGCCATCTATCTGATCCAGAGTGTCAATTGTTTTCTAAACTAATCTCATTGATTGTCAACCTAAACATTTGCAAAAAAAAACAATTTTTGAGAAAACATAATGTAATCTTAAATTCGTCACGATTTAGTTTATTTGTTGATATCATTATTTTTATGCTGTTGTATAACGGCGAATTCTGTTGAAATAAATAAAATAAATTAATCAAATTGAAAACGTTAACATTAATAGTAGTAAACAAGTTTTGAAATCCATCAAATTATGAAACAAATAACTCAAACATTTACAAAAATCCTACATTTTTATTTATAATATGTAATCTCAAACAAAGTAAAAATTGTTTTATTGTGAAATTAACATGTATAACAAAGTAGAAGTCTCCACGATACAGAATAATATGTAATATTTTTAAGTTTTAAATAATAATCATTAGTATTTTAAATAAAATTATTAAAACCAGAAAATGTTATAAAAATTAATTACAAACGGTCTAAGTTAACACAAATTAACAAGCACACAATAATTACTAGGGGTTAGGGGCACTCATAATTTTGAAAAAATCGATTTTTCAAAAATGTCAGTATTCGAAAGTATGATCCTTCGACTATCATATTTCAAAATTTCATGGTGATCCGACATGTAGAAGTTTTTTTTTTCGACCGCCGAAGCGAACAGTGCAGGCCGTCGGGCTGCGACCGTGCGGCGCTCCAGCCGCTCAGAACGCTATTTCTCTCGCGCTTGTGATACTAGCCTGCAGGTCAGTTTTAAAGGCCGTGCACATGTTTTAGAACCTTGTGCCGCCATCTATGATCCTGTTAGAACTATTTCGATGTAGTTTGAACCTCAAATTCCATTGGTGTCAGTCGCCATAGTAACGGTCGCGCACGTGCCGGTGTTTGTTTCGCGCCGTGAAAAAGATATAAACGATGGGTCGAAACAAAGTGAGTCGAAGTGCGCGCAAGAGTAATCCGACGCGAAAATATCTAAATCGAAAAAGGAAGCAGTGTTTCAACCCGAAAACGCCAGAGATCGACGATAGCAGTTTCGAAAATGAAGAGACAAAAGGAAGTCATAGTGCCGCAGGACGATTCCATTCAGTACCGGATCATAAATTTCGTCACCGTGTTTGCTGCCATCTTGAATTTGGTGAAGTGTCGCGAGTGCAACGGGAACTTGAAATTCCAAACTGACAACACGCGTGGACTGGGCTTTAGAATTGCTGTGATATGTGACAACTGCCCGATCGTTTCGATTCCATCTTGCTCTTTCATTGGGCACACGTACGAAATTAACAGGCGTTTTATATTCGCAATGAGAGTACTGGGACTTGGCCACGAAGGATGTGTGAAGCTGTGCGGACTCCTGGACATGCCGAGTTTTCTGGCTAAGAAAACGTATAACATTTTGATGAAGCAGATTCTGAAATCGGTGACAGCAGTGGCGGATCTATTGTTCCATAAGGCAGTGAAGGAAGAACGAGAAGAAACTGTTCGGGAAACCAATGCAGCGAAGGACGACGAACTAACTGTGTCAGGTGATGGGACGTGGCATAAGCGCGGATTAACGTCATTGTATGGTGTCTCGTCGTTGATTGGCTACTACAGTGGAAAAGTTCT
Source organism: Philonthus cognatus (assembly GCA_932526585.2). Taxonomy (NCBI): domain Eukaryota; kingdom Metazoa; phylum Arthropoda; class Insecta; order Coleoptera; family Staphylinidae; genus Philonthus; species Philonthus cognatus. The sequence goes on along the minus strand of OW052247.1, from coordinate 46,963,158 downwards.
CGATGTAGTCACGAAAAGTGCGTACTGCAAAATGTGTGAAGTTTGGAAGGGCAAAGAGGATACTCACGAATACGACGAATATATGGAAACTCATCAAGCGGAATGTTCAGCAAACCATCAAGGATCAGCAGGGAAGATGGAAGTCGCAACCATAACTGAAATGTTTTGCAACTCTGAAGAAAAGTACAACGTCAAATACGTCAACTATATCGGTGATGGGGATTCAAAAACGTTTGCAGGTGTTCGTGATGCTCATCCCTACGGTCCTGAAACAGTCATCCAGAAGAAAGAATGTGTCGGTAACGTTCAAAAGCGGATGGGCTCCAGATTACGCGCGTGTAAGAAAAAGATAGGAGGACTCGGCGGCAGAAATAAACTCACTTGTAAACTTATTGATAAGTTAACAGTTTACTATGGGTTAGCAATAAGACGACACAATCAATCTGTTAACGGCATGAGAAACGCGATTTGGGCAACTTTTTACCACTACAACTACGATCACAAGCTGTGTCCAGTAGGAAAGGACTCTTGGTGTACCTGGCAGCGGGCGGCCGTCAATAACAACGTGGATCCATTCCACCATGATTATGTTCAATTTCCAGCTGATGTCTCCAAAGCCATAAAACCAATTTATACCGACTTGACGAAGCAGGAATTACTCGAACGCTGTGTGGGTGGTTTCACTCAAAACAACGAGAGCTACAACCAGCTGATTTGGAAAATCTGTCCGAAAATCCTCCCGGGAAGCTCAACGATCGTCCAAATTGCGGCCTATACAGCAGCTGTTGTCTACAATGAGGGGTTCTACAGCATCCTGATGATCTTCCAGGCGATGGGGGTGAACTGCGGCCCGAATATCCACAGGTTTGTTTCCGACAAGGATGAGCAGCGGATAGAGCTCAGTGACAGCCGCGCGCACGCTGCTACCAGGGAGAAGAGAATGCGGCGAAGACAAGAGCGAACGAGGAGTCTAGACGATTTCCTGGACTCGGAAGGACCACAGTACGGGCCCGGAATCGACGATTCACTGTAAGTCCATTTTTATGAACGTACAGAACATTTTAATGCTCTCCAAAACTTCAAAGTCGTTTTTCTCGAAACGACATTTTTCAATGCGGTGCCAATGATTCCAGCCAAAGTTCTGAACGGATATGGATTAAATTTGGCATAATTGTTGCTAATTACATTGTTGTGTACTTGGACGAAGGAATTTACGTTCTGATAAAAATTACTATATTTTTGGCATGCTAAATCAACCAAATTTTAGGTCATAAAACGCACTTTTTTTTCAAACGGCCGCCATTTTGTTTAAAATCAAAGTATTTAATTTTCCTTCGTCCAAGTACAAGGTTTTTATATATATTACTAAGATCAATATCGATTTTGTGTTTTAGATAAACAGTACGACCTCTGGAATTGGCACCGCGAACCCTTTATTCTGAAAGGCGCGCCCCTGTACACAGTCTTTTTGTGTGTGTATACACATATTTTTTCAATAAATTATAAAGTAGAATAAAAGACCTTTTTAACGTAGTAATAGCTTTTTACACACAACCATTACTTTTCGAGAAAACAAATTCCAAAAAAACACCTAAAAATCACAACTATGAATATTGAACAAAAATAGTATTATACAATAACCAAACTTGGCTAAATAATAAAAACAAACATCCCTCAACAAACTTATTATACCGTTCGTAATAATCAAAAAATAACAATATTTGGCAAGTCTACGTAAAATATAACCACACACAAATCTTTAAAACTGATTTGGACCAAAAAAATGTTAACAAAGCTATTAAGTGAAATCGTCAACATTTTTAATTTCAACAAAATCGGTGGAAATTGATAAACAATATAAAATGATAAAAAGCTTCATAATTTAAAATTATACGGACAGTGAATGCTATTTAATTTAATGACTTGCCTTTAACGAGTGTTTTCCACTCCCAGATTAAGCATGAAGTAAAATTTCGAGTTTAGAAAAGCCTGAAAATTTGGATTTGCCAGGGCGCGACTCGCTTCGCTCGCGCGCCCTGGCAAATCCAAATTTTCAGGCTTTTCTAAACTCGAAATTTTACTTCATGCGCCACTCGTATAAAACACTGAAATGTTATGAAATCTAAAATATACGGCTAAATCAGTATTAAAATATAGTATAGTACGATTTAAATAATACTGCTAAACATGAATATTTTGATCTTTAATTGAAATCAGTATTTTATACGCGTGGCGCATGAAGTAAAATTTCGAGTTTAGAAAAGCCTGAAAATTTGGATTTGCCAGGGCGCGACTCGCTTCGCTCGCGCGCCCTGCAAATCCAAATTTTCAGGCTTCTCTAAACTCGAAATTTTACTTCATGCTTAATCTGGGAGTGGAAAACACTCGTTAAAGATAAGTGAAAATTTCGCTTCGCTACGTGACCAAACCAAAACTTCCGGCTTATCTAAACTCGAAATTTTACTTCATGCTTATTCTGAAAGTGGAAACATTCATTAGTATCTTCAAATTGAACTCATTAAAAAAACAAAATCCATGTACAATTCAGGATATGTATACTAGAAAAAAACATACCCTGTATGTTTATGTCTGCAGCCCCACCAATAAAAATTCTCACGAGCTGCCACTGATACGTATACTTCTTAAAATAAAAACTCCCTGTATTTATAAAGATAACTGTTCAAATTCAATTAAATGAAATGCAAAAATAGTTGAAATTAAACATTAACAGCTATAAATTCTGTGTAGGTAATTTTAAATATTCAATAATTCGTTGGAACATGTGTATAAACATGGAACTTCATTTTAGCTGTTAGTTTTACACAAATGTAACTATGTTGAAATTGGCACGTGTTTAAATTTCATTCGAGTGGATATTTTACAGTATAAATATATCGTGTGTTATTTTAAATTATATTATTCTAAATCAACTTCCATCTGCATCGAATATATTCACTTTATTAATAATGAACTTCCATGTTTATACGTATGTTCCAACGAATTGTTGAATAATTAAATTATTTTTATAATAACATTATTTACACGGAATGCGTAATTTAGGCAGGTACACATATTTCTATGTATACCCTGAAAATGTTTAGGCGTTCGCTGTTTTTAGAAAAGTGTTCAATTTGAAGCTTTTAACGAGTGTTTCCACTCCTTGAATAAGCATGAAGTAAAATTTCGAGTTTAGAAAAGCCTGAAAATTTGGTTTGGTCGCGTAGCGCGAAGCGCGGAGCGACCAAACCAAATTTTCAGGCTTTTCTAAACTCGAAATTTTACTTCATGCGCCAGGCGTACGAGCCACAGATTGAATGTGAAACAAATTTTTAATAAATAAATTGTCAAAAGACATGAACAAACTATTTTATACAAAAATAATCTATAACGAATCATGAAAAATTTGATAAATTCTGTATTGTGGAGGCTTTTATTTCGTTATACATACACAAACTTGCCGAAACTGCAGTCACATAAAAATAAATCGTGTTATACAAACAAAGTTAAAATGTTATTTATTGAATAATCTGATAATTCAGCACTAAGAATTTTTTGGGTTTTGTCCTTTTTTAAAATTTTTAGGCTTATTATAGATTATTATGCTCAATTATAGCATTTTCTTAAAGTTCAAGAGATATATTTCATTTCAATAATAAAGGTGCTTATTTAGACAATTTTCATTACATTTTGTAGCCCATACATTTTATGAAAATTCTCTAAATAAGCACAATTTTTTTATTGAAATGAAATATTGCTCAAAACATTAAGAAAATTAGCATTATAATCTAAAATAAGAATAAAAATTAAAAATAAGTACAAACGAACAAAAAAAGCAAATAATTCTTAGTGCCAAATTATCAGTTTTTTCATACATGATTCGTATACAGTTTTAAAAATTCTCTCGATGCTATAAATATTAAACATAAGCATAATAGCTAGAAATCCCCTCTCTACTTATAAATGATTCCATCTGATGGAATTCGAACCCGCGACCTCTGGGTTGTAGATCCTACCTACCCTCTCGGCCACCGAGGCCCCAAATTTAAAGTTAAATATTTCTTGAATTGTGAAACAAACCAAGTGTAATTTAATTTATACCTTCATTATCAATATTTAAAGTTAAAAATGTGTTAAAAATTAAACAGTTTAAAACGCCTTACTTTTTTTAAATATGTATAAAAACAATGCGAAAGAAAACACAATTTTAATTAATAGGGATGAGATGATAACGCATAACCTTACACAACATAAACATCACTAGTATTTGACCTACACTTTTGGGTATAGTATCTTATTTTCAATTAAAAAAAACCATTAGAATGCCATGATTTAATCTTTTTTTAAATATAAGTTGGCTACACATTTTAGGAATTGACATATAAAACGTCAGAAACAATAATTATAATGCATATTTTCAGAGTTGCCAACCTAGAATATTTTCCATGGCACTCTAGAGATTTTTTTTAATTGAACATATTATAGTATCGGGCAGCTTGGTGATGTAGTGGTTAGAGTGTTGGACTGCCACGCCACGGGCCGGGGTTCAAGTACCGGCCTAACAAGTTGTCTGCATTTATATAGGTTAGGATAAAAATGCCAAACACTCCGTCTTCTCGGATATGACGGTAAATGCATGTAGGACCCGTGTACTGCCTGGATGTTGCGTGCACGTTAAAGATCCCTACCGGTGGGTGCAACTCCCACCGGGTTCGGCAAAATCCCCGGATAGCTGTAGACCTAATCTCCGGCGTCATGATAGGCCATAGCAGCGGAAATAGATGACGTAAAACCCAAAACAAAACGATACTATACTCAAAAGTGTAGGTAAAATACTAGTGATGTTTATGTTATGTAAGGTCATGCGTTTTCATCTCATTCCTATTAATTAAAATAGTGTTTTCTTTCGGATTGATTTTATACATATTTAAAAACAAGTAATGCGTTTTAAACTGTTTTATTTGGGAGTGGGTAGAGACCCTGCCTACATCCCAAGGGTCGCGGGTTTGAATTCCGTCCGATGGAATCATTTATGAGTGGAGAGCGGATTGCTAGATATAATGCTTATGTTTAATATTTATATCATCGAGAGAATTTCTAAAACTGTATACGAATCATGTATGAAAAAACTGATCATTTGGCACTAAGAATTTTTTGCTTTTTTTGTCCGATTAATTAAAATAGCGTTTTCTTTCGGATTGTTTTTATTATATTTTCCTAATTTTAAGAAATTGGATTGTATTGTGAAAACAACACACTGTAATCCCATAATTTAATCCAATCCCCCGTCCGAATGAACTTATAAACTATTCGTGTAAAACTCTCGAGGTATTTTTCGGGAAAACTCCGGGTCCGAACTGTCGCAAGCGCGCTGCATAAATTACCGTTCGACATTGTTTGAGACCGGCGGGGGTTTCTTGCGTTCCGAGTGCTGATGGCGGAACTACGGCCACCGTTGGGATTACTCCTCCCGTTTTCCCCAAAACCCCACCCCGTCGATTTAATAATCACCGTGGAGAGTTCGCGGAAAGTTGGCCATCAATTGCACTACCCTCGGCTAGATGGAAACTCGGTGTAGTGGCGCATATTCCATTACATGGAAAGTTTGCCTTGTTCTGAAATCGCATTACCCCGAATATTCTTTTTGTCCCGGTTTTAAAGTTTCCCAGGGGGTGGCTTCGCGGGGGAAGGCACCTTAGAAACGGCCACTTAATTTCCGGGACGGCGTTTAGATCAGGAACGCATTAATGTTCAAAGGTCGGGTGGTAATTGCTTCCCCTCATTTTTTTCTCTATACAAAATAGCAATTTCTAAATTACCTCAGCCATTTCTTATACTAGTTTTTATTATTGTTAACAATCCAAATAATAAATTGAATGAAATTAGTACAAATATACCATAGTACAAATTAGTATCGTATGTTCAATAAAAAAAACCCTCTAGAGTGCCATGGAATATATAGTAGGTTGGCAACTCTGAAATTATGTATTATAATTATCATGCAGACATGATAATTACAATACATAATTTCAGAGTTGCCAACGTTTTATATGTCAATTTCTAAAGCGTGTAGCCAACTTACATTTTAAAAAAGATAAAATCATGGCACTAGAGGATTTTACTATTGAACATACGATACAAATATACCATATGATTTCAAACTTTTATCCTCTAGAAGGCTATGAATTTATTTCTAAAAAATATTATGTTGGTAACAAATTATTGAAAACAGTAATAATTCCCTCTGCACTTGTCACTGTCAATATTGTGTATAGAAAATACATACAAACATAACCTTATCGTCTCACGTCAAATGTCGGGCCGCGTCAGGTTAAGCGGATTCAGTGGTACCAACTCACATTTAAATGCAAACAAAAGTCATGGCATGCTAGAGGATAAAACTTTTCGCTCATATGGTATAATTAATTTTTACTAAATGTTATTTATTGATTAATTTGGCGTTAGCATAATAGACAAAAAGCAAATTGAATGAAGAATCATATAAAAGTGAAACTTGTTGCGCCCAAATACAAATTTTCAGGCTTCTTTAAACTTAAAATTTTACTTCATGCTCAAGAAGTAGAAAGACTTGTTAGAAATTTTATTCAAAAAAAGTATAAAAGTTCCCTGAGGAATCCCAAACAGGTTTTGAAATTTAGGTAAACGAAATTCCATAAAGATTACTCAAAAAATGTCCACTTTGTAAATGTTTTCAACTTAGATTTATTTAAATATTTCCTTAAAATTCATTCTATTTTCCGACTTTCAGTTAAACATATATTGAAAACTGTAGATGACGTATTTTTTGATTTTACAGGGTGGCGACCAACCGGGAAACCCGGGAAAGTCAGGGGATTTTATTCATCGGAAAACATCTTAGAAAAGTCAGGAAAATTCGAATTTTTAGCGAAAAGTCAGGGAATTTCTTAATTAATAATTAAAATAAATATACAAATAATACGATTAAAGAATTGATAAATTGCAAGTTTTGTTCATAGCACGAGTTTGACACATTAAATTATATATATAAAAAAAAAATGGTGATGTGTCCATCATAGGATAGCACTTTCCCTGTAATTTGAACAACTGATAACTGACACTTTATTTCACTCTAACCAAGTAATTGGAGATATCACTTGAAGTAAGTGATTTATACGCGTGGCGCATGAAGTAAAATTTCGAGTTAAGAAAAGCCTGAAAATTTGGATTTGCTGGGGCGCGACTCGCTTCGCTCGCGCGCCCCAGCAAATCCAAATTTACAGGCTTTTCTAAACTCGAAATTTTACTTCATGCTTAGTCTGGGAGTGGATGACGCTCGTTTCAAATTTTAAATTAAACTCGTGAGCGAAGCGAGTCGCTCCCCGGCAAATCCAATTTTTCAGGCTTATCTAAACTCGAAATTTTACTTCAAGCACCACGCATATAAAACACTGGTCTTGAGTAAAGTTCAAAATATACGATTTTAGAATACTGCTTTAGTGCCAAATTGCTAATATCACAATATTTGAGTGTTTTATAAGCGTGGCGCATGAAGTAAAATTTCAAATTTGAAAAAGCCTTGAAAATTTGGACCAAATTTTCAGGCTTTTCTAAACTACACCAGGCGTATAAAACACTGATTTAAAGTGTAGCTTAAAATATACTCGTTATGGTCGAATCCATGGTGACGTCTAACCTCACAATGAATTCGAATTATTTTTGACGAACCTTTTGGAGGATTCGAATCATTTTTTTAGGTATTCGAGTCTTTTTGTAAGTATTCGAATTCTTTTATAACGAAGGATGTTACGAATTCGATTCACGAATATATTTTCACAAAAGTGTTCAAATACCTCTTTTAAATCCTCTAACACGATTCGAATCTTAAATAATACAATGTTAAATCCTGAATGATTATTATCCTGCTCAGCTCAGGCGATATATTATTTTCTCAAGCAAGGTCTTTTAAGCAAACGTACATCCCGGCGCATTCACCATTTCTTAAAAAGTTTGAACCGAATATTCTTTATTTCAAAGTGAAAATCTAGCGTTTTAATAATTTAAAAAAATCTAAGATCCTTAATTTATTTCAAGGTATATTTCACACTACAATATATCTTAAAATAAATTAAGTATCTTAGATTTTTTTTAAATTATTAAAGCGCTAGATTTTCACGTATAAAATAAAGACGAAAGAAGAAATGGTGAATGCGCCGGGATGTTTATACCAAGAGTATCAAAATACAACAGTTTTGAATTCTATTAATACGAATGATTAATTAATTTTGTTTTTAACGAGTATTTACACAAAATGCATATATAGTGTGAAATATACCTTGAAATAAATTAATGATCTTAGATTTTTTTTAATTGTTAAAGCGCTAGATTTTCACTTTAAAATAAAGAATATTCGGTACAAACTTTTCGAGAAATGGTAAATGCGCCGGGATGTTTATACCAAGAGTATCAAAATACAACAGTTTTGAATTCATTTAATACGAATGGTTAATTAATTTTGTTTTTACATCCCGGCGAATTCACCATTTCTCACAAAGTTTGAACCGAATATTCTTTATTTTAAAGTGATAATCTAGCGCTTTAATAATTTAAAAAAATCTAAGATCCTTAATTTATTTCAAGGATATTTCACACTACAATATATCTTAAAATAAATTAAGGATCTTAGATTTTTTTAAATTATTAAAGCGCTAGATTTTCACGTTTAAATTAAAGAATATTCGGTACAAACTTTTCGAGAAATGGTGAATGCGCCGGGATGTTTATACCAAGAGTATAAAAATACAACAGTTTTGAATTCTATTAATACGAATGGTTAATTAATTTTGTTTTTAACGAGTATTTACACAAAATGCATATATAGTGTGAAATATACCTTGAAATAAATTAATGATCTTAGATTTTTTAATTATTAAAGCGCTAGATTTTCACTTTAAAATAAAGAATATTCGGTACAAACTTTTCGAGAAATGGTAAATGCGCCGGAATGTTTATACCAAGAGTATCAAAATACAACAGTTTTGAATTCATTTAATACGAATGGTTAATTAATTTTGCTTTGTTTGTACATCCCGGCGAATTCACCATTTCTCAAAAAGTTTGAACCGAATATTCTTTATTTTAAAGTGATAATCTAGCGCTTTAATAATTTAAAAAATTCTAAGATCCTTAATTTATTTCAAGGATATTTCACACTACAATATATCTTAAAATAAATTAAGGATCTTAGATTTTTTTTAAATTATTAAAGCGCTAGATTTTCACGTTTAAAATAAAGAATATTCGGTACAAACTTTCCGAGAAATGGTGAATGCGCCGGGATGTTTATACCAAGAGTATCAAAATACAACAGTTTTAAATTCTTTTAATACGAATGGTTAATTAATTTTGTTTTTAACGAGTATTTACAAAAAAATGCATATATAGATGAAAATCAAGGACAATCCATACAAACTATAAAAATACTTCGGTGGGGCAGTGGGTAGAGACCCTTCCTCCTAACCCAGGGGTCGCGCGTTCGTGTCCTGCCGGGTGGATGTGTGTGAATGTGTTTGTAGCAGAGCTGGGCAGGATTCGAATCATTCAGGATTCGAATCCTGGATTAGAATCCTTTTAGAGGATTCAAAAGAGGCTTTCGAATACTTTAGTTCAACTGGATTCGTGATCCGAATTCGTTACATATTTTTAAGAGGATTGGTATTCGAATCCAAATGTGGGTGATTCGAATCCTTATAAAGGGATTCGAATATTTATAATAGGATTCGAATACTTACAAAAGGTTTTGAATCGTTTAAAATAATTTGAATTAACTGTGAGCATTTACTGGAAAAATGTCTTGTGTGTGTTTTTAAATTTTTCGCTAAATCACTGTTTTATACGCGTGGCGCATGAAGTAAAATTTCGAGTTTAGAAAAGCCCAGAAAATTTGTCTCGGGTCGCTGCGCGACCCTCGACAAATTTTCACGGGGCTTTTCTAAACTCGAAATTTTACTTCATGCTTAGTCTGGGAGTGGAAAACACTCTTTAGAAATTTCAAATTGAACTCTTTTAATAAACAAAGAATATCGAAATATTTAAAGAAAATAATCTAGTTTTCAAAATGTTGATTAATATTATTTGAAATAAAACTGACATGGTAGCCGTGGAATCTGAAATGTTTAATTTTTCAGGAATTTTCCCGATTCAAGATTTTTTCCCTGACCTTTTAATAAGTTATATTAAAAGGTCTTTTGTGTGGGAAACCCTCATTTTGTTTAATTATTTTCATTGTTTTTGTCAATATTTAAATTAATTATATAAATTTTTACGTGTTTTGTAATTTGCCTGCTGATTTTGACAAATTTAATAATATCATATGGCTTTTTAGTTAGTTTTTTGGTCAATTTGAATATAATTCCATGACTTTTCTCTGACTTTCCCGGTTTTAATGATATTCAGTGAATTTTTTATTAACGTAATTTTCAGGCATCCGTCGATTTTATAATAGAGTTCAATTTGAAGTTTTAAACGGGTGTTTCCACTCCCAGGCTAAGCATGAAGTAAAATTTCGAGTTTAGAAAAGCCCCGTGAAAATTTGTCGAGGGTCGCGTAGCGACCCGAGACAAATTTTCACGGGGCTTTTCTAAACTCGAAATTTTACTTCATGCGCCACGCGTACAAAACACTGATTTGAAAAGAAGTTCAAAAACACACAAATATATCTTTATTCAGAGTAACAGGGAATCAGTTATTTAGTCTGTTATCAACAATGTTCAGTGTTAATAATAAATAATTAGGTTTTGAATATTTTTGCTAAAATAACTGGTAACGATATTTGTATATTAATGGTTGCACAAAAATTATAAAATCAAATTTATTCTTAAAGGATTTGTATTCGTGATTCGAAAAAACAGGATTCGAATCATTGATTCGAATCATAATTATCTCTTACGAATCCTTAATTCTAGTATTCGTGATTCGAATCATATTAGGTGATTCGGATTCGTGATTCGAATCCTTTTTACGAGGATTCGTCCCAGCTCTGGTTTGTAGCGTCTAAATATAGTTAACATACAAAAAATATAAAGGTGAATTGGTGGAATAGTCTGGGACCAATATCCAGTAAATGTATACATATATTAAAAAATAACGTTTTCTTAATCTTAAATATTTCTATAGATTCTATAAGTTTTTTTTAAATTATTTTTTTAACGGTGTTCTACCATAGATTCTTGATTTCTTTTAGTTAAAATTTAAAACACATTTATTTTATTGAAAATCAAGGAAAATGTATACAAACTACACAAATTTACCTTATCGTTTTCTTACATTGCATCGAACTTTATTGATTTTCAATAAAATATAAAACATATTCATTTTATATTTTAATGAAAATCCATACACACTGCAGAAATTTAAGTTTTCTTTTTTATACCTTACGCGAATTAATTACGAAAGGGTGGACTGGTATGAAATACTTTAGCATTATGCACGTGCAGATTTATATCGTCTGGTCGAAATATTTCGCGGCGCTGAAATATATAGTTCTTGGCCGAGTACCAAACTGTGAACAGAACCGGTGCACTGGTCCGCAGCCAACCCTTAATATATTTGATTCTGTAATTTTTTTTTTCGTCAGTCTATAGCGCGATTTTTTTGTTGTTCTTGTGCTCGCTTAAAGGGCCCGGGCTACACAATATTTGCCGGATTAATGGAATTCCGTCAGAAACACGGACGACCGACAAACGTAATCCCCTTTTAAGTAGGGGAATTTAGTGCGAATTCGCTTCCGGCTGACATTTTTTCGCGGGATTAATATTAATCGCCTATCTTCTTCTCGCTTAGTTGCGAATTCGTTGGGGTTTATTGGATTTTTAATAACGCAATTTAAAATCTATACAGTAATAGTTATTTAAAAAAATCCACAGTATAAAATACTGGTGACAATTTTAAAGTTTACTTATCTATATGTGGGAGCTAAACTACACCAACTCAAACTTTTTTCAAAATATGTTTTTTTATACTGTTAGTTTTTTCCACTATATTGAGAGGTAAATAGCACTGCAAAATTTTAAAAATGTGACTTGGTGTAGTTTTCCACACACATAGAGGTATTATATCTTGTATTATTAACTTGTTTCTCATTACTCACTTGGTAAAACATTTCTACTAAATATAGGTGTTTAATTGAATTCACTTGGTTTGTTTTACTAAAAATATTTTATTTCAACTAGTTTCGGCTTAATGCCATTTTCAAGAATAATGTACAAAAGAAAGAAATTGGTGTTATATACTAGATGTCGGCATTTCAGGTAATAAGCGCTTTAATTATCGGGGAACTCCAAAGCTCCTCGTTGTCGTTGACCACGTGTTTGCTCGCCTTTATGGCTTTACTTATTTCCAGTCCTTCCCAATAATTTAAAACTAATCTCTATATCTTATATCTTGTACCATAAAGAAACATTGAATTTGCCATTAGGTTGCAAAATATTTACAAAATATAAAAACGAATTAAAATTAATATCGACTTTTTGCAAAAAGACTAGATTTTTGCAAAAAGTCGATATTAATTTTAATTCGTTTTTATCGTTGAGACTTCTCCAAATATTCTTTGTAGTTGTTTTGATAAATATTTGGAGAAGTCTCAACGAGACTACATTTTTTCAGAAAGCCGATATTAGTTTTAATTCGTTTTTATATTTAATCTTGTATCAGTTTATACGAATAAAAAACTTCTGGTATTCAACGAAGATCTGTACATTACTATAAGTATAGTATTATTAATTATAATATTAATTGAGGAAATATTCCTCAATTAATGTTGTATTGACAAAGAATTTTGCTGGATGATACATTTATAAAGGAAGATATACGAGGGGTGATCAAAAAGTAAGGTTACAAATCCTCCAATAAAACGTGTACATTTTGTAACATTACTTTTTAATGAGGTCTAGTACTTATTGCTTTCAAATATCGGAAATAATTATGTAACACTGAAACAAACTACTTACCACCTTTATCACTAAGTGTTGGCCCACTGGTGCTTCCTCGATGCTCGGCACTTGCTCCACTCACGACGCCATTTTTGTGTCTTTTCCTTCTGCCTTCGTTATGCGTGCATTGTAACCTCAAAACGAGAATCACCACCAAAGCCACAATCAATAATGCCGATATAACTCCTATCAGAACGCTCATCATTGGTGTGAATTTGAATCCTGACCTTTGGCTTTCTGTAATAACAAGAATAAGGTAAGAACATTGTGAAAATAAAGTAAGTATTCAGAAAGGATTTAATAAAACATTAAAGTTGAAAAACATTAATCCGCAAGTAACAAATCGATGATCTATTCAGTTTTAACATGGGTTATTATTTCTCGACGTTTTTCATGAAATTTCAAGATTTTCGTCACTTTTGAAAATGTCGGCTCTTTTCGTAAATATCCAAGCTTTTCATCGATTGTTGTAAAAATTGATAATTTAAATTTTAAATGAAAAAGTGATAATTTTTGTTTCGTTTTCAACAAATTTCATTTGTTTTCTTAATATTATTTTATAACTGTTCTTAATATATTTTTTTTCTACTAGACAGAAACAAACAAAATAATATATTGACAATTGTCGAACGAATGTCTTCCACTCCCAGACTAAGCATGAAGTAAAATTTCGAGTTGAGGAAAGCCCCAAGAATCCAAATTCAAATTCGGGCTTTTCTCAACTCAAAATTTTATTTCATGCGCCACGCGTATGAAACACTGATCCCAGGTAAAATTTAAATTTTAGAATCCTAGCAGTTTTCATGGATTTCCTAAATTTTTTTTAAACTTTTTGTATTTTAAGATTTTTCTCGATTTATAAAATTTAAAATTTGTATGAGATTTTCAATATTTTGAGAATTTGAGATTTTTGAATTTCTCAGATTTTTGTAGTTTTCACAATTTTTACAATTTTCGTGAAGTCTTTGAGTTAAAAGTTAATTCTAAAAATGTTGATACTTTTCATGAATTTTCTAGATTTTCATGAACTAAATTCTAGATTTCCATGAGCTTTGAAGATTTTTGTAAATTTTAAAAAATCGTGATTTTTTAAAGATTTTCATTAATTAAAGGAATGTCATAAATTTTTGAATTTGAGAATTTCTAAAATTATTGTTAGTTTAAACATTTTGACGCTTTTCAGATTTTTTTTAATTAAAAATATCATGACGGTTTTTTGTAAATTTCTTCAATTTTTAAAATCTTAGTGCCTTTCGTAAAGTTTTAAAGATTTCCGTTAACTTTTAAATTGTTAAACGATTTTTATAAACTTCCAAGATTTTCGTTAATTATCAAAAATCACGAACTTCTTAGATTTTTGTTATTTAAAAAAAAATGTTATACGTTTCATGAATGCATTTTGAAGACTTGAGTAAATTTGTAAAATCCTGTAATTTTCGTAATTTTCTTAAAAGTTTGTTAAATTTAAAAATGTTGACGCTATTCGCGAATTTTCAAAATTCTGTCGGATTTCTTGAATATCCGTTGACTTTAAAAATCTACTGTCGGTTTTCGTGAAATTCAAAGATTCAGTAAGTTTTTAAAATTTCTTAAAAAAATGAACTTTTCGCAATGAACTTGGAAATCGTCAAAGTCTTGAAAATTAACGAAAACTTAGTAAGTAATATCATATCGACATATTTAATTGCAACTCTAAACAATTTGTAAGTTCAATAAGTGATATTTTGTGATTCAACACGTTGTAATTTAATTTGTTTTGTATAATTTTAATTTGATTTAATCTTTTTTAAATGTGTAAAATTTTGTTTAATATTGTATTGTATTAATGTATATTGTTTACCATAAACGCATATATTGTATATTGATAAGTTTTCCCTGTAAAAAAAATCTAAATTTTGTTGGGAAATAAACATATTATTATTATTATTATTGATATAAATCCATAAAAACTGCCGAGATTTCCAAAATTGACGAAAATTTATTAATTCATTTAACAATTATCAAGAAGTGTTAAAATTTGTAAATCTCTGAACCGTAAACCGTAAATATTTTTAAAACCAACGGAAATATAGGAAATTCAGGAAAACCGTCAGAATTTAGAAGATTCATGGATGTGTAGAAAATTCTCGAAAACCGCCGCAACTTTGAAATTGACTAAAAATTCGGAAATGCACGATTAATTGTTGAAACTTTAAAAGTTTATGAAATTTACAAAAACAATTTTAAAAATTACCGGAAATGTAATTTTACGCGAAGCGTCAATATTTTTAAAATTAAAAATTATCTTGAAAATCTATGAAAAGTATTGACATTTTTTTTTAATTTCATAAAAATTTAGGAAATTTACGAAAACTGCTATTTGATCTTTTATTACCGAAAGCTGCTTGCTTCTATAAAGAATAAGTATTTTATCAAATCAAATTTAAAGGTAGAATAAAAGTTTGAGAACCACTGATTGGAAATAGTCTATTCTAGAAAAAAATGACATAATAAAAATTATTTCATTAATAAATACGTTCATTAGATGTGTTTAATTACCTTTACAATTTTATCTTTCGTTTAATAGACATTGTATTCGCTTTTCCTGTTTGAATATAATAAACCAAATTATTTCGTAATAATAAAATAAATCTTGAGAAAAAATATTCAAATAATCCCGTATATGAATTTTAAATTAAATATCTTGATACGCTCAATAAATAAACATAACACGAGGGCTTGATAGAATTTTAATCACATCCTGTTATGCAGGAGAAATGCGCGCTTTCCCTCGGAGGAAAAGAGCGAGCACAAAATGTCCCACTAATCCAATTAGGGAAGGCCGTTGCCCTTCTCATAAGAAAATTTTAAAAAGAATTCCCGGCGAATAAAAAAAGTTTTCCCGTGGAGTAATTTACTTTTTACACGCGGCGGAAATAAAAATTATAAGAGTTTGATTGACCGAAAAACTTTATTTAAATATTAAACGTTTAAGAAGATTTATTTTTTAAATAATGAATATTCATAAAACAATAGTTTGTTTGTTTGTTTCTTTATTAAACGGTAATATTAGTAAATATTTAAATAAATAATATTGCTGCAAATACAAAAAATAAAAATATTAAAATTAAAAAGAATATACTAAAAATAAATACACCTATGCATATATATACATACATACATATATATACACACATACATACATATATACATACATACATACATACACACATACATACATACACACACCTACACACACCAATATCCCCATTAATTAAATCACGCAAAATACAATACAATAGTTGTTATTTGTTTACTGGAGTAACTGAATGTAGTAGTTTTGGTTAGCTGTTAATTAGACAAAAGGAATTGTTCTTTTAAGTATACATATCCCAATGTGTAAGCTGTAAATATTGGCGTTGTGGTTTTTAAAAAAAAAAAATTGAAGTTAAAGCTGATATCGAGTGTTTCTACTCCTTGATTAGAGCATGAAGTAAGACTTCGAGTTTAAAAAAAAATCTGGAAGTCGAAATTTTCAGGTTTTTCTAAACTCAAAATTTTACTTTATGTGCCAGGTGTATGAAATTCTGAAATATCCTAAAGTTCAAAAATACTACTACAGCAATATTCTAAACCAGTATATTTCGATTTTTACAATATTTTATACGCATGGCGCATGAACTGACATTTTGAGTTTAGAAAAGCCTGAAAATTTGGTTTGGTCGCGTAGAGAAGCGAAGCGACCAAACTGAATTTTCAGGCTTTTCTAAACTCGAAATTTTACTTCATGCGCGACGCTTATAAAACACTGATTTAACGTGAAGTTGAAACAATGCTGTTTTAGCATACTGCTTTAGCGGTATAATTTGAACTTCACTTGAAATCAGTGGTTTAGACGCGTGGCGCATGAAGTAAAATTTCGAGTTTAGAAAAGCCTGAAAATTTGGTTTGGTCGCTCCGCGCTTCGCGCTACGCGACCAAACCAAATTTTCAGGCTTTTCTAAACTCGAAATTTTACTTCATGCTTAATCTGGGAGTGGAAACACTCGTTAGAAGCTTCAAATTGAACGCTTTTTAAAAACCACGAATATCTAGAAATTTACAAAGCACACATCGGAATATTTATAATACAATAAAAATAAATTCCCGGTATATAGGTATACTTAAATGAAACAAATCCTGTATATATTTTTTTTAACGTGAGTTAATTGAACTTACCCTTTTCTGCTGTTAGTTGTTTTTCTGGTAATCGCAGTGTTGCTGCTTGTAGTATCACAGGTTCACTTCTCCCTTTCGTGTTAAATGAAAAAATTGCTGCTTGATATTGAGCTCCAGGATCCAAACCATTCACAGAAAACCTCGCTACTGGTGAACTTAGGTTGTTCTTTATGTCTTGAGAATGGCTTTCTCGAACCTAAATAAATCATAAGATTAATATAATTAATATAAATTTAATATAAATTGATTATAAATAATATAATATAATATATAATATAATATAAATTCTTCATCGACCCACTACCCACCAACCACCAGCCACCTTTATTAGTTTATTGATTGTTAAATGTATGTCTTTGGGATCCCACAATACACTAACATGAAATCCGAAACGAGTATTACTCGCCCCGGGGTGGATTTCAACCATAATTTCGGCGGTGTCGGGTTGTACGAGTCCAATAGTTCAACCACTTGGTCAACGTGGCCCCAACATTTAGTTTAAAAGATGAAATTTTAGTAGGGATATGGGAAAGGAAAACACAGCAAAGAAAATATTTTTTTCCTAAACAACTCTTTATTGTTAGTAATTTCAAGTTTGACTAAGTATTCAGACTTTTTACTAACATCTTGACTGCCATGTGTATCTTTCAGTATTCAAATTCTAATCTAACTTGAATGTTGGGAAAAATGCGGGGTAGTCAAATATGTTAACGAATGTTATTGAAGACATTTCGTTTTATGTTTGCAATTCAAACGTAATCTCTGTTAAATTGCTTGTCTGTACTAAATGTATAATAAATCGCATTGAATCGTAATCAAAACGACAATGGACGGCTTCCCGAAGTCGAGGGATTAATAATGAGATTTCCCTCGCACGGCAAAAACGTCAATTACTAACTAGGTGATGATGGAGTCTTCCAATTATGGAGATGAACCGGCAACTGCGGAATGGAAATGTTTGACGTCCAATTACCCCGGGGACACGGAAATCCATCGGAAATTTTGATAGAGAACGGATCGTCTCCTCCAATACTTTTCCGACCGCCATTTTTCCCTTAGCAGCGCGCAAAAAAGTAAAACCCTAATTACGGTCGATGCGATTTCAACTTTTAATTCCTATCGGCGGCGACGGGATGGCGGAAAAATCGTAGGAGAAAAAAGGAAAAAACACTCGTGTCGACACGGGCTCCAATTATGGATTAATTACCGGCGCTGCGGAGACGAATGGAATGATTGGGGGATTATTTCGAGGAAGTTCTACTAATGGTGTTAATATAGTTTAAGCTTCTTTAAAATAAAAATAACAAAAAAAAGAGCAGTATTAGAGATGGACATAATTTCTACTTTTGATTGCTACTTTTTAATATTAGTTATTTTAAACTGTGACTGCGATTATGGTTCAACCTAATTCCCTACGGTATTATTTTTCACATGAATTCATAGAAAATTGTCTCGTGGAAAGTAGTTACTAAATCAACGATTAGTCAGCTTAGATGGATTTTAAAAGAAAGTTTGACAAATTAATATTCTTACACAAACTTCTAACCAGTATGCCTTAATGTCAGTATTATCTATTTAATCGTGTTGTGTATTATTATTATTACTAAGATGATGTGTGTGTTTTAGATATACAAAATATTTTAGTGATTTATACGCGTGGCGCATGAAGTAGAGCCCAAGGGGCTCTACTTCATGCGCCACGCGTATAAATCACTAAAATATTGTGTATATCTAAAACACACACATCATCTTCTTAGTAATAATAATAATACACAACACGATTAAAGAGATAATAAAATGCAATTTTGTAAAATAAAAAATCACATAGGAGGTTTCATCAAAACAACAATGATGCGCATCAGAATATGTATACGAGGTCTGTTCAGATAACTACCGAACTTTATTTTTTTATACTTTACTATTAATTTTACAGATTATTGGTTTTTGTCCTTTTTAACGTAATCCCCTCCCTTATTCACACACTTTTCCCAGCAGTGTTTCCGTTTCGCGAAGCAGTCCTGGATAGTTTCATTTAAGATGGCCTGTAAGGTCTATGATGAATTTGCTTTGATATCTATCTTGAAAACGGCGTTCTTTTAGCACTGATTTTAATTTAGGAAATAAGAAAAAATCGCATGAAGCTAGGTCTGGCGAATAAGGAGAGTGCGGGAGGACAGTCATCTGATTCTTAGCACAAAACTGAGGAATAACCAAAGCCATTATCGTGTTGCAAGAACCATGAGTTATCTTGCCAGAACTTTAATCTTTTTTTGCGTTTTTTTCACGCCCTGATAGTACACGCGGTTTACTGTTTTACCTTGAGGCAGGAATTCAAAATGTGCAATTCCATGAAAGTCGAAAAAAATCCTTTGTCAATCCATTGTGATGATTGAACTTTTGTCTCAATGTCGTAGCCGTAAACCTAGTTTTCGTCTCTCGTTATGATTCTTTGCATGAATGTTTTATCGTCATTGGCTTTTTTAAGGAGTTGCCGACAAATGTCCACTCAATCTTCTCTCTGTTGTTTAATCATCAAATGAGGAACACATTTTGCTGCAGCTCTACAAATGTTCAGTTTTTAAAATTGCATGACATGACTCAGTTGAGATGCTATCCCAGTGTATTATACAGTTATGAAAGTATGCCACTTTCCCGTCCAGCAGTCCCGTAGATTTTTACGCGATTGCCATATTTTCATCACTAAAAATGTTATATTTTCGAGTTTTTTAAGCATACTTCTTGTGTTTTGGAAAATAAAACAATAACAGATTACTTAATAATAATTAATGCTAATAACAATTGTCTGAACATTTTGAGGCACCTGAACTTGATTATAACAGATATTTTGTTTATGTTTGCATTTTTCCTTCTAACTTTTGATCCAAGTAACTAGCGGTTTTCACTAGTATGTTTCTATTTTAAAAATCTATCGAATACCAACGAAATACAGAGAGTTTTATGTAATACTGAACATTTTCAATATTCATTTTCGTGTTCTACAAATTGTAGCCAATCAATCGCAATTAATGCCTCAACTTGTAAATACAGGGAGTTTTTATTTCAAGTATACATGTCCCAATTACAACGTATATGCAGAAAATCTTTAAATAATCGTTGTGCTTTTAAAAGAGTTTAATTTGAAACTTGAAATGAGTGTGTTCCACTCCCAGGCGAAGCATGAAGTAAAATTTCGAGTTTAGAAAAGCCTGAAAATTTGGTTTGGTCGCGTAGCGCGTAGCGCGGAGCGGCCAAACCAAATTTTCAGGCTTTTCTAAACTCGAAATTTTACTTCATGCGCCACCGGTACAAAACACTGACATATTACGAAGTTTAAAACACACCGCTAAACTTTACATTGGATCAGTGTTTTGTACCGGTGGCGCATGAAGTAAAATTTCGAGTTTAGAAAAGCCTGAAAATTTGGATTTGCCGGGCTCGCTTCGCTCCGCCCGGCAAATCCAAATTTTCAGGCTTTTCTAAACTCGAAATTTTACTTCATGCTTAGCCTGGGAGTGGAAAATACTCGCTTAAAGCATCAAATAGAATTCGTTTAATAAAATATGGATACTTAAAAAAAAATTCTTATTGATAATGAAGGTTTAAATTAAATTACACTTGGTTTGTTTCTCAATTTTTTACTTTACTATTTACTCGACTAGTTTCGCGTTTTACAGCATTATCATCCTGATAATGCTGTAAAACGCGAAACTAGTCGAGTAAATAGTAAAGTAAAAAATTGTGAAACAAACCAAGTGTAATTTAATTTAAACCTTCATTATCAATATTTAAACATGTTTCACCAAGTGATAAGTGAGAAAATTATTCAAGAAAAAAAAAAAAAAAATTCTTGTTATGAAAATATTCGGTATTACATAAAACTCTCTGTATATAGGGTGTTGCATTTTAAAAAAGATAAGTTTGTTACGTATCTTGAAAATGAATCCCTCTGTATATTCAAAATTATTGTCCATTAGTAGCTACATGTGTTATTTGAAACATTTTTTTTTCTTAGGTCAACATAAACCGAGATATCCTTTACATTACTTTTTGTAAGGTTGTATTAGCTTTTGACATAACACAATTCATAATTAGGAGTAATGACTTATTATTCACCTTTTTACCCACATACAAATACCGTGCGATCGTTTAAATTATGATTCAGAGTAGGCAGCATTTTTTTGTGCAGTTGCCCAGAATGTAATTGAATGATGGAATACATTTAAGGTTATGGTAAACTATGTGTTACCAGTTAGTAGTACCAATCTAATTTAAAATTTAAAGCCTACTCCAAATCAGTACCAGTACAACATGCTAACCTCTTCTGCTAGTTCTCTGACAGTCAATCGGCAATTTGCACGCACCAGATCGTTGATTTTCTGAACGTGGGAGTTATCAGTTAAAGCGGAACGCCTTCCTGGTCGAGTACCATCTTGAATTGACCGACGACCACTTTTTAATCGTGAAAACCATTTATAGCATTGCGTACGACTCTTCGTAAGCTTGTTTCAAAAGATTAAACATTTCTGTATACGCTTTCTCCACTTTCACGCGAAATTTTACTTGGCATCGTTGCTCCAGAAACTTGCACATTTCAAAAATCGCCACTACCACTTGAACACGTTGCACTCAAAGAAGAAAGAATATTAACTAGACTAAAAACTAAACGAGATGTCAACAATCTAAAAACATTCGCTTACAAAGGAGGTTATGCGCAAGGCAGCGCTGCCAACAGCATATCATTAAATATCTCAGTTGGCGCGTAATTCAAATTGTTCGGTTTTTATCTGAACAGGCCTCGTACTTACAACTAAAATTCACCGCATCTTTATGCCTGTAGCCTCACCAATAAAAACTCTCAAGAGCCACCACTGAGAATAATAGTTATAATCTTTAAAATTTTAATTTCACAGCGTGTAAATAAGATGAAAATTGGATTAATATAATTATTTTGTTGTTTGCTGAGGTTAATATATTCAATAATGTTTAATTGATGAGGCGGATACATGATGAAACTCCATAATACTATTTGAAATAAAACAACGCAGTTGGGAGGGTATCACTTTTATTGTTTCTTATTATTTCATCTGCCTGATGAAGCCACTGTGTGGTGAAACATGTTGCAGTGTTCAACAATAAAAGTGAAACCCTCCCAACTGCGTTGTTTTATTTCAAATATTCAATAATGGTTTGAATAGTGCTAATTCCGTTTTATAAAGTCCGAGTTGTAAACAATTAAATACTTAATACCCTGCTGGTATTTAAAGGGTGTTTCCAATTTAATTGGAGCGGGTTTTATCGGGATTCTGAAGGGCTCACCTCGAGAAGGAAGGACTGCGGAAGCCCTCCGTTGAATCCTTCGGCGCAGCGAATTGAAAACGAAGTCATAGATATGTTGGATACTGTGCAATTATGGACTTGATCAGGCCGACCTAAAAAAAAGAAAATTTTAATAAACATATGATTTTTTTAAATATCACAATAATAATGATTGATATAATTAATATGTAAATTTCTGAAAAAATAAAGATGTAAGTTTATTCACATGGATAATAGATTTTTACTTGCTCCGTAACGTTTGACTGTAAATTTTCAGGAGTTTGTTGTTTTTATAAAAGCTGTCAATTTAGAGCTTCTAACTAGTGTTTCCACTCCCAGACTGAGCATGAAGTAAAATTTCGAGTTTAGAAAAGCGTGAAAATTTGGATTTGCCGGGCGCGCGAGCGAAGCGAGTCGCGCCCTGGCAAATCCAAATTTTCACGCTTTTCTAAACTCGAAATATTACTTCATGCGCCACGCGTACATAACACCGATTTAAAGTGAAATTTAAAATATAGATTACTTATATAATTTAAAATTTCTGATTAAATTCAAGAATTTTCAGATCTTTAGCTTCGATGGCGCTCCTGTATCTAAGTAAAAAAAACATTTTTTATGCGGTAAATATCCAGAATTACATTTTTTATACTATAGAAAAATACAGTTATGAAACTATTATAAATAGCAAAAAGCTATCTACGCCACTGTCTGTGATTGTCTTACATACAATACAACCACATTTTCAACTAATAAAAGACTTGCGAAAAGAATTAAAATAAATAAGCTTTATTTTTAAAACGAATACACCTTAATATTCGCAAACACAAATTATTTAACAAACTTCTTAATTTTCTGGAATATCGAAACTTTTTTCTCCTCAATCTTCTTCCTGGCAACTTTCTTCTCAGAAGCGCTCACATAATCATCTCTAAATATATTACCATTCAACGTATTCACAAATTCATCCTCGTTGGATTTAACCGCCACAACACTCTTCTCTTTAACATGAGGCAGCAACAAGGAAACCAGACAAGTGACCCACTGAGGAACCTCTTGCGATGTGTAAACAAACTGCCAGTATGGTATTCCCAAATGGGCTATGCACATTTTAAAATAGGTGGTAAAATCATTGCATAAATAAAAAAAATGCCCATCGTTCGTCCTCAACCAAATATTGTTGGCGAATTTGAATTTCGAGAAAACCGCGACGACCTGCGCCTGATTTCCAACTTTCGCCAACGAGAAAATCCTGATGTCGTTGCCCAAAATCGGTTTTAAAACCGTTCCGTTCTTTATCACTTCCGCGTGTCTGATGCTCTCCACCTGGATAACATCATGCAGGGAATTTATGGAAATGCCGGCTATCACGTCGTAGTCTCCGTGTCCGAAATTCAAATTCCATTCGAAGAGGAATCCGTTGGCTGATATGTAGAATTTTTTCATATCCGCTGGTAGAAGAATGCCGGTGCGGTTTTCCCATGCTTGGATCGCCGATTCCTTCTGTTGCGGAAATCTTCTGAGGAAGTGCCCTTTGAGGCCGTATTTTTTTAATTTCGACAGCATCTTTGGAAGGCCCAGAAGGAGGTTCACGTAGAACGAATCTTCGGAGATGTTCTCGATCGTGTACTGCATCGTTGAATTTTGATTGCGAATTTTTTGACAATGTCAACATCAAAATACAATACTGCCAACATTTTTAGACGGTTGTAATAAAATTTGTTTTCAAAAATAGGTTTTTTTCAAACTTTAATGTAATTTTAAATAAATGAGCGAAAAATGTATGTTTTAATATTTTTAATTTGATTCTCATTAACCACTTGATGAAACATGTTTACAATATTGATAATTAAATAAAAGTTTGATTTGTTTGGTTTCTTTCACTACTATTTTTATTTTCTCCGACTAGTTTCGACTTATCGTCATTCTCAAGGAGTTAACATGAAGTGCTTTTTCGTATGTAGTTTTTTTATCATGCTTTGAAGTTTATAAAACAAGTAATTAGGTTAATTAAATATAATAACCAGTAAAATACTTATCCGAAAACAAGTTCTATTTATTTAACAATCTCCACTTAAATATC
Source organism: Philonthus cognatus (assembly GCA_932526585.2). Lineage (NCBI taxonomy): Eukaryota > Metazoa > Arthropoda > Insecta > Coleoptera > Staphylinidae > Philonthus > Philonthus cognatus. The sequence goes on along the minus strand of OW052247.1, from coordinate 46,938,600 downwards.
ACTAAGCTGGATTATGTACCGCATTAGAGCTTTCTCTCGTATTTACTGATAAAATATAGGGATGTATTTTTTTGTTATTTTCGATATGAATCGCCCTAATGCAAATCCAGCCATAACTTAACATACTTTTTCTTGTCTCCACAGCGCTAAAAGACGCTGAAAAACCCATTTTTGTCATTTTGCCACAAGTTTGTCAAAATACGGCTGGTTTTGCATTTCGGTGACTCATATTTTTTTGGCAATTTTACAACATTTCTGACGTTTCACTAAATATGGCAGATCTTGCATGCACATGGTCGCCACTCATTAATTTATTTAAAAAGTTGAGACTTAAAATGTCATACATACATGTAAAATAAGTTGGTTTATAGAATCATTTTCCAATATCAAATTAATTCAATAAACTTTCTGCTATCATAAAACTATTTAATAGTGGAATTAATCTTGATACGTCTAGGAAAACTCCGACGTTACACCTACGAATCGACATTTGGACGCCTGCCAAATGTGAGCACACTTTCCCAACTGTAATTGAATTATTTCGGCTTAAATTACGAGCAACATATTCGCAACAACGTACTGCAAAACTTGCGAGAGTCGGATTTTAAATTATTTCGAATTATTATTTCACGGACATGCTTTGTTTGACTGTTCAAATGTGAGAGCGAAATATTTAGAGTAAATGGGTTTCTGTGCGAAGTAAATCCGATAATTTAATGAAACTCCCGAAACGTTGTTGCATTAAACTACAAATAGAGTTTAAATTCGTGTTTGAAAGGTATAATTAAAATAAAATAGTAAGTAAATAATATTTAATTAAAACTGAAAGGTAAAAAAGTTAACACTAACCAACATTGTTTAATTATTTGTTTAACATAGATTCTCTAAAGGCTAGTTGCAGAAAAAATAAAATAAACTTCATTAAAAACGACTTTACAAGTACTGAAAAATTAATTTTGTGTGCAAATGAATAAACTAACGTTAAACTTAGATTTGAGTACAATATATCCATTGTCATTGAGTACAAAGTGGTAGCCAGAATATTGTAGAGGGGGGAGCACGAACAAAAACTTTAAAATACCGAGTAAAAAGTTTGAAAATAGTCACATGAAACTCTAAATTTTACTTCATGCTAAATCAAGGAGCGGAAAGACTCTGTATAAAAAACCATATCTGTATATTTATTGATCTAATAAGTCAATCACTTTGTATGAAAAATTCCAAATGATTTATTTATTCAGTAATTCAAAAACTAGTAAGCCGCTAGAACTACGTTCGGGTGGAACTACCCGCGGGTACCAAGCTAAAGCTCGTAGAAAGCGAGAGGGATTGATGAAATCAAAAGTTATCCAATAAAACAATGTTTAGCGACAAATAAAAACGGGTTGTGAATAAGTCAAATTGGGTTTACTATAGAGCAGATTATCACTATGGTGGTGGGGGTACTGTTGTTAAATCGATACCGATGTTGATTCAATGTTGTGCAGAACTCGGCTGTCGCCTCGTTCTGCGAGGTATGGAGTGGCGCAGTACTCAGCTATCGCCTTGTGCTGCTGTGGGGTCGATGTTGTTCAAAGCTCGGCTGTCGCCTCGTTTTGCGGGGTGTAGATTGGCGCAGCACACGGCTGTCGCCTCGTGCTCCTGTTGCGGGGTCGATGTTGTGCAAAACTCGGCTTTCGCCTCGTTTTCCGGGGTGTAGAGTGGCGCAGCACTCGGCTATCGCCTCGTGCTGCTGTTGTGGGGTCGATGTTATGCAACATTTCGGCTGTCGCCTTATTTTGCAGGGTGTAGAGTGGCCAGCACTCGCGTGTCACCTCGTGTTGCTGTTGTGGGATCGATGATGTGCAAAATGGGCTGTCGCCTTGTTTTGCGGGGTATAGAGTGGCGCAGCACTCAGCTGTCGTCTCGTGCTTCTGTTTGTTGTGGGGTTGATGTTGTGCAAAACTCGGCTGTCGTCTCGTTTTGCAGAAGGTGGAGTGGCGCAGCACTCGGCTGTCGGCTCGTGCTGCTGTAGTGGGATCGATGGTGTGCAAATCTGACTGTCGCCTCGTTTTGCAGGGTGTGAGATGGCGCAGCACTCGGATTTCGCCTCATGCTACTGTGGTGGTCTCGATGATATGTAAAACTTGGCTGTCGCCTCGTATTGCGGGGTGTGCTGCTGTTTTGGGGTCGATGTTGTGCAAAACCTCGGCTGTAGCTTCATTTTGCGGGCTGTGGAGTGGCGCAGCACTCGGCTGTCACCTCGTGCTGCTGTTGTGAGATCTAAGATGTGCAAAACTCGGCTGTCGCCTCGTTTTGCTGAGTGTAACATGGCGCAGTACTCGGCTGTAGCCTCGTGCTGCTGTAGTGGGGTCGATAATATGCAAAACTCAGCTGTCGACTCGTTTTGCGGGTTGTGAAATGACGCAGCACTCGGCTTTCGCCTCGTGCTGCTGTTGTGTGGTTGATAATATGCAAAACTCGGCTGTCGCCTCGTTTTGCGGGGTGTGGAGTGGTGCAGCATTCGGCTATCACCTCGTGCTGCTGTTGTGGGGTCGATGTTGTGCAAAACCTCGGCTGTTACCTCATTTTGCGTGTGAAATGGCGCAGCACTCGGCTTTCGCCTCGTGCTGCTGTTGTAGGGTTGATAATATGCAGAACTCGGCTGTCGCCTCGTTTTGCGGGGTGTAAAATAGCGCAGCACTCGGCTGTCCCCTTGTGCTACTGTTGTGAGGTAGACGATGAGGTAGTTGTGAGGTAGTCGATGATGTGCAAAACTCGGCTGTCGCCTCGTTTTCTGGGGTGTAAAATAGCGCAGCACTTGGCTGTCCCCTTGTGCTACTGTTGTGAGGTAGACAACGTGCAAAACTCGGCTCTCGCTTCGTTTTGCGGGGCATAAAGTGGCGCGGGGTGTGAAGTGGCGCAGCACTCGGCTATCGCCTTGTGCTGTTGTTGTGGGGTGCTGCAAAATCAGGCTGCCGCCACGTTTTGCGGGGTGTTGGGAGGCGCAGCACTTGGCTATTGCCTCATGCTGCTGTTGGGGGGTCGATGTTGTGCAAAACTCGGCTGTCGCCTCATTTAGCGTGGTGCAGCACTCGGCTGTCATCTCGTGCTCCTGTTGTGAGATCAATGATGTGCAAAACTCGGCTGTCACCTTGTTTTGCGGGGTGTGAAATGGCGCAGCACTCGGCTTTCGCCTCGTGCTGCTGTTGTGGGGTCGATAATATATGCGGGGTGTGGAGTAGTGCAGCACTCGGCTGTCGCCTTGTGCTGCTGTTGTGGGGTCAATGTAGTGCAAAGCTCGTTAGAACTTTTAAATGATTTATTTATTTAGTAATTAAATATGATATACAAATTTCAAATTTCTAAAATCTGCTTAACTTACTTGAATTGATATTCAACAATTTTATTATTTACTTTTTAATAGGCTTGATTTGAATCCTGTAAATTAAACTAACAGTGAAATTTCAGGCGTGGTGTATTTAAAATTGTGTAATTCTATTTCCAAATTGTAAATTTTAAGATTTTTATAGTCATATTTCACATTTTAACAGAGTAATAATAATTAAATTTAAAATTAACTCACGCCGACATTTATTATCAATACAAAGTAGGTAATAACAGTAAAGCGCACATTTTCGCGAGTCCTCGGGGATTGAATAAAATTAGGGAGGCGCAATCTTCATCAGCGCGGGCGTAAAAATTGATGACGGTATGTTTTAATGATAACGTGTCCGGCGCAGCACTTAAGGCCCGTAATGGCCGAGCATTATGTCAAATATTTATTATTTATGCCGTTCGGGCTTAAATTGCGTGTTTACGCGAAAAGCGTGCTTAATGCGAATTTTAGATTAAATTTCATTAGCGGTGTGCAAAACATATAACCGCCCATGTTGCTGTTGATAATCATCCCGCACAACGCCGCACGGAATTATCTATAAACACACGCAAACACACTCACTTTATTCACTCCCGCAAAAACCAGGATGTTTGGTTTTTAGAGATCATCGCATATTGTTAATTTATTTATTTAATGCACATAGGATTTTCTTTTTCGTTTAAAACTCATACAGGGAATTTTTATTTTAAGTATACGCTGTAAATGTTCAAATTTTAGTTGTTTTTCTAAAAGTGTTTAAGTCGAAGCTTCTATTGAGTGTTTCCACTCCCAAATTAAGCATGAAGTAAAATTTCGAGTTTAGAAAAGCCTGAAAATTTGGTTTGGTCGCGTAGCGCGAAGCGCGGAGCGGCCAAACCAAATTTTCAGGCTTTTCTAAACTCGAAATTTTACTTCATGCGCCACGCGTATTAAACACTGAAAACACTGAAATATTGTGAATGAGTAAACTTCGTTTGAAATCAGTGTCTTATACGCGTGGCGCATAAAGTAAAATTTCGAGTTTAGAAAAGCCTGAAAATTTGGTTTGGTCGCTCCGCGCTTCGCGCTTCGCGACCAAACCAAATTTTCAGGCTTTTCTAAACTCGAAATTTTACTTCATGCTTAACCTATGAGTGGAAAACCCTGATTTAAACTTTAAATTGACTTCTTTTAATAAAACAACGAATATTTAAAAATCTACAACACGTAATTAGGAAAGAACAAAAATCACAAGAAATTATGATTTAAAGCTTTTCTAAAGGAAAAAACACTCATATACTCCCGATCTAAATAGTATGACATTATTTATAATTAAATAAAAGTCACTTGGTTTGTTTCACCACTATTTTTTATTCTCTACTGTTTCACTACTATTTTTTATTCTCTCCTAGTAGTGAAACAAATCAAGTTACTTTTATTTAATTATCAATATTGTGAACATGTTTCATCAAGTGATTAATGAGAACCAAATTGAAGATAGTATGACATTGTCATATAACGTCAAAATTTGAGACAACTAGGAAAATCGTTGCAGATATAACTGTCGACATACTCTCTAAAAAATTTCTATTTCTAACTCTGAATAAATTAATTTTACAATTTCATTATTACGATTTTGACTTAAATAGTTATTGGTTCTGCTCCGCTATCCATTCACACGCAATAAAATCGAAAAAATAAATTTACACGCTGGAATCTCTCAACATATCACCCCCCAGTTTCCCAATTAGGATGGGGTGAATATTGCGGTGATCCAATGTTAGCATACTATTTTTTTTTCATCCGTTTGATTTTCCGGCGCAGTTTAATTGCGAAGGGCGACGGATCCGCAATTTGTAGGGGAATGCAATAAAATTCACACATCGAAATTGTAGAATGAGGGAAAGCGTGTAAATTCCATTATTCGGCGGCTTAGCTGTTTAGGGAGATAAAAAATGTTGAACATTTTTACACTTTATCGTCACGATTTATTCACGTGCTACGGATGGTTATAATGGCGTAACGTTGCCGATTTACTTGTTAATGAATAGCGCTATATTTTTCTATAAATATCATATATTGTATTTCAATAGAATTGCAGTTTTGTTCCATTAAATTTAAAATTAAGTATTGGAAACTATTTTTTTTATTAAACCAACAAAAAATAACATAATCTATATTATCTAATTAAATTTAAAAGAACGTAACACCAGTTATTTATTTTTTTCTAGAAACCAGTATTTCGCAGCATACAAGTACATACAGAGAGTTTTATGTAACACCGAACATGCTAAAATGTACTCAATGTTAATTTTCCTATGTTCGATGTGTACTGGGACGCATCAAAGCATTGAGTGCGATGTGATTGGCTAAGATTTCTAATTGTAATATAGTCAACCCAATTTACACTCTTCTGGGTGCGATTTCATTCGTTACGATTTTTAGTAGTTCTAATGCAAACTAGGACTAATGTAATTAGGTTACACGTACGTAACGTCAAAATAAAATATTAAATATTGTGCGTTTATTTATGGTAAGTGCAGTGTGTGGGAACATGAAATATTTGCCCAAAGCAAAACATTTGCATTTCAAGCAATCAAGATTAATACTGTCGTGAAACATATCTTCAATTCATTGTTAGTTATGCAGTCAATAACTTAATAAATACACCTACATTATTTTTATTGAGTATAATGTAAACCAATATATGAAAAGTGAAATATTTGCCAACTGAAGCAGCACACCTAATACCCCAGTGTTGTTGTGCTGCCAGCAGACCTAGGGGCGGTACTAGCAAACATTTTAACCTGAATCGCGACGCTCTTCAAATTTGGAATATTTATATTTGAATCTGCCGTACGGCAGTTTTCAGACGGCATTTTTGCTGGTACACTCGAAACAACGTACCTTGGGGTGGTCCTGATCAAATGGTTTATACAATACGCTGAATTGAAATTCTTAATAATCTCCAGTGAAATTGAAGCAATGTATAAACTTATCTTGAAATATTAGCAAACGGAAGTAACAGGAATCTGTGTTTCTATTATTTTTGTATTTAAGCTAAATCTGTTCTCCTCTTTCTCATTCTTCTTTTCTGTTTAATATAACATTCGGTTAATGATGTAGGCGATTAATGAATGACAATTCATTTTGCGTTAAATGTAAGTTGCGTTAGAACTACTAAAATCGGAGCCAATGAAATCGCACTCAATGCTTTGATGCGTCCCAGAACACATCGAACATAAGAAAATCTACATTGAGTACATTTTAGCATGTTCGGTGTTACATAAAACTCTTTGTATGTTAGGTTAGATTTTAATGTAGATACGTTTTATATCACGTACCAACGTTAGAGTGGGATGCAGTTAATCGTTACAAAAGTTATTCTAACTTAGATGGTCTCAACCTAAGTTCGACAGTCATTGAGGTCAGGCTAAATAACAGTAAAACAAGTTGGGTTAGGTTAGATGTCAGTTACCAAAGCACTTCATCCATTCGATAACAGTTACACGGTCACGCATGTTAAGATAAATAGCTATCATCTAGAGCTGGGACAAATCCTCGTAAAAAGGATTCCAATCACGAATTCGAATAACCTAATATTTTTGAATCACGAATACTCGAACAAAGGATTCGTAAGAGATAAATGTGATTCGAATCAAAGATTCGAATCCTGTTTTTTTGAATCACGGATACAAATCTTTTAAGAATAAATTTTATTTTATTACTTTTTGCAACTATTTACATATAAATATCGTTATCAGTTGTTATTAACACTAAACATCGTTGATAACAGACTAAATATCTGATTCTCTGTTACTCTGATTAAAGATGTATTTGTTTGTCTTGGAACTTCACTTCAAATCAATGTTTTGAACGCGTGGTGCATGAAGTAAAATTTCGAGTTTAGAAAAGCCCCGTGAAAATTTGTCGAGGGTCGCTGCGCGACCCCCGACAAATTTTCTACGCGGGGCTTTTCTAAACTCGAAATTTTACTTCATGCTTAGTCTGGGAGTGGAAACACTCGTTCAAAACTTTAAATTGAACTCCATTATAAAATCGTCGAATGTCTGAAAATACGTAAATAAAAAAGTCACTGAATATCATTAAAACCGGAAAAGTCAGAGATAAGTCATGGTATTTTATTCAAATTAACCAAAACACTAACAAAAAAGCCATATGATAATATTAATCAACAGGCGTCATAAAAATTACAAAACACGTAAAAATTTATAAAACCAACTTAAATATTGACAAAAACAATGTAAATAATTAACAAACTGGGGGTTTCCTACAGAAGATAGTTGTATTAAAAGGTCAGGGAAAAGAATCTTGAATCAGGGAAATATCTGAAAACTTTAACATTTCAGATTATGGCTACCCTGTCAGTTTTACTTCAAATAATGTTAAACAAAATTTTGAAAACTAGATTAATATCTTTAAAAACATTTTCAGTCACTTAATGTTCTTATCAAAGCAATCAGTTTGAAGTTTCGAACGAGCGTTTCCACTCCCAGACTGAGCATGAAGTAAAATTTCGAGTTTAGAAAAGCTCCGCGTAGAAATTTTGTCGAGGGTCGCGCAGCGACCCGAGACAAATTTTCACAGGGCTTTTCTAAACTCGAAATTTTACTTCATGCGCCACGCGTATAAAACAGTGATTTAACGAGAAATTTAAAATCACACAAAACAAATTTTTCATGTTAATCCAATTAATTCGAATTATTTTTGACGATTCAAATCCTTTTGTAAGTATTCGAATCCTTTTGTAAGTATTCGATTCCTTTTGTAAGTATTCGAATCCTTTTGTAAGTATTCGAATCCTATTATAAATATTTTAATCCTTTTATGAGGATTCGAATCACCCGCATTTGGAAAAATGTAACAAATCCGAACCACAAATCCAGTTTAACTAAAGTATTCGAATGCCTCTTTTGAATTTTCTAAAAGGATTCGAATAAAGGATTCGAATCCTGAATGATCAAATCCTGCCAAGCTCTGCTATCAGCTAAGGTCGTATTCTACTAAAAAATAAAGTTTTTACTGTAGGTAAATATCTCTGCAAATATAGAAGTTATCTTAATATTTAGAAATTGACAAAATTTTACTTTTGACGTTATAACTCGGAAAACAATTGAAGATATTTTAAATTTTAATAAGATACGTACGTGACATTAACACTAGAAATGACCCCTGGATGCATATTCAGGGTGGCGCAAAACTACCGATATGGTTTGAATGTTTAGTAACTTTTTAAAATTATTTATATATTCTATTTTTATTTCAGAATTTTGTGAAGCAAACTTGAGGAATTTGAAATGGAACAGTACACAACAGAACAGCGATCAAAAATTGTTGAATTTTATTTTGAAAATCAACGATCAATTGTTTTGACGCAGCGTGCTTATCGTCGTTTTTCTAATGTGCTTACTGCAAGAATTGATGCCGATAGACTACCAACAATGGGTTGATTATACCATTTCATTCCGACAAAAAGCAGAAGAAAATCGCTATTTTATTAACAATTAGATAATGAGCGATGAAACCCATTTCCAATTGAATGGTTTCGTAAACAAGCAAAATTGCAGGATATGGGCTACGGAGAATCCAAGAACAGGTCATCAGCGACAATTACACCCACTTAAGCGTACTGTTTGGTGCGGTGTATCATCTGAAAGGATCATTGGTCCATGTTTTTTTGAAAATGCACATGGCGCCTCAGTTACGGTTAATGGTGCTGAATATCGAACGATGCTGGACAATTTTCAGAGGCCAGCTGTAGAAAACCATCTACAGTGGTGGTTCCAACAAAATGGAGCCACAGCCCACACTGCAAGGGACACAAAGGCTCTGTTACGGGACCTCTTTGGCGAACGTATTATTTCGCGCAGAAGCGATTTCAATTGGCCCCCACGTTCACCGGATTTAACAGCTCCAGACTGATTTCTTTGGGGTTATTTGAAAGAAAGGGTAAACGTAAATAAGCCAGCGACCATACCAGAGCTAAAACAAAACATTCGCAATGAAATTCAAGCCATAACACCGGAAATTTCACGAAAAGTTATGGAAAATGTACTGGAAAGAGCACGAATGTGCGAAGCCGAAAATGGCCATCACTTGCAGGATATAATTTTTCATACTTATACCAAAAATATTCCCCATTAATATACTGTATAACACAAAAATAATGATAATAATTAACCATTAAATAAAATAGTTATTAAACATTCAAACCATATCGGTATAAGGTTTTCTCTATCTTCAATACTGATGGTACTTTACTTGAAGAAACCATCGAAAATAGAACACCCTATACATACAAGAAGAAGATTTCTATACAGTAGAATATACATTTAGTTTGTATAATAGTGCTGCCAACTGAAAATGTAATTATAGATCACACCATACATATGAGACGAGTGAATATTTAAACAATCACAAACTATACACCGCTTTTATCAGGACAACGCAGCGTACCTATTTCATAAAAAAAATAATTGTATTTTTATCAATTTCCCCGTATGTGCAGTTTATGTACATACTTTATTATTCCATTACAAGTTGTTATTTTACTTTATGGTCAATTCTAGTGGCGAAGTTTATAGTTTGGGCATGCGGCGCGAGTCTCCGGCGAAATCCACTTTGATATCGAAACTTCATGAACAGGCGTACTGAATTAATTTACCGGGCGTATAGTTTCAAGTATGCTTTATTATCCCAGAGGTTCGCCAAGTTTGACTTCAAAGTGTAACTTTTATGAAAACTTGCGTAGGTGTTATATTATCTGCGGAAGAGTCGCCTGTTCTCCTATTTTTCTTAACCTCTAAACTTGTTCTAAAAATGAGTATATTGGAATGTTACAGGAAAATACTTAATTTAAAATATCAACCAAGCTCTTTTTATTTTAATGAAATAATTTGAAATATTGATTATTTTGCATGCAAATATCTATATTCCAAGATATCAATATATGATATGTAAAGATAATTAAAGGAAAGGCACTTGGTATTGTTTCACAATTAAATCTTTATTCCGACTAGTTTCGGTTTGTTAGACCATTTTCAAAGGAATGTGTTACATTCCTTTGAAAATGGTCTAACAAACCGAAACTAGTCGGAATAAAGATTTAATTGTGAAACAATACCAAGTGCCTTTCCTTTAATTAACTTTACATAGTGTAATATGTTTCACCAAGTGCCAGATGAGAAATTAATTCAAGAAATTATCAATATATGAGTTATCTATTTCCAATAACTCCTAAATCCATTTGTAAAAAAATGATTTAGGGATTTTTGGACTCATATTTCGAACATCCCTACTGCAAACATACCAGTTTACACTGGTAGTGTAAACTGGTAGGGTTTAAAGTGTAAAAGAACTATAAAAGACGTAAGCTTATTTTCTCGAATTTAAATATTTTTGAACTGGAATTATTATAATTGATATGATGTTTCTAATAAAGTCTCTATCTCATTTTTCTTTGTCGATTTTCTTTATTTATTTTACGGTTCAATTAATAATAATCTTAATGATGGATTAGTTCTTTTTATTACAGTTACATTCATATTCCATATTCAAGTTTTTGTATGGTCGAATGTGAGCAATTTAAATTAGCATTTGGTGCTCATGTAAATAAAGCGACATTTTGATGTAAAGCGAAACGCACACGCCGCCCCAAAAACGAATACAATTTATAATGTGTCGCTATAAACATGGCAATCAATCCGCCATTAAATCCTGTTTGAAAATCGCGCCCCACATGGCGTCCGCATAAATAATCCACCGGCTTGCTTACAATTATACTAACTGCGGACAAATGGCGTTAATATTTAACGCCATATCTTCAAAAGCTGTTTTTTTTATATCCATACAATTTTTGTTAAATTCAATAGAATGAATATTTTTATTGCAATTTATTTTCAACTTGTTAACGGAAGAGCAATTAAAGAGTTATCCCTAAAAATGTATTTAAGGTAAAATTCAGCACTTCTTCTTATGATTTCTATGAATGACTTATTATATTACATACTGGGAATTTTTGTTTTAAATATACATAATGTATATTCAGGTTTTTAATTTTTTTATTGCACTCTATTCCTAAATAATGCTATAATGATTTCCTTTTCATATAATTGTTGTTACATTCAACAAAATTAGTTTTTTATAGTAATTCCTTTCATTTACATTTCATCCAATTTTTATTATCTTGTTTATTTTTTTGAGTGTATTAATAATTTGACCCCGTCTTTCGCCTTTTTACCCACCCGCAGATTTCCCGCGAGTGCTGAATTTTTAAGCGGAAACCGGCGTTATATTTTTTTCACGCTCATTTGCATAATTCGGCTCGCTTTGTAATTGCTATAGAGATGACGTCACTTCCGCTCGCCGCTTGCTTACGCCCGCGGTTTTCCAAAATTCTCGAAATGTAAAATTCCGCTGGATACGCTTAATTTTTAAACACGGCCACCTGGGCTTACAGGTCGGGGTCCTATCAACTTTTTTGTTTTGCGCCAACGCGATAATTACGCAAAACAATTCCGGCGTGTATTACGTGAGGGTCTGCGGAGTATTCGGAGTTGGATACTTTTATAAATTAGAGATAAGTTTAAAACACATTTTATATTTAACTAAAAAAAAGGACTAAGATAAGTTATTTACCGATTTATACTACAAAAAATGTTTTTCAACGTCTGTGTGATTTTATTTTTAAAATTGATTCTTTGGTAGTTTATTTATTAATATAAAGGTTTTTAATTTAAATTCACTTGGTTTGTTTAATTATTACATTTATATTTCGACTAGTTTCGGGTTGATAATAATAATAATAATCATTTATTTCTCAGCAGAATAAATTCTATTTACAGAGAAAAATACAGTTTTTTTAAAATATACTAACTAAAAATAAACATTAATACAAAATGGTAGAAATAAAGTAGAGTAGTGGATAAATTATATGGCATATTTGATGCCATTTTCAAGAATGATATACAAAAAAAAAACAAAATTGGATATTATTTATTAAGCTTTATTTTATATAATTTTGGTATAATTTAAGCTTTTGTAATTACATATGTTTCGAAAGCGTAAACGCCATCTAATGCCCCTTAGCTCAAGTAGCATCGTCAATAGCTGACGATGCTACTTGAGCTAAAAGGCATTAGATGGCGTTTACGCTTTCGAAACATATGCAAATTGCACAGACCGTAATAAATGGTCAAAGATCTTCAGTATTCTTCAAGCACTGGTTCGGGACTATACTGATGATGGCGTTGAAGCCTGAAACGCGTATATAGTTATCCGGTGAATGAATGAGTACTGAACACAAATTCATATTTTTGCAATTAGTTCATCAAAGTTTACTAACACACAAATAATGCACACGAATTTGTTTTTGTTCTAAATTTGAACTGAAAAATAATATCAACTCTATTTATTTCATGTCATGAATTTGACAATAAAGGAAACTGCAAAATAAGTTTCTGATTGATCGTCTAACGAGGGTTTCCACTCCTAGATTAAGCATGAAGTAAAATTTCGAGTTTAGAAAAGCCTGAAAATTTGGATTTGCTGGGGAGCGCGAGCGAAGCGAGTCGCGCCCCAGCAAATCCAAATTTTCAGGCTTTTCTAAACTCGAAATTTTACTTCATGCGCCACGCGTATAAACCACTAACTTCAAGTGAAATCTTCAATTAATTGGTTGTGTGAAATAAATTTAGTATTTTAATTATCAATTGATCAAATTATGGGGAAAGCGCTATGATAGACACCACCACTTTTTTATTTTGGTTAACATTATTTAATGTGTCAAATTCGTGCTCCGAACAGAACTAACAATTTATCAATTCCTTAATCGTATTATTTGCATATTTATTATTATTATCAGTTAAAAAATTCCCTGACTTTTCGCTAAAAAAACGAATTTCCTTGACTTTTCTCTGACTTTTCCCGACTAATAAAATCCCCTGACTTATCCCTGACTTTCCCGGTTATCCCGAAATAAACATACTGTGATATATAAATGGATAACAGGGTGACGACCTTGTTATCCATTTATACATCACAATATGTTTATTTCGTTTTTTAGTTAATTTTATTTAAAATTTTGATTAGTCGATGGTATTTATTTAAAACAAAATTTAATGTAATATATAAAATTACGAAAAAACTATTCGTGAAAATGCAAACAATGTCTTAATTAATAAGACAACTTAAGACGATAAATATCCATTGAAACAACTACTTCCCGTGCAAATACACCTCCGGATATTGAATTATACAATGAAATATTTAAAATCTTATTTACTTTGATTTAATGATATTTAAAAGAATTTGTATTCGTGATTCGAAAACTAGGATTCAATTCTTTTTATTCCAATCATATATCGTTATTTTATTTGGGGATTCGTGATTCGAATAATTATTTAATGAGACGATTCGAATTCATGATTTGACACCCTTTTTTTCTTGACGAATCTACCCAGCTCTACCTAGGGCTCATTTACCCGTAAGAGTATTAAAAAAGTTATCGTGAAACTTTCAAATGACCTTAGAATATTCCTTGTGTTCTTTTTTTATTGAAGTAAAAGAAAAAATACACGTTTTACATATTGTATACAAAAAAGGGTCGGTGGAAGTAATTTGGGGCTGATTTGTAGTGTAAATAATGGTGGGCAGGGCGCAGTGGGGCCAGAAAAATCCGAAATCGGCCGAATTGCGAAAAACAATTCCACGTAGGAATTCCCGTCGGACAGCGCCGGCGAATCGATATAAGAACAAATTGCGTTCTTTAATAACGGATGGCCCTTTTTGCACGAGCTATCGCCCCCTTTTTTCTGCCTGCCCTCCGATGGCCCATTCCTTTCCTGCCTACCCCCCCTCCCACGAAATCGATTAATTACTGACCGCACATTCCCCAACGCTCAAATTTCCCTTCTTTAATTGGACACAATCGAAAGGAATTAAGTCGATCTCTGCGGTATTGTCGGTTTTTGTGTGTATTTAAAAGATCTAAATCTTACTCCCACTTCTTTTCCACTTTGAGTGCCATGTTGGTTTGCTTACTGACTAACATACTAACCTAAAGAGTTGATAAAAAATGTCAAGTCTGACTATGTTATTAAAAATTGAATTTGTGTTTAATATTTCGGCACCGGATACGAACAGACACGTTTCGGACTTCAAGGTCTTCGTCAGTGTGGTCTCGGCCCAGTGCATAGGAATACTGAACATTTCTGACTATTTCCAGGTAATATGTGAAAACTATTACAAATTGCTGATAGCTGCGCAATCTTTACATGTTAGTAAATCAACATCGCGTTTAAAGAGAAAAGTAGTTGGGGTAAGATTTAGGTAAACCTAGGGCCAAATAAAATTGTAACAGTGCTGTCAGATTTTTCTTCAAATTTTCTTCGACGCAAGCGTAAAATTTCTTCATAATCATTCATAACTTTATAACTTGGAATTAAAGAGTTTACATTTTGTCTTAAATTTAGATACTGAAAATGTAATCATACCCCTACAGAATATGGTAGGCAAAATAAACTTTTGTGAAATAAATTAACGTGAAATCAAACATAAGCAGTATATTTTGAACTTCACTTTAAATCAGTGTTTAATACGCGTAGCGCATGAAGTAAAATTTCGAGTTTAGAAAAGCCTGAAAGTTTGGGTTAGTCTCTTCGCTTCGCTACGCAACCAATCCAAGTTTTCAGGCTTTTTTAAATTCAAAATTTTACTTCGTGCTTCAAATTAAACACTTTTATGCCCGGTATTATAAACGATTAATAAATCATTAGATAACTATTTGTGGAGTAAATTTAGTTACCTAGTAAACTAATGGGCAAATAAAATTGCGTATTATAAAGCAAACCTACCAAATAAATAGCAATTCTAGAAATTAATAATTTAATTGGTAGATTACAGACCGAAATTATACATTTTCATTGTGGCCATAGCTGGTACCACAAATTTTTTAAATTGAATTGTTAATATTTCAAATTAAATTGTCAATCAAATTGGAAATTTAATACAATTCTTTATAATTATAGAGAATAACCGTGGAATAGGACAAAATTAAACAGAACAAGAAAAAGAAAGCTTATTAGAAATTATAAAAGACTTAAACGAGTGTTTTCCACTCCCAGGCTAAGCATAAAGTAAAATTTCGAGTTTAGAAAGCCTGAAAATTTGGTTTGGTCGCGTAGCGCGAAGCGCGGAGCGCGGAGCGGCCAAACCAAATTTTCAGGCTTTTCTAAACTCGAAATTTTACTTCATGCGCCACGCGTACAAGACACTGATTTCAAGTGAAGTTCACTTGTTCACAATATTTCAGTAATTTCATTGTTTAATACGCGTGGCGCATGAAGTAAAATTTCGAGTTTAGAAAAGCCTGAAAATTTGGTTTGGTCGCTCCGCGCTTCGCGCTTCGCGACCAAACCAAATTTTCAGGCTTTTCTAAACTCGAAATTTTACTTCATGCTTAGTCTGGGAGTGGAAAACACTCGTTTAAAACTATAAATGGAACTAATTTAAAAAAAGCGTATGCATAAGTATAAAAATCCCTGGTAATGTCTGACTTGAAAAACTGTAGGTCTTCGACTCCTTAGAATGTCTTGTGGTTCGAATTAATCACTGTCAGGGAAGATACTATGAGTGAACTTAAATCTGACACGGATGATATGATAGACATGATAACCGTAATGAAATTAATAAATACAAATAATAGAATCTAAAGTAATTATAATAATATAATACACTTTTGACTTTTAACTGTCAAATTATTTAGAGAATAAAATTTACTTGGTAGAAAAACAAACAAATAATTTACTGAGGAGATTTATTAGCCAAATAAAGTAATTTTGTATTTATAATACCGAAATCTTTGGAATAACTTAATTTATTCATAAAGTAAATTTTATTTAGGGAATAAAACGTTTTATAATATCGGGCATTGTAAAAACAATAAATATTTGAAAATTTACAACTTATTCACTAGGATACGTAAACTAAAAAAAAAAAAATCTGAAGAAAACGAAATAAATTGAGACATTTAACTTTTCTTTGAAAATTTTTAAAATTTGTAAATGGTCCGTCGTAAATTAATAAAGATGGAAAATAAATAAAGATGAATTGAGGTATTTAGGAGTTTGCATTTCAATTATAAAAACAATAAATATTTGAAAATTTATAACTTATTCACTAGGATACGTAAATTGAAAAAAAAATCTCTGAAGAAAACGAAATAAATTGAGACATTTAACTTTTCTTTGAAAAATTTTAAAATTTGAAATTGGTCCGTCGTATATTAATAAAGATGGAGAATAAATAAAGATGAATTGAGGTATTTAGGAGTTTGCATTTCACTAAAATTAAAAATATATGTGCGTGATACGCGTGATACGCTTATGTGTTTCTAAGGCAGCTACATTTACAATTCCTATTAAAATAACAGTAATTATTAAGTGAATTTGATGTGTTTTTTTATCACAACTTAAGTCACTTTCAAAACTAATAAATATATTTGTTATAAAATTTAAAAGAGCTCAAGTCCATTCGATATACTGTAAAATACTTAAAATTGAAAAAAAATAACAATACTCAATTTATCTTATGTTCCTTTGCAACACTTCAAAAATATAAATTATACATTTCATCAACATTTCTAACTATATAAATTACAAAACAATTTGCTGCTTATCTAGATAATCATTTATGTATTTAGATATTGTAACTGGTTTTATATTTTTATAAAGTGGTATTAGTTCAACATTTTTGGAATTTTCTTGGTCACCCCAAATTAATAATCTGAATTTTAAACTCATCCATTGATGAAAATTGAATTTGTGTTCAGTATTCCAGTACCAGATAGCCACAGACGCGTTTAGTACTTCAAGGTCCTCTTCAGTGTGGTCCTGGCCCAGTGCTGAAGAATACTGAATATTTTTGACTATTTCAAGCCAATATAAACTATTAATGGATTCGATAGCTAACGCCAATGATGGGGAAACTACGGCCCGCGGGCCAAGTCCGGCCCGCGGAAATGTTTAATCCGGCCCGTTTAAGAGTGCCGTCGTGAGAATGTTTGAACGCGTTCTTACTTCGTAATGTGACGACCCGCATAAAAACTACCTACCTACGATTAAGCATT
Organism: Philonthus cognatus; assembly: GCA_932526585.2. NCBI lineage: Eukaryota > Metazoa > Arthropoda > Insecta > Coleoptera > Staphylinidae > Philonthus > Philonthus cognatus. The sequence continues at coordinate 46,921,117 of OW052247.1, read as the reverse complement.
ATTCTTTGGCCCGCTACGATTGTCTGGTTATTACAAATGGCCCGTCTTAAAAAAAGTTTCCCCGCCACTGGCTAACGCTATCTAATGCTCCATTGATGTCTTATGAAAAATGATGTATGGTTCATTTCTGAAAAAAACGAATCCAGTGAATTTGAATTCAATTTGTTGTCTCTCCGTTAGAATTCTTTAACCATTTAAAAATTGCGTCCTTCAAGGTCCTTGTTGATATAAAATCATTTAGTTTATTTTATTTAGAATTAAGTTATCACCCTTCTGGCTGTTATTAACAACATTATAATAATAAGCCAAGCAATTACAGAGTTAACTTTAAATGTTAATGCAATAAGCACGGTTTAATATGTCTTGTTGTGTACTCTAACCGTAAACAAATATTTTTTTACTTGTTTGTAGGTAGAGCAAACGTTATTCTGAATATCGATTTCTGTCTGGATGTGCGTTTGTGTACTCACCGGCGGCGATGATGTGAAAGACACAGGGCACTCTTTGATGTCCTATCCTGTTGGAGGCGTAGCAGAGGAGGGTGCCGTAGTCGAGTTCAGTCATTGGGGTGTAGGAGACTACGCTGGAAGTGCCACTCCTGGCTATGTGCGATTGTGCCACGTCGACAGAATCGGCGGAATTGTTGAACGTCCAACGGAACTGGATGTCCGGCGGATTCGCCTCCACTTGACACGAGATCTGGGCCCGCTCCTGTTTGGCAACTCCATAGATACGGACTTGATTCGGTTTACACGTTGGAGCAACTGGAATTAAAATAAAACAACCTGCTGTTTGTAACTGTTTTGTTTTAGTTGTTGAGGGTGAACAGTTGTATTCTCTGCTTTTAAAGCCACGTGAAACGGTTCAATTGCTTGAGGTAAAAAATTTGTAGCAACATTTTGATTAAAAAAATATTTGTATTAGACGTTTATATTACATTTTAGCTTAAAAATAATATGAAAGCATGCGTAGTAAGTAAATAGCTGTTCGTACAGGGTCGGTATTCCTGAATTTGATCGAACGATCGGTCGCTTGCCAACTGTCATTCACATGTTAAATCCCTATCTAAATCCAAGGACGGTCGAGTATACGGTAAGAAGGATTGACAGAATTGAAGATTTTAGAGAAATCGCTTACGTCACAAATGCGCGCTGAATTTAAATGTGGTTACTTCATTGTAAACTTTAGGTAAACATGCATAAGTTGTAAATTTTCAGACATTCGTCGATTTTTAAAAGAGTTCAATTTGAAGCTTTAAACGAGTGTTGTCCACTCCCAGACTAAGCATGAAGTAAAATTTCGAGTTTAGAAAAGCCCCGTGAAAATTTGTCGAGGGTCGCGCAGCGACCCGAGACAAATTTTCTGGGCTTTTCTAAACTCGAAATTTTACTTCATGCGCCACGCGTATAAAACACAGATTTTAAGCGAAGTCCGAAAGTACAAAGATTTCACAATATTGTAGTGTTTTATACGCGTAGCGCATGAAGTAAAATTTCGAGTTTAGAAAAGCCCAGAAAATTTGTCTCGGGTCGCTGCGCGACCCTCGACAAATTTTCACGGGGCTTTTCTAAACTCGAAATTTTACTTCATGCTTAGTCTGGGAGTGGAAATCACTTGTTTAAAGCTTTAAAATGAACTCAAAAAAAAACAGGGAATATCTCATGATTTACAGAAAATAGACTGAATTTGTAATACGTTTTAAAGAAAAACTCTGTGTATAATGTAAATACATATTTAAGGGTCTTTTCCACTTTTTGACCTTGACGAAATTGAGTCAGCTCTCCCTGGCGGATTATTTTTAAAAGAGTTCAATTTAAACTGTAAACGAGTGTTATCCACTCCCAGACTAAGCATGAAGTAAAATTTCGAGTTTAGAAAAGCCCCGTGAAAATTTGTCGAGGGTCGCGCAGCGACCCGAGACAAATTTTCTGGGCTTTTCTAAACTCGAAATTTTACTTCATGCGCCACGCGTATAAAACACAGATTTTAAGCGAAGTCCGAAAGTACATAGATTTCACAATATTGTAGTGTTTTATACGCGTGGCGCATGAAGTAAAATTTCGAGTTTAGAAAAGCCCAGAAAATTTGTCTCGGGTCGCTGCGCGACCCTCGACAAATTTTCACGGGGCTTTTCTAAACTCGAAATTTTACTTCATGCTTAGTCTGGGAGTGGAAATCACTTGTTTAAAGCTTTAAAATGAACTAAAAAAAACAGGGAATATCTCATGATTTACAGAAAATAGACTGAATTTGTAATACGTTTTAAAGAAAAACTCTGTGTATAATGTAAATACATACTATTTAAGGATCTTTTCCACTTTTTGACCTTGACGAAATTGAGTCAGCTTTCCCTGGCGGATTATTTTGTGCATTATTTGGACTGAATTTTATATTTTAACTTGTACATCACGATATATTTCACTGAAACCGGTTGGTCCACACTGAACACTAACACAAAGTCTTATTTTAATAACAGTTATTTTTAACACAAAATATTAAAAATCTATCTATGAAAGTACAGCGAAACCTGAAAGAGAGGTTATGATACACTCAAAAACGTAACCAAATCAACGTCATTGTTTTCTCACGCACGAACTAGGGCCTGCGGGGAAAGGGGTAGTGGAAAACATGGAAAGATACAATTCTGTCATACCTTGTAACACATATGTGTTCATATGTGTTACGCCCATCGACGTACCTTGACCTAAATCAATTAACTAAAACGCAGTTATATTCCTTCCATCACTTTTATTTTTCGATGCTAGATGTACACTTCTGTGCAATAAAATTAAGTACACAAAATATGTTATAGTTTAAACCGGACATTATGAGTTTTCTAGTTACATAAATATGTCAATAGCCTTAGTGTCAATTATTGTCTAAATGACGCAGACAATAATTCAAAAATTCGAATTCTAACTAAAATGGAAGATAGTTTTTCTATCAGAAAGATTGCTCGGTTGGTGTATAGACACTGTTTTCAGAGTTAGGAAACGTTAGGAGCAGGGAAGAAGTGGTATGGTGATTTATTATTGATTGAAACTGCTGCTAGGCACTTAAAACAGACCTGAATTACACAACTAGAATATTGTGAAAAATAGTTACAAGACTTGTGCTTAATTTTATTGCACAGAAGTGTACATTTCAGGTACTATGTACCCATTATCAATAGCTAACTGATCTATATAAATGACGGATTTCATACGACCGAATTGTACAACCAATTTTTTTTTTTTTTTAATTGGTTTATTTTAAACAATTACAATGACATATATATATACACATTTATTTTATAATAAGTCGTGATTTCGTCCAGCTTCATTGCAGTTGATTCCTTTGGTTTCATTCCTTCTGTCCTCGCCTCGTGATGTTGGCTTGATACCCGATCGCGGGCTAGCGGTATTGAAGGATATTTGTTATTTTATTTTCGTGTTGTTCCTTTAGTTTAATTTATTGTTTACAAGTAGATTTTTTATTTTTAGTTTGAAGGGAATAAATTTTAATGATTTTAAGTGTGTAGGTAGTTTGTTAAATATGTGTATCGTGTCAGTCGTTAAGTGCTGTGAGTATTTTTTTGTTCTGAATTTGTCTGTTCGGAGGTCTGATTTCCTTCTGGTTGTATAAGTGTGTATTTGCTTGTTTGGTTTGATTTTAATGCTTGATTTTATTAAGCTGTGTTGTATTTTGTAAATTAGTAATAAGTTATTATATATTATTAGTTTGTTTATATCTAGTTATTTTGTAGTTTCGTATACTTTATGACTTCGTGTTCTTTTATTAAGGAGGTATAGTATTTTTCGGGAATACCGGCCCAGAAGTCGATTTGAGTTACAGCCTTTTATTTTTGAAACCATAATTACAGATGCCTATTTGACTATTACAAATTATAAATCAAAATATAGGTTTCTACAATTGTACGTATTACAGTACGAATGTTTAATCGATTGCGGATTTCTGCACAGCTTCAAGGGTGATTTTAGACCGTGACATAACAACTTTTCACAATTAGAACGCAACTAAGGGCCGGTTGCACCAGACACGTTGAGCTAGTCCAACTCTGAACTCAGTTCAAAGTGACATTAGAACAATAGGCACTGTCATCTTGAGCTAAAGTTCAAAGATAAACCGATTCAACGTTTTTCTGGTACGTTTTCTGGCGGAAGTGCAAAAATATGTGCTAACTTGACGCTCGAAGTTACTTTTAGAGGTTATGTTTGTAAAACTGACGTGAGTCAAACTGTGCATGTCTCCATACTAAAATGAAAATCGGTCATTTTGTACAAATATTTAGATTTATAACAATTATGTCCGGTTTCACCAACTCTAATGAAATCTTATTCATTGATTAAATGTATTTGTCGATTGGAATAGACATTTGCCATGTCATAAATATCAATGTCAAGTGAATTGATTGATTTTTGGACATGTATGTAACTATTACGAGATTTTAATCAATGAATATTAGTCGGTTTACCTGACGTTGGTGAATTAACTTCAATTTAATCTTATTATTCATTGATTAAATGCGTTTGTCGATTGGAATAGATATTTGCTATGTCATAAATATCAATGTCAAGTGAATTGATTGATTTTATGACACGTATGTAACTATTACTAGATTTTAATCAATGAATATTGGTCGATTTACCTGATGTTGGTGAATTAACTTCAATTAAATCTTATTTATTGATTAAATGCGTTTGTCGATTGGAATAGATATTTGCTATGTCATAAATGTCAATGTCAAGTGAATTGATTGATTTTATGACACGTATGTAACTATTACTAGATTTTAATCAATGAATATTGCTCGATTTACCTGATGTTGGTGAATTAACTTCAATTAAATCTTATTCATTGATTAAATGCGTTTGTCGATTGGAATAGATATTTGCTATGTCATAAATATCAATTTCAAGTGAATTGATTGATTTTTTGACATGTATGTAACTATTACTAGATTTTAATCGTTGGTGAATTAATGTATTACACGGTCTTACATATTGGATGCAATTTTGTTCGCCTGAAAAAAGTAACCATTTCATTAACCCATTACCGGCTGAGCAATTATAGAGATAACTCTAAAAGTTGATTTTAGGTAAAATTCTGCACTTCTTTTTATGATATCCATAAATGACTTATTGTATTACATACTGTGAATTTTTCTTTTAAATATACATAATGTATATGCTGTAAAATTTCAGGCAATGGTCGATTTTATATAAAAACGTGCAGTATGAAGTTTAAAACGAGTGATTCCACTCCCAGACTAAGCATGAAGTAAAATTTCGAGTTTAGAAAAGCCTGAAAATTTGGTTTGGTCGCTCCGCGAAGCGGAGCGGCCAAACCAAATTTTCAGGCTTTTCTAAACTCGAAATTTTACTTCATGCGCCACGCGTATAAAACACTGAAATATTGTGAAGTTAGAAATACACTCACGTTATTTTTTTTAAATGAGTAATAATCGAAATATTTAAATAACAAAATATTTACATTTTTCTCCTTAAATTTTCAAGCCAGGTCAAATAATATATAATTAATCAACTTATTTAGTAATATAATTAACCAAACATTTATAATGTTGCGTGTACGCATAAATGGCGCTTAATGGGTTAATGCAGTGGTCTCCAAACTACGGCCCGCGGGCCAAATCCGGCCCGCGACTTGCATGAATCCGACCCGCGATTGTTTGTAACTTTTTTTGTAAATGTCATATTTTGAAATATTGTAACAATTGTTCCTTAAATTTTTCATAATTTTATAAAATTAATCGGATCTTGGCCGACTATATTATGTAGAATTGTATTTGTGGCCCGCGAAGAAGATAGTTTGGAGACCCAGGGGTTAATGTATTACACGGTCTTAAAAATTGGATGCATTTTTTGTTTGTCATTTGGGCTTCATAGTTGCTACAAATTCTTTTCCCCATTCCACTTAAAAATCTATAAATATTCCTTCTGTTAAATGATTTCTACTTTATCTTACAATATTAAAATGAAACTTTGTTTACTAGTTTTTAACTATGATATACGACAGTAAACTTTTGGAAGCTAGGGTTGTTACCTTCTACATACATAAATAAAGCGAGCATTAAAAATGTATTATACGTACACATAACGTTGAGGTAGAAAGCGTTACTCTCTCCATCCCCTTCAGTATTATAACCAACACAAGTATAATTCCCAGCTGTGGCCCTGGAAACGCCCTGAAGGACCAAACTCTGATTACTGATGATCACACCTGCACCCACGTTGTGGTTGAGTATCTTCCCCTGAAACAAGACCCAACACAAATTATTAAAATATATTAAACGAACTCGAGACAAGACATTGTAAAATTTAGGGGCTGTCTAAAACAATATCACCTAGTTCCTATCAGAAAAAGGAAAAGGGATGAGAATGGAAACATTTTTAACATAACTGGCATACAGGGAATTTTTTATTTAAGTGCATATAACGCGATGCATATACTGTACATTTTCAGGCCTTTGCTGTTTTTGAAAAGCGTTCAATTTGAAGTTTCGAACGAGTGTTTCCACTCCTTGATTAAGCCCCAAATTTTCAGGCTTTTCTTAACTCGAAATTTCGAGTTAAGAAAAGCCTGAAAATTTGGTGCTTAATCAGGAAGTGGAAACATTAGTTAGAAGTTTTAAACTGTACTCTTTTCAGAAACAACAAATGCTTAAAAATGTACAGAGTATACATGTATGCATACTTAAAAAAACTCTCTGTATATTAGGGATTGAAAATTCACAAAATTTTTCAATTACGGGCAATTCGGTAAATTTCACGATCAAAATAGCTATACCGATAATTTACTGGTAAATTCCTGTCTTGTTACTGAGCTCAATGGCTCAACATGGAAAATTAGTTGAATTCAATGATTTACCTTTCATTTTCATCCCTTCATAATTGTTTAAGAGGTATTACTTATGTTTAAACTGACGGTAATGTGTATGCCACTCTAAGGTGTCAAATTGTTTAGAGTGAACGGCAAAGCTATGCTGATGAGAGATAAATCTGGAAACACGTCTATAGACGGCCTGAATAATTAACCCAAATTGTTACATTTTGTAACAGTTTGAAAACGAATTTAAATATATGCCGATATTTTTATTCTCCTTGTAGCGTTTTAATATAGGCAACTTTGTGTACTTCGACAATGAATCGTTCATACATCAATTATTGATTAATTGGGTTGGTACGAAATTGCGAAATGACATTTAATTCTCTTCCGGATTCATTTCATTACCATCTGTCAAACGTGCCAGACTTAATTAGCGATTGGATTTTATCAGATCGTCTTATATCACTATTATTGTGGCTCTGATTGATATATCCATTTTCATCGGGGAAACTTTGGATTAATTTGGGATATTATTGTGGCTGTTTCGTTGAGGATGTTCCCCTGTGATCACTCGTGAGAGGATTTTAAATCGCTGAAGAGGTTTTGTCAGGCACATGGTTTTGTAGGGTATGTTGCCTTAGCTCAGGTAAGAGATTATTTTTCATCTAATCAGATTCAGTTATTGCATTGGGAGAATTGTCATTTATTCGTGTTTTATGCATTTGTTCGTGGCATATCGCTAATACCACCATTGGCCCTTTTAGGATTTCTGTGTTGGACTAATTTATGGATAACTGAGGATATTTTTGGGATTTCACTGGAGTTTGTCCTTATACTGTTTTGGATATGGTTCCGTTATTATTAGTTTGCTGTTGAGGGCTTGTTGCTGAACCGAATTTTATCTGTCGCCTACCCTTAAGGAATTTACTGTGAAGAACGCTTAAGGGAGCGGATTGTCTTGGAATAGGGAGTAGAAAGCATCCCTTTTTCTACGAGGACTGTTCTACATCAGTACCGGATAGTTACACAAGATAAGTGCATTCAGGGGTAAAATATTTACCATTACATTTGAATTTTGAGTTAAAGCGTACAATTTGCTCGCCTTAGTCATTGTGCGTTGAGTTTTATTCAAGTTTACTATACTTGAGGTTAATAATATAATATTTTATGTCAAGTAATACTATATACATCTCTTATTTAATTTTCCTACTTAAAGTTATAACGTTTTTCAATTTAAATATTCAAACTAATTTTTAAAGTATATTTTTCTACCGATCTGACACATTGTTCATTCTTGAATTATTTGGGGCTGGATTTGTTTGTCATATGATGATTAATTTAAAACTTGCATTTTGCTTATTAAGTATTTAGGAATGAATAATGTCTGATAACTGAAATTAATTAGGTCGCAAATTAATGTTAATGAATTAATAGAGTTTTACTGAAGGGATTATTCTCACATTATTTTGCTGGTGTATTATAATGGTTCTACTGTATTAAAACTGTAAACCAAAAATGATCATTGATGGTATAATAATATAATATTATATTCTGTGAGTTATATAGGTGGGCTCAACTTAACTTAAAGGTAAATTAGTTGAGTATATTATTTTAAACGTTTATTTAGTATTTTTGAATTAAAGATATATTAGTTGGGTATGTGAATGTTTATTCAGTATTTTTGAATTATTGACTTGATTAGATTTGAGAGTTAACTGGAATATTTATTTATTTAAAGTGATATTCAAGGTAATGAAATATTATAATTTGTTTTGATACATATTGAATGTTTATGTCTACGAACTCTCTCTCTCTAAATTATATTCGTCATACATATATATATATATTTTTTTTTCTTATATTTTTCCATTGTTTTAATTTCATTTATAATAAAGAGTTTACTTTAGTTATAATTTAACTGACGATTTCTTTTCTTTATTTTGGACTTTCTGGACTTACTGGTCACTATAAAGGAAAATATTTAGTAGCCGAATATTTTTATATCTAATAATTCTGAACCTGGGTCTCAACTATTTTCCTTTATGGTTACTGGCGCCCAACAGAAAACATTTATTACATATATCCCACGACCAAACTCCCCGAACTGAGTTAGACAGGTTTAGGTAATCTATGCCAACAGGTAATCAGTAGTCTAGACTGAAAGTCAGTACAATTTCCCTTTTCTCTTTTCTTTCAGAGAATACGTGGCAATTTACGTTATGAACGGTCTACTTCGTTAAACATGTTAATTTAAAAAAAACACTTTAACTTTTTTCTTTATTTTAATATATTTGTCCAGAAGCAATATAATTTTTGTAAAATTGTAAAAGTTTAAACTTTTATTCAATAAATAAATAAATAAATAATAGCAACTTGAGTTGTCGAAACTGCAGTCACGAAAATAAAAGTAGTGTGTTATACAAACAGAGTTAAAGTGTTGTATTTTGTTGTGTTACATTTGCAGTAATGTTTGTCAGGGTATTAGCTCGGGAAGTAGTTGTTTCAATGAGTGTTAGATTTAGTCTTTGTACGAGAAATTGGTTGTAGATTGTGTACAAATACTTTATAATGTACTTTTATAATGTTTTGTTAAAGAAGTTTTCAGTCTTCTCATTTAAAATGGAAAATAAACAGGTAGGTACTGTAGCATAAATTAATTCGCTGGTATTTAAATTGCCGCGCGTAGCGCTATTGATTGGTTTTTGTATGTTATCAGCCATCCTCTTCTCAGAGGACGTGGATTTCGATTTTGCACGTCTTGTGTGAAAGGTGTAATTTGAGTGATTTTTTTTAAACAATTGTAAAGTATCCTTGGGATTGAGAATTAATATATAGTCTACTGTGAATATAATTAACTTAGCCTGGTGCTTAGGTAAGTACCACGCATCATTTGTTTTAATAGTTTGCTAATATTGTGTGCTTAGCGTTTGTTTATTAGAAATAAATACAACGAGTGAAACTCAAATCAGTCTTTTTCCTAAAACATACTGTTGTCCCCAAGCCCTGAGAACATTACAAATTGGCGCACCAACAAATTACGTAACAGTACCTAAATTTTTTTTATTTTTTTTATTTTTGGTTTTACGTCATCTATTTCCGCTGCTAAGGCCAATCATGACGCCGGAGATTAGGTCTACAGCTATCCGGGAATTTTGCCGAACCCGGTGGGAGTTCCAACCCACCGGTAGGGATCTTTAACGTGCACGCAACATCCAGGCAGAGTACCTAAATTTAAGACAGGTTATTTCACTCAATGTATTGAGAACCAATAAAATTGGTCGTATTTACACCAAGTGACATGTTCTAATAAATTCGAAATCTACGTACGTTTTTCCATTTAATTAAACTTCATGGTCCTCACGTGAAGACCGTGAAAGTTTTAATAAATGGGAAAACTTTTTCCTCCTTTTACAGTTGATCATAGCAACTCAACTCACAAAAATCAAAACGCTGACAGCGTTCGTTTTACGAATAACATTAATTAAGATGTTTCGTTTTGATAACAAGAATAAAGAAATGAAAAAGAAATTAAAGAAAATGTTTATGTTCTGTCACACAAAACACTGATACTTTAGGAATTTCTGAAGCAGTTTACAGTTTTCTGCAATACTTAACAATATGAACTTATGGTACTTAAACTATTAAAGAAAAAGGTGATATTTTAATATAACTTCAAAATAAACCTCCAGTCCATTCGAGGATATTGAGTGCAAATGTGCCAGAAATGCGTTTTCGTAAAATAATCATGACGAAAACCAATCGAGTTTTATTTTTAATACAGGCAAAATTTGAATATTTTACTCAAACTTTGTTGTTTTTAGTAAATTTTACTCGAGCAAAGTCAACAAATCGCTTGACCTACGGTCTCCCGATTAAGGACATGACTTTCCTCTCGTTAAATTAATAAAAAACAAAGTTTTCGTGAAATATTTATTGAATTTTTGCCTGACAAAATAAACCTCTAGTGGTTTATTAATGAGAAAACATGGATTCAATAAAAATACATACAGTATATTCAGTTTTTTTTTTGATTGGCCAACCAGATCTGGTGATTTTTTAATAATGTTGTATATTCGGTTGGATACTCTGATTGTAATTCTGACGTTTGCCTTTAAAATAAATTTAAGGTTATGTTTTCCACGTGGTTGCCATGTGCTTAATTACCCTATCATAAAGAATAATAATACTTTCGGCATTCTATTACCACTTTTCTGTCAAATAAATAATCAATCAGGTATACATATGCATGCACTGTAAATTTTACGACATTCGTTGTTTCTTTAAAAGATTTCAATTTGAATCCTTAAACGAGGGTTTTCCACACCCAGACTAAGCATGATGTAAAATTTCGAGTTTAGAAAAGCCTGAAAATTTGGATTGGCCGCGTAGCGAAGCGGAGCGGCCAATCCAAATCAGGCTTTTCTAAACTCGAAATTTTACTTCATGCGCCACACGTATAAAACGCTGAAATATCGTAAAATTTAAAATATACGGCTTCAGCAATCTAATGTGTAGATGTGAATAAAACGTGAGTCAAATTCTGTGCCGAACAAATTGTTAAAAACAGTGATTATAGGCAACCCAATAACTCTAAACGTATATTGGGTTGCCTATAATCGTTGTTGAATATGTGTGTTTTTTGAACTTCACTGTAAATTAGTTTTTTTAAGCGTGGCGCATGAAGTAAAATTTCGAGTTTAGAAAAGCCTAATTTGGATTGGCCGCTCCGCTTCGCTACGCGGCCAATCCAAATTCTTAGGCTTTTCTAAACTCGAAATTTTACTTCATGCTTAGTCTGGGAGTGGAAAACACTCGTTAAAAGCCTCAAATTAACCGCTTTGAAACAACGAATTCCCGAAAATTAAAAAAAACGCTGTAATAATCGGGATATGTATACTCAAAAGAAATATGCCCTGTATCAACGTCATTACTAATAAACAGTCGGAACACCTAAATAGTCAAAGCACCCAATAAAAATAAAGTCCAAATCTTGGTGGCCAATAAAATAAACCGAATATAATTTACGTATGCATCTTTTTTAATAAATGCATGTTTTCTGATTAGAACATTTCTTAATCCTAATTAGAATTAAAAAAAAACTAATTCATTTAGTGAGTGAAACCAACATCTCGTTCACTCGCGAAATGAACAATGTTATTCGATCCGAGCGAAGAAATTCTCACGCCGCCGAGAAAGTTTAATTAGGATCGTGGAGTTACAGACTAGAGAGAGACTAGGTAAATATCCTCCGCAGACCGGAAAACTCGCTCCGGGTAAAATTTAAATGGCGTCGCAGGAAACTCAACTTTCGGGCCACTTCGCCGCAAAGGAGGGGCCGTTATTAATTTTCACTTATACGGGAAAAGTTTTTCAGCAGCGGGCGGGCGGTTGAATAACAAACAAGTTTTCTGATTTCATTTTCATAATTGATCAGATCGGCTTGTTAATATTGTAAACAAGAGTTTATTTGTGTTTTGAATACAAAAAATATCTAGAATGAGATGCCGGGCGAATTGCTCGTTGCTTATGCATAGATTAAAATGGGTTTAAATATTTAAAGGAGAAATTTACCTTTATTAACATGAATTTTATACTCTGTTAAAACCCAGATAAATAGCTACATAGATCAATTAAGCATTAAGTAGTCTTTTATAGAACTCTGAATAAAACAAGTCATATAAATCAAAATAACACAACGAATTTCTATGATTGCCGCCTTCAAACCAGAGCTGGGACGAATCCTAAAAAAAAAGGATAAGAATCACTGGAGTTAAAATATACGGGGTGTTCTAAATTATCGGGTCACCATTGGTAACTTTGTTATCTTTCGAGCTACAAAGTCGGTTAAATTATCAAACTAGTAGTATTTTTTACGTATATTACGGTGGTGTAAACAGGAAAACAAGTGAACCTCAGGTTTTTGATTTATTCGCAAAAACAATATTTTTTTAAATGGGATGCCCTGTATATTTTAACATATTTAGAAAGAGAAAAAATACACAAACAAAAATGTCTTAATAAATAATTATCCTAAAATTGAAGATAAAGGAGTTATAGGGCATTAAAACACTGCATCAAAACGGCGATAATCAAACGATGTCGGATGTTGTCAATGTATCTATGCTTATTGCCGTTTAGTGAATTTTCTTGTAATATGCCTTTTTGTTATAACGAGAAATGTGACATGTTAGAGTGTCATTTATCATGTTCAAAAAATGCAGCTGAACCGGCGAAAAGGTATGACAAAAATCACGATAATTGAAGAAAATTGGCTAAACGTGAAAAAGTATGGATACTTTGACAACATGCGACATCGTTTTGTTTATAGCCGTTTTGATTTCGAATAGGTAGTCCTATTATAAAATATGCAGCATTTTAATGGCCAATAACTCCTTTATTTTCAATTTTAGAATAATTATTCATTTAGACTTTTTGGTTTTATGTATTTTTCTCTTGTCCGCCATTATAATTGTATTAGTTACCGTCGCGAATTTGAAATCACTCTCAATAACGTTTTTACATTATCCATTCATATTATTGTGCTGTACTTTATTTTTCTCCACTCTTAACATCATTTAGTACAATTTGAAATGAAGATTTGGTTCAATCCAATTTTTTGTACACTTGTAAATAAAACACTTTTTTACTTTGTTTAACCACTGAATTTTACATTTAATTGTTTTACACAATTAAATGTAAAATTCAGTGATTAAACAAAGTAAAAAGTGTTTTATTTACAAGTGTATTTAAGATGTACCACAAAGTGAACGCCTACAACACCAAACAACCAATTTTTTGTACTCAACTAAGTACGAGGGGTGATCATAAAGTAAGGTTTCAAAATGTACACGTTTCATTGCAGGCTTTGTAACCTTACTTTTTGATCACCCCTGGTAATTATTGTTGCGTACTTATTTGGTACTTAAGTATATTTTGTGTGCAGTACACTTGTACTTGAATACTGATGGTGACGTTTCGTGTAAAAATAATTGACATTTTATGTGTTAAACTAATTTTAGCATATTTTTTGTCTCTTGCCCCTTCCTGGTGAAAATCCTGGCTACACCCATGCAAGTGACCATTTATAGAGCACGACCAGATTTATCTCGTCATAATCTGCATTTATCGTGTAAAAAGTTTGAGTTTAGCTGTTTAAAACAAAAATGGTTAGAAGAAACCCATTAAAAATGCATAAGTGTAACTTTTGAAGTTCTGCTATATTTAATTAAAAAATTATTAAATTTTAATTAATTCATTTAATGAAGCTTTTAACTCTAGAAAACCGTTTCTATCCCTAGTATAAAGGGGGTGAAAACGGCCTCATCGTCCAATTAACCGAACTGCGGGTTAATTCGTCCGAAATAAATTCTGAACTACTTTATAGGATTCCATTTCTTTTTATAGGACAGTCACCAAGGGAAGTAATCGGCGTCGTTTAGTGTCCCGTTTCAATGTCACCGACGTCGTCCCTCCGGTTTCGCACCCCCTCGTTCGGGGGTAGGGAAGGCCGTGTTCTAATGTCACCATGGGGACAACGAGATGAGTGGCGGAGGGGGATCCGGATGAATTATTTTCGTGTTTGTTAAGGAAAAATCGGAAGGGAACGGCTAATACGGGTTTAATTCAGTTTTGTTTGCAAATGGGACGATTTTTTATTTTATGTCTGTCTCTCGGAGATTTCGCGGGTCCCTTATCGCGAGTGGTAATAATGGGGCGCTTTTTTATGTAATGCTCTGGGGTGTGTAATTAAATTACTGGTAGTGCTATTAGATCTGCGCGATTTTATCATTTTAATGATGTTCTATTATGTTCACTTCCTCAAAGCTTTGTGCATGTATAATTTTTAATAATACAATTATAGATTTTAACGAGTGTCTATAAACTGTCGGCATCCGAGTAGATTTTGACTTCAGAAACATACGCTGTAATTAGACATATAATTCTATTTATTTGACGTGTCTGATATTCATCGAATCGTATGACTTAATCTAAGATATGTAACAGAGCTGGGACAAATCCTCGTAAAAAGGATTCGATTCACGAATCCGAATCACCTAATATGATTCGAATCACGAATACTCGAATAAAGGATTCGTAAGAGATAAATATGATTCGAATCAAAGATTCGAATCCTGTTTTTTTCGAATCACGAACACAAATCCTTCAAGAATAAATTTGATTTTATTATTTTTTTGCAACCATTAATATATAAAAATCGTTACCAGTTATTTTAACAAAAATATTCACAACCTAATTATTTATTATTAATAACAGACTAAATATTTGACTCCCTGTTACTCTGATTAAAGATGTATTTGTGTGTTTCTGAACTTCACTTCAAATCAGTGTTTTGTACGCGTGGCGCATGAAGTAAAATTTCGAGTTTAGAAAAGCCCGAAAATTTGTCTCGGGTCGCTGCGCGACCCTCGACAAATTTTCACGGGGCTTTTCTAAACTCGAAATTTTACTTCATGCTTAGCCTGGGAGTGGAAACACCCGTTAAAAACTTTAAATTGAACTCTATTATAAAATCGACGAATGCCTGAAACTTACGTAAATAAAAAAGTCCGAGAAAAGTCATGGAATTATATTTAAATTTACCAAAAGTCTAACAAAAAAGCCATATGATATTATTAAATTTGTCAAAATCAGCAGGCAAATCACAAAACACGTACAAATTTATAAAATTAACTTAAATATTGTCAAAAACAATTAAAACAATTTAACAAAACAGGGGTTTCCCAAAGAAGAAAGTTATATTAGAAGGCCAGCGACAAAAATCTTGAGTCAGGGAAATATCGAAAAAATTTAACATGACAAATTGTATCAGTTTTACTTATTTATTTATTTATTTATTTATTTATTTATTCATTTCCCAACAGATATTACATCCAATTACAGGGAATAATACAGAAATATACACAAGATTATAAAAAAAACAAAAAGCAAAAAACAAAACATAAATAACAAAAATAAATGTATCTTAATTCACGAGGAGCAACAGGGATACCGGTGAATCATAGTAAATATCAGCTGAACGATGAATATTATTGTATATATATCCTTATAATATTATTGATAGGTGAGTTCAGATGTGCTGAAGTATTAGAAGGAGCATACTGAAATGCTAAACTGTAGCGAGCAGAGATACGAGGAACATTTAACATTAGGCGAGCTAAAATGTTGGGATCATCAATGATGTAACTCAATATTCCCCTTAAAAATAATACTCTAGCGCAATTACGTGTATATTCTAGTGATTGTATACTAAAGATTTCGAGCATATGATCATATGAAATGGTTTCATTAGGGTATATTTTAAATGTACTGAAATATAGTAATTTCAAAAACTTTTTTTGAACACTTTCAATATCTTTGATATGCGAACGATAATGCGGTGACCAAACAACTGATGCAAATTCCAATTCTGTACGAACGTATGAAAAATATATTTTTTTAATACCTCAATATTCTCAAAATCTTTACTTATTCTATTAATAAATCCAAGAAGTTTAATTGCCTCATTACATATATTTTTTATGTGAATATTAAACGATAAAGTGGTATTAAATGTTATGCCTAAATCACGAATCAAATTACACCGTTCAAAATATACACCGTTTAGGGAATAGTTAAAACTAATCATGGTTTTTTTACGAGTAAAGGTCATACATTTACATTTAGCTACATTTAGAAACAAAGAATTTACAATACACCAGGTATATAATC
Source organism: Philonthus cognatus (assembly GCA_932526585.2). NCBI lineage: Eukaryota > Metazoa > Arthropoda > Insecta > Coleoptera > Staphylinidae > Philonthus > Philonthus cognatus. Next base: position 46,904,542 of record OW052247.1, on the reverse strand, counting down.
GTGTTAAGTCCAACTGTAGGCTTTCACAATCTTCATTTGACTCAATAACATTATACAGCTTCATATCGTCCGCATAGAGTAATACACTAGAATGCATTTGGGTGACGATGTCATTAATAAAAACATTAAATAGTAATGGCCCAAGATTTGACCCTTGTGGTACTCCACTGGTAACCAGGTATTCATATGAATCATATCCCATATATTCATCATATTGAGTTCTGTTCACAAGATAAGACTGTAACAATGAAATTGTACCCGGAGAACAACCGTAATAACTAAGCTTATTCAGAACTATATTTTGATCAATGGTATCAAAGGCTTTACGGAAGTCAGTGAACAAAACATCAACCTGTCTTTTGGCATCAAGAATTTGCGAAATATCCTCAGTAAAGTTTAGAAGATTCGTAATTACAGATCTTTTTTTTACAAAACCATGCTGCTTGTCACTAATAAAATTTGACATGATTATATAATCTATCTGCAAGAATAGTTTCAAATAACTTTGAAAAATTATTTACAATTGTTATTGGTCTATAATTAAGGATGCTACATTTATCGCCACTTATATGTACCGGTGTTATCCTGCCAACTTTCCATGTATCAGGGAAACACTTAGATTGTACGATTAAATTAAACAAATATTCTAAAGGTAGCAGAAAACTATGTACATATACAATCTTTAACGATAAATGATGGTATTTTATCCTTACCCGAGGTGGTGTTTCCTTTCAATTTTTTTGACGCGATAATTATATCATCCTGTGTCTTGAGACCAATATTAAATAAAGGATACATTCCATTACCTATAAGGCAATCATTAGTTCTAGATGTTGCCGGAATTGTATATATACTTTGAAAATATTTCGCAAATCCATTAACAATATCGACAGGATTATTTAAGGTTTCATTTACATATGAAATGGTTTCATTAGGGTATACAAAATGCGTATTAGAGACGCGCAGAGGAGAGCCAACGTATATTATATAAGTACCAGTTGTAATTACTCACGAGCGGTCTGGGATGTTGTGAAATCAAAGCTAAATAAAACATCTGATAATAAATCAAATTCTAATCTATCTGCAAGTAAATTCAACGAATTCTTTGCATCTATCCCGGATCAGGTAGTGAACTCGATACCTGATTGTGTGCTAGACCCTATTAGATCAATGCTAACATTAAATACGGGCAGTAAAACGTATTTTAGTTTCACTGAAGTATCTTGTGCCAAAGTTCGCGACATTGTCTATAAGCTGAAGAACACACATACCAAAGATATTTTTGATCTAAATATTAGCTTAATAAAATCCGTCATAGATATAATTATAAGTCCATTAACTTACTTAATAAATCAGGCAATTAAAACAGGAATCTTTCCGGATGAGTTAAAATTAGGGAAATGCATTCCACTACATAAGAAGGGCGATAAGGCCGACATTAATAATTACAGACCAATTTCGATACTGCCCATATTTTCAAAGATAATCGAATTAATATTAGCGGAACAAATTTGTAATTACTTGGAATCAAATAATATTTTGGCAGAGTCACAATTTGGGTTCAGACAAGGCAGATCCACGACTATGGCAACTGAATCTTTCTTGAATTATATTATTGATGCATTTGAGTGTGGCAACATTGCTTTGTGTAACCTCATAGACCTCAGCAAAGCTTTTGATTGCGTTTCGCATTCAATACTGTTAAGGAAACTATATTTCTATAATTTTAAACCTCGCAGCTGCAAACTGATCTTATCATATCTAACAAACAGGAGCCAGAGTGTACTATACGATAATGTCTTGTCACCTAAGGTCGAGTTAGTTCATGGTGTGGCCCAAGGTTCAATCCTAGGCCCACTCTTATTCTTAATATTTATTAATGATTTCCCGGCTCAATTTTCAAAAATATCGATAGTTCAATATGCCGATGACACTACTATCTCGATCAGAGGAGATACGATAGACAATCTGAAGGTCCAATCACAGCCTATTATGCAACAAGCACAAAATTGGTTTGATAGTAATAAGCTGAAACTAAACGCCAACAAAACGGTTCAAAATGTGTTCTCACTTAAACGATCGCAAGCTGTTGAAAAAACATCTATCAAGCTTTTAGGTTTCTCTATCGACACCCAATTAACTTGGGAATCACACGGAATTCTTCTGGAAAATAAATTAGCACGAGGTATTTATATTTTAAGAAATTTAACAAGGTCATTATATATAAGGCAATTAAAGACTGCTTACTATTTCTTCATTCACGCTCATATAACATACGGCATATTGGTCTGGGGGCACTCTGCAATAATGGGCGATTTATTTAGAATCCAAAGAAAAGCAATTCGCGTCTTAGCTGGCTTGGAATACAGAGCTGATTGTAAACAACACTTTATTGATCTAAATATAATGACAGCACCCTGCCTCTTCATTCTAGAATGCCTTCTGCATATAAAAAAAAACTTAAGTAAATACACCTGTAATAGTGCTTACCACTGTTACGAGACCCGAGCAATAGATGACATTCGCATTCCACAGTTTCGTCTATCTAAGGCCAAAACAGGTACAAGATACTTCAGTATAAAGTTTTTTAACATACTTCCTCGGAACATTCGGATTTTGAATGTACAACAATTCAAGCGTTGGTGTAAAAATTATCTTCAATCTCAGGCGTTTTACTCTTTCGAAGAGTACTTAAACAGTTTTTGAGCATATTCGAGCCTTGCCTTGATATTCTTACTGGCAAATTGTGTGTATATATATATAGATATATTTAATTTTTGTTGTCTATTGTTCCATATATTCTTCCCTGACTTGTGTAAGACTGTATCAGTTGTTAGCACCAATAAATGTATTATTATGATATATTACCAGGAATACTGGTACTTGATTTCTTTTTATTTACATACGACCATATTTTTTTAGGTTCCTTTATTATATTCTGGCCAATATTATACAGATATGTTTTACTTCAAATAATATTAAACAAAACTTTAAAAACTAGATTATTATCTTCAAAAACATTTTCAGTCATGTAATGTTCTTATCAAAGCTTTCAGTTTCAAGTTTCGAACGAGCGTTTCCACTCCCAGACTAAGCATGAAGTAAAATTTCGAGTTTAGAAAAGCCCCGTGAAAATTTGTCGAGGGTCGCGCAGCGACCCGAGACAAATTTTCGGGCTTTTCTAAACTCGAAATTTTACTTCATGCGCCACGCGTACAAAACACTGATTTGAAGTGAAGTTCAAATAAACATATATTTCACAATATTTTTTGTGTTTTATACGCGTGGCGCATGAAGTAAAATTTCGAGTTTAGAAAAGCCCAGAAAATTTGTCTCGGGTCGCTGCGCGACCCTCGACAAATTTTCACGAGGCTTTTCTAAACTCGAAATTTTACTTCATGCTTAGTCTGGGAGTGAAAAACACTTGTTTAAAACTTCAAATTGAACTCTTTTAAAAACACAACGAATATCTAAAGAAAATAATAAATTAGCTTCTTTTCTTTAAAGCTTTAGATATTCGTTGTTTTTTAAAAAGATTTCAATTTGAACCTTCTAACTAGTGTTTTCCACTCCCAGACTAAGCATGAAGTAAAATTTCGAGTTTAGAAAAGCCCCGCGTAGAAAATTTGTCGAGGGTCGCGTAGCGACCCTCGACAAATTTTCACGGGGCTTTTCTAAACTCGAAATTTTACTTCATGCGCCACGCGTGTAAAACAGTGATTTAACGAGAAATTTTAAAACACACAAAAGATATTTTTCATGTCAATCCTCACAATTCAAATTATTTTTGACGATTCAAAACCTTTTGTAAGTATTCAAATCCTTTTATAAATATTGGAATCCTTTTATAAGGATTCGAATCTCCCACATTTGGATTCGAATACGAATCCTTTTAAAAAAATGTAACAAATTCAGATCACAAATCCAGTTGATGTAAAGTATTCGAATGCCTCTTTTGAATCCTCTAAAAGGATTCGAATCCTGCCCAGCTCTGATATGTAATTTGTTTTTCAAAGCAACCGAGATGCCGATAGTTTATAGACACTCGTTACATTTGTATAGTGATTGTATTGTATCAATCAAAAGCGACTTACTGGAAATTTACCGATAAATCACAATATCGTTATTTTATTGGTACGAATCAAAGAGAAAATGAATAGCATTTAACGAATTTTGTACATACACTTGTACAGAACAACAAATTCTAATTGCAACTTTTTTCTATTAAAGTTAATTTTGCGAAAAATATAACATGCGTCTCAATAAATTTATCCATTGTTTTTTCCATTCACACCAAATATATAGAAACAGAGGTAAACGTGCAATTGTGATTTTGTAATAAAACATATTAGAGTTTATCTGATGACGCCTTTGATATACTCGCGGTTGAAAACCACTGATTTTGACTGTCTGAATGGTTATATCTTTGTTTTTTTTAATTAAAAATAATGAACATTTCCATACTAGACATTTTAATGAAACATCCAGCCTTAATTTGCCCGGCGTAATTTCAGCCGTGATAAATTACAACGATCTAAGTAAATTAGGGTCATCCAGAGTTGACGGGCCGATTCGGACTTAATGGTCTCGAAAATTTCAAACAGTTTTACCCGTGCACGCATCCTTAAGCACACCGGGGAACAACTGGCGTGTGTACGTATGAGAATGTACTTACGTTATGCCTCCATTCCACTTTGTACACGTTGGGGTGTGCGTTGATGATGCAGTCGAAGTAGACGTCCGTCCCTTCCCGGATGGTGTCCGGATTCAGCGACGTGCCCAGGAATATCTTCGCCTCCGGTGTGTCTGAAATACACACATATCGACGTGATAATTATGTCATTACGGAGGTAATTAATGCTAATTGCTATTGTTACTGTTGCCATCGAAATTACACGCATACATATATAAACAGTGTGTGTTGTGCATAAATATGTATACTGGGTGATTCAGAATATGTGCACAAAATTTCACATCTTGTTTAGGGACTACTTTAAAGATTAATGTAGTTGTATGAGTTACGTGAAGGTGTTAAGTCACTTAATTAAACACAGTTATATTCCTTTCTTCACTTTTATTTTTCTTGCTAGATGTACATTTCGGGTACTAAGTACCTATTATCAATAGCTAATTGATAATGGGTACTTAGTACCCGAAATGTACATCTAGCAAGAAAAATAAAAGTGAAGAAAGAAATATAATTGTGTTTAATTAAGTACTTTAAAGATAATAGGCTAAATTATGGGTGGCCAACCCGCGGGGCGTCGATTGTCAATGTAAGGCCCGAGGAGGTGGGCTGTTCAACGAACATTTTGACATTTATTCTACATAAACCACAATATTTATAAAGTTTACTGTAGACAATAAGAACATCTACTTTTCTCAAAATGTGTAAAAACTGAAATTCCCGCTTTCATATGATGTATATACAGAGAATTTTTCTTTTAAGTATACATATTCTGAAGCATATTACTCTGAAATTTGAAATAAAACACTTTTAACCTTTCTTCACACATTTATTCTTTACCAGATGTACATTTCGGACACAAAGTGACCATTATCAATGGATTAATACTGATGAAAAAAATGAATTTTGTCAATATATATACAAAAATTAGGGACGGATTAACTAGTGTGCTAGGGATAGGTAAAGGTAATTAGCTCTGTAACATGTTCAGGCGTTTGTTGTTTTTATAAGTGTTCAATTTAAACTTCTAACGAATGACTACACTTCTTGATTAAGCATGAAGTAAAATTTCGAGTTTAGATAAGTATGAAAATTTGGTTTGCTCGCTCTGCGAAGCGGAATGGAAACTAGAAGCCTTTGAGATGTGGGCCTAACGTAGGATGTTGAGAGTACCATGGACAGAACATGTGACCAACGTTGAGGTTCTGAGAAGAATAGAGAAAGGCGTAGAGATTCTACATGAAGTAAAAAAAAAGAAAATCGCAATATTTCGGCCACATCATGAGAGGCCAAAAATATGAGATTCTGCAACTCATAATTCAAGGAAAAACTGTCGGAAAAAGATCTATGGGAGCCAGAAGAATGTCCTAGCTTAGGAACCTGAAAAAAATGGTTTAATGCCACGTTACCCGACCTATTTAAGGCCGTAGTTTCCAAACTCAAAATAGCAATGATGATAGCCAAGGAGAAATGGGTAGGAGTAAGAGGGAATAGAAGAGTGACGGAATGGATGAGAGGGGATGGGGCCGAGGTAAGGACGCTGGAGAAGTTGGGGGAATAGAAGGAAAGCAGGAGGAAGAAAGGGAGTGAAGGTTTTTTTGTATAGCTAACCTCCGTACTGGAGACGGTATATGAAGAAGACAAGAATGAAAGAAGGAACAAAAAACGGAACAAAACACATCAAAATGAATACAGGCGAAGCAACCTACAACTTTGAGAGAGTATACTAGGTTAGGGGCTAACAGTTACGTGTAACTATGAAGAGAGCGAAGAACTAAAGATAAGAGCAAGGAAAGTAAGGCAGTGGGATCGTTAAATAGAGTACTAAGGTCAAAACATGTCTCTAGAGCAACAAAGATGAGACTATACAAAACGGTGCTAAGACCAACGCTGGTTTATGGGGGCGAAACATGGATGTTAACAAAAAAGAAAAAAAATGATGAAACTGGAAATATGGGGAAGAAAGGTTTGGAGAAGGTTATTAAATAGAACAAAAATTGAAGATATCACTTGGAGAAGGTAAACTAACCAAGTGATAAAAGAATTATACGGCAAAAGTACTATAGTTTAACATGCATAGGCTTAAATAATAAGATGGCTAGATCATAAAAGCAGAATGCCAGAACACAGACACAGCTAGAGAGTACTGCTAGAAGGAGAATGAGGAAATAAAAAAGTCGAAGGCCAAAGCAAAAATGGTTAGACGTAGTGAAGACAAATATGAGAAGTAAAGCAGTAGGATCGTTAAATAAAGTACTAAGGTACAAAACAAAACATGTAAATATATGTCTCTAGAGCAGTGGTGGGGAAACTTTTTTTAAAACGGGCCATTTGTAATAACCAGACAATCGTAGCGGGCCAAAGAATAATGCTTAATCGTAGGTAGGTAGTTTTTATGCGGGTCGTCACATTACGAAGTAAGAACGCGTTCAAACATTCTCACGATGGCACTCTTAAACGGGCCGGATTAAACCTTTCCGCGGGCCGGACTTGGCCCGCGGGCCGTAGTTTCCCCATCACTGCTCTAGAGCAACGAAGATGAGACTATACAAAACGGTGGTTTATGGGTGCAAAACATGGATGTTAACAAAAAAAAAAAAAATTGATGGAATCGGAAATGTGGGAAAGAAAGGTTTTAAAAAGGTTATTAAAAAGAACAAAAACCAAAGATGGCACTTGGAGAAGGTAAACCACCCAAGAGATAAATGAATTATACGGCAAAAGTACTATAGATCAACATGTAAAAGGTCAAATAATAAGATGGCTAGAACATAGAAGCTGAATACCAGAATACAGACACAGCTGGAGACTACTACTAGAAGAAGAATGAGAAAATGAAAAGTGAAATGTCGAAGAAAAAACGGTTAGACGTGATGAAGACAGAAATGAGAAGTTTTGGGATAACAGGCTGCAGACTGCGCAGAATAAAGTCCAATTGTGACAGAAGATTAAAAAGATCGAAGAAGTATAGATATAGCCTAGTTTACGAAAAGTTTCCTGTGACATTTAAGTTCAAATTAAAACAACTATATTAATATGAATCTCCTAGTTAAGAAAGTTTACCATAAGTTGCAATTTAGCACACACAAGTAGAAAAAATAATGTTTTTACTATAGGTAGAAAATTATAGGTAGAAACTTTAAGTCAGGGGCCTTAATGGCCTGTAGAACTGATATGCATATATTCTGAATCACCCAGTATTTAATAGTTTTATCTATCGCTACCTAGGGGTTAAATATAGTAAAACATCAAAGTTAGTAGCCATAGTTAATTAACTAATAAATGATTATTATAGCTTGATGGAAAAACAATGGTCTGACTTAGCGAAATTAAAACTCAGCCTCTTGAATTCAAGAGGCTGAGTTTTAATTTCGCTAAGAGTCAGACCATTTTTTTTCCATCAAGCTATAATAATCTTTATTTATTTTTCACCATATTACTAAAAATCGACGTTTTGTACCATTTTGACATGGCAATATCCGAAACGGTTCAACAAAAAGTGGAAACAACCATTTGATTTTGACAACAAAATAGGAAAGGAATTTGAGCTCCTTAATAAAAATTAGTACATGTGATTTTCCAAAATTGTTGATTTTTTTGTATGATAGTATGACGGGGAAACTACTATGATAGATACTTTAAATTTTTTGTTCGGTTTGCATGTTTACACTGGCAATATTCGATTATTCTTTCGGGCACCATTTTCGCTAAAATGATTCTATTTGTTTATTGGATTTTCCCGAAGGAATTGATTTTAAAAATATCCGCTCTAACATTACACGGAATTCTTCTTTTAAGTATAGATACACATACGCCTTTTTAAAGTTCAATTTAAAGCTTAAAACAAGTGTTTTCCACTCCAAGATTAAGCATGAAGTAAAATTTCGAGTTCAGAAAAGCCTGGAAATTTGGTTTGGTCGTGTAGCGCGTAGCGCTACACGACCAAACCAAATTTTTAGGCTTTTCTAAACTCGAAATTTTACTTCATGCGCCACGCGTACTAAACAGTGATGTGATGTGATGTTCAGAATACACGTTTTTAGCATACTGCTTTAGTAGAATATTTTAAACTTCACCTAAAATCAGTGTTTTATAGGCGTGGCGCATGAAGTAAAATTTCGAGTTTAGAAAAGCCTGAACATTTGGTTTGGTCGCTCCGCGCTACGCGCTACGCGACTAAACCAAATTTTCAGGCTTTTCTAAACTCGAAATTTTACTTCATGCTTAATCTGGGAGTGGAAACACTCGTTAGAAGTTGCAATTTGAACACTTTTATAAAACCAACGAATGCCTGAACAACTACAGAGTATCAGGATATGCATGTTACTTCAAAGAAAAATTCTCTGTATTGTTTTTCAAAACTATTTATTGTAACTTGAAGGTGGAAAGGAGCTTGTTTCATATTGTTACGTTTTGAACTATTTGGGATCAATATGCAATATATTTTGAAATAAAATATTTCTGTAGGGTTATAAGTTTAAATTTTGTTTGGCATATTTAGATTTTGTTTTTGTTTAGTCAATTTATTGTATTAAGATGTATATGTATTAATCTATTGTGAACTGGAGATTCCGTAAATAAATAAATTAAATTTGAAAACACATTTTTGCTTTTTAGAATACGCGGTTATTTATTTTTAAAGAAATAATTTTACCCCATATACGTATACATTTCCTGTAACACATTGATTTATATCCCCCAGATTTTTTGCTCCTGTGTGTATAGGAAAGGACCAGCAAAGCGAACCGAGAGCCGAGTTTCAGGCATAATGTGCAATATTGGAACGTATGCGACGATATGCGATATCTTCCCGTGACTACCGCCCATAAATAACTTAATATATTCCTGATATGAAGGGTTTTATTGAAAAATGCCCCCGTGGAAGGACAAACAAAGAGATACGACCCCGGCACGTCATGCAAAACTATTTCTCTGTGCGCTGCTGGACAAATAATGGATATATGCCCGGATTCGGGATATGGAATGTTTATGTATACGCTAGTGCTCAGTTTGTAAATATTTTTAGAACTGTCTGATGTTTTAATATTAATAATATGCAGTAAATATAAATACTGTGATGGGTATACAAAGAACCGAAATATTTATTTTAAATTTGTATTTGCAAGTATAGCACAAATAGAGATTTAAATTAATATTCTTTGTGTACATTGTTACAGTATTGATTTATACTCAGATTCACAATAAAATGAATACATTAAGGTATTTTCGCCATAAATTTGAAATTATGAAAATAAATATTTTAAATTATAAATAACTTGGAAAATAACATTTTAAGATTTGTTAACACAGAAAAATAGATTATTAATTTATTTGGAATACAAAATTAAAAAATAAATTTCAAAAAATAAAAAGAAGATATTTTACATACAGAGAGTTTTATGTAACACCGAACATTTTCATAACGAGAATTTTTCTTTGAAGTATCCATATAAGTACGTTGCACATTTTCTGATGCTCGGTTTATTAAAAGAATTCAATTTGAAGCTTTAAGCGAGTGTTTTCCACTCCCAGGCTAAGCATGAAGTAAAATTTCGAGTTTAGAAAAGCCTGAAAATTTGGTTTGGTCGCGTAGCGCGAAGCGCGGAGCGGCCAAACCAAATTTTCAGGCTTTTCTAAACTCGAAATTTTACTTCATGCGCCACCGGTATAAAACACTGATTTAATGTAAAGTTTAGCGGTGTGTTTTAAACTTCGTAATATGTCCGTGTTTTGTAAGGGTGGCGCATGAAGTAAAATTTCGAGTTTAGAAAAGTCTGAAAATTTGGTTTGGCCGCTCCGCGCTACGCGACCAAACCAAATTTTCAGGCTTTTCTAAACTCGAAATTTTACTTCATGCTTAGCCTGGGAGTGGAAAACACTCGCTTAAAGCTTAAAATTAAATTCTTTTAATAAACCGAGCATCGAAAAATGTGCAACGTATGCAGATGGATACTTTAAAAAAATGCTCGTTATGAAAATGTTCGGTGTTACATAAAACTCTCTGTATATTTTTAGATATAAATTTTCATTGTATAATTCAATATCTGTCGGGGTATTAGCACTAGAAGTAGTTGTTTCAATCAATATTTGGAAAAGTCTCAAAGAGACTAAATTTTTGCAGAGCGTCAATATTAATTTTAATACGATTTTATATCTTGTAAATATTCTGCAAACTATTGGCAAATTCATTTTTTTTATGTTTTTAGATTATTATCGGGTCTTAAAATATGCAACTTTGCACCAATCAACTAACTTTCTCTTTATGAATTGTATATACTTTTTGTTATTTGTCCTTTTATGGTATATCTGTTGGACAATAAAGATTGTTATTATTATTATTATTATTGTTGTTTCAATCAATATTTGGAAAAGTCTCAAAGAGACTAAATTTTTGCAGAGCGTCAATATTAATTTTAATACGATTTTATATTTTGTAAATATTCTGCAAACTATTGGCAAATTCATTTTTTTTAATGTTTTTAGATTATTATCGGGTCTTAAATATGGAACTTTACTCCAATCAACTAACTTTCTCTTTATGAATTGTATATACTTTTTTGTTATTTGTCCTTTTAGGGTATATCTGTTGGACAATAAAGATTGTTATTATTATCTCTTCAAACAATCGAAATCCGCATGCATATACACGAAATACGGACAAACTGTATGTTTATTAGCTTGAAAATAGGTATTGGACTTTATAAATAACTTATTTAAAATTGATAATATGAACGTATATTTGGTCGAATAATTAAATTATTAATGATATTAAATGCATCAGTCTTCCATAATTGAAGTACATGTAAAATACGTTCTGCGCAAACACGATTAATTATGAAAATTTCACCATTAGTGCACAACTGAACACCTATTTATCTCCATCGATGTTCAAATCCTATAATGGATGCTTGATTAAAAGGATCTTCGTGTCACGTAAGCACCGAAATTTGTGAATATTTAATTGGCATTCAATTGAATTATACATTACGTACATAACTTTAAAATATAAAGACAATTTATCATAAAGATAAATTGAGTTTGTAAATAGGTTGCAGAATATTTACAAAATATAAAAACGAATTAAAATTAATATCGACTTTCTGCAAAAAGTTTGTCTCCAAATATTCATTGAAACAACTACTTCTCGAGCTAATACCCCGACAGATATTGAATTATACAATGAATATTTGCGTTACACGACAGCACTGCTGTTCTATGCATAATTTATATGCAAAATGCAACATCAGGTCAAACTATTCTCTAAAACTAAATTAAACAAAAGGAAATTGAAATAAATTGAAAAAATTACAGGGAATGAATTTCAATTGTCTTAACTTTAACACAACTTTAACTTTAAAACACAACTTGTAAATATTTAATTGTCATTCAATTTTTTTTTCTTTTTTTGGTTTTTGGCTTTTGCCTGGCCTTGGGAACTTTGCCCATTAGCCATCATCAATGTTTATTTTTGTATCAATTAATTTATTAGAATTTGTATTATTTAACTATTCATTCGGACAATCACACACATTCATACCACACCCAGGGTCACGACGAGACATTATTTTTCAAATAAAGTCTCCCCGTGCACGGGAATCGAACCCGAACTTGTGGCTCGCCGAGCGATACAGCCCGGCGACGTTACCGCTCGGCCACCACCTGCCCTTGTCATTCAATTGAATTACACACTATGTACATAACTTAAAAAGACAAAATATGAATATTTAATTGGCATTCAATTGTATTATACATTACGTACATAACTTTAATAGGAGTATAATTGATAATACAAAACGTGAGTGGAATAATCATAACGATAAATTATTTTTCTAGTTAAAGTGTGTGTTTGTAAATATTAACAGTTTTTTTAGTAATATTAAAGGGTAAATTAAAAACACTTGGTTTGTTTCACTATTTACAAAATAGTGAAAAAAACCAAGTGTTTTTAATTTATCCTTTAATATTATTTAAAAATGTTTCACCAAGTGATAAATGAGAAAGTTATTCAAGAAAAGTTTTTTTTAGTGTTAAATGCTGTTTTATAATACAGTTTTTGATACCCTACACAAATAATACAAACAATTTATTGTTTCATCAGGTGATAACGAGCATTGATTTGTATCAGATTTTAAAAATTGTATATTGAAATATTTAAATGTCTTCAAGTATATTGTACAGAAGATGTTTGTTAAAACTTGGTATTATCTCTTTGCAAAAGTGATTTTTAATTTAAGGTTGATTAGAAGCAGAGCTGGGCAGTCCTCGAGTACAAGTACTCAAAATGTGTACTCTGATTCCTTTTATGCCCGGTATTATAAAACATTTTATTCCCTAAATAAAATTTACTTTAGGAATAAATTGGGCAGCTGGGCAGCTGGGCAGTCCTCGAGTACAAGTACTCAAAATGTGTACTCTGATTACTTTTATGCCCGGTATTATAAAACATTTTATTCCCTTTAGGAATAAATTAATTTATACCAAATATTTCGGTATTATAAACACAAAATATCTTTCTTTGGCTTATAAATCTCCTCAGTAAATTATTTGTTTGTTTTTCTACCAAGTAAATTTTATTCTCTAAATAATTTGACAGTTAAAAGTCAAAAGTGTATTATATTATTATAATTACTTTACATAAAGACAATTTATCATGAAGAAAAATTGTGTTTGTCAATAGTTTGCAGAATAATTTCAAAATATAAAAACGAATTAAAACTAATATGATAACATAATAAATTGTCTTTATGTGAAACTGTACCGTTAAAGGCGGTATGTCACTCTCTCTCAGGTATCAAATTGTTCGTACCTACTAATGACTTAATCCTTTACCTATAAATAAAATTCCTTTATTTTCACTCGCCCCAGTTTTATGTACCTGTTTCGACGACACACTTCGACATTCCTGTAAGTTTCCTGTTTATTTTATTTTAATATTTTTTGTATTGGAAGTCTAAAGCATAGCTATACTGATGAGGATAAATCTCGAAACGCGTCTATAGATGGCTTAAGACAATTAAAATTCATTACCTGTAATATTTTCAATTTATTTCCATTTCCTTTTGTTTCATTTAGTTTGGTTAGAGAATAATTTGACCTGATGTTGCATTTTGCATATAAATTATGCATAGAACAGCAGTGCTGTCGTGTAACTCAAATATTCATTGTATAATTCAATATCTGTCGGGGTATTAGCTCGAGAAGTAGTTGTTTCAATGAATATTTGGACAAACATTTTGCAGAAAGTCGATATTAATTTTAATTCGTTTTTATATTTTATAATTACTTTAGATTCTACTACTTGTATTTATTAATTTCATTACGGTTATCATGTCTATCATATCACCCGTGTCAGATTTAAGTTCGCTTATAGTATCTTCCCTGACAGTGATTAACTCGAACCACAAGACATTCTAAGGAGTCGAATACCTAGAGTTTTTTAAGTCAGACATAACCAAGGATTTTTATTCTTATGCATACGCTTTTTTTAAATTAGTTCTATTTAAAGTTTTAAACAAGTGTTTTCCACTCCCAGACTAAGCATGAAGTAAAATTTCGAGTTTAGAAAAGACTGAAAATTTGGTTTGGTGGCGAAGCGCGGAGCAACCAAACCAAATTTTCAGGCTTTTCTAAACTAGTAATTTTACTTCATGCGCTACGCGTATTTAACACTAAAAGCACTGAAATATTGTGAACAAGTGAACTTCACTTGAATTCAGTGTCTTGTACGCGTGGCGCATGAAGTAAAATTTCGAGTTTAGAAAAGCCTGAAAATTTGGTTTGGCCGCTCCGCGCTTCGCGCTACGCGACCAAACCAAATTTTCAGGCTTTTCTAAACTCGAAATTTTACTTCATGCTTAGCCTGGGAGTGGAAAACACTCGTTAAGGTCTTTTATAATTTCTAATAAGCTTTCTTTTTCTTGTTCTGTGTAATTCTGTCCTATTCCACGGTATTCTCCATAATTATAACTAAATTTCCAATTTGATTGACAATTTAATTTGAAATATTGACAATCCAATTTAAAAAATGGGTGGTTCCAGCTATGGCCACAATGAAAATGTATAATTTTGGTCTGTAATCTACTAATTAAATTATTTATTTCTAGAATTGCTATTTATTTGGTAGGTTTGCTTTATAATACGCAATTTTATTTGCCCATTAGTTTACTAGGTAAATAAATTTACTCCACAAATAGTTATCTAACGATTTATTAATTGTTTATAATACCGGGCATTAGTGTACTCGGTACTCAGTCCATGAGTACTTTATTTTTCAAGTACTTGCACTCGACGAGTTTTTAGATCGCAAAATGAACTTGAGTACATTTGGATATGGATTTGGATTGGACTTAAGTTAATTTTAGTCATAATTACATTAAATCAGTACCGACTGGTGACCAACTTCATGTGAAACTAATATGCCTAGGTAATTCATCCTGGATGTTTTTGAAGTGAAAAGTCAACAGTGGCATAAAATGTCAACATCGATCAAGAATTTCGAGATTTACATAAAATACAACACTGACGTATAATCGTAATATCGACTGTAAATTTTATAAAATTATGTTGATGTAAAATAACAATATGGATCGAAAATAACGACTTTGACGTGAAATGACAATAATATTATCATTGTCTTGAAAACAATTTCCATGTACTTCATGATTTTTATCAGTTAAACAACGTGATATTGTGATTTACCTGAACATTACCAATTAACAGGTTTTGATTGTTACATTTTGTACTGTTTTTACGACAAAACGTTCAATTTGAAACTTCTAACAAATGTTTTCCACTCCTCGATTGAGCATAGTTAAGTTAGATGTCATTTTATTGACAGTTGAGTTGGATTTGGTTTAGATGTAATTATGTAGAGTTGGGTTAGGTTAGATGCCATTTTGTGATTAGAATTTATTTTTTGAAGTTGGGTTTGATTAGATTAAATGTAACTTGTTTATTTATTGTAATAGGTCAGCATTTGTATTGTGAAGTGGGGTTTAATTAGATGCCACTTTGTGGACCTGAATTACGTTAGGTTACATATCTCTTTGTGGAATTAGGTTGACTTAAATGCCATTTTATGGAGTTAGGTTAAGTTAGAATGCATTTTGTAGATCTGGGTTTATTTAAAATGTAATGTTGTGGAGTTGAGTTATAAAAAATGACCATCTGAATCAGATCTAACCTAACATACATCATGGTTAGATATGATGTATGTTAGGTTAGATCTGATTCAGATGGTAATATTTTTAAATCTCCCACTTTTTTTTATTCACTCTTAGAATTATTCTAACGAGTGTCATTCACTCCTAAATTAGGCATGAAGTAAAATTTCGAGTTTAGAAAAGCCTGAAAATTTGGATTTGCCGGGGCGTGCGAGCGAAGCGAGTCGCGCCCCGGCAAATCCAAATTTGCAGGCTTTTCTAAACTCGAAATTTTACTTCATGCGCCACGCGTATAAAACACTGATTTAATGTTAAATTTAAAATCAATAAAAACATTATTTATCAACGACTGTTGAACTATAGTTTTTGTGTTTTAATTTATTGTACTTAGTACTTTGTACTCACTTAATTACTTATTGCTACGTACTTGTACTTGGTATTCGAGTACATTTTGTGTTTTTGAGTAACTGTACTCAGTACTCGAGTACATTTTACTTGTATTTGGAACAGTTTTCATTAGAAGTGACTTCTAGAAGGAAATAATATTAAATTTCAACAAACATGCACATTTTCTGTGCAATATATTATTTTTGTAAGTAATAGTTTTGCTCGTATAGTAGTGAGTAATAGGGATTTTAAACTATAAAAAAACGGTAAATCACCTGTACATTTTTGGAGAGAGTAATACCAGTTTACCGGTATTATAATCCCTCATAAGTTATAACAAACAGGATTATATAATTCATGATATATTTGTTGGGAATTATATTAAATAAAAATGGTGTACGGATACTGTAAATCTAAACAAGCATTTAATTAAAATAACACAGTAATTCTGTTGTGTTTTTCCAGTGGAACTAAAATAGACTGGCCGAAAAAATAATTGCCGGATAAATCAAATGCGGATTCCATTTCCAAAACACAGTCATATTTCCGCGAAACGTTCGGATGATGAAATCAAATGGAAAATGAAACTGATGAAATACGCCCGGGATAATATTTTTTCGGATATCTAATTAAACAGATTCAATTTTCAAACTGCAAACAAACAAACGAATGGATACGCAGATCCTGAAATATTTTTGTCTACCTATAAACTCGTAATTAAAAAGTTTTTTATTTTCATATAGCGGGTGTTGACTTGGCGGACGCAACATAGGAAATCTCATGTACATTTTGAAATGTTCAAATTTTGGCTTCCCTATTTATTTTAGAAACAAAATGTATTTACCTTTTTTATAGAGGGATAAATTCTGAATTCATTCGTGTTAACGTTTATCATTTTACGTTTCTCTAAGTTAAAATAATTAAAAAAAAGTAATGTGATTTCATAAAAATAATGACATGCCATGGAATTGAAACAACAATTGCGAATGTCAAAATGGCAAAAGATATCGCAGTCACTTGATGAAAGTAAATGTTTTCAAAATGATTTACACTATACAAGAAAAATCCTCCTAATAAAGTATATTATGCAAACCTCAGTTATCACGATGTTTGCGTTATATTTTTTGTCGTTAATTAAGTAACAGCAATATCTTGTGCTAATTTGACATCCGCAATTGTATCAATTCCATGGTATGTCACTAATTATTTTAGCTGTAAATTTTCTGACATTCGTTGATTTTTGAAAGAGATCAAATTTGAAGCTTTAAACGAGTGTTTTCCACTCCCAAACTAAGCATGAAGTAAAATTTCGAGTTTAGAAAAGCCTGAAAATTTGGTTTGGTCGCTCCGCTTCGCGGAGCGACCAAACCAAATTTTCAGGCTTTTCTAAACTCGAAATTTTACTTCATGCACCACGCGCATAAAACACTGATTTTAAGTGATGTTCAAAATGTACTACTAAAATAGTATGTTAAAGACGTATATTTTGAACTTTACAATATTTCAGAGTTTTATGCGCATGACGCATGAAGTAAAATTTCGAGTTTAGAAGAGCCTGAAAATTTGGTTTGGTTGCTTCGCTTCGCTACGCGACCAAACCAAATTTTCAGGCTTTTCTAAACTCGAAATTTTACTTCATGCGCCACCCGTGTAAAAACCGATTTAACTTGAAGATCAAAATATACTGTTATTAATTGTTTTGAAATAAAGCACTTACATTTTCATCTAACAGTAAATAAACATAAAAGTTTACTTTGTGAGTAAATAAAAGTGGTATATAATAGTTAAGTGTTTTCTTCATATTAAAAATAAAATATTATTTTCTCTGGGAAAGTCTGTTTTGACATTTAATAATATACCGTAATTTACGGTCAAAAAGTAGTGGTAATTACCGAGGTAAATTACCATTAACATAACCACATTTGCATACCTCAAAGAAAACATTTCCTGTATAAGCTTGTTGAATGACTTGATATTGTTTTGTTTTTAAAGTTATGTAGTATGAAATTTCCATTAGAGTACTTTTTCTAGAAAATATGTCAATTCCGATATTTTCATTAATTTTCACTTGGGAATAGGTTACCTAACAAGACATAAATTCAATATTTATAGTATTGGGTGCAGAAAAATACTGTAAAATGTAACAATTCAGGTAAATTATTTACAAACCCAATTCATGGAATAATAGGAAAATTTGACTGTATTGTTACATTTTGCAGTATTTTAATGTATTGTAACTCAAACATTCTATTGTATAACCCAATATTCGGCGGGGCCTTAGACTAGGACATATTTGATTCAGTTATTAGTCTATGTAAGACCAAAAATAATAGTACCATACAAGCGAAAAATTTTATCCTCTGGCATGCTATGATTTTTGTATGCATTTAAATGCGAGTTGGTACCACTGACAAACCCGCGTGACCTGACGCGGCCCGACATTTGACGCGCGACGATAAGGTTATGTATGTATTTATTTTGTATACAAAGTATTGACAGTGACAATTGTAGTGATAATTACCGCATGATCGTTTAAATTACGATTTAGAGTTGGCGGCATTTTGTTTGTGCGGTTACCCAGAATGCTAATTGAATGCTGGAATAAGTTTGAGGTTATGGTAAACTATGTGTTAAAGGTCAGTCGTGCCAATCTAATTTAAAATTCAAAGCCTACTCTAAATCATGTTTTACCTACACCCTATCTAGTAACCGCATCATACCAGACTGTCATCTTGACAAGTATGATTGACATTACGTACACAGGCACGTAATAGCTTTGACAAGTACATTACGTGCTGACAGCTGAAGAGCTGATTGCTTACCACACAACCAAATGACATTTCTTTGATGTACAGGGAGTTTTTCTTTAAAGTATACGTATTTCAAATTTAGCTTATTTTCTTTAAATCTTTAGTAATTCGTTGTTTTTTTTCGTAGTTCAATTTGAAGCTTTAAACGAGTGTTATTCAATCCCAGACTAAGCATGAAGTAAAATTTCGAGTTTAGAAAAGCCCCGTGAAAATTTGTCGAGGGTCGCGCAGCGACGCGAGACAAATTTTCTGGGCTTTTCTAAACTCGAAATTTTACTTCATGCGCCACGCGTATTAAACACTAAAATATTGTGAACTTTATGTATATTTGCACCTCACTTGAAATCAGTGTTTTATACGCGTGGCGCATGAAGTAAAATTTCGAGTTTAGAAAAGCCCAGAAAATTTGTCTCGGGTCGCTACGCGACCCGTGACAAATTTTCACGGGGCTTTTCTAAACTCGAAATTTTACTTCATGCTTAGTCTGGGAGTGGAAAACACCCGTTTAAAGCTTTAGATTACAATCTTTTTAAAAAACAACAAATATCTACAGATTTAAAGAAAATAAGCTGAATTTGGAATACGTATACTTTAAAGAAATACTCCTTATATGTAATAATTTCGATTTATTAATCGAAGTAGCATTTCGAGTTTAGAAAAGCCAAGTGAATATTGTTATCAATATTATGACATACAAGGAGTTTTTCTTTAAAGTATACGTATTTTAAATTTAGCTTATTTTATTTAAATCTTTAGATATTCCTTGTTTTTTTTTTAAAGTTTAATTTGAAGCTTTAAACGAGTGTTTTCCACTCCCAGACTAAGCATGAAGTAAAATTTCGAGTTTAGAAAAGCCCCGTAAAAATTTGTCGAGGGTCGCGCAGCGACCCGAGACAAATTTTCTGGGCTTTTCTAAACTCGAAATTTTACTTCATGCGCCACGCGTATCAAACACTGAGTTTAGATGAGGTTCAAAAATACATACATTTCACAATATTTTAGTGTTTTATACGCGTGGCGCATGAAGTAAAATTTCGAGTTTAGAAAAGCCCAGAAAATTTGAACGTATATTTTAATCTTTAGTTATTCGTTGTTTTTTTTTAGGAGTTCACTTTGAAGCTTTAAACGAGTGTTATCCATTCCCAGACTAAGCATGAAGTAAAATTTCGAGTTTAGAAAAGCCCCGTGAAAATTTGTCGAGAGTCGCGCAGCGACTCGAGACAAATTTTCTGGGCTTTTCTAAACTCGAAATTTTACTTCATGCGCCACGCGTATAAAACACTAAAATATTGTGAACTTTATCTATATTTGAACCTCACTTGAAATCAGTGTTTTATACGCGTGGCGCATGAAGTAAAATTTCGAGTTTAGAAAAGCCCAGAAAATTTGTCTCGGGTCGCTACGCGACCCTCGACAAATTTTCACGGGGCTTGTCTAAACTCGAAATTTTACTTCATGCTTAGTCTGGGAGTGGAAAACACTCGTTTAATGCTTTGGATTAAAATCTTTTTAAAAAACAACAAATATCTACAGAATTAAAGAAAATAAGCTGAATTCAGAATACGTATACTTTAAAGAAAAACTCCGTATATGTAATAATTTCGATTTATTAATCAAAGTAGCATTTCGAGTTTAGAAAAGCCAAGTGAAAATTGTTATCAATATTATGACATACAAGGAGTTTTTCTTTAAAGTATACGTATTTCAAATTTAGCTTATTTTCTTTAAATCTTTAGATATTTCTTGTTTTTTTTTGAAAAGTTTAATTTGAAGCTTTAATCGAGTGTTTTCCACTCCCAGACTAAGCATGAAGTAAAATTTCGAGTTTAGAAAAGCCCCGTAAAAATTTGTCGAGGGTCGCGCAGCGACCCGAGACAAATTTTCTGGGCTTTTCTAAACTCGAAATTTTACTTCATGCGCCACGCGTATTAAACACTGAGTTTACATTAGGTTCAAAAATACATACATTTCACAATATTTTAGTGTTTTATACGCGTGGCGCATGAAGTAAAATTTCTAGTTTACAAAAGCCCAGAAAATTTGCGCGTATATTGGAAGTGGAAATCGCTCGTTTATAGCTTCAAATTAAACTCTTTTAAAAAACAACGAATGTCGGATAATGTGCAGCTTTATTCCCTGTATATTGATCAAGTAGTAAATTAGTTTGCATCATTGTCACGGTACTATTAAAAATTATTACAATAAATAAGTTGTTTTTCCATGCTCATTGTTTATTTTGTTAGGGCGTAGGTAAAGTATCGTACGTTTCTCGAGTGGTATGGCATACATACTCGCGGAATACTGCACTCGCCGCTGCGCGGCGAGTGCGCAACATGTCCGCTCATATGTAATATGCTGCATACCACTCTCGTTACGTAATATACTATTAATTGATCGCACAGTATTATTGTTTATAATAATTTATTACCATACTTACATACAATTTTTTAGAAATCATTTCATAGAGGATAAAGCTTTTAGATTATATGGAATTTTTCTATTCATACAACATAGGTTGGAAAAAACCCTTCTTTATTGTAACGCAAGAAAATATTTTTAGTATTTTAAGTCTTTGAGTAGATAATATTCAAGATGGGGTCGTAAAAAAGAAAGGTCAAACACTCACAATGTATCTCTAATTTCCAACCATCCTCGAGGCCATCGCTTGATAGCACTTTATTCTCCGCCCTGCATGATAAATATTTCCCATCATCCTCTTTGCTCGCCACGAATGATAAAGTGCTGGTCGTCGTGTTCCCATCATTCGACGTCTGAAACACATCACAAAAAACATCCACGTATGAATACGATAAATTCTCATCAAAAATATATATACGAATGTACGTTTGTGTGTATGCACAAGAGAAAAGTAATAGAATTGGAAAATACGGATGGAACAAATATAGGTATACCGATATTTTATTGCGCGTAAACATAGTTAAATATTAATGAAGTATTCATTTATTTTGTGGTGTTATTTATTTATTTAAAAATTCAAAGTGAGTCAGGTATGAATCTTAAACGTACATACAGGGAATTTTTAATTTAAGAAAAGATCAGGGTTCTTAAATATCATATTTATTATATCATATATATATCGATATTTATCCGATATATAAGTATGAATATTATTTAAATAAAAATCACTTGGTTCGTTTCACAAAATATTTGATTTATTCCGACTAGTTTCGGCTTCTAGCCATTATCAAAGAATAATATATCCGATATATCAACTTCTTAGTAATTATTCTTGTTCCTAAATATTAGCATTTACATTATTTATTAGTTATATAAATAGTGTTGTTAGTGGTTTTTAATAAAAAATTGAAATACGGAGATTGAGTTACACAAAATAAATATTTATAAAATTTATTAACTTAGGGGCAAATATTAGAAGTATAAAAAAATACTATGCAACTATAGAGCATTAGATGGCGTAGCTATTAAAATGTCTTAATAACTAGAAGTATATTTTGAACTTCACTTTAAATTAGTGTTTTACACGCGTGGCACATGAAGTAAAATTTCGAGTTTAGAAAAGTCTAATTTGGCTCGGTCCGACTATTAGGATTTAACATTTGAGGTTAGTGCACAACAACGACATTTTAATAGTTATTTCTTAGCAACGTAACAACATATTGATATATGTTCTGCTGAATTTTATATAATAAGTACTATCATAGTATTAGAATTCTATATTATAGGTACTATCATCTGCTAAACATTCTTTAAAATTAGTAACAACAAAATTTTAGGCCGCTACAGTTGAGAAATGTGGCCCCATATGTGAAGTATTAGGTTTAGTTGGTTTTACAGTATTTTAAATTACAAACAACGCAAGTTTTATTTAAGCTTCTGTGTAACCAAACCAATCACACACACAAACCAACCCAAATTCTATTGAAGTAGGTACATTTTTCGGCCGTGTTGTGATTTAAATTTAATAACTAGGTTTTCCCCCCAAAAAAAAAAAACAGACAACACTAGTTAAATAAATGTCAAGCATGTGTAACAATCGGAGTGTCGAACCGTCATTTGGCAGTAGCAGTTTACAAAATTCAATCCGTTTCCCATTATTGGGTCCGAAACGGGGTTTTATTGTCCACATCTCTCTCCCTCTTTCTGGTGCAAAGTTAAACGTGTCCCTCACGATTGTTCTAATCATTCCGTTTTTGGCCGTTTTTAATTTGGCCCTTTGTGTCGGGGACTTTTTAACGAGCCGACAAATAAATACCGCTGGAGCTAGGATGTAAAAAAAAAGAATACGGGAGTGAGGGCTAAAAGCGAGCCGGACAAATGGAACGGACAATTGATTCCGAGCCCGGCAGATTTGTCCATTCGGTTGTAATAATAGTATTTGCTGATTCCGTTCAATCGACGGAAATAAACGGTTTTGTGATGGAATTATCACCAAGTCTGTTGATATTAACAATATATTTGTATATGTATACATAGAAAGAATAAGTAGTAACATACTGTATAAATTTAGAAGAGAATACAAAAAAGTAATGTGATTATTCTCAAGTATATTGATATTGAGTAAATATACTGTTTAGATTTGTTTCATGAAAGATGGGTTGCTATTAGTGATGTTCGATATACAGGGTGTCCCGTTAATAGGGGGAAATGGATTAACCATAGATTCCTGGGATAAAAATATGATGATTTAACACAACTTATCTATATCCAAAAATTGAAGAGTCATTCCGCCCCTACAAGATGATGCTTGTTCAAAAGTTAATGCCCCCTGATTATGAAAACCGCATGAATCGCTCCCAAGAAATGTTGAACCGGATCCATGCGAGGTCAACTTTTTTGAGTAGTGACGAGGCCCACTTCCATCTCTGTGGAGGGGTGAATAAACAAAATTTTCGATACTGGGCTATAAATAACCCAAGGCAACTTCACGAGAAACCACTTTACTTCCCAAAAGTTACCGTGTGGTGTGCGATTTCCAAATTTGGGGTGATTGGGCCTTATTTTTTTGAAGAGGACGGACGAACCGTAACTGTCACTGTTCAACGTTATGCTTTCATGTTGGAATTTTTTTTTCAACCTCAAATGGAAGAACTGATGGAGTAAGCAGATCTGGGAGACATCTGGTTTCAGCAGGACGGGACTACGGCCCATACTGATCGAGTTTCAATGACAAAACTGAGACAGGTGTTCCCTGAGCACCTTGTTTCTCTGAGAGGTGATGTGGAGTTGCCCGCACGCTCCCCTCATCTGAGCATTTGCGACTTCTTCCTGTGGGGCTACCTGAAGGAAAAGGTTTTCAGGCATCGACCTCGCACCTTGGAAGAACTCAGGGATCGAATTCGGCAGGAAATCGCCGCTATACCTATCGAGATGTGTCAAAATGCGGCCGAAAATTTCAGAAATCGCCTTCATCAATGTATCGCTGCTGGGAGTCATCATCTTTCTGATGTCATAAAATAAACCCCATTTATTTAAATTGCGCTGTTTTTTTTAATATCCCTTCAAAACTGCACTGTCTGTTTTGCCGCACCCTGTATAAAAACAGTAGTACCACAACATAAAAACTAAAATATGTTTTTACTGGCGCACCTTATAAAAAATAAAAAAATATTACTTCAAAGATTGGTTTATTTCGAAGCTGTCTGTTAATAATGTTTAATATCTTGTACGGTTTTGTCACAAAAATATAAAATATGAATATGGTATCCTCAATTTCCTTGGCAAAATCCTAATACAAGCAGCATACAGTGTATTTTTCTTTTAGGTAAACATGCATTAGCTGTACATTTTCCGACATTTGTTGTTTTTTGAAAGAGTTCAATTTGAAGCTTTAACCGAGTGTTTTTCAGTCCCAGACTAAGCATGAAGTAAAATTTCGAGTTAAGAAAAGCCCTGTGAAAAGATTTTCCTTAAAGCATACGTATTGCAAATTCAGCCTATTTTCTGTAAATCTTTAGATATTCCCTGTTTTTTTTAAGTTCAATTTGAAGCTTTAGACGAGTGTTTTCCACTCCCAGACTAAGCATGAAGTAAAATTTCGAGTTTAGAAAAGCCCCGTAAAAATTTGTTGAGGGTCGCGCAGCGACCCGAGACAAATTTTCACGGGGCTTTTCTAAACTCGAAATTTTACTTCATGCGCCACGCGTATAATACACAGATTTCAAGCAAAGTTCGAATATACATAAATTTCACAATATTTTAATGTTTAATACGCGTGGCGCATAAAGTAAAATTTCGAGTTTAGAAAAGCCCAGAAAATTTGTCTCGGGTCGCTACGCGTCCCTCGACAAATTTTCACGGGGCTTTTCCAAACTCGAAATTTTACTCCATGCTTAGTCTGGGAGTGGAAAACACTCGTTTAAAGCTTCAAATTGAACTTAAAAAAAAACAAGGAATATCCAAAGATTTACATAAATAGGCTGAATTCGGAATTCGTATAGTTAAAAGAAATCTTTAGATATTCCGAGTTTTTTTTTTATGTTCAATTTGAAGTTTTAAACGAGTGTTTTCCACTCCCAGACTAAGCATAAAGTAAAATTTTGAGTTTAGAAAAGCCCCGTGAAAATTTGTCGAGGGTCGCGCAGCGACCCGAGACAAATTTTCTGGGCTTTTCTAAACTCGAAATTTCACTTTATGCGCCACGCGTATTAAACATTAAAATATTGCCCGTGAATATAAGCCCCGTGAAAATTTGTCTCGGGTCGCGCAGCGACCCGAGACACATTTTCTGGGCTTTTCTAAACTCGAAATTTTACTTCATGCGCCACGCGTATAAAACACAGATTTTAAGAGAAGTTCGAATATACATAAATTTCACAATATTTTAATGTTTTATACGCGTGGCGCATAAAGTAAAATTTCGAGTTTAGAAAAGCCCAGAAAATTTGTCTCGGGTCGCTGCGCGACCCTCGACAAATTTTCACGGGGCTTTTCTAAACTCGAAATTTTACTTCATGCTTAGTCTGGGAGTGGAAAACACTCGTTTAAAGCTTTAAATTAAACTTAAAAGAAACCAAGGAATATCTAAAGATTTACAGAAAATAGACTGAATTCGGAATACGTATACGTATTCCGAATTCAGTCTATTTTCTGTAAATCTTTAGATATTCCTCAAAAAAACACTCCCTGTATCTGTTTGCTCCGGTGGAATATGAATAATAATAAACCATAATGAAGATAACAATTAATTCTCAAAAAACACCCAGTAATTAATATTATGAACAATTGGCGTTTGTTAAACAATGGCGGCGACAAAGAAATAACATGTATTTTTAATCACCCGAAGGACTAGATTTCGTTTTACTAAATAATAAAAAATGATGCATTTGCATTTTATTTTTTTGTGGCAAAACCGTAAAAGATATCAAACATTATTAGGAAACAAAAAAGCTTTTAAAAGAACTAATTTTTTAAGATATATTTTTTAAATTTTTATAAGGTGCGCCAATAAAAAGATATTTTAGTTTTTATGTTGTGGTAGTTTCATTTTTTATACTTCTTGTCAATGATGACTATAATAACGGAAATTATGTGTTATATTATGATACTCAACCATAATAAATTTTAGTCGGATCGAATATAGCGTTCAATTGTTATAATTAAAATTAATTTTATTTTATTGAACTTTAAAGACTAATTCCGGCTTAACCGTAAACTTTTGGATATAGATAAGTTAAAACAAGATAAATTCAAATTCAAAACTATTTGAATTCGAGACAATAAGCTTACGCTTCTTATAGTTTGCACACTTTAAACATAATATATAAAATTACGAAAAAACTATTCGTATTTTGCATTTTCACGAATAGTTTTTTCGTAATTTTATATATTATAGATATGTTATGTTAAATCATCATATTTTGATCCCAGGAATCAATGGTTAAGCCATTTCAACACTTTAACGGGACACCCTGTATATCGATATTGAGTATCGATATTTTTATTCAAAATAATCGACATTTATATCGTTATATTTGAAACTAGTTATTCCTTAGACGGCCTGTATATGCTATACATAGCGAAAAGTGGTTATGTTTAGTGAAACAAGCAAGTGTGATGTTTTTTTGACAGTATCAATAAATCATTTAAAAATGTTTCATCAAATAATAATGTAGACAATTATGCAAGAAGATCATTTTTTGTAGACAGATAAAATATGAAGCTGATTAGTGGAATTTCAAGATTATTTTACAAAATATTTAAGTTATTAAACGCAGTCAAAAATATCACGTTTTGACTGCTTTTAATAACTTGAATATTTTGTAAAATAATCTTGAAATTTCACTAATCAGCTTCGCATTTTATCTGTCTACAAAAAATGATCTTGTTGTATTATTTTCTTAATTATTATTTGATGAAATTGAGTATATAATGCAATTTAATTTCCAATAAAACTGCTTTAACAATTATGTTTCGTAAGAGCAGTTGAGTGTTAAATAATAGGGAAATTTAAATTAGTTTCAGGATATATAATTTTGTTACGTATAAAATGACATTTTCCTAAAAAAAATAATTTAAATTTTCTATCCGAGCGTAGGAGTTTTATTATATAGTTAGTGACCTCGGAACGTCCATTAAAATCACGGAGGAGAATTTAAAATGCAAATAGAAAGTTATCATACAGCAGGTACTAAGCAACAAACGTAAATAATTTAGCAGAGGGTCGAGGGGAAGGGATGAATTTATCCTGAAAACTTGCCGGGGCAGAATTGCTGCGCGCACTGAAAATTTCATGCCGTTTCCGCGAAACCAAAACAATGCGCATTATTTAATATCGCCATGCTTTTGTCGTTGGTGACTTCCTGTTTCTATATTTTTTCTTCTTTTTCCGCTTATATATACGTTTTCTTTATACGCTACTTATTTTTATAAATTATTTTTTAATAAAAAAATAATAGCCGAACAAAGATGTGTTTTCATGAGAGCTTTTTACGCTCTTCATGTGCCTTGCTTCGCTGTGTCCGGCAAATTTAAATTTTAAGGCTTCACTCAACTCTTAATGTTGCTTTATGCTTAACATATTCACTACCAGGCTCTCGGCGAAAAATTCGAAACCTCTTGTATTGCTACGCGGAGCGACAAAACCAAATTTTCAGGCTTTTCTAAACTCAAAATTTTACCTTATGCGCCACGCGTATAAGACACTGCTTTCAAGTGAAGTTCACTTGATCACAATATTTCAGTGTGTTTATTGTTTAATCCACGTAAAGCATGAATTTCAGGCTTTTCTAAACTCAAAATTTTACTTCATGCACCACGCGGATTTAACAATGAAAACACTGAAATATGATAGGGTACAACACGGTATGGTTTATTCCAAGTTGCATGCGTATGGATTCTATGACTCAACAGTTAAATGGATCATTAGTTTTTTGTCTGAGCGTCGTCAGGCTGTCGAAATCAATAACTTCATATCTTCTACTATTAAGGTGACATCCGGTGTGCCCCACGGATCACATATTGGACCGTTATTAGTTTTTATTTTTATTGATGATACCGGCAGCTGTTTTTTGCACTATAATTATTTACTGTTTGCAGTTGATCTCAAATTGTATAATTGCGTTGATGATGTATCGATTTGTTTCGAGTTGCAAGTGGACCTAAACAATTTATATAATTGGTGTGTACAAAATTAGCTATTTCTCAATATTAAAAAATGTAAATCTATTACATTTACTCCAAAGAACAAGGACGATTGATTTCACATATAACATTAATGGTGAGAGTCTGGAAAAAGTGTCGGTTATGCGTGATTTGGGTGGATGGTCATTTTCAGTGCACATTTTACAGATATGTAATAAAGCCATCAGATTGCTAGGATTTTTATTAAGACATTGTAGAGATTTTAGTTGCGAGACATTGAGAGCAATTTATTGTGGATTGGTGAGATCTAATTTAGAATATTGTACTTCTATATGGTCACCCTATTATAGGTACTAGGTTGAATCTGTGCAAAAGAAAAATTGTAAATACATTTCATTTAAATTGAATTTACCATTTACGAATTATGAACTGGTATGTAGCTATCTAAATATCGAACATTTAGAGGTGCGTAGAACAAAGTTTGATGTGTTTTTGTTGTACAACATTATTTCCGGCCATACTTCAACTAATTTGCTCAAATGTTTAAACTTCTACATTCCCACTAGATCATCAAGACAAAAACCAATTTATAAATACCACAGTCCTATATACCGCCTATAGTCCTATATACCGCTACAGGAGAT
Source organism: Philonthus cognatus (assembly GCA_932526585.2). NCBI lineage: Eukaryota > Metazoa > Arthropoda > Insecta > Coleoptera > Staphylinidae > Philonthus > Philonthus cognatus. The sequence goes on along the minus strand of OW052247.1, from coordinate 46,875,291 downwards.
TGGCTAATTAAATGAATAGTATTGATATATTTGATTTATTCGGTACATCCCATTTTATATTTAAGAACATTGTAAATAAAATTTAGGCCACGAGCAGTAAATTGTGTAATTGTAATTGACTTGATAGAATACTTTAAGTTTGTTTGTTTAATTCAAGTGAGTATAATATTTATAAGTAAAATAAACATGTATTTTAATTTTTGTAATCGAATGTTATTATTTTGTAAAAAAAGGTGTTATCCGTTAATAAACAAAAATAATAATATTATGATCAAGTGACCTTCACTTGAAATTTGTGTTTGGTACGCGTGGCGCATGAAGACAATTGTAGGTACAGATTGAATATGTACATTTGTAGGCACAGATTTAATAGATTATAATATAAACAGCAAATAGTGCATGTTTGTAATTATCCTAGTAAGTATTACCGATGACAGTGCATTAGCATTAAATAGTTATTGCAGCGTTCAGGTGAAGATTAATTTGGCACATCCGTTATCAGCAAATCCGCAAAGGCTTTAATAATTTCGAACACTCGCTCTGGCGTTCGTGCCGTGTTGAATCGCACGTGCATCATATGACGTTAAGCCGTTACAGGTGGAATATTTGCGGCCAAATAAATGTCATATTCAGTTTATCACCCGCCTAGATTTAAAGCCGCCCGACACGTTTCTCTGTGTATTGAAAATTTCACGTCGAGCAAACACGCGAGACTCGCTAGAACCCGACTGTACCTTTGCCTTTGTCTGTGTGCTACCGAACGAAATGAAATGTAACTTTAATTTGTATGGAATTGGAGTCGTGTGTTAAGTGAAATCGCGACGTGGATCTCCACAAAATGGATATTTTAGTCACGTTATGTTAATATGGATAAAAACCTGCTTGATTAAAACATTCGGCGTCAAGAAGTGGAAAAGTAGTGTGAAATAGTGTGTTGTGTAACAAGTGTATAAAGTCAACGTTTTTTATTTTGCACAAAGCATACGCTGTAAATTTTCAGGCATTCGTTGTTTTTGAAAAGCGGAGAATTTGGTACTTCTGACATGTGTTTTTACTTCTATATTAACATATTTGCTACCAGCGTCACTAATTTTTTGTTAACTTCAACATAATTAGCTCTATCAAGGGGAGCCAATGCTTATAGGAGAACTGGAAATCGAGTAGAAAAGGAGTGACTATGGTCAGGATGTTGGGTAAGAGTAAGACAGAGGACTATATACACCTCACTGAGTAAACACATTTAAGTAATGATTCATCAACATTAATACGAAGTTTAATGTTGCTACAATGTTTATATAACGTTATTTGTTTGTTTTTTGCTCAGTGGGACCAACCACCGGTCTTGCTTCTGGATGCAGCATCCAAACGCGGTTACCAAATTTTATATAAGGACTCGCTAACCGGATAAATGTCAGAGCTGGGACGAATCCTGGTAAAAAGGATTCGAATCACGAATTCGAATCACCTAATATGATTCAAATCACGAATACTCGAATAAAGGATTCGTTAGAGATAAGAATGATTCGAATCAAAGATTAGAATACTGTTTCTTCGAATCACGAATACAAATCCTTTAAGAATAAATTTAATTTTATTATTTTTTTGCAACCAATAATAGATTATTATCGCTACCAGTTGTTTTAACAAAAATATTCAAAACCTAATTATTTATTATTAACACTGAACATCGTTGATAACAGACAAAATATCTGATTCCCTGTTACTCTGATTAAAGATGTATTTGTGTGTTTCTGAACATCACTTCAAATCAGTGTTTTGTACGCGTGGCGCATGAAGTAAAATTTCGAGTTTAGAAAAGCCCGAAAATTTGTCTCGGGTCGCTGCGCGACCCTCGACAAATTTTCACGAGGCTTTTCTAAACTCGAAATTTTACTTCATGCTTAGCCTGGGAGTGGAAACACCCGTTAAAAACTTCAAATTGAACTCTATTATAACTTGCCTGACTATCATTAAAACCGGGAAAGTCAGAGAAAAGTCATGGAATTATATTCAAATTGACCAAAACACTAACAAAAAAGCCATATGATTTTATTAAATTTGTCAATATCAGCAGGCAAATTACAAAAACAATGAAACCAATTTAACAAAATGGGGGTTTCCCACAGAAGGTTATATTAAAAGGCCAGGGAAAAATATCCTGAATCAGGGAAATGTCGTAAAATTGTTGTGGCAGATTGTAGCTACCATGTCAGTTTTACTTCAAATAATAGTAAACAAAATTTTTAAAACTAGATTATTAGCTTTAAAAACATTTTCAGTCATTTAATGTTCTTATCAAAGCATTCAGTTTGAAGTTTCGAACGAGCGTTTCCACTCCCAGACTAAGCATGAAGTAAAATTTCGGGTTTAGAAAAGCCCCGTCAAAATTTGTCGTGGGTCGCGCAGCAATTTTCTGGGCTTTTCTCAACTCGAAATTTTACTTTATGTGCCACGCGTATAAAACAATGATTCTTTTTTAAAAACACAAAAGACATTTTTCTTGTTATTCCTGACAATTAATTCGAATTATTTTTGACGATTCAAATCCTTTTGTAAGTATTTAAATACTTTTATAAATATTCGAATCCTTTTATAAGGATTCGAATCACCCGCAGTTGGATTCGAATACGAATCCTCTTAAAAAAATGTACCGAATCCGGATCACGAATCCAGTTGAACTAAAGTATTTGAATGCCTCTTTTTAATCCTCCAAAATGATTCAAATCCAGGATTCGAATCTTAAATGATTCGAATCCTGCCCAGCTCGGATATATATGAACTGTGGCTTTATCAATACATATCGTGAACATATTGAATGTGAAAAAAAATGAAGACGGTGCGGGATGTTCTAGGCTAAGGAACAATTAGCTTTTTATAGCTTTTGAAGCAATTGTTTAATTTAATATAAAATAGTAAAAACAACAGGTATCGAAGTTTTCGTCGAGAGCCTGGTAGTGAATGTGTTGAGCATAAAGCAACATTACGAGTTGAGTAAAACCTCAAAATTTGGATTTGCCGGACTTAGCGAAGCAAAGCGCATGAAGAGCGTTAAAAGCTTTCAGGAAAACACGTCTTTGTTCAGATATTTTTTTTTTAATAGAAATTAATTTATAAAAATAAGTAGCATATAAAGAAAACGTATAAATAAGCGGAAAAAGAAGAAGAAAACTAGAAACAGGGAGTCACCAACGACAAAAGCATGGCGATATTAAATTGTGCGCATTGTTTTGGTTTCGCGGAAACGGCATGAAATTTTCAGTGCGCGCAGCAATTCTGCCCCGGCAAGTTTTTAGGGTAAATTCATCCCTTCCCCTCGACCCTCTGCTGAATTATTTACGTTTGTTGCTTAGTACCTGCTGTATGATAACTTTCTATTTGCATTTTAAATTCTCCTCCGTGATTTTAATGGACGTGCCTAGGTCACTAACTGTATAATAAAACTCCTACGCTCGGATAGAAAATTTAAATTAATTTTTTTAGAGAAATGTCATTTTATACGTAACAAAATTATATAACCTCAAACTAATTTAAATTTCACTATTATACAACACTCAACTGCTCGTAAGAAACATAATTGTTAAAGCAGTTTTATTGGAAATTAAATTGCATTCTATACTTAATAGATCACGTTTTAACTGCTTTTAATAACTTGAATATTTTGTAAAATAATTTATTTATTTATTTATTTATTCTTACGGGTGGCCAATTACATAGCAAAATAACATATATAATAAAAAATACAATAATACAACAATACAAGAACATTACTTATGAGTTAGAATCTAAAACTACACGACACGTACGTTTAAAATACGTATAATAATGAAATTCCACTAATCAGCTTTTATCTGTCTACAAATTTTACTTCATGCGCCAAGCGTATAAAACACTGATTTCAAGTGAAGTTCACTTGATTACAGTAGCGCATGAATTTTAGGCTCAACCCCCTCCTAAATTTACAAAATGTTAAATTTTACTACGTAAAAGCTGCCCCATTAGGTCAAAAACAAAATGTTTGCCACTGTGTGGCGAAACAATTGTTGCAGTGTCAATCAATAAACAGATAAATCTTAAGTGTTTTATTTACTAAAAGAGTTAATATTTTTTTAAATAATTTTATCTTAAATTAATGAACAATTAAAAATACAAGCAAACTTAAAACCCTTACAACCCCACAGACACGTAAGAATAATGTAAAAATATTAATTACCCGGCGCTTTCGCCATAATCACCCCAAAGGCCGATAAGACCAAACACGCCATCACCCCAACCCTTAAAAAAAATCCACAAAATAAAACACCCCCACAAAACGCCACACGGCGCAACATAATAAATGACGAGACATCGTTTTATTTACAAAAGACTATTTCAAGATGAGCGGATTCATTTTTCCATAATTACTTCAGCTTTTTGCTCGCTCTGTAATCGAAAATTAAAAAACACCCTTTCAGGCCCGCTAATGCGTAATTAGCGTCATCCACGAGAAGAAGATTAAACAAAAAAATACTTGTATGAAAAATTGGTTCCGTTTTTTTATTTGCGCGCATCATTGTTTTCGCATTCGCAGCTTTTTTGGGGATGGAATATTTTATGTTGGGACATGTTCGGGTTTCCGGAAATGCTATATTCATATTATGTTTTTGACGGAGAGTGTATCAATATGGGCGCGTGTAAACAGGGATGTTTATAGCGGAAGATTTGATTAAATTTTAATACACTTTTGTTGTGTATTCACACAATTGGAGTGTAGAAATATTTCAGAAATCAAATTTAAGTAGTAATAATTAGATTTCTGTATTGTGGAGGCTTCAACTTCGTTATATTCGGGGATTTATTCTTTAGGGTGTACATAATCCTGATGTAAATTTTCAAATATTCACGGTTTTTTGAATAGTGTTCAATTTGAAGCTTGAAACGAGTATCAAGAATATGAATTTGTGTTCAGTACTCATTCATTCATCGGACAAGTACTGAACAGGCCTGGCAAGGAATCAAAATAGGTATTTGAATACTTTAGTGAAAAAGGATTTGTGATTCGGATTAGTTGAATTTTTTTAAGAGGATTCGTATTCGAATCCAAATGTAGGTGATTCGAATACTTATAAACTGATTCGAATACTTACAAGAGAATTCGAATCCTTCAAAGGGATTCGAATTGTCAAAAATAATTTTAATTCATTGTCCAAATTTCCACGAAAATTTGTTTTTTTATGTTTTTAAACTTCACGTTAAATCAGTTAAATTAATATGCCTGCACCATTGATGGGCCCGCCGTGGCCGAGCGGTTGAGCCGCCGGTTTCGTCAAATCGGTCACGGAGGTGATCTGGGTTCGATTTCCAGCGAAGGCGAGTAATTTTTCTAACGAAAAATTCTCGTCTCCGGTTCCATGGATGTGTGTGAATGTGTTGTGACGTCCAAATTAGTCGAAATATATGTTAATATAAAAAAATCAACGTTAGTGGCTGAATGGTAAAAACCTATGCCAAACAAACAAAACAAAAAAAAAAACACCATTGATGTATACACGCAACATTATTCATTTTTTATTAATTAAATTACTAAATAGGTTAATTTGATATATTATATTGTTTGACCTGACTTGAAAATGTATGAAGAAAAATGTAAATATTTTTTTATTTAAATATTTCTATTATTACTCATTTAAAAAAAAATGTCAGTGTATTTCTAACTTCACAATATTTCAGTGTTTTATACGCGTGGCGCATGAAGTAAAATTTCGAGTTTAGAAAAGCCTGAAAATTTGGATTTGCTGGGGCGCGACTCGCTTCGCTCGCGCGCCCTAGCAAATCCAAATTTTCAGGCTTTTCTAAACTTGAAATTTTACTTCATGCTTAATCTGGGAGTGGAAACACTCGTTTTATACTTCATATTGCATGTTTTTATATAAAATCGACGAATGCCTAAACACAACGTATACATTATGTATGTTCATTCAGAGAAATCATAAAAAGAAGTGCCGAAGATGTTTACCTAAAATCAACTTTTAGAGTTAACTCTGTAATTGCTGAGCCGTTAATGGGTTAAACAAAGTCTGAAAAATTGATTAATTTCTACGTGTTTTGTAATTTTTGTGATGCTTGTTGATGTCGACAAATTTAAGTACATTATATGGTGAGTCAATTTTTACGATTTTTCTTTTTTGATGCCGTCCATTTTATTACTTTTTGTATTGTTTATTGAAGTTGTCAATTAAGTAACTACTATTTTTGTTATTTAGTCAATTGTAGCCATTATTTATTTGTTTTTTTTTCTGTAGAAATTAAAAAGTTTTATATTTATTTTTTGGTGAACATTTGATTTGTATTTATTTTAGCAATTTTGATGATTTTTTAATTTTTTATAATTGTTTGTTGCTTTTAAAGATTTTTATAAAATAAAAATATTATTTTAAATTAAAAATTTATTGTTTATATTATATTGGATTCAAAATTTTATTTAATTTTGATGTTTTATTTGGAAATAATTGATTTTATACCAATTTAAAAACAGAAATAAAAAAAAATAATTAATTGATTTTGATGATTTTGACGTATTTGCCTTGCCAATGTTTGTTTATATTGACAATGTTAATTAAAGTTGGTTTGTTTTTTATTCAAAATTGGTGATTTTAAAGAGATTTAAGAGCTCTACAAAAAGGCCTATGAATAAACAAAAATCGATCTGTCCGAGTGATTTTCTTCAAAACATTCAATAGGGCAAATATGAATTTTGTGCGGAAATTTATCATCACTGTATATCATTGATTTTAATTTCGTTGACTATTTTTGTAAAAATTAATTTGACTATTTGTTTTGAATCACTTTTATGAAATTTATCGATTTAGAAATATTATCAACTAAGGCTATTATAATTTTTTATTAATGTTGACCATATTTTGGTTCTTTCTATTAATTTTTTTACTAGTTATTCTTCCAATTTTGTTTGTTGAATATTATAAATTATTAATTATGGCGTCGTATTATTCTTAAATTAGTTAATATTAAAAACGTTTTGTTTCTCAAGTTGATTTGAATAAATTTTTCACGATGGAACCCTATCAAAACATCCACTTTATTTTTTTATGTTGGTCTTCTATTCACTTTTGTTTGCATAATTTTGATTATTTTAAATAAAAAATACAAGTATTTACTCCCACATACTAACGTTAACAAATTTAAAAATCTGTATAATTTTGCAGTTTCTCCAATAAAAATGCAATTAAAATTATAAATAGTGTACTTAGGTTATGCGAACTGGATGTTCTGATCAGGTTCTTTTAAGATAAGGAATTTAAAAAAAAAAAGAATATTATTTACATAATGTGTGTACAGTTTAGAATATATCTGTTTATTCGTTCATTTAGTTTATTTTATCAATTAGTTTTATGCCCTTTTGTTAGCGTTGACGAAATTTATTGTCATTATTTATTTTAAATATTGACAATTTTCATTATTATATCCATTATAAATTATATAAACTAAGACAATTCTATAAATATTCGCGAATTTTATTGACTCTAATAATGTTCCAGATTTCTATAAGTATTGGTTTTTCTTTATGATTTCTTATTTCAATTTATTTTGCCAATATTGATACTTTATTTTTATTAATTCATGATTCTCTTTACTCCTCATCAATTTTTATATTTTTCATGCCCCTTTTTAAGGTTTTGGTCAACTTTCTATGATATTTAACGAAAAATATAACTCACAGACTGCTTCCTAACTTTTCAAGGTTTTGTTGATATACAGAAAATTTCACTTTTAGGTAATTTTAAGGCATACCATGTATTTCAGTCCCAATAGGGTTATCAAACTGTGATATGTTTCATATGTTTCATATATATTTCTGTCCATTGTAAGCAGGTCTCCTCCTACTACCATTCTTAATTTGCACGTGTTTTATATATAATGATATATTTTAATATTTGTTTTTTTTTTAATGACTTGTGTAAAACTTCCTTGTAGTTATGGCATCAATAAATTATATGAATATGAATATGAATATGAATATGAATATGAATATTTAAAAATTGCTCTATTTGAAGTTTCAAACGAGTGTTTCCACTCCTTGATTAACCATGAAGTAAAATTTCGAATTTAGAAAAGCCTGAAAATTTGGATTGGTCGTGTACTACGTAGCGCTACGCGACCAAACCAAATATTCAGGCTTTTCTAAACTCGAAATTTTACTTCATGCGCCACGCGTATAAAACACTGATTTCAAGTGAAGTTCAAAAACACAAAAATGATTTATAAATTGTGTTAATAAATAGTTAGGTTTTGAACATTTTTGTTTACAGCAACTGCTAGCGGTATTAGAATATTAATCTTTGCAAAAAAACAAATAAAATTTAATTTATTTCTAAAGAGTTTGTATTCGTGATTCGAAAAAATAGGAATTGAATTCTTGATTTGAATCATATTTCTCTTTTACGAATCCTTTATTCGAGTATTCGTGATTCGAATCATATTAGGTGATTGGGATTTGTGATTCTAATCCTTTTTTTGAGTATTCGTTCCAACTCTGGTACTGAACACAAATTCATATTCTTGATATTGTATTGTATAAAATAAAGCCCTATTGTGGACGAACAATTGCTGTAAATAAACGTTTAGTTTGCCAGCTATTGACGATCCTACTTAAGCTAATGGGCATTAGATGGCGTTTGTTACCGGCGTTTTACCGGAAACGCCGCAACTATGATTATTTCGGCGATTTAAATATTTTTATTCTTTCTCGCGATAACAACGGACCCCACATTGTTTTTAATCACCTTATTTTCACCTTCATAATCATTTAGTATCAAATGAATTAAGTTCGCTTACATATACGGAGTGTTCGGGTTTTTGTAAATATTATTTGTAAATATAGGATTAGTTTATTTTCATATTTTTATTAGGGTTTAGATTTTAGATTTATGACCTTACGCGGCACAAATCCCTTTTGGATCACAAAACGCAAAATTCCAAGCAGCGGCCCTAATCCGGGGAAATTTCACAATTAGGGCATTTCGTGATCACAACAAAAGCACAACAGATTTGCTCCCGAAATGCTCACAGCTAGGCACCGCCCTCCGGATTACGAAAGAGGCTGCATTTACAACCTAGCTGCTTGGAATTCGGATTAAGGGAAAATACCGAATATTTATTCATGTTTATTTTTCTTTTCTATTCGCGGATTGTTTTATTGATAGCTAAATCAATCACGTCAGACATAGTAGATACGTAAATTATTGTACATATTTTATAACGGCCGATCATTTCACTTATGTAAACATACGATAATTTCTAAACTCACTAATAACAGAAATATGAAAACTTGCATACTTCAAAGTGACAACCATAAGATTTAGAATCAGAATATATATGGATATATGTATGTATATATATATAATAATAATAATTAGCAGCATTAATTTAATATATAAAAGCTATGATTATTAAACAAATAATTAGCAATTCGGATGCCGATTGCATCATCCGTTCTCAACTCACTTGCGCACGCCACCCCTAACCGCTGAACCAATCAGAGGCAGGAGCCTTAACCACCTCCAGCTCTCACATCCCTTCATGCGAGAATTACGGGAAGGGAGAAGGTGGTTAACAAAACTGTTGGTTCACGGGGGGTGAACAAAAATCGTCTTGAGTCTGGTGAATAGTGCGGTAACCAGTAAGTAGTGTTGTATAAATCATTTTTGTTTACGAAGTGGTCGAACCGTTAAGAAGTAGTCGCGTCGCGTAAGGTGTAGTTTTATTTAATTGTATATATATATTTCTCTGATTGTAAATTCGTTATTTTTATTTGTTTATTTGTAATAAACAACCTTTGTTAATGTTTTCGGAAACCTTAATCTTTCATTTGACGAACCTTTTGCATTTACCTGAAAATACGAAATATATATATACACAGTGAGTTGTTCCTGTAAATGCTGTTCCAGGACCTGATGTTTAGGGTGAGTTATTTATTATTATATTTCTCTCTTTCATTATATTTAAAGTAACTGTGTGGTACCTCTGCCTACGAGCTGCTAGGTAATCGAGGGTGATCCGATTTTGAGTATAAGGCCAATAACTTATTGAATATTATTTCTTTCAAAATCGGGGTGATTGTTTCCCAAGAGCCGACACCTTAATTTTCCCCCTTTGATAAATGGCGCCCAACGTTTAATTTTTATTTCAACTATTTATCCGTGATAAATGAGATCCATCGTACATTATTTTCTTTGATTATCTAACTGTGATAAATGTAACCAACGAGAATTAATTCATTTGTACTAATTATTCAATAGGTAAATTTCACATAACGTACATTAACCTTGTTCAATTTGGTTTATAAATTTATCCCATTAGTGTCATTACTTATTAAATTTAATTTAATTTTTGTACTACAATTTTCTCATTTATCATTGTTTAGTTCATTGCTCACGGCCCTGAATAAAATTTGTATATTTATTACTTACAAAATTGTACTATTTGTTTTAATTAATGTGAACGATTACTTTTAAAGTTGATACATTCTTGGAACTGCTTTTCCTTTTAACTTAATATTCTTTTAATCTCAATAATAAAATTCCTTACATTATTAATGTTATAATTGTTATTGTTGGTACACCAACACAAATTTTTATATTTATTCAAACAACTTTATTAAAACTGTTGGTAATATAAATTTTATCAGTTTTGGAATTATAATCGTTATACATTTAAACGTACAATTTTAGTTTCTAAAATATATTTTTTTTTTAATTTTTTTTTTCGTTTTTCTCAAAGTAGTAAATATCACAACATTGGCCAAACATCCTTAATTCTCGTTGTTAAACTAATTAAAAGTTTCTTGCAGGAAGTGAAGTGTATATTTAAATGTTTATTTATATTTAATTATTCGAAGTAAACAACGAGAATTCATACACCCACAGTTACTAGATAGGTTTTACAGATTTATTACATTACGTACGTACGGTTTCATAGTGTTACGAGTTTATATATAAGTTCAATTAACTTAATTATATTTGCAAACAAATAAATAACTCAATGCACAGAGTACCCGAAATTCATTTTGTTTGAAAATTATTTGAAAACTCGACGGGGCCGAGTTATACATATTTATTTAAAGCTTTTGCTTATAATTTAATACAAAAACTCGTACATTAATGAACACGTACAATCTTCGCTCAAAAATGTCTGCGACTATGGAGGAGATTCTAAGCGACCACGACACCGTATTCGACAATACCATATCCGACAACACTACATCCGAATACGCCGCGTCAAACGGCACAGTAATGAACGCCGGAAACAGCCGTCAAGAGAGCCGCCCATCCTCAAGAGTTTCCAATGCACTAGAATTGTCATATGAAGCAATTAACAAAAGAATTGAAGAAACCGAGCGGGCTCATCAGGCTCAAATGGCGCGATTAGCCGCCGAAAAGGAGGAAATTCTGCGCCAACAGAGAGCGGAAGAAGAGCGTCCGCCCCCGTCGTGGAAAGACTTCGAAGAATTGCGGAACTATTTCTTGAAAAGAGAAGAAAAGTTCACTAAGGAGGCGAAAGAAAATCGGGACCAGATAAACTTCCTCCAGGAGGAGCTGACAGAGCTTGAAGAACGCGTTCCATCACGTCTTTCAAACGCGAGTTCCGAAAACCTCCGTCGAAACCGCTTACCGACGCCACCGCGTAACCCTATTCAAGTCGAAGCCGACATCCACATAGCACCAGGACAAAGCAAGAATTCATATCCTCCTCAAACCACGACTTTCTCCGACCCCACCACAACGAATTTATGGCCCAAACAGGTGCTTGAATTGCTTCGCGAATCAAACACCCACGCTGAAGAAGACAAGATTATGTTTAATGGCCGCAACCCCAGAAAATTCATTTCCCAGATGGAAATGGAGTTTAAAGGGCTTAACCTTAGAGATGAGGTGAAACACAGGAGAACTTTAGCAAGGATGGATACAGACGACAGGAAGAAATACGGAGAATACTTCACGGACGATGTCTCTTGGGACGAAGCGAAATCGTTATTTATTGACTCCATTGATCCAGTCTCAGCGGCGCTGGATGAAACTAAGGAAGTATTAATGAAGCCCCAAGGAAACACTTCACCGGGATTATTCGCCCTACGAAAACGAATCTTGTTCGACCGACATTTATCTTTCTGGGATGAAGAAATGAAGACCACCGTCATGTGGGAATTAGCATCGGATTCGTTGAAACAAGCGATGATTTTTATGCCAGCGAGCGTATCGGAATTTGTTGCTAAAGCTGCGAAACTTTCATCGAAAAAAAAGAACACACATGTCGAACAAAGTAGGAAAACCGATCCGCCTCCGGCAAAAACCCAGGCCCCAATAAACCACAATGCGAACCAACAGAAGGAGAACTACACCAATTCGTCAAAAAGCCGCTATTATAACCACTATAATAAACGACCGCGCTCACCAAGATTTTATCGTCAGAATTACGAAAATAAGCAATTTGAACCAAAATCAACCAGCCCAAGCAGAATGCCAAATGACGATGAACAACTTCCGAGAGCGGCATCACCGCAGAAAACCGCTGCCACCACGTCGAACCGCCCCCGCAAGCCATCTCTCTGTCGAATTTGTAGAATCGGAAAACATTGGTATAACGAGTGCCCCAACAGGTCGGGAAACTACCAGGAGCGGCAGGATCAGAGATAAACACGGTTCAACACTCCCCTGCCGCCTCCGTACGCCGACAACGAAACGCTTCACTGACAAGATATACGCCCTATGACACAAATTCACGAAAAACTGCGACACGCATCCGGCACCTCCACCAGAACATAAATACACATTCGTGGAAAACTAACAGGTACGCCCGGCACATCCACCAGAATTTCGGCACAAACCCGAACAGCGAAAACGATACGAATCTCGACCAAACTGGCAACCGAGTCGAGCAACACCAGCAGAAAAATGCAAACTTATCGCGCGATATAAATCAGGAGGACATCGCTCATCGAACGTGACGGTCACAACGTCAGAATACACGCGGACGACATACGGCCAGCGCCACAAGAACCTGTCCCACCAGCCCAGATTCAGGATGACATCTCTCTCCCCGGAGCCATCGCCCAAGATGCCACCGAAGAAGACGAAGTTGCCGAAGAAGCCGAGGAACGCGCCGAAGAAGAAGACGTGGCCGAGGAGGACATCGACGACCCAATTCCAGGGCCATCCACTGCAGCATGTGGTAGTTTCTAAAGTGATTAGTTTTCCAGCGACTTGAACGTTTTTCCCGGAAAATTAAAACACTTTTCCCGCAACGCAAGGCTCACTTGCGAATTCTTGCTAGTTTCCCAGGAAGTGAGAGGACATTTCTAAAGTGACAATGTAGATACTCATAGGATACTTAGTGTAAATAGTTTCATTCGTATCGACATCACACTTCCGACTTCACAGACTTTAAGAGTGTGTTAAGACTGTTTTACTACACCCTACCAGAAAAGAGTGAAACAAACTATTTTCCATTTACCGCCTCCAGAAACTATCGGAGAAGGGAAGCGACGCCGATCCCGCTTCCGTAGTGGAGAGAACATTTTCGTTTGGAAAAGAATCGAAGCAAAAGGTGCGAACGACCCGCGCCATAACACTAAATCCGCGGAATCCGCGGCTACACGACATATCCGGACACCACCACGACGCATCAGTACTGACAATGGGCAGTTATCCCATTGTGGCGCCCACACAATCAAACAGGAAACCAGGAACCATTAGGCAGAAAGCCGAAGAAATTAGCGCTATTCTTTTTCGCGCTACCCCGAATTTATCAAGCGAACCGAACACCAGTGTATGTACTTCTTCTTTCTAATATATATATTTTTTTGTCTTTCTTTTCAGATTTACTTCTTTTATGTATTGTAACGAACTTAACTCATTTCACGGGGCCGAATTGTTACCGGCGTTTTACCGGAAACGCCGCAACTATGATTATTTCGGCGATTTAAATATTTTTATTCTTTCTCGCGATAACAACGGACCCCACATTGTTTTTAATCACCTTATTTTCACCTTCATAATCATTTAGTATCAAATGAATTAAGTTCGCTTACATATACGGAGTGTTCGGGTTTTTGTAAATATTATTTGTAAATATAGGATTAGTTTATTTTCATATTTTTATTAGGGTTTAGATTTTAGATTTATGACCTTACGCGGCACAAATCCCTTTTGGATCACAAAACGCAAAATTCCAAGCAGCGGCCCTAATCCGGGGAAATTTCACAATTAGGGCATTTCGTGATCACAACAAAAGCACAACAGATTTGCTCCCGAAATGCTCACAGCTAGGCACCGCCCTCCGGATTACGAAAGAGGCTGCATTTACAACCTAGCTGCTTGGAATTCGGATTAAGGGAAAATACCGAATATTTATTCATGTTTATTTTTCTTTTCTATTCGCGGATTGTTTTATTGATAGCTAAATCAATCACGTCAGACATAGTAGATACGTAAATTATTGTACATATTTTATAACGGCCGATCATTTCACTTATGTAAACATACGATAATTTCTAAACTCACTAATAACAGAAATATGAAAACTTGCATACTTCAAAGTGACAACCATAAGATTTAGAATCAGAATATATATGGATATATGTATGTATATATATATAATAATAATAATTAGCAGCATTAATTTAATATATAAAAGCTATGATTATTAAACAAATAATTAGCAATTCGGATGCCGATTGCATCATCCGTTCTCAACTCACTTGCGCACGCCACCCCTAACCGCTGAACCAATCAGAGGCAGGAGCCTTAACCACCTCCAGCTCTCACATCCCTTCATGCGAGAATTACGGGAAGGGAGAAGGTGGTTAACAAAACTGTTGGTTCACGGGGGGTGAACAAAAATCGTCTTGAGTCTGGTGAATAGTGCGGTAACCAGTAAGTAGTGTTGTATAAATCATTTTTGTTTACGAAGTGGTCGAACCGTTAAGAAGTAGTCGCGTCGCGTAAGGTGTAGTTTTATTTAATTGTATATATATATTTCTCTGATTGTAAATTCGTTATTTTTATTTGTTTATTTGTAATAAACAACCTTTGTTAATGTTTTCGGAAACCTTAATCTTTCATTTGACGAACCTTTTGCATTTACCTGAAAATACGAAATATATATATACACAGTGAGTTGTTCCTGTAAATGCTGTTCCAGGACCTGATGTTTAGGGTGAGTTATTTATTATTATATTTCTCTCTTTCATTATATTTAAAGTAACTGTGTGGTACCTCTGCCTACGAGCTGCTAGGTAATCGAGGGTGATCCGATTTTGAGTATAAGGCCAATAACTTATTGAATATTATTTCTTTCAAAATCGGGGTGATTGTTTCCCAAGAGCCGACACCTTAATTTTCCCCCTTTGATACGTTTACGCTTTCTAACACATGTAACACATGTAACGAGTGTTTCCACTTTTTGATTCGAATTATAAAGGGTGTTTCAGAATGTTTTTCGTTTTTAAATTGACCAATTCGCGCCAACCGCAGGTAGCAGGGGGGGGGGGGGGGAGTGGTCTCAAACGCTTGGCCATCTTGTTAAGTTTAGTAGTCATGAATCGTTTCACTGGACCACAGCGCGCGTTTTGCGTGCGAGCGTTTTATAAAAACAACGATTCCTATACTATTGTTCGTCGCCTCTACAGGACAAATTTTAATTTAACAAGCTTAAAACATGTGCTAAGTGCCAATTTAATTAAGAATTGGGTTCGCAAGTTTGAAGAGACTGGGAATACAATGCCGGACAAATCGTCTGGGCGCAAAAGGACATCAAGAACGAACATAAACGTCGACCGCGTTCGCCAGTCTGTTATGGCCGACCCATGACTCTCGTTGAGATTGCGGGCAGCTTCCTTAATTTGAAGACTTCTACGGTTCATCGCATTATTTTGAAAGATTTACATTTTCACCCCTATAAAATTGTTATTGTTCAAGAAATGAAGCCTGATGATCCTGATACACGAGTCGAATTCTGCAGGACAATGAAAAACCGTTTTACGAGTTTCAATAACATCTGGTTCTCCGACGAATCAAATTTTCACATCAACGGTCACGTGAATAAACAAAATTGCAGATACTGGGCTTCCGAGAATCCGCTAGAACTGCATCAGAAGCCCTTGCACTCGCCAAAAGTTGTTGTTTGGGCTGCCATATCAAGTCAAGAAATTATCGGTCCTTATTTTTTTGAGGATGACCGAGGTCGAACTCAGACAGGTAATTCTGATCGATATTGCCATATGATCCGGACTTTTTTGGCTACAGAAATGCAAAACCAAGAGGGCTACAACCGCAACACCTATTAATTAAATATGTTTCACCACGGGTTAAGTGAGAAATTAATTCATCACGCAACACCTTTTTCCAGCAAGATGGCGCCACTTCTCATGTTACAAATGACTCATTAGCTGCTCTTCACGATTTATTCCCTGGAAGAGTGATAAGTCGCCGAGGAGACATCAACTGGCTACCGAGGAGCCCTGATTTAACGCCTGCTGATTTTTTCCTATGGGGCTACCTAAAAAGTAAAGTTTACAATCCATTGCCACCCAACCTGAATGTTTTGAAGCAAAGAATCACTGAAGAAATCAACTCTATTCCAAGAGCGATGCTCCAGCGAGTGATTGAACATTTTAGCTCCAGGTTAAATGAGTGTGAACAAGTGAATGGTGCGCATTTGCAAACGGTTGTTTTTCATAAATAAACTTCAAGAACTGATCTTTAATTTAACAATAAATAAAACGAGATTTAATTGATATTGTTGTTTTTTATTTAACATCTAAAAACGAAAAACATTCTGAAACACCCTTTATTAGGTGATTCAGATTCGTGATTCGAATTTCTTTTTTTTAGGATTCGTCCCAGCTCTGATATGTAGGTATACCCAAAGGACAAAAATTTATGTATACACTGTTTTGAAGTAAAAAATGTATACACTGTTTTAAAGTAAAAAATGACCCTTGTACTCTGAAAATAAAATTCACTGAATAATTTTTGGTGTTGAATAACAAGGCTTTAATTCCGCTTCAAAAATAACATCAATATAAATAGCAATCCCATTCCGCCGCAATTTAAACCGCGCTTTTGTGAATTTAAAATTTTCGTCGCAATGAATGATACACTCTGCGGCCATCCTTTGCCTGCGTTTTCCATTCGATTCAATTAAATATTAAAATCCAATCGGGTCGCTACTGCCTTCCCATAAAACAGATAATCACTGGAAATGTATCGGACGTTGTCGGACTCCGCTGCACTTTAATTCCATTTTACTCTTTTAAATTATTCCTCTATATTATCATGTGTTATTTCCATTGGGCTCGCTTGCATTTAGATAAGCTTTGGATTACTATTTACATACTAATGTGTGATTTAGAGTGGATAAGAAAGCCGGTAGTGTATTTTTCAAAATAAAGTTTTTATTGTTTTATGTTTTGTGCAATTGTAAAACTTATTCCAGAAATTAAATAGATGATGGATGATTTGACGAGAAATAGACGTGTCTTATAGTGGTTTGCATTTCTTTTGTCATTTAGAATTTCACAAAATTGTGAGAGGATGTAAAGGGTTAAAGTAAGATCAAACACCTAAAAATCCGTTAAATTCCAAGTATGTAGATTTAAAAATATTTTAAATGTTGTATATTCACATTTACAGGAAAAAAAAACACATCAAAAATTAAATAACTTTTATTTATAAGCCGGTTACCAACTTTTCTGCTTTTTTAATTAATTAAATCATAATTCAAAAAGAAGAAAAGTAGGTAACCGATTTATAAATAAAAGTTATTTTATTTTTTAAGTGTTTTTTCTTTAAATTTGAATATACAGCATTTAAAATATTTTTAAATCTACATATTTGGAACACAAATGGTTTTTAGGTGTATAATCTTGCTTTAACTCTTTCAGCCCTCGAACTTATCTGGTGCACAAAAACATGTTTTATTCACTGCATATTATTTATTAATATCTCAGATATACAGAGAGTTTTTTTAGGTATACATATTTCAATATACTGTATACGTTGTAAATCTTCAGATATTCGTTGATTTTAGAAATATTTCAAATTGAACTTTCAAACAAGTGTTTTCCACTCCCAGACTAAGCATGGAGTAAAATTTCGAGTTTAGAAAAGACTGAAAATTTGGTTTGGGCCGCGTAGCGCGTAGCGCTACGCGACCAAACCAAATTTTCAGGCTTTTCTAAACTCGAAATTTTACTTCATGCGCCACGCGTACTAAACACTGACGTGATGTAATGTTCAGAATACACGTTTTTAGCATACTGCTTTAGTAGAGTATTTTAAACTTCACATAAAATCAGTGTTTTATACGCGAGGAGCATGAAGTAAACTTTAGAGTTTAGAAAAGCTTTCTCTGTTAAAAGAAGTTCAATTTGAAGCGTTAAACGAGTGTTCTCCACTCCCAGGTTAAGCATGAAGTAAAATTTCGAGTTTAAAAAAGCCTGAAAATTTGGTTTGGTCGCTCCGCGAAGCGGAGCGGCCAAACCAAATTTTCAGGCTTTTCTAAACTCGAAATTTTACTTCATGGGCCACGCGTACTAAACACTGATGTGATGTAATGTTCAGAATACACGTTTTTAGGATACTGCTTTAGTGGAATATTTTGAACTTCACCTAAAATTAGTGTTTTATCCCCGTGGCGCATGAAGTAAAATTTCGAGTTTAGTAAAGCCTGAACATTTGGTTTGGTCGCGTAAAATGTAGAATTTTTAACAATGTCGGTAATAAAAATATATTCATTGATAATTGACACACTAAACTTATTTCACTTGACACTTGATTAAATTTAAGACCATTTTACATTAAATTGGCGTTTTATACGCGTGGCGCATGAAGTAAAATTTCGAG
The DNA here is from genome assembly GCA_932526585.2 of Philonthus cognatus. Classification (NCBI taxonomy): domain Eukaryota; kingdom Metazoa; phylum Arthropoda; class Insecta; order Coleoptera; family Staphylinidae; genus Philonthus; species Philonthus cognatus. The sequence goes on along the minus strand of OW052247.1, from coordinate 46,856,395 downwards.
GTTAGAAAAGCCTAATTTGGCTCGGTCGCTCCGCTTCGCTCCGCTTCGCTACGCGCCCGAGCCAAATTTTCAGGCTTTTCTAAACTCGAAATTTTACTTCATGCTTAGTCTGGGAGTGGAAAACACTCGTTTAAGTTTTCAAATTAAACTATTTTAAAATACAAACGATTATCGGAAATGTTACAGCTCATGCAAACATGTATGTATAATTAAAAGAAAAATTCCCAGTATGTTTAATAAATATTAGTGGTGGCAAATGCCATCGTTAGGGCCGAATGGATTAACATTAAATGAAACCTTTGAATTACCTGATCTGCCGAAACTGCAGTCTTAAATAATTAAAAATAGTCTTTTATTCGTACAAACTTAAAGTGTTTTATTCAGATTTTCAATGTACAGTAGAACCTCGTTATGCCGGGATGGCTTTTGGCTATACCTAGTACGATATAAGGAAAACACGGTATATCCGAATATATGTAATTTGTATAATAGTCACATACACACACGCGCATATATATATATATATATATATATATATATATATATATACATATATATATATACATATATATATATACATATGTGCAGTAGCCACCTACATAACAAGACATACTATATAATACAATAATGACGCCGCAATGTCTTACCTAATCAGGGCGGTACGCAGTCAATTGTTAAAATTAACATCTTTAAAAAAAAGAAACCTGAAAAATGACCCCGATATATAGGAATCACGGTATCTCGAGGCCCGGTATAGCGAGGTTCTACTGTATTTCCCATTTATTTCTAATTTTGGAAGTTTAATTAAAATGAAATCAAACGTTACATAATAAACTTCGCCCACTTGCCTTTCAACTAAATCAAACACAAAGCAAACAAACAAAAAATTACCGCGCGCACATCAACAATACAGTTTGAAACGTGCCGTGACGAATTAATTGAATCCATCAACGGGAAAACTTGTCCTCGTCAAAAGCTCTCTCCGACATGTGCAGGAATTGGCAAAATCAATTTGCCGGAGTAAGTCTCGAGTGTAAACGGCACCTGGTGCCCGTGTCGAAACAGTGTCGAAATACCTGCGGTCGTAACGTATAGCCAGACCGCACGTATGGAACGAATTTGGCGGATGCGCCGGGTAAGGGGCGAAATCGCGCCCGAATAATTAAAACAAATTAACCGCCAGCACGTACCCAGGAGAAGTGCATTCATTGCGAACTCCTCGCTGCACGTGATGTCTGCATTTATTTCTGCTTTCCGGTTTCGGAACGGACGTTTATAGAACGGAGGAAATTTCATTAATTATCAGTGACTGGGAGGTTGAAATATAGGGTATTGTTATTTTGTGTATTTTATGCAAGAGCTTATTAATTCAGCGTACACTTTGCTTCCTTGTATGTTGTACTAATAAGCTTTTCCTCAATAAAGTATTAAACATTAATAATATACGAACTGCTTATTAATAGCGGGGAGTCTAGTCCTTATGCACAGTTCGAAACAAAGTTTCGTCATTAGACTTTCTATTATTTAAAAATATCGAACAATAGTAAAGTAGTGCAGTTTTACGAGCTGAATAAAAAGACATTTGAAAAATGTTCGAAGAAGGACTAATAATAATAATAATAATAATCTTTATTTTATACAAATACACAAAATACATTCTGGTATAATGTAAAAATAGTGTCACATAAAACAGTATTCTCTACAATTTAAAATTTAAAATTAAAGAAGTCTTCAATGCTGTATGGTTCTATCTTACAGATTAAATCATAAATTAAATGTTTATATGATACATGATTCTCTTCTTGTTGGATATGTCTAGGCAGGTGATTATAGAAACGCAAACTGGCATATTGGACTCCTTTTTGGGTAAATGAATGATTTAATTTCGGGTATCGCATGTTTAGTTTATTGCGTGTGTTAAAATTGTGTCCCATTTCATGGTTATTAAATCTGTCTTTATATTTCCCCAGAAATAGGAGACATTCGTAGATATAGATCCCTATGGCTGTCAAGATATTTAGTTTAGACAATTTAGTTCTACATGATTCTCTAGGTTTTAATTGAAGAATTATTCGCAAAACACGTTTTTGGATAACCAAGACTCTATTTAATTCTGACGTGCCACCCCAGTGAATAATGCCAAACCTCATTATTGACTCAAAATTGGCAAAATATACTGTTTTTACCAATTTTGTATCCACATTTTTAGCAAGGACACGCAACATGTAACAGCTACTACTTAACCTATGACAAATAGCATCTATGTGATGTTTCCGCCTTAGGCCAGCATCAACATATACCCCGAGCACTTTTGATGACGTTGTTAAGTCATAATTTGACTTGTTAATGTGCATTGTATTTGGATTTTCGTTTCGTTTATTAATGTGAAATAGGACGCATTGTGTCTTATCTTTATTTAATAGCAACCTGTTTTCGTTAAACCAATTTTCTAAGTATGCTAGGATGCTAGTTGCATTTTCTTTTAGCTCTAGATAGTCATGGCCTCGAACTGCCACATTTGTATCGTCTGCGTAGTTTATGACAGCACATTTGTTATTGGTCACTTCATTAAACAAATCATTTATAAATAATATAAATAACAACGGCCCTAAAACACTGCCTTGAGGAAGTCCTAATGTTATATTCAGAGGCGCGGATTCAAAATGTTTGTTGTCATGAGTTATTTTTACGATTTGTTGTCTGTCTGATAGGTAAGACCTAAGCAATGTATTTGCTGTACCTCGTATTCCATATGAGTTCAGCTTATCTAATAGGCGGTCATGCGATACACTGTCAAATGCTTTAGACAGGTCCAGGAAAATACCGCATGCTAGTTCATTATTATCCAGCGCATCATATATAATCTTAGTGAAATCAAAGAGTGCTGTGTTTATATTTTTCCTTTTTACGAACCCGTGTTGCTGGTTGCTCACAATATTATGTTTTTCGATGAAACTTATCAGTCTTTTGGCTATTGCATGCTCAAAAGTTTTTGAAAATGACGGAAGAAGACTGCTATTAAGACTAGATATTTTGAAAAATGTTAAAAGTTTCGATTTTTTCAAATCAATTTTTCTCAGTTATAATAATAATAATAATAATCTTTATTATTTAACGAAAAGATTTCATAAAGAATAAAATCAAAAAGATACATATAACTTAAATATAAAAAATTTCCGCTATCCCCACTTCTTTACAATATCTTTTGCTACGACATATTCAATCCCAACCCTTCCTACTTTAACCCAACAAGATACGCCCTCCTCTTTGCTGATGATACGGCCCTTATCTCCCCCGCTTCAACGCTTCAACAATCCCAAAACCTCCTTCAAAATTCTCTTACTTCCATACAAAAATGGTGCAATAAATGGCGAATACAATTAAATCCTTCCAAAACCAAATTATTCATCCCTTTCCATAAAATCACTCCACGATCTCCTACAATAGTAATAAATAACACCACAATTCTTCCATCCTACTCCTGCAAATACCTAGGCATAGAATTTGATTCAAAACTTTCCTTCCTCCCACATACCAAATCCATTAAAACCAAAATGAAAACAAGGGCTAGGCATTTCAGATCTTTAACTTATAAACAACAAGGAATTTCCACAAAAACATCAGTTAGGATTTACGAATCGATATGCCGGCCCTTGTTAGACTATGGTGCAATTTTATTCCTTCATATCCGTCCTTCAATTTCACACCATATCCAAGTCGCCGAAAGATCAGCACTACGAATCCTCACCAAACTCAGGCACCCAATAAATCCTCTTCATAATCCCTCAAACATCATCCTCTACGAAACTACCGAAGTAACACCAATTTCCCAACGCATATTAACCCTCAGCGAAAAATTCGCTGTAAACACCCATAACCTAGAACTCCTAAACAAATTCTGCATTCCTAGAGACCTAAATATCCATCCCAAATATAAACATCCTCCTCTCACAATACATCAATTCATTTGTACCGTTCATCAAGACAGTTCACAAGCCTAGCATACGATAAAATTTTTCAAATAAAATAAATTCAAGACAGGGAGAAAGACCTCTGGTCGATAGCCCAGACAGACTAACCCCATAGTGTAATAATATATATATATATATATATATATATATATATGTATTATACTATACTACTGTAATTGTCTGAATAAAAATGTATGTATATATATATATAAAAATATATATAATTCAACACTACACTAAAGAAAAAATAATTCACTAGACTAAACTAATATTGGACTCCTGTAAATATATCTTTGTACAAAATATTTGAATTACTAGACATATGTGTAATTAGCGCTCTGAGTAGTAGGTTTGTTTTAGCTGCTGAAATATAAAAAGTGGATGAATACCGAGACCTAGTTTTTAAAAGAGATAGTAAAACATTATAAATGGCGAAGTTTTAGATAATTTTACACTGCATTATAAAATGTTATCAGATATTTTATATTGACAGTAGTTTTCGAGATATAACACACATTTACATTTTTCTAAATGGAAACCATAGTTTGAATTTAAAACAAATGTAAGTTTGTGTTATATCTCAAAAACTAAGGGCGATAGAAAAATTCTGATAACATTTTATTATTCAGTGTAAAATTATCTAAAACATTGCTATTTCTCGTTGTTTCTATCTCTTTTATTAACCGAGAAAAATCAATTAGAAAAATCGACACTTTTGACATTTTTTTAAATATATAGTTACCTTAGACTTTTAGTTTCTTACTTTTAAAAAAAAAGCTAGAGTTGAAAAATTGTGAGTATTGTTGAAAAATGTAACTATTGTATAATGTCGAAATAATTAGTTATTGAGTGATAGGTAATTTAGTCATACTAGTCAATATAGTCAAAGAATAGTCGATATTAATAATTTTGTTAAATAATAATTAATATAGCCAACAAAGTCAAAATAGTCGATACAGTCAGTACTGTCAAAATAGTCAACATAATCGATGCAGTCAATATATTTAGTGTCAAAAATTTAGAATTTTTAACAATGTCGGCAATAAAAGTATATTGATTGACAATTGACACACTAAACTTATGTCACTTGTTACTTTGTTGAATTTAAGACCATTTCACATTTAATAAGCGTTTGATACGCGTGGCGCATGAAGTAAAATTTCGAGTTTAGAAAAGCCTAATTTGGCTCGGTCGCTCCGCTTCGCTACGCGCCCGAGCCAAATTTTTAGGCTTTTCTAAACTCGAAATTTTACTTCATGCTTAGTCTGGGAGTGGAAGACACTCGATTGTTTCATCATTGAAACAATTGAAAATTGACGTAACTCGTTTATTGTCGTATTATTGACGGAGAACGTTCTGTATTGTTAAATTTGTTAAATTTAAGACCATTTCACATTAAATAAGCGTTTTATACGCGTGGCGCATGAAGTAAAATTTCGAGTTTACAAAAGCCTAATTTGGCTCGGTCGCTCCGCTTCGCTACGCGCCCGAGCCAAATTTTCAGGCTTTTCTAAACTCGAAATTTTACTTCATGCTTAGTCTGGGAGTGGAAGACGTTTATTGTCGTTTTATTGACGGATAACGTTCTGTATTGTTAAAACGGAACATAGATTTTGATACAAGTTAAAAAGAATTCAAAAGATAATAGTTAAATAACAGTCAATAAAATAATGAACTACTATCAAAATGCCATAATCATGAAATTACCGTCAAAATGTTAACAATAGTAATTTAATGATGAAATACTATCACATTCAAAAGGCTGACTTATTTAAAGGCAAAATATCATAACGGTCAATAAACAATTGACACACAGTAATGTCACTATTCTTTGATTCCTTATTCCTATTATGACATGTTGACTATATGTGACGTTTATGAATGTCCTAAATTCATAAACGTCACATATAGTCAAGATGTCATAATAGGAATAAGGAATCAAAGAATAGACGATATTGTCAATTTTGTTGAATTATAATTAATATACCTAACAACGTCAAAATAGTCGATACAGTCAGTACTGTTAAAATAGTCAACATAATCGATGCAGTCAATATATTTAGTGTCAAAAATGTACAATTTTTAACAATGTCGGTAATAAAAATATATTGAATGACAATTGACACACTAAACTTATGTTACTTGTTACTTTGTTGAATTTAAGACCATTTCACATTTAATAAACGTTTGATACGCGTGGCGCATGAAGTAAAATTTCGAGTTTAGAAAAGCCTAATTTGGCTCGGTCGCTCCGCTTCGCTACGCGCCCGAGCCAAATTTTTAGGCTTTTCTAAACTCGAAATTTTACTTCATGCTTAGTCTGGGAGTGGAAGACACTCGATTGTTTCATCATTGAAACAATTGAAAATTGACGTAACACGTTTATTGTCGTTTTATTGACGGAGAACGTTCTGTATTGTTAAAACGGAACATCAATTATGGCATTCTTTTTAACTTGTATCAAAATTGACGTTTCGTTTTAACAATACAGAACGTTTTCCGTCCATAAAACGAAAACGTATGACGTCAATTTTCAATTGTTTCAATGATGAAACAAACGAGTGTCTTCCACTCCCAAACTAAGCATGAAGTAAAATTTCGAGTTTAGAAAAGCCTGAAAATTTGGTTTGGTCGCGTAGCGCGAAGCGCGGAGCGACCAAACCAAATTTTCAGGCTTTTCTAAACTCGAAATTTTACTTCATGCGCCACGCGTATAAGACATTGATTTCAAGCGAAGTTTACTCGTTCACAATATTTCAGTGCTTTCAGTGTTTAATACGCGTGGCGCATGAAGTAAAATTTCGAGTTTAGAAAAGCCCAGAAAATTTGTCTCGGGTCGCTGCGCGACCCTCGACAAATTTTCACGGGGCTTTTCTAAACTCGAAATTTTACTTCATGCTTAGTCTGGGAGTGGAAGACACTCGATTGTTTCATCATTGAAACAATTGAAAATTAATGTAACACGTTTATTGTCGTTTTATTGACGGAGAACGTTCTGTATTGTTAAAACGGAACATCAATTATGGCATTCTTTTTAACTTGTATCAAAATTGACGTTTTGTTTTAACAATACAGAACGTTTTCCGTCCATAAAACGAAAACGTATTACGTCAATTTTCAATTGTTTCAATGATGAAACAAACCAGTGTCTTCCACTCCCAAACTAAGCATGAAGTAAAATTTCGAGTTTAGAAAAGCCTGAAAATTTGGTTTGGTCGCGTAGCGCGAAGCGCGGAGCGACCAAACCAAATTTTCAGGCTTTTCTAAACTCGAAATTTTACTTCATGCGCCACGCGTATAAGACATTGATTTCAAGCAAAGTTTACTCGTTCACAATATTTCAGTGCTTTCAGTGTTTAATACGCGTGGCGCATGAAGTAAAATTTCGAGTTTAGAAAAGCCCAGAAAATTTGTCTCGGGTCGCTGCGCGACCCTCGACAAATTTTCACGGGGCTTTTCTAAACTCGAAATTTTACTTCATGCTTAGTCTGGGAGTGGAAGACACTCGATTGTTTCATCATTGAAACAATTGAAAATTAATGTAACACGTTTATTGTCGTTTTATTGACGGAGAACGTTCTGTATTGTTAAAACGGAACATCAATTATGGCATTCTTTTTAACTTGTATCAAAATTGACGTTTTGTTTTAACAATACAGAACGTTTTCCGTCCATAAAACGAAAACGTATTACGTCAATTTTCAATTGTTTCAATGATGAAACAAACCAGTGTCTTCCACTCCCAAACTAAGCATGAAGTAAAATTTCGAGTTTAGAAAAGCCTGAAAATTTGGTTTGGTCGCGTAGCGCGAAGCGCGGAGCGACCAAACCAAATTTTCAGGCTTTTCTAAACTCGAAATTTTACTTCATGCGCCACGCGTATAAGACATTGATTTCAAGCAAAGTTTACTCGTTCACAATATTTCAGTGCTTTCAGTGTTTAATACGCGTGGCGCATGAAGTAAAATTTCGAGTTTAGAAAAGCCCAGAAAATTTTCACGGGGCTTTTCTAAACTCGAAATTTTACTTCATGCTTAGTCTGGGAGTGGAAGACACTCGATTGTTTCATCATTGAACAATTGAAAATTGACGTAACACGTTTGTTGTCGTTTTATTGACGGAGAACGTTCTGTATTGTTAAAACGGAACATCAATTATGGCATTCTTTTTAACTTGTATCAAAATTGACGCGTAACACGTTTATTGTCGTTGTATTGACGGAGAACGTTCTGTATTGTTAAAACGGAACATCAATTATGGCATTATTTTTAACTTGTATCAAAATTGACGTTTCGTTTTAACAATACAGAACGTTTTCCGTCCATAAAACGAAAACGTATTACGTCAATTTTCAATTGTTTCAATGATGAAACAAACGAGTGTCTTCTACTCCCAAACTAAGCATGAAGTAAAATTTCGAGTTTAGAATAGCCTGAAAATTTGGCTCGGGCGCGTAGCAAAGCGGAGCGACCGAGCCAAAATAGGCTTTTCTAATCTCGAAATTTTACTTCATACGCCACTTGTATTAGACGCTTATTTATTGTGAAATGGTCTTAAATTTAACCAAGTTACAAGTGACATAAGTTTAGTGTGTCAATTGTCAATCAATATATTTTTATTACTGACATTGTTAAAAATTCTTAATTTTTGACACAAAGAAAGGTAAATTGCTCATTCATATATTGTCAAAATTATAACGATTTATATTAATAATGTGATGCTCTGACTAACAAAATCTCATTTTCACAAATATATCGCATCTCTAGAATAGTACTGTGACAAGTCAAATAGTACTGTGACAAGTCAAAACTTAAAAATTTCGGGAAAACCATTTTGAAGTTTTGGGTTCCGAAAATTGCTTATAAAATCGTTATTTTTTCTTTTTTTTAAACGACTTGCATCTACCGATTTTTAAGGAATCTAGCCATCATCTTCACCTACAATGAGCACAAAAAAGCTCTGGTATGATTTTTGAAAATAAAAGAATTCTTATCACAGTACTTACTATCTTGGAAATTTGAATAATTGCCTCAAGTTGTCACGCTTTTTGTCTATTATAGTTCGAAAAAACGTCATTTTTTCTACGACAGTTCCTAAAAAAATCAACGACGAGCAATAAAAAATATACTAAATGGGGAAAATGGAAAACACTTTCTTAAATTTTCAACTTTTAATTAGATATGCGTATGTAGTGTACTTCAAAAACTATGCGAACTGGAAAAACTTAGTCGCAACTACTGACTTGGTTTTTTGGTTTTTTGCTAATTACCGGTAACTATTGAAATTAGGAAAATAATGATCCTATATTCTTGTAGAGCTCGTCAAGATCTATCTACCTGTATGGATATAGGTTTTTTTTTACTTGTCACAGTACTATTCCAGGGGTGCGATATATTAGTATTTTGACAGTATTGTATAACTGATGTCTTTTTTCGGCCATTGTGATATTTTTGGACATATTTGAATATTCAAAAAAAACTTCTATAAACTTTTGGGAAAAAGCGGCAGAATTCAGAAATTATAGTTCTATTTTGTAGCCAGAACTTTATTTTAATTAGCCAATATTTCGCTACACATTTGTCAGCTTCTTTAGGGCAAAGTTTAAACTAAATTAAATAAATACAATGATATTTTATAAATAGATACACAAAGTTAAAAAGAGAAAAAGAGAGAAAACATTATGCCTAAACATGATGAAAAATACTTACATATAACTGGGCTTTTTTGATGAAATTAAAAATTATGAGATATCGAATATTTGAATATTCGAATATTTAAATATTTAAATATTCGACTATTTACATATTCAAATATTTAAATAATTCAATTATTTGAATATATTTTTGAATGAATATTTGAATACTTATATTTGAAAAATTCCCAGCCCTATTTTGTTTCATCCCAGCTCTGCTATTTATATATTTTATAAAAACCTTAGAACATTTTTGATCCGACGAACGCTATGCAGATTCGCTTTACCCGTTTTACTGGATTGAATAGAAAAAGCGAATGATTATAATAAAATTGAAATCCTTACCGTCTCCTTAGTCCTTTCAAGTCTCTGTCCGTTCCTCCACCAAGTAATACTAGCCGGAGGCCTCGAACCCGAACTTTGACACAGCAGGTCGTATCTCCTGCCGGCCGAGAGGGGCTGGTTCGCTCCCAGGATCTTAACATCGAGTGGCCCGACTGAAAAATAAAACCAACTTGTACTTCGTTCGCAAACTACAAAGCTCCGGCCTTAGTTTAGTTTTTCCACTGCTACGTTTTATCTTTGTTGCAAGGAGATTTGCGAACGCACACACATGCACCGGAATTGGAGTATTGCTCGCTCTCGCCGCTTCCAATCTCGTTCGCTCCACGACAAATTCGAATAAATACCTTTTGAAAAGGTCAATATTTGAGTAGTGGAGGAAACGCGAAACTGTAAAAGCTTTGGTGTTCATTGCACAAAATGTATTTTCGGAGATTTAATGTGGAAAGTTTTGAATTTGTAATTTAAATATAAGAAAAATCAGAAAAATAATAATAGCCCTGGTTCCCGAAACAAAGAAATAAATAAAATAAAACAAATTGCTTCTAATAATGGTTATTCGGAACAACTAATAAACAAAATTAATTAATAAATTCCAATCAAAACAAATTCAAAATTACATATACGCCATCAGCCCAGCCACAGAAAACAAATCATATAATCGTAGGGCGGTAGTGGTCGTTAATCTGGATTTAATTTTCATTTAGTTTAAGTCCTTCATTTTGTTATGGGGAAATGTAATTGGTGTTACTTCAGTACGTTATTTTTCAATTCTTTGTTGTATTGTATTAATATTAAATTTATGTTTGTAAGGATATTTTCGTTAATTAAATAAATAAATAAATAAGATTTTCAAATTTTTTGGTCCAATTAGTTTAAAAATTAAAAATATTTTTAAAAAACGAGACATTGACATTGTGTTTAGATCGAATAATAAACTCTGTAACTTAATTTTTAATGCAAAAACTCCAATTAATATTATGTATAAGTCAGGAATTTACAAATTAACATGTCCAGATTGTGGAGGAGTGTACATTGAACAATCAGGTCGTAATTTTCGAACCCGATTAAAGGAACATTATAAATCGTACAAGTTAAAACATGACAATTCAACTTTTGCGAATCATTTGTTAGAAACAAGCCATAATTTCGGCAAGGATGTACTTTCGGTAATCCATCTCACCGAAAAATGTAGACAAATAGATTTACTAGAAGCCCTTTAAATCCACAAAACAAAAATTAATCCGGGAATTTACATCCTTAACGACCAGGTTGACCTGATGTACACCCCTCCCTTCGAAGCTTTTTAGATTTAGTTTATATACTCGTGTAACCCGTGTTTTAAGTACTTAGTTTGAAAATGATTACCGTGTAATTGAAACTAGTCACGAAAGTAAAATAAAAGTGGTATAAGAAAGTTAAGTGTTTTCTTTATATCAAAATTGAAAATGTACCACGAAGTGAACGCCTCTAAGATTCAAGAAATAATAAAATAACTTGAGGTTTCATTACCAGAAGGTCTAATAAATAATTTACACTGAGTTACCGTATGTAACATTCTTTGCATTTAGCTAAGCGAGAAATTAGAAAATCCACATCAAAATAAAAGTCCTAGGAAGCTAAGTCGCTTCTTAGGACTTTTATTTTGATGTGGATTTTCAAATTTCTCGCTTAGCTAAACTTAACTTATCGAAAGTAAATTATGGTATCGAAATGTCATTATTTTTAGGCAAATTACTTAGCTAGTCACACTGATAAACTCCAGATATATTGAAATATCTATACAGATGTCCACATTCCTCTGCTAGGTAAATAGAATGAGCTCTAACAGCAAACATTAAAAAAAACTAAACTCGAAATGTTACTTCATAGGCCAGGATATAAGACAATGTTATTCTACAAATTCTTGCTTTAAATCCGCCCCAGATTTCTAGCAAGCCAATTGTTTTGCATAACCTTTTTCCCCTTCTAATTGTTTCAGGAAGTTCTTAATAAATTAGTCGTTCCAAACCTAGTTTTGATCAGGGATCATTATGATTTTTTTGTTCTTAGGAACACAAGGTACAGGAATAATAAACTGTGTTAAGCTTAAAATAAACACAAGAAGGTAACTTTCCCTTTAGTTATAAATCTTAAAATATACCTTAATTAAAACTTTCAACATATTTAAATAACTTAAGTAAAACGCAGTTATATTCCTTCCCTTCACTTTAATTTTTCGAAGCTAGATAAACATTTCGGGTACTATGTACCCATTATCAATAGCTAACTCAGCTAACTCAGTTAGCTATTGATAATGTACCCGAAATGTACACTTCTGTGCAATAAAATTAAGCACACAAAATATGTTATAGTTTAAAACGAACATGATGAGTTTCCTAGTTACGAAAATATATAAATATGCCAATTTCCTTAATGTAAAAATGCTGCGTAATTTAGACAACAATTTAAAAATTCGAATTCTAACTAAAAGAAAAGATAGTATTTCTATTTCGGCTTTGTTGTATTTATTACAAGCGTTTTTTTTAAGTCCTTTGTTTTGGTTTTTTAATATAGGTGTTATTTTCAAGTTATGGTGTTTTATCATTTATTAAAACTGCTGCTAGGCAATTAACACAGACCCGAATTATACAACTAGAATATTGTGAATAATAGTTATGAGACTTGTGCTTAATTTTATTGCACAGAAGTGTACATCTAGCATCGAAAAATAAAAGTGAAGAAAGAAATATGACTGCGTTTGAATTAAGTGACTTAAAATCTCCACGTAACTCTAATAACTAAATTAATATTTAAATAAATAAATGTTTATAAAACGTTTCACGAACGATATTTTGTTCTCTCTAGAAACCATTGAACTAAATAATTAGAGATACCTTTATTCAGTATTTTATAAATGTGTTTTTAACTAAAATATCTAATTTAAAAAAGTGAACAACCCCGATGGTAATGTTTACGTGCAACATTGCGGTCTTTTCTCTGGCCGGCAATTAAAACGTAATTAAATAATCCGGAAAATCGAGGAAATTGCGCTCGCGCTTTCCACCCCTGTAAATTACTCGTGACCGGACACGCCGGTTGCAGATTGCATTTCCGCCATCTGATATTTCCATACATTTCCGAAAGTTCTGATCGTACTTTATAACACGCAATCTCTACCAGGAATGATTACAAAAAATCCAACTCACGAAAATGAAACATTAAATATAATCGCCACCATTTTAAATTATTTTAATAGACTTTGGTCATTTAATAAAAAAATACATTTTTCATTTGTTTATTTGAATCCTTATGATAGTGCCTGTATCAAAAATGTTCATTTCAACCCAGTCTTCGAACCGATTCTAAATGACCTTAATCTCTATCAAGAATGATTAACAAAAAATCACACCACACAAAAATGAAACATTAAGCAAAATCTTCACCTGTTTAAATTGTTTTTTTAGCCTTTTGTCATTTTATAAGAAGATGCAATTTTGATCTATTTAATTTGATCTTTACTATAGTGCCTGTATCAAAGTTATTTATATATGTTTCGAACGCGTAAACGCCATCTAATGCCCCTTAGCTCAAGTAGCATCGTCTTATTCTTGAAATTTATTTATTTCAACCCAGTCTTCGACCCGATTCTAAATGCCTTGTCATAAAAAAATGTAAAATTTAACACAGATATGTAAAAGTGAAGTTTGTACCAGGATTGTTAAAAAACGCCTTTTTTCTGGTTAATTAAAGCAAATAGTTTTTTTTACAAAACGTGTTTTTTTCATTGAAACAGCGTTTAAAACATTAATAATTTAAAACGTGTTTCAAACATGTTTTCAACACGTTTCCAACATGTTTTTAATTGTTAATTAAATAGAATAAACAGTTTTTTCTTTTAAGTATACATATCCCGATAATTACAGCGATTTTTAAATTTGCGGGAATTCGTTGTTTCAAAGTGGTTAATTTAAGGCTTTTAACGAGTGTTTTCCACTCCCAGACTAAGCATGAAGTAAAATTTTGAGTTTAGAAAAGCCTAAGAATTTGGATTGGCCGCGTAGCGAAGCGGAGCGGCCAATCCAAATTCGGCTTTTCTAAACTCGAAATTTTACTTCATGCGCTACGCTTAAAAACACTGATTTACAGTGAAGTTCAAAAAACACACATACAGCAACAGTTATAGGCAACTTAATATACGTTAGAGTTATTGGCTGGCCTTAGATCACTGTTTTAAGCAACTTATTTAGCGCAGAATTTGACTCCTGCTTTATTCACATCTACATATTAGATTGCTAAAGCCGTATTATTTAAACTTTTTGATATTTCAGTGTTTTATACGTGTGGCGCAAGAAGTAAAATTTCGAGTTTAGAAAAGCCTAATTTGGATTGGCCGCTCCGCTTCGCTACGCGGCCAATCCAAATTAGGCTTTTCTAAACTCGAAATTTTACTTCATGCTTAGTCTGGGAGTGGATAACCCTTGTATAAAGATTTAAATGGAAATCTTTTAAAAAAACAACGAATGTCGTAAAATTTACGGTGTATGAATATGTATACCTTAAAAAAATTTCAAATTTAACACAGATATTTAAACGTGACGTTGCTATCAAGTTTGTTAGAAAAACGTTTTTTTTTCTGTTTAATTAAAACAAACAGTTTTTTTACAAAACGTGTTTTTTTCATTGAAACAGCGTTTAAAACATTAATAATTTAAAACGTGTTTCAAACATGTTTTAAACACGTTTCCAACATGTTTTTAATTGTTAATTAAATAGAATAAACAGTTTTTTTTCTTTTAAGTATACATATCCCGATAATTACAGCGATTTTTAAATTTGCGGGAATTCGTTGTTTCAAAGTGGTTATCGTTGTTTCAAAGTGGTTAATTTAAGGCTTTTAACGAGTGTTTTCCACTCCCAGACTAAGCATGAAGTAAAATTTCGAGTTTAGAAAAGCCTAAGAATTTGGATTGGCCGCGTAGCGAAGCGGAGCGGCTAATCCAAATTTGGCTTTTCTAAACTCGAAATTTTACTTCATGCGCTACGCTTAAAAACACTGATTTACAGTGAAGTTCAAAAAACACACATACAGCAACAGTTATAGGCAACTTAATATACGTTAGTTATTGGCTGGCCTTAGATCACTGTTTTAAGCAACTTATTTAGCGCAGAATTTGACTCCTGCTTTATTCACATCTACATATTAGATTGCTAAAGCCGTATTATTTAAACTTTTTGATATTTCAGTGTTTTATACGTGTGGCGCATGAAGTAAAATTTCGAGTTTAGAAAAGCCTAATTTGGATTGGCCGCTCCGCTTCGTTACGCGGCCAATCCAAATTTTCAGGCTTTTCTAAACTCGAAATTTTACTTCATGCTTAGTGTGGGAGTGGAAAACCCTTGTATAAAGATTTAAATGGAAATCTTTTAAAAAAACAACGAATGTCGTAAAATTTACAGTGTATGAATATGTATACCTTAAAAAAATGTCAAATTTAACACAGATATTTAAAAGTGACGTTTCTACCAGGTTTGTTAAAAAACGTTTTTTTTCTGTTTAATTAAAACAAACAGTTTTCTTTACAAAACGTGTTTTTTTTTCATTGAAACAGCGTTTAAAACATTAACAATTTAAAACGTGTTTCAAACATGTTTTAAACACGTTTTCAACATGTTTTTAATTGTTAATTAAATAGAATATACAGGGTATTTTTCTTTTGAGTATACATATCCAGATAATTACAGCGTTTTTTTAATTTGCGGGAATTCGTTGTTTCAAAGTGGTTAATTGAAGGCTTTTAACGAGTGTTTTCCACTCCTAGACTAAGCATGAAGTGAAATTTTGAGTTTAGAAAAGCCTAAGAATTTGGATTGGCTGCGTAGCGAAGCGGAGCGGCCAATCCAAATTAGGCTTTTCTAAACTCGAAATTTTACTTCATGCGCCACGCTTAAAAACACTGATTTACAGTGAAGTTAAAAAAACACACATACAACAATGGTTATAGGCAACCTAATATACGTTAGAGTTATTGGGTTGCCTATAGTCACTGTTTTAAGCAACTTATTTTGAGCAGAATTTGACTTATGCTTTATTCACATTTACATATTAGATTGCTAAAGCCGTATATTTTAAACTTTACGATATTTCAGTGTTTTATACGTGTGGCGCATGAAGTAAAATTTCGAGTTTAGAAAAGCCTGAAAATTTGGATTGGCCGCGTAGCGAAGCGGAGCGGCCAATCCAAATTAGGCTTTTCTAAACTTACATGCTTAGTCTGAGAGTGGAAAACCCTCGTCTAAAAATTCAAATTGAAATCTTTAAAAAAAACAACGAATGTCGTAAAATTTACAGTATATGAATATGTATACCTTAAAAAAATTTCAAATTTAACACAGATATTTAAAAGTGACGTTTCTACCAGGTTTGTTAAAAAAACGTTTTTTTCTGTTTAATTAAAACAAACAGTTTTTTTTACAAAACGTGTTTTTTTCATTGAAACAGCGTTTAAAACATTAACAATTTAAAACGTGTTTCAAACATGTTTTAAACACGTTTTCAACTGTTTTTAATTGTTAATTAAATAGAATATACAGGGTATTTTTCTTTTGAGTATACATATCCAGATAATTACAGCGTTTTTTAAATTTGCGGGAATTCGTTGTTTCAAAGTGGTTAATTTGAGGCTTTTAACGAGTGATTTCCACTCCCAGACTAAGCATGAAGTAAAATTTCGAGTTTAGAAAAGCCTAAGAATTTGGATTGGCCGCGTAGCGAAGCGGAGCGGCCAATCCAAATTAGGCTTTTCTAAACTCGAAATTTTACTTCATGCGTCACGCTTAAAAACACTGATTTCCAGTGAAGTTAAAAAAGAACACACATACAACAATGGTTATAGGCAACCTAATATACGTTAGAGTTATTGGGTTGCCTATAGTCACTGTTTTAAGCAACTTATTTTGAGCAGAATTTGACTTATGCTTTATTCACATTTACATATTAGATTGCTAAAGCCGTATATTTTAAACTTTATGATATTTCAGTGTTTTATACGTGTGGCGCATAAAGTAAAATTTCGAGTTTAGAAAAGCCTAATTTGGATTGGCCGCTCCGCTTCGCTACGCGGCAAATCCAAATTTTCAGGCATTTCTAAACTCGAAATTTTACTTCATGCTTAGTCTGGGAGTGGAAAACCCTCGTTTAAAGATTAAAATTGAAATCTTTTAAAAAAACAACGAATGTCGTAAAATTTACAGTGTATGCATATGTATACCCGAAAGGAATTTTTCTTTTAGGTATTTAAAAATCACATTTATGCACATACAGTTGTGATATTTTATTGTAATTAAATGTTATGATTAATAATGTAATTTGAAAAATCTTCAACAATTTAGCTAAAATTGTTGAAATTCAAATCATCACATCCTTAACGGGAAAAGTGCCATGATGGACACATCACCATTTTTAAAATTGATGTCATTTACGGTGAAACCGGAAGTCCAAATAAGGCTTATGGAAGATCTGTAAACTCGAATTTGTGTTAGGCATAAGCAGACCAAATTTTAAATTGATATCTCACAAAATAAAAAAAAAACTGTGGTGTTTTGTCACATTTTAGCCGTGGCCGAGCGGTTGAGCCGCTGGTTTCCCCAATCGTTCACGGCGGTGATCTGGGTTCGATTCCCAGCCGGGGCGAGTAATTTTTCTAACGAAAAATATTCGTCCCGGAGTCCATGGGTGTGTGTGAATGTGTTGTGACGTCCAAATATATAGTTATAGGTAATTAGCAATAAGTTAAAGAAATAAAACAAATACAAATATAAATAAAATGATGTTGGCTAATGGGCAAGTTCCCAAGGCCAGGCAATAGCCAAACCCAATAAAAAAAAAAAAGTTGGTTTTAGACCACTGTGCGGCCCACAGTTTAAAAAACGCTAACGTAAATACTGTATAGTTGAGGCTGTTAGTGTTTGAAACCTCATAATCTAACTTTAATGAATCACCTAATTTGTTTAGGTTTCAAAATTATATTTTTGTACAACAATTGTTTCACCACACTGTGGCTTCATCAGGTAGATGAATGGTAATACAAGGAGTTTACTATTTAAGACAACTGTAAACTCTCTCTATTACCATTCATCTATCTGATGAAGCCACAGTGTGGTAAAACAACTGTTGTAGTACAATAAATATAATTTTGAAATCTAAACAAATGAAGTGTTTTTTAAAAGTGCTAACGTAAATTATCGACATAATAATGACTCGATTAATTCGGTTATCGTATCTTGATTATTCCCATCACGAATTAAAATATATTTCAAGATTAACACAGTTTAATATTTTTGAACCTTGTGATCCCTGCTTTAAAGATAAAAATCTCAGTGGTCCTTGATATGGAACCTTGAAAAGGGTTAAGAACTACTGAGATAGAGCAACATGAGAAAATATTGTAATAAGACTTGTATAGGAATATCAAAAAATCAAAAACAATATAAGATATCTCAAGAGTATAAAGATAAAACAATTTCATAAGTCGTTACACCCAGCAAAAAGAAATAAAAAAACCAAACACTATCCCTACAGGATTTCAATCGCAACTTTTGGTCGAGTGAAAAAAAAAAACTGTTGGTGTATCCACTCCCAGAGCACGGCTCGGATCCAATAATAATCCACGATATTGCGTGAGAAAATCCAATAATGGCGAACGATAGGGAGGCCCTCGGAGGTGGAAAACAAGTCGCGAGTCAACAAATGATCCACACTAACCTCGTTACGGTGTTTGTGCAACCGAAACTCGGCCGCGAAACTCGAAGCCCCAGAAACGCGCGGCGAGTGCTTTCCTTTTTCGTTTTTCCGCCCTCGTCCCTCTCACGACAACGTAAACATTTTCCGAATTTTCATCTCCGGCTTTCGGCGTTAATTAATTAGGAAGGGGGGGCGGGGCGGGTTAGAGTGGGAGGGGGTGGGTTTTGATAGCGCGACGAGGAAAAATAAAAGGAGGCTTAATTGAATTAATTAGGATGACTGGGATGGAGAAAAGTTGGGAATGGTATGATGGCTTTTTTTCCAGGGTTTTTTTCCTCAAAGTTGCGAGTTTTAACAGTTATTGTAAATGCTCATATCCAATTTATAGCTAGGCAATAGTAATTTATTCATTATTATGTCCATTATGACCATTAATTTATTTTATTTTGACTTGTATATAACTGATATAGCTGTGGCATCAAGAAATTATAATTACTTATGTATCTGACCATTAATTTGTTTTATTTTGACTTTTTTATATCTGATATAACTGTGGCATCAGTAAATTATTATTATTTTCTTCGATTGCACTGAAAAAATCTAAATTTTTAAGCATTTTTAAACTAGAAATTTTACTTTACTTTATAACCAGGAAATAGGAACGTTAAAGGTAAGTCATTTAATCAAAAATATGGAACCAAAATTATAATGATGCAAATATTCTATTTAAAAAATTGTAAAAGTCAAGCAATTGTTAAATCTACCTATCTATTAAAATATAGATAGAGATTTGAAAAATTTTAAGATTAAAATGAACATTTAAAAAGTAATAGTAGGAAAAAAACACAGATTTTTTTTATGTTATTTAAATTTCACCTGCCCCACTGGAGCAATGGAGGCTATGCTAAATCTCACACCTCTGCATCTGCACGTGAAAAGGGAAGCAGCACTAGACGCATTAAGAATAATCCAGACAGACATACCAAAATATGGATACTTTACCGGGCACCTAAAAATCCTCAACACTGTGTGTGAAAGAGCGATATACATGCCCAAAGACTACATGTCAACTGACTACGACTTCGACACAACGATTGAAGTGGCCATCCATAACCGCCATGATGTTGGAGCGAAGGTCAAGCAGTTACAAGGCTCCTCGATAGTTTGGTTCACTGACGGATCCAAAACTGAGAACGGAGTCGGAATCGGTATCACTGGCCCTCGATTCGAGTTATCAAAGGCCTTGGGACGATCCCCATCGATATTTCAGGCAGAAATCGAGGCCCTGAACATATGCGCCCACATATGTTTAGACAGGGGATACAACAAACAGAGGGTTTGCATCTGCTCAGACAGTTGCATTAAAGGCAATAAAATCGCCTACATGCAAGTCTAAATCTGTCTGGGAGTGCAAGCTATCCCTAAAACAGCTGGCTAGGAACAACAGAGTCAAACTGGTCTGGGTTCCGGGACACGCAGGGATCAAAGGCAATGAAATTGCCGACAACCTTGCCAAGGAAGGGTCCAAAACTCCATTTGTCGGACCAGAACCTTACAGTGGAATAACTAAAGTCCGCATCAAGGGAATAATCCGGGAATGGGAAGATGCTGCCAAAAGTGCTCACCTGAGAAACACACCTGGTCTGCGGCAGGCGAAAAGGTTCATCGCCTTCTCTGCCGTAAGAGCCGGACAGTTTCTCAGGTTAAGCAAGGGCAACCTAAGGCTCATAACCGGCCTTCTAACTAGACACTGTCCTCTGAAGTACCACCTCACCAAGATGGGTCAGACAACTGATGCCAACTGCAGGTTCTGCAACGAGGCACAAGAAACAGCAGAGCACCTACTTTGTGAATGCCCTGCCTTGTCCCTTCAAAGAGGGAACTACCTGTCATCGGCCACTTTAAACACCGAGGAATTGGTACACATTAACCCTCAAGTTATAGTAGACTTCATAAGAAGTCTAGACATTGAGGGACTCAAGTAGGTCAGGGATAGTTACAAAAGATCTTTTAGGTCGAGGTAACTTCGAAAGGCCCAGAGGCCATACGACCCACCGACCCCATAACATAACATAACATAAATTTCAGTAAGTTCAACCAAAATTTAATATAGTCTATCCTACAGTAGAAAATATTTATATATCCCAACTGGATTCTACAAAATATCGTATTATAAATTAACAATTGCAAGAAAAAATATATTTGGTTGTAAAAATTGTAAAAAATCTGCAGATTATTTAATCAGTTTAAAAATACTTACAATTCATATCCACGTGTAGAGTAGACGCTAAAGGGGATGTTTTATTGTTGTTCGTAGCTTGACAGGTGAGTTCTGAGTGGACGTCGCGACGCCCTAAGCTCGAAACGCGCAGCTCACTTCGAACATGCGTCGCAGTTCCAGAAGGCAGTGCTATACTTGCATTACTGACCATTAAGTCGTTTTTAAACCACATTACAGTAGGTAAAGGTCGGCCTAGAAAAAACAACAATGAGTTAATAAAAGTATAAGCTTCAAAAGTTTGAGGTTAATTTTTATTAGTTAGGAAGTACTAAAAAACTCGCACGTAGATCAGTTTACTAGTCTACTTGACTATGTTTTACAGTTTTATAGAAAATGTTCCTACTCATCCCGTAAAATATCACTTTCGGAACTTGTTACGTAAATTCCTATTTTATCCATTTTCAGTTTATGTAACATACCATATAATTTTAACCCAGCAATATGTATTAAAATAATTAACGTCTCTTACACGTCATTGTGTGTAAATGGGTTAAGTAAAATTCTTCTTGTTAAAAGAAGTAGAATTTTAATTACATACTAAAAACAAAACATACTTTCACAAGACGATCACTTTTTAACATACCGCATAAAATATTCCGAGTTCCTTTGACGGCACCGCTGAATTGTGTTACACATTGAAAATGGCGCATTTCAAGAACCCGACCTCGCTAAATACATGACATTTCCATCAGGGCCGCGAAAGCAGCACGAGCCCTGGGTTCATTATAAAACGGTGTAATTATTAATGATACCCCCGGAACTTTCCCTGTATTGAATTCAAGCAGCGGAAAACACTCTTTTCCCGATGCAACCCCGCAAACCGCCCCTGACGGAGCGTAAAGTGAAGTTTTTGCAACGGAATCATTTTACAAAGTGCTCCCCACTTTTTTTTTATTTTCGTTTTATTTTCCCAACGATATGACCCTTTCAGCTCGTTCACAGAAGTTGGAATTTATCTTTAATGCGCACGGATTTTTAGAAATGTGTTTTTGTAACTAGGTGTCAGTGTGGGAAAATGCTGCACAGTAAGGAGCAGAGGGAGAAAATTGGGGGCATTTTTATAAAAAGTCAATATTACGACTTGTTTTATTCACTTATTATAAAAATGAATATTTTTGGTAAAAATAAAACATGGCAAAGAAACATAATCATATAAAGAAAACGAAAATTGCAGACGTACCATCGGTGGACATAAAATGTTGGGACAAATCGGAAATTGGATAATGTCAAATATTACCAAATTTATATCGTAATAAATAGCGATTAAATTCCTTTCTTCGCTGTTTTTATTTAAGTAAGATATGTACATTTCGAACACTAAGTGTCATTTATCAATAGTTAATTAAGAAAACTAACAAAAAAACAGCGAAGAAAGGAATTTAACCGCTTTTAATTACTATTATAACAATCTTTACATAACTCACGAATACATATAAATTTATATCGCTTAAGTCAGGTTTTTTAAAGGAAGGTTGTGGAAGTGACAATGTAAATAAAAATAATTATCGAAACACTTTTGTCATTTTCGACATATCAAATGACAATTAACTGACAAGTAAAATACACACTAAATAGTATGTTGTACAATGAGAGTGGATTTGATGGCAAGTTTGTGGCACGACGCCGTCAGCGAGTGCCCCAAATGTCGAGTGAGATATAAGCCATAACCACTCGAGTTTTACAGTCAAATTTTCCTACGACTAGTGAAAGAAACGAAATTAATAGTTAAACATGATTACAATAATTATTTGTTGCACATAAAAACGTAATTAGAGAAAGTACAGTGTAGTGCTTACACACAATACTGTATAAGTTAAAATTTAATTTCATAACTATTAATATTATTTAACATAGCATATAATTCTTAGTATTATGGTTATGGTTCTTGGTAGTACACTATCTATCTACAGCAAAGGAATGCATAAAACTTGATTTTAAGAAAATATATTTTAAAGTTTAAAGAATAAGTATTACCTCTTATTTACCAATACGAGTTTGTCAACGAATAATTGAATTGATCTAAATCCAAGATTTATACTTCAATTTCCAATTTTATAAATTTTGCACTTATATACATACAGGAAGTTTTTCTTTAAAGTATACGTATCACAAATTCAGCTTATTTTCTTTAAATTTTTTGCTATTTGTTCCATTTTTTAAAAGGGTTTAGTTTGAAGCTTTAAACGAGTGTTTTTCACTCCCAGACTAAGTATGAAGTAAAATTTCCAGTTTAGAAAAGCCCCGTGAAAATTGGGCTGTTCTAAACTCGAAATTTTACTTCATGCGCCACGCGATAAAACAATAAAATATTGTGAACTTTATGTATATTTGAACCTCATTTAAAATCAGTGTTTTATACGCGTGGCGCATGAAGTAAAATTTCGAGTTTAGAAAAGCCTAGAAAATTTGTCTCGGGTCGCTGCGCGACCCTCGACAAATTTTCACGGGGCTTTTCTAAACTCGAAATTTTACTTCATGCTTAGTCTGGGAGTGGAAAACACTCGTTTAAAGATTCAAACAGAACTTATTTAAAAAACATCGAATGTTGGAAATGTACAGTTTAGGCATATGTTTACCTAAAAGAAATTATTTTATTATTTTCTTTAAATCCTTAGATACTCGTTGTTTTTTTTAAGAGATCAATTTGAATCTTTAAAGGAGTGTTTTCCACTCCTAGACTAAGTAGACAAATTTTCTGGGCTTTTGTAAACTCGAAATTTTACTTTATGCGCCAAGCGTATAAAACACTAAAATATTGTGAATTTCATATATATTTGAACCTCACTTAAAATCAGTATTTTATACGCGTGGCGCATAAAGTAAAATTTTGAGTTTAGAAAAGCCAAGAAAATTTGTCTCGGGTCGCTCGACAAATTTTTACGGGGCTTTTCTAAACTCGAAATTTTACTTCATGCGCCACGCGTATAAAAAAACTGAATTCAAGTGAGGTTCAAATATATATAAAATTCACAATATTTTAGTGTTTTATACGCGTGGCGCATAAAGTAAAGTGGAATTGGAAAACAACGAATGTCGGAAAATGTCTAGCTTATGCACATGTTTACCTAAAAGAAAAATTCCTTGTATATCCTTTGGCTTACAGGGTTTTCATATGAAAGTTTAATATTTCTCGCGCGATTTTTTAGGCAGGTATTCTTGCTCTGCATCTTTAGCAGAATGTCTTAACTCCAGAGAAGTACACGAATCACTTTTAAACTCACTATCCATAATGTTATTAATTATAAGGACAATTTAATGATATTCTTATGACGGAATCTCTTGACTTGTCTTGTGTACAAAACTTCAATCGGCTCAGTATAAGTTGTTACCGGGGTACGTAAACACACGTAACAAATACATTTTTATATAGTAACAAGAGTGAAAATGATGCCTATATCGTTACACTTTAGTGTACAAGTATGATATGAATTTCATGGTAGGAGTAGGAAAAAACTTTTACGTGTCCCAACATTTCATTTACACCGATGGTACATTTCTATTTAATAAAAAAAAAAACGTATACTGACTGTACATTATAAATGTGGATTATAATTGAAGTGGTTGCTATGGTAAAGATGTCAAACTTGATAACCGACTGATACAGTTAAAAAAAGCCTGAATCACATTAGCGAAATAGTGTGGGTTTCGTAGTTGCAGGATTTTTTTATTAAATAGAACTGTATTCAAAAACTCACCTAATTAATTGAGTCAATGTGGAAATTTAATAGTGACCGACATCACTATTAAATTTCCACATTGAGTCAATTCTTTAGGTGAGTTTTTGAATTTATAACATTATCTCCATAGTTATTGAGAATTTCAAAAAATGTTTCAAATAAAAGATGTAGATTTCATCGAAATACTCGGAATCCATACATTATACTTTTTAGTTATTTAAATCTGATTTGCGTTATTAAGTTTCCTCCAATTGATTTGGAAAGTTTATTTTTCTTTACGGATAAAGGGCATAGAAAATAAATAGTGCTTCATGACTTTAACGTTAAACCGATGTGTAGCAGCAAAAAATGTTTCCATAATATTATTTCAACATTAAGTCAACATTTAGCCATTAAGTTAATGTTCACAAAATATTTGGATACTTGAGTCGTCTATTTCCAAAAAACCCTAAATCCGTTGAGGACAAATGGATTTAGGGGCTTTTGGAAATAGGCGACTAAGTTGTAGAGAAAATAAAAAAAATCAATAAAAGTTGGGGCTTTCATCAAAGTACTTGAAATTTATACATTATACTTTTCAGTGGTTTGAATAGAATTTGGATTTAGGGGCTTTTGGAAATAGGCGACTAAGTTATAGAGAAAATAAAGAAAATCAATAAAAGTTGGGGCTTTCATCGAAGTACTTGAAATTTATACATTATACTTTTCAGTGGTTTGAATAGTATTTGCGTTATTATTATTAACATTAATATTTAACCTATCTATAAAAACATCTGTATTTCCTAATAAATTAGAAATTGCATCGATTTGTTCAATCCCAAAAACGTCACTTAATCAACGGATTTTAACAAACTACCGTCCTATAGCAATACTATCTCACATCGCTAAAATATTCGAGAAAACTCTCTATGATCAAATTTCCACGCCTACTTCCACGCTTCTCCATACCTATCTTCTCAACAGCATGACTTTATTCCAAAACGTTCTACAGTAACTAATTTGACCATTATCACCCATGATATAAGATCCAGCGGGGCAAATTGATGTAATATATACTGATATGTCAAAAGCGTTTGACAGGGTGGACCATCAATTGCTAATATGTAAACTTAGCTACTTTGGTTTTTTGTGACAATTCAACCTCGCTTATAGCATCTTATCCTACAGATCGTGAATCGTATGTCGCAATAAATAATTTTAAATCGAACTCATGAGTATGAGTTCGATTTAAAATTATTTATTGCGACATACGATTCACGATCTGTAGGATAAGATGCTATAAGCGAGGTTGAATTGTCACAAAAACCAAAGTAGCTAAGTTTACATATTAGCAATTGATGGTTCAGGTGTACTCCAAGGCTCGATTATGGGTCTCTTACTTTTCAACCTTTTTATAAATGATCTTTCTTATTTATCAAAGTGTAAACACCTCTTATACGCGGATGACTTAAAGATTTACTCAACAATTGCTAACCCTGCTGACTGTCAACGCTTACAAAATCAACTTGATGTTATCTCGAATTGGTGAAGTATTAATAATCTAATTTGAATAGCAATAAGAGCAAATTTATATCCTTTACCAAAAAATCTAAACCAATCTCATTTAATTATATAGTTAGCAATAATTCTATTGAGCAAGTCACAGTCTTCAAAGATTTAAGGATTTGGATTGATGACAATTTTACATTTAATCCTCACGTTCAAACACATTTTAAGAGTTCCTTCAAAGCATTAGGATGTATACCTCGTAATTCTGCAAATTTTCGAAATCCGAAAGCTTTGAAATCTCTATTTAACTTTTATGTCCGTTCAAAGTTGGAATATGCATCTTTAATTTGGTATCCACAAACTCAACTTCAGATTAACCTAGTAGAAAGTGTTCAACGTAAGTTCCTGAAGTTTTTGCACTTTAAAAATGAGGGACTTTACCCTGACAGAGTCTGTGATCATTCACTATTGCTAGACAAATTTAATGGCGCATCTCTTGAATGCAGACGTCACAGACTAGGCATCACGTTTTTACACAAGCTTCTGCAAGATCGAATTGACAGCCCTGATATTTTACAGCTAGTTGGCTTGCATACTCCAACTATCAATAGTAGATATAAGACCACAGTCAATATGAAGTATAATAGAACTAATTTTGGATTAAACTCGCCTATTAAAGTGATCTGCAATTTATTTAATGATCTTCCACAAACTTGTGACGTATTTTTTTAGCCATTGACATCTTTATTAGAATTTTGTTAGTTAAGAAGTAAAATGTTATTATTTAAGTTTATAGTTTTAATACTTTTTTGCTTATACTAAATTGTCTTGTAATTGAGAATTTGTTTTCTGTTGGGCAATAAACATTATTATTATTACGTTTTCTTCAACTGATTTAGAAACTATATTTTTCTTATAATTGCAAATGAATAGCACATAATGACTTTTACCGTTAAACCGATCTGTAGCAGTTGTTAGAATAGCAATTTTAGACTGGTGTGGTGTGGTGTGTGTGTGGTTTCATAACAGTGTTGCTATTCTAAAATAAGTAATAATAGCTGCAGAATTGTTCGGATGTGGGAGGAAAATGATAATGAGTGCACCAGTGCGGAAAACAAGTGTTTTTCCCGAGAATGAGTTGAAGGATTTGATAGATGGAAATCGAGTCGTTTTGCGGGATACAATGGGGATTGCATAATTTTCAAATTTTCAGTTTCGAGACGGAATCGTTGCGATCACGCTGATGGATTTTATATAATATTTTTCTCCTGACATAATGAATAGCACATACACAAATTTATTTATTATTGATTTAACATAAATCCTTCGGAAATAAGTTGATTTGAAAAATGATGCTAGTTTCTTATAAATAACTTATTTATTATCAATGATGTTAAGTTACAACATTCGTAAAAAGTAGAGCAATTTGAAATTCAACTCAAAATATACTCCTACGATTTTAAATATGTTAACATTGACTTAATTGTTAAATAAATAGAGAGATTCAGAACAGGTGCAAACAAATTTCACATCTTGTTCTGGGGCTCATTTGATAGCAATAGATAACATAAACATAGCGTCCGATTTTTATTATTTACAAAACTATAGCCGATTTAAAGTGTGTGAAATAAAGAATAATTATTTAATACTATTTAACAATTTAAATAAAACACGATAAATAGAAATGTTCAAGCTTTTGTAAACTCGAAATTTTACTTCATACTTAGTCTGGGAGTGGATGACACTCGATTATAGCTTCAAACTGAGCTCATAAAAAAAAGGACGAATATCTGAAGATTTAGTTCAATTTAAAGATTTAAACGAGTGTTTCTACTCCCAGATTAAGGATGAAGTAATCGTATATGCTGTAAATCTTCAGATATTCGTTTTTTTAAGAGTTCCATTTGAAGCTTTGAACGAATATCGTCCACTCCCAGACTAAGCATGAGATAAAATTTCGAGTTTAGAAAAGCCCCGCGTAGAAAATTTGTCGAGGGTCGCGCAGCGACCTGAGACAAATTTTCACGGGCTTTTCTAAACTCGAAATTTTACTTCATGCGTCACGAGTATAAATCACTGAAATATTGTGAAATTAAAAATAAACTGTTGAATCAATAGTAAAAAAATATAACTAAAGCAGGATTCAAAATATACTTTTTAATTTATATAACTTTACATATTCTAATATGTTTCATTAAGTGCCAGATGAGAAATTAATAATTTACCTACAGTTTTTTAATGATTAAGTGTGAAAAAACGTGTTTCTTATGAATGATAATTTATTCACTGTGTTTTATTAGTGTTTTCTCATACAAAAACCAAAAATACGGAACAAAACATAATCTCTCGATGTTTTCAGCGGAGAAAACCCGGGGGCGTTTTCCGAAAATCCGATCTAATCCGATATTCTCCTCCGTCGAATTAATTTCGAGTTTAGAAAAGCCCGTGAAAATTTGTCTCAGGTCGCTGCGCGACCCTCGACAAATTTTCTACGAGGGGCTTTTCTAAACTCGAAATTTTACTTCATGCGTCACGAGTATAAATCACTGAAATATTGTGAAATTAAAAATACACTGTTGAATCAATAGTAAAAAAATATAACTAAAGCAGGATTCAAAATATACTGCTAAATAGGAATATTTTAAACTTCACTTAAAATCAGTGTTTTATACGCGTGGCGCATGAAGTAAAATTTCGAGTTTAGAAAAGCCCTGTGAAAATTCGTCTCGGGTTGCTGCGCGACCCTCGACAAATTTTCTACGCGGGGCTTTTCTAAACTCGAAATTTTACTTCATGCTTAGTCTGGGAGTGGACGACACTCGATTATAGCTTTAAACTAAATTCTTAAAAAAAGAAACAACGAATATCTGGAGGTTTAGTTTAATTTGAAGCTTTAACGAGTGTATCTACTCCCAGATTAAGCATGAAGTAGTATATGCTGTAAATCTTCAGATATTCGTTTTTTTATAAGTTCAATTTAAAGCTTTAAACTAGTGTCGTCCACTCCCAGACTAAGCATGAAGTAAAATTTCGAGTTTAGAAAAGCCCCGCGTAGAAAATTTGTCGAGGGTCGCGCAGCGACCCTCGACAAATTTTCACGGGGCTTTTCTAAACTCGAAATTTTACTTCATGCGCCACGAGTATAACTCACTGAAATATTGTGAAATTATAAATACACTGTTAAATCAGTATTAAAAAAATATTACTAGAGCATGATTAAAAATATTATGCTAAATAAGAATATTTTAAACTTCACTTGAAATCAGTGTTTTATATGTGTGGCGCATGAAGTAAAATTTCGAGTATAGAAAAGCCCGTGAAAATTTGTCTCAGGTCGCTGCGCGACCCTCGACAAATTTTCTACGCGGGGCTTTTCTAAACTCGAAATTTTACTTCATGCGCCACACATATAAAACACTGATTTCAAGTGAAGTTTAAAATATTCTTATTTAGCATAATATTCTAAAATACAACATTCACAGTATTATAAATACCTCGCTTTCTGAAATGGATAGTAGTTAATATAAATATGGCATAAATCAGTAAGTATTTAGTTAAGTCTATTATTTTCTTATTTTTATTGGAAGTTAGGCCGAAACCGATATAAAAGAAAACGTAATTACACTGCGAAATTGAATTGAGATTACGAGTTCCGGGCCGAGAAAAAAAAACTTGACTGAGTTGTGTTAGTTAAATTGAGGTTTCGTCAAATCAATCGAATCTCGGTGTTCGGTAGGAGAGAACAGAAAACTTTCGAACCGGAATCGTCGGGGACTTGAGGGAAGCGAGGGCGAACTCGTCGGACGCAACGGCTGACTGATTAACATCGTTCCTTGTTTTGTTATCCCATTAGTCTCAGAAGTAATCTGGATGCTAAGTTTTCGAATTACGGACGCGAATCGAGCAGTTCTTCGCCCCCTCCAACCCGTAGTCCCCGCGGGAGGGGTGCGCCGGGACCGATTTACTCTTCCATTATCTTTAAGTTTAATCAGTCATTTACGCTTTTAATTCGACGGAGGAGAATATCGGATTAGATCGGATTTTCGGAAAACGCCCCCGGGTTTTCTCCGCTGAAAACATCGAGAGATTATGTTTTGTTCCGTATTTTTGGTTTTTGTATGAGAAAACACTAATTAAACACAGTGAATAAATTATCATTCATAAGAAACACGTTATTTCACACTTAATCATTAAAAAACTGTAGGTAAATTATTAATTTCTTTAATTAATTTCTCATGTGGCACTTAATGAAACATATTAGAATATGTAAAGTTATATAAATTAAAAACAATACCTATTTTCATAAATTATTCATAATAGTAATAGGGAATAATAATTTACCTATATGTGAAGTTATTTAAATTAGAAACACTTGGTATTGTTTCACTAATAAAACTATTTTCCGACTTGTTTCGGTTTGTTAGACCATTTTCCATTTCTTTGAAAATGGTCTGATAAACCGAAACTAGTCGGGATAAAGTTTTAATTTGTGAAACAATACCAAGTGTTTTTAATTTAAATAACTTTACATATAAGTAAATTATTATCCGTATTACTATTATTATTAATTTATGAAAATAGGTTATATAAACATAGGTCCAATTTTTATTATTTAAAAAACTACAGCTGATTTAAATTTTGTACAATAACGAATAAGTATTGATCAAATTCGACAATTTATACATAAGTTATTAATTAAATAAATAAATAAGAAAAACAAATTTAAACTTCACATTTAATCAGTGCCAAACTTCACAATGTTTCAATGTCATACTGTTCATCTCGCGAGTATATTAGTGTTTAGAATACTAATATATTGTGAGAAATGTTCAATCTTTTTTAAACTCGAAATATATGCAATGAATGCCATAAATGCAATTTTCACCTCGCTCGTTGTTTCTTCCTACGTTCCTAACAATATTAAGTTAAGGAAAGTTTAATTTTTAAGAACTATAACCCATTAACGGCCGAGCAATTATAAAGATAACTCTAAAAGTTGATTTTAGGTAAAATTCTGCACTTCTTTTTATGAAATCTATAAATGACTTATTGTGTTTACATACTGTGAATTTTTCTTCTAAATATACATCATTTATATGCTGTAAACGTTTAGGCATTCATCGATTTTATACAAAAACGTGCAGTATGAAGTATAGAACGAGTGATTCCACTCCCAGACTAAGCATGAAGTAAAATTTCGAGTTTAGAAAAGCCTGAAAATTTGGTTTGGTCGCTCCGCGAAGCGGAGCGGCCAAACCAAATTTTCAGGCTTTTCTAAACTCGAAATTTTACTTCATGCGCCACGCGCATAAAACACTGAAATATTGTGAAGTTAGAAATTTACTCACATTTTTTTTAAAGAGTAATATTAGAAATATTTAAATAACAAAATATTTACATTTTTCTTCGTACATTTTCAAATCAGGTCAAATAATATAATATATCAAATTAACTTATTTAGTAATTTAATTACCCAAAAATTAATAATGTTGCGTGTATGCATCAATGGGTCCTAATGGGTTAAATAAGAACCAGGGTTAAGCCTACACGATATAATTAATTTATTAAATTAATATTGTATTCATTAAATATCCAGTATTTATTAAAAGCTTTAAATAAATACTGAATATTTAATTAATACAATATTAAATTAATAAATTAATTCAATCTGTGGTTTCTTAATGGAACCTATATTAATTTTCGTCAAAAAAATCCTCATACACCCACTTGTAATATTACAATATAGAAATTCGATTACGCTGGTGAGCTCTCTTCCTCAGTTGATATTAGATTACGCCGGAAGAGGGCGCATCCGGAATTTAAATTGCCGTCAATTCCCGCTCTAATTCATATTATCCAGATGGCGCCGCTGCAGCGGCGGAAGGAGCGCGTTCGGTGATATCGTAATTTTTCATTCTCTTTTAAGTAGTAAAAAGATAATACGCCAATTTTCATACATTCCCCTTTATTAAGTTCCTCTTTCACGGAGCGGGGCAGAGGAAAAGTTTTATCCGCACTTTACTTAATTTTCTTAATGCGTGCACGGATAAATTTAATTTACACTTCAAACAAGTTTTTTCTTCTTCGCATCTTTTGCCGCAAAAACCGACGGCCGGACTTAAGTGGGACGGTTGGTTAATAAAGGAAGCTGTTTTTAATAGAGCTAGCACGAGGAACGGAAGGCAGTGCCGTTTCATTGTGGATTAAAGTATCTAAATATTTTATTTATTATGATTTAAGACATCTGGAACATAAATAAATTTAAATAAAATATAATTCACAGAATGGAAAACTGTCGTGCGGCTCTTGAGACATTGTAAGTGTTAATTTTGGCCCTAGGAGCAATTTGGTTTGGTCAGCTCTGGGTTGTGTATACTTAAAAAAAAAAACTCCTTGTATTTTGATACAAGATATTTTTTTACAGTTGCATTAAGAACTTGTTTCTTTAAATTACTTCAAATTGTGTTATCAATAAATATAAGTTGAGTTGTTCAGATAATTGCAATTATTGAGAATTATTTTTAGTAGACTTTACAAAATATAATAAAATAAAGTGATTTTATTTCTGCTAACGTTAATTAATTAAGACATAAGTCACTTCCTAAAATTAAACTTCTACAGAGAGTTTTATGTAACACCGAACATTTTCATAACGAGAATTTTTCTTGGATATATCAGTATGCATACGTTGCACATTCTTCGATGCTTGGTTTATTCAAAGAATTTAATTTGAGGCTTTAAGCGAGTGTTTTCCACTCCCAGGCTAAGCATGAAGTAAAATTTCGAGTTTAGAAAAGCCTGAAAATTTGGTTTGGTCGCGTAGCGCGAAGCGCGGAGCGGCCAAACCAAATTTTCAGGCTTTTCTAAACTCGAAATTTTACTTCATGCGCCACAAATACAAAACACTGATTTAATGTAAAGTTTAGCGGTGTGTTTTAAACTTCGTAATATGTCAGTGTTTTCTACCGGTGGCGCATGAAGTAAAATTTCGAGTTTAGAAAAGCCTGAAAATTTGGTTTGGCCGCTCCGCGCTTCGCGCTACGCGACCAAACCAAATTTTCAGGCTTTTCTAAACTCGAAATTTTACTTCATGCTTAGCCTGGGAGTGGAAAACACTCGCTTAAAGCTTTAAATTGGATTCTTTTAATAAACCGAGCATCGGAAAATGTGCAACGTATGCATATGAATACTTCAAAGAAAAATTCTCGTTATGAAAATGTTCGGTGTTACATAAAACTCTCTGTATAAATATCAAACAAGATTTTAGAGCTGAGACTAAGTTTTTAATTATTATTATTATAAGACTTATTCATTTTGTTCACATCTGACTCTCTGTATAAATATCAAACAGTGTGGACAATATTTTAGAGCTGAGACTAAGTTCTTAATTATTATTATTATACGACTTATTCATTTTGTTCACATCTGCCAAAATGAATAAGTTGTATAATGTATAATGTTGTTAAAGTTTTATGGTAAATATCCTCTCTTCTTAACTCTTCATAACACGCTCCAGTTGGTTCACCATTCACATTATTGCGTTAACAGTTTTACGCTAAAAATTAAAAATAGAAAAACCTACGTTGCTTTTATCACATAGTTTCCACTGACACTATCTGCACTGAAATTACGAAAACAAAAAAAAAACACTTTGACTGAAACTGCAGGGTGAATGTGAATACAATCCACTGATAAGGGTTAAAGCTAGTGTGCATGTAATGCACAGGTAATTCATCATGCGCAGCCCGGGCGTTATTTATACCCGTACAGGTATACGCATATGAATACAAATCCCCGTGAAATATGGCACTGGCCGTCTCTGGAAAAGGGTTTAATAATTATCTCCTTTTCAGGAAGAGGAGCGCACGTGGCGCCAAAAGGGGGAGAGAAAACGTGAAAGACCTCTCCGAATATATATAGTTATACAGCTGGAAAGTTTGAATATTTCCAGCTGTTGCTGTTCCAGGGGAAGTTAAGCCCCGGCTGAGAGATCAGGCTCTTGTCACGAACGCTTTAACCTGAATGCCCGCCTTTTAATATGTGTCATATTAAATATATAACCTTTCACGTCCGTAAATTATCATTCAATTTTACAACGGCGGATGTTAATCCATTTAAATCTGACTGAAGGAAACAATGCATCTATTCAGCACACATAATGTTCTTCATCCTGTTAATATATCCACTAAATGTATCCACTTTTAAAACAATGGGATAATAATAAATTTACCAACATACAAACAAGTTCAAACGATTGCGTCTAAATAAATATTTATGTGCAAAACAGGTCTAAACTACTTCTGATCAGGAGGGGTTTATTTGAAATTGTTCGTGCACGCAATTATGCACTTGCGAATGACTTTTCAATAATAGGTTTGTTTGAAAAGATTCGCATATGCAAACTTTAATTCGTATGCGCAAATTTAACTGTTTTTTTGCGATTACCCAAACACCACTCGCAAATTGGCAGTGACTGTCAGATTCTCATTTACCTTGTGCATTTTAAGAATGATATTCTAAAATTTTGTCCAAATTGAAGCAGTTTTAAGCAGAATTGACAAAAGATCAAATGTAATGGTTAAAACACGAATTAATTAATTTTTAAAATGTTGACAAAATGTTAGATGCTTAAAACGTCGGAGTACTAATTTATGCAGAGGGCAGTGTGTAAAAATACGAAAGCAATATGTTATTTTACATACAGGGTGGCGGGAAAGTCCCGCCGAGTACTTTTTATTTTTGATTTAGTAGGTAGACAGTCCCTAGTTAACTACCTAGGGGTTTATTTGTTTTGAAAGCTGTGCCGTCTTAGTCGAATTTTCAGTTGAGTTTTTGAATTTATTTTTTGATTTTGTGAACTACAATGTGAAATATGGGCAAATATTTACTGCAATAGAGATTAGAGATGTTGGAGATATGGTATAGTGAGAAATAGAATAATAGTGCTACTGCAAGAATTTATAATCAACTCCATAAGTCAAGAAAGCATTTCGATCAAAGGATTATCGGTTTAGATGCGATCAAACATACTGGAGGAGGCGTGGAATGGCCTCCTTATTCACCAGACTTAAATCCTTTAGATTTTAATTTATGGGGATTTTTGAAGGATAAAATATTCAAAACACCTCCAACAACATTGACTCAGCTAAAGAAAGCAATTTCAAGTGAAATGACTGCGATTCAACCTAAAACATTGGTAAAAGTTATTCAAGAGTTCGAAAATCGTCTATTACACGTAGTGGCTACGTCTGGTTCCCACTCTGAACACTTATTTAGTTGAATTTTTATCTCTTTAACTGTATGCAATCAAAAAATTTCCAATAAATTCTTTTCTAAACCTTGGCGCCTTTTTTCGCCCACCCCTATGCTATTTTCTTCAATTTTTTTTCGCACTCCATGAAATGATTCAAATTTTTAGTTCGGATTACCAGATATTGTTTTTTTTTGTTTTTTGTATTTTTTGTTTTTGGGCTTTACGTCATCTATTTCCGCTGCTATGGCCTATCATGACGCCGGAGATTAAGTCTACAGCTATCCGGGAATTTTGCCGAACCCGGTGGGAGTTCCAACCCACCGGTAGGGATCTTTAACGTGCACGCAACATCCAGGCAGTACACGGGTCCTACATGCATTTAACGTCATATCCGAGAAGACGGAGTGTTTGGCATTTTTATCCTAACCTATATAAATGCAGACAACTTGTTAGGCCGGTATTTGAACCCCGGCCCGTACCAGATATTATTATTATTTTTTGTAAAATGACTATTATTTTTTAGGATCAGTAAACTTAAATTTTAAGGCCTACAAATAATGTTGTATTTTTTATTCCTCAAAATTTGTATGGATCGTTTATTATTAAAATAATTAAAATCATCAATTTTTATAGAAATTGACGAAAATCTTGAAAATTCATAAAAATCGTCAAGATTTCGAATATGGACGGGAATCTTTGAAATTCACGAAAAGCGTCAAGACTTTAAAAGTAATGGAAACTTTGAAAAATCACAATTTTATCTTTTAAATAAGCGTAATCTTAAATAAAAATAATAATAAATAACAATAATAATAAATAATAAAGATGTTGAAAATTAACAAACGTCTTGGAAATTCATGAAAAGTGCCAACATTTTTTAAGATCAACGGAAATCTTGAAAGTTCAGGAAACATTCAAGGTTTTTAAAAGTAAACAAGGACTTGGAAATTCGCGAAAAATGGTCAAGATTTTGAAAATTAATGAAAATCTTGGAAATTTTCCGAAACTGCCGATATTTTAGAAGTTAATGAAAGTTTAGGAAATTCTGCAAAATTGCCAAGATTTTTAAATATGAGGAACATTTTAAAAATTCGTAAAATGTATTAACATTTTAAAAGTTAACAAATATCTATGAAATTTATTAACCCCGTCAACATTTTTAAAATCAACGAAAATATCGGAGTTTCACAAGCATCGAGATATTGAAATTTAATTGAATCCTGAAAATTTATAAAAATCAAAATGTACATCTAACGATACAAATAAAAAGTGAAGTAAGGAATAACAGTCTATTTAGTGCAATAATCACTTCACGTAAAGTCAAAAACATACAGTTTTAAAAATCAATGATAGGTCATGAAAAGTTTCACGTTTTTAAAATCAACGAAAGTTTAAGAGATTCAGAAAAAATGTTTCGCATTTGTAAAATTAAATGGGAGTTTTAGAAATTCCCGAAAGTGGTTGATTATAAAAAAAACAATTGAAAAATGCACGATAAGTTTCGAAAAAGCCGAAATTCACGAACACCATCAGATTTTTAAAAATAAAAGAAAATTGTCAATATTTTTAAAATCAGACACCTTGAAATAAATATGATTGGAGTCTAAAATTTTGAAAGTTAACGACCATTTTGTAAATTCACGAAAACTTCCCAGATTTTAAAAATTGACTAAATACCAAAATCTGTGGAAAAATCGTCCATATGTCAAAATCGCTGAATGTCAAATATGACATACTGATTGTAAAAACTGTTGAAAATGCCAACATTGTTGAAAATGTAAAAGTGATGAAATGTCAAGAAAAAATATTGAAATGTGCAAGAATATAAGAAAAATCAACAAAATTGTCGAAAACGTCAAATAGTTGAAATTAGCCAAAATTTGTGAAAAATGTTAGAAAGTCATAAAATGTTGAAATCTGAGAAATTTGTGAAAAAGACGAATTGATGGTATGCCATGGAATAATAGAATTCGCAAACATTTCGAAATGAAAAGTGATGAAATTATTAATTGAGAATTCTTAATAATGTTAAACTTTAGAATAAATCCGTGTTTTTATGCGCGTGGCGCATAAAGTAAAATTTCGAGTTGAGAAAAGCCCAAATTTGGATTTGGACGCTAGGGCGTCATAATCCAAATTTTTCGGGCTTTTCTCAACTCGAAATTTTACTTCATGCTTAGTCTGGGAATGGCAGACACTCGTTTGGTAGTTTGAAAATGTTAATGAATTTTGAAGATTTGAGTTAATTATCCAAGTTTTCACGATTTTTTTATAAATTTCTAAAGGTTTTAGTAATTTTTACCGCTTATCGTAAATTTCGAAGATATCGTTTATTTTTAATAATTCTGACGGTTTTTATGAATTTCCTAAATTTTCGTTGATTTAAAAAGTTTCGAAACTTTTTATAATTTTTTAACTCAATATAATAGCAGACTATTTATGATTTTCAACTTTTTATTTAACTCACTACAATTGTTTCGCTACACTGTAGCTTCTTCAGGTGAAGAAATATAAGTATTATATTCCTTCACCTGAAGAAGCCACAGTGTAGCGAAACAATTGTAGTGATTTCTGTTAATTTTCTAAAATCTAACGTTTTTTCGGAATTTCTTAAAATGTCGGTAATGTTCAATGGATTTTTCTTGATTTTTTAAATCTTGGCGGTTTTCGTAAATTCTCTTAATGTTCGTTAAATTTAAACATTTTGATACTTTTCATGAATTTTCAATGTTTATTTTTTTTCATGAATTTTCGCCTTTTTTTTAAAAAACCGAATAGTTTTCGTAAATTTCCTAAATGTTCGTTACATTTAAAAATCTTGATGGTTTTAAATAAGTGTTTTCCACTCCCAGACTAAGCATGAAGTAAAATTTCGAGTATATTAAGTAAAATTTCTAAACTCGAAATATTACTTCATGCGCCACGCGTATAAAACACTCATTTAAAGTAAAGTTCAAAATATACTGCTTATGTCTACTTGAGCTTGATATGTATCGTATGTTCAATAAAATAAAACCTCTAGAGTGCCATGATTTAATCGCTTTTTAAATTTAGGTTGGCTACGCGCTTTAAGAATTAACATATAAGGCCGGTCGTCCACTGGAAGCGACAACACGCGGCTACGCGCTCACGCGATCCAAGCGGCAACATGCGTATACGCGCGACAGATCCCGACGTGTGTAAATCCAATATATCTCGTCCACTGCAAGCGTGCGCGGACATCGGATTCTCGCGTGTAGCCGCTACTCTTGCAGCCGCCCGTTGCCGCTCGTAGCGCGTGAGCGCGTAGCCGCGTGTTGTCGCTTCCAGTGGACGACCGGCCTAAAGCGTCAGACATTATAATTTTAATGTATAATCTTAGAGGTGCCAACCTAGAATATTTTCCATGGCACTCTAGAGATTTTTTTTACTGAACATAGGATACTTTACTTTTATTTATTTTAAACCCTCCTCAAGATTCAACAATCCATCAGCCAGCCTTTAGCCACACTTTTGGGCCTCCTCTAAGAAACAAAAAAATAGATTCTATTTTCTTAAGTTGACGATTTTCAATAATGGTTAACAGAGTATTCTTTAGCTTTATATTTGAATTACCACAATATATGAAGCATTTTATATAGTATTATTTATACAAACAATGACAATCAACTGACAAATACAAATTAACTGATTATCGAAACTATGGAAATGCATTACATTTCCCAGCAAATTTGCGATGTTGCCATATCTACCCTTCGCATCTTTTGCATGTGATCATTACAATATTCATGTGATTTAAAATAAACCACCCACCGCAATTTATCAATTCGTGTGCGAATTTTAGCATTTGCAAATTTTTGCATGCGCATTTTTGTGAGTGATTTTAAATAAACCCCTCCCAGGCCTGTTAAAAAAAATTGTTTTTAAAAATAGTATCAAAATGCAGATTGCTTAATATATAAAATTATAGGTAAAGGTTTACCAAAGCGGAGATTCTCGAACGTAGACATAGAAGAGAACAAGAATGCGATTTTTTATATTTAGGTTATGATTTTTACTGTTAATTAACAATAATAATATGCTGAATAACTTTCTGATTTTCAAAAAAGTGTGTTTATTTTCACAATTGTTTCGCAAATTTATTGCTTCTTCAGGTGAAAGTTTCTGTAGTTATTCAGAATTTTATTTATACAAAGTAAATATGGATTTTCAACACCTCAACGCCTTATCAATCAACCTAATAATAATATTGTCAACATAATTTTCCTTTGTTTCTGTATAAACAAATACACCAAAAACTTGTAGTAAATCCAAATTATCCAATTATTTAGATTTACTGTTATATTTAAAAATTGTCTTATGATCTTAGTCTGGTCTTAATATTACTAATTAACTTATGCCACGTTCAAGAATTATTGTATTTAAGTGTTTCAACCTTCAGGTGAAAGAAAATAATAAATTAGAGCATTATTGTGAATCAATATTTTACTTAATCATAGTTTCATTTATACGCAAATTACCGATATAAATATCTAAAATGATTTCAATAAATGTACAGCTTATTAAAATTGAATTTGTGTTCAGTATTCCGGCACCAGGTACCCACAGACGCGTTTCGGACATCAAGGTCCTCTTCAGTGTGGTCCCGACCCAGTGCTGAGGAATACTGAACATTTCTGACTATTTCAAGCCAATATGTGAAAACTAATAATGATTTCGATAGCTAACGCCATCTAATGCTTCATAGTGGCATCGTCAGTGACACGAATGAACAAAGTGCATATACAGGTCACTGTTTCGTCCACGAGCGAGCAGAACTACAGCTTATTGTTGAAAGAAATTTAAATTATTTTCATCATTGTAGTTTGCAATACTATCTGGGAAAATAATATTAATTACATATTTAGTAATGCCAAATTTGACTTTGCTGAACAATATTTTCAATTTGGCACAATAATGTTTGCACATCCTGTGCACACAGAGGGGATATTATTATCACAAAAATGAAAAAAATAAAATCGCGTGCTGCATAAACATGGACGCAATTTTGTTATTTTCTATCAAACTGTAATCATCCGTAATGCGATGCATGCGAATATGAAATTGTAGCTTGTGTTATTTATTGATTTATCACTACATGAAAGTGAAGGACCACTATAAATATTTGTAATTACGAGTCTGAACGAGGGAGAATGAAAATAAATACTCCATAATTTACATTTCATATTTGTAAATGTGGAGCAAATTGTGTCACGTGTACAGACACACACACGGTTGCGTCGAATGCTATTGACAGCGGAAATAACAAACGCAATTACGATACGTTACGTTCAACCATTTGGCTTGATGTTACGTTATGATTCATTAATGTGAATACAATTTTGAATAATCAAGCTCTTTAAGTAAAAGTACATCATTAATCCAATTATGTAATAGATAAAGAGTGTTCAAAAATAAATGATGCAGTTGGCAGCATCGAAGTATCTTTGTACGTGACGACCAAGGTACGTCGATGGGCGCAACACATATGAACATATATGTGTTACAAGGTATGACAGAATTTAATCTTTCCATGTTTTCTCCTATCCCTTTCCCGCAGGCCCTAGTTCCTGCGAAAGAGAACAGTGACGTTGAATTTGGTTACGTTTTTGAGTTTATCATAACCTCTCTTTCCAACTTCGCTGTACTTTCATAGAGATTTTTTAATATTTTATTTTAAAAATAAGTGTTATTAAAATAAGACTTTGTGTTAGTGTTAAGTGTAATTAAAATAATAGTTTGTGTTCAGTGTAAATAAATTTAAAAAAATATTTTGACGTTGATTGGGTTATAATAAAAACATATTCG
Organism: Philonthus cognatus; assembly: GCA_932526585.2. Taxonomy (NCBI): domain Eukaryota; kingdom Metazoa; phylum Arthropoda; class Insecta; order Coleoptera; family Staphylinidae; genus Philonthus; species Philonthus cognatus. The sequence goes on along the minus strand of OW052247.1, from coordinate 46,815,143 downwards.
AAAAGAAGATTATTTATGAAAATTAATTATTTAAACTACTAATATTACGTTTTTAAAAATAACAAAGATTATAAGAGCAAAATCTCTTGAATAAAATAAAATGCAAAGAGGAGAAAATTTAATAGACTGTAAATAAATAAAATTATTAACATGCTTCAAACATTAATTTCCCCTTTTCGTACCTTCCAGAAATATATATTTACATTATACAGGGCGTTTTTCTTTAATGTATACGTATTCCAAATTCAGCCTATTATCTGTAAATCGTTAGATATTCCCTTTTTTTTTTAAGTTAAATTTGAAGCTTTAAACAAGTGTTTTCCACTCCCAGACTAAACATGAAGTAAAATTTCGAGGTTAGAAAAGCCCAGTGAAAATTTGTCGAGGGTTGCGCAGCGACCCGATACAAATTTTCTGGGCTTTTCTAAACTCGAAATTTTACTTCATGCGCCACGCGTACGAAACAAAAATATTGTGAATTTATGTATATTTAAACCTCACTTGAAATCAGTGTTTTATACGCGTGGCGCATGAAGTAAAATTTCGAGTTTAGAAAAGCCCAGAAAATTTGTCTCGGGTCGCTGCGCGACCCTCGACAAATTTTCACGGGGCTTTTCTAAACTCGAAATTTTACTTCATGCTTAGTCTGGAATTGGAAAACACTCGTTTAAAGCTTTAAATTGAACTCTTTTAAAAAACAACGAATGTCAGAAAATTTACAGCTTGTGCATGTTTACCTAAAGTTTACTATGAAGTAACCACATTTAAATTCAGTGCGCATTTTCCCTCCTAGACTAAGCATGGAGTAAAATTTCGAGTGTAGAAAAGCCCTGTGAAAATCTCTTAGATAAAATAATATGCAAAGAAGAGAAAATTAAAATTAAATTAAAAAATTAATTAAATTGTAAGTTTTTTTTTAAAGTATGCGTATTCCAAATTCAGCCAATTTTCTGTAAATCTTTAGATATTCCCAGGTTTTTTTAAAGTTTAATTTGAAGCTTTAAACAAGTGTTTTCCACTCCCAGACTAAGCATGAAGTAAAATTTCGAGTTTAGAAAAGCCCTGTGAAAATTTGTCAAGGGTCGCGCAGCGACCCGAGACAAATTTTCTGGGCTTTTCTAAACTCGAAATTTTACTTCATGCGCCACGCGTATAAAACACTAAAATATTGTGAAATTTATGTACATTCGAACTTGGCTTAAAATCTGTGTTTTATACGCGTGGCGCATGAAGTAAAATTTCGAGTTTAGAAAAGCCCAGAAAATTTGTCTCGGGTCGCTGCGCGACCCTCGACAAATTTTCACGGGGCTTTTCTAAACTCGAAATTTTACTTCATGCTTAGTCTGGGAGTGGAAAACACTCGTTTAAAGCTTCAAATTGAACTCTTTTGAAAAACAACGAATGTCAGAAAATTTACAGCTTATGCATGTTTACCTAAAGTTTACTATGAAGTAACCACATTTAAATTCAGTGCGCATTTTCTCTCCCAGACTAAGCATAGAGTAAAATTTCGAGTTTAGAAAAGCCCTGTGAAAATCTCTTAGATAAAATAATATGCAAAGAAGAGAAAATTTAAATTAAGTTAAAAAATTAATTAAATTGTAAGTTTTTCTTTAATGTAGACGTATTCCAAATTCAGCCTATTTTCTGTAAATCTTTAGATATTCCCTGTTAATAATAATAATAATTCTTTATTTTAAAGTTCACCAGATACATGTAATAAAATATATACAAATACAGATTATGTGTAATATAGTCAGCCGATGTACATGATAAGAACTTAAAATAGTATCAGAGGTATAGTAAGGTAATCATAATATTTTGAGTAAATCATAGGCAAAAGATATCTAATTGTTTAAGAAAATCATGACGGTATATGGTTCCAGATCACATAAGTATTTAAATAGCTGTTTTTTTAGCTGTTTTAAAGATTGGGATTCCTTGATAAATAGTGGCATTCTGTTCCAAATTTTAATGAAAGCGTAGAGTACACTCTTTTCATATACCGCAAGCCTGTGCTTAGGGATTACATATATATTTTTTTGTCTTGTACAGTAGTTGTTTTTCATCTTAAAGTCAATAAAGTAATTATCGTGTTTTAGCAGAAATATGACACATTTGTATATGTACAAAGCAGGGACCGTTAGCAACCGTTCACGTTTAAAAACGTCTCTGCACGATTCGTTGAATTGCATCTTTTTTAAAATTCGAATGGCACACTTTTGCAGAAGAAACACTTTTTGTAGGTTTGCATTAATTCCTCCCCAGAAAATGATTCCATATTGTAGTACCGTATATATATTGCTGTAATAAAAAGTTTTACAAATGTCAGAGTTAGTACATTTACGCAGAATTCGTAATCCATATATGCTTTTCGCTAATCTATTGCATGTAGTCGTCGTATGTTCTTTAAAATTTAGCCTGTTATCTATTGTTATACCTAGTAATTTTGATTGATTTTTTAATTTGTATTGAGTGCCGTCAATCGTAAGGTATTCTTCACTAGCACTATTGCTAAATAAAATAATGTTTGTTTTACTTTCATTTAGCACTAATTTGTTGCCCTCTAGCCAGACTTTAATAAGTTTTTTTGTATGACTACTAAGATCAGTTAATTCCATAATTGTGTTTGCTTTTATTATGACATTAGTGTCATCGGCATAACTGGTGATTTCGCTGTTATCCATATTACTTACTGCATTTCCAAGGTCGTTAACGAAAATTATAAATAATAGTGGTCCCAATGTGCTTCCCTGAGGAACCCCAACATTCATTAGAGATTTCGTAGATAGGTGTTTTTCCCCGTTCTTACCAACTACTTTTGTCGAATGAGTTCTATTGTATAGGTATGATGTGAACAATTGAACTACTTTACCTCTTATGCCGTATTTTTCCAGTTTAGAAATTAATAACTGATGATCTATGCAGTCAAATGCCTTCGTGAGGTCAATCATTATAGCACAAGTGACTTGTTTATTTTCTAAGGCTGTTAGAATTTCATTAATTATTTTAAATATAGCTGTTTCAGTGTTTTTTCCTTCAACAAATCCATGTTGGATACTATGGAAATGATTGTGTTTTGCAAAGAACTCAATAAGCCGAACAGCTAAAAGTTTTTCAATAATTTTTGCCCATGAGGATATTATGTTAATAGGCCGATAGTTTTTGATGTTTTCGCCATCATTTTTTTTAAATATTGGTGTTATCTCTGAATGTTTGAGGTTCTCAGGGAAGACGCCCGTTTCAAAGCAAGAATTGATCAGGCAGCACAATGGCTTCGCAACAATATCCATTCAGCTTTTTATAATTATTATTGACATTTCATCATAACCGGCACTGGACCTGTTACCAAACCGATGCACAATCCCTACCAACTCACGCTCTGTCACTGGATATAGGAACATTGAGTGCGGATTAAATTATATATTTTCAATACTCGTATTGATTTTTGTTTTCGTTGTCAGTTTATCTGCTATTGTATTAAAAAAATTATTGAATTTATTTGCAAGTGATATATAATTACTACTTGTGGGTAAACGGTTATATTTTTGCCTCGATATATTTTCTGAAATTATATTCCATGAGACCTTCGATTTGTTTTTTTAAGTTTAATTTGAAGCTTTAAACAAGTGTTTTCCACTCCCAGACTAAGCATGAAGTAAAATTTCGAGTTTAGAAAAGCCCTGTGAAAATTTGTCGAGGGTCGCGCAGCGACCCGAGACAAATTTTCTGGGCTTTTCTAAACTCGAAATTTTACTTCATGCGCCACGCGTATAAAACACTACAATATTGTGAAATTTATGTACATTCGAACTTCGCTTAAAATCTGTGTTTTATACGCGTGGCGCATGAAGTAAAATTTCGAGTTTAGAAAAGCCCCGTGAAAATTTGTCTCGGGTCGCTGCGCGACCCTCGACAAATTTTCACGGGGCTTTTCGAAACTCGAAATTTTACTTCATGCTTAGTCTGGGATTGAAAAACACTTGTTTAAAGCTGCAAATTGAACTCTTTTAAAAAACAACGAATGTCAGAAAATTTACAGCTTATGCATGTTTATCTAAAGTTTACTATGAAGTAACCACATTTAAGTTCAGCGCGCATATTCACTCCCAGACTAAGCATCGAGTTAAATTTCGAGTTTAGAAAAGCCCTGTGAAAATTTCTTAAATAAACTAATATGCAAAGAAGAAAAAATTAAAATTAAATTAAAAAATTAATTAAATCGTAAGTTTTTCTTTAAAGTATACGTATTCCAAATTCAGCCAATTTTCTGCAAATCTTTAGATATTTCCTGCTTTTTTTTAAGTTTAATTTGAAGCTTTAAACAAGTGTTTTCCACTCCCAGACTAAGCATGAAGTAAAATTTCGAGTTTAGAAAAGCCCTGTGAAAATTTGTCGAGGGTCGCGCAGCGACCCGAGACAAATTTTCTGGGCTTTTCTAAACTCGAAATTTTACTTCATGCGCCACGCGCATAAAACACTAAAATATTGTGAAATTTATGTACATTCAAACTTCGCTTAAAATCTATGTTTTATACGCGTGGCCCATGAAGTAAAATTTCGAGTTTAGAAAAGTAGTGGAAATCACTCGTTTTAAGCTTCAGATTGAACTCTTTTGAAAAACAACGAATGTCAGAAAATTTAAAGCTTATGATAGTTTACCTAAGTTTACTATGAAGTAACCACATTTAAATTCAGCGCGCATTTGTGACGTAGGCGATCTCTACCGCCACTCCAAAATCTTCGATTCTGTCGATCCTACTTATCGTATACTTGACCGTCCTTGGACAAAGTAATTATTGTATGTCATTTTTGACAGATTAAGGTGGGGCATTACAAATTTGATTAGTTGTAATCATAAGGCTAATTTTCGCAAAACAAAAACGCTAAATTGACATATTAAGGATATTGTAAGGTGAACCTATTAGAATTTTAAGGATAGTTTAAGAAACAATAAATATTTTAACTTAAATTTTGCATAGATTTGTAATAAAATAATTTCAAGGAAATAACGGATTTTTTTATTATAATAATTGTTATTAACAAAATAAAAACAATTAATTTGAAAAAGCAACAAAACGAAATACGTTTTCCTTCGCGGACCAAACCAAACTTTTCAGGCTTTTCTAAACTCGAAATTTCATTTCATGCTTAGCCAGGGAGTGGAAAACACTCGTTTAAAGCTTTAAGTTGAACTTTTTAAAAAACTACGAACACAAACATACTTAAGAGTAAACCACCCTGTATGAATCAACTTTTTAACGATCATTCAAATATTTAATTGATGAGGCGGATACATGATGAAACTCCATAATACTATTTGAAATAAAACAACGCAGTTGGGAGGGTTTCACTTTTATTGTTGAACACTGCAATATGTTTCACCACAGAGTGGCTTCATCAGGTAGATGAAATAATATTTCATCTGCCTGATGAAGCCACTGTGTGGTGAAACATGTTGCAGTGTTCAACAATAAAAGTGAAACCCTCCCAACTGCGTTGTTTTATTTCAAATAGATCATTCAAATATTTGTGTGAATGATAATAATTATTGTGTACTCATTTTTATAATTATTGAGGAACAATAAAAAATTGATAGAAAAGTGTGTTTCTTTAAAATAATGGTTATTGTCTCTCTTGTGCACTTCAATGTTCATTTAAATGATTATTTAAATTATCATTCAAATCATCATTCGAATTATGTTTCAAATGTTAGTCGAATCACCATTCGAATCGAATACTTGCAAGAAAAATTCGCTGTATTTATTTCTATGAGTAATGTTACAATATTTCTGTACAATATTGTACTTTTTTGCACTTGAATAAAATAATATAGTTTTAATGAAAAATACAGCTAGAACTACGTGTTCCGCCCTTTCAACGCAATCTCGGTAAAATACATCCGACGAGCATTCCAGCAAAATCCGCACTTTTTCCCCAGGCCTCACCCTCGAAATTAAAACTATATCTTATCCGGTTATCGAACACTCCTCGTTCCATCCCCTCCTTTTTCCCCTCGCCATTCCGAGACCTTCAAAACGATCCCATTGTTGACAGATAAGTCTGTTCTCTCTCAAATTGAGCCAACTTGTCATCGGGTGTTCCGGAAGACAGTCACGGATGCTCCCCGCGCGAAATAACATTTGGATAACAAATTCAATTACAATCAATTCCGCCTGCACATCCAGTCGGATCCCTTGGCCGCCCACAGAATTCAGTCGATCCCTTTTAGCGTTATTAACACAACCGGGCTCCATCGATCCGGAGGGCTGCTAATCGCGAATGAAAATAACTAGTGAGAGGGTTGGAAAAAAGAACGGGGTGCAAATGGTCAAGGGCTATTTGTTGGTAATTAGATGAACGTTATGGGGTGAACTGTTTGTTCTGCAATTATCTTGAAAGGGGGGAGATTTACTGATACTAATTAGATCAGTACTTTTTTTCCAATACAACGTTCATTGTATATTTTTTTCCTGATATATTTCATAGCGTGTGTCCCTTTTGCAGGCGCACCAGAAGAAACTTCTATGTAAATTTTTTAATTTGAAATTCTGTCTATTATTGAATTTAAATGGACAGAATTAAAACAAAATCTTATTGATTAACGATATTTGTTTGTTCGCTTTTTAGTAAGTTTTAATCGAATTATCGCATAAAAATAATAAAGAAAAATGATAAAAAAAAATTATCAAAATAATTGTTGCTTTGAAAAGTCAGTACTCGTACGTGACACTAAAAATTTCACACATTCATTATTTGTGCTGATATGAATTAACTTAAAAGATACACTTCACCTAAACAGAATAAGACTCCGCTTAGGTTTTCTCATTTATTTTGTATAAAACTTTAAAGCCGTGTCCAGGCATACTACAATTAACTGTATTGTTTCGAGTTTACGTGAAGTGATTAATCACAAATAGAAAGACTGTTATTCCTTACTTCACTTTTTATTTTTATGTTAGATGTACATTTCGAGACACAAGGTGCTCATTATCAATAACAAACTGTTATTGTTTCAATGGATTTATAACAATAATATTATTATTTTGAAACTTTGAAAGGGTTAGTCAATGCTATTCATTATTGATACAATATTGATATGTATTGAATATCTATATTGAATAGTGCCATTGTTACAATATTGTACATACAGGGAGTTTTTCTTTTAAGTATACATACCCTATTTACGGCGTATAGAGGGTGTACGTATTTCAACAGAATGTATGGGAATCTCGGTTATTTGAAGAGATAGAAAGTCGGTTAAATTGGGGCAAACTTGCGTAATTTAGGGCCTAATAATAATCTAAGAATAAATTTGAAATATCTTCTTCCGTTTTTGAGATATTGTCAAAAATTATTTGAAATATTGTTTTTATTTGTTTATTCAAAAACTATTGAATCCAGCCATTTACAACTTTGACATGATACAGGCACTTTTTACCGACAAATCTATTAACATATTTTATTTTAAGATAACTATAACATTTACGCAGGGACCGTAGTTTACTTTTGTTTTTCTTAAGGGCGCCATTTTGGACTCATATTTTTTTGAAAAGTATTTTTTTCGGAATTCAACGATGTATCACACTTATAGTTTATTGTATATTTTATATGTAAAATTTTAATCTTTTGTTTGTTGTAAAGAGTGCCTTAGAAACTGTTGAGTAACTCACTTATTTGACAACTCCTAGGACCCAAAACTTGCTTATATATCACCCCTAAAGACGGGCATCCGACGATACATATTTTAACAGTTGTGATGTATTTCAAACTAACGAGTGTCTTCTACTCCCAGACTAAGCATGAAGTAAAATTTCGAGTTTAGAAAAGCCCCGCGTAGAAAATTTGTCGAGGGTCGCGCAGCGACCCGAGACAAATCTTCACGGGGCTTTTCTAAACTCGAAATTTTACTTCATGCGCCACGCGTATAAACCACTGATTTACGGTAAAGGTAAAAATATATAACGCTTAGATGTGATGGTGATCAATATTTACCGAGATGTAGCGAAAAAATGCAAGAATTATTTTTTTTGTGAATAGTTTTGGAATAATAATAATAAAACTAGAATAAACTTAGTTTGTGGAACTTTTATGTGATAATCGATTCTTATTATTATTATTACAAAAGATTGACAGCTATTAATTAATTCTGAGTGCTAACAATGATTGACTGCTGTCAAGATTTTATTGATTAACGAATATTACGTCATTGTATCCAATACACTCTTTCCAAAAAAGAAAATATAATTTTAAATATCAAATCTAAAATAAATTATGAGTGCCATCGAGTTCGGAATAGTTGCGTGAGTGTAATAATATTGGGGCAGTACAATAAGTCACCTAGACTGCAGTGCATCCGGATCCGAAAGGAACACGGCCCCCAGGGAAACAAAATTATGAGTGCGATTCATCACTGAGTTCAGAAAAATATATGAAAAAAATATGAAAATTCAAAATGGCGCTCATAAGAAAAAAAAAAGTTGGCTATGGTTCCCTGGTAAATGTTATGGTAATCTTAAAAAAAATGCTACTACTCATTAAAAAGTGCCTGTATATTGTCAAAGTTCTAAATGTCCACATTCAGTAGTTTTTGAATAAAAAAGTAAAAACGATTATTAAAATAATCAGCTTTCTGTTGATATCTTGAAAACAAAAAAATATATTTCAAAATTATTTTCCGATTATTGTTAGGCCTCAAAATACGTAACTTTGCCCCAATTTAACCGACTCTCTATCTCTTCAAATAACTGAGATATGGGGATCTCAGTTATTTGAAGAGATTCTGTCATAATACGGGCACCCTGTATGCTGTAACTCATCAGATATTCATTGTTTTTTTAAAAAAAATTTAATTTGATGCTATAAACGTGTGTTGCCTACTCCTAGACTAAGCATCAAGTAAAATTTCTAGTTTAGAAAAGCCTAAAAATTTGGTTTGGTCGCGTAGCGATTTTTTTTATAAAATCGAATGCCTGAAAATAAACATGCCAATCGAGAAGTTTAATAAGTTGAAAACAAATATACATTTTTGTTAACATCGAAAATTTATGTTTGTAACAATTAATTCAACATTTAATATACATTTAGTTTTTAACTAATGTTTTTCTCTATGCGGATCTTAAAAGGTTTAGCACGTAGGAAAACAACGTTTAATTTCGTATGCAAAATTAGTATTATTCTACTACTTCATTAGTTTGCTATTGTAAAGGTTTGAAATGTGTATACAGCATTTTAAATAAAAATAGTGCAATAAAGCAATAATACTAATTTAACATACGAGACAATTCACTTTACGTAACTGCAAAAAATATTATTGCACGTTTAATTTATTTGTTTTTTTTAACTGATGAGATATTTCCCTTCGCACTAACTAACTCAATTTCTTAAATACTGGCTTCTAAAATGGGAATTTCGGGGTGTTAGATCTTAAAAAACTCAACGTTCTAGAAACTTGAAATTCATTACATCTAAACTTTGTAAATAAAGTTTAAATGTAATGAATTTCAAGTTTTTAGAACGTTGAGTTTTTAAAGTTCTAACAACCCGAAATTTCCATTTTCGAAGCCAGTGTTTAAGAAATTGAGTTAGAGAGAACGGGCGTGATGGGAAAACATTCCCGTCTCGTTGTTTCGACAAGCTCTCACGTCCATAGATCACCACGAATATCCAATATTTGGTTTCGCCTCTTCCGTCTTTCCCAATCCCTGTCGTCCTTCCACCCTTTTCTTTTGCACATCGCTTCGAGTTATACATTATCCATTGCCGGAATCCACCTTTTTTTTCTCTTCCGCCGCACAACTGGCCAACGGAGGACACTCGGATTTATGGCCTGCATTATTTGCACTTAAGATCCCCCACCCGTTCCATATATTCTTTACTTACCACCCACTCAATACACCCCAGCAAATGCTGGAATGTATTGGTTTTTAGTAAAATGGGGAATTATTTCTCTTTCTTGATATTAATGAAAATTCAGAAATGTTATCTAATGGCCATATTAATAAACGTTAATAGAAATTGAAACTTTCTATTAACGTATTAATAAACGTTAATAGAAAGTTTCAATTTTTATTAACGTTTATTAATATGGCCATTAGATAACAATTTTCATAAATTTCAAGAAAGAGTTATAATTCCCCATTTCAGAATGCTGTATGGCGGACAAATAGTCCCAAAATCTCTCTACTATTAGATCTTAATAAGCTCTATTTAATCGATAGTTCAAAATTTGATTAAAAACTATATTTATAGCCTACAAAAGTTTCAAAATTATCCACTTGCTTCTATTGACCCATTAATAGCCACGCAATTATACAGTTAACTCTAAAAGTTGAAATTAGGTAAACTGCACTTCTTTTTATTATTTCTATGAAAGACTTATTGTATTTCATTCTGTGATTTTTTTTCAAATACACATAACGTATACGTTGTAAATTTTTAGGCATTCGTCGTGTTTATAAAAAAGTTTAAATTGAAGCTCTAAACGAGTGTCATCCACTCCCAAACTAAGCATGAAGTAAAATTTCGAGTTTAGAAAAGCCTGAAAATTTGGTTTGGCCGCGTAGCGCTTTGCGCGGCCAAACCAAATGTTCACGCTTTTCTAAACTCGAAATTTTACTTCATGCGCCACGCGTACTAAACACTGAAATATTGTGAAGTTAGAAATACACTAAAAACATTTTTTTTAAAATACGTAATAATCGAAATATTTAAATTAAAAATGTTTACATATTTATTCACACATTCTCAAGCAGGGTTAAATAATGCAATGTATACAATTAAGGTATTTAGTAATTTAATTAACAAAAAATTAATAATATTGCATTACTGCATCAATGGCGCTTAATGGGTTAATAAGGCATTTAATATTTAAAACAATTATACCCTTATACATTGCTTTTTGAAAATATATGAATATCCCAAAATACTTATAGTTTTTGAGTTATCCTCAATTGAACTTGAGAGAAGTACTTTTCTACTATATAACTATATTACTATATGATGTAAATATCATGAATGTTAGAAGAGTGCAAAAAATTTGGAAATTTATTAAGATATCATTATAAAATTTTGTTTGGATATTAAGTAAACATTGCTCTTTTAAAATATACATTTTTTTTGTATGTGTCATATGTTTAATTAAAAAAAACTTCTAGAGTGCTATGATTTTATCTTCTTTAAAATTTATGTTAGATACACGCTTTAGGAATTGTCATATAAAACGTCAGACATAATAATTATAATGTACTTTCAGAATTGCCAACCTACAATATATTTCATAGCACTCTAGAGATTTAATTTCAATGAACATACGATATATTAATTTATCAATTTTGAAAGGGCAAAATTTTCTTAAAAGAAATAAACATTTGTAAAATTTATTAACATATGATTAAAATTAGCAGTATATTTGAAACATTAATTAAAATCAGTGTTTTATACGCGTAACGCATGAAGTAAAATTTCGAGTTTAGAAAAGCCTGGAAATTTGGTTTGGTCGCTCCGCTTCGCGGAGCGACCAAACCAAATTTCCAGGCTTTTCTAAACTCGAAATTTTACTTCATGCTTAATCTGGGAGTGGAAAACACTCGTTAGAAGCTTCAAATTAAACGCTTTAATAAAATCAACGAGTACTACAAAAATTATAGAGAAAATATTCCCTGTATTTTCATTTTCAAGTAAACGTTACATATAAATTATAAAAATTTCATAGATATTAAAACAATAAAAAAATCATAACTTGCAAATTTATTAAGATATCTTCATAATAATTGGCGTGGATCTTAAGTAAACATTGCCTTTTTAAAATATATGAAAACTTAAAAATACCCCATTGACAGTTTTTGACTTATTTTTAACAAAACGTAAAATGCGAGGAATCTTGGATGAATTCTAGCGAAATTTAATTTTCCAAAGATCCTAACTTGAATATTTATTTTATATATCATTATGAATTTGTATTTGTGGATATCAAGCAAACACTGCTCTTATAAAATATCTGAAAATCGAAAAACAACCCATTGATAATGTTTGAGTTATTTCGAAGTAACCGTAAAATTAGATACATTTTTGATGAATTCCAAGGAAATTTAATTTAAAGAAAATCATAATATATTTGATTTTTATATATATTTTTTTAATTAATTATATTACGTTGTAATTTTATGTACAAATGGTGTTTACCGTAAATAAATTTACTTTACTTTACTTTACTTTACAACCATTTATTTTTAAGAAATGTAAAAATCTAAAAACACCCCATTAATAGTTTTTGAGTTATTTTTAAGTAAACATAAAATAGGAGGAATTTTAGATGAGTTCTAGCGAAATTAAATTTTCCAAAAACCATAACTTGAAAATTTCTTTGGATATTATCATCAAATTTAATGTGGATATCAAGCAAACATTGCTCTTTTAAAATATCTGAAAACCCAAAAATACCCTATTCATAGTTTTAAAGATACTTTAAAGTAACCGTAAAATTGGAGGAATTTTAGATGAATTTCAAGGCAAATCAATTTTCAAAAAAACATAACTTGAACATTTCTTTGGATATCGTTATGAAATTTCATGTGCATATCAACCAAACACTGCTCTTTTAAATTATCTTATAATCCAAAAATACCCCATTCACAGTTTTCAAGATATTTTAAAGTAACCGTAAAATTGGAGGAATTTTAGATGAATTTCAAGGAAATTTAATTTAAAAAAAATAATAATTTGTAAATGTATTTTAATATCATCATGAAAATGGTGTAGGTATAAAGAAAATACTGTTTTTAAAGAAATGTGAATATCAAAAATACCCCATTGATAGTTTTTGAGTTATTTTTAAGTAAACGTAAAATGTAAGGAATTTTAGATAAATTCCAGCGACATTTAATTTGGAAAAAATCATAACTTAAACATTTATTGGGATATCGTCATGAAATTTCGTGTGAGAATAAGGAAAAGACTGATCTTTTAAAATATGCGAAATTCCAAAAATACCCCATTCGTAGTTTTTGAGTAATTTTTAAGTAAACGCAAAAGCGAAGACATTTTAGATGAATTCCAGCAACATTTAATTTTCAAAAAATCATAACTTGAAAATTTATTAGGATATCATTATCAAAATCAGCAGTATATTTTAAACTTCAATTAAAATCAGTGTTTTATATGCGTGGCGCATGAAGTAAAATTTCGAGTTTAGAAAAGCCTGAAAATTTGGTTTGGTCACTCCGCTTTGCGGAGCGACCCAACCAAATATTCAGGCTTTTCTAAACTCGAAGTTTTACTTCATGCTTAATCTGGGAGTGGAAACACTCGTTAGAAGCTTCAAATTGAACGCTTTAATAAAATCAACGAGTACTACAAAAATTATAGCGAAAATATTCCCCGAATTTTAATTTTCAAGTAAACGTCAAGTTTTAAAGAAATTTCATGGATATTTATTTAATAAAAAAAAATTACTTGGAAATTTATAAAGATATTATCATGATATTTGGTGTGGATCTTTAGTAATTATAGTTCTTTTAAAATATGTCAAAATCTAAAAATACGCCATTTATAGTTTTTGAGTTACTTTCAAGTAAACGTAAAATGGACGGAATTTTAGATGAATTCGAGGAACATTTAATTTTCAAAAAATCATGATTTGAAAATGTATAGGGTTATCATCATAATCTTTCGTGTGGTTATAAAATAAACACTGTTCTTTTAAAATATGTGAAAATCCAAAAATACCCCATTCATAGTTTTTGAAATATTTTCAGGTGAACGTAAAATGGAAGGAATTTTAGATGAATTCCAGCAACATTTCATTTTCAAAAAATCATAACTTGAAAATTTATTGGGATATCATTGTCAAAATCAGCAGTATCTTTTAAAATTCAATTAAAATCAGTGTTTTATATGCGTGGCGCATGATGTAAAATTTCGAGTTTAGAAAAGCCTGAAAATTTGGTTTGGCTAATTTTCAAAAAATCATAACTTTAAAATTTATTGGGATATTATCATAAAATTTTGTGTGGGTGTTAAAAGAACACTGTTCTTTTATTAAAATATGCGAACATCTAATATACAATATAGACAGTTTTTGAGTTATTTTTAAGTAAGTGTAAAATGGGAGAAGTTTGAGATGAATTTCAGGGAGATTTTATTTTCAAAAAATCATTACTTGAAAATTTATTGGGATATTATCATATAATTTCGTGTAGGTATCAAGCAAATACTGTTTTTTTTTTAATTGATAGTTTCTGAGGTATTTTTAAGAAAACGTAGAATGGGAGGAATTTCACATAAATTCCAGCGAAATTAAATTTTCAAACAAGGAAATTTATTGGGATATAATCACGAAACTTTGTGTGCGTATCGCAGACGGTGTTCTTTTAAAATATGATATATTTCAAAATACCCCACTGATAGTTTTTAAGCATTTTTAAGTAAACGTAAAATGGAAGAAATTTTAGATAAATTCCAGGGAAATTTAATTTTCAAAAAATCATTACTTGAAAATTTATTGGGATATTATCATATAATTTCGTGTAGATATCAAGCAAATACTGTTTTTTTTAATTGATAGTTTCTGAGGTATTTTTAAGAGAACGTAGAATGGGAGGAATTTCACATAAATTCCAGCGAAATTAAATTTTTAAACAAGGAAATTTATTGGGATATAATCACGAAACTTTGTGTGCGTATCAAGCAAACGGTGTTCTTTTAAAATATGATATATTCCAAAATACCCCACTGATAGTTTTTAAGCATTTTTAAGTAAACGTAAAATTGAAGAAATTTTAGATGAATTCCAGGGAAATTTAATTTTCAAAAAATCATTACTTGAAAATTTATTGGGATATTATCATATAATTTCGTGAAGATATCAAACAAACACTGTTTTTTTTAATTGATAGTTTTTGAGGTATTTTTAAGAAAACGTAGAATGGGGGGAATTTCACATAAATTCCAGCGAAATTAAATTTTCAAAAAATCATAACTATTAGTAACGCTATAATTGTATTAAATATTTAGATATTCAAGTAAGAGCATGTAGATTTTGTTCTTGTATACGAAATGTTAGCATCTTGCTTGTATGGGTCTAGTACAAATTAACTAGCATTAAACTAAATGAATAATATAATAATGGTAGTTAAAATCTACCAGACCTGTACAAACACCAAACTAATATATCGTATACAAGAACAAAATCAACATGTTATGAGTTAGTTCTAAACAGTTAATACAAAAAAAACGTGGCAACATCGCATTATCATGTATATTTTATATATATATATATATATATATCCACTCCAAAAAAATTGAGTCATTTAAAAGCTGTGTTACATTTTTTATGTTTGTGAAAATGCATTTCTTCTACTTAATTTTTTAATGAAATTAATTTTTAACGAGTGGTTCCACTCCCAGGTTAAGCATGAAGTAAAATTTCGAGTTTAGAAAAGCCTGAAAATTTGGTTTGGTCGCTCCGCGAAGCGAAGCGACCAAACCAAATTTTCAGGGTTTTCTAAACTCGAAATTTTACTTCATGCGCCACGCGTATAAAACATTAATTTCAAGTGAAGTTTAAAACACACAATAATGCTATATAAAATCTACCAGACCTGTACAAACACGATACCAACATTTTGTATATAAGAGCAAAATCTACATGTTATAGTAGTTAGTTCTGAACTATTAATAAAATCAACGCATTATCGCATTTTAATTTACTATGGTCAATTTTTATGTATTGCGTAGTCTGTTGAACATCCGCCATTAGATCGCAGTAAATATTTATATAACTATAATAATAAACCATATTTATATAAGTTCTTTTGACTTGGATATTATTTTTTAATTCCTTCTATCAGAAGTTTTTTGCTGATTTTGTGGCGCCACCCTTTATCGATAACCTATAATTTACGCACATTCTGTATTAAATGTTGTTTAATTTATGTTTTGAAGTTTTTAATAACTTGAAAATTGTGCTTAGTACAATCACTCAAAACATGGGTTCTATATAAGTAAACAATGTTTCATCATTACTTTCTATTTTTAGAAACGATTGAACTAAAATGAATTAACTTACCATATTTGAGCTCTTACTAATAATTTTTAAGTTCTTAAATTACAGTATAGGTTAAATTGAAAACATGTCACCCATAAACTATCGCATCTATAATTTTACCATCTATCTGATTTTCATACTTTCATGATTAATAACCGAAGTAATCTAGCTTTCTCCCTCCTCACGGTGAAAACTTTGAAATTTGCCCCGTGTTTCGGAGGCGGCGCCGGTGATTTATTTCCGAAAAAGAGTGGAATTCCCGAAGGCAATCCGTCACCCGGTGCCAGGTTCAGGGTCGGACCCCCGGATTTTCTATTTAAAAGTGGCAGCGCGTGAAAACTGATTTTAATTGATATCAACGTCCATTCATAAAAATACCACTTACAAATTTAAAAATTAACTTTCTCAAATATTCAAACACCTAAAGCTAAAAGAACTAAGTCAATAATCATGTTTTCTTTGTCAACGGTTTACGCCTTCAATAAAATAATCACATTTGAGAATGATAATTAAAATTAATGAGCCTGTTCATCAAAATGTTCAACATTCAACATGTTTGGATTTTTTGGTATCCAATGAACAGTCTTCCGGCCGGTCTATTTTGTACGATGACAAAAATCGCAAACACGTTCACGATTGAAAGTCAGGTTATTAGAGAATTCCCCAACAGTTGGCAGTAAACTCGCAACTGTTGTCTCTAATCAACGGGCCCAGTGTCCATTCATAAAAAAAACACTTGTAAATTTTTAAATATTCACACACTTAAAGCTAAATGACCTAAATCATTGATCATTTTTTTTGAGAATGATGTACGACTATACAATAAAATAATCACACTTGAGAATGCGAGTTTTTTGTGGAAAATAAATGCTTACCTCCGAAAACGTCGCACCGTAACGTAAAGGAAGCACCTTCGGAAAATGGACCCACCACTGAAGTCAGATGCGATCCGGTTTCGTCCATTATCACTATTTTTTGTGGAGGCACTGTAAATAAAGAAACAATAATTAGCTTTCAAGTGGCTTAGTCTTGCTCTTTTTAAAATTTAAATTCATTGACCCTGACATACGTTCTCACAACAGCTATATCTCATATCGTTGGTGTTTTGATGAAACCTCAAACCTGTGAATTTTTTATTCAAAATAGGTTTTGGTATTAAGGGACTCTATGTTACAGCCCAATGAGTCCATGAAACCTCCTAAGTACAAAAGTTAACTCTTAGATCTTATACAAGGATTCATTAATGTTTGAGAAGAACTACTAAACAATTTTTTTAAACAGTTTTTATTTTTGCTAAAATTTTTATTCAACTCACAAAGGAGGTTTCATTAAAACAACGATGATGTGTATGTATTATTGTATTATTTTATGAAAATTTATCGATAAACGGGTTGAAACGATTATTTGTTACTATAGTCACTTAATAAAGTCTTAGTTATACAAAGAAGTTAAAATCGTGTTTCATTTGTAATTATTTGTTTATTTATTTATTTAATGGTGGTCATAGAATTATACAAATCAATGTTACAATAAAATAATACGATTAGGGTTACACACAAAACATAAATAATAAAATATATGTACATTTAGAAGAACAACATTATTTAATTAATATTACAATATTTCTTTATTCACAAATATTTTTAAACACGTTGTTATATTATTTTTGTAAATTTTCCCTAATTCAACATAAACCCATTGTATTCCATTTAATCAACAGCAGTAATTAATATTATTGCTAATTTAAAATTACTAATTACTTGATGCTAATCCAAACATAAATTCGTAACGGTTAATAACATTACACATTTAAATTGCAAACAGGACGCGTATTGATTCTTGTGTAAATTTACATTTAAATATTTACAAATTTTGGCTGAGGGCGCGCACACACGTTAATAGCATACCTAACCAATTGGAATTTGTAAAACTATCGCCCCGCTAAGGGGGGCGGGTGGTGATAATCCGGCGATCAATCATTCCCACCCTTGGCATATTAATATGTGTACCTTTTGTGGCCTTTGTGTATCCACTAATTTCTAGTTTCATTTAGGAGCGAGGGGCCAAAATTAAACCGATAACCTACTTATTTACAAGTTAAATATAGTGCTGTATAATTACATACTATTTTAATATTGATATAAAGAAAGCACTCAACTATTTTGAACATTATTAAGTAACTAAGTTTGATAATTAATAGGGTGTAATTGAAACTAGTCACAACAGTAAAATAAAAGTGGTATAAAAAAGTCAAGTGTTTTCTTTATATCAACATTGAATATGTGTCACGAATTGACGCCTCCAAAATTCAAGAATTAGTTTAATATTGATTTATTTAAGTAGTGATACCTGTATTTACAGCACGATGCAATTTGTCATCGCTGAGAAACCCGATAACCTACTTATTTACAAGTTAAATATAGTGCTGTATAATTACATACTAGTTTAATATTGACATAAAGAAAGCACTTGACTATTTTGAACATTATTAAGTAACTAAGTTTGATAATTATTAGCGTGTTATTGAAACTAGTCACA
Source organism: Philonthus cognatus (assembly GCA_932526585.2). Classification (NCBI taxonomy): domain Eukaryota; kingdom Metazoa; phylum Arthropoda; class Insecta; order Coleoptera; family Staphylinidae; genus Philonthus; species Philonthus cognatus. The sequence continues at coordinate 46,796,560 of OW052247.1, read as the reverse complement.
CAGTAAAATAAAAGCGGTGTAAAAAAGTGTTTTCTTTATATCAACATTGAAAATATTTTAGGTTTTTCTAAACTCGAAATTTTACTTGATGCGCCACGCGTATATAACACTGATTTCAAAAGAAGTCCAAAATATACTTCTAAAGCAGTGTGCTAAAGATATATATAGAGAGTTTTATGTAACACCGAACATATTCATAAAGAGAATTTTTGTTTTCAGTATACATAATGCATACGTCGTACATTTTCCGACGCTCAGTTTATTAAAAGAATTTAATTTGAAGCTTTAAACGAGTGTTTTCCACTCCCAGGGTAAGCATGAAGTAAAATTTCGAGTTTAGAAAAGCCTGAAAATTTGGTTTGGTCGCGTAGCGCGAAGCGCGGAGCGGCCAAACCAAATTTTCAGGCTTTTCTAAACTCGAAATTTTACTTCATGCGCCACCGGTACACAACACTGATTCAATGTAAGGTTTAGCGGTGTGTTTTAAACTTCGTAATATGTCAGTGTTTTGTACCGGTGGCGCATGAAGTAAAATTTCGAGTTTAGAAAAGCCTGAAAATTTGGTTTGGCCGCTCCGCGCTTCGCGCTACGCGACCAAACCAAATTTTCAGGCTTTTCTAAACTCGAAATTTTACTTCATGCTTGCCCTGGGAGTGGAAAACACTCGTTTAAAGCTTCAAATTAAATTCTTTTAATAAACCGAGCGTCGGAAAATGTACGACGTATGCATTACGTATACTTAAAACAAAACTTATCTTTATTGTGAACTTCACAATAAATCAGTATTTATACGCGTGGCGCATCAAGTAAAATTTCGAGTTTAGAAAAGCCTGAAAATTTACTTCATGCTTAATCTGTCATGCTTAATCTGTGTACCTGAAAATTTGGTTTGGTCGCGTAGCGCGTAGCGCTACGCGACCAAACCAAATTTTCAGGCTTTTCTAAACTCGAAATTTTACTTCATGCGCCACCGGTACACAACACTGATTCAATGTAAGGTTTAGCGGTGTGTTTTAAACTTCGTAATATGTCAGTGTTTTGTACCGGTGGCGCATGAAGTAAAATTTCGAGTTTAGAAAAGCCTGAAAATTTGGTTTGGCCGCTCCGCGCTTCGCGCTACGCGACCAAACCAAATTTTCAGGCTTTTCTAAACTCGAAATTTTACTTCATGCTTACCCTGGGAGTGGAAAACACTCGTTTAAAGCTTCAAATTAAATTCTTTTAATAAACCGAGCGTCGGAAAATGTACGACGTATGCATTACGTATACTTAAAACAAAACTTATCTTTATTGTGAACTTCACAATAAATCAGTATTTATACGCGTGGCGCATGAAGTAAAATTTCGAGTTTAGAAAAGCCTGAAAATTTACTTCATGCTCAATCTGTCATGCTTAATCTGTGTACCTGAAAATTTGGTTTGGTCGCGTAGCGCGTAGCGCTACGCGACCAAACCAAATTTTCAGGCTTTTCTAAACTCGAAATTTTACTTCATGCTTAATCTGGGAGTGGAAAACACTCGTTTGTAGCTTTAATTTTACTTTATTTCACAAAAAATGAATATCTAAGGATTTACAATGTATGCATATGTATACTTAAAAGATATTGCCTGTATATTTATTTCTATATTTTACATTAATTCATTTAAAGATTCGAGTAAAATATCTCCACTTTGAATATCACACCTATTTTTACCCTTACGACAATTTTGATATTTCTTACCATTGCGTATCATATTTGACACCAATACTGTTGTTTTGTGAATTCGTAAAATCTATTTTGATATTTTAGACAAATTAAACTATTTGGCGAGTAATTTTTAATAAAGGTGGTAAATTTTGACAAATACATACGCTCATTATGATTTTTTGTAAATTTGAAAACACGACATTTTTCACGATGGATTGTTGTTTTTTGTAAATAATATGCGTATTATAATAACTGTATGTTTTTGAGTTTACGTGAAGTGATTATTACACTAAAAAAGCCTGTTATCCCTATCTCAAAGTGAAGTAAGGAATAACAGTCTTTTTTAATGCGTATTATAAATGATCATCTACTTTTTATAGGATTTGTCAAGATATATATATTTTTACTTTCCCCCGTATGTAATACAAAGGGAAAGTATTGTTTTCGTGAACATTTTCTAATCAAAAATTTTAGCGGAAATATCCGTTTTGAGGTCCCCTGAGTCGAATAAGACCATTTTTGAAAAATGTCTGTCTGTCTGTCTGTGTGTCTGTGTGTGTGTCTGTGTGCGCTGTACCGCAAAAACCGCTAAAGATATCAAGATGAAACTTGAAACTTAAGCTTTTTGTTACAATCGGAAAAACTGAACAGCTTTTGGTGAAAATCGGAAAACCGGAAGTGGTACTTTACTCTTAGCGTTTTTCAGTTTTTTCAGATTTTTTCAATAAATGTTCATCAAACAAAAAATTCTTTCAAATAAAAGTTGTAGATAATAACAAAATGAAGATGTATTGTTCACTTACTTTTTATCATAGCACTCTTAGTTTTTGAGATATTTCAAAAGTTGTGTGTTTTATCTAGTTATTGAGGACCACTTCGTAATATGTTATAAAAAGTAGAACGTTTTTCGGGAACTTTCAAACACAATTTTCTACAGGGTGATTCATTAGCCTCTTTACAAACTTTAAAAAGTGATTTAATACGCAATTTACGGGGAAAGTACTATGATGGACACATCACCATTTTTGTACTTTCCCCGGTATGTAATACAAAGGGAAAGTATTGTTTTCGTGAAAATTTTCGAATCAAAAATTTTAGCGGAAATATCCGTTTTGAGGTCCCCTGAGTCAAATAAGACCATTTTTGAAAAATGTCTGTCTGTCTGTCTGTCTGTGTGTGTGTCTGTGTGCGCTGTACCGCAAAAACCGCTAAAGATATCGAGATGAAACTTGAAACTTAAGCTTTTTGTTACAATCGGAAAAACTGAAAAGCTTTTGGTGAAAATCGGAAAACCGGAAGTGGTACTTTACTCTTAGCGTTTTTCGGTTTTTTCAGATTTTATCAATAAATGGTCATCAAACAAAAAATTCTTTCAAATAAAAGTTGTAGATAATAACAAAATGAAGATGTATTGTTCACTTACTTTTTGTCATAGCACTCTTAGTTTTTGAGATATTTAATAAATAGTGTTTTTTATCTAGTCATTGATTTGTGTCAGTGTGTGTGTTGATACAATTGGAAAATGTTTCAAATAAAAGTTGTAGTTATCAAAAAGTTGAAGACATTTTGAAAATAATAATGCTACAAATATTTTAAAAGTGATTTAATACGCAATTTACGGGGGAAAGTACTATGATGGACACATCACCATTTTTTTTATATTGTATTTTAGTTTTTTAAATATTTTATTATACAATATTTTATTTATGTTTCACAAGTTTTTATTTTTTTACGATTTATCACTATTAATAATATTCCACTGCAATCATTCAAAATTCAATAAAACAAAATAAAACACCAGCGCAACCATAAAATATTCATCGACTCCAACTAAAATGCATTTTTAATCAGTCAGCACAGTGGGCGCGTATCCTAAAATAATCATAACCTAATTAACTTACGTAACAGGTTAACGTTAAATAAAATTCGCCAATTATCGAAAATTGCGAATGGACAATTGGATTTGTTAGCGGAGCAAATAATTTCTATTCGGGTCCGTTCCGGAATTATTATGCACGGACGGGGAAAATGGCAAAACACATCATTACGGAAGATTACTGGGTAATAGCTCCCGCTATGCTCTATCATAGATGACTGTTTCGAATATTTAGCGAAATGCCCCGTCGATTCATTATCGTTGTTATCTATTATTTGCTGAAAATTGTAGTACTCGCAGTTGACGTTATGTATTGGGTAAATATTTAACGAGTGTTTAAAAGCGTTTTATGCTTAATATGCTATCTAAATGCTAAGTATTAATGCATAGTTTCGATGCGAAATCCATCAGATTTAATGAATATATAAATTAGATAATTTATTGTTCTTTTTGTGTGTATGTAGGTGGCTATGTTTCAATAATTGTTATTGTGTGTTTGTGAAAAGTCATTGTCAAATAAGGACATTTTATTCTATATTGGCAATAGATCTGTCAAGAAGTATTTGCATTTGCTAGTAGATCACTTTAGTAGACATGCATGGATATTAACGTCAAGCAGACAAATCATAATTAAATGTATTATTTTTCACAACAACTAAATCTATTTTATCTTCTATTTCTCCTATTTTAACATGTAAGATAGCCCGGCTTCTGCAAAAATCCACACCACTTATAGTTTTTAAAATACTTTTATTATAATTAATTTCACCTTTAACAACTTTACAATATTTTCATTAATTAATGAACACAGTTTACGATAATTAGACCCATTATCGTTAACTGCCTTTACCAATTTTCGTCCGTCTACAAGTACTTTAATTTTAATTAATGAGCATGGTGGGGATTCTTCCGGGCAAATTAGTTTTTTTTTGTTGTTGTCATTTTCTTCTATTTCAATATTAAATGTTCCATTCTCAAAACCTTCGTCTGTTTCATTCAGATTAATTTTGTTCAAAGTTTTATTTCTACATATTTTTATTGGGTGATAACGATTTTTAAAACCAAGTTTTTCACAAATTTCACATGGTTTTCGTTCTGACTCAGATGTATTAATAAATTTATTTTTTTCAACAAATTTCTTACCCTCCATTATTTTCTTTTCTTCAAAATTCTTTTTTGTCACATATGAATCATTAAATGTTTTTAACATCTCCACTAAATCTTCAACAGTCTCAATTTTATCTCTTTCTAGTTTATTCTGCACATCTATTGGCAAATTATATACAATTTGATAGATTCTAAATAATTCTGGCATATCCTTATCAGCCTCAAGCAATAATCGTTCTTTCTTAAGTACAAAATCAATTAAAGATCCAAATATATATCTGTAATTAAATGCAGTGCGAATAGAAAGCCAACTAAAAAGAGTAAGGCACCAACTTGCAATTTTGGAACAAATTGGCTTCTCTTCGTTTCTTGTTACATTCTACTTCATAAATTGATTTGGAAACTCGTTATTTTATAACAAAAGGTCCACTTCTAACTTCATCCAGTTTGTTTCTATTTAATTTATTTCCATTTGACACATAGACTAAATCTCCTTCTGAAAAATCATATTCACCACTTTTAAGCAATCATCTAAATTTTCAAACGTCTCCAAAACTGGGTTTCTTGAAAGAGAGTCAGCTTCAATATTATCTTTTCCTTCCTTATAAACAACTTTAAAATTATACTGAGATAAATACAGCATCAAATCACCCATCGCTTCATCGGTTCGTGATTTTGATTTTAAATTCATAAGCTGTTTATGATCAGAAGTTACTATAAATTCTCTACCTATAAGATAATGTTGCCAATACAATATTGCCTCTTTGATTGCAAGGCATGGCATATTTGCTATATGGAGATAGGTCTGAGATTGTTCCAAAATTGTTAGAAAGGAAATATAATTTAGAAAAAGATAGGGAGGAGGCATTCAAAAATTCGGAAAACAGTTTTAGAAAAAACAAGAAGAAAATATATCAAAATAGGAAGGAATATGATTTTTCAGAAGGAGATTTAGTCTATGTGTCAAATGGAAATAAATTAAATAGAAACAAACTGGATGAAGTTAGAAGTGGACCTTTTGTTATAAAAAAAAAACGAGTTTCCAAATCAATATATGAAGTAGAATGTAACAAGAAACGAAGGGAAGCCAATTTGTTCCATAGTTGCAAGTTGGTGCCTTACTCTTTTTAGTTGGGAAAAAGAGTTCTCGATCAGCGGAAGTATAAATTTGATAATTTATTGTTCTTTTTGTATGTATGTAGGTGGCTATGTTTCAATAATTGTTATTGTGTGTTTGTGAAAAGTCATTGTCAAATAAGGACATTTTATTCTATTCTATTTTTATAGGTAATTATAAGATTTGAATTGTAATATATAATTTTGTTAATAATAAACTATATTTATAGCAATTGTCTATTTGTCCACGCATCAATATTACAAATATTCTACTTGTTTGGCAACTGTGCATATAGGAGTATTTATCATTAAAACTTGGCTCAAAATATTTCTATAGTGCAATCGACAGTAAAATAATAAAATAGTCATATAAGTTAATATGCTTATCCTTGCGGTCGCAGTGGAGGGTAGCATAACTACCCACTCACTTTCAATAGAATAGAATAATATGCTTAAACGACATTGAGTTCCCAACTTAATGTTGTTTGAGCATATTAACTTATATGGCCAAATACAATTTATTTATGGAAACAATAAAGCCCGGGTTTATAGAGATTAAAGTCCGGGTTTTTTGTATACATATCCTGATGCATGCGTTGTAAACTTTTAAGCATTCGTTGTTTTTAAAAAGCGTTCAATTTGAAGTTTCTAACTAATATATCCACTCCCTGGTTCAGCAATTTTCAGGCTTTTCACGTTTTTGAAATGAGTTTAAATTGAACCTTTAAACGAGTGTTTCCACTCCCAGATTAAGCATGAAGTAAAATTTCGAGTTTAGAAAAACCCGAAAATTTGGTTTGGTCGCGTAGCGCGTAGCGCTACGCGACCAAACCAAATTTTCAGGTTTTTCTAAACTCGAAATTTTACTTCATGCGCCACGCGTATAAAAACTAATTTATTGTGAAGTTCAAAATATATATCTTTAGCACACTACTTTAGAAGTATATTTTGGACTTCTCTTGAAATCAGTATTTTATACGCGTGGCGCATGAAGTAAAATTTCAAGTTCAGAAAAACCTGAAAATTTGGTTTGGTCGCGTAGTGCTACGCGCTACGCGACCAAACCAAATTTTCAGGTTTTTCTAAACTCGAAATTTTACTTCATGCGCCACGCGTATAAAAACTAATTTATTGTGAAGTTCAAAATATATATCTTTAGCACACTACTTTAGAAGTATATTTTGGACTTCTCTTGAAATCAGTATTTTATACGCGTGGCGCATGAAGTAAAATTTCAAGTTCAGAAAAACCTGAAAATTTGGTTTGGTCGCGTAGTGCTACGCGCTACGCGACCAAACCAAATTTTCAGGTTTTTCTAAACTCGAAATTTTACTTCATGCGCCACGCGTATAAAAAACTAATTTATTGTGAAGTTCAAAATATATATCTTTAGCACACTGCTTTAGAAGTATATTTTGGACTTCTCTTGAAATCAGTATTTTATACGCTTGGCGCATGAAGTAAAATTTCAAGTTTAGAAAAACCTGAAAATTTGGTTTGGTCGCGTAGCACTACGCGCTACGTAACCAAACCATATTTTCAGGTTTTTATAAACTCGAAATTTTACTTCATGCTTAATCTGGGAGTGAAAACACTCGGTTTAATTTAAACTCTTTTCAAAAACGTGCTAAGGGACCAAACCAAATTTTCAGGCTTTTCTAAACTTGAAATTTCCAGGGAATGGAACAAACCAAGTGTTTTAATTAAATTTAGCATTGTTAAAAAAATGCATATAATATGTCTTTCATAATTGTGTAATCAATAGATGTTCTCTATTTGTAATGTTTAGTTAATATGTGGTGGATGTATAGCCTATACTCTATTTAATGTGTAGTAATAGCCATCAGACATCGATCAAAGCAAACGTGAGATATCAACCGACAAGGGATAGACCGATATTAGCCCGTAAAATTTATGATTATCATAGCCGATGTAATGGCCAGATAACAGGACAGGACAGCTAGTCGGGATTGAGGCCGTATTATTGACGGGCCCTGGCCCTTTATTAAGTATTTATGGGCCACTTGTCAGCAGTGTGTGTGTAGTGGAAGGCCGGAATGCCAATGGAGGGAGCCGTCCGGTGGCCATTCGACCGTTATCAGAAAACGCTCGACTTGATACCACATAAAGGGTCCGAATTAACTCGTTTAAGATGATGATGGCAACAGCAAGAGGTAGAGGGCATCTGATGGCGTGCAGGTAATCAGCCCTAAACGACTGATTATTTCCCGTTTGAGGAGAAAAGGGAGATAGAGAGGGCGGATGGCTGATGATTGATTTGTTTTTCCGCCCTGCGCGGGGGGAATGATGAACAAGTTTCGTTATCATTTTCAGACTTATAAATATTAAAGAGGGGGCTCAACCGCGAGCCCTGATGAACTTTATGGGCGCTTCTTTGTATTTATCATTCATGCATTGATTAACATCGCTGGAAGCCATTAGTGATATCTGAAAAATGGAAAATGCTGCATAATATATTATTTTGCATTTGTGTATTGATTAGTAAATACTTAATGCTGTCTTATTTGACAATGCTAACGTGATTTATTCAAAATTTAAATGCTTCTATTATATAATATTTTAATGTGCTGAGCAAACTTAACAAACAAATGAATTTGTATTCAGTATTGCGGCACAAGATAATTCCAGTGTCATGTCCACACTGGAATTATCTTGTGCCGCAGAAAAAATAATCGAGAATATCTAAACAAATAGAAATGTATTTATTTTATTACTACTATTCTTAAAGTTACGAAAATAGAATAAATTTTTAAAAGTTAATAAAACATGAAAATTTCACAAGAGTCGATAAATGTAGTAAAATTTAATGATTTTTGTAAATATGTTGATGAAAGCAACCCGACAAATTTTGACACGTAGTTAAAAATGATCGAATAGTGTTAATAATTGAGATGATCGAAAACATTGACACAATTAATATTGCATAGTGATGAATTTCATCAAGGGCCAGTTGCACCGAACATGTTAAACTGGTTCAACTGTGAACTTGAGTTCAAAGTGACATTAGAAAAATAGAAACTAAATTTTGACACGTAGTTAAAAATGATCGAATAGTGTTAATAATTGAGATGATCGAAAACATTGACACAATTAATATTGCATAGTGATGAATTTCATCAAGGGCCAGTTGCACCGAACATGTTAAACTGGTTCAACTGTGAACTTAAGTTCAAAGTGACATTAGAAAAATAGAAACTAAATTTTGACACGTAGTTAAAAATGATCGAATAGTGTTAATAATTGAGATGATCGAAAACATTGACACAATTAATATTGCATAGTGATGAATTTCATCAAGGGCCAGTTACACCGAACATGTTAAACTGGTTTAACTGTGAACTTGAGTTCAAAGTGACATTAGAAAAATAGAAACTATCATCTTATACTTGACTTCAGTTTGAGCCTAAGTTCAATATTTCTGGTGCAACTGGGCCCAAATATTTATTCGTTGTTTTTTAAAATAGTTCAAACTAAAGCTTTAATCGAGTGCTTTCCATTCCCAGATTAAGTATGAAGTGAAATTTTGAGTTTAGTAATTATTCATGCGCCACGCGTGTTACACACTGATTTGATGTAAAGTTCAGAATATACGCCTTCAGCATACAGATGTAGTAGTAAATTTTGAACTTCACTTGAAATTAAACTTTTATATGTGTTATTATTTATTTATTTAAAGAGTAGAAAATGTCTCATTAATGCCCGGTATTATAAAACGTTTTATTCCCTAAATAAAATTTACTTTAGGAATAAATTAATTTATTCCAAAGATTTCAGTATTATAACCACAAAATAACTTTATTTGGCTAATAAATCTCCTCAGTAAATGATTAGTTTGTTTTTCTATCAAGTAAATTTTATTCTCTAAATAATTTGACAGTTAAAAGTCAAAAGTCTATTATTATATTATTATAATTACTTTAGATTCTACTACTTGTATTTATTAATTTCATTACGGTTATCATGTCTATCATATCATCCATGTCAGATTTAAGTTCGCTCATAGTGTCATCCCTGACAGTGATTAATTCGAACCACAAGGCATTCTAAGGAGTCGAAGACCTAGAGTTTTTTAAGTCAGGCATAACCAGGGATTTTTATTCTTATGCATACGCTTTTTTTAAATTAGTTCCATTTAAAGTTTAAGCGAGTGTATTCCACTCCCAGACTAAGCATGAAGTAAGATTTCGAGTTTAGAAAAGCCTGAAAATTTGGTTTGGTCGCGTAGCGCGAAGCGCGGACAACCAAACCAAATTTTCAGGCTTTTCCAAACTCGAAATTTTACTTCATGCGCCACGCGTATTAAACACTAAAAACACTGAAATATTGTGAACAAGTGAACTTCATTTGAAATCAGTGTTTTGTACGCGTGGCGCATGAAGTAAAATTTCGAGTTTAGAAAAGCCTGAAAATTTGGTTTGGCCGCTCCGCGCTTCGCGCTACGCGACCAAACCAAATTTTCATTATTAAACAGTGATAACACTGAAATATTGTGAACAAGTGAACTTCACTTGAAATCAGTGTTTTGTACGCGTGGCGCATAAAGTAAAATGTCGAGTTTAGAAAAGCCTGAAAATTTGGTTTGGCCGCTCCGCGCTTCGCGCTACGCGACCAAACCAAATTTTCAGGCTTTTCTAAACTCGAAATTTTACTTCATGCTTAGCCTGGGAGTGGAAAACACTCGTTTAAGTCCTTTATAATTTCTAATAAGCTTTCTTTTTCTTGTTCTGTGTAATTCTGTCCTATTCCACGGTTATTCTCTATAATTATAAGGAATTTTACTAAATTTCCAATTTGTTTGACAATTTAATTTGAAATATTGACAATTCAATTTACAAAGTTGGTGGTTCCAGCTATTGCCACAATGTAAATGTTTAATTTCGGTCTGTAATCTACTAATTAAATTATTTATTACTAGAATTGCTATTTATTTGGTAGGTTTGCATTATAATACGGAATTTTATTTGCCCATTAGTTTATTAGGTAAATAAATTTACTCCACAAATAGTTATCTAATGATTTATTAATTGTTTATATTGCTGGGCATAAAAAAAATAACCTATAATATTATTTTGAAATGAATAAATATTTTATTTTTTTAACACCCATGACTCGATTAACGCGCACGGCTAATGACATTTGTAGCGGTATTGACTTTTTTAACTCATCTATAGGTTTAATTAGGAGGAGTCTCGCGGATGGTGTGCACTAAATGTTATAACCCTATTATGGTTTACGCAGATTAACATATGTGTCTGTGTGCATATTTGTGATTCATGTTTTGTGTCTTACATTTTAGTTATATGTTTTTGGTTCTACATTGTAAATGGCTTGTCCGTTAATAAAGAATTATTATTATTATTGTTTTCAAACTAAATAGTAGACGAACGACAGTGATTTTCTTTAACACTGTAGAAAATGTTAGTCTTATTTTAAAAAATTATTAGTAATTAAAATGATTTAAAGCTCTTGAGCACCTAACTAAAAATTGCCATAAATTAATTGTTTTCTCCTAATTTTTTGTTCCTTATCACTTCTGAATTGTTTCTGCAGATAATACCCTAGTAAATATAACAGCACAAAGGCAAGATTGTAGTGTAGTGTAGCATGTATTTCGTAGATAACGACCGTTTGTCTTGCGGTGGATAACGAGTGTGCATTGTCGGAGAAATGTGCAGAGTGTTGCGGAGGCATCCGTCGTTCCGGCTGTGCAGCGGCGTAGCGGCATGTAGGCGCGAGTTAAAGGGGGGTTAACTGGTTAAATGCAGGACTCCCGGAAACAATTGCCACTCCGCTGCAGATGTATTTGTCAGAGATGATTTGTTCTGGTGCAGGCGCTGACGCTGATGCTGAGGGGGTGAGGCTGAAGCTGACGCTACAACCGCAACCCGATGCCAGTTTCCCCTTACTCACTGCCAGCATCGATATTACAATTCGATTTCTACTCTACATGCATTTTAACGAACATAAAAATAAAAAGACAAAATACTGGAATTACGTGTACTTTTCATACAAATTCTAATCAACAAATCTTCCTTGCACATTTATAGAAGAGATAAATCATTGAGTTGGACTCTAAAAGTGCTGCCAACTGTAACAGTTATTTCAGATCACGCATGCACACATACAGATCTCACAAATTTAACGTGATTGTTATCGCTTACTAGAATTTCTAATGCGGAATTGTGGTGAATTTAATAATGTATTGCCCAGTATTATAGAACGTTTTATTCCCTAAATAAAATGTACTTTAAGAGCAAATTAATTTATTCCAAAGATTTCGGTATTATAAACACAAAAAAACTTTATTTGGCTAATAAATCTCCGTAGTAAATTATTTGTTTGTTCTTCTACCAAGTAAATTTTATTCTCTAAATAATTTGACAGTTAAAAGTCAAAATTCTACTACTTGTATTTATTAATTTCATTACGGTTATCATGTCTACCATATCATCCGTGTCAGATTTAAGTTCGCTCATAGTATCTTCCCTGACAGTAATTAATTCGAACCACAAGACATTCTAACGAGTCAAAGACCTAAAGTTTTTCAAATCAGACATAACCAAGGATTTTTATACTAATGCATACGCTTTTTTAAAATGAGTTCCATTTAAAGTTTAAAAGAGTGTTTTCCACTCCCAGACTAAGCATGAAGTAAAATTTCGAGTTTAGAAATGCCTGAAAATTTTGTTTGGTCGCGTAGCGCGAAGCGCGGAGCGACCAAACCAAATGTTCAGGCTTTTCTAAACTCGAAATTTTACTTCATGCGCCACGCGTATTTAACACTGAAAACACTGAAATATTGTGAACAAGTGAACTTCACTTGAAATCAGTGTCTTGTGCGCGTGGCACATGAAGTAAAATTTCGAGTTTAGAAAAGCCTGAAAATTTGGTTTGGCCGCTCCGCGCTTCGCGCTACGCAACCAAACCAAATTTTCAGGCTTTTTTAAACTCGAAATTTTACTTCATGCTTAGCCTGGGAATGGAAAACACTCGTTTAAGTCTTTTATAATTTCCAATAAGCTTTCTTTTTCTTGTTCTGTGTAATTCTGTCCTATTCCACGGTTATTCTCCATAATTATAAGGAATTATACTAAATTTCCAATTTGATTGACAATTTAATTTGAAATATTGACGATTTAATTTAACAAATTGGTGGTTCCAGCTATAGCCATAATGAAAATGTATAATTTCGGTCTGTAATCTACTAATTAAATTATTTATTTTGAGAATTGCTATTTATTTAGTAGGTTTGCTTTATAATACGCAATTTTATTTGTTTATTAGTTTACTAGGTAAATAAATTTACTCCAAAAATAGTTATCTAATGATTTATTAATCGTTTATAATACCGGGCATTAATGTGTTAATTCTGATATTTTATTTATCATTTTTGTATGTAGTTTTGTAATAATCTAACTTACAAAGCTGTAAAACCAAAATGGTTTTCACCTGTACAGTGTTGCCTTTATTTTACATTAAAATCCTAAAGCACTAATCAACCCTATACGTACATTAAAATCTTTATAAATAACCTCAACAAGTTTATTTTTTTAATACGTACCCCATTAATACCCCACGTACAAGTTAATAAAAAAATGATAAAAAATGAGACTTTTTCCACATTTTTAGCTCAAATTGAAGAGCTACAGTTCTAAAATTTTGCGAATTGCGATGTTGACCAATTTTTCTGAAACTTAAATGCGTATATCTTTAAAACGACTTGACGTTTAATCCTAAAATTAGTTATTTCTCTTTCTCTGCGTAAAGGCAATACAACGGAGATGGCAAAGGTGTTGATTTGACATAGAAACCTATCTATAAAAATATTGAAGTTTATCAATGCTCGTGTTAAGGTGTGGGCCTTTCCCTGCTCTTTCTTGGCTACGCTCAAGATTTTAAGGTTGCAAACCCGGCGCATTCACCAAAACGAAGTATGTATAATTCCTAGGGGTCTATCCACTTGCCCCCCCCCCAACTCAAAATTTTTAGCTTGCGCCTAAATATTAAAACTTGCGCTGTTAAGGGTAGAAAGTTAGAGGGAATTTTTCTTTTAAGTACACATATTCCGATGATTCAGGATTTTCTAAACTCGAAATCTTACTTCATGCTTAATCAAGATACGTTGAGCTTTAAACTGTAAGTTTAAAAAATGCCATGTATAACAATGCAATTTCTTCTACCTACGCTTAACATAAATACAAAGTGGACATTTAATTAATGCATATCTCGCGATTCAATAATTAACGTGTGCATCGCGGTGAAGTGTAAGAATTTTTAGTTGAATGAATACTTCGTAATTACTCTTCGTTTAATATACTCAATGACATTAGAAGCGAAACACCCAGAAGGAGTTATTATTTTAACTTGATTTTTTGCCAGTATGGTAGTCTTATATCAAAAATAAAATGATTACATTTTTAAGAAATTTTATTAAAAAACAATATAAAAAAAATAATAATGTGTTTGGCGACCCCTTTGCTGTATACACTCCTGTAGACGTCTGGGCATCGACAAAATGAGATGGTCGATGTCTTCTTGAGGCATCTCGTTCCAAGCAACTTGAATTTCATTCAGCTTCATTAAGAAAGTTCATAGTTCGACGAGCAATATGGGGACGTGCGTTATCTTGTTGAAAAAGTACGTCTGGACGGCCATCTAAATAAGGCAACAAAGTTGGTCGTATGACGTCTTCAACATAACGCGCAGCTGTCATACTGCCTCGAATGAATACAAGAGGTGATCGACTACCATAAGCAATAGCCCCCCAAACCATTACTCCAGCAGTCCTGTGTACATGCCTCTCAATAGCAAACCTAAGATCAGGTCGTTCTCCACGGTAGCGTCGTACCCTTCTACGGCCATCATGCGTGCCTAGACAAAATCGTGATTCATCGCTGAATACGACCTCGTGCCATTCTGCCTCCCAATGCTGCCGTTCTCTGCACCAGTCCAACCTTTGGCGACAGTGTCTCGCTGTTAAAGGAAGCACTAATCTTGGACGGTACGAAAGAAGCCCAAAGGATTGAATGCGGTGATATAAGGTTTGCATACTAACGGGCCTACCTTCTTCTCCAATCCATTGATCACCGGTTTGACGCGTAGTAGTGAAACGGTCTCGCAGGGCTATTTGTCTTAAGCGCCGATCTTGACGTTCTGTGGTACGCCTTGGTTGATCAATTGGTCTTCTTCTTGCTCCTCTACCTTCTTCTGTCCATACCTGATACACACGTATTACATTTGCTGCAGTGGAATCAATACGGCGGGCAATTTCGCGATAGGACATACCGACATCTCGATAAGCAACAACTCGACCCCGGTCAAAATCGCTCAAATGGTGATATTGTGGACGTCTTCGGACTCGAGGCATTTTATTTAAGCTTAACACACTCAACGGAAACACGAAAACTAAAAACATCTGTACTAAACAGCTCATATAAATAGTTTTATCAAAAAAGAGAAAGTGAAATATATTTTTTTTTCATAATAAATATAAAAGGCACAAGGTTGAAATTGTTATAAATGTATGCTTTAAATATAGTCACTCTGTTGTTAAAATATGAATTCAAAAAAATTATTCCTTCTTGGTGTTACGCTTCTAATGTCATTGAGTATACATATCGGAATAAACAAATGACGGTTCTGATTTAATTTCGCGGAAAACTATATTTTTATTCTGCAATTGTAGACAAGTGTTTCTAGAACGAATGAATATTTACACATACAATGAGAAATACAGCTTTAAACTGAATGTTTTTATAAAAACGAGGAATTCCTGTAAATTTAAAAAATGCCATGTATAACAATGCAATTTCTTCTACCTACGCTTAACATAAATACAAAATGGACATTTAATTAATGCATATCTAGCGATTCAATAATTAACGTGTGCATCGTTGTGAAGTGTAAGAATTTACAGTTGAATGAATACTTCGTAATTACTCTTTGTTTAATACATATCGGAATAAACAAATGACGGTTTTGATTTCGCGGTAAACTATCTTTTTATTCTGCAATTGCAGAACAGTGTTTCTAGAACGAATGAATATTTACACATACAATGAAAAATAATATCCAGAATAATAGATAAAACTCCATTAATATTTCATAAAGCGGTAAGTTTGTCTATTAAAATTGAATCACAGAGACCGCACACACGATCTACATATAAACATGCCCAGGCATTGTCTGAATAATTCATCCAGCGCATCTACACACACACACACAGACAAAACACGAAAATTTCCCATCTTTCTCTTTATGACATTATTTGAAAAATTCATGTGCGACGATGTCCACTTTATGATTTAATTACAGGACCGGAATAAAGTGCGGGTGGGATATCTCTCATAAAGCTTTAACGGCAACGCCTCGCGTTGTTTATGTGTTTATGCCAGACTATAAAACTTCTCTCTTTCTCGGCCCCGGCGCGTTTCTATTAAAATAATAATCAATTATGAGATTTATGGGGCTTAAAGTGATATTATATAGACCTATATACAGCACACACTCGTCAAATATAGAGATTATCACGGGGGTATTAAAGGGAGGGATGAGCACGTTTTATGAATCATTTGTAAGAGATTGAGTTTTATCGTTTCACGCATTAAACTATTATATTTAAGTTATATGGGATTTAATTATGAATTAGATTATTAAAAGACAGTTTATATTAACGATTTTGCTTCAATTTAATTTATGTTATAAATCGTGGAACCACAGTTATGGGCGCCCGCACATATGGGCAAGGAGGCAACTGTTAGGTAGTTGAAAATAAGCAAACCCACTGAGCAAAAAACAAACATATCACGTTATATTCACATTGCAACAACATTAAACGTTGTTTTAATTTTAATTTAATTTAATTTTACGGTAATTACCTTTTACATAAATTAACAAAATAAAATTTCTTATGTTAAAAATTAATTAAGTATAAACTCATATTAACACATATAAATAAACAAAATTCCGCAAGTAAAAATAAACAATTAAAAATGTAAATCATCAACTAAATCAAGCGTTTACGATATCGTGCGCTAAGTGTATAAACTTTAAATTTCTTTTAAATACGTTAAATGTTGTCCCAAACAACGCAAAATGTGGCGAGCAACACAATAAATTGGCTAATCTGACCATGCGACATAATGAATTAATGTTAATGAAATGTTACTTAAATGGATTTGCTCAGTGGGAGGTGATGCAAATAAAAACGGTAACATTCATTACATTTATATAAATATCAACATTACGAACCACACACTGTTTTTTTTTTTTTATTTATAAAAGTATACTTTAACATATTTCATATCAACATTTGCAAAAAAATTCAACATAAGATCAAACCTAAACAGTATATTTTGAACTTCACAATATTTCAGTGTTGATACGCGTGGCGCATGAAGTAAAATTTCGAGTTTAGAAAAGCCTAATTTGGATTGGTCGCTCCGCTTCGCTACGCGACCAATCCAAATTTTCAGGCTTTTCTAAACTCGAAATTTTACTTCATGCTTAATCTGGGATTGGATACACTCGTTAGAAGCTTTAAATTGAAAGCTTTTAGAAAAACGACGAATGTCCTTAAATTTTCAGCGAAAAATCGTAATATGTATACCTAAATGAAATACTCCCTGAATTATTTATCGAATTAATTAATTATATTGATTGATAATATTTGCATAATTGCATTAAATTGAAAGCTTTTGGAAAAACGACGAATGTCTTTAAATTTTCAGCGAAAATTCGTAATAATGTATACCTAAATGAAAAACTTCCTGAATTATTTATCGAATTAATTAATTATATTGATTGATGATATTTGCATAATTGCATTATATTGAAAGCTTTTAGAAAAACGACGAATGTCCTTAAATTTTCAGCGAAAAATCGTAATATGTATACCTAAATGAAATACTCCCTGAATTATTTATCGAATTAATTAATTATATTGATTGATAATATTTGCATAATTGCATTAAATTGAAAGCTTTTAGAAAAACGATGAATGTCTTTAAATTTTCAGCGAAAATTCGTAATAATGTATACCTAAATGAAAAACTCCCTGAATTATTTATCGAATGAATTAATTATATTGATTGATGATATTTGCATAATTGCATTATATTGAAAGCTTTTAGAAAAACGACGAATGTCCTTAAATTTTCAGCGAAAAATCGTAGTATGCATTCCTAAATGAAATACTCCCTGAATTATTTATCGAATTAATTAATTATATTGATTGATAATTAAATTGCATAATTGCATTAAATTGAAAGCTTTTAGAAAAACGATGAATGTCTTTAAATTTTCAGCGAAAATTCGTAATAATGTATACCTAAATGAAAAACTCCCTGAGTTATTTATCGAATTAATTAATTATATTGATTGATGATATTTGCATAATTGCATTATATTGAAAGCTTTTAGAAAAACGACGAATGTCCTTAAATTTTCAGCGAAAAATCGTAATATGTATACCTAAATGAAATACTCCCTGAATTATTTATCGAATTAATTAATTATATTGATTGATAATATTTGCATAATTGCATTATATTGAAAGCTTTTAGAAAAACGACGAATGTCCCTAAATTTTCAGCTAAAAATTGTAATATGTATACCTTAATCCCTGAATATTGCATTAGTTATAAAATTAATTAATTATAATAATTGATGATATTTGTATAATTGTCCTATAATTATTAAAATGCACTAAATAAGCGAAATTGAACATTTCATAAGTTAATAAAATCTTAGTAACTTCAAGAAATCTTATGAAAATCACAAATATTGCTTAAGACAGGAATATTTAACTAAAATCTTCAAATTGGAAGTAATTCTGTTGAGAAATAAAGCATTATTATTATTATTAAAAAACTGATTAATCTCAACAAGTTTATTTTTTTAATATTTACCCATTATAACCCCACGTACAAGTTAATAAAAAATAAGACTTTTACCACATTTTTAGCTCAATTTAAAGAGTTGTAATTTTAGAATTTTGCGAATTGCGATGTTGACCCATTTTTTTAAAATTTAAATGAGAAATTTTCAAGCTTTTCTCAACTCGAAATTTTACTTTATGGTTAATCTGGGATTGGAAACACTGTAAAAGTTTTGAATTAAAAGCTTTTAGAAAAACTACGAATGCCCTTAACTTTTTAGCGAAAAATCGTAATATGTATACCTAAATGAAAAACTACATTATTTATCGAATTAATTAATTATATTGATTGATAATATTTGCATAATTGTCCCATAATTATTTAAATGCACTAAATAAGTGAAATTAATTGAACATTTCATAAGTTAATCAAATCTTAGAAAGTTCAAGAGAAGTTATGAAAATTACAAATATTAGTTAAAATAGGAATATTTAACTGAAATTTTCCAAAACTGCTAAAAAACTTGATAAACAATAAAGAAATCATGAGTCAAAAAAAATTATGTAATAGAATAGAATAAATCTCTATTTTCGGAGTGTCAAGTTACATTAACAAATCACTTGATCATCGGAAAATTATTTAAAATCGAAGAAATCGATAAAATAGACATAAAAAATCGAAAATTTTAAAACTACAAATTATTTGTCTTTGTTGTATATACAAAGAGTTTTATGTATAATAATAACACCGAACATTTTCATAACGAGAATTTTTCTTTGAAGTATCCATATGCATACGTTGCTCATTTTTCGATGCTCGGTTTATTAAAAGAATCCAATTTGAAGCTTTAAGCGAGTGTTTTCCACTCCCAGACTAAGCATGAAGTAAAATTTCGAGTTTAGAAAAGCCTGAAAATTTGGTTTGGTCGCGTAGCGCGAAGCGCGGAGCGGCCAAACCAAATTTTCAGGCTTTTCTAAACTCGAAATTTTACTTCATGCGCCACGCGTACAAAACACTGATACAATGTAAAGTTTAGCGGTGTGTTTCAAACTTCGTAATATGTCAGTGTTTTGTACCGGTGGCGCATGAAGTAAAATTTCGAGTTTAGAAAAGCCTGAAAATTTGGTTTGGCCGCTCCGCGCTTCGCGCTACGCGACCAATCCAAATTTTCAGGCTTTTCTAAACTCGAAATTTTACTTCATGCTTAGCCTGGGAATGGAAAACACTCGCTTAAAGCTTCAAATTAAATTCTTTTAATAAACCAAGCATCGACAAATATGCAACGTATGCATATGGATACCTCAAAGAAAAATTCTCGTTATGAAAATGTTCGGTGTTACATAAAACTCTCTGTATACATCAGCTTTATTCAGACATAATTTATATACTGTACATAGAAATAAATATAATAAATGAATTTGTTAGTACGTTCTTGTCTGGGCTATCGACCATAAGTCTTTCTGCCCGTTGTTGTATTTTTGTGAGTTTTTCAATTTACTATTTTTTGCAAACTTTTGTATAATTATATTGACTCAAGTTTAGTCAATATAATTATACAAAAGTTTGCAAAAAATAGTAAATTGAAAAACTCACAAAAATACAACAACGGGCAGAAAGACTTATGGTCGATAGCCCAGACAAGAACGTACTAACAAATTCATTTATTATATTTATTTCTATGTACAGTATATAAATTATGTCTGAATAAAGATGATGTATACAGAGAGTTTTATGTAACACCGAACATTTTCATAACGAGAATTTTTCTTTGAGGTATCCATATGCATACGTTGCATATTTGTCGATGCTTGGTTTATTAAAAGAATTTAATTTGAAGCTTTAAGCGAGTGTTTTCCACTCTCATTCATGAAATTATCATTACTTCTATTTGGAAATAAATATAATGAAAACTTGAGTTTGTCAATAGTTTGCAGAATATTTACAAAATATAAAATCCAATTAAAATTAATATCGACTTTCTGCAAAACTTTATTCTCTTTGAGACAAGTCTCCAAATATTCAGTGAAACAACTACTTCTCGAGCTAATATCCCGACAGAAATTGACTTGTAAATAAATAAATTAGATTGTATAGAATGGGATTCCATGAAAATCACCATAATTTATATTGCTCCTATAAAAATTGAAAAATCAAACATGAAACTTCAGCAGTTACATTACAGCGTATATACTGTAACTCATGAAATATTCGTTGTTTTTTTTAAGAGTTGAATTTGAAGCTTTAAACGAGTGTTTTCCACTCCCAGATTAAGCATGAAGTAAAATTTCGAGTTTATAAAAGCCTGAAAATTTGGATTGGTCGCGTAGCGAAGCGGAGCGACCAATCCAAATTAGGCTATTCTAAACTTGAAATTTTACTTCATGCGCCACGAGTATAAAACACTGATTTAAAGCGAAGTTTAAACTATAGGTACTCTTAAAGCAGCTCTATATTGAACACTTCACATAAGATTAGTGTTTTATACCCCTAGCGTATAAAGTAAAATTTCGAGTTTAGAAAAGCCTGAAAATTTGGATTAATTTGCAGAGGGCCCAAAATTCTAGTTACGCCACTGTATGATAATTTTTTTTATGAAATCAAAGTAAAATATTTAATTGGAGAAAATAATTACAACAAACGGCCGATTCAAGAAAATCCCAAACTTTTCGTAGCATCAGGTAAACAACATCGAAACCTTAAATCCTTTACAAAACCCGCGCGCTTATCTTTCGCGAACAGTTCGAGTGCAAGACGATTACATCACTTTAATACCCACCATTCTGAAGCAGAAGCAAGGGCCGAAGCCGGAGGAACTTTGTATATCCCTCCCGCCTAATCCCGTTTTAATAATACAAAAATGTATACACATGGAATTATGTTCCGTCTTGGCGGTGCACTCCGGGGATTTTCCGCGAAAATAAATCGTCAAAGTTTTCGAACTTTTCCGGAGACGGGATTTCGCGTTTAAACGCTCAGTCTTTCAGCTGCACTTAAAATTATCACCGCATTGTCCTACTCCTCTTGTTTTTTTTTTTTTTTAGGAGTTTGTTTTAAATACAGGCGCGCGCGCGCTAGTCGGCTTTAATTTTTCAGATAAATTCCGCCTGTGGGAGTGTTTTTATCCCTGAGTTATTATTTCCAAGGGCCGAGCGGTTTTTATTGCTCAAGAAGTGTGGCGGTATTAAGTTACCCTTCTTTTGGCACGGAGTTCGGGATGGAGTTCTGGTTTGGCGGTGTGGGGATAATATAGGGTTACATTTGTACTTTCGGAATTCTTCAAAGGGAATTATTACTTTAACACTGCGGAAATTTTAAAAGGATTGCGACATTAAATTAAACTTTCAAGGATAACGCATTGCGACGTTGTTCTTATTTAAAGCGCGCTGGAAGGATAATTTTTATTACGTCTAATATTTCGTAGTGACTTTTTATAATAGAATTACATCTCTATATTATATTACAGAACAAGTTAAGTTATTCATAGTACTCTTCATGAGACACTAATTGGCTAGTATCTAAACACCTCAGTATACATTTACTAATCGATACATAATTAACACTGTTGTATCCTTTTTTCGCACTTTATTATCTAATGATTAGATATATATTTCAAGTGCTAAGCACACAATATCAATAATAACTAATTCTAACAACTGCTGTCGGGCTTCATTATACCTAAAGTGGATTAAAGGGAAAAACCAGGATTAAGGGAAGACCTAGGGTGGGTTCACATTTGAATTTTATTGAGTCATGTTTATGGCGGTAAAAAATTGAAAAGCGGAATATTTAAGGGACTCAAATCAAAATTCAATAAATTATTTTCATTTTTACGCATTTCAATAGCTTCCAACATATTTAATTGATATTTATTAGACTCTTTTAGGAGTGTCATATTGTTGATGTTGAATTTATGACCTGTGGTAAAGTTATGGTGTGCAATTGCTGATTGTTCTGAATTTTGTTTTTTTATATGATAACTGTGTTCTTTGAATCTAATATTTAAATTACGGGTTGTTTGGCCGATATACACTTTCTCACAGTTATTACACTTTATTGAATAAATTCCCGATTTTTCAATGAAGTCTCTTGCGTTAAATGTCTTTCCTAAAAGAGTGCCGATTTTTGAATTTGTGTATTGTGCTGCCGTAATGTTAAATTCTTTAAATAACTTATTGATGTGATTGTTTAAGATAGGTACGTAGATGACTCTAGCGTACTTATTAGATTGTTTTTCTTGGGACTGTAGACTAGGTATTAATTTTAATTTGTGGGCTTTTCTATTTTTATTAATTAATTTTTGAATTGTATTAGGGTTATAATCTAAAAATTTTGCTATTTCCATTATTAACTTAAATTCTATTTTTCTATTTTCTTCAGAAAGTGGTAATTTTCTTGCTCTGTGTATAATATGGTATGTTCAATAAAAAAAACCTAGAGTGACATGCTTAAATCTTTTTTAAAATTTAAGTTGGCTACACTTCTTAGGGATTGTCATATAAAACGTCAGACATAATAATTATAATGTATAATTTCAGAGTTGCCAACTTAGAATATATTCCATGGCACTCTAGAGGTTTTATTTTATTGAACATACGATACTGCTAAATGCTGATAGTTTATATTATATATTCCATTTGTTTCTGGATCTCGCCTAGCTATGGAAAAGTGACAGTTTAAGTATTGTAAATGGGGCTGGTTGTGTTTTAAATCAGGGTTTTTAAATGTCACTGTCAGATGTTCGATTTTAAGGTTATAATTTCTGACTATTGTGATCTTACACTGTTGCCTGTTTTACAAATTTTCAGATATAAAAGGATAATAATATGCAGTTTTAAGATTAACAAAATTTACTACTTGGTTTTTGTACATACAAACACAGCAATAATATTGTATATAACAAATATAATGAATTCGGCTCTGCAAACTTATTTCGTCATCCATTTTTATTTCTCGCTTGGGTCTTCCCGTTAACACATTTTGATCAACTCCATCCATCCACCTTAATTTTGGTAATTCTCTCTTCTGTTGGCCCTCAGTATTTTTTTGTAGAATTGCAAATTTATTTCCACCCTTATGTGATACTGATAATTTTCATGTCAAACAATTTTTAATCCCTCATTCCACTTTTATTATTTAGTCAAGAGAACCTGCATCTGAATCTTCTGATGTTTGTTCTGAGCCAGATTTCCCAAGCGAAATAATAAAAGGAGGAATGGTTTCAAAAGAAAGGTTCCCCATGTGTTTTGTCCAGTCATCCAAAATAAGTTCACAATGATCACAGAAATTTTGCCACATATCGGATGTACATTTTGAGAGAGACTCAAGCCATAAATTCTGAACACGAGAATTTATGTGCTTATTGTAGTAAGTCTTACAAAACCCCCATGCCATTTCAATTGGATTGTATTGACAATGGTATGGCGGTAATCTAAGAACTTCGTGCCCGTTCTTTCTCAAAATGTCATCAACTACGTAAATGTTGTCATTTGATCGAAAAGGTATAAATAAAGCCCATAGTTCCTTTTTGGTTAATTTTGGATTGAATTTAACATTGTGTTTAACCAACCACTCCTGCATTTCGCATTTCTTACAAGAAAATGAAGGAGTTTTGTCTAATTGCACAAAATGGTATGCAGCATTATCCATAATAACTACACATTTCCCTGAAAGCTTAGCCAAAGCAGGAATAAGATGATTAACCACCCAATTTTGAAAAGTATTACCATCCATTGTGGCATGGTAATCTCGGTCATTGTTTTTCGAATGTAATAAAAAATCGCACCTATCCAAAAACCCACCCCTATACCCAACATGTAGAATGGTGAAGCGTTTGCCTTCATTTTTGAATTTAGTTGGATTACTTTTTATATTCGTTTCATGTACCCAGCGTCGAACCACGGATCCATTCTGATATATCCATGTTTCATCCAGGTATACGAATTGGATATCTTCACTGGAATTTTGATACTGTAAAAATTTTCTAAGGAAAATAATTTTAGCTGCAACAACATGTTTTTGTTCACAGAGAAGAAGAAGCGACCGCGTGGCGAAATAATTGTTGCAAGATTAACAATAAACCTCTTGAACATTAAAAAGAGGATTACTTATGATATCATAAATTATTGCAACACTGTTAAAATAAAGAATCAGGAGTGGCAATTAATAAAAAATGTAAATGTTGATACTGCAACATAACAACACGAAAGCATGGCTAGGCGAGATCCAGAAACAAATGGAACGGTGTATATTTACTAGGTGTCGAAGATGACGCGTAGATGTAATTAATAGTATGGGTGGCTTTTCTATATATATTAAAATCTAGATTATTGTTGTTTCTATTTACAAGAATATCTAAAAAGGGGAGTTTTCCATTATTTTCGTTTTCGACTGTAAAATTTATACTGGGATAAAGATTGTTTAATTCCGATTTTAATTTATTTATGTTAGTGGTGCTATTAGTGATGGCGAAAACGTCATCAACGTATCAGTACCAAATTTTAGGGAAATTGTCAATGGTTTGTTTGGCTTTGTTTTCTGGGTGGTTTAAAAATATATTCGCTAGAAAACTTGACAGGGGCTCTGCCAAAGGTTTGTTTGTAAAATATATTATTAAATTCGAAAGTGTTACATTCCATGACAATTTCTGTAAGTTTGATGTATTGTTTTAATTTATTTCTTGGAATTAAATTCTCTGTTAATATATTTTCTCGGATTTTTATGGTTTCTGTGATTAGAATACAAGAAAACAGTGATTCTGCGTCAGAAGATATTAGTTTCTCGTCTGGACCTATTTTAACATCTCGGAGGTTATTGCAAAATTCAATCGAGTTTCTAATAGAGAAATCGTTATTATTTTTAATGTTTGATATTCTTTGACTAGCCATTTCGCTATTTTGTAAATAGGTGAATTTATGTTTGAAACTATAAGTCTATATTTATTACCTGGCTTGTGTACTTTAGGTAAACAGTATAATCTGGGTAGTATTGGATTTCCAACTTTTAATCTGTAGGCCATTTTTTTATCTATTAAAAATGTTGGAATTTTTAATGCGTTGTTTATTTTATTGATGTATGTTTTAAGTGGGTTCGTGGTTTGTTTTACGTATGGACCTAAATCTAACATTTTGTTTACGTCATTTAAATAATCCGCTTTTTTAACAATAACAACAGAAACAATAGAAAAAATCACCAAAAGAAAAGCATGCCGATCAAACCACAAACAACATAAGGAAGAAACAGTAATAGTGAAAACATTGAAGAAAAAGGACTTATTTTACATAAAATCTGACAAAGGTACGTTACCTTTGTCCGATTTTATGTAAAATAAGTCCTTTTTCTTCAATGTTTTCACTATTTCTGTTTCTTCCTTATGTTGTTTGTGGTTTGATCGGCATGCTTTTGTTTTGGTGATTTTTTCTATTGTTTTTTTCGCTGCGATCCGGAATGTATGGGCATCTTCTAGCTTCAGTTGAGATGTTGCTGACTCGATGTCATATATGATGTCTTCCATACGAATGTGTGAAATGGCAACCGAATGTTTCAAACCTTTCTTTAAAAAATTAATTTCATGTTCATTGAATTTTTCATCTGATCTATTATATACAAGAGTTTGAGTGTGATGTGCTGTCGTATTTTCACTTTCGTTTGTAATGTTTGGCCTTTGTAGATTAGATAAAGATTTGAACTTCTTATGAAGAGCGGTTGATTTCTTCTTCATTTTAACACTTATTACTGTGTTAATTTTCTGCAATGATTCGTCCCATATTTCCGATGTTGTGATCTTTGCTAGTTTTAGATAGAGAGTGTATGCTTCGATTTCCAAGATGTTCTGTTTCGAATTAAAATGCGTAAAAATAAAAATAATTTATTGAATTTAGATTTGAGTCCCTTAAATAATCCGCTTTTAAAATTGTTACCGCCATAAACATAACTCAATAAAATTCAAATATGAACCCACCCTAGGTCTTCCCTTAATACTGGGTTTTCCCTTTAATCCACTGTAGGTATAAAGAAGCCGGACAGCAGTTGTTGGAATTAGTTGTTATTGATATTGAGTGCTTAGCACTTGAAATATATACCTAACCATTAGAAAATTAAGTATGAAGAAAGGATACAATAGTGTTTATTATTTATTACTTACACTCTTCACGAAACTCAAAAATATATATCGATTTACTAATACACATAAAATTTCATTGTAACGCAAGCGACACTTTCGACATTTTGGGCACTGATTTTGTTTCATTTAAAAGGAAGTTAAAACATTTATTTTGAAATTGCGGTCATTCTATTGGCAGGGTGCTATTTCTAGTTAGTTGCATAACTATTATTATTTAGTTTAATTGCATAAGTATTATTTTGTTAAAGTTTGGGGAAGTTATATATGATTAATTCAATTTTTAATTCTATATAATTGATTGTATCATTAATTACGGGCGTGATTTTTGTGTAGTTAAATTATTGTTTGTTTTTAATATATTGTGATAATTTTGGTATTTTATATTTGTGAAATGGTGATTCCGTTTAATAAAGATTATTATTATTATTATTAATCGATAATCAACATCTAAACAATCGTTTTTGGTAGGTAAAAATATATTGCTAAATAAGAATATTTTAAACTTCTCTTGAAATCACTGTTTTATACGCGTGGCGCATAAAGTAAAATTTCGAGTTTAGAAAAGCCCCGCGAAAAAAAGTTAAAAAAAATACTATGTCTTGTTTAGGTAACATAAACAAAATACCTAAACAAATTATAGTATTTCTTTTAAATTTTAGAGTCTTGAGAATCGTTTATACCGACGAATTAAGAGTTCAGTTTGACTTCAGTTTGAAGCTATAAACGGGTGTAGTCCACTCCCAGACTAAGCATGAAGTAAAATTTCGAGTTTAGAAAAGCCCCGCGTAGAAAATTTGTCGAGGGTCGCGCAGCGACCCGAGACAAATTTTCACGGGGCTTTTCTAAACTCGAAATTTTACTTCATGCGCCATGCGTATAAAACACTGATTTAAAGTGAAGTTTAAAATATTCTTATTTAGCAGTATATTTTTAATCCTGCCTTAGCAATATTTTTTTACTACTGATTTAACAGTGTATTTTTAATTTAACAATATTTCAATGATTTATACTCGTGGCGCATGAAGAAAAATTTCGAGTTTAGAAAAGCCCCGTGAAAATTTGTCGAGACACAAATTGATTTGTATTTAAATAGTTCAGGCAGCATTAATTATAAATTAGCATTTAAACAATTATTTTTGGAAGGTGATATAGGTTACCTAATCAAATTATAGCATTTTTTAAAACTTTTGGAGTCTTGAGTATCGTTTATATCGACGAATTAAGAGTTCAGTTTAAAGTTTTAAACGAGTGTCGTCCACTCCCAGACTAAGCATGAAGTAAAATTTCGAGTTTAGAAAAGCCCCGCGTAGAAAATTTGTCGAGGGTCGCGCAGCGACCCGAGACAAATTTTCACAGGGCTTTTCTAAACTCGAAATTTTACTTCATGCGCCACGCGTATAAAACACTGATTTCAAGTGAAGTATGAAATATTCTTATTTAGCAGTATATTTTTAATCCTGCCTTAGCAATTTTTTTTTTACTACTGATTTAACAGTGTATATTTAATTTCACAATATTTCAGTGATTTATACTCGTGGCGCATGAAGTAAAATTTCGAGTTCAGAAAAGCCCCGTGAAAATTTGTCGAGACACAAATTGATTTGTATTTAAATAGTTCAGGCAGCATTAATTAATAATTAGCATTTAAACAATTATTTTTGGAAGGTGATATAGGTTACCTAAACAAATTATAGCATTTTTTAAAACTTTTGGTGTCTTGACTATCGTTTATATCGACGTATTAAGAGTTCAGTTTAAAGCTATAAACGAGTGTCGTCCACTCCCAGACTAAGCATGAAGTAAAATTTCGAGTTTAGAAAAGAATCGCGTAGAAAATTTGTCGAGGGTCGCGCAGCGACCCGAGACAAATTTTCACGGGGCTTTTCTACACTCGAAATTTTACTTCATGCGCCAAGCGTATAAAACAATGATTTTAGGTAAAGGTTAAAATATTCATATTTAGCAGTATATTTTTTTAATCCTGCCTTAGCAATATTTTTTACTACTGATTTAACAGTGTATTTTTAATTTCGCAATATTTCAGTGATTTATACTCGTGGCGCATGAAGTAAAATTTCGAGTTTAGAAAAGCCCCGTGAAAATTTGTCTCGGGTCGCTGCGCGACCCTCGACAAATTTTCTACGCGGGGCTTTTCTAAACTCGAAATTTTACTTCATGCTTAGTCTGGGAGTGGACGGCACTCGTTTAAAGTTTCAAATTGAACTCTTAAAAAAAACGAATATCTGAAGATTTGCAGCATATACTATTACTTCATGCTTAATTTGGGAGTAGAAACACTCGTTTAAAGCTTCAAGTTGAACTATTTCAAAAAGACAGCGAATATCGAAGATATTACCT
Organism: Philonthus cognatus; assembly: GCA_932526585.2. Taxonomy (NCBI): domain Eukaryota; kingdom Metazoa; phylum Arthropoda; class Insecta; order Coleoptera; family Staphylinidae; genus Philonthus; species Philonthus cognatus. The sequence goes on along the minus strand of OW052247.1, from coordinate 46,767,397 downwards.
AAAATTAAAATTCCCTGTATAAAATATGTTTTAAAAAAGTCAATTGCTTGTAATTAGTCTAAAAGTATACACAGTGATACACATTATGAATAAGAAAACATTAACAACATGAATTGAGCGACAAACATAATGCTTAATGTATGCAAAATGTACTACAGGAAAAAATATTTGTTTTGTTGATAATACACCTCAAATAATCTCTTACTATCTTGAACAAGTTTCTCATCTTTTACATGGTGAAACATATTTAACTATGATTTAATAAAGAAAACACTTGGTTAAATTTCAATAATATTTTGGTTTTTTATTCCAACTAGTTTCGACTTTGAGTCATTCTCAAGGAGTACAGGAAATTACATTTTTACAAACATTATATACAAGAGAGGATAGTTTAAATTTTATGGTTAGGCAATAAGGGCTGTCATGATGGGTGAGCTCCACAGATCTTCGATGTTATTAACAATTGGTTTTCCCTGTTTTATTGCTTTCTGGATTTCCAGTCCTTCGCGATAGTTAAGATGACGTCCTTTATTGCCTGTGTATAAAATCTTTAGCGTTTGGTTATTAAAAAAGTGATTATTTTCAATGTAGTGTTTAGATAAAAAAAAATATATATTGCACTGGGTTAGCTAAACACTGCATTGACAATAATCACTTTTTTAATTACCAAACGCTAAAGATTTTATACACAGGCAATAAAGGACGTTATCTCAACTATCGCGAAGGACTGGAAATCCAGAAAGCAATAAAACAGGGAAAACCAATTGTTAATGACATCGAAGATCTGTGGAGCTCACCCATCATGACAGCCCTTTTTGCCTAACCATAAAATTTAAATTATCCTCTCTTGTATATAATGTTTGTAAAAATGTAATTTCCTGTACTCCTTGAGAATGACTCAAAGTCGAAACTAGTTGGAGTAAAAAACCAAAATATCAGTGAAATTTAACCAAGTGTTTTCTTTATTAAATCATAATCTCTTACTGAATTTTATAATTGACTCATTTAAATGAGTTTTTTTGGAAAAGTATCTATTTTTATATTAATCCAAAATAAATTAATTTATGATCCAAAATGGATCAAAAAAACTAGTCCATGAATTTTGTCCCGCTAGATTGGTTAAATCGTATACTGTGCTCCGCTTCGCTACGCGACCAAGCCATATTTTTAGGCTTTTCTAAGCTAGACATTTTACTTCATGCTTAATCAAGGAGTGGAAACACTCGTTAGTAGCTTCAAATTAAACTCATTTAAGAAACAACGAATGCCTCAGAATGCGTACGAATCAAAAAATGTACACACAAAAGAAAAATTCGCTGTATGTTTTTTTTCCTGTGGGGGCCGTCTTCCTTTCGGATCCGGATGCACTGCAGCCTAGGTGACTTATTGTATTGCCCCAATATTATTACACTCACGCAACTATTCCGAACTCGATGCGCTGCACTAGCTTGTGCAGGTCCTTCAAAGGTTGCGCGTGGAAATCATTTGGTTCTATTTGTCTGTTCCCAAATTTGAGCCGTCTTTTGCTCTTCAGCACATTGCACCTGCACAGAACGTGCATAGTTGTTTCCGGTGCCGTATTAGAGAGGCGACAGTTGGTGTCGCCGTTGTATAGCCCGATTTTCCTCAGATGCTCTTTAACAGTCATGTGGCCTGTGAGCAGTCCTATGGTTGTTTTCAGCTGTGCCCTACTCAATGTTAGTAGTTCTGCAGCTTGGCTTGAGCTGTATGTTTATGTCTTCAATCCCACCAATAAAAATTCTCGAGTCGCCACTGATGCAACAGTACTATACTACTTGAAAATCAAGTCAAGTTGTTAAGTTTATCCAAAGTTTAAGCCGGTCCTGTCCTGAATTATTAAAAGAGCACTTTGAAACCACCCTGACATCAATTTAATTAGGATTTAGCCCGAAACCCGATAATCCGGACGTAGTTTCGGTAATTGTGTCCGAGTGCACAACATTACAATATTGAATTAGAACTCCTCGAAGAGGAACGACACGACCTGTTCCCACCATGTTATTACCACGCGCCTCCGCACAGAATAATTTAAGTGTGCCGAAGTGTGAGGGAGTAGGAAACAGGAAACAGGAACAGCCCTTAAACGAATATTCAAACTGGGGAATCCAATTAGCCAGTTTCGTTGTTCGGGACGGTCACTACAATGATCATAATTAGTCTTTCGCCCTCTCTCGCGCGCTCGTTCTCTCTCTCTCTTTCTCGGGATAGTGTTGTTGGGATCCATTTATCTAAAACTCCGAAATACCACCTCGTTTATCACGGGACGCCCTAATCCTTTCTATATACGGACCTTTTTAAGGGCGCCTTTCCGTTGGTGTTACGTCCGGGGGAAACGGTTTTCATTTCTTCTGGAAAGAGAGCGTTCTTACTCGCTGTTTGTTTTCATTTATCTTGGCCATTAGTTACCCTTTGGTATCCTATTACTCTGAATTTAGATGTAATCTTTTCTAATTGTAAATCTTTTCATTTTCAGAATTTACCAGTATAATTTGTCTGACTACAGAATTTCATGAATTGTTTATTTTCAGCCTACCCAATTTTGTTGTAGGTTAGTGATATCAACGGCGTAACTAAGGGATGCAAGACCTAAAAATGCGGGGGGGGGGGGGGCGTTGGAGGCTAGGGGACTCAATAATAATGTCGCCTTAAAGTATGGGTATAATGGGCAATTAAAAATGCACAGACTTTTGTTTAAACAATAAAAAAAAACTCTCAATGAAACAAATATTCTACCGTTTTATTGCCATTTTTAAAAATTATATAAAATTAATCAATTTATTTTTTTATTACAAGCTCTCAAAGTTGAATTTTGTTAATTCAACTTTGAGAGCTTGTAATAAACACAATTTTTAAGTATCGGGTCCCTTTTCGACGCTTGATAGAATGGACATCGAATTTTCATGTGTACCAATTTCGTGAACTTTATTCAAATTACATTTTAACCGTTTAGAGGTTATGTTACATTGTTAATGTTTGTGAAAATGTTTCTTCCCCTGAATAATTTCATTTCAATTCATTTCAAACGAATGAGTACACTCCCAAATTAAGCATGAGGTAAAATTTCGAGTTTAGAAAAGATTTGAAATTTTCTGGCTTTTCTAAAGTTGAAATTTTACTTCATGCGCCACGCATATAAAACACGGATTTTAAGTTAAAAAAGTTCAAAATATACTGTATAAATATGTACATTTATAAATTTTAAATAAATCAGAGCATTATAATTAAATAAATTCTTTTTACTGAGGCATTTAAGGTTAGGTATAACACGGATCCCATGCCTTAAACTAGAAGTACCATTTTATTAAATTATTAGTTGTAAATTACTTAAATGGTTCATTAATACGAACATGTTAATATCATCATGATTTCAATGATTACTTCTTAACCATTGCCGGCCAAGTAATAAATTCAATCCCAAATAGTGGCCAAGACCCTATTCTGGCAATAGCTGACGTTTTTTCCAGGAAAACTGTATCGCTACATTATTTCAAATTTCAAACAAAGTAAGAGGTGTAATTCGCAAAATTAAAAACAAAAGTAGTATTGATGTCTACGGTCTAAACATTGATATAATCAAATCAATTATTGACTTAATAATAAGTTCATTAACATATCAAATAAATAAGTCAATAAATGAGAATAATTTCCCAGATTTGCTTAAAATAGCTAAATGTGTCCCAATCTTTAAAAAGGGGGATCAAAATGACAAAAATAACTATAGACCAATTTCAATTCTCCCAATATTAGCCAAAATTTTTGAATCAATTTTAGCAGAACAAATAACATAATTTCTGGAAACGACACAGGCATTCACAGATAATCAACATGGCTTTAGGCAAGGTCGATCGACTGCGACAGCCGTAAATAAGTTTATTGATTATGTAATCGAAGCGTTTGAGGAATAGTAAAGTTGTCACTAGTCATTTATTGGACCTCAGCAAGGCCTTTGATTGCGTGACTCACTCCATCCTAGCAAGAAAACTCTATTTTTATAATTTTTCCCCAGAAAGTTGCAAACTGTTAACATCATAACTGACCAATAGAGTGTTTGTGGGTAACAACATTTCTGATGAACGCAAGATAATGCATGTCGTACCGCAAGTCTCGATATTAGGTCCTTTGCTATTTTTAGTTTACATAAATGATCTTCCTAAAGAATACAACAATACATCAACAATTGTGTATGCCGACGACACCTCCATCTCTGTCAAAGGCAAAACAGTGGAACTAGTTGAATCTAAAATACAATCTGTTATGAAACATACAAAGGAGTGGTTTGAGTGCAACAAACTAAAACTCAATACAGATAAAATAATCTACATAACATTCTCTCATAAACATGCACAACCAACCTCGCCGGTTTCCGCTAAATTAGGTATTGCTATAGATTCCACTCTCATCTGGGATACTCATAGGCGTAATTTTGAGAAAACTCGAACAAAAAATATATACTTATTAAAAAACATGAAGAGGTCAGTAAACTCAGAAATGTTGTTAACCATTTTCCACTCCATCATTCAATCTGATACAGGTATTGCAAACTGGCATGGGGTCACTCCCCAATTATGAATGATATATTTATATTACAAAGACGAGCATTACGTATCATAGCTGGGCTCAGTTATAGAGATGAGTGTAGACAGGAATTTAAAAAGCAGAATGTTCTTACGGCACCCTGTATATATATTCTAGAATGTCTGAAGTACATAAAATCTAATAAAAATCTATACATGTGTAACAAAGACATTCACATGTATAATACTAGAGCCAAAAATGATGTGAGAACCAGTAAGTTTCGCTTATAGAAGGCTAAAACTGGGGAACGATATCATGCAATTAAATTTTTTAACATGTTACCTTGTGATGACCAGGTTCTCCCAGACCTAATGTTTACACAACTGTGTAAGAAGTACCTAACAGATTGTGGGAATTATGCTTGGCATGAGCAATTTTAGTACAAATTAATCTGTCATATTTACATCGTTTTATTTACAATTTTATTGTATTTTATATATTATATCTATTTATTAATTATTTTATATATTTATTTACCTATTTTACATAACCATTTCTCATTTAAATTTTAATATGTTAGTGATTAATTACAATTTTATTGTATTTTATATATTATATCAATTTATTAATTATTTTATATATTTATTTATCTATTTTACATAACCATTTCTCATTTAAATTTTAATATGTTAGTAATTAATGTTTTTTGTATTCTACACTATTTTTATTCTCTTTTTTGTGACCTGTGTAAAACTTATATGTTGTTGGCACCAATAAATATAATTTTATTCTATTCTATTCCATTCTATTATTTTATCATCTTTAATGCAGTGTTAAAGCTGTATGCTAACGTCTACTAATAAGGCAGCTACATTTTTATAATAATATAAAACCAAAACAATATGGATTTTAAGATTGATATTTTCCTTACTAGAAAACTTAAAATTCGAGAGCTTGATTGATACTAAAAAGAAAAATCATCTGTGACTTATGTGTTCTCATTTGCATACTTTGTAATAAATCATAAAATCTTAAATCATCAAAGTGTTAATAGAATCGTTTGGTAATAAACAATACCATTATTTCAGAGTTACAATCTTCTATTAACCCAGGTCTCTAAGCCTTAGACAATAAGTATTTTTTATAATAATGCAATTTACATGATTCTTCTCTACCCTAATAAAAATGTAGTCTCTTTTTTGCTTGCAAATCATCCCCTACGATATTGGCGGTGGGTTTATTGGGTGGTATTCATGATGGAGAATGGCCGGTCCCCTGCAGATACATATTTTCAACAACATTTAACTTTCTAATACGTTCGCATAACTCGGGGAAACTCGCGCCGGGGATGATAATAGCCCTGGGGAGGTCGGGGTTAAGGGTCGCGGGGGTGGCTGAGAGGGGTTGTCAGAGGTTATCGGTGCCCCCACGGCCGCTCTGCGGTCGACCCCATTTTTCCGACGAATTAACATTTCCGGAAAATAAATTCCGTCCGAATGCCAATTAAATAATTTCAAAGCCGCTCACTCATTCACTTCTACGACAACGATTACGCATGATTGTATCCTCCACGTATAAATTACTCCATACTGAAATTTTAAAGTATTTAAAAAGAAGAATAATTTCACTAAAATAATAAAAATATAATACCTACCAATGCAATATATTTATATACATTTTTTCAACTAAATATTAGCCCACCAGGGAGAGGCACGAGACAAAACATATTGCATGCTTAGTTAAAAGCTTAATAAATATTAATTGTTTTCACTTTTTTTAATAAATCTGTTTGTAGAGGGTGTTTTTTTTTTAGAAAATAAATAAAATAACTGATGTTTTGGCTTTAATAGGTGATGAATCAATGGCATTTCATGTTTAAAAATAATTTTGGGCAGGTGACCACCGCGATTCCATCTTAAATAAACTATTATATTGGTTCAATTTTACGTAACTTTTTCCAGTATGGCCGGGTTAATCTCTCCAATTACGCGCTAAACGTTGACTTCTAAGTCTTTAATCGTTGCTGGTATATCAGTATAGACCAGTCATATGACGTAGCCCTACAAAAAGTAGTCCAAGGGGATCAAATCACACGATCTGGGAAGCTGATTAACAGGCCCATGTCTCAAAATAATTTGATCACTAAACTTCTCTCCCAACAATGTAAGGATTTCACGCACGGTGTGGTAAGTTACGCCGTCCTGTTGAAACCATTTAGTTCTCAACAGATTTGCATTGACGGGATCAAAAAACCTTGAATCATTGACCTGTAGCGCTTGTCATTGACAGTAACATTGAGTCTGTCTTGATTTTTTTAAAAGTAGGGGCCCAGTGATGCCTCCAGCATGCAATCCACACCACAAGGTAAAACATTGTTGCTTATTTACCAGTCCATTCAACCAAAAGTGAGCCTCATCACATAAAATTATTTGGTTAAAATAATAAATGGGCGAAGTGCTCCATAAGTTTGACGCACAGAGCGCGCATTTTGGCAATAGATTTTCACAAATTGTAATAGTTTCTCGACTGTGAGCTTAGGCATGATAATTTACCAAAGCTTACTGAACAAAATTATTACCAACAGTTTTCCATTCTGACATTGGTTTAACAGATATCCATGATTTAATTTCTATCCCTCTAAAAAAACACCCTGTATTTGCCAACAGCAGGTAGTTTTCTTTTTATAACTTTAGGCATTCAAATCTTTTATTGCGGTGTTTCCTTAATGTTTTAACATGTGATTTCACTCTCTCATTAGGCATGAAGTAAATATTTTGAGTTTAGAAACGCCTGAAATTTTGGATTGATTCAAATATTTAGGCTGTTCTAAACTCGAAACAATTACTTTATGCGCCAGGCATGCTAACCACTAAATTAGTGTGACGTTAAAAATATATACTGTACATATGTTAACGTTTCATAACCAAATTAGCATAATTTAATGTTTGATATGACGTTAATGATGAACATTTAAAAACTTGAGAAGCACATTTTTGACATTTCGAAATCCACAGCAAAGAAATAAATAAACTTGCGACACACATTTTGATAGTTGTGACGTATTTTAAACTAACGAGTGTCTTCCACTCCCAGACTGAGCAAGAAGTAAAATTTCGAGTTTAGAAAAGCCCCGCGTAGAAAATTTGTCGAGGGTCGCGCAGCGACCCGAGACAAATTTTCACGGGGCTTTTCTAAACTCGAAATTTTACTTCTTGCGCCACGCGTATAAACCACTGATTTAAAGTAAAGTTAAAAATATACACTGCTAAGATGTGATAGATATTTACTAAGATAAAGCAAAACATGTAATATTATTTTATTTATTTTGTGAATATTTTGTAAATGTGATACTAATAATAAAAGCAGAACAAAAGTAGTTTGAGACACTTTTCCAAATTCTTAATATTCAGATCATTAGCAGTGTATTTAATATGAAATCAAATTTTTTTTTAAAATTAAATCAATCACTTGGAGCCGAAAATCGAAAACCGCAAAAACCGTTATTTCTTCCGGAACGAAAATCGGAATCAAACCAATATATATTTTAATGGATTCGATAGCTAACGCCATCTAATGCTCTATGCTCCAGATGGAGTTAGCTATCGAATTCATTAATAGTTTTCACATATTGGCTTGAAATAGTCAGAAATGTTCAGTATTCCTCAGCACTGGAACAGGACCACAGTGAAAAGAAGTGAAAGAAGTCCGAAACGCGTCTGTGGGTATCTGGTGCCGGAATACTGAACACACTCAATTTTAATATATACTTTATTAATTGAACCGGAACGAAAATCGCAATGCAAAAAATAACGTTTTGAAGTTATAGGTAAGGGTTTGTTACCTGTCAAAGACTATTATTAAAAGAAAGAGCGAAGTGAAGCAAAAAATACAGTACAAAACGTTGTTGTAATGTAATGTTATAAACATCACATAAATTAATGTGTTAGTTCAGTGAAAAAAAGTAAGTTCAACATGTTCTTCACTTTTGTTAAGGTCAATAATTGTTGAATAGTAACATATATTTTTCAAATAAGAGAAATTCCCATTTAAATGTTTGAATTCGAGAAAATAAGCTTACGCTTCTTATACATAGTTTGCACACTGACTGACTGACTGAAATATTAATAACAATATTAAAATGTATTTTAGAAAAACAAACATTTTATTAAAAATGTTATGTGTTTTTAAATTAAAATCTGAAATATTAATAACAATATTAGAATGTATTTTAGAAAAACAAACATTTTATTAAAAATGTATGTAATATATAAAATTACAAAATTGTTTTTCGTGTAAAATGCAAACAATATGTCTTAATTAATAAGACAATAGATTAATGGATATTTATTGCCTTGAGTTGACTTATTAATTAAGACACATTGTTTGCATTTTACATAAAAAACAATTTTGTAATTTTATATATTACATACATTTTTAATAAAATGTTTGTTTTTCTAAAATACATTTTGATATTGTTATTAATATTTCAGTTTTTAATTTAAAAACACATAACATTTTCTCTTCTAGTAAATTATGAAAGTCCCCATGCCCAATTTGCATAGTAAACGAGTTCCGTCTAGTTAGTTGGGAAAGTGTCTTTTCCGCCTCATTATTAATTGAAGATTGAGTGCATCATCTTGCATACATGCTCGAAACTTTTAATTAATAAATAAGCGAATTGTGTCTTTTAAACTTCACTGTCATGCATCTCGTGTGGAACGTTTTAAATTAAACTACGAACAATTTTGTTCTTGATAAGCTCCAATGAATCACGTAATATCATAAAAGGAATATTTAATTAGCATTAAAGTGCAGTATTCTTCTTTTAGTTACGTGAAAGTTAATTAATTTTGAATGAGTTATAGAGTATGGAAAAGATTTTCACTACTTGGTTTTGTTTAAAACTACTTAACTTAATTGTTTTAAAAACTGGGGTCATAGTTAATTTTTTGTGGGTAGCAAACTACACTAGATCACATTTTTGAAATTTAAGAGAGTACCCTAAAAACGTTTTAAAAATTACAAACCCCTTTATCTCTCCATTAACAATTTGCTTACCCCGACTATTTTTATTGCTCTGATATTTTTTGTGTATACAATGAACTGTTTTTTAGATATACATATAACGATATTCGATGTGCATTTTCAGACATTCGTTATTTTATTATAAACGTTTAATATAAAGCTTCTAACGAGTGTTTCCAATCCCAGATTAAGCATGGAGTAAAATTTCGAGTTTAGAAAAGTCTGAAAATTTGGTTTGGTCGCGTAGCGCGAAGCGCGGAGCGACCAAACCAAATTTTCAGGCTTTTCTAAACTCGAAATTTTACTTCATGTGCCACGCGTATAAGACATTGATTTCAAGAGAAGTTTTCTTGTTCACAATATTTCAGTGCTTTCAGTGTTTAATACACGTGGCGCATGAAGTAAAATTTCGAGTTTAGAAAAGCCTGAAAATTTGGTTTGGCCGCGTAGCGCTTCGCGCTACGCGTCCAAACCAAATTTTCAGGCTTTTCTAAACTCGAAATTTTACTTCATGCTTAGTCTGGGAGTGGAAAACACTCGTTTTAGGCTTCAAATTGAAGTCTTTAAAAAAAGCGTATGCATATGTATACCTAATAGAAAATTCCCTGCCAGTATACTTAAAAGAAACATTTTCTGTATTAACAGATTAATCCGATGACTATTTGCCTAATCTACTGAATGCGCATTCGATTCACTAGCATTTTCGTTTAAGCTTGCACAAAATGAACATAAATGCATTATTTATATCTGTAAATACCTGAACTATTTAGTAGATGTGGAAATTGAAATTATACCACTTAAAATCACTTATAAAACGAATTGCACATTAATTAAAATGATTTGTGGCTAGGTTTCTGCAGATTTAGTTTTACAAAGACATTGTCAAAATGTGACGCTTAGCCTTCAAATTTTAAAGCTGCATACCGGAACATACGTTTTCGCATGTTCCATCTAAAAACCATAGCAGACATATTATGAAGGTTTCTGTCTCTATTCATACATGTAATCTGTTGGCATCAAACTATTTTCGTACTACACGTATTGGTGCAAAAAGCACTACAAATCAAGGAAACTATGGGACACCTCTCGTGAATCGTACCTTACATAGATTTGTATACATAGAATACTTTTTGGTGCAAAATTCAATACAAACGTGTGTTGCATTTTGTAGTCGCAAATCTCTAATTTTATGTGAAATGCTATGATTTATATATAGTTTTAGGTAATAAAATAAATTATAATAACACGTTCACTTTTGCGTGCTGTCGTATTTAGGCAATATATACATATGTGTAAAATTTAATATATTTGAATGTTATCATGAAATGTAAATATACATTATAGAAAAAAATGTGTAAATTTGTTCAGGATTCATTTAGATTGATGCAATAAATTTCGCAGTGTCTGAAAACTGCTCGAGTGGGTAATCCTTCACCATAACTGGCACTATCCATCTTTCTCCACCGAAAGAAGGAACGAACTCCTCTCACCTAAAGTTTTCACATGAATAGAAGTTAAACTTTCAAAAGTTTCACACAAAATCGAGTTAACAAATCTCGGCCAGTTTTCCATTCTTGCTTTCCGTGCCGCATAAGTTTACAACATTGATTAATCATCCATCAAACGATCCAATTGATTTTTTTTCTGTTATCCATTCAACAAAAAGCGAATAAATATTTGACATTATGAATAGCTACTTTGAATAAATTAATTGAATATTGATACTTATCGATAATACAGTACATGCACTTACAAATACTATTTAATCGATTTTTATAAATGGGCGTTTTTCTATAATTCAAGAATCTCTCATTTATAAAATCAAATCAATAATGTACGGCTTTACAAATATATAATTTAAACTGTAATTTTTAGTATTCACAATTTGTTTTGTTAAGCTTTATTTGCTGTTTTACATGTGTATTTAATCCTTGATTAAGGGGGTATTACCACCAGGACAGCGTTTCTTTTACGGTTTTTCAGAATTTTTATTTTTGGGAAATTTAATACATGCGATCTTGCGGTTTCTCGCAACTTGTTTATAGATTCATAAACTATAAAAAATGAATTTTAATTCTTTTCAATCGTCCGGCTAAACCTCTAAATCTGGCCTCAAATAAGGCCGCGTCCGCCGTGTTTTTCCTCATGGCCGGAAAGATTTTTTCGATTCTGTGATTTGAAACGTAAAATGAAGTAGTAGTCATTAATCTGTATTAAATTATCTGGAGTTTGAACCACCGACAATAAAAAATCTCGATAAATAACAAAATGGAGGCCATTCGAAAAAAGTGGTCGCTTTTTGCCCCCCTTTTTCTGACTTTAAGGCTCTATGAAAAATATCAAACGTTAATATATTTGAATGACGGTGGTTCAAACTCCAGAGGAAAATGTGGAGAACCGAACACTAAAAGCTCAAGTCAATCCGTTTCATAGTTTGAAAAGAAAGTTTCCGGCCAGCGAAAAAAAAGTGGTTTCGAGAAAAACGCGTTTAAAGTTTTGACACAAGTTTTAACTATTTTTGGAGATTTTTGGCTTTAGTCAGCTATGCCAGCTCCGTACACTAGGCCCTCCTCTTCCTCTAAAAACTGGGTTTGAATGATTTACTCCTGCCAGCGTTGTTGGATGGCCTTATGAGTTGCTGGAGTCAGGCAAAATTCGTCCCACATCTCGCGCTCCGCGTCGGTCCGCACCGGAAAGCCTTGGCTTGCAGGCCGATATGGATTCCCAGTGTCTCTATCGTCTTAAAAACTGCCGAGTATCCGTCGTTGAAATAGCTGGTAGCTATGAAAGACGCGATAGCGACGGTTTTTGCACCACAGTTGAGGTGCTTCGAAGCCAGCTTCAAGACACAAGCATTCAAACTTTCGTTTGAGTTCTGCGTATTTCCACCCAGCCAACTACTCAGCATTGTTTACTTCAACAAGCAAAAATCTAACTAACGAATTCGCCTATTGTAATACGGCTTTTGGACATGAAACTAGATACTATGAGGTATCAATACATGCAAAAAAAAATCAATTTTTTAAAACTTCCGAATGGTAATACCCCCTTAAGCATAAAATAAATAATATTGACGGATAAATTAAAAACACTTGCTTTGTTTCACTATTTGTTGTTTTTAATTTATCCTTAAATATTATTTCAAAATGTTTCACCACGTGATAAATGAGGAAGTTATTCAAGAAAAAAAATATATATTTTGAGTTTAGAAAAGCCTAAAAATTTCGATTGGTCGCGAAATTTTCTGCCTTTTCTAAACACGAAATATTTATTTCATGCGCCAGGCGTGTTAACCACTGATTTAGTGTAAAGTTGAAAATATTTACTCTAGTTATGGAGCAAATACACTTGTACGCTTTTATGGCGCAACTTTTATGGCGCAATTTTTAAATAGCAAACTTTGTACACAAACAATAAATTGTCATTCTGGATATTTAATTAAAACACTTGGTTTGTTTCACTAGTTTTCATTTTCTCCGACTAGTTTCGACCATTGGTCATCTTCAAGGAGGATGACCAATGGTCGAAACTAGTCGGAGAAAATAGAAATTAGTGAAACAAACGAAGTGTTTTAATTAAATATCCAGAATTAGGTTCAAAAATGTTTCACCACGAGTTAAGTGAGAAATTAATTAAACATATCAGAAATTGCCAATTTACAGATCAATTTGAGTGACTTTAAACTGACATTTTGTTGTTTGCAAATGCAACTTGCTATTAAGAGATTGCGCAACAAAAAGTTACAGCTAAAAATGTACAAGTGTAAAAGCACCATTACAGAATTTTTAGATTGATTTTCATCATGTGATATTTCTGTTTCAACAAATGAAAATCCATCATGTCAGTTTTATATCAACATATTTCACCATTCATAATGTTCCCCTTTTATTAAATGATTTTCCATTGTATTTCTGCCACATTACAGACCATTCATAAGCCCAAAAGAATAATTGCTGAGTCCATAGACGAAATGTATCAAATGATCAAGTCCTAGTAATAAAGATGTGCTTTGTATTTTAAAATTTTAATGCATCAAATATCAGACCACTAAAACTTTATGGCATATTGAATTATACTTGAGTGATTATTTAGAGAAAAGAAAAATTTTAAAAATCCTTGTTTTTTATGAGTTCTATTTGAAACTACTAACGAGTGTTTCCACTCCCAGATTAAGCATGAAGTAAAATTTCGAGTTTAGAAAAGCCTGAAATTTTACTTCATGCGCCACGCGTATTAAACACTGAAAACGCTGAAATATTGTGAACGAGTAAACTTCGCTTGAAATCTGTGTCTTATACGCGTGGCGCATGAAGTAAAATTTCGAGTTTAGAAAAGCCTGAAAAATTTGGTTTGGTCGCTCCGCGCTACGCGACCAAACCAAATTTTCAGGCTATTCTAAACTCGAAATTTTACTTCATGCTTAATCTGGGATTGGAAACACTCGTTCGAAGCTTCAAATTAAACGTTTATAATAAAGCAACGAATGTCTGAAAAGTCACATCGAATATCGTGATATGTATATCTAAATAACAGTTCCTTGTATATAAAAAAAAATATCAGAGCAATAAAAATAGTCGGGGTACGGTAAATTGTTAATGGAGAGATAAAAATAATTGTGATTTTTTAAACGTTTTTAGGGTCCTCTCTAAAACTTCAAAAATGTGATCTAGTTTAGTTTGCTACTTACAAAAAAATAACTATGACCCCAGTTTTTAAAACAATTAGGTTGGCTATTAACGAGTGTATCCACTCTCAGATTAAGCATGAAGTAAAATTTCGAGTTTAGAAAAGCCTGAAAATTTGGTTTGGTCGCTCCGCGAAGCGGAGCGGCCAAACCAAATTTTCAGGCTTTTCTAAACGCGAAATTTTACTTCATGCGCCACGCGTAGAAAACACTGAAATATTGTAAAATTCAAAATATTCTTGTTTAGCAGTATATTTTTAATCCTGCTTTAGCAGTCTATTTTGAATACTGATCTAGCAGTATATTTTTAATTTTACAATATTACAATGTTTTATACGCGGTGTGCATAAAGTAAAATTTCGAGTTTAGAAAAGCCTAAAAATTTGGTTTGTTCGGTCCACTTCGCTACGCGACCAAACCAAATTTTCAGGCTTATCTAAACTCGAAATTTTACTTCATGCTTAATCAAAGAATGGAAGCACTTGTTTGAATCCCCTAAATAAAAAATAGCCTGTATTTTAACGTTCTTACAAATTATTTCATTATTTTTAATAAAACGGGAATTTCATTTGATAAAAAGGGAAAATAATTTGACAAATAGTGAAATATGTGGACATAATTGGCACGTAGGATTTTTATTTGATAAAATGAGAATTTTATTTATTACATGGTGAAAATCAAACAAAAAATACTGTATGTTTATGTTTAATAAACTACTTTTCCTTCCTCATATGCAGTTAAAATGAAAATGTATAGCTAATGAAACGTAAATAATGAGGACATTTATTATTAAACAAAAAGCTTTACATTTTTAGTATAAGCGAATTATTTTTAGTGTACGTCACGTTTTTTAAGGCAACCAAATGTACACAATATGTACCGTGCGATCGTTTAAAACAGTGGTCTCCAAACTACGGCCCGCGGGCCAAATCCGGCCCGCGACTTGTATGAATCCGGCCCGCGATTGTTTGTAATTTTTTTTGTAAATGTCATATTTTGAAATACTGTAACAATTGTTCCTTAAATTTTTCATAATTTTATAAAATTAATCGAATTTTGGCCGACTTTATTATGTAGAATTGTATTTGTGGCCCGCGAAGAAGATTGTTTGGAGACCCAGGGTTTAAAACATGACTTAGACTAGGGTTTGGGTTTTAAATTAAATTGACACTACTGACTATTAACACATATTTAATAAGTTCTTCACCTGAAGAAACAACAACGTTGCAAAACCATTGTCGTGAAATACACAATTAGTTGAAAATCATTAAGTGTTTTATTTAAGTGATCATGGATTTTCAAAAATTAAGTGCCTCAACTATCTACAATATTACCACATAGTTAGGATAACCTCAAATTTATTCCGTCATTTAATTAGCATTCTGGGCAACCGCACTCAAAATACTGCTTACTTTAAATCATAATTTAAATGATCACAGGGTATCATAAACCGAGTTTCAGCGACCAAACAGAAATAAATAAAATGTAAAGTAAACAACTTATTTCGATATGACGCTAAGAATTGAAATCGAAACAATTAAACACTGTAATTTCGCTTCGATGGGACCGAACACGTCCAGCAATGATGTTATTTAAATTGGGTTGCAAGTGTTGTCCGTGCTGTAGCAGCACTTACAATTAAATTAATTATAAATAACGAAACAATTTACTGAAACTGTAATTCATGCATTTAATTGACACAATTTCTACCGGCGAAACGACCAAGTGCTGTTTCCCTTCGCACGACGGGAATATTGCCGTTTCCACTCCAATTCCAACTATTTGTATTACTAATAATTTAAATGTCCATGTCGAGTAAACTTTAATTGATATTCGAAATAGATATAACCGAGTACATGTGTACTAAGAGTGTTTAGACTGGTATGGTAATTTCCCTATGGTTAGTTTTAAATCAACTGTGTTAATAAATACCTATGTAGTGTTTGTAAATTTAGTTGCCTATAATTAATACGAGTTTATACACCGAGTGTTAACAAGCAATCATGACGATTGTGTTATTCAGGTTTTATTTATATTTCAACCAAGTGTTTCCGATCCTTTATTACACATGAAGTTAAAATGCAATGCTTATTTAATTTTATTATGCATGAGGTAAAAAATTTCGAGTTGAGAAAAAGTCTGCAAATTTGTATTTGTTCCAAAAATGAAAAGAAAACCTCACTTATCTTTTTATAAACCAAAAGGGATCCTTTTATTTATTTATTTATTTATACATACATACTGTGCCCTATTACTAATCCATGGTATAATATAACATGATATTCAGGGATATATACAGTTGTGAGAGAAAAAACTGGTACAGCAAAATATTTGGCTATGTAATCTAGACTCACTTTGATTTTTCAAATTGTCAATCAAATTGAGAAATCTGCGGAAATGTCAAACGAAATTTATTTAACGTCGACATGCCTCAACTGACTGAAACGCAAAAAGCGAAAATAAAGACCCGTTTAGAGACGGTAGTAGCATTAAAGACATTGCTAATGATGTGAATGTCAACACAAGCACCGTCTTGTTGGCCAAGAAAAAAATTGTTGTTTTTTTTTGTTGTATTTGGCTTTTGCCTGGCCTTGGGAACTTGCCCATTAGCCAACATCATTTATTTATATATATTTTGTATTAATTAATTGTTTAACATTACAATTTGTAGAATGCTATTATAGGAAAGAACCCCCCATTTATACCACACCCAGGGTCACGACGAGAAATAATTTTAAATAAAGTCTCCCCGTGCACGGGAATCGAACCCGAGTTTGTGGCTCGCCGAGCGATACAGCCCGACGTTACGTTACCGCTCGGCCACCACCTGCCCTGTACATAACAAGTTTGTTTTACAAGAAAAAAAAAATACGATAATTTTCAAGTGGCTTAAACTCCTTGCGGTACTAGTTTATTTCTCTCGCAACTGTACGTCAACATCTTTAATTAATTAAACATTATGTTGAAACATTCGTCAGGATAAAATATAAAAATACAGTGAATGTAAATAATGACACAATAATAGACACAATATATAAACAAAATAATAAAAAAGACTATAACGAATCGTCTAAATATTATTGAACTTTATAATAGCATTTTTCATTTAGCAATTTCCTCAATTGATTTTTGTATAATTTATAATCTGAAATATTTTTAATCGTATTGGTAATTTATTATATATTAGGAGACATGAATGTTTTCCTGACTTTTCGTACAATTCTGTGTTATGGGCAGTGACTCTTAGCGAAGTTGCATTTCTTGTACAGTACCCGTTGAAATCATTATTCTTAGCGAATAAAGATTGATTATTTTTTGCGTAAATAGCACATTTATATATAAATATAGAAGAGAGTAAGTTCTTGAAAACATCCTTTACGCAACCCAGCATTTAATAATCATTAGCGCTTAATAACTCAAATTTACACTTAAAAATCAAAAAGCCAAATCGGGAGATATACTGTGGAAATCTGCACACGAATTTAACAAAAAATCCAATATCGCTCGGGTTTTTTTCGCCTATGTTGATAAGCGGATGGATTTCTACATTATAACAGATTTTATTACATTTTTATTTTAGTATTGAGTGAATCGTTAGAAGTAGTGATGTTGAGTG
The DNA here is from genome assembly GCA_932526585.2 of Philonthus cognatus. Taxonomy (NCBI): domain Eukaryota; kingdom Metazoa; phylum Arthropoda; class Insecta; order Coleoptera; family Staphylinidae; genus Philonthus; species Philonthus cognatus. The sequence continues at coordinate 46,749,536 of OW052247.1, read as the reverse complement.
AAGAGTAATTTTAAATATTTATGCTACCAATGGTAATAGTAAGTTTTATTGTTATTAGAATATAATTTAATTAATTCAAATAAACAATTTAATCAAAAATCAGTGATTTATCCATCATATCATGAATCACCGAATATATTTGAGTCGCCTATTTCCAAAAACCCCTAAATCCATTTGAAAACAATGGATTTAAGGGTTTTTGAAAATAGGCGACTCATTTTTCGACAATTCAATACGCTCATATTTGTGTTTTTAAATCCTTAACTGTTTTTATTATTTTACTATTTTCTTCTTACTATTATTATAAATGTTCATTGGGATGTTTAGGTCAGAAAAAATGCCCAACTTTTTTAGTCGATTGATGACTAAGACTAGTTTTGCATTTGTTTGTCATGTTATGTTATGTTATGGGGTCGGCGGGTCGTGTGGCCTCTGGGCCTTTCGAAGTTACCTGGACCTAAAAGATCTTTTGTAACTATCCCTGACCTACTTGAGTCCCTCAATGTCTAGACTTCTTATGAAGTCTACTATAACTTGAGGGTTAATGTGTACCAATTCCTCGGTGTTTAAAGTGGCCGATGACAGGTAGTTCCCTCTTTGAAGGGACAAGGCAGGGTATTCACAAAGTAGGTGCTCTGCTGTTTCTTGTGCCTCGTTGCAGAACCTGCAGTTGGCATCAGTTGTCTGACCCATTTTGGTGAGGTGGTACTTCAGAGGACAGTGTCCAGTTAGAAGGCCGGTTATGAGCCTTAGGTTGCCCTTGCTTAACCTGAGAAACTGTCCGGCTCTTACGGCAGAGAAGGTGATGAACCTTTTCGCCTGCCGCAGACCAGGTGTGTTTCTCAGGTGAGCACTTTTGGCAGCATCTTCCCATTCCCGGATCATCCCCTTGATGTTATTCCACTGTAAGGTTCTGGTCCGACAAATGGAGTCTTGGACCCTTCCTTGGCAAGGTTGTCGGCAATTTCATTGCCTTTGATCCCTGCGTGTCCCGGAACCCAGACCAGTTTGACTCTGTTGTTCCTAGCCAGCTGCTTTAGGGATAGCTTGCACTCCCAGACAGATTTAGACTTGCATGTAGGCGATTTTATTGCCTTTAATGCAGCTTGACTGTCTGAGCAGATGCAAACCCTCTGTTGTTTGTCATGACAAATGATTCATTTTTTAGTAATTAGTCATGAATTTATTTTGTTGATTGAAGACTAATCAACCATCAATCAACTAATGATTGAAATAACTGCTATGACTAATTATTTGACTAAATATCTGTGGCTTGGAGCTAAAAAGGCCAATGTCTTTTTTTGAAAGTATAATTATTGTTCAAAACATGATATACTAATCAGATTATGTGCATTTCTTTTTAGTGTATAGTAGAATGGGTTTAGAAGGGAGAACAGTATGAGTCCAATTTAGGACTCAGAGGGAATCTTACCTTATGATTTGTAATGTAAAAGAATTATCTTGTTTATTTTTATATTATCTTTGGGATCACGAATAAAGCTGTTTATTTTTATTATTATTTATATATATATAAAGAAAATTTGGAACTTACAACTTCTACTTTATGTTATTTCGAATTCAAATTATTAAAAAAAAACTCTTTCAATGCCTATTTTTTCAAATGAGGAATTTTCGACATTGGTCTTTTAGGCTCCAAGCCACAGATATGTTGGCTGTGTTTTAAATTTGAGAAAGTAATAAATAAAACAAAGGTATGTAATTAAAAAAAATACTATTAATTTTGAAAGCCCGTCACAGAGTTTTAATGTTTTTATTATTTTAATTAAAAAGTCACTATTTTCAGAAATGTATAGGCTTTATATACATACGATGTAAATTTTCCGAAATTCGTTGTTTTTCAAATGAGCTCAATTTGAAGCTTTTAACGAGTGTTTCCACTACCAGATTAAGCTTGAAGTAAAATTTCGAGTTTAGAAAAGCATGAAAATTTGGTTTGGTCGCGTAGCGCGAAGCGCGGAGCGGCCAAACTAAATTTTCAGGCTTTTCTAAACTCGAAATAGTACTTCTTGCGCCACGCGTATTAAACATAGGTTGTAAACGAAATTCAAAATATACGTGTTTACCATACTGCTGTAGTAACATATTCTAAACTTTATAATATTTGAGTGTTTTATATGCGTGGCGCATAAAGTAAAATTTCGAGTTTAGAAAAGCCTGAAAATTTGGTTTGGCCGCTCCGCGCTTCGCGCTACGCGACCAAACCAAATTTTCAGGCTTTTCTAAACTCGAAATTTTACTTCATGCTTAGTCTGGGAGTGGAAAACACTCGTTAAAAGCTTCAAATTGAACTCTTTTAAAAAACAACGAATGTCGGAAAATTTATAGCGTATTTATACAAAACCTATACATTTCTGAAAATAGTGAGATTTTTACTTTTATGTAATACAAATATTTGAATTCTGTAGCGAGCATTTTAAAATGAATAGTATTTTTTAATTACAAACCAAATTTTCAGGCTTATCTAAACTCCAAATTTTACTTCATGCGTAATCGAATAGTAGAAAATACTCTTTAGTGAAAAAAAACACAAAAAGCAAAAAAGTATCTACTCAATTTCGCTATTTATTGAATATTTGATTTGTTCGATAAGTTTCTGTAATTTCAATTTTATTGTATTTTTTAGGGCTCATTTAAGTAATTCACAAAATATCAAATTCATATCTTAGTTCTAAAATTGATAACAAAACTATCATATTTACTCGCAATAAAATAAGAAATTGTTTTAATTCCACTGCACCTGTTTATCAAGTATTAATTGTTCACATGAAAAAACTCTAAGATTAAAAATTGAATAGTTTTTATTCAGATATAAAATTTTCTATATTTTATTCACATTGGAAAAAAAATAAGCGTGATTTAATTCCTAATTGTTATGAAATTCAATTTAAGGGATAATATTTAAACTCACAATTAAGAAAAGCATAAAATAAAATAACTGTGAGTTAAAATATTATAAAATAGTAAAAGAATAGCAGTAAAAATAAAAATCATAACTTTATTCAAAAACGTGTTACATTCATCAAATTAAAAGAAAACAACAGTGAAATAATAAGGCGTTGAAGTAATTTAAAATTCGGATGTTTCTAACCGTAAATAACCAAAGTTTTTAGTCAAAGTCTATTAATATTCCTACCAGTGTTTTAACTTTAATAAAATTTATTCACTGAAATAAAATCTTAGCTTTTGTCGGAGATGTGATATTCTTATAAAATATTTACAAAATATAAGAACAAATTAAAATTAATAACGACTTTCTGAAAAAAATTAGTCTCGTTGAGACTAAATAAATTAATATTTAAAAGATGAGGATTTCAGATAATTAAACTCTGAATTGTTTTCAAAATTTTAAGTAAAAAGCTGTTAAATAAAAACAATTTCTAAGAACAAAATATTTCTACAGTGTTATTTTTTAGGATTATTATGAAATTATAAACATCAACATAAAATAAATCAACTAGAGAAGTTAAAGTTGAAAGAAAATCATCTGTATTTGAATTTAGAAAATGAATATTTTATGCTGGGGTAAAATTTTTGCTTGGAATCATTTAATTTAAGAATTTAAATCTGAAATCAACCAATTAGAAGTGAAAGTTTGAGGAAAATTGAGCTTAGAAAATGGATATTTAACATTGCTTACGGACACTAACCAATCAAACATTTCAAATATTTTATTAATTGCAAAATTAAGTAGATGATTATTGTGCTTACTGTATTTGTTTTATAAAGCATTTAATATTATCTTAAACACTGTTTTTCTCTCCCAGACTAAGCATGAATTAAAATTTCGAGTTTAGGAAAGCCTGAAAATTTGCATTTGGATTTACACAAAAAATGCCAAACTATCACTAATATTATTACTATAATTTATGCTAATTACGTCGAATAATTTCTTTTCAAAAACCCACCCTCACATAAACATTGTATATATATATATATATATATATATATATATATATATATATATACAGGTATATCTCCCAGACTAAGCATGTATTAAAATTTCGAGTTTAGAAAAGCCTGAAAATTTGGATTTGGATTTACACAAAAAATGCCAAACTATCACTAATATTATTACTATAATTTATGCTAATTACGTCGAATATTTTTTTTTCAAAAACCCACCCTCACATAAACATTGTATATATATATATATATATATATATATATTAAAAATTATATATATATATATATATTAAAAATTATATTATATACCCGAACCGACAAATTATATTGATTATTTCTTCGCCTAAAGAAGATACAGGGTAGCGAAACAATTGTAGCGTTATACAATATATATTTGAAAGTGTTTAAATTGTTTTAATAATATAAAAGTACGTCAATAACGTTTATTTATTACAACAAAAGTCAATGTATGTCAACAAAAAAAATTCTCTCAATCTGTTATTGACGTTTTGTGTGTTTTTCACGTCAAAATGTCAAGAAAATGCATTCTCTAGTAAATCAGATAATTATTCATTAAAACATAAAAAAATAAATCGTTAAAACTTATAATTCTAGTTTTGTGTTATTCTAACTAAAGTTGAAGTGTGTGTAAATGATTTTTAACTTTTAAATAAATCGATGTTTTATACGCGTGACGCATGAAGTAATATTTCGAGTTTAGAAAAGCCTGAAAATTTAGATTTGCCAGGGCGCGGCTCGCTTAGCTCGCGCGGCCTGGCGAATCCAAATTTTCAGGCTTTTCTAAACTCGAAATTTTAATGAAGTAAATGCGCCACGCGTATAAAACACCGATTTATTTTATAGTTTAAAATCATTCACACACACTTAAACTTTAATTAGAATAACACAAAACATCAACATCAAATAAATCAACTAGAGAAGTTAACGTTGAATGAAAATAATCTGTGTCTAAATTGAAGAAAATATATATATATATATTTTATGTTGAGGGGAAATTTTTGCATGGAATCATTTAATTTAGGAATTGAAATCTAAAACCAATCAACTAGAAATAACATTTAAGGAAAATTTAGTTTAGAAAATGGATGTTTAATATTAGTTACAGAAAGTAATCAATCAAAAAATTGAAATATTTCATAAATTGCAAAATTAATTAGATGAATTTTGCGCTTACTGAATTCGTTTTATAAAGCATTTAATATTATTTTGAACAGTCTTTTTCACTCCCAGACTAAGCATGAAGTAAAATTTCGAGTTCAGAAAAGCCTGAAAATTTGGATTTGCCAGGGCGCGAGCGAAGCGAGCCGCGCCCGGCGAATCTAAATTTTCAGGCTCTTCTAAACTCGAAATTTTACTTCATGCGCCACGTGCATAAAAAAAACACCTATTAAACTTTAATTAGAATGGCACAAAACATCAACATCAAATAAATCAACTAGAGATGTTACAGTTGAAAGAAAATAATCTGTCTAAATAACAAATAATATGCATATATATTTTATCTTGGGGGGAAATTTTTGCATGGAATCATTTAATTTGGATTTAAAATTTCTTGAATTAATTTCTCATCTGGCACTTGGTGAAACATATTACACTATGTAAAGTTAATTAAAGGAAAGGCACTTGGTATTGTTTCACAATTAAATCTTTATTTCGACTAGTTTCGGATTGTTAGACCATTTTCAAAGGAATGTCCTTTGAAAATGGTCTAACAAACCGAAACTAGTCGAAATTGGATTTAAAATCTGAAATCAATTAACTAGTAGTAGAAGTTTGAAGAAAATTGAGTTTAGAAAATGATTGCTTAATATTAGTTACAGAAACTAAGCAATCAATCAATTCAAATATTCCATAAATTGCAAAATTAAGTAGATGCTTTTTGCGCTTTTATAAAGCGTTTAATATTATTAATATTATCCTGAACAGTGTTTTCCACTCCCAGACTAAGCATGAAGTAAAATTTCGAGTTTAGAAAAGCCTGAAAATTTGGATTTGCCAGGGCGCGCGAGCGAAGCGAGCCGCGCCCTGGCAAATCCAAATTTTCAGGCTTTTCTAAACTCGAAATTTTACTTCATGCGCCACGCGTATAAAACATCGATTTATTTAAAAGTTAAAAATCATTTACACACACTTTAACTTTAATTAGAATAACACAAAACTAGAATTATAAGTTTTAACGATTTATTTTTTATGTTTTAATGAATAATTATCTGATTTACTAGAGAATGCATTTTCTTGACATTTTGACGTGAAAAACACACAAAACGTCAATAACAGATTAAGATAATTTTTTTTGTTGACATACATTGACTTTTGTTGTAATAAATAAACGTTATTGACGTACTTTTATATAAATAAAACAATTTAAACACTTTCAAATACATATTGTATAACGCTACAATTATTTCGGTACCCTGTATCTTATTTAGGCGAAGAAATAATCAATATAATTTGTCGGTTCGGGTATATATATATATATATATATATATATATATATATATATATATATACATATATACAATGTTTATGAGGGTGGGTTTTTGAAAAAAAATTATTCGACGTAATTAGCATAAATTATAGTAATAATATTAGTGCTAGTTTGGCATTTCTTGTGTAAAGTCTAAGTGTTTCTTAAAGTTAATAAAAATTTGTTACAATTGTTTTTTTGACATGTTTGACTAATGACTAAATTAGTCATAACTAAATTATTTATGACTAATTTAGTCATTAGTTTTAATCATGACTAAACATTTTGTCAACTAATGCCCAACTCTGGTTTAGGTATATGAAAAATGAATGAACCCGCTGTAAATTAGCAATAATAGCATTCAACCCCTAACACAAATGACGATACAAGAGCGCCGCCGTGGATGACAGGAGCATTAAGAGGCGGCAACCCCTTTTGCTAATTGGACGCCAACCGAACCTTTTCTGTATTTACGGCGCGTCCCGACTAATTATCCCATCACAAAGGAGTTAACAATAGTAATTTAATAATCTCGCAGGGGCGGAAGTACGTGGCGAGATTTCCACGAAAAACCACCCTTATCAGCACCGCGTACGTGCATGCTAAGTCACACGCGGCAGGGGGGACACAAAACTGGAAACAGATTGCGGTCCGCTGAAGGGACTTTTCAGTTTTCGGTAATTAAGTGCTGGGATTTGCTTAATGAACCTTTCCGCACGTTACCTCTGTGCTCTGTTGCTTGTGGTTTTTAACATTTTTAATTTGCCTTTACAACAATATGAATAACATATTTAAATTTAATTTTTTCCATTGAAAATAACAGAATATGCTATATTTTTTTTACAATAAAAGTGAAGCATTTTTGTTTTTTAAACATATTATAGAAATAATGTTTGTTCAATTATAATAATAAAAAAAAACAGAAGAGTGCCATGATTAGGTCTTTTTTAAAAACTCAAGTTGGCTACACACTTTAAGAATTGACATATATAACGTCAGAAGTCACCTCAACTTTTTGTTTACGTTATTACTCTAATCTCTAATCATTGCGGAATGACATAAAGGCAAAAAGGCGGTTGAAGTTTGATTGTCAAATTTCCTACAATATTTTCCATGAAACTCTAGAGTTTTATTTTTATTGAACACACGATATTTAGAACATAATATACAAACATTTTATAATTAAATTTTACTTATATTTAATTAGAAAATATTTCTACTATATATTTTTCAAGATAAATTACAATAATTATATTAGAAGCTGGAAATTTGTGCCCACACCCTGACAGGTAAGTAATTTATGAAAATTGAAAAAGTAAGTTTTCAAAGTGAAACACCCTGCTAAGTATATAATCTGATTAAAAATAAGGAAGTGATTCCAACAACTTCCGGCCAATTTTTCCCATAATATATTTATGGAAATTTCTCGAGCAAAGTTTGAAAGTGTGGATTTTGATATGCTTAACACAGAAAGTCACTTAAATTCCCAGGATTTTATATTAATTTCTGAGTTTAAATATCAAGTGTATTTAAAAAAGTTTACACACCAACAAAAACAATATTACTCCAGAATTGCAATATTTGTTGCAAAAGTTTCGTTCTCTTACTTTAATAATTAATAATATTAAAGTACCTTTATTTATTGATTTTTTCACTGAAAGTATTGAGAACCAATAAATTTTGACGAATTTACACCTCGTGTCATATTTTAATAAATAAATGCAAAAATCTGATGTTACCCACGTGACGACTATGAAAGTTTTAACAAATGGAAAAACTCTCTCCTTCTTTTACAGTACAAAAATCTGATGTTACCCACGTGACGACTATGAAAGTTTTAACAAATGGAAAAACTCTCTCCTTCTTTTACAGTAGATCATAGAAACTCAATTTACACGAACATTAAATAAAAACGTTAAAAGCTGACAGCGTTCGTTTTACGAATAAAATTAATTAAGATGTCTCGCTTTATTTACAAGAATAAAGAAATGTCAGTCAATGTTTGTGTCAGTATGTGTTGATCCAATTGAAAAATGTTTCAAATAAAAGTTGTAGTTATCAAAAAGTTGAAGACATTTTGAAAATAATAATGCTACAAATATTTTAAACGTGATTTAATACGCAATTTACGGGGGAAAGTACTATGATGGACACATCACCATTTTTATTACTGTCAACATTTAAATATTTCACTCAAACTTTTTGATTTTTAGCAAATTTAACTCGAGCAAAATTAACAAATCGCTTGACCTGTGGTCTCGCGATCTAAGACATGACTTTGCTCTTATTAAATTAGTAAATAACAGTCTCGTGTAATATTCAATTTTTGCTTGAAAAAAAGCTGTAATGGTTTTATTTAGGATAAAACTTGACCCACCCATCATAAAAAAAGCAACCGGGCATTAAAGTGATTAAAACCTATTAGCATTTTTTAAAATTACTTCATGTGAGAACGGCAAACAAAATTTTATACTTGAGCATCCATTTTAATGAAAATTTTAATTTTACAAAAATGCACATTTAATTAATTTAAAGCTTATTTAATTTGAATTCGATTACTTTTCAAATTAAAAAATCCTATTAGTGTAAGAATCGGATTGATTCGAGCCTATGTAAAAATTAATTTATAATGTAACAAAAAGTCTTTCTCACATTATCGTTTACCAACAGATACAATCTGTTAGCAAACGCTAATATTTTTTTGCTCTATAAAAGTTAACGAATCATTCGGATTTTCAATGGAATACGTATTCTTGGCAATTTTGAGTCGTTTTTTACTTGATATTCTGTAACTGAGCTGAACTAACCTAAAATGCCTATTAAAAAATGACATCCTCCTCAAAATAATCGTGCTTCTTCAATGACGCATTTGTACATCAGTGACATTTTTTATGTTTCATGTAAAAACAATTCTTTTTTCTTAAGCTTTTAACTAAGAATGGCACATGATTTAATCAAAATACTGGCTTTTTGACTAAATCATGTGCCATACGATTTAGTCAAAAAGCCAGTATTTTGATTAAATTATGTGCCATACTTACATAAAAGCTTAAGAAAAAAGAATTGTTGTCCATTTATTCTGTTCGAATTATTTTACATAATTGAAAGTTATATATTTTATCTTTATAATCGCAATTTAATGCAATAATTATAACGTATTGCAGTGACATTTTTTATGTTTCATGTGAAAACAATTCTTTTTTAGAAAGCTTATTTTTAAGTATGGCACATCATTTGGTCAAAATACTGGCTACGCCAATTTTGTTCGTTAGACTTATTTTCCATAATTGAAAATTATAGATTTTATCTTCAAATCGCAATTCAATGCATTAATTAATGTAATATAGTCAACAAATTTCCATCAATCATTTTTGTTTTTACCATAATTACGAAATTTCACGCGTGTGCTTCCGTGTTTGTATTTCATTTACATTATGCGTATGTGCACACGCCCACATTGGCAAAGGAAACATTTAATGTTATTGGTCGATTAATAATGCAGAGTTATTGTGGTGGAGCCGCCGGGTATCGAATGCCTCGTTCGCTGTCACACCTGCCTTTTTATTCACCGAAATTGTATATTTTGGTGCCCCTCTACCGACTCATGTATTTACTCTTTGTGAATATTGATCATTAATAATCGCTCTACTTCAACCTAATACTGTTGACTTTTTGAAATATTGCGCGTGTAAAGAGTTTGTTTAAGTAAAATAAATATAATTATGTGTTGAATAGGCGCAGAGAGTTTTATAATTGAGTTAATTGGTTCAATTTAGTTTAATACGGTTTTCTTTGTATACAAAATGTAAGATCGCGTTTCGATGCAAACAAAAAGTTAGGTTTATTAAAATCTGACTAACATAATTGCAGGAGGAATAATCAACATCATTAGTGTTTGTATACACAAATTTCTATCCAGGTAGTTTATCTAAAGATATACAGAGATTTTTTCTTTTAATTATACATACAAATACTTAATGTGTACTTTGTAAATTTTCAGGTCATTAGTGGTTTTGAAAAGCATTTAGTTTGAACCTATAACAAGTGTCTTCAACTTGGTTCTCATTAATCACTTGATGAAACATGTTTACAATATTGATAATTAATGAAAAGTCACTTGGTTTGTTTCACTACTATTTTTTATTCTAAATAATAAAAAATAGTAGTGATACAAACCAAGTGACTTTTATTTAATTATCAATACTATAACAAGTGATTTTACTCCTTGATTAACCATGAAGTAAAATTTCGAGTTTAGAAAAGCCTGAAAATTTAGTTTGGTCGCGTAGCGCGAAGCGCGGAGCGACCAAACCAAATTTTCAGGCTTTTCTAAACTCGAAATTTTACTTCATGCGCCACGCGTACCAAACACTGAATTAAGGTGAAGTTCAAAATACACTGCTTTAGTATTATGCTTCAGCGGTATATTTAAAACTTTCCTACATTTAAGTGGTTTATACGCATGGCGCATGAAGTACAATTTAGAGTTTGGAAATGCTTGAATGGTTTGGTCGCTTCGCTTCGCTACGCGACCCGAAATATTACTTCATGCTCAATCAAGGAGTGGAAACACACGTTAGAGCTTTTAAATTAAACTATAAAAAAAACGAATGCCTTAATATACAGAGAGTTTTATGTAACACCAAACATTTTCATCCAATACAATTTGACACCTTTAATTTTTAAGTTATGTGTAAATTGTAATTAATGCCTCAACTTGTACATACAGGAAGTTTTTTTTTAAGTATACATGTCCCAATTACAGCTTATATGCCGTATAATATTAATATAATCCTTGTTTTCTTAAAAAAGTTCAATTTAAATTTGAAATGAGTGTGTTCCACTCCTAGACTAAGCATGAAGTAAAATTTCGAGTTTAGAAGAGCCTGAAAATTTGGTTTGGTCGCGTAGCGCGAAGCGCGGAGCGGCCAAACTAAATTTTCAGGCTCTTCTAAACTCGAAATTTTACTTCATGCGCCACCGATACAAAACACTGACATATTACGAAGTTAAAACACACCGCTAAACTTCACATTGCATCAGTGTTTCGTACCGGTGGCGCATGAAGTAAAATTTCTAGTTTAGAAAAGCCTAAAAATGGTTTTGGCCGCTCTGCGCTTCGCGCTACGCGATCAAACCAAATTTTCAGGCTTCTCTAAACTCGAAATTTTACTTCATGCTTAGCCTAGGAGTGGAAAACACCCGATTAAAGCTTCAAATTAAATTCTTTTAATAAACCGATCGACGGCAAATATACAACGTCTGCCTGTGTATACTTAAAAGAGAAATTCTCATTATGCAAATGTTTGGTGTTACACAAAACTCTCTGTATACATGTCTCAGGATATGTATATTTAAAGGAAAAATTGAAACTTGAAATGAGTGTGTTCCACTCCTAGACTAAGCATGAAGTAAAATTTCGAGTTTAGAAAAGCCTGAAAATTTGGTTTGGTCGCGTAGCGCGAAGCGCGGAGCGGCCAAACCAAATTTTCAGGCTTTTCTAAACTCGAAATTTTACTTCATGCGCCACCGGTACAAAACACTGACATATTACGAAGTTTAAAACACACCGCTGAACTTTAGATTGCGTCAGTGTTTTGTACCGGTTGCGCATGAAGTAAAATTTCGAGTTTAGAAAAGCCTGAAAATTTGGTTTGGCCGCTCCGCGCTTCGCGCTACGCGACCAAACCAAATTTTCAGGCTTTTCTAAACTCGAAATTTTACTTCATGCTTAGCCTGGGAGTGGAGAACACTCGATTAAAGCTTTAAAATAAATTCTCTTAATAAACCGAGCGACGGCAAATGTACAACGTGTGCTTATGTATACTAAAAAGAAAAATTCTCATTATGAAAATATTTGGTGTTAGATAAAACTCTCTGTATACATGTCTCAGGATATGTATACTTAAAAGAAAAATTCCCTATATGTGTAACTTGATTGATGCGTGTATAAAAAAAACAGGAGAAATAGAATTTTCGAAAATCACAAACAATAATGGTTAGTAATTTTTACATTAAAATTAATTTTCTGAATCTAAATTTAAATGTTTTCTTTTGAAAATTATAATTGATTTCGATGTATAGTGTTTTTTCAATTGGGCATTATTATTAATTTACAAAAACTATTTTAATCGTCAACAATTTCTTTTAGTTTTTTTAATTTCACTTTACTTACAAAAAATCGAACGCCAGATTTTCACATTATTAACTAATGTTGAATTATACTATTAATTACTGCTAATCTACGCGGCCAAACCAAATTTTCAACTTTTCTATACTCGAAATTTTACTTCATGCGCCACGCGTATAAAACATAGATTTGAAGTTTAAAATTTACTGCTGATCAAATCTTTTAAATTTCGATGGCCTCAATCAATTTGCTTTGGGACGTATAGGTAGGTATACTTAAAAGAATAAATCCCTGTATATTTTTTTACATTTTTCTTTTCTCTTCGGCTACTTTTAATCAGAAAAGCACTTTATAAACCACAGGTAATTCTCCTTAAAAACATAACCCTAGTTTGGTGTGGATGTAGATTCCTACTTTATATAAAATGTTTCATTTCTTTCTTAGTAAAACAGATGAATAACTAGTATAGTATGTAACGATATCGATCTATTATCGATACTAGCGATATATGGAAAAAGCTATCGATATAAATCTCGATTATTTTGCATGAAAATATCGATATTCCAAAATATCGATATATCGAACATCTCCAATACGTACCTTATTACAAAAGTTAGGTTTATTAAAATCTGACTAGTATAATTGCAGAATTTCTATCCAGGAAGATTGCCTTAGGATATACAGAGATTTTTTTTTTAATTATACATACACATACTTAATGTCTTTCTTTATACAAAACTCAGAAAATTCGGTACGAGTTAAAAAAAATCAGGTTCATTAAATTTTATAAAGATAAATTTCATTGCATTTACAATTTAATTTGAATTTGACAACTATTTGCAGAATATTTACAAAATATAAAAGCGAATTTATGGTTTTCCGAGACTTATAGGTAAATGTTCCTGCATGCTCATATAATATGGATACTTTTCAAGTATTTTAACATGATTTGAAAAAGAAAATACTTGGTTAAATTTTAATAATATTTTTGGTTTTTAATAAATAATCTAATTTTAAAACATTAGCACGTTAAAAATTAACCAAAAAAAGTTAAAATTCTAATACGACTGTTTGATGATTGTTTCCAATCCTTGATTAAACATGAGGTATAATTCCTGATTTAGAAAAGCTAAGAAATGTACAGGCTCTTTAAAACTCCATGCGATACGCGTATAAAACACAAAAGGCTACAATCTATAATCTAATTATTTTTTGCCCCCTAATGAATAACACGGTACGGAAATCTCTGTTGCAACAAGTGGATTGTTGACAAGTTGCTCCGTCTTGCTAAATCCACATGTTATCTACTTCCATAGCGGCCAACTCAGGCCACAGAAATTCTATTATTATGTTGCGAAGAGGTTTTCTTGACAGACATTTACGCAAAATCTGCGAACAGTTTTCTCTAAACTTTCTATTATTACTCCAACTAGTTTCGACTTTGACTCATTCTCAAGGAGTACAGGAAATTACATTTTTACGAACATTATATCCAAGAAGAGAGGTTAATTTAAATTCTATGGTTAGGCAATACGGGCTGTCATGATGGGTGAGCTCCACAGATCTTTGATGTCAGTAACTATTGGTTTTCCCTGTTTTGTTGCTTTCTGGGTTTCCAGCCCTTCGCGATAGTTGAGATGACGTCCTTTATTGCCTGTGTATTAAATCTTTAGCGTTTGGTTATTAAATAATTGATTATTAAGAATATGAATTTGTGTTCAGTACTCATTCATTCACCGGATATACTAGATAGCGTTTACGCTTTCGAAACATATGCGAAATGATTATTGTCAACACAGTGTTCAGCTAATAAGCTGAATATTTTTTATTTGGGATTGAAGCTTTGTGTTCTATTTATTTTTTATGTATAAAATAACAAAAAAAATAGGGTAACCACATGGTAAGAAACTTTAATAATATTATTATTTTTTGTGGTTAAACTCAGTTTTTGAGAATTTATTTTACATATTTTTTTTAAAGAAATATTAAAGTAATGTAGTTTGAAATGCTCTACTGTTTATTAGTATAGATAATGTAAAGTATCTGTCAATTACTTGTAGTTTTTAATATGTTTTTCTGGGCAGAAACGGCTCCTCTATTCGAGGGTTATTAATGGTGCCAGGAGGAAATTTTAAAGTGGGCCATTTTTTACTAGGAGCAAGTTCTGGAGGAGCGAGCTTGATAGATGTTACTGCTTTTCGGTGTTTCACTTCCCAAGAATATATTTATCGTGCTATTTTCTGTGGATTTTCTGTATTTTCCACTTTGATATTGATTTTTCCCTTAAATAAAGTCTATTAAACTGAAATAAAATTGTATTAATTTTGTACAAGAAAACATTTCAAATTATATTAATTTAGTAATTAAAATAAAAATCATGATATATTTTTAAAAGAATTTAGATTATATTTGAATATAAAAAAAATACAAATAAATGAAAGCCTGAGTTACATTCTAGAGATGGGCTTAATGGCTCTTTTCAGTGAGCTGGTTCACAAGATCTGACTTACATTAAAGAGCTGGTTCAGTGAGCTAGCTCAAAAGAGTTACATGACTCAGTTACGAGCTAGCGATCCGCCGAGAGTTCTGACTCTTAGAGATCTATCTGATTCGCCAACTCATTGAATTGAGCGACTCGGTGATTAATTATTTCGGTTATATAATGATTGCAATAATTTAATCATAATTTATATAAAAACGTAAGAGTGAATATTAAATAAAAATTATAGTAAACGCGTATTCATTTCGTGCCATTACACTTTAAGTGTGTTTAAATTTATTGAATACGTATACGCGCCTATAAAAACATTACATTCTGCACAGAAACATCGGGATCCAACTCCGAACCTTTGATTTGGATCCCGATGAGTGAGCTATAACTAAGTCGGATTCAAGAGTTCCGTAAACCGAGTTAGTTCAGTTGGATTCGAGAGCCGTCGTGAATCATCGCGATCCAACTTCGAATCGCGGAGTGGATCCCGATGATTGAGCTAGCTCAGTCGGATTCAAAAGCCGCCGTGGCTCTTTTAGAGTCGATTCGCCAACTCCCATTGAGTTTATTTAATTCCATTCGCACGCGTCGTAATTCGAATCGATGATGCTGCAATAATATGATAGAAATATAACGATAGCCTGTGGATTCACGAGCCGCGTGAAAATCAAGATCTGTTAATACATTGCAAATCTACTTTCACTCTAAAAGAGCGGGCGAATTAAAATGAGTCATGGCTCAAAAGGAGCTACATATTTCGAACTGAGTTACTTGGCTCACCAGCTCACTTCACTGAGCTGACTCTTTGAGTCGATTCGCTTAGGAGTTACCCATCTCTATTACATACAAACAAAGCTTTTTATTTGTAAATGATGATATTGTAGTTACAGTAAGGATACCTACTGAAATATTTTTGGTTGGAATCGTATACATATAATCTGTTCTATTTTAATATGACCAATCAAATTTGACATTTTAAGAATTTTGTGGTGTGATGCAGGTTGTGTGTTTTAAGTTAGAACAAGATAAATCACATGTTATGTTGCAAATCAACTTTTTTCAATTTTTAGGTTATATGACAGTAATATGACGATTCAATTGACTCATAAAAGAGATAATTCATTTAACAAAGATTACGATTACAAATGTACCATTGGTGGACATAAAATGTTGGGACAAATTAAAGGTTGGATAATGTCAAACATCTCCAAATTTATAGCAGTTAAGTCAGGTTTTTTGAAGAGAGGTTATAGTATTGAGTGACAATGAAAATAAACAAATGAAAGGAATTGAAAAAGAAAGAGATTTTCATTTTTGACACATCAAATGACAATTAATTGATAAGTTCTAAGTTTAACAATCACTTTTACGTATCCCAACATTTTGTTTCCACCGATGGTACCTATCACCGCCTCAAATTATTTGTATCTACTACCAATTTAACAAAATGTCTCTGAGGATCAGGTAAATGCTCCTTACTCTGAAATATCTGTCTTCTTAATTATGTGCCCATTTACATGCTTAAATTTTAAAATAATTGTAAATACAGGGCATATTTCTTTTAGGTATACATGTTACGATTTTTCAGTGTACATTTTCAGACATTCGTGATCTAATTAAAAATGTTCAATTTGAAGACTCTAACGAGTGTTTCCAATCCCAGACTAAGCATGAAGTAAAATTTCGAGTTTAGAAAAGCCCCGTGAAAATTTGTCGAGGGTCGCGCAGCGACCCGAGACAAATTTTCTGGGCTTTTCTAAACTCGAAATTTTACTTCATGCGCCACGCGTACAAAACACTGATTTAAAGTCAAATTCAAAATATACTACGTAGTGTTGATCACATGTTTATTAATTTTAAAAATGTCTATATGGAATATGTGAAAGTATACTTAAAACGAAAAATCCCTGTATGTGTTGTGCAAAGGTGCAAGTTGTAGCGTTTTCTATTTTAAAACTTTCTGCATTGTGGCAATTAATTTGGCAAATTATGTTTTATTTATCAAACTGGTGATCGAGTCGCCTATTTTCAAAAACCCCTAACTCCATTGTTTTCAAATGGATTTAGGGGTTTTTGGAAATAGGCAACTCAATTATTCATCAACATCTCAAAATTTGATATTAAAAATACCCTACTGTTAAAACAGGACTACAACTGTTCGCAGTAAATACACCCTAAATTTGGTCATATTAAAAAAAAAACAGAGTTTACATAGTAATTTAATCCAATTACGTTATCGATTAAATCGTCGTATTTGAATAGAAATATTGTAAAGTAGGTAGACTAGGTTAATGCTATCTGATTCGGAAGGATTTGTGCATATATTACGCCGAGTATTATGCGGGTCTCGTATCCTGCAGGATTCAGGATGCAGCGTGCAGGCCGGGGCCAGGACTCTAGAATCCGCCTGGACACTTTAATCGATCACGTCGCATTTATGGGAAATAGAAATATTTATAAGCTACGGGATTTCCCGGCCACCGAGTATACACAACCCGCTTTATGCACATGTCCAATGCAATATTGAAACGAACGTAAATTTAAGTTGTACGTACCGGCGTCGTTTTATAATTGTACATAAATCATTGCTGTTGCAGTATTTTGTTGCAGAAATTGAATTTGTTATGGGGATATTGTATTCAATCAGTTATTTTCTTGCTCGGAGATTGTACAGTTAATCTTTAGATTTATATAAACCGTGTGATTTTATGTACGCTGACTAGAATAATCAGAATGTATTGTGGATTGTTTTAGTGCAGTATCTACAGTGTGCGGCAGGGAATCTTGCTGATTTGTAAGGTCAATAAAAGAAAAAGTGTTTCATATATCGATTTAATTCTTATTTTTATCGTATTGTACATATCCTGAATTTTTGTTTCAAGTGGTTTTAAAAATGACATAGGACAAATGACGGCCCTCATTAGAGATACACTGATCCACCCGCTTTTTGAAGTATCGCTCCACTCTTTCCACCATATCGACGGGAATGTTGGCGATGTCTTGGCGAATGTTGTCCTTCAGGTGTTGCAGGGTCCGTGGTTTGTCATTGTAAACAATGGATTTGAGATATCCCCATAAACAGAAGTCACATGGAGCCAAATCGGGGGAGCGCGCCGGCCACAGTACGTCACCCCTCATGGAGATTAGGCGCTCGTGGAAGTGTTCCTTCAAAAGTTCCATTGAAGTTACCGCTGTGTGAGCCGTGGCCCTGTCCTGCTGGAACCATACGTCCCCAAATTCCATTTCTTCAAGATTTGGAAAAAAAATGCCTCAATCATTTCTCTGTACCCTCTCGACGTTTTCTAGTGTTCTGGAAGTCCCTGAATGCGTCCACCTACGAAACGATTGACTGCAGGCTAGGAACGGGACCCGTGGGATGAATATTGAACCGAGTTCAGAAGGCACCGAACGACCATTGGAAAAGTAAGACTTGACGGCGAACGCACGCTCCTCCTTTGTCCAACGCATGACAACTGGCTTGAGCGGTAACAAAACTTCAAGAGGGGGTTGTTACCGGGGATTATTTTAATCTCCGGCAACAAGAATTGTAAATATTATTTACAATTCTTCCTTTATTTAAAATAAGTTCGTACCCAGCAATTAACTAATTGACCGGTCCAAGGGATTATCTCCGGCGGTTCAAACCGTGCCCGGGCCACCATCTACCTGGGCAGGTGTGGCGGATTGTCCCTCGGGGTTTTTCGAAATCGGCAATTAAGGGAGAGGACTAATGACCACCGTTGCAATTTGAAAGAAGAGAGATTATAAATTTCTATACTTCTTTCAAATTGCAGCTTAACGGTTGTTTGGATTTGAGGGTTCGCTGGGAGTAATTATGTTGTCTGCAATAATTACTTTCTAGCGAATTCTTTGCCAACGGTCACGTAGTCCTCAAAATCATCCCTTCTCTAAGCCATGTTTCGTGGCATAAATACCGGGGGACGGCATCCAGGAAGGCAGTCCACTCTTGTGCTGTACAGGGGCAGCATGTGGATTCAGGAGGAACTACCGTTCCTCAATTCTTCTGACTGAGCCAAGAAGCTCCGACCGACGCCGACGCCAGACGTCCTAGCCGTCGTTCCTGCCGCCAGAAGAAGTTTCCAACAACAGGAAACAACCGACGCCGACGTTAGTCGTCCCAGCCGTCGTTTCTGTTTTTGGACCAGGACGCCGAGAACCCGATTGCCAGCGGAGTCGCCTCGACGCCACAACGACGCTCCAGGGTAGCGTTCGTTGCTTCCGCCGGATCCAGGCCAGGCCAGCAGCCTACCGACGCCAGGAAACTTTGCCCGACGCCAACGCTAGCCGTTCCGCTGTCGTTCCTGACGTCCCGCACTACGAGCGTAGTGTTTGTTGCTGCCTCCGGATCCAGCCAGACGCACCACCCCACCGACGCCGTCTCACACCGAGACGCCGTCTTGCTACAAGCACGCCGCCTCCCTCCGGAAACCAGCACTAGCCAGACGCCACCGCTGGTCAAGTAGAAATTCCCGATCGCGACGCCGACGCCACACCAAGTCTGCCCTGTAACTCGTGCACTGTGCTTCTCTTGTTCTTATTCTGTTTGTTGTTTTAATGTTTTTTTTTTGTTTTATTTTGTTTAAAATAAATAATTTAAAACAGCATACGTGTTTCAAAAGTTAGTTGCTCATCTCTCTTTAACTCAACCAACCTGAGCTAGTTGGTAATCAGCGTGGGGTACCTTCCATCCCGTTGATAGGGTCTATCGAATGAGACCCTCTCTACCCCTTTCTGACCACGTCTTGCTCATTGGCGCAAGTTTTCCTGTCGCACCTTGTATATCTATCAAATGAGATTCATGATTTTACAACATATCAATTTTATAACATTGTTTTCTCAATTTTCAGGACTCATGGGGGGGATTGATCCCCTAAATACCCCCCATAACTAGTATCCGAAGCCAAAAGTATAGGAAATATTATTTGTTAGAATTTCCCATTATAAAGGTGGCTAGAAGCCGAAACAAGTCGAAATAAATAATTTAAAAAGTGAGACAAATCAATTAATTTTATATTGATTTAATTGTTTTAAATAAATATTTTGTTTTTAGAATACCCTGAAAACTAGACAAATTTTAACATATTGGGTTTTTTAAGTCGAAATATTTCCTTTATGCTTAAAAGGACAGTGCTGGAGTTCATTGTAAGAAACCGTATATTTTTTGCAAAAACAGCAAATCGTGTTATGAAAATGTATACGAGTCATTGTTGTGTGTGCATAGCGAAAACGTGTGATGGACGATGATTTGTCGTTTCTGCATTTATCAGGAATTTCGTGTGACAAAATATCGGGGCGTCGGTGGCGGGAGCGTCCATTAATATAAATTCAGGCGGGTGCGTCCGCACAATAGATGATAATGCAAAAATCCCATTTAGAAATAATGTTAAATGTGTGAACGATGGCGCTTGTCACCGGCAAAATGTTAATAATTTACACGTCCGGAATTTATCGCGCGTGTAATAAAAATTTACACTTTTTAGCGGCTAGCGTCCGCCCACAGCTGATTATTCATAATTTTTTCTAGTTACATGTATATGCATGCCTTCGGTTGTGGGTAACGCTTATTTATGAGTCGTAGGTGCGTGTATACATTTAATTTTGATTCATGGCTTGTTCATAGGAAACAAGGAATTGTTATTTGTTTGAAAAAGTTAAATAAATCATTTGAGCAGATTTTATTATGTGATATTTTGTGTTCACGCTTATATTTAAATAAAAAGCCAAGTTAAATTTAGGCTTAATGTTATTCAAAATTCACTCATACAAAAGCAGAGCTGCGCAGGATTAAAATCATTCAGAATTCTCATCCTTTAAGAGGATTAAAGAGGGAGTGATCCGGATTTGATACATTTTAAAAAAAAATTCGTATTGAAATACAAATGTACGTGATTCAAAACCTTATAAAAGAATTCTAATCCTCCAATGGGATTCGAATAATTACAAATAATTCTAATGAAAGGAAACTTGTTTGTAATATTTCTGATCTTTACAGTAAAAAAAATGTTATATATGCCAGGTGTTCTAATCCTCCAAAGGGATTCGAATAATTACAAATAATTCTAATTTAATAAAACTTGTTTGTAATATTTCTGATCTTTACGGTAAAAAAATGTTATATATGCCAGGTGCATAATGTAAAATTTCTAGTTTACAAAAACCTGAAAAACTGGATTTCGATGCTACACTTCGCTTAGTGCCTGAATCCAAATTTGTATGCTTTTCTAAACTCGAAATGTTACTTTATGCCAGAGCTGGGCAGGATTCAAATCCTTTTAGAGGATTCAAAAGAGGTATTCGAATACTTTAGTTCAACTGGATTCGTTAATTTTTTTTAAGAGAATGCGTATTCGATCCCAAATGTAAGTGATTCAAATACTTATAAAACGATTCGAATATTTATAAAAGGCACACTTGGTTAAGATTTCACTGTTTATTAGTTGAAACTGCAACAATTGTTTCGCCACTCAGTGGCATCAACAGACAGATGAATAATGTGAATAATCTTAACCAAGTGTGTTATTTACTAAAAGTTTTGATATAGAATTTCACCAAGTAACAACCTCAACAATTAAATTTATAAAAGGATTCGAATACTTACAAAAGGATTTGAATCGTCAAAAATAAATCGAACGAATTGTGTGATTAACATGAAATATTTCTTTTGTGTGTTCTTAAATTTCTCGTTAAATCACTGTTTTATACGCGTGGCGCATGAAGTAAAATTTCGAGTTTAGAAAAGCCCAGAAAATTTGTCTCGGGTCGCTGGGAGTGGATACGCTCTTTCTAAAGTTCAAACTGAATGCTTTGATAAGAACATTAAATGACTGAAAATGTTTTCACAGTAAATAATCTAGTTTTCAAAATTTTGTTTGATATTATTTGAAGTAAAACTGACATGGTAGCCACAATCTGAAATGTTAAATTTTTCCGACATTTCCTTGATTCAAGATTTTTTTCCCTGGCCTTTTAATATAACTTTCTTCTGTGGGAAACCCCCATTTTGTTAAATTGCTTTCATCGTTTTTTTCAATATTAAAGTTAATTTTATAAACGTTTACGTGTTTTGTAATTGCCTGCTGATTTTGACAAATTTAATAATATGATATGGCTTTATTGGTAGTGTTTTGGTCAATTTGAATATAATTCTATGATTTTTCTCTGACTTTCCCGGTTTTAATGATATTCAGTGAATTTTTTATTTACGTAATTTTCAGGCATTCGTCGATTTTATAGTAGAATTAAATTTGAAGTTTTGAACGGGTGTTTCCACTCCCAGGCTAAGTATGAAGTAAAATTTCGAGTTTAGAAAAGCCCCGTGAAAATTTGTCGAGGGTCGCGCAGCGACCCGAGACAAATTTTCGGGCTTTTCTAAACTCGAAATTTTACTTCATGCGCCACGTGTACGAAACACTGATTTGAAGTAAAATTCAAAAACACACAAATACATCTTTAATCAGAGTAACAGGGAACCAGATATTTAGTCTGTTATCAACTATGTTCAAAGTTATTAATAAATAATTAGGTTTGGAATATTTCTGTTAAAACAACTGGTAACGATATTTTAATATTAATGGTTGCAAAAAATAATAAAATTAAATTTACCCTTAAAGGATTTGTATTCGTGATTCGGAAAAACAGGATTCAAATCTTTAATTCGAATCATATTTATCTCTTACGAATCTTCACAATTTTTATTATATGCCAGATGTACATTTCGGTCACAATGTGCCCATTATCAATGGATTGATACTGTATCAATCCATTGATAATGTTCACATTGTGACTGAAATCTACATCTGGTATATAATAAAAATTGTGAAGATTCGTAAGAGATAAATATGATTCGAATTAAAGATCCTTTAAGGATAAATTTAATTTTATTATTTTTTGCAACCATTAATATTAAAATATCGTTACCAGTTGTTTTAACAGAAATATTAATCTTCACGTAAGTCACCCAAATTCAATTCTTACGAATCCTTTATTTGAGTATTCGTGATTCGAATCATATAAGGTGATTCGGATTTGTGATTCGAATCCTTTGTACGATAATTCGTCACAGCTCTGCTTTTTGCACCTGGCATATACAACATTCATTAACCGCGAAGTTCAAAAACATAACCAAGACATTTTCATAAATTCGAATTATTTATAATGATTCAAATTCCTTTGGAGGATTATAATCCTTTTATAAGGTTTTCATATACTCGTTAGAAGCTTCAAATTGAAAGCTTCTATAAAAACACCAAATGACAACATTTACACGTATTAAAATGTATAGGTATATAATTTTCATTATTGGAAGTAATTTATTTTTTAAGTTTTGTTTCATATTACTTGAGGTAAAAGTGATCCCTAGAATTTCTTTTATAATATATATAATATCTTTATTGACAGAATTACAGTGCAAAAATTGACAATATATTTTCTAAAATTAGGCATTATGTATTTTGTTTTGCCAATCAGCAATCGACGATATCGACGATAGCTGATTGGCAAAACAAAATACATAATACTTAATTTTAGAAAATATATTGTCAATTTTTGCACTGTAATTCTGTCAATAATGATATTATATATATTATAAAAGAAATTATAGGGATCACTTTTACTTCAAGTAATATGAAACAAAACTTAAAAAATAAATTGGTCTTTCCGCCTTTTCTTTTCTTATCTTCTGTCTTTGTCGTGTATTATACGTAAGAAGATGATTATTGTTAGTTAGCGTCTCAGTTACTTTTTCACTGTCACTGTTATTGTGTATGTTATGATTTGTTGATCTTGCGCAGATTTTGTACTAATTTATATATAATTTTTATATCAACTGCAATTTATTGTAACATTTTATTGTATGGTTCAATGCTAGGCGGTGTGTGTGTGCGGTTGTTTCCATGGATATTAATCGTCCTTTTTAGTGTTCTTATTAATTGGGACTCATTGTTTGCAGGTTAAATGAAAATAAAATTATTTTCATTTGTACATACATTTTCATTTGTACATCTTTGGAATTTATAATTTTTTTTAGAACATAGATTTAATTAATTTTATTTACTTAGGAATATGTTTTATGTTAAATATTGTTAAAAATAGTTTGTACCGTGAATAAATCAATAAATGAAGGGTCATGATCGTTAGTCTTTTTAACTAGTTCTTGTCATACCGCTGTTTTAAACGTCATGATTGCTAATGTCCTGGGAGGATTATTATTAAACGAGGATTTCCTGTTCTTGATTAAGCTTAAGTAACATTTCGAAATTGCGGACGATACCGGGGCATAATAACCCAGTTGTTTATACCTCAAATGGATGGTACTGATCATGTGGTTCCAACAGGGCGGTGCCACTTGCCACACATCACGTGAAACAATGGCATATTACACGAGACATTCCCTGGTCGTGTAATTTCCCGTTTGGGTCAACAGAATTAGTCGCGTAGATCGTGCAATCTACAAAAATAACTGAAATTACCTTCAATGCGCATATAAACAACATGAAAATACATCTTCCATTAGGGCTAAGTACACAAAACTCAATATAAAGCAAACACCAACCTTCTGCTTAAAATTAATAAGATTTACCTCATTTAGAATAGAATAGAATAGAATAATTTATTGATGTTAAGGATCACAGATCTTACATAGGTCAGTACAAAAACATAGAACACATTAAAATATTAAAAAAAAAATCAGAGGGTTACAGTTTTAAGGACAGAAACTCATCCCAGTCATAAAAGGCACCATCCAACAAGATTGCTTTAATTTTTGTTTTAAAAGGCTTCAGTGGTAGGACACGAAGATCAAGTGGTAGGATGTTATAGAATTTGATTCCGAAGTAATTGACGCTCATTTGGCATCTAGTTAACCTTAACTGTGGCTGGCATAGGTTACTTTTTGTTCTAGTGTCATGATCATGATTTAAAATATGACTGGTATATTTATGAATATTATTCCTGATGTAAATGAGGCATTCTAATATATAAATGCAAGGAACTGTTTATATGCCCATTTCCCTAAACATATCCCTACACTCCTCACGATACCCCAGCGCTGCAATGATCCTAATTACACGACGTTGTAATGCAAATAATCTGTGTCGGGCAGTGGAGTGGTCCCAAACTAGAATGCCGTATCTCAGATGTAATTCACACAAGGAGAAGTACGCTGTTCGTACAGCATACTGGGATGCTCTTTCACGCAGGTTTCTAATTAGGTAGGTGCTACAATTAATTTTTTTGGCTGTTTCATCAGTGTGAACTTTCCACAGTAGGGCATGATCGATATGAACTCCCAGAAATTTCGTTGATTTAGTTAAAACCTCAAGACCGTGAATGTTAAGAGTAAATAACATTGAAATCGTTTTTTCATTGTTAAGAGAAAGTTTGTTCGCGAGAAACCATGTTGCTCCTCTACGTTTGGCTGCCTCATTCATCAGCACACAGTCCTCTATCGTATTTGTTAATGTTAATACCGATGTATCATCAGCATACATAATCGATTTAACTGGTTGCATATAGGTATCAAAGTCGTTAACAAAGATTAAAAATAATAATGGTCCCAGAATTGACCCTTGAGGGATCCCACATGAAATATGGAGCCGGCTGGAAGCTTCATTATTATGATGGACATGAGATAAATTCAAATTCAAAACTATTTGAATTCGAGAAAATAAGCTTACGCTTCTTATAGTTTGCACACTTTAAACATATTATATAAAATTACGAAAAAACTATTCGTGAAAATGACCTAAACGTTACATATACTTTAATAGAGCGTTGTAACAAATCAAATTAAATAAGATTATAAATATTTCATTGTATAATTCAATATCCGGAGGTGTATTTGCACGGGAAGTAGTTGTTTCAATGGATATTTATCGTCTTAAGTTGTCTTATTAATTAAGACATTGTTTGCATTTTCACGAATAGTTTTTTCGTAATTTTATATATTATATGATGGACATATTGCAGTCTACCAGTTAAATACGACATTATGAGTTTACAACTACTTGGCTCAAAATTGTATATGTAAAGTTTCCGCAGCAGTTGACTATGCGAAACGCAGTCAAATGCTTTGGATAAATCAAAAAAAGTTGCTAAAATAAATTCACGCCTTTCGAACGATTCGATGATATTTTCAATCAAATTAACAACAGCTGAGCTAGTAGACAAGCCTTCTCTGAAGCCAAACTGATGCAGAGAAAATAGCTTGTGTTTCTCGAAAAACTCCATTATTTGATTCAATAATATTCGTTCAATTATTTTTGAGAAATCAGGCAAGATAGAAATAGGTCTATAGTTACCGCAGACGTCTTTGTCGCCCTTTTTGTATATGGGTATTACATTTAATAAACACCCGACAAAACGAACATGAGCCCTCGAGCAAAATTTTATTAACTCTAAACAAAAAATGTGTATCCACTTGATTCTATTGCATATCCTTAAAAAATAGATTTTCTTTTAAAAAAAGTAAATTTTCAGTCCTTTTTCTTATATCAAAAAGTATGTTCCATTTAAAAAAAGGAAACGCTTGGTTAAATTTTACTAATATTTTGGTTTTTTATTCCAACTAGTTTCGACTTTGAGTCATTCTCTCTCTCTCTCTCCTTGAGAATGACTCAAAGTCAAAACTAGTTGGAATAAAAAACAAAAACATTAGTGAAATTCAACCAACTGTTTCCTTTTTTAAATCATAGTTAAATATGTTTCATCACGTGGAAAATGAGAAAATTGTTCAAGATAAAAGTATGTTTCGCCTTTCAATTATATTTTATGTTGATTCCTTTTCCTTATTACTGCAAAAATACTGCATCTTTCTTTTTCTTTCTCCATTGCAAACAAGTATCCTAGCAGCACAAATACAAATTTATATTTTTTTCATAATTAAAAGCAGAAGAAAAAGAGCTGTGGAAAATAGGAAGAAACAGTCGGAAAGGGAAAAGATATCCGCCTTTGGGCTTTGGGAACGCTAACATTAACAGTTTACTGCCGGAAATTTCCATATAAATATGTTCCTAAAGCGCGGCCCCTTTTAAACAGGTGTCAAATAATGTAGGAGATATACTGATTATCCGATATCCAATTTTCCTCGTGCGGGCCTCTGTCATATATATGTATATTGGTATATAAGTGCGCGTCGCATCATTTACATAATGCATGTAAATCCGGAGCTTTTTAAAGTCCAAACATAAGCTATGAAAAATATTGTGGGTTACGTATAAATATGACAGTAAAATGAAGAGATATATGGGAATACAACAATTGGTTTTCTAAAATTTTAGTGTAGTGTAGTGTAGTAGTAGTAAAATACTGTAAATTCGAAATGGAGAAAGTAGATTAATTTATTTGAACAATTATTAGGTAACGTTACAGGTTAAATTAAAAAATTAAAAACACTTGGTTTGTTTCACAATTTCACTATTTACTATTTACAAATAATGAAACAAACCAAGTGTTTTTAATTTTCTAATTTATCCTTTAATATTATTTCAAAATGTTTCACCAAGTGATAAATCAGAAAGTTATTCAAGAAAAAAAAAATTAGGTTATATTCTGGAAATTATTCTAATTTAATTGTCTAAAACAAGTTTAAATGTTTCAGGAAGTAGTTGTTTCAATGGGTATTTATTGTCATAAGTTGTCTTGTAAATTAAGACGTATTGTTTGCATTTTAAGGTACGATTCACAAGAGGTGTCCCATAGTTTCCTTGATTTGTAGTGCTTTCTGCATCAATACATGTAATACGAAAGTAGTTTGATGTCATCAGATTACGTGTGTGAAAAGGAACAGAAAACTTCATAATATGTCTGCTATGGTTTTTAGATGGGATATGCGAAAACGTATGTTCCGGTGTGCAGCTTTAAAATTGTAGGGTTAAACGTCACATTTTGACAATATCTTCGTAAATTTAGATCTAGAAAACCCCAGCTATAATTAATTTTATTTAATGTGCACAATCGTTTTAAATGTAAGTTTAAGTTGTGTAATTTCAATTTCCACATCTACTAAATAGTTCAGGTATTTACAGAAATAATTAATGCAATTATGTTGATCTTTTGTAAGCTCAAACAAAAATATTAGTTGAATCGAATGCGCATCCAGTAGATTTGGCAAATAGTCTTCGGATTAATCTGTTAATATAGCGATCGCCAAAATTCTCGATTCTTTAGTTGCAAATCAATTAGCATACATGTCTTCTCATATTTTTGCCTCACAACAGCATGGTTTTATTGCAAAACGATCTACTGTAACGAATCTCCTCTGCTTTAGACATTATCTGTCCGAATCAATAGACCAAAATGTTCAGGTTGATGCGATATACACCGATTTCGCTAAAGCGTTTGATAGTGTCAATCATCGCATTCTCTTGGACAAATTAGAAAGCCTCGGTTTTAATACCTTAACACTTGCATGGCTTAGTTCATTCTTAGTATAACGTACACAAAGGGTATGTATTAACAACTTCGCAACTTCGTTTCAGACACAATCGATGTATCTTCTGGGGTCACACAGGGCTCTCATTGTGGTCCTATTTTGTTTTTACTATTTATCAATGATATCCAGTATGTAATTAAGAATTGTAACTTTCTGATGTTTGCTGACGATTTAAAATTGTTTAGAAGGGCAAAAACAACTCAGGACTGCAAACTTATTCAAGAAGACATCAACAACATAAATGATTGGTGTGTACGTAACCAACTTTTATTAAATATAAATAAACAACTATTTATCAATGATATCCAGTATGTAATTATGAATTGTAACTTTCTGATGTTTGCTGACGATTTAAAATTGTTTAGAAGGGTAGAAACAACTCAGGACTGCAAACTTATTCAAGAAGACATCAACCACATAAATGATTGGTGTGTACGTAACCAACTTTTATTAAATATAAATAAATGTTAGGTGATATCATTCTCCAGAAAGTTAACGAAATTTGCTTATACCTACTCTATTGATAGTTCTTCCATTACGCGTGTATCTGAAGTCAAGGATTTGGGAGTTTTGCTTGATGAAGGCTTATCTTTTAAAACACATATAGCAAAAATCCGTAATAAAGCTTCGAAAATGTGGGGATTTGTCTGTCATGTTGGGAAACAATTTAATGTAAAGTGTTTGAAAACTTTGTATTGTTCCTTAGTTCGTTGTCATCTAGAGTATGCTTCAGTAATATGGTCACCCTATACTATCGCAGACTGCAAATCGCTGGAAATTATCCAAAATAAATTTCTCAGAATAATGGAGCACAAACTAGGCAGGACACATAGTCCAGGAAATTACACTGACATAAAGGACCTGTTACAGATGCATACTCTGGAATCCCGCAGACGGATCAACGATCTGAGTACTCTGCATAGCCTCATAAACGGGTCCATTGATTGTCCAGATATTTTAAAATATCTGGATTTTTACTTTTTCGCCAACAGCCGTTTATTACGATCAAGACCGCTATTTCGCGAACGAAAAATCTCTTCGAACTTTGGTCGCAACAACTCCATTGATCGTATAATGAGACTCGCTAATTTATATAACAACTGTGAATGGTTTGATATATTTAACAGTCCTCTAAGGAGTTTTAGATTTGGTATCATGCAAAATATTTTAGGATAATAAATCAATTTTATTATTAGTTTTCCTTATGTTATTATTGTTTTTAGATTTTGTTATTTCTATATAGAATAACTGCTGTAATTATTACCACCATTTATTAAATTTTAGTTATTAATGTTAATATGTTTTATCAATTTTTAAATATTATTGTTATTATTTTGTACTTATTCTTTGTAAAAGGGGTTTCCCGTGAGAGAATAAATAAATAAAATTAAAAAAAAAATTTATTTAAGTGTACATACAGGGAATTTTCTATTAAGTATATGCTATTTTTCAAAGAGTTCAATTTGAAACTTAAAACGAGTGTTTTCCACTCCCAGACTAAGCATGAAGTAAAATTTCGAGTTTAGAAAAGCCTGAAAATTTGGTTTGGTCGCGTAGCGCGAAGCGCGGAGCGGCCAAACCAAATTTTCAGGCTTTTCTAAACTCGAAATTTTACTTCATGCGCCACGCGTATTAAACACTGTAAGCACTGAAATATTCTGAACGAATAAAGTTCGCTTAAAATCAGTGTCTTATACGCGTGGCGCATGAAGTAAAATTTCGAGTTTAGAAAAGCCTGAAAATTTGGTTTGGTCGCTCCGCGCTTCGCGCTACGCGACCAAACGAAATTTTCAGGCTTTTCTAAACTCGAAATTTTACTTCATGCTTAACTTGGGAGTGAAAAACACTCGTTTAAACTTCAATTCGGCTTCTTTTATGCAAACAACGAATATTTAAAAATCTACAACAGGTAATTGGGATATGTATGTGTGTTTAAATAACACACTTTATCCATTCACAAATCAGTGCAAATTTTTAGGTATTATATTGGATGAAACACTGAGTTACAAACCCCATATTGAGCATGTAATTAGCAAGATTAGTAGAGCAACGTATGGCCTTAGAATTCTATCCAGGAACACAAATGAGAAAATTTGTGGAATGTTTTACTATGCTTACATATATTCAAAAATCAGGTATGGTATAATATTCTGGGGAGGATCATCAGATATGACTGCAGTGTTCAGGGCCCAGAAGCGTGCTCTACGTGTTATCTGCAAAATTAAATTTGATAGCAGTTGTAGGGGATTATTCAGAAGTAAAAAACTGTTAACGTGTACAGGTATCTATATTCTAGAATGCGTAAAGTTTTTATGGAAGCATAAATACTTATTTGAAAAACACCTAATGCCACATATATACAATACGAGACATGGTGTTGAATACAGTCTTCTATCCCATAGATTGTGTCTGTTTGAGAGAAGCCCGTATTACTCATGTATTAAAGTTTATGATAGTTTGCCTAGCGCAATAAAAACAGCAAAGTCGTACGCAGTCATGAAAAAATTGTTGATCGATAAACTGCTATTGATAGAACCATATAACTTAGATGAATATTACTCTAACATTTAGAATTAGTATTAAGAATAGTTATATTGTGTTATATAACTTGTTGTTTTGTCTTGACCTGTTTTCATGTAATTGCTGTATATATGAAATTTTATTTGTATTGTATTTGCAAAAACACTGAAAATAAATGTATTATTATTATTATTATTATTATTATTATTATTATGTATACTGAAAAGAAAAAAATTACAAGAAATTATGATTTAAAGCTTTTCTAAAAAAAAGAACACTAATATACTCGCGACTTAAACAGTATGACATTGTCATGTAACGTACAAATTTGATACAACTAGGAAAAATCGTTGCAGAAACAACTGTCGACATATTCTCTAAAAATTTTAAGCCACATACTCCACATCAATGAGTCATAGGACATCTCTCCCGAATTTTAATATACACGAATTTTTGTAATTTTATATATCATGTTTAAAGTGTGCAAACTATAAGAAGCGTAAGCTTATTTTCTCGAATTCCAATATTTTTGAATTTGAATTATTCTTGTTCGAATCCACTTTGTGGGCTCACAGAATTGTACTTTTAGTCGTCCAAAAAAGTTTGCTGAGACCAATATACGTAAAACATTCTGTAGATAAATATTTATGTGGAACACTATTTATATAACTATTAACGTGAAGCACCCTGCATGTATGTAAATAAATATAATACATTTCTATTCTATTCTAAATGTGTGTTTTGTAGATATTAGCTTTTGTTTGGAAATATTATATTCAGGCTGATTTATATGAATCTAAATAATTTTGGTGATTTATAGCCCATTTATTATTTGTGTGTAGGTCTTGGTTTATTTGTATTGTCTTTTTTATTCAAGGGGATAAATGTATGTTTGTATATTTAACCCCCAACACCATTCCCTCCTAAATATTGTATCCATTTTTCATTTCCCTCTCCGTGCTTTTAGGAAAACATATTATCGTGTCCCGCAGATATGAATTATTCCATTTTTTATGCCCGAAATTCCGGACTTGGATAAACGCTCATAGATTTGTTAAATGTTTAACATTGAATAAAAAAATGTGTTTCCACACTTAACAATTATTTTTATACCTTATGAGATAATGAATATAAAAAAGTCATATATAGTGGAATTCTGGAGAGATGTCCTATGACTCATTGATGTGGAATTTGTGGTTCAAATTATGCCGGCAGTTGTATCAGCAACTATTTTTTCTAGTTGTGTCAAATTTTGACGTTACATGACAATGTCATACTGTTTAGGTCGCGGATATTTTAGTGTTATTTCTTTTAGAAATCATAATTTCTTGTGAATTTTTTATTTTGAGTATACATATCCCAATTAGATTATTGTAGATTTTTAATAATTCGTTGTTTTCTTAAAAGAGGTCAACTTAAAGTTTAAACGAGTGTTTTCCAATCCCCAGTTAAGCATGAAGTAAAATTTCGAGTTTAGAAAAGCCTGAAAATTTGGTTTGGTCGCGTAGCGCGAAGCGCGGAGCGACCAAACCAAATTTTCAGGCTTTTCTAAACTCGAAATTTTACTGCATGCGCCACGCGTATAAGACACTGATTTCAAGTGAAGCTTACTCGTTCACAATATTTCAGTGATTTCATTGATTAATACCCGTGGCGCATGAAGTAAAATTTCGAGTTTAGAAAAGCCTGAAAATTTGGTTTGGTCGCGTAGCGCGAAGCGCGGAGCGACCAAACCAAATTTTCAGGCTTTTCTAAACTCGAAATTTTACTTCATGCGCCACGCGTATAAGACACTGATTTCAAAGTGAAGCTTACTCGTTCACAATATTTCAGTGATTTTATTGATTAATACCCGTGGCGCATGAAGTAAAATTTCGAGTTTAGAAAAGCCTGAAAATTTGGTTTGGCCGCTCCGCGCTTCGCGCTACGCGACCAAACCAAATTTTCAGGCTTTTCTAAACTCGAAATTTTACTTCATGCTTAGTCTGGGAGTGGAAAACACTCGTTTTAAGCTTCTTTCTTAAAGGAGATCAATTTGAAGTTTAAACGAGAGTTTTCCACTCCCAGGTTAAGCATGAAGTAAAATTTCGAGTTTAGAAAAGCCTGAAAATTTGGTTTCGTCGCGTAGCGCGGAGCGCGGAGCGACCAAACCAAATTTTCAGGCTTTTCTAAACTCGAAATTTTATTTCATGCGCCACGCGTATAAGACACTGATTTTAAGCGAAGTATACTTGTTCACAATATTTCAGTGATTTCAGTGATTAATACGCGTGGCGCATGAAGTAAAATTTCGAGTTTAGAAAAGCCTGAAAATTTGGTTTGGCCGCTTCGCGCTTCGCGCTACGCGACCAAACCAAATTTTCAGGCTTTTCTAAACTCGAAATTGTACTTCATGCTTAGCCTGGGAGTGGAAAACACTCGTTTTAAATTGAACTCTTTAAAAAAAAGCGTATGCATATGTAAACCTAATAGAAAATTGCACTACAAATCAAGGAAACCATGGGACACCTGTCGTGAATCGTACCTTAACACAAAACAGGATCACTCCCTTTAGTTTTTTTTATTAGTTGAAATATCAATTTGAAACTTAGAAGGTTTATACTAATAACAAATATCGAAAGTGACATCAATTTTGACATTTTAAATGGAACACCCTATAATTTTTGTTTATTTTCGGATACATGATATTATTTTATTTGCAAATCAATTGTTTTTTAAACAAAATTGCAAGTGTAATATTATTTTACCAAAAAATAATATTGCATCAAGGTGGCTTTGACCGCCCTAATATATTTTGTTTTGTATCATAGACGAATAGAAAACAAAAATTATCAACCTTTGTTTCTTAATTTGCGCAACACATGCGTTTATATTTTAAGTCGATAATTTTTTTAAATAACTCAGATTTTTCAAATGGCAACATGGCGGATCATTATGATTTTTTAAAAGGGTAATATACTAGCTATCCAAATCTGTTTATTTGAGACTTGTAAAACGAAACAAAATAAAAAAATACAGAGTACCCTAGAAAAAAGTGGTAGCTTTTCTAAATGATCTTAACAGATGTCGCTTTATAAAATGTAAAATTAGCGACATCTGTTGCAATTATTTATAAAAGTTACCACTTTTTTTTCTGGGGCAGTCTGTATATAGGTCTACTTGATTGAAATTAAAATTATAGTTTCGGAATAGTCTTAAATTAATACATTTTGATAAGTAGTATATGAACCACTTAAATAATCATAATGATCCGCCATGTTGCTATTTGAAAAAAATGTTGTGATTACAATAAAACTATGAACGCATGCGTTTGGAAAATTAGGAAACAATAGTTGATAATTTTTGTTTTCTATACGTCTATGATACACAAAAAAATATTATAGCGCTCAAAACCACCTTGACGCAATATTATTTTTGGAAACAAATATTACACTTGCAATTTTGTTTAAAAAAACAATTGATTTGTATGTAAAATGACATCCAGAATCCAACAACGTACAAATATATAGGGTGTTTCATTTAACATGTAAAAATGATGTCACTTCCGGTTAAACCGGAAATCTAACTATAGTTTCTTGATCACCATTAAACTCCATTTTTTTTTAATATACAAGTACCAAATTTCAAATTGATATCTTTAATAATAAAAAAAACTAAAGGGGGTCATCCTGCTTTGTGTTACATCCGGTATTTATTCTGTATTGAATCTTGAATATATTCACTAAGTCAATATTAGAGAATATTTTTGACTCGCCTTTCGACATTTATAGAATTTAACTGTTAAAAATATCTATGATACATTATTTTTTAATAAAACAACAGTTTAAAAATAGGGTATACCGGGTGTAACACAAAACTTTATTTTTTTTATCAATTACGATATCAGTTTGAAATTTTCTACGTTGATATTAAAAATAATTTAGATTTCAGTGGTGATTATGAAACTTTAATAGCACTTCGGATTTTACCGGAAGTGACTTCAAATTTGAAATTTTAAATGCAACACCCTATATATTTTTTGTTTTCGGGTACAGAATCTCATTTCACATTCAAATCAATTGTTAAAAAAATAAAAAAATTACTAGTGTCATATTTTTTTTCAAAAAATAATAGTTGCTGTGATCACCCTAATATCTTTTGTTTCGTATCATAGACGTGTTTAAAACAAATATTACCAACTTTGGTTTTATAATTTGGCCAACAGATGCCTTTAAATTGTAATTCAATCGTTTTTTTTAAATAACTCATTTTTTCCAATTGGCAACATAGCGGATTATTATGTTTTATTAAAAGGTTAGCATACCACCTATCCAAATGTATTTATTTGAAACTTTGAAAAAACTAAAAAAAGTATACGTATTTAATTTGGTAGCTGCGGTATTTTTAAATCACATCGGACAAGTTTAAATAATAATGAAATATCTAGCAGGCTATGTTTGGCATTTAAAACGATGAAATGAATGACAAATCAATAAACTAAAAAACAAAACTTGTTTTCATCTAACAAATACATTTTTTGCGTGTATATTTTAGTGGTAACAATTTATTAAAATGTCTTACAATCAAACTAAATAGTGGATATGTTATTAATATATGGAGAATGTCGAAAAAAAATGTGTACATTTGAATAGGTAGTATATTAACATTTAAAAAATCATAATGATCCGCCATGTTGCCATTTGAAAAAATTGAGTTATTTACAAAATCAATCGAATTACAACTTAAAGGCATCTGTTTGCCAAATTAAGAAACAAAAGTTGGTAATATTTGTTATGTACACGTCTATGATACTAAATAAAAGATATTAGGGCGATTACAGCAACCTAGATGCACTATTATTTTCTTTTTAAATATGACACTAGATTTTGTTTCTTTTTAAATAATTGGTTTGTATGTAAAATGAGATCCTGTATCCGAAAACAAAAAAATATATAAGGTATTTTATTTAAAATTTAAAAATTGATGTCACTTCCGGAGACTCTGAAAGTGCTATTAAAATTTTGTAATTAACACAGAATTCCAAATTATTTTTAGTATAAATGTAGAAAATTTCAAATTAATATGTCAATTAATTAAAAAACTAAAGGGGGTGATCCTGTTTTGTGTTACACCCGGTATATAATCTAAAATTGTTTTAATTTTAAACTGAAGTTTACATTTTAAGTTAAAAAATATTTTAATATCACGCTTCGATATTCATAAAATTTGATGTTTAACAACTTCATTTAAAAGTCTTTGTCCTTCTGTTTTTTTTAATGATATTCTATTGTTTTTTCGGCGATTGTTCTATTGCTTACCTGAAAAATGATTTGGCAACTCTGCTTAGATTCATTTTTCTACTATAATATCTTATTAAAAAAATACAATAAATAAACTTTACATTCTTAAAAAAAATGAACATAATTTGTTTTTTCTTCTTCACAAGGGCTATCGACTATCGATATCGCCTATCGGTTATCGCTATCGAAATGTCCATGATACCTATAGGTTTGATTGGTTGCGATTTCAAGGTGGGAAAATAGGGTAAAAGGAGGATATTTATTCGTAAAGGGTTGTAGGAGGGTTTTTGTATTTTGGCATTATAGCAGGGTTCTGGTATAGGAGGGAGTGGGCATTGCTGCACTGTACATAGACTTCATTAGGCCCATTGTGCTTATAGCAGGGTTTCTGTGGATAATCATTTTCCTGAGACGTTCGTAGTTTGATTCGTTACATGAACATTGTTTTGCGAGAAATCGAAGTCTATCTTTTATTAGGGTAAAGATTGATTAAATTTGATAAAAATGATTATAAACAGACAATGCAATATATTATTATTAATAAGATAATTAATTTAAATCTGAAACAAAATATCGCTAACCTCGAATATAATTAATTATCTCGCGGTCTCGTGTTAAACCCGCCATTATTCTGGGGAGATAAATCAATGGAGAGGGGAGAATAAAAGGCCCGAAAACATACTTCACGAAGATGACATTTGATGAGGATTTTTTTTCTCCGGCGGAGGTGATTTATTACATTTTTAATGCTCGTGTCGGGGATGAAAAGGGCGCGCGAGAGTGAAGGGTTCACTGTTTATGATTTTTGCGTACTTTTCAGTTTATTTAACGGACTAGACAAGCGGCATTAAAGTGGAGGATGAAAGCGAAATAATTTATTCCCTTTCGAGTACATCAAACAAGTCTCAAGATTAATCATACCTTACAAAAGTAGAGTATACTAAAAAATAGATTAATAATTAAATTCCATTAATTGTTCGGATCGCTGGATTGGAAGATTTAGTCCTAAAATAACTACTTACTTACTTTATAATTTAGTTCACTTTAATATAATAATAATAGTAAACTATTTATGATTTTCAACTTTATACTAAATTCACTACAATTGTTTGGCTACACTGTAGCTTCTTCAGGTGAAAGAAATATAATACAAAAATGTTACAAACTTATTTACATTATATACAGATTTCAGAAGCGTGGGTTGGGGGTTTTCTTCAGCTTAAGTAGGGAGGAGTTGGAGAGCTCTAGTTGGTCGTTCAGCAAATTTCCTGAATCAAGGTTTTTATTTATTTCTAAATTTTCCAGCAAATTTAGGTTCCGTCTTTTATTAGAGATGTGGAGGATTTTAAAGTTTTTGTCAAAGTGATGGCTTTCTTCAATCAGGTGGTTTGCGTAGGTTGAAGTGTCTTTTTGATGAATGTACGCTTTTTAGTGTTTATTTATTCTTTCGCTGAATGCTCTCCCAGTTTGGCCTATACACTGCGTTTCATTTCAGAATTTGAGTAAAAAATGTACCCCATGTTAACTTTTGTTTTCGTTCAAATTTAAAACAATTTCATGATTTTACTGATAAATCAACATTTTTTCTACGAAATGTACATTGCTAGAATGACATCAACGTGTTAAATTTCTTTAATTTCGCTTTAAAAGTTGAAATTCGTAATACAAATAATTAAGCAAAAATATAGACTTGGCGAAAATGTCATAATGTAAGTATTTGTTTTGGTAAACTTGAAAGCTGAAATAAAGAATTCTAGCATGTTTATGTCCTTCTGACAATAAACATTTGTTAGAAAAGTGTTTGATTTATTAATTAAAACAAAAAAATTGTTATAAATTTAGACAACTATTTACCATGTAAATCCCTATGGCCATACTTAAATAAAACGCAGGGTATACATCTTCGGGCAATCAGCACAATTATGCAAATAATATGAATTAAAATAACAATCTGAAAAGTTAAAAAAATCTAGCTTTGTGAGTTGGCTCTATTGTACCCAATGAACACACGGAAAAATAAACTTTTATGAATCAATTTTTAACAAAAGCAAAACTTTATACCGTATTTTTCTGGCATAATTCTTATTCTCAAGTTATTCCCTACTGCGAATCATTTCCATATACGATAAAGATCAATGGAAGACTTTGTAGAGAAACTTCCTATATGATATATTGCGTGCGTAATAATACATTTGATGATTACAATAATGAGATGATTTATTCCGAGTATTGAATGTTCGGATGGGACCATTTCTCACCGCCCCCAAGCCGAAAACTGGCACTATCCATCTCCAGCGCCCCCTGCGCCCTCAGCGGACGCCTCCCAGATACGCGTTTTCTAACTTTTTCGCATGAATAGGAACGAACGAAACTTTTGCGAAAGTTTCCCAGGCGAAATCGAGTTAGCAAATCCCTTCGTATATTCGCCTCCCCCCCTTTTTTTATTCCTTTCTTTCTTTCTATCCCAATTGACGGCCAATGCATCAAACGATTTATCATATCGATGTATGAATACTATTAATATTCTATAGGATTTGATGTTGAGTTGACATGGATTTTCAAAAACCGAACATAGAAAGCCTAACTTCAGCGAAAAGAAAATCCTCACCGTATGCTTTTGCTAATTTAAACTTTTAACTGTTACACCCAACAGTTAAAAGTTTAAATTAGCAAAAACATAAGGTGAGGATTTTTTTTTTCGCTGAAGTTAGGCTTTCTATGTTCGGTTTTTGAAAGTCCATGTCAATACATTGTTTGGATGGGATGGTTAATTCAGAGAATTGTCAGTTTGTACCTAACACCTCCCTCCCTTTTCTCCTTATCCTTCTGTTGTTATTTCCACAAGTATTGGTCACATACAAACGAATATGTTCAAAATTTAACACACATTCAATACAATAGGAAAGTTAATGTTTAGGCTAGAATAGTTGACACTACTCTTATTGGTCCCTTTTTTATTGAGAGCAACCTAACTGTTGTTACATTTTTGGAACTTCTTCGAAGAGACATTATACCACAACTACAATTCTTAAATATTAAGAACGCACGGCTTCAAATGGACGGCGCTTCACCACATTCCACAGGACCTGTTACACGTTTCCTGAATGAAAACTTCTAGGATCGCTGGGTTGGAAGATTTGGACCAATAGCTTGGCCCTCGATTTATCGCAAATGATTTCTTTCTTTAGGGTTATCTCCAATCCCAAAGCTACAATAATATAGCAATAGAGAGTACAGAAGAACTAAAAAAACAGAATAAGTACCGCCTGCAATAAAATAAATCAAGTTTTTTTTAAGAAATACTGTACAAGGATTTTATAATTGCTTAACATATTGCTTGAAGCAGGAAGGTGATCACTTTGAACATTTGTACTAAACCTAAAATAAAATTTCAGTCCCTTTAAGAGAAGAAATAAAATATCTGTAAGTTTGGTTGCCTTATCCGTGAAATAAATGAAATAATGTATTAACATGGACTTTATAATACGGAACATAGGAAACGTATGTTCAGCGAAAAAAAAATTCTCACTGTATATTTGAATATTTATCTTACTTACTTTATACTATTTATACTTTAAGCATGTATGTAATTCTCTGCAATTCCACATAAAATATTTAATGTTTTTTTTTTGCTAAAAAAAAGGTAACTACAATTATCAAAATTGAATTTGTGTTCAGTATTCCGGTACCAGATACCCACAGACGCGTTTCGGACTTCAAGGTCCTTGTCAGTGTGAATTATATTCTGAGTTGATAATAAGAAAATAAAGTCTATTTTAGCCCATTAAAGTTCTTATTCCAGATATCGTACATTTTTAAATACAGTCGACTTAACATTTACCAACAACAGAGGTGTACTCATTTGCAAGTCACGCACATATACCATAACATACAGAGGTTTTTCATATCCCGATGAATACTCTAGAAATATTCAGACATTCGTTGTTTTTAAACAGTGTTCAATTTGAAACTTCTAACGAGTGTTTCCACTCCTTGATTAAGCATGAAGTAAAATTTCGAGTTTAGAAAAGCCTGAAAATTTGGTTTGGTCGCGTAGCGCGAAGCGCGGAGCGGCCAAACCAAATTTTCAGGCTTTTCTAAACTCGAAATTTTACTTCATGCGCCACCCGTATAAAACTCTGATTTCAAGTAAAGTTCAAAATATACTGCTCACGTAGTATAATAAAAGAGTATATTTTAAATTCCAGAATATTTTAGTGTTTTATAGGCGTGGCGCATGAAGTAAAATTTCGAGTTTAGAAGAGCCTGAAAATTTGGTTTAGTCGCGTAGCGCGAAGCGCGGAGCGGCCAAAACAAATTTTTAGGCTTTTCTAAACTCGAAATTTTACTTCATGCGCCACGCGTATAAAACTCTGATTTCAAGTAAAGTTCAAAATATACTGTTTACGCAGTATAATAAAAGAGTATATTTTAAACTCCAGAATATTTTAGTGTATTATACGCGTGACGCATGAAGTAAAATTTCGAGTTTAGAAAAGCCTGAAAATTTGGTTTGGTCGCTCCGCGACCAAACCAAATTTTAAGGATTTTCTAAACTCGAAATTTTACTTCATGCTTAACCAAGGAGTGGAAACACTCGTTAGTAGCTTCAAATTACATATTTTTTAAAAACAAGAAATGTCTGAAAATTCACAGGGTATACATCACGATATGTCTATTTAAAAGAAAAACTCTCGAATTACCCTATATCTGTAGATTATTTAATCACAGAGTTAACAAAAATCGTTTCAAAGCTCGTCTGTAGAAAATTTTAATTAAAATATTTTCGTTAATGAAGCGAAGATCCGGGAAAATCTACGGAATTGCCATGAAGGTAGACGAAATAAATGAATGGAAACGGCACACAATGTAAACGCAAGAAGTGGGAAAGCCATCAATCTATCTTATGCTCTCTCTCCGGCACTAGTAAGCGTGCAATGTTTAATTCTAGGCCGTGACTCGAACCGGTGACATTCCCCCGGCAGTATTTTACCCCCACATTGAATAATGTATCCCCCGTGGACTAACTTTCTTACTTATTTACATCAAAATTACGTGGATGGAAACCATGAGGAAGCCAACTGATAAATTATATTTGAAAGGGGAAATATTATATATATATATATACCTTCATTTTTATATGAATTTTTCTACAAATTCATAAAAAGAATGCAAATTTATATTGAAATATATTAACATAGAGAAATGTGGTAATTCATACTAGAAGAATTTAATTGTAAAAACTGATGCTTAACTTACAAAGGCGAATTGTTTGAATTCGTCTTTATAAGACAAATTAGTTGTAGATTGAAAAAAGTATCGTACTCTTAATATTTTTAAAATATTCAACAATCAAGTATTGGCAATTCATTATATTTTATGAAATGTGGTAATTCATACTTGAAGAATTTAATTGTAAAACTGATGCTTAACTTACAAAGGCGAATTGTTTGAATTCATCTTTGTAAGACAAATTAGTTGTAGATTCAAAAAAGTATTGAACTCTTAATATTTTTAAAATATTTAATAATCAAGTATTGGCATTTCGTTATATTTTATGAATGCCTTTTTGACGTTAAAACCTTAAAATTACAAGACTCATACTTTGAAATCTAACATTATTTCTTCCGTACTCTTTGTTGGATAAAACTAGGCAACAACAAATTTGTTAATGATATTTTTCCTTTAGAAATGAAGGAGGCGATGCCATTAATTGTTGCTAATGTATTTGTATTGTTCAACTGTCAACATTTTGTTTAATATACATTTTTTAATAAATATGTGACCATGTCGACATGAGGAGTTTGTATACAATCTATTGAACATTATTATTACGTGTATAGGCTGTATCGTATGTTCAATAAAAAAAAACCTTTAGAGTGCCATGATTTTATCTATTTTTTTTAATTTAAATTGGCTACACGCTTTAGGAATTGACATATAAAACGTCAGATATAATAATTATAATGTATAATATTAGAGTTGCCAACCTACAATATTTTCCACGGCACTCTAGAGGTTTTATTTTATTGATCATACGATATATTGCAACATTTATCTTTTTATACCGTTGTATAGTAGACCAAACTTGAAACAATACCTTAGGCGCGACTGGAACCTTAGAAATAATTAATTCCCAGTGAAGCGACTTTATTTATAAACCTCTGATTAAAAAATTGTTTTTACTGCTATACATTTAACTTAGACTTATCAAACAGATCGTTAAGGCCTTAGAAATTACTTCAGAAGTTTTCCAGTTTATTAGAAGAATATTCTCTAGTATGCCAATTGCTAAAGTAAAATCCTATATTTCCACTGCTCCGCAAATTAAAACAAAATTCAAATGTGAAGAATTTAAAGAAAAAATGAAAACAACTGAAAGAAATACCTAGCATTTTTTTTCAGAAACGTCAATCGTTCTGTTTGTAATCACCGAGTGACAATTTATAACCTTTTAAAACACAAACAAAATTATAAAAAGACGGGTTGCAGAAAGCGACTTAAGGTGCATTAGTTGCACTCTCATTTTGGCTTGAAGAATTCTAAACAGACATTTTTCTTTTAAGTACACATATCCCAGTTAATAATAATAATAATTTATTAACGGATATATCCTTTATACAATAGTAACACAGTATTAATTCATATAATTATTATTATATTATATGAATTAATACTGGAGCTTTTCTTGTAAGTATACATGTCCCAGTTAATATTAATAATGTATTAAGGGATATATCCATTATACAATAGTAATACAGTATTAATTCATATAATATAATAAAAATGTATATAAATAATATTATGTACTGTAATCTTCAGATATTCGTTGTATTTTTAAAAGATTTTAATATGAAACTTTAAACGAGTGTATTCCACTCCCAGGTTAAGCATAAAGTAAAATTTCCAGTTTAGAAAAGCCTGAAAATTTGGTTTGGTCGCGTAGTACGAAGCGCGGAGCGGCCAAACCAAATTTTCAGGCTTTTCTAAACTCGAAATTTTACTTCATGCGCCACGCGTATTAAACACTAAAAACACTGAAATGTTGTGAGCAAATGACCTTCACATCAAATCAGGGTTTTATACGCGTGGCGCATGAAGTAAAATTTCGAGTTTAGAAAAGCCTGAAAATTTGGATTTTCCGCTTCGCGCTACGCGACCAAACCAAATTTTCAGGCTTTTCTAAACTCGAAATTTTACTTCATGCTTAACCTGGGAGTGGAAAACATTTGTTCGAAGCTTGAAATTTAACTCTTAAAAAAAGAACGTATGCATATGTAATATGTATACTTAAAAGACGAATTCCCTGTATATATTTAGCATTTAGTTAGGGAGAGTAATACTGTCAACAAAATGAAAAATCACCTACACTTGGCTGGAAGAATTATATACAGGAAGTTTTTCTTTTTAAGTATACATATTCCAGTTAAAAATAATAACAATTTATTAACGAATATATCCTCTATACAATGGTAATAAAGTATTAATTCATATAATATAATAGAAAGATATATAAATAATATTATATGCTGTAATCTTCAGATATTCGTT
This sequence comes from Philonthus cognatus, assembly GCA_932526585.2. NCBI lineage: Eukaryota > Metazoa > Arthropoda > Insecta > Coleoptera > Staphylinidae > Philonthus > Philonthus cognatus. The sequence goes on along the minus strand of OW052247.1, from coordinate 46,705,703 downwards.
GTATTTTTAAAAGATTTTAATTTGAAACTTTAAACGAGTGCTTTCCACTCCCAGGTTAAGCATGAAGTAAAATTTCGAGTTTAGAAAAGCCTGAAAATTTGGTTTGGTCGCGTAGCGCGAAGCGCGGAGCGACCAAACCAAATTTTCAGACTTTTCTAAACTCGAAATTTTACTTCATGCGCCAAGCGTATTAAACACCGAAAACACTGAAATATTGTAAACAAGTGACCTTCACATCAAATCAGGGTTTTATACGCGTAGCGCATGAAGTAAAATTTCGAGTTTAGAAAAGCCTGAAAATTTGGTTTGGCCGCTTCGCGCTACGCGCTACGCGACCAAACCAAATTTTCAGGCTTTTCTAAACTCGAAATTTTACTTCATGCTTAACCTGGGAGTGGAAAACACTCGTTTAAAGCTTCAAATTAAACTCTTAAAAAAAGAACGCATGATATGTAATATGGATACTTAAAAGACGAATTCCCTGTATATTTTTAGCATTTAGTTAGGGAGAGTAATACTGTTTCCAATATGAAAACTCACTTATTTACTCTTAAATTTTAATATAATTATCGTTTTAAGCTGGTTACAGGTTTGGATTGTATTTCAAACAATTATTAGTTTAGAGTTCCTATTCCAATTGTTATATTATGTTGAAATAAATATATTTCTAAAAAAAAACATAATTTCTAAAATCGAATAGGTGCTGTCCTTATAGTTCATAGTTATGCTTATTTATAAATTAGTCAAAAAAATCAAATAAATAAAACTTTTTTTCTGAATTTCTTGCCTAGCGTAATCAAATGAAAATATTTATATTGAATTTTGTAAAAACTCTTAGAAATGCAAATGATTTTGATTGCGCATAAACTTTTAATCTGTTTTTGAAGCAGTGTCTACAAGAAAATTAATTATTTTCATGAAAATTAGTATTTTATGAAAAATCTGTCCAAAATTTACCAACTAAGATTACAGGTTACTGAAAGTAAATCTGTATGAGTTACAGATTTACTTTCAGTAACCTGTAATCTTAGTTGGTAAATTTTGGACAGATTTTTTTTACAATTCACCGGTATTACAATCTCTAGTTCTACTTTCATGTGAGTGAGTTTTTAGAAATGTCAATTTAACTCCTATAGAAGACCGCTATCCATTCCTAATTGAAAAATTCGATCGAATTTCCAAATTCTGTCATTATTTTGTTAAGTTCGAAATCCAAATATCCAACCAAAATTCAAAAAACCCTTATCAACTATTTTCGAATCCTATTTATCAACTCACCAATCTATACAGAATTAAACAGTTAATTATTATTTTATAAAATATTTCTTAAATCAAGAATCAATAAACTATATAAATATGGGAAGAAAGACCAGTGGCCGTTAGCCTGTTGTCAATAAAATTTTATTACAATTATTGTCATACTGTTACTGTTTACTACATTGAATTGCCAATAAATATGTTATTGTCGCTGTTGTTGTAGGAATTATGTGTAAAACAACATATACCCTCCCCAGCTTTGCTAGCACATTTGGCTCCTTTTGACGAAATGTTTAATCACGGTTTGGCATAACTGTGGCTGGATTTCAGTGATAAAGTGCCTAATCTCCTGTTTCAAAACTTAAAAGAAAACTATAAAATAGGATTTCCTTTATAATCAAAAACGTGTTTGCTCTCCTTGATTAAGCATGAAGTAAAATTTCAAGTTTAGAAAAGCCTGAACGTTTCAAGCGTCCAAACCAAAATTCAGGCTTTTCTAAATTCGAAATTTTACTTTATGTGCCACGTGTACAAATCATTGGTTCTAGTAAAGTTCAATATTAGACTAGGAATTTTTAGAACTGATATATTTGAATATTTATTTAAAAACATGTTCCAATTATTCGAATAATCTAATTATATAAATATTTAAATACTCGAATATTTCAAGTGTTTCAACATTCGCATTTAATTATGTTTTACTTACTTTAATTTAAAAAAATCCCAGTTTTACTAAAAATAAGGCTGGGAGTTTTGAAAATTGATATATTCGAATTTTTATTCAAAAATATATTCGAATTATTCCACCAATCTAATTATTCAAATATTTAAATATTCGAATATTTCCAGTATTTCAATATTCGCATATGAATATGTTTTACTTACTTCAATATTAAAATTTCCCACTATTATTCAAGAAAAAATTCTAGTAATATTTAAGACATGTATCCTTATTTCATTTTAATCTTGTGGTGTTTAATAATAACTAATACTTTTTTGAATTTGCTTTCTTGTGAATTTGTATTTTATAGTTTAGCATACAAAAACTAAATATAAAATGTTCCCAAGTAAATATGAAATTATCAAAACTGTAAGTTGCATTAGTGTTAAATAAATACAAATAATAAATCTCAAAAATCTATTATTGAACAATAACGATAATTTGAATATCGATACCGACTCAACTTTACTTCACACCCCGTGGAATAACATGCATTACAATATAGACATACATTTTTTACACTATATTGACATACATCACCAATTAAAATCAATAAATTCACTACGGAAATGATAAAAGTTCACTTTTTTCAACTTTGAAATTTTGACTAGAAACTTCTATAAATCCTCACCGATTGCTGTTAACTATTTTTATTTAATTAACATTTTCGGTCGAAATTAATTGCATATCTAGATAGTACTAATAATAATAATAATAATAATATTTATTGACGGGAACAATAGATTTATAAAAAACGGGAACAATAGATTTATATAAAAGAAAAATATCATCATAAAGTGTACAACTAAATAAACATTAATAATAATAATAATACCCATAAAGTAACTAATAGAACTAAGAATAATTTGTGTGTATACATAAATTTCGTTTGAGTGAATGTAAAGAGCCAGAAAATAGTTGAAACCAATAGAACTTGTTATAATCGTTGGCTGTACTCATTAGTCGTGTAATGCTGTTGTGAGAGGCGAAATCCGAATTATGAGTGCGGATCCGGAAAAGCGGTGTGTGTCGGAGGCTGCGGGTGGATGATGAAATATAAAAATTGAGCTGAGAGAGTAGTTCCGGGCAGTCACTGAAATTATTGACTAGTCTGAATAATGTGCATAAATCAGAGAAGGTTCTTCTGTCCTCCAGGGAGTGAATATGAAGATCCGCTTTTATTTCTGTATACGAGCCCTGTATATGTTGTCTGCCCATCTTCCATTCTATGGTACGGAGAAATCTATTTTGGATCCGTTCGATCTTGTAAATGTCCGTCTGTGATTTCGGTGTCCAAATTGGTGATGCGTACTTCAGGTTACAGCGTACAAGAGAACAAAATAATAACTTTAAACAGTGACTATCAAAATCTTTGCAAGCATGATAGACAAAACCCCACATTTTATTTGCTTTAATACATATTGCAGAAATGTGATTCTTAAAATTTAATTGAGTACTCATCGAGTACTTTCGAATATTATTATTTTTATCTATAATACCCACGGGGTGTATATTAAATTCTTACCTTAGGACCTTTCATTGCGATATTTTGCCGTATCGATATTTTGCTATTTGATATAATCGATACTTACATTTGTTGGGATCGGAACGTCCCTACTACAACTCAACTAAATAACGTAAGAAAAGAAGAATATTATCCAAAGAGCAGCACAGCACCCCCTCATAGCATACCAGAGATTTTGTAATTTTTTATATACAAAGTATTCAAGAATTTCATTAGAGCACATAAAAAGCTTCCTTTTTGCGCGCTTGTAATTCTCGCCATCCTCGGCAATTTTTCCCTTTTCGGCCCTTCCCTTTTGCTTTTTTCCCGATACATCTGTTCAGTAAGAGAAAGGCGAAAGAGATGACGGAGAATTAAAGCTCATAAATCAAACCTCGTCCAGGCCCTTACGGCCCAATTCTAATTACACACGAGGTGACACTGTTTTATTACCTTTATTACTTTTTATTGCACTTGACATTTCCAGAGAGGGTCGCTTGTCCTAATGAAAAGGAAAACTGACCCTTTTTGCGTTGGCTATTATCATTAATTATGCACGTTAAGAGGACAACTTGTTATATATTAAGTTCAGGGTATTTAATTCGTGAGCATATGATGTAAAATTAGCGGAAATTGAATTTTGCGTAATATTTTAGGTAATTTTACCGGTAACATGTAGGTAATTTTACCGGTAACATGTAGGTAATTTAAAGTTAAAAACAGAACTCATTGAACTATAAAAAAATAGTTACTAATTGTACCACCATATAAACATTCTATTTAATAATTTTTAGGCATTCGCTGTCTATACAGCGTGCCCGTATTTCGACAGAATGTATGGGGATCTGTTATTTGAAGAGATAGAGAGTCGGTTAAATTGGGGCAAACTTGCGTATTTTAGGGCCTAACAATAATCTGAAAACAATTTTGACATCTCTTTTTTTGTTTTCGAGATATCAACAAAAAACTGATTTTTTGAAAAATTGTTTTTATTTTTTTTTTCAAACACTACTGAATCTGGACATTTAGAACTTTGACAATATAGAGGCACTATTTAATGAGGAATCTAGCAGCATATATATTTTTAAGATAACTATAAGATTTACCTTGGGACCATAGCCAACTTTTGTTTTTCTTATGGGCGCCATTTTCATTTTTCATATTTTTTGAGAGAATATTTTTTTGAAAAATCGTTTTTATTTTTTTTTTTTATTCAAACACTACTGAATCTGGACATTTAGAACTTTGACAATATAGAGGCACTTTTTAATAAGGAATCTAGCAGCATATATTTTTTTAAGATAACTATAAGATTTACCTGGGGACCATAGCCAACTTTTGTTTTTCTCATGGGCGCCATTTTCATTTTTCATATTTTTTTGAAAGAATATTTTTTTCTGGACTCACCTATGTATCACAACCATAATTTATTTTAGATTTGATATTTAAAATTATGATATTTTCTATTTTGCAAAGAGTGCCTTACAAACAATGACGTCATATCTGTTAACGAATAAAATCTTGACAGCAGTCAATCATTTTTAGCACTCAAAATTAACTAATAACTGTCAGTTTTGTAATAATTATAATAAGTATCGATTATCACATAAAAGTTGCACATACTAAATTTATTCTACTTTTATTATTATTATTCAAAAACTATTCACAATAAAAGTAATTTTTGCATTTTTTCGCTACATCTCGGTAAATATTGATCACCATCACATCTAAGCATTATATATTTTTAACTTTACTGTAAATCAGTGGTTTAAACGCGTGGCGCATGAAGTAAAATTTCGAGTTTAGAAAAGCCCCGTGAAAATTTGTCTCGGGTCGCTGCGCGACCCTCGACAAATTTTCTACGCGGGGCTTTTCTAAACTCGAAATTTTACTTCATGCTTAGTCTGGGAGTGGAAAACACTCGTTACTTTCAAATACATCACAACTGTTAAAGTATGTATTGTCGGATGCCTGTCTTCAGGGGTGATCTGTAAGCAAATTATGGGTCTTAGAAAGTGCCAAATAAGTGAGTTACTCAACTGTTTCCAAGGCACTCTTTACAAAAACCAAAAGATTTAAATTTTGCATATAAAATTTACAATAAACTATATGTGTGATACATCATTTAATTCAGTAAAAAATATTCTTCCAAAAAATACGAAAATTAAAAAAATAAGAAAAACAAAAGTTAGCTATGGTCCCTGGGGAAAAGTTATAGTTATCTTAAAATAAAATATGTTACTAGATTTGTCGTTGAAAAGTGCCTGTATAATGTCAAAGCTGTAAATGTCTGGATTCACTAGTTTTTGAATAGAAAAATAAAAACGAAATTTCAAAAAATCCGTTTTTGACGATAATTTAAAAACGAAAAAATAAATTTAAATTTTTTTTTGGATTATGATTAGGCCCTAAATCACTCAACTTTGCCCTAACTTAACCGACTCTCTATCTCTTCAAATAACTGAGATCCCCATACATTCTGTTGAAATACGAACACCCTGTATAGAAGCGTTAAATTTGAAACGTTTAACAAGTGTTTCAAATCCTTGATTAAGCATGAAGTAAAATTTCGAGTTTAGAAAAGCCTGAAAATTTGGATTTGCAGGGGCGCGCAAGCGAAGTGAGACGCGCCCCGGCAAATCCAAATTTTCAGGCTTTTCTAAACTCGAAATTTTACCTCATGCGCCACGCGTATAAAAAAAGATTTCATGTAAAGTTTAAAATATACTGCTCATCAAATCTCTCAAAATTCGATGGCCTCGAGCAATTTGCCAGGAGATATACAGGATGTCTCGCGAAGTTCTCGTGAAATTATTCTTTAATCTTTAGATTTTGATAATTTTCCTCCAACTTTATTTATTATAATATTTTGAAGGGGAATTTAAATTCGAAATTGATCAACTAGAAGTTCCAGTTTGAAGAAATTTGAGTTCAGAAAATTGATATTTAATATTAGTTACAAACTAATCAATCAATCAATACAAATATTCAATACATATATTTTTTGTATTTTTTATAAAAGCTTTTAAAATTATTTTAAAGAGTGTTTTCCACTCCTTAATTGGGCATGAAGTAAAATTTCGAGTTTACGCTTAGCGTTCAAGTCCGAATCAGGCTTTTCTAAACTAGAAATTTTATTTCATGCGCCAGGCGTATAAAACACTGAAATATTGTAAAAAGTCAAATTGTACATTTATAATTCATAGAGAAATGAATTTGATTTCAAGTTTGATTTTAGGTTTCATACATTGGTTGATCCAACTTAATTTTGCGCTTACAAAAATCAACATTCAATTTGTAAATGCTCCCATGTACAGAAATAAATAATTATAATTACATATAAAAATTATTATCAAGCACACAAATCTGACATTTTAAAGCGTTGTGTGAATTGAGCACAGAAAGCTATAAATTTAATTCCTTGTGTGAATTAAGTTTTAATAGAGAAATAAATAGTTATTGCAAATCAAATTCAATAGTAGGTATTTAACGAATACTGTTTTAAACGATCATTCCAGATACTTATTTCGCTTTTACAGCCGCTGTAAATAACAACGAGCCCGTATTTCGGAATCACCCCCAGTCGAGAGCCACTCAAGAATTCCAGTGCGTGTGTGTACACTTCCGACACTTATACTATATAAATGTGCGAGAGAGTGAGTGTATTTCGGGTGGAAATTTATAGGTGGCATTGCGATACACCACCTGAGATATATTATCCTTTTACAGTCCTTCTGCGACGAATCGATATAATTTATGTGCCTTTTATGCTGCTACATATACCGAACGGGAGCTTAATAAATCTAATCACTTAAAACGAATCCAACATTCAACCTGGAATGAATTATGGGGACAAAAAATCAACATAAATCAACCCTCCGATCACCTTTCGCCCTTTGCGCCTTATAACGCTAAGCCAGCTCATTTTTATTGATGACGAAACCCTGATGTCGATTGGATTTATCGACGCTTAAGGCAATTATATGAATTTTTCATACATTATTTTATTACAAACGTAATAAATGACAAATGCACACACATAACGATTTTGTAAATAATATATTATTATTATTATTATTATTATTGGATATTAAAAATACATTAACGAATTATTTATATTACATATAGACATAATTTAACATCATTCACTCAAAATTATTTAATCAATAAATAAAACAATGAGCAATACGATAGTGACATTTTAGTTTTAGGTATACATATCCTATAGTATACATATATACTCTATATATTTTAGGGCATTCATTGTTATTCAAAAGAGTTCAATTTAAAGCTACTAATAAGTGTATCTATTCCTTTGTTAAGCATGAAGTAACATTTCGAGTTTAGAAAAGACTGAAAATTTAAATTAGTCGCGAAACAAAGCGACTAATCAAAATTTTCAGTCTTTTCTTAACTTGAAATTTCACTTCATGCGCCACACATAATAAACACTTACCCCATTAAGCGCCATTGATGCATACACGCAACATTATAATTTTTTTGGTAATTAAATTACTATATAAGTCAATTTGATATGTTACATTATCTGACCTGACTTGAAAGTGTATGAGGAAAAGTATAAACGTTTTGTTTTTTTAAATATTTCGATTATTCCCTATACAAAAAAACTGCAGTGTATTTCTAACTTCACAACATTTCAGTGTTTTATACGCGTGGCGCATGAAGTAAAATTTCGAGTTTAGAAAAGCCCCGTGAAAATTTGTCTCGGGTCGCTGGCGCGACCCTCGACAAATTTTCTACGCGGGGCTTTTCTAAACTCGAAATTTTACTTCATGCTTAGTCTGGGAGTGGAAACACTCGTTCTAAACTTTATATTGCACGTTTTTGTATAAAATCAACGAATGCCTAAAACGTTACATTGTATACATTATGTATATTTAAAAGAAAAATTCGCAGTATGTCATGCAATAAGTCATTCATAGAAACCATAGAATAAGTGCAACATTTTAACCTAAAAATAACTATTAGAGTTAACTCTTAAACTGCTCGGCCGTTAATGGGTTAAAGTGATGTTGAAGATATATTGCTTTAGTTGATATTGCTATTTTCACAATGATACATTCATTTATGATCAGCAGTAATTGAGAATTGGTACAATATTTACAGTAAAACAATTCGATTTTTCGCAATATACAAAATTGAAAATAAAATATAATTCAACTGTTAACGGTGGAGGCTTCTACTTTGTTTTACATCATAATTCACGAATAAAACATAATTTTAACTTTGTATAACTGAGACACTATTAGATATTTGTAGAGGTGGCCTCATTGGACTGTACCACCGCGACCTTTGCAGATCTATTGTGGATAGACTTTATTAAGTGACTATAGTTTCGACTAAAGTTGTAGAAAATATTGTAATTTTGACATTAGTTTTTGTCATTTTCAAACTCAATCACTGTGAGTTTAAAAATGACAAAACACTGTAAAGTGTCGAAACTATAGTTACTTAACCCATTAACGGCCGAGCAATTATAGAATTATCTCTAAAAGTTAATTTTAGGTAAAATTCTGCATTTTTTTTTTATGATTTCTTTGTATGACTTATTAGATTACATACTGTGAATTGTTTGTATAAATATACATATTGTATATGCTATAAATGTTCAGTCATTCGTCGATTTCATATAAAAACGTGCGATATGAAGTTAAGAACGAGTGGTTCCACTCCCAGACTAAGCATGAAGTAAAATTTCGAGTTTAGAAAAGCCTGAAAATTTGGTTTGGTCGCTCCGCGAAGCGGAGCGGCCAAACCAAATTTTCAGGCTTTTCTAAACTCGAAATTTTACTTCATGCGCCACGCGTATAAAACACTGAAATATTGTGAAGTTATGAATACACTCACATGTTTTCTTTTTGTTTAAATGAGTAATAATCCTAATATTCAAATAACAAAATAATAACATTTTTTTCGTACATTTTCAAGTCAGGTCAAATAATATAATATATGAAATTAACTTATTTAGTAATTTATTTACCAAAAAAATTAATAATGTTGCATGTATGCATTAATGGCGCTTATTGTGTTAATAAAGTCTCAGTTATTTATTTATTTATTTCATTTATTTACGGTATCACTTTTGTACAATCAATATACATTTAAGTATAAAACAGTATATGTAAAACTATAACACTATTAATATGTATATCACAATAAGCACTCAATGTAAACAAAAAAAATATGAATATGAAACAGACTTAAAAGAAGACAAATAACAGACTAAAAATAAGTTATACAAACAAAGTTAAAATCGTGTTTCATTTGTAAAAATATAATTAATTTTCATTTAGGTTTATATAATAACAAACCCCTGTAAAATTCACACACCCAAATATACTTAATATTTACAATTGTTCACCGGTGTAAATAATATTATTCCAGTCACCATGGTGTTTTTTTTTAAATTCAACGATTTTTCAGTAATTATATTTACTGCGTAATAATGTTCCTATTATTTTGGACCAATGCAATATTCGAGTTACACGAGTATAAATATTGAAATAATAATTCACGGTTGCAGCGGTGAAATCATTAATTTAATATAGCGCTGAAATTTCAGAATTGCATGCACCGATAAATGGATATTGTTGCAGGACATTTTTTTTATAAAGCGACTTTTAAATAAAATTATTGAAATATGTGTGTTGAGAAATTTGTTTAATGAACAACATGGAATCACGTTTAATTAATATACTAAATATTTTGTTGTTGAAAAAGTTAGAAAAATTTATAAAACTCTGTTTCTTATGCTTGGAACTACTATTCTAAATATAAAAATCTCATAAATATGACATTTTTCTATTTTTATAATTTACTTCAAATAGTTGACTATAGGTTATTTCTACTAACAATTTTATTGCTTCACTCTTTGTTTTGAGTTATGTAGAGTAATCAATCACTAATAAAACACGGTTTCATTTCCTTTCTTTACTAATTTATTTTTCACTGTTGGATGTACATATACTCTTTTTCAATAACTGAATCAGTTTTTCAAAAACAGTACATGGTAATTAAAATGTACATCTAGAAGTGAAAAATAAATTAGTGAAATGAGGAAATCAAACCGTGCTTTATTAATGATATTGCTAATAAATGAAACCGTGTTTGTTTACTGTGCAGATGAATATTTCTACAAAATGAATATTTCCAATTCGAAACCATTTTGAATTCAAAAAATAAGCTTTACCTTCTTTAAGTTTACAGAACTTCAAAGTTACAAACAGGGAATTTTTCTTTTAGGTATACATATCACGATTTTTCGCTGTAAAGTTTCAAACATTCGTTGTTTTATTAAAAACTATTAATTTAAAACCTTTAACGAGTGTTTTCAATCCCAGGTTAAGCATGAAGTAAAATTTCGAGTTTAGAAAAGCCTGAAAATTTGGTTTGGTCGCGTAGCGCGAAGCGCGGAGCGGCCAAACCAAATTTTCAGGCTTTTCTAAACTCGAAATTTTACTTCATGCTTAATCTGGGAGTGGAAAACACTCGACTAAAACTTCAATTTAAACTCTGTTAAAAAACAAGGAATGAATATTTGATTATTTTGTAAATGTTGATTGAAATTCAATACTTTTCAATATTAAATAATTTCGTCAATGATTTAAATCATTTCAATTATTAACACTTTTCGATGATTTTTAACTATGTGTCAAAATGTGCCGGGTTGCTTTCGTGAACATATTTACGAATTTACGAAAAATTTACAAAAATTATTAAATTTTGCTACATTTATCGACTCTTGTGAAATTTTCATCAGTTTTATTAATTCCTAAAAAAATCATTTTATTTTTATAACTATAATAATTGCAATAATGAAATTAATAAATACCTATTTATTTCGATATTTTCGATATTTTCCATCCTTCATTTGGCTGCGCCAGTGTATATTATTATTATATCCTTATTATTAAGATTCTCTGGGCGCCCATAGTCCCATAATATTAATTCTTATGTTTCTTTGTTTCTTTATTAAGTAAGTAATCACTATTATCTTTCCTTCTTAAATTGGGAAATTATGTTAATAAAATATGTTACAACATTTACGTCAGAACAATATTAAATCAGACCCGATCATTCCGAAATGATAACTGTGAAATGACACGAATTCATTTTTATTTAGCGGTGCATTTTCCCGAATTGCGTGTCGCGGGGCCAATGACACGGCACGCTCGTTTGTTATCATGAAATCTAATTTTCATAAATGAGCGCAATCAGCTGAAATCAAATTATAATTAGTGCATTATTCAGTCCCTCGGATTATAGATAAAATTGACGAATTTATTGGTAATTACGCGCATGTATAGACAAATAAAAATAATAGACAATTTTCATTTAAATAATATACTTGTAAACAATACACGTTTAACTTCTTTTAACTTCATGATTTAAAAAATCTGTATTAGATATGTTTGAATTCACAAGTAATATCAACATTAAGGATAGTTAAGATGCAAAATCAATATTGACGGATGGTTTTGTTAGACGAAATAAACATTTGTAAAACTTATTAACGTGAGATCAAATGAGTCGCCCAGATGCAAAACCAGCCATACGTGTTTTGACAAACTTGTGGAAAAATGACAAAAACTGATTTTGCAGCGTCTTTAAAATAAATTAAAATAGTGTTAAACGAGCGTTGTACTGAATGAGGACAAGGAAAATTATATAAAACTAAGTAAAAAGTTGCATTTTCTGGAACTGAAAAATATATGTCAGCTTTTGCAACCAAAAAATGTAGTCGGTTTTTCATTCGAAAGGATTTTTCAAGCTTAATTTTAAAAGGTTCGGGATGGATTTTGTCGGACCATTTATTTTTAAACATAATATATAAAATTACGAAAATGTTATTCGTGAAAATGCAAACAATGTCTTAATTAATAAAACAACTTAAGACGATAAATATCCATTGAAACAACTACTTCCCGTGCAAATACACCTCCGGATATTGAATTATACAATGAAATATTTAAAATCTTATTTAATTTGTTACATAGCTCTATTAAAGTATATATAACGTTTAGGTCAAATTCTCTTCAAGCCGACTAACAAATACAAATTAAAAATGAAAGGAGAAATAACAAACAACAAAAATTAGAAGTGAAAGGACTTGGATTAAAGCTAATGTTTTAGACCATCTATAGAGGCGTTTTGAGATTTATCTCTCTTCAGTATAGCTTTGCTTATGACGTTTAGGAATAGATTTTAAATAAACTTACTTTAATGGAGCGTTGAAACAAATCAAATTAAATAAGATTTTAAATATTTCATTGTATAATTCAATATCCGGAGGTGTATTTGCACGGGAAATAGTTGTTTCAATGGATATTTATCGTCTTAAGTTGTCTTATTAATTAAGACATTGTTTGCATTTTTACGAATAACATTTTCTATTTTCTCGAATTTAAATAGTTTTGAATTTGAATTTATCTTATTTTTAAAATTGTAGCCTGAGACGAGTAGAAACCAGAGATACCAAAACCTCGAAATCAGAGAATATGTGTATGACTAGTTTTGCATCTGGGCAACTCAAATATAGCCAGTATATTATTTTAAATGTTCAAAAACAAACTAATACTTAATCAAATCCATTTTATTTCAATTAAATATAAATCGTATAAATCATTGGTTTTATAATAATTTTATATTATAACTGTTGAGCTAGATTTATTTGTATAAGTACTTGACCATAGCGGGATTATCCTCGGTCATTAATGCGAGCCCATAAAGTGAGCCACTAAATACACCAAGGGAGTTTCCTTGCTAATATTAACGTGTAATATAAAGGGACGCAGCCTCAAAGGCACATTTTAGGACAACGTCCTCTGGACCCAGAAGCCACGATCGATTTCAGTGCAGAGTTTACAACTAATTACCGCACGTAACAAAAACCAATTCCCGGATACAGACCAATAAATAATATCTAATTAATAATCAATAGTAATAGGAAATAATTTCTAAACATTAGATTTTAAAATAAGATAGAAATTATAAAGTCATTACTGTTAACAATCGACTATTCTTTACATAAATATTTGTATTGTCTAGCTAATTATTGGTACAAATTACTTTAAAAAAACATTACTGGTTGATAGTCATACAAGGTGTCTTACGAAGTTCTCCCGGCATTTCAGGGGCATGCTCTTGAAATCATTTCAAGCAAAAAAGTTCATACGAATATGTGTCCTATTTTCAGTATTTACTGAGCTGTACACATGTCAAACTCACGTAAATCAAAGTGCGCATGCCTTCACGCTAACATGTGATGATAATAGAACACATCATATAAGAATTTAGTATCGTCAAATTTTCAGTTTTTCACGGTGTAAAAAGTTGGATCCAATTTATTTGTCTCAAGAATTAATATCGTTTCAGATGACTTAAACGTTTTCAAATTAATCTTAAATAATATGTGTTTATATCACATCAAAATTAACAAAATAAATGACTGCAGGCTAATAATTTTTAAGAACATAGTTATAGATGTTCAAAAATTCCACCTGCTACTCAATACATTTAGCCGCACGCCTGTGAATACCATGCGTTTCATTCATTACCTTAGTATGGCTCTCTTTTATCTTTTGTTATTTTGACACATATTTATATGAACCTTTTTGATTGAAATAATTTTAAGAACATGCCCCTTAAATGCCGGGAGAACTTTGCGAAACACCCTATATATTGAGAATTTCAATGGCCCGGAGAACTTTATCTAATACAAAAATAATAACCCTGTATACAGGATGAATGGATTTAATTTTTTTCATTTAAAAAAAGTATATTTTAAAATGTTTCCGGGAAATATGCTGTGGAAAAATATGTTTTATTCAATTTTGTAATTCACGTTATGTATCGTAGGATCATTGAAAAAAAAGTCTTGAGTGCTATGGAAAATATTGTAGGTTTGCAACTTTGAAATTATATATTATTATTATGTCTGAAGCTCATATAAAATTGGACTAATTCTTGAGAAAAACATTTGGTATTAAAATGTTGTCCCAAAAATGTTTAAATGAAATGTCTCTGTATTACACGATGTTAATTTGGTTCAAAAAACAATATGAAAGCATGCGCTCTACGTTAACAGCTGACACCTAATTTTAAACCTAGTGAAGTAGTCAGTGTTTTAATAATAAATATGATTATTTTGCATTCATCGTTTTATTGCAATGTAAGCAATAAAACGATAAATGCATTTAATATAAACTAAAATGCAAGTAAATATAGCAAATACAAAATAATAATGGATGGTAAAGTAAAAATCGTTTAGCGCATGGAATCAAAATGGATCACTTGTTTACTGATGGCGCTATTAGATGGCAGCAACGTCGGGGCCTTGCATCATAAAAGTTTTGTTGCAATAACCAGTTGATACACAAAGAAGCATTTTAAATAATTATATATTACATTTAAAGTCAAATAATTTAAATCGCTGTTAACACAAATGACAAAAACATATTTTTTTGAGGTTATGTTTGTATAAAAACTTACGTGAATCAAAGTTCGCATGCCTTTATGCTAAAATGTGATGAAAATAGAACGTTTCGTACAAGAATTTAGTATCGTCAAAATTTTAGTATTACACGGTGTTAAAAAATTGGATCCAACTTATTTGTCTCAAGAATAAGTATCGTTTCACATGGCTTTGGCATAACGTGTTCTATGTCAATTTGTGAAGTGTGTATCCAACTTAAAATTAAAAAAAATGAAATCAATGCACTCTAGAGGTTCTTACTTTATTGAACATATGATATAATAAATGTAATATTGAACAATGAAAAATTAACCGCGCTGTATATATAACCAAAAATGAGTATATATTTTTAGTTTTTAAAATTCATTTATACAAATATTACATAATATAAGAACATTGCCCTAATTTTATTTTTCTAAGTACCTGTTGCATTTTGAAACTGCACTAGATCAATAGAATATATCAATTTAAAAAAAAATCTCATCACTATGATGTTTTCTAAAACTAAAAATATTCAATTATGATAATTTTTGTATAAATTAGAAACAATAAGTCAGTTATTAAAACAATTAAAATAAGAAATATCCATTAAATAATTATAAAATAAAACATTTAAAAAAATTAAGCACTTGTATTGTTCCCAGTTTTTATTTTCAGTTGCCTGACTCGTGTTTCGATCCATTACGATTATTTTTAAAGTTAGAACTAATTTGAATTTGACATATTTATTGTAACTATGAAAATGATCGTACCGGATCGAAACACGTGTCAGGCAACTGAAAATAAAAACATGGAACAATACAAGTGTTCTTAACTTTACCCAATGTAAAAACCTTGTTCCATCAAAAAAGTATGAGAACAACTGTCGAAATATTCAAACTCTGATTTGTTTTGTTGAAACGCTATTTCTAGTATACAGGTTTTTTTTTTCTTTGATGTATACTTTCACATATTCCATATATACATTTGTAAAATTAATAAACATGTGATCAAACCTAAGTAGTATATTTTGAATTTCACTTTAAATCAGTGTTTAATACGCGTGGCGCATGAAGTAAAATTTCGAGTTTAGAAAAGCCTGAAAATTTGGTTTGGCCGCTCCGCGCTTCGCGCTACGCGACCAAACCAAATTTTCAGGCTTCTCTAAACTCGAAATTTTACTTCATGCTTAACCTGGGATTGAAAACACTCGTTAAAGGCTTTAAATTAATAGTTTTTAATAAAACAACGAATGTTTGGAACTTTACAGCGAATAATCGTGATATGTATACCTAAAAGAAAAATTCCCTGTTTGTAACTTTGAAGTTCTGTAAAATTTAAGAAAGTAAAGCTTATTTTTTTTAATTCAAAATGGTTTCGAATTGGAAATATTCATTTTGTAGAAATATTCATCTGTACAGTAAACAAACACGGTTTCATTTATTAGCAATATCATTAATAAAGCACGGTTTGATTTCCTCATTTCACTAATTTATTTTTTACTTCTAGGTGTACATTTTGAGGACCATGTACTCTTTTTCAAAAACTTTCAATGCGCCACGCGTATTGAACACTGATTTGATGTAAAGTTCAAAAAATACGTCTTTAGAATACTGCTTTAGTAGTATATTTTGAACTTTTCTTGAAATCAGAGTTTTATACGCGTGGCGCATGAAGTAAAATTTCGAGTTTAGAAAAGCCTGAAAATTTGGTTTGGCCGCTCCGCGCTTCGCGCTACGCGACCAAACCAAATTTTCAGGCTTTTCTAAACTCGAAATTTTACTTCATGCTTAATCTGGGAGTGGAAAACACTCCTTTAAAGCTTCAAATAAAACTCTAAAACAATGAATATATAAGATTTACAGTAAATACGCTGTAATTAAAATATGTGTATTTAAAAGAAGAAACCCCTGTATTAATAATTAAAATTCTGCTAAAGTTTAATGTTTCATCTTTCAAGTGCCCACCCTTGCCCATATATTCGAGCACCCATGCATGGAACCACTTAATATGATGCTGAAAATGTGTATTTAATTATATAATATGCGTTTATAATATTACATAATAGAAAAGCAAAAACACCATGCGATTATTCAACAAATGACTGCACCGGCTTCGAGATAAATCCCGAATCAAAAATTCCCGAAATAAAACCGGTGTTACGAAATGCAAGTACCGAAGTCATTTCGCTTTATTGGAAATCTATGGGCAGGAGTGACGGATTTATGGGCAACTTTAGTAGCTATTTACCGAAGATTTAACGATTTCCCTGGAAATACTCTCCCCGAACCCGTCCGTTTCACCTATTTGTAACTGTTGCCGGCGTAATAGCTGAAATGGCTGAAACGGCGGAAAAGGAGTAAACCTTCCCCCCACCGTCCGCTGTTCGATTATGGTGACCGGACTGTTTGTTCCCATCTTACAAACCTCATTACTGCCGGCAACAAACAATCATACCCGCAGGGCCCGGAATTGAGAAATCAATACATAAAACATCAATTCCGGACCGGAGAAAAATTACGCTTTTTTTACTGCCGTGATAAATGTTCCTTGCCGGACGCGATCGGGGGATTGTTTTTCAATTATTATTTTACGTTAAATTTCATGAACAGTGGAACGGAATAAAATATCGTGCTATTTATCGTTTGATAAAATTTAATGGGTCGTGTACACAAAAGGGTGATGGAACATCGTAAATTTTAACTTTAAACGACATTCGATAAGATATTTTTGATATTCATTTTATCATTTAATTATATTTAAATAAAAATTTAAATAAAAATATATTTAAATATATATGAGGATTATTTATTAAACCAAGATTGTTTTATAAGCTTTCAGTTTGAAGCTGCCTGAAAATTTGGTTTGGTCGCGTAGCGCGAGTCGCGGAGTGACCAAACCAAATTTTAACCAACCAAATTTAACAGTTTTGTATTTTCTTTTTAGTTCATTAATATTTAGTTTAAGTTAATAATAAGTTTCTCTATTAAAGGATGTATATCTGCTGAGAAATAAAGTTATTATTATTATTATAACAAGTGTTTTCATTCCTTGATTACGCATGAAGCATAAAGTAAATTTTAAGGTTTTTGTAAACTCCAAATCACTCCATATGCCTCGCATATAAAATATTTAAATAATGTAAAGTTAATATACTGTATATATTTAATCTTAGAAAATTTAGTATAACCGTTAGAATTATAGAATTTTATTAAAAACGTCAAGGTTTTAAAAATCGACTAAAACCCTACGGTATTCAAATAGAAATGGTCGAGATATTAAAATTTTTATATTCTTCTCCCATAATAAGAACGTTAAAGCAGCGGGGATCCGAGAAGGCTGCGATTCGGTCGCCATGGCAACCACTTTTACATTGCTCTTAATGGAGACGACTGTCACCGGGAGTGGAAAAATCGAAGAATTCATTTTAGAAAGTTCAAATTTTCACAGGACCGAAAATACAAAAATTCCGCGTGTCTTAAGCTAAGCGGCGTTCAAATCCGACCGCGTTTTCTATTTTAAATCATTTTTTTTAATTTTACGCCGGGCGGAAGATTTCCTAACCTCAATACTTTACACGCTGGTCTTGCTTCACACGGAACTTTTTCAGGTCGCGCATACCACAATTTCGATGGGATTTGACCTGGGCTTTCCAACGCGACACTTCCGAGCGCTCAAATCGCCCGATTAAAAAAAATATCGCATTTCATCAATTTTGCAAAAAAAAAAAATTGATTTTCAAAATTTTGCGTCTATCGTGTTCAGAATTCCATTAGAAACACGACCTATCTATCGAGATTTTTTCTATCGAGGAAAAGTTTTTTTTTTTGCAATTTAATCGATGGTTTTTATTTTTTCTCCAAAATATTTTGTTTAAACGCAGATCGCTAGGATTAAATTTTGCGATGTTGAGACATGTTTTTTTTTTTTTTTTATTATTGGCCGCCTTCACGGGCTGTCAGCGCATTTTCGGTCGAAGAATTGCGATAGAGTAATTTGGTTTTCACATTTCGATTTCGAATAATTATCCGCAACCGACAAGATGAAACAAGACGAAACAAAACAATTAAAATTCATTAATTTTTAAGTTTAACGTGTATATACAGGGTGGTCTATAACCATGATTTTCTTGATTATTTTTTTTGACCGACTTAAAATGCTCCAAAACGATTTGATTAAACGTAGGGCCGAATCAAGGAAACGGTTTGACCTCGCGGTGCTCAGCAAATTATTTTCGAGCCAACAAATGGCCGCCTTCCCGGTATTTCAGCAAATTTTCGGTCCAAAAATTGCGCTAGAGAAAATTTGTTTTCGCGGGGATAAAGGAGCAACTACTCTCTCTATGTGCGAGCGAAGCGAGCGGCTGGAGCGAAGCGACCATCTCTTCCAACCTTTTCACGGACCTTTACATCCATCCACTCCATAACAAACCAATTATTATTTGTTATGGAGTTTAACGTGTATATACAGGGTGGTCTAAAACCGTGATTTTCTTGATTATTTTTTTTAACCGACTTAAAATGCTCCAACACGATTTGATTAAACGTAGGGCCGAATCAAGGAAATGGTTAGACCTCGCGGTGCTCAGCAAATTATTTTCGAGCCAACAAATGGCCGCCTTCCCGGTATTTCAGCAAATTTTCGGTCCAAAAATTGCGCTAGAGAAAATTTTTTTCGCGGGGATAAAGGAGCAACTACCCTCTCTATGTGCGAGCGAAGCGAGAAAGGCAAGCGAGCGAAGCGAGCGGCTGGAGCGAAGCGACTGATTATTATTAAATTATTTTTTTTGACCGGGGATAAAGGAGCAACTACTCTCTCTATGTGCGAGCGAAGCGAGCACTCTAGCGAGAGAAGCGAGCAAGGCAAGCGAGCGAAGCGAGCGGCTGGAGCGAAGCGACCATCTCTTCCAACCTTTTCACGGACCTTTACATCCATCCATTCCATAACAAACCAATTATTATTTGTTATGGAGTTTAACGTGTATATACAGGGTGGTCTAAAACCGTGATTTTCTTGATTATTTTTTTTGACCGACTTAAAATGCTCCAAAACGATTTGTTTAAACGTAGGGTGGTATGGTTTGACCTCGCGGTGCTCAGCAAATTATTTTCGAGCCAACAAATGGCCGCCTTCCTGGTGTTTCAGCAAATTTTCGGTCCAAAAATTGCGCTAGAGAAAATTTGTTTTCGCAGGGATAAAGGAGCAACTACTCTCTCTATGTGCGAGCGAAGCGAGCAAGGCAAGCGAGCGAAGCGAGCGGCTAGAGCGAAGCGACCATCTCTTCCAACCTTTTCACGAACCTTTACATCCATCCACTCCATAACCACTACAAAACAACGATTTACCTTGCAGTCACCACCATTCGGCTCATGCACCAACGCCTCTCCCCCTCCCTTTCCCCTTGCTACTATTATACATATAGTTTTCTTCAACATCATTTATTATTTTTTTAATTATGCAATTCTCTTTACATTTCTACATTTCCTTGTTTCGGCCCTCGGCTCCCCGGTTGGTAAAACGGGCTTAATGCTAGTAATAAATAAAAATTTAAGAAATTCATTCAATTGATTTTAATAAATTAAACAAACCTATAAAAAAAATTATTAATAACATGAAAATTCAAGAATTACCACCAGCAATTTGAATATTTACGAAAACCTTGGAAAAAACTTACGGTATTTACAAAATATTGATCGAGATATTAAAATTTTTATATTAATAAATAAAAATTTGAGAAATTCATCCAATTGATTTTGAAAAATTAAATTAAAATTTAAAAAAGTTGATTAAGAACATGAAAATTAAAGAATGACCACCAATAATTTAAATATTAACGAAAACCTAGGACATTCCTGTAAAAGTATTATTTTTTATAAATTATTGATAATGAGGTAATCCATGACAACTGCAACAATTAATAAAACTGACGAAAATCTTGGAAACCATCAAGATTTTATAATTAAATGAAAATCTTTGGAAAAGCTATTGATAATTTCCGAACGTGTGTCATCCACTCCCTGACTAAGCATGAAGTAAAATTTCGAGTTGAGAAAAGCCCCAAGAATTTGGATTTGGACGCGCCAGCGTCCAAATCCAAATTCGGGCTTTTCTCAACTCGAAATACGACTTCATGCACCACGCGCATAAAAATATTGATTTCGTGTAATGTTCAAAATATACTGTTCATTTGTTCATTACTACCCTCAGTAAATTTTGACTTATTTGCCGCTAATTATTCATGCTTTCGTAGGGCGGTAGTGGTCGTTAATCTGGATTTAATTTTCATTTAGTTTAAGTCCTTCATTTTGTTATGGGGAAATGTAATTGGTGTTATTTCAGCACGTTATTTTTCAATTCTTTGTTGTATTGTATTAATATTAATTTTATGTTTGTAAAGATATTTTCGTTAATTAAATAAATAATTAAATAAATAAATACATTTGTAATATACATTATTTATTGATTTTTCAATTATAAAATTTTAATTGAAAAATCTACAAAACATTTAAATTTTAAATGAACAGTATATTGTAAACATTACACTAAATCAGTATTTTTATGCGCGTGGCGCATGAAGTAAAATTTCGAGTTGAGAAAAGCCCCAAGAATTTGGATTTGGACGCGCCAGCGTCCAAATCCAAATTCTTGGGGCTTTTCTCAACTCGAAATTTTACTTCATGCTTAGTCTGGGAGTGGATGAGATACGTTCGAGTTATTTGTGAGTTTCTAGGTTTTTATCAATTTCAAAAATGTTTATGAAATTTCCAACATTTCGAGATTTTCGTTGATTTATGAAAGTTTTCTTCAGATTTTCATCATTTGAAAATTGTACCGTCGATTTTTTTAAATTTACAAATATTTGCATGTAATGCTCAAATCGATCGAGTTTTATTCATTTGGAATTAGGCCATTTTCAAAATTAACTGCTCATGTATACTTTTTTACATTGAGAACTTTTTATAATAATATTTCCTAATATTCAAGAATTTCTCGTGGCAGGTGAAACGTTTTCTTTTGTACAATCATTCAGTTATGATTTATAGGCGGTAATAAATTGAAAACTTTCCATTTCTATTCACCTATAACTGCGTGTGTTGCAGCGGGAAAAGTTTCGCCAGACTCTTGGAATATTTATAAGCTTTAAGCTCAGTGGGTGTTCCCACTTTTGAAAGTGTCTCCAAATGGCCATGAAAAATGAACTCGTTCATTCATAAATATATTCATACACTTTACATTTATCAAAATACAAATATTTTATAATATTATTCATAAATTTAATAAATAGAATAATGTTTTTCATCGATTTTTCTCATTTATCGTTGATTTATATATTAATATTAATTCTTTTGTACAACTTTCACAAATCTTGTTATTATATCAGTATATTAAGTAATTTTTAAAATCATCTTTATATTTGCTAGCTTTATTTTTAAATTTTGATAACTTCTATGAGTTTCAATAACTTTGAATTTTTCATGGAATTCTGTATGTTTTGTAGTTGTATATAAATAGTAACATTTTCGATATGACAGTGATTTGATGAATTTTCACGATTAGTATTTTTTGTAATTTTTTAAATTATCTTTATATTTGCAAGCTTTATTTTCAAATTTTGATAATTTTTATGGTTTTTTAACAACTTTAAAATTTTCAAGGAATTCTGTAATTTTTGTAGTTATATAAAAATCGTAACATTTTCGATATTTCAGTGATTTGATCAATTTTTACGATTCCAATTACGATTGCGATTCTCATGGAACACAGGGATTTTTTTTAAATATACATATTACGATTTTTCTATGTAAATCTTTAGACATTCGTTGTTTTTTTAACTGTTTTTAATTTGAAGCCTCTAACGAGTGTTTTCAATCCCAGATTAAGCATGAAGTAAAATTTCGAGTTTAGAAAAGCCTGAAAATTTGGTTTGGTCGCTCCGCGAAGCGGAGCGACCAAACCAAATTTTCAGGCTTTTCTAAACTCGAAATTTTACTTCATGCGCCACGCGTATAAAACACTAATTTAAAGTGAATTCCACAACACACCCACCCCTTATGTTTCATCCTCACGTTAATAAATTCTACAAATTTTGACTAATTACAAATATATTTATACACCTTTTTTGTAACTCGGATTTTGAGATATTTTTTTTTTATTTTTAATCCTCATTTTAATTTTTACATGTTTTTGAGTTTACGTAAAATGATTACAACGCTTAAAAAAGACTGTTATTCCTAACTTCACTTCTTATTATTATTAACTGCACTTTTTATTATTTATTACGTACATTTCAAGACACAAGGTGCTCATTATCAAATAACAAACTGTTATTGATAATAAGCACCGTGTGTCTCGAAATGAACATCTATCGTACAAATAAAAAGTTAAGTGAGGAATAACAGTCTTTTTATGAGCCTCATTTTAATAACGAGGAAATACTATTAAAATACATAACTATGTTTTGTGGTCTGGGGGATCCGCGCCTGTAGGTGGGTAAGTGGTCACTACATTAATGTTTTAAAGTGCTTTTAGAGCTATCAGACAAATCCCGTAAATGGAGCTGACACAACACATGATTGCAATATTAGAAATATTTAAACCAATCCATACTCATTCAATTCTCATTATCTCAATATCTAGATACACATTGTCAAATTACAGATAACAATCATTAAGTAATTTTAACACATAGGTTCATAATAACGTTTTTGTTAAAAATATTACCAAATCTTGTTTTTTAAAATATATGAATTTATTTAAAATAATTGTTTGAACATACGTTTATTAAGTACTTTTATTTTAAAAATAAGTTTTATTTGCATATTATTTTTGCAAAAAACATAATCTATTTTTTAACCCACGATAAGAGTTTATAATTTAAAAAAAGAAAATGTTTTCGCGATTTTTGCCGGTGCATTCAAGAAGTATGGGATAAAATGGGTTAATCAATTTTAGAAGTATACTAGAAATGTTAATTTCATCTAATCTAAATTCAAATTATTAATATAAAGGTAAAAGATATTACGTTCTATATTCAACAGAGGAAGTACGAATAACTTTATTCGATTTAAATTTATCTTCTTCATGTGAAGTAATATTTTTTGATATGGTGGTGGAGTTCATATTGATATCCTATGGACAATACAAGTATTTATTAAGTATGAGTCAGGAAGAACATATTTTCTCCATGCGGATTAACGCGCATAAATTTATGGCCTTATATGAATTCGCAGTACGTAATTTATGGTTTCGAACCGACTCTGAATATAAAACGGCGCCCATCTGATTCATTTATCAAAATCCGCTGGGTGATCTGGCCTCCATTTCGATAATTGAATTTGATTTATCCGCCAGTATTTTATTTTAATTGCTATTAATCACTTGTATTAATTATGCATTGCAATTACACACCCGCACTGCGTAATTATCAAATAACTAAGTGATATAAATCTTGCGGTCCATTGAAATTTACTGTAATTCAATGTAAATTATTATCATGTATAGTTCAGTTAAAACAGGGTATGTAATACTTTAATTTAAACATTAAAAAAATATATTAAAGGAAGATAAAAGTTGAACAAATATTAAAGGAAGATCAAAACTGAAATAAAACGTATATATATTAAGATTAAAAAAAATCTCATAATACATATGTTCGAACGCGTAAACACCATCTAATGCCTATTAGCTTAAGTAGCATCGTCAATTGGTGGCAAACTAAACGTTTGTATTCAGCAATTATTCGTTCACGACATGGCTTTATTTTATAAAATACAAATATCATTGTTTTCTATAAAATAAAGCCCTGTTGTGGACAAATAATTGCTGTATATAAACGTTTAGTTTGCCAGCTATTGACTTAAACTAATGGAAATTATATGGCGTTTACGCTTTCGAACATACAGAGAGTTTTATGTAACACAGAACATACTTATAACAAGAATTTTTCTTTTAGGCATACATAAACATGCGGTGTACATTTGCTGAAACTCGGTTTATTAAAAGAATTTAATTTGAACCTTTAAACAGGTGTTTGCCACTCCCAGACTAAGCATGAAGTAAAATTTCGAGTTTAGAAAAGCCTGAAAATTTGGTTTGGTCGCGTAGCGCGAAGCGCGGAGCGGCCAAACCAAATTTTCAGGCTTTTCTAAACTCAAAATTTTACTTCATGCGCCACCGTTACAAAACACTGATATATAACGAAGTTTAAAACACACCACTAAACTTTACATTAAATCAGCGTTTTGTACCGGTGGCGCATGAAGTAAAATTTCGAGTTTAGAAAAGCCTGAAAATTTGGTTTGGCCGCTCCGCGCTTCGCGCTACGCGACCAAACCAAATTTTCAGGCTTTTCTAAACTCGAAATTTTACTTCATGCTAAGCCTGGGAGTGGAAAACACCCGTTAAAGCTTCAAATTAAATTATTTTAATAAACCGAGCGTCAGCAAATGTGCAACGTATGTTTATATATACCTAAAAGAAAAATTCTCGTTATAAGCATGTTCGGTGTTACGTCAAATATGTTCAGTATTCTTCAAGCACTGGTAAAATAAATGAGTACCAAACAAAAGTTAATATTCTTGAAATCTTATGATATATTAAGGCTTATTTAAATTTAAACACGGGTTTTAAAATAGTTATTCAGGTAACTAAAAAGTAGAGCTCAGGCATGGTAATTGATACATAAATTAGGTTTCTTTGGTAAGGTCTTAGATGAAGATTATTCTTAAGCTAACCGTTTATATTTATATTTTATTTTTTTACACGTATACATGTATTTATTCATTTTATATTGTATTGCCTATTTATTAGCAAGTTTTTATTATCTGTAAATTTGACGTATGTAAACTTAGGTATTAACATTAATAAGGTACTTACTTACTTACTTATCTAGATTATCAGAAAACACGTAATTTAATCATATCGATGAAGTGTTCAATTACATGTTTAAATTCTGGTGGCTGCGCCGGGAATATGTCCAATCTTATAAAAAACACACCTTTCCAAAAGGTATTCTCTATTCAAATTTGCGTTTTCTTATTTTCGTTTTTTTTGCGTAAAACGGTTAAAAGTGTTGCTGTTTGAAAATCTAAAGTGTTATTTACGGGCGTTCGGTTATTTCACGTTCGGGCATGATAAAAATGTAATTTATTCGGAAGGCGAGCGAGCGCCGCGCCGTTTGCGCCCGTACCAAATTGGCGCCCGAACTAGAAATGGAAATTCGCATAAATAAAATAAACGAAGAGGGGCGTGGGTAATTCGAACCGATGCTTTGGTGCCGATGTAACGGCCCATTCACGACGTCGACTTGCATTTTTCCCTAAAGTGCCTCCATTAAAATTCAATCACGCCTAACCAGCTTCCTATCGCACTATCCTAGAACTTGAATTTATTTATTCCCCCTTTGTACACTGTGTGGAATATAAATATGAACGCAATTTGTATATTCAACAATTTTTGTAAATTATAAATTTAAATATTATTATGAATATCTTCAATTTGGTTCTCATTAATCACCTAATGAAGCATGTTTACAATATACCAAATAACTTTTATTTAATTAACAATATTATTATGAAGTCTAAAATTTTAAATGAGTAAATATCTACGTCAAAAAGCAAAGCATGATGTAATACCTTCATAAAGCGTACAGGAAATTTTCTTTTAGGTTTGTAAATATAATTAAAAGAAAAATCCAAAAGCAAATTGCTTCATGAAATAAACGTGTGTAATATTTATATCTTTTAAGTACAAATATCTTCATTTACATCGAATACAATTTCAGGCATTCGTTGTTTTTGAAAATCGTTCAATTTGATGTTTCTAACGAGTGTTTCCATTCCCAGATTAAGCATGAAGTAAAATTTCGAGTTTAGAAAAGCCTTAAAATTTGGTTTGGTCGCTCCGCGAAGCGGAGCGGCCAAACCAAATTTTCAGGCTTTTCTAAACTCGAAATTTTACTTCATGCGCCCCGCGTGTAAAAGACCGAATAAAACTTAAGTTCTAAGTATTCTGCTTAGGTTTTATCTCAAGTTAATAAATATTACACACGTCTATTTCATGAAGCAATTTGATTTTGGATTTTTCTTCTAATTATACTTACATACCTAGAAGAAAATTGCTCGAATTTTGAAAGCGCTAGATTTGTTTAGGCGAAATAAATATTTGACAAATTTATTACCATAAGATTAAACGTAAGCAGTATATTTTAACCATGTTTTGAAATCAGTGGTTTATACGCGCTACGTAAGCAAACTAAATTTTCAGGCTTTTCAAAACTCTAATTATTATTGATAATGAAGGTTTAAATTAAATTACACTTGGTTTTTTTCACAATTTTTTACTTTATTATTTACTCGACTAGTTTCGCGTTTTACAGTATTATCAGGAGTCAGTTCAAGAAATACTCTAATTTTTATTTCATGCTTAATCGGAGAGTGGAAACCCTTGTTAGAAGCTTGGATTTTAACTTTTTCGAAAAAACGAACGCTGAAATATTCACAGCGTATACATTGACATACGTATACTTAAAACAAAAATACTCTGTATGAAGTAATAAACAATTTATTTATTATTATGTGGAAAAGTGAATCTGTAGTTCAAATAACAGCAATGATTCAAGATTTAACTAAAATAAAGTTTCCTATAAATACTCTATTAAAATTTCATCTCCCACTCACTATCTCTGCGTTGTCGCGCTTGCAGCGTGCGTCTTATTTAACGCTGCAAGATTTTCGCGAGCGCTGCGAAAAAAAAAAAATGTTTGACGTAAACAGTTTGGAAATTTTGCGGGAAAATTTAATTACGCGACACCTATGCATCCGTCAGCTGTCAATTGCCTCGTCGCCGGCAATCTCCCCGCGCTTACTATCCAATAACTTTAAAACGAACATCCTGTGTATATAAAACTTTCATTTACGCCGGGCCGCAGAAATTCTTTATAAATCCGCTTCCGCCGCTGCCTGCAAGATCGGGCCCCATATATCACGATAAAATATTTAAAAGCAATAAATCAACGCCGCAAGTTTTTTTTTTTTTATTATAATATTTCATCCTCCGCGCGATGAACTTTTACACAATAAAGCCAC
Organism: Philonthus cognatus; assembly: GCA_932526585.2. Classification (NCBI taxonomy): domain Eukaryota; kingdom Metazoa; phylum Arthropoda; class Insecta; order Coleoptera; family Staphylinidae; genus Philonthus; species Philonthus cognatus. The sequence goes on along the minus strand of OW052247.1, from coordinate 46,677,663 downwards.
ACACACACACATACATGCATGATGGTAGTTAAGCTTTAATAAAGATATACATGTATGTTGGGTTTAAAAATTAAATTATTCAAACATTGAATGTATTGATTTTGCTCACATCATACATAAATAATCAAAACATAATAAGAATGAAAAGATAAATAAAGTTATTTAGTTTATCTTATTAATAAAATTTAATTTGTTTATAGTATTCCGGCACCGGATACCTACAGACAGAAAAGATAAATAAAGTTATTTAGTTTATCTTATTAATAAAATTTAATTTGTTTATAGTATTCCGGCACCGGATACCTACAGACGCGTTTCGAAATTCAAGGGCCTCGTCAGTGTAGTCCCGACCTCGTGCTGAGAAATACTAAACATTTTAGACTATATCAAGCAAATATGTGAAAACTGTTAAAGAGGTTCTATAGTTACGCCATCTAATGCTCTATAGTGGTATCGTCAATGACAAAAGTACACAAAGTGTACATACAGGTCACTTTTTCGTCCACGAACAAGCATAATTCTCTTTGTGAAACCAGAAAACACCCGACGCCCTAAGGGGCAACAAGGGATAGAAGAAGAAGAAACCAGAAAACAAATATCAAAATTGAATTAGTGTTCAGTAATGTTCAGTATTCCTCAGCCAAGGCCATAGATAGAAAAAAAATCGAAGGGATATAAAAATTTCGGGGGGTGGTAATAATAAACATCTTGTTTATGACCTTACAGGGCAGCTATTACATAATAAAATTTAACATTTAGAAACCCTTGGCTACGGCCTTGTCCTCAGCACTGCGTCGGGACTACACTGACGAGGACCTTGAAGTCCGAAACGCATCTGTGTGTATTGGGTGCCGGAATACTGAACACAAATTCAATTTTAGTATTTGTTTTCTTGAAATAGTTCAGTTTAAAGTATGTAAAGTTATGTAAATTAAAAACACTTGGTATTATTTCACAAATTAAAGCTTTAAACGAGTGTTTTCCAATCCTAGATTAAGTATGGAGTAAAATTTCAATCTTTTCTAATCTCGAAATTTTACTTTATGCGCCACGTGTATTAAACAATGAAATCAATGAAATATTTCAGACTAGTGAACTTCACTTGAAATCAGTGTTAAATAGGCGTGGCGCATGAAGAAACATTTCGAGTTTTTGCGGAGCGAACAAACTGCATTTTCGGGTTTTTCTAAGCTCGAAATGTTACTTCATGCTGAACCTGATAGTGAAAACACTCGTTTATAGCTTTAAATTCAACTCTGTGGAAAAAAATTGATATTCACTTATTTTGCTCTTCATCATGTACCTTGTTCCCTATTCAAATTCATTAGGATTTCCTAAATTTCAATCAAATCGAACAGTATTTAGAGGTCAATCAAGTCTAAAACATGGTTTTAGATACATTTTCCCAATTGTTTAGATGTTTCATAACACTAATCTGCAATAATGACGGATCTGAATATGGGGATGAATTATTTCATTAAAAATCAAAATATTGTGTGTGTTTCATTAGTTACATCCATTCTTTGAAGTTAATATTGATGAATAGAGCCACTTTCGGAGGCCTAAAAACTGTGATTTCCACTTTCCACTTCAATAACGTATTAGTTCGAGAAGTAGTTGTTTCAATGAATATTTGCAGACTTGTCTCAATAAGACAACATTTTTGTAGAAATTCGATAATGATTTTAATTCGTTTTTATATTTTTTTAGTGTCGCGATGTGCCTTATGAAATTTTAGCTTTAAGTAACATTACATAGCTTTATTTATAATGATAATTTAGATGCTAATCACCCGCCATTCAAGAGTATATAACGAACAAGTTATTTTTATGTGTTTAGAAACTAACCGTTTTTTAAACTTCTTTTGTTTGAAAAGTCTATATATCCACATTGTAACGTCAAAGCGTCGGCCAGAACGTCATCAATATATACTATAAAAACGGATGTGGCTAATAAAACGCACACAATATTTTGGTTATTAATGGAATAATTTATCCCCATATTCAGATCCGTCATTAACCCATTAACGGCCGAGCAATTATAGAGCTAACTCTAAAAATGGATTTTAGGTAAAATTCTACACTTCGTTTTATGATTTCTACGAATGATTTATTATATTACATTCTGTTAATTTTTCTTTTAAATATAAATAATGCATTCGTCGAATTTGTATAAAAACGCGCAATATGAAGTTTAGAACGTGTATTTCCACTCATAGACTAAGCAGGAAGTAAAATTTCGAGTTTAGAAAAGCCCCGCGTAGAAAATTTGTCGAGGGTCGCGCAGCGACCCGAGACAAATTTTTACGGGGCTTTTCTAAACTCGAAATTTTACTTCATGCGCCACGCGTATAAAACACTGAAATATCGTGAAGGTACAAATACACTGAAATCAAGAGAAATAATCAAGATATTTAAATAACAAAATATTTACGTTTTTCTTCATACAATGTCAAGTCAAATAATATAATATATCAAATTAACTTATTTATGCCCGGTATTATAAACTATTAATAAATCATTAGATAACTATTTGTGGAGTAAATTTATTTACCTAGTAAACTAATGGACAAATAAAATTGCGTATTATAAAGCAAACCTACCAAATAAAAAGCAATTCTAGAAATTAATAATTTAATTAGTAGATTACAGACCGAAATTAAACATTTTCATTGTGGACTGTTACTTCCGGTTTCTCTAATTAGTGCGGGGCGGGTAAAGGTTCAAAACAAAAAAAATAAATAAGTAATTTTAATTCAAATCGAATTTATTAAAATTACTTCAATAAAGAAAAGATATAATTCAAATTAAATTTATTAAAATATAAAAAAAACGCAATCTTGTGATTCAAACACAAATTAGAAATTAAGATTTGCATTCGCGGATGTGAGTGGAAATAAAAATGAATTCAAGTAAATAAACGTAAAAAAAAAACATAACGCAAGTATCTTAACAAAAACGCATTCCATAAAAAAACTAAAATTAAACTAAACTTACAAAATTCTGACCAATGGGCGCCACCCAGAATTATACGTCTGGGGCGTAATATATTAAAGCGTCGCGACGCGATTACGAAGAAAAAAAACTCGAAATGCCGCAACTTAAGTTTCCTTTCCTTTTTTTTTGTTTCACTATTATTTTATGCACTTATCTGTTATCCGGTGTGAAGCAATTAAGGGCGGTTGCGACGGAGATGGCGGCAGCTGCGGTGGCACGGCAACAGCGACGATAGCAGTAACGGTCTACAGCAGCAGCGACAACGGTAGCAGCAACAACACAGCGTCAGCGGCAACGGTCACAACGGCAGTCGATAACGACTTAAATGTTCCTCCCTGATTTAACTCCCAGTTGCATCAACACTATACGTACAAAATGGCTGCGAAACTCCGCACTTAAAGGGTTCCTAAATATTTATTTAGGCGTTACTAACGTATATATATAATATATATAGATATACATACATACACATACTAGAATTAGTCCATAACATCATTTATTTGCAAAATTGACAGAGAATATAATGTAATTACCTTCGTTAAGAAGAACCCCTCGGTAAAAAGACACGATAACGGCAAATTAACACTCAGAACGGCTAGTCGGCTCCTCCTCAAACGCAGATCGCAAAGGTCGCGTCTTGCATTTAATCGGCGCGAGTGCCCGATACGACAAAAAACATTTATTTTATTTGTAAACAATAAATATTTACAACCCGACTAGCAGACTTGCATTTAAACTCAAAAAAACCAAAGAGTATTAATTAAGGCCTAGTTAGACGAGAATTATTTTGTTATAGGACATAGCTGGAACCACCAATTTTTTAAATTGAATTGTCAATATTTCAAATTAAATTATCAATCAAATTGGAAATATAGTATAATTCCTTATAATTATAGAGAATAACCGTGGAATAGGATAGAATTACACAAAACAAAATAAGCTTATTATAAATTATAAAAGACTTAAGCGAGTGTTTTCCACTCCCAGACTAAGCATGAAGTAAAATTTCGAGTTTAGAAAAGACTGAAAATTTGGTTTGGTCGCGTAGCGCGAAGCGCGGAGCGGCCAAACCAAATTTTCAGGCTTTTCTAAACTCGAAATTTTACTTCATGCGCCACGCGTTCAAGACACTGATTTCAAGTGAAGTTCACTTGTTCACAATATTCAAGTGTTTTCAGTGTTTAATACGCGTGGCGCATAGAGTAAAATTTCGAGTTTAGAAAAGCCTGAAAATTTGGTTTGGTCGCTCCGCGCTTCGCGCTACGCGACCAAACCAAATTTTCAGGCTTTTCTAAACTCGAAATTTTACTTCATGCTTAGTCTGGGAGTGGAAAACACTCGTTTAAAACTTTAAGAAGCGTATGCATAAGTATAAAAATCCCTGGTTATGTCTGACTTGAAAAACTCTAGGTCTTCGATTCTTTAGAATGTCTTGTGGTTCGAAATTATTACTGTCAGGGAAGATACTATGAGCGAACTTAAATCTGACATGGATGATATGGTAGACATGATAACCGTAATGAAATTAATAAATACACGTAGTAGAATCTAAAGTAAATATAATAATATAATAGACTTTTGACTTTTAACTGTCAAATTATTTAGAGAATAAAATGTACTTGGTAGAAAAACAAACAAATAATTTACCGAGGAGATTTATTAGCCAAATAAAGTTATTTTGTGTTTATAATACCGAAATTTTTGGAATAAATTAATTTACTGCTAAATTAAATTTTATTTTTTTAATACCGGGCGTTAGTAATTTAATTAACATTAAATTAATAATGTCGCGTATATGCATTAATGGCACTTAATGGGTTAATGCAGATTGGTGTTATAAAACGTAAAATATTGGAAAAAAGTATCTAAAACGTTTTGGACTTGATGGACCTCTAAATACTGTTCGATTTGATTGAAATTTAGGGAATTCTACTGAATTAAATAGGGAACAATATACTTGATACCCCTACCCCTATTAACTTCATAAAAATAACATAATCATTATTTAAAATAATATACATTCTTAACAGAAATATAGATAATATACATAACAGATGTATGATTCATGTTATGAATATGTGTAACATTTGTTTTAGAATCGTCCTAATGGATTGGTAGTCTTAAGTGTTCATCGACAGCAGGGAATCGATTTACAGAGAGTTTTAGATAATCTAGCGAGGCAAAAGAATAGACGTGTTAAAATATTATTGTAAAATTTTTGCTACACATTAAGTTAATATATACATACGTACTAAAATGAACGATATATTACTACATAAGTCCCAGCCTCCCCCTAGCCTAAATTTCCAAATACGCCACTGTACTTGATAAAGAGCAAAATGAAAAAAATATCGATTTTTTTGGCACTGTCTAATATGTATACTTACAAGGAAAATTCCCTTTATAATGGGGTCAAGTCTTTCTTTAGTCTCTAATAAATAATAAGATTATTTTGTTTTTCCTAAACATAAACCAATAACATGTATCACAATATGTTTTTAAATATTATTCCATTGAGATCCTAAGATGTAATTTTGCAGAAAGCTTTTAAAAATATGATATAATTAACACATTTTTTATAATCACCATTTATTACTGTTTTAAAAATAATCAATTATTTATTAAATATATCATTTTTTTGATTAAATCATATTATTATACACTTCTAATATATATTTTTAATTTTCGACTTTATAAGAAAAAGCAACATTATCATGCACATCTATCATTTGTTATTAAAGCCCATACATTTTTTAAGATTTCATTTTTGAAATATCCCACTTTCGGACTGAGCTTTTACGGTTTTTGTGTAGTTAAGAAAGGCCATATTTGTAATTTCTTTAAAACTTAGAATTAACATAAAATACAAGATTTAAGCAGAGTATTGATCTTACACAATTAGTACACTTCTTGTAAGATCAATACTCTGGGTAAATCTTATAAAAATTGAAAAACATGAGGTACAAAATGACCTTAAAGTTTGATCAGTTTACATGAAATGACCCATACTTAAAAAAAATATTCCTTGAAATATTTTAATAAATTTCTAGTTCGTTTTTTGTCAAGCAAAGAAAAATCAGTAGAAAAACTCAAACTTAATAAAAGTACGGGAAAAAAAACTTGCGGATGTCAGTTATTTTTCTTAAACGTGATTCCAGAGTTTCATAAATAACCTCTAACCATATATTTTACTAAGAATAAGTAATACCTAAATTAATACGCCGGAAACTTTTCCAATTCCTTTTCACTCACTTAGAAAACTTCCAACCTCCTCAAGAAACTTACCTACAAATAATTCACCTCATCCTTGGATCTATCAAAAACGAAACGTACGATAACATATAATCCACATAAATGTTTAATTACAAGCCAGAGAATAAATGACATCTCTCTCTTTCTCCCTCTCTTCTCTCTTTCTCTGTCTCCCTCTCTCTCTCTCTCTCTCTCTCTCTCTCTCTCTCTCTCTCTCTCTCTCTTCGTAGAACGAGGTTTTAAATTTCCCCGATCGCCTTGTAATATTCGTATCAAGTTGAAATTGAAGACGATGCGCGCACACACGCATATCCGTGTGTGTGTGTGTGTTCTCTCGATTCTCGTTGGAAAGTTGTTAGAAGCAATTGCATATTGATGAGAACACTTTGGGAAATTCGCGACGAAACTTGCACCCCAACACACTAGCTTAAGTGAAATGTTGTGTGGACGCTGAAACTGTGGTTCATTTATAAGTTCAGGTCATTAAATATACACAACTACGTATGTGCGACACCGGCAATTCTATCTACTTGATGCCCTAGATATATTAATACGTTTTAATTAATATAAGAATAAATAAGTTAATGCTTTATTTAATTACTATAATATGTAATGGTTAATACACTAAAGGCTAATTTCGAGAAATTGAAAGTGGGAAGTTTTACCCAATATCTCAAAAACAAATCGACCGATTTTACAAAATCAAATGACCTGTAAAATGAGTTATTACTAGGGGTATCGAACGCAGCTGTTCACAATACAAGTAAAATGTAAACGAGTGCTGAATATTAATTAATTAATATAATATGTAATAGTTAATACACTAAAGGCCAATTTCGAGAAATTGAAAGTTGGAAGTTTTGCCAAATATCTCAAAAACAAATCGACTGATTTTAAAAAATCAATTGACCTTTAGAATGAGTTATTACTTATCGAGCAGAGCTATTCACAGTACAAGTAAAATGTACACGAGTGCTCTGCGAAATATGTATGTACTTGAGGACTAAGTACAAGTATGTAACAATGGGTACTTTTATGAATACAATATACTGAGTACATAGAGTGAATAAGGAAATATGATTGTAACCTCTTGACACGATTTATAATTATATTTATGATTCTCACAGTGACTTAATGTACTTTAATATATTTCAAAAAAATCACCAGACGTTTATAAAATAAATTTGCAAGAGATTAAAAACAAACGGAGAGTATATTTTGAACCTTAAAATGTTTCACTGTTTTATACGCGTGGCGCATGAAGTAAAATTTCGAGTTTAGAAAAGCCCCGTGAAAATTTGTCTCGGGTCGCTGGCGCGACCCTCGACAAATTTTCTACGCGGGGCTTTTCTAAACTCGAAATTTTACTTCCTGCTTAATCGGGGAGTGGAAAGCACTCGTTTGAAGCTTCAAATTGAACTCTTTTTAAAAACAACAAATGTAGGAAATTAACCATAGAATTATTCTTTTCGGTATATATGTATATTATAATATCTTATTATATTGATTAACATTAAACATATTTTTAATGTTTCGCTATAATTATATATATTATGGTTGGTTTTTATATCATTTAATTTGAAAAAAGTTCAGCTTAGTCTCGATGCGACATCTAAATTAATCTAACTATTGACATTTTAAGAGTCGGGCCTTTGATATTTCTTCAATTTTCCAATTTTGATTCATTGTTGTGATAGTTATGAGAATAAGTTATGAGAATTTTCGATCATAATTGTTTGATTGTCTTTTGTGGCCGTTATTTAATATTGAGATAGACATTTTTACACAACTCACTTAGACTTTTTTTAATATTTCCTCAATATTTCAATTTTTATTGAGTTTTGTGCCAGTTGAATATGTTGGTGAGTTAAAGTAAGATACTAGAAAATGGAAATAATCTGTTTTTATTTAAGTATAATTCTAACGAGTGTCTTCCACTCCCAGATTAAGCATAAAGAAAAATTTCGAGTTTAGAAAAGCCTGAAAAATTTGGATAGGTCGCGTAGCGAAGCGGAGCGACCTATCCAAATTAGGCTTTTCTAAACTCGAAATTTTTCTTTATGCGCCACGCGTATAAAACACTGATATATTGTAAATCTAATTATAAATACTACGTACTGCATTTGATAGTATAAATTAATTGGCATAAAGTGAAAAAAATACTTCACGAATTAAAAGTAAAAACTTGAAAAGTTTAAACACATTATTGTGATGTAAACTTCAAAAATTGACAAAATGCATATATATATTTATAAACCCAAATGATTTTTTGATATTTATTGTTTTACATATCTGGCGATACACTAAATATGACATAATATATGAAAATTACGAAAATGTTTGTACAAATTCTAAACTATCAGTTTTAATAAATAAAACTACTAAGACAATACATTTCCTTTAAATAAAGACACTTTTTACCCTTTCTTCACAAATTTATTTTATACCAGATGTACATTTCGGTTACAAGGTAACCATTATTAATAGTTTGATAAATGGTTTGGTATAAAATAAATATCCATTGAAACCTGAAAATCCTGAGTATGCCCATGATTTAGCCCAGTGGTCTCCAAACTACGGCCCGCGGGCCAAATCCGGCCCGCGACTTGCATGAATCCGGCCCGCGATTGTTTGTAATTTTTTTTGTAAATGTCATATTTTGAAATATTGTAACAATTGTTCCTTAAATTTTTCATAATTTTATAAAATTACTCGGATCTTGGCCGACTTTATTATGTAGAATTGTATTTGTGGCCCGCGAAGAAGATAGTTTGGAGACCCAGGATTTAGCCCATCGTTTTCAAATGCGCCCTTGAACAAAATGTGCACTTTTTCTACACGTATTCTGAATCACCCTATATATTAATACAGAAAATTCGATGGGTATAAAACGGAACTCTATTTCATTCTTATCACACTCCACTAATCGAATCCAACCAACTCCGAAGGTACGCACGATTGGTTCACCCCCTCCACCCCCACCGCTTTGCGGTTTGTAATTAAAAGGGCGGTCACGCGACTCCCGCCAAAAATTACGATCCGACGGTGGCGATTTCGCATTCTAATTGAAATTTTTATCCCGGGCGCACGAAGGGATATATCGAAAAGGGCGTCGGCATAAACAACACGTCCGCCGGCAAACGAACGCATTCCTAATGAGCGGGGGGGAAGGCCCCCCTGTGGCTGCGTGCACGCGAAAGCCGCAGCCTAATCGATCATCCGGTGGGCTCAGCTCGACTTCAAAGAAAAATCGCGTGCGGATTGCGAAAGTTGGACACGGGAAAAAAGTTAATTAAAAAACGGGGGATTAGTTTTTTTTAATTATGTAGATTTTGCTTTATTTAGTATTCATATGTTTTTTTTAAATCTTTTTAATGTTCCTTTATTAAATATGAATACTGGGTATTCATTTCATAATTTTTCGCCTTCAATTTAACGAAATCTGTTTATAAAAACTACCGAAAACATTAAAAACTTTATTGATAATTAAATAAAAGTCACTTGGTTTGTTGCACTACTATTATTTTATTTTCTCCGACTAATTTCGACTTATCGTCATTCTCAAGAAGTAATGACGATAAGTCGAAACTATTCGGAGAGAGTAAAAAATAGTAGTGCAACAAACCAAGTGACTTTTATTTAATTATCAATAAAGTTTTTAATGTTTTCGGTAGTTTTTATAAAAATAGTAGTGAAACAAACCAAGTGACCTATTTAATTATCAAAATTGTAAACATGTTTCATCAAGTGATTGATTGATGAGAACCAAATTGAAGATATCAAAAACTTTATCAAGGGGACAACTTTTTGAGCAAAAATTGAATTCCCCTGCCTTAAAAATCTGAAATATAATTGAGGGTGATAAGTTTTGCCAAATATCTAAAAAATGAATCGACCTAAAAGACCTTTAAAATGAGTTATTACTCGATGCTAGAGTTGGGCGGTACTCGAGTACAAATATTTAAAAAATTGTACTCTGAGTACTTTTCATGTACTCAGTACACAGTCCACAAGTACATAATTTTCTTAGCATTTGTACTTGTGCTCGACGCCTTTTTAACCGCAAAATGTACTCAAGTAAATACTTTTGTATTTGAATACATTTTAATGCACTTAAGTACATTTGTCTACAATATAAACTATCTTCTATCAGTGGTTCTCAACTTCTTTTATCTTGGCACACCCAAACACAAAATATGAATATTTTAAGGCACCCTGATATTTAGTCTCTATACAAATGAGCGACTGTTTCACGTGTTCTCTGGTTTTATTAAGAAGTGCCCTAAAAGATTGAAAATGTATTGTAATGTTTTGAACTTTATTTTTTGATTTTGCTTACTTTTTATTTTAAACTATCATCGTGCTTGTGTTATCTTTTTTGATTGTGCTTTATATTTATAATTTTATGTTTTTAATTATTTATTTATTCACTGAATCAACGGGCAAATTCAGTTACAAATTGATATACAGGATTAATACAAAATAGAGAGAGGCATCAAACAAAAATGAAATTATACATGTAAAGTTAATTAAAGGAAAGGCACTTGGTATTGTTTCAGAATTAAATCTTTATTCCGACTAGTTTCGGTTTGTTAGACCATTTTCAAAGGAATGTTCACATTCCTTTGAAAATGGTCTATCAAACCGAAACTAGTCGGAATAAAGATTTAATTGTGAAACAATACCAAGTGCCTTTCCTATAATTAACTTTACATAGTGTAATATGTTTTACCAAGTGCCAGATGAGAAATTAATTCAAGAAAAAAGAAAATGAAATTATACAGTAAAAACAACATACGGTCTGAGCGTAAATTATTCTAAATACTCAACAATCAAGTTAAAAAATGCTTTAGAAAATATGCACAGATCAATGTCAGGATGAATGGAAATTAAATTATTGTATATTAGACACATTGAATATAGCGGTGACTTGAACATAATATTAGTATTTGAAATTGACAGTTGAAAAAGTCGTGTATTTCTTATATTTATATTTGCAGACACGTTAAAGTTAATTAGTGCAAGTAAGAGCCGCTTTAACGATCCATAGTTACACCTCTGCTAACTAAACCCAAGGATAAAACCTTTGGTGTCTATTTCACAATTGCGAGGCAAAGCATTGTTGTATGTAAAGCTGAGTTACCTCACTGTTAAGACTAACAGTGAGGGGCAGACGCCCCGTACTTTGAGCTTAGGTTAAACCTGTGGGGAGCCGTTTCTATGGGTCTAGATTATTCGATTTGTTGTAACAAATTTATTTTCAATTTTGAAAGTAGAGGTTAGCTTAGTATGGATAAATCCAAGAGCTGTACAACGAATTTTAAGCCGGAGGAGATAAATTTACTTGTTGAATCAAAATTTCATTGGTAAGTAGTTTCTGTGTATTAAATATTTATATTAAAATATGGTCTTCTTTGTATTATGATTATTGTTTTATAAATTCAAACTGTAAAATTGTAAAATGGCACGGCCGTTTACCAGTGGTTTAAACTAGGCAGTACAGTACCAGAAGGTCTACATTACCAAAGGTGTAACTATTGATTGTAATAGCGGCTCTAAATCAGAGCAATCTATTTGATTTTTTAGTATTTTGCACAGAGTACTTAATAATTGTGATTTTTCGGCGACTTTCTAAGGTGTGTAAGTTGAATTCACGCAACAGTTCGATGTAATTATAAATAGCCCCGGGATATGAACAGAACTTCTTAAAGCGATATTTAACAAACTTCTTCGGGATGGCTTCGATCATCGAAGAATATATTTTTGTCGTATGTATCCGAAACATAACAGGCAATTTCAAGTTTAAATCTTACAAAAGAATAGTACAATATTAGAAGGGCATCAATATTCTTGAAAGGTTTAGTATTTCGCATTCTGAAGCCTAATGAACGATATGCGGCCGACAATACTTTCTCGATGTAACTGTGATAAAATAATTTCTTGTCAAATAACACTCTTAAGTCTTTAAAAGTTTCAACACGGAAAAGTACAGAGCCATTAATCGTATAATCGTACGTTATTTGCGACCCATTTCTGGTACAAGACAATGTCTTACATTTTAAAACATTTAAAGTAATGCCGTTGTTCTTTCACCATGCCGCAATCAGGTCGAGATTTTACTGAAGATACACACAATTGTCCACAGTACTTATAGGATGATATAATCACAGATCGTCTGCAAACATTAACATGTTATGACTAACTACCTCAGCAATAGCGTTTATAAAACAATTAAACACCACCGGTCCAAGGTTAGATCCTTGTGAGATACCCGAAGAAGCAATAAATCGATCAGACTTAAACCAAATTTTTAGGCTAATCTAAACAGGAAATTTTACTTAATGCTTAATCTGGGAGTGGAAAAACTCGTTTTTACCTTTATGAATGTAAAGGTAAAAACGAGTGTTACCACTCCCAGATTAAGCATTAAGTAATATTTCGTGCCTAAAATTTGGTTTAAGTCTGATTGATTTATTGCTTTTTCGGGTATCTCACAAGGATCCAAGCTTGAACCGGTGCTGTTTAATTGTTTTATAAACGCTTTGCTGAGATAGTTAGTCATAACATGTTCATGTTTGCAGACGATCTGTAAATGTATCATCCTATAATTACTGTATTCTATTTTCAACTTGTTTCTCATTGATCACTTGATGAAACATGATTAAATATTTTTAAAAAATTAAATTTAAATTAAAATCACTTGGTATGTTTTACTAATTATACGTCTTTATTACGACTAGTTTCGGCTATCAGCCATTTTCAAGGAATGTATAAAAATAATGTTTTACAGAAAATATATACAGATTTACAAAAAGAGGGAGGGTCAGGCAATAAGAGCGTTCGCGATCGGTGATGTCCAGATGTCTTCGTTGTCGTTGACGACGTTTTTTTTAAATTTTATGCCTCTGTTAATTTCCAAGCCTTCTCGGAAGTTGAGGATACGACCTTTATTTCCTGTATAATGGATTTTGAAATTATCCGGATTGACAAAATGTCCGAATGTGTTACAATGTTTGGACAGACCTGTAGGCTGTTTATTATTAATTATATCTTTATGGTGTTCATCGAATCTAGTTTTGAAATTTCTACCTGTCTGTCCAATATATATTGCATTAGATTCTCCACATTGTAGTTCGTATATTCCACTGTCGCATAGTTTATCTTGTTTAAATTTATTGTTAACTAAAAGTTTGCTAAGATTAATGGGGTTAGTCATAATGATGTTAAATTTATTCCCTTTGAAACAATTTTTGATAAACGGTGTTAGGTTTTCAACATATTCTAACTTATTCCAATTTTTCTTTTCGTTCTCTGTTTCTATTTAAAAATATTTCATGAGTTGTTTCTGTTTTTTTTTTTGACTTAATTATTTGATCGATAATATTTTCATTGTAACCATTGTTTTTTGCAATTGTTTTTATGATGTGGAGTTCAATGGAATAGTTTTCCGAATTCATCGGGATGTTTAACAATCTATGTATTAGTGAATGAAACGTACTGTATTTGATTTGAGTATGTGTGTTTAATGAAGCTGGTATAATAGTATCTGTAAATGTTTCTTTTCTGTAAATCTTATATGTTAGGTTATTTTTAGTTTTTGTAATGGTTAGATCTAAAAAATTTAAACTATTATCTTTTTCTATTTCTGTAGTGAATTGTATTTTTGGATTTATTGAATTTAAAAATTGTGTAAAAATGTCTAACTGTCTAATAGTACCTGTCCAAATGCAGAACACATCGTCCACATATCTAGCCCAGAAATGAATATGTTTACTATCTTGTTTATTAAATAATAATTGTTTAAAATTTTCCATAAAAATTTCAGATAATAATGGAGATAAAGGTGAACCCATTGGTAAACCATCTATTTGTTTGTACATTTTATTATTGAAATTAAAATAACATTGTTCGATGCAAATATCTATTAATAATTTTAATTCATTAATTATTGCAGGTGGGTGGTCAGTATTAATAATTTTTGTGTGTAATATAGTTTTAAGTTGGTTGATTGGAATTGAGGTAAATAGACTTTTTACATCGAACGAAATTAATTTTGCATTTGAAGGTACATTTAGTCTTTCTAATTTTTTAACTAAGTCTAAGGTGCTTTTGATTGCATATATAGAATTAAAGTTGATTAAGGAGGGAAGTACGTTGTTCAAGTGTTTACATATTTTGTAAGTAGGTGCATATAAATATGACACTACTGGACGTATTGGAAATCCGTCCTTATGCAACTTAGGTAAATACATAGATTGTTAAACATCCCGATGAATTCGGAAAACTATTCCATTGAACTCCACACCATAAAAACAATTGCAAAAAACAATGGTTACAATGAAAATATTATCGATCAAATAATTACGTCAAAAAAACAGAAACAACTCATGAAATATTTTTATATAGAAACAGAGAACGAAAAGAAAAATTGGAATAAGTTAGAATATGTTGAAAACCTAACACTGTTAATCAAAAATTGTTTCAAAGGGAATAAGTTTAACATCATTATGACCAACCCCATTAATCTTAGCAAACTTTTAGTTAAAAATAAATTTAAACAAGATAAACTATGCGACAGTAGAATATACGAACTACAATGTGGAGAATGTGATGCAATATATATTGGACAGACAGGTAGAAATGTCAAAACTAGATTCGATGAACACCATAAAGATATAATTAATAATAAACAGTCTACAGGTCTGTCCAAACTTTGTAACACATTCGGACATTTTTTCAATCCGAATAATTTCAAAATCCATTATACAGGAAACAAAGGTCGCATCCTTAACTTCCGAGAAAGCTTGGAAATTAACAGAGCCATAAAATTAAAGAAAAACGTGTCAACGACAACGAAGACATCTGGACATCACCGATCGTGAACGCTTTTATTGCCTGACCCTCCCCCTTTTTGTAAATCTGTATATATTTTCTGTAAAACATTATTATTGTACATTCCTTGAAAATGGCTGATAGCCGAAACTAGTCGGAATAAAGACGTATAATTAGTGAAACATACCAAGTGATTTTATTTTAAATATAATTTTTAAAAAATTACTGTATTCTCTTAGAAAATCAACGAATGCCTAAAATTTACAGGTATTCATTATTTCAAAAATAAATTTACAGTATGTAATATAATAAGTCATTTATAGAAATCATAAAAATAAGTGCTAAATTTTACTTAAAATGAACATTTAGAGTTATCTATAATTGTTTATTGGGTTAATAATGCTGGAAATATTTAAATTGGAAAATATTGACAAAATATCTGGCGCTGGAGTGGCGTTAACGGAAATTCTATTCTATATAAGGTTATAAATATTTAATTTATTTGTATCTTTTGGCAAATAAAATGTGTCTAAATCCCACTTCTAGTATGAACAAAAAAACCTTTACACTAATTACCGCAGTTTGTTCGCTGGATTTACGAGAGTTGTAAAGTTTTCGCGGAGCCGGCGGAGTGCAATAATTCGGAAGGTTTTATATTTGGAAGGCGCGCAATTCTAAAAATTGGTCCACAGATCTTCCCCGGCGGAACGGACCGGAAGTGAACGTGTAAACCGAGTTAGTTTAGTATGCCGCGTCCCAATTCCGCACCAGTAGGTGCCAATTTGTTGTTCCCGGAGAATTATCGACTACCCCGGACTAATTCACTGCACGCCCCTTCCAGATTTATTCACCTATTTATTTACTTCCCCCAATTTTTTACTCTAGCTTTGACCTAGTTTAGATAAGGTACTCTGAACTTTCACCTGTATCAAAATATTCAATAAATATTAATAACACAGAAATTATAATGAGTGTCTGTAAACTGTCGGTATCTCGGTTGCTTTGAAAAACAAATTACATATCTTAGATTAAGATATACGATTCGGTGAATTTCGGAAACGTCAAATTAATCCCAGAACTAACAATAAAAAATAAAATCAACTTTGAACGATGCTTAGTAATACATAAAACAATGCAAATCACGGACAATAATAAATTTAAAATTAGTTTAAAACAACATTTTATGCAACGTCAATAATTGATTAATTTAAAAGTTAGTAACCTCCAATAACTATTGAAATTCTCCAGTACCAGAATTGATTTATATAATCAATTTCTGTTGGAGATCAATTTCTATATCAAATTGGTGAATAACCAAACAATAAAAAAAAATAATTATATGACTAATTACGACGTATGTTTCTGAAGTCAGAACCTATTGGGATGCCGATAGTTTATAGACACTTGTTATAATTTAGAAAATTTGTCAAATATCCAAAACGTGATAAGAATTTAATTAAATTACTATAATAATAGAAAAGTAGCATCTCTGCAACATTTTTATCCACAGGTATCCAATTGGTGTTATTCGCTCCTTTCAGATTTATTCACCTATTTATTTACGTCACTCAGTTTTTACTTTCCTCAATATGCACAACCATGTAATTGTTTTTTTTTTGTGACAGTTACAATACACATTTTACCAGTAGTGATGTTTTTTAAACTAACAAGTGTCTTCCACTCCCAGACTAAGCATGAAGTAAAATTTCGAGTTTAGAAAAGCCCCGCGTAGAAAATTTGTCGAGGGTCGCGCAGCGACCCGAGACAAATTTTCACGGGGCTTTTCTAAACTCGAAATTTTACTTCATGCGCCACGCGTATAAGCCACTGATTTACGGAAAAGTTAAAAATATATAACGCTTAGGTGTGATGGTGATGATCATCATTACATCTAAGCATTATATATTTTTAACTTTACTATATATCAGTGGCTTATACGCGTGGCGCATGAAGTAAAATTTCGAGTTTAGAAAAGCCCCGTGAAAATTTGTCTCGGGTCGCTGCGCGACCCGAGACAAATTTTCTACGCGGGGCTTTTCTAAACTCGAAATTTTACTTCATGCTTAGTCTGGGAGCGGAAGACACTCGTTAGTTGAAACCAGGTGATCAATATTTACCAGGATGTAACAAAAATGCAAGAATTACAGAATTCATTTAGTTTGAGCAACTTTTCCATATTGTTGATATTTAAGTCATCTTATTGGCGGGGAAAGTGCTTTGTCCATAACAATTTGTTTACTCTAGCTTCGACTTAGTTTAGATAAAGTACTTTGAACTTTCACCTATATCAAAATATTGGAAGAATATTAATAACACAGAAATTATTTTAATCAGGAAATTTGTCAAGTATAAGAGACGTGATAAGAATTTAGTAACATTTTTATAATAATAGTGATGTAGCATCTCTGCAAAACTATTATCCACAAGTCTCCAATTGGTGTTATTCGCCCCTTCCAGATTTATTCACCTATTTATTTACGTTCCCCAGTTTTTACTTTCCCCAATGTGTTTATTATTGTTTTTTTGTTGTGATAGTTACAATACACATTTTAACAGTAGTGATGTTTTTTAAACTAACGAGTGTCTTCCACTCCCAGACTAAGCATGAAGTAAAATTTCGAGTTTAGAAAAGCCCCGCGAAAATTTGTCGAGGGTCGCGCAGCGACCCGAGACAAATTTTCGCGGGGCTTTTCTAAACTCGAAATTTTACTTCATGCGCCACGCGTTGAAACCAGTGATTTACAGTAAAGTTAAAAATATATAACGCTTAGATGTGATGGTGATCATCACCATCACATCTAAAAGTATGGTGATCATCACCATCACATCTAAGCGTTACATATTTTCAACTGTACTATAAATCAGTCGCTTATACGCGTGGCGCATGAAGTAAAATTTCGAGTTTAGAAAAGCCCCGTGTAGAAAATTTGTCGAGGGTCGCGCAGCGACCCGAGACAAATTTTCGCGGGGCTTTTCTAAACTCGAAATTTTACTTCATGCGCCACGCGTATAAGCGACTGATTTACAGTACAGTCGCTTATACGCGTGGCGCATGAAGTAAAATTTCGAGTTTAGAAAAGCCCCGCGAAAATTTGTCTCGGGTCGCTGCGCGACCCTCGACAAATTTTCTACACGGGGCTTTTCTAAACTCGAAATTTTACTTCATGCTTAGTGTGGGAGTGGAAGACACTCGTTAGTTTAAAAAACATCACTACTGTTAAAATGTGTATCGTTTCCAAACTCGATTTTTTTTCTGGGAATGGAAGACTCGTTAGTTTAAACCAGGTGATCAATATTTATTGAGATGTAGCGAAAACGCAAGAATTACTATATTTTTATGAATAGTTTAGGAATAATAATAATAAAAGCAGAATAAATTTAGTTTGAGCAACTTCTCCATGTTGTTGAAATTTAATTTATCATATCTTTAAGTGCTATGAAGGACACATCAATTTTTTACTCTAGCTTTGACCTAGTTTAGATAAAGTACTCTTCCACCTATATCAAAATATTGGATAAATAATATTAACACAGAGATGACTTTATTCAGGAAATTGTCAAATATCCGAAAGGTGATAAGAATTTAGTTAAATTAATATAAGAATGGAAAAGTAGCATCTCTGCAACACTATTATCCACAGGTCTCCAATTGGTGTTATTCAAGGTGGTCAGAGATCCCCGAGGGGATTTGAAAATTCAATCGTGTTCGGGTCCGGCTGTCCCGGAAATCTAATTTTCGCCAGGAAATGTGTTTGTGCAGGGCGCTGATTTCGGACCAAATTTGTTTAGATTCCTGCCGGGCGCACTACAAGATACCCGCCCGACTGCCTCCTTCTTCTCACACATCCGGCCAGACAGAGACGGGTGTATAACCGCTATAGCCAATGGTGTTGACATAACAATATTGCGTCCGACTTTGATAGTTATGTAAGTCCGGGAGTTCCGAAGGACGCTCGAAGGGAAAACGGAACGACATGATTATTAATAGGGTGTAATTGTTTCAATATTGGGAAACTTTTATCCTCAGCCGACCGACTGCAATTTGCATATTGAACGTTAAAGTTAACCCCTAATTCATGCTTAAAATGTAATATTTGCCGAAAGGGATTACTCCCAAGAAAACAGTTAGCTTACTTTGGGGAAGAATATTTCAGATAAGAAAAATATTATTATAATTTTAGGAAAAATCATGATACCATGGATAACGCCAGAATTTTTACCAGAGAAATAAAAAAAAGTTTATTACGCTTTGAAAAATTTGTAGCTGATATTGTATCTACATTTATTTCATAAATTTAAAATATGTTTAATTTTGTCATTCATGTACGATTAGCTATGTATATTTTGTAAAATGTGCAAGTTTGAATATAAAATAAATAAATAAATACATTATTACGAGGTAATCGCCAGCATTTTCCGGCCTGACATAGAACCAGGTATAGCAGCGTGTTAACATTTTATCAAGACATTGGTGTTTGGTATCTGGTATAAGGGGAGTGCGCATTGCTGCACTGCACTTAGACCTCATTAGGCCCATTGTGCCGCCTCCCACTACGGGCCACCCATCAGTATTACTAAGGTGGGCAAATCCCTGACAATGTCCATCGTCGGCCATCTTTCACCCAGTATGGATCCTCTCGTAGACCGGGCATTCGCTGAGGATGTGCCTCGCAGTCTCGTCGTCCATGTCACACCCTCTACAAGACATTGGTTTAAGTCTTATTAGCCTTGGAAAAACAAAAATGGATTATTTGTCAATTAGTTTTCTTATAACTAACATTCGTACATCACGATGTCAGAAGTCAGGAAGCATAGTGATGTCATTAAATTCCTTTCTCAAGGTCTTTCGTCTCAAGCATCAAAGATCGGTTGGATGGTATGTACGGGGAACATTCCCCGTCTTATTCTGTAGTAAAATATTGGTCAAAACGGTTTCGAATGAGGCAGGAATTCTTGGATGATGACACAAAAAAGGAAAAACGGTGGAAGTGGAAGTGGACAACAAAATTACCCTTGTTTAGGATCTCGTATTAAGCGATTGATACTTGAAGGTGAAAGAATTACCAAAAATGTCGGTTTATAGATACAAGCGTTCGCCGAATTATCCACGATCATTTAGGTATGAAGGTGGGTCCCTAAACTTCTTATAGCAGGTCAGCGTTGTGTTGAATGTGCTCGATCCTTTTTGAAGCTCTGTTGAGAAAAAACAGTGGACGTATTGATGACAATTGTCATAGGGGATGAAACTATGGTTCTCTACTAGGATCCTTTGTTAAAAAAGGGAAACAATGGAATGGTGATGAAAAGGAGAAGAGACGGGGAAAGGCGAAGACTGCAGTTTGGGCACATTTTGAAGACAAACAGAAAGAATATTTTTTTTGGGATATTGAATTCGCCAAAGTAAATGATCCAACAGGAAATTCAAATAAATTAAAAAAATTACAATTTCAATTTATTTCAATTTCCTGTTGGTTCATTTAGTTTGGTGAGAGAATAATTTGACCGGATGTTGCATTTTGCATATAAATTATGAGTAGAACAACAAATCTGTCGTGTTACTTAATTATTCATTGTATAATTCAATATCTGTCGGGGTATTAGCTCCAGAAGTAGTTATTTCAATGAATATTTGAAGACTTGTCTCAATGAGACTACATTTTTGCAGAAAGTCGATATTAATTTTAATTCGTTTTAAATTTCTTCATTATCATCTCGATTTATATCGTGTGTGTATAGTATAAATTAGCGGATAATCTACACGTGACGATATTCTACATAAAATTCTGAATATAAAACATCGACGCAAAAATGTTGTATGATGCTTCGTATACCATCAGGAGGCATTTAAAAGAAATAGACATTTGGCAACGTCGCATTTACGGGCTGCCATGTTTTTTTATTAATCTCATGATTAGTTACGTGGGTTGCATCAGAAGAGTAATAATGGTAGAGTGGGGCTTAGTAAATGCGTCGAAAAGAGTCTCTTTTGGAAGTAGTCTAGAAGGTATTGGCGAAGGGGCTGGATCGTCGTAGTTGAGTGACTTATGTTGACTGCAGTAATGCGGCGTTACTTCTTGTAATGATTTAGCCTAATTCATTTATTTTGTTCGAAATAAAATCCACCTGCTTCCAAGCACAGTTGCAATATCTTTTGTATCGTATTTATTACTGGCTCCAGTATTTCTGGTGGTGTAATTTCCAGTACCGCCGCTTCAATTCTGTTTTAATTTTGTATTTAACCTTATCAGAACATAGAAGGTTTTCTTGTAGGACCAAATGAACGGTCTTGTTACTAGGGATATCTAATGTATCAGCAAATTTTCGGGTACTTACGGTGGGATCTTCTCCTATTGCAACTAGAACTTGCTCTTCAAGTTGTAATGTGCGCCTCTGCCGTGGCTGACCTCTGTTCATATTTTTGGGGACAAGCATACCCGTTTCACCTAGTCGTTGATTCAGCCTTTAAAATACATTTGTAAAAGGATGCCTCAGATTTTGAAAACGTGCTCGATATTTTAGTTTTACCATTTGTGCATTTCTATTACAGAAACCATACACCACATGTCGGGGTACTCAATAAACGTAAAAATGAACAAAACAATAACACGAAAATAAGACAAAAACATTGAAAGGCGGAAACAAATACTAACCGATAATAATGAGAAAAACAGAATTAGCACAAAATTGGAACTAGGAAGTTTAAATGAATTCGTAACAGTAAGTGTCAAACTTTGTCACTGACGTAAGCGGGAGTCGATGTAGCCGGCTGTACTTTATATGAAAATAAGCTAATGAAGAAGTGTTAAAAATGAACGTTTGAGATAAAAAGATTGCACAGACTGGCAAATAATCTTCAAACTAGTCATTCTATCGAAATTACAGGGTTTTCGGTAAATTAATATCGAATAATAATGCATATGAAACGATTGAATGTTCAAAGTTTGAAGACATCGTGAAGGTTGAGGAAGCATGGTACAACATTTTAGAATCAAGATTTTTGCTTGAAATATCACCACGGGTAGATTATCCGCCAATTTATACACACCCGATATATTCAAGTTTTGAGAAAGTTCTAAATGCGTGTTGTTTAGTTGCAAGTTGTAGCGTTCTCTCTTTTAAAACTCTGCATCGTGATAATTTATTTGACAAATTTTAATTTATTTGTCACATTGACAATCATTTACCAAGTTCACCAATATCTCAAAGTTTGATGTTTAAAATACCCAACCAAAGCAGGACTGCACCCGTTCGCAGTAAATACACCCTAAGTTTGGTCATATTAAAAAAAACAGAGTATATAAAGTATATTTTGTTCTGAATTAATGAGAACACTAGGTTAGATTAAAACATTTAAATTAGTAGAAAGTTATTGCACATTTTGTGTATGTTAGTGCATAATCTTAATACGTATCTAATTTCGCGTGCTTTCTCGCGGTATAAATCAGATTTCCCCTAGGGTTTAATTGTAACGGAAAGCAGTGGTTGGTGTGTTGTAAACAAGGCCTCGCGCGATATATGGTGAATTTGCATCAGAATGAAATACGTCCTGGAATAAGGACGTGCATTATATCCCGTGATCGTGGCGCCCATAAATTTGAAATCTCCCTAAAAATCAGGGGGCGAATCCGTAATCCACAGTTTGTGTATGTGTGTGTGCATGCAGTAATTTTCCGGCATATCCGGCGCACTGAAAGGCGGGATTCAGCGGGAAATTTCACGGAAAATAATGCACCACCGGAGCGAGCACGGGCGCGTCCTGCCTTTACTATGTTGCTTGCTCTCGTGCACGTATAATCAAATATCTATCATATTTTTATATCTATTTGTATTTTGATTTATGCGTGTTTAGAAAGTTAGATAGCATTTCGTTACATCTTTTCCATTTAACCTTCATAGCTTGTATTCTCACTTACCAACTTCGAACATTTCCATAAATAATTCGAACTTACCTAAAACAAAAGAAAATTCGTATATTAAAAATAAAATAGTCTAAACAAGATAAATTCAAATTCAAAACTATTTGAATTCGAAAAAATAAACTTACGCTTCTTATAGTGTGCACACTCTAAACATAATACATAAAACTACGAATATGTTATTCGTGAAAATGCATTTTTACGAATAACATTTTCGTAATTTTATATATTATAACATAGTGTATAGTCATATACTCGTTAATCGAATTTAATGTTTGTGTATCCTAGTAAAGGTATCAAACTTCTTTATACCGCAATATAACATTTAATTTAATTTATTTTTAACCTAACGATCGTGGTAATAAAACAAACATAAACTTATTCTAAATAAAATATACCTGTTTTATATTTCCACTGCCGTGCCCATTCAGCAAAAATAAATTCGGCAAAGCAATTTCCTTCTAAATACTAAACTCGGCTCGGTTTTTGTTATGACAATAAGTGGAGTTTCAGAGAAACTATTCTGTAAGTCGGGCTCGTGAAAACGGAGGGCGAATGTTAAAGGGCACCGTCTAACAATAAGTCGGCGAAGTGTGTTTGCAAGTCTGGATAGCCTGTGCGGTATATCCTCCTTCACGTTAATATTGATCCCCGTTCTCCTGCTCTTGCTCCAAAACTGCAAGAACCGTTCCGGCATTCTATATTCTATCGCGACTATAATTATTCAGCGCCACTTTACGCCCGTGTGCACACACTCGCGACTCAATGGACAGTGCACCACACTAAATTTAATGCAATGTATCTACTAATTACTAAAACGGAATTTCTGGGGTGCGCAATAACTTCTTATGTGTTATGTTCTAGAGAGTATCCAAATTATCTTTGTTATCGAGATAAATAATTATCTAGAATTATGTTCATAATACACTGAAAAAATAAATGATAACTTCAATCAAGTAATATGTTTATATACGAGCCTGCCAAGTACGTGTTTCCGTCAAACATTCTAACTTGTTTGAATGTTTGATTCAAATATGTTACGTGTTTATATCAACATTTTGACAAGTTAGAATTTTCGACGGAAACAAGTTACATGTGTGAATCATACACATTTCTTGGCAGGCTTGTACATTTTTTTCGGTGTAGATACAGGGCTACTACAAAATATAAAAGTACGATAATATTCGGAATAGGTAATAGAAATTAACTATAGGAATATGGTTTTTTGAGTTACGTGAATATATAAACTAAACTTAAATGAAAACACTAACACTTTCTTCACAATAACTTTTTATTTTGCTAGATGTACATTTCGAATACTAATTACATTATCAATAGCTTGATAATGAGTACTTAATATTCGAAATGTACATCTAGCAAAATAAAAACTTATTGTGAAGAAAATGTTAGTGTTTTCATTCAAGAAATTAACTAGAATTTTGGTGAACAGGTTTTATGGTATTATATATAATCCCTATTCGTTAAACGTATTTCGTAACTAAGACAATTGATGCTAACGATACACAGTCTACTTTAAATGCAGTTCTTTTTATTACCCATTATTTGTTATCAAACGCATTAATGTTGTAAAACGTTGTTAGAATATATATAACGTTTGCATAAATGGTGCATGCGCCGGGATATCAAAAACCATAAAAACTCGCTGTTTTCGGCGATAAATCAGAGGGAAACCGATGGAATTAATAGCTCCGGGCTTCTTGGCGATTGAAATCGTGTCGACGATACGATTTTTACAACTCGCCACCGTAATGACGGCTGATTTATAGCCGAAGCTCCTGATAAATTCCTCACGCATTTCGTCTTTTACGATTGCCTGATTTATGGCAGCAAAAAACAATCGGAGGAGCAAAAAATCCCCGAATTTTATTACCCGGCGATTTAACTTATTTCCATATAATTCATTTCAAGGCCTAATCGTCAACAAATGTAAACGGATAAATAATGATTTTTCAATTTATTTCAATTTCCTGTTGGGTTATTTAGTTTGGTGAGAGAATAAATAGACCTGATTTTGCATTTTGCATATAAATTATGCATAAAACAGTAAATCAGTCATGTAACTCAAATATTCATTGTATAATTCAATATCTGTCGGGATATTAGCTCGAGAAGTAGTTGTTTGAATGAATATTTGGAGACTTGTTTCAATGAGACTAAAGTTTTGCAGAAAGTCGATATTAATTTTAATTTGTTTTTATACAGGGCTATTCAAAATAATGGAACAGATTTCAAACATATAGTTCTTCCGAACAACAAAAGATAGAAACACAATTACAACGTTCCTTAACAATTCGATGTCGCATATTTTCAAGAATGGTTTTTGGGCTTCTTTTCGTAAACTGTACGAATACGCTCGACATTTTCATTCGATGTGCGTGGACATCCCGTGCTTTTCTGTTTGCAGATGGCAAATCTGCTCATGACGAGGCGGTTGTTTATTAAACGGACGGCGAAAATCACGTTGAACTGCAATAATGGACTCTAGTTTTGCTAATTGCAGCACACAAAGTGATTTTTCTTGTTGTGTCGCCATTTTACTACAGACAATCAACATAACAAATAACAGCGCCAATGCGGCCGTGGTTGGAACTTCTGTCTGGACTGTTCAAATTCTAAACTTATTTCTGTCCAGCAACGTTGGAATGATGGTTCTAACTTTTGTAGTTTGAAAGAAATAAACGATTGAAATCTGTTCCTTTCTATTGAATAGCCCTGTATTTTGTAAATATTCTGCAAATTACTGGCAAATTCAATTTTTCTGTATGATAATAAAGAAGATAGATACATTGTAAAGTCGGTGGCAGAATTTGTTTCTGTTAGCACGCAAGTGCTATTAGTGTTATTTAATTAGTTTTATTTAATTATTGACAATTATACAAATATGAATTAACCTGATCCTCAGAGAGACTTTATTAAATTCCTAGTAGATACAAATAATTTGAGACGGTAATAGGTACATTTGTAATCTTAATCTTTGTTCAAAGAATTATCCATTTTCTAAGTTAATTGAATCATCATATTAGTGTTAGATTTCCCTTCTCATAACCTACAAATGCAAAGTTGATTCACATCACAACATGTGATTAATCTTGTTCTAACACACAACCTGCATCACATCAATAAATTCTTGAAATGTCAAATTTCATTAGTCATATTAAAAAAATACAGATTATATACAGAGAGTTTTATGTAACACCGAACATGTTCATAACGAGAATTTTTTTTTTTGAAGTATCCATATGCATACGTTGCAAATTTTCTGATGCTCGGTTTATTAAAATAACTCAATTTGAAGCTTTAAGCGAGTGTTTTCCACTCCCAGACTAAGCATGAAGTAAAATTTCGAGTTTAGAAAAGCCTGAAAATTTGGTTTGGTCGCGTAGCGCGAAGCGCGGAGCGGCCAAACCAAATTTTCAGGCTTTTCTAAACTCGAAATTTTACTTCATGCGCCACCGGTATAAAACACTGATTCAATGTAAAGTTTAGCGGTGTGTTTTAAACTTCGCAATATGTCAGTGTTTGTACCAGTGGCGTATGAAGTAAAATTTCGAGTTTAGAAAAGCCTGAAAATTTGGTTTGGCCGCTCCGCGCTTCGCGCTACGCGACCAAACCAAATTTTCAGGCTTTTCTAAACTCTAAATTTTACTTCATGCTTAGCCTGGGAGTGGAAAACACTCGCTTACAGCTTTAAATTAAATTATTTTAATAAACCAAGCATCGAAAAATGTGCAACGTATGCATATGGATACTTAAAAAAAAAATCTCGTAATGTAAATGTTCGGTGTTACATAAAACTCTATGTATAGTTAGAGGTTGTAATACAGGCAAATCGCTTTACCAAAAAATCGTATTGACGCAATTGTTTAAAACAATTTTCAAATTCTTGGTAATTTGCATGAATTTCTTAAATATTCGTTAACTTGAAAAACGTTGAGGTGTTTTATGAAACTCCAATATTTCCGTTAATTTTCAAAATTTTAATATAAAGTATCAACATGTTTAAGAATTTACGAAAATTTGGGAAATATAGGAAAATGGTCAGAATTTTGAAAATTTAAGAAAAACTTGGAAATTTACGAAAAGCCTTCTAGGTTCAGTAAAACCACCTAAAATCTTGAAAATTCATCGACACTTTCAAAAAACTAAACAAGTGTCTTTCAATCCCAGATTAAGCATGAATTAAAATTTCGAGTTTATAAAAGCCTAAAAATTTGGATTGATCGCGTAGCGAAGCGGAGGGACCAATCCAAATTAGGCTTTTCTAAACTCGAAATTTTACTTCAGCGCCACGCGTATAAAACACTGATTTCATGTACAGTTCAAAATATACGTCGTGTTGACTAATTTTGTAAATGTTTATTTGGAATATGTAAAAGTATAAAAAATTGTTAATTTTGAAATCTATCTGGATACATTTCTATCTCTTTCACGACATAAAACTTGCCTTGGGGGACCCCTAACCCAGGGGTCGCGGGTTCGAGTCCCGCTGGGTGGGGTCATTTTAAAGTACAAAATGATTCCATGGACCCGGATGTGTGTGAATGTGTATGCCACAAACACATTCACACACATCCGGGTCCATGGAATCATTATATCAAATATAGTTAAATACAAAAATATATAAGAATGAAATGGTGGAATGGTCTGAGACCAATATCCAGTACATGTATAGAAAAAAGCCTTTTTTTGATTTTCCAACTACAAAAGATAAACCCAAAACCTTCTCAGACTGTATAAATATAATAAAGGTTAGAGGTATAAAACGGCCTCGTCACTTTCATTGTCTAAAATCAAATTGACAAATGTCATATAATCTGTCAAACTGTAATTAATTCGTGTTATTTATAAAATTCGACATTAGGTTTGTTCGTTTGCACTGCACTAACTTGAACTGAGTTCAAGTTTGTAAGGTCACCAGTTCAAGTTAGTGTTACTTTACATTGACGATTGCAGGTGTCCAATTCATATAACGAACATATTGAGTATAAGAAGTGCAAACAGTGCAGACCAATAATATTATAAAGTATAATGCTAATTCAAAACTATATGAATTCGAAAAAATAAGCTTACGCTTCTTATAGTTTGCACACTTTAATCTTAATATATAAAATTACGACAATGTTTGTATAAAACGCAAACAATACGTCTTAATTAATAAGACCACTTAAGACAATAAGTACCCATTGAAACAAGTACTTCTCGTGCAAGTACACCACCGGATATTGAATTATATAATGTTTACATGTATTCATTGTATAATTCAAAATCCGGCGGTGTATTTACACGGGAAGTAGTTGTTTTATTGGGTATTTATTGTCTTAAATATTCTTATTAATTAAGACGTATTGTTTGCATTTTATACGAACATTGTCGTAATTTTATATAATTTTATTAAGATTGTAGTATTTTCTTGTAACATATTTTTAATAATATCATCTAAGAAAGCTAACTTGACGAGCAAAGTTCGTAATTCAGGGATCTTTTTTTGGTTACATATCCTAAAGCAATCTTTATTGATCTCTCCAAAGCATACGACTCTGTTGACCATAAAATATTACTTCATAAATTAGAGAAAAAGGGATTAGAGAGATAGGATTAAAATGGTTCAACTCCTACCTGGAGGGTAGAAAACAGCAGGTAAAGATAGTAAATAATGGAAAATAAGCAACTTCAAAAGATTCATTCATTAATCTGGGACTTCCACAAGGAAGCCTCACCGCCCCGACTCTGTTTATAATCTTTATTAATGATCTAATGAATGTTATAACCAACAGCAGCGAAAAAATTGTAAATTATGCGGACGATACTAACCTTCTCACATCAGGCAAAACAGCACAGGAGTCGGGAATGAAAGCATTAGAATTGTTAGAAAATGTAAATAGTTGCTTTTGTAAAAATAAATTATCAACAAACAACGACAAAACAAATATAATGATATTTAAAAACAGCCACTAAAATAATGAATTGCCAAATGCTGCTCTTAACTTGGACAATTATATAGTAAGTGAGGTAAAATTCCTACTTCTGAAAATCGACAATCGTCTAACCCGTGAGACGCACATAAATGATTTAAAAAAGCCTCTATCCTCAACAATATACAGTATTCGGGATATAGGAAAATATTTAACTAGGTCAGCTGCCATAACAGTATATTTTTCAAATTTTGTCAGTAGAATGAGATATAGTCTGATATTCTGGAGAAGCAACTCGCATGCAGTAAATATCTTTCTATTGCAGAAGAAAGCCATTAGGGCTGTAATGAAATTGAGTTACAATGAGTCATGTCAGTAGAATGAGATATAGTCTGATATTCTGGGGAAGCAACTCGCATGCAGTAAATATCTTTCTATTGCAGAAGAAAGCCATTAGGGCTGTAATAAAATTGAGTTACAATGAGTCATGTCATTAAGTTACAACTCGCATGCAGTAAATATCTTTCTATTGCAGAAGAAAGCCATTAGGGCTGTAATGAAATTGAGTTACAATGAGTCATGTCAACTCGCATGCAGTAAATATCTTTCTATTGCAGAAGAAAGCCATTAGGGCTGTAATGAAATTGAGTTACAATGAGTCATGTCGAGAGAAATTTAAAGAATTCAATAACCAAACACTATTCGGGTACTATATATATATATGACTCTATTATATTTTACCTAAAACACATACAAGTAAATGATGATAAACATGGTACACACAACACCAGATCAGTAAGCTTTATATATCCCAAGCATAAACTTAAAACCACTGAACAATCAACCCATTATATGGGAATAAAGATATTCAATGCTTTACCGGAATTTCTCAAGAGAAATGTTAGCATACCAAAAATATTCAAAAGTAATCTTTATAATCATTTAATATAATTGGAACCATACAGTCTAAAAGAATTCATCGAATACAAAAAATAGCCAAAAACATCTTCGTTGCATCTGTATTTATGTATATATGTATATTATGTATGTATGTATTTTGTACATTATGTAATGACACTCTGAAATAAAGATATTATTATTATATTATTAAATTACCCTAGGCGCGTAGTAGGCGAAATAAACATTATTAAAAATTAGTTTACATAAAGGACTTCGAGGTTAGGAAAGCTGACAGTCAATATGGGATATGTTGCGTTGGGTAAAAGTTTAAATATTATTTATAGGCAGTTAATGAGGCTAGGTTAGTTAAAACTTGACACTGATCATTTCTTTTTAACCTTCTTAGATCAAAATTTACTTCAAATACATTTCGTATAAAATGACATACCGGGTATTGACTTAGCGGATGCAACATAGGAAATCGCATGTTAATTTTAAAGTGTTGAAATATTGGCTTCCCTATTTAGTTTAGAGATAAAATATATTTCACTTTTTTGTAGAGGAAAAAATTCTAAATTTATGAATATTCACACTTAACACTTTACGTTTCTCTAAGTTAAAATAATTAAGAAGAAGTAATGTGATTTGATATAAATAATGACATACCATGGAATTCATACAACAATTGCGGATATTCCCTGTTCTTTTTTGTAAATTCAATTTAAAGCTTCAAACAAGTGTTTTCCACTCCCAGACTAAGCATGAAGTAACATTTCGAATTTAGAAAAGCCCCGTGAAAATTTGTCGCGGGTCGCGCAGCGACCCGAGACAAATTTTCTGGGCTTTTCTAAACTCGAAATTTTACTTCATGCGCCACGCGTACAAAACAAAAATATTGTCAATTTATGTATATTTGAACCACATTTGAAACTAGTGTTTTATACGCGTGGCGCATGAAGTAAAATTTCGAGTTTAGAAAAGCCCAGAAAATTTATCTCAGGTCGCTGCGCGACCCTCGACAAATTTTCACGGGGCTTTTCTAAACTCGAAATTTTACTTCATGCTTAGTCTGGGAGTGGAAAACATTCGTTTAAAGCTTCAAATTGAACTCTTTTAAAAATCAACGAATGTCAGAAAGTTCACAGCTAAAATAATTAAGAAAAAGTAATGTGATTTTATAAAAATAATGACATACCATGGAATCGATGCAATAATTGCGGATATTCTCTGTTTTTTTTTAAGTTCAATTTAAAGCTCTAAACAAGTGTTTTCCACTCCTAGACTAAGCATGAAGTAAAATTTCGAGTTTAGAAAAGCCCCGTGAAAATTTGTCGAGGGTCGCGCAGCGACCCGAGACAAATTTTCAGGGCTTTTCTAAACTCGAAATTTTACTTCATGCGCCACGCGTACAAAACAAAAATATTGTGAATTTATGTATATTTGAACCACATTTGAAATTAGTGTTTTATACGCGTGGCGCATAAAGTAAAATTTTGAGTTTAGAAAAGCCCAGAAAATTTGTCTCAGGTCGCTGCGCGACCTGAGACAAATTTTCACGGGGCTTCTCTAAACTCGAAATTTTACTTCATGCTTAGTCTGGGAGTGGAAAACATTCGTTTAAAGCTTCAAATTGAACTCTTTTAAAAATCAACGAATGTCAAAAAATTCACAGCTAAAATAATTAAGAAAAAGTAATGTGATTTAATAAAAATAATGACATACCATGGAATTAATGCAATAATTGCGGATATTCTCTGTTTTTTTTTAAAGTTCAATTTAAAGCTCTAAACAAGTGTTCTCCACTCCCAGACTAAGCATGAAGTAAAATTTCGAGTTTAGAAAAGCCCCGTGAAAATTTGTCGAGGGTCGCGCAGCGACCCGAGACAAATTTTCTGGGCTTTTCTAAACTCGAAATTTTACTTCATGCGCCACGCGTACAAAACAAAAATATTGTGAATTTATGTATATTTCAACCACATTTGAAATTAGTGTTTTATACGCGTGGCGCATAAAGTAAAATTTTGAGTTTAGAAAAGCCCAGAAAATTTGTCTCAGGTCGCTGCGCGACCTGAGACAAATTTTCACGGGGTTCTCTAAACTCGAAATTTTACTTCATGCTTAGTCTGGGAGTGGAAAACATTCGTTTAAAGCTTCAAATTGAACTCTTTTAAAAATCAACGAATGTCAGAAAATTCACAGCTAAAATAATTAAGAAAAAGTAATGTGATTTTATAAAAATAATGACATACTATGGAATTAATGCAATAATTGCGGATATTCTCTGTTTTTTTTAAAGTTCAATTTAAAGCTCTAAACAAGTGTTCTCCACTCCCAGACTAAGCATGAAGTAAAATTTCGAGTTTAGAAAAGCCCCGTGAAAATTTGTCGAGGGTCGCGCAGCGACCCGAGACAAATTTTCTGGGGTTTTCTAAACTCGAAATTTTACTTCATGCGCCACGCGTACAAGACAAAAATATTGTGAAATTATGTATATTTAAACCAAACTTGAAATCAGTGTTTTAACCGAGTGGCGCATGAAGTAAAATATCGAGTTTCGAAAAGCCCATAAAATTTGTCTCGGGTCGCTGCGCGACCCTCGACAAATTTTTACGGGGCTTTTCTAAACTCGAAATATT
Organism: Philonthus cognatus; assembly: GCA_932526585.2. Taxonomy (NCBI): domain Eukaryota; kingdom Metazoa; phylum Arthropoda; class Insecta; order Coleoptera; family Staphylinidae; genus Philonthus; species Philonthus cognatus. Next base: position 46,645,198 of record OW052247.1, on the reverse strand, counting down.
ACTTCATGCTTAGTCTGGGAGTAGAAAACACTCGTTTAAAGCTTCAAATTGAACTTTTTCAAAAATCAATGAAGGTCAGAAAATTTACAGCTAAAATAAGTAAGAAAAAGTAATGTAATTTTATAAAAATAATGACATACCATGGAATTGATGCAACAATTGCAGGTATTCCCTGTTTTTTTTTTTAAGTTAAATTTAAAGCTTTAAACAAGTGTTCTCTACTCCCAGACTAAGCATGAAGTAAAATTTCGAGTTTAGAAAAGCCCCGTGAAAATTTGTCGAGGGTCGCGCAGCGACCCGAGACAAATTTTCTGGGCTTTTCTAAACTCGAAATTTTACTTCATGCGCCACGCGTAGTAAACAAAAATATTGTGAATTTATGTATATTTAAACCACACTTGAAATCAGTGTTTTATACGCGTAGCGCATGAAGTAAAATTTCGAGTTTAGAAAAGCCCAGAAAATTTGCCTCGGGTCGCTGAGCGACCCTCGACAAATTTTCACGGGGCTTTTCTAAACTCGAAATTTTACTTCATGCTTAGTCTGGGAGTGGAAAACATTCGTTTATAGCTTAAAATTGAACTCTTTTAAAAATCAACGAATGTCAGAAAGTTTACAGCTAAAATAATTAAGAAGAAGTAATGAGATTCTATAAAAATAATGACATACCATGGAATTAATACAACAATTGCGGATGTCAAAATAGCCTGTAGTCTGCGTAATACCACTTTAATAGGAGGATTTTTTCTTGTAAGTGTAAATCATTTAGAAAACATTTACTTTAATCAAGTGACTGCGATATCTTTTGCCATTTCAACATCCGCAATTGTTTTTTCAATTCCATGGCATCATCAAATCACATTACTTTTCTTAAATTATTTTAACTTAGAGAAACGTGAAGTGATAACCGTTAACACGAATGAATTCAGAATTTTTCCCCCTATAAAAATGGTAAATGCATTTTGTTTCTAAAATAAATAGGGCAGCCAAAATTTTAAAATTTTAAAATTTATATGGGATTTCCTATGTTGGGCCGCCAAGTCAACACCCGGTATTAACATTTTACTTAAAGACCATTTTAAACTAAATAATCCTCATATTTCATGTCAAACAAAACAATTTATGTCAAAAATAACATTTGCCTACCTGATTGATTGTTATTTTAAATAGAACACCCTATATATTATTCATTTTTTGGATTCCTCGTTTAAATTGCAACATATTTTAGACTAATAAAAAAATATACGGGTCTGCCAGGTAAAATTTATACAACAAAATTTCTAACAAGTTACAATGTTTGATAAAACCACGTAACGTTTCCATCAAACATTTAAATATATATGACGGAAACACGTTACCCGTATGGCTCGTATACAAACATATTACTTGATTAAAGTAATCATTTATTTTTTTCAGTGTATGTATAATTGAAAGAAAAAACTCCCTGTATATTTGTTATAAAGTATATTAAAAATGCACCACTCCATCCATGCTAGATTTTATCCGTCAGTATAAATTAATACATATTATTGTTTATGCTGGCAGAGATGCACACGTACATGAGGGAATATGCTGAACGTGGGGGGGCGAATGGATCCCTCTCCGAGCGTCACAATATTGTGTCAGGTTGCCGTTTGTCGGCTGGTGCTTTCATTCGTGTGTATCCCTTTCGCTGTAGCGTCCTTTCGCCCTCCGCAGCACACGTAGAGCCAGATAAATGACATTTGGCATTACACAGGATCACAAACAATAATAGGAGGTGAAACATGACCTATATATTTCTCCAGATGTATCCGTTATTATACGGTACATAATAGGGGAACTAGTAAGTAATTTATGTTTGGGTATCATTGGATACTTGCCCCGGATATTCGGTTCCAGAGCTTATACCAATATCTATACAAAAAGCCATAACCGTATTTTTCAAACACGATATTTATAACATGATAGATCTTTGTCTTTCTGTTTAATTTTGGAGTTCCAGCCTTAGATTCACAAAAAAAAATTCTTCTTTGTATTAGACAAAAGCTTAGCCAATTACATATACAGAGAGTCCACAAAGAGTAGGGGGTATTTATTAATAGAAGAAAAAAAAGGATGTCAGAAAAAATAAAGTTTGATAATAATTTTTAGACAAAGTTGTGGAAAATGAAGTGCCAAAGATTACGTTGTCGAAATGCTGACCGAAAACGGAAATTAGATGCTACGCGTCTACACATCTCTCTGAACACTGCGGCCATTGCGGTGCGGATGTTATCCTTCATTTGCAGTACAGTTCGTGGTTTATTTTAAAAAATACTGTCTTTAAGGTATCCCTATGGGAAATAATCACAGGGTGTAAGATCGGGGCTTCTCGGAGGCCAGTTAATAGTGCCTCGACGAGAGATCACATTTTCCGGGAAAAGTACATTGACAACCACAATTGATTGGTTTGAGGTGTGGCAAGAAAAGTTCATTGACAACCTCAATTGATTGGTTTTAGGTGTCTCAAGTTGAACCATCTTGCTGAAACCATCTTTCCATATTATAACCTTCAAACACCTGCAGTTGTGGAACCAAAAAGTTCTTTAACATGTCGCAATACCGTTCACAGTTTACAGTAAGAGCCCTTGCCGATCTTAAAAAAATACCCTCAAGACAAAATTTATAAAAACAAACCACGAAGTGTACTGCAATTGAAGGAAAACATCCGCACCGAAGTGGCCGCAGTTTCCAGAGAGATGTGTAGACGCGTAGCGGCTAATTTCCGTTTTCGATTACCGGAGTGCCAGCAGCGTGAGGGTCAACATTTGGACAACGTAATCTTTGACAATTAATTTCCCAAACTTTGTCTACAAATTAATATAAAACTGTATTTTTTCTGACTTTTATTTTATTTTTTATTGAATTTACAGGTGAACTTATTTAAGAAATCTGGTGAAAACATAACTCCAAAATATTACGAAGGATAGTTTGTAATTATGTCATACAATTCTACGAGCCGTCACTGATTCGTGATTCTTAGCTAAGTAAAAACTTTCTAAAACATGAAATTTGTTTGCTGTATTGCTCCGAGTATTTTTTTATTAGCATTTTATGACATAATCACTAACTATCCTTCGTAATATTTTGGAGTTATATTATCACCAGATTTTTTAAATACATTGTGTTCACAAAGGGTAGGCCTTTGTGAACACAATGTATTTAAAAAATCTGGTGAAAATATAACTCCAAAATATTACGAAGGATAGTTAGTGATTATGTCATAAAATGCTAATAAAAAAATACTCAGAGAAATACAGCAAACAAATTACATTTTTTAGAAAGTTTTTACTTAGCTAAGAATCACGAATCAGTGACGGCTCGTGATAATTTTCGTTCATAGGGCTGCAGACATAAACAAGGAATCTTTCTTTCAAGTAAACCTACATATCTCGATGCATATGCATTGTAAGGCATTCGTTGTATTTTTAATGAGTTCAATTTAAAGCTCCTAACGAGTATTTCCAAACCTTGATTAGGCATGAAGTACAATTTCGAGTTTAGAAAAGCCTGAATATTTGGTTTGGTCTCATAGCGAAGCGAAGCGATTAAACCATATTTTCAGGCTTTTCTAAACTCGATATTTTACTTCATGCGCCAGGCATATAAAACACTGGATTATTGTGAAATTCAATATATTCTTGTTTAGCAGTAAATTCTTAACCTTGATTTAGCAGTTGATTTTTAATATTCACTGAGCAATCTATGTTTAATTTCACAATATTTTTGTGTTTTATACGCATGGGGCATGAAGTAACATTTCTAGCTTAGAAAAGCCTGAAAATTTTACTTCATGCTCAATCAAGAAGCTTTTTAAAAAGCAATAAATACCGGATTTTTTATGTATGTACACTTAAAATAAAAATTCCTTATATTATACAGGGTATTTTTTAAAAGTGGTATAATTCCAATTTCCACATCTAGTAAATAGTTTATTTACTTACAGAAAAAAATGCATATATGTTGATTTTGTGTAAGCTCAAAGGAAAATGTTAGTTGAATAGAATACGCATTCAGTAGATTTGGCAAATAGTCATCGGATTAATCTATTACTACAGGGAATTTTTCTTTAGGGTATACATAGAAGGAATTTTTTGAGGTATACATATGCATACGCATAATCAGAGAGTTCAATGTGAAGCTTAAAATGAGTGTGATCCACTCCCAGACTAAGCATGAAGTAAAATTTCGAGTTTAGAAAAGCCTGAAAATTTGGTTTGGTCGCGTAGCGCGAAGCGCGGAGCGGCCAAACCAAATTTTCAGGCTTTTCTAAACTCGAAATTTTACTTCATGCGCCACGCGAGTTAAACACTAAAAACACTGAAATATTATGAACGAGTAAATTTCGCTGAAATCAGTGTCTTATACGCGTGGCGCATGAAGTAAAATTTCGAGTTTAGAAAAGCCTGAAAATTTGGTTTGGCCGCTCCGCGCTTCGCGCTACGCGACCAAACCAAATTTTCAGGCTTTTCTAAACTCGAAATTTTACTTCATGCTTAGTCTGGGAGTGGAAAACACTCGTTTGTAGCTTCAAATTGAACTCTTTGAAAAAAAGCGTATGCATATGTATACCTCATAGAAAATTCCTTGTATGTATACTTAAAAGAAAAATTCCCTGTATTACCAAACCAAATTTTCTGGCTTTTCTAAACTCGCATTTTACTTCATGCTTAATTAAGGAGTCGAAACACTCGTACGAAACATCTAATTGGACGCTTTTAAAAAAAACAATAAATACCTGATTTTTCTTATGTATGTACACTTGAAATAAAAATTCCTTATATTATACAGGGTCTTTTTTAAATATGGAATATAAGCACTTCAGCCTAACTAGTTCGAAATATTAAAAAATCCTCGGACAGGTCGATTTTTGTACTTAAAATCATTATAACATTTTTTTAAATAGAATAAGTTTTTGTTTTATATTACAACTTTTGTAGAGCTATTAATTGTCTTTGCAATCATGTATTTTTTGTGCGAATATGTTTATTATTTCATATAAAAAACGAATTTTTAATAGAAAATCTTAATTTAGTTTATTTACAAAAAATCTCGATTGTGTTGATTTTGATTAAACTTTTAGTTGCTAGACAACTTTTTTAAATAAATGTCAATTTAATGTATTTTATTTTAGGTACGTGTGTATTTCTTAACTGATTGGTTTGTAATAATGGAGAGATTGACCTAAAAAGAGAACAAAAATCGACCTGTCCGAGGATTTTTTATATTTCGAGACTCCTCGGTGAAGCGCTTATATTCCATATTTTAAAAACACTGTATATAATTTAAATAGGTAGTTAAATTTAACACTACTTTTAAATGTTTAACAGATTGGTTATGTTTTTTTATATTTTAAATGTAGGACGCCCCAAAGTTTTTTTGACAAGTTTCTTTGTGCAGTGTCAAGCTATAATTTTTTTTTTACCGTTTGGTTATCATTTATAACCATTTTTGCTGTAGAAATCTATCTCCAACAGAAATTGATTATTAAAATCAATTCTGGTACTGGAGAATTTCGTTTCTTTGGCTAAAAATTGAGTGTAAGTGTTGTTAATTCTAATTTTATCAGTTATTGGCGTTGCAAAAGATATTGTTTTAAACTAATTTTGAACTTAGTAATGTCAGTAATTTTTTTTATTGATAACGGTAAGTTATTGTAACATTTGACGCCTAGTAATACATAAAATAGAGCATAATAATAATTCAAACATTCAGCTAAAAAAATTAAAACAAATTCACGGCCACCACACACGTAGGCGTAGTAATTTAGTAATTCAATCAATCGAATAAAACTGATGACTTAAAAAATAGTATTTTTGCTATTTTTTAAGACATCAGTTTTATTCGATTGAATTACTAAATTACTACGCCTACGTGTGTGGTGGCCGTGAATTTGTTTTGATTTTTTTAGCTGAATGTTTGAATTATTATTATGCTCTATTTTATGTATTACTAGGCATCGATTATGGTTGATTTTATTTCTCATTGTAAATTCTGGGATTAATTTATATAAATCTTTAGTTGGGGTAGGTCTGTTAAGGTATTAAACTATGTTTAAAAATTTATTTTGCTGTCATTGTAATGTGTTAATATTTTGTTCACTTCCGCCCCATTTGCTACAGAGATAATTTATGTTAGATGTGAATAGTGTATTATATAAAAGGTGTTTACAATGCATTGATATTAATTTACCGACTCTATACAAATAATAATAAATTATAGAGCATTTCGATATTTTACGGATATTTACTGATTGTTTATTTCTACAAAAAAAAAACGATTACGAAAAGAAAATAGATTACTCAAAGAAAATGAACTAGAACACGTCGAAACTATGTATCTTTCAATTGATAATTACAAATTTTCTATAGTATTTATAAAACACCATAGCATTCATGCATCACACTTAATAGGCACCCCTCGTCGAATCAATTCCATGCCTACACGAAGGGCGCACAAAAAAACCAGCCCAAAATGGGCGGAATCTATTACTCCGGCTCGTGAGGAAAAACTTTAATCGTCCCCAATTTCGCGAAGGTGAAGGTTAGGGAGGTTAGCCCTTCCCGCTTTCAACTCGACCCTAATACCGATATTTCGGAATTACTCGCTCCCCGAAACTTCCAAACGTCATTCAAGAAGTTGAGACTTGAATAAACACGGAGTTATAAAACAAGTTCCCTTCGATTGGGCGGGCGGAGGAATCTGTCTCTCATTCGCGCCCTTTTCTACCGGGTGCGCCCTTTCATCGCGCCAAGGGAGTTACGGGATCGAGAAGTCTTATGCTTCCAATTTTGTGTACAAGGCGTTTTGGAAATAATTGTGTCAAGCGCGTGCGAGACTCCGGAGGCTGAGGGAGTTTAATTTGTTTGTTCAATTATTTGATTGTGTTTGATGTTTGAGAGTGAATTCGTATTTACGGATATTCGGGATATAATGGATAAGTTTGAAGACTTTGGAACATTGGATTTGTATCACCGAAAGATGTATTCTTAATTTTACAAAGAAAGTTCATCGTTTGGTAGATGACTATTTGATTTGTGTGTTTTCAATTTAACTCTTCATCCAAGAAAGTAATTTCTATATGACATACGATATATTTAGTTACAATAGAAATTTTAATTAACATTAATTTACCTCTGGATTTACATTTAACGTGTGTTAACCTCCTATCACTAAAATATACTGTTATTCCTTACTTCACTTTTTATTTGTATCGTTAGATGTACATTTCGAAACGCAAGGTGCTCATTATCAATGACAAACTTTGTTGTTGATTATTATTATTATCAATAACAAACTTTGTTATTGATAATGAACACCTTGTATCTCTAAATGTACATCTAACGATAGAAATAAAAAGTGAAGTAAGGAATAACAGTATTTTTTAGTGTAATAATCACTTTACGTAAACTCAAAAACAGTTATTAAGGTTCTAAGTTGAGGCCCCTAATAATAAGTAATAAGAAATATTAATTTTTTTTTTGTTTGTTTTGGCATAGGTTCTAACCGTTCAGCCACTAACGATGATTGTATTAATTAATTTAACATATATTTGGACGTCACGACACATTCATACCACACCCAGGGACACGACGAGAAATTATTTTTAAATAATGTCTCCCCGTGCACGGGAATCGAACCCGAGTTTGTGGCTCGCCGAGCGATACAGCCCGACGACGTTACCGCTCGGCCACCACCTGCCCGAACGTATTAATTTATTCAAAATAAAATATAATAACACAACAAATGCAATGTATTCTTTTAAAACCACTTTAGCTATTCTATTACTTCCGTAACAAAAATGATAAGAGAAGATCCTTTACGGAATTGCAATGCTGATTTTTAATCGTCAACATGTAAATGCACGGGTTTTCAACACAAAGTGAACAAATGGACTATAAAATCATGTCCAAGAATACGCTGTAAAGACAACGTGGAGTGGAACAATTTTGTAGAAAATTCACTTCATTCGTTAAATTATCGCACCAAATACCATTCGTGGCCGTAATTTGTGAAGGATAAATTATATTTTGTTTACTCTTTATTACTTCACAAATTTCTCGAATGAATTGCGGTTAGGCAAAACGATTATCCAAAACTACAGCTCTTAAGAAGACGAAGACAATATTAGAAGATTAAAAAAGTTCATCTTCTTCAATTGCTTTTAACTTTAAACAAATCTTGCACAACATGTTTTCAGCGACGATTTCAGCGATTTTTACGTTAGTTTCGCTTTTACTTGCTCAAGATCAGAGGTCTAATCTATTTTGGAAGCGAGATAAATAGTGAAAATTCGCACTATTTCCTCTTTAACATTATATATATATATATATATATATATATAGTGGAATTCGGAAGAGATGTCCTATGACTCATTGATGTGGAATGTGTGGTTTAAATTTTTTAGAGAGTATGTCGACAGTTGTACCTGCAACGATTTTTCTTAGTTGTGTCAAATTTTGACGTTACATGACAATGTCATACTGTTTAGGTCGCGAGTATATTAGTGTTCTTTCTTTTAGAAAGGCTTTAAATCATAATTTCTTGTGATTTTTTTCTTTTGAGTATACATATCCCAATTACGTGTTGTAGATTTTAAAATATTCGTTATTTTCTTAAAAAAGTTAAATTTGAAGTTTAAACGAGTGTTTTCCACTCCCAGGTTAAGCATGAAGTAAAATTTCGAGTTTAGAAAAGCCTGAAAATTTGGTTTGGTCGCGTAGCGCGAAGCGCGGAGCGACCAAACCAAATTTTCAGGCTTTTCTAAACTCGAAATTTTACTTCATGCGCCACGCGTATAAGACACTGATTTCAAACAAAGTTTACTCATTCGCAATATTTCAGTGCTTTCAGTGTTTAATACGCGTGGCGCATGAAGTAAAATTTTGAGTTTAGAAAATCCCGAAAATTTGGTTTGACCGCTCCGCGCTTCGAGCTACGCGACCAAACCAAATTTTCAGCCGAGTGTTTTTCAACTCCCAGGTTAAGTATGAAGTAAAATTTCGAGTTTAGAAAAGCCTGAAAATTTGGTTTGGTCGCGTAGCGCGAAGCGCGGAGCGACCAAACCAAATTTTCTGGTTTTTCTAAACTCGAAATTTTACTTCATGCGCCACGCGTAAAAGACACTGATTTTAAGCGAAGTTTCCTTGTTCACAATATTTCAGTGTTTTCAGTGTTTAGTACGGGTGGCGCATGAAGTAAAATTTCGAGTTTAGAAAAGCCTGAAAATTTGTTTTGGCCGCTCCGCGCTTCGCGCTACGCGACTAAATCAAATTTTCAGGCTTTTCTAAACTCGAAATTTTACTTCATGCTTAGTCTGGGAGTGGAAAACACCCATTTTATGCTATAAATTTAACTTTAAATAATGCGTATGCATATGTATACCTAATAGAAAATTCTCTGTACAATTACTTAAAAGAAAAATTGCCTGTATTAACAGATTAATCCGATGACCATTTGCCAAATCTACTGAATGCGCATTCGAATAGACTAACATTTTCGTTTGAGTTTACATAAAATCAACATAAATGCATTATATTTTCTGTAAATACCTAAACTTTTAAGTAGATATAGAAATTGGAATTATACGACCCTAGCTCGCATTTAAAATAATTGCGCACATTAATTAAAATGATTTGTGTCTGGGTTTTTGCAAATTTAGTTTTACGAAGACATTGTCAAAAAGTGACGTTTAACCTTCAAATTTTAAAGCTCCACCTAAAAACCATAGCAGACATATTATGAAGTTTTCTGTCTCTTTTCACACAGGTAATCTGATGACATCAAACTATTTTCGAATTTATTGTTTACTTGGAGGAAAGCCTAAAAATAAGGTTAGGTACGATTTACGAGAGGTGTCCCATGGTTTCCTTGATTTGTAGTGCTTTCTGCATCAAGGTGCAGATAGCACTACAAATCAAGGAAACCATGGAACACCTCTCGTGAATCGTACCTTAACTTTATTTTTGGGCTTTTCTCTAAGTAAACAATAAATTCGTTCCGGAAATTTACTATTGATTCCATAGTTCTACAAAAAAATCACTTGTATTGACAATAAAAACTAACCCAACAGCAATTGCTTCGCCTGTCAAACTAGCAACAATTATCATTTATTCCTGAGCTATCTTAGTTGTGTATAACTTACTTACATTACTTCAAGCCCACCCCTTAGTGTGAGGCCCGGGGCATTTGCCTCTCATTTTTTAGATTAAACCCCCTTAATTGATTATTCCTTCGCGTTAAATTAAACTGTGCGTGTTTTGTGAAACCATGCACTTATATATGCTTCTAGTAATTATTCAAATTGGTCATTTAATGTTGACCCAGACCGATCGTTATTAGAGTGTGTGTAATTTAGTTGGCCGACGCGTACACACAACACAGAAAATCGCTCAAGTTACAACGTATTTTAGGTAGGTAGGCAGCCGGATAACAGTTAATGATATGTGGGACAGTGTTTCGTGAAAGACCAATTATTTCTATATTTGCACACACTCGGTTTAAATTTCACCTAGCTTAATTATAACTTTAGTTATAATCCGCCGACTATATTGCATGAGCGCCCTCAACGAATTCCGCGTTTAATCTCCGGATTGTTGGATTAATTTATCAATTTCGTTGGATGTATGGAATTAGATGTTTGTTTAGGATTGCAGAGTGTACATTTTAAGTGATAATTGGATTTGTTTATTTACAAAATTGTTTTACGTTTCGTTTATTTCTCATTTACTTGCTACATCAATAAAAAAAATCTACACATATCAAGAATATGAATTTGTGCTCAGTACTCATTCAACAGATAACTATATACGTGTTTCAGGCTTTAACACCATCATCAGTATAGTCCCGAAATGGGCATTAAATGGCGTTTACGCTTTCGAACATTTGTAAAAATTGTAAACTTTATTATTTAGTATTTTCAATATTTAACACTAATTTAATATTAAGTAGGTTCTTTTATTCTGGGTGAGGTTAAAATAACTTGATGTTTTTATATAACGAATATCAATTCTATTTTCTTAACTGAGAAACTTGTGAATATTACAATATAATATATTTAGAAAGTTTAACTAGCTTGCTTAACGAAGTTTATTGAATTTAATCGGAGTAAGTAATATTTTTACTGTCTTGCGTTCGAGAGTCAAATCAGAAGTGCCCGAAATAAAATCTAATAGTAATGAATAATGGTTCTTCGTTAAGCAAACAATGCGTAAGGAGGACCACGCATAGGCCGGGGTGAACTTTATCATCTTTAGCGGAATTTTTCCATTAAGTATAAATTCTAATTAACTATTTATTCTTTCCAGGCTTATCTGTGCTCTAGCATTAGCAAATGCATTCTGATAATAACATTTAGCAATGAATAATATTTAAGTAAAAATAAACAACAAACATCAATAAGTGAAACAAACATAAATAACTTTAAATATGATTATCAAAAATGCACGATACTAAAGTATTAAATTATATAAATGAAATAAATATACAGATGGGTACATTACAAAATCTACACATTTATTCATACCTACCTATCAACTAGTTATACAAACATTTTGAACTGAGTTCTCGAAACGGTAAGTCTTAGTTAACGTAGTATTGAACATTATATTTTAAATTTCGGTTCAGAGATGATGACTAATGACGGGAACAGTTATTCAAAGACTTTAAAGTAGGCTGTAGGTAAAACTGATTTTTTGTTTCCAAAAATTAATCAGACAACATTTGGTTGCAACAAGACAGTGCAACATGCTATACAGCGCGCCTGACCATCAATTTATTGCAGAATCAATTTAGTGACAACTTTATTTCCTGAAGTGGTCATGTTAACTGGCCCCCTCGTTCGTACTTAAGTCGCACGAACGAGGGGGCCAGTTAACATGACCACTTCTGGAAATAAAGTTGTTACTAAATTGATTTTCCAATAAATTGATGGTTAGGCGCGCTGTATGGCATGTTGCACCGTCTTGTTGCAACCAAATGTTGTCTGATTAATTTTTGGAAACAAAAAATCAGTTTTACCTACAGCCTCTCGATTACTTTTTATGGGGCTATGTTAAGTCATTAGTTTATGCCAACAAACTAGCAACTCTTGAAGCATTGGAAGCCAATATTTAAGCCACCATTGACGCCATACGGTCAGATTTATTAGAAAATGTAGTGAGATATTGGACTGATCGAATGGACCATGTAACTCGTAGCCGCGGCGGACATATGCCGGAAATCATATTTAAAAAATAAATGCCATGAAATTCTCTACCAGATTAAAATAATAATTAATAATTCCAACAATACTTCTGTCTTATATTATTATTTAAAGTTCTCAAGCTCTTAAAAAAACACCCTTTACATCATTAATAGAAATTTCAAACTAACAGGATTTTTTCAATTGTCGGTACTTCGATATATCTGTGGATCAAAACAGGTTCAACGCATTTGAATCCTGTTTATTACAGTAGTAAATACAAGAAATTTTTCTTTTCACAAGAATATTCAGACATTCATAAATTAGCTAACATCGTTCAATTTAAAGCTTTTACCGCGAGTTTCCACTCCTTGATTAAGCATGAAGTAACATTTTGAGTTTAGAAAAGCTTGAAAATTTGGAATGGTCGCGTAGCTAAGCGAAGCGACCAATCCAAATTTTCAAGCTTTTTTAGACTGCAAATTTTACGTTATGCGCCACGTGTATAAAACATTGATTTAGAATAAAATCAAAAATATACTGCTTAAGGTTGATTTCACGTTAATATATTTTACATACGTTTATACAGGGTGTCCTAAAAGTAACTAATATCTAAAATATTTATTAAAACACATTTTATATTTGATAACTGATAATATTTTTATTGATTTGAAAAGTAGAGACATAGAGGTTATGTGTGATACAAAGCATCTGACAAATGACCGCCTCTGCAGTTGGAGCACATATTCACTTTTTGAATAACATTTTTCACAACATTTTTACATAATTGCTGCGAAATATTCGCAATATTGTGTCGAATTTCATCTTTAAGGTCCTTAGTTGTTTGTGGTTTATTGGTATATACTCTATCCTTAAGATAACCCCTCAGAAAGAAGTCTAACGGTGTCAAGTCACATGACCTTGGTGGCCACATCTAATACGCGCTTAGAGATAACACGGCCATTACATGTTTCTTGGGACAACTGCACGGCTTCATTGGTATGTTGCACCGTCTTGTTGAAACCATATTTCTTCAACATCCATCCCATTAATTTCAGGCAATAAAAAGTTTAAAATCACGTCACGATACCGCATTCCATTGACAATAACCGCATTTTTATTTTCATTTTCGAAAAGTAAAGTCCAATCACTCCCTTAGACCAAAATCTACACCAAACTGTGAGTTGTCGATGATGTATAGGAAGTTCTTCAATCACTTTTGGATTTTCGGATTTACAAATTCGGCAGTTTTGTTTATTAACATAGGTAAGATGAAAATGCGCCTCATCACTAAAGATGATTTTTTTCGAAAACTCAGCATCAGATTGTTGTCTTTCCAAGACCCAATAAGCCAATACCCGATGACTTACATGATCTTGTGGTTTCAATTCCTTTGTTAGTTAAACTTTGTAAGCAAACAATTTTAAATCTTTTGTCAAAATTCGTCGAAGGGAGCTCCTGGAAATGCATAATTGTTGGCTGCGACGACGAATTGATGTTGAAGGATTTTCCTCGACACTTTCACAAACACTGGCTATGATTTCATTTGAACAAGCCATACAAGGACGGCCACTGATTTTTTTTGTTTTTAAATGAACCGGTTGACTAAACTTTATTGATTAAATTCACCACCGTGTTACCAGAATAAGCATTATGATGACCGAACAAAGTACGGCATTTTCGAACGATTTCACCAAAATTCTCACCATGTTTGAAGCGAATTTTTACAATATCTACCTGTTGTTCGATGCTGTACTTTTCCATAACTTAACCATAAATGTTTAATAATGACAGTATATAAGTATATTTACGCTAGTTATACCGAGAAAAAATAGGCGGCAAATTTAAAACGACAGTTACTTTTGGGACAACCTTTAGTAAATATACAGTCGACGCAACCCAAATGTGAACGCCCTTTGGTTGTCATGGTATTTGTTACTGAAATTCATTGCTGTAATTCTGGCTTTGGCCAGTGGTATTACAAAGAGAAGGGAGAACGTCTAGTACAGTCGGCGCAACCCAAATCTGAACGCCAAAATTTAATGGTATAATTTATACTTTGCATCATAGTCGTTCGTCGCAATTAAATTTGACAGCTGTCAAAAATGATTGTCAATATTCAATTGACAATCATTTTTGACAGCTGTCAAACTTAATTGCGACGAACGACTATGATGCAAAGTATAAATTATACCATTAAATTTTGGCGTTCAGATTTGGGTTGCGCCGACTGTACTAGACGTGTTTAAATAAAATCCATCTTTGGCATAATTAGCCTTCAAAACAAACGAATAAATTCAATAGTGTGTGTAAGGAACACATTCATTATCTGGCTTTTGATTTGATTCTGATTTCTGAAATATTTCATTTTGAATTCTCTTTTTTTTTAAATCTGTTTGATTTTTAACGGCCGATGAAGTTAAAACATGTTTTCGACTATGGGTTCCTTTACAGTCGAAAACATGTTTTAACTTCCTCAGCTCATAAAAATCAAACAGACAGATTTTCAACAAAAAAAAAATTGTTGATAAAGTTAAAGAAACTTGAAGTAAATGTTAATGCAAATCTATACAATGCAACTTCGAATAAGGTGCATCAAAGAATAAGACGAAACCGTCTGAGAAAATTTACGCGTGCGGTCATTTTCCTATACGATTATTGTAGGAACCATGTTGCTAATGTCGTAAAAGAAAATCTTCTCTATAGTCCGTATCTTTTGCTTGGCGATGTTCATATTTTTGGACCGATGAAAAGGGCGTTTAAAAATTTGCTTTTGGAGTCTGACGAAAAAAATCAGATAACTGTGAAACACTTTATTAATCAGCAGCTACAAAAATTCAATGAGCAAGGTATACGTCGGTAAGCATAACAATAGAATTGTTGTCTTAACTGTGGCGGTATTTATTTGTAATTAAATTGTTAATTATTTTTTTATACCCGCACAATCCTACTTCGCCTGTGTAAAAATTTGCCACTGGCTCAAATATTACCAGTCACTGTATAATTAATATTTTGAGTAGTTTTAAAACTAGATAAAGTATACATTTTCCAGTGTTGAGTAATACAAAACTTATCTTTACGTTAACCAAAAATGCATTAAATTCTTATACTTGCATGTTAAACTGTAAGGTTTTACTAATTGATTCATGTTACTCTTTAATCCTTTAGGCCCTGACGATGGCATTTCCTACCACTAAAATTTGCTAAACATAGTGGGAATTTTTCTTTTAAATATATACCTAAATGTATGCATGAGCTGTAAATTTTCCGATAATCGATTGTTTTTTAAAATAGTTTAATTTGAAATCTAAAACGAGTATTTTCTACTCCCAGATTAAGCATGAAGTAAAATTTCGATTTTAGAAAAGCCTGAAATTTTACTTCATGCGCCACGCGTATAAAACACTGATTTTAGGTAAAGTTTAAAATATTCTACTAAAGCAGCATGCTAAAAACGTGTATTCTGAACATCACTTCTCATCAGTGTTTAGTACGCGTGACGTATGAAGTAAAATTTCGAGTTTAGAAAAGCCTGAAAATTTGGTTTGGTCGCTCCGCGCTTCGCGCTACGCGACCAAACCAAATTTTCAGGATTTTCTAAACTCGAAATTTTACTTCATGCTTAATCTGGGAGTGGAAAACACTGGTTTAAAAGTTCAATTAGACATATTTGTAAAAACAACAAATATCTGAAGTTTTACAGCGTATACAGTATATTGAGATAAGTATACTTAAAAGAAAAACCCTTTGTATATCTGAGATAGTAATAAATAATATGCAGTGTAGAAAACATTTTTTTGGGCACCAGAAAAATTCCAGGGCTTAAAGGGTTAATAAGGTTATTACTTTTAAATAAATGTATTGTACATTTACCTTAGTAAAAATACAGTGAAGAAAGGAATTACTATAATAATTAACACTAAAACACTTCACGTAACTAAAAGAAGAATATTGAAAATGTATTTTGCATACAAAAATAAAACCAATTTCGCAACAGAATGTTTTTGCTATCGGTTCGTCCATTTTATACAAAAATATTTAATCCGGGAGCATTCGAGCGTGAGTTAAAGTAGGATTTGGGCGGGCAGATAACATGGGTCCTACTGCTAGTCGTGTAAATCTGCAAAACCGTCGGCGTTGGGATAGTCCCGGGATAAATTGCAATGTCCTGCTCCAGCTTTGGGACAATGTATTTATATTAGATGCAACCGATAACGCAATGGGCGTGCACCACACACACGAAAACATAGTTATACACAAATATAGGCACAGATAGTCACAAACACAAACATAGCCTCATATATTTACAGAAATGAACAGGCACAAATACTGACACACACAGCCATGGCATACACAAATACAGTGATATTCACAGCCACAGATGTATAGATACAATACAGGCACACATTGTCACAGAAATGTACAAATACAGATATATATATATATATATATATATATATATATATATATATATATATATATATATATATATATATATATACAGGCATAGAAACACACAAAAACCGACACATACACAGATACAGCCAAATGCCTTGCAGCCACAGACATACACAGATACATGATGGATGAATACGTATATAAATTCACATATACACAGTTAGAGATGTACACACGCAAATAACCACATGTGTAAGTGCAAATTCATACACACATACAGATAAATCTATGCATAGAACTGTATTATAGCCTGGTTTTGCGCACGAATAATATGTTATTAAATGCACGTTGCGCCACTGACATTATCTCGATATTGCCATGTGGACGCGCTTAACAAAATGCCACCTATTAGCGTTTCGAATGTTATTATTGACGGATTAATAGTTTAAATATTGGCCAGTTGTTCCGGATCAGATATGCTACAATTATTTGTAATCCTGAATTTTGTAAAATAGAACAATGAACAATAATATAGTCGTATTTTAAAAGAATCAAATTTAAATAATGCAATCTAATTTTAGTCGTTTGGACGATTAGAACAAGTTTCAGAATTAAATGTGTACATTCATCTATAATTGAATTAAAATTACACTGAAATAATGAAGGTATAGTAAGTTTTAAGATGCAATTACTGCATTTTTATTTAATTAAAATGATTAAATTAAAATGCAGTCATTGCCTTTTAAAACTTACTCAGACTCGACTCAGACTCGACTCAGACTCGACTCAGACTCGACTCAGACTCGACTCAGACTCGACTCAGACTCGACTCAGACTCGACTCAGACTCGACTCAGACTCGACTCAGACTCGACTCAGACTCGACTCAGACTCGACTCAGACTCGACTCAGACTCGACTCAGACTCGACTCAGACTCGACTCAGACTCGACTCAGACTCGACTCAGACTCGACTCAGACTCGACTCAGACTCGACTCAGACTCGACTCAGACTCGACTCAGACTCGACTCAGACTCGACTCAGACTCGACTCAGACTCGACTCAGACTCGACTCAGACTCGACTCAGACTCGACTCAGACTCGACTCAGACTCGACTCAGACTCGACTCAGACTCGACTCAGACTCGACTCAGACTCGACTCAGACTCGACTCAGACTCGACTCAGACTCGACTCAGACTCGACTCAGACTCGACTCAGACTCGACTCAGACTCGACTCAGACTCGACTCAGACTCGACTCAGACTCGACTCAGACTCGACTCAGACTCGACTCAGACTCGACTCAGACTCGACTCAGACTCGACTCAGACTCGACTCAGACTCGACTCAGACTCGACTCAGACTCGACTCAGACTCGACTCAGACTCGACTCAGACTCGACTCAGACTCGACTCAGACTCGACTCAGACTCGACTCAGACTCGACTCAAACTCGACTCAGACTCGACTCAGACTCGACTCAGACTCGACTCAGACTCGACTCAGACTCGACTCAGACTCGACTCAGACTCGACTCAGACTCGACTCAGACTCGACTCAGACTCGACTCAGACTCGACTCAGACTCGACTCAGACTCGACTCAGACTCGACTCAGACTCGACTCAGACTCGACTCAGACTCGACTCAGACTCGACTCAGACTCGACTCAGACTCGACTCAGACTCGACTCAGACTCGACTCAGACTCGACTCAGACTCGACTCAGACTCGACTCAGACTCGACTCAGACTCGACTCAGACTCGACTCAGACTCGACTCAGACTCGACTCAGACTCGACTCAGACTCGACTCAGACTCGACTCAGACTCGACTCAGACTCGACTCAGACTCGACTCAGACTCGACTCAGACTCGACTCAGACTCGACTCAGACTCGACTCAGACTCGACTCAGACTCGACTCAGACTCGACTCAGACTCGACTCAGACTCGACTCAGACTCGACTCAGACTCGACTCAGACTCGACTCAGACTCGACTCAGACTCGACAGACGCACACCCAGGGGGGTGGCTCGCGCAATTAAAATTAATATTTCCTTACAAATTGTTAATTTCTTTTTATTTTTTTATTATTTTGTGAGCGTGAAAATAAAGCACAATGTTCTTATATTTTTAATAATTTTTTCTACTCCTATTTGTGAAATACAATTTTACACATCGATAAAAATGTGTGAAATTTGATTTTTCATACCGATGCGTGAAGTACAATGCAATTCTTATGGGATTTATTTCACGCACCGCTGCCATAAGAGCCAATACACTTTTCAGCATCGGTGAACAATTTTTAGATGGCGGTGATTTTTTAAATGACACATGTCATTTAGTTAAGTTTGTGCTGTTTTGTGTGTTGGTGAACATTGGTGAACGTTAAAATGCAGACATCACTATCTCCAGAGAGGCCTAATACCCCACCAAGGATTATTGCGGCAGCAAACGCTGCTAGTTCGTCGCTGTTGCCGAAAAAATCTCTTGATATTTATGAAAATATTTATAAAAAATTCATGGAATGGCGCAGTGAACATGAAATTAATTCATTTTCGGAAAACGTAATTTTAACATATCTCGCAGAACTGGCGACAAAATTCCAGCCCTCAACACTTTGGACTCACTATTCAATGTTGAAGAGTACAATATATGTCAACCATAACATAAACATTGGTAATTATTGATTGATAAGGCTGATAAATGTTGAAAGTTCATCTTCACTTTTATATAAATAAAATAAAATAATTTAAAACTTTCAAATATATATTGTAAACTCGCTACAATTGTTTCGCCACACTGTGGCTTCTTCAGGCGAAGAAATGATAAATTACATTTGTCAGTACAGGTATATATACAATGTTTATGGGGGGGTGGGTTTTTCAGCGAAATTTAAATTTAGGAGTGGTGAGTTTGTTAAGTCTAATTGGTCGTTCAAAAGTTGTCCTGTGTATTTTCTTTTATTAATTTCTATGCTCTCCAAGATGTTAAGTTTCCGGCCTTTTTCTTCTCTGTGAAGCACTTTGAAGTTTTCGTCGAAGTGGTGGTTTTCTTCGATGAGGTGGTTGGAGTATGTGGAGTTGGTTTTCCTTTGTTCATAAGAGGTTTTGTGCTCTTTGATTCTTTCTTTGAACGACCTTCCGGTTTGTCCTACATATGTCTTAGGACAGTCTTTGCAATTTAGCAAATAGACTCCACTTTGTTGAGTTATACAGGTTTTATCTTTGTTATTTTTAATTATTTTCCCTATTGTATTATTTGTTTTGAATGCTACCTTAATATTTATTTTTTCCAACATTTTCGCGACTTTATTGCTTATTTCTCCTGTGTATGTTAGTGATGAATAGTTATTTATAGATTTGTCTTTGATAATAGGGTAAATAGAATTAATTGTTTTATGTCTTTGTTTTGTTTGTACTATTTTTTCAATTATAGATTTTTTGAAACCGTTTTTGTATAAAATTGGAAAAATAATGTTTAATTCTTTATCATAATTGTGTTGTGCCATTGGGATTGATAGTAACCTATGTACCATACTATGGTAAGCAGCTAATTTATGTGAGATTGGATGGTTGAATTTATAATTAATCGTTGTGTCTGTATGTGTTGGTTTGTGAAAAATTGAAAAATCATTCTATTATTAATTCTTTTTATGGTTAAGTCTAAAAAATTTATGGAAACAGAGGGTTTCATTCTATTTCTTTTGTAAATTGTATTTTATTATGTTGTGAATTTAACAGATTTAAAAATGAATCCCAATGGCACAACACAATTATGATAAAGAATTAAACATTATTTTTCAAACACGCCACAATTGTAGCGAGTTTACAATATATATTTGAAAGTTTTAAATTATTTTATTTTATTTATATAAAAATTGGTAATTATACTAAAGTAATATCATTTTTAAAGAGAAAAAGTGAAGGATATACTCGAAAGAAATCTCGAGTTTTGGATAAAGAACATATCCTTAAATTTATAAATGAAGCACCCGATAATATATATTTATTAAATAAGGTAAGTGGAATGCAGCATAGTTTTCGATATTCTTATTTATTTTCTTACTATAGGTCGTTTTAATTTTTGGACTTGCTGGTGCCCTGAGAAGAGACGAATTATATAAATTGAATGTAGAGGATACTCAAGATTTTGGATCATCTCTTCTCATAGTTGTACCAGACACTAAAACTAAAATTTCAAGAAAATTTGCTGTAACACTACATTTAGAATACTACAGAAAATACTTAGCTCTACGCCCTAAAAATTACGCTGAAAAGAAATTTATCATTAATTATCAAAAAAGAAATGTACCCGTCAAGTTATCGGCATTAATAAAATTGGAAAGGTACCCGCAGATGTTGCAAAATTTTTAAAATTGCCAAATCCTGAGCAATATACCGGCCATTGCTTTAGGCGTTCTTCTGCAACTCTGTTAGTTGAAGCTGGTGCCGATCTGTTTACTTTAAAAAAGCACGGAGGCTGGAAAAGTTCTGCTGTTGCAGAAAGTTATGTTGAAAATTCTATAACAAAGAAGCAAGATGTTTTAAACAAAATTTTGAATATTAGCAATAATAATAACAATAGCTGTCTAAATACTACATCCAACGAAAGTTCTGGTGTAATGTACCTAACCAACTGCACTGTAACAATTAATAATAATTATTATAAAGATAAATAAATATTTTACGTTAATAGTTTGTTTGTGTTTTAGAATTTATTAAATCGTGTAGTCGTAGAAAAAGTATAGTGTGTAACACGTGCGTGAAGACTTTTTTACACTCGCGTGATTGCTTCACTCGCTTCGCTCGTTTCGCAATCTTCACGCTTGTGTAAAATAGTCTACTTCACGCACTAGATACACAATATACTATTGATTAACGTTGAGCTTCTGTTATTACAATTCGACAAATTTGACATTTTTATGACACTTAGCATGCTAGGATTTTTCTAAACTCATGCGGACAAAACCCAAAATTATGTTTTAATCGGACTATGTCTATGAGCAATAGACATTTCGCGATTAGTCTAGACAAAACACGTTTTGTCCAATTTCGTGTTTTGTCTGTAACATATGGATAGGTTAAAATGCGCGAGCCTCCCCCGCCCTTATAAGACCTGGATGGGCCCGTTACAAGACGCGTGAGCCCCCCCTAAGACAAATTTCTGGGTGCGCACCTGAGACTCGACTCAGATAAATGACTAACATATGATAGAAATTTGATTTAAATTCAACTCAGAACCACGGTCAAAAACCACAGATCAACATTTGCGCGTATGGGCGGCTAAATATTTTTATACATAAAAAATCTCTGGACAGTATTCAAAGTTGTCAAATAATTATATTTTAACTTTCCTATTGCTGCAATAAAACTATTTGATTCCTTTATGTTTCCTTTGATTAATTAATATCGCAGGATTCGATAATAATTAATCAAAGGAAACATAAATCTATTAGGTTTATTAATTACAGTAGGTAATCCGCTAGTAATATAAATTAAAGGGAGATTCCGGATTCGTCCGGATCGTGATTTCCGATTCCTTTTCTCAAATTGGCTCCACCGCCACAGCCTAAGTTTATTAATAGCAAATACAATCGAATTGTGGCACGATAATTGCTTAATCGGGGATCGCAGGCAATAGATTATGCCTACTGGTGAGTAATTTATGCACACAATGGAAATTCATTGTATTAATTATATACGTACGATTAGTTACACATAGAACCTAAATATAAACTAATCATACCTATACTATTAATAGAAACAAATTTATAAATACTTGCATTAACTACACAATAATAAAATAAAACACATTAACTTTGTTTGTATAACAAAATATTTTTATTTTCGTGACTGCAGTTTCGGCAACTCAACTTGTAATTATCAAACAGAGTAAATTACTCTGTTTGATAATGGCAAGTTCAGTTGCCGCAAATGCAGTCACGAAAATAAAAATATTGTGTTATGCAAACAAAGTTAAAGTGTTTTATTTTATTGAATTAGCATGTATAACGAAGTAGAAGCCTCCACCGTTCATAATTTAACTGCACTATACTTTGTCTCAAAAGTAAGAGGACTACAAAAACTTTCCGGTTTACACAGCCGAAAGATAAGCGAATATTTTGATGAGAAGGAAGAGTTAATATAGAAATACTTACTTTAAACCAGGGTTGTTTTAATTAAAACAAACGGTTTTTTTACTAAATGTGTTTTTTCACTGAAACAGTGTTTAAAACATTAAGAATTGAAAAGTTGTTTAAAACATGTTTGAAACACGTTTTAAACAGGTTTAAACATGTTTAAAACATAACCAGCCTTATTAATAGACGTTAGCACACAGCTTTAACACAGTTCTAAGGATGATACTGACATTTTCGGACTAATAAAATGTTTTAGTTAATAACTATTGTTATTTTACAACTAATAATTTAATAACCCTAATTTAAATCTTATACACAACCTCAGCTGTCGTAATAAAATAGGGTTTTTTAGAATTTATTTAATAATGCAATAAATCATAAATGTACAAACCTTATTAGTATATTTTGAACTTCATTTGAAATCAGTGTTTTATACGCGTGGCGCATGAAGTAAAATTTCGAGTTTAGAAAAGCCTAAAAATTTGGTTAGGCCGCGTAGCGCTACGCGCTACGCGACCAAACCAAATTTTTAGGCTTTTCTAAACTCGAAATTTTACTTCATGCTTAGTCTGGGAGTGGAGACACTCGCTAGAAGTAAATTTCAATCTACTAATTTAGCGGAAGAAATACCATCTAAATTGCTTGATTACAATGAAGTTAGAACACATGAAAATGTAACGTTGCTACGTTGAATTTTATCATTATTTCAAAACTAACTAATAGCATGTAAATTTTGCTCTATTAATACACAATTGTATCTTGTTTTTATGCCTCTAGTAGAGATTAACTAGCATTAAACTATAATGATAATAACGGCAATTCTATTAAAAAGGCTAAATTTGTTTAAAACACGATTCAAATCACATTTATACATACATAATTGTGATATTTTATTATGAAAAAAAGTTATGTTCATTTTTATTTTCAAGGATTTGGTTGATTTCTTTTTTATAAATTTACAAGATTTTTAACGATTTACTTACAAAAACTAATTTTTTTATGGAAAAAGTCAGTTTTACTTTTTATTTTTAATTTTTTTTTTAAATTTCGTTTATTTTCCTAATATTTATTATTTTATAACTATTATCAATATTGCATTTTTATTATTTTGTATAAAATTTGAAAAGGCAAAATAAGTTATTGATAATTGTCGAACGAGTGTTGTCCACTCCCAGGCTAAGCATGGAGTAAATTTTCAAGTTGAGAGAAGCCCTAAGAATTTGGATTTGGACGCGCAGCGTCCAAATCCAAATTCGGGCTTTTCTCAACTCGAAATTTTACTTCATGCGCCACGCGCATAAAAACATTGATTTATAGTGAAGTTGAAAATATACTGCCCATTTAATAAAAAAGTATCACAATTGTTGAGAATTCTTCATATTTTTTCAAAATTCTAGTAGTTTTCAACATTTTCTTTTACATTATCTCACGTTTCGATATTCCCAAAAATGTTGACATTTTCGACAATATTACTCCGGAGTATTTCACACTTTTTCATATTTCTTACTTTTTTACTTTTTACAAACTGTTACATTCCACGTTC
This sequence comes from Philonthus cognatus, assembly GCA_932526585.2. Lineage (NCBI taxonomy): Eukaryota > Metazoa > Arthropoda > Insecta > Coleoptera > Staphylinidae > Philonthus > Philonthus cognatus. The sequence continues at coordinate 46,620,916 of OW052247.1, read as the reverse complement.
ATTGTACCAATTTGTTTTTTTCTTAATTTCAAAACATAAACAAACCATGTTCACTTTACTTGTCGGTTCTCATAAATTTAAATTTATGTTAATTTTTAAAATAATGACGATATAAGTTAATTTTTATTTTTCGCAAATTTACAAGATTTCGGTTGATTTTCTTTTTATGAATTTTCAGGATTTTTAACGATTTGTTATAAAAATTGAAGGTTTCAATTTTTAATGGAAAGAGTCAGTTTTAGTTGTTATTTTTAATTTTTTTAATTTCTTTTAATATTTATCATTTCATCACTTAATATTGCATTTTTTTATTATAAAATTCTAAAAGGCAAAATAAGTTATTGATAATTGTCGAACGAGTGTTGTCCGCTCCCAGGCTAAGCATGAAGTAAAATTTCGAGTTGAGAAAAGCCCTGAGAAATCCAAATTCGGGCTTTATTGCATTTTTTTATTATTTTGTACATATTCTTTGTAAAAGGGGTTTCCCGTGAGAGAATAAATAAATAAATAAAAAATTGAAAAAGGCAAAATAAGTTATTGATAATTGTTGAACGAGTGTTTTCCACTCCCAGGCTAAGCATGAAGTAAAATTTGGAGTTGAGAAAAGCCCTAAGAATTTGGATTTGGACGCGAAGCGTCCAAATCCAAATTCGGGCTTTTCTCAACTCGAAATTTTACTTCATGCGCCACGCGCATAAAAACACTGATTTATAGTGAAGTTAAAAATATACTGCCCATTTAATAAATAAATATCACAATTGTTGAGAATTCTTTACATATTTTCAAAATTCTAGTAGTTTTCAATATTTTTTTTTACATTTTATCACGTTTTGATATTTCTAACAATTTTGACATTTTTTAAAATATTACTCCGGAGTACTTTACACTTTTTCATATTTTTTATATTTTTACATTTTACAAATTGTTACATTCCACGTTCATTGTACCAATTTGTTTTTTTTCTTAATTTCAAAACATAAACACACCATGTTCACTTTACTTGTCAGTTCTCATGATAAATTCAATTTATGTTAATTTTAAAAATAACTACGATTTAAGTTAATTTTTATTTTTCGCGAATTTACAAGATTTCGGTTGATTTTATTTTTATAAATTTTCAAGATTTTTAATGCCTTGTTATAAAAATTAAAGGTTTCAATTTTTAATGGAAAGAGTCGGTTTTAGTTGTTATTTTTAATTTTTTTAAAATTTAATTTTTTCTCCTAACATTCATCATTTTATGACTAAATATTGCATTTTTTTTATTATAAAATTGAAAAAGGCAAAATAAGTTATTGATAATTGTCGAACGAGTGTTTTCCACTCCCAGGCTAAGCATGAAGTAAAATTTCGAGTTGAGGAAAGCCCTAAGAATTTGGATTTGGACGCGCAGCGTCCAAATCCAAATTCGGGCTTTTCTCAACTCGAAATTTTACTTTATGCGCCACGCGCATAAAAACACTTATTTATACTGAAGCTACGAATATACTGCCCATTTAATAAAAACATTATCACAATTGTTGAGAATTCGTCATATTTTTTTCAAAATTCTAGTAGTTTAAAAAAAAATTAACATTTTATCGTTTCGATATTTCCAACAAGTTTGAGATTTTCGACAATATTGGAAGAATTTCACACTTTCCCAATATTCTCATTTTTTTACATTTTACAAATTGTTAGCGTTCACTGATTTCTTTACTTGAACTTTCTAAATTTATGTCAATTTTAATAATAATGACGATTTACGTTTATTTTTATTTTCCGCGTATTTCCAAAATTTCGGTTGATTTCCTTTTCATGAATTTTAAAGATTTTTAACGATTTTTTTTATAAAAAATGGAGGTTTCAATTTTTTATGGAATAAGTCGTTTTAGTTTTTATTTTTTATAATGACAATTTACGTTTATTTTTGTTTTCCGCGAATTTCCAAGATTTCGGTTAATTTCCTTTTCATAAATTTTCAAGATTATTAACAATTTTTTATAAAAAAAATTAAGGTTTCAATTTTTAATGGAATAAGTCAGTTTAAGTTCTTATTTTTTATTTAAAAAAATGTCATTTATTTCCTAAATATTTATCATTTTACAACTTTGCTCAATTGCCTATTTGTTCATTTTTTTATTATTTTGTATAAAATTGAAAAAGGGAAAACAAGTTATTAATAATTGTCAAGCGAATGTTTTCCACTCCCAGACTAAGCATGAAGTAAAATTTCGAGTTGAGAAAAGCTATAAAAATTTGGATTTGGACGCGCAGCGTCCTAATCCAAATTCGGGCTTTTCTCAACTCAAAATTTTACTTCATGCACCACGCGCATAAAAAGACTGATTTGTAGTGAAGTTGAAAATATCACAATTGTTGATAATTCTTCACATTTTTTCAAAATTCTAGTAGTTTTCAATATTTTCTTTTACATTTTATTACGTTTCGATATTTCCATCAATTTTCACACTATTACTTCGGAGTATTTCACACTTTTTCATATTTCTTATTTTTTCACATTTTACAAATTGTTACATTCCACGTTCATTGTATGTTTGTTTTATTTTCTTCTTAATTTCAAAACATAAACAAACCATGTTCACTTTACTTGTCAGTTCTCATAAATTTATAATATAATATAATATTTATGTTAATTTTTAAAATAACAACGATTTAAGTTATTTTTTAGTTTTCGCGAATTTACAAGATTTCGGTTGATTTTCTTTATTTATTTATTTATTTATTTATTCAACGGGATCCATATACAAAACGAGACAACAGTTCGTGATTCTAAAACTAACAAAAGTACATACAAGACTATAGTACAAGACAAAAAAAAAAATAAATACATGAATTTTCAAGATTTTTAACGATTTGTTATAAAAATTGAAGGTTTCAATTTTTAATGGAATAAGTCAGTTTTAGTTTTTATTTTTTATTTAAAAAATTGTCATTTATTTTCTTAATATTCATCATTTTACAACTTTGTTCAATTGCCTATTTGTTTATTTTTTTATTATTTTGTATAAAATTGAAAAAGGCAAAATAAGTTATTAATAATTATCAAACGAGTGTTTTCCACTCACAGGCTAAGTATGAAGTAAAATTTTGAGTTGAGAAAAGCCCTAAGAATTTGGATTTGGACGTGGAGCGTCCAAATCCAAATTCTGGCTTTTCTCAACTCGAAATTTTACTTCATGCGCCACGCGCATAAAACCATTGATTTAAAATAAAGTTAAAAATATACTGCCCATTTAACAAAAGATAATTACAATTGTTAAGAATTCTTTCTATTTTTTTTCAAAATTCTAGTAGTTTCCAAATTTTTATTAACATTTTATCACGTTTCGATATTTACAACAATTTTGACAATATTGGGAGTATTTCACACTTTTTCATTATTCTAATTTTTTTTACATTTTACAAATTGTTTTACGCTCATGTACCAATTTGTTTTTTTTTTTAATTTAAAATCATATCAATGTCAAAATTGTATGTACAACATTAGCCAAATCTAAATCTAAAAAATAGATATCCGAATGTATATTTGTCATTTTTCTTCCCACTTGTTAAAATTAATATGTTTTGTGGTGACGTTCGTCTTCGCGAATTCGGACAGGGCTCAAGTTTCCTGATTTCTACCATGAGATCGTAAAAAAAATAATTCTGAGCAGACCTTGACTAGGACAACACGATTGGCAAGACTGATTTAGAAATGCGGCAGTAAATTTGAGGTTATTTAATTGATTAAAAACAAAAAATGTCAAATAAATTAAAACAAAAAACAGTATTTATTTAGTGAACAAACTGAAAACTTAGATGAATACAAGTTAGAGTAGGTGTTCAAAATGTGATCATTCAGCTTCGTTACAACAAATAAGATTGCAAAACTGACTCATATTTAAAATGTCACTGTCACATTATAATTCATATGCATTCTAGAACCAGTGTAACTAATTGTGTTGTTCTAGTCAAGGCGTGCTCAGAATCATTTCATTTATGATCTCATGGTATAGTAATGTTCAATAAAAAAAAACCTCTAGAGTGCCATGATTTAATCTTATTTTAAAATTTAAGTTAGCTACACGCTTTAGGAATTGTCATATAAAACGTCAGATAATTTATACTTCACAAATTTTTTCAAGTATCAACTTGAATAATTACCATTTTTTTGCAGACGATACTCAATTGTTATATACTTTTGCAGAGAAGGACACTATTGTTACGTGCGCTAAAATTAACTCAGATTTAAATAGAATCGTTACAAAATTAAATGAGCACTCTCTCCTAATAAATAATTCTAAAACTGAAGTTATTCTGTTTGGTCCAAAAAAGCGCGAGTAAGAGTACTCCCCTTACTTTCAATTAGCTTGGACAATACCAATTTTATTGACATAAACAATTGTGTCTAGGAGTTTATATAGATAGTGAACTAAGATTCTACAGTCATATCTCCCGTTGTATCAATAAGGCATACGTAAACCTTAGGTTAATATACTTAAATCGGCGATGTTTATCGCAGAAATTGAAAACTATATTATGTGAATCCCTGGTTTTGTCACACTTCAACTATTGTGATGTAGTATACAACTTTTGTTTAGATAAAGAAAAAACAATTGATAAAATTCAACGTATGCAAAATTCTTGTTTGAGATTAATCTTCGGTATTAGGAAATTTGATCATATAAGTCATAAGCTTCAGGACTTAGGTTGGCTTAAAATGAGTGATCGCCGTTTACTTCATTTTGCCACTTTTTGTCGCAAAATAATTAAAGACAAGACTCCACCTTATCTTTACCACAAAATTAAATTCCGCTCTGACGTTCATACACTTAATGTACGCTTTAGAGTATTATTAACTCCACCTCAACATAAATCTGTTTTTGCAGAAAACCAAATTTCTAAAGTGTACAATAAGGTACCACTAGAATGCAAAGCGAAATGTGTCTTAACTTTCCGTAAACATTATGCCAAATATCTTTAAGGCAGATAGATGTATATTTTGTATTTCAATATTGCCGATTTAATTATAGAATATTTTAAATTACTGATATTTGAAACGCACTGAAACAAACTTCTGCGCTTGTTTGATATTTATTTATTACATATGTTTTCAATGGTTAAGTTGAAAAACAGTCGCGGCGACCCAGCCAAAGACTGAACTTCGCCATTAGATTCCAAATACTCGATTATTATCTTTTGTGTAAAAATGCATGTAACTAAATAGTATTTGAAATAATGATTATTATTATTATTATTATTATTATATAATTATAATGTATAATTTCAAAGTTGCCAACCTACAATAAATTCCATAGCACTCTAGAGGTTTTATTTTATTGAACATACGAAACTATATCACTGGTTATGTGCCGTATTTTACGGTGAATTACCTAGATGCTTTGGTAACGTTGGTAAAATAATTTCGTGTGCATGCATAACATGATTATTTACTGTTATACCGGGCGATCATTTAAATTGTGATTTGAGTAGGCGGCATTTTTTTGTGTGGTTGCCTAGAAAGCTAATTGAATGATGGAATTAATTTGAGGTTATGGTAATGTGTTAATGGTCCTAATTCAGTGAAACAAACCATGTTTTAATCAAAGTTCTACTATTAACGGTCAGTAGTGCCAAACTGATTTAAAATTCAAAGCCTACTTTAAAACATGTTTTAAATGATCTAACGGTATAATAATATATACATCCTGAAGTGATTTATTTCAAAATTATTAATAACAGTATATTTTCAAGTTCACATCAAATCAGCGTTGGCGCATGAAGTAACATTTAGAGTTTAGAAAAACCTGAAAATTTGGCTGCGCCCCTGATTATTATTATTATTATATTTTGCCCCCACCCCCCCGAAAAAGATTCTGCGGGCGCCCATGGTACCATCGCTGTTCTTTGATGTAATTTTAGATTCCGTATTTTAAATTATAGTATGAAATGATGGTGCTTTAACAAGACATAAAACGTAAGTTTAGTCTAAATTTAACATTAGTTAGTGAGTTTGTTTCTCGTTTAGGTGTCATTTATTAACCGTATCGTGTTTATCGTGTCTGCATGATAATCCGAGCGGTTGTTCGGGGGGCCGCTATCTGCCGTTCAATATTGTAAATTTGATAGTGCGCGCTCGTTGAAAGTGCACTCGGCCCAATCTCACCTAGCCCACTCCAAAACTTCAACTCTATCCTTATCGTCCGGGGCGTTTCTTTCCATTTAACGTTTCGCCAATATATATGTCTATATATACATATATATATGTAAGCGTCATTCCAGATCTAGTCCAGGGATTGTAGGGATTAGGGGACGCCAAAACGGGACAATCCTCGAACGACTCGAGAGCCGAACTCTTGTCGGATTTTAGCCCACTTCAGACGTCGCCGAGGTAATGCTGCTTAACGTGTGACGTTTTACTTTTGACAAATATCCCTTTTGTACGATAAGGACGATCGCTCACCGCTTGACATTGCGATCTTCTTACTTATATTCCAGGAAATACTGCTGTATATCTTTTTCTTTGTATTAATAATTCCCCTCGGGTTGAACTAAGATTTATGTTCTGAAGGGTCTCGGATTATTCACAATGCAACAATTTGTGTAAGACATTTTGATCGCTTCAAAATAAAAAATAGTAAAATGATAACATTGCTATTTATTTTAAATAATAAATTGATGAGGCGGGTACATGATAAAACTCCATAATAATATTTTAAATAAAACAACACAGTTGGGAGGGTTTCACTTTAATTGTCGAACACAGCAACATGTTTCACCACACAGTGTTTGGACGATATATATCATTAGATATCTATTACGACAGTGTATATATATTTTTATGATATATATCGATATTTAAAAACTCCGATATATATCGTAGATATTTATCAAATGCAAAAACCCGTCAACCTTGAGTTTTTATTCTTGATTTTTTTTAAATTTATTTATTATCCTAGTATTCATTATTTTACTACTTTACTCAATATTGCATTTTTTTAAATTATTTTGATTAAAATTAAAAAAGAGCAAAATAAGTTATTGATAATTGTCGAATGAGTGTTTTTCACTCCCAGGCAAAGCATGAAGTAAAATTTCGAGTTGAGAAAAGCCCTAAGAATTTGGATTTGGACGCGCAGCGTCCAAATCCAAATTTGGGCTTTTCTCAACTCGAAATTTTACTTCATGCGCCACGCGCATAAAAACATTTTTTATACTGAAGTTACAAATATACTGCCCATTTAATAATAAAAAAAAATATCGCAATCATTGAGAATTTTTCATATTTTTTCCAATATATCTATTAGGATATTTATTACGATATATAATGATATTTATAATCTTCGATATATATCGTAGATATTTATGGAATGCAAAAACCCATAAACTTTTAGTTTTTATTCTTTATTTCTTAAAAATTTATTTATTATCTTAGTATTCAATATTTTACTAATTTACTCAATATTGCAATTGTTTAAATTATTTTGTATAAAATTGAAAAAAACAAAATAAGTTATTGATAATTGTCAAATGAGTGTTTTCTACTCCCAGGCTAAGCATGAAGTAAAATTTTGAGTTGAGAAATGCTCTAAGAATTTGGATTTGGACGCGCAGCGTCCAAATCCAAATTCGGGCTTTTCTCAACTCGAAATTTTACTTCATGCGCCACGCGCATAAAAACACTTATTTATATTAAAGTTACAAATATACTCCTCATTTAATAAAAAAATATCACAAGTGTTGAGAACCCTTCATATTTTTTCCAATATATCTATTACGATATTTATTACGATATATAACGATATTTATAATCTCCGATATATATCGTAGATATTTATGGAATGCAAAAACCCATAAACTAAGAGTTTTAATTTTTCATTCCTTAAAAATGTATTTATTATCTTAGTATTTATTATTTTACTACTTCACTCAATATTGCATTTTTTTAAATTATTTTGTATAAAATTGAAAAAAGAAAAATAAGTTATTGATAATTGTCGAATGAGTGTTTTCCACTCCTAGGGTAAGCATGAAGTAAAATTTCGAGTTGAGAAAAGCCCTAAGAATTTGGATTTGGACGCGCAGCGTCCAAATCCAAATTCGGGCTTTTCTCAACTCGAAATTTTACTTCATGCGCCACGCGCATAAAAATTTTTTTATACTGAAGTTACAAATATACTACCCATTTAATAATAAAAAAAAATATCGCAATTATTAAGAATTCTTCATATTTTTTCCAATATATCTATTACGATATTTATTACGATATATAACGATATTTATAATCTCCGATATATATCGTAGATATTTATGGAATGTAAAAACCCATAAACTTTTAGTTTTTATTCTTCATTTCTTAAAAATTCATTTATTATCTTAGTATTCAATATTTTACTAATTTACTCAATATTGCAATTTTTTAAATTATTTTGTATAAAATTGAAAAAAGCAAAATAAGTTATTGATAATTGTCGAATGAGTGTTTTCTACTCCCAGGCTAAGCATGAAGTAAAATTTCGAGTTGAGAAAAGCCCTAAGAATTTGGATTTGGACGCGCAGCGTCCAAATCCAAATTCGGGCTTTTCTCAACTCGAAATTTTACTTCATGCGCCACGCGCATAAGAACATTTTTTATATTGAAGTTACAAATATACTGCCCATTTAATAATAAAAAAAAATATCGCAATTATTGAGAATTCTTCATATTTTTTCCAATATATCTATTACGATATTTATTACGATATATAACGATATTTATAATCTTCGATATATATCGTAGATATTTATGGAATGTAAAAACCCATAAACTTCTAGTTTTTATTCTTCATTTCTTAAAAATTCATTTATTATCTTAGTATTCAATATTTTACTAATTTACTCAATATTGCAATTCTTTAAATTATTTTGTATAAAATTGAAAAAAGCAAAATAAGTTATTGATAATTGTCGAATGAGTGTTTTCTACTCCCAGGCTAAGCATGAAGTAAAATTTCGAGTTGAGAAAAGCCCTAAGAATTTGGATTTGGACGCGCAGCGTCCAAATCCAAATTCGGGCTTTTCTCAACTCGAAATTTTACTTCATGCGCCACGCGCATAAAAACATTTTTTTATATTGAAGTTACAAATATACTGCCCATTTAATAATAAAAAAAAATATCGCAATTATTGAGAATTCTTCATATTTTTTCCAATATATCTATTGCGATATTTATTACGATATATAACGATATTTTTAATCTCCGATATATATCGTAGATATTTATGGAATGTAAAAACCCATAAAGTTTTAGTTTTTATTCTTCATTTCTTAAAAATTCATTTATTATCTTAGTATTCAATATTTTACTAATTTACTCAATATTGCAATTTTTTAAATTATTTTGTATAAAATTGAAAAAAGCAAAATAAGTTATTGATAATAATAAAAAAAAAAAATAATACATTTATTGGTGCTAACAACTGATACAGTCTTACACAAGTCAGGGAAGAATATATGGAACAATAGACAACAAAAATTAAATATATCTATATATATATACACACAATTTGCCAGTAAGAATATCAAGGCAAGGCTCGACTATGCTCAAAAACTGTTTAAGTACTCTTCGAAAGAGTAAAACGCCTGAGATTGAAGATAATTTTTACACCAACGCTTGAATTGTTGTACATTCAAAATCCGAATGTTCCGAGGAAGTATGTTAAAAAACTTTATACTGAAGTATCTTGTACCTGTTTTGGCCTTAGATAGACGAAACTGTGGAATGCGAATGTCATCTATTGCTCGGGTCTCGTAACAGTGGTAAGCACTATTACAGTTGTATTTACTTAAGTTTTTTTTTATATGCAGAAGGCATTCTAGAATGAAGAGGCAGGGTGCTGTCATTATATTTAGATCAATAAAGTGTTGTTTACAATCAGCTCTGTATTCCAAGCCAGCTAAGACGCGAATTGCTTTTCTTTGGATTCTAAATAAATCGCCCATTATTGCAGAGTGCCCCCAGACCAATATGCCGTATGTTATATGAGCGTGAATGAAGAAATAGTAAGCAGTCTTTAATTGCCTTATATATAATGACCTTGTTAAATTTCTTAAAATATAAATACCTCGTGCTAATTTATTTTCCAGAAGAATTCCGTGTGATTCCCAAGTTAATTGGGTGTCGATAGAGAACCCTAAAAGCTTGATAGATGTTTTTTCAACAGCTTGCGATCGTTTAAGTGAGAACACATTTTGAACCGTTTTGTTGGCGTTTAGTTTCAGCTTATTACTATCAAACCAATTTTGTGCTTGTTGCATAATAGGCTGTGATTGGACCTTCAGATTGTCTATCGTATCTCCTCTGATCGAGATAGTAGTGTCATCGGCATATTGAACTATCGATATTTTTGAAAATTGAGCCGGGAAATCATTAATAAATATTAAGAATAAGAGTGGGCCTAGGATTGAACCTTGGGCCACACCATGAACTAACTCGACCTTAGGTGACAAGACATTATCGTATAGTACACTCTGGCTCCTGTTTGTTAGATATGATAAGATCAGTTTGCAGCTGCGAGGTTTAAAATTATAGAAATATAGTTTCCTTAACAGTATTGAATGCGAAACGCAATCAAAAGCTTTGCTGAGGTCTATGAGGTTACACAAAGCAATGTTGCCACTCTCAAATGCATCAATAATATAATTCAAGAAAGATTCAGTTGCCATAGTCGTGGATCTGCCTTGTCTGAACCCAAATTGTGACTCTGCCAAAATATTATTTGATTCCAAGTGATTACAAATTTGTTCCGCTAATATTAATTCGATTATCTTTGAAAATATGGGCAGTATCGAAATTGGTCTGTAATTATTAATGTCGGCCTTATCGCCCTTCTTATGTAGTGGAATGCATTTCCCTAATTTTAACTCATCCGGAAAGATTCCTGTTTTAATTGCCTGATTTATTAAGTAAGTTAATGGACTTATAATTATATCTATGACGGATTTTATTAAGCTAATATTTAGATCAAAAATATCTTTGGTATGTGTGTTTTTCAGCTTATAGACAATGTCGCGAACTTTGGCACAAGATACTTCAGTGAAACTAAAATACGTTTTACTGCCCGTATTTAATGTTAGCATTGATCTAATAGGGTCTAGCACACAATCAGGTATCGAGTTCACTACCTGATCCGGGATAGATGCAAAGAATTCGTTGAATTTACTTGCAGATAGATTAGAATTTGATTTATTATCAGATGTTTTATTTAGCTTTGATTTCACAACATCCCAGACCGCTCGTGAGTAATTACAACTGGTACTTATATAATATACGTTGGCTCTCCTCTGCGCGTCTCTAATACGCATTTTGTACTCTTTTCTCTTTCGTCTGTATTCTGCTAGTACAGACACGTTTCTTTGACTCGCCTCTTTGAGAAAATGAAGGCGATCTCTCAATTGCATAAGTTCAGGGGTGAACCAATGAATATTACTTTTCTTGTCCTCAATGCGTTTAATACGTTGGGGAAAAGCATGTTCAACGGCGTAAGTTACATTCTTTAGAAAGATATGCCAAGCCAGATTCGTATCAGCATTTTCATCCAAGATTACATTCCAGTCATAAGAGTCCAGGATATTATAAAATTCAATTTTACCTGACTGTGTGATAGGTCGCACGATATTTTTTGTTATTATGTTTTGATTATAAAATTATATAATTGTCGAATGAGTGTTTTCCACTCCTAGGGTAAGCATGAAGTAAAATTTCGAGTTGAGAAAAGCCCTAAGAATTTGGATTTGACGCGCAGCGTCCAAATCCAAATTCGGGCTTTTCTCAACTCGAAATTTTACTTCATGCGCCACGCGCATAAAAACACTTATTTTACTGAAGTTACAAATATACTCTCTATTTAATAAAAAATTATCACAACTGTTGAGAATCCTTCATATTTTTTTCAATATATCTATAACGATATTTATTATGATGTATTTCGATATTTATAAACTCCGATATATATCGTAGATATTTATGGAATGCAAAAACCCATAAACTTTGCGGAAAATTCAGGGAACTTATGTTTTTTTAACGAAAAGTCGAGGATTTTTTTAATAAATATATATAATTAAGATGCATATAATGCGATTAAATAAATGACAAATTTTACAATTACATTGCCTTGAGATTAGTTCTTTTTGCACAACACTAGGGATTGTAATACGAGTTAACCTTGTTACCGGTAAATCGTAAAAAAACCGGTAATTTTCCGATTTTTTTCCAGTAGACTAAAAAAAAGTCGTTTAAGTTTCAACATAGCATATCTCAAAATATGTAAAATTGAAAAAACTTTTAGTAAATAACACACTTGGTTAAGATTTCACTGTTTATTGATTGACACTGCAACAATTGTTTCGCCACACAGTGGCTTCATCAGGCAGATGAATAATTCATCTGCCTAATGAAGCCACTGTGTGGCGAAACAATTGTTGCAGTGTCAATCAATAAACAGTGAAATCTTAACCAAGTGTGTTATTTACTAAAAGTTTTTGATATGGAATTTCACCAAGTAACAGCCTCAACTATTAAATGTAAAATTGAGTTATGCATCCTGTTGGATTTATATTTTCTTGCCATTGTGTTGGTAGCAATAGTTCATCGTTCTGATGCTTGAACGCACCACAATCGAGCTTCTTATCATCTTCACATATCTCAAATCACAAATCTTCACATATCTAAAATCACAAATCTTCACATATCTCAAAACAGTTTTTTTGCTCTCCTGTAAAGTACGTAAAGGTGAGATATGCGATGTTGAAACTTAAACGAAGAAATCTATTGTCCCAATAAAGTAATTAAATACGATAGTGTTATGTCAATTAATTAAATATGTACGTGTTTTTTAACTTCACACTAAATCAGTGCTGTATGCGGGGGCCGCATGAAGTAAAATTTCGAGTTTAGAAAAGCCTGAAAATTTGTTTTTTCCGGGGCGCGACTCGCTTCACTCGCGCGCCGCGGCAAATCCAAATGTTCAGGCTTTACTAAACTCGAAATTTTACATCATGCTTAGTCTGGGAATGGAAACACTCGTTAAAGCAACAGCATTAAATGCTAATAATTGTCCATGTATTTAATTCTCTTATACCACTAACATTTTAACATCCACATTCACATAATTTTATAATTCAATTCCCGTAAAAATCAGACTGATATTTGTAAATTTTCACTTTTAGCGAAAATAACTCGAAAATTAAGGAAGCATTTTTTTACAAAAATCCGACAAAATACGACAGAAATCAAGGTAAAAAACATGTATCTTTATTCTGAGTGACAATAGGTATTTTCGAATGTTTACATATTTTGAAAGCATTTACCGAATATTCTAATTATACAACTATTATACAACTATTCCTCCGCGGTGTTAAAAAAAATTACACCATAATGTATTTTTTTTTTTTTAAGAAATTCGGGAGGTGTAGTGGTAAAAGTTGGACATTGCGAAATATGCTTCAATCGGCATATAATCCTAATGTGTGCCATAAATTATTGTTGAGTGCGTGAATGATTGATAGGACAGAATTGAATTGTAACCTGTACGTGTAAGACCGAGAATAAAAAGTGAAATGGTAATTTAGAGTGTATCGTCTTTGATAAATATACCTAAAACTTTACAATATACTCGCTCAATTTAATCTAGATTTTTAGATAAAAAAAAACCCGTTCAAAGTAGAGTAATTATTTAGTATAATGTTTTTTTTATACTACTTTTATGTTACTACTTCTATATTATCAGAAAAAAATCAGTTTACTAAATTCAGAGAAATTAACTATTTTTTTCAGAGTTGAATAACCTAAAAACATTATTGCTGATTTCATTAGAATTATTTAGGGTGTGGGAAAAAGTTTATATTTAGGTAAACATTTTAATTGTTTTAGAAAATATCAAAATATTCTTAAAGATTCTCTTTTACACATGCTAGAAACATCTTGTGGTACTCATTCTAAAAACAAAACAAAAAAAGAACAATAGAAAATCAATAAATATCAGAAATGTTGTTATTAGACCAAAATCCATGTTTAAGCGGTTATGATATTCTTAATATTTAAGTTATAAAAAATAATTAGAGCTCAAACTAAACCCTATTTTATGACGAATTGAAAAACTACAATCAAGTAAGTATTAATATTAATGTTAATACGTTTTATCAATTTTTAAATATTATTGTTATTATTTTATACATATTCTTTGTAAAAGGGGTTTCCCGTGAGAGAATAACTAAAATAAAAATAAAATAAAATATGGATGAAATTGCCAATACTTGGCTGTAAAATACTTTAAAAGTAAGTGTTTTTGTAAATATAGAGTTTTAAATTAAAAAAAGTGAGAAAATCGTAATAACAATTGTAATAATTATTCAAATCTTTAAATATAAATGTTTTAGTAAACAGAGAGTTTTATATTAAAAAAGTGGGAAAATCGTAAAAATAATTTGGATAAATTATTTAAATTTTTTGAAATTTAAAAGGGACTCTAAAGTAGCTTAGAAACAAATGAGTTTTAGTGTAAGTCGTAGCCCATTTTTGTACCCTTGTAAATGTGTTTATGTGAAATGAAAAACCTGCGTTTCTACCAAAAACCAAATTGATTTGGAACACTTGGAATTTTTTTTCTGAGGCAAATTCTTAGCCTAAATAATTGTCTATATTGTTAGGAACAACTGCGAATTATTCTGTTATTTTTACAAATACATGTATAAAATTGTTTATATGAAAATTAACGATAAATGCTTTGACTTAAAATAAAATTGATATGTTTATCATTGTACCTACTGAGCAAACACGTTCAAGTAATGTTTTATCAACATTAATACAACGTTTAATGTTGCTACAATGTTGATATAACGTTATTGGTTTATTTTTTGCTAAGTGGTAAGTGGGTACTTTCCCCCATGTTAGGTACTTAAAATCAATAACTTTCACATACTTTATTTTTCAAAAAATGTTTCCTATTCCTGTTAAGCTTTGTTCGTAAGCCTCACTTGTGTTTGAGTTTTCCACAAAATATTAATCATGACAAAGTCAAACTAACGTCATTTGTAGCAATAACTCACTTATCAAAGTAATTAATTCGAGAAATTCACATTTTTTTTAAAGCAATTTTAATAAAATAGTTATGAGCTACGACATAAAGTGAATACACATTTACGAATTAGCATTAAATGCTAAATTTTCGATGACCTAAACCTTTTTTTAACAAGATTTTTTTATATGATCAATAAAAAAAATGATAACTTCCGGTTTCCGCATTTCCACCAGAAGTTGATCGGATACTGCTATTGTAATAAAAAGCTTAAGTTTATAGTGTCATTTTAACAGCTCAATCAGTATAACTTTATCGTGGCGACAGATTTACAGAAGGGTAGAATTATAGACAGATATTTTTCTCGGGGGACTTTAAAATGGATATATCCACTAAAATTTTTGATTTGAAAATGTTCGCGAAAACAATACATTCCCTTTGTTTTGCATATGGGGGAAAGTAAAAATACACTGCCAAAGCAAGATTAAAAAAAATACTGCTAAGCAAGATAACATTTTCAGGCTTTTGCCTAATATTACTTCATGCTTTATCAAGGAATGAAAACACTCCTTAGAAGCTTTAAATAGATCGCTTATATAAAAGCAACGAATTCCTGAACATTTATCAAAGGCTATAACACAAAAGAAACGTGCCCTGTATAAAAAAATTCAATACTCTCTTTAATTGTATTTGAGTTATTTTCAAATTGACGGCACCTTCTATAGAGATATTTTTTTAATACACAATAAATCGGTACACCGATTTACCGGTATTGCAATCCATAGCTTTATTCATTTCTATTTAATTCGTTTCCAAATGTACGTGTTTTATTTGAAACGTAATACATTTGGAAACGAATTAAATAACATAATTAATTCCTATTAAAAAATTGCCACTTTATTAATTTGAACTGCATACGGAGAGTTTATTTGCACGAACAAAATGTAATTGCAGTATTGAGTGTGTATATTGTCAACAGTAATCAACTAATTACATTAAAATGTATAAATTGTGGGACACAATCAGTTCGCTAATTTAATTTCAATATTTGATTTAGAAGAGAAACTCAATTATTCATAAAATTATAGCATAATTACATACATATTACATAGCATTTATAGGTTACAAATAATTGTGGATACTATTATAATTTATTTATATATTTATTTGCAAATGTACATGCATGAGTATATACAACCTAATAATAAATAATGTAGGTTTAACAAATATGTATTTACGAAAAGTGCCAGGAACAAATTAAGTTGATCTAGGTTTTAGCCCTTCATAATTCAATGCAAATAATACATGCATAGTATGCATATACTAATAGTGAACGTACTATTCTTTTTGCTTTTTGATGTCTCAGAACTTCCGGCATTAAATTAAATTAATTGGTGGGGTGCGGTGATGGAAACATGTATATAGACCAATTACACTGCTCGGCATGAAAATCGGCCCTGACACCATTCCTGCTGATTCTTATGTAAAATGACCTCCTGAATCCGAATATGACCCCCGTTTTCCCCCATCACCCACCGTTATCGGGGGAGGCCCCCCACCACCTATTTTTATCACTTTTCGATAATTTGGAGGGATGAAAAGGATTATTTTAGCCTTTACGTTTCTTCTGAGGGGCTAGAGAGGTGAAAAGTTCCAAAATATGAACATTTGTAGCAAGGAGGTAGATTTGGGGGGGGGGGGATTTGCTCCCTTAAATTGTAAAAAAATCCTTAAAAATTATCGATTTTTCCGTTTTTTTCGCAGTTTTTTCACTTATTTTCTACATATTCCAGCTTCCATCCTCCCCCAAACAATAAAAATATATAGCAACAATATATAGCAACAATAATAAAAATATATAGCAACAATAATAAAAATATATAGCAACAGTTCGGAAGATTCACTGTACCACGCTGGCGCTCTCAATACCTCGCGCGCACAGGTTTGCCCAGGAATTTTCATGCCTTGAGTATTGAGAGCGCCAGCGTGGTACAGTGAATCTTCCGAACTGTTGTTATATATTTTTATTATTGTTGCTATATATTGTTGCAATATATTTTTATTATTTGGGGGTGTTTGGGGGAGAATGAGGGGGAATGGAAGCTGGAATATGTAGAAAATAAGTGAAAAAACTGCGAAAAAAACGGAAAAAATGGATAATTTTTAATGATTATTTTACAATTTAAGGGGGCAAATCCCCCCCCCAAATCTACCTCCTTGCTACAAATGTTCATGTTTTGGAACTTTTCACCTCTCTAGCCCCCCAGAAGAAATGTAAAGGCTAAAATAATCCATTTCATCCCTCCAAATTATCGAAAAGTGATAAAAATAGGTGGGGGGCCTCCCCCGAAAACGGTGGGTGATGGGGGAAAACGGATATATACATATTCGGATTCAGGAGGTCATTTTACATAAGAATCAGCAGGAATGGTGTCAGTGCTCGAAAAAAAAATGTTTTTTGCAGACCAGTGTTACTAATCAAGACATTAGGTTTTACTTTGTTCAAAATGATGGAGTGTCGTTATTACATAGTAACATCTTCTTATAGAAGCTTTTAAAAGAGTTCATATTCACTGATTTAATATAACAATAAACTAATTATTGATAAATAATACCGTGTGTTCGTTCAACCCTTTCAACCCTAGAATGTTTCTAGTGCCCCAAAAAAAAAAATTGTTTTGTACACTGTATATTATTTATTACTATCTCGGATATACAGAGAGTTTTTCATTTAAATATAGATATCTCAATAGACTGTATACGCTGTAAATCTTCAGATATTCGTTTGTTTTTCAAAATAGTTTAATTTGAAGTCTTAAACGAAAATTTCGCGTAGCGCGAAGCGCGGAGCGACCAAACCAAATTTTCAGGCTTTTCTAAACTCGAAATTTTACTTCATGCGCCACGCGTACTAAACACTGATGTTATGTCATGTTCAGAATACACGTTTTTAGCATACAGCTTTAGTAGAATATTTTGAACTTCACCTGAAATCAGTGTTTTATACGAGTGGCTCATGGAGTAAAATTTCAAGTTTAGAAAAGCCTGAAAATTTGGTTTAGTCGCATAGCGCTACGCTACACGTATAAATTCGTGAGTGATGGTAAAAAATTTGTACTTTATTTTCCCGAAGACGCCAAATGCGTATGGTTGTCCACCCTATGGTGTGGATTTGCGATAATAAAAAGATATTTGGCTTTAAAAAAAGTGCTAACCCCATTAAATTTTGAAAAACTGGTCTTAAATTTGATAATGTTTAGAATTAGTTGTATTTTTTTAACTACGGGATTGAAAATAGAAAAACAATTTTAAAATTTAGTTGTTTTCAGATAGGTTTATTGTTTTAAGATAAGTATAACAAAAAATAGTGTTCATTACACTTCCAGAAATAGATTTTTCCGGGCTTGCATGACTTCCCGTGTTCGGCTACGCCTCACACGCGCAACGAAAAGTCCTTTTTTCTATAGTGAGTAATGAAATATACTGTTATGGTATAATGTTTATTTCGTCTAATCAGATCAATCAAAATTCTAGAGATTGGAGTAATTTTCTTTGGGTTATAAGGTATACTTCAGAAAATACATTAAACTAAGTTTATTATTTAATAATAAGCTTTCTAGATTTAATATATATAACTGTGTAACTCGTATTTTAAGTACTTAGTTTGACAATGATTACCGTGTAATTGGAACTAGTCATAAAAATAAAACAAAATAAAAGTGGTAAAAAAAGATAAGTGTTTTTTTTTATATAAAATTGAAAATGTACCACGAAGTGAACGCCTCTAAGATTCAATAATTTATTGTTTACCACTATGTTTTGATAGGTCAATTAGTTATATCATTTGACCGTTTTATGAATTTTTGTAAATAGTTTGCCATTGGCCCCATAATTATCAAGCGTGTAATTAAACCGATCCGAGGGAAAACCCCTAAAATTTAACGAGCATTAAAGTAAACTCGAATTGAATATCGGAACGCGATTAACCTAACCCTGCGCGAAATAAATAGGCGAATTTCAATGAATCGGAAAGTGAGCCGTGGGCCCGCCATTTGCAATACACCCAGCCATGAATAATTAGGTTGGCAAGCCTTAATGATTGTAACTAATAGGCCCCCGCGTCCGGTACATGAAACTTTAATTTTCCACATGTCGCACGGCCATCAATAATAAATTCGATTTATGGTCTTTCATTTTATTTATGATTGGAACGGAGGGGCCCAGAGGCCGGAAACCCTATTTATGGCCATAAATTTCCATTCCCTCCACACACACATATAGAACAGAATTTCTTTTAATTTCATAAATCATTCCCGTATTTTTATTCTGTTATATTTTGGTTTATTGTTTTCATTTTCATTATTTAGGAAAATTGGGTCAATTCAATTTAATACATAAAAGCCAAACAATAAAGACCATTATATTAACGTCAAATCCTATTAGGAATTTTATTTATTTTAAATCCATAAAATATTTTCGGAATATACAGTGCTTTCGAAAAGTAATGAATAAATTCATTACCATTTAAATTATAAACATTGATGAAACACTTTTGGACAGGCCGATTTTTATTTTTATTTGCGCGTTTGGTCAAATACCGAAATCATATACAGGATGATATATAAATCAGAATTGTGACGTTATAGACCATTTTTTTTAAATGGAAGTCGAAAATGTTTACTAGCCAGTTATGCATTAATTCATTAACATCTAAATTATGAACATTGAAGAAAACCTTTGGACAGTTCGATTTTTATTTAAATCGCGTGTTTGGTCAATTACTGAAATCATATACAGTGTGATTCATGTAAAAGTTGTGACGTCTCCGAGTAGCGAAACGGGCAAACCAAATTTTCAGGCTTCTCTAAACTCGAAGTTTTACTTCATGCGCCATGCGTGTAAAACATTGATATATTTTCAAGTTCATAATATGCTACTAAAGCAATATGCTAAAGACGTATATTTTGAACCTTATCTAATACGAGTGTTTTATGCGCGTAAAATAAAATTTTGAGTTTAACCCTTTCGGCCCTGACGGTGGCATTGGCCACTTCTAAAATTGGGTAAACATACTGGAAATTTTTCTTTTAAATATAAATACATGTATGCATGAGCTGTAACTTTTCCGATAATCTTTTGATTTTTAAAAATGTTAATTTGAAGTCTGAAACGAGTGTTTTCCACTCCTAGATTAAGCATGAAATAAAATTTCGAGTTTAGAAAAGGCTAACAATTTGGTTTGGTCGCGTAGCACTACGCGACCAAACCAAATTTTCAGGCTTTTCTAAACTTGAAATTTTACTCCATGTGCCACGCGTATAAAACACTGATTTTAGGTGAAATTCAAAATATTCTACTAAAGCAGTATGCAAAATATATATATTCTGAATACCACATCACATCAGTGTTTAGTACGCGTGGCGCATGAAGTAAAATTTCGAGTTTAGAAAAGCCTGAAAATTTGGTTTGGTCGCTCCGCACTTCGCGCTACGCGACCAAACCAAATTTTCTGGCTTTTCTTAATTCGAAAATTTTACTTCATCCTTAATCAGGGAGTGGAAACACTTTTTAGAAGCTTCAAACTGAATCCTTTATAAAACCAACGAATGTTAATATACAATTTTTTTTGTGACAGTTACGATACACATTTTAACAGTAGTGATGCTTTTAAAACTAACGAGTGTCTTCCACTCCCAGACTAAGCATGAAGTAAAATTTCGAGTTTAGAAAAGCCCCGCGTAGAAAATTTGTCGAAGGTCGCGCAGCGACCCGAGACAAGTTTTCACGGGGCTTTTCTAAACTCGAAATTTTACTTCATGCGCCACGCGTATAAGCCGCTAATTTACAGAAAAGTTAGAAACATATAACGCTTAGGTGTGATGGTGATGATTATCATTACATCTAAGCATTATATATTTTTAACTTTACTGTATATCAGTGGTTTATACGCGTGGCGCATGAAGTAAAATTTCGAGTTTAGAAAAGCCCCGCGTAGAAAATTTGTCTCGGGTCGCTGCGCGACCCGAGACAAATTTTCACGGGGCTTTTCTAAGCTCGAAATTTTACTTCATGCTTAGTCTGGGAGTGGAAAACACTCGTTTAAACCTTCAAATTGCAATCTTTAAGAAAAACAAGAAATGTCGGAAAATTTACAGCGTGTATGTATACTTATGTATACTTAAAAAAAAATTGCCTGTATCATGTAATAGGGACTACGTATTAATTAAATTGCATTAACGATAGTCTTAGCTAATTTTCCAACCCATGGAGCACATTATTGAAATGCATTAATCGTAATTTAAACAATTATTTCCTAGTATTATTACAGAAGTATAATTACTTTTTATCTCATGAAACATTTGTGTCCAACTAAAAGTTACATTTAACAGACGGATAAAGGGCACGACAAAAAAGCTTTATTCAGTAAAAATGCGGGGCGAAAACACATTTTTAATTGGCCCCAAAAGGACGCTCATTCCCGGATAAAAACATAAAACTAGCAGTGTTAGCATTAATGGCCTGCAATCATTTAAAACGGACTCAAGTGAAGTTAGCGGACGGTAATTAAAAGGGACAAATAACGCCTTAATTACCCTGGCGAGCAACTCGCGATCTGTTTCTTATCTGATCCGCTCTTTTACAGCCAAATAAAATATAAACATCATGTTCTCATCAAAATAAACGTAAAATATATGCTCTGAGAAGTTAACTCTAATAAAATATAATTAAAATACTTTAACACCAGTTAATCTCTATATTATAATGCACTACACGTGTAACTGAGATGTGTGTGAATAGTTATTTAGGAATCAAGTGAGGGACAACAATTTTCTTACGTGAATGCGTTTTTAAAGCATGAACGACGAAGAACGCATGAACGTATTAGTATTGTACAATAATTGTATTTTATTAGGGCGAGGAATCATATATATACCGGGTGTTGACTTAGCGGACGCAACATAGGAAATCCCATGTACATTTTGAAATGTTCAAATTTTGGCTCCCCTACTTATTTTAGAAACAAAATGTATTTACTTTTTTGTAGAGGAAAAAATTCAGAATTAATTCGTGTTAACGTTTATCACTTTCTCTAAGTTAATATAATTAGGAAAAAGTAATGAGATGTTATAAAAATTATGACATGCCATGGAATTGAAACAACAATTGCGGGTGTCAAAATAGCAAAAGATATCGCAGTCACTTGATTAAAGTAAATGTTTTCGAAATGATTTACACTATACAAGAAAAAATCCTCCTAATAATGTGGTATTATGCAGACCACAGTTATCACGATGTTTGCGTTATGTTTTTTGTCATCAATTAAGTAACAGCAATATCTTAAGCTATTTTGACATCCGCAATGGTTGTATCAATTCCATGGTATGTCATTATTTTTATATAATCACATTACTTTTTCTTAATTATTTTAGCTGTAAATTTTCTGACATTTCTTGATTTTTGAAAGAGTTCAATCTGAAGCTTTAAACGAGTGTTTTCCACTCTCAGACTAAGCATGAAGTAAAATTTCGAGTTTAGAAAAGCCCTGTGAAAATTTGTCGAGGGTCGCGCAGCGACCCGAGACAAATTTTCTGGGCTTTTCTAAACTCGAAATTTTACTTCATGCGCCACGCGTATAAAACACAGATTTTACGTGAAGTTCGAATAAACATAAATTTAACAATATTATAGTGTTTCATACGAGTGGCGCATGAAGTAAAATTTCGAGTTTAGAAAAGCCCAGAAAATTTGTCTCGGGTCGCTGCGCGACCCTCGACAAATTTTCACAGGGCTTTTCTAAACTCGAAATTTTACTTCATACTTAGTCTGGGAGTGAAAAACACTCGTTTTTAGCTTCAAATTGAACTCTTTAAAAATCAACGAATGTCAGAAAATTTACAGCTAAAATAATTAAGAAAAAGTTATGTGATTTTATAAAAATAATGAAAAATAATGTTGTATCAATTCCATGGGATGTCATTATTTTTATAAAATCACATAACTTTTTCTTAATTATTTTAACTTAGAGAAACGTAAAGTGTTGAGTGTGAACATTCATAAATTTAGAATTTGTCCCTCTACAAAAAAGTGAAATACATTTTATTTTGTTTCTAAAATAAATAGGGAAGCCAATATTTGAACAATTTAAATTTATATATATATAAATATATATATATATATATATATATATATATATATGAACATCTTTATTGTGCACTTGTATATTACAATTTGTTAATTTTTACAATTATATTTTATTTTATTTGTTCCTTGGCTATCGACCGTCAGTCTCTCAGCCTGAATTGTAGTCGTCATTGTCTTGTCGGTCAGTTATGATTCATGTGAGATGAGATGAATTGATGAATGGTGATTTTTCGGTTGTTGAATTTAGGAGAAATATGGGGGTTTCGTATTAAACAGAGGTGATTAAGGATGTCATGGACGTGTGGGTTAGATGCGCATTTTTGGGTCAATTGGGTAAGTCGTTGTTGAATGAGCATTACTTCTATTTTTTCATACAATAAGGTATTGCAGGATTTGTGGGTTGTGGGTTATTAGAATGTCGGATTTTGTGAGGATTCTGAGGGCTGATTGTTCTACAACTTCGATATTATTTAATGTTGAAAGACGAGGGTTAAGGAAGCAAGGAATCATTAAGCTGGTTTTATATTATGCGGCACGACACGGATCGTTTCCGGTAATACAAATATTGTTACATTTGATTTTAATAAATATGTTTATATCAATCGTTCAGACACGTAGCGTATGTGTCAGACATATTTCGTAATTTTCGGAGGGATTATTTCATTAATGGCTGATTGCCTAGGTTAAAATCTTACCTTGTAGCATTTTGAGGCTATAGCGATTTATTTAGTATCGGAATGGATCTCAAAGAAATAATAGAAAATTTAAAAAAATACAAAATAATGATTTAATAAAGAAAACACTTGGTTAAATTTCACTAATATTAGTGAAATTTAACCAAGTGTTTTCTTTATTAAATCATAGTTAATTATGTTTCACCACGTGAAAGATGAGAAACTTGTTCAAGATACAAAATAATGTTTTGTCGAAACGTAAACGTTACGTTCCCGCGACGTGTCATATAGGATAATATAAATCGACCTAACTTTTTGCTAAAGTCTAATAATATAAAATAATGTAGATATTTCAAAATTTACTAAGCTGATCTCATTTCTAACTGTGCTTTTTGGCGATTTGCGATCTAGTAGACCGGGAAATTAGGATATCCGATTCTCAATACCATGCGTAACACGTCACTTTCGAAACGGTAAGGACAGAAATTTTTTATTTTTAATTGAGTGAGAATATAGTTATTGTTAGTAAACTAATTTAAATAATATTTTCAACAACATTGGGAAAATAAAAGGAATTTTCAATTATTCTAATAAAAACCCAATTATTTTAATTTGCGTCAGTATCCATATAAATTGCGTGTTTATTCAGCCGGAAACTGAATAATTTTAATTACAAAATCGGCTGATGGAGTTTTATTAAATTTATTATTCGATGCGTACGTTTGCCAGCACACACATAAAACCCCGCGTGGGAACTGAGAGCACATTTCAATTGAGGGTTCAATGTTGCATGGAGTGCTGAACGAGCTCTACTTGTTAGTGATAACGTCAGGTTTTCAAGTCGATACTCGTACCAAGTATTCCAAGTGAATTATTCCAGTCAGTTACCTGTGGATTTTCATTAACTTCCCACAAGTTATTTAATATAATATTTATTACATTTTATGGATCATAATAAATCAAGGGAATTTAATTATTAAGTGAAGGGTGTATACATTTTACAAATAGTTATTTATTCAAGTAGATATGGTATTTATTATACTAATGCTCGGTATTATAAACGATTAATAAATCATTAAATATCTATTTCTGGAGTAAATTTATTTACGTATTAAACTAATCGGTAAATAAAATTGCGTATTATACAGCAAAGATACCAAATAAATAGCAATTTTAGAAATAAAAAATTTTGTTAGTACATTACTGACCGAATTGTCAATCAAATAAAAAATTAAGTATAATTCCTTATAATTATGGAGAATAGCCGTGAAATAGGACAGAATTACACAAAACAAGAAAAAGAAAGATTGTTAGAAATTATTAAAGACGTAAGAGAGTGTTTTCCACTCCCAGGTTAAGCATGAAGTAAAATTTCGAGTTTAGAAAAGCCTGAAAATTTGGTTTGGTCGCGTAGCGCGAAGCGCGGAGCGGCCAAACCAAATTTTCAGGCTTTTCTAAACTCGAAATTTTACTTCATGCGCCACGCGTATTAGACACTGAAAACACTGAAATATTGAGTACAAGTGAACTTTATTTGAAATCAGTGGCTTGTACGCGTGGCATATGAAGTAAAACTTCGAGTTTAGAAAAGCCTGAAAATTTGGTTTGGCCGCTCCGCGCTTCACGCTACGCGACCAAACCAAATTTTTGGGCTTTTCTAAACTCGAAATTTACTTCATGCTTAACCTGGAAGTGGAAAACACTCTCTTATGTCTTTAATAATTTCAAATTCGTAAATTACTATTCTGGAAATAAAAAATTTGGTTAGTACATTACTGATCGAAATTATACATTTGTATTGTGGCGATGGGTGGAACCACCAATTTTTAAAATTGAATTGTCGATCATTTAAGTTGAATTGTCAATCAAATTAGAAATTAAGTATAATTCCTTATAATTATGGAGAATAGCTGTGAAATAGGACAGAATTACACAAAACAAGACAAAGAAAGCTTGTTAGAAATTATTAAAGACGTAAGAGAGTGTTTTCCACTCCCAGGTTAAGCATGAAGTAAAATTTCGAGTTTAGATAAGCCTGAAAATTTGGTTTGGTCGCGTCGCGCGTAGCGCTGCGCGGCCAAACCAAATTTTCAGGCTTTTCTAAACTCGAAATTTTACTTCATGCGCCACGCGTACAAGCCACTGATTTCAAGTATAGTTTACTTGTACTCAATATTTCAGTGTTTTCAGTGTTTAATACGCGTGGCGCATGAAGTAAAATTTCGAGTTTGGAAAAGCTTGAAAATTTGGTTTGGTCGCGTAGCGCGGAGCGACCAAACCAAATTTTCAGGATTTTCTAAACTCGAAATTTTACTTCATGCTTAATCTGGGATTATTAACACTTTTTAATAACTTTAAATTCCTATGAAAATAAATTATCTCAACGCATCGTCTTAAAATATTAAGTCAAATTTAGGATTATGCAATAAAGTTAACGATCTTAGAAACAATTGTAAAAAATCTACAGATTATCAATTGAACATAAAATTTATAGAATTTACACAGAAATCAATAAACTTTGATTGGATGTCATTGAAATTCAAATATCTTTGCTGGATATTCCAAAATATCATATCAAAGTTAAAATTTAATTTGATATATATATTTATTTTTGTTAAATTAAATTCCATTGATTATTAATCATTTCTGATTAAATAAGTTTCTGATTTATTGTCGAACGAGGGTTTCCACTCACAGACTAAGCATGAAGTAAAATTTCGAGTTTAGAAAAGACTGAAAATTTGGATTTGCCGGGGCGCGCGAGCGAAACGAGTCGCGCCTCGCAAATCCAAATTTTCAGGCTTTTCTAAACTTGAAATTTTACCTCATGCGCCACTGATTTCAAGTGAAGTTTTAAATATATTAAACCTGTATACAAAACAGGTGAAATTAATTAAATAGACAAAATTTGTAAAATTACTACAATTTTAAGATAAATACCAAATTTAGAAATGGATGAAAATCATAGAATTTAACAAAAGCTTCTAAAAATCATCGCAATACAAATGTTCATGTTATATAAGGAAATATTGATAGAAATTGGTGCAAATTAAAGACATTTTCGGAAATCACAAAACAAAAAAATACTTGAATACTTGATTGTTTATGAAAGTCTTAGGATATCATTATAATTTAAATAAATCAACAAAATATTTAAATTATACAGAGAATTTTTCTTTTAACTATAAATATGAGTTTGTTTATTATGATTTCGCTCGTGCTAACTGCACAGCTATTAACGACTATTTGTGATCTATTGATTGGCACAAAACTCTAACTGGCACTGTTGATTCTATGGTTAAACATTATTATAAAATTTTGTGTAATGCTTTAGATATGTTTATTCCTATAAAACGAGTAAGTTCGTGTAACTATTCTGTTTAGTTTAATGCTGAACTTATTAATTTAATAAAACATAAACGGATCGCTCATACAAACTATAAAGAATGCCAAAATTCTATAAATTATAGCAAATTTCACGATTTGCATTCAAATTGTACAAATTTAAGAAATATTTTATACGATCAATACATACAGCCAACAATAATATTTCTAGTAATCCTAAACAATTTTGGAATTTCGTTATTGCTAAAGAGTCACACTTAATGTTTTCAAATATCATGCATTATACAAGAATCATAGTAGCAATGGTTTGGAGTGTGTTAATCTATTTGCGGATTACTTTTTGACAGTTTATTGTACCGATAAACCTTCGCATATTCTATCACATAAGTAAACCTCAAATGTAGCTCATTTACCATTTGAATTTTCTCAAGATGAAATATTTAATGCAGTTAGTAAATTAAAAAAATCCAATATCACGGACCCTGAGGGATACCATCAAGCTTCCTAAAAAACTGTATTTATTCTATTACTATATTACTTTACTTATTACTGGATGCGTCTATGTCTCACAGTATATTTCCAATGTTCTGGAAAAGAAATTATATTACGCCGCTTTTTAAGTCCGACAAGAAGGCTAACATAACGAATTATCACAGCATTTCAATACAATTATGTATACTAAAGCTATGGGGATGAACTTGTTTCCATTAAATTAAAATGGTTTTCCAAAAATGTACTTCTCGAAGAGCAACACGGTTTCCAACAGGGCAAAACAACAGCTACGAATATTTTATCGTTTACCACTTATATAATGAATACCTTTAAATGTAATCAATCTGTGGATGCTATTTTCACAGATTTTGCCAAAGCATTCGACCGTGTAAATCATGATATTTTAATTGCCAAACTATCTGATTATTGATTTCATGCGAATATCGTGAAGTAGTTCAATAGTTTCTTAACTAATCGAACGCAATGTGTAAAAGTGAAGACACAAGTCATAAGATATTCTTCATGTTTACTCTTTGCCGATGATCTTAAGATATATAGAAGAATATTAAATGTTAAGGATTGTGACTTGGTGCAAAGTGACCTTTCCTCTGTTCATGAATGGTGTTGCGATAACTATTTATTCTTCAATATTCAAAAGTGTAAAGCAATTTCTTTTTCCGGAAGATCAAATATTATTAAATTCAATTACAGTATCAATAATATACATCTTGAGCAAGTGTGTGAAATTAAAGAACTGGGTGTTACTGGATACAAAATTAACGTTTGATAGCCACATTAACTCAATTTGCAACAAATCATCAAAAATGTTGGGTTTCATAAAAAGGATGGCCAAAGATTTATCAGCTCGATCATTCAAACTTGTCTATTTTGCTTATGTACGATCTAATATGGAATACGTTTCATGTGTCTGGTCTCCCAATACCATTACTCACAGTAATGCCCTTGAGAGAATTCAGAACAAATTTCTGAAGATCCTTGTTTCTAAGTCACATTTAAACAATGACCAAGTTAAGTCGGTATTTAACATTGATACGCTTAAGCGACGCAGGATTCTATTAGACTTGTCAATGTATTATAAACTGCTGAGTAGCCAAATGCAATGTTCGTATTTATTAGCGCACGTTGAATTTTACGTTAATATATCAGATCGTACTACTCGTCATAGACCACTATTTCGCATTCCCATGTCTAACTACGCTTACAACAATCCACTCTCCAGATGCATGCGTATTTCAAACTCACTGTCTCTTCATCCCAAGTTTGATTTGTTCTCACAATCCCATTCTCAATTTATGTCAAACCTAAAGCAAGTACATTTCTGATTTTTAAATATTGTATAGCTGAGGCTGTTAGTTGTTGAAACTCCATAATATCACTTAAATAACACACTTAATATGTTTAGGTTTCAAAATAATGTTTATTGTACTACAACAATTGTTTCACCACACATTGGCTTCATCAGGTAGATGAATGATAGATGAATGATAATGTCCATCATGATGTCCATCATTCATCTACCTGATGAAGCCACTGTGTGGTGAAACAATTGTTGTAGTACAATAAACATTATTTTGAAACCTAAACATATTAAGTGTGTTATTTAAGTGTAATTTCTGATTTTTATTACTTTTACTTGCATTTTTATTATACGCCAATATTTAGAATTAGTCTCTGGTGCTTTAATAGCAGTATAATTTGTTAATTGTCATATTGTTAGTATGATTAATTATCATGTACCACCTAGACATGCACGTAGCCGCATGCTACTTCATAACGAATTTTGCAAGACGACTTGCAGTTTAAATTGCCCCATGACTCGATTAACTCGCACGGCTAATGACATTTGTAGCGGCATTGACTTTTTTAACTCATCTTTAGGTTTGTGCACTAAATGTTATAACCCTATTGAGGTTTACGCAGATTAACATATGTGTCTTTGTGCATATTTGTGATTCATGTTTTGTGTCTTACATTTTAGTTATATGTTTTTGGCTCTACATTGTAAATGGCTTGTCCGTTAATAAAGAATTATTATTATTATTATTATTATAATGTTTATACTCTGATGTGAAAAGGTTTATTGCCGTTAATAAAGGAATTTGAGTTTGAATTTGAATATCTCGATATATATATATATATATATATATATATATATATATATATATATATATATATATATATATATATATATATATATATACTATAAACTTTTCGGAAGTCGTTGTTTTCAAAAAGATTTCAACCCTCCTACTGTGGAGGGTAACAAAGTGGAGTGCCTGGAAAATCCAAATTTTCTAAATCTAAAATGTAACTGCATGAGCCACGTGTCTAAAACACTGATTTAATGTCAAGTTTTAAATATATATATAATTTAGATATTTTAAAATGTGTGAAATCAATTTATGAAATTTCTGACGTCCGAGGGTGTGGAAGTCCTCAGCTACGCCCATGTTTAGTCTTCTTTGACATGATAAGAAACTGGAATATTTTCATTCCACATTTAAATTTAAGCAATACATTTCATAGTACATTTCAAAAAAGCGAAGCCGAATCGATAATTGAGCTTCAGCGCGTGCACCACAATACAAAAAAAAAACCAGCCCGCGCACCGAGGATAAATCTTCCCGTTGACAAAATGCCTCTCATATCCAGAAAATTTTCGCACGCCTCCTCTTTCCACACATCACGAAAAAATCCTGAATGGGACGTTATTTCTTTCAGGAACACCCATCAAATGTTACAAATTCCCGCGCGCATATTATGCGCCCGTATTATGGAAAAAATAACGTCCGTCAAAACGTTGGAAGACATGTGAAATGTATGAGGAAACGAGTAAAAAAAAGAATATGAAATGAAAAGAGATGATAATCTGCGGAGCGAAACGCGGAATTAATCCGTGTGTGTCAGACCTTGAGCGTGATTGTCCTTTTGCGCCGGATGTTGTATACAGCGTGGGGCCTAAACGGCCGCTGCACACTGGGTATTGTGGAGACAGCGAGGCTGAAAAACTGCCGCTAAAATGACCTGGATCCGGGGTATGCATATTCATAAAATTGCGGGGGATTTTTAATGCAATAATGCTGCTGGGAATTACTTGCGCACATAATCACTGCTTTATTTTATATTCTCAGTTAATTCAATTTTAACTTTTGCTACAATGTGGTAGAGTACACGAAATCCTCAGAGCTTCAAGAAAATTTTGCAAGTAGGCAGTGTTGTCAAGCTTAAGATAAGGTAACTCCCCAAACATACATAAAATCCTCTATAACGACATTATTTCTAACGTACAATCAGATATAACGAACAAAAAAGTCAGACCGTAGAATAACGTATACAAAAATAGCAATGGTGTTGCTTACAACGAACACATCGGTTAGAACAAACAAATTTCTAGGAACATTGTCTGTTGAAATGTTCAGGTACAGCGTACAATTCATCACGTCTTTCGTTCTATAAAATAGAAACAAATGCTGTGTTGACTATGCATATTTGCAGTAAAATTAATAATTTTGTGATTAAACATGAAATCAAGTTGAATATACAGAGAGTTTTATGTAACACCGAACATTTTCTCAGCAAGAATTTTTCTTTTGAGTATATATATGCATACGTTGTACATTATCCGACGCTCGATTTATTAAAGAATTTAATTTGAAGCTTTAAACAAGTGTTTTCCACTCCCAGGCTAAGCATGAAGTAAAATTTCGAGTTTAGAAAAGCCTGAAAATTTGGTTTGGTCGCGTAGCGCGAAGCGCGGAGCGGCCAAACCAAATTTTCAGGCTTTTCTAAACTCGAAATTTTACTTCATGCGCTACGGTTACACAACACTGATTCAATGCAAAGTTTAGCGGTGTGTTTTAAACTTCTTAATATGTCAGTGTTTTGTACCGGTGGCGCATGAAGTAAAATTTCGAGTTTAGAAAAGCCTGAAAATTTGGTTTGGCCGCTCCGCGCCTCGCGCTACGCGACCAAACCAAAATTTCAGGCTTTTCTAAACTCGAAATTTTACTTCATGCTTAGTCTGGGAGAGGAACATACTCATTTTAAGTTTCAAATTGAACTCTTTTAAAAATTAAACGATTTACGGCATATATGCTGTAATTGGGACATGTATACTTGGAAAAAAAAACTTCCTGTATGTACAATTTGAGGCATTAATTACGATTGATTGGCTACAATTTGTAATGGTCATATAGGCAACCCAATTTACACATAACTTAAAAATTAAAGGTGTCAAATTTCATTCGATGAAAGTGTTTGGTGTCACATAAAACTCTCTGTATATTGAACTTCACTTGAAATCAGTGTTTTATACGCGTGGCGCATGAAGTAAAATTACGAGTTTAGCAAAGCCTGAAAATTCGCGTAGCGAAGCGACCAAACCAAATTTTTAGGCTTTTCTAAACTCAAAATTTTGCTTCATGCGCCATGCGTATAAAACACTGATTTCAAATGAATTTTAAAAATACACTGTTAAATCAGTATTGAAAATAAATTTTCAACTTGTTTCGTATTGATCACTTGATTAAACATGATTAAATATTTTAAATTTAATTTTTTTTAAATATTAAAAATAAACTGCGAAAACAGGATTAACACCTGTTAAACAAAAATATTTTAAATTTTACAATGGTTTATATGCCTGGCGCATGATGTAAAATTTCGAGTTTAGAAAAGCCTATAAATTTGGATTGGTCGCTCCGCAAAACCAAATTTTTAGGAATTAAATTATTGTTGAGTTACGTGAAGGTAAACGAAGTTATTAAATAAAAGAATTGAGTCTCCTTTCTTCACAGGATTTATTTAAAAATCGCAAATGTACATATCGGTCACGATGTGACTATTATCAATGCTTAATTATTTACAAAAACAAACGGAAAATTTATACCATTGATACAGATTCGGATTATAATTTCCCGAAACATTGTAATTATAATCCGAATCTGTATCCATGGTATAAATTTTCCGTTTGTTTTTGTAAATAGTTAAGCATTGATAATGGTCACATCGTGACCGAAATGTACATTTGCGATTATTAAATAAATCCTGTGAAGAAAGGAGACTCAATTCTTTTATTTAATAACAAATTTTTAGGCTTTTCTAAACTCAAAATTTTACTTCATGCACCAAGCGTATAAAATACGGAAATATTTTGAAGTTCAAAATAAATACTAGGTAAAGTATAATAGTATGAATTAACTGATAAAAAGTGAACATTTGAGAATATACCTGGATAAACACATTGTTCAAACAAGAATATTTCAAATTTAAAATTATTTGAATTGGAAAAAAATATTTCACGCTTCTTATAGTTTGCACACTTTAAATATAATATGTAAAATTACAATGTTCGAATAAAATGCAAACAATAAACAGATGCAAACACATTCTTGTGACGGTAACTTCAAAAATTGATCCATATCAGTTACAACACTAACATTTTTGTGTTTTATGTTATAATATCTTTAAGATGTCTTAAAATGGATATAAATGTAACATCTGATCATTTTACAACTTAATGCCGAAAGAAAACTAGTTTATGACACATTCCCGCACGTATAGAGGATGTTATTTTCTTGCGGATCATTCGGGAAATAGAGTAGAAATAGTAAAAGATGTTTTTATATTAACAATTTGCCACCGGGTTTTTCGGAATCCATAAGGAATCCATAAAGGCGCACCCCGAATGGCCGAGATCGTAAACAGGAGCCGGTCATGTCGGGACGAGTGGATATTCCCACCCCCGTAAACCCCATTATTGACATAATAAAAAGAAATATAATAACGCGTTTTACTTCCCTTCATTTCGACACTTTTCATACATGTACACACACACACACTCGCATAAACGAAAAGTTCAATAACGATAATTACATTTTTTTTTTTTAGTACGAGGCGGGATATGATGTGAGAGGGTGTTTTTTGCGTTATTAGTCCCCGGATTGTATTAGTTATGTAACTGAGGGGTAGGAATGGGATATGGAGGAGGATGGTTGGTAATTACGAAACGGCGTAATTCGCAGTTGGAAATTTTTACGTGCTGGAACGTGTCAAGGTGCCAATTATAGGAGTTAATACGAAATATGCGACCTGGATTTTTTCGCTGCGTTGCGATCGTATTTTACAGTTGAGCGCAATGGATTAGCTAATGTGAAGACTATAATTACATTTACTATGCTTCATCTAACAAAAATGTTATATAAAATCTTATATTTATTAATCAATTTTAATTTAATAACTAATTGTGAATGTTCGTTGATGATTCATAGCAATATATCGATCAACTACTTCCGAAACCTCGTAAGTCCCGATTTTACAAAGAAAATTCCTGGTAATTCAGATATTGATTATTTACCAATATTAGTATAAACATTTACTTAAAACGTTATAAATCGCTCATGATAAAGTTATACCATATGTTTTAAAATCATTTAGATAAAGGGTGGCTTTAAAGTTCTGAACGCATGTTGTATGTTAATTCATCGCAATGTCAGTAGTTAAGTTGTTGAAATTTGTATTGTGATGATTTTTAGAAGTTTTCGTAAAATTCCTTGATTTTCCAATTTAGTAATTTTGTTTATTTTGTCTATTTAATAATTTTACCTTTTTTGTATATAAGTTGAATATATTTCAAACGTCACTCGAAATCAGTATTTTATACGCGTGGCGCATGAAGTAATATTTCGAGTTTAGAAAAGCCCAGAAAATTTGTCTCGGGTCGCTGCGCGACACTCGACAAATTTTCACGGGGTTTTTCTAAACTCGAAATTTTACTTCATGCTTAGTCTGGGAGTGGAAAACACTTGTTTATAGCTTTAAATTGAACTTTAAAAAAACAGGGAATATCCGCTATTGTTGTATCAATTCCATGGTATATCATTATTTTTATAAAATCACATTTCTTTTTCTTAATTATTTAAGCTGTAAAATTTCGGACATTCGTTAACTTTTAAAAGACTTCAATTTGAAGCTTTAAACGAGTGTTTTCCACTCCCAGACTAAGCATGAAGTAAAATTTCGAGTTTAGAAAAGCCCCGTGAAAAATTTTCTGGGCATTTCTAAACTCGAAATTTTACTTCATGCGTCACGCGTATAAAACATTGATTTCAGGTGAAGTTTGAATATATATAAATTTGACAATATTATAGTGTTTAATACGCGTGGCGCATAAAGTAAAATTTCGAGTTTAGAAAAGCCCAGAAAATTTGTCTCGGGTCGCTGCGCGACCCTCGACAAATTTTCACGAGGCTTTTCTAAACTCGAAATTTTACTTCATGCTTAGTCTGGGAGTGGAAAACCCTTGTTTAAAGCTTTAAATTGAACTTGAAAAAAAACAGGGAATATCCGCAATTGTTGTATCAATTCCATGGTATATCATTATTTTTATAAAATTATATTACTTTTTCTTAATTATTTCAGCTGTACATTTTCTGAAATTCGTTGTTTTTTAAAGAGTTTAATTTGAAGCTTAAAACGAGTGTTTTTCACTCCGGACTAAGCATGAAGTAAAATTTCGAGTTTAGAAAAGCCCCGTGAAAATTTGTCGAGGGTCGCGCAGCGACCCGAGACAAATTTTCTGGGCTTTTCTAAACTCGAAATTTTACTTCATGCGCCACGCGTATAAAACACAGATTTTAAGTGAAGTTTGAATAAATATAAATTTTACAATATTATAGTGTTTTATACGCGTGGCGCATGAAGTAAAATTTCGAGTTTAGAAAAGCCCAGAAAATTTGTCTCGGGTCGCTGCGCGACCCTCGACAAATTTTCACGGGGCTTTTCTAAACTCGAAATTTTACTTCATGCTTAGTCTGGGAGTGGAAAACACTTGTTTAAAGCTTTCAATTGAACTTAAAAAAAAAACAGGGAATATCCGCTATTCTTGTATCAATTCCATGGTATGTCATTATTTTTATAATATCACATTACTTTTTCTTAATTATTTTAACTTAGAGAAACCTAAAGTGTTAATTCTGAATATTCATAAATTTTGAATTTATCCCTCTACAAAAGAGTAAAATACATTTTGTCTCTAAACTAAATAGAGAAGCCAATATTTGAACGCTTTAAAATTAACATGCGATTTCCTATGTTGCGTCCGCCAAGTCAACACCCGATATGCTAAATTACGTTAAAAATGTGTGTTATGTCAACTATTTTCACGTGTAACGTCAAAAATATACGAAATCTTAGTGTCTCAGCTACGTCTATGCATCAAATTGATATACACGACTATTTCCTTCAAAAAATGTCTACCAATCATATTACGAGAATTCATTTTCATTGCCCAATCACAATTAAATTTCAGCGAAAATTGCATAGTAGGTGAAAATTCTACGAAAAATTACAGCGAAAATTGCACTGTTGTGACGTCACATGTCAGGTATCAATCAATTTCTCTCAATCTTTCAAAATTAAAGTTTTTTGATCTAACTCGTATTTTCTTTCATCACAGAATGTCATAAATTGTCTCCAAACGAACTCTTTACTCTTTCTTGTATTTTCGGATGAATTTTTCTCGATATTTTTCGATATATCTTTCGAAGAAAAACTTCCGAAGCGATTCATGTTGACACATTAAGTGACACTGATTGATAATTCATATTTTAAATAATACGTCAACTTGATTAAAAATCGTATTTTTCAGGAAATAGTCTATTAAATACATTTCGTGCATTAAAAATGCTCTGAATATTTAGTACTCAAAGCTCGTTGCCTTTAAGAAACTACATTCGTTCATTTTTATTGTGATTTGACTGAAAAAGTGCCTTCGACGCTTCGCGTCTCGGGCTCTTCTTGTCAAATCACAATCAAAATGGACTCATGCAGTTTCTAGGCAACGGCTTTTCGTGCAAAATTTTCGATCATTTTTAATGCACTTAATATATTACTATTGATAACTCCACAACGGTGACAGTTGTGGCAATTCGACCAAAACAAATGAAAACAAGACTGCATTAAACTTGATTTTAATTTTTAAAGTTGCGCTCAAACTGCCAGAACAAACAAGTTATTCGCTCCAACTGTGAAAACTTTAGTTTTTGTGTATTCATTTATTAGTGTCATATTCATTCGTTACACGACGTACTTATTACATTGTAGCAGTGGCGGCTCGTGAGCATTTTTATTGGCGGGGTTGTTGACATAAATGCGTATGCATTTTGAGGCATTCGCTGTTGTTTTAATAAGTTTAATTTAAAACTACTAACGCTTCAGTCCTTGATTAAGCATGGAGTAAAATTTCGAGTTTAGAAAAGCCTGAAAATTTGGTTTGGTCGCGTAGCGAAGCAAAGCGACCAAACCAAATTTTCAGGCTTTTCTAAACTCGAAATTTTACTTCACGCGTCACGCGATTTAATAAGAAGTTTAAAATATACTGCTTATTTTTTATAAATTTGAATCTTGCGCTTTTAAAATTCGAACGTTTTAAATAATGTTATTTGTATAGTTTAAAGAAAAAATTATTATACATTAATTAGGTATCTGCGAATGTGATCATTACTTGTATATTATTTCTAATACCCATTTGGAATAACCCTATCCTTATTTATCAATCATGAATTAAATGAAACAAAAAATTACCAACAAAAATGAACGTCGATTACTAAATAGATGTTACGTCAAAAGTTTGATGTCTGGTAATGTCATTAAATAACGAAAAAATACACTACTAAAATGCAATATTCCGATAAATCTAAAAAGCTAATACTTAATGTAGTAAGTTATTTTCAAAATTAATTAGAATCACGATTTAAGGCAATTCAAAAAGCGTCCTAAGTCCTAAAAGTTCCACAAAGCACATTATACAACCTACAAGATAAAAACAGATTAACGGATTTTGAATTTAGAAGGAATATGTCTGCAAACTTTTCCCTGGGCAATACTCGAATTGCGATGAATACTCTACATTTTTTTTATGGAAAGTGATTCACAAAATGTATGCCCGAAAGAAACATATTACTTTAGAAACTATTCACTGACAATTTATGGATAACTTATCAGAAATTGAGATTTCAAAAAGTTCTTTATATTTGGGCTTTAGCCTCAAAAAGCAGGACGGAAGAAAACAATTATTAGAAATGCCTGGAATCTGGTTGAAGAGAATTTTATTTTGAAATAAATATCAAGCCATTATTCAGAATACCGTTTCACAAAACTAACTACGGAATGTTTAGTTCCATACATCGAATAATGCGATATGCTAACGCGTTAGAGAAGAATGATGATTTTCATTTATTCGCTCAATCTTTTTCGCATTTTAAGAATAAATTATAACGTATTCATTTATCAGATGTCATCTAGTTCTAAAGCAGTAGGATGTAAATATATTATTTTTTACTTTTTATTTGTCTCTTTATTTATTTATTTGTTTTATTTATCTGTCTCTCATATTTATTTGTTGCATTTTTGTCTCACTTTTATCATTGTTTATTCATATTAATTTGTTGTTTGCTAGGTTTGTTGCTAACGTTTTGTCTTGGCATGTCTGTTATATACAATTTCTGTGATAACTGATCTGTGATATTTTATCTTACATTATTTGTATATTCAATATGAAACATACCTGTGATATACAATTTCTGATTACGTGATAACTGATCTGTGATATTTTAACTTACAATATTTGTGCATTCAATGTGTAACATGTCTGTGATGAAACTGTGATAATTAGTGTAACAATTTTGAAATTATAAACCCGTTCACGTTAATTTATAAAGCCGTTTGCAACACTTAGTAAGTATATCGTTAACTTGTTTCTCATTGATCACTTGGTAAAACATTTCTATTAATATATAGGTATTTGATTGAAATTCACTTGGTTTGTTTTACTAATAAATTGTTATATTTTCAACTAGTTTCGGCTTAATGCCATTTTCAAGAATGAAAATGGCATTAAGCCGAAACTAGTTGAAAATAAAACAATTTATTAGTAAAACAAACCAAGTGAATTTCAATCAAATACCTATATATTACTGAGTCAGTTCTTTAAACCATTTGGGGATTTACTTCATTATTACTCATTAATACTATTTAAGATTACCTAGGATTATAAACAAGTGTGTAAATGATTGTATAATGTACACATTATAATGGAGATTGCCGTAAATAAAGTTAATGTTAAAATTGCTAAAAAAAGAGAACATTTGTAAAATGTTTTGTGAAACTTTTAGTTGTATTATAATAACATAACAGCATAATGTGCATATAAATTAATATATTTCATATAATGTAATTAATTAATATGTGTGATTTCACGCCATCACTGGTTGTATTGATTATCAAGTTACTCCAGCAACGCCCTAAGAATAATGGTTTAGATGTCGGCCATTTGACATGACAAGTTTCTAACCTAATTTTGTGAGTGTGTTCAAGAAGCCGCATACGTTAAGTCACTAAAACAACTGGTGCTTCTAAATAGGTATTAAAAATACTATAGATAAATTATCAAATGTAATTAATCATATTTATATAGAATAGATTAAAATTTGTCACGTATACGTGCAACTTAAAATATAATTATAATTATGATTTGTAATCACAGTTAAATGAATGAATGATTAATGTTTATCATTCATTTAACGGTTTTGATTTATTATCAGGGAAAATATAAGTCATTAAATTATTCAATTATATACTTAAAATGATTGTACTGATATTGTTTAACAAATACAAATTTAAGCTTTTTTTAATACAGGAATTACTGTAATAAATATTTTATTGTAAGGATAATCATGATTGCCAACATACAGGGCGGATTTCTATTAAGTACACATATCAAAATATGTGCTATAAATGTTCAAACATTAGTTGTTCTTTTCTAAAGAGTTCAATTTAAAGCTTTAAACGAGTGTTTTCCACTCCCAGGTTAAGCATGAAGTAAAATTTCGAGTTTAGAAAAGCCTGAAAATTTGCTTTGGTCGTTCCGCGAAGCGGAGCGATCAAACCAAATTTTCAGGCTTTTCTAAACTAGAAATTTTACTTCATGCGCCAGGTGTTTAAAACGCTGACTTGTTGAGAATCACGATATTCTTATTTAGTAGTATATTTTTAGACCTACTTAAGCAGAATATATTTAATAATGATTTAGCAATATATTTTTAGTTTTACAATATATCAGTGTCTTATACGGGTGGCGCATGAAGTAAAATTTCGAGTTTAGAAAAGCCTGAAATTTTACTTCATGCTTAATTAAGTAGTGGAAACACTAGCTCGAAACTTCAAATTGCACGTTTAAAAAAAGCAGTGAATGCCTGAAATTTTACAGCAGCCCGTATGGACGAGCTTTTTACGTGAATATGTTCATTTTGTACTAAAGTACATTTTACTTGGACTCGGTGCAGATCTGGTATATATTAGTATTGCAACTTTTATTAATTGTATTAAATATTTTACATCAAAGTATCCGACAGACAGCAGTGCAGGTAATTGTATTTACCTATTATCAACTATAATTAAAGGGCGAGGACCGCCAAGACTGTAATTAGGCAACTCAATACAGACAGAAAGAATCAATATGATGATTTTAAATAACATATATGCATATTTATAATTAATACTAGAGGTTGTAGGTTTTATCAATTTTAACAAGCCAATTGAATTTTTTTTAACTATTAAAATTAGATTTCTTTATATTGATGGCTTAGTGCACAAATGTGTTAACCACAGTTTTACGCTTAAATGTGTAGAGTTTATACATCTGAACTTAATGTATGGCACACTTAACTCATTTTAGACAATAACTGCACCTAACACATCTGTGCGCTAAGCCATCGATATAATGAATCATGGAATCAAAGTGAAATGATATTTTAAACTTTGATACTGTATAATATATAAAATTACGAAAATACTATTCGTGAAAATGCAAACAGTGTCTTAATTAATAAGACAATTTAAGACGATAAATTTTAATCCAAGTCCTTTCACTTCTAATTTGTTGCTATCTCTCCTTTTATTTCAAATTGTATTGTTAGTTGGTTTGAACAGAATTTGACCTAAACGTTACATATGCTTTAATAGAGCGTTGTAACAAATCAAATTAAATAAGATTTTAAATATTTCATTGTATAATTCAATATCCGGAGGTGTATTTGCACGGGAAGTAGTTGTTTCAATGGATATTTATCGTCTTAAATTGTCTTATTAATTAAGACACTGTTTGCATTTTCACGAATAGTTTTTACGTAATTTTATATATTATGTTTAAAGTGTGCAAACTATAAGAAGCGTAAGCTTATTTTCTCGAATTCAAATAGTTTTGAATTTGAATTTATCTTTGATACT
Organism: Philonthus cognatus; assembly: GCA_932526585.2. Taxonomy (NCBI): domain Eukaryota; kingdom Metazoa; phylum Arthropoda; class Insecta; order Coleoptera; family Staphylinidae; genus Philonthus; species Philonthus cognatus. Next base: position 46,579,922 of record OW052247.1, on the reverse strand, counting down.
GTACTTTTGTTATGCTAATATCTATTTTTAAAATTGTTATCTAGAATGTGATGTATCAGGTTGGAAGATTTTCAAGGTCAACAGGAAATTAGAATAATAAAAGGAGGTAGTGCGGATGCTTTGTGGGTGACGTGGGTGAACATTATCCACCATCAGCCCGACCGCCTTTGATGTTTATTTTATGCCGTCGCTTTACCCCCAAAAGTGAATTCGCATACGTCAAGGTGTGCCACCCTGTCAACAAACTCTATATTTACTTTAGAAATTAAATTCATAAATGTCGGGTCACCTTATGAAATATTCCTTCAACCCCACCTGAATCATCCTTCCTCAAAGATAATTGTTTTAGCATGAATTTTAATAACAAGATAACTATTATTATTATAGAGGGTGTTTCTAAAATTAGACTTCTATAAAATACAAATTGTAGGAAAAAAACTTACAAAAAATTCACACTCACTAGTTTTATATATTAATTTATAATTGGGTCGCCTAGATGCGAAACTAGCCATACGTATTTTGTTAGACTTGTAGTAAAATGATAAAAACTGATTTTGCAGCATCTATTAAATAAATTAAAATAGGGTTAAATGAGCAATGTATTGAATGGAGAGAGAAAAAATTATGTATAACTAAGGAATAAAGTTGGCAGGTTTTGCAACTGACAATAAGAAATGTGGGAAAAAAAATCACAGAAAATATAAACTCAATAATTTTATAGATTTATTTATAACTGGGTCGCCCAGATGCAGAACCAGCCATACGTGCTTTGTCAAACTTGTAGTAAAATGATAAAAACTGATTTTGCAGCGTCTAATAAATAAATTAAAATAGGGTTAAATGAGCGATGTATCGAATAGACAGAGGAAAAATTATGTATAACTAAGGAGTTGGCAGGTTTTCCAACTGAAAATAAGAAATGTGGGAAGAGAATTCACAAAAAATATAAACTCACTAATTTTATAGATATAATATATAAAATTACGAAAAAACTATTCGTGAAAATGCAAACAGTGTCTTAATTAATAAGACAATTTAAGACGATAAATATCCATTGAAACAACTACTTCCCGTGCAAATATATTTATCGTCTTAAATTGTCTTATTAAGACACTGTTTGCATTTTCACGAATAGTTTTTTCGTAATTTTATATATTATGTTTAAAGTGTGCAAACTATAAGAAGCGTAAGCTTATTTTCTCGAATTCAAATAGTATTGACTTTGAATTTATCTTGTTTATAGATATATTTATAACTAGGTCACCCAGATGCAGAACCAGCCATACGTGTTTTGTCAAACATGTAGTAAAATGATAAAAACTGATTTTGCAGCATCTATTAAATACATTTGAAATAGGGTTACATGAGCGATGTATCGAATAGAGAGAGGAAAAATTATGTATAACTAAGGAACAAAGTTGGCAGGTTTTCCAACTGAAAATTAGAAATGTGGGAAGAGAATTCACAAAAAATATAAACTCACTAATTATATAGATTTATTTATAACTGGGTCGCCCAGATGCAGAACCAGCCATATGTTTTGTTAAACTTGTAGTAAAATGATAAAAACTGATTTTGCAGCGTCTATTAAATACATTAAAATAGGGTTAAATGAGGGATGTATCGAATGGTGAGAGGAAAAATTATATATAACTAAGGATAAAAGTTAACAGGTTTTGTAACTGAAAAAATATGTCAGCTTTTGCAACCGAAAAATGTAGCAGGTTTTGCATTCGACAGGATTCTTCAAACTTAATTTTAAAAGGTTTACGGTTTGGTTTGAAGGTAAATTTATTTTAAAAATTGTAGCCTGAGACGAGTAGAATCCAGGGACACCAAAACCTCAAAATCAAAAAAATAAGTGTATGGAGGCTGAAACACCCCAGGGTCGATAGCCAATGTACAGCATTTAAATTTATTTATTGTAATTACTTATTGTAAACTATTTTATTTTACTATGTATTCTGTAAATTAAAATGTTATATATTAACAGAGAGTTTTATGTAACACCGAACATGTTCATTCAATACAATTTGACACCTTTATTTTTTAAGTTATGTGTAAATTGGGTTGCCTATATGACCATTAAAAATTGTAGCCAATCAATCGCAATTAATCCCTCAACTTGTACACACCGGAGATTTTCTTTCAAGTATACATTTCTGAATTACACCGTATATGTCGTAAATCTTTAGATACTCGTTGTTGAAAAAAATTAATTTAAAACTTGAAATGAGTGTATTCCACTCCCAGACTAAGCATGAAGTAAAATTTCGAGTTTAGAAAAGCCTGAAAATTTGGTTTGGTCGCGTAGCGCTACGCGGCCAAACCAAATTTTCAGGTTTGTCAGCTTAAATATGTATTTGTTAAACAATATCAGTAAAATCATTTTAAGTATTTTATTGAATAATTTAATGACTTATATTTTCCCTGATAATAAATCAAAACCGTCAAATGAATAATAAACATTAATCATTCATTGTCAAAATCTTTTAACTGTGATTACAAATCATAATTATAATTATATTTTAAGTTGCACGTATACGTGACAAATTTTAATTTACTCTATATAAATATAATTAATTCGGCGGAAAGACCTTTGGTCGATAGCTAGTTATCAAGGGTTGCCTATATGACCATTAAAAATTGTAGCCAATCAATCGCAATTAATCCCTCAACTTGTACACACCGGGAGATTTTCTTTCAAGTATACATGTCTGAATTACACCGTATATGTCGTAAATCTTTAGATACTCGTTGTTGAAAAAAAATAATTTAAAACTTGAAATGAGTGTATTCCACTCTCAGACTAAGCATGAAGTAAAATTTCGAGTTTAGAAAAGCCTGAAAATTTGGTTTGGTCGCGTAGCGCGAAGCGCGGAGCGGCCAAACCAAATTTTCTGGTTTTTCTAAACTCGAAATTTTACTTCATGCGCCACCGATACAAAACACTGACATATTACGAAGCTTAAAACACACCTCTAAACATTACATTGCATCAGTGTTTCGTACTGGTGGCGCATGAAGTAAAATTTCGAGTTTAGAAAAGCCTGAAAATTTGGTTTGGCCGCTTCGCGCTTCGCGCTACGCGACCAAACCAAATTTTCAGGCTTTTCTAAACTCGAAATTTTACTTCATGCTTAGCCTGGGAGTGGAAAACACTCGTTTAAAGTTTCAAATTAAATTCTTTTAACAAACCGAGCGTCGGCAAATGTACAACGTATGCTTATGTATACTTAAAAATAAAATTCTCGTTCTAAAATTTTCGGTGTTAGATAAAACTCTCTGTATATATATATAAGTATAGGGAGTGGAATACACACATTTCAAGTTTTAAATTATTTTTTTCAACAACGAGAATCTAAAGATTTACGACATATATGGTGTAATTATGACATGTATACTGCGCCACCGATACAAAACACTGACATATTACGAAGCTTAAAACACACCTCTAAACTTTACATTGCATCAGTGTTTCGTACTGGTGGCGTATGAAGTCAAATTTCGAGTTTAGAAAAGCCTGAAAATTTGGTTTGGCCGCTCCGCGCTTCGCGCTACGCGACCAAACCAAATTTTCAGGCTTTTCTAAACTCGAAATTTTACTTCATGCTTAGCCTGGGAGTGGAAAACACTCGTTTAAAGCTTCAAATTAAATTCTTTTAACAAACCGAGCGTCGGCAAATGTACAACGTATGCTTATGTATACTTACAAGAAAAATTCTCGTTATAAAATGTTCGGTGTTAGATAAAACTCTCTGTATATATATATAAGTATATAGCTGGTTTTACATCTGGGGGACTCAATTAATAACATATAAAAGACAAGTCTTGCGAATAGATAAAATATATTGTATAGGAAATAACAATGTGTGATATTTGAAAATGTTCAAGAGAAACGAAATTGTTGAATTGCTTGAATATTTTTTTAAATATTTTCAATAAAATAGTATAAGGAAGGTAGGCAGAGTATTTCCGGCAAAAATTCAAAGAACAGACAAAAGAAACTCCATAAGATATATCAATGTGTCATATTTAAAATTTTGCAAGAGAAAAGTAATTAGGATTCAACTTTGCTTCTCAATATTTCATAAAATAGTATGAGAAACGTAGGCAGTAGGCTTATTTCATAAGGTAAATTTTAATGAATAACATTAAAACCAAGTTTTGACAGTAGAAAAAGACATTCTATTAGAATTATCAATGTATCATATTTGAAAATTTGCAAGAGAAAGAAAATTTTAGTTTATCTTTGCCTCTCAATATTTAATAAAATCGAAGACTAATATTTTAAAAATATTTGTGTCTATATTACAGGGTTTTTCTATTGCATTTCACTATTGATAAAATAAGATTTACTATATCCCAAATACCTTTCACCTAAGATAAATTCAAATTCAAAACTATTTTAATTCGAGAAAATAAGCTTACGCTTCTTATAGTTTGCACACTTTAAACATAATATATAAAATTACGAAAAAACTATTCGTGAAAATGCAAACAATGTCTTAATTAATAAGACAACTTAAGACGATAAATATCCATTGAAACAACTACTTCCCGTGCAAATACACCTTTAACCTTGTCAAATATATGCCAAAAGATTTCGCGATTAACGAAATGAGTTTCACTATATACCAAATACTTTTCAGTTTTATATTTTTGTAGCATATTTTGCTTTATTCTAGAACGAAAGCTTTCTTCTAGAAAGAAAGCAAAATTTTGTATAAGAATATTAGACTGAAAAGCATTTGGTATATAGTAAAACTCATTTCGTTCATAGCGAAATCTTTTTTTAAATATTTATTTATACATATGTAACACTATTCTCCGGATTCTCCGAAGGAGTCTTCTTAATTTATTGCTAACATGCATTTTTTGAGGAAGTGCAGCGATTTTGCTATCAAGTAAAATGTAATTGACAAACTATAATAAGGTTTTGACATATAGGGAAATGTACAGTGTGATCAACAATGATTGTAGACAAGTTAAATTTCCCGCCGAAAAATCTGGGAAATTTGATCGCTCCAAGTTCATGCCATGTAGTAGAATATAGGGAAATGTATTTGATAAATGAGAAGTATATTTGAGATATAGGGATACATATTCGATATAAAGTGAAAGGCAATTGAAAAATTCTGTAATAGCTGCAGATATTTTTGAATCATTCTGTATTTATTAATAAAAGCAAATATTCTATAAAATTCAATTTCATTAGAAACCGAAGTAAACACTAGCATCCGTTTCCTCTTCCCTTTTCCTCTTTAAAATTGCGATCACGTTTTATGTTTGGGAGTGTCTGGTGGCGTTAACAAAGCAAGAAAACCGTAAAGCATGCATTAAATTGGTCAGAGACCGCACACTGTATAATCCGAATTTCCGGCAGTTCAAATATTTCAGAATTTATTTTTCACCGGGGTGGTAGAATAGCGAAATGAGAAAGAGAGAAGAGAGAGAGAGATAAAGAAGTAATTTTCCACCCCTTACACTTACTTCTGACGTTTTCGCAGCGAGCCCTTTTTAAAATTAACGCTCTCTTATAAATTATTATCGTTTCGCTGATGTTGCGCGAGAGACAGATGTATTTGAATATTTTTGCATATCGTGAATATTTGTGAGGGTGTAATTAAAAGCTGGGCTTGAATAATTTAATCATTTCAGGGAGTTTTTATGTAAATATCTCTTAAAAATAAATTTGATTAAAGTAGGGCAAAACTATAGAATAATAACACAATTTGTAGTCACTACAAATTAGTATTTTTTACTTTCCTTAAATAACGTCAGTTAAATCGATTGTTATTCATTAAAACAAATTTAGTACTAGTTACAATTAGGAGTAGATAAATGGAAACCCCTAACAAAATCAAGCGGCCTATTTTTCATGCAAAAATTTTATTGTAATTATGCCTCTCTAACTTCAATTCAGTTACTGATAGTGAGGTTTTATAAATGATAACAAAAAGAAAGCATTTACAGAATGTAAATTCTAGCGATTCCATATTTTTGCTCCAAATTGTACATGCATTACAAAAATCAATCAATTCACAGCATTTGACGTTAGGAACATAAGGAATGTATATTTCAATCAAGACATAAATAATTGATAAATATAGTAGCAGAGTCTTTCATTTTTTAGTCGATTAAAGACTAATCAATCAACAATCAACTAATGATTGAAATAATCGTTAGTTATGACTAATTACTTGACTACATATGTTGGCCATGTGTTAAATCTTCAAAAAAAGGACTCGAATCACGAATCCAAATCACCTAATATGATTCGAATCACGAATACTTGAATAAAGGATTTGTAAGAGATAAATATGATTCCAATCAAAGATTCGAATCCTGTTTTTTTCGAAATACGAATACAAATCCTTTAAAAATAAATTTGATTTTATTACATTAACCATTAACCATTAACATTTTAATATCAATTTCAGTTGTTTTAACAAAAATGTTCGAAACCTAACTATTTATTATTAACACTGAACATCGTAGGTAACAGACGAAATATCTGATTCCGTGTTACTCTGATCAAAATTTGAAATTGTGTGTTTTTGAACTTCACTTAGAATCAGTGTTGTAGACGCGTGGCGCATGAAGTAATATTTCCAGTTTAGAAAAGCCCGGAAAATTTGTCTTGGGTCGCTGCGTGACCCCCGACAAATTTTCACGGGGCTTTTCTAAACTCGAAATTTTACTTCATGCTTAGTCTGGGAGTGGAAAACACTCGTTTATAGCTTCAAATTAAACTCTTTTAAAAAAAACAACAAATATCTAAAGATTTTAAGAAAATAAGCTGAATTTGGAATACGCTTTTATAAACTCAAAATTTTACTTTAGGCTTAGTCTGGGAGTGGTAATCACTCTTTTAAAGCTTTGAATTAAACTCTTAAGAAAAAAACAACAAATATCTTAATATTTAAAGAATTTGGAACACGTATACCTTGAATAAAAACTCCTTGTATGTCATAATATTGATAATAATTTTCACGGGGCTTTTCTAAACTTGAAATGTTACTTCATGCTCAGTCTAGGAGTGGAAAACACTCGTTAAAGCTTAAAATTGAACTCTTTTAAAAAACGACAGGTGTCGGAAAATGTATAGCTTATACATATGTTTACCTAAAAGAAAAATTCCCTGTATGTTAATATCCTGAAATTATGTAACCCAGAGCGCCAGTCCAATTTTCGAGTGCAGCATCAAATGTCGCTGCATTACGAGCCCCGAAAGGGCACATGCGGGAGACCATCCGGGCCCATTTATTCCCATATATAAAACAGCCCTCCATTTATATCTATACACATATGTATATAAACGAGTTGCAATTTTCGGGGGCGGCCGGAATTTACTGCGCCGTTATTCACGGTTTAGGTCAATAAATGACCGCTGGTCCGGTCCGGGCCGGACCCTTAAAGCCCAGGTGTGTTGAAAACTTATGAATTCGAAATTTCGCGGAATCGGTGAATTATTGAAACTCCAATGGTGGGGTGTTATATCACGTGTACAGCAGTTCCCTGTGAAGGGGATTAGCGAGGAGTCGTAATTTCATGCAAATAAAATTGGCCGACGCCCGCGTATCATTCGATTATCCTAAATCCCTAATCGAATTAAGGATGATCATGTGTAATCATCATCGTCCGCACTGCCCGCAAACAATTAAATCAGCGCGGGGGAAGCTGAAACTAGAATGTGCGGGATGTGCAGGATGCGGATATCGATGTTGCATATTGATACTAGTACGATTTAATTTGATTCAATTAAAATGTCTCCAGTTACTAATTACATTCATTATTCTGTACTAGTATTATCAAATGAATTATGATCGGTAAGGTGACGATGTCTGTACCCCCAATTTCAACATGTATTGTATATTCAATAGAAAAAATCTCTAGAGTGCCATGGAAAATATTTAGTTTAGCAACTCTGAAAATTTACATTATAAGTACAATTTCGAGTTTAGAAAAGCCCCGTGAAAATTTGTCGGGGGTCGCGCAGCGACCCAAGACAAATCTTCGGGGCTTTCCTAAACTCGAAATTTTACTTCATGCGCCACGCGTATTAAACACTGACTTTAAATGAGGTTCAAAAATACATAAATTAGACAATATTTTAGTGTTTTATACGCGTGGCGCATAAAGTAAAATTTCGAGTTTAGAAAAGCCCAGAAAATTTGTCTCGGGTCGCTGCGCGACCCTCGACAAATTTTCACAGGGCTTTTCTAAACTCGAAATTTTACTTCATGCTTAGTCTGGGAGTGTAAAACACTCATTTAAAGCTTTACATTAAACTCTTTTAAAAAAACAACAAATATCTAAACACTTTAGGAAAATAAGCTGGATTTGGAATACGTATACTTTAAAGAAAAACTCCTTGTATGTTATAATATTGATACACATACATTTTGAATAAAATGCATTGATATACGCTGTATTAAATATAAGAAATTGTTCTGATAATGTATAGAGAGTGAGCTTAATATCCAAGAAGACGAACGAAAAAACAGAAGAGGATCGAGAATGAGTATCATAGGGCGTCTTCCCACTCTTTACTTCATGCGCCACACTGATTAAAAGTGAAGTTCAAAATATACTGTTTCAGTTTGATCTCACATTAATAAATATTACAAATGTTCATTTATTATTACTTGTCTAAAATATTTTTTTTTACAAATGAATATATTTTTTTTATTTCTATGGTTAGTTTATGGGCCATTATTTACGTAATGCAAAAAAAGTAAGCGATTCGAATCGTTCTGGGAGATGATGACATCGGTGAAATATTGGCGGGGTTTTTTCTCTTGATAAGATTCCGTCTGTCATCTCCCCTCCGGCAATATTTGAATGTATTTATTTGACAAAGACAAGTAGGAGGCGAATACGCTCATCCCTACATTTTCTAACCGACCGATTTATTTCGAATCACCGATGGCCTCGATATCCATCAGACTAAAGGCGTTTGCAAACATTAAATTTTTTCATTTAGGTTAAAGAAATTTCATATGCTTCCAATGTACATACATACATACACAAGTTATATAAATGTTAGTGTCCCTATATGAAAGAGAGTATCGCAAATTAGCATCCATTTTGACGCGCTAAAAGCGCCAAATTCAAATTAAATCATTGTACACTAAACTAAAAAGTAATTTTGACTACCCGTGATAATAAGGTAGATGAATTATGTGTGAAAAGAATCTCTAAATCGCCAAACACAACTATATGAATACATAAAACGCACGCGTTATTTTCGGCGAAATGATGTTTATACCTGACGTTTGTTGAAGCAGTGTTCCAACTAATGTTAGACAATTACAAATTATGAACATTTCATTAATTGATAAATGGTAATTATTATTTATTTATTTATTTCTGTTATGAATTAAAAATTTGGGTTTAAGTACATTCTTTTCAAGCGTTGTGATGGAACAGTCATGACGCCATGTTGACGCCCTTACATTTTCCTTATCAATTGCGGTATTTCTGTCTTCACTCCTCTCTGGTGAAAATTCTGGCTGCACCCACGACAAAGATTGTTAAAAAAATAGTATAATTTGATTGAATATTATAATAAATCAATTTAATCAATTGGAAATACAATTACAAAGCTCGAAGTTCATTAAAATATTTTAATTTAATGTAATTACTGAAAATGCAAATGGGTTTTGTTAAAACTTCTGTAATTTAATTTCTAGTTAATAACATTTGCATCCCATTACTAAAATAGTAATTTACGAACGAAAATATTTAGAGTAAAGTGTGTTTATTTCTAAAATAATTGCAAAAAAATTTGTACTTAAATCATTAATAGAAATTTGCATAGACCAATGTTACTTCGAATTTAATAATAAATTTTATACACAATCAGACGGACTACCTATGGGATCACCTTTGTCTCCTTTATTATCTGACATATATATGGATCACTTTGAAAATAATTTATTAACGAAAACAGAAAGCAAACACATTTATTTCTGGGCAAGACATGTAGATGTATTTTGTATATGGACAGGTACAAATAGACAACTGGAAACATTCACAAATTTCATTAATAAAATTAACAAAAACATTCAGTTTACAGTTGAAAAAGAAATAAATAACAGCCTCAATTTTCTTGACATTACATTCACGAACACAGTAAACAATAAATTGTCATACAAAATATATAGAAAAGAAACTTGCACAGATGTCATCATACCAGAATGTTCAAATACACATAGTCAGATTAAATACAGTACATTCCACGCCCTTTTACACAGGCTATCAATATCCCTCTAAATAAAATAGACTTTGAAAATGAACTAGACACAATAATAACAATAGCAGTTAACAATGGCTACACTGAAGATTTAATTAATAAAATGTTAAAAAAGAAACAACACAAACAATTACGAAATTACTTTTATAGTGGGACAAATTCAGACACAATAACATGGAATAGATTACAATATATTAAGCCACTGTCTTTACAAATCAAAAATAATTTAAAAGGAAAGAATAATTAAATAATTTTGACAAACACAAATAATTTAGGAAAATTAATAGTTAACAATAAAATCAAAACTAAAAATTGTAAATTGAAGAAAAGTGGTATTTATGAATTAAAATGTGATGATTGTGATGCAGTGTATATAGGACAAACCGGCAGGTCCTTTGATATCAGGTTAAAAGAGCATAAAAAAGACATAGAGAATAAAAAACAAACCACCGGTTTTTCTAAGCACTGTATCACATCTAATCACCATTTTTCTTCAACCGATTTAAAAATTCTGCGTACAGGTAATAAGGGATTAACGCTTAACTACCGGGAGGGTTTAGAAATTTCAAAAGCCATAAAGGCAAGTAAAAATGTGGTCCACGACAACGAAGACCTTTGGAATTCCCCGATATTAAATGCCCTTATTACCCAATAAAACCTAAAACTCGAAACTGTATATATTCCCAAACAAATCCATTTGTACATTATTCTTGATAATGGCATTAAGCCGAAACTAGTAGAAAATAAAATACATATAAGTGAAACAAATCCAAGTGAATTTAATTCACAAATTATTATATTTTAAAATGTTTTACCAAGTGATTAATAATAATAAATATAATAATTTATTACGGAATCACCTTTTTAACAAAATAATACAAACAAATATATATCAGTGTTACAATAAAATAAATCATAACATATGCAAATAAATTAAACCAGAAATAAGAAATAATATAAACTAAAACTAAAATTAAATCTTACCAATAACAGATGAAATTAAGAGTTGTGTGTATATACCGATCGACAATAAATTGACGCAACATAGCGTTTATTTTGTGTTGGAGAGTAATAAATGCACAAACAATAGGAGGAAGCAAGATAGATTATAAACAATACAATTGCGAATGACAGATATTTTTACATTTAGATTGATTATCATTGACCGAAATTTGACAAACAGGTTAATAATTATTTTCAAATAGAGATTTAACACACAAATAGAGATTTAAAGTAATCTCTTAAGTTGCCGCTTGAATGTAACGAACGAACTCCCAAATACATCAAATTTAGCGTCACAATTGAGCACATTTATGCATCTTATTATTCTATTCAATGGACTGTTGAATGAATAATTTTGCTTACAAGTACGAACATTGAAAATCGCCTTGCTTCTAGATTTCAATAAATATGGATTAACATTGAAATTAAACAAACTTAATAATTCCGAACATTGATTTTCACCTGATATCAATTTATGAAAAAAGCATAAGTCCAATTCAACTCTCCTAGACTGCAATGATTTCAGGTTTAATGTGTTCAATGTAATGCTGATATTAAATTCCATAGATAAGATCCCAAGTTTATATGACATAAATTTTAAAAATTTGTTTTGTACACTTTCCAATTTTTCTATATAAGTAGAATAAAATGGAGACCATATTATACTACCGTATTCTAGCTTCGATCGTACTAGGAAACAGTAAAGCAATCTTAACGTCGAAATATTAAATTAATGAGAAAAAAGTGTCCGATATAATTGCTTTGATTTTGATAGATATACAATTGATGTTTTCTGCATTTTTAAAGAAAACAATATTATTCTTCCCTTATTTTCTGAGGAATAGTTAAACATTCTAGCAAAATTGTCAACTATGAGCTTCTATGATTTGCAGTACTTTCATTTTGCTCTCTAAATTATTAAACAACTCGTTCATGTGTTTAAAATCATTAAGGGAGTTTTATCAAAACCGGTTGATTGTTTTTAATATTTCAGAAAATACGAGGGTAAATCAGTTAATTCTCGCAAAGGTTTTCTTTGCAAATATTTAGAAAAAATATAACTTATTTTGAACAAAGTGTTTTATTTTTTATGACGTTTTACTTAAATTCATGTTCGGTAATACGTCTTGATTTTACCGGGAAAGTCCCGAGTTTTCAGCTATTGTCCCGATTTTATTCAATTCGTCATTATGCTAAAGCTTTCGTTATGAATTATTCTGAAAAAAAACCTGTTTTTCGCTCCTCGCTTATTGACGGCGAAAATATGTGATCCCGTTTTTTTTTATTATCACTTATTGATCTCGAGTATGAGATCCCGTTTTTAAGGAAGCGATTTTTTGTTCAAGTACTGTGCGATTATTTAAAACATGATTTAGAGTAGGCTTTGAATTTTAAATTAGATTGGCACTACTGACTGTTAACACATAGTTTACCATAACCTCAAATTTATTCCATCATTCAATTCGCATTCTGGGCAACCACACAAAACAAATGCCGCCTACTCTAAAACTGTTTTCTAAAGCAAATTGCTTCAAACTTAGTCTAATCAAACGAAGTAATGAACTGTGATTTAAAAAAAATATATTAGTCAAATTTAACCAAGTGTTTTACTTTTTTTAAATCATAGTTAAATATATTTCACCACGTGAAAGATGAGATACTTGTTCAAGAAGTAATAAACTTTGATAAAATGTATTTATATGAAAGATATATTTTAAACTTTACAATAGTTAAGTGATTTATACCCTTGGTGCATGAAATAAAATTTCGAGTTTAGAAAAGCCTGAAAATTTGAATTGAACAATCCACTTCGCTACGCGACCAATCCAAATTTTCAGGCTTTTCTAAACTCGAAATTTTACTTCATGCTTAACCCATTAACGGCCGAGCAATTATAGAGTTAAATCTAAAAGTTGATTTTAGGCAAAATTTTGCACTTCTTTTAATGATTTCTATGAATGACATACTGTGATTTTTTCCTTTAAATATACATAATATATACGCTGTAAATGTTCAGGCATTCGTCGATTTTATATAAAAACGTGCAATATGAAGTTTAGAACGAGTGTTTCCATTCCCAGACTAAGCATGAAGTAAAATTTCGAGTTTAGAAAAGCCTTAAAATTTGGTTTGGTCGCTCCGCGAAGCGGAGCGGCCAAACCAAATTTTAAGGCTTTTCTAAACTCGAAATTTTACTTCATGCGCCACGCGTATAAAACACAGAAATATTGTGAAATCAGAAATACACTGACATTATTTTTTAGTTTAAATGAGTAATAGTCGAAATATTTAACCCTCCGTCGGGCGCACCTGATCTGACAGGCACAGGCCAAGAACTTTTATTACTCACTCCGCCCCTTCCAGTACCTTACGGTCTCGATGAGGCGGTTGATCCCCCCCTACTCAGTTTCTCATGTGACACCGTGGTGAGTAGTATCATTGTTCGTGTTCTGTTAGGCTCATTGCGCCTGATTTCGTCATATATTTTAGGGTACGTATTTTGTTGTTTATTTCATCTCAATTGTTTACTTAGTTTATTTCATGATAAAAAACTATTATGTTTGTGGATATTTTATAGAAAAAAGTAAAAAATATAGAGGTGGCCTCTAGAGCACATTGTCATAATTTCCATTTTTTTTTTCCTTTTTTGTTCAGGTTCTCTGCTCCAATGGCCAAAAAAGTTTATTATTTCTCAAACCCGAGTCATGTCGATGAATTAAGGCAGTTGTTGGAGGATAAAGATGAAGGAGACCACTCACAGGCTGAAGATTTAGGGAAAGAGAGTGACATTGATTCTGAAGATGAAGTTGAAAAATGTGTTCTCAATTCAGAAACTGAGCAATCTGGTGAGGAGACAGATGAAGAAACAGAGGAAAACGTGTATATAGGGAAAGATGGAAAGACCAAGTGGGCCAGTAAGCCACCCAAAAAAAAGTCGACGTCGGGGGTCCCACAACGTTTGCATTCACCTTCCAGGAGTCAAAGGAAATGCAAAGAATGCTAAAACTGCATTTGAATGTTGGAATAATTTATTCACTGGCGATATTCTGGAATTGATTGTCAAATACACAAACCTGTACATTGACTCCATAAAAGATCAATTTTCTAGAGAAAGAGACATCAGACCCACTGATGTAATTGAAATAAAGGTTTTCATCGGTTTACTGTATCTAGCAGGAGCATATAGAGCGAATCGCCAGAGTCTGGAAGAACTTTGGGGGAGAAAAGGCGATGGCATCGAAAAATTTAGACTCGTTATGAATCTCAAACGGTTCAAGACACTTATTCGTTGCCTTCGTTTTGACGACCGAACAAACCGAACTGAAAGAAAAAAATATGACCGCCTGGCCCCAGTTCGAGAAGTTTTCGACAAATTTGTGGAAAATTGCCAGAAGAGCTATACTCCTGGGGAGAACCTCGCTATAGACGAAATGCTTCCAGGCTTTCGAGGGAGATGTGTATTTCGGCAATATATACTCTCAAATCCAAGCAAATATGGCATAAAACGTTTTGCCCTTGTTGACGCGCGGATGGTTTACACAGTCAATTTAGAAATTTATGCTGGACAACAGCCTCCAGGACCTTTCTGTCTCAGCAACAAACCAAGTGACGTAATGAGGAGAATGGCTGAGTCCGTATTTGAATCTGGCCGGAACATAACGGCGGATAATTGGTTTAGCGACCTTAATTTAATCGATGATTTGAAAACAAAGAAACTTTCATACGTTGGAACTGTCAGAAAAAATAAAAGACAGTTGCCAACAGCCTTTGTAAACGTTAAAGGGAGAAAGGCAAATACCAGTAAGTTTGGCTTCAGCAATGATAAAGTTTTGGTTTCGTACATCCCGCGCGAAAGAAAAAATGTTATTCTTGTATCAACCCTGCATGACGATGACAACGTTGATCCTCAATCTGGCGAAAAAATGAAGCCAGAGATTATCACATTCTACAATTCAACCAAGAGTGGTGGTGACACTGTAGATCAAATGTGTGCAACTTACAGTGTAAGCCGAAACACCAAGCGGTGGCCAATAGTGATATTCTTTACAATGTTGAATATTTGTGGGATAAATTCAAACGTCATTTATCTCGGGAATAAACTTGAATCTAAACTAAGACGATTATTTCTGAAATAGTTGTCACACGAACTAGTGATTGATCAAATACACAGAAGAAACATGAATACCGCTGGAATACAAGTTCGGATGAAGAGATTCCTCCCTAAAGTTGATCGAGAACAATCACCGCCTCCCCAGCCTTCCGAAAGACGTAGATATGTCACTTGCACTGAGGAGACGGGAGTGAGAAGACTGTCTCAATATCAATGTCGAAAATGTCACAAAGCCATCTGTATGAGCCATCAAATGTTGGTCTGCCAGCCTTGTTTTTCTTTATGCCAATGCATAAATTCGAATGAAAATGAGATGTCTGATTCTGATTGAATCTTACCTTACAATACAATATGTGTTTTTTTAGGTAGTTTTAATGTTTGAAAATTATTATTTTATGCCCTTTTCAAAATTTATTACTTTTGTTTTCTTTTATTATTTTAAATACAGTATTACTTATTTTGTAGTTATTAAACGTATTTTTGCATCAAATTTCTTATTTTATTTAGTACACATTCTTTTAAAACTCAGTGGTTAATTTTAGGGAGTTTAAATTAATATTTGTACCTAAAAACGGTCATTTACAGACCTGTGCCCTCCAGGCACATTGCGTCCGAACTCGGGTGGTCCAGAGGTGCGCCCGACGGAGGGTTAAATAACAAACTATTTACATTGTTCTTCATACATTTTCAAGTCAGGTTAAATAATTTAATAATCAAATTAACTTTTTTAGTAATATAATTAACAAAAATAATTAATAATGTTGCGTGTATGCATCAACGGCGCATAATGGGTTAATCAGGGATTGGAAACACTCGTTAGAAGCTTTAAATTGAACGTTTTTATAAAAAACAGGGAATGCCTGAAAATTTGCAGCGGATACATCTGGTTGTATTGTCTTAAACGAAGAATTCCCTCTATAGCATCCCAAATTTCGCATTTTGAAATCTGTTCATCTTATTGGTTGTATACTATTTTACATGAAAATATAAAATTTCGAACCAAAGTAAGACAAATAGGAATAAACTAGATACATGAAATAGATATAAATGCAGCTGTAAATCATTTCCTTTGAGTAAATAAAGGTGGAAAATTCGGATGCGAGTGAGTTACGTTCAGTGAGTGGCGAACAAATAAAAATAAGACCGAGTTATTTCCACGTCTCCTCTTACAACCCGGAATCTCCTGTATTCGCGGAACACCTCGGGGGAGACATAAGGCAACGCCGTATAATATTAGGCAGACAGGTGCGATTCTTTTGAATAATGCCAGGCGGAATGTTTTGATAATATATCTCCACTACATTACTTACGCCCCCTTGCAATATTGAAGAACAAGAACAGATATGTAAGGAGAAGTTCCCCTCCTTTTGTACGTCTTAGAAATACCTTAGGCTTGACGGTATTTCATCCAGCTGAACATTTATTAATATTGAAAACGGAAACACACACACACACATACACACACACAAACGAAAAGATAACGCACGTACACGTACACTTGCACAAAAACAAAAACCGGGAATTCCTTTTCTAAGGGATGAGGCAGGGCATTGTTCCCTCCCGAAAACCATAAATATTCATTATTTCACGTGGAATATTCTGAATATGCCTTTTGTGTAATTCCTTAGTCGCTGATACATAAAGATGGCTTTCAGCGTAAAGAGGGAATTATTGAAACGCGCACTCTCAACAATTTCAACGCTGAGAAAATATTTTAGCCGTGAATAGTAAATTGGCGTGCCCTGCCAAATCTCCGGTTCACAAACACATGTATAAAATAAACAGTGAAGGCAGTTGAATGGCGTACTTAATTAGTCAAGAAAGGAAATGCGAAATTAATGTTGCGCTAGCGAAATTCCGTAATTACGATGTTTGTTTGGTGAATGGAAGAAGGGATTGGAGAGGTACGGTATTTTGTGTGTAAGCTGTTCTTAGATGTTTCAGAGAGATGAAGCTTGTGACGTTTTTTTGGGAGAATTATAAAAATATTATTTCGTACTAACAGGCTTTTGCTGTAATACAAAGTAATAAGACTAGTTTATAAACTTAACAGGTAATTATACTGCAGATTCTTGATTTGTCAATCATTGCTTTAAAGCCATGGGCGTAGCAAACGGTGGGCAACACATCACATATTTTAAAATTATTGTAGATATGATCCGTGAAATTCGACAAAAACACATGTGTGTTCGTCATACGAATTCTATATACTTTTCTGTCCGCGCGTTGCTTCTTTCAAAATACCGCTTACAAGAAATATTTCGGCGATGATGCCTAGAAGACAGTAGCGTAACAGACGTTTTTTTCAAAAAAGTTGAACTTCGGGGGTTAAGTTGACTGAGCCGTATAATGTAACAATAACTATCAAAACATATAAGGTAAATATTTGATATGTAACATGGATTAAATTTAAAATTCAAATTCAAATTCATTTATTGTGCTAACAGCATCAGCCTTACACGTGTCAATGCATATAATATATAAACCTTAATCTAAAAACTTATACAAAAAAAATAAACTAAATAAACTATAGTACACAGAGAGGTCACACTTACATATATTATAAACACTATAAATAAATAATTAAATAGATAATAAAAAAATAAATAGTTCAATAAATAATTTAAAACAGTCTCTACTAAATAACAAATAAATAGGTGAAGTGTATATAAAACAAACATTTAAGTCCTAAAATTAAAATTCAAATATTCGTTCCAGCTGTAGAATGCATTCTCAGTCAATACAGTTTTAATATAGGATTTGAAGCTTTTTAAAGGCAAATTCCTTACATGAGAGGGCAGTACATTAAAGAATTTAACGCCATAGTAACGTACTCTAGTTTGGGATTTGGTCAACCTAATCGAGCTTTGATATATAGCATTTTCATTCTGTCTAGTGCAGTAGTGATTTACACTTGGACAAAGTTCGTAGCTGCTTTGATGTTTTTTTGTATACTTAACGCATTCATATATATATAAGCATGGAAGAGTTAACATTTTCAATTCCACAAAGGTCTGTCTGCATTCTTCACGATAACCGAGGTTATTTATTATGCGCACTGCTCTACGTTGTAGTCCAAAAATCCGGTGTCTTATGGCGGAATGACCCCATACAATCAGTCCATATAGGATTTGGGATTGAAATAGTGAAAAGTATACAATGCGTAATACATCCTTCGACACTTGCTGAGACAGATTTCGCATAGCAAAAATGCTAGAGCAAAGCTTCGATGCAAGTGTATCACCGTGATTCTGCCACGATAAATTTGACATAATGTTCATGCCCAGAAATTTGACAGTCTCGACTGGTGCATTCTTCTTGAGTGAAAACATTAGAGTGACAGATTTGTTACTGTTAAGTTTAAGTTTATTGCTATTAAACCACTCCATTTCATCCGACCGTGCCTCCATATTAGCTATACTACAGGATTCTGTACATTCTGTATTATTTATCAGTGTTATGTCATCTGCATACAAAACAGTGTGTGTTGCTTCGTTTATACTGGTATATCAGGAACAGTAATGGCCCAAGTATTGATCCCTGTGGCACACCGAGATATATAGACAGGGCGCTAGATATAGTACCATTTAGGATGACATGCTGAACTCTATTAGATAGGTATGATACGATTAGTCTACAACTTTCTGGATGTACGTTGTAAAAATATAGTTTTCTTAGCAGTATAGTATGGTTGACACAGTCAAATGCCTTGGAAAGGTCGAAAAATGATGCTTTACAAGCCCTCTTGTTTTCAAATACATCATTTATCATCTCCACAAGGTTGCTAATCGCGTTTGATGTTGAACGATTTTTCCGAAACCCAAACTGTTCGTTACAAAATAAGGTATTCGATTCAAAGAAGTCGGATAGTTGTGATTCTAAAATTTTTTCTAAAACTCTGGAGAATATTGGCAGTAACGAGATTGGTCTATAGTTGTTCGGATCAGAATTATTTCCTTTTTTATGAATCGGTATAATTGTTGCTGTTTTTAATGTATCTGGAATGACATTGTTTTTAATAAATTTATTGATTACTTTAGTCAGTGGTACTAAAATTGTTGTTGAGACGGCCTTTATAACATCCACTCGGTGGCCATAAAAGTCTCTGCTGTGGCTGGGTTTGAGACTCCGTATTACTGCACTGACTGTTGTAGTTGAGACTTCACTGAACTGAAAAGTCATTTCACCAGCTGGAACGTTTTTGCACATGAAACGAATCGGGTCATATTGTGGTACAGGTAGTGAATTTACGATTTTAATTGCGGCATTTGAAAATAACTGATTAAAGTCTTCCACTGGTATGTCATGTTTATTTCTACAAGTGTTTCTACTAAAATTAATAATCTTCCATATTGCTTTAGGATCGTAATTCATTTGTTCTAAGTAGTTATTGTTTTCTTGTGATTAACTCAACTGTATTTGCCTTTTATAAATTGACCGATATCTGTTGCGTATTAGTTTTAGTTCAGGATCACCCGTTTTATTATACGAATCTGAGACTAGAGCAAGCGTATTTCTCATTATATTTAAGTTAGAGTTAAAGATTAGATATTTAGGTTTGCTTAGAGAGTTGCTCCTTCATGAGTCGCAACTTAAACTTAATATAAGTAATTACTTAATAATTTTTAAGTTGAATACAACAAAATATTGTTAATATTGTATAATATTCGTTGTTTTTTCAAAAAAGTTCAATTTAGGGCTTTAAACGAGTGTTTTCCACTCCCAGACTAAGCATGAAGTAAAATTTCGAGTTTAGAAAAGCCCCGTGAAAATTTGTCGAGGGTCGCGCAGCGACCCGAGACAAATTTTCTGGGCTTTTCTAAACTCGAAATTTTACTTCATGCGCCACGCGTATAAAACGCTGATTTCAAGTAAGGTTCAAATATACATAAATTTCACAATAATTTAGTGTTTTATACGCGTGGCGCATGAAGTAAAATTTCGAGTTTAGAAAAGCCCCGTGAAAATTTGTCGAGGGTCGCGCAGCGACCCGAGACAAATTTTCTGGGCTTTTCTAAACTCCTTCATGAGTCGCAACTTAAACTTAATATAAGTAATTACCTAATAATTTTTAAGTTGAATGCAACAAAATATTGTTAATATTGTATAATATTCGTTGTTTTTTCAAAAGAGTTAAATTTAGGGCTTTGAACGAGTGTTTTCCACTCCCAGACTAAGCATGAAGTAAAATTTCGAGTTTAGAAAAGCCCCGTGAAAATTTGTCGAGGGTCGCGCAGCGACCCGAGACAAATTTTCTGGGCTTTTCTAAACTCGAAATTTTACTTCATGCGCCACGCGTATAAAACGCTGATTTCAAGTAAGGTTCAAATATACATAAATTTCACAACAATTTAGTGTATTATACGCGGGGCGCATGAAGTAAAATTTCGAGTTTAGAAAAGCCCAGAAAATTTGTCTCGGGTCGCTGCGCGACCCTCGACAAATTTTCACGGGGCTTTTCTAAACTCGAAATTTTACTTCATGCTTAGTCTGGGAGTGGAAAACACTCGTTTAAAGCTCCGAATTAAATTCCTGTAAAATCACAACGAAAATCTAAAGATTTAAAGAAAATAAGCTGAATCTGGAATACGTATACTATAAATAAAAAGTCCCTGTATATTGTAGAATTAGGATATTGAGATAGATTGTGTTAGAATAAAAATAAGGTAAAATGAATAGCAACTAAAGGATTATGTTGGCTAGATAACTTTATCTTATTTGACGTTTCCTTCTTTCATTCCTTATATAGTAGGAAAGTATTTCAAATGTCACTGCATTTGATAGCGTACAGGTCAAGGCGTCTGCGCAGCAAACTGCCGACCGGCGTTCGATCTTCCAATCCGGAACGACTTTTTTTTAGTTATAAGTACTTTTATATTCACCATTTCTAACAGAAAAAATACAAGGTGATTTTAAGAAAAAAGTTCCTATGAACACAGTTACAATTCTCAAAATTAAGCGAGTTGGTAAATCTAAGATTTTTTCCTATTCATGATGTTCATCATTCTGCGATATTTTTGATGTTAAATATGAGGTATAATAAGCTTTTAACTACGCATTGTAAATGTTTTGTCTCCTGTGGTTACCTGCTTAAAATGTATTTCGTTCAAAAAGTAATCGAATCAAAAAAATCTAAACTGGTTTTACATATTTAAACGTTTAACGGATTATTTAAAATTTCCTTATAAAAACTAACTGTTGTAATCAACATAAACGTACCAAATTCTATCACAATGTATTGATTTCTACAAATCAATGAATGCGATCTTGATGCACAAACACAAATATACACACGAGACTAATTCAAACTGTTTTCGTTTCATCCAACAAATTCCTCTCCTATTTTGAGCAAAAGCGCAATAAAACCCACTGAATTCCAATCGACTTGAAACTGGATTTGCGATCAAATGTACCGTGTATTCTTCTACGGATTATATTTTTGTTGATGTGTGCGTATGACTTGGTGTGTGCTTTATACCACGCTAAACGAACAAAAATGACTTTTTAAACTGACAAGGAATGTATATTAAAATTAAAATTAGGCAATCTATAAGCACATTTCGAGATTTAAGTTGGATCAAGTTGTCTCAGTTAGATCAAAATATTTGTAATAGGCGAGCTAGTTCGTATTATATTTAACTTGAAATATTCTGCAAATAATTATTAGAAAATGATCATTTACTTTACCTATTGTTTTAAGAGTGAAAGTCATTAAATAAACGGACATTTTTTTGCATTTAATAACTTGCCTGAAACGAGGGTTCCCACTCCCTAATTAAGCATGAAATAAAATTTTTTGGCTTTTCTAAACTCGAAATTTTACTTCATGCGCCAGGCGTATAAAACACTGATCTATTATAAAATTCAAAAACTCATTCTTTCTTAACCCATTAACGACCGAACAGTTATAGAGTTAACACTAAAAATTAATTTTAGGTAAAATTCTGCACTTATTTTTATACTGTGAATGTTTCTTTTAAATATATACAGGGTGTTCATTTGAAAACTTCCCAACGCGGATTTATGGAAAACCACTGATTAAAAAAAATAAAACGCCGAGACACGTCCAAAGATTTCCCAAGAGGGACAACTTTTTAACCAAAAACGACTTCACCCCCTTTTACCCTCTGCCCCCCGGGGTCATCCCCTTAAAAATTTTAAATGACAAGGGGTATCA
Source organism: Philonthus cognatus (assembly GCA_932526585.2). Lineage (NCBI taxonomy): Eukaryota > Metazoa > Arthropoda > Insecta > Coleoptera > Staphylinidae > Philonthus > Philonthus cognatus. Next base: position 46,557,371 of record OW052247.1, on the reverse strand, counting down.
AGTAATAGCTTGTTTGAATGGTTTTTCAAAGTGCTTTATTTTGACGTTTGAATTTTTAAAATCGGTCGATTTGTTTACGGAAAAATTAGAAAAATCTTTATTTATCTTAATTTGTTCAGATAGAAAAAAAAAACACACGATAAATATCACTTTTTATTTTATTAAGTGTTCAAAATGTTGCCCCTTATTGGCCAAACAATGATATAGGCGATGTTCAAATTCCTGCCGGACATTTTCAAAAACATGTTGTGGGAGATCATGGCAGCTTTCGGTGATGCGTTGACGAAGTTCATCTAAACTTTCAGGTTGGGGAGTGAACACAATAGATTTTAAATGGCCCCATAGAAAAAAGTCTAATGGCGACAAGTCAGGAGATCTAACAGGCCATTCAATAGGCCCTCTTCGCCTAATCCATTTATCTGAAAATTTGTCGTCTAGCCATTGCCGAACCGGAAGAACATAGTGAGGAGGAGCGCCGTCTTGCTGGAAATATATTTCAGCCTCATCAAGTATGGGGTTTCCATCGTCTCCGATTTGGTTTTCAATGGTTTCAGTGATAAGCGGATTGATGGTATTTTCAAACATAACATATCTAAATAAATGCCTCCATTTAAATTCCCATTAATAAACAATGGCCCAATCACTTTGTTTCCTAAAATGCCCGCCCATACATTAATTTTTTGGGGGTACTGAGTATGCCCTTCTACAAAAGCATGAGGATTTTCATTGCTGCAATACCTGCATTTATGCTTATTAACAAATCCATTTAGATAAAATGTGCATTCATCAGTGAAGCAGATATTCTTTACATGAATGGTATTATCATTAATTGCTGCAGTCATTTGTTCACAAAACTCAACTCGCCTATCGAAATCACCCTCGGTTAACTCTTGCAATATTTGCATTTTGAATGGATGAAATTTATGTAATTTAGTAACTGTGTGTACAGAGCCTAATGAAATACCAGTGGCATCACCAATTTTGCGTAATGAAGTATTAGGATTTATGCCAAAATGACCCAAAACTTCAATTTGAGCGGCTTCATTTAAAACTCTACGATGATTACGTTTTTTTATTTGCAACAGATCCAGTTTGAGTAAATTTAGTAACAAGGTCCAAAACATACCTATGCGAAGTTATCTTGTCCGGATGTCTGGCGTTAAATGTGACGGCAGTTTGCCGAGCACATTGATTTTGGGCACCATAAATTAGAATAATTTCCACTCTTTCGGCTAGTGTGTAAACCATTTCGGAAGTAAAATATGAATCAATAAATTTATTTTCACTATCCCAAGATTGTCACAAAGCTAACTGACAGCAAATGGAATTGTTTCCTTTCCATAGCAACTAACCCAAACTAAACAGGTATAAGAATAAATGTTATCTCCGTATTGATGAAAAGAAGGCCAAAAAAATTAGAGTTTTTATTTGGTTGCTGCCAAGTTTTGTTGGTTTTTGAACACTTATTAATAAAATAAAAAGTGATATTTTCGTGTGTTTTTTTTTTCTATCTGAACAAATTAAGATAAATAAAGATTTTTCTAATTATTCCGTAAACAAATCGACCAATTTTAAAAATTCAAACGTCAAAATAAAGCACTTTGAAAAACCTTTCAAACAAGCTATTACTTGATACCCCTTGTAATTTAAAATGTTTAAGGGGATGACCCCGGGGGGCAGAGACTAAAAGGGGGTGAAGTCGTTTTTGGTTAAAAAGTTGTCCCCCTTGGGAAATCTTTGGACGTGTCTCGGCGTTTTTTCTTCTAATCAGTGGTTTTCCATAAATCCGCGTTGGGAAGTTTTCAAATGAACACCCTGTATAATGTATACGCTGTAAGTTTTAAAACATCCATCAATTATATATAAAAACGTGCAATATGAAGTTAAGAACGAGTGTTTCCACTCCCAGACTGAGCATGAAGTAAAATTTCGAGTTTAGAAAAGTCTGAAAATTTTGTTTGGTCGCTCCGCGAAAACACTGAAATATTATAAAGTTAGAAATACACTGACATTGTTTTATTTTTTAAATAAGTAATAATCGAAATATTTAAATAACAAAATATTTACACTTTTCTTCATACGTTGTCAAGTCAGGTCAAATAATATAATATATTAGTATTTGACCTTACTTGAAAATATGTAAAGAAAAATGTAAATTAAATTATCTAGTAATTTAATTAACAAAAAATTAATAATGTTGCGTATATGCATCAATGGCGCTTAATGGGTTAAATACGTTAATTTTTCGTTAAAAAAAAATCCACTATTCGATTTGCAGTTATCATTTGAGTCGTATAGATGCAAAATCGGTTACATCCAAGAGAGTTTCTTTTCAACAGAGTAAAAAAAACATTGCATTCAATAAGCTTTGATAATATACAGGGCGTCCTATTTTAAAGTACCACCTGGAATATCTTCAGAACCATGCGCCGAATAAAAAAATGTTGCAATTTCCTTTATTGTCAAATTTATAACGTAAAATAAATAGAGTTGAAGTTATTTCTTACTTCAAATTTAGAACGAAAACAAATTCCTCTACATTATTTGTATGTTACTAAACTTTGACAAACAAATTAAAAAAGCCTAAATTATGTAAAATAAACCCTAATTTATAATTGCAAAAATTCGAAATGATAAAAAAATATTCGAAATGAATAAATAGAATTTAATTCAATAAAAAAATACTCAAAAATATTCTAAATCAAAATTTTGTATTTGTATTTGATTTAAGATATACCGTGATGATATTGAAATTTTAATTATGGCCTATTAAAATTGTATTTATTTCTGTGGAGATGTTTTTTGATAAAACTTACTTTTTCACACTCTATCCAATTATCTGTAATACAAAAAATAAATAGGGGTTCCCGTTTAAAATTTCACAGCTACCCCCTCCTCAGCCTCCCCTGGGGGTGGGGGGGGGTGAGTTTTCTTACAGAATTGGATGTCCCCCTCCAAATCAATAAACTTTTATTTGAAACATTTTTTTCAGTCCGTACATGGTTCTTAAGATATTCCAGGTGGTAATATAAAATGGGACACCCTGTATATGTATTTGGCATGGGTGCATTTTATAGCTATAAAAGACACAAGCTAAAGCCTTGAAACTAATTTGGCTAAAATATCGTGGTATCGGAGATAATCAACATTTTACTTTAGTATTCTTCTTTTAGTTACGTGAAGTGTTTTCTAATAATTATTGTAGTAATCTCTTTCTTCACAAATTAGTTTTATTCACTAAATGTACTATTGAGAATGAACACATAGTATTCGAAATGTACATTTAGTGAATAAAACTAATTTGTGAATAAAGAGATTACTACAATAATTATTTTACTTTAGGTTAGTTTTTTTTCAAAACAAGGGATGTAATTGATTTTGCATCTAGATGATTCATTTATATTTAGCAAAAATGTTGATTTCTTCAAATCATATATTTCTTTAAATCACATATAGCTAATATAAAAATACAAGTGTATTCCTAACACTCACTGCAAGTTTTAGCACATAGTTTTAATTTGGTTACTCTTGTTATAACAATAAGGGATAGGTGAAAAAAATAAAACGAATTTCCAGAAACGCTCCGAAGATGATTATTATTTCTATATATTATTCGGTTTAATAAAACTAACTAATTAACAATATAATTGAGTATTAACTTACTACACTACATATATATCTAGTACATGAGGTTAGAAGTCAAGACCCCTGGGGGACAGAACGGCGATGGCATGTGATCCTTCGGCAATTACTCCCGACATTCCCGCAATAATTCCGGCCACAATCCTATTACAATACTGTCGTAAGCCATCCCGTGCCATACACACTGCCGCCCCCTAAATTCAACCCCGGGACGCCCTGCGGATTACCCACGTGTGCACATCCTCTTAAACTCGGGCTAAAACCCAGCAGCACGTACTACATACGTTATTCGGGAGGGGGGTGCGACTTTTGCTAGACTGCGGCAAATTATTAAACCCTCGTAAAACCTGCGAACAGAACTATAAAAGCCGTTCCGTCTGATAAACGGACACCTTCTTTTATTTTTACGGATGCCGCTGTTTATTACCGGAGGACCGACCGGAGAGTGTAAATACCCAATAGGTTTGCCACCTTTGGATCGTAAATTTTGCACTAGCAAGACTCTTTTTCTCTTAATTTCGATTATTTATTGGAATTCGTATCACATTCACAAATAGACAAACAGATAACGTGTGAATATAATAAAACTATCGAATTAAAGGTCTGAAATAATAAAATTGAATTTGTGTTCAGTATTCCGGCACCAGATATCTGGTGCCGGAATACTGAATACAAATTCAATTTTGATATTTGTTTTCTGGTTTCACAAACAGAGTTCTACTCGCTCGTGGACGAAACAGTGACCTGTATATGCACTTTGTGCATTCGTGTCACAGACGATGCCACTATGAAGCATTAGATGGCGTTAGCTATCGAAATCATTAATAGTTTTCACATATTGGCTTGAAATAGGCAGAAATGTTCAGTATGCCTCAGCACTGGGTCGGGACCACACTGAAGAGGACCTTGAAGCCCGAAACGCGTCTGTGGGTACCTGGTGTCGGAATACTGAACACAAATTCAATTTTGATATTTGTTTTCTGGTTTCACAAACAGAGTTCTGCTCGCTGGTGGACGAAACAGTGACCTGTATATGCACTTTGTGCATTCGTGTCACTGACGATGCCACTATGAAGCATTAGATGGCGTTAGCTATCGAAATCATTAATAGTGTGAAATAATGACTAACAAATGCAAAATTAGTCATTAATATTATTCATTAATTGACTAAAAAATGCGTAACTCAGACTATATAGATATTTAATGGTATATTCCTCTTTGTCCATTTTTACTAAAATATATTACTGAAAGCAAATAATATATAAAATTACGAAAAACTATTCGTGAAAATGCAAACACTGTCCTAATTAATCAGACAACTTAATACGATAAATATCCATTGAAACAACTACTTTCCGTGCAAATACACCTCCGGATATTGAATTATACATTGAAATATTTAAAATCTTATTTAATTTGATTTGTTACAACGCTCTATTAAAGTATATGTAACGTTTAGGTCAAATTATCTTCAAACCAACTAACAAATACAATTTAAAATGAAAGGAGAGATAACACAAAAAAATTGAAGTGAAAGGACTTTAATTAAAACTAATGTCTTAGGCCATCTATAAACGCGTTTCGAGATTTATCTCTCTTCAGTATAGCTTTGCTTATGACGTTTTAAAAACAGTAAATAAACTAGAATACGTCTAAAATATTTATATTTCAGTTTCAATTTATGTATTTATATGTATATTTTATATTTTGAAGGACAGGCAGAAATTGTACAACAATTAAAGGAACATTGGGACTGATCCACCCAGATAAATGGATTAGAAGTGCTTAAAGAGGAGCGGCCAAACTCCACAAGGAGTGTAAGGCCACACAAGAAGAATGTATATTTTATATATTTTAATTTTTACTAGTATTAAAAAAATACAATGCATCGAAAAGAGTTGCCAACTAGAACAGTAATTGGTGATCAAATGTCGTATTATTTTTAACTGCAGTTTAAAGATTAATTCAAGTAAAAACTTGTATACTGTATACCAGAGCTGAGACGAATCCACGTGAAAACGATTCCAATCACGAATCCGAATCACCTAATATGATTCGAATCACGAATACTCGAATAAAGGATTCATAAGAGATAAATATGATTCGAATCAAAGATTCGAATCCTGTTTTTTCGAATTACGAATACTAATCCTTTAAGAATAAATTTGATTTTATTACTTTTTTGCAACCATTAACATATAAATGTCGTTATCAGTTGTTTTAACAAAATCTAATTATTTATTATTAACACTGAACATCGTTGATAACAGACTAAATATCTGTGTTACTCTGATTAAAGATGTATTTGTGTGTTTTTGAACTTTACCTCAAATCAGTGTTTTGTACGCGTGGCGCATGAAGTAAAATTTCGAGTTTAGAAAAGCCCCGTGAAAATTTGTCTCGGGTCGCTGCGCGACCCTCGACAAATTTTCTACGCGGGGCTTTTCTAAACTCGAAATTTTACTTCATGCTTAGTCTGGGAGTGGAAACACTCGTTCAAAATTTAAAATTGAACTCTATTATAAAATCGACGAATGCTTGAAAGTTACGTAAATAAAAAACTCACTGAATATCATCAAAACCGGGAAAGTCATAGAAAAGTCATGGTATTTTATTCAAATTGACCAAAACACTAACAATAATGAATTTTCGTCAATGCAACCTAGATTGTGTTTCGAATGAAATGTCAGAATTTATTGCTGCTAATCCTCAAATAACTCCATACGATATAGAATGTTTTGATTACACTCTGAGTAATTCCATTATCATACATACACCTAAACTTACATATACTCCTTACAAGTACCCACTCCCAAAATATATATTTAGATTAATTAAATATAAAAGACAAATTTACAGAGACATTCGCCACACTGATAATTCAGAACTAAAATCAACATTTAATAAATTAAATAGAGGTTTCAAATATCTTATTATGGAATTTAAAAATGAAAAATGGCTAAAAGTATGTAACGATATTAATGACAAAGACGGAAAATAGTTCTGGTCTCAAATGAACAAATTGACAAAATATAAAAGGTCTGAGTCGATTAAATCAATAATAGATCCATTAACCAATAAAGATACAACTGACACTCAGAGAATTGAACATTTTTGCTGGTTATTTTAACGAGTCATTTAAATTTTCTGAAAATGCCGATTATGCCACAAACCAGCAGATAGAAATAAATAACTGGTATACAGCGTTTATACTGTCATATCCCTCAACGATAACTACAAATTTACTGTCACAGAAGAGAACTAAGTTCAACAAACTTATGGTTGGAAAAAAATAATGCTCCAGGTTATGATAATATTCCTCGTTGTATTTTCAAAAAGCGTCCGGAAAACATACATTCATACATAATTAATATGTATAATTATGCAATCTCAAACATGTACTTTCCTCCAAGTTGGAAAAAGGGACTAATTATGTGTGTGCATAAACCCAACACTAATCCAACTTTCGTTTCCAGTTACAGACCAATAACACTTCTCCCAGTAATAGACAAAACATTTGAATCACTACTAAAGGACCATATAAATTCATTAATGAGTAATGAAATTCCAAAATATCAATTTGGCTTTCAGGATAAACGGTCCACTTATCTACCATTGGCTATCCTGATATCAAATTTACAAACTACACACCTAGAGGGAGAGCATTCAGTGTTAGCATTTCTAGATATTAAAAAGGTATTTGACTCAGTATGGTATCGGTGTCTATTATACAAATGTCATAAATTAAATTTGCCCATTTATATAATATTTATCTTAGATCAATTCCTTTCTAATAGATCTATTCAAGATAAATTTAAAAATAAAGACTCATATGTATTCAATCCTAGCCAAGGTGTCCCGCAAGGATCACCTCTGTCTCCCTTATTATTTAATATATTCTCTTATGACATTTATAATGTAGACTCAAATTATTTCAACCCAAAGTAGTATGTTTACAATTTGCTGATGATACAATTCTCATCTCTCATGCTTCAAATTTAAATAAAGCAATTTCATCCTTACAAACTCTCCTTGATAATACGCAGTCTTGGTTCTCAAAGTAGAGGATATCGATCAATCCAAACAAATCCCAAATGTTAATCCCATATCACCGAATTTCTGAAAACTCGCCATCAATATCGATAAATAATATTCTAATCTCACCTACACCCCTTTGTAAGTATCTAGAAATCTCTTTTGCCACTAAACTCTCTTTTCGCCAACACTCCAGAAAAATAAAATCCAACATTGCAGCAAGAGCAAAATATTTTCGATGCTGAACTTACAGTAAAGTATAGCACCCAAATACAAATTTCCCCAAAAAACAATTTTTGAATGTGTAATTTTTCACAATAATATTATATAACTAACACATACAAAAATAAAACAATAGGCAGAAAGACTAACGGTCGATATCCTTTTTGACATTTTAAAATTTAAAAATTAATCTCTCGCTTATGTAGTAATAATGTATTATTGTATTTACAATCACTGTCAAATAAAGATATTATTGTTGTTGTTGTTGTTCGAAGCATCATCAAAATTACAAAACACGTAAAAATTTATAAAACCAACTTAAATATTGACAATAACAATAAAACAATTTAACAAACTAGGGGTTTTCCAGACAGAAGAAAGTTATATTAAAAGGTCAGCGAAAAAAATCTTGAATCAGGGATATATCGAAAAACTTTAACATTTCAGATTGTGACTACCATGTCACAATACCAATAACATTCTGAAAACTAGATTTATATCTTTAAAAACATTTTCAGTCATTTAATGTTCTTATCAAAGCAATCAGTTTCAAGTTTCGAACGAGCGTTTCCACTCCCAGACTAAGTATGAAGTAAAATTTCGAGTTTAGAAAAGCCCCGTGAAAATTTGTCTCGGGTCGCGCAGCGACCCGAGACAAATTTTCTGGGCTTTTCTAAACTCGAAATTTTACTTCATGCGCCACGCGTATAAAACAGTGATTTAACGAGAAATTTAAAAACACACAAAACAAATTTTTCATTTTAATTCTCACAATTAATTCGAATTATTTTTGACGATTCAAATTCTTTTGTAAGTATTAGAATCCTTTGTAAGTATTCGAATCCTTTTATAAATATTCGAATTCTTTTATAAGGATTCGATTCACCCGTATTTTCGAATCCAGGATTCGAATCCTGAATGATTCTAATCCTGTCCAGCTCTGCTGTATATTTCTTACTCAATTTATATGTTTTTCAAAGTAATATTATGTTTATCTTATATCACTATTTTTAATTGTGTATTGATGTATAAAGGAGATTTCCGTTGATAAATAAATAAATAAATATACAACAACTTAGTACAGTCTTGTAATAACTTTGATAATGGTCAATGGTTAAAAATAAAAACAAACAGTGAAACAATAACTAAGTGTTTTATTCATTTATCTTTAAAAACATTTTCAGTCATTTAATGTTCTTATCAAAGCAATCAGTTTCAAGTTTCGAACGAGCGTTTCCACTCCCAGACTAAGCATGAAGTAAAATTTCGAGTTTAGAAAAGCCCCGTGTAGAAAATTTGTCGAGGGTCACGCAGCGACCCGAGACAAATTTTCACGGAGCTTTTCTAAACTCGAAATTTTACTTCATGCGCCACGCGTATAAAACAGTGATTTAACGAGAAATTTAAAAACACACAAAACAAATTTTTCATGTTAATCCTCACAATTAATTCGAATTATTTTTGACGATTCAAATCCTTTTGTAAGTATTTGAATCCTTCTGTAAGTATTCGAATCCTATTATAAATATTCGAATTCTTTTACGAGGATTCGAATCACCCGCATTTTCAAATGCAGGATTCGAATCCTGAATGATTCGAATCCTGCCCAGCTCTGCTGTATACAACAACTTAGTACAGTCTTGTAATAACTTTGATGATGATCGTTTGACCAAAACTAGACAGTTAAAAATAAAAACAAACTGTGAAACAATAACTAAGTTATATATATAAAACAATTTAAACACTTTCAAATATTAATTGTGCATTCGCTACAATTGTTTCGCCACACTGTGGCTTCTTCATATGTGTATGTGTTTTCTTAAGAAGAAATGATGCTTATTCATTGCTTCGCCTGAAGAAGCCACAGTGTGGCGAAACAATTGTAGCGAATGCACAATATATATTTGAAAGTGTTTAAATTGTTTTATTTATATAAAAGTGAAGATGAACTTCCACCATTTATCAGCTTTATCAATCAATAACTAAGTGTTTTATTTATTTTAAACCAGTTTTAAAATCAGTGAACTTAGTACGTATTTTACTAGAATTTATTTACATTGTATTAAAACAAAAATGTATACATACCTATCAGAACAATTTAAAATAAAAGAATTTATAACTTTCAGGGAAAATATTTACACGTTGTTAACACGTTGCACATATGCATGCACACGTATCAAGGTAGTAAATGGTCCCTTCTCTGAATATGTGCAAAGTGGGACGGGAAGCGGATCCGTCTGAGCCATTTCCCGAGCAACGAGTGAAATATGCATCTCGGTTATCCGTCTCAAATCTAAATATATAAACATATATAATATTCCCCGGCTGTTATGCCATCGAATTTGTCCGCAGATATATCAATTTTATTGCTGTTACTCCAAACTCCGAGAAAATATATATCAGCTAGAAGCGGAAATTTCCATACGAGCATATGCACAGTTCTTCCTACGATCAGTTTTTTTTTTTTACCGCAACACCATCTGTCAAATGTTTCATCATTTGTTTTATTATTTCGTAAAATAAAATATAAAGAGTGTCTATAAACTGTCGGTATCCCAGTAGGTTCTGACTTTAGAACAGAGCTGGGATGAATCCTCAAAAACATGATTCGAATCACGAGTCCGAATCACCTAATATGATTCGAATCATGAATACTCGAATAAAGGATTCGTAAGTGAAAAATATAAATCCTCATTTTTTAATCACGGATACAAATCCTTTAAAGATAAATTTGAATCTATTATTTGCAACCAGTAACATTTTATTCCATCAGTTTCTATTAAGAAAAATGTTAATTTACCGATCAAATATCTGATTAAATAATGATTTTAATTATTGATGATATATGTGTTATTGAACTTTATATTAAATCAGTGTTTTATACGCGTGGCGCATGAAATAAAATTTCGAGTTTAGAAAAGCCCCGTGAAAATTTGTCTCGGGTCGCTGCGCGACCCTCGACAAATTTTCTACGCGGGGCTTTTCTAAACTCGAAATTTTACTTCATGCTTAGTCTGGGAGTGGACAACACTCGTTCTTAGATGTTTCAAATTTAAGGATCCCTCTAGATTACTAAGCTTATTACCATTTTAAAAAGGCTACAGCTCGAAGGACCAATCATGGTCTTCGGAGACCGAAGGACTACAGGGAATCGAAGTTTCTTTACAAGAAAACAACGAATATATGAAGGTTTACAGCATGGATAGGAAAGAAAACATCCAAGTTTGAAAAAATATCGAAGTTGGGTTGGTTTTCAGTGCGTTTTTAACTTCACTGTAAATCAGTGTTTTATACGCGTGGCGCATGAAGTAAAATTTCGAGTTTAGAAAAGCCCCGTGAAAATTTGTCTCGGGTCGCTGCGCGACCCTTGACAAATTTTCTACGCGGGGCTTTTCTAAACTCGAAATTTTACTTCATGCTTAGTCTGGAAGTGGACCGTCATGATTTTCTACATGTCGAGATTTTCGACATTTCTAGATTTTTGTCGGTTTATTCACACTTTGTTATTATTTGAAATGCAACTTTAATATTAAATAAATACGGGTTTTCTTAGGAATAGAATATTCACCCATTAAGAGCCGAGCAAATTATAAAGTTAACCCTAAAATTTAATTTTAGGTAAAATTTTGCATTTTTTTCTATGATTTCAATGAATGATTTATTATATTACATACGTCGATTTTATAGAAGAGTTAAATTTAAAGCTTAAACGAGTGTTGTCCACTCCCAGACTAAGCATGAAGTAAAATTTCGAGTTTAGAAAAGCCCCGCGTAGAAAATTTGTCGAGGGTCGCGCAGCCACCCGAGACAAATTTTCACGGGGCTTTTCTAAACTCGAAATTTTACTTCATGCGCCACGCGTATAAAACACTGATTTACAGTGAAGTTAAAAACGCACTGTAAACCAGCCCAACTTCGATATTTTTTCAAACTTGGATGTTTTCTTTCCTATCCATGCTGTAAACCTTTGAGATAATATTTTTTTCATATTCTGCTGGCGCTAGCTCTAAGCTATCTTTTCCATGTAATTTGAGTAAAAAAATCTCATTTCGGGGGGCTACGGTTACAAATATTTTAGCATTTTTATTGGGGTTGTGAAGGGTGTCGTTAGCTTTTAATTGGTAGCGCTAACTGGCGCTTGCTCTGAGGACTCTGAATAGTGTAAAAAAATTTGAAAAATCCAAACTCGGGGGGCTAGCATCAACCTAGCCTCCCGAAAATCAAACCCCCGTAACTTTCTTGTCTAAATGGCGCTAGCTCTAATTTTTGTGGCGCTAGCTGGCGCTAGCTAAGGCCTGTCTAGCGCAATAGTTTTTTCAAAAAAATCGAACTTTGGGCGGCTCAGTTGACTGAGCCGATTTTTTGTTAGTTTTTTAATGTTTTCTTCACACATCTGTCTAAAATTGAACTTCGGGGGGCTTAGTTGACTGAGCCCAAAAAATCTGCATTCTTACATTTCGTAAGGTAGAACGGACTCTTAAGTGAAAATTGTTAGTTTTGCACCAAGACCACTTATTTATAGTTTGTATTAATTAATCAAAACCTTTTATTTAAAATATAAATATATTTGCACCACATATCATCTTTAAATCTCTTATTACCATATTAATAATATAACATATATGTATTTAAGTGGGGTGGTTTGTTAGTTGTAATCCACGCAAACCGACGACGTAATGCAAATGGTGTCGAGAAGTTGGTAAGTGCAGTGTCCTCAGAGCCTCACGGATGAATGTCAGTTGGCTCGGTGTGTCCCAGTGTGTGTGTAATGACTTTGTGACGTGTTCCCATCCGGGATAATACCCGGTCTTAGGCAAAGTTGACGTCTCGACTCCGCGACTTGAATATGACGTTATTACAGTTATATCAACGCCGTAATGTTTACATATTTCACCAACCGAATAATTACTACAATTGTTATTACCGGTAATAACTGTACAATTCGGTTGGGCGTATTACGTAATTAATATTATCACGATTATTCATCTGGATCGTTATTGTTGCACTTACGTAAATTGTTCAATGAGTAATTATGTAATTAACAATTATGTCGTTATGTATGTACATATTATTTGGTTATGTATTACATAAAATAATTAGAAACAAAACAAATATTAAATGAAACAAGTCATTCTTTCTCTCCACTGGTTTATTTTAATCACTAGATGTACATTTCGTTCAATAAGTGAACATTTTCAATTGCTAGTAGATACAAATAATTTGAGGTGGTGATAGGTAAATACATTTGTAATCGTAATCTTTCTGAGTTAATTGAATTGTTATTTTATTGTCAGATTTCCCTTCACATAAGCTACAAATTAAAAGTTGATTTACAACATAACATGTAATTATACTAAACTTTGGTAAAACTATTGAAAATGTTCACTTGTTGAACGAAATGTACACTGTGCAATAAAATGAAGCACACAAAATATTTTATAGTTTAAAACGGACATGATCAGTTTCCTAGTTATGAAACTATGTCAATTTTCTTAATGTCAAAATACCGCGTCATTTAAACAACAATTAAAAAATTCGAACTCTAACTAAAATGCAAGATGGTTTTTCTATTAGACAAATTGCTCGATTGATGAACATCAGTAAAGAATTAATCTTAGTTTTGGTTTTTTATTAAAGGTGTTAGTTTTAAATTATGGTGATTTATTATTTATTGAAACTGCTGCTAGGCAATTAAAACAGCCCCGAATTATACAACTAGAATAATGTGAAAAATAGTTATACGACTTGTGTTTGGATATTAACAGCCCTAATCCTAATCTACAGAATAAAAACGTAATTTTTTATAATATAGCTCGAGAAAAATGGCCAGACTCTGTTTTTTTGCTTTACGGATGGTTCATTTACATCTTCTCATACTGGTTGTGGAATATATATAGAAAACTCTTTATCTTACTCTTTTAGAATCCCTCATTCCTCTTCTATACATACAGCAGAGCTATCAGCATTGCTTGAATGCCAAAAATTAATTAAAGAACTCAGTATAAATAAGGTAGTAATATTTACAGATTCTAAGTCAGCTCTATATTCAATACAAAAATTATGAATAAACCCTAATACATATTTATTACTTTCGAATATTATGACTATAATCTTTGAATTGTTCAATAAAGGTTATAAAATAAATTTTTGTTGGATACCTAGTCATGTAGGCATTGTGGGGAACGAAACTGCCGATTTATTAGCTAAATCTTCAAAGGATAGCCCTTTGTCTGAATATTCATCTCCTTATAAGGATTTCTTTAAAACACTCATATCCAGCCTTAAATTGAAATGGCAATCTTTTTGGTCCTCTTCTTCCTCTCATATTAAGTACTTTTCTTTACACCCTGTAATCCTTACCAGTGTTTGGTTCTTTGATCCAAAAGTTAGAGGACTTCCATGATTCGTATGAAGATGGGTCACAACTCTTCTCCCAGTCATTTATACAAAATAGGAAGCATAAGTTCTCCAAACTGTTCTTGTAGTGACACTGGGGATTTGTATCATATATTCTTCTCATGTAACAATTATTCTGAGAAATGTAAAAATGTGTACTCTCGTCTTATAGCAACTGGTCACCCAGCCCCTCTTTCTATTTTATCTGTTTTATCTAAATATTGTATTAAAACTTACATCATTCTATATTCTTTATTACACGAAACTGATATATTTATTTAATTATTAATTCATTTTTTCAAGGGTAATTCCTTTCCATCTGTCCTAATACTTTTTTCACTTTATCCTATCCCCTATTTTCTTTTCCGCTGTGGCTGGTCAACAGAGCTATATAGCTGAGGCCATTAAAAACGCAAGAAGAAGAAGAAGAATTTTATTGCGCAGAAATGTACATCTAGTGATTAAAATGAACCAGTGGAGAAAATAATTTACTTGTTTCATTTAATTTTAGATCCATCTTCACTTATAATCTGATTTTATAGAAGAGTTAAATTTAAAGTTTAAACGAGTGTTGTCCACTCCCAGACTAAGCATGAAGTAAAATTTCGAGTTTAGAAAAGCCCCGCGTAGAAAATTTGTCGAGGGTCGCGCAGCGACCCGAGACAAATTTTCACGGGGCTTTTCTAAACTCGAAATTTTACTTCATGCGCCACGCGTATAAAACACTGATTTACAGTGAAGTTAAAAACGCACTCTAAACCAGCCCAACTTCGATATTTTTTCAAACTTGGATGTTTTCTTTCCTATCCATGCTGTAAACCTTCAGATATTCGTTGTTTTTTTGTAAAGAAACTTCGATTCCCTGTAGTCCTTCGGTTTCCGAAGACCATGATTTGTTTGTTTTTTCACCCCTTGATAATTGAAATCGTTATAACTCAAAAACTAACCGTACGATTTCAAAAATTCTTTCGGTATTGTAATAACTATACTGATGTCTATAAACATTGATAATGAGATAGCTAGCGCTAGCAAGGCAGTGGCGTACCTGACGGTTGTTTTTATTACTACTTGATAACTTAAATCGTTATAACTCGGCAACTAACCGTGCCATTTCAAAATTTCTTTGGGCGTTAGAATACCTAAAATGATGTTCATAAATACTGCTTAATTTTTTTTTATATGACCAATCAGATTTGACATTTCAAGAATTTAGTGGTGTGATACAGGTTGTGTGTTTTAGGTTAGGACAAGATTAATTACATGTTATGTTGTAAATCAACTTTTAATATGTAGGTTATGTGAAGGGAAATCTGACATTAAAATGACCAATTAATTCAGAAAGATTATGATTACAAACGTATTTACCTATCACCACCTCAAATTATTTGTATCCACCAGCAATTTAATAAAGTCTCTAAGAATCGGGTAGGATAAGAGAATCAGGTAATATTCCTTGCCCAGGAACATCTGTCTTCTTTATAATTTGCCCATTTATATGTTCAAATTTGAGAAATTTTTCTTTTAGTTATACATGTTACGATTATTTTATGTACATTTTTAGACATTCGTGATCCTATTAAAAATTTTCAATTTAAAAACTCTAACGAGTGTTTTCCACTCCCATTTTTTTTAAATTTTAAATATTACATTTAAGAGCAAACAATGGAAGACAATATTAATACATGTTCTTAAGTAAATTAAATCCTTATTGTGGATTTAATAGGAAAAAAATGTTATTTGGTACACACTCCTATTCACAGTACTGCAAAATTTTAATGCTTTTCATTAGAATTCAAAAATAAGAGGTTAACTTGAGATTCGGACTTTATTTGATGATATTTACGAGTGTGTGAATTATAAAAATACAATCAAACTATTTTTTTTTCTAAATATTTCGGTATTAATTAAACTCTGTTTTTTTTGTAATATGACCAAACTTAGGGTGTATTTACTGCCAAGGCCGTAGCCAGGGGGGGGGGGGGGATATGTGGGTTCACTAAACCCCCTGTAATTTTCAAAATGTTAAGTTTTTGTATGTAAAAGTGACACTGAAAGAGCTAAATCAATATTTTTACCAGTAAATCACCCCCCGATTTTTTCATATCTCCCCCGGATTTTATTAAATGAATATTAGTGTGACAAATAAGTCATAATTTGTCGAATAAATTGTCACGATGCAGAGATTGTCAAAAAAGAGAACGATAGAACTTGCAACTTTACAACACACACAGGTATTTTTTCTTTAAAGTATACTTTCACATATTGCATATAAACATTTGTAAAATTAATGACCATGTGATCAGAACTTAGTCGAAGTATATTTTGAACTATACTTTAAATCAGTGTTTTATACGCGTGGCGCATGAAGTAAAATTTCGAGTTTAGAAAAGCCTGATTTGGCTTGGTCGCTCCGCTTCGCTACGCGATTAAACCAAATCTGCAGGCTTTTCTAAACTCGAAATTTTACTTCATGCTTACTTAAGGAGTGGAAACCCTCGTTCTAAACTTCAAATTGAACTTACAAAATTTATACATGAATGAAAAATGCCTTGTATATTCATATCTGCAGCCCTAACCATAAAAATTCTCACAAAATGCCCCTGCTCATCTATCTTGTATTAGTGCAATTGAGCAAGAATTATAAATTACCACTATTTTCCTCATCATTACTGCTCAGGATCAACAACACGATTTAGGCCCATTTGCACCCCGACTGATAAACTTTTCTCAACCAATCATTGATTAAACCTCTGATTAAGTCATAATTCTGGAATATAAGAATGTTTTAAATTTGTAAGATACTCCATAAAAACACAACAATTTTATGTATAAATCATTTACAAAATCGCAAAATGATAAAAGAGACATGATTAAGATATGTCTGTTTTATCATTTTGCGATTTTGTAAATGATTTATACATAAAATTGTTGTGTTTTTATGGAGTACTAATCACTGGTTAACTTAATTGACTTGGATGCAAACGGGCATAAGTATAATAAATTTGTGTAATCACTACAAAAAAAAAAAAACGCACTCATACCCCAACAACAATGAAAAATCCTGACCGAGCTGACTTGATTGCATTACAATTTATTGTAGCCATAAATAAAATCCCCCATTTAGATAAACACGTTGAAAACGTAATATATTTACCAGTAGCAGCAGCAGCAGAAAAAAATAACAAGAGCAATTTATGTTATTTGCTGACGATAAAGTTTCAATCGGCGAGCGGCACAAATCATTATACGGTATCATTAAAAAATATAAAAAGTTAGAGAAAGTTACACATAGAAATTCGTTTAAAAGTTCCGTGTAAATATTGGAGGGAGGGAATGAAATCAAAATACAAACACACTCATGCGAATAAAAAAAAATATTGTGTTGGTTTGATTCGTGTTTTACAGGCGCATGCATGTACATGATTTTTAAAGGGGGTTATTTATTGGTTTTTTTTTCTGCTTTTGTATTACGGGTGGTTTGAAATTGTGGACATATGTCAGGGGCGGTTTTATGTGTTCATATTGACAAACATTTATTAATTATGTATTTTTGATGATTTGATACAAACTAATTAAGAAAATGTACAGTAAATATTCAAATTAACGGTCAATTTACTTAACATACAGGGGTTATTCAAAATAAAGAAACAGATTTTAAACATTTATTTCTTCCAACTTATAAAAGATAGAAACACAATTCCAACGTTCCTGAAAAGAGAAAAGTTCAATTTTTTATGCATTCAATATGAGCACCATGTGTTTCCCGTGCTGTGATTTTTTTTGGGCTCTTTTCGTAAACTGTACGAATAAATGCGCCCGACATTTTTATTCAATGTGCGTGGACGTCACGTGATTTTCTGTTTTTAGATGCAACCATCGTTTACGAATTTTCTATGCCACTGGTAAATCTGCTTATGATCCTTATGACAATCAAAATGACAAGAAAGGGCGCTAATGCGGCCATGGTTGGAACTTCTGCCTGGTCTGTTCAAATTTTAAACTTTTGTCTGTCCAGGAATGTTGGAATTATAGTTCTACCTTGTGTAGTTTGGAAGAAATAAATGTTTGAAATCTGCTCCTTTTATTTAAATAGCCCTGTATATTCCAACATTTGGTTATTCCTTATTTTTATAGTAATCCAACATTTGGTTATTTCTTATTTTTATCTAAAAAAAGTTTTTATTTATCTTGCCCCCTAGATCTATCCTATTCGTCCACAATAACTTATACAGGACATTTTTCTTTTAAGTGTACATATATATATATATATATATATAGTGAAAATTGGGAGACATGTCGCATGACTCATTGATGTGGAATGTATCGTTCAAGTTTTTTACAGAGGATGTCGACAGTTGTATCTGCAACGATTTTTCCTAGTTGTGTCAAATTTGGACGTTACATGACAATGTCATACTGTTTAGGTCGCAAGTATATTAGTGTCCTTTCTTTTAGAAAAGATTTAAATCAAAATTTCTAGTAAGTTTTTTCTTTTAAGTATACAAATCCCCATTACGTGTTGTAGATTTTTAAATACCTGTTGTTTTCTTAAAAGAAGCTAATTTGAAGTTTAAACGAGTGTTTTCCACTCCCAGATTAAGCATGAAGTAAAATTTTGAGTTTAGAAAAGCCTGACAATTTGGTTTGGTCGCGTAGCGCGAAGCGCGGAGCGACCAAACCAAATTTTCAGGCTTTTCTAAACTCGAAATTTTACTTCATGCGCCACGCGTATAACGACGTCACTCTGTTATTCTGTTTGCTTTAGTAAAGCAACACGGTAATTTAATTTAATCTCGGATGGAAAAGGTGCATCTGTATTAATTCGGAATGAAGTGTACTCGTAATATCAATCAACGTGGCTTCGTTGCCGGATCAACAAGCGAAAACCTGAAAACTCGAAACCCTGAAACCAGCGTCTGCTTTCAGACCAATTACACGAAGGCGAGCTCCAAGGCAGCAGCGACTTCTTGTAAATTTCATTAGGGATCATCGATAATAAGTTGCCTGGGCTACTTGAGAACTAGCACATGCACATTTCTCGATGAACCCGCTCCTGGTCGGGCTTCACTTTCAGAAACTTTGATTAATATTCCAGGAGAAGCAACTGAGGCTCAGAAACTGCTCATCGGGTAGACTTGCTGTATCCCCTATTCGACCTAAATTATTTTGAAGGAAGCTTTTCTTTCTTGTTGTTACCATGCAAATCTTTTTAAGTTTGAATTACGAACTAGGATTTTATTTTAACCTTTTCAGCCATGGAATTTTTCTGATGTCCAAAAAACGTTTTGTACACCGCATATTATTTATTACTATCTTAGATATACACAGAGTTTTTCTTTGAAGTATACAAATCTCAATATACTGTATACGCTGTAAATCTTCAGATATTCGTTGTTTTTACAAATATTTCAAATTGCACTTTCAAAAGAGTGATTTCCACTCCCAGACTAAGCATGAAGTAAAATTTTGAGTTTAGAAAAGCCTGAAAATTTGGTTTGGTCGCGTAGCGCGAAACGCGGAGCGACCAAACCAAATTTTCAGGCTTTTCTAAACTCGAAATTTTACTTCATGCGCCACGCGTATTAAACACTGATGTGAAGTGATGTTCAGAATTCACGTTTTTTAGCACCTGCTTTAGTAGAATATTTTGAACTTCATTTAAAATCAGTGTTTTATACGCGTGGCGCATGAAGTAAAATTTCGAGTTTAGAAAAGCCTGAAAATTTGGTTTGGTCGCTCCGCGCTTCGCGCTACGCGACCAAACCAAATTTTAAGGCTTTTCTAAACTCGAAATTTTACTTCATGCTTAATCTGGGAGTGGAAAACACTCGTTTTAGACTTAAAATTAAACTATTTCAAAAAACAAACAATTATTGGAAAAGTTACACTTTATGCATAAATGTATGTATATTTATAAGAAAAATTCCCAGTATGTTTACCAAATTTTAGTGGTGGCAAATGGCACCGTCAGGGCTGAAAGGGTTAATGAATATTAACTGCAAGTTTCATTAGCTTCAAGTGGAAATACGGTAACTTGGATTTAATTAAAAAATAACGACATTTATTTTTGAATTTAGTTTCTAACGACTAGCGTGTAATTTGAAAACTGTAGTCACTGTTAAAATTCAAATATTTAATTTTTAGTTCATGAAAACATCAAATTCTTGCCATGTAGGCCTTTAATCAAATTGCTGAGGAAATGTGGCCAGAACTTCTATTCCTAATTAATTAACCCATACAGATACAATGACTTGTAAGAGACATCATGTTACGTGATTTTTGCGTAAAATTATTCTAAGTTATTTTTATTTTCAATATGAGGAATTATTATATGCAACTTATTGTGCTTTATCAAAATGAATTCGAAAATGCTATTGTTTAATTTTTTTTGTTGTCTCGGTCCTCCGTGGTCATCGCGCTCCGCGCTCTTGTTCTTTTTCACACCTGGCACTCGCGGCGTAAACACATCAAATCGATTAGAGGTCACCACGCCATTTTTTATCTTCGGAAATTAATTTAATAACCGCTTTGTTTTCTCTGGTGTTGAGGGATATATTTTCCTGAAGATTATATTGTAAATTGTTTGGAATTATTTAAAAATAATTTACTTCGCTTCAAGCGGATTGAAAAGCGTGTCGTCCTCGATGTCCTCAAATTATCTAGAGGTAAGCACATTTCAGTTTTTAGGTTGTAATTAAATTATGATCATGCTAATATCAAATGTATTCACCAAATAGGATATTCCGTGTGACATAGGTATAAAGAAAAGGGGGTTTTATTATTTTTTTCTCTATTGGAAAAAAAAACCCTTATCATATCCCTAATCTCTTGGGACGTTTTAGGTTTCATGTCAGGATTACCTATTCGTTTCTGGTTCCGGTTTCTGGCTTCCGGTTTTCTATTTCCAATGACCGTACACTATATCAGTTTGGACTGTTGGTTGGCGCAAGATTGTTCTGGAATTTACTCCCCGTGGTTGCGAAATGCGAGGAAGAATACGTTGTGAAGGCGCTCCGGAATTTCTTAGTCAAATTATGTCAACGAGGAATTGGTTGTGAGCTGTTGTGAGCTGTTGCGTTCTGATAAGTCGGGTTGGAGGAAAGACCGAAATAAAAATTAGATAAGTATTTGGGGTATTCACTTGCAGTTTTTTTTTGTTTGTTTGGGGAATTGGGGAAAAATAAATGTTCAACGTCAATGTTTTTTTTTTTCTATTAATTGAAATGAATATTTTAAGAATGCAAATACGTATATTTATTTTATTAATTGAATAATCAAAACCGAGATGAGTAATTCTTACAAATAAATAATAAACCATTATATATTGTATAACCATTGTAAAGATACATACGTATAGCTATATATATTTATCTACCACCGGTCGGCGTGAGATCAGATCTATTAAATTTATTATTTCTGGTTCTCGAAACGTCAGACAAATTTATATCTATGTTTTCTTGTATTGTAGTACATTTAACTAATATCAGTTTTCAAATTAAGTTTCAATTTTCAATTGACTACCTTTTATTAAAATTAATAAGAAATTACGCAGAAGGAAATATCTCTTAATTTAAATGTATTATTTTGTTTTGTAATGCATTGAGTTGTTGAATTTATATATGTTGATTTTTCTTAATATATGTATTAGTACGATCTTCGTTCGTGATTTCCTTTATTTGTGTACTACTTTACCGTCCGTTATCACGTGGCGCCCATTTTGTTTTTTTTTTCGTTTTAACCCCCCCTACTCCTCTGGGTTAGTCTAGCCGAACGCCAAGTTAATAGTAGTAAAAGTAGCGTCACAATCAATTATTTAATATGTAAAAGTCGATTTTGATCTGTCATAAACGTCACAAATATTGCTAGGGATTTGTATAGTTTATGAACCAAGTTTTTAGAATAAAATCCCATTGTCATGTATTTCACTATAGAAAAAATCAATGTTGCCACATGGCAACGCTAGGACCTTCTACTGCGGCCTTTTTTCTTAAATATATTTTTGATCGTACATTGTTTTACAATTATTTCTAAATCTAACAATAAGTGTTTATGACCCTTTTTGTGCCAGAAACTCTTAAATGAAGATTTTGTTTCTTTTTCAGAGGCGGTTTAACTCTGGAGGAGGCTCTGCAGCTGGCGTATAGCGATGATATGCAGGTGGATAAGATTGAGCCTCCGGAAGGTGATATTAGCGACGAAGATTCTGGAGAGGAGGACCGCGGAGGTCTGGTCGACAACGTATAAAGAAATCAACTAAGAGCTCCCGCAGAGGTGGTTGTCCCTATGGACAACAATGATCCAGATGATGGCGCCAATACCGTGTTTGAGAATGTTGCCGAAAATATAAATAATTTCCATAAAATTAACCAAAATATTTTGAAGTGGACGCAGGTCGATATGGACGCTACAGAGAAACCATTTCTTCCGAGTATTACGAAAACTTTAAATGCTATTTCGAGCTATTTTTCGATGATGACCTCTTTAGATTCTTGGTCGCTGAGAGAGACCGCTATGCTCAACAAAAAATGTTTTTGTCCTAAATCTTACACTTGATGAAATGAAAACATTTTTTGCCATACTTAATTTATTCGGATATAATTCTTTGCCTGGAAAGAAATTTTATTGGGATTCCGATAAAGATATGGGCAACATGTTAGTCAAAGATGCTATGCGCCAGATTTTTTTACTATTTCTAGATATTTGCATTGCCAAATAATACCGATTTAGATACTGCTGATAAATTTTGCAAATTGCGACCACTTATGGATAAACTGAAGCAAAAATATCTTAAAAAAAAATATCTCACATTCTGCCTAAACGTGACTTAAATTATGATGAATCTATGATTAAGTACTGTTACCGGCGTTTTATCGAAAACGTCGTAACTTGATTATTTTATTCACATTCGCGAAAACATCGGACTCCATTTGTTTTGCTCATTTCATTTCATAATCATTTTAATTCCAAATGACTCAAGTTCGTAAATATTCATTCGATGTTCTTTTGTATATATTTTTTTCTTGTAAATATGTAAATTAGTCCAACATTGAATTCCCCCGAACGTGACCAACAATGACGACTTGCAAACCACCCCATCATTAACCGCGCGACCAGCACCGGCCGATGTTTACAACCCCGAGGAAGGTCATAAAATTCCGCACCTCCGAGGACCAGCGCCATAAAACCCACGGCGCGCTGTAGATGTTTACGACCATGAAAACAAAGCCTTTGGGAATTTCTCAAAATTTCGGGAAAACAGCGAGAACAAAGGTTTATGGTCGTAACATCTGCAGCACAAACTTCGACACGCCGGAGCAGTCGAAAACCAGAGGCCCAAAACTTTTTGGCCTCAGGTAAATATGAAAACTTCACCCTCTGCTTCTTCCACCACGTTCTCGACCAATCACCGTCACCCCCAAGATACATGGCGGGGGTGAAGACAGCGGTGGTTGGGAAGATAAGAGACAGCGGAAGACAGAGGAAGACAGTACAGTTCGGAACTACAGTACAGTTCGGAGCTATCATCATCGGAGTTATCATCATCAGAGTTATCATCAACAAAGTTTCACCAAGTTTCTATGAAATCATTAAGTGTCGCGAATTAGACAGTTCGTAAGTCGTTGCGTTCGTTCATTATTGTTATTCTATTTTCTTTTGTTTGTGTCATTTATTTCATTCATTATCATTCTTGTGTTATTTTGCTTTGTGTGTCGTGAATAAATATTTTATCCTTGTTTTTTGGAAGTCAGAGGTTAATTTACAAATAATTTTAAATTAAACATAATAAAAGTGAGTGTCTTTTGAACTAGGATTTCGGTAAGTTTCTTTTGTTATTATTGTGTGTGTGTTAAAGTACTGAGCTAATCGGAGTTGTTACGGAGGGACGTTGTTTTTTTATGGAAAACTCATGCTCTCTCAAATTATCTATTAAATTTAGCATAAACAGCAAGCGACGTCCCGCGCCCCGATAACAGTACTTTGGACGACACTCCTGTAAACAGTTTATCAAAGGAAAACCCATAAGATTTGGGTATAAAATATGGAGTGTCAATACAAAAAGTGGTTATCTTGTTAACTTCTCTGCATATCAAGGAACTGATCCATACATCGATGGCAATTTGCCTCCGGTTTTTGGAAAGGCGGTATCTCCTTTTATTTCTATATTGTACGAATTATCCAACAAGAAAAGACAACTTTCGTTTTCTTTATTCTTTGACAATTTTTTTTACGGGATTTAATCTTCCGTTAACAAATGGGATATTCAGGCAGCGGCACAATAAGAGAAAATATAATTCCGAAAAGCTGTCCTTTGGCATCAAAAGCTATCATGATGAAAATACCAAGAGGTTCATTTGATTCAGCTATTGAGACAGAAAATGGCATCATGTTGGTTAGGTGCGCGGAAAATAATATAGTGACGGTGGCATCTACATCTTATGGAATCACTCCCATAAATAGTGTAAAGCGGTTTTCTCAGACAGAAAAAAAAATATGCAGATAGAAAGACCTCATGTTATTGCAAGATATAATGCTTCTATGGGTGATACCGACCTAATGGATGAGAATATTTTCAGATATCGCATAGCTCTGCGTGGTAAGAAGTGAAGGTGGTATTTGTTCACTTGGCTTGTAGACGCTATTATCCAGAATAGCTGTTTTTTATTCAAAAAAGCAGGTAACAATCTCACGCAGCTTCAATATAGAAGAGAAATTATGAAAACCTATTTAAAGAGAGCGCGAAATCCTCCAAAGCCAGGAGGCCGTCCACGTATAAGCAACTCCATAATAATACTGGGCATTTGCTTACAGCTATTCCAGATGAAAAGAAGCAACGTTGTGCTGAAAAAAATTGCAAGTCAATAATGCGTACTATGTGCATTAAATGTAAATGTCTTCTTAAATTGTAAAATTCATTTTCATACAAAGCTTTAATCATTTTGTACGTTTGTGCTTTAAATAAATATTTTTTTTACCAAGTAAGTACTAGCGTTGCCATATAGCAACCTCACTTTTAGAGAAAACTAAAATTAATAAATTTGTTTTATTGTTTTTTTTTTTTGGGTTACTGTTGGCATATTTAAGCAAACATACTAAATATTATTCATGTTATATAAACTTAAGAAACTTAAGAAACTTCGGACTTAAAGGGTTTATTAATTTTACAAATGTTTATTTTGAGCATTTACAACGTTCGGAGCAATTTGTTTTAAAATATGAGTCGCTCAGATGCAAAACCAGCCATACACCTATTTTTCCGATTTTAAGGTTTTGGTATTCTTGGATTCTACTCTTTTAAGGCTACAATTTTAAAATTATATTGACCTTCAAAACCCATCCTATACCTTTTAAAATTAAGTTTGAAAAAAACCTGTCGAGTGTAATAACTGCTACATTTCTTAGTTCCAAAAGCCGGCATATTTTTTCAGTTGCCAAATCTGTCAAATTTTGATTTAGTTTTATGTAATTTTTCTTGTCCTCATTTGATACAATGCTCATTCAATACTTTTTTCATTTATTTAAAGGACGCTGAAAAATCAATTTTTGTCATTTTGCCACAAGTTTGTAAAAACACGTATGGCTATATATTTTTCAGTTGCCAAATCTGTCAAATTTTGATTTAGTTTTATGTAATTTTTCTTGTCCTTATTCGATACAATGCTCATTCAATACTTTTTTCATTTATTTAAAGGACGCTGAAAAATCAGTTTTTGTCATTTTGCCACAAGTTTGTAAAAACACGTATGGCTGGTTTTGCATCTGGGCGACTCATATGTAAGCGTACACTTTTTAGAAAAAATCCCTGTATGTTTGTTAAATATAATTTTAAATCAAGGTGTTGTATAAACTTTAATAAAAGAGCGGGGTGGATTTCTAAAAAATCGAATTCTAATTTCAAATCCGAATCCTCACATTTAAACTAATTCGAATCACGAATCCCCGAATCAAAAAATGATAAAATATAAATTTGATCAAAGGATATGTTTCTGATACATACCCTTTGATCAGATTCATATTTTATCCTCTTTGAAAAGGTTTCGAATTAATTAATTCAAATTCTACCAAGCACTGTTTGATAATTTAAAAGACATTAATTACGGAGCTAAACAGTTGCTTGCCAAAACAACAATTATCAAATATCACACAGAACTAATTTTATTTGTTTCATTTATCATCCATTCAATTCATCATAATGGACCTATTTAACAGAGTTTCAGCTAAATTTTAAGCGGAGTAAATACTGCACATATTTTAATTAATGAAGATTATTCGAAATGTTTAATTGCAGTTGTGCTCTTGTTCTCCAACTTTGGTGGCATATGTGCACATTTCGGCCAGCATTATTAAATTGAATAATTGCTGCTGCCAGCCATGCAAAGACAAACAGTTTTATAATGAGACAACATATTCGCCATGAAACAAGAAATTGTGTGGTTATCTTCACCCTTAACTTATTACTTGTAGTTTGTATAATGGGTGTAACTAGTGGTGGCTCGTCAAAAATTTTATTGGTGGGGCTGCAGATATTAACATACAGGGAATTTTTCTTTCAAGTATGCATATCCTGATAGGTATGCATTTTGTGGTATTTGTTGTTATTTTTAATAACTTAATTTAAAGCGAGTAGTGAGTGTGTCAACTCCTTGATTAAGCATGAATTAAAATTTCGCGTTTAGAAAAGTCTGAAAATTTGCATTATGGATTATCCAAATTTTCAGGCTTTTCTAAACTCGAAATTTTATTCATGCGCTACGTGTGTAAAACACTGAAGTATTGTGAAGTTTAAAATACCCTCGTTAAGCAGTATATTTTTAATTCTGCTTCAGCAGTTTAATTTTAAAACTGATGAAGCAGTATATTTTTAATTTCATAATACTTTAGTGTTTTATACGCGTAAGGCATGAAGTAAAATTTCGAGTTTAGAAAAGCCTGGATTGGTCGCTCTGCTCCGCTACGCGACCAATCCAAATTTTCAGGCTTTTCTAAACTCAAAATTTTACTTTATGCTTAATCAAGGAATGAAAACACTCGTTAGAAGCTTCAAATTGAGAGATTTTATAAAGACCATGAATGTTGAAACTTTAAAGCAAAAATCGAGATTTACTCACTCAAAACATCAAACTGAACGCTTAAAAAAAGCAATGAGTGTTTGAAATTTGACAGCGTGTGCATCCTAATATGTATACATATAAGAAAAATTCTCGGTACTTATAAATAATTTTAATAGACTCTCAAATTACACATCCTTTTTAAATGCTCAGCAGATTAGTTCTGTTTTTTTTTTTATATTTAAAATGTGGGACGCCCTAAAGTTATAATCAAGCTAAGAAATTGTATACTTTGTGGAATTTTGGTGCGCTGGCTGCAGCCCCGCAGCCGTTATAGACGAGCCTATGTAACATAGATTTTAGAATAGAATTCTAAAAAGCATTTCTTTACGATTTCCAGATGTAAAAATTCCCTAACTCAAATCTTCTTCATGATGCATGCGTCGGGCAACCCAAACTTGAATAAAATATCAAGGTTGCCCAGCCCATTCACCAAATATTACTGTAAAAGTATTATGAGGGGTGATATAATAACGAATTTAGCGGGGCAATACCCATAAAATTACGATCGATATACACTGCGTTTTATTTAAATATGGCAATAGGGATTTACATAGTAAAAAATGTACCCCATGGTAACTTTTGTTTTTGTACAAATTTGAAACATTTTTTTGGTTTTATTGATAAATCATCATGTTTTTTACGAAATATACAATACTAGAAGGACATGAACATATTAGATTTCTTTGTTTTCGCTCTCAAAGTTTAAATATATAATAAAAATAATTAAGCCAAAAAATCAACTTGGCAAAAATATCACAATGTAAGTATTTGTTTCGTCAAACTTGAAAGCTAAAATAATGAATTCTAACATTTTACGTTCTTCTAACAATTAACATTAGAATTAACAAATACTACGAAAATATTGACAATTGCGTAACAAAAAGGGGCATTGGTTTGTAAATTTTAGAAGCGATCGCTAGTAAATCCCACGCATGCATGTTAAAAATGTTTATTGTAAAAATTGGTTAAGTTATATACATTCTTTTGAATGAATATTTTACCTAA
Organism: Philonthus cognatus; assembly: GCA_932526585.2. Taxonomy (NCBI): domain Eukaryota; kingdom Metazoa; phylum Arthropoda; class Insecta; order Coleoptera; family Staphylinidae; genus Philonthus; species Philonthus cognatus. The sequence continues at coordinate 46,528,962 of OW052247.1, read as the reverse complement.
AGGTATGTATTTCGTGTTTTATAATACAAAATCTTTAAATTGATTGAGTGAGTTACGTGAAGATCTAATTTAATTGATAAATAAAGCACTCCATATGTACATTTCGGACACAATGTGACCATTATCAATGGTCAATGGTCAATTATTTAAATGCCTGTAACTTTTGTTAGGTTCCACTGAATTTAATAAACTTATAAAAATATATAGAATGTTGGATTTAAATTTAAAAAACATATGACATTTGCTGTAAAACCGGAAGTGCGACTAAAGTTTTTGGGTCACGAGTAAACTCAAATATGCCTTTAGTATAACTTATACCAAGTTTCCAATTGATACCTCATATAATAAAAAATAAGTAGAGGGATAAACGAGTCATTTGTTACAGCGGGTATACTTTTATAAAATAGGACACTCTGTGTAAAATGTATTTATTAAATTGAATTATTTTATTGTCATTAAAACCAAACCAAAATTTAATGCAATATCTTTTTAATTAACAAAGTTATTGCAAATACGAAAAATTATTAGAATTTTCGATAATTCTCTATCACAAACATAACGATTTAGTTTTGAATTTCATTATATTTTTATATGTTTATATATATTATAAAAAAACAATATTATTAAAAATAATATTATTTCTTTAGTTTAACATAATTTTAATCTTGATTCTTTCTGATAATTATAATTAAATGATAAACGGTATAAACGCAATCGATAGAGTTTTGCCGAGCTAGAATTGAAAAATATTACACTGCGCGATGAGTGGGTCACCTTTTTGATATGTGCAGCAGAGAAACACCTAAAATAAGTAAATATGTGGTGGTAAGTTGACCCACCCAGTGGTGACCTAAGTAAATATAGCTGTGTAAACGAAATATGTATATATTTTACAAAACAAACCTGCGGAGAAAGTGATTAAACGTTTTTATTTGTTGGTATAAATATTCCGATGCATACCCTGTAAATGTTTACTTCTCAAAAACAACGAATACCTGTAAGTTTAGAGTACAAGATCGGGATATGTATACATTAAAGACAAATATCCTGTACCTATTCTAATACAGAAAATATATTTTTTAATATACTCGTACATACGCTGATAATATTCCAAAATTCGTTGTATTTTAAAAGATTCAATCCAAAACTTTAAACGAGTGTTTTCCACTCCCAGACTAAGCATGAAGTAAAATTTCGAGTTTAGAAAAGCCCCGCGTAGAAAATTTGTCGAGGGTCGCGCAGCGACCCGAGACAAATTTTCACGGGGCTTTTCTAAACTCGAAATTTTACTTCATGCGCCACGCGTTTAAAACGCTGAAATATTATGAAATTAAAAATACCTTGCAAAGTTAGTCTCAAAAATAAATTGCTGAAAAATTTGTCTACGGGTCGCTGCGCGACCCTCGACAAATTTTCTACGCGGGGCTTTTCTAAACTCGAAATTTTACTTCATGCGCCACGCGTTTAAAACGCTGAAATATTATGAAATTAAAAATACCTTGCAAAGTTAGTCTCAAAAATAAATTGCTGAAGCAGAATTCAAAATATACTTCTAAACAAGAGTATTTAAAATTCTACAATTTATGAGAGTTTTATACGCCTGGCGCATGAAGTAACATTTCGAGTTTAGAAATGCATGAAAATTTGGTTTGGTCGCGTAGCGCTACGTGCTACGTGACTAAATCAAATTTTCAGGCTTTTCTAAACTCAAAATTTTACTTCATGCTTAATCTAAGAGTGGAAAACACAGGTTTAAAGCATAAAATTGAACTTTTAAAAAGCAACCAATATCTGAAGATTTACAGCATATACAGTTGCGAGAGAAATAATCGAATGCAGCAAAATATTTGGCTATGTGAACTGGACTCACTTTTATTTTTCAAATTGTCAATCAAATTGATAAATCTGCGGATATGTCAATCGATATTTAATTAACATCGACATGCCTCAATTGACTAAAACGCAAAAAGCGATAATAACGACCCGTCTAAAGACGGTATTAACAATTTTTTTCTTGGTCAACAAGACAATGTTTTTTTTGACATGCACTTCATTAGCAATGTCTCTATGCTAATGAAGTGCATGTCAACAAAAGCATTGTCTTGTTGGCCAAGAAAAAAAAAGTTAAATATTGGATAGATGAGGCTGTTACTTTGTGAAATTCCATAATATGTAGGAAATAAAACAACTGTGAAAATTCTCAAACGATCGTGTTTTATTTCCTACAAAAAAATGTTGTTAACCTGTACATGACAAGTTTGTTTTGCAAGAAAAAAAACGATATTTTAGTAGCGGCTAAAGCTTCCTGCTGTACTAGTTTTTTTCTCTCGCAACTTTACGTGATTGGAATATGTATACTAAAAAGAAATCCTCTTTGTATATCTAGGATTATGTAGAAAAATCGTAATAATGAAGTAAGTATTGAATAACAATCTAGAATAAAATTAGATACTTGAGATATATTACACTTACCAATAACAGTTAGATTAACTTTGCTGTTGCGGGTCTGCGCCACTTTGAAATCGACCCGGCACCGGTACACGGCCTGGTCGGACTCCCGGATGTGGTCGACCCCGAGCTCGGCGGGCTGCTTCTCCGGCATAAAGTAAGCCCGATTCGCAAACACATTCTCGTCCGACCACCTTTCCGCCAAACCGAAATCCCTATCCCTCCCGTCCACACTGAAAACACACAAACAAACATTTCATAAATTTACATAATGAAATACATTTATCTTAACAACAGACCACGGAATGTAACAAAAAAAAATCATAAACATAATTTAACATATTTTTAGAAAAACATTTTTAACATGAAGTATGCTGGAATGTTGTAATTTACATTCCTTTTGAAGGATTAAAAACTGTGTTTCAGTTAAGAAGTGAACCCCGATCTACTCCTATTTACTAAAATTAAATTACATTTTTTTTTCAATTATTATTTCCTTTTCCTATCAAAAATCAATAGTTATTTGAGGCATTTAGAAGCAAAGGGATGTTAAATTTACATTATTTTTTTCAATTACTATTTCTTTTTCCTATCAAAAATCAATCGTTATTTGAGACACTTAGAAACAAAGGGATGTTAGTGCCAATTTGAAAAAATTGGAGTACTTGTTAGAGGAACAGTTTTATTTGTAAATAAGCTAAGAGCTTTCATTGATAAGTAACGATCTTCAACGAATTTTTAACATCAAATCGCTAGCCGCGCGTCCTAATATCTTGTTGCTAAAGCATCTGCATAACATAGTACATGATGAAATTGATGACCCTAACTTGCTAAAAATGATAAATATTTATGTGCCAAGAATATGCAGCCGGAATGCAGTAACTATTTCGTGTATTAGAGCCAGTTCTAACACTTATTATAACTCGCCGTTAAACAAAATGTTTAGACTACACTCTAGCGTGCAATATAATATTGACATATTTAATTGCAACTCTAAGCAATTTGTAAGTTCAATAAGTGATATTTTATGATTCAACACGTTGTAATTTAATTTATTTTGTATAATTTTAATTTAATTTAATCTTTTTTAAATGTGTAAAATGTTGTTTAGTATTGTATTGTATTAATGTATATTGTTTACCATAAACGCATATATAGTACATTGATAAGTTTTCCCTGTATAAAAAAATGTACATTTTGTTGGGAAATAAACATATTATTATTATTGTTATTATTAAGTATTGTTACCCTAAAATATACCTGTAATTCCACACAACCATTCTATTGTTCTGTTTGCTAGTTTTAATATAACTTGAACTATAAAACTGAATTTTTGTCTTTGTATTAGTCACTTATACCCTATTGCCTTAAGGTGATTCACTCATTTAATATATTTATCCCTATTTTAAAAATGTCAATTTAAAAAAAATTGAGTACGTGTCAGAGAAACAGTTATTTTGTAAATAAGCTAAAACCTTTCATTGATAGGTATTGTTACCCAAAAATATACCTGTAATTCCACACTACCATTCTGTTGTTCTGTTTGTTGGTTATAGTATAACTTGAACTCTAAAATTGGATTTCTCAGTTTTTGTATTAGTCACTTACACCCCCATTGCTTTTAGGTGATCCAATTGATTTAATAAATTAATCCCTATATCAAAAATGCAATAATTTTTTGTATATGAAAACCTCTGAAATTACTTTTGTAATTTTCGTTGTGTTTTTCTAAACATTTTTTTCTTTGCGTTTAATTTCTTATTGCCAATTATGTATTCAGAAAAATAGACTGATTTTTGAACATTTACCGTAAGTAAATAAAACTTTCTATTTGTTACAGTTTATATTTTGTATTTCTTAAGTTTATGATTACCTTTTAGTGTTTAAAGAGAAAATATTTTAAAATCGTCATAACTTCTGAACATCAACAATAAAACCAGCGTTTATAAAAACCTTTCTTCACAAAATGAATTATACATTTTTTTGCCAAAGTGTGTTAAAAAGCTAATGTACGGGGTGTTTTTTTTTTGTTTATATTATAGGGTATAGACTAAACAGTAAGAGATACAAAAAAACTAAGATATGTGTCCCGTTCTCTTTATTAGTGTTTACTTTAATGGCGCAATCAGATCTACGCTAACTAGATTTTTTCAGAAGATAAAGTGTGATTCTCAAAATCTGCCAATTTTTATTATCTCTTATGAGTTAATTATTTATGGAGACCAAAAAAATGTAAATACGAAATTTTTATAACTTTCTAACTATAACTACTAGATTATAGTTAGACAGTTATAAAAATTTCGTATTTAAAAAAATTTTGAGTTTTTCATTTTTGGGATATTATCAAAACTAGCATTTTCTTAAAAGGGACACCCTGAGTATCTGAGTATCTCGAAAAATCGCATTTTTTCTTGTGAATGCAATAATATCTAACACTTAATATTTTGCTCTGTCCTAAATAGCTAAAATACTAAATAAAAAAAGATTTTTTAGATGGCTGTGAATTAAATTCTTTAAGCGTTTGTTTTTGTTTTTTACATGTCATAAAATTCAATAACAATTACGTATTTGTTTTGATATTCCGGTGTTAACGAAATATTATCGAAACTATTTCTTTAAAAAAGGAGTATAAAATGAATATTTTTCAAAACAATGAAAAATTAAACTTGTTTGAGTGCTATATTGACAGTTATAAAAATAAAGACGCAGCTTTAGACCGATATTTTGAGCGACGACAGTCAAAAAAACAAATATTTAAAAGATTATATCACAATTCAAGTAAATATTAATCATTTGGAAAACCAAGAGATAAGATTTACAATAAAGAAAATAGAGAAAGAGATGAAATAAATTCATTAGCTTCTGTTGCTGCTGATTCGACGGTATCTAGCCGCAATATTGAGAAAGATATTGGCACAATTTCAGCACTTTTTGTGACTAAGCACTTATGCTAATCGTTAGTTCGTTAGTTTTTCTTTTAAGTATACAGCTCCCAATTACATATATACTTAAATCTTCCGATATCCGTAGTTTGGTAAAAGAGTTTAAAGCTTTAAATGGGTGTTTTCCACTCCCAGGTTAAGCATGAAGTAAAATTTCGAGTTTAGAAAAGCCCCGTGAAAATTTGTCGAGGGTCGTGCAGCGACCCGAGACAAATTTTCTGGGCTTTCTAAACTCGAAATTTTACTTCATGCGCCACGCGAATAAATCAGTAGAATATTGTGAAATTTATGTGTATTTAAACTTCACCTAAAATCAGTGTTTTATTCGCATGGCGCATGAAGTAAAATTTCGAGTTTAAAAAAGCCCAGAAAATTTGTAATTTCCGATATACGTAGTTTGTTAAAAAAGTTCTATATGAAGCTTTAAATGGATGTTTTCCACTCCCAGGCTAAGCATGAAGTAAAATTTCGAGTTTAGAAAAGCCCCGTGAAAATTTGTCGAGGGTCGCGCAGCGACCCGAAACACATTTTCTGGGCTTTTCTAAACTCGAAATTTTACTTCATGCGCCACGCGTACAAAGCATTAAAATATTGTGAAATATATGTATATTTAAACTTCACCTGAAATCAGTGTTTTATACGCGTGGCGCATGAAGTAAAATGTCGAGTTTAGAAAAGCCCAGAAAATTTGTCTCGGGTCGCGCAGCGACCCGAGACAAATTTTCTGGGCTTTTCTAAACTCGAAATTTTACTTCATGCGCCACGCGTATAAATCATTAGAATATTGTGAAATTTATGTGTATTTAAACTTCACCTAAAATCAGTGTTTTATTCGCGTGGCGCATGAAGTAAAATTTCGAGTTTAGATAAGCCCAGAAAATTTGTAATTTCCGATATACGTAGTTTGTTAAAAAAGTTCTATATGAAGCTTTAAATGGATGTTTTCCACTCCCAGGCTAAGCATGAAGTAAAATTTCGAGTTTAGAAAAGCCCCGTGAAAATTTGTCGAGGGTCGCGCAGCGACCCGAGACACATTTTCTGGGCTTTTCTAAACTCGAAATTTTACTTCATGCGCCACGCGTACAAAGCATTAAAATATTGTGAAATATATGTATATTTAAACTTCACCTGAAATCAGTGTTTTATACGCGTGGCGCATGAAGTAAAATTTCGAGTTTAGAAAAGCCCAGAAAATTTGTCTCGGGTCGCGCAGCGACCCGAGACAAATTTTCTGGGCTTTTCTAAACTCGAAATTTTACTTCATGCGCCACGCGTACAAATCATTAGAATATTGTGAAATTTATGTGTATTTAAACTTCACCTAAAATCAGTGTTTTATTCGCGTGGCGCATGAAGTAAAATTTCGAGTTTAGATAAGCCCAGAAAATTTGTAATTTCCGATATACGTAGTTTGTTAAAAAAGTTCTATATGAAGCTTTAAATGGATGTTTTCCACTCCCAGGCTAAGCATGAAGTAAAATTTCGAGTTTAGAAAAGCCCCGTGAAAATTTGTCGAGGGTCGCGCAGCGACCCGAGACAAATTTTCTGGGCTTTTCTAAACTAGAAATTTTACTTCATGCGCCACGCGTACAAAACATTAAAATATTGTGAAATTTATGTATATTTAAACTTCACCTGAAATCAGTGTTTTATACGCGTGGCGCATGAAGTAAAATTTCGAGTTTAGAAAAGCCCAGAAAATTTGTCTCGGGTCGCTGCGCGACCCGGGGCTTTTCTAAACTCGAAATTTTACTTCATGCTTAGTCTGGGAGTGGAAAACACTCGTTTAAAGCTTCGAATTGAACTCTTTTAAAAAACAACGAATGTCGGAAAATTTACAGTTTCTGCAGATGTTTACTTAAAAGAAAAATTCCCGGTATAAGTATATGAGATAATTGTTGATTTATTATAAATTTTTTTTTGTTTTCTGTAGTTGTTGTTGGTTAAGTTTATCAATGTTTCAATATTCTTGTTAACTGGGTTTTTAACATACCTATTATAGAAATTCAGTTCATGGCCATCTAGAAAATCCTTTTTGTTTTTGTTCTTTTGATATTTTAGCTATATAGGATAAAGCAAAATATTAAGTGTTACACATTGTTGCAATCAAAAGAGAAAATGCAATTTTTTGAGATACTCAGATACAGGATGTCCCATTTAAGAGAATATTAGTTTTGATAATGTCTCAAAAATTAAAACATCTATATTTTTTTTAAGTACACCACTGGATTCTATGTAGAATGTCAAAAAACTTTCGTATTTAAAATATATTTTTATCTCCATAAATAAACAAGTCAGAAGAGATAATAAAAACTAGTAGATTTTGAGAATCACCCTGTATCTTCTAAACCAATTTAGTTAGCGTAGATCTAACTACGCTATTAAACTAAACACTAAAAAGAGAACGAGACACATATCTTAGTTTTTATGTATCTGTTTAAACGGTAAGAGATACATAAAAACTAAGATATGTGTCTCGTTCTCTTTTTTAGTGTTTAGTTTAATATACCCTATACCCTAGAACAGTGATGGGGAAACTACGGCCCGCGGGCCAAGTCCGGCCCGCAGAAAGGTTTAATCCGGCCCGTTTAAGAGTGCCGTCGTGAGAATGTTTGAACGCGTTCTTACTTCGTAATGTGACGACCCGCATAAAAACTACCTACCTACGATTAAGCATTTTTCTTTGGCCCGCTACGATTGTCTGGTTATTACAAATGGCCCGTCTTTAAAAAAGTTTCCCCACCACTGCCCTAGAATATCAACGAAAAAAAAACTACCCTGTATATCTGTGATTCGCAGAACTGAATTGAAATCTTTCATTTGAATCATATTTTCGCACGAATTATTTATTGGAGTATTCATGATTCGAATCATATTAGTTTTTGTGGGTTCGCCTCAGCTCTGCTTTTAATTATAATAATAATAAGAATAATAATAACTCTTTTATTTCCCAACACAAGTACATCCAATTACAGGGAACATTTCCATGTACAACACATGACCCTTATCTAAAGTTTAAATTTACTAGTTTTGTAAAATTAACAAAACTAGACAATACATACGAGGATTATAAGTGAGGGATAATATCTCTTATAAATTTTACAATACTGTGATCAAAAATATCGGCTGAGTTGCGAACAGTGATGTATAATAGCATCATTTTATTTAGTGGTGAATTAAAATATAAATTCGTTCGACTGCGATTGCAAAAGAACGTTAAAGCATTTCTATTATTATAACGCGGAACATAAATATTTATTAATTCAATCAGATTTGGATCATTAATCTCGTTATGTAATAAGTTGTAAATAGTTTTAAGTAGTATTATGTTTCTTCTTATTGACAGATGTTGCAAATTAAACATTTCTAAAAGCATATTGTATTCTATGACATTACTATCCGGATATACTGAAAACTGCTTGAAATAAAGGTACTTTACAACAATTTTTTGTATTCTTTCAATTTTATTTATATCCGTGCTGAACGTAGGAGACCATACAGCGGCGCAATACTCTAATTTCGATCTCACATAAGATAAAAATAATTTGCGAATAGCCCATACAGAAGTGAATGATTCAGTCGCACGCCTAACAAAACCTAGCATCTTCAAGGCCTGCTTACAGATTTTATTGATATGGGGCGTAAACGATAGTTCCTTATCAAACGTTACTCCCAAATCATTCACCTCAATAATGCACTCTAGGATATTACTATCTATTATGTACGGAAACACAATATGCTGCATTGTTTTATAAAACGTCATAACCTTACATTTTGAAATGTTGAGTTCAAGTTTATTTCGGATACTCCAAGCGCAAATCTGTTGTAAGTCATTTTGTAGTATTAAGCAGTCGTCTAAAGATCGAATAAATTAAAGATTTTAATGTCATCGGCATATATGAGAATACGCGACTGAATATTATAAACAATATCATTAATATATAAAGTAAAAAGAAGCGGCCCAAGGTTCGAGTACCCCGCTCAATGGAAAATAACTGTTCGACTTGTACATCATGTATTCAACTTGATTGGATCTCTCAAGGAGGTAAGACCTTATTAAAGCAAGAGTACGGTTGCTAAAACTCCACGTATACAACTTCCCCAATAGGACACCATGATCAATAGAGTCAAATGCTTTCCGAAAGTCTGTATGTATCACATCAACCTGTACACGCTGGTCAAGGCTATGTGACACATACTCAGTAAAATTAATCAAGTTTATTGCAGTTGATCTATTCCTCATGAAGCCATGGTGGAAGTCAGATATGCGTGATTCAACTTGATCATATATTTTGCTTGCTATAATAGATTCAAACAGTTTTGCAAAGTTGCTAATTAAGGAAATAGGTCGGTAGTTCGAAATATCGAATTTATCTCCTGATTTAAAGACTGGGATGATACGAGTTGCTTTCCATTGAGTAAGGAATATTGATGTTTGTAAAATGACACTGAAAATGTGCTTTAAAGGTGCAACTAGTGCACTTGCACAATCTTTTACCAACAACGATGGAACATTGTCATTACCCGAAGTTAAATTATTGCTGAGGTGTTTTGCAGCATCAATAATGTCTTCATTCGAGATATCGCTGATATCAATAATGTCAGCACCAATAGTGACCTCCACTGGATACTGACCTGAACTACTTGCAGAAAACACTAATGAAAAAAATTCTCCGAAACTGTTCACAATATCCGTGGGATCACTAAGAGTGCGGTTCTCAAATTGCATACAACTAGGAATTCTGGAGCGAGACTTCTTTCGTGTAATATAGTTCCATAGTTTTTTTAGATCACTGCAAATTGAACGTTCAGCCTCACTTATAAAACATTATTCATCATTTTTAATAGAAGACCGAATTTCCTTTCTGAGTCGCATTACTTTATTCTCATATATGCCATATTTATACTTTTAGCAAGTTTTCTAAAGTGTTCTTTACGTTTTCCAAGCTTGATTGTATTTCGACTAAACCAGGATGGATATTTATTTCTATTCGAATTGAACGTTTTTAAAAGTACATGTTTTTTGAACAACAAATTTAAGATCCTGTAGAATTCTGCGCAACATTGATTAGCATCATTCATTTCAAACAAACAGTATCACACACAAGTATTAACATCCGCATACAGGGCCAAGAAATTTTCTTTTGTAAAATTAAAATTAAATTCATCACAAGTTGCGCTCGAGCATAAGTTAACCTGATTAATACACAGCGTTTTTATTTGAAAGGCTAAAGGTGGATGATGATTGTCAATTTTAGTAATCGCTAAATCATTGTGAAATGTAACAGATATATTGTTCGTTGTTAATATTAGATCCAGAAGTCTTTCATTGACATTAAGAGTTCTATTATGCTGAGTCATATTATTAAGCGTTGTGAAATTATATAATTCAGTTAGTTTAGCATCATTTATTTCCAAGATTTAGTGTATTATAAAACTTCACAATGAATCACTACCTAGTTTCTAATCAATAATAATTTATCACAAATAATTTCAATCACGAGTAACTGTTCGAAACATTCGAATTTGTACTTTGATTTTTCTTTGACAATAGTTTAATTAAAAATTTATAAAAATTAAATTATAAAAAATCTAAAAAGTGTATTATAAAACGACTAGTGTAGAATCAAAAATTGTATAGTTTTACCATGTCAGTCAAGCAGAGTTTGTTTGTGCTGTGTTAACACAGTGGTTATAAATTTTTACATCAAACTGACAGCCGGGACTGTAGTTTGTGCATGTTGTTATTAGCAAACCGAGCACGCGAAATAATTACTTAAAAGCCTGTCACACACAAAATATTCGATACAACATTAAATACACAGCCCCGAATCTATCAATAGATCTCATAAAATTTAAAACGCTACATCATAGCGGAGTCAACCCAGCCCAATTCCAATCCCAATCCCATCCCCGAAGCGACCCATCCCATTCGCGTAATGCATTCAGTAAATACCGTCGGGAGCGCCGATATTCCCGATGTATTTCTATTGGGTTTATTGAATGGTGAGAGATGGGAGCGGCATAAATCACACCCAAATTGCCAACTATCTGTTGTAATATCGATTGTGCGCGCCGGGGAAGCATAATAGAAAATTCTGCGGGCCACACAATGGAAAATAGGAGAATGCACTCGCACATTTTGTTTGAGTTTGAGTTGGACAAAGTTTCCCTGCATGAAAATTAATTTCAAACTCGCCGCACAAGAAAACGGACAGCACGCCGCTTGATTTATTAACAGACGCTCCACTTTGAGATGTTTATATTTTTTTTTTCAAGACCGAGTCCAACCCTTCGCCTGATTTAATGAGTTATAAAGTTTTTCGCGTCGCAATTACACTGTGGAGTAATTAGAGTTTAAGGCGGAATTTCTGTGCGGGATTAATCCGGCTGCGCTAGTTTTGCTTTTTAGGGAGGGAAGTGACGTTCTCCGCTCTTAAATACCGACATGGATTACTTTATGTTTTAATTAAGATCCCTTAGATGTCGCAGACAAAAAAATACTTTAACAGCTATTTTTAATTACATCTCGTTAATGAAATTAACATCTTAACACTATTAAAACTAGTTAGTGTTCATAAAGCATTTTTATATAACTCGTAATTATGAAAAGACACTTGTGAAATATTTTATTATTTCATTCTAAGATAAGATAGTCGAATGAGTTATTTCAGTGTTAAGTAACTCTTCACCTCTTTTTAAACTAGTGTATTGCCAAATTATATTAGCCCGCGGCACAACGGACAACGAAAATTAGTTTCGTAGCACAAGAAATAGAAATTCCAATTAAATTAAACACTTTATGGTGGAGGCTTAAATTTGAAGTTCGCTTCGTAAAATAACCTTGGTTGATTGTACTACAACAATTGTTTCACCACACAGTGGCTTTATCAGGTAGATGAATGATGTTACAAATTGGTTACAGTTGCCTTAAATATTAATTAGTTAATGAGGGGGAGGGGGTGTTAAACAGGTGTAAGTGTGTTATTTAAGTGATATTATGGAGTTTCAACAACTAACAGCCTCAGCTATACAATAGTTGGTTGATTTATTGAAAGATATATATTTTAGGCGTATTCTACTTTATTTCCTTTTAATAATTTTGTTTCTTTAATGCCCGGTATTATAAACGATTAATAAATCATTAGATAACTATTTGTAGAGTCAATTTATTTACCTAGTAAACTAATGGGCAATTAAAATTGCGTATTATAAAGCGAACCTACCAAATAAATAGCAATTCTAGAAATAAAAATTTAATCAGTAGATTACAGACCGAAATGATACATTTTCATTGTGGCCATAGCTGGAACCACCAGTTTTCATTAAATTTAATTGTCAATATATCAAATTAAATTGTCAATCAAATTAGAAATTTAGTAAAAATCCTTATAATTATGGAGAATAACCGTGGAATAGGACAGAATTACACAGAACAGGAAAAAGAAAGCTTATTAGAACTTATAAAAGACTTAAACGAGTATTTTCCACTCCCAGGCTGAGCATGAAGTACAATTTCGAGTTTAGAAAATCCTGAAAATTTGGTTTGGTCGCGTAGCGCGAAGCGCGTAGTGGCCAAACCAAATTTTCAGGCTTTTCTAAACTCGAAATTTTACTTCATGCGCCACGCGTACAAGAAACTGGTTTCAAGTGAAGTTCACTTGTTCACAATATTTTAGTGTTTTCAGTATTTACTACGCGTGGCGCATGAAGTAAAATTTCGAGTTTAGAAAAGCCTGAAAATTTGGCTTGGTCGCTTCGCTACGTGACCAAACCAATTTCTTCAGGATTTTCTAAACTCGAAATTTTACTTCATGCTTAATTATGGATTGGAAACACTCGTTAGTAGCCTCAAATTGAACTCAAAACAACAAATGCCTCAAAATGCATAAGCATCAGAATATGTAGAAAAAAGTCCCTGTGTGATTATTTCTGAACTTTAAACAGGTTATGATTCTCATTTTAATGCAACTACAGGTAATTGAAAAAATCGGTTAATTTACAATCCTGGAGTGAAAGTATATAGAGATTTCGTGTTGGCCAGTCTAAAATTATAAATAACTTTATTTAATAATAAAACGATTACAGCATTAGGTTATTTTAAAAGCTGATTTATTTCTTAAAAATAAAATTTCAAAGTCGTTATTATACAATTTAAGACCTTAAATTGTAAAATAACGATTTTGTAATTTTAATTTTTAAAAAATAAATCAGTTTTTAATTCACCCAATGCTGTAATCGTTTTGTTATTGAATAAAGTTATAAAACAAAACCTGATAAAATAACAATTTACTAAATAGGAATCAATATGTGATATTATTATTCATATTTAGCTGAAGTAGACAACTGATTATAATACAATAATCAATGATATGATTGAATCATAAAAAAGGGCAGGAAAAAACCGAATCGCGCTCATAAAATAGATTGTACTAAAAGCGACAAAACGACGATTTTATTGCGACAAAAACAACAATAAAATCGAGCCGAATAACTTCGACACCCTGAATATTCAATTTTATCACTTTCTTACTGCTTTCCTGCGCGGCGAAAACACAAGCAAATAAATTTAAACGTGTAGCGAAAAAAATAGGAAAGCGGTTTCTCAAAATTTTACGATTTTCCAAACCTCAATATATACAACCCTCAATAAAATAAAATTACTGAAAAAGTATTTTCTATAAAAAAAGTATTCGGAATATAAAGTAAAATAACATTTATAATTCCACAAAAACAGCAGTTAGGATTTACGAATCGATATGCCGGCCCTAGTTAGACTATGGTGCAATTTTATTCCTTCATATCCGTCCTTCCATTTCACACCATATCCAAGTCGCCGAAAGATTAGCACTACGAATCCTCACCAAACTCAGGCACCCAATAAATCCTCTTCATAATTCCTCAAACATCATCCTCTACGAAACTACCCAAGTAACACCAATTTCCCAACGCATATTAACCCTCAGCGAAAAATTCGCTGTAAACACCCATAACCTAGAACTCCTAAACAAATTCTGTATTCCTAGAAACCTAAATATCCATCCCAAATATAAACATCCTCCTCTCACAATACATCAATTCATTTGTACCGTTCATCAAGACAGTTCACAAGCCTAGCATACGATAAAATTTTTCAAATAAAATAAATTCAAGACAGGACACAAAGACCTCTGGTCGATAGCCCAGACAGACTAACCCCATAGTGTAATAATATATATATATATATATATATATATATATATATATATATATATATATATATATAAAGAATAATATAAAGATGTATGTATATATAACATTTATAAATTTATTGTAAATGCGATTATTTTGTGATACATGTTTAATAGTTTTATTAAACTAAAATACATCGATTGTATCAAAACTTTAAAATTGTATTAAATTAGTAGCTCGTTATTATCCAAATAAGACTTACAGGTTGAGAATGTCTTATTAAGACGAAACCACTCAGCAAACCAAATCATATAATGTAAGCAAAATAATTATGTAATATCTTAGAAATATACTAAAATATTGTGATATTTATGTATCTTTGAACCTCACTTGAAATCAGTATTTTATACGCGTGGCGCATGAAGTAAAACTTCGAGTTTAGAAAAGCCCAGAAAATTTGTCTCGGGTCGCTGCGCGACCCTCGACAAATTTTCACGGGGCTTTTCTAAACTCGAAATTTTACTTCATGCTTAGTCTAAGAGTAGGAAAGACTCGTTTGAAGTTTCAAATTGAACTCTTTAAATAAAGCAACGAATATCTAAAGATTTAAAGAAAATACGCGGAATTTGGAATACGTATACTTTAAAAAAAAACGACCTGTATGTAATATATGTGTCTTTGCTGGTTAGATACAAATTTATTGCAATTTTGTAAGGAAACCAAAGAAGTGTTGGAATTCAATAAAATTATTTGTATAAAAACATGATCAAAGATAAAAATTCTATATTACGATATAAAAAAAAAAAATGTTTCACCAAGTGATAAGTGAGAAAATTATTCAAGAAATATTACGATATATATTTATTTTATTATTTTGAGTTATAATTCAATTAAATTATTTGTATAAAAACAGGACAAAAGATAAAAATTCTATATTACGATATACATATATTTATTTTATTCTGAATTGACATTTTTATTTGTTCTATTATTTTGAATGAAATCATCTATAAAATTTCACCCTTCATTCAAGTGCTTATACCATCTATACTAATGAAATAATAACGAAATAATCTAATTAACTAATAAAGGTGACACCCTTTAATCTCACCAAACTCAATAATCGCACACCTCTAATTTTTTTACACCGCACAAAGGGCGTCGGGATTATTAATTCCAATGGCGGCTGAGGTTTTCAGAGAGGGTTGGGAGGGAGGGGAGCCCGCTTCATTATGCCCTAATCCGGTAATTGGTTTAATTCGACTGAATCCGATTCGAGGCTTGTTGGTTATAATAGTTAACTATTAAAACGGTTTTATCTCGGTTTTAGATTATTTTTCATCTAATTAAACGCAATCTGCATACCCTTTGATCGTCCCTGCGTTTTTACCGTAATTCGCTCACTGTCGAGGGTTAATTAAGTCGGGCGCTAATTTAGTGCAAGTGCGTTTGTTTTGGCATTTAAAACAAAATTGTTATTTAGTTTTATGTGTGGTGTGTAATTAAGGGCGCGCGTTTAGCGGCGACCTCTTTGGATTCAAGTATTGCTTTGATAAAATTAGTTTAAACTGTCATCTCTCGACCTTTACACTACGACGTTTAGTTTTCAGGTACATTTCTAAAGCTCGTTTTCGCTCGCAAGACATTGAGATAATGATCTATAGCTCGATGGTTCTTGCAATTTTGCATTAACACGATTTAGTTACAAAAGTAAAATAACAGTGGAATATAAAAGTGTCTCTTTATATTTAAAACGTATAAAAATACATCACAGATACATGCATTAAATACCGATGAAAAGCTAGATAATAATAATAATAAAAAAAGTTGTTACCTATTTTCTGGGCTTTTCTAATCGGGAATTTTACTTCATGCGCCACGCGTATAAAACACAGATTTCAAGTGAGGTTCAAATATACATAAATTTCACAATATTTGAGTGTTTTATACGCGCGGCAAAATAGGAGTTTAATATTTGCTAGCTATCGAAAAATTATAACAAAAATTATGTAGTTTAAATTAAGTGTTCAAATAAACCCCTATTAACACCCAAACAATATCTTAAGCAATTGTAGAATTCATTTCGGACATTAGCCAATTAATAGTTGGAGATATTTTTAGATTCTGCAGAAATTGGCTTTTTTAATTCTTTAACGGCCTCAAAATGTGTATTTGTATAAATTTTTGATTTTAAATTACCCCAAAGAATAACCTGCGTTGTTTCAATTCCATGGCATGTCATTATTTTTATAAAATCACATTACTTCTCCTTAATTATTTTAACTTAGAGAAACTTAAAGTGATAAACGTTAACACGAATGAATATATATAAATTTCACAATATTTGAGTTTTTTATACGCGTGGCGCATGAAGTAAAATTTCGAGTTTAGAAAAGCCCAGAAAATTTGTCTCGGGTCGCTGCGCGACCCTTGACAAATTTTCACGGGGCTTTTCTAAACTCGAAATTTTACTTCATGCTTAGTCTAGGAGTGGAAAGCACTCGTTTAAGGCCTTAAATTAAACTCTTTTAATTAAACAACATATATCTAAAGTTTTAAAGAAAATAAGCTGAATTTGGAATACGTATACTTTAAAGAAAAACTCCCTGTGTGTAAATAATATATTATAATAATATGTAATAATGTATATTTACTATACATATCTGTAAGGATTTTATATAATGTATAAGTAGATTTTATGTAATATAATTAATATACATTTTATTAAATGATATATAGGAAATGTTTCTTTAAGGTGTACATATGCATACGCTTTGTTTAAAAGCAATCAATTTGCAGCCTTAAAAGAGTGTTTTCCACTGCCAGATTAAAGAAAAGTCAGTTATAAATGGAGGTAGTCCTAGTAATTAAAAAAATATGTAAAAATGTATTTTTTTCACGGCAGCAAGGCTGCTGGCCGATAGCCGATTGCCAATAATATTTGTTATTCTTCTTATTGTATTTTTTTAAATCTATTTTTTTATATGAAATTTTGTATATTATACTGGCAATAAAGATTATATATATATATATATATATGTATTTTCCCAAAAACTGGGGTACTATAGGGTAACATTTTTAAAGATGGGTATAAGATCAACCTAAAATAATTTCAAAAAAATATTTTTGAAGTAAGTGATAGAGCAAATTTACTGTATCTTTTCAAATCATGAAAAAGTTGGTTCGGCCAAATTAATGCGTGGTTTTCTTGCGACTCCATTTACAAAAAGGCTTAAAGTGTATTTGTGGCCAATAACATTTTTGGGGAAAATACATTTTTGCATATTTTTTAAATTACTAGAGTTGCTACCAATTATGGCTAACTTTTATATGGCTAACTTCTTATCAGTGCATTAAATCACCTAGAATCGAAGCTCTAATATTCAAATCATATTAAAACTTCAAACATTAAAAGTGCGATTCTTTTCGCAATCTACAACAAGTTAGTCTTACAAAGATAATATCAAAAACTTATTGGAACAACTACTTCCCGAGCTAATGCCCCGATGGACATTGAATTATACAACAAGTGTTGGCTGTTACATACGTAATCTACTGCAAATGTAACAGTTTGGTTCAAATTATTCAGGCCATCTATAGACGCGTTTCGAGATTTATCTCTCGTCAGTATAGCTTTGCAATTCCCTGTAAACAATTTGACACCTTAGACGCTTGCGGTTCAAACATTAGTATAAATGAAATTGCTAATTCTTGGTTAAAACTAATCAAACAAAATAGCAGTGTGGTTAGGTGGAGTTTTTAAAAATATGCTAGGTAGCAATACCTATAACTTTGAATAAAATACTTAGAACCTTTCTTCAATACTTTACAAAAAGTATTGAAGAAAGGTACTAAGTATTTTATTCAAAGTTATAATTATCTTCAAGTAACTCAATCAATCCAAAAGCAATACCAATGCTTATAGGTGCCTCAGTTAATATATCTATTAAAAATGTAACTTAAAATATCACAGATAAAAATATTACCTATAAATCGGCGTTCCCAAATCCTCACGATACCATAACACGAGTAACACTTGATCGCTGGGATCTGAGGTGGAGATATCGCACGGGAGGTACACTGGGTCACCGACGACGACCTCCACGTTCACAATGGGCACTGAAAAAAAAACATATAAAATAAAAAAGGATATTATAAACACACCATCGCTAATACAGCTCGCTTGGTATATTAATTTCAATTTAGATTCCGCTCAAAAAAAGCGCCCATCAACGTGAACACAACGGTTCTTCAGAGCCTGAAAGGGACGGTTTTAATTAAAAGAGCAATCTATGTAGTCTGGCGTTGATCAATTCCCCAGCGGAAAAGTGTGTAATGGCTTTCTTAATTGCAAGGTTTTCATTTTCGCGAAAGTGTTTGCTTATTTTATTTAATTTAAAATATAATTACACTTTATCGTAATTTTAAATTTAAATGAAATTATATTTTGTATATTATACACTGTTATTGTTCTAAACAATATATACAGGGAATATTTCTTTTATGTATACATTCTCTAATGTATATAAGGATAATTTTCGAGCAAGTGTTGTTTTCTTAGCCCTAATTTAAAGCATCTTACAAGTGTTTTCACTCGTTGATTAAGCAAGGAATACAATGTCGAGTATAGAAAAGCCTAAAAAATTAAATTTGTCGGTGCGAAATATATTATATAAAATAACATGAAATTTACACAAACGAGGGCTATTTAAATAGTAACTTACGTTTTGGAACAAAAAGAAACTAAAGTGACAGAAACAATTTTCATTATACAGGGTGCCCGTATTTTAACAGAATGTATGGGGATCTCGGTTATTTGAAGAGATAGAGAGTCGGGGAAAGTTGGGGAAAAGTTGCGTATTTTGGGGCCCAATAATAGTCTAAAAACAAATTTGAAATATATTCTTTCGTTTTTGAGATATTGTTACAAAATGGATTTTTTGAAATTTCGTTTTTATTTTTTTATTGAAAAACAATTGAATCCAGAAATTCCAACTTTGACATTATACAACCACTTTTTAACGAGAAATCTAGTCATATATTTTGTTTTAAGATAACTATAACATTTGCTCAGGGGCCAAAGTCAACTTTTGTTTTTCTTATCGGCGCCATTTTAAATTTTCATTTTTGGAAGAATATTTTTTTCTAAATTCAATGATGCATTACACTTATTGTACAATTTATATATAAAATTTTAATCTTTTGTTTTTTGTAAAGAGTGCCTTAGAAACAGTTGAGTAACTCACTCATTTGACAACTGCTAGGGCCCATAATTTGCTTACATATCACCCCTGAAGACGGGAATCCAGTTGATTAATTACTGCACTGATAGAAAATGTATATTTTTATAAACGAAATACTGGCGTGACATTTTGAATCTTTATAAATTGCTTGAATGTCTTGGGACTATCACAGGATTTTGTCATATTATATCTTTATTGACCGTGTTTTTTGACTATTGTGACAGTAAGTGGCTTGATTGACTGTCTTTTGCCTATGCTAGGATTTTGTCTGATCATGTCTCTCAATGGACTGTATTTCGGCTATTGTAATGTTATGATTGTAAGTCACCTAAATCACTATATTAAATATAGTCAATGTAGTGATTTAATGACAAAATACTAATACGATACATATTTTAACAGTTGTAATAAATTTTAAACGAATAAGTGTCATCCACTCTCAGACTAAGCATGAAGTAAAATTTCGAGTTTAGAAAAGCCCCGCGTAGAAAATTGACTTCATTAAAGAAAAATGAAAATTCTTGCATTTTTCGCTACATCTCAATAAATATTGATTACTATCACATCTAAGCGTTATATATTTTAACTTCACTGTAAATCAGTGGTTTATACGCGTGGCGCATAAAGTAAAATTTCGATTTTAGAAAAGCCCCGTGAAAATTTGTCTTGGGTCGAGATGTAGCGAAAAATGCAAGAATTTTCATTTTTCTTTAATGAAGTCAATATAGTGATTTAATGACTAAATACTAATAAGATACTTATTTTAACAGTTGTGATGTATTTTAAACTAACGAGTGTCTTCCACTCCCAGACTAAGCATGAAGTAAAATTTCGAGTTTCGAAAAGCCCCGCGTAGAAAATTTGTCGAGGGTCGCGCAGCGACCCGAGACAAATTTTCACGGGGCTTTTCTAAACTCGAAATTTTACTTCATGCGCCACGCGTATAAACCACTGATTTACAGTGAAGTTAAAATATATAACGCTTAGATGTGATAGTAATCAATATTTATTGAGATGTAGCGAAAAATGCAAGAATTTTCATTTTTCTTCAATGAAGTCAATATAGGATTTAATGACTAAATACTAATAAGATACATATTTTAACAGTTGTGATGTATTTTAAACTAACGAGTATCTTCCACTCCCAGACTAAGCATGAAGTAAAATTTCGAGTTTAGAAAAGCCCCGCGTAGAAAATTTGTCGAGGGTCGCGCAGCGACCCGAGACAAATTTTCACGGGGCTTTTCTAAACTCGAAATTTTACTTCATGCGCCACGCGTATAAACCACTGATTTACAGTGAAGTTAAAATATATATAACGCTTAGATGTGATAGTAATCAATATTTATTGAGATGTAGCGAAAAATGCAAGAATTTTCATTTTTCTTTAATGAAGTCAATATAGTGATTTAATGACTAAATACTAATAAGATACATATTTTAACAGTTGTGATGTATTTTAAACTAACGAGTGTCTTCCACTCCCAGACTAAGCATGAAGTAAAATTTCGAGTTTAGAAAAGCCCCGCGTAAAAATTTGTCGAGGGTTGCGCAGCGACCCGAGACAAATTTTCACGGGGCTTTTTTAAACTCGAAATTTTACTTTATGCGCCACACGTATAAACCACTAATTTACAGTAAAGTTAAAAATATAGACCGAAAAATGCATGAATTTTAATTATCCTTTAATGGCTTTTACATTTACTACGAAGGAGTACGTCGATATAATGTTTACTTTTTGTTTTGCAGATGGAATATTAGAAAAAAAAGTGAAATCTGAAGTTTCCCTTATATACAATTTAGTAGTAGTTTTAACGTTGTCGTCAAACACACTACGAGAGGTGATTAAAAAGTTACGTTACAAAATTGTACACGCTTCATTGCAGCCTTTGTATCCTTACTTTACGATCACCCCTTGTACAATAAATGTTTACTTGTACTGCCATCTAAATCAAAAATTGTAGACCAAACAATATGCACGCAATAAAATTATTGCAGTTTAGAAAATAAATCATGTTTCTGACTTTCACATAAAACTCGGCCTATTTTGTCCTCATTTCCTCCATTTTTTCTCAACCCTCGCGTATAAATAAAACAAAATCTGGGCGAGATTTAAACAGCAACGGCAATAACGCGTGAAATATGTAACGGTGGGCTTTCAAGATAAACACCGCTTTCGCGACGGGGGCGTGCATTTATAGAAATTACTATCGCGAAAATGTGGGGCGCATAAATAAGATAATTTGTCAAGGCTCCGCCGCTCAAATAATATTCGACTTTGCTGGAGATAATTATTAATTATATTAATAAACGTCTGAGTTTATTTCGGATTTAATTAATGCGAGACGTAGAGGGGGGATATAGGGGGGAAGGAGGCTTGAGCTTCGTTGCTTTTCCTGCCGCTTCTTCTGCCTTGTGATAAATTGCGATTGGATGCGGCAGTTCGGTGTTAGGAGTATCGCCTTTGATTACGGAATGTAATTAGGTCGCTTCGATTTTATGAAATTTGCGGGGTGTGTGTAATTGATATGTTTCACATTCTTGCTGGAAGTTAGCTACAAAATTAGCTCAAAACGATATTTATTACATAAACCACTGATTCGCAGTGATGAATGTTGGGTAATTACAAATATAATTGGAGATCAGATTTTAAAGTGAGAAAGTCGTAACCGAAAGAATGTTCAGAATGTAGGGGATTAAATATCACGAAAATAAATTTGAAGATTTTTATATAAAGTTCGTCCGAGAATGCAAGCAATATCTAGTTGTTTTCATTGCCATTTCGACATCTCTAAACTCCCTAAACACAACGTTAAAGCAAGCGTTAAACATATGACATTTTGTTGGTAATACCCCACAGCGTTGCCGCCTCACCACTCGTAATAAGTCCAGGCGAAAACTCCGAGTCCGAGGAAAAGTGAATTTGTCAGAACATTTCAATGCACGTTCAAATTCATATTGATAAATGGCAGTTTTACGTTATTTGGTGTGGATCTGGGCCCTCTCCTTGCTGCGTCACTTGTAACGTTCCGTTTTTTATTCTTTTGTTAAATATATTTAAATGCCGAATCATTAGCTACGACTATGAGTTTTTTCAAATTATCAGCGTGAGGTTTTCGAGGAATCGAGAACGCGCTGGGAGGGGGAGCGAGATTGTTGGAAAAGAGAGGTGGAGGTTTTGGATGCGCGGCGTGGACGGAGGTGTGTGCGAGGTGAGCCGGCTTAATACTTATATTGATTAGAACAAATTAAATGATTTAAATGAACTCTTTATATTATTATTCAAATATCAAACTATCGTCGGATGAGCTGTTTGAGCGTTAATGTGTATTAAGAGTGGCTTGAGGCGCACACAACGTCCACCAGCGCTGTTTATTAGTTTTTGTAGATTGCATGTTTTTTTGTTAGAGTTGTGTCGCTGTGTTGCCCCGTTTCCTTTCCTAATTTATTTTGTTATTTGCGCTGTGCGTAAATTTCGCGTTCTGTTACGCTAAGTAGCCACGTAGGGCCTTCATTAAATGCACTAGTTACTGCCAGTATTTTCACCGTAGCTTCACCAGAGGACCAGGGCCCCGTTCCAGAAATAGGGACACTGCAGGAAGGGAACCGGAACCAAGCAAACAGGGAATCCCGTTCGAAGGAGGCGCTGCATAAAAAGGCATCTGGGAGGGTGCATGACCGCTTACCACCCTTAGCTGCTTCTAGGCAGGCCAACACCTACCCGCATGCGCTAGACCCTGCTTTAATCCCACGCTGCTTAACACGGAACTCCGCTTGAAATTGGTGAGACGATTCCATTCTCTAGTTTCTTTTACGAACGGGCCAAAACCAATTCGAACTCAACGAGCAGGCAGTCGTCGAATCATTCATTATTATTTTTTTTGTATTGTGGCTACTTTTAATACTTGTACAACCATTTAATATTTCACTCATTGCTTAATTGTTTAATTAAATTGTTATTGTTGAAACGTGACTCAGATCTTGACTAACTTTGCTATTAAAATTAACAGTTTATTTCCCCTATCTGTCACATTTGTGGCTGGCGCCCAATTGATGTTGAAGTAAGTAATAAGTAAGTACGAACCACGACCCAGCGCCGCAATAAGCTAACCTAGCCGTGAGCATTTGTGAAGGCGAACGTCACACACTACAGCTTAACCATAATTCACCACTTTTTAACCATTCATAACTCAACGTTAGGCATCTAGCACATAATGTTTTCGGACGAGTTTTTAGGTTATGTTGATTATTTACATGTACTCTTGGCAACAATGCGGGGACTTTCAATCCATTAACATATTTCTTGGATTCTTGGATATACTATATATATATATATATATATATATATATATATATATATATATATATATATAAACTTTGCTTCATGTTAATTAATAACCTAATGTGATTTCAACTAAGAATAACCTAAGTCACTGTTAAACAACTTGGGCTAAGAAGTTGAATTATAGGTATGTCAAGCAGAAACTTATACAAACCAATAATTAATAGAATTGTTTTCTGAACATCTATTCAACAGATTATTTACAATGAAACTTTGGATAAATCAATTTCATAATTTTATCAAAGAACTTTTCTTTGCGATGGAAATTAAATTATCTCGAATTACCGTTACTGAGAATTTGCTTTAATCAATAATTTCCTTTAATAACGCAAATGCAACAATCCAATATTAATTTACGTACAGACAGCGATTCCTTTGAGGTATCAAATAATACGAATTAGTTCCAGACAAAACGTGGACCCGACTTACGGAAAACGATCTGACAATAACCGTACAAAGTGCCTCGCTGTAGAGTTACCAAGTGCAATTATAATTTTCCTAATGCACAGTTTGAGAATGACCAGAACAAGCGGCATTAGCTCTTAACACAAAAGGGCGCTGCAGCAGCAGCTAGCTACCAAACGAAAACTAGTTTCACGACTTGTAAATTGCAATATGATTCTAACACGCTTGGAAAATAAACTAGAAATAGTACTATGTACATAGAAATGAATTTACCTTCTATGTACATAGTACTATTTCTAGTTCTTATCATCCAAGAATTGAAAGCGACAATAGAAAAGATTTGTAATGAAACCTATGTTATTGTAGTGATTAATTCACCTAATGTTGACAAAAACAGAACTATTAAGGGAGATGAGATAAAACACAGTCGGGATAAAGAGAGAATTTTTCCTTTAAGTATAGATGTCGCATTGTAATGCTGTAAATGCTCAGACAGTCGTTAATTTTATAAAATCGTTTAAATTGAATGGTTTAAAAAAGAAAACATTTGGTTAAATTTCACTAATATTTTGGTTTTTTATTCAAACTAGTTTTGACTTTGAGTCGTGAAAGATAAGAAACTTGTTCAAGATATGTTTAAATTGAATGTTCAAACGAGTGTTTCCACTCCCAGATTAAGCATGAAGTAAAATTTCGAGTTTAGAAAAGCCTGATAATTTGGTTTGGCCGCTCCGCGAAGCGGAGCGGCCAAACCAAATTATCAGGCTTTTCTAAACTCGAAATTTTACTTCATGCGCCACGCGTATAAAACACTGAAATATAGCGAAGTTCTAAATATACTGCTCATTTATAATATATTTTATAAATGTCCATTTTGTCTAACCAAATCTTGCGTTATCAAAATTTGAGTAATTTGTAATAAGTTTTAAGGCATACTTAAAAGAAAAACTTTTTGTGGCCCAAGATAAATTGCTCTATATGATAAATTTCTGAAAGATTTAATTAGACGAAATAAAACAAGAGCTGTAGATTTCTAATATCACAATATATCAGTGTTTTGTACGCGTGGCGCATGAAGTAAAATTTCGAGTTTAGAAAATCCTGAACATTTTTTTTTTAAGTATTGTATAGATGTCGCATTGTAGCGCTGTAAATGTTAAGGCAGTCGGTAATTTTATAAAATCGTAAAAATTAGATGTTCAAACGAGTGTTTCCACTCCCCGATTAAGCATGAAGTAAAATTTCGAGTTTAGAAAAGCCTGAAAATTTGGTTTGGCCGCTCCGCTTCGCGGAGCGACCAAACCAAATTTTCAGGCTTTTCTAAACTCGAAATTTTACTTCATGCGCCACGCGTATAAAACACTGAAATACAGCGAAGTCCTAAATATACTGCTTAGTTATAATAAATTTTATAAATGTTTATATCGTCTAATCAAATCTTGCGTTATCAAAATTTGAGTAATTTGTAATATGTTTTAAGGCATACTTAAAAGAAAAACTTTTTGTGGCCCAAGATAAATTGCTCTCTATGATAAATTTCTGAAAGATTTAATTAGACGAAATAAAACAAGAGCTGTAGATTTCTAATATCACAATATATCAGTGTTTTGTACGCGTGGCGCATGAAGTAAAATTTCGAGTTTAGAAAATCCTGAACATTTTTCTTTTGAGTATTGTATAGATGTCGCATTGTAGCGCTGTAAATGTTAAGGCAGTCGGTAATTTTATAAAATCGTAAAAATTAGATGTTCAAACGAGTGTTTCCACTCCCCGATTAAGCATGAAGTAAAATTTCGAGTTTAGAAAAGCCTGAAAATTTGGTTTGGTCGCTCCGCGAAGCGGAGCGGCCAAACCAAATTTTCAGGCTTTTCTAAACTCGAAATTTTACTTCATGCGCCACGCGTATAAAACACTGAAATACAGCGAAGTCCTAAATATACTGCTTAGTTATAATAAATTTTATAAATGTTTATATCGTCTAATCAAATCTTGCGTTATCAAAATTTGAGTAATTTGTAATAAGTTTTAAGGTATACTTAAAAGAAAAACTCCCTGTGACCCAAGATAAATTGCCTTAGAAGATAAAATGTGGAAAGAGTTGATTAGACGAACTAAAACAAGAGCAGTAGATTTCGAACTTCACAATATATCAGTGTTTTGTACGCGTGGCGCATGAAGTAAAATTTCGAGTTTAGAAAAGCCTGAAAATTTGGTTTGGCCGCTCCGCGCTTCGCGCTACGCGACCAAACCAAATTTTCAGGCTTTTCTAAACTCGAAATTTTACTTCATGCTTAATCAGGGATTGGATACACTCCTTAAAAGCTTCAAACTGAATCCTTTATAAAATTATCAAATGTTAATATACAATTTAACTGTGGCTTTATATTTATGTATTTCTGAATAAAGAAAAACGCATAGATTACGCGATTCGCATAATCCATTATTTGAAACGCGAATAATCCGGCGGTATTACATTTTAATGAAAACGTAATCCCTTGTAAGGAAAGCAACATTTTAAATCCTCATTAATTAAGTATTCACCATCTTACCGAAAACAAAAAGAAAACCGAGTCGGATGCGTCTCGCTACGGTCGGCATTAATCTTAATCCCGTCGACGAAAAAGGTACGCAGTAATTCACCGTTTGCGAACAGGTAGAGGATCTCCTCTTTCCCGTCCTTTTTTTTCCCTCGTTCTTCTGAATCATCGTCTTTGGCAATTTATCGTCTCGCGATTTTACTTTATAATTAGCCACCGCAAACGGAAACAACAGCCGAGCGACATTCGAGTGGGCGTGTTTTGTCTTTAATCCACATAATCTTCTATCTGAAATCTTTTATTAATGTGTGTGCTTATTATTTGAATATTTAAACAAATATGCAGACAATATTTATTTAAAATATCGTTTCAGTGATACAACATCAAACTATAAAATAATAATTTATATATTCCCAATATTCTTCCTTTAATATCTATCCCAAATCCTGTTTGTATCAAAAATAAAACTCCAACAAATCGCAGAGATTATCGTCCTTTTATACGTCAGGAGAAACAAACGACACCTGCCATCGCAGCAACAAAAATCGCGTTTTGTTTCCCTCTGGCTGTGCGGGTGGAATTCGGAATTTAACTGTTTACTCTTGTCCGGATTGCCGTTTCATTTATTTATCGAGAGAATGGGGTCATTGTGTTGGCAACAATGGCGTCCTCCGCCGACACCGGGGGCCCCCATTCTTCATTATAATAACGACAAAGAGATTAATTGATAGTGAAGTTATATTACGTGTGAAAACGGGGCCGCCGCGTTGCTCAGCTGGGAACGCGGTTTTTTGCTCCGTGTAATGGCCCTTCCTTTATTGTGTCCACCTACAATATTAACTAATCTAGGGTATAAATAATGTTTATTTTCTAACATTGTGTGTGGTTCCTCTTTTTTGTTGACTGTGAGGATAACAACTAAGCACAGGGAAATAGTATAACTGAAAATAAATATTACAAAACCACTATGTCTAGATACTCATATCTTTGTTTTTAAGAGCGCAGAAAACGAGGGATTGTCTCACTAATTAAACGACCGACTTCGATTGATCTGAGGGCCAATTTTAAGTAGATTGATGTGTAGTGCCGACTTGAGCGTGGAAGGCATAGAATTGTCCCACCAACTAATCAACTGAGTTCGACTGATGTCTAAGGCCGACCCGTACCGAAAAAAAATTGTCCCACTAACGAATCGTAAGTGTGCAAGGTGATGGATGACAGTAGCTCCAGAATAGTTTTTTTAAGTTTCTCATTTTGTAATGCAAATGCAGGGCCTCGTTAATTTTGCACCCACAAGTAGAGTCACAAAATTTTTGATTTTATTTAAATTGGACATGGCTTATGAACGTTTGATAAAATATTTTGTAAAAATATCTAATTGAAGGACTTTTTAAATTAATTAAACACACACTACACAAAGTAAGTAACGTTTAATGAGTTTGATAAAATCCTTTATTTATTTTACTTCTTTAACTTCACCTTTAGCAATAATTAAAGATGTATTAGCAGTTTTTCAACTCATAATAAATCAGTAGTTTACACGCCTGGCGCATAAAGTAAAATTTCGAGTTTAGAAAAGCCTGAAAATTTGGATTTGGGCGCAACGCTTCACTTCGCGCCAAAATCCAATGTTCAGACTTTCCAAAATTTGAAATTTTACTTCATGCTTAATCCAGGAGTAGAAGACACTCGTTAGAATAGTATTAAGTACTTTAATAGAAACAATGGTTCTGTTTAATTGAATATATTGAAAACTCATGTTTTATTTTAAAACTGTTTCAACTTGTTTATCTTCCCGTGAAAAGATGGAAGTCGTGGTATCACAATGGGCCTTTCAGGCCTAAGTATGCACCTCCTTGGACGGTGCAGCCACAAAAACCTAACCTAACCTAACTGTTTATCTCATTTTAAATATTGTAACAATTTCTGCGAATAATTTTAAGATTTTGAAAATTATTTTTATTGAATCAAAATCTACGGTGCAGGATTTTAAATATTTTTAAGAATTTTTATTATTAATTGATTGACATTAGAAATTTTGTTTTATGATTTTTGCTCAAGTTGCGTTTAATATGCTCTGTGTCCGAATCTTTAAACAAATTTATTATTTTCTTGAAGTATTGGACTTAAATAAGCTTCAAGTTGATGTAAAACATTTTTCATAAGTTTTATAATATTGCCATTAATTAAGAAGCTGAGAAATTTTATGAAACATTTTTCTATTGCGGCAAAAAGTAATGTAAACATCATTTCCAGCATGTAAATTAAGTTTTTGAGATTTTTTAGAAAAATATTTGTCTATTTTTCAGAAAATCTACTTTTACGAAAAATGCAATTTTTACAAAAAAAAAACATTTTTTTTTTTTAATTTTCCATAGAATTGCTCTAATCCTAAAAATAATGTGATGTATTTAATTTGTATAAATTGAATGGTTCCATCTATTGACTTTTAACACCCATCCTGAACGGAATTTTTGCGTCACAAAAATGTTTTTAACTTGAAAGCTAATTTATTTCCTAAACTGATTTAAACAAATTTCAAATACCAGTTAATTTTATTAAGTGAAAAACACATGATAATGTTTCACAATTAAAAAAATTCAAATGTTTTTAAAACTGTATCAATTATTTTCTAACAAATGTCAGTTTTATAATGTTGCACAATGTTTGTTTACAACGATCTCTTGTCCAAAGCTCTAAACAAATTTATTATCTTCTTAAACTATTTTATTTATGATTAAATAAGCTTGAATTTGATGTACAAAGCATTTATTAAACTTGAAAATTATAACATATAAAATTACGTAAAAACTATTCGTGAAAATGCAAACAATGTCTTAACTAATAAGACAACTTAACACGATAAATATCCATTGAAACAACTACTTCCCGTGCAAATACGCCTCCGGATATTGAATTATAAAATGAAATATTTAAAATCTTATTTAATTTGATTTTAAATATTTCATTGTATAATTCAATATCCGGAGGTGTATTTGCACGGGAAGTAGTTGTTTCAATGGATATTAATCGTCTTAAGTTGTCTTATTAGTTAAGACATTGTTTGCATTTTCACGAATAGTTTTTTCGTAATTTTATATATTATGTTTAATGTGTGTAAGCGCGAAAGCTTATTTTCTGGAATTCAAATAGTTTTGAATTTGAATTTATCTTGTTTGAACTTGAAAATTATGCTTAGTGCAAGCGCACAAAGTTTAATTTTCATTGGTTTTGTAACATTTCCATGATTTTAAAAGCTAAGAAATTAATTAAAACATTTTTTTAATAACTATTTTAAAATCTCACGATTTTCAAAGGATTTTTCGCTACATGTATTGTTAGTATTAAGCATTACCTGTACCTGTAAAACTGGACATAAACTTTAAACAAACTTTAACTTTAAATATTAAATCTGAGCTATTTATTTTTCTGATCTATTATATTATAATTCAAAGCGATTTATTTATTTTGTCCACATCTGCATTAAGCTCTAGAATCATGACTTACATCCATTGATAACGTAATTCGAAATTATTTAAATTACTTCGAATTACGTTATCAATGGATGTAAGTCATGATTCTACCATGTCTTAATGCAACTGATAAAAAAATATCTTTATCAAAATACAAGGAGTTTTTCTTTTAAGTATACATACCCCAATATACTGTACACGCTGTAAATCTTCAGATTTGTTGTTTTAGCAAAAAGTTCAAATTATAGCTTGAAATAAGTGTTTTCCATTTCCAGGTTAAGTATGAAGTAAAATTTCGAGTTTAGAGAAGCCTGAAAATTTGGTTTGGTCGCGTAGCGCTACGCGACTAAACAAAAATTTTAGGCTTTTCTAAACTCAAAATTTTACTGCATGCGCCACGCGTATAAAACGCTGAATTTCAAATGAAGCATAATATACTACTAAAGTAGTATGCTTAAAAAGTATATTCTAAACTACATATCAAATCAGTGTTTTATACGCGCGGCGCATAAAGTAAAGGTTGAATTCTAGTTTGTGTCATCGCCGATACTTCGCGGAAAAAAAAGGTTTAATGGATATCTACTGGTTTGGGGTGTATTGTTTATGCTCAAAATATCCTACAATAAAGAGATCGGACTTACCGTTTGGTCAAAATTAACTGTTGAAAATTAAGTTTTTGATTAGTTCTGGAGCGTTATGTTTGTTATTTTCGTGCGTTATTTTTGTGGTGGTTTTTTCATGGATAATACAAAACCTATAGTAAGCAATAATCCCGCTAGGGGTCGCGCTTTACGGCGGTAACTTTAAAATACATACTAATTAATTTTAATACTAATTCATTTTAAAAACAGTTTTAGGTTATATGCAATTAAACTATTAATATAACAACTTTAAGAATATTTAGGCACATGCATGTCTCTTAAATACTGTTGGTGGTTATGAATTTAATAGAATAAATTGTGTAAGTCATTTTGTGCACGTTGAATATTCACATACTTGTAGATTAGGTTAGATTAGGCTAGGAGAAAGGTCTGCAATAAAATAAATTGCGTATGTCTCTTTGCACACGATGACTATTTCACTTACTTCTAGGTTAGGTTATGAGAAAAGCTTTCAATAGAATAAATTGCATAAGTCTCTTTGTGCACGGTGCCTATTCCACATACTTGTATGTTAGGTTATGTTAGGAGAAAGGTTTGCAATGGCATTAATTACGTAAGTCTCTTTGTGCACCATGATTATTCTACATACTGCTAGGTTAGGTTAGGAGAAAAGTTTGCAATAGAATAAATTGCGTAAGTCTCTTTGCGCATTCCTATTCTTTCTTATAAAAGGTACATTTTTTAAATTTACCACCATGTTTACATTAGCGCCCACTGTAGAATCCAGCTAAAGTAAAATTTTGAGTTTAGAAAAGCCTGAAAAATTAGTTTGGTCGCTATAACAAAATAAATCGCTAACAGAATAATATTCATATATTTCATTCTCTTTATGTTTAAGACTCATGGGGGAGGGGGGGGGGGGTGATCCCCTAAATCCAGCCCCTATCTACGCCACTGGTTTAAAGAATTTGAAATTGTATTATTCATTACTTCACTATCCTTCATTCTAGGCGCATATAGCCTAAAATATAGAAGAATGATGTAAGGAATAATACAATTACAAATATATTTTTATTATCACGATGGTTTTGACCCTTACTGTGGTAACCCATATCAAAATTAAATGAAACTATTACTATATTTATTTACCACTTTTAGTTGTAAAAAACATAGTAATAGTTTCATTTAACATTTTTATTACATTTAACTTTTGAAAAATGCTACGCTAGACTTATAACGTAAGGTTAAGACTAATTGTTTTAAACTCCAACCTTTGAAATTGTGTAGAATTTCAAAGGAAACAAATGACTTGAAGAGAACAGTCCTTAATTCAAGTTAGTTTGAATTAGCATCATCCTCAGCACGCCATTTCCCCGACTAGAAACCGCCAACTCCCGAGTTCGCCAAACAGAATAACATTAGAACCAAGAATTACTGTTACAAAGCCCGATTTTTTTTACCATCCACCCCGAGAAAATAATTTACGTGACAAAGCGATGATTAAAATCCAAGCAGCGAGCGTAACGAGATAAATCAAGAAACGGTCCACCTCCGAACGAAATTTAATCTCAACCTTATTTTTTGTCTTTCAACATTTTGTAAGACGCTCCATTTTAATTGGCGCATTTATCGCTTTTGTTTTATCACGTATACCTTTCAACGTGGCGAGTTATTAGGATTCAGCATTTGTCCTTTTTTTTGTGAAAAGAAAAAAGGAAGGGGGGACGAGACCGGAAGGGCTCAAGAGCGGAAGAGATACGGAATTGTGAGTGTAATGCAGTTATTGGAAAAAGGGCGGATTAGAGAGGAGAGGGTTAACGCCCCAGGGTTTTTGTGCGGCTTAATGCGGAGATACTTTACTTCTTAAGTGAGTGACTGGAAAAACGTCGTCAGAACAATGAAACTGACGGCGATTTTTCTTTGCCCCCGAGAGAGAGAATGTTACTTCACATGTAATTACCTCTGGGTTTATAGTGTAACATCATTAGACATCTAATTTTATGATGGCGCCGTTCTTTTAGTGTGAAAACATTTGTTATACAAGATAATAAATAACGCTTATAAATGTTGAATATAACTTAATCGCTTTCAAACAGCGTGATTATTAAAATTCTTATACTTCTTTATAGGTATTTTAAGTGTTAACGATACAAGTAATGAATTTAAGTTTGAGTTAGATTAGATAAAATTAATTTAGATTGTGGTTGCTTAAATTAAAAACCTATTCATTTCGTCTACACAGCCTTCTCAAAGACGAGTCGATATAAAATCAAAAATTAGTTTGGTAGTTAATAATTAATTCTAATAATTTCTGGAACTTACAACTTACTGATTGTGTTTTATTCATTTAATTAATAATATACAAGTAATTTTTGTTTTAAATAGGCATATGTACATCTTGGAAATATTCAGATATTGAAGCTTCAAATGAGTGTTTTCCACTCCCAGATTAAGCGTGAAGTAAAATTTCGAGTTTAGAAAAGACTGAAAATTTGGGTTATTTGCTTCGCTTCGCTACCCGACCAAACCAAACTTTCAGGATTTTCTAAACACAAAATTTTACTTTATGCTTAATCTGGGAGTGGAAAACGCTCGTTTAATGCTTAAAATTGAATTCTTAAAAAAATGGCGTATGGATATGTATATTTAAAAAAAATCTGCCTGATTCCATAATAAACAAATACAAATACAAACATGTGTAAAAGAAAATCTATTATTTGTATTTATGAAAATCTAACTCAGGGTCTCATAATTTTATGATGTGAAAGCATTGTAATTTTTTTGTGTGGAATATTAAAATTTGCTAATTTCTTAGTGGATCCTAAAAATTTTAAATAAATAAAATTAAAATTTAAATAATTCAATATGGCCATTTTTGAAAAATTTTTAATTTTCAGTTACAGTATGTAAAAGTAAAATGCATTTATTCTGAAAAAAAATCTACATTTTAGATTTACTTGTATAAAGATCATAAAAATTACGATTACCATTCTTTTAACGTTATCAAATTGAAAATTGGTCAAACTGGATAGAAAATCTTTTACGCCAAAAGTTGACTAAAACATCAACTCTATTTATTTTAGTCATAAATTTTACAATAAAAAAACCTGCAAAATAAGTTTATGATTGATTGTCTAACGAGTGTTTCCGATCCCAGATAAAGCATGAAGTAAAATTTCGAGTTTAGAAAAGCCTAAAAATTTGGCTCGGGCGCGTAGCGAAGCGGAGCGACCGAGCCAAATTAGGCTTTTCTAAACTCGAAATTTTACTTCATGCGCCACGCGTATAAAACGCTGATTTAATGTGATATAGTCTTGAACCAATTAAGTGAATTACGTTTAGTATGTGAATCATCAATTGTTTAAATGACGGAAAAAAATGCTACAATGGACACATCACCAGTTTTTGTACTTGTTTTTATATAACTTTGGGAAAATAAATTTATGAAACGATATACTAACACAAACTCTAATTTAGTAAGTAGATTACCGACCGAAACTATTCATTTTCGATGTGGCGATTGAATTGTCAATCTTTCAAATGTCAATCAAACTGGAATGTTAGTATAATCTTTTATAATTATAAAAAATAACCGTGAAATAGGAAAGAATTACACAAAACAAAAGAAAGAAAGCTTAATACAAATTATAAAAGACTTAAACGAGTGTTTTCCACTCCCAGGTTAAGCATGAAGTACAATTTCGAGTTTAGAAAAACCTGAAAATTTTCAGGCTTTTCTAAACTCGAAATTTTACTTCATGCACTACGCGTACAAGACACTAATTTCAAGTGAAGTTCACTTGTTTACAATATTTTAGTGTTTTCAGTGTTTAATACGCGTGGAGCATGAAGTAAAACTTCCAGTTTAGAAAAGCCTGAAATGTTACTTTAAGCTTAATCTAGGAGTGTAAACAATCGTGTAAAGCTTTAAATTGAACTAATTTAAAAAAAGGATATACAAATGTTTTACATAAAAGATAAATGCCCTGGTTATGTCAAAGGGTTGCTTCTGACTCAAAAAATACTAGGTCTTCGATGCCTTAAAATATCTTGTGGTTCAAATTAATTACTGTCAAGAAAGATACTATAGGGGAACTTACATCTGACACAGATGATATGATAGACATAATTACCGTACTGAAATTAGTAAATACAAGTAGTAGAATCCAAAGTAATTATAATAATATACTTCACTTTTGACTTTGAACTGTTAAATTATTTAGAGAAAACAATTTACTTGATAGAAAAACAAGAAAATGTTATACTGAGGTGATTTATTAGCCAAATAAAGTTCTTTTGCATTTATATATAATTTATAATTTATAATATTAAATAATATTATCTTTGGAATAAATTAAGTTACTCGTAAATTAAATTTTATTTAGGGAATAAAATGTTTTAAACCGTGCGATCATTTAAAATATGATTTAGAGTAGGCTCTGAATTTTAAATTAGATGGGCACTATTGACTGCTAACATATAGTTTACCATAACCTCAAATTTATTTCATCAATGAATTAGCTTTCTATGCAACCGCACAAAAAAAGCCGCCCACACTAAATCATAATTTAAAAGATCGCACGGTTATACCGGGCATAAAAGAAAATAAATTATTCAAAGGAAATCAACTAGAATACGACTTAAATTTGTATCATTCCATTAATACTAGGTTTGGGCTGAAACCCCACAGATCCTATGGACGAGCGGAAACTGGTGTTGTTTAAATATATACATTTGAAATAAAAATAGAACAAAGTCAAACAGAAATGAACAAACAAATAAAAAGTATACAGTTAAACATAAAAACAAACGTTACTCAATTTGAACCAATTTTCTAGTGAACCGAATACCCATTAACGGTGTTCAGCACAGCCCGTACCTATTTATTCAGCCCTATTTGTACAGTGTAACAGTGTGCAAATTGAATACGTCAAAGAAGTGAAGGCATTAAGTATGCAATTACGTATCCGGCTGCAATTGGAAAGCCATCAAACTGTTAAACGTTCCGGGGCCGGAGGTGCATATTTGCGTCGTCGTCTCCTCTGTGTGTGAATATGAATTGGTCTTTAATATAATAGGTCGCCGATAAATAAGGCCGAATTATTCCCCGGCGCTAGTCGGAGTTTAAATAATGTCGGTTACTAATAAAGCAGTGGCCCCGTGAAATATCATCTGCACCGCCGGAAAGTTCCGCACTTAACTCACATATTACCACTTCACATAGCCGAGTGAAATTGATTAAAATTGTTCAACTTCCTGTAAGCCCGCTGCATTATATTCTCTATACTGTTTCCCATTCCATTCAGAAAAATTAGGTTAATACGACAAAAAAAAACATCAACTTTTCCGCATTTTTTATAATTAATTAAATAAACAATTTTACCTCCCTTACAATTTTCCTCTGTACCCACTTTTTCCAACTTTAAACTCTATTTCACAGAAACCCTACCCGGATTTACAACATCCCTACATAAGATTTACGCCCTTCTCTCGCCCACCAGGCTTGTTTATTTTACCTAAAATCGTCCCGGGGCGCGCATTCATCCCGGAACGTAGTTTTGTTCATCCCGAGTGAAAATTTACCTTAAACTAACGTTGCGAGCTTTTAATTCGTGTATATTACAAGAGGATTCCCCGCGGGTGTATCACCGGAGGATTCAGGAATTATTCACTTATTTTTTTTTTTTACCGGGGTGAGCTCGGATGCATTACCCTCTACAAAGGATAACAAACTCGTAAACCGACTCAAAATATTTTCATTTCGCGAATATGTACTTTAATAATAACATGCGCCGTTCAATTTCCGAGGAAACAGTGTTAAAACGGAGGAGATGCGCGTCTTTTTAGAGGAAAAAGACGCCGAAAGATGCATCTAGAGGTAATGACTGGGGAAAATATGCATAAGCGAATGCTGTGTTTCTAAATAGCTAAATGGAATTTTATAGTGTTGCTTGTTACATTTGCAGTGGAAATGACAATGGCATCATTTTATAAAATATTTTTTACGTTAAATAATTATTATACAAAATGTTTAGCATTTTTTGAGGCAAAAATAGTGACCAGAGTCTGTGACAAATCGTCAAATAAAGGATTCTAATCACGAATAATCGAATATAGGATTCGTAAGACAAAATCCTGTTTGTAGGATCATGGATACAAATCCTGTAACTCATTAATGGCCGAGCAATTATACCGAGTGGCCATGAAAGTATTGGCTGCGCAATTACTCAGGCAATATAAATGGTAGACATTTTAGTTTTGGCATGTATGTATAATTTTACTATAGTTTTATTTTCACATAGTACTAACTAATAATACTACTTCCGGTTTCAATAATTATAATAATAATAATAATAATTTGATGCCATAACTATAACAGTTTTATATAAGTCACAATAAAGTATAAAATACAAGATATAAACATATTAAAATTTTTCAACAGATACTAAGATTATACAAATAAAATTTAAAGAAAACAAATACACAATGCATATGAACAAGATACATGTTAAGTCAGGGATCAATGAGCCCCTATGCCATCGAATTTTTTATTGAGGCAATGCTGTAAAATGCATGTGGTAATAAATAGCGTTTGATAGTGGATCTGTGTTTAAGTAATAGAGAATATATAATGTTAGATGGAAGAGCATTATATAATTTTCGTCCAATGTAATTGACAGCGTTTCTTGTTTTTGACAAGCGCATATATTCTGGACATATAAGATTGCTTAATCTGGTATGGTATTCGTGGTTGTCAGTATGTCGTGAATATTTGGAATTATTATTGTACATGTAAGCACACATGTAAACATGTAAGCATTCTAATATGTACAGAGATGGTAGCGTTAGGATATTAAATTTTATAAACGATTGACGGCAGTCGTCGCGGTAGGCTACCGATGCGACTACCCGTATTGCTCTACGCTGCAGTTTAAAGAAGGTTGTCATTACATTGCCATGACCTCATACAAGTAAACCATTGGTAATGACACTTTGGCAGAGAGCAAAATAAGCAGATATTAGGGCATTGATAGGTAGATAATTTTTCAAGTGACGTAGTAGAAATATTTTGCTGTTAAGACGATTGGAAATGTATTCTTCATGCTTACTCCATGACAGTTTAGAGTCTAGTATTACGCCAAGGAAGTTTGAGTTTGTCGGTGTAATATTTGGTTTTAAGGAGAATACCATTGTTGCAGACTTGTCGGGGTTTAGACACAATCGATTAGCAAGAAACTAGTTCGATGCTGTGTCCACTGATATATTATTCGCAGCATGAGCGGATGCTTCATTGGCGGAATGACTTTTGATGGTTTTGTAATCCGCATAAAGAATAGTGTATGCGTCATTTAGTTGACATGGTAGGTCATTTATATACACTAGAAATAATAGTGGACCCAGAATCGAACCTTAAGGTACACCATAATGAATTTGCTGCTCGGAAGAGACGGTACCATTAAAGTAAACTGCTTGACATCTTTCGCTTAGATATGAGTTCAGCATCCGGCAGTTACCGGGATGAAAACTGTAAAAGTATAACTTCTGCAGGAGTACATCATGCGAGACGCAGTCAAATGCCTTGCTCGGAGCCATGAAGGTCGCAACTGAGAAAGTGCGATTCTCGAATCCTTCATAGATTTCTTCGACAAAGGACATTAGTGCATTTCCCCCCTGCGAAAGCCATACTGATGGTCCGGTATGATTTATTTTTCATCCAGAAAGTCTACCATTTGTAAGTACAGTATCTTTTCTAGTAGTTCGGATAATATGGGTAAAAGAGATATCGGCCTGAAGTTATTTGTATCCGGTATGCTACCCTTCTTGTGAACAGGAATGACAAGAGCCCTTTGCAGACATTACTGAATGTATTTGTCGTACTACATTCGTTTATCAGTTCAGTGAGTGGGGATACAATAACATCAAAGCAATATTTTATCAAGTGCGTGCTTAATCATGATGATGACATAATTTACTGTTACTTGGCTTATTTCATGAAACTTAAAGTAAGGTGATGCCAATGCTTTCCAAGGGGAATATTAATAGGACTGGCGTTACTTCTTGGAATACCGTATAACACACATTTAGCAATATTGCAAAAGTGATCATTAAAAATGTTAGAGTCTACGTCACAAAGAGCAAGGCTAGGTTTAGACGTATTTCCTTAAGTAGAGACCACATAGCTCTGGGATTGTTTCGATTAGATTTAATGTATTCCGAGTTCGCTGACAGTTTGCTCTCGTGCAATGCCTTGCGATAGACGCATCTCTAGTTTTTAAAATATGGTACAAACTCTGAGTTGTACTCGCCGCTTGCTTTAATAATTAAAGTGTCTCTCGCATTTGCCAGAAATTTATTCCTATACGAATTGGAGGCGATGGTTTTCTCCGGAAAGGATTGAATGGCATAAGTCTGCAGGATGTTCAAAAATTATTCAAAGGTAGTACAAATGTTGCTTCTGACAGTAATAGGACCACAGTCGGTAAATTTTATGATGCAATTCTTGGTTGCAGAATACTTCAAACATTAAAAGTGCGATTCTTTTTGCAATCTACAACATGTTAGTCTTACAAAGACTATATCAAACACTCATTGAAACAACTACTTCCTGGGCTTATACCCCAACGGAAATTGAATTATACAACAAGTGTTTGCTGTTACATACAGTAACCTACTGCAAATGTAACAATTTGGGTCAAACTATTCAGGTCAGGTCAGGTCTATAGATGGCCTGAATAATTTGACCCAAATTGTTACATTTGCAGTAGGTTACTGTATGTAACAGTAAACACTTGTTGTATAATTTAATGTCCGTCGGGGTATTAGCCCGGGAAGTAGTTATTTCAATGAGTGTTTGATATAGTCTTTGTAAGACTAACATGTTGTAGATTGCGAAAAGAATCGCACTTTTAATGTTTGAAGTATTCTGCAACCAAGAATTGGCAATTTCATTTATACCATTTATATTGCCTGAGTAATTGCGTAGGCATGGGCGCCTGAACATATAGGCAATAGGGGGGAGGAGGTGCAGTTGCCCCACTGAATTCTGATTTATTCTTTATTTATTACAGCTGACAAAGTCACAGAGCAGGTTTTTTTAGTTTGTGACCCCCTATTTTGGTATAAATTTGTCGCAACCACTGGATCGACAGACCAGTGGTCCCCAACAGGGCGGCAACTTGCGATCTAAGAAGTGCAATTTACAATTTATAAAATAGCTATTACCAAATGCATAAAAATCGACAAAATGTATTTAATGTAATTATATATTTATTTATTCTATGATTTGTAAATGTACATACATAATCAATATATTTTGAACTTTATTCACTTATTCTATTTACTAAATACGTATTGATAAAAAGTAGACATTTATCTAAAATTTAAAAATTGATAACATTGATGAAAATCTTATAAATCAAATAAACATTTTACCACATCGAAAATATATGAAATGTCAATTTATATTTTATTAAAAAAAATGTTCGGAAACTGTCAGTTATTGTGTGATATGACAATTTTGTTTGTTGATATGACACATCATTCATGAAGTTTTGTAATGTGTAATGTTTGATTGAAAATGGATTTGTAATTTGTGATATAAAATGGTTTTTTGACACTTTTTTCATCATACGAGTGTTAAACGTTACCATTTAATCACTTTTCAAATATTTTGAAATAGCATGTCAATAATGGTGAGAAAATGACAAATAGCATGATACAAGTAATGACAAATTTTCTGGGCTTTTCTAAATTTGAAATGTTACTTCATGTAAAATTTATGTATATTTGAACCTCACTTGAAATCAGTATTTTATACGCGTGGCGCATGAAGTAAAATTTCGAGTTTAGAAAAGCCCAGAAAATTTGTCTCGGGTCGCTACGCGACCCTCGACAAATTTTCACGGGGCTTTTCTAAACTCGAAATTTTACTTCATGCTTAGTCTGGGAGTGGAAAATACCCGTTTAAAGCCTCAAATTGAACTCTTTTAAAAACACAACGAATATTTAAATATTAAACGAAAATACGGTGAATTTGGTATACGTATACTTTAAAGAAAAACTCCCTGTATGTATACCCCGTGAAAATTTGTCGAGGGTCGCGCAGCGACCCGAGACAAATTTTCTGGCCTTTTCTAAACTCGAAATTTTACTTCATGCGCCACGCGTATAAAACACTAAAATATTGTAAAATGTATGTGTGTTTGAACCTCACTTGTAATCAGTGTTTTACACGCGTGGCGCATGAAGTAAAATTTCGAGTTTAGAAAAGCCCAGAAAATTTGTCTCGGGTCGCTGCGCGACCCTTGACAAATTTTCACGGGGCTTTTCTAAACTCGAAATTTTACTTCATGCTTAGTCTGGGAGTGGACAACACTCGTTTAAAGCTTCAAATTGAACTAAAAAAAAACAACGTATATCTTAAGATTTAAAGAAAATAGGCTGAATTTGGAGAACGTGTACTTTAAAAAAACACGCTGTATAGTGTCTAATAATGAGTTTTTTTAATGCATTATGCAGTAGTAGGTTGAGTTAAATTAAGTTAAATAATTAAATGTTCGTTTTTTATTTGCTAAGGAATTAAGTTTGAGATGCTCAAATTTTTTGTTGATTTTTGTTTTTTGTCCTATTTTTGGTGTAAACTGTTGGGCAATAAAGGTAATATTATGAGTATTATATTTAACTATTGTATTAATTATCTTGTCTTATAACTAAAAAAAAATCTTTTTAAAACATGAAAAGTGTTAAATACTACTTAACGTTACCCGCTTAATAGCTACATAAACTTAACCTAAGTTGAAGTTATTTACAGAACATGTAAATTCCAAAGGTTTGCGTTCTGATTGAACAGCAACAACAACGAAGTATCAAAGCTTTATTTTATTATATTAACTATTAACTTTAAATCTCTTAGGTCCGTTTGCACCCCGACTGATTAGCATTAATCATCCACTAATCATTGATTAAACCTCTGATTAAGTCAAATTTCTAGAGCATAAGAATGTTACAAATCTGTAAGATATCCTAAACGTGTCTCTTTCATCAATATGCAAGTATGTTAACAATTTGTAAATACAATTGTTGTGTTTTTAAAAAGTACTAATCACTGATTAAGTTAATCAACTTGGGTGCAAACAAGCATTAGAGTTTCAAATAATATTGTTCTAAACTTGAAATATATAAAATCACTGATAAAGTTAATCAACTTGAGTGCAAACAAGCATTAGTGTTTCAAATAATATTGTTCTAAACTTGAAGTATATAAAAGAGAGAAAAACTTAAAACATTTTTATCAATGATGCAAAATTGCGAATTGCATTCCGAGAAAATAAGTGAGCGAAAGCAGGCGACTACGTTC
This sequence comes from Philonthus cognatus, assembly GCA_932526585.2. Classification (NCBI taxonomy): domain Eukaryota; kingdom Metazoa; phylum Arthropoda; class Insecta; order Coleoptera; family Staphylinidae; genus Philonthus; species Philonthus cognatus. The sequence continues at coordinate 46,486,443 of OW052247.1, read as the reverse complement.
CATGTAACAAATTTACTTTACAAGCAAGAACGCGTGTTCCGTTCTGGTGGAATCATTAAAAACTAATTTAGGATAAAGCTCGCAATGCTGCGAACACAATGCCGTCATAAAGTTTTAACTCCGAAACAGTAGTTTTAATGCACTAAAACATATTTTACGTATTAAACTTTTACGGCCGGCCATCGCCAAAAATATAGTGCACTACATGCATAAATACGGGAAATACGGACGAATTAACGGACTGAAAACTGTTTTATAATTACGATTTCGCAGTCATAATTTACAATTGACATTGAAACTTTGTGAATTAAGTAAATTTTAGTTTGCAAATAATACAGCGAGGTTTTAAGGGGGACTATTTGTTTTATGTAAAATAACTTCATTAATAGAAAAATGATTGCTTTCAATTAAAAGACCAACGTATTTCATATTAATAAAAATGTATACATGTGTTATCAAGTAATCGCTTCCGCAATAAAATATATATGATCTGTTTTATTTAATATGACTAATCAAATTTGACATTTCAAGAATTTAGTGGTGTGATGCAGGTTTTGTATTTTAGGTTAGGACAAGATTAATTACATGTTATGTTGTAAATCAACTTTTAATTTGAAACTATTCAAAATTGAGAAGTGTTTCAATGTTTTATACCACATTATTTTAATACTTTTAAGACTCGAGTTTCGACATATTTAGAGTAATTTTTCAAGTTTAACAAATTTACAATGTTTCTATGACCAAAAAGTATGAACTAGTGGTGAATACAAGACGTTTGTTTGTTAATTAGTTTTTAATTTGTAGGTAATGTGAAGGAAAATCTGACAGTATTATGACAATTCAATTAATTCATAAAATGGCTAATTCATTTTACAAAGATTACGATTACGAATGTACCTATTACCGCCTTAAATATTTGTATGTCAAGTCATATAATAGCTAATTCATTTAACAAAGATTACGATTACGAATGTACCTATTACCGCCTTAAATTATTGTATCTACTGCCAATTTAATAAAGTATCTCTAATGATTAGGTAAATGCTCCTTGCTCAGGAATATCTGTCTTCTTCATTATATGCTCACTTATAACTGTTTGTTCTTGAGTTTACGTGAAGTGATTATTACACTAATAAAGACTGTTATTCCTTACTTCACTTTTTATTTGTATGGTTAGATGAACATTTCGAGACGCAAGGTGCTCATTATCATTAACAAACTTGATAATGAGCGCCAAAGTTTGTTGTTGATAATAAGCACCTTCTGTCTCGAAATGTACATCTAACGATACAAATAATAAGTGAAGTAAGAAATAATAAACTTTTTTAGTGCTTATTTTTATGTTCAAATTTTTCTTTTAAGTATACATATTATGATTTTTCAATGTAAATTTTGAGACATCCGTGATCTTATTAAACACTTTCAATTTGAAGACTCTAACGAGTGTTTCCAATCCCAGAATAAGCATGAAGTAAAATTTTGAGTTTAGAAAAGCCCGAAAATTTGGCTTGGTCGCGTAGCGAAGCGAAGTGACGAAGCCAAATTAGGCTTTTCTAAACTCGAAAATTTACTTCATGCGCCACGCGTATAAAACAGTGATTTGAAGTGAAGGTCAAAATATATTTCTACGTAAGTGTGATCACGTGTTCATTAATTTTACAAATGTTTATATAGAATATGTAAAAGTATACGTTAAAGAATAAATCCCCGAATGTGTTGTAAAGTTGCAAGTTTTATAATAATAATAATAATAATTTCTTATAAACGGGCAAGCCATTTACAATATAACTAAAAATATATAACTAAAATGTAAAACATAAATCACAAATATACACAAATACACATATGCTTATCTGCGTGAACCAGATAGCATTTAGTGCACATCATCAGCGAGACTCCTCCTTAGCGTTCTCTTTTTTGAAACTTTCTGCATCGTGACAATTTAAATAACAAATTATGATTTATTTATTGCATTAATAATCACGTATCAACATCTCAAAATTTTATATTTATAATACCTTACTGATAAAGCAGGACTGCAACTGTTTGCAGTAAATACACCCTAAGTTTCGTCATATTAAAAAAATAACATAGTTTAGAAGGATATAGGTTTTACAAGCGTTTGCAATATTGTAAAAACACAAGAAAATAGAAACGTTTTACTATAATGCTGCTATAAAATGGACAATATATATCAATAATCTTCAAAAAGAAAATTAGGCTTAAAGTATGGTGAATGCGCCGGGATATGTGGTTGTAACTTTGCGCACTGTACTAAATTTAGAGAATTAGTATTGATTCTTATAAAACTTTATGTATCTTAATATAAGTTTTAGACCGAGTTCATCTTTGAACTGTAGTTTAAAGTAGCATTAGCCTAATGAACTATTACATTTTGATGTATTTTAGTTTAATAGAGTTAAACATTTTCATTCATCAGGGTTATGGATTGTAAATTTACTTACTGTTTCAATTACTAGCAATATGATCTATTTTAGGATTTAAAATAACTACCGGGAAATCACAATATTGCCATATTAGGCGTAAAAGCCAGTAAATACATGAAAAACTAGGGTTTTCACCACTTGATTAAGAATGAAGTAAAATTTCTAGTTTAGAAAAGCCTGAAAACTTAGTTTAGTCACGTAGCGACCAAACGTAACCAAATTTTCAGGCATTTCTAAACTCGAAATTTTATTTCATGCGCCAGGCGTATAAAAAATGAATTTAAATTTAAGTTCAAAAACACATACACAACATATTTAGTTAGAATAAGAATTAATTAGATATTTAGTATTACTTGCTTTTCTTGAACGACATTAGCATAAATCACATTTTAAAAATAAATGTAAAAGTTCTAAAGTGAGTTTTAAATCATAATGATCGATTCGATTATAATGTTACTTTATCTCAATAAAAATCAATTAGGCCGCATTAAAATCCCAGACTCGGTATAATATGGAGTTCTTTTAAAACGGTCCCTTTATTGCGCCTTTATGTCAGTGTGCCAAATTAGGGTCGATTTCCATAATGAAATCGACTTGGGAGGGAGGCTTTTAAAGCCGAATGCCGTCCTTTAATCGGCCATCTTTATCATCATTGAGGAATTCAGTCTTCCCATCCGATGAATGAGTTAACCTGATGCGATTTCAATTTAAACTGTACATAACTCGTTTTTTTAACCAACTCTTTATAATTTACTTATTAATTACAGATTACGCATTATACTTCAGACAGTAAAATTATTTGTAAAAATATACGAATATGCGACTTTATGTTTTCGTTCCATTTCTTTTTATCAAAAATGTAACGCCTTATCGATCAAGTTTTTAAATATTTTATATAGTTAAATAAAAGTTACCAAAACCACTTATTGACCATCTGTCTAATAACTTCTGTTCAATTAGTTTTTTTTTGTGACTTTTATTTATCTATATAGAATATTTAATAACTCGATCGAGGCGTTGCTTTTTTGATAAAAGGAAATGGAACGAAAACGTGAAGCCAAAGCTTAATTTACGTTTTGTTATACCTGACATAAATGTAAGATTGTGTTAATCAGTAGCTCATTAGTTTGCCTTGTTCATATAGTTGTTGTGTTATTTCTTCTTATAAGTCAGCTGCTTTTACAGCTAAATAAGCAATGGCATTTGCAATATAGCAACAATTATAAAACTGGATTAGATTAACATTGACAGGAGCGGGTGATAAATTCACGTACAAAAATTTCACAGCCAACTCGATCGGGTTTTTAACTGAACACCTGATATAATGTACAATTATTATTAAAACTATTAATATTTCTTGAATAAGTTTTTCATTTTCACTTGGTGAAACATTTTGATAATAATATTAAAGGATAAATTAAAAACACTTGGTTTGTCTCGCTATTTGTAAGTAAAACAAACCAAGTGTTTTTAATTTATCCTTTAATATTAAAACTATTAAATTCAAGCAACGTTTCCTAACGAAATAAGTTAGAATTTTATGAAAGCAAAACACAATTTTCAAATAAGAAATATTTGCTCAATACTTCAAACTATTTATATTTATATAAAACTTTATTAACTCAGCTATTTTTTATACGGTTTCTTAAGGCAATGGGCTTGTTCATCAAAGACAACATTTAGGAGTTTACTGCCAACTGTTGAGAATTCTCTGATGACCGGGTTGTTAATCGTAAACGTGTTACGGATTTTTGCAATCATACAAAATAGACCGATTGGTGTTGGCGATTGGTGTTGACGGGTTAAAGTTTTGAAAATGGCCGAGTACCGTTTATCAGATACCAACATGCATCACAAACAAATCCAAACATGTTGAATGTTACACATTTTGATGAACGGGCCCAATGTCGGCCCCTGTGTAATCGTAGAAAAAAATGGCATATTGTCGTCTTAACACGCCCTTTATTAAGTGTCTTACGTGCCTGGCGCATGAAGTCAAACTTCGAGTTTAGGAAAGCCTGAAAATTTGAATTTGGTCGCTACCGCGACTAAATCCAAATATTCGGGATTTTCTAAACACGAAATTTTATTTTATGCTTAACCAAGAAACGGAAAGCACTATTTTGTATATTATTGATAACTTAGATACACACTCACCCCTTGATTTAGAAAAAAAAAAACAATTGACATTTTCTTTTAGATACCTTATGAATCACCCTGTATAAAAATAAATATGACTATCTTGTAGATCTTGTCGAAGTTTCTCTTTAGCTCAAGTAGTTTTTGAGTTATGGCGTTTTTTGTAAAAATTGAAAAATGTCGAAAACTTACGCGAGTACGTTCGCCTGCTTGTATTTTGCAAAGTTGCGAATAACTCAATGACTAATGGGAATACAGAAAAATTGTTCAAATAAAAGTTTTAGACAATGAAATGTTGGAAAATTTCTCTAAATTTAAGTTTTTTCGCAGCTATCTTTTTTATCGGAGAAAAACAACAGTTTGTAGCAGGGTTGTTATGTTTAAAACACATTAAGATTTTTTGTTAATATTTTTAAGTTTTAGCTAAATTGTTGAAGATATTTCAAATTACATTATTGAACATAACATTTTACGATATTCGTTGCTTTTTTTTAAAGATTTCAGTTTGAAATTAAACGAGGGTTTTCCACACCCAGACTAAGCATGAAGTAAAATTTCGAGTTTAGAAAAGCCTGAAAATTTGGATTGGCCGCGTAGCGAAGCGGAGCGGCCAATCCAAATTAGGCTTTTCTAAACTCGAAATTTTACATCATGCGCCACGCGTATAAAACACTGAAATATCGCAAAGTTGAAAATATACGGTTTTAGCAATTTAATATGTAGATGTGAATAAAAAGTAAGTAAAATTATGCGCTAAACAAACTGTGTAAAACGGTGATTATAGGCAACCCAATAACTCTAATGTATATTAGGTTGCCTATAATCGTTGTTGTATGTGTGTGTTTTTTGAACTTCATTGTAAATCAGTGTTTTTAAGCGTGGCACATGAAGTAAAATTTCGAGTTTAGAAAAGCCTAATTTGGATTGGCCGCTCCGCTTCGCTACGCGGCCAATCCAAACTCTTAGGCTTTTCTAAACTCGAAATTTTACTTCATGCTTAGTCTGGGAGTGGAAAAACCTCGTTTAGTTTCAAATTGAAATCTTTAAAAAAAACAACGAATGTCGTAAAATTTTATGTTCAATAATGTAATTTGAAATATCTTCAACAATTTAGCTAAAACTTAAAAATGTAAACAAAAAATCTTAGTGTGTTTTAAACATAACAACCCTGATACAAACTGTTGTTTTTCTCCGAGAAAAAAAAAACTGATATACATTAAGAAACTTTGCACGTTGCTTAATGTATATCAGTTTTCTTTTCTTTGACCTTATATCATTGCAGAAAAAAAAGTCATTTAAGACTGAGCTATTTCTTTATACGGTAGATTCGTTCTTTAAGATGGCTAGTGCAAGCTTTGTACTTATGTCAGTGCAGATTAAAAACATAATTTAAGAACGAGCTATTTCTTTACATGTTTTTTTGGTTCTGGTTCTTTGGGGAGGGCGTATTTCTGCACTGCACTTAAGCCTAATTAGGCCCAGTGTGCTTTATATGTTTTTTTTTTAAATGGTTATGTATCACTTTAACAATTATTTGTATTTTAGAAACTTAGAAATAAATACTGAAATTAACCACAGTTACTTAACAATTACTTTGAAACAAGACCCGATGAAGGGTGGAAAGAAGGGTAGAAATTAGGTGCAATGAGTTGGAAAAGAGGGCATCCTCTGTACTCCATTAAACGACAATCTTCCATCGACAGGTAGCTCAGCACGCCTGGTTAAACACGTCGTCCTCAAAATGTTCAAGCTCTCCCACACTCGCCCCTCTGAAAAAAAAGCTCCTGCTCCGAGCCCGCCTCCCTCCAACAAATTATCCCCCGTCGCACAGGCATTTCATTTATTTTATTTAATGAACCGTAACCCGGACACGATTTATACTCCAACCCGCGCCGAATATATTTTTAATTATATTTAAAACGATAAATTAATTATCGATGAAATGTTCAGATTTTATAGAACAATACAATTTTGTGAAATGTATTGATTTTAAAATTAAAAGTACAAATGAAATTAAATTATTTAATGATATATTTCATTTTTAAAATTTACAGCAAATAAAACTTTCACTTTTCTTAAACTTTTATTTACCAGAGGAAAAGTTTGAATCATGAACATGTTATTTTCAAAAAAAAATGTACTTATTTATTTAGGAGCCCCGTCCCACGTTAGTTAGTACCGTCTTTAAAAATTCACTTACTAGAACTACAACGCCTGAAATAGGAAACTATTTTAAAAAATTTGTAATATTTAGTTCCCCTTTATACAGGGAGTTTATATTCTAAGTATAACATAATTTACGCTACGCGACAAAACCAAATTTTCAGGCTTATCTAAACTCGAAATTTTACTTCATGTCTAATCTGGGAGTGGAAAACACTTGTTTGCAAATTCAATTTAAACTTTTTTCTAATACGACGAACATTTGAAAATTTACAGCGTATACAGTACACGCTGTACATTTTCAATGTTCGTCGTATTAGAAAATAGTTTAAATTGAATTTTTAAACAAGTATTTTCCACTCCCAGATTAAGCATGAAGTGAAATTTCGAGTTTAGAAAAGCCTGAAAATTTGGTTTGGTCGCGTTACAACCAATTTTTTTACAACGCTTGAAATAGGAAACTATTTTTAAAAATTTGTAATATTTAGTTCCCCTATATACAGGGAGTTTATATTCTAAGTATAATATAATTCACGCTACGCGACCAAACCAAAGTTTCAGGCTTATCTAAACTCGAAATTTTCCTTCATGTCTAATCTGGGAGTGGAAAACACTCGTTTACAAATTCAATTTAAACTTTTTTCTAATACGACGAACATTTGAAAATTTACAGCGTATACAGTACACGCTGTACATTTTCAAATGTTCGTCGTATTAGAAAATAGTTTAAATTGAATTTTTAAACAAGTGTTTTCCACTCCCAGATTAAGCATGAAGTAAAATTTCGAGTTTAGAAAAGCCTGCAAATTTGGTTTGGTCGCGTAGCGCGAAGCGCGGAGCGACCAAACCAAATTTTCAGGCTTTTCTAAACTCGAAATTTTACTTCATGCGCCACGCGCATAAAACACTAAAATATCGTTAAGTTAAAAACATACTGTATATGCAGTATTTGAAAGCAGTATATTTTAAACTTCATTTGAAATCAGTATTTTATAAGCGTGGTGCAGGAAGTAAAATTTGGAGTTTAGAAAAGCCTGACAATTTTGTTTGGTCGCTCCGCGCTTAGCTTTTCTAAACTCGAAATTTTACTTCATGATTAATTAATCTGGGAGTGGAAAACACTCGGTTAAAGCATCAATTTGAACTTTTTTCAAATACCACGAAAATCTAAAAATTTACAGCGTATACAGTGTATTAGATGGTATGTATACTTAGAAGAAAAGCTCCCTGTATATAGCTAGAGCTGGGCGGTACTCGGGTACAAGTACTCAAAATATGTACTCTAAATACTCTTAGTGTACTCGGTAGTCAGTCTATGAGTACTTTACTTTCCAAGTACTTGTACTTGAACTCGACTCGTTTATAGATAGCAAAATGAACTCGAGTACATTTGGATGTGCCTGCATAAGTTAATTAAGCTCTAAATGTCAAAACAAGCGAGTCGAAGTGCTCAAAATTTACGAATTTTCACGTCTAAGACTACCAACACAAAATGTCAAAAAGTTCCATTATCAACGTCAAAATTAACATTTAACTAATGTCATAATTTGACTAAATCATCGTCGTCATCGGCTGGCACCGACTTAGTAGTAGTAGTAGTAGTTTATTCATGTTAAGTGCATAATCAGCTTACATTCGTCAAGTGTGTATAATAAAATATAAAAAGTAGAACAAAACATTAAATAATGACTTCTTACAATACTTTGCATATATAATACAAAGTTGAAAAAAATACATAAATACATAAACAAGACAACTAGTTGGTTATATAGTAAAATCTAATGATTTATTGAATAGGGGACGCTTCCCGGGCACTTGCATTAAATTGTGTACTTATCGGTTAAGCATTCGTTCATGCTATAGAATGCTTGCCCCTTGAGGTAGTTTTTTATTTTGTTCTTAAATTGTTTAATACCAAGAGATTTAACCGGTTCTGGCAAAAGATTAAATATTTTTGTCCGAAATAGTTTGTACCATTCTGTGACTTACATAAGCGAATGTTTGGTAGGCAAATGTTGCGACTTGCTCTAGTGTTGTGATGGTGTATGTCCGTATGAGTGGGATAAGATGCTAAGTTTTTTCGAACATGCATCAGACATTCCAATACATACAATGAGGGGAGTGTTATAATACCAAGATCTATGAATGTAGCTTTGCAGTCATGTTGGTATCCTAAACCCGATATTACCCTTACCGCGCGTCTTTGGAGGCTAAACATGCGCTGCATAGTAGCAGAATGTCCCCATGCCAGAATACTGTACGATAGGTGGGATTCGCACAAAGCAAAGTATGCAGTACGTAAGGCTGCAGCTGGCAGACTTGATTTTAATTGACACAGCAGGTATATTGACTTGCATAATTTCCCTGACACTGCCTCTCCCTGTCCGTGCCACGATAATTTGTGATCTAGACACACACCCAGAAAACGTGCTGTTATCTCCCTGGAAATGTCGGTTCGCAGCGAGAATGTTAAATCGACAGTTTTATTGATGACTTATGTCATCTATCACTGTAAACATTCTACATTGAGTGTAATTTTTAATGTAAAATGCAAAACTGGCTAAAATGTTAGAAATGTCACATCGTAAATCATTGATATTTTGGGTTAGTCGGCAGTCTTGGGTTAGACAGCAGTCACTGATGTTTGGTTAGGGATCAAGATCGAGTATGATTATTACCGTAAAACGTTAAAACTGCCAAGAATAAGGGATTACTTAGTTTATGTTACTTCATGATTAGTTTACGACAGTCACTAATGTTAGGTTAGGATCGTCATTGTTAACTTGATCAAAAGCAAACCTAACCTTATAAGATAGGTTAGGTTTTTTACGACAGTCACTAATGTTAGTTTAGGATCGTCATTGTTTAACTTGATCAAAACCAAACCTAACCTTATTAGATATGCAAGTGATCGGACAATTTTTAAAGTAAAGACACAAATTGACGCTTTGAAGTGAAAAAACAACATCGACGTAAAATAACAATAGCATATATCTTACATCAACATGCATCCGTTTTTGATTATAAAATATCAATTTAAATATGGTAATTACTTTGAATATAGTCAATTTATGCCAATTTTGCCATACAATGATTTTCAAAGTGATTACTATATTGACCAACCTAACCTAACCTAATCCAACCTAATCCAACTTCATCCAACTACAAAAAATATATATATAACCAAATCAAATACATGTAACTATAATGCATGTTAGTTTAAAACAGATTCAGATGGTCATTTTTTAAAACTTCCACATTTTTGTATTTAAGTTCTTCAGAACTATTCTAACAAGGGTCTCCACTCCCAGATTAAGCATGAAGTAAAATTTCGAGTTTAGAAAAGCCTGAAAATTTGGATTTGCCGGGGCGCGCGAGCGAAGCGAGTCGCGCCTCGTCAAATCCAAATTTTCAAGATTTTCTAAACTCGAAATTTTACTTCATGCGCCACGCGTATTAAACACTGATTTAATATGAAGTTTAAAATATACGAACACATTTTTCATTGACTGTATACAAATGCAATAATTAAACTATAGTTTTTCGTGGTTTCATTTATTGTACTCAGTACTTTATACTCAAACATGTACTTAAGTACTAATTGTTACGGACTTGCAGTATAGTTAAGGCTGTTAGTTGTTGAATCTCCATAATATCACTCTAATAAAACATTTAATTTGTTTAGGTTTCAAAATTATATTTATTGTACTACAACAATTGCTTCATCTTACTGTGGCTTCATCAGGTAGATGAATGGTAACCATTCATCTACCTGATGAAGCCACAGTGTGGTGAAGCAATTGTTCTAATACAATAAATATAATTTTGAAACCTAAACAAATTAAATGTTTTATTAGAGTGATATTATGGATGAAGATTAAGCATGAAGTAAAATTTCGAGTTTAGAAAAGCCTGAAAATTTGGATTTGCCGGGGCGCGCGAGCGAAGCGAGTCGCACCTCGGCAAATCCAAATTTTTGGGCTTTTCTAAACTCGATATTTTACTTCATGCGCCACGCGTATTAAACACTGATTTAGTATGAAGTTTAAAATATACAAACACATTTTTCACTGACTGTATACAAATGCAATCATTAAACTATAGTTTTTCGTGGTTTCAATTATTGTAATCAGTACTTTATACTCAAACATGTACTTAAGTACTAATTGTTACGGACTTGCAGTATAGTTGAGGCTGTTAGTTGTTGAAACTCCATAATATCACTCTAATAAAACACTTAATTTGTTTAGGTTTCAAAACTACATTTATTGTACTACAAAAATTGTTTCATCAGGTAGATGAACAGTGACCATTCATCTACCTGATGAAGCCACAGTGTGGTGAAACAATTGTTGTAATACAATAAATATAATTTTGAAACCTAAACAAATTAAGTGTTTTATTAAAATGATTTTTCATCTACCCGATAAAGCCACAGTGTGGTGATACAATTGATTTAGTACAATAAATATTATTTTGAAACCTTAACAAATTAAGTGTTTTATTAAAGTGAGATTATGGAGTTTCAACAACTAACAGTCTCAACTTGGACTTGGTACTCAAGTACATTTTCTGTAGAGTACTTGTACTCGGAACAGCTCTGTATATAGCGAACCTAAATATTACAAATATATCAAAATATGATAAATTCAAATTCAAAACTATTTGAATTGCATTGTTAGTTGGTTTGAAGAGAATTTGACCTAAATGTTACATATACTTTAATAGAGCGTTGTAACAAATCAAATTAAATACGATTTTAAATATTTCATTGTATAATTCAATATCCGGAGGTGTATTTGCACGGGAAGTAGTTGTTTCAATGGATAATTATCGTCTTAAATTGTCTTATTAATTAAGACACTGTTTGCATTTTCACGAATAGTTTTTTCGTAATTTTATATATTATATCAAAATATGTTTGCATTTCAACCGTTGTAGTTCTGGCAAGTGAATTTTTAAGAACTGTGTCAACTATCGTGTGATTGGGCTCGTATATAAACACAACTAAAACTTAATACGTTAATATAACATTAAACACACAAATGTCGTGGCAACGTATTATAACTTATTTCAATTCTTAATAACACTATTTCCCTATGGCCAGGTTTGGTGGTTAACACTCGGTATATCATGCCGGAACTGTAAATTTTAATATTTCTTTTAATCCTAAAACAATAACAATAGTTGTTTTATATCAAACGTTGGTAATTTGTGTAAAATATTATTTTAATTGACTACATATAAATACAACTAAATCACCTGATCAATAATAGCGGAGTCTGCGTTAACAAAAGCGTAATAAAATTGGGCATTTTTGCATCCGCTGCGATTTTTTTAATTGGATTTATACCATAGAGAAAATAATAGCGGTCATCAAAGTTAATCAATTTGTTTTTAACGCTCAATGATTTGTTGTTATGTTTACACTCGACTGGAACAATTATGTCGAAATTGCACGGGCGCTGCGTTTTATCCACATTTTTGCGCATTTTTGATGTCATGCATAAAAAAATAACGCACAGTTTTGCTTTTGTTTGCGTTAAAGAGAAACAATGCACAAACATCAGTCCTAAATCAAACAAACTGATATTTGTAGCATCATTGAAACTGATATTTGTTTATTTTTCAATTTTTGATGGGAATTCCATCAAGCATCCACCCCATAATTATTTTTTTGTTTTAGACAAGTCTTATTATAATTTAACTGTATAATATAAATGTCTATAGTAAATTGTTTGACAAGTTTTGAAAGCTTCAGTTTGCATGCGAATACCAATTTGCATTTACGAGCCCGCAGGGCGTGTAAATTCAAGGTATGAGCATGCAATGTAGCTTTCAGAAAGTGTTTAACACTCTGCTTTTTCTACGACCAAACAGCGGCGGCGTTAATTGTTCTTCGTCACTACTCATTTTATTTTAATAATTTTGACACTGTCGTTTCAGGATTTCACTTTCAAAACTAGTTTTGAAAATTAAATTTTCACGCGTGACATTACTTATCAAAATACAAATATACAATTGACAACTTTTAATGAAAAGGTATTGCGACGATATGTCTGTTTTCAGGAGCGGTCTTAGGAAAAATAAATGAATAGGTACTTCAAAGCCGACCATTTGTGTTAAATTACTTAAATAATATATCACGTCACGAGAGTGGTATGCAGCATATTACATATGAGCAGAGATGTTGCGCACGAGCCGCGCAGCGGCGAGTGCAGTATTCCGCGAGTATGTAATTGTCATACCACTCGAGAAACGTACGATACTTTACCTACGTCCTAACAAAATAAACAATGAGCATGAAAGAACAACTTATTTATTCTATAATTTTTAATAGTAACATGACATTGATGAAAACTACGTTACTACTTGATCAATATAAATCAAAGAAATGTCATTTGGTTGTGCGGTAATGAATCAGCTGTTCAGTTGTTAGCATGTAATATACTTGTCAAACCTATTATGTATGTGTAGGTTATGTCAAGATGACAGTGTGGTATGATGCGGTTAGTAGATAGGGCGTAGGTAAATGTATTTTTTCATCAAACTTGCTTGAGAATTTTTGTGACAATAAATTATCTACAAAGAAAAATATACGCACATATGTATACGGATCAATGTATTCCAAAATTACTCTCCTGTAAATTAAATGTAATTGGGTGTTTGGAATAATCATTGTTTTCGGCGCTGTCTGTGATTTAATGCGTGGTAAAATTGATCCGACTAGCTACTAATTTGTGTGTCAATTTACTGGACTCTATAATTTTAGAAATTTAGTGATTGTATGTGTCCTGTATGCAACTGTTATAAATCGTGCTAAAACTACAGAATACATCCACCTAATAAAATGTCAATACATTTAATTTGTAAGTGTTTGTACATTAAATTTAATTAAATAGCAGAACGAGGCGTGCCAGTAAATACAAATTTTAAGGCATATCTAAATTTGAAAATTTACTTCATTCGGCAGTCGTATATAATACTGATTTAAAGTTAAGCTCTAAAACAGACACATTATCTATATTTAATCACACATTATCATATTACACATTGTCTATATTTAATCATATGTGATTTAATGTTATTTAGACGTCGTAACGGTATTGGGTTGCCTATAATTATTGTTCTAAACAATTGTTTCAATGCATTTGATTGGTGTTTATATTATTTATACATAGAAGAAATGTATACAGATACGTGAGTTATTTGATAAGTATGGTAAATTTTTATAAACTGTTAACTGTGGAGGCTTTTTCTGCGTTATACATTATTATTTACACAAATACGACACATAAACTTTATTTGTATAACTTAGGTTTTTATTGTGACTATAGTTCGAAAACTTTAACTTGTCATTATCAAACTAAAAGTACTTCTTGTATGATATTGACAATTTAAAGAAACTACAGTCACAATAAAAACCTCCCCCTTCTATGAAATGGTTATACAATCCATTTGGTGACGTGACATCTCGAAAAATCTATTTTTTATGCCCCCTCAGGCCGAATTTCAAGCAGAAGTGACATGTAGTTGTAGTGACAGTTGGTAATCTTTTAAAATGAGTGACTTACTAGTTTCTAAAAAAATGGAAAGAACGAATTCCGTGCAGTCATATAACAATTTTACACAAAATTACACGAATTGGTCCATGAATTGATTCCTCGACCATTTTCTCCAGATTTGGTCACGTGCGATTGCTTCTCGTTCCAAACCTTTAAATTTAGCTCGAATGGTTATTATGCAGAGTTTTAGACAGTCTATTTTTTCGACGGTATTAAATAGTTGTAAACTCGCTAGACTAAGTGTATAGCTCTCATACTTTGATATATGATATAATCGATATTTTTGGGATAGGAACATGCCTAGTATACAGCGCATACATAAATACATTTAATACTGACAAAGGAATGATATTTTTTCTGTATTATAATTCCTATTATCAACATATTAACTTATTTTCTCCAAAAAGTAAGATTACCGGTTTTAATTTAATTGAACTATTTTTGTTCTAACTTTGTAAAATTTCACAAAATAATAATATTCAATATAAAATCTTTCTATCTAAGAATGTATTTATCCATTATAAAACTAATTATCCTCATTAATCTATTATTTTTCCGTTCTTAATGAAATATGATTCTAATAAAATTCTCGGAATTAATTGGTATCACAGGAGACACACAGTGAGGGCATTAAAAGGAGAATATGAACGGGGGGATGAAATATACGGAGTATGTGGAATGCGGAAAAGAGGTCGCATAGAGTGGTGCGATTTATGCACCCCTCGGGGTTACGAAATTAGCAATTAGGGAGTCGAGTCCTCATCCGCCGACTGCAACTTTCGACTTTATTCCTGCGGCATTATATTATTTAAAGCCGCTTAACCTGCTGCCAACTGCACCGAAACGAAAACGGCTACCTCATTACTGCTCTGATATTTCCATTTATTACAAGTTTTTTTTTGCTTTTTTGTTGAACTTTTGCTCCTTTGCCGCTTTTACTCACCCTGATTTTCCGGAAGTAATTTACTAGCAGAGGTTGGGTAGATAGAGAGACGGAAGTATTTTATTTAATTATGTTTCACAAGGTTAATTTTAGTTTATATTTTTTCTAAGAAATGTTAATTACTGTTTAAAAAAAATACAATTATGAATACACAAATAAATGAATAGTTATTCAATAAACCTACATAATATTCTTGATTAGTAATGATCACCATTGGCCATTAAAATGATGATAATTTGATGCAGAAATATCCATTTGAATCAACTTTTTTTTATTAATACAAAAACGATTTTACACGGCAGAGTCAATTGATGACTAAGACTAATAACTAATTTTGTATTTGTTCGTCATGATTAATGACTAATTTTTTAGTCATTAGTCATGAATTTATTTTGTTGATTGATAACTAACCAATAACCAATCAACTAGCAATTGAAATAATTTTTAGGAAATTATTGCGTTTTAAAAGAATTCAATTTGAATAGAGAGTTTTTCTACTAAGTATACATACCCCAATATATAGGCTGTAAATTTTCAGATTTTCATCGTATTTGAAAAAAGTTCAAATTGAAGCTTTAAACGAATGTTTTCCTCTCCCAGATTAAGCATGAAGTAAAATTTCGAGTTTAGAAAAGCCTGAAAATTTGGATTTGCCGTCGCGAGCGAAGCGAGTGACGGCAAATCCAAATTTTCAGGCTTTTCTAAACTCGAAATTTTACTTCATGCGCCACGCGTATAAATCACTGATTTAATGTGAAGTTATAAATATATAGCTTTAGTATATTGCTTTAGCAGTACATTTTAAACTTCGCAATATATCAGTGTTTTATACGCGTGGCGCATGAAGTGAAATTTCGAGTTTAGAAAAGCCTAAAAATTTGGATTTGCCGTCACTCGCTTCGCTCGCGACGGCAAATCCAAATTTTCAGGCTTTTCTAAACTCGAAATTTTACTTCATGCTTAATCTGGGACTAGAAAACCCTCGTTTAAAGCCATTTGTGATCAGATTGTAATTATAGTAAAATACAACTAAGTGTTTTGCAAATAATAAAAAAAAAAACTCTTCCTCTGATCGTGGTGCAACTTTCACGAACGAAAATAATAACCAGCATTTTTTACTATTATATTTGAATAAAAACTCTTATTGAATTCAACATACAAATAGCAATAGATTTAGATCTTTTAGAGTCTTACATTTTACGTTTTCCAAAGTTTATTTCTGCATGAAAACAACAAAACTGTTGATTACATTTTTATTATAGTTATTTCGAAAAATATCCAATACATATGCCATCCATTACCTTCAACATATCACAATTCGCACACGTAAACGTATCGCATTGCAAAAAAATCCATTCTTTCTCGCCAACAATGCAGACAGCAAAGGAGAAAAGTGTCAGAATTCGTCTAGAATATCAAGCGTCGATACATTTAAATAAATTTCCCTTTGTGCGCCTCCGTCGTCCGCATATAATACCCGAAAATTGCGGGTGCAGCCGAATGAAAATTCATGCATAACAACAGTTTCCACCCCGCCCCTGCCCCCCTCTCTTCACACCCACCCTCTTTTCATTTCAACTAAAATTTAAATGAGGTATTTTCACCCTTTCTCTCTGTGTATTGTATTCATTTTCCACTATATTTAAATTGTACTAACAAATATAATTCAAACTGTTTTTTAATTAAATTTATTGAAACAATGGGATAATTTTATTTATTCAATTTTGTTAATTTAAATCGACATTATTAACTCTATAACAACCGTAATAAACAAGGTTTTATTAACTAGTGAACTAAAAATTTTTTAGGTCACTAGTGAGTTAAAAAAATTAGTTATATTATTTATTATTCAATTTTGTTAATTTAAATCGACAATATTAACTCCATATCAACCGTAATAAACAAGGTTTTATTCACTAGTGAACTAAATTTTTTTTAGGTCACTAGTGATCTAAAAAATTTATTTAAAAATAAATGTAAAGTACATTTTCTTTACAATTTCGTCAAAATTGAATAAAAACATTTATACGCCACGTTAATAAAACACCTTTATTCACTCAAAGAATGAATCAAAAATCTTTTCGTGAATAAAATCGTGTTTAATTCACTTGATGTATAATATTTATTAAAAATGTAAGCTAATTAATTTAATTAGTCGATAATAATAATTATAAGTGACGGAAATTTAAATTAATATATAATTAACTAATTCTAATAATTTATGTAATTGTATTCTGTTGTAGGAGTTCACTTTGTGGTACACATTAAATACACTTGTAAATAAAATACATTTTTACTTTTTTTAACCACATTAGTTTGCACTTAATTTGTGACTATAGTTTCGACTATCCCGTAGTCATTACAAAACTATAAGTAAGAGTAAACGTTTTTCTTTTAGTTTGATAATAACCACGAGATAGTCGAAACTATAGTCACAAATTAGGTTCAAAATACAGGGGTTAAACAAAGTAAAAAGTGTTTCATTTACAAGTGTATTCATGTATTTGTTGAATAATACTAGGATAAACATAGTATCTAATTACAATCAACTCATTATTGAAAATGTAGAAACTAGTAGAAAATAAAATACATATAAGTGAAAGAAAACCAAGTGAATTTAATTTACAAACCATTATATTGTAAATGTATCCCAAAACAATAACCAGGTTATTATGTAATCTTTTATATTACTCATTTTATTGTATCTTATTTTATGATAAATGAAATACGTGTTAAAATAGTACGTTTCTTTTGCTAAATAAATATTATTATTATTATTATAACATTTACAAAAAAAACTTTCTAGTAAATTAATTTAGTGAAATGCCGGCAAAAGAAAATTATCGGTACATTTTAAAGAGAATTTTTTACTATTAAATATTCTGGTAAGTCAATAAACCTAATGAAAACAATAAGTCTTTATTAATACGACTACTAAGACAATAAATATCTATTGAAACAACTACTTCCTTAGCAAATACGCCGCCTGATATTGAATTGAATTGAATTGTAACAACATAATATGTCACACGTAAACAGAACTGAGATATTGGACTTTGAAATTTAGAAAAAAATGTTAAATGTATTACTATGATATTAATAATTAATAGTAGATTGTTTGACAAGTTTTGGAAGCTTCAGTTTGCATGCGAGTATTAGCATACTGTAGCTTTTTATATTACTACTTAATCGAATCGAAGAATAATACAGCATTTTCTGGTTGTTTGGCTTATCATGTTATTACAATAAGCCCTTCAATTATACAAGAAAATAATTCAATAATTTATACAGTACGTTCAAGGCCGTAGCCAGAAAAAAATGTCAGAGGGGGTTATACAAATTTGGGGGAGAGGGAGTTACTGGTAATAATACTGTTTTTGCACTTACAGCGCCGCTTTAAATACAAAAATTTAACATTTTAAACATTTCGGGAAGGGGGGTTTGAACCCTCATATCCCCCCTCTGGCTACGGCCTTAAATATGTTCAAAGTTTGCAAACTAAAAGATGTCTAAGCTTATTCTCTAAAATTCAAATTGTTTTCAATATTCAAATAGTATTTGAAATATTTATGGTAGCCTAATTAAAATTAACTATAATTAACTCCAAACGCATTTATTTCCTACGCATTTAGTAAGTTTTACAGTTAATTTTAAAATGTATTTGTTGTTTAAACTAAAGAATTTCTGAGCACGCATATGAAACGTGTGATTGAACACAAAAACTGGTTCTCGTTTGTAAATACAAAACATAATCCGGAGGACCTTTGACTCACTGAAAAATAATTAATTTGCATAAATTCAGGCTTTGCCCCAAAATTCGTTTATGCTCAAAGGCATCCCTTTCGTGCCCACAACACTTTTAATCTACAAACCAGCGTAAACCGATTCCACTCCTCTTAATTAATTAATATTCACGAACCACTGAAAATTATCACGGGCTGCAAAAAATAGTACAATTTTTATAACACAAAGTAAACAGAAATGGTACATAAAAATTGATAAAAAAAGCTTTAAATACATGGATGCTATTTTTTTGTTTTTTCCAACTATAAAACAACTTTGAAATAATATTTATAAATATTCATAAAACCTGCGATTCAGTTGTTTTATATTATTAATGCTCAGTATAGAAAAGCCTGAAAATTTAGTCTGGGAGTGGAAACCCTCGTTAGATATAGATATAGATAATCAGAAACGTATAAGATAAATTCAAATTCAAAACTATTTGAATTCGAGAAAATAAGCTTACGCTTCTTGTAGTTTGCACACTATAAAAATAATATATAAAATTACAAAAATTTTATTCGTGAAAATGCAAACAATGTCTTAATTAATAAGGCAACTTAAGACGATAAATATCCATTAAAAAAACTACTTCCCGTGCAAATACACCTCCGGATATTGAATTATACAATAAAATATTTAAAATCTTATTTAATTTGATTTGTGTAACGCTCTATTAAAGTATATGTAACGTTTAGGTGAAATTCTCTTCAAACCAACTAACAAATACAAATTTACAATTAAAGGAGAAATAACAAAAAAATTAGAAGTAAAAATTTGTCCTGGGGTCGCTGCGCGACCCTTGACAAATTTTCACGGGGCTTTTCTAAACTCGAAATTTTACTGCATGCTTAATCTGGGAGTGGAAAAGCCCGTTCGAAACTTCAAACTAAATGCTTTGATAAGAACAATAAGGGACTAAAAAAGTTTTTAAAGATAGTAATCTAGTTTTCAAAATTTTGTTTAATATTATTTGATGTAAAACTGAGATGACAGCCACAATCTGAAATGTTAAATTTTCCGACATTTCCCTGATTCAAGATTTTTTTCCCTCGCTTTTTAATATAATATAACTTTCTTCTGTGGAAAACCCCTATTTTGTTAAATTGTTTTCATTGTTTTTGTCAATATTTAAGTTAATTTTATAAATTTTCACGTGCTTTTTAATTTGCCTGCAGATTTTGACAAATTTAATAATATCATATGGCTTTTTTGTTAGTGTTTTGGCTAATTTGAATATAATTCCATAACTTTTCTCTGACTTTCCCGGTTTTAATGATATTCAGTGAATTTTTTATTTACGTAATTTTCAGGCATTCGTCGATTATACAGTGTGGAAATTAAGTAGCTGATAAATTCGGTAATTCCGTTAATGTGTATGACAGAGAAAAAATCTAAAAGACGTATAGCGATTAAAATCACTGCGCATGTGAAAAATATTTTTTTAGATTTTTCAAAAAAAATTTGTAAAGGCTGTGACGTCATCAATATTTTTTTCAAATGACAACCTATATTTTTTATTTTTTATTTCGGTAGAGTTTTTTAATAGGTTTTCAACCATATAAAATTTTGTGTAGCTTACATAAGAAAAAATACAAGAAAAGCGGTCTTAAAGTTAAAAAAGTAAAGATGAATTAAATTAACAGACTAATCCTAGTTATCGGGGTTTGAAACAAACAAAACAGTGTGTTCACTTTGACATGTGACATGTGTGTTTAGTGCGTTTTTCATTCCTCGTGGATAGTACGAGTATTTAATACGTAGTAAGTATCTTGTTTAACCACAATTCCATCGCTGACAGAGAAGCAAAGAATTGAAGTTTTAATGATGATTGGGTATGGTGATCGAGTTAGAACCCATCAAGAAGTATGTCGAATTTTCAGAGACAAATATCCTGATAACCAATTAACCCAATCCACAGTCAGTAGAATTGAAAATAAATTTAGAGAACATGGTACTGTTCAGGATCTTCCAAAAACTGGCTGCCCTTTGACAATATTAACCGAAGATATGCAGCTTAATATATTACTACTATTACTAAATATCGCGCTAAACCACAATCTGAGCCATACTTCGGTACTGAAACTTCTAAAAAAGCAGAAATTTCATCCTTATAAGGTAAACTTGGTCCATGAGTTATCAGACAGACTTTGATCTTAGGCAAGAATTCTGTGAACAAATGATGGAAATATGCAATCGTGATCCAATGTTCTGGCGGCGTATAATATTTTCGGATGAAGCAAGTTTTTCCTTACATGGAACTGTCAACAGGCAGAATTGTCGATATTGGGCTAGACAAAATCCACACTGGATGCATGAAGCTCATACACAATATCCCCAAAAGCTTAACGTATGGGCAGGAATAATCGGTGACAGGAATTTAGGGCCATTCTTATTCGGCGCTAATTTGACTGGGGAACGATACCCAGACTTTTTACAGTTTGAATTAGTACCTGCATTAGCAATATTATTTCCGAATGAACACGACCCTGACATAGCAAACAATAATATTTGGCTGCAACAGGATGGTGCTCCGCCACACTATGCATTGGATGTGCGACCTTATTTAGACGAAGTGTTCCCAGGAAGATGGATTGGAAGAAGAGGTCCAATTGAATGGCCGGCTAGGTCCCCTGATCTAACGCCATTGGACTGTTTTCTGTGGGGGCACTTAAAAAAAATGGTATACAAAAGTCGACCTTATCATTTAGAGGACCTTAAAGAAAGAATTCTGCATGAGTTTAGTTTAATAAAGCCTCAAATGCTTCAAAACGTGGTGAATCCATTTTATTACCGTCTTGGGTATTGTCAGATGGTGCATTGTCATCAGTTTGAACATTTAATATAATTGTCCAAGCCCTAATATGTTTTGTTTGTTTTAAATCCCAATAACTAGGATTAGTCTGTTAATTTAATTCATCTTTACTTTTTAACTTTAAACCGCTTTTTTTGTATTTTTTCTTATGTAAGCTATACAAAATTTTATTGAAAATCTGTACCGAAATAAAAAATAAAAAATATAGGTTGTCATTTGAAAAAAGTATTGATGACGTCACAGCGTTTACAAATTGTTCTTGAAAAATCTAAAAAAATATTTTTCACATGCGCAGTGATTTTAATCGCTATACGTCTTTTAGATTTTTTCTCTGTCATACACATTAACGGAGTTACCGAATTTATCCGCTACTTAATTTCCACACTGTATAATAGAGTTCAATTTGAAGTTTTAAACGGGTGTTTCCACTCCCAGGCTAAGCATGAAGTAAAATTTCGAGTTTAGAAAAGCCCTGTGAAAATTTGTCGAGGGTCGCGCAGCGACCCGAGACACATTTTCGGGCTTTTCTAAACTCGAAATTTTACTTCATGCGCCACGCGTACAAAACACTGATTTGAAGTGAAGTTCAGAAACACACAAAGACATCTTTAATCAGAATAACAGGGAGTCAGACATGTAGTCTATTATCAACGATGTTCAGTGTTGGTAATAAATAATTAGGTTTTAAATATTTTTGTTAAAACAACTGGTAACGATATTTATATATTAATGGTTGCAAAAAAATAATAAAATCAAATTTATTCTTAAAGGATTTGTATTCGTGATTCCAAAAAACAAGATTCGAATCATATTTATCTCTTACAAATCCGTTATTCGAGTATTCGTGATTCGAATCATATTTTAAGTGTAATTTTATATTTTTAGCTGTGTAATATTATGTAATTTTTAAATGGACTTCGTTAAATGAATTAATAAATAAATAAATAAATTATTTTTGGTTTGTTGGACCCACCAAAAAATTGAAGTGGGTAAACCAAGTCGTCAAGGGTATATCTGTTTATCTATATCTGGTACAGAGCTGGAACGAATCCTCCTAAAAAGGATTCGAATCACTAATACGAATCAGGATTCGTTCCAGCTTTGTACCAGATATAGATAAAGAGATATACCCTTGATGACTTGGTTTAACCACTTAAATTTTTTGGTGGGTCCAACAAACCAAAAATAATTTATTAATTTATTCATTCAACGGAGTCCATTTAAAAATTACATAATATTACATAGATAAAAATATAATATTACACTTAAAACATAATTAAAACAATAAATATAAAAACAATTAAAAGTTCCGACAAATAACATGTTCATAATTAAGATAGATTGTAACTAGAAACATTCGTCGTAATGAATAATAATTAAAATCTAGAGATGATTTAATAAGTGTCATAACAACATGGTTTTGGATTTCTTAACAAACGTCAATTAAAACTGCAATGAATCGCTTTGGAAAAGTTTTAGGTTATGATGAGTTATATAATCGTAACGAATACCACTGGAGCAATCAAAAATTATGATTATTTTTCACTCGTAACTCGACATAATGCTTAAAATTTCGCAGCTTACGTCAGGTTTCTCGTAAAATAATCTTGTGATATTATAACACAATATTTTTTTATTAATTCAGTTTAATTATACGAATTTAAATAATAAAGCGTACTTTATTTACACATACATTTGTAAATATATGTAAAAATACGCAGAGCACGAATATTTCAGTATAATCCATACTTTCCTGATAAATATACAATTTTTGCAAAGGGATTACATTCATGATTGAACATGATATAATTCAAGAATTTCCGATATTCAAAAGCAATCCGAGCAAAACACCTTCGAGATACATTTCCCTATTCGATGAATAATACCCGAAAAAAAAATACTCACACAATCGTACGATAGCGTGTGTATTTTGGGGTTTCACCGTGTGCGAAGCACAATCAAGTCGCTGTCAGGGAGCGGAATCAAAAGCTGCCATGTCTTCAGGGAGCCTGACTGACTGAGGGGGTGGATTTTATTATTCGTATCTGGATGGAAGACAGAACGCACCCCGCACTGCGAAGCGGGAAGGGTGGCTTCGAGCGTCGCGACGCGCGCTGTGCGCGACATTTCTGGAAAATGCGCCGGCATGAATATAAATTAAATATTAGAGAAAACACTCGAAACGTTAGCGCAGACGGGGATGACGCCTGGAAAAAATAATAATAAACAAACTGTCGCGCGCGCGCGCGCTTAAGGGAATCAACACTAGAAATGTAAATATAATGGGAAAATATTCTCCGGGAAAATGTTATTACTCCGCACCTTGATTCTGGAAAATCTCATCTCCTTGACGCATTCGTGAAATGCGTTATCTCGCACAGGCTGGATTCGGAAATTTGTTTTATGTCGGGGGTGGCGCTTGACGGGTTGTAAAAGTGTGTAATAAGATGCAAAAGATATTGCTTTGCAATCAATTTAATTTTATATTAAACTAACTGTAATTAATTAAATCTTACAATTATGATACGTAGAAAAATAACGGCATTATTAATGTGAGTTAAAAGCTATAATCAAGCTGATAAAGACTGAAAAATGACTCGGATGCACATTGAGATATTTGCATAAATAGGTTGGAAAAAACTATTTTATTAATTTAAAGCGTATAAATTACTAAATTTAGTAATATCTGTTTGGTTTACTTAAATGTTATGACAAAATACGGTTATAACGTATTTTATTAGTAAATTGTGATTATAACTACCAACAATGTAATGTACATTAAGGAAGCTTATTTGCTTCAAGTTAAAATTTAATTTTTTACGATAGTAAAATCAATAATATCAATAAAACACTAAATTTGTTTAGGTTTCAAAATTATATTTATTGTACAACAACAATTGTTTCAACACACTGTGGCTTCATCAGGTATTTACTGCTAATTTACAACTACAGTAGAACCTCGCTATACCGGGCCTCGAGATACCGTGACTTGGATATATCGGGGTCATTTTTCAGGTTTCCTTTTTTTTTAAAGATGTTAATTTTAACAATTGACTGCGTACCGCCCTGATTAGGTAAAACGTTCCGGCGTCATTATTGTATTATATAGTATGTCTTGTTATGTAGGTGGCTACTGCACATATATATATATATATATGTTATATATATATATATATATATATATACAGGGTGGTCCAGACCACCCGTCCACCCCTTTTTTAAAAAAATGTACGAAGATTTTTCAACGGAACGATAGGTAACCTTACTAATGTCGATGTGCTCTATCGAATGGCGTAAAAATGGAGACCCCCCCTGCCCCCCTTGTAAGGGGTACAAGGGGCAACTTTGTTATTTTAAATGGAACCCCCTATTTTTTATTGCAGAATCAGAATCTACTAAAAAAATTAGAAAGATTTTATTCGGAACATTTTTTTGATTTCGGGACAGATGGCGCTGTAATCGCTAAAAACTGTTTTTCCACAGGGTGTGAAAATTTTTGAAACTTACTCGAGGAATGTTACTAGTATCGTTGTTGTTTACCTAATGACGCAAAAATTGGGACCTTAGATCCTTCCCCCTCTTTAGGGGCGTAAGGGGGGCCACAATAATAGCAGAAACTCGTTTTCAGATTTGTTAGTGTACAAAAATGAAAAACATAATTCTCGTTTCAGAGACATTTTGGAAAATCATAGTGTGAATAATTATTTATTGGAATGACGTAAAAAAGGGTATTAAATACAAAACACATTATTGTACGCCTGTCGATGCCATTAAAATGACGAAAAACGATGAAGAAAACATGTTTGTGCAATTGCAACGCCTCCTGTTAGGCGGATCATGAATGTTTTCTTTTTGAATAAACAACTGAAAATAAAAAAAAATGTTGATAATTTTATCATTAGAAACGATATACGAGATAAAAAATTGGGGTTTCTATTGAAAATTTCAATGTTGCCCCCCTCACTCCCTTAAAGAGGGGGGTCTGATCTCCCAAATTTCGCGTCATTAGGTAGATAACAACGATACTAATACAATTTTCCGGATACGTTTTAAAAATTTGATCATCCTGTAGAAAAACAGTTTTTAGCGATTACAGCGCCATCTGTCCCGAAATCAAAAAAATGTTTCGAATAAAATCTTTCTAATTTTTTTAGTAGATTCTGATTCTGCAATAAAAAATAGGGGGTTCCATTTAAAATAACAAAGTTGCCCCCCGTACCCCTTACAAGGGGGGCAGGGGGGGTCTCCATTTTTACGCCATTCGATAGAGCACATCCACATTAGTAAGGTTACCTATCGTTCCGTTGAAAAATCTTCGTACATTTTTTTAAAAAAGGGGTGGACGGGTGGTCTGGACCACCCTGTATATATATATATATATATTTATATATATATATATATATATATATATATATATATATATATATATATATATATATATATGTTAAAACGTAGATTTTCGCGGGCGTAACATGTATCACTGTTTCTTCGAGTGTGGTCCCGCGTATTTTCTTGGCTCTGGTTCATTTTATTTTTACTCGTCGAGATGAACACATTTTAGCAGTAAGAAAGTCTGATCCACAATCTTCTTTATTTCAACACGTAAACATTTCTAAACATACAATAAATTTCGAAAAAACGAGAATTTTAAAAAAGATAGACTTCTTCCACGCGAGGATTATTAGAGAAGCGATAGAAATTGAAAAGAGGCCGAACAGTCTAAATCAAAGAGATGATGCTAAAAGACTACCACCAATTTGGAAAACTTGTATAAATTCTGGTCAAAATATATTATCTCCGAACAACAACCAAGAAATTCAAAATCCAACCCCTTCCGAAAATAATATTGAAATTGTCACTACTACATCATTAGAAGAACAAAACAGAAGAGTAACACGAAGCCAAACAAGAAATTCACGCATCAAGTAGTACGTAAAAGTCAAACAAGTGGTTGCTAGAGCAATGGAATTTTGATAGTTATTCCTGACGATGATGACTGCGACGTCATCGAAACGTCGAATAAAAATAAAATGAACCAGAGCTAAGAAAATACGCGGGACCGTGATATATATATATATATATATATATATATATATATATATATATATATATGTATCACTGTTTCTTCGGGTTTGGTCCCGCGTATTTTCTTGGCTCTGGTCCATTATATTTTTAATTCGACGTCATCGAAACGTCCAATTAAAAATATAATGGACCAGAGCCAAGAAAATACGCGGGACCAAACCCGCAGAAAACATGTTACGCCCGCGAAAATCTACGTTTTAACATATATATATATATATATATATATATATATATATATATATATATATATGCGCGTGTGTGTATGTGACTATTATACAAATTACATATATTCGGATATACCGTGTTTTCTTTATATCGTTCTAGGTATAGCCAAAAGCCATCCCGGTATAACGAGGTTCTACTGTATTTATAGAAGTTACTTTTATTTATTAATATTTGTTTAATTATAAATGTCGTAACTATTAAATGATTTCTATTTATTGCAAGTTTTAAATTCTAAACATAAGAAAGGAAGCGGGGGTATTTTAATCTATAGAAGCTGGGGGACGTTAATGGCACATACTTGTTGCATAAAGAGGAGAGAGAAGAGCCCGGTGGTATTACACGTCTCATTTGGTCTCGAATTTTCAGCAGAATTTCTTCTCGCTGAAAGAAAATTGCATTCTAAACATACAATGCAACTGCCGACACGGGAATTCCAGGAATGCACATTCATATTTTAATGAATGTACAACTTTATAACACAAAATTGCTCCGTTGATTAATACACACTGGCGCTGTTCTCATAAAAGTAACTTAAAATATTGTAAAGAGAATGAGATAATTAAAATCTAAATTGCAATTATTTTAAAATGTAAATCATGTTCAACCCATTAGGCGCCATTGAAGCATATACGCAACATTATTAATTTTATGTTAATTAAATTATTAAATAAGTTAATTTATTATATTATATTATTTGAGATGACTTGAAAATATATAAAGAAAAACGTAAATATTTTTTTATTTAAATATCTCTATTATTACCCATTTAAAAAATAAGTTTTCAGTGTATTTCTAACTTCACGATATTTCAGTGTTTTATACGCGTGGCGCATGAAGTAAAATTTCGAGTTTAGAAAAGCCCCGTGAAAATTTGTCTCGGGTCGCTGTGCGACCCTCGACAAATTTTCTACGCGGGGCTTTTCTAAACTCAAAATTTTACTTCATGCTTAGTCTGGGAGTGGAAATCCTTATTCTAAACTTCATATTGCACGTTTTTATACAAAATCGACGAATGCCTTACATTTACAGCGTATAAAATATGTAAATTTAAGAGAAAAATTTACAGTATGTAAAACAAAACAAAGAACTACAAAACAAAGAACTACGGGATAAAATTAGGTCAGAAAATAAGGAAATAATTACAGATGAACACCGCCTCATAAACAAATCAAAACTAAGCAAGTCTAACAATAATCAAAAAGTTATGTGGAACATCATAAATTCACACAGACCAAACAACTCATCAAACATGCCAACGTTAGCTGCAGACGATTTCGCTCACCATTTCTTTGAAGTTGCATCGAAATTATCCAACGTAAAAGCAAGTTTCTTGAACGCTACTGAACTTATTCTGCCCTGCATATGTAACAATAAAAGCAATTCATACTTTAAATTTGAAACAGTGACTAATGCCCAAGTTAGATCATCTATATTGTCTTTAAAAAATATTAAGAGTGGGGATATCTATGGATGTACTGCTGACATTGTGAAATCAGTTAAAGAGGTTATAATTTCACCATTAATCCGTTTATATAATATGGCGATCACTGAAGGATTCTTTCCAACATGCCTCAAGGAAGCTATTGTTATACCAGTGTTCAAAAAGGGTACTAAATCTGATGTCAACAACTAGAGGCCTATATCAATCTTGCCTATAGCTTCTAAAGTATTTGAAGACCTACTAAAGAGCCAGCCGGTATCATTTATTAATAGGACCGAATTATTATCAAAAAGTCAATTTGGGTTTAGGTATGGTTGCTCGACCACAACTGCCACTCTACGGTTTGTTGAAAAATGTCTAGAAGCATTTAATAATAGTGAAATTATCCAGGCGACCTTCCTTGATTTACAAAAGGCGTTTGATAGTATGAATCATGAAATCCTATTAAGTAAGTTGTACATGTACAACTTTCACAGCTCCAGCTGTGGACTAATCTCAAGCTTTCTCTCTGACAGAGTACAGTCAGTAAAGGTTCAGGATTCGCTTTCAACTAAATTCACCTGCAACGCAGGGGTACCACAGGGTTCAAAGTTGGGCCCCGTGATATTCTTGTAATACATAAATGATATCTGTAAATATGTTGGAGAAGACAAAATGATACTCTTTGCAGATGACACTACCTTAATTAATCAAGGAACGTCGCAACTGGAAATAAGTACCGACAGCATCAACACAGTGAAATTGGTGACAGACTGGTTTTCAACCAATAAATTGGTATTAAATAATAACACAACCGTAACCATCCAGTATAGTTTAAAAAATATTCCAAATCACCTTGTTGATGAAGTCAAATTTCTAGGTTTCCACCTAGATCATGGAAAAATCATACTTCAAAGATTGTACTTACAATTAATAAATCTATATTTTTGCTGCGTCGGCTTTCCTTGGTCGTTAACTACGACACTTTAAGAACCTGCTATCTATCGTTAGTAGAATCGTACATACGTTATGGTGTACTTGTATGGGGCCATTCGGCAAGTGCAAACACGGTATTTTCGGCACAGCGGAAAGCGTTAAGAATTCTTTGTAACCTCGGTTATACAGAAGACTGCAGAGGATATTTTAAAAGTTGCAATTTGCTAACGCTGCCCTCTATTTATATATTGGAATGCCTTACCCACATCCACAGTAATCTCGAACTTTACAACATAAACAGCAATATTTCCTACATCGAATCAAGAAATGCGAACGCAATTCGGACTCCATATAATAGATTAAAACGCACTAAAAATAGTACGCGTTTTTACGGCATTAAATTATACAATGCCCTTCCTTTCAGGTATAAGAAACTGAATTTCGTTAATTTTAAACACGAAATAAAAAATATGTTACTGCTTAACGCGTATTATTCTCTGGATGAATACTTTGTTAGATTTAAGTGATTAATAATTATATGCATATATATTTCTGCTTTTGTGACGTGTGTACCTGTGGTCATAAATAAAAATTATTATTATAAAAAAAAGTCATTCTTAGAAATCATTAAAAGAAGTGTAGAATTTTACCTAAAATCAACTTTTTAAGTTAACTCTATAATTGCTCGGCCGTTAATGGATTAAGCAAGAATAAAATGAGGTCAGAAAATAAGTGCAAAGCTGTACGTAATAATTACAATAACACAAAGAAAAATTAAGTTTGCCGATAGATTGCAGAATATTTACAAAACATAAAAACGTATATATGTCGGGGTATTAGCTTAAGAAGTAGTTGTTTCAACGAATATTTGGAGACTTGTCTCAATGAGACTGAAAATATGGTTTGCAGAAAGTCGATATTAATTTTGATAATATCGACTTTCTGCAAAACATATTTTGAGTCTCATTTAGACAAGTCTCCAAATAATCATTGAAACAACTACTTCTCGAGCTAATACCCTGACATATATTGAATTATACAATAAATCTTTGAGTTACACGACATTTACTGTTCTATGCATAATTTATATGGAGACTTGTCTCAATGAAACTAAATTTATGCAGAAAGTTGATATTAATTTCAATTCGTTTTTATATTTTATAATCACAATAATAACCTAACTGATTAATCCAATAATCCAATAAATAAAATAGGTTTTGAGTTAACATTTTAGGAACATTTCACACCCATGCTATTTGTTTGTTTTTAGAATTGATCTTATAAAAATTCGATTGTTCCATGTCCCATTTTAAATAGATTCAATGTTTAAATCTATATCGATTTTTTTTCTAAAATCGCACATCCTTAACTTAATACATAGTCAAAATTTTTCTTGTGTAGGAATAACCTAGTGACGTTTTAGTTACACACCGGCGAGGGAGAAATTGAATCCGGAAACTGGATCAAATCGATCCCCTTTTGATCCTAGAGTGTGCGTAGTCCCGGACGACAAATTCGGAAGGGTTGAAAAGGGCCGAGATTCATCTGATAATCT
Source organism: Philonthus cognatus (assembly GCA_932526585.2). Classification (NCBI taxonomy): domain Eukaryota; kingdom Metazoa; phylum Arthropoda; class Insecta; order Coleoptera; family Staphylinidae; genus Philonthus; species Philonthus cognatus. The sequence continues at coordinate 46,455,367 of OW052247.1, read as the reverse complement.
CCCGTTTCATAACGGACAAAAGCGTAGGAAGCGTCGGCCGTCTTGGGGAAAAAATACCTATAATCCTCTGTCCGAACGACGATGTCGGGTTGTATTAAAGAGGATGGGAGAAAATGCCCTTTTTCCCCTCTTGAAATCACAGATAGAGAAAGAAATAAGAAAGATGAATTTTTAAGACGGATTTTTTTTATTGTGTATTTAGTTCTTTCTTTTTTCTCTTAAAATCCATTCAAGTGTTTGTGAATCCGATTATTTATATCACAATTTAACAAAAATATATACCGTGCGTTTTATTTAAGTATGGCCATAGGGATTTACATGGTTAAAATTGTACCCCATGTTAGATATTGTTGTCGTCCAAATTTAAAACAATTTTTTGTTTTAATAATTATATCAAACACTTTTCTACGAAATGTTCATTGTTAGATGGACATAAATATGTTATAATTCTGTATTTTAGCTTTATAGTTTAGCAAAACAAATTCTTACATTAAGTCATTTTTTCCAAGTTGATGGTTTGACTTAATTATTTGTATTATTCATTTCAACTTTAAAAGCAAAAATAAAGAATTCTAACTTGTTTATGTCCTAGCATTGTACATTTCCTAGAAAAAATGCTGATTTATTAATAATACTAAAAAATTGTTTCAAATTTGTACGACAACAAAAGTTAACATGAGGTACATTTTTTACCATGCAAATCGCTATGGCTGTATTTGAATAAAATGCAGTATATAGTTTTAGGGAATGTTTCTTTTAAGTATATAAGTATATCTCGTTTTATACTTTGTAAATCTTCAGGCGTTCATTCATTTTATAAAAGCATTCAATTTAAAGCTTCAAACGAGTGTTTCCACTCCTTGATTAAGCATGAAGTAAAATTTCGAGTTTAGAAAAGCCTGAAAATTTGGTTTGGTCGTGTAGCGCGTAGCGCTACGCGACCAAACCAAATTTTCAGGCTTTTCTAAACTCGAAATTTTACTTCATGCGCCACGCGTATAAAACACTGATTTTAGGTGGAGTTTAAAATATTCTACTGAAGCAGTATGCTAAAAACGTGTTTTCTGAATATCACATCATATCAATGTTTAGTACGCGTGGTGCATGAAGTAAAATTTCGAGTTTAGAAAAGCCTGAAAATTTGGTTTGGTCGCGTAGCGCTACGCGCTACGCGACCAAACCAAATTTGAAGGCTATTCTAAACTCGAAATTTTACTTCATGCTTAATCAAGGAGTGGAAGACACTCGGTAATAGTTTCAATTTGAACTTTATGAAAAACAGCAAATGCTTGAGAAAAGCCCAAAAGTATGCAAATGCATAGGGATATGTATACTTAAAAGAAAAAATCAGTGTGTCAGATCATTGCACTTAATTATGGCTAGTTAAATAATATTGTATTATTGTTTAGGTAATTCAAATTCAAGTTGAGCAACAGCCAAAAAAATTATTTTTAAAAGTTATGAAAATTCATGCGATTGCTGGTTAAACTAATAGCTGATGGAATTATAAAAAAAATATATATGATGCATTTTATATATTTTGTACAAAACAAATTTCGTTTTTAATTACCAGCAAATATTGGAAAGCATTGTTTGCGATTTACAAACCCGTTTACAATCCTTAATTTAATTATCTATTAATAAAGCAGTAAATAAGGTATGTATTGTATATAAGTAAAATTTAAATTTAATTACATACTAGGATTACCTGAAATCACAACGTATTCCCTAATCGTGCGTATAATCTGAGATTTGTAAGGGATTTAAGTTTGACTCGTCTGTGGATTAAGTCAAACAATTAGTCGGTTATAATTTAATATCAGTTGCTACGACCTTCCTTAATATATGCAACTGCTTACCTTCAAGTCGGCGAATTATCTCATAATCAACTGGAGAATTAATTACGCGAAGATAGACTCTCCCATTTGCTAATTCGATAACTCAAACATCCATTAATAAGTTAAATAAAGCCGGGAAATTGATTTACAGCCCGGGGCCGCCGGCTCGAATCCGCAGGATTTGCTCGGATCTACATATCAGAAGTGACGGATTTAAACTTTAACATACTTGAATTCGACTAGAATTCTGACCCGCGTATACATAAATAATATTAGTCGTAAATAATATATTAAATCCGCAAAATACAATATAATAATAGTATAAATAATATATTAAATCCGCAAAATACATTGCTAATAGCTTCAAACAATTTAAATAATATAAAAAATATGAGTGTAAGCTAGTTTCTATTTTCATTTCTTCAGATGAAAAAAACTATTGGCTTATGTGTTCAAAGCAGAATGTACTGAAAATATGTTATTTATTTCAGAGACTTGATTATTTTTAAACAAAGATTTAAGAAGCAAATGATTTAGAAAGTGAGTAAACTGCTTATTGTTTTCAAGTCCTTAACTAATTTAAATTTTGTAAAAATTAGTTCAAACAGTTTTTATTTACTGGTTTCGACAATATATATATTTTTTATAAATGTCTATGTTACTAGTAAATATAGAAAGAATATGTATGATAACATGTTCATTTCTACACCGGAAAATGTGCACTTTGGGCAGGTGGTGGCTGAGCGGTAACGTCGCCGGACGGTGTGTCGCTCGGCGAGCCACAGACCGGGTTCGATTCCCGTGCACGGGGAGATGTTATTTAAAAATAATATCTCGTCGTGACCCTGGGTGTTGTGTGAATGTGTTGTGAAGTCCAAATATATAGTTATATGTTATACTTAGTAATAAGTTAATAAACAAATGTATTCAAATAAAATTGATGATGGCTAATAGTCTCGTAACTGAGGCCAGGAAAAAAGCCAAAAAAAAAAAATGTGCACTATTTATAAAACATGCTGTTGTTATATGTAAAATAATCACAAGTTTTATTGTTACTTCGTTGACACAATTACAAATTATTATATTATTATTAGCGAATTCTCAAAATCTTAGTTCATCGTCGAGCCCACAAAAAATGCATGGAGTTGCACTTTTTTATGATTCGTCATTTAACGGTAATACTCACCCGATAAATGACGAATCATAAAAAAGTGCAACTCCATTAGATGAACTAAAATTTTGAGAGTTCGCTAATTGAATAAAGACCAGAGCGATGATATAATACTGTATAACATTGACAAAGATATAGTCGAAATCACGAAACTTGATACTTGCGTCATTAAAACTATTCTTCGGAATTAAATCAACACTCCTGCATCAAATCAGCAACAGTATGCACATTTACATGATTTTTTTTACAGGGAAATTTGAATTTGAATTAAATTACAGTTACAATTAATTTTCTGAATCAGATGTATCTGATGTATCATCTAAATTAATGTTCAGCTCCTCCACTTGAATATCCAAAATTTGCTTCGTACCAATTTATAAAATAATCACAATAGAAAAAATAACGTAATTGTTTTTGTAAAAAACGTGATATCCGTTGAAATAAATACAAAATTTAATAATTAGTATGTTTTAAATGAAACTTCTGGATCCAAAAGAAAATTATTGGAATTTTGATAGCGCATGAAATAAATATTTGTAAAACTCATTAAGGGAGGTTTACCAGTGCTCAAATAAGCAGTTTTATATTGTTGCTTCAAAATTTGAAATTATGTGGGTATATACAAGAGCAGATTACAAAATCTTTGTCGAATTTATTTTTCCAAAATTCCTTAAATATTTCGAGTTACAACATTTTTTTAGGGCGAAATATTTGATCAAAAAAGCATCCGCCAAATTGTTTTAATCCACATCACGATGGTTTTGGCCGTTACTACGTGGTAATCCATTTTAAAATTAAATGAAAATATTACTATGCTTTTCACCACTTTTATTATAAAATAATAAAAGTGTGATATTAAAAATAATATAAAAGTGGTAAAAAACATAGAAATACTTTCATTTAACTTTGTTTTAGTTCGAGTTGTGTATACAAATCCGTTTTCAGAAATAAAATCTAAAAATGAATTAGCGAGTAAAATGGATTCAAACAAAAATTCTTAATATTAGATTGCGTTAGCTATCGAAATCATTAATAGTTCAAACTCTCTTATTTCATTATTTTGAAAAACAAAACAAAAAATAAAGGAGCTTTAACCTCAATAAATTGATGAAAATTGAGAAAAAGTTGAAATTCAGGAACATCGTTAAAATTTAGAAAATGAACGGAAATAATTTCTTGAATTAATTTCTCATCTGGCACTTGGTGAAACATATTACACTATGTAAAGTTAATTAAAGGAAAGGCACTTGGTATTGTTTCACAATTAAATCTTTATTCCGACTAGTTTCGGTTTTTAGACCATTTTCAAAGGATTCCTTTGAAAATGGTCTAACAAACCGAAACTAGTCGGAATAAAGATTTAATTGTGAAACAATACCAAGTGCCTTTCCTTTAATTAACTTTACATAATGAACGGAAATATTAGAATTTCATGAAAAATTAAAGATTATTAAATTTAACAAATATTGCAAAGAGTTAAAATAAAAGAAAATCTTGGAAATTCATTAGAAACGTTATTATTTTTAAATTAAACAAACATTTAGGAAATGCACGAAAACTGCTAAGATTTAAAAATCTAACTTAACTCTGGAAAATAGTCGTGTTTATATAAATTAAGGAAAAATATGACACATCGAGGGTCCAAACTAATGATATTGTCGATAATGTTAAAATTGTTAAAAATGTCAAAAAATTCTAAAATGTAAAAAATGAGAATTATGAAAAAGTGTGAAAAAATCTCAATATTGTCGAAAACGTCAAAATTGTTGGAAATGATAAAATGTATAAAAAAATTTGAAAAATACTTGAATTCTGAAAAAGTATAAAAGATTCTCAATAATTGTGATTATTTTTTAATATATAAGAAGAATATTTGAAACTTAAGAATAAATCAGTGTTTTTATACGCGTGGCGAATGAAGTAAAATTTCGAGTTGAGAAAAGCCAGAATTTGGATTTCCAAATCCAAATTCTTGTGGCTTTTCTCAACTCGAAATTTTACTTCATGCTTAGTCTGGGAGTGGAAGACACTCGTTCGACAATTATCAATAACTTAATTTGCCTTTTTCAATTTTAAGCAAAATAATTTAAAAATCGCTAGAATTTCGCTAGAATTTCGAAAATGAACAGAAAAATTAGAATGTCCTAAAAAACTTCAATATTTTTTTAAACTATCAAATATTGCAAAGAGTTTGAAAATTAACGAAAATCTTGAAAATTTATAAAAATCGTATTATTTTTAAATTAAACGAAAATTTAGGAAATACGCAAAAACTGCCAAGATTTTAAAAATTAACTTGACTCAAAAATTATCGTGTTTTTATAAATTAAGGAAAAATATGACACAACGAGTGTTGAAACTATTGAAATTGTCGATAATGTTAATATTGGTAAAAATGTCAAAAAATTCTTAAATGTAAAGAAAGTGAATTATGATAAAGTGTGAAGGACTCTTAATATTGTCGAAAATGTCTAAATTGCTAAAAATGGTAAAATGTAAAAAAAAAATTAGAAAAATATTTGAATTCTGAAAAAGTATGAAGAATTCCCAGAAATTGTGATTATTTTTTATTAAATGAGAGGATTTTTTAAATTTAGAATAAATCAGTGTTTCTTTACGCGTGGCGCATGAAGTAAAATTTCGAGTTGAGAAAAGCCAGAATTTGGATTTGGACGCTGTGCGTCCAAATCCAAATTCTTCTGGCTTTTCTCAACTCGAAATTTTACTTCATGCTTAGTCTGGGAGTGGAAGATACTCGTTCGATAATTATCAATAACTTATTTTGTCTTTTTCAACTTTATAAAAATAATTCAAAAGTACAATATTGAGTAATTCGTTAGAATTTCGAAAATCAACAGAAATATTAAAATGTCATTAAAAACTTCAACATTATTAAAAAATGAACAAATATTACAAAGAGTTTAAAAAATAACGAAAATCTTGAAAATTTATAAGAATCGTTATTATTTTTAAATTAAACGAAAATTTAGGAAATTCACGGAAACAGCCAAGATTTTAAAAAATAACTTAACTCAAAAATTATCGTGTTTTTATAAATTAAGGAAAAATATGATACATTGAGTGTCGAAACTATTGAAATTGTCAATAATGTTAAAATTGTTAATAATGCCAAAAAAATTCTAAAATGCCAAAAAAATTCTAAAATGTAAAGAAAGTAAATTATGAAAAAGTGTGAAAATCTCTTAATATTGTCGAAAATGTCAAAATTGCTGAAAATAGTAAAATATAAAAATAATGTTGAAATATACTTTAATTTTGAAAAAGTATGAAGAATTCTCAACAATTTTGATTATTTTTTATTAAATGAGAGGAATTTTTAAACTTTAGAATAAATCAGTGATTTTGCACGCGTGGCGCATGAAGTAAAATTTCGAGTTGAGAAAAGCCAGAATTTGGATTTGGACGCTGCGCGTCCGAATCAAAATTCTTTTGGCTTTTCTCAACTCGAAATTTTACTTTATGCTTAGTCTCGAAATGTTTAAACTATCAATGTCAACATTAGTCAAATCGAGATCTAAAAATAGACATTTTTAACATTATCGTCAATTTCAATAGTTTGGAGACTCGATGTGTCATATTTTTTCTTAATTTGTAAAATAAAACGACTATTTTCCAGAGTTAAGTTAAGTTTTAAATCTTAGCGGTTTTCGTGAATTTCCTAAAAGTTCGTTTAATTTAAAAATAATAACGTTTCTAATGAATTTCCAGGACTTTCGATAATTTTTAAACTCTTTGCTATATTTGTTAAATTTAATAATCTTGAAGTTTTTCATAAAATTCTAATATTTTCGTTCATTTTCTTCTAATATAAGCCACCTATTTCAAAAAAAACCCTGAATCCATTGTTTACAAATGAATTTAAGGGTTTTTGGAAATAGGCGCCTCATATATCTGTAATTTTTCTCCCCACCTGTTAAAATTAATCAAACATATTAATTTTAACAGGTGGGGAGAAAAATTACAGATATATGAGGCGCCTATTTCCAAAAACCCTTAAATTCATTTGTAAACAATGGATTCAGGGTTTTTTTCGCGAATCTGGACAGGACTGAAGTTTCGTGATTATTACTATAGAATAACATTAAAGCATAGAAGGCTATTCTCTAGAAGTTAAATAGATAATTGCACATTGGGTTGCGTCACTTACATTCAGCATTCAATTGCACTACTATTCGTTATTTAGCGATATTAGTTCATATTCTAATATTTAAACAAATCGTGTATCTCTTGGCTTCTAGGGCCTTCATACAAAATACTCATTTATTCAATTAAAATGTTTGTGTGTAAAAAAATATCTCTTTGATAAAGTAATTAACTTCTGTTTATTTTCTTGGTGTCACGGAGAAAATAAAATAAAAATTGAGCGATTGTGCGTAAGTTTTTTTTTGCAAAAACAATGAGCGTCACGTGATGATTTAATGATGACGGCTGTGGATATTCTCACGGGCTGAATCGATTTCCGAGCCGGCCGTCAAGTGTAATCATGATTTTTTTTAAATGCAGAACCTCGCGCGCGTTGATTAATTGGGGCGAAAATTAATGTAATTTTTTCATCGTTGAAAGAGCGCCACAGAAGTGATAATAATAAATCAACGAGCGCTTTTGCCGCACGAAAAGAACACAGGATTAAGCCCCGCCGGGTTATTTTTTTTCATTAAATTCATTAAATTTTATTAAATTCGACCTCCCTTTTGAGATTTGCTTTATTATTTATTATTTTATACACTGTACTGATAAATAATATACCATGTGTATGAGATTGGGGAAGAAAATAGGTATTTAACATGTTTTATATTTTTTATTTTTGGCTGTTGCCTGGCCTTGGGAACTTGCCCATTAGCCATCATCAATCTATAAATTTTTGTATCAATTAATTTATTACAATTTGTAGTATTTAACTATTCACTCGGACAATCACACACATTCATACTACACCCAGGGTCACGACGAGATATTATTTTTGAAATAAAGTCTCCCCGTGCACGGGAATCGAACCCGAATTTGTGGCTCGCCGAGCGATACAGCCCGGCGACGTTACCGCTCGGCCACCACCTGCCCGTATTTAACATGTAAAACCTACATGTAAAACCTACATTTTATTGATTCCATGGTCATTTTAGAGGAAAAGTACAAGAGTTAATAAAAATTAGAAACAAAATTCAACGTGTCATGATTGCTTAAAATCCGACGTCGTTTATTATTTTATATCGAATTTTGAAAATTACGAAAATTTTAAATAATGAGCCTTAGGAACCCGTCTTCATTAATCATTTTTGATACGAAGGCGCTAAAAACGCGGAAAGGCATTAAATAAAAACTATGGGTGTGGCGTTTATGATTTTAGGCATAAAAGTCAAGTATTAGACCTCTAAATGGCCGCAATTACGTGCTAAAAATGCCCGTATTGCTTCCCAATATCCGGCTTGAGGCAAATTTTTTAATGTTCGTATTTTTCAAAAATTAATAAAAAAAATAGTAAACGACGTCAGATTTTAATCAAATAGCGACCTAAATACGTGAGAGTTTTTTCTTCATTTTTGTTTACTCTCGTACTTTTCGTCTAACATGACCCTAGAAACAGAAAAATGCATAAATGTGGTTTTGCATGTTAAATCCCTATAAGAATAATTAAAATTAAAAACTATGTAAATTGTAGAAATTAGGCTAACGCTTCTTACAGTTAAGGTTTTAATTAATTCATTGTATAATTCAATATCCTGGAGTATACTTACACAGGAAGTAGTTGATTCAATGGGTATTTATTGTCTTAAATTGTCTTATTAATTAAGACGTATTGTTTGAATTTTACACGACTTTTCGTAATTTTATATATTATGTTTAAGTTATGGTCCCTATCTCATAGACACGGTGTAGCAGCAATAGTGGGATTATAATGCACTACTAAGCAGAACTGGGCAGGATTCGAATCATTCAGAATTCAAATCCGGGATTCAAATCCTTTTAGAGGATTCGAATACTTCAGTTAAACTGGATTCGTGATCCGGATTCGTTACATTCTTTTAAGAGGATTCGTATTCGAATCCAAATGTGGGTGATTCGAATCCTTATAAAAGGATTCGAATATTTATAAAAGGGTTCGAATACTTACAAAAGGTTTTCAATCGTCAAAAATAAGTCGAATTAATTGTAAGAATAAACTTGAAATATGTCTTTTGAGTGTTTTTAAATTTCTCGTTAAATCACTGTTTTATACGCGTGGCGTATGAAGTAAAATTTCGAGTTTAGAAAAGCCCAGAAAATTTGTCTCGGGTCGCGCAGCGACCCGAGACAAATTTTCACGGGGCTTTTCTAAACTCGAAATTTTACTTCATGCTTAGTCTGGGAGTAGAAACGCTCGTTCGAAACTTCAAACTGAATGCTTTGATAAAAACAATATTTGACTGAAAATGTTTTTAAAATAATGATCTAGTTTTCATAATTTTGTTTAATATTATTTAAAGTAAAACTGACATGGTAGGCACAATCTGAAATGTTAAATTTTTTTTGGCATTTTTCTGATTCAAGATTTTTTTCCCTGACCTTTTAATATAACTTTTCTCTGTGGGAAACCCCAATTTTGTTAAATTGGTTTCATTGTTTTTGTCAATATTTAAGTTAATTTTATAAGCTTTTACGTGTTTTGTAATTTGCCTGTTGATTTTGACAAATTTAATAATATCATATGGCTTATTTGTTAGTGTTATGGTCAATTTCAATATAATTCCATGACTTTTCTCTGACTTTTCCGGTTATAATAATATTTAGTAAATTTTTTATTTACGTAATTTTCAGGTATTCGTCGATTTTAAAATAGAGTTCAATTTAAAGTTTTGAACGGGTAAAAAAACAAAGCTATACTGAAGAGAGATAAATCTCGAAACGCGTCTATAGATGGCCTAAGACATTAGTTTTAATCCAAGTCCTTTCACTTCTATTTTTTTTTTCTTTTGTTATCTCTCCTTCCATTTTAAATTTGTATTTGTTAGTTGGTTTGAAGAGAATTTGACCTAAACGTTACATATACTTTAATAGAGCGTTGTAACAAATCAAATTAAATAAGATTTTAAATATTTCATTGTATAATTCAATATCCGGAGGTGTATTTGCACGGGAAGTAGTTGTTTCAATAGATATTTATCGTCTTAAGTTGTCTTATTAATTAAGACATTGTTTGCATTTTCACGAAAAGTATTTTCGTAATTTTATATATTTTGAACGGGTGTTTCCACTCCCAGGCTAAGCATGAAGTAAAACTTCGAGTTTAGAAAAGCCCCGTGAAAATTTGTCGAGGGTCGCGCAGCGACCCGAGACAAATTTTCGGGCTTTTCTAAACTCGAAATTTTACTTCATGCGCCACGCGTACAAAACACTGATTTGAAGTAAAGTTCCAAAACGCACAAATACATCTTTAATCAGAGTAACAGGGAATCAGATTTTTAGCCTGTTATCAACGATGTTCAGTGTTAATAATAAACAATTAGGTTTTGAATATTTTTGTTAAAACAACTGGTAACGATATTTATATATTAATGGTTGCAAAAATAATAATATTAAATTTATTCTTAAAGGACTTGTATTTATGATTCGAAGAAAAGAAACAGGATTCGAATCTTTGAAACGAATCATATTTATCTCCTACGAATCCATTATTCGAGTATTCGTGATTCGAATCATATTAGGTGATTCGGATTCGTGATTCGAATCCTTTTTACGAGGATTCGTCCGAGCTCTGCTACTAAGTCAGCAATGAATCATAATAAATCAATGTTTTCTTTATAGGTGTGACGCAAGAAGTTAAATTTTGAATTAGAGATGCTTGAATATTTGGATTCACCGACGCGGAGCGAGGCGTGATAAACAGAAGCTTTAAAATTGTGATAAACAGAAGCTTAACAAATGTAAACAAATAAGTATGTATATTAGATTACAAACATTTTCGCCTCTCGAATAAATCCGTTTAGTGACGCAACTTCATTCCGCATGAATTTTAATTAGGGCTCGAGGCCTGACCCTGACAAATATTGGCATTATTAAGTTGGGGTCTCGGTGCGCGAAACTTTGGCGGAGGCGCCGGGACGCACATTTTTCGGGCTCAATTAGTGGCCTCCGGATTTACGGGAGCCGGGCACTTTTAATTACTTCAGCTACGGCCGTTGATCCGGATCCGGTTAATTAATACGTTTGCCCTTAATTATGTATCCAGATTAAAAAAGAGAGGCATTGCCGATCGCATGGAAATAAAGCAGCAACGCACAAAACACGAACCGTGGGTTTTATGCGATTACGTGCACACATGCAGGTTGATGAAAATCAGTATTTGTAATTCAGTTTCCTCATTATTGCGAAAAATGATCAGAATCCAATAATAGTGTAGTTGATAATGCTCTTATAGATATCGTTTGTTTGTTTGGTTGTAATATGATCATGGGACATAAAATTGTATTTTGTTGCTCTAATGAAATATATCCAGACCTGCATTTTTATTGAGAAGAAAATTCTATAGAAAACATGTATTTCTATAAATGATTACATTTTTTGTCGAAAAATTCTTACAAGCCATAAACATTTAACTGACAGTCAAATTTAAATAAAATTAAAGCTGAAAAAGCAAAATCGAAGTACTGTGATATAATCAGCTGTAATATAACAAGTGCTCCGGTTTTACGGATAAATATTATTAAACGACCAAATAGAAGTTAACAATTCACCATTTCTTAATATTTTTTAATTTTTTAATGTTGTATTTTATCACAAGATAAATTCAAATTCAAAACTATTTGAATTCGAGTAAATAAGCTTACGCTTCTTATAGTTTGCACACTTTAAACATAATAAATAGTTTTAAATAGTTTTTTCGTAATTTTTTATTGTATTTTATGTTAGTTCTTTGTTATAATTTGTTATTTTGTATTAACTTTGTCTTAGATTAAGCACTTTATAATTCTAACCTTATTAAATTGTGTATTTTGTTTCTTGTTGAATTTCTCATAACGTTATATAATTGTGTATATGCTAGTTTAAGTAATCCCTGTATTGTTACCTATTTAACACCCCCCCCCCCTCATTAACTAATTAATATTTAAGGCAACTGTAACCAATTTGTAACATCATTCATCTACCTGATGAAGCCACTGTGTGGTGAAACAATTGTTGTAGTACAATAAACATTATTTTGAAACCTAAACATATTAAGTGTGTTATTTAAGTGATATTATGGAGTTTCAACAACTAACAGCCTCAGCTATACAATATTTAAATATTATCGATTATTATTCATACCATTAGTTATATTCGATGAGAGAATATAACGGATTTCACTATAATTCCGTCTTGAAAACCTCACCTTATCGCCCGTTTGACATTTTTAATTATCGACTGCAGATTTGACAAATAATATTCATAGCAACAACCAAAACAAGGTGATAGAATTCTCTCACCACTGTGATAACATGTATATATGCAAATAAACGATTCTGATTTGAGGGAATGTAGTCATGTGACGCTTGAGTTTTTTTCTCAGGCATATATTACGATATTTATCATAATATATATCGATATTTATACACTCTATATTAGATGAATATTTATAAAATGCAAAAAACATAAACATTGTGCGTCGCCAGGTGAAATGCTCCTGAAGAGTGCAATTTAAACTGAACTTTGATACTTCTTTCCACGAAACATTAACTAACCTAATATGCAACGATTGATAAATATTTTTTTATATTGATTATTAAATAAAAGTCACTTGGTTTGCTTCACTACTATTTTTTTTATTCTCTCCGACTAGTTTCGACTTATCGTCATTCTCAAGGAGTAATACAGAAAAATATTTTACAAGTAATATATACATATTTTTTTGAAGGTCAGGTAATATGGACTTTAAGAATTGGGGAGTTCCAGATGTCTTCGTACTCGTTTACGATGTGTTTTCCCTGTTTTATTGCCTTGCTAATTTCCAGGCCTTCTCTAAAATTCAATTCTCGTCCCTTATTACCCGAATATAAAATTTGGAAATCGTCTGAATTAAAAAATGATTCAATGCGATGCAATGACGGGCAAACCCCGTTGTTTGTTTGTTATTTAGGATGGATTTTTTTATGTTCTTCTAGTCTTTTTTCGAAACTTCTACCCGTTTGTCCAATGTACATTGCATCTTTTAGGTGCAAACTAAATGTTAAGGCTTTTCTAAACTAGAAATTTTACTTCATGCTTAGCCTGGGAGAGTAGGCCACTCGTTAAACATTCACATTGAACGTTTCTGAAAAATAACGAACGCTTTAAAACTGACAGCGTATACAATGTATATTTATAAGAACAATTTCCTCTAGTTTTTGCATCTATTTTATTTAATTTTAAATACAGAATTTGGTTCTGAACAATTTGTAACAATTTTATTAAAATTGTAACGTATCAGTAAAATTTCTCATTTTGTTTAGAATTTAAAAAGTGTCTCATCCGCCAAAAATATATTGTTTTAGCTGTTAAATATTATTACTGGTAGACAATCGATTTTATGGTTCCCACCTTTATAACAAAGATTACTTTCCGTTTGTGAACAATCTTTAAAATGTTGGTAAAAATCTAAATTTTTTTAATAATATAATTTTCAGGCAATTAAAGTGAAGTTTAATATATACTGCTAAAGCGGTATACTAAAGCAATATATTTTGAACGTCACTTCATAACAATGTTTTATACTTGTGGCGAATGAAGTAAAATTTTGAGGTTAGTAAAGCCTGAAAATTTACATTTGTCGACGCGGAGCGAAGCTAAATCGTGTTTAAAGTTACATTCATTGCTAATTTCGTAAGGAAAATGTAAGCCAGTTTATTCAGTGTAAGTCAAACTAATTCGGAGTTATGGAATGGAATACTATTTTATTGATAGTGTTTCGTTATCCATTTATTTTTCTAAATAGTGAGTAATATTTCTCATTTTTTTTAGAATTTAAAAAGTGTCTCACCCGCCAAAAATATATTGTTTTGGCTGTTAAATATTATTACTGGTAGACGATCGATTTTATGGTTCCCACCTTTATAACAACATCCCCATTTCTCAGCAGTTTGAATTTGATTTATTAATATGACAGAAGCCGTATAAAAGACATGAAAATGGATTAATTTCTAAGCAAAGTGAGAAACTACTTAGTATTAATTTCGGCATAGTGGTTGTAATATAGTTTCGGTGTACGCCGCTGTTAAATTATGAAATATAACTACGCCGAGTAATTATCGCATCCCCTTGATGTCACCCGCGGGATTAGAGAGCACTAAGTAAACAAGCAGGCAAACACCGACTGGAAACTGTTACTTTATTACAAAACGCGACTTTATCAGCACAAGGAATAAATCGTGGAGGCAAAAAGCCACCCAACCCCCCAAACCGCCGGTGACGAATGTTTAAAACCGGCCGCAGGTATTAGTAACAGCAAGTCGCATGATCCATTGTTTACGCCGATAAACACAAGAACTAATGGACTCGATTAATTTAATTGGGAGGTTTTACCGAATCCGGGGGATTTGCATTGGAATTGCGCGCGGTGGATGTTCACCGTTTTCGTTTCGGTGTCAATGTAATATGAATGGGGGTGAAATCTATGGGCGGCGATTTTTCTGCGGGGTGGGCCCTGCCTGATAAATTCTCTTAATTAAATTGGATTAGAATAACAAACGGCGCGGGTCGGGCCATCATTACGGGGGGCACGGGCACTAGTTCCCGTTCCGAGTTTTCAATTACACAGGGGATCAGATGGATCGCGACTGTATTCATTTATCAATCGTGGATTCCCTTTAATTAATCTATGGATCCTCAAATGAACATTTATCACAGTTCAACTATCAATTTATAAATACTAACTTCACAAAAAAATTACGAGCATTTTTAAAATAATATATTACGTCACGAGAGTGGTATGCAGCATATTACGTATAAGCGGATATGTTGCGAACAAGCCGCGCAGCGGCGAGTGCAGTATTCCGCGAGTATGTAATTGCCATACCACTCGAGGAACGTACGATACTTTACCTACGCTCTAACAAAATAAACAATGAGCATATAAGAACAACTTATTTATTCAAAAATGTTTGATATTAACATGACATTGTTGTGGTCGTCGGGAGATTGCAAAAAGAATTTACACTTTAACTTGGTTTTATTTAGACTCGAAGTTTACAGTTCGGATACAAGAACGATATTGCTTCTGGGCACAAAGATAACGGTATTTATATGAGAACATTATCAAAAAATAGATTAACCCTTGGATGAGTGGTGTCAACAAACATTGGGAAAAGAACATTCTCGTGTAAGGGAAGTAATAAAATAGAATTATCTCCGACAACTCAGTCATCCAAGTTCACAAGGTTGAAAACACAAAATAATCATAAATTAAGAAATATCAATTACGGGTTAGTTATCAAAGGATAGGGTGTCCGAGCGCATTATCTTAAGAGCGCGCGACCACCTTATCTACAAAGCACAATTTATTGGTTGGATAAGTAAAGTGTTGAAATATTTAGAATAAACGATAGAACTTATAAACTAATATATAATAGGTAAGAAATAAATGTATGATTAAGATATAATAATTATGCAATAGACTAATTAATGTGAATACACAACAACATTGATGAAAACTAAATTACTACTTGATCAATATACATCAAATAAATCTCATTTGGTTGTGCGGTAATCAATCAGCTGTTCAGCTGTCAGCATGTAATATACTTGTCAAAGCTATTACGTGCATGTGTAGGTAATGTCAATCATACGCTTCAAGATGACAGTGTCGTATGATGCGCTTACTAGATAGGGTAGGTAAAATAATATTACATTTAAGCAAAGCTGTTCCAAGAACACGCAAATTATACTTAAGTACATCACATTTGAAGGGTTAAGGGGAAAAACCAAATGAGACTCATTTTTGAAACAAAATGAAATGTCTCGGTATGTTTCATAGGTTATTTCTTTTTTTCGTCGTAAATAACTGGTAAGCCATTTGTTTGTTTCTGTTAAGTTTGCCTCCGACTAGTTTCGACCATTTCTCCTTGAAGATGACCAATGGTCGAAAGTAGTCGGACAAAATATAAATCAGTAAAGTAAACCAAAAGTTAAAAATAAATATCCAGAACAATAAGTAGTTTTGAAATGTGTAAAGTTTTTTAATTTCATTTTCAAAAAAAGAAGTTACTACGCCCCACCCTTTATAAAAAAAAAACTATTTTTTGAAATATTTAATCTAGAAATGTAAGATTTGAATCTGATCTTGCAAAGATGTATTTATCTTATAAATAAATGTAATTTTTTAGAGATGGGTAACTCCTGAGCGAATCGACTCAAAGAGTCAGTTCAGTAAAGTGAGCTAGTGAGCCAAGTGGCTCAGTTCAAAATGTTCAGCACTTTTTGAGCCATGACTCATTTTGATTAGTGTTGATTCGCACTGTATTAACGGTTCTTGATTTTCACGCGGCTCGTCGATCGGCAGGCTGTCTGGGCTCGGCCTTGACGAGCATGCACTTTTTACTTTCGGGATTTCTTAGTCTGCGGCATTTTAGTGAATCATCTTAATTTTTTTTTCAATTATGTGTGTTATTATGTTTCGTTATGTAAGTAATTTAAACATTACTTTAATTAAAATAAAAAATATGACAAATATTAGAGAAAATAAATATAATATTTATAGTTGATTAAATAACTTAGTAAGATTAGAAATATACTTAAAATTAATTTGGGGCAGCTTGGTGGTGTAGTGGTTAGAGTGTTGGACTGCCACGCCACGGGCCGGGGTTCAAATACCGGCCTAACAAGTGTTAGATTCCGATCATTTCATTACTAGAAGACATCACGTATCTATTTAATCACCTCGTTATTAATAACATCGATCACGTACTATTTTTATTTTTGGAGATTTGCGTGAGTGCATTAGATATTCTAAACCCTAAACATCCCTTATGTAATACGGATGTGTTTATTACGGTGCACCCGCCAGTACACGTGCAACCCTAATTATGAATTCAAGGGACAGATCTTCCGATTGTACTTCAAATCTAATTATTAATTCAAAGGGAAGATCTTCCAAATTTTAACTTGATTATAAATTCAAAGGGCATAGCTTCCAGGTACCTCAAACTCAATGTGAACGTGACAAGAAGGGTACCACCCTTCGGACACGCCCACATCAAAAACTTTAAAGCTGATTGATAAATACATGTCTCCACCTCCAGTTTCTAACATCTCTTCCCAATAGAAATTAAGCACTCAAAACTTACTTTTCATTTAAAACTAAAAAACAGAGCAAGTTTAAGTCAGTGTTAAGTCAGTAATCGAGTCTAGCTATTTCCAGTTAACAATCGTGTCGCACTATTTCCTAAAAGTCGAACTCCGCGATATACGTCTAAGTACTAGTTCCAAACAAAGTGACTTCAACTTGTTCCGATCTATATTACTGTTAATCCGAGTATTACGCAAAGAATTCGTTGTAAACTGTTATTTGTGATTGTGAATATATATTGGTTAGTTAAGTGAACTACTGTGTTTAATTTCGACGTGTCAACATCCCAGGAACACAACACAAGTTGTCTGCATTTATATAAGTTAGGATAAAAATGCCAAACACTCCGTCTTCTCGGATATGACGTTAAATGCATGTAGGATCCGTGTACTGCCTGGATGTTGCGTACACGTTAAAGATCCCTACCGGTGGGTTGGAACTCCCACCGGGTTCGGCAAAATTCTCGGATAGCTGTAGACCTAATCTCCGGCGTCATGATAGACCATAGCAGCGGAAATAGATGACGTAAATCCCAAAACCAAAATTAATTTGTAAGCAATTTTAATTTGGCTTGGGACACGACCACACTACTTAATTGATTTCTAAAAACAACATTTTCAAGGCATTTCCTAAACCTATGTTATTTGTTTATTTTAATTAAAATTAATCTGTTTATTCACATATACTACAATTTTAAATAGCATAAGCAAACACCCATGTTTACGGTATAGTAATTATTAGAAGTCTAATTTTTCTTTCGTCACCTATTTGTAACCAAAATTGTAAATTTAATAAGAAGTATTTGTTATTGTAGTAAGAAAATAGGTATCGTTATATTCCTATCTCATTTTATTGCAGCTTCATCGAATTTCGATGCGTAAACCCATTTAGCGATTCGACTCTAAATGAGTCATGACGGTTCTTGAATCCGATTGAGCGGCTGAACCGATTGAGCTAGCTCGCTCATTGCGACCCAGTTCCACGTTGCATCGCGATGATTCATAAATCGTCGCAATCCAGGACGGAGATTTGGAGTTGGATCGCTGTTTTCGTGCTGAATGTATGCGTGTTTTTATAGGCGCGCACACGTATTCAATATATTTAAACACACTTGAAGTGTAATCGCACGAAATTAATACGAGATTGTTATAATTTTGATTACATATTTATACTCTTACGTATTTATATGAATTATGATTAAATTATTTCAATCATTGTATAACCGACATTATTAATCACCGTATTGATAACTTTAATGAGTTGGAGAATAAGATGAATCTATAAGAGTCAGAACTCTCGGCGGCTCGCTCGCTCGTAACTGAGTTACGTAACTCTTTTGAGCTGGCTCAGTGAATCGACTCTTTGAAGTGAGTTAGATCTTTTGAACCAGCTCACTGAAATAAGCCATTTCGCCCATCTCTATAATTTTTAAAGCTTGAAACAATTTAGGCCATTTTCAAGTAACAGTATGTCTTCAAAGTGACTTTTAACAAACAAAAATTAATTTTATTAGAAATTTAAAAAGTTAAAATAATATTATGTATTAATTAAATGCCCACGTTTATTTCTAACTTGTACTTTAAATTTTAAACAAAAGTATTATACCGGGTGTTGACTTGGGGGACGCAACATAGGAAATCCCATGTACATTTTTAAATGTCCAAATTTTGGCTCCCCTATTTATTTTAGAAACAAAATGTATTTACCTTTTTTGTAGAAGGAAAAATTCTTAATTCATTCGCGTTAACGTTTATCACTTTACGTTTCTCTAAGTTAAAATAATTAAGAAAAAGTAATATGATTTTATAATTATAATGACATGCCATGGAATTGAAACAAAAATTGCGGATGTCAAAATGGCAAAAGATTTCGCACCACTATAATATTGTCAAATTTATATATATTCGAACTTCACTTAAAATCTATGTTTTATACGCGTGGCGCATGAAGTAAAATTTCGAGTTTAGAAAAGCCCAGAAAATTTGTCTCGGGTCGCTGCGCGACCCTCGACAAATTTTCACGGGGCTTTTCTAAACTCGAAATTTTACTTCATGCTTAGTCTGGGAATGTCATTATTTTTATAAAATCACATTACTTTTTCTTAACAATTTAAGCTACAAATTTTCTGACATTCGTTGATTTTTAAAAGAGTTCAATTTGAAGCTGTAAACGAGTGTTTTCCACTCCCAGACTGAGCATGAAGTAAAATTTCGAGTTTAGAAAAGCCCCGTGAAAATTTGCGCCACGCGTATAAAACACAGATTTTAAGTGAAGTTCAAATATAAATAAATTTGACAATATTATAGTGTTTTATACGCGTGGCGCATGAAGTAAAATTTCAAGTTTAGAAAAGCCCAGAAAATTTGTCTCGGGTCGCTGCGCGACCCTCGACAAATTTTCACGGGGCTTTTCTAAACTTGAAATTTTACTTCATGCTTAGTCTGGGAGTGGAAAACACTTGTTTAAAGCTTTAAATTGAATTTAAAAAAAAAACAGGGAATATCCGCAATTGTTGTATTGATCCCATGGGATCTCATTATTTTTATCAAATCACATTATTTTTTCTTAATTATTTTAACTTAGAGAAACGTGTTAAGTGTGAACATTCATAAATTTAGAATTTTTCCCTATACAAAAAAGTGAAATACACTTTGTCTCTAAAATAAATAGGGAAGCCAATATTTGAACACTTTAAAATTAACATGCGATTTCCTATGTTGCGTCCGCCAAGTCAACACCCGGTATAAAATACAAGATGTTTACTCTATAAATTTTTAGGAACTTGTTATTTTATAAAATTGTTTAATATCTGTTTGTATATTCTTTATTCGACATTGTTATTTTTTATTGTCTTTGCATTATTTATTGATTAAAACTCTGATTCCAAACTTCTTCGAACGCCTGAGGTACTCTAAGAAATATTTTTATAATTATTATTTTTCTTTTCATAGTATGAACATCTAAAAAGTAAAGGGATTTTTGTTCGTATACATATCACGATGTATGTATACGCTGTCAATTTTAAGGCAAACAAGTGTTTCCACTCCCAGATTGCTTTTTTCAGCCTTAATTACTTTATAATTATTGTAGTAATCTCTTTCTTCACTAGTTAGTTTTATTCACTAAATGTACATTTCGAACACTATGTGCTCATTCTTAATAGTAATATAATTTACAAATATGTTTATTTTATTAATTGACAGTGTCACTGAAACAAAAATTTCAAGGAGGGGACTATTTAGGAGGCTTAAATCGAAATTTATTAGTTAATATTTATTTTCAAACATATAAATTGCTTCTAACATGTCTAGTTTATAAAAATTTGATTCATTTTATAAATTAACACTATTTAGGAGGCTTAAATCGAAATGTATTGGTTAATTTTTATTTTCAAACATATAAATTGCTTCTAACATGTCTAGTTTATAAAAATTTGATTCTTTTAATAAATTAACATTATTTATATTAAATTTATGTTTATGTTTTAAATGTGCTACTGAAGATTTGTCGGGGTTAAATGATTTTATATGGTACATGTGTTCTTTATATCTAATTAACAAATTTCGTCTTGTTTGTCCTACATAGATTTTATCACAATTGTTACAATTTATTGAGTAGATACCGGATTTTTCCAAATCATTTACTTTTTTGAAAGTACTCCCTAGAATTGATTTTATTTTAATTTTCAACTTTACAAATGTTTATTTTAACTAACCAAATCTTTCAAAATTCGATTGCCTAGAACAATTTGCTTTGGTATATGTAGATATACTCGTACTTATGTTAAAAGATAAACTCCTTGGATGCATATATTATATTGTCAAATAAAAATGATTTGGATTAACTTTAACTAAACTTTTCCTTCCATTTGAATAAATATACTTATACCTAATTCAATTATTCTATTTATTTAATGGAGAATCAAATTTCGAAAAACTTTTACCAAGAGAAATGAGAATACAGACAGACTTCTCGGATGTCAAGATGGAGAAGGAACGGGGTGAACAAATAACAAATAAGAGTGGCGTAAGTGATTGCGCCCAAGTTTCTCCGGGACATTCCGAGATATTCGTTTTAAAGTTTTTCATGCGAAGGGAATGCCCCGAGGATGATTTATGGCCTTTTAAACAGTTAAGCCGCCGGGATACACACGATATCAGCCCCTCCCCTGGGGCACGAAAAACAATCGCTGTCGCGATTAACAACTCCCTATTTCCTTAGCGTACCGTCATTTATTTATTGTAATGTAAAGTTCGCATGCAGCGAGTTCGGTTCCGTACGTCGTTTTTCGTTTGTCATCTAGAAGATTTATTATTTTGAATGAACGAAGCAGTGGTGTAGATAGGAGAAAATTTGGGGAATCAATCCCCCTCCCATGAGCATTCTTGCCAACTGGTCAGATGACATTTTCTCGAGAATGCCAGGCTAATATCGCTAAAATACCTCCAGACAATATCTGAATAAAAATAAAGTGAATCATTTTTTTTCCTTATTACAAAGTGCATTAATTTTTTGGTGATTTCTCTATAAATTCTATATAAATCTTCGATTAAAAAATAAACTGAAATCTGATTGGTTAAAAAACAGATTTTTTTCCGCACAGAGAAGCAATAAATAAGTATACTGTTTATTTTATTTTAATATATTTTGTATTGAAAGTCTAAAGCATAGCTACACTGATGAGGGATAAATCTCGAAACGCGTCTATAGATGGCTTAAGACAATTATTTTTAATTTTAATTTTACTTCATGCTTAATCTGGGAGTGGAAAACACGCGTTTAAAGCTTCATATTGAACTCCTAAAAGAACAACGTATAACCTACCTCTTGTATTTGTATGGATAAAAACTAGCACTAAATTTATAAAATTCTTTAAAAAAGTTAAGAAATACATCAAGCGACCAACGTATAAGGAAACTTTCGCAAACATTTACACGAAAACCTGATCCGCCTTCTGCATATATACTTACAGCTAGTGTAGCGAAAAACGTTTAAATCTCTTCGAGCGTATATATGCGTTAGCTCGAAACGCGTCTATAGATGGCTTAAGACAATTAAAATTCATTCACTATAATTTTTTCAATTTATTTCAATTTCCTGTTATTTCATTTAGTTAGGTGAGAGAATAATTTGACCTGATCTTGAATTTTGCATATAAATTATGCATAAAACAGTAGAGCTGTTGCTCATTGTTTTTTTGTTAGGGCATAGGTAAAGTATCGTACGTTTCTCAAGTGGTATGGCAATTACATACTGGCGGAATACTGCACTTGTCGCTGTACGGCTCCTGCGCAACATGTTCGCTCATATGTAATATGCTGCATACCACTCTCGTTACGTAATATACTATTTTACGAAACATTACAATATTAACGTGAAATCAACTCTATTCTGTAACTAAAAATGTTAAATCTAACCCTCGAATGCATGATTTTTTAAAGATATTTTGTACAAAATGTAAATTTTTGAAATCCATTATAAGTTCTCGAAACTTTAAAAATGAACTAACATTTTCTGAACTAATGAAAAACGTCATCATTTTTAAAATTAACGGGATGTCACGAAAAATGTTCAAGAATTTATAATGTATAACTGTGAATTAAATAATAAAAAAAAACTAATCAAAATTTTGTTTTGCGGAGGATTCTACTTCGTTATACATGTTAATTTATCAATAAAAAACGTTTTAACTTTGTAAAACACTATTTATTTTTACTTGACTGCAGTTTTAGCAAATTTAGCTTGTCTTCATCCAACATGTTTGATAATGGCAAGCTAAATTTGCTAAAACTGCAGTCAAGTAAAATAAATAGTGTTATACAAACAAAGCTAAAACGTTTTGTATGGATAACTGAAATTTGTGTCATCAATATTTCACTTAACAAAATCATTAAAATGTTTATAATAAAAAACTAGTCATAAATTTCACAACCAGTGTTAAAACTGTCAATTTTGTCAATATTCGACAATTGGTGAAAATTCCAGAAAAATAATGAAATGTAAAACAAATCGAGCATTCTGAAAAAGTGTGAAGAATTTATTGATGCACATATTAGATTTTTTTTTATAAAATTTTTAACTTTACTCAAATCAGTGTATTATACGCGTGGCGCATGAAGTAAAATTTCGAGTTTAGAAAAGCCTGAAAATTTGGTTTGGTCGCTCCGCTTCGCGGAGCTACCAAACCAAATTTTCAGGCTTTTCTAAACTCGAAATTTTACTTCATGCTTAATCTGGGAGTGGAAACCACGCGTTTAAAGCTTCATATTGAACTTCTAAAAAAACAACGTATAACCTAAAATTTATTAGGTATGGATATCCGTAAATAAACAATAAACAACAATAAACAATATGTATACGTATAGAAAAAATCCCTGTATATTTTTTCTCTTGTATTTGTATGGATAAAAACTAGCACTAAATTTATAAAATTCTTTGGAAAAGTTAAGAAATACATCATGCGGCCAACGTATAAGGAAACTTTCGCAAACATTTACACGAAAACCTGATCCGCCTTCTGCATATATACTTACAGCTAGTGTAGCGAAAAACTTTTAAATCTCTTCGAGCGTATATATGCGTTAGCTCGGGCCGTTGCTTCTTTAACGTACCTTTAACAAAACAGGCAAATGAATATATATATGAAAACACAACCGTATCGTTATTATTATTAGTATTACTGAGCATTATGGTGCATACACAATTTAATCAAAAACTTTGTTTCAACCTTGTATGTGGGCATGTATATATGCACAAACTTAATATTGCGCATGGAGGGAAGAGATGGGCGAGGGCTTTGATTTATTATTTACAAAGGTCTATAGACGTATGCAGTGTGTGCATGTAGCCGGCAGAATACAAGTTTAGTATTTGTGTATCAATGCTGCATGTCCTAGTATTTGTGTTTAATGTGTGCTTTTAGCGTATCGTTTGCCAGTTTATTCAAATTATTTACACACTTCATTTGTAAAGTACTTAAATAATAATATTTATTGCCTAACAGGAAACAATTTCCTAATCACAAGACAATTTAATATTAACAGAAAAGCTTTAAGACTATAAACTAAAAATAATAGCATTCTATTTCGTTATATAAAAAAAAATGTTTTCAACTATAGACATCCTTATTAATAACGAAAGAAAATGTAATATTATTATTTTTAGTTGGGGGAAATTGATTGAACAAATTGCAGATCACATTATTAAGCGATTGTACACGGTGCGGCAAAAGAGTACAGTTTTGAAGGGCTATTAAAAAAAAGGCGCAATTTAAAGAAATGGGGTTTATTTTATCTTAACCGGTACACCATGCTGTTTTATGCATTAAGTCCTGAAGATGACATCAGAAAGATGATGGCCCCCAGCAGCGATACATTGATGAATGCGATTTCTTAAATTTTCGGCCGCATTTTGGTACATCTCGATGGGTATAGCGGCAATTTCCTCCCGAATTCGATCCCTGAATTCATTCAAGGTGCGAGGTCGATGCCTAAAAACCTTTTCCTTCAGGTAGCCCCTCAGGAAGAAGTCGCAAATGCTCAGATCAGGGGAGCGTGCGGGCCACTTCACATCACTTCCCAGAGAAACAAGGCGCCCAGGGAACACCTGTCGCAGTTTCGTCATTGAAACTGGAGCAGTATGGGCCGTAGATCCGTCCTGCTGAAACCAGATGTCTCCCAGATCTGCTTCCTCCATCAGTTCTTCCAATGAGGTTGAAATAAAATTTCCAACATGAAAGCATAACGTTGAGCAGTGACAGTTACGGTTCGTCCGTCCTCTTGATAAAAATAAGGCCCAATTACCCGAAATTAGGATATCGCACACCACACGGTGACTTTTAGGGAGTGAAGTGGTCTCTCGTGAAGTTGCCTTGGGTTATTTACAGCCCAGTATCGAAAATTTTGTTTATTCACCCCTCCACAGAGATGGAAGTGGGCCTCGTCACTACTGAAAAAAGTTGACCTCGCATGAATCCGGTTCAACATTTCTTGGGAGCGATTCATGCGGTTTTCATAATCAGGGGGCATTAACTTTTGAACAAGCATCATCTTGTAGGGATGGAATGAGTCTTCATACTACATTTTCGGGTGTTCTTACCGTTCTGGGTCTTCCTAAACCCCTACGTCTTTGTGTGGAACCAGTTTCTTCTAATATACGCACCCAACTCGCGATTAAATTACGGTGAGGGACGGGATCACGACGCGCAAAATTGAAATGCAGCCGAAAGGCCCACTGGGTGGCGACGGCAGAACGGCCATTTTCAAGAAATGTGCGGACTGCGAAGCCCTAATGTTCTCCAGACTAAACCATGGTAACGACTAAAAACGGCACGACACAATGATATCCCTCCCAGGTACGCACCCAACTCGCGATTAAATTACGGTGAGGGACGGGATCACGACGCGCAAAATTGAAATGCAGACGAAAGGCCCACTGGGTGGCGACGGCAGAACGGCCATTTTCAAGAAACGTGCGGACTGCGAAGCCCTAATGTTCTCCAGACTAAACCATGGTAACGACTAAAAATATCCCTCCCAGGTAGGTACCACACAGGATATACTGGGCGTTCTAAACTGCACTGTCTGTTTTGCCGCACCCTGTATATCTACTGTTAAAAGTTGGAATATTTTACAGCCAACTAGCTGTAAAATATCAGGGTTGTCAATACGATCATGCAGAAGCTTGTGTAGGGACGTGATGCCTAGTCTGTGACGTAGTTATTTAGAATATTAGAAACTAATTTCTTTACCAACTCGTACATTTGTCTACAAATAATTCATTCGTATAATCCCGATAGTCCACAGTTTTAGAACGTCCCCTAAATTGAATCCGAACTCAAATAGAAAAACATGAACGGAGGGAAAAACCGTTCGGAACGGAAAAACGGATAGGCATTTCCATATAAGTAAGAATGTAAAAGATATTTAGGACCCCAGTGTGCGCCGGATTCTTTCTAATTCATGCTCGGCGGCCCATCTTTATAAAATTTCTTTGATTGCTCCCCCAACCGTGTAAACATTACTCTCATATCGTCTCGAGAAAATGTTCGTTCCGCGGGGACGACTTTTAAGTTTCCTTGAAGAAGAGAACAGGTGGATCCTTAAGATGCGGATGTCGCCCTCAGGGATGGGGGGATGGAACAGCCCTGGGCGGTATCAGCGTTAATCTAATGGCGCATTCTTCTCGCGGGGATCTCTATAAAAATGCGCAGAATTTACTACCGCGCTATTCCGAATCAAGTCGTAAATATTTTTAGGACCTTGATCATCAATATAGTAAAAGGAAATTTACTTGTGACTGACTATACAGGGTGGTTCTAAAATAGCGCATATGCAAAGCACTACTTTGCCCTCGAATAAAGATAGACACTATTTGAAATAAAAACACTTTTATAATATAATATAATATTAGACGATTAAATAAAATCGTGGCAACAGCTGTTTCAGATTCACGCCAGATGGTCAGTAAAAAAAAATTAGGGGACTCAAGAAAAAAAAAAATATTCTCAAAGTGGGCGGTATGCAAAATACTGTTGAGAACCTATGGATTAAATGATTGACATAGGTTGAGGAACTTCTCTTAAATTCATGTTTACAAATACGGTCTGAGCAGCTACGTCCTGTTTTTTAACTTGTACCTTGGGGCAATCCCCATATTCTAACAAATATAAGCCAGAACTAGTAGATTTTTAATTTTACAAACTCCAATCAATCGCAATTTTGTATATGGTGAAAACCGGACCTATGTTTATTTAACCTATTATCTTAAATGATCCTTTAAAAATATGTTTTTTTTACACATTTACTGAATAACCCTAAGGAAATTACTAAAAAATACTTCCAAAATGCACCACAGTTGAAAATTTCTATGCAACTGTTCTTACAGCAATATACCAAAATATTAGTACGAAAAATACATACCGGGTGTTGACTTGGCGGACGCAACATAATAAATTTTGAAATATTCAAATTTTAACTCCCCTATTTATTTTAGAAACAAAATGTATTTACCTTTTTTGTAGCAGGAAAAATTCTGAATTCATTCGTGTTGACGTTTATCTCTTTACGTTTCTCTAAGTTAAAATAATTAAGAAAACGTAATGTGATTTTATAAAAATATTGACATGCCATGGAATTGAAACAACAATTGCGGATGTCAAAATGGCAAAAAATATCGCAGTCACTTGATTAAAGTAAATGTCTTAGAAATGATTTACACTATATAAGAAAAAATCCTCCTAATAAAGTGGTATTATGCAGAGCACAATTATCACGATGTTTACGTAATGTTTTTTGTCGTTAATTAAGTAACAGCAATATCTTGTGCTATATTGACATTCGCAATTGTTGTATCAATTCAATGGTATGTCATTATTTTTATAAAATCACATTACTTTTTCTAAATTATTTTAGCTGTAAATTTTCTGACATTCGTTGATTTTAAAAGAGTTCAATTTGAAGCTTTAATCGAGTGTTTTCTACTCCCAGACTAAGCATGAAGTAAAATTTCGAGTTTAGAAAAGCCCCGTGAACATTTGTCGAGGGTCGCGCAGCGACCCGAGACAAATTTTCTGGGCTTTTCTAAACTCGAAATTTTACTTCATGCGCCACGCGTATAAAACACAGATTTTAAGTAAAGTTAGAATATACATGCATTTGACAATATTATAGTGTTTTATACGCGTGGCGCATGAAGTAAAATTTCGAGTTTAGAAAATCCCAGAAAATTTGTCTCGGTCGCTGCGCGACCCTCGACAAATTTTCACGGGGCTTTTCTAAACTCGAAATTTTACTTCATGCTTAGTCTGGGAGTGGAAAGTACTTGTTTAAAGCTATAAACTGAACTTTTACTTCATGCGGCACGCGTATAAAACACAGATTTCTGGTGAGGTTAGAATATACATAAATTTGACAATATTGTAGTGTTTTATACGCGTGGCGCATGAAGTAAAATTTCGAGTTTAGAAAAGCCCAGAAAATTTGTCTCGGTTGCTGCGCGACCCTCGACAAATTTTCACGGGGCTTTTCTAAACTCGAAATTTTACTTCATGCTTAGTCTGGGAGTGGAAAATACTTGTTTAAAGCTTTAAACTGAACTTAAAAAAAAAAAAACAGGGAATATCCGCAATTGTTGTATCAATTCCATAGTATGTCATTATTTTTATAAAATCACATTACTTTTTCTTAATTATTTTAGCTGTAAATTTTCTGACATTCGTTGATTATTAAACGAGTTCAATTTGAAGCTATATACGAGTGTTTTCTACTCCCAGACTAAGCATGATGTAAAATTTCGAGTTTAGAAAAGCCCCGTGAAAATTTGTCGAGGGTCGCGCAGCGACCCGAGACAAATTTTCTGGGCTTTTCTAAACTCGAAATTTTACTTCATGCGCCACGCTCATAAAACACAAATTTTGAGTAAAGTTAGAATATACATGCATTTGACAATATTATAGTGTTTTATACTCGTGGCGCATGAAGTAAAATTTCGAGTTTAGAAAAGCCCAGAAAATTTGTCTCGGGTCGCTGCGCGACCCTCGACAAATTTTCACGGGGCTTTTCTAAACTCGAAATTTTACTTCATGCTTAGTCTGGGAGTGGATAACAAATAGGGAAGCCAATATTTGAACACGTTAAAATCAACATGCGATTTCCTATGTTGCGTCCGCCAAGTCAACACCCGGTATAATCGTAAATATAGCTGGAACATGAATGGAAACATAAAATGAAAAGGAATGAAAATGTATTGAAATGCTTGCAAATGCTGTTTCGCTCGTTTTTAATTCACGCCTATGTTTCGTGTCTTTGAAGAGGGTTGCCCCGTTTTTCAAAGTCAACACGTCTCTCAATCCGTGAAACGTTTTTTTAGTGAAAAGAATAGCGAAACAGACGCTTTTTAATTCAGGGTTTCCGCTTGAGGGCTTGTTTTTTCCCCTCCAGTATGACAATGAAGGTCGCTGAAAACTTTTAAAATGTTTGTTCAAATTTACCTTACAATGAAATATTATTAGCTTTTAATAATTTTGAAGTACTGTATACACTTTTGTTTCATACCTGGTTTATTTAATAATTTTATTATGAACATTTTAATGCCGTCATATTTCATATTAACTTTTATACCCCTGAAACGAATTTAAAGCACAATTTTATAAAGCGCTCACACATAACATACACAATAATTTTCCGACCTAAAAATATTATTACCAGTGCGATTATAAATCTAGATTACCCTTTGATAAAATAAACATAGGAATAAAAGCCCGAGGGCAATTATCCCTTAATTAGAGCCCTTCGGGGGGCGCGCTCGTTAAATCGTCCACGAAATGCTACGTGCGTCCACGTCGGGTCGTTACCTGCTTTTTTTGTTCTTTAGCGTTCCAACTTTTTTTTTTATTTTGCAACTTTTACGTTTCCCGATAAGATGTACATTTGAGTTCCTGCATGCAACACTTAAAAGTTACGGTTCCATTGGCCTGTTTCGAGTTATGGCCGCGCGATTATCAGATCGGGGGGCATTAAATCGTAAAAAAAAACGACACACACACACAGGGCCGGAGCAAAGAAAAGCGGAGCCCGGTGCAAATTTAAGTCGCGTGGCCTTGAACAGATGCGATTCCACAGGGGAGTAGGGAAATCCCCCCCCACCCCGCTCTAATAGTTAAATGACAAACGACAAATCGACAAACGACAAAACGACAAAACGACAAAATGACAAACGACAAACGACAGACGAATGATTTTTTTTATATCGGACACTTTTTTCTCATTAATCACTTGGTAAAACATTTTAAAATATAATGGTTTGTAAATTAAATTCACTTGGTTTTGTTTCACTTATATGTATTTTATTTTCTACTAGTTTCGGCTTAATGCCATTATCAAGAAATTTTGGAAACTCGAAATTTTTCTTCATGCGCCAAGCGTATAAAACGCTGATTTATAATGAAGTTCAAAATATTCTGTTAAGTTTGCAGAGCGACCAAACCAAATTCTCAGGCTTTTCTAAACTCGAAATTTTACTTCATGCGCCACGCGTATAAAACACTGATTTAAAGTGACGTTAAAAATATACTGCCTAGGTTTGATTACATGTTCATTAATTTTACAAATGTTTATGGTTGTTTAACTTTTTGTAGAAATTATTTAGTCCTTAACAAGTATAAAATTATAATGTAAAAATATACTTAGAAGAAAAAATCGCTGTATCTCGATTTTAAACAAAAAATCAAGAATTTTAAATAATTACTACAAATAAGGACAAATTGATAAAAATGTAAAAATTTACCAAATCAGTAAGAATGTAAATTCTATAGTAGAATTTAGCCTAAATTTTAAAACTGTAAAGTTTATTAATGAGTAACAATAAAAGTAAATTTTCTCGAACGGTCGCCCTTCAACATAGTTTGTTTAACTTTTTGTAGAAATTAATT
Source organism: Philonthus cognatus (assembly GCA_932526585.2). Lineage (NCBI taxonomy): Eukaryota > Metazoa > Arthropoda > Insecta > Coleoptera > Staphylinidae > Philonthus > Philonthus cognatus. Next base: position 46,424,639 of record OW052247.1, on the reverse strand, counting down.
AATCCTTAACAAGTATAAAATTGTAATTTGCAAACATATAAGGGGGATGTTATTGAGAATATAGATTACTGAATACTATCTAGTTTGCTAATCCGGTGATTTTTGCGATGTGAGTGCATAATTATAATTATTGTTAACTAAACTACATTTAGATGTGATTATTGTGCAATCTTTCAAAATATTTTCTTGATACATTAAGTATGACGAAACATTTTCTTGAATTAATTTCTCATCTGGCACTTGGTGAAACATATTAGAATATGTAAAGTTATTTAAATTAAAAACACTTGGTATTGTTTCACAAATTAAAATTAATTAATTAGTGAAACAATACCAAGTGTTTTTAATTTAAATAAGTACATATGACGAATTATTTAATATTTTAGTAGGACATTTGTTTTCTTGAAATAATTTCTAATTTAGTACTTGTATTACACTGTGTTAGTTGAGTGGAAAAAACTTAATTTGTAAAACACTCTCAAGTGTTTTTTTCTTTCAACAACTTTACATAATATTTAAAAAGCTTACAAAAAAGTCTTAATTAAGAGTTTGGAAAGAACTACAATTACAATAATAATTTTTACCCCATTGGGAACTCTAAAACTGTTCAAATATAATTTTCCCCCTAAAATTAGAGGTGGCAGAAAAATCGGCTCTGAGAGTATTGACAAAAATCAGACATCCTAACAACCCCTTCCATAACCCTTCCAACAACCTTCTTCATCAGAAAACACAAGTAATCCCTATCGAAACTCGAATTATCCATCTAGCTCATAAAATTGCAACCAGACCCATTAATTATTATCCTATAAACCACCTTTACCTACACAGAATTCCCAATTCCACTATCGCTGACTTTATCTTAGAAACACCCACTAACTGGAATATCATTTATTCATACTAGTCATCCATTACCATCTATTCAAAATATACTTTAAAAGTACATTTTAGTAAAACAATGGCAGAAAGACTTCAGGTCGATAGCCTCCAATAGGACTTTTTTTTAAATACAAGATCGTATTACATTATAGAATAATGTACTTACAATTCTTTAAATAAAGATATTCGTATATCACTTTAATAAAACAGTTAATTTGTTTAGGTTTCAAAATTATATTTATTGTACTACAACAATTGTTTCACCACACTGTGGCTTCATCAGGTAGATGATTTTGTATATATAAATTTTCCTTACAAATTTCTGATTTAAATAATAATTATTTTACCTCATTGGCAACCCAGAAACCATTAAAATATAATTTTCCTTGCAAATCTCTCATGTAAATACTTTATTGTTGACTGTATATTAATTAATTAATTTGAAAGCTACTTACGTAAACTAAACAACGATAAGAAGTTAAAGCAACTACAGTATTATTATACTACTTTAATCGTAATACAAAATCAACTCTGCAAACTTTGCAAATCCCTTTCTCTCTGTTATTACCCAAAGAGAGCAGTAAAGCAATAAAGTACAAGCAATCACGAATATCCATTAAAAATTATTCTGTCGAAATAATGACGGAATTTCCCGGGCCATAACAATCCCTACGAATAAAACTGATCGCTATCTTTACGCCCCTTTCATAACTGGCCCCCCTTAAAAAAACTATGACCGATTAAAGCCACCCACCCTCTCATTCGAAAAACAGCATTGACCCGGAGGCGATAACAGTAAAAACTTCCCCACGAAAATCACGATTTTGTGATAAGTAACGAGCGAACAGTAAAAAGTGAACTCGTTTAATTAACATTTCATTTTAACACTTTCGCTTTTAAAAGATATTCTTTTTGTAGAATAAATTAAACTTTCAGTTTCTATATGTAATTAAGAAACGTCCGATTGGGATTTAAACATAGGCAAATATTGTCTGTATTTTAGAAATAAATATTTTTAAACAATAGGTAAACTTCAAGGAAAACACAAACTTTGTATTTTTCTAAATATAATGATTTTGACTCGTATAGTTTGCTTTTTTTTTTTTGTTTGTTTGGAATAGGTATTACCATTCAGCCACTAACGTTGATTTATAATATATTAACATATATTTCGACTAATTTGGACGTCACAACACATTCACACACATCCATGGAACCGGAGACGAGTATTTTTCGTTAGAAAAATTACTCGCCTCCGCTGGGAATCGAACCCAGATCACCTCGTATAGTTTGCTTAATAATAACATATTACATATACACTACAGGCTAGAGGTTTGGATAGATTTAGACAACTAAATGTATCCAAACCTTTAGCTTGTAGTGTGTATGTAATAGGTTATTATTGAACAAACAATACGAGTCAAAATCATTATATTTAGAAAAATACAAAGTTTGCTTTTTCCTTGAAGTATACCTATTGTTTCAAAATATTTATTCTTTCGAGTAAATTCACGGATTATAAAAATTGCTTTTGAACAAATATTGTCGTCTGTGTTTTGGTATTAAATATTTTGAAACAATAGGTATACTCCAAGAAAAAAAATACTGTATTTTTATAAATATAATGATTTTTACTCTTATTATTTATTTAATTAGAACATATTACACATCAAAGCTGGACCGAATTCAAATCATTCGAAGATTGGAATCCCATTAGTGGATTCAAAAGAGGCATTCGAATACATTAGTTAAACTGGATTCGTGATCCGGATTCGTTACACTTTTTTAAGAGAATTCGTATTCGCATCCAAATGCGGATGATTGGAATCCTCATAAAAGGATTCGAATATTTATAAAAGGATTCGGATACTTACAAAAGTATTTGAATCGTTAAAAACGTAGGGCGTCAATTTTTCTACTCCTTTTTTTCAACTAATAATTATTTCTACCTTATTCTTTTTCCTACTGCATAAAAAATTCTACTAATTTCTTTTTCTACCAATATTAATTTATTGAATTTTCGAACATTCGAAAAACATTAGAACACTAACATCTTCATGACAACTTCACGTTCATTCATAATTTGACACATTTGTAACTTTGATAATATTCTTTTAACTTCTTTTAAAATTATGGGCGTGGAACTGATTAAAACATCTCGAAGTACGTTGTTGCACATTGGGGGATATTTGTATTCCAAAAACAATGAAAAAAAAAAAACGGGCGAGTAAATTGGGAGTGCCGCCAATATCCGGAGTGCAGCGCTCGAGCGGTGACCCGTTCTTATTTAACCCACGGTCAAGCCGTTCAACTCTTGAGGGGTCCGGAAGAATCGCCTCACCAGGGACATGCACCCAACATGGAAGAAATCGTAGCCGAGAAAATAAAGGTTCAATTAATGAATCAGGTTGGTGGTATGGTGTTCACGGGGTTTTTACCTTCAGAATCGCCTGAAACGCAAAGCGGAAGATCACCCGGAAGCTCCACCTGTGCAACTGCTCCGGAGCGAATTGCATGATGTGCCTTCCGAAACATTAGCCTTGCTTCCTGATCGACCTAACTTAACCAGAGCTATCCAACGCCAAAGACTTCAAAACATGCCGACCAACCCCACTGACATAAATGATTTTGAAGAAATTCCACAAAGGTATCGGGATACGGCAGGTGGCGAAAAATTTTTGCTGTACGATTCTTGGGATACGGATGAAATAGAATCGGTCGGGCGACTAATCATTTTTGCGACAAAAGAAAATTTGAGGCGCCTCATGAGAAGTTCCAATTGGTACGTCGATGGAACCTTCAAGGTAGCTTGATTGATTTGTTTTAAATTTTGATTTGATATGATATGATTTCGGTTTATTCGGTTTATTCCGGTTAATTTTATTTTCAGGTCGTGCCTCATATTTTTTTTCCAACTTTTCGCCATCTTAGCCTCTTTCCAACAAATTCGCCGTGGAGTAACCCACATTGTGGCATTACCACTAGTATACGCCTTAATGGACGGTAAAAAAGAGGTGGCATACGAAAAAGTATTTGCAGTGGTTAACGCTGCATGTCAAACATCTGGGATTCCTCGTACTGTGCCGGTTGTCGTTATGACAGATTTCGAAATGGCCATTATTAATGCAGCTAAATCAATCGGCAACACTACTGTCAAGGCTAGTTTCTTCCACCTACGTCAAGCAGTGTTTCGACATTCAAGAACATGGTCTACAACAAGCTTATAGTAACCGAAATGATGAGCGAAAAATTAAGATAGCTGCCCAAATGATGTGCGCAACCGCATTTGTGCCAATCGAAGATGTCGTTCGAACCTTCGCTGCTTTTGAGCGACAAGCTGCGTAAGATTTCAAACCGATCATAGATTATTACGCGGTAATTAATGTATAATTAATATACAACTTCAGTTTTTTACACCTTTCTGATTCTGACAGGAGAACTATGTACGCGGAAGAACTGCGCGAGGTAGACGACGCGCTACATCACCAAGATTTCCACCAGAGCTGTGGAATATGTACGATGCAACTCTTCAAAATTTATCCCGAACCAACAATGTTTCTGAAGGCTGGTATAACTGGTTCCAAATTGTTGTGGGCAAAAATCATCCGAGTTTATACACATTTATGAAAAAACTTTTAAAGGAACGAGCGGACACTGAGTGTATGATCCGTGAACTGGATTTAGGCAAACGAATTAAAAAAGACAAGAATCAATCGAGACAGCAGCAAAAAGACCGAATCAGCAACGTGGTGCTTCAGTACGAAGAACGAAAAAATGAAATATTATTGTACTTTAAAGACATCGGACATTACATTACATTTTAATAAAAATTCAGTTTTTCATTGACGTTTGAGTATTATTATTTTGGGTAGATAATAACAATAGAAGAAAAAAATTTGTAGAAAAATCGGAGTAGAAAAAATGGAGTAGAAAACGTCGTATTATTCGAATTAATTGTGAGGATTAACATGAAAAAGTTGTTTTGTGTGTTTTTAAATTTTTCATTAAATCACTGTTTTATACGCGTGGCGCATGATGTAAAATTTCGAGTTTAGAAAAGCCCCGTGAAAATTTGTCTCGGGTCGCTGTGCGACCCTCGACAAATTTTCTACGCGGGGCTTTTCTAAACTCGAAATTTTACTTCATGCTTAGTCTGGGAGTGGAAACGCTCATTCGAAACATCAAACTGATTGCTTTGATAAGAGCATTAAATGACTGAACATGTTTTTAAAGATAGTAATCTAGTTTTCAACATTTTGATTAACATTATTTGAAGTAAAACTAACATGGTAGCCACAATCTAAAATGTTTAAGTTTTCCGACATTTCCTTGATTCAAAATTATTTTTCCTGACCTTTTAATATAACTTTCTTCTGTGGGAAACCCCCAGTTTGTTAAATTGTTTTCATTGTTTTTGTGAATATTTAAGTTGGTTTTATAAATTTTTACGTGTTTTATAATTATTTTGATGTCTGTCTATTTTGACAAATTTAATATCATATGGCTTTTTGGTTAGTGTTTTGGTCAATTTAAATAAAATACCATGACTTTTCTCTGACTCTACCGGTTTTATTGATATTCACAGATTTTTTTTATTTACGCAATTTTCAGGCATTCGTCGATTTTATAATAGAGTTCAATTTGAAGTTTTGAACGAGTGTTTCCACTCCCAGACTAAGCATGAAGTAAAATTTCGAGTTTAGAAAAGCCCCGTGTAGAAAATTTGTCGAGGGTCGCGCAGCGACCCGAGACAAATTTTCACGGGGCTTTTCTAAACTCGAAATTTTACTTCATGCGCCACGCGTACAAGACAACTTTCAACCTGCAGTGTAGGTAAATTAGCATAATATCGTCTCAAATTACATTTTTTCTAAACTATCTACAACATACATATAATAAAAAACCTCCTATTAAATAGACTAAAATTTATACTTAATTTGAACATCCTCTATTTTCATTTTTAAGGGTGATTTTCGTTTATTTTTTTCAGGGATCGAATTAAATTGGAGAAAAGGGTGGGTGAGGCAACACGAGAGTGTACTTTTTTTTTCTTCGGCGGTGATAGGATGAGGGTTTTATCCGCTTTTTATCAATAAGGAGCGATGTAAAAACGGCGTGTAATAGAATGTTGGCGGGCTTCTTGTGTTTTCCTGCTCTTTATATGTTTGTTGCCCTTGTTTATGTGCTTTTGTTTCATAAGACTGATATTTGATAAAAGGAACGGGATCCACTCTCCTCGTTTGCTACATGTTTTGTTTTATCATAAATATAAGAGGTTGCATGCCTTTCCAATAAATTCAATTTGTTTTTATAAAGATGACGCATTCACCAAATAGGCACAACAATTTAGTTATTCTACGAATCATTTTATATTGTAATATAATATTATCCTTTTATACTAAGTCCAATAACATTTGATAATATAATTCTAGATTATAACAGAGATTCGGCTGTGTAGACTAATTACTAATTAATCGATTCCGCGCGCGCTGTACAATAGTAAATGAATAATGGTCACGTTGCGTTTTGTGCATTTTAAGTGCTCATTAAATTATAATTTCATGCACTATTTCGTAGTTTTCGGAAAATTCCAACTATATTATTACAGCGTAAATTTATATTTCGTTATTTATTGTAACGAGAATCTACATTATAAATTATCTTATGTAAATACTAATGCCCTCAATTTATTCGACATTAAATATTCTATACATAAAATGTTTTCATCGGTGCACTGAATATGTTTCTGTGGTAATAATAATGTTCTATTTATTATTTTGCCTTAAATTATTCATGGTAATCATACCTACATAAAGTTATTGAATTAATAATAAATGGATTACTATATACAGGGAATTTTTCTTTTAAGTATACATATACACACTTTATTTTAAAGAGTTGAATTTGCAGCTTTACCCGAGCGTATGTCCGTATTTCAACAGATTGTATGGGGTTATTTGAAGAAATAGAGAGTCGACAAAATTGGGGCAAAGTTGCGTAATTTAGGACCCAATAATAATCTAAAAACAAATTTGATCTTTTTTTGTTTTTGTGATATTGCCAAAAAACGGATTGTTTAAAATTTCGTTTTTATTTTTTTATTAAAAAACAATTGAGTCTAGACATTTACAACTTTAACATTATAGAGCCACTTTTTAACGATAAATCTAGTAACATATTTTATTCTAGGATAACTATAACATTTATCCAGGGACCATAGCCAACTTTTGTATTTCTTATGGGCGCCATTTTAGATTTTCATATTTCTTGGAAGAATATTTTTTTCTGAATTCCATGATGTATCACACTTATAGTATAATGTACATTTTATATATAAAATTTTAATCTTTTGTTTTTTGTAAAGAGTGCCTTGGAATCAGTTGATGAAGTGAGTTACTTATTTGACAATTCCTAGGACCCATAATTTGCTGACATATTACCCCTGAAGACGGGCATCCGACGATACAGATTTTAACAGTTATGATGTATTTTATACTAACGAGTGTGTTCCACTCACAGACTAAGCATGAAGTAAAATTTCGAGTTTAGAAAAGCCCCGCGTAGAAAATTTGTCGAGGGTCGCGCAGCGACCCGAGACAAATTTTCACGGGGCTTTTCTAAACTCGAAATTTTACTTCATGCGCCTCGTATAAACCACTGATTTACAGTAAAGTTGAAAATATATAATGCTTAGATGTGATGGTGATCAATATTTGCCGAGATGAAGCGAAAAATGCAAACATTATTTTTTTGTGAATAGTTTTGGAATAATAATAGTAAAAGTGGAATAAATTTAGTTTGTGCAAATTTTATCTGATAATCGATACTTATTATAATTATTACAAAAGACTGACAGTTATTAATTAATTTCGAGTGCTAACAATGATTGACTGCTGTCAAGATTTTATTGATTACCAGATATGACGTCATTGTTTTCAAGGCACTCTTTGCAAAAAAGAAAATATCATAATTCTAAAAATCAAATCTAAAATAAATTAAGAGTGTGGTACATCACTGAGTTTAGAAAAAAAAAGTCTTTCAAAAAATATGAAAATTCAAAATAGCGCCCATAAGAAAAACAAAAGTTGTCTATGGTCCCCAGGTAAATGTTATAGATATCTCAAAATAAAATATGTTACTAGATTTATCGTTAACAAGTGCTTGTATAATGTTAAAGTTGTAAATGTCTGGATTCAATTGTTTAATAAAAAAAAAAAACGAAATTTCAAAAAATTATATCTTAGAAAAAATATGCTACTAGATTCCTCATTAAAAAGTGCATGTATTTTGTCAAAATTTTAAATGTCCTGATTCGGTAGTATTTGAATGAAAAAAATAGAAACGATTTTTCAATTCAATTTCAATTAGTTTTTGTTGATATCTCGAAAACAATAAAAGATATTTAGAAATTGTTTTCAGATTATTGTTAAGCCCCAATTTAACCGAATCTATCTCTTCAAACAACTAAGATCCCCATACATTCTGTCGAAATACGAACACCCTGTATGTAGGTAAATACATACTATTCTTCAACAAAATCTAATTTTCGTTTCGCTTTATTACATGCCCCAAAACAGTGCTTAAGCTTATTTCGAAATGAATAGATTCGTACAGCCAGCTATGTGCGGTTAATTGGCTTAGGTGGTTTGGTAATTTCTCATAAAACCGGGTTATTCAAAGGTAGTTTACCGCGGATCGGGGCACGAATTCGCATGTAAATATGTCTGCATGCTAAACGTGTCAAATTTAATTGCCTAATACCCCCACAAAGAGGTCGTGATGAACGCTCAAAATTTACTTGAATTCAACACCATATTCCCGCCGTACAAGTTTGAATTGAATTTCTGGTCGGACACCACAGAATATTTAATCATTTCTGGGTATTAAATAAGCGTATAATATAATTATGAATATATTGAAGTAGCACGAATTTGTATGCTGTGAATAATGCACCGCACCGCGACTTGTAGTATTTAAACTTTGGTGGATGCGCCAGGAATGCTGTGTATCATCCAATTAACGTTATGGATGATACACAAAACTCCTGGCGCATCCATAAAAAAAATGAGTATATTTCCCTACAGTTAGCTTTATATTAACAGTAATAGTTTTTTATGCAAAATTATAATTGTATTATTTAAACTTTGGTTGATGCGCCAGGAATGTTGTGTATCATCCAATTAATGTTATGGATGATACACAAAACTCCTGGCGCATCCATAAAAAAAAATGAGTATATTCCCCTACAGTTAGCTTTATATTAACAGTAATAGTTTTTTATGCAAAATTATAATTGTATTATTTAAACTTTGGTGGATCCGCCAGGAATGTTGTGTATCATCAAATTAATGTTATGGATGATACACAAAACTCCTGGCGCATCCATAAAAAAATTGAGTATACTATCGTACAGATTATTTTAACAGTAATAGTTTTTTATGCAAAAAAGCAGAAAAGTATAAATTGAATATTTATACAGACACAAAGTAAACTAAAAAAGCCATTGTACGCGAATCGAATTATTCCAGCTAAACAAGTAAACCGACCGATCCTACGGCACCCTCTAACTTACACTACATTTTTCCGGAACGTATCTCGCGTTCGTTCCGTTCGGCACTAAATTGATTGAAAATATATGCAAATATTTGCATGAATATTAAAGCCCGCGCACAGCGAACCGTTATTTTTTTTTCCTCCCGCTCTCCTTCTTTCCTCCACAGTTCCGTTTCGTTCTGGGCCCGCCTAAAATTTAATATAGATTAAAAGTTATGGCGGCTACGCGCCGGAAACACAACGCTACAAGAAGCACTTTGTGTGCAGTAATTAATTTCTATAATGTGTACACAAATTATGTGCACTCACGTTATATATTTTATCGCAATTGTTCCGAGGGTAATTGATGGCCCAAGTGCGCCACTGGACGCTTTAGATGGATCACACGCGAATGTGAACTGCGAACATGGAATTGCCGCATTAAGAACTGTAACAGCCTATTCATACTGTTGTATATGTACAATTATATTGTTAGAAACACGGTAATATGTGCAAACATTATTATAAAGGGTGTACAAATGCTATTACGTTTGGATTAGTTTCTTTTTGTGTAACATTTTGGAAACACTTCAAATTGAATGCTTTTATAAATACAATAAACTACTGAAAAAGTATTAAACATTATCGACTTTTCATAATTCGATTCATTTTAGTTTAATCAAGTTTTGTTGGATATTATTTGAAATATCCTTTAAATATTCATATACAGCTTTATTATTCAATTTGATTACTCGAAATTAGTCATGATTGAAAATGTTGTTGGGCAGGTGGTGGCCGAGCGGTAACGTCGTCGGGCTGTATCGCTCGGCGAGCCACAAAACTCGGGTTCGATTCCCGTGCACGGGGAGACCTTATTTAAAAATAATTTCTCGTCGTGTCCCTGGGTGTGGTGTGAATGTGTCGTGACGTCCAAATATATGTTAAATTAATTAATACAATCATCGTTAGTGGCTGAATGGCTAGAACCTATGCCAAAACAAACAAACAAAAAAAAAAATGTTGTTGACTAATATTGGCATCTGATTGACAGACTAATAATAACATATGCGTAATGATTAATGGCTAAATTAGTTATGACTAAATTATTAATGACTAGGTCCAACTATGCTCTTAGCCTTGCCATCTATTTTAAATTAGATAAGGGTCGAATAATCAAAAATACCACTAATGACCAAAAGATGGTGGTGCTCGCTATTAGATTATTATGGTTACACATGCTCCTAAATAGCCATAAAGGAACACATTTTTGTTATAAGGCCCTAAAATTATATATTTGCCATAATTTCGATTCAAAATCCTCTAACTGTATGCAATGTGATGATTCGCTTACTGAACAATCGTCACATTTTATACAGTTAGAGGATTTTGAATCCATAATTTCGATTCAAAATCCTGATTAATATATAATTTTGGGGCTTCATAACAAAAATGTATTATGTTAACTGCTGCAGCGTTTAATAATTGATTTGAGTCGATAATTTGAAAATAAAATAATCATTCTTACCAAAATCTATTTTAAAATCTTTCGAAGCATATTGCTTGGTGCCCGTAGTTTTGGTCACCTAGTAAATGTATGAAATATTCGTATTTGACTGTAATTTATTTCGTGATTACACATCGATATTATCTCTACTGGCTTTACAGTTTTCAATTATCCGAGATTGAATTTGAATCGAATCAAATTTGCTGTGTTCGTTGGTTCGGCGGCGGTTCGTACAATGCACAAAATAGGAAAACCCTTGGCGCGTTTATGAAATGATTGCGAGTTTCGGCCGCAAAAGAGTAATTCCGGTTTATGTGTAGAGTTTAGTGCCGTCCGCGGAGTGCAATGTTCCCAATTACGGGCCACCAAATTAAATTAGGGACAACGCTCGCAGAGATGTAAACGCGAATGCAATTTGCACGCGCCCTCACACATCAAAAGCGACCCCCTTACGGTTGAAGGGTTGCAAAGGATTTAACATCTCTTAAGCCCTGTGTATCCTTATTGTGAATGTTGTATACACATTTAGTATACGCAGCCAAGAAATATAAATCATTTTAAAATGCAATTTTATCTACGTTTTATAATCTAGAATTACATTATTAAATCTTGGAAGAATTATTATGAAAATATAACTCATGCGTCACATGGCTACATTCCCTCCAATCAGAATCGCTTATTTTCATAGATACATGTTATCACAGCGGTAATAAAATTCTATCACCTTGTTTTGGTCGTTGCTACGAAAATTATTTGTTAAATCTAGCAGTCGATAACTAAAAATGTCAACCGATTGGAGGGAGCCATGTCACGCATGAGTTATATTCTCAGCTGTAATTTAACAAGAAGTATGATTACCATTGATATCGATTATTAATCATACCACGAGTTATATTCGATGGGAGAATTTAACGAATTTTACTATATTTTTGGCTTAGGAACCTCACGCCATTCGTTAAATTTTCTCAACGAATATAACTCGTGATATGATTAATAATCGATATCAATGGTAATCATACCACTTGTTATATTACAGCTAAGAATATAACTCATGCGTCATATGGCTCCCTCCAATCAGAATCGCATATTTCCATAGATACATGTTATCACAGCAGTGATAGAATTCTATCACCTTGTTGTGGTGGTTGCTCCAAAATGTATTTAATAAATCTGGCAAGTAACACTTCGAATTTAGAAAAGCCTGAACATTTAGATTCGTTGCTGTTTTATTCGTTATATTCTCTCATCGAATATAGCTCGTGGTTTGATTAATAATCGATAATATGCATTCTTGAAACCGGAGCAGTACATTCAACTCACCCACCGGGCTCGTTGAATGTGCATCTCGGTTTCACTCACGAATATTATCGATGATAATCATACCATAAGTTATCTTATAGCTGAAAATATAATTTTTCAATATTTGCATTGCTTATGGAAATGGTCAGGTTAAATAAAAGATTTCGAAGTTGGGTTTACTAAGTATGATGGCAAACTGCCACATAGCACATGTTATCTTATAGCTGAAAATATATTTTTTTAATATTTACATTGCTTATGGCAATGGTCAGGTTAATAAAAGATTGCGAGTTGGGTTTAGTAATATGATGGCAGTTTGCAATCATACTTACTAACGCCAACTTCGCAATCTTTCATTTAAAAAATTATATTTTCAGCTATAAGATAACATGTGGTTAAAGAGTTAAGTTGGTTTAATTTTTGTATTACTTTTTTTAACTCTACAAACTGCTATCATACCAGTTTGTAGAGTTAAAAAAAGTAATACAAAAATTAAATAGTTCATGCATGCAGTATCTGCACTGATTGGAAATCCCTATATAATATAAATTACGTTAAATACAGTTCAGGCATTAATTTATTGTAATGATGCACGAGCGAACTGAGTATAATTTATATGTACAGATTGCGGATATTGGATTTCTAACGGTAATCTGAAAATTCATCCGGCGGTGGATGAAAATTATAAATACCTGACTACCATGTATAGATATACCTGTGCACGTGAGTGTGCGAGTGTGTGCGGGTTGGATTAAATTGGAGCGATAAAGGTGGAATCGTGGGCGAGGGCTAAAGGGCCACCCACCCAGTTACCCAGAGCTAGCTTCCTCTTTCCTGCAACAACCACGTTCCGCTTCCTAATTAGTTCCTCCCGTGGAATCTCCGATGTTTCCACTCGATAAACGAAATATGGCCGTAATTACCAGCAATAACCTGCGACATCTTGCGAATAATAAATCCCGCAAGTTTCGGGCGAAATAGCCGAACGATGAAGAAACTTTACCTCTCCCTTGGAATTTATAGTAACCAGAGCTGGGATGAATCCTCAAAAACATGATTCGAATCACGAATCCGAATCACCTAATATGATTCAAATCACGAATACTCGAATAAAAGATTCGTAAGTGAAAAATATGATTCGAATCAAAGATTCGAATCCTCATTTTTGAATCACGGATACAAATCCTTTAAAAATAAATTTGAATCTATTATTTTCAACCAGTAATATTTAATTCCATCAGTTTCTATTAACAAACATGTTCATTTACCGACTAAATATCTGATTATATAATGATTTTAATTAATTATGATATGTGTTATTGAACTTCATTTTGAATCTGTGTTTTATACGCCTGGCGCATGAAGTAAAATTTCGAGTTTAGAAAAGCCCCGTGAAAATTTGTCTCGGGTCGCTGCGCGACCCTCGACAAATTTTCTACGCGAGGCTTTTCTAAACCCGAAATTTTACTTCATGCTTAGTCTGGGAGTGGACAACACTCGTTCTTAGAAGTTTCAAATTGAAGGATTACTGTAGATTACTAAGTTTATTACCAATTTACAAAGGCTACAGCTCGAAGGACCAATCATGGTCTTCGGAGACCGAAGGATTACAGGGAATCAAAGTTTATTTACAAGAAAACAACGAATATCTGAAGGTTTACAGCATGGATAGGAAAGAAAACATCCAATTTAAAAAAATATCGAAGTTGGGTTGGTTTTCAGTGCGTTTTTAACTTCACTTTAAATCAGTGTTTTATACGCGTGGCGCATGAAGTAAAATTTCGAGTTTAGAAAAGCCCCGTGAAAATTTGTCTCGGGTCGCTGCGCGACCCTCGACAAATTTTCTACGCGGGGCTTTTCTAAACTCGAAATTTTACTTCATGCTTAGTCTGGGAGTGGACAACACTCGTTCTTAGAAGTTTCAAATTGAAGGATTACTCTAGATTACTAAGTTTATTACCAATTTACAAAGGCTACAGCTCGAAGGACCAATCATGGTCTTCGGAGACCGAAGGACTACAAGGAATCGAAGTTTATTTACTAGAAAACAACGAATATCTGAAGGTTTACAGCATGGATAGGAAAGAAAACATCCAATTTTAAAAAAATATCGAAGTTGGGTTGGTTTTCAGTGCGTTTTTAACTTCACTTTAAATCAGTATTTTATACGCGTGGCGCATGAAGTAAAATTTCGAGTTTAGAAAAGCCCCGTGAAAATTTGTCTCGGGTCGCTGCGCGACCCTCGACAAATTTTCTACGCGGGGCTTTTCTAAACTCGAAATTTTACTTCATGCTTAGTCTGGGAGTGGACCGTCAAGATTTTCTACATGTCGAGATTTTTGATATTTCTAGATTTATGTCGATTTATTTGTTATTGTATTAAATGCAACTTTTATATTAAATAAAAACGGTTTTTTTAGGAATAGAATATTCACCCATTAAGAGCCGAATAAATTATAAAGTTAACTCTAAAAGTTAATTTTAGGTAAAATTTTGCATCTTTTTCTATGATTTCAATGAATGATTTATTATATTACATACGTCGATTTTTTAAAAGAGTTACATTTAAAATTCAAACGAGTGTTGTCCACTCCCAGACTAAGCATGGAGTAAAATTTCGAGTTTAGAAAAGCCCCGCGTAGAAAATTTGTCGAGGGTCGCGCAGCGACCCAAGACAAATTTTCACGGGGCTTTTCTAAACTCGAAATTTTACTTCATGCGCCACGCGTATAAAACACTGATATCAAGTGAAGTTAAAAATATACTATTAACGTTGGATATTTTTCATGGTTAAGTAACCAAATATGCATTCACAAATATTTGAATTATGCAAAAATTTTTATATTTATATTCAAATATGAATAATTTAGTGATTTAAATATTCATATTAGAATATTTAACTATTTGAATTAATCGCCTTAATAGCGATGATTCGAATTATTTAGGAGGATTTGAATCGATGTATCAGGATTCGAATTTTATAAGGATTCGATTCCTTTTATAAGGATTCGAATCCTTTTATACGGATTCGAATCCTTTTCTAAGAATCCGAATCCTTTTATAAGGATTCGAATCATCTACGATTCGAATACGAATCCTTTTAAAAAAATGTAACGAATTCGGATCACGAATCCGTTTTCACTAAAGTATTAGAATACCTCTTTTGAATCCTCTAAAAGGATTCGAATCCGGGAATCGAATCCTGAATGATTCGAATCCTGACCAGCTCTGGTAGTAACTATAGTGATCCGAAAGAAGTTTTCTTAATGAACGTTTAAAGAAAACATATTTTACAAGAAATTATTATTTTAAAAATTAATAGTATAAATAGTTTTTAACCCCAACAAATCAAAATTCCTAATCCTATTTCACCGCACTAATAACTCCCAATTTTCAATTCAACTAATTAATCATTCCATAGCTCCATTTTGCACCTGCCAATACTTAGGTATACTCATATCCAAGACTCACATTTAAACCACACTCCTAAAACATAAAAGAAGCAGTTAAAAGCAGGGCTATATACTTTAGATCACCAACTTACAAGCAACAAGGTATTTCTGACATAGCTGTTCATATATACAAATCGATTTGTCGACCCCTGCTGAAATATGCTGCTATCCTTTTCCTAAATTTCACACCCAGTGTATTAAAAAACCTTCGAGTAGCAGAACGATCAGCCCTCAGAATACTTACAAAAACCAGACACCCTCTTAATCCCTTTCATAATACATCCAATACACTCCTTTACGAAAAAACCAAAATTGTAACTATCTAACAACTATCACCTAAATTTGCCTCGAATCCCAAGGACATTCACTTTATATGCATTCCTTGTAACACCAATAAAATTCCAAAAGTTAAACATTAACCATACACAATTCATGAATTCATATCATCCATACACGATGGAGTTACAGTGACAATGACAATCATGATGACTTACACAGACAGTGACATTTAGAATATACCATGCGATCGCTTAAAACATGATTCAGAGTAGACTTTGAGTTTTATATTAGATTGGCACTACTGACTGTTTACACATAGTTTAGCATAACCTCAAATTTGTTCCATCATTTAATTAACAGTCTAGGCAACCGCACAAAATATGCCGTCTAATCTAAATCATGATTTAAACGATCGCACTGTATTATTAAAATCGATATCGACAAAGACAGGCTAAAAGACCCCATTGTCGATAGTCGATTTACAGAATTTAAATTTATATCTTGTAACTACTTATTATACATTATTATTTTTATTCAATTTAGTTAATTTAAATCGACATTATTAACTCCATAACAACCGTAATAAACAAGGTTTTATTCACTAGTGAACTAAAATTTTTTTAGGTCACTAGTGAGTTAAAAAATTTGTTATATTATTTATTATTCAATTTTGTTAATTTAAATCGACATTATTAACTCCATAACAACCGTAATAAACAAGGTTTTATTCACTAGGTCACTAGTGAGTTAAAAAATGTATTTAAAAATAAATGTAAAGTACATTTTCTTTACAATTTCGTCAAAATTGAATAAAAACATATATACGCCACGTGAATTAAACACCTTTATTCACTCAAAGAAATGTACAAAAATCTTTTCGTGAATAAAATCGTGTTTAATTCACTTGATGTATAATATTTATTATTTTACTTTGTATTCTGTAAATAAATATGTTATATACCGTTCGTTAGTTTTATCGTGCTCGCTATTAAGAAATCGTAAACTATTAGAAAATTATAATACAAATAAAATTACTTTAAAAAATGTCTCATAATATCATTTGTTTTCACAATATGGCGAATAATGTTAAAATCGGTAAAATATTATTTTTGCAATAATTTTGTTAATTAGAAAGATAACAGTTTAATTTTAGAAATGTACCCAAAACAACAATTTATTCAAAATCTAAACCATAGCCAGAAATATGTGATTTTTCCACCATTGAAAAGAACAGACAATTTGAGATGTATACCATTTTTTATAAGTGACATAAAAAAAAGAGTCATATCTAATGAAAATGGGACACTTTGTATAAAATCTGCTAATTTGATTGTATTTAGGTTATGAATAAAATTTAAGAGATATCACGCTCTCAAATTTTATTCATAACCTAAATACAATCAAATTAGCAGATTTTATACAAAGTGTCCCATTTTCATTAGATATGACTCATAAAATTATTATTAGAATTATTATAAAGTTGTTAATATTGACATCAAATTAACTAAAAAAGTCAAAGTTGAAAGAATATAATCTGAGTCTAAATTTAGAAAATTAAGATTTTATGTTAGAATTATTTAATTTTGGAGTTTAAATCCAAAATCGATTAACAAAAGCAAATTGAGTTCATAAAATAGATGCTTAATATTAGTTACAAAAATAATCAGTCAATCAATTGAAATGTTTAATAAATCGTTTAATTAAATCGAATATTACTTACTGTATTTTTTTTATAAAGTATTGAATTTTATCTCAAAGAGTGTTTTCCACTCCTTGATTAAGCATGAAGTAAAATTTCGACTTTAAAAGAGTCTGAAAATTTGAATTTGCCGGCGCGAAGAGCCCGGCAAATCCAAATTTTCAGGTTATTCCAAACTCAAAATTTAACTTTATGCGCAACGCGTATAAAAAACTGATTTATTCTAAAGTTCATAACCATGCGAATACACCAACTTTATTCAAAATAACATAAGATCAGATTTATTCACGATTTATTTTTTACGTATACCTAAATAATTCTTTGATTTATCAGAGAATGCATTTTTGGCATTTCAAAGTGAAACACACAAAATGTTAATCGTTCTTGATATAAATTGACTTCTGTTGACATAAATTGATATTATTGACGTAATTAGCATAAATCATAAGTGCAAGTAATAATAGTTTCACATTGTTTAATAAAGTATTTGTCTAGTTTATTGGAGTAAATAAAATGTATTTACTTTTGACTATTTTTTGTATATAAGATGACATTATTGACGTAGTAACAATAAATTATAGTAATATTTTTTTGACAATGTGTCTGTATGTTTATTAGAGTTAATAAAAATTGTTGTTAAATGCCGATGCTAAGAATTTTTGCTGGAGGGTCAAATGCGCAGCTATTACTGTCTTTTATTAACAAAGAAAAATGGAACTTTGATGTCATATCTTAAAAACATTTCACATTTTTTACATTTTAGTTATATGTTTTTGGCTCTACATTGCAAATGGCTTGTCCGTTAATAAAGAATTATTATTATTATAATTATTATTATTAAAATGGGACACCCTGTATAAAACATGTCAATGTTGTTGTGTTTCTCAGATGTTATTTTGGGTACGTTTCAAATTTCAGCTCATTGTTGTTATAATTAATTTATAGCAAAACAGATTCGTCGATTTTCAAGTATTATTATATATCTTAAAAACAAGTAACGCTAGATGAAATTTGTTAAAGTAGTTTTATTTTGTATCAAAAATGTAAACTTTTGTCTAATTTAACCGTCTTCGTATCTGTAAAAGTTTACGAAATCCCAATAGTGAGCACAATAAAACAAACGGTATAAATAATAGTTTTTATTTATCTTATCACACTCAATCGAAAAGAAATTTACAGTGTTGTAATTACACCATTCACAAATTTAAAATTAAATTCACAAAAAATAAAACAGTTAAATTATCAATATTTTTTTTCAGAATTTCACCTTGCTTCGCTCGCGCCGGCAAATCTAAATGTTCAGACTTTTCTAAACTCGAAATTTTATTTTATGCTTAATCAAGAATTGTAAATATTCATTGAAGCTTTCACCTGAACGCTTTTATAAAAACCGTTCTTACTAATTTGCCAAACGCTGTAGTCCTCGGGGTGTATATATATATATATATATATATATATATATATATATATATATATATATATATATATATATATATATATATATATATGTATATATATATATATATATATATATATATATATATATATATATATGTATCTAAAATATAACGGTTAATAAATCACGTCTGTGTATAATTTGATATATTATTTAAAGGACTGTGTGCATGTGCGCGTGTTGGGAGTGAAGGGTGCAGCAGAGACGAGGGATGATTTATTCAAGGCTCTTGTAGCTGTGACAATGGTAATGGATGTACTACACTTGAGAGCTCGAGATGAAAGAGCGAGTCCGTCAGCTAACAACAAATATCTCTTGTAATATTTAACGCACCCGTTGACAAAGTTGCCTTTTGCAACAATTCAACGTCAAGTATTTATAAGCGATCGATGCATTTTTCACACAACAAAGGGAACAACTCTAATGAAGTATTATTGCCTTATTAATTCCTAATTCGTGGATACGTTAACTTCGTGGTACATTTTCAATTTCAAAAAGTTAAGTGTTTTCTTTATATCCAATTGTTTTATTAATTTAGTATTATACCGTACATTTAACGGTATAATACCTATATCAAATATTTTACCTTAAATTTACCGGCATAATACCAATATCAAATATTATACCGTAAATTTAACGGTATAATAACAATATCAAATGAACCGTTAGGGTCTAATACCAATATCAAATATTATACCTTAAATTTAACGGTATAATACCAATATCAAATATCATACCGTAAATTTAACGGTGTAATACCAATATGAAATGGTCTTATTCATTTGGTATTCTCCGTTAAATAAAAGATGTAATATAATAAATGAGTTATTTAATTGAAGACTTGATTAAGAAATTAAACATTATTTTGGGGACCCCCGTGAGCTCCTGATTTAAGACCAGAGGGTCGTGGGTTTGAATTCCACCGGATGGTGTCAAAATCTTACAGGAAATTTGGCACCCTTTGGAGCTATGAATGTTAAATGACTGTGATATGACGTCTGTATAAGATATACAATGTATGTATGACAGTGATGGGGAAACTACGGCCCGCGGGCCAAGTCCGGCCCGCGGAAAGGTTTAATCCGGCCCGTTTAAGAGTGCCGTCGTGAGAATGTTTGAACGCGTTCTTACTTCGTAATGTGACGACCCGCATAAAAACTACCTACCTACGATTAAGCATTATTCTTTGGCCCGCTACGATTGTCTGGTTATTACAAATGGCCCGTCTTAAAAAAGTTTCCCTACCACTGATGTATGAGTTTAAAAACAATTGAAAATAATTAAATACATTAGTTGCTGGTTGTATACATTGGCTGCTGGTTGTATACAGTGGTTGCTGATCAAGGTTATAAAACAATGATACAAAAAAATGTTTTATGCTAGGGATCTTAAATTATTGGTAATCTTAAATTAGATAGTATTATCTGCAAGATGACGATTATATGTAATTTAAAGTAAGAAATCGATGTACACTTCTGTGCAATAAAATTAAGCACACAAAATATGGTATAGTGTAAAACGGACGTGAAGAGTTTCCTAGTTTCAAAAATATGTAAATATGTCAATTTTCTTAATGTCAAAATGCTGCTTCATATGGAAATTAATTCAAAAATTCGAATTCTAACTATGATAGATGATGGTTTTTCTATTTCGGCTTTGTTGTATTTACTACGAGGTTTTTTTTTTAAAGGTCATAGTTGTGGTTTTTTAATAAAGGTGTTATTTTCAAGTTATGGTGTTTTATCATTTATTGAATCTGCTGCTTGGCAATTAACACAGATCCAAACTATAATATTGTGAAAAATAGTTATAAGACTTGTGCTTAATTTTATTGCACAGAGGTGTACATCTTTTTTGAGAAAATAAATAATAATGGCTAATATAATGTATATGAAAATTGCACTGCAAACATTTTATTTACAAAATGATAAAGACAAATTGATTTTCCAGTTAGTGCTGCCACTTTGAGGTATATTGTACCATTCATATTCGATATACAGGAAATTTTTCTTTCAAGTATACATATTCCGATGCATTAGCTGTTTTTTTAGACATTTGTTGCTTTTTAAAAACGTCAGTTTGAAGCTTCTAACAAGTGTTTTCCACTCCCAGACTAAGCATGAAGTAAAATTTCGAGTTTAGAAAAGCCCCGTTTTTGGGCTTTTCTAAATTCGAAATTTTACTTCATGCGCCACGCGTATAAAACACTAAAATATTGTCAAATTTAAGTATATTTGAAATTCACTTGAAATCAGTCTATTATACACGTGGAACATGAAGTAAAGTTTCAAGTTTAGGCAAGCCCAGATTTGAATTTAAGTTTAGAAGGGCCTAATAATTTGGTTTTCGTGTGCTCTGACAAATTCTAATTTGTAAGCCTTTCTAAACTCACACTCAAATTTCCCAGGATTTTTTAAACTCGAAATTTTACTTCATGCGCCACGCGCATAAAATACTGATTTCAACTGGATTTCTAATATACATAAATTTCACAATATTTTAGGATTTTATACGCGTGGCGTATGAAGTAAAATTTCGAGTTTAGAAAAGCCCAGAAAATTTGTCTCGGGTCGCTGCGCGACCCTCGATAAATTTTCCCGGCGCTTTTCTAAACTCGAAATTTTACTTCATGCTTAATCTGGGAGTGGAAAACACTCGCTTAAAGCTTCAATTTGAACAAATTGCAAATACGACAAATATCTGAAAATGAACAGCGTATACAGTACATTGGAATATGCAAAAAAAACTCGCTGTATGTTAGCTGAGCTAAATGTTACAAATATATCAAAACATTTTCGCATTTCAAGCGTCGTAGTTCTAGTAAGTGCATTTTTAAAGACTGTGCCAACTAACGTGGGACGGAGCTCGGATTTATACACAAATTCCATTAATATTTTATTATTTTATCATAATAACTAGAATAAATTCAGTATTGCTATCGATTTTATACATTTATTTAAATTTTAGTTCAACTAATAATTAATGAATACCATTTGCCGTTTCACAGAGCGCGGAAATATATTTTTCATCGTGTTGTCCGGGCCGCAAACCAACGTGATAAATAAAACGTCGGCGTCGGGACGCCGTTCTCGTTGTTGGTGTTTTTTTTTTTTTTCATTGCTGCGGCCTACAAAAAATGGGGAGGAATTAAATAAACAGCGCATCCGTATCCGCATCCGGCGTTGCGCGTTTTGATTATTTTCGCAACAATTTATAATCGGCTCGCGAGAGAGGGCGAGGATAATTACTTCTCGTCGGGCGGCCCCGATTTATATCTATTACATTCGGGACATTAACTCACTTCAAAATTACGTTTCTGGTCTGGGGATGTACGTTACGCGTTTCTCTTATTTCAAACGAACAATTATACACAATATATTGTTGTCAAAAAAACGCAAGTGATTTAAAAACATCAAAAGAAAGGCCGTAGCCAGGAGGGAGGGGATATAGGGGTTTAAACCCCCCCTAAAATTTTTAAAATGTTGAGTTTTTGTATGTAGAAGCGGTGCGGCAAAAGCAAAACCAATATTTTTACCATTAAAACCCCTCCCCTGAAATATTTCTGGCTACGGCCTTGATCAAAAGTTAATTCAAGTTAGGGTAAAAGCAACAAAACAATTTAGTATTGAAGTTATTGCATTATAATATAGTTTTTCTCAGTGTCTTTCTGTCTATATAAAATGACATTTGTTGGCGGTTAAATAATAAATACATGCTGCAGGGCCAGTTCAATCAAAAGCGGTGCCCGATGCAAACTTATGTTGAAACAAATTCCATACAACAAAACAATAATTTATTTCATTTTACTTTTTATACATTGCACAAATTGGTGTAGTAAGGAATACATAAAACATAAATAATAACATTATTTTAATAAAATTTATTTTAATCACACTTAATATTAGTATAAATATAATACTTCAAACATTAAAAGTGCGATTCTTTTCGCAATCTACAAGTTAGTCTTACAAAGACTATATCAAACACTCATTGAAACATTTGTTTCAATGAGTGTTTGATATAGTCTTTGTAAGACTAACTTGTTGTAGATTGCGAAAAGAATCGCACTTTCAATGTTTGAAGTATTCTGCAACCAAGAATTGACAATTTCATTTATACTTATGTTTGAACGGTAACGTGACCGCCAGTCTAAGGTGTCAAATTGTTTAGAGGGAATAGCAAAGCTATACTGATGAGAGATAAATCTCGAAACGCGTCTATAGATGGCCTGAATAATTTGACCCAAATTGTTACATTTGCAGTAGGTTGCTGTATGTAACAGCAAACACTTGTTGTATAATTCAATGTCCGTCGGGGTATTAGCCCGGGAAGTAGTTGTTTCAATGAGTGTTTGATATAGTCTTTGTAAGACTAACTTGTTGTAGATTGCGAAAAGAATCGCACTTTTAATGTACACTTAATATTGTCAATAAATTAGATAATAATTGCTTAATTTATTCATAAAAATACAATTTAGTATGCAAATTATGATAAAGTTTTTATTAGTTGATAATTTCATAATAATTTAGTTTTTCTTTACTTATTCATATTCGATAGATAAAATTGCTAACAACGTAAATCGTTCTTCACAAGGTCTATCTGCAGATGCAACTTTAATTGGCAAGGTTCATATTTTATTCAAAACAATAATAAACTTTTGACCTAATTAAAATCAGGAGCGAAATTTATAAACAAACTTTGACAACTTTATACAACTGTAAGGCTCATTTGCACCCCGACTGATTAACTTTAATCAACCACTAATCATAATTCTAGAATATAAGAATATTTTAAATTTGTAAGATATCCCATTATGCGATTTTGTAAATAATTTTTACACAAAATTGCTGTGTTTTTAAGGAGTACTAATCACTGATTAACTTAATCGACTTGGGTGCAAACGGGCATAATTGTAATATAAATATTTTTTCTTTAAACAAGTGTTGCTTAGGACCACAATTTAAAAACGAACTTTGTTAACTTTATGTCACTATAATTTTAATATAAATATCTTGTCTTTAAACAAATGTGTCGATTTGATAAAAACAAAGTGTTGATTATTTTTCCAACAAAATGACAAACACAGAGACTTGAACTAAAGTGTCTTCAAGTTTAGTTCAGGTATAAGAAAAATTAGTTCAGATATTTAGTAAAATGTATTACACTTTAGTGTGAATTTAGTAAATTTTATGATGTATTAAGTTTAAACATACAGGGAATTTTTCTTTTAAGTATACATATAGGAAGTTTTTCTTAAAATTTTTGGATATTCGTTGTATTTTTGAAAAAGTTCAATTTGACGGTTTAAACGAGTGTTTTCCACTCCCAGACTAAGCATGAAGTAAAATTTCGAGTTTAGAAAAGCCCCGTGAAAATTTGTCGAGGGTCGCGGAGCGACCCGAGACAAATTTTCTGGGCTTTTCTAAACTCGAAATTTTATTTATGCGCCACGCGTACAAAACACTAAAATATTGTGAATTTATGTATATTTAAACCTCACTTAAAATTAATGTTTTATACGCGTGGCGCATGAAGTAAAATTTCGAGTTTAGAAAAGCCCAGAAAATGTGTCTCGGGTCGCTGCGCGACCCTCGACAAATTTTCACGGGGCTTTTCTAAACTCGAAATTTTACTTCATGCTTTGTCTGGGAGTGGAAAACACTCATTTAAAGCTTCAAATTGAACTTAAAAAAAACAACGAATATCTAAAGATTTAAAGAAAATAGGCTGAGTTTGGAAAACACTAAAATATTGTGAATTTATGTATATTTAAACATCACTTGAAATTAATGTTTTATACGCGTGGCGCATGAAGTAAAATTTCGAGTTTAGAAAAGCCCAGAAAATTTGTCTCGGGTCGCTGCGCGACCGTCGACAAATTTTCACGGGGCTTTTCTAAACTCGAAATTTTACTTCATGCTTAGTCTGGGAGTGGAAAACACTAATTTAAAGCTTCAAATTGAACTTAAAAAAAACAACCAATATCTAAAGATTTAAAGAAAATAGGCTGAGTTTGGAAAACAATAAAATATTGTGAATTTATGTATATATAAACCTCACTTGAACTTATTGTTTTATACGCGTGGCGCATGAAGTAAAATTTCGAATGTCGACCCTCGACAAATTTTCACGGGGCTTTTCTAAACTCGAAATTTTACTTCATGCTTAGTCTGGGAGTGGTAAATACTCATTTTAAGCTTCAAATTGAACTTAAAAAAACAACCAATATCTAATGATTTAAAGAAAATAGGCTGAGTTTGGAAAACGTATACCTTAAAGTAAAACTTCTTGTATTTTGTCCTAATATTATTTTGATTTTATATAAACTGCAGTTTTTTTCTTTAGAAAAAAGCGTGTTTGCTTTATAATTATCTGCAATATAAAAAAGTTGAAGATATAGTCTGTCCATTTTTGTACATTTTTAATACTTTCTCCAAATGCAATAGAATTTTCTTTTTCTCTGTTATAATAACATGAATTTTTGAAAAACCTAGTCAAGATATTCGATTTCTGTATAAAGTATACATTTTTGTACAAACTCATTGAATTTTATCCCAATTCTGTTGGTTTTCTAAGAATTTTTCTAACAAAATATTCAATATTCTCCATAATAATAATTTTCTCTGCAAATTTTATTTAATTGTGGCTGAATAATTTAAAATATAACAATTAATTTTATTTAAATTAAGTAAACATTTATGAAAGTAAATTTAAGTATATATTTAATTTGATTTCCTACTTTCACATCTTCATATTTACTAAGATCATCCTAAGATTGTCTTTAATAAATGTTGGCAGTCGATTTTAACATACAATACGGCTTGAGTTATAAAGTGAGCAACATTAAAGAGTATTAATGAAAATCGTCGAAATTGCACAGTCAAGTCCAAGAATGCTAAAAAAAGATTGTGCAATTTCGACGTTTCTCATAGATTTTCTGTAATGCTAATACCATTGATCACTTTATAATTCAAATCATATTGCGTGTGAAAATAAACTGTCAAAATATATGAAAGTCAGTCTTTGGTAACACAAACTCTACTCATTTTTGAAAATGTTCAATGATTTAAGAATTGCAAGATTCCTTCTTTCTGGTAGTGTAATTTTTAGAGTTTATAAGTACAAAACATTGATCTCTCCTTTAGTTTTCAATGTTTTTAAAATAAAAAATTAAAACATTTAAAACTAAGGAGTCATCAATATTTTATATACTTTTCCAGATTTTTCTAATGTTGTTAAACGTGATAGAGTCTGTAGGACTATATATCTGTTGAGGCAACTAACTTATTGTGCACCTCCTACAGTTTTAAAGACCACGTATTTCTCTCTGTGTTAAATCACATTTAACATACGGAATCATACATTGGGGCCACTCGTCAATAACTAAGCGATTATTCGGACTTCAGCGCAAGGCAGTCAGACTATTACACGGGCTCGGATATATGAACGATTGTAGGATAGCTTTTGAACAACTTGGAATCTTAACCTTACCATCGTTGTTTATCCTAGAGTGTCTTATACATGTACATAAAAACAATCACCTATACCAAGTACACAATGATATCCACACATATAATACACGAACTAAACGCAATATTTATCTACCACGTCCACGACTTACCAAGTCAATAAATGGAATAAACTATTATGGGCCGAAAATATTCAATAAACTTCCAGAATGTGTCAAGTCTCTTGGAAGTAAACATTTTAAAACAAAAATGAAGTCGTATCTTATTAATAAGTGCCATTATACCATAAAGGAGCACATCAATGACAATTTTGCTGATGTGGATAATTTTTAGGCTGCCATCTGTGATACTATTTTCCTATAGCATTATTTATAACGTCAATGTTTTTAACATGTTGTGAATGTGATTTTATAATGTGATTTTATGTTTATATTTATTGAATTCTGTTTAATGGACTTTGTACCCTTTCTTAATATTGACATGTATAAACTTACTGTGATAGCACGAATAAACTATTATTATTATTATTCTTTCAATGATTGTCGTCAATTTTCATTTATTTAAATACATACATTAAAATATACACGGCATTTTAGAGGCCTAGTGTCCCTTTATGTAAGAAAGTACCGCAGTTGAAAAGGCTAATGTAAGGGGTCATGACTGTTCCATCACAACGCTTGAAACACATGACTAGTCATGCCCAGCAAAACATAAGGTGCGTTATATTTATTCATAAAAGAATGTACTTGAACCAAGATTTTCAATTCATAACAGAAATAAATAAATAAATAAATAATAATTACGATTTATTAATTAATGAAATGTTTATAATTTGTAATTGTCTAACATTAGTTGGAACACTATGCTTCAACAAACGTCAGGTACACACGTCATTTCCCCGAAAATAACGTTTGCGTTTTATTTGTTTATATAATTGTGTTTGGCGATTTAGAGGTTCTTTTGACACATAATTCATGTACCCCATTACGGGTAGTAAAAATTATGTTTTAATTTAGTGTACAATGATTTAGTTTGAATTTAGCGCTATTTGTGCGTCAAAATGGATGCCAATATGTAATACTCTCTTTTATATAGGAACACTACAGATGCCTATGTTGACTTTTTCAAAAACTCCTTAAAAATAAAATAAACATTTCTCAATATTTATATGAAGTAAAACTATCAAAAAAGGTGTGGCTTTTATTTATGTTCACATTTTATAGAAATAATTTACATAAAAGCTGTATTTTGAATTAAGTTTTAAAACAATCTTTAATCTCAAAAATAATAAAGT
Source organism: Philonthus cognatus (assembly GCA_932526585.2). Lineage (NCBI taxonomy): Eukaryota > Metazoa > Arthropoda > Insecta > Coleoptera > Staphylinidae > Philonthus > Philonthus cognatus. Next base: position 46,396,776 of record OW052247.1, on the reverse strand, counting down.
TCAAACAATATATTACAATGAAGATTATACAGTCTATATTTTAATCATTTATTTGTAGAATTAGGATAATTTTTTTCAATGCTGACACATTTATGAAAGGCACAAATTTGAGCTTAGTACAACTTATTGCAGAACAACCATTTGTTTCATAGCAAACTTATATTGATTTTATATATAACCTCACGTTATCAGATTCCTTTTCGACGAATTTAAATAATGAATACAAATACTGCAGCAAGCAATCAACCCATTTTATATTTCAATTAAACTCCCCCGACAATTTTCGATACTGAAAATGGGCTAAAGAGCTAAATAAGAGCTAAACGTACATTTAGCTCCTGACCTCCTGGTAATTGCTGAGCAATCAGCGATGGGGAATTTTCGATTCAAATACCGTATTATTCCCCCGCGGGCCCCCCCTTTCATAACAAATTATGCAAATTGATACCCGTAAACCGATAATTCGGGCCGGGCCCCAGGAAAGCGCATTAGTCACGAAACGGCGCTTAATTAAAATCAAGATGTGCACGTAACCGGTATTTGCCAAGTGAATGGGCGGGGCGTCCCGAAAATTTTCTAGAAGCAGCGGGGAAAAACGGCTTACGTGCCGAACGGCAATAAGAAAATACGCTGATAACTAATTAGGGTGGATTTGGGATACTTTTCCTCGGGGCAAATTAAATACATTTCGAATCGTCTCTGATGCGCCAGAGTGTTCTTGGGAATTTATTTGGGAAAATCAACGCGAATGGAATATTTCTGTGTGATTAATTAATGGGCTTAATTGTTTATTTTCAGCAAAAGCAATTAAGTGTGTTTTATAAATTATAAAATAAATCAACTCCATTCAATTATTAAATTTAATTTTGTATTTTACTGTAAATAAAATATAATATTTATTAATAAAAGAATCAATAAACAATCAACATAAAAGTTATCAAAAATGTTGAGGTAATCCTGACATAAAATATATATAGGGATTTTTTTTGAGTATTCACATAAATACACTTTTTTTTAAAAGTTCAAGCCTTAAACGAGGGTTTTCCACTCCCAGGTTAAGCATGAAGTAAAATTTCGAGTTTAGAAAAGCCTGAAAATTTGGTTTGGTTGCGTAGCGCGAAGCGCGAAGCGACCAAACCAAATTTTCAGGCTTTTCTAAACTCGAAATTTTACTTCATGCGCCACGCGTATAAAACACTGATTTTAAGTGAAGTCCAAAATATAATACTTAAGCAGTATGGTAAAGATATATACACTACTCTATGAAATTAACGCACCACCTGCAAATTCTCGATAATTTTAGAAATGTGTGCGATTTTTGTTTTCTTCACGTTAGCGTCTTTGAAATATTTATATTAGTAATATTTCAGGCTTTTCTAAACTCGAAATTTTACTTAATGCGCCACGCGTATAAAACACTGAAAACGCTGAAACATTGTAAACACGTAAATTTTAGTTGAAATCATTGTTTTGAGCGCGTGGCGCATGAAGTAAAATTTCGAGTTTGGAAAAGCCTGATTTGGATTTGGACGCTACGCGTCTAAATCTAAACATTCAGGCTTTTCTAAACTCGAAATTTTACTTCATGCTTAAACCTGGGAGTGGAAAACACCAATTTAAGCTTTTAATTAAACTTTTTAAACAAAACTATGGCATATCTGAAAATGTACATTATATAATTGGGATATGTATAATTTATCCACTACTCTACTTTATTTCTACCATTTTGTATTAATGTTTATTTTTAGTATTAATGTTTATTTTTAATTAGTATATTTAAAAAAAAAACGGTATTTTTCTCTGTAAATAGAATTTATTCTGCTGAGAAATAAACGATTATTATTATTATTATTATTAACCCGGCATCTGGATTTATATTACATGTTCCGACAGGTGAGGTGTGAGAAACCCTACTTCAAAAATTGGTTTCACAAATGCCTATTAGAATTTTGGTTTTCTTAAAAATAACAGGAGTGTACCTACATAGAGGGTACGGCAGTATAACTTCATTTTTTAAAATGCGCGCCATTCAGTCGGTTGATGTCGTAGCGGAGCGCTAGTGGTCTCGTTCGAGAGGTGGGACTATAAAGTTTTGTCCCGAAACAGTTCATTCTCCATCATGCGTTATAACAGTGACTCCGGAGCGTGCTTTTGCCGTTGAGGCTTACTTTTCGAGCGGAGGTTCTGTCATCGCAACCCATCGCGCCTTTCGGAATCGCTATAATTTAGCCCCGTTGGCCCCTGTCCCGGACCACAAATCAATTGCTACGTGGATCACTACGTTCAGACAAACTGAAGTGCGACAAGACAAAGAACTAGAGTCCCTCGGCCCATTAGATCACTTGAGAAAATTGAGGCAGTACGAGCTTCAGTGTTGCAATCACCACGGCGTTCTGCGCGCAAACATACGTCTATCCGATCGTTCTGCGAGGAGAATTCTTTATGATGATTTTCATTTACATCCTTACAAGATAGCGATTATGCATGAACTTTCTGAACGTGACTTCAATTCTCGGAGAAACGCGTGTGAGGTTCTTCTCGAAGTCATTCCTGAGGACGCTATTGTTTTTTTTCGTGATGAAGCCCATTTTCATTTGTGTGGATCCGTCAATAAACAAAATATATGCTTCTGGACTGACACCAATTCTCGAGAACTGCATCAAAGGCCTTTACATTCACCTAAAGTCACAGTGTGGTGTGCAATTTCCTTAGCTGGAATTATTGGTCCCTGGTTCTTTGAAGAAAATGAAGTCACAGTTACAGTGAATTTGGACCGGTATTTAAACTTGTTACAGGATTTTTTCCCACGGCTAGACGAGTTGGATTCTGGTTCCAACAAGATGTTGCAACGGCACACACTTCAAGAACATCGATGGCTATTTTGAGGGAACACTTCATAGAGCGCCTCATCTCAATTAAGGGAGATTTGAAGAGGCCGGCCCGCTTTCCCGATTTGATCCCTTGTGATTTTTTTCTAGGAGGTTTTTTGAAATCCCGTGTTTATGTGAACCGTCCAAGGACCCTATAAGATTTAAAGGCCAACATCCAGGAAGAAATTGCCAACATAACGCCTGATATGTTGGCAAGAGTCATGACAAACGCCAGAAATCGGTTTACACAGTGTATGGAGAATAGGGGACGTCACCTAACTGATTTGATCTTTAAAACTATGTACAACAAAACGTTAGGTATGCGTCTACATTATAAAAAACAATAAACATTTTCTATTTCATTCAATGGGTTTTATTAAGTTTTAAAAAAAGGAAGTTATGCTGCCGCATACGGTTTTTGATCTAGTAACCCTATGAAGCAAAAAATGCGATTATGTAACTTCAATTAATAATAAATTATTTATAAACCAACATACCAGTTATATTAATGTTAATGTACACAATCTCTATCCCTTGCTATACGAAATGATGAATTTAATGTCAAAGCTCCTGCAAATTAAATTCCTGTGGTGTAATAACCGATGTGTGTGTGCACAGGGGAAAAGCCTTTTAAGATACCGCCATCTGTAATATCGCGAAAATCACGGTGTAAATATTTAAAATGGGGATCCGTAAAGGCGGGGATGTTTTCTTACACTTTTACGGCGCACTCCGGCTTTATTTCAGTTACCCTCGTTCCGTTCTAACACCCCAGCAAGAAAACGCCGACTATATATCAAAATTGTAATTATTGCAAGTGCTTTAATGGTTTCTGTAGTCGTAATGGTGTAAGGATATAGAGATAAATCATTGGGTGAATTATTGTTATGTTTTCTTTTATTTGTGTTGTTGACTGTTTTGTTATTATGATAAAGAGTGATGTTGAAAGAATTTGAGTGGCTGTTAGTTGTAAAAATGAATTGACAGCGATAAGGTAATGAAAAACTTGGTTTGCGATTGGCTAAGAACACTTGTGTGATGACACACTGGTATTACTCCATAATTTGAATATTTGTTTATTATAAAAATCATGCAGAACTAAATTTACTACTCAAAATATCTTGACAGCAACAGGGATTTATATCTATGAATGTCTTCTGTTTCTGGCAAAATATAAAGATATACTTGGATCCTATAAAATGCTACACAATTTTAATACCCGCAATAAACAAAATATGCGATACCTGATTATAAATCGCTCATTTGCCCAAAAAGGTGTCCAATATGCTTCTTTGTGTTTTTATAATCACCTACCTAAACATATTCTGTTTTAGCTGATTATGTAACATATAAATATTTAATTTATGATCTAATTTGTAAAATAGAACCTTACACTATTGAGGAATTCTTTAAATTTAAATTATAGAGAACACTGTTTCATGTGACACTATTTTTACATTATATCCAAATGTATTTTTTTGTATTTGTATCAAATTAAGATTATTATTATAATTATATACATTAAAAACACATCAAGCTAGTTTTCTTGCATTATGTATACTTGGGGATGTTAGTGGTAATTTTCGTTGGTAATTATCACCGGTAATTTACAGTAAACTACGGTATATTACCCAGCTGTTTTGGTTACATTGTTGACATTCTTTGGTGCGCATCGCAACAGATGAAGAAAGGTCAAAAAAGCCTTTCCCAGAAAATCTTTTTATTTTGATTTACTGTTACATAATGATAATAAATTAATAAGGTTGTTTATTTAAAAATATTTCATAATAGTCTATTTTGAACTTCACATCAAATCGGTGTTGTACACGCGTAGCGCATGAATTAAAATTTCGAGTTTAGAGAAGCCTGAAAATTTGGATTTGCCAGGGCGCGACTCGCTTCGCTCGCGCGCCCAGGCAAATCCAAATTTTCATAGAGAAGAGAAATAATAACATGTTTTAAATATTAATAGCCCCTTTTCGCACCTTCCTTAAATATGTATTTACATTATACAGGGCACTTTTCTTTAAAGTATACGAATTCCAAATTCAGCCTATTTTCTGTAAATCTTTAGATATTCCCTGTTTCTTTTTTTTAATTCAATTTGAAGCTTTAAACAAGTGTTTTCTACTCCCAGACTAAGCATGAAGTAAAATTTCTAGTTTAGAAAAGCCCCGTGAAAATTTGTCGAGGGTCGCGCAGCGACCCGAGACAAATTTTCTGGGCTTTTCTAAACTAGAAATTTTACTTCATGCGCCACGCGTATAAAACACTCAAATGTTGTGAAATTTATCTATATTCGAACTTCGCTTAAAATTTGTGTTTTATACGCGTGGCGCATGAAGTAAAATTTCGAGTTTAGAAAAGCCCAGAAAATTTGTCTCGGGTCGCTGCGCGACCCTCGACAAATTTTCACGAGGCTTTTCTAAACTCGAAATTTTACTTCATGCTTAATCTGGGAGTGGAAAACATTCGTTAAAGGCAAGTCATTTAAGTAAATACATTTTAGAGATATTTGTTTTTTTAATTTGAGTGATTTCGAAATTTGTCTACTACTATTAATGGTAACGTTTTTCTGGACTTGATTCCATTTATTTATTTTATATATTTTAACAGATTTTACCTTTATACAATAATATTGACGAATAATAATGATATCAAAAAATAAAATAAATTCTCTACGAATAAAAGACTACATTATTTATTCTCGTAAATTGTTATTATTTGTAAATGAGAGTTTAGAAAACAATTGACACCTGGTTTAGTTAGATGGCTCATATTTTGAGTAAACAGTCTTGATTTTAATATTTTAGTTTTTAACGAGTGTTCTTCATTTCCTGATTAATCATGGAGTAAATATTTCGAGTTTAGAAAAGCCCAAAAATTTGAATTGGTCGTTGAGCGAAGCAGAGCGACCAATCCAAATTTTCAGGCTTTTCTAAACTCGAAATATTTATTATATGCGCCAGGCACGCTAACGCGATCGTTTATAAACAAATTCTAATAATTTCGAATGTCCGAAGAAAAAGTTTCTACAAGAAATAAAACACATTGTTATTAACCTCATGCTTTTTAAAGATTAAAAATCTATGCATTTCAAAGATTAAAAATAATAATAAAAAATTCCAAGTAAAATGTTTGCATTTGATTTTCAATATTTATAGATTTTCTTTTTTGCTTTTAGACATCCCACTGAGCAAAAACAAACAAATAATGTTATATCAACATTGTAGCAACATTAAACGTTATTTTAATGTTGATGAAACATTACTTTAATGTGCTTGTTCAGTGGGATTTTATAAAATAATGAAATTACTATAAATTTTACCTTTCGATTTCTCATATATTTGATGATTTACTTTAAATTAATAATTTTTATCACGAATATTACGAAGAATTTTACCGAGTTATAAATTTGTTGTAATTCTTCATCACTGTAAACAAACAAAAATATTCATGCATATATATTTTTACGTGTGTAATTTTATGTATGTCTGTTGCGAATAAATAAATACAGAGAGTTTTATGTAACACCGAACATTTTTATAACAAGAAATTTTCTTTAAAGTAAATATATGCATACGTTGTACATTTTTCGACTCTCGGTTTATTAAAAGGATTTAATTTAAAGTTTAACACGAGTGTTTTCCACTCCCAGGCTAAGCATAAAGTAAAATTTCGAGTTTAGAAAAGCCTAAAAATTTGGTTTGGTCGCGTAGCACGAAGCGCGGAGCGGCCAAACCAAATTTTCAGGCTTTTCTAAACTCGAAATTTTACTTCATGCGCCACCGGTACAAAACACTGAATTAATGTAAAGTTTAGCGGTGTGTTTTATACTTCGTAATATGTCAGTTTTTTGTATCGGTGGCGCATGAAGTAAAATTTCGAGTTTAGAAAAGCCTGAAAATTTGGTTTGGCCGCTCCGCGCTTCGCGCTACGCGACCAAACCAAATTTTCAGGCTTTTCTAAACTCGAAATTTTACTTCATGCTTAGTCTGGGATCGGAACACACTCATTTTAGGTTTTGGATTGAACCTTTTGAAAAAAAAAACAACGATTATCTGAAGATTTACGGCATATACGCTGTAATTGGCATGTGTATACTTGAAAGAAACACTTCCTGTATGTACAAGTTGAGGCATTAATTGCGATTGATTGGCTACAATTTGTAATGGTCATATAGGCAACCTAATTTACACTTATGTTTCGAAAGCGTAAACGCCATAGCTACAAATTCATATTCTGAATTTACACTTAACTTAAAAATAATAGGTGTCAAATTGTATTGAATCAAAATGTTCGGTGTCACATAAAACTCTCTGTATATAATACTGATAATAAATTAAGTGTAAATTATTATTTAATATAAAAAGAAACATATTTCAACATGTTATATAACGTCCACAAAAAATACATAATTAAAGACTCTCAAAAATGTATACAAAACAACTATTCAATATTTCAGTTTGGACTTCTATCCATTTTTAAAGAACTTGAAAATACATGCGCGTATCTACCTACTAGTATTAGTTCGTTCATTTCTCGCGAGTACTTAGCTATGATTTATAAATGTTGACGTTACTCAGACAATATTGTTGTGCTCTCGTGCTCAGTGCATCGGGAATAAAACGTTGTGTACGAGGGCTTTTCGCAATCACACACACACACACGCACACACACACACACACACACACACACACACACACACACACACACACAGGCATTTCCCTGTACATTTTCAAGAGGAATGTTTTCACATCATTAATGCCCGACCTCTCCGAGTGTTTTAACCCAGTTTTAACTTCATACATTATGCATAACGTTTACACGTATATATTCTAATGATGCACTTTTGTGTTACATGGAAATTCTTTCAGAAAAGATTTTCAATGCACTCTTGAACATTTAGTGCACGTTATACATTTTTTTAGGCAATAATTGTTTTTAGAAAATAGTTTAATTTCAAACTGTTTCCCCCTTTTTTTTTATTTAATATCATGCGCCAAGCGTATAAACACAGACATATTCAAGTTCAAAATTTTCTACTTAGATATGTACGTATGTATGATCATAAAATCTTCAGATTCTTGTGATACTGTTCCACCTCTTTTATCAAAACAAAGAATCATGCAGCTATAATATTTTTGGTCATTCTTTGATCGATATACATATATTTTTTTAGATTTATTCTTGTGGCTGCTTTGAGATATTTTGAAAGTTGTCTTACAATTATCAGAAACGTATGTTATTTTTTTAATTATTGCACTTTAATTGACGAAATTTACATTGGGCGAATTTGCATACAGAATTGCAGTTTTAATGTATGGAAGTATTCTACAACCAAGTTGTGGCAGTTTAAATAATACTTATAAATATATAAATGGTAAAACTTATCCAAAAAGGACAATTCGCCTCAGTCCCCATCCACGAGTGAATTATAAAAATTGTAAAAATTCGCTTTACATTATTAACAATTAACTGTTTTGTGGTCTAGGCGTTAACTGTGTAAAAATAGCAGTGGTTAAACAAAGGTAAAACCATTTACTGTAACAAATTCCACACTTTTTCTATACTTCCATTGACAAACTACAAATATCTTTGACCTACATTTCTCTAATTCCTAATTGCTGAATAGATTCACGTGCTTCGATTCAATTCAGCTCTGAGCTTTTTTTTCTGCGTGCGTTGAGGCACTGTGTGGAGTTTTCCCCAGGGGGGAGAAAAGCACGCAGGGTGAGGAGGAAGGGCACGTCAGGGGATGATTAATGGCCGGCGTTCTGTTCCGGGGGTGCAGTGTGGGATTTCCTCGAACCGTGTAAACCTTATCCCACGAATTTATTTGTCTAATCTCGCGGACACCTCAGACACGACTTCTGCAGAGAGGCAGAGAGAGAGAGAGAGCGAAGAGAAAGCGTGAATGAGAGAGAAAGAGAGAGGAAAGAAAGGCCGAACTGACGGTTTTGATTGATAAGGAAACAAATGGCCAACATAATCGACCACTACGTGTTTTTTGAGCAACGTAGAGAGAAGTATGAATAAATGAATCTTATCAAGAACAAATAATAAATGTATGTTTGATATGCTATTTTATTCATGTTTATTGTAACATTATTAGAAAATGATATAATGTATAAATTATTACTTAAAGCATATACAGAGAGTTTTATGTAACACCGAACATTTTAAATATACATTTTCGTATGTTCGATTTGTCAAGCCCATTCAGTTTTAAGGTTATGTGTAAAATGGGTTAGCTATATGACCATTACAAATTATAGCCAATCAATCGCAGTTAATGCCTAAACTTATTTCAGTACAAATTGTCCCAATTACAGCGTATGTGCCTTAAATCTTTAGATAATCGCCGTTTTTTTTCAAGAGTTTAATTCGAAACCTTAAACGAGTGTTTTCCACTCCCAGACTAAGCATGAAGTAAAATTTAGAGTTTAGAAAATCCTGAAAATTTGATTTGGTCGTGTAGCGCGAAGCGCTACGCGACCAAACCAAATTTTCAGGCTTTTCTAAACTCTAAATTTTACTTCATGCGCCACCGGTATAAAACACTGACATATTGCAAAGTTTAAAATATATTTCGAGCTTTAGTGTTTCAGTGTTTTACACCGGTGGCGCATGAAGTAAAATTTCAAGTTTAGAAAAGCCTGAAAATTTAGTTTGGTCGCTCCGCGCTTCGCGCTACGCGACCAAACTAAATTTTCAGGCTTTTCTAAACTCGAAATTTTACTTCATGCTTAACCTGGGAGTGGAAAACACTCGTTTAAAGCTTCAAATTAATTTTTTTTAATAAACCGAGTATCGGAAAATGTTCAAAGCATGTATAGTTCTCTATATGAAAATTAACATTGATAATGTTTGGTGTTACATAAAACTCTCTGTAGATTGCAATTGTGGATCTAACAAAATGGAGCAGAAATATTGAAGCTCTTAATCAATTTTACGTGTTTTCTTTTATCCCCTTATAACGGGTGAGCTTGAAGTAAAACGTAGTAACAAAACAAATGCAATACATAATAAACTTAGTCAAAAAATACATATTTGAAGACAAAGACAAAGATATTTTTGGAAGATTGAAACAGGTCCATCTTCTCTGGATTATGATTGTGGATCTAACAAGATGGAGCAGAAATATTAAAGCTCTTAATCAATTTTTACATTTCTACTCTTATCCTCTTATAACGGCTAGGTTTGAAGTAAAACATAGTAACAACACAAATGCAATACATAATAACTTAGTCAAAAAATACATATTTGAAGACAAAGACAAAGAAATATTGGAAGATTGAATAATCTTCTATTATTCTCAACTTTAAACGAACCCCAGTAGAAATGTATCTTGTAGCAATATTGTGTCAATATTTATATCTTGTATATACATTTAATCTGTTATTCGAAGTGCATACAATATAGACACAATATTGCATGCGAATAATGGTACAATTATAATACTTAATCTAGACACAATAACGTCGATATCCAGAATGAAAATAATTAATATTCAAGCTGCGTACAATATAGTCTCAACATATATTGCAAAATATTGACACATTATTTATAATAAATATAGACACAATATTGTTTACGCCCTGAATAACATTATTAGCTTAATAACTCGTTGATTCCTAAGACCCTACACGGGCGCCAAGTCTAACAAACGCCTGATTTTTGATCGCAAGTGTGATTATTTTGACAATGTAATTGTAATTGTAATCGGTATTTGTCTTGTGTATCGGATGAAACACGTTTGAGTTTTATATGTGATTAATTGGATAGCTTGCTTATTTCTGTGGTGAGTACTTATAATATATAAATATAAGTGGGTGCTTGTATGTAATTAGTGTTATTAGTTAGAGTAATACGATAAAGGTGTAAAATAGTGATGACGGCCAACCATAACCTCAAAGTTAAATCATTTTGCAGATAAGACTCTTTGTTGCAATTTAAAATCATCAAAATGGAAATGTGTAAACAATTTGTGAATAAAATTGATGTATTTTTAAGAAGTGCTAATCGCTGATTAAGATTTATCATTATGGTGTAGTGGCCACAAGTATTTAGTTTAAAGTTGAAATACAAGATTGTAACAATCTAGAAATTCATTATCAAGTCAAGATTGTATTAACTTGACACAATCTAGAAATTCATCATTGAATCAAGATTGTATCGACAATATTGTGTCGCGTTGATGCAATATGACAAAATAATGTATCAACTTGACATATTATTAAAATTTATCATAGAGTCAAGATTGTGTCGACACTATTGTACCAACTTGACATAATATTGTATCAATGTGACACAATAATGTGTCAATCTTGTATAATTAATTATTTTCAAGTTGTATTTTAATATTGTGTCAACCTAGTACCGTGTGCACATCCCAATATTGCTATAAGATTGTAGAATTTAAATTCAATATTGTGTCAACATTGCTACAAGATGTAATTTTTACTAGGAAACCTTACCCAAGCGCATTTTCAGACAGACTTGTATTATTTCATCTATAACTGTAATAAAATGATAAAATATTGTATCAACTTGACACAATCTTAAAATTCATTATAGAGTCAAGGATGTGTCGACAATATTGTATCAACTTGACACAATATTGTATCAACGTGACATAATAATGTGTCAATATTTTATAATTATTTATGTTCAAGTTGTATTTTAATGGTTACCGTACACTTTCCCGAATATATTTTCCCGAATGACCTTTTTCCCGAACGCCATATTTCCTGAAAATAGAAATCCCGAATCCCATTTCCCGAATTCAATTTCCCGAAAGGTATTGTTCCTGAATAAAATATAAACTATTTAGAACAGAATATCATCGTACGGTTTACACTTATAGCAGTCCACTTTCGAGGATAATGCGTTTTGCAAATTTGTTACAGCGTTTTGAAAATTTTGATTTATTTGCTGATTCTATAAATACTTTTAAACGTAATTTGCTGCGTACCAATTTAGAAAGTACTTTTGAAAACTCCATCACCTTAATATTTTTTTGTTCCTCATTAATGTGCATAATGTACCTATTTTTAGGTAAATAGATTTTAGGTATTAGATATAAGTTATATTTTGTAATCATTGTATAATATTGGAGATTTTCCGTTTTCGAAAGGAATAAATACAATAAATACAATTTTGAAACCTAAACAAATTAAGTGTTTTATTAAAGTGATATTATGGAGTTTTAATAACTAACAGCCTCAACTAAACAGTAAATATAAGCTAAATTCTGACTTCAGTTTCTGGAAGTATTCACCTAAACTAGAAAAACCCTATTTGGGTTTTGATAGTTTAGTTCGGGAAAAACATCATTCGGGAAAGTTGATTCAGGAAAGTAGTATTCGGGAAAGTGTTTTCGGGAAATGTATTATTCAGGAAAAACGTAATTCGGGAAAAATATATTCGGGAAAATGTATTCGGGAAAATGGGCGGATACGTATTTTAATATTGTGTTAACCTAGTGTCATGTTCACATCCCAATATTGCTACAAGATTGTAGATTTTAAATTCAATATTGTGTCAACATTGCTACAACTTGTAATTTTTTCTAGGGAACCTTACCCAAGCGCTTTTGCAGACAGATATTTATTATTTCGTCTATAAATATGATAAAATTACACAATATTGTATCAACTTGACACAATCTTGAAATTCATAATAAAGTTAAGATTTTGTCGACAATATTGTATCAATTTAACACAAAATTGTATCAACGTGACATAATAATCTGTCAGTCTTGTATAATTATTTATTTTTAAGTTGTATTTCAACATTGTGTCAACCTAGGGTCGTGTTCACATCCCAATATTGCTACAAGATTGTAGAATTGAAATTCAATATTGTGTCAACATTGCTACAAGATGAAATTTCTACTAGGGAACCTTACCCAAGCGCTTCTGCAAACAGATTTGTATTATTTTGTCTATAATATTATCTATAACTTCAGTTTTGGGTTTTTAGTCCAATTAACAAGTAAATTCGTTCACTCACATGTTATTTTAGATTCCATAGTTTTACAAAAAAAAAAATACTGGTAACGCAATTGACAATGAAAACTAACCTGACAGCAATTGTCAAACTAAAAATAATTAATGGATTCGATAGCTAACGCCATCTAATGCTCCATAGTGGTATCGACAATGACACGAATGCACAAGTGCATATACAGGCCACTGTTTCGTCCACGAATGAGCTAAACATTGTTTGTGAAACCAGAAAACAAGTATCAAAATTGAATTTGTGTTCAGTATTTCGGCACCAGATACCCACAGACGCGTTTCGGACCTTGAGGATCTTGAAGTCCGAAACGCGTCTGTGGGTATCTAATGCCGGAATACTGAACACAAATTCAATTTTAAAACTAATCGTCAATTATTTCTGAGCTAGGTAAGTTATACTTTAAGCCCACCCGTTATATTTTTATTTTGCGTATTAACACATTAACTATCGCGGATATCCCCATTTAATATAATTGATTCACACAACAGTCAACATGTTAACAATTTGTTTATTGATAGGATACTGTAATATTATTCAACGAATAATTTCTACTAAAATATCTGCACAGTAGACAGATCAACACCATCGCCAACAAAACGCAATATTTGAAAATACAAAGCAAGTATAAAATCACAATCACAAACAAACTTCCAATTAATTAGCATCTACATCCAATACTTGCGACAATACTAATCCATTTCCATGGATTTTTTTTTGTATCAAAGCACACACCGTAACTAAAATCTCGGGCGTCCATTTGGTTATTAGTTCGGAAATCGCTAATGAAAGCAAATTCCGATCGGATCCGCATCGGAATATTAATTTTGATAAGTGCGCTGGCGTATATAATCCCCTAGTTATATTTTTGTGTATCCAGTGTATTCGTAACGAAGGTTTTCATTTGTCTGTTTTTGTTTTTTGTTATTTTCAAAAGCTTGCGCAAAAAATTAACTATTATAGCAGGCACGAAAGCCGAACAAAGCCGTTGTTGAAAAGTTGATAGAAAGCTTCATTTATTTTAGTGACGAAAAATTCTTAAAAAGGATTTTCAGGCTATTGATTAAAATTTTAAAAACTCAATGATTATAGATTTACAGCATACAAGTAGATATAAGCTTCTATTAAAGCGTATTTAAAACTTAAAAATTGTACTATGTAAAATTCTACATTAGAATATGTATACTTAAATAATTAATTTCCTGTATATACAGAGATCTATTTTATTCTTCTGTAATTTTATAAACTTAAAAATACATCACCTTATAATAAAATATTATGTTATTGTTTATTAAGTACTTGAGAATTTTTCTTTAAAATATACATAACTCGCTGTATACATTGTAAAACTTGTAGCATTTATTGCTTTTTAAAAAGGTTAAAGTTGAATTGTATTACATACTGTGAATTTTTCTTTTAAATATACATTATGTTTTCGCTGTACATTTTTAGGCATTCGTCGATTTTATATAAAAACGTGCAATATGAATTTTAGAACGAATATTTCCACTCCCAGACTAAGCATGAAGTAAAATTTCGAGTTTAGAAAAGCCCCGCGTAGAAAATTTGTCGAGGGTCGCGCAGCGACCCGAGACAAATTTTCGCGGGGCTTTTCTAAACTCGAAATTTTACTTCATGCGCCACGCGTATAAACCACTGATTTACAGTAAAGTTATAAATATATAACGCTTAGATGTGATGGTGATCATTACCATCACATCTAAAAGTAGTTTATACGCGTGGCGCATGAATTAAAATTTCGAGTTTAGAAAAGCCCCGCGAAAATTTTACTTCATGCTTAGTCTGGGAGTGGAAGACACTCGTTAGTTTAAAAAACATCCCTACTGTTAAAATGTGTATCGTTTCTAAACTCGATTTTTTTTCTGGGAATGGAGACTCGTTAGTTTAAACCAATATGCAACATGCAAGATGAATTTTAGAACGACTATTTCTACTCCCAGACTAAGCATGAAGTAAAATTTTGAGTTTAGAAAAGCCCCGCGTAGAAAATTTGTCGAGTGTCGCGCAGCGACCCGAGACAAATTTTCACGGGGCTTTTCTAAACTCAAAATTTTACTTCATGCGCCACGCGTATAAACCACTGATTTACAGTAAAGTTATAAATATATAACGCTTAAATGTGATGGTGATCATTACCATCCCATCTAAAAGTATGGTGATCATCACCATCACATCTAAGCGTTACATATTTTTAACTGTACTGTAAATCAGTCGCTTATACGCGTGGTGCATGAAGTAAAATTTCGAGTTTAGAAAAGCCCCGCGAAAATTTGTCTCGGGTCGCTGCGCGACCCTCGACAAATTTTCTACGCAGGGCTTTTCTAAACTCGAAATTTTACTTCATGCTTAGTCTGGGAGTGGAAGACACTCGTTAGTTTAAAAAACATCCCTACTGTCAAAATGTGTATCGTTTCTAAACTCGATTTTTTTTTCTGGGAATGGAGACTCGTGTTAGTTTAAACCAATATGCAATATGCAAGATGAATTTTAGAACGACTATTTCCACTCCCAGACTAAGCATGAAGTAAAATTTTGAGTTTATAAAAGCCCCGCGTAGAAAATTTGTCGAGGGTCGCGCAGCGACCCGAGACAAATTTTCACGGGGCTTTTCTAAACTCGAAATTTTACTTCATGCGCCACGCGTACAAAACACTGAAATATTGTGAAGTTAGAAATACACTTAAAAATACTTTTTTAAAATTAGTAATAATTGAAATATTTAAATAACAAATATTTACATTTTTCTGCATACATTTTCAAGTCAAGTCAAATAATATAAAATATCATATTTACTTATTTAGTAATTTAGTTGACAAAAAAATATTAATGTTGCGCTAAATGGGTTAATCTAGAAGTGAAAACACTCCTTAGAAGTTTCAAATTGAACACTTTTATAAAAACAACGGATATATAAATATTTACAAGATAATCATCAGGATATGTATACTTAAAAGAAAAATTCCTTGTATATGATTAAGGGAAAAATCTGCTACAATTAAATTTACACCTTATTTCTCTCGCGTTACACACACCATATCAGGCACTCACCCTCTTTCCTCTGACGAATACTAAACAGCCTCAGCAACACACCCTCGAATCCATCACGGTCGGCCCTTCGGCCCCAAATTGAATTAGCAAGAAGCAACCCCCGCACTGTCATATATCGCATGCCAATTTCCTCCCCCGCAGCCCACCTGTGATGTATCACTTGTTTCGGCTTCGACCCGGCGCCTCCGCCAGAAATTACGGAATTACCTGCTAATTCCAACTGATACACACAACATTACGACGTGCACACGACCCATCTACAACTTCGCAAATCCTATTCATCACTGCATTACTGATAAACTCGACCCAAACTGGCAAACATCAAAGCGGCAGATATATTTACTCATAACGTTCAGGTTAAATTAGATGCAATTAATGGGATTTGAGTTAGATTTAGAATTCAAATAAATTATATAGTCAGGTTAAACGTAGACGTCATTAAGTAGAATTAATTGTGAATTTATATTCCTTTCAAAATTTTACTTCCTGCGCTAGGCGTGTACACTACCGATTTAATGTAAAGTTAAAAATATACTTTTTTGCAATCACTTAAATTAGTATACCGCTCGTTTAGTTTATCGTGCTCACCTTTGAGATTTCATAAGTTATTAAAGTCAGTGAGTTATTAAAGATACGAAAACGGTTGAATGAGAAAAACTTTTATATTTATAACACAAAATAAAAACTTCGTTAACAAATTTTATCCAGCGCAATTTTTTTAAATATGGCGAATAAAGTGAAAATTGACCAAATGTTCTTTTTGCTGTAACTTTTCTAATTAGAAGGAGCTAAAATTTCAAATGTACTCCAAATAAAATGCAAGAAACACAACAAAATTGACAGATCTTATACAGGGCCCCCCATTTCAAGATACGATTTCAAGGTTTAAGTTTTATTATGTTAGTCATGTTGGATTTTTACACCATTGAATAGAGAAGACAATTTGAGTTAAAATTTCTTCGTATTTGTAAAGACTCAAAATTGATTTCATATTATTTCAGTGCACTTGTAATTATAGAACATTGATTTAATCTTTTAGCTTGTATAATGTTTTTCTCTGTTGGGAAAATGTTGTAATTTTCTTAAAAATGTGATGCCTCAATAAAGTTTAATGATGTTATAAACGAATTATTCGATGTTCCTATTTTTTAGAGTTTAAGTCAACTTTGAACTGTTGTCGTTTTTTGTTGTTATCTTTTATCTCCCCATTCCTGTAATTTTCATAAAAATCCACGTTTCAAAATAATTTAATGATTTTATAAACGAACAATTCAATGTTCCTGTTTTTTCATGGTTTAATCGACTTTGAAACAGTGATGAGAGCTACTTTTGATTAATAATAATAATAATAATAATAATAATAAGTATTTATTGCCCAACAGGAAATTTCCCAATTACAAGACAATGATAATACAATAAACAATGTATGTATGTACATAAATAAATTTAAATCTAAACAATATGAAGACGCTCGTGAGTGTGACAGCTATTTGACAGATTGTTCATCAACGATTTAACAGAGTCGTGCAGAATATCACAACAGGGTGGTAATTAAACAGCGTTTGGGAAAAAGCTTAAATTATTCTTTCACTAAACCAAATGAACAAACAGAAAATTGAAATAAATTGAATTAATTACAGGGAATGAATATAAATTGAAAGAATCTTAGGCGATCTTAAAGAAAAAGTCATAAGCCATCCATAGTCGTGTTTCGAGATTTATCCGCCATCAGTATAGCTATGCTTTAGATTTTCAACACGAAAAACTTATTAAAATAAACAGAAAATTTACATGAATGTTAAAGTGTCACGTTAAAACAGGTACACAACCAGTGGTAATTTCCAACGTAAATTAGCACTAATATTAATATGTAGAAGGATTTTTTTTAATATTTTTGCTTTCAAACCAATGTATATGAAAGAGATTTAATACGTACGTCCAGAAATACTACTAAATATTAATAATTTAAAAAAAGGTATGCTCACTAAGTTAAATCTAACTGATTTTAGTTGCAGACATATTAGCGCCATCTCGTCAAATACCTAACCCGGTTTTGAAGTTAAAGTCAATAACGAGAGTTCACGCTGTCCCACTAGAAACACTGTACACTGTTCTAACACCGCGCTAACATCTATTTACAATGCTAATATTTGTGTCGTATTCCAGACGAGACGCTGAAAAAAGCTCTGGATTAATTGTGTCTCACAACTTAAAATTCAACAGCAGAGTTGTTTTCAGATTTCACAAACTTCTTGTTCATAAAAGGTATTTTTTATAGGCTGAAAGACTCGTCTGTATTTGCTATTTATATTTTTATAAAGTTTAGTACTTCCAACATTTTTTTTAATTTAAATATAAAAATATTATATGATTCATATTAAAGTTTATTATATTTCCACGAAATGAAATGTTGTTTGAAATACTAAATTCCACTGAATATTAATTTAAATAATATACTCGGAATTTGATCATTAAAATCTTTCAGACATCAAACGTGAAAATTCTCAGACGATAAACATTAAATTAAGTTCACTTCTCTATTAATTCTTGTCGTAACTATCGTTATTACAAACTAAAGTCGCGTTCACACTGATTAGAACGAGTGTTTCCACTCCCAGACTAAGCATGAAGTAAAATGTCGAGTTTAGAAAAGCCCCGCCAAGAAAATTTGTCGAGGGTCGCGCAGCGACCCGAGACAAATTTTCACGGGGCTTTTCTAAACTTGAAATTTTACTTCATGCGCCACGCGTATAAAACACTGCAATATTGTGAAGTTACAAATACATTGAAAAATACTTTTTTAAAACTAGTAATAATCAAAATATTTAAATAACACAATATTTAAACTATTCTTCATACTTTTTCAAGTGAAGTCAAAAAATTATATATATTTCATTTACTTATTTAGTATTTTCATGGACAAACAATTATTAATGTTGCGTGTATGGATCAATGGTGCTAAATGGGTTAATTTAAATAATATACTGGGAATTTTATCATTAAAATCTCTCATACATCAAACGTGAAAATTCTCAGACGGCAAACATTAAATTAAGTTCACTTCTCTATAAATTCTTGTCGGAACTATCGTTATTACAAACTAAAGTCGCGTTCACACTGATCAAACTGGACGTATACAAACGTCACGATCACGATTTTAGTGTAGATGGAAAGCAAAAACAAAAGATCTTTGCGTTCCAAGAGAGTATACATTGTTTAGCGTAGCTAAATTTTCGTAGGCATGATTCTTTTAAAGAAGGGACACAAAACAAAAAAATCTAAACTTTAAAAAGTTAAAAACTAAACGTTAAATGTTTTCACGTGTGACACACAATGATAAATATTATGATAAATCAAAACCAAGAGGAGCCAATGCTTATGGGAGAACTGGAAAACGAGTAGAAAAGGAGATACTATGGATGTGGGGTAATTACTGGTCTCGCTTCTGGATGCAGCATCCAAACCCGGTTACCAAATTTTATATAGAGACCTGCTAATTGGATATAATATGAACTGTATCAAAACGTTTATTAAATATTGCGTTAAAATAAGTTCAATAAAAATTGTCTAAAAATATCAAAGCTGTCACAAAAATACAAAATTTAAAACATGTATAATTGTCAATAAATTACCAACATTCATTTATAATTTAAAATTGGTGAATATCCGAGCTGTGCGTGATTTGAATATTTCAGGATTCGAATCCTGGCTTCGAATCCTTTTAGAGGATTCACAAGAGGTATTCGAATATCTCAGTGAAAATGGATTTGTGATCCGGATTATTTAAATTTTCTTATGAGGATTCGTATGCGAATCTAAATGTAGGTGATTCGAATCCTAATAAAAGATTATTGCCCACTAGCACCGGACTCTGATTAACTTTTCGATTAACTAACCACGATTAAATCGACCGATTTCTGTTGCACCGTGGGCTGATTTACTAATCAGCCATCATAGAGAAATAATGAAGATAGCACGCATTTTTCAGAGGAATTCTAGGAAATTTACTTTATTTTTTGGTATTTTTTTCGTCGTACTATTGTGAACGGCGGTAACTAATGCGCGTTCTTTATAAATGATATATAGTGGAATTTTTCAAATTAGGCACTCTCATGGGCAGAACGAGCGCCGTTCGTGTATTTCCGCTGCTCAAAAAATAAGAAAGTGGAACCTGACTACGTTGGGCGCACATTTATTTGAAAGAAAGGAACTCGCGCGCACATGCCGGGTGGTGTATAGGACGAGGACCCTTCGGGATTTCAATGGTCTTATCTCTGAGCCAGCGCTCAATGGTACACTTACGGCCCAACGTTTTAGGACTGCCTTGCCTACGTTCGGGAAATTCTGTTCTTCCGCGCAAGTGCCTAATTTGGGTAATACCTCTATACCATATATTTCTATATTTAAAGTGATTGTATGTATGTATTGTATTTATCACACATTTGCTTGTTAAAAGAGCACAATAGGTGTTCAAAGAGTTGAAATAAATAAATGAAAATTACAAAAATCAAACACTAATAAATAATTTCACGGAAATAAACGTCGTGACGTTATTGCGCTAACTTTACAACGAATGCGCGGAATGTTAATCGGTCGAAATTGGGTGATTAAATATTTGAGGTTATTAGGGGACGGTGCAAGACAATTTCCGACTTAATCGTGATTACCTTTTTAGCCATGATTAAGTGCCTATGCTGCAAGTGGGCATTAGTCTTTATAAGACTAATTTGTTGTAGATTGCGTAATGAATCTCGGCACTTTTAATGTTTTTTCTTATACAAGGATTTAAATCGTCAAAAATAATTCTTATTCATTGTGAGCATTCCCATGAAAATGTGTTTTTTGTGTTCTTAACCTTTACATTATATCAGTGCTTCATACGCGTGGCGCGTATAACGTACACTCGTTAGACAACAAATTGAACTCATTGATAAAAACAAAAAATTTATCAAAAAAATTAACATTTGATAATTAGAAGTGATTCATTGTCGAATAATAACAATAATAAGGTTGTGCTTGATATTATTTGAAGTAAAAGTGATACATATAATTTTAATTGGGCTATTTTTAACATCTACTTGCATTTTATTGCCATCTGAATATCAAAAAATGCGTTTGTTTTTTGTCAAATTTTATGAATTATAAAAATTAAAAAAACAATTTTTTTTTTGCAAAACACTTAGTTGTATTTTACTATAATTACAATCTGATCACAAATGGATCAATGAGTAATAGTTAGCTAACTTAATTTACTAAATGTACCTTTAGTAAAAAAACTCATAATATTAAAATTTTGCGTACGATATTTATGACATTTTGTAAGGCTGTTCAAAAAATCGTTATTTCTAAATATGTTAAAATCCCTATGAATAGTTTTTGAATTATTTCTGAATTAAAATATCTCAAGATATCTAAATATCTAAAATGCCTTTTTTAAACAACATTTTATCGATTATTAAATATTAAGAAATCT
This sequence comes from Philonthus cognatus, assembly GCA_932526585.2. Lineage (NCBI taxonomy): Eukaryota > Metazoa > Arthropoda > Insecta > Coleoptera > Staphylinidae > Philonthus > Philonthus cognatus. The sequence goes on along the minus strand of OW052247.1, from coordinate 46,375,341 downwards.
TTGAAATATTGCCCTAGATCATAATGAAATTTTGTGAGGATATTAAGAAAACAGATTATAGCTTATGTAAAGTTATTTCTATCTGAAAGTCTAAAACTATTGACAGGGTGCTTTGTGTTTTTTTTGCAAATTACGAAAGAGCTAGGGTTTCCTTTTCATTATCTCAGAAAATTTCAGGATCTTTTAAAAATGTTCAAAGTTACGAGTGTTTCAATTTTGTTTAATCCGAAACATTTAAAAAAAAAACAATTTATTACCCGACACAAATTCAATTTTTCTGCAACAAATACCTCACATTTCTGATTTCAAAAACGTTTGAATAAAAACTTAATTACATAGTTATTGAGTAATTTACAATTGATGGCCAAAAAGGTGCCTTTTTATCAAACACATTTATTGGATTTTTTAAAACAAATTTATTCATTGATTGTAAACCTGATAATTTTTTTTCAATAATAAATGCTGCAAAGAATATTAAAACATCTCACTTGTTTTATTTTTTGTGTAATTTTTAGCTAATGTTTTTTTTAAACGCCCAATTTATCAAGATATTGGTTTTATAATATTTGTCTTCATTTTAATGATGATAATTTAGCCATTTGTCATGAAATTCAGTAATAAAAATTTACAAATTACATTTGGTTTATTTAAGTGTTTATTGACATTCTAATATTTTTAAAGATTCCATATACAGGGTGTTCCATTAGTAGGTTCTCGAAGGATATCTTGGCTCACGTTAGATATATAAAAAAGGTTTTTCCACTAAAAGTTGGTTGGTTTTAAGATCTGCATAACCTAAAAATATTTTCATATATACAGGGTGCGCTATAAAGACAGTAGCGAGTGCACCTTGAATATTTTGAATATACCACCCCGTATATTATTTGGTCTTTGAATTCCTCATAAAAATTGCGTGTCATTTTAATAACAATATTTGCTCTAAGTCGTATTGTTTCAGAGTTATTTATCATTTATGGACAAAAATTACATTTGCAGTGATTTGGTAGACTAAAAATATCTCTGAAACTTAATAAGATAAAAAGTTGCAGTTTTCGCCATTCTCTTGAAAATAAAAGGCGCCATCAGTTGCACTATAATTGTTGCGTTCGAGTTATTTGGCTATGAAATAAAATTAGTTTAATTTATAAATAACTTTTTTTACATCAATCGGTTCAAAATGAGAGTCTCTTTCGAGTTTGATAATAATTTTGTATCTGTAGTTGTAATATAATTATCTTAAAAACCTTAAAACTATGGATAAAAACTATAAACCTAATAGAAAGAGAATTGATTTTTAAATCGATTGGTGTCAATAAAATTATATGATTTCATAAAAAAAAAAAAAACAGTTATCTTTCATTGAAAATTCATAAATTCGACTACTTTTATTTGGTAACCAAATGAACAACTTTATAGCGCATCCGATAGTGCCTAGTATTCTCAAGAGAGTGGTAAAAACCGCAACGTTAAATCATATTTACTTTTGGAGATATTTTAGGTTTACGAAACTAATACAAACCTGATTTTTATTTATATAAGTCAAATAACTCTGAAACGGTACGATGAACTACGTATCATTTTATTAAAAACATTCGGATTAATGTTTTTAATAAAATGATACGTAGTTTATATGACAAATTAAAAAGAACACATAATATATGGGGTGAGCATTTTAAATAAGCAAGTTGTATGCGTTACTATCTTTATGGTGCACCGTGTAGACATACAAATATTTTTAGGTTATGCAGCTCTTAAAACCAAGCAACTTTGGCAAGGAAACTGTTTTTCTATCTTTAACGTGAGCCTAGAAATTCTCCGAGAACGCACTAATTTGACACCCTGTATATATTTCTAGGTTACATTAGGTTAGTAATGAGTTTTATTACAAACATTTCCACTAACCTAACCTAATCTAGAACAATATGAAGTCTTATAAAATATAATAAGTTGTAAATATATTAATAAAAACAATTTTATTGTGAGATTTTCTATATATATATATTATATTTACCAACATTTTGTATACATGTGCACATTTATCGGATAAAATTTGCCGGTAAATCTGTAAATAATCACGATTTACTAAGCGATTTTAATAAATGTATACAAATATACAAATTTATACAATTTTTACTTTTACCATAAAAATTCTACCAATTCTATTACATTTCAATTTGCGGTCGGTACCTGTATTGGCTACAGCCAATTATTTTATTATAAAACGAGGGTTTCCACTCCCAGGTTAGGCATGAAGTAAAATTTCGAGTTTAGAAAAACCTGAAAATTTGGTTTGGTCGCTCCGCGAAGCGGAGCGACCAAACCAAATCTTCAGGTTTTTCTAAACTCAAAATTTTACTTCATGCGCTAGGCGTACAAATACTGATTTAAGGTGAAGTTCAAAAACACATACACATGGACTTTAATTAAAATAATACGAAATCAGAGATTTAGTCTAAAAACTGGTAGCGATATTCAAAATGTTAATGGTTACACATTTATTTTCAAAGGGTTTGTATCCGTTATTTGAAAAACAGGATTTGTGTCCTTGATTCAAATCATATTTTTCTCTCAGGTCAGGTTAGGTTTTAGTGGCTGCACCGCCTAAGGAGGTGAACACTTAGGCCTGAAAGGCCCATTGTGATACCACGACTTCCATCCTCTTTTTCTCTTACGAATCATTTGAGTATTCGTGATTCGAATCGTAATCGCTCTGGTAAATAAATGCATTATTTATTTGAAAACGCAATATGAAGTTAAAGAATATCATTTATGATAAAATAAACATTTTGCTTACAGAATCAGGGACATTATTTCGATCAATAACATTTAAAATAACATTAACACTAATATTTAAGAATAATGAAGTTGTTTATTATTTTACTTTTATGTAGGATTTTGTGCCAATTGCGAACATCAGAGCTGTACAGTTTCTAATCTGGCGATATTGATGGGGTCATCGAGGTGCTCACCGCCGGAATCGAAAGGGCGTATCCGCTGCCTCAAAAGCTTATTTATTGCACTAAAACATTCATGCCGCCCATCGACCCACCGACCCACATAAAATGTATTTATTTCCTTGCCCGCACATACATCAATCAAAACGCAATTTTCAGAGAGCGCACTAACGCTAATAAAAATTATTTATGATTGGATTGAGCGAATTCTTAAATAAATTAAGAGTACATACAGGGATTTTTTTTCTTTTGAGTATACTTGCCTTATTTCGGAACAGTAATAGACGAATTGCAAATTAAACAACAATATTTTTCACCACTCATACTAAAAAATTAATTATATTTCGCAAAATCTCACCGAATTTTGAAACCGGTAGGCGATTGACCAATAATGGTTCAGCGATCGACAGGTAGATCGCGCCCGATGGGTTGATCGCTACCATCACTACAGTAGATGAAAGATGTAGAAATAAAAACGTTTATTATATCGATTCAATAATCGATTTTTATATTGATGTAATGTTCCATACTACTAATAGCAGTGGTGAAAATAATTGATGTAAAAATCGATCATTCAAATATCTCGGTCTCGATGTAAATAAACAGGAAGCTATCGAACGGTAGTTAATTTTATGTCGCAAATTGAACGAATGTCTCTGTGAGTACGTTAAGTGTGAATATAAGCGTAATTTGTTAAAAGCGCTGTTTTAGTAACACAAAATATCCATTATGCTAAATAAATTTTGCAAATACCCAGTAATTCAATTCGAAATATTCCCACACAAAATTGCAAAACCTGTCTATTCACTTCGCACGTTTAAATTTTCAGCGCGTTCCATCCCCGGCGCCCACTCGATATTTCACATTCGTAATCCGCGACTTACATCCCACCCCATCCCCATAATCCTCCCTCAGCTATAGAATCCACCCCGGAAACTTGTTATTAAATCGAATGCCCCAAATGAAATCCTTACCCTCCTAACTAATACTCAAAATACAACGAGTTTTTCTTTAAAGTATATGTATTCCAGATTCAGCTTATTTTCCTTAAATCTCTAAATATTCGTTGTGTTTTTACAGGAGTTCAATTTGAAGCTTTAAACGAGTCTTTTCCACTCTTAGACTAAGCATGAAGTAAAATTTCGAGTTTAGAAAAGCCCCATGAAAATTTGTCGAGGGTCGCGCATTTTCCAGATTTTTTTAAACTCGAAATTTTACTTCATGCGCCACGCGTATAAAACACTAAAATATTGTGGAATTTATGTATATTTGAACCTCACTTGAAATCAGTGTTGTATACGCGTGGCGCATGAAGTAATATTTCGAGTTTAGAAAAGCCCAGAAAATTTGTCTCGGGTCGCTGCGCGACCCTCGTCAAATTTTCACGGGGCTTTTCTAAACTCGAAATTTTACTTCATGCTTAGTCTGGGAGTGGAAAACACTCGCTTAAAGCTTCAAATTGAACTCTTTAAAAAAAACAACGAGTTTTTAAACATTTAAAGCAAATAAGCTGAAAACTCCCTGTATATATATATATATATATATATATATATATATATATATATGTATAATGAATCAAATTTTAATGCTCTATATATTCTTTTAATATATATATATATATATATATATATATATATATATATATATATATATTTATATTTATATATATAATGAATCAAATTTTAAACCTGCAAATGATACAAAAAATAAATAGGGTGCAAGTTTCCCCATTAAACTTTGTTCGTTAAAATGTTAACGTTAAGCGAGAGAGAGAGAGAGATAGATGAATAATTATTCGCGGCGGTGTGCGCCCTAGTCCGATTGCGAGAGAGGTGGGCGCATGCAAAAACCATTAGCTAAGAGCCTTAAGCTTCTGTTTCCCTTTTGACAAATGAAACCCCCGAAAACCGTCCCTTAACCACCCGAGCCCTATTTAGCCCATTTATCCGCACATCGCCCGAGGCCACATGCAGGTTTCTGCAGAACTTAACGGGGATATCACGCACAGATTTACGCACACTGATAATCGTAACAATAATCAAAGAAAAATTATATAAGGTTTTTAAATTCTGCATATTAGGAATTGTAATGCCGGTAAAAATTATAGAAAAATGCTTTTAAATTTTACTTCATGTTTAATCACTGCTCCCCGTGCAAATACACCGCAGGATATTAAATAGTCTTAATAATTTAAACTTACAGTTACAGTTAACTCTTTTAAAAAGACCCACTCTCATTTTGAAACAATAATAACAAAAAAATTAGCTCGAAAACAATTGTTATAGTAAAGGTAAAATAACGTTATTTAATATTTGTAAGTAAAGGGTGACAAATTACAAGTGTCCTGATTTTAAACTGCATTTATCATAAAACGAAATAACAACATTTTTTTTTTGAACGTTGTAGAGTAAATTCTAAAGTTTAATAACAAGTTAAATGCTTAACCCAAGGCCGTAACCAGGGGGAGGGATATAGGGGTTCAAACCACCCCCCTCCTAAATTTTTAAAGTGTTAAATTTTTGAATGTAAAAGCGTCAGAGTAAACACAATATTTTTACCATTAAAACCAAGCCTTCGAACCGGAACTGAACCGTAAACCGATAACCGTAAATCGATAGACCCCATAGGAAATAATAGGAAGCCCATTATTAGAGTTCGTTCTAATAAAATGCTCTACACAAGCAATCCTTTGTTCAATGGGCCACAGCTGCATTTTCAAAAAAAATTGAATGTTAACTGAAGATTTGACAGTTAAAACTATGGCAACTAAGTCATTATTTCATTTTGTTTTTATTAAGTATAAATAGGGCACTCCTAATTTGTCACCCTGTAAGCTTGTATATATAAAAACCTTTATTTCTCATATTATTTACAAACATCATAAACTATCCATAATCCATGTAAGCTTGTATTAGACGTCACTATTTTCTTGTACAAGAAAATAGTATACTATTTTCTATCATGGTGTACCAAATAGAATATGTTTTATTTCCATTATACAAAACTGTACAAGATTTGCGTTCGGTCATATTTTGTGTATTACACAATGATAGAAAATAGTACACTATTCTCTTGTACAAGAAAACAGTGTCGTCCAATACAAGCTTTACTTGAAATGTCACCACTCAGCGTGACTTAATTTATAAAAACTTGATTTCACGTCAAGCTTGAAAATCAAGTCAAGCCGTGAAACGCAACGCAAAATGTATATCTATGAAACTATTATTAAATCCAACAAGTCCCATGATGAATTAACATCACAGACAATTAAACGCGAAATTCAAGTCCCCAGGTGGGTCAGCATTTAACTCGAGCGATAATGCACTAATAAAATGACACGACCCCGAATTTAATCGTCCAGAGAGACGCAAATGCCGCTCTTCAAATATCAAAATGAATTTCACAAGCGGCAATTAAATTATTCACGTACCTGAGCGCGATTTAAAGGTTATAACGTCTGCCGTACACGCGAATTTGTCTTCGGGGTTTAATTAAATTAATTGGTTGTATATATGCCGAAAAGAATTCCAATGCGAACATCTCATCACGCATCAACATTTGATGGAATCCCGAACGGCACGCGAAATCTTGCCTGCTAACTCAAGAAAATTTATTTCGCTTTCAAGGATAATTAATGTTATTGCTTTAAACACGCGAAATAATATTTTTGTTTAATGGTAAGTAATTAGGGACTGGAAATTAGCAGACTTTTTCGATTATCAGAAATTCGGTAAATTTGTGAATAAAACGAGTTTACCGACAATTTACCAGTAAATTACAATATTGTTGTTTTGGGGGGAATTACTTTTTACGAGGGTTTTCACTCCTCCATTATGGATTAAGTATATTTTGGGCTTAGAAAAGCTTGAACATTTGGATTGGTCGTGAAGACCAGTTCAAATTTTGCAAAGAACAATGGGCAAATTTGAGATAGTATGCCTGAGAGGTGGCGGCAGATAAAAAGTTGATAATAAAATTTGCCATCAAAAATGACTTCGACCATTTCAAGGTCAAGTCGATATTCAGTGAGCATCAGTCTGAAAAACGACAATTGCTGTTTTTTCGTTTTTAGCGTTCTACCCGACACTTGTTGACATTTCAATCACGAACTAAACATTAAATAAAATATTGAGTTTCAGGAACAGTCTCTAAGTTTATTGTTAGTTTTTCACTTTTTGAAGATGTCTTCATCAAATTCGAACGTTTGTTCTCGTTCTAATTGTAACAATCGCGTAAATCGAGGGAAAACTGGATCTCAAGGATGAACATTAGTTGAAGGCGTGCATGCTTGTAACAAATGTGTTTCTAAATCAAGAGATCGAAGCCGTTCAAGTTTGAGGACAAGCAGAGAGACGCTAAGCGCTGATTCAATTGTGATCAATATACCAAAAGCAAGACATTCGAAATTGTTATTGGTTGCATTTTTGAATGTCAAGAAAAACAAGATTGTAAGGGTATCAAGAAAAAGGATTGTTGCTTATTATATATGAGAACAGGAATCTTAGTTGACATTAGATCAAGAGCGTGCGTCAAACATTTTCATGAAAATGGTCAGTTAAACTCCGAAGAACTACCTGATTGGACACCAGCTACAAATTAAGCTCGACTCGACTCTGATCCAATCGTTCAGATACTAGACAGTTTTGTTAAATTGTTAAGATTAAAGGATGGAACCAGTGAAGCCTATTTCAATAATATTCAAGACGATTCTTTGCGATATGAAACTGGTTTTACTCGTGAAAAATTAAACCATTTCAGTGATCGTATTGGTACAACAAAGAAAGAACGTTTTTCATTTGGTTTATTTATGATGCGATTAAGACAAAATATGACGTACGAAGCTCTTGGCATTAAATTCAATCTCGATCGGCGAACGATCAGTAGAAGAATAGAGAAAGTACGAAATCTTTTGTATGAAGAATTTGTAACTTTGCAATTGGGAATGACTGAAGAGAGACGTACGTTGCTAATAGACGATCAATCATCATTTGCAAAAGTATTATTCGAACAAGTAACAACTGATATCAGCTCAAGTTTAATTGTCATATGCTACTCAACTTATTTGAAGTGTGAGAAAAGTTCTAACTATAACTTTCAAATCGATTCCTGGTGTCCATACAAATTATAGCTTTTGTATGGACACTAGGAATCGATTTGAAAGTCATAGTCAAAACTTTTCTCAAATTTCAAATAAGTTAAAAGCTGCGTGAAACCTGTCATGATGGTCACTAGTTCAGGACGTATAGTGTCTGTTGCGATGTCTATTCTGGTAAAAAGTCAGATAGCCAGATATTAGTTGAGTTCCTTCAAACTGAGAAAGCCAAGCAATTCTTCAAACCTGGTGATATATTTGTGTTGTATCGAGGATTTCGAGATACTGAGAAATGGTTGCTAAAAAACCAATTTAAGGTTGAAATGATACCATGTGTTCGTAAACAAAGACTGACTGCATTTGAAAGCAATAGACAACGCTTCATAACAAGCATTCGATTTGTGCTTGAAACAGTTAATGGTCATTTGAAGAGCAAGTTCCATTATTTTCATGACATCATCAGGAATAACAGCATCGAACATGCGTCCCAAGATTTTATGGTTGCCTGCGCAATATTTAATTATACTGGCAATTTAATTAAATCTGATCAAGGACCTCAACTTGAATATGCTAGCACTTTAAACGACAGATTACATATGCCCCACAAGTTAGACGAAGTGATGGAAACAAAGAATATCAATGGCACTACTAAGTCCTGGTTCATAGAGAAATCGATGGGGGAACTAGACATACCATCACTTACGCTAGATCAGCTCAGATAATTTGCACTTGGAGCTTATCAGCTTCGACAAGCTGATAATAGTATTTTCAAACTATTAAACATAATGGTTCATTCAAGTATCGAGTTCTAAAAGACAATATTATTGACTACGATGATTACTTTGATATTAATAACGCTGACTATGTTTGGATAAACTGTCGTTTTTTTCTCAGGACACAAAAAGAACAAAAACTATTATCAAAATGTACTTCTCAATGTGGACGGTTCTGATTGTTGGTTATACATGCGGTTGTTTCGCAGGAACTAGAACTGCTGGTTGCTGCAGTGACATCATGACAGTTATCTGGTATCTTGTACATGGTTGACGATCTGAAGTTTCCTGCAGCAAATCTTGACCAATTTTTCGACAACTTAGCTCCAGTAGATGTTGGTGATGAAGATAATTATTAGGATGCATTTTTAATAGTGCTTATAATGATGATTAAATAAAATTAATAATTGCTAATTTTGTAACTGATGCTCAATGAATTTTGTGTTGACCTTGAAGTGATGGAAGTCATTTTTGATGACAAATGTTACCAACAACTTTTTATTTACCGCCACCAATCAGGCATATTATCTGAAATTTTCCTATTGTTCCGTGGATTTAAAAATAAAATCATGGTTGCATAGACAATGAAAGCAGCCTCAAAATAATGTGTCCCTCGACCCCTCTTGCAGTTTTAATGTTTTGAAGGGATGGCTGTAGGCCCTTGAGGGATGCAGACATAATTTTGAAACTAAGATAAAATGTATTCTCTCTTTAAGTAAAAATCGACTTGTTTCAAAACATTTATAAAACTTGGATCGAATCGGAGATTTTATGGGGTGCAACTTTTGGATGGGGAACCCTGTATAGTGAAATTCAGGAGAGATGTCCTATGACTCATTGATGTAGAATGTGTGGTTCAAATTTTTTAGAGAGTATGTCGAGAGTTGTATCTGCAACGATTTTTCCTAGTTGTGTCAAATTTTGACGTTACATGACAATGACAAAATTTGGTTTGGCCGCTCCGCGCTTCGCGCTACGCGACCAAACCAAATTTTCAGGCTTTTCTAAACTCGAAATTTTACTTTATGCGCCACGCGTATAGGACACTGATTTTAAGCAAAGTTTACTCGTTCGCAATATTTCAGTGCTTTCAATGTTTAATACGCGTGGCGCATGAAGTAAAATTTCGAGTTTAGAAAAGCCTGAAAATTTTGTTTGGCCGCTCCGCGCTTCGCGCTACGAGACCAACCCAAATTTTCGGCTTTTCTAAACTCGAAATTTTACTTCATGCTTAGTCTGGGAGTGGAAACACTCGTTTTAAGCTTCAAATTGAACTCTTTAAAAAAAGAGTATGCATATGTTTGTTTACCTAATAGAACATTCCCCGCATGTATACTTAAAAGAAAATTTCCCCGTATTAACAGATTAATCCGATGACTATTTGCCAAATCTACTGAATGCGCATTCGATTAAACCAACATTTTCTTTGAGTTTACACCAAATCAACATAAATGCATTATTTATTTCTGTAAATACCTGAATACATATCCCAATTACGTGTTGTAGATTTTTAAACATTCGTTGTTTTCTTAAAAGAGGTCAATTTGAAATTTAAACGAGTGTTTTCCACTCCCAGACTAAGCATGAAGTAAAATTTCGAGTTTAGAAAAGTCTGAACATTTGGTATGGTCGCGTAGCGCGAAGCGCGGAGCAACCAAACCAAATTTTCAGGCTTTTCTAAACTCGAAATTTTACCTCGTGCGCCACGCGTATAAGACACTGATTTTAAGCGAAGTTTACTCGTTCAAAATATTTCAGTGCTTTCAGTGTTTAATACGCGTGGCGCATGAAGTAAAATTTCGAGTTTAGAAAAGCCTGAAAATTTGGTTTGGCCGCTCCGCGCTTTGCGCTACGCGACCAAACCAAATTTTCAGGTTTTTCTAAACTCGAAATTTTACTTCATGCTTAGTCTGGGAGTGGAATACACTCGTTTTAAGCTTCAAATGAAACACTTAAAAAAAAGCGTATGCTAATACAAAATTCCCTGGATGTATACTTAAAAGAAACAATCCCTGTATTAACAGATTAATCCGATGACTATTTGCCAAATCAACTGAATTCAACTAACATTTTCGTTTGAGCTTACACAAAATCAACATAAGTGCATTATTTATTTCTGTAAATGCCTAAACTATTTAGTAGATGTGGAAATTGAAATTATACCACTTAAACTCACATTTAAAACAATTGTACACAATAATTAATATAATTTGTGGCTGAGTTTTTGCAGATTTAGTTTTACGAAGACATTGTCAAAATGTGACGTTTAATCTTAAAATTTTAAAGCTGCATACCGGCACATACGTTTTCGCATGTTCCATCTAAATACTATAGCAGACAAATTATGAAGTTTTCTGTCTCCTTTCACACACGTAATCTGATGACATCAAACTATTTTCGTATGCATGCATTGGTGGAAAAAGCACTACAAATCAAGTTAACCATGGGACACCTCTCGTGAATCGTACCTTATATAAATTTCTCTATGAGTTAACCTTATTTCCAATCAATATTAGTAAAATGAATTTCAAACTAAGTAATTTATATTTTTCAGAGTCTATCAATAATGATTTTACATTATAATGTAGACATGTATAGTGTTCAATATTTGAAACTTCAAGATAGAAGGATGAAGCAGAGAGAAGAAAAAAAAAAACGAAGGTGAAACCCGCGTAACATATAATAAACATTTTATATTCAGTAGACGAATCCCGCCTTTGGAAGTATCGCGTTCGCGTTTCTCGTTCCAGGTATAGAAATCCGGCTTATTTATATCTGCAGCGTAATCTCCTCGCAGGAAAGCATGTCCTTAATGCTCCCGGAATATTTTTTCTGCATAAATATTTATAACCTCCTTGACCTCATGGCGGAGAGGAGATCCCGCCCTCAAGGAATGTTTATCCACCGGCGGCGCGGCGTATATTTTCCATGTATAATCCCCGGGATTCTCGAATCTGGATGAAGCTTGAGGAATGTCGTTAAAATTCGAAGCGTGGATGTCGATGTCGACAATCCCGAAAGTCTAGCTGAGACTTTCATTTTTTATCTTCTCTGTTTTCGGGAGAAAGCTCTAATGAGATTTTTTTGCTTTTGCTTTTCCTTTTCCCGTTGGTGGTCGTTCGGGAAAAACCCGCTCACTTTCACGGATGGGCGGGCAATGAGGTCGTTAATTATGGTATGAGATTCGTAAAAATTTTACGGTTTTTGAAAGAATTACAAATTTTATTTACTTTACCTTTACTAAGATTGTGTTTACTTTATTTTATGTAGTCACTTTGTAGTAATATCCTTACCTGAAACAAAAAATAAATAATTTAATATATTCCAAAATTAGTGTACAAAAAAAATTATAAATTTTAAGTATTAAACCCACTGAGCAAAAAACAAACAAATAACGTTTTATCAACATTGTAACAACATTAAATGTTGTTTTAGTGTTGATAAAACATTACTTAAATGTATTTGCTCAGTGGGAAGACTATCTATCACCTTATGGTACATTTTCACTGTTTCTTTTTAAGAGTTCAATTTGAAGCTTTAAATGAGTGTTTTCCACTCCCAGACTAAGCATGAAGTAAAATTTCGAGTTTAGAAAAGCCCTGTGAAAATTTGTCGAGGGTCGCGCAGCGACCCGAGACAAATTTTCTGGGCTTTTCTAAACTCGAAATTTTACTTCATGCGCCACGCGCATAAAACATAAAAATATTGTGAACTTTATGTATATTTAAACCTCACTTGAAATCAGTGTTTAATACGCGTGGCGCATGAAGTAATATTTCGAGTATAGAAAAGCCCAGAAAATTTGTCTAGGTTCAGTTGGTAAATTTAAAATTTTGAGTTTAGAAAAGCCCAGAAAATTTGTCTCAGGTCAATTGATTAAATTTAAGACTATTTCACATTAAATTAGCGTTTTATACGCGTGGCGCATGAAGTAAAATTTCGAGTTTAGAAAAGCCTAATTTGGCTCGGTCGCTCCGCTTCGCTACGCGCCCGAGCCAAATTTTCAGGCTTTTCTAAACTCGAAATTTTACTTCATGCTTAGTCTGGGAGTGGAAAACACTGGCTTAAAGCTTCAAATTACACTCTTTTAAAAATCATAAAAGAAAAATTCCCTGTATATCCCTTGGCTTACAGGGTTTTCATATGCAAATTTAAAATTTATCGCGCGATTTTTTGGGCAGGTATTCTTGTTCTGTATCTTTGGCAGAATATCTCAACTCCAAGGAAGTACACGAATCACTTTCACACTCACTATCTATAATGTTAATAATTATAAGGACAATTTAAAAAAAATCTTATGACGGAATCTCTTGAAATGTGTCGTTTATAAAACTTCAATCGGCTTAGTACGAGTTGTTACCCGGGTACGTAAATAAATGTAACTAACAAATTTTTATATCCTAACAAGAGTAGATATGATGCTTATATATTTAGAATTTAGTGTGCAAATATGATATGAATTTCAAGGTACGAGTCGGAAAACATTTTTTTGGGCACCAGAAATATTCCAGAGCTGAAAGGGTTAATATACCTTCCTTTTGTTGAAAACCCTCAATGAACATGCCAATGCTTAGAGTTTTTGTTGATATTTTAGTATTTTTTAATAATTTTTACTTGTTTTGTAATTTTTGTGATGCAATGTAATTTAAAAAAATTTCATAACATCATATATAGCTAGTCAATTTTTAAAATTTATGGTTTTTTGATGCCATCTATTTTTTTGTATAAATTAATTTTATGTGTTTTGGTTCTCCCGCTAATTTTTAAAATTTTAAAGGCTGTAGCATTATTATTTATTTTATTAAGTTAAACATACTTTTTAAGATGCTCTTTTATATCTATTTTAACATGTTTGTAATGACTTAATGACTCTATGCCTAATGCCTATAATCGTTGTTGTATGTGTGTGGTATTAAAACTTCACTGTAAATCAGTGTATTAAGCGTGGCGCATGAAGTAAAATTTCGAGTTTAGAAAAGCCTAATTTGGATTTTCCGCTCCGCTTCGCTACGCGGCCAATCCAAATTCTTAGGCTTTTCTAAACTTGAAATTTTACTTCATGCTTAGTCTGGGAGTGGAAAACACTCGTTAAAAGCCTTAAATTAACCGCTTTGAAACAACAAATTCCCAAAAATTAAAAAAACGCTGTAACTATTGAGATATGTATACTCAAAAGAAAAATACCCTGTATGTTCTGTTTTAAACATATTTTAAATTGTTAATGTTTCAAACGCTGTTTCAATGGAAATAAGCACGTAAAAAAACTGTTTGTTTTAATTAAAATAAAAAAACCCGATTTTTCTAACAACCCTGCTAATTAGACATGCGTTTAATCGAAAACTCAGTCCGGTTCTTCATTGGATATACTTTAACTCAAAAAATATTGATTGGTATATTTTTTAATTTCTAGATATTCAGAAAGAGCATTGTTTTCTCGACATTAACATTTCATAAAGATCTTAGACAGACATTTAAAGTGATTAATTTGTCATTTTAAAATCCATTGAAATATTTCAAAAAGTTTTGATGTGCTACATTTTTCATGAGATCTTGAAATTTTCTAAGACAGTTTCAAAATATGTAACAATCCCAAAACACAAGTGTTTTGGAATTGTCTAATAGTTTGAAACTGTCTCAGAAAAGTTAAGGATCTCACGAAAAATTTAGAATTATACATATTTTGAAAGAGAATTGTTTTCTTAATACCCTCATGACATTTCATGTGGATCTCAAGAAATATTTTTAAGTTATGATTTTTTTTAATTTGTATAATCCATAAAATTTGATGCAGCAAATGATATTGTCTGATCAACCCACGAATGTTCTGTATTATTATTATTGTTTATTGAATTATACAATTTAGTAGCTACTATTTACTTTGAGGGGAGGGGTCCCTAAAGTAAATAGTAGCCCTTGACAAACTCCCTAAAGCAAATAGTAGCTAGTCTTATATACTTTCTATTTTCTAATAGAAATTTCATTATGACTTGTTGATGTAAGAAAATGTCAATGTTATTAAGTAGGTAATATTATTGAAAGTGATAATAAAATAAGTGAAACTTGGAACTGTGTTAATCAATATCTAGGTAAATCTAACAAAAATATTAATTTTCCTTATAGTGCAACCGATTTTAATAACCATCTCAGTACGTCCATGCAGAAAATAATACATGAAATACCAAACTCTGACGAACCACTATTTAATAATATAACAAGAAATAATTACAGCTTATTTTTGAAACCTGTATGTGAATCGGAAATAATAAATATAATAGGTAATTTGAAAAATAAAAAATCGGTAGGGTACGATAAAATCAAAACCCAAATGATAAAAATGAATGCTCAAATACTTAAACAACCTTTGACCTATCTGATAAATAGATCGTTTGAGCAAGGGATATTTCCAGAGTGCCTCAAAATTGGTGTAATTAAACCAATATTTAAAAAGGGAGATCGGCTTGATATAAATAACTATAGACCGGTAACACTATTAAGCATATTTTCTAAAATTGTTGAAAAAGCTGTTGCATCAAGACTCACTAGTTTTTTCTCAAAACACAGTCTTTTTAATACCACACAGCATGGCTTCTTAAAACAAAAAAATACAAACACCGCAATATTTGATTATGTAAGTAATATTGCGAATGCTTTGGAAAAAGGTGAAAATCCCCTAGGAATTTTCATAGACTTGTCGAAGGCATTCGACACTATGAATCACAATATTTTATATCAAAAATTAGAAATGTATGGTGTAAGAGGTACTGCATTAAATATTCTTGAATCTTACTTGAAATGCAGGCCACAAAAGGTTATTCTAGACACATCAGAGTCTAACATCACGTGTACAAATATCGGTGTTCCTCAGGGAAGTATTTTGGGGCCAATTTTATTCGTTATATATGTCAACGATTTCGAGCAAACCATGAGGCCTTTTCCGTGTTCAATAGCTTCATATGCAGATGACACAAATATTATTATAAACAGAGCTGACAGTGATGTAATACACAATGCAAATGCAGTGTATACCGAAGTACAAAATTGGATGTCACAAAACAAATTAATTATAAATCATAAGAAAACCCATGTGCTTCAGTTTTCTGCGAGAAAATTAAACAACATCTCTAATGAGGTTATTTTAGACGGAATAGTGCTTCAAATAAAAGAAAGTACAAAATTTCTAGGAGTTAAAATTGATGCACAACTAAATTGGCAAACCCACTGCATTCAACTAATTAAATCTCTGAATATAGTATGTTACACTATTCGAATCCTAAAAAATATATTTGATCATAATACATTAATAATGATCTATAGATCAAATTTTGAATCTCTCGTGAGGTACGGTATTATATTCTACGGAACATCTTCCTTTGCTCAAAAGATATTCATAGTACAGAAGAGAATACTTAGAATTATTAATAACTTAAAGCCTACAGATTCATGTAGAGAATACTTTAAACGAGAAAATATACTCACATTCTATAGTATATATATATATGAAATACTAGTTTTTCATTTTAAATATAAATTAAAATTTGATACGTATAAAGTTCAACACAGTTATAACACCAGACGGTTCAATGAATATGAGTATCCATTACATCGGCTAACTCTATACGAAAAAACACCTACATACAATGCAATAAAACTGTACAATACATTACCTACTTACATAAAAAATACAACCTGTTTAAATACGTTTAAAAGGCAATTACGAGAATTCTTGATTAATAAAGAATTATACAAAATGGAAGAATTTTAGTTTCCAACAATTTTTCGCTGCATGATTATTTTGGTTTGTGATTGTTTGTTTGTTTTTGGTTATATTTATTATTTAGTTTACATGTTATTTGTAATTTTAATGTGTTTACTAGTTTATTTGCAATACACTTGTATTATATATGTTTTTTTTTTCTTTCTCTAATCCATATTGTGTATTAAGCGATCGATTTACTTTAGGACGTATTTGATATAGTGATATATGTAACAAATGTATATTAACTAATTTCTTGAATAAATGAATTTGAATTTGAATTTGAATTATTAACTGTTATTTATATCATTATTTAGAAGATACCTAATTTAATAAGTGTAGATACCAGTGGCGGCTCGTCCACAAGAGCTGCAGTGCTATTTGCTGCATCAAATTTTATGGATTATACAAATTAAAAAAAATCATAACTTAAAAATATTTCTTGAGATCTACATGAAATGTCATGAGGGTATTAAGAAAACAATTCTCTTTCAAAATATGTATAAATCTAAATTTTTCGTGAGATCCTTAACTTTTCTGAGACAGTTTCAAAGTATTAGACAATTCCAAAACACTTGTGTTTTGAGATTGTCACATATTTTGAAACTGTCTTAGAAAATTTCAAGATCTCATGAAAAATGTAGCACATCAAAACTTTTTGAAATATTTCAATGGATTTTAAAATGACAAATTAATAACTTTAAATGTCTGTCTAAGATCTTTATGAAATGTTAATGTCGAGAAACCAATGCTCTTTCTGAATATCTAGAAATTAAAAAATATACCAATCAATATTTTTTGAGTTAAAGTATATCCAATGAGGAACCGGACTGAGTTTTCGATTAAACGCATGTCTAATTAGCAGGGTTGTTAGAAAAAACGGGTTTTTTTATTTTAATTAGAACTCACAGTTTTTATTACGTGCTTATTTCCATTGAAACAGCGTTTGAAACATTAACAATTAAAAATATGTTTAAAACAGAACATACAGGGTCTTTTTCTTTTGAGTATACATATCCCAATAGTTACAGCGTTTTTTAAATTTTCAGGAATTTGTTGTTTCAAAGCGGTTAATTTAAGGCTTTTAACGAGTGTTTTCCACTCCCAGACTAAGCATGAAGTAAAATTTCGAGTTTAGAAAAGCCTAAGAATTTGGATTGGCCGCGTAGCGAAGCGGAGCGGCCAATCCAAATTAGGCTTTTCTAAACTCGAAATTTTACTTCATGCGCCACGCTTAAAAACACTGATTTACAGTGAAGTTTTAATACCACACACATACAACAACGATTATAGGCAACCTTATATACGTTAGAGTCATTAAGTTGCATATAATCACTGTTTTAAACAATTTGTTCACCCACAGAACTCGTTACACAACCCTTCCAATGCCCTCCTATACCACAAATACAATATAATCCCTATAGAACGACGAATCATCTGCCTATTCCAAACATTTGCCTTAAACCCTTATATTCACGAACTAATCAACCACCTATGTATCCCGCGAAATCCCAACATCAGCCCTAAATAATACTCACTTACACTGTAAACCTATATTTAGTTTATATATATTTCTCTGTAATTAGGCTATGCTTGTTGAGAGATAAATTATTATTATTATTATTATTATAAATACAAACATCCAATCACAACAACTCATGAATTCATATCATTGCAGAATTTGACTCACGTTTTGTTCACACCTACATATTAGATTGCTAAAGCCGTATATTTTAAACTTTGCGATATTTCAGTGTCTTATACGTGTGGCGCATGAAGTAAAATTTCGAGTTTAGAAAAGCCTAATTTGGATTGGCCGCTCCGCTTCGCTACGCGGCCAATCCAAATTTTTAGGCTTTTTTAAACTCGAAATTTTACTTTATGCTTAGTCTGGGAGTAATCTGGGAGTAGCACCCTGCCGGGGAAGTGGGGTAGTGTGTAGAGATCCTACCTCGCAACCCAGGGGTCGCCTGGGTGGGGTCATTTTAAATTACAAAATGATTCCACCTGGATCTATGGATGTGTGTGAATGAGTTTGTGGCGTCTAAATATAGTAAATTACAAAATACAAAACGTAAAATTATGAAATGGTTTAAAAGCAATACCCAGTAAATGTATAAAACAAAATGTTTACTTTTTATCAACTTCGATCATTATTTTTTGGTTCTGTAGACATTTTTGAAGTGAAGAAGTTTTATATATTTTTTTATTATTTGGTAAATATTTGATTTGTGAGGTGTTCCCCAAGGCTCTCCATTATCTCCGCTCCTATACAATATCTATGTTCATGACATATACAACCCCAACCCACAGTACCTTAATCCCTCAGCATATTTTCTGCTCTTTGCCGATGACACTGCCCTTATAACACACCAACCCACCCTTCCTAAAGCTCTCTCCACTCTCCAATGGCTAATAGATTCGCTATCTCTTTGGTTTGCCAAATGGAGAATATCCATTAATCCCAATAAATCCTATCTATTCATACCCTTCCACAGACCGCTCAATTCCCCATTTAGCATAACCATATCAAACACCGTAATTAGCCCATCCCCTGCGTGTAAATACCTTGGCATCACTTTCGACCCCAAACTATCCTTTAAACTCCATTCCCAAACCATGAAAACAAAAATTCAAAATAGGGCGCGGGATTTCAGATCGTTAACCTTCCAAAATAAAGGGATCACAACAAAAACAGCTGTCCACATCTATAAAATGCCTATTAGAATATGCTTCAATCCTCTTCCTTAACCCTCGTCCCTCAACATTAAATAATATCGAAGTCGCAGAACGATCAGCCCTTAGAATCCTCACAAAAATCCGACACCCCAATAACCCACTTCACAACCCCTCCAATACCTTATTGTATGAAAAAACAGAAATAATCCCTATCCAACAACGACTTACCCAACTATCCCAAAAATTCGCATCTAACCCACACATCCATGACATCCTTAATCACCTCTGTTTAGTACAAAACCCCAATATTTCTCCCAAATTCAACAACCCAGAAACCACCATTTATCAATTCATTTCATCTCGTATGAATCATAACTAACTGACAAGACAAGGACAAGTACAACTCAGGCTGAAAGACCGATGGTCGATAGCCAAGGATCCAAAAAAAATAGTGTAAAAATAAACAAACTGTAATTTTTTAGTGCACAAGAAAGATGTTTATATATATATATATATATATATATATATATATATTTGATTTGTGTTTATTTTACCAATTTTGAAAATTTTTATCAATTTTAATAATTGTCTGTTGCTTTTAAAGCTTTTTTTGTAAAATAGAAATTATTATTTATATTTTAAATTTGTTATTTTTGAAATGTTAGTTTTTATGTTATTTCATTTAGATCTATTATTTGCATACAATTGAAGTTTAATAGATTTTTACAAAACCATAAAGAAATCGGTAAAAATATAATTATTATTTTTAGTTTAAATTGGAAATTTTTATTGATTTTTACGTATTTGCTAATGTTTGTTAATATTGATAATTTCATTTATAGTTTATTAGATTTTGATTTGTTTCACTATTTATTATTAATTTTGACAATTTTTTTAGAATCACTTTTATAATTTCTATAAACAATAAAAAAATTAAAATTTGATAAAGTATTGTTAATATTGACTTCTTTTATCAATGTTGGTCGTTTTTATCGATTTTTGGAAAGGTTTTTTTTTTAATTTTGGTTATAGATTCATAATAAATAATTAATTATAATATTATTATTGACTTAGTCAATTTCGACAATATAAAATAGTTTTGAAAGTTTAAGTTTTTGTTTGATCAATGTTTTCAATATCAATGTTTAAAAAAAGTACAATACCGAAATTTTCTGTCATTTCTAAATAAATAAGTTTTGTCAATGCTAACAAAAATTAACAAACACTAATTGATAAAACAAAATTAGTGTTTTGTTTGATCAATTTTTTCAGTATAAATGTTTAAAAAAAGTTTTTGTTGATTAAGTTAAAGTTTTTGTTTGATCAATTCTTTCAATATCAATGTTTAAAAAAAGTACAATACTAAAAGATTCTGTCATTTTTAAATAAATAAGTTTTGTCAATGCTTGCAAAAATTAACAAACACTGATTGATAAAACAAAATTAGTGTTTGTTAATTTTTGCTAGAATTATCAAAACTTACTGTTGCCATTATTTATTAAATGTTGATATTTTTCATAATTATTCTCGTTACAGTATTTTGTCATTAACATGAATTAAGAATATGAATATAAATTATATAAATTCAGAAAATAACGAATTTTATAAATGTACTCGATTGTTTTCCAAATTTCTATAATTGTTGGTATATTGTATGATTTCTTGTTCTATTTTTTTTTAAGTGTAAGTATGAATGCAATTTCCAATAATTGGTTGTAGAATACTTCCAAATATTATAAGTGCGATTCTTTGCGCAATCTACAACAAATTTGTCTTACACAAACTAAATCAAACATAATACCCCGGCAATTTTTGTTTTACTGTTTCATGATTCTTGTTAATCGTCATCAATTTTGATGTTTTCTATTTTTTTGATCATTTTTATTATGCCAATCATTTTAAAAGCTTTTTGAGAGTTTTGATCAAATAAAAAAATAAACTTGTATTTTCGGAATAAAATCTAAATTTTTAAATTTTCCATGATATTTCCTGACGGACAAAATTCTCTGACTTTTCTGGTTTAAATGATATACAGGGAATTTTTTATTTACGTTGTTTTCAATTTGAAGTCTCGAACAAGTGTTTCCACTCCCAGATTAAGCATGAAGTAAAATTTCGAGTTTAGAAAAGCCTGAAAATTTAGTTTGGTCGCGTAGCGCGTAGCGCTACGCGACCAAACCAAATTTTCAGGCTTTTCTAAACTCGAAATTTTACTTCATGCGCCACGCGTATAAACCACTGATTTAGAGTTAAGTTTAAAAACACACAAATACATCATTAATTAGAGTAAAACGGAATCAGATATTTAGTCTGCTATCAACAATGTTTATTGATAATTAAATAAAAGTCATTTGGTTTGTTTCACTACTATTTTTTATTCTCTCCGACTAGTTTCGACTTATCGTCATTCTCAAGGAGTAATACAGAAAAATATTTTACAAGTTATGTATACATATTTTTTTGAAGGTCAGGTAATAAGGGCTTTCAGAATTGGGGAGTTCCAGTTGTCTTCGTACTCGTTTACGATGTGTTTTCCCTGTTTTATTGCCTTGCTAATTTCCAGGCCTTCTCTAAAATTAAATTCTCGTCCCTTATTACCTGAATATAAAATTTGGAAATCGTCTGAATTGAAAAAATGATTGGATGTGATGCAATGACGGGCAATCCCGTTGTTTGTTTGTTATTTAGAATGGATTTTTTATGTTTATCTAGTCTTTTTTCAAAACTTCTACCCGTTTGTCCAATGTACATTGCACCGCATTCACTACATTTGATTTCATAAATACCGCATTTTTGATTTTTATTAATTAGTGGTTTATTATTTACAAATAATTTTCTTAGGTTGAGTGGATTCGTCATAATAATATTGAATTTTTTTCCCTTTATGCATTTTTTTATTTTTTGTGAGAGGCCGTTGAGAAAAGTTAATTTACTCTAGTTTTTGGTTTCAATGTAACTGTCGTTATAAACATATTTTAATAATTTCTTGTGTTTTTTTCTCTTAATTAATTTGTCTATGATATCAGTACTATAACCATTATTAGTTGCTATTTCTTTTATTATATTTACTTCCTGTTCCTAATCTGTTAATGTAAGCGGTATGTTTATAAGTCTGTGTATAAATGAGTGGAAAGTGCTAAATTTTATGTGATCATGTGTGTTTGAGCAATTTGGTATAATTAAATCAGTGAATGTCTCTTTTCTGTAAATATTATATTTTAAATATGTATTTGTTGTTTTGGATATTGTAAGGTCTAGAAAATTTAAATTATTATTTTTTTCCATTTCTGTGGTAAATTGCATTTTTGGATTTATTGAATTTATGAATTTTGTAAAATGTTCCAACTGTCTTGAAGTGCCCGTCCAAACACAGAACACATTATCGAGCCCAAAACTTTACTTCTTTACTTTCTGATTTTTGTAAGAGATGTTTTTCAAAATGGGACATAAATACTTCAGAAAGTAACGGCGATAGCGGTGAACCCATGGGTAAACCATCTGTTTGTTTATATATTAAATTATTAAATTCACAATAATTTTTAAGTTGTGTTTGAAATGAAAATGAAAATACTTTAAAACAATGCAATAACTTGATTACGGAAAAAGATAGATTTAAATTAGTGAAAATGAATCCAAGAGCACCTATTTTATATGGATTACCAAAACTACACAAAGAGAATGTTCCGATGTAATGCAATACATCCAATCATTTTTTCAATTCAGACTATTTCCAAATTTTATATTCAGATAATAAGGGACGAGAATTGAATTTTAGAGAAGGCCTGGAAATTAGCAATTCAATAAAACAGGGAAAACACATTGTAAACGAATACGAAGGCATCTGGAACTCCCCAATTCTGAAAGCCCTTATTACCTGACCTTCAATAAAATATGTATACAGTTCTATGTAACACCGAACATTTTCCTAACGAGAATTTATCTTTGAAGTATCCATATGCATACGTTGCACATTTTTCTATGCTTGGTTTATTAAAAGAATTTCAGTTGAAGCTTTAACCGAGTGTTTTCCACTCCCAGGCTAAGCATGAAGTAAAATTTCGAGTTTATAAAAGCCTAGAAATTTGGTTTGGTCGCGTAGCGCGCAGCGCGGAGCGGCCAAACCAAATTTTCAGGCTTTTCTAAACTCGAAATTTTACTTCATGCGCCACTGGTACAAAACCCTGACATATTACAAAGTTTAAAACACACCGCTAAACTTTACATTGAATCAGTGTTTTGTACCGGTGGCGCATGAAGTAAAATTTCTAGTTTAGAAAAGCCTGAAAATTTGGTTTGGCCGCTCCGCGCTTCGCGCTACGCGACCAAACCAAATTTTCAGGCTTTTCTAAACTCGAAATTTTACTTCATGCTTAGCCTGGGAGTGGAAAACACTCGCTTAAAGCTTCAGATAGGATTCTTTTAATAAACCGAGCATCGGAAAATAGGCAAAGTATGCATATGGATACTTTAAAGAAAAATTCTCGTTATGAAAATGTTCGGTGTTACATAAAACTCTCTCTATATAACTTGTAAAATATTTTTCTGTATTACTCCTTGAGAATGACGATAAGTCAAAACTAGTCGGAGAGAATAAAAAATAGTAGTGAAACAAACCAAGTGACTTTTATTTAATTATCAATTTTGTAAACATTTTTCATCAAGTGATTAATGAGTACCAAATTGAAGACAACAATGTTTGGTATTAAAAATAAATAATTAGGTTTTGAGTATTTGTGTTTATAAATACTGAGAGCGATATTAAAATGTTAGTAGTTGCAAAAATATAAAAAATCAAATGTATTTTTTAACAATTTGTATTCGTGATTCAAAAAAGACAGAATTCGAATCTTTGATTCGAATAATATTTTTCTATTACGAATCCTTTACTCTAGACGTAATATATAAAATTACGAAAATGTTCGTATTATTTGTAATTATAATTAATTTAATATTATTATTTATTATTATTATTTTTATTTACTCTAGTATTCGTGATTTGAATCATATTTAGTGATTTTGAATCGTGATTCAAATCCTTTTTTGGAGGATTCGTCCCCCAGCTCTGCTTAAAAGCCAAATCCCGTAAGTATATAAAAAACGAAAGAAAACGCAATTCTCTAAATCACTTTTCGGTATTTTATCAACAAAATAAATTCAGTCATAAACAACTTTCCCTAAGAAAATGAATAAATTCATTCAAAATACTGATTAATAAAAAAAGGCGGCATAGCGCTGCGGATACAGATGTGGGTCAGAGAGAGGAGAGGGGTGCCGGAGAAACTCGTTAAAGTTTCTCTCGGTCGGTAATTAAGGATTTTTTTCCTCCCAGACAAATTGAAAGTCGCACTCCTGGTCTTCCGAAAAGGGCTGAAACGGGGACGTCGCCTGAATTTTAAACTTTGTTTCGGTGAGAGAGAGAGAGAGTGTGTGTGCCTTCACGAAAAATTAGGGGAGAAACTTTCACGACTTCATAAGTCCACAAAATTGTTAAATTTCTAAATTGATATAAAAAATATATATTCATCGCGCTAAACGTTAAACGAAAGTTTCGATCATGAGGGGAAATTGTTAAATTGAAGTATAATGACGTTAATTTTTTAATTAAAGTTTTCTCGGCGCGTAATTATAATTCGTTTCGTGATGAGTGAAAATTTAATTAAAATATGCATCAATAAGACAGAAATTAAATTGAATGTCATGGCGAGTTTTATAATAATGGATGGGGTGTTAAATTTTTAATTTTGCTGCCAACACTAGATTTTAAAATTGATAATTTAAATTTAATTTCATGAAATAATATGTAATTAAATATAACAATGACTTCTCAATTTTCCAAACTATTTTATCTATAATTTTTACAGTAATTTTTGTCATAAATTAGAGTTCGGGGGACCAAATAAAACAATGCACACTCATTGGTTGCAAACTCAAGACTGTTTTATTTTCATCTGAACACAGCAACATGCGCGTTAGACGATATCTTTTTTTAAAAGCTATTATAGTTTTTCTCTGATTTGTCAGAACATTTTTATTATTATCGTAAAATCAAACTTAGAATCAAGCAGAGCTTATTACAAAATATAAATGTGTATTAGGTCAGTAGGGGTCATGTGCAAATATTATTTTTGACGAAATTAAATTAAAATATTAATACAAAAATCACCAAAGAAAATAATAAAGAAAAATCAACATCCAGTAAATACGAAAATAACATTAGTCGATCAAATTTTTTTATGTGAAAGAAATAATAAATGCAGCATCGCCTTAAAATGATAAACAAGTACCGGCGCGTGGAGAAATGCTAAGACATACAGAAAGATTCAGTTCAGGGTTTAACGAACGCAAACGCAACAAGTGTGCAAAGTCAGGGAAATGAAGTTGACGTCAGAGGGAAGGGTTTTGTGACCATATATGGTAGTAGATAAAATTTAAGCAACAAAATTTGGGGAGGGGAGAACTTTGAGAGCAACAAAGAAACGATTTTAAAGATCAGTTAGTTTTGGGACAGGGACTAGGACAGTCAGTATTTGAATGTAAATGGGGACAGTTGATAATGATAAGTTTCTGTGGGATGTGAGTTAGTGAAGTAATGTTGATCAAAAGAGTTAAGTATTGAGAATGGAGTTAGAGAATGGAGAATGGAGTTAGTGAATGGAGAATAGAGTTAGGGATAACAACGTTGGAGAGACTATCACGTAAGAGTAAAATTAATTCTACATTAAACCGATTAAGTTGAAATCAAACAAACAAAATCAGCGAAATAATTTAAACATCTGAGAAAGGAGAAAGATGGGGGGGGATGAGAATGAGGGATGTATGGTGGTTGATGTGTAAGGCCGAATTGAGCGAGAAAACGAGGTATGTCCTACTAACTAATCGAAACAGTCGATTGATGTGTTAGGCCAATCCGAGTTAGTATTGCGCTAAGTGTCCTACTAACTAACCACAAGAAAAAAATAACTCGATTATGAGTGGAACGAGGTGAAAGGTCGTTCCGCTCATTAATCGAAAAGGAATGGCGATTGATGTGTAGGGCCGATGTGAGAGATTGTCCCACTAACTAATCGCAAGTGTGTCGAGTGTGTGATGCTAGCTCCGAGATGGTTTTTGTGGGTTTCCCATCTCGTAATGCAAATGCAGGGGCTAGTTAATTTTGCTCCCACATGTAGAGTCATATATTTTTTTTGAGTTTAACTAAATGCACATGACTTCTAAGCATAAACGTTGGGTAATATATTTTGTGAATATAAATAATATAAGACTTACCAATTCATTAGAAATGTCATGAAAGGTCAATAAACTTTGCATACGTTAAGCTCATATCCTGTTTTATTTATTGTCCACACATCTTCCTAGTCAAATTATAAGGGAAGAATGACACAGTTTTTACGATAATGCATATTGACACAAACAACGAACCTGGTAAATAAATAAAAGGGTTACTACATACACAACACAACGTAAACAATAATACAAATTATAAATTTGTATAATACTTAGGGTCGAATCATTACAAATGTAGAGGTCTTCATTCACGCATGTTCTAATCCATAGTATTTATTTGTAAGAAATATTAATATGTATACTCTGTAAATGTTCGTTCGTTCGTATTTGGTTGTTTTTATAAAACTGTTCAATTTGAAACTTCTAACGGGTGCTTCCACTCGTTGATTAAGCATGCAGTTAAATGTCGAGTTTAGAAAAGTCTGAAAATTTGGTTTCGACATCCATTTACAAAACGTTTAATTGTAGACTCAATATTAAAAACTCAAATGTATAACAGCTCAGAAACCCTACTTACTAAACAAGAATTAGAAACACTTATTAACATTTGCCTAAACCAAAATTATTTTAAATTTAATACCATATTATATTTTCAAACAGAAGGCCTACCAATGGGGTCACCACTATCACCGCTTTTTGCTGAGATATATATGAATCATTTTGAAGAATTTATACTAAACGACAACAATAATAAAAATAAAGAAAAAATAATACATTGGTCTAGATACGTGGACGATATTTTTTGCATTTTCAAAGGGACGAATAGACATTTAGATCAATTATTAACATATTTGAATTCAATAGAAAAGTCAATACAATTTACTTTAGAAACCGAAAAAGAAAACGAACTGAATTTCCTAGACTTAACAATAACTCGCCATGAAGGTGGACTTTTATATAACATATATAGGAAAGCAACATACAGCGATGCTATAATACCTAATGATTCAAACCAGTCTTTTCAAATTAAAATGAGTGTTTTTTATAGCTTAGTCAATAGATTATTTAACATACCCCTGTCTCAGATTGATTTCAACAAAGAATTGGAAACGATAAAAACCATACCCAGTAATAATGGTTATAACGAAAATGTAATTGATACAATGGTTAATAAAAAAAAAAACGAAAACGTTCCTTGTTGAAATTAATCTATGCAGGTCTAGATCAATCAAAACCCAAATCTTATGTCGCCCTTAATTATGTAGATTAAAAATCCAGCTCTATTGTTAACATTTTAAACAACCTAGATATAAATACAATTTGCGTTAATAAAATCAATTTAGGCAAACTATTGATGAATAATAAAGACAAAACCGAAAAGTATCGAAGGAGTGGCGTTTATCAAATACAATGTAACGACTGCGAAGCAATATATATTGGCCAAACTGGCAGAAATTTCAACACCCGTCTAAAGGAACATACAAAATCCATATTAGATAATCAGCCAAAGACGGGCTTCGCAAAACACTGCATAGATGAGGGCCACTTTTCGATCCTTCTAAATTCAAACCTTTGAAAATAATCAACAAATGTAAAAAGCTTAATTATTGGGAAACTTTTTACATTAAGAATTCAATAGAAAAAGGATCGCTCGTTACTAATGACAACTTAGAAACGTTTAACACCCCGCTGCTGGATATGTTTGTCTCTTTACGCCCTAACAATTAGGTAATGATTTAATCCCCTTTAGATATAAAACACACATTGCTCCTCTTGTAACATCATTCTTGTAATAAGAAAATGGTCGTCTGACCGAAACTAGTCAGTTTTTCAATAATAAAAACAAATAGTGAATGTCTTTGAACGTATTTTTTAAATTGTAATACTTATTTTTAATACAATTGTGGTATTTTATATTGTAAATGGATACTGATTTAAACTTTGTTTAAAAAAATTTATAAAAACACTTGGTTATTGTTTTTATAAATTTTTTTTAAACAAAGTTTAAATTCAGTATCCATTTACAATATAAAATACCACAATTTTATTAAAAATAAGTATTAGAATTTAAAAAATACGTTCAAAAACATTAATAAAAATAAAATAGAAATGTTGAAATCGATATTGAGTCAACATATTACCAAACTTTCGATGTACATATTTAAACAATAATTTATAGAAAACGTTATTTTTAACTTTTAATTTGAAGCCTCTAACAAGTGTTTTAAATCCCAGACTAAGCATGAAGTAAAATTTCGAGTTTAGAAAAGCCTGAAAATTTGGTTTGGTCGCGAAGCGCGGAGCGACCAAACCAAATTTTCAGGCTTTTCTAAACTCGAAATTTTACTTCATGCGCCAGGCGCATAAAACGCTGATTTACCTTGAAGTTTAAAATACACTGATTTGGCATATCGCTTTAGCAATATATTTTTAAGTTCACTTAAAAATCAGTGTTTTATACGCGTGGCGCATGATGTAAAATTTTCAGGCTTTTCTAAACTCGAAATTTTACTTCATGCTTAATCTGGGGTTGGAAACACTTGTTAAAGGTTTTAAACTGAACGTTTTTCAATAACAACAAGTGCCTGAAAATTTATAGAGTACATATCGGGATACGCATACTTAAAAGAAAAATTCCCTGTATAGTTTTTTTTCAAAATATGTAAGTGCTGAAAACGTGCGAGGCGCATGAAGTTAATATTTCAAACAAATTGATTGTGAGTTACGTGAAGATCAAATTATTTTGACGAATAAAGCATTAATAACATTTCTTCACACTTTTATTTGAATTACCAAATGTACATTTCGGACACAAAGTGACCATTATCAATGGATTAACACTCACAAAAGCTTGAAAATTTGTATTTTCCAGAGCGACTCGCTATGCTCACGACGGCAAATTCAAATTTTTAAGCTTTTCTAAAGTCAAAATATGTATTTCTTGCTTCAACATGGAAAGCAAACACATGTTTTAAAATTCAAATAAATTACTACTATGTAAGACTGAATATTTAAAATAAAGGAAATCAAACTACCTAATGTTATTACATAATACATAAATATTACTGCTTCACTAATCTAGGTAAACCATAGCCAACTCATCTCGATTGTAATTTGCATAATTTTTAAATTAACTGAATTATGAGTATTATTTTTTTTATCAAAAGAATATTTGCTCATTTTATGGAAAACTTAATTAAATTTATCAACATTTTATTACGAGTTACAGTAATAAATCTTGACGAGTACTCACATAGCCAACTCATCTCGATTATAATTTGCATAATTTTTAAATTAACTGAATTATGACTATTATTTTTTTTATCAAAAGAATATTTGCTCATTTTATGGAAAACTTAATTAAATGTATCAACATTTTATTACGAGTTACAGTAATAAATCCTGACGAGTACTCACGAATTTCAAGAATTCAATTATTGTTCTTGTCACGATACAGACCCTCAATTATATTCTCAAAGCTTCGTTTAAACGATGCGCGGAAAAAGTCCTGCTTGGTAAAATTTAATTTTACACCCTTGTTGCATAAATACCTATTAATCCGCGCGAGCTGTAAATTCCTGGAGCGCAATAATAAAATTTTAATTTTATTAGGATATTTTATGTCTGCGGCTTTCCCCTCGGGCGTCGCATGTTCGGAATGAAACCGTTGAATTCACAAGGAAATTATCCTATTCAAATTGTGGCCGCGCGGTGGAAATTGGGGAGAAATTGCCGGAATAACGGGATTATGACGTACGGAAAATAATTCAAGAACGAAATTGATAAAGAGGGGCGGAGGAGGAGGCACTTTTTTTGTTAGAATTTATTCGCACAACTATGGAGTAAATATTACCATTTATTTTTATTAGAAATTACGTACTCAGTAGCAAAACTCAGAAAATGCACATACGAAAATGTTATTGTGTTATAAATGGGAATTAATATTTGGATTGATTGAGTTACTTAAAGATAATTATACTTTGATTAAAAAACTCTTACAACCTTTCTTCAATACTTTATTTTGTAACCAAATGTACATTTCGGACACGAAGTGTCCATTATCAATGGTTTGATACTAATACGAAAAATATACATTTTACACTGATATATATACACTAAAAAATGAGGGAATTAGAGAGTGTCGGTAGGGGGTGTGGTTATGGTGGTAATAAAATAATTTTAGCCGAAAAAAGGTTATCTGTGGGTAAGTAGGTACGTGTTTGATGGGGATTCCAAGGGATTAGGAAAACACCCGAGTTTCAGGTGGACACACTAAATCTAATAAAACATTTTCGAGTGGGAATTAATAGACAGTTAAATATAAATTGCAAAAAACAAGGATTCAAATCATTTTTGCTTAAGGGCATTGGAGCGCAGCAATAAAATCATAATGCCAAAAATCAAACAGTCATAACCTAATGCATACGAAAAAAAAAAACAAGAGATTCGTGATCGTAAATCCTATTTTAAGCCATGAAGCGCAATTTTTTTTATATATTTTGTTTTGGCATTAGCCTGGCTTTGGTTAAGATACCATTAGTCATCAAATATATATTTAAAAACTTACTTATTTTATGGTCATTCATACAATAGGATAAACAGCGTCACAATTTTTCTCGCCTAGGGACTCGTCAAGGCATTTTGAAAAAAGAAACATACACTGCTACACTGAGCCACGGTTAGATGGTTTTTTGACAGAGGAATCATACATTGAATATTCACACACACATACCTTTAACATACATGAATAGATTTAGATCACAATATTTAATTCATTAAGAAAACAAACCACTTTATCAGAGCGCCATTGATGCACACACACAACATTATAAATTGTTTGTTAATTAAATTACTAAATAAGTTAATTTGATATATTATATTATTTGAACTGACTTGAAAGTGCATAAAGAAAAATGTAAATATTTTGTTATTTGAATATTTCGACTATTACTCATTTAAAAAAAGTAATGTGAGTGTATTTCTAACTTCACAATATCTCAGCGTTTTATGCGCGTGGCGCATGAAGTAAAATTTCGAGTTTAGAAAAGCCTAAAAATTTGGTTTGGCCGCTCCGCTTCGCGGAGCGACCAAACCAAATTTTAAGGCTTTTCTAAACTCGAAATTTTACTTCATGCTTAGTCTGGGAGTGGAATCACTCGTTCTAAACTTCATACTGCACGTTTTTATATAAAATCGACGAATGCTTGAACAGTATATACATTATGTATATTTAAAAGAAAAACTCACAGTATGGAATACAATAAGACATTCTTAGAAATCATAAAAAGAAGTGCAGAATTTTACCTAAAATCAACTGTTAGAGTTATCTCTATATTTACTTGGTACTTAATTGGTTAACACAAACTTCGGAATTTTATTAAATTGTGGCGCATCTCGTCGATTATTTTCAGAATTTTATTAAAGGGATTGTGCGTTCAAATGTAAAAATATGAAAAAAAAGTTATAGAGAAATATATATTTAGTAAATTTATGTTGAGGCCGGGTAGATGTTTGTTTTTCGATTTTTTTTGTATTTTTAATTTGTTTATAACAATTATTATAAACAAAAAAAGATCTACCAGGTCTCGACATATTTATTTTAGAGAGTTGTGCTAAGTTTTACTTAATAAAAGTGATTAGCTTTTGAATTATCCCAATAAAATATAAATATGCCCTGTAGCGTGCATATTTGTATTTTATTGGGATAATTCAAAAGCTAATCACTTTTATCTAGTAAAACTTAGCACAACTCTCTAAAATAAATATGTCGAGACCTGGCTTAGTAAACATAAATTTCAGATTTTGTCTATCGACCTAATTTTATTATTATATTTAACATCAAATTACATTTTATTAAATAGTAACTATATTTGATGTTTGAACTACATTTTTCACGCTGATTGCTATGATGTACAGGGTGCAGCATTTTATATGATATATTTAACTTCAGTCGATTGCATTATAAGCTTTCCAAAAATATCTTCAGCGTATTCTATTTAAAAAGTGCATACAAAAGTTTTTACAGCATGTTAATATCTTTTTAAATAAAGAAGTTTTTTCATTCATAAAAATGGTACTTTACCCATTTTTATGAATGAAAAAACTTCTTTATTTAAAAAGATATTAACATGCTGTAAAAACTTTTGTATGCACTTTTTAAATAGAATACGCTCAAGATATTTTAAAAGCATTATAGTGGAAATAAAGATTTAAAAAAAAGCTTATAATGCAATCGACTGAAGTAAAGGCAGACTTTGATTTGTATTAAAAATAGCACAACCTTATATCATACCTCATAGAGGTTAAACTGAAGACTAAATCTGATATTATAACATATTTTACTAAAAAAAGTGTCCTAAGAACGTTTTTACTACATGTCAATATCATTTTAAATAAAAAAGAAATTTCATTATTTCAAAATGACCAAATTTTAAGTTTTCTCGTATAACTCGAAAACTATTAAAGATAGACAAATTTTAATCAGGAACATTTTAATCTCTGAAAAAAAACTCTGGAAGTAAACCAGGTGTTGACTTGGCGGACGCAACATAGGAAATCGCATGTTAATTTTAAAGTGTTCAAATATTAGCTCCCCTATTTATATCCTTTTTTGTAGAGGGCAAAATTCTAAATGTATGAATGTTCTCACTTAACACTTTACGTTTCTCTAAGTTAAAATAATTAAGAAAAAGTAATGTGATTTTGTATAAATAATGACATACCATGGAATTGATACAACAAATACGGATATTCCCTGTTATTTTTTTAATTGAATTTAAAGCTTTAATCAAGTGTTTTCCACTCCCAGACCAAGCATAAAGTAAAATTTCGAGTTTAGAAAAGCCCCGTGAAAATTTGTCGAGGGTCGCGCAGCGACCCGAGACAAATTTTCTGGGCTTTTCTAAACTCGAAATTTTACGTCATGCGCCACGCTTATAAAACACTATAATATTGTCGAGGGTCGCGCAGCGACCCGAGACAAATGTTCTAGGCTTTTCTAAACTCGAAATTTTACTTCACGCGCTACGCGTATAAAACACTATAAAATTGTCAAATTTATGTATATTCGAACTTCACTTAAAATCTGCATTTTATACGCGTGGCGCATGAAGTAAAATTTCAAGTTTAGAAAAGCCCAGAAAATTTGTCTCAGGTCGCTTCGCGACCCTCGACAAATTTTCACGGGGCTTTTCTAAACTCGAAATTTTACTTCATGCTTAGTCTCGGAATGGAAAACACTCGTTTAAAGCTTCAAATTGAACTCTTTTAAAAATCCACGAATGTCAGAAAATTTACAGCTAAAATAATTAAGAAAAAGTAATGTGATTTTATAAAAATAATGACATACCATGGAATTGATACAACAATTGCGGATATTTAATTCAATTTAAAGCTTTCAAGAAGAGTATTCCTTTCCCAGACTAAGCATGAAGTAAAATTTCGAGTTTAGAAAAGCCCCGTGAAAATTTGTCGAGGGTCGCGCAGCGACCCGAGACAAATTTCAAAATAGCACAAGATATTGCTGTTACTTAATTAACGACAAAAAAACATAACGCAAACATCGTGATAACTGTGGTCTGCATAATACCACTTTATTAGGAGGATTTTTTCTTGTATAGTGTAAATCATTTCGAAAACATTTACTTTAATCAAGTGACTGCGATATCTTTTGCCATTTTGATATCCGCAATTGTTGTTTCAATTCCATGGCATGTCATTATTTTTATAAAATCACATTACTTTTTCTTAATCATTTTCACTTAGAGAAACGTAAAGTAGTAAACGTTAACGCGAATGAATTCAAAATTTTTCCTTCTACAAAAAGATAAATACATTTTGTTTCTAAAATAAATAGGGGAGCCAAAATTTGAACATTTCAAAATTTACATGGGATTTCCTATGCTGCGTCCGACAAGTCAACACCCGGTATATTAGTTTTAGACAAATTTTGATGAGGCACATGAAATATGCTCTAAAAAGAAAAACTCTGGAAATATATATTAGTTTTTGTTATTCATTTTTATGGTTGATTTTTACTTAAAGAAACCATCCAAAATGCTGCACCTGTACACTTGTAAGATTTAAAAAACCCCTAGCATATTTAGAGTAAGTTCTGAATGTGTATTTTATTCTTGAATAAGTATAATTTTACAAGAAGCCTATATAATAACGAACTATTAATGAGACGTAATCAAAGCGTCATTCCGATTTCCTACACGACTAATTATGACTGAAATTCCCCTTGGTGGAAACAGCAGACTAAACCAATTCAGGGCGATCGTGAAGGGCAGAAATGATTCTCGACATTTAGCAACATCCAATTAGGGCGGCCCCTAACGCCTGTCAAATGCACTTTGACGGATCCGGGGGTGTGTATACATTCCGCACAGAGGGGGGATGAGAAAATACGCTTTAGAAATTCAATCGACTTAAATGAAATTTTACGGCGCGAACTTTAACCCCTAGGCGTAACCAGAGTTTATCATGGTAGTGGAAGTTGTATGTACAAGCAGCGATTGTTTTAATTTTTCTTTTTTAGATAATTAAAAAAGTTAGGTACTGTATAAAGTATTACATTTTGTAAGAATATTAAGGTTTATTATCATTTAAGACGTTTAGAAGCCAAATCGTTTACGGAAAATTGAAAAAAAATTAATTCAAAGAAAATCAAATTGCCAATTATTATATAAATACATTATTTACTACTGTATAAAGTATTACATTTTGTAAGAATATTAAGGTTTATTATCGTTTAAGACGTTTAAAAGAAAAGATAATGCTAGTAGAAGTACCCGGCATTTACCAGGAATTTATTTACTGTGCTTATTTTAAACAGGAATTTATGATTGCCCGGGGCATTCGCATTTGCTTTCTTGCCTTTGGTAAATTTGCAGGATTCGTTGTTCTTAGAAAAGCAGCACATACATCAGGATTTGCATACTTAAAAGAAACATTTAATGATATACGATATACTAGGAGTGTTTCTTTTAGTTATACATATCCCAATTGTATGCTGCAAATATTCAGATATTCGTTGTTTTTTTTAAGTTTAATTTAAAAAATAAAACGAGTGTTTTCAACTCCCAGGTTAAGCATGAAGTAAAATTTCGAGTTTAGAAAAGCCTGAAAATTTGGTTTGGTCGCGTAGCGCGAAGCGCGGAGCGGCCAAACCAAATTTTCAGGCTTTTCTAAACTCGAAATTTTACTTCATGCACCACGCGTATAAGACACTGATTTCAAGCGGACTTTACTTGTTCACAATATTTCAGTACTATCAGTGTTTAATACGCGTGGCGCATAAAGTAAAATTTCGAGTTTAGAAAAGCCTGAAAATTTAGTTCGGCCGCTCCGCGCTTCGCGCTACGCGACCAAACCAAATTTTCAGGCTTTTCTAAACTCGAAATTTTACTTCATGCTTAATCTAGG
Source organism: Philonthus cognatus (assembly GCA_932526585.2). Classification (NCBI taxonomy): domain Eukaryota; kingdom Metazoa; phylum Arthropoda; class Insecta; order Coleoptera; family Staphylinidae; genus Philonthus; species Philonthus cognatus. The sequence continues at coordinate 46,339,440 of OW052247.1, read as the reverse complement.
AGTGGAAAACACTCGTTTGAAAGTTCAATTTGAAATATTTGTAACGAATATCTGAAGATTTACAGCGTTTACAGTATATTGAGATATGTATACTTAAAAGAAATACTCTCTGTATATTTGAGATAGTAATAAATAATATACCAAATTTTCAGGCTTTTCTAAACTCGAAATTATACCTCATGCTTAATCTGGGAGTGGAAACCACTTGTTTGAAGCTTCAAATTTAACTCTTTTAATAAAAGCGTATGAATATGTATACTTGTAAAATGGAGATTTCCGTACAAATAAATAAAATAAATAAAAATATGTATACTTAATTAAAATAAAAATTCCCTGTATAGGTGATATTTTGTAATAAATAGAGTTAGATCCTTCAATTTCATGTGAATTTTTGAATATTATCAATTAAGAGGCTTAGCGGAAAAGTAGTACAAGTGACATGAGATTGATTTGTGCGAATTGGAGATAAGGTTTAACTTTTATACAAAAATCTTTGGACGTCTAATCAATAACATTGTTTATTATATTGAGAGACATATATTCAACTGCACCAGTTTTTCTATCACTAAATATAAATCTCAATTGTAGATATCTGTACTTATACCAATTTTAGAAATTAGAACTTGTACTACCTTTTAAATGAGCCCCTCAATTATTAATAAAAATAACACACTTGGTAGAAATTTCACTGCAACAATTGTTACGCCACACAGTGGCTTCATCAGGCAGATGAATGATGCTTGATGAAGCCACTGTGTTGCGAAACAATTGTTGCAGTGTAAACTAATAATCAGTGAAATCTTAACTTAATGTGTTGTTTACTGATAGTGTTGATATAGAATTTCACCCAGTAACAGTCTCAGCTATTAAATTAATTAAAATTGCAAGACACTACAAAATATTACACAAACAAAAATCTAACTAATTACTATTACATTTTTATTATAATCAATTTCCTCAAAATTGTTTGTGTAATATACTGTAATATTTAAAGAGCTATAATTTCCATTTTAATAAATTTTTATTGTCAATATGTAATTATAACATTTGCAATCTGTATAAGGTAGTTCGATGTTATTATTATTAGTGTAATATTTGGGGGTTGTTTTACAATAAGCATTCACATGCTGTATATGCATGTGTATGTGTGCATAAGGGTAACGGTGTGTTTTGGGTGAAATGCTCAAGTTGATGCAAGTTTCGAGCATTAGTCGCATATGGTGCATATCCTATTAACATACGTGCCGTTTACCCGGAATGTCGCTCCTAGACACTTTCCCATAACGCATTAGTTTTACCCCCCGAAATGAACAATAAACCGATTTATATTCTCTTCAACTTCATTTCATTTTATTACAGTTAGATAAATGACTGTAGCCAAGGGAATGCATTTGAGATTGGATGAATATGACAAAATAACTAATTTAAAACTTGAAGAAGTGTTTATAATATATTCTGGGAATAATGTGAATCAATTGAATAAAATTATGGGCGTTAAATTTGACCTGTTGCTAAAGTTGCTATGTCAACTATTTATTCATTCTATTAGTTGTAACTACAAAAATTAACGAAACAATGTACAGGAAAAAACTTTACATTTTTGAAATGTCAGATTTACTAATAAATTGATAAAACATTTAAGAGAATAGTATTGGCGGTAGATCACAAATTTTCATCTTTAATTGCCAAATGATTATTACGCATTAATTTTGTTCAACCCGACAATCTGTTGCTTGGTAATTGCCCGACGCCAGGAGGGTAAATACCTAAAGCAACAGACTTGAGGGATCAAGAAAATTTCGTAATTATCATTGCCTGGGGTACATTCGGTCAGATAAGTTCTTGAATAGACACATATAATCTTAGGTATATGCATAAAAATAATTTAGATAAACATCAAAAAATGTGACAGATAAAATGTCATTGATTTCATGGACGTCTAATTTGGTTATACACCGTGTCCAAGATAAGAATGCACAGCATGGAGATCTTAAAAACGGTAAAAGATACAGGGGAGCTTAAATTAGGAAAACGATGCACTATTTAAAGTATGTTTACATGCTGATCAAAGAAATTTATGATTGTATATCGTTTTCGAAATTTTCCAAAAAATGCAATTTTTCGGATTATTGATTTTTCCAATTGTCGTATTTATTTTAAAAGATATTAAAAAAATAATGGCACTTTGTCATTGTCACTTTTTAAGCTATACAAAAAGAGTTCTTCAAATTATTTATCCGATGTTTCATCTCCAAGAAATCATCATCAACTTCATTTTTTTATATAGCCACAAAAGTAGAAACACCTTGTATTCGGTAACATTATTTTATTACAAATTCAACTATATATCACACATTATGTTTCTAAAGCCAAAAAAACAGAGACAAATATTTTTTAATATATTTGTAGGTTTTTTATTTAGTAGGCGTTGGAAAAAGAATTCAAAGATTATTTCAAGTGTTCGAATAAGTTATTTTCTAGACACAAGTATGCTCTTTGTACAGTTAAATTTAAAACTTTGTCTAACATTTCCGAGGAGATTGTGTTAACTGCTGCTATAAACGATGCCAATAATTGTTCTTCATTTTCAAAAGTTAAGTCACACACTTGATTTTTTACATAACCCCACAGGAAAAAGTCTAACGGGCTCAAATTTGGTGATTGAGCTGGCCAAGCTACTTCACTGTGAGTTTTAATCCATTTTTCAGTATAAATACTCCCGTGATAAATGCTCCCGTACATTTCTTGAGTTCTGCGCTGGGGCACTATCTTGCTAAAACCAACAGTTATTAATTATTGCTAGAGGTAATTCATCTAAGACGTCTTCCATTTCAGTCTGCAGCAGGTCAAAATACCGCTCGGAATTTAAATTGTGATAAATTAAGGGTCCTATTATTCTGCTACCTAAAATACCTATCCACATATTAAATCGGTGTTGATGCCTTGCATCTTTTTTTTAAATGAGGATTTGTTGCCCAATAATGTTTGTTACGCCGGTTAAAAATGCCATTGTTGGTTATCATGCGTTCATCAGACCAATTACTTGAAAAGGAAGAGTTTGATTTTCTTGACATTTTTTTGTATACCGTTCACAAAAACATGCTCACCTTCTCTCGTCACAAGGTCTATGACTCTGACAAATTCTAAATTTATATAAATGAAATTTATTCTTTTGGAAAATTAAGTGGGCTGTAGATCTAGCTACCCCAGTCTGACGTTCAATTAGTCTTGTCGATATTTCAAGAATTTCAACAACGGCTACTAGAACAATATTCGCTTTTTCTTTGTTGGATTGTTTTTTACGGGATGAAAACGGTTTTTAGAATGAACCAAATTCCTTCAAATTAGATACCAAACGTCTAAAACATGGGTTCCTCAGGTTGTCTTTGTTCAGGATAATTATCATAATACTCGTACATCGGCTCAGCAGCTACACAATTTCTGTGGCCCAAGATGTAACACGTCAACATATCAAATTTTTCTTCGTTTGTAAAATGTCCTCTTTCCATCATAACACTTGCAACTAATGATTTAAAAAAGGAAACAATTGGATAAAATTCACTAATATTAGTGAAATTTAACCAAGTGTTCCCTTTTTTAAATCATAGTTAAATATGTTTCACCACGTGAAAGATGAAAAACTTGTTCAAGATACTTACAACCAAATTTGAACACTTCATCTTCTTATAAACAAAACCATCAACTTCAAAATACGTTAGAGCGTTTTTAATAATAATATGACAGATCAAATAGAAATATTGCAATTGTTCCGATGCATACTATTTAAACCCTTACTAGATTAAGAACCTACAAAAATATTAAAATTTATTTTTCTCTGTCTTTTTTTGGCATTAGAAGCATAATATGTGATACATTGTTGAATTTGTAATAAAAAATGCTACCGTATACAAGGTGTTTCTACTTTTGTGGCCATATAAAAAAATGAAATAGATGATGAATTCTCGGAGATGAAACATCGGATAATAAATTTGAAGACGCCATTTTGTAGAGCTCAAAAAGTAACAATAACAAAGTGCCTTTAGTTATTTCATAACTTTTAATATAAATACAAAAATTGGAAAAATCAAAAATCCGAAAAATTGCATTTTTTTTAGAAAATTTCGAAAACGATAAACAATCATGAATTTCTGTGATCGGCGTGTAAACATACTCTGAATAGTGCAGCTTATTAATAATTTAAGCCACCTTGTATCTTTTACCGTTTTCAAGATCCCCATGCTGTACATTCTTATCTTGAACACGGTGTGTATTATTATAACTTCTAACACGAATTATTAATTGAATGTACAGGGTGGTCTAATTTCGATGTTGCTTATGGGCATCTCGGTAAATATAAGAGTTACAAAAAATCCGATGGCGCAGTCGCGATCACTTTTTTTGAGACTAGGATAATGACGTAAACAAAAATGTACCATCTTGTTTCTTTCAGAAGTTATAGGGCAAAATAGGGTTTTCTTGTTTTTTAACTTTAATTCGTATCTTGCGTAATTTGTGAGATAGATAAAAACTATAAATACCTTCTTAAGACCCTTTTTTAAGTAGAATCCAGTGACGTAGGCATTTTTTTTATTTTATGCACACATTTTCGAGTTATAGCCAAATTATTATTTATTTAAATGTAAATCATAGTTTGCTTTGACATAGTTAAAAGGAGTGTTTTTCACTGATTTCAAAAATATATACTTTTGTGAATTTATCTTGAAAAATAGTGTTTCCATAGAGTAGAAACTAAATTTTAATCTGTTAAATAATATAATACGGAAGACAATAGCCATTTTTAATCATTTGCATGTTCAATTTTAATTATTTTATTCTATTGCAACAGCAATGAGTTCTGTTCTTCCAACAAGATGGAGCAGATTACTTTTGAATGCAAATTTAGGGAGCAATTGGTTGAGAACATTTAGACCAGTTAGGTGGCCTGCTAGATCTCTAGATCTAACAACGTTAGATTTTTCTATGGGGATACCTGCAGGACAAAATTTACAAGCAGCCTAAATTAATTTAGACGTATAGGAACATTTTCATGGTTTTCATAGGAACTGTTCCCAACATTCAAATTTGTATCGCCATTCAAGCTGTAAGAGGTAGATGCCAAAGATGCATTAAAAATAATGGCCATCAGTTCGAATATTTAAAATCAGTTTATTTTTTCTTAATATATAAAAATATTTATAAATATTAAAAATAATAAAATATTTATTACTCAAAAAAGAGTTATTATTATTTAAAATATCATTAGTTTATAATGTTTATCATAATTAAAACTGAGAATGCAAATGATCAAAAATGGCTATTATCTTCTATATTATATTATTTAGCTGATTAAAAACTAGTTTTTATTCTATAGTAACACTGTTTCTCAAGATAAATTCACAGAAGTATATATTTTTGAAATCAGTGAAAAACACTCTCATCAACTATGTCAAAGCCAACTATGATTTACATTTAAAAAAAATAATTTGGCTATAACTCGAAAATGTGTGCATAAAATAAAAAAATGCCTACGCCACTGGATTCTACTCAAAGAAGTGTCTTAAGAAGGTATTTATTGTTTTTGTCTATTTCACAAATTACGCAAGGTATTAATTAAAGTTAAAAATCAAGAAAACCCGACGTTGCCCTATAACTTCTGAAAAAAACAAGATGGTGTATTTTTGTTTTCGGCAAAAAAAGAGATCGCGACTGCGTCATCGGTTTTTCTCTAACTCTTATATTTACCGAGATGCCCATAAACAACATCGAAATTAGGCCACCCTGTACAATTAACTCATAATTTCTTACCCCACAAATGTCCTCAGAAATGTTCCAAATACGTACTGTTGTGTATGTGAGTGTTGTTTCTTCAATTCATTTATCTCTTTCTGTAATATTTTAGATCCAAAACGGAATGACATCTCAATTTGAGATATCCAAGAAATATTTTACTATTTTAAAAGCATTGTAGTTATTTTAAAATAGCAAAGTAAATAATATCGCCTTTATGATTTAGATACGTAAAAGTGATATTTTTGATATTTGGCATATCTTAACTGATCCTCCTGGATCTTCGTTTAATCTAACGTTAAATTATACATAGTTGATTTACTTGAGAATAATGTTGGTAGTTCCGAATTGCAAATGTTGAGTGGAGATCCGAAAGTTCTCTCTCGCAAGGGAGATTCACCCTTTTTTAACATCATTCATTACGTTCTGTAAGTAACGAAGGAAAGACTCGTAGCTGCCGGCGGATCGCAACTTTCCCCGCCCGACTCTATTACGGATGGAAATTCGACAATTAAAAGTCCCGACTTGATTTCCACCTATTAAAGCACTAATCGTTCGAATACATTTTTAGCTCCCCCAGCCATAGAGGAAAGAACGAAAAAATAAGGGTGGAGATTGTTTTAAAATTACACGGTCATTTTGTCCTGTTGTTGTCGGTGTAAGGATTAATCAAAATTTGTGTTTTGTGGTTTTAAAGGTAAAAGTCATTAGGTTTAAATAAACGCGAAAATAAATAGGTGTAGCAAGGAGGACATGAGTTTGAATTGAATTTTAATACGATACACATTTTAATAGTTGTGTTATATTTTAAACTACGCAGTGTCTCCCACTCCCAGACTAAGCATGAAGTAAAATTTCGAGTTTAGAAAAGCCCTGCGTAGAAAATTTGTCGAGGGTCGCGCAGCGACCCGAGACAAATTTTCACGGGGCTTTTCTAAACTCGAAATTTTACTTCATGCGCCACGCGTATAAACCACATTTTAATAGTTTAATAGTTGTGTTGTATTTTAAACTACGCAGTGTTTTCCACTCCCAGACTAAGCATGAAGTAAAATTTCGAGTTTAGAAAAGCCCCGCGTAGAAAATTTGTCGAGGGTCGCGCAGCGACCCGAGACAAATTTTCACGGGGCTTTTCTAAACTCGAAATTTTACTTCATGCGCCACGCGTATAAACCACATTTTAATAGTTTAATAGTTGTGTTGTATTTTAAACTACGCAGTGTCTTCCACTCCCAGACTAAGCATGAAGTAAAATTTCGAGTTTAGAAAAGCCCCGCGTAGAAAATTTGTCGAGGGTCGCGCAGCGACCCGAGACAAATTTTCACGGGGCTTTTCTAAACTCGAAATTTTACTTCATGCGCCACGCGTATAAACCACTGATTTACAGTCAAGTTAAAAATATATAACGCTTAGATGTGATGGTGATCAATATTTACCGAGATGTAGCGAGAAAATGCAAGAATTACTTCTTTTATAGTTTTGAAATTTTAATAATAAAAGTAGGATAAATTTAGTCTGAGTAATTTTTCCATATTGTTAATACCTAAATCATCATATCTTTAACAGGGAAAGTGCTATGATGGACACATCACCATTTTTTTTTTAATGATTTAGTTATTTCATCTTGCACTGTTTTAAATCCATATGGTGTACAAAACCACTCGGTAATATATGTTTGTCAATTTTTCCAACATTTACTTTACCTCTCGAAAAAGTGTAAGCTTCCATTATCCACTCAAAAAGTGTATCAACAAAAAACAAAACAAATATCCGTTATTGTCCATGTAAGTTCTGTATGCTCCGCATAAAGGATTTTCCAGGCAGACACTTATATCCTCCAGTACTTTTTACTCGGCCAGCGTAATTTAAACCGGGACGTATTACATCGCAATAGGACGTCCAGGATATATTACTGCCTTTTCTTCACTTCGCTCTTCAATAAATTGTCTCCCAGGCTTGTCAGTTCTCTAGGCGAAAGACTGGAAATTATTTATCACGTGTAGGAGAATGTATTTAATCGTCGGTGTCGCATACATTATGTAAGCGAGTTTGATTACGCGGGGAATTACATATTTACGCAGCATGATCCCGTTTGGGGCCGTTTATTGAACCAATTGTGATTTGTATTCGCTCCGATGGGGGCTTTCAATTCCCAGGTGTGGTGTTTCTAGTTGTTCGCCACCATTATTACTACATTACATGTGTAATAATTCTGAATGGAATGTAATTACAAAATTATATTTCAAGTAGAAATTGTTTACGTTAAAAGTATTACTTGTCAGTTTTCTACAGAGAGTTTTATGTAACACCGAACATTTATATAAAGAGAATTTTTCTTCGAAGTATCAATATGCATACGTTGCACATTTTCCGATGCTCGGTTTATTAAAAGAATCTCATTTTAAGCTTTAAGCGAGTGTTTCCACTCCCAGGCTAAGCATGAAGTAAAATTTCGAGTTTAGAAAAGCCTGAAAATTTGGTTTGGTCGCGTAGCGCGAAGCGCGGAGCGACCAAACCAAATTTTCAGGCTTTTCTAAACTCGAAATTTTACTTCATGCGCCACCGGTACAAAACACTGATTCAATGTAAAGTTTAGCGGTGTGTTTTAAACTTCGTAATATGTCAGTGTTTTGTACCGGTGGCGCATGAAGTAAAATTTCGAGTTTAGAAAAGCCTGAAAATTTGGTTTGGCCGCTCCGCGCTTCGCGCTACGCGTCCAAACCAAATTTTCAGGCTTTTCTAAACTCGAAATTTTACTTCATGCTTAGCCTGGGAGTGGAAACACTCGCTTAAAGCTTCAAATTAAATTCTTTTAATAAACCAAGCATCGAAAAATGTGCAACGTATGCATTTGGATACTTCAAAGATGGGGGATTTCAATTCCCAGGTGTGGTGTTTCTAGTTGTTCGCCACCATTATTACTACATTACATGTGTAATAATTCTGAACGGAATGTAATTACAAAATTATATTTCAAGTAGAAATTGTTTACGTTAAAAGTATTATTTGTCAGTTTTCTACAGAGAGTTTTATGTAACACCGAACATTTATATAAAGAGAATTTTTCTTTGAAGTATCAAACCAAATTTTCAGGCTTTTCTAAACTCGAAATTTTACTTCATGCGCCACCGGTACAAAACACTGATTCGATGTAAAGTTTAGCGGTATGTTTCAAACTTCGTAATATGTCAGTGTTTTGTACCGGTGGCGCATGAAGTAAAATTTCGAGTTTAGAAAAGCCTGAAAATTTGGTTTGGCCGCTCCGCGCTTCGCGCTACGCGTCCAAACCAAATTTTCAGGCTTTTCTAAACTCGAAATTTTACTTCATGCTTAGCCTGGGAGTGGAAACACTCGCTTAAAGCTTCAAATTCAATTCTTTTAATAAATCAAGCATCGAAGAATGTGCAACGTATGCATTTGGATACTTCAAAGAAAAATTCTCGTTATGAAAATGTTCGGTGTTACATAAAACTCTCTGTATGTGGCGCGAGTTGTGAGATACTCCAATAATGTTTTCTGTTAAAACGGTAAAGAATAAGTTGTTGATTTATTATCAATTAATAAAATTTCTTCTAAGAAACTTTTTGAACCAAAAAATGGCTCGCATTAAAGTATTTAATCCGGTGTCAGGTTCAGCCGTCGGTATAAGAATAATCGAGTCGGCGTCTTCCATTGGCCACTCGAGGGAACACCAGCATGTCCCCGTTCACAAGTGGTCTTCAAGATCAGAGGGTCGTCGACGACGGTAGGACGTGCTCGAGATAGGGATTCCGAAGAGACAAGAATCGATAGGATCAAAGAGCTTTCTCTCCCGATCCGTCACGGATAATTCGCCTACGGCGCTACACATCCCATCCAAAATCCCCCCCCGTGTATTTTCGATCCGATAATGAAATTTTATGCAATCCACAAATTTCATTTACAACACTGGATTTAAATATTTCACGCCATCATACCGAGTGCACATTTTAAAATATATCCGATACGAAACACAAAAATAGATGGATCTCGCATGCAGGAGTAATATTGTTCGCGAATTTGCATAATCAAACCGTCGATTTTTCCAACAATGTAAAATCAAAATATTTTTTTGTCACCATTCGTTTTTGTGTATGTTACATTTTAAATCTCGTTGCGATATTTTGTCAATTTCCGCTATGAAAATGAAACGTTGCGGTGTGTGAAAAAATCGGCGTTATTGCGGTCGAAAGATATGGCTGAGAAATGTGCGGGCTGGGACCGGCAGTCGGGAATTTCATCAGCACACAGATCCGGATCCGGCACATCAAAGAAAATCCGCTCTGCGGCCCCACTGATTGTTCCATCCTGAATCACTGATTGATTTCTTCCATTCTTTCCTCGCTGGGAAATGTGGAATGCATTCGAAGTACAGTGGATGCTGGGCTGGCATTGTGTGATTCTTATGATTTATATTTGTCGAGATAAGGTATTCTTAGGAAAAAACTATATTATTTCATTAATTCTATAGAGTAAAATACCTTCTTTCCTAACCAAATAATAGTGAATTAATAAATAAAATACATTTTCATTTAAACACACACTTGATACTTTATGTCAATACCAAGTAATGGGAAATGAACATTATCCAAGAAAACAAATAAATCAAGTTTTAGACAATTAGACAAAAATATATTATTTCATTTCATTAACCCATTACCGGCCGAGCAATTACAGAGTTAACTCTAAAAGTGGATTTTAGGTAAAATTCTACACTTCTTTATATGATTTTATATGACTTATTATATAATATTCTAGGATTTTTTTTAAATATAAATAATGTATACGCTGTAAATGTAAGGCATTTGTCGATTTTATATAAAAACGTGCAATATAAAATTTAGAACGTATATTTCCACTCCCAGACTAAGAATGAAGTAAAATTTCGAGTTTAGAAAAGCCCCGCGTAGAAAATTTGTCGACCCGAGACAAATTTTCTCGGGGCTTTTCTAAACTCGAAATTTTACTTTATGCGCCACCCGTATAAAACACTAAAATATTGTGAAGTTAAAAATACATTGAAAACATTTTATTAAAATGAGTAATAGTTAAGATTAGTAGTTTAAATACCAAAATATTTACGATTTTCTTCATACATTTTCATGTTAAGTCAAATAAAATATTATATCAAATTAAGTTATTTAGTAATTTAACTAACATAACATTATTAATGTTGGGTATATGCATCAATGGCACATAATGGGTTAATTATACAGCGTGTAATTGAACAAATGTACATCCTCTTATAGGCGTATACACAAAATATTTTGACACCAATTTCAGCAAAAATAAAATCGAAAAAAAAAATTGGATTTTTCATAATTTTTCATGCATTTTTTACTTTTTGAGAACTTCTGGTTACTTGTGTTCATGATATTTTTCGTGGATGCGTAAGTTGTATTTTTTATTTACTTTTACTACTGCGAGGCGCATAAATCACTTCGCACGCGCTAAACACGCACGCTGTCTCGAATGACTAGATGAAACTAGGTCACTCATTTGTGGTATTGTTTATTTACTGTTACTACTGCGAGACGTATAAATCACTTAGCACGCACTACACATACACACACTGTCTAGAATTACTAGATGAAACTGGGTCACATATAAAAAAAATCACAATAAGTGTTCAAATTGACGTCCGCCGCACTCAATGCGCATTTGGGCTCTACGTATCCAATTTGCACGAACAGTAGCAAACATTTCACGAGGTTTTTTACGAATGGTATTATCCGCGGCGTTTACTCGTTGTATCAGCATTTCAGCATTGTCAATTTCCGTAGTGTAGACTTTACTTTTAAAGTATCCCCAAAGAAAAAGATCTAAGGGGTTTAAATCCGGACTTCTTGGAGGCCATGGTACAGGGCCTCCACGACCAACCCAACGTCCTGGAAACTCATCATCCAAATATCTTCTAACGCGCCTTTCATAGTGAGCTGGCGCACCATCTTGCAAATACCACATTCTTCTAAGAACCGCTAAGGGTACATTTTCTAGAAGATCTAAAAGGTCATCTTGCAAAAATCGTAAATATCGTTCTCCATTCAAATTAAATGGGAACATAAATGGCCCAATTAATTGATCATTTAAAATACCTGCCCAGATATTAAGGGAGAAGCGATGCTGGAAATAAGTTCTACGCGTAACACAAGGATTTTCTATTGCATAAACATGCATATTATGGAAATTAAAACTTCCATTACGCGTAAAGCACGATTCGTCGGTCACTAAAATGTCTTTAGTATAGTTAGGATTTTGAATATTTTGTGCCAAAATCCATTGACAAAATGCAATTCTTTTGGGAAAATCATGGGGTTGAAGATGTTGTACATGCTGGTAGTGATACGGATAAAAATTATTGTCTCGTATAACACTGCTGACAAATGTGTGCGATACATTTAGCTGAGCGGCAATAATACGGGTACTTAAACCAGGATCCGCTTCCAACAGATTCAAAATTTCATCTTCCGCTCGCAAATATCGCATTGGACGGTCACCACCTCCGGGGCTCCGGCGACGGCGACGGGCTGCAAACTTCCAGTGTCGCGTGCTCTTTGTAATAAATTTCTAAATCCGTTTGGTGGTGGTAAGTGTCGTTCAGGAAATCGCTCTTGATAAATTCTTACAGCTTCCGCGGAATTACACCGAGTTTCACCGTAAATAAGAAACATGTCTGCCAATTCAATGTTTGAATAAACGTATCGCGTCATGTTACAAAATGTAGATGTTTCATGGAATAAGTTTCACCATAGACTAAACAGCAAACTATTTTTATGTTTAAAAATCATCCACCCTCGCCGCTCTTATCTAAACATTTCAATAAGAGTGGAGATAAAGTGAAGTGTGAACCTAATAAGGAAAAATATTGAATTTCATTAACACGTTTAGAAAATATTCGTTTACACGCTGTATTATAGAATAAAATACTTTCTTCTCCAACCAAATAATAGTGATTAAATAAATAATCACATAAGCCATTAAAATAAATTCCCGTTTAAATACACATTCGATAATTTATCTCAAAACCAAAAAATGGGAAATGAACAGAAAATTATTAAAGAAAAATAAATCACGTTTTAGAGAATCATGGAAGACCACAGTGAATGTGTGTTAAGAAACTTTAGTGTGTGTGCATTTTTAGAAGCCGATAGTAGGCGATGATTTGGAGACTAAAGTGGGCGTGTTTTAGAATACTATTGTGGGCGTATTTTACAATACTATTGTGGGCGTGTTTTGAAAAAACTAACGTAGGCGTATTTTAAGGAGACTCTAGTGAACCTATTTTTTAGAAAACTATATTGGGCGTGGTTTTAAGGACTCAAACTTAAAATAACGATATTATATCGTACTGGTTAATTTGAAATACAGTAAAGCTTCGCCTATCCGAAATCCATTAATCCAGATTCTCCAGTTATTCGGACGAAATTGAAACATTAGTTATTTACATTATGTATTTTAGAATCCGGACTACATGTGATAAAAAAAAGCCCAAAAAACCATGAGTCAGGATTTCCTTGATGGTTGAAAAGTATCATGTGGTCTCTTTGGCGCCATGATACTTCTTAACCATCAAGGAAATCCTGACTCATCGTTTTTTGGGCTTTTTCATCACATGTAGTCCGGATTTTGAAATACATAATGTAAATAACTAATGTTTCAATTTCGTCCGAATAGCTGGAGAATCTGGATTATTAGAGTTCGGATAAGCGAAACATTAATGTTCATTTGCACTCAAGTTGATTAAGTTAATTAGTGATTAGTACTCCTTAAAAGCACAGCAAGTTTATAAATAAATTATTTACAAAATCGCATAATGATAAAAGAAACATGTTTAGGATATCTTACAAATTTAAAACATTCTTATATTCTAGAATTACGACTTAAGCAGAGCTCTAATCAATGATTAGTGGTTGATTAAAGTTAATCAGTCGGAGTGCAAATGGGCCTAACTCTAGCGTATTTTTGTGACTTTTAAAAAGGTTTCAATTATCCGGATGTTTCACTAATTGGGATTGGTTTTAGTTTTAATTGATCCGGATTAGCGAAGCTTTACTGTAATTGATAAATGTAATCACAATGCGCATTCAATTATCCCTTTTTGGGTAATTTATAGTAATGTCACCACATTAAACTAAAATTATTTGAGATTTATATAAAATACAAGAATATCTACAATAAAAGCAGACGGAAAAGAAAACAGAAGGAAAAAGCCCTATAGTTGCGTTTTATTGTTTATTGTGCCCCTTCCGATAAGGCGTCCCGATGTTTTCGTATTCGAGCCGTTTTAATTTTAACAGCGCCCGACCCGCTTTTACAGTTCTGCTAGTTTTATTGTTTGTCCGGCTATAAAAGGAGGAAAGCGTGCATTTTTTCCCTTGCGTGGCAGGAAGGGACGACGGGCCCTAAACGTTTTGCACGAGCATGAATCTGCATTAAAACGGAACTACTAAAACGTGTTTCCATTGCAGATATAATTTACTTTTAATTACGGCTTTTGCTTCCTTCACTAAGACACTGTTAAATGTGAGTTTTATGACTGTGTACAAGTGCAAATATACTAAAACTATCAGATTTAAATAAATAAAACTTCTTGGCATTGTATTTTGATTACTTTAGTACAGAAGGGCTTTTTACTTAAGTAAAGTACAGCGTCTGCCAGTGAAGCGGGAAAATGTAAAGTACCCAATTTTTTCATGAAACATTTGGCTAGCTTAATATTACAAGGTTCTATGTGATATTTTTTCCATTTTCAATTTGTGATTATACAAGGCTCTATGTATGCACATAAAACCTTGTAACATCACAAATTAAAAATCGAAATAAATGTCACATAGAACCGTGTAACTTTAAGCTAGCAATTTATTATCTGATATTTTTTTTACAGATTTGAGTTGAATATTGTATGCCATTTTACTTTTTAAAAATAACGCCGCTCAAGTGAGAGCCAATTCTGGGTAAACATTACTTTAATCTTAACTGAACATTTTCCATCATTTGTCAAAGCAGGTTATGTTGAATATGCAATTTCTTGTCTGATATTTGTTTTTACTTCTGATATGGTTTGTATTCTATTAATGTACTCCTTGCTCTTTAGAAATCCCCCAAAAATATAAAATATGGACCCATTTTTCTGGAGAGAATAAATTAAAATTAGGAAGCCGTTGAATAAAAAATGTTCTAACCATGTGTGTGTACCAGTATGCATTAACAGTGTTTTTTCCTTTGTCGTCTTGGAAAAAAATACGCCCAATAATACTAGATGTTAAAAATACTGATGATGTAACGGGTCTTCATGCAAATCACCTGGGTTTTCATTATTCTAATATTAGGTAAGAAATTGCAAATTCAACCTATCCTGCTTCGTCAAACAGTAGAAAATATTTGGTCAAAAGTAAAAAAAAAAAATAACACGAAAATAACTTTCTATTGAGCGGCGTTCGTTCCAAAAGGTAAAATGGCATAATTTAACTTTACTAAACTCAAATCTTAAAAAAAAAATATCTAAAAATAAATGTTTCATGAAAAAATTAGGTGCCTGCTTTACTGCCGTAGCCTATATACAGGGTTATTTTCTTTAAAGTATACGTACTCCAAATTCAGCCTATTTTCTGTAAATCTTTAGATATTTTCTGTTTTTTTTAACGTTTAATTTGAAGATTTAAACAAGTGTTTTCCACTCCCAGACTAAGCATGAAGTAAAATTTCGAGTTTAAAAAAGCCCCGTGAAAATTTTCGCGCAGCGACACGAGACAAATTTTCGGGCTTTCCTAAACTCGAAATTTTACTTCATGCATAGCCTGGGAGTGGAAACACTCGTTCAAAACTTCAAGTTGAATTCTATTATAAAATCGACTAATGCCTGAAATTTACGTAAATAAAAAATTCACTAAATATCATTAAAACCGGGAAAGTGAGAGAAAAGTCATGGAATTATATTCAAATTGACGAAAACACTAACAAAAAAGACATATGATATTAATAAATTTGCCAAAATCAGCAGGCAAATTACAAAACTCGTAAACATTTATAAAATTAACTTAAATATTGGTAAAAACAATAACTAGTAAACAGAATGGGGGTTTCCCACAGAAGAAAGTTATATTAAAAGGCCAAGGAAAAAATCTTTAGTCAGGGAAATGTCGGAAAAATTTTACATTTCAGATTGTGGCTACCATGTCAGTTTTACTTCAAACAATATTAAACAAAATTTTGAAAACTAGATTATTATCTTTCAACATTTTCAATCATTTAATGTTCTTATCAATGCATTCACTTTGATGTTTCGAACGAGCGTTTTCACTCCCAGACTAAGCATGAAGTAAAATGTCGAGTTTAGAAAAGTCCCGTGAAAATTTGTCGAAGGTCGCGCACCTACCGGAGACAAATTTTCTGGGCTTTTCTAAACTGGAAATTTTATTTCATGCGCCACGCGCATAACACAGTGATTTAACGAGAAATTTAAAAACACACAAAAAACATTCTTCGTGTTATTCCTCACAATTAATTCGAATTATTTTTGACGATTCAAATCCTTTTGTAAGTATTCGAATCCTTTTACAAGGATTCGAATTTATTTATAAGGATTCGAATCACCCACATTTAGACTCGAATACGAATCCTTTTAAAAACATTTAACGAATCCGGATCACGAATCCAGTTGAACTAAAGTATTCGAATGCCTCTTTTGAATCCTCTAAAAGAATTCGAATCCAGGATTCGAAACCTGAACGATTCGCATCCTGCCTAACTCTGGTCTCTATCTTACTCAAAATTGATTAGTTTCATAAAACTATACAAGGTAGAACGACTCATCTTCAATGCCTGAAAAATGACAGCGTAAGAAATAGGCTGGGCGGTAGCCTGAAAAAAAATTGGAGGGGGTTATACAAATTTCGGGAGTTTGTATTGTTTTTGCTCTTACAGTGTTGAACATCCATACCCCCCCTACCTATTGGCTACGGCCTTAGCAACAGGATACGTATACTTCAAATAAAAATATTTTTACAAATTAATCTTAATTCTTTACTGATGTTTTCTAGCAATTTATTACAATTTTTTAACTCTGAAATTTGAGTCTAAATTTGATCGTGAATATATTTTATTCATTTCTATGTTTTATTTTCACGTCTAAGGCATTGGTACAAATAAGAATTTTATAATAAATCTCTTTATCGTTTTATTAATTTCAGATTAGATACAAAAATCTGGCTTTGTGTGGCTTACGGCAACAAACACCGTTGTATGTTTATCAATGTATGTTTTTAAATAATCAAGTTATTTTAAGTTTCCAGTACAAAACCGAAGTCCATATTCGATTTGGTGAATATTCGCTTACTTGTCTATATTTTTATTTGTTTATTTATTGGAGAAAATGGTAAGATGCAGACAGGATAAGTAACAAAATTCAATTTTATTAAATTTAGCCCTAATAAGTTGAATAAAAATAGCCGATTTTTCAACTGAGAAAAATTCATCTGTTAATACTTTTAGGTTTGGTGTTGGATAAATATGAAAATTGAGTGTTGTTTTAAACTTCACATTAAATCTGTGTTTTACACGCCTGACGCATGAAGTAAAATTTCGTGTTTTTCGTGCCTGAAAAATAAAAGATGGATGAGCTGCTTTTGAACTTTACAACAAGTCATTGTTTTATACGCGTGGCACATGAAGTAAAATTCTGAGTTTAGAAAAGCCTGAAAATTTGGTTTAGTCGCATAGCGCATAGTTAAAATCCCTGTATATTCAAAAAATATAATCAAAACGGAATCTTAGGTTCCTGAAATTTTGGACAAATAAATAAAAAAAGTTTTAATACTAAAATATGTAAAAAAAGTTGATTTTACAAAAATTTATATTTGTAATAAGAAATGTAGGTGTGAGTTTTGATCCATCATTCAATTTGGGTTAGCCAGCACTAGTCTAAGTGAACTTTTGGAAAATATTAAAATAATGCCAAAAGTCTTAATTGATACTAAAATATGTAAGAAGAGTTAATTTTACAAACAATAAGTTTCTAACAACAAATGTAGGTGTTTCGGCCCTCAAGGCAATTTGGGTAGGACAGCCCTAGTCTAAGTAAATCTTGCACGTTTAATGCGTCCATGTAGAAAAGCCCTAGTTGCTACAATAACATGAGATGTTTTATTAAATTACCTATTTATAAAAAAGTTTAGTAACTGGATCTATTTATTTTGTGCTAAAGGGTGAAATTCAAAGGGAAGCCATAAATATAACGCGCCCCGGAGAGGGCCATCCCCGTGACAATCTTCTTCTCGAGGGTAAGGAAATTACTAGACGTCTCCAACACTATGAGGCGGATGCGGAAGTGAGGAGAGGAAGATATACAGTATAATATCAGTCTCCTCTTGCTTCATATCAGGGATTACAGACCGCGCGCTGAATAACTACTTCCAACTGGGACTGCTGGGATAACTTGGGTTCGTTGGGACGGGACTAAAAACCTTTCCTCGGCCGCACAAATGCTGCGACGGGATTAAAATTGCTCGGGACATGCCGAAGGAACCTGATTCCGGGTAAGAGCCCTCCCACCCTCCTTCTCCTCGGGGAATTCCAAATTAAATGTTTCCGGTAATGATAAATATTTGATCTGCCGCAATCTAGATATTCTGGATTCTGTCGGGATAAATGGACTCTCACATGTTCGCAGGATAAATTATATTCCTATGATGCTTTAATATTCAATAAAATACTCCCTTTTATCATCACTCGTGTTCAATAGCCTTTATGAAAATCTATACATAAAGGATCTATATTTACTAAATAAAAATATCGTTGTTACAATAAAGCTTTTGTTATTATTAATTTTAATTAAATACGTCCTAACTTTTATTTATAAAATATTGTACAGCTAATAAAACACAGATTTATAAAATAACAATCATATTTTTAAATACCTTGAAAACCCTAAACGGTTCTTTGTACATTTGGTTGCGAATTATTAAAATTATTGACGCATAGGCAAGCTGTACATTTTCCGACACCCGTTGTTTTTTAAAAGAGTTCAATTTGAAACTTAAAACGAGTGTTTTCCACTCCCAGGCTAAGCATGAAGTAAAATTTCGAGTTTAGAAAAGCCCCGTGAAAATTTGTCGAGGGTCGCGCAGCGACCCGAGACAAATTTTCTGGGCTTTTCTAAACTAGAAATTTTACTTAATGCGCCACGCGTATAAAACACTAAAATATTGTGAAATGTATGTGTATTTAAACCTCACCTAAAATCAGTGTTTAATACGCGTGGCGCATGAAGTAAAATTTCGAGTTTAGAAAAGCTCAGAAAATTTGTCTCGGGTCGCTGCTCGACCCTCGACAAATTTTCACGGGGCTTTTCTAAACTCGAAATTTTACTTCATGCTTAGTCTGGGAGTGGAAAACACTCGAATAAAGCTCCAAATTAAACTTAAAAAAAAACAACGAACATACAGTACATTCTTTTTAAGTGTACATACAGGGTGTTTTTCTTCATAGTATACGTATATCAAATTAAACGTATTTTCTTTAAATCTTTAGATATTCGTTGTGTTTATAAAAGAGTTCGATTTGACGCTATTAACGAGTGTTTTTCACTCCCAGACTAAGCATGAAGTAAAATTTCAAGTTCAGAAAAGCCCTGTGAAAATTTGTCTCGAGTCGCGCACGCGTATAAAACACTGGTTTTAAGTGTGGGTCAAATATACATACATTTTATAGAATTTTAGTGTTTTATACGCGTTGCGCATGAAGTAAAATTTCGAGTTTAGAAAAGCCCAGAAAATTAGTCTCGGGTCGCTGCGCGACCCGAGACAAATTTTCACGGGGCTTTTCTAAACTCGAAATTTTACTTCATGCTTAGTCTGGAAGTGAAAGACACTCGTTAGTTTAAAATACATCACAACTGTTAAAATATGTATCGTCGGATGCCCGTCCTCAGGGGTGATATGTAAGCAAATTATGGGTCCTAGGAGTTGTCAAATAAGTGAGTTACTCAACTGTTTCGAAGGCACTCTTTTCAAAAAACAAAAGATTAAAATTTAACATATAAAATGTACAATAAACTATAAGTGTGATACATCATTGAATTCGGAAAAAAAATATTCTTCCAAAAATATGAAAATCCAAAATGGCGTCCATAAGAAAAACAAAAGTTGGCTATGGTCCGTGGGTAAATGTTATAGTTATCCTAAAATAAAATATGTTTAGTTTAGTTTAGTTTAGTTTATTGACGGATAATCTCCTATTACAAAAATATACACAAAAGAAAGAGTATCAGTAAACAATATACAAAAAATATATATACATAGAAACTAAATTCATGTAACCTTCAGAATGCACATTTAAACCTAATAATATTCAACAATAATTATAAGAAGCACTAGATAAGTAAAACTTGTAATTTAAATAGAAAAAATAGAATAAAATGGAAACATAGAGTTAATCATAATATACTAAAAATAAAATATAAGAAATAATATAACGATAATAAAGTATAAAGACTTAGTATTACAAACAAATATTTAAATCAATAAGCCGCAAACGATTCTTAAATCTAATAATCGACTCATGAAATATATCAAAATAAGGATTTGTATTTATAATGTTACAATATTTCATAATTCTATTTATAGGACTATGCATTGCATAATTAGTGGTATGCGGCATTAAGCGAAAGAATGCTTTGGATCGTGTAATCTTTGTGGAACAAAAGTTAAAGTTTAAATTAGATAACAACACACTACCATTAATTAATTTAAAGCCATATGATACATCATATACACAGAGTTTAATATAACACCGAACATACGTCGTACATTTTCCGATGCTCGGTTCATTAAACGAATTTAAGTTGAAGCTTTAAACGAGTGTTTTCCACTCCCAGACTAAGCATGAAGTAAAATTTCGAGTTTAGAAAAGCCTGAAAATTTGGTTTGGTGGCGTAGCGCGAAGCGCGGAGCGGCCAAACCAAATTTTCAGGCTTTTCTAAACTCGAAATTTTACTTCATGCGCCACCGGTACAAAACACTGACATATTACGAAGTTTAAAACACACTGCTAAACTTGTCATTGTATGAGTGTTGTGTGCCGGTGGCGCATGAAGTAAAATTTCGAGTTTAGAAAAGCCTGAAAATTTGGTTTGGCCGCTCCGCGCTACGCGACCAAACCAAATTTTCAGGCTTTTCTAAACTCGAAATTTTACTTCATGCTTAGTCCGGGAGTGGAAAACACTCGTTTAAAGCTTCAAATTAAATTCTGTTAATAAACCGAGCATCGGAAAATGTACGAAAAATGTTACATAAAACTCTCTGTATAATCCGCCTATACTTTAAAGATGTTAAATTTAAAGTTTGTAACATATTTGAATAACTAAAATTGACGTAAGATATTCCTAATTTGAATGAAATCATTCTCCAAAATTCACTTTGCACAGCTTCTATCTTGTTAGAGTGTATAGCGTAGAACGGATTCCAAATTATCGAGCCATATTCAAGTTGACATCTTACTAATGTGATATATAAAAGCTTAATAGTTTGAATTGAAAAATTAAAACAATATCTACTTATTGCACCAAGTGTTTTAAAAGCTCTATTCGAAATTGAAATGATATGAGATGAAAAGGTCAATCTACAGTCAAAAATAATCCCTAAATCCCTAACTTCATCAACACATCTAAGTTCAGAGCTATGAATGGTGTAGGTAAATTTCAACAATTTACAACGACTAAACGAAATTGACAAACATTTTTTAATATTTAAATTAAGTTTATTTACACTACACCATGTTTGAATGTTATTAATGTCATTTTGAAGTGCAATACTATCATTAACACTCCGTATTATTGAGAACAATTTCAAATCATCAGCAAACATAATAAATTTAGAAAAGCGGATACACTGGCTGATATCATTAATAAAAGGTAAAAACAAAATGGGCCCGCAGTGGGAACCTTGAGGTACCCCTGAAGTAACATAAATCACATTAGATAAGAAGTTGTCAATTTTCACATACTGCCTACGAGATGAAAGACAGCTTTTAAACCATTGAACTACTATTTCGCTGAAGCCAAACCCCGATAATTTGTTTAGTAATAACTTATGGTTAACACGATCGACGGCCTTAGAAAAATCAGTATAAATAGCGTCTACTTGGTATCCTTTCTCTAGCGAGTTTAACAAATAACATTGGTATGACAATAAATTACTAATCGTAGATTTCCCCTCCAAAAAAACTATGTTGTTCATCACAAATAGTATGCCTACAAGCCCACATTACTTGCTTTGATATGAAGTAATCTAATATTTTTGGTAAAGTAGACTGTATTGTTATACCTCTGTAATTTTTAATGTTTGCTCTATCACCGTCCTTATGGAGTGGATTAATAAATGAATCATTCCACAAGTCGGGAACTGTTCCAGTATCCACCGACCTACTAAAGAGAATGTGGATAGGTGAAGTTAGAGTGAACACACATCTTTTCAAGAAATATGGAGGCAAACCATCAGGTCCAGCTGTACAAGAATCATGCAGGGTAGATAAATAATTAAAAATGTCAGCAATATTAACGACTATTGAGTTAAAGGAAATTATTACAAATATTCATAATTGAAGGCGTATCATCACTGCAATAAACAGTAGAAAAATAACGTGCATATAGGTTTACACAATCATCACCATTAGCACTAATATTATTTTCATAAAACATTTGCTTTGGAAAACCACGTATTTTTGTACATTCATTTATATAACTCCAAAAATGTTTTGGAATATATCCACTAGATTAATCGTTAAAAAGTGCATCTATAATGTCAAAATTGTAAATGCCTGGATTCAATAGTTTTTAAATAAAAAAATAAAAACGACATTGTAAAAAATCCGTTTTTTGACAATATTTCAAAAACGAAAAAAGGTATTTCAAATTTGTTTTTAGATTATTGTTGGGTTCTAAATTATGCAACTTTGCCCCATTTTAGCCAACTCTCTATCTCTTTAAATAACCGAGATCCTTATATATTCTGTTGAAATACGAACACCCTGTATTATTTAAAGAGTATGTTTTTAAAAATAGTATTTTATAAGTATGATTAACTAACTGTTTTGCGTTGTAGGCGTTCACTTTTTGCTAAGTCTTGACCGTTGACATACAAGTCAGCGCTAGTAGAGATTAACTAGCATGAAACTATAATGATGTGATGTGATAATGATGCCCGCCAGACAACCTGGCCTGGGGGCCCAAGTTAAGATGTGGGGCCTATAGTTAGCAATATATTTGAAACTTCACTATACTTCTGTTTTTTTAAACGCCTGGCGTGTGGGCAGTAACAATTATGAATATATTTACTTTTTAAAGTATTCTAGTAATAAATCATATTCGGCGTATTTTTTTTATAACTGGAAGTTAATTACCATATTTCGTAAAATGTTGTAGTATTATAGGAAGCACTTATTCATGTTAAAATAAAACTACACCGAGTAGGAAGAATAAACTCGCATGTAATTTAGTTGAGAGCGTAGGTAGATTTTAAGGGAAGCTAGATATAAAATACATGTTCCGGAAAACGGAAAAGCGTGTGTGCCTGTGTGTGTGTGTGTTGCGGGGGTTGAAATTCACGAGGAATGTGTAAAACACACAGACTCCGAAAAGCCAGTGGAGTGAGACTCTTATGTTTTATGGCGGCGTATTGATCTGAAAGCAAGCTGGCAGCCATCCACAACCATCCGCAAACCATCCACCACTTTATGCGTTTTATATATAGATATATTACCGACTCCTGTGGGTGTATCGAGTAGTAGCAAAAAAAGAGAGTGTCGGGTATTGTGGGTGATGTTCATTCAGTGCACGCAGCGCCGTTTCTTTTATCGCGCGCTTCTTCTGGGGGGTGGCTCTCTCGCGCCACCGAAACGAGCCCGCTGTTATTTACCTCTGTTTAAGGGAGACTTTTTGCGGTATCTGCGTTATGAAAATCGCGTTTTTGTCTTTTCTGTGCCGGCGGCTGGTTTCTTGTTATAAAGGAGGGGGTATTCCCCCAATCGTTTTTCAATTTGTTTATGTCTTCTCCCTGCCGCGCCGCTACCACTATTCTTTTCATAAATGCACGATACGCATCCGTTTACCATAATGTCGAAAAGTGCCATAAGTTCTTGGCGTATTTTTCTCTCTCGGGATACGTTACAATTTCCGGGATCGATAACGAACACAAACACACAAAAGGAATATTGCGGATGTCAGTGTTGGCTATCCAGTTTCTTTATTTAATTTATTGTTTACCGATTTTTATTACATAATAAATAAAAGTTATATTGTTATATTAATCAATTTTAGCTTGTAAGTAAACAGATACTTTTCTATTAAGCACACATATCTTAATACTTAAACAGGTTTTTGCTGATTTTATAAAAGCGTTTGACAGGGCAGTGAACAGTGCTGCCAATCTTAAAATACCGTTTCACTCAAAACCCTATAATCTGATTCAAAACTAGAAGGAGTAAGTGCCAAAGCCCAATTTACACAATAAAAAGTTACCAGAAATATCACTAGATAAATTTGGCGGCAATTTTAAATAATTTCATAATTACTCTTTAAATAAAATCAAATATCCATTTTGTACTTCTTAATTGTGGTTAAATATTTTCTATTCCATCGTACGATATCGTCAGTTCAATTAAAATGCTTATACGGCATCTCGCCATATATCTGTGAAATAAAACATATTTACATTATGTTCATAATATAATATGCAATTTATACAGAGAGTTTTATGTAACACCGAACATTTTCATAACGAGAATTTTTTTTTTGAATTATTCATATGCATACATTGCACATTTTAAGATGCTCGGATTATTAGAAAAATCCAATTTTAAGCTTTAAACGAGTGTTTTCCACTGCCAGGCTAAGCATGAAGTAAAATTACGAGTTTAGAAAAGCCAGAAAATTTGGTTTGGTCGCGTAGCGCGAAGCGTGGAGCAGCCAAACCAAATTTTTAGGCTTTTGTAAACTCGAAATTTTACTTCATGCGCCACCGGTACAAAACACTGACATATTACGAAGTTTAAAACACACCGCTAAACATTACATTGAATCACTGTTTTGTACCACCATTATTACTACATTACATGTGTAATAATTCTGAATGGAATGTTATTAAAAAATTATATTTCAAGTAGAAATTGTTTACGCTAAAAGTATTACTTGTCAGTTTTCTACAGAGAGTTTTATGTAACACCGAACATTTTCATAAAGAGAATTTTTCTATCAATATGCATACGTTATACATTTTTCGATGCTCGGTTTATTAAAAGAATCCAATTTGAAGCTTTAAGCGAGTGTTTTCACTCCCAGGCTAATCATGAAGTAAAATTTCGAGTTTAGAAAAGCCTGAAAATTTGGTTTGGACGCGTAGCGCGAAGCGCGGAGCGGCCAAAACAAATTTTCAGGCTTTTCTAAACTCGAAATTTTACTTCATGCGCCACCGGTACAAAACACTGATTCGATGTAGAGTTTAGCGATGTGTTTTAAACTTCGTAATATGCAAGTGTTTTGTACCGGTGGCGCATGAAGTAAAATTTCGAGTTTAGAAAAGCCTGAAAATTTGGTTTGGCCGCTCCGCGCTTCGCGCTACGCGACCAAACCAAATTTTCAGGCTTTTCTAAACTCGAAATTTTACTTCATGCTTAGCCTGGGAGTGGAAAACACTCGCTTAAATCTTCAAATTAAATTCTTTTAATAAGCCAAGCATCGAAGAATGTGCAACGTATACATATGGATAATAATAAGAAAAATTCTCGTTATGAAAATGTTCGGTGTTACATAAAACTCTCTGTATAATAATGTGTCTTTATCAGAGCTGGAACGATTCCTCGTAAAAAAGATTCGAATCACGAATCCGAATCACCTAATATGATTCGAATCACGAATACTCGAATAAAGGATTCGTAAGAGATAAATATGATTTAAATCGAAGATTCGAATCATGTTTTTTCGAATCATGAATACAAATCCTTTAAAAATAAATTTGATTTTATTATTATTTTTCAACCATTAATATATAAATATCGTTACCAGTTGTTTTAACAAAAATATTCAAAATCTAATTATTTATTACTACCACTGAACATCGTTGATAACAGAATAAATATCTGACTCCCTGTTACTCTGGTTAAAGATGTATTTGTGTGTTTCTGAACTCCACTTTAAATCAGTGTTTTGTAAGCGTGGCGCATGAAATTACAATTTCACAGCTTTTTTAATATAACAAAATGGAGTAATATTTGAAAAATGATACACTAAATATATTATTTTGCAACATTCAAAGTCTTAGAAATAAAATAGAACTATTAGAAGAACATGTATGGGATGGCAATTTTAATTTTATCTGTTTAGCTGAGCATTGGCTTACTATTCATGAATCTGAGAGCGTCAAAACTGATAATTTCGTTCTTGTGGAACACTTCTCACGCAGCATGTTTATTCACGGTGGAGTGATGATATTATTAAAAAATTATCATCATCACACCACACTTAACATCAATCATAACTCAGTTGAAAAAGATTGTGAAATAACAGGGATATTATAGGAAAATTCTAAATTTATTGTTATTACGCTATATCGTTCTCCCTCGGGAAATTTCAATCGTTGTTTGGAGATACTCAATAATGTTTTGTCTAATTTAAATGTTTTTAAATATAACGTTTTTATATGTGGCGATTTTAATTGTAATTTTAGTAATGTGTATGATAGTAATACTCAATGTTTATGTGATTCCTTTAGTAGTTACCACATGTATGCTTTATTTATTTATTTATTTATTAACGAAATCTCCATTTTATTTAGTAAAGTTTCCTACACGAGGTAAGTCCTGCCTGGACAATATATTTACTAATATCCACAACTTAAACTTAGGTGTCAGACCATTTAACATACCATTTTCAGACCATGATGGTATTAGCTTAAGTGTTGATTTGAAACCACCGCGCATTAAAGACAGTTGTAGAATCGTTCGTCCAATTACGTCTTTAGGTAAATTTAATTTCTACAATTCATTAAATCGTACTAATTGGGACTTTGTTAACAGTCGTGATACTAACTCGTCATGGCAGATATTTGTTGATATAGTTAGGGGTACTTTTGATACAAGTTTTCCTATAAAGGTAAAACGAAACAATTAGAACAATCAAGAGTGTAATTGGTTTACTGCTGACTTGGAAAAAAGGCGGGAACAACTTAACCTTGTTCATGAAGCCTGTGCTAGAATGAATAATACTGGAACGAAAGAACTAAAATTAAAAATGAAAATGGAATATAAAGAAGCAATTAGAACGGCTAAAATCTCTGCAAATGATAGGCTGGTGGAGTCCGCAAATAGCCCAATAAAGGCTATGTGGAACATCATTAATATCCAAAGAAATAACAAACAATCTGTGATAAAAAAGTGTGATATAGAACCTATTTCTTTTAATGACTATTTTATACAAATTCCAAACATGATTACAAAGCAACTACCTATCTGTGATATTGATCCAATGCAATTAATAATTCCAAACGTGTCGTGGGAACTCACTCAATTCAACTTTCAACCAGTTTCTCAGGTAAGTGTGAGAGACACAGTCCATGAGATAAGATCTAGCGCGTGTGGTGACATTTACGGGATAACAATTAAATTAATTAAAGATGTTATTGATGTTATTATAGAGCCACTTACCAAACTTATTAATTCCATAATTATTACTGGTAAGTATCCTGATGTGCTCAAAATATTAAAAGTGCTACCAGTTCACAAAAAAGGTGATCCAAATGATTGCAATAATTACCGACCGATAAGCATACCTCCAATTTTCTCGAATCTTGTGGAGAAAATCCTGTTCAAGCAAATTATTGGACATTTTGAGGAAAACAACTCCCTAAGCGACGATCAATATGGGTTTAGGCAAGGCAAATCAACAACCAATGCAATACTAGATCTGTGCCAGAGCATTATAGCATCATTTGAGAAGGGTCAGTATTTGTTTGCCTCATACATTCATCTTTCGAAGGCGTTTGACTGTGTCTCTCATACATTATTATTGAGAAAATTATATATGTACAATTTCAGCCCACTAAGTTGTAGGCTGCTGATACCATTTCTTTCTAGCAGATTACAATCTGTGTTTCACAATGGCGAAATGTCGGAATTGCTAGAAGTAAAATGTGGTGTCCCACAAGGCTCTACTTTAGGACCTTCACTGTTCTTATTGTTTGTAAACGATTTCCCTAACTATATGTCAAATTGCAAAGTTGTCCTGTTCGCGGACGGTACAACAATCATCAATTCATCGCCAAACCTGAATGCTGGTTTGGAGGAAAATAATGTTTTGCTTGAAAAAGCAAAAATTTGGTTAAATGCCAACCTCTTGACTCTGAATGCTAATAAAACCGAAACAGCCATTTACAGCTTGAATACGCAAGAGCCTTATCAACACAAAACGGTGAAGTTCTTGGGCATTCATATAGATAATCATCTACTATGGAACAGCCAGGGCGATGTATTAGCTGCAAAATTAAATAAAAGCATCTTTGTTATCAGGGGTCTAAAAAAACAACATCAGCCCTCACATGCTAAGAATCGCATATTTTTCCCTTTTTCAGTCCCATCTCTCATACAACATTGTGGCATGGAGACATTCCTCCATTAGACACAGGCTCTTTGGTATTCAGAGGAAAGTGGTAAGAATACTTGATAACTTAGGTTACCAAGATAACTGCAAACCAGCATGCATAAAGCTAAAAATATTAACACTACCTTGTCTCCATGTCCTGCAAAGTGTGCTATAAACTAAATCGTATTACGACGACAACAAATTAAACCGACAAAGGCACAATTATCACACAAGAACGAAAAGTGACTTAAGCATTCCCAACCTCAGGCTCCAAAGATCCAGGAATTGTCAGAACTATTATGGTCTGAAATTTTTCAATCATTTACCGGATAGATTTAGGGAACTAAATATAGTAAATTTCAAGAAAGAAATTAAGATAATTCTTATCAAAAATGCCTTCTACACCATAGAGGACTTTATAAAGCATACATTTTAGTCATGATTTACTGCTCATATACTCTGTACGTATGTATAAATAATCGTTATTATTTAAATTTTGTGTTCGTATACGCATTTGTGTAATTGTTTAAATCAGTAAATCTTAAATACCTAAACTCGTAAAACTTGTAAACTCTGACTTGTGTAAGCTCTGCTATAACACTAATAAAACATTATTAAATAAAATCAACGATTTTCTGCTATTGGATAAGTATTTCTCTGAGTATTTTTGGAATAGCCTATTGTGATCTAATTACTGACTTTCTATTGTTAACTAATAATATCGTATGTTCGATAAAAAAAAACCTCTAGAGTGCCATGGAAAATATTGTAAGTTGGCTACTCTGAAATTTTGAATTATAATTATCATTTCTGACGTTTTAATTGTCATTTTCTAAAGCGTGTAGGCAACTTAAATTTAAAAAAAGGTATAACATAGCACTCTAGAGGTTTTTTTTTATTGAACATACGATACAAATGTTTATAAGATTTTTCCAGAAAACATATATTTTAAAGATTTTTTTCCAAATATTATAAAATGCAATAGTTTTTGTATAAAACATAATAAAAATCAAAATCCATCTCCTTCTGACAGCCAAACAAAAATAAACCGAATATTAGTCGCACCGATACGTTCATATTGTGATGACATAATAAATTCATCGAAAAATATCATTTATTTTTGCGCAACGTCAGGACAGGAACGGAATGATTGAATTTTATGGGCATGCGTTTCATACACACGGCTTTTTTAAATTTATATTTGTGTTATTTATTTGCGCACGAACAAATATGCTGAATAATGAAAAATCTCATGTTGAATCAACACAACGTTCAAAATCGTGTGCTATTATCAAACACTAATATGATCAAATAAATACAACCTCATTACCCAATAAAAACAAACGACAATAAAAAAATTTACATTCAGATATTTACAGAACTTTTTTAGGGAACAGTAATTTATGCTAAAACAGATGTAGTACACATTTACTATTTTCTATAAACAAATATTTGGAAATAATAGAAAATAAAGCGGATTTTCTGGGGGGCTATTCACAGCACCGATGCAATTTATCATCGGTAAGAAGTTGCACTGAAATGACGTCATTTTACTCCATACGGTTTGGTCAATTTTTCCCAAAATGACGTCATTTCAGTGCAACTTCTCATCGGTGACAAATTGCATCGGTCCCCTGGTTTAAAAATATTATTTTATATTATGCAGTTTACACCAGTGATCGCCAACCTTGCGGACACCAACATACACATTTTTAATACTACGGACGTAATTACTGACTTTCGCTTATTATTGATTGATTGTTTGACTATAAAATAATAAATGCTGGATTATTTTTACTTTAATAAATATTGCCAATGTACTCCAAAACCCTGCGGACCACGGTTGATGACAGTTGGTTTAGATACCACGGTAGCGTTATTCATTTTTCTATGTACAGGGAGTTTTTCTTTAAAGTATACGCATTCTAAATTAAGCATATTTTCTTTAAATCTTTAGAAATTCATTGTTTTTCAATAGAGTTCAGTTTGAAACTTTAAACGAGTGTTTTCCACTCCCAGACCAAGTATGAAGTAAAATTTCGAGTTTAGAAAAGCCCCGTTAAAGCTCTAAACAAGTGTTTTCCACTCCCAGACTAAGCATGAAGTAAAATTTCGAGTTTAGAAAAGCCCCGTGAAAATTTGTCGAGGGTCGCGCAGCGACCCGAGACAAATTTTCTGGGCTTTTCTAAACTCGAAATTTTACTTCATGCGCCACGCGTATAAAACACTGATTTACAGTAAAGTTAAAAATATACAACGCTTAGATGTGATAGTGATCAATTTACCTGTATCGAATAAATGCAAGAATTACTTTTTTTGTGAATAGTTTTAGAATAATAAGAATAAAAGCAGAATAACTCAAAATTTTACTTCATGCGCCAGGCGTAGTAAAACATTAAACCATTAACGGCCGAGCAATTATAGAGTTAACTCTAAAAATGGAATTTACGTAAAATTCTACACTTCTATGAGTTCTACGAATGACTTAATGTATTACATTCTATGCATTTTTTTAATATACAGAGAGTTTTATGTAACACCGAACATTTTCATAACGAGAATATTTCTTTTAAGTATACATATGCATACGTTGTGCATTTTCCGACGCTCGATTTACTGAGAGAATTCAATTTGAAGCTTTAAAATAGTGTTTTCCACTCCCAGGCTAAGCATGAAGTAAAATTTCGAGTTTAGAAAAGCCTGAAAATTTGGTTTGGTCGCGTAGCGCGAAGCGCGGAGCGGCCAAACCAAATTTTCAGGCTTTTCTAAACTCGAAATTTTACTTCATGCGCCACCGGTACAAAACACTGATTCAATGTAAAGTTTAGCAGTTTGTTTTAAGCTTCGTAATATGTCAGTGTTTTGTACCGGTGCCGCATGAAGTAAAATTTCGAGTTTAGAAAAGCCTGAAAATTTGGTTTGGCCGCTCCGCGCTTCGCGCTACGCGACCAAACCAAATTTTCAGGCTTTTCTAAACTCGAAATTTTACTTCATGCTTAGCCTGGGAGTGGAAAACACTCGTTTAAAGTTCTAATTGAATTCTCTTAATAAACCGAGCGTCGGAAAATGTACAACGAAATGCATATGTATACTTAAAAGAAATATTCCTCAATATGAATACGTTCGGTGTTACATAAAACTCTCTGTATATATAATCTACATGCTGTAAATGTAAGGCATTCGTCGATTTTGTATAAAAACGTGCAATATAAAGTTTAGAACGTATATTTCCACTCCCAGACTAAGCATGAAGTAAAATTTCGAGTTTAGAAAAGCCCCGCGTAGAAAATTTGTCGACAAATTTTCACGGAGCTTTTCTAAACTCGAAATTGTACTTCATGCGCTACGCGTATAAAACGCTGAAATATTGTGAAGTTAGATATACACTGAAAACATTTTATTTAAATGAGTAATAATCAAGATATTTAAATAACAAAATATTTACTTTTTTCTTCATACATTTTCAAGTCAAGTCAAATAATATAATATATCAAATTAAGTTATTTAGTAATTTAATTACCATAAAATTAATAATGTTGCCTATATGTATCAATGGCAACTCATGGGTTAATTTCAAGTTACATTTTATATTTTTTCTATGTCATGCATTGAATTATAAGTAATAATATAATAATATTGTAATAATAATAAAAAATTACAAGAGAAAAAATCAAGATGTACTTTCATATTTTGGTCTCAATCAAAATTTGTTTTTGTTAATAAAACTGACAAAAATCGTTAGCATTAAAGAAAGTTGATTAGAATCATCAAAAAGTACAAACAATTAAGCCCCCTATTGGCAGTATTTAACATCGCCTACAAACCCTTTGGATAATTATATGCATAGGTTAGGTCAGGTTATTTTAAGTTAGGTTAGGGCATGTTAGGTTAGCATGGAGCACAGAAAAGGTTTGGTAACATTAGGGGGTCCATAAAAATAGCCACTCCTTTGTAGGGGGTCGATGATAGGAAAACGTTGGAGAACCTTTATCTATTTAATTGTTTTCAAATTAGCTGTTGAACGAGATGTGTATTTTTTAACATCTATTCTGAATCATCCTGTATATTCATTCATAGTTATATGTTTTTGGCTCTACATTGTAAATGGCTTGTCCGTTAATAAAGAATTATTATTATTATTATTATAATCTTGTCTAGTGTACCGTGCGATCGCTTAAATTATGATTCAGAAGAGGCGGCATTTTTTTGTGCGTTTGCTCAGAATGCTAACTGAATGATGGAATAAATTTGAGGTTATGGTAAAATATGTGTTAACAGTCAGTAGTGCCAACCTAATTTAAAATTCAAAGCTTACTCTAAATCACGTTTTAAATGATCGTGCAGTACTTTTTATTCATTCTAAAAATTAAATAACTCCCATAGTAATCCAAATTAAGCCTCACGTTTATTAATTAAAATACAATTAGACCAATTCATGACAAAATACCGTATTCCTCTCGCATTCGAGCTACCCTCTCCTCTCAGCTCCCGAAATAACAAACAGTGTCGTGTTTTTTCTCTCCCTTTTATCTTCTCTCCCTTATTGTGACAAGGGTGTGTTTCCGGAGATTATGATGGCCGTGTGCCCTAGAAATTCTGAATTTGAAAGGCGAAGTAAACATCAGAACATCACAACATCAGAGGGAGTATCGGGAATAGGGGGAGGGCAAAGACAGTGACGAGGGATCAAAGGGCGAAAGACTGCACTTGACTCGTACCCAAATTACACGCTTACAGCATTCATTGGGATCGTTTCGTGGATAAACGTGCTCCGGGGGTAAAAGTTGGATGCACGTGGATTTTTTTTGTGAAATCTATTTATTTAACGAATTTTAATTATTATTGATTATTGATTTTAAAACGTTTTTAGTCATGTTAAAAGAAATATTACCAAAACCTAATTTGAAGAATGTATTAACCTAACCTAACATGAAAACGCTTATACATAACTTAACAACCTAACTTCGCAAATTCTACTTTAATTGCTGACTAGTTAGATTAGTTGTTAGTTACTTAGGGCCAGTTGAACCAAGCACGTTAAACTGGTTCAACTCTGACCTCGAATTCAAAGTAATATTAGAACAATAGGAACTGTCATCTTGAACTCAAGTTTAGCTTGAACTCGAGTTCAACGTTTTTGGTGCAACAAGGCCTTAATTTGTCTAACCCTAGGTAACATGGTTATCAAGCTTCTTATTTATGATTAGTTATTTTAGTACTTCATAAAAAATTCAGCCTTAGTAACAGATAATGTAACTGAAAAATATTTAGTCAATATCTTCTGCCTCTGGAACAATATATATTTCTTTGTAATGAACATGATTCACAAATTTAAAAAAAACAGGTTTCCGATGGCAGCTTTTTTTCACTTCGCATTACTTTTGAACTAGATAGACATTTATTTATAACCTAAAACTTGAGTTGTAATAATTTTTTTCTGATCCATCAATGGGCTCTTCATCAAAGACAACACTTGGGAGTTTACTGCAAACTGTTGGGGAATTCTCTGATGACCGGATTGTTAATCGTGAACCTGTTTGGGTTTTTTGCAATCATTCAAAATAGACTGATTGGTGTTAACGGGTTAGGGTTTTAAAAATAGCCTAGTAAAAACAAACATAATAAAAAACGAATTAAAATTAATATCGACTATCTGAAAAAATGTTGTCTCATTGAGACAAGTCTCAAAATATTCATTGAAACAACTACTTCTCGAGCTAATACCCAGACAGATATTGAATTATACAATAAATATTTGAGTTCTGATCTATTAATGGGCCCTTCATCAAAGACAACACTTAGGAGTTTACTGCAAACTGTTGGGGAATTCTCTGATGACCGGACTGTTAATCGTGAACCTGTTTGGGATTTTTTGCAATCATTTAAAATAGACCAATTGGTGTTGACGGGTTAATGTTTTCAAAATAGCCGAGTAAAAGCAAACATAATATAAAAACGAATTAAAATTAATATCGACTTTCTGCAAAAATTTTGTCTCATTGAGACAAGTCTCAAATATTCATTGAAACAACTACTTCTCGAGCTAATACCCTGACAGATATTTATTTATTTATTTATTTATTTGGTACTAACCCAACAGACTGTAAAGTCCAATAACAGGGCTATATTATTATTACAAATTAAATACAATATAACTTATATAAATATATTACAAAAGATGCATGCAGAACATAAATACATAAAACCATAAAAAAATAAACAATATTAAAAATTAACTCATAAACTAAGGTAACATAGATAATAATTTTATAGAATCACTAACATTATGCTTAAACACTTTGAATGTTGAAGTGAATATGTCGAGATTGTATGCGTAATGATTATAAAGTCGAGATAATCTTATAATAGGTGAGTTTGCATAATAATTATTAGTTGGAGTAGCATACACAAAAGTTTTACAAAATTTAGAACACACTCTAGGAATGTTAAATTTAAATCGATTCAAAAACTGTATGTCGTCAATCATATTATTCATGAGTTTATAAAGAAAACAAATATTTATAAGTAAAATTCTGTTGTGGATAGAAATTAAATCAAATTCAGCAAGTAGGTCATTGTAGGGTATGTCAAATCTGTACTGACGATATTTTACATAATATAGATACCTAATAAATTTATTTTGAACATTTTCAAGCATACCAAAATATTTTAAATACATTGGTGACCAAATCAATACACAATACGATACTTTGCTTAATACAAAGGTGTTAAATAACAAAAGTAGGAGTTTTATATTTGTAAATTCTCTACAATTGCGAATTATAAAACCCAATATCCGATAACAACTCTTAGTTAACATTTCGATATGAGTATTAAATGTCAATCTAGTATCAAAAACTACTCCAAGATCCCTTGTTTCCGTTAATCTACATAAATCTATACTATCAATTTTATATGGGTACGCAATTAAATTTATTTTTCTGGTGTAAGTTACTATGGAGCACTTTGATGTATTAAGTGATAATTTATTGGCATAACACCAATCTGTAAAAACGTCTATATAATTTTGCATTTGCATACAATCATCAATTTTACTATCAACACTGTAAAGTTTAATATCATCCGCATATAGCACCATATTACATTTCAGAGTTGCACACACATCATCCATAAACAATAAAAACAGCAGAGGTCCGAAATTCGATCCTTGGGGGATCCCGCTGGATGCTACGCACCATTTGGATTTGTGACCGTATATCTCAACAAGTTGCCTGCGATTATGTAGATATGAAGTGATAGTATTCAAAATATTATTATTTAGGCCAAATGATATCAACTTATGAAACATAATCTTGTGGTCCAGTTTATCGAAGGCTTTCGTTAGGTCACCATAAAAAACATCAACTTGGTGTCCGTCATTCATAGCATCGAGTATGTCCTGCGTTATTCCCATAAGATTTGTTGTCGTTGATCGAGATTTTACAAAGCCATGTTGTTGAGTGGAAATATAGGGATTAACTTTACTGTAGATATAATCGGCTAATAGCGATTCGAAAACCTTAGATAAATTACTCAAGATGGCGATAGGTCTATAATTCTCGATGGCCTTGTTTGAACCAGATTTAAATACAGGGCATATTCGAACTTGTTTCCATTTAGTAGGAAAAACACCTGTCTTCAGAATTAGTTGATATAGATGTGTTATTGAATTATACAGTGAATATTTGAGATACACGACAGCTTTACTGTTCTATGCATCATTTATATGCAAAATGCAACATCAGGTCAAATTATTCTTTCATCAAACTAAATGAAACAACAGAAAATTGAAATAAATTGAAAAAATTACAGGGAATGAATATCAATTGTCTTAAGCCATCTATAGACGCGTTTTGAAATTTATCCTTCATTAGTTTAGCTATGCTTTAGACTTTCAATACAAAAAATATTAAAATAAAAAGGAAACTTACAGGAATGTCGCAGTATGTCGTAAAAACAGGTACACAAAACTGAGGCGAGTGAAAATCCAAACATGTTGAATGTTAAACATTTTGATGAACGAGCCCAATGATGAGTAATTTTTAAACACCGTTTGTGATGAAATTAAAAGGATTTTTATTTTTATCTTCTCTTATATTGATTATAAACTTTTCTGAGTATATAAAATAGATTGCCACTTAAAATGTTCTTGCAATCAGCATATTAATTTCCAACTTCGAAAAGTCGATAATAATTTTTCATTACACCCTCCAAAAGCCTTCGGTTTCCCCTCTACAAACTTCCGCTGTACTGTGAATACATTTTCGGCAATAAATGAAGTTAGGAAAGTGAAACAAGCGAGGGCGTGAAAAGTGTTTTTTTTTCTTCTGCACTTTCTTTACCTAGCGGGTAATTAAATTAAGCGAAACGCGCCCGTCCCGCCAATTTTTCAAAATATATTCGCAAATTGCGTTGAATTTCTAATGGCCACTAAAAGTCGTCGGTCCGCTATAAACGAGAAATATGGCGGGGGCCCAGAATAGGCGAGAATTTGTTCGTTTATAATACCCGTCCCACTTTTTCTCGCGCGGTCCGGGCTTTATAGGTGCAAATGTGTTTTCAGGGGAAATGAAATTTCACATTTTACAGCGCCGAGTGCCCAAAACAAAATGCGTTTTAATGATGGCCCAAAAGGCTATTACATCACACTTTTTTTTCTGGTACAATTTTTCTAACAATACATTTATTTTTTCATGAATATTTTAATAAATTTTTAGTCAACTTTAAACATACTATCAGTGGCATATTTATAGGAGGGGTATAGAAGCCTAGACCTCCCTATTAACTTCAAAAATAATATAATCATTATTTAAAATAATATACATACTTAACAGAAATAATGATAATATATTTCTTGAATAATTTTCTTACTTATCACTTGGTGAAACATTTTTAAATAATGATAATAAAGGTTTAAATTAAATTACACTTGGTTTGTTTCACAATTTTTTTACTTTGCTGTTTACTCGACTAGTTTCGCGTTTTACAGCATTATCAGGACTCCTGATAATGCTGTAAAACGCGAAACTAGTCGAGTAAATAGTAAAGTAAAAAATTGTGAAACAAACCAAGTGTAATTTAATTTAAACCTTCATTATCAATATGATAATATACATAACAGATGTATGATTCATGCTATGAATATATGTAACATTTGTTTTAGAATCGTCTTAATGGTTTTGCAGTCTTAAGTGTTCATCGAAAGCATGAAATCGATTAACAGAGAGTTTTAGATAATCTAGCGAGGCAAAAGACTAGACCTGTTAAAATATTATTGTAAAATTTTGGCTACACATTAAGTTTATATATACATACTCACTAAAATTAAAGATTTATTACTATCTACAGGCATTTAGCAGGTATTTAGGAAGATAGGCTAGCGGCCTAACTTCCTAAATACGCCACTGCATACTATACAATCATGTTTGGCTTCCATATACACGTTTCTATTTGACGAGTCAAACAATCCGCTAATGTTCAACAAAATATTCGCTAAGAATTTTACATTTTCGTTGATTTGGTGCATTTTTGTCATTTTGTCCTAATTTACACAGTTCTAAAGTTTTTGTAAAACTTTATGATTTGTGTTGGTTTTGACAATTTTATTGGAAATAGTACTAATTATTTCAAATTTGTAATTTTTGTTTACTATTGACATACAGGGATTTTTTCTTTTAAGTATACTTTCACATATTCGATACAAACATTCGTAAAATTAATGAACATGTGATCAAACCTAAGTATATTTTAAACTTCACTTTAAATCAGTGTTTATACGCGTGGCGCATGAAGTAAAATTTCGAGTTTAGAAAAGCCTGAAAATTTAGTTTGGTCGCGTAGCGCTACGCGCTACACGACCAAACCAAATTTTCAGGCTTTTCTAAACTCGAAATTTTACTTAATGCTAATCTGGGAGTGGAACACACTCGTTTAAAACTTTAAATTGAACTCTTTAAAAAAACAACGTATATCTAAAGATTTATGGCATGTAGGAGGTGTATAAAGAAAAAAATAAAATAGTCATTTCAAAATTTGTTGTTAAATTAACAAAAAAATCTGCTCCGGTAAGAGTTTAACTGAATGCTATAAACGAGTGTTTTCTACTCCCAGATTAAGCATGAAGTAAAATTACGAGTTTAGAAAAGCTTGATAATTTGGTTTGGTCGCTCCGAATTTTCGATGTGCATTTTCAGACATTCGTTGTTTTATTAAAAACTTTCAATTTTAAGCTTCTAACGAGTGTTTCCAATCCCAGATTAAGCATGAAGTAAAATTTAGAGTTTAGAAAAGCCTGAAAATTTGGTTTGGTCGCTCCGCGAAGCGGAGCGGCCAAACCAAATTTTCAGGCTTTTCTAAACTCGAAATTTTACTTCATGCGCCACCCGCATAAAACACTGGTTTTAAGTGAAGTTCTAATATACGTCTTTAGCATACTGATTTAGTAGCATATTGTGAATATCATAATCCATGAGTGTTTTATACGCGTGGCGCATGAAGTAAAATTTCGAGTTTAGAAAAGCCTGAAAATTCGCGGAGCGACCAAACCAAATTTTCAGGCTTTTCTAAACTCGAAATTTTACTTCATGCTTAATCTGGGATTGGAAACACTCGTTAGAAGCTTCAAATTGGAAGTTTTTAATAAAACAACGAATGTCTGAAAATGCACATCGAAAATTCCTAATATGAATACCTACAAAAAAATTCTCTCTATTTATCTTTTCATTTTATTGATTTTAACATTTCTTACTATTTTTATTAATATTTTTGAACATATTATTTAATTTTCATTTTACCTTTTAAAAATGCTTTCTTAGTATACTATATCGTATTATCTAGAGATAACAACCTGAAGTGTCTGTAAAATTAATTGTAAAACAGGTATTACCCAGATCACGCTCTAAATATATCAAAACGAAGCGGAATGAAATTTCAGGGGCGCTCGAGGGAATAATATGTCAAAACGGTAATGCTCTAAAACTTTACCGTTAGCAAAACGTACAACCCAATTTCTATCTAAAGGGATATATCTAGTTCCAACTAAATATGAGAACGAACTATCGGGAAAATTGAAATAAAACCAAACCGCCTAAAATTTCCACTGGGAAATACCAACACGAATTAGAAAATAAATCATAAATAGTTTATATTTAACATAATAATTACAGTTAAATATCTTGGAGTACAGATTAGTTTTCCGTCATTTTTCAATGCAGTTTATATTAAAATTAAATTTCACTTTAGCATTTCTGTGTTGTCTGATTCCCCTCCATTCTCCAAATGGTCAGTCGACAATTAAAAAATATTGTATTTATTTGTTTAAAGTTTAAAATTTTTGATAAATGGATTAAGAGGACCTAGTTATAATAACGTTAACAAATTAGAGAATAAAATATGTAATCATATATAATAAATACATTTTTGAAGCAGTTTTTATTAGTAAATGTTCCCCCTTCCCAAAATTGCTCTCTGGATCTGCCATTGCTGCAATGTGTTTATTCAACAACTTTTTTGTCTGTCTATTTCTACGATTATAAATGAATTTAAATACACAATGGTCTTCTTTCTCTTGTCAATATCCTCTTTAACTCGCTTAATGGAATATGACTTATCCGTTTTTGAAGTTCACCATCAATCATTGGATGATTTGCCTGGGGTGTGAAGTATATATTTACCTCATACTTAATCAAGGATTGAAAGACATCCGTTAGAATGATATCGAGAAATTAAATAAAAACATATTTATGTTGTATTTTATAAAGGGTGATCCAATTTCAGTTTCCGAATGATGCAGGGAGTTTTTTTTAAGTATACGTATTCCAAATTCGGCCTATTTTCTGTAAATCTTTAGATACTCCTTGTTTTTTTTTTATAAATTCAATGTGTAGCTTTAAACGAGTGTTTTCCACTCCCAGACTAAGCATGAAGTAAAATTTCGAGTTTAGAAAAGCCCCGTGAAAATTTGTCGAGGGTCGCGCAGCGACCCGAGACAAATTTTCTGGGCTTTTCTAAACTCGAAATTTTACTTCATGCGCCACGCGTATAAAACACAGATTTTAAGTGAAGTTCGAATATACATAAATTTCAACTTTTTAGTGTTTTATACGCGTGGCGCATGAAGTAAAATTTCGAGTTTAGAAAAGCCCAGAAAATTTGTCTCGGGTCGCTGCGCGACCCTCGACAAATTTTCACGGGGCTTTTCTAAACTCGAAATTTTACTTCATGCTTAGTCTGGGAGTGGAAAACACTCGTTTAAAGCTTTAAATTGAACTAATTGAAAAAAATATTCATGTGTAGAATTAGGCGCTTCGACAATTTACCATTGAATAGTAGAGCATGTAGTAAAGCTAACTGAGGAAGATTCGAGATTTATGCAGATTTGCGATGCCTCTAATATCCAGCAAATTATTATGAGTACAAATGTCGAATCGGATTCTTCCGATTTGGATATTTCAAGTTATTTCAGTGACTACTTTATTGAGTTTTGTGGTTTATTATTTTATTACTCATTTCGTTATAGTACGAATTCTAGTTGGTTTTGTGCAGGGAGTTTCTCTTAAAAGTTTGCATATCTTAATGAACGCATTTATGCTGGAAATCTTCAGATATTTGTTGTTTTTTTAAAAGAGTTGAATTTGAAGCGTTAGACAAGTGTTTTCCACTCCCAGATTAAGCATGATGTAAAATTTCGAGTTTAGAAAAGCCTGAAAATTTGGTTTGGTCGCGTAGCGCGAAGCGCGGAGCGACCAAACCAAATTTTCAGGCTTATCTAAACTCAAAATATTACTTCATGCGCCAGGCGTATAAAACACTGACTTAATGTGATGTTAACAAAATCGCACTTTAAATTTAATTAACCATAAAAAATGTATTGTTTTTATTACATACTAATAATCACTAATTACATTTTGATTTGTTGTTTCTTTATGCACTATTTAGTTCTCATCTTTTGGGAATGAAAAGGCTTTGGTTAACTGTTTAGCTTTCTTCAACTTTTTAGGTTTGGTCAACTTTTCATCATAATTTTCGGATATTACATTATCTTGCATTTGTTCGCAAAGAAGAATAATCTCTTATTTTAGGAAAGTCAGTGTTTTTTTTTAGACCAAAAATATTCATTTCATGATTCAATTGACGAATATTATAGCCTTAAAGTAATTTACAAAGTGCAGAAAACGCACATATATAGCTTTTATTAATTTATCGAAATACCGGTATCAAAACCGTTAAAGCGGTATTCCAATCCCCAATAATAAAAATAATAAAAAATGCCTTTATTTGTGGATAGCGTTTTTGGCGATTAGCCGTTATACCGGTATTCCAATCCCTAATAATAATAATAATAATAATTCAATTTGAGTTCAGTATTCCGACACCAGATACCCACAGACGCGTTTCGGACTTCAAGGTCCTCTTCTATGTGGTCCCGACCCAGTGCTGAGGAATACTGAACATTTCTGACTATATCAAGCCAATATGTGAAAACTATTAATGGATTTGATAGCTAACGCCATCTAATGCTCCATAGTGGCATCGTCAATGACACCGTGTCATTGACGATGCCACTATGGAGCATTAGATGGCGTTAGCTGTCGAATCCATTAATTATATTAATAATAATAGTAATAATAATAACTGCCTTTATTTATTAAAACGAACATTATACAAATATAATTTAATAGCGTAGGCGAAGTTCAGTCAGGTGGTACCTGTTTCTGCTCTTTCACTTAACTTACTAATTAATAAATTGAAAAATTAAAGATACCAAAATGTAATGCTAATTAGTTATTCAAAATACATAAAAATATGCAACGTTGCAATTTATCATCTTCAAATCTCTCTATGTGACAAAAAAAAATTTCTTCAGTTTTAAAAAATATGTACGCGCTGGCGTACGTATTTTTTAAAACTGAAGAAATTCAACGATTTAAGGGTTCTGGGGATTTTTTTGTATAATTTGTAGATATGATTAAATGTAAAGCATCTACAAAGATTTATATTTTGGTGGGGATATTAATCCCTGGAACCTGATGTTTAAATGTACATATTTTAAACATCAGGTTCCGGGGATTAATATCCCCACGAAAACATAAAACTTCTCTGATATAGATAGGGGGTGTATGGTACTCTAAAAAAGACTGTTATTCCTTACTTCATTTTTATTTTTGTCGTTAGATGTACATTTCGAGACACAAAGTGCTCATTATGAATAACAAACTGAATTCTTACAACTATTTGCGCGGTATATATATCTAAAGGGATTTACGAAAAACCAATAAGTCATTAGATACTTGTTACGGGGGCTAAGGGTTCGGCATGGTTTTCGGTAGGATTACATTCTCTGTGGGGTACTTTTTGTAATAAATCTAATAATGGATTATCTAAGGGACTAATATCAAAATTTTGCAAAACATTTTTGTACATTTCAATTGATTCAAGCATATTTAATCTACGACGGACTGACTGCTTTAAAAGGTTAATATTGTTAACCGAAAATGTGTGTCCTGTTTCTATTGAATGGTGTGCGACCGGTGATTTGTCCGGGTTTTGAATTTTAAAGTAATATTAGTGTTCTTTGAATCTTTTTAATATATTGCGTTGTGTTGACCTACGTATATTTTATTGCAATTGTTGCAGTTTATTGAATAAATTCCGGATTGTTCTAGGTGGTTTGTTTTTGCAATAGTGTTGCCAAGTAAACTAATTTTGTATTGACATAAATAGCAGGAGAAATGCTGAATTTATTCAATAAACTACCAATTCTCATACAAATTGATAGGTGGTAAATGAATCTAGCAAACTTTTTTGGGGCGGTGTCTTTCGAGTTGATTAGGGAGGTAATTAATTTTATTTTGTGATTTCTAATGTGCCTGTTAATTAATTTATTGATTGTGTCTATTTTGTAGTTTAATGAAATGCAAATCCGTATTGAACACTATTTTATCTCCACTCACAAAAATGCTCAATATGTGTATTAGAAATAACACCTTTCCGGATGCTTTTAAGAGAGCCCTGGTCATACCGGTCCCTAAGAAAGGAGATCCAAACGATCCTGACAACTATCGTCCAATTTCTCTGCTGCCCTTGTTTGGCAAAATATTTGAAAAAATCTTGCAAGATCAACTATCTACTTACCTAGAACAATCAAACATATTAAGAAGCGAGCAATATGGTTTTAGGAAAGAACGTTCAACGGGGATCGCTTTATCGAAATTAGTTGAAGAAATTATCAATGTCTTCGAAGATGGATCTATAGCAAGAGCTACATTTCTAGACCTGTCTAAGGCTTTTGACAGCGTATCTCACGACATTTTACTGCGCAAACTTTATTTTTACAATATTCACCCAGACACTTGCAGGATTTTACTCTCATACCTTACTGGAAGGACTCAGAGGGTACTATCAAATGGAATCATGTCTGAGGCCTTGCCCATTAAATACGGTGTACCACAGGGATCTATTCTTGAGCCTCTGTTGTTTCTGATATACATCTATGACTTACCTAATGCGACGCCAAACACCAATACAATATTATATGCAGACGATACCACTGTTATTAACAAATCTAAAGATTACTCTATTGCTAATAATTTGCATGATAAAGCACTCGGGGAGGTATCGGAGTGGTTCATATGTAATCGACTAAAACTGAATATCAACAAATCTGCTTCCCTAACGTTCACATTAAGGAAATATGAATCAACTAAATTTCTTGGCTTTTACATTGATTCCTTTCTATCTTGGACTACTCATGGGGATATACTCGCTAGAAAGCTTAGTTCGAGTATATATCTTATTAGAAACCTGGCACCCATAGTATCAAGGAACGTAGCTCGTACGACATATTTCTCGCTATTCGAACATCACATAT
Organism: Philonthus cognatus; assembly: GCA_932526585.2. NCBI lineage: Eukaryota > Metazoa > Arthropoda > Insecta > Coleoptera > Staphylinidae > Philonthus > Philonthus cognatus. The sequence goes on along the minus strand of OW052247.1, from coordinate 46,295,143 downwards.
GGGATACTTACTTGGGGTCATGCCGCTATTCGACACCGAATATTTGGTCTTCGGAGAAAGGTAGTAAGAGTGTTAGCTGGCCTGAACTACTGTGATGACTGCAGACAAGCTTTCATTGATTTAAGAATATTAACATTCCCATCACTATTTATTCTTGCCTGCTTGTCTCATATTAGACACAATTTGGATAGCTACCAAAGTTGTAGCGACATCAATAAGTACCATACTCGCCAAGAATCAAACATATATCTACAAACAACAAGACTCTCGAAAGCGAAGACTGGATTCCACGCTGTTAAATTCTTCAACGCACTACCGAAAAACATACAGCAATTACCTCCCAAGCAATTTGCAAATCGTCTGAAAACGCTACTTGAGGATAAAGGTTTTTACTGCTGGGAAGAATTCCTTAAATTTTATTTTAAAACTCATTTTAAATTGTGAACGTCCGTATGTTACTTCAATTTTTTATTTTAATGTGTTATTTTATTGTGGTATTTTAATATGTTGTTTTAATATGATAATTTAATATGTTATTTTAATATGTTATTTCTTAATAAGTTATTTTAATATGTGACTATAGATCTATTTACTTATTTACTTCGATGTTTCTCACTATACAAACTAGCTTATAAGGTTTTATTATTATTATATTTTTTATTATTATATACTCGTAGGATAAGGTGACATATGTAAAACATGTACTTTTGTTAATACATCAATAAATATGAATATAAATATGAATATGAATATATTTTCCTGATTAAACTAAATTCCTTTTCTCTATTTTCTTTAGATATTGGTATGTTAATTGTTCGAAAAGTCATGCTATTAAAAGCTGCTTATGTTTAAATGGAAAAGATAAAGATGAGTAATTAAAAGTGTGTGTGTTTTTCCTGTCTATATTATATTCATTTTTTTTTTAATTATTATTTATTAAAAGTAAATCTAGATATGATATTTGATTATTTATATTTCATGCGTAAAACTGATACTGGAAAAAAGTTTATTTAAATTTTTATATGGTAGATTATAATTTTGTAGTAAATAATGTAGCTATGTAGGATTCGTCTATTAATACATAATAAAAATTATCGCTGCATGATGTATAGTAATTAAAATTGATTTTTTTTTTCTTAGGTTGGTACTTTTAAAAATTTAGTGTAGCGTATGGAATACGTGGACTTGTGGATTCTTCAAACCCATGCATATATTTAAAAGGGTGTTTACCGGAAAATGTAGGTAGACCCGCATAAGAGAAAGGCTCATTCTCATTTTGTTTGTAGTCGAGTGCCTTTTTATATAAAGGATTAGTACACAATCGCGATTCCCTTTCGTAAACGGAATAATCTTTCAGTATGAAATCCCTTTTTGTTCGGGGTAAACACTGCCGACACTGCGCTGTCTGGAGGAGAGTGAAGAGGGATGCTAGAATTAAACGCTCATTATGAAGAACATTGTACGTCCCCGTTATAATTAAAACCAGGCCCAGATGGATTATATGTATATATATAAAAAAAAGAGTGAGGGAAGGAGACAGTGCGGAGGCTTCAGTGCAGCAGCAATTACAATTTACGTGCAAATTTGCACTTCCACCCCCCGTTTTACAACTACCCTGTTTGCAGGGGGTAATACCTTTGTCCGTGCTATATTTACCTATGCAAATCAGTGCGGGTGGATGCGTTTGCTCATCGGGGTTGTTGCAAAATTGACGATCATTGTTTTATTTTAAAGTCAATAATGTGCACATTGCGTGTTTGCTGAAAGTGAATAGCCTATTTTGCAACTAAGAATAAAAAATCATAATTGATTGATTACGGTATAATCAATCAATTATGATTTTTACATTAGGAATAAATCAAAGGTTGTCGGATAGCTATATATATATAAAAATAGTACGCTCCATTCTTACATACAAAGACTTTTAAACATACCACTTTAAACTAAAAATTATAACATAGAATTAAGTATATTATTAAAACATATTTTAAACGAAATTTTTGTTTAAACGTTTTTTTTATTATCCTTAATAGTTAAACGATATTTTATACTACCTTATTAAACATGTTCTGTTTACGTTATTAAATTTTAGTTAAATTGTTAACAATATTTCAAATTACATTATTAAAAATTACATTTTTTTTATAAAGAAATATCACAATTATGGGTGTATAAATGTGATTTAAAACGTGATTTAAACATGTTCAGCCTTATTAATAGAATTGCCGTTAATATCATTAGAGCTTCATGCTAGTCAATCTCTACTAGCGTCAAAAACGATACTAGCATATCGTATTAATAGAGCAACATCTACATGCTATTAGTTAGTTTTGAAATAATGATAAAATGAACGTGGCAACATTACATTATTGTGAGTTCTAACTTCATTGTAATCAAGTAATTTGGAAGGTGTGTTACACTGTTTTTTTTTTATGTTTGTGAAAATGTATTTATTTTGATAAATTATTAGATTAATTTCCCACACTAAGCATGAAGTAAAATTTCGAGTTTAGAAAAGCCTGAAAATTTGGGTTGGTCGCGTAGCGCGTAACTCTACGAGGCCAAACCAAATTTTCAGGCTTTTCTATACTCGAAATTTTACTTCATGCGCCACGCGTATAAAACACCGATTTCAAGTAAAGTTCAAAATATACTAATAAGGTATATATATTTATGATTTATTGAATTATTATATAAATTCCCTATTATGTTATGACAATTGAGGTTATGGATAAGACTTAAACTAAGGCTTTTAAATTATTAGTTGTAAACTAAAAATAGTAATCTGCATACACGTTTTATTAATCTGAAAATGTCAATATCATTCATAAAACTGGCTATTAAATTATTAGTTGTAAACTAACAATAGTAATCTACAAAACGTTTAATTAATCTAAAAATGTCAATATCATCCATAAAACTGTGTTAACGCTGTATGATAACGTCTATTAATAAAAATTGAATTTGTGTTCAATATTCCGGCACCAGATACCTACGGACGCGTTTCGGACTTCAAGGTCCTCTTCAGTGTGGTCCCGACCCAGTGCTGAGGAATACTGAACATTTCTGACTATTTCAAGCCAGGGTCGGGACCACACTGAAGAGGACCTTGAAGTCCGAAACGCGTCTGTGGGTATCTGGTGCCGGAATATTGAACACAAATTCAATTTTGATATTTGTTTTCTGGTTTCACAAACAGAGTTCTGCTCGCTCGTGGACGAAACAGTGACCTGTATATGCACTTTGTGCATTCGTGTCACTGACGATGCTACTATGAAACATTTGATGGCGTTAGCTATCGGAATCATTAATAGTCTATTAATAAGGCAGTTTTAAACACGTTTTTAACATGTTTTTAATTGTTATAGTATTTAACATTATTAGCATTGTTAAAACGGTTTTTACTGGCGGACAGAAGGATATGACTGGCGAGTCGCTAGACGAGAGAGTCACCTTCTGGAGCCAGTAAAACCCGTTAACTTGCGTATATTGTTATATATTTTATTTGTAAATCATTTGTAATTAATTAAAATACAGTTATTTGGTAAATTTAATCAAATTTGAATTACAAAAAAATATGTAGTAAGTTATGAAACATTTCCGTGGATACTTATGTTGTTTATTTGATTAAATCAAATTAAATTATTTCGCAATTCGTTTAACATGAGCGTGCCTCCGAAAGTGCCTGCAGCAATTACTGAGGCAGCCGCAAGAGTTGTTTCAAGTTTGCTGCCAGTAAAGTCAACGATGAGATATGAGCGGGAGTATACGGACTTTAAAATATGGCAGAAAGAAAGTGACGTGATTGGCGTGACAGAAGATGTGATATTGGCATATGTAAGTCACCTTGCTGAAAAATTTAGCCCTAATTCACTATGGACGAAATGGTCAATGTTAAAAAGCTGTTTAAATATGAAGGAAAATGTTCCAGTTCACAGGTATTCAATGTTAAAATATTAAAAAAAAGTGGTGTTCATTAATATTTGTAGGTTTCAGAAAGTAATTGCATTCCTCAAAAGAAAGAATGAGCGGTATACTCCAAAAAAAAGCCAAAGTATTAAGTAAGGGAGAGGTGGAACGTTTTTTGTTAGAAGTTTTGCTCCTAGTGTTATGCCTTCATCAATTTGTGCGCTAGATGGTTCGATATCAAGTTTAGCTCCAAATGTTATACCTTCCCCAATTTGTGCGCCAGGTGGTTCGATTTCCATTACTGGAAGTACAAACTGTATATTTAATATATATAATACAAATAAAAGAGATTAATAGTGAATAAATTGTGTTTTATCGTTGCAGTGCATTATTAAAATAATAATTAGAAAATATATATTTTCTTAATTATTATTTTAAGAATAATAGTATTTATTGTATTTTGCTTTAATAAATTCAATTCACGAAAAACTATAAATTACTATTCCAGCACTAACTTGTTAAATTTTAACAAGTTAGTATACTGACTTGTTAAAATTTTACAAGTCAGTAGCTTGAAAACATAACCTTACTTGTTTAATACTGTCTATTGATAAATTGACGTTTACAAATGAGAGACAAATAAATGTTTTAAACACTGTTTCAACTGTTTGTTCTAATTAAAATAAAGGAAAATAAGTTTTTTTTTTAACAACTCAAGGTAGAACCCGTGGTACTTCTAATTTATAAATAAACGTCTGTATCTGTTTTAATTTTAGCTCAATTATTTTCCATGAAGAGTGGAAAAACCATGGCAATTTATTTTTGATATTTAACTTGGCTTGTGGGGGAGAAAAGAAGGAAGTAAATCGGTGAAAAATTATCCGAACCGACGCTGGGCGAAAACATAATTTCCACCTGAACTTCCCGGCAGATATGATAATTTTTATTTCAGCGGAATTAGAGGCGACGCTCGGGCAAAGGGAAAAGGGAAAACTCCTTCGGTGTAATTCGGTTTGCGTTATGACTGATTTTATAAGTTCCTCCCCTCATCCCCGCTTACTGTCTCTACCCGAGTCGTAAAGTTAATTTTCCCGCAAGATAAACACGCTGAAATTAATTTAATATCAAATTTCCCAAAGAATCAAGCTTCCAGTCCCTTATTATCATTACGTTGAATAAAAAAAGGATTTTATTTAAATGCACTGTAAAACATTTTTAGGATGATTATAAATACTTTGATTCATTATAAAATATTGAAGTCTAAAATTTGAAGACCTTTAGGAATTCTATTATAGGGACTTTTTCAATTACCAGTAATCCGTGTATTAAAACCGGCTGGACGGTAATTTACCGACAAATCACAATTTCGTGTTTTAAGAGCAAAAAACATTAAATACGTGGACAATTAGTGGCATTTAATGATTATTACCTTTACCGACAAATCACAATTTCGTTGTTTTAGGAGTAAAAGTCATTAAATACGTGGACAATTAGTAGCATTTAATGACTTATTATCTTTCAGACAGTTTTGAAATTAAGGTTACATTCCACTACTCAATTACTCGCTTGGAATTTTCCCTTTTTGTTGATTTGGTAATCGTTTACATTTTTGTAAATTTGTCCTAATTTTCACAAATTTAAAGTTTCTGTAAAATGTTATGTTGTGTGCTGGTTTTGACGATTCTATTTGAAATAGTAGGGATTTCTTCTTTTAGGTATACTTTCACATATTTAATATAAACATTTGAAAAATTATTGAACATATGATCAAACCTAAGCAGTATATTTTGAACTTCACTTTAAATCAGTGTTTTTTACGCGTGGCGCATGAAGTAAAATTTCGAGTTTAGAAAAGTCTTAAAATTTGGTTCGCGTAGCGCTACGCGACCGAACCAAATTTTAAGACTTTTCTAAACTCGAAATTTTACTTCATGCTTAATCTGGCAGTAGAAAACTTTCGTTTAAAGCTTTAAATTGAACTAAATAAGGCGTATACAAATGTATACGTAAAAGAAAAATTCACACTATTGAAGCTTAAACATTGGTTATCAACAAATTATCAGACTTTTCTAAACTCGGAATATTACTTCATCCTTAACCTGGGATTGGAAACACTCAGAGGCTTTAAATTAAAAGTATTTAATAAGACAACGAATGTCTGAAAAAACAAACGAAACATTTTCTGTGTTTATCTTTTAAGTTTAGTGATTTTGATCCTTCTATACTATTTTTATTTATTATATTTTTTATATTATAATACCTATTTTTATTAGAAAAGTACTGTTTTATATTTTAAATAAATTGTGAAAATAAATGTCTCTATCTGGTCCTGGTCACATCTTTCTTTTAATTATTCATATCACGATTTTTCGATGTAAAACTTATTATCTTTCAGAGACAGTATTAAAATGTAGGTTAAATTTTTCTAATCAAATACTCGTTTGGAATTTTAGATTTTTGTTAATTTGGTAAATGTTTACATTTTTGTTAATTTGGTAAATGTTTACATTTTTGTTAATTTGGTAAATGTTTACATTTTTGTCAATTTGTCCTAATTTTCACAGTTCTAAAGATTTTGTAATATATTATGCTGTGTGTTAGTTTTGAGGATTTTATTTTAGACAATAGGAATGTTTTAACACTTGTAATTTTTGTTAAATATTGACATACAGGAATTTTATGTTTTAAGTATACTTTCACATATTTAATATAAATATTTTTAAAATGAATGAACATGTGATCAAGCCTAAGCAGTATATTTTGAACTTCACTTTAAATCAGTGTTTTACATGCGTGGCGCATGAAGTAAAATTTCGAGTATAGAAAAGTCTGAAAATTTGGTTTGATCGCTCCGCTTCGCGGATCGACCAAACCAAATTTTCAGACCCTTCTAAACTCGAAATTTTACTTCATGCTCAATCTGGGATTGGAAACACTCCTTAGAGGCTTTAAATTGAAAGTTTTTAATAATACAACGAATGTCTAAATTTACATAAAATAATCGTGATATGTTTAGCAAAACAAAAAGTTATCTGTATTTATCTTTTAATTTTATTGATTCAAACGCTTCTATACGATTTTTAATAATACTTTTAAAGTACTTTTTTAATTATAATACCTATTTTTAATAAAATAATACTATCCTATATTGTAACTAGATCTTGGAAATAAATCTTTCTATTTATGTTTCTTCTAGTTGTACATATTACAATGTTTCTATATAATTTTTCAGACATTCGTTGTTTATATAAAAGTTTTTAATTTGAAGCTTCAAACGTGTGTTTCCAATCCCAGATTAAGCATGAAGTAAAATTTCGAGTTTAGAAAAGCCTGAAAATTTGGTTTGGTCGCGTAGCGCGAAGCGCGGAGCGGCCAAACCAAATTTTTAGGCTTTTCTAAACTCGAAATTTTACTTCATGCACCACGCGTATTAAACATTGATTTAAAGTGAATTTCAAACTACACTTACTCGTTATATTTAGTTCTCACGTCAATACATTCAACAAATGTTTACTATTAACTCTTACACCTTTTGTTGTAACTCTTGAAGTTTCAGATATAATCTTTTTCATATTTAATCGTAATTTCAATAATGAGGAAATAGAATTACATAAATATGTTAAATATTGACATACAGGAATTTTATGTTTTAAGTGTACTTTCACATATTTAATATATATATTTCTAAAATGAATGAACATGTGATCAAGCCTAAGCAGTATATTTTAAACTTCACTTTAAATCAGTGTTTTACATGCGTGGCGCATGAAGTAAAATTTCGAATTTAGAAAAGTCTGAAAATTTGGTTTGATCGCTCCGCTTCGCGGAGCGACCAAACCAAATTTTCAGACTTTTCTAAACTCGAAATTTTACTTCATGCTCAATCTGGGATTGGAAACACTCCTTAGAGGCTTCAAATTAAAAGTTTTTAAAATACAACGAATGTCTAAAAATTTACATTGAAAAATCGTGGTATGTTTAGCAAAACAAAAAGTTATTTGTATTTATCTTTTAATTTTATTGATTTAAACGCTTCTATACGATTTTTAATAATACTTTTAAAGTATTTTTTTAATTATAATACCTATTTTTAATAAAATAATAGTATCCTATATTGTAACTAGATCTTGGAAATAAATCTTTCTATCTAGACCTGGTCACATGTTTCTTCGAGTTATACATATTACAATGTTTCTATATAATTTTTCAGACATTCCTTGTTTATATAAAAGTTTAAATTTGAAGCTTCAAACGTGTGTTTCCAATCCCAGATTAAGCATGAAGTAAAATTTCGAGTTTAGAAAAGCCTGAAAATTTGGTTTGGTCGCGTAGCGCGAAGCGCGGAGCGGCCAAACCAAATTTTTAGGCTTTTCTAAACTCGAAATTTTACTTCATGCGCCACGCGTATTAAACATTGATTTAAAGTAAATTTCAAACTACTCTTACTCCTTATATTTAGTTCTCACGTCAATACATTCAACAAATGTTTACTATTAACTTTTACACCTTTTGTTGTAACTCTTGGAGTTTCAGATATAATCTTTTTCATATTTAATCGTAATTTCAATAATGAGGAAATAGTATTACATAAACATATTCATTGTTTTTATTCAATATTTTGTTGTCAGTCTATTTGGCGTGGGAGGGGAGGGGGAGTTCTCCTATTTCCCCAAGTGTATATCACTTTTAGTTTGATAATGACACGTTACATTTGTGAAAACTATAGTCAAGTATCAGCTAAATAATCAAAGTAAAAGAGTGTTTTAGTTTGTGCGCATATATTGTTTTTATTAAAAGTATCCTATTTTAAATTATGGAGCTTTAATTTAAGTTTTTATCCATTTTAGTTTGATTTATAAAAATCTGTGTTCATTAATAATGCGTTGTTTTGACATCCTCTATTTTCAAATCGAAAACAAAATTATAGAGTGTTTTATTTTGTGCACACATATTTTCTTAATTCAAATTATTCTATTTTTAATTAATTGAGCTTTAATTTAAGTTTTTCTGCATTTTAGTTTAATTTATAAAAATCTGTGTTGAGTATTTTTTTAATTTAATTTATTCTCTCACGGGAAACCCCTTTTACAAAGAATATGTACAAAATAATAACAATAATATTTAAAAATTGATAAAACGTATTAACATTAATAACTAAAATTTAATAAATAGTGGTAATAATTACAGCAATTAATAATGCGTTGTTTTGACATCCGCTACTCCCAAATCGAAAACAAAATTAAAGAGTGTTTCATTTTGTGCACATGTATTTTTTTATCAAAAGTTTCCTATTTTAAATTAATTGAGCTTTAAATTATGATTTGCTGCATTTAAGTCTAATTTATAAAAATCTGTGTTCAGTAATAATGCGTTGTTTTGACATCCACTATTCCCAAATCGAAAACAAAATATTAGTGTTTCATTTTGTGTACATATAGTTTTTTATTAAATGTATCCTATTTTAAATTAATTAAGCTTAGATTAAAGTTTTTCTGCATTCTTGTCTAATTTATAAAAATCTGTGTTTAGTAATAGTGCGTTGTTTTGACATCCGCTATTCCCAAATCGAAAACAAAATTATAGAGTGTGTTATTTCGTGCACATATATTTGTTTATTAAAAGTATCCTATTACAAATTAATAAAGCCTCAATTTAAATATTTGTGCATTTTAGTCCAGCTTATAAAAATCTGTTTTCAGTAATAATGCGTTGTTTTGACATCCGCTATTCCCAAATCGAAAATTCACAGACTTGTGTAATTCAATCTTGAGAAGGCTGCGCACATAGGCAGTAAAGTTTAATTCAAAAAATAAACGGACGGCGGATTGAACGTCTGAGAGGTCTAGATTCGGCCTACGTGATTCCATTAGCTCACTTTATCTATATCTATAGGTATATAACATGTATAGATTCGGGACGGTTGATCGTTGCGGCAGTTTTGGTGAATGCGCCGGGACGAGCTTTAATGCCGGCACTGCTGAAAATTGCTCGAATTGGGAGTCGGATTGGATTTTTAGGATTCACTTCTTTTCATCATTAAAGAGAGCTTATATAAACGAAGAATATTCTTCTATAATGATCCTGATATTGGGTATTAAAAAAATATTTATTGATTTCGAACTATATACACTTACGTGCAAAGAAAACGGCTTACCCATTATTATTATTTTGTTTTTTATAATAGCATTACTCTTGCAATACTGCGAACAAAACTTTTGGTCACAATGAAACACTTTTTACTTTGTTAGTATAACACTTTTTATTGAATGTCACTGCAGTTTCGACAAATTTAGCTTGTCATTATCAAACATGTTTGATAATCACAAGTTAAATTTTTCGAAATTGCAGTCACATTCAATAAAAAATGCAACACAAACAAAGTAAAAAGTAAAAGATGTTTGATAATTAATAGCTAAATTTATCGAAACTGCAGTCACATTCAATAAAAATTGTAACACAAACGAAGTAACAAGTGTTTCATAGTGAAACCAACATCTATAACGAAGTAGAAGCCTCCACAAAACAGAAAATTTCTGGTATTTTATGATAAAATAGACTATCAGGGTATAGAAAATAACAACATATGGCACTTATCAGTTTATTTCAGGAACAATAATCATCACAAATGAAGTCTAAAGATACGCTGTCCATTCAACATTATGAATAAAGTATCAAGATGTCAACGTTCTTCTACTGTTTTTGCTTTTTGGTTTTGATCTTCAGTGGATATGGGAAATAACCCACTGAAGGTTGCTGTGTTCATCATGGTTTTGAATGCTGTAGATTGTGCAAAAGTTGTAGCTCCTTTTAGAAGATTGGCGAAGCCAGTGGTATGTGGCCAGAGTGCTTAATATCAGCCGTCCTACCGTCCAATGTCTCTTAAATAGTCTGTTTTATCGTAAAATACCAAAGGTTTTTTTCGTAATATTGCAACAGTGATTTTATTACAAAAAATTTAAAAGAATTTCTATGCACTTAAGTGTATTTATAGTTAGAAATAGCTGTGAAAATATTAAACTATTTTTTGATGAATTCATTTCTCACATAACCCGTAGTGAAACATATTTAATTAATACGCTTTGATTAAAACACTTGGTTTGTTTCACTGATTTAAATCAGTGAAACAAACCAAGTGTTTTAATAAAAGCGTATTATTAAACTATTTTTGTCATTAACGAACATAATAGTATTAAAGAAGTATTTATGGAATTGTATGCCCTGTATAATACCCACTCTGGCAAGTATAACTATAGCAAAATAACCATTTTCTCTGCGTCTATTTGATCATACAAAAAATGCGACTTATCTCTTACATCTATTGTGTAACATAAGTTGTAACCGACTCATAAAATTTATTCTTTTTTTGGTGGTGGATGCGGTTACTTTGTGAAACATTTTACATATTTAAGTAAATAACACTATTAACTTTTTTGTATTGACTTATTTATTTTTACGGTGACTAGTTTCGACTCGTCAGTGAGCCATTCTTAAATCAAGACTTGGTTTGAGAATGGCTCACTGACGAGTCGAAACCAGTCACCGTAAAAATAAAAAAGTCAATACAAAAAGTTAAAAGTGTTATTATTTAATTAAATAGTTATTAATTTTCATAAAATTTCAAACTGTTACAATCTAATTTTAGTAAAGCAAACCATGTGTAATGATTACACTGGCATACAAAACAAAATGTTTCAAGTGCGACGGTATACACCAGTGGTGGGGAAACTTTTTTTAAGACGGGCCATTTGTAATAACCAGACAATCGTAGCGGGCCAAAGAATAATGCTTAATCGTAGGTAGGTAGTTTTTATGCGGGTCGTCACATTACGAAGTAAGAACGCGATCAAACATTCTCACGACGGCACTCTTAAACGGGCCGGATTAAACCTTTCCGCGGGCCGGACTTGGCCCGCGGGTCGTAGTTTCCCCATCACTGGTATAAACCTATCAGGCCATGTTCGTTAAGATCCTAATAGACCAAAAAATCATTTGCGAGATCTTGGTTGGCTCCCAATTTTTATATTTTGCATAAGGGATGTGCTTACTTTTGAAACCGATAAACTTTCTTTCAGAACCATTATACTTGAAGTATTGTGACTTAGATAACCCAAATTTGACTGTAAAAAAGCTTGATACCAAGCACAGTACCGAGTATTCGACGAAAACTTTTAAAATAAGGTTCTGAAAGCAAACTTATCGGTTTTAAAAATAAGCATATTCCTTATGTAAAAAACTAAAATTGGGAGCTAACCAAGACCTCGCTAATGATTTTTTGGTCTATTAAAATATTAACGAACATGGCTTGATGGGCCAATACCGTCGAATTTGAAATAAACACTTTTTTGTGTGCTGGTGTTATTAATCATAATTATAATATATTTGAATTGCAATGATATATTTATTGAAATGTAAATATATACAAAAAATAATACATAACTCGGAAAATAATTAAAGGCCTTTAACTTAATGTTAGTAATACTGCGTGTTTAATTAAAAGTACCTGTTCATGATTTATTCAAGTTAATAGATGGTGCTTACACTATGAAATTAATTAATTAATATCAGCATTCGTCGAACATAATTGATCTAATGAAATATAATCCCTTATTAAGCAATTAGAAGATGTTGAATCATGAAATTCCCATTATTGATTGTTTCACTATTGTAATCTTAGGGAATAATTTTCAAGAATTGCACGTTAAATCAAATTCAAATCCTTATTAGGTAAAACATCATTTTATTTCATACCACAAATTTAAATCCTGTTTACTTATTAGGTAAAATTTATTTATTTTAAGGTATTATTATTATTTATTTTATTATATACGGATAATATTATTTTCCCGTTACCACGTCACAGTTAATCATTTAAACATACTTAATATTTATTTAAAATTTATATTTGAATTCTACTTATACAATCTTTACTTTACTTATTACATATGACTTGTGTAAACTCTTTTTGTTAAACACTAATAAATATAATATATAAAATTACGAAAAAACTATTCGTGAAACTGCAAACAATGTCTTAATTAATCTCGAATTCAAATAGTTTTGAATTTGAATTAATCACAAATAAATATTATTATTATTATTATTATCATTTTATTTCATACATTTGAAATATCTTAAGGTATAAACAAGGCTCAAATATTTAAGGCAAAATAAATACATTTAAAAAATATCTCTATTTTTCACATAATAATTGATGATGTGATAATAAATTGGCAATAAGTCCAATCATTTTAATTCATGTAACACGCTGTGAATCTAATATTTTTTGCAAAGTAAATAATAATCAGATTAAACGTAATATACTAAATTTATTATACAAAAAAGCGTTAATAAAATACAATATTTATATAAATGTAATTACAATTTAAGCAACCCAATTAAATGTATCAGCAAACACTTGTTGTATAATTCAATGTCCGTCGGGGTATTAGCTCGGGAAGTAGTTGTTTCAATGAGTGTTTGATATAGTCTTTGAAAGACTAACTTGTAGATTGCGAAAAGAATCGCACTTTTAATGTTTAAATGTATCAATGTTAGCTTGTATTGATTATAAAACAATTATTATCTAACAGCTACAAAACACAAACCATATTTTTCCATTTGTTTCTTGTCTTCAATTCTTGTGTAATCGCCTTAACCCTTTCGGCCCTGACGGTGGCATTTTCCACAACTAAAATTTGGTAAACATACTGGGAATTTATCTTTTAAATATACATACATGTATGCATGAACTGCAACTTTTTTGATAAATTATTTTTTTTTATATAGTTTATTTGAAGTCTTAAACGAGTGTTTTCCACTCCCAGATTAAGCATGAAGTAAAATTTCGAGTTTAGAAAAGCCTGAAAATTTGGTTTGGTTGCGTAGCGCGAAGCGCGGAGCAACCAAATCAAATTTTCAGGCTTTTCTAAACTCGAAATTTTACTTCATGCGCCACGCGTATAAACACTGATCTTAGGTAAAGTTCAGTATATTCTACTAAAGCAGTGTGCTAAAAAAAGTATATTCTGAACATCACATCACATCAGTGTTTAGTACGCGTGGCGCATGAAGTAAAATTTTGAGTTTAGAAAAGCCAGAAAATTTGGTTTGGTCGCTTCGCGCTACGCGCTACGCGACCAAACCAAATTTTCAGGCTTTTCTAAACTCAAAATTTTACTTCATGCTTAATCTGGGAGTGGAAAACACTCGTTTTAAAGTTTAGTTTGAAATATTTGTAAAAACAACGAATATCTGAAGATTTACAGCGTATACAGTGTATTGCGATATGTATACTTAAAAGAAAAACTTTCTGTATAAATGAGATAGTAATACATAATAAGCAGTGTAAAAAATATATTTTTAAGCACCAGAAAAATTTCTGGGCTGGAATTTGTATTTTATTTTTCAATTTGTATAAAATCAACTAAACGGTGGATTTTGATTAAATTAATAAAAGTTGTTAGGGAATGAATAAACTCTGCGGTAAAATCATAAAACATATTGAAAGTTAACTTTTGCTAGTTTTTTGTTATAAATATTTCTGTTGTTTATATCATAAATCTGAAAAAATTACAGTTAAGTCATAGCCCTATAATTTTTCAAGATTTATGAGATAAACAAAAGCAATGTTAATAACAAAAAACTAGCAAAATGTAACTTTGAATATGTGGTATCGTTTTCTGTTTATGGATTTCATTATTTTTCTAACGTTACCGCAGAGTTTATTCATTCTCTAACAACTTTTATTAATTTAATTATAATCCAACATACAGTTGACTTTATACAAATTGCAAAATAAAATACAAATTTCAGCCCAGAAATTTTTCTGGTGCTTAAAAATATGTTTTTTACACTGCTTATTATGTATTACTATCTCAGATATACAGAAAGTTTTTCTTTTAAGTATACATATCGCAATACACTGTATACGCTGTAAATCTTCAGATATTCGTTGTTTTTACAAATATTGCAAACTAAACTTTAAAACGAGTGTTTTTTACTCCCAGATTAAGCATGAAGTAAAATTTTGAGTTTAGAAAAGCCTTAAAATTTGGTTTGGTCGCGTAGCGCGTAGCGCTACGCGACCAAACCAAATTTTTAGGCTTTTCTAAACTCAAAATTTTACTTCATGCGCCACGCGTACTAAACACTGATGTGATGTAATGTTCAGAATATACTTTATTTAGCACACTGCTTTAGTAGAATATACTGAACTTCACCTAAGATCAGTGTTTATACGCGTGGCGCATAAAGTAAAATTTCGAGTTTAGAAAAGCCTGAAAATTTGGTTTGGTCGCTCCGCGCTTCGCGCTACGCAACCAAACCAAATTTTCAAGCCTTTCTAAACTCGAAATTTTACTTCATGCTTAATCTGGGAGTGGAAAACACTCGTTTAAGACTTTAAATAAACTATTAAAAAAAATATTATTTGTCAAAAAAGTTACTGCTTATGCATACATGTATGTATATTAAAAAAAAAAATTCCCAGTATGTTTACCAAATTTTAGTTGTGGAAAATGCCACCGTCAGGGCCGAAAGGGTTAAGGCTATTGGACAAGAAACAGTTTCACGATATTTTCAAGCGCAAACAAAAATATTTTCATAACTTGATTCTGGACAACTTATTTTTCTAAAATTTTAGTTTAAAGTATTATACTTGAGACAATTATTGATTAAACTACTCTACTTATCACAAGGTTATCAACCTGATAGCTCGCTTAGAAACACCGAAGAGCGGAACGAAAGTGAAGTGGACGAATGAATAGGGGTCGAATAAGGGTTGAAATAGAGGGAGGGGACCTCAATAGATAATTCGATAGCCGTCCACTTTCACCAGAGAGACGCGATCTGAACGTTTATTTTCCAAAGGGGGTGAAATATGCCTTATTAAATTCCTGTTTACTTTACAGTTTTATTGTCCGCGCCGGCGATTTATCGGCTTCATATTTCACACCGGCCCGAATTTATATCTTTATGTAATAAGGTATAAATTTACAGACACATTCAGCGAGAGAGGGAGATATAAATATTAAAGGGAATAGTTTAGGGGGTTTCTAATGGTCGAATGTATGAGGGTGAGTATAAAGATCATAATAAATAATCAAATATTTGTTTATCAAAAGATATAGCTTAATTTAGATTATAAGCCGAAATGTACAACTTAAACACATATTGAATGCAATTACATTTCATAATAAGTTATTCTTACACAATCTAAAGCTTGTATTAGACGAAATGATTTTCTTGTACAAGAAAATAGTATACTATTATCTATCAGGTAATCAGGTTGTCAGGTTGTAACACACAAAATATGACCAATCGCGGATCTTGCACAGTTTTGTATAATGGAAATAGAACATGTTCTATTTCTATTTGGTCACCAAATTTTTAGGCTTTTCTAACCTCCAAATTTTACGTCATGCTTATTCAAGAAAACAACACACTTCTAAGAAGTTTAGAAAATTAAAATAACAAAATGTCCTGGTTTGGTTATTAACACTTAATATTTTTACTAACGTCTATAAATAAGTCATAAATAAAGTAATTCTGGTTAACAACCTCAAATTTCCCTGAAAAATCTCACACTTTTGGTTTGAATAAATAATTCAATATTTATTCAAGAAAAATGCACTTTCCTTGTAAAATTAAAAAAAAAATAGCGTTTTGCAGCAATCCCTTCAATTGCAGAAAATGGTGAATGCGCCGGGATAACGTTGTATTAATCTTGTATTTGACAACACTATTTTTTTGTACATTTTCTTGTACAAGAAAATAGTGTTGTCAAATACAAGATTAATACAACGTTATCCCGGCGCACTCACCATTATCCGCAATTGAAGGGATTACTGCAAAACGCTTTTTTTTTAATTTTACAAAGAAAGTGCATTTTTCTTGAATAAATATTGAATTATTTATTCAAACCAAAAGTGTGAGATATTTCAGGGAAATTTGAGGTTGTTAACCAGAATTACTTTATTTATGACTTATTTATAGACGTTAGTAAAAATATTAAGTGTTAATAACCAAACCAGGACATTTTGTTATTTTCATTTTTTAAACTTCTTAGAAGTGTGTCGTTTTCTTGAATAAGCATGAAGTAAAATTTGGAGGTTAGAAAAGCCTAAAAATTTGGCTTTTCTGGCGCAATACAAAAAAGCTCCGCAAACCTACGGTTTTTCACCTTAATTTTTTGTTAGAGAGGGGTTTATTCTACAAATCCTTAAAAACTGACGAGCAACTTTAATCTTATAAGTTATTAAAGAATAACTAAATGAAGTGAAATTGTATTAATTTATTTATTTTGTTGTTTATTTACATGAATATGTTTAAATATAACCACTTCTATCATATGTTTTAATTTAATTTAATCTATTTTTAAATTTAAGTCGGCTTCACACTTCAGGAATTGACGTATAAAACGTCAGACACAATGATTATAATGTATTTTTTCAGGGTTACCAACCTAGAATATTTTCCATAGCACTCTAGAGATTTTTTTTAATTGAACATACAATATTTAGACCTACATTTATTTAACCTATATAACAAATTATAAATTTATGTCAAAGAAAATTATTTGATTTCACACAAAAATCATATTTTTTCTATTTGTTCACTAAAAACCACATCATAAAACAGTTTTCAGTATCTGAACATTTTTTTATCTTTATCATAATATAAATATAAACATACAAAATATACATAAATACTTAATATAAGAATATGCGCGAAATAAGAGAAAACGTGCTAAAACAATAGGCAAATGTAAATAATTTAGATTAAATTCTAGAAACTCATTTAGAGTACAGGGTTCAATATCTCTCACAAGAATATATATTTTAGATTTGCAGGTTTTAAAAAACCGCTCATTTTTCAAGTTTGCTGGCAATTTATTGAATAACTTTATGTATTTTAAGTGTTTATAGTAGACTTAAATTCTTCGATCTCTAAAACGCAAAGAACAAATTTTAAAACAGTTTATTTGAAGGATATGAGCTTTCTTTCCAATTTTGCGGGATTTGGCACCACTGTACGCCCGTGCCTGTTCTTTTGATGAAGGAAAAAGATAAAATATGAAACTCGTTATTATGCCAAGTTTAATGTTCTTGTATTAATAATGCAAATCAAAAAATATGCACCACTTCATGTTTACAAATTCAACATTACACGAGGTTCATCACGCAGAGAGAGAGAGAAACAAAACACAAAAAATAACACAAACTATTCATGCAGGCGCATTTCCATAGGGGAATATAAAGCGCTGCTGGTGTTCATTAAAAAAACGTACCGGCTTTATTTTCAATAGGAATCCTCAGCAGAGTCATCCCCTGGAAAAAACCACACATACATACACATGCAAGTACGAATTTATATTTCTGAAGCACTGAAACAACCGTGAAATGTTTTAACCATACCCGCACGATTAATTCCAAAAAGATGGATTATAAAAACAAAGACTCTTTCATAGTTTTACTGAGAAATATCTTATTTTAAAAATACAAGGTGTTTAAATACTTGTTTATAGTTTATTCCTGGAATAATTAAAATTTCATAACACGGCGTGCTCGAATACACTTTGTTATTAAAATGTGATTTTAAATTTTACTTTTTTGTAGAATCTTACTTTTTTGTAGAAGAGAAAATATCGGTTTTGTGAACATATTCAAATGCTTAGGGAGTATTGAGAATAATGATATATGTTTCAAATTCAAGTTGTAGGGTGTAGGAAATACTTGAAATCTATATATTATACTGTTCTGTAGTTTCTTGAATTAATTTCTCTTCTGGCACTTGGTTAAACATATAAGAATATGTCAAGTTGTTTAAATTAAAAAAAAAACACTTGGTATTGTTTCACAAATTTAAACTTTATTCCGACTAGTTTCGGTATGTTAGACCTTTTGTTGTGTAGCTTAAATAGTTTTCGAATTATTAGAAAACGATGATCATTTGACAAAAACTGTCAAAGCTTTGCGCGCGCATCGTGGGCCTTCTGAACCATGGGCCTTCTGATAACCACGATGAGCGTCCTCGGGGTCAAATATGACATAAAAATTGCATGCTCGTTAGTTTGGTATCGGTGTTTCGGTCTTTTTATTTTACTCTATTTCAAGTGTTTCTACAGATCTACAACTTTAATTTGAAACATTTTTTTATATTCTTAAAAACACGGAAAGTATAACGGTGGACTAGTGCCTAGATAATTTTTCTTTTAACTACCTACATATCCTGATTGATAAACTTTCAGTCATTCTAAATTTTTGAAAAGCGTTCAATTCGAAGCTTCTAACGAGTGTTTCCACTCCCAGACTAAGCATGAAGTAAAATTTCGAGTTTAGAAAAGCCTAAAAATTTGGTTTGGTCGCTCCGCGAAGCGGAGCGGCCAAACCAAATTTTCAGGCTTTTCTAAACTCGAAATTTTACTTCATGCGCCACGCGTATAAAACAGTGATTTCAAGTGAATTCCAAAATATACCCACTGCTTGCATATATGGTATATTTTGAACTCCACTTAAAATCAGTTTTATTCGCGTGGCGCATGAAGGAATTTTTTTAGTTTAGAAAGCCTGATACGTTTTGTTTGTTTATGGTGTACTAATTTTGCTGACAAATTTTTATTTATATGTAATACCTTGTAATTACTTATTTCTTGAAAATAAATTACTATTATTATTATTATTACTATTATTAAGTTGAACTGAGTACAGATTAATTATTGGAAGTTAATTAAAGCACTTGGTTAGTTCTACTTATTTATATTGAATTTCTATTATTAATACAAACATTTTTCACCGCGAGTTACGTGAGAAATTAATTAGTTTATGTTAGTGTAAATGAACTGAATTTGACATTAACAATAGCAGGATTATTTATTTATTTAACAAATAATCAAATAGGCCGATTACAGGGTGAATTAACATAAATAGACAAGATAACTTATCTTGTCTATTTATGTTAATTTACCCTGTAATCGGCCTTGTTGGTTATTTGTTAAATAAATAAATAAACCTGCTATTGTTAATGTCATATAAGAAATAGGAAAATGTTTTTGTGTGCAATCACTATATTTGCGAAAATAGGGATTTCTGTCCGTTTTCAGAATTTAATAATAAAAGCGTTCAAAAGGAAATTAACACATAAAGACCTGGATACAAATGTGAGGAGCCGCTTTGCATGTGTAAAATATGGGAAAGGGCCGGAGACGTATCTTATTAAATTTAACTTAAGGGCACTTTCACTCTTGCACAACCCTTTATAATTTAGAGTAAATAGACGCCCCCGTTAATCTCGTTAGCTCGGCCCGAGCACGAAAATGCTAACTATTAAACTCGTACACTTCCTCAAATATCCATCCTACATATAGAATAGTTTTCAGAATTTATATAATATTTAAAAAAAACATACTTTTGCGTATTGTTAAGACAAGGAATTAAAATAGTCAAATATGAAACCTGTTCAAAACAGTCAAATATTGAAATAACTATTTTTTGTACGTCTCTCCTTGAAGATGACCAATGGTCGAAACTAGTCAGAGAAAATTTAAATCGGTGAAACAAACCAAGTGTTTTAATTAAATATACAGAATTAGATTCAAAATGGTTTTACCGCGGGTTAAGTGAGAAATTAATTAAACATAAAGTAAAATGCTGATTTAAATAAACAAAATGATTTCATTTTCATTTCTTATTCATGTTTTTTTAAATTGGGTGAACCTTATAAACATACATTGTCATAAAAACTGAATCCGAAATCCAATCAATAGAATAGTCAGAGAAAATATAAATCAGTGAAACAAACCAAGTGTTTTAATTAATTATACAGAATTAGATTCAAAATTGTTTTACCGCGGGTTAAGTAAGAAATTAATTAAACATAAAGTAAAATGCTGATTTAAATAAACAAAATGATTTCATTTTCATTTCTTATTCATGTTTTTTTTTAATTTGGTAAACCTTATAAACATACATTGGCATAAAAACTAAATCCGAAATCCAATAAATAGAAAATAAACTAACTCGTTTGACTGTACTTGGGGATTTTCCGCCTTTTCCTTTCTTTCAATAAGAATTATTTTATTTATTATTCTACTTTACATTCTCTTATTAAATTTATCTTCTTTCTCTAATGCATAATTAATTGCTTTAGATATAACCTTTTCTTTCTTTTTTTAATATAATAAGAAATATTTATTTTGTTATTCTACTATACATTCTTTCATTAAATTTATGTATCTTAATGCATAATTAATTGCTTTAGCTATAACGCTCTGTTAAGCAGACACGGTAATTATGAATCAATAATTTTATTTTAATCATTATTCTAAATAATTAATTACATTAAGTGTTTTTTTTTTAAATAAGAATAATGTTAAATATTCATTTGTTTTATGTAAATTACAATTTTTTATTATTGTATATATCTCTTTTAAATACTTATTGATGATTAAATACCCGAAACGCCGCTTTAGTTTAAAAGAAGAGTCTAGACAGCAGTCACATAATATCCTTCTTTATTTGTTTGTTGAGTAAACGAGGTAAATGTTTATATAAAAAAATTACCAAGAAAGAAATTATATCACCAACACGAGAGGTAATTTAAAATTCCGCACACGAGGGTAAATACGATCCGAGACGGCACCAATTTATTTTTTACACCCCAATAATCATAAATTATTTACGACTGAGCGGTGTCTCGAAAAATATATTTCCGCGGATCCGGGGAAGTAATAAGGGCCTTATATATATATATATATATATATATATATATATATATATATATATATATATATATAAATATATATATATATATGAATATATATATATATATATATATATATATATATAAATATATATATATATATATGAATATATATATATATATATATATATATATATATATATATATATATATATCTTAAGAAGATGAACAGGGAAATGGCCACTGGAAAAGGGCCAATTGTTTTCGAATCGCGGACGGAAAATGAAAATTGGTTTAATGTTATGAATTTTCCCCGGGATTTGCGGACGGGCTTTTTTCGTGCGTGAATTTCTTTGTGCTCATTTTCAGCGTCAAACGTGATAAATTGATCCGTTTCCCTTATTTCTATTGTCGGATATTAAATCGTCTTTTATGCGAATTTCTTCAAAGGGAAATTTGATATATTTTATATCTTTCATCTGCGAGTATATTGAAATATTTATAATTTCGTTACGAATTAGAGATAATTTAATATTTATATTTTACATATTTTTGTTGCAATAGCAAATTGTACTAATCAACACTGGTAGAATATGTAAAGTTTAAATTAAAAAACACTTGGTATTGTCTTACAAATTAAAACTTTATTTCGACTAGTTTCGGTTTGTTAGACCATTTTCAAAGGAATGCACAGAAAACATTATTGTCTAGGTAAATATACATATTTTTGTTTCAGGTAATAAGGGAAGTCGAAACTGGGGAATTCCAAATCTCCTCGTTTACGATATTTCTCCCCATTTTTATGAATAATTAGAAGCTTAATAGTAATCCTATTTTGCATGGTCATGAACGTACCCGAAGGGAACACTTGGGGATATATGTAAGTTTATGAAAATTATGGAAACTATAATAATAATAAAATATGGACTGCCAAACTACACACCTAGAAGAAAACAAGCAGTGCTATTTTTAGACATAGCTAATACCTTCGATTCCGTATGGCATCGCGGACTATTATATAAGTAGAGTACCTTTGACCTACCTAACCCTTATTAACCTTATCTGAAAATTGCTCCTAAATTGTACACTACAAATTCGAATCCGAAATACATTTTCCTCTACATTCTACCCCGAACAAGGTATGCCCCAAGGATCCCCAATATTCCCACTTCCATACAATATTTATTGCTACGACCCATATAATCCTAACCCCAACTTCATTAACTTTAATCGCTATCCTCTCTAGGTAACCGAATATACCACCCTAATTTCCTACTACTCTACCCTTGCACGAGCCTTAGAATCCTTACAAAAAATAATAGATAAAAGCTCCAGGTGGTTCTCCAAATGGAGACCCAAAATAAACCCTAATAAATACTAATTGTTCCTATCCTACCATCGAATAATACCAAATCCTCTATCATTATCTATTAACGGAACAATACTCACCCCTTCCTCCATTTGTAAATACCTTGGTTTTCATTTGGACCCTAAATTCTCCTTTAAGAAGCACACATCATTAATGAAATCAAAGCTTATAAAGGGAGCTAAATATTTCCGCTGCCTCACAACCAAAATCAGGGAATCAGTACAAAGACCTGTACCAGAATATATAAAACGATAAAATGATATGCTGCTCCATCATTGACTACAGCTTAATCCTATACATTAAACCCTGTAACTCCACACTTAATAGCCTCGAGGTAGCAGAGGGATCTTCTCTCCGCACCTTGACTAAGTTCTCCACCCCCAAAATCCTCTTTATAACCCTTCCAATATCCTCCTTTATCAAACAACAAACATAACACCAATAAAAGATAGACTTCGATTTTTCGCAGAACGTTTCGCATGTAACTAAAGTAACTTCGAACTAATTGGAAAAATGTTCATCTCGAGAAATCCCGAAATACCTCCGAAATACGAATACCTGTGAATCACCTTATTTGAATATATTTCCTCTCTACATCCCAATATCAAACCTTGAATTGGAATTTCAAAAATATCAAGTCAATAGGCAGATAGACTTTTGGTCGATAGCCCGTACTTAGGAACTTCATATATTGACAATATATATACATATATATATATATATATATATATATATTTTATCAAATCTGAACGCTAAAATTTAATCGCGTAATTTATATTTTGCATCATAGTCGTTCGTCGCAATTAAATTTGACAGATCTCAAAAATTATTGTCAAACATTTTAATTTTACGCCTCTTTTGTAATACCACCGGCGAAAGCCAGAATTACAGGAATGAAGTTTAGTAAAAAATACCATGACAACCTAAGAGCGTTCACATTTGGGTTGCGTCGACTGTACATTCTTAAGTAATAAATATTTGATGGTAGTAATAATACATTTATTGTGCCACTAACATATATTGTAAATACAAAGGTAAATATTCAAATTAATGAGTGTAAACTGTAACTGATAAAAGTCATCAATATTTAGTAGATTGATGACAACCTCAAACATTTTAAAATAATGAATACCGTGTAAATTAACAAAGATTATGAAAATTCGCGAAAGTCATGAACACCTGAGGGACAAATTAGTTTTAGAACGTCTAAATAATCGCAGTTTTGATATTTTTGATATATTCCACAACCAAGTATTGGTGCTATCATTAATAGTTTCTGTTTGAATGGCATAAACTAATACCTCTAGTGCAACGTTAATGGGACGTGTTTGCAAATGGATGCTATGCATGTAAGTATAAGCAGGACTAACAGTTCCGGGTAATTTGATTAGCAAGTTTTGCTCCATCAGTTTGCGCCCGGTGCTGCGTGGAGACATTACACAACTGGATAATGTTAATGCTCGCTGTAGTTAAGGAGGAGGAACAATGCCTCGTGTGCCTTGTGTCTAGTGTCTGCTGTACATCATGCATAATTAAGGCACTCTAGCTCCATTTCCATCCGCCGAAAATACCGACTTTACACTAAATTATATAGGCACGCACATTCTCGAGACCTTCGCCCCCCCCCCCCCTTCTGTAGAAGACACGGGCGCGTTGTCTTCTCTGTTCGCCATAAACAATTCATTGCAGGAAGAATAATTTAATTTAATTATATGTCTTTCTCACGAAATGAGACACGTAATTGTGAAAATAACAGTTTCTGTTTGCTTATTAGGATTTTTTTTAATTTAGAAGCCTAGCGCACCACACAGTACACGATTGAACTGTTCTAGTAGGATTAATTATTGAAATATGAAAATTACAAATTAATGCTACAAATTATTCATATACCGGGTGTTCGATAAAAAAACGCCTAACGCCATAATATTTATTGATCGATTTGAATGAACTAAAAAAACAAATTCAATTGCAGTTTCAATACCATAAATTAACACTAATTATATATTTTTTCATAATTAACTTCATTGCTAAATAAAAATCAACTTTAAATGTTTAAATGGCTGCACATATTTTTTTTATTTTATTATATTAGACATTGTTTATCTGAATCCAATTATGCTCGATATGTTGATTTTAATTTAATATTTATACTAGAAAAAATGTATAAGAAATGCTGTTCACATGATTTTTTGGCAATAAATGTAGTTTGCCTTGAACCAAAATTGGACTTTTAATACTGATCAAAATTTATAAATAGAATTAGTATGTATAATCAGCTTAGCAGATTCAACACAATTTGTCAACCAATCGAGCAAAATAAAGGCTAGTATTTTTTAAATGTTACAATATTTCAGTGTTTTATACGCGTGGCGCATGAAGTAAAATTTCGAGTTTAGAAAAGCCCCGTGAAAATTTGTCTCGGGTATCTGCGCGACCCTCGACAAATTTTCTACGCGGAGCTTTTCTAAACTCGAAATTTTACTTCATGCTTGGTCTGGGAGTGGACCGTCAAGATTTTCAACTTGTCGAGATTTTCGATATTTCTAGATGTTTGTCGATTTATTCACAGTTTGTTATTATATTAAGTACAACTATAATATTTAATAAATATTGTTTTTCTTATGAATAGAATATTAACCAATTAAGAGCCAAGCAAATGATAACTGTAAAAGTTGATTTTAGGTAAAATTTTGCATTTCTTTCTTTGATTTCAATAATTGATTTATTATATTACATTATTCGATTTTACAAAAAAGTTAAATTTAAAGTTTGAACGAGTGTTCCCACTCCCAGACTAAGCATGAAGTAAAATTTCGAGTTTAAAAAAGCCCCGCGTAAAAAATTTGTCGAGGGTCGCGTTAGCGACCCGAGACAAATTTTCACGGGGCTTTTCTAAACTCGAAATTTTACTTTATGCGCCACGCGTATAAAACATTGAAATGTTGTGAAGTTTTAAATACACTTATAAAAACGAGTCATAATCGAAATATTGAAATAACAAAATATTTACATTTTTTCTCTACTTTCATTCTACATTAAGTTGTAACGTAGGTACTTATTTGATATTTCAGTATTATTAATGACATAACCTTACAATAAATGACATTTGTTACTTTTTTCTTGAGGCACACTTATAATAATTAAAAGAAAATTAAATAGAAGCTTTATAAAAAATCTACCAAAACATTGGACAAAAACAAGAAATTGAGCGATATTGGGTTTAAAAAACTAATGTCTAATGAGATAAAATCAAAAAATTCCCAATTAATAGCCAACTTAAGATTTTTAAATGGCTGCCTATAAGCCATTTAAATATCTTAAGTTGGCTATTATTTAGGAATGAAGTTATTATTGAAAACAATATTCATGTCATTTTTGAGTATCTAAACGGCCATTGACTTTGATTTTTAGTTCAATAAAATCGGTCAATAAATACTAGAGCTATGGCGTTGGGCGTTTTTTATCGAACACCCGGTATATCAGAAACATATTTCTGATACAGAATTATTTCAGTTGACTTTCAATTCTCTGCGATATCAAGTAGGAAAATTGAAATGAACAACTAAGTGCATTTTTATTGATAAATTTTATTATCAATTATTTTTACATTAAAAACACCTGGAGAAAGTCAATGGATAAACTCCAGGTTTAAATTTTTAAGATCTATCATAGTGAAATAAATAGTTAGTTTGTTAGACTAGTTTTAATAACCCTAAGATATGTATCATTGATACCCTAGTTAATTAGAAAAAATGACAATATTTCAAAATTGCATCGTTTGATCAAAGCTGAATACTATTTTCTTCTAACTTAATAGAATCAATTTAATTTTTATTAAATATCTTTCTTTTTATAATTATATATCGTTTCTAACGTGTTTTTATTCAAAATAATTGTATTTCTAACAAATGATCCATTTTTTATCAAATTTGGTGATATTTAGCCAATACAAATTAACAAATCATAAAAACTGTATGTTTTGTAAATATCTTGAATAAACTTAAATATTTATGTCAAACTGAAATTACACAGGGAGATTTTCTTTTAAGTATTCACATCCCAATTATTCTGTAAACCTTCACATATTTGTTCCTTTTTTAAGAGTTCAATATAAAGCTTTAAACGAGTGTTTTCCAGTACCACACTAAGCATGAAGTAAAATTTAGAGTTTAGAAAAGCCTGAACATTTGGTTTCCGACATTCGTTGTTTTTTTTTAAAGTAAAATTTGAAGCTATTAACGCGTGTTTCCACTCCCAGACTAAGCATGAAGTAAAATTTC
The DNA here is from genome assembly GCA_932526585.2 of Philonthus cognatus. Taxonomy (NCBI): domain Eukaryota; kingdom Metazoa; phylum Arthropoda; class Insecta; order Coleoptera; family Staphylinidae; genus Philonthus; species Philonthus cognatus. Next base: position 46,267,888 of record OW052247.1, on the reverse strand, counting down.
GAGTTTAGAAAAGCCTGAAAATTTGGTTTGGTCGCGTAGCGCGAAGCGTGGAGCGACCAAACCAAATTTTCAGGCTTTTCTAAACTCGAAATTTTACATCATGCGCCCCCCGTATGAAACACTCAAATATTGTGAAGTTCGAAATATGCTACTAAACAGGTATTTTACAGATATATATTTTTAGCTTCACTTAAGACCAGTGTTTTATACGCGTGGCGCATAAAGTAAAATTTGTAGTTTAGAAAAGCCTGAAAATTTGGTTTGGTCGCTCCGCGCTTCGCGCTACGCGAGCACACCAAATTTTCAGGCTTTTCTAAACTCGAAATTTTACTTCATGCTTAGTCTGGGAGTGGAAAACGCGCGTTTAAAGCTTCAAATTTGACTAAAAAAAACAACAAATGTCGGAAAATCGACAGCCTATCCACATGTATACCTAAAATAAAAATTTGCTGTATATAATTAAAAGAAAAATTCTTTGTATATTTAAATTAATTACGACCCTAAATACATGTTTATCTTATAACATTTTTCTTTAAAGCAAACATTTAAGCTACTTCTTTTATAAGCTTATTTAATTCTTTATCCATTGTAAAGACCCTTTAAATTTGTAATGTCTTTATGGTAGTGATTTTTTAAGAAAAGCATAACGTTAAATTAATATGAATTTCTGCTGAAAAATGTATAATAAAAAACCTATACCTGTCTGGGCAGTTATCCGGGGACACTTGGTATATAGCATAATTTGATTTTCCAGTGTTTTATGCGCGTGGCGCATAAAGTAAAATTTATGGATATGAATGTTTTCCGAAAATGGGGGTTTTCAGTTTTTTTCTCAATAACTTCGAATGAAAATTGTGTTAAAATTATTAGAAAATATACAATATAAATCCCTTTCAATATGGGTACGGGATTTTATTAGAATAATAAGCATGGCTTAAAATAAATAGGAAATAGTGGGATTGCATAACAAAAGTTATTGTCACCAGCCGTTCCCCTCCCGAAATGTCACTGGATGTTTATCTTGCTTAAACAGCCATAACATGGGCTGAGTTTAGACGCTGTATGAATTTGGTAAATTGTACATTCGGGGCGTTTCCAAGTTCCGCATTTCAGAGAGATAGCATTTTGTTGGAAACCGCAAACTAAACAACAGAAAAAAAAAACAATAGGATTCCATCCCCTCTTCCTGCTCCACTAGTTTCCGCTCAACAATAACGCAGAAATGCCGGTTTTATTTAACGCTCCGTTGATATTAATTAATAAATAATTATGTAATTCCAGTCGTGTGTGATTAAAATTTTCGCTGCGCCAGGATTATTTTGAGTTGCGAACATTCACAATTATTACTGATCCGCCACTTGTCCAGCCGAGTGAATTATTGGATATCCGCATTGAAAACGTGCATAATAAAAGGTAATGCAATTTTATTTAAACATGTTGATAATGTTGATCAATGCAAATTTAATTTACAGTGTGTATCTAAACTTGTATAGATACATACAGCTAATTCGTTTTTAAGTAAACATAGCTTTTAACGAGTGTTTCCACTGCTGATTAAGCATGAAGTAACATTTTGAGTTTAGAAATACCTGATAATTTTGAAATTTTTTCATTCCATGCCTTAATTTTCAGTTGCCTGGCGATTATTATCACAGTTACAACTCACTTCGAAAATTATCGTAACCGATTGAAACAAGCGTCAGGCAACTGAAAATAAAAACATGGAACAAATGAGGTGTTTTACTTTTACAAATTGTCAGAAATCGTTAAGCATGAAGTAAAATTTCGAGTTTAGAAAAACCCGAAAATTTGGATTTGGGCACGGAGCAAAGCGTAGCGCTCAAATCCAAATTTTCAGGCTTTTCTAAACTTGAAATGTTACTTCATTTGCCACACGTTTAGAACACAGTCAGTGTGAAGTGTAAGGGCGCATACATCATATTAACTAGATATTGTCTATGTGTTCAAAAACCAAACATTAAATCAGCGTTTTACACGCCTGGCGCATGAAGTAAAATTTAGAGTTTAGATAAGCCTGAAAATTTGGATTTGGACGCTACGCTTCGCTCCGCGCTCAAATTCAAATTTTCAGGCTTTTCTAAACTCGAAATTTTACTTCATGCTTAACCAATGAGTAGGAACACTCATTAGGAGACTCAAATTGAACAGAATTATAAACACAACGATGTTCTGAAGATTAGTTAAAGTAAAACACATGATTTGTTTCATATTATTATTTTCAGTTGCCTGACGCGTGTTTCGATCGGTTACGATAATTTTTAAAGTCAATTGTAACTGTGATAATGATCGTAACCGATCGAATCACGTCAGGCAACTGAAAATAAAACTATGGAACAATACAAGTGTATAACTTCTCCCCATTGGAAAATTTGGTTTCATCAAGAAAGTAACAGAACAAGTATCGAATAAATTCCTGAAAATTTGCAGCGAATACAAAATTTTAATTTTTGGGACCTTCGTGGGTCAGTAAGTAGACCTCCTGCTCTTGGGACAGAGGGTCGTGCGTTCGAATCCCACCGAGGGGTGTTACTTTCTTATAGGGAAATTAGCACCCTCTGGAGCCATGGATGTGTGTGAATGTGTTGTGCCGTCCTAAATTAATAAGTTAAGCGTGTAATAAGTAAAAAGATAAATTAATTGAATAAGTTAAAAATACAAATAGATAGATGATTGTATGGCTACGAGGCGAGGTCAAAAATAAATGCGTATTTTTATTTTGTTTAGCAGTTATTGTACTTTATTTTATGTTAAATATTGCTGAATTTATCTATTTGACGTTTTATATTACAATTATTTATTCTGTATAAATTTGTAAATGTGATTAAAGATGATACTTAAAACAAAATTTCCCTGTTGTGTACATAAATGAAAATAAATAATTAATATAATTTTACAGTGCAAAGGCTGAAATACCTACAGTCACTCTTGATAATGCTGTAAAACGCGAAACTAGTCGAGTAAATAGTAAAGAGAAAATTGTGAAACAAACCAAGTGTAATTTAATTCAAACCTTCATCAATATTTAAAAATGTTCCACCAAGTGATAAGTCAGAAAATTATTCAAGAAAGAAAAAACCTACAGTTCCTTTAAATGCAAACACGCGTGAGGTCAGAATCTCATTAATTTGAATCAAATACCTATGAGTCGATGGCTATTGTTAACTCCTTGAGTTAAATAAAATATGGTACAAACGAATTAACAAGGTAATAATTTACTGGTACAAATAAAGTTATCTACAGAGAGTTTTATGTAACACCGAACATTTTCATAAAGAGAATTTTTCTTTTAAGTATGCATACGTATACGTCGTACATTGTCCGACGCTCGGTTTATTAAAGGAATTTAATTTGAAGCTTAAAACGAGTGTTTACCACTCCCAGGCTAAGCATGAAGTAAAATTTCGAGTTTAGAAAAGCCTGAAAATTTGGTTTGGTCGCGTAGCGCGAAGCGCGGAGCGGCCAAACCAAATTTTCAGGCTTTTCTAAACTCGAAATTTTACTTCATGGGCCACCGGTACAAAACACTGACATATTACGAAGTTTAAAACACACCGCTAAACTTTACATTGAATCCGTGTTGTTGTTGTTGTGCCGGTGGCGCATAAAGTAAAATTTCGAGTTTAGAAAAGACTGAAAATTTGGTTTGGCCACTCCGCCCTTCGCGCTACGCGACTAAACCAAATTTTCAGGCTTTCCTAAACTCGAAATTTTACTTCATGCTTAGCCTGGGAGTGGAAAACACTTGTTTAAAGCTTCAAATTAAATTATTTTAATAAACCGAGCGTCGGAAAATGTACGACGTATGCATATGTATACTTAAAAGAAAAATTCTCTTTAGGAAAATGTTCAGTGTTACATAAAACTCTCTATATGTTTTATTAAAAGAATATAATTTGAAGCATTAAACGAGTGTTTTCCACTCCCAGGCTAAGCATGAAGTAAAATTTCGAGTTTAGAAAAGCCTGAAAATTTGGTTTGGTCGCGTAGCGCCAAGCGCGGAGCGGCCAAACCAAATTTCCAGGCTTTTCTAAACTCGAAATTTTACTTCATGCGCCACCGCTACAAAACACTGACATATTACGAAGTTTAAAACACACCGCTAAACTTTACATTGAATCCGTGTTGTGTACCGGTGGCTCATGAAGTAAAATTTCGAGTTTTGAAAAGCCTGAAAATTTGGTTTGGCCGCTCCGTGCTTCGCGCTACGCGACTAAACCAAATTTTCAGGCTCCCCTAAACTCGAAATTTTACTTCATGCTTAGCCTGGGAGTGGAAAAAGCTTTTTAAAGCTTCAAATTAAATTATTTTAATAAACCGAGCGTCGGAAAATGTACGACGTATGCATATGTATACTTAAAAGAAAAATTCTCTTTAGGAAAATGTTCAGTGTTACATAAAACTCTCTATATGTTTTATTAAAAGAATATAATTTGAAGCTTTAAACTAGTGTTTTTCACTCCCAGGCTAAGCATGAAGTAAAATTTCGAGTTTAGAGAAGCCTGAAAATTTGGTTTGATCGCGTAGCGCGAAGCGCGGAGCGGCCAAGCCAAATTTTCAGGCTTTTCTAAACTCGAAATTTTACATCATGCGCCACCGCTACAAAACACTGACATATTACGAAGTTTAAAACGCACCGCTAAACTTTACATTGAATCCGTGTTGTGTACCGGTGGCGTATGAAGTAAAATTTCGAGTTTAGAAAAGCCTGAAAATTTGGTTTGGCCGCTCCGCGCTTCGCGCTACGCCTGGGAGTGGAAAACACTTGTTTAAAGCTTCAAATTAAATTCTTTTAATAAACCGAGCGTCGGAAAATGTACGACGTATGCATATGTATACTTTAAAGAAAAATTATCTTTATGAAAATGTTCGGTGTTTCATAAAACTCTCTGTTTGTTTTATTAAAGATAAACAAAAATAAATCACTCATTAAAATTATAACTATGTGTCCATAATTATACTTATTTATTAAAAAATTATAACGTTTTTTCCATCAAAAATTATTTATAAACTGTTGTTTGTGGGTTTCCATCAGAAATGCGCATTTATTTCAAGCAAATAAATAGAACAGAAAAGCTGGAATTTAAATAAAATTTTATAGTATAATAAAATCGGTGCGGAATATATAATTGAATTGAATATTCTAGAGCCAATTTGCAAACAACACAAAATAGATTTTACGGAGCGTTAAATATTAATAATCAAATATCGTTTCGAGAGGAGGATCTTTATTAAATCTGTTAATTACGCCGTTTTTAATGGCGACGAATAAATTTCCACCGAAACGCAGACAGTTTCAGCATTTAGCTTTCGCTTAGCGACTTTAAATTTAACGACTTTTTTAATTGCCTGTAATTCGGTAAATTTTTGAATCAAAAGCGGTTTACCGATATTTTACCAGCATCGTTGTTTTACGCGGTAAAAGTAATTAAATTAATGGGAAACTAGTAGCATTTAATGATTTATAATTAACGAGTAATTCCATCCCTTGGTTTTGCATAAAGTAAAATTTCGAGTTTATAAAAGACGAAGAATTTGGATCTGCGTAGCACAGTATACGATTTTACTAATCTAGCGGGACAAAATTCATACACAAGTTTTTATGGTCCATTTTGGATTAACTTTGATATACATATAAATAGACACTTTTCCAAAAAATTATTTAAATGAGTCAATAATTAAATTTTGTAAAAGATTTGAGGTGCATTATCAACAAACAAACATGATTTCTTGTAGTTCATTTTGCATAAATTCATACCCGGTTTCATCAACTTCAATTCAATTATATTTGTAGATTACATTTAATTGTCAATTAAAATAGACATTTTTCATGTCATAAACAATAATGTCATGTGAATTGATTGACTTTTTGACAAAACTAACTATTTCAGCATAAGCATTTTTAGGTCACTCAACTCATCTTGTGGACTTTGTATAAATAAAATTCTGAATAACTTTTTGATTTTCAAAAAAGTGTGTATATTTTCACAACAATTGTTTCGGCAATTTATTGCTTCTTCAGGTGAATGAAAGTTTACAATGAAATTAGAAATTTTAGAACTATAAAACTATATATACAGGGTGTCCCCGAATGGTCTGTACAACGCTCTACCACATATTCTCTGAAACAAAATAAGACGATTTAACTAAACTTATCTCTATCCAAAAGTGGTTCCTAAGCCATCTACAAGGCCTCAAAGATATTATTTTTTTTTTTCATTATTTTTCAAATATTTTTATTTTGGACTTAGGTAAGAAAACCTAATTTGGCACATTTAATTACATTGATACCATGCACTTTTTGCGATATGTTTCTTTATCCTACGTTTAAAGTAAGTGGTCAAACTAGGATCATCGACTTCTTAAGATACCTTAATATTTTTATTCAACAGGTCAAATCATAAAGAATACTTTTTTTCTGCAAGATCATTCAATTTTACGTATTTTTTGTCTCTTATAAAATTTTGCTATTTTCCCCACAAAAAAATATTTTTATTTGTCAAAAAAAAGTAATAAAATTATGAACAATATTTTATTTCTCAAAACAATTAACATAGTAGAAATAAAGATAGGTACCTTAAAATAAACACAAATTTATTAGTTTCACAACAAATGTTCAAACTGATTGCCATTTTCAGCAATACAACAATTTACACGTCGCAAAAAATTAAAATGGACACGTTGTAAAACACCAACATTGTTTTTAACTGTTGGAAACGCATTCTGTATTCGCGCCCATAATTCGTCGTGCGTATTTATGGGCTTACCATAAACAATAGATTTAATAGTTCCCCACAAAAAAAAGTCCATTGGGGTGATATCCGGGGAACGTGGAGGCCAAGGCACTGGTGCGTCATTGCCTCTCCCAATCCATTTACCGGGATACTTTTGGTTTAAGAAAGTCCGCACTGGTAAAGTGAAATGAGGTGGAGCCCCATCATGCATAAACCACATATCACGCCTAAGTAAAAGCGGCACATCCTCCAGTAAGACTGGCAATTCCTGAAGATGTTGTGAGTACTGTTCTCCGTTTAAATTTTGTGGTAAAATTACTGGTCCTACAATAATATCATTTACTATACCGGCCCAAATATTTATTTTAAATTGCCGTTGGAAATGCATGGTTTTAGTTGCATGTGGATTATCTTCGGAATAAACATGCTCATTTTTAAGATTTGTTATACCTCTTCGGGTAAAACACGCTTCGTCTGTAAACAAAATTGTCTTTGTGAAATTCAAATTGTCAATTTGGTTATTAACAATAAATTGGCAAAATTGAAGTGGCTTATAGTGATCCTGAGGCATTAGCTCTTGAACTTTTTGAATGTGATATGGGTATATCAGTTGCTCTTTAAACACTTTATGCACAATATTTTTAGATACGCCTAGTTCAGCACCTAAACGCCAAGTACTTTTAGATGGATCTTCATCTATCCGTTCTAAAATCTCTTCTTCAACATCCACAGTTCGTACAGTGCGTCTTCTACCACAATCCCTCGCATAGTATTCTAAGCGGCCAGTTTCTCGAAGTCGCCTTTCTACGGAAGCAAATGTTTGATGGTTTGGTATTCGGCGATTTGGAAATCTTTCACTGTACACTCTTACACATTTGCGGCCATTACCTTCACAAAACCCAAAAACTAAAACAATATCAGTTAATTCATTAATTGAGTACATGACTGACGTTGTCACAAAATCACCGATAACTGAATTTCACAGGTGTCTCAATTTCTATTTTTGTAAATAAAGAATTAGTTTTTTTTACAATTTTATTTCATTGTTGTTTTGACAAACAAAAATATTTTTTTTGTGGGGAAAATAGCAAAATTTTATAAGAGACAAAAAATACGTAAAATTGAATGATCTTGCAGAAAAAAAGTATTCCTTATGATTTGACCTGTTGATTAAAAATATTTAGGTATCTTAAGAAGTCGATGGTCCTAGTTTGACCACTTACTTTAAACTTAGGATAAAGAAACATATCGCAAAAAGTGCATGGTATCAATGTAATTAAATGTGCCAAATTAGGTTTTCTTACCTAATTCCAAAATAAAAATATTTGAAAAATAATGAAAACAATAATATCTTTGAGGCCTCGTAGATGGCTTAGGAACCACTTTTGGATAAAGATAAGTTTAGTTAAATCGTCTTATTTTGTTTCAGAGAATATGTGGTAGAGCGTTGTACAGACCATTCGGGGACACCCTGTATATATAAAAGCCTGATAATTTGGTTTGGCCGCTTCGCGCTTTTCTAAACTCGAAATTTTGAACACTATTGACACTATGGTGGGGTGGATATTTTTAGTAGGGGGAAGTTTGACAGATCTGTTTGTTCGTTGAGTAGTAGGCCGGTTTTTTCGAATCTGTTAATTTCCAAGTTTTCCAGTAGATTTAATTTCCTTCCTGTTTTCTCTGTATGGAGGATCTGGAATTTCTTGTTGAAGCTGTGGTTTTCAGATAGCAGATGATTCGCATAGGTTGAGGTGTTTTTCTGTTTTTCAGATGCACTTTTATGTTCTGCAATCCTTTCTTCAAATGCTCGTCCTGTTTGTCCGATGTATATTTTTGGGCAGTCATTACATGTAAGCATATATACTCCACAACGATCGAGTTTGTTTATTTTATCTTTACTATTTTTAATTAGTTTACCTAGGTTATTATAAGTTTTAAATGCTATTTCAATGTCTATTTTTCTCATTTCTTTGCTGATTTTATTACTTCAAGGTCCATTAAAAGTAATGGAGGCATAATCTTGTGGAGTTTCTCTTATTAATAATATGAATCACTGTGTATACTTTTAGACTAATCACAAGCGATTGACATTTGTTGTTTTTTTAATAGTTAAATTTGAAGCTTTAAACGAGTGTTTCCACTTCCAGATTAAGCATAAAGTAAAATTTCGAGTTTAAAAGAACCTCAAAATTTGGTTTTATCGCGTAGTGCGAAGCAGCATAAGCATTTTTATGTCACTAAACACATGTTGTGGAGTTTCTCTTAGTCATAATATGAATCACTCTGTATACTTTTATACTAATCACAAGCGATTGACTTTTATGAAACATTTTTTATGCAGGAAATTTTTATTTTAAGTATACATATGCATATGCTGTGAATTTTCCGACACTGTTGTTTTTTTTAATAGTTCGATTTGAAGCTCTAAGCGAGTGTTTCCACGTCCAGATAAAGCATGAAGTATAATTACGAGTTTAGAAGAGCCTGAAAATTTGTTTTTTTTTAGAGTTTAATTTAAAGCTTTATACGAGTGTTTTCCACTCCCAGACTAAGCATGAAGTAAAATTTCGAGCTTAGAAAAGCCCCGTGAAAATTTGTCGAGGGTCGCGCTTTTCTAAACTCGAAATTTTACTTCATGCGCCACCGGTACAAAACACTGACATATTACGAAGGTTAAAACACACCGCTAAACTTTACATTGAATCCGTGTTGTGTACCGGTGGCGTATGAAGTAAAATTTCGAGTTTAGAAAAGCCTGAAAATTTGGTTTGGCCGCTCCGCGCTTCGCGCTACGCGACCAAACCAAATTTTCAGGCTTTTCTAAACTCGAAATTTTACTTCATGCTTAACCTGGGAGTGTATTTTAAGTATACATATGCATATGCTGTGAATTTCCCGACACTGTTGTTTTTTTAATAGTTCGATTTGAAGCCCTAAGCGAGTGTTTCCATGTCCAGATGAAGCATGAAGTAAAATTACGAGTTTAGAAGAGCCTGAAAATTTGTTTTTTTTAGAGTTTAATTTAAAGCTTTAAACGAGTGTTTTCCACTCCTAGACTAAGCATGAATTAAAATATCGAGTTTAGAAAAGCGCCGTGAAATTTTGTCGAGGGTCGCGCAGCGACCCGAGAACAAATTTTCTGGGCTTTTCTAAACTCGAAATTTTACTTCATGCGCCACCGGTACAAAACACTGACATATTACGAAGTTTAAAACACACCGCTAAACTTTACATTGAATCCGTGTTGTGTACCGGTGGCGCATGAAGTAAAATTTCGAGTTTAGAAAAGCCTGAAAATTTGGTTTGGCCGCTCCGCGCTTCGCGCTACGCGACCAAACCAAATTTTAAGGCTTTTCTAAACTCGAAATTTTACTTCATGCTTAACCTGGGAGTGATAACACTCGTTTAAAACTTCAAATTGAACGCTTTAAAAAAAGCAATCGATGTATGACTACTTAAAAAACAAAATTCGCTGTGTGTATAAATAGCCCTTATGAACGAACCGCCACTGGTTCACTGCTTTTGCATACTTCCTGATTCTACATTTATTGACATGTAGAATCACAAAGTATGCAAATAACCTTATACACATCCACCCCTCCCCTATATCATCATGAATTCATCATCTTTTGAATAGCAACCCTTAAAGCTCTCACAACTTTATTGACTCAAACACTCGAATAATTAAACATACTCGAGCATCGAGCAATCCTCCCCCAACCCCACCGGATCCATAGTTACGCAACTCGTTGACATGTCCTGCAATTTCATCCCTCATCCCTCTGTCGGTAAACTAAACAATTGAATAACGTTACGGTCAAGACCGTGCTCGAAGTAATTACATTCGCCGGCCGCCACTTTAATTACAGGAGGTCGTGATAATATGCGGTCGAATCACCGTTCGCGTTTAAGATAATCGCATAAACCCATCCCCCAGGGTTGAGATTTGTTGGCGGGGGGGTGGTAGAAACGTCGGCTTATTTAAGTCCTGCTCTGGATGCGGGGGTATTAAAAATTTACGGGGAGTGGATTTAATTGGACCCGGGACATGGGGAAAGTTGAAGTCATTAAAATCTTATTCGGTGGAGGGTCTAGGTTTAAAGAATTTACGCGTTAAAAATGTCTGGGTTAGTTAACCTTTGTCAAGTGTTAATATTTAAATAAGAATTAAAATGTAAACACGATGGTATACCTACAATGGTTTTTGTACCTGTATGTAAACATTTCCCCTGTGATTATATAAATAATTAACGAGTTACGAGTTTATGCATTACATGTATATATATTTATGTGCTTATAAGTTAATTTCCCTTTGAGAAGATTAATATATTTAAACCCTTTCAAATAGATTTTTTTTTCTTTGTACATATTGAGATCAAAGACGTATTTATTAGAAATAGGTTGTTTACATTTCGATTATTGATTACTAATTATAAGGTAGAATATTTATATGTGCTACCGGTCTCAATTTATGTAATACTTTATAAAATGTAATATACAGGATGTCTCGTTTATGTGGGGAAATGGCTTAACTATAGATTCCTGGGATCAAAATATGATGATTTAACATAACTCATCTAAGAATAATTCAAATTCATAACTATTTGAATTCGAGAGAAAAAGCTCACGCTTCTTATAGTTTGCACACTTTAAACATAATATATAAAATTACGAAAATGTTATTCTTGAAAATGCAATCAATGTCTTTAATAATAAAACAACTTAAGACAATAAATATCCATTGAATCAACTATAACTATATAGATGGCCTAAGACATTAGTTTTAATCCAAGTGCTTTTATTTATAATTTCTTGTTATTTCTCCTTTCATTTTTAATGTTTTTTTGTTAATTGGTTTAAGGAGAATTTGACCTATATGCTACATATTTTGATAGAGCGTTGTAACAAATCAAATAAAATAAGATTTTAAATCTTTCATTGTATAATTTAATATCCGGAGGTGTATTTGCACGGGAAGTAGTTATTTTAATGGATATTTATTGTCTTAAGTTGTCTTGTTAATTAAGACATTGATTGCATTTTCACGAATTACATTTTCGTAATTTTATATACTATAACTTATCTAAAATAATAATAATAGTAATAAATTGTCTTTATTCAATTGAAAGAAAATACAAAGTAAACAAAAAACAAAATACAGGCGAAGTTCGGCGATAGCTTAAAAAAACTATCTCTGCTCTTCCACTTAACCTGTGAGGAAAAAAAATATATATATCGTTTAAGAGTGCTTAACTAAATAATGGTTAAAAAATAAAGAATTACAGATTTTTTCTTTATTTCAATGTTCGTTCTAGAAATTAACTGTTTTATAACAAAATGAAATAAAGAGAGAGATATATATATTATATATATATATATATATATATATATATATATATATGTATATAATGACAATAATTAAACTAAGATTCTATGGGGAAAACATATTACATAATATATATTTTTTAATTGCTTGTTTGAAACTATTGTTTGCGAGAATATATATATATATATATACCAAATAAGAAATAACAGCGCTTAAGGTCATGATGTAAAAGTTATTTTTTTTTTTTTTTTTTTTTTTTTTTATCAAGTGAGTGTGCAAGGAGGACAGAAGACGACGACGATCGTTTCGCTCTTTTTATGAGCTCCTCAGGCCGCCACATCCATCACTCTATACACACTCACTTGATATGTAGAAGTTGTATATATACTGACTTCGCTAACCATAAGCCGGTATTGACGTCAGTATTTATAATTGCTACTGCATTGATAAGGGCATTGATCAATGCAGTAGCAATAAATACTGACGTCAATACCGGCTTATGGTTAGCGAAGTCAGTATATATACAACTTCTACATATCAAGTGAGTGTGTATAGAGTGATGGATGTGGCGGCCTGAGGAGCTCATAAAAAGAGCGAAACGATCGTCGTCGTCTTCTGTCCTCCTTGCACACTCACTTGATAAAAAAAAAAAATAAAAAAAAATAACTTTTACATCATGACCTTAAGCGCTGTTATTTCTTATTTGGTACTTATAAGCAGGTCGTTAACTCTAATTTATTTAATTTAATTCGGCGTTCTGAATATTATCATCGCATTGGTTCGGGTTTCTCGCCGCTCCGATGCTAGTCGATGGTTTAAACTAAAAACCGACACTAACTGTAGAAGCAAAATGAGATCAATGCCCTTATCAATGCAGTAGCAATTATAAATACTGACGTCAATACCGGCTTATGGTTAGCGAAGTCAGTATATATACAACTTCTACATATCAAGTGAGTGTGTATAGAGTGATGGATGTGGCGGCCTGAGGAGCTCATAAAAAGAGCGAAACAATCGTCGTCTTCTTCTGTCCTCCTTGCACACTCACTTGATAAAAAAAAAAAAATAAAAAAAAAAAATAACTTTTACATCATGACCTTAAGCGCTGTTATTTCTTATTTGGTACTTATAAGCAGGTCGTTAACTCTAATTTATATATATATATATATATATATATATATATATATATATATATAATGACAATAATTAAACTAAGATTCTATGGGGAAAACTTATTACATAATATATATTTTTTCATTGCTTGTTTGAAACTATTGTTTGTGAGATTTTTGAGTAGATTCGGTATGGAATTATAAATTTTGTAAATACTAAATGAAAATGATCTCAGAAAAAATGATGTTTTATGTTTAGGTGGAGAAATCCTGCCTCTAAATCTCACATTAATGGTATGAACGTCAGACCGAAATACAATTCTGTCATAAAGATAGGGAGGATGGCGCGTCTGAATAATTATATTATAAAGGGTACAACAGTGTAGGTTTCGTCGTTCGGTCATGTCTAGCCAATTCAAATCACGTAATTTACCTGATAGGTGACCATATTTTCGAATACCAAATATGAGCCTTAAACACGCGTTTTGAACCTTTTGTATGCGCATTTTAGTATTACAGTCTAAGCAAGCATTGTAAACAACGTCCGCAAAATTAAAGTGACTCAAAACCAACGTGTCGCATAGAAATCTTTTTATTTGCAAAGAGAGGACATTCCTATTAGAATAAATCATCTTCAGATGAGGGTATGCTCGAGAAATGCACTTATTATTGTGAAGCTTAAAACGCAGATTCTTGTCGAAACTAAGGCCAAGATTCCTTACGGAATTGACAGATTCTAAAGTATCGTTACGAACCATAATTTTTAAAAGAGGTTTTGCAAGAGGCGTTAAGCTATTGTGACCAAATAGCATAGCTGTCGATTTTCAGGCATTGATTATCAAAGAATGTTTAGTTGACGCTTCAGTTTTGCTATATCGGAAGTGATACACTCACAAGCGGACTCTGTATCTTCAAGTTTAAATGAGTAAAACAACTGTGTATCATCCGCATAAATATTTTCCGAACAGTACTTTAGAACATCGGTTAGGAAAGATGTGTAGATGCAAAAAAGTATAGGGCCTAAAATGGAACCTTGGGGTACACCCGCGGTGACGCTTAACGACCCTGATATAACCTTATCAATTTTTACGACTTGAGACCTTGCTTTTAAGAAGCTCGCTATTAAAGATATTGCTTCTCTTTAAAATCCCACATAATGGAGTTTAGCAATTAATATATCGTGGTTTATAGTGTCGAACGCCTTACTATAATCAAGTAAAATAACTGATGTTATTAAACCTCTGTCAGTAGCTGTGATAATATCGTCAGTTACATTGAGTAATGCAGTACAACAAGAATAATTGGGTCTAAATCCAGACTGTTCCTTAGGGAGAAGGTGATTAACCTCAAGAAATTCCATTATTTGTGTTCTGATAACACGTTCCAAAATTTTCAAGAGTGTTGGTAATATAAAAATTGGCCTAAGGTCTTTGAAATCATTTGGACTCTTTGTCTTAGGGATGGGTTTTATTATTCCTATCTTCCATAAATCTGGGAAAGTTGATTGCTCAATACAGCAATTTATAATATGGGTAATATACGGAACAATGAATGGACAACAAAGTTTAATCATAGTAATAGATATCTCATCAGCGCCTACGGTATTCGATTTGATTTCTGATAAAATTCGAACAATGTCTTCATTATTAATTAATTTAAAAGTTAATCTATCGGTTACTGTGGAGTAACTATCATTATAAAATGAAACCAAATCATCGTTCGGATTACTTTTAAATGAATTTATTAAGTAATTGTTATATCCGTTTACATTCTTTAGAAAGTTAGGAATGTTGTTCGTTTTGTTAATTAAGACATCACTGCTTTTTAGACATTTCCAGATATTTGATCTATCATTTTTCATTACATACTCAAAATAAGCTTTTTTCTCTTTAGATACAGCCGAATTTACAGCATTTCTTAAATGTTTGTAATATAAAAAATCAGTTGGATTTTTTGAGTGTTTGAACCGTTTATAACTATTATTACGCAAATTTATCATTTCCCTAATTGTCGAGATTAACCACGGAGCTCTTGTTTTTTGAATGGAATCTATATCCAAAAGTTTACGCAATCTATATCCAAACGTTTACGGTTAAGCCGAAATTAGTCTTCAAAGTTAAAAAAAAAAAATATTAATTTCATTTATAACAATTGAACGCTATATTCGATCCGACTCAAATTTATTATTGTTGATTATCATAATATAACACACCATTTCAGTTATTATGGTCATCATTGATTGACAAGAAGTATAAAAAACAATAGTACCACAATATAAAAAATAAAAAATGTTTTTATTGGCGCACCTTATAAACATTTAAAAAATACACCTTAAAAGATTAGTTCAATTAAAAGCATTTTGTTTAATATCTTGTACGGTTTTGCCACAAAAAAATAATATGCAAACAAATAATTTTTTATTATTTAGTAAAAACGAAATCTAGTTTTTCGGGTGATTTGACATATATGTTTTTTCTTTGTCGCCGCCATTGTTTAACAAACCTCAATTGTATATAATATTAATTAACGAGTGTTTTTTGAGAATTAATTGTTTTCTTCATGATAGTTTATAATTATTCATATTTCTCCGGAGCAAACAGATACAGGGAGTTTTTCTTTTAAGTATACGTATTCCAAATTCAGCTTATTTTTTGTGAACCTTTAGATATACCTTGATTATTTCTTAAGTTCAATTTGAAGCTTTAAACGAGTGTTTACCACTCCTAGACTAAGCATGAAGTAAAATTTCGAGTTTAGAAAAGCCCCATGAAAATTTGTCGAGGGTCGCGCAGCGACCCTCGACAAATTTTCTGGGCTTTTCTAAACTCGAAATTTTACTTCATGCGCCACGCGTATAAAACACTAAAATATTGTGAAATTTACGTATATTCACATTTCACTTGAAATCTGTGTTTTATACGCGTGGCGCATGAAGTCAAATTTCGAGTTTAGAAAAGCCCAGAAAATTTGTAAAAAAAAAATATTTTACACAAAATTATCCCCATATATTCCCCATATATTCTAATAGTTATAAGTTTGAATTTTTATATCCTTTGATATTTAAATAAATAGCACTATAAAAATAATTATTTTAATGTGTATGTTTCAAACACAAATAAAAAAATAAATTTAGAAGAACGAGTATTATATGTATTTATTTAATAAAATAAATCGTTTTAATTAATGTTGAATTTGATTGTAATATTCCAATACTAATTGCTTTTAGTTACACAGAATGTATATACATTTTTTATTTACACAATATGCAATATTTTTCCCCTAATAATTGAACTCTCGAAATTAATTTCGGATAGCATTTTCAGCACTAAATAACGCCGGCAATTACACAAATAAATGCAGCTTAAATAAAGATATCACCACAAACATTTCCGACAACAAAAATATATTTTACAAAAAATATTATCCCCGTATTTTCTATTCAATTTCCAGGCGTGTTTGATGCATTTTAGATGTACCGCGCTGAATAAAAAATCGTGCACACTTTCAGAACAATGTCCACCCCGGGCGTATTAAGTGAGGTTACGTTTTATAGGGCGGAGATTTATTGTGGGGGCGACCCTTTTGAAAATGGGACTTTATGCCCGCCGTCCATTATGTCCGTTCATCCCGTTTAGGGCTATTCGACTGAGCGTTATAGTTATGAAAAGTTATAGGGATGGATATAAGGGCGAACGGTGCGATCTTAAATTAATGGCCGTATTAAGCATTCAATATAATTTTTATATGATAATAATTTTGTAATAACCGTTCACCTTAGGAATTATGGCATTCTGTAAGTTATCTGCTCTTAAACACACAAAGGAGTTTCAAACTCATCTTATATTAAAAAATAGATAAAAATAAAAATTACTTTATTCAATGACAATAAACAAATATTTGCTAAATTGTAACATTTGCAGAATTTGACCAAATTAATATTACATGATTTCAATTCTTGAGAAAACTATACAATTGGAAATGATTGGGATTTATAAAATTAGTAGAAGAATATATTGCCGTTGGATTCTACTAAAAATTGATACCGCAACAAATAGAACTGATTATTACAAATAAATGTTGATGATATACAGGGATTTTTTCTTTTATGTATACATATGCAATTTTTTTAAAGAGTTAAGAAAAGCCTGAAAATTTGGTTTGGTTGCGTAGAGCGAAGCGCGGAGCGACCAAACCAAATTTTCAGGCTTTTCTAAACTCGAAATTTTACTTCATGCGCCACGCGTATTAAACACTGAAAACAATAAAATTTTATGAAAAAGTAAACTTCACTTGAAATTGGTGTCTTGTACGCGTGGCGCATGAACTAAAATTTCAAGTTTAGAAAAGCTTGAAAAACCAAATTTTCAGGCTTTTCTAAACTCAAAATTTCACTTCATGCGCCACGCGTAATAATTACAGAAAACACTGAAATATTATGAACAAGTGAACTTCACTTGAAATCTTTGTCTTGTACGTGTGGCGCATGAAGTAAAATTTCGAGTTTAGAAAAGCCTGGAAATTTTCAAGCTTTTTTAAACTCGTGGCGAGCACGATAAAGCAAAGGAAGGATATTTTTTTTAATTTTATTGTGTCAAGAATAGTATAATTATTTTATTTCTGATGCATAATGTTAGGTGTTGATTTTTTTAATCCAATTTTGTAGATATCTCTTAACTCGGCATTTGACACATGTGGTCTGATAGACCCCAACACTTAAAAGAATGCCCAATTTGGTAAAAACTGTTATCTTTTGTAAATCTATAATAAATTGAAAGTTGTATTTTAACAATTCGTGTTTGGTTCTACAGGTAACTATAACCAATTTTTGGAGTGGGGTTTCTTGAACCTCATCAGTCGGAAGATGTTAAATAATCTACCTATCAGATACCGGGTTAAACGTGATGATCATTTGTTTTTTCGGTTTCGCCGTTACACTAAGCATACATTTTATTATTAAAATGATTGTTTTTCATCTTTAAATATCACACATTTTGGAAACACTTTTCTAGATTTTTGCCTTTGTGAACATCCTGTACATCTTAGACTTCTGAAAAGTGGTTTCATCGTATTTTTAAGGGATCCAGACGATTTTATAGAGTAACACTTTATCATAAAATCGATAATATAAAAGTTTATATAGTGTTCCACCTATCCTGGGACATTCTGTATACAATATAAATATTTTTTAAATTGTTCAAACTCTAACCTCTCTCTAAATATCAACCTAAAATAAATATGACTTAGACCCCTTTCATAATGACCTGCACATGTAGGTATGGGTTATTTAGTAAAATCCTATTAAGTGTAGTCGTAGATAAATTTAAGTATATCACTCGAGTGAAAAAGCAATGCACAGGGTAGAGCATATGGAAAACTTTTTAACTTGAAGAGATATTGAAAACCGTTTTCGTGAGCCAGGGTCTCTTTTTTCTGTTTTAATCAGTGGCGAAAAGAATATTGATCTATCTCTAACCGTTTGTGGTCTATAACCAGAAAAATGTCGTTTTTATAAACTTAAAAACAAATTAGTTACATATATGTTTTTAAAGTTATACCCAAACTGTAAATGCTTTCTTATAGCAACTTTTAACGCCCATTAAAATGACTTACCTGTTTTATTTTAAGAACGTTTCATTTTTGTTTTATTGTATCAAAATTAATTTTTTCTTATGGACCCATATGGAGATATGCATATCATTGAACAGCATTATTAACCCAGATTTCAATGATGTGCCACATGAATACTTTTGTCAAAAAAATGCCTCACAATGTTGCCATAACAACCGGTCAGCAATTTCGTTACTAGTTGATGTTTGCAATTTGTTTGAAAATATGACTACTGTCAATATGGTATATTTTGTTTGATAAATAAGTACTCTTAATTGACATAAAGTGCTTCTTTGCTTGTCCTATATAAGAACAAATATTGTTTTTTTTTTATAATATACAAGTAGCTCATCGTTGAAATCAGCATAAAAAATGCTGTTCAATGCTGTGTATATCTCCATATATGCCCATTAGGAAAAAGTGAATTTGGCCCAGGAAACCAAAAACGAAGCGTCCTTAAAAGAATAACACGTACGTCATTTGAATGGGCTTCAAAAATGCTGAAAGAAACTTTTTACAGTTTCGTTATAACTTTAAAAACAAATGAGTTACAGTAACTTCATAAAAACGACATATTATTAACTTCCGGTTATAGAGCGGAAACGGTTGAGGATAGATCAATTTTATTTTCGCCATTGATTAGAACACAAAAAGTGACTGGCTCGCAAATACTGTTTTTCAATTTCTTTTTAAATAAAAAAGTTTTCCATATGTGCCATATCCAAAATTTACCAACCTGTACACATTCGTATTACGCAACTCGCCGCTAAGCTCGTGCGTAATATTTCAACTCATGAATAATTTGCTTCTTTTCACTCTTGCTATATAGTATACTATTACATGCACTAAATTTGCAAAAAGCTATTTATTTTTCATTATCTAGATAAAATTAATATTATCACTTGTATATTACAATGCAACTGTAATTAATATCTATAATTAATCCCATCCTCACCACATTATACACAACAATTCCGTATTAACATCACCTTTACAGTTAGAATTGTGCTGGGCCCCACACACAAAGGGCACATAGCAGACAGGCAGAGTTCCGTGTACGTACCTGCAACAAATAAAAAACAGAGTGCATTAGATAACGTTTCCCCGGGTTGATCAAAGGGAATGTTCGTGATAGTAGGTAAAATTAACAGGGCAACACACGGCGGCGGTTAGGGCTAGATAGATTGCAGATAAGGGATGGTAAATGGTGAATGGCGGATTGTGGACGGTGTCTGCCCCGTGGATTAATTATGATCGATTGTATCAGCACGGCCGGCTGTAATTACGCTCGACATGGACATCCGTCCCCTGTATATATCTTAACCGGATCAGAGAATACCACCTAACTCACACAACTATAACAAACGTCTAAGTAAACCACATAATTTAATAACCGTTGTGTTGTAAAGTTATAATATACGATTCTTTATAGAATCAACAAGTAATATGTTTTTCTAAGCCTAACCAGTATGTTAATCTTAGTAAGCCAAAAAAATATCAATTGAAGTAAGTACTTCCCGAGCTAAAACCTCGACGGGCATTAAATTAGTTAGCCAAACAATTAGAGAGGTACCTTTAAAAATTGATTTTAGATAAAATCTATAATAGGTTCAAATTAAACGTTAATCTGTACAAGGTATGTTAAGAAATTAATGTTGCGTTTTCGCGTCAACGGCCGAATCCATTAGAAAATGTAGTATGTAATAAAAAGTGCTGAGTTTATTTTAAAAATTAAATAAATTTAAAAATAATCACAAAATACACAAATTCGCCTCAAACATCAATATGAAAGACATTAAACATTTAAGAACTAAACGTGACAGAAATATACTAACAGCTATTAAGAACCCCGAAAAAACAATAATAGAATTGATAACGGATAGTAGAAGACAACGAAGCACGTCATCTGGTTCATAAGCTTGATTAAAATTCAAGAGGTATAAATGATATAATTATAAGTTTATATACACAAAAATGTAATACGTTGTAATATATGATAACATTTAATAATAATATTGTAATTATAATATCAAATAATATATAATATGTTTTCGTTATAAGTTTGTTGTAAAAATATGTTTATATTATAAAACGGATGAAAGACCATGGTGGATAGCCTTTTGTAACTCTTTTGGATTCAATAATTGAGTTAGTCATTAATTAATCATAAATACATTTAAAAATAAGTTTTGCGTAATATGGAAACTTTTAAAACAAACTAAGTGTAAATAAACGTTACGTTTTTTACAAATACATATGGTCAGAATTTTAAATTGTCTGCACTTTTTTTATAGTTTCTATGAATGCCTTTTTATATTACACAAAGGGAATGTTTGTTTTATGTATACATAATGTATACGCTGTCAATTTTTAAGCGCTCGTTGATTTTATATTATCGTTTAATTTGAAGCTTATATCGAGTGTTTTCCACTCCCAGAATAAACATGAAGTACAATTTCGAGTTTAGAAAAGCCTGAAAATTTGGTTTGGTACGCGACCAAACCAAATTTTCAGGCTTTTCTAAACTCGAAATTTTACTTCATGCGCCACGCGTATAAAACACTGAAATATTGTAAAGTTTGAGGTATATTAAAAAATACTCGAAATCATTTTAAA
Source organism: Philonthus cognatus (assembly GCA_932526585.2). Lineage (NCBI taxonomy): Eukaryota > Metazoa > Arthropoda > Insecta > Coleoptera > Staphylinidae > Philonthus > Philonthus cognatus. The sequence goes on along the minus strand of OW052247.1, from coordinate 46,246,475 downwards.
ATTAGGAAAAATCGAAATATTTAAATAAAAACATATTTAAACTTGAATTTGGGTGAGTTGAGTGAAGATTATAATAACTTTAATTAAAACACTTTTAACCTTTCTTCACAATTTTTATTATATACCATGTATACCATGTATACCATGTATACAATAAAAATAATTGTGAAAAAAAGGTTAAAAGTGTTTTAATTAAAAATATTTAAATTTTTCTTCGCGCAATTTTTAATATCATGTATCTATTAATTTGATAGTTACATCTTATTATTTGACTTATTATGTAATTTAAAAAATAAGTTTTCACATTGTTACTTTACTGCATCAATGTCGCTAAACGATAATATAAAATGGGTTCATATTTTGTTATAATATTAATGTATACTATTAATATTATAACGAGTGTCTATAAACTGTCGGCATCACAGTATGTTCTGACGTCAGAAACACACATTGTAATTAGACATGAAATTAAATTTATTTGGCGTTTTTGAGGTTCAACGAATCTAAGATATGTAATTTGTTTTTTAAAGCAACCAAGATGCAGACAGTTTATAGGCACTCGTTAGTAAATAACATTGTTGATTCGATACACATGATATTGATTCAAATGATATTTTATCGAATTTGTAGTTTTTATTTAAATGTAATCACCCAAGCGATAAAAATCGTTTTGAATCAGATAATGCCTACTCGCAAAATGGAGATAATGGGCGGGCACGGCGGCGGTCGGAATGAATTCCGCAAATACTAAATTATTAAAATACGTTATAAGCCTCTGAATTCCCGCATGTTTTCTCCGCTATGCGATAAAGCGGGAGATCAACATAAATATTTACATTTTCACTCTGAAACGCGCTTGCTTTCGCCAAGATAAATTCCTAAACGCCGCCGCAGACTTCATAATGAAATCCTTTATATTGACCCGACTTTCACTGTTCACACATAAAAAAAATATTTTTAAAAATATATTATTTGTAATAAAAAAATCTCATAGAACTAAGTAATTTTGTGTTTGAGATTTGTAATTATTTTAATTTAGAATATCAGAAAGTATAAGCACACCTCCGGATATTGAATTATACAATGAAATATTCAAAATCTTATTTAATTTGATTTGTTACAACGCTCTACTAAAGTATACGTAACGTTTAGGTCAAATTCTCTTCAAACCAACTAACAATACAAATTTAAAATGAAAGGAGAGATAGCAACAAATTAGAACTGAAAGGACTTGGATTTAAACTAATGTCTTAGGCCATCTATAGACGAGAGATTTATCTCTCTTCAGTATAGCTTTGCATATGACGTTTAAAAAAAAACACTTTATTCTCCAATTTAAACTAAAATTCTCGAATTAATTGAAAATCCACCGCACAAAATGGTTTTCATTTTCAAATGTTATTACAAATTTCAAGCACATGTGGTTTTGCGTTTATTTGCAGAAATAAATATTTCAACCATGGGTGCCCCTACATATAGGCAACTTGCCCCCTCCCCCTGGAATTCTGATTTCTTAATGATTTGAAAATCGTACTGTAAGCCGAAAATCTACCAAATATATTTATTTATGCTATGATTTGTAAATGTAAATACATAATTAATATATTTTGGGCTTTATAATAAATCAGTGTTTTAAACGCGTGGCGCATGAAGTAAAATTTCGAGTTTAGAAAAGCCCAGAATTTTCACGGGGCTTTTCTACACTCGAAATTTTACTTCATGCTTAGTCTGGGAGTGGACGAAACTTGCTAGAAGTACATTTTAATTAAATAATTCTGCAGATAAAATACATTTTTACGAAGGGAAACAGTGTAACATAACTTCTAAATTATTTCAAATGTATTAGAGTGAACTTAAAAATGTGATGTTGCTACGAAGAACATTTTAATTTTGGCTAAAAATTACAGTAAATCCATCTAGATATTACATTTGTTAATTACATTTAAAGTATCTGAATTAATTATTTTTTCATTAAAATCTAAGGATTTCAAAGTTATTTAAAAATATATTGAATTTTCATATAATTCCCAAATAAATATTTTCATAATTTGGACGATTATTTAACAACATTTTAACTTGATTACTAATTTTGTGGTAAATTAAACAAAGAGAACAAAAAACGATTTGTTTCTATTATTTCATTAAACTGTGAATAATGAATCTTTTAGTGTTAACACTTTGTAAACATATTTTCTAAAAAGGGATTAATAAATACATCTTTTTAATTATAATTACAAAAAAAGGTAATTACTTGAAAAATAGTACATTTCTTAGAGCATTCTCTACGATTTACCGGTAAATCGGTATAATTTGTACCCTACTCACTTACACTGTAAACCTATATTTAGTTTATATATATTTCTCTATAATTAGGCTATGCTTGTTGAGAAATAAATTATTATTATTATTATTATAACGGTTTTACAATCTCTAAATTTTTTTTTTTTTTTTTTTCGTTGAAGCGTAATGTTGCAATTGAACCAATCACCGCTTCAGGAGGCGGATGCCGTTCGGCAAAAGGACTCAACCTGTGGGTGTATCCTTGTCTGAGAATAAATGCGGTGAAAAAGTTGGTGGAGGAATTACTTTACGGGACACTTAATTCCGGGAGGCCTAAGGAAAAACTCGGAAAAAGTGATTAAAACTGTTTGATTAAGTTAATGGCTGACCTTAGCGATGGCCAAACTTTTTCCTTTCGAGTGGAATCCCCAAGGACAGACTAAGTTTCCATCTGATAAGTGGGTGAGGTAAGTCATTTAAATTATCTTGTTATTGCAGGAAGAGGCTAGTTCCGTGAACAAAAATTGTGTTTGTTACAAATGTTATTAGGTCTGGAATTGAAAGATGTAGAAAAACGAATTTCTATAAAACTTTATAATAGTAAATAAATCATTAGTTTTTTTTTATTGTCCTATTAGGATAATAAAAAAACTAATGATTTATTTACTATTATAAAGTTTTATAGAATATCGTTTTTCTACATCTTTCAATTCCAGACTTAATAACATTTTTAACAAACACAATTTTTGTTAGTTAGTTTGTTAGTTATTAACTAAGATAAAATTAGTCACAATAAACTAGTAAAGTGTAAAATACTAGCCATATATTTTAGGTTGTACTATATTATGTTTTACTAAGCGATCAGTAATAAACAATACTGATGCTGACGAGTCGCAACTAGTCACAATTTAAAATTAAAGCGTGAATACAAAAACTTAAAAGTTAATTATTTAGATAAACAATGCATTCATTGACAGTCATATTTATCTTAAACTATTGAAAATTGTAATATTTTTAGACAGTCGTGAACATGTTTTTTTGTGACTCTATCACTTATGACTAGTAATTCGAGTTGGCGCACACTTGCGGCAGCCCGTGCGTAAGTCCTGTTAAAATTGGCACATTTTAATTTGTCATATAGGATGGAGCATTGCACGTAGCGCACACTGGTTTGATATGTGCGCCAGATCCATACAAAATGCGACAAATGCATTTGACACAAATCGTATGTGTCAAAATCGGTCAGATTTCTGACTCAAGGCGAACGCGTTGGGACATACGAATGACCTTGTCACATTTTATATGGATTTTGCGCATATGTTAGGCTAGTCTGCGCTAGGTCAGTGCTCCATGCCGTATGACAAATTAAAATGTGCCAATTTTAACGGGATTTGCGCTCAGACCACCGCAAACGTGCGCCTACTCGAATCACTACTTATGACGTTTTTATGACTCTTTTTACGTTTATTTTGGATTTGTTTCCTAATTATTATGTTTGTTTTATATTTATCCATTAAGACAGTTGACGTAAGTAAGACAGAATGGCATTAAATCTAAGCTAACACCTAACTTCACAAACATATACAATGTGACATACAACCAAACTTGACACGGTGACCACGTCTAATATGTCAATAGTTAGGTTAGGTTAATTTAGTTGTTACATCGTCTACCTAACCTCTAATGTATGTGGCACCTAACCTAACGTTTAACACATTCGTTTTATAGCACTTTTAACACTTAATGTTATGTTGATTTATGTAATTAGTGAAAAACTATAATATGTTATAAGACAAACAAAATATGTTCACATCCGTCTAAATATTTTGCAATTTTCAAATATTAAAATAGTTATAACTATCAATAAATGTATTGCTTATCATTGATCACTTGGTAAAACATGATTATAACTTTTTTAAATATTAAATTCAAATAAAACAATTTGATTTGTATAATTTATTTTAACCACATTAATTGATTTTATATAAATTTAGAAACTTTTTCAATTTTAAATTAAAATAAAACTACTTGATTTAAAAAAGTAAATAATTATAGGCATAAGTTTTACATGAAATAATATCAAACCAAACTGGATAATTTGAAAATTAATCACTTCTAATTATGAAAAGAAGATTTTTTATACAAGGTTTATTATAAAAAACGGTAATTTAAGACTTAACGAGTGTCTCCACTAAAAGGTTAAGCATGAAGTAAAATTTCGAGTTTAGAAAAGCCTGAAAATTTGGATTTGCCAGGGCGCGCGAGCGAAGCGAGTCGCGCCCCGGCAAATCCAAATTTTCAGGCTTTTCTAAACTCGAAATTTTACTTCATGCGCCACGCGTGTAACACGGATTTAAAGTGAATTACAAAATATACTCCTTATAAATAATTTGTCAATTTGTTTATAAAACATAGTGATTTTTTTGTTTTGTTTTGTTCGATGGATTTATTTAATAATTTCGGAAAAATGCTGAAGAATGTCTCGTATTTTTCATAAGTTAGTCCCAATTTTAAGGTCCTCTAGTTTTATCGGCTCAATTTTGTTGTTGTTTTTTACACGAAAAACAAAGTATTAAATGTTTCCATGCAATTGACTGAATCAATAAATAAAATAAAAGTATTATTTAAAGTCCTTCAGTGCTAATCAGATTTCTTTAAAGTGTGTTAGAAAATTAGAAAAATAATTCCCGAACCCCACGTGACTAAATTTAAAATTGCTGCGTAAATTATTGTATTTGTACGTTGGAGGCTTTGAAAAAAGTAACCAAACGTTACTAAAGTCAAATTTGACATAAACGTTTATGCGCGGTGTATCGTTAAACCAACCTTTGAGATGGGCAGCTTGGTGGTGTAGTGGTTAGAGTGTTGTACTGCCACGCCACGGACCGGGGTTCAAATACCGGCCTAACAAGTTGTCTGCATTTATATAGGTTAGGATAAAAATGCCAAACACTCCGTCTTCTCGGATATGACGTTAAATGCATGTAGGACCCGTGTACTGCCTGGATGTTGCGTGCACGTTAAAGATCCCTACCGGTGGGTTGGAACTCCCACCGGGTTCGGCAAAATTCCCGGATAGCTGTAGACCTAATCTCCGGCGTCATGATTGGCCTTAGCAGCGGAAATAGATGACGTAAAACCCAAAATAAAAAAAAAAATAAAAAAAAAAAACCTTTGAGATCTTACAAGAATAGCCCGGAATTTTCAGGTAAGCAAAAATTGTTTAATTATTCTGAAACATTGAGTTTTATTTCTATTTATTTTGCAGAGTCAATTTGCTAGGATAAGCAAATACTGCGAAAATGGTATTTACAACGGAGCAAGATGAAGATGAGCCTATTTTTTAATCATTTTAAATATAATATTTTCAGTCGTCATAAAAATACGCCGGCGAATAAATATTTTTAAATCTAGGGAATTTTTGTGTGAGCCATACCACCTTGTACATTTGGTTGCCTATTATTTTTGGTCACGTGGGGTTCGGGAATTAATGAAAGCCCGGTACAATTACGTGAGCTATATATATATTAAAATAATAATATAATACTTTTAACTTTAACATAAACAAGATTTAAAGTTGCCAATAGTTTGTAGAATATTTACAAAATATGAAAACGAATTAAAATTAATATCAACTTTCTGCAAAAATTTAGTCTCATTGAGAATTCTCCAAATATTCATTGAAGTAGTTGTTTCAATGAATATTTGGAGAAGTCTCAACGAGACCAATTTTTTGTTGAAAGACGATATTAATTTTAATTCGATTTTTATACTATTAACTGTGTTTATACAACACGTTTTTATTTAATGTGCCTTCAGTATTATTAAATTTAGCCTTCCGTTATCGAACATAAGGCTAGAGAAGCTAAATTGGCCGAATCTGCAGCTATATTAAATAAAATAAAATTTATAAAAATCTCATTAAAACAATAAATTTGCTATTTTACTTTTAAAAATAAAATATTGTTATAAAAATACATTAAAATGTGCTTCATTCTTAAAAAAACATGTATTAAAAAGAAGAAGCCTCCACAACACGAAATAATAAAATACATTAGTATTTTCATAAAAATCTGGTATCCAGTTATGAATTCAATGCGTTAGTTTTTTTTTTATTTTGTGTGGTATTGGCTTTCGGATAAGTTCTCATATTTATAAAACACGATCCCCAGTAAACATGTTTTAGAAAATATGCATTAGCGCTAAAAGCTTTATAGAGTTTTTATGACAATGGCGTTTTAGTGTTCTCGGAAGCTTAATGTAGACTTTTATGCATTCAAGTGTTTTATTAAATGTACTACACATAAAAATAGACGTATACTAATTAAATTCAATATAAAAGAGTGTTTTTCCATTTTGCCACGTAATATGTAAGGCTTATTGTGATTATGTTTTTCTTACACTTGTTAAAGCGAATGTACCATCGGTGGACATAAAATGTTGGGAAAAATCGAAAACTGTGTAATGTCAAATATAACCAAATTTAAAAAAAACATAAAAATGAATTAAAATGAATAACTTATGTTCAATAAAAAAGATCTCTAGATTACTATGGAAAGTTTTGTGAGTTGGCAACTCTGAAATTATATATTATAATTAGCATGTCTAACGGTTTAAATGTCAATTCGTAAAGCGTGTGGCAAACCTAAATTTAAAAAAATAAAACCATGGCATTCTAGAGTTTTATTTTTTATGAACACACGATATGTATCATGTTTTGTAAATATTCTGCAAACTATTGACAAATTCAATTTTTCTTGATAACCAAATGTATAACCAAATGTATACCGGTTAAGTCATGTTTTTTAAAGAAAGGTTATAATATAGAGTGACAATTAAAATATTTAAATGAGAGGAAAATATAGGCCCAAATTTTGACACACACTAAACGAATTTTGCGTGTCCCAACATTTTATTTCCATTTATATGAAAAAAAAATATTTATGTAGCGACTTATCAATGAAATCAAATGTTTCTAGACTTAACTATGACAAACGTTTAGTCATTAGTGGGGAGTTTATTTTAACAGATTATTTAAGACGAATTGAAAATTTATTACTAATTAGTCATACTCATATTTCTACACCTCATTTCTTTTTCTGCAAAAAAAAAAAAATCAGAGGAGAAATATAATGCTATAAACATAGTTTATGTCCAAATCTAGTTGAGAGCACTTAACAATTCTTTTGTTTTAATACTGTTAAATCTGGCACTTAAATGTGGGACACAAATTAATTCGTAAGTGTGAGAGCGGGTATCGAAGCGACTTTGTGCGGGGAGAGCGTATTTTTTCCTCTAATTCTCTTGAAAAATTGCAAGAAGGAATAAAGGGACTTTTTATTGGAGTGGTAAGGCGCTGGAACTTTACATTGTCGGAGCGAGGGCACCCATATATAATGCAGGGCGCGCGGGACAAGCAAAAAGGGGCGAGATTTTTTTCCATAACTCGAGCAGCCCGAGAGGTATATTTGAAACGCGAGGAAGTCATTTTATCGTAATAAGCCGGGGCAGGCTTCAATGCCAATAGACACTTTTACTTTTTTCTTTTTTTTTGATTTAAATAATATAGGACTTCCTCTTTCACAAGGGTTTTATATGTCTTTAAAATGTCATATAGAAATATAATATTATATTAGTTATACTATGAAAGTTGTTTCTTCTTCCTCTTCTTCTTCTTCTTCATCAGCCCTCAATAGTCCACTCCTGGTCGTAGGCCTCTTTCTTTAATTTTGTAGGGTTTTTATATGTTAATATTGATTATATTTTAATAACATTTTACTATTTTTACAAATGTATATTATTTAAGTATTTTATTACTCCCAGCCTAAAATTTATTTCATATTTGAACTAAAGTGTAAAGATATAAGCATTATATCCACTCTTGTTAGGATATAAAAATTTGTTAGTTACGTTTGTTTACGTACCCGAGTAACAACTCGTACTAAGCCGATTGAAGTTTTATAAACGACACATGTCAAGAGATTCCGTCATAAATATTTTTTGAAATTGTCCTTATAATTAAAAACATTATGGATAGTCAGTGTAAAAGAGATTCCTGTACTTCCTTGAAGTATCTGCCAAAGATACAGATCAAGATTACCTGCCCAAAAAATCGCACGATAAATATTAAATTTGCACATGAAAACCCTGTAAGCGAAAGGATTTACAGGGTATTTTTCATTTAGGTAAACATGTGCATAAACTGTAAATTTTCCGACATTTTATGTTTTCTAAAAGAGTTCAATTTGAAGCTTTAATCGACTGTTTTCCAGTCCCAGACTAAACATGAAGAACAATTTCGAGTTTAGAAAAGCCCCGTGAAAATTTGTAAGGGGTCGCGCAGCGACCCGAGACAAATTTTCTGGGCTTTTCTAAACTCGAAAATGAAGTAAAATTTCGAGTTTAGAAAAGCCACGCGTATAAAAAACTGATTTCAAGTGAGGTTTAAATAAACATAAAGTTCATAATATTTTAGTGTTTTATACGCGTAGCGCATGAAGTAAAATTTCGAGTTTAGAAAAGCCCAGAAAATTAGTCTCGGGTAGCTGCGCGATCCTCGACAAATTTTCACGGGGCTTTTCTAAACTCGAAATTTTACTTCATGCTTAGTCTGGGAGTGGAAAACACTCGTTTAAAACTTCAAATTGAACTCTTAAAAAAACGAATACCTAAAGATTTAAAGAAAATAATAAAATAATTTATTTTAGGTAAACATACGCCTAAGCTGTACATTTTCCGACATTCATTGTTTTTTAAATAAGTTCTATTTGAATCTTCAAACGAGTGTTTTCCCCTCCCAGACTAAGCATGAAGTAAAATTTCGAGTTTAGAAAAGCCCCGTGAAAATTTGTCGAGGGTCGCGCAGCGACCCGAGACAAATTTTCTGGGCTTTTCTAAACTCGAAATTTTACTTCATGCGCCACGCGTATAAAACATTGATTTCAAGTGAGTTTCACTTATACATAAAAATCATAACATTTTAGTGTTTTATACGCGTGGCGCATGAAGTAACATTTCGAGTTTAGAAAAGCCCAGATAATTTGTCTCGGGTCGCTGCGCGACCCTCGACAAATTTTCACAGGGCTTTTCTAAACTCGAAATTTTACTTCATGCTTAGTCTGGGAATGGAAAACACTCGTTTAAAGCTTCAAATTAAACTCTTAAAAAAAAACTTCAAAAATCTAAAGATTTAAAGGAAATAATAAAAAAAATTCTTTTAGGTAAACATACGCCTACGCTATATATTTTCCGACATTATTTGTTATTTAAATGAGTTCTATTTGAATCTTCAAACGAGTGTTTTCCACTCACAGACTAAGCATGAAGTTAAATTTCGAGTTTAGAAAAGCCTTGTGAAAATTTGTCGAGGGTCGCGCAGCGACCCGAGACAAATTATCTGGGCTTTTCTAAACTCGAAATGTTACTTCATGCGCCACGCGTATAAAACACTAAAATGTTATGATTTTTATGTATAAGTGAAACTCACTTGAAATCAATGTTTTATACGCGTGGCGCATGAAGTAAAATTTCGAGTTTAGAAAAGCCCAGAAAATTTGTCTCGGGTCGCTGCGCGACCCTCGACAAATTTTCACGGGGCTTTTCTAAACTCGAAATTTTACTTCATGCTTAGTCTGGGAGGGGAAAACACTCGTTTGAAGATTCAAATAGAACTTATTTAAAAAACAATGAATGTCGGAAAATGTACAGCTTAGGCGTATGTTTACCTAAAATAAATTATTTTTTTATTTTCTTTAAATCTTTAGGTATTCGTTTTTTTAAGAGTTCAATTTGAAGTTTTAAACGAGTGTTTTCCACTCCCAGACTAAGCATGAAGTAAAATTTCGAGTTTAGAAAAGCCCCGTGAAAATTTGTCGAGGATCGCGCAGCTACCCGAGACTAATTTTCTGGGCTTTTCTAAACTCGAAATTTTACTTCATGCGCTACGCGTATAAAACACTAAAATATTATGAACTTTATGTTTATTTAAACCTCACTTGAAATCAGTTTTTTATACGCGTGGCTTTTCTAAACTCGAAATTTTACTTCATTTTCGAGTTTAGAAAAGCCCAGAAAATTTGTCTCGGGTCGCTGCGCGACCCCTTACAAATTTTCACGGGGCTTTTCTAAACTCGAAATTGTTCTTCATGTTTAGTCTGGGACTGGAAAACAGTCGATTAAAGCTTCAAATTGAACTCTTTTAGAAAACATAAAATGTCGGAAAATTTACAGTTTATGCACATGTTATATGTATGCAACTTTTCTGGGCTTTTCTACACTCGAAATTTTACTTCATGCGCCACGCATATAAAACACTGATTTAAAGTGAGGTTTAAATATACATAAAGTTCACAATATTTAGGTGTTTTATACGAGTGACGTGTAAAGTAAAAATTCGAGTTAAATGCATCCAGACAAATGCATCGGGATATGCATACTTATAAGAAAAATTCCCTGAGTATAATAAGAAGGAAAATATGTTATTTATACAAGCAAAGATCATTAATCAATTTATGTAGAATTTGATATGCTGTTATTAAGTTTAAATTAACTTGAAAGCATAATACTATTTCATAGTGCAATAATATTTGCTCAAAGCCTTATTAATTCATAATTAAATTTAAGCATCGCAGATCAAAAGCTGTTGCATCGAGTATCGAAAATATTAAAGCGCCCATCCTAACCAAGGATAATTAATTAATTGATCAACCCTCTGTAATAATATCTGAATTGTCTTTGAAACTGTAAACTATTGTGCCCGGCTATATAGATTTAGTTAATTTCCGGCAGGATTCAGGTTTAATTGCTAATTAGCCATTAGCAGTTAGGCGTGTGAATAATATCGTATGTTTAATAAAAAAAACCTCTAGAGAACCATGATTTTTTTTTTAATTTAACTTGGCTACACGCTTTGGGAATTGATATATAAAACGTCAGACATAATAATTTTAATATATAATTTCAAAGTTGCCAACCTACAATTATTTTTATAGCACTCAAGAAGTTTTTTGTAATTGAACATACGATATAATAGTTGCATCAAATAAACGAAAAAAAAAAGGTTATTTTGCGGTATATTCAAGGAATATTAAGATTAGAAATAAAGAAAAATCCATCCTTTACAGAAACATTTTCTTGCTTGCAATTTGAGTTTCCGAATATCCTTAAGGGAGGTTTTGATGCAGGTCATATTATTTTTATTCCTTCATCCCGTTTATGAGTAAGGTTTATTTTAGTGAGGGGAAAACAGGTTTTATTGATATTGCTTCAGGAATTGTAAAAATATTAGGATAACGTTTATAAATATCTTTATTAAGATCATTAAATATGATCATATTGTTTAATTGCCAAGTTTAGATATAGCCAACACATTAGCTTTCTACCCTGACGTCATTAACTTCTATCTGCTTTCAATCAATGGATTCTGAGAGTATGTTATTGAGTTTACGTGAAGTGATTATTACACTAAAAAATACTGTTACTCCTTACTTCACTTTTTATTTGTATCGTTAGATGTACATTTCGAGACACAAGGTGCTCATTATCAATAACAAACTGAATTCTTACAACTATTTGCGCGGTATATATATATATCTAAAAGGATTTAGGAAAAACCAATAAGTAATTAAGCTAGGTATTACAGGGGCTAAGGGTTCGGCATGGTTGTCGGTGGAATTACATTCTCTGTGGGGTTCTTTTTGGGTATGGTTGGGTTGGGTTGAAACAGAACACCCTCAAACGTGTGACACGTCGAATGTTAAGTTTGCGTTTTATTATTATGACACTCATATTGCATGTTAATATATTTCAATTGCGTTGAAATGACGAAAATGCTCAAAGTCCAATCTTTATTACAACTGGTTCAAAACTATTTAAAGGAGACACATCTGATTTCCAATAATGGGCAATAAGTTAACATTAAAAGTAAGTAAAAAAATAATTTGAAATGAAAGATATATCGATGACCCCCAGAGACAATTTGTTACAGAGCCAACAGTATATTATTGTCATATATAACATATATTTTCTTGAATATTGTGACTAATCTAATGTGCTGATATCCAACTAAGGGTTATTTTCTAGGGCTATATATTCGTTTTTGTTCGTTAGTCCTTCTATAAAAATAATTTGATTGCTTACTGACAGGTTTGTCAAATAAATGAAGTTATAAAATCAAACAAAAACGTAGACGTACGTTTGTAATAATGTGTTTTGTTTTTTGTGACGTCGGGGTAAAAGGGTCATGTGTTGACTTTACCATTTTACCCTGACGTCACAAAAAAACAAAACACAGCATCACAAACGAATGTCTACCTTTATATTTAATTTTATTACTTCATTTATTTGACGAATCGATAAATAAGCAATCAAATTATCTATACACAGGGCATTTTTCTTTTAAGTATACATGTGCATACGATGTTAATTTTCCGATATGCGTTGTTTTTTTTAAATCAATTTGAAGCTATAAACGAGTGTTTTCCACTCCCAGGTTAAGCATGAAGTAAAATTTCGAGTTTAGAAAAGCCTAAAAATTTGGTTTGGTCCAAAGCAAATTTTTATGCTTTTCTAAACTCGAAATTTTACTTCATGCGCCACGCGTATAAAACACTTATTCGGAGTGAAGTTCGTAATATACTGCTTAAGCTTGATCAATATTTTATACGGGTGGCGCATGAAATAAAATTTCGAGTTTAGAAAAGCCAGAAAATTTGTTTTGGTCGCTTCGCTTCGCTACGCGACCAAACCAAATTTTCTGGCTTTTCTAAACTCGAAATTTTACTACATGCTTAACCTGGGAGTGGAGAACACTTGCTTAAAGCTTGAAATTTAACACTAAAAGAAGCAATATCTGCAAATTGGGATATGTATACTTTAGAATAACACTCCTTGTAGAAGAAACGATAAACAAGTACGAACAAAAATCCCTAGAACACAAACCTAGCACATTGGATTAGTCACATTATTCAAGAAAATAAGCGTTTTAAATGATAACACAGGTCTACAAATGTTTAATTTATTTGCTGACTTAGATCTCATACTTGTTCTTAAGTAATTTTGATCTACTGATTTCAAAAATGTCAACCGTATTTGGCTATCACGTCAAATTTTTGTTCTATCCCATATTCATTTTTTTCATGTATTCACGATTTAGTCTACATCTATTTTAATTTTAACTCCGTTATTATTGTCGAATAGAACCCTACCGCCTACTTGTTTGCAAGTTCATTATTTAGATCAGTGATGGGGAAACTACGGCCCGCGGGCCAAGTCCGGTCCGCGGAAAGGTTTAATCCGGCCCGTTTAAGAGTGTCGTCGTGAGAATGTTTGAACGCGTTCTTACTTCGACGAGTCGTCGCATAAAAACTACCTACCTACGATTAGGCATTATTCTTTGGCCCGCTACGATTGTCTGGTTATTACAAATGGCCCGTCTTAAAAAAAGTTTCCCTATCACTGATTTAGATAGTCACCATGACAAATTTTCTGAAAATCCAGGAGATGTGAGTGATGAGCAGGGTAAACATTTTCACCAAGATTTAGAAGATATGGAGACGCTGTATCAAAAGGAAGGTGGGATACTCACATGATGGCCGACTACTGTTGGAATATTAAAAGAGATTGTTTAGGAATGGCGCACTCCTAAAAATCCCACAAACGAAAATTTGAAACTTGCAAGTTAAATTGTATGATTTTTTGTTTTGAGGCAATAAAAATGTACAAATACTGCTATATTTTTTATATGACACTATTAATACAAATGTATGCCCGTAAGGTTCCCTAAAATGTAATCATTAATTTATTATTAACGCTTTGGTATCTAAAATTATATGATATAACCATGATTTGACGATTTGACAAAAAATGAAGATACGATTAAAAACCTGACGTGATAGGCAAAATCTAATGTAATATTTGAATTTAGCACCCCAAATTTACTAAGAAACAAGTCCTGGATGTAAGTCAGCAAAAATCGTGTTCCCCGTGTAATCAGTTTCTCTTGGTTCTGCGACAAATTGTTTTGTGACAAATTTGAAGTGATCAATCTATATGAATCCTCTTTATTTCTAACATTTAAATTATTCATTCACTTACTTTTTTTGCAAACCTTTTGCCTACTATTGAAAATCCAATATGTTTCTTCCGTAAATAGTTTTACCACAGTTCGAATGAGATTTTGAGCATTTATTTAAAATGGGTGCATTTGAAGTATTTTGACAGGCGTCATGAATATATCATCATAGAAACCCACACTTAAACATCCGATGTGCCAAACAATTGAAGATGTTCTGTGTCAGCTATAATCCATTGATTGAAAACAGATAGAAGTTAATGACGTCAGGGTAGAATGGTAATGTGGTGACTATACCTTTACTTATGACCATAAAAACGGAAATTGTTATTAATAAAGCGTTAGGAGCTAAAGTGAATCAAGTCTACAAATTATAGGTTTCAGATAATTAAGGTTGAAATTTATCACCACTAGTTGAATCCTGATGTGATTTAGAGCATAATTTTCTTTTCATTATTGTAGTATGAAGACTATTACATATTGGTCATAATTTGAAAATTCAAAAGCAATAATTAAGGTAGCAATTCAATTTTAAATCAGAATGTACTAAACTTGATCCAGTTTGGCCCTGAAATGTTTTTTTACAAACTTTGAAATTAAACTTTAAATGGTGTCATCAAAGAGAGATTCGTCATTATCTGATTCTGCAATTTTTTTGTTCAGGGATGTGACAACACTTAGAGCGGGTCTTACTTCTTAACAAATTTTGTTATTTTTTGTGAACAAAGTTACTGTCGAGCCAATAAATGCATTTAAAGTATTTTTAAAGAGCAGTGTCCAAGGTTCCTCTCGCTCAAACCTTATCCACATAGTCTCCAACCACTTGACAGGATATCCTTTATTCTTTTTTTACTTGTTGGCTATCATGTCTTCCAGTTTTTTAGTGAATAAAATTGCATGTGTTGTTACTTTGATGGTCTTTCCTTTTTTGGCCACATGAATCCAGTTACATTTTGGCAGCACACCGCTGTGCGCATATAGTCATGTGCAAAGAATGAATCAAAAAAATCTATACATTCATCAGAATCTATCATTTTGAAGTTTTATCAACCAACACACGTGCACAAGTACAGAAGCAAAAAGCACGGGCTACGATTTTGGACTTGATCCACTTTAGCACGGACATTTTACAAGAGCTTTTTAGAGTTAAAGACAATTGCTGGCATTTTTCAGAAAATAACAATAGCTATTTAGTTGGTTCACTATAGCTCTGAAGATATACATTATTAACAAGTATTAATCTTCAACAAACACAATTGTGTATACTTTTGGACTTGATCCACTTTATAAAGGAAAAAATGTTTATATATTTATGATAAATAATACTTTTAGGCACTAAATGTAAGTGAAATTGCTATTATGAGGGTAGATAATGAGAAACTTACTTGTTTCTTGAAATATACGATTAAAAAAGTTTGATTGCCTAATTTTAAAGAAGATAATATTTAGGACTGTTTTATTTTCTTAGATTCTTTTTTGTTTTCTTAAACTGATCCGCAGTGAAATAAAGCTTTCGGAGCTGCTTTATTTCACTGCGGATCAGTTTAAGAAAACAAAAAATAATCTTCTAAGAAAATAAAACAGTCCTAAATAAGCTAATTTAGAATTAGGCAGTCGAACATTTTTTATCGCATGTTTCAAGAAACAAGTAAGTGTCTAATTATCTACCCTCATATTGGCAATTTCACTAATATTTAGTGTATACAAGAATTATTTATCATAAAAATATACAAAACGTTTCGTTTATTTATTACTCCATTGAGTATCAACTATTCAATAGTTTAGCTAGAAAAAATAAACTCAGTCAATATTATTTACATTGATTTAATTTAATCTAAGCTTAAATCAAGCCGCTTTTAAACAACGTATGCAAGAAATATCAGCTACTGTTATAGGGGGGAGTGCGCATTGCTGCACAGCACTTAGACCTCATTAATCCCATTGTGCATAGCATTGTGCATTGTGTATATCAACTACATTGAAAATTATTAAATCTGTGGTAGATAAACAAACAAATACTAAAACGAAAGCTATAGTATTATACTAGTAAGTTTTTAGTAAAAGTAATAACATGGAAGTTTTTTATAAGGGTTAATAGCGAGAGCAAGAGCAAGAGAGGAAGTTTTCTCGAGGGGCGCACTTAAGTGACGCTTTCGTTATTTTTCGTTTGTCGTAATGCCTGCTAGATTTGAGATTTTAACTTCTGGAGTGTCTAGAATTTTATATTGCGAAAGTTCCCATTTCAGCGAGTACATTATGCAAAGGCTAATAGTCTCCTTCGGGGGGCCAACAACGAATAAAAAGACAAAGAAAAGAGCAAGAGGGAGATTAATGCTAATAATGCTAACTCTCAGTTACGTCATATATGATGAATCATTTATAAGTCTAGCTTTTGTGGTGTTTATAGAGTCAAGTTTTTTAAGAAATTTTAATTCAAGCCGGACGAATCGAAGGGAAGGAGTGTGCGACTAACAAAAAAATTGAGAAATCCAGTTTTAATGTTCAAGTTGTATTAAAAATAACAAACATAACAGCCAAGTAGTTATATGGAATTACACAAAATATATTAAAAACTGCTACCTAATATATTTTCTGTAATTCCATATAACTAAAGGATATTTGTTGAATTTTTTAAGAGTTTAATTTGAAGCTTCAAACGAGTGTTTTCCACTCCCAGACTAAGCATGAAGTAAAATTTCGAGTTTAGAAAAGCCCTGTGAAAATTTGTCTCGGGTCGCGCAGCGACCCGAGACAAATTTTCTGGGCTTTTCTAAACTCGAAATTTTACTTCATGCGCCACGCGTAAAACACTAAAATATTGTGAAATTTACGTACATTTGAACTTCACTTGAAATTAGTGTTATACGTGTGGCGTATGAAGTAAAATTTCAAGTTTAAGAGGGCCCATTTTAAATTCCCTGGTAATTTAAAACTGTTAAATAGAGGGCCTTGATTGTTTCACACTTTTCAAATAAAAAGTGTTCGATTTGAGAAAATTGAATGATATACGCTCCAACAACGTATAGAAATAGTAAAAATTCATTATCAATATTGTGCAAATTTTGCCTAGACAGATCGCAGCGTTCGTATAAATCACCTTCTCGCCGTGCCATTGTGAAACTTATTACTAAATTTGAGCAAAATTGACAAATTACTGATGTAAAATTGCCAGTTCGTGCTCGTGTCACCAGGTCAGCTGAGAAAATTACCGCAATTTAGGCGTTCAAAGAAAATTTAAAAAAAGCGGTAATTGGTCAATAAAATGAGGTAATTGGTCAAATAAGAGCCTAGGTTATAATGCTAAAATGTGATGTAAAACTTTTTCAAAAGAATAGCCATTTGCAGAAGAAGCTGAGGTGGCCATTTACCAGATATCATTTACCACAACTAATCGTGAAGTTTGTACTTTGTTTTAAAATAAATATGTTGGCACTATTTCATAAAAAAAAATATTGTTTTTAAATAATTAAAATAGGACCTTTTAATGGAAAACATTATACTTGCCTGTTTTATTACTTAATAATGAAAAATCTGCATCTCTTTGTTAATTTACACAAAAAAAAATCGTTCCCCTTGCATATATATTTTTCAAATTAGCACTTATACCTCATTGCTTTTAAGTGCCTTATATGCCTTTTGCAATTGTTTTGTTCACTCGTAGCCTCGGATACTAGTCCATATGGCCAGCTCAACATTGTATTAGGATAAGACAGGAATACAGTTCTTCATGTTAAGGGGTCTTTCATAACGACTTTATAATTTTTTTCACAGCACAATACTCGACCACGGATCGATAGGAATATATAACAAAGGTATAAAACAGAAGCTAATTTATAACGAGTGTCTATAAACTGTCGGCATCAGCGACGGTTCGCAGCCTAACTTCAGGGTAGGCCACAGCGCCAAGGCACACACAATTTGAGGTTGGGATCGCGCTTTATAAATACAAGGAATTGCACAACAAAGTTACCTTTCAATAACGGATACATATTACCTTGGGTCTTTGGCCGACCCTAAAGTTAGGCTGCGAGCCGTCGCTGGTCGGCATTTCAGTAGGTTCTGACTTCAGAAAAATATTGTTTTTAAATAATTAAAATAGGACCTTTTAATGGAAAATATTATACTTGCCTGTTTTATTACTTAATAATGAAAAATCTGTATCTGTATGTGAATTAACAAAAAAACCGTTCCCCTTGCATATACTCCAATAATTTTTCAAATTAGCACTTACACCTTATTGCTTTTAAGTGCCTCATAGTCCCAAGGTACTATGTATCTGGCCGATCTTGAAGTTAGGCTGCGAGCCGTCATTGGTCAGCATTCTAGTAGGTTCTGACTTCAGAAATATACGTCGTAATTAAATTCAGCACTGTGACATTACCCAAAGACATATAATTAAATGTATTTGACGTTTCCAAGATTCACCGTTTCGTATGGCATAATCCAAGATATGTAATTTGTTTTTCAAAGCAACCGAGATGCCGAAAGTTTATAGACACTCGTTATTTTTATTTTTGAATCTCAGAAGTTGCCTTTCGCAATTAATGGTGCTCATCAGTGATCACAAATTTTAGTGTCAAAGGAAAATTAGAGTTTATTTCTTTCTTATATATTTCTATTTTAGTCCGGCACCAAATCACTTGGTTTATCCAGAAAATACAGTATGCTGATCGGGAACTGCTACACTAGTTTCTTTGTAACTTAATAACTTAGTAGATATCTTAAGCTTTAGTGATGCAGGTTTTAAGCGTGTGATTCGATGACGTCGCAGTCATCATCGTCAGGAATAACTATCAAAATTCCATTGCTCTAGCAACCACTTGTTTGACTTTTACGTACTACTTGATGCGTGAATTTCTTGTTTGGCTTCGTGTTACTCTTCTGTTTTGTTCTTCTAATGATGTAGTATTGACAATTTCAATATTATTTTCGGAAGGGGTTAGATTTTGAATTTCTTGGTTGTTGTTCGGAGATAATATATTTTGACCAGAATTTATACAAGTTTTCCAAATTGGTGGTAGTCTTTTAGCATCATCTCTTTGATATAGACTGTTTGGCCTCTTTTCAATTTCTATCGCTTCTCTAATAATCCTCGCGTGGAAGAAGTCTGTCTTTTTTAAAATTCTCGTTTTTTCGAAATTTATTGTATGTTTAGAAATGTTTACTTGTTGAAATAAAGAAGATTGTGGATCAGACTTTCTTACTGCTAAAATGTGTTCATCTCGACGAGTACTAATTTTCCGGTTTGTTTGTCCTACATAGCTCTTCTCACACATACCACATGGAATTTCATATACGCCTTGAGCTTCAAGTGGGATAATTTCTTTTGGAGTTCGGAGTAAATTTTGAATTTTCGTGTGTATATTGAAACAAGTTCTAATATTGTATTTGGAGAGGACTTTTCCGATTTTATCAGTTGTTCCTTTAATGTAGGGAAGGGAGACGTTGCTACACGGACTTTCACTTCTTGTTTTTGGACTTTTGTTTCTGTTTAATTTATTGATTGTTTTTTTGGAAAACCCATTTTGCATTAATGCCTTTTTGACATTGGATATTTCATTATTCAAGTGGTGTTCGTCCGATAGCGTACGTGCTCTTAGTAGAAGCGATTTTGCCACAGACGCTATTTGAGCTGGATGGTGATGTGACTTCGCATTCAAGTACCTGTTTGTGTGTGTAGGTTTTCGGTATACGGTGTAATTTAAGTTTCCACTAGGATTTCGGATAATAAGAGTGTCCAGAAAGGGTAAACGTTTGTTTTCTTCAACTTCCATTGTGAATTGAATTTTGTTGTGGATAGTGTTTAGATGCGATAAAAAATGGTTGAGGTTCTCAATACCATGTTGCCAAATAACGAAAGTATCATCCACGTATCGTAGCCAAAGTTTAGGTTTTAGAGGGGAAGAATTTAGTGCTTTAGTTTCGAAATCTACCATAAATAAATTTGCAACTATTGGTGATAGAGCCAAGAAAATACGCGGGACCAAACCCGAAGAAACAGTGATAAATGTTACGCCCGCGAAAATCTACGTTTTAACATATATATATATATATATATATATATATATATATATATATATATATATATATATATATATAACTGGCTGAGGTTTTTTGGGCTGCTTTCTCGCGTTGATTGATTTATTTGCGCTCTACGTTTCGGCAGCATGACTTCTGCCATCCTCAGGAGCTTTTTTTATATACTGAGTGATAGATGTCACGTTCACTGTCAGTACATTTGTTTGTAAACTAGAAACTTGAAGTCTAGATGTGCAAAAATGTCTTGATTTTTGTCCGATGTATCTGCATTGTTGAAAAGCTCCTGAGGATGGCAGAAGTGATGCTGCCGAAACGTAGAGCGCAAATAAATCATTCAACGCGAGAAAGCAGCCCAAAAAACTACAGCCAGTTATATTTTGCTCGCAAAAAACTAAAAATAAATATATGTATGTTAAAACGTAGATTTTCACGGGCGTAACATGTTTCACTGTTTCTTCTGGTCTGGTCCCGCGTATTTTCTTAGCTCTGGTCTATTGTATTTTTGATTCGACGTTTCGATGACGTCGCAGTCATCATCGTCAGGAATAGCTAATAATTTTATAAGTTATTATATATAATAATCAAAGAAAACTAAATTACTATTACTAATTATATTATTTTTAATATAAATTCGTTATTAAACCACACCAATACATTAAATTGATTTCCGGTATTCCCAGAATAGCAGAATCGCAGCAATCTCATCCGCTCGGCTTACGCAACTCAATCTGCCAGAGCACAGACGGGTAATCACTTTGTAAGGGATGCCTACGTCGGATTATAGAACAGCCCCCTTCCTACCCCACTTCTAGCTGACACCCCCTCATCGGCCAATGAAAGGCCCACTGTATATGTTATATATAATGTCTCGGATGTATCGATTAGACTTCTGGATGGAGGAGATCTCTAATAGGGTAGGCAGTTTACCCCGATATAATGGATACATACGTAACGCCACGAATTTGACACATTGACACTAATTGACTACAACAATATACAGCGGCATGCTACTAGTCCATATTCACTCACTTCCCAACAAACCGACACACCGCTTTCTAATTTGATTGCGCCATTCACGCCATAACATTCCGGCTTTTGTTGTTCACATAAAGGTTTTGTTTTGTTTTGTTGGTTTGCAACAAAATATTTTGAATGTTTGTACTAAATCTGGAGGAGTAATATTAAATTTCACACACGGAATTTTATTATAAGGTACATATCCCGAAGTGTACTCCGTAAATGTTTAAATATTCGTTACTTTTATAATGTGTTCAGTTTGAAACTTTTAACGAATGTTTTTACTTCCAGATTAGGCATGAAATAAAATTTTGAGTTTAGAAAAGCCTGAAAATTTGTTTTTTAGAGTTATAATTTGCTCAGCTCTTAATTGGTTAGTATTCTATTCCTAAGAAAATCAGTATTTATTAAGTATTAAAGTTGCATTTAATATACCAACAAACTGTGAATAAATCGAGAAAAATCTAGAAATATCGAATATCTCGACATGTTAAGAACTTGACGGTCCACTCCCAGACTAAGCATGAAGTAAAATTTCTAGTTTAGAAGAGCCTGACATTTTTTTTAGAGTTATAATTTGCTCGGCTCTTAATTGGTTAGTATTCTATTCCTAAGAAAATCAGTATTTATTAAGTATTAAAGTTGCATTTAATATAACAACAAACTGTAAATAAATCGAGAAAAATCTAGAAATATCGAATATCTCGACATGTTGAAAACTTGACGGTCCACTCCCAGACTAAGCATGAAGTAAAATTTCGAGTTTAGAAAAGCCCCGCGTAGAAAATTTTCACGGGGCTTTTCTAAACTCGAAATTTTACTTCATGCGCCATGCGTATAAAACAGTGAAATATTGTGAAGTTTGAAAAATATTGCTAAAGCACTATGCCAAAGCAGTGTATTTTAAACTTTACTTTAAATCACTGTTTAGTACGCGTG
Organism: Philonthus cognatus; assembly: GCA_932526585.2. Taxonomy (NCBI): domain Eukaryota; kingdom Metazoa; phylum Arthropoda; class Insecta; order Coleoptera; family Staphylinidae; genus Philonthus; species Philonthus cognatus. The sequence goes on along the minus strand of OW052247.1, from coordinate 46,224,130 downwards.
GCGCATGAAGTAAAATTTCGAGTTTAGAAAAGCCTGAATATTTGGTTTGGCCGCTCCGCGCTTCGCGAAATTTTACTTCATGCTTAGTCTGGGAGTGGAAAACATTCGCTTAATCTCCATAATCAGGAAATACATAGGTGTGTTTATTATTTTAAATATTGAATTGAGGAAGCGAATACTTGATGAAACTATCACCCAAAGGTTTTGTTTTGTTCGTTTGCAACAATTTATTTTGAATGTTTGTATTAGATTTGGAACAGTAATGTTAAATTTCATACACGGAATTTTATTAAAAGTTACATACATATCCCGAAGTGAACTCCGAAAAATGTTTAAATATTCGTTGATTTTGAAATGTGTTGAAAATGTTCAGATATTCGTCGTATTTGAAAGAAGTTTAAATTGAAGCTTTAAACGAGTGTTTTCCACTCCCAGACTAAGCATGAAGTAAAATTTCGAGTTTAGAAAAGCCCCCTTGAAAATTTGTCGAGGGTCGCGCAGCGACCCGAGACAAATTTTCTGGGCTTTTCTAAACTCGAAATTTTACTTCATGCGCCACGCGTATTAAACACTGAAATACTGTGAAGTTTAAAATATATTGCTAAAGCACTATGCCAAAGCGGTATATTTTAAACTTTACTTTAAATCAGAGTTTTATACGCGTGGCGCATGAAGTAAAATTTCGAGTTTAGAAAAGCCCCGTGAAAATTTTACTTCATGCTTAGTCTGGGAGTGAAAAACACTCGTATAAAGCTTCAATTCAAACTTTTTTCAAATACGACGAATATCTGAAAACTTACAGTGTATTCAGTATATTGGATATTAGAAAAAAAACGCTGTATGTTACGGACCTAAATGTTACAAATATATCAAAATGTTTTCGCATTTAAAGCGTTGTAGTTTAAGTAAGTACATTTTTAAAGGCTTTGCCAACTGATGTGGACGAGGATCGTATACGCAAACGCAATAAATGCGACATACGCAATAGACAAACGTTTAATCAAATTCAGACTAAAACACCTGAGAAAATGCAATTGAAAGCTACTCCGGCACAAAATCTTAAAAATCTGGAAGTACAATACATATGTAAAGTTATTTAAATTAAATAACTTTACATATTCTAATATGTTTCACCAAGTGCTAGATGAGAAATTAATTCAAGAAAGTACATATGTGTGTTTATTATTTTAAATGTTGAATCGAGGAAGCGAATACTTGATGAAACTATCACAAAAAGAGGATTTTTTTCTATTATAATCCTAAACTTGTTTTTTTTTTTCAAGCAATATAAATTTCCAATAAGAGATTTCACTTTGAATAGCCGGCTATCTGGGCAGCTGTCACTTTTGCAGCTGTCATCTTTTGACACTTGACAAGTAAAAACTATACCATTAGTAAAAACGCAACGATACACGCTTCATCAACGCATTGAAATTATTAAAATTCACTACAAAAATGGTGAAAATTTCGCAGTCACAGTTCGCCAAACTATAGCACTTTTGGGTCGTCGTGAAGTACCTTCTTGGCCAGCAATAGTAAAACTGGTTAAGAAATTTGAGCTGTTGAGATAACTTAGTGATGTGAAGAATCGAAACCGTGTGGGTCGCTCAAGAACAATTGAGAATATTGCTGCTGAAGCCAATAGTGTTAACGAAAACCAAGGTTTGTCGATTCCTCGTCGATCTTTGGAATTAGACATTCCAAAAACTACATTACTCCGTATTTTGCATAAAGACTTAGGTTTGAAGGCTTTTAAAGCTCAGTTAACACAAGAACTCAAGCCGGTCGATCACCAGCAAAGTCGTATCTTTGCTGATTGGGTCCTTGAAATGCATCAAAATGATCCAGATTTTCATCGAAAAATTATCTTTAGTGATGGGGCCTATTTTCACCTGGAAGGATACGTGAATAAGCAGAATTGCCGTATTTGGGGCTCGAAAAATCCAAGAACGCTTATTGAAAAGCCTCTCCATCCTCAACGTGTCACTGTTTGGTGCGGTTTTTGGGCTGGCGGTGTGATTGGACCTTACTTATTCGCAAATGAGGCTGGTGCATTTGTTAAGGTAAATGGATTGCGCTATCGAGCTATAATTAATGATTTTTTATGGCCGGAGTTGGAAGATATAGATGTGGACGACGTTTATTTTCAACAAGACGGCGCTAAGTGTCACACACGCAACGAAACAATCGCAATTTTGCAAGAAAAGTTTCCTGGCTGTGTTATTTCGCGAAGAGGTGATCACAATTAGCCCCAGAGGTTTTGTGACTTGACACCTTGAGACTTTTTTTATTTGGGGCCACGTAAAAGATAAGGTCTATGCCAATGCTCCACAATCGATTCGAGACCTTAACGATGAAATTCGTGAAGTTATCGAGGACATACAGCCGCAAATGTGCGAATTGGTCATGGAAAATTTAATTAAAAGGATATGGTGCTGCAACCGTAGTCGTGGCGGCCATTTGGCTGATATTGTTTTCCATCGTTAATGGCATACCTCTTTACAATGAAATAAATATCCATTGATTTCTCTTAAAATATACTCGTTTTTTTTTAAAATATCAAAATGAAACCTCTTATTGGAAAACCCTTTATCATTTATTAAGTAAAATTTAACTGTCTCTTGTATTGAAGTGAGACCCTTTCGAACTTATTTTATTTTTTGAAGTAGTTTTTTGTTTTTTTTAGGTGTTTATGAAAATCATCAGAAATTGAAAAATTGTAGACGAACAATTGCTGTATACAAACGTTTAGTTTGCCAGCTACTGACGATGCTACTTAAGCTAATGGGCATTAGGTGGCGTTTACGCTTTCGAACATATGTAAATTGCACAGGCCATAATAAATCGTCAAAGATGTTCAGTATTCTTCAAGCACTAGTTCAGGACTATACTAATGATGGCCTTGAAGCCTGATACGCGTATATAATTATCCGGTGAATGAATGAGTACTGAACACAAATTCATATTCTTGATATTTGTATTCTACAAAATAAAGCCCTGTTGTGGACAAACAATTGCTATATACAAACGTTTAGTTTGCCAGCTATTAACGATACTACTTAAACTAATAGGCATTAGATGGCGTTTACGCTTTCGAACATATAAAAGACGAACATTCTTATATTAAAGTAGACATCTTCTTAAACTTCCTATTTTATTTATTCAAGCAGATCATCATTTTTATTATAAGAACTTTCTTTACTTTGATTACCATCTACAACAAATACCATTTATTTTAGCTATGTATACACCTTTCATGTGTGAAATAATTGTATTAGTTGAGCGTTAATTAACAGTAAGTACATTGTGTTGATCAAACATGAAAACATCCATTATGCACATTCGAAAATGCTATTGAATGCCGAAACCGTGCGCGAGCCCGAAATTTAATTATATCGGGAGATAATAAAGGTCGGTCTCGTGAATTAGGTGGATATAAATTACCATGGACAGGGTGTACAACAATGGGTAGCTAATTTTCAAACGAAATCTTTATGTGCAGCACTCGGTACGCGAAACTACGGCTCCCCTGCCGCCTTTAGCGCCAGCGCTGCCAACCCACGTGCTCTTCTCTTAACATTGTTCTGGATAATTAAATTTTGCTAAGATAATTTTACTCTAACGTTAATTACATTACTTACTTGTCATATATTAAGTTACACGTTAGGAGTATGAGTAAGGTTTTCATAGAAGTTTTAAATTACTAACTAATTTAATTTAATATTAATGTCTTGAAACTTTTATATACAGATTGGAAATAATTACAAAGGGGAATTTTGATATAAACATGCTTTATAATTGCAATAATATGTATACATTATTTGCATTGTTCATGATGTTTAGTTAAAGAATGAATATATTTTATTATGGTATATTTAATTCGAACACTTGGTTTGTTTCACTGATTTTATATAATGGGCTTATTGTAATAACATGCTAAGCCACACAACTAAAAAATATTGTATTGTTCTTCGATTTAATTAAGCAGTAATATAAAAAAACTACAGTGAGCTCATATTCGCATGCAAACCGAAGCTTTTAAAGCTTGTCAATCAATCTACTATTAATTCTTAAGATAAATTTTAATTCAAAACTATTTGAATTCGAGAAAATAAGCTTACGCTTCTTATAGTTTGCACACTTTAAACATAATATATAAAATTACGAAAAAACTATTCGTGAAAATTCTTCAAACCTGCTAATGACATAATCCCCTTTTTTACCTATAAATACCGACCATCATTTTCACTTATTCCATTTTTGTGTACCTGTTCATTACACACACAACACTTTTTCCAAGTAAGTTTGTTTTAATTTTATTCCTAATTTTTTTAAACGTCATAAGCAAAGCTATACTGAAGAGAGATAAATCTCGAAACGCGTCTATAGATGGCCTAAGACATTAGTTTTAATTTAAGTCCTTTCACTTCTAACTTGTTGCTATCTCTTCTTTCATTTTAAATTGTATTATTAGTTGGTTTGAAGAGAATTTGACCTAAACGTTACATATACTTTAATAGAGCGTTGTAACAAATCAAATTAAATAAGATTTTAAAATTTCATTGTATAATTCAATATCCGGAGGTGTATTTTCACGGAAAGTAGTTGTTTCAATGGATAGTTATCGTCTTAAATTGTCTTATTAATTAAGACACTGTTTGCATTTTCACGAATAGTTTTTTCGTAATTTTATATATTATATTAATTCTTAATATCATAGTAATACATTTTACATTATTTTATATATTTCAAAGTTCAATATCTCAATTCTGTTTACTTGTGGTATATCATGTAATTACAATAAGCCCCTCATATTTACCCTGACATAGGGTCAACACATAGTGAGGAGGCAAGCGTCGAGGCTGGCCAATATCCAGCCTCGACGCTTGCCTCCTCACTATGTTTTGACCCATTGTCAGAGTAAATATGAGGTTACTTTGTGTCGACTGGTGGGAAGCTAAGGGGATCCCCCTTAACTCCCCGCCGGTCCACTCCAAGCCTCTAGCCTCGACGCTTGTCTCTTTAATATGTTTTCACGCATAGTTATCTTCAAGGTAAAACTGGTTGGGGTAAATATAAAATTAGTGGAACAAACCTGGTGTTTTAATTAAGTATACCATATTTTGATTTAAATATGTTTTACCGCGGGTTAACTGAGAGATTAATATAATATAAAAGAATAAATTACTTGGAATTTTCAGAATGTTTTGTATTTTATTTGAATAAAAGTAAAAATTAGACTTTCACCCTTCACTTCATTTTAAGCTACACGATTACCATATAGTAATAGAAAGGGTTGTAAAATATAAAGTTATCAGACAAGTGCTTTCAATATTCTTCTTTTAGTTACGTGAAGTGTTTTCTATAAATTATTGAAATAATTCCTTTACATCTAGTATAATAAAAGTAATTATTTCTACTTACTTTCTTTACATTATTTTCATTATTATTTTACTTACTTTCTTTACTTCACTTTCTTTATTATACTAGATATACATTTCAAACACTAGGTGTTCATTTTCAATCAGGGTTTTAAAAAACGTATTTTTCATATTAATTAAAACAAACAGTTTTTATTACAATGCGTGTTTTTTTTTTTCATTGAAACCGCGTTTAAAACATTAACAAATTAAAACATGTTGAAAACGTGTTTAAAACATGTTTAGAATACGTTTAAAACAGAACATACAGGGCATTTTTCTTTTGAGTATACATATCCCGATAATTATAGCGTTTTTCAAATTTGCGGAAATTCGTTCTTTCAAACGGGTTAATTTAAGGTTTTTAACGAGTTTTTTCCACTCCCAGACTAAGCATGAAGTAAAATTTCGAGTTTAGAAAAGCCTAAGAATTTGGATTGGCCAATCCATATTAGGCTTTTCTAAACTCGAAATTTTACTTCATGCGTCACGCTTAAAAACACTGATTTACAGTGAAGTCAAAAAAACACACACATATAACAACGATTATAGGCAACCTAATATACGTTAGAGTTATTGGGTTGCCCATAATCACTGATTTAAACAATTTGTTCAGCTCAGAATTTGACTCACGTTTTATTCACATCTACATATTGGATTGCTAAAGCCGTATATTTTAAACTGTGTGATATTTCAGTGTTTTATACGTGTGGCGCATGAAGTAAAATTTCGAGTTTAGAAAAGCCTAATTTGGATTGGCCGCTCCGCTTCGCTACGCGGCCAATCCAAATTTTTAGGCTTTTCTAAACTCGAAATTTTACTTCATGCTTAGTCTGGGAGTGGAAAACCCTCGTCTAAAAATTCAAATTTAAATCTTTACAAAAATCAATGACTGTCGTAAAATTTACAGTGTATGCATATGTATACCTGAAAGAAAAATTCAATATATTTAAAATCACATTTATGCACACATATTTGATATTTTCTTGAAATAAAATGTTATGTTTAATAATGTAATTTCAAATATCTACAACAATTTAGCTAACATTTAAAAATGTCAGCAAAAAATCTTAATGAAGTAGTATAAAATATAATTAAGCAGATCTAAAATAATAAAAAAAAAAAACGTTTTAAGCAAATTTAACGTATAAAACGTGTTTTAAATAAATTTAAGTTTTAAAAGAAAACCGTTTAAAACACAACGGCTGTTTTTAAACATGTTTAAAACACTGTTTTAAACATAACAACCCTGATACTAGATGTACATTTCGAGCACTAGGTGTTCATTTTCAGTAGTAATAAAATTGACAAATATATTTACTTCGTTAATTGAGTGTCACTCCAAAAAAACTTTCAAGGAGGGATTATTTAGAGGGTTTAATCCGAAATTTAGTAGTTTATCTTTATTTTTCAACATATAAATTGCTTCTAACATGTCTAATTTATAAAAAATTGATTTTTTCTATAACTTAACATCATTTATATTAAGTGTATGTCCGATAGTTAAGGTGTGATGTGCTACTTAAGAATTATCGGGGTTAAATGTGGTGCTACTGAAGAATTATCGGGGTTAAATAATTTTATATGGTATATGTGTTTTTTATATCTAATTATCAAATTTCGTCTTCTTTGTCCTACATACATTTTATCACAATTGTTACAATTTATTGAGTAGATACCGGATATTTTTAAAATCATTTATTTTTTTTTAAAGTGTTTTCAAATTTTTGTTTATTTTAATACTTTTACTTGTTGCATTTAGAATTCGAACCCCACAATTCCAATTCAACTTAGTTCATATGTGAACTGCAGCATTGAATATCGAATAATATTAATAATAATATCTATTGGAACAGCTAAATTTCTACGTGCCAGCTCACTCAAGGACCCACAGGAATTCTCATATATTTCGGTTGAAGACCTTCACCAGCAACTACTGCCATTTCAATCCAATAGCAAGAATGATGAGAACAGCAAATCAACTCTCGGAAAAACGCTGGTTCAATTTATTTAATTCAAGTTTATATCACTTTAAGTATACGTTAAGGAAACATTTGTAATCATTTTGTCTATTTCAATTCTATTTCAATTTTATTATATGTATGTGTCAACAAATACTGTTATAGAACATAATCTTTTTGTTATAGTTTTTATTATATATGTATATATCATCGCTATATTATGTAATTATATTGTTTTTATTAAAAAAGGGAATTCCCGTCAATAAATAAATAAATATTATTATTTTCATTCGTTATTAAACGACGGCAGTTCAAAATAACACTGGGTAACAAAATGGAAATCTTTCAGAATATGAGTAGTTTTTCAAGATAAAATAAATCAAGGATCGTGTAAATTAAATCAAGCAACTTGATAGTGAAATCAAGTAGAAATCCCCTGGCAAAAACCAAGTCTTCTGTATTTGATGAGTTTTACGTTTAAACCATTTAAATACTTTTACTTGTTGCATTTAGAATTTGAATCCCACAATTCTAATTAAACTTAGTTCATATGTGAACTGCAGCATTGAATATTGAATAATATTATTATTTTTATTCGTTATTCAACGATGGCAATTCAAAACTACACTGAGTAACAAAATGGAAATCTTTTAGAATACAAGTAATTTTTCAAGACAAAATAAATCAAGAAATGTGTTAATTAAATCAAGCAACTTGAAGTAGAAAACCCCTAGCAAAAACCAATCTCTTCTGTACTTAATGAGTTTCACGTTTTAACCGATGATTTGTTGGTTTTGTTGAATCGACTCAATAAAATCCACTAACCCGACCTTTTGTAATCTTTGTAATACAGAGAAATTGTAACAACCCCTTTTTGACAAATAGCTCGTTAACCTTAATTGATACAATCCAGAAAGAGGTCTATATAGCAGAATTGACCCTTGGTCCTTCTATCAATAACTCCTTTTCAGAAATAATATGGTTAAGCGAGGGGAAAATGTTTCGCCTTATTTACGCCCCGTAAGTTCCAACTCCCGGGCCTTTTAACCCCCCACCCACTCCAGTAGACTCATTCGTCCCTCATAGACAGGATAATTTACTTTTATGGACTTTTATCCCCTAGCTCGGACCTGAATTATTTATTTTATCCCTCAGAGAGAGAAAAAAACTATCACTATTAACAATTAACTAGTGATGTGTTTTACGAGAGAGATATCACTTTATAACGCAGCGTTAATAATTGTTAAAAAAATAGCTTTGAATGAAGTCCACTTTAATGTATAATAATCGGCTTTCATAGCCGCTGAATTACATGTTTATAAAATTGTTATAAACCAAAGTGTTATTGTCATTTGTCAGATTACTAATATATTAAAATGTATGACTTGATTCTAAAAATCCAGACAATCCCTATTAGTTGGGACATTCAGCAAATACTACATTGGATATAACCCATTAACGGCCGAGCAATTATTGAGTTAACTCTAAAAGTTCATTCTAGGTAAAATTCTGCACATATTTTTATTTCTTAAATAACTTTCTCATTTATCACTTAGTGAAACATTTTGAAATTATATTAAAGGATAAATTAAAAACACTTGGTTTGTTTCACTATTTGTTTCTATTTACTCGACTAGTTTCGCTATATACGGCATTATCAAGAGTTTTATAATTTCTATTAATGACTTATTGTATTACATATTGGGATTCTTTTTAAATATACATATTGTATACGCTGTAAATTCGCGTTCGTCGATTTTATATAAAAACGTGCAATATTAAGTCTAGAACGAGTGTTTCCACTCCCAGACTAAGCATGAAGTAAAATTTTGAATTTAGAAAAGCCTGAAAGTTTGGTTTGGTCGCTCCGCGAAGCGGAGCGACTAAACCAAACTTTCAGGCTTTTCTAAACTCGAAATTTTACTTCATGCGCCACGCGTACACAACACTGAAATATTGTGAAGTTAGAAATACACTGACATTTCATTTTTTTTACAATGAGTAAAAATCGAAAATTTTAAATATCAAAATATTTACATTTTTTGTTGTTAATTTTTAAGTCAGGCCAAATAATATATTTTATAAAATTAACTTATTTAGTAATTTAATTAACACAAAATTAGTGATGTTGCATGTATGCATCAATAGCGCTTAATGGGTTGAATCAAGTTGACTTTACCGTATAATCGACTTTCATTGTCGTTTATAAAATTGTTTTAAACCAAAGGATTTTTGTCATTTGTCAAATTACTATCATATAAAAATGTGTAAGTTGACTCTAAAAATCCAGACAATCCCTATTAATTAGGACATTTAACAAATACTACATTGGATTTAAATTGATTTTAAGTAACTTGTGTTTGTTCAATATCACATAACTAACAATATTAACTACAGGTTGTTTATATAAATTGTCACGAAAATTATTGCTACGTATCTACTAATAGCTCTCTTATGAAACATGCAAGAAATTGTTCTTTTAAGTATACATATCCTGAAGTGTAGTTAGTTATATCTTCGAAATTTTAATATTAAATAAAACATGTAAGCCTTTTTCTCCACTGGTTTATTTTAATCACTAGATGTTCATTTCGTTCACCAAGTGAACAACTTTAGTTTAGTACAACTATTGAAAATGTTCACTTAATGAACGAAATGTACATCTAGTGATTAATATAAACTAGTGGAGAAAAAGTATTACTTGTTTCATTTAATATTAAATGCATCTTTACGTAACTCATACCGAAACATTTACTTCTTGCGCCACGCATGTAAAACACTGAAATATTATGAAGTTCAATTAATGCTGCTAAAGCAATATATTAAAGCGGTGTATTTTGAACATCGCGTTAAATGAATGTTTTATATGCCTAATAAAGGAATGGAAAACACTCGTTTAAAGCTTCAATTTGAACTTTTCAAATACAATAAATATCGAAAAATTTACAGCGTAATACTGTATACGCTAGGGTATGTATACTTAGAAGAAACTTCCTGTAAAGACCTTAATACTACAAATATGAGCCAACTGAAAAACAGTGAAATCTTCACCAAGTGTGTTATTTACTAGAAGTATTACAATTATATTAAACTATTTTCGCATTTCAAGCGTTGAAGTTCTAGTCAGTGAATTTTTAGAGACTGTGTAACTGAAATTTCTTTGCGTAAGCCAATTTGGTTGAGTGAAACTACATTTGTGCTGTCGTTATCGGAAATAAAAGTATCTAATAGAAGCAGTGGAAGCACGTTTAGCAATAATTAATTAATATTTGTTTAACAATTATGTACAGAGTCAAATGTTTTTATTATACAAGTAAAACGTTTGTGATTAAGTAAAAAGAAAATTGGTTTTTAATTGCTCTTTTAAAAACATATTTGGTATTTAATATGTTGAAGAACCACCCTTCTATTATTCTAAATTAAATAATATATAAACTAAATATAAACACGAATTAACATTAATATCGACTTTCTGCAAAAGTTTAATCTCATTGAGACAAGTCTCCAAATATTCATGAATATTTGCAGACCTGTCGTTTGCAGAAAGTCAATATTAATTTTAATTCGTTGTTATATTTTGTAAATATTCCGTAAACTATTGGCAAACTAAATTTGTCTTTATGTTAATACGTAAACTGTTATTTTGCCCGGCGCCTTCACCAACATTTTAATCTTGACCCAGTGATCTCTTGTAAAATAAAATGCAATCATTAACCCTTACTCTAATAATATATTTACGGTCATGTGAAACTGTTTTTTAATCTTATTAGTAGTTTTACAAGGGATTGTTGTAGTCTGAAATCTTCAGTATTCCCCAAAACTCGGTAGGAACTTCACTGACGGGGGCCTTAAAGGCTGAAACGTATTTGTATAGTACGGAACACATATTCAATATTAATTGTTGATTTGAAGAATATTTTAGTAATACTGACAGTTTTGTTCTACATACAAACATTTACCTCAATTCGTTATTTGAAACGTAAGCCAGAAATCGGAAAGAAGCGATCATTCCCTTACATTGTACCAACATGAAAGTGCGCCATTGTCCAGCAACCCTTTTGTCCCCATCCCTTTCCGCAGATAATAGCCCTCCCCCTGAAAAATAAAAGTAATTTTTTCGCAGCACCCATTCATCTTCCAGTGTTAATTTACGAGTGTTTACCAACGCCACTCGTCCCCTAATCTCCGAAGGGCATTAATCAAAAAGCTGCAGGTACATTAAGGCCCTTTTGTTACGCCTATTTGTTGAATGACGCTGTCGCACACTTTCGTTATCATCGCGGAGACGATAATGCCCTTAATATGGGAAACGGTGTTTATTAAAGGGCACACACACGCGCGCGTGCGTTTCTAAGGGCAAACATTTCTACGAGTTAATTTATGTTTTAGTGGATATTAGCATCTGCAAGGAACACGAGACTATCGAAGGGCATGGAAGCGTATAGGCATCTATCCGGTTCGCCTCTGAAGTCAAATTAACGGAATGTAATATATTCTCAATTATTTGAGATGACGATTGCTCCTTCTCTACTCCACTCCTTTGATAGTTACCAGCTTTTAATTAAATATTACGTACCTATATATGTGTAAATATATTCAAATATAGTAATATGTGATACTGTTCAAACTCAATTAAGTTACAAATTAAACGATCTCGTTTATTTATAACTTTTTAATTTACTTATTAAAAGACTAACACTTTCTTCGCTAAAAAACATTTATTTTCGCTAAATGTACATTTCGAACACTACGTGCTCATTATCAATAGCTTACTGAGTGACTCAGTAAGCTATTGATAATGAGCACGTAGTGTTCGAAATGTACATTTAGCGAAAATAAATGTTTTTTAGTGAAGAAAGTGTTAGTCTTTTATTAAGTAAATTATATTCAACTCTTCACGTAACTCAATCCAAATACATATTTATAACTTACACATAAAAAGACCAAATGTTATTCCTTACTTCACTTTTTATTTGTATCGTTGCATGTACATTTCGAAACATACGATACAAATAAAAAGTGAAGTAAGGAATAAGTATTTTCATGTGTAATAATCACTTCACGTAAACTCAAAAGCATACAGTTAATATATTACTTTATTTAAGCAAAAGGAAAATCAAAATTTGTGTGTGCAGCGAGATATAAAACTAATTTCGCTTGAAATCAGTGTTCAACCCTCTCAGCCCTGGAATTTTTCTGGTGCCAAATAAATGTTTTGCACACTGCATATTATTTATTATTATCTCAGATATACAGAGAGATTTTTTTTAAGTATACATATCTCAATGTACTGTAAACGCTGTAAATTCTTCAGATATTCGTTGTTTTTACAAATATTTCAAATTAAACTTTCAAACGAGTGTTTTCCACTCCAAGATTAAGCATGAAGTAAAATTTCGAGTTTAGAAAAGCCTGAAAATTTGGTTTGGTCGCGTAGCGCGAAGCGCGAAGCGACCAAACCAAATTTTCAGGCTTTTCTAAACTCGAAATTTTACTTCATGCGCCACGCATATTAAACACTGAAAGAACTGAAATATTGTGAACGAGTAAACTTCGCTTGAAGTCAGTGTTATATACGCGTGGCGCATAAAGTAAAATTTCGGGTTTAGATAAGCCTGAAAATTTGGTTTGGTCGCTCCGCGCTTCGCGCTACGCAACCAAACCAAATTTTCAGGCTTTTCTAAACTCGAAATTTTACTTCATGCTTAACCTGGGGGTGGAAAACACTCGTTTAAACTTCAAATTTACCTCTTTTTAAAAATAAACGAATATTTAAAAATTTACAATATATAATTGTGTTGTAGACAAATTGTGTACAAGAAAATGGAAAATCAAAATTTGTGTATGCAGCGAGATATAAAACTAATTTTTACTTGAACCCTTTTAGCCCTGGAATTTTTTTAGTGTCCAAAAATAAGTTTTGTACACTGCATACTATTTATGACTATCCCAGATATACAGAGAGTTTTTCTTTTAAGTATACATATCTCAATATACTGTAAACGCTGTGAATCTTCAGATATTCGTTCTTTTTACAAATATTTCAAATTGAACTTTTAAATGAGTGTTTTCTACTCCCAGATTAAGCATGAAGTAAAATTTCGAGTTTAGAAAAGCCTGAAAATTTGGTTTGGTTGCGTAGCGCGAAAGCGCAGAGCGACCAAACCAAATTTTCAGGCTTTTCTAAACTCGAAATTTTACTTCATGCGCCACGCGTATTCAACACTGAAAGAACTGAAATATTGTGAACGAATAAACTTCGCTTGAAATCAGTGTCTTATACGAGTGGCGCATGAAGTAATATATCGAGTTTAGAGAAGCCTGAAAATTTGGTTTGGTCGCTCCGCGCTTCGCGCTACGCGACCAAACCAAATTTTCAGGCTTTTCTAAACTCGAAACTTTACTTCATGCTTAACCTGGGAGTGGAAAACACTCGTTTAAACTTCAAATTGACCGATTTAAAAAAACAACGAATATTTAAAAATTTACAACACATAATTGTGTAGATTTGGCAAATAGTCATCGGGTTAATCTATTAATACAGGGAATTTTTCTTTTAAGTATACATACAATTTTTTTTAAGATTTCACTTTGAAGCTTTAAACGAGTGTTTTCCACTCCTAGACTAAGCACGAAGTAAAATTTCGAGCTTAGAAAAGCCTGAAAATTTAGTATGGTCGCGTAGCGCGAAGCGGCCAAACCAAATTTTCAGGCTTTCCTAAACTCAAAATTTTACTTCATATGCCACGCGTATTAAAAACTGAAAGCACCGAAATATTGTGAACGAGTAAACTTTGCTTGAAATCAGTGTCTTGTACGCGTGGCGCATGAAGTAAAATTTCGAGTTTAGAAAAGCCCGAAAATTTGGTTTGGTCGCTCCGCGCTTCGCGCTACGCGACCAAACCAAATTTTCAGGCTTTTCTAAACTCGAAATTTTACTTCATGCTTAACCTGGGAGTGGAAATCACTCGTATAAACCTCAAATTGACCGATTTAAAAAAAAACAACGAATATTTAAAAAATTACAACACAATTGTGTTGTAGACAAATTGTGTACAGGACAATTTTTAAAATGAAAATTAGACAAATATAGATAAATAAGCAGATTTAATAATATTATTATTAAATTCCGTATTATAATAAGGAAAAATGCTAAGAGGCTCAAAAGATCAATCTTTCAATTTAGCGGTTTAGTTCCTACGTGAATAAAGATCCATGTACCTCAATACATGCTCTTTAAGTTGGTTTTAATCACAGTGTACTATTATCGCAAGTACGTGTAGACATTCTCTGAATATTCACAAGAAATTTTGATTTAAAGCTTTTTTAAAAGAGAGAATACTAATATACTCGCGACCTAAACAGTATGACATTGTCATATAACGTCAGAATTTGACACAACTAGGAAAAATCGTTGCATATACAACTCGACATTCTCTCTAAAAAATTTGAACCACACATTCCACACCAATGAATCATAGGACATCTCTCTCGAATTCCACCATATGTATATTTTAATATTAATTAAATATCTACACTAAACAAAAGAATTCCCTGTATGAGTATCGGATTTATCTAACAAATAATGAATGACGAGATACTTATTAAGTTTCCTGAAATGGTCAATCAAATACAACACACAGAAAATGAGACATCACACATTAATCCAGTTATTTATCCCAGTGTATCTATTAAGGAAATTGGCAGCGCGATTCGTATTTACACGCGGATTAATCGCAACTGTAAACATTCAATGTGTGAGACAGACTCCTCCCGTTCTCCCTCTCATCCATCCTCAATCTCGATCTTACATCTTCATCGCATCCTTCCTTCCGCTCATCTCTACGAGGAACGTCTTAATCCCACGTCCGCATCTCCCGAGCCTTTAATCCCGATGTGTTCTACCGGAAAACGGGGCCCCCGCTGCCCCACTCATTACTCACTAACCGCACTTCGGATTATACTGCTGCTCGATTCTAGTCAGAAGGAGGCCCTGGCTGGAGGATTATTTACTGTCCCAGTTACATCTGTCAGCGTAGTTCTTAGCGTGCTATAAAAGGGATGCTTCTCTAAACCGCACTTAAGTTTACAGTTAAGAGGGGAATATAGCTTAGGTGATGTATTGTGATTACGTAATTTAAACAAATTTATTTAAATAATATTTTAGCCATAATTCAGCATGCAGCCGATATTATTATTGTTAGTTTCTTTATTTTAATATATTTGTCCAGAAGTAATATAATTTTTGTAGAATTGTAAGAGTGTATATGTTTATTCAATAAATAAAAAAAATAAAATATATTCGAATGATGATTGAAATTATACAACGATTTATTTTTTGTAAGTATACATATCGCCATTCCAGTGCAACAACGACGTAACTGAAATATTAATTTCAACCAATTTTAAATGTAAATATATTTATAATTTTAAAAATAGATTTTATTCTAAAAAACAGCAACACATTACAAACATTATTGTCTTGTAATGGTAATGTGCAGTTGTTTTCCAGAATTATTTTTGGATTTTTTAACCTTTAAATAAATTTACATTACAAATTGGTTGAAATTATTTTTGCAGTTACGTCGTTGGTGCACCGAAGCGATATCCCGATATGCAAATGTATGAATTATAAATTTTCATTCATTCAGTATTTTTATAAAAGAGATCAATTTGAAGCTTCTAACAAGTGTCATTCACTTCTTGATTTAGCATGAAGTTACATTTCGAGTTTAGAAAAGCCTGAAAATTTAGATTGTTCGTGTAGCGAAACGGATTTTCAGGCTTTTCTAAACTCGAAACCGTACTTCAAACGCTACGCGTATTCAACACTGATTTAAAGTGAAGTTTAAAATTCCAGGTGTTTAATTAAGCGTGGCCACCAGCTGTATATCAGAAACTATGTAGCGCAGCATATTAGGGTAAAAAATTGCAGAGTAAAAGTGGCCAAGATAAATCACTGGAAATTAGTTTTAAGTCCCTACCTCCGCCGCTAGAAGGCGTAACATGATCGCCAATACAAAAAAAAAGATTTTTATCAAAAAACTGCTTAATTGAGCTACATTAAAAATATACAAATCGTAATCTACGCTGAATTTAACTCAATTTTAACTACTCACTTGTTTTTTTTATCTCGCACATATGAAGCAGGCGAGAGCGGGAAAGTGTAATTATTAAACTGCGTGTAACTTCTTTTAGGATTAACCAAAATTAATAAAGTTAGTGTCATTTGATAGGCAAACTTAAAATTACTGTTTACTCTCGTTTACTTTAGTTTTTAAAGAAAGCAGCAGAGGGTGTTTTCTAACAACCTCCATATTTTCTAGATTTTCTTAAAAATTTCAAACTATAAGCTATAGTTCTTCTACGCTAGTTTATTACAGAAAGGAATACTGAGAAAAGTGGTGAAAACCTCATTCTGATATCTTTATTCTAACCAAAGATATAGTAAAAAGTCTGGTAGATTTGCCCATTTTCAACCGCGGTCCGTGTAAAAATATATTTTAAAATCTAGTAGGTCTTCGGGCTTTCTTGTTTTATGTTCAAGAAGTCAATAACAATGATTTAAAGAATAACGGAGATCACTTTTCCCCTTTTATATGTTTCGGAAACCGAATATGTAAGTGAATCCATGATTATTTAAAATCTTAAAATATAGTCGGCTATGAGATTAGTAGAAAACAGCGTATATTTACTACAATTAAAAACACATATTACAATACTTTTTGGAACAATAACAAATGAAGCATTAGAAAATAAAATGAATACAAAAATTAAATCTAGCTTCGCTGGTAGAGGGCACAATCTTTTATCTAAAAGGATAAAAACAAAATTTTATTCAAAAGGCAAAATTAAGCTGCATATGCTAAAAATATGTAAACCAATAATGAAAGAGTACATTTTTAAGTGTTAATGCATGTTATTTCTCTTTTAGATTATATTTGAATTGAAAAAAACTGAATAAATGTTAAAGATATATTGTAAAAAAATATTTATTATAAATTAGTGTATACAAATGCCTACGTTGTAAATTTTCCGACATTCGTTGTTTTTTAATAAAGTTAATTTAAAGCTATTAACGAGTGTTTTCCACTCCCAGATTAAGCATGAAGTAAAATTTCGAGTTTAGAAAAGTCTGAAAATTTGGTTTGGTCGCTCCGCGAAGCGGAGTGACCAAACCAAATTTTCAGACTTTTCTAAACTCGAAATTTTACTTCATGCGCCATGCGTATAAAACACTGGTTTTAAGTGAAGTTCAAAATATACGTCTTTAGCATATTTATAAAGTAGCATATTGTGAACTTTACAATATTTCAGGGTTTTATACGCGTGGCGCATGAAGTAAAATTTCGAGTTTAGAAAAGCCTGAAAATTTGGTTTGGTCACTCCGCTTCGCGGAGCGACCAAACCAAATTTTCAGGCTTTTCTAAACTCGACATTTTACTTCATGCTTAGTCTGGGAGTGGAAAACACTCGTTTAATGCTTCAAATTGAACTTTAAGAAAAAAACAACGAAAATCTGAAGATTTACAGTTATATACTTTACCCTGTAATTAAAATATGGATACTTAAAAGAAAAACTGGTTATATGTATATTTTTATTATTCCAAAATTATTACTTCAAATCTTCACGTAACTCAAAAATCACATTTCTATGGTAACAGGTTTATAGTTGGCAATATTGATTTTTTTTTTTAATTTGATAAAACTGTCTTTCGATTTCGATTTGCAGTAGCTTAATGCTGCTAATTAATTACCTATTGGCAAAAATATATCGATTGGTTTGATTTTGAACAAAAATTCATAAATATTTTTAACGAATAATTGAACAGTACGTATATTTTTGAGGGGTAATGGAAAACATTTTTTCTTTTAGATTATGTTTGAATTGAAATTGTGTTGTATTAATTGTATAATTAAAAAAAATATATATTGCTGCAAAAAATGGCTGAATTCTGAAATTATCGCAGTGGCTGATGGGATTTTTCCACCAAATGAGTTTATTGAAAATACAGAGAACTGTCTATTTTATTTAGGTTATTTTTATATTTTATGGTGAACTTTATATATATTTATTTTTGATCAATCAATTGATAATATCGTTAGACAGTGCGAACCAATTTAGTGTTTGATGCAAACATTGCTGGATTCTGAACACCTTTGCAGTGGTTGAATTGCTGATCTTATCAAAGGAGTTTATTAAAAATACAGAATAATATCTACTATTTTTTTAGATTATTTAAAGTAAATCTACTTTAAATTTTACTCGATTTCAGCTACCTTCTCATGTAAATTTCTTTTACAAAAGATGCATATGAAAATGGCAAAGATTAATCATTAAAATGGTTGTAACTTTAGTTACCTTTAACCGAATTTAATAGACGCTGACTAAATTGATAAATAATTTAATGCACTTTTAAACACTCTGTAATCTGATTTAATTTAGTGTCTATAGTAAGAAACGCTATTAGTAAAAAATACCCCATTCTGCACAATTTTCAATATATCTCCGGTTAGGATGAAGATATCAGGATGCGGTTTTCGCTAGTTTTTACACTATTTCTTATTTTAATTAACTATTGTAACTTAGGTATATGTTCTAATTTCAAAATTTAGAGATAATGGAGAAAATACAGTGATTGTTTCAATCGCATCCTCTAGTGCCTAATATTCAAACCAAAATAAATCAGAGTGAAATATGTTTTAAAGTGCATTCAATTATCTATCAAATGAGCACAAGTTCATTAAATTTAGTAAAACCTAACAAAAGTTACCATATTTTAAATGGTTGTAATTTAAGTTACCTTTAACCGAATTTAATACACGTTGACTAATTTGATAAATAATTGAATGCACTTTTAAACGAGCTGTATTCTGATTTAATTTAGTGTCTATAGTAAGAAACAGAGGACGCTATAAGTACAAAATACCCCATTCTGCACAATTTTCGATATATCTCCGGCTAGGATGAAGATATCGGGATGCGATAATTAGATATTTTCGTTCTCCCGTGCATATTAAATGAAAGATAAAAGAACGATAAAGTAGTTAAAATTAGGTAAAATTTACCGTATATTAAGATTTTTGTATTTGTATGTATTAATCTTTTACTATAGAGATAGTGCCCTCTTGCGACAATGGTATGAACTTAATAATAATTACCAGCGATGTCTCTTGGCCACTTTTCCAATTACATTTTTTACCGCAACATGCTACGATGTATATTATCTGAGATACAGCCGATGGCCAAGCCTAATCAAACACCAGGTATATTGCTTACATTTTGTCTCACGTCAATAAATTTTAAAAATATTTATTTCGTACGACCTAATTTTGCGTTTTCGAAATTCTAGCTACGCCCTTAGCGTTTTTAGACTACGTTCAAGTCATAGTAACGTAAATCATTGACATATTAAATGAAAGTTAAAACCCAAACGAGTAGATAATCCACTCTTAAACTTCAAACATCCACAAATGAACATAAAGACAAAACGTTTTGCACTGAACACACTGCTGTATACACCGATTTCATTTATTTTTTTCAAGACTCGCGAATTGTTGCAAAACTCGCTAATATTAATTCAAAGTAGAATCGCGAACAATTTGCTCAATAATAAAGTAGTTGTCGGTGCAAACGATGCGGAATTAAATTAAAATTCTAACAATTAAACCTAACGCAAAACTTCCTTTAATTTTGTATATTTGGAGCTCTCTCGCTTAAAGCGGAATAAAATTCACAATGCGCCCACGAGAATGTTCATAATTTCTTTGCAAATAGACGATTTCATTTCATGTCGGAATTAAAAAGCGCCAATCTTACAAGCAGTGAATGTAAAAAGATACGCGCGCACAATGGGGGAAATGCACGTACAAAGTAAAACTGAAATTTTATTTGATATTTTGTTGGCTTTGTAAAGATTCGTTTTATTATTTTTATTTTCCACTTGAATTACTTTATTATGTAGATGTATAATTAAAATTAGGGTATATCTACATACAGAGTGTTAATCAGGCGACTATATTTAATTGAAATGGAAAAACATTCAACATTATGTTTATCTGAATAATCTCATAGGTTTTGCATTGATAACAATCTAACAGCCTTATTATCAGAATTGCCATTAACCCATTATGTGCCATTGATGCATATACGCAACATTATTAATTTTATGTTATTTAAATCACTAAAGAACTTAATTTGATATATTATATTATTTGAACTGACTTGAAAATGTATGAAGAAAAACGGAAATATTTTGTTATCTTTATAATAACTCATTTAAATAAAATGTTTTCAGTGTATTCCTAATTTCACAATATTTCAGTGTTTTATACGCGTGGCGCATGAAGTAAAATTTCGAGTTTAGAAAAGCCCCGTGAAAATTTGTCTCGGGTCGCTGCGCGACCCTCGACAAATTTTCTACGCGAGGCTTTTCTAAACTCGAAATTTTACTTCATGCTTAGTCTGGGAGTGGAAATACACGTTCTACACTTTATTTTGCACGTTTTTATACAAAATCGACGAATGCTTTATATTTACAGCGTATACATTATTTATATTTAAAAGAAATATTCATAGAATGTAATACAATAAGTCCCTCGTAGAAATCATATAAAGAAGTGTAGAATTTTACCTAAAATCCACTTTTAGAGTTAACTCTATAATTGCTCGGACGTTAATGGGTTAATATCATTATACTTTAATGATAATTCATTTCTTGTAGACCCGCATGAAGACAATACTAACATTTCCTATTAATAATACAAAACACGTGTATTATTCGGTTTGAATTATTGATAAAATTAAAACTGCAACGTCGCATATTTCTGTATTAGAACTTCACTTTAGTTTTAATTATTTGAATGGATCGAATTAATAATATTAATAGTATATTTAATGTAATGTAATTTTGATTGTTGTTTGAATTATTAGTGCTTTATTTTTGTTAAAAGTGGTTTTCCCGTATAAATAAATAAATAAATTAATAAAAAATAAATAAATAAATTTGGAGTAATTTAAAGGTTATGTTACACTGTTTTTATTTACGTTTGTAAAAATTTATTTTTTTCGTTAAATTATTTAATTAAAATTTACATTTAAAATTTTAAGTTTAGAAAAACCTTTTCTAAACTCGATTTTTTTTTAATTTTAAGCGTATATATGGAACTTCACAATATTTTAATGTTTTGTACGATTGGCGTTAGCATATATCTGTCGGTTGATGACTAAGACTAATGACTAATTTTGCATTTGTTAGTCATGAATAACGACTAATTTTGTAGTCATTAATGATTGAAATAATTGTTAGTCATTACTAAATATATATTATTACTAATAATTTTAAATGCTCGTCACAAAAATTAAATATTTCAAGACTAAAAATTTCACTATTTTCTGAAATGTATAGGGAATTTTTCTTTTAAATATACAGTCGTTTTTTTATAAATAATTTAAATTCAAGCTTAAAACAAGTAATTTCTACTCCTAGATTAAGCATGAAGTAACATTTTGATAAAGAACTGTAATTACGTATTGTGAACTTCACAATATTTCAGTGTTTTATACGCGTGGCGCATGAAGTAAAATTTCGAGTTTAGAAAAGCCTGAAAATTTGGTTTGGCCGCTCCGCGCTTCGCGCTACGCGACCAAACCAAATTTTCAGGCTTTTCTAAACTCGAAATTTTACTTCATGCTTAATCTGGGAGTGGAAAACACTGGTTTAAAGCTTCAGTTTGAACTCTTTAAAAAAATAATTAATATCTTACCAATTCACTTTTAAAAAGGTGTCAGAGATAGATATTAGAGACGCGATCGATGGTCTGAAAAGTAAGAAAAGCTTGGATATCCATTGTCTTTCCAGTAATTTAATAAAATCAGTTAAGGATATAATTGTATTACCTCTCACTAAATTAGTAAACCAAATACTTATTACGGGTGAATTCCCCGATGAACTAAAACTTACAAAGGTAATACCAATTTTCAAATAGGGTGATGCCAAACTTATTGATAATTACAGACCGATATCTTTAGTCTCGATCATTTCTAAAATTATTGAGAAAGTAATCAAGAAACAAATTACATTTTTCCTTGAACATGAAGGATTACTAAATAAAGAACAATTTGGATTTCGAGAAAATCGATCCACTACCTTGGTTATTGAAGCCTTTGTTCAAAATACTCTGGAATTTTTTGAGCGTGGTCAATATGCATTAGCCTCATTTCTGGACTTAAGCAAGGCATTTGACTGCGTTTAACATTCTGTATTAGTTGAAAAACTGCGCAAATACAAGTTTGATAATGTAAGCTGTAATCTAATTCAATCTTACCAATCCAATCGAAGACAGAAAGTATGCATTCGGAGGAAGTCATCGAGTTTCCGACGTATTAGTCATGGTGTACCACAAGGATCGGTGCTAGGGCCGTTATTATTTTTGATATATATTAATGACTTTCCCTTGCACCTAGAAAATTGTGATATTTTTCTTTTTGCGGACGATACAACAATTGTCAATGTAGCATCCTCCCTAGTAGATGTTCAAGACAAAAACAAAACTTCCCTTCTTAATGCTGAACAATGGTTTAACATGAATAAGCTTACGGTTAATCCGTCTAAAACCGTAAATATGATTTTTACACTAAAGAAAACAGATGCTGTCCAGCCCCCGAACACGAAATTCCTAGGCATACAATTGGACAATGCACTAAAATGGGAACAGCAAGGTGCTGAAATAGCAAAAAGAATGTCTTGGGGCATTTATCGGTTAAAAGGTCTGTCAAATCAGGTGTCTGGATGGATACTCAAAACTGTGTACTACGAGTGTTGTCATTGCCATCTCCAATACGGTATTTTGGTGTGGGGTCATTCGGCATCTCGACACAGGCTTTTTGGCTTACAGCGCAAAGCTATTCGCACCCTTACCGGACTTGGATACCAAGACGTCTGTAAGGAAAAATTCAAACAACTCCGTATTCTCAATGAAAAAACTGTTTTTATTCCTTACTTCACTTTTATTTTTATGTGTTAGATGTACATTTCGAGTGCTAAGCACTCATTATCAATAACTAGTTAGTTATTGATAATGAGTGCTTAGCACTCGAAATGTACATCTAACACATAAAAATAAAAGTGAAGTAAGGAATAAAAACAGTTTTTTCATTGTGATTAAATACTCCACATAACTCAAATCAAACAATTAACTCCGTATTCTTACATTACCAGCCATATTTATCTTGGAGTGTTTATGTTACATCAAACGAAACTTACACGCGTACACAACTCATGAACACCATGAGTATCCTACCAGACACCGAAAGGAAATAAAGCTACCCCAAATTAGACTTAAAAAATCACAAACGGGAACTAATTATTTCGGCCCGCTTCTGTTTAATAGATTATCAGAAAATACACGTAATTTATATTTTATTAAATTTAAAAATGTCATTAAAGAATTTCTGCTGGAATTATCGCCTTACAACATCGAGGAATATATTACTTTTAGAGGTATTATTTAATGAAATAGTCCGTTTTAAAATGTATTTATTTATTTATATATTCAATTTTATCATATTTATATATTCAATTTTATCTTAATTATATAATTCATTTTATCTTACTTATAGGTATATTCAATTTTATCGAATTTATATATTCAATTTAAACTTATTTAATGACTAATTTATAGTAGATTGTTATTAGTATTTGTTTAATTTGCCAATATTATACACACATTCTCAGGTTTCATCTTATTTTATTATGTTATTATCACTATTACATACTTAATATTTATTTTGTATACTATTTACTTGACTTGTGTAAGGATTTTTCTAATACACTAATAAAGAATTAAAAAAAATTTACAGCGTATATAGTATATTGGGATATGTACACTTAAAAGAAAAACTTCCGGTATATGTTTTATGTGCATACGCTGTAAATTTTCCGACATTCGCTGTATTGTAAAAGAGTTCAATCGGAAGCTTTCAACGAGTGTTTTCCACTCCTAGACTAAGCATGAAGTAAAATTTCGAGTTTAGAAAAGCCCCGCGTAGAAAATTTGTCGAGGGTCGCGCCAGCGACCCGAGACAAATTTTCACGGGGCTTTTCTAAACTCGAAATTTTACTTCATGCGCCACGCGTATAAAACACTGAAATGTTGTAGATTTTAAAAAATACTAGCCTTTATTTTATTCGGTTACTTGACAAATTGTGGTTAATCTTCTGAGCTGATTATACAAACTAACTCTATTTATAAATTTTGTTCAATTTGTCGGCAGCTTTTTGTCAATTTTGAAGTAGATAATTTCATTAGTTTTATTTTCTAATCGTTAGATACATATTTCGAGTGCTAAGCACTTATTATCAATAACAACTCAGTGTTAATTAATTATTCATATTAATTTTGGTGAAAACATGCCTGCAACATTATTAATATGTATGATTTTTTGGTATCTAGGGGGGCCCTCCCTTGGCTACGCCTATGGAATTGATAAATCCACCCTTTAAAAGTGCAAAAAAGAGAGGCCCAAATCCCCTATTTACTCGACATGTAAAAACAATTGAGTCACCCAGATGCAAAACCAGCCATGTGTTTTAACAAACTTATGGCAAAATGACAAAAACTGATTGCGTAGCTTCTAGGCAAGATATCCGTATGCTTTTTAAAACAAAAATCACATAAAAATGCTTTGACTATATTAGATGAGGGACGAGAAAAAAAGGATTAGAAACACTGGATTAAATCTGTGGTTTTGAGGAAAAACCAGTTAAGTCACTTTTTTGGCCAAATTGAGTTAAGTGCACACTTAATTATATATTCATCTATATTTTAATTTTCTGACCTCGAAACGGTGTTATCTGACTTAGATTTTGCGTAGTTTGGACTAAACCTAACCAGTGAAGTGCCATTTTTGAGGAAAATCCAGTTTTGTTCCATTTAGATGCACGTTAAATTTAAAACAAACATTTTTACAAGTTAACTATGAATTTATTGGTGTTTTATAAAATAATAATAAATATTGTATAGCTGAGGCTGTTAGTTGTTGAAACTCCATAAAATCACTTAAATAACACACTTAATATGTTTAGGTTTCAAAATAATGTTTATTGTACTACAACAATTGTTTCACCACACAGTGGTAGATGAATGAATCATCTACCTGATGAAGCCACTGTGTGGTGAAACAATTGTTGTAGTACAATAAACATTATTTTGAAACCTAAACATATTAAGTGTGTTATTTAAGTGATAAAATAATAATAATATAAGATAGATATTTTGAACTATTTTAAGGTACTTAAGAAGTTGAGTTGTAAAACTTTAAACGCCAATAACTCGAAATCATGAAATAGTGACTTAACTGGTTTTTCCTCAAATCCACAGAAATGATGCATTGTGAAGTAGTCAAGTTGGGTAAGATAACAAATTATGAAAATAGGTTAGGTTATAACTTCCTAAACTATATAAACTATATCTTAGAAAATAGTGTCTAAACTAGCCTAATCAGAGTAACTGCCGTTAAGTTTCGTTAAGGTTAGGTTAGAAGACAAATTGTCATACTTTTAACAAAATTAAAATGATCAATTCAGAAGTTGTAGTAAAATATGAAATAATTTCAGGACACTAAGAATCCATATCTACACTTTATGACGTTTTGAATGTATCTACGATGAAATAAGCCAACCATCTGCTTCTCTTTTTGTTAATTCGCAATTCTTGGCGTGACAAAGTGCCGCTGTATTGTGTTGACGGTATGATGGATTACATTTCAAATTCACAATTTCTAGCGGGGGATGTGCGAAGGGGTGATTTATGGCGGAACGCGTGCAAAATTAATAAAGGGGGATATTTACATTTTTTTCTGAGAAAAATCCGCGCTGCTTGGCGGATTCTCTAGAGGGGTAAATTATTGAGTTCTTGGTTGGGTATTGATGGTGCAATGAATATGGGATAGAGGAGCAAACATATTTAAACTAGGGCTGAGGGGGGCGGGTGTACGTGCTCTGACCTAGACGTGGACATTATTTATTGGGTTTATTGTAAAAGTTTAAATTCTGCTCTGGAGAATTTTCCTTCGGGTTTTCCTAATAAAACAAAAGGTGGAGTGTGTGCTCTCTGAATAGAATAGGAAGATCGTGGTTAAAAATGCAATATTTACCAAACTGCAGTAGAGAGAGGTATATGTAATTCTACAATAAATTTTGAATTCAAATAGAAAAAAAAACATGTTTCATTTTCTTTGCGGCTCAGCTATAAAAAAATGCTGTTCATTATTAACCCATTAACGGCCGAGCAAATATAGAGATAACTCTAAAAGTTAATTTTAGGTAGAATTATGCACTTGTATTTATGATATCTATAATTGACTTATTGTATTACATACTATAAATTTTTCGTTTAAATATACAATCTATATGCTGTCAAATTTCAGACATTCGTCGATTTTATATAAAAACGTGCAGTATGAGGTTTAAAACCAGTGATTCCACTTCCAGACTAAGCATGAAGTAAAATTTCGAGTTTAGAAAAGCCTGAAAATTTGGTTTGGTCGCTCCGCGAAGCGGAGCGGCCAAACCAAATTTTCAGGCTTTTCTAAACTCGAAATTTTACTTCATGCGCCACGCCCATAAAACACTGAAATATTGTGAAGCTAGAAATACACTCACGTTATTTTTTTTTAAATGGGTAATAATCGAAACATTTAAGTAACTAAATATTTAAATTCCATTTCATACACTTTTAAGTCAGGTCAAAAATTATAATATATTAAATTAACTTATTTAGTAATTTAATTAACAAAAAATTATTAATGTTGCGTGTATGCATCAATGGCGCTTAATAGGTTAATAATGTTAATGTCGATATAAAATTTTGCGAGTCTAAATAAGTTTTATGTTTTAAGTTTGAAATAATGTTTACGATTTGAATGGATGTATAGTAGAAAATCTATTGTAATAATAATTACAAGAGTCAAATACTTTTCCACCTTTACGATTTCCCATTAGGTATATTACGTTTGCTGGGAATCGCATCATCTGCACAAATGGAGAAACCTGAAAAACTAAAAAGTGGAGCGAGACAGAAAAATCCACTTTTCTCTTTCTCAATTCTAGCGCACATATAAAAGTTGCCACATTAACTGCAACGTTACCCGTGTAAATTTGTCACTTTATTGTGACAAGTAACGGCGGCCCATAACAATAAAATCCGCACCCGAAACGAACAAAAAAAAAACGAGGTGGAAAGAAAAGTGTAAATAAGAGACGAGACGTAAACGGGACGCGTTTCAGTGTTTCCGCATTCGCAGCGATAATTACATTCCGCGCTCATTTCCGATTCATGGCTGAAACTGTAAAACGCTCGATTCCTACTGATTAGAACGCAGACTCTTCATCCTTTATTTATGGTTTCATAAAAGTCGACTGCGAATTGCGCGGGTTGACGGATGCGGTTCGTATTTGTGGTTCGTGCATTCAACAGGGTTTAATCATGACGCTGGAGTTGGATATTTATTGTGTGGAAGAGTTCTATATTACAACTGGGATTTGTCAAGAATATAAAATATACAGGGAGTTTTTCTTTTAAGTATATATCAGAGTTGACTAATTTTTTTATTATGATTAAAACTAATGACTAAATTAGTCATGAATAAGTTAGTCAGAACTAATTTAGTTATTATTCAGACTAGTATTAGTCTATCAATCAGATGCTAATAATAGTCAACTTATTTTAAATCATGATTGTTTAATTGATTTTATTACAAATTTTATATATTTTTTCACTATTTTAACTTATTTATTCCATTTCAAATATAACAGTTTTAATAATTTTCGATAATGACGATTTTTTACTAACCAGAACGAACAAAGCAAATGTTCAGGCTTTTCTAAACTCGAACTTTTACTTCATGCTTAATCAAGGAGTGGATGACACTCGTTAGAATGGTATTAAGCACTATAATATAAAAATTGGCTCTTTTTTTGATTTTATGGTAAATTTTAATTTTTTTTTTGGCGTTACATATTTGTACCATTTCAAATATTATAACAGTTTGAAAAGTTTTCAATGGTTACGATTTTTTGCCAATCATCTTTAGATTTTATAAATAATACCCATTTCTGTAATTTTAAGCCAAATGTTACAGGATTATCCTAATGTAATAAGATTTAAAAAACACGTTTTTGAATTATTTTGAAATCGACAAACTAAACTTAAACATGTATGCAGTTTAATAAATAGTAATGAAAATGTAAATATGTCATTTACTTTGTCTTTAATTTTATGCCAGAATTAATAGTTAATTGATAATACTCAATTTGAAAAGGCCTTTTTTAAAAATTGTAAAAATTCAAAACTTTTATATATTATTATGAAATTGATATTTAATGAAAGTACATACATAGAGTTTTATGTAACACCGAACATGCCAGAAAATATTCAATGTAAATTTTCCTATGTTCGATGTGTTCTGGGATGCATCAAAGAATTGAGTGCAATTTTATTGGCTCTGATTTCAGTAGTTCTAACGCAACTTACATTTAACGTCAAAATGAAATGTGTCATTCATTAATCGCCTACATCACTAATGGAATGTTAATATTAAACAGAAAACAAAAATGAGAAAGAGGAGAACTGATTTAGCTTAAATGCATAAATAATAGAAAAACAGATTCCTGTTACTTCCGTTTGATAATATTTCAAGATAAGTTTATACATTGCTTTAATTTCACTGAAGATTACTAAGAACTTCGATTCAGCGTATTGTGTAAACCATTAGATCAGGATCACCTCAAGTACGTTGTTTTGGGTGTACCAGCATAAATGCCGACACAAAACTGCCATTCTCCAGTTTTAAATGTAAGTATTCCAAATTTGAAGAGCGTGGCGAGTCAGGTTTGCAAGTACCGCACCTAGGTCTGCTGCCAGCACAACAACACTGGGGTGTTAGGTGTGCAGCTTCATTTGGCAAATATTTCAATTTTCATTTATTTGTTAACAAAATACTTAAGAAAGATAATGTAAGCGTATTTATTAATTTATTGAATGCGTAACTTACAATGAATTGAATTTCTTTTTTAGGTAAACATGCATAAGCTGTAAATTTTCCTACATTCGTTGTTTTTTAAAAGAGTTCAATTTGAAGCTTTAAACGAGCGTTTTCCACTCCCAGATTAAGCATGAAGTAAAATTTCGAGTTTAGAAAAGCCCCGTGAAAATTTGTCGAGGGTCGCGCAGCGACCCTCGACAAATTTTCTGGGCTTTTCTAAACTCGAAATTTTACTTCATGCGCCACGCGAATAAAACACAGATTTCAAGTGTAGTTCGAATATACATAAATTTCACAATATTTTAGTGTTTTATACGCGTGGCGCATGAAGTAAAATTTCGAGTTTAGAAAAGCCCAGAAAAGCCCAAATTTTCACGGGGCTTTTCTAAACTCGAAATTTTACTTCATGCTTAGTCTGGGAGTAGAAAACACTCATTTAAAGCTTCAAATTAAACTTAAATAAAAAACAAGAAATATCTGCAGATTTACAGAAAATTGGCTGAATTTGGAATACGTATACTTAAAAGAAAAACTCCCTGTATGTTTCACGACAGTATTAATCTTGATTGTCTTGAAATGCCGATGTCTTGCTTTAGATAAAAAAGTATGTTCCATATTCCCACACACTGCACTTACCATAAACGCACAAGATTTAATAAATGACATATTTTATTTTGACTTTACATGCACCCTATTTACATTAGTCCTAATTTGGATTAGAACTACTAAAAAATCGTAACCAATGAAATCGCACCAAGAATAATGTAAATTGGGTTAACTATATTACCATTGGAAATCGTAGCCAATCAAATTGTACTCAATGCTTTGATGCGTCCCAGAACAAACCGAACATAGGAAAATTTACAGTGAATATTTTCTGGCATGGGCTCAGTCAACTTAGCCCCCCGAAGTTTGATTTTTTTGAAAAAAACTATTGCGCTAGACGGGCCTTAGCTAGCGCCAGCTAGCGCCACAAAAATTAGAGCTAGCGCCATTACGACAAGAAAGTTACGGGGGTTTGAACTTTCGGGGGGCTAGGTTGATGCTAGCCCCCCGAGTTTGGATTTTTTAAGTTTTTTTACACTATTCGGATTCCTCAGAGCTAGCGCCAGCTAGCGCCACCAATTTAAAAGCTAGCGCTACCCCCACAACCCTAAAAAATGATAAAACATTTTTAACCCCAGCCCCCCGAAATGAGAATTTTTTCATCAAATTAGGTGGAAAAGCTTGCTTAGAGCTAGCGCCAGCAGAATACGAAAAAAAATTCTCTCAAAACAATCAGGTAAAAAAATATTCACATCCAAATTTTGATACGAGAGCTTTCACATCCTGTGTGCGTATTACCATTTACTTGCTGAATTTCAATACAAAATTAAGTGTGGCATTCAAAATACTGCTTCCAAAAATATATCGGCCTTCGAAATACCTTATTTATGTTCATAGACATCAGCTATTAGAAATATGATGCATGGAAAACAGTAGCGGAACTAAAAATTGTGTTTTCACTCCTTGCTAATTTAAATCGTCATAACTCGGAAACTAACGGTACGATTATAATTTTTCTTTCGTCGTTGGAACACCTAAAATGATATTTTTTTTTCGTTGATGGAATGACTAAAGTAATGTTTATAAACACTGCCAACAAGAAAGCTAGCGCCAGTAAGACAGTGGCGTACCAGACGATTGATTTTTTACCCCTTGATAATTTAAGTCGTTATAACTCGGAAACTAACAGTACGATTTCAATTTTTTTTTCGTTGATTGAATGACTAAAATGATGTTTATAACCACTGCTAACAAGAAAGCTAGCGCCAGTAAGACAGTGGCGTAACTGACGATTAATTTTTTACCCCTTGATAATTTAAGTCGTTATAACTCGGAAATTAACTGTACGATTTCAATTTTTTTTTCGTTGATGGAATGACTAAAGTAATGTTTATAACCACTGCCAACAAGAAAGCTAGCGCTAGTAAGACAGTAGCGTACCAGACGATTGATTTTTTACCCCTTGATAATTTAAGTCGTTATAACTCGGAAACTATCTGTACGATTTCAATTTTTTTTTCGTTGATTGAATGACTAAAGTAATGTTTATAACCACTGCCAACAAGAAAGCTAGCGCCAGTAAGACAGTGGCGTAACTGACGATTGATTTTTTACCCCTTGATAATTTAAGTCGTTATAACTCGGAAATTAACTGTACGATTTCAATTTTTTTTTTTCGTTGATAGAATGACTAAAGTAATTTTTATAACCACTGCCAACAAGAAAGCTAGCGCCAGTAAGACAGTGGCGTACCAGACGATTGATTTTTTACCCCTTGATAATTTATGTCGTTATAACTCGGAAACTAACTGTACGATTTCAATTTTTTTTTCGTTGACTGAATGACTAAAGTAATGTTTATAACCACTGCCAACAAGAAAGCTAGCGCCAGTAAGACACTGGCGTAACTGACGATTGATTTTTTACCCCTTGATAATTTAAGTCGTTATAACTCGGAAATTAACTGTACGATTTCAATTTTTTTTTCGTTGATGGAATGACTAAAGTAATGTTTATAACAACTGCCAACAAGAAAGCTAGCGCCAGTAAGACAGTGGCGTAACTGACGATTGATTTTTTACCCCTTGATAATTTAAGTCGTTATAACTCGGAAATTAACTGTACGATTTCAATTTTTTTTTCGTTGATTGAATGACTAAAGTAATGTTTATAAGCACTGCCAACAAGAAAGCTAGCGCCAGTAAGACAGTGGCGTAACTGACGATTGATTTTTTACCCCTTGATAATTTAAGTCGTTATAACTCGGAAATTAACTGTACGATTTCAATTTTTTTTTCGTTGATGGAATGACTAAAGTAATGTTTATAACCACTGCCAACAAGAAAGCTAGCGCCAGTGAAACAGTGGCGTACCAAACGATTGATTTTTTACCCCTTGATAATTTAAGTCGTTATAACTCGGAAATTAACTGTACGATTTCAATTTTTTTTTCGTTGATGAAATGACTAAAGTAATGTTTATAACCACTGCCAACAAGAAAGCTAGCGCCAGTAAGACAGTGGCGTAACTGACGATTGATTTTTTACCCCTTGATAATTTAAGTCATTATAACTCGGAAAATAACTGTACGATTTCAATTTTTTTTTCGTTGATGGAATGACTAAAGTAATGTTTATAACCACTGCCAACAAGAAAGCTAGCGCCAGTAAGACAGTGGCGTAACTGACGATTGATTTTTTACCCCTTGATAATTTAAGTCGTGTAACTCGGAAATTAACTGTACGATTTCAATTTTTTTTTCGTTGATGGAATGACTAAAGTAATGTTTATAACCACTGCTAACAAGAAAGCTAGCGCCAGTAAGACAGTGGCGTAACTGACAATTGATTCTTTACCCCTTGATAATTTAAGTCGTTATAACTCGGAAATTAACTGTACGATTTCAATTTTTTTTTCGTTGATGGAATGACTAAAGTAATGTTTATAACCACTGCCAACAAGAAAGCTAGCGCCAGTAAAACAGTGGCGTACCAGACGATTGATTTTTTACCCCTTGATAATTTAAGTCGTTATAACTCGGAAATTAACTGTACGATTTCAATTTTTTTTTCGTTGATGAAATGACTAAAGTAATGTTTATAACCACTGCCAACAAGAAAGCTAGCGCCAGTAAGACAGTGGCGTAACTGACGATTGATTTTTTACCCCTTGATAATTTAAGTCGTTATAACTCGGAAAATAACTGTACGATTTCAATTTTTTTTTCGTTGATGGAATGACTAAAGTAATGTTTATAACCACTGCCAACAAGAAAGCTAGCGCCAGTAAGACAGTGGCGTACCAGACGATTGATTTTTTACCCCTTGATAATTTAAGTCGTTATAACTCGGAAATTAACTGTACGATTTCAATTTTTTTTTCGTTGATGAAATGAATAAAGTAATTTTTATAACCACTGCCAACAAGAAAGCTAGCGCCAGTAAAACAGTGGCGTACCAGACGATTGATTTTTTACCCCTTGATAATTTATGTCGTTATAACTCGGAAACTAACTGTACGATTTCAATTTTTTTTTCGTTAACTGAATGACTAAAGTAATGTTTATAACCACTGCCAACAAGAAAGCTAGCGCTAGTAAGACAGTGGCGTAACTGACGATTGATTTTTTACCCCTTGATAATTTAAGTCGTTATAACTCGGAAATTAACTGTACGATTTCAATTTTTTTTTCGTTGATGGAATGACTAAAGTAATGTTTATAACCACTGCCAACAAGAAAACTAGCGCCAGTAAGACAGTGGCGTAACTGACGATTGATTTTTTACCCCTTGATAATTTAAGTCGTTATAACTCGGAAACTAACCGTACGATTTCAATTTTGTTTTCGTTGATTGAATCACTAAAGTAATGTTTATAACCACTGCTAACAAGAAAGCTAGCGCCAGTAAGACAGTGGCTTACCTGACGATTGATTTTTTACCCCTTGATAATTTAAGTCGTTATAACTCGGAAACTAACCGTACGATTTCAATTTTGTTTTCGTTGATTGTATCACTAAAGTAATGTTTATAACCACTGCTAACAAGAAAGCTAGCGCTAGTAAGACAGTGGCGTACCTGACGATTGATTTTTTACTCCTTGATAATTTAGGTCGTTATAACTCGGAAAGTAACTGTACGTTTTCAATTTTTTTTTCGTTGATTGAATCACTAAAGTAAAGTCAATCGTCAGGTACGCCACTGTCTTACTGGCGCTAGCTTTCTTGTTAGCAGTCGTAATAAACATTACTTTAGTGATTCAATCGACGAAAAAAAAAATGGAAATCGTACAGTTAGTTTCCGAGTTATAACGACTTAAATTATCAAGGAGTAAAAAATCAATCGTCAGGTACGCCACTGTCTTACCGCCGCTAGCTTTCTTGTTAGCAGTGGTTATAAACATTACCTTAGTCATTCAATCAACGAAAAAAAAATTGAAATCGTACAGTTAGTTTCCGAGTTATAACGACTTAAATTATCAAGAAGTAAAAAATCAATCGTCAGGTACGCCACTGTCTTACTAGCGCTAGCTTTTTTGTTGGCAGTGGTTATAAACATTACTTTAGTCATTCCATCAACGAAAAAAAAATTGAAATCGTACAGTTAATTTCCGAGTTATAACGACTTAAATTATCAAGGGGTAAAAAATCAATCGTCAGTTACGCCACTGTCTTACTAGCGCTAGCTTTCTTGTTGGCAGTGGTTATAAACATTACTTTAGTCATTCCATCAACGAAAAAAAAATTGAAATCGTACAGTTAATTTCCGAGTTACACGACTTAAATTATCAAGGGGTAAAAAATCAATCGTCAGTTACGCCACTGTCTTACTGGCGCTAGCTTTCTTGTTGGCAGTGGTTATAAACATTACTTTAGTCATTCAATCAACGAAAAAAAAATTGAAATCGTACAGTTAATTTCCGAGTTATAACGACTTAAATTATCAAGGGGTAAAAAATCAATCGTCAGTTACGCCACTGTCTTACTGGCGCTAGCTTTCTTGTTGGCAGTTGTTATAAACATTACTTTAGTCATTCCATCAACGAAAAAAAAATTAAAATCGTACAGTTAATTTCCGAGTTATAACGACTTAAATTATCAAGGGGTAAAAAATTAATCGTCAGTTACGCCACTGTCTTACTGGCGCTAGCTTTCTTGTTGGCAGTGGTTATAAACATTACTTTAGTCATTCAGTCAACGAAAAAAAAAATTGAAATCGTACAGTTAGTTTCCGAGTTATAACGACATAAATTATCAAGGGGTAAAAAATTAATCGTCTGGTACGCCACTGTTTTACTGGCGCTAGCTTTATTGTTGGCAGTGGTTATAAACATTACTTTAGTCATTCCATCAACGAAAAAAAAATTGAAATCGTACAGTTAATTTCCGAGTTATAACGACTTAAATTATCAAGGGGTAAAAAATCAATCGTCAGTTACGCCACTGTCTTACTGGCGCTAGCTTTCTTGTTGGCAGTAGTTATAAACATTACTTTCGTCATTCCATCAACGAAAAAAGAATTGAAATCGTGCAGTTAATTTCCGAGTTATAACGACTTAAATTATCAAGGGGTAAAAAATCAATCGTCAGTTACGCCACTGTCTTATTGGCGCTAGCTTTCTTGTTGGCAGTGGTTATAAACATTACTTTAGTCATTCAATCAACGAAAAAAAAATTGAAATCGTACAGTTAGTTTCCGAGTTATAACGACTTAAATTATCAAGGGGTAAAAAATCAATCGTCTGGTACGCCACTGTTTTACTGGCGCTAGCTTTCTTGTTGGCAGTGGTTATAAACATTACTTTATTTATTCCATCAACGAAAAAAAAAATGAAATCGTACAGTTAATTTCCGAGTTATAACGACTTAAATTATCAAGGGGTAAAAAAATCAATTGTCAGTTACGCCACTGTCTTACTGGCGCTAGCTTTCTTGTTGGCAGTGGTTATAAACATTACTTTAGTCATTCCATCAACGAAAAAAAAATTGAAATCGTACAGTTAATTTCCGAGTTATAACGACTTAAATTATCAAGGGGTAAAAAATCAATCGTCAGTTACGCCACTGTCTTACTGGCGCTAGCTTTCTTGTTGGCAGTTGTTATAAACATTACTTTAGTCATTCCATCAACGAAAAAAAAATTGAAATCGTACAGTTAATTTCCGAGTTATAACGACTTAAATTATCAAGGGGTAAAAAATCAATCGTCAGTTACGCCACTGTCTTACTGGCGCTAGCTTTCTTGTTGGCAGTGGTTATAAACATTACTTTAGTCATTCAGTCAACGAAAAAAAAATTGAAATCGTACAGTTAGTTTCCGAGTTATAACGACATAAATTATCAAGGGGTAAAAAATCAATCGTCTGGTACGCCACTGTCTTACTGGCGCTAGCTTTCTTGTTGGCAGTGGTTATAAACATTACTTTAGTCATTCTATCAACGAAAAAAAAATTGAAATCGTACAATTAATTTCCGAGTTATAACGACTTAAATTATCAAGGGGTAAAAAATCAATCGTCAGTTACGCCACTGTCTTACTGGCACTAGCTTTCTTATTGGCAGTGGTTATAAACATTACTTTAGTCATTTAATCAACGAAAAAAAAATTGAA
Source organism: Philonthus cognatus (assembly GCA_932526585.2). Lineage (NCBI taxonomy): Eukaryota > Metazoa > Arthropoda > Insecta > Coleoptera > Staphylinidae > Philonthus > Philonthus cognatus. Next base: position 46,187,550 of record OW052247.1, on the reverse strand, counting down.
ATCGTACAGTTAGTTTCCGAGTTATAACGACTTAAATTATCAAGGGGTAAAAAATCAATCGTCTGGTACGCCACTGTCTTACTAGCGCTAGCTTTCTTGTTGGCAGTGGTTATAAACATTACTTTAGTCATTCTATCAACGAAAAAAAAATTGAAATCGTACAGTTAATTTCCGAGTTATAACGACTTAAATTATCAAGGGGTAAAAAATCAATCGTCAGTTACGCCACTGTCTTACTGGCGCTAGCTTTCTTGTTGGCAGTGCTTATAAACATTACTTTAGTCATTCAATCAACGAAAAAAAAATTGAAATCGTACAGTTAGTTTCCGAGTTATAACGACTTAAATACCAAAGGGGTAAAAAATCAATCGTCTGGTACGCCACTGTCTTACTGGCGCTAGCTTTCTTGTTGGCAGTGTTTATAAACATTACTTTAGTCATTCCATCAACGAAAAAAAAATATCATTTTAGGTGTTCCAACGACGAAAGAAAAATTATAATCGTACCGTTAGTTTCCGAGTTATGACGATTTAAATTAGCAAGGAGTGAAAACACAATTTTTAGTTCCGCTACTGTTTTCCATGCATCATATTTCTAATTGCTGATGTCTATGAACATAAATAAGGTATTTCGAAGGCCGATATATTTTTGGAAGCAGTATTTTGAATGCCACACTTAATTTTGTATTGAAATTCAGCAAGTAAATGGTAATACGCACACAGGATGTGAAAGCTCTCGTATCAAAATTTGGATGTGAATATTTTTTTACCTGATTTTTTTGAGAGAATTTTTTTTTCGTATTCTGCTGGCGCTAGCTCTAAGCAAGCTTTTCCACCTAATTTGATGAAAAAATTCTCATTTCGGGGGCTGGGGTTAAAAATGTTTTATCATTTTTTAGGGTTGTGGGGGTAGCGCTAGCTTTTAAATTGGTGGCGCTAGCTGGCGCTAGCTCTGAGAAATCCGAATAGTGTAAAAAAACTTAAAAAATCCAAACTCGGGGGGCTAGCATCAACCTAGCCCCCCGAAAGTTCAAACCCCCGTAACTTTCTTGTCGTAATGGCGCTAGCTCTAATTTTTGTGGCGCTAGCTGGCGCTAGCTAAGGCCCGTCTAGCGCAATAGTTTTTTTCAAAAAAATCAAACTTCGGGGGGCTAAGTTGACTGAGCCTCTGGCATGTTCGGTGTTACTTAAAACTCTCTGAATGTATACAGAGTGTCGAAAATAAAAGATAACAATATAATGGAAATTAAGAATAACCATAATAAAAATAATAATACTCGTAGTAATTAGACGATTTTTCTAAAATATGGAGCATAATTAAATTTTTGAAAGTGGCGAGAGACAGGATTCAGACGATATATTATAAGATATCTATTCAAATATTTATCATATCTATCGATGTTTATAAACAACGATATATATCATAGATATTTATGGAACGCACAAAATCATTGAATTGCGCTTTGATAGATATTCCTCCGTTTCTCGAATATTCTCAGTTTACAGTTTTTCAATTAATTGATGAATTGCTCACACAAATGCAACAACAGTGAAAATCGAGAGACATTCTTCATCATTTAGCTTGGTGCAATCAAAAGTAAGAAATAGATTGGGAAATTATAAAGCCTCCAAACTTGTGTTTTAATTTAAATATTTAAATTGTGAAAATGTTTATAAAGATTTTAATTCAACCCATTTTTATGATTTCCATGAACGACATATTATAGTAGATACTGGGATGTTTTCGTTTAAACACACATAATCTATACACTATATTTTCAGGCAATATAGCTCTGTTGACTGTATAATGACATTTGTGACATTTTGATTGAAAGTCAATTGGTTGGCTGACTTTAGGCTATCATTGGATTTTTTCATATTATATCTTTGAAGATAAATTCAAATTCAAAACTATTTGATTTCGAGAAAATAAGCTTACGCTTCTTATAGTTTGCACACTTTAAACATAATATATAAAATTACGAAAAAACTATTCGTGAAAATGCAAACAGTGTCTTAATTAATAAGACAATTAAGGACGTTAAATATCCATTGAAACAACTACTTCCCGTGCAAATACATTTCCGGATATTAAATTATACAATAAAATATTTAAAATCCTATTTAATTTGATTTGTTACAACGTTCTATTAAAGTATATGTAACGTTTAGGTCAAATTCTCTTCAAACCAACTAATATCTTTATCTTTATCGATTGTATTTTGACTATTGTGACATTTTGACTGTAAGTCACTTGACTGACTGTCTTTTGACTATGATTGGATTTCATTACTACAACTTTCTATTGACTGTCTTTTTTCTATTGTGACATTATAACTGCACGTCACTTGGTTGGCTGTCTTTTAGTATTTTAGGATTTGGCTGTTTTTTGTTTATGCTAGGATTTTATCATAAAATGCCGTATTTTGACTACTGTGACATTTAAACTGTAAGTCGCTTGGTTGACTGTCTTTTGGCTATGCTAGGATTTTGTCATTTTATGTCCTTATCAACTGTATTTCAGATATTGTGATATTATGACTGTAAGTCACTAGGTTGACTGTATTTGAATCAAACACTTACTATGTTTTTACCACAAAATATTTATTGTATGTATATATATTATATTACACAAATATACACATAAATTCACGACTTAAGTTTCGACGTTTGACGGTCATTATCAAGTGAAACTTGATAATGACCGTCAAACGTCGAAACTTAAGTCGTGAATTTATGTGTATATTTGTGTAATATAATATATATACATACAATAAATATTTTGTGGTAAAAACATAGTAAGTGTTTGATTCAGTGATCATGAATTACCACGTAGTTACGGTCGCAACCATCATTATGATTGACTGTATTTATTCGGATTTATTGATTCAATGTATTTTCACTATGACGATATTATGACTGTAAGTCACTTGGTTTACTGTCTTTCAATCATAATCAAAAGACAGTAAACCAAGTGACTTCCAGTCATAATATCGCAATGATTTTGTCATTACATCACTATATCGATTGTAGTTTCACTATTGTGACTTTATGACTGTGTGTCATTGTATTGACTGACGTTAGTCTATCGTGTCAACTTGACTTAAGATGACGATAGTCGGTGGTTAGTCCATTGTGTCAACTAGACATGAGTTGCGGTCAGCCGACATAAGTCTATCCTGTCAACTTGAAATGACATTTAGCCTAATGTATCAAACTTGACACAAATCGGCGTCAGACAACTACTATTTGAAATATACTGCCTTTCAAAAAAATCAGAACACAAAGTATTTATTGAATTTTATTGAAATTTACAGAATTTGATCATGTAAATGAACTGCATCGATGATCAGAAAATCAATTGTTTTGGTTATTATTTAATGGTATTTTTCCTTAATTTCACCATTATGAAGAGCTGCTGCTGTAATTGCTTCTAATATCCAAGAAGCCTCTGAGTAGTTTGACGTTTCAGTTTGTAAAACATAAAAAGATGCCCTGTGTTCGTCGGGGTGCACAATATCATCATCTAAGTGAATTTGAAAGGGGTCGCATTATTGGAATGCGAGAAGCGGGTTTTTCGGCTCGTGCTATTGCTGAAAGGGTAGGCGGTAGTGTATCGGTGATCGTACGCTGCTGGTCTAGATGGTCCGAAGCTGGGGAGAATCGACGTAGACTCGGATCAGGACGTCCAAGAAACACCACTGAGCGTGAAGATCGAGCTTACAACTTTAAGGGACAGATTTACAACGTCGCGGGCATTGGGAAATGACTGGTTGGCTCTAAATGGCCAAAGAGTATCCATGGCTACTGTTTACAGAAGAATCCGCAGTTTTGGTATAAGATCCTACCGTCCACAATTGTGTCTACCTCTTACTCCGCAGCATCGCAGAGCAAGACTTGATTCGTGCAGGAAAAGACAACATTGGACCCATGAATGGAATAACATTATCTTCAGCGATGAGTCTCGGTTCTGTTTATGGGCTCATGATGGTCGCAGAAGAGTGAGACGTCGACGCGGTGAACGCAGAATTTTACAATTTGCTGTTGAAAGACATACGGCTCTTACACAAGGAGTTATGGTTTGGGGGGCGACAGCATATGGTAGTCGGTCTCCTCTAGTTTTTTTAGAAGCAAGTCTTAACGCGATTCGGTATATAGACAACATTTTACGGCCAGTGTTATTGCCCTATGTAAATGGCTTGCAGAACCCCATTTTTCAGCAAGATAATGCTCGACCTCACACAGCGGCCATTATAAGACAGTTTTTTGATAGTGCCGAAATCAATTTGTTACCTTGTCCATCTCGTTCTCCAGATCTATCGCCAATAGAACATGTTTGGGATATGATAGGTGTTAGAATAAGTAACTTACAGTGCCCCGCTAACACTGTAATGGAACTTAGAGGCCAAATTATCAAAGTTTGGAATGAAATACCCCAAGTCGATATTGACAGCCTGATTTCTAGCATGCCTCGACGTGTTAATGAGTGTTTGGGAAATCGTGGAGGCCCAACACATTATTAATTTTTATTCATTTATTTTTTCGTTTTCCAAGTTGATTTTTTGATCATCGATACAGTTCGTTTACATGATCAAATTGTGTAAATTTTATTAAAATCGTGCAATAAATACTTGGTGTTCTGATTTTTTTGAAAGGCAGTATATATTATTAGATAGTCATGTTATTATTTTTCTTAATGATACTTGCAACACACATTTTGATAGTTGTGACATATTTCAAAGTAACAAGTGTCTTCCACTCCCAGACTAAGCATGAAGTAAAATTTCGAGTTTAGAAAAGCCCCGCGTAGAATATTTGTCGAGGGTCGCGCAGCGACCCGAGACAAATTTTCACGGGGCTTTTCTAAACTCGAAATTTTACTTCATGCGCCACGCGTATAAACCACTGGTTTAAAGTTAAATTGAAAATACATACTGTTGAGATGTGATAGTTATTTACTAAGATATAGCAAAAAAATATTTATTTTGTAAATATTTTGTTGTTTTTCTTTAAGACACTTGCGACACACATTTTGATAGATGTGACATATTTTTTTCTTCCACTCCCAAACTAAGCATGAAGTAAAATTTCAAGATTTATAAAGCCCCTCGTAAAAAATTTGTCGAGGGCCGCCCAGCGACCCGAGACAAATTTTCACGGGGCTTTTCTAAACCCGAAATTTTACTTCATGCGCCACGCGTATAGTGCACTGGTTTAAAGTAAAGTTGAAAATGTATTCTATCTCAGCAGTATACATTTTTAATTTTACGTTATAGATATTTACTAAGATATAGCGGGAAATTCAAAAAATATTTATTTTGCGAATACTTTGTAAATGTGAAAATAATAACAAAAGAAGAACTAATTTAGTTTGAGACACTTTTCCATATTCTTAATATTTAAATCATCATATCTATAACAAGGCTGTGATGGGCAAATCAACATTTTTTTTAATATGAAATAAGAACATTTTAAAAATAAAAACAATCTCTTGGAGCTGAACCAAAAACCGTTATTTTTCCGGAAAGAAAACCGGAACCGAACCGACATATATGTTATTAATTAAACCGGAACGCAAAAAAAACGGTCCACGCTCATGGTTTTAGGTGTAAAAGTCAAGTTATAATTTTTGACAGCACAGCTAATAAAAATAAAATATTAAAACCTATGCACAATGTGATGAACTAGTGTATGTATGATTTGTTGGTTTGCATACAAGGACGAATGGAATCCTCGAATTCAATTGCACCGAAAATAGCAAAAGATGCAAAATACGAAAACCCATCTTATCTGCAAGAAAACGCGCCGGTATGGAATGACATACATTCTGTTCCGCGATACATCAAGCGATATAATATTCGAGATATACATTATTGATTACAGTACCGTTTGGCAGATCGTGCTCGGCCTGGTTTATTTTAGACGAGGCGACACTTAAGAAAACATCTCTGGCGGGACCGCCTCGAGAATTACCATATCAAACGTACACCAGATCCCAGATACTACATGTTAGATGTTAGATAATTCCACGATCGATCACATCCAGATACATACAGGCGATATCCGCAAATCCCGCCATGTTCTGTTTCTCCGTTTTCGCGATAAAATTAATGTCGAAACCTTCAGGACCGGAGGTTGGAGGGGGGAGCCTCCAGCCCTGGAAAGGAAGAAGAGTTTTATCTACGGACTTGGCTGCGAGTCCATATATTCGGATGACAGACGAAGGCAGTAATTTAAAATAACGGTCCTACAAGCCATTAAGGGACTTTAAGTTCCTCGATGTCACCGTACAATAACCGGAATTAGCTTGCTTTTACGGTCTCTAACCCTGACGGAACTGATGCTTGGATACTGCGATATCGTAAATACATCCCACGTGTTCTCGAGTTTTAATATTTAATTAAGGCATTTGTGCAGGTAATGGTTCTGCTTCGCTCCGGGCCGTTTTCTGCATACTAAAATGCAAATTATTACCGGAGGTATTCAATTTTCGGTATTACAGCAAAGCTTTAAAATTAATAAGTGTTAAACTCGACAGTTCATAAAAACTGTTAGCGTTAATATAATCATAGGCGTAGCTAAAAGAAGGCACTCAATACATTAAATTACTTATGTGGTAGATACAGAAAAGTGAACATATCGAATTTAGAATAACTTGAAAATTTGGATTGGTCGCTCTGCTTGCGATCAATCCATTTTCAGACCTTTTGGGACTCAAAATGTTTACATTATGCTTAGCCTAAGAGTTAAAACACTTCTTAGAATAATTTTAGAAGCTTTATTAGATATAGAAATCGCGAGTTTCGTGGACATTGATTTTTTTTATGTTCATATTTAGGAAATCGTTAAATTTGTGATTTTTACAGTCTAATTTTCTTGACATTCTATCTTCAGGTCGGAAATTCACATGTTATTTAGCCATAAGGACGAACAACGATTGATCTTCTACAATAATGAAAATAGATCATTCAAACTTATACATATTACACATTGAAGCTTTGCGAATAAATTGACACTACTCGTTTTAAAAAAAAATGTTCTTAAATTATATCTTAAAACCTTTAGTAAATTAAGTTAGCTAAATATTACTCATTGATCCATTTGTGATCAGATTGTAATTATAGTAAAATACAACTAAGTGTTTTGCAAATAATAATAAAAAAAAAGAAAAAAATTATATATAAATCAAATAATGGAACACTCTTAAATGATCACATAACTCCGTGCAATACTTTCATAGAAAACATTATTTCTTCTTCATATTGTTTTAATTTATTAAAGTAATTATTATAAACATGTCGTATTAAATAGATTAATACAAAATAAATGAAAAATAAAATTAATCGTTTCTTAGAGATCTCCATAGAGAGCAATGTATATTTTGATTATGCTTTTAATAAATAGGGGCAGCATCGTGCTGTTTAAGTAGCTTCTTAAAATTATACTGTAATTTCCAAAACCATGTGAAAAGAAATTAGGTTTGATATGTAGAATTCGTGTACGGCATTTGTCGCGACAGACCCGTGTCGCGGGTCTACTCAGCCTACTCAGCTTGAAGTGTCGAGTACCTAGCTTAGAGACCTCCGAAAATCATGGATGATATATGATTTTGAATATTAACACTTATGTAGTTGGGGACCTCGGTGGCCGAGTGGATAGAGACCCTGCCCACAGAGGTCGCGGGTTCGAATCCCGTCCGGTGGAATAATTTATGAATAATAAATAATTCCATCCGGGTCCATGGATGTAGTATGAATGAGTTTGTGTTGTTTCAGGAGTAAATGGTTATTTATCGAAATTAGAATTGGTTAAAATACATTAAAAATGTTAAATATATAAATAGATTGATGGCTAATGGTCTAGATACCAAGGCCAAACAAACAAAAAAAAACTTATGTAGTTGCAAATAACATAAATATATATTTTCTGGCCTTTTCTAAACTCGAAATTTTACGCCACGCGTAAAAAACACTGATTTCAAGTGAGATTCAACTATACATAAATTTCACAGTATTTTAGTATTTTATACGCGTGGCGCATGAAGTAAAATTTCGAGTTTAGAAAAGCCCAGAAAATTTGTCTCGAGTCGCTGCGCGACTCTCGACAAATTTTCACGGGGCTTTTCTAAACTCGAAATTTTACTTCATGCTTAGTCTGAGAGTGGAAAACACTCGTTTATAGCTTCAAATTGAACTCTTTTAAAAACACAACGAATATCTAAAGATTTAAAGAAAATATGCTGAATTTGGAATAAGTACGAGTGCAATTTGAAACTTGAAACGAGTGTTTTCCACTCCCAGACTAAGCATGAAGTAAAATTTCGAGTTTAGAAAAGCCCTGTGAAAATTTGACGAAGGTCGCGCAGCGACCCGAGACAAATTTTTTGGGCTTTTTTAAACTCGAAATTTTACTTCATGCGCCACGTGTAAAAAACACTGATTTCAAGTAAGGTTCAAACATACATACATTTCACAGTATTTTAGTGTTTTATATGCGTCGCGCATGAAGTAAAATTTCGAGTTTAGAAAAGCCCAGAAAATTTACTTCATGCTTAGTCTGGGAGTGGAGAACACTCGTTTAAAGCTTCAAATTGAACTCTTTCAGAAACACAACGAATATCTAAAGATTTAAAGAAAATAAGCTGAATTTGGAATACGTATAAATTTTTAGATATACGTTGTTTTTTTAAAGGAGTTCAATTTGAAGTTATAAACGAGTTTTTTCCACTCCCAGACTAAGCATGAAGTAAAATTTCGAGTTTAGAAAAGCCCTGTGAAAATTTCTCGAGGGTTGCACAGCGACTCGAGACAAATTTTCGGGGCTTTTCTAAACTCGAAATTTTACTTCATGCGCCACGCGTATAAAACACTAAAATACTGTGAAATTTATGTATGTTTGAACCTTACTTGAAATCAGTGTTTTTTACACGTGGCGTGGCGCATTAAGTAAAATATCGAGTTTAGAAAAGCCCCGAAAATTTGTCTCGGATCGCTGCGCAACCCTCGACAAATTTTTACGGGGCTTTTCTAAACTTGAAATTTAACTTCATGCTTAGTCTGGGAGTGAAGAACACTCGTTTAAAGCTTCAAATTGCACTCTTCTAGAAAAAAAACAACGTATATCAAAAAATTTAAACGTATTCCAAATTCAGATAATTTTTTTTAAATCTTTAGATATTCGTTGTGTTTTTAAAAGAGTGCAATTTGAAGCTTTCAACGAGTGTTTTCCACTCCCAGACTAAGCATGAAGTAAAATTGCGAGTTTAGAAAAGCCCCGTGAAAATTTGTCGAGGGTCGCGCAGCGACCCGAGACATATTTTCTGGGCTTTTCTTCATCCGCCACGCGTATAAAGCACTGATTTTAAGTGAGGTTCAAATATACATAAATTTTACAGTATTTTATTGTTTTATACGCGTGGCGCATGAAGTAAAATTTCGAGTTTAGAAAACCCCAGAAAATTTGTCTCGGGTCGCTGCGCGACCCTCGACAAATTTTCACGGGGCTTTTCTAAACTCGAAATTTCACTTCATGCTTAGTCTGAAAATGGAAAACACTCGTTTAAAGCTTCAAATTGAACTCTTTTAAAAACACAACTAATATCTAAAGATTTAAAGAAAATAACCTGAATTTGGAATACGTATAAGTTTTTAGATATACGTTGTTTTTTTAAACGAGTGCAATTTGAAGCTTTAAACGAGTGTTTTCCACTCCCAGGCTAAGCATGAAGTAAAATTTCGAGTTTAGAAAAGCCCTGTGAAAATTTGTCGAGGGTCGCGGAGCGACCCGAAACAAATTTTCTGGGCTTTTCTAAACTCGAAATTTTACTTCATGCGCCACGCGTATAAAACACTGATTTCAAGTGAGGTTCAAATATACATACATTTCACATTATTTTAGTGTTTTATAATTTATGGCGCATGAAGTAAAATTTCGACTTTAGAAAAGCCCAGAAAATTTGTCTCGGGGCGCTGCGCGACCTAGGCAAATTTTCACGGGGCTTTTCTAAACTCGAAATTTTACTTCATGCTTAGTCTGGGAGTGGAAAACACTTGTTTAAAGCTTCAAATTGAACTCTTTAAAAATACAACGAAAATCTAAATAATTAATGAAAATAATGTGAATTTAGAATACGTTTACTTTAAAGAAAAACTCTCTGTATATACTCATATGGAATATCAAACTAAAAATGCATCTGTTTCGTTATACAGTTGTATGTATTTCGATAGAAATTAAAAACATGAATATTCATCTAGTTTACTTGTGTCTTCTGTATCTCAATACCCATTTATTCATTCGCACAGCGCTATGTAATCAAACAAGCAACGCGCTCCGCACTCATCATTTTTATTATTCGTTGTGATTAAATTCGGCAAGCACTATAAACTAATACATAGTCAAATCTACTCTCTGCTATTTTGCGCCATCTCGTATCCCAGAAACGCACAAGCAGGAAAAATTGGCCCTGTTAATAAATTAATATCACCTATAGATAAAGAGTCTAAATTTTGTGATTACAATATACCAACTAAACTTATAATATACCGTATCCAATTATAAACCAGTAGTAATATAATTTGTAACTTAATACCCTAAGCTCATATAAAATCAAGACGAAGAAGGGGCAACCCCCACAAACACCCAAACTTGAAAATTTGCCTTCATCACACACACCAAACAAGACCGTTAGAAGTAATTAATACAGAGAAAGGGCGAAGTGTATCTGTATGAATGCATTAGTTATAGTTGCATGCTCTCGCTAAGGATTTGATTAAAATTTAGGGGAGACACGGCTTCATTTAAAATCTCAATCAAGATAGAGCACCGAACCGGCCGTCCCCGTCGAGGGAATATAAATGAACTGCGGACGTAATAATATTCCGGAAATAATCTGTATAATTAATCAGTCGGATAAACAGATGCACCCCCGTGGATGAAGTGAGTAAAAACGTTTATCTGAGGGTTGCACACCCTGACATCACCGCCAACACTGATAATTAAGGCGTCACGTAGCCGGAGAATCCAACCCCCGCCCTTCGAGAAGGAGATAAAGTCGGTTGGAAACATAAACAGGACAAAGAAAGTTGAGGGGTGTTTAATTAGTCGCCGCGTAAGGTTTTCTCACTGAAATTGGAATTGTTTTGAATGACTAAAATATACGGTTAAAAATTTAGGTTTAATGAAACAAAAAATACGCTGTAGAAGATTCTTTTGATGACTGAATTTGATCTTAGCAAGATTTAAATTGTAAATCATATCAGGGGAAAACGACTTGATACAAGGACGTGTTCTTTTAAATAAGACTGAGATTAAAATGAGAATAATTCAAATAAGAATAATTCCAATTAAAAAATATTCGAATTCGAGAAAATAAGCTTGCGCTTCTTATAGTTTGCACACTTTAAACATAATACACAGGGTGTCCGTACTTCATGGAAATGCATGGGGATCTCGGTTATTTAAAAAGATAGAGAGTCGGTTGAATTAGGGCAAAGTTGCTAATTTCAGGGCCCACTAATAATCTGAAATCAAATTTGAAATATCTTGTTTTGTTTTCGAGATATTGGCAAAAAACTGAATTTTAAAAATTTCGTTTTTATTTTTTTATTTAAAAACTATTAAATCTAGAGATTTTAAACTTTGACATTATAAAGGCGCTTTTAAATGAGGAATTTAGTAGAATATTCTATTTTAAGATATCTTTAACATTTACCTGAAAACAATAGCCAACTTTTGTTTTTCTTATGGGCGCCATTTCGGATTTTTATATTTTTCGATAGATTATTGTTTTCTGAATTCTAATAAGACATTTTCGTAATTTTATATAATACATATAATTCAAATATTAAAATATTCGAATATTCAATTATGAATATTTTAATCACCAAATTATTCATTGAATTAAATATTCTAATATTCGAATATTTGAATATTCAAACATTTAAATATTTAAATATTTGAATAATAAAGTTTTCCAATATTCAAATACTTGAATAGTCGAATAATTGAATAATAAAATATCCTAAAGTTTTAAATATTTAAATATTCGAATATTCTCTTTAGTCAAAAGACATCATAAAAAAAAAAATATTTTTTACGTTGATCATTTTTTTGATGTACACTTCTGTGCAATAAAATTAAGTACACAAAATATGTTATAGTTTAAAACGGACGTGATGAGTTTCCTGGTTACAAAAATATGTAAATATGTCAGTTTCCTTAATGTCAAAATGCTGCGTCATTTAGACAACAATTCAAAAATTCGAATTCTAACTAAAATAGAAGATGGTTTTTCTATTTCGGGTTTGTTTTATTCATAGTTTTGGTTTTTTTAATAAAGCTAACACCTTTTCAAGTTATGGTGTTTCATCATTTATTGAAACTGCTGCTAGGCAATTAACACAGACCAGAATTATACAACTAAAATATTGTGAAAAATAGTTATAAGACTTGTGCTTAATTTTATTGCACAGAAGTGTACGATTCTCGTTGATATTAACGCGACTGTAAAAATTGGTTGAATGCACGAACATTGACGTTTGACGTCACATTAGACAGGTTCTTGTGAAGAGTGACAAACTTCTCGAAAATAGTAAACATTGTCAAGATATAGACAGGTAAATGGCTCTCAATATAGTCAGTATTTCATGTGTGTCGTTTTGCATAATTTAACTTGACAAAGTGACATCTGATTTGACACTTTTCGAGTTTTATAGAATTTGTGTGACAGTGATAGTTTTGGACAGTTTTTGACAAATATGATATTTTAACATGGAGATTTTTTTACGGTTACGTTATTTTAAACCGCTATGATACTATTGGCATATTTTGAAGGTTATAATTTTTGTTTGTCGATAATATGTAAATTTTATCTATTTATTTATTTATTCAGTCGACGTCCATATAAAAAATACATACAATTTTTTGACCATATGTTTTTTTACGAGTTTTAAATACAGGGTGACCCATATTAATTTATCCACTGGAATATCTCGACAAATATGCATCGTACAAAAAATGTTTCGAACAAAAGTTTAATGGTTTCGAGAGAGGCATCCGATCCTATGAAATTTTCTCCACTCCCGATTCCTGGGGGGTGAGGGTGGAAGAAAATTAGATTTTCTTCTAAGATTTCAAAGTAAATAGGAACTCCTATTTTTATTTCAGATTCGGATTCTACACCAAAAATGATGTAGGTTTTATCCAAAGAAAACATTAAATTCTTGATAGATGGCGCAAAATGAAAACGTTCCCCATAAACCTAAAAACCGACCTTTACGCGGACTTATATAAAAAAGACTATGTAAAGTTTACTTCCAGGGTTTTTAACTCCTGACAGACGGCGGTAGAATCGCCAAAATCAGATTTTTTTTCAAAATAGCCCATACGATTCTATTTTTAGTAAAAAAAATATTTGTTTAATGCTACCAAAAAAATCCTTATTTTTTTCTATGGCGTGTATGCAGTTTTGTATTTTTTTAGGTAGACGGGAAGTATTTTTATTTGAGCGACAAAGTTGAAAACATTTTATCATTTTTATCATTTTACCAGTAGCGGACATTATATTGTACAAATTAACTTCAATAAGTCATTAGAATAATGAATTTCATAGTCCTGTATTATTTTAATTTGGGGTTGGTACCTCTATTGACCACAGCAGATTTCTTTAGGTTTATCGGGAACGTTTTTATTTTTGCGACTACAGAGCCATCTATCATGAATTAAAAAAAAATCGGATAAAACCTATATCATTTTTGGTGTAGAATGCAAATCTTCAATAAAAAATAGGGGTTGACAAATTTTCATAGGGTCCGATGGCCCCTTCGAAATCATTAAACTTTTGTTCAAAACATTTTTTTGTACGATGCATATTTTTCGAGATGTTCCATTATGACTTAAAACTACTGAAAAACTCGTCAAAAGATATTATAAAAAAATATATTTTGTAAAGTGATATTTTTCTACAGTTTCTGGCAAATTTTGACAGTTTGTTTATTTACAGGAGTTACACTTGTTGTGACACCATGAGTATTTCAAATTATATCAATAATGTCAAATACTGATAATAATAATTTGAAAATAAAAACAATCCTACAGAAAAAGAGTTTCGATATCCATGAATTGACAGTTTTTTTTTTCTACTTGAAGTTTCCTTGCTCACATAAATTGTCGTTTTTATCAGAAATTGACATTTTCGACATAATGAGTCGTATACATTCACAATTTTAACATAATTGTAATTTTTATAGAAAACAACATATTTGACGCAAATCGTTATAATTATTGATAATTGTAATTTTTTACATAAATTAATATTTATGTACTCTATTATTGACATTGTTAAAAATTCTAAATTTTTGACACAGAGAAAAAATATTTTCTAATATCATGCGATCATTTAAAACATGATTTAGCGTAAGCTTTGAATTTTAAAACAGGTTGGCACTACTGACTGTTATAACATAACCTCAAATTTATTCTAGCATTTCGGGCAACCGCACGAAAAAAAATGCCTCCTACTCTAAATCATAATTTAAACGATCGCACGGTATATTTTCATAATTAAAACAACTTATGTTAATAATGTAATTCTCTGAATGTAACAGAATATCATTTTCAACAAATGGATTGGCATTTTTGACAGTATTTTATTACTAATGACTGATTTCGGGTCATTGTGATATTTTTAGATATATTTATACTATTATAATTTTGCTGACATTATGTTTTTTGTGATAGTAGTTTTACAGGGTGTTCAAAAAGTTCCGGACGGTCAAATATCTCGAGAAATACACATCTAATGAAAAAATAAAAACGCACACATTTAATGTTTAAAAAAAACCTATCTTATGACACCAAACACGACCCCCAACTCTAGAGGGTGGGGCGGGGGGCAACTTTGAAATCTTAAATGGAAATCTCCATTTTTTTTTGTAGATTCGGATAGTACGGCTAAAACCAAGTAGGTTTTGTATGAAACTTTTTCTCTGATCCCCTTTAATCGGAAAAATAATGTTTGTCATGATTCTGGAAGAAAAATATGAAAACGATATTTCGAATAATAGGTTCAAATTAAAAAAAAAAATAAGAATTCTCGCATCTACAAAAGTTTATTTTTACATTTTTACAACAAACATGGATTGTTAAATCAAGTGTTCAAATTGTTGGCCATTATTCTCTTGACAAGCCAGTCGGTGATAAAACACTGTGATTGTTGGCCATTAATCTCTTGACAATAAGCCAATCGATGATAAAACACTGTGATTCGTCTTATTTCCGGAACAATTTGATTTCAAAGTATAGCTTCGTACGTTTCAGCATTAAGATTACCATTACTAAAAAATGGCCCTATCACTTGGTCGTTCAGTATTCCTGCAAAGCGTTTAATTTCTATGGATACAGGGTGTCTATGCTAAACCGTTCGTTAAAAGTTTATGGGGTTGCCGTTGCACTAAAAACTTGAAAAAAATCCTTGTCATACGGTTGAATCAGTTCTCCTCATGTGAAATATTTTTAACTTTATATCGCTTCCGGTTCCACCGGAAGTAGCACAAAATTTATTATTTTAAATAGAACACCCTATATATTAGTAACTTTTTGGGTTCCTCGTTTAAATTGCAGCATATTTTATTTGAACATATGTACACTTATCTCTTATAGTTTTCAAGCAAAAATATATTTCTCAAATTTTGACCTCTAAAAGGCATCTTGAAATCTATCTGAAACTTGTCGTAAGAGTAAGATAAAAATATGATTTATATCTCTACTTGTACCTAGAGGATATCTCTATGAGTGTATTAATTGGATACTGTCAATTTTGACAATAAGTGTTCTTAAAATGTCAATATCGAAGTGCCCTCTTCAATATCTCGTAATTCAATTTTCTTAAATAGAATAACCCATTTTTTATCACGTGGTGCGATTGGGGGGAAACTTTCCTACAAAAAAGTATTATACAACTATACTCCTAAAGCAAGTAGTTTTCGAATTATTTCGAAGATTCGTTTTTCATCGCATTTATGCAGGGAATAATGCGCGCATAAGTCGCAACTGAATTTTAGTAGTCAAGTAGTAATGCTTTAGTTTTGTCGCGTATGTAATGCGAAATGTAAAATAATAAAAACAATTAGTACAAAGTTATACAGAAATCAACAAAATGAATAAATACACCCATCAAAAAATTATCAATTCATTCTTTATACATGACAACTGCGATAGACTTGTTACTCGAACATGTAGAATATTTAATGAAACTTATCCACATTTGTCGGCAATGAATAAAACAAGAATTAGAAGATTGGTATCAAATTTTGTTTAATTGGCAGTTGCCCTGTATAAAGAATAAATTGATAATTTGTTGATTTGTGTAATTACTTATTTTGTTGATTTCTGTAAAACTTTGTACTAATTCTTTTTATTATTTGACATTTCGCAATACAATCGCGACAAAACAAAAGCATACTACTGGCCTACTAAAACTCAATTGCGACTTATGCGCGCATTATACCCTGCATAAATGCGACGAAAAACGAATTTTCGAAATAATTCAAAAACTACTTGCTTTTTTTTACTTTTTTGTAGGAAATTTTCCCCCCAATCATACCAAGTGATAAAAAGTGGGTCATTCAATTAAAAAAAATTAATTACTAGATATTGAAGAGGGCACTTAGATATTGACATTTCAAAAACACTTATTGTGAAAATTGACAGTTTCCAATTAATGCACTCATAGAGGCATCCTCTAGGTACAAGTAGAGATATAAATCATATTTTTATCTTATTCTTAAGAGAAGTTACAGACAGATTTCAAGATGCCTTTTAGAGGTCAGAATTTTAGAAATATTTTTTTTGCTTGAAAACTATAAGAGATAAGTGTACATATGTTCGAATAAAATATGTTGCAATTTAAACGAGGAACCCAAAAAATTACTAATATATAGGGTTTTCCATTTAAAATAACAAATTTGGTGCTACTTCCGGTAGAACCGGAAGTGATATAAAGTTGAAAATATTTCACATGAGGAGAACTGATTCAACCATATGACAAGGATTTTTTTCTAATTTTTAGTACAACGGCAACCCCATAAACTTTTAACGAACGGTTTAGCGTAGACACCCTGTATTGCGTTTTGCTGTCTTAATAAAACAAATAATCAGATCATTCGAACAATTTCGAGATATTTAATTATTTTTATAATTAAAACAATCGACTACTTCTATTTGAATTATACTATTACTAGCATAGACCCTGGGTCTCCAAACTATTTTCTTCGTGGGCCACAAATACAATTCTACATAATAAAGTCGGCCAAGATCCGATTAATTTTATAAAATTATGAAAAATTTAAGGAACAATTGTTACAATATTTCAAAATATGACATTTACAAAAAAATTACAAACAATCGCGGGCCGGATTCATGCAAGTCGCGGGCCGGATTTGGCCCGCGGGCCGTAGTTTGGAGACCACTGGCATAGACGAAAGATAAGGAAAAATCGACTTATATATGAATGAAATAATCAATTTATGTATCTGATTGATTATTTCATCGATATATAAGTCGATCTTTCGTCTATGCTAGTAATAGTATAATTCAAATAGAAGTAGTCGATTGTTTTAATTATAAAAATGATTAAATATCTCGAAATTGTTCAAATGGTCTGATTATTTGTTTTATTAAGATAGCAAAACGCAATAGAAGTAGTCGATTGTTATAATTATAAAAATAATCAAAAATCTCGAAATTGTTCGAATGGTCTGATTATTTGTTTTATTAAGATAGCAAAACGCAATAGAAGTAGTCGATTGTTATAATTATAAAAATAATCAAATATCTCGAAATTGTTCGATTGATCTGATTATTTGTTCCATTAACTAAAAATTACAGCCTACATTATTAAATTAAATGTGAATTTTATTTTGAATTTTACATGACATATTTATAACTTCGCAACTTCTTCGGCCATTATCAAGGAGATATCTCAAATTTAGGTTGAACTTCAAGTTTACATACTACAGGCCAAATACACTTGTAAATAAAACAGTTTTTACTTTGTTTAACCACTGTATTTTGCACTTAATTTGTGATTATAGTTTCGACTATCTAGTAGTCATTATCAAACTAAAAATACAGTGGTTAAACAAAGTAAAAAGTGTTGTATTTGCAAGTGAATTTAAAATGTACCACAAAGTGAGCACCTACGACACAAAACAGTTACAAGCCAAATATTTTTAATATAATAACACCTACTTTAGTACTCATAATAAAAGAAAATAGCTACTTTTCTGTGGATAAAAAAGCACAAATAAATCCTCCAAATACGAGTACACATTATTTTTGCAATATATCTCCAGTACAATGTTGATTTATAATGGAATATTCCTTATTAGTGCAAATATATAAATCTTGATGCGATGTTGATTTAGAGATGATAAATGTTTGTGTATGTTATTAACTGAAAGTACGTATAGCGTGTAGCGTGCGCTGCACACGCTAAACCCACATCCGAGTGCCATCATAATAGGCCATGGAACGCTGGATCGTGTACATATTTCGTCTGGTGAATTGATCACTTAATCTCCCCCAAGGATTAAATCGATATTTATGTAAGGGCTGAGGCCGGATTACTCCCAATATAAATTAACCTAATTTCTAAACCATCGATTCTCGCTACTTGACGGTGAAATGTAAGGCTGCACTGAATATTTTATAACTGGATAATCTTATAATGGATATAAAATACAATGTTTACTTAAAAAATGTAAAAGAAGTTAAAAATTAATTTACAAATATTCAACAAGGTCAAAAGGGCATTTATAATCTCCTGTTTACAAATAATAGATGCCATTAGATTTCGTGTATGACAAGAGACAGAAAACTTTATAATATGTCTGCTTTGGTTTTTAGATGGAACATGAGAAAACGTATGTTCCGGTATGCAGCTTTAAAATTTTAAGGTTAAACGTCACATTTTGACAATGTTTACGTAAAACTAAATCTGCCAAAACTCAGCCATAAATCATTTTAATTATTGTGCACAATCGTTTTAAATGTGAGTTTAAGTAGTATAATTCCAATGCCCACATCTACTAAATAGTTCGGGTATTTACAGAAATAAATAACGCATTTATGTTGATTTTGTGTAAGCTCAGACGAAAATGTAAGTTGAATCGAATAAGCATTTAGTAGATTTGGCAAATAGTCATCGGATTAATCTGTAAATACAGGCAATTTTTCTTTTAAGTATACATACAGGGAATTTTTTATTAGGTATACAGCATACGCTTTTTTTTAAAGAGTTCACATTGAAGATTTAAATGAGTGTTTTCCACTCCCAGACTAAACATGAAGTAAAATTTTCAGGCTTTTCTAAACTCGAAATTTTACTTCATGCGCCACGAGTATTAAACACTGAAAGCACCGAAATATTGTGAACGAGTAAACTTTGCTTGAAACCAGTGTCTTATAGGCGTGGCGCATGAAGTAAAATTTCGAGTTTAGAAAAGCCTGAAAATTTGGTTTGGCCGCTCCGCGCTTCGCGCTACGCGACCAAACCAAATTTTCAGGCTTTTCTAAACTCGAAATTTTACTTCATGCTTAACCTGGGAGTGGAAAACCCTCGTTTAAATTTCAAATTGACCTTTATTAAGAAATCAACGAATATTTAAAAATCTACAACACGCAATTGAGATATGTATACTCAAAAGAAAAAATTGCAATATTTGGATCAACATCGATTATTTTATAAATTGATTGGGTGAGTTACATGAAGATTAAATTTAAATGGTAAATAAAGCACTAATAACCTTAACACACTTAAGTTTATTTGAATTACCAAATGTACATTTCGCACACAAAGTGACCATTATCAATTGATTAATACTCAAAGTAATCCATTGATAATGGTCACTTTGTGTCCGAAATTTACATTTGGTAATTCAAATAAACTTAAGAGTGATGAAAGGTTGTTAGTGCTTAATTTATCAATCGATTATTATAGTATAATGAACATTACTATAAAAATTGCAGAGAAAGTAATATTAACCAGACTGCAAAACCATCTACAACTTAATAAAATCATACATCCAAATCAATATGCCTATCAAATTAAAACCGGAACCACAACGGTATGCCTAGACATAATATATAATACCCAGATTGAACTCGACCAACGCAATTATGTTCTCATTATTTTTATAGACTTAAAAAAGGCCTTTGATACAATTTCCACCTCACTACTGATAACCAAATTGGAACAACTAGGAATTAGAGAAAATGAACTACTAATATTTGATAGCTATTTAAAACAAAGAAAACAGCAAACTAAAATAAACAAATCACTCAGTAATCCATTAACTCCAGAATACGGGATGCCACAGGGTGGAGTACTACCCCCCACATTATATATCACATATATAAATGAAATTTTTGAATTGAAACTCAGTGGAAAATTATATATCTATGCCGATGACACGTGTATATTGTATAGCGGACAAAATTTATCTCAATTAGAAAACCTAGCCAATAATGATTTAAAAATACTAACAAAGTGGTTCTCAGAAAATCACTTAACCATAAATGAAAATAAGACGACATATATGCTTATAGCACAGAAAAATAAAAGCATTAAAGACTTAAACATTAAAATCGATAACACTAACTTATTAAAAACAAACGAAATGAAATACCTACATCTAATATAAATTATCTGTGTAGCATATGGGGCGGAACAAGTGAACAAAATATTAATACTTTACAGAGACAGCAGAATAAAATTTTAAAAATAGTTTATAACCTTAACAGATTTACCCCCACGAATGATTTATATAAATTAATCCCAGAACTAACAATAAAAAATAAAATCAACTTTGAACGATGCTTAGTAATACATAAAATAATGCATAGTACTAATTCACATATTCAACTCAAAAAATTCAAACAAATTCACGACCATAACACGCGTAGGCGTAGTAATTTACTAATCCAAATGAACACAACTGATGTCTTGAAAAATAGTATTTTTGTATCAGGCGTGAAATGCTACAATAATTTACCGGTATCAGTCAGGAAAATTACGGACATTAATAAATTTAAAATTAGTTTAAAACAACATTTTATGCAACGTCAATAATTGATTAATTTAAAAGTTAGTAACCTCCAATAACTATTGAAATTCTCCAGTACCAGAATTGATTTATATAATCAATTTCTGTTAGAGATCAATTTCTATATCAAATTGGTGAATAACCAAACAATTAAAATAGAAAAAAAAATATATATTCTACTTAAATATTTTTCATTAAGTTACGTGAATGGTTTTCTAATAATTATTGTAGTAATCTCTTTCTTCACTGATTAGTTTTATTGAAGAAAGAGATTACTTCAATAATTATTATTGTACTTGTTTATGTTTATATCAAATTGAATCTAATTTATGCATTTGAATCTGGCCAAATAGCAATCTGAAATGTGTGGATCTAATCTTGCAGGAATTCGGTGCGAGAGCGGCGCGGCAGGAGAAGATGGAGGGCGGTGGAGCAGTTAAAATTTCAATATAGCGAAGCATAAACATGTCTACGGAAGGACGGACGTGCACTGGGTCCAGGACGACGAATCGCACACTATTTGATTGGATCTCTCTCTCTGTGTGTGCAACCCTCCGATTGCATCTCCCGGATTCATGCATTTTTATTGCCGGGCAGAATCTCATACTCATTTATTTTCATACACCCACGAACACAATAAAACCGCATCGAATTAAAACGATGTCATTCTAGTAGACTGCAGATGCAGTTATACGTGATAGGAATTGTATATTAGAGTCTACGAGAAATAATTTGTATTTATAAAACAATAATAAGTGTATTAAGTAAGAATAGAAAATTGTTTTGTCTTTTGAGTATACCTATAATATGTAACAAACTGCTCTAAACGCTCGAATTTTGAAATACTTGGTCGGACATAAACATTTATAAAATGTATTAATGGAAGATCAAATATAAGCAGTATGTTTTGAACTTCACAATAATTTAGCGTGGCGCTTAAAGTTAAATTTCGAGTTTGAAATAGCCGTTACGAAGCGTGGACACATTTACTAAATACTTCAAATTTAACGGGATTCGTTGTAACATGAGCTGTTTGGTAAGTTGCACCACCCAAAGGTAACGGACGAGCGCATATTCTCGGCAGGGTTGTTAAAAAATCGTTTTCTTTTCCATTTTAATTAAAACAAACAGTTTTTTTACAAAACGTGTTTTTTTCATTGAAACAGCGTTTAAAACATAAACAATTAAAAACATGATTAAAACGTGTTTAAAACATGTTTAAAGGAGTGTTTTCTTTCAAGTATACATATGCATACACTGTAAATTTTACGACATTCGTGTTGTTTTTTTATAAGATTTCAATTTCAATTTTTAAACGAGGGTTGTCCACTCCCAGACTAAGCATGAAGTAAAATTTCGAGTTTAGAAAAGCCTAAAAATTTGGATTGGCCGCGTAGCGAAGCGAAGCGGCCAATCCAAATTAGGCTTTTCTAAACTCGAAATTTTACTTCATGCGCCACGCTTAAAAACACTGATTTACAGTGGATTTTTAAAAACACACACATACAGCAACGAATATAGGCAACCTAATATACGTTAGAGTTTTTTGGATGCCTATAATCACTGTTTTAAACAACTTGTTCAGCGCAGAATTTGACTGACGTTTTATTCACATCTACATATTGGATTGCTAAAGCCGCATATTTTAAACTTAACGATATTTCAGTGTTATATACGTGTGGCGCATGAAGTAAAATTTCGAGTTTAGAAAAGCCTAATTTGGATTGGCCGCTCCGCTTCGCTACGCGGCCAATCCAAATTTTCAGGCTTTTATAAACTCGAAATTTTACTTCATGCTTAGTCTGGGAGATCTTATAAAAAAAAAACAACGAATGTCGTAAAATTTACAGTGTATGCATATGTATACCTGAAAGAAAAACTCCCTGTATTTAAAAATCACATTTATGCACACACAGTTGTGATATTTTATTGTATAAGATTTCAATTTGAATTTTTAAACGAGGGTTGTCCACTCCCAGACTGAGCATGAAGTAAAATTTCGAGTTTAGAAAAGCCTAAAAATTTAGATTGCCCGCGTAGCGAAGCGGCCAATCCAAATTAGGCTTTTCTAAACTCGAAATTTTACTTTATGCGCCACGCTTAAAAACACTGATTCACAGTAAAGTTTTAAAAACACATACATACAGCAACGATTATTAGCAACCTAATATACGTTAGAGTTTTTGGGATGCCTATAATCACTGTTTTAAACAATTTGTTCAGCGCAGAATTTGACTCGCGTTTTATTCACATCTACATTTTAGATTGCTGAAGCCGTATATTTTAAACTTTACGATATTTAAGTGTTTTATACGCGTGGCGCATGAAGTAAAATTTCGAGTTTAGAAAAGCCTAATTTGGATTGGCCGCTCCGCTTCGCTACGCGGCCAATCCAAATTTTCAGGCTTTTCTAAACTCGAAATTTTACTTCATGCTTAGTCTGGGAGTGGACAACCCTCGTTTAAAAATTCAAATTGAAATCTTATAAAAAAACATGAATGTCGTAAAATTTACAGTGTTTGCATATGTATACCTGAAAGAAATATTCCCTGTATTTAAAAAACACATTTATGCACACACAGTTGTGATATTTTATTGTAATAAAATGTTGTGTTTAATAATGTAATTTGAAATATCATCAACAATTTAGCTAAAATTTAAAAACGTATACCAAAAATCTTAAGGAAGTAGTATAATACATAATTTAGCAAATTTAACATAATAAAACAACATTTTAAACAACTTTAACCTTTAAAACATGTTATAAACAAATTTGAGGTTTAAAACATGTTTAAAACAAAATCGTTTGAAACATGACGGCTGTTTTTAAACATGTTTAAAACACTGTTTTAAACATAACAACCCTAATTCTCGTAATAAGTTTATTAAATACTAATGCGTTGTTTCGCGCTATATTGATCTATCAAACATTAAAAGTGCGATTCTTTATGCAATTTACAAATTAGTCTTACAAAGACTATATCTACAGAAAGTGGATTCGCAACAAACACAAGGAATACTGGGTAAACAGACCAGGCCTTAACCACAATAAGGCCATAATAAATGGACCTAACTCTAACCAAGCTGCAGAACTACTAACACTAAGTAGGGCACAGCTTAAAACAACCATAGGGCTACTAACAGGCCACATTACTGTTAAAGAGCACCTAAGGAAAATAGGTCTATACAACGGCGGCACCAGTTGTCGGCTCTGCGATATGGCACCGGAAACAACAATGCACATTCTGTGTAGCTGCAATGCGCTGGAAAACAAAAGACAGCTCATATTTGGAAACAGTCAAATATTACCAAATGATTTCCACACGCAACCCCTGAAGGACCTGCACAAGCTAGTGCAGGGTTGTTACCGGCGTTTTACCGGAAACGCCGCAACTATGATTATTTCGGCGATTTAAATATTTTTATTCTTTCTCGCGATAACAACGGACCCCACATTGTTTTTAATCACCTTATTTTCACCTTCATAATCATTTAGTATCAAATGAATTAAGTTCGCTTACATATACGGAGTGTTCGGGTTTTTGTAAATATTATTTGTAAATATAGGATTAGTTTATTTTCATATTTTTATTAGGGTTTAGATTTTAGATTTATGACCTTACGCGGCACAAATCCCTTTTGGATCATAAAACGCAAAATTCCAAGCAGCGGCCCTAATCCGGGGAAATTTCACAATTAGGGCATTTCGTGATCACAACAAAAGCACAACAGATTTGCTCCCGAAATGCTCACAGCTAGGCACCGCCCTCCGGATTACGAAAGAGGCTGCATTTACAACCTAGCTGCTTGGAATTCGGATTAAGGGAAAATACCGAATATTTATTCATGTTTATTTTTCTTTTCTATTCGCGGATTGTTTTATTGATAGCTAAATCAATCGCGTCAGACATAGTAGATACGTAAATTATTGTACATATTTTATAACGGCCGATCATTTCACTTATGTAAACATACGATAATTTCTAAACTCACTAATAACAGAAATATGAAAACTTGCACACTTCAAAGTGACAACAACCATAAGATTTAGAACCAGGATATATATGGATATATGTATGTATATATATAATAATAATAATTAGCAGCATTAATTTAATATATAAAAGCTATGATTATTAAACAAATCATTAGCAATTCGGATGCCGATTGCATCATCCGTTTACGCCAAGGCGCGTAATGATCAAGCGCAACTCACTTGCGCACGGCACCCCTAACCGCTGAGCCAATCAGAGGCAGGAGCCTTAACCACCTCCAGCTCTCACATTCCTCCATGCGAGAATTACGGGAAGGGAGAAGGTGGTTAACAAAACTGTTGGTTCACGGGGGTGAAGAACAATCGTCTCGAGTCTGGTGAATAGTGCGGTAACCAGTAAGTAGTGTTGTATAAATCCTTTTTGTTTACGAAGTGGTCGAACCGTTAAGAAGTAGTCGCGTCGCGTAAGGTGTAGTTTTATTTAATTGTATATATATATTTCTCTGATTGTAAATTCGTTATTTTTATTTGTTTATTTGTAATAAACAACCTTTGTTAATGTTTTCGGAAACCTTAATCTTTCATTTAACGAACCTTTTGCATTTACCTGAAAATACGAAATATATATATATACAGTGAGTTGTTCCTGTAAATGCTGTTCCAGGACCTGATGTTTAGGGTGAGTTATTTATTATTATATTTTTCTCTTTCATTATATTTAAAGTAACTGTGTGGTACCTCTGCCTACGAGCTGCTAGGTAATCGAGGGTGATCCGATTTTGAGTATAAGGCCAATAACTTATTGAATATTATTTCTTTCAAAATCGGGGTGATTGTTTCCCAAGAGCCGACACCTTAATTTTCCCCCTTTGATAAATGGCGCCCAACGTTTAATTTTTATTTCAACTATTTATCCGTGATAAATGAGATCCATCGTACATTATTTTCTTTGATTATCTAACTGTGATAAATGTAACCAACGATAATTAATTCATTTGTACTAATTATTCAATAGGTAAATTTCACATAACGTATATTAACCTTGTTCAATTTGGTTTATACATTTATCCCATTAGTGTCATTACTTATTAAATTTAATTTAATTTTTGTACTACAATTTTCTCATTTATCATTATTTAGTTCATTGCTCACGGCCCTGAATAAAATTTGTATATTTATTACTTACAAAATTGTACTATTTGTTTTAATTAATGTGAACGATTACTTTTAAAGTTGATACATTTTTGGAACTGCTTTTCCATTTAACTTAATATTCTTTTTAATCTCAATAATAAAATTCCTTACATTATTAATGTTATAATTGTTATTGTTGGTACACCAACACAAATTTTTATATTTATTCAAACAACTTTATTAAAACTGTTGGTAATATAAATTTTATCAATTTTGGAATTATAATCGTTATACATTTAAACGTACAATTTTAGTTTCTAAAATATATTTTTTTTTAATTTTTTTTTTTCGTTTTTCTCAAAGTAGTAAATATCACAACATTGGCCAAACATCCTTAATTCTCGTTGTTAAACTAATTAAAAGTTTCTTGCAGGAAGTGAAGTGTATATTTAAATGTTTATTTATATTTAATTATTCGAAGTAAACAACGAGAATTCATACACCCACAGTTACTAGATAGGTTTTACAGATTTATCACATTACGTACGTACGGTTTCATAGTGTTACGAGTTTATATATAAGTTCAATTAACTTAATTATATTTGCAAACAAATAAATAACTCAATGCACAGAGTACCCGAAATTCATTTTGTTTAAAAATTATTTGAAAACTCGACGGGGCCGAGTTATACATATTTATTTAAAGCTTTTGCTTATAATTTAATACAAAAACTCGTACATTAATGAACACGTACAATCTTCGCTCAAAAATGTCTGCGACTATGGAGGAGATTCTAAGCGACCACGACACCGTATTCGACAATACCATATCCGACAACACTACATCCGAATACGCCGCGTCAAACGGCACAGTAATGAACGCCGGAAACAGCCGTCAAGAGAGCCGCCCATCCTCAAGCGTTTCCAATGCACTAGAATTGTCATATGAAGCAATTAACAAAAGAATTGAAGAAACCGAGCGGGCTCATCAGGCTCAAATGGCGCGATTAGCCGCCGAAAAGGAGGAAATTCTGCGCCAACAGAGAGCGGAAGAAGAGCGTCCGCCCCCGTCGTGGAAAGACTTCGAAGAATTGCGGAACTATTTCTTGAAAAGAGAAGAAAAGTTCACTAAGGAGGCGAAAGAAAATCGAGACCAGATAAACTTCCTCCAGGAGGAGCTGACAGAGCTTGAAGAACGCGTTCCATCACGCCTTTCAAACGCGAGTTCCGAAAACCTCCGTCGAAACCGCTTACCGACGCCACCGCGTAATCCTATTCAAGTCGAAGCCGACATCCACATAGCACCAGGACAAAGCAAGAATTCATATCCTCCTCAAACCGCGACTTTCTCCGACCCCACCACAACGAATTTATGGCCCAAACAGGTGCTTGAATTGCTTCGCGAATCAAACACCCACGCTGAAGAAGACAAGATTATGTTTAATGGCCGCAACCCCAGAAAATTCATTTCCCAGATGGAAATGGAGTTTAAAGGGCTTAACCTTAGAGATGAGGTGAAACACAGGAGAACTTTAGCAAAGATGGATACAGACGACAGGAAGAAATACGGAGAATACTTCACGGACGATGTCTCTTGGGACGAAGCGAAATCGTTATTTATTGACTCCATTGATCCAGTCTCAGCGGCGCTGGATGAAACTAAGGAAGTATTAATGAAGCCCCAAGGAAACACTTCACCGGGATTATTCGCCCTACGAAAACGAATCTTGTTCGACCGACATTTATCTTTCTGGGATGAAGAAATGAAGACCACCGTCATGTGGGAATTAGCATCGGATTCGTTGAAACAAGCGATGATTTTTATGCCAGCAAGCGTATCGGAATTTGTTGCTAAAGCTGCGAAACTTTCATCGAAAAAAAAGAACACACATGTCAAACAAAGTAGGAAAACCGATCCGCCCCCGGCAAAAACCCAAGCCCCAATAAACCACAATGCGAACCAACAGAAGGAGAACTACACCAATTCGTCAAAAAGCCGCTATTATAACCACTATAATAAACGACCGCGCTCACCAAGATTGTATCGTCAGAATTATGAAAAAAAGCAATCCAATCCAAAATCAACCAGCCCAAACAGAGTGCCAAATGTCGAAGTACAGCCTCCGAGAGCAGCATCACCACAGAAAACCGCTGCCTCCACGTCGAACCGCCCCCGCAAGCCACCCCTCTGCCGAATTTGCAAGAACGGATATCATTGGCATAACGTTTGCCCAAGCAGGTCGGGAAACTACCAGGAGCGGCAGGATCAGAGATAAACACTGTACAACCCTCCCCTGCCGCCTCCGTACGCCGACAACGAAACGCTTCACTGACAAGATATACGCCCTATGACACAAATTCACGAAAAACTGCGACACGCATCCGGCACCTCCACCAGAACATAAATACACATTCGTGGAAAACTAACAGGTACGCCCGGCACATCCACCAGAATTTCGGCACAAACCCGAACAGCGAAAACGATACGAATCTCGACCAAACTGGCAACCGAGTCGAGCAACACCAGCAGAAAAATGCAAACTTATCGCGCGATATAAATCAGGAGGCCGGTCCATCATCATTAATAGCGCAGTGCCCATCAATTTCGAATAATACGTGCCCGCGAGATAACATACGCGAAATAGACAGTGATATAGACACTCAACCCTTATGTGCTTTTTCGTCAAATGTTACTAAACTCGTGTTATTGCCATTAATTATGCAAGATCGAACAATATCTTGCCTGCTTGACTTGGGAGCATGCCAAAATTATATTCAACCGGGAATCGCAAAATGTGTACGCGAAATACACATGAAGGCAAATTTGGCTGGAAAGGATATCACCGCAGATGTGACAGGGATAGCATCTTTTAATTTCCAACTTGGCACGCAACATTTTTCCGAGGATTTCCTTGTGTTTCCTGATCTTCGATACGAAGCAATTCTGGGAATCGGATTTTTCCTCAAGCACCACGCTGTGATTGATTGCAGTAAAGCATGCATTCATCTCGGCACCGGATTACGCCAGACAATCCGGTGGACCGAACAGCAAGATAAAATGGAATGTGTTCAAGTACCGGAATTTGATTGCGACTTTACAGGAAAAGCAGAGCATGATTTCACAGAATTGATCGAAAGATTTGCGCGCATTTTCCAGCCCAAGGATCAATTCGCTCACCGCCCACGAACATCAGAGCACAAAATACAACTGACATCCAACAAACCAATCCGGATTCGACCGTACCGGGTAAATACACTGCGAAAACAAGAAATCGACCGACAAGTAGATGACCTCCTCGCACAAGGAATTATCGAGCTAAGCACAAGCCCATACGCGTCCCCCATTGTCTTAGTACAGAAAAAAAGATGGTAATAGCCGATTCTGTATGGATTACAGAAAAGTCAATGCGGTGAAAATATCGGAACCGACCCCTATGCCCGTGATACAGGAAACGCTAAGAGAT
The DNA here is from genome assembly GCA_932526585.2 of Philonthus cognatus. NCBI lineage: Eukaryota > Metazoa > Arthropoda > Insecta > Coleoptera > Staphylinidae > Philonthus > Philonthus cognatus. Next base: position 46,157,858 of record OW052247.1, on the reverse strand, counting down.
CTCGGAGATGCTAGTATCTTCTCTACGTTAGATTTAAAGAGCGGGTATTGGCAAATCCCAATGGAAGAAAACTCCAAACAATTTACAGCGTTTTCAACACCGGATGGAGGGCATTATCAATTCCGCGTAATGCCCTTCGGGCTCAAAAATGCTCCAGCAACATTTCAGCGCTTGATGTCCCAGGAAGTCCTCGCTGGAATGATACATGATTTCACAATGGTGTACCTGGATGATATAATTATATTTTCCAGGACACCAGACGAGCATATCAGACACCTCGCATTAGTGTTTGAGAGATTGGATCAATTTGACCTCCGCTTAAGCGTAGATAAATGCTCGTTTGGAAGAAGTTCGCTGGAGTATTTAGGACACATCGTCGATACGGACCTGACACGACCTTTGCAAAAACACCTGACGCAAATTAAAGATCATCCCATTCCGAAAACACGCCGCCAACTAAGAAAATATCTAGGTCTTTGCAACTGGGTCCGACAATACATTGTTAATTATGCTGATATTACCGCTCCATTAAACAATCTACTTGCCACAACACGCCCGTTTAAGTGGACACCCTCTGCAACAGCAGCTATGGAGATGCTGCGCGAACGCGTTCAACAACCACTTAAACTTCACCGGCCGTTACCCGATTTACCTTACACCGTGCAAACCGACGCGTCGATGATAGGAATTTCCGCCGTTCTGTTCCAGACGACCCCCGCCGGCGAAAAAAGAATAGTTTCGTTCGATTCACGTAAGTTAAACGATGCAGAGACGCGTTATCACATAAATGAACAGGAATGTCTCGCACTTGTGTTTGCCCTGCAAAAATATCGCCCACTCCTCGAAGGACAGCATTTCAGTGTCGTCACAGACAGCAAGGCACTAACATGGCTTGCGAAATTTAAGGACGTAAAATCAAAACTTACGAAGTGGGCGTTACAACTACAGAGTTTTGATTTCGAAATTATTCATTGCGCGGGAGAAGAAAATCAGCTTGCTGACCTTCTCAGCCGCGATCCGGAACATTTACCTGTAGACCCATTACCGGAATTAGAATCGTTTTTACCACCGCAGGTAAACGTGATAGAACAACCTATAGTTTTCTTTGTTCTAGAAGCGCAGACATTGGACGAAGAAATTCAAGATAAAATACAACTTCTTGCTGACCCGGACCACCCAGAATTCGCTAAATACAGCGAAACGATGGAAGTCATAGACGGACATCTCTTCCACCGCCCGATGTATGGCCGCGACCGAGCCATTTACGTTCCTGCTACAGCAGTTCCTCGAGTCTTACACGCGATGCACGATGAGGCTATTCACCCAGGACGTGACGAAACCTTACGCAGTATTCGAAATCGCTATTATTGGCCCACTCTGCCTAGTGATATTCGAAACTACGTAAAGAATTGCCTCATCTGCATTGCCACGAAGCGTGGTAAGAATCAAAAACGCGCACCAATGAGAGCGCGTATACCCTTCGCACCGTTTGACACCGTCGCCGTAGATTTAATGGGACCATATCCTGCTAGCACCGCGAAGAAAAGATTCATACTTGTGGTAACCGACCTTTTTACGAAATGGATTGAGGCCTTTGCGATTGGTCAAGCACGTTCCGGTAACATATTAAAATTACTAGAGGAACAAGTATTCCATAGGTTCGGTTACCCAAGAGTTATAATCAGCGACAATGGACCGCAGTTTACTGCAAATCGCTGGCGAGATCAACTGCAAAGTTGGGGAGTGGAAGCATACTACACTCCCGTGTATCACCCACAGGCAAATCCGACAGAACGAAGAAACCAGGAGCTGAAGAAATGTTTGAGGATTCGTATGCAAGGCCAGCCTGGAAATAAATGGGCTCGGTACATTCCAGAAATCCTGTACGAGCTGCGTTCAAGAAGTAATGCCGCAACAGGATTCACGCCTGCCGCCGCGCTGTTAGGCTATAACTTACCTCGCCCAGCAGAACGAGAAATCCCGCCCACCCAACCGCCACTCCAGGACGACGAGAGAGAAAGAAGATGGGAAAATATAAGAAACAGCCACCGGCGATATGTACAGCGATATGACGAACCAGATGAACAATCACAATTCACTATCGGACAGCAGGTTGTCATCCGAAACCATCCCATAAGCGACGCGAAAAATCCAGCCGGATTCGCGCCGAAGTGGTTAGGACCGTACACGGTCCGAGATCGATTCGCCGGACGCGTTTATCTCATCGAACGTGACGGCCACAACGTCAGAATACACGCGGACGACATACGGCCAGCGCCACAAGAACCTGTCCCACCAGCCCAGATTCAGGATGACATCTCTCTCCCCGGAGCCATCGCCCAAGATGCCACCGAAGAAGACGAAGTTGCCGAAGAAGCCGAGGAACGCGCCGAAGAAGAAGACGTGGCCGAGGAGGACATCGACGACCCAATTCCAGGGCCATCCACTGCAGCATGTGGTAGTTTCTAAAGTGATTAGTTTTCCAGCGACTTGAACGTTTTTCCCGGAAAATTAAAACACTTTTCCCGCAACGCAAGGCTCACTTGCGAATTCTTGCTAGTTTCCCAGGAAGTGAGAGGACATTTCTAAAGTGACAATGTAGATACTCATAGGATACTTAGTGTAAATAGTTTCATTCGTATCGACATCACACTTCCGACTTCACAGACTTTAAGAGTGTGTTAAGACTGTTTTACTACACCCTACCAGAAAAGAGTGAAACAAACTATTTTCCATTTACCGCCTCCAGAAACTATCGGAGAAGGGAAGCGACGCCGATCCCGCTTCCGTAGTGGAGAGAACATTTTCGTTTGGAAAAGAATCGAAGCAAAAGGTGCGAACGACCCGCGCCATAACACTAAATCCGCGGAATCCGCGGCTACACGACATATCCGGACACCACCACGACGCATCAGTACTGACAATGGGCAGTTATCCCATTGTGGCGCCCACACAATCAAACAGGAAACCAGGAACCATTAGGCAGAAAGCCGAAGAAATTAGCGCTATTCTTTTTCGCGCTACCCCGAATTTATCAAGCGAACCGAACACCAGTGTATGTACTTCTTCTTTCTAATATATATATTTTTTTGTCTTTCTTTTCAGATTTACTTCTTTTATGTATTGTTAACGAACTTAACTCATTTCACGGGGCCGAATTGTTACCGGCGTTTTACCGGAAACGCCGCAACTATGATTATTTCGGCGATTTAAATATTTTTATTCTTTCTCGCGATAACAACGGACCCCACATTGTTTTTAATCACCTTATTTTCACCTTCATAATCATTTAGTATCAAATGAATTAAGTTCGCTTACATATACGGAGTGTTCGGGTTTTTGTAAATATTATTTGTAAATATAGGATTAGTTTATTTTCATATTTTTATTAGGGTTTAGATTTTAGATTTATGACCTTACGCGGCACAAATCCCTTTTGGATCATAAAACGCAAAATTCCAAGCAGCGGCCCTAATCCGGGGAAATTTCACAATTAGGGCATTTCGTGATCACAACAAAAGCACAACAGATTTGCTCCCGAAATGCTCACAGCTAGGCACCGCCCTCCGGATTACGAAAGAGGCTGCATTTACAACCTAGCTGCTTGGAATTCGGATTAAGGGAAAATACCGAATATTTATTCATGTTTATTTTTCTTTTCTATTCGCGGATTGTTTTATTGATAGCTAAATCAATCGCGTCAGACATAGTAGATACGTAAATTATTGTACATATTTTATAACGGCCGATCATTTCACTTATGTAAACATACGATAATTTCTAAACTCACTAATAACAGAAATATGAAAACTTGCACACTTCAAAGTGACAACAACCATAAGATTTAGAACCAGGATATATATGGATATATGTATGTATATATATAATAATAATAATTAGCAGCATTAATTTAATATATAAAAGCTATGATTATTAAACAAATCATTAGCAATTCGGATGCCGATTGCATCATCCGTTTACGCCAAGGCGCGTAATGATCAAGCGCAACTCACTTGCGCACGGCACCCCTAACCGCTGAGCCAATCAGAGGCAGGAGCCTTAACCACCTCCAGCTCTCACATTCCTCCATGCGAGAATTACGGGAAGGGAGAAGGTGGTTAACAAAACTGTTGGTTCACGGGGGTGAAGAACAATCGTCTCGAGTCTGGTGAATAGTGCGGTAACCAGTAAGTAGTGTTGTATAAATCCTTTTTGTTTACGAAGTGGTCGAACCGTTAAGAAGTAGTCGCGTCGCGTAAGGTGTAGTTTTATTTAATTGTATATATATATTTCTCTGATTGTAAATTCGTTATTTTTATTTGTTTATTTGTAATAAACAACCTTTGTTAATGTTTTCGGAAACCTTAATCTTTCATTTAACGAACCTTTTGCATTTACCTGAAAATACGAAATATATATATACACAGTGAGTTGTTCCTGTAAATGCTGTTCCAGGACCTGATGTTTAGGGTGAGTTATTTATTATTATATTTTTCTCTTTCATTATATTTAAAGTAACTGTGTGGTACCTCTGCCTACGAGCTGCTAGGTAATCGAGGGTGATCCGATTTTGAGAACAAGGTCAATAATTCAATATAAATTTCTCAAAATCGGGGTGATTGTCTCCCAGAAGGCAACACCTTAATTTCCCCCTTTGATAGGGTATCGAGTTTAAAATAATTGCGTGAGTAAGACAATATGGGGTAGTACAATAAGCCACTTAGGCTGCAGTGAATCCGGATCCGCAAGGAAGATGGCCCCCACAGGAAGAAAAAAAAGACTACATCAAACACTTAAAACAACTACATCCCGAGCTAATACCCTAACGGATGAATTATTCCACAAGTGTTTGCTGTTACATTGTTGTATAATTCAATTAGTCTTTGTATGACTAATTTGTTGTAGATTGCGTAAAGAATCGCACTTTTAATTTTTGAAGTATTCTGCGACCAAGTATTGGTCATTTTATGTATCTATGTTGTGTGACAGTCACATTTTGCGTTTTAGCGCTTTTTAGTTTAAATTATACATTCGTGCTGTTGCGTACGCCAATGCCCTGGTTCGGGTTAATTCGGGAGGGGTACGTTTTTGCTTATTTTTCGAACGCCATTTTTACGTTGTGCTGTTGAAGGCGGAGGAGCGATTGTGCATCTGACTAGTTGTTAAAGTGCCTCAATGTTTTTATCGCGAGTTCTTCTTAGCCATCAAAACTAGTGGGGCCGCACAAGATCAAAGGTAGCGTGATTTTTTTATTCTCGTAATAACCCCCTAACTTGTGGTCGTATTCATTTTTTTGTAGGCCCCTTTTCGTCTTCCGATTACCGTAGCGTAACCGGCGTCAGTTCCGTTATTCTTCCGATTTGAGTTGAGGTGGTAGCTACCCAAATCCCACACTCAACCCAACATATTTTCATAATCCAGTACTGCGATTTCGTTTGAGTCGTTGCTGCATCCCACGCGTCAGGAATGGCGCGGATTCATTGATGAGATTCTGAGTAAGGTGCGCGAGCGCAGTAGAGAACGCGGACGGGGCTGCGCGCACCGGCGCACAATGTGCCAAATCCGAGCGCGAGCGCCAGGGGGGGATTTGGAGGAAAAAAATTAAATTAAAAATTTCGAGAAAAAAACATATCCACTCCATTGTAGATACATGAAACCCTTATAATCTTGCATGTTTATATTTTTTAACCCCCTATATTATTAACAATTAACGCCTAAAGTTGAGCAATTTAGAAAACATCGATTTTACGGCATTTCATTCGCAAGTTTAAATAATTTATTACATGGATAGTAGGCGTACTATAAATATAACGTTATACACTATTGTTTATAACATAATACTGTATATTATGGTTGAAAGATCAACTCTTTAAATATTTTAGAAAAAAAGTTAAAAAAATTTGAATATGAAATATATTTTAAATATAAATTTTAACTTTAGAAAGTGTTATAAAAAAAATGCCAACTCGATGAGGTCTGTGACTATCACTAAAAATTAGTTCTATGTTTTCTCTAACTACCCTCAAAATTTCGTATCTCCACCGGTGCGTTTTTGGGGTCTTTTTAATTTTTTTATTCGACGCCACCAATTAAAATTGGGTCGGGCGAGGCCCGTGTGCGGTGAGCATCGCGGAGTCGAGCGCGCTATTCTCGAGCAGCACGCAACATGATTTCTACGTTGGCCCCGAACAAAAAAATAATAAAAACGCACTTAAAACGCACATGTAAAAATTCAAAAAAATTAGGGCTGTTACAGAAAATATTGACAAATGTTTATATAATAGTCATAATCCTCACAATCTACAATTTTTCTAATATACAGGTATATATCATAGGGAAATTATTTCTTCTCTGAGTATTTTTTGCACCATTTAAATCACATTTACAAAAATAGTTTTATGGGTTTTTTTCTTATTGATATATAAGGGTGTACATCTGTTACTGATAAAGGTCATCTGGTTTGTGTTTACATTTTTATTAGGGGTCCGATTGGAGCTGTCATTTACCGTAACAAATGGCATTCTTGTCACACAGTTTTTACGGTTTAAGTATCTGAAATGGATTATCTTAATTTTCTTGAAAGCAAAATATGCGTTTAGTGTTGAACAAAGTCTCCAACAGTTCACATATTTTTCTGATCCCTAAGCGAACGATTGAACATTATAAAGTAATTATTAATTAAGTTAGTGTTAAGTGTTATTTAATTTGTTGACTATATACTCTTTCTTTGATTTAGTGTTTTTTTGTGTATAAAATAGTTTACTTTACTTAAACTAGTGTTTAGTGTTAGTGTAATTTAATTAATCCAAAACGCTGGGTGATAATGGAGAAAATTAAAATTACAAACGGTGATTTATATAAGGTATGGTACGAACTAAAACCTAAAAACCTTATTCAGTCAAGCAATACCATTGATTATTTAATAAAATATATTGAAAATGTTTCGACGAAAAACAATAGTGAAAATGATGACTTTCTTAAAAAAGTTAAGGGTTTCTGCAGTACTCTTAATAGAAAGTGGAAAGTGTGCTCAAGATCTCATATCAATTTCATTAAAAAAAATAGAAATTGGTTACTGCTGCCTTTTAAATACAACGAGGGTTCTGTCTTAATTGAAAATACAAACCCCTTTGAAAATATAGAAAATATTTCACCAATACCAAGTACATCAGGTACACAGTTCACAATACAAAATAATACATCTAAAAGAAGACAAACTAATTTATTGATCACCGAAAATACACCAGAACAAATATTTTCAGCAGCAAAAAAAATTTTACGCGATAAAGGAAATATACCAGCGGCCAAATTAGTGGAAAGTGCTTCCTCGGATTCACAGGAAAAAATAAAAAAAGTCTTAACTTATTTAAAAACAAATGAAGTTGAAACTGTAAAAAAATTTACAGATGAAGAAGCTCTATCAATTTTTATTGATTCAAAAATGACGGCTGCAAGTTATAAAAATTTAAGAAAAAAACTACGTTCTCATGGAGCAAAAGACCTTTTACCATCTTACAATAAAATTAAAATAATGAAGACAATGTGTTACCCAGCTATTTCTATTTCTCAAAATGGAGCATCAGTACCTTTGCAGAGCCTTCTTGAGCATACTTTATGTAGATTAATATCAACAATTAAATTTCCTCAAGATACATCATTTAGTAAATTAATTTTGTTGTGTAAATATGGTTGCGATGGCAGCTCAGGGCACTCTACTTATATGCAAAAGCCATCTGATGATAGCAGTACAGATGAAGAAGAAATTACAGAGAAGAGTGTCTTTGTGTTTTCACTGGTTCCACTTAGATTATTTTCTGATGAAAGTGTTATTTGGAAAAACGAAAAACCTTCATCTATTAAATTATGTAGACCGATAAAATGTATTTATGCTAAAGAAACAAAACAGCTTATTCTAGATGAAGTTAAGAGTATGAGGCAAGAGGTAAATTTATTGGAAAAACAACAAATTTATATTAATGGTAACCATGTAGAGGTAAAATTTAATTTGTTGTTTACAATGATCGACGGCAAAGTTATAAATACCTTAACAAATACTCCGAGCTCAAATTGTTTTATATGCAAATGTTCTCTGAAGGAGATGAATGATATTGAAAGAATTAAAAATATTCCTATTATCGAAGATAATTTAAATTATGGTATTTCTTCCCTCCATGCATGGATTAAGTTCATGGAATGTGTTCTTCATATCTCCTATAAATTAGATTTGAAGAAAACAACTACTCACGGATGTACGATAGAAGAGAAAAATAATATATTTAGTTGGAAAACTAGAATACAAAAACTCTTACGTAAAGAGTTAGGGATAAGGGTTGATATTGTTGTGCAAAGAGGAGGTACTTCAAATACTGGCAACGTTGCTCGAATATTTTTTCGAAATTATGAGAAAGTAGCTGTCATCACTGAATTGAATGAAGAATTATTGAACAGATTTTATACAATTCTTATAACAATGTCGAGTTCTCGTAAAATAAGTGTATTGATGTTTGATAAATATGCAGAAGATACGGCCCGACTTTACACCTCGTTATATGGATGGTATAGAATGCCTCCTAGTGTCCATAAAATTTTAATTCACGGAGCAAAATAATTGGACAATGTCTTTTACCAATCGGAGAACTTTCGGAAGAGGCACAGGAAGCAACCAATAAAATATATAAGAGAGTTAGAGAAAACCATACTAGGAAAAACTCTAGGCTTAATACAATTCGAGATTTATTTAATATGCTTCTTGTATGTTCTGATCCAATAATTTCTTCTTTGAGAAGCGATGTAAAAATTCATAAAAAACAACTACCTGCAGACGCTAAAAAATTAGTTATTTGTGAAACGGACACAAGTGACAGCGAAGACGAACAGACTGATGAGGATACTGACAATTTTTCATTTTAAAAAAGTAAGTAAATAAAACAGTATAAAATACATAACTTCGTTGTGCAAAATCAGAAAAATGTAATGTATATTCTGATTAAAAATTCATATTTTAAACAACAGATTAAATTATTTTTAAACTACAGCAGATACTTTTCACATTTGTACGGTTTTTTGAGGTGCTTTATTTTTTATTAGGCGCAACCGATAAAAATCGACTCGGTCATTCGCAAAAACCTGACACAAAACGCACATGTAGAGATACGAAGTTTTTAGGGCATTTAAAAACATACCACATTTTTTGGTGAAAGCACAACCTATGTAATGATTATAACAATTGTATATAATTTTGCTGCCTTGAATTATTATTATTTTTTTTTTATCATATAAACATTTGTTAATATTTTTTGTAACTGCCCTAATTTTTTTGAATTTTTACATGTGCGTTTTTATTATTTTTTGTTCGGGGCCAACGTAAAAATCATGTTGCGTGCTGCTCGAGAATAGCGCGCGCTCGACTCCACGATACTCACCGCACACGGGCCTCGCCCGACCCAACTTTAATTGGTGGCGTCAAATAAAAAAATTAAAAAGACCCCAAAAACGCACCGGTGGAGATACGAAATTTTGAGGGTAGTTAGAGAAAACATAGAACTAATTTTTAGTGATAGTCCCAGACCTCATCGAGTTGACATTTTTTTTATAACACTTTCTAAAGTTAAAATTTATATTTAAAATATATTTCATATTCAATTTTTTTTTAACTTTTGTTCTAAAATATTTAGAGACTTGATTTTTCAACCATAATATACAGTATTATGTTATAAACAATAGTGTATAATGTTATATTGATAGTACGTCTACTATCCATGTAATAAATTATTTAAACTTGCGAGTGAAATGCCTTAAAATTGATGTTTTCTAAATCGCTCAACTTTAAGCGTTAATTGTTAATAATATAGGGGGTTGAAAAATATAAACATGCAAGATTAGAAGGTTTTCATGTATCTACAATGGAGTGGATATGTTTTTTTCTCGAAATTTTTAATTTAATTTTTTTCCTCAAAATCCCCCCCTGGCGCTCGCGCTCCGATTTGGCACATTGTGCGGCGCGAGGACCGCGCGCACTTGCGTGACGTGGGACTGGAGGTGGTGGAGCGCTGACCAGCGACCAGATGAGCTTTTCGCGGACGTTGACACGGAATTAAGGCCAGATATGCTGTTTGTTATTGCGCTGTTTTTTTGGTGATTTAGATTTAGAGTTTCAAAGTATATAAGAGCTACCGTTTTTTGACGGACTGTTTCTGTGATATTTTTGCATTAGTGTTCATATTTATGTGGGGATTATTTAGGAGGTTTTAAGGAATGTTTGTTTAAACCTGCTAGCAATAATTTTTGATGTTGAATATTGTGAACCGCGTCTATTTCGGTAAAGTCGCGATTAACGTATGCTTATCCGATCTATCCTGACTTACGTACAATGGCCATTGCGACCCCCGTCGGATATATTTATTTACGTGCGCTTTATTTTCAACTGCTTGAGAGTTTTTTGTGAATTCGAAATAGTCGCGCGGGTATTATTTGTTGTTCTTAATTTATATTAAATTTCCATGTTGCTTTACATTTACCATTTAACTTAATTAATCACAAATCTATTATTTGTTTTTTTTCAACCGTCAACACTATTATCTTACATTGAAATCAAGAACTTTAATTAAATATCTTTTCTTAGTAATTGTTACATTATTTACACAACATCCGGGTTTAGTAATTCTCCCTCGCATAAATCCCTCGATGGGCAAATAAATAAAGATTACTTAGCGCCCCAAATAAATTGAACTGCCCCCACCCACTAGCTAGTTTTACATCCGAGGATTTCTTTTGCAACTTAAAATAAACTAAGTAAATAATTAACAAAATGAAGCAGAGGCGTCATAGTTGATCTATCGTATGTTCAATTAAAATAAAACCTCTAGAGTGCCATGGAACAATTGTAGGTTGGCAACTATAAAATTATATACTATAATTATTATGTTTGACGTTTTATATGTCAATTCCTAAAGTGTGTAGCCAACTTAAATTAAAAAAAGTTAAATCACAGCACTCTAGCGGTTTTATTTTATTGAACATACTATATGTTTACTTAGAGACTAAATTTCCATTCAGCATTTATCATAAAATATTGTTGAATTAATGTGAACTACATAGATTGTTTGATACTTTATCATATACATCCCTCTAAAAGCTTTTTTGTTATTAAATAATTATTTTGAACTGTTATAATAATAGGTTTTGTTGTATAATTAAATTGCGTTTACGTTTATTATTAATAGAGTAATACAATCTATCATATTTACTTTTAATGCTATATTTCCAGGTTATACAAATACGATATAAACATTCCATTAATATTCAACAATACTCTGCATTTTTCTGTTTCCTTTAAAAAACACAATTGTTTTTTTATTAAAACCAACAATCGCTTTTATAATCTATCGCGTGCTCGAGCAACCCATTAAAATTATTACATTTTTCAGTGAAGTTATATTTACATTTTATAACAACAGAATAACGAATAGCGTTACTTATCACAAATTCCACTTTGTTTTTCTCTTAGCGTCAACGAGGGTAATTTTTCTTATTATTTTTCGAAATAACCGATTGAGCAATTGACACGCCATTAAAAATCCCCCAGCACGCTAAGATCCAATCACTCAAACCTATGACGTTTTAATTCCATCCACGACCCTCCGGGCTTTTTCTGTTTATTTTTTCTTTTCGTCTGCGGGGGTATTACAATTGAAGTCGTACAATAGTGCGGTTGTTTTCATTTCTAGTCTTTAATCCGGGACAATTAAGATTATTGTTTGTGTGTTCGCTGCGGGGGTGCGTGTGGAGTGTTATGGGGGTGGTACTACACGTAGAAGTGCGATGTAATGATATGGGGATTGTGTGGGTGCGAGGGTGTAAGCACGTGAGGTGTCGTGACCGACGTTTCGGAACGATAAATGCCTCCACCTTCACACGCGATGCAAACCCTGTCGCTCAGGTGCTCGCCTGGCTTAAATGATCCAGTCCGGTGAATGTTAAGCACATTCCTGTTGGTTGTAATAAAAATGGAGTGACATTCTTTTCTAAATTGATATTTACATATATCCTGGTACTTATCGTAGGATCATTTGTGTTTGAATAAAAAGGTATTTAATTACACAAAAAATGGTAATCCATTCGGTGATTTAGAAAATAAACACTGTTATAGTTAGGTCGTTGTTGCTTCGTTCTGGCAAAGCTAGGCAATATGGGTTGATAACAGTGGCGACTAGTCAACATTTTTATTGGCAGAACTTCAGATATTAACATATAGGGAATTTTTCCTTACAAGAATTCATATTCCAATGCGTATGCATTTTAAGGCATTCGATGTGTTTTTAATGAATTTAATTTTAAACTACTCCTAGACTAAGCATAAAGTGAAATTTCGAGTTGAGAAAAGCCTGAACATTTAGTTTGGTCGCGTAAACTTTAGCAAATATTTATCACATCTTAGCAGTGTATATTTTTAACTTTACTTTAAATCAGTGGCTTATACGCGTGGCGCATGAAGTAAAATTTCAAGTTTAGAAAAGCCCCGTGAAAATTTGTCGAGGATCGCGCAGCGACCCGAGACAAATTTTCAGGGCTTTTCTAAACTCGAAATTTTACTTCATGCGCCAGGCGTATAAAACACTATAATATCGTCAAATTTATGTATTTTCTAACTTCACTTAAAATCTGTGTTTTATACGCGTGGCGCATGAAGTAAAATTTCGAGTTTAGAAAAGCCCCGTGAAAATTTGTCTCGGGTCGTTGCGCGACCCTAGACAAATTTTCACGGGGCTTTTCTAAACTCGATATTTTACTTCATGCTTAGTCTGGGAGTGGAAATCACTCATTTAAAGCTTCAATTTTAACTATTTTAAAAAACAACACATTCCGGAGGATTTTCAGCGTATTTAGTACAGTAATTGACAAACATATTTAGACAATTAGATTATCTTCGATTTAATCATAATAATAGTCTTTATTTTAATAATAGTGTAACATATAGCACAATTACCATTGTAAAATTAAAAGCGTCACATAAATATGCTTACATCAAATGTACATTAAATTTCCGCATCTAGTTTTATTTTGAGTAACGGGACTAACAGTTACTATTATAAATCTCGTACTGAATATAATTCCTTTTGAGTTAAATATTCTTGGAGGCAGTTATTGAAGCTAGAGAAGTCATTCAGTATTTGTATACATTTGGGAAGTTTATTGAACAGTTTTAAAGCACTGTAGTATGGGGCTTTCTCATAAAGTCCTGATTTGTGTATCGGGTAATCATACCTGGTATTATGCATGTGGCTCTTTCATCTCTTCAAGAATTCTAATCTATTTTTAAAATTATATATAAGTAACTCATATACATAGGAGCTATAAAGGGTTAATATATCATTACTCTTGAATTTACTTATGCAGGATTTCCTGTATTCCATACCGAATATAATTCTTATCGCCTTTTTCTGAATAATAAATATTTTATTAGAATACACACTGTTGCCGTAAAACATAACACAATATCTTAAAATAGATTCAAAATTCGACATATATACGGAAATAAGTGTTATTCTATCGACTAATTTTACTAAAATTCTTAAAGAATAACAGACTGAGAGTAATTTTCCAGCTAGGTGCATGCAATGATCTTTTCAATTAAGATTTTTGTCGATTATCAGTCCTAGTATTTTGGAACTTGAATTACAATCAACAATTAGACTTCCAAGGTTAATTTTTCTAATGTCTTGTCTTGTTTTGCATTCTGTTAAACGTATTATATTAGTTTTTTCTTTGTTTAGTATTACCAGAGCCATAAAATTAAAGAAAAACGTCGTCAACGACAATGAAGACATCTGGACATCCCCGACCGCGAACGCTCTTATTGCCTGACTCTCCCCTTTTTTGTAAATCTGTATATATTTACTGTAAAATATAATTTTTGTATATTCCTTAAAAATGGCTAATAGCCGAAACTAGTCAGAATAAAGAAGTGAAATTAATGAAACATACCAAGTGATTTTATTTTAAATTTATTTTTTCTAAATTAATTTTAGACATCCAATTTTCTGCAGAAATAAATATTTGTTTAGATTGTGCCATTAATTCATCTGATGTATTGTTTTTTAGTAGAATACTTGTATCATCTGCATAGATTAATACTAAGTTATTAGGTGAAATATTTAAAATGTCATTTATATATATCAGAAATAATAGAGGCCCAAGAATACTTCCTTGTGGAACACCTATTATTACATCAACTTCATCTGACATAGCGTCTCCTATTTTTACAATTTGTTTTTTACCAGACAGGTATGATTTTATAAGAGTAAGTGCTACTCCACGAATGCCATACAACTCAAGTTTACTTATTAGTATAGAATGGTCCATTGTGTCGAAGGCCTTTGAAAGGTTGAGAAATATTCCCATGGATTTTTCTCCACCTTCCAAGGCCTCTACTATCTCTGATATATACTTGAACAAGGCTGTGCTGGTTGATTTTGATTTCATGAATCCATGTTGTGATTTATAGAACAATTGATATTTAATAATGAAATCTACTATTTTGTTAGCTATTATTTTCTCTACAGCATTGGAATATTTCCCAGCTGTTTAAAGACTGGTATAGTAAAACTAATATACAAGATCCATGTAGCTTCAATAATTATAGACCCATAATCTTGCTCAGTGGATATGGGTCTATAATTATTGAAGCTACATGGATCTTGTATATTGGTTTTACTTTACCAGTCTTTAAGCAGCTGGGAAATATTCCGTCTTTTAATGTCACATTAATTAAATAGGTCAGTGGATTAATCAGTTCCGCGGTCGAGTTTTTCATATGGATGTAGTTATTTCGTCATTCCGAAAGGATACTTCATTTTTTAATTCATGAATTGCGTTGTATACTTCTGTCGTTGAAGTGACTGTCATAAAAATTGTATTTAGATTTCTAAGTATTTCGCACGAAAAAGTTGTTTTGGGCAAGTTTTTAATGAGATCTAATCCCGCTGTGGAGAAGTGGTCGTTAATTTCATTAACATATTGTTGGATGTGCTGCGTACAATTTTTTTACTTTACCCTAGATATTGGTTAATAATTTTCCATGTACTATTTATTTTATAATTGCTCTTTTGAATTATATTTGCGTTGTACTTGTTTTTTTTTTATTTATTTGTAAAAGGACATATATACAATATGTATTACAATGGTCATCGAATAGTAGTGGTAAATCATCAATTAAAATAAATAAATATATAAACAAAGCTACAGATAAGAGTAAAACAAGGTAGTACTAAACAGTGCAGGCAGAGAAATGCCTGCAGATGTCTTGTGATTAGAGGAAGAATGTTACCGGTTAATTTTCTACTGGTTTAAGTTTCTGTCTTGGAGATACTCGCTGACTGAGTAGTATGCCTTTTCTATTAGCATATCTTTGAGCAAATGTTTAAATTTGTTAAAATGTGTCAGCATTTTTATATTGCAAGGCAGGTGGTTGTAAAGGGTCAGGCACATGTAATAGGGACTTTGATTGTATAGTGTGGTGCGATGCGTCGGTACCGCAATATCACTTTGATAACGAGTAGCAGAGCTCCTGTTGTATGTTTGATTGGTTGCAAATTTATTCTTGTGTAGAAAGACATATAAGCAGCAATTATATATGTATAATGAATAAAATGTAAGTAGATTCAGTGCTTTGAATAGAGGTTTACAGCTTGCTCTACCTTTTGAGAATGTAATTTTCCGGATAATTTGTTTTTGGAGTCTAAATAGTCTAATAGCGTCAGGCGAGACACCCCATATGATTATGCCATACGTTAGGTGGCTACAGACGTATGCATGATAGAATTTCAAGAGAGCGTTTTTATTGACCGCAACCCTCATTGACAGCACAGCATAGCTGGCGGATCTTAGTTTTGGGTTTTAGCTTCCTGTAGTAATTTATTATATTTATTGTTTATGTTATTATACAGATCTCTTACTTCGATATCGTACTGTTTTATTACATACAACGAGTCTAGTATATGGGTTGATAACAGTGGTGGCTCGTAAATATTTTTATTGGCAAGACTTTAGATATTAACATACAGGGAATTTTTCCTAACAAGAATACATATTCCAATGCGTGTGCATTTTGAGGCATTCGGTGTGTTTTTAATGAATTAAATTTTAAGCTACTGAATATTGTCCACTCCCAGACTAAGCATGAAGTAAAATTTCGAGTTTAGAAAAGCCTGAAAATTTGGTTTGGTCGCGTAGCGCGAAGCGCGGAGCGGCCAAACCAAATTTTCAGGTTTTTCTAAACTCGAAATTTTACTTCATGCGCCACGCGTATAAAACACAGATTTTAAGTAAAGTTCGAATATACATAAATTTGACAATATTATAGTGTTTTATGCGCGTGGCGCATGAAGTAAAATTTCGAGTTTAGAAAAGCCCAGAAAATTTGTCTCGGGTCGCTGCGCAACCCTCGACAAATTTTCACGGGGCTTTTCTAAACTCGAAATTTTACTTCATGCTTAGTCTGGGAGTGGAAAACACTCGTTTAAAGCTTCAAATTGAACTTTTTTTAAAAATACACGAATGTCAGAAAATTAACAGCTAAAATAATTAAGAAAAAGTAATGTTATTGTATATAAATATAGACATACCATGGAATTGATACAATTGCGGATATTCCCTATTTATTTTTAAATTCAATTTAAAGCTTTAAACAAGTGTTTTCCACTCCTAGACTAAGCATGAAGTAAAATTTCGAGTTTAGAAAAGCCCCGTGAAAATTTGTCGAGGGTTGCGCAGCGACCCGAGACAATTTTTCTGGGCTTTTCTATACTCGAAATTTTACTTCATGCGCCACGCGTATAAAATATAGATTTTAAGTGAAGTTCAAATATATATAAATTTGACAATATTATAGTGTTTTATACGCGTGGCGCATGAAGTAAAATTTCGAGTTTAGAAAAGCCCAGAAAATTTGTCTCGGGTCGCTGCGCGACCCTCGACAAATTTTCACGGGGCTTTTCTAAACTCGAAATTTTACTTCATGCTTAGTCTGGGAGTGGAAAACACTTGTTTAAAGCTTCAAATTGAACTCTTTTAAAAATCAACGAATGTCAGAAAATTAACAGCTAAAATTATTAAAAAAATGTAATGTGATTTTATAAAAATAACGACATTTTTCTTGTATAGTGTAAATCATTTCGAAAACATTTATTTTATTCAAGTGACTACGATATCTTTTGCCATTTTGACATCCGCAGTTGTTGTTTCAATTCCATGGCATGCCATTATTTATATAAAATTACATTATTTTTTCTCAATTATTTTAACTTAGAGAATCGTTAAAACGAATGAATTTAGATTGTTTTCCTCTACAATAAAGGTAATTACATTTTGTTTCTAAAATAAATAGGGGAGCCAAAATTTTAACATTCCAAAATGTACATGGAAATTTCTATGTTGCGTCCGCCAAGTCAACACCTGGTATAAAATTGTTATTAAACTCCAATTATGTTCAAATCTATCATTTTTTAAAACAAACCCTCTCTTTTGAATATGCAATCAAAAATCCGTATTCCCGAAACACTAAAGTAATTACCGTCCCGACGACTCGGAGAAAAAAAGAACGATCAAGATTAGAAATGATTAATTAAAAGCTTCCTAATTAAATGCGTGAACATTAATCACGTGATAAATGGCTTCTTTCCGCTCATTACTTAGATTAGGAGTGGGGTGATCGATTTCGGCTGTGGCGGCGGTGGAGGAGGAGCAGTCCTGATTTATATTAGCCCGACTCATTGTACTAATTGTGATTACACTTAATACTTTCCGTGACTTGTAATCGTAAAGTGGGCATTATTGTGCGAGTGTCGATTTGTCATCGGAGAGACCTGTGTGTTCGGGTGTTGAAGTACGGACGCTTTGTTTGTTAATGATGTTTTTGGGGGTGTTTTTATGAGGGGGGTTTGTTGCGGTGGGTTTTTGATGTGAGGGATGAAATCTCAATGAGTGTCCGAGGGAATTGTGCGTAATTTTGCGTGATGGATACGTTGTGTAGGGTCATCTCTAGGGAAATGTTATTTTGGGTTTGAAGGTTGGGTTTGGTTTGACCCCAGTTACGATGCTCTTTTAGAAATGGAAATAATGTATACATTTATTTGCTTTTCACACAATTTGACAGCATTATTTTGCAATATTAACTGCCTATTGTTACCAGTCTGCCTAGTAAATCACAAAAATGCTGTCCAAAATAAAAAATAAACATTTTTTTGTTTGTAAAAATTATAAAAATCTACAAACGTTTTAAAAAACAGGTCAAATACTTCCTCGTGCAATAGTGTTATTACACTATACAGGAGTTTATGACTGATAATTTATAATGTATGTATATATTCTTAGGATGGTTATATTTATCCCATAAAATAATTGTATGCTTTTATGTATTAAGTGTATTAAATTAGTTACATGGATTTGATATGTCTGCGTAAGTACAGCAGACATATCAAATCCATGTAACATAGCATTTTTTATCAATAAAGAGTTATTATTATTATTATTGTTTCTACCTGGAGAAACTTTATATTATGCATAAATAAATTGAAAGGAATCGATATATTAAACAGATTCAATCAAGCGCCTCCGAAATTAAATCCGCAAACCCTATCAGCTCCAGTTTGTCGCTTGTCGCAGCGGAATGGGAACTTTGCGAATCATCATTATCATTACACGGGAGCGATACATCATTAAAAGTTTTCGAATTGCCGCGAGGAAGGCGAGTGAGCAGAAGAAGAAGTAGAAGTAGAAAGAGTGCAGCTACGCCGGGGAGTGATTTGTACGACAATTATGTCGCTCAAAATTGAAAAGTTTCGGCAAAGAGTCGTCCGGCCGTCCGATCCCTAATATATATCCAAAGTTTCCATTTATTGGAAAAATTGGATTTTTCTAAGCGAGCCGGACAGATATTGAAAACTGTGTCCGTTCTCTTTCGATCCACTTCAGTAAATTACTATATGTTCGCAAGGGTAAAAAATAGTTTTATTGGTTGTTGGAATTACTTTCAATTACATAAAATATTCGATTGAAAGCTTTATAAACATTTATATTAGCTACCGAAAAACACTTCCCAGCAAAAACACATACAATATAATGAATTTATTTCTGTTATAATACAGGATGGACCAAAAGTCCGTTTAAATTTGAATCGGGAGCTGCGACGGCGGGGTGGGGTGGAGGGGTTATGAAGCGCAAGAGCGGCCAATGGGAATTCAGTACCATGGCGTCGTTCAGCGATAAACAACGTGCGTTCTGTGTACGCGAGTACTACCGCAACAACGATTCTTTTACTCTAGCGCAACGAACATTTTGCGTTCATTACAACATACGGCGTAAAAATTAAGCTCCATCGATTCAAATGATTCGAAAATGGGTACAGAAGTTCGAGGAGACAGGATTAACAATGAATTAACCACGATCCGGCCGACCTAGAACATCAACCAAACGTCGAGCGTGTAAGAGCGTCTATTCGTGAAAATCATGGACTCTACTCGGAAGCGGCCTAATGCCTTAGGTGTGCCCAGAACATCTATCATTCGTATTCTTCACAAAGATTTATGATGGGGCAACATGCCACACTTTCAACGACTCATTAAGTACTGTTCGCGAAATTATTGGACAAAAAGTGATATCCAAGAGAGGTGCCATTAACTGGCCACCTCGTAGCCCGGACTTATCCCCACTGGACTTCTTTCTTTGGGGATACCTTAAAAGTAAACTTTTCAACAGCAACATAGTGTCGTCCATAGAGGAATTAAAGGAAAATATTCGAGAGGAAATGCAAAACATTTCACGAAACACTTGTGAGGCCGTCATTGAAAATTTCCGCTCCAGGTTGCAGCAGTGTCAAAATAGTCAAGGATCACATATGGATGATGTAATTTAAAAAAAATAAAATCTCTATTTGTGTATTTTGACAATAAATAGAATTTTTTTATCTCACATAACTAGTTTCTTTTAAATCATAATTTGAAATGTAAACGATCTTTTGGTCCACCCTGTATAATATACCGACTGTTAACCACCAAACTTGCCATATAGAAACAACATTATTAGGAATTTGAACAATTATAATACGTTGCCACGAAACATTTGCTTTTATGTCATGTTGACGCATTCAGTTTTAGTTGTGTTATACAGATGAATATAATCCTAATAAAGAAAGAGTTTTAATGATTCCAACCTTTCGCTCTAATAGTAGTAATATGAAGAATAAGAGATTTCTTTGCCGTAAATTTCAAAGTATTCATTAGATACTGGTATATAAAGTAAATTCACTTGGTTTTATTTCACATATAAGTGAAACAAAACCAAGTGAATTTAATTTACAAACCAATATATTTTTGAAAATGTTTTATCAAGTATAATTAAAACGATTTATATTTATAATGTGAATCTCTAACTAACAGAACCTCATTATCGACAAATATATTGACATTTTTTACAGTATTATATACTGATGTTTTTTTTGTGCCATTGCGATATTTTTGGATTAACACTTTTAGTAAATAACACACTTGACTAGATTTCACTGTTTATTAGTTGACACTGTAACAATTGTATCGCCACACAGTGGCTTCATCAGGCAGATTAAGATGTGAAATCTTAACCAAATGTGTTATTTACAAAAAGTGTTGATATGGAATTTCACCAAGTAACAGCCTTAGCTATTAAATATTTTTGTATGTTTGAATATTTTAATATTTAAATATTCAAATATATAAATATTTAAATAGTTGATTATTTAAATATCCAAATATTTGAATAATTCAAATATTTGAATATATTTTTAAATGAATTTTCGAATACCTAAACTTGAAAAATTTCTAGCCCAAGTATTTATTAGTATAAACTAGTTGACGAATGAGGAAGAGAGGGGGGTAGCAATTAGTTGTAGCTAGTAAATATGTAATGCAGTATGCCAATAAAGGTTTTTTTTATTTGACGAATAGTGAAAGCTTGAAAAGTTCAACTCAAGAAACAATTTTTGTCATCTTAAAATCACACAATACCCGTAGAACGATGTAAAAAATGGCTAACTAAATGTCTACTTATTTCTGAAGCAGTTTCTTTTTAAAATAAAATATTTCATTTAGCTGTAATTAAATACTACCTAATAATATTTTTTTTTATATTGAAGGTAACATTTCAGTGACGTTAATTTATATAAATATCTAAGGTTAATAATTTAATTAATATAGATATTTATTTTTAGGGTGTTTAATGTAATTAGAAGCCCGTAAGAAAATTGCGGTTATCTCGGGAATTGTGGAGAATCCGGAGAGATGCGCAATTTCCTGCTAACCGGGTTATGCTTAACTTATAAGATTACAGCCGATCTAACGACAAATTGCCGGCCCATAAATATTTTCTCTCGGGCGTCGTCGCTGATTATCCGTGCATGCTTTAAATAATAACGCAATCAATACGTTTTATCAAACTGTGCATTAAATGAAAAATAATGGGGCTCGTAAATAAGCCTTACCTTGAAATTTATTTATAGCGTAATTGCGGTGCATTTTATATATTTTTTGGATTCGGTTATTAGATTGTTTTGAACATGAATTTGATAAGAATGAATATATTAAGAAGTTGTGCATGTTTACCTTATGATATAAGATATCGCAATGCGCTTTAATCGGTTTTAAAATTGAGGCAGTGAAGACGCGAATAATAAGAAATCGTTACTACATGATAGAAGATTTGCGTAACGCATCATACGATCTATGGGGTTAAACATTCTATAGTTAGTCAAGTGAAATGTCAATTTAAACAGAGGTTTATGTCTGGATTAAGCATTTCTTGGTATATACAAACTCAATATCTCCACCAGCTCAATGAAATTTAATAACCCATTAACTAATTTAAATAAAAATAAAATGTCGAGAAACTTTCTCCTTTCTGCCAGCGATTGAAGATTTAATCTTAGTAACATTTGGCTATGGCTGAATATTGTATTAGGACCATCAAGTCTGAACTGCATTAGTTTTACAAATTTGCTTTGTACCATTTCGATCTGCTTAATTGCAGTACCGGTATATGGAGCCCATACTGACGAGCCATATTCTAAATGGGGACGTACAAGTGCCATGTAGAAACTCATCACTGTACTCGAACTAAAGTCCCAGGTAAATTTTCTAATGAAACCTAACATTGTCAAGCTCTTATTATAGCATAAAATGATGTGTTTCGCGAAACTAAGGTTATATAAAAACAGTACACCAAGATCTCTTATTTCTGTAACACACTCGAGCTGATGGTCACCAATCCAGTAATCAAAATTCCTATAATTTCGCCTGCATGAAGAGATATATTCACATATCTTCATATTCAAATTTAATTTATTTGCCTCATTGCTTTGGTTCATGGCGTTTTTTATATTACTTGATGAGATTTCTCCTCGATAAATTCACAAACATAATTATGAACACATTTTTTTATTTGCCTGCAATTAAAAACTAACCCCACACAGTTTAATAAATGTATCAGTAAGAAATCATTTCTATAAGAACACTCATTAAAAGGATAATCCGATTTAATAAAATTACATCTGGCTAAGTTGGCTGTGAAACTTCTCAAATTGATTCTTTTAGGGCAAATTATACATATGTTTGACATATTAAATCTGCGTATGATCTAATAGTAATAGTAAATCATAGCCAACTCAACTCAATAAATAGTTTATCGTACGTTAATATGATTCTTGAGTTATAATCTTTGTTTATTATAATAATAACAATAAGAGTGTCAATAAATAAACTGTCGGCATCTTAGTAGGTTCTAACTTCAAAAACATACGTCGTAATTAGACATATAATTAAATTTATTTGACGTTTTTGAGATTCACCAAATCGTATGACTTAATCTCAGATAATAAAAAAGGCTGTTATTCCTTACTTCACTTTTTATTTGTATCGTTTGATGTGCATTTCGAGACAGGGTGCTCATTATCAATAACAAAATGAATTCTTATAACTATTTGCCCGGTATACATATCTAAAGGGATTTAAGAAGAACCAATAAGTAATTAAGCTAGGTGTTATGCCCCGCAAATAGTTGTAAGAATTCTGTTTGTTATTGATAATGAGCACCTTGTGTCTCGAAATGTACATATAACGCTACAAATAAAAAGTGAAAGAAGGAATAACAGTCTCTTTTAGTGTAATAATCACATCACATAAACTCAAAAACATACAATTAATCTAAGATATGTAATTTAATTTGCAAAGCAACTAAGATGCAGACAGTTTATAGACACTAGTTTTAATAATATATATTAAACTAACAAATGACTCGTGTGATCTGAATGCAAATGCATAATTATCAATAATCAAATGCACCCATAAACCATTATTGATGATTGAAAAATCAATTATATCATCCAACTAATTACCCATCATGCCGTGCATGAGTAATTTTACCCAAAGGTGTATTTAACAAACATGCTTCATCGCAACCTGTGTAATTAATGAATAAAAGAATCGTCTGTTTCAAAACATTCGACACAGAAAAACAACTCGCATGATTTATACACTGGTTGATTGAAAATTTAATGGGATATATCGATTGTGTATGTAAGTAATTATTTTGTGAAATAATTTGTGAATTAATTGACGTAACTCGATTATTGAAATAAATATTTGATTAATTGAATTTATGGTTTCAAAAATGCGTTTTTCATGCTGAATTTTCGAGTAATTATAGCAATCAAATAGAGTGGTGGGCGGGGAGTTGTTGATGAAATGAAAATTAATAGATATTTTTGGGTTTGTTCATGGCTGTAGTTAAAGTGACAGCTTATATTCCTATTAATAATTTTGGTTTATTTTAGTGAATGATTATTAATTAAAATTTATTTATGAATATAATTTTAATTAAAAATTAAAAATGTATATTAAAATAAAATCTCGTAATTTGTTGCATAAGATTATTATTTAAGTAAGTACTGTATTGTAACATTTAATTTATTTGAAAAGGCGGTTACACGATAATCTGTATAATAACATTTGAAATAAAACAACTTAGTTGAGAGCGTTTTACATTCATTTAAATGCCTGATGAAGTCACTATGTGGCAAAATATGTTGCAGTGTTCAACAATAAAGTAAAATCCTTCTAATTAACGTAAATAAAACACGCTTTTACTTTGTTTAAGCACTGTTTATTGCACTTAATTCTGTGACTATAGTTTCGACTAAAAGCAGTCATTCTCATTCTTATTGGTTTGTGAATGACTCCTAGATAGTCGAAGTCGCTATAATCCTTCGACTATCTAGCAGTTATTCACAAACCAATAACTTGGTTAGTAGAGGGAGATAAAACGAAAGTACCATTAGAACATACAGAGAGTTTTTCTATTAAGTATAGATATCTCAATATACTGTATACGCTGTAAATCTTCAGAAATTCGTTGTTTTTACAAATATTTCAAATAAAACTTTTAAAAGAGTGTTTTCCACTCCCAGGTGAAGCATGAAGTAAAATTTCGAGTTTAGAAAAGCTTGAAAATTTGTTTTGGTCGCGTAGCGCGAAGCGCGGAGCGACCAAACCAAATTTTCAGGCATTTTTAAACTCGAAATTTTACTTCATGCGCCACGCGTACTAAAAACTGATATAATGTGATGTTCAGAATACACGTTTTTAGTATACGGTTCTAGTAGAATATTTTGAATTTCACCTAAAATCGGTGTTTTATACGCGTGGCGCATGAAGTAAAATTTCGAGTTTAGAAAAGCTTGAAAATTTGGTTTGGTCGCTCCGCGCTTCTCGAAATTTTACTTCATGCTTAATCTGGGAGTGGAAAACACTCATTTAAGACTTCAAATTCAACTTTTTAAAAAACAAGTGCTTATCGAAAAAGTTACAGCTTATGCATGCATGTATATTTAATAGACAAATTCTAAGTATATATAAGTTTGATTTTGTATGTAGACTTTTGTTTATGCCAATAAAGATTTTTTTTTTAGTCGAAACTATAGTCACAGAATTTAGTGCAATAAACAGCGGTTAAACAAAGTCAAAAAGTGTTTTATTTACAAGTGAATTTAAGATGTACCACACAGTGAAAGCCTACAAAACAAAACATATTCTATAGATAAGTTATATTATTAAAAAATAAATCGTCAAATAATGCAGTATCCGTTATGGTAGCGACCCGGAAAATAGTTGTTTCAATGAATGTTTGAATTAATCCGTGTAAAACATGGCGCAATGAATAGAATTTTTAACATTATTTGGTTTTGTTATTTGTTCCAAAACAATTGAAACAAATTAAACGGTTTTGTTCTAATTTACATTATTTTTTATTATGTAATCATATTTTACCAAGTGATCTATAAGAAACAAGTAATAAGTGTTTTAGAATTATTACTGTGCTAGAAATATTTCCATCTTAAACATCGTGGTGCTTAAGAGTTCGCTCTACCCTATGGAAATTAAGAATACTGATTTTTTTTGTTATTATTTTGAATTTTTTAATTCTTTCTTCAGACATCTATTTAAAGGTGAATTGCAGAGGCCTTGATGATTTGACTTGATTTTTTATTTTAGTATAGTTAAAAATATAATTCAAAAATTCAAACACTCTAAAATGTGATTTCATCGTGCCCTTCATAATAGTTTTTTCAATATATAATTTTTATTTATTTCTTTCTCATAAAATAAAAATAAATAAAGTGTATGGTTATCCACGAATCCACTTTTTTCTCTGAAAAAAGAATCGTTCATAATATCAATAGGGCAGGTGGTGGCCGAGCGGTAACATCGTTGGGCTGTATCGCACGGCGAGCCACAAACTCGGGTTCGATTCCCGTGCACGGGGAGACTTTATTTAATAATAATTTCTCGTCGTGACCCTGGGTGTGGTATGAATGTGAGTGTCCGTATGAAATAATAGCGTACTACAAATTGTAATGTTAAACAACTAATACAAAATATATATAAATAAATGATGTTGGCTAATGGGCAATTTCCCAAGGCCAGGCAAAAGCCAAATACAACAAAAAAAAAAATAATATCAATACAGACTATTTTATTGGATAATTACATTTTTTCTCCAGCAACAGTGCAAAATTATGTGCCAAAATAACAATAATATATTCATTTCTTCCAGATTGATGTATACAGAACAGATACTTTTGCAATCTACAACAAGTTAGTTTTACAAAGACTATATCAAACACTCATTCAAACAACTACCCCGACGGACATTGAATTATACAAGTGGTTGCTGTTACACTTGTATAATTCAATGTCCGTCGAGTTATTAGCTCGGGAAGTAGTTGTTTCAGTCAGTGTTTGATATAGTCTTTGTAAGATTAACTTGTTTTAGATTGCGAAAAGAATCGCACTTTTGAAGTATTCTGCAACCAAGAATTGGCAATTTCATTTATACTCATATTAGAAACGTTAATAAATGGTGTAATAAAATAACGAGGCGTAGAAATAAATATTTTTAAACACAACTTCATATTATTAAACGATTGTAAACTGAATCGACAGGACGGGTTTAGCGCAGCCTTAAAAACTGCAATTACATCCCGACTTTTAAAGCGATTACAATTTTCCAACAAGTAGAAACAAGTAATAAAAATAAGCCAAAACGAAAACATCTGAAATCGCATCTCGTTACATTCCTCAGTTTCAACAAGTAATAAAGAACGCCCAACTATTCGCGAAAAGTGGAGTAAAAAAGTACGCGTTCCGGCGCATCCACCATTCCTCCAGCTGCGCTCGAACTTTGCGAAAATACCGATTTTTTTTTTTTTTGGTGAGCTGGCAGTCGGAATTGAATTAATGTAAGGCCGAACCGTGCGACACTTAATTTTAATTTGGAGCTTTTATCAGTGCCCAGATGGTCCTCGTTTTTCTTGCCGTTTTCTTATCTCGGGGCCTCTTTTCTTCGGAGGTGGCGCATGAAAAATGCTCTCCGCAGGAATGAATCGAATGATTTAGGAAGTTGAGTGTGTCCCCCCTTCCTACACATACACACACACACACAAACTGATGACGGGTGTGCTCCTTGGGAAAACTAATTTATTTTCTTTAAGGTCGTTTAAGTACAGCTTTGGTATAAGAAATATATTTCATCTTTCAATAATACCTAATTTATTTATAATTTACTCTTTGAAAAGAGTATATAAGTGTAGCTTGTATTTTGACCAGAAATAAGCACGAGACGCCTGGCGCATGAAGTCTAATTTTGAGTTTAGAAAAGTCTGAAAAATTGAATTTTCTGGCGCGAAGCAAAGCGTAGCGCGGCGGCAAATCCAAATTTTCAAAATAGATTTTTGTCTTATAACATTTTTCTCTAAATCCAAAATTTAAGCTACTTCATTCCATTGTAAAGACCATTATATCAAATTTGTAATGTCCTCATTATAATGGTATTTTTATGAAAGGCAAAACGTTTTTTTAAAGAATGACTTCTTGTTGAAAAATTGATAATTATAAACTTATACCTATTTAGGCAATTAACCGAGTATGCATGGTATATACTATAACTTGATTGAAAAGGGGTAATTTAATTGAAATTATGATATTTTCAATGAATACATGTTAAAAAATATACGAAAAAACATTGAATAATTAATTCATTTTTCAAAAAATAAAATTATTCATGTAAAGTTAAAATTTTGTATTTAGACTTAATTCTCGATTACAAATTACTTTTTCTGATAATATTTTCACCTAAAAATATAATTAGAGGTTCTTCTCTTTCATCATACCTTTTGTTTTTTTTTTAATTTTAACGCCTTCTGTGGTCAAATTAAGATTTGATAATGAAAATGTTATTTTTAAGTCATCCAAAACTTTTTTTAAAGAATCACTTTTCGTCGAAAAATGGTTAATATGAAAGTACTTTTTGTCGGGAAGACATACAGTATAATCAGAGCGTTCGTACTGTGGAGTTAAAGTAACATATTTAAATAAGATAATATTTAAAATCAAATTAAATGAGATTTTAAATATTTCATTGTATAATTCAATATCCGGAGGTGTAGTTGTTTCAATGAATATTTTTCGTCTTAAGTTGTCTTATTTTTTAAGACTGTTTGCATTTTTACGAATAACATTTTCGTAATTTTATATATTAACATATTTAACTTTCGATCAATTATTTTACGTTGCTAAAGTTATTCTTTCTATATAGCAACAAAGAATATTTTAATACAATACACCATCAATTACTTTTATAACAGTATCCTTCTTTTCAATCAATAAATTTAATATTTTCTGGTATAAGAGACTATATATCTTTAATTTCGTTCATTAAAATCGCCTTTCCATTGTTCCTCTCCTGGGCGTTTGATCTTCTATCCGTCGACTTCCTTCCCTTATCTTTGAACGAAAGGCAATTAATCCCGACAAAGGCAATGATTAAAAAAAGAACCACCCCACCTTCTACACTCTTTCCATTTTTTAAATACGAAATATTTTTCTAAACATCCATAATTCACCGGGATTTATACATCTGGACTGCAGTTAAATGAAGAAGAGAGGAACTGTGAATTATAAATGTTTTAAAAGTAGACAAGCGTGCCGTAATAAATTACTGTATTTAGGGGCGGCAGGTTTCCACTCGCGAACATCTGTTGTGGCGGCCCAACTTCTTCCTTTTTTTTTGCAATCCCACCCTCCTTTTTTCTGGGGGGATGGTAATAGATGGTGTTTTACGACGGGGGTAGTGTTGTGAGGGTGGTTTCGGTGGCGGTCACGGAGCGCCTTGCTTCCGATTTTTTTTTACCCGCCCTCCTCGGGTCATTAAAGTGGGGTTCCGAGGAATAAGTGAATCGGCCTTGAGTGCTTTAGGGGAACTGTTATTTAAATCTATTTTTTTTTAAATATATTAAAGTTGAAAATTAATAACACAGGCCAACAAATTTTGACTTTTTGAAAGTTGATTTCGATCTGACATCTAATTTTGTATAGTTTTGATCTACTGAATCTGCTGAATTTGATCTGCTGAATTCAAATCTAAATTCATCATTGATAAAAAACCTTACGTGAAAGGGCAAAATGATACTGCCCTTTCACGTAAGGTTTTTTATCAATGTTGAAAATAAATTAATACAAAAATTGGGTAAAATAAACGCTACATTTATTGATAAAGTGACAAAAACAAATTACAAATAGTAAACTAAATTGAAGAAAGTCTTGAACAATCTTTAATTTCTTTCCTTTCCTGAAGATCTTTCCCTCTTGGATGAAAAACTTCGTTTAGTAGATTTTCTTCTGTATTCCAGGGCCTGATTGTCCCTTTTTATTGACTAGCAGTAATCATTCATCATAGAAACATTCCACCGACCTTGATACCTGCGTTCCATTTCTTTAATGTCTTGATGGAATCTCTCCCCTTGCTCCTCACTCAAATCACCAAGATTTGCGGGGAAGTAATCAAGATGCGAGTGTAAAAAGTGAACTTTTATGATCATATTACATCGCAATTCCATAAACTTCTGTAGCATATTATTCACAATTTCCTTATAGTTAGAATCCTTGTTGTTTTCCAATAAACCTTCAATAATATTAGCAAATGAAATCCATGCATCTTTCTCAGTTACAGTCATGGTATTAACAAGTTCTTGATCGTTCGTTAATCTCCTTATTTGAGAACCGAAAAAAAATAATTTCTTAAATTTTGAATCTGAGATAGCGGGAAATTTTCTACAAAGGTATTTGAAAGAGTCTCCATCTTTATTTAAAGCTTTAACGTATTGTTTCATTAGTCCTATTTAATATGCAGTGGAGATAAGATTTTTTGTGGATCAACAAGACTTTCGTGCAGAACATTTTTTGATCCGGGAGTTAAATTATCTTTTTCTCTTCAGTCCTTTTTTTCTAATGTTGATGTCTATTTCGACTGTCCCACTCACATAAAAAACACTGGTACTTGTATACCCTGACTGCTGTCCTAGTAGAAGTCCCACAATTTTCAAATCCCCACAAATTTTCCAACTATGATCATTGTATTTGATTTTTTCAAGCATTTCTAGCAAATAAATGTTACTTTCGGGAATTCCCCTATACTATTTTATTGATTTGTAGACAATTTAGTCTTAGTGGCATAGCAATTTTTAGAATATAATTTAATTTTTGTTCGCATATATTTAAGAAACCATAAATATGACACCTGGTAAATTTATTAAAAAATTATGCGTGATGGAAACAAAAAAATGTTGATTAGATAAGCTACCACAACTTCAAAAAAATTAACAAACTTAAATTACAAATTTTTTGTTGGCCTGTATAATATACACCTGGTTAAAGTACCTACCCTTGTACTCCTAGGAAAAAGGCGATCGGTTAAAACTTAATTTTATTGTAAGAACCTTAACCCTTTCGGCTCTGACGGTAGCACTTGCCGCTAATAAAATTTGGTAAACATACCAGGAATTTTTAATTTAAATATACATACATCTATGCATGTGCTGTAACTTTACCGATAATCATTTGTTTTTTAAAATAGTTAAATTTGAAGTCTTAAACGAGTGTTATCCACTCCCAGATTAAGCATGAAGTAAAATTTCGAGTTTAGAAAAGCCTGAAAATTTGGTTTGGTCGGTAAAGTTCAAAATATTCTACTTAAGCAGTATGCAAAAAACGTATATTTTGATCATCACATCACATCAGTGTTTAGTACGCGTGGCGCATGAAGTAAAATTTCGAGTTTAGAAAAGCCTGAAAATTTGGTTTGGTCGCTCCGCGCTTCGCGCTACGCAACCAAACCAAATTTTCAGGCTTTTCTAAACTCGAAATTTTACTTCATGCTTAATCTGGGAGTGGAATGCACTCGTTTGAAAAATCAATTTAAAATATTTGTAAAAACAACGAATAACTGAAGATTTACAGAGAATACAGTATATTGAGATATGTATACTTAAAACAAAAAGTCTCTGTATATCTGAGATAGTAATAAATAATAATCAGTGTACACAACATTTTTTGGATACCAGAAAAATTCCAGGGCTGAAAGGGTTAATGAACTTGATACAGGAACTCTTAAACTAATAATTTGAATCATTTGTAAATAAAACACGTTTTACTTTGTTTAACCACTGTATTTTGCAGTTAATTTGTGACTATAGTTTCGACTATCTAGTAGTTATTATCAAACTAAAAGCTATAGTCACAAATTAAGTGCAAAATACAGTGGTTAAACAAAGTAAAACGTGTTTTATTTACAAGAGTATTTAAGATGTATCACAAAGTAAACGCCTACAACACAAAAAATTTGAAACATGTTTAAACAATTAGGTAAAGCCAGTGCTATTATTAATATTGTACTAAGAATCATCGAACAAATCTTTATATTTTTATTAATACTAACATAACATTAACTGTAACAATAATGATAATAATAATGATGGTAAATTTATATTCAAAAATGTTTTAGGGGTTAAGTAAGAAATTAATATTAAAATAAATGACAACAAAAAATTGATAAAGTTGCTACTTTCAAGAAAATCTAAAAGTGTCCAAGTGTATCTTTCATTTTAGATTATACGAGTATTGTAGCGCACACGAAACAATTCCCTTTTTTTCCAGTTATATGATTAACATTATTTGTAACATAACACTTTCCATGTTATCCGCAATATCATAAATCAACAGATGAGAAATATCAGGTTTAATCCTTGTGGATATACAAGCAATACTTAATCAATATCCTCTATCGAAAATTTAATATAGTTCCAGTAACGAATATAAAATAATACCAACGCTAGGAATATTCTATTACCACCACCAAAGGAGAGGGTATTGATTAAAATATTAAATAGCAACCCCGATATTCTATCAAGCTCGTGAATATTAGCGTGGAATCTAAAAGGAGGGATAAAACGGGTTTACTATAATTTATGAAATTGCACAACCTGAAATATAGGGCAGGAAATATTAATTTCATAAAGTTATCAAAAATGAAACTTCGGAATTAACACATTCCTGTCAATATTTGAGTAACGTGGAGATAATTAATTTTTTTTCAAAAAGAATTTAATTTATATACGACGTTTTTAATAATGAGCAATCTTATTTGCGGTATGTAAGTTATTGAAAAGAAAAATATTCACTTTATAAAACCTCATGAGTTTCTTAAGATATTGGTACTTTTAGTTTTGAAACATCTTAAGGGCACACCATTCTCTTGAAAAATAAAAGAAAGTAGTGCTTTATGTGTATGCCATTGTTACCATAAATAATAATACTGTCCTATTGAAATTTTAGGATGAGAAAGTTAAAAGATTAATCACTATTGATTGATTTTTAGTTAAAAAAAAAAACTAAATTTATTGTTTATATAAAATGCATTTAAAATGCTCTATACAGGGTGTCTCCGAATAGTTTGTACAACGCTCTACCACATATTCTCTGAAACAAAATAAGACGATTTAACTAAACTTATCTCTATCCAAAAGTGGTTCATAAGCCATCTACAAGGCCTCAAAGATTTTTTTTTTTTCATTATTTTTCAAATATTTTTATTTTGGACTTAGGTAAGAAAACCTAATTTGGCACATTTAATTACATTGATACCATGCACTTTTTGCGATATGTTTCTTTATCCTACGTTTAAAGTAAGTGGTCAAACTTGGACCATCGACTTCTTAAGATACCTAAATCTTTTTATTCAACAGGTCAAATCATAAGGAATACTTTTTTTCTGCAAGATCATTCAATTTTACGTAGTTTTTGTCTCTTATAAAATTTTGCTATTTTCCCCACAAACAAATATTTTTATTTACAACGTGTCCATTTTAATTTTTTGCGACGTGTAAATTGTTGTATTGCTGAAAATGGCAATCAGTTTTAACATTTGTTGTGAAACTAATAAATTTGTGTTTATTGTTAGGTACCTATCTTTATTTTTACTTTGTTAATTGTTTTGAGAAGCAAAATATTGTTCATAATTTTATTAATTTCTTTTGACAAATAAAAATATTTTTTTGTGGGGAAAACAGCAACATTTTATAAGAGACAAAAACTACGTAAAATTGAATGATCTTGCAGAAAAAAAGTATTCCTTATGACTTGACCTGTTGAATAAAAAGATTTAGGTATCTTAAGAAGTCGATGGTCCAAGTTTGACCACTTACTTTAAACGTAGGATAAAGAAACATATCGCAAAAAGTGCAGGGTATCAATGTAATTAAATGTGCCAAATAAGGTTTTCTTGCCTAATTCCAAAATAAATATATTTGAAAAATAATGAAAAAAATAATAGATGGCTTAGGAACCACTTTTGGATAGAGATAGTTAAATCGTCTAATTTTGTTTCAGAGAATATGTGGTAGAGCGTTGTACAGACCATTCGGGGACACCCTATATTTACACTAATTTAATCGTCAATTTTACCAGTTTGAACATTTTTATATTTTATTATTTAAAACTGGGTACTTAGAATCGATTTTTGTCAATAATAAAGGGTTTGAATCATAAACATATATTTATTAGCTTGCACACAATTATCCAATAAGTATTGGACTATTTTACATTTTTTTGCAAGAATTAAGTGAAGAACAATTTTTCTATCTCTCTTTCGCCACGGATTCACCTGCGTAATCGGATCTCACCCCATACGATGCACCAGGACCTAAAGGCTATTCATACACAAAATTAGATATGTGGTTTGCTGAGAAAAAGTGGTAGGCCCTTAATTCTGGGCCAAGCTTTAATGTTTTTCTGTAGCCAGGAGAAGTCAAAATTGTTATTTTTTAATTTTGAACCCTCACAACTCTAAAGCCAGATGAAATAAAAATACAAAATATATATCTGGAACCTTTATAACTACACTTATAAAATAATATATAAAATTAAGAAATATTCGTGTATAATGACAATAAATACTTTTCTTATTTTCTCGAATTCAAATAGTTTAAAATTCAAATTCTTGTTTACACTTATAACACTGGAAATAGAAGCAATATGAAATGGCAACGAAAAATTCACTGGATAACTTGACATGATCCAAAAGCAAATTGCATCAGATGCTAGAATTTTGAATGATTTTGTTAGACAAAATACACATATATAAAATTTACTAACGTAAGATCAAACATAATGAGCACATTGTTAAAATCACAATATTTCAGTGTTGTACACGCTTGGCGTAAATGTAAGGTTTAGAAAAGCTTAACTATTTGGATTTGCCGACGCGCTACGCTTTGCATTGCTCCAAACAATCCAAATTTGCAGACTTTCCAAACTCAGAACACTCATAAAATGCATCAAATAGCGCTTTAATAAATCAAAGAATGAAAAATATCTGTATATAGAGGGAATTTTTCTTTTAAGTATACGTATAGAGAGTTTTATATAACACCGAAACTTTCATAAAATACGATTTGACACTTTTAATTTTTAGGTTATGTGTAAATTGGGTTACCAATATGACCATTACAAATTGTAGCTAATCAATTGCAATTAATACTATTAAATGAATTCGATAGCTAACGCCATCTACTGCCCCATAGTGGCATCGTCAATGACACAGTGCACAAAGTGCATATATAGGTCACTGTTTCGTCCACGGAGCTATACTCTGTTTGTGAAACCAGAAAACAAATATCAAAATTGAATTTGAGTTCAGTATTTCGCACTAGATACCCACAGACGCGTTTCGGACTTCAAGGTCCTCTTCAGTGTGGTCCCGATCCAGTGCTGAGGAATACTGAACATTTCTGACTATATCAAGCCAATATGTGAACACTATTAAATGAATTCGATAGCTTGATATAGTCAGAAATGTTCAGTATTTCTCAGCACTGTATCGGGACCACACTGAAGAGGACTTTGAAGTCCGAAACGCGTCTGTGGGTATCTAGTGCGGAATACTGAACTCAAATTCAATTTTGATATTTGTTTTCTGGTTTCACAAACAGAGTATAGCTCCGTGGACGAAACAGTGACCTATATATGCACTTTGTGCACTGTGTCATTGACGATGCCACTATGGGGCAGTAGATGGCGTTAGCTATTGAATTCATTTAATAGTGTTCACATATTGGCTTGATATAGTCAGAAATGTTCAGTATTCCTCAGCACTGGATCGGGACTACACTGAAGAGGACCTTGAAGTCCGAAACGCGTCTGTGGGTATCTAGTGCGGAATACTGAACTCAAATTCAATTGCAATTAATGCCTCAACTTGTTGTACAAGGAGTTTTTCTTTGAAGTTTACATGTCCCAATTACAACGTATATGCCGTAAATCTATAGATAATCGTTGTTTTTTTTAAGGAAGTTCAATTTGAAACTTAAAACGAGTGTTATCTACTCCCAGGCTAAGCATGAAGTAAAATTTCGAGTTTAGAAAAGCCTGAAAATTTGGTTTGGACGCGTAGCGCGAAGCGCGGAGCGGCCAAACCAAATTTTCAGGCTTTTCTAAACTCGAAATTTTACTTCATGCGCCACCGGTACAAAACACTGACATATTACGAAGTTTAAAAAACACCGCTGAACTTTACATTGAATCAGTGTTTTGTGCCGGTGGCGCATGAAGTAAAATTTCGAGTTTAGAAAAGCCTGAAAATTTGGTTTGGCCGCTCCGCGCTTCGCGCTACGCGACCAAACCAAATTTTCAGGCTTTTCTAAACTCGAAATTTTACTTCATGCTTAGCCTGGGAGTGGAAAACACTTGTTTAAAGCTTCAAATTGTATTGTTTTAATAAACCGAGCGTGGTAAAATGTACAACGTCTGCATATGTATACTTAAAAGAAAAATTCTCGTTAAGAATATGTTCGGTGTTACACAAAACTCTCTGTATACACACGCCTCTTTCGAAAAAGTTCAATATAAAGCGTTAATCGAGTATTTTCCACTCCCAGGTTAAGCATGAAATAAAATTTTGAGTTCAGAAAAGCCTGAAAATTTGGTTTGGTCGCTTTGCTTTTTAGTCTTTTCTAAACTTGTAATTTTACGTCATGCTTTATCAACGAGTGGAAACACTTGTTAGTAGCCTAAAATTGGACTCATTAAAACAACAATAGAGGCATTCATTGTGCAAATGCATACTTAACCTCATTGTCATTTTGGTTGGTTAGTTTTATTGTGACTTGAACTAAAGAGCTGATTTTCTTTAAAATGGTTATTGTGCTCTTACACTGGTGCTTTTTGGTGAATCAATTCATAACCTATTTATAGGGTAAGTATTTGATGTGAATTTATAAAAAAACTTAATATAAATGACCCTTATGTGACATTTTGATTGACACAGCAATAAAAACCGTCCCTTGATGGTGAGATAACAAGTGTCCGGAGACCTCACACCCCCCATCCCTCCCCGGCGGTGCAACAGCACCCCATTTTATATATCCGCTGCAGATTGATGGGCACCATTACGCCCTTCATCCCTTCAGCCCTTCCGTCGTCCCGTGCTCATGGCCCGGAGCCTGATGGACTCATATTTCCGTGTCCTAACCTCCTCGCACCGTGTGCATGAATTACACGTAGGGATCGTAAACCTATTTTTCAGACTCAGTCGCCAGATAATGCCTATTTATTTTGTCCCCCCTGCAATGACCGCCCATAAACTTCCACCCCCGCAAGTGGGGAGAGGGAGAAAGCCCTTATTCGATATTATGCTTGCTTTCATCTTTGTAATGGAAAGAATTTTGATGGCAATATACTGGGGGAGGCTTTTAGGAATATTGATTTGACAATAAAATTGAGATTGTGGATGTCGGCGTGTACTGAGGGAAGTGGTTTTTGAAAGGGATGATGTTTTTGAAAAGAAAAGAGACGACACTTGCCTTACTCAATTTAGTCCACAAATATTAAAATCATTTTGAGTAATTGTTTAAAACAAGTGAACAGGATGAAATCACTAAATCAATGGTAAAATAGTTATTCATTAAAGGCGTAATTCAGATGTGTACGAAATGTACTCTTTGATCTTTCAATAAACCTTTAAATATTAGATATATCAAAAAATAATAGAACGAACAGACATTTCTTACTAGGAAAACAATATTAAATATATACAGTTAATGCTTGTTGCGCTACAGTCTTCATGGAACCGGATATTCAAATTTGGTGAAGAAAAACACTTGTAATACACTATTAATCGAGGTGGCTGATAGTTGTTGAAAGTTCACATTCATTACTTTAAGTAAAACACTTTGTTTATAACTTTCAAAAATTGTTTATTTTGTATTCACAACAAATGTTTCACCACGCTGTGGCTTCTTAAGGTGGAGAACAAATGATTAACTTAACCTAATTACAACCCCCACCCCTCTTACTTATCAGTTAGCCCTATATAGGTTAAGTTAATCACTTGTTCTTCACCTGAAGAAGCAACAGTGTGGCGAAACATTTGTTGTGAATACAAAATAAACAATTTTTAAAACTTATAAACAAAGTGTTTTACTTAAAGTAATAAAAGAAAAACACTTGTTATGTTCTATTATTTTATTTTCAGTTTCCTAACACGTGTTTCGATCTATACAGATCATTATAATAATAATAATATTTATTACCCAACAGGACATCCCAATTACAGAGTAATATTACAATAGTAAAAATTGTTAAAATAATAAAATAATATATATAAACAAAACAAAATAAAATTACAGAAATAAAGATAAAGATCACGTGATATAAAATCATGTTCTATTTAAAGAAAGTAAATTAAATATTTAGAAATTATAATAATAAAATAATGACAAAATAACAAAGAAATAACAATAGTTAGTCTATGCAGCCGTTTGTTGTAATTAATATCAAGTACCAGAAATTATGTTCTTGAATTCACGTAAGTCTATTATCAAAGGTTATATCAGTTATTATTAGTATAACCTTTGATAATGATCCGTAACGATCGAAACACGTGTCAAGAAACTGAAAATAAAGTAATGGAACATAACAAGTATTTTTCTTCATCAAATTTAAATTTTTACTTAAATGCATTTTGGAAGTATAAACTAATGCTTAGTTATAATTATACAAAGTATCAAGTGGTCTGCTACAAACATAGATTTAGATCACACTGAGTGGTTTTAATATAAAAATTAGAGAGCATCCTTCTAAACCCAGAAACAAACTTGTAAACAGACTACTGCATACAAGTTATCAATTCTCTTCAATAATTCATGTCACGCCTTTCGGTCGGGGAATGTTAACTTATCGAGGTCGGATTTCACAAATCCGGCGCCGAATTCGTGTTTTTTTTTTCTAGCTAGAATTTCAACAAGCGCACTCATCTTTGCACCCTTTGCACAGTTTACACCCTTGCCTTGAATTAAACTGGAATCGATCATTAGAGCTCCATCCCCAGTCGTCCGGATCTAATCTTATCCATTTATCAATTAACCGACAACCAAAATGCCCACCCTCTCGGTTCCAACTTTGAATAACCGCATCGATTTACTCTCTAATCGATGGAGAAAGGGGATTATTATATTTAAAGGTCACGTTATATAATTATTTTGCAATTGGAAATTAAATTAGCTAACTTGAAGATTTGTTTCTATTTTTTATACAGGGCTATTTTCTATTGAGTATACCTCTCACGATATACACGCTGCAGATTTTAAGACTATTGGCGACGAGGATGAGGGCCCTCGTCGCCAATGTTGCGTTCTTACTTAACGGTGAACTTGTGAGGTTGTAATTTAAACACTTAGTTTTGGGGGAAAACATAAACTGTATTCTGTACCGTTCAATGGTGAAATTCACACAATTTCTGCATTGCACATTCCGCAAGTGCCGAAACGGAAAAACATAAAAAACACATCTGGCGCTACAATTAAAAATATATTTACATAAATGGGCGCCAAAGACAATATACTACAGTTTTAGAAATTGTTTAAATTAAAGATTTTAACAATTGTTAAAGCCCAGAAAATTTGTCTCGGGTCGCTGTATTCCGAATTCAGCCTATTTTCTGCAAATCTTTAGATATTCCTTGTTTTTTTTCTAAGTTCAACTTGAAGCTTTAAACGAGTGTTTTCCACTCCCTGACTAAGTATGAAGTATTTTCTGGGCTTTTCTAAACTGGAAATTTTACTTCATGCGCCACGCGTACAAAACACTAAAATATTGTGAAATTTATGTATATTTGAACCTCACTTGAAATCAGTGTATTATACGCGTGGCGCATGAAATAAAATTTCGAGTTTAGAAAAGCCCAGAAAATTTGTCTCGGGTCGCTGCGCGACCCTCGACAAATTTCCACGGGGCTTTTCTAAACTCGAAATTTTACTTCATGCTTAGTCTGGGAGTGGAACACACTCGTTTAAAGCTTCAAGTTTAACTTAAAAAAAAAAAGGAATATCTAAAGATTTGCAGAAAATAGGCTGAATTCGGAATACAGCGACCCGAGACAAATTTTCTGGGCTTTAACAATCGTTAAAATCTTTAATTTAAACGATTTCCAAAACCAACGATAGTCTTAAAATCTTCAGCGTGTATATCGTTAGAGGTATACTTAATACAAAATAGCCCTGTATAAAAACACATTTTCTGGGCTTTTCTAAACTCGAAATTATACTTCATGCGCCACGCGTATAATACACTGATTTCAAGTGAGGTTCAAATATACATAAATTTAACAATATTTTAGCGTTTTGTACGCGTGGCGCATGAAGTAAAATTTCGAGTTTAGAAAAGCCCAGAAAATGTGTTTTTATACAGGGCTATTTTGTATTAAGTATACGTCTCACGATATACACGCTGAAGATTTTAAGACAATCGTTGGTTTTGGAAATCGTTTAAATTAAAGATTTTAACGATTGTTAAAGCGCAGAAAATTTGTCTCGGGTCGCTGTATTCCGAATTCAGCCTATTTTCTGCAAATCTTTAGATATTCCTTGTTTTTTTTTAAGTTCAACTTGAAGCTTTAAACGAGTGTGTTCCACTTCCAGACTAAGCATGAAGTAAAATTTCGAGTTTAGAAAAGCCCCGTGGAAATTTGTCGAGGGTCGCGCAGCGACCCGAGACAAATTTTCTGGGCTTTTCTAAACTCGAAATTTTACTTCATGCGCCACGCGTACAATACACTGATTATAGGTGAGGTTCAAATATACATAAATTTCACAATATTTTAGTATTTTGTACGCGAAGCCCCGTGAAAATTTGTCTCGGGTCGCGCAGCGACCCGAGACAAATTTTCTGGGCTTTTCTAAACTCGAAATTTTACTTCATGCGCCACGCGTACAATACACTGATTATAAGTGAGGTTCAAATATACATAAGTTTCACAATATTTTAGTGTTTTGTACGCGTGGCGCATGAAGTAAAATTTCGAGTTCAGAAAAGCGCAGAAAATTTGTCTCGGGTGGCTGCGCGACCCGAGACAAATTTTAACGGGGCTTTTCTAAACTCGAAATTTTACTTCATGCTTAGTCTGGGAGTGGAATACACTTATTTAAAGCTTTGAATTGAACTTAAAAAAAACAGGCAACATCCGCAATTGTTGTATCAATTCCATGGTGTGTCATTAGTTTTATAACATCACATTACTTTTAGGCTGTAAATTTTCTGACATTCGTTGATTTTTGATTTTTAAATAAGTTCAATTTGAAGCTTTAAATAAGTGTTTTCCACTCCCAGACTAAGCATGAAGTAAAATTTCAAGTTTAGAAAAGCCCCGTGAAAATTTGTTGAGGGTCGCGCAGCGACCCGAGACAAGTTTTCTGGGCTTTTCTAAACTCGAAATTTCATGTGAGGTTTAAATATACATAAATTTCACAATATTTTAGTATTTTCTACGCGTGGCGCATGAAGTAAAATTTCGAGTTTAGAAAAGCCCAGAAAATTTGTCTCGGGTCGCTGCGCGACCCTCGACAAATTTTCACGGGGCTTTTCTAAACTCGAAATTTTACTTCATGCTTAGTCTGGGAGTGGAAAACCCTCGTTTAAAGCTTCAAATTGAACTTAAATATTATTGTTTTATACGCGTGGTGCATATGGTGACATTTTGAACTTAGAATAGCTTGAAAATGTATTATTAATTAAAACATGTGCTTACACAGAGATAATTTTTATGCATTCGTCGTTATTAAAACACTCATACTGCTTTAGCTGTATATTTTGAAATTCAGAATATTGCAGTGTTTTGTACGAGTGGCGCATTAAGTAAAATTTTGAGTTTAGAAAAGGATTTCCTCAACTCGAAACTTTAGGCATTTTTAATTAATAATACATTTTCAGCTTATTTTAAATTCGAAATTTTACCATATGCACCACTGTATAAAACAATAACATGTTATAAATTTCAGAATATATTACTTACGTTTGAATAAATGTTACAAATGTTTATTTCTTTCGACAAAATCTTTTAATATCAAGCGCCTGGTGCAGTTTGCTTTGTGGTGTTTAAGTATACTCAAAAGAAATCAAATCCCTGTATAAAAATATATTTAAATCAATGTAATATTATTGTATAATATTGAATCAACTGTTGTTTTATTAATATTTGATAAACGAATATTTTCTGATTTATTATCAAATAAATAGATGGAAATCACATTTTCCACACGCAAA
This sequence comes from Philonthus cognatus, assembly GCA_932526585.2. Classification (NCBI taxonomy): domain Eukaryota; kingdom Metazoa; phylum Arthropoda; class Insecta; order Coleoptera; family Staphylinidae; genus Philonthus; species Philonthus cognatus. The sequence goes on along the minus strand of OW052247.1, from coordinate 46,116,354 downwards.
CGTTCCCAACTTTTACACCCTGAAACTCCGCTCCATATTTCAGTAGAGTTTTCGTGATGGCCATATTTTAAAACTTCGAGAAAGTGATACCCGTCAAATATTAACCAATTGATGGATGGCCGTCTTTTCATTTTCAGAATCGCCTTCCAAAGTGTCAGAGGCTCGGTTTAATAAAAATAAATATATATATATATATATATATATATATATATATATATATATATATATATATATATTCCCAGGGACGGGCTTTTCTCTCTCCTACCCCATCCAATATTTTTTTACGTATCGCTTCCCAGACTGATGCGATTCCTTGCAATTGAATTGTTCGCTCGTTAATCCAATTGGAAGAAAATCAATTTTCGGTAAGAGATGTATTGATTCTGAATTCAATTTGGCAAACTATCATATATATATTTTATAGTGGAGACAGGAAAAATCGACGTGTATGATTTCGTTCACTTTGGAATTCATAGGATGGATATTAGCATTAAGTTCGGTTCAGCGATTTAGAGGTAGACTTGCTTTTTTAGATTGATAGAGAATGGAAGAATATCGATAAGGTTATTTAAAAGTATTGAAATATAATAAATTGCTAACAAAAAATACTATCAATATTGAGATCTTCAAGGGTAAACAAAGACCGGGTGTTGACTTGGCGGATGCAACATAGGAAATCGCATGTTAATTTTAAAGTGTTCAAATATTGGCTTCTATATTTATTTTAGAGATAAAATGTATTTTACTTTTTTGTAGAGGGAAAAATTCTAAATCTATGAATGTTTACACTTAACACTTTACGTTTCTCTAAGTTAAAATAATTAAGAAAAAGTAATGTGATTTTATAAAAATAATGACATACCACGGAATTGATACAATAATTGCGAAATATCCCTGTTTTTTTTAAGTTAAATTTAAAGCTTTAAACAAGTGTTTTCCACTCCCAGACTAAGCATGAAGTAAAATTTCGAGTTTAGAAAAGCCTGAAAATTTGGTTTGGTCGCGTAGCGCGAAGCGCGGAGCGGCCAAACCAAATTTTCAGGCTTTTCTAAACTCGAAATTTTACTTCATGCGCCACGCGTATAAAACACAGATTTTAAGTAAAGTTCGAATATACATACATTTTACAATATTATAGTGTTTTATACGCGCGGCGCATGAAGTAAAATTTCGAGTTTAGAAAAGCCCAGAAAATTTGTCTCGGGTCGCTGCGCGACCCTCGACAAATTTTCACGGGGCTTTTCTAAACTCGAAATTTTACTTCATGCTTAGTCTAGGAGTGGAAAACACTTGTTTAAAGCTTCAAATTGAACTCTTTTAAAAATCAAAGAATGCGTAAAAGTAATATGATTTTATAAAAATAATAACACACCATGGAATTGATACAACAATTGCAGATATTCCCTGTTTTTTTTTTAAGTTCAATTCAAAGCTCTAAACAAGTGTTTTCCACTCCCAGACTAAGCATGAAGTAAAATTTCGAGTTTAGAAAAGCCCCGTGAAGGGAATAATAGGATATAATAGTAATAAGCTTATAAAGGCAGCTTCGGTAAGTGTATATATTTATTTTTTCTATATATATATTCTTTGGGAGAATATTTTGTTGAGATTAAAATCCGAATTTTCCGTAAATATACAGAGAATGTTTCTTAAAAGTATACATACCCCGATGTAAGTTTCCAGATATTCGTTGTTTTTGAGAAAATTAAATTTGAAGTTATTAACGAGTGTTGTCCACTCCCAGACTAAGCATGAAGTAAAATTTCGAGTTTAGAAAAGACTGAAAATTTGGTTTGGGCGCTCCGCGAAGCGGAGCGGCCAAACCAAATTTTCAGGCTTTTCTAAACTCGAAATTTTACTTCGTGCGCCACGCGTATAAACACTAAAATTTTGGTAAATTTATGAATATTTGAACTTCACTTGAAATCAGTGTCTTCTACGCGTTGCGCATGAAGTAAAATTTCGAGTTTAGAAAAGCCCAGAAAATTTGTCTCGGGTCGCTGCGCGACCCTCGACAAATTTTCACGGGGCTTTTCTAAACTCGAAATTTTACTTCATGCTTAGTCTAGGAGTGGAAAACCTTTGTTTAAAGCTTCGAATAGAACTCTTTTAAAAATCAACGAATGTCAGAAAATTTACAGCTAAAATAATTAAGAAAAATATTCAAATCAGTATGCTGAACCAGTCTATTTTTAACTTTACATTAAGTCAGCGTTTTATACGCGTGGTGCATGAAGTAAAATGTTGAGTTTAAAAAAGACTACAAATTTGTATTGGTCGCTTTGCGAAGCAGTATATTTGAAATCCTGCTTCAGCAATTGTTTTTATTAATGCTGACAGCAGTATATTTTGTATTTCATATTATTTTAGTGTTTTATACACGTGGCGCATGAAGTAAAATTTCGAGTTTAGAAAAGCCTGAAAATTTGTTTTGGCCGCTCCGCTTCGCGGAGCGACCAACCCAAATTTTCAGGCTTTTCTAAACTCGAAATTTTACTTCATGCTTAGTCTGGGAGTGGACAACACTCGTTAATAACTTCAAATTTAATTTTCTCAAAAACAACGAATATCTGGAAACTTACATCGGTGTATGCATACTCATAAGAAACATTCTCTGTATATGCACGGAAAATTCGGATTTAAATCTCAACAAAATATTCTCCCAAAGAATATATATATAGAAAAAATAAATATACACACTTACCAAAGCTGCCTTTATAAGCTTATTACTTCTATATCCTATTATTCCCTTCGCAGGTATATAAAAGTTAAGTCGTCGGCAATCCGAATCTCGATTTTTGACGGTCCACTTAGTTCTGTATCCAAACACAAGGAGTGCTCACAGGAAAAATCCATTAAGGAGCGCGCGCTTTATTTTTTTCGTTCTATCGAAAAACATTTCGATATCGAAGCTTTCCAATAAAAACTTTCTTGTATACACCGGGAAACGGGTGGGAGGAAAAACAGACGCGCCGCGAAAACTGCTACTCTGGAAAGCGGAGTGGACGTGTCAAAAAGTTGTGGCAACTTTGCAAAAATACAAGGAAAATGTTTTTAGTGTAATGAAATGTGGATGGGGTATCATAGGGATTATGCAATAAATATTGGAGGAAATATAAAGTGACTGTATTTGAATCATAATAATAATTGAGATTATACAATAAATGCAGAGAAATTAAAATATATGAACATGTGATGAATTAATTTCTCACTTAACCCGCGGTGAAACATATTTAATTAATACGCTCCTTGAGAATGACCTAAGGTCGGAACTAGTTGGAGTAAAAATAAAAAATCAGTGAAACAAACCAAGTGTTTTAATCAAAGCGTATATAAACATGATTATTATTTTTGAATAGGTAATTCTAGAAGCTTATACACATATTTGCATGATTCATGAGGGTGGGTTTTTGTTGGGGATTTACAGTTGCATTCATTGTGAGTGCGTGCATATTTTAGGGAGAATACAGCATTGTTGTTATGTACTATTTACATATAGCTTATGTTTTATTTAAAAATAGAGTATTGTAATATTAAAATAATATCAATTAATGTTATAAACAGACATGGATATATTTAATGTAACCTCCCTTGATATCAGAACCTCATTGTCACCGCTAATATAAGTCTTTTCTTTTGTTTTTTTGTTATCAAATATGCCATATAATTTATCCACTACTCTACTTTATTTCTACCATTTTGTATTAATGCTTATTTTTAGTATTAATGTTTATTTTTAGTTAGTAAATTTAAAAAAAAAACTGTATTTTTCTCTGTAAATAGAATTTATTCTGCTGAGAAATAAATTATTATTATTATTATTATTATTATTATAAATCATTAAATGCTTAATTGCGTCACAGGCTTATTAATAGACACTAGAAATATTAAAAATAATTGTAGTCTATTTTTACTATACAACTATTTTTTACTTTAATAAATTAATAAATAAAATATTTTTGACAACAACAACAATAATATTTTTATTTGACAGTGATAGTAAATACAATAATACATTATTACTACATAAGCGAGAAATTAATTTTTAAATTTTAAAATGTCAAAAAGGCTATGGACCGTTAGTCTATCTGCCTATTGTTTTATTTTTGTATGTGTTAGTTATATAGTATTAATGTGAAAAAATTACACATTCAAAAATTGTTTTTTGGGGAAATTTGTATTTGGGTGCGATGTTCAGATTTCTATTAATGCAAAATTGAGTGAGTATGCGGAAATTTGATTCTGATTTCGAGAATTTTTCAAAGAGAAATGGATAGCGTTCATCTATTGGTATAACTTGTGTCTGTTCATACAATAATTCATTTGAGGCATTAAATAATATATTGTTTGGATTTTTAATTTTTGTTAGAGTTCGAAGCGAGGAACGTTCTGCTACAAGTATATGGTACAATGTTTGAGGGTGTGAAAAAGTCAATAGAATGAAACCATCTATCATTGGTCGGCATATTGATTTGTAAATATTGGTAGCTGTTTTTGTCAAAATACCTCTATTTCTGTAAGTTAAGCATCGAAAATATTTTGCTCTTGCTGCAATGTTGGATTTTATTTTTTTGGAGTGTTGGCGAAAAGAGAGTTTAGTGTCAAATGAGATTCGTAGATACTTACATAGGTGTAGGTGAGATTCGAATTTTATTTATCGATCTTGATGGGGAGTTTTCAGAAATTCGGTGGTATGTGATTTGGATTGATCGATATCCTCCACTTTGAGAACCAAGTCTGCGTATTATCAAGGAGAGTTTGTAAGGATAAAATTGCCTTATTTAAATTTGAACCATGAGAGATGAGAACTGTATCATCAGCAAATTGTAAAACATACTGCTTTGGGTTGAAATAATTTGAGTCTACATTATAAATGTCATAAGAGAATATATTAAATAATAAGGGAGACAGAGGTGATCCTTGCGGGACACCTTGGCTAGGATTGAATACGTATGAAACTTTAGTTTTAAATTTAACTTGTATAGATCTATTAGAAAGGAATTTATCTAAGATAAATATTATATAAATGGGTAAATTTAATTTATGACATTTGTATAATAGACCACAATGCCATACTGAGTCAAATGCCTTATTAATATCTAGAAATGCTAACGCTGAATGCCCTCCCTCTAGGTGTGCAGTTTGTAAATTTGATGTCAGGATCGCCAATGGTAGATAAGTGGACCGTTTACTCTGAAAGCCACATTGGTATTTTGGAATTTTATTACCCAATTATGAATTTATATGGTCCTTTAGTAGTGATTCAAATGTTTTGCCTATTACTAAGAGAAGTGTTATTGGTTTGTAACTTGAAACGAAAGTTGGATTAGTGTTGGGTTTATGCACACACATAATTACTCCCTTTTTCCAACTTGGAGGAAAGTACATGTTTGAGATTGCATAATTATACATATTAATTATGTATGAATGTATGTTTTCTAGAAGCTTTTTTAAAATACAACGAGGAATATTATCATCATAATTTTTTCTGATTTTCAACTTTTTGTATTTATTTTCACTATATTTTTTTAAATTCCACTAGTAAAATTGAAGCATGGGAGGCAAGAGAGGACACTTTTCCACACCCTGGACAATATCCAGGGTGTAAATAAATATATATGAATATATTATACCCAGTAGACATCATTAGTGATTTTTCAGTGATTTTTCTATACTATTTATTTCCCGATTTTAATAAGACCACAATTTGTTTCAAATTTTTAACACGTAATATTAAATATAAAATCAAGCTAAATTTGCCATGAAACAGTACATTATATATTTTGAACTTTACTCTAAATCCATAGATTACACGCCTGGCACGTGAAGTAAATATTTCGAGTTTATAAAAGCCCAAATCTTTTAATCTCTTTATTCCTATAAAAGTAAAACTCATACATACAGGTGAATATTCATACTTAGTATAGGAAGGCGCGTCAATAAATATACAGAAATAATATATTAGTACTACGTAAACCCTTAAATTTAGGTAGTCTTCTAAACTCTATGGTTCGATCTCCAACAACACTTCAACAATCTCCACCCTAAATGTGTCCACGCTATTTGCTGATTTTAATTTTGTTGGTAAAATATAAAATTTCATGCTAGAATATTCTGGGCTTTTTCAGTAAATTTATATTTATGTATTGGGTAGGCATAGTTACTTTTATGTCTTATGTCGTGTGGGTGAATGATTGTGTTTTTCATAAAAATTAATTCATTTTTCTTGAATAAAATACAATTTGTTTTTGTTGTATTAACAAGCAGCCGATTGGTCTTGAACCAATTTAATATTTTATCCATAGCTTCATTTAAATTGCTTGCTACACTCAGCATGAACTGGAACTTTAGACCTTACTACTATCAATTTCAATTTCAATTTATTTACGGAAAATCTCCTTTATACAATACAATAATGACAATCATTTTCTTAAACATAAGTCACCAGTATATTCATCAGTCACAAGTATATTCACGGAAAAGTAAAACATATAAATAACCCAAGTGACGGCAATAAATCCAAACAGGAACATCAGAAACGGTAATCTTAGTGATACTAATAAACAAAAATATACACATTTAAATAAGTGAAAATAAATAAAAGTATATAAATAAATGTATACCATGTATAATGTGGTATCACAGATGGTATCACAGATCAAGTTAAGTTATAACGCAACAGCAATATATCACAGGTATAAGGTATCATTTATTTATATTCCAACTTTTAACTGTAGCAAAAACCTACATTTAGCATTAGCTCATTTCGAAATAACTTTGGATCAAAATCACCCGTACACATTGTCTGTAATATATTCAATAGTTTGCCTGCCACTTGTGACATATTTCATGACTCATTAGAATCAATTTTGCTTTGTGTTAATTGTTAATTTAATATGTAACTTAAAAGTTAACATTTTATTGTTTAGGTTTATCATTTATTTGGTTTATTATTATTTGTTAAGTATCATATTATTCTATTATATTATTGTACATATTGCCTTGTAATTAGGATTTTTCCTATTGGGTAATAAATAAATATTATTATTATTATTATTATTATTAAATAGCTGTCGTTGCTTCCAAATGAGCAATAGACATTCGAGAATATATATTCCAAATACCGTAAGCCATCTATTCGTTTTGAATATGTTTCTGCAAGAAGCAATTGGTTTTAATCCAACCATTGCTCTAAGTGTTCGTTTCTGGACGATGAAAACTTTATTAATTTGGATAGAACTACCCCAATGAATTATACCATATCGTATTATGCTTTCAAAATTTGCATAATAGACGGTTTTCAAAATGCTAAACGAGACATAGTCTCTTAATGTGCGGAGCATATAATTGGTTCTACTAAATTTTTTTAACATATTGTTTATGTGTTCCGTCCATGTTAATTTATCGTCCATAATTACGCCCAAACATTTTGCAGACCGTGTTAGTTCCAAACTAAAATCACCACAATTGAGACTGGGCGGAGTAAAATTGAATTCATTTTTCTTGAACTGAATTGTTTTTGTTGTATTAACATGCAACCGATTGGTCTTGAACCAATTTAGTATTTTATCCATAACTTCATTTGGATTAGTTGCTACACTCAGCATGAACTGGAACTTTAGACCTTACTACTATCATTTATTAATACATACGTTAGGGCTCTAGTAGCGAACATTCATATTGCAAGTATAATACAACACAGGTTAGGCATCAAGACATATCTTTTGAAAACGTTTCAAACTCAGTTGATTTGATTTACTTTAAAATGTTAAAATGTGGAAAACTCAGTTAGATCAGAAAATATCAATAACAACTCACCATAATTAGATTCAATAACAAGATATTCAATAACATTTTTTATTGATTTATCTATACAAAAAAAACATTTGATTAATGTAGAAAGACATTTGATAAATGAAACGAGAACACTATTAGTCAAGGGAAAATATTTTGATAAATAAAGAAACTAACTTTAAAAATCTAGAAAATCAAACGGAAAATTCCTCTATTATAAATTTATCAAATAAATAAATAAATGCACACAGTTAATCGTATTTCATGTTCTGCACTTTCTTTTAAGTACGCGTATTCCAAATTCAGCCTATTTTCTGTAAATCTTTAGATATTCTTTGTTTTTTTTAACTTCAATTTAAAGCTTTAAACGAGTGTTTTCCACTCCCAGACTAAGCATGAAGTAAAATTTCGAGTTTAGAAAAGCCCCGTGAAAATTTGTCGAGGGTCGCGCAGCGACCCGAGACAAATTTTCTGGGCTTTTCTAAACTCGAAATTTTACTTCATGCGCCACGCGTATAAACCACTAAAATATTGTTATATTTATGTATATTCGAACTGCACTTGAAATCTGTGTTTTATACGCGTGGCGCATGAAGTAAAATTTCGAGTTTAGAAAAGCTTTTCTAAACTCGAAATTTTACTTCATGCGCCACGCGTATAAACCACTAAAATATTGTGGAATGTATGTATATTCGAATTGCACTTGAAATCTGTGTTTTATGCGCATGGCGCATGAAGTAAAATTTCGAGTTTAGAAAAGCCCAGAAAATTTGTCTCGGGTCGCTGCGCGACCCTCGACAAATTTTCACGGGGCTTTTCTAAACTCGAAATTTTACTTCATGCTTAGTCTGGGAGTGGAAAATACTCGTTTAAAGCTTAAAAAAAAAACATTTGATTAATGTAGAATGACATTTTATGAATGAAACGAGAACACTTTTAGTCAAGGGAAAATATTTTGATAAATAAAGAAACTAACTTTATACATCTAGAAAATCAAACGGAAAATTCCTCTATTATAAATGTATGCAAATAAATAAATAAATGCACACATTTAATCGTATTTCACGTTCTGCACTTAAATACCCGGCATTTAAATACTTTTAAACATTCCACACTCGAACATCAAAGAGAAAATCCGTTACCGTCGTGGTAAATAAAGTTGAACGCTTTTGTATGATAAACGACCCGATAAATATTATATTTTTATGCAACCTTCTGATAATAAATTCCTACTTGGGCAATGCGGTTTTGCGAAAAGTGTATCATGTTGGATTTGATATTTCTATTCCTCACACATCTGAGGATTATTGTATACACGCTCTGTATCACGAATTTAATATTGTCTTACAAAATACCATTAATTTAATACGTAAATTTATATGTGTTTAAATTTATGAGTATGTTAAAATACCCAAGGCAGGGATTTAAATTCATATTTGTTTAATTTAATACATGTGTACGAGTAACTTACTCAAGGCTCAATTGATGAGAATATACAGGGTGTCCCGTTAATGTAGGGAAATGGCTTAACTTTAGATTCCTGCGATTAAAATCTGATGGTTTAACTTATATGTATCCAAGAGTTTACGGTTAGGACGGAATTATTTTTCAAAGTTAAAAAAAATAATAATTTTATTTATAACAAATTAAACGCTGTATTCGATCCGACTAATATTTATTATGGTTGATTATGATAATATAACACAACATTTCAGTTATTATGGTCATCATTGATTGACAAGAAGTATAAAAAACAATAGTTCCACAACATAAAAACTAAAATATGTTTTTATTGGCTCACCTTATAAAAATTTTAAGAATACATCTTAAAATAGTAGTTTATTTAAAAGATTTTTTGTCTCTTAATAATGTTTGATATCTTGTACGGTTTTGCCACAAAAAAATAAAATGCAAATAAATTATTATTTATTATTTAGTAAAAACGAAATGCTTCTTCGGGTGATTAAAAATACATGTTATTTTCTTTGTCGCCGCCATTGTTTAACAAACGTTAATTGTGTATAATATTAATTAACGAGTGTTTTTTGAGAATTAATTCTAATCTTCCTTAAGGTTTATAATTATAAATATTCTTCCGAAGCAAACAGATACAGCGAGTTTTTCTTTTAAGTACACGTATTCCAAATTCAGCCTATTTTCTGTAAATCTGTAGATATTCCTTGTTTTTTTAAGTTCAATTTAAAGCTGCAAACGAGTGTTTTCCACTCCCAGACTAAGCATGAAGTAAAATTTCGAGTTTAGAAAAGCCCCGTGACAATTTTTCGAGGGTCGCGCAGCGACCCGAGACAAATTTTCTGGGCTTTTCTAAACTCGAAATTTTACTTCATGCGCCACGCGTATAAAACACTAAAATATTGTGAAATTCATGTATATCTGAACCTCACTTAAAATCAGTGTTTAATACGCGTGGCGCATAAAGTAAAATTTCGAGTTTAGAAAAGCCCAGAAAATTTGTCTCGGGTCGCTGCGCGACCCTCGACAAATTTTCACGGGGCTTTTCTAAACTCGAAATTTTACTTCATGCTTAATCTGGGAGTGGAAAACACTCGTTTAAAGCTTCAAATTAAACTCTTAAAAAAACAATAAATATCTAAAGATTTAAAGGAAATAAGCTGAATTATGACATACAAAGAGTTTTTCTTTAAAGTATTACAATTTCAGCTTATTTTCTTTAAATCTTTAGATATTTGTTGTTTTTTTTAAAAGAGTTAGTTTGAAGCATTTAACGAGTGTTTTCCACTCCCAGACTAAGCATGAAGTAAAATTTCGAGTTTAGAAAAGCCCCGTGAAAATTTGTCGAGGGTCGCGCAGCGACTCGAGACAAATTTTCTGGGCTTTTCTAAACTCGAAATTTTACTTTATGCGCCACGCGTATAAAACACTAAAATATTGTGAAATTCATGTATATTTGAACCTCACTTAAAATCAGTGTTTAATACGCGTGGCGCATAAAGTAAAATTTCGAGTTTAGAAAAGCCCAGAAAATTTGTCTCGGGTCGCTGCGCGACCCTCGACAAATTTTCACGGGGCTTTTCTAAACTCGAAATTTTACCTCATGCTTAGTCTGGGAGTGGAAAACACTCGTTGAAAGCTTCAAATTAAACTGTTAAAAAAAAAAACAATAAATATCTAAAGATTTAAAGGAAATAAGCTGAATTATGACATGCAAAGAGTTTTTCTTTAAAGTATTACAAATTCAGCTTATATTCTTTAAATCTTTAGATATTTGTTGTTTTTTTAAATGAGTTTAATTTGAAGCATTAAACGAGTGTTTTCTACTCCCAGACTAAGCATGAAGTAAAATTTCGAGTTTAGAAAAGCCCCGTGAAAATTTGTCGAGGGTCGCGCAGCGACCCGAGACAAATTTTCTGGGCTTTTCTAAACTCGAAATTTTACTTCATACGCTACGCGTATAAACCACTAAAATATTGTGAAATTTATGTATATTCGAACTGCACTTGAAATCTGTGTTTTATACGCGTGGCGCATGAAGTAAAATTTCGAGTTTAGAAAAGCCCAGAAAATTTGTCTCGGGTCGCTGCGCGACCCTCGACTAATTTTCACGGGGCTTTTCTAAACTCGAAATTTTACTTCATGCTTAGTCTGGGAGTGGAAAACACTCGTTTAAAGCTTCAAATTGAACTCTTTTAAAAAACCACGAATGTCGCATAACAATAAATATAAAATAAATCAGCCTGTCGTAAAAATGAGCACAAAAACTGAACTGAACTATTTGCTCAATTTGGCTCTAACCTTATACTTTAGTTAAATATGTGGGTTTTAGTTTAATAAATTAGTAGCGATGTACAAACAAAAACAAAATCGTTCTTTTTTTGGTTTACAAGACTCAATACACACACCGCAAACAAACCACCGGAATCCTTTTATTCGATCCTCTGTGAAAATGTAGGAAGTAACGGCCGAACTAATGGAAACAGAATGCCGCTTCCATCCAATTCTTTTAGGGGCGTCCATCGTCACCACCCTCTTCTATACTATTCACCCTCTGCGCCCGCAACCCTCTCACGGGAAAAGTCACATGTTTTATGGAATCCCGATGAAAAAGGAACAGCTAAATAATATATATTTTCATTCGGAAACCAATAAATATAGGATTTTTTTGTTGTCGACCACATTTATTAAATTGAATTGTTTTATATTGTTTTCCTGTATGGTGATTGGAGAATAACTCATTGCTGGTTTTAAATCGGAAATTTATGATTCTATTGTACCGAAGAGAAATTACATTTAAATCGTATTTAAATGGAAAAATATACCATTTACTATTATGTAATAAAATGTATAGTATTCACACAAAAAAAAGATATATCTGTGGAAAATGCAATCGATTTTACACCCGCAATAAAACAAATTAGGCTCGACTTTACTTTAAACTCCGTGGAATAACATGCATTATAATATAGATTTACACTGTATTGACATATATCACCAAATAAAATCAATAAATTCACTACAGAAATGATAAAAGTTCTCTTTTTTTCAACTTTGAAATTTTCACTAGAAACTTCTATAAAACCTCACTGTTTGCTGTTAACCATTACAATCATAACTGGAGACATTGGAGAAGTTAGATTTAACCGGATGACGATAACACATTAGCACAGTACACTTGGATTCATATGGATTTATAGAATAACTAACATAAATTAATACACTCTTGGAAATTCATTCGAGCTGAATTCTAGTTTGTATCAACGGCTATATTTCGGCGAAAAAAAAATGTATTGCTAACGTTAAATATTTCACATACTTCTAGGTTAGGTTAGGTTAGGAGAAAGGTTTGCAATAGAATAAATTGCGTAAATATCTCTGCGCACGATGATAATTTTACATACTGCTAGGACTCAATATTTTCAAAACTTTACGCGTAGCGCTACGCGACCAAACCAAGTTTTCAGGCTTTTCTAAACTCGAAATTTACGAAAGGAGCCCAAAAAAATCCACAGCACGAGAAACACATGGTGCTCATATTGAATGCATAAAAAATTTAACTTTTCTCTTTCCAGGAACGTTGGAATTGTGTTCCTATCTTCTGTAGTTTGGAAGAAATAAATGTTTAAAATCTGTTCCTTTATTTTGAATTCGTTCATTTTTCATTATTTCAAAACTAACTAATGACATGTAGAATTTGCTATATTAATACAAATTGTTAGTATCGTGTTTGTATGCGTCTGGTACAGATTAATTAGAATTAAACTATGATGATATTAACGGCAATTCTATTATTAAAGCTGAACATATTTAAAACACGTTTTAAATCACATTTATGCACCAAAAATTATGATATTTTATTATGATAACATTTCAATTTTAATAATGTAATTTGAAATATCTTCAACAATTTTAATAAAATTCAAGAACCTAAACAAAAAATGTTTATTAAAACAGTACAAAATATAGTTTAACTAATTTAAGACAATAAAAAAACTTTCTAAACAATTTAACGTTTCAAACATGTTTTAAACGAATTTAACATTTATAACATATTTAAAACAAACGCTGAAAACAATTGCTTTTGCTTGTACGAGTTCCACTTTTTTCTCTTCTTCTTAACAATAGTTTCAATTTTTCACAGATTTTTAAATTTTGGCAAAATACTTTTTTTAAGTTTACCTGGAGACCAATGAAATAGAACCGCTTACAAATAATTTCGATTGTTTTAATGAACCTAGCAATTCAAAATTATATTTTCTATCGTTCTATGGTGATTTTTTACTTAGTTCAGTCATGGGCACAGTCTAATATTTTGGGTCCAACTTGCCTTTAAAATCTTTATTTAGTTGATAATAAAGATTTTAAAGGCAAGTTGGACCCAAAATATTAGACTGTGCGCATGACTGAACTAAGTAAAAAATCACCATAGAACGATAGAAAATATAATTTTTCTTTGACTTTTTAAAAACTACAAAATTACATTTCTGTTGTACACAAACAAATCCTTAGCTACTGTGAATGTGTAAAAACTTGCACTCAAATTGAATAAATTCTATAAAGCTTTTAGTATTTATTCCCAAAATTCATTTCGCCAATTTTTTCAATTTCGTTCTACCGTAGAGTAATTGCTGACATTTCCACTCTTTTGAACACACATTACATTTCAGTAATAATTTCATTAGAGGCGTCAGAGCGTACTAACGCGTCCACCAGTGCGGCTAATTTCAAAAATGAAAATTTTGACAACTCCGAATTTATTTTGAAAATGAATTTCATTAAACCCGACCTAAAATTAGTAAGTATCTCGTTAACTTGTTCCTCATTGATCACTTGGTAAAACATTCCTACTAATATATAGGTTTTTAATTAAAATTCACCTGGATTGTTATACTAACTTACCAGATTTGCCTATTTAGAACTGGGAAACAGACAAAAAGTTTTATTTTGTTGGCCAGTGTTAAGCTACATTTACATAAAATATTAATTTCATAAATATTGTTGTGGTAGGTAAAACTAAAAGTAATACTAGTATTAAAATTGTATATCCAAAGTTAATTAAAATGCATTGTATATTCTTAACATAATACCCGCTCAGTAAATAACAGGTAAAAAAATACCTATGCATAAAAGAAAATTCATTAAAACAAACTAAAACACGAACTTTATATCATGTAAAATTTATAATTCCCGCAAGCCAACGTCAATTAAACCCCCGCAGAAGAAGAAAAAACTCTCAACTTTGTAGGTATATAAATTTCAAAACTACATAAGAGCAGTAATTCACGATCACGTTAACTCAAACACACAATTCATAAAGCTCTTAACAGCGGAGGGATTTATTCAGTTTGTGTACGGAAAACTTGAAAAATCTTAATGCAGCTCGTAATGTCCGATCATTTTCAGCGGGGCAAAGTTGAGGAAAAACGTTGCGTTTTTTTTGTAATTTTCGCCTCTCGTCCAGACTACAATTCTTGGAACGACGCCACTTCCAGATAACTTCCAATGCTGATGAATGTCTCGCCCCAAAAAGTCCCAATAAATTTCGCGTCCTTATAAATAAAGCTCCTTATCTACGGCCAGAATCCAACACCTATAGATACACAGGCATGCTGAGATTTTTGGGAAAAACGTTGCAGTGGAGCTTTATTTTATAAGGTTGCTGTGTTGGATTTTTATCAGGATGCGAGTTGTGGATTGATTTACTTGGCTGTTGCCAATAAATAATTGGGTGTGAATTTTAGAACTTTTTTTAAAGGGTTTTTCTATTGCATTTCACCATTGATCAAATAAGATTCACTGTATCCTAAATATATTTCACCTTCTCAAATATATGCCAAACGATTTCCCGATTTACGAAATAAGTTTCACTATACAGGGTGTCCGTATTTCGACAGAATGTATGGGGATCTCAGTTATTTGAAGAGATAGAGAGATAGAGATAGAGAGTCGGTTAAATTTGGGCAAAGTTGCCTATCAATAATCTTCAAACAATTTTTAAATATCTTATTTTGTTTTCAAAATATCAAACAAAAAACTGTTTTTTTTTTTTGAAAATCGTTTCTATTTTTTTATTTAAAAACTACAGAATGAAAATTCTCGCATTTTTCGCTACATCTCAATAAATATTGATGACCATCACATCTAAGAGTTATATATAATTTTAACTTTACTGTAAATCAGTGGTTTATACGCGTGGCGCATGAAGTAAAATTTCGAGTTTAGAAAAGCCCCGTGAAAATTTGTCTCGGGTCGCTGCGCGACCCTCGACAAATTTTCTACGCGGGGCTTTTCTAAACTCGAAATTTTACTTCATGCTTAGTCTGGGAGTGGAAGACTCTCGTTAGTTTAAAATACATTACGACTGTTAAAAAATGTATTGTATTATTATTTTGTCCTTAAATGACTATATTGACTGTATTTGATATAGTCATTTAAGTGACTTACAATCATAACATGACAAAAGCCGAAATACAGTCAATCAAGTTACTTAGAGTCACAATAGTGAAAACACGGCCAATAAAGATATAACAAAATCCTATGATAGTCCAAAGAAAGTCAAGCAATTTATTAAGATTTAAAATGTCACACCAGTATTTTGTTTATGAAGAAATAATTTTTTTATCAGTACAGTTATTATTCAGCAGATTGCCCATCTTTAGGGGTGATATTTAAGCAAATTATGAGTCCTAGGAGTTATCAAATGAGTGAGTTTCTCAATTTTTCCAATGCACTCTTTAAAAAAACAATAACTTTTACGCTGTAAAAGATTAAAATTTAACATATAAAATGTACAATAAACTATAAGTGTGATACATCATTGAATTTAGAAAAACATATTTTTCCAAAAAATATAAAAATCTAAAATGGCGCCCATAAGAAAAACAAAAGTGAATGGTTAATGTTATAGTTATCTTAAAATTATATATGTTACTAGATTTTTTGTTAAAATGTGCCTGTATATTTTCAAAGTTGTAAATGTCTGGAATCAATAGTTTTCGAGTAAAAAAATAAAAACGAAATTAAAAAAAAAAACGTTATTTAACAATATCTGAAGACCGAAAAAATATATTTCAAACTTGTTTTTAGATTATTATTGAGCCCTAAAATACGCAACTTTGCCACAAGTTAACCAACTCTCTATCTCTTCAAAAAAAAGTTATTATTACTGCTAGAATGTTCAATAAAAAATATTAGAGGGAAAAGTATTTGGTATACAGGGTGCCCGTATTTTAACAGAATGTATGGGGATCTCATACATTCTGTTAAAATACGGGCACCCTGTATACCAAATACTTTTCCCTCTAATATTTTTTATTGAACATTCTAGCAGTAATAATAATTTTTTTTTAAATATTTAATTTTTATTTATACATATGTGACACTACTTACGCTAGCATCCATTCTCCAGATAACAAGTCCTCTTAGTTCATTGCTAGCATGCATTTTTTGACAAACTGCAGCAATTTTGCTGGTAAGTAAAATGTAATTGACGAACTGTGATAAGGTTTTGACATATAGTGTGTAGTGGTATATAGGGAAACGTATTTGATAAATATGAAATATGTTTGAGATACATTAAATTAGATTAAATTTTCGTTTCTTGTTTGCTTGTTTAGGAATTAGGTTTGATGCGCTATAATTTGTTGTTAGTTTTTGTTTTTGACCTTTTATTGGT
Source organism: Philonthus cognatus (assembly GCA_932526585.2). NCBI lineage: Eukaryota > Metazoa > Arthropoda > Insecta > Coleoptera > Staphylinidae > Philonthus > Philonthus cognatus. Next base: position 46,099,409 of record OW052247.1, on the reverse strand, counting down.
GCGAATTGTCGGGCAGTAAAGTTGATATTATTATAATGATTATCATACACATGCGATACAAAATGAAATGCCATAGAAAAACTGTGTATATATGAAAAAATTAAATCAGTACTTCTTTATTTCGACTAGTTCAAGGTTATTTATTATGGACAGGGTGGGTAATTAATAGATGAATGGCATAATTTATATTTGATGAATCGCCAGTGGTTTGTGGTGTTTGTGCATGTGTGCGGTGTGTGAGTGTGGTGCGTGCACCTGAGGGTTTAAGTGGATTGTCGTGTCCCTACAGGGTCTTTGATGGACAGGGTTCATAGGGTCAAGAGACTGCTCTTAGCCCTTACTACTGGTGCTTTTGCACTCCAACACATTACCGCCTATCACGGACCACTTGTGCAAATGGTAAATCGTCCAAAACATCCCTTCATTGTTTGTTCAGATAATTTGTACTTAACAAGAATAGTATACAATTTATGTTATATGATCATTACTAATCAAATAAATTATTCTCTAAATACATTTTAATCTAGTTATACAAGGCTTTTTCTTTCAAGTATACATATCCCGATGTACACGTTGTAAATATTCCGACCATTGTTAATTTTCACTTTTATACCGGGCTTTCATTAATTCCTGAACCCCACGTGACTAAATTTAAAATTGCCGCGTAAATTATTGTATTTGTACGTTGGAGGCTTTGAAAAAAGTAACGAAACGTTACTAAAGTCAAATTTGACATAAACGTTTATGCGCGGTGCATCGTTAAACCAACCTTTGAGATCTTACAAGATTCGCTCGGAATTTTCAGGTAAGCAAAAATTGTTTAATTATTCTGAAACATTGAGTTTTATTTCTATTTATTTTGCAGAGTCAATTTGCTAGAATAAGCAAATACTGCGAAAATTAATAAAAATTAGTTACATTTTTGAAGTTGAGCCTATCATTTTAAATATAATATTTTCAGTCGTCGTAAAAATACGACGGCGAATAAATATTTTTAAATCTAGGGAATTTTTGTGTGAGCCATACCACCTTGTACATTTGGTTGCCTATTATTTTTGGTCACGTGGGGTTCGGGAATTAATGAAAGCCCGGTATAATTAAAACACTTTAAACATTTTCAAATATGTTTTGTATAACGCTACAATTGTTTCGCTACTGTGGCTTCTTCAGGCGAGAAAATCATTTCTTCGCCTGAAGAAGCCACGGTGTGGCTAAACAATTGTAGCGTTATACAATACATATTTGAAAGTGTTTAAATTGTTTTATTTATATAAAAGTGAAGATAAACTTTCAACATCTATCAGTCTTATCAATCAATGTTTTGTTAAATTTATTAAAGCGGTTAATTTTAGGCGTCTAACGAGTGTTTCCACTCCACTTTCCACATGATTAAGCATGAAATAAAATTTCGAGTTTGGACAATCCTGATCATTTTCGAGGTTTTCTAAACTCGAAATTTTACTTCATGCTCCACGCGTATAAAACACTAAATTATTTAGAAGTTCATAATATACCGCTTATGTTAATAAATTCAAATTTTATTAACGTTTAATTCGTCTAGCTAAATTTTACTCTTTTAAGTCTCGAGCGCCACAGCAATTTGCATTACGTAAAATAAAAAATCCCTATGTTTTAAATGTTATCAGATAATTTGTAAATCTACTTGTCCCATTAAAGGCTCAGCAGTTATATAACTTTATAACTCTTATTGATTTTAAGTAAAATTCTGCACTTCTTTTTATGATTTATATGAAAGACTTATTATATTTCATACTAGGAATTTTTCTTTTAAATATTTATAATGTATACGCTGTAAATTTTCATGCATTCGTCGATTTTATAACAGCGTTTAATTTGAAGTTTTGAACGAGTGTTTCCACTCCTAGACTAAGCATGAAGTAAAAATTCGAGTTTAGAGAAGCCTGAAAATTTGGTTGCGGCCAAACAAAATATTCAGGCTTTTCTAAACTCGAAATTATACTTCATGCGCCACGCGTATAAGACAATAAATTATTTGGAGGTTTACAGTATACTGCTTATGTTAATAGATTCAGATTTTACAAACATTTAATTTGTCTAGCCAAATCTCACTCATTCAAATTTCGAGCGCCAGAGCAATTTGCTCTACGTAAAAGAAAAAATCATTATATTTTAAATGTTATCAGATAATTTCTAAATCTATATATATCTATATCTTGACCCATTAACGGCCCAGCAGTTATAAAGTTAACTATTATTGATTTTTAAAAACTAAGTAATTTTTTATAAAACTAAACTGCTTATGTTGATAAATTTAAATTATACAAACGCATAATTCGCCTAGCCAAATCTTACTCTATCAAATCTCAAGCGCCAGAGAAATTTGCTTTACGTAAATGAAAATATTTGACCCATTAACGGCCTAGCTGTTATAGAGTTAACTCTAATTGATTTTAAGTAAAATTCTGCACTTCTTTTTATGATTTCTATGAATGACTTATTATATTTTATACAAGGAATTTTTCTTTAAAATATTCACAATTTATACGCTGTAAATTTTCATGCAATCGTCGATTTTATAATAGCGTTCAATTTGAAGTTTCGAACGGGTGTTTCCATTCCCAGACTAAGCATGAAGTAAAATTTCGAGTTTAGAAAAGCCTGAAAATTTGGTTTGGTCGCTCCGCGAAGTGGAGCGGCCAAACCAAATTTTCAGGTTTTTTTAAACTCGAAATTTTACTTCATGCGCCACGCGTATAAGACAATAAATTATTTGGAGGTTTACAGTATACTGCTTATGTTAATAAATTCAGATTTTACAAACATTTAATTTGTCTAGCCAAATCTCACTCTTTCAAATTTCGAGCGCCAGCGCAATTTGCTCTACGTAAAAGAAAAAATCATTATATTTTATATGTTATCAGATAATTTCTAAATCTATATATATCTATATCTTGACCCATTAACGGCCCAGCAGTTATAAAGTTAACTATAATTGATTTTTAAAAAACTAAGTAAAATTCTGCACTTCTTTTTATGATTTCTCTGAATGACTTACTATATATATTTCATACCAGGAATTTTAAATGTTATCAAATAATTTGTTAATTTATATATATATATATATATATATATATATATATATATATATATCTTGACCCATTAATGGCCCAGCAGTTATAAAGTTAACTATAATTGATTTTTAAGTAAAATTCTGCACTTCTTTTTATGATTTCCATCAATGACTTATTACATTTCATATCAGGAATTTTCACTTTAATTATTCAAAATATATACGCTGTAAATGTTCATGTAATCGTCGATTTTATAACAGCGTTCCATTTGAAGTCTCGAACGAGTGTTTCTACTTCCAGACTAAGCATGAAGTAAAATTTCGAGTTTAGAAAAGCCTGAAAATTTGGTTTGGTCGCTCCGCGAAGCGGAGCGGCCAAACCAAATTTTCAGGCTTTTCTAAACTCGAAATTTTACGTCATGCGCCACGCGTATAAAACACTGAAATATTGTGAAGTTAGAAATACACTTGAAACTTCTTTTTTTTTAATATTTCTTAGCACATAGCAAAGGAGGTAACATAATACAATATATCAAATTAACTTATTTAGTCATTTATTTACTAAAAAATTAATAATTTTTCGTTATTGCATTATGGATGCTTGATGGATTAATATAAAAATCTCGATTCTTTATGGAAAGGCAGTGTATTTTCAATAAGGTTATTAGTAAAGTAATTTATTTTATTATTTACAATTCTTTATAAAAAAAAACAATATTTTATTAGTGTAGATTAAGGTTAAATACAAATTACAATTAAGTCAGTTAGTGATTGATCGAGGTACTTTATTTTAATATGAATTGAAAAATGTTAATCATATAAATTAAATATCTCACTTAATCCGTGGTGAAACATTTTTGAATCTAATTCTGGATATTTAATTATAACACTTGGTTTGAAACCAAGCAAGTGTTTTAATTAAATATCCAGAATAATAATCATTTTTTTTACCAAGTTATCTATAATAAAATAAGTTAAAGATATAGATTTAGATCATTTAAAAAGCTACTTAGTTTTTAAATTAGTTTTTTTATTACTCTAAGATCGTGTTTTATTAGTGTACGTTACAAGGTCGTAAAGTTAGTAAAGTAAAGGGGTAAAGTGAGCGAGTGATCAACTGATCGGTGGCCATTAACAATTATTGCGGCAATCCGACCTTAAGCTGTTTTCTCATAAAACTATGTGGGGACGATCCTTCTCGTGATCAGTAAAGCCGTCCACCATAATCCACCGGACATAACAGCATCACTTTCGGATTCTCCGGACATTCCGTCGGCCCCTTTAGCCCCTTTTAGTCTCTTTAGCCCCTAATCGAATCCTACACCCAGTTTGGCCACGTCCGACCATATCCAGGTTTTAAGCGGAATGAGAATTTCTCGATATCGTTAAATATACAATAAATAATTTATAATATATAAAATTACGAAAATGATATTCGTGAGAATGCAAACAATGTATTAATTAACAAGACAACTTAAGACAATAAGTTTTCACGAATAACATTTTCGTAATTTTATATATTATGTTTAAAGTGTGCAAACTATAAGAAGGGTAAGTATATTTTTTCGAATTCAGATAGTTTTTAACAAATACACCTCCGGATATTGAATTATACAATGAAATATTTAAAATCTTATTTGATTTGATTTCTTACAACGCTGTATATGTAACATTTAGGTCAAATTCTCTTTAAACTAACAAATAAAAATGAAAAGTGAAAGAAAGAAATTACAAGAAATTAGAAATGAAAGGACTTCAATTAAACCTAATGTCTAAGGCCCTCTATAGACGCATTTCTAGATTTATCTTTCTTCAGTATGGCTTTGCTTATGACTTAAAAAAAAAATAGAAATAATTTTATATATTATGTTTGAAGTGTGCAAACTATAAGAAGCGTTAGCTTATTTTCTCGAATTTAAATAATTTTGAATTTGAATTATTCTAGTATAATGAAGTTTCTTCATGCATTCGAGTTAATAAAGTATTATTATTATTATTATCAATTAAATCAAATTAATTAATGTATCTAGAATCAATCTACACACGTGTAACTTTGCATTTATAATAAATTTAGCACTTATACTTCTTAGCATCTAGGGTGCTCAATTACTGTTTAGGGGGAGTTTATAGAAGAGAAATTAAAGAAATATGTATAGTAGAAATCACGAGAGAGGTTCTATGATTACAGAATGGAAATCTGTTCAGATTCAGATAGTTTTGAATTTGAATTATTCTTATAAATAATTCAACTTCAACTTATTCAATGTTGAATTAACATGCAAACTATAGTATAAAAATGTATCATCACAAAAAGAATGTGTAAAGCTTTAGTTAAGGAATAGTGATTGTAAATTAAGTATATTTTCAATCCGTTAGGGTGAGTTTATATTGGAGCTGTGATAAACGACAAAAGCAGTGATTCCAGCGAAACAGAAAATTAAAAAAGAAGTTACTATACAAATGTTTATATTGGGACAACAGGCTGAATTTTACACAGTTCTATAGTAACTAAAGTATATTCAAGTTTACGAGAGGTGCTCTATGATATTTAAGATAAAATTAAAATAATTTCAATAATACGAAACCCCTAGGTAAGGTTTAGGATAAGTTGTAATGGAGCATACAAAAGAAGACGAAATCATGCAAAAATCAAAATACTTTAAAGACAAGTAGTAAAACAGATTTCCATTCTGTAATCATAGAACCTTTCTCGAAATTTCTACTATACATATTTCTTTAATTCCTCTTCTATAAACTCCCCCTTAACAGTAATTGAGGACCCTAGATGCTAAGAAGTATAAGTGCTAAATTTATTATAAATGCAAAGGTACACGTGTGTTGATAAATTCTAGATACATTCATTAATTTTATTTAATTGATAATAATAATAATAATAATACTATATTAACTCGGACGCATGAAGAAACTTCATTATACTAGAATAAGTCCAATTAAAAATTATTTAAATTCGAGAAAATTAGCTTACGCTTCTTATAGTTTGCAGACATTAAACATAATATATAAAATTATTTATAATTTTTTTAAAAAGTCATAAGCAAAACCATACTGAAAAGAGATAAATCTCGAAACGCGTCTATAGATGGCCTTAAACATTAGTTATAATCTAAGTCCTTTCATATAATTTTTTGTAATTTCTTTCTTTCACTTTAATTTTTATTTGTTAGTTAGTTTGAAGAGAATTTGTCCTAAATGTTACATATACTTTGATAGAGCGTTGTAAGAAATCAAATCAAATAAGATTTTAAATATTTCATTGTATAATTCAATATCCGGAGTTGTATTTGTACGGGAAGCAGTTGTTTCAAACGATATTTACTGTCTTACGTTGTCTTATTAATTAAAACACATTGTTTGCATTTTACACGAAAAACATTTTCGTTATTTTATATATTATCCATAATACTATTTTAAATAAAAAACAACACAGTTGGGATGGCTTCACTCTTTTTATGTTGAACACTTGAAAACATGTTTCATTACTGGCTTTGCCAGGCAGTAAATAAAAGGAGTAGGTAATACTACTAAAATATTAGACGTTAAATGCAAATTTTCCTTAAATTAATATATTATTTTCTACTCTGAAATGTTCCTTCATTTACTATCCTATCTTAAATTCGAAATAAATGTTTTTAAAAACCAGTTTTATGCACTTCTATCTGTGGGCTTCTAGGATCTTAAATTATTCTTACATATTAATGACGGCTACTTACATATCGTATACTCCTATTTTTTACCATGTAACCAAATCATAAATTCTGTGACTCACCTGAAACAAAAAAGTAAATTATTATAAGATAATGTATTACTATTAATACATTTTATTTAACAATGTAACAGTAGAGTACAGTTAGAGATAGAAGAATTGTACCAGTAAATATACATGTAGAATAAAATTATGGTGAATGCGCCAGGATTCGAATAATAAACTGTGAGTAAAAACAATTTGTTGAGATGAACATTTTTTTTAGTAACTTAATAAATACTGATCTATCGTATATTAGTATACAAAGTATAAAAAGTTTTAAATTGGTAACTTGATTCATTTATTAATTTTGAGTAGAAAATCTAAATAAAAAATATTGTATAGTTCTTGGTTAAGGCTCACGTGGCCATTGACTTCGCTAACCATAAGCCGGTATTGACGAAGTATATATACAACTTCTAGATATCAAGTGAGTGTGTATGGGATGATGGATGTGGCGGCCTGAGGAGCTCATAAAAAGAGCAAAACGATCGTCGTCGTCTTCTGTCCTCCTTGCACACTCACTTGATAAAAAAATAACTTTTACATCATGACCTTGTGCGCTGTTATTTCTTATTTGGTACTTATAAGCAGGTCGTTAATTCTAATTTATATATATATATATATATATATATATATATATATATATATAACGAATAAAATGTTAGGATTTATATTTATATTTGATATCCGAATCGCGATACTTTAAGTTTTTTACTAATTTTTGGGCAACCCTGTATATAAACAAGAAAATTAATTAATTCTATGTAAATAAATATCAAATATATAGTAAAAAAAATGCGTAGTGTGGAAAATAAGAATTAAGCAAGAAAATGTGTGAATAATTCAAAGAAAGTCGAGTAATTGATAAAGTGTTAATTACAGACTTTTATGTCGGCAATATTTCACTTTTTGTAATGAACGGCCGTTTATAATTTTTATGGAACTCATTTGTGTGGTCATTTATCATCCTTGTAATAATACTTTTTTTATGTAATCTGCCAGAAAGTTTCCAGAGTTATTTTTAACATAACCATAAATTCATATTTTTAATTTTGTTTCTTTAACTAGTTTGAATTTTAAATGCGTACCCCGTGTATGGTGCTCGAAAACACAATGCGTATCCGTACGTATTTCGTACCACAGGCTCATACCGCCATACACCGTGTGTAAGCATTTCATAGGCTTGCCTTACATTTTCTTTTTAAAAAAATGCAAAAAACAAAACAAACAAAAGTTGGCCATGGTTTATTTTAACTATAGACTGTATAGACTGCGCATTGCAAAGGTTCACAAACCTAGTACCCTATCTAGTCACGATTTACAGGCTTTTGAAAATATACGCTCTTCGCACATGGAGCACATAAAAAACGTATGGACACGCTCTTCGTAGCGAAAGGGTAAGTAAAGTTTATATTAATTTTATAGGAAGGTAAATAATTGTTTTAAACTTTTTGTTATATATCCAAATACAGTATATTGTTAACTGTATTGTTTCGAGTTTACGTGAAGTGATTAATCACAAATAGAAAGACTGTTATTCCTTACTTCACTTTTAATTTTTATGTTAGATGCACATTTCGAGACACAAGGTGCTCATTATCAATAACAAACTAAGAGTTTGTTATTGATAATGAGCACCTTGTGTCTCGAAATGTACATCTAACATAAAAATAAAAAGTGAAGTAAGGAATAACAGTCTTTCTATTTGTGACAGTATATTGTTGATAATTAAATAATAGTCACTTGCTAGTAGTTTCACTACTATATTTTTATTCTCTCCGACTAGTTTCGACTTATCGTCATTCTCAAGGAGTAATGCAGAAAAATATTTTACTAGTTATATATACATATTTTTTTGAAGGTCGGGTAATAAGGGCTTTAAGAATTGGGGAGTTCCAGATGTCTTCGTACTCGTTTACGATGTGGTTTCCCTGTTTTATTGCCTTGCTAATTTCCAGGCCTTCTCTAAAATTCAATTCTCGTCCCTTATTACCTGAATATAAAATTTGGAAATTGTGTAAATTAAAAAAATGATTGGATGTGATGCAATAACGGGCAAATCCCGTTGTTTGTTTGTTATTTAGGATGGATTTTTTATGTTCATCTAGTCTTTTTTCAAAACTTCTACCCGTTTGTCCAATGTACATTGCATCGCATTCACTACATTTGATTTCATAAATACCGCATTTTTGATTTTTATTAATTAGTGGTTTATTATTTACAAATAATGTTTTCAGGTTGAGTGGATTAGTCATAATAATATTGAATTCTTTTCCCTTTGTGCATTTTTTTATTTTTTGTAAGAGGCCGTTGATAAAATTTAATTTACTCCTGTTTTTGGTTTCAATGTAACTGTCGTTATAAAAATATTTTAAGAATTTCTTGTGTTTTTTTTTCTTTTAATTAATTTGTCTATGATATCAGTACTATAACAATTATTAGTTGCTATTTCTTGTATTATATTTACTTCTTGTTCATATCTGTTAATGTAAGCGGTATATTTATAAGTCTGTGTATAAATGAGTGGAAAGTGCTAAATTTTATGTGATCATGTGTGTTTGAACAATTTGGTATAATTAAAAAAATTGAAATTGAAGATACCGTATATTGTATTATAGATATATCTGTGAAAGTTATTTTAATGACCACCCTGTAGAGCAGGGTCTTCACTAAGACCGAGGGCCAGACTAAGAATTCTTAATGATCAAGTGGGCCAATTAGTTTTACAACAGATTTGAAAAATTTAACAAAATATCGATATAATCTTTCAAAATATGGCATTGATGTCAAATTTAACAAAAAGTTACCTTATAATTTTTTCCTGTAACGTTATATTTAGTTAAAAAATCTATAAACATCTTTAGAGTACAGTTACAGTCAATAATATAGCGTACAACTACTAGACCCGATTTTAACAGTATTTTGCTAATGTAGTTCTAGTTTTCTTGATTGTATCAATAGATTATCAAATTTTAAATCAATAACCATTGCAACCACTTGAATTATAAACAACATTTACAATGTTAAACAATAAGTACGCTTTTTTATTGAATAGAACTGTAGATCACTTTTTTCTGTGAATATTACTTTGTTATTTAAATTCAGTATTTAAATATTCAACAATTTTAAAAATCGATAACATTGCGTGCGTTGAAATTACCTTGATCTGCTCACGTACATTTACACAGTCAGGTAACTTTCTTATACGGGCCGTGAGTTATTCTATCTTAATTAGAGATCAGATTTACGGTTCGAACAATTTTTCTCGCGCCGAAGAATGACGACGTGGAAATACACAAGTATTTTAAATTATTTTAATCTCAAGTAGCAAGAAATATCCTTGCATAAATTTATCGATAAAGCGGCATGTTTACTCGTTATAGTTTTAAAATATTGCCAACAAAATGTAATATGTTAATTAAATTCTAAGTTGTTTAATAATACACAATTTTTTATTACAAAAAATATAGAGAGATTGTGTAATGCTTCAAATTGAACTCTTTTAAAAGAAGCGTATGCATATGTACACTTAAAAGAAAAATTCCCTGTATATCGGGATATGTATGCATTAAACATATCCCGATATACAGAGAATTTTTCTTTTAAGTGTACATATGCATACGCTTTTTAAAAGAGTTTAATTTGAAGCTTTAAACGAGTGTTTTCCACTCCCAGATTGAGCATGAAGTAAAATTTCGAGTTTAGAAAAGCCTGAAAATTTGCATTTACCGGCACGAGCGAAGCAAAATCTGCAAGTTCAACAGCACTCTTTATAGAAAAATATTGAAAACCCAATTATTTGTTATAAGCACTGGAAATAGTTGATTATAGACTAAATAGTTTTATTCGAACTAAGGATGTGTATTTTATTCAACTTTACCATAATTCAGTATTTTACATGCGGGGGCGTATGAAATTAAATTTCGAGTTTAGATAATCCTGAAAATTTGGATTTGCTGTCATTCGCTTCGCTCGTGCCGGCGAATCCAAATTTTTAGGATTTTCTAAACTCAAAATTTTACTTCATGCTTAACCTGGGAGTGGAAACCACTCGTTTAAAGCTTCAAAGTTATCTTCAAAAAAACAATAAATAACTAATGATTTACAGCATATAATTGGGATATGTATACTTAAAAAAAGCTCCCTGTATAAGCTGCATTTGCTCAGGCAATTTTTCTTTTAGGTATATATATGCATTCGTTTCTTTTTCTTTAACGAGGTCAGTTGAAAGCTTTAAACGAGTGTTTTCCACTCCCAGACTAAGCATGAAGTAAAATTTCGAGTTTAGAAAAGCCCCCTGAAAATTTGTCGAGGGTCGCGCAGCGACCCGAGACAAATTTTCTGGGCTTTTCTAAACACGAAATTTTACTTCATGCGCCACGCGTCCAAACCACTGAATTATTGTGTAGTTCACAACATGCTACTAAAACAGTATGCTAAAGACGTATATTGTGAACTTTACATCAAATCGGTGTTTTATACGCGGGGCGCATGAAGTAAAATTTCGAGTTTAGAACAGCCTGAAAATTTGGATTTTCCGGCACGAGCAAAGCGAATTTTATAGCGAATTTAAAAAAAGAATAATATATTTGTTTTAGTTTCATGAATAAGATATTTTAATGAATATAAAAGTCGTCGTTCTCATTAATAGGATTAGTTGAGATTCCAGGCCTTTACCAGTGTCTCAAACGGGCTCTTAATTAGTTTCCAGCACACCAGAAGTTGCCATCTTCCGCACTTCTCGTCACTTCCAAGTCCTGACATGTCCTAACAAGAACACTGAGGCACGCCAAACACGCATCCCGGAGACCATTTCCGCCCAAGAAATTATGCATCTGCATCCAGGACAAGACTCATCCAGACACCGAACCAGACTTCACAGCAACTCCAGTAATTAATTACGCTTGGGAAACAATAACCCCCCTCCTTAACGTCCATTTATTATTAACAATAACACCCGCAAAGTTTCAACGAAATCATTTGCATAACGTCTTCGGGAGAACGCCGCGCTGAAATGATAATTACAGCGTTTCCCTCCCGATGGCCGGCTATAATGGGGCTAATTAATTAATAAACTCGGTGGCTGGTAGGGCTAGAAACTATCCCGTTAAAAGGGAAACGTTAACGTAAATTGGAATTCGTATAAAATTAAAGGGGCCCGGGTTAAATAAGGCTCAATTTCACAGGTCTATTATTTCGAATTGCCTCCAGACTCGGAATCCCTTCGACCGGATATCATTAATGATTGTAATAGAATTTTCCATCCTGCCTACTAGTATACAACCTGTACATAGCAACAAATTGGGATGATTCTCTTATGGAAGGGTCGTTTGCAAATTCGCAGATTAACTGGAAAATTCGTTTTGCCTCGTAACGATATCTTACGTTACGATCCCCATCATTAGTGTAACGAGTAAACATGTTGATATTGTGGGAAATACATGTATGTTACGAACCGAGTAATGAGAAAAATAAAAGCTTAGGGGAATCCTCTCCATTAAGGTATTGAGGAAAATATTTTGCAAAGAAACAGGAGATATTTTATTGTTGCGAAAACATTTTGTAGAAAATTCTGACACAGTTACTATAGCTGTATGTTATTGAGTTTACTTGAAGTGATTACACTAAAAAATACAGTTATTCCTTACTTCACTTTTTATTTGTATCGTTAGGTGTATATTTCGAGACACAAAGTGCTCATTATCAATAAAAAAATTAGTTTATTATTAATAATGAGAACGTTGTGTCTCGAAATGTATATCTACCGTTATAAATAAAAAGTGAAGTAAGGAATACCAGTCATTTTTAGTGCAGTTACTATAGTTTCACAATTTGATTTGCTTTTGTAATTTAGTCAGAATTTAGATTTCGGCTTCGTCGTCCGTTTTCCAGGTTTTCAAGTTATCTGCTTTAGATGCGGGGATTTAACAGAGTGGCTATCCATCACCTGTGCGATTTCGCTGTCATATTAAAAAGTGCTCTGCTGAAGAGTTGCGGTGAAGGGTTTTATTCGCGGACTGATTGAGTCAGATTTAATTTCCTTATAAAACATATACAAAAAATAGCGTAGAAAATTTGTGCCACGCGTATAAAACATTGATTTACATTACATTAAGTTTAAAATATAAACGCTTAGATGTGATAGTGATTATTATTAACTTAGATGTAGCAAAAAATGCAGCAATTGCTTTTTTGTAAATAGATTTGGAAAAATAATAATAATTGTAGACTAAATTTAGTTTGAGAAACCTATCTATATTGTTGATGTTTAAATCATCATATCTTTAAAGGCGAAAGTGCTATGATGAACACATTACAATTTTTTTTAAGTTAGATCTATAAAATATTCAGCCATAAACTCAATACCAACACCAATATTCGAAATATAATCTCCCTTATAGATTTCAAACGATACGCAACAAATGGAATATTAAATCATCTCCACCTGGGAGAGTGAAAAAAGTACTCTCTCCTAACATCAAAAAGAACATCGGCACCTTCAGCTCGAAATTTCCCCCGTGCTAAACTACATCCCTACGTGCAGGGATAAAAAGGGGCAGAGTAATTCGATCCAATTCCGCGGAGGTTCGGATTGCTCTCCGGAATGCCGGGGTAAACATAAATAGAATATTTTTTCTGTATTCATGACTTTCCGATGTTTTCTCACGATGTGTAAACACAGAGGGGGCCACAGCCATACGATTGATTGAATGCGTTCAAATGGGTATCTGTTATTTTTTTTCTTCGTCTTCCTTTCTGTATTGTGAGACCGCTGTGTTTTTCTGCGAGTCCTTTCGTTTCCGCACACAACAGAAACTGAATGTCAATAGATGTATTCAGTAGACTATAAACAGTTTATGTTAGCATGTTGTCGGTGAATATTTTATAACAGGAAGCAATTTTATTGTAAATATTGATGTTGAGAATTATGAAAAACTCTCAATATAGTCGAAAATGTCAAAATTGTTGGAAAACGTGATAAAATGCTCAAATAAAAAATGTTGAAATATACTAGAATTCTGAAAAAGTATTAAGAATTCTCAACAATTGTGATTTTTTATTAAATGGGCAGTATATTTTAACATAACTTTAAATCACTGATTTTATGCGCGTGGCGCATGAAGTAAAATTTTAAGTTGCAGTGTCATTGTTATACAGTTCTCCTAGTTTTTTAGTGGTCTTGCTCTTCTTCCATTTGTAGGGGTCCTTGCTTCACATATTTTATACTAGTATTTTTTTCCATCCTCTCTCTGTATGTGTCTCCACCATCCCAACTGTCTTTCTTCGACATATTGTTATGCAGCCATTATACGAGTATTTAGTTATTTTCTCACATCATTATTTATGACCCTATCTCTTCTACTTATGCCTGTTATTTCTAGTAAACATTTCCACTGCTTGAATACTTGCTTAAATTTATACGCTCTTTTTGTGCTGCAACCATCACTTTTGTCATTTCAGTGTTTATTGTCATATCGTATTTATTTAGAACATCATTCCATTAGAATATCTTTTATTATGTTCTCATTAATCACTTGGTGTAACATGAATAAAAATAAATTATAACGGTAAAATAAAACTCATTAAATTACTCTATTTGATAATGGCAAGTTGAGTTGCCGAAACTGCAGTCACTAAAATAGAAATATTGTGTTATAAAAACAAAGTTAAAGTGTTTTATTTAAATAATGTACACTGATTACTTTTCTGTATTCACTTTTTATAATAATAATATAAATAAAAAGTGAATACAAAAAAGTAATCAGTGTAAATTATTAAAATATTTACAATGTTTCACAAAGTAACAGCCTCCACCACAAGATATTTAAAGTGTTTTATGTTAATTAATAGAAATATATGTATGAATATTAATTTAAATAAAAATCACTTGGTTTGTTTCACAAAATAAAATGAATCATTTCATTAAATTAAATTATTAAAAATAAATACTATATTATACAGAGAGTGCTACAAATCTATTGCGAGTTTGTGCTTTAAACAAAATAGTTAGCAAAGAAACCACCTCATTAATCAACTCAAAAAATATATCTAAATAAGAAATTTAAATAAAAATCACTTTGCATCATGATATCAAACCTTTCTCATTCCATTGAAACTTCTCAGCAGGTTCAAGCAGGCGACATTCCCGCTGACAATTAGACAACAATATATAATACAATTTCCAGCCCTCTCCACGGTGTGGTGGTTTCTCAGGTGGAAATTAGTTGTGTAGCTTTATATAAAATGGAGATTGCTTTGTAGTCTCGAGGACCAAAGTGCAGAGGTGGGGCTGCTTGCAGATCGCTCCGAATGAATTCTAGTTTCTGTAGTTTCCGTAGTTTATTGTTGGCACAGTTCCACTCCGGGAGAGAAGAGGGGTTACAGAGGATTCGTTTGAGGGATTATCTCCAGTTTGGAAGGAATTCCTCAGGAAATTATGCCGATGAAGGATATCGCTGAAATTCACCGTGATGCTGTTTTGTTAAAAGGATTGTCTTGTTTATTAACGGATACAAATATAACATAATCGTGATGCTAGCGGAAATACAATATTATTTATAAAATTGTTTTAGTTAGTATAAGACATGTTTTTCATTGAAACTTCCCCTATTAATTAACACCAAGCACGCATCCAGCAATTTGACATAGTCCGAATTAAAACATAAAGCCCGTGAGCCACTTCCGGGTGCGCGCCCGCTCAAGAAACTTTTAAGCTTAGTCAGTTTATTTTTAATATTATTTACAAAACATCTATATTTCAAAGCAAACAAAACGATTCACATTTTTATTCATCATACTATTGCACATAAAAGGGAGCAAGTGCTCTTCCTGATCCCCTCCCCTCCCCCTGCTAGCTACGCCCATGTGTATATATACCAGAGCTGGGCAGGATTCGAATCAGTCAAGATTCGAATCCTGGATTCGAATACTTTTAGAAGATTTAAAAGAGGCATTCGAATACATTAGTTCAACTGGATTCGTGATCCGGATTCGTTATATTCTTTTAAGAGGATTCGTATTCAAATCCAAATGTGGGTGATTCGAATCCTTATTAAAGGATTCGAATATTTATAAAAGGATTCGAATATTTATAAAAGGATGCGAATATTTATAAAAGGATTCGAATATTTATAAAAGGATTCGAATACTTACAAAAGGGATTGAATCGTCAAAAATATTTCGAATTAATTGTGAGGATTAACATGAAAAATGTCTTTTGTGTGTTTTTAAATTTCTCGTTAAATCACTGTTTTATACGCGTGGCGCATGAAGTAAAATTTCGAGGGTAGAAAAGCCCAGAAAATTTGTCTCGGGTCGCTGCGCGACCCTCGACAAATTTTCACGGGGCTTTTCTAAACTCGAAATTTTACTTCATGCTTAGTCTGGGAGTGGAAACTCTCGTTCGAAACTTCAAACTGAATGCTTTGATAAGAACATTAAATGACTGAAAATGTTTTTAAAGATAAAAATCTAGTTATCAAAATTTTGTTTAATATTATTTGAAGTAAAACTGACATGGTAGTCACAATCTGAAATAATAATTTTTTCCGACATTATATTGATTCAAGATTTTTTTGCCTGGCCTTTTAATATAACTTTCTTCTGTGGGAAACCCCTATTTTCCTAAATTGTTTTCATTGTTTTTGTCAATATTTAAGTTATTTTTATAAATCTTTACGTGTTTGGTAATTTCCCTGCTGATTTTGATAAATTTAATAATGTCATTGGCTTTTTGGTTAGCGTTTTGGTCAATTTGAATATAATTTCATGACTTTTCTCTGACTATCCCGGTTTTAATGATATTCAGTGAATTTTGTATCTAGATAATTTTCAGGCATTCGTCGATTATATAATAGAGTTTAATTTGAAGCTTTAAACGAGTGTTTTCCACTCCTAGACTAAGCATGAAGTAAAATTTCGAGTTTAGAAAAGCCCCGTGAAAATTTGTCGAGGGTCGCGCAGCGACCCGAGACAAATTTTCGGGCTTTTCTAAACTCGAAATTTTACTTCAAGCGTCACGCGTACAAAACACTGATTTGAAGTGAAGTTTAGAAACACAGAAATACATCTTTAATCAGAGTAACAGGGAATCAGATATTAAGTCTGTTATCAACGATGTTCAGTGTTAATAATAAATAATTAGGTTTTGAATATTTTTGTTAAAACAACTGGTAACGATATTTGTATATTAATGGTTGCAAAAAAATAATAAAATCAAATGTATTCTTAAAGGATTTGTATTCGTGATTCGAAAAAACAGTATTTGAATCAAATTGGGTAAAGTACTATACTTGTTATGTTCCATATTTTTATTTTCAGTTGCCTGACACGTGTTTCGATCCGTTACGATCATTTTCAAAGTTAATACTTTGAAAATGATCGTAACGGATTGAAACACGTGTCAGGCAACTGAAAATAAAAATATGGAACATAACAAGTGCAGTACTTTACCCAATTTGAAAATTTGGTTCCATCAAGAAAGTAGCAGAACAAGTATCGAATAGTATTCGAATCTTTGATTCGAATCATATTTACTTCTTACGAATCCTTTATTCGAGTATTCGTGATTCGAATCATATTAGGGGATTCGGATTCGTGATTCGAATCCTTTTTACGAGGATTCGTCCCAGCTTTGATATACACTAGTATTTTATTGTATGTATCTTTGATTACATATGTACAAATAATGAAATGTAAGTTAATTCCAGAGTATTAAATATAATAAGAATTTTAGTTATACCAGTTTAGAGGGGTAGGGTAATGAAATGTATCTTTTGTCATACAATATATAATATAACCGTTTTATACCATATTTAGATAGATGATCTAGGACGTGACTGTGGATTTATGGGGCCATATAAGGACGGTTGCAGCATCAACAATAACTCCGGCCCTTCCGCGTCCCGTCGCCGCTCTATACGTTCGCCCAATAAATTCTCAGATTGCATCATTTATTTTATAAAAACACGCGCAATTAATTTTCGAAACACTCCACCCAATTTTATAGGAGCGCAATGATTGATCGCGCCCGGCATTGCGCAATTTAATGAACAATCTATACTTTACACGAGGCACAAAATAAACTCAGATTTTATCAAGTTGAAAATGAAATAATGAAAATACAATATTGAAATTATTAATAAAATAAATTGATGGTTTATTGTGTAAATATAATTTAAATAGAAAAAAAGCTCTAAGGCAATAATTTATCATAACTCAAGAATCGACATAATTTTAAATAAACAGTTACAAATTTATAACGTTAATTTATTAAATTATGGCAAATGGAGTTTTATAAGTATGCTTCAGTGAGCTATAGATGAAAGAATGTTATGTTTACAGCGCTCTTGAAAATATCTCGATGTAATTATAATTTTGAGTTAAAGTACGAACAGATACTGTAGCTATTTCTGTAAGAGCATTGAAATGTATTTTAATAGCATTTACTGTAAGAGCAACAAATAATGTTAATGTACTGTTATACAAAAAAATGCAATCATTTGCTGTGCAAATTTAAAACATTACAATTATAAACTAAGTTGATAACTTAACGTCAGTTGTCTTCCCATGAATTAAAACTGATGTAAGTCGTGTATATTAAAGACAATTAATTAGCGTTGTCTATAGTTATAGTCAGAAGATAAATGACAGATTTATTTCGTTATTTTTTTGTGTAAATAAAATTTGTAAAATTAACTAAAACTGACAAAATTCATGGCTATTAACGAAACTTGATGAGTATTGTTAAAGTTGTACAATCAAGTTTTAGAATGTCAATTTAGCGCAGCGACCCGAGGCAAATTTTCACGGGGCTTTTCTAATCTCGAAATTTTACTTCATGCGCCACGCGTCTAAAACATTGATTCACATTAAAGTTTAAAATATACACGCTTAGATGTGATAGCCGATATTTGGTAATAGCAGTTGACATAACTCGGCGGCAGCCAACATTTGAGCTATAATGACAGTTGACATAAGTCGATATTTAACCAATTGTACCAACTTGACACGAGTTTGAATTGAACTATAATAAAATCGCCATGTTAGTTTTTTTCTTTGTGACAGTTACGATACACATGTTAACACTTGTAACATATTTTAAAGTAACGAGTGTCTTCCACTCCCAGACTAAGCATGAAGTAAAATTTCGAGTTTAGAAAAGCCCCGCGTAGAAAATTTGTCGAGGGTCGCGCAGCGACCCGAGACAAATTTTCACGCGGAATTTTGAGCAGGGTGGGGCACAAGACAAAAATTATACCAAAGTCTAAGAAGAACTTAATTTGCACAATACTTAATTTTGTTAGGCATGATTTTCATTATTTTTTGATATTTTATGTATAAGCAATTCGAGCTTTGAACTAAAACTTGAACAGCTCAAATTGCTTGTACATAAAATATCGAAAAATGATAAAAAAAAAACCATAAAGAATCAAAATTAAATTTTGTTCAAATTTAGTTCTCCTTAGACTTCTTTGTACATACATATTGATAATTCAATGTTCTTTAATGTTGATTACTTTCGACAGTCTTCGCTAACTTTTAAAATTTGTTATCTTGTAATGCATTTTTGTTATAGATGAAGTATGATTTTAAACTTTATTATAAATCAGTGTTTTATACGCGTGGCGCATGAAGTAAAATTTTTCGCTTCACTCGCGCGCCGGTAAATCCAAATTTCCAGGCTTTTCTAAACTCGAAATTTTACTTCATGATTAGTCAAGGATTGGAAACAGTTTTATAAACTCATGAACTACTTAAAAAAATACTACATTCTCACAATGAGGAAAATGAACTTACTTTATTCTCAATTTTCAAATATTTTACCTGTAAAAGGTTTTAAAATTGCTTAAGTAATACAATATGTCGATGATTGTAAAACATTTTAAATTCACTTGAAATAAACACTTTTAACCTTTCTTCACCAATTTATTCTATACCAAATGTACATTTCGGACACAAAGAATGATCACTTTGTGTCCGAAATGTACATTTGGTATAAAATAAATTAGTGAAGAAAGGTTAAAAGTGTTTTATTTCAAGTGAACTTAAAATGTTCTACAATCATCAACATATAATATTAATATTAAACTTTGACAAAATTCTATGTATTTACAACCAACTACGGAACAAGAAATTATTGAGACAGTTTGCAATTTCTCAAATAATTCTAGTGCAGGTATCGATGAAATTCCCATGACTAT
This sequence comes from Philonthus cognatus, assembly GCA_932526585.2. Lineage (NCBI taxonomy): Eukaryota > Metazoa > Arthropoda > Insecta > Coleoptera > Staphylinidae > Philonthus > Philonthus cognatus. The sequence goes on along the minus strand of OW052247.1, from coordinate 46,079,389 downwards.
AATAAAAAAAATGTATCAACCTAATTGCAGCTCCGTTACCTGACATTTTCAATACAATTTTCCAAACAGGCATGTACCCCGACAAACTGATAATATCAATTAATCACCAATTTACAAAAAAGGCGACTCAAACATCATAGAAAATTACTGACCTATTAGAATGAATAATTCATTTTCAAAAATATTGGAAAAAATTGTGTATAATAGATTAATAGACTATTTTTTAAAATTTACACTAGTATCCAAACACCAACATGGTTTTCTGAAAGGGAAAAGTACGGAAACAGCCCTATATGAATTCACGAACACAATCCTTTACAATACGGAAGTAAACAATCTGCCATATGGAATTTTACTCGACTTGTCAAAGGCATTTGATACTATTGATCATGGAATATTATTATCTAAGTTATGGCAATATGGAATGAAAGGAATCCCTCATTTGTTATTAGCATCGTATCTTACAAATCGCATTCGTTATATGAAGATCAAGCATCCCGTTACCAGTGAAGATGCTTTATCTGATCCATTAACTACAATAAATGGTATCTCTCAAGGAAGCGTACTGGGGCCTCTATTATTTATCATTTTTTATTAACGATTTAGGTAATGTTCCATGTGGTAGTATTATTGTTAATTATGCTGATGACACCAACGTATTAATTGAAGGTAAAACATATGTCGATATTATTGATACTGGTAACACCTGTATGAGTGTTTGGTTTGAAAAAAATAATTTAGTTATTAATAAATCTAAGACCTCTTGTATATTATTCAAGACCAACTAATCGTAACTACCCCGAATTACATCAGACTAAACAACAATCAATACCAATTTACTAATAATGCAAAATGTTTAGGTATATATTTAGATGAAACACTATCGTTTGTCCACCATGTTGACTCTGTGTGTAAGAAGGTAAGCAGAGCTTGCTTCGGGCTTCGCGATTTAATGCGCAATACGAACATAGAAGTAGGAAAACTATTCTATTTTGCAAACATACAATCATTTACGATATGGACTAATCTTGTGGGGAAGTTCAAAAGATATAATCAATGTGTTCATATACCAAAAGAAAGCGGTTAGAATACTTAGTAAAATAAATTCAACAATATCACGTAGAGGAATATTTAAGACTTTGGCATACTAACAGTTATACGGGTTGTATGTTTTTGAATGCGTCAAGTTCCTGCTAAAGCATCGCGCATATTCGATATAGTGTTTTACTCTACAAAGTATCCTAACCGAAGAGGACATCAATATAATTTGCCTAAACATAGACTTACAAAGTTAGAGAAAGGTTGTATTTATATATGTATAAAAATATACAATCACTTACTTTGCTAAGAAATTACGGAATACCATAAGTTAAAGCATTGGCTCTTTGATTTATTATGTAACTTTGAACCATACTCGCTATCTGAATTCTTAGATAAAAAATTTTAGTGTGTATTTTTTTGCTTTTTATAGCTATATACTTTGTTTTATGTTAAGTATTTCTTAACTGTATTGTTTCGAGTTTACGCGAAGTGATTAATCACAAATAGAAAGACTGTTATTCCTTACTTCACTTTTTATTTTTATGTTAGATGTACATTTCGAGACACAAGGTGCTCATTATCAATAACAAACTTGTTTATTATTGATAATGAGCATCTTGTGTCTCGAAATGTACATCTAACATAAAAATAAAAAGTGAAGTAAGGAATAACAGTCTTTCTATTTGTGAAGTATTTCTTAATATATAATATTACGAAAAAACGAAGTTTTTTCGTAATTTTATATATTATGTTTAAAGTGTGCAAACTATAAGAAGCGTAAGCTTATTTTCTCGAATTCAAATAGTTTTGAATTTGAATTTATCTTGTTTGAAGTATTTCTTAACTCATCTATGTGACGTCTTACATTATAATTATATATTTTATATAAATTTGTAAATGTGAATAAAGGTGATTATTCTTATTATTATTATTATATTAATGATTTGATACACAATCAACTAAAATTATAATGGTGGGCATAGAGAATTGGTGGTTATACACATTTTACAAATACACAATCGTTGCATTTCTTCGTTATACAATTTACAATTGAAATTCACTTACTTAAACATTCACGCAAAATTTTAAAGACCTTCTTTAATGAAAGCACCCTTCGAATCTCCGAAGGAACCTATTGAAATATTGAAGTTGATTGTTTAGCGAGCTCAGATGAGATGCGACGGCAGTTTGTTTACATTGTAGTGATGGAGCTTTTAAGGTGATGAAATCAAACCGTAAGCTCTTTTAATAGTGAAGCCGTGAGGAACTTTGGGTCGTAATTCCGTCCTCACGGCCTCCGGAAAATAGATCCATTTAATCCCCGCCTATATTCACCGAGGAGAGAAATTGTGCCATTTTGTAAAATAATTTAATGGATTCGAAGCGCACTGAGAAAATATGATATCGTTTCCAATTTTCTGTGGATTGTATTTTATGGCTGCGATTTGATAACTTTTTTCGAAGTGTTTGAAAGTTTATGTCGCCGTGAAAATAGATTTTTACAGTATTTGAAAATATACGTATAAACAATGAAATACGAATTCATACTACTGTTTTCTTAATGAATAAAATCCTAAAATTTAGAATCAGTTCACTTTACACATGACATCAATAATTAAGTCTGTGGTTTGTGGCACAGACTTAATTATTGAAGTCATGTTTCAAGTGAACTGATTGTAAATATTAGGAATAAACTTTACTTATCACTTTAGCTGTCAAATAAATCAAGTACCTACGATTCACACAAAATGTTATTAATAAACTACGTATTACAAAGTCGCTTCACACCATGATTTTATTTCTAGATAAAAATGTATCGTACATTATTATTTTATGTGAACTTAAGCCAATTGCAATGCATACATATATATATATTATATAATTGGCTTAAGTTCACATAAAATAATTCCTGTATATATATATATATATATATATATATATATATATATATATATATACAGGAAATTTTTCTTTTAAGATTACATATGCTTTAACGAGTGTTTTCCACTCCCAGGTTAAGCATGAAGTAAAATTTCGAGTTTAGAAAAGCCTGAAAATTTGGTTTGGTCGGGTAGCGCGTAGCGCTACGCGACCAAACCAAATTTTCAGGCTTTTCTAAACTCGAAATTTTACTTCATGCGCCACGCGTATACAACACTGAAATGTTATGTTCCAAATATACGTATTTATTATACTGCTTTAGTAGTATATCTGGAACTCCACTTGGAATCAGTGTTTTATACGTGTGGTGCATGAAGTAAAATGTCTAGTTTAGAAAAGCCAAACCAAATTTTCAGGCTTTTCTAAACTAGAAATTTTACTTCATGCTTAGTCTGGGAGTGGAAAACACTCGTTTAAGGCTTCAATTTGAACTCATTACAAAAATATCTAAAGATTTACTGTAATTAAGATATGTATACTTAAAAAATCTCCCTGTATGTATATATAAAACAGTGGCCTGAGATCACTACCTTTTTAACAATTGACAGTCGTTGTGTCAAAATTAAAGAGCAAATGGAAGAAAGGAAGGCAATTCCATGGCTTTAAAAATGACGTAATAAATGCAGTAAAAGATAACGTAACACATAAAGTAAAGTGTGATCCAAAATAAAAAAAGAATAAAAAAACTAGGCTTGCGCTGCCATTTTCCTCTACTCTTTAATTTTATGTGATTCAGAGGAAGTCGACCGCTCTCTAAACGTATAAAACTAAGCATAATGCCGTCTTAATTACATCCTTGTTTAGGGATGAAATATTTTGAAAAGGTATACTTCAAGGAAAGTACAATCTTTAAGCTCGTCTCATATTTTATACTTTTACCGTTATTTCATAAAATAATTTCAAACATTGGTAAACTAGCGAAATCGCGTTCCTTATTTTATTTTTGTCTGCAGTATCTATAAAAAATATTGAAAAACTAAATTAGACACATTGTAGATAATTCCTTTGCAGAGATATGTGATTTTTTTCATTTATTTATTTGGTTAAAGACTATATTTAACCAAATAAATAAATGAGGATGTCGCGCGTAAAACAGTTTTTCAAATTTTCTGAAACTTCAATATCGCGCGAATTTATTGTACGATAGAAATAAGTGGAAAAAATTATAATTCTTCGAATAGAGTTCTTCTACAATGTGACTGATTTAGTTTCCAATATTTTTTATAAATGTTGCAGAAAAAAATTATATTGAAGATGCGATTAAGCTAGTTTAACAATGTTTGATATTTTTTTATAAAAGAACGGTCAAAGTGGGAAATATTTTATTAAGACAGGCATTAAGATTCCACTTTCTTTAAAGTGTGCCTATTTTTTCAAAATATTTCATCCCTAAACAAGGATGTAATTAAGACGGCAGTATGCTTAATTTTATACGTTTAGAGAGCGGTCGACCTCCTCTTCATATACAATAATAATTCCAAATAAAAAATATTTGAATTCGTGAAAATAAGTTTACGCTTCTTATAGTTTGCACACTTTACACATATTATATAAAATTACGAAAATGTTTCTCGTGTAAAATGCAAACAATGTGTCTTGATTAATAAGACAACTCAATACAATAAATATCCATTACAGGTAGTTGTTTAAATGGATATTCATTGCCTTCATTTGTCTTATTTATTAAGACACATTGTTTGCATTTTACACAAAGAACATTTTGTTAATTTTATATAATACATTAAATAAATTATTTTACTTATTATCTCATATATGAAACAAATCCAACACACACCACTTACAATATAATATTAACTACATGTATATGAAATTGCACTAATATTTATAGTACTTGATTATTTATTCATGTTTTAATATTCTGAGTGTACATTATTTTATGAAAAAAAAAATACATTTATTACACATGTTATTTTAACATACACTGAACGAACATTAAATATTTGCCAACATTTGCGCAACAAATTTACATTCAACCGACGGAGTTAATTAATTTAGATATATAAAAAAGCATTTTGCAAAGCAACACAATGCATGATTTATATTGTTATTGAAATTTGTTGTTGTTACCTAGTGAAATTCATTACATCAATTGAAGTGAATAATAACAAATGTTGACGAACAAACACATTTATCTATTAAAATAAATGTAATATTTATTGATTTCTTTTTATATAATTGTTTAATCAACAATAACAAAGTATTTTTCTTTATACTTGGTGTAAAAACGAGTTAAACAAATTAAAAACTATTGTGTATTTGTTAACAAATCTTAATAAAAATGTGTTAGATGATGGATTTAGAGTGTCCTTAAATTAGGATAATGAAAAATTTCGAGTATTACTTTATTTTGTAAATTAAATTCACTTGGTTTTGTTTAAGTGTGCGGCTTTTTTGTGCGGTTACATCAATTGATGTGAATAATAACAAATGTTGACGAACAAACACATTTATCTATTAAAATAAATGTAATTAATTTTGATTACTTTCTAAATGATTGTTTAATCAACAGTAACAAAGTACCTTTCTCTATACTTGGTGTAAAAACGAGTTAAACAAATTAAAAACTATTGTGTATTTTTTAACAAATTTTAATAAAAATTTGTTAAATGATGGCTTTAGAGTGTTTCTACTCCTTAAATTAGGATAATAAAAAATTCCGAGTTTTACTTTATTTTGTAAATTAAATTTACTTGGTTTTGTTTAAGTAGGCGGCTATTTGTGAGGTTACATCAATTAATGTGAATAATAACAAATGTTGACGAACAAAATCATTTATCTATTAAAATACATGTAATTAATATTGATTACTTTTTAAATGATTGTTTAATCAACAGTAACAAAGTACCTTTCTCTATACTTGGTGTAAAAACGAGTTAAACAAATTAAAAACTATTGTTTATTTTTAACAAATTTTAATAAAAATTTGTTAAATGATGGCTTTAGAGTGTTTCTACTCCATAAATTAGGATAATAAAAAATTCCGAGTTTTACTTTATTTTGTAAATTAAATTCACTTGGTTTTGTTTAAGTAGGCGGCTTTTTTGTGCGGTTGCTCAGAATGCTAATTGAATGATGAAATTAATTTGAGGTTATGGTAAACTATATGTTAACAGTCAGTAGTGCTAATCTAATTTAAAATTCAAAGCCTACTCTAAATCATGTTTTATACGATCGCATGGTATTTTATTTTTCTAGTAACAGGTGATTATTTAAAAACCCCATCAAGAAGGAATTGCTTTTTAATAAAAGGAAATGGAACGAAAAAGTGAAATCGTAGCTTAATTTACATTTTGTTATACTTGACAAAAATGTCAGATTGTATGAATCAGTAGCTCATTAGTTTGCCTTGTTCTTATAGTTGATGTGTTATTTCTTCTTATAAATCAGCTGTTTTCACAGCTAAATAAACAATAGCAATTGCATTACAGAATAAAATAGAAATATTTTATAAAACTGTGTTAAATTAACATTGACAGGACCGACTGACAAATTCACGTATGACCTACTTCATAATATTTTTACAGCCAACTAACTGAACACCTGGTAGTTTCAGCTTACATCATTCTTGATAATAGCATTATGCCGAGGAGAAAAATAAAATACATACAGGGAATTTTTCTTTTAGGTAAACATGCAAAAGTTGTAAATTTTCTGATATTCGTTCTTTTTTAAAAGAGTTCAATTTGAAGTTTTAAACGAGTGTTTTCCACTCCCAGACAAAGCATGAAGTAAAATTTCGAGTTTAGAAAAGCCCCATGAAAATTTGTCGAGGGTCGCGCAGCGACCCGAGACAAATTTTCTGGGCTTTTCTAAACTCGAGTTTTTACTTCATGCGCCACGCGTATTAAACACTGATTTCCAGTGATGTTCAAATATACTGTAATTTCACAATATTTTATTGTTTTATACGCGTGGCGCATGAAGTAAAATTTCGAGTTTAGAAAAGCCCAGAAAATTTGTCTCGGGTCGCTGCGCGACCCTCGACAAATTTTCACAGGGCTTTTCTAAACTCGAAATTTTACTTCATGCTTAGTCTGGGAGTGAAAACACTCGTTTATAGCTTCAAATTGAATTTTTTTAAAAAACAACGAGTAACTAAAGATTTACAACAAATAGGCTGAATTTGGAAAACGTATACTTTCAAGAAAAACTCGCTGTATAAGTGAAACAAAACCACGTAAATTTAATTTACAAAACCAAAATATTTGAAAACGTTTCACCAAGTGATTAATGAGGAAAATGTCTCCTACACTCCCTATGTTTGATTCCACGATCATAAATTTTACAAATTTAATGTTTATTGCACTTTATGTTTGATAATGACAAGCTAAGCTATAAACAAAGTTACACGGTTTATTATTGATGAATGTTTATTGCGTTTAATCACATTTATTTATTTAATTATTTATTTATTAACGGAAGTCCATTTAAGTACAATAATATTATAAAACTAAACATAAAAATAAATGAAATATACATAATACATAAATACATAATAACTATAGGTACATAAAAGAGTAAAAAACAAACAACACATTTAGGTACAAAAGACAGATTAAAATATGTAGACTATTTACCCTGTCGGAAGATGTTCTTTAAAACATTCCTGCTAATTGCACCAACATTTAAGCAATTGAAGAAATCTGCTTTAGGATACATATATATGTTTAAAAGAAAATAATCCATGTACACACACATTTCTTTCTTCATATTAATAAGTGTAATGCATATAAAGGGTGTCCCAAAATTCACGCAAGATTTAAATTTAGCGCCATTTATACGGTAAAGTGTTGCCAGCGAATAAAATTGACAGCGTAACAGCTGACACTTCAGGGTTATTAAGAATGGAGAGCTACACGAAAGAAAGCTTTTTCATTCTTGAGCAAAATTTTAAAAATAATGAAGTTTTGGCAGCTACAGTTCGCGACATTTTAATCCAGTTTGTTGTGCCTAAATTGAAACATTTGGTTGTGAACGACATAGTTTTAACAAGACGGAGCCACATGCCCGAGAAACAATTCAATTACTGCATGAATTATTTCCTAGTGTTGTAATTTCAAGTTTTGGTGATCAGATTATAGGATTTAACACAGTTGAATTCTTTTCTTTAAGATTTTTTTAAGTCTAAGGCTTATGCAAACAAGCCCATAACCTATTAACAAAATTAAGCTATATTTATAGAAATCGGTCATTGAAAATTTCAACAAAAGAGTGCGTAAGTGCCAGCAAAGCCGTGGAGGCCTTTTACCTGATATGCTATTCTATACATATCCCTATACTGTATACTTTATGAATCAATAAAGAATACAATGTTAAGTTATAAACCTTTGTTTTCTATCCAAATTACTTCTTGCTTGAATTTTAGGACACAACCAAAAAAAAATGCATCTTTAGTTAATAATATTTTCGTTGAATGAATAACTAAATTAGTTCACTTTAAACGGTTATCGATACATCGCTTGAGAATCGAGTTGAATATCTTAGTTTGGTGGCAAATTTGAAATTTATATCCAATCAAATAGCAATTTGTTAAATGTAACGAGGCAATCTGACCCGAAATTAATACCCTATTAGTAACGAGCGTGTGACGGATAAACGCTCCATAATTACCGAATGTCTTTGATGATCCCCATCCCCAATGGCGGGCCACGTTATATTTGCTATGGCAAAAAGTTTAACTACATCGTGTTAACATTCCGTGACTAAATTTTGATTAGACTTAAACATCTCTTAATTACATATCAAATAGTTTTCTCATGTATATTTTGATGTAGTATATTATAAGGACGATAACAAAGAATCAGCAGACAAAAATTAATGCTAGCGAAATGAGGTTCCTCGGGAAAATCGAAAACAAAACAAGAAAAGACAGAATAAGGAACGAAACGTACAGACAAAATTTAGAGATCGGAGATATAAACGAAAAAATAATCGAAGGACAACTAAGATGGTTCGGACATATATGTCGAATGGAGGACACGAGAACGACAAAAAAAAATATTTGAAGCTCGAACAACAGGAAAAAACTATAAAGGAAGACCAAGAAAAACATGGATTGATGGAGTTAAAGAAGGAGCAGAAAAGAAAGGTATACCGTGGAAAGGAATAAAGGACAAAACACAAGACAGGAAACAATGGAGAGAATTGTACTCGGCAACACAATAATAAAAAAAAAAAACAATAAAAGACATAAATTCATGCCTTACACCGAAAGGTATAAAAGGCAAAAGATTTAAAAAAATATATATATATATATATTATAAGGAGTAATCAGTATGCATTTAGATAATTTTAAAATAAATTTTCTATTAAAGTAAAGGCAGTTGATTGACATCTTAAATAAAAGCAAGAGGCTTCCGTGGTCTAGTAGGTAGAGACCCTGCCTATACGCCTTGAGGTTCCGGATTCGAATCCTATCTAAGTGGGGTCTGTCAATAGTAGGTCGATGGTTGATTTGTCCCGATTAAAAAAATGTATCAATATTAAGATATTCAAAATATCGAGACTTTTCGATACCAGATATTGTTATTGAGAGTTAAAAAATCAACGGCATAGACCTCAGCGTGGAGTCTAAGCGTCTCCTTATTAAAAAAAGTCAATACATCAATTTAAACTTTACTCAAAGTCAATGTGTCGTTTGTTTTTTTCAAAATATGTTTGACATAAAACCAATTTCATACCTCTATATTTTATTTAATGTCATTAAAATCTGTAGTATCACAGATTAAAAAATATTTTCTTGTATGTATTAAAAAATAATAAAACTTTTTCCATGCTTTCAAATATTGTACATTTTTTAGTTAAATTTAAGTGTTTGCAATTTTATTTGCTGTACGACATACTTTTAGTCAATACTATTTAATACAAAAGAAACAGGAACAGGGAACTGCTTCCGCTTATATAAATGCCGAAAATGGAAAATGGTCAATATGCCGAAAATGGTCAATATACTCGAGATAATCATAAATGTTGCAAATAACAGTTAATATCATTATACAGGGTTAATTAAAATGATGGAACAGATTTCAAACATTTATTTCTTCCAAATTACAAAAGATAGAAACACAATTCCAGCATGCCTGTAAAGAGAAAACTTCAATTTCTTATGCATTCAATATAAGCACCATTTGCTACACGACAAATATCAAAACGGTGGCTCATTTCTTGCCACACACGAATCAGCTGGCCCTAGTTAACGAATTCAAAATTCACAGCATCAACAACTCGATGTTGCAGATTTTCAAGAGTGTCAGGCATAGGGGGCATAAAAACACGGTCTCTTACATCACCCCACAGATAAAAATCACAAGGAGTGAGGTCTGGACAATCATGACGAGCAACAGCTCCAATGCGGCCGTGGTTAGTACTTCTGCCTGGACTGTTCAAATTTTAAACTTTAGTCTGTCCAGGAACGTTGGAATTATGGTTCTACCTTTTTTTGGTATTGGAACAAATATGTGTTTGAAATCTGTTTCTTCTTTTTGAATAACCCTGTATATAGTATTATCAGTATAGTTTAGATAAAATTAATAAAGACTTTAAATAAGGACAAAAATAGACGTAAATATCCTGAAAGAGGAATGTTTGTTTAATATCTACGCAAAAAAAATCAGTATAGTCAGTATAATTTAATTAAAATTAATAAAGACTTGTGATGGGAATAATCGATATATTTTAAAAATCGATTATTTTGAAACGATATAGTTGAAAATTAGTAGTTAACCTTTCATTTCAAAAATATGATGAGGGGGGGGCGGTTGAATGATTATTATGTAGTACAAACAACAAGCGATATAAAGTGATTTTGTAAAACAAAAACGGGCGACAGAATGTTTATCATATATTCGAACGGCTTTTTTTTTCTCAGGAACTGGTTTTCCAAAAATGTTTTTTACATGGGGTATTTTTGGGAGGTCGCTTTTTTTGGGGTGGTTTTTTTGGGTGGGGAGTGATATTACATACAAAGTTTTTTATAGGTGATTGTTTCGGGGGGTGGCTTTTCGGGAGTGGTTTTTCTATGGGTTGGTATTTCAGGGAGTGATTTTTATCGAAGGGTTTTTTCGGGGGATGAATTTCAGGAATAGTTTTTCGTAAGGATGTTTTTTAGGGGGATTGTTCCTTTCGGGAGATGTTTTTTGGGGTTTTCCAGAAATCTTTTCATATGGGGTAGTTTCCAAGACGTGTTTTTTCCGTAAAAGTTTTTACAAGGGGTAGGCTTTTAAGGTGTGGTGTTTGAGGGAGTAATTGTTAGGGTTTGTTTTTAAGCCCGTCGTTTCATGAGCGTTTTTTTTCTGGGGATGATGTTTGTTAGCAGTGAGGATTAAAATTGTTCTATTATTATTATTATTTAATGATTTATTTAATGAAATACAAAACAAGCGTCAAATCAGTAATTATTAATATTATTGTATGATAATTAGTAGTCCTGTCTACCGAGACAATAAGCGATACATTTGTTTTCATTAATTAATAGTCCAGTCTACCGAGATAACAATCAATTATTTTAGTTTACTAATTAGTAATTTGCCCGTCGAAATACTCGCTTAAATTAGTATATACTATTTTACCCGATCAAATAATCGCTTAAGTTAGTACCTACTAATTTACCCGATTAAATAACCGTTTAAATTAGTATATACTATTTTACCCGATCAAATAATCGCTTAAATTCGGATTACTATTTTACCCGACCAAATAATCGCTTTAATTAGTAATTACTAATTTAACTGTTAAAATAATCGCTAAAATTAGTATATACTAGTTTCTGTATATTAATCGATTATACCGATATATTTTAATAATCGACTAATTACTAATTATTATAATATAAAGACCTTAAATCAAGACAAAATAGACTGAAATATCCTGAAAGAGGAATGTTTGATTAATATTTATGCAAAAAAAAAAACGAAATTCCATTAGAAAATGTTTGAGTTATTAATCAAGACAAAAATTCTACCGTTTTTTTGGTATTGGAACAAATAAATGTTTGAAATCTGTTTATTCTTTTTGAATAACCCTGTATATAGTATTATCAGTATAGTTTAGATAAAATTAATAAAGACTTTAAATAAGGACAAAAATAGACGTAAATATCCCGAAAGAGGAATGTTTGATTAATATCTATGCAAAAAAATCACAAAAATCTATAAGAAAATGTTTGACTTATTATTTCAGGAACATTAGTTTTATATTTAAAAAAAATTAGATTACGTATGCTTATGATTTGTTATTCGATTAACTTAAAAACTATAGATACATTATCACATGTTCTGATAGACAAATGCTTGCTAAGTCTATTTTTTTTAAATCAAACAAAAAAAAGTATGAATTGACAAATTTATTATTGAAGGAAAGTCCCTGAAACACTAAAAAAGTAATGTTTTTGCATTTTGTAATAAATATAGGCCTTCACTTTAGACATTTTCATCATTCTATCTTAGTAATAATTATACGAACGTTCAAAGTTAGCAAACTAAAGTCACAAAAATGAGTGACTTACTCTCCTTGACTAAAGTAAAATTTCGAGTTTAGAAAAGCCTGACAATTTGGATTAGTCACTCCGTAAAGCTAGCTATTGGTCAAAGTAATTAAGGCTGTAAAAAATTAAAGCAAGGAGCTAAAGTAAAACCATAAGGGCTAATGTACAATATTTAGGATTAAAAATGCATCAATTCGAGCTTTATTATTTTGCTTTTGATTGCATTTGAGAATTAATAATCTGCCACACATTAATTAAGAATAACATAAAATAATTAATCCCTTGCTCTAAACAACCTTTTAAATATATTTAATTAAATTTACGGTTGAATTATTGAAAAAAGCTTAATTAGTTATATAATTGCATTTGCTTTAATAAGTAAATATTTAAAAACACTCGTAAATTTTAAATAACAAAAACTCTATTCTTCGCGCGAACAAACACATCATCGTTGATGTAAATCTGAAAAAGTGCATTCATACAAAAATTAAATATACATTATTATCCCCTCACACAAATGAAAACCATAATCCAAATCCGGCTTTGAATACACACCTATACACAAAAAATCGCAATTCACCCCTAGAGCGCGTTTTAATAATAAAAAAAAACCTCCACCCTCGCCGAGGCTCAAGTCAAAAATTAAACGTTCCTTTAAACAAAGAGCGTTTTTTTCTCCTCTCGCGAATTGCCAGGGGTACTAATTAACGTTCATCCCCCCCGACATCCCCCCTCGGACTGGATACTTTCCTGGATTATTAATAACGAAGGAAGTAATTACCGCCTCCTGTCATCAGAGCTTTTTCGACGAAAGTGAAAATTGAGATTCTTTCCGAAAAGGCGAGTAAAAAGGGAATATATAAGTGGACGACGTGTATAAATTGCCATCCGAGTTCAAAGGAACGTAAAGTTGTGTGAATTAATGTCGTGAAGAATATAATGGTGCATCATTTAATATTCATACTAAAGTGTTTGTTTGTTATTGTTGCGACAGATGTTGACTTTCATGTTTATTAATTTAAAAATTATTTAATGAAGAAAATTAAAGAAATTTATAAAAATAATATCCCGTATATTATCTACATATTTAGTATACAATTTTCTAGCTGGACACTGCATAAAATACTTGTTAATAAAACTTTAGGGCGTCCTACATTTAAACATTTTTAAAAGCAGGACTAATCTGCTAATCATTTTAAAAGGTTGTGTAATTTGAGTACATATTTAAATTATTTATACATGCAAGGAATGTTTCTTTTAAGTGTCCATATTTCGATGCGTGCGCTGTGAAATGTCAGTCATTCATTGCTTATTTTACAATCGTTCAATTTGAAGTTTCGAGCAAGTGTATCCACTCCCTGATTAAGAATGAAGAAAAATTTCGAGTTTAGAAAAGCCTGAAAGTTTGGTTTGGTCGTGTAGCGCGTAGCGCTACGCGACCAAACCAAATTTTCAGGCTTTTCAAAACTCGAAATTTTACTTCATGCGCCACGCGTATAAAACACTATAATATTGTGAAATTTAAAATATTTAAGAGGATCAGTGGAAAAGTGGTCCGAGTGACATAAAACTTCATTTGAGTAAATGGAGATTAAGTTTAACTTTCATAGAAAAATCTGTGGACATATTTAGTATACAATTTTCTAGCTGGACCCTGCATAGAAAAGCTTGCCAATAAAACTTTAATGCGTCCTACATTTAAAACTTTAAAAAACAGGACTAATCTGCTGTACATTTAAAAATGGTGTGTAATTTGAGTACATATTTAAATTATTTATACATACAAGGAATGTTTCATTTAAGTGTCCATATTCCGAAGTGTGTGCTGTAAAATGTCAGGCATTCATTGCTTTTTTTACAATCGTTTAATTAGAAGTTTAGAACGAGTGTTTCCACTCCCTGGTTAAGCATGAAGTAAAATTTCGAGTTTAGAAAAGCCTGAAAATTTGGTATGGTAACAAACTGTGATTAAATAGACAAAAATCTAGATATATCGAAAATCTAGAAATGTTGAAAATCTTGACGGTCCACTCCCAGATTAAGCATGAAGTAAAATTTCGAGTTTAGAAAAGCCCCGCGTAGAAAATTTGTCGAGGGTCGCGCAGCGACCCGAGACAAATTTTCACGGGGCTTTTCTAAACTCGAAATTTTACTTCATGCGCCACGCGTATAAAACACTGTAATATTATGAAATTAAAAATATACTACTAAATTGGTATTAAAAGTATTGCTGCTAAAGCAGGAATAAAAATAAACTGGTAATTATAAACAAATTTTCCACTGAGAAAATTAGTTTAGGTATAAGTATAGATATCTTCAAAAGAGAATAATTTTAAGTGATAAAATATGGCAGAATTGCATATCCTAATATAATATACAATATTATTGATTAGACGTCCACAGATTTTATTGTGAAAGTTAAACATTATCTTCATTTACTCAAATTAAGTTTTGTCACTTGGACTACTTTTCCACTGATCTGCTTAAATATTTTAAATTTCAGCGTTTTTTACGCGTGGCGCATGAAGTAAAATTTCGAGTTTAGAAAAGCCCCGTGAAAATTTGTCTCGGGTCGCTGCGCGACCCTCGACAAATTTTCTACGCGGGGCTTTTCTAAACTCGAAATTTGACTTCATGCTTAGTCTGGGAGTGGACCGTCAAGATTTTCTACATTTCTAGATTTTCGATATATCTAGATTTTTGTCTATTTAATCACAGTTTGTTATTACCTTAAATGCATCTTTAATATTTATTCAACACTGTTTTTCTTAGGAATAGAATATTAACACATTTAGAGCAGAGCAAATTATAAAGTTAACTCTAAATGTTTATTTTAGGTAAAATGTTGCATCTTTTTCTATGATTTCAATGAATGATTTATTATATTACATACGTCGATTTTATAAAAGAGTTAAATTTAAATTTCGAACGAGTGTTTCCACTCCCAGGCTAAGCATGAAGTAAAATTTCGAGTTTAGAAAAGCCCCGCGTAGAAAATTTGTCGAGGGTCGCGCCAGCGACCCGAGACAAATTTTCACGGGGCTTTTCTAAACTCGAAATTTTACTTCATGCGCCACGCGTATAAAACACTGAAATGTTGTGAAGTTATAAATACACTTAAACAAATTAGTCATTATCAAAATATGGAAATAAAATTTTTTTAACATTTTTCCTTCACTTTTATTTTACATTGAGTTATAACGTAGGTACTTATTTGTTGTTTTGTTATTATTAATGGCATAACCTCACAATAAATGACATTTGTCACTTTTTCAACAGGGCACACTAATTATAATTTAAAAAAAAAATAGAAGATTAAAAAAATCGACCAAAACATTGAACAAAAACAAGAAATTGGGCGTTATTGGATTTAGAAAAACAATATCTAATGTAATAAAATTAAAAAATTAGGCAGCTATTTAATTTATGTTGGCTATTATTTGGGAATAAAGTTATTATTGAAAAAAAATCAATATTCATGTCATTTTTGAATATCTATCTTGTATTTATTGACCGATTTTATTGAACTAAAAACCTAAGTCAATAGCCGTTTATTGGCTTTGGTTTTTAGTTCAATAAAATCGGTCAATAAATACAAGAGTTATTGCATTGGGCGTTTTTTATCGAACACCCGGTATACAGATGTTACATATAAATATTTTTACGACTTAAGTTTCGACAGTGTGAGTGTCTTTATGAAGTATAATAATTCAGAAATGCGGAATCATATATACCGTTTTTGAGGATTGCAGACTAATGTGGGGGTCGGGGGTTATTAACAGGTAGCTTGATTTTCGGAGACACTAATTATGGGTACGGGATTATGGATTAAGGGTATTAAAGAGCGGTGAAAATTCAGAGAATTTATGTTTACAATCTAAGGAATGGTTGGCAAAGATACTTGCATCATGATTTAACTCGTTACTCGCTTCAAATTGAACTCATTACAAAGAACGAATGCTTTAAAATATAAGTTACCTGACGCCAACACAACAGACTCCTTTCATTATAAACAATAGCACTTATTATCTATTTATCCATTTATATGTTATTCTGCTTATTTTGCATAATTGTTATCTATTGCTTATTTCGCTATTTAATCTTATTATATTATATTTTATTATTGTATCGTTAGTTATGAATTAGAGACCAAACCGTGAACACGGGTGTTAAGAAATAAATTCCTTTTTAAAAAATCGGTTTGTGTACGAGTAAAGTTAATTGGCGCAGTCGGTAGGATCCCGAAAAGTGAAGATTTCATTCATTTTTCCTTTTCTTTGGATTAATTCGGGAGTTTTTACGGTGGACATCGACCTTCAGAGCGGCCCTCCGAACATTGAGCAGCCCAGACAATTTCCGTCCTGAGAGACATCGTCCACTACGTTCACGAGATCTTCGAGCGAATATCGAAAGTATCCCATGGACATTATACTTTTACTGTAAGTTACACAAGTTGATTGATTTTTAACGCGGATAGTTAAAATAGTGATTTATTTCTAAAAGACACAAATTCTGATTCATAGCTCATTTACTAACATATCTAAATCTTGTTCCTAATAATAAACTAAAAAAAAAAAATATACCAAAATGGCCGTAGCTTTAAAACCCGAATATATGCAAATGATTCCTGAGTTCAGGGGAGAACCAGAACTTTTGCCTAGATTTATTGAAGTATGTGAAAGACTTTTAAATAGATTTTATAATGCTGAAGATAATAATGATTTTGTAAATGATTACTTAATGACTACCATAGTTTCAAGGGTTAAGGGTGAAGCTGCTATTAATATATCATCAAGTGCAGTTAATAATTGGAATTCTTTAAAAAATGCATTACTAAATTCATACGGTGACAAACGAGACCATTATACACTAAATTACGAAATTTGCGCATTAAGGCAGAATACGAACGAATCTGTGTTCGATTTTTATAATAAAATTCAATCTCTTTTAAATTTACAAGTTGCGTACATAACAAATCATATTGCTGACTTGCAAGAAAGACAGCACTTGCGAATATTTTTTAGGGCTAATGCTTTAAAAGTTTTGTTGAGAGGATTAAAAGATCCCATTGGTTCACAAATGCGGGTCAAGAACCCTGCAGATTTAAACACAGCATTAAATATGCTTACTAATGACTTTCAAACTGAGGTCACCATTAACAATCCGATAAATAAAGATAAAAATAAAATATTTGCACGACGTCCTATTCCGTCTTATTCTGATAACTTTTATCAGTCACGCAATAATTATAACAATGGTCCACGCTATCCTTCTCGTTACAATAGTAACAAACAATTTAGTAATTCTTATCCGAATCGGAATAATGCATTCCAAAATAAAAATTATAGTTCTTTTAATCATAAAAATCCAAGAACATTTAATTATCATAATAATAATAATCATAATCCTTACGGACCGAGTACTTCAAATACTCCACAAAATTCTGCACCCAATTTACAAAATTCCACACCCATGTCCGTTACTACAGGACGAAACGCCATTATTCCAAATAGGAATCAAATTTATAATATTGATGAGGAACAACAAGATTTTTTAGGCAAAACCGCCTCGGAGGAAACTCTTTTGAATTAATGGGGATTACTAATAATTATAGTGAACTTCCTTTTATATATGACCCCCAAAATAAAATTAAAATTCTAATTGACTCTGGAAGTTCAAGATCTTTTGTAAATCCGAAAATTGCTAGGAAATTATTTAAAGAAAATATTAAATATGAACCTTTCCAAGTGGCCAGCGCACATGGTACCACTTTTGGAAAAAATAGTACTTTAATTCCTTTGACGCAATTATTAAAATCCAAATATGCTAATCTTAAGTTTTATCTATTTGATTTTCACTCTAACTTCGATGCCCTGTTGGGAATGGATAATTTAAAAAATATACAAGCAACAATAAATGTTGATAAAGAAATATTAACTACCCCTAAATGTAAAATACCACTTAATTTTGGTAACGTTCGTGAAACCCCGGATACGAAGTGCATAGTAGTACCCGCAAGGTCCGAACAAATAATTGAGGTAGACATAAATAATATAAATAATGGCGATGTAATAATTCCGCATATAAAATTAAATAATTTAGAAATTCCAGAATGCATAAGTCATGTTAGGAATAATAAAGCAATCTGTACAATAATAAATAAGGGTGAAAATGATGAAAATATTTATGTGAAAAAACCATTTATTGTAGACCCTATCAGCGAATATGATTGGGAATTACAAAATGGAAATAAAGAAGAATATAATGTTAATACATTAAACTGTGAAAAAATTAAATTTGATATATTAAAAATACGTACAGATCATATGAACTCAGAAGAGAAAAACGTTATTACTAATTTAATTAAAGAATACGCAGATATATTCCATATGGAAAATAATAAACTTACGTTTACAAATAAAATAAAACATGCAATTAAAACGTCCGATGAACTTCCTGTATATACTAAATCGTATCGTTATCCACACATTCACAAAATAGAGGTGGATAACCAAATTAAAAATATGCTTGATCAAAAAATAATTAGACCATCTTATAGTCCATGGTCTTCTCCAATTTGGGTGGTCCCCAAAAAATTGGATGCTTCCGGAAAACGCAAATGGCGTGTAGTTATTGATTACAGGAAATTAAATGAAAAAACAATAGGTGATAGATACCCATTACCAAATATTAATGATTTATTAGACAAATTAGGACGATCACAATATTTTACTACATTAGATTTAGCCTCTGGCTTTCACCAAGTAGAAATTGAAGAAAACGATATACACAAAACAGCATTTAATACTGAAAATGGACATTACGAATTTTTGCGAATGCCATTTGGCCTAAAAAACGCCCCTGCTACATTTCAGAGGGTTATGGATAATATTTTAAGAGGAATACAAAATGAAAAATGTCTTGTGTATATGGATGATATTATTATATTTAGCACCAGCTTACAAGAGCATGTAAATCGATTAAGAGAAGTTTTTAACCGTCTTAGGGACTCAAATTTAAAAATACAATTGGACAAATCTGAATTTTTACGTAAAGAAGTAGCTTATTTAGGACATATAGTTACCCCTCAAGGTGTCAAACCAAACCCAGAAAAAATAAAAGCTATTCAAAATTTTACTATTCCCAAAAATGTTAAACAAATTAAAGGATTTCTAGGATTACTAGGTTATTATCGAAAATTTATAAAAGACTTTGCTGGATTGACTAAACCTTTAACAAAAAGATTAAAGAAAGATGCAATTATTAATATAAATGATTCTGATTATCAAAATTGCTTTAATCTATGTAAAAATGTTTTAACAAATGAACCCTTGCTTCAGTATCCAGATTTTAGTAAACCATTTATTTTAACCACAGACGCTAGTAATTTTGCAATAGGCGCTGTGTTATCTCAAGGAAAAATAGGAAACGATTTACCAATAGCTTATGCGAGTAGAACTTTGAATAACTCCGAAACAAATTATTCAACAATTGAAAAAGAGCTTCTTGCAATAGTATGGGCAGTTAAATATTTTCGACCATATTTATACGGTCGAACATTTCAAATAGTTTGTGATCATAAACCACTCCAGTGGCTCATGAATATAAAAGAGCCTAATTCAAAATTAGTACGTTGGAAATTAAAACTTTCAGAATATGATTACACGATAGTATATAAAAAGGGAGCACTAAACAAAAATGCTGATTTTCTCTCCAGAATAGAAATTAATGTAAATGATGGTAATGCTAAAGTAGAATTGACAAAATGTAGGAGACGAAATTGAATCAATAATAGCACAAATGGGAGATTCACAGATCGATTTAGATGAAGATGAATTAAATGAAATTCTTAATGATAATAATAATGATACAGCGCACACAAATATTGAAAACCCTATTCTTGATATCCCTATTTTAGAAAAAGCTGTAAATTATGGAAATAATCAAATAATAATCTCTGAAGTAAACTATGCCCCTTCTCCACCAGTAATTAGGTTATTATTTAACAATAAAAAACAACGTATAAACGTTCAATTTTCAAAATCAGATTTTGACAATAATGTCATTGAATTCATAAAGGAATATACAGTTCCAAATATTAAATATCATTTATACTTTGAAAGTCCAATTTATGAGAAATTTTCTGTAACTATGCAAAAATACTTATCGGAAAATTTAATGAAACCCTACGAGATATTGAACATAATGAATTAATGTTAAAATCAAAAATTCTAAAATTAAATGCTCTTCTTAAAAACGAAGTAGAACATGGTAATATTTTATTTGCCAAAGATTTATTTAATCAACTTATTATTTTATATAATGTAATTTTAAATATCTTAGAGGATATTGAAAATTCACTTTTGTTTTGCAAATTAGGATTGTTACACCCAAGCATTATAAGGCCAACTGAATTATATAAAGAAATTGAAAAAATATCAATATATTATAACGAGCAACTCCCTTTTGAACTTAAGGCTGAAAATATATTCGATTTTGAAATGGTCATGAAAGTAAATTGTAAACTAGAAAATACAAAAATTAACTATTTCCTCTCTATCCCAATTAATTATGAAAATGATTTTGAACTTTTCCACTTAAACCCTATTCCTACTAAGTTGGAATCAGACTTTGTGACTATTATACCCGAAATTAAATATTTACTCAAATCGAAAGTTGAGAACAAAATTTGGCCTCTAAGCCGCTTGTGTAACAAAGGTAATAAGTATTATCAATGTCCGGATTCTGTGCTCATGAATCACCATGCCGAATGCGAGAAAACAATTCTGCTACATGAAGACAACCGAAATTGCCAGTTCACCAAGTTAATCATCAATTCAAATCACCTGGAAATTATACCAGACATAAATCAGTACTTGGCAGTATTTCCAAACCAAGAAGACATCAAAGTCGAATGCCAGAAGGAAACACACACCACATCTTTAATTGGCATCCATTTAATTAAGGAAAATGGATGTAAAATCAAGTTCCGAAATCACCAAATTAGATTTCTGGAATCTACTGTTGGAATCCCTATTCTTATCGACAACCCACAAATTAAATTTGAAAAATCACAATACAACGGGATGACCATCAACCTGAAAAAATTAAATCTACAAGAAGTACCAATTCTTCAACAATTGCCTTCTCTGGATCAGCGACCCAATATCCTGATGCCAAGTATTTGGACTACAACCCTGTACATTGCCGTCTTCATCATCGCCGGATATTTCATCACCAGATGGATAAGAAAAAAGAAAAATCAAGGACATCATCAAGATGACACCAGGATCCACTTTCAACTTCCTGGCGATGCCAGAATCTAAGGGGGGAGGAGTTACCTGACGCCAACACAACAGACTCCTTTCATTATAAACAATAGCACTTATTATCTATTTATCCATTTATATGTTATTCTGCTTATTTTGCATAATTGTTATCTATTGCTTATTTCGCTATTTAATCTTATTATATTATATTTTATTATTGTATCGTTAGTTATGAATTAGAGACCAAACCGTGAACACGGGTGTTAAGAAATAAATTCCTTTTTAAAAAATCGGTTTGTGTACGAGTAAAGTTAATTTATATACGCATAGGGTTATATATATATATATATATATATATATATATATATATATATAATTTTCATACTTGTACCTGTGGATTTATTAACTCGTACCTGTCACAGAGAAAACAAACAGTAGTCATCAAGGATATAAATTCTACCAAAAATTATCTGGAATATGGGGTACCGCAGGGTTCGATACTAGGACCCTTATTGTTCCTCATATTTATAAATGACCTTCCAACCCTGGCAAATGATTCACAGTTTTACCTATATGCAGATGACACATCTATTTTATGTAAAACACCGAATGAAGATGCATCCATTCAACTTAATGAAGCTGCCAAACAAAATGCTTTCGAATGGTTTAAGTATAATAAATTAAATTACTCATTACCAATGAGAAAACTACTGACATCTTATTTTCACTTAAGCCATCACATTCAAACCCAAGTAATAGTAGCACTAAATTTTTGGGAGTGCATATTGATAGTAGGCTGACATGGCAAGTTCACGGACAAGAAGTTGTAAGTAAGCTATGCAGAAACGTATACTTGTTACGTCAACTTTCTAACTGGCTACCTATAAAAGCCCTGCGCGTTGCTTATTTTTCTCTTTTTGAGTCACTACTATCATATGGCATCATCACTTGGAATCATTCACCTACATTACTCCGATTGGTTGGTTTGCAGAGAAAAGCTATACGGATAATATTCGGTATAGATTATAGACAAGACTGTAAGCAAGAGTTTATTAGCTTAGGAATTTTAACTCTCCCCTTAATATATATTTTAAAACGCTTAGTTTATGTTAAAAAAAACATTGCAACATATCGTCGTCAAAATGATACACATGCGCATAATACACGTCGTTGTGGAGATATCTGTCTAACGAAACTGCGATTATCTAAATGCCAAAATGGGATCGATTACTATGGTCCAAAAATATATAATAAATTGCCTGAAACAATTAAGTCAGTCAGCATAAAAAAGTTCAAAGCTAGCCTAAAATCATACTGTATTAACAAAGGCCATTACAGGCTACATGATTATATGCAAGACAAGTATCATGTACAAGTAAACCAAGCCTCATAGTCTAATGATTTTTAAAATTTTATGTGATTCTTGTTTTAATTTGAATTTTTAACATGTTTGTCTGTAATTAGATTATTTTTATGATATAATTTGATTTACATTTGATAATTGTAATGTAAATATATCAGTTCAAATAGAATTTATTAATATTTTAAAAATCATATTAGATAACAATTACTTTTCTTTCGATAATAAAAATTATAAGCAGACAGAAGGGTTAGCAATGGGTTCACCATTGAGCCCGTTGCTAGCCGAGATATTCATGTGCAACCTTACCAATTCAATTTTAAATTCACAGCTAGGCAAGAAACATATTAAAGTGTGGTATAGATACGTCGATGACATCATAGCTTCTTTCGTAGGTACTAATAGACAATTAACACAATTTTTAGATTATATTAACTCATTACATCCAAATATAGTATTTACAGTAGAAACAGAAACTAACAATAACATAAAATTTTTAGACCTCTCAATAACACGTACCAATGAATCACTAACTTTTGATATTTATAGAAAACCTACTTTCACAGACCGTGAAATTGATAACTTTTCCAACCATCCCTATAAACATAAACTAGCTGCCTTTAACTCCATGGTAAACCGAGCTTTTATTGTTCCGTTGTCAGAAACCTCATTTAAAAAAGAAATAGATATTATTAAAAGTATAGCCGTTTCAAATGGCTATACTACGTCAATAGTAGATAAAATAGTTAATCAATACAAAATTAAACTTATTAGAAAATACATATATGCCGGAATCGAACCTAAAACACAAGCAACATATCGTTCCCTTACTTACTTTGGAAATATAACTCACAAAATTAAAAATATTTTAGCAAAACACAAATTAAATATAGCGATGAAACCATTTACAAAAATTAAAAATCATATTTTTAACCATAAGACTCAGATACCAAGTATTTACAAATCAGGAATATATAAATTAACCTGTAATGATTGTAAGGGAGTGTATATAGGTCAATCTGGTCGTAATTTTAAGACCAGACTCAGTGAGCATCTTTACTCTTTTCGGCATAGATTAATTGATAAGTCATCTTTCGCCAAACATTTGATTGAAAATAACCATCCTTTTGGCGAGGATGTGCTTTCAGTTATTCACTTTGCCGAGAAGGGTAGAAAGATGGACCTCCTGGAGTCTTTGAAGATTCACAGAGCCCGCGCTAATCGGGAAATTCCCGTAATTAACGACCAGCTTGACCTTAAATACACCCCCCTCTTTAACGCTGTTATTAGAAAATTTGCAAATATAAATAATGTTCCTTTGTAGTTTTTTGTTACTAACGGTTTGATAATGATACGTGTAGTATCGAAACTATAGTCACCAAATAAACCAATTGTTATACAAACAAAGTGATAAACAGTGTTTTATTTATATAATTTGTATTCAATATTACGTATTCATGACCTGCGTAAACTATTTATTTATGTAAAGTACCAATCAACATTATTATTATTATTATAATTATTATTATACTTGATAGAAAATCCCCTGTATTTTTATGTCTGGAGCCCTACCAATAAAAATTCTCACGAGCCGCCGCTGGTATAATTTGAAAACTATATTTCAAATGTTATAATGGAGTTTCACCATATATCGGCATCAATTATTAAGTCTTTAATATTTTTATAAGCACCAGCCTATTGGATTTGTATTTCTTTTTTTAATTTTGGAGAATGTTTTCTTTTAGACAAAAAATAATTATTATTATTATTAAACAATGAATTTATTCCAGACTTTCACAACATACTATATGCTATGTAACGATAATATTTTAAAACACAAAATAAAAGAAAAATATTCCATTTACGCCTAGTGTGTATAAAAATGAATAAACCGCGAGGAGTGGGAGGGCGGAGATGGGGGGGGGGAGGAAGCGTACTACGTTCATTTTCAATTTCCGCACATTTTTCTCCCTCATTTCCTCGAACAAGAACGCAGCCAGAGAGAAGTACGTGATATCCTCTGGCAACAGTCGGAATTAGAAAAAGCGGACACGGTTCGCTTCGGTTCGGTCACGTGCCCTCGCACTTTTCACTCTTTTGCCTCCTGTCCTTCTGCAGGGAAATGCCTATTCTACTCCTCCGCCCGCTGCAGATGATTTATCGACTCGGATTACCCAACCGCGGCCTCCCACTAGTCACCCTAATTTCCAGACGCTCTTTCCTTTCTTTTTCCCGCAAAAATGGGGCCCATGTATGGAATTCCCCCCATCGCTTTTGACGTATGAAGATTAATTAATTGTTAAAGAATAAGAAAGAAAAAATGCTTGGATGTGTGTACTTAAATAATGATCCGGCGAAGATCTCAAGACTGGAATTCTTAATACTTTTAATTTCTAGAAAATAATCTAAATTATTTTGATAATCATAAAAAAATCTTGTCGTATCATAAGAATTTGTTTAAATTCTCAGAATTTATTAAGAGATAACTATTTCTGATAATCCAATTCAGAAAAACGTAATAATTAAAGTTATCACATTCGAATGTCGATATTTTTACATTGTTTGCATATTGAGGCAAAATTTTATTTGGATATTACAATAAAGAATCTGAACTTAACAAACAAGTTAGTTGATATCCACACAACACAATAAGTTTGGTCTTAGCAAATAGTCTCACTAATCCAACACAGAAAAAGACAATAAGTAGTTTCAAATTGAAATTATGAGACTCTAGATTGGACATATTTGGTGATATTATTGGTAATTAACGCCGGTTATTACCACTGGTAATTTACCGTAAATTACGGTATATTACCCAGCTGTTTAGTGAATAATTTCATTTCAACTGCTTTGAATATCCGAATTACGTACAATACCTAGTGATGTAAAATGATCGTTAATTTAAAATTATGTAATATTCTCAGTAATATTACCGCTGACTTGGTAATAAAGGGTAATTTAAAGTTAAACATAAAACTAATTAAACAGAAAAGAGTAATTTTTTTCACGAATAAAATTGCACCTAAATAAAACCCATTTTAGTGAAATGTTATTTTTTAGAATCTTACAAGAAATCTTAAAATCGTTAATTTAAAATTATGTAATATTCTCAGTAATATTACCGGTGACTTGGTAATAAAGGGTAATTTAAAGTTAAACATAAAACTAATTAAACAGAAAAGAGTAATTTTTTTCACGAATAAAATTGCACCGAAATAAAACCCATTTTATTGAAATGTTATTTTTTAGAATCTTACAAGAAATCTTAACAATTCATATTGAGTACAGGGTTGTTAAATAAAACGTTTTTTTTTAAATTTTATTTAAAGAAACAGTTTTTTAACACATGTTTTTTACATTGAAACAGCGTTTAAAACATTAACAATTAAAAACATGTCTAAAACATGTTTAAAACAGAACATACAGGGCATTTTTCTTTTGAGTATACATATCCCGATAATTACAGAGTTTTTTTTAAATTTGCGGGAATTCGTTGTTTCAAAGCGGTTAAGTTAAGGCTTTTAACGAGTGTTTTCCACTCCCAGACTAAGCATGAAGTAAAATTTCGAGTTTAGAAAAGCCTGAAAATTTGGTTTGGTCGCGTAGCGCGAAGCGCGGAGCGACCAAACCAAATTAGGCTTTTCTAAACTCGAAATTTTACTTCATGCGCTACGCTTAAAAACGTTCAGGCTTTTCTAAACTCGAAATTTTACTTCATGCTTAATCAAGGAGTGGAAGATACTCACTAATAGCAAGTCAATTAATTATATGCCATTAATGTTTATTTTTTATGAAGATTTTTATCATTTTGTATTGAGTTTATCAATATCAACTAATTTTGTTGAAATTAGAAATTTTGGCTATCTTAGAAAGTTAAAATTACGAATTTTACTTTTTTTCAATTTTTGTTAGATTTCTTAAACCCTTACAAATTGTCTAATAAGTTTGTTGAGAATGTTTTTTTTTTTGGAGTCAAGTTATATTATGTTTTTGTTAATTTGTGTTCATTTGGACGACAATTTTCAAGATTTTTATTAATTTAATATAAAATAAATAAATCGAATTGCATCCAGGCAAAAATTGTACTAAAGAAATTTCGAAATCAATCATTAAAAACCAAATATCTCAAAAATTGACATTTAAATTGATACATTTTTAATTACAATATTTTTGAATTTTAAATAATAATAATAATAATAATAATGAGTATTGTAAATAAAATTATTCATTAAAACTAGCAAACATCAGGTTTTAATGAAGAATTTTATTTAAAATACTCATTATTATTATTATTTAAAATTCAAAAATATTGTAATTAAAAATGTATCAATTTAAATGTCAATTTTTGAGATATTTGTTTTTTAATTTCTTGATTGATTTCGAAATTTCTTTAGTACAATTTTTGCCTGGATGCAATTCGATTTATTTATTTTATTTATTTATTTATATCAAAAAATTATACCTTATTACAACATATTAATAATAATAATATAAAAAGTAAACAAAATTTTATGCAAAAAAATACAATTTCAAAAATAAACTAAATTCTATGCAAATATATTTTTTTATATTTTTATATAAAATTGTTATTTTTTTGCAAATGTTAATGATGACAGTCAATGAGATTAGACGCTCTGGTTATCATCGAACGTAACCAGAGCGTCAATTGTTTTTTAAGCTAATCTCATTGACTGGCATCATCAACATTCGCAATAAATAACAATTTCATATAAAAATATAAAAAAAATATATTTGCATAGAATATAGTTTATTTTTTAAATTGTATATTTTTGCATAAAATTTTGTTTACTTTTTATATTATTATTATTAATATGTTGTAATAAGGTATAATTTTTTGATATAGATAAATAAATAAAATAAATATATATTTGCATAGAATTTAGTTTATTTTTTAAATTGTATGTAGATTCATTTGTTGGGTAAACGGTTTTGATTTTAATATTTTGATTTTTTAACGAGTTTTCTCCATTCCTTGATTAAGCATGAAGTAAATATTTCGAGTTTAGAAAATTCAGAAAATTTGGACCAATCCAATTTTTTAAGCTTTTCTAAACTCGAAATAGTTACTTCATGGGCCAGGCGCGCTATCGCTGGTTTAACCTGAAGTTCAAAACGCGAACGATTAACAATTTTCTAATAATTTCGAATATCTACACTACACTTTTTTGTTTATTACATCAGCGATAATGATTGGCCTTTTTAAATATTACAAATTAAAATAAAAATTGCCAAGGAAAATGTATACAATTAATATCACTATTATTTTTTTTTTCAATAATATAGATTACCTTTTATTACTTTCATACATTTTACAAAAACAACAACCTAGCTATAAATTATACTTTTGTGGTTTCCTATTTATTTACAATTTTTACAGTTGGGATTACATTATTTTTTAACTGTATGCACAGTTAGTTTTATATCTAACTTTAAATTACCAAATGTTACCATGTTTCCAGTAATTTTACCGAGAATATTAACCAATTTTAAATTACAGTTAATTTTACATCTCTAGACATATCCACAAAAGTTTCTTGTAATAAGGCTAGTGTTTCTAAATTTCATTATGCTTTCTACAAATCTACGATTTTTATGAAAGCATGAAACAGTATTCTGATAATTACACATAAATGTAGAAGATTACTATTTTATCTTAAAAGAAACAAACAATTTTATCTCTTACAAAAACAAGAAAACTTTAAATTTTGCTAAAATTATTAGAGTATTTGCTAAGAAAATTATTTGATATTGAAAATAAAATAAGTTTATTTTCCAGTATTTAAAAATTCAGTGCTTTTATTCAATCATTCAATATGAATTGTAAAATTTCATTAGAGTAGAATTTAGTTTAGATCATATGTCGTTTATTATTAGCTAACGAAATCAAAAGGAACAAATAATAATTGAGAGGCTCAGTAGAACCACTTTTCTACTGAGCCTCTCAATTATTATTTGGGCTATTTTCTTAAAAATTGGTATAAGTACAGATATCTACAAATGAGATCCATATTTAGTGATATTAAAAATGGTAAAGTTAAATATGTGTATCTCTTAATATAATACACAATATTAATGATTAGATCCACGGATTTTTCTATAAAAGTTAAACTTTTTCTCCAATTTACACAAATCAAACTCATGTCACTTGTACTACTTTTCCACTGATCCGCTTAATTGTTTATTGATAACCAGAAGATTTTGACAAATTGTATTAATATTTGAGATGTTATGCTTTGTAGTGAAAACACTAAGTCTGTATATTTTCTTCGAGGAAATAATATTCATAAGGTTACCTATGGAAAATAAACGTACACATTGTATATTTAAATATTATTATTTCTTTCAATATCAATATGGTCGTAAAAATTGATGGAATTTATGTATCGTCTGTATGGTATTAAAAGTGGAGATCGATTTCGCGATACGGCATTTTTCCCCTTTTGCTTACGGATCTATAAATATTCGACGCCCCTCTGATATAAATGTTAATATCGCATAAAATTTTATCACATTGTGTTTAAAGCGCCGAAACGAATGCATAAAGCATAAAGCCCCCGACGCATTATATATTTCGCTCCGAAAACATTATTGTTGTATATTATGTAGAGAGTTTGATAATAGTTATATAATATTCATACACAATGATCAACATAAGCATGTAAATTATGCAAGTAAACACAAATTAATAATTATGAGCGCATACAGGGTGTTTAAAGCACATAGCTTGAGATAAACCCAATATACAAAAGGTATTACAAAACCTTCTGTATATTGGGTTGCATTTCGAGCTCAGAAAAATATTGCTATTTGTGAAAATTCTTAAAGATCTTCAAATTAAATTATTTAAGAGTGCTATATCAATAACCAAAGATTATTAATATTACATACAAGGAGTTTTGCGTCCAAGTATACAAACCTTAATATACTGTATATGCTATAAATTTCAGATATTTGTCGTATTTAAATAAAGTTAAAATTGAAGCTTTAAACGAGTGTTTTCCACTCCTAGAATAAGCATGAAGTAAAATTTCGAGTTTAGAAAAGCCTGAAAATTGGTTTGGTCGCGTAGCGCGAAGCGCGGAGCGGCCAAACCAAATTTTCAGGCTTTTCTAAACTCGAAATTTTACTTCATGCGCCACGCATATAAAACAGTGATTTCAAGTAAATTAAATAACATACTACTTAACAGTATGGTAGAGATATATAATTTAAACTTTACAATATTTTAGTGTTTTACACGCGTGGCGCATGAAGTAAAATTTCGAGTTTAGAAAAGCCTGAAAATTTGGTTTGGTCGCTCCGCGCTTCGCGCTACGCGACCAAACCAAATTTTCAGGCTTTTCTAAACTCGAAATTTTACTTCATGCTTAGTCTGGGAGTGGAAAACACTCGTTTAAAGCTTCAATTTGAACTATTTTTAAATACGAGGAATATCTGAAAATTTTGAGTATATTGGGGTTTGTATACTTAGATGCAAATTTTAAGGCTTTTCTAAACTCGAAATTTTACTTCATGCTTAATCTGGGAGTGGAAAACACTGGTTTTAAACTTCAATTTTACCTTTTTTATATACGACGAATATCTTAAAATTTACAGCGTATACAGTTTATTAGGGAATAGAAGCGATATATTCTAAATTAATGTATTAAAATTGTTCTTATTGCAACACGCAAACGTTTTGAATTTGAATTCACACAAACTATAATTGATTACTTTGGAAATGGAATCGAAGTAACTTGTTAAAATTGAGGGACTCAGAAGAAAAACGCCCTGTATATAGAGGACCTAAATATTACAAATATATCAAAATATTTTCGCATTTAAAGCGTTGTAGTTCTAGTAAGTGAATTTTTAAAGACTGTGCTAACTGACGTAGGACAAGGCTCGTATTAGAACGTCAAGATCATAACTAACACTTAATAAATCATTAAAGTCTAAACCCGATTCAACTCCCCCTAGAAAACGGAAACCGAACAACCGCCCATGCATTTTTAACACCAAATTCTTCCGTTCGAGACCTTTAACGCGATAAAAGCCTTGATTCTGTCAAACAATAAACATGTAAATAGAATCGAAAAGTTTCAATTTAAATTCATGAAAATTGAGAGAAAGCGAGAGTGGGCGAGGGCATCAGTTCGGCCGTAAAGACCGGGCTCTAATTTTTTCATCGTGAATTCGAGCAAAGCTCTCCACCGAAGAAGCGATTCGCAGCTTTCCGCCGCGAATAATTCCCTCCCCCCTCTCGCGCCGCCGGCCCCTGCAGCGAGCCGAGATAAAACCGAGGACAGGAAGTTATTATTTCGTCCGAATCGCACCAATTACTGAATCGCAGTTTTCTTCCATTCTCTTTGGAGTCGTTTATTTCGAAAGGGGGATTTCTATAGAGATTTTTTCGGAATAAGAGCGATTATATTCTAAATTAATGTGTTGAAATTGTTCTGATTACAATAGGCTGACGTTTTAAATTTTGAATTTGAATTCACACAAACTATAATTGATTACTCTGGAAGTGGAATCGAAGTTACTTTTTAAAATTGAGGAGCTTAGTGAAAAAGTAGTACAAGTGCTATTTTCTTAAACATTGGTATAAGTAGAGATATCCACATACGAGATTAATATTTGATGATAGGAAAATAGTACAAATGAGTATGTGTATCTCTTAATATATTATATCAGGTATTCATTTAAACCCGACCGAGGCGTTGCTTTTTTGATAGAAAGAAATGGAACGAAAAAGTGAAGTCGCAGCTTAATTTACTCGACATAAATGTCGGATGGTGTTAATCAGCAGCTCATTAGTTTACCTTGTTCTTATAGTTGTTATGTTATTTCTTCTTATAAATCAGCTGTTTTGACAGCTGAATAAACAATGGCAATTGCAATATAGAATAAAATAGAAAACTTTTATAAAGCTGGGTTAGATTAACATTGACAAGAGCGACTAACAAATTCACGTACAACCTGCTTCACAATGTTTTAAAAATTTTATAGCCAACTCGATCGGGTTTTTAACTGAACACCTGATACAATGTTATTGATTAGACGTCCACAGATTTTATTATAAAAGTTAAACTTTATCTCCAATTTACACAAATAAATCTCATGTCACTTGTATTACTTTTCACTGAGCCCTTTAATTATCAGTGAGCTCTTTTAATTTATATTCACATTGGTAAGGTGGAAATCAATAAAATATACAAATAGTTCAACAGACTAAAATTGGGTTTGCCAATTATTTGCAGCATATTCACAAAATATATAAACACCAATTAAAATTAATATGACTTTCTGCAAAAATTTAGTCTCATTGAGACTTTTCCAAATATTTATTGAGACAACTACTTTCCGAGCTAATACCTTGACAGATAGTGAATCAAACAAATAATATTTGAGTTACACAACAGATTTACTGTCTATGCAAAATGTAACATCAGGTCAAATTATTCTTTCATCAAAATAAATGAACAGACAGGAAATTAAACTAAATTAAAAAATGAAAGAGAATTAATAATAATCTTATCTTTTTTTAAGATAAAAGTCCTAATTCATCTATAGACGCGTTTCAAGATTTATCTCAAATCAGTAGAGCTACAATGCTTTAGATTTTCAATACCGAAACATGTTTAAAGTAAACTTTATTACGTTTATTAAAATGCTTGCAGAAACTCCATATTAATGTTAATTAGTTTTTATATTTTATATAGATAAATATTTATTAAAATTAAATACGTAGGTATTATTTTTAAGCAAAACCAGTAGAAATATATAATTAAATAAAGTAAAACAAAGCAATTGATTTTATTTTAAATTTTATTGCAAATATTTAATAAAATCTTGGATTTGGTTGGCGGTTATTTTGTGGAACATCTTCATAACAATTAATTTTTGTTTTGTTTTGTTTTGGCCTTGGTATCTAGACCATTAGCCATCAATCTATTTATATTTAACATTTTAATGTATTTTAACCAATTCTAATTTAGATAAATAACCATTTACACCTGAAACAACACAAACTTATTCATACTACACATCCATGGACCCGGATGGAATAATTTATTATTCATAAATTATTCCACCGGATGGGATTCGAACCCGCGACCTCTTGGTCTGTGGGCAGGGTCTCTACCCACTCGGCCACCGAGGCCCCAACAATTTAATTAAAACACTTAACTTTGTTTTACCACTTTTATTAAACTTTTAAGTAACTATAGTTTCGACAACAAGGTAGTCATTATCAAACTATGTTTGATAATGACTAGCTTGTAGTCGAAACTGTAGTCACAGAAAAGTTAAATAAAAGTGGTAAAACAAAGTTAAGTGTTTTAAATTAATATTTAATCATTTTTCACAAAGTAATCATTAATAAACAAAATATTTGAATATTATTAAATATAAATAGTTTACCAGTTTTCAAAACTGCTAATTAGAAAATTAAATTATCTAATGATCAGTTTTATCTATAGATCATTGCACTATGAGCTAAAGATAACAGTAGTTTTATATAATTAGAGTATCGTGAAATCAACATTTATTAGATAGTGACTAGTTTGATCAAAATAAGACATCGTCAAACTTTACATTAAATTACAAAAGTCATAACAAAACAGAGAGGACAAAAACGATATTAGGGCTAAAAATTCAAATATTCGCGAATATTCAAATACCACATTACTTATATTAAATCACTCACTTTTTTTACATATTGAATTGATTTAGCTATTTGAATATTTAAATATTTCAATAAATTAGTATCTTTAATTTGGTTCTCATCATTGCATCGCATCCAACCACTTCTTTAATTCAGACGATTTCAAAATATTATATTCGGGTAATAAGGGACGAGAATTAAATTTTAGAGAAGGCCTGGAAATAAGCAAAGCAATAAAACAGGGAAAACACATTGTAAACGAGTACGAAGACATCTGGAACTCTCCAATTCTTAAAGCCCTTATTACCTGACCTTCACAAAAATTATGTATATATATATCTTGTAAAATAATTTTCTGTATTACTCCTTGAGAATGACGATAAGTCGAAACTAGTCGGAGAGAATAAAAAATAGTAGTGAAACAAACCAAGTGACTTTTATTTAATTATCAATAATAAATTAGTGTTAGAAAATGTCCAATATATTTTCTAATACTACACAATGTATAAATTTAAATGGTTTATTTTGCTTAAATATTTGTCTAATTTGATAGTTTTATATTTGAATATTTATGAATATTCGAATTCCCAGCCCTAAACGATATGTAGATATAGTCAAGCTCAGCAACAATCGTACAAAATAGACCGCACGTTCGGTCTACACATAACCAAAAATCCAATGACATAACCAAATTGTTAGTACCTTTTTTTACTACCAACAAAAATGTCACCCTAACAAAGCACCAGCACCAGGGCACACAAAATTTGAGGTTGGGATCGCGCTATATAAATACAAGGAATTGAAGAACAAAGTTACCTTTTAACAACGGATACATATTGGGTCTCTGGCCTACCCTGAAGTTAGGCTGCGAGCCGCCGCTGGTCAAACTCATTATACAGGGATTTTTTATAAGTATACATAAACTATGTTCACATATTATTCTCACTGCAGTAAGCTCTGTTAGGGTGACATTTTTGTTGGTAGTAAAAAAAGGTACTAACAATTTGGTTATGTCATTGGATTTTTGGTTATGTGTAGACCGAACGTGCGGTCTATTTTGTACGATTGTAAAAATCCCAAACACGTTCACGATTAACAATCCGGTCATCAGAGAATTGTCCAACAGTTGGCAGTAAACTCCCACCTTTCGTATCTGATGAACGGGACCAATGTTTTTATAATATCCCTCATTCACATGCAAAATATTACGATAGTTGGTGAGGAATGGGCTATTTAATATCAAACATCGATTCCCAAAAGTTATCTAGGAGGGGGGTGCGATATTTTCATACGAATTTACGATAATATTATTAATTATTAAATATTATTATAAATATTATTTTTGTTATAAATAAATTTAACAAAAAACATAAACCTATGCCTTAGTACAAGAAAAACTTATGTCATTTTAGCTAGATTTGAGTAAATCGGCTAAAATAATTTCTTTAGAATTTGATTAACGAAATCTCGCGCTTACTTGACAATTTTCGGTCTCCTTGTCTTTTATTTACTGAATCTAAATTGTTAAATTATATGTCTTAATTTTATTTTTAGTTGTTAGGCTAAAAACCTTAAAATCTAATATATTTGACAACGGTTGTTTTTGCACCAAGCTACAGAAATATTGAACTTATGAAAGTTTTTTTTTTTTGGTAAAATTAATTTCAATTAAATGTTGCCAAGCATTGTGGCTAAATGCCTAGCCACACTGTTTGGCAACGTTTTATTGAAATTATAGGTTACCAACATACTTCAATCATTACTATCAATTATATAACATGCCCAATATAAGGAGAAAAAAACAAACCTACAGCGGTGAGAATAAAATGTAAACAGAGCTTATGTACAAATATACGCTTTTTTTAAGAGTTTAATTTAAAGTTATAACCGAGTGTTTTCCACTCCCAGGTTAAGCATGAAGTAAAATTTCGAGTTTAGAAAAGCCTGAAAATTTGGTTTGGTCGCTCCGCGAAGCGGAGTGACCAAACCAAATTTTCAGGCTTTTCTAAACTCGAAATTTTACTTCATGCGCCACGCGTATTCAAATCTGAAACCACTGAAATATTGTAAACAAGTGAACTTTACTTAAAATAAGTGTCCTGTACGCGTGGCGCATGAAATAATATTTCGAGTTTAGAAAAGCCTGGAAATTTGGTTTGGTCGCTTCGCTTCGCTACGCGACCAAACCAGGCTTTTTAAACTCGAAATTTTACCTCGTGCTTAACCTGGGAGTGGAAAACACTCGTTTAAAGCTTTCAATTGAACTCTACAAAAAAAACAACGAATATCTAAACATTTACAGCACATAATTGAGAAATATATACTTAAAAGAAAAATTCGCTGAATGATATGTAATATCAAATTTAAATAATTTTAATAATATGAAACCTTTCGAAAAAAGGGCTTAGCATAAGTTGTAAAGAAGAAAAAAAGGCCTGAAAATTTGGTTTGGTCGCTCCGCGAACTAAATTTTCAGGCTATTTTAAGTTCTAAATTTTTCTCCAAGTGCCTCACGTAGGAAACACTGAAACCATTGAACTATTGTGAACAAGCGAACTGCACTTGAAATAAGTGTCTTATACGCGTAGCGCATAAAGTCAAATTTCGAGTTTAGAAAAGCCCTAAAATAGGCCTTTTTAGGCTTTTCTAAACTCGAAATTTTACTTTATGCTTAGCCTGGGAGTGGAATACACTCGTTTAAAGCAACAAATTGAACTTTAAAAAAAACGAATATCTGAACATTTTTAGAACATAATTGAGATATGTATACTTAAAATATCTAATATCAAATTTAAATAATTTTAATAATATGGAACCCTTTGAGAAGAGGGTTTAGCATAAGTTGTAAAGAAGAAAAATGAAAAGAAATAATGCTAAGTCTAAATACTTCAAAGAAAATTTGTAACGTTGATTTCAAATCTGTAATCATAGATCATCAGTCGTGAATTCTATTATAATGCAGTGTTTTAAAAATGTGTAGTTTTAAAAAATTTATGAAGGATATAGAATTGCATTAAACAATCCACGATAAATTTGATCAATAATTACGCAACTCCGTTGATTAACGATAATCAGGTAATCTGATTTAATGCCAAGTATATCCAATCACGATTTATTTACCAAGATTAAAATTGAAAAAAAAGGGTCCAATGGGATCAATAAATATTGGATAGATGAGGCTGTTACTTGGTGAAATTCCATATTATGTAGGAAATAAAACACGATCGTTTGAGAATTTTCACAGTTTTTAATGTCGAACACTACGACAATTGTTTCGCCACATAGTGGCTTCATCAGGCAGATGAGTAATCATCGATCAATAAATAATTCACCTGAAAATGTGACAATCTAATATTGTTTGTTTAAACGTATGAAAAAATATTCATTAAGATTTTCAAATTATATTTATTTGAATCAAAATAGTTGAAACAATCGGCATTTTTCTTGTACCTAAATTGTTTATTTTTTCTTATTTACGACATTATCTACTCCACCACTGAAGAGATTTAAAATAAAAACATGTCTATATGCACAAAATATGCAAACGCGTTGATAATCTAATTTGAATCCAAGCACGATTTGTTTAGCAAGATCAAGTTAAAAAAACGTTCCATAGGAACAATAAAATATTCACCTAGAATTGTGAATATCTAACATTGTTCGTTTAAAATATACACTCAATTGCATAGAAATGACTTGTTGTATTACATACTGCGAATTTTTCTTTTTATATATATAATGTATACGCTTTAAATGTTTAGCAATTCGTCGATTTTATATAAAAACGTGCAATATGAAGTTTAGCACGATTGTTTCCACTCCCAGACTAAGCATGAAGTAAAATTTCGAGTTTAGAAAAGCCTGAAAATTTGGTTTGGTTGCGTAGCGCGGAGCGCGGAGCGACCAAACCAAATTTTCAGGCTTTTCTAAACTCGAAATTTTACTTCATGCGCCACGCGTATAATACACTATAATATTGTGAAGTTAGAAATACACTGACATTTGTTTTCTTTTTAATGAGTAATAATCGAAAAATTTAAATAACAAAATCTTTACATTTTTCTTCATACATTTTAAAGTCAGATTAAATAATATAAAATATTAAATTAACTTATTTAGTGATTTAATTAATTAATTAACAAAAAAATAATAATGTTGCATGTATGCATCAATGGCGCTTAATGGGTCACATACTACTGGGCTCTCTAATCTTCCAAAAAGAACTACAGCTTTTACACAATCTACAGCACTTAAAACCATGGTGAACACAGCAACCTTTAGTGAGTTTGTTCCCACGTCCACTGAAGATCAAAACAAAAAATCAAAACAGTGGAAGAACGTAGACATCTTGATACTTTATGCATAATATCGAATGAACAGCGTATTTTTAAATTTAATTTGTAATGATTATTGTTCATTAAATAAATTTACAGGTACCATATGTTGTTTTTTTTCATACCCTGATAGTCTATTTTATCGTAAAATACCAAAAGTTCTATTCGCAGTATTGTAAGAGTAATTCTATTATAAAACAAAAGAAAAAATTATGGGTGGACAGTTTTCTTTACACGTAAGTGTATTAAAATACATTCCTTACAAGTTTTCAGATCATTTTCAATTAAATAAAAATAGCTGAAATAACCGATATTTTCATGTAATTAAATTGTTACTTTTTAATATTCAGGACATTACCCAGCGCCACTACTAAAGGGTTTTAAAATTATAAAAAGTCTTTATACTCTAAATTTTATGGAAACTAAAATATGAAAAAAATTTTGAAAAATTCTCAATTTTATAATTAAAATTTTAATAACATTATATAATAATTTATTCAGCTCACTTTATGATATTTTGTATTAAACTTAATTAAAGTTATTTCATATATCATTAATGTGTTTTTCATTAATCACTTGGTAAAACATTTTAACTAATATATAGGTTTTTAATTGAACTCACTTGGTTTGTGTTACTAATAAATTATTTTATTCAATTTTGTTAATTTAAATCGACATTATTAACTCCATAACAACCGTAACAAACAAGGTTTTATTCACTAGTGAACTAAAATTTTTTTAAGTCACTAGTGAGTTAAAAAATTTGTTATATTATTTATTATTCAATTTTGTTAATTTAAATCGACATTATTAACTCCATAACAACCGTAATAAACAAGGTTTTATTCACTAGTGAACTAAAATTTTTTTAGGTCACTAGTGAGTTAAAAAATTTATTTAAAAATAAATGTAAAGTACATTTTCTTTACAATTTCGTCAAAATTGAATAAAAATATATATACGCCACGTGAATTAAACACCTTTATTCACTCAAAGAAATGATTTCACTCGCGCCGAGGCGCTCGTGAAATCAAAAATCTTTTCGTGAATAAAATCGTGTTTAATTCACTTGATGTATAATATTTATTATTATCCATTAGTCTCGGCTTAGAGCCATTTTCAAGAATGATGAATTTATTTATTCATAATTATGGTATTACTGCATTTTTAAATACGCTAAAGTAGTATTAAAATTAAATGTCATACAAGGGTAATTTAATTTAAATGGTAGTGAATTTATATAACCTAGTTAAATTAGTATTAAGAAAAGACACTACTGAAAAATAAAAAATCGATGTATAAGGTAGTATTTTTTCAAATTAAGCGCCTGGTAAATACTTTTTTAAGCTACTGATTATCTCTTAATTTCAGAGCAGTCCAACATTTTTATTAAATTAAAAAATTAAAATTATAAAAATATAAATGGAAGTGAATTTATACAACAAAGTTAAATTGGTATCAAGAAAATACAAGACCGAACAATGGAAAATCGGTGTATAAGGCAGTTTTTTTTTCAAATTGAGCATCTGGTAATCATTTACCTAGCTACTGATTATCTCTGAACTTCAGAGCAGTCTAACATTTTTATTAAATTAAAAAAATTATATTGATGTATAAGGCAGTATTTTTTTTCAAATTGAGCATCTGGTAATTATTTACCTAGCTACTGATTATTTCTGAACTTCAGAGCAGTCTAACATTTTTATTAAATTAAAAAAATTATATTGATGTATAAGGCAGTATTTTTTTTTCAAATTGAGCATCTGGTAATCATTTACCTAGCTACTGATTATCTCTGAACTTCAGAGCAGTCTAACTTTTTTATTAAATTAAAAAAATTATATTGATCTGCAGTTTGAAGATGTACTAGTGTATAAAATTGGTTCTATTATTTTTAAGTATAAAATATAAATGTATCATTGATTACCTGCTTAATTATTACCGATGACATATTTTAATAAATGCATTCTTACCGTCTTTAGTAGCAGCAGCAGAAACTTCCGCGCAGAAAAATACAAAAAGCACTGCCGAATTGAGTAAAATCCTTGACACCCTCAACAACCCCATCGCACTCAAAAATAAACACACAAAACAACAAACACCACCAGGAAAACAGTAACAATCCACTCTGAATTACAACAAATCCAACACGGTTATATTTTTCAACAAATCTCCATCAACACCAGATCCCACCACCGGAAACACAACAAACATGGTAGCAACAATATTTCAGCAAACCTTGTTTATAACACGGCACAATACACGAATGACAAAGATTTACGATCCATATACGAGTGACGGTCGTAATTCGATAGATATATAGATATCGGACATCGTCTCGTCCGCGGCACCCTTGATACTGGCGCTTCTCCGGGCTCGCCCCACTCGCGTCGCGACGCCACCGCGCAAGCTCGACCGTATTATGTATACCTGTGCGAGTATCTCCACCAAAATGTGTACACGTACTATATTCACTTTTCGGGGGATTTTCTCAAATTTAAATCGACTCGTTATTTAATGTATTTGCAGATTAATTCAAACAAATCTACACAAATTTGTATAATTCATGTATTATAAGGGGAATTTTCTTTTAAGTATAGATATTGGAATGTATGCGTGATTTTGTTTTTTCTATTTAATGTAATTTCAATCTACTCGTTATTTATTGTGTCTGCAGATTGATTCAAATATTTCTACACGAATTTGGATTACATGTATTATAAGGGGAATCTTCTTTTAAGTATACAGGGAGTTTTTCTTTTAAGTATAAGTGTTTTAAATTCAACCTACTTTCTTTAAATCTTTAGACATTCCTTGTTTTTTTTTTAAGTTCAATTTGAAGCTTAAAACGAGTGTTCTCCACTCCCAGAGGAAGCATGAAGTAAAATTTCGAGTTTAGAAAAGCCCCGTGAAAATTTGTCGAGGGTCGCCCAGCGACCCGAGACAAATTTTCTGGGCTTTTCTAAACTCGAAATTTTACTTCATGCGCCACGCGTATAAAATACTTAAATATTGTGAAAGTTATATATATTCGAACTTCACTTCAAATCTGTGCTTTATACGCGTGGCGCATGAAGTAAAATTTCGAGTTTAGAAAAGCCCAGAAAATTTGTCTCGGGTCGCTGCGCGACCCTCGACAAATTTTCAAGGGGCTTTTCTAAACTCGAAATTTTACTTCATGCTTAGTCTGGGAGTGGAAAACACTCATTTAAATGCAAATATTTATACACGAATTTGGATTACATGTATTATTACGGGAATCTTCTTTTAAGTGTGCAGGGAGTTTCTCTTTTAAGTATATGTGTTTTAAATTCAACCTACTTTCTGTAAATCTTTAGATATTCCTTGTTTTTTTTTTAGTTTAATTTCAAGCTTTAAACGAGTGTTTTTCACTCCCAGACGAAGCATGAAGTAAAATTTCGAGTTTAGAAAAGCCCCGTGAAAATATGTCGCGGGTCGCGCAGCGACCCGAGACAAATTTTCTGGGCTTTTCTAAACTCGAAATTTTACTTCATGCGCTACGCGTATAAAACACTTAAATATTGTGAAAGTTATATATATTTGAACTTCACTTCAAATCTGTGTTTTATACGCGTGGCGCATGAAGTAAAATTTCGAGTTTATAAAAGCCCAGAAAATTTGTCTCGGGTCGCTGCGCGACCCTCGACAAATTTTAAAGGGGCTTTTCTAAACACGAAATTTTACTTCATGCTTAGTCTGGGAGTGGAAAACACTCATTTAAATGCAAATATTTATACACGAATTTGGATTACATGTATTATAAGGGGAATCTTCTTTTAAGTGTACAGGGAGTTTTTCTTTTAAGTATAAGTGTTTTAAATTCAACCTACTTTCTGTAAATCATTAGATATTCCTTGTTTTTTTTTTAAGTTCAATTTGAAGCTTTAAACGAGTGTTTTCCACTCCCAGACGAAGCATGAAGTAAAATTTCGAGTTTAGAAAAGCCCTGTGAAAATTTGTCTCGGGTCGCGCAGCGACCCGAGACAAATTTTCTGGGCTTTTCTAAACTCGAAATTTTACTTCATGCGCTACGCGTATAAAACACTTAAATATTGTGAAAGGTATATATATTTGAACTTCACTTCAAATCTGTGATTTATACGCGTGGCGCATGAAGTAACATTTCGAGTTTAGAAAAGCCCCGAAAATTTGTCTCAGGTCGCTGCGCGACCCTCGACAAATTTTCAAGGGGCTTTTCTAAACTCTAAATTTTACTTCATGCTTAGTCTGGGAGTGGAAATCACTCATTTAAAGCTTGAACATAAAAAAACATGGAATATCTAAAGAAATATCACAAAGTTCACCTTGAAGCTTTATCTCAGTGTTTTTCACTTCTAGACTAAGCATAAATTAAAATTAAGCGTTTTGAAAAGCCTCGTGAAAATATTAAAAATGGGATTTTCTTTTAATTATACATTTAATTTAAGTATACGTATTCCAATCCAGCCTACTTTCTGTAAATCTTTAGATATTCCTTGTTTTCTTTTAAGTTCAATTTAAAGCTTTAAACGAGTGTTTTCCACTCCCAGACGAAGCATGAAGTAAAATTTCGAGTTTAGAAAAGCCCCGTGAAAATTTGTCGAGGGTCGCGCAGCGACCCGAGACAAATTTTCTGGGCTTTTCTAAACTCGAAATTTTACTTCATGCGCCACGCGTATAAAACACAGATTTGAAGTGAAGTTCGAATATATATAACTTTCACAATATTTAAGTGTTTTATACGCGTGGCGCATGAAGTAAAATTTCGAGTTTAGAAAAGCCCAGAAAATTTGTCTCGGGTCGCTGCGCGACCCTCGACAAATTTTCACGGGGCTTTTCTAAACTCGAAATTTTACTTCATGCCTAGTCTGGGAGTGGAAAACACTCGTTTAAAGCTTCAAATTAAACTCTTGTAAAAATTAACGAATAGGTCAATTTACAGCTAACGCATGTGTTTACCTAAAAGAAAAATTAACTGTACATATTCCAATTTATGCGCTCTACATTTCCGGTTTTTCATTTATTCTATAAAAATGTTTTGTTTACAGCAGACGGTTTCCACACCTTGATTAAGCATACACTAAATTTTTAGGCTTACCTGAACTCGAAATTATACTTTATGCGTTATACGTATAAATGACTAAAATATTGCGAAGTTTAAAATATACTAATTAGATATGCTACTTTGTGATTTGCTAGTTCAGTTTGATTTTATGTTTGATATCACATT
This sequence comes from Philonthus cognatus, assembly GCA_932526585.2. Classification (NCBI taxonomy): domain Eukaryota; kingdom Metazoa; phylum Arthropoda; class Insecta; order Coleoptera; family Staphylinidae; genus Philonthus; species Philonthus cognatus. The sequence goes on along the minus strand of OW052247.1, from coordinate 46,036,043 downwards.
AATAAATTTCACAAATGTTTATTTAATTTAAACAAATCATGCCCTTTTAAAATTAGAGCACCTGCAGCCAAGGCCGTAGGTAGAAATAATTTCGGAGGGGTTTATAAAAATTACGGAGGAGGGTTTTAAAGGTAAAAATATTGTTTTTTCATATTACAGGGCTGCTTTTAGATAAAAAAAATTACATTTTGAAAATTTCTAACGGGGGGGGGGGGGGGGGGGTGAACCCCATATCCCCCCTCTGGCTGAGGATACGTAGAAGATTCTTGTATGCAATTAATAATGTGGAACTCAAAGCTATAAAATTCACAATAAACTGTATTACAATATTTTTTCTGTATGTAATAATATGATCTAATTTCATTTACAAATATTTAAATATTTTAAACCCGGCGCATTCGCCGATATTGCAAATCTTTGAAAGTTAATAAGAATTGAATGGACTGTATAATTTTTGTCTTATTACAGATTCGATTTTCAAATAATTGATTATAGTACGTAAAAATTAATCAATATTGGCATTTATGTTAGGAACAAACAAACTTATCGACTTGAGTCTTTTATTTTAATAATTAAGGAAACCATACGGACCAATATTAATTTTAAATTTGTTATGTATCAATCATTTGGTATACCTACATACAGATTTTTATTATTTTAAGTATATACTGGGTGAATATTTGTAAACTAAATATAAGCATTTAACATGGAAGAAGCACTTTTTGCAATGCTGACAAGGCCGTAGCCAGGGAGGGGGATATGAGGGTTCAACCCCCTCCCCAACATTTTCAAAATGGTAATTTTTTTCATATAAAAGCGGCCTTGTAAGAGCAATAACAATATTTTTACCTTTAAAACCCCCTCCGATATATTTTTCTGGCTACGGCCTTGAATGCTGCTACCTATTTTAACTATAATCTTTGTTTAAGACATTAAAGCTTAAAAATTGTGCTTAGAATGAAGCGTCAAAATAAAATTTTATGGTACTAATTAGTTTTTCTTCGATTTTAAAAGCCGAGAAAAGTCAAATGCTGCTACCTATTTTAACTTTTAACTATAAACTTTGTTTAAGACCTCAAGACTTAAAAATTGTGCTTAGAACGAGCCGTCAAAATTAAATTTTAGGGTACTAATTAGTTTTTTGTCGATTTTAAAAGGGAGGGGGATATGGGCGCTCAACCCAATCCCCGAAATTTTTAAAATGGTAAATTTTTCTATGTAAAAGCGGCCTTCTAAGAGCAATAACAATATTCTTACCATTAAAACCCCCTCCGATATTTCTGGCTACGGCTTTGAATGCTGCTACTTATTTTAACTTTTAACTATAATCTTTGTGAAAGACATTAAGGCTTAAAAATTGTGCTTTGAATGAACCGTCAAAATCAAATTTTAGGATCCTCATTAGTTTATTGTCGATTTTAAAAGCCGAGAAAAGTCCACGCTGCTACCTATTTTAACTTTTAACTATAAACTTCGTTTAAGACCTCAAGACTTATAAATTGGACTTAGAACGAGCCGTCAAAATGAAATGTTAGGGTACTAATTAGTTTTCTGTCGATTTTAAAAGCCGAGAAAAGTCGAATGCTGCTACCTATTTTAACTTTTAACTATAAACTTTGATCAAGACTCTAAGACTTAGAAATTGTGCTTAGAACGAGCCGTTAAAATAAAATTTTAGGGTACTAATTAGTATTTTGTCGATTTTAAAAGCCGAGAAAAGTCCATGCTGCTACCTATTTTAACTTTTAACTATAAACTTTGTTTAAGACATCAAGACTTAAAAATTGTGCTTAGAACGAGCCGTCATAAACAAATTTTAGGGTACTAATTAGTTTTTGTCGATTTTACAAGCCGAGAAAAGTCGGATGCTGCTACCTATTTTAGCTTTTAACTATAAACTTTGTTTAAGACCCTAAGACTTAAAAATTGTGCTTAGAACGAGCCGTCAAAATTAAATTTTAGGGTACTAATTAGTTTTCTGTCGATTTTAAAAGCCAATAAAAGTCGAATGCTGCTACCTATTTTAACTTTTAAATATAAACTTTGATCAAGACTCTAAGACTTAAAAATTGTGCTTAGAACGAGCCGTCAAAATCAAATTTTAGGGTACTAATTAGTTTTTTTTCGATTTTAAAAGCCGAGAAAAGTCCATGCTGCTACCTATTTTAACTTTTAACTATAAACTTTGTTTAAGACATCAAGACTTAAAAATTGTGCTTAGAGCGAGCCGTCATAATAAAATTTTAGGGTACTAATTAGTTTTTGTCGATTTTAAAAGCCGAGAAAAGTCGGATGCTGCTACCTATTTTAGCTTTTAACTATAAACTTTGTTTTAGGGTACTAATTAGTTTTTTGTCGATTTTAAAAGCCGAGAAAAGTCAACGAATTATTTTTTTCTTGAAGAAATAAATAGCTCAGATTAATTCTAATACAAGTAAGTGTCTATGAATTTTTTTGGATTTTGGTAAAAATATTTTTTTGTATAAAAACCTTGACTACGAAATTTAGGATTTTTTGATAAAAAATTTAATTTTTATAATAATCTAAAAAAAATCTCAGTTATTCTCCTTGTAATTAGAATTGAATTGAACTATTTTTATTTCTTATAAATATTACAATAAAATTCAGCTATGTAATAATATTTGAAAGCTGTATAGTTGAGGCTGTTAGTTGTTGAAACTCTATAATTTTTCACTTTATAAAACCTTCTTTTATGTAATAATAATTATTCTCTATGTAATTTAAGTTAAGCTTGTAGAAATGTAACAAAGTGAACACTTAGTGGGCTCGTCCTGTTGTGTTCCCATCTCTATTAAATAAAAATAATAAATAAAACACTTAATTTGTTTAGTTTTCAAAATTATATTTATTGTACTACAACAATAATTGTAGTCACGTTGGTTTTAAACAGTTTTCAAATATCACTTTAATAAAACACTTAATTTGTTTAGGTTACAAAATTATATTTATTGTACTACAACAATTGTTTCACCACACTGTGGCTTCATCAGGTAGACGAATTCGCCATTAACCATTCATTAAAAATGGCTTCATCAGGTAGATGAATGGTTAATAGCGAATTCATCTACCTGATGAAGCCACAGTGTGGTGAAACAATTGTTGTAGTACAATAAATATAATTTTGTAACCTAAACAAATTAAGTGTTTTATTAAAGTGATATTTGAAAACTGTTTAAAACCAATGTGACTACAATTAAGCGTAATCACGTAATCAACATTTATTTTAAGTTTATTTCGTTCTTAAAAACATCGTCTTAAAACAAACATCATTTGTCCTGTAAATTTAACTTTAAATGTTGTTTTTATTCGAAACGGAAAACTTGTTAAATTTTCACTTAATGTGTTTAAAGTGCTACACTTCACAAAGTATTTAATTCATTTAGTTTATTCAAAAAGTAAGCAATTAATAAAACGAGCTTTAATTTAATGTATAAACATTGTTTTAGACTTAAAAGTTGTGTTCAGAACGAGCGCTCAAAATCAAATTTTTGTGGGTTTGTTAATTTTCCGCCAATTTTAGAAGTTGAGAATCCGTCCATAATATGCACAATTTTCAAGATACGAAAACGTAATTAACATTTCTTTCGAGCTCATTTTGTTCTTAAAAGCATCGTCTTGAAACAAACATAATTTGTTTTGTAAATTTAACTTTAAATGCAGTTTTTATTTGAATCGGAAAACTTGTCGATTTTTCACATATTGTGTTTAATGTGCTACACTTCACAAAGCATTTAACTGATTTAGTTTATTCAAAAAGTAAGCAATTTTTGATAAAACGAGCTATAATTTAATGTAAAAATATTGTTTGAGACTTATAAATTGAGCTCAGAACGAGCGTTAAAAATTAAATTTTAGTGGGTTTGGTAATTTTCCGTCAATTTTAGATGTTATGAATATTCGACGAATTGTTTTTTCCTTGAGGAAGTAAATAGCTCAGATTATTTCTAATAGTAGTAAGAGCATCTGTGATTTTTTTCTGGATTTCTATGAAAATGTTTTAAATTTATAAAAATCTTGATTTTTTGCATCCCCCTTACGAAAATTGCGATTTTTGATAAAAAGAATTATTTAAAAAAAATCTTAGTTATTCTTTTTAGTATTAGAAATTGCTTCAACTATTTTCTATTACAAAAAAAATATTTAATTAAAATTTAGGTATTTAACAACATTTTAAAACTGATTATAACCAATGTGACTACAATTAAGCATCCGTAATGAGCGCAATTTTCAACAAACGAATACTTAATAAACATTTATTTTAAGCTTATATTTGTAAGAACGTCATATTAAAACACACATTATTTGTTTAGTAAATTTAGCTTAGTATTCAGTTTGTATTCGATACGAACAATGAGCCGATTTTTCACTTATTGTGTTTACAGTGCTACATTTCGTTAAGCATTTAACTGATTTAATTTATTCAAAAAATTAGCAATTAAGGATTAAAAGAGCTTTCATTTGATGTACAAATATTGTTTGAGACCTAAAAATTATTCTTAGAACAAGAGCTCAAAATCAAATTTTAGTCGGTTTATTAATTTTCTGTCAATTTTAAAAATTGAGAAAACTCGAAAAATTTTACTTTTCTTGAGGAAATAAATAGCTCAGATTATTTCTAATAGTAGTTGGAGCGTCTGATATTTTTAAGGGATTTTTAAGAAAATATTTTTTTTTATGAAAAAATCTTGATTACGAAAATTGTGATTTTTCAATGAAAATTTTTATTTTTAGAAAAATCTAAAAAAAATATAGGTTATTCTTCCTGATATTAAGAATCACTTGAACTATTTGTTTTAGAAATCATTTCACAAAAAATCCGAATTTGTCTATTGGGAATTATTAAAATAAAAATAATGAGAAATTTAACTGAAAATTAATTAATTCGCATAGTATTAGATAAGGATTAAATCTTTTAATGTTTGTTATTATAAACCTTTTAGGTTAAAATAAGGAGCAGAAACCTAGGAAAAACCTTATTTCCAAATTATTTGCCTATGTTCGGCTTTGAAATATTTACCAGTTATATATCTCAATCTATATACACTGTAAATCTTCAGGTATCTATTGTATTTGAAAAGATTTTAAATTGAAGCTTTGAAGTTTTATAAAAGAGTTTAATTTCAAGCTTTAAACGAGTGTTTTCCACTCCCAGATTAAGCATGAAGTAAAATTTCGAGTTTAGAAAAGCCTGAAAATTTGGTTTGGTCGCGTAGCGCGTAGCGCTACGCGACCAAACCAAATTTTCAGGCTTTTCTAAACTCGAAATTTTACTTCATGCGCCACGCGTATAAAACACTGATTTTCAGTGGAGTTCAGAACATACTACTAAAGCAGTATGCTAAAGACGTATATTTCAAACCTCACATTAAATCAGTATTTTACACGCGTGGCGCATGAAGTAAAATTTCGAGTTTAGAAAAGCCTGAAAATTTGGTTTGGTCGCGTAGCGCTACGCGCTACGCGACCAAACCAAATTTTCAGGCTTTTCTAAACTCGAAATTTTACTTCATGCTTACTCTGGGAGTGGAAAGCACTCGTTTAATGCTTGAAATTGAACTCTTTTACAAAACTTCAAAGCTTCAATTTAAAATATTTTCAAAAACAATAGATATCTGAAGATTTACAGTGTATATAGATTGAGATATATAACTAGTAAATATTTCAAAGCCGAACATAGGCAATTAACTTGGAAATGAGGTTTTTCCTAGGTTTCTGCTCCTTATTTTAACTTAAAAGGTTTATAATAACAAACAATAAAAGAAGATTTAATCCTTATATAATACTATGCGAATTAATTAATTTTTAGTTAAATTTCTCATTATTATTATTTTAATAATTCCCAATAGACCAATTCGGATTTTTTGTGAAATGATTTCTAAACCAAATCTTCAGGCTTTTCTAAACTCGAAATTTTACTATATGCTACAAAATTTGGTTTGGTCGCTTCGCTTCGCTACGCGACCAAACCAAATTTTCAGGCTTTTCTAAACTCGAAATTTTACTTCATGCCTAATCTGGGAGTGAAAAACACTCGTCTAAAGCTTCAAATTCAACTCTGTTAAAAGACAACGAAGCCGAAAAACCTTGAAAATAAAATTCGCTGTATGTGAAACTCAAAGAAAGAGAAAAAAATATTTTTTAACGTTGCTAATTTAATTACAAAAATTTGTTTGAAATTTAAATAAAATCATGCTTATTATCATTAACCCATTACTCGCCGGAACTCAAAAATTGAAATAAATAGGAAACCAATTAATAGTGACATTTCCGTTTATTCAGAAGAATAATTGAATCCTTGTCCCTAAAAATGGCCAATGGTGGCTAATGGGTTAACATCTAATAGATTTAAAAATCAACTGATGAGTTAATCTCTCTGCATATGTAATACATACAATTATATCCCGAAACGCAAAATGAGCCCTAATAACAATAATAATAAGCCCTGTATAATTATACGTAGAGACATGATAAAGATTTTCATTATTATTATTAACCCTATGATAATTAGTTCTACGCGTGTGTGCTTTATTTAAATAAAACTAATTATTACAAAATTAATATAATTCCAATCTATACCCATACGTTTTTAATTATACACAATTGATGACAACACCGATTATTATAATAATTACAGTTTATTATTAATTGATAACAAAATATTTCGTAATGAGAATATTAAATGCATACTATGTAATTACTAATTATAATTACTGATTCCAGGATTAAATCAATAATAACTGAAAATGTGCATATTATTAATTTGTTCTGCCTAGCTAGGGAATACGTGTACGCATATTTTTAATATCATCCGTACCTGTTTTAGGTAGCTATTGTATATTACTATACAAATAGAATAAATGATATAATTAGTCAGGGGTTTGTTAATATTAACACTGCTCTAGTTGTTTTGGTCGTATTATTATTACACGAAAATAGTTTATTCATTTATACATTTCGAACGTAATCCAATAAATAAATATTACGTTGAAAAAATACTTTTGTTGAACTTGCACTAAATTATAATATTAGAAGATCTGAATAATTAATTAATTTTAATTAAAAACCCTTTTATGCAAGAATTTATTAAAATATAACAGTTACTTCTTGCTATGGTTTTTACAGTAACGATTTTTGTTTTAAATAAAAAAAATGTGTTCAGAATTATTAAGTAAATAAATAAAATATAAGTGTTTTTTAACAACCAATTATTCAGAAATAATGTATTCAAAATATATATTGAGTGTCTAAAGGATTAATGGATTTCATAGCTAACGCCATCTAATGCTCTATAGTGGAATCGTCAATGACACGAATGCACCAAGTGCATATACAGGTCACTGTTTCGTCCACGAACGAGGTAAACTCTGTAAAACCAGAAAACAAATTTAGTTTGTGCTCACAAACACAGTTTAGCTCGTTCGTGGACGAAACAGTGACCTGTATATGCACTTTGTGCATTCGTGTCATTGACGATGCCACTATGGAGCATTAGATGAGGTTATTTATTTATTTAACAATAGTGTGTACATATAAATAGAACTTTAACGCAACAATAATGTTCCACAAAAATATAACAAGTGGGGAGATAAATTCAAATTCAAAACTATTTGAATTCGAGAAAATAAGCTTACGCTTCTTATAGTTTGCACACTTTAAACATAATATATAAAATTACGAAAAAACTATTCGTGAAAATGCAAACAGTGTCTTAATTAATAAGACAATTTAAGACGATAAATATCCATTGAAACAACTACTTCCCGTGGAAATACACCTCCAGATATTGAATTATACAATGAAATATTTAAAATCTTATAAATCTCGATACGCGTCTATAGATGGCCTAAGACATTAGTTTTAATCTAAGTTCTTTCACTTCTAATTTGTTGCTATCTCTCCTTTCATTTTAAATTGTATTGTTAGTTGGTTTGAAGAGAATTCGACCTAAACGTTACATATACTTTAATAGAGCGTTGTAACAAATCAAATTAAATAAGATTTTAAATATTTTATTGTATAATTCAATATCCGGAGGTGTATTTGCACAAGAAGTAGTTGTTTCAATGGATATTTATCGTCTTAAATTGTCTTATTAATTAAGACACTGTTTGCATTTTCACGAATAGTTTTTTTCGTAATTTTATATATTATAACAAGTGGGGTGTGAATATACATAATATAAATCAAACACAAGTTTAAAGTAACTAATTAAAGTAAAAGTAAAAGAAATAAACAATAGTAGCACTATAGCAAATGAATAATATAGAAATAAATTGTATCTCAACTAAGAATTGAAAAATCAATAGATCTTAATTGAGATTTGAAGGCTGTAAATGAAGTTCTAACGAGAGTGATGGTTCTGAGTCGATCAATTATATTATTATATTATAATGTCTCATCATTCTGCTCAATGGACTATTTCTGCCAAAGTTTGAGCGGTGAAAATGCTCACGAAATGTTAGCTTAATACGTGTATTGCTAGGCACGTTGAAATTAATTAAATGGAGCAACTCAGAGCAGTCGTTAGCTATCAAATCTATTAATACTTTTCACATATTGGCTTGATATAGTCAGAAAAGTTAAGTATTCTTCAGCACTGGGTCGGGACCACACTGACGAGGACCTTGAAGTCCGAAACGCGTCTGTAGGTATCTGGTGCCGGTATACTGAACACAAATTCCAAAATTGAATTTGTGTTCAGCTTAATCGTAATCATCCATAATTTATTTTAAGGATGATTACGATTAAATTGTCGCGTGTTCAAATGTTCATAAAACAAAACCGAAGAGACATTTTAAAAAAGATAGTTTATAACATAAAAATTTAATATATTTAACATAACTTACTGGAAAATAATGAATGCTTGTTACCTAAATTTCCTTACTTATTACCAGGGTTGTTATGTTTAAAACACTTTGTATTAAAACAGTGTTTTAAACATGTTTAAAAATAACCGTCGTGTTTTAAACGGCTTTGTTTTAAACATGTTTTAAGTGCGTTTAAAACATATTTTTAACGTTAAATTTGTTAAAAACGTTTTTTTTTAATTATCCTAAAATTACTAAATTATATTTTATACTACTTCATTAAGATATTTTGTTTACATTTTTAAATTTTAGCTAAATTGTTAAAGATATTTCAAATTACATTATTAAACATAACATTTTATTACAATAAAATATCACAACTGTGTGTACATAAATTTGATTTTTAAATACAGGGAATTTTTCTTTCAGGTTTACATATGCATACACTGTAAATTTTACGACATTCGTTTTTTTTTTTAAAGATTTTAATGCAAATCTTTAAACGAGGGTTTTCCACTCCCAGACTAAGCATGAAGTAAAATTTCGAGTTTAGAAAAGCCTGAAAATTTGGATTGGCCGCGTAGCGAAGCGGAGCGGCCAATCCAATTTAGGCTTTTCTAAACTCGAAATTTTACTTCATGCGCCACACGTATAAAACACTGAAATATCGGAAAGTTTAAAATATACCGCTCTAGCAATCTAATATGTAAATGTAAATAAAACGTGAGTCAAATTCTGAGCTAAACAGTTTCTAGCAATCTAATATGTGGAAGCAAATAAAAAGTGAGTCAAATTCTGAGCTAAACAGTTTGTGTAAAACAGTAATTATAGGCAACCGGATAACTCTTACGTATATAAGGTTGCCTATAATCGTTGTTGTATGTGTGTGTTTTTTTAACTTCACTGTGTATCAGTGTTTTTAAGCGTGGCACATGAAGTAAAATTTCGAGTTTAGAAAAGCCTAATTTGGATTGGCCGCTCCGCTTCGCTACGCGGCCAATCCAAATTCTTAGGCTTTTCTAAACTCGAAATTTTACTTCATGCTTAGTCTGGGAGTGGAAATCACTCGTTAAAAGCCTAATTTTAAACGCTTTAAAACAACGAATTCCTGCAAATTTAAAAAACGCTGTAATTATCGAAATATGTGTACTCAAAAGAAAAATGCCTTGTATGTTCTGTTTTATAAACGTTTTAAATCTATTTTAAACTCATTTTAAACATGTTTTTAATTGTTTCAATGAAAAAAACACGTTTTGCTAAAAAAATTGTTTGTTTTAATTAAAATGAAATAAACTATTTTTTTAACAACCCTGCTTAATACTATACCCGGCTGATATTTTTTAAACCAAACTGCCAAAAAGTAGTATTGTGCATCACACTATTTTTTTCTTAATATTCTAAAGAACTAGAAGGCTCACATGTTTTTTTTTTTGTTTACTTTTTGTATTGGCCCAATGTTTTTCGATAAAACGTAGCTTAGTCAGAGTTGATGTATGTTTCATCAGTTCTTTGTGAAGTTTGCCAACTTTGTGCTAGAGTTGAAATTTAAAGATTATCAGTTCGCTTACGCACAATTTTATAGTTTAGCATGTTCATATGAAGGTATTTTGATATTTTACAACAATTAATCAACCCTTGACAGTAGCATAAAAGAATAAGCTATTATATATTAAAATCCCTTACAGTTTATTGGAAACTAGGCATTATTGTTTAATTTATCCCAATACACGTAAGCGATTATTTAAACGTAATCACTCTTTATATACAGGGAATCAAGGCCTAGCCAGGGGGAGAGGGGGTAATGGAGGCTTAACCCCCCTCAACATTTTCAAAGTGTTACATTTTTGTATGTCAATGCGGCCCTGAAAGAGCAAATACAATATTTTTATCAGAAACCCCTCCCCCACCCCCAAAAAAATGTTTATACCCCACCTACATTTTTTTCTAGCTATGGCCTTGCAGGGAACTTTTATTTGAAATTACATATTTATTTATTTATTTATTTGTACGGAAATCTCCATTTTACATTAAATATATATATAATAAGTGTGTGTAAATTAAACATATAACAAATAATACAATGCACATGATAGTTATAAAAATGCACATCAAGTTAAAATTAGCTAATAAATACATATTGTAAGAATTACAAAATATTAAAAAGTTCGGAAATGTATTTAGTATATTACAATATTTCATTATGCGACAAACAGGATTATTAGAGGCATAATTTGTGCGATGGGTGTTTAAACGAAACAAAGATTTGTTTCGTAGAACAGTGGATGAATAAAAATTAAAGTTTAATGCCCCAACCAGTATGCTACTGTTCACAAAGCCATTAATTAGTTTATACCCATAGCACAAATCTAGCATAACTCTTCTATAGCGCAGAGATTTTAAATGTAATACATTTAGCATATAAGATCGGCTATAATTTATCCGGGCAATACCTAGCTTATGTGAAGCAAGTAATAAAAATCTAGTTTGGACCTTTTCAATTAAGTCAGTGTGGTTGTTAAAATGTGGTGTCCATATTACAGAACAGTACTCCAAATGAGGGCGAACTAAAGTAACGTAAAGAGTTCTGAATGTATTTATACTGAACTGTTTAGAGAATCTGTTTACAAAACCTAACGTCGAAAGAGATCTACTTATAATACTGTTTATATGTGGGATGAAGGTTAAGCGGCAGTCAAATATAACCCCTAGATCACGCACTTTCTCAACAAATGGTAAATTGTAGTTATTTACAGAGTACTCAACTAAATTACGTCTATTTCGACCAAAAGATATAGCCATACATTTCTTTAAGTTAAGTTGTAGACAGTTGTTGGTACACCAGGTAGATACATTGTTTAAATCATGTTGTAAAAGTCTCTGATCAGTAGCCGTTTCAATGACTCTAAAAATCTTTAAGTCATCTGCAAACATAAGGTACCTACGATTTTGTATGATACTACCATACCAATATCATTAATGAAGAGCAAGAACAAGATTGGTCCACAATGAGATCCCTGAGGTACACCAGATGTCACACGAACTGCTTTAGATATAAAATTATCAATTTTAACAAACTGCTGTCGGTTATTTAAGTAACTGGAAAACCATTTTACCATATTGTCACTAAAGCCAAGACCTTCGAGTTTTTTCAAAAAAATTGAGTGATTGACACGGTCGAAGGCTTTAGAAAAGTCTGTATAAATGGAATTTACTAGAAGACCTCTTTCCAAAGCATTCATTGAATACATCTGGTATGACAACAGGTTAGATGTTGTAGATCTCCCCTCAAAAAATCCATGTTGTTCGTCGCATATTATGTTCTTGCAGCTCCATCTAAGTTGTTCCGATATAAGTTTATCAAATATCTTTGGGATAGTGGACTGGATGGAATCACCTCTATAATTTTCAATACTATCTCTTTTACTATCTTTAAATATCGGATTAATGAATGAGTCCTTCCAATAAGTAGGAAATACTTGATATGTTAGCTGTACATTTTCAAGCATTCGTTGTTTTTATAAAAGCGTTCAATATTATCCTTCTAACAGGTCTCCGCTCCTTGATTACGGATAAAGTAAAATTTTGAGTTTAGTAAAGTCTGAAAATTTGGATTTGCCGGCGCGAAGCAAAAACCAAATTGTCAGTCTTTCATAACTTGAAATTTGTCTTCATGCCCAATGCCTTTAACATTGATTAAAAATACAGTTTAAATTATACTGCTTAGTTTGATATCACATTAATACACTTTACAAATTTATATTTCAAAATTTGCTATGAGGTACATTTAAAATAAAAATACTCTGTATACTTTTTTATTTGTCAAAGAATACCGTTCTTGTTTGGAGAATTAAATGTTAATCCTTAAATATTTAAAACCCTCCGGAATAGGAATACCATTCTCAAGTGAAACGAACGGGAAAATGGAAAGCAAAAAAAAATCAGCACAGATAGCAGACAGACCGAAAGCGGAACCGCACAGGCCGATAATGGATCTTAATAGGATTTTAGTTCCATTAAAATTCCTTATTAAACCCTAGCGAAAACGTGACCGACCGAACGTTGGAATTAGATAAATTCAGCTAGACGCACAAAAAAAATAATTGTGTGGTAGCATAATTAAACAAAAAGACAACTTTTAATTAAGGGGAAGTTAATTTAGTATCATTGAAGCAGTTGCTCAAAGTTCACTAAAATAGATAAAGTTTTATTTATCGATATGTAAGTATATATTAATGATATTCTTGTTGGCGAACAGTGAAGATTAAGGAATTTAACCACTTACATATCTATAAGTATACCGGGTGTTGACTTGGCGGACGCAACATAGGAAATCCCATGCAAATTTTGAAATGTTCAAATTTTGGCTCCCCTATTTATTTTAGAAATAAAATGTATTTACCTTTTTTGTAGAGGGAAAAAATCGGAATTCATTCGTGTTAACGTTTATCACTTTACGTTTCTCTAAGTTAAAATAATTAAGAAAAAATAATGAGATTTTATAAAAATAATGACATGCCATGGAATTGAAACAACAACTGCGGATGTCAAAATGGCAAAAGATATCGTAGTCACTTGATTAAATAATAATAATAATAATTCTTTGTTAACGGACAAGCCATTTACAATATAGAGCCAAAAACAGTAAATTTTTTCGAAATAATTTACACTATACAAGAAAACTGTCATTATTTTTATAAAATCACATTACTTTTTCTTAATTATTTTAGCTGTTAATTTTCTGACATTCGATGATTTTTAAAAGAGTTCAATTTGAAGCTTTAAACGAGTGATTTCTACTCCCAGACTAAGCATGAAGTAAAATTTCGAGTTTAGAAAAGCCCCGTGAAAATTTGACGAGGGTCGCGCAGCGACCCGAGACAAATTTTCTGGGCTTTTCTAAACTCGAAATTTTACTTCATGCGCCACGCGTATAAAACACTTATTTCAAGTGTGATTCAAATATACATAAATTCACTATATTTTTGTTTTGTACGCGTGGCGCATGAAGTAAAATTTCGAGTTTAGAAAAGCCCAGAAAATTTGTCTCGGGTCGCTGCGCGACCCTCAACAAATTTTCACAGGGCTTTTCTAAACTCGAAATGTTACTTCATGCTTAGTCTGGGAGTGGAAAACACTTGTTTATTGCTTTAAATTGAACTTTAAGAAAAATCAGGGAATATCCGCAATTGCTGTATCAATTCCATGGTATGTCATTATTTTTATAAAATCACATTACTTTTTCTTAATTATTTTAACTTAGAGAGACGTAAAGTATTAAGTGTGAACATTAATAAATTTAGAATTTTTCCCTCTACAAAAAAGTTTGTTTTAATTAAAATGAAAAGAACTATTTTTTAACAACCCTGCTTACTACTATACTCGGCTGATATTTTTTAAACCGAACTGTCAAAAATTAGTATTACGCATCACACTATTTTTTTTCTTAATATTCTAAAGAACTTGAAGGCTCACATGTTTTTTTTTTGTTTACTTTTTGTATTGGGGTCTGTCAACTTGGCCCCCCCAACTCAAAATTTTCAAATAAAAAATATTGCGCCCGACTGGTCTTACCTTGCGCTCACTTGCGCCCAAATATTAAAACTTGCGCTGTTAAGGGTAGAAAGTTATAGCGATTTGAAAATAGGGGGGGCTAAGTTGACGCCAGCCCCCCCATCTCGGAATTTTTAACTTTTTCTTTCATAAATACATTCTATGGAACTTGCGCTGTCGATACCACTTAATTTTACAAGTTGCGCTGCAAAAATACACCCCCTATAAACGAAATAAAGGAGGGTGCCAGCCCCCCCACTTTACATTTTTTAAGTTTTATTGCATTGTACACAAAGCTTAGAAGTTGCGCTCACTTGCGCCATCGAAATTTCTTCAATATCAGTTCTCATGAAAAAGTTATGGCATATTTTATATATACTCGAATCCAGTGCGCGTATTCCCATAATCTCCATGCAACTACAGAAGAGTAATACAATAAACATACTTAACTCACAACCACTGTCCTTCTTCGTCGAAAAGCATACATTATACAACCAAAACAGTAATTTTCTATAATATTTGCATATTTATTCCAGTGCCGTATCATGGTGGAATTATATATTTTTATTATTACTTAAATAATTTAATTTCCAAAACAAATAACAATAATTTGATTCAATTAATAAATATAACTTTAGCAATGTATTTAAAATGCATTTCTGCTGATTAGAAAAGTTGCGCTGTTTTCCCAGTAGCGTTACAAATAATTTATTATTTAATTTAATTAAATATTTTCAGAACCAAAAGTGAAAATTTAAATTTTTTGAGTGATTTTACTTAAACAATGGATAAGAAATGCATCTATGCCAATGAGAAAAGTTGCGCTGTTTTCCCAGTGGCGTCATAGTTAATTTATTATTATTTAATTAAATTAAATATTTTTCAAACTAAACGAAAAATTTTGAATTTTCTAAGTGATATTACTTTAACAATGCATAGGAAATGCATTTATGCTAATAAAACAAGTTGCGCTGTTTTCCCAGTGGCGTCACAATTAATTTACTATTATTGAATTAAATTAAATATTTTCAAAACCAAACGAAAAATTTCGAATTTTCTAAGTGATATTACTTTAACAATGCATAGGAAATGCATTTATGCTAATGAAAAAAGTTGCGCTGTTTTCCCAGTGGCGTCACAATTAATTTATTATTATTGAATCAAATTAAATACTTTTAAAACCAAACCGGAAACTTTGAATTTTCTAAGTGATATTACTTTAACAATGAATAGGAAATGCATTTATGCTAATGAGAAAAGTTGCGCTGTTTTCCCAGTGGCGTCACAATTAATTTATTATTATTGAATTAAATTAAATATTTTCAAAACCAAACAGAAAATTTTGAATTTTCTAAGTGATATTACTTTAACAATGCATAGAAAATGCATTTATGCTAATGAGAAAAGTTGCGCTGTCTTCCCAGTGGCGTCACAATAAATGTATTATTATTGATTTAAATTAAATATTTTTAAAACCAAACGGTAAACTTTGAATTTTCTAAGTGATATTACTTTAACAATGAATAGGAAATGCATTTATGCTAATGAGAAAAGTTGCGCTGTTTTCCCAGTGGCGTCACAATTAATTTATAATTATTGAATTAAATTAAATATTTTCAAAACCAAACGAAAAATTTTAAATTTTCTAAATGATATAACTTTAACAATGAATAGGAAATGCATTCATGCCAATGAGAAAAGTTGCGCTGTTTTCCCAGTGGCGTCACAATTAATTTATTATTATTGAATTAAATTAAATATTTTCAAAACCAAACAGAAAATGTTGAATTTTCTAAGTGATATTACTTTAACAATGCATAGGAAATGCATTTATGCTAATAAGAAAAGTTGGGCTGTTTTCCCAGTGGCGTCAGTGATCATTCCCAAAAACAGATGTTTCCCGTCGGTCACCCTACATTGTATATAGCAACATATTAACCTCTACTTCTTTTGATCTTGACCAATGATTTTTGCTTGGAAGCAAGTCATTGTCTTCTGCAAAATGCTATAAAATGACCCGGTATAAAACCCACAACACCACGTAAAATAAACAGTTTGTTCTGTACATTTAGTTTAAACGGAATATTTTCTAAATTAGTTACTAAGTTCAATGCTTTACTGTCCGTGGTAACGGGTTCTATGAATATGAAATTGTTTAACTGTGTTTCAAATAATAATTTATTATTCCAAAAACTGCAATTTTGTTTAAATTCCGTGCTTAAATTATGTTGTAAAATGTTTTCTAAGTTATGAATGCTGTAATTTAAAAATTCTACAGAAATTAAATGTTCATTCTTTATTTTTATTTGCGAACATATATCACATCTGTAGATATTTGTTTGACATGAAGGTAAACATGTATTTAATAATTTAGTTAAAAACGTAAATGCATTTAGGCATATTATGTTTTCTGGAAGAATTGACTTTTGTGCAATTTCGTTTAAAATTTGTGCTCTTAGAGTGTAAATACTTTTTGTCACGCCTTTGTCTATTAGAAGTTTCACCATAAAAAACCACGTATTTTGAGAATTTTAATAATAATAAATTAATTGTGATGCAAATGCATTTTCTTTGCATTGTTGAAGTAATATCGCTTAGAAAATTCAAAATTTTTCTTTTGGTTTTAAAAATATTTAATTTAATTAAATAATAATAAATTAATTGTGACGCCACTGGGAAAACGGCGCAACTTTTCTCATTGGCATAAATGCATTTTCTATGCATTGCTAAAGTAATATCACTTAGAAAATTCAAAATTTTCCGTTTGGTTTTGAAAATATTTAATTTAATTCAATAATAATAAATTTAATGTGACGCCACTGGGAAAACAGCGCAACTTTTCTCATTAGCATAAATGCATTTCCTATGCATTGTTAAAGTAATATCACTTAGAAAATTCAAAGTTTCCCGTTTGGGTTTGAAAATATTTAATTTAATTCATTAATAATAAATTAATTGTGACGCCACTGGGAAAACAGCGCAACTTCTCTCATTAGCATAAACGCATTTTCTATGCATTGTTAAAGTAATATCACTTAGAAAATTCAAAGTTTTCCGTTTGGTTTTGAAAATATTTAATTTAATTCAATAATAATAAATTTATTGTGACGCCACTGGGAAAAGAGCGCAACTTTTCTCATTAGCATAAATGCATTTCCTATGCATTGTTAAATTAATATCACTTAAAAAATTCAAAATATTCCGATTGGTTTTGAAAATATTTAATTTAATTCAAGAATAATAAATTAATTGTGACGACACTGGGAAAACAGCGCAACTTTTCTCATTAGCATAAATGCATTTTCTATGCATTGTTAAAGTAATATCACTTAGAAAATTCAAAATTTTCCGTTTGGTTTTGAAAGTATTTAATTTAATTCAATAATAATAAATTTATTGTGACGCCACTGGGAAAACAGCGCAACTTTTCTCATTAGCATAAATGCATTTTCCATGCATTGTAAAAGTAATATCACTTAGAAAATTCAAAATTTTCCGTTTGGTTTTGAAAATATTTAATTTAATTCAATAATTCTAAATTAATTGTGACGCTACTGGAGAAACAGCGCAACTTTTCTCATTAGCATAAATGCATTTCCTATACATTGTTAAAGTAAGTTTTCACTTAGAAAATTCAAAATTTTCTGTTTGGTTTGAAAAATATTAAATTTAATTAAATAATAATAAATTAATTGTGACGCCACTGGGAAAACAGCGTAACTTTTTTCATTGGCATAGATGCATTTCTTATGCATTGTTTAAGTAAAATCACTTACAAAATTTAAATTTTCACTTTTGGTTTTGAAAATATTTAATTAAATTAAATAATAAATTATTTGTAACGCTACTGGGAAAAACAGCGCAACTTTTCTAATCAGCAGAAATTCATTTTAAATACATTGTTAAAGTTATATTTATTTATTGAATCGAATTATTGGTATTTGTTTTGGAAATTAAATTATTTAAGTACTAATCAAAATATATATTTCCACCATGATACGGCACTGGAATAAATATGCAAATATTATAGAAAATTACTGTTTTGGTTGTATAATGTATGCTTTTCGACGAAGAAGGACAGTGGTTGTGAGTTAAGTATGTTTATTGTATTACTCTTCTGTAGTTGCATGGAGATTATGGGAATACGCGCACTGGATTCGAGTATATATAAAATATGCCATAACTTTTTCATGAGAACTGATATTGAAGAAATTTCGATGGCGCAAGGGAGCGCAACTTCTAAGCTTTGTGTACAATGCAATAAAATTTAAAAAATGTAAATTGGGGGGGCTGGCACCCTCCTTAATTTCGTTTATAGGGGGTGCATTTTTGCAGCGCAACTTGTAAAATTATATGGTATCGACAGCGCAAGTTCCATAGAATGTATTTATGAAAGAAAAAGTTAAAAATTCCGAGATGGGGGGGCTGGCGTCAACTTAGCCCCCCCTATTTTCAAATCGCTATAACTTTCTACCCTTAACAGCGCAAGTTTTAATATTTGGGCGCAAGTGAGCGCAAGTTAAGACCTTTCGGGCGCAATATTTTTTATTTGAAAATTTTAAGTTGGGGGGGCCAAGTTGACAGACCCTTTGTATTGGCCCAACGCAATTGTTGTATCAATTCCATGGTATGTCATAATTTTTATAAAATCACATTACTTTTTCTTAATTATTTTAACTTAGAGAGACGTAAAGTGTTAAGTGTAAACATTAATAAATTTAGAATTTTTCCCTCTCCAAAAAAGTGAAATACATTTTGTCTCTAAAATAAATAGGTAAGCCAATATTTTAACTTTAATGTGTTCAAATATTGGCATATTAACATGCGATTTCTTATGTTGCGTCCACCAAGTCAACACCCGGTATATTATATCGCTGTTCATTTAGAAACACAATCTAGAAGGCGTTGCTTTTTTGATAGAAGAAAATGGAACGAAAAAGTGAAATCGAAACTTAATTTACTGTTTGTCATACCTGACATAAATGTCAGATTTTGTTAATCAGTAGCTCATTAGTTTGCCTTGTTCTTATAGTTGTGTTATTTTTTCCTATTTTTCTTTTTCTTTGTGTGAGTGCGCATTGAAATACCGAGTAAAATAAAAATCATTTTATAAAACTGGGTTAAATTAACATTGACAGGAGCGACTGAATAATTCACCTACGATCTACTTCACAATGTTTTGTAAATTTCACAGCCAACTCGATCATGTTTTTAACTAAACACCTGATATAATGATATATTTTGTTAAACGTATATAAAGGGTGGTCTATCTAGTGGTTTCTTTTTAAATTATATGTTATTTTGACAGTGCCAGCTCTTTCCCGGTTAAAATCTTGACAGAAAGTCGGTATGATATCTCCGTGGAACGTAATAGATCGCTTTACGCTTGAACAACGTTGGGAAATAACGCAAACCTACTTAAATCCAAAGTCAATTCTGTGTAGCCCAAACAGTGCGATTATTGAGAAGAAGTTTTGGCCGAAATGAGGCACAAAGACCTCGCATTATTCGCTTACAAGGTCCAATTGACTCAGCGATTAAAGGCACACGACCATCCGCTTCGTTATCGCTTCTCAGTTTAAGCTTTAGAGCAACTCGAAATGGACAACGATTTTGCTTGAAAAATCATCTTTTCTGGCGAGCCGCATTTTCAACTGCCGCAACTGGGGATGGGAAAACCCGCACGTGATCGTCGAGCATTAGCTTGCATCCTCAGAGATTCACAGTTTGGTGCGGATTTTAGAGGGATGGCATCATTGACTTTGAAAATGCTGCTGAAAATGCCATTTCGGTCAACGGTGAGCATGATTTTTTTTTAAATATTTGCAAAACACATAGTTGTATTTTACTATAATTACAATCTGATCACAAATGGATTAATGAGTAATATTGATTTAGTATCCCTTAGTATCCCTTAGATTTTAATAACTTAATTACTCTAATTAATGGAAAAACAGAGCATAGTGCTAGTGTACGCACTATGCTCTGCTTTTGCACTAACACAATATTAAACTAACTCGAACGGTTTAGTCCGCTGTAGTCTTCTGGTCAAATTCGTGTTATCGAGGAGCTGGATGGCTTCGATGTTGACGTGTTGAAGAAGTCGCTGTTCATGACTCTTGGCAAATTTGTGTATTGTCTCATTAACAGTATCCATTTCCAAGTCTCTGTGGAGGTCACTGTTTCGGAAATACCAAGGAGCATTGACAATACTCCTCAGTACTTTATTTTGGTATCGCTGGATTATTTCTATATTGCTCTTTTTGGCACGGTGAGCATGATAAACAATTTTTTGTGGCCGAAAATTGAAGATATTGACTTGGACGATCTTTGGTTTCAGCAAGATGGCGTGCCATGCCACACAGTCCACGCCACAATCAATATTTTTAGCGTCAAGTTCGGTATTCGTGTTATCAACCGTCTCGGCGATGTCAATTGGCCACCTCGGAGCTGCGATTTGACGCCGTTAGACTTGTTTTTGTGGGGTGTCGTAAAAGACCAATGTTATGCGAACAATCCATTAATGATTTAAGCTCTTAAGGCGAATATCGAGCAAGCCATTCGTGAGATAGAGCCAGAAACCGTCACCAAGGTCTTGGGGAATTGGGTTGACAGGATGCGCTATTGCGAAGCCAGCCGAGGCAGCGTCATGGAAGAAATCAGGTTCCATAAATAATTGGAATGTTTGCTTTTTCGAATAAACCAATAGAATACTAAAAACAAAGATGTTTGCTCTTTTTTTAGATTTTTAAAAAGAAACCACTCTATGGACCACCCTGTACATTCAGGAAGTTTTTCTTTTAAGTATACATATGCATACACTGTAAATCTTCCAACATTCGTTCTTTCTTTTTAATCATTCAATTTGAAGCTTTGAACAAGTGCTTTCCACTCCTAGACTAAGCATGAAGTAAAATTTCGAGTTTAGAAAAACCTGAAAATTTGGTTTGGTCGCTCCGGCCAAACCAAATTTTCAGGATTTTCTAAACTCGAAATTTTACTTCATGCGCCACGCGTATAAAAGACTGGTTTTAAGTGATGTTTAAAATATACGGCATTAACATACTGCTTTAGTAGCATATTGTGAACTTCACTTAAAATCAGTGTTTTATTCGCGTGGCGCATGAAGTAAAATTTCGAGTTTAGAAAAGCCTGAAAATTTGGTTTGGCCGCTCCGCGCTTCGCGCTACGCGGCCAAACCAAATTTTCAGGCTTTTCTAAACTCGAAATTTTACTTCATGCTTAGCCTGGGAGTGGAAACACTCGTTAGAAGTTTCAAATTGATCACATTTATAATAACTATTTCTGAAAATTCACTAGACGCTGTAATAATCGGAATATGTATTCATAAAAGAAAAATTCCCTGTATATGTTTCCGTTTCTTTGCTGACTTATCTAATTCATGTTCTCAATGTATTATTCACTGTAAATTCTTATCATCTATTAAAAAATATTATTATTATACAGAATTGTACTTAACTCTAAATTCATTTTGTCTATAAAAAAATATTATCATACAGAATTGTACTTAACCATCTTCATTCAATATAAAAGCTATAATTAAGTATATAAAAGTTTAATAAAATCGGATAAGTACGTGTGTATAAATTATATGAATTTTCTTTAATGTGGGTTTTAAAACTCTAATCCCCGAAATTGCTATCCGCCCGCAAAACTGTTCTCCAGAAGGGCTAAAAACTGCTTTCGGAGGCAGACGTGTATCGTTATTTAAAGCTATTATCGGATTAAGGCGAGGAATGTAGGGTGTGTTTTGCCCTTTTCGATTAGGCAATTTTAATATTTTAAAGGGAGGATGCGATAATTCGGCACCCGTCGCGGTTAATTAATTTCGAATGTTGTTGAAATAAATCCGTGCGGTCGCCCATAGATCCGATATGCTTAATTTGATTAAAGAAGTAAAAGGTTTTGAGGACGTCCAGTTAAATGAATTTATATTAATCGCAGAAAATTACAAAGAGCTTAACTTATTATATTTTAGAAAAATTACTACTTCTGCTATATTTGAATCATTTGCTTAATTTAACGTGAATTTGTTTAATGATATGTAGGTTTTTAATTTAAATTCACTAGGTTTGAACTTAAATGAAACTATTACTATGTATTTTAACACTTTTAATAATTTATATATATACAGGTGTTATATTCACTAGATTTGGAATTTAATGAAACTATTACTATGTATTTGACCACTTTTATTAATTTATACATATACAGGTGTTACATACATATATATTTTACGACTAAAGCTTCGACAGTGCGAGTGTCATTATCAAGTATACTTGATTATGGCACTCACACTGTCGAAACTTAAGTCGTAAAAATATTTATGTGTAACACCTGTATATATATAAATTAATAAAAATGGTAAAAACATAGTAATAGTTTCATTTAATTTTTATATGGATTACCACCTAACGGTCAAAACCATCTTGATCACTACTTTTGTTCAGAGCTGGGCAGGATTCGAATCATTCAGGATTCGATTCCTGGATTCGAATCCTTTTAGAGGATTCAAAAGAGTTATTCGAATACTTTAGTGAAAACGGATTCGTGATCCGGATTCGTTACATTTTTTTAAAAGGATTCGTATTCGAATCCAAACGTAGATGATTCGAATCCTTATAAAAGGATTCGAATTCTTATAAAAGGATTCGAATCCTTATAAAACGATTCGAATCCTTATAAAATGATTTGAATTCTTATAAAAGGATTCGAATCCTTATAAAGGAATCGAATCCTTATAAAATTCGAATCCTGATACATGGATTCAAATTCTCCTAAATAATTCGAATCATCGCTATTAAGGCTGGGATTCGAATTCGATTAATTCAATTAGTTTAATATTCTAATATGAATATTTAAATCACTACATTATTAATATTTGAATATAAATATTAAAATTTTCGAATAATTCAAATATTTGTGAATGCATATTTGGTTACTTAACCATGAAAAATATCCAACGTTAATAGTATATTTTTAACTTCACTTGAAATCAGTGTTTTATACGCGTGGCGCATGAAGTAAAATTTCGAGTTTATAAAAGCCCCGTGAAAATTTGTCTCGGGTCGCTGCGCGACCCTTGACAAATTTTCTACCCGGGGCTTTTCTAAACTCGAAATTTTACTTCATGCTTAGTCTGGGAGTGGACAACACTCGTTCTTAGAAGTTTCAAATTGAAGGATTACTCTAGATTACTAAGTTTATTACCGTTTTACAAAGGCTACAGCTCAAAGGACCAACCAAGGTCTTCGCAGAACGAAGGACTACAGGGAATCGAAGTTTTTTTACAAGAAAACAACGAATATCTGAAGGTTTACAGCATGGATAGGAAAGAAAACATCTAATTTTGAAAAAATATCAAAGTTGGGTTGGTTTTCAGTGCATTTTTAACTTCACTTTAAATCAGGGTTTTATACGCGTGGCGTGGACAAAATTTCTACTCGGGGCTTTTCTAAACTCGAAATTTTACTTCATGGTTAGTCTGGGAGTAGACAACACTCGTTTGAATTTTAAATTTAACTCTTTTAAAAAATCGACGTATGTAATATAATAAATCATTCATTGAAATCATAGAAAAAGATGCAAAATTTTACCTAAAATTAACTTTTAGAGTTAACTTTATAATTTGTTCGGCTCTTAATGGGTGAATATTCTATTCCTAAAAAAATCCGTTTTTATTTAATATTGAAGTTGCATTTAATACAATAACAAACTGTAAATAAATCGACATAAATCTAGAAATATAAAAAATCTCGACATGTAGAAAATCTTGACGGTCCACTCCCAGACTAAGCATGAAGTAAAATTTCGAGTTTAGAAAACCCCGCGTAAAAAATTTGTCGAGGGTCGCGCAGCGACCCGAGACAAATTTTCACGGGGCTTTTCTAAACTCGAAATTTTACTTCATGCGCCACGCGTATAAAACACTGATTTAAAGTGAAGTAAAAAACGCACTGAAAACCAACCCAACTTCGATATTTTTTCAAAATTGGATGTTTTTTTCCTATCCATGCTGTAAACCTTCAGATATTCGTTGTTTTCTTGTAAATAAACTTCGATTCCCTTTAGTCCTTCGGTCTCCGAAGACCATGGTTTGTCCTTCGAGCTGTAGCCTTTGTAAATTGGTAATCTAGAGTAATCTTTTAATTTGAAACTTCTAAGAACGAGTGTTGTCCACTCCCAGACTAAGCATGAAGTGAAATTTCGAGTTTAGAAAAGCCCCGCGTAGAAAATTTGTCTCGGGTAGCGCAGCGACCCTCGACAAATTTTCACGGGGCTTTTCTAAACTCAAAATTTTACTTCATGCGCCAGGCGTATAAAACACAGATTCAAAATGAAGTTTAATAACACATATATCATCATTAATTAAAATCATTATATAATCAGCTATTTAGTCGGTAAATGAACATGTTTGTTAATAGAAACTGATGGAATAGAATATTACTGGTAGCAAATAATAGATTCAAATTTATTTTTAAAGGATTTGTATCCGTGATTCAAAAATGAGGATTCGAATCTTTGATTCGAATCATATTTTTCACTTACGAATCCTTTATTCGAGTATTCGTGATTCGAATCATATTAGGTGATTCGGATTCGTGATTCGAATCATGTTTTTGAGGATTCATCCCAGCTCTGCTTTTGTTTTACTAATAAAATAAAATTGATTAGTTAAATAAACCAAGTAAATTTAAATTAAAAACTTATATATAAGTAGAATCGTTTTACCAAGTGATAATGTGGTTTTCTATAAAGTAGAGTGTAGTGTAAGACGTAATGAAGCGGGGCTCCAGATAAAATGTACGTTTTCAAGGGTCTTTGGACAGATGCAAACCTAAGATAAGTACCATCTAATTCCTTTTTTGCGCAACGAACAAAAAGGTGCGCATATTATTTAAAAAAAAACAATATAAAGCATGCAAATTACAATTTTTAATAATAAAATATGATCCACAAGGAAAATTGTCTGCAGCTGTGCTATTTTTTGCTATAAACTCCGCGCCCGCTTATCGCGGATAGTCTATCTTGACCGTGGCCGATAATTCACAGACATTGGTACAGCGAACAAATAAATAATAAACAATAATAATAAATAATATAAAACCCTTCCGCGGTCTGCTATCCTAAGTGTCTCTAATCAAAGCCGTTACGATAGACGTAACTTAAAAAAATTGTCTGTTGTTTATACAGATTACCTTATTATACTAATTAAATTTAAAAAAATTATTTTGAATTTAAATTTTGTAACAAAATACTATTAAAAATAACATGGATGAGCCGGAAAAATATAAACATTTAAATGATGAAGATATAAAAAATGTCAAAGAGCTAGTTAAAGAGTTTAAAAAACTTAAGGTAGAGTTTATGTCAGTAAAATTTGATGAAAACACGACACAAAATGAGAATTTCGTTTTTGTTTGCTGTTACCCTCCAAAATAAATAATGATCGTCTTTGTAAACGTTCGCGAACGCCATGTTCGTTTGGTATGGACGCGCCTTAATAACAATAATAATTTTAAAAAGTTCATAAATCATTTTCTCTAAAAGGCACTTTAGATTGATTATAATGAATTATGTTTTATTTATTCTTACATATAAAATCATCTTGGGTTATCCAACTTGAATAAAAATTTATTGGACAATCTGAAGATAATTAGTTTGGTTTTTCCAATACATTTTTATTCAAGTTGGATATCCCAAGATGATTTTATATGTAAGAATAAATAGTTTCCTTACGGCCGGTTTCATAATAATTGGGTTAAAGTGACTTTAACAAAAGTCGACATTAAGTTATAGTCGGCTTTAAATATTAATGCGTTTCATAATCAATTCCCGATATGACTTTAGTAAAAGTCAACTTTAAGGTAACGTATATAGGTTATACACGATTCCATTTGTTTCTGGATCTCGCCTAGCTATGGAAAAGTGACAGTTTAAGTATTGTAAATGGGGCTGGTTGTGTTTTAAATCAGGGTTTTTAAATGTCACTGTCAGATGTTCGATTTTAAGGTTATAATTTCTGACTATTGTGATCTTACACTGTTGCCTGTTTTACAAATTTTCAGATATAAAAGGATAATAATATGCAGTTTTAAGATTAACAAAATTTACTACTTGGTTTTTATACATACAAACACAGCAATAATATTGTATATAACAAATATAATGAATTCGGCTCTGCAAACTTATTTCGTCATCCATTTGTATTTCTCGCTTGGGTCTTCCCGTTAACACATTTTGATCAACTCCATCCATCCACCTTAATTTTGGTCATTCTCTCTTCTGTTGGCCCTCAGTATTTTTTTGTAGAATTGCCAATTTATTCCCACCCTCTTGTGATACTAGACATACCCCAAAAATATCTATTAAAATCGTAATAATATTGTGATGCTGTAGATTTGGATTACTTTGCCTAAAATGTTTGTAGGATTTCAGAATTTGCAACCTTTTTGATTCAGAGATAATCTTTGGCATGTTAATATTTAATATGTGCCTGAAATTATTTTTGACTTTGACATTGACACAGCATTGCAACACTAGATTAATTTAATTTAATAATAAATTGCTCGAAGAAGCGTCCGCGTGGCGAAATAATTGTTGCAAGATTAACAATAAACCTCTTGAAAATTAAAAAGAGGATTACTTATGATATCATAAATTATTGCAACACTGTTAAAATAAGGAATCAGGAGTGGCAACTAATAAAAAATGTAAATGTTGATACTGCAACATAACAACACGAAAGCATGGCTAGGCGAGATCCAGAAACAAATGGAATTGTGTATAGTAACGCCGATTTATGGTTATTTTTATTATTTAATGTTGCATAAACGTCATTTTGATTAAATATCTTTCAATTGTGTCATTGCAAATGTCTCAACTAACAATAAATAAAAATAATAGAGAAAATAATTTTTGAAAAAAATGGAATTACTTTTAATTTACTCTGGTAAAAGTGGAAAGAACACAACTGAGTGCACTAATAAGCAAATAAATAATATCTTAAGTGCAATCAAGTATTTGATAAATCAGCTGAATATAATTATTAAATCTGAATTAACCTGTTC
The DNA here is from genome assembly GCA_932526585.2 of Philonthus cognatus. Lineage (NCBI taxonomy): Eukaryota > Metazoa > Arthropoda > Insecta > Coleoptera > Staphylinidae > Philonthus > Philonthus cognatus. Next base: position 46,008,574 of record OW052247.1, on the reverse strand, counting down.
GATTCAAGTGATATCATATCTTTAATTTGGTACAACAACATTATTACCGTTGCTTTTGATCATCGAAATTAAAAAAAGATCCACATCGTTGAATATATCTAAATTATTTGCTATCATTCTATACGCTTTTTCCACAATATATTTTTCATCGCTTGATGAATAACCATCTAGAATGCTTTTGAATCCTTTTCATCTACGAAATTGATAGCCCTGGCTTTGCAGCTCTATCGAAATTTCGATTCATTCTTTTTAACATTGACATTTTTAGGTTCGTTTTAAAGCGGGCTTTATCTATTTTAAGTGTCAAAAAACCGACTTAAACTTTAAAGTCGACTTTTAGTTTAAATTTGTATTATGAAACGGAATTTAATGTTAAAGTCGACTTTAAATATTTGAAGTAGCTAGCTGACAGTCATCGAGTTAAATCTCAGCAAAATAAATACATGTTAGATACTAACGGCCGGTGTTAGTATCTAACATGTATTTATTTTGCTGAGATTTAACTCGATGACTGTCACATTTTTTTACACGCAGAAATTTCTATTTAGAGCGAATCGTACTTGATTTATACGACAACCAAACATTGTTGAACATTCTTCCCTTCTTTCCATAAGTATGTAAATATATAAAAAGAGGAAAACATATTTATTATAACTTTTTAAAAGTTATAAAAGTTCAATTAAGATTTGTTTGGCTTTGTTAACTTTGCAGCCGCTACCCTAATTGATGAAATTTACTTGATGTATTATTACCTAACGATACCTTATATGCTTTAACAAGAATCACGCTAAATGAACCGAAACTTGTAAATATTTGATTATCAGATTACTGAATAAATGACGATGCGCATTATGCAATGCGCTTCCGGCGTTCATTTACATAAAACTTTGCTGTTTTATTACGTTATGATTATTTTATTCGCCCCAGTGTTATTAGTTGTTACATTAGGGGTAAATTAAGTACCACGCATTTATTTTTTTAGGTTAATTACGCCACATTAACTAAATGTAAATGAGATAATTATTAAAGATTTTTTTAGTTCGTTTTTATTATATCGACATTTTTCGTGAAACAAATTCACGGAGAATTTAGGTCATGACATATACAGGATTTAGCAACATTGGGTTGAAACTAGTTTTAAAACAATTGCAAGGTATTTAAATGCAATAAATTCATATACAGCTACCAATAAAAATAAAAACTCTCTGTATGTATAATACAGAGAGTTTTTATTTAAAGTATACGTATTCCAAATTCAGTCTACTTTCTGTAAATCTTTAGATATTCCTTATTTTTTTTAAGTTCCATTTGTAATAATTGATCCTAGGTATTTCACAAATTTATAATTTGTATTATTGTTTACGTTGTGTTGTGTGTGTAGTAGCCCTTTTATTTATTTTCCAGGTTCGTTGTTTGTGTCAATATGCATTATCGTACATACTGTGTCTGTCTACCCATTTAATTTGACTAGCAGGATGTGTGGACAATAAATAAAACAGAATATGAGCTTAACGTATGCAAAGTTTATTAACCTTCCATGACATTTCTAATGGACTGATATGTCTTATATTATTTATATTCACAACATATTTTATCAAACGTTTGTGCTTCGAATCCATGTGCATTTAGTTAAACTCAAAAATTGTATGACTCTACTAGTGGAAGCAAAATTAACTAGCTCCTGCATTTGCATTACGAGATGGAAAATCCACAAAAACCATCCCGAAGTTAGCATCACACACTCGACACACTTGCGATTAGTTAGTGGGACAATCTCTCACATCGGCCCTACACATCAATCGCCATACATTCTCGATTAATGAGTGGAAGGACCTTTCACCTCGGTTCGCTCATAATCAAATTCGTCATTCTTGTGGTTAGTTAGTAGGACATTTAGCGCAATACTAACTCGGATTGGCCTTACACATTATTCGTGTTTTCCACTCCCAGACTAAGCATGAAGTAAAATTTTCTGGGCTTTTCTAAACTCGAAATTTTACTTTATGCGCCACGCGTATAAAGCACTAAAATATTGTGAAATTTACACAACTAGCAGTTTAAATAAATTTTAAAACATCATAACTTGAGAAAAAAAAACAAAACTAAGACCTTTTGAAAAATACGCTTGTAATAAATAGAAAAACTATCTTCTATTTTAGTTAGAATTTGAATTTTTTTAATTGTTGTCTAAATGACAGAGCATTTTGACAGTAAGGAAATAGACATATATAAATATTTTTATAACTAGCAAAATCATCATATCCGTTTTAAACTATAACATATTTTGTCTGCTTAATTTTATTGCACAGAAGTGTGCGTGTTTCTTCTACAAGATAAACATTAATTTATGTCTGTGAAAAATTGAAAACGCCTCGTGTCTCTTACTCGAACGCAAAGGTAAACAAGTGTTGTGTTTCGTTATTTACGATTTGCACAGAAAACGGACCGGAAAACGTTTATTAAGAAATATGTGTGCACGCGAAAAGTGAGCGCAAACAACTTTAATGATATTCACAGTTTATTTAAATTTTATGCGCTTGGCGCATCCTGCACGCTTGACGCGACCCATTCGTGATATTTATAACAATATTCTATGTTTATCTTCTAAGATAAATAGAATTTCTTTCATATAAGTGTAAATAATATATACATGCGCAGATGCAATTTATAATAATATAGAAAATATACATACGAGCACGTTTCTTCATTATTGTGTTATAAGAGTACACTTGTAGGATTTTATTCAGACGAAAGAATACAATTAAATCACCTAGAAGCAAATAAAATACAAAAACAAAACAAAACTAACTAGAAAGTATCATATTATAATAACAAGGATATAATAAACAAAAACTTAAAAACTTAATTCGGATATTTTCACTGATTCTTGCGTTTAATCTTAATTACCTTTGAATCAATTTGGGCATGGGTTAAACTCGCTCTGTTCTCTTCCTGTGCCGCTAATTAATTTCCGATTTGTAGGAAACAATTCATAATTCCTCGTTTTGCCAACCGGCTTACATTTCCGGATTCATAAATAATCGGTCGATATTAGCGGCTGAGAAAATTAGCTATATGTGGGCGATTATTGTGTTCACCGCGTGAATTATTTTGCGAGGAAATTAATCGGTGGTTAATCGAAGGAAACGAAGGAGATCAATTAAATTCATATGAAATAGTCAACGTCAAAAGAATAAATTGTTTGATTGATTGATGGAAATAATAAATAAAGATATATCAAATGCAGCATTGATTTACGTTATTTCCTCAATTCGTTCCGATTTTTATATATTTAATAAAATATTATAAATTAATTTGAGTTGAGCACCTCAAGCATGAAATCACCGAATAACCCACAGACTCGTTACGAACTTCTTAGTCCTCATTAAAATTAACTATCAAGCAATAAATTTATTCTTTCGGTTTTTCTGCATAATTATTAGAATTTATCTAAATTTATGTTCATTAATAAATAGTACCTTCACAAAAATAAAACTTGTCTTTCGGCAAATAATTTTATTTTGAATTCATAGCACAATTTATAACACATCTATGTTATTTATTGATGAGCACTTATTGTGTAAAAAAATATTGATATGTCTATCATAGTACTTTCCCCCATGTAAGTTACTTGAAATCAATAGCTTTTACATACCTCATTTTTCAACAAAGGTTTCTTATTCCTGTTAAACTTTCTATGTAAGCCTCATTTATGTTTTTAGTTTTTCACCAAGTATTAATCGTGACAAGGCCAAACTAACGCCATTTATGGCAATGGCTCACTTATATAAAGTAATTAATTCGTAAAATTCACATTTTTATAACAATATTAAAAATATGTTGAATTAAGTTCTCACTATCCCGTGGTGAAACATTGAATTAATACTAGAACTTTGATTAAAACACTTGGTTTGTTGCAGTAATTAATTAATATTAATAAAATAACTAAATAAGCTACGACATAAAGTGAATATGCATTAAATGCAAATTTTTCGATTATCTACAACTTTTTATAATATTTTTTTTATATGATCAATATTAAATAAAAATCTAAAAAAAATGCCAACAGTAAACTACCACTTAAGGTTTCCGTATTTTCACCAAAAGTTGATCGGAAACTACTATTGTAATAAAAAGTTAAAATTTATAGTGTCATCTTAACAGCTTAATCAGCTTAGACTTTATCGTGGTGGCAGAATTACAGACAGACATTTTTCAAATATTAATTAACTCGGATGACCTCAAAATAGATATATCCACTTGAATGTTTGATTTGAAAATTTTGGCGAAAACAATACGTTCCCTTTGTTTTACATATGGAGGAAAGTTAAAATATTTATAGGTTTTTAATTTAAATTCACTTAGTTTGTTTTACTAATAAATTTATTTTTCGACTAGTTTCGGCTTGATGCCATTTTCATAAATAATTGAAATGAAAATATTTTGATGTTTTCCAGTAAAACTCGGCAAATTACAGAGCTTTTTATTTAATACAATGTACAAAATATCATCCTACTCATAATTATTAATACAATTATGTATTATTTGACGTAAAGTAAGAGACACCAATGACGTTGTCGGCACGTTATAATATTCCGAAAGTTGAAACGAAAGGCTGAAGTTCATAGTAAATAATTGACTTACCCTTGATTATTTTACGCTTTTAATAAGAGCGGATTATTTCAAGCTGTTTGATTTGGATGAAATTTAAACTAGGATTCAGGGTTTTCAGCTCCGGATACGCCTTTCAGCTCGTATAATTATTTATAAACATTTTATGCAATCGTAAACCTTTATTATCATATAATTCTAGGATGTATTGGAATATTTTTTCCTTGGATAATATGCACGGAATTTTTCTTCTAAATAACCATATTCTGATGGATAGGCTGTAAATTTTGCGACATTAGTTGTTTTTGAAAATCGAAAATTTCAAAGCGAGTGTTTTCAGTCCTTGATTTTGCGTGAAATGAAATATAACTATCACATAAAATCAATTAACTGTATGTTTTTGAGTTTACGTGAAGTGATTATTACACTAAAAAAGACTGTCATTCCTTCCTTTACTTTTAATTTGTATCGTTAGATGTACGAAATGTACATCTAACGATACAAATAAAAAGTGAAGAAATGAATATCATTCTTTTTTTAGTGTAAAATATCAAATCCCATGTTCACAAAATTCATTCTGAACCATGAAAGAATGTCGCAAATGAATATGTATAAACAAAAACATGTTATAACAAATTCTCTATGTTCTATAAATTCATAGTACACAGTATGCATATGAAGAGTAAGTGTAATAACTTCGGACATCCCTTGTAATAAGCTTCCCAAAGTAAACAAACTATAAAAGGTATAATTAAAACAGAATTCCTTCCCCCCAATTAAATTTTAATAAAAGCACATGCCAGAGAGTATTAACCTATCAAAGAACTTTTAGACGGGGGAGAAAGACCTAAAAAGGGTGGAAAATTGAATCCTCAATAATTTGATATCCAATTAACTGATGATTCTTTAAATTAATTGAAATCGCTCGACTCAAAAAGTGTTCTTATTTAATCATTATCATATTCTATAAAATACAGCATGTGTTTTTATGTATACATGTTTTTAAGTATACATGTTTCAATTATATGCTGTACATTTTTAGATATTCGTTGTTTTTCTTTTAAAGAGTTCAGTTTGGAGCTTAGACGAATGTTTTCCACTCCCATGTTAAGCATGAAGTAAAATTTGGAGTTTAGATAAGCCTGTAATTGTTTATTTTTATTACATTAGACCTTATTTTTCTGAATCCAATAATACCCGATATGTTGTTTTCCAAAAATATTGTCATCGAAATATTTTATGCTTTTTCGGTAAATCGATATTAAAATTCCTTTGCATAGCTTTCTCCAGACATATTAGTTTGTGAAAATCGTTTAGTTCGGCTCTATTATACGGCCTCTAAAGTATTTTATTTGTTTTGTATTTTTCAATATTAAATTTGACTCTTGAGCTAATTTTTTACTTAAATCACCTAGTTTTAAGTAAGAAATTAGTTCAAGAGTTTAAATAATACAGCATAAAATTGAACACGGCGGTTTGTTTAATTTTTTACCTAATAATTATCTGTATCTATGAATAAATGTAAACATAATTGTAAAGTACATTAAGTTCTTGTTGTTCGGATTTAATTTAATGGATCCTTGGTTTGATTATCAAATGAGGAGCGTTATGATTATTCATTTTGGCTCATTATATACTTATTATGCTAACGATATTACCAGGGAATAAGTGGATGTAATCAGTGTGGTTACCGTAGGCGGATTACTCAAAAACCAATTAATTAGAGCCTTGCCTATTTGGGCAATTTGGATGATTGCTCGAAATTAGTCGGCGTTTTATTCATTTCGATAAATATTTTTATCTTGGTCATAAATGAGCTAAGTAATATAAAAATAAGTATAATTTACAACAAAATTGCCATTAAATGAAATTTTATTTCTGTTTAATTAAATTGTTTGACACCAGCAACTATAATTATAAATATCTTATCCACTATAGAGTTTTTGCAGGTGAGCGTGTGGCTTTTTTGTGTTATATGAAAAATAAGCATTATAATTTTTATAAAAGCTTTAAATTTGAAACTTCTAAAGAGTATTTCCATTTCTTGATTAAGCATAAAGTAAAATTTCAAGTTTAGAAAAGCCTGAAAAGTTTTTTTAATATACAGATGCATACGCAGTAAAGGTTTTGACATTCGTTGTTTTTTCAAAGAGTTTAATTTAAGGCACAACACGAGTGTTTTTCACTTCCAGATTAAACATGAAGTAAAATTTCGAGTTTAGAAAAGCCTGAAATTTGGTTTGGTTGCATAGCGCGTAGCGCTACGCGACCAAACCAAATTTTCAGGCTTCTCTAAACTCGAAATTTTACTTCATGCGCCACGCGTATAAAACACTGGTTTATATTGAATTTAAAAATATACGTCTTTAGCGTACAGCTTTAGTAGCATATTGTAAAATTCAAAATATTTCAGTGTTTTATACACGTGGCGCATGAAGTAAAATTTCGAGTTTAGAAAAGCCTGAAAATTCGGTTTGGCCGCTCCACGAAGCGGAGCGACCAAACCAAATTTTCAGGCTTTTTTAAACTTGAAATTTTACTTCATGCTTAACCTGTGAGTGGAAAACACTCGTTTAAAACTTCAAATTGAAGTCTTTAAAAAAAAAACAACGAATATCTGAAAATATACAGCACATAATTGGGATATGTATAGTTAAAAGAAAAACTTGTATCTTAAATTTATTTTATATCTTGGTAAGTATTTATTGTAAGGCTTTCGATCAATGTTTGTAGACATTAAGAGATCTAAGTGAGAGAGGAAGCGCCGATCCGTCACTCTCGCACTGTGTCCTAGATGGGACCCAGGACGTGAAATTAATGGCTTGATGACCTTGAAGTGACCCCATCGAAGTTTAGTTGTCACGGGCTGTATTAGGGGTGGTTAACGTCGAGTATGATTGGTACAGGAGAGATGGACTCGTGTCCGAGGGAGATAATGATTTAGGGTGGATCAGATTTCAGTCGATATCTCTTATTTGTAACATGGAACAACAAATTATATGATATATCAGACAACTGACATTTTATCTTGATCAGAGTAGGGATTACAGTTCGTTAATTAAATTTGCTTAAAATAAATTCGAATTTTACACTAATAAACAATTTCATTAACACGCCCCTTAACACAATATAATCATGTATAAATTCAAGCACAGTTAACTTCTTGAGTGGGTCTAATCTCGCGCTCTGGACATAAATACGAGATGAAATTCGGTATAGTTGGCCATTGCATTTTGGAACTTAGAGGGGCAGCCGGCCCTCGGAAATGGCAGCAAACAATGTTACCGCAGCCCCCCTTCCTTCGGTGCTCCGACGCAAAACGTGTACATATTAAGTTTAAGGGCAGAAACTGGTAGTACTGCGGTGGTTTAGGTTTCTGTATACCCATTAAGTTCTAGACAAATCTTTCGGCCGCCTTCGGAGTTTCAGCTCCTCGCGTGTGTCTGCTCCGAGGTTACATGCCTTGAATTTGCGTAAACAATTTCAGGATACAACTTCAGGGAACGGATAGATGGATGTAGATATGGGCGTGATGAATTCAAATTTCGATAATCAACAATTATAAAAAAAAACAACATTACAATTATAAATTTATTAATACGAGGTGCGTTCAAGGTATAACACCTCCGATTTTTTTTCACCAAAAACTAGTCACACGAAATCTGTGAAACTTTTCTCATTTCTCTACATAACCTTCCTGCAGCCATACACATATTTCACAATATCGACGCCATAATTCCATGGTCGCTGAGAAGGCTTCTTTAGGAGTCTAATTTGACCACTAGGAAATCGCATATGCAATGAAAGCGCACACATGCGGCAATTCTGGTCGTTTTTTTAACGAAATACTGGAAGATTGTTCTTCAAAACAACTTGGTAGGATGCACATGTAGTGCCCTTTGGAATGCAATAAATAAAAATTACCCCATCGCAGTCCCAGAACGATGGTGATATTGCATTTTTTTTAGCTATGGCGCTTACCCGAAATTTTAATTTTAGTTATCAAAAACAATTCTCACTCTCGGTGCTGTCGCTAGAGTTTTGTTTGCCGTACAGTGATGATAATAATACCATTAATTATAATTATTTTAAATTAAACCGCATGTTTCTATCTGTTTTCAGTCCTAAGAAAAAAAAAACGGAGGTGTTAAAACTGGAACGCACCTCGTACAATGTTTAAAAAAATCATTTGTATCTTCAACATTACCAGAATCGCAATAGTTCATAAAAAAAATGTTAGATGTTTAATTCCAGGATTTATGTAATAACTAAAACTTTATTTCATATACGTGGTGTATCCAGAAAGTAAGTTCCCTTTGTGTTTCTTGCCACCGCAGCGCCGCGGTCGGAATTTCGCACATAAGCGATACGTACTATAACTTATTGAAATGAAGTTACATTGCACTCCTAAGACTCATATTAGTTAGCTGAGTGTTCTGTACGCGTGGTGGTGCTTGTTTGAAGTGGCGAATAAAATTGACACCCCGCCGCTTCATATTGATCGAAACGCTCATTCTAGCCGAATATTTTGTTCTAATATGTTTGTTTTTCTTAAAAACGAAAAAAGATAGGTATAGGAAATGCTAATATAAATCAATGCAGAATTGAATTCTGCGTTAGAATATGCAAAAATATACATAGTGTTTTGTTTATAAAAATGCTTTAAAGTCGACCAAAAATGGTGTGAAATTTTAAACCCTTAGTATATTATTATTCGAAAAATAAATCATCACTAGATATTACCTCTGGGTATTGGTTTTCTATAGCAAACATTACATCAATTTGACTTTTTTTCTGCGGAGATACGAATTCTAAGACGAATCATGAAAATGCACATTTATTTTTTTTAAATATAAAATATCTCGAAAACGGTTACATTTATGCCCGGTATTATACAAGATTAATAAATCATTAGATAATTATTGGTGGAGTAAATTTATTTACCTAGTAAACTAATGGACAAAAAAATTGCGTATTATAAAGAAAACCTTCCAAATAAATAGCAATTCTAGAAATAAATAAATTAATTAGTAGATTACAGACCGAAATTATACATTTTCATTGTGGCCATAGCTGGAACCACCAATTTTTTAAATTGAATTGTCAATATTTCAAATTAAATCGTCAATCAAATAGGAACTTTTGCATAATTCCTTATAATTATGGAGAATAACCATGGAATAGGACAGAATTACACAGAACAAGAAAATGAAAGCTTAGAAATTATAATAGACCTTAACGAATGTTTTCCACTGCCAGACTAAGCATGAAGTAAAATTTCGAGTTTAGAAAAGCCTGAAAATTTGGTTTGGTCGCGTAGCGCGAAGCGCGGAGCGACTAAACCAAATTTTCAGGCTTTTCTAAACTCGAAATTTTACTTCATGCGACACGCGTACAAGACACTGATTTGAAGTGAAGTTCACTTGTTCAAAATATTTCAGTGTTTTCAGTGTTTAATACGCGTGGCGCATGAAGTAAAATTTCTAGTTTAGAAAAGCCTGAAAATTTGGTTTGATCGCTCCGCGCTTCGCGCTACGCGACCAAACCAAATTTTCAGGCTTTTCTAAACTAGAAATTTTACTTCATGCTTAGTCTGGGAGTGGAAAACACTCGTTTATAACTTTAAATGGAACTAATTTAAGAAAAGCGTACGCATAAGTATAAAAATCTCTGGTTATGTCTGACTTGAAAAACTCTAGGTCTTCGACTCCTTAGAATGTCTTGTGGTTCGAATGAATCACTGTCAGGGAAGTTATCATATGCGAACTTAAATCTGACACGGATGATATGATAGACATGATAACCGTAATGAAATTAATAAATACAAGTAGTAGAATCTAAAGTAACTATAATTATATAATACACTTTTGACTTTTAACTGTCAAATTATTTAGAGAATAAAATTTACTTGGTAGAAAAACAAACAAATAATTTACTGAGGAGATTATTTAGCCAAATAATGTTATTTTGTGTTTATAATACCGAAATCTTTGGAATAAATTAATTTATTCTTAAAGTACATTTTATTTAGGGAATAAAACGTTTTATAATACCGGGCATTAGAAGTTACGATAACTAATATGTTTTTCATAGAATTTGTAAAATCAAGATTGAATATAAAAAATATAGTATTCTGTTTAAAATACAGAAGTTTTTACTGACTTTCGGTATAACCGGAATTCGACTAATTTAGAAAATAGTTGAATTAAAAAGAGCACATTCGATTACATGTCTGCTAAAAATCTCATTACAATACATTAATTTCTCTTTCATTTATCCAATCTGCAAATTTGAATTCGAACTGGGTTGGATGTTCAAATCACATCCAACCCAGTTCGAATTCAAATTTGCAGATTGGATAAATTCGTTCCATTTAAAAAATAGGTATGAACTGAAATTTTTAACTTTTTGCTCTATAAGCCTAGATTCTCACATTATCTACCATATCAAGATATAAAATATTTATCACATAATAAGAAGCCGCTGAATTTTTGTTATTTAGAACATTTTTAGCGCGCCAAACATTGAACAGACTCTTACGAGAAATGGACACGCTAACTAAAAATAATTATAGACTAAAATCAAGCAACGTCTGGCAGATAAATTTAACTGGGTGACAAGAGAAATAGTTATTTTATATAAAAAAAAAATATTTCCTGATACCCCTTAGCACAACTTTGAAATTAGTTCACAATGAAATTCGTTAATTTCACTTATTGTTGCAAATACGGTTTTTCTTAAAATACGAAATTACATAACGTACGTTATACACATAACTTTAGAATAATTATCCATAATTGCATAAAATTATAACTTATCGTATAGACGGTTTAAAAAAATAAGCAAAACGAGTGAGTTCCAATCACGACCGTACGGCAACTGAGTGAATTTTATGAAGCACGTACTTTGGTCTTTTAGTACATCTACATAACAAGAGCCAAGTGTTTTATGACACCACGTGTTGATCGTTTTAGTATTCTAATGATAGAAATTTAATAAAAAAACCCTATTTTTTACAAGTTTATTTTTAGCGAAATTTTCGGCTAGAAAGGACAAATTTACCACTGTGCGCTTGTGAGATAAGGTCTGCGATTCTTTTCCATTCAAAATCTCCATAATAACAAAATACTTTTGATGTAAAAACACAATTTTAAAATAAAGTATTTTGCATCAACTGCGGTTTTGTATGGTAATGACGTATATATACGCTAGCGTGGTAGATGTATTGGCAAACACGTATATATCGCATGTGCATGAGGTGCCATCATAGATTGGGTTATCGAAACGCTTCGTACCACTTAAGAGGTTAAGCAATTTAAAAAATATCGTTTTCAGGTGAAGATTAACGTTTTAGTGTTTTTCTTAAAGTATTTAATTAAAATTTAAAAAGTGTTTTTATTCCTTGGAAACAAATATCATCTTGACTTAGACCACTTTCATAATTACCAGCACATACAGGCAATTCCAGGTACGTTAAACCAGTCTAAATTTATCAACAGATATGTGAGGTGTATGGAGAAAATGTGATAAGTGATTCAACGGTAAGGAAATGTTCACCCATCTCCTTACCATTGAATCATTTATCACATTTTCAATGAAGGAGGTGAAGTGCGTGATATTGTGCATGATGACGAACGAAGTTAGCGTCCATGTTTGACTAGTAATGAACTGGTTGCTGCAGTTAAAATAATGATTTACGAAAACCAAACGTCTACAATTTCTGCTTGCTCTATGTGTCTTGGTGGCAAGAGGTTGAACAATGACGATGAGATTAAGGAACATGTTGTTACTTGGTTGACATTACAGGCGGCACCTTTTTAAAATAAGGAAGAACAAACGATTGTGCCTGGCTATGAAAAGTGCCTACAAAATGAAGGGAGTTGTATCGAAAAATAGCTTAAGGTTCAACGATTTTTTTACTATAATTTTGTTTTCAGAGTATGTATTTGTTTTTCTTAGCCAGTCAAACCGAACTTATTTTGTGGATATACTACGTACATTCATTAAATAAAGTTTTAGTTGAATAAATTTTGCAATTAGGCCCCTCAAATTGTAAGTAAAAGATCAACTTCTCATGCTAATAACTTAAATTATTATTACAATATCGTTTGTTTAAATACAATAATAATTTCTTACGTACTTAATAACATTTACCTTTAATTGAGCAGCATAAGGAGATTCGCATGGAGTTCAATTTGGCATCTCAAATTGTAAGTAAAAGATCAACTTCGCATGGTAATCAGTTAAATAACTATTACAATATCAGTATAAATGAAATTGCCAATTCTGGGTTGCAGAATACTTCAAACATTAAAAGTGCGATTCTTTTCGCAATCTACAACAAGTTAGTCTTACAAAGACTATATCAAACACTCAGTGAAACAACTACTTCCCGGGCTAACAACTACTTCCCGGGCTAATAATAATTGAATTATACAACAAGTGTTTGCTGTTACATACAGTAACCTACTGCAAATGTAACAATTTGGGTCAAATTAATTAATTAATTACGATTATTATTACAATATCGTTTGTTTAAATAAAAATTATTTCTTATGTTCTTAATGACATTTACCTTTGTTTCAGCAACCTAATGAGATTCGCATGGGTTTCATTAAAGTTTTTTTTTCAAAGAGACAAAAAAACTATTACTGATTTTTTGTTGTTAACAGATATTTAAATTACTTTGTCCAGGAGGGGAATGACAACGGCCTGTGTGAAATCGATGGAAAATGGGTTGCGTTTTGGGAAAATGAATAAATAAAAGCTCGCCCGCACGTCGAAATGCCCGCATGTAAAAGCAAATATAGACACATCGAGACCGAGCCCAAAATGACATTGTTTCCATTCTATAATGTGTTGCATATTCATGCCGTTGTTAATGTATCCTTTTTATTTTTCCAAACTAATTGTAACAAATTCAATTTGAATTTCACCAAAAGTGTTTTTATGCAGTTACATTCAATTTTAGTTTTTAGCTTCATTTTTCTCAACACGTTTTATTATTCTAACAAAATGAATTTTAAACTATACTAGTGGCAGCTCGTCCAACACAATTAAAAGATTGTAACAAATTGAATTTGAATTCAATTTTATTTTATAGCTTTATTTTTCGACACGTTTTATATATATAATAATCTTTATTTAAGATCAGTACAAAATAATTGTTTATAATATGGAATGAAATGTATACATCTTAAAATTTGATCTTGATCTTTGATCTTCGAAGGGCTATCGACCAGAGGTCTTTCAGCCCGTAGTCTGCTGACATTGATGTTTTAGTTTATGTTATTGATGAGATGAGATGTACTGATAGATGGTACTTGCTGGATGCTTGAATTTAGGATTTTGATTGGGATTGCGGGAAAGGCATAGGTGATTTAGGGTGTCTACGATGTGTGGGTTGGTGGCGAATTTTGTACTTAGATGTATGATGCGTTCTTCAATTGGTATTAACTGGGTACGTTGATATAGGAGGGCATTAGAAGGGTTATGGAGTGGATTATCTGGATGCCTAATTTTTGTTAGTATTCTAAGAGCTGATCGTTCACCTACTTGTATATTTTTTAAGGATGTAGGATTGGGTTCATGGAATAGGAGAGCTGCATAATCAAGCAGAGGCCGGCAAATCATTTTATAAATGTGTACTGCTGTGTTGGTTGAAATTTCTTCATCATTGTATGTTAAGGATCTGAAGTGCCGAGCCCTATTCTTGATTTTCAGCTTAAGGGATTTGGTGTGGGCTTTACAGGTAAACTTGGTGTCAAAGGATATTCCAAGGTATTTGCATATTGGGAGTGGAAATAATTGGTGGTGATTAATGGTAACGGAATATGGATAATTTGTAATTCGGTGGTATGGGATGAATAATTGGGTTGATTGTTAACACGTTTTATTAAACTAAGAAGATTCATTTTTAACTGTACCAGTGGCAGCTTGTCCAAGACAATTAAAACATTGTAAGAAATTCAATGTGAATTTCACCAAAAGTTTTGTTTATCCATATACATTCAATTTTATTTTATAGCTTCATTTTTTTTACACGTTTTATAAAACTAAGAAAATTATTTTTTAACGATACCCAGTGGCAGGATGTACAACATAATGAAAACATAAAAATTACGAGACTAATCTGCTAAACATTTAAATAAAGTTACACACCTTTTACATTGGGTGCCTATTTCAATTATTATACGTACGGGGAACTTTTGTTTTTGCAATTTTAAGTTTTGAACAAATTATTTCATTCGTTAATTAAGCATGAAGTAAAATTTCGAGTTTAGAAAAACCTGAAAATTTAGTTTGGTCGCATAGCCAGGCGGAGCGACAACACCAAATTTCTTTTCTAAACTCGAAATTTTACTTCATGCGCCACGCGTTTAAAATACTGATTTGATGTGAAGTTCTGAAGATACGTTTATAGCATACTGCTATATTAGTATATTTTGAACTTCAATGGAAATCAGTGTTTTATACGGGTGGCGCATGAAGTAAAATTTCGAGTTTAGAAAAGCCTGAAAATTTGGTTTGGTCGCGTAGCGCTACGCGCTACGCGACCAAACCAAATTTTCAGGCTTTTCTAAACTCGAAATTTTACTTCATGCTTAATCTGGGAGTGGAAAACACTCGTTTAAAGCTTCAATTTGAAATCATTTTAAAACTTATGAATATCTAAATATTTACAGCGTATATAGTATATTAAGATATATATATCTAAAAGAAAAACTCCTTGTATGTAGGTATACATAAAAGAAAAAAATCCGTGTGAACTTTAATGATTGATACACAGAAAATTAGATATTAATATTGGTCCGTGTGGTTTCCTTGATCGTATAATTTTATACTAATTGAGATTTTAATGAAAGTTTTCCTAATTAAATTAGCAACGTTGGAAGTTCCTTCCTTTT
Source organism: Philonthus cognatus (assembly GCA_932526585.2). Classification (NCBI taxonomy): domain Eukaryota; kingdom Metazoa; phylum Arthropoda; class Insecta; order Coleoptera; family Staphylinidae; genus Philonthus; species Philonthus cognatus. Next base: position 45,993,056 of record OW052247.1, on the reverse strand, counting down.
CTTTTTTTTGATTTTCACAAACATGGAGTTTTCCTTTCAAGCAAGCAAAGGTTGTACATTTTTAGATTTTCCGATATTTGTTGTTTTTTTAATATAGTTCGATTTAAAGCTATAAACGAGTGTTTTCCACTCCCAGATTAAGCATGAAGTAAAATTTCGAGTTTAGAAAAGCCTGAAAATTTGGTTTAGTCGTGTAGCGCGTAGCGCTACGCGACCAAACCAAATTTTCAGGCTTTTCTAAACTAGAAATTTTACTTCATGCGCCACGCGTATAAAACACTAAAATATTGTAAAATAAGGAATTTACTGCTAAATCAGTGATAAAAATGTATTGCCAAAGCAGGATTAAAAATATACTGCTAAACGAGAATATTTAGAATTTCACAATATTTCAGTGTTTTATACGCTTGGCGCATGAAATAAAATTTCGAGTTTAGAAAAGCCTAAAAATTTGGCTTGGTCGCGTAGCGCTACGCGCTACACGGCCAAACCAAATTTTCATGATCTTAGGAGTAGAAACACTCGTATACAGTTTAAAATTTAAAAAAAAATACCGAACACCTTAAAATGCATACACATCAGGATATGTATAAATAAAATATCTCTGTACTGAACTTAACTATACTATCTCATTATTACAACTATTACTTAAATAAAAAAAATCCCTGTACTGAACTGAACTATACTAACTCATTATTACAACTAAATTCAAATAAGTCGAGTGATTGTAGGGTATTCAAATGAAGATTTGTAAATTATTTTGTAAGATAAGGCAATAGTCTCTTGAGATGTCAAAAAGTTGTAAAATGTTTAAAACATCTCTGCATTGAAAGGGTTATTTTACGCTTTCTGTTAACAACTGGAATTCAGCATTTCCTGGTCTACTAGAGTGGGAAAGTCGCCAAGAAGAACTGTAACAAATCAGTTCCATTTTATCATAAAAACAATTCTAAGTCTATCTTTTAAGAGCTAAGTTCATAGTGAAGAATTGATTTTATATTTTTATTATTATTCGTAAACAACTCATTCATGTAATAAGTTAAAAAGCTTACGCAGTAAACACAAACATAGGATATCATCCGTGTAATTTAAAATAAGTAGGAAAGCACCGAGCGCTTCTCTGAATATAGTTAAAAGGTAAAAACAAAAAAAAAATCAGCAGAAACAGAAGTAGAAGCAGAGGCAGTAAAGAGAGCGCGCGCCGGTTGTTGTTTTTCTATTAAAAGATAAGACGGTCGGTCGGTCGGTTGGGTGTCGTCCCATTGCAAACTTCCTCCGGCTAATGTGACCGCTGAGAAATTCTCATTAATGTAAATGATATACTGTGTAATATAGAGGGGGCGGCGGTGGAAGGGGAGGGCCGGAGTCGGAGAGCCCCCATTGGATTTCGCCCCCGGAACCGAGCAGCGGGATTTTTTCTAAATGGAACGAGCTTACGTTATTATAAATTGCTGTTATGCAGGTTTAATGAGTTGAAAACTCATTTTATGCCAACAAAAAAGGAACTAATAGAAATATAAGCAGACAGTTTCCACCGAAATTTTCCTTTAGGATTAAAGAAATTTTAAATACGTCCACACAAATATCTTTTATAAAAAAATGGCTTATTTAGGTAATTTGTTTTTTTTTACAAAAAAATAAAAGTTAGTAATAAATTCTGTATTGTGGAGGCTTCTACTTCGTTATAAATGGTAATTTCATAACAAAACACTTTTTACTTTGTTTGTATAACACTTTTTATTAACACTGCAGTTTCAACAAATTTAGCTTGTAATTATCAAACATGTGTTTAATAACTAACTTTATCGCAATATAATTTTCACGTCTACAAGTGTAAATCCTTTATAATATTAAATAAACTATATTAGTTACTTAATTTCAGGTTAAACAATGAATAAATAAAGTTCTCTTGGTTTATTAAACGGGACTCGCAACGCACACCGCGATCCGGGCCATTACATCAGGCTGGAGCGTCTCACGTCAATGCAGCGCTCGGGTAAAAAAATCATATCTCAAAAAGTTTTAAAGTGTTCATACTTTTGAAAACAGAAAAATTCTAAGGAAGGATGAGGGTATAACATATGTTTTTTTGAAGAAAATTAAAACATGAGTATTTGATTATTTTTTGAGATATGATTTATTTATTCAAAAAAATATATCTAAATATAGTTTTTAATTTTGATAAAAAAATTATTTGAAACTTTGAACATTTACGCACAAAAAAGTAGCAAAATAGTTATTCAACTTTTCTGTATCGGTAACGGTTTACGATATTTTAGAGTTCAAAATAAAAGTGCACTAAAAGTTTATATTGTTACAACTAGTAACAACCAAAAGCCATGTCTTAATAGCCTTTATAATATATGGGAAATTCGCTGAAATCCTTGATGTACCCCTAAAAAGTGTGCACCTATTTATGGAATGGCCAAATGACAAGCTAAATTTGTTGAAATTGCAGTCGCATTCAATAAAAAGTGGTATACAAAGTAGAAAGTGTGTTATTGTTAGTAATAAACTATACATTTTTCTTGTGTACAGGGAATTTTTCTATCAAGTATACTTATCCCGATGTATACGCTGTATTTTTTTTTTTTAGTTTAAAGATTCTTAATTAATTAACCCAATAACGGCCGAGCAATTACAGAATTAATTCTAAAAGTTGATTTTAGATAAAATTTTGTATTTCTTATTATGATTTCTATGAATGACTTATTAAATTACATACTACGAATTTTTCTTTAAAATATACATGTTATATACGCTGATATTTTCAGGCATTCTTCGATTTTATAACAGTGTTCAATTTAAAGTTTCTAAAGAGTGTTTCCACTCACAGGTTAAGCATGAAGTAAAATTTCGAGTTTAGAAAAGCCTGAAAATTTGGTTTGGTCGCTCCGCGCAGCAGAGCGGCCAAACCAAATTTTCAGGCTTTTCTAAACTCGAAATTTTACTTCATGCGCCACGCGTATAGAACACTGAAATATTATGAAGTTAGAAATACACTTAAAACTACTTTTTTAAAATCAGTTATAATCAAAATATTTAAATTACAAATATTTCTTCACACATTTTTAAGTCAGGTTAAATAATATAATGTATCAAATTAACTTATAAATAAAATAATAAACAAAACAATAACTTGGAATTAAAACACTAACACTTTCTTCACAATATTTTTTTTATTTTTGCTAGATGTACATTTTGAGTACTAAGTACTTATAATCAATAGCTTACTGACAAGTTAAAATATTGTAAAGAAAGTGCTAGTGTTCTCATTCCAAGTTAGTTGGAATTTTAACGTAATCCAAGAAACCATATTCCTACGCAAAACATTAATAATGTTGCTGTATTGCAACAATGGCGCTTAATCGGTTAAGCATAAAGACAAATTTCGAGTTTCGGAAAGAATAACAATTTAACTAGAAATTTCACATCATGCTCCTCCTATGTTCAAAATATATTGATACGGTTTCATATCAATTTAAAATTGTTTATAAATGTTGATTTTGGCCCAGCGGTTGAGCCAATCGGACACGGAGGTAATCTGGGTTCGATTCCCAGCGGAGGCGAGTAATTTTTCTAACGAGAAATACTTGTCTCCGGTTCCATGGATGTGTGTGAATGTGTTGTGACGTCCAAACAGTCGAAATATATGTTAATAGATATTATAAAATCAACGTTAGTGGCTGAATGGTAATACCTATGCCAAACAAACCAAAAAAAAAATGTTGATTTTGTCTAACTAAATCTAGCGCTTTCAAAATCAGAGCAATTTGCTTTGGGATATGTAAGTAGTATTAAAAAAAGTCCGAAACCAAATTGCTCCATTTGCTTGAATTTTAGATTTGGTTACATCCAAACATTTGTAATATTTATGTGAAATCAAACTTAAGCCGTTTATCATCGTTGTTTTGATGACACCTCCTATGTTACATTATTTTACAAAACAGGGTTTTATTATCAGCTCTACTTTATCAGCCCGATAAGTTCATGAAACCTCCTTTGTGGTAAAGTTAACTCTTAAATCATATACAAGGATCTATTAAACATTTTTTTTTAAAGAACTGCTTAACAAAATTTTTTTACCAGTTTTTGTGTAATAAATAACAACGATATTTTAAATGTTACACTAAATCTATACGCATGGCACATTAAGTTACATTTGTAAATATTCAGGCATTTCAAAACTATAAATGATTCTTCATGTTTAACTTAGCCAATGAGTGCGAACACTCGTTTGAAAACGAAAAAACATTTATAACTTAGAAAAGCCTGAATATTTCAGAATTTTACTTCGTGCGCCATGCGTATAGATTTAATGTGATATTCAAAATATCGTCGTTATTTTGATGAAATCTCCTATGTTAATTGAACAAACATTTCACTCGTTTGAAGCATCAAATTGAACGCCTCTATAAAAACAATGAATGCCTGAAAATTTACCAAACACTATAATCCTCATAATAGGGATATGTATGGTAATTAGTTAAGTTATTCCTTTATTCCTTTTACTTCACTTTTTATTTTAATTCTATATGTACATTTCGGGTACAATGTACCCTTTATCAATAGAAAAAACTAATTGACATTTTGTAAATAAATAAAAATAGAAATACAACTATTTTCACAACCAAGTGCGATTTATTTGAAATCAGATAAAGGCAGGCTAGTTTAAGGAATTAAATTTAAAAGTGGGTTGTTTAAAGGACTTAAATCAAAATTTAGAAGGTTATCCCTATTTTTGTGCATTTCAATTGCTTCTAACATGTTTAGTTGAAAATGGTTACATTCTTTTAGTAATTTCAAATTATTTATAATAAATTTGTGTCCCGTGGTTAATGTATGATGAGCTATCGCAGATTTATCTGGGTTATGGTTTTTAGTATGGTAAATATGTTCTTTAAACCTAGTTTTTAAATTTCGGGACACAAATTTATTATAAATAATTTGAAATTACTAAAAGAATGTAACCATTTTCAACTAAACATGTTAGAAGCAATTGAAATGCACAAAAATAGGGATAACCTTCTAAATTTTGATTTAAGTCCTTTAAACAACCCACTTTTAAATTTAATTCCTTAAACTAGCCTGCCTTTATCTGATTTCAAATAAATCGCACTTGGTTGTGAAAATAGTTGTATTTCTATTTTTATTTATTTACAAAATGTCAATTAGTTTTTTCTATTGATAAAGGGTACATTGTACCCGAAATGTACATATAGAATTAAAATAAAAAGTGAAGTAAAAGGAATAAAGGAATAACTTAACTAATTACCATTAAACTAACCTTCACGTAACTCAAACAAGAATATCTTAGGGATATGTATACCTAATCGACGAAATATCTGTATTTTAGTATTAAATTTATTAAGTAAAAAATACGAGTACAAATAAATCGTGACCATACATAATGTAAACATCATGCATATTAGACCTACATCTCGTTCATTATTATAACGATCAGTTTAATGCTGAATTAGCAATGAACTTAGAATTTACGCAATATTGCGCTTATTACAGTAATGGTTAGTTTTTGTTAATTAATAATTAATGTAATATATAAAAACCATTGTTGTAGAGTTATAATAGCAGGTTGTCCGGATATTAATTTGGGAATTAAAATTATTCATTAATTAATGAAAATTTTAATGGGACACGAAAAGTGATTTATTCCAATTTAATGTATATGAAAATGAACGAGTATTTACAAATTACTCAGTTTGGTGACACAATTTGCCTCTGCGGTGAAAATGATTAAATCATTTTTAATCAGATTTCTGTTTGTTATTGATTAATAATTTTCCATTGGGGAAATATAAACTCAATCAACAGATACTAGTATTTTGCAGCATTTATTAAATGTTTAAAAAATTTAAAAACGAACTTAAAATTAGTGCAATGTGTATTTATTGAAATTTATAATAAATGAAAAAAAAATATTACTTATTGTTTAATACTTCATTGATGAGGCGAAAACGTTGGGAGGATTTCACTTTATTGTTGAAAATTGCAACATGTTTCGCCACACAGTGGCTTAATCAGGTAGATGATCTGAGTTAAAGCCTATTTGTTTTTTGACAAGTAAAGTAACAAATTTGAATAAATTTCCCGAAAACAAAAACGTATAACTCTTGATTTATAAGTCTAGTTTTTGTTTGTTAGTTTTCTTTACTTTGCTTAAAAACATGTTACGTAACTAATGCTAGTTTTTAATAAATTAATAAATATATTAATTATTGTTTAAATACTTCATTAATGAGGCGCATAGGTACATTAAAAAAACTCCATAATAATATTTGTAATATAAATAAAACAACTGAGTTGAGAGGATTTCACTTAATTTTTAAAAACTGCAACATGTTTCGCCACACAGTGGTTTCATCAGGCAGATGATCTGTGTTAGAGCCTATTTGGTTTTTGACAAGTAAATTAACAAATTTAGATAAACTTCCAGAAAAAAAAAGTATAACTCTTGATTTAAAAGTCTACTTTTTGATTGTTAGTTTTCTTTACTTTGGTTAAAAACGTGTTACGTAACTAATGCTAGTTTTTAATAAATGAAAAAATATATTAATTATTGTTTAAATACTTCATTGATGAAGCACACAGGTACATTAAAAAACCCCATAATAATATTTGAAAAATAAATAAAACAACTGAGTTGAGAGGATTTCACTTAATTGTTAAAAACTGCAACATGTTTCGCCACACAGTGGCTTCATCAGGCAGATGATTTGAGTTAGAGCCTATTTGTTTTCTGACAAGTATGTTAATAAATTTGCATAACCTTTCTGAAAACAGATAATTGTTAACTCTTGATTCAAAAGTCTTCTTTTTGATTGTTAGTTTTCTTCAGTTTGGTTAAAACGTGGTACGTAACACAAGATGGCAAGTAGGCAGTGATTCTCACTTCGTAGCTATCAAGTATAGTAAAATTGACTAGAGGTGTTCTATGATTTCCGATATCTATCGTACAACTTTTCTTTCGCGTATTTACTTATTAACATGATATTTTCTACTTTCGTGCGCTTTATTGATACATATGTCAAACTGTCTCAACTAAAAAATCCATATTATTATAGTTATTTAAATTTGAACTAATATGTCACAAGCAGGGTTGATCCGTTTAAAACACTTTGTTTTATAACAGTGTTTTAAACATGTTTAAAAACAGCCGTTTTACATGTATAAAAACAACGTTTTAAACATGTTTTAGACAAATTTAAGATTTAAAACATGTTTAAAACAAAACCGTTTAAAACAGGTTTTGTTTTAAACATGTTTTAAATCTTAAATTTGCTTAAATCATATTTAAAGCGTTGTTTTAATTATTTTAAATTTGCTAAATTATATTTTATACTACTTCATTAAGATTTTTTGTTTACGGTTTTAAATGTTAGCGAAATTGTTGAAGATATTTCAAATTACATTATTAAACATGACATTTTATTACAATATAAAGTATCACAACTGTGTGTGCATAAATGTGATTTTTAAATACATACACTGTAAATATTACATTAGTTGTTTTTTTAAAAGATTTCAATTTGAATCTTCAAACGAGGGTTTTCCACTCCCAGACTAAGCATGAAGTAAAATTTCGAGTTTAGAAAAGCCTGAAAATTTGGATTGGCCGCGTAGCGAAGCGGAGCGGCCAATCCAAATTTGGCTTTTCTAAACTCGAAATTTTACCTCATGCGCCACACGTATAAAACACTGAAATATCGTTTAGAATACACGGTTTTAGCAATCTAATATGTAGATGTGAATAAAACGTGAGTCAAATTCTGCGTTGAACAATTGGTTTAAACTAGTGATTTCAGGCAACCCAATAACTATAACGTATATTAGGTTGCCTATAATCGTTCTTGTATGTGTCTGTTGTTTGAACTTCACTGTAAATCAGTGTTTTCAAGCGTGGCGCATGAAGTAAAATTTCGAGTTTAGAAAAGCCTAATTTGGATTGGCCGCTTCGCTTCGCTACGCGGCCAATCCAAATTCTTAGGCTTTTCTAAACTCGAAATTTTACTTCATGCTTAGTCTGGGAGTGGAAAACACTCGTTAAAAGCCTTTAAATTATCCGCTTTGAAACAACAAATTCCCGCAAATTTAAAAAACGCTGTAATTATCGGGATTTGTATACTCAAAAGAAAAATTTCCTGTATGTTCTGTTTGAAACACGTTTTAAAAGTGTTTTAAACATATTTTTAATTGTTAATGTTTTAATCGCTGTTTCAATGAAAACAACACGTTTTGTAAAACACAAGTGCTTGTTTTAATTAAAATTAAAAAAAAAAAACGAGTTTTTAACAACCCTGGTCACAGGACACCTTTCGTGAACTAGACTATTTTTATTTTTTATCTGTGAAAGGCAGTATAATTTAACTTGTTACAGTTTTTACATTTGCACACTCATTCATCAATTGGTAGCATTAATTGATTTGCCTAGGACACATCGAACTTCGGACAGAGAGATATGTGTACTAATAAGCACTATGTTATATTTTTTCAGCAAACTATATTACAATTCAATAAAATAAAACACTTTAATTTTGTTTGTACAACACAATAAATATATATATATATATATATATATATATATAAACATATATATATATATATATATATATATATATATATATATATATATAATTGTGTTATACAAACAAAGTTAAAGTGTTTTATTTTATTGAATTAACATGAATAACGAAGTAGAAGCCTCCACCGTTCATAATTTATATTACAATTATTTCATGAATATAACAATACATAATATGTATGCTATATTATAGCCTTTTTGTGTGGGTTAAATTGAAGAAAAAAATGTTTGTGGTATCTGATCCGGCGTAAACGTATAAAGGAATAGAAGGGAAAAAAACTGGTACAAAGAAATCACTTACAATATAAAGCAAAAAAAGGAAAGTAGTTTAGCTATGCGAGAAGCGGCGGAAATCTCCTTCCTTCACTTCTGAAATCTGTTGAAATCCCTTTAGGCTCTGAACGCTACGCACTTTTCTCTCACACCAAATACAGACACAGATACCATGCACCAGGCACTACTTTGCTTCAAGAAATCAACAACTTTACTTCTAGCACCGCCAGAGGATACACCCAATCCAGATCGCTATCCCGATACTCCTACACTTTTCTTTCAAACATCAACCAATTCACGATAAGTGTAATACATCTAAGTTAAGAAAGTTTTTAAAATAAATAATTAAAAGTTTTTATTGCTTGTAATTTTAAAAGTTATTTAATACATGGAAAATTATTAGACTTTTAACGAGGGTTTCCACCCCTTGATTAAGTACGAAGTAAAATATTGTCGAAAAATGTTGTTTACTCACTTAGCGAAGCTGAGCGAAGCGGAGCGATCAACGCAAATTTTTAAGGTTTTTCAAAACTCAAAATTTTACTTCATGATTAATCAAGAGGTGAAAACCCTCGTTTAAAGTCGGTCATTAGTTTCTATTAATTTCCAAACAGATTTACTGGCGCGAGCGAAGCAAAGCGCGCAGGCAAATTCAATTTTTGTTTTAAGCTTATCTAAACTATAAATTTCTGCACTTCATCATCATTTATCATTTACAGACTACAATGCATCACATGAAACCTAAAAAATGTCGCAACATCATAAATATCAGTAAAAGTACGTAGTTTTATTTTCATAATTTATGGTAGGGGTCTTCAAACAATTTTCTTCGCGGGCCACATATACATTTTAATTTAAGAGACAGTTGATATGCTCTGCAGATCACCATTCATCAATAACAGACTACAATTCATCACATAAAACATAAAAAATGTCACAACATCATAAATATCAGTAAAAGTACGTAGTGTGATTTTCATAATTTATGGTAGGGATCTTCAAACAATTTTCTTCGCGGGCCACATATACAATTCAATTTAAGAGCCAGTTGATATGCTCTGCAGATCATCATTCATCATTAACAGTCTACAATTTATCACATAAAACATACAAAATGTCGCAACATCGTAAATACCAGTAAAAGTACGTAGTGTGATTTTCATAATTTATGGTAGGGTCTTCAAACAATTTTCTTCGCGGGCCACATATACAATTCAATTCAAGAGCCAGTTGATATGCTCTGCAGATCATCATTCATCATTATCAGACTACAATTTACCACATAAAACATAAAAAATGTCGCAGCATCATAAATATCAGTAAAAGTACGTAGTGTGATTTTCATAATTTATGGTAGGGGTCTTCAAACAATTTTCTTCGCGGGCCACATATACAATTCAATTCAAGAGCCAGTTGATATGCTCTGCAGATCATCATTCATCATTAACAGACTACAATTTATCACATAAAACATAAAAAATGTCGCAGCATCATAAATATCAGTAAAAGTACGTAGTGTGATTTTCATAATTTATGGTAGGGTCTTCAAACAATTTTCTTCGCGGGCCACATATACAATTCAATTCAAGAGCCAGTTGATATGCTCTGCAGATCATCATTCATCATTAACAGACTACAATTTACCACATAAAACATAAAAAATGTCGCAGCATCATAAATATCAGTAAAAGTACGTAGTGTGATTTTCATAATTTATGGTAGGGGTCTTCAAACAATTTTCTTCGCGGGCCACATATACAATTCAATTCAAGAGCCAGTTGATATGCTCTGCAGATCATCATTCATTATTAACAGACTACAATTTATCACATAAAACATAAAAAATGTCTTAACATCATAAATACCAGTAAAACTACGTAGTTTGATTTTTATAATTTATAGCTATAAAAAATTTTCTTTGCGAGCCACATATACAATTCTACATAATCGAGCGGGCCAAGAACCAATTAATTTTATAATAGTTTTCAAAAGACTTTCAAATAATCGTTATAATATTGAAGAATATGATATGCACGAAACATTGTACAAACAGTCGCAGGCCGCATTTGGCGGGCCGTAGTTTGGAGACCTCGGATTTAAATTATTTTAGTCATTTATTTTGATCATATTTAGGCAGTAATTAATGAGAACATAGTAAAAGATACTCCTCGATTTTTGTTCTAAATTTTAAAATTTAAGACAGTTGAAAACAAAAAAATAAATGTACAATTATATTCTTGAACTATAACCCAATCAGTGGTTCCCATTGTAGGGTCTGCACACCATAGAAAGGGCAATTTGAGTTTTAGGGAGGCTATTAAAAATTAGGAGAATAGTTATAATCATGAAAATCGATTAAATATCATAAATATATCTATACTTCCCAAATATAAAAAACCCGGAACAACCATATTTGAATCAATTTTATCATTTCACCCATACACTTATTAAGGACTGACGTACGATACTAATTATAAATCTAGGCAGAATGACCTCAGGTCGATAGCCATTTGACAGCGACAGTGACAGTTACACCATAATATTAATTAATTTAAACTAGATATCTCAAATTATTGTAAATATACTGTAAATATCACATTACTGTCAATAAAGATATTATTATTATTATCATAAATATCATCAATTTTTGCAAATGTTCAAAATATTTATGTATGAATATTAATTTAAATAAAAATTACTTGGTTTGTTTCACAAAATATTTGATTTATTCGAGCTGGTTTCGACTTCTAGTCAAGGAATTCCCCGATAATGGCTAGAAACCGAAACTAGTAGGAATAAATCAAATATTTTGTGAAATACATTCATACATATATATTTAATCATGTTACACCAAGTGATTAATGAGAACAGTGAAAGATAGTTCAAAATATTTTTTATACTCGCTCAATTTTCAAATGTTTATGCCATTATATGTTGTCAATTTTGTTAGTTTCAAGAAGTTTCCTAATTTCTCTTATAAAATAAATAAAGAAAATTTGGAAATTTGATCGGAGTCGTAAAAATTATATAATTTCTTGAACAAAGTAGATTTTTAATTTAAATAATTTTGATTGATGTTCTCAATATTGTTATTACGAGTGTTTTTAGGCTTTTTTAAACTATTCAACTACAAAAAGCCAAAACCGAAACCTCTCAATTAAAAAATGAATCCGATCGTGTAAACAGCTCGACGATTCGCTCACTACTAAAATCCAAATTGAACTATTTTTTGTGAACCTGTTTGAGCTAATAATATTCTTTTTCTATTTACCTGCGCTGCGGTCACATAATATGCATCGATTTCATTGGAAGCGAAATTGGAATTTTTATAAGATTAACAATTGAATTATTCGCATGGTGCGTTTTGTGTGTTCGGCTTTTCAAAAATATCGATTGATTTTTAAGTTTTGACTCGTGTAATGGACGGTGAGAATTAATTTGTAAAAGTTAGGATCGATTTTAATTTACTAATAAGTAAGTGTTTGTTTCGATTTTTATTGGGCATGTTTTTGAATAATAGTTGATCGTGTATGTTGAACAAAAGTAGTCATCACTCTGTCTTTCCCTTTGAATTAAAATTAAAAATTTAATTAAAGTTTTCATTAATATAAAAGACAGAGACATGGAGGGATTTAATTGATATTTTTTTTATACAGGGAGTTTTTCTTTTAAGTAAACATATCCTAATTACAGTGTACGCTCTGTAAATTTTCACATATTAATAAACTCCAAATAGTTCAATTAGCTCTAAACGAGTGTTTTCCATTCCTAAATTAAGCATGAAGTCAAATTTCGAGTTTAGAAGAGCCTGAAAATTTGGTTTGGTCGCTCCGCTACGCGTATAAAACACTGAAATATTGTGAAGAGTACAATATGCTACTAAAGCAGTATGCTAAAGACGTATATTTATAACGTTACGTAAAACCAGTGTTTTATACGCGTGGCGCATAAAGTAAAATTTCGAGTTTAGAAAAGCCTGAAAATTTACTTTATGCTTAGTCTGGGAGTGGAAAACACTCGCTTAAAGCTTTAAATTTAACTCTTCTAAAAAACAACGAATATCAGAAAATTTATACTTGAAAGAAAAAATATCTGTATTAAATTTATACAGGGAGTTTTTCTTATAAGTATACATTTCCTAATTACACAATGAAACACTTTTAACTTTGTTTGTATAACACGTTTTATTTAATGTGACTGCAGTTTCGACAAATTTAGCTTGTCATTATCAAACATGGAGTAACTTAAACTAGAGGTTTTACAGGTATATATACACAATTACAAGACAGCGGTAAAAATGGGGGTGTACATTAGGTCAACCTGGTCGTTAATTAAGGGAATTCCCGGATTAGCGCGGGCTTTGTGTATCTCTAGTGCTTCTAGCAAATTCATTTTACGACCCTTTTCGGCATGATGGATTATGGTAAGTACATCTTTTTCAAAAGTGTGATTTTCGTCTAAAAGGTGTTTTGCAAAAGACGACTTATCACTCTGTTTAAGCCGAAAAGAGCGCAAATGTTCCCTCAATCTTATGTTGAAATTACGACCAGATTGGCCAATGTATATCCCTTGACAATCTGCGCAAGTTAATTTATATATTCCGGATTTATTAAATGTATCTAATTTTGTTTTACTATTAAAGATATGGTTATTGATTTTACAGTACGGTTTAAATGCAACTTGAATATTATGCTTTTTTAGGATATTTTTAACTTGAAAACTGACATTACCAAAATAAGTTAACGATTTATATTTAATTGTTTCTTTTTCAAATGATATTCCAGCGTATAATAGATGTTTGATGTTATTAAATTTCTGTTTTTTAAGAAGTCTATCAACCAAATCACAACCATAACCATTGTTAATAGCCATAGCTCTAATCAAGTTAATTTCCTTCTCGAAAAAATTAGCTGACAAAGGGATTTTAAATATAAATCGTTAACTTATTTTGGTAATGTCAGTTTTCAAGTTAAAAATATCCTAAAAAAGCATAATATTCAAGTTGCATTTAAACCGTACTGTAAAATCAATAACCATATCTTTAATAGTAAAACAAAATTAGATAAATTTAATAAATCCGGAATATATAAATTAACTTGCGCAGATTGTCAAGGGATATACATTGGCCAATCTGGTCGTAATTTCAACATAAGATTGAGGGAACATTTGCGCTCTTTTCGGCTTAAACAGAGTGATAAGTCGTCTTTTGCAAAACACCTTTTAGACGAAAATCACACTTTTGAAAAAGATGTACTTACCATAATCCATCATGCCGAAAAGGGTCGTAAAATGAATTTGCTAGAAGCACTAGAGATACACAAAGCCCGCGCTAATCCGGGAATTCCCTTAATTAACGACCAGGTTGACCTAATGTACACCCCCATTTTCACCGCTGTCTTGTAATTGTGTATATATACCTGTAAAACCTCTAGTTTAAGTTACTCCATGTTTGATAATGACAAGCTAAATTTGTCGAAACTGCAGTCACATTAAATAAAACGTGTTATACAAACAAAGTTAAAAGTGTTTCATTGTGTAATTAACATGTATAACGAAGTAGAAGCCTCCACAATACAGAATTTCCTAATTAAATTTTCAGATATACGTTGTTTTTTTATATAATTAAATTTAAAGCTTTAAACGAGAGTTTTCCATTCCCAGATTAAGCATGAAGTAAAATTTCAAGTTTAGAAAAGCCTTAATATTTGGTTTGGTCGCTCCGCGCAGCGGAGCGACCAAACCAAATTTTTAGGCTTTTCTAAACTCGAAATTTTACTTCATGCGCCACGCGTACAAAACACTGAAATATTCTGAAGTTCACAATATGCTACTAAAGCGGTATGTTAAAGACGTATATTTTAAACGTTACTCAAAACCAGTGTTTTATACGCGTGGCGCATAAAGTAAAATTTTGAGTTTAGAAAAGCCTGATAGTTTGGTTTGGCCGCTCCGCGCTTCGCGCTACGCGACCAAACCAAACTTTCAGGCTTTTCTAAACTCGAAATTTTACTTTATGCTTAGTCTGGGAGTGGAAAACACTCGCTTTAAGCTTTAAATTAACCTCTTTTACAAAAACAACGTATATCGGAAAATCTACAGCGTATGCGTGTTTATACTTTAAAGACAAATTCTTTGTATTAAGTTTGAGTAAATAATATAAATTTAAAAAAACTTAGTTTGATTTTTAATTTAAATCATTCGTTGTTAAAGTATTGATATTCATATATGAATAAAATAATTTTAATTAAAAATCCCTTCGTATGATTTTTAATTTAATTCAAGGGTCTCCAAACTATTGAAATTAATATATGAACAAAATAATTAAAATTAAAAATCACTTGGTTTGATTTTTAATTTAATTCAGGGGTCTTAAAACTATTTATAAAGATCCAATTAATTGATCACAACCGAGGGCCGGATACATGCATAGTTTGGAGACTCCTGATTTATGGCATTAAAATCTCTTATTGCGGTGTTTGATTTGATTTTTTTAACGTGTGTTTTCTACTGCTTGATTAGGCATAAAGTAAATATTTCGGTTTGCGCTTCACGACCAATCCAAATTCACAGGCTTTTATAAACCAGAAATATTTACTTATGTTTACCTTCATTTCTCTAAATATCTTTTGTTCAATAAAAATAACCTCCAGAGTGCTATGATTATATCATTTCTAAAATTTATGCTGGCTACGCGCTTTAGGAATTGTCATATAAAACGTCAGACATAATAATTATAATGTATAATTTCAGAGATACCAACCTACAATAGATTCCATAGTACTCTAGATGTTTTATTTTATTGAACATACAATACAATGCATTGTACAATGTATTTTTATTTTGCTTTCCTAGGATTTCATTAAGTAAAGATTAGCAAGTGAATATTCAGCTCAAACGACTGTAAAATGTTGCATTCGGGGAATAAGGGATTAGTTTTGAATTATCGGGAGGGTTTAGAAATAAGTAAAGCTATAAAAGCGGGAAAAAACGTGGTCAATGACAACGAGGACCATTGGAATAATTCCCCGATAATTAGAGCGCTTATTACCTGAAATGCCGACATCTAGTATATATAATCAATTTTGCTCTTTTGTACACTATTCTTGAAAATGGCATTAAGCCGAAACTAGTTGAAAATAAAACAATTATTAGTAAAACAAACCAAGTGAATTTCAATCAAATATCAAATCAAGTGAATTTCAATCAAAATATTGAAAGAAATAACTTTGCTGAAGAGATATAAAATTAAATTGGACAGTATTTCAAGTAATGAGTGCATCTAGTGTATTAAATATGAACTCCTCTATTTCTACAATATTAATAACTCAATAATAGCACAGCACAATCAATAGAAAACACATTCCATTTGCTCGCTGCAGAACACTGCACACTGTCCGACCCGATCAGAAATTAACTCAGCTCTTCCTGAAATCCGCAGAGTTAAAGGGGAAGGACTGATATAAAGCCCTGGGATAATAAAAAAAAAAAACACACACATACAAACGCAAACACAGTGTCCGAATGGAATGATATGGGCTCGCGCTCGGTGCATATTTGCGTGTAACTCCCGAAACAGGCGAATCCGTCCACTTTACAGATTGTGTTTCTGGCAAACGTGAAAAGGGAAGCAAATTTAATTTTATTGCGTTCCGAGCTTAAAACCAATTTCTTTTAACTCGCTCGGGTTTTCGGGGCCAGATCAGGAAGGAGAGAGAGGAAGACGGGGCGAAACGCCCCGGCTTTATTACTTCATAAAATGTTACTGCGAGTAATTGGGATTTGTTGTTGTTGCTGAAAATGTTTAATTCGGAACTGTATAATCTGCGAAATGGGTTGGGGAACCGATTTAGTTGTATAATTATAAAGCCTACACCTAATAATTTTTTGTCCAAGTGAGAATTATAAATGTGCAATATAATGTGTAATATAATGCGTACACAACATTAAAATATTGTAAAATTTATGTATATTTAAACTTCACTTGAAATCAGTGTTTTATACGCGTGGCGCATGAAGTAAAATTTCGAGTTTAGAAAAGCCCAGAAAATTTGTCTCGGGTCGCTGCGCGACCCGAGACAAATTTTCACAGGGCTTTTCTAAACTCGAAATTTTACTTCATGCTTAGCCTGGGAGTGGATAACACTCGATTAAAGCTTCAAATTGAACGTTTTTAAAAAGCAACGAATATTGGAAAATTTGCAGCGCATGCATATGTATACTTAAAAGAATAATTCCTTGTATAAGTTATAAGAAAATTGTTGAGTTATTATACATTTTTGTTTCTTTTTGTAGTTGTTGTTGTTTTAGTTTATCAATGTTATAATTTTGTTGTTAACTGGGTTTTTAATATATCTATTATAAAAGAAAATAGAAATAACCATTCAATCCATCTAGAAAATCTTTTTTGTTTCCTTTTTTGGTATTTTAGCTATTTAGGACAAAGCAAAATATTAAGTGTTACACATTGTTGCAATCACAAGAAAAAGTGCATTCATTTGAGATACTCAGATACAGGAGGTCCCATTTAAGGATATGTTAGTTTTGATAATTTAATATAAATTAAAACATCTATACTTTCTTTAAGTACACCACTGGATTCTGCGTAAATAGTAAAAAAACTTTTGTATTTAAAATATTTTTTTAATTCTATAAATAACCGAGTCATAAGAGATAATAAAAACCAGTAGATTTTGAGAATCACCCTGTATCTTCTAAACTAATCTAGTTAGCGTAGATCTGATTGCGCCATTAAACTTAACACTATACATAAGAACGGGACACATACCTTAGTTTTTTTGTATCTCTTACCGTTTAGGCTGTACCCTATAATATCAACGAAAAAAAATCACCCTGAACAGGAAATGTTTTTATAAATATACATACCCTATCCCGATGTATACGCTGCAAATTTTCAGGCATTTATTGTATTCATAAAAACATTTAATTTGAAGCTTTTAACGAGTGTTTCCACTCATTGATTAGGCATGACGTAAAATTTCGAGTTTAGAAAAGCCTGAACATTTGGTTTGGTCGCGTAACGAAATGAAGCGGCCAAACCAAATGTTTGTAAACAAAATGATATAAGTTTACTTTAAAATATACTGAATGTAATCTTAATTTAATAAATACTTCAATTGCAATTGTTTATTTCGTCTAACCAAATCATATGCTTTCAAAATACGCAATTTGCGTTGGGATGTAGGTATTTTTATTTACAAAAAAACTGTGCATATTTCTGGATGCACCCGAGGGAAACTAGGTTTTTTTACGCATATCCAAACGAAATGAATCGCTGTTTAATCTCCAGTTTTGGGCAGGTGGTGGCCGAGCGGTAACGTCGCCGGGCTGTATCGCTCGGCGAGCTACAATTCGGGTTCGATTCCCGTGCACGGCGAGACTTTGTTTAAAAATAATTTCTCGTCGTGACCCTGGGTGTGGTATGAATGTTAGTGTTTGTCCGTATGAAATAATAGCATACTACAAATTGTAATATTAACAATTAATACAAATACAAATAAATATATAAATGATGTTGGCTAATGGGCAAGTTCCCAAGGCCAGGGCAACAGCCAAAACAAACAAAAAAAAAATCTCCAGTTTTTGTTTAAATTATAATTGAAAGCCTATTTTTATCCCAATTTTCTTAAAAATCCGTATTAATCCTCCTGTAATTACAACAATATTAAACACACAACATGTTGCTTGTCCCTTTATTTACAAAAAATATCCGTGTAAACATTTGCAAATTATTTCATGGATTTTTATAATCCAGCTTTAATTTCTCACAGAATGATAATGTAACGTGACAAAAGCTCACGAGCACCGGGTAATAATGAGTAATGGCGGCGGAATTACTCACAATTAGCGAGGTACGAAACACCTGTGAACAATTATAGCACTTTGTAGGCGCCATATTATTCCCGTTAAGTGAGTTAGGCCCGCGCCCGGTTTTGGTCTATTTACACCCCCTTACCCCACCTCCACGTCCCTCAAACTGGCGGGTTTTGGGGTTTTCGGGCGGGATTTGGATTTATTTGGGACTCGTTTGCTCGTGCATCCTCATTAACTCGCCCTCTGCCGGAAAAGAACAACGGACCCGCTTTTATTTAAACACCGGCCGCTCTTCTCTGTTTGCCCGTTTGTATGAATAGGACCTGATTTACCCTCGCAACAACTAATGGGGATTTTATTAAATTTCGCGAGGGTTGTAAATAAAATCCGGCGCGTTAAATAGTAACGTGTAAAATATGCACGGCTATCAAATTATTTAATCACTCTATTGTAGTTTCAACGTTCATTTTATGTTAAATACGAGTCAAAATAATTAATAAGACGAAAAATCAATATTGTTCACAAATCTACATTTTAAATGTAAATTCAAATAAACGGTTTTAGTGTGAAAAGGAATTAAAATTATTGTTTTAAGGTGGTGAATGAAACGGGCCAAAGCATTAATTTACGCTTTGTTGCATCAGTGCATCAGGTCAACCCCCTCCAAAGCGCTAGATATAATACTAAATCTAGCTCCAGTCGACCTTTACTACAGATATGCTGCAACTACCACAGCGATTAACTCAGTTGGGATGTGGAGCACTAGCAAACAGGGCCATGGAAGGATCCTGAATGACCTTCTCGATATCCCCCTAAAGACTAAAAGCTGTACTCTCGAACTTAATTTTTAAAATAAGTTCTCCACTTCCATCCCGGATAAATCCAAATGGTTAGAGGGCAAGATAGTTCAAGGCAACGACGTCTGGCTCTTTACGGATGGTTCCAAGTCTGAAAACAGAGTAGGGGAAGGAATCTTCTCACAAGATTTTAACCTCAAAAAGTCTTTAAGACACCCAAACCACTGTAACATTCTTCAGTCAGAGGTCATGGCCATCCGAGTGGCAGTGGACAGGATCCACAAAAATGACCTTCAGGGGAACCGCATCAGGTTCATTACTGATAGCCAAGCCACCATCAAGATACTGAATAGTCCGTACTGCACCTCGAAGGTGGTCAGACTGTAAATAATCGCTAAATAGGCTTGCAAATAACTGTGACGTGGGACTCATGTGGGTACCTCATCACAGTGATATCAGGGGGAATTCAATTACCGACGACCTTGCAAGGAATGGGGGCAAGAATGAATGACCTGTCTACTGAACTCTTCGCCCACATTCCTCTTGTAGAATGCAAGAGACAACTTAGGGACAAAATGATAGCATCGGTCAACCAAGGGTGGAGAGAATAAAATACGTGTCTCATAACAAGGCAGCTATAGCCTAAAGGGGATACTATAAACAGCAACAGATTAATTGCACTTAGCAGAATCGACATAAAGAAGGCGGTAGGCATCCCCATGGGCCTCTGCCTCCTAGGCATGCATGCACAAAAGTTGGGTCTTGAGTACAACGACTTCTGCAGAGGATGCCTGGATGTGAAGGAGGAAGAGACGATACTCCACTATCTGGGACAATGCCCTGCTCTTGAAGGGAAAAGAATTAAGTACCTTGGTATGCACTACGTAAATGGACTAGCGGACTTCACACCTCTATATGTGAGAAATCTGATCGGGTTCATTAGGTGCTCGGATTGGTTTGTATAGGTGGGGAGGAAAGGGAGATCTGATTCCTTTTTACCCTTATGGTATCACAAGGGGCCCTTTGGGCCTTAGTAAGCGGTCTAACTGCTGCCATTGAAACCTAACCTAACCTAACATACTAGTACATTTTTTATTAATTCAGTTTTGAATTAGCTTAATTGTCGGTTTCTTTTGTCAATAACGGATAAACTGGTTTACTGTCATTAGAATCACTCCTTGGAATAAGAGAAACATTACATTTTTTTCCCTATTAGGTCCATACTACTACTATTATTTAGAGTCTTACACATACACATAAAAAGTATAAATATCACAATTGTATAATTACACTTAACACAGCAAGTAAGTGTGCGCTTCCATAATTATCCATCACCGTCTTTAATAATCATCTTAAGGTAATTGTTAATTAATTTGAGTAAGTACGGTAATGATAATGGAAGCGGTCGTAAGTTATTATAATGTGGGACCGCTTAGCTAATAATAATAATAATAAATGAATATTCATGGAGACCGATATTATCGCGTATAATTTAAATTACACAAGCGAAAATATTAATGTGCGACTCTGAAGGCGGTCGGTTGTTACATCCGACTAGATATTAACGTTAGTTAGCGTGCTAATGCAAATTGCAAATTAGGATTACTATCTTATTTAATACTATATGCTTGTTGAGATAATGTTATGTAACTGTAACGAGGGCGGTGTTATTTTCGAAAATTTCTATTTATCCTGAGTGTTGAGAGCGCCCAAGTCGGGTGCTTCTGTTTACTTAATTAATAAGGAGCAAGTTTTGCACTCTGCTTAGGGAAAAATTATTAGACGGAGTTTAGCAATAATTGAGTGAAATTAAAGTGTTGATGTTTATGCTTTACAGGTAGATTGGATTAAAATTCAGGAAAATCAAATAATTCAGTAGGTACGTAATTAAAAAATAAATAATAGAATTAAAATCTAGGTCGGTGGCTGTATAGAAAGTCATTTTGAAAATAAGCGTTAAAATCAATCAATTTTTAAATTATTAACAGATTTGTTTAATTATAAAGAGCACATGCTACCTGATATTAAAAATTATTAGGTTTTATGATGTTTTAAAACAATAATTAGTACTTCACCCATATCGGTTTAAATTAGGGCTAGGAATTCGAATATTTGTTAATATTCAAATATGAAACATTCAAATTAGTCAAATATTTAAATTTGTTTAATTATAATGAACACCAATTACCTTATATTAAAAATTATTAGGTTTTATGATTTTTTTAAATAATAATTAGTACCTCACCCATATTAACTTAAATTAGTGCTGGGAATTCAAATACTTGTAAATATTCAAATATGATACATTCAAATTGCTCAAATATTTAAACAAATACACTATTTGAATTTATAAATTGTTAAGTTTTATAAAATAGATTTGACATTTTCTAACACTAATTTATTGAAATATTTATTTAAATATTTCAATAAATTGTTAAGTTTTATAAAATAGATTAGACATTTTCTAAGACTAATTTATTGAAATATTTATTTAAATATTTCAATAAATTAGTGTTAGAAAATGTCTAATCTATTTTATAAAACTTAACAATTTATAAATTCAAATAGTGTATTTGTTTAAATATTTGAGCAATTTGAATGTATCATATTTGAATATTTACAAGTATTTGAATTCCCAGCACTAATTTAAGTTAATATGGGTGAGGTACTAATTATTATTTAAAAAAATCACAAAACCTAATAATTTTTAATATAAGGTAATTGGTGTTCTTTATAATTAAACAAATTTAAATATTTATTCAAATAGCTAAATAAATGAAATAAGTAAAAAAGTAAGTGATTTAATTTAAGTAATGTGGTATTTAAATATATGCGAATACTCAAATTACCAGCCTTAGTTTAAAAAGACTCTAATGACTCAATAAATAAATAAATATTGGCTTAAAATGTGGAAGATCAGGAGAAAAACAGTATTGTTCATTTTTTCCGAATTAAATACAGAGCGACAATATGGCACTAAATTAAAAAAACATAAAAATAACCGCAATTATACAACTTTTTTCCATATGTAAATATCCATGCAAAATTTCAATTTCCAGAGAAAAAAATAATTTTTCAAAATTCTACGCAAGAGACAGTGTGGTTTATTTATTTTCTTTATGCAAAAAAATATGTTGCTATTATATCATTTTATTTTCCTTTTGTGTAAATTTGCTTTTAGTGTGTTTGAAGTGTGTAACTAGATAAGGAGTCCACTGGGGAGTCGCACGTGAGTGTGTTTCGCTCTTTAGCCCTTGATAAATATTGACACGCATTTATCTTCCGATCTGCGGAAAAGGCAGACAAAGCTTGCCTTTTGTGACTTTGGGGAAAATGACGGAAGGGGCACTTCCACCAATTCATTCGCCGCCCTTGAAGTAGAATTGAAACATGACTTGATAATATTTTGATTGAAAGTTTAAATACCTGCGATTACGGTTCACCGTAAAAATACTCTCCAAAATTTACCAGATTTTTTACCAGCATTTTATTGAATTATATAAGGGAAGTTTTTATTTTAAGTAAACATATACCGTGCGATCGTTTAAAACATGATTTAGAGTAGGCTGTGAATTTTAAATTAGATTGGCACTACTGACTGTTAACACATAGTTTACCATAACCTCAAATTTATTCTATCATTCAATTAGCATTCTGGGCAAACGCACAAAAAAAGTCGTTTCTTTAAAAGGGTTCAATTTAAAGCTTCAAACGAGTGTTTTCCACTTCCAGATTAAGCATAAAGTAAAATTTCAAGTTTAGAACAGCCTGAACAATTGGTTTGGTTGCGTAGCGCGTAACCTGAAAATTTAGAGTGTATACAGTATATTAGGGTATGTATACTTAGCAGAAAAACTCCCTGTATATAACGGACGTAAATATTACAAATATATAAATATATTTTCGTATTTCAAGGGTTGTAGATCTAGTAAGTGAATTTTTAAAGACTGTCCGAACTGACGTGGGACAGGGTTCGTATTTAAATGCGTTCTTTACGGTGGGTGTTGATAATATAATTAGATTATTTTAATGTTAGTAAATCAATTATGTAATTGAATAAATATGTAAAAGTAGAATAATTTCAAGGAAATGAGAAAATTAGGATTCCCAAAACTGTCGGAATTTAGCGTACAGTACAGGTCTAATTGCTCCGTGGACCTCAATTAAAGGTAAGAACTTTGCACCTCAAAGTTCCATTTAACCCCTTTATGCACACATTGCAAACATAGTCATACCAAAAACAGATGTTGCTGCTCCTTTACATAGAATCCGAATTAGAGGCGTCATATTTAATTATCCTGTACTAATTAATTAAAAATCCTCCCGCCGAGTCGAAAATCCGTGACGTTTCGTGTTTCTTCAGTGAAAAATTTCATTAACTCTCGACCCATCCTCTCCCCGCCCTCACCCCCAACGAGCCTCACACTCAGCCGGCTCATCTGGCTCTGTGTTGGGGATGTTGGGGGGTTGGGGGTGTATTCCCAGGACGCGGATCGATGCCCCAGCGCGCTCGCGCGCCCGCTCCGGCTCACTCTAATGTGCACGTTATAATCCGCGCAATCTATCAACTAATTATCTATCAATTAATGATGAAGAATCGGAATGAAATTGCTATTTGTCGGTCATGTCAGCCGCAACGAGCGCTTCATCCCCTTTGCGGCCGTCCCCCCCGCTAAAAGACTTGACCTAATTAGATAAAGTCGTGCGGGAAGCACCCAAACGAAACCAATTTCGGAGGGAAAATAGACGAAAAACACACATCTATACAAGGGATTCGGTTACTCGATCCTGTTCTCTTCCCCAGTTGCCCAGGGACACGGATCCTCCTCCTCCTCCTCCTCCCGCTTTAGTCCTTGCTCTTTGCTCTTTTCTGATGGACGCTTTATTACGCGGATGTTGTTAATTAACGTTGAACGGGCACAAAAGTTTACTTACTTTTAGAAAAGTAAGATAATTATAGTTTAAATTTAATTGAAACATCTTACGTTAAAAGTATTCTTATAAAAAAAACGGTCTAATGAGATCATAGGAGTTGTTGCAGTATTTTCAAAGCTAGAAACAACATTTAATCCAATTATTTTATACAAACAAGTTAGAAAAATGAATACTGGATCATATTAAGATTATATTTATTTTTTTCGGATTTGGTGAAAGGTAACTTTTGTACACCATATGGAAGCATGTTTATTATAAAAAAATCGTTTACCTAGATTATCCTAAAACACATGCATGAAAATATCAACTGTAATGGATGGAAATAATTCAATGAACAACGAATGATTAATCAAGTGTGCTATAAAGATTAGACTCGCTTTTATTTACAAACATTCACTCTACCAAAAAAAAAAAATGCGATAACGAAACAAATGCGTTCAATAAAGCGGATCAGCCAACTCAACACCCCGTGTTTTTGATTTTTTTTTTTTATCATACGCTAGTACTATACAAGGTGATTCTAAACAGGTGAAAAAAAATACATCATGTTCACGGACTTATTTGAAGACAATAGGTTAAATAAAAGGAGGTCGGATTTTCATTATTTACAAAACTAAAGTGGATTTAAATATTTCAAAATATAGATTAAATATTGATTATTTACAAGAAGTCATTCCTTATAAAACGTTTTGCCTTTCTTAAAAATACCCATACCATTAATGACTTAATTATTTAAATATGCGGCGAATTTTTCCCCTATGTATATACAGCGAATTTATATTTTAAATATACATATCGGCCATTCCATAAATAAGTGCACACTTTTTGGGGGTACATCAGGGATTTTAGCGAATTTTACATATATTATAAAGGCTATCAAGACATGGTGTTTGGTTGTTACTAGATGTTAAACAAATTATTGTGTCAAAAGTTATAACAATATTAACTTTTAGTACACTTTTATTTTGAACTCAAAAATATCGTAAACCGTTACCTATACAAAAAAAGTTATTCTGTACTTTTTGTGCTTAAATGTTTAAAATTTAAAATACATTTTTTTCAATACGAAGAAACTTTATATATAGATTTTTTTTAATAAATAAAACATATCTCAAACAATAATCAAATACTCATGTTTTAATTTTCTTTAAAAAAATATATGTTATACCCTGATCGTTCCTAAGAATTTTTACGTTTTCAAAAGTATGGACACTTTAAAATTTTTTAAGATATGATTTTTTTACCCGAGCGCTACATTGACAAGAGGCGCTCCCGCCAATGGTGTAATGGCTCGGATCGCGGTGAGTGCCTTGCGTTAATGCAGCGCTCGGGTAAAAAAATCATATCTCAAAAAGTTTCAAAGTGCCCATCTTTTTAAAAACGGAAATATTCTTAGGAAGGATTAGGATATAACATATATTTCTTTCAAGAAAATTAAAACATGAGTATTTGATTATTTTGTGAGATTTGCTAGGGTAAAAAAATCATATCTCAAAAAGTTTTAAAGTGCCCATCTTTTTGAAAACAGAAATATTCTTAGGAAGGATTGGGGTATAATTTATATCTTTTTCAAAAAAATTAAAACATAAGTATTTGATTATTTTGCGAGATTTGTTTTATTCATTAAAAAAAATTTATCTAAATTAAGTTTTTTCGTTTTGGAAAAAAAATTATTTTAAACTTTGAACATTTAAGCATAAAAAAGTCAAGTACAGTCCGCGCCCCATACCTTGCCGAGTGGCTCGGATGCGCAGTGGTATATTACTCCCCGCGACATTTTAAAAATCCCAGCGGCGCCGCGACGGCGAATAACATGCGATAGAAGTAGCGACGAAAAGCAGTGGTATTGGGCATGTATTTTTAATACAATTTACGTAATTGTAATCTAGTAAGGTTATTTAGGACAAATTTCCTGCCCGTCAGGTAGGTAAATAAATACCAAAATGGAGATAATCCCCTACTAATTACAATTACAATTACAAACAAAATGTAGCAAAAAGAAACACCACGTTCAAAATACAAGATACGTGGAAATTGGCTGAAGAAGAATTTGTAGCAATTACCGCAGAGGAGTGGAAAAAGTGGTGTGACCATGTCATTAAAATTGAAAATGATTACCTGGCTAATGAAATCATTGTTGATGTCCGCACCGAGGAGCTTGTTATTACATTAAATGAAGATTCGAGCGACGACAACGATGGCGACTATAATGACGACGATTGTAATGACGATTAGGACAATTTAAGCGAGGCTTGTGATTTAATTTAATTTACGTTTTTTAATTTGTTTTTTTAAATCTTGTTTTTCATTAAAAATTTTAAATTAAATGCCTATGTTATTTTATTCAATTTTGTTTATTAAAACGTACATTATTAAGATATATGTAATTTTTATTACTTTTATTATAAGTGATTTTCATACAACAAAAGGGCTAAAGAATCTGCGTTACGCCACTGACCGCCGCGCGGTACATTTTACATTTGTCGGTCGGCTATAAACGGTGCACTCGGGACTATTCGGGCAGCGCGGCTTCTCGCCAAGGTATGGGGCGCGGACTGTACAACTTTTTTGTATCAGTAACGGTTTCCGATATTTTTGAGTTCAAAATAAAAGTGTACTAAAAGTTTATATTGTTATAATTTTTGAAATAATCATTTATTTAACCTCTAGTAACAACCAAAAACCATGACTTGATAGCCTTTATTATATATGTGAAATTCGCTAAAATCCCTGATGTACCCCCAAAAAGTGTGTACTTATTTATGGAATGGCCGACATGCACTCTCTGTAAATGTTCCGACATTCGTTGGTTTTTTAAAAAAGATCAATTTGAAACTTTAAATGAGTGTTTTCCAGTCCCGGATTAATTCGTAGTTTTTTTAAGATTCAATTTGAAGCTTTAAATGAGTGTTTTCCACTCCCAGTTTAAGCATGAAGTAAAATTTCGAGTTTAGAAAAGCCTAAAAATTTGCAGGCTTTTCTAAACTCAAAATTTTACTTCATGCTTAAACTGGGAGTGGAAAACACTTGTTTAAAGTTTCAAATTGAATCTTAAAAAAAACTACGAATATGTAAAGATTTACAGAATAATTGGGATATGTATACTTAGAAGTTTATTTAAGTTATTTATAAAAGATTCAATGTTTATGATATGATAACTTTTATTGGCTAAATATCACCAAATTTGATAAAAATTGATAATTTATTAGAAATGAAACCATTTTGAATGAATACATGTTAAAATATACGATACATAATTATAAAAATAAATAAATTGAATAAAAATAAAATTGTTTCTACTTGCTGATTTGAAAGGTCGATAAAAGAAAAAGTATTGCACATATCGATTTACTTCTTTTTTTATCGTATTGTACACATCGTGAATTTTTGTTTCGAGTGGTTTTAAAAATGACATCGCACAAATGGCGGCCCTTGTTAGCGATACACTGATCCACCCACATTTTGAAGTTTCGCTCCACTCTTTCGAGCATATCGACGGGAATGTTGGCGATGGCTTGGCGAATGTTGTCCTTTAGGTGTTGCAGGGTCCGTGGTTTGTCATTGTAAACAATGGATTTGAGATATCCTCATAAAAAGAAGTCACAGGGAGCCAAATCGGGGGAGCGCGCCAGCGACAGTACGTCACACCTCAAGGAGATTAGGCGCTCGTGGAAATGTTCCCTCAAAAGTTCCATTGAAGTTCTCGCTGTGTGCCGTGGCTCCGTCCTGCTGGAACCATACGTCCCCAAGTTCCATTTCTTCAAGTTTTGGGACAAAAAATACCCTAATTATTTCTCTGCAGCGAACTGCATTCACAGTAACAGTGTGTTCTTCTTCCTCGAAAAAGTGAGGCCTAATTATCCCAACTCTCGACAATGCACGCCACACAGTAACACGTTCATAATGAAGTGGCTTCTCATGAAGTTCACGGGCATTGGCACCACTCCAATAACGCATGTTTTGTTTGTTTACCACTGAACGACCATTGGAAAAGTAGGTCTCGACGGCGAACGCACGCTCCTCCTTTGTCCAACGCATGATGACAACTGGCTTGAGCGGTAACAAATCTTCAAGACCCCCTCTATCGAATGAGACCCTCCATATCCCTTTCTGACTACGTCTCGCTAATTGGCGCCCAATTTAAATCAGCAAGTTTCCCTGCCGCACCTTGTATTTTGAATGTAAACATAATTCTCGATTGCAAATTACTTTGTTAAATATCATCTTTTTCTAAAATTATCATTAGAGGTACTCTTCTCTTAAGACAATTTTAGATTTTCTTAATTTGTTAACGCCCTCTATAGTAAGTTTAAGGTTTGACAATGAATATAGTGTTTTTAAGTCATTCAAAACTTTATGTAATAATAAGGGTTTTCATATCCGAACAGTAATCCGGGGTCTACAAGAAAATAAATTACATACAAAAACCAATTTTCAGTCAAATAACATAAATGATTTTCGTGAAATTTAATTATAAATCAGCTTTAGAGGTAAATCAGTTATAATATTAAGAACTTTATTCAATTTCCAGTATTAAAATAATATCTCAAGCGTTATGTGTCTACATTCGATTAGTTCGTGTTGTTTAGTCTTAGAAATTTGGTGGAAAATACTCGGGAATTAACACTACAGCACAGGGAAGTACAGAATACAGCACCCTCGGATCACTTTATAGGCGACTTATGGAATCCAATTACCGGCGCCGACAAAATGCAAAAGATTCTGAGCGTGCGAGGAACAATAGGCGTCCGTTTTGCCGAGACAAAAGCCCACGCCCGCTGTTCACTTGTTCTTGGCTGAGCAATAAACACTGCCTCATAATTAATATAAAGTAATAAACTATCTTGGCGATAGTGGGAATGAAAAAAAAAATTGCTTCGTTGAAAATAAAGATTAGTATTGAAAGCAAGATGAAAATTGCTTGTTATTTAATTAATTTATATAAAAGTTTATGTGATTCATCAAAATAGTTTTGTAATTTATCAAATGATTTCACTAATTATACATTTCATTTTATATCAACATTATTTTAACATGACCTGTTATTTAACAATAGATTAACATACGTTTCATTTTAGTGTTATTGCCAAACAGGTAATCGATGTTGGGTTTTGCAGCTGTTTAGTCTCTTTTTTTAATGAGACAACATTTTTGCAGAAAGTCGATATTAATTTTAATTCGTCATTATATTTTGTAGTTACTTTGATGTTAATTTATATTATATTTTGTCACTATTTTTAAACACTTCTGTTGTAATATATTAACTAATTATTGAATTTATAGTTGAAAGTAATTAGTTTTCTTGAGAAAGAATCATTTGTGTACCCCTACAAATGATTCTTGTTTAAGGATTAAAACGCCAATAATCCCTATATGCAAATCTGTATATTGAGTTGCCTCTTAGGTTTGCTATGTTATATGAAGCATCCTACACGTGGAATTTTTCTTTTGAGTATTCATATCCCGATGTGTACGCTGTCAATGTTGTTTTGTTGTTTTTCTGAAGTGTACAATCCAAAACGTTTAACCAGTGTTTATAGTCCTTGATTAAGCATGAAGTGAAATTTTGAGTTTAAAAAATCTAAATTTTCAAGTTTTTCTAAACTCGAAATTTCAACTCTTGCGCCACGCGTATTAAACACTGATTTCAATTGAAATTAAAAAATATATATTATGTATAAATGAAATGCCAATTCTTCGTTGCAGAATATATCAAGAATATTAAATTGCGATTCTTTTCGCGATCAGTAGCTAATTTGTCTTACAAAGACTAATCAGTTGAAGATCGCAAAAACACTCGCTTGCTTTAACAGTATACAGGGAATTTTTCTTTTAAGTATGCGAACAGGTATTTTCTATTAGGTATACATACCCATTCGCTCTTTTTAAAGAGTATAATTTGAAGCTTAAAACGAGTGTTTCCCACTCCCAGACTAAGCATGAAGTAAAATTTCGAGTTTAGAAAAGCCTGAAAATTTGGTTTGGTCGCGTAGCGCGAAGCGCTACGCGGCTAAACCAAATTTTCAGGCTTTTCTAAACTCGAAATTTTACTTCATGCGCCACGCGTATTAAACACTGTAGGCACTGAAATATTGTCAACGAGTAAATTTTGCTTGAAATCAGTGTCTAATACGCGTGGCGCATGAAGTAAAATTTCGAGTTTAAAAAAGCCTGAAAATTTGGATTGGTAGCTTCACTTCGCTGCGCGACCAATCCAAACTTTCAAGATTTTTTAAACTCGAAATTTTACTTCATGCTTAATCAAGGATTGGAAACACTCGGTAGAAGTTTTAAATTGAACTCTTTTAAAAAACAAATAATGTGCGAACATTTACAGCGTATGTATACTTAAAAAAAAAAATTCCTTGTATGTAACTTTAGAAGGTAGTTGAATTTTATCACAAAGACGATAAAACCGGAAAACAGCAGACGATCAAATCGAAAGCAACAAACTCGCACGTTAAGTTGTCTCCGGGTCGGAATCGTCGACCGTGAATTTGCGTAACAAGTAGTTAAATTCGATTAGGGTCCGTAATGTAGCAAACATTCGAAAAGTTGCAATATTCACAACCTGTAGTCCCGTGGAAATGGAGTTAGGGGCGCTCTCTAGGTGGAGACGAGGGCGTCGCGACGCTCTCTCTGGCAACACTTCACCTCATCCTCTCTTACTTTTCGTTTCGCCTCTATTATCCTCTCGGTGGAATTTATTTTAAAACTTAGCACATTTCAGTCGAATAAAATTCACTCGTCTGCTTGCAAGATTGCAATTCAAACTTGGACCAATAAATATCGGAATAAGGGGAGAACGAAAAGGATTCGGGCATGCACACACGCCGAGAGAAGGAAATCCCTTACACTTACAAGCAAAACTCTTTTAACTTGAAGTAATTTATTACAAAATAGTAAACAAATAGGTATTGCAGAATAACATTCCCTGATTATGTTTTTCAGTAGATACTAGTCTAAATAAATACGTAAAGTTCATTTAACAAAATATAACACGGTTTATTTTATTTTTTATTAGTCTATAAAATCAACTCGTACATGTATATATTAATTAATTTTGATTTAAGTACCCTTTATATTAATGAATGAAGCTTACATCGAGAGATAGAGAGAAATAACAAGCCGGGTTTTGTTGAACATTAGGGTATTGGAGTATAAGCGGTATGTATCCCCAAAATTCGAATCCCTCCGTTATTTGGCAAATTACTGTCGCCGATATGTATTAATAACTCTGTCCGAGGGAACAAGGTGATTTTCATGCACCGACGCTTTCAAATTGGGGGTGGGACACAATGAGATGGAATGGGATGGGACGGGGCTAACTGGAATGTACAGGGAATATTATATCAGACGCAAGGGCCTCACTTCTTCGCCTGAATAATTAATTGACCAGACAGTGCCAACTATTAATCGAGGACTGCTGGAGTTATAATTAATTAAATTGTTTGAATAAAAAATTGGTATTTATAACTGAGGTATTAATTAGTAGATAAACCATTATATTATTACTTATAGATTTATATTATGTAGCATTCTGCATTATTAAATTTTGTACAAAAATCATAAATGGAATTTTTTATTCAGGTATACAACATATTCCGATACACTGTTCGTTTGTTTTATCGTGCTCACCATTGTGATTTCGTAAACAATTAGAGATACGAAGACGGTTAAATAAGACAAAAGTTTACACTTTTATTACACAATACAACTTTGTTAAAAAACTGTAACTAGCGTCATTTGTTTTCTAAGTATGGCAAAAAAGTAAAAATTGTCAAAATGTCTGTTTTGCGATAACTTTGTTGTTTAGAAAGATATCAAGCTGAAATTTGGAATGTGCCCGGAATAACATCCGAAAGATACAATAAAATTAACAGATCTTATACAAGATGTCCCATTTTTATGATACGACATCAAAGATCAACTATACACCATTATAAAGAGCAGGAAATTTGAACTGAAACTCATGTACCATTAGTCAAAAACAGAGAACTGTCATATTAAAAAAAACACACCCTGTATAGAATCGGTGACTAGTTTATATTTCTGAGGACTCAATTACGTTATGTACTAAGTTTTAAATTCATGTCTTTTTAATTTACAAAGTTATAGTAAGAATATCATTTAATCGATTTTCAATTTTTTGTCACCTCTTTAAAACAGGGTTGTTATGTTTAAAACAGTGTTGTAAACATGTTTAAAAACAGCCGTCGTGTTTTAAACGGTTTTGTTTTAAACATGTTTTAAATCTTAAATATGGTTAAAACATGTTTTAAAGGTTAAATTTGTTTAAAATGTTATTTTTTAATTATTTTAAATTTGCTAAATTATATTTTACACTACTTTATTAAGATTTTTTCTCTACATTTTTAAATTTTAGCTAAATTGTTGAAGATATTTCAATTTACATTATTAAACATAACATTTTATTCAAATTTTCAAATTCAAATTCCTTCATTAATGGCAATAAACCTTTTTACACCAGAATATAAATATTACAAATTACAATTAACAAATTATAATGCTATTAAAGCAGTATAGACTAATTCTAAATATTGGTGTAAGATAAAATGCAAGTAAAAGTAATAAAAATCAGAAATGTATATTCGTTGTTATTTAAAAAAGATTTTAATTTGAATTTTTAAACGAGGGTTTTCCACTCCCAAACTAAGCATGAAGTAAAATTTCGAGTTTAGAAAAGCCTAAAAATTTGGATTGGCCGCGTAGCGAAGCGAAGCGGCCAATTCAAATTAGGCTTTTCTAAACTCGAAATTTTACTTCATGCGCCACATGTATAAAACACTGAAATATCGCAAAATTTAAAATATACGGCTTTAGCAATCTAATATATAGATGTGAATATAACGTGAGTCAAATTCTGCGCTAAATAAATTGTTTAAAACAGCGATTTTAGGCAACACAATAACTCTAACGTATATTAGGTTTCCTATAATTGTAATTGTGTGTTTTTTTAACTTCACTGTAAATCAGTGTTTTTAAGCGTGGCGCATGAAGTAAAATTTCGAGTTTAGAAAAGCCTAATTTGGATTGGCCGCTCCGCTTCGCTACGCGGCCAATCCAAATTTTTAGGCTTTTCTAAACTCGAAATATAACTTCATGCTTAGTCTGGGAGTGGAAAACACTCGTTACAAGCCTCAATTTAACCGCCATTAAACAGCGAATTTCCGCAAAATTAAGAAACGCTGTAATTATCGGGATATGTATACTCAAAATGAAAATGCTCTGTATGTTCTGTTTTAAACACGATTTAAACGTGTTTTAAACACGTTTCAAACATGTTTTTATTTGATATTGTTTTATACGCTGTTTTAATGTTTTAAATAACACTGTTTGTTTTAATTAAAATGTAAAAAACTTTTTTTTTTTTAACAACCCTGCTTTAAAACGAATAATGCTAAATCAAAACTGTTGGCATAGCTCTACTTACAATTAAAAGTAGAAACTTTAATCTAATTTAACTAATTTAGTATTTCTAATAGTTTATATAATTTTCAGCTAGCATTTGTATTAATGAAATGGTGAATATCTATAAAAGAAAGTGAATATCGATAAAATATTATTCTTCCCATAACTTTGTAAACTAAACAGATTCAAAACTGTTGGCATAGCTCTACTCACAATTAAAAGTAGAAACTTTAATCTTATTTAACTAATTTAGTATTTCTAATAGTTTATATAATTTTCAGGTACACTAAAATATTTTAAGTTCCAAATACACAGTACAAAATTTCAGCTTAATATCTGTTTAGTTTACAAAGTTATGGGAAGAATAATATTTTATCAATATTCACTTTTTTTATAGATATTCACCATATCATTAATACAAATTTAATGATATGGTGAATATCTATAAAAAAAGTGAATATCGATAAAATATTATTCTTCCCAAAACTTTGTAAACTAAACAGATATTAAGCTGAAATTTTGTACTGTGTATTTGGAAGTTAAAATATTTTAGTGTTTTATACGGGTGGTGCATGAAGTAAAATTACAATATAAGCACAAACTTAAATTAATTAGGAATTATATTTTGTGAATATTCTGCAAACAATTGGCAAATTCAATCTTTCTTTATGTTAACTTTTGGAATATTCATATAAATATTATTGATTTTGAT
Organism: Philonthus cognatus; assembly: GCA_932526585.2. Classification (NCBI taxonomy): domain Eukaryota; kingdom Metazoa; phylum Arthropoda; class Insecta; order Coleoptera; family Staphylinidae; genus Philonthus; species Philonthus cognatus. The sequence continues at coordinate 45,958,477 of OW052247.1, read as the reverse complement.
TTGTTTGACTATTTATTAATAATTTACAAATTTGTTGAGAATCACTTCCATAAGTTTTATCGATATTAATGTTGACGATTTTTTAGTGTACACGTCTTTTTAATTTAATAATATTACAAATTTTGATTACCCAACAGGACAACCCAATTACAGAGTAGTATTAGAAAGATACATTTTTAAAATAATAAAATAATACATATAAAGAGAACACAATTACTAAAAATAAAAATTTTGGTCAAATTTGATTTTTAACAAGTTTTTTTTTATTTTTATTATTCTTGAATTTGTCAATATTTTTATTGTATGTGTTTGTTTTTTTAACTTCACTGTAAATCAGTGTTTTTAAGCGTGGCGCATGAAGTAAAATTTCGAGTTTAGAAAAGCCTAATTTGGATTGGCCGCTCCGCTTCGCTACGCGGCCAATCCAAATTTTTAGGCTTTTCTAAACTCGAAATTTTACTTCATGCTTAGTCTGGGAGTGGAAAACACTCGTTAAAATCCTCAATTTAACCGCTTTTAAACAACGAATTTCCGCAAACTTAAGAAACGCTGTAATTATCGGGATATGTATACTCAAAATAAAAATTCTCTGTATGATCTCTTTTAAACACGATTTAAACGTGTTTTATACACGTTTCAAACATGTTTTTATTTGATAATGTTTTATACGCTGTTTTAATGTTTTAAATAACACTGTTTGTTTTAATTAAAATGTAAAAAACGTTTTTCTTTAACAATCCTGTTTTAAAACAAATAATGCTAAATCAAAATTGCTGGCATAGATCTATTCACAATAGAGTAGAAACTTTAATCTAATTTAACTAATTTAATATTTCTAATAGTTTATATAATTTTCAGATAGCATTTGTATTAATGATATGGTGAATATCTATAAAAAGAGTGAATATCGATAAAATATTATTTTTCCCATAACTTTGTAAACTAAACAGATATTAAGCTGAAATTTTGTACTGTGTATTTGGAACTTAATATATTTCAGTGTTTTATACGGGTGGTGCATGAAGTAAAATTTCAAGTTTAGAAAAGCTCTTAAAATTTGGTTTGGTCGCATAGCGCGTAGCGCTATACGACCAAACAGGAAAATGGAATAGTCCGTTTATAAAATCATAAAAAATGAATTCGCCGATTATTAATACATCAGATTTTCACGAAAATTACAGGAATTTATAAATTAAAGAAAACGAGTTATTACGTGTTAATAAAAGGGATAAATGTGCCAACAGAGAAAGAAATTATACAAGCTAAAAGTTTAAAGACAAAACAATATGCACATTTACTAACAACGGATACTATACAAAAATTTAACAAAATAGAAAAACACACACAGACTCTGAAATATCCTGCTTTTAAACTGAAAATTAAAAACCTACTAATACATAACAAAATATAAGACAAAGTAAGAAAAAGTGACAAGAAAAACAGGCATCATCCAATACCAATAGCGGACCGATCTTACGGACAGGAGGAAGGAATTTCCACAGCCAGCGTTCAGAAGAAATATATTTAGTTTCTTTTACATTTATATATACGAGGGTTGCCTTTTATATTTCGGGATTGGGCAACCCTAGTGTTGCAATCTGGCAACTGAGAGCTCTATCGTAAAGTTTGACATTTTTGAGGTTATACGTACTCAGAACGTTTTGACATATGAGCGTTATTTGTGTCGTTTACACTAACTTAAAAGATTTATCTCGGCCAAAGAATGGAATTAAATCGTGAACATTTTCGTGCGATTATTTTTTACAACTTTCGACGTGGATTAACTCAACAACAATGCATGGATGAACTTAATTCAATTTTTGGCGATGAAGCTCCATCAAGGACCAGTATCGATGGTATGGTGAATTCAACCGAGGTCGTAGTTCACTCCAAGACGAATTTCGTAGAGGTCGTCCAAAATCAGTTGTTGTTACGGAAACCATTGATGCTGTGCGCAAACAAATATTGCAAGATCGTCATATGACCTATCGTGAGATTGAGACAACCTTAGGCATTAGTGGGACCAGCATACATTCAATATTGCATGAACATTTGACTGTCAAAAAAATTTGTTCGCGTTGGATCCCACACAATTTGTCAATCGCTCAAAAAAAGGCTCTTGTCGATTGGTGCAAGGAAATGCTCAAAAAATACGATTGCGGTGCTTCGAAACACGTCTATGACATCGTGACAGGTGATGAATCATGGATTTACGCGTATGAGCCCGAAAGTAAACGACTGCTGTTTACTTTCGGTATGAGAGCGAAAAATTAACAACAAAAGTTGTTCGCGCAACAACTTTTGTTGGATTTGGCTCACCCATACGGTCGACTGCTGTTTACTTTCGGGCTCATACGCGTAAATCCATGATTCATCACCTGTCACGATGTCATAGACGTGTTTCGAAGCACCGCAATCGTATTTTTTTGAGCATTTCCTTGCACCAATCGACACGAGCCTTTTTTTGAGCGATTGACAAATTGTGTGGGATCCAACGCGAACAAATTTTTTTGACAGTCAAATGTTCATGCAATATTGAATGTATGCTGGTCCCACTAATGCCTAAGGTTGTCTCAATCTCACGATAGGTCATATGACGATCTTGCAATATTTGTTTGCGCACAGCATCAATGGTTTCCGGAACAACAACTGATTTTGGACGACCTCTACGAAATTCGTCTTGGAGTGAAGCACTTCCAAGCAAATGGTCGCCTGTTTTTTCGGAAAAACTGGACATGTCGCAACCGTACCACTAGAACAACGCAGAACAGTCAATTATGAGTGGTACACAACCATTTGTTTGCCAGTTGTCATCCAAGAAATCAGGAAAACCAACCGCCGAAAACGGGTCACTCTTCACCACGACAATGCGAGGTCTCACACATCGGCTCAAACAACTGCATTTTTGAGCACGCAAAACATCGATTTGATGAGTCATCCGCCATATAGTCCTGACTTGGCACCGAATGACTTCTTTTTATTCCCATCCGTAAAAAATAAAATGAGAGGTCAATGTTTTTCGATACCTGAAGAAGCGGTTGATGCGTTCAGAATGCATGTTTTGGAGATACCTCAATCCGAGTGGCAAAAGTGCTTCGACAATTGGTTCAAACGGATGCAAAATTGTATTTATCTTAATGGGGAATATTTTGAAAAACAATAAAGTGATTTTCAATGATTAATATTTATTTTTGTTCTCTAATCCCGAAATATAAAAGGCAACCCTCGTATAAGCATGTATACAGGAACTTGTAATTCTTCTGCAAATAAATAAATTGTGTTAAAAAAAACGAAGTACCATAATTAAGAGTGCATTGAAACATCTTGAGTACATTTTGAGTGGAAAAGACTCGTTTAAAGCTTCAAATTAACTATTGAAAAAGCGTACGTATACGTATACTTAAAAGAAAAATTCCCTGTATGTTTTAACGCTAAATAATTACAAAATTCAAATACTTTTATAATTTTAATCTTTGACTATTTCTAAGACATTTCAAATTATAATATTCCAATATTTAAATTCTCAGCGGTTAAAAAATAATCTAACAGAAAAACACACCCATTTAAGGGTAAAGCAGAGAAAAAATCTTGGCTATATTTAAGTTTATAAAGTGCATCTATGTTTAATTGCGTTTACATGTATGCGTGTGAATCGCAATGGTACAAGAAATTTACAGTTGGCTGGATGAATGAATGATTAGACATAATTAGAGAAACCGAGTTACACAAGTTCACAAGTTCACGTCGATAAATAGTTTAAGTTAGACTGTAATTGGCGATTCATCAAGTGGGCAAGTTTCTAAAGTTTTATAGGCATTGACAAACTTTTTGTGTAAACCAATAAAAACTTACACAAGTAGACGATATTTACAGTAATGATTATGCACTTTCAAGATGTGGAATTTATTTGTTTCCACTGAATTAAATGTAAATTAGTTCTAGGATTTTTTTATTGGGTTAAAGTCAAAGATCAACAAGTCAATTGATTGTGTATTTAATGACTCTAATGTAGACATAGTATCACATGAGTACATATTTGAACAAGAATAATTTAAATTCAAAATTATTTTAATTTGAGAAAATAAGCTCACGCTCAAATAGTTTGCACGCTTTAAACATTATATCTAAAATTACGAAAATTCGTGTAAAATGAATTTTACACGAATTTTCGTAATTTTATATATTATGAGTACAGATTTTTGAGATACAATTATTATACAGGGAATTTTTCTTTTATGTGCACATTCATATCCCAATATATAACTGTTGTCATTATTTAGAGCTGGACAGAATTCAAATCATTCAGGATTCGAATCCTGGATTTGAATCCTTTTAGAGGATTCAAAAGAGGTATTCAAATACTTCAGTTAAACTGGATTCGTGATCCGGAGGAAGAGGTATTCGAACACTTCAGTTAAACTGGATTCGTGATCCGGATTCGTTACATTTTTTTAAAAGGATTCGAATCATTATAAAAGTATTCCAATATTCATAAAACGATTCGAATACTTGCAAAAGAATTCGAATACTTACAAGACGATTTGAATCATCAAAAATAATTCGAAAAAATTGTGAGGATTCGCATGAATATTTTATTTGTGTGCTTTTAACCTTCAGGTAAAATCAGTTTTTAATACGCGTGGCGCATGAAGTAAAATTTCGAGTTTAGAAAAGCCCCGTGAAAATTTGTCTCGGGTCGCTGCGCGACCCTCGACAAATTTTCTACACGGGGCTTTTCTAAACTCGAAATTTTACTTCATGCTCAGTCTGGGAGTGGAAACACTCGTTACAAGTTTCCAATTATATGCATTGATAGAAACATCTAATGACTGAAAATGTATTTAAAGAAAATGATCTACTTTTCAAAATTTTGTTTAATATGATTTAATGAAAAACTGATATGGTTTCCACAATTGATATGTTAAATTTTCCCGACATTTCCCAGGTTCGAGATTTTTTTTCTTTGGCCATTTGATATAATTTTCTTCTGTGGAAAACCCCCATTTTGTTAATTTTTTTTCATTGTTTTTGTCGATATTTAAGTTGACTTTATTAATTGTTACGTGTTTTGAAATTTTTATAACGTCTGTTGATTTTGACAAATTTAATAATATCATATGATTAATCAATTTTTAGGATGTTTTTTTTATGCCATATATTTCATTACTTTTTGTATTTTTTATTATTGAATTTGTCAATTGAGTAACACATTTTTTTGTTTTTCGTTAACTTTATTTATAATTTATGTATTTTTTTCTGTATAAAACTAGAAATTAATAAGTTTCATATTTTTATTTCACACGTATTTGCCAATTTATTCATTTAGTCAACGGAGTACAGGGTGGTGCGTTTTGGAGGGGCCACGTATGGACAACATTTTTAAAAGAAAATTGATCTATCTCTAACCGTTTCCACTCTAAAACCGAAAGTTAAAAACTGCACCACCCTGTACATTTAAAAAATACATAATATAGTACAACTAAAGATATGAAATTACATATTAAAACTTAATTAACAATGTTTCTTTGACAATTGCATTGACAATTTTATTGAAAGTTTATGTTTTTTGCCTATTTTTTAAATATAAGCACAAACTTAAATTAATTAAGAATTACATTTTGTGAATATTCTGCAAACAATTGGCAAATTCAATCTTATTTTATGTTAACTTTTGGAATATTCATATAAATATTATTGATTTTGATTTGTTTGACTAATTATTAATAATTTACAAATTTGTTGAGAATCACTTTCATAAGTTTTATCGATGCAGAAAAATTATCAAATAAAAATGTTATAATTTCTTTTATTAATGTTGACGATTTTTTAGTGTACACGTCTTTTTAATTTAATAATAATACAAATATTGATTACCCAACAGGACAACCCAATTACAGAGTAGTATTAGAAAGATACATTTTTAAAATAATAAAATAATACATATAAAGAGAACACAATTATTAAAAATAAATATTTTGGTCATATTTGATTTTTAACAAGTTTTATTTATTTTTATTATTCTTAAATTTGTCAATATTTACAATTTTTTGCTAATTAAGTTAATTTTAATGATTTTATTAATGTTAACTTTTTTTAAATGAATATTAAATTTAGAAGATTTCTCTCATTTTCAGTTTATTTTACTAGTTAAAACGTTGACAATTTTTATTATTATTCCCATTATACATTGTTTATAGAATTTATTATTGTCTAAATTTATATAATTTATAATCTTTATAAAAATGATAATTGTCAACATTTAAAAATAAATAATGACAATTGTGAACGTTAACAAAACTAATTAATAAAATAATCTAGAAAGAGAATTCTTGAAAATTTAACATCGCACAATTATTATTCAATTTTATTGACTTTTATAATCTTCCAGATTTCTATAATTATTGACGATATTAGTACTTTTCTTTACGATAGAAGGAACAACAATAGAACAAATAGAAAGCTATAAATACCTGGGGACAATAATCGAAAGCAATGGCAAACTAGAAAAAGAAATAGAAGACAAAGTAGGAACAACTGGAAAATTGTACAACATGATGAAACATACGTTTTTGGTAAAACCGAAATACCTAAGGAAATAAAAACAGAAATAGTAAAAAAAGTGATAAGACCTACGCTAACACATAGCAGCGAAACCTGGACAATGACAGAGCAACAAAAAGGGAGAATAAACGCAACAGAGATGAAAGTTCTTAGGAAGATAGAAAACAAGACAAAACTAGACAAGGCAAAAAATGAGAAATTTAGACAGAACCTAGACATCGAGCCAATTAATGAAAGAATAGCAGAGGGACAGACAAACCATCTGGTTTGGACATATAAACCGAATGAAAAATGAAAGAAACTCGAAAATGATATACAAAACAAGAGTACAAGGGAGGAACCAGAGAGGAAGACCGAAAAAACTTGGAATGATGGAATCAGGGATACAATAGAAAAAAGGGGAATGAATTGGGAAGAAGCAAAACAACTAATTCAAGACAGAAAGAGATGGAAAGAAGCATACAGATTAAACAGATGATAACATAATTATGTATGAGTATGTAAACCGCCTTACACCGCAAGGTAATAAGGGTTAAGATTAAATAAATAAAAAATAAATAAATAATTTAGTATTTTTTATGATTTCCTATTACTCTGCTAATATTGATGTTGTTTATTGTTTAATAATTCTTGTTGAATGTCAATAATTTTTATATTATTCATCATTTCTGTAAATTTTATTATCTTTCACGATTTATTTAAAACGCTTTTAAGGATATTCAGTGAATTTTTCTTTGACGTAATTTTCAGGCATTAGTCAATTTGCTACAAGAGTTCAATTTGAAGTTTTGAACAAGTGATTCCACTCCCAGACTAAGCATGAAGTAAAATTTTGAGTTTAGATAAGCCCCTTGAACATTTTCTGGGCTTTTCTAAACTCGAAATTTTACTTCATGCGCCACGCGTATACAACACTGATTCCATGTGAAGTTCAAAAACACACAAATACAAGTTTAATCAGAGTAACACGGAATTAGATATTTAGTCTGTTATCTACGATGTTCAGTGTTAATAATATATAATTAGGTTTTGAATATTTTTGTTAAAACATCTGATAGTGATATTAAAATGTTAATGGTTAATGTACTAAAATCAAATTTATTTATAAAGGATTTGTATTCGTGATTCGAAAAACAGGATTCGAATCTTTGATTCGAATCATATTTATCTCTTCCAGAGTTCGTGATTCGAATCGAAATAAGTGATTCAGATCCGTGATTCGATTCCTTTTTTCGAGGATTCATCCCAGCTCTGCAATATACAATACTATTTAATAAAAACGCGTGCAACTACTAAACCCGATTTCGACAGTATTTCGTTTATGTGAATCACTTTTATTTAACTCTTATCAAATTTGAAATTTTTACCATAGCAACCAATTGAATTATAATCGACATTTACAATGTAAAACAGTAAGTTTACGCTCTTCTATCTAATAGAACTGTACACTCTGCAAATGTGTATGTCTTTGTTGTTTTTTTTAAGTATTCAAGATTCTGCCGAGTATTTCCGAATCTAGGGGAATCATGAAGTAACATTTCAAGTTTAGATAAACCTGAAAATTTCGATCAGCCGACGCGAAGCAAGGCAAATCCAAATGTTCAGGCTTTTCTAAACTCTAAATTCTAAATTTGACTTCATGCTATCTAGGAGTGGAAACACTCGTTAGAAACTCAGACATACAACAATATTAAAAACGCATATCAACATATTGGTTAATTAGATAAACACGTAATTATATATCCAGATACCTTCCATGTATACCTGGATAAAACGCGAATAAAGGACACTAAACCAATTGTATTTAATTTTATTTTAGCCCTGGAATTTTTCTGGTGCCCAAGAAATTGTTTTGAACACTGCATATTATTTACTACTATCTCAGATATACAAAGAGTTTTTCTTTTAAGTATACGTATCTAAATATACTGTATACGCTGTAAATTTTCAAATATTCATTGTTTTTACAAATATTCAAATTTGACTTTCTAACGAGTGTTTTCCACTCCCAAGTTAAGCATGAAGTAAAATTTCGAGTTTAGAAAAGCCTAAAAATTTGGTTTGTTTGTTTGTTTTGTATACTGCATATAATTTATCACTATCTCAGATATACAGCGAGTTGTTCTTTTAAGTATACATATCTCAATATACTGTATACGCTGTAAATTTTCAGATATTCGTTGTTTTTACAAATAATCAAAATGAACTTTCAAACGAGTGTTTTCCACTACCAGATTAAGCATGAAGTAAAATTTCGAGTTTAGAAAAGCGTGAAAATTTGGTTTGGTCTCGTAGCGCGTAGCGCTACGAGACCAAAGCAAATTTTCAGGCTTTTCTAAACTCGAAATTTTACTTCATGCGCCACGCGTACTAAACACTGATGTGATATGTTCAGAATACACTTTCTTAGCATACTGCTTTAGTAGAATATATTAAACTTCACTTAAAATCAGTGTTTTGTACGCGTGGCGCATGAAGTAAAATTTCGAGTTTAGAAAAGCCTGAAAATTTGGTTTGGTCGCGTAGCGCTACGCGCTACGCGACCAAACCAAATTTTCAGGCTTTTCTAAACTCGAAATTTTACTTCATGCTTAATCTGGGAGTGGAAAACACTCGTTTGAAAGTTTATTTTGATTATTTATAAAAACAACGAATATCTGAAAATTTACAGCGTATGCAGTATATTGAGATATGTATACTTAAATGAAAAACTCGCTGTGTATCTGAGATAGTAATAAATTATATGCAGTATACAAAACAAACAACCAAAACAAATTTTCAGGATTTTCTAAACTCGAAATTTTACTTCATGGCTAATCTGGGAGTGGAAAACACTCGTTTAAGACTTCAAAGTAAACTATTTAAAAAAAAACGATTATCAGAAAAGTTACAGCTGATACATACATGTATTTATATTTAAAAGAAAAAATCCCAATTGGTTTACTAAACTTTAGTGCGGGGAAATGCTACCGTCAGGCCCAAAAGGTTTAAAGTAAATTTAGTTGCGAAAAAATAATGATCACACATTACGGTTTCTATATGTGGAGATGATAATCGTGACAGAGCAAGGTCTGACAGTATTTCGGTGTCTCGGCAATAAATTCGCTGTAATAGCCTCTGAACTGAGCTTAGATTAGCGTCTGAATTATTTTGCGGTACATTAAGCGCAACTATCCATTACGTCATTACGCTTTTATTTCAAAGGGAAGACAATATTTTGGACGATTAACTCAATTAGATTATATCACTACACTCAAAGTATTACACTTAAACTAAATGGACGAATTAATTTGTAATATTTTGCTATTTTTGTTTAATATCGTTGATTACTGAGGCACTTAATTTTTGAAAATTCATGATTATTTTAGTAAATTAATAAATAAATTATTTCTGAGTTTCAACTTTTTGTATTTATTTTTACTACAATCATACAATCATTAACATTCTTCACCTGAAGAAGCTACAGCGTAGCGAAACAATTGTAATGAAAATAAATACAAAAAGTTAAAAATCAGATTTGTTTTATTTATTAGGTTATATTTAAAACATTTCAATCACCTAATTTAATAAAAACGTAGTCGAATGTAAACTAAATTATTTTTTTTTTAATTAAAATTATAATTGCTAACAGGGTTTATATATAATAAAATTACATCATCAGGAATTTACTGTTTGTTTGAAAATGGTAAATTTATTTTTTATAACACGTTACGTTATACATGTACAAAATATATTTATACAAATATTAATTAAATAAATTGTATTTGTATTCAAAGCAATAGTAAACAATCTTTATTCTTTATTACAGACAAAAAAGGCAACTTTTTAAAACTTTTTACGATTACACTGCTGAGGATGATAAAGTAAAAATTTTATATCAGAGTAAATTTATATAGTATCCGGTTCCTTCCGTTCGTTATTTCCCCGCAAGAAGTCGGTATTAAATATACATTTATATCGCAATTAAATATAAAGAAGGGAACGGCGGGCGAGATGGAGTGAGAGGGGAAATACTATCCGCCCGCAAATCCGCACTTCAAGGGATATAATCTGCATTTACTCCTGTCTCGGAACTCAGGATCTCCTTACATTATTAAGCCCTTTCTCAAACGGCATTTTCTCATTTCATTTACATCCCGCAGATATACATTCCATCCACACACAAAAAATATACTAGACGGTAAATAATTTTAATTATTATTTATTTCAATTTACTTCGTTGTATATCTAGCACGGGTAAATTTAAATCAATGTAATAAACACACACTGCGTCTTTATTAATTAAATGAGATTTGACGAATAAAGCACTAATAAGCTTTCTTAGCACGTTTATTTGAATTACCCAATGTACATACATTTTGGACACCAAGTGACCATTATCAATGGATTAACACAGTGTCCATTGATCCATTGATAATGATCACTTTGTGTTCGAAATGTATGTACATTTGGTAATTCAAATAAACGTATGAAAACCTTTCTTCATACGTTTATTTGAATTACTAAATGTACATACAGTGCATACAGTGCACACATATTAGTGCTTTATTCGTCAAATTAAATTGATCTTCATGTAACTTAATCAATCAACTTATTAAATTAGAGTTTTAAAACTGTACTATCCTTGAGTAATAAAAATTTGTATTTTTTTTTATTTATTTTTTTTACTGTTCGGTTTTGGACTTTCTATTTATTGTTATATTCGTAACGATAAACAAAGGAGGGTCCTTGCACCGATATTAATTTTAAAAAATTTGTCTCTTTCATGTCAAGAAATATTTCTTGGCATAGTGATGGAGACTATTTCTTCTTTATTTTTTGTGTAAATATTCATTTTTTTTGTTTTTTTTTTGTTTTGTACTTTCTTTTTTTTCTTTATAATTTCTTTTTATAATTTAAATATGTAGGATATATTGTGACGATTAAGACAAAATTAATGTTATATGTTATGATAAAATGTTTTGATGAAATGAGAGTGTCGTATGGGATAAATGAATACTGGTATAGTGAAGTTAGTATGTAAATAAATGTTGTCGAACGTGATCTTTCATGGACAGTTTTGTTCAAAACAGTTTTATAATTTAATCCATTTTTAATGTAAAGTGAAATTCCCCCACCCCTAGAATGTCTGCAATTGTGAACCGAATTATAGCCTTTTATTTGATAGTAATCAGTTTCGTTTTGGTACAGCCAGGTTTCAGTGAGTGCAATAACTTGTAAGTCATTGTATACTTTAGGAAGAATTTTAATTCCATCAAATTTATTTCTAATACTCCTTATGTTAAGCAGATAATATCTGTCCATTTTAGTGCATTTTCTGATTTATTTCGGCTTTATGAGTGAGGTATTTATTTATAACTCATTTAAGTCCTCTTGACTTTTAATATGAATAATTTTGGTAGTTTCCTCTTTTCGTACAAATATTTTTCCTTGTTTTACCCAGACAAACTTATATCCCTCCTTTTTATAGGTTCTTGCATTGTAAAACAAGCTTAAGTTGCTTGTAAATTGTTCATTAAAATAAATTATTAAAATTGAATTCGTGTTCAGTATTCCGGCACCAGATACCCACAGACGCGTTTCGGACTTCAAGGTCCTCTTCAGTGTGGTCCCGACCCAGTGCTGAGGAATACTGAACATATCTGACTATTTCAAGCCAATATGTGAAAACTATTAATGATTTCGATAGCTAACGCCATCTAATGCTTCATAGTGGCATCGTCAGTGACACGAATGCACAAAGTGCATATACAGGTCACTGTTTCGTCCACGAGCGAGCAGAACTCTGTTTGTGAAACCAGAAAACAAATATCAAAATTGAATTTGTGTTCTGGTGCCGGAATACTGAACACAAATTCAATTTTGATATTTGTTTTCTGGTTTCACAAACAGAGTTCTGCTCGCTCGTGGACGAAACTGTGATTTTTTCGCTACATCTCGATAAATATTGATCATCATCACTTCTAAGCATTATATATTTTTAACTTAACTGTAAATCAGTGGTTTATATGCGAGGCGCATGAAGTAAAATTTTGGGTTTAGAAAAGCCCCGTGACCCGAAACAAATTTTCTACGCGGGGCTTTTCTAAACTCGAAATTTTACTTCATGCTTAGTCTGGGAGTGGAAGACACTCGTTAGTTTGAAATCCATCACAACTGTTAAAATCTGTATCGTCGGATGCCCGCTTTCAGGGGTGATATGTAAGCAAATTATGGGTCCTAGGAGTTGTCAAATAAGTGAGTAACTCAACTGTTTCCAAGGCACCCTGTACAAATAACTAAATATTTAAATTTCACATATAAAATGTACAATATACTATACGTGTGATACATCATTGAATTCAGAACAAAATATTCTTCTAAAAAATATGAAAATCGAAAATGGCGCCTGTAATGTATGTAAAATAAGCGAATGTGTGCGTAGATGAGAGCAAATGCGCAGGCGTCAAAGAAAAACCGAAATACGGACAGTACACGAATGGCGGCTGGCGTAATAAGACGGCCTCGAATTTGTGCGACTTCTATACATACAATACGGGTTTTGGTGTAACGTGTGAGGGTTTAATAAAATATTTGTGTTTGGGGACATATACGTGTTTTCGTCAAACCACCCTCCCAGAAACACTATAGCGCCCATAAGAAAAACAAAAGTTGGCTATGGTCCCTGGATAAATGTTATAGTTATCTTAAAATAAAATATGTTACTAGATTTATCGTTAAAAAATGTCTGTATAATGTCAAAATTATAAATGTCTGGATTCAATAGTTTTTAAATAAAAAAATAAGTACGAAATTTCAAAAAATCCGTTGTTTGACAATATCTCAAAAACAAAAGAAGATATTTCAAATTTGTTTTTAGATTATTATTGGACCCTAAATTACGCAACTTTGCCCCAATTTAACCGACTATCTCTTCAAATAACCGAGATCCCCGTCCATTCTGTTGAAATATGGACACCCTGTATAAACTTCTGCATAATTCTGTTGACTTACCAGACTTCTTAAATAAATGTATGCTGCATATTCCATCTTTTCATAGCAGGCAGTCTTCTACATTTGCTCTATTATTACAAAGAACTGATATTGGTCTAAATTCTAACCTGTCAGTATTGTATCCAGATGTTTTAATAAAATGTCTTCTTCCTGTGATATATTTCACGATCAATTAAAAACTCTACTGTCGGCCTTGGACCAAATATCATTAGTATGAGTTGTATTTATTAAAATGAGAGCAATTATTTGTATAGGGTTAAAGTAAAATGTACTGCACATTCACATGGTATTCATATTGTATTAATTTTATATATTTTATAATTAATTTACTTTATTTTTTAACTATATTGTCTTGTAATTAGGATATGTTTTCTGTTGGACAATAAAGATTTATTATAATTATTATTATTATTCAAACGCAACGCCTTCTCGATTAGGTATTATAATAAACACCTGATATAAAACTCTTAGAATAATAAAACCTATTTAGGGCCTCAGCTCACAAACTGCTTGAAGCCCTCGAACTGTGAAGATACAAAAAAATAGGTTATACGAAATAATCATTTAGAAAATGTCTAACATGAGATCAAACATATAATCAAACTGAATCGGATATGAAGCACAAAAGAACACATCTAAGCAGTATATATTGAATAAAGGGAAACACTTTGAAGAAACTTTAAATTAAATGCTTTTATAAAAACAGCGAATTCCTAAATAAACTGAGCATTAACAGTACTAAACTATTTAATTAAATGAAATCTCAATTCAAGATATAAAAATACCTCATTTTATATCGCTACATATTTAGAAAATTAGTCCTGTTTTTAATTAAACCATTTCTTTAGTTTCACATGCAACGTAAAAGTAAATCGGGTGTGTATAAATTGGCGGATAATCTACATGTGACGATATTCTACATAAAATTCTGAATAGAAAATATCGACGCAAAAATGTTGTATCATGCTTCATATACCATAGGAAGGCATTTAAAAGAAATGGACATTTGGCAACGCCGCAAAAAATGAACAGAACAATAACACGAAAATAACACAGAATCACAAAAACATTAAAAGATGTGAACTAATACTAACCGATAATAACGGCAAAAATAGAATTGCCACAAAATTGGAACTAGCAAGTTTAAATAAATTCGTAACAGTAAGTGTCAAAATTTGTCACTAACGTAAGCGGGAGTCGACGTTGCCGGCTGTACTTGATATGAAAATAAGCTAATGAAGAAGTGTTAAAAACGGACGTTAAAGATAGAAAGATTGAACACACTGGCAAATAATCTTCAAACTAGTCATTCTACTGAAATTACAGGGTTTTCTGTAAATTATTATCGAATAATAACGCATATAAAACGATTGAATGTTTAAACTTTGAGGACCTCGTGAAGGCTTAGGAAGCATGGTACAGCATTTTAGAATTAGGATAATTTGCTTAAAATTTTACAAACAATATCACCAAGTGTAGATTATCCGCCAATTTATACACACCCGATATATATTCGAAAGCGTAAACGCCATCTAATGGCCAATTAGGTGAATGAATGAGTACTGAACACAAATTCATATTGGCAAAAATATATATTTTCACAAAACACCAATAAAAACATTATTACAATTTAAAATTGTGTTACAAAGCCTGAAAATATATTACCATGCATTTTAGTAATTTAATCCCTGATACATTATTAATCATTCGGTTTGGCTTAATGCGTGTGCGTGCATACAAAGAGACACACGTAAATGATAATATAAATTGCATTTTGAATTACATACGTTACAACGTTATTCGCTTCGAATGTCAATAGGTTTTGTTATGTAATTTTGTTAATAAGCTATACCGCGATTTTATTTATAAAATGTCATGTTTTAATGTATTATTCTACAAAATGTATACATGTTTTAGAGTTTGATGGATAATTTTAGTTTTGTATTGAATGTAATATCATTGCGAAAATCCTGGGGTTTGAATATAAATTTAATTGTGCTCAGTTGTTTAAAGTGAAAACCTATAAAAACCGTGATTTAATTATTGAATTATGAATTTATTATAATATCATACAGGGAAATTTCCATTTAAGTATACATATGAATACGCTGTACATTTTTTCATATTCGTTGTTTTATTTTAGGTTCAAATTGAAGCTTTAAACTAGTGTCTATATACATGTCCCAATTACAGCGTATATTCTGTAAATCTTTGAATATTCGTTTTTCCTTAAAAAGTTCAAATTAAAGCTTCAAACGAGTGTTTTCCACTGCCAGATTAAGCATGAAGTAAAATTTCGAGTTTAGAAAAGCCTGAAAATTTGGTTTGGTCGCGTAGCGCGAAGCGCGGAGCGACCAAACCAAATTTTCAGGCTTTTCTAAACTAGAAATTTTACTTCATGCGCCACGCGTATACAACACTTAATATTGTAAAGTAACTAGTATATTTTGAACTTCACTTGAAACCCCTGATTTATACGCGTGGCGCATGAAGTAAAATTTCGAGTTTAGAAAGGCCTGAAAATTTGGTTTGATCGCTCCGCTTCGCTACGCTACCAAATTTTCAGGCTTTTCTAAACTAGAAATTTCACTTCATGCTTAATCTGGGAATGGAAAATCTTCGTTTGAAGCTTCAATTAGAACTTTTTTTAAAGAAAAAACGAATATGCAAAGATTTACAGAGAATACGCTGTAATTGGGATATTTATACCTAAAAAACTCTCTTGTATAAATACACCTTTTTCAAATTTACTAAATTTCCAGAGATACTTCTAAAAATCTAATAAAGCAAAATCAAAAAAAAATTGAAGTAATGTTATCATACTAGAAACAGAAATAATGGTTATATTTCTTTGGCTTGATTTCCATAAATTGTCGTTTTGAAATGCATAAGTAATCTTGTTTTTTATTAAACTTTTAATTGTAGACTTATCCATCACTTGGTGAAATATTATTTAAAACACTGAATTTAAACTTTGTTTAAACATTTTATAAAACACTTGATTATTGTTTCACTATTTGTTTTTATTTTTGAAAAACTGACTAGTTTCGGTCAAACGACCATTTTCAAAGTTATTACAAGAATAATATAATAATATCAATATAATAATATCATTCTTGTAATAACTTTAAAAATGGTCATCTGACCGAAACTAGTCAGTTTTTCAAAAATAAAAACAAATAGTGAAACAATAACCAAGTGTTTTATAAATTTTTTAAACAAAGTTTAAATTCAGTGTTTTGTTTTTTATTAATTTAAAAACTATAGACCTATTGATTTAGGTAACATTGAAATAGTAACAAAAACAGTAAGCTTAAAAAAATGTATATAGTCCTCGCGTTATTTATAATATAAGTAGATATTACTGTAACTTTTGAGATTAAAAAAGCAATTGAAGTTTACAGCGAAATTTAGAATTTTTTCACTCGATTTTTACATAAAAATTTTAATTACAAAATCCACTCATTATTTTTAATATTCTTGTAAATATTAATTCTAACCTGTGATTCGTAACAATTTATTGGGCTTGATTTAAATACCTGCTCAATAAATGCCTAGCTTAATATATAAATAAGTACCAAGCTTAAGGAAGTGTTTAATAATATTGAAATTTGTAACAATGTTGAAAATAATAAGTGCAAATGATTTTTCTACAAAAAAATATATTTGGCTTCTTTTATAATTATTTAGGTTAACCGTAAATCGAATACAAGTAGTTTATCCTAAACTTCACTTTAATTCAGTGTTTTTTACGCGTGGCGCATGAAGTAAAGTTTCGAGTTTAGAAAAGCCCCGTGAAAATTTGTCTCGGGTCGAAATTTTACTTCATGCTTAGTCTGGGAGTAAAAAACACTCGTTTGAAGCTTTAATTGCAACTTTTTTCAAAGAAAAATGAATACGCAAAGATTTACACAATATACGCTGTAATTGGGATATGTATACCTAAAAGAAAACTTATGGATAATTTACTACTTTTCCAGGAATACTTATAAAAACCAGTAAAGCAGAATCAAGAAAAAGTTCAGCCCAATTTCGATAAATTATCATTTTTAAATGCATAAATAAACTTGTTTTTCATTAATTTGAAAACTATAAAACTATTGATTTAGGTAACATTAAAGTAGTAAAAAAAAAAAAACAGTAAGCTTAAAGAAATGTATATACTCCTCGCGTTATTTATAATGGAAGTAGATATCACTGTAACTTTTGAGATTATAAAAGCAATTGGAGTTTACAGCGAAATTTAGATTTTTGTCAATCGATTTTCACATAAAAAATTTAATCGCAAAAAGCACACATTATTTTCAATATTCTTATAAATAATAATTGTAACTTGTGATTCGTAACAAACTTAATAAATAAATAAATACCAAGCTTAAGGAAGTATTTAATAAAAATGAAATTCGTAACAATGTTAAAAATAATAAGTGCAAATGATTTGCCTACAAAAAAATATATTTGGCTTCTTTTATAATTATCAATGTTAACCGTAAATCAAATACAAGTAGTTTATAATAAACTTCACTTAAATTCAGTGTTTTATACGCGTGGCGCATGAAGTAAAATTTCGAGTTTAGAAAAGCCCAGAAAATTTGTCTCGGGTCGCTGCGCGACCCTCGACAAATTTTCACGGGGCTTTTCTAAACTCGAAATTTTACTTCATGCTTAGTCTGGGAGTGGAAAACACTCGTTTAAAGCTTTAATTGCAACTTTTTTCAAAGTAAAACGAATATGCAAAGATTTACACAATATTCGGTGTAATTGGGATATGTGTATCTAAAAGAAAACTTCCTGTATATAAATACACATTTATCAAATTAACTACTTTTCGAGGAATACTTATAAAAATCCAATAAAGTAGTATCAAGAAATAATTGAAAAAATGTTATCATACTAAAAACAGAAATAATAGTTATATTTCTGCAGCTCAATTTAAATAAATTGTCAGTTTTAAATGCATAAATTAACTTGATTTTCATTAATTTGAAAACTAAAGAACTATTGATTTAGGTAACATTAAAATAGTAAAAATCAGTAAGCTTTAAAATGTATATACTCAAATATACTTAATAAATAAAATGTATGTAAAATAAGCTGTACTAATAGAAGTTAACTAACTAAACATCTTTATTTATGAATTATGTACATAATATAGTTATAATTAAATATTGAAAATAAATATTAGAATATATTTAAAAACAATTAACAAAATTCACAAAATGGCTATCGACCAGGGGTCTTTCAGCCTGTCTTTGTCAGGTACATGTCGGTTTTTCAAAGGTCATGATCGTTAACGTCGTTGTCTAAGTCCGGATGATTAGATGAGATGAATTGGTAAAGCGTTGATGCTGGGAACTTGAATTTGGGTTGAATGTTGGGGTTACGGGGTATACAGAGGTGTTTAATAATGTTGGGTATGTAAGGATTAGTTGCAAATTTTAAAGATAGGAGTTCGATGCGTTCTGTAATTGGCGGGATGTTACACATTTCATACAAAAGTACATTTGAAGGGTTATATAAGGGATTATTAGGGTGTCTGATTTTGGTTAGGACTCGAAGAGCAGAGCGTTCTGCAACTTCGATGTTGTTCAGGACAGCGGTACGGGGATTGTGGTACAGGATAGCAGCATATTGGACAGCAGTTTTTGTGGAGATACCCTCATTTTTGTATGTCAATGCCCTGAAATGCCGAGCCCTACCCTTTATGCTAGCTTTTAGGTTTCGGGTATGTGTTTTAAAGGTAAATTTAGGATCAAATGTTATACCTAAGTATTTACAATAGGGAGATGGTGAGATAGGGTGGTTATTAATTAAAATATGGTATGGAGAATTTGAGAGGCGGTGGAAGGGGATAAGGAGTTGCGTTTTATTTGGGTTTATGGATATTCTCCATTTCTCAAACCAGGTTTGTAAGTTGTCAATGAGCTCTTGCAAAGTGTTTAACGCTTTTGAGATGTTGGGAGCGTGAGCTATTAATGCGGTGTCATCCGCATATAGGAGGGGATACGCGGAGGGATTAAAG
Source organism: Philonthus cognatus (assembly GCA_932526585.2). Taxonomy (NCBI): domain Eukaryota; kingdom Metazoa; phylum Arthropoda; class Insecta; order Coleoptera; family Staphylinidae; genus Philonthus; species Philonthus cognatus. The sequence goes on along the minus strand of OW052247.1, from coordinate 45,938,901 downwards.
TATAATGGGTCGGGGTTGTACAGGTCGTGGACAAATATATTATATAATATGGGAGACAGTAGTGACCCTTGGGGAAGCCCTTGTTGGGGAGTGAATGATTCTGAATGGGAGTTTCGGATTCGGATTGTTAGATATCTGTTTGTTAGGAAACTGTCGAGGATATGGATTAAATTAGGAGGGATGCCTATCGAATTGCACTTAAACAACAGGCCTCGGTGCCATACTGAGTCATATGCTTTTTGAATGTCTAAGAATGCGATGGCTGACTTCTCGTTTTCGAGGTGGGCTGTTTGGCAATTCGATGTAAGGATTGGAAATGGAAGTGAAGTAGAGCGGTGTTCAATAAAACCAAATTGGTACATAGGGATGCGGTCGATGATGAGGGATGACAGTTTTTTCTTAATAATAGACTCAAATAACTTACCAAGGACCAGAAGCAGAGTAATTGGACGATAGCTTGAGACTAATGATGAATCGTTGCCCGGTTTGTGTATGCACGTGATAATTCCTCTCTTCCACTCCATTGGTATAGTTAGGGAATTAAATATGTTGTTAAATAAAAGAATAATATACTTATGTATGCTGTCAGGAAGGGATTTCAATATGCATCTAGGGATGCTATCATAACCGGGAGTGGTATTTTTACCTTTGTGTAGCAGTTCATAATAATCTTCCTCCTTTATTTCATTATAGGTGGTAAAAGGAAGGATATTTGTTTTAAAGGTGCTGTACCAGTCATTAATAGATTTAAGAAAGTGTTTGTCATAAATGTCGTTGTCTGTCATAGTGTATGTCTGTTCATAATATTTGGCAAATGTATCTGCAATTGCTTGGTCGTCTGTTATTGTTGTATGTGTAGTCGGGTCTTGAATATATTGTAGGTAGTCCGTTTTTCGATATTTGCTGAGTTTTTTTATTTCGTCCCAGAATTTTTTACCGTCCTGTTCGTTAATGTCATTGCATGACTTTATCCACAGGTCTTGTTTGTACGCTGCAATCAGTCGGTGTATGTCTTTGATTAGTCGGTTAAAGTCACGCTTTAGGTTAATGTCATCTGTCAGTTTAATGTCCCTGTAAAGTTGTCGTTTGTATTTAATCAGTCGCAAAATGTATTTAGGGAGAGGGTATTTGTAGGGTGTTTTGGTATACGTCGGAGTGTTTTGTTTTATTGATTGTGATAAACTATTGGTAAATAAGGATATGGATGCAGGAGTGATAATTTGATGGAGTTCTATAAATTTAGTCATGTCCTCTGTCACCTTGTCTAAGTTACAGTCCTTGTGTCTATAAATAGTTTTAGGAGGGGAGGGGATAGGAGGGTCTAATGACATCGACAATTTAATGGATAGGTGATCCGAGCCTAGATCAGGGATTAGTTGTAGGTCTTGGATAAGGTGTCGTATATTGCTCGTACATAGTAGGGCATCTGGGGTTGAGGATTGATTGTGGGACATTATAAAGGTAGGATCTGTATGTATACGGACAAAGTTGGAGTTAGAGATAAAGGAGGACAGCTGCTTTAACTTAGGCTTGTTAACATTAAAGTCACCGATTATGATAACATGGTCAAACAGGGAGGCTTTGGTGAATATCGTATCCTCGATAAGGGAGGAGTGATGTATATAGACAAGAAAGATGTGTAGGGAAAAAGAGGATAACTCAATGGTGCAATGCAAACACTCGTTCATTGTAATAGAAGTTATTTTATTCCTATTTCTGATTTTTATAATATTTCTTTAATGTTTTCTTCTCTCTCCTCTTTAATTTTAAATAACATTTCTTCTGTTTGGCCCAAAAATCATAAATCTTATTGTAATTTAAACATAATATCACTTTATAAATGTTTAATTCAGAGAGTCTTGCAGAGGGCACTTTAAAGCAATTAAAATGTTAACCTTATACGGGCTGTACATATATGAACTCTTAGTACACAACTTTAAAGCTGAATTGAACATCAATACCACCCATCAACATAACTATCAAACTAGACACTACAATAACTTTGCGCTGCCGATTCATCGGTTATCAATGTATGAAAAGGAACCATCTTACGCTGCAATGAAGTACTACAATCGCCTGCCGTACAATATTAAATCTATTGAAAAAATTAAGAAATTTAAGGAATGTCTGCATGAATATCTGTGTCAGAAAGAATTATACTCCTTAAACGAACTCTGAAATACATCAAATAAAAAAAAATAAATAAAGAAATAAATTTAAAAAAAACGCCTTCTCGAAATAGGATATATTCATGTTTATATGCATTTTTCTCTTAGTTCTTTTTTGTTTGTTTCCCGTTTATTAACTTTGTTTCTATTTATTTAATCTTATATTTTCTAACTTTGTTTCTATTCATTTAATTTTATATTTTCTAAATTGTATTTTGCTGACACATTTTCATTTATATGTATTACCTTGTAATTACTTATTTCTAGAAAATAAATTACTATTATTATTATTATTATTAATTACATTATTATTTTGACCTTTTTTCTTAAGTTATTTTTCTTTTTTACATTTCCTGTTATATTTATATAAATATTGACATTTATCACTTTTGGCTTGATATGTCAATATGTGACTTCAAAAAGTGACAGTGCAGACGATCGATGGGTACTCAGGAAAGAAAATAAAATGACAAATGACAGTCGCGAACCGGGTTTTTTCACGTCAACTGAGTCACTTAATAAATAAAAATTGTAAATTGTTTCGTCAATTTTTGCAATTTTCCCTTGTTGGCTAAACAAATTATTAGAATTTAATACAGGGTGTCGCAGTATACCTATTCCTAATTTTCAGAAATGCTAGAGAACAGTGAAATAAACATTTTTTATTAACAAACTAGTGTCCGGAAATTTCTCGGTGTCAAGATAAACTAGAAATCTTAAAAAGAATCTCATCTGCAACAGGAAAGAGTAGTTAATTACTAAATTGAAGCAGGTAAGTTGAGGAACATTTATTAAATAATACTGCATCAAAATTTATAAAAATTGTTTGAAGTTACTACCACCATTTTCGATACACAAGTTCTAATGATGTGCAATATTTGTAAAGTGATGCATTTTCGAACAAACACACATGTTTCTAATAAAGATTAATTTGTGCCTCGTAAAATGATAACAACGAAAATAATTTTTGTTTTTCCAAAATTGCTTTGGTTCGATTTTTACTTTACCTCTAACTACTCTTTTCTATTGTTATTGTGATTGTTTTTGAGATTCCTAGTTTATCTTAACACCGAGAAATTTCCGGACACTAGTTTATTAATAAAACGTGTTCATTTCAGTGTCCTCTAGCATTTCAGAAAATTAGGATTAATTATTCTGTGACACCCTGTATAGAGTAATAGGCCTCCTTACTGCAAATTTTGAATTAGCCTGTACTGCATTACTACATGGAATAAATATATACAGAGAGTTTTATGTAACACCGAACATTTTCATAACGAGAATTTTTCTTTTAGTATCCATATGCATACGTTGTACATTTTCTGATGCTCGGTTTATTAAAAGAATTCAATTTGAAGTTTTAAGCGAGTGTTTTCTACTCCCAGGCTAAGCATGAAGTAAAATTTCGAGTTTAGAAAAGCCTGAAAATTTGGTTTGGTCGCGTAGCGCGAAGCGCGGAGCGGCCAAACCAAATTTTCAGGCTTTTCTAAACTCGAAATTTTACTTCATGCGCCACCGATACAAAACACTGATTCAATGTAAAGTTTAGCAGTGTGTTTTAAACTTCGTAATATGTCAGTGTTTTGTACCGGTGGCGCATGAAGTAAAATTTCGAGTTTAGAAAAGCCTGAAAATTTGGTTTGGTCGCTCCGCGCTTCGCGCTACGCTACCAAACCAAATTTTCAGGCTTTTCTAAACTCGAAATTTTACTTCATGCTTAATCTGGAAGTGAAACACACTCATTTGAGGTTTCGAATTGAACTCATTTAAAAAAACAACGATTATCTAAAAATTTATGGCATATAATTGGGACATGTATACTTGGGAGAAAAAAAAACCTGTATTTACAAGTCGAGGCATTAATTGCGATTGATTGGCTACAATTTGTAATGGTCATATAGGCAACCCAATTTGTACATAACCTAAAAAATCAAAGGTGTCAAGTCGTGCTTTGGTTTGATAAATAGAATATACGAAAATGAATTTTGATAATGTTCGTTGTTCGTTGTTACATAAAACCCTATAATACACTTATTTATATTTAGATCATTACCACAATTTCAATTTTGTAATTTCATGTGAGCCCTGTAATAATATCTTTAATTCCCCCCTTAAATAAAGTCATAATCGAGAAGTCGAGCGAGAAAAGGTGGTGATGTAAATAATTTACAGGAATAGTAATCGTAGTGGTCGTAGTGTAGATTAGGCGGCCGCATAATAATTTATATCCTTTTAATGACATATTAATGTTTTTATAATATCCAGGCAGCCGTGAAATCGATACGTTTCCACCGTTTTCGATCGGTTGGGCAAAATGAAAAAGCGAAAAGCAATTATCTCCGGCCATCAATTCTCCTCGCCTCGCGATGCCGCGCGCTTCACTTATCGAATAATATATTTTTTTATACTTCATCCGCCCCGCAAAAAAAAAAAAACCGATGGACTGATGGACGGACACACAGAATATTATCGCGGTCGTAAATTTTGAATTACTTAAATGATTTATACTCGCATTTTTTCGCGAGTTGAAAATGGAAATCGTGTTGGAGATAATGCGGGTGGGGAATTTATTAGAGATGTGTGTTTTTAAAGCCTGATGCAACTTAGTATAAGTAAATAATCGAAAATTGATTAGAGTTTTAAGTCAAAATATTTACTTTGTGCCTAATCAAGTGCAAACACTCGTTAAAATACCATCAGGAGTTCAGTATAAAACCCGATTGAGTTAGCTATGAAATTTTCAAAACATTGTGAAGTAGGTCGTACGTGAATTTGTCAGTCGTTTCTGTCAATGTTAATCCGAAACAGTTTTATAAAAGTTTTTGTATTTTATTCGGTATTTTAATGTAGACTCACACAAAAAAAGAAGAAACAATACGACAACTATAAAAACAAGGCAAATGAATGAGGTACTGATTAACACAATCTGATATTTATGTCAGGTATGACAAAACATAAATTAAACTGCTTCTATCAAAAAGCAACGCCTTCTAGATTGGGTTTTTAAATGAACACCTGTAGTAAATGCTTTTACCTGCAACCATATAAGAAAACAGTGTTTTCTTAACCACCTTACTGATCTAGAAAACACTGTCATAATCACGCGTTTGTTGTAACAAAAAAATGACAAACATCAGTTTTGAAAAGTCATCGTACAAGTGCGACACGTTATTCAGCTAATGTCTGATTCAAGCGATTGTGAATTAACGCCTCCGGATATGGCCGCACGTGCCAAAGCGATTAATGATATGCAGTTACCCGAAAAATCGAGGGCGCGGCACATAAAATGTTATACCAAATTTGTGGAATGGCTCAGCTCGAGAAAGATTAAATCATTTGCTGAAAATGGGCTTGTGGTATATTTTGATGATCTCAGCAAAACACTAGGACCAACATCACTTTGGAGTTGTTACTCAATGCTAAAAACCACGATTAGTAACAAACATCAAGTGGACATATCAAAATATTTGAATTTAAAAGCATTTTTGAAAAGAAAAATGCATAATCACAAACCAAAAACATCAAGTATTTTAGAACCAGAACACATTAGAAATTTCATTGCTAATGCGCCGGATAGTAAATTTTTGTTAACAAAAGTAAGTATTTAGACCAATCTAGAAACTTTGAATAATTAGCTTAAAATTGTAGGTGCTACTAATTATGGGTATTAGCGGCGCTTGCCGAAAAATTGAATTGAGGAATTTATACCCTAAAGACGTAGAAGATACTGGAAACCACTTGATAGTAAAATTGTTGGACACAAAAACAAAAATTGATCGGACTTTTGTAGTGACCGGCAACCAATACTGTATAATTAAAAAGTATATGAGTCTTCGTCCTCCCCAAGCAAATTTGAAAAATTTGCCATTTTTTATCAATTACCAAAATGAAAAGTGTACCCTGTAACCCGTTGGAATCAATAAAATCGGGCTTGTATCTAGCTTAGTAGCGACATATCTAAATTTGCCAGATGCTAAGTCGTTCACAGGACACAGTTACAGACGCTCGTCAGCAACTATTTTTGCGAACGCCGGTGGTGACTTACTCCAACTAAAACAACACGGCGGATGGCAGTCCTCAAAGGTAGCTGAGTCTTACGTACATGAATCTATAAGCAGTAAAATTGCAATTTCAAAAAAAATTGTGCAGCTATTGATCCCATTCTGCTTAGTGACGATCAACCTTCCACTTCGCATGGCCCTAGAAGAACAGCTGCACAAACTCCTGAAATTGCAAGCAACAGAGAAAACTATGAAAACGAACACATGGAAACAGCTATTGAGCCTGCGGTAATTTGTGATTAACAACCTTACATTTTACAAGCACCTGAAGTCAGAAGCAATGCAGAAAGCAATGAAAACCAACATATTGCAGTTAATACACAAAACTCAATGCGAAATGGTAGCTTTTCTTTTAATAACTGTTCTGTAGTTATAAATAATCATTATCATTATAATAACTAGTTTGCACAAAATAATATGAAAATAGATAATAATAAAACTTTTTGCCAGTTGCTACTTAAATTAGGTGGTTGCAGGTAAAACTATGTACAATACGCGTGTGGTAGGCATATTACGTGCTCGTGGAGTTAACACACTCGCACGTAATATGCTGTTTACCACACTTGTAATGTAATATACTATTTCGTACACCTACCTTGAAATTCATATTATATTTGCACACTAAAGTGTAAAGATATAAGCATCATATCCACTCTTGTTAGGATATACAAATTTGTTAGTTACATTTGTTTACGTACCCGGGTAACAATTTGTACTGAGCCGATTAATGTTTTGTAAACACATGTCAAAAGACTCCGTCATAAGATTTTTTTAAATTGTCCTTATAATTATTAACCAGAGCTGAGACGAATCTTCGTAAAAAGGATTTGAATCACGAATCCGAATCACCTAATATTATTCGAATCACGGTTACTCGAATAAAGGATTCGTAAGAGATAAATATGATTCGAATCAAAGATTCTAATCCTGTTTTTTTAGAACCACGAATCCAAATCCTTTAAGAATAAATTTGATTTTATTATTTTTTTTTCAACCATATGTATAAATATCGTTACCAGTTGTTTTAACAAAAATATTTAAAACCTAATTATTTATTATTAACACTGAACATCGTTGATAACAGACTAAACATCTGATTTCCTGTTACTCTAATTAAAGATGTATTTGCGTGTTACTTCACTTCAAATCAGTGTTTTGTACGCGTGGCGCATGAAGTAAAATTTCGAGTTTAGAAAAACCCGAAAATTTGTCGAGGGTCGCTGCGCGACCCTCAACAATTTTTCACGGGGCTTTTCTAAACTCGAAATTTTACTTCATGCTTAGTCTGGGAGTGGAAACACTCGTTTAAAGCTTCAAATAGATAAAAAATTCACTGAATATCATTAAAACCGGGATAGTCAGAGAAAAGTCATGGAATTATATTCAAATTGACCAAAACACTAACAAAAAGCCATATGACATTATTAAATTTGTCAAAATCAGCAGGCAAATTACAATACACGTAATAATTTATAAAATTAACTTAAATATTGACAAAAACAATGAAAACAATTTAACAAAATGGAGGTTTCCCACAGCAGAAAGTTATATTAAAAGGCCAGGGAAAAACTCTTGAATCAGGGAAATGTCGGAAAAATTTAACATTTTAGATTTTGGCTACCATGTCAGTTTTACTTCAAATATATTAAACATAATTTTTAAAACTAGATTATTATCTTTAAAAACATTTTTAGTCATTTAATGTTCTTATCTAAGCATTCAGTTTGAAGTTTCGAACGAGCGTTTCCACTCCCTGTGTGTCTTTTTAAAATTTCGCATTTACCACAACAAACCACAAACCTTGCAAGTCTTGAAAGCCAACATTGAAGAAGAAATCACCAATTTGGGGCCAGATGTTTTGCGAACAACAATTTAAAATGTTGTAAAACGAGCACAATCAACATCAACTCAGAAGATGACTCACTTGATCGATATCATTTTTTTAACTTTATATTATCAATTTTACACCTTTAAATTAACATTCAGTCAAAACATTTCCCATTTTTTTTCATTTCTAATAAAATGGCAGCCAATTCATAATATGACATTACTTTTGCCTTATATTACACGAGACAAAAAGTTTATATCTTAAGAAATGTAAAGTTTTGTTTTTTAAGATAGATTTACTGTCCTTGTTTACGCACGAAGTAAAATATAGAGTTTAGAAAATTCTGAAAATTTGGTTTTGTTGCGTAGTGAAACGGATAAAACACTGAAATATTGTGAAATTGAAAATATGCAGGTTTTTACTTATTATGTTTGAATTTCATATCAAATTTAGTTTTATTTTATTAGAAATATCTATATCCCGAGAAATATAGGGAGTTTTTCTGACATCACACATGAAATTCCCCGCGTGACGTGATAAGTCAATGTAAATAAACTAACAAGGTCGACTCGATTTTAAATTAAGACAACCTTATACACTAACCACCTTGATTGCTGACGTCACTCGTGGAAATCCTCACGTGATGTCAACAATCAAGGTAATTAAACAATCCAAGGACGGCTCGGTTTAAATCAAGACAAACTTACTTACACACCTTGGTTGATGTCGTCAGGCGTGGAAATCCGTACGTGATGTCAAAACCAAGATCATTACTGTGCAAGGTTGTCTCGATTTATACCGAGCCGACCTTATCACGCGCGAAAATCCTCACATGACTTCAAAATCAAAGTCATGTCTTGTATAAGGTTGTCATCATTTAAACGAGTGTTTTCCACTCCCAGACTAAGCATGAAGTAAAATTTCGAGTTTAGAAAAGCCCCGTGAAAATTTGTCGAGGGTCGCGCAGCGACCCGAGACAAAATTTTCTGGGCTTTTCTAAACTCGAAATTTTACTTCATGCGCCACGCGTATAAAACAGTGATTTAATTCGAATTATTTTTGACGATTCAAATCCTTTTGTAAGTATTCAAATCCTTTTATAAATATTCGAATCCTTTTATAAATATTCAAATCCTTTCATAAGGATTCGAATCACCTACATTTGGATTCGAATACGAATCCTCTTAAACAAATGTAACGAATCCGGATCACGAATCCAGTTGAACTAAAGTATTCGAATACCTCTTTTGAATCCTCTAAAAGGATTCGAATCCAGGATTCGAATCCAGGATTCGAATCCCGAAGGATTTGGAATCCTGCCTAGCTCTGTTATTAACATTATGGATAGTGAGTGTGAAAATGATTCGTGTACTTTTCTGGAGTTGAGACATTCTGCCAAAAATATATATATATATATATATATATATATATATATATATTATAAATATTCGAATAATTTTATAAATATTTGAATCCTTTCATAAGGATTCGAATCACCTACATTTGGATTCGAATCCTTTTAAACAAATGTAACGAATCCGGATCACGAATCCAGTTGAACTAAAGTATTCGAATGCCTCTTTTGAATCCTCTAAGAGGATTCGAATCCTGAAGGATTGGAATCCTGCCTAGCTCTGTTATTAACATTATGAATAGTGAGTGTGAAAATGATTCGTGTACTTTTCTGGAGTTGAGACATTCTGCCAAAAATACAGATCAAGAATACCTGCCTAAAAAATTGCGCAATAAACATTAAATTTGCAAATGAAAACCCTGTAAGATATATGATGATATATGATGAAGATATACAGGGAATTTTTCTTTTAGGTAAACATGTGCACAAGCTGTACACTTTCTGACATTCGTTGTTTTTTTAAAAGAGTTCAACGCGAAGCTTTAAACGAGTGTTTTCCACTCCCAGATTAAGCATTAAGTAAAATTTCGAGTCTAGAAGAGCCCCGTGAAAATTTGTCAAGGGTCGCGCAGCGACCCGAGACCAATCAAGTGAGGTTCAAATATACATAAAGTTCACAATATTTTTGTGTTTTACACGCGTGGCGTATGAAGTAAAATTTCGAGTTTAGAAAAGCCCAAAAAATTTGTCTCAGGTCGCTGCGCGACCCTCGAAAAATGTTCACGGGGCTTTTCTAAACTCGAAATTTTACTTCATGCTTAGTCTGGGATTGGAAAACACTCGTTTAAAGCTCCCAACTAAACTCTTTGAAAAAAAAAACAACGAATATATAAAGATTTAAAGAAAATAAGCTGAATTTGTAATACGTATACTTTAAAAAAAACTCCCTGTATGTACATAAGTGCAAAATTTATAAAAATGGAGATAGAAATATGAATCTGGCATTTAGGTCAATTCAATTATTCGCTGAAACCGAATATTACTGATACTCGTATTGGTAAATAAGAGATAATACTTATTTTTTGTAAACTTTAAAATATATTTCTTAAAATCAAGTTTTATGCATCCCTTTGCTGTGGATAGTGTACTACCAAGAACCTAAACCATATTACTAAGAATTATATGCTATGTTAAATAATATTAATAGTTATGAAATTAATTTTGAACTTACACACTATTGTGTGTAAGCACTATATACGTTCACTGTACTTTCTATAATTACATTTTTATATGCAACAAACAATTATTGTAATAATGTTTACCTATTAATTCCGTTTCTTTCACTAGTCGTAGGTAAAGTTGACTGTTAAACTCGACGGCGTCGTGCTCCAAACTTGCCATCGTGAGATATAAACATCTTATTCACTCTCGTTGTACAATATATAGTTCGTCCGAGAATGCAAGCAATATCTAGTTGTTTTCATTGCCATTCCGACATCTCTAAACTCCCTAAAGACAAGCGTTAAATATATGACGTTTTAAGTATAAATGAAATTGCCAATTCTTGGTTACAGAATACTTCAAACATTAAAAGTGCGATTCTGTTCGCAATCTACAACAAGTTAGTCTTACAAAGACTATATCAAACACTCATTGAAACAACTACTTCCCGGGATAATACCCCGACGGACATTGAATTATACAAGTGTTTGCTGTTACATACAGTAACCTACTGCAAATATAACAATTTGGGTCAAATTATTCAGGCCATTAGAGGGAATGGCAAAGCCCAAATTGTTACATTTGCAGTAGGTTACTGTATGTAACAGCAAACACTTGTTGTATAATTCAATGACCGTCGGGGTATTAGCCCGGGAAGTAGTTGTTTCAATGAGTGTTTGATATAGTCTTTGTAAGACTAACTTGTTGTAGATTGCGAAAAGAATCGCACTTTTAATGTTTGAATATATGACGTTTTGTTGGCAATACCCCACAGCGTTGCCGCTTCACCACTCGTAATAAATCCAGGCGAAAACTCCGAGTCCGAGGAAAAGTGAATTTGTTAGAACATTTCAATGCACGTTCAAATTCTTATGTTATTTGGTGTGGATCCTTGCTGCGTCACTACAGCTTAACCATAATTTACTACTTTTTAACCATTCACAACTCAGCGTTAGGAATCTAGCACCTAACGTTTTCGGGCGGGTTTTTAGGTTATGTTGAATGTTTACATGTACTCTTGGCAACAATGCGGGGACTTTAAACCCATTATCATCTTGCCTGGATTCTTGGATATACTATACAATTATATATGTGAAGCCCCGAGAGATTAAAATTAAACTACATACATATTTAATTTTTTCAATGTTCTGTTGGTTCATTTAGTTTGGTGAGAGAATAATTTGACCTCACTGTTGCATTTTACATACAAATTATGCATAGAATAGTAGATCTGTCGTGTAACTCAAATATTCATTGTATATTTCAATATCTGTCGGGGTATTAGCTCGAGCAGTAGTTGTTCCAATGAATATTTGGAGAAGTCTCAACGAGACTAAATTTGCAGAAAGTCGATATTAATTTTAATTCATTTTTAATATTTTGTACATATTTAATTGTATTTAATGTTTACTCAATATTTTTTTTTTACTTTTTTTATCATTTATTGTACAATCAAATCACACAAATAGGCATATAGCTAAGTTTGTTGACTGACCAACAAAATATTTGTTTGTAGAAATTAAAAGAACTATGCTTAATGCCAGCACTGAACGCTGGGTTTATTAATTTTATATTGTTTGAAAATTCACAGACAAGTTGGAACTTTTGCTACTTTTTGTCAACCATTTAACTCGGAATATAAATAAATATTCAATTGTATGAAAACAATACTCATTTTCTAAAAAAAAGTATGGGTGGAAAAAATAAACGTTTGATGTGATAAGTAAGAAAATGTAATTAGGAAAAATAAATAGCGGGCGAGGGAAGCAGCAAGGCAAAAAAATAAAAACGGTGAAATACCTTAAAGGGTGACATTCGTAATAAGGCAAAAAGTCATTTACATTTTAATTTCACTTTTCTCCAGGCGGTACGAGCGAAACTGGCTGGGGAGCGTTTGCCAGCGTTTTCATAAAAATAAACGACAACTGTTTTAATTTAAATTACTCTTTATTTTAATTCCCGTTCTGTTTGGTTAATTTTTGCATAAATTAACTCTCCCGAAATTTATGCATGACGTCGTCTTTTAAAAGAAATCCGCCCCTATACAACTTAATTCGCTAATATATGCAAAAAAATACCCAATACTAATATTTAAATCATCGACATAAGAAATAATATACGGTATGTTCGTTTGTCTGCATTAAGTTGAACTTAGTTCAAATTTGTGACGTCATTGGATTATGAAGTTTACGTGAGTGCACATGAATTGAACTGAAACTTAAGGTTACTCAGCTTTATTTTACGATATTTTTATATTTGTACAAGAATATTCTCTGTCTATATTAGAAGAATTCCTTGGCTATAACAAATATAATCAGTCGGTTGTCTTAAGCGCAGATACATGATCAGGACGAACATACAAAAGCAGCTCACGGAAAAAAATAACTTATCATGTCCTAATCAAAATCCAGGCCGACCGAACCGGCAAGAAAACATGTTATTTATGGATATAGATCAAAGTTCTTTATGTGTACGTGCATGCGAGCATATAGATTCCTACGTGAGTGTGTGTGTGTGTGTGTGTGTGTGTCAGTCTTATGTATTTTTCCCTCGGAAAAGACGAAACTGAATGCGGAGAGCTGATATTGAAAAGTTTCTTTTGCCGTAACGTAATCCCATGCTGGCACTAAAGTAGATCAACAAGGCGAAAAGTCACACGAAAATTAAATCAAGTAGGTAAAAATACAATAAGTCGCGTATATTACAAACGAGTCGATATTACATTTTGGCGGCTTCTCGCATACCTGTTTTGCATGTTATTGCCTAAAAATGAAAATCCAAGAAATGTCTCGTTAATCCTTTAGTAACCAGGAAATGATCGAATTTTTGAAATTCAAAATTTTTAAACATTTTACATAAAACAAGTCGTGAATACATAGAATAAGTTTTTACGCTTTATTTATTTGTACGGAAATCTCCATTTTACATTAAATATATATATAATAATAAATGTGTGTAAATTAAACATATAACAAATAATACAATGCACATGATAGTTATAAAATTCAAGTTACAATTAGCTAATAAATACAATTAAAAAACAACTACAAGATCAATGAGCGAAAGGTGGCGCTTAAACATATTGTAAGAATTACAAAATATTAAAAAGTTTGGAAATGTATTTAGTATATTACAATATATCATTATGCGACAAACAGGATTTATGAGTGAACTTGATTCTTAATATCAGCTGAAATTTAAATCGTTCTTCAAATGAGATATTTTCATCGAAATAGAGAGAGTGCTAGACATTTTGCAGATTTGTCTTTTCTCTGTTGTAAAACACCACCTGGAATAGGTATATTTATAGGTTTAAAATACCGTGCGATCGTTTAAACTATGATTTAGAGTACGAGGCATTTTTTTGTGCGCGATTGCCCAGAATGCTAATTGAATAACGGAATTAATTTGAGGTTATGGTAAACAATGTGTTAACAGTCAGTGGTGCCAATTTAATTTAAAATTTAAAGCCTATTCTAAATTACGTTTTAAATGATCTTATGGTATATGCAGATTTCGGTATACAATATGTGAAATTTGTAATCAGTGCTGCCAGACCTCCCGTTTTACCTGTATATACCGTTTTTTACTTGTTTCTTATTATCGTTTACTTATTAAAAATAATTATTAGTTACTTCTTTTTCTAAAGCTAGGATTCAAGTAGTTGAATATTCAAATATTCAAATATTCAAATATTCAAATATTCAAATATTCAAATATTCAAATATTCAAATATTCAAATATTCAAATATTCAAATATTCAAATATTCAAATATTCAAATATTCAAATATTCAAATATTCAAATATTCAAATATTCAAATATTCAAATATTCAAATATTCAAATATTCAAATATTCAAATATTCAAATATTCAAATATTCAAATATTCAAATATTCAAATATTCAAATATTCAAATATTCAAATATTCAAATATTCAAATATTCAAATATTCAAATATTCAAATATTCAAATATTCAAATATATATACCTGTATTTCAATCATAAAACTATGCACACGTTTTAATATTCAAATTATTTGAATATTTAAATATGTTTTTAAACTAAAATTTAAATATTCGAATAATTCTAATATTTGAATGTTTTTGAATGAATAATTAAATATTTAAATTTGACAAAGTCCCTTTAGTGGTATATTTAAAAACTTCACTTGAAATCAGTATACGCGTGGCGCATGAAGTAAAATTTCGAGTTTAGAAAAGCCTGAAAATTTGGTTTGGTCGCGTAGCGCGTAGCGCTACGCGACCAAACCAAATTTTCAGGCTTTTCTAAACTAGAAATTTTACTCTATGCTTAATCTGGAAGTGGAAAACACTCGTTTGGAGCTTTAATTGCAACTTTTTTTCAAAGAAAAACGAATATGCAAAGATTTACAGAATATACGCTGTAATTGGGATATGTATACCTAAAAAAAAACTCCCTATATATAAATACTCATTTATCAAATTTACTAGTTTTCCAGAAATAAAAAATTTAAGTAATTTAAATTATAATTATTTTAAAGTAATATTATATTATTTTTTATAAAATGAGAATAATATTTTAAACTTTAGAATAAATCAGTGTTTTGTACGCGTGGCGCATGAAGTAAAATTTCGAGTTGAGAAAAGCCAGAATTTGGATTTGGACGCTACGCGTCCAAATCCAAATTCTTCGGGCTTTTCTCAACTCGAAATTTTACTTCATGCTTAGTCTGGGAGTGGAAGACACTGGTTCGAGAATTGTCAATAGCTTATTTTGTGTTTTTTTGTTTTATGCAAAAAAATGTGATATTAAGAAGAGTCGTGAAATGGTAAATATTAAGACAAACTATGAAATTTGTTAACAATGAAAAAACAAAGAATGGTTTTTCATCTGCTGTCTCGATGAACTTATCTCTGTGTCGATAAATGTGAAAAATGGCATATCAAATGTCAAAATTATTGAAAACGTCAAAATTGTAAAAAATTTCGAAATGTGATGAAATGCCAACAATCCCTAACCAATGCGACAATTGCTAAGAAAGCGCGTAGCGCTACGCGACCAAACCAAATTTTCAGGCTTTTCTAAACTAGAAATTTTACTCTATGCTTAATCTGGAAGTGGAAAACACTCGTTTGTAGCTTTAATTGCAACTTTTTTTCAAAGAAAAACGAATATGCAAAGATTTACAGAATATACGCTGTAATTGGGATATGTATACCTAAAAAAAACTCCCTATATATAAATACTCATTTATCAAATTTACTAGTTTTCCAGAAATACTTATAAAAATCCAATAAAGCAGAATCAAGATATAATTGAAGAAATGTTATCATACTAGAAACAGAAATAATAGTTATATTTCTTCAGCTCAATTTCGATAAACTATCATTTTTAAAAGCATCATTTAAATGCACGTTTAGTGTTTTTCATTATTTTGAAATCTAAAGAACTATTGATTTAGGTAACATCGAAATAGTAAAACACAGTTATCTTAAAAAATGTATACACTCATTTAATAATTAAAATGTATATACAAAGAGTTTTATGTAACACCGAACATTTTCATAACAAGAATTTTTCTTTTAAGTATACATATGCATACGTTATACATTTGCCGACGCTCGGTTTATTAAGAGAATTCAATTTAAAGCTTTTAACAAGTATTTTCCACTCCCAGGCTAAACATGAAGTAAAATTTCGAGTTTAGAAAAGCCTGAAAATTTGGTTTGGTCGCGTAGCGCGAAGCGCTACGCGGCCAAACCAAATTTTCAGGCTTTTCTAAACTCGAAATTTTACTTCATGCGCCACCGGTACAAAAAAACTGATTCAATGTAAAGTTTAACAGTGTGTTATAAGCTTCTTAATATGTCAGTGTTCTGTACCGGTGGCGCATGAAGTAAAATTTCGAGTTTAGAAAAGCCTGAAAATTTGGTTTGGCCGCTTCGCGCTTCGCGCTACGCGACCAAACCAAATTTTCAGGCTTTTCTAAACTCGAAATTTTACTTCATGCTTAGCCTGGGAGTGGAAAACATTCGTTTACAAATTTAATTGAATTCTCTTAATAAACCGAGCGTCGGAAAATAAACAACCAAATGCATATGTACACTTAAAAGAAATATTCTCGTTATGAAAATGTTCGGTAAACACCTTTTTTACATATAGACATACAGAAATTTGTTCTAGGGCTTGTAAAACACAACAAAGTATAGTTTGTTAATAAAAGTGTAGTCAAAAGTGTTTCCTCTAGAAAATAGAGCCTCTTAACGAATTTTTAAAAGGTACCTGAATATAGGCAACCCTGATTGCATTTTCAATTATTTTGCACAGGTCACCCGGAATTTAAAGAAAAAGCGATCTAGACATGCATTCAAATTACGCCAATTTTGGCACAATTCAATATTTATGTGATATTTTTTGACTTTTATTGCATTCATTTTTGCTGTGGTGAAAAGGAAGGTATATAGTAAATTAAGTTGCCTACATTTAGACGCTTCTTTAAAAATCTTTGAGAATCTATATCCCTGAAAAGAAACACTTTTAACTATACATTTATCAGAGCTGGGCAGGATTCGAATCATTCAGGATTCGAATCCTGGATTCAAATCCTTTTAAAGGATTCAAAAGAGACATTCGAATATATTTCAATACCCTTTTTAGCACGATAGCGCAAAAACTAGTCGATGAACTTAATCCAACCTCTACTGATGCCGTGCGGTTAATGTGTAATAATACAAAATATACTGTGAATGCATACTTTCATTTTCATAATGTGAGTGAAATTGAAGTTCGTGATGCAATTAAATGTCTAAAAAATTCACCATCGCGAGATATATATGGTATGACCTCGGGAATACTAAAAACAATAAATAATGTAATTATCACACCTCTAACGAAGTTAATAAATTTATGTATTGATACAGGAACGGTTCCACGCACTTTGAAGGAGGCCTGCATCATACCAATACACAAAAAAGGGAACAAATCTGAGGTTAACAAATACCGCCCGATTTCATTATTACCTATTATCTCAAAAGTGCTGGAAAAAATCCTGCTGAGTCAGATGGTAGCCTACGTTGAAAGGAATGACTTATTAAACAACTCACAGTACGGTTTTCGAAGGGGAATGTCGACAAAAGATGCAGTCAGCGCTTTTGTAGAAGAAGTTCTAGAAAGTTTTAATCAGAACATGTACACTACCGCATCATTTTCAGATCTTAGTAAAGCCTTTGACTATGTCTCGCACGACATTCTACTGCGAAAATTGTACTACTACAGCTTCCATCCCAAAAGTTGTCGTATGATTAACTCGTACCTCAGCCACAGGTCACAGAGAGTAATGGTTGGTCAAAAAGTATCATCACCAGTGAATACACTAAACGGGGTACCCCAGGGATCAATTCTGGGCCCATTTCTCTTCTTACTCTATATCAACGACCTACCCGAGTTCATCAGTACGGCGACTAAAATAATATTATACGCAGATGATACAACCTTCATGAATAGAGCGAGTGACTTGGCCTATGCATCTAACAAGACTAACATTTGCAATAATATTATTTCTGACTGGGTTCTATCCAATAAGCTCACATTAAATTCCAATAAAACTATTGATTGTTTGGTGTTGTAGGCGTTCACTTTGTGGTACATCTTGAATACACTTGTAAATAAAACACTTTTTACTTTGTTTAACCACTGGATCTTACATTTAATTGTGTCACACAATTAAATGTAAGATCCAGTGGTTAAACAAAGTAAAAAGTGTTTTATTTACAAAACTATTGATGTTACGTTTTCACTAAAACCTAACATAGAATTAAACTCAACTAAATTCTTAGGGGTTGAGCTGGATAGTAAACTAAATTGGCATGCTCACGGGAATATGACAGCTAAGAAATTATGCAAATCAATCTATTTATTAAGGCGCTTACATACATCTCAAAGCTGCGTACTTCGCACACTTTCATAGTCATGTGTCATATGGAATACTGACGTGGGGACACTCAACCATCATGAATAGATTGTTTGGACTTCAGCGACGTGTACTAAGAGCAGTTCTTGGTCTCGGATTTAGAGATGACTGTAAGCATGCTTTTATCGATGAACATATTCTTACCCTGCCCTGTATTTACATAATTGAATGTATAATGCACGTAAAAAAGAATCTAGCGTCTTACAGCACTCATTCTTAGATTCATGGACATAAAACCCGACACAGGCATGACACTTGTTTAAAATCAATGCGGTTAACTAAATGTCACAATGGCGTAAACTATTATGGACCACAACTATACAATGCAATTCCTGATGCAATAAAGTCGTTGTGCGCACTTGAGTTTAAACATAAAATTAAATCATATCTACAGATGAAAGCCTTCTATAGTGTTCATGAGTGCCTAACATATGAGTTTCAGCACCTTTGAAACATATAGTCACATATTGATTTTAATGTGTTTGTACTTGTATATACTTTATATATTTTATATTTTTAATATTTTAATATTATTATTATTCTGACGATTTTAATATGTTTGTACTTGCATAAATTTTATTTTTTAATATCTTTATTATTATTTATTCAAACTGTGATCACATTTTGTTTTAATCACTAATTGATATCTCTTGATATTACTGTATGTTTAATCACTACTAATTATACTCACTGACTTATGTACACCGATGTAATACATGAATAAACTTTACTTACTACTTACTTACTTACTTACTTATTTTAGTTCAACCG
Source organism: Philonthus cognatus (assembly GCA_932526585.2). Lineage (NCBI taxonomy): Eukaryota > Metazoa > Arthropoda > Insecta > Coleoptera > Staphylinidae > Philonthus > Philonthus cognatus. The sequence continues at coordinate 45,919,545 of OW052247.1, read as the reverse complement.
GATGCGTGATCCGGATTCCTTATTTTCTTAAGAGGATTCGTATTCTAATCCAAATGTGGGTGATTCGAATCATAAAAGGATTCGAATATTTATAATAGGATTCGAATACTTACAAAACGTTTTGAATCGTCAAAAATAATTCGAAGGATTAACTTGGAAAATGTCTTTTGTGTGTTTTTATATTTCTTGTTAAATCACTGTTTTATACGCGTGGCGCATAAAATAAAATTTCGAGTTTAGAAAAGTCTAGAAAAAATGTCTCGGGTTGCTGCGCGACCCTCGAAAAATTTTCACGGGGCTTTTCTAAACTCGGAATTTTACTTCATGCTTAGTCTATCAGTGGAAACGCTCGTTCGAAACTTCAAACTGATTGCTTTGATAAGAACATTAAATGACTGAAAATGTTTTTAAAGATAATAATCTAGTATTCAAAATTTTGTTTTATATTATTTGATTTGGTCAATTTGAATATAATGTTTTGACTTTTCTCCAACATTCTTGGTTTTAATGATATTCAGTGAATTTTTTATTTACGTAATTTCCAGGCATTCGTCAATTTTATAATAGAGTTCAATTTGAAGTTTTGAACGGGTGATTCCACTCCCAGGCTAAGCATGAAGTAAAATTTCGAGTTTAGAAAAGCCCCGTGAAAATTTGTCGAGGGTCGCGCAGCGACCCGAGACAAATTTTCGGGCTTTTCTAAACTCGAAATTTTACTTCATGCGCCACGCGTACAAAACACTGATTTGAAGTGAAGTTCACAAATACATCTTTAATCAGAGTAACAGGAAATCTAATATTTAGTCTGTTATCAACGATGTTCAGTGTTAATAATAAATAATTACGATATTTATATATTAATGGTTGCAAAAATATAATAAAATCAAATTTATTCTTAAAGGATTTGTATTCGTGATTCGAAGTAACAGGATTCGAATCTTTGATTCGAATCATATTTATTTCTTACGAATCCTTTATTCGAGTATTCGTGATTCGAATTATATTAGGTGATTCGGATTCGTGATTCGAATCATTCTACCAGGATTCGTCCCAGCTCTGACATTTATTAACAAAAGGTGTTTACTTCGTTGTGTTGCAATCCCCAGAAATGCTTGTTTTCATATAAATATGGTACTTTAAGCCCTAGAAGCTTGTCCCTGCAATTCATTAACACACTGTATATAATTATCCGTATTCCGTAAGCAAAACGTTAAATTTGACGGCCTGTTATCATACAAGGTTACGTCAAATGTCGATTTAAGATAAATTTCGAAAAATAAAAAGAAAACGTAATACAAGTATTAAATTTATATGTGCCTTTAGAAAAGAATGTGAACGTTTTAACTAAACTGAATAATGTCTAATAAAATCAGGAAACATGATTGAAATGAAAATGCTTCAAAAGATCACTCGTAAAATTAAAAGAAAAGAAATTTACACCTCATTCTATAACTCTCTCCTACTAATTAGCCATATATTTCTTTTTTTTTAGTTTCAAGAGTGGTCTATTCAGTTTAACGCCTGTCAAGCACTGCAGTAAAGTGTTAATATTTAATTACGTAAAGCGGGAAAACGGAACGCAATGAACTTTATTTAACCTTTTATGTCCACGGTTGGAAAATTAAAGCGTGCTGCCGGGATTCCTTCACAAAGGTCATTCGCTAGTGACTTTACAATCAAAATTAAATAGATCGCCGGTCGGCTTTTTATATTATTCAAAAGATTTCCACTCTCCCGACTTTAAATTACACGATAAAACGTAAATAGAAAACGAAAAAAATATCGCAGTGCACGGTTTGCGGCGCTGACAAAAAAATCAATTCTGTTTCATTCATATTTTACGACTGCCGAAATGGAATCATGTCGGTTTCAGTCGAACATATTAAATTAAAATCAATTTATGGGCTTTAATGGATTTTGTTAACTTAAATAATTTTTAAATAAAATACGTGTTACAAATGTAGAAAACGAGATCAATTTATGCACCTACTTGGTAATTAAAAATGTATACAGTTTAGTTAGTTATTTTTGTAATTCCTTTGAGAATGGTCATCATTGACCGAAACACGTGCCAGGAAACTGAATACAACAACATGAAACGAAACAAGTGTTTTAATTTGAAATTACCTAATATTATAATTTCGTTTCATCTAGAGTGCAGTGAACAAAGTATTTACCGTATTATACAGTCTTTTTAAAAGGAGTCACCCTGAATAACTCTGGATCTGATGTAGTATTAAGCAAAAACACATCAATTTTGATTTCAAGGGGGAACTTGAAAAACACTGATTTTTTAATTTTAACTTTTACTCTCTCACTCCCAGCCACCCTAACTTTATAATTTTAAATAGTTTCCCCCATCATATGATACCTCATTTCAAAGGAAATAAAAAATACTATCCAGCAAACAAAAAATAATTTAAATCAGTTCACTTGTTTCAATAAGAGACAATCTTCATTTAAAAATGAGCCAGTCTGAGGTAGACACGATTTGGAATAAAAACACGTTAATTTTATTTTCAAGGGGGAACTTGAAAAACACTGGTTTTTTAATTTTAACTTTTAACCCCTCACCCTCAGCCACCCCAATTTTATAATTTTAAATGAAACCCCCCATCGTGTGATACCTCAATTTGAAGGACGTAAAAATACTATTAAGTTAGCAGAAAATAATTAAATCAAGCTTGTTTCAAGTACAGAAGGTTAAAATTAATACTACATCTCCAAGTGAAACAAGTAGACTGATTTCAATTATTTCTTGTTTGTTGGATAGTAATTTGTGTGCCCTTTAAAATGAGGTACCACACGATGGGGGTGTCTTTTAAAATGACCAATTTTGGCTAGGAGTCAGTTGTTGAAAGGTAAAATAAAGAAAAAAAAAACAGTGTTATTTAAGTTCCCTCTTGAAAACAAAATTGACGTGTTTTTTCTTAAAACCTTATGTACGTTAGATCTAGAGTTATTCAGGGTGGTTCCTTTTGAAATAAATACCCTGTTTATGTTTTTTTTTTTATTCGGGGTAGTTCCTTTTGAAATAGAAACCCTGTTTATGTTTTTCAACAAAGGTTTGCACTCTTTTTTAAGCAAAAAGAGATATTTCGAGTTTAGAAAAGCTTGAGAATTATCGAATTTCGCAATAAGTCATGTTTTAGAACATTTTACATGAATATTTAAAATTTCGATTTTCAAAATGTTGACGCGTTTCGTGAATTGGCAAGATTTTTATCGATTTTTATAAAATTTGATGATTTCAACTTTTAATGACAAAATCCATTGTTTGTTTTTACATTGCTAACAAATTTCTTTAATCTTTATCTTTAATCTTTAATCTTTATTAAAACGGAAGGCCAATACAAATTACATTAATACAAAAAAAAAATAGAACAAAAAACAAATAAAGAAAAAAGGCAATAACACGCACTATAAAACAAATAGTGTAAAAAAACTTGGTAGATGACAGTTTCACATATCAAGTTTAAACATAACAATAAAACAACAGACATTTACAATGATGTTAACGAGCGCCGTAGGGTGTTGTACGAGTCCGAAAAGAAGTCAATATTGACTTCATTGGCGTTCCTTAATATGCGTGCTGACGCGGAGTGCAGAGCGTAATCCGTCCTTCTAAATGGTACGTTAAAAGTCGGTATTTTCCGTAAAGGTCTAGACGGAACATGCATTTCTATCCAATTTAGAATGTCCGGACAATCGATTAGACCATTTACAATTTTGTAAACAAGAGTTACATCATAGTTAAATCGACGTTGCTCTAAACTTTGGATCCCAAAACGGTTGCAGAGTTCTTTGGTGCTCCCGATAATGTTAAATTTATAGCCTAAAAAGCGAACAAACTTCCTTTGGATGCATTCGAGTCTGTCTTTGTCCACCGCCGTATATGGAGACCAAACACAAGAACCATATTCCAGATGGGAACGCACTAAAGAGTAGTATAGTATGAGTACCGTCTTCGAATCGGAGAACTCTCTGGAGTTCCGTTTCACGAATCCCAGAAGCTTATAAGCTTTGGCGATAATGTTGGATACGTGTTCGTTGAAAGAGAGCACGGAATCGAAGACCACACCCAGATCCCTGATTGATGTTACGCGTTCCAAAGGTACGTCCATCAATTGGTATCCATACACAACGGAAGACTGACGTCGAGAAAAAGTTATTACTTTGCATTTGTTCAAGTTAAGTTGAAGCTTATTAGACCGACACCACGTTTGAAATGATAACAAGTCATTCTGCAACCGAACGGCATCATCGTAAGTACGAACTCGCATGAAAATTTTCATGTCGTCGGCGTATAGGAGACATTGGGCATTTACGAAACATTCAATAACATCATCCACAAACACATTAAAAAGTAGTGGTCCCAAATGAGACCCTTGGGGAACACCGGAGGTGACAGAAATATTACGCGATACACATTGGCCAATCCGAACCATCTGAGATCTACCAGTGATATACGATTTGATCCACTGGAGAACGAGACCTCCAATGCCGAGATTACGCAATTTTTTGATTAAAATACAATGATCAACACTGTCAAACGCCTTCGAGAAATCGGTATAGACGGAGTCGACTTGTAAACGATCGACGAAGGCGCTGACTATGTAAGATTCGTAGATCAGAAGATTAGTTACGGTAGTTTTTCCCGTACGGAATCCATGCTGTTTTAAAGATATCAATGGTTGGAGTATTTCAGTCAGGTAACTGGTTACTAGTCTTTCAAACAGTTTAGGGATCGCTGACAAAATAGATATCGGTCTGTAATTTTCAAATAGTTTCACATTCCCTGATTTATGAATGGGAGTGATGAATGCACCCTTCCAAATTGAGGGAAATATTCCCTCAGTAAGAGATTTGTTGAAAAGGATCCACAGAGGCCTACTGAGTGAAAATGCACAGTTCTTTAAAAATGAGGCAGGTAAACCGTCGGGTCCAGAGTTATGGGTTGCATTAATTGAGATGAGTTCGTTTAAAACATCAGTGATTATTATTTTCTGGAAAACACACTCATTAATATGATTGTAGGAAATAGTATTAGAATTGCACTTTGAGCCGTGGGTGTGGGGATTGTACACCGATCCGTAAAACGTAGCAAAATTATTTACTATGCCATCAGGAGTGTCAATTAAATTATCACCAATAGTGAAAGTTGATGGAATATTATTAGATGTTCGTTTCGAGTTAACGTAATTCCAAAAAGTTTTGGGATTGTGTTTGATGTTATCTTCAATTTCCTGGATGTAATTGGTGTGGCAGATCCGAGCAGAGTCTTTGCATTGCTGCCTAACAAAACTAAATTTACGATAATCATCGTCCAGACCTGAGGCTGTGTAAACATTGTGTAGTTTCTTCTTCTGGATAACCAATTTAGTCAGCTCCGGAGTAAACCATTTAGGAAACCGAGATGGTTTAAACTTGGATGCGTGGATAATAGGAACAAAGTTATCAATTATTTCATAAATAGTGGAGTAGAAGTTCTGACAAGCCAAATCAATGTTGCAGCCGTTCAGAATGGAATCCCAACTGATGTTCAGTACCGCGTTCTTTATGGCAACAAAATCGGCACGTTTAAAATTATATCGTAAGGAGTTGTCGTCCCATTGAGTACTACAAGAATCTGCGTTTATCGCGAATGAAGGAAATAGTTCCAAGACTGGATGGTGTAGGTCGCAAGGGATAATGGGGAATTGTGATTCATTTAAATGGGCGTACGAGGAGTGTGTAGAAGGTATAAAAATCAGATCTAAAGTGACATTATTATAGTTAAGTATGTTATTGACTTGGTGTGAGTTTATCGAACCGAATGTGTTTGCTAGTAGAACAGATTTTGGACATTTAGAATCCGTACACACACCATATTCATCATTTTGCCAAGAGGTGTGCGGTAAGTTATAATCATCAAACATAAAGAGATCATTAAGATCACCGAGAGACTCAACTATTTCGCAATGGCTTTGGTATACTGAGTAGGCCGAGTTAGGGGGTATGTAGACAGCGCCGAATATAATATTGGTATTACTAATTTGCACACGGACGTAGAGCTCTTCGTAAGTCAGACTGTTTCTATAAACTTCAGTAGAGGGGTACTTAGTGGAAACCGCAATTAGTACACCCCCGCCACGCGATTTCCCTGTTAAAATAGAATCGCGATCAGCTCGGAAAATCTTAAAATCGTTAAAACCAAGTTCAAAGTTGGATATGGAACTTGTGAGCCAAGTTTCGGTAAAAATAAATATGCAGTGAGTAACCAATGGAGCATTAGTGTTTAATCCAAAGAGTTTCGAGCGTAGGCCTCGAACATTCTGATAGTAGACGCTAAACTCAGAGTTAGTATCAGAGTTAGTAGATGGAGAAATAGTATGTATTTCGGAGTCACGCGTTCATAGTTTTTCTTAATATTTACCATTTCACGACTTTTCTTAATATCGCATTTTTTGTATAAAACAGAAAAACACAAAATAAGCTATTGACAATTGTCGAACGAGGGTCTTCCACTCCCAGACTTAGCATGAAGGAAAATTTCGAGTTGAGAAAAGCCCAAAGAATTTGGATTTGGACTACTAGCGTAGCGTCCAAATCCAAATTCTGGCTTTTCTCAACTCGAAATTTTACTTCATGCGCCACGCGTACAAAAACACTGATTTATTCTAAAGTTTAAAATATTATTCTTATTTCATAAAAACGAATATAATATGCGCATCAATTAAAACTAAAATGATTAAAATTTTTAAACACTTTTTCTTAGCAATTGTCGCATTGTTTAGGGATTGTTGGCATTTCATCACTTTTCGAAATTTTTTACAATTTTGACGTTTTCAATAATTTTTACATTTGATATGCCAATTTTCACATTTATCGACACAGACATAAGTTCATCGAGACAGCAGATGAAAATCCATTCTTTGTTTTTTCATTGTTAACAAATTTCATAGTTTTTCTTAATATTTACCATTTCACGACTCTTCTTAATATCACATTTTTTGCATAAAACAGAAAAACACAAAATAAGCTATTGTCAATTGTCGACCGAGTGTCTTCCACTCCCAGACTAAGCATGAAGTAAAATTTCGAGTTAAGAAAAGCCTGAAGAATTTGGATTTGGACGCGTAGCGGCCAAATCCAAATTCTGGCTTTTCTCAACTCGAAATTTTACTTCATGCGCCACGCGTACAAAAACACTGATTTATTCTAAAGTTTAAAATATTATTCTCGTTTTATAAAAAATAATATAATATTACTTTAAAATAATTAAAATTTAAATTATTTAAATTTTTTAACACTTATTCTTCACAATTGTCGCATTTTTTCAGGATTATTGGCATTTGTCGCTTTAATTTTTTAACAATTTTGACATTTTTAATGACTTTGACATTTGATATGCTATTTTTAACATTTAATGACTCAGACAAAAGTTCATCTAGACAGCAGATAAAAATCCATTCTTTGTTTTTTCATTGTTAACAAATTTCATAGTTCTTCTTAATATTTACCATTTGACGACTCTTCTTAATATCACATTTTTTTGCATAAAACATAAAAACACAAAATACGCTATTGACAATTGTCGAACGAGTGTCTTCCACTCCCAGACTAAGCATGAAGTAAAATTTCGAGTTGTGAAAAGCCCGAAGAATTTGGATTTGGACGCGTAGCGTCCAAATCTAAATTCTGGCTTTTCTCAACTCGAAATTTTACTTCATGCGCCACGCGTACAAAAACACTGTTTTATTCTAAAGTTTAAAATATTATTCTCATTTTATAAAAAATAATATAATATTACTTTAAAATAATTAAAATTTAAATTATTTAAATTTTTTAACACTTTTTCTTAACAATTGTTGCATTTTTTCAGGATTATTGGCATTTATCGCTTTAATTTTTTAACGATTTTGACATTTTTAATGACTTTGACATATGACATTTACTGACTCAGACAAAAGTTCATCGAGACAGCAGATAAAAAATCATTCAACCACAAGTTTAGATTTTTAGAAAAGACCTAAGAACATTTTATAAATAAGAAACCTTATATAAAAAACTGATACCTTTTAGAAACACATTCGGTTGTTTCTAAAAGATATCAGTTTTCTAAAGTCGAAATATTTGCTTTATGTTTAAACTTAAAATAGGAAAAAAACTGATACCTTTTAGAAACAACCACAAGTTAAGATTTTTTGAAAAGACCTAAGAACATTTTATAAATAAAAAACCTCATATAAAAAACTGATACCTTTTAGAAACACTTTCGGTTGTTTCTAAAAGATATCAGTTTTCTAAAGTCGAAATATTTGCTTTATGTTTAAACTTAAAATAGGAAAAGAAACTGAAACCTGACACCTGAGGTTTTCAAAAACAAAAAAACTGGAAACTGGAAACAACCACAAGTTTAGATTTAAAAAAAATAACTAAGAACATTTCATAAATGTCCTTAATAATTTTTTTAAATCTAAACTTGTGGTTGTTTCCAGTTTTTTTTTGCCTATTTTGAGTTTAAACTTGAGTTAAATATTTCGACTTTAGAAAACTGATATCTTTTAGAAGCAACCGAAAGTATTTCTAAAAGGTATCAGTTTTTTATATGAGGTTTCTTATTTATAAAATGTTCTTAGGTCTTTTCTAAAAATCTAAACGTGTGATTGTTTCTAAAAGGTATCAGTTTTTTTTCCTATTTTAAGTTTAAACATAATGCAAATATTTCGACTTTAAAAAAGTATAAAATATTTACTACATGTGCCAGTCATTGAAAGTTTAAAATGTTAACAGGTAGATCTCAAAATAATAACCAAGAACATTTTATAAATAATAAATTATCAAAAATAATTGCAAAATCTTGATTATCCAAAACGTTATCATTTGGCAAAAAAAAACATTTTTAATTCTTACAAAAAAAATATATCAACAAGGAAATAATTCGCTAAGACTTCTGAATTAACATTTTAATTAATAGCCCTATCCGATACTTTACTCAGATAAGTGAAAATTTTTAATAACTAACAACTAATTAAAAGCCTTCCTTTGTTTCTCGCGCCATTAATTAGCGAAATAAGGATCTGAGGAGGGGTCTGTCTGATGTAAAGGGTCATTCAAAGAATCAGACGGATATAAGCTACTTATTAATTAATTAAAATTACATAAAAAATGCGTTTAGCATATTTACAGAAAGTTAAGAAATTATTTCAAATTGTAAATAAATAATATATGGAGAAGCAATTACATTTTCTAACCTTATAACTTATTTTAAATAGGAATTATGTTTCGAATACATGGTTATATTACAGGTGGAAAAATGGATAACATTTTTTAATAATAATAATATCCTTATTTATCCAACACGATAACCCAATTACTAAACAAAAACTTGAATACAAAAGGAAGAAAAATACATGTAAATAAATGAAAAAGTACATGTATGAATTAATCAGTTTAAGCACACAATAGGAAGACATATAAGAAATAGAAATACGTACATTTTATCTTTCTATATAAGTTTTTCTCTATGTGTACAGAAAATATTACAAAAAATATATTTTAAAACTTTATGAGGGCCCTTGAAGTGCATACAACCTAATTTTAAAATAGTGTATTTCAAAGTTGAGATAAAATATTAGTAATGTAAGCAAGCATACGTTCATTCAATATCATGTATTAAAGTAAATAGGCAGGCAAAGTAACTAGGCAATACTACTATTATTTACCAATATCAATAACATCCGTTAAAAATGAAGTTATAATCCTTACCTTAGAGTCCTCGTGTAATAATCTGTCGAAAAATGTATCAATTTTCTGAGAATTTTAGATTCAACACTTAAGACTGCATGGGTCGTTTGATAAATCGGTGAAAAAGCAAGTAAAATACATTTTTAAAAAATCGTCATTCCTTCTCAAATAATGAATCAAGCAATTGCCAATTGTCAAACGAGTGTCTTCCACTCGAAGACTAAGCATGAAGTAAAATTTCGAGTTGAGAAAAGCCAGAAGAATTTGGATTTGGACGCGTAGCGTCCAAATCCAAATTCTGGCTTTTCTCAACTCGAAATTTTACTTCATGCGTCACGCGTACAAAATACTAGTTTATTCTAAAGTTTAAAATATTCTTCTCATTTCATAAAAAAATAATATAATATGCGCATCAATTAAAATTGAAATTGTTGAAATTTTTAAACACTTTTTTTAACAATTGTCACATTTTTTAAGGATCTTTGGCATTTTATCATTTTTTGAAATTTTTAACAATTTTAACAAATTTTAACTTATATTCCTTAGCTTAGGGTCCTAATATAATAAACTGTCGGAAAATGTTTCAATTTTCTGAGAAATTTAGATTCAACACTTAAGACTGCGTGAGTCGTTTGATAAATCGGTAAAAGGCAGGTAAAACACAGTTTTGAAAAATCGTCATTTCTTCTCAAATAATGTATCAAGCAATTGACAATTGTCGAACAAGTGTCTTCAACTCCCAGACTAAGCATGAAGTAAAATTTCGAGTTGAGAAATGCTAAAAGAATTTGTATTCCAAATCCAAATTCTGGCTTTTCTCAACTCGAAATTTTACTTCGTGCGCCACGCGTACAATAATACTGATTTATTCTAAAGTTTAAAATATTTTTCTCATTTCATAAAAAAATAATATAATATGCGCATCAATTAAAATTGATATTGTTAAAATTTTTAAATACTTTTTTTTTAACAATTGTCGCATTTTTTAAGGATTTTTGGTATTTTATTACTTTTCGAAATTTTTTACAATTTTAACAAATTTAAACTTATATTCCTTAGCTTAGGGTCGTCATATAATATTCTGTCAAAAATTTATCAAATTTTCTGAGACTTTTAGATTCAACCCTTTAGACTGCATGGGTCGGTTGATAAATTGATAAAAGGTAAGTAAAACACATTTTGGTAAAATCGTCATTTCTTCTCAAATAATGTATTATGTATATAATTAATAGACCAAAACTGATACGTACTTCCTGACTTTTTTTGTGAATATTATTTTTTCTGCCTAATCATAATCAATGAGTTCAATTTTAATCTACTAACGAGCGTTTTTAATCCTTGATTAGGCATGAAGCATAAAGTAAAATTTGGTTTGGTCGCTCCACTTCGCTACGCGACGAAACCAAATTTTTGGGCTTTTCTAAACTCGAAATATTACCTCATGCCTAATCAAGGACTGGAAACCCTCGTTAGTACTTCAAATTGAACGTTTGTAAAAAAAGCAATGAAGGCCTGAAATTTCATCATATCCATAGAAATATATAATACACTTAAAAGACATATTTTAGATGAACAGAATTTAGTCCTGCAAATAAGAGCAATATTTGCTTAATATCTACACAACATTTTATGAAGATACGTCAAAGGCTTTAGAAGTGTGATTAGTTGAAATTTGAATACTACAGAATTTGAATAAAATAACTGTCTTTTAGCATTCTTTTTGTATTATTGCCTATTTCAAAGAGCAATATTTACTAACTATCCACACAAAATTTTATGATGGAATCTTAATCGATTTCCAAATTACGATTTTTTTATAATAAGAATGTAACATTTCGATTCTTTGGCATTCAATTCGAAATGAGAAAATACCATATGTTACCTATTTGCTTAAGTAGCATCGTCAATAACTAGCAAACTAAACGTTTGTGTACAGCAATTGTTAGTCTACAATAGGGAGGGCTTTATTTTATAGAATACAAATATGAAGAATATGAATTTGTCTGCAGTACTCATTTATTCACAATTATTGAAGTTTTGAAAATTATACTAAATAAATGAAATATAAATGAATATGTTGGAAAATAACAACAAATTACAGCGATTTTTTTTGTGTTGTTACAAAATGTTTGCCCAAGTCAGATACGATAATAAAATGATTACATTATTATGTACTTAAAAGTGAATTAAATAACTATAAATAATGTGTAAATAAATATAATGCTCGTACATGTATAAAATCAATATTTCAAAGCTTAATTCTAAAGACAACACAACAAATTAAAAATGTGGGTAATAAGTATCGAGTGATTATTAAATAAAACAGATGATAAATAGTATATATACAACAAACACAGACACTTTCAAATATAAATAAATTCGAGTTATTATAAAATTAATTAAAATTGTGTATAAAAACAAACACAAACAATTTAAAAGTATAAATAAATGACAGTGCTTATAAAATAAACGAAATCAAGAGTTTCTAGACTATGTGGTTGAGGCACTTCCCTACCGCCTATTTTAATTCAGAGATGCGTAGTTATCTGCCAGGCACTCGTTATTGTTATAGAACGCGTTTTCACAGAAATACGATTTCATTCTAACTTTAAATTGATTATTATTCAGTGCTTTTATTGATTCAGGCAATTTGTTGTAGACTTTAGGTCCATAATAGTTGATGCCATTTTGCGATTTGGATAAGCGTAGCTGTTCAGTGCAAATACTTGATTGGGTTCTTGTATTGCACCCATGAATATCGCTATGTAGGCGATAAGAACTCCTATTTTGGTAGACATATACGATACACTATAGAATATATAGAGATAGCCATGTGAAAATACCCAGACGAGTGAGGTCCTCTCTGCAATCCTCTTGGTACCTCAAACCTGCTACCACTCTTACCGCTCTGCGCTGTAATCCAAACAGTCTTTGAGTTATGGCCGAGTGTCTCCATGCAATAATGCCATAACTTAAGTGTGATTGACATAAAGAGAAATAGGCGGTACACACTGCTGACTGTGGTATACAATTTTTCAATTGCCTCAAGAGATATATATGACGGCACACCTTGTTTGCTATTTCTTCCCCATGTGTTTGAAAGTTCAACTTTCTATCTAGGTGTATTCCTAGAAACTTGACGCTATTCTGGCCATCGTTATTGTTACCGTCTTTTTTAATGAAAATGTGAGATTTACCGTTTTATCACTATTACATGTTAACTTATTTACCGCGAACTATTTCGCTGTCTAATTTTTATTGATGATGTTCGTTTCTAAGCCCGCATTTATGTCAGAATTTTTATTTAGCAATGTTGTATCGTCTGCATATAAGAAATATTTTGAATTTGGATTGGAGGATGGTAAATCATTTATGTAGATTGAAAAAAGTATTGGTCCTAGGATGGATCCTTGTGGTACACAAAACTCTACGTTACTCTCATCTGATGAACGTTGATTTAATGTGACAATCTGCCTTCTATCTGACAGGTATGAGTTAATTAACCTACAGCTATCGGGATGGAAATTGTAAAAATACAGTTTTCGCAGAAGAGCGCACCGACAGACGCAATCGAAAGCCTTACTCAGGTCTAAGAAGGAGGCAGTAGTATGTACGCCCTCTTCAAAGCCATCGGTAATTTCCTCAGCAAGAGCAATGACCGCATCTGACGCCGATCTTCCTCTGCGAAAACCATACTGCTGTTCTGAGAGAAGATTTTCATATTCAAGAAAGTCTACAATTTGGCTAAGCAATACTTTTTCAAATACTTTAGATACTATAGGGAGGATAGAAACCGGCCTGTAATTATTGACATCATTTATATCTCCTTTTTGTAAATAGGCGTTATACGAGCTCTTTTTAAAGGTTGTGGAAAAATTGAGTCCTTAATACAAACATTTATTATTTTTGTTACTGGTATCACAATGACATCAACTATTTGTTTTAATAGTGCTGTTGATATTCCGTAAATGTCGCGACTTTTGGAATTCATCAATTTACTGTCAATGTCCCTTACTTCCACAAACATGGTTTCTTTAAAGACAAAATAATTACTGCTGTAATTGAGGTTACCACCAATCATTGCATCAACTGGATCTTCATTTACATTAATTTGCAAAACACTTAAAATCTAACGTTTGTAGGTCTATGTGATTCTTTCGCACAAAAGTCAAATAATTTGTTTTGCGGTATCAAATTCTAAATTTATTTACTACATATTCAATACCTGATAAATATAGATTCATCTGATACGGCATTTGTTACTAATCCTCGTTTAGTAACAAATCACCAATTAATAAATAATCCCATATATCACAATCCGTTGACAGCACTCACGCACTCATTGCACAAACGCACAAAACAAAACACACACACGCCTAAAAATTTCAAATCAATACGCGATAACTGAAAGAGTGTTTATTAATATTACATTACTAATCATTTTCATATCTGTCATGGGTGGATGCATCCCACATGTAAGGGTAAAAATTGATAATTCAGAGGTCCTCGTTTTTTCCGATAAAAATGCGCGGAATGAAAACGCAAATATTGATCAATGTTTGGGGGCAAATTCGGGAACGGGAAGGGCGAAAAAGTGGACAACGGTGTTTTTATGCGGGAGAGAAAAAAAAAATAATGCGTGCCAACTGGTGTGCGTATATGTATATGGGGGGATAATGGATGCGCCCCTAAAAAGTTGAACTCTGTTAATCATAATTTAATTGGGTGGTGGTTTGTCGAGGGATCGGCGGGAGTATGGTTTTGTTAATTGAGGTAAAACAAAGTTTATGAAAACTGGTTTTTGTTTGTGCTTTGATTATCGGAGTAATTTATTATTTAAGTAGTTGAAAAAAAATCAAGGAAGAAATTTAACAAATTGGTTTAAAATGTGATTTAAATTATTAATTAAATTAACTTTTTGTAACAAAATATTAATAAAAGTAATACATTTTGTTAAATTATTCACTGGTTCCTAGATCAATTAAATTTGGTCATATAGGTACTTACTTTATAATATTAGTTAAATTTTATGAAATCAAGTACAAAATTTCATTGCCATTCTGTACAATTAAACTTGCAACTTGCGTTTAGAGACAGAAATACCGGTATACCAGTTAATCGTAAAAATGCTGTATGTAGTATATAATTTATAGCATGGGTGTTTAACCCGTCGATTGCGAGCAACCCACAGTGTTTCTAGCAATGGGAAAAAATCAAAAAATGAACATTTATTTTAAGGATTTTCATATTACCACAGTAAAGTAGATAAGCCATTACTCCAAGAATTCCGTTTAACAGCTACCTCAGTTTCGCTAATTTCTAATTAATGTACTCTCAAACAAACCGAGGCAATGCTCAAGCGGGTACTTGTCTTTAATATCAGTTTTATTTTATCAATTGTTCTAAGCAGTATACTACAATTGTTACGAAGTGCTTTTAAATAATCTATGATGGATTCTGTAGCCCAAGATATTTAGTTTAAGATATTATTTAAAGTTTATCTTTTGGTGTACGATTTACTCGGCAAATAATTTTTAAACAAACTCCTGAATTTTGTAAAAAATGTATGCTATAACAAACTTTAAAGAGACTTAAAAAAACGTATCAAAATGTTTTGGGGTGTTATCATCCCCTTATTAGTACACTAATATACTTCAAAATTTTATAATGGTCATCTGACTCTGACTGCTCTTTTACAAGTTATGATTTTTTTTTGTAGAGAGAGGTAACGTCATAAAAAATTAATCTAGCAAATATGTGGTTAAATGCTCAGAAAAAATGACCATAAACAGTGTGTATTCGACCATACAAGTTCGCGTTTGAGTATTGCGGGTTGTAATGGTGAAATACGTAAAAGTATTAAATATTTGAAGTTATTTTTAAGTGAATTTACCAATGTTATTTAATACGTTATACGTTTATACGTTATAATAAGTTAATACTAATTTAAAAATATTAACAAACGCGCTTAAGGGGTTTTTATCGCTTATAAGTGTCCAAAACGTTAATATCAAATACAAAGCTCAATTAGTGAACAGGATTAATGAAAAAAATACAGGGAGTTTTTCTTTAAAGTATACGGATTGCAAATTCGGCTTACTTTCTTTAAATCTTTAGATATTCATTGTGTTTATAAATGAGTTCAATTTGGAGCTTTGAATGAGTGTTTTCCACTCCCAGACTAAGCATGAAGTAAAATTTCGAGTTTATAAAAGCCACGTGAAAATTTGTCGAGGGTCGACACGTGAAAATTGACAAATTTGACAAATTTTCTGGGCTTTTCTAGACTCGTAATTTTACTTCATGCGCCATGCGTATTAAAACTAAAATGTTGTGAAATTTATGTATATTTGAACCTCACTTGAAATCAGTGTTTTATACGCGTGGCGCATGAAGTAAAATTTCGAGTTTAGAAAAGCCCGAAAATTTGTCTCGGGTCGCTGCGCGACCCTCGACAAATTTTCACGGGGCTTTTCTAAACTCGAAATTTTACTTCATGCTTAGTCTAGGAGTGGAAAACTCTCGTTTAAAGCTTGAAATTGAACTCATTCAAAAGAACAACGAATATCTAATGATTTAAAGAAAATAAGTGTTAAATATATAAGTGTTAAATGATGAGAATATATCTTTATTATTATTTATTTATTAAAATATAAACAAATAAAAAAATTGCACCCACTAAAAATTGCTAGATCGATTTTTGTTCTATGCTCCCATATACTCGAAACACAGTGCGACGGTTCGATAGCTGAACCATTTTTGGTCGATTACCTACCGGTTTCAACCGCCAGTGAGATTTTGTGAAAAAGAAATATTTTTCAGTATGATTGGTGAAAAACATTACTGTTGAATCTGCAATTAGTTTATTGCTATTTCAATTTTTTTTTTACGTCGGCTCTTGGCCATACAGTCAGTGCTATTTGTATCTAATTATTTTCGATTTAAATTAACTTATCCATATACACCGTTATATAATTCATATGGACGTCACAACGCATTCATACAATATTCATGGCTCCAGAGGGTACCGATTTCCCCATAAGAAAGAGACACCCCCCGGTGGGATTCTAACCCACGACCCTCTGGCCAAAGAGCAGGAGCTCTACTCACTGACCCACGAGGGTCCCTAAAGGCAACATTGAGTGAAATTTTCGTTCTTCGCACAAACAATAAGACGAGGATTTTCCAAAAATATCTGGTATACGAAAATAAATTAACATTAATGCTTTAAGAGAAAAAAATGACTGCCTAACAAAATTAGTAAATAAACCAATATCGGTCGTTATTGCTTCGTTAATTCTTTCAGAATTTGTTTGCAGATAAACCAGCTAAGATATTTTAATTCCAATTTTAAGACCTCAAAACGTATTTATATCTAAGCAGAATTAGTGGTTTTGAAGTTGATTCAATAATTCATGATTTATTCACTGACTATAGAGGCTTCTACTTCGTTATACATTGTTGAACATAAATAAAACACTGTTTATCACTTTGTTTGTATAACAATTGGTTTATTTGGTGACTATAGTTTCGATACTACACGTATCATTATCAAACCGTTAGTAACAAAAAACTACAAAGGAACATTATTTATATTTGCAAATTTTCTAATAACAGCGTTATACATCCCCCTCTATTTAAGGTCAAGCTGGTCGTTAATTACGGGAATTTCCCGATTCGCGCGGGCTCTGTGAATCTCCAAAGACTCCAGGAGGTCCATCTTTCTACCCTTTTCGGCAAAGTGAATAACTGAAAGTACATCCTCGCCAAAAGAATGGTTATTTTCAATCAATCGAATGATGACTTATCAATTAATCTATGCCGAAAAGAGCAAAGATGCTCACTGAGTCTGGTCTTAAAATTACGACCAGATTGACCTATATACACTCCCTTACAATCATTACAGGTTAATTTATATATTCCTGATTTGTAAATACTTGGTATCTGAGTCTTATGGTTAAAAATATGATTTTTAATTTTTGTAAATGGTTTCATCGCTATATTTAATTTGTGTTTTGCTAAAATATTTTTAATTTTGTGAGTTATATTTCCAAAGTAAGTAAGGGAACGATATGTTGCATGTGTTTTAGGTTCGATTCCGGCATATATGTATTTTCTAATAAGTTTAATTTTGTATTGATTAACTATTTTATCCACTATTGACGTAGTATAGCCATTTGAAACGGCTATACTTTTAATAATATCTATTTCTTTTTTAAAAGAGGTTTCTGACAACGGAACAATAAAAGCTCGGTTTACCATGGAGTTAAAGGCAGCTAGTTAATGTTTATAGGGATGGTTGGAACAGTTAGGAATTACACTGTCTGTGAAAGTAGGTTTTCTATAAATATCAAAAGTTAGTGATTCATTAGTAAGTGTTATTGAGAGGTCTAAAAATTTTATGTTATTGTTAGTTTCTGTTTCTACTGTAAATATTATATTTGGATGTAATGAGTTAATATAATCTAAAAATTGTGTTAATTGTCTATTCATTCATGATTTATTTATAATTTTCCAAACAAGATTACCTTAAAATATTACGATGTTTTCACTCAATCTTAACTTTTCGCGATTTAAAAAAAAACTGTTGAGTTATTTCAATTTCAACTTCGGGATCTTAAAACTTGTGTATTTTTAAGGAAATAGTTATTATTATTATTGTATACATTTCCGAAGAAGAAAAATCAGCAGATTTTGAGGTAATCTAATATTTTTTTTACTAAAATCTCAACTTTGACAGGATTTTACAGAAAAACCATTTCAGATATTGTAAAACCAACTTCAGGTTCTTAAAGCTTGGTACTTTGAAGTAAAAATTAGTGCTTTCAAAGTTGATTCAATAATTCATGATTATTTTATAATTTTTTAAAAAAGTTTGCCTCAAAATCTAACGTTTTTTTTTGCACTAAATCTTAACTTTGACATGATTTTTCAGGAGAACTGGTTGAAATATTTGAACTCCACTTTAAAAATCTTAGAGCGTGTTTATTTCTAAGCAGAACTGAAGTTTTTGAGGTTGATTTAATAATTTATAATTTTCCTATAATTTCCAAAACAAGGTTACCTAAAAATCTAACGACTATTCGTATTTATATCACGGTTTTCATTTTAAGTCATTTATCGTTTCTGAATAGTGTTCAATTTGAAGTTTTTAACGAGTGTTTCCAATCACAGGCTAAGCATGAAGTAAAATTTCGAGTTTAGAAAAGCCTGAAAATTTGGTTTGGTCGCTCCGCGAAGCGGAGCGGCCAAACCAAATTTTCAGGCTTTTCTAAACTCGAAATTTTACTTCATGCGCCACGCGTATAAAACACTGAACATATTGTAAGGTTGAAAATATATTGCTTATGTTTAATAAATTTTAACTAAACCTCCCGCTATCAAAATTTGAGCAATTTACAAATACATTTTAAGGTTTCTGTTTATATCGTTTTTGTATTTGTTTTTATTACGTATATCCTGTCGATCACCAAATAACTTAGTATGCAAAAGTAGTTCGCATATTACAAAATGTTTAACACTCCTAATTTATAGTTTCTAACAAGGGCTTCCCCTCCTTGATTACGTGTATAAAACCTTGAAATATTGTGAATTTCAAAAAATATTGCATATATTTGATCTTATGTTAAGACATTTTACAGAAAATCACCCAGAAGCAAAGGGATGTTAGTCACTAATAAAAAAACCAAGAAACAAAATAGCAAAGTGGTTATGCGGATTTACAAAAAATTATATTGAGAAGCAGTACATATCAATGATAGCTTTATATCTCTTCGTTTATTAAAAAAAAACTGTTTCCCTTGTGTACTCTATTTTTTTAAATTAACTTAACTTTTTACTAAATTCCAAAATTCGAGGGCCTGTAAAAACTTGCTTTAGGATATGTAGGTATACTTACAAAAAATAAAAAAATGAAAAAAATCACTGAGGTCTTTTAATAATATTTTAGATTCCACCATTTTATTACTTTTTGCCGTAATGTTAATGAACAAATAAAACTATTATTTCCTTGAGCCAATTTAATACGATATCTAACAGCTCCACGTTTTTAGATAAAAAATGCAAATCCTAATTATTTATTATTAACACTGAAAATCGTTGATAACAGATTAAATATCGGACCGTGTTATTCTAATTAAAGATAATGAATGTGTTTTTTAACTTCACCATAATTCAGTGTTTTACACGTCTGGCGCATAAGGTAAAATTTTGAGTTTATAAAAGCCTGAAAATTTGGATTTGGGTGCTATGCTTCGCTCCGCGCCCAAATCCAAGTTTGAAGGCTTTTCTAAACTCGAAATTTTACTTTATGCTTAATCAAGGAGTGGAAACCCTTGTTAAAAATAATTTATTAAATGCTATTAGGTTTACATTAAAAACCGTTAAAAAACGATAGTGTAATTCAACGAAAAATTATCGGTAAGCCGGTTTTGATTAACAAATATACCAGTTTAACTATAATTAAAACATTTGATATATTTACAATCTCTGCTTACGTATTAATGGATCATATAACTTGGAATAAAAACTAACACTTTTTTCACAATATTTCCCCCCAGTTTTATGTACTTGTGTCGAGACACACTTCGACATTCCTGTAAGTTTCCTGTTTATTTTATTTTAATATTTTTTCACTGAATCAAACACTTACTATGATTTTACCACAAAATATTTATTGTATGTATATATATTATAATACACAAATATACACATAAATTCATGACTTAAGTTTCGAAGTTTGACGGTCATTATCAAGTGATACTTGATAATGACCGTCAAACGTCGAAACTTAAGTCGTGAATTTATGTGTATATTTGTGTAATATAATATATATACATACAATAAATATTTTGTGGTAAAAACATAGTAAGTGTTTGATTTAGTGATCATGAATTACCACGTAGTTACGATCGCAACCATCATTATGATTAATATTTTTTGTATTGAAAGTCTAAAGCAAAGCTATACTGATGAGGGATAAATCTCGAAACGCGTCTATAGATGGCTTAAGACAATTAAAATTAATTCACTGTAATTTTGTCAATTTATTTCAATTTCCTTTTGTTTAATCTAGTTCGGTTAGAGAATAGTTTGACCTGATGTTGCATTTTGCATAAAAATTATGCATAGAACAGCAGTGCTGTCGTGTAAACCAAATATTCATTGTATAATTCAATATCTGTCGGGGTATTAGCTCGAGAAGTAGTTGTTTCAATGAATATTTAGAGACAAACTTTTTGCAGAAAGTCGATATTAATTTTAATTCGTTTTTATATTTTGTAAATATTCTGCAACCTATTGACAAACTCAATTTTTCTTTATGATAAATTGTCTTTGTTTCCTATTTTTGCTAGATGTACATTTCGAGTACTATGTACTCAATACTAATCTATTGATAATGAGTACATAATACTCGAAATGTACATCTAGCAAAAATAAAAAATATTGTCAAGAAAGTGTTAGTGTTTTCATTCCAAGTTAGTTGAAATCTTCAGGTAACTCAAAAAACCGCATTTCTGTAAGATGCTTATATATTCTATTAAAATAATGTTTTTTTTACATGCTAAAATGTATGTAAGAATACGTCATTCAAATTTAGTGTTACTCTTACCTTATATGTATAACTGTAGTTAAGTTTTAAGACCGATTAGAATTTATAAATTATGAAGTGCTATTCCTCAATACTCGTATATAATGACCGCTCAATTCGTTTTTTATTTTCGTATAAATGCCTTTGGGCAGTGGTAATGATACGATCGTTAATAATGGCGATTTATTACGGGGATGATTAATGTCTTTGTGGCGTTTATGAGCAACGTAAACGTGTCTAATAAAGCCGGCTTTGATTGCGTGCAAGTAGTAACTAGCAACCAGTTTCCAGTAACCAGTTCATTGCACATTATATCCCATTTCGAGGTGTTGGCTGTGCATGCAATCGACTTAAAACTCAATTATTATTCATTTTAAAAGACCTGAGCACTTTTAAATCAATAAAATATTATTATTATTTTAAAATATCAGGTGTTCACTTAAAAACCCGATTGAGTTAGCTATGAAATTTTCAAAACGCTCTTGTCAATGTTAATCTAAACCAGTTTTATCGAAGATTTTTGAGGACCCCGGTGGGGTAGTGCGTAGAGGCACTACCTCCTAACCCACGGGTCGCGGGTTCGAGTCCCGCCGGGTGGGGTCATTTTATAGTACAAAATGATTCCACCTGGGTCAATAGATGTGCGTGAATGTGTTTGTAGCGTCTAAATATAGTTAATTCACAAAATATAAAGGTGAAATGGTGGAATGGTCTGGTCCAATATATCCGGTAAATGTATATTAAAAAAAGTGTTTTCTACTTATTAGGTATTTTAATGCCTACTCACATGAGAGAAGAAGAAACACTATAACAACTATAAGAACAAGGCAAATTAATGAGCTACTGATTAACACAATCTGACATTTATGCCAGGTATGACAAAACTTAAATTAATCTGCGTCTTCACTTTTTCGTTCCATTTTCTTCCATTAAAAAAGCAACACCTTCTCGATCGGGTTAAATAAACATCCGATATAATGATATTAATTGCATTTGCATTGGTTCACGATTCTACATTACAATTACGCTGCAATTTTAGAAAGCCTTACAATTTTGTTTAACAAATATGGATTTTTCTTTAAGGAATTATCGTAAAGGGTGTTGACTCATTTAGATTATTAGATAAAAATTATAAATAAATCATGAATTATTGAATCAACTTCAAAACCACTAATTTTGCTTAGATATAAACACTTCTGAGGTCTTAAAGTTGGAAATTAAATATCTTAACGGGTTTATCTGAAAACAAATTCTAAAAGAATTAACGAAGCAAGAGTTTTTTGTTAACTTGTTTCTCATTGATCACTTGGTAAAACATTTCTATTAATATATAGGTATTTGATTGAAATTCACTTGATTTGTTTTACTAATAAATTGTTTGATTTTCAACTAGTTTCGGCTTAATGCCATTTTCAAGAATGGTGTACAAAAGAGCAAAATTGATTATATATACTAGATGTCGGCATTTCAGGTAATAAGCGCTCTAATTATCGGGGAATTCCAAAGGTCCTCGTTGTCATTGACCACGTTTTTTCCCGCCTTTATGGCTTTACTTATTTCTAAACCATCCCGATAATTCAAAACTAATCCCTTATTACCCGAATGCAACATTTTACAGTCGTTTGAGCTGAAAAAGTGATTAGCCGTGATGCAATGTTTTGCGAACCCCGTGGTCTGTCTATTATTTAGAATATCTTTCCTATGTTCTTTTAATCTCGTTTCAAAAAACCTGCCCGTTTGCCCTATATATATACAGGGTGTCCCATTAGTGCGTGCTCGCAGGATATTTTCGCACTGGTTCAAGATAGAAAAATATTTTTGAGGCCAAACTTACTTGAATTGAACAGCTTCATAACGTAAGATTATTTTAATGTATACAGGCTGTCCCATAAAAGTGGTACTGAAAGTAACAACATTTTTTTAAATGGAACCCCCTATATATTATTTGATTTTTAGATATTACTATTAATTATACGTATGTTTTATATAAAATTGTATATACCTAAACCTAACATATTTCATAATATTTACAATTTAATGAGAAAAGTTAGATTTTTAGGTTATCAGATTTGAATTTATATCTCAGTTATTAGTAACTTTAAAAATAATCGGTACGGTACTTTCATAATTTATACCAGGCGCTATTCTCAGCCGTAGTCAATTTTAATTTTGCACTTACTTTGTAGTAATTATAACTTGTCAATTTTAAGAAAGTTGAAACAATAAAAACTATTTTTTTTCAAATGGCACACCCTATATTTTTATACGGCATATTATTCGTCTTTCAGTCTTTAGTCATTATAACCTGTCAATCTTAAATTAATTCAATCAATAAAAACTAATTTTATTTAAATGACACACCCTATATTTATATACGGAATATTATTCGTCTTTCAAGACGAATATTATGCCGTATAAAAATATAGGGGGTGCCATTTAAAAAAACTAAGTTTTTGTTGTTTGAATTTTCTTAAGATTGAGAGGTTATAATTACTACAAAGTAAGTGCAAAGGTAAAATTGACTTTGGCTGAGGATATCGTCGGGTATAAATTATGAAAGTACCATACCGATTATTTTTAAAATTACTAATAATAGAGATATAAATTATAATCTGATAAACTAAAAATCTAACTTTTTTTCATTAAATTGTAAATATTATAATATATGTTAGGTTTAGGTATATACATGTTGTATAAAACAAACGTATAATTGTTAGTAATATCTAAACATCAAATAATATATAGGGTGTTCCATTTTAAAAAAATATTTTACTTTCAGTACCACTTTTATGGGACATCCTGTATACATTAAAATAATTTTCGGTTATGCAGCTCTTCAAGTCAAGTAAGTTTCGTCTAAAAAATATTTTTCTATCTTTAACGAGAACGGAGATATCCTCCGAACACGCACTAATGGGACACCCTGTATATATATATTGCATCGCAGTCATCACATTTCAGCTCATATACTCCGCTTTTTTTATTATTACTATTGTCTGTTTTAATTTTATTATTCACTAATATTCTTTGGTCGATAATCCCCCCGATTCCGCACGCGTAATGTTAAATTTAACGTATATGTTATTTACACTTACAATCTAAGTATACAAAACAAGTACTAAGCTCATTTAGACTGTGATGTTTTGAATTTAATGTTAACATCAAGAGGTACTTACCAAGTTTCTAATTTCAACTTTTTTAGGCATTTTAGTTGATCAACAATAAAGTGTTAGTTAAGAGACGTAATAGTGTTTCACTGTCTTCTTTTTATTTTCACTAAAAACCTGTATTTATTTCAATTTATTGTATTTCTAAGCCAGTTGTTTTGCAAATTTGTTATTATTCCCTTGAACGAAAACGTTTATTTTAACGCCAATATAACAACCACTTGAAGCGGACGTTTTTCTCTCCAAAACATAAATTACACTTTCCTTTTTAATGTTACCCTTAAAAAAAAGGGCGCAACCCAAAAACAGCCCATCAAATTCCACTATAAAATATGAACGTCCCTCCGTCGACCGTAATGGGAAAAGTCGCCGTAATAACCCAATAAATTTTTTAATCTTTTCCCTACAATCTAAATCCAGCAACTTTATAAATTTAATATCTAAAATAATAATATAATATAAAACACAGTAAATATATATTAATTTGTGCAAGGCAAAAAATAGGCAATTACATATACAGGAAGTATGTTATTTAAGTATACGTACCTAATTATGTGCTGCAACTTATTAAAATATTTGTTGTTTCTTTAAAAGGGTTCAATGTAAATGTTTAAACGAGTGTTTTCCACTCCCAGGTTAAGCATGAAGTAAAATTTCGAGTTTAGAAAAGCCTGAAAATTTGGTTTGGTCGCGTAGCGCGAAGCGCGGAGCGACCAAACCAAATTTTCAGGCTTTTCTAAACTCGAAATTTTACTTCATGCGCCACGCGCATAAGACACTGATTTTAAGTGAAGTTCACTTGTTCACAATATTTCAGTGTTTTCGATGTTTAATACGCGTGGCGCATGAAGTAAAATTTCGAGTTTAGAAAAGCCTGAAAATTTGGTTTGGCCGCTCCGCGCTTCGCGCTACGCGACCAAACCAAATTTTCAGGCTTTTCTAAACTCGAAATTTTACTTCATGCTTAGTCTGGGAGTGGAAAACACTCGTTTAAAGATTCAAATTGAACTCTTAAAAAAAGCATATGCATATGTATACTTCAAATAAAAATTCCCTGTGTAATTTTACTAATTAATCAATATACAGGGAATTTTTCTTTCAAGTATATACAAAGCCCGATACGTATGCATTGTGGGGCATTGTTTTTTAATAAGTTCAATTTTAAGCTACTAACGAGTGTTTTCAATCCTAGAATAAGCATAAAGTAAAATTTTGAGATTAGAAAAGTCTGAAAATTTGGTTAGTTCGCGTAGCGAAGCGAAGCGACTTAACCAAATTTTTAGGTATTTTTAAACTCTAAATTTTACTTCATGCGCCAGGCGTATAAAACACTGAATTATCGTGAAATTAAAAATATCCTCGTTAAGCAGTATATTTTTAGTCCTGCTTTAGCAGTTTATTCCTAGTACTGGTTAGACAGAATATTTTTAATTTCACAATATTTCAGTGTTTTCTGCGTGTGGTGCATAAACTTACATTTCTAGGTTAGAAAAGCCTGAAAATATACTTCTTGCTTAATCAAGGAGTGGAAACTCTTGTATATAACTTCAAATTAAACGCTTTCAAAAAAACATTGAATGCCTAATATAGCGCATTCATTGAACTATGTTCACTTATACGAAAAATTCCTTGTAGGTACTTAATTTATACTAAATTTTTATGAATGTCATTATAGAAGTGCTTGTAGAATATATTCTTGTCTTCTTTGAATGCCTATGCTCCTTAGGATATTAGCGATCAGATCTATAACTTCATATAAAGGGTTAAGGAGAATAAAACAAATGAGTCCAAAAAGTTCAGAAAATCGTTTTTGACGCTATTGTTTGGCTTAGAACAAGTATTTTCACATAGACAAACTCAACGAAAAACAAACAAATGGTTCACCAGTTTTTCACGACGAAAAAAATAAATAACATATGACATATACAGAGTTCTGATATTTCATTTTGTTTCCTTGTAAATTTTTAAAAATGGAACTCATTTGGTTTTTTCACTCAACCCTTCAAATGCTATAGTTATTTAAAAACTTGAGAAATGTCAATTGTTTTTACGAGAAATGTCAAAAAAAATTGCAAAATGATAAATATCATGAAATGTACATTTAATAATTTGAGTAGATTGTTTATCATTTCAAAATTACATAATAAAATGATATAAAAAAACAAAATTGTTCAAATCTGCTTTGCCTATCAGTGTACATTTTTTTTTAAATTTTAATTTAACTAAAACCTAAGGTTCTTTATTTGTAGAATTACGAATATTATCGTAATTTTATATTTGATTAATTTACTTAAAGTATTGTGAACCAATATCACTTTTCGAATATACACTACGTGACATGTTTTAATAATCAAAAACTATGTGATTTTTCATGGTCCCCACGTTAGACCGTAAACGTTTTAATAAATGGAAAAACTGTATCCTCCTTTGGCAGTTGAAATTTAACTCAAGTACGGTCTCGAGATGTAAGACATGACTTGACTCTCGTTAAATTAATGAATAACAAAGTTTTTGTGAAATATTTATTTAATTTTTACCTGAAAAAATAAAAATCTAGTGGTTTTATTTATGATACAGTTAAACTCGAGTATAGTTACCAAATCATTCGACCTACGGTCTCGCGATTTAATATACACACTACGTGACATGTTTTAATTAATGAACAACAAAGTTTTTGTGAAATGTTTATTCAATTTTTACCTGAAAAAAATAAAAATCTAGTGGTTCTATTTATGATACACCTAAACTCGAGTATAGTTACCAAATCGTTCGACCTACGGTCTCGCGATTTAATATACACACTACGTGACATGTTTTAATATATGCAAAAACTATGTGATTCGCGTGTCGTCTAAAGGGTTTTTCCATTTATTAAAACTTTATAGTTCCCACGTTAGAGCGTAAACGCTTTAATAAATGAATAAACTCACTCCTTTTACAGTTGAAATTTAATTCGAGTAAAGTCATAAAATCGCTCGACCTACGGTAAGACATGACTTGATTCTCGTTAAATTAAATAACAACAAAGTTTTCATGAAATATTTATTCAATTTTTGCCTGAAAAAATTAATATCTAGTGGTTCAATTTATGATAAAATAACTATACCTACTCGTATAACATTATTATACATTGTCGAGAGGAAATAGTAAAATCACAAGTTGACCCGAATTAAGCAAATTGCATTGGGGCCGAGAGGTGGCCACAGTGTTGCCGGTCGTGACCAAATTATAATATATCGTGCCTCGCCAAAGTTCGTGCTCAAGTTTCAGCACTTTCCATGGAACGACAATTAGTTTCGAATCCTTACTTGTTCCCACTGTATTCCCCGGTTGCAACAAGAAGTGTATTGTGCGCCGTGTAATCACTATTAACCATCGTGGAAATTGCTTCGGAGTTTCTTGCGCATCCCGCCGCTTATGAATTTTCTTGCATTTTCCTACAGAGAAATGAAGAAGAAGACGAGGAAAAAATAATGGAATGTATATCTGGAATGGCGGTGGGTTTCAATCATTTCTACGGAACGGAACTTTGCGGTGGCTGAGGAGCGCGCGGATATGGGAAAACTTGGGAAAACCCAAAGCCGCCAACTCGGGAAACTTTATTCTGTATTGCGGTTTAAATTTCTATATTGTATTATAAGCTAGGCGAAGTTAAATGAAGCTCTAGTCTGCATGTGCCAGTTAATTTAAAACAAGCAGGGTCGTATACTTTGCTTGTATTTTTATTCTCAAGTATTGGAACTATAAATATAAAATAAATTAATTTTTTCTTTTTTTCTGTCGAGGCCGTCTTTCTTGCGGATCCGGATGCACTGCAGCCTATGTGGCTTATTGTACTACCCCATATTGTCTTACTCGTGCAATTATTCGATCCCCTGCACTAGCTTGTGCAGGTCCTTCAGAGCTTGCTTGTGGAAATCATTTGGTACTATTTGACTGTTTCCAAATATAAGCTGTCTTTTGTTTTTCAGCACATTGCAGCTTCACAGAATGTGCATTGTTGTTTTTGGTGCCATATCAGAGAGCCGACAACTGGTGTCACCGTTGTATAGATTGATTTTCCTTAGGTGCTCTTTAACAGTCATGTGGCCTGTTAGAAGTCCTGTGGTTGCTTTTAGCTGTGCCTTACTTAGTATCAGTAGTTCTGCAGCTTAGTTAGAGTCAGGTCCATTTATAGTGGCCTTACTGTGGTTGAGGCCACTTTCTAACTTCTAGGCAACTCGACTTTTTTGTGATGCCCAAGAGAGGTTCAGGTCCCATAAATAATATGGCAGCTCCCTGCCTTGCTAGCTCGTCAGCTTTTTCATTTCCCTCGATACGTGAATGATCCGGCGTCCAGACAAGTGTGACCTTGTTTCGTCTTGCCAGGTAATTCAGTGTATCGAAGCAGTCCAACACCAGTTTAGATGAAGTCTTTTGGCTCTTTGGAGCCGTCAGTGTCGCCTGGCTATCGGACATAATATAGATTTGCCTGTCACGACAGTCCTTCTCTCAGTTGGTTCTCGCACATCCTATAATTGCGAATATTTCGGCTTGAAAGACTGATGCCAGGCAGCCCAGCAAGTGGCCATAGCCTGTATTCATGTTTTTATTGTAGATTCCTGATCCAGTACCTGTGTCTGATTTAGAACCATCCGTATACCAGCTCATGCTATGTTTGTGAATGTCTTCTCTAAAGTTGATCTATTCGTTGCGGTCTGGAATAGCGACATTAAAAAGTGCGTTTTTAAGATATCTGAGTGTCATATAATCCGATCTCATCTGCAAAAGAATAAAGATTGAATTCATTAAAAATAAAA
Organism: Philonthus cognatus; assembly: GCA_932526585.2. Taxonomy (NCBI): domain Eukaryota; kingdom Metazoa; phylum Arthropoda; class Insecta; order Coleoptera; family Staphylinidae; genus Philonthus; species Philonthus cognatus. The sequence continues at coordinate 45,890,260 of OW052247.1, read as the reverse complement.
CTACGAATGCCTCACAATGTATTCGCATCAAGATATGTATACCTCAAACAAAAAAATGTGTTTGCAGCCCCACCAATAAAAACTCCTACCATCCGCCACTGGTGAGTGGTAATATTAATGATCGAGATGTGTTACAGGAGCAACAAATGGCCACAGAACAAAACTAGATAGTTTGCAACTTCATAAAGCATTTCCCAAATATGCATTAATTCAAGCCTCATATAAATTACAACAAAACGCGTGATTAATAGATGACGGCGACAAGCGTCAAGCATCTAGCAGGCGAGGTAACAGCTTCTATTTCAATGTCACTAAATGCACTAAGTGCTTGTCGACGTTAATACCGAGACCAGGTATTACTTACGTATAATGCGAACACACTACTAATTAACGACGTTAATACATCATTCTCTAATACCGCGGTATCATCGATAATTTAAGCCCTTTTCGGGAAGGGGAACGTTTTATTTTCCCGAACTAATGGGCCATTAAGTTGTTCTACATGGAAACTTTTGAGCGGGCGAAACGGGAGTTTTTCTTGCGTGGAAAAAAGGAGTTTTAATTGGATCGTTTCCACAATTAACCCTCGAATCGAGTGCGGCTTTGAATAAAATGCCGGCAAAGCGCGAAGCAATTGTTGCTCGGGTATTTTTCAACGATTAAATCGATTGGTGAAGTTTTGTTTAAAGCAAGAGTAAGGTTTCTGATTGAAATCAACGGATTAATACTAACACAATGAATTTCACAAAAGCCTTATACAATTTTGTTTGCAATTCACACCATTAAGAGTTAAAATAGTATATTATGCAACAAATGAGCAAAGTCAAAGTTTTTATGCGAGTAAAGAGTTTGCTTTTTAAACTGATGACATAACATTAATCTATAATTTCTTGAAAAAGCTATATTTTATTTATATATTTAAAAAAATATATAAACACGAACTAAAATCAATATCGACTTTCTGCAAAATAATTGTGTCATTGAGACAAGTCTTCAAACAATTATTGAAACAATATATAAAACTACGACAATATTTTTCGTGTAAAATGCAAACAAAGTGTCTTAATTAATAAGACAACTTGAGAAAATAATTTCTGTAATTCAAATATTTTTGAATTGGAATTATTAATTATTAAAACAACAACTTCTCGAGCTAATACCCCGACAGATATTGCATTATACAATGAATATTTGAGTTACACAACAAATTGACTGTTCTATGCATAATTTATATGCAAAATGCAGCATCAAATCGAATGATTCTCTTAACAAACTAAATGAACCAACAATTGAAATAAATTGAAAAAATTACAGAGAATGAATATTAATTGTCTTAAGCCATCTATAGACGCGTTTCGAGATTTATCCCTCATCAGGTTAAAGCATACCTTTAATACAAAGAAAAATTATTAAAATAAACAGAAAACTTACAGGAATGTTGAAATGTTGAGAGAAGTTGTTGTTTCAATAATTATTTGGAGACTTGTCTCAATGAGACTACATTTCTGCAGAAAGTCGATATTAATTTTAATTTGTTTTTATATTTTGTAAATATTCTGCAAACTATTGACAAACTCAATTTCTCTTTATGTATATTTTTTTTTTTGGTAGATGTATTATTTTAACTTTATTGTTATTTGTGGTACAAGTTTCTATTTCTTGTATTGTGTGTTAGAAAGGGGATGCTGAGATGGAATAAAATCATGTTCGCCGCTATTGCGAATGTTATGATACGACCCCAGATGTTCGTAAATGCGAATCCATAGAAAACGCCCAAGTGCAACTTTTATTTGCCCCGGAGAGCTTTTACTGAGCTCTTTACTTAATCATTTCAGCGATGCTTTCCTATTGTCTCTTGAACACTTACACATTCACTGCATATATATGTACACAATCATGAACGTAGCCAAGGAATAGCAGGAGAGGGCACTTCTGACAAGTTATACATTTAAATCATACATTATAAAACTATTGCATATACAGGGAGTTTTTCTTTTAAGTATACATACATGCTTCAATGTGTAATCTACCCTGTAATTTTTCAGGCCTTCGTTATTTTTATAAAGCGTTCCGTTTGAAACTTTTACAAGCGTTTCCACTTCCTGATTAAGCATGCAGTAAAACTTCGAGTTTAGAAGAAAATGATAATATAATAATAAAATATATTAAAAGTTATAATATTGCAAAAATTATAACTATCAATAAATGTTTTGTTTATCATTGATTACTTCATAAAATATGATTATAATTCTTTTTCATATTATACTCAAATTAAACAACTTGATTTGTATAACTTTTTTTAAACAAATTTTAGATAATTTTTCAAATTAAAAATTAGAATAAAACTACCTGATTTAAAAAGTAAATAATTATAAGCATACGTTTTACTTTAAATAATATCAATTGAAGCTTTTCTAAACTCGAAATTTTACTTCATACTTCACGCGTATAAAACACTGGTTTTAAGTGAAGTTCAAAATACACGTCTTTAACATGCTGCTTTAGTAGTATATTGCGAACTTTACAATATTTGAGTGTTTTAGATGCGTGGCGCATGAAGTAAAATTTCTAGTTTAGAAAAGCCTGAAAATTTGGATTTGCCGGGCTCGCTTCGCTCCGCCCGGCCAATCCAAATTTTCAGGCTTTTCTAAACTCGAAATTTTACTTCATGCTTAATCTGGGAGTGGAAAACACTCATTTAAAACTTTTAATTCAACTCTTTTAAAAAAACAGCGAATATCTGAAGATTTACAAATTATTTGCTGTATTTGGGATATGTATACTTAAAAAAATACGCTGTATAAATAATAAACAATATTAATATTGATATTTACGAATGAGAATAAATATCAAGAAGTTGATATATATCGGATAAATATTGATATTTATCCGATATTTTGATAGTTATATAAATATCATGATATTTCCGAACCCTGCTAGAAACACAAACAAACTTGATTACATTTTTCTGAAATAGTTGTATAAAATAGTAAAAAGTTATTGAATTCTGTATAAAATAGTGAAAAGTTACTGAATTCTGTGCAACTTAGTAAATTTTTTTACTGAATTATCTAGTTATTTTACAAAATTTCTTAAATATATTTAGTCTTTTTATTCAAAAGTAGGTTCTCTTTTTTAATAAACATAAAAACGGTTTTATATTACCAATACAAAAACGTTAATCCATCGATATTTTTCTTAAATGTTTCAAACTTTCGCCAAATCCAATGGAATTGATCTGTACAGACAAAAACTTGATTTTTTTTAAAGAAACTATTCAAGATATTTTAATTGAATTGTTGCCCGACTATCTATTTGTTGATTTTCCCAGAAGTTGTCAAATAAAATATTCAAAACACGAACTATTAATTTATTTATCTAGTTCAGCGGTTCTCAAACTTTGTTGGCCCTTCTAAAGCATTCAATATTTTTCAGAGCCACAAAATAAAATCTAGTCGTAAATTTACTGTGGATTTGATTGTAGATTTATTATACTTTGTGACGCCTATATTTTTTTTTTAATGTTATTTTACTGTTGCACTTTTTCTCTGGTTTTACAATTTCAATCCCTATATTCGTCTCTTATCACGATATGTACAGGGTACTTAGAAATAAGTGCGCACCGTTGCTAACATTCTTATACTTTTTAATGACAATTAAAATGATCAAATCAGAGAAACAATTGAATGCCATATTTTTAAGACATTAAGAAAATACACGTTTTTTTCTTTAATGGAACACCCTGTACTTTTTATTACCGAACAATATAATAAAATATTTTTAGCAAAAAAGGTCTAATACATCATTAATTATTCTTGAATTTTGGAGGCGTTCACTTCGTGGTACATTTTCAATTTTGATATAAAGAAATCACTTAACTTTTTTATACCACTTTTAGTTTACTTTCGTTCATTAATAATTAATAAGAATAATTATTAAGAAAGTTATTCACACATTTCTGTTTTTTTTTTCAATATAATCAAGAACCCCTAAAAACAATAGATGATTCTTACAAATTACCAAAACAAAATCTGTTTATTGTATCTGCCAATAAAATTGTCTTGTTATACAATTTTGAATATATTCAGGGATTCTTTGTTTTATTAAAGTAGTAAAGTATAGTAATATGTAAATAACTTTCTATTTGTGATTTGTTTCTAATGATGATCTTCTGTTATTTAAAAAAAAATATGTTTTCTGAAGATTTTAAAAATACGACGTTTAATTGTTTTTGTAATTTGACCATTGTGATTGTATTATGTTACCAACTACTTTGTTTATTTAATCGACTCTGTAGCTCAAATAATAACAAGCAATAGCAATAGTTCGCATTTAATTCTATACACCCTGTATATATATATATATATATATATATATATATATATATATATATATATATATATATATATATATATATATATATATATATATACCTAAAATAATGATTTTTTGTTTAAATTAATACCTTTTATGCATAGAATAATACTTTTTTTGCTTAAATTGGTGCTTATTAAGCGCTTTTTTCAATTTTTGTGTGCTTAGAAATCCGAGCTATAATTATAATTATTTATTTGTACAATATATAAGTTATACCTGAAAAATAAAATCGCATTTTGTCTAGACTCTGGACAAAGCGCGAATTGTCCAATGTTTTTAGACAATAGCCGAATGAAATTGAATTATTCTGTTATTTTGCAGATTGTTTAGACAAAATGCGTTTCAAGATTTTATACTGGGCCCGTTCATCAAAATGTTCAACATTCAACATGTTTTAATTTGTTTGTGATGTATGTTGGTATACAAAGAACAGTACTCCGGAGGGTCGGTCTATTTCGTACGATTGCAAAAATCCCAAAGACGTTCACGATTAATAATCCGGTCATCAGAGAATTTCCCAGCAGTTGGTAGTAAACTCCTAACTATTGTTATTGATGAACGGGCCTATTGAAACAAAATAATAAATACTGAAAAACATATTTTGTTTGTCAACTGTCTTCATGGATTAACGTAAAATTAACAAAATACACAATACAATTTAAAATGAAAGGAGAGATAGCAACAAATTAGAAGTCTTAAGTTTTAATTTTATTCCTAATTTTTTTAAACGTCATAAGCAAAGCTATACTGAAGAGAGATAAATCTCGAAACGCGTCTATAGATGGCCTAAGACATTAGTTTTATTCCAAGTCCTATCACTTCTAATTTGTTGCTATCTCTCCTTTCATTTTAAATTGTATTGTCAATTGGTTTGAAGAGAATTTGACCTAAACGTTACATTTACTTTAATAGAGCGTTGTAACAAATCAAATTATAAAAGATTTTAAATATTTCATTGTATAATTCAATATCCGGAGGGGTATTTGCACGGGAAGTAGTTGTTTCAATGGATATTTATCGTCTTAAATTGTCTTATTAATTCAGACACTGTTTGCATTTTCACGAATAGTTTTTTCGTAATTTTATATATTATGTTTAAAGTGTGCAAACTATAAGAAGCGTACGCTTATTTTCTCGAATTCAAATAGTTTTGAATTTGAATTTATTTTGTTTATTATTAATAACTTGGTGAAACATGATTATATTTTAATCAAATTAAACGACTTCATTTGTATAACATTTTTTTTAACAAAGTATTAATTTTATTTGAATTTAGGTATTTTTTAACTCTAAATTAAAAGGGAACTACCTGATTTAAAAAGTAAATAAATATAAGTATAAGTTTTACTTGAAATAATATCAAACTAAATTGGATTATTTGATAATTATTCACTTCTAATTATGAATAACAGAATTATTATACAAGGTTAATTATAAAAGCGTTCTAACGAGTGTTTCCACTCCCAGATTGAGCATGAAGTAAAATTTCGAATTTAGAAAAGCCTGAAAATTTGGATTTGCTATGGCGCGCGAGCGAAGCGAGTCGCACCCCGGCAAATCCAAATTTTCAAGCTTTTCTGACTCGAAATTTTACTTCATGCGCCACGCATATAAATCACAAATTTTAAGTAAAGTTTAGAATTTTACTTTCTTTATAAAACAAGGTGATGTTCTCCAGTATTTTTTTTGTTTGATCGATTTATTCTATAATTTCAGAAAAAAAGCAGGAGAATGTATTTTTAATAACTTAGTCTTAGCTTTTAGCTCCTCTAATTTTATTGGTTAAATTTTGTTGTTTTTTTTTTACACAAAAATATAGAAATGAATATGAATTTAACATATTAGTCAAATCCTGGAGCTTTCTTAGTGTTAATGTGATCTTTAATTATCATTTCAATTTCTCTTGGGGTAGACGGCCTGATTTCACCTTCATCCTGGGTAATATTTTCCCAGTCCAGAATGGCTACACCCTCATTCGGTTGGAAAGTCCATTCAAGATATTCGGCAAACCTATTAGCCTTTTGATTATTGCTTTTTGCATATGTCCCATCTGCACTTCTAATTGGAGAATTCTGCAAGATTGGTCTCTTCAGTCTCTTAGTAGCTTTCCAGAGTGAATAATCAGTTTTACCGTCATTTGTTAGTCCACTTAGATATTCACTAATAGAGTCATTTTTAATTTTTTGAAGATTTGAATGAGTGTTTTCCACTCCCAGACAAAGCATGAAGTAAAATTTCGAGTTTAGAAAAGCCCCGCATAGAAAATTTGTCGAGGGTCGCGCAGCGACCCGAGACAAATTTTCACGGGGCTTTTCTAAACTCGAAATTTTACTTCATGCGCCACGTGTATAAAAGACTGACCATATTGGGAAGTAGGAATTATACTGCTTATGTCTTGCGCTATCAAAATGTTAGCAATTTACAATTAATGCGCGACCCTCGACAAATTTTTACGGGGCTTCTCTATACTCGAAATTTTACTTCATGCGCCACGCGTATAAAAGACTGACCATGTTGGGAAGTAGGAAATATACTGCTTGTGTCTCGCGCTATCAATATGTTAGCAATTTACAATTAATTTTACGGTATATTTATAAAAAAAAATCTCTTTATATATATTTTTTTTTAATTTGTTTTTATTATCCATAACCTGTCGATCACCAAATAACTTGGTGTGCAAAAGTAGGTAGCGTATTAGAAAAGGCTAAGCAGCCCTATTTTAAAAGGATTCAAATCTAAAATTTGAATCTTGAATTATTCCAATTCTGCCCAGCTCTGATTGATTTGCATTGTAAATTCCTGGCGCATCCACCAATTAGTATCAAGCACCTTCGGTAATTTTTAAAATATTTATCTTATTTTAAATTTTTGAATTAAATAAATGTAATAAATTATTTCCTCTGCTATTATTATTAGCAATTATCTTTAAGGATATGAAGTGTAAAATTAAATAAAATCGACAGGGTGTAAAGACTAAGTGTATCAGTAAAACAATAACACGGTCGCATAAGCCAAACACATAATGTCGGACGCGACATATGCTAACTGTGCAACCGGATTGAAATCGGCGAGGTGTAAAACACGATACTGACAATGTGTACGGGTTGCGACATGTCGCCCCCATGTAGCCCCCCATTTAACATACAACCACCCCCTCCGATCCGTTCCGATCACATTAAAACCGCCGCCCACTTTTGCACACAAACACTGAACACGGGATATTAGAACACGCGGACCGAAACGAAAACGGTTTCGCGCACATTATAATCAGGACATTGGCGAGCAATCAAATGCCGCGTGTAATAACAATGGGGACAACGCAAACGGGGGGCGCTAACTCGTCCATTCGCCCGGCGCGGGGGGTAAATTGGGGCGAAGGGATATTGGGCTGTCCCTTTCAGCTAGCTGGTGTAGGGCAGCGGAAAGAATTACGGCCACGGCGCGGAGTGGAATTTCGTTTAAAGAAAATGTACCTTTTAAAAATAGTTTTGTTGAGTTTGAGTGTTTGGGAGAAAGGGGTGGAGAATAAAATATTTTTCTCAGAAAAGGACTCGCGCTATAAAAGAAAATATGTCGATGATAAATTGATAGAGGCAAACGACCAGTATGTCTTTTGTATATCCCCTTTTTATGAAATTCTTTATATAAAATAATGCATAGCATACATACTTTTTTTAAGTATATTTATTTAGGATAACTACACATTCATAGATCCTAAGTCGTATAATTTTCCCCTCGTTAGGGCATTCTTTAACTAAATAATTGATTAGAGTGAGTGAAAACATATTAAAATTAACAACAACAAACAATCTTTATTGACAACAGTAGGTATTACATAACATGTATAATTAATTATTTTATTTTATTTTGTATGAGTGCTGATCCTGTTGCCAATCGGCTATCAACCCGTGGTCTTTCCGCCAAAATTGTCAATTGTAATTAAATTGGCAGTAGGTACGTCAGTTAGTGTCCTGATGAATTGATGAGATGAATTGAAATATGGTGGTGGCTGGGTTTTTGAATTTAGGAAGGATATTAGGAATACGTGGCAGGCACATATGGAGTAAGTTCTCTATATTATATGGGTTGGTTGCGAATTTTTCGGCAAGGTAAATTAGGCGTTGTTCAATGGGAATTATTTTTGTTTTTTCGTAGAGGAGAGTATTCGAAGGGTTGTGTAAGGGATTGTTGGGTTGTCTCATCTTAGTCTATGAACGTGGGCTGAACGTTCACCAACCTGAATGTAGTTTAGCACAGATGGACGTGGATTGAGGAAAAGGATGGCTGCATAGTCAAGAAGAGGGCGACAAATCATTATATAAATATGGACCGCGGTGTTGGTCGAGATTCCTTGGTTTTTATATGTAAGAGATCTGAAGTGACCCGATCTCTTCATGACTTTGTCTTTAAGGGTTAGGGCATGGGTTTTAAAAGTAAATTTGGGGTCGAAAATCACGCCTAGGTATTTGCAGGTAGAGGAAGGTGAAATTAGGTTAATAAATAGGGAAATTGAAAATGGCGAATTGTTTGGGCGGTGGAAAGGGATAAGGAGTTTGGATTTGTCAGGGTTAATAGAAATTCTCCATTTTGCGAACCACGTTTGAATAGTGTCGATAATGTCTTGAAGGGTGGTTAATGCTTTTTCAAACGTGGGCGCGTGTGTGATAAGAGCTGTGTCGTCTGCGTATAGCAGAGGGTACGCGGTAGGGTTAAAGAATTTTGGGTCTGGATTATACATATCTAGGACAACTAGGTTGTAAAGAAGAGGTGAAAGAGGTGAGCCTTGGGGAACCCCTTGTTCGGGGGTAAAGGATCTTGAGAGGGTGTTGCGGATTTTGATGTTTATGGATCTGTGCGAAAGAAAGCTGTCAATTATATACAGAAGGTGGTGGGGCAAATTTAGTGAGTGACATTTATACAGCACACCTCGATGCCATACCGAGTCGAAAGCCTTTTTAATATCTAAAAAAGGAACGTCGGTTTTTTTTTTCCTTCGAGGTGTGCTGTCTGGCAGTTTGAAGTTAGGATGGACAGGGGAAGTGAGGTGGATCGGTGTTTGGTATGGGGGAATAAGGTTTGAAACATGGTCCAGGATTTTATCTTTAATTATGTCCTCAAACATCTTGCCAAGGACCGGAAGCAGTGTAATTGGACGATAACTAGAAGGTGAAAGAGGGTCATTTTTGGGTTTAGGGATACAGATAATAGTACCCTGCTTCCACTCCCGTGGCAAATCTTCTGTCTGAAATACATAATTAAAGATTTTTAAGATGTAAGAGTGTATATTTTCTGGGAGGGATTTTAGGACTATACGGGAGATATTGTCATAACCGGGTGCTGTATTTTTACCTTTGTGGAGTGATGCGTAATATTGCTCCTCCTTTATTTCGTCGTTGTGGGTGCGGGGTTCGGGAGCTTGTTTCAGGGACACATACCAGTCGTTTACGTCATTTAGAAAGTCGTTGTCATATGAGTCGTCATTAGTAATTTTGTAAGATTTTTCAAGGAAGTCCGCAAAAGTATCAGCAATTTGTTGTTGGTCAGTGATGATGTCATGTGTTATTGGATGTTTTATTTTCTGGAGGAAATCAGTCTTTCGGTACTTGGTTAATTTCTTAATCGCATTCCAGTATTCTTTACCCAGTTTTTCGTTAATGTCCTTGCACGTATTTATCCACATGTCAGTCTTGTATTCTTTGATTAGTCTCTGTATGTCTCTATTTAATTTGTTAAATGTTTGTTTCAGATTAAAGTCGTCTGTTAGTCGGATGTCCCTGTAAATCTGTCTTTTGTACTTGATTAGTCGTAAAATGAATTTTGGGAGGGGATATTTGTAGGGTTTTTTAGAATAAATTGGTGTATGTTTGTGTATACTATTTGATAGTTTTGCTAGAAATAGGGAAATGGATGTTTGGTTTATTTGTTGATGGAATTGTATAAAGTTTGTAATTTCTCTTGTCACTTTGTCAATGTCACAGTCTTTATGTCTATAAATAAATGTGGGGGGAGTGGAAGCGGGGGGATCTTTGCTAAGAGAGAATTGAATTGAGAGGTGGTTGAAACCTAGATCAGGATTTAGTGCTACATTATGACTTAAGTGTTGTATATTACTTGTACATAGCAAGATATCAGGAGTTGTGATTATTTGGCATTAGGAATGTAGGAGGGGTTTTAATACGTACATTAAAATTAATATGTATGACAAAAACAATCAAAATTAACGACTCTCTAACTTTAACGAAGGGGAAATCATTCAAACCATTAACTTAAACCTTTAAAAAATGAAACAAGTTAATAGAATTGTCAATGTTTTATAATATGTAGAATATTAATATTAAATGTTGTTTACGTAATTAAAAAAAATATGTTGTCAATATATTTTTTTTAATTGCGTAAACAACATTTAATATTAATATTCTACATATTAAAAAACTTTGACAATTCTATCAACTTGTTTCATTTTCATCTAAAAGGATTAGGGATATTAATGGTAATTTACGTCGGTAACTACAACTGGTAATTTACCGTAAATTACAGTTCTAATTTATCCTATTATTAGATCTTATGAATCTGTTGGATAATAAATAAATAAATAAATAAATAAATAAATATTACCCAGCTGTTTCAGTAACATTGGTAACATTCGTTTGTGCGCATTTGCAAGAGAGATTATATGTCAAAAAAAAATCCTGGAGAAAATACAATCTGATTTATTTTTTTATTGTATAATGATATCCCTGTATGTCATTACATAAAAAGAAATTAAATCAGATTGTATTTTCTCCAGGAATTTTTTTGTTGTTTGTTTCTTACAAATGTACGCAGTAAATATAGGCAGTTGTATATGCAGTAAATTTTCAAGCATTCTTGATTTTTCATATTTATTCAATTTTAAGCTTCTAATGAGGCTTTGCATTTCTTAATTAAGCATGAAATACAATTCCGAAATGTTCTATCATGCGCCACAAGTATAAAACACTGTTATATTATAAGATTCAAAATATTTTTGTTTAATAGTAAATTTTTAATCCTGCTCCAGCAGTATATTTTTAACATAAATAAGACACTTGAACTTTGTTTGTATAATTGAGGTTTTTTTATTTTGACTATAGTTTCGACAACTTTAACTTGTCATTATCAGACTACAAGTCACACTTGTAGTCTAATAATGACAAGTTAAAGTTGTCGAAACTATAGTTACAATAAAAAAACCTCAGTTATACAAACAAAGTTTAAGTGTCTTATTTATGTTAATAATGATGTATAACGAAGTAGAAGCCTCAACAGTTAACAGTATATATTAAATACTGATTTAACAGTGTATTTTAAATATCACAATATTTCAGTGTTTACACGCGTGGCGCAAGAAGTAAAATTTCGAGTTTAGAAAAGCCTGAGAATTTGGTTTGGTCGCTTCGCTTCGCTACGCGACCAAACCAAATTTTCAGGCTTTTCTAAACTCGAAATTTTACTTCATGCTTAACCTGGGAGTGGAAAACACTCGTTTAAGCTTCAAATTAAACGATTTAAAAAAACAACGAATGTCGGTAAACTTACACCATATGTATGTATACTAATATAAAAATTCCTCCTATATATAATACCACCGATATGTATTATTTTCTTTGATAGTGGCACAACTAAAAATAAGAGATATTTTCAATTTATTAATACACTTAATTTGTTCAGGTATCAACAATTGTTTCACCACACTGTGGCTTCATGAAGCCACAGTGTGGTGAAACAATTGTTGTAGTACAATAAATATAATTTTGAAACCTAAACAAATTAAGTGTTTTATTAAAGTGATATTATGGAGTTTCAACAACTAACAGCCTTAACTATACAGTATAAGAGATATTTTTTAAATACAGTTATTTAATAAATACAGTTTTAAGAGACGCAAATAAAAATACGTGCAAAAAGTACAATAAATTAAGTGAAGATTGAGAGTTTAATATTTGAATAAAAGTGTTTTGTAAACTTTTGCAGGCTGCTCCAGAAATATTAAAACATTTCATTTGTGTCATTATCAAAGCAAAGCAGCGATATGTATACCCATTTAAGTGATTTGTTTAAAAATAATTAATAACAGTATATTTTAAACTTCTCATCAAATCACCGTTTTATACGCGTGGCGCATGAAGTAAAATTTCGAGTTTAGAAAAGCCTGAAAATTTGGTTTGGTCGCGTAGCGCTACGCGCTACGCGACCAAACCAAATTTTCAGGCTTTTCTAAACTCGAAATTTTACTTCATGCTTAATCTGGGAGTGGAAAACACTCGTTAAAGGTAAGTTAAACTAAACGTCATTAGTTTTGCATGCAGTTTTAAATCATAAAGATTTTTTTCATTTTATATTGTGTTTATAAATTTCAACAAATTTTGTTGTATTTAAAAAAGTCGAGTTTTGTTAGTAGCCAAATTTCTTAGGTTCATAAATAGTTTTTTTTTATAAATTTTAGGAATTTGTGAGGGTATATCTTACGTATATTTAAGTATAAATGAAATTGCCAATTCTTGGTTGCAGAACACTTCAAACATTAAAAGTGCGATTCTTTTCGCAATCTACAACAAGTTAGTCTTACAAAGACTATATCAAACACTGATTGAAACAACTACTTCCCGGGCTAATACCCCGACAGACATTAAATTATACAACAAGTGTTTGCCGTTACATACAGTAACCTACTGCAAATGTAACAATTTGGGTCAAATTATTCAGGCCATCTATGGCCTGAATAATTTGACCCAAATTGTTACATTTGCAGTAGGTTACTGTATGTAACGGCAAACACTTGTTGTATAATTCAATGTCTGTCGGGGTATTAGCCCGGGAAGTAGTTGTTTCAATCAGTGTTTGATATAGTCTTTGTAAGACTAACTTGTTGTAGATTGCGAAAAGAATCGCACTTTTAATGTTTTACGTATATTTGTCAATTTTATTAATTTATACGAATTGTGTAATAAGTATGTTGAGGATTTTTGTTTTATTTTTAGGTCAAGTTTGGATATTTTAAAATTTTTTATCCAATATTTCTGTTGTTATTGCCAATTTGTGTTAATTTGGACAATTTTAAGGGTTATTATTAATTTTTATGTTGTTTGTTGGCTGTGACGATTTTATTCAAAATCCTAATAATTATTGCTATTTAAAATTTCAAAATAAAATATTATTATAATTTAAGAAAGAAGATTTTTGTCAATTTTTGAAAATGACATGTTATTGATGTCGAACCTAAATCACTTAATAAAGTCTGTGTTAAAAAGTGTTACATGTGTGAACTTTAAAGATGTTTGTTTTTAAAATTTATTCATTTCGTAATTTCTTTACTACTATTAATAAATGTCGACGCTTTGTATGGATTTCATCCATATATTTGTTTTATTTATTTCAACAAAATACATTTTAATAATAACGATATAAAAATAAACTTAATTCTATGCAAATATTTTTTTTTGAAATTCTTATTTTTTGCAAATATTAATGATGCTAGTCAATTAGAGCTTCGAAAGCTATTTAAAATATCAAATGGTTTCTAAGCTAATCTCATTAATTAGATGAAAATATTATTACAATTAAAAATTAGAGATTGTTAATGTTTAAGATGTTTGTTTTTTAATTTACCTGATTTTGTAATTTTTTTAACGTACGATGAATTTCACTTTTTGATTTCCTTTTTAGTTAAAATCTTTTCAATTTTTGGGATTACAATTACCAATTGTTACCATATTTCCCGTAATATTACCGAGAATATTACCCAATTTTAAATAACTGGTAATTTTACATCACTGCCAAGGATAAAGCATGGTGGTTTTTATCTATACATTTTCAACTTCAAATTAAGACTAATCAATATCAAATTGGGACTTCAAACATAGCTGTCAGTTTAAACATAAACAAATTGGGATTAAACAACATCAGATTGAAAATAATCAATTTCCAACTGGGACTGAACAAATATAGTTTAATATTTAAGTTCGAAATTTGACTTCATGCTTAACCAAGGAGCTCGGTTAGAGCTTCAAATTAAACGATTTTACAAATCACTGAGTGCCTGAAGGAATACGATTGGGATATGTATACTTAAAAGAAAAATTATCTGTATGTTTCATGTGCCTGGTGCAATGCTCAACTTTTTAATTGATTATAAAATACAAAAATTGTGTTTGTTATTGATTTTTGTATTTAAATAACAGAATCAATTTGAATTGTAAAATAGGTTATTCTATAAAATGAAACCACAACATTTTCAATTCATCCCGTTATTGAAAGCGAGATATTTTTCTAGCTTAAAACTCAATTACAGCAGAAGTTCAGCTGAAAATTGACCGATCAGGTCTATGGGTTCCCCCAGCGCGGCTAATCTGATTAAATTAATTAAGGCTTATCGCAGCCGTCTGCTTCTAGCCTTTCCAAACGGAGGAAAGGAAAAACCGACGTCGTCTGCCATTAATCAGCAAATCCGATACAATTAGACCAGACAAACAAATCTTTACCCGACAATTCGATCGGGGCGTGCACTTTGCTTTACAAAACGCGAATGACTGAGAACTCATTAAAACGGAAAATGTTTGCATAAATGATCTCGCCCGATATCTTAGCGTACCATTTACATTTGATAATAACTAAGAGTGAATATATAGTTTCGCAGCCCGGGTTATGTTCCGTTCGTGGTTTTAATTAAAACGACGAAGATCGCGCACTGTACCGTTTAATTATGTAACAGATGCCTTTCCGGGGGGGCTTTATTTCAGTGCTGTAGTCTTTTTTTGTGGGGAGGGAGGGAGGATTGGAGAGAAACCCAGCTTTTATTTCAACGTCAATGCTGATTGAATGCTGTAATCGGGGGAAGAGCGAATTAATCGAGTGTCGCATAATTTATGCAAATTCTATTGGGTTTCTGATGGACAGATGCGGTCGTAACTAAGTTTTTGATGAATTGATAATTAACGCATAGATTTTATATTATTCAATTATATTCTATTGATTGTTTTACATTTAATTAATAGTTTCTGTTTATTTGTCGTTTTTGTATTCTAATATTAATTTCCGAATATCTCTATTTAGTTGGTCAGTTGTCTGTCGTCTTTTTCTCTCATGTCTCTGTATGTTTGTCTTTTACATTTAATAAGTCGTAAAATGAATTTTGGAAGAGGATATTTGTAATATTGTTTTTTTTTAATTTTGACGTTAGATGGATTCGGATAATATTGCACTAATTTGCTTAATGATGGAAGGAGTTATGTCACAGTTGCTGCCGAAGGCAGCTATGTCGTCGTTTACTTTATCAATGCTACATTTCTGGTAGCGAAAAATGTGTTCAGAAGGGGGAGGGCAAGAAGCAAGTGGTTTATCAAGGTGAAATTAGCCTCAATAGCATTTGGAAGGTGTCAAAGAATTTGCGGGAAAAACTGGGGGCTCAACCCCAAAATGAATCTCCGGTTATATACAAGGGTGATCAGGCCCATGATATCCTACGGGGCAGTAGTGTGGTAGACAAGGACGGAGCAGCAGGGGGCGATAAGGCTCCTGAACAGCACACAAAGACTAGCATGTCTCAGTGTCACAAGAGCTCTAAGCACTACCCTAGAAATCATTATGAACCTACCACCACTGCACATCTTCAAACAAGGGGAGGCCAGGGCCGTAACATACAGACTAATGCAAGGACAGGCTCCCATAAACCGATCACACGGGAAAAAGTACCAAAGGCTAGAAGAAGAGCTAAAGGCAAACCCTACAACAGGAATGCCAAGCGATGTCATGGTCAAGAAATATAATTTTGACAGAAAATATAACGTGATGATCCCGAAGAGGGAAGATTGGGCGGACGGCACCTACCAACGCGGATTAAAACTGGTATACTGACGGCTCAAAGACAGATGAAGGAGTTGGAGCCGGATTATACAGCACAAAACCCTAGACAAATATTTCAGTCAGTCTGGCAAGGGACACAGTGTCCCAGGCAGATGCGATCGCGGTTTACCTTTGCATTGAAGAAGTAGCAAGGCAAGACAACAAAAGTCGATGAATAGCTATTTTCTCGGAAAGCCAAGAGTTGCTAAGGACACTAAGCACCACACAGGTCGATTCCAAGCTAGTGTGGGACTGTGTAGGCGCTCTTAACGAAATGGGTGGTCGCAAAAAAGTGACAATGGTAAGGGTCCCAGGACACAAGGGTCATCAAGGTGTTACCGGGGATTATTTTAATCTCCGGCAACAAGAATTGTAAATATTATTTACAATTCTTCCTTTATTTAAAATGAGTTCGTACCCAGCAATTAACTAATTGACTGGTCCAAAGGATTATGTCGGGCGGTTTAAACCGTGCCCGGGCCACCATCTACCTGGGCAGGTGTGGCGGATTGTCCCTCGGGGTTTTTCGAAATCGGCAATTAAGGGAGAGGACTAATGACCACCGTTGCAATTTGAAAGAAGAGAGATTATAAATTTCTATACTTCATTCAAATTGCAGCTTAACGGTTGTTTGGATTTGAGGGTTCGCTGGAAGTAATTATGTTGTCTGCAATAATTACTTTCTAGCGAATTCTTTGCCAACGGTCACGTAGTCCTCAAAATCATCCCTTCTTCAAGCCATTTTTCGTGGCATAAATACCGGGGGACGGCATCCAGGAAGGCAGTCCACTCTTGTGCTGTACAGGGGCAGCATGTGGATTCAGGAGGAACTACCATTCCTCAACTCTTCTTTCTGAGCCAGGAAGTTCTGACCGACGCCGACGCCAGACGTCCTAGCCGTCGTTCCTGCCGCCAGAAGAAGATTCCAACAACAGGAAACAACCGACGCCGACGTTAGCCGTCCCTGCCGTCGTTCCTGTTCTTGGACCAGGACGCCGAGAATCCGATTGCCAGCGCAGTCGCCTCGACGCCACAACGACGCTCCAGTGTAGCGTTCATTGCTTCCGCCCGGATCCAGGCCAGGTCAGCAACCCACCGACGCCAGGAAACTTTGCCCGACGCCAACGCCAGCCGTTTCGCCGTCGTTCCTGACGTCCCGCACTACGAGTGTAGTGTTTGTTGCTGCCTCCGGATCCAGCCAGATGCACCACCCCACCGACGCCGTCTCACACCGGGTCGCCGTCTTGGTACTTGGACGCCGCCTCCATCCGGAAGCCACCACTAGCCAGACGCCACCGCTGGGCTAGTAGAAATCCCGATCGCGACGCCGACGCCACACCAAGTCTGCCCTTGTTCTTATTCTGTTTGTTGTTTTAATGTTTTTTTTATTTGATTTATTTTGTTTTAAAATAAATAATTTAAAACAGCATACGTGTTTCAAAAGTTAGTTGCTCATCTCTCTCTAACTCAACCAACCTGAGCTAGTTGGTAATCAGCGTGGGGTACCTTCCATCCCGTTGATAAAGGGAATGATATTGCGGACGAACTGGCCAAACAAGGCTCGTCAAGTGCATTCACTGGCCCAGAACCCTCCTGCGGCATCGCGAAAACCACAGTCACAAAACCCATAAAAAAATGGACGGAGACACAGACTTAAACTTAGTAGACCAATACACCAGGGCATAAGCAGGCGAAACAGTTTCTCAAAAAAACAATCGCCGGTTTTTACGACCGATCTTCTCAACTAAAAGAATAAAACGGTTAAGTCTACTGACAGGGCACTGTAGGCTCAACAAACACATGAGCAAAATAGGTCTGACAGAGGATACGATATGTAGATTCTGCCAGGAAGAAGAGAACTCTCTCCACATCCTGTGCCAATGTTAGGACCTAGCAAGGGTTAGACACATAAAGCTGGGCAACACTAAACCAAGCGCAGAGAGCTACACCCAAGGCTCACTGTCAGGGTTAATAGAGCTAATCGAGGAGGCGAAGCTCGAACACGTCGTCTAGGCTAACAGGGATCCACAATAGATCAGCAAAGGTCGCGGTGGTACAGGCCAAGAGGCCACCACTACAATTATCTAATCTAAGGTAAAATTTAATGGATAGGTGGTCGAAGCACAGATCTGGGACTAATGTGATTGAATTTATAAGATGACGTATGTTGGAAGTACATAAGATAATATCTGGTGTTGTAGATTGGTTTTCGCTCATTATAAAAGTTGGGGTTGTGGAGATTTTTGTAAAATTGGAATTGGAGCAGAAGTTGTGGATTTGTTGGGATTTTCTTTTATTTACATTGAAGTCTCCGATTATTATAACAAGATCGTAAAGTGAGGCTTTAGTAAATATTGTATCTTCAATATTGGAGTGAGGATGGATATAAACTAGAAACAAATGGATTGTATTGTTATTATTGGGAAGAGTAAAGTGAAGACATTCATTAAGGAGATTATTTATGCGCAGTGGATTTGCTTTGCCAAAAGGTATATATGAGTGGAAGGATGCCATGGTGGATTAAATTCTATTTTAACATAAATCACTTTAAGTACAACCCCTAACACAAAACATTTTTATTTCAACATAAAGAATTATCGCATAAAAATTCCTCGCGCATAATGGGGAAAACAAATAAGTACGTTTCCGAAAAGGTAAACGTTTGAACTATGGACAGGAATGCATCCTCCCTTAGTTACGTATGCACCCTTCGGAGCGGTAGCATATTCTTGCCCCATAAATTCGCCATTGAAGAAAACGCCCGGGGAAGGGCGAAAGAAGAGCGAACACGCGCCGAGGAATAATTTCCCAGTTTATGTTTATACGCAGAGAAAAAGGTGGATGTATGCAAATGTTATTTTCGGAAAGAACGATACTGTTGAAAGTTGTTTTTTTTTACTCTCTACCTCGCCGTTCGTCCCGGCACGAGAGCAAATATTTTTCAGGAAATGGATTTTGATGAGACCTGAGAAATGTTTGAGAGGGAGGATCATGGAATTTACTTACTGCTTGTTAATGATATATATTATTATTATTAATCATTAATCCTCTTTTGCCCACAATGGGTGTTTATGACACATTTTTTCCACGCGGGGCTTTTCTGAACTCGAAATTTTACTTCATGCTTAGTCTGGGAGTGGACGACACTCGTTTTGTCGAATTATAAAATTTTGATGAGATTTCAACATATCGAGATTTTTGTCGATTTATAAAAATCTCCTGAGATCTTCAATATTTCGAGATATTCGTCGATTTCTAAAAAATTCGTGATATTTTCCATACTTTAAAATATGTTAGTTTATATTTAATAATATACACTCGAAAATGACGTTTACAGAAATTTTGGAGACTTGTCTCAATGAGACTAATTTTTTTTGCAGAAATTCGATATTAATTTTAATACGTTTTTATATTATTTAACTTAAAATCAGTATAACGTTCTAATTATTTTTCTTTTAAACATCAGAGCTTTAACAATATGTGTGTTAAGAACAAGAAGGCAATAATCATTTGTTATATTTATTAAAGTGGGATCAAATTTAAACAATATAACAATTACGTAATTACATTATTTTGTAATTAATTAACCCCTAACACTGTCTAAAACATACACCAAAATCTGAACTTTCTACCATTTTCGGCAAAACAATTCCAATCTGACAACATTAAAATAGACCATGTGTAATATATTATTGATATATAAAGTGTATGTAGTAAAATACTATATTTTACTCTTACAAATATGTAATTAAACAATTTACCTGAATATAATCTTAACTAAAGTTATACTTAATCTATTGTTGAACAAGTGGCCCCTGGCAATTGTTATTTTGTGTCGATTATATAATAAATGTTAAATTGTAATTTCATTATATTCTTATGTATTATAATTAAAACATTGCTCCTAACAGTATTTACATACAAATGTATGTAAATAATTTAAACACATTTTTGTGTTTATTTAAGGATCATGTACATATTTAATACAATACGGCCCCAATGAGGTGAAAAATAATAAAATTACAACGGCACCCGGCGGCGATCTCGGAATTAACATAATTAATGATCTTGCGGGGTAAACAATTACAACGGTTCTCCATTATTCAGCCACCCCCCGACGTTTCAGCAGAACAGACCTCATTATATCGCCTGCGCCGCTTTTCATATTGAAATACCAGAGCCATTTTCAGGAAATTTCGGTTGCAAAGAAAAAAATGGTCGGAATGACGGAATGATGATAATATTCGGCTTTATGATGTGTGGAGTAATTTATGGCTTGTTTTAAAGCCTGCCTGTATTGATTTTAGAACAGGTTTATATTTCAGGGATAAAACTTACATTCTTTAATATGAAATATGAAATGATTACCTAGTAGAAACATGTTTTTAACAAATATTAAAATCAGCGATTTTTTTAAACTTTCCGACATTTGTTTTATTTTGAAAAGAGTTTAATTAAGACAACCCGAGACAAATTTTCACGGGGCTTTTCTAAACTCGAAATTTTACTTCATGCGCCACCCGTATACAAGAATAATTTCACATTTGACATTTGATATTAACATTTCATATTTCACATTTGATATTTGCCGTATATTGACAGATAGACATTTTTTTACATTTTATTGAAATTATAAAAATGCACGTCGACACTTTTTTTATTCGGGGCATTCAGTTTGCTGTTGACGCGAAATGCAATAATTTCGGCAACACTTTTTTTTATACATTCATTATGATTTCATTTTATTGAAATCATAAAAATATATGTTGACGTTTTTTTTTTTATACAGGGCATTCAGTTTGCCGTTTACGCGAAATGCAACTGACACGCGCCCTCCAACCTAACCTTCATCTCTCGTACTCCAAAAATAGGAAGAAACATTACATTTTCATATTTATTTACAAGTGCTTATTTGAACGTACATATAACTTGTAATGTTTTCTGCACAGATTTCTCTTAGCTCGGCACAAAAATATAGTTAAAAATATGGCTATTTGCTCCGAGAGACCGCCACTTCCATATCAACGGTTGTCTATTCTTTACTACTCTGTGTCTCACTCTACTAAACGGCAACCTTAATATCGTATATTTTTGTGCAGTAATGATTAAGTAAAGAAAAAACTCAGAGTGAACAAGTTGAAAGGTTACCAGCTGAAAAACTTGTGACAAATGAAGAAAAATTACAGCCCGGGGAAAGTTTATCAACCCCTTTAGCGACTCGGATGGCTCCGGCCCTCCACCCGTTCTTCAGACTAAAACTGCTAAATTTGCATTTTTTGCCGTGCGGCCACTTTAATAAGTTTGCGGCAAGTTTGTTAGGAGCGCAATAACGGCAGGTACATTCATCAAAGGGGTACACGCGGGGCGGGAAAACCCCGCTGATTTCATCCCCTCGCCGATAATTCATAAACATTACGGAGTGCGGGTTATTCAGCGCTGAAAAATTGAAAAATTGCGAATTGCGGCGGACGGCGTGTTTATGACGCATCGCCGTCATACGTTATTTTTATGTAACGCTGCGGATATTATTGATAGTTTTCACAGGTCCTAAAGCTGCGATATTTATCATGTAAATCGGCCGGTTTAAACTCTGTTCTAAATTATACCTGCATCAGTACCCAAGGGATGTGCATCGTTTGCATATTTTTCATTCCAACGGAAACTGAAAATAAAAAATGTTTTTTTTTAATACACGAATACTAGGAATACATCACTATATTTACTTATAAATTAAATAAATAAGTTCGTGAAATAGTTTAATGCCATTTTAAAGGATCGACGTGCGATTTGCGCCCAGCAAATCCAAATTTTCTGGCTTTTCTAAACTACTTTTATTTCACATCTTCAACTCTACTTTTGGCAACTTCAGGTGATATAAGTTTAAACAGCTGTTTTTAAACTCTATAATAAATCAACTTTTTATATGCCTGGCGCATAAGGTGAAATTTTGTTTGGCAAAGCCTGAAATTTTACTTAATAAATAATAAATAAATGTTTATTTACGGTCGTGCCAATATTACAAAATAATACAATATAATAAATCTAATAAGCTTAGAAAACATAAAAAACAGAAAATACCTTAAAAATATACAGGCTTAATTATTTATAACTAAAAATAAAATTTAAAAATTAAATCAACTAAATATAATACCTAATTAAGAACTGGAAATCCTCATTTAATAACAATGAAATAATATAGGTATGCCTTTGTAATGGATCCTCGAAACTAAGATTTTTATAATGAATTCTGGGAAATTCAAATAATTTTAACTACAAAATAAATTTGTGGCGAATCTTTAAATAAAAGTCTACACGACGTTTGAAAATCTTTTAGACGCAGATTTCAACACAAATATTTATTCTTGAATATTGTTTTTAAACCTCTCATATCCGACTTTCTTATTATTTTTGTTTTTACAATTTATGAGGATTTTATAAAAATTTGATTGTCAATTGTCTTCGTAAGTGTTTGTTTAAAGAACACATGACGTTTGAATGCAACCAATCAATAAAGTAAGGATCACATTACAATTTTATTAATTATTTAAATTCAACAAATTCCTTATATCTATTGATCAACCAAGTCTTTTTTTTTAATTATTTTCTTAAACTCACTTGAATTTTATTTTAAATTATATATATTTTATTCAGATCATTGTTTATACATTTTTAAAATTAGATTTTCTAAAGTTAGACAAGATTATATTTTGTCTTTCAATAATTTCTGAAAATTGATATAAAATTTAAAAAATCAGATCTAATTTTGCTTTTATCGTTTTAAAGAAAGCATACACTTTTTGAACTATTAACAAAATGTATATTTTTAGAAAATTTTAAACTCTATAATTCTTCCGATTTGTTATTTTGTTTTTCATGTTTTTAAAAATTAAAAAAAAAACACAAATCTTTTACACTTTCAAAAAATGTACATATTTTGTGCGTCTGCTATTATTCTTAGAGCAATTTAATTTTACCTATTTCACAGTTCAATCTAAAAGTGTTATGACTAGAACTTAAGGAACTTTAAGAGTTTCATCAATGTATTATATTTCATAGTGTTTTGTAATTTTCATAAAAAAACAGACATATTTTACACGTTGAAAAAAAAATATGTACTAACTGCAGTGAATGTAACTAATTTGTTATAAATTTGTGTTTTTGAACTTCACATTAAAACAGTGTTCGCGCGCGCGAGCGAATCCAAATTTTCAGGATTTTCTAAACTCGAAATTTTACTTCATACTTAATCAAGGACTGAAATCCCTCGCTTAATAACAAAAAAAAAATTATAAGTATCACTTTAAATTTAAATAATTTTAAACAAAACTTGATTATTCGATAATAAATCACTTCCAATTATGAAAACTAGGTTTTTTTAAATAAATTTCCAGTCATATGTTGTTTTTCTTCAACATTCAATTTAAAGCTTCTAACAAATGTTTCCAGTCCTTGATTAAGCATGAAGTTAAATTTCGAGTTTAGAAAAGTCTGAAAATTTGTATTTACCGGCGCTCGAGCGAAGCGAGTTGCGCAGGCAAATCCAAATTTTCAGACTTTTCTATACTTGAAATTTTACTTCATGCGCCAGGCATATAAACACTGATTTAACGTGAAGATCAAAAACACAAAAAACAAATTCTGAATCTAATCCTTACACTAAAATTCAAATATTTACGAAGATACATTTTTCTTTAAATGATTCAAACTTTTCGGAGATTCGTTACATATTTTTAAGATTATTCGTATTCGAATTCAAATGTAGGCTATCGATTCTTATAAGATGATTCGAATCCTTTTGTAAATTAGTGTTTTATATGCCTGGCGCATACAGTAAAGCCAGGCAAATTTTCAGGGTTTTCTATACTCGAAATTTTACTTCATACTTAATCAAGGACTGGAAACCCCCGTTTAATAACAAAAAACAATTATAAGTATTACTTTTACTTTAAATAATCTTAAACAAAACTTGATTATTCGATAATAAATCACTTCCAATTATGAAACGTAGTTTTTTTTTAAATAAATTTCCAGTCAATTGTTGTATTTTTTTCAACATTCAATTTGAAGCTCCTAACGAGTGTTTACAGTCCTTGATTAAGCATGAAGTAAAATTTCGAGTTTAGAAAAGCCTGAAAATTTGAATTTTCCAGCGCGCGAGCAAAACGAGTCGCGCAGGCAAATCCAAATGTTCAGGCTTTTCTGAACTCGAAATTTTACTTCATGCGCCAGGCATATAAACACTGATTTAACGTGAAGTTCAAAAATACAAAAAAGAAATTTTGAATCTAATCCTTACACTGAATTTGAAATATTTTCGAAAATTCCTTACTCTTTTTAAGAAGATTTGTATTCAAATCCAAATGTAGGCGATCGATTCGAATGATTCGAATTCTTTTGTATGTATTCGAACCATTTTATAAGAATTCTAATCGTATACATTTGGATTCGAATACGAATCGTCTTAAAAAAATGCAACGAATCTTTTAAATCATCCGAAAGGATTCGAATCCAGGATCAGCATCCTGAATGATTTGAATTCTTCACAGATTTGCAATACCTCACATTTTTTCGGATAAAATCATTTTATAAGAATTCGAATCGTATACATTTGGATTCGAATACGAATCATCTTAAAAAATGTAACGAATCTTTTGAATCCTCCAAAAGGATTCGAATCCAGGATCCGCATCCTGAATGATTCGAATTCTGCACAGATCTGCAATGCCTTACATTTTCTCGGAAAGGCCGTGCGAGGCGGTTTCATGTTATTATAATAATTATATCCATTTATTTTACAATGACAAAATTATATAATGAAATTTGTACATGCAAGCCGTCAAGAATATAAAGAAAATCTAAAAAATTATATAAAGTTACAAGAAGAATGAAAAATAATATGCTAAAATAACTTTCAGCAACAATACATCAATACATATAACAAAATAATAGAATAAATATATAAAATACATATAAATATAAAGTACACATTACATATAGTGCGCATAAAATTATTGCATATTATATGGTTCAATATTACAAATTAAATTGAGTAGTTTGGATTTAATTGAGATGAAAGAGTGTATTTCTGTTATAGCAGTTGGTAGATGGTTATGAATTTTTAATATGGCGTAGTATGGTCCCTTTTTATTTTTATAATTAGAATTAGCTGCTATGAATTTTATTTTGTCTTTTTCAAATAGCCGCGTGTTTAAAATCATTGAAAAATTGTGGGTTAGTAAGCATCTGCACACGCCCTGATTTAATGCAAAATTATATTATAAATAGTTGTTTTTTATTTGGTTTCTATAGAAATATTTTGTTTATGCAAATAATATTATTCTGTCTGAACCGTTTTTTCTGTCTGCGCTTCAGTTAGAAACCCTCCCCCTCCCATGTAAACATCCCGGCTACGCCACTGTAATTAGACGACATTTCGAAGTGTTTAAATTTGTCTCTATGTGTATATATATGTTCACAGGCTTATGCAAGGAAACACCCGTTGCTGCTAAGAAATTAAGAAATAACATTACTGTTTACTTTGAAAATTTGGGTAAGTTACGTGAAGATGATAATAACTTGATATAAAACACTTTTAAACTTTCTTCAAAAATGTATTCATTACCGGATGTACATTTCAAACCATTGCTAATGGACACTTTGTGTAAGAAATGTACATCTAGTAAAGAATACATTTGTGAAGAAAGGTTAAAACTGTTTTATTTCAAGTTTACTTTGTGTTATACCTTCTTTGCAGTAAATTTATTAAATATCATAAAAGCTTAATTTTTCGTATACATTACGTTTGTACCAAAACTAATTATAATTACAGCGGATTACTGTATATACACATCTAAGCGAGAAAGTATTAAATAATTAAAGCAGGTTTATCATATTTGCGTAGGAATGTAAATTGAATTAATTGAGAAAGAGGGGCCTCCATTGGTTTCGCATGAAACGCCCGAAACGGCTTTTGGGAACGCTTTTTGTTCTTTGTTCGGCGGCCTTTGTGCGCGCCGTTTAATTTGTTGTAGTCAATTTTCATTCGGAAAGGTCGAAATATTTAGGAGGGGAAGCGATGAGACCGAGTTAATAAACAAACGGGAAAACCATAAACAAATACTTCCGGACCTTTAAACTAGGGCTCAGCGGAGCATCCACGTTCAACTCTAATCAATTTTATTCTGTTTCGACGGAATCTTGGTTGGCACGCTAATCAATTGTTTTTAATTTCTTCAAGGCATCTGTTCTTTGGGGGATGGTACTTATTTTCAAATAAATAAATACATTGAATTTTTCTTTTAGGTAAACTTATGCAAAAGATGTACATTTTCTGACATTCGTTGTTTTTTAAATGAGTTCAATTTGGAGCTTTAAACGAATGTTCTCCACTCCTAGACTAAGCATGAAGTAAAATTTCGAGTTTAAAAAAGCCCTGTGAAAATTTGTCTTGAATCGCGCAGAAACCCGAGACAAATTTACAGGGATTACAGGGAGTTTTTCTTTTAAGTATATGTATTCCAAATTCAGCCTATTTTCTGTAAATATTTAGATATTCCTTCTTTGTTTTTTTTTAAGTTCAATTTAAAGCTTTGAACGAGTGTTTTCCACTCCCAGACTAAGCATGAAGGAAAATTTCGAGTTTAGAAAAGCCCCGTGAAAATTTGTCGAGGGTCGCGCAGCGACCCGAGACAAATTTTCACGAGGCTTTTCTAAACTCGAAATTTTACTTCATGCGCCAAGCGTATAAAACACAGATTTCAAGTGAAGTTTGAATATACATACATTTCACAATATTTTAGTGTTTTATACGCGTGGCGCATGAAGTAAAATTTCGAGTTTAGAAAAGCCCAGAAAATTTGTCTCGGGTCGCTGCGCGACCCTCGACAAATTTTCACAGGGCTTTTCTAAACTCGAAATTTTACTTCATGCTTAGTCTGGGAGTGGTAAACACTCGTTTAAAACTTCAAATTGAACTTAATAAAAAACAAGGATTATCTAAAGATTTACAGAAAATAGGCTGAATTTGGAATACGTATACTCAAAAGAAAAATTCTCTGTGTATACA
Organism: Philonthus cognatus; assembly: GCA_932526585.2. NCBI lineage: Eukaryota > Metazoa > Arthropoda > Insecta > Coleoptera > Staphylinidae > Philonthus > Philonthus cognatus. Next base: position 45,862,959 of record OW052247.1, on the reverse strand, counting down.
AAAAGCGACACAGTATTTGCAATATAAAATATTACAAAAACACTATAAATTGCTAGTACCACTTCCTGTTTTAAGTGAAGTTTGAATATACATACATTTCACAATATTTTAGTGCTTTATACGCGTAGCGCATGAAGTAAAATTTTAAGTTTAGAAAAGCCTTGTGAAAATGTGTCGAGGGTCTTTAGATATTCCTTGTTTTATTTTTAATTCAATTTAAAGTTTTAAAAGGGTGTTTTCCACTCCCAGATTAAGCATGAAGTAAAATTTCGTGTTTAGAAAAGCCCCGTGAAAATTTGTCGAGGGTCGCGCAGCGACCCTAGACAAATTTTCGGGGCTTTTCTAAACTCGAAATTTTACTTCATGCGCCACGCGTATAAAACACAGATTTCAAGTAAAGTTCGAATAGAAATACATTTTACAATAATTATGTGTTTTATACGCGTGGCGCATGAAGTAAAATTTCGAGTTTAGAAAAGCCCAGAAAATTTGTCGACAAATGTTCACAGAGCTTTTCTTAACTCGAAATGTTACTTCATGCGTAGTCTGGGAGTAGAAAACACTCGTTTAAAGCTTCAATTGAACTTAAAAAGAAACAAGGAATATCTAAAGATTTACCGAAAATAGTCTGAATCTGGAATACGTATACTTAAAAATAAACTCCCAGTATATACAAAAAGCGACACAGTATTTGCAATATTAAATATTTCAAAAACACTATAAATTGCTAGTACCACTTCCAGTTTCCAAAAGTTGTCAAAAATTTATACAGATCTACATTTTTTTTTTATGTAATCTAAATAGAAAATGTTACACGTCCAACTTATTGCGTTTTTAAACAATTATGTTAATTGGCAGAAAAACGCATTTTTAAAATTATGTCTGTGTGTCTGTCTGTCTGCGGACATAATTTATAAAATCCGTTTTTCTGACACCCGAACTAACACCCAGCCAGACAGACATAATTCCAAAAATGCGTTTTTCGACTCGGTGGAATCAAAAACGTGAATATCTACCTTCATTAATCACTTGTTGAACCATGTTTACAATATTGATAATTAAATAAATGTCACTTTGTTTGTTTCACTACTATTTTGTATTCTGTCCTAAATATCTATCTAGATCTTAAGCTCATTTTTTACCATTACAATACGTTCTCTAAACGAGAAAGAAAAAAGTGTTCTACTCTTTTTAAGATGAGTTTCTTGTGAATTTACAAACAATTAGCTTCATTAATTCGAGCAGGACAAAATATATATTTCTCGATGTGTAAAGAAAATATCGAGACAGACTCAATTTATTTTTTATTTGTTAGAGGGACGTTTTCCTTTTTCTTTCGTGAATCGTATTTACACAACTTTGTGAGATGAAATCAGTTACTTCTCTCGTAATTCCCTGCTGCAACATCAAGATGGCTTTTGAATTCTATCGATTTATGTATTTCCTTTCCTATCGGAATGGGATGTGCAGCAAGAGTAAACAACGAGGAATGAAAATAACTACTTAGTTGCTTATAAATAATATTATTTGTAATTTAAAATATCTGATGATAGTTTAATAATAAAAGTATTGTGTATCTTATGTATAAACTTTTATGGGCGAAAGTGTTGTTACGGGGTGGGTACTTCAGCTTTTGTACGTGTTAATTTAAACTTACTGATGTCAATTATTTTCCCACCGTGTAACTTGCTAACAACTGCTGGTAACAGTGTGCCAAACACTTTAAAGGCTGAATATTTTTTTCTGAACATCACATTTTATCCATTAAGCTCATTGCGGTTTTAACATATTGTCGCGAAGCGGATCAACCCGTACAGAAAGTCTAGGGTTGCATCCGGTTCGCAACTGCTCCTGCAGAGTCAGCGGCGTTCATCGTGGATTTCCTCGATTATGTAAAACGTATTTTGCTGATTAAGGAAGATCGAGGGAGTCCACGAGACACGTTGGAACGGGGAGTCGGTGTCCAGACACGGTACAGTTAACAATAATAAATGCTAAGTAATTATCCGAATCGGAGAGTTTTTTGTTGCCCATAATTTGGTTTTCAGAAGATAAATAAGGTAAGTAAATATTAGTTCCCTCTCTATTACTACGACGAAGAGGCTTGGTAGTCGCGAATGACCCCCACGTGACAATATCCCGTATATATGCAGATAAACATAGAAAGAATCGAAATAAAGTATGTTTAAGGTTGAAATACGCCCATTTTATCCAATTTACCAAATTTTCCCCAATTTACAGCGTATATGCTGTAAATCTTCAGATATTAGTTGTTTTATAAAAGACTTCAATTTGAAGCTGTGAACGAGTATTTTCCACTCCTAGATTAAGAATGAAGTCAAATTTCGTGTTTAGATAAGCCTGAAAATTTGGTTTGGTCGCGTAGTTTTACCTTTGCTGCGCAGTGAGGTGTTTTAAATTATTGGATCTTTTCAAAACGTCTCAAATATATTTATTAACGCATGTAAATTTTTTTATTAGCATGAAAAATTATTATTATTATTATCATATCATATAATCAAAATAATAATATAAATTATAATTGCATCAAATTTTTCAATTGCTTGCAAGATAATATTAAAACAATAGAAAATAGTTAGACATTCAAAAATTCATTATTTGATTTCCTCTGTAACAAAGAATTATACATCATAAATTAATACTTTTCCTAATTGAAATTATGCACATGTTTCTTTTCTTTCCTTTTTTTGACGCCTTTCTCCTTCAAATATACATAGATTTGTTTGTTATATTTTTTTTAGAAGAAATAAAGATTATTATTATTAGTATCATAATACAGCATTTATATGGCTTTATATATTTTACTGATGGTAAATGTGTCTGTATTACAATCAATAATTTAATTAGAGACAAAACAAGCCCTCTATATCCAACATATTTAAGAATTTTTGTAAATTTTAATAGATTGCAATAAAATTGCAATAATACCATCCACTTGTTTTTTTTTTTTTTCTTTCTTTTTGGAAGAATAGTGCTTTAACAATTGTTTTACACACATCAATAATACATATAATATAAAAATAGTAGTAACAATATATATATAATAATCGTAAATATGAATAATAATATCTATACCTATGTGACAAAAAATTTAAAAAAATAAAAATCAGATGTCAGATGTGAGAAGAAGTTTGAGATCACCAACCCCAAACAATAGAAACACATAAATGATACAAATACAGTTTTAAAATAATAAATAAATAAATAAACATTAAAATAAATAAATAAATAAAGAAACATTAAAATAAATAAACATTAAAATTAAAATAAACATTAAAATAAAAATAAAATCACAGACGATACAAACTATTTAAATGAGAGCAGTCAAAAGTAGTGAAATCAATGTCTTAAATGTCAAGGGATAAAAATAGTGTTTTAAATATAAATAAATTAACATAATAAAAAAAAATTACTTAAAATTTAACTGACGATAAATAGAATTACTAACAATACAAACGATTTAAAAGAAATACACCAGGGTAAACAAAAAAAATTACCTATTTATTTAAGCCAATGCCACACAAAACGAAATTGTTATCATATTTTTATCTTACTCTTAAGAGAAGTTACAGACAGATTTCAAGATGCCTCTTATAGGTCAAAATTTTAGAAATCTTTTTTTTGCTTGAAAATTATAAGAGATATGTGTACATATGTTCGAATAAAATATGTTGCAATTCAAACAAGGAACCCAAAAAATGACTGATATATAGGGTGTTCTATTTAAAATAACAAATTTGGGGCTACTTCCGATAGAACCGGAAGTGATATAAAGTTGAAAATATTTCACATGAGGAGAACTGATTCAACCATATGACAAGGATTTTTTTCAAATTTTTAGTGCAACGGCAACCCCATAAACTTTTAACGAACGGTTTAGCGTAGACACCCTGTATATATATATATATATATATATATATATATATATATATATATATATATCAGAGCTGGGCAGGATTCGAATACTTTAGTTCAACTGGATTCGTGATCCGGATTCGCTACATTTTCTTAAAAAGATTCGTATTCGAATCCAAATGTGGGTGATTCGAATCCTTATAAAAGGATTCGAATATTTATAAAAGGATTCGAATACTTACAAAAGGTTTTGAATCGTCAAAAATAATTCGTATTAATTGTGAGAATTAACTTGAAAAATGTCTTTTGTGTGTTTTTAAATTTCTCGTTAAATCACTGTTTTATACGCGTGGCGCATGAAGTAAAATTTCGAGTTTAGAAAAGCCCAGAAAATTTGTCTCGGGTCGCTGCGCGACCCGAGACAAATTTTCACGGGGCTTTTCTAAACTCGAAATTTTACTTCATGCTTAGTCTGGGAGTGGAAACGCTCGTTCGAAACTTCATACTGAATGCTTTGATAAGAACATTAAATGACTGAAAATGTTTTTAAAGATAATAATCTAGTTTTCAAAATTTTCTTTAATATTATTTGAAGTCAAACTGACATGGTAGCTAGCCACAATCTGAAATGTAAAATTTTTGAGGCATTTCTCTGATTCAAGATGTTTTTTCCTTGACCTTTTAACTTCTGTGGGAAACCCCCATTTTGTTAAATTGTTTTCATTGTTATTGTCAATATTTAAGTTAATTTTATAAACTTTTACGTGTTTTCTAATTTACCTGCTGATTTTGACATATTTAATAATATCATATGGCTTTTTTGTTAGTGTTTTCGTCAATTTGAATATAATTCCATGACTATTCTCTGACTTTCAGTGAATTTTTTATTTACGTAATTTTTAAGCATTCGTCGAATTTATAATAGAGATCAATTTGAAGTTTCGAACGAGTGTTTCCACTCCCAGGCTAAGCATGACGTAAAATTTCGAGTTTAGAAAAGCCCCGTGAAAATTTGTCGAGGGTCGCGCAGCGACCCCAGACAAATTTTCGGGCTTTTCTAAACTCGAAATTTTACTTCATGCGCCACGCGTACTAAACACTGATTTGAAGTGAAGTTCAAAAACAGACAAATACATCTTTAATCAGAGTAACAGGGAATCAGATATTTAGACTGTTATCAACGATGTTCAGTGTTAATAATAAATAATTAGGTTTTGAATATTTTTGTTAAACGATATTATATGTTAATGGTTGCAAAAAAATAATAAAATCAAATTTATTCTTAAAGGATTTGTATTCGTGATTCGAAAAACAGGATTCGAATCTTTGATTCGAATAATATTTATCTCTTACGAATCCTTTATTCGAGTATTCATGATTCGAATCATATTAGGTGATTCGGATTCGTGATTCGAATCCTTTTTACAAGGATTCGTCCCAGCTCTGAGATAATATATATATATATATATATATATATATATATATATATATATATATATATATATATATATATATTTAGGTTTTAGCAAAATATAACTGGCTGGAGGGATTTGGGCTGCTTTCTCGCGATAATTGATTTATTTGCGCTCTACGTTTCGGCGGCATCACTTCTGCTATCCTCAGGAGCTTTTTTATATACTGAGTGATAGATGTCACGTTCACTGTCAGTACATTCGTTTTTGTAAACTAGGGACTTGTAGTCTAAATAAACAAAATGAGGTGCCTCCAATATTTAACAACTTTCGGAATATTCAGACAAATTCAAGTAATTTCAACAATGCAGATACATCGGACACAAATCAAAAAATTTTAGCACCTTCTACATCGAGTGAACCAATAACACGCAGCAGATCTAGACTACAAGTCCCTAGTTTACAAAACAAATGTATTGACAGTGAACGTGACATCTATCACTCAGTATATAAAAAAGCTCCTGAGGATGGCAGAAGTGATGCTGCCGAAACGTAGAGCGCAAATAAATCAATTAACGCGAGAAAGCAGCACAAAAACCTCCAGCCAGTTATATATATATATATATATATATATTGTAAACAGATATTTTTGTATTCAGTATCAAACCATTGATAATGGTCACCTCATGACCGAAATCTACATCTGATATAAAATTTGTGAAGAAAGGTTAAAAAGTGTTTGTATTTAAAATGCCAACTGTGACTTCTATTTAAAAAAAACACAAGTTTGGGTTGTATCTTGTATATTAATAAAGATATTATTATTTTGATTATCTCATTCAATTCACCTCAAAAGGTGCATAAAGAACATTTAACTCCTATTTTAATAAAATAATAAATAACTGAGATATTAATAAAAATTGAAAATAGAAAAATATCAGTTTTTGGCTATAACTAGAAAACAAAATATGATAGCTAATTTTTGCTTTTGCCATTAAGTGTATGTCTAAAAAAGAGATCAAGGATGCACCATCCATTTTTTTATATCTCTTCTACTTACCGAGATTGAGACTAACACCCAAATGTGACCACCCTACGTACACATACAAGTAGTTTTTCTTTTAAATATACATATGCTGTTCATTAAAAGAGTTAAATTTGAAGCTTTAAACGATTATTTTTCACTCCTAGGTTAAGCATGAAGTAAAATTTTGAGTTTAGAAAAGCCTGTAAATTTGGTTTGGTCGCTTCGCGAAGCGGAGCGGCCAAACCAAATTTTCAGGCTTTTCTAAACTCGAAATTTTACTTCATGCGCCACGCGTATAAAACACTGGTTTTAGTTGAAGTTAAAAATATAAGTCTTTAGCATACTGCTTTAGTAGCATGTTGTAAACTTCACAATGTTTTAGTGTTTAATACGCGAGGAAAACTTTAGTTCAAAGCTTTAAATTTAAATCGCTGTAATTTGAATATTTATACTTAAAAAAAAACTCCCTGTGCACACATATACACAGCCATCATCGTACAAATATCAAAACAGTTTTTAGGAGACCCCAAAAGGAACATACCAAAATTGGTGAGTAAGATATTTAGCATGATTACAATACTTTCCTTACACAGTAGTGTTCGGAAAGTAATACTATCTTTAGTTTATTATTATTGTTTAAGTTTGACAGTTTATCCATTATCACGGTTGTCTAATGAGTATTAATATGCGACATATCCTCTTTTAAATAATTTTCTAATGATTTATTGTTGGTAATTAAATGAAATGTTCATTCTTCTTGTCATTTCTATTTTAATTATTGATTGAATATATTGTATTCAGTTTGTAAGTTTATATATATATTATAATATAATATGTACTATGTATTTGTATTGCATATATATTAACCGCCCTGTCATACGGCTGTAAGTCTGTTGGGTTTTGAATACATAAATAAATCTTTAATTTTATCCTTTTCCATTTGTCAATATCGAGTTATTGTATAATATAGTAATACTATATTTAATCTTTAATTTCATCCTTTATAATTCATCAATATCAAGTTATTGTATAATATAGGTTAATAATAATATTCAATAATTACCTATTATATCAACACTGTTAACTAATGTAATGTGTATCTTTATAACAAATTTATAACACTCATCGCAAATGATAATAAATGAATAAATTATAACAAACCCACTAGCACTAATTACATAAAAGTATATTATTGATTAATGTTAATGAAGCAACACTACCAATAAACAATGGTAAAAATACACTTATACTATATTAATCATATGTCTATACCTATCACTATTTAACGATATTCTATATTAACTATTATTTGCATTTGAATACTAGGAATCCCTACACACACAAATATCACCGAGTGTCGCCATCTATTTCTCATTAAAGAGCTATAATCTGAGCTAGTAAATGGCGATTCGTATCATCATCAAAATATATAGATAGCTCTAATGGGCCATAGATGGCGACATTTGCCATTAAATGATTATGGTTACACCACGGATTAAATAGTCACAAAAAATAGCAGATCAGTAAGCTATTCATTTTCATTGTTTTAATCAGATTACACTGATGAGGACCAGGAAGTGATGAAAGGCTCTGAAAAGTATCCATGCAATATTGCATTGCTGAATTCAAATTCAATTTGGAACGGGATAATCCTAAACTACCCCGTTAATAAATATTTATAAATAAAATAATAATTTTTATGAGATTTAAGATAGACAACACTTGGTTATATTTCACTAATATTTTGGTTTTTTATTCCAACTAGTTACGACATTCAGTCATTATCAAGGAGTACTCCTTGAGAATGACTCAAAGTCGGAACTAGTTAGAATAAAAAACTAAAATATTGGTGAAATTTAACCAAGTGTTTTCTTTATTAAATCATAGTTAAATATGTTTTACCACGTGAAAGATGAGAAACTTGTTCAAGATAATATTTATGTGTTTTAAGTTTAAGCAAGTAAGTAATTATCAATTGGTAATTTTGAAATAATGCCATGAAACATAACATTATTACAAACAAATTTAAATGATAATCGCATAATTGTATTAGCATATGTATACATTAATAAGTAACGCTCGGATTGTATGCAAAATGCATATTTGTTATTAAGAGGTAAATCAAATGAATTACGTCAGAATCTATCCATTAAAGATCTACTGTATATAAAATATCTAATTACAATCCCTATAATTAAACCTCTTTTCTTTACTTAAAAAAAACCCGAGGCGTGTATATTTCAGCAACAAAAAAGTTTTAAATTAATTAAACCACCCGAAACACTTGTATTTAAAGCCCTTATTGTATCGTCTGTAAAAGGATTTCCAAGTTTACCGAGGACACGGAAAAAAGCCAGAGGAGGGAGAAAAAGAAAAACAATAACGTCTCCGAGCAGTGGAATAAATAGTGAGAATTTAAAGCGTCGAGAGGGAGAGAGAAAGAGAGAATAAGAGAAAGAAGAGAAGGGCGTCCATTGAAACCCAGCAACAGTTATTAGATGATGGAACAGCGAGACATCCTCGAATGGACGATTCCATGGAGGAAATGGTGAAGTCGTGTAGTTTTGTTATTTAATAAACGCTGCGAATTTTTCATCCAGCGTTCGAGGCCTAGAAGTGCCTCGCTTTGCTGTGGTGGAAAAAATGTCTCAATTTAGAGCTTGGTTTGTCTGGCAGATGATGTTAATTAAACTACGCTACGGGACCAAACCTAATTTTGAGGCTTTTCTAAACTCGAAATTTTACTTCATACGCCACGCGTATAAAACACTGAAATATTGTGAAGTTATAAAATGAGAAAATGTTTACATTTTTCATCACACATTCTCAAATCAGTTCAAATAATACAATGTATTAAATTAACTTATTTAGTTAGTAATTTTAAATAAAATAATGTTGCGTTATTACATACAATTAGAATCTCCTTGTTTTCATAACTGCTGTAAAAATGTCATGAACTTTCGATCACTTAACGAAAAAAACGCTACCCACAGACGCGTTTTTTTTTTTTAGTTAAGTGATCGAAAGTTTCTGACATTTTTACAGCAGTTATGAAAACAAGGAGATGGTGCCGAAATATTGAATACAAATTCAATTTTACAAATATATTTTTTTCTTATAAGTACACACTTCCCAATACACACGCTGTCATTTTGAAGGAATTCGTTGTTTTTATTTAAAAGCGTCCAATTAAAAACTTGTGCGAGTGTTTAAAATCATTGGTTAAGTATCAAGTAAAATTTCAAGTATACAAAAGACTAAAAGTATGTGTTTTACTTTAAGAAATACTTAATTGGTTAAAATAGATGAAAGTTTCTACCTTTGACTTTGAGTGAAATTGTGTCAAAATTGAATTTGTCTTCAGTATTCCGGCACCAGATACCCACAGACTCGTTTTGGACTTCAAGGTCCTCTTCAGTGTGGTCCCGACGCAGTGCTGAGGAATACTGAACATTTCTGACTATTTCAAGCCAATATGTGAAAACTATTAATGGATATCGATAGCTAACGTCATCTAATGCTTCATAGTGGTCAACATCTTCGATCTAGCTTCATTTGTTTTGAAGATGTATGCTGTCTAAAGATTGACACTTTATTAACAGAATATCCTATTTTTTGTACACACGACTGCTTTTGTTTTTGACATATAGTATATTTACCATCTCAAATTTCTTGCTCTCTCCAATGATGTAAATATCAAATATTGCTACCATAGGGCAAGTTGACCTTTGATGTTGTATTTTGAAAGTGGGACACTATACCATTCAACAATTTTGTTGTGTCTCTCGGATGTTATTTCGGGTATATTTAAAATTGTATTGTAAAATCTTTTTAAATAAACTTTTTTCCTAAACTAAAATGTTGACGACTTTAATTTTTTCACAATATTTAAAAAAAATAATGCAAGTTTAAATTTGTTAGAGTAGATACATTTTTTAACAAAAATGAAAACTTCTGTCTCATTTAACCATTTTTTTAATTCACTGACTATAGAGGCTTCTACTTCGTTATACATTGTTGAACATAAATAAAACACTGTTTATCACTTTGTTTGTATAACAATTGTTATACAAACAAAGTGATAAACAGTGTTTTATTTACATTTTCTTAATCTTAGAATATACAAGATTACTATAAGTAGGTATCCTACGGAACTTATTACTGGTATTATATTATATAATATTTTTTTATAATTGGTAAAAATTTAGTTTAAGTTGCATTTTTTTGTCTATGAATTTTTTAATTGGTACAACATTCTCTATATTGTATATCTTCACTGTAAGTGTATCAATATATCGAGATCCCAATAGTGAACACGAAAGAACAAACGAACGGTGTATCAAATATTAACTGGATAGAAATGTTTGTATTTATAAAAACGTATTGAGAATAGCAAACAAAAATGTTCGAATTAAGAAGGCCAATTTTTGCTGGTTGTGTGTTTCTGGGATACGAAATGGCACAGAAATACCAAAATTGCAGAAAGTAGTTGTGACTATATATTGGTTTATAGTGCCTGTCGAATTTTATCACAAAAAGAAAAATGATGAGTGCGGAGCGCGTTGTTTATTTGTTTGTTTACATAGCGCCGTGCGAATGAAGGAATGGGTATTGAATTACAGAAGACACAAGTAAACTGGATAAATATTCACGATTTTAATTTCTATCGACATACATACATACGAAACGAATGCCGTTTTAGTTTGATATTCCATATGAGTTTTTCTTTAAAGTATACGTATTCTAAATTCAGATTATTTTCTCTCAATATTTAGATATTCGTTGTTTTTTAAATGAGTTTAATTTGAAATTTTAAACGAGTGTTTTCCACTCCCAGACTAAGCATGAAGTAAATTTTCACGGGGCTTTTTTAAACTCGAAATTTTACTTCATGCGCCACGCATATAAAACACTAATATACTGTGAAATTCATGTATATTTGAACCTCACTTGAAATTAGTGTTTTATACGCGTGGCGCATGAAGTAAAATTTCGAGTTTAGAAAAGCCCAGAAAATTTGTCTCGGGTCGCTGCGCGACCCTCGACAAATTTTCACGGGGCTTTTCTAAACTCGAAATTTTACTTCATGCTTAGTCTGGGAGTGGAAACACTCGTTTAAAGCTTCAAATTAAACTCTTTTAAAAATCAACGAATGTCAGAAAATGTACAGCTAAAATAATTAAGAAAAAGTAATGTGATTTTATAAAAATAATGACATACCATGGACATGATGCAACAATTGCGGATATTCCCTATTTTTTTTTAAGTTCAATTTAAAGCTTTAAACAAGTGTTCTCCACTTCCAGACTTAGCATGCAAAAACAAAAGCCCCGTGAAAATTTGTCGAGGGTCGCGCAGCGACCCGAGACAAATTTTTTGGGCTTTTCCCAACTCGAAATTTTACTTCATGCGCCACGCGTATAAAACACTGATTTCAAGTGAGGTGATTACATTAATTTCACAGTATTTTAGTGTTTTATACGCGTGGCGCATGCAGTAAAATTTCGAGCACGAAGCTGCTCCATATTTACTAAAAGCATAATCAAAATTTACATTGCTCTTATGGAGATATCCGAGCAACTATTAATTTTATTTATCATTTATTTTAAAATAATCTATTTAATACAACATATTTATAATAATTAATTCAATAAATTAAAGCACTATGAAGAAGAAATAATGTTTTCTATGGATGTATTGCACGGATTTATGTGATCATTTAAGAGTGTTCCATTAGTTGATTTATATATAATTTAAGATTTTTGTTTTTAAATAGTGTCAATTTATTCGCAAAGCTTCAATGTGCAATATGTATAAGTTTCAAAGATCTATTTTCATTATTGTGGAAGATTAATCGTTGGTCGTTTTTTTGGCCAACTAACTTGTGAATTTCCCACCTTAATTAAAACATGAATATAATAATCAAAATTACAAAGGATAAAGCCTTTGTCATTATCATTTTTATCACATTTAAAACGTAAGTTAAATATGTGAAAATATTCTGAATTATATTTTCGAAATACAGGTAATAGAGCAAATTCTATTTTGTTCAATGCTTACTGTTTTGGGGCTTCAATTATTTTGCTTTTCATAATAGAGTAATAAATAATTTAAATTAATATTATTAATATAATTTTGATCCTGGTCTTTCGGACCATTACGCACAATCAGTACGTTTAAAAATAAAAAAGCAAAATAATAATGTGACCTCGTACATAAAAAAACGGCAATTCTCGGACAAAAATATAAATGATTTTTAAAATTATTTCTTCATCAATAATTACTTTAATTTGTTACCTAATAATACTGATATTGATACTATATTTGAATACTTTTACGATCAAATAAAATGGTCCTTTAACGTATCCTTCCCACTTAAAAAAATTAAAAAAAATACAAATTGTTCGGATCGTAACAAAATTGTTTTTTCAGATAATTTTCAGAGATTTTATGATGAAGTTAAAGCATTAAATAAATAAATTAAGTATATTTTCGAAATTTACTGTTAGAGAAGACTATTTAATAAGATATAAATAAAAATCAAAAATACTTAATATGATCATTTCTGAAAAAAGCAACATGCAGCAGAACTGATTGCTAAGGCTAACAACAAACCTAAAGCATTATGGAATCTAATCGAATATAAAAATTTAAAAAAACGAATGTAGAAACAAATAAGTGTCCTGATGAAACTGCCAATGAACTTGCAGCATATTTTAAAAATTCAATCAAAAACCTAGTTAAAGTAAACGACAATTAAAATCTTAATTCATGTAGTCAGATTTATGTAAACACCTTTTCATTTATTCCGGTGACTGATAATGAAGTTTTGAAAACAATATACATATTGCGTAATACTCAGTCGACGGGAGTAGATAATTTTCCTATGAAATTATTAAAATTAAGTGCAGATATATTGACACCATATCTTACACGCATCATTAATATTTCTATATCACAAGGCAAATATCCTACTTCATTAAAAAAATCTTACTTCATTCCAGTTTCTAAGAAAGGTGAAAATACGATAGAGAATCATAGGCCTATCTGCTTGCTAAGTCGTTGAAAAACTAATTTGTGACCGAATTGTTAGTTTTCTAAACAAATATAGAATTCTAAATAAAAAACAATTTGGATTTAGAACTGGCAGATCAACGGAAACAGCAACAGTTAGTCTAATTCAAAGCACATTCCAAGCTATGGAAATAAATAAAGAATGCTTCATTATCATGTTCGATTTGAAAAAAGCGTTCGACACGCTAAATCATAACATATTTGGAAAAAAATAACTCAAATAAATCTACTTTCATAAGACATTGTGACATTTATAGCTACCAAACTAGAAATAAAGAGAAATTAGTATCATACCAACACACACATTTATTCTTTGGTAGAGCTCCTCAGCAAACCGGTATTAACCTATATAACAAACTTCCAGAGTCGCTGACAGGATTGACACTAAGTAAATTCAAGTCCAAATTAAAAGCTTGTCTCCAAATAAATGCATTCTACAGTATAGAAGATTTTGAACATTTTAATCATTCGGAAATAACTTAAAATTATCCAACTGTCCAAATTTTATTTTTTATTTAATACATGCATATCAACATTTTAATGTATCACTGTAATCAAATGTCCTTATACTCTGTAGTTTATATTGTAATATTTTATTTCTACTAATTTATATCATATATTTATTTCTTTGACGTGTCTAATATTGTAAAATTAAACAATGAAGGACCAATAAACAATTTGATTTGCTTTGATTTGTATCTTTATCATTATTCTCATTGATGTTAAATACACCATACACACCCTTATAATTAATACAAGGGATTCTAGATTATTTTGGAATGATAAAAAAAAGATATGTAGCTTAGGAACAGTAGTAACAAATAACGTTGTTGTAAAAATTGAGAGAATAAAACCTCAATTAAAAAATACTTTGAAGTTTTTTCTCAACTACAACATATAGTTAAAAATAAAATATACAAATATTTAAATTAAAATAACTTGATTTTTCTTACTTGTAGTAAAAATGTGCCCGCTTCATTTTTACTACAAGTAAGAAAAATCAAGTGAATTTGATTTGAATATTTGTATATTTTAATTTTTAACTATAATCAATGATTTATTTTCTAGGGAAGTAATAAATATCTACGAGATAGTAACGACAATTGTACAGTTCTATTTAATAAAAATAACGTATAGTTGCGAGAGAAAAAAACTAGTACAGCAAAATATTTGGCTATGTGAACTGGACTTTCTTTGATTATTCAAATTGTCAATCAAATTGACAAATCTGTGGAGAAGGTAAACAAAATTTAATTAACGTCGACATGCCTCAACTGACTGACACGCAAAAAGCGATAATAACGACCCGTTTAGAGACGGTATTAGCGTTAGAGACATTGCATGTCAACAAATGCACCGTCTCGTCTTGTTGTTAACCTGTACATGACAAGTTTGTTTCACGAGAATGAAATTACAATATTTTAGAAGTGGCTAAAACTCCCTGCCGTACTAGTATTTTTTTCTCATGCAACTGTACAACTACTATAGTCTGTTTAAAAACAAGAAGGAGTAAGTACCAAAGCACAATTTACACTATAAAAAGTTATCAGAAATATCACTAGATAAATTTGGCAGCAATTTTAAATAATTTCATAATTACTCTTTAAATAAAATCAAATATCCATTTTTTACTTCTTAATTGTGGTTAAGTATTTTCTTTTTCTTCGTACGATATCGTCAGTTCAATTAAAATGACTATACGGCATCTCGCCATATATCTGTGAAATGAAACATATTTACATTATGTTGATAATATAATATGGAATATATTTAATAGAGCTGAGACGAATCCTCGTAAAAAGGATTCGAATCACGAATCTGAATCACCTAATATGATTCGAATCACGAATACTCGAATAAAGGATTCGTAAGAGATGAATATGATTCGAATCGAAGATTCGAATCCTGTCTTTTCTTTAAGAATAAATTTGATTTTATTATTTTCTTGCAACCAATAATATATAAATATCGTTACCTGTTGTTTTAACAAATATATTCAAAACCTAATTATTTCTTATTACTAGTGAATATCGTTGACAACAGACTCCATTGTTTCATCAACACTATGTTCACCATTTTTTTGAAACCACATGTCTTCCATTTCAATATTGGATTTATTTCTATTAGGTGTAACAGCAGCTCTTAGTCCCAAATTAGATTAATGGAGCCATAGTAGTATCTGATGATGAGAAATGTTGTTTTTAATAACTCCATTGTTTCATTGTATGATGATAGTATGATGCACCGTCTTGTTGGAACCACATGTCTTCCACATTGATATAAATTAAGCATCCCTACACAGTGGTCTTCGTGGATCTATTCTGCGATGAAAAATGTTGATTTCAATCATTCCACTGCTCCATCGACACTATGTTGCACCATCTTATTGAAACCACATATCTTCTACATTGATAGGACTATAAAAAGTTTGTAATAATTGGTGAAATTTTTAAAGACTAAATATCTGACTCCCTGTTACTCTGGTTAAAGATGTATTTATATTTTTCTGAACTCTATTTCAAATCAGTGTTTTGTACGCGTGGCGCATGAAGTAAAATTTCGAGTTTAGAAAAGCCCCAAAATTTGTCTCGGGTCGCTGAGCGACCCTCGACAAATTTTTACGGGGCTTTTCTAAACTCAAAATTTTACTTCATGCTTAGCCTGGGAGTGGAAACACTCGTTCAAAACTTCAAATTGAACTTTATTATGAAATCGTCTAATGCCTGAAATTTACGTAAATAAAAAATTCACTGAATATCAATAAAACCGGAAGAGTCAGAGAAAAGTCATGGAAATATATTCAAATTGACCAAAACACTAACAAAAAAGCCATATGATAATAATAAATTTGTCAATGTCAGTAGGCAAATTACAAAATACGTAATAATTTAAAAACTTAACTTAAATATTGGCTATTGGATAGATGAGGCTGTTACTTGGTGAAATTCCATAATATGTAGGAAATAAAACACGATCGTTTGAGAATTTTCAGTTTTTAATGTCGAACACTGCGACAATTGTTTCGCCACACAGTGGCTTCATCAGGCAGATGAGTAATGATTACATGAAACTACAATCGTTGCTTATATACTAAATCATTGTGGAGGGGGTGTGCGTAACAGTGTAATTTAATATAATATTTATGATTTAACAGAATGACATAATTAATGAAGACATTTACAATTTTACACATTACAATTTATAGACCTAGATTTAATAGTGGTGAATTATTTACGTCGGTTTGATCATTGAGTATCAAACCGCGTTGATTATATTTGTTAATTTCCAGCTGTTCAAGGAGGTTTAATTTCTTGCTTTTAGCGCATCCGTGTAAAATTTTGAAGTTGTTGTTGGGGTTGTGATTATGTTCCCTGAGGTGATTGGCATATGTAGATGTTGTCTTATGGTTAATGTAGCTTTTTTGGTGTTCAGCTATCCTTTCTTCAAAGCTGCGTCCGGTTTGGCCAACATATATCATGGGGCAATCTCCACATTCTAACAAGTAGACTCCTGATTTTTTGTTTTTGTCGGTTTTGTCTTTGGCATTATTAATGAATTAATGTAATGTATTGTTAGTTTTAAAGACTACTGAAATATTGTGTGCCAATCACCTCAGGGAACATAATCACAACCCCAACAACAACTTCAAACTTTTACACGGATGCGCTAAAAGCAAGAAATTAAACCTCCTTGAGCAGCTGGAAATTAACAAATATAATCAACGCGGTTTGATACTCAATGATCAAACCGACGTAAATTTTCACCACTATTAAATCTAGGTCTATAAATTGTAATGTGTAAAATTGTAAATGTCTTCATTAATTATGTCATTCTGTTAAATCATAAATATTATATTAAATTACACTGTTACGCACACCCCCTCCACATTGATTTAGTATATAAGCAACGATTGTAGTTTCATGTAATCATTACTCATCTGCCTGATGAAGCCACTGTGTGGCGAAACAATTGTCGCAGTGTTCGACATTAAAAACTGTGAAAATTCTCAAACGATCGTGTTTAATTTCCTACATTAAATATTGGCAAAAACAATGAAAACTATTAAACAGATTGGAGGTTTCCCACAGAAGAAAGTTATATTAAAAGGCCAGGGAAAAAATCTTTAGTCAGGGAAATGTCGGAAAAATTTAACATTTAACAAATTGTGGCTACAATGTTAGTTTTACTTCAAACAATATTAAACATAATTTTGAAAACTAGACTATTATCTTTAAAAACATGTTCAATCATTTAAAGTTCTTATCAAAGCAATCACATTGAAGTTTCGAACGAGCGTTTCCACTCCCAGTCTAAGCATGAAGTAAAAGTATTCGAATCACCCACATTTAGACTCGAATCCTCTTAAAAAAAATGTAACGAATCCGGATCACGAATCCAGTTGAACTAAAGTATTCGAATCCCTCTTTTGTATCCTATAAAAGGATTCGAATCCTGAATGATTCGAATCCTGCCCAGATCTGGTCTCTATCTTACTTAAAACTGATTTGTTTCATAAAACTATACAAGGTAAAACGACTCATCTTCGGCATGCCTGCATGATCGTTTACTTCTTTTAAAACTTTATTCAAAGTTGGCAGTTTAATTTTAGAGAAGAAACTATTCACGGATCTCTTCATTACGTCATTAAAACTTGTAATTATGTCCTCCAAGCTGTTTAGGGCTACAAATCTTTCCGGATTTCTTCTATCCGCTAATAGTACGATAGACAGTGAAATTCACTACTCCTAACAATTAAACATGTTATTATTTGATGCATATTCTTATGCTATTTGACATCTCACCTACTGCACCAACAATGTCTGATACAGTCATTTTCATATGTGGATCTGCTTATACATATTAATTATGCAATGTTTTTCAGACAGATATAAATGACCCAAATCCAACTTCTTACGCCTCTCTGGAGGTGGAGGTGAAATTATCACCGAGCTTGTACTGGGTCCATAATCCATCACAACAATATAAACAAAACTAACTTTTAACTATGCTAAAGAAACACCGCACAAAAGGTTATTACAAAACAGACAAAGTTGCAACTATAACTAAGGTTATGTCAGCTGTTGCGTCTAATAATGACGTAATTAGCATAGTGTAAAATGTGCGCGCTTTTGGCCAATCAAAGTTGTAGGTTGTGGCGCGTGAAATTTAAAACGCTCCTCCTAGTTATAAAACAGATATTAAACCCGATTTCGACAGTATTGCGCTAATGTGATTCAGGCTTTTTTAAACATTGTTTCAGTAGGTTAATACATTTAAAACCGTTGCCATAGCAACCACTTGAATTATAATCCACATTTACAATGCAAAACAGTAAGTGTACGCTTTTTTATTGAATATAACTGTGCGTTTTAAACGTTTTATTTAATGGTGAATTACCATGTGCCCTAGTGTATGTATTGAAAATCCATTTTTGTTTTAGTTTGACCCGTATTCCCAATGTTCGCAATATATATTTCGTAATGGTCTATTGTTCCTCAGATTACAATCAGCCATAGTCGGCATTTATTGCACTATAATTCAGAGGGTAGTCTTTGAGCATTAAAATTTAAGATAATACCTGTAATTAATTGGTGCGGTATTGGTTAGCGCCGATAAACGCGAAAGGGTTGGGGGTGGCTCGGAGGTGGCGAGTGTTTACACAGGGCCGTCAATAATGTCCCTTTGTAGGGGACGCCTTAATGATTATATAATGACACGGTTTCGTAGTACATTTTGCAGATTGCGATCTCTCGGTGTGGTTCTCGTGTGAGGGCTATAGTGCTGTGAATAAGGGGCGCGAGGGCGACAAAAGGGGTGAGTTATCACCACAGACGATACATTAGTGCTTTTAATTTTCCAACCCCGCAATGTAAACGGATATATGCAATGGATGGTTAAAGGTTTAATAATAAACTATAATTAGCGATTGTAATAAAAAGTAATGCGCTCTAAAATGTACCGATATTTTGCTGATTTTTAAATGGTATTGCGGTAAATTAAAAAAGAAACTATTGTTTCATGGAGCCAATTTTTATACGATTTTTAGTTTTAAATTATCTACATAAGAAACATTATCATAAATTCTATACATCTACCAATTAAAACAAAAATGTACCAAACTTAATTGGAACACTGAAAATCGTTGATAACAGACTAAATATTTCAACCCGGTTAAAGATGATGTGTGTGTTTTTAATCAGTAATGTTCACACTTAACACTTTACGTTTGTCTAAGTTAAAATAATTATTTATAAAAATATTGATATACCAATAATTTGATACAATT
This sequence comes from Philonthus cognatus, assembly GCA_932526585.2. Lineage (NCBI taxonomy): Eukaryota > Metazoa > Arthropoda > Insecta > Coleoptera > Staphylinidae > Philonthus > Philonthus cognatus. The sequence goes on along the minus strand of OW052247.1, from coordinate 45,843,284 downwards.
GCGGATAATTCCTGTTTTTTTTTTTAAAGATCAATTTCAAGCTATAAACAAGTGTTTTCCACTCCCAGACTAAGCATGAAGTAAAATTTCGAGTTTAGAAAAGCCCCGTGAAAATTTGTCGAGGGTCGCGCAGCGACCCGAGACAAATTTTCTGGGCTTTTCTAAACTCGAAATTTTACTTCATGCGCCACGCGTATAAAACACAGATTTCAAGTAAGGTTTGAATATGCATAAATTTGACAATATTATAGTGTTTTATACGCGTGGCGCATGAAGTAAAATTTCGAGTTTAGAAAAGCCCAGAAAATTTGTCTCAGGTCGCTGCGCGACCCTCGACAAATTTTCACGGGGCTTTTCTAAACTCGAAATATTACTTCATGCTTAGTCTGGGAGTGGAAAACACTTGTGTGTGTGTTTTTAATCATGAATGAAAAAACTTGCTAATAAAAAGAATCGTAATAGATTTAAAACGTAAAAAAAATTGCAGTAAATTAAAAAAAAAATATTGTTTCATGGAGCCAACTTTTATACGATTTTTAGTTTTAAATTGTCTACATAAGAAACATTATCATAAATTCTATACATCTACCAATTAAAACAAAAATGTACCAAGCATAATTGGAACACTGAAAATCGTTGATAACAGACTATATATTTCAACCCGGTTAAAGATGATGTGTGTGTTTTTAATCAGTAATGTTCACACTTAACACTTTACGTTTGTCTAAGTTAAAATAATTATTTATAAAAATAATGATATACCAATAATTTGATACAATTACGGATAATTCCTGTTTTTTTTAAAGATCAACTTCAAGCTTTAAACAAGTGTTTTCCACTCCCAGACTAAGCATGAAGTAAAATTTCGAGTTTAGAAAAGCCCCGTGAAAATTTGTCGAGGGTCGCGCAGCGACCCGAGACAAATTTTCTGGGCTTTTCTAAACTCGAAATTTTACTTCATGCGGCACGCGTATAAAACACAGATTTCAAGTAAGGTTTGAATATGCATAAATTTGACAATATTATATTGTTTTATACGCGTGGCGCATGAAGTAAAATTTCGAGTTTAGAAAAGCCCAGAAAATTTGTCTCGGGTCGCTGCGCGACCCTTAAAAAATTTTCACGGGGCTTTTCTAAACTCGAAATTTTACTTCATGCTTAGTCTGGGAGTGGAAAACACTTGTGTGTGTGTTTTTAATCATGAATGCAAAAACTTGCTAATAAAATAATTGGGCGTCCTACATTTAAAACGTATAAAAAACATGACAATTGATTGGAAACTTTTTACTTTATTTGTTTTTGACAGTACGACATATTTACAAAATTATTTACCAATTAACAAATCTACTTTTCACAGTTAGAAGTAATTAATTATCAAATAATCCAGTTTGGTTTTATATTATTTGAAGTAAACTAATTATTTACTTTTTGAACCAACTAGTTTTATTTTAATTTAAAATTGAAAAAAGTATCTAAATTTAAATAAAATCAATTAATTTCTTTAAAGAAAGTTATACAAATTACGTTGTTTTATTTGAAATTGAATTATTTTTTTTTTTCTACACCCAATTAAATTCTTTCTTATTGGCGCATATACCGGGTGTTGACTTGGCGGACGCAACATAAGAAATCGCATGTTAATTTTAAGTGTTCAAATATTGGCTTCCCTATTTATTTTAGAGACAAAATGTATTTAACTTTTTTGTAGAGGGAAAAATTGTAAATCTATTAATGTTCACACTTAACACTTTACGTTTCTCTAAGTTAAAATAACTAAGAAGCAGTAATGTGATTTTATAAAAATAATGACATAACATGGAATTGATACAACAATTGCGGATATTCACTGTTTTTTTTTTAAGATCAATTTAAAGCTTTAAACAAGTGTTTTCCACTCCCAGACTAAGCATGAAGTAAAATTTCGAGTTTAGAAAAGCCCCGTGAAAATTTGTCGCCCAGAAAATTTTCACGGGGCTTTTCTAAACTCGAAATTTTACTTCATGCTTAGTCTGGGAGTGGAAAACACTCGTTAGAAGCTTCAAATTAAACTCTTTTTAAAAAACAACGAATTCTAAAAAGTTAAAGAAAATAAGCTGAATTTAGAAAACGTATTCTTTGAAGAACAACTCCCTGTATAGCTGGTGTTCAGTTAAAAATCCGATCAAGATGGCTGTGAAATTTTCAAAACATTGTGAAATAGGTCGTAGGTGTGTAATTTGAGTACCTTTTTGAATTATTTATACTTACAGGGATTTTTTCAAGTGTACATATTCTGCTTTTTTTATAAGCATTCAATTTGAAGTTTCGAACGAGTGTTTTCACTCCATGATAAAGCATGAAGTAAAATTTCGAGTTTAGAAAAGCCTGAACATTTTCAGGCTTTTCTAAACTCGAAATTTTACTTGATGCGCCACGCGTTTATTGATTTATTTGTTTTATTCCCTGCAGCCCCAGCAAAAAAATTTCTCACGAGCACGTTTTATTGTAAGAAATAAACTGATGAATTTACAGTGTCTTATGGCGATTTAGTACAAAAGCAGCGATTAGAGAGATGATTGCAATATTTACCATTAACTAAGATGTAATAAACAATTAATTGTATGCAATAACGTAACATTATTATTCTTTTAAAATTACTAACTAAAGAAGTTAGTTTAATACAATATATTATTTAAACTGACTTGAAAATGTTTGATGAAAAATGTAAACATTTTCTTGTGTTCTAACTTCACAATAGTTCAGATTTTTTTACGCGTGGCGCATGAGTAAAATTTTGAATTTAGAAAAGCCTGAACATCTGGTATCGCTATGCTTTGCTACGCGACCAAACTAAATTTTCAGGCTTTTCTAAACCTAACATTTTACTTCATGCTTAATTAAGGAGTGGAAACAATCGTTATTAGTTTCAAGTTGAAGTAATTAGAAAAAAAATGCCTCAAAATGCATATGATTCGGGATATGGATACTTGAAACAAAATTTTTCTCTATATATATATTTAAACTGAAATATGTATAAGCTTATGACAATAAAAAAGTAGAAAGGGTGGTGTGGGTGTTGCTCAGACCGTGTAAAATGGGGTGTAAAAACCGGTTAGGGAATTTATTTAGTGATCGGCCGAAACAAGGCCAATAAATAGCGATTAAGGGCCGATTATGCGGGTGCAGAAGGGAACCATGCACAACAATACTCTCTCTCTCCTCTTTTCTCCAGTTCAGTGTTCAACAGCCCATGAACGGAGATTAGAAATCGGACGATTTGTTTACCGGGGGACGACCAATAAATCGACACTGAAAATGATATTCCCTTTTTTCCTTCTCCCTTACAGTTTAACTTACTTTTCCTTTTTTTATATGTAGCGGAAGTAATTGGACTTCGTCTGCATCGCGAATAAATCCCGCAGGCCGTAAATAACCCACGGTTTCCATTTGAAATAATAATTAACCGATATTTGTTTTGTCGTGTGTTGCGTTTCTCTTTTTTTAAGGGGGGTAAAAAAGGGGGATGTTTAATGGGGAGGTGGCGCGTTAGGCCGTAAAGCGATCCATTATCGGACTCCTGAATCACGGCCAGGCAAAAACGATATTACTTTGGATTACATCAATTAGTGAGGGGGGCTTTTTTTCTTCTGCAGCACTTTTCGCACCCAATTTACCAAGTCGCTCGAGGCGAGGGGATGATCTTGATATTAGAATCGTTTTATCTGCCGTATGATCCAGAAAAATTACTGAATTATTTTGAATGATTGTATGCCTTTAACAGAGTAATGAAAGGAGGGGAAAAACATATCACAATAATGTTCAAAAGCTAACTATTTGGTAAATCTAAAAAATATTAGATGTTGCTATGTCCATCATCGTTTCTATTTTTTATTATAATTCGCTACGCTACCAAGCCAAACGTTCAGGCTATTCTAAACTCGAAATTTTACTTCAATCTTAATCAAGGAGTAAACACTCGTCAACAGCTTTAATTTGAACGCTTTTAAAACACAGTTACAGTGTAAGCATCGGGACATGGATACCTAAAAGAAAAATCGCCGGTATTAACATATTTTAATTTTAAAAATGGAAGACAACGGTGACAATAATTTAACATAAGCATTGAGGTTTTAGCTTATAGAAAACATCCCAAAATCATGAATCATCTTGAGATTTAATATCTATCCCGAAAAAAATGTGTCTTCAGTGTGTTACGTGATACTTTTGATGGCAACATTTTATTATACAATAAAAGAATCTAAACCCATTTTGGGGAGCGTGGTCTCCTGATCCCGAAACCATAAGAACCGCGAACGTGGGGGCAAAGGTCCCGGCCTCGAGAGGGTGGCGTATTAAAGATGAATATGCCTCGCTATAAAAGTCAATAGTATTTAGTGTCTACGCCGGGCTCAGTGAAACCGTTCCCCCGGCCTTGTAATGCGTAATGACTTTTATGCATGGCCTTGTTTTATGTTTTATGTCCTCGTGCAGACACAGTGAGAGAGGGGTTTATAGATAAAACGTGCTCATTCCCGATGTTCCCAGACATATTTATAAGGGGCGAAACGCGTTAGCGACGATGAGAGAATTTCCATAAAAGTGTGAGTCCTCTGAGTGGAACGTCTCTCGCGCAATTATTTGGCTCCGCTAACTCGATGCACGTGAGTATTAAATGGTATTACCACGAGGATGTAATGGAATGAGTAACACTAGCGAAAACTTTGTGTTATAACGGGCTATTATTCACTTCAAGTGAATCTATTTATCAGGCGCTAGAAACACCGAGCGTTTTCTCCCTACGAATCATTTCATACGAATTTCGATTAATTTTTCACGTTTCATATACTTACACTATTTGTCTGTTTTATAGAATTAGTTACCTTTAAAAAATTACTAAATTTATTGCTTGATATAAATTCAAACTCTTACAGAATAATGGTGAATGCGCCAGGACATAATAACTACAAATTAAATATAAATGAAATTGCCAATTCTTGGTTGCAGAATACTTCAAACATTAAAAGTGCGATTATTTTCGCAATCTACAACAAGTTAGTCTTACAAAGACTATATCAAACACTCATTGAAACAACTACTTCCCGGGCTAATACCCCGACGGATATATATATATAGATGGCTTGAATAGTTTGACCCAAATTGTTGCATTTGCAGTAGGTTACTGTATGTAACAGCAAACACTTGTTGTATAATTCAATATCCGTCGGGGTATTAGCCCAGGAAGTAGTTGTTTCAATGAGTGTTTGATATAGTCTTTGTAAGACTAACTTGTTGTAGATTGCGAAAAGGATCGCACTTTTAATGTTTACAAATTAAATATAAAGATATCACCCATTGTAAGTCACATAGGGTTCAATATTTTATTTTGAAATTTTGATTAACCTTTAACTACTCTCGCTAGTGTAAAAAGTAAGGCTGAGATTCGAATACGAATAGTTTAAATAGTCAAGAATTCGAATTTTCAACTATAATTAATTCAATCACTAAATTATTCACAAATCTAAATACAGGGTGATTTATGCCAGGAGGCAAAAATTGAATATTCGTGTTCGAGATTGGATTCTAAACAAAAGTAATTGTAGCATGTGAAATAACGATTTTTTCGATCAGCCTTTGTTTTAGAGATAACGAGGCATGAAGTTTCCGGGACCTATTCAATTTTTGTCCATAAAATAAATAGTAGGTTGTAGAAATTGCTTTGAAACAAAAGACTTATTCATTAGATTTTGACAGTTGTCACACAGTTTAGGTATTGCTATTAATTTTTAGTGTAAAAAAGTTACAAATTTAACAAAAGCAGTTTGGCAATGAAGAATATGCCGACATAATTTTTGTTTACGGCTTTTGCAACGGCAATGCTTTAAAAAGTTGTCGGGAATATAAAAAAAGAAGAAATTCAGAATAAAGAGCAATTACGAGACAGAATTGTGGAAGCTTCACTTGAAATTGAAAACGAACAAAATTTTGCTTCAGTTTATAATTCTGTAGTTTTACGTTGCCAGGCTTGCATCGCGGCTGGCGGTGGACAATTTGAACATCTCTTGTAAGTTAAACTAGTAAATTTTCTTTCTGTGACTATATAAAATTTTCATATTGCCTACTATTAGTTTTTTTGTGGAACTTGAAATTAATATATGTTTCTAAAGTTTGAACCTCGATATCTCCAAAACAAAGTCCGGTCTAAAAAAAGTTATTTCTCACTTTTTGCTCAGAATCCAATCTCAAATACGAATATTAATTAATTAGCCTCCTGGTATAAATCACCCTGTATTTGAATAATTTGAACATCCACATATGATTTTAAACGTGTATTTAAATATTCGAATAATGCGAATGATTCAATGTGTTTTTGAATGAATAATTAAATTATTAAATTTTAAAAATTGTAGTGTTTTGAGTATATTTTAAACTTTACTTGAAATCAGTGTTTTGTACGCGTGGCGCATGAAGTAAAATTTCAAGTTTAGAAAAGCCCCGTGAAAATTTGTCTCGGGTCGCGCAGCGACCCGAGACAAATTTTCACGGGGCTTTTCTAAACTCGAAATTTTACTTCATGCTTAGTCTGGGAGTGGAAACACTCGTTAAAAAGCTTTGAATTGATTTTTTTTTAAACAACGAATATCTAAAGATTTAGGAAAAATAAGCTGAATTTGGGAAACGTATACTTTACAGAAAAAATCCCTGTAAATCTACTATTTACGAGAAGTAATTGTAGCAATGGGTATTTATTTTCTTAAGTCGTCTTATTAATTAAGACGTATTGTTTGCCTTTTACACGAATATTTTCCTAATTTTTTAATACATGAATTTGAATTTGGGAGCGACCAAACCAAATTTTTAGACTTTTCTAAACTCGAAATTTTACTTCATGCTTAATCAAGGAGTGAAAAACACTCGTTCCACGGCTATTAGAACCTTTTATGACAATACTGATATCTTAAAGAAAATGGGAAACAAATACAAACTACAGTTATTTTTATTATCCTTAAGAGTTTCGTTAATTTCCTTGTTGTTTATTTGTTACTAAGAATTCGGTGATTTTAATTAAAGTTTTAATAGTTTTCTAACAAGGATTTTCTACTCCTTAATTAAGCATAAAGTAAATATTTCGAGTTTAGAAAAGCCAGAAAATTTGGATTGGTAGCAAAGTGACCAAACAAAATTTTCAGGCTTCTCTAAACTCGAAATAATTACTTCATGCGCCAGGCGTGTAAAATACTGACATAATATGAAATTCATAAACATACCTAGTTATTCCTAATCCATCGCAGGATTAAAATAAAACAGCGATACATCTTTTAATTGATGCTATAAATTTTTAATATTGAAGTATTTAAATATTCATTTTCTGGGTGTATTCTATTCAAATTAGAATGTTCAAATATTTTAAATTTTCGAATATTCAAATTTCGAATAATTCGAATACATTAAATATTGGAATGTCATTCAATGAATATTTGAATACTTCCATTTTAAAAATTCTAGCCTTAGTAATAAGTATACGAAAATTATAAAACAAGCTCCAACTTTTTTGGTGACGGGTCCCCATTCAATTCGATTTTGTATCCTTTGTTTAATACAGGGACCTTTTCTTTTAAGTATTCGATGTACATGTTCAGACATTCGTTGCTTTTATAAAAGCATTCAATTCGGAGGTACTAACGAGTATTTTTACGACTTGATTAAGCATGATATCAAATTTCAAGTTTAGAAAAGCCTGAAAATTTGGATTTGTGCCGGCAAATTATAATGTGCAGGCTTTTTTAGACACAAAATTTAGCTTAATGCGCTACGCGTATAAAACACTAAAATAGTGTAAAGCTAAAAATACACTTCTTATGTTTATTCTCACGTCAATAGACTTTGCACGTTAATTTCTCCTAACTAAATCTTACGCTTCCAAAAAATTGACTTGCTTTGGGATATACAAGTACAGTTACACGAAAAAATGTCTATACAGAGGTTTTTATTTAAGGTATACATATCCCAATTATGTTCTGTAAAGTTTCCAATATTAGTTATCATTTAAAAGGATTAAATATAAAGGTTTTAACGAGTGATTTCCACTCCTAGGGTAAGCATGAAGTAAAATTTCGAGTTTAGAAAAGCCTTAAAATTTGGTTTGGTCGCTCCGCGAAGCGGAGCGACCAAACCAAATTTTAAGGCTTTTCTAAACTCGAAATTTTACTACATGCGCCACGCGTATAAAACACTGATTTCAAGTTAAGTTTACATGTTCACAATATTTCAGTGTTTTCAGTATTTAATACGCGTGGCGCATGAAGTAAAATTTCAAGTTTAGAAAAGCTTGAAAATTTGGTTTGGCCGCTCCGCTTCGCGGAGCGACCAAACCAAATTTTCAGGCTTTTCTAAACTTGAAATTTTACTTCATGCTTAGCCTGGGAGTGGAAAACACTCGTTTAAAGCTTCAAATAAAACTCTTTAACCTAATGCGTATATATATTATGTATACTTATAAGAAAAATGCCTTCTATGTCCTGTCATGAGAGTTCAGAAGTTGCAAAAGCCACGTTCTTACAGTTTTTACATGTGCTGCACCAGTGAGAGTATATATTTAAGTATTAATATTTATTGTTAAATATTACTTGCTTTTGATTTGTAACTATAGTTTTTGCGTGAAATGGGTTTTATCTATTAAATTTCATACATTGTAGGAAGCGTATGCAAATTAGAAACAGAAACAGCTAACTGATCCAGAATTAGAAGTTATTGCGCAGGGTTTCTGCGATACGGATTCCAAAGAAGAGTTACCAGATAAGTCAGACACATTAGAAGATGAACAGATAAAAAACATTGTTTTTCTTTCATAAAGTTCAATAACTATCAAGGTATATTTAATTACTACTTTTATTATACAGTGTGGAAATTAAGTAGCGGAAATGAAAGTATTACAAGTCATATATTGGTTTGTAAATTAAATTTACTTGGTTTTGTTTAACTTATATGTATCTTATTTTCTACTAGTTTCGGCTTAATGCCATTATCAAGAATGATGTACATATTCTCCACACAGGTAATAAGGGATTAACGCTTAGTTATCGGGAGGGTTTAGAAATGTCCAAAACCTTAAGGGCGAGTAAAAATGTGGTTATCGACAACGATAACATTTGGAATTCCCCGATATTAAATGCATTTATTAGCCAATAAAACTCAAAACTGTATATATTCCCAAACAAATCTATTTGTACATCATTCTTGATAATGGCATTAATAATAATATTTATTTATTGTCCAATAGGAAACAATCCTAATTACAAGGCAATATATTTACAAAAAAGGTATAAAGAGTGTAAATACACAGTAACATGAAATAACATACAGATAATGAATATAAATAAATTAATAAAGTTTAATAAGAGACGATAATGTGTCAACAAAAATATCACAGGTTGATGGTAATTGATTAAAAATATCACAGATTATGATTAACGGTGATTTAGAGCAATAAATTCAAACGATCACGAGTTCTATTAATTTAATTAATTTTAATTTAACAATTTATTTACATTCCACAAATACATACAAAATAATACTTGTACATGTAAATCGTCACAAAGGTATATATATATATATATATATATATATATATATATATATATATATATATATATATATATATATAAATTTTAGATAGATAAATTCAATGTGAAATATCGATAAAATAAATAAATAAATAATAACATGGAAAGTTCACGTAATTAAAATTTAAAATTATAAAATTCTGACATAGAGTATGGCTCAAGATCACATAAGAGTTCATATATTTTTCTTTTGGCTTTGTTGTAATCATTTATTACTTTAATTGACAATGGAAGGTGGTTAAACATTTTAAGGGATGAGTAAAAACAACCTTGCTTAAATTTATTGAGTGAATGATGTGGTAAGTTGTATACTTGACCGTATCTGCTAGGGTATCTAGTTGAGTAAAACACGTCTCCGAATAGCGACCTGTTTTTTAAAAAGAATTTCAAACACTCGTAAATGTAGAGACCATAAAAGGACAATATCTTTTGATTTCTAAACAAACCTCTACAGCTTGCATTTATTTTTTGTTTAAGTAATATTCTTGTTGCCTTTTTTTGCAGTGTAAACACTTTCCCTGCAGAAGTACTGCCACCCCAAAATATCAGAGCCGAAACTAGTAGAAAATAACATCTATATAAATGAAACAAAACCAAATCAACTTAATTTACAAACCGATATTTTTTTTGAAAATGATTTACCAAGTGATTAATAAGAAAAAAGTGTCCGATATATTACAAGTCATAATTGATACTTCCAGATACGCTCCCGTGTCTAGCCCTGAAGTAGACTAAAAGTTCTATAAATAATTATTAAAAGCCATAATTTATTTTATTGTATTTGTTTATTACTTGTATTTTCAGTAGATATATAATTTGTAAAGTTTGTGAACAGAGAATTTGTCTTAAAACTAGAAATTTTGTGGCGTGTATAAAAAGTCGATCCTTTATAATATACTGTATAGTGTTGTCGATTTCGGAGGATAGGAAAGTTTCGTTAAATAAAAGTATGGCTGCGCGATATATAGGCTATAAAAGGCGGCTTTAAAATCTGACACAATTCCGCGCCCGAGATAAGCCGCCGACGACGTTAAATTTACTTTTTAAACAAGTCCCCTTCGTATTTTTACCGTTTTCTCGTCTACAGTTTTTGTTTTATAGTTGAATATCTTACATTATATTTATTTTTGTTACTTCCTGTCTTTTAAAATCAAAATTTAATGTTACTAGCATGAGCGTAACCAAGGGAGGGCAGGGGAACGCACTCCCTCTAGATATAAGAAACGTCATACATTTTTAAATTGTTGCAGATATGAGCAAAAATTATGTAAGTGGTTTTTTCGGCATTTTATTATGTGATTTTGAAATTACAAACAATGGCATTCTCTCGAGAAACTTTTCAAGTTTTAATTTTGAGTAAAAGTGCAAAAGTAAAATGTACAAAACAAACTAGCTAAGAGCGATTGCACCTTTATGTTAACAGCAGTGTTATTTTGTCAAACAAACTATCAAATTCTACATACTTTTTATTTATGAAATTTCGCTCTAACTATACACCGTTCCATTTGTTTCTGGATCTCGCCTAGCCATGCTTTCGTGTTGTTATGTTGAAGTATCAACATTTACATTTTTTATTAATTGCTACTCCTGATTCCTTATTTTAACAGTGTTGCAATAATTTATGATATCATAAGTAATCCTCTTTTTAATTTTCAAGAGGTTTATTGTTAATCTTGCAACAATTATTTCGCCACGCGGTCGCTTCTTCGAGCATTTTATTATTAAATCAAATTAATCTAGTGTTGCAATGCTAAATAATAAAAGTGGAATGAGGGCTTAAAAATTGTTTGACATAAAAATTATTAGTATCACAAGAGGGTGGGAATAAATTTGCAATTCTACAAAAAAATACTGAGGGCCAACAGAAGAGAGAATGACCAAAATTAAGGTGGATGGATGGAGTTGATCAAAATGTGTTAACGGGAAGACCCAAGCGAGAAATACAAATGGATGACGAAATAAGTTTGCAGAGCTGAATTCATTATATTTGTTATATACAATATTATTGCTGTGTTTGTATGTACAAAAACCAAGTAGTAAATTTTGTTAATCTTAAAACTGCATATTATTATCCTTTTATATCTGAAAATTTGTAAAACAGGCAACAGTGTAAGATCACAATAGTCAGAAATTATAACCTTAAAATCGAACATCTGACAGTGACATTTAAAAACCCTGATTTAAAACACAACCAGCCCCATTTACAATACTTAAACTGTCACTTTTCCATAGCTAGGCGAGATCCAGAAACAAATGGAATATATTATATCAAGGCTAAAGCTACGGGGTTGATATATTAAAAAGTGACATTTCAAGAGTTAGGTTAAGTTAGATTTTGTTTTGTCAAGTTAGGTTAGGTTAGAAGTCGTCTTACATTTCCATTTTGCTGTTTCTCTAGTTTATCATATAAATTTATTGTAGATTGCGTGGAGAATCGCACTTTTAATGTTTATAATGGTTGTAATGTAACAGTAGTTTTCATTTATTAGGTAAATTCCTTAGTCACTAGATGTACTCAGTACTTTGTACTCATATAAGTGTTCGTCATTACGTACATGTACTTAGAAATCAAGTACAATTTGCGTAGAATACTACTCAATACTCGAGTACATTTTACTTGTACTCGGAACAGCTCTGTATAGGCGTAGCCAGATGTTAAGATGTTAAGCGTGTAAATATTTAATATGCAAAGTAAATTAGATGTAAATTTGAAAAAGAAACGTTTTTCGATTTAATTTTTAATAAAATTCCGCACACATTGCGGAAGGAAATTCAGGATGTCAGTGCGGTCTCGAGGAAATTATCGCGCAAACGATAATTGTGCGCAGACTTGTTATAAAATTTTATTTTGAAAGCCAATTCCGAGTTACTTTTATACTTTTCGCATGGCGCCATTGTCTATTTTATTAATATTCCGCCGCTCCCGGGGGGTGGGAACTAAAAGGCAGGAGCGAGAGAGAAACGGCGCAGAATTATTTTTCAATTAGAGGACGAGCAAGAGCTGTGCGTCCGCGGTCAGCATATGGCACTTTGTAACGGACGTGCCCTATTGTTATGTCCCATTCCTGCCAAATGTCCCACGGCGTTTACACCCACTGTCGAAACACTGCCGGCTCTCTAATACTAAAATAAATAACAAATATGATTATTCGGGTTGTAACGCTGACAGACCTTGCATTAGGCGCGGAGCATGTGTCGGTGCTTTTAAGGCTACTCATGCCAGATCCAGATCAGGTTGGCAAAAGGTAATTCGATGTCGGCACTCTCTCTCTAACGTTCCTTCTCTTAGTGGGAGAGGGTGATTTTTTGTACACCTCTTATGCATGTCACGTCTTGAATTCCCCTTTAGCTTAACGAAGGATGATTGTTATGTATTACCCCTCACGAGGATTGCGATGTTATCTATTTCTAATAATAATAAACGTAACACTAACATTCATTAAATATACTCATTTTATTTTAAATACTATATTGGTTTTAGTTTTGGTAATCATCGCAGATAAATGTTTTCAATCCATAAAATAATTTTTGAAAACTTTATATATACCGGGTGTTCGATAAAAAAAACGCCCAACGCAATAACTCTGTTAGTTATTGACCGATTTTAATAAACTGAAAAACAAAATCAATAGCTGGTTCAATACTAATAATTGACAGTAACTATACATTTTTTCAAAATGAACTTCATTGCTAAATAATAGTCAACTTTAAATGATTAAATGGCTACCTAATTGGATTCAGAAAAACAATGTCTTATATAATTATAAGACATTGTTTTTCTGAATCCAATTAGGTGCGATATTTTTTTTTTTTCGGATTTGGCTTTTGCCTGGCCTTAGTTACGAGACTATTAGCCATCATCAATTTTTATTATTTGTATATATTTGTTTATTTTTAACTTATTACTAAGTAATTATAACAATATATTTGGACGTCACAACACATTCACACACACACCCATGGACTCCGGGACGAATATTTTTCTTTCGAAAAATTACTCGCCCGCGCTGGGAATCGAACCCAGATCACCGCCGTGAACGATTGGCGAAACCAGCGGCTCAACCGCTCGGCCACGGCGGGCCCCAATTAGGTGCGATATGTTGATTTTAATTTAATATTTATGCCAGAAAAAAAAATATTATAAATCTTGTTCACATGATTTTTTGGCCATTAATGTAGTGTGCCTTGAAAAAAATGGCCTTTTAATACTGTTTCAATTATTTATACTTAATCCATGTGTTCTATTGACTAATTTATTATACATTCACAGTTTGTTATTATTTTAAATGCAATTTTAATATTTAATAAATACTTCTTTTTTGTTTCAACTATAAAAAATGTGTACCCTGTGAATTTTCAGGCATTCGTCGATTAAATAAAAAAAACTCAATTTAAAATTTGAACGAGTGTTTCCACTCCCAGATTAAGCATGAAATAAAATTTCGAGTTTAGAAAAGCCCGAAATTTTGGTTTTAACACTTGTGACATATTTTAAAGTAACGAGTGTCCTCTACTCCCAGACTAAGTATGAGTAAAATTTCGAGTTTAGAAAAGCGTGACCGCAACGACCGGTCACAGTTGGACGAAATAAATGTTTGTAAATGAGTTTTCTAAATTCAAGGAGAATATTTTGAACTTTTCAATAAATCAGTATCTGAATAAATCAGTGTCGTTTATTATGAGGTTATGTCAAACATGAATGATAACGACCCAACAAATAATTACCTACGTTACAACTTAATATAGAATAGAATATCGCAACATTGTTATCTTTTTTTTAATTTCTTACTAATAAATAAGTTAATTTGATACATTGTATTATTTGACCTAACTTGAGAATGTGTGAAGAGAAATGTAAATATTTTTTTATTTAAATATTTCGATTATTATTCATATTTAAAGTGTATTTTTAATTCACAATATTTCAGTGTGTTATATGCGTGGCGCATGAAGTAAAATTTCGAGTTTAGAAAAGCCCCGTGAAAATTTGTCTCGGGTCGCTGCGCGACCCTCGACAAATTTTCTACGCGGGGCTTTTCTAAACTCGAAATTTTACTTCATGCTTAGTCTGGGATGGGACAACACTCGTTCTTGGAAGCTTCAAATTCAAGGACCACTTTACGTGCTCTAGGTTTCAAGTTTATTACTCAAAAAACCATTTTAAAAAGGCTATAGCTCGAAGGACCAATGATGGTCTCCAAAGCACGAAGAACTACAGGGAATTGCACGTTTTCTACGAAAAACAACGAATATCTGAAGTGCATGCATAAGAAAGAAAACATCCAACTTTTAAAAAATTGTACTGTCTGTAATTCAAAAGCGATTGAACGTATCGTTTTGTTTTGTTTTGACGCGAAGCGTCCAAATCCAAACTCAGGCTTTTCTAAACTTTTTAATTCACAATATTTCAGTGTGTTACATGCGTGGCGCATGAAGTAAAATTTCGAGTTTAGAAAAGCCCCGTGAAAATTTGTCTCGGGTCGCTGCGCGACCCTCGACAAATTTTCTATGCGGGGCTTTTCTAAACTCGAAATTTTACTTCATGCTTCGTCTGGGAGTTGAAGCACTCGATTTGTAATTGTTAACAGATTTGAAATATAATCTCTCTCAAATTTTTAGGCTTTCCTAAACTCGAAATCTTATTTCATGCTTAGCCTGGGAGTGAAACACTCGTTCGAAGCGATACAAAACGATAAGTTAAATCGCTTTTGAATTACACACAGTACAATTTTTTAAAAGTTGGATGTTTTCTTTCTTATGAATGCTGTAAATCTTCAGATATTCGTTGTTTTTTCGTAGAAAAAGTTCAATTCCTTGTAGCCCTTCGGTCTCTGAAGACCATCATTGGTCCTTCGAGCTGTAGCCTTTGTAAAATGGTTCTTTGAGTAATAAAGTTAGTAACCTAGAGCACACAAAGTGGTCTTTCAATTTGAAGTTTTCAAGAACGAGTGTAGTCCACTCCCAGACTAAGCATGAAGTAAAATTTCGAGTTCAGAAAAGCCCCGCGTAGAAAATTTGTCGAGGGTCGCGCAGCGACCCGAGACAAATTTTCACGGGGCTTTTCTAAACTCGAAATTTTACTTCATGCGCCACGCGTATAAAACAGTTATCTCAATTGAAGTTCAAAATATTCACAGCGCTCAGATTTGTTCCGAGAATCCGATAAAAATTGCTCGAATTATGAAAGCGTAACGACCGGTTACAGTTGGACGAAATAAATATTTGTAAATACGTTTTTTAAATTTAAGGTGAATATTTTGAACTTCTGAATAAATCAGTATTTAGTACGCGTGGCGCAAGAAGTAAAATTTCGAGTTTAGAAAAGCCTGAGTTTGGATTTGGACGCTTCGCGTCAAAACAAAACAAAACGATACGTTAAATCGCTTTTGAATTACAGACAGTACAATTTTTTAAAAGTTGGATGTTTTCTTTCTTATGCATACGCTTCAGATATTCGTTGTTTTTTCGTAGAAAACGTTCAATTCCCTGTAATTTCTTGAATTAATTTCTCGTCTGGCACTTGGTGAAACATATTACACTATGTAAAGTTAATTAAAGGAAAGGCACTTGGTACATTCCTTTGAAAATGGTCTAACAAACCGAAACTAGTCGGAATAAAGATTTAATTGTGAAACAATACCAAGTGCCTTTCCTTTAATTAACTTTACACAATTCCCTGTAGTTCTTCGGGCTTTGGAGACCATCATTGGTCCTTCGAGCTATAGCCTTTGTAAAATGGTTCTTTGAGTAATAAACTTGTAACCTAGAGCACGTAAAGTGGTCCTTGAATTTGAAGCTTCCAAGAACGAGTGTTGTCCACTCCCAGACTAAGCATGAAGTAAAATTTCGAGTTTAGAAAAGCCCCGCGTAGAAAATTTGTCGAGGGTCGCGCAGCGACCCGAGACAAATTTTCACGGGGCTTTTCTAAACTCGAAATTTTACTTCATGCGCCATGCGCATAAAACACTGAAATATTGGAAAGTTAAAACACACTTCAAAACAAAATAATAATAATAACAAAATATTTACATTTTTCTTCACACATTCTCAAGTCAGGTCAAATAATACAATGTATCAAATTAACTTATTTAGTAGTTAGTAATTAAAAAAAAGATAATAATGTTGTGTCATTCATATTTATTCTATTCTATATTAAGTTGCAACGTAGGTAATTATTTGTTGGGTTTGACATAACCTCATAATAACATAGCCTCATAATAAACGACATTTGACACTTTTTTACAAGGCACACAAATTATAATTTTTTAAGAATATATTTTTAAACAGAAGATTTATTTTAATTTTTTAGACAATAATATTGAACAATAAACAAGAAATTGTGTTTTACTGGATTCATAAATATTATGTCTAATGTAATAGAATTAAAAAATTATAGGCAGCCATTTAAAAATGTAATGTTGGCTATTATTTGGCAATAATGTTATTATTAAAAAAAAATCAAAATTCATGTCATTTCTTAGTATTTAAACGACCATTGTCTTTTTACATAATACATAAAATTACGAAAAACCTATTCGTGAAAATGCAAACAATGTCTTAATTAATAAGACAACAAGACGATAAATATCCATTGAAACAACTACTTCCCGTGCAAATACACCTCCGGATATTGAATTATACAATGAAATATTTAATATCTTATTTAATTTGATTTGTTACAACACTCTATTAAAGTATATGTAACGTTTAGGTCAAATTCTCTTCAAATCAACATTAGACATAATATTTTTGAAACAACTACTTCCCGTGCAAATACACTTCCGGATATTGAATTATACAATGAAATATTTAAAATCTTATTTAATTTGATTTGTTACAACGCTCTATTAAAGTATATGTAACGTTTAGGTCAAATTCTCTTTAAATCAACTAACAATACAAATTTAAAATGAAAGGAGAGATAGCAACAAATTAGAAGTGAAAGGACTTGGATTAAAACTAATGTCTTAGGCCATCTATAGACGCGTTCCGAGATTTATCTCTCTTCAGTATAGCTTTGCTTATGACGTTTAAAATAATTAGGAATATAATTAAAACAAACTTACTTGGAAAAAGTATTGTGTGTGGAATGAACAGGTATACAGAAATGGAATGAGTGAAAATTATGGTCCGTATTTATAGGTATAAAGGGGATTATGTCATTAGCAAGTATGAAGAATGTGAGACCTTCTAATTTACCATTGTCTTTGTTTTCTAGTTCAATAAAATCGGTGAATAAATAACAGAGTTATGGCGTTAGGCGTTTTTTTTTTTATCGAAACCGGGTGTTTGATAAAAAACGCTCAACGCCATAACTCTGTTATTTATTAATACAGAAATAGAAATAAGTATTCATTAAGATTGGCAGATATGCATAGTACCATCTATTGTTCAGAACAGACATGAAACACTTCGTACAGCTGGCGGCAGTGCCGTAGATAGGATTTTGCGATGGAGGAGGGATTTGAGTTGGTATTTTGTTTCATACATTTATTTTTCTAAAGTTATACAAAAACTAGTACAAAAAATTATTTAAATAATTAACACTGATTACTTTTTTGTATTCACTTTTTATTTTGTACTGTGACTAGTTTCGACTCAACAGCGAGTCATTCTCAAACTAACTACTTAAAACTAACATTGCAATCTTATATATACTTATGAAAAACATCACATCAGTTATTTTAAATTCCCCTCTCAGACAGAAACATATTGTTAAGTGGTACAGATATGTGGATGACATATTAGCCTGTTTTGTAGGCTCCAATAGACAATTGGATCAGTTTTTAAATTTTATTAATTCCTTACACCCCAATATAAAGTTTACACTAGAAACAGAACAAAATAATCAAATAAATTTCTTAGACCTAAAAATCTCAAAAGTCAACCCTAAATTAGAATTCGAAATTTATAGGAAACCAACATTTACAGACACAATAATTCCTCAATCATCTAGACATCCTATAAAACACAAATTAGCGGCATTCAATTCAATGATCTATAAAGCTCTAAACATACCCCTAACAAAAAACGCGTTTAAAAAAGATATCGAAATAATTAAGAACATTGCGAACAATAATGGATACAACACAGGACTAATAGATAATTTAATAGAAAAACATAAATTTAAACAAATGAAAAAATACTTGTATGCAACCATTAAAACTAATAAAAATGAACAAAAATACGCCCCACTGACCTATTTCGACATTTCAAGCCTTAAAATTAAAAATATATTAAAAAAAGAGAATATAACAGTCGCATTTAAACCATATTCGAAACTAAAATATGAAATTTTCAATTCAAAAACAAAAACCAACATTCACAATAAATCCGGGATATATAACTTAACATGTCAGTCTTGTAAAGGGGTATATATAGGTCAGCCTGGTAGAAATTTCAATATTAGGCTGAAAGAACATCTTAGAGCGTATAAATTAAAACAGGATAAATCCACGTTTTCTAATCACCTCATGGAAGAAGGACATACTTTTGATAAAGATGTACTTTCAGTTTTGCATTGTGTAGAAAAAGGCCGTAAAATGAACCTTCTGGAGTCATTTGAGATTCATAAAGCAAAACTGAATCCGGGAATCCCGCTAATAAACGACCAGACGGAACTTATGAATACGCCTCTATTTGACGCTTTTCTACCTGATAAATAATTTTAAGTATATATAAGATTGCAATGTTAGTTTTAAGTAGTTAGTTTGAGAATGACTCGCTGTTGAGTCGAAACTAGTCACAGTACAAAATAAAAAGTGAATACAAAAAAGTAATCAGTGTTAATTATTTAAATATTTACAATGAATCACAAAGTAACCGCCTCCACCACAAGATATACAAAAAATTATGATCGCCGTCCATCATAACACTTTCCCCGTCATTTAAACAATTGATAATTGACATACTAAACGTATTTAGCTTGGTAATTGGTTAAAGACCAATTGGCACATAGAGTAAAAATTTCGAGTTTAGAAAAACCGTATTTGGTTACGCCAAATTTTCAGGTTTTTCTAAATTCGAAATGTTAGTTCATGCTTAACCTGGGAGTGCAAAACACTCGTTTAAAGCTTAAAATTTTACTCTTTAAAAAATCAACGAACGAAGATAAACAGCATATAATTGGGATATGTATATTCAAAATAAAATCACCCTGTATTGCATATACAGGGTGTGTATAAAGTCTGGAATAAAATTCATATTTCTGTTATCTTGCGTTTGTTGGAAAACCCTTGAAACAGGTTATACAGAGTGTGTATAAAGTCTGGAATTACATTAATATTTCTGTTATCTTGGGTTTGTTAGAAAACCCCTGAAACAGGTCGAATTTTGTTTTTTAATGCGCCGTTTTCTGTGTGTTCAAACATACTGTGACGTCACTAGTGCTTGAACAAAAATATCGACCTGTTTCAGAATTTTTCCATTAAACTCAGGATAACAGAAATATGCGTTTTATTCCAGACTTTATACACACCTTGTTTAATTATAAATTAAGAGTAAACATGATAGATGTGTATGTTTTATTAAAAAAATAGTGTATAATTTATTATCATACAAAATTATTGGGAACACTTGACTAATTTTTGATTATCAAATGCAATAATCAAAAATATTCTCTCTATAATGATAACCAGTTGAGGACAACACAATAAAACACTTTTAACTTTGTTTATATAACACAATTTGTGTTATACAAACAAAGTTAAAAGTGTTTTATTGTGTTAAATTAACATGTATAACGAAGTAGAAGCCTCCGCAATTCAAAATAAATTCAAGTTTGATTTTATCCTGAACTGTTCATCATTATAGAGAGAATATTTTTGATTCTTGCATTTGATAATCAAAAATTAGTCGAGTGTTTCAAATAATTTTGTATGATAATAAATTATAAATTATTTTTTTAATAAAACATACACATCTATCATGTTTACTCTTAATTTATAATTAAACAGGGTGTGTATAAAGTCTGGAATAAAATGCATATTTCTGTTATCTTGAGTTTGATGGAAAAACCCTGAAATCAAAAATTAGTCGAGTGCTTAAATTATAAATTATTTGTTTAATAAAACATACACATCTATCATGTTAACTCTTAATTTATAAATAAACAGGGTGTGTATAAAGTCTGGAATAAAATGCATATTTCTGTTATCTTGAGTTTGATGGAAAAACCCTGAAATCAAAAATTAGTCGAGTGTTTAAATTATAAATTATTTGTTTAATAAAACATACACATCTATCATGTTTACTCTTAATTTATAATTAAACAGGGTGTATATAAAGTCTGGAATAAAATGCATATTTCTGTTATCTTGAGTTTCAAATAATTTTGTATAATAATAAATTGTAAATCAAAAAAGACAATTTGTAAAAATAATGGCAATATATAGTTGCGAGAAAAAGAAACTAGTACTGCAAAATATTCAGCTATGTAAACTGGACTCACTTTGATTTTTCAAATTGTCAATCAAACTGACAAATCTGTGAAAATGTCATTGCTTCAACTGACTGAATCGTAAAAAGCGATAATAACGATTCGTTTAGAGACGGTATTAGAATTAGAGACATTGCTACTGAAGTGCATGTCAACAAAAGCACCGTCTTGTTGGCTAAGAAAAAAATTGTTGTTAACCTGTGCATGACAAGGCTGTTTTACAAGAAAAAAAATACGATATTTTAGACGTGGCTAAAGCTCCCTGTTGTACAAGTTTTTTTCTCTCGCAACTGTACATCGATAATGATAATCTATCCTACGGCACTGGCTGATGATAGGAATTGTAAATGTATTATTTATTAATTTTTTATATATATTTTTTCTACCAATTTAAATTGTAAATATTTTAAACAATATGAATAGGACTTAATAAAATTCATCACTGCCGACTGAATAAAAAAATAGTTATTTACGTAAATACATTTTGGGCTCGATTTGCAAGTTTCATGCCCTAAACTGCTTGAGCTGGCGTTTTTGTGTCAATAAACGAATTAAAATGGTTGTTATTTTATAACACATGACGAATTGTAACCGGTGTATGTGATAATATTTTAATTTCAGATTTATAGGATGTTCGCTAACATTTGCCGTAAAAAAGTATGCAGAGTTTAAGAATTCCCATGAGTACAATTTTAACACTCAAGGATAAAAACTTAAAACTTGGACTAATATGCTTTACGAGATCCCGTCTTACGCGGGAAAGGTGTTATGAAAGTATTCTCATGTCATGAAATGCAATGGAACTGTAGCGTATATAGAGCATGCAGTAATAAAGCCTGAAATGTTGCAATTGGCAGGTTATATGTACGGGTAATAAAAATGCTTTCTCCGCTGATGGATCCACCATTTTATTATTATAAAAATGATGAGAATTAAAAATATCAATCACAATATACTGGTATACACTATTAATACAATTGTTTCTCCCCAAAATTAGATACTAAAATATCAATGAATGTCTGAAAATTTACAGCGTATACATCGGGATATGTGTACTTAAAAGAAAAATTCCCTTTATATCTACATATAGTGGAATTCGGGAGAGATGTCCTATGACTCATTGATGTGGAATGTGTGGTTCAAATTTTTTAGAGAGTATATCGACAGTTGTGTCCAACGATTTTTCCTAGTTTCAAATTTTGACTTTATATGACAATGTCATACTGCTTAGGTCGTGAGTATATTAGTGTTATTTCTTTTAGAAAAGCTTTAAATCATAATTTCTTATGATTTTTTTTAGTATACGTATCCCAATTGCGTGTTGTAGGTTTTTAAATAAATAGTATTAAATATAGTAGTAAATAGTATTTTAAATATTGTTTTCTTAAAACAGGTAAATTTGAAGTTTAAACGAGTGTTTTCCACTCCCAGATTGAGCATGAAGTAAAATTTCGAGTTTAGAAAAGCCTGAAAATTTGGTTTGGTCGCGTAGCGCGAAGCGCGGAGCGACCAAACCAAATTTTCAGGCTTTTCTAAACTCGAAATTTTACTTCATGCGCCACGCGTATAAGACACTGATTTCAAGCGAAATTTACTCGTTTACAATATTCCAGTGCTTTCAGTGTTTAATACGCGTGGCGCATGAAGTAAAATTTCGAGTTTAGAAAAGCCTGAAAATTTGGTTTGGCCGCTCCGCGCTTCGCGCTACGCGACCAAACCAAATTTTCAGGCATTTCTAAACTCGAAATTTTACTTCATGCTTAGTCTGGGAGTGGAAAACACTCGTTTAAGGCTTCAAATTGAAGTCTTTAAAAAAGCGTATGCACATGTATACCTAATGGAAAATTGCCTGTCTGTATACTTAAAAAAAATCCTTGTATCAACAGATTAATCCGATGACTATTTGCCAAATCTACCGAATGTGCATTTTTGTGTCAAATTTTGACTTTACATGACAATGTCATACTGCTTAGGTCGTGAGTATTTTAGAATAGCTATAAATCATAATTTCTTGGGTTATTTTTAATTTTAGTATACGTATCCCAATTGAATGTTGTAGATTTTGAAATATTTGCTGTTTTCTTAAATCACGTCAATTTGAAATTTAAACAACTGTTTTCCACTCCCAGATTAAGAATGAAGTAAAATTTCGAGTTTAGAAAAGCCTGAAAATTTGGTTTGGTCGCGTAGCGCGAAGCGCGGAGCGACCAAACCAAATTTTCAGGCTTTTCTAAACTCGAAATTTTACTTCATGCGCCACGCGTATAAGACACTGATTTCAAGCGAAGTTTACTCGTTCACAATATATCAGTGGTTTCAGTGTTTAATACGCGTGGCGCATGAAGTAAAATTTCGAGTTTAGAAAAGCCTGAAAATTTGGTTTGGCCGCTCCGCGCTTCGCGCTACGCGACCAAACCAAATTTTCAGGCATTTCTAAACTCGAAATTTTACTTCATGCTTACTTTGGGAGTGGAAAACACTCGTTTAAGGCTTCAAATTGAAATCTTTAAAAAAACGTATGCACATGTATACCTAATGGAAAATTGCCTGTCTGTATACTTAAAAACAAATCCTTGTCTCAACATATTAATCCGATGACTATTTGCCAAATCTACCGAATGTGCATAGTTGTGTTTTTTGACTTTACATGAAAATGTCACACTGCTTAGATCGTGAGTATTTTAGTGTTATTTCTTATAGAATAGCTATAAATCATAATTTCTTGGGTTATTTTTATGTATACGTATCCCAATTGCGTGTTGTAGATTTTGAAATATTCGTAGTTTTCTTAAAACAGGTTAATTTGAAATTTAAATAACTGTTTACCACTCCCAGATTAAGCATGAAGTAAAATTTTGAGTTTAGAAAAGCCTGAAAATTTGGTTTGGTCGCGTAGCGCGAAGCGCGGAGCGACCAAACCAAATTTTCAGGCTTTTCTAAACTCTAAATTTTACTTCATGCGCCACGCGTATAAGACACTGATTTCAAGGGAAGTTTACTCGTTCACAATATTTCAGTGGTTTCAGTGTTTAATACGCGTGGCGCATGAAGTAAAATTTCGAGTTTAGAAAAGCCTGAACATTTGGTTTGGCCGCTCCGCGCTTCGCGCTACGCGACCAAACCAAATTTTCAGGCATTTCTAAACTCGAAATATTACTTCATGCTTAGTCTGGGAGTGGAAAACACTCGTTTAAGGCTTCAAATTGAAATCTTTAAAAAATCGTATGCACATGTATACCTAATGGAAAATTGCCTGTCTGTATACTTAAAAAAAAATCCTTGTATCAACAGATTAATCCGATGACTATTTGCCAAATCTACCGAATGTGCATAGTTGTGTCAAATTTTGACTTTACATGACAATATCACACTGCTTAGATCGTGAGTATTTTAGTGTTATTTATTTTAGAATAGCTATAAATCATAATTTCTTGGGTTATTTTTATTTTTAGTATACGTATCCCAATTGCGTGTTGTAGATTTTGAAATATTCGCTGTTTTCTTAAAACAGGTCAATTTGAAATTTAAACAACTGTTTTCCACTCCCAGATTAAGCATGAAGTAAAATTTCGAGTTTAGAAAAGCCTGAAAATTTGGTTTGGTCGCGTAGCGCGAAGCGCGGAGCGTCCAAACCAAATTTTCAGGCTTTTCTAAACTCGAAATTTTACTTCATGCGCCACGCGTATAAGACACTGATTTCAAGCGAAATTTACAATATTTCAGTGGTTTCAGTGTTTAATACGCGTGGCGCATGAAGTAAAATTTTGAGTTTAGAAAAGCCTGAAAATTTGGTTTGACCGGTCCGAGCTTCGCGCTAAGCGACCAAACCAAATGTTCATGCTTTTCTAAACTCGAAATTTTTCTTTATGTTTAGTCTGGGAGTGGAGAACACTCGTTTAAGGCTTTAAATTGAAGTCTTTTAAAAAACGTATGCATATGTATACCTAATAGAAAATTCCCTGTCTGTATACTTAAAAGAAAAATTCCTTGTATCAACAGATTAATCCGATGACTATTTGCCAAATCTGCTGAATGTGCATTCGATTCAACTAACATTTTCGTTTGAGCTTACACAAAATCAACATAAATGCATAGATTATTTCTGTAAATAACTGAAAAAAACTTAGTAGACGTGGAAATTAGAATTATACTACTAAAACTCGGATTTAAAACGATTGTGAACATTAATTAAAATGATTTGTAGCTGGGTATTTTGCAGATTTAGTTTTACAAAGAAATTAGTAAAATGTGACGTTTAACCTTAAAATTTTAAAGCTGCATACCGAAACATACGTTTTCGCATGTTTCATCTAAAAGCCATAGCAGACATACTATGAAGTTTTCTGTCTCTTTTCACACACGTAATCTGATCAATTTGATGACATCAAACTATTCTCATATTACATGTATTGGTGCAGAAAGCACTACAATTTAGGAAACCATGGGACACCTCCCGTGAATCGTACCTTATATCTACATACATACATTTCAATTTTGCTACTTGTAATAAATGTTATATCAAAAAGAAATGTAAAGGATATTTTTAATGTTGCTACTAGTAATTTAGAAAAAGAACGAAAAAAAGGAAATATATGGGATCTAGTGTGAGTAGAAACGTGATTTGCGTGGCGACCTTTTGGTAAGCGACGAAAGGGGTTAGTGGCGCGTGAAACTATATTTTTAAAGTCCTTTATGTCTGGTAGGTACATATCGCGTCGACAAAATAAACTCACATAAATCAATATTTGTAATGGACAGGCCAGAAAGAGAGAGAGGGAGTGGAGGCGGAAAAGATGAGAGAGCTGGGGATAGAGCTTTAAAGCTCGCCCGTGTCCGCCGAGAGTGGCTTTTCTGTACGAGCGCGTTTCGGACGTGATACGACAAATCGTCCGAATCGCGTTCAACTGATTTTAACGGTTCAAACATATCCTCACACACGCATGCATACATATGCATGCATAAATATTATTACATTTTGTGTTGTTCAATTATTTCCATTGAATAATTTATATACTCGTTCTGTGTGAGTTAAATTTATAGTATTCGCATTTTTATAGCGGAGAATTAATTATATATAATATAAGGTAGCATGTTTAAAATTCAATGAACTACAATTCATCATTCTATTTCAAAACTGACTTTTTATAAAAATTGCATTGATAAGTAATTCGATTCGTGATGTTATGTTAAACAATTCGAGCACTTAAACAAGCGTTTCCTAAACCTTTAGGTTTATTGACCCATTATTAATCTGTTGTTAATCTGTATACCCCAATTATACGTAAATAATGCTCTAATTATCCCAGTTGGTTTTCTAGGGAACTGAATCAATTGATTCGTCAAAAGAAAGTAGCTCATAAAAATTTTAAAGAACATAAAACTTTATTAAATTATCAAATATTTCATTCTTTACGAAAATAGTGTAATAGTATGAAAGATTATGTTCATAATAAATATTTTTAATCAGTTAATTAATAGTATTGCACGCAATCCAAAACATTTTTGGAATTTTGTTGGAATTATCAGAATGCTGAATACCCTGAAGTAATGCATTATCATAACAATACCAGTGTAAATGGCTCTGAATGTGCGAATTTATTTGCAATGTTCTTTGGCACAGTTTTTAATTATTCTGCAACGTCGTAAGACAACATCTCACACGATATCATAGTCACGCAGTAGGCTCTTCATATACCATTTAAGTTATCCTTATCGGATATATTTGATGCAATTATGAAGCTTAAACCCAGCAAAAGTTTAGGTCCGGACGGTATCCCCAACAACTTTAAAAAAAATGCATTTACTCCATTTCTTCTCCTCTACATATTATATTTAGTCATTCATTAAAACTGTCTTCATTTCCATCAGTATGGAAATGAAATCAAATCAAATTTATTGCCGCAGAACATTAATACATATTATGGGTTCGTCAACTATTAAATAAAATTATTAGATAAAAACATTAATAATTAGAGGTAATTGGTACAATAAAACATAGTATTTACGAGTTAAAAAGAATATACATAGAAATCATTGCGCACTAAAGAATTCAGGTAAGGAATAATAATATAGTTTCTGTTAATAATATTTTTAGTTGATTTTTAAACACTCTTCTATTTGGCAAATCTTTAAATTGTTTATATGTATTTATTAATTTATTATAGCATTTAATGCCGACATATGCGGGATTTTCTTTACTTATACTTAACCTGATATTAGTGAAATTAAAATCTTCTTTATTACGTACGTTATAATTATGAGTATCTTGACGTGATTTTAGGGTATGTTTTGAATCAAATGTATATAAAATCAAATTAAAAATGTATAAGGAAGGAAGAGTCATCAATTGCAAATGTTCAAAAAGTTGTCTACAAGGGGCATTAAAAGGTTTATTGCACATTGCTCGTACAGTTTTTTTTTGTAAAATGAAAATATCGTCGCAGGTTGAACCTCAAAATAAGAGACCATATGAGAGAACTGATTGAATGAGTGCGTAACAAATTGTGTTTAAGACACTCTTTGAGACGAAATGTTTAATATTCCTAATAAAAAAAGAAGTCTACTTACAACTGAGAGTACGGAGTGCACATTATTTTTCCAGGTTAATTTTCTATCAATATTTAGGCCGAGAAATTTGAAACAATTTACATCTCTGATGCTCTTATTGCCAATATTTTTAGCAGTGGAGAAGAAATAATATATTTACTTTTCGGGCAGAATTGCACGAACACTGTTTTATCTCTATTAACAGTCAGTTTGTTTTGATGTAACCACGATTCTATAATATTGAGACACTCTTGAGCTTTAGCGATAGCTTCAAATTCGGTTTTTGCCACAATAATGGCGCTAACATCATCGGCGTATAACACCGGGAATACTAAATGCGCTATGTTATCAGCTAAATCATTGACGAATATATTAAAGAGAGTAGGCGATAGGCACGAACCTTGCGGAGTACCCACTCCTACACTCTTATTCTCAGAACGGACGCCATCGATCTCCACCTGCTGGGATCTGTTTTCTATGTATGACCTTATAAAGTCATTGGGTATACCTCTAACACCAATGC
This sequence comes from Philonthus cognatus, assembly GCA_932526585.2. Lineage (NCBI taxonomy): Eukaryota > Metazoa > Arthropoda > Insecta > Coleoptera > Staphylinidae > Philonthus > Philonthus cognatus. The sequence continues at coordinate 45,815,179 of OW052247.1, read as the reverse complement.
GATCCATTTTGCAAGTGATGATCGATAGTGTCGAACGCTCTGCTAAAATCTACAAATATTCCTAGAGTTATATTTTTATAATACGAAGTTATACCACGCCATTTTTTAAATCTGGCAAAAAAGGGGATATTACTAATTATCGAATTATTTCTATTCGGTCAGCTATACCTAAATTATTCGATAAATTGATTTCAGAACAGTTATACTGGATGAGCAAAAACGTTTTAATTAATGAACAACACGGTTTCAGAAACGGTAGATCAACGACAACTAATTCATTAATGTATGCGTCATGTATAATTAATGCCTTAGGTAATACACATTCAGTTGATGGTATATACACGGACTTTTCGAAGGCATTCAATAAAGTTAATCATGCCATTTAATTTCATAAATTAAAATCATTAGGTTTTCACGAATCAGTTTACAAATGGATTGAGTATTTTTTTATCTGGTCGTAGTCAATGTGTCAAAATTAAAAACCATCTATCTGAAATCATGACTGTTCCTTCGGGTGTTCCTCAAAGATCATATTGCGGACCGTTGCTTTTTCTGTTGTTTATAAATAACATCTCAACAGTAATAAAAAATTCACATTTTTTAACTTTTTCCTGACAACCTTAAACTTTTTAAAGAAATTATTTCTCCTAATGATTGTACATTGCTTCGGGAGGATTTGTCATCTGTTTCTGACTGGTGCTGCCGAAATCAAATATTTTTAATTTCAGGTAAATGTAAGTCAATTACTTTCTCGAGAAAAAGATCTATCCACGATTTTGTTTATAAAATTGGTGATATTGAATTATCCAAAGTTTCAGAAATAAAAGATCTCGGCATTGTTTTTGACACAAAATTAACATTTTCAAGTCATATTAATAATATATGCAATTCAGCAGCGAGAATGTTAGGTTATATAAAGAGAATCTCACGGAATCTGAATCCAGTTTAATACAAAATTATTTATGTTGCATTTGTGCGTTCAAAATTGAAGTATGCTTCATGTATTTGGTGTCCCAGTCATAAGTGTTACCAAGAAAATATTGAAAATATACAACATACATTTTTAAAATCTCTTTCTTACAAATTAGAAAATAGAATTCTAATCTTCAAACACTGATGACTAACTTTAGCCTCGATAGTATAAGTAACAGTAGAATTTTTGCGATGATGTTGATGTTACATAAAATAATTAATGGAGATGTTGATTGTCCAGATACTGTCTCACAATTAGACTTCTATTTCAATGCAGAAAGGAGATTAACTCGCTACCGCCCATTATTCCAAATACCATTTCAGAGAACCAATTATATTATGAATAGCTGCTTTAGTCGGTTTTTACATCTTGTTAACCATTTTTCTGTTGATCCCAGTTTTGTTTTGTTCTCGATGTCACGGACCGAATTATTGCGACACTTAAAAGTTAATGACGTAAATGAAAATATTACGTAATTAGTAAATTAGTCTTAAGTTATTTTGTTATATTATATTTATTTATGTTATCGAATTTGTTCACTAACTATTTTACTTTACTTTTTACATTTTATTTTTATATTGATATTTAATAATTGTTTATTTACTAAAATATTTTGCTTAAATTTTTTTTATTTAAATTATTTTTTATTTTATTTGTAAACATGGATTTCCTCTAATATATATATTGTTATTATTATTATTATTACTGAAATGCGAAGTTTTCTTCGTAGAACTCATTGGTGTACTTATTTTTTTGTTGCGACTATTAAATTCAGAGTTATTACACAATGTTGCATTTTTTTTTTAAATGAAACACCTTATATTTTTGTATTCCATTGAAAAGCACTTTAAATTTGCTTCACATCGATATAACAGCTAATAGAATGGTAATAAATAAAATGGTATTAAATATTACGTGTTATTTAATAAATAATTTTATACTTACTGCAAACTAAATCGACAAAGAGTTCGGGCTTGTGTTCAAGAAGAAGGAAGGCACATACAATATTTACTATAATTTGAAAGTGAAAAATTTAACGAAATTATCTATAAATTGGCTTTAATTTAATGTTTTACGTTTGACAAGTAACATAACCAAAGAGCTATATCTGATGTATATATGTCGATTCCTAATATGTCTGCCAACTTAAATTATTAAAAATTATATATCCTGACACTCTTGAAGATTTTTTTCAATTTAGCATACGATATAATCTTTTGTTTTCTATAATAACAATTAATTTGTAAATTCAAGCGAGTGACACAATAAGGTTAGATAAACGCCAATAACAATTTGTAACTGTCCTCTTGTGTACTCATACCATTGGCCATGGTTCATTGTTAATCCCGATAAGAACTGTGCACAAAAGAGCGAGTGTTTGGTTTGCGAAATCGTTTATAGGCATTTTCGTGGGATTGTTGTGTGTACAATAGGTGCCGTCCCATGTTTTCGGGGGGATAAATCAATTAGGGTGGGTCGCGGCGACTCACAACTAGCAACTCGTCGCGCTGGATATGAGGGCCCGGGGGGACGAGAAGAGGGGGGTCAATTAGAATTTGCAATTCATGGATTCGGAACGAGTGCGCCATAAATTTCGTCCTTCGAAAACTTAGTCGGATCAATTAATTTGGTCGTCGGCGGTGGTCGTCGTCGGCAGCTTCAGCCTCCGCGCGGCACAATTTGCTGACAGTGTTAATAAATTTACACATAAATTATTGTCTAAACATAATTCACCAACTAATATAATAATTGATTGCATAAAGATCGAGAATTGAAATGCACCCTTAATTTAATATTTAATTCAATTCCAACATTTATACTGGGAATTTTTCATTTAGGTATGAGCTACAAATTTTCCGATATCCCCTGCTTTTTAAAAGAGTTCAATTTGAAGCTTTAAACGAGTGTTTTCCACTCCCAGACTATGCATGAAGTAAAATTTCAAGTTTAGAAAAGCCCCGTGAAAATTTGTCGAAGGTCGCGCAGCGACCCGAGACAAATTTTCTGGGCTTTTCTAAACTCGAAATTTTACTCAATGCGCCACGCGTTTATAACACTATATATTGTGAAATTTATGTTAATTGAACCTCATTTAAAATCAGTGCGCGTGGCGCATGAAGTAAAATTTCGAGTTTAGAAAAACCCAGAAAATTTGTCTCGGGTCGCTGCGCGACCCTTGACAAATTTTCACGGGGCTTTTCTAAACTCGAAATTTTACTTCATGCATAGTCTGGGAGTGGAAAACACTTGTTTAATGTTTCAAATTGAACTCTTTTAAAAAACAACAAATATCTAAAAATGTAAAGAAAATTAGCAAAATTTGGACGTATACATTAAAGAATAACTCCCTGTATAATCTTTGGAAACTGAATAAAACCCGTATGTATAATACCCATGGGGATTATAGCTTACCTCCAGGTTTGCATGACTCTACTTGTAAGAGTATGATTAACTAGCATGTGCTAGAGTTTAATTTGAAGCTTTAAACCACATATGGGCAACCCCCGGCCCGCGGGCTGGATCCGGCCCGCTGTAAGATATGATCCGGCCCGCTAGACATTTTGAAAAAATCCAATTAAAAAAATATTACATTAGGTACTTATACTCACAGTGAGGCGGCAAACATCAAATTCTTTGATGTTTGCCGCCTCACTCTTTGATAATCGCCGCTACTCGACTTGCTCGATCAAATTCTTTGAGGTTTGCCGCCTCACGGGCGACACATCAAAAGATTTATTGCTTCTAAATTATTCTAAACTAGTTTATTCAAGATTATTCGTTCATTTTGCCTATATAAGCGGGTGGATGGCCCGAACGTTAGTTCAGTTCTATTTGAGCTACCGAGATGATAACTTGGACAAGCGATATCCTAGCCGTCAACTCAAATTTTCACGGGGCTTTTCTAAACTCGAAATTTTACTTCATGCTTAGTCTGGGAGTGGAAAAGACTCGTTTAAATTTCACATTGAATTCTTTTAAAAAACAACGAATATCTGTAAGTTTAAAGAAAAGAAGCTAAATACTGTAAAGAAAAACTCCCCGTATAATCTGAATAAAACGCTTATTTTCTTGGCCCAGTTGCACCAAAAATGTTAAACTAAAGTTCAAGCTGAACTTGAGGGTAATATGACAGTTCCTATTGTTCTAATGTCACTTTAAGCTTGAGTTCAGAGTTGAACCAGTTCAACGTGTCTAGTGCAACTGGCCCTAACACCCATGTGGATTATAGTTTACCTTTAAAATTGTATGACTCTATTTGTAGGAGCATGATTAACTAGCATGTGCATTACAGGACGCTGCACATTGATTGATTCTTACACCCCCTACCTATAAATTTTCTTTTTTTTTTTTGAACGCATAAAGAGCAAAAAGTATATTTTTCCGATAAAACTCCGCCGTCCCAAAATTTATCTATCTATCTATCTATTTTCTGGCTACGGCCTTTGTAGTATTGGTTAGGTACGTAGGTTGCAGTTATGCAGTTTATTGGAATACGTATGTTTCAATAAACTGCAAACTGCATAACTGCAACCTACGTACTTAACCAATAGTACAATAGCCAGAAAAAAGATCGAAGGATTATTAGTGTAGTATCAAAATCTAAGTGTTAGCTGCCAGAAGAGTACACTATCAAAAAAGAATAATGTAAATGAAATGTAAATACATCCAATATATGTGTAAATACCGCCCGCACTTCAGGGAAAGCACACGCTTACTAGCTAGACTCTCTATAATTTCCAAATAGATTGAAAGATTAAAGGTTAAATCATGCAAGAAGACATCGTCAACTTTCCCCCTAAAAAAATGTCCCTGCGTTTCCCCGCAAATTCAACCACCCTCCGAAAAAAAGAATCGGGAGCGCTTTTAGATACAATGGGCACATTCTTTTTATCGATGGACAATGTAAATTGCCAAAGTAAACTTCTTTTGAGCCAAATAGCTTCCGGACTCAGTAACGATAAATTTTACACTCAATTGAACTTCTGCATATTGCACGCCGCTACTTCTCAACTTTAAAAATATTCCTTTAAAAATACTATTTATCTTGGAGAAGGGGAAGCGCGGAATCCGGGCGTTCGCTGATCGATTTAAATCCGGCACTTGCATGACTTCCGTTCTGGGCGATGTTTAATTCATCTCGTTCTTTAATTAAACAGTCCATTTGCCGGACGACGACGATATTGTAATGACGCCTTGGGATTCGTGGACCTTCGGGCCTTTTGACCTCATCATGTCTTGTTTATGATGTTAATCAAGGTGGCCGTTTTGATTAAGCTACGTGTAATGATTCAACCCTAGGTATTGTACAATTTTATAATTTGTATTATTGTTTACGTTGTGTTGTGTATGTAGTAACCCTTTTATTTATTTACCAGGTTCGTTGTTTGTGTCAATATGCATTATCGTAAATACTGTGTCTTTATTCCCTTTTAGTTTGACTAGGAGGATGTGTGGACAATAAATAAAACAGGATATGAGCTTAACGTATGCAAAGTTTATTGACCTTTCATGACATTTCTAATGAATTGATATGTCTTATATTATTTATATTCACAAAATATATTACCCAACGTTTATGCTTAAAAGTCATGTGCATTTAGTTAAACTCAAAAAAATGTATGACTCTACTTGTGGGAGCAAAATTAACTAGCCCCTGCATTTGCATTACGAGATGGGAAACCCACAAAAACCATCTCGGAGCTAGCATCACACACTCGACATACTTGCGATTAGTTAGTGGGACAATCTCTCACATCGGCCCTACACATCAATCGCCATTCATTTTCGATTAATGAGCGGAATGACCTTTCACCTCGTTCCACTCATAATCGAGTTATTTTTTTCTTGTTGTTAGTTAGTAGGACACTTAGCGCAATACTAACTCGGATTGGCCTAACACATTAATCGACTGTTTCGATTAGTTAGTAGGACATACCTCGTTTTCTCGCTCAATTCGGCCTTACACATCAACCACCATACATCCCTCATTCTTGTGGTTAGTTAGTAGGACACTTAGTGCAATACTATCTCGGATTGGCCTAGCACATCAATCGACTGTTTCGATTAGTTAGTCGGACATACTTCGTGTTCTTGTTCAATTCGGCCTTACACATCAACCACCATGCATCCCTCAGTCTCACCCCCCACCCCTTTCATCTTCCCCCTTTTCCCAGATGTTTAAATTATTTCGCTGGTTTTGTTTGTTACATTTTAACTAAATCGGTTTGATGTAGAATTAATTTTACTCTTACGTGATAGTCTCTCCAGCGCTGTTATCCCTAACTCCATTCTCCAATTTCTAACTCCATTCTCAATACTTAACTCTTTTTATCAACATTACTTCACTAACTCACATCCCACTGAAAATTCCTATTCTCAACTGTCCCCATTTACATTCAAATACTGATTGTCCCCGTCCCGGTCCCAAAACAAACTGATTTTTAGAATCGTTTCTTTGCTGCTCTCAAAGTTCTCCCCTCCCCAAATGTTGTTGCTAAAATGTTATCTACTACCATATATGGTCACAAAACCCTTCCCTCTCTGACGTCAACTTCATTTCCCTGACTTTGCACACTTGTTGTGTTTGCGTTCGTTGAACCCTGAACTGAATCTTTCTGTATGTCTTAGCATTTCTCCACGCGCCGGTACTTGTTTATTATTTTAAGGCGATGCTGCGTTTGTTATTTCTTTCACATAAAAAATTTTGATCGACTAATGTTATTCTCGTATTTACTGGATGTTGATTTTTCTTTATTATTTTCTTGGGTGATTTTTGTATTAATATTTTAATTTAATTTCGTCAAAAATAATATTTGCACATGACCCCTACTGACCTATTACATACGTAATTAATGTGTTTATTAAGAGTGTTAATTTGATTTTCTTGTATACTTCTAATTATACATACATTAAGTTGTAACGCAAGTACTTATTTGTTGGATTGTTATTACTCATACTTGACCTAACCTCGCAATAAATGACATTTGTCACTTTTATTTGCAAATCACGCTGATTTTATTTTTCGAAAAATGTTATTTTAAAGGAATATGGTTTTTTGAGTTAAGTGAAGATATAAATTAAACTTGAATGTAAACACTAACTCTTTCTTCACTATAAGGTTTTTATTTTGCTAGATGTACATTTCGAATACTAAGTACTCATTATCAATAGCTTACTTACAGTTGATAATGAGTACTTAGTATTCTAAATGTACATCTAGCAAAATAAAAACTTATTGTGAAGAAAGTGTTAGTGTTATTTTAAATATAAGATTTATTTATTTATTTTTTTACAAAAATATTAAACAAAATAAAGAAGTCGAGCACTTTTAGATTCAGAAAAATATGTAAAGAAATTAAAAAAATATAGGCAGCCATTTAAAAATCTTAGGTTAGCTATTATCTAGCAATGAAGTTATTATTGAAAAAAAATAGTATCTATGTCATTTTTTAGTATTTAAACGGCTATTGACTTTGGCATTTAGTCCTATAGAATCGGTCAATAAATAACAGCATTATAGCGTTGGATGTTTTTTATCGAACATTCGGTATCTCCATGTGTACTCTGAACATTTTTAGGCATTCGTTGTTTTTAAAAAACATTAAATTTGAAGTTTCTAACTAGGGTTTCCGCTCCTTAGTTAAGCATGAAGTAAAATTTCGAGTTCAGAAAAGCCCCGTGATATTTTCCTGGCTTTTCTAAACTCGAAATTTTAATTCATGCGCCACGCGTATAAAACACTAAAATATTGTGAAATTCATGTAAAAAACATATGCATAAGCTGTAGATTTTTCGACATTCGTTGTTTTTTAAAATAGGTTAATCTGAAGCTTTAAACGAGTGTTTTCCACTCCCAGACTAAGCATGAAGTAAAATTTCGAGTTTAGAAAAGCCCCGTGAAAATTTGTCGAGGGTCGCGCAGCGACCCGAGACACATTTTCTGGGCTTTTCTAAACTCGAAATTTTACTTCATGCGCCACGCGTATAAAACACTAAAATATTGTCATATGTATGTGTATTTGAACTTTACTTGCAAATAGTGATTTATACGCGTGGCGCATGAAGTAAAATTTCAAGTTTAGAAAAGCCTAAAAAATTTGTCTCGGGTCGCTGCGCGACTCTCGACATATTTTCACGGGGCTTTTCTAAACTCGAAATTTTACTTCATGCTTAGTCTGGGAGTGGAAAACACTCGTTTAAAGTTTTGAATTAAACTTTTTAAAAAAACAACAAATATATAAAAATTTAAAGAAAATAAGCTAAATTTTGACTACGTCTACTTTAAAAAATAACTTCCTGTATAATCTTTGGAACTGAATAAAACGCTTCTGTTTAAAACTAATGTAGATTATAGTTTACTTCCAAAATTGTGACTCTACTTGTTGGAGCATGATTAACTAGCATTTGTTCAATTTGAAGCTGTAAGCGAGTGTTTTCCACTCCCAGACTAAGCATGAAGTAAAATTTCGAGTTTAGAAAAGCCCCGAGAAAATTTGTCGAGGGTCGCACAGCGACCCGAGACAAATTTTCTGGGCTTTTCTAAACTCGAAATTTTACTTCATGCGCCACGCGTTTATAACACTAAAATACTGTGAAATTTATGTTAATTTGAACCTCATTTGAAATCAGTGTTTTATACGCGTGACGCATGAAGTAAAATTTCGAGTTTAGAAAAGCAAATTTTCAAGGGGCTTTTCTTAACTCGAAATTTTACTTCATGCTTAGTCTGGGAGTGGAAAACACTCGTTTAAAGCTTCAAATTGAACTATTTTAGAAAACAACGAGTGTCGGAAAATTAACAGCTTATGCATATGTTTACCTAAAAGAAAAATTCCCTATATATTTATATAAGGGTGAAGATATAGTTAAGTATCAAGCGTCGAAACAAGAGTTTTCAATTTCCACACAACACAAATTAAGTGTGTTTAGTGTTTTCTTTACGGCTTACTATATTGTTACTCTATTTTTCTTGCATTATTCAAGATTTATTTTAGGATTATTAGATTTTTTCGATAAATACAAAAGAGATTATTGTGTATATGTAAATATAAAGATGTGTAAATCTTTGAGGAGTAGAGGAGTAGAGGAGTAATTAGAAAGTTTATAATTGAAATGAACACTTTTCCATATTTCGCATAATGAAGCGCGAGCCAGTCATGAATAAATTGGCGATGTGACGTAAAGATAATAAAACCCTGTCAGAGGGAGGAGGCAGTCGGTGAAAATTTCTCCTCCTCTGCAGGAATATCAACGGAAACATCTTAATTGTTCATCATTTATGCGGAACAGTTTTCGCCTCCCACTTTCCCCTCTCTATCTCTCTCTCACACACCGTGAGAAAGTAATAGATTAGCATACGTCAACGGCACGTTCGCCACGACCCTATTTGCATACTAAGACAATGGCGCAACCCTTTGTCTTTTGTCTTGTCTCATCGTGTCTCATGGCGACCTGAGGGCGTCGTCGGATGCCCAAAGAACGAAAAAGTACATAACGCAATATGAAATATTGATTAGCGTTAGATTTCCCCCCTGGGGGCGCATAAATTCCCATTTTTCCGAATGTCTATTGTCAATATTAAATAAGAAGGATCTGCGATGCTGCGTGCGGGAAAAATTGATAGCGCTTACATGCACTTTACTTTATTTATAGATTCTGTTGTTTGTTTGCTTGCTATGTAGCCTGTTTTTATTTGTTAGTGCGCAATAAGGGCAAAGCTCGCTGTGTTTGAGCTTCGCGTCGGTGATGGTTATGTCTCGCCACTTCGACCTACATTTAAACGGAAATCTATTACGTTCACTCCACGAAACCATTTCGAGCTCAAGTATTGAAAATATTGCGACAAAATGTAACTACTTTTCCATATTTCTATTTCAGGATATTTTAAATAAAGTAACTCTATTTTTATAGTACTCGACTATATTAACTATCAGACCTAGGCAGGATTCAAATCCTTTCAGTGGAATTAAAAGAGGTTTTCGAATACTTCAGTAAAAAGAGATTCGTGATCTAGATTCGTTACATTTTTTAATGCTCGGTATTATAAAACGTTTTATTCCCTAACTTAAATGTACTTTAGGAATAAATTAATTTATTCCAAAGATTTCGGTATTATAAACACAAACTAACTTTATTTAGCTAATAAATCTCCCCAGTAACTTATTTGTTTGTTTTTCTACCAAGTAAATTTTATTCTCTAAATTATTTGACAGTTAAAAGTCAAAAGTGTATTATATTATTGTAATTACTTTATGTTCCACTACTTGTATTTATTAATTTCATTACGGTTATCATGTCAAGTACCTAGCTCATAGTATCTTCCCTGACAGTGATTAATTCGAACCACAAGACATTCTATGGAGTCGAAGGCCTAGAGTTTTTCAAATCAGACATAACCAGGGATTTTTATACTCATGCATATGCGTTTTCAAAATTAGTTCCATTTAAAGTTTTAAACGAGTGTTTTCCACTCCCTGACTAAGCATGAAGTAAAATTTCGAGTTTAGAAAAGCCTGAAAATTTCTTTTGGTCGCGTAGCGCGAAGCGCGGAGCGACCAAATCAAATTTTCAGGCTGTTCTAAACTCGAAATTTTACTTCATGCGCCACGCTTATTTAACACTGAAAGCACTGAAATATTGTGAACAATTGAACACCTAAAATCAGTGTCTTGTACGCGTGGCGCATGAAGTAAAATTTCGACTTTAGAAAAGCCTGAAAATTTGGTTTAACCGCTCCGCGCTTCGCGCTACTCGACCAAACCAAATTTTCAGGCTTTTCTAAACTCAAAATTTTATTTCATGCTTAATCTGGGAGTGGAAAACACTCGTTTAAAACTTTAAATGGAACTGATTTTAAAAACGCGTATGCATAAGTATAAAAATCCCTGGAAATGTCTGATTTGAAGAACTCTAGGTCTTCAACTTCTAGAAATAAATAATTTAATTAGTAGATTAAAAACCGAAATTATAAAATTTCATTGGGGTCATAGCTGGAACCACGAATTTGGTTTGGTCGCGTAGCGCGAAGCGCGGAGCGACCAAACCAAATTTTCAGGCGAAATTTTACTTTATGCGCCACGCGAATTTAACACTGAAAGCACTGAAATATTGTGAACAAGTGAACTTCACTTGAAATCAGTGTCTTGTACGCGTGGCGCATGAAGTAAAATTTCGAGTTTAGAAAAGCCTGAAAATTTGGTTTGGCCGCTCCGCGCTTCGCGCTACGCGACCAAACCAAATGTTCAGGCTTTTCTAAACTCGAAATTTTACTTCATGCTTAGCCTGGGAGTGGAAAACACTCGTTTAAGTCTTTTATAATTTCTAATAAGTTTTCTTTTTCTTGTTCTGTGTAATTCTGTCCTATTCCTCGGTTATTCTCCATAAATACAAGGAATTATACTAAATTTCCAATTTGATTGAAAATTTAATTTGAAATATTGACAATTCAATTTAACAAACAGCTATCGCCACAATGAAAATGTATAATTTCGGTCTGTAATCTATCAATTAAATTAATTATTTCTAGAATTGCTATTTATATGGTGGGTTTGCTTTATAATACGCAATTTTATTTGCCCATTAGTTTACTAGGTAAATAAATTTACTTCACAAATAGTTATCTAATGATTTATTCATCGTTTATAATACCGGGCATAAGAGGATTAGTATTTTAATCCAAATGTAAGTAGTAAACCCTCAATAATAATTTTTTGTGTTTTTAAACTGCAGGTTAAATCCGTGTTTAGTCGCCTGGGGCATGAAGTAAGATTTCGAGTTTGAATAAGACTGATAATTTGGATTTAGACGCTACAAATACAAATTGCAGGTATTTTTGCTCAATCAAGGAGTTAAAACAAAAGTATTGAATTGCTTTTATAAAAACAAATTAAAGAACATTTGTTTTGTGTTTACTTTCACTTTGTGGTACATCTTGTATACACTTGTAAATAAAACACTTTTTACTTTGGTAAACCACTATATTTTGCATTTAATTTGTGACTATAGTTTCGACTATCTAGTAGTCATTATGAAACTGAAATTTTCAGTTTGATAATGAGTACTAGATAATCGAAACTATAGTCACAAATTAAGTTCAAAATATATTGGTTAAAAAAAGTAAAATGTGTTTTATTTACAATTGTAAAGAACATTTACTAAAAAAAACTACTGTTAATAATTTCAAGTGATTCATTGTCGAATAATCAAGTTTTGTTCGATACTTTTTGATAAAAAAAGTGATAACCTTATTTTTGTTATTATTAAACGAGCGTTTCTAATTCTTGATTGAGCATGAAATAAAATTTCGAGTTTCGAAAAGCTTGAAAATTTGGATTTGGGAGCATAGCGAAGCGTAGCGCTCAAATCCAAATTCTCAGACGTTTCTAAACACTAAATTTTACTTCATGCTCTAGGCGTATAAAACACTGGTTTAACGTGAAGTTCAAAAACACATACATCATATCCAGACGATACAATAAACTACAACGATCTTCAACGAATGTTTAACATTAAATCGCTAGCCGCGCGTCGAAATATCTTGTTGCTCAAGCATCTGCATAACATAGTACATAATGAAATTGATGACCCTAACTTGCTAAAAATGATAAATATTTATGTGCTAAGAATATGCAGCCGGAATGCAGCAACTTTTTCGTGTAATAGAGCCAGTTCTAACACTTATTATAACTCGCCGTTAAACAAAATGTTTAGATTACATTCTAGCGTGCAATATAATATTGACATATTTAATTGCAACTCTAATCAATTTGTAAGTTCAATAAGTGATATTTTGTGATTCAACGCGTAATTTAATTTATTTTGTATAATTTAATCTTTTTTAAATGTGTAATTTTTTTTTAATATTGTATTGCATTAATGTATATAGTTTACCATAAACGCATGAAATAAACATATTATTATTAATATTATTATTATTATCCATTTTATCTCGACTTGTTGTCAGTTATATTATATTTGGACGGGCATTAGCCAAGTCCAAACATAATCTATTTCTAATTCAAGAAGTTCCTTGTTATGTTACATGTATGAAGTATGGTTGCTTTTTAAACTTGAGTGTGAATGTTGTTTGGCAGATCTAGTTCCGACAGATGTTGTGTCATCGTGTGTGGTGTGATACCAGTTGTGGATATTATGAGTGGAATTATGTGTACTGTTTTTTGTTTCCAGATTCTTTCCATTTCAATTGCTAATGGTTGATATTTGGTTTTCTTCTCTGTGTATTTAGTCACTATGTTATGGTCTGCTGGTATTGCGATGTCTATAATATTATTATTATTATCCTCTGTAGTTACAATAACGCAGAATTAGATATATAGTCTGTTATCCACGATTTTTGTGGTTATAATAAATAAATAGGTTTTGAACATTTTTGTTAATAAAAATAGGTAGCGATAATAAAAATGTAATTGGTTGTAAACATAATTAAATTTAAAAATTAAAAGTGCGATTTTATTCGCAATCTACAACAAGTTAGTCTTACAAAGACTATATCAAACACTCATTGAAACAACTACTTCCCAAACTAATACCCCGAAGGACATTAAATTATACAACAAGTGTTTGCTGTTACATACAAACTAACCTGTTGTAGATTGTGAAAAGAATCGCACTTTTAATGTTTGAAGTATCCTGCAACCAAGAATTGGCAATTTCAATTATACTCATAATTAAATTTGTTATTATAGTATTCATATCCGTAAATATGATTATTTTTTCTGTTGAAAATTCTTTATGCGAGTATTCGTGATTCGTATCATATTTTTTGATTTGGATTCGTGATTCGATTCCTCTTTTCGAAGATTTGTCCTGATTCTGTTAGCTATAAAAATGTACTTGATTACACTGGAAACTAAAAATGTTCCGAATATTGATATTCGTATTAAATTTGGCGAATATTTACTAAATGTTCGATATTCGTATTTCAGCGGGCAAAAACCAATGATTAGCATCCCTATCCATAGGACTAACCTGTGAATAAAATCTTCTGTTGTTATCATGTCTGGTATATCTACAAAATTACTACCCTGTTGTGATACAATGCACGACTTTGCTAAATCTTTAATAAGTAATCTATCAATTATCTGTAATACTCACTTGCATCTTTATGTTGGTTAGATTTTAATTTGTATGTACATACGTTAATTGTTTATTATATTATATTACATTGTCGTATAATTGGGAAATTTCCTTACTTCACTTTTATTTTTATCCGTTAGATGTACATTTCGAGTGCAAAGCACTCATTATCAACTGGTCTTACAACTAGGTGCGCAACTATATATACCTGACAAAGATGGGAAAAACCTAATCATAATTACATAAGGTGTCGCAAGGCTGAAAAACATTAAGGGAATTATAGTTACGGACTGTTGATGGGATTATACTTTTTCGGAACTTGTAAAAGGTTTAACAAAGAGTTTACCAAAGGACTTAAATCAAAATTGAATAATTTATCGTTATGTTTGTGCATTGCTATGGCTTCTAACATATTTAATCGAAAATGTGATAATTGTTTTAGTAATGTGATATTGTCCTGTTTTTAAATTATAGTCAGCTAAAGCGGTTTTATCAATGTTTTTATTTTTGACATGGTATACATGTTCTTTGAATTTTTTTAATAGATTCCTTTGAGTTTGGCCTATGTAACATTTATCACAATCATTGCATTTAATTGAATAAATTCCGGACTCTTCTAAGTGGCTCCTTTTTGTAAATTGATTGCCTAATAATGTTTTTAATTTGTTGTTATTATAAAACGCAGGAGTCATATTGAATTTATTCAAGATCTTTGTGAATTGATTAGAAGTTCTGTTGTTATGTATAAACCTAGCAAATTTGTTATTTTTCTTTTTTTTTGTGGTGTGAGATTTGTGACGGAGTTTAATGTTTGGTTTCTTTTGTGTCTATCAATTAGTTTGTTAATTGTGAATTTGCTGTAACCTAATCTTCGTCAGGTATATATAGTTTCGCACCTAGTTGTAAGATTAAATACTCCACATAACTCAATGAAACAATTAGGGAAATTTCCTGTTGGGCAATAAAAACTTATTATTATTATTATTATTTTTTTGTTTTTGGCTTTTGCCTGGCCTTGGGAACTTGCCCATTAGCCATCATCAATGTTAATTTTGTATCAAGTAATTTATTCCAATTTGTATTAATAACTATTCATTCGGACAATCACACACATTCATACCACACCCAGGGTCACGACGAGACATTATTTTTCAAATAAAGTCTCCCCGTGCACGGGAATCGAACCCGAACTTGTGGCTCGCCGAGCGATACAGCCCGGCGACGTTACTGCTCGGCCACCAACTGCCCTTATTATTATTTGTATTCGTATTCTTCAAATTCGTTGCGAATATCCAATATTATTCATGTAGCAAAATATAACCAATTTAGATCTTTAATTGTCGGATAAAGGCCAAAGAATGGATTTATTGGAAGCGCCGGAAATTCGCAAATTAAAACGTAATCCAGAAATTCCCCTCATTAATGACCAAACCGACATAATTTATACCCCTCTCTTTGATGCTGTAATATAAAAGCAATGTACACATAATTTTAGGCACTTAGTTTGATAATGACTAGCTTGTAGTCGAAACTTTCACTGAAAAGTAAAAATAAAAGTGGTAAAACAAAGTTATGTGTTTTAATTAAATTATAATAATCAATTTAATCACTAACTGCGAAGGCTTTCACTACGTGAGACATTTATGTTTGTACAAAAATATAAATCCTATTTTCTCAATTTCGCGTGACATTATTTCTCAAATTCTGCTTACAGTGGTTCTATTAAATATTAAATATTTTCGAGATATTGCATTTAGGTTGACTTAGTTTCATAAATGCACTTATACAAGGTGTTCATATTTTAACAGAATGTATAAGGATCTCGAATATTTGAAGAGATAGAGAGTCGGTTTAGGGCAACTTTGCGTAATTTAGGGCCCAATAATAATCTAAAAACAAATTTGAAATATCATTAGTTTTTCAAATATTGTGAAAATGCTGATTTTTTTAAATTTCGTTTTTATTTTTTTATTCAAAAACTTTTGAATTCTAAGCGTTATATATTTTTAACTTTACTGTAAATCAGTGGTTTATATGCGTGGCGCATAAAGTAAAATTTCGAGTTTAGAAAAGCCCCGTGAAAATTTGTCTCGGGTCGCTGCGCGACCCTCGACAAATTTTCTACGCGGGGCTTTTCTAAACTCGAAATTTTACTTCATGCTTAGTCTGGGAGTGGAAGACACTCGTTAGTTTAAACTACATCACAAATGTTAAATATATATCATCGGATGCCCGTCTTCAGGGGTAATAGTAAGCAAATTATAGGTCCTAGGAGTTTTAAAATAAGTGAGTTACTCAACTGTTTCCAAGGCACTCTTTACAAAAAACGAAGGATTACATTTTTACATATAAAAGTACAATAAACTATAAGTGTGATACATCAGTGAATTCAGAAAAAAATATAATAATTCAAAATGGCGCCTATAAAAAAAACATAAAATATGTTACTAGATTTATCGTTAAAAAGTGCCTGTATAATATGAAAGTTGTTAATGTCTATTTACAGGCACTTTTTAACGATAAATCTAGTAACATATTTTATGTTTTTCTTTTAGGCGCAATTTTGAATTATTATATTTTTTTTTGAATTCTATGATGTATCACAATTATAGTTTATTGTACTTTTATATGTAAAAATGTAATCCTTCGTTTTTTGTAAAGAGTGCCTTGGAAACAGTTGAGTAACTCACTTATTTGAAAACTCCTAGGACCTATAATTTGCTTACTATTACCCCTGAAGACGGGCATCCGATGATACATATTTAACATTTGTGATGTAGTTTAAACTAACGAGTGTCTTCCACTCCCAGACTAAGCATGAAGTAAAATTTCGAGTTTAGAAAAGCCCCGCGTAGAAAATTTGTCACGGGGCTTTTCTAAACTCGAAATTTTACTTTATGCGCCCCGCGTATAGACCACTGATTTACAGTAAACTTAAAAATATATAACGCTTAGATGTGATGGTGAAGTAGAATAAATTTAGTTTATGCAACTTTTATGTGATAATCGATACTTATTATTATTATTATTACAAAAGATTGACAGTTATTAATTAATTTTGAGTGCTAACAATAATTGACTGCTGTCAAGATGCTATATTGATTATCAGATATGACGTCATTGTTTCCAAAGTACTCTTTGCAAAAAAGAAAATATCATAATTTTAAATATCAAATCTAAAATAAATTGTATGTAGTACATCATTGACTTCAGAAAAAAATATTCTTTCAACAAATATGGAAATTCAAAATGGCGGCCATAAGAAAAAAAAAATTGGCTACGGTCCCCGGGTAAATGTTATAGTTATCATAAAAAAATATATTCTACTAGATTCCTCATCAAAAAGTGCCTATATATTGTCAAAGTTCTAAATGTCCAGATTCAGTCGTTTTTGAATAAAAAAATAAGTCGTTTTTGAATAAAAAAATAAGAACAATTTTTCAAAAAATCAGTTTTATGTTGATATCTTGAAAACAAAAAAAGATATTTCAAAATTGTTTCCAGATTATTGTTAGGCTCTAAAATACGCAACTTTGCCCCAATTTAACCAATTCTCCATCTCTTCAAATAACTGAGATCCCCATACATTCTTTCAAAATATGGGCACCCTGTATGCATGTTTAATTACTAGTTCTTAAATTTTATTTTTTAAGAGCTTAAATCAAGTGAAATTGTTTCAATGATAAGCTATTAATTGAATTTTCTTGCGGAATGATTATTTCTTCTTTCATCAGTAACAGGTTTCCAATTATTTATTTTTATATTTCTCGCTATAATAGGCATGTCCGGTAGATAGACAGAAAAAGCTTAACACAATGGCACGATAATAAATCTATCAATTTATCTTACACGTCCATATGAAATTGATTACGCAATAATCGCCGAAATCTTCTTTTCGTAGATACACGCACACAAACAAACACAATTGTGGAGTAGTGATGGACCGCATATTTCGCATTTCACGGCCCCCGGGAACGAATGATGTTAATTCATTTAGATTATGTCGGTATTGATGTATCAAGTAATAATGCAGGCTCGGATGCGCCCCGATATAAATGGGAATCGATCATTCCGATTGCTCTGTTTCCCGAATATCCCGGTTTCCTGTCCCACTCACGCACACACACACGAGTGTATCGTCCCATTCGTCTATTGGTCCACCGGCCATGCGTAATTATTCCTGAATTAGAGCCGGCTGTGAGATCTAGGTACCATTACTATCATCGATATTCTGGTAATAATATTGTGTTCTAGGTGATCTTGAGCTTACCTGATTGCGATTACACGTTTGTGTGAGTATTACGTTGATATGCAATTATGTTACTTGGAATTTAATTGCTTCGGCCATTATGACTATTGTCTTCATGCTCTCCACTCGATATAAACCACTCGTACTAAATAATTGCACTTCTATAATAATCTCAATATTACATAAATCCATTTCCAGGTTTATATTATAAAGCGTTGTTCTTTCATAATCAGTGAAAACTCAAATTATTTAGGTTACACTCGCGAGTGTTTTAGTATTTATATCTTGAACAAGTTTCTCATCTTTCACGTGGTGAAGAAATATATTTAACTATGATTTAAAAAAGGAAACACTTCGTTAAATTTCACTAATATTTTGGGTATTCCAACTAGTTTCGACTTTGAATCATTCTCATGGAGTACACCTTGACAATGATTTAAAGACGAAACTAGTTGGAATAAAAAACCAAATTATTAGTGAAATTTAACCAAGTATTTCCTTTTTTAAATCAGTATTTATAGTTTAGTTAAAATTAGAAAATAACACTGCGCAACAATGAAAATGTTTCGGACTCAAAATTAGCTAATACTTATGCATTTTTACCCGCTGAATTCGAAAATTACATTAAAAATTACATATTAGCTCTTATTTAGGAGATAAAGTTATATGTTGATTCTTAAGGGTGTAAATTTTAATTTTTTGGAAAATTTTGTATATGACATTTGGCATACCTGTAAACTGACAAAACTAACATTCCATAATGTTTGTAAGTTATGTTTCTAACTAGTGAAGTGATTTATGTGAGTTTCCTATTGTTTAACTAGTGCAGAATTATTAATATAAATCAAAATGCCAAGGAATTGTGTAAATTCAGTAGACAATGTTTGTTACATATGTGGTGAAATAACATTTTCATCACAGAAGCGAAATATCACGCCTCTTGTGAAAACTGCTTACCAAAATTACTTTGGTATGAAGTTAGGGGACCAGGATAAGTCATGGGTTCCACACATATGCTGTAACCAATGTTCGGTTATACTAAGAGAATGGCTGAAAAATAAAAAAAAATCTTTGGCTTTTGCTGTGCCTATGGTATGGAGGAAGCCTAAAAACCATAAAAATGACTGCTATTTCTGCTCAACTCCGCCCATAAAAGCAGGATTGTCAATGAAGAAAAGGGGAACAGTTAAATATCCGAATCTTCTATCTGCCATTCGACCTATTCCTCATTCGGATAGTTTACCAGTTCCTACCCCACCACAAATTTATGATTTGGAAAATGAAGGTAGAAATGGAAGAAGAAGAAGAAGAAGAAGCAAATAAGCGTTTCACATCAAATGACCCTGATTTTGAGGTAAGAGATGATACACTAGTAACACCACACAGATTGAGTCTAGCAGAATTAAGTGATCTCATTCGAGATCTAGACTTGTCACAGGAGAAGGCAGAACTTCTAGGGTCAAGACTACAGCAGTGGAATCTTCTCCAACACGATGTCAGAGTTTCACAGTATAGAAAACGTCAGCGAAACCTGCTCTCTTTTTTTGAGAAGAATACCAATCTTGTTGTTTGTATCGACGTTTATGGATTAATGAATTGTCTCAAAATGAACTATGATCCAACAGAATGGAGGTTATTCATCGACTCATCTAAGCTAAGCGTAAACGCTGTATTACTGCACAACGGAAACCGTCTTCCTTCTATTTCTATTGGCCATGCAGTTCACATGAAAGAGACTTACATTAACATGAAAACTCTCCTCGAATCAATCAATTACAATGAACACAAGTGGAAAATTTGTGGTGATCTAAAAGTCATTGCTATACTTTTAGGAATGCAATTAGGGTACACTAAATACTGCTGCTTTTTATGTATGTGGGATAGTAGAGACAGAAGTTCACATTACATAAGAGCAGACTGGCCTGCAAGAAATCTCAATACTTACGAAAACAATATCGTTGCTGAGCCACTTGTGGACCCAAAAGATATTCTTCTTCCACCCTTACATATTAAATTGGGTTTAATGAAGAATTTTGTCAAAAGTATGAACAAAGATGGACAGGCTTTTAGGTATTTGAGAGACAAATTCCCGAAACTAAGTGATGCAAAGGTTAAAGAGGGTATTTTTGTCGGGCCACAAATTCGTCAACTTGTTAGGGATCCTGCGTTTGACGAAGTTTTGGAGGGGAAAGAAAAGGAAGCCTGGGAAGCTCTGAAGGGAGTGATTCGTGAATTATTAGGAAACAAAAGAGATGAAAACTACAGTCAGTTAGTAAAAATACTCCTGGAAAAATACCATCAACTCGGATGTAACATAACCCTAAAGATCCATTTTCTCCACTCCCACCTAGACTTCTTTCCTCGCAATTGTGGTGCTGTTAGTGATGAACATGGGGAAAGGTTCCACCAGGATATTTCTGTAATGGAACGAAGATATCAGGGTCGTTGGAATGAAGCTATGCTAGCGGATTACTGTTGGTTTGTGTGTAGGGATGCTCCGGAACTCGCATACAAGAGAAAAGTAAAATGATCACGATAACGTTATACCTACTATGTATCACAGAAACTAGTGCTAATAAAACATTTTCATTGTCATTTTCATTTTTTTAGCATAAAATGAATATAATTTGACTAATATGGTGCAGGAAACACGAGAAAAATATTTTTTGGTGGTGCAGTGTAATTTATCTATAATTAAAAACTACTAAATGTATGATTCTTTTCGCAATCTACAATAACCTTATCTTACAAAGTATAATTCACACATTTATTGAAACAACTACTTTTTGTAATTATACTCCAATTATATATACATTATACAATGAAATTCTTTGATAACAAATAAAAAAATTAATCAAATATAAAATTGCTATAATATTCGTAATTCTACAAATACAGTAGTACCTTAGGTTTAAGTTAAATTAAAATAAAAAAAAATTATACAGTGATCGGCAAGATGAAGTTTTAATAAATGGAAAAATCACATAGTTTTCGCATTTATTAAAATAAAACATGTCATGTAGCACAACTTCACAAATAAAATCATATGAAAACAAAATTGATTTGAACAATTTTGTTTTCATATGATTTTATTTGTGAATTTGCACTACATTACACGTTTTATTTTAATAAATGCGAATACTCCAACAATTTGGTTTTCATGTGATTTTATTTGTGAATTTTCACTACATGACATGTTTTGTTTTAATAAATGCGAAAACTACGTGATTTTTCCATTTATTAAAACTTCATGGTTTCCACGTTAGACAGTAAACGTTTTAATATAAAATGTAAATTATTAAGGTCAAAAAATCTGAGCTTTTATACAATTAGTTTTGTAATATTTAATTGAATGTCTAACAGCAAAACTGTATTAAATATACCAAGTATTTAAATATCAATACATGTAAATCTACATTTCAGTATCATTAGTTACACCACTATGTGGAAAATCAGTTAAAAAACGGAAGCCCTTTGTAAGTTACCTATAAAAACCCTAACGAGAGAGAAACTGAGGGGAAACGTAGAAAAATACATGTCTTTGTGAGGACGTTAAATTAAGCGGTTTAGCTAGACAAAATGCACGTAACTCGTCTGTCTGTGGAATAAGAATGTCCAGGGGAACATATCTAATCATCTTAACTGTAATGTCAAAGGACAAAGGCGCTCCCTTTGAAAATCGCATGCAGGAACTTATACAAAATGCTTCATCCTTTTCCCCCCATTTTCGTTTCCATCGTATTTTATCCTATTCTTTCTATGTATTTGTGTGTGTGTGTGTGTTTAAAGTGAACGCCGTTTTCATAAATATCAGACTTCCTGATCCTTTTGTGTATAACCTGTCAGTGTCGTGATATCTCTGCGATAACAAACAGGAAACAGCCATGGAGAAAAAGAAAGGAAAAAAACTGTGAGGATGGGAAAGTTTGTTATCTGAGAATATTCGGGAATTATTTACGCTGTTTAAATGGATAAGTAATATTATTATTATATCTTTCACTATGTTCTCATTAATCACCTGGAGAAACATGAATTAATATATAAGTATGACTATTATTTAAATAAAAATCACTTGGGCACTTTTACAAAATACCGTACTGTATTTTGTGAAACGAACCAAGTGATTTTTATTTAAATAATATTCATACTTATATAAGTAATATTATTGGTTGAATTTTGCTAAATAAATTATGATTTGGGATTTTGATCTAAAGTATACAGGTAATTTATCGATTTTTGTTTTTCGGTATTTTAAATAATGCTATTTTATCAGTATAAATGCATGCATATTTTTTTGTTTGTTATTTTATATAGTTTTTCGTTTTAAATAATGTGATGTGTTATCCTTATTAAATATGGTACAAATATGCGTTTTTGATTTTAAGTTTATATCAGTGTTTATTCGCCTGGCGCAATAAGCAAAATTTTGCCGTCACAAAAATAAAGAATATTGTGTCATACAAACGAAGTTAAAGTGTTTTATTTTATTAAAATATAATTTGTTTTGTATTCCGGTACAAACGCGGTTCGGACGCGTTTCGGACGCGCTTCGGCAGCGTTTCAGACGTGTTTCAGACGCGTTTCGGACGCGTTTCTTAAGCGATTCGGAAGCGTTACGGACGCGTTTCGGAAACGTTTCAAATGCGTTTCAGAAGCGTTTCGGACGCGTTTCTTAAGCGATTCGGAAGCGTTTCGGAAGCGTTTCGGAAGCGTTTTGGAAGCGTTTCGAAATCGTTTCGGACGCGTTTCAGAATTGTTTCGAATGCTTTTCTTAAGCGTTTCAGAAGCGTTTCGGACGCGTTTCGGAATTGTTTCGGATGCTTTTCTTAAGCGTTTCGCAAGCGTTTCGGACGCGCTTCATAAGCGGTTTGGAAGCGTTTTGGAAACGTTTCGGAAGCGTTTCGAAAGCATTTCAACGCGTTTCGGAAGCGTTTCTTAAGCGTTTCGAAAGCGTTTCGGATGCGTTTCTTAAGCGTTTTGGAAGCGTTTCGGATGCGCTTCGGATGCGTTTCGGAAGCGTTTCGGACGCGTTTCAGACGAGTTTCAGAAGCGTTTCGGAAGCGTTTAATTAAGGGGTGGGAACGCACGTTAAAGGTAAGTCGATGATGTGATTTACTGGGAAATTTTGGGTAAACCGGCTTTGATTCACAAATTTATGAAACTACCGGACCTGAAAAAGTAGATTTACAATCGAAAAGTAATAATATTGGTTATTGCAATCTCATAATTGACGATACTTTACAATTTTACCCAGGCGCATGCACCATTCATTTTTTAGTTTATAAATATATTTTTACATGTTTACAAACATACAATATGTATACATCTTGAAAAATATAATAAAATTTATAAATAAATAAAACAAATTTTCAAGGTTTTCTAAACTCGACATTTTACTTCATGCGCTACGCGTATTAAACACTGAAATCGCTGAAATATTGTAAACAAGTAAACGTCACTTGAAATCAGTGTTATGTACGTGTGGCGCATGAAGTAAAATTTCGAGTTTAGAAAAGCACAGAAAATTTGTCTCGGGTCGCTGCGCGACCCGAGACAAATTTTCACAGGGCTTTTCTAAACTCGAAATTTTACTTCATGCTTAGCCTGGGAGTGGAAAACACTCGTTTATAGCTTCAATTTCACCTCTTTTCAATAAGAATGAATATTTAAAGATTTACAGCGTATGCATATGTTACATAGAAGAAATATTCCCTGTCCATATCCTAATGTGTACCTTGTACTGTAACGTTCGCCTTCACAAATGCTCACGGCTAGGTTAGCTTATTGCGGCGCTGGGTCGTGGTTCGTACTTACTTATTACTTACTTCAACATCAATTGGGCGCCAGCCACAAATGTGACAGATAGGGGAAATAAACTGTTAATTTTAATAGCAAAGTTAGTCAAGATCTAAGTCACGTTTCAACAATAACAATTTAATTAAACAATTAAGCAATGAGTGAAATATTAAATGGTTGTACAAGTATTAAAAGTAGCCACAATACTAAAAAAATAATAATGAATGATTCGACGACTGCCTGCTCGTTGAGTTCGAATTGGTTTTGGCCCGTTCGTAAAAGAAACTAGAGAATGGAATCGTCTCACCAATTTCAAGCGGAGTTCCGTGTTAAGCAGCGTGGGATTAAAGCAGGGTCTAGCGCATGCGGGTAGGTGTTGGCCTGTCTAGAAGCAGCTAAGGGTGGTAAGCGGTGATGCACCCTCCCAGATGCCTTTTTATGCAGCGCCTCCTTCGAACGGGATTCCCTGTTTGCTTGGTTCCGGTTCCCTTCCTGCAGTGTCCCTATTTCTGGAACGGGGCCTTGGTCCTCTGGTGAAGCTACGGTGAAAATACTGGCAGTAACTAGTGCATTTAATGAAGGCCCTACGTGGCTACTTAGCGTAACAGAACGCGAAATTTACGCACAGCGCAAATAACAAAATAAATTAGGAAAGGAAACGGGGCAACACAACGACACAACTCTAACAAAAAAACATGCAATCTACAAAAACTAATAAACAGCGCTGGTGGACGTTGTGTGCGCCTCAAGCCACTCTTAATACACATTAACGCTCAAACAGCTCATCCGACGATAGTTTGATATTTGAATAATAATATAAAGAGTTCATTTAAATCATTTAATTTGTTCTAATCAATATAAGTATTAAGCCGGCTCACCTCGCACACACATCCGTCCACGCCGCGCATCCAACCCCCCAATCCTTCTTCTCAAACAATCTCGCTCCCCCTCCCAGCGCGTTCTCGATTCCTCGAAAACCTCACGCTGATAATTTGAAAAAAACTCATAGTCGTAGCTAATGATTCGGCATTTAAATATATTTAACAAAAGAATAAAAACGGAACGTTACAGTACATTTTCAGGTATTCGTGGTTTTTTAAAAGAGTTCAGTTTGACGCTTTTAACAAGTGTATCCACTCCCTGATTAAGCATGAAGCAATATTTCAAAATTTTACTTCATATACCACGAGTATAAAACACTGAAACATCGTGAAGGCCAAAGTAATGTGCTAAACCAGAATGTTTCAAACTTCATGTTAAACCTGCGATTTAAACGCCTGGTGCGTGCAATAAAATTTCGTGTTTAGAAATGCCTAAAAATTTTACTTCCTGCTTAACGCTTTCAGCCCTGGAATTCTTCTGCTGCCCAAAAAATGTTTTGTAGACTGGATATTATTTACTACTATCTCAGATATACAGAGAGTTTTTCTTTTAAGTACACATATCTTAATATACTAAACGACTGTTTTCCAATCCCAGATTAAGCATGAAGTAAAATTTCGAGTTTAGAGAAGCCTGAAAATTTGGTTTGGTCGCGTAGCGCGAAGCGCGGAGCGACCAAACCAAATTTTCAGGCTTTTCTAAACTCGAAATTTTACTTCATGCGCCACACGTACTAAACACTGATGTAATGTGGTGTTTAGAATACACATTTTTAGCATACTGCTTTAGTAGAATATTTTGAACTTCACCTAAAATCAGTGTTTCATACGCGTAGCGCATGAAGTTAAATTTCGATTCAAGAAAAGCCTGAAAATTTGGTTTGGTCGCGTAGCGCTACGCGCTACGCAACCAAACCAAATTTTCAGGCTTTT
This sequence comes from Philonthus cognatus, assembly GCA_932526585.2. Classification (NCBI taxonomy): domain Eukaryota; kingdom Metazoa; phylum Arthropoda; class Insecta; order Coleoptera; family Staphylinidae; genus Philonthus; species Philonthus cognatus. The sequence goes on along the minus strand of OW052247.1, from coordinate 45,789,252 downwards.
CTAAACTTGAAATTTATCTTCATGCTCAATCTGGGAGTAGAAAACACTCGTTTAAGACCTCAAATTAAACTATTTTAAAAAACGATTATCGAAAATGTTACAACTCATGCATACATATACCGAGAGTTTTATATAACACCGAACATAATAATAAAATACGATTTGACACCTTTAATTTTTAGGTTATGTGTAAATTAGGTTGCCTATAGGACCATTACAAATTGTAGCTAATCAATTGCAATTAATGCCTTGTATATACAGGGAGTTTTTCTTTTAAGTATACATGTCCCAATTACAGCTTATATGCCGTAAATCTTTAGATAATCGTTGTTTTCTTTTTTAAAGGAGTTCAATTTGAAACTTAAAATGCGTGTGTTCCACTCACAGACTAAGCATGAAGTAAAATTTCGAGTTTAGAAAAGCCTGAAAATTTGGTTTGGTCGCGTAGCGCGAAGCGCGGAGCGGCCAAACCAAATTTTCAGGCTTTTCTAAACTCGAAATTTTACTTCATGCGCCACCGGTACAAAACACTGACATATTACGAAGTTTAAAACAGACTACTGAACTTTACATTGAATCAGTGTTTTGTACCGGTGGCGCATGAAGTAAAATTTCGAGTTTAGAAAAGCCTGAAAATTTGGTTTGGCCGCTCCGCGCTTCGCGCTACGCGACCAAACCAAATTTTCAGGCTTTTCTAAACTCAAAATTTTACTTCATGCTTAGCCTGGCAGTGGAAATCACTCGCTTAGAGCTTCAAATTGAATTCGTTTAATAAACCGAGCATTGGAAAATGTGCAACGTATGCATATGGATACTTCAAAGAAAAATTCTCGTTATGAAAATGTTCGGTGTTACATAAAACTCTCTGTATGTAAATTTAAAAGAATAATTCACAGTATGTTTACCAAATTTAAGTGGTGGCAAATGCCACTGTCAGGGCCGAAAGGGTTAATCAAGGAGGGGAAACACTAGTTAAAAGTGTTGAATTTAACACTTAAAACAACGTATGCCTGAACATTTACTGGGTATGCATCGGGATATGTAAACAAACCAAAAATGACTGTGTATTAATAATACTGAAAATCTATCGTATGTTCAATAAAATAAAACCTCTAGAGGGCCACGATTTTATCTTTTTTCAAATTTAAGTTGGCTACACGCTTTAGGAATTGACATATTAAACGTCAGACATAATAATTATAATGTATAATTTGAGAGTTGCCAACCTTCAATATTTTCCATGGCACTCTAGAGGTTTTATTTTATTGAACACACGATATTCTATACCTGTACAACTTCTTTTATTCTAGTATTCTGATTTTAATTTAAAGCCAAATGATAGCTTGTAATTTAATACGGAAGTGTTAGTAAAGTTATTTATTATTCAAAATTAGCAGAAAGTTGTAAATTATGTTCGATCGTGTTAATTGAGTTGAGTTAGTGCGACACTTCACAAAAGCCGTCCTCACTTTGTGTGACGCTAAACAATTTTAAAGTTGCCTCACAGCCCTGTTTTTATAATTCCGCAGTGTCCCATTACTCTGAGCTAATCACATTATCTCGCAGGATGCACTTATTACCATTCGTGGACATTCGCCAGGGGGCACTGTTTTCTTAACACTTTGGCGCTGTAGAAAAAATAAAAACAGCTAGACGTAATTATCTCTTTTCGGATTAAGCTCGAAATTAAAGACGACAGATGAGAAAATACAAACAACTAATTGCATACCGAATAGTTTCTCAGCACGATTTATTAATGTATCATTTATTTTGCTTAAATCGTTTATTATTTTGTATAATATTAAAACAAAACCAATTAGTTTATACTTACACACACAAAACAAATGTATTATATGATTTATAAATCCGAGAGTTTAATACATATTTTAAACATTAATCTCTTAGCCGAGATAAAATCTTACTGGGTGGCGAAAAAATGCAAATCGCCCTCACTAACGATGGAATAATTTAATCTGAATTTGAAATGCACCCCGGGCGTGCAACGGATTCTCAAGGGGTGAATAAATACAAGGGTACACATGTACAGCCCCTTGTTTTCTAACATTAAATATTAATCCTTTTATCGTTTGCACAGGCCTTATTAATTAATTCCGCATTTATGAAATATCGGGGTCCTCCTGTCCTGATATGAGTTTATACATACACACACACGCGCGCACAATCAAAATGTATGCTACTATATTAATTATAAAGTAGCCAATATTGCATGTATGTCCACTGATTTAATTGCATTCCTAAGTACCTATATGGACGTATTAATAATTAATACATGCTCATATTGTATGTTTAATAAAAAAAAAACTTCAGAGTGCCATGATTTTATCTTTTTTTTTTTTTCTAAATTTAAGTTGGCTACACGTCTTAGAAATTGGGATATAAAACTTCAGACATAATAATTATAATACATAATTTCAGAGTTGCCAATCTACAATATTTTCCATGGTATTCTAGAGTTTTTTTTTGTTTTTTTTTTTTAATTGAACATACGATACTATCTACATAGTTTTTTTTTGTTTATTCACTAGTAAAATTCTTTTTATAGAAAATTTAAAAAATAATTAATCAATTACAAGATTCTATCTACATAGTTTTTTTTGTTTAATCGCTAGTAAAATTCTTTATATAGACAATTTTAGAAAATAATTAATCTATTACAAGATTCAATTGAAAAATCATCGCAGAGTTGCCAACCTACATATTTTCCATGGCATTCTAGAGGTTTTTTTTAATTGAGCATACGATACTATCTACATAGTTTTTTTGTTTATTCGCTAGTAAAATTCTGATTATAGAAAATTTTAGAAAATAATTAATCTATTACAAGATTCAATTGAAAAATCATCGCCCTAGACACTAAGTAAGGCACAATCCGTGGGTAATTTAAACTAATTTCCCATCGAGCGTTGGAATTAGTGGAATTCCAGTCACGTTAGCCCCCTCCGTTCCCTAAGAAAATCCACGTCCTTGGATTTCTACTTCTCCTTGACGACAATAATTCGTAATGGAAATGGAAAATTGCACACCAGCCTCCTGTAATTATTAATTAGGACAAAAGGGGGGCGAGGGCGCACCAGAACAAGACGTAAATTTGTTTATGTGTGCTGATGGGACAGAGGAAAGCAGACTAAATTGGGACATTTTTTCCCTCACGGTGTTGTCGTTCCGTTATAAATTGCCCTCTCGGTTAATTCGCCCTTCCTCCTTTCCTTTCTTTGCTTCTTTTGTTGTCGGACAAATGAGCTCCAGGTCATCTTACTCCAGGAAAACAGAAACACCGCACAGCACCGCATTTCACTCAGATAATTTATAATTAATATAAAAATGTCTTGCAAGGAATTTTTCATTTCCTTCTATACAAACAAAGTAGCATTTTTTCGAAATATTAAAAATTGCGATTCGTTTCACAATGTAAAACATTGAACCGACTAAGAAAGATTCAGATATTTCAATGAATAAAGGTTGAGCTTATGAGCACTCATTAAATTTTCTTAAAAGATTAAATTTATTACTTTCATAAAAATATATACGTGTTAAACAGGAACCTGCCCATTGTGTTACTTCGATTTTGTTTATACTTCTAACTCCTTGAGCGCTCGGCAAATCCAAATTTTCAGCCTTTTCTAAATTCGACTTTATTCTTTTCTAAACTTACTTTATGCGCCAGGCATATAAAACACTGAAATATTGTGAAATTCAGCATATGCAGCTTTGATCAGTATGTATATGGAACAAATATAATTAGTATTACTACGTTGTTTAATTAAATAACTTCTAAATTATCATATGGCTGTCTTTGAAGGTTAACACTCGGTTTATATTTTCATTTGACAAATGTTGATAATCTAATAATTTTGTGAAATTTGGTTAACTAAATTTAGGCATGACTTAGCTTAAATTAAGTATAAATTAGAGTAATTTAAGCTAAGTTTGAGTTGAAACAGTATTAAATAATTGGCTCTAAGTAATTAAATAGTATATAAAAAAATAAACTATTATAAAGTAATAATTATTATAATTATAAATTATTTGTCAGTTTCAAATCCAATTTAAGCAGAGTTATATAAACCTATGGGATCAATTTTCGCAAAAGGGGGATAATAAGTGTGTGTATGTGTGTATAGTGGATATTTATATCGGTGTTTTGATTGAGTTTTGTAGTGTTGGGTAGGGATTGAGTAGGATCCGATATAAATCGGATAGGATAAATGCAAACTGATGGACGGGCTTCTCTTCTCGAACAATACAAGGGCAGGAAAATACAGACAGGGAGCAGTTAATCACCGTTAAAAAGGATGTGCGTTATACACCGGCCATTTGCCGGATTATACATTGATTATATCGATACGCCTCGATGCGGTAATTCTCTTCCCAAATTGGCCCACCTTTCTAACCTGGATACAATATCGGCCTATTTACTATTGTGTTATGATTAGATAAGGAACTTATAATAGATACTAACAATTGGATCATAATTTATCTCATTTATACAAAATAAACCATTTTCAATAAAAATTCAAATTTTATAAGCACGTATTTATTTCACCTATCCTCTGAAGTGATTTTGTGTAATTATATGTATATACAGGGATTTTTTCATTAAAGCGTACATATGAATATGGTTTTTTAAAACATTTCAATTTGAAGCTTTAAACCAGTGTTTTCCACTCCCAGACTAAGCATGAAGTAAAATTTCGAGTTTAGAAAAGCCCCGTGAAAATTTGTCGAGGGTCGCGCAGCGACCCGAGACAAATTTTCTGGGCTTTTCTAAACTCGAAATTTTACTTCATGCACCACGCGTATAAGACACTGATTTCAAGTGAAGTTCACTCGTTCACAATGTTTTAGTGTTAAATATGCGGAGCGCATGAATTAACATTTCAAGTTTAGAAAAGCCTGACGATTTGGTTTGGTCGCTCCACTTCGCGGTGAATTCTGTACACTTTAAGAAAACTGTCATTTGTTTATTAAAGGTTCAATTTGGAGCTTTAAGCGAATGGTTTTCACTTCCAGACTAAGCATAAAGTAAAATTTTGAGTTTGGACAAGCCTGAAAGGTTGGTTTGGTCATTCCGCGCAGCGAAGCGACCGAACCAAACTCTCAGGCTTTTCTAAACTCGAAATTTTATTTGATGCGATACGTGTATAAGACACTGATTCCGAGTGAAGTTCACTTGTTCACAATATTTTCAGTGTTTAATACGTGTGGCGCATGAAGTAAAGTTTCGAGTTTAGCAAAGCCTGAAAGTGTGGTTTGGTCACTTCGCGTAGCGAAGCGACAAAAACAACTTTCAGACTTTTCAAAACTCAAAAGTTTACTTCATGCTTAGCCTGGAAGTGAAAACCATTCGTTGAAAGCTTCCAATTGAACCTTTAATAAAAAAATAACAAATATCTTCAGGCTTTTCTAAACTCGAAGTGTTACTTCATGCGCCACGCATATTAAACACTGAAACATTGTGAATTTCACTTGAAATTAATACGCGTGACGCATGAAGTAAAATTTCGAGTTTAGAAAAGCCCAGAAAATTTGTCTCGGGTCGCTGCGCGACCCTCGACAAATTTTCACAGGGCTTTTCTAAACTCGAAATTTTACTTCATGCTTAGTCTGGGAGTGGAAAACACTCGTCTATAGCTTCAAATTGAAATCTTTTATAAACAGTATTCATATATATATATATATATAATTCCCTCTGTATGTATACCGAAAAGAAACAATTCCTGCATTTTCTAGTACAAAGTTATTTACTAGTCCAAATTATAAGCGTTAATTTGAACATCATATCAATTATGTCAATACTCCAGGCGATAGAATTTTGAATAGTGTTGTTAGACGCAATAAGCATTTGTAAAAACTATTAACATGTCGATCAAGCGTAAGCAGTATATTTGAAACTTTACTTAAAATCCGTGAAATATACGCGTAGCATGTGAAGTATAATTTCGAGTTTAGAATCTTGAACTTTTTAATTCATAAATTTGCAGGCTTTGATTTACATACCGAATTACCGGAAATTAATAAAGTTCATAAATGTACAATCTAAGGTAAGTCAATGATATATATTTAATTTAATGTCAAGCATTATATAAATCTGATTATATAAATGAAATACATAAATTAATCTATGTAAAAATAAGATTTCATGTTTACATTAAAAATACATGAACGGCTCTTAGGATGCGATGGCTTATCCCTCTCCCCTTCTTGCAGCGAAATGATAAATAAAGCTCAATTTTAAAGAAAATTATCGCGACATCCTTGTCTTCCTCGTCTTCCTCGAGGGGCCATTAAGAGATTTTCTCGCGTGATTAATGGTGGGTTTTAATGAAACACTTAAGATTTCTTGTGCCGGCCTAAAAAAATCGAGGATCATCGCCGATTTTAGTCGGGGAATATTAATATTGGATAAAAATGTTGCAACAACATCAACACCTCGACCATCACACAAAAACACATTTTTGTTCAAAAAAACCCGCTTGGAATATAATGAGGGTTTGTGTAAAGTGTACTTTCAAGGAGAAATAGCTTGATAACACCAGCATCGTTATAAATCAATAAAGCAAACAAGAGAGACTCAAATAAATCAAGCTGGATTGTGCTGCTAACTAATGACACATTTGAAAATAGCTCACTGCTAGATTCAGCTTTAACGTATCAGTTTTTGTGATCTAATAACTGACTTTCTCTCGTATAATTAATATTTAACAACAATCCATTAAAACAAAAATTAGGCTTTTTTATATATAAACTGAGATACCTACTACTCCATATTTTAAATCTGCGATTATAATTTCCGTTTGCACCTAAGTCCATTAACTTAATAAGTGATTAATACTTCTTAAAAACACAATTGTATTTACAAATTGTTTACACAATCGCATATTTATGAAAAAACATGTTTAGGATATCTTACAAATGTATAACATTCTTATAATCTAGATTTTTGACTTAATCAGAAGTTTAATCAACAATTAGTGGATGATTAAAGTTAATCAGTCGTGTTGCAAATAGGGCTAACAATATTGAAATGCACAGAAATAGAAATTTATAACTGTGGCGTATTGATAGAAACTGTAATTTAAATATTCGCGCTAATTCAAGGTTTAATTACATACAGAGAGTTTTATGTAACATCGAACATGCTAGAATTTACTCAATGTAAATTTTCCTATGTTCGATGTGTACTGGGACGCATCAAAGCATTGAGTACGATGTGATTGGCTACGATTTATAATGGTAATATAGTCGACCCAACGTACACTCTTCCCTTTAAAAATAAATTAAATTTGCCAATTATTGTATCAACCACAATATGTTGTATTTTAAATATTTTAGTTCAACGGAATGCTTATCAACTTTTGTTATATTTTTAATCAGTAAAATACTAATTAAAGAAGGTAAGAAGATATAAACGCCTCATCAGTAAAGAATATTTTTCGCAATATTTCGTTGTTTAATTTAACTTATCAAATATAATTTTACAAACATTTTATCGCTTAATTTTGTCATACAGCAACTAATATTATTGGAATTTATAGGACCTAAACTTAAATTCTTGTAGAACTCTGATGTACAGACAATATTTAAATATTAAATTATTTTGCAATAGTAAGGATATAATTAGACACTCTTCAACATAACACATTGTTTATCATTTCTTCCAATAATTTCGACGAACTTCTAACTCCTCGCTCATGAAATTTATCCAAACAATCTGTTTTATAAGGTTCGAAATGGTTGAAATACATGGTATTAGTCAATCAGAAAATTTTAAAGGAAATGGTTTATGGGAATTTCTTGAACTTTCATCTTCATAGTATAATATGTCAAGAAAAATCTTTTCCTCCTTTGTAAATATTATTGATATGTTTAACTCTCCGTTCTACGTCTACGTCTGCTTCAAGTGCTAGAACAGCAAATATCATTTGCTTGATAACTGAGAGAGTACATTTATTTTTGAAGGGAAGGTGTAAATTGCGTTGACTATATTACAATTAGAAATCGTAGCCAATCACATCGCACTTAATGCTTTGATGAGTCCCAGTACACATCGAACATAGGAAAATTAACATTGAGTACATTTTAGCATGTTCGGAGTTACATAAAACTCTCTGTATGTTTTTATATCTCTAGTTTTGTAGTCCCACGGGGAAGGGAAAAAAGTTAATAAAGTCAGTTGAGTTCAGACTTTGCTGAGTGCATGTTTATTAAGTGATCCTCCCCTTAGTTATAAAATACATGAAATCAGACTAAAGTATACCCTAATAACAATATATTTAAATAATTGCATTTGTGTTTAGTATTCGGCACAGAATACTCACAGACGTGTTTCGGACTTCAAGGGCCTCGTCAGTGTGGTCCTGGTGCTGAGGAATATTAAACATTTCTGACTATATCAAGCCAATAGGGGAAAACTATTACTAAACAATATTTTTCTTAACAAATTGTTTCGACAGTATAGAAAGCATATTGTCACAGATTATAAGGGAAACTTCCTGCTTTCTTCGGAGAATTTAAGCGAACATGCACAGAAAATCGGGACAATTTTAATAGCAATACGAGGGATAGAAGGTGATTAGGTAAGAAAAAAACTATAAAAATATTTTCAGCGAAATACTAAGCCGAAAACGTTTTCTTTTTCAACAAAGTATCTACTTAAATATCACCAAGTTGGATTGTGTAACGAAATACACATTTATAAATAGCTTACTGTTATTTTCTGCTTATACGAGGGGCGTTTGAAAAGTCCGTGCAAAAATAAAAACTACTAACGTGTTTGGGGTAAACCTTTTTCATTTTTTGACATAGTCTCCTTTTAGGCTTATACACTTCATCCAACGATGTTCTAGTTTGTTGATCCCTTCCGAATAATAGGATTTGTCTATGTCTGCAAAATATCCATTAGTGTCTGCAATCACCTCCTCGTTTGAATAAAATCTTTGTCCCGCCAGCCATTTCTTCAAATTGGGGAACAAATAGTAGTCCGAGGAAGCCAAGTCTGGAGAATAGATGGGATGTGAAACGAGTTGAAATCCTATTTCCATTAATTTTGCGACTACAGCTGCTGTGATGTGCGCTGGTGCGTTATCGTGATGGAAAAGGACTTACTTGTGGGCCAATCGCGGGCGTTTCTCTTGCAGTTCGGTTTTCAAACGGTCCAATACCGATAAATAATATTTACCTGTAATAGTTTTACCCTATTCCAGATAGTCGAAGGGGATTATCCCTTGCGAATTCCAAAAGACAGTCACCATAAACTTTCCGGCCAAAAGAACGGTCTTCGCCTTTTTTGGTGCAGATTCCTCCTTGGTAACCTATTGTTTAGATTGTTGTTTGGTCTCAGGAGTATAGTAATGTATCCATGTTTCATCCACAATGACGAAATGACGCTTAAAGTCCTCCGGATTCTTCTGGAACAGCTGCAAACCATCCTTGCAACACTTCACACGATTCCGTTTTTGGTCAAGAGTGAGCAATCGCGGCACCCATCTTGCGGATAGGTTTCTCATGTCCAAATGTTTATGCAAAATATTATATACCCGTTCAGTCGAGATGCCCACAGCACTAGCAATCTCACGCACCTTAACTCTTCTGTCATCCATCACCATATCATGGATTTGATCAATGATTTCTGGAATCGTAACCTCCACAGGCCATCCAGAACGTTCAGCGTCACTTGTAAGTAATACGTAATATGGCCAGTCCGAAAATTCTGAAACCACTTATAAACTGCTTTAATAGAAGGTGCAGAGTCACCATAATGTTTATCAAGCTTCTCTTTAGTCTTCTGAGGCGTTTTGCCTTTCATAAAGTAATGTTTAATCACCACTCAAAATTCGTGTTCGTCCATTTCTCGAAAATCACTCGTCTTCCTTGATTTACACGAATGCCAAACACAAAGAAATAGACCAATATGGCTAAAACTTGGTGTGCGTTTATTCAAGAGATGCTACTAACTAAACATGACCTCGATACGCGCCGATGGTGCCATCTCTCGGACTTTGCACGGACTTTTCTAACCACCCTCGTACACATTAATTTTTGCAACCTAGTTACTAACTTTGGGTCTTATTTAAAATGTTTGAAAAATTGAAGATTTTTTGAACATTTTTAATAATTTCACATATTGGTAAATTTATTATGCTTATAACATTTTTTACATACAAGGAATTTTTATTTTAGGTAGGTTTACATACCCCGATGTAAACTTTGTGAACTTTTGGGCTCTTGTTTTTCAGAAAAGTTCAGATTGAAACTTCTAGCAAGTATCTCCACTCCCTGATTAAGCATATGTAAAATTTCGTTTAATTAAAAATTTAATTTAAATTAATTAATTTAATTAAAATAATGTTTAATGTGTTTTGCTTTTTTAATTAATCATGAAATATATTTTGATGATGTTGAACAAATGGTCCACATGCAAAGATTTGTTCAAGTGTGTCCACTCCTTGATTAAGCATTAGGTACAATTTCGAGTATAGAAGAGTCTGAAAATTTGGTTTGATCGCGTAGCGAAGCGAAGCGACCAAATCAAATTTTCAGGCGTTTCTAAACTAGAAATTTTTCTTCATGCGCTACGCATACAAAACACTGAAATATTGTGAAATTTAAAATACACCGCTGCAAAAATATGCTAAAGCAGTATATTTTGAAACTGGCATAAAATTAGTGTTTTATGCGCCTGGCGCATAATGTAATATTTGGAGATTAGAAAAGCCTGAAAATTTGGTTTGGTCGCTTCGCTTCGCTACGCGACCAAACCAAATTTTCAGGCTTTCCTAAACTCGAAATTTTACTTTATGCCTAATCAAGGAGTGGACACACTTGTTAAAATTTTCAAATTAAACATTTATAAAATCAACGAATGCTTCAAAATTTACAAAGTATGCATCGGAATATGTATACTTAAAAGAAACAATCCCTGCATGTGGACTGTTTATTGAACATCATCAAAATATATTTCATGATTAATTGCAAAAGCAAAAAAAACACATTAAACAATTATAAATTTTGTGATATTATTTATGTGCATTATTAATAATTATACAAAATTTTTCATTGAATGAAAAGCAGGAAAAAAATGTGTTGTACATACACCCACACAAATTACGAACGAAATTACCTTTATTATGTAGATTCGGCGATTCAACGAATGGCGTGTATTCTGCGTGAATTGTAATTCGTGTCGCTTGTCGTGTTAAATCGGAATGATGGTGAAACAGTTGAAAAAATCATGACCGAGGCCCCCTTTGACAAATCGTACGTGCGTGGCGTGGCATAAATAATGAAGGGCGCTGGGTCTAATAAATTGAATCATTAGCGTAATGTATTTATTTTCCCAGTGTTTATTTGCTATTTCTCGTTTTTAATCTAAAAAAAAAAAAGGCATTGCATTATACTAACTAAATTTTAACGTAGTATTGATAAATTATATAAAATAAAATCAGTTGCTTTCATCACTATACATAAGGAAATCAGCGTAAATTTTAACCGTTTTATGTGGAAACAATTCACATACTTAATATATTTTATATGTTGACTTGGCGGACGCAACATAGGTAATCCCATGTAAATTTTGAAATGTTCAAATTTTGGCTCCCTTATTTATTTTAGAAACAAAATGTATTTACCTTTTTTGTAGATGGAAAAATTCTAAATTCACTCATGTTAACATTTATCACTTTACGTTTCTCTAAGTTAAAATAATTAAGAAAATATAATGTGATTTTATAAAAATAATGACATGCCATGGAATTGAAACAACAACTGCGGATGTCAAAATGACAAAAGATATCATAGTCACTTGATTAAAGTAAATGATTTCGAAATGATTTACACTATACAAGAAAAAATCCTCTTGATAAAGTGGTATTATGCAGACCACAGTTATCACGATGTTTGCGTTATGTTTTTTGTCGTTAATTAAGTAACAGCAATATAATTGTTGTATCAATTTCATGGTATGTCATTATTTTTATAAAATCACATTACTTTTTCTTAATTATATTAGCTATACATTTTCTGACATTCGTTGATTTTTAAAAGAGTTCAATTTGAAGCCTTAAACGAGTGTTTTTTCACTCCCAGACTAAGCATGAAGTAAAATTTCGAGTTTAGAAAAGCCCCGTGAAAATTTGTCGAGGGTCGCGCAGCGACCAGAGACAAATTTTCTGGGCTTTTCTAAACTCGAAATTTTACTTCATGCGCCACGCGTATAAAACACAGATTTTAAGTGAGGTTTGAATATACATAAATTTGACAATATTATAGTGATTTATACGCGTCGCGCATAAAGTAAAATTTCGAGTTTAGAAAAGCCCAGAAAATTTGTCTCGGGTCGCTGCGCGACCCTCGACAAATTTTCACGGGGCTTTTCTAAACTCGAAATTTTACTTTATGCTTAGTCTGGGAGTAGAAAACACTTGTTTAAAGCTTTAAATTGTACTTTATAAAAAAAAACAGGAAATATCCGCAATTGTTGTATCAATTCCATGGTATGTCGTTATTTTTATAAAATCACATTATTTTTTCTTAATTATTTTAACTTAGAGAAACGTAAAGTGTTAAATGTGAACATTCATAAATTTAGAATTGTTCCCTCTACAAAAAAGTTAAATACATTTTGTCTCTAAAATAAATAGGGAAGCCAATATTTGGAGACTTTAAAATTTACATGCGATTTCCTATGTTGCGTCCGCTAAGTCAACATCCGGTATAGCGTGGCACATGAAGTAAAATTTGGATTGACCGGCATTCTTCGCTTCGCTTATGCCAGCAAATCCAAATTTTCTAAACTCGAAATTTTACTTTATGCTTAATCCCGGAGTGGAAACACTCGCTACAAACTTGAAAATGGATGTTATTGTAGTTTAAATAAATAATCTCAGAATATCAATCGGTTTCCTCCCTGATTTTTATCAAAAACCCCGTGTATTAATAAGCAATTATTAATTTCGATAATTAGAATGTCTCGATTATTAATAGCTTATTTTAATACACTATTTTATTAAATAACTATAAGGGTTGTAGAATAAAATTAGTGTATATTACATAAATTAGGTTTAGTGTGGAGTGAGTTAAATTTAATAAATTTTGACAATTCCAGTTCGTAATTGATAAGAGTAGACTTTTAATATCAATTAATCTTCGGAAGCGGAAGTGTATTTCCAGGATCCAGCACACACTTCTCACCCTTTAAGACGTGCATTAATCTAGAGCGCCGCTTCCCGCTACAAATTATCGCCGCGATAAGCGATCAGAGTGAACTGCGGCTGTTCCCCCGACCGCCCTTATCGCAGCTCTTACCTGTTCCCCACCCCCTCTCGCCTGTTAGAATGTCTGCGGAGCAGCCGTTTCGGGCCCTTGATGGATGGCCCGAATCAAGGTGGAAAATACACCGGCGACAGATAATATTTGTCTGTGTCTCCTCATCTTTCTCCACTTCATTAACACAATGCAAGGCAATAATCGGGATGATGGCTGAATTGATGTCCCTTTTGTCTTGCCTGACTAATACGTTATGATCCTCGTTTTTCGGCTCTTGCAACAAATGAGCCTCTTGATAATTATTTGCAAGATAAATTAGAAAATATATGCAGCTATTAATAATGGTGAATGCGCCGGGTATTATCGATACAATTCCACTTTAATAATAATAAAATTTATTTAATGCATAATTTTAGAGCTAAACATATTTAATAAGGATTAAAAATACAATTTATTGACAAAACTTCTAGAACTGCTTTGAAAAATTAATCGGTAATTTGTCGATCTTTACCGGTATTTCGATCAATTTAGTTAAGCTGTTTGCCAATTCAATACGATGTTTTATTTTTGTATAAAATAATACAAATTCGATAATATATATATATAATCTAAAATCCTCATCGACCATAATTATAGGCGTAGGGGTAGATTGTTTCTGTTATTGATTGCTATGTACAAATTTTGCCCATTTTTTTCTGTCTCTTGCCAGTCCTTTTGCTTCTGCCCATGTTTTTCCTCGTTTTTCTAGTATCTTCTGTATGGCCTTATCCTAGGTCTGCCGTGGTCTTCCTCTAGTTTTTCTTTTTCCTACTCTTGCTTGCCATATTTGTTTAACTGGTTTTGTGCTTCCCATTCGTTGTAGATGTCCCCACCAACTCAGCTGTCTTCTTTCTATAAATTCCTCAAGCAGTTCTATTTCCAAGTCATTTCTTATTTCAGAGTTCCTCATTTTGCCCATCCTTGTGACTCCTCTTACTCTCCGTAGGTATTTCATCTCTTTTCTCCTCTTGTCAGTGTCCACGATTCACATCCGAATGTCAATACTGGTCTAAATATTGATTTATATACTTTTATTTTTGTTTTGCGTGATATTTCCTCCTTGTTAATAAACATCTTATTCATTGCATAGTAAAGTTTAATCGTTTTGTCTATTCTGCTGTTCATTTCTGTTTCATGTTTTCCATTTCTTGTTATTTCTACTCCCAAATATCCAATAGTATCTGCTTGTTCTATGTTTGCGTCCTCTATCTTTATATTCATGTTTATTGGTTCACCTATCTTCATTACCTTTGTCTTTGTTTTGTTTATCTTCATTCCATATTCCTATAGTGTTACATTCCAAATATTTAGGCTTTCTTGAAGTTCTCTCTCCTCCTATATCGTCTGCAAATGCCCCTTCTGAGATTTCTATTCATTGCATGCTTCTATGTCCGATTAGTAATTTCTTGGTCTTGTTTGTGCACTTTTCAGTATTTCGTCTATGTATATGATGAACAGCGTTGGGCTCAACCCTCCTCCTTGTCTAAGTCCTTCGTTTGTTCTAAAAGTTTCTGATTGTAGGTTGTTTCTTATTACAACGTTGTTGTTTGTAATGTATATTTCTTTCATAATGTTAATAATTTGTTGTTAATTCCTCTCTTTCTTAGTATTTCCTATAGTTCTTCTCTTTTCACCCTGTCGAATGCTTTTTCCATATCGATGATTCCAAGGTACACATTTCTCTTCTGTTGTTGAAATGTTTCTATTATTTGCTCTAATGTGAAGATGTGGTCTTGGATGCTTCTCCCCTTTCTGAATCCACTTTGAGCTTCGTGAAGTGTTGGTTCTATGATTTTTCTGAGTTATCCGTCAATAATTTGCTCAAAAATGTTCATGACTGTATTCAATAACGTTATTCCTCTATAATTTTGGTACTCTATTTTGTCTCCTTTCTTGTATATCGGCACTATTAGCGCTGTTTTCCATTCTTTTGGTATGTCATTTTCTTGCCATGCTTTGTTATATATTTCTAGTAGTATCTCCATTCGCTTTGTTCCCGTTTTTTTCAACATCTGTGCAGTGATTTTGTCAACTCCGGGTGCTTTTCCATTCTTCATATTTCTTATTACTCATTGTAATTCTTCTATTTTAATGTTCTCGTTCGTTGCGTCATTTTCCTCTTCGATTTTTATTTGTTGTTGTTGTCCATCTGTTTTTTTTCCATTGTTCCCTAGTAATTCCTCGAAATATTCCTTCCACCTCGCCATTATTTCCTTTTCCTTCGTTAGTTGTTTCCCTTCTTTGTTTCTTACTTGGATTGTATTGTATTTATTTTTCTCTCTGCAAGATTTAAGTACATTATAGAATAGTTTTTGATTTCCTTTACTATCTTTTTCCATTTTATCTTCAAATTCTTTCCATGTTTTTCCTTTTTCTTTTGTTATTAGTTCCTTTACGTGTTTTCTTTTATCTTTATATACTTTGTAACTGTTCTCTGTTTTTTGAGCAAGGTAGTTTTACCATGCTGTTTTTTTTATTTTGGCTTTTGTCTTGATTTACTCTGTCCACCAAGCCGTTTGTTTTGTATTTTTACTTTTTTTTGTCCATCCACATATAGTTTTTGCAGTGTCTAATATATAATTTTTGAATATGTTCCAAATCTCTTCTACATTTCCTCGTTGATCTTAAATTTGCTCTTTATTGCTTCTATGTATTTCTTGCTTATTTCTTCGTTTCTCAGTTTATATGCTTTAAAGTATTCATATGGTATATTTTCTTCCAGGTATTTGTGTGATTCTTTATTTTTCTTTGTATTCTTTATCTTTGTCACTACCAGGTAGTGACACTCCCAATGTCTGGCCCTCTTCTCACTTTTGTGTCTATTACTGCGTTTCTGTTGTGCCTTTCCACAAGTATATAATCTATAATAGATCTTTCTTTTCTGCTCTGTACCTCTCTTGTGTATTTGTGGACCTCTCTGTGTTCAAAAAATTTATTTGTAATAATCATGTTTTGTGTTGTACAGAAGTCTAACAGTCTTTTGCCATTGTTATTTCTCCTGTTTTCTCCATATCCCTAACGTTTTTGTACATTTTATCTTGTATACCTACTCTGCCATTAACACACACAAACACAAATTCGATAATACTTTTAAGTAAACATTTCCCTATGCATAATGTAAATTTTCCGACATTTGTTGTTTTTGGAAAGCGTCCAAGTTGAAGCATCTAACGGGTGTTTCCATTTTTTGATTAAGCATGAAGTAATATTTCAGGCTTCTCTAAACTCGAAATTTCATACGCCATGCGTTTAAAACACTGAAATATTTTAAAATTTAAAATACTCCCACTCAGCAGTATAATTTTAATCCTGCTTTACCAGTTTATTTGTAATTTCCTGTTATTTTACTGTTTTATACGCGTGGCGCATGAAGTAAAATTTCGAGTTTAGAAAAAAATAAAAATTTGGTTTAATGTTTAATGTGTTTTTTTTTTGCTTTTGCAATTAATTATGAAATATATTATGATGATGTTCAACAAACGGTTCACATGCAGAGATTTTATCAAGTGTGTCCACTCCTTGGTTAAGCATAAAGTAAAATTTCGAGTTTAGAAAAAAATGAAAATTTGGTTTAATGTTTAATTTGTTTTTTTTTTCTTTTGCAATTAATTATGATATATACTTTGATGATGTTCAACAAACGGTCCACATGCAGAGAATTTATCAAGTGTGTCCACTCCTTGGTTAAGCATAAAGTAAAATTTCGAGTTTAGAAGAGTCTGAAAATTAGGTTTGATCGCGTAAGAAAGCGAAGCGACCAAACCAACTTTTAGGTTTTTTTAAACTCAAAATTTTACTTTATGCTTAATCAGGGAGTGAAATCACTCGTTAGAGGCTTTAAATTAACCGCATTTATAAAAACAACGAATTCCTTCAAATTTACCAAACGCTGTTTGGTAAGTAGTATTTGAATTTGATGTTTTTTCTCCGACAAAGTTATTTACTTTTACAGAAACTAACACAAACTAACATTTTAATAGAATCTCAATTTCAAAATGAGTTATGTATTGTAGCACGGATAAACAACGAGATCGCGGAAGACCAGTTAAAAACCACTGAAATAAAGTTTAATATTGAATTTGTAATAATATAAAAGAGTAGTAAAATATTTTGTTTTTGTATTGGACTTTTTATTTTGTTAGAGAAGTTGCGTCTGCGGTCGGACCTGGGAATAAGAAATAGAAGCGAGCAAGAAGAAAGTTAATAAAGGTCTGACAAACGTGTAATTTGTTGTTATACCCGCATGAATATTGCGTTCTGGGAATACGTGGCACTGGATTTTACATTATTGTATCCGTGGCTGAAGAACAGAAAAAACAACCCTGAAAAAAAGCAGTACGTAGTACGTGAGCTGAATGGAGGCATGCACAATGGAATCTCATTTACTATAAATTATAAGTTAGAAACGTTATGAGTGTGTTCCGCCCCTATCAATTCCGGCCAACAAAAGATAGCCATCGACATATTTTCCGGAGTTATCAATTCGCGGGCGTGCGGACTTTGTTCTTTATGTATCGGCTCTTGGCAAGGACTCGCCCATAATGCTCAATAATACCATTGCCATGGCATGCATCGCCATCTCCTTACTGCTCCTTTATCTGCACTACAACTTTTCCACCAGAAAAAATCCGCTCTGACGAGAATATCCTAGTAAATAGATTTCCCAGTTTAAATGTTCCTTTTGTGTTCGTGCCAAGACGACTGCTGCTATCACATCATCTTTTGCATTTTTCACCCTCCCCCCAGAGGGGCACCCAAGACGCTGTGGACACGTCTGCCAAATACATTTGTTAGTTCGCTGTATGCAAGCAAAACTTTAATCGTTGATAAGAATTCGTTTCTTTAATTCATGTAATTAAAAGAATAATAAGACATATTTGAAATAAAAACAGTTAGAAAGATTATACAGGGAATTTTTCTTTTATGGAAACATATTCATAAGCTTTAAATTTTCCGACATTCGTTTGTTTTTACAAGAGTTCAATTTGAAGCTTTAAGCGAGTGATGTCTACTCCCAGACTAAGCATGAAGTAAAATTTCGAGAAAAGCCCCGTGAAAATTTGTCTCGGGTCGCGCAGCGACCCGAGACAAATTTTCTGGGCTTTTCTAAACTCGAAATTTTACTTCTTGCGCCACGCGTATAAAACACTAAAATATTGTCAAATTTATGTATATTCGAACTTCACTTAAAATCTGTGTTTTATACGCGTGGCGCATGAAGTAAAATTTCGAGTTTAGAAAAGCCCAGAAAATTTTCACGGGGCTTTTCTAAACTCGAAATTTTACTGCATGCTTAGTCTGGGAGTGGAAAACACTCGTTTAAAGCTACAAATTGAACTCTTTTAAAAATCAACGAATGTCAGAAAATTTACAGCTAAAATAATTAAGAAAAAGTAATGTGGTTTTATAAAAATAATGACATACCATGGAATTGATACAACAATTGCAGATATTCCCTGTTTTCTTTCTTTTTGAAGTTCAATTTAAAGCTATAAACAAGTATTTTCCACTCCCAGACTAAGCATGAAGTAAAATTTCGAGTTTAGGAAAACCCATGGAAATTTTCTGGGCTTTTCTAAACTCGAAATTTTACTTCATGCGCCACGCGTATAAAACACTGAATTCAAGAGAGATTCAAATATACATAAATTTTACAATATTTTAGTGTTTTATATGCGTGGCGCATGAAGTAAAATTTCGAGTTTAGAAAAGCCCAAAAAATTTGTCTCGGGTCGCTGCGCGACCCTCGACAAATTTTCACGGGGCTTTTCTAAACTCGAAATTTTACTTCATGCTTAGTCTAGAAGTGGAGAACACTCGTTTAAAGCTACAAATTGAACTCTTTTAAAAATCAACGAATGTCAGAAAATTTACAGCTAAAATAATTAAGAAAAAGTAATATGATTTTATAAAAATAATGGCATACCATGGAATTGATACAACAATTGCAGATATTCCCTGTTTTTTTTTAAGTTCAATTTAAAGCTTTAAACAAGTATTTTCCACTCCCAGACTAAGCATGAAGTAAAATTTCGAGTTTAGAAAAGCTCATGAAAATTTGTCTCGGGTCGCGCAGCGACCCGGACAAATTTTCTGGGCTTTTCTAAACTCGAAATTTTACTTCATGCGCCACGCGTATAAAAGACTGAATTCAAGAGAGATTCAAATATACATAAATTTCACAATATTTTAGTGTTTTATATGCGTGGCGCATGAAGTAAAATTTCGAGTTTAGAAAAGCCCAAAAAAATTGTTTCGGGCCCTCGACAAATTTTCACGGGGCTTTTCTAAACTCGAAATTTTACTTCATGCTTAGTCTGGGAGTGGACATCAGTCGTTTAAAGCATCAAATAAAAACTCTTTTTAAAAACAACGAATATCTAAAGATTAATAGAAAATAAGCTAAATTTGGGATACGTATACTTTAAAGAAATACTCTCTGTATTTCATGCAATAACGGTAATTACTTTTTTATATTCACTTTTTTATTTTGAAAGTGAGTAGTTTCGACTCGCCAGTGAGCCATTATTAAACTAACTACTTACAATTAATATTATGATTCGTATATATACTTAAAAAATTGGAATCAGAAAAACCCGCCAAAAAGAGGGGTGTACATGAATTCAGTCTGGTCGTTTACTATTCATTTATTTTTAAATATATATAAGAACCTCCTTTGAGGAGGGTTTTGTGCCCTTAACATAACATACGTTAGCAAACCTTGGTTAACACGTTGACTGCGTTACCGGTGCGGGGCCGTATTTATGAATACTTTGATATCTTGAGAAACTTTAAACTTTCTGATTATATCTATTAATCACTGAGTGAAACGACCGTAAAGGTAAATACAATAAATATATATGTCATAATCCGTACAGTAATTGCGTAAAACAAATAAATTTATAAAATTATCAGAAGACCGGTAACGCACATCAGTTCCATTTTACTGCCGCAGTCAACGTGTTAATCAGACATTACTAGCGATAAGGTAATTGTACATACGGCTTTGAGATTAGTTAATTTTTTCATAAGTAGTTTAAAGTCAGACAAACTAAACGTTATGTGGCCCGGCGCGTCCACAATTTGTGTATACATTTAATTTTCAAGAAAAACACTTTTTTTTTCAGACGTTAAAATATAAATATTTGCCTAAATTAATTGGAGCACCCTTTAGGTATACTTAGAAGAAAAATTCCCATACTTATACTGTTCAAATTTGCTTAGCTCTTTGAACTATTAAACATTTGAAATTAAGTTCCAAATCAGGAACAGTATGCAATAAAGGGTTAAAATCGCATTATAAGAAAAATGTATTCATTCAAGTGACTGTTTTGTTGTAATTCTGAATGTTGATCAGAAAAAATAACATATTAATACCCAATTCAAATTGAAATAAATGTATTATCCTCACTTTAAACAATTGACCAATACAAATTACAATTATTATTATTCTGTTGTTATTACAACAAGAAAATTGTCGGTTGTGGGTTTTGAGGAGTTTTAAATTGACAGCAGTCACAAATTTCAATCGCACTATCTATTACTCAGTTCTAATCACTTAATATTGTATTAGTGCGAATAACGTAAGAAAATTTATAACATCCTTATGTAATGACTGCGGAGGAGCAAGGTAATCCACCTAAAGCCCTAGGTGTAATCCAAGCCGGACCCATTTAAAACGCCTTGCTGATCAATTTACCTGTTGATTTCAAATTTACACATCCCTGTCCTTAAACACTGCGAATCTGGAACGCATTACGGATAATCTCATTTTCAGTAGATGGCTGTACGCTACAAAATCTAAATACTTATTAAGGCTTTCACACGCTTACCTTTCTTAATTATCTTAAACGGTGTACATAACTTAGATAAGGAATAAACATGTTCCCATTAGTGAAACGAAAATGCCCGTATTCGCTTGAATAAACGTTTGTTATCATTTGTAGGTATGTTATTCTGTTTTATTATAATATCCTATATATTTAATATGGTGATCATTATTTACGTAATGGGTTATTATTTGATATTGTTAACCACTAAACCTGGCCATAGCAACATAGGGTTATTTAGAATTCATTTTATTATAATTCAGAGGCTATGAATCAGAAACTTAACTGTATACATAATATATAAAATTACGAAAAAACTATTCATGAAAATGCAAACAATGTCTTAGTTAATAAGACAACTTAAGACAATAAATATCCATTGAAACAACTACTTCCCGTGCAAATACACCTCCGGATATTGCACGGGAAGTAGTTGTTTCAATGGATATTTATCGTCTTAAGTTGTCTTATTAACTAAGACATTGTTTGCATTTTCACGAATAGTTTTTTCGTAATTTTATATATTATGTTTAAAGTGTGCAAACTATAAGAAGTGTAAGCTTATTTTCTCGAATTTAAATAGTTTTGAATTTGAATATATCTTGTTTTAACTGTATATTTTAAACCTCACAATATTTTAATGTTTTATACGGTTGGATCATGAAATATTATAACGAGTTTAGAAAAATCAAAATTAAAAAAAAATATTTCTTGCCCAATCAAGGAAAAGTATAAATAAAGTCGAAATAACAAAACGGCTAGATTTGGTGGTTAATTAACACTCAGTATCAGAGCTGGGCAAAAGTCAATTCATTCAGAATTCAAATCCCCAATTCGAATCGTTTTAAAAGATTTAAAAGAGGTATTCGAATACTTCAGTGGAAAAAGAGTCGTGACTTGGATTCGTAACATATTTTTAAGACTATTCGCATTTGAATCTAAAGAATTAAAATCCTCAATTTGAATCCTTTTAGAGGATTCAAAAGAGGTATTTGAATACTTCAGTGAAAAAAGAGTCGTGACTTGGATTCGTAACTTTTTTTTAAGACTATTCGCATTTGAATCTAAATGTAGGTTATTCCTTACAAATGGATTCGAACACTTGAAAAAGGATTAGAATACTTACAAATGGATTCGAATACTTACAAAACGATTTTTAAATTTGATTTTTTGTGTGTTTTTGACCTTTACGTTAAATTGATGTTTTATGCGCGTGGCGCATGAAGTAAAATTTCGAGTTTAGAAAAGCCTGAAAATTTGGTTTGGTCGCGTAGCGCTTCGCGCTACGCGACCAAACCAAATTTTCAGGCTTTTCTAAACTCGAAATTTTACTTCATGCTTACTTTGGGAGTGAAAACACTCGTTTAAAGCATTAAGTTGAATACTTTTATACAAGGTGGTGGCCAACCGGTAAAACGGGAAAATGCAGAGAATTTTATTTATCAGGAAATGCATTTTTTTAGCGAAAAGCCGCGGATTTTATTAATGACCAAATTACAAAAAATATAATCAGTCAAAATATTGTAAATCAACATTTTCACAACAAACAAATACTTTTTTATATTTATTCCGATTTATAATAATAATAATAATAATAATAATAATAATAATAACTTTATTTGCCCAACAGATAACCAATTACAGGACAAAATTAAGTACAATATATGTGTATAAAACGTTTAAAAAATTACAGCATTAAATAGTTTCAAATAAGTAAAGAAATAGAAAACAAATACATATTCAGGTGAATATTTGACTTTAAAGAGACATATTAACATAATTATGCTTACAAGTTTTTTACAATAGAAGATAAAAGAGTATTCCTAAGTTTTATGTATATTTTTCGTAAAAAATAATTGATCCAATTCAATTACATCCAAACAAAACAACGAAGATTATTTAGAAAAAGAAGTTATAAACATTGCCAAAATCTTTCATAATTAAAAACGATTCCTAGTCAAATAACCAAGTTTTGTTTGACAAGATATTTGATTTATTTCGACTAGTTTCAGCTTCTAGCCATTATCATGGATTGTACAAAAATTACATTTTTACAGAGTATATAAATAATCAGGTAGTAAGGGCGTTTAATATTAGGGAAATCCAAAGTTCGCCGTGGTTTTCTTTTAATTTAACTCCTTAACGCGCACCCCTGTATCAAAGGCAAAAGCTAATAGCCAATGTTTAATCGGGATTTTTTTTCATTCTTGAGGGAGGCATGGAAATCATTTTAGATGAAAACCTAATAGTTTTAGAGTATACTAGGTATATACAGTTATTTGTTTCGCCGAAACATTTCAAATTAAATGATCCTTTAGAGGTTAATCTCATGTATGTATAACGAATTATTATTTTCTTGTGAGTTTTCTTTATTTATGTACATACAGACTTTTATGTTACACCGAACATTTTCATTCAATACAATTTGACACCTATTATTTTTAACGTTAGTGTAAATTAGGTTGCCTATATGACCATTACAAATTGTAGCCTATCAATTGCAATTAATTCCTCAACTTGTACATACAGGGATTTTTTCTTTCAAGTATACATGTCCCAGTTACAGCGTACATGCCGTAAATATTAAGATAATCGTTGTTTTACGTTCATACCAAAACCTAAAATGAGTGTGTTCCACTCCCAGATTAAGCATGAAGTAAAATTTCGAGTTTAGAAAAGCCTGAAAATTTGGTTTGGTCGCGTAGCGCGAAGCGCGGAGCGGCCAAACCAAATTTTCAGGCTTTTCTAAACTCGAAATTTTACTTCATGCGCCACCGATACAAAACACTGACATAACACGAAGTATAAAACACATCGCTAAACTTTACATTAATTCAGTGTTTTGTACCGGTGGCGCATAAAGTAAAATTTCGAGTTTAGAAAAGCCTGAAAATTTGGTTTGGCCGCTCCGCGCTTCGCGCTACGCGACCAAACCAAATTTTCAGGCTTTTCTAAACTCGAAATTTTACTTTATGCTTAGCCTGGGATTGGAAAACACTCGCTTAAAACTTTACATTGAATCGTTTTAATAAACCGAGAATCGGAAAATGTACAGCGTATGCATATATATACTTTAAAGAAAATGTCTCTTTATAAAAATGTTCGGTGTTACATAATACTCTCTGTATATTTTTTTAATACATTGTTTGGATTATTTTACTTGTATAATAACATATATGTCTAATGTATTTTTATTTGTATTGTTATTTTTCTTAATATATTTATTGTATTACAATGTTTTTTTTTATTAATTTAAAATAATAATAGCACAACTGTAAATAAACATTTATTTATTTAAACATTAAAAGTGCGATTCTTTTCGCAATCTACAACAATTTAGTCTTACAAAGACTATATCAAACACTAATTGAAACAACTTCTGCAACCAAGAATTGGCATTTTCATTTATACTAATGTTTGAACGGTAACGTGACCGCCAGTCTAAGGTGTCAAATTGTTTAGAGGGAATGGCAAAGCTATACTGATGAGAGATAAATCTCGAAACGCGTCTATAGATGGCCTGAATAATTTGACCCAAATGGTTACATTTGCAGTAGGTTACTGTATGTAACAGCAAACACTTGTTTTATAATTCAATGTCCGTCGGGGTATTAGCCCGGGAAGTAGTTGTTTCAATTAGTGTTCAATATAGTCTTTGTAAGACTAAATTGTTGTAGATTGCAAAAGAATCGCACTTTTAATGTTTGAAGTATTCTGCAACCAAGAATTGGCAATTTCATTTATACTTATATTTATTTATTTATTTATATGTATACTTTTGAAACTCACTTTATTTTAGATTTGTAAACAAAATGCTCATAGGTACTTCTTAGATAAAGATCTTGAATTATTTTTAATCAAAATAAATTAATTGGAAATGTAATCAGTAGAATCATGTGATATATCATTGAATTAGCAATTAGATTAAAGTAGGCGTGTGAGTAAATCTAGCATAATACGTCTAAATGGGTGGATCGCACTCAATAAACAAACATTTTACCTGTAATTTAACGATGGAGTGAACCAGCACCGAAACCAGCGCCGTTTATTGTCAGCACATCGTCGCAGCAATTGACGCATCCCGCTAATATATTCAGGGTGGTCGCCATTCAGCTGTCAGCGGCAGTTATTTATCTGTCACGGCGCGGTCCCCGAACAATAAAGATAATGGCTTTCCGGGACGGGGGGAGCGCGTTGGCCGGAGCGAGATGGAAATATTCGTGAAAGGAGGAACGTTTAAAAAGCAATCGACTCCTTGAAACAACGCCTGAATTTTGCATGAACGGAACGCCGCCAATTACGACCACTTACAATATCAAATATCCATCTGATGCCATCAAATTTCTATCAGTTAAACGGCGGTATATCAAATGAATGCTGAATTAAGGTGAAATACTGCGAAATTATTCATGGAACAGTGAAATAAATTAATTAAAAACGATTTACTTGATTAATTTTTAGGGTTGTTTAGTATTCACATGATTTAAATTACTTGTTATTAAAAATATTTATACAATATTAAAAAAAATATATCTAAAAAATAAATTTGTAATTACCCCGGCGCATGCACCATAATAGTAAACATGTGTATACAGATCTACGAGCCCCGTCCCACTTCAGTTAGCACGGTCTTTAAAATTTCAGTTACTAGAACTACAACTCTTGAAATGCGAAAATATTTTGATATATTTGTAATATTTAGGTCCGCTGTATACAGAGTTTTTCTTCAAAGTATATATACTTGATCCATTCAGTCATCCATCCAATATACTGTATACGCTATAAATTTTAAAATTCAAGCTTTAAACGAGTGTTTTCTACTTCCAGATCAAGCATGAAGTGAAATTTCAAGTTTAGAAAAGCCTGACAATTTTTAGACTTTTCTAAAGTCGAAAATTTACTTCATGCGCCATGCTTATAAAACATTCAAATATTATGAACTTAGTAATATGCTACTAAAGCAATATTTTACAAACGTATAAATCATAAAATATTATTAGATAAAATGTATCACTATGGCATAGGCGGCATTACAAATAAGTGGTTTGAATCTTACTTAACCAATAGGCAGCAAATGGTGGAAATTGTAAGGAACGGCGTCTTAACTAGATCAAAAAACATTACACCAAATAGAGGAATCGCACAGGGCAGCGTCCTAGGGCCTATCATGTTTTTGATTTATATTAACGACCTGTTCCTCTTAGATTGCGCCAAACGCCATTATGTAACGTGCTACGCCGATGACATATATCTAATAATATCATCTAACAATCCAGAACAAATGGAACACGAGTTAACGATCACTTTAACAGAAATTCAATCCTGGTGTTTGAAAAACCAATTAATCCTCAATGAAGGAAAAACTAATTTTATGTGTTATTCAGTAAATAAAACAAACGAACAAGGCGGCGTAGATGAAATACAGTGGGCATAAAAATCAGTTGCTCTTGTCGAACATGTAAAGTTTCTTGGAATAACATTTTCTAAAAATCTTAGCTGGAAAAATCATATTGACGATCTTGCAAAAAAATTGTGTACCAAATGTTATTGCAAACGAAAAATAAAAGAAACTGTTGGTTTGAAAGCATCACTTGATGTTTATCACGCAACTTTTATTTCACAAGTACGATTTGGATTAATACACTGGGGCAGCTCCCAAGAGCTAAATAAAATTTGTACGATACAAAAACGCGTGTTGAGGATAATGGTCGGCTTAAACCAACTACAAACCTGCCGGGGAATGTTCAAGAAGCACTTCCTACTGACAGTACCCGGTATATATATTTTTGAGTGTATAAAATTCTGTCACAAATACAAACACCTATTTGCGGAAAATGTCAGGGATGCATCAAGAAACAAATATAACTTGATATACCCACGCCATCGTTTAACATTAACAAAAAAATCTGCGTTTTATGCATGTGCTAAATATTATAATTTGTTACCAAGGCATATAATCATCGAAAATAAGTTTGATAAATTCAAACCATTAGCGTTCGAACACTTAATATGGAAATATGGCGAAATATGGAACCTTACACTATTTCAGAATTTCTTAGTTATGGAGCGGATAGAACTTAAATTTTGTATCCTGAATTTCTATTTTCTATTTTTTGACGTATTCAAATTTGTTAACAACCACTTGTAAT
Source organism: Philonthus cognatus (assembly GCA_932526585.2). NCBI lineage: Eukaryota > Metazoa > Arthropoda > Insecta > Coleoptera > Staphylinidae > Philonthus > Philonthus cognatus. The sequence goes on along the minus strand of OW052247.1, from coordinate 45,761,951 downwards.
TCTAATTGTAGCAAATATTGAATAAAAAGTATTATTATTATTATTATTATTATTATATTTTAAACTTCACTTATGACCAATGTTTTATACGCGTGGCGCATGAAGTAAAATTTCGAGTTTAGAAAAGCCTGAAAATTTGGTTTGGTCGCTCCGCGCTTCGCGCTACGCGACGAAACCAAATTTTCAGGCTTTTCTAAACTCGAAATTTTACTTCATGCTTAATCTGGGAGTGGAAAACACTCGTTTAAAACTTCAAATTGAAATTTAGAAAAAAACAACGAATGTCGGTAAATTTACAGCGTATCCATATATATAATTAAAATAAAAATTCACTGTATAAACTTAAAAGAAAAATTCACTGTATAAACTGAACAAAAAAAATTCCCTGTATATTTAAATTAATTACGTCAATACATTTTTGTCTTATAATATTTTCTATAAAGCCAAAGTTTAAACCACTTCTCTTGTAAGATAATTTTATTATGTATCCATTATTAAGACGATTATATCAAATTTGTAACCTCTATATCCTAATGGTATTTTTAAGAGAGGCAAAACGTTCTATAGAAAATGACATTTTGTTGAAAAACTGATAATAAACAGCGTATACCTATCTGGGCAGTTATCCGAGGACAACACATGGTATATACTATAACTTGATTGAAAAGAGGTCATTTTATAGAAATTCAATTATTTTTAATGAATAAATGTTAAAAAAATATTCGAAAAATCATAGGAAAAATAAATAATTTCTGAAAAATAATTGAGTTTCTATTAAGTACAAATTTTGTATTTAGACTTAATTCTTGATTACAAATTACTTTTTTAAATACCATTTTCCCCTAAAAATATAATTAGAGGTACTTCTCTCTTATCATACCATTTGTTTTTCCTAATTTGTGAGCGCTCTCTGTGGTCAAATTAGGATTTGATAAGGAAAATATTGTTTAAATATCATCCAAATCTTATTCTAAAAAATTACTTTTCGGCAAAAAATAGTTAATAAAAAAGTTATTCCTATCCGGGCAGTAATCCGAAGAAGACACACGGTATATTAACATTTTATTATTTTTCAAATTTTATTTATTTCTTTTGTCGTATTCTCTTACTGATTTTGCCATACTTACATGAATACATGTTTATTTATTACCTTATTAAATCTAAATAGCTGCAATTCACAAAAGACACGTCCAATGATTTAGTTTGATGTTGAGACATCTGCGAATGTCTAAGATATTATTAGAAAGTGAATTCGATCCGCTTTGCCCGGCAAAGGTAAGTCGTTAAATGCTACTAACTGTTCGTGTTATAGTGACGATATTGTGACATCAGAAAATTATCGGTAAACCGGTTTTGATTCACAAATTGAAGAAAATGAATTCACTTCGCTTCGCCCGGCCAAGGTAAGACGTTAAATGCTACTAAGTTTACATTTTATAGTGAGGATATTGTGACTTATCAGAAAATTATTGGTAAACCGGTTTTGATTCACAAATTCACCGAGTTACCAGTAATTGAAAAAGCCGGAAAACTTACAAACACTAATGGAATCATCACGAAATGTCAAAATTTAAATAATAATAGTACACTAATAAAACACTGTTACCGGCGCTTGTTCGCAAGCGACGCTAACTTCCGCTCAGTGAATAATTAAATTCATAACAACAGCCTCATTTAAATTTTGTATTCACTTCACTTTTTTATTTCTCAAATGATCAAAGTCGTGTCAAATCAATTCGTTAAGCATAAGTCCATTCTATAACTTTTTTTTCTAGCTACATGGAACCTCAAGTTTAATTTTAATTTTTTTTTTACATTCGCATTTTCCACATTTAGGCAGCTCGAAGAAATTTTGTACAAACTGTACTTTGGCGACAAAGCAGGTAATTTCTCTCAGCTAGACAGCGTACCTTTTGTGTACAAGAATACACAAACCGCACCATCCCACTTACCTGAGTTGGGGATGCGTACGTATTAACAAGGGTTGATACAACATCTGTTGTGACGTCAGCGGACCAACCCGTAAATTCGCCGAATCGAAAAGCTATACAATGCGATGGAAAAACCCTAGCGTTTTTCGCGATTTATAGCTCAACCACGCATCGTACAAATCAACGATGAGAACCACGAGATAGCTGAGAGAAATACCTTTTGAATAGTTACAAATTCAATAACAGAATTCATGCGCCAAACACGTAAAACTTCGAGTTGCCATAATGTGGAAAAACATTTTTCACGTTTTTTTTTTTTTTTTTTTTTTTTCTTTCAACTGAAACTTATTTTTCTTTTATAACTTCCCGAGTTTCCATGTAGCAGAAAAATAACATTTCATTTCTCGGTATCAACATCGCTTGAGCAAAACATAATTATTTTTAAATAATTTTTACATAAACTCTTTGTTCTTATTAATTTGCTCAAGCATAATAACGGTTAGTCGGAACAACAATTTTAAAATGGTTTTGACACAATTTGCGAAAGGAAATGACCTATCAAAACATATTTAAACATATCTACTTTAATTTTGTAAATATTTTTAAATGATTTTATTTTGACACAACCATCCTTTCGCCAAAACACGGTTGTGTAAGTACGCACGGACATAGAACAATTTTCTCCATATTTTCATTCTCACATCGTAGAGAAAATTAGTTCAGAATGTAATTCTTTTATTTATTTCATTTATTTGCGTCCGTGCCGCTCCGATGAGCCATCAACCGTGTTCGGGCGAAGAATGGTTAATTCACCCCCAAAAGTCATGGTGGGGGTGCTAGCCCTTAAATAGCGCGGCACTTTTGGCACCATCACGAGTGTTCAATCAGTTGCAGACCGGTGTTAAATCAGTTCCGAATCAGTTGTCAAAAGTGTCGTTTTTGTTTAAACCGTAAGTTGTGAAGTCCTTTCGTGCCGCGTTATTTAAATTTTTCGTATATTGTTCTTCGTAAGTTTTATTTTGTTATTTCACTTATTTTTCTCTTTTATTCTTTTTTTTTGTAAAATTTACTTGTTCGTATTTTCTTTGTTATTTTTTTTTGTAAATAAATTTCATTGTCTTATTAAAAAAAAGGCTTTATTTATATTCTTTCAATTCCATTTAATTTCAAATTAAATTTTACACAAGTAAATAAAATAAGTGAAATTACAATTCCGTGTGTGTGATCCCGTACTGACGTCCGCGCCTACAAGATTCGAGAAAACCAAATCTACGTACTAAAAGGTAAACCGAAACATTTCTTTCTTTATTAAGTTCTTTTTCTTGTGACCGTGTGAACCATCGAGCTAACTGGGTAATCGCGGGAACCGATTTAGATTACTTGGCCAGCGAATTATTTTGTTCTAAATCGGGGTTTTCGACTCAAAAGTCCAAAGCCTCAAAACCCCCCGTTGATAATTGGCGCCCAACGTGGGGCCAGCCGCCCCCGATCACCATATTACCATCAACAGGACAGATCGCCTCAAAAAGCTTCAAACACAGGTGAGCAATCCAATAATGAAACATACATAAATGTTACAGAACCACCTAATCGAAATAAGCGGTACACGAGGAAGCCAAACCGACCCCACGAGCCACCATTTTGCCTGAAATGTAATAAGGGCTATCACTGGCACAAAGAATGTCCTCAGCGGTCGGGAAACGCAAAAGAGCGGCAGGATCACAACTAAATAACCTCTGTTCACCTGCCGCCTCCGTATATCGTCAACGCAACGCCCGAAGGAAGAGAGACAAGGCCATTGAGAAAAGTCATCCCGGTACGACTTCTACGATGCCCGCCCACCCCGGCGCCTCCACAACGATGACAGCTCATCCCGACGCCTCCACGATGACAGCTCATCCCGGCGCCTCCACGATGACAGCTCATCCCGGCGCCTCCACGATGACAGCTCATCCCGGCGCCTCCACAACGATGACTGCTCATCCCGGCATATCCGCTAAGAAGCCCATCTATCCCGACGCCTCCACGATGACAGCTCATCCCGGCGCCTCCACGATGACAGCTCATCCCGGCGCCTCCACACCGATGACGGCTCATCCCGGCACCTCCACTGAGGCGCCTGCTCATCCCGGCGCATCCGCAAAAATGTCCGCCCACCCCGGCGCCTCCACATCGATGACAGCTCATCTCGGCACCTCCACAGAGGCGCCTGCCCATCCTGGCGAATCCACAATGATGACCACTCATCCCGGCTTCTCCGCAAGGAAGCCCATCTATCCCGACGCCTCCACGATGACAGCTCATTCCGGCGCCTCCACATCGATGTCTACAGCGAGCCAAGAACATTCCAGAGCCATTCCACCGAGGAAAGTTGATCGCCCCAGCACCGACGCAGGACACAACAAGCATCATCGCAGTGGTCTACCTCCGTTCGACAACGTGAACGCCTGTTCAGCTAGAGATGATAGCAGAACGCAAGACGTATCCCAGCCCCTCCACCAGGATAGCTGCGAAAACCAGCCCTCGCGACAACAGGAATTTCCTAGCGCCCACCTGGATGAAGAGGAAAAGAACCGGCCGCTGTGTGTTGTTTCGATACACACCTCGCAACTCGTGCTCCTGCCACTCAAGATGCGCGAAAATACATTAACATGTCTCTTGGACCTCGGGGCGAATCAAAACTACGTTCGACCAGGAATTTCCGAGTACGTCCGACCACTGCGCGGAAAAACAAACTTAGCTGGGGAGAACATGACCGCAGAAGTGACGGGAATAACAACATTGGAATTCCAACTCGGCACCCAGCATTTTTCCGAAGACTTTTTAATAATGCCCGGACTTCGCTACGAAGCAATCCTCGGGATTGGATTTTTCATACGGCATGACGCGGTAATCGACTGCAGCAAACGCTGTATTCATCTCGGCACCGGGTTACGCCAAACAATCCGGTGGACCGAACTGCTCAAGCACGAAGATGACAAATCTCCTCCGCGACTGGACCATGATTTCACCGAAGACAACGCCGAAACATTCGACGAACTAGTCGAAAGATTTGCGAGATCTTTTCGACCGAAGGATTTATTCACTCATCACCCACGCACTACTGAGCATAAAATCCAACTTACAACCACGAAACCCATACGTATCCGACCGTACCGCGCTAACCCAGCACGTAAACAAGAGATCGATAAACAAGTGGAAGACCTTCTAGCCCAGGGGATAATCGAGCCTAGCACAAGCCCTTAGGCATCTCCGATCGTTTTGGTTAAGAAGAAGGATGGAAGCAGCCGTTTCTGTGTCGATTATAGGAAGGTCAATGAAGTTACTATTTCGGAACCGACCCCAATGCCTATAATTCAAGAAGCGCCGAGGGACCTTGGAGATGCTAAAATATTTTCGACACTTGACCTCAAGAGTGGATATTGGCAAATCCCCATGGAGGAAAAATCCAAACTGTACACCGCCTTTTCCACCCCAGACGGTGGACATTATCAGTTCAAAGTGATGCCGTTTGGACTGAAAAACGCCCCTGCTACGTTTCAGAGATTAATGTCACAGGAAGTGCTTGCGGGGATGATGCACGACTTCGTCATGGTGTATTTGGATGACATAATCGTCTATTCAAATACACCTGAAGATCACCTCAGGCACCTGGCATTAGTTTTTGAGCGTCTAGACCAATTCGATCTCCGCCTAGGCGTTGAAAAATGCTCTTTTGGAAAAAAGGCATTAGAGTATTTAGGGCATATGGTTGACGCCGATCGAACCCGTCCGTTGAAAAAGCACCTGGATCAGATAACCAATCACACAGTTCCGAAAACACGCCGTCAATTGCGAAAATTTATGGGAATCTGCAACTGGGTTAGGCAGTATATTCAAGGATTTGCCGACATCGCCGCTCCACTTAACGAATTAACTGCCACAATACGCCCATTCAAGTGGACACCTGCTGCTACCGCCGCCATGGAGACGTTACGCCTGCGAGTTCAACAGCCACTACAACTCCATCGACCCCTGCCGGAACTACCTTATACAGTGCAAACGGACGCTTCGCAGTTAGGAATTTCGGCAGTGTTATTTCAAACGACCGCAACAGGGGAGAAGAGGATAATTTCATTTGATTCGGCAAAATTGAATGAAACACAGAAGAGATACCATATCAACGAACAGGAGTGCTTAGCTCTTGTGTGGGCTCTTCAACGATATCGCCCTCTTCTAGAAGGCCGGCATTTCCACGTAGTTACGGATAGCACGGCGTTGACGTGGTTATCGAAATTCAAAGACCAAAAGTCAAAACTCACAAAATGGGCTCTCCAATTACAGAGTTTTGACTTTGAGATTAGCCACTGTGCGGGGAAATCCAATCAACTGCCAGATATGCTAAGTCGCGACCCGGAAAATCAATTAGTTGGAGAATTGCCCGACTTAGAAGACATTTTGCCACCGCAATTAAATACGATAGGCGTCCCTCTTCTCCACTCCATTATGGAAGCGCAAAAACTCGATGAAAACGCGCAGATGATGTTACAACTACTTGCTGATCCGAATCACACCAAATGGATTGAATATAACCGGATATGGGAGGAAATAGACGGATATATTTATCGCCGACCAGAGGATGATCGTGACAGAACTGTCTACGTCCCCGTATCAGCAATTCCCAGAGTTCTACACGCAATGCATGATGAGGCCGTTCACCCAGGACGTGATGAAACTTTGCGTAGCATTCGTAGTCGATATTACTGGTCTACGTTACCTACGGATGTTAGAAATTACGTGAAGAAGTGCCTCATCTGCATTGCTACGAAGCGTGGTAAGAACCAGAAGAAAGCGCCCATGAAAGCACGCATTCCCTTCGCTCCATTCGACACGCTAGCTGTGGATTTAATGGGCCCATACCCAGCAACGAGCATGAAGAAGAGGTTTATTCTCGTGGTAACCGATCTTTTTACTAAATGGGTTGAAGCATTCCCGATTGGCCAAGCTCGTTCCAACAATATTCTGAAACTGTTGGAAGAGCAAATATTTCACAGATTCGGTTACCCGAGGGTAATAATCAGCGATAACGGACCGCAGTTCGCCGCTAAACGGTGGCGCGATCAACTACGTGATTGGGGAGTGGATGCGTATTATACTCCGGTGTACCACCCGCAAGCGAATCCGACAGAGCGCAGAAATCAAGAATTGAAGAAGTGTCTCCGGATTCGAATGCTAGGACAACCCGGAAACCAGTGGGCTCGTCATCTTCCGCCTATCCTATTTGAGCTTCGATCTCGTTCGAACGCCGCCACAGGGTTAACACCAGCACGCGCTCTTCTAGGATATGACCTACCTCGTCAAGCGGAACGCCGAATTCCAGCAACCTTACCAGGAAGAGAGCGAGCAGAAAGACTGGAGGACATTCAACAAAACCAGCGGCAGTACATCCGCCGTTACGACCGTCCAAACGAGCCTGCTAAGTTTACAAGAGGACAGCAGGTTGTTATCCGGAACCATCCGATTAGTGACGCGCACAATTCGGCAGGGTTCGCGCCCAAATGGACAGGACCTTATGCGGTACGTGAACGTGTTACGGATGTCGTGTATCTGATCGATCGAGATGGCCACGACGTTAGAGTGCATGCGGATGATATACGGCCTGCAGAGCAACGAGATATCCCTACGCCGGATTTTCCCGATGCAGACGACGCCGCTGACGACCCACCTCCAGGCCCTCCCGGTCCATTGTGATCACAGCGCCTAGTTCTCCGCGAAAAGACGCTACACCGAAAACTAGAGACACTATACCCTAGGACGCTTAAGTGTGCAAGTAATTTAGTGTAAGTTAGTGTAATTTTCTGTAAATAATTTATTCGACCTCGTGAGTTCGCGAAACTGTTGGTACATCCGGTACAGCAGATATACAACGCGCGAGAAAGTGTTAGACTGACAATGGGCAGTCTCTTAATCCCATTGTGGCGCCCAAAACTGCAAAACGCTGCTATATACAGACTGATGCCAACACAACATACCGATGCAGCCAACGAAGAAGATAAGAAGAAACCATTTGGCATTCGTTTCACAATATTTTTATGTTCATTTTCTCGTTCTTCTTATATGTTTTTCTTCTTTCTGTTGTTTTTTTCATACTTGTGCTTTCCATACATCTCATATACACGAATTTTGATCATTTGACGGGGCCGAATTGTTACCGGCGCTTGTTCGCAAGCGACGCTAACTTCCGCTCAGTGAATAATTAAATTCATAACAACAGCCTCATTTAAATTTTGTATTCACTTCACTTTTTTATTTCTCAAATGATCAAAGTCGTGTCAAATCAATTCGTTAAGCATAAGTCCATTCTATAACTTTTTTTTCTAGCTACATGGAACCTCAAGTTTAATTTTAATTTTTTTTTTACATTCGCATTTTCCACATTTAGGCAGCTCGAAGAAATTTTGTACAAACTGTACTTTGGCGACAAAGCAGGTAATTTCTCTCAGCTAGACAGCGTACCTTTTGTGTACAAGAATACACAAACCGCACCATCCCACTTACCTGAGTTGGGGATGCGTACGTATTAACAAGGGTTGATACAACATCTGTTGTGACGTCAGCGGACCAACCCGTAAATTCGCCGAATCGAAAAGCTATACAATGCGATGGAAAAACCCTAGCGTTTTTCGCGATTTATAGCTCAACCACGCATCGTACAAATCAACGATGAGAACCACGAGATAGCTGAGAGAAATACCTTTTGAATAGTTACAAATTCAATAACAGAATTCATGCGCCAAACACGTAAAACTTCGAGTTGCCATAATGTGGAAAAACATTTTTCACGTTTTTTTTTTTTTTTTTTTTTTTTTCTTTCAACTGAAACTTATTTTTCTTTTATAACTTCCCGAGTTTCCATGTAGCAGAAAAATAACATTTCATTTCTCGGTATCAACATCGCTTGAGCAAAACATAATTATTTTTAAATAATTTTTACATAAACTCTTTGTTCTTATTAATTTGCTCAAGCATAATAACGGTTAGTCGGAACAACAATTTTAAAATGGTTTTGACACAATTTGCGAAAGGAAATGACCTATCAAAACATATTTAAACATATCTACTTTAATTTTGTAAATATTTTTAAATGATTTTATTTTGACACAACCATCCTTTCGCCAAAACACGGTTGTGTAAGTACGCACGGACATAGAACAATTTTCTCCATATTTTCATTCTCACATCGTAGAGAAAATTAGTTCAGAATGTAATTCTTTTATTTATTTCATTTATTTGCGTCCGTGCCGCTCCGATGAGCCATCAACCGTGTTCGGGCGAAGAATGGTTAATTCACCCCCAAAAGTCATGGTGGGGGTGCTAGCCCTTAAATAGCGCGGCACTTTTGGCACCATCACGAGTGTTCAATCAGTTGCAGACCGGTGTTAAATCAGTTCCGAATCAGTTGTCAAAAGTGTCGTTTTTGTTTAAACCGTAAGTTGTGAAGTCCTTTCGTGCCGCGTTATTTAAATTTTTCGTATATTGTTCTTCGTAAGTTTTATTTTGTTATTTCACTTATTTTTCTCTTTTATTCTTTTTTTTTTGTAAAATTTACTTGTTCGTATTTTCTTTGTTATTTTTTTTTGTAAATAAATTTCATTGTCTTATTAAAAAAAAGGCTTTATTTATATTCTTTCAATTCCATTTAATTTCAAATTAAATTTTACACAAGTAAATAAAATAAGTGAAATTACAATTCCGTGTGTGTGATCCCGTACTGACGCCATGACGTCCGCGCCTACAAGATTCGAGAAAACCAAATCTACGTACTAAAAGGTAAACCGAAACATTTCTTTCTTTATTAAGTTCTTTTTCTTGTGACCGTGTGAACCATCGAGCTAACCGGGTAATCGCGGGAACCGATTTAGATTACTTGGCCAGCGAATTATTTTGTTCTAAATCGGGGTTTTCGACTCAAAAGTCCAAAGCCTCAAAACCCCCCGTTGATAACACGATTTAATTTCCTTCCTTCACTTATTTATTTTTATTGTTAGATGTACATTTCGAGTACCATGTACTCATTTTCAATAACTGAACTCAGTTATTGAAAATGAGTACATGGTACTCGAAATGTACATCTAACAATAAAAATAAATAAGTGAAGGAAGGAAATTAAATCGTGTTTTATTAGCTGAACTCAGTTATTGAAAATGAGTACATGGTACTTGAAATGTACATCTAACAATAAAAATAAATAAGTGAAGGAAGGAAATTAAATCGTGTTTTATTAGTGATTTATTACTTCACATAACTCAAAACAAATAGTGAATACATAATAGTACACATTGTGCTTGCGCCGAAAAACGGATTAGATATTTTAGTTTCAAATCAAATTACGGTAGTTACAAACTATTTAAATATTAGTTTATGTGTCTTATTGAAAATTATTACTAGGAATACGTAATAGATTATCCTTGCTTTATAATTAGTATGTACTTATAATTATGCGTATCGCAGTAATTAATTTGGAGCGATACTAGCGGTAGATTGGGTTGCTAATTAAGTAGGGATTAATGAAGGCTAGCGGAATTCGTGCATCTGAGAACGATTTAACCATCAAAAGTTGCGTGCGAGCAATTCCAATCAATTACACAACCGTCGCTCACACCTGAAACTTTCCTTTAACCACATTCACGACACTACTAAAACCACAATCGATGACCGGAAATCGATCTGATCTTCCAAAAGCAAAAGTGAACTATATCTGTTTCTATCATATCTTATTATTATTAGTATTTTTTTATTAGATATAGTTACAGAGACATTTTCTAGAGTTGTTGTTATTTTGAATTTTTTAATCATTTCTTTACATGTCGGTCTAAAATTTAATTGCAGAGTGCATGCTGATATGTTATTATTAAATATTTTAGTATTAATTAAATTAAATAAACTTAAAAAACTTCAAAATAATTAAAATATCAATTCATAGCTTGCTGCACAATGATTTTATATAGTTATAATTCTATTATCATTTTGTCAAAATATAGTTATGAAAAAATCAGTTTTTCCTTTCAAAAAATAATCGTTCTTAATATTAATGTAAATGTAATGTAATTTATTCTTGTTATTACCAATTGTTTTACCCACTCCAACATAATATAATACAATAATAAAGATATTTAAATACGGTAAAATGTATAAAACGATACACCAGAATTTACAAACAATATTTAAAAACAAGTAAAATTAACATGTAATTAAAATAGAACCTATATATATATATATATATATATATATACATATATACAGAGAGCTTTATGTAACATCGAACATTTTCAATAGGCATTTTCGTATATTCTAATTATCCAACCAAAACATCCAATACCTTTAATTTTTAGGTGATGTGTAAATTGGGTTGCCTATATGACCATTACAAATTGAAGCCAATCAATCGCAATTAATGCCTTAACTTGTAAATGCAGGGAGTTTTTCTTTTAAGTATACATGTCCCAATTACAGCGTATATGCGGTTCAATTCGAAACTTAAAATGAGTGTGTTCCACTCCCAGACTAAGCATGAAGTAAAATTTCGAGTTTAGAAAAGCCTGAAAATTTGGTTTGGTCGCGTAGCGCGAAGCGCGGAGCGGCCAAACCAAATTTTCAGGCTTTTCTAAACTCGAAATTTTACTTCATGCGCCACGCGTAATAAACACTGACATATTACGAAGTTTAAAACACACTGCTAAACTTTACATTGAATCAGTGTTTTGTACCGGTGGCGCATGAAGTAAAATTTCGAGTTTAGAAAAGCCTGAAAATTTGGTTTGGCCGCTCGGCGCTTCGCGCTACGCGACCAAACCAAATTTTCAGGCTTTTCTAAACTCGAAATTTTACTTCATGCTTAGCCTGGGAGTGGAAAACACTCGCTTAGAGCTTCAAATTGAATTCTTTGAATGAACCGAGCATCGGAAAATGTACAACGTATGCATACTTAAATGAATAATTCTCGTTATGAAAATGTTCGGTGTTACATAAAACTCTCTGTATAAATATATATATATATATATATATATATATATAGATAACGTCACACCTAATTAAAATTAAAATTCATGTATATAAACATGTACAGTAATAAATATAAAATACAAACATGAGAGGAGTATAAACTCTAAGAAATGATTACTACATTATAAAATCTAAAAATCCATTCGAAATACATTCAGTAATACTGTAAAATGCTTTTTGTAATAAAAATGATTTTACTGTGTTCCTAAAATCATTAGAGGATAGAGATTTTACAGCTTGTGGCAAAGCGTTAAATAGTTTTGGCCCATAATAGTTATCTCCATTTCTACGTTTTACAAGTCTTATTCGCGCAGGACATATTAAGTGGCTTCCTCTAGTATCGTAGCCGTGGATCTAATCATGCGTCACATGTGATTCAACGTTTTTACGAACATACAACAACGCTACAAAAATAAATAGGCTAGGTAATGTTAAAACTTAAAATTTTATAAATTGATCTCGACATTCATCTCTATATCCGATTCCTGCCACTATTCGAATATCTCTACGCTGTAATTTGAAAATCTTAGCAGCCATACTGGAGTGTCCCCATACCAAAATATCATAATGTACATGTGACTGGAAAAGTCCATGGCATGCAGAAATTAGTGCTTATTCTGGAAGGGACTTTTTAAGATGTCTTAAGAGGTAAGTAGTTCTGCTCAGTTTTCCACTAAGCTGTTTCTCATGTTCCCTCCAGCTCAGTTTGGTACCAAGGGTAATTCCAAGAAACTTGCAGAGACCACCCTCTTCGTTTCGTTGTTTTAAAGAGAAACAAATTATGCTTACAACTGCCCTAGAAATGTTTTAATTAATAACATTAATATGTATTTTAAATTAATTGATGTTTTTAGTGTCAATTTACAACGCTTCAAAAGAATTTGTAAAAATGTGCTTAAAAGTAGTGCTTAGGGTATGTATGAATCTTTATATATAAATATATATTTTTGCTTTTAGTTTTAGTAGATATTCATATTGTAATGTATGTTTTTTTGTTTTGCTATTATTTCATTTTGTTCAAAAATCTGTTTAACATTGTTATTTGTATTTGTTATTAAGATGTAATGTTATAATAAATAAATAAATTTAAATTTAAATCTAAAATCAATTGATCAGCAATCATACTTTTATATATTATTTTCTAACCTAAATAAAACATAAACATAGGAATGATAAACGATACGGCCTTTTACGACCGTTTAATATTAGATGTTTTGATATGTGCGTGTTGTGTGTTTTATGTGTGATCCGAGTTGGCCGAGGCGCGGGGGCGTATTTCCTGAGCTCGCACATCTACATTTTTACTGGCCGTAAAAGTAAACTCTTGAGTAATATGGCTTTTGCACTTACTTTTACGGTATGGCGCCGTAAGGAATTAATTTTCTAACACTTTCGCGCACGTCCGATTTCCCTGGGAATCGTAAAAATTACAATATCGCGAGCGCAGGTGGAAATTTACAAGGGATTTTTCGCAAAATAAAAATTTACCCACTCGAACTTATTTTTACTGTTTACGACCATATAAATAATCAAATTTAATATTTTTCACTAAACATTCCCAGGCTCATAGACGTTTTAAACAGTTAATATTAAAAGATTGGCAATTATTTATAAAATTGTATTGTGGAGGCTTCTACTTCGTTATACATGTTAATATATCAATAAAACACGTTTTAACTTTATTTATATAACAAATATAATTGTGTTATACAACCAAAGTTAAAACGTTTTTTTATTGATGAATTATTTATAAATTTCATGATTCTTTTTTTAATTAAATAAGGGTAATTTGGTGATTTTTATTATGATTTTTTTGTCAATATTCATGCATTAGACGGGCAATACGTCTAATGCATGAATGTCGACAAAAAAAATCATAACAAATACGACTAAATTATCCTTATTTAAATAAAAAAAAATCATGAAATTTATAAATAATTTCTAATCTTTTGATATTTAATGTTTAAAACGTCTATGAGCTTGAGAATGTATTTAATGTTTTCTTTTAATCCTAATTTAGATAGCAAATATATTCAGCTTTTAAACTGAGGCCCCTAATACTGTAGGCTCCGGGAAATTTGTTACCCCCAATGATAGACCCTGCCCATGCATACAGGTGACGATATGTTAAGAAGCATCCGTATGGTGTTAGAATGTAGAAGGCACCGTGATAAAATAGGGAATTTCACCATTAGAATTCCAGGAACGTACGATTCAGAATATGCACCAGCGTCCTTTGAAGTTGCGGGAGGTACACGTCCAGGAATTCTGGAACGGGGCTACCTATTATATAGTTGACCGTATTCCGTCCTCCCCGTGGGGACCGGAATGGGGCGCCTTTTCCGCCCGCCCATTAAAATAATAATAAATCGTGTCCGGGGACGTTTTTAATTAAATTAGATATTTGACGGGCGTTTGGAATTGGGAAATTAGATCGGGCGGATTGATTCGGGCGTTCGGGGGGGCCTCGAAACGGGCAATCAGTCGTCAGTTCGGTCGGTGGGATATTTATTAAAACGCGACAGCTCCCGTCCCTGATAATGAATACAAATGGGATGGATTCGATTCGGACATAAACTAATTTGTATTTTATATAGTTATGGTGCACTGTGTGCTGGGGGGGTGCTCTTGCTATTTTTTCCTGATTACGTTTGCGGTGACGGGAGGTGTCGAATTGGCCGGGCTCGGTGGTGTGTGGCCGGAGGGCCCGGGGGCGTTCGCCGCCGTCACTCTGCTGCTATGGGGGCTGTTCAATTTCCGCCACCACAACGAACAATTTATATTCGCCCCCAACACATTGCATGCATAACAAAGTACACTCAGCCTCGGCCACTCGGTCCACACTACTTGCTACACTCTACACACTTTATCCTACTATACGAGTTTGTGCTGAATCATGCAGAAAATATAGAACGTTCTTATTTATTTTTACCGAGTCCCTAACTAAACATATACCGAGTTCTCCACTCTCAATCCACGTAGATTCATTTCTTCAAGAAATCAAGTTTAGCTATTATTTAAGCAATAATTAGTAGTGATGGGAATAATTGATATACTAATTAGTAATTAGTCGATTATTGAAATATATCGATTATTATGCGGAAATTAGTATATACTAATTTAAACGATTATTTGATCGGGTAAATTAGTAATTACTAATTTAAGCGATTATTTGATCGGGTAAAATAGTAATACGAATTTAAGCGATTACTTGATCAAGTAAAGTGGTATATACTAATTTAAGCGATTATTTGATCGAGTAAAATAGTATATACTAATTTAAAGGATTATTTGATCGGGTAAATTAGTAGATTCTAATTTAAGCGATTATTTGATCGAGTAAAATAGTGTATAATATACTTAGTATATTAAAATAATTGATTGTTATCTCGGTAGACTGGACTATTAATTAAAATAAAAAAAATGTATCGCTTATTATCTCGGTAGACAGGACTACCAGCTATTATACAGTAATATTAATAATTACTGATTTGATGGTTGTTTTGTATTCCATTAAATAAATCATTAAATAATAATAATTATAGAAAAATTCTAATCTTCACTACTAAGAAACATCACCCCCCCGGAAAAAAAACGCTCATAAAACGACGGGCTTAAAAACAAACTATAAAAATCACTCCCTCAAAAACTACAACTTAAAAGACTACCCCTTGTAAAAACTTTTATTGAAAATCACACCTACGGAAAAAACACGTCTTGAAAAACTTCCCCATGTAAAAAGATCCTAGAATATCAGCCCGAAAAAACATCTCCCGAAAGGAACAATCCCCCTGAATTCTTACGGAAAACCATTCTTTAAATTCATCCCCCAAAAAAACCCTTCCAAAAAATCACTCCTTGAAATAACAACCCCGAGAAAAACAACCCCCAAATAAACCACCTCCCGAAACAATCACCCATAAAAAAACGTTACCTGTAATATCACCCCCAAAAAAAACACCAAAAAATCGATCCCCAAAAATACCCCCTGTAAAAAACAGTTTTGGAAAATCAGTTCCAGGAGAAAAACACCCTGTTCGAATATATGATATTCTGTCGCCCGTTTTTGTTTTACAAGATCACATTATATTGCTTGTTGTTTGTACTACATAATTATTCAATATGTGGAATGTGTGGTTTTAATTTCTTAGAGAGTATGTCGACAGTTGTATCTGCAACGATTCTTTCTAGTTGTATACCGGGTGTTGACTTGGCGGAGGCAACATAGGAAATCGCATGTTAATTTTAAAGTGTTCAAATATTGGCTTCCCTATTTATTTTAGACACAAAATGTGTTATACTTTTTTGTAGAGGGAAAAATTCTAAATTTATTAATGTTCACACCTAACACATAACGTTACTCTAAGTTAAAATAATTAAGAAAAAGTAATGTGATTTTATAAAAATAATGACATACCATGGAATTGATACAACAATTGCGGATATTTCCTGTTTTTTTTTAAGTTTAAGTTAGAGCTGTAAGCAAGTGTTTTCCACTCCCAAACTAAGCATGAAGTAAAATTTCGAGTTTAGAAAAGCCCCGTGAAAATTTGTCGAGGGTCGCGCAGCGACCCGAGAAAATTTTTTTGGGCTTTTCTAAACCCGAAATTTTACTTCATGCGCCACGCGTATAAAACATAGATTTGAAGTAAAGTTTGAATATGCATAAATTTGACAATATTATAGTGTAAAATTTCGAGTTTAGAAAAGCCCAGAAAATTTGTCTCGGGTCGCGCAGCGGGGGCTTTTCTAAACTCGAAATTTTACTTCATGCCTAGCCTGTCAGTGGAAAACACTCGTTTAAAGCTTCAAATTGAACACTTTTAAAAATTAACGAATGTCAGAAAATTTACAGCTAAAATAATTAAGAAAAAGTAATGTGATTTGTTTTTTTTTGTCGAGGTCTGCATAATTCCACTTTATTAGGAAGATTTTTTCTTGTATAGTGTAAATCATTTCGAAAACATTTACTTTAATCAAGTGACTGCGATATCTTTTGCCATTTTGACACCAGCAATTGTTGTTTCAATTCCATGGCATGTCAATATTTTTATAAAATCACATTACTTTTTCTTAATTATTTTAACTTAGAGAAACGTAAAGCGATAAACGTTAACACGAATGAATTAAGAATATTTTCCTCTACAATAAAAGCTAAATACATTTTGTTTCTAAAATAAATAGGGGAGCCAAAATTTAAACACTTTAAAAGTTACATGGGATTTCCTATGTTGCGTCCGCCAAGTCAACACCCGGTATATACACTGTGATTGAAACCAACTTATAGAGTATGTATTGAGGTAGACAATTTTTTCAGGTAGGAACTAAGCCGGTAAATTCAGAGATTGGTCTTCTGAGCCTATTAGTATGTACCTAATTTTTCCTTATTATAATCCGGATTTTAATAATAATACTAATAAATCTGCTTATTTGTTTATATTTATTTGATTTTAATATTAAAAATTGTCCTGTACATCTAAGGTGGATGCAGGGCAATTTTAAAATCAATGTTAAATCGGTAATTTTACATGTTATACAAGGAGTTTTTCTTTTGAGTATACATATCCCAATTAGGTATTGTAGGTTTTTTCAAATATTCATTGTCTTCTTAAAAGAGGTCAATTTGAAGTTTAAACGAGTGGTTTCTACTCCCAGACTAAGCATGAAGTAAAATTTCGAGTTTAGAGAAGCCTAAAAATTTGGTTTGGTCGCGCAGCGCGAAGCGCGTAGCGACCAAACCAAATTTTCAGGCTTTTCTAAACTCGAAATTTTACTTCATGCGCCACGCGTATAAGACACTGATTTCAAGCGAAGTTTACTCGTTCACAATATTTCAGTGCTTTCACTGTTTAATACGCGTGGCGCATGAAGTAAAATTTCGAGTTTAGAAAAGCCTGAACATTTGGTTTGACCAAACCAAATTTTCAGGCTTCTCTAAACTCAAAATTTTACTTCATGCTTAAACTGGGAGTAGAAAACACTTGTTTTAAGCTTCAAATTGAACTCTATAAAAAAAACGTATGCATATGTATACCTAATAGACATTTCCCTGTGTGTATACTTAAAAGAAATGTTTCCTATATTAACAGATTTGCCAAATCTACTGAATGGGCATTCGATTCAACTAACATTTTTGTTTGAGGCTGTCATCCACCAAGATGAGGCAAAATTAATCAAGAGAATAGGTTATAATATAAACATCTGATATTCAATTGTGACAGCGAGGGTTGTCATCTTTTACTTGAAGGGACATCCATGGGCGGGAGTGATTCCCCTAACCTTTGCGAATTTTCGAGATACGATTTTGGGGTAAATGAAATAAAGCACTGTACTATTTTTATGATCACGGTGCCACTGCGGCCACGTCACTCGGGTCTCAACTAAACGGTTTTCAGAAATGCAAATAAACTTTGTTTAAGAGACATTCTATTTATTTGCATGTCTTTATTTGATCATAAAATATGTATGACAATAAATTAATCTAGCTATCAAAATAGCTATTAACTTACCACTTACCACTTACCACTTACCATTACTTACCATTACTTACCATTACTTACCATTACTTACCATTACTTACCATTACTTACCATTACTTACCATTACTTACCATTACTTACCATTACTTACCATTACTTACCATTACTTACCATTACTTACCATTACTTACCATTACTTACCATTACTTACCATTACTTACCATAACTTACCATTACTTACCATTACTTAATATTACTTACCATTACTTACCATTACTTACCATTACTTAAAAGGATGCACAAAGTTACTAGAACATTCAAATTACAACCTTATAAGAATGAACCCAACAGCTCCAGTCCTCTATGGGTTACCTAAATTACATAAGGAGGGTACCCCCATGAGACCAATTATGTCATATATATATATATATATATATATATATATATATATATATATATATGCACTAGCTTACAAATTGTGTAAATTTTTAAATACACGTTTTCCCACATTTGTAAATTTTGAATCACAGTATGCTATAAACAACTCAGTAACGGCCGTCTTCTAAAGCCACCACAATTCGTGCCGCAACAACAGGATTTATGCTTATTGCAAAACACTAACAATGACTACAATATACAAACAATTTGCAACAGATGGATGTCATCACAGAAACAAAAACTATGCTTGTTTGTTTCAACAAAAGCATATGAAAGTAAACTTGTTCACTTTCATTAACTCGTACAAAAACTAAAACCATTACATATTCCGAAAAACGCGAAGTTAGTGTCTTTCGATGTAAAAAGTTTACTTACCTCAGTACCAACGTCGGAATTAAAATCAATTATAATAAATCTAATCAATAAGTCAGATAACAACAATGACGAAAAATCAGAAATGATGAAATTGATCAACATCTGCCTAGAACAAAATTACTTTGAGTTCAATGACACCATATATACGTAAACTGATGGCCTACCTATGGGGTCACAATCAATGTTCAGCAATCCTGATTTTAAAAGTAAAAGTAACATTTTATTCAGGATTAAGTATGTGGATGATATTTTTTGCATTTGGACAGGCACAAACCGACAATTAAATTCTTCTGAACAATATTTAAATTCAATAAATCGGAAAATTCAATTTACATGAGAAACAGGAGTCAACAATAGTTTAAACTTTTTAGATCTAACAATAGAAAAAACTGAGA
Organism: Philonthus cognatus; assembly: GCA_932526585.2. NCBI lineage: Eukaryota > Metazoa > Arthropoda > Insecta > Coleoptera > Staphylinidae > Philonthus > Philonthus cognatus. Next base: position 45,742,292 of record OW052247.1, on the reverse strand, counting down.
CTAACCAATTAAAATTCAAAATATATAGAAAAGATACATTTACTGATACAATAATCCCCAATTCTTCAAATCACACAAACCAAATTAAGTTTAGTACATTTAATTCATACATAAATCAGCTATTAATCATCCCATTAAGTAATCAACATTTTTCCATCGAATTAGCAACCATAAAAACAATAGCTCGCAACAAAGGGTATAATTCTGAAACCATTGATAACATCTTAAAAAAGAAAAAGAAAAAACAAATAATATAACACTTCTATATCGAAGGAATTAATGACATAAAATGGGCCAAACCTAATCATGTTTAGGATTTGTCAAATAAAATAATAAACAATATAAAGGGTAATGAATTTCGCATCATATGTACTAACCAGACAAATTTAGGAAAACTACTAATAAATAATAAATCCCCCATAGACAAATTTAAAAAGTGTGGAGTGTACGAGTTAAAGTGCAGTGAATGTGATGCATTATACATAGGCCAAACGGGAAGAACTTTTCAGACAAGACTAGCAGAGCATAAAAAATCAATCATAAATTACAAACACTGTACATGGATTTCAAAACATTGTATAAATAACAACCATTTTATAAATGTAAATAATTTTAAAATTTTGTATTCAGGTAATAAGGGACGTAATTTAAACCTCATAGAAGGCCTAGAAATAAATAGGGCAATAAAAGACGGAAAACACCTCGTCAACGACAACGAGGAGATTTGGAATTCCTGAATCTTAAAATCCCTTATTACCTGACAATATATAAGCTTGTCGGTTTCTTTTGTAATTCACTCATGATAATGCTGTAAAACGCGAAACTAGTCGAGTAAATAGTAAAAAGAAAATTGTGAAACAAACCAAGTGTAATTTAATTCAAACCTTCATCAATTAGAGTACAGCACCAAAAATTGCAACATTTTTTAGATGTTAGGATTAAACGATTAAATATTGTAGAAAATATTCACTGGAGAAAAGATAAAGTATAATAAATTTCAAATTTTACGACCAATTCCATCATTATAAATTTCTTTCTTTAAAATAATCACACCCCTCCGTGAAATTCGTTAAATTTCTGGGGAAATATAATAAAAACGCTTTAGGGGCCGATAATGGAATTGGAATGGAAGCAGGCATTATGTTATAATAAAAATTGATTTAATGATTTATCGTTTTTTTTTCTACCTCGGAAAAATCCGTCGTTGTAATGTATTATTGCAGCCTTTTCTCCACACAATTGCATTATTGAATTCGCTTTATCACTATTATCCTGATTGTCCTTTGCGGGAACGCCGGGATGTGTGTGCGAGAGCGTGTGTGCCAACGGGGCGAGTTTTATAAAATGATTTCGCGTTTCGGGCCCGCTCCACGCGCGCCCCCGGGGGACGGACATAAATTACAATACTCGTTCCGTGGAGCCAAGTTGCTAATTCTCCGACGCTATTTGAATAAAAATGCAAAACGAAGTACAACAAATAAAAGAATGTCGGCGATAACAATGTACCGTTTTCCGAGTTTAGTACACCCAGTGGGCTATAGGTTGAAAGTATCTGGGAATAATTGTAGAAATTAAATGTTATTTTGTTAACATTATTTCATCTATGTAATTGCGATTTCACTGCTAAATTTAGTTATTAAAATAGAGGATTATTTAAATCAATATAATACATTCTATCTTCGTCTTTAGTTCTAGAATTGTTTTATGTGGATAAAAATGCTGATATTGGATTTTGGGTAAAGTTCAATTTAAAACTTTAAACAAGTGTTTTCCACTATCAGACTAAGCATGAAGTAAAATTTCGAGTTTAGAAAAGCCCCGTGAAAATTTGTCGAGGGTCGCGCAGCGACCCGAGACAAATTTTCTGGGCTATTCTAAACTCGAAATTTTACTTCATGCGCCACTCGTATGAATCACTATAATATTGTTAAATTTATGTATATTCGAACTTCACTTAAAATCTGTGTTTTATACGCGTGGCGCATGAAGTAAAATTTCGAGTTTAGAAAAGCCCAGAAAATTTGTCTCGGGTCGCTGCGCGACCCGAGACAAATTTTCACGGGGCTTTTCTAAACTCGAAATTTTACTTCATGCTTAGTCTGGGAGTGGAAACCACTCGTTCAAAGCTTCAAATTAAACTCTTTCAAAAATCAACGAATGTCACAAAATTAACAGCTAAAATAAGTAAGAAAAAATAATATGATTTTTTAAAAATAATGACATACCATACATATTTGTCAATTTTAATACTATTGAGAATGAACACATAGTGTTCGAAATGTACATTTAGTGAATAAAACTAATTTGTGAAGAAAGAGATTACTACAATAATTATTAGAAAACACTTCACATAACTAAAAGAAGAATATTAACATACCATGGAATTGATACAATTGCGAATATTTCCTGTTTCTTTTTTTAAAGTACAATTTAAAACTTTAAACAAGTGTTTTCCACTCCCAGACTAAGCATGAAGTAAAATTTCGAGTTTAGAAAAGCCCCGTGAAAATTTGTCGAGGGTCGCGCAGCGACCCGAGACAAATTTTCTGGGCTTTTCTAAACTCGAAATTTTACTTCATGCGCCACGCGTATAAATCACTATAATATTCTCAAATTTATGTATATTCGAACTTCACCTAAAATCTGCGTTTTATATGCGTGGCGCATGAAGTAAAATTTCGAGTTTAGAAAAGCCCAGAAAATTTGTCTCGGGTCGCTGCGCGACCCTCGACAAATTTTCACGGGGCTTTTCTAAACTCGAAATTTTACTTCATGCTTAGCCTGGGAGTGGAAAACACTCGTTCAACGCTTCAAATTGAACTCTTTTAAAAATCAACAAATGTCAGAAAATTAAAAGCTAAAATAATTAAAAAAAATAATGTGATTTTATAAAAATTATGACATACCATGGAATTGATACAATTGCGGATATTCCCTGATTTTTTTTAAAGTTCAATTTAAAACTTTAAACAAGTGTTTTCCACTCCCAGACTAAGCATGAAGTAAAATTTCAAGTTTAGAAAAGCCCCGTGAAAATTTGTCTCGGGTCGCGCATATAAATCACTATAATATTGTCAAATTTATGTTTATTCGAACTTCAATTAAAACCTGTGTTTTAAGTAAAATTTCGAGTTTAGAAAAGCCCCGTGAAAATTTGTCTCGGGTCGCGCAGCGACCCGAGATAAATTTTCTGGGCTTTTCTAAACTCGAAATTTTACTTCATGCCCCACGCGTATAAATCACTATAATATTGTCAAATTTATGTATATTCGAACTTCACTTAAAATCTGTGTTTTATATGCGTGGCGCATGAAGTAAAATTTCGAGTTTAGAAAAGCCCAGAAAATTTGTCTCGGGTCGCTGCGCGACCCGAGACAAATTTTCACGGGACTGATTTAAAGTGAAGTTTAAAATAAACTAGTTAAGTTTGATCTCACGTTAATAAAAATTACAAATTATTATTTTTTGTAAACAAATCATTCAAAATTCAGGTGCATGACGTTCGATTCGCGTTCGATTTTTTTTAAATTATACTTACATATCCTGAAGCAAACTGCTCAAAAAAACAATAGTTTGTAATATGTATTAACAGGAGATCAAACTTAAGCAGTATATTTTTAAATATACGATTAATCAGTGTTTTATACGGGCATGAACTAAAATTTCGAGTTAAGAAAAGCCTGAATATTTGGATTGAACGTTCAATCCAAGTTCCTAGGCGACTATCCTAGTTTTCAGGTTTTTCCAAACTTTAAATTTTACTGCATGCTTAATCAAGAAGTAGAAACACTCTTTTATAAAATCAATAAATAAACTTTTGATTGTTGACTCATCTAACACTTGGTGAAACATCTTTACACTTTTTATATAAGGTTGATAGAATAATACACTTGGTTTTTGTTTCACAAATTCAATATTTTATTTCCACGACTAGTTTCGGTCAGACGACCATTATCAATGTGGTTTACAAGGATTACTATGTAATAACCATTATCAATGTGGTTTACAAGGATTACTATGTTATCCTTGTAAACCACATTGATAATGGTCGTCTGACCGAAACTAGTCGTGGAAATAAAATATTGAATTTGTGAAACAAAAACCAAGTGTATTATTCTATCAACCTTATATAAAAATCAATAAATGCCTAAAAATGTAAGACGTGTATGTATGAATACCTACTTAAAAAAAAAATCTTAGTCTAGCGTTTGAATCAAAATAGTAAAGTAAGAATTATGAATTTCATAAAATTAATTATGTATTAAACAAAATCAAGCTGCATTCACCTATCCTTTACTCAGAAATGATTAATATGTCATGGATTTCATTTAAATCCCTTTCATAGCAATAAGGGTGCAAGACAGGAAAACGTAACAGGAAGGGATCCGGCTGATTTATGAAAGGGATATATAATAGATCCCATATTTGCTTACACCGATAAATTCCTTAGCAAATTTCAAAGTGCGAAATTTAAATAAGTCTGATGCCCCCCAGGAGCCCTTGTTCGCTTAAAAAACCAATCCCAACGTAATTCCCTCTCCCTCCCCTCTATCTTTCTTTTTTTTTATTCGGGGACATTATTTCCAGTTAAAATTGTGGTGGGTGGGAAAGGTGCCCCACTGCGGTTACAAAGTTAAACATAATATATTTTTGCCATAAAACACCGAATGAAATTAGACGTATAAATTCGGAGCCACGGTGAAATACCACCTGCACATTCTTATGTTTCATTGCGGCTTTCGTTTTCTTTTTTTTCCTGCTTTGCAGAGGTTGGTTTATATCAGGGTGTAATTGGGCTTTTATTTCTGTTAGGTGGGTAGAGGAGGTAGGAGGAGGGAAAGAACGTAATAGCGAGAATGTCCATCTTGTGTTTACTTCTAGAGAAAGCTGCTTTAATGTTTTTTTTTTTGTGGCTGAGTGAATTCTTTATAATCTTGTTGAAGTAAATCAACGTTATACAGGGCGTGTTTGTTTTAAGTCTACATATCCCAATTATATGCTGGTAATCTTCAGATAGTCGTTGCTTTTTTAAAAAGAGTTCAGTTTGAAGCTTTAAACGAGTGTTTTCCACTCCCAGACTAAGCATGAAGTAAAATTTCGAGTTTAGAAAAGCCCCGTGAAAATTTGTCGAGGGTCGCGTAGCGACCCGAGGCAAATTTTCTGGGCTTTTCTAAACTCGAAATTTTACTTCATGCGCCACGCGTATAAAACAAAGATATCAAGTGAAGTTCAAATATACATAAATTTCACAATATTTCAGTGTTTATAGCGCCTGTTTGAATTTGCCCTTAATTTTAACCCATTAGAAAACAAGGCCAAATAGGCCCTATCTTTCCTTGAGTACACTCTAATGTGAAATGATGTATAGTTTATTTTCTGTAAATATACATGACTTCTCTACTATTTTGTTTATTAGTTTTAATGAAGTCAAACTCTAAAACTGGATTTCTTAAAGTTTGTATCAGTCAATTGCACCCCTTTGCTTCTAGTGATTAATTTCTATTAATATACAGGTATTTTTTGTTTTTAAATTGAATATGGCTTGAACAAGTTTCTCATCTTTTAAGTGGTGAAACATATTTAAATATGATTTAATAAAAAAACACTTGGTTAAATTTCAATAATATTTTGGTTTTTTATTCCAACGTGTTTCGACTTTAAGTCATTCTCAAGGAGTACAGGAAATTACATTTTTACAAACATTACATACAAGAGAGGTTAATTTAAATTTTATGGTTAGGCAATAAGGGCTGTCATGATGGGTGAGCTCCACAGATCTTCGATGTCATTAACTATTGGTTTTCCCTGTTTCATTGCTTTCTGGATTTCCAGTCCTTCGGGATAGTTGAGATGACGTCCTTTATTGCCTGTGTATAAAATCTTTAGCGTTTGGTTATTAAAGAAGTGATTATTGTCAATGCAGTGTTTAGCTAACCCAGTACAATATTTTTTATTTAGGTTTGAAGCTTTGTGTTCTTCCAATCGTTTTTTGAAATTCCTCCCGGTTTGGCCAATGTATATTGAGTCACAATCGTCGCACTGGATTTCATACACTCCACACTTTTTAAATTTTTCAGTTTTTTGTGTGCTATTCACTAGGAGTTTGCTTAAATTTATTGGGTTAGTCATGATTATGTTAAATTCTTGCCCTTTAATACATTTTTTAACTTTTGGAGAAAAGTCGCTAACAAAATCTAACTTACACCAACTTGGGTTTTCTTTCTTGTCTCAAAAACTAGTTGGAATAAAAAACCAAAATATTAGTGAAATTTAACCAAGTGTTTTCTTTATTAAGTCATTAAATATGTCTGTTGATTGTATCTTAAACTTTGATTATTTTTACATAAATTACTATTTTTAAAGCTTAAATAGAACATTTGATATTTTGTAAGAATCTGCAAACTTAATCTTACTGAAATAACCACTTTGATTTTAGTTTAAATAAAACATTTATTACTTTCAAACACTTTATTGTACTCGCGACAATTGTTCCGCCACACTGTGGCTTCTTCAGGCGAAGAAAAATTGTCGTGAAACGATTGTCGCGAGTACAATAAAGTGTTTGAAAGTAATAAGTTGTTACTGTGTGGGTACTTCGGCTTTAAAATAGTTATTAAAAATAGCAACTATTTCACCACCAAGTAACTACCGACTAGCAAGCTCAATTCTTAATTAAGAAAATTCGACTGAAGCACTGATTCTATTTTATATTAAAAAAAATACGATTTGAAATAATAATGGCTCTCAACTTTAACAAATATATTAAAAACACGAATAATAAATTAACAAACAAATAACAAGACAAGAATAAAAAAAATAACAACTTACACAGAATTACAGACGACTTACACTTTTGGATGCTGGATACAGAGTGAATTCTGTGGTCCAGTGGTAGCTCTTTTATATCGAAAGAACAAACCCTCTACCCCTGTGACTCTCAGGTACCCACCATTTCTCGCCACAGAAAAATAATGAGAATAAATATTTAATATAAAAATATTGAAATATAAAGTAGATCAACATGTGTGAGATGAAATTATGCATCCGTACATATGTCACACATGTTGATCGGAGGCTAAAATGGTGGTTTCATTAGTTTTAATTTAATAACTCCGAAAGCATAAATCGAACGAGAATGTGACTAGGTCAAAAAATAGTAACTTGCAATGCGCAACTTTTGCTCTAGTTCCTATACATATGGGATACACTACACCTTGCCTTAATCTTAATTAATAACAATTAATCCTCCTGACAGCTCGTCTTCTATAGCGTACAAAATTGTAATAACCCCCTCGTGTTTAGTGTCATTGGAATGGTCTTCCTCTCAACTATCCGATGACGTATGTGGTGTTCGCGTACGTGTGCCCCTTTCGCGACGATTCGCGAACATCGTAGGGGGCTTTGTGTTTGCCGCTTTTATTACGTTCTGACGTCATGCCCGATTCTCTTGTTCCCCGCACGTACATTTCGCTGGCACGGTCGGCTCGGCTTCAGGTAGCTGCGACCCTTCGCAGATGTGGCGAACTCGGGGATAACCGGGAAATCCGTATATATTTTGGACAACCCTGAAACTGGAAATAGCGGATGCCGTAGAGTTCTACCATGGGTGGCCGAGAGGAGTTTTGAGCTGAGTTGAGCTGTCTGATGTTCGAGGGCGCTATTTGACGAGATTCCTCCTAGATAGGCAACCTATCTAACTTAAATAATATCAATGTATGGCGCGAACTTTACTCATTTGGAAAATAATGAATACATATACAAAACAGCAGTTGACGGAACTTGTTAAAAAGTGCCGGTAACAAAGTGTTATATTTAAACTAAAATCAAAGTGAAAATGAACCTTCAACTATTAACTGCCTCAACAATTAAGTTATTGAAATAACGAACCAATTTTTCAATTGACGTTCTAAGTTTTTGTAGAATTCTCTGTGAGACGAAAATTAAGCAATTCCATTCGTTGCGCATTTTTGAAAGAACTTATCATTAAAAATCCTATGTTTCTTGTATTTATTTTGAACTATATTTCGGAGAAGAATACTATTCTAAAATATTTATGCAAGTAGACCTAACACATGAACCTATTATATTAATGGTATAATAACAATAACAAATAATATAAATTATGTAAATTTTCATCGTTTCAACTTCATAAAATCCGACCATTGTCCTGGGGTTTATTCAATCTTTTGAGACCTAAAGCACTTTTTCTCATTTGTATTGTCCACACTTGCTCGCGTATGTAGGGGTGGGTGTGTTTACTTTAAGGGCGGCTTTAAGGCTATTCATCCGTATGGCGTATTTATGACGACAGGTTAATCCGTTCTAACGTTATGAAGAGAATATACACGCAAATACAGAGAGAGCAGAAAAGGGAGGGTGAAACGGGAGCGGCTGCATTTTCATGAAATTAGAGCCTCATTCCCGTGATTTATTCCATTAGAGCTTCGTGTTACTCGCCTCGGCCGCACAACTAATGGAGTTACCTTTTACTTTTGCCAGATTGTTTTGTCCACTATTCAATTACATATTGAATTGTTTTGCATTACCAACATAAAAATTAATTTAATTAAATAACAAAATTAATTTCCTTATTAATAGACTTTACATATTTAGGATCATGCTAAGCAATATTTAACATATATATTAAAAAGGGAACATCTTGCCTGAAATGTACATCTAGAATTTAAATAAAATAGTGAAGATAGAGGAATATATCTACAGGGAGCCGCAAAACTACCGATATGGTTTGAATGTTTATTAACTTTTTAAATTTATTTATATTTTTTATTTTTATTTCAGAATTTTGTGAAGAAAACTTGGGGAATTTGAAATGGAGCAGTACACAACAAAACAGCGATCAAAAATTGTTGTATTTTATTTTGAAAATCAACGATCAATTGTTTTGACGCAGCGTGCTTATCGTCGTTTTTCTAATGTGCGTACTGGACCTTCAGCATCAACAATAAATCGCCTGGTTGCAAATTTTCGACATGGTACAGTAAGACACCTTGCATTTATCGGAAGACCACGTACGGTCCACACAGAAGAAAATATCCAACGTGTTGTGGATAGTGTGCAGGACAGTCCAGAAACATCAACAAGAAGACGTTCGGCACAACTGGGGCTATCGCGGAGGTCCGTTCAGAGGATTTTGGCCACATTGCACATGTTCCCGTATAAGGTTCAGCTTGTGCAAGAATTGAAGCCGATAGACTACCAATAACAGCTTGATTATGCCGTTTCATTCCGACAAAAAGCAGAAGAAAATCGCGAATTCATTAACAATTTGATAATGAGCGATGATGCCCATTTCCAATTGAATGGTTTCGTAAACAAGCAAAATTGCAGGATATGGGCTACGGAGAATCCAAGAACAGTTCATCAGCGACAATTACACATACTTAAGTGTAGTGTTTGGTGCGGTGTATTGTCTGAAAGGATCATTGGTCCATGTTTTTTGAAAATGCACATTGCGCCTCAGTTACGGTTAATAGTGCTGGATATCGAACGATGCTGGACAATTTTTGAGACCAGCTGTAGAAAACTATCCACAGTTGTGGTTCCAACAAGATGGAGCCACAGCCCACACTGCAAGGGCTCTGTTGCGGGACCTCTTTGGCGAACGCATTATTTTGCGCAGAAGCTATTTCAATTGGCCCCCACGTTCACCGGATTTAACAGCTCCATACTGTTTTTATTGGGGTTATTTAAAAGAAAGGGTATACGTAAATAAGCCAGCGACCATACCAAAGCTAAAACAAAACACTCGCAATAAAATTCAAGCTATAACACCGGACATTTTAGGAAAAGTTATGGAAAATGAAAGAGCACGAATGTGCGAAGCCGAAAATGGCCACCACTTGCGGGATATATTTTTTCATACTCGAGCCAACAATAATCCCCATTAATATACTGTACAATAAAAAAATAATAATAATTATTAACCATTAAATAAAAAAGTTATTAAACATTCAAACCATATCGTTAGTTTTGCGCCACCCTGTACTATTTATCTATAATTAACACTGCACGTAACTCCAACAAAAATATTCACGCATAATGGAATTTTAATATTACAAAAACAAAACAAAAATATTGTGAATTTATGTATATTTGAACCTCATTTGAAATCAATGTTATATACGCGTGGCGCATGAAGTAAAATTTCGAGTTTAGAAAAGCCCAGAAAATTTGTCTCCGGTCGCTGCGCGACCCTCGACAAATTTTCACGGGGCTTTTCTAAACTCGAAATTTTACTTCATGCTTAGTCTAGGAGTGGAGAACACTCGTTCAAAGTTTCAAATGAAGCTCTATTGAAAACGGTTGTCGGAAAATTTACAACTTCTGCATATGTTTACCTAATAGAAAATTTTCACGTTGTTTTTTTTAGAAGAGTTCAATTTAAAGCTATAAACTAGTGTTTTCCACTCCCAGACTAAGCATGAAGTAAAATTTCGAGTTTAGAAAAGCCCCGTGAAAATTTGTCGAGGGTCGCGCAGCGACCCGAGACAAATTTTCTGGGCTTTTCTAAACTTGAAATTTTACTTCATGCGCCACACGTATAAAACACTGATTTCAAGTAAAGTTCAAATATACATAAATTCACAATATTTTAGTTTTGTTTTTGTAGTATTAAAATGTTATTATGCATGGACGCAAGACAAATTTTCAGGCTTATCTAAACTCGAAATTTTACTTCATGCTTAATCAAGGAGTAGAAACAATCGTTTGAAGATTCAAATTAAACGTCCTTCAAAAACAATAAGTGTCTAAAATTTGACAGCGTATGCATCGAGATATGTATACTTTAAAGAAACATTCCCAGTATTTTAGCATTAACAAAATTCTCCTTACTTACATTACACGAAAGTATACATTACGCTAATATAGTTATGCATATATACATTTATAGCCTATCATGTAACGTGTACTTGCTCAAATAACTGCACGTAACGTAAAATAAAGACGCCGCCCCCGGAATAACGAATAGAGGAAAATGGGAATAAGGAATACACACGGAGGAGACACACACATAACGAGACAGGCTCGAATTTACTTGACGTCTCAGACAGTTCAATTTTAAAATAACACCCATTTTGCGCGCGATATTTATCTATAGATGACACGATATAACGGATATAGATAGATAGGACGTATAACGTGAGACTTTTATTTATAAACCACACCACGCTCGCATACTTGCCATAAAAGGGAATAAATTACATAAATATGCACGAAATAAGCCATGAAAATAATCTTTTTACACTTAAAATATTAACCAGTAAAATCAAATCTTCGATATTTTATAAACTGTATGAATTTTTAATAAAGCTTTGCAAACATTTGCTCTAACCAACTCTGGATTTCTTTATAACACGTGTATAATGTTCTGTAAATTATTTTACAGGGCGTAGGTAAAATAGTAAAGTAAATCTAGTAACCGCATCATACCACACTGTCATCTTGACGCGTATGATTGACATTACCTACACAAGCACGTAATAGCTTTGACAAGTATATTACATGCTGACAGCTGAATTGCTGATTGATTACTGCACAACCAAATGTCATTTCTTTGATGTATATTGATCAAGTAGTAATTTAGTTTTCATCAATGTCATGTTACTGTCAAAAATTATTGAATAAATAAGTTGTTCTTTCACCCTCATTGTTTATTTTGTTAGGGCGTAGGTAAAGTATCGTACATTTCTCGAGTGGTATGGCAATTACATACTCGCGGAATACTGCACTCGCCGCTGCGCGGCTCGTGCGCAACATATCCGCTCATATACAAAGAGTTTTATGTAACACCGAACATTTTCATAACGAGAATTTTTCTTTGAGGTAAATTCTTAAATTCTTTTAATAAACTAAGCATTGAAAAATATGCAACGTATGCATATGGACATACGTTGCATATTTTTCAATGCTTGGTTTATTAAAAGAATTTAATTTGAAGCTTTAAGCGAGTGTTTTCCACTCCCAGGCTAAGCATAAAGTAAAATTTCGAGTTTAAAAAAGTGTGAAAATTTGGTTTGGTCGCGTAGCGCGGAGCGGCCAAACCAAATTTTCAGGCTTTTCTAAACTCTAAATTTTACTTCATGCGCCACCGGTACAAAACACTGGCATATTACGAAGTTTGAAACACACCCCTAAACTTTACATTGAATCAGTGTTTTGTACCTGTGGCGCATGAAGTAAAATTTCGAGTTTAGAAAAGCCTGAAAATTTGGTTTGGCCGCTCCGCGCTTCGCGCTACGCGACCAAACCAAATTTTCAGGCTTTTCTAAACTCGAAATTTTACTTCATGCTTAGTCTGGGAGTGGAAAACACTCGCTTAAAGCTTCAAATTGGATTCTTTTAATAAACCGAGTATCAGAAAATGTGCAACGTATGCATATGGATACTTTAAAGAAAAATGCTCGTTATGAAAATATTCGGTGTTATATAAAACTCTCTGTATAATATGCTGCATACCACTCTCGTGACGTAATATATTATTACCTACGCCCTATCTAGCAACCGCATCATACCACACTGTCATCTTGACGTGTATGATTAACATCACCTACACATGCACGTAACAGTTTGACAAGTATATTACATGCTGACAGCTAAACAGCTGATTGATTACCGCACAACCAAATGGCATTTCTTTGATGTATATTGATTAAGTAGTCAGTTAGTTTTCATCAATGTCATGTTACTATCAAAAAATTATTGAATAAATAAGTTGGTATTTCATGCTTATTGTTTATTTTGTTAGGGCGTAGGTAAAGTATCGTACGTTACTCGAGTGGTATGGCAATTACATACTAGCGGAATATAGCACTCGCCGCTACGCGGCTCGTGTATGTAATATCCTGCATACCACTCTAGTGACGTAATATATTATTATAAACGAAATTATTGATTAGTTTTAAAATAATAACTTTAAGATTTCAATTCTGTATATTTATGTAAAGACAGATAGAGTAAAATCCAATTATAAACGTGCAACGTTTTTCGAGGGCCATTAATTTGCCCGTAGTGGAATAAACCGGTGAATTTCTGTAATTCCGTGTTGTCGATTATGAATATTTATGTGAGCAATATAAATCTGGTGGGCCGTAAAAGTATTTATCGACTGCGCGAATGAAAAATGGAACGCTGATAGGGATTCTAGCTTACGGCTCTGAACAACACTAACAGCAGATATTAAAAAGCCATAATTTACATAAAAAGGAATCGATTCTCATCATAGAAAACCGTTCTATATTTAAATTTTCGCAACCTAAATTTTCTCTTAAAATATTTTACTCTATATTATTTTTTTACCATAATTAAATCATAAACTAAAATTGTACTTAGTGTTTTAAGTCATAAATTGAATAGAGATTAGCTTTTTACCATAATTAAATCATAAATTAGAATTGTACAGTGTTTTAAGTCATAAGTTAGATAAAGAGTGTAAACTTTGTACATAATTGTATCATTAAAAGAAGTGCAATTCTACTTTATTATTTTCTTGAGAAACACCTGTATAAGTTGTATCAGAAAACTTACGAGTAGAAGTGGCACCTTATTCGAAACTTGTAATAATTATTGCAGGTTTTCAATATTTAAATATACTCAGCTGTAATATAACAAGTGGTATGATTATCATCGATAATATTCATATATGAAGGGCGAGTTGAATGTGCTGCTCCAGTTTCATAAATGAATATGATCAATTATTAATCATACCACGAGTTATATTCGATGAGAGAATATAACGAATTTCACTATGTCTTGGAAACCTCACCCCATCGCCCGGTTGACATTTTTAATTATCGACTGTCGGATTTGACCAATAATTTTCGTAGCAACGACCAAAACAAGGTGATTTCTATTACCGCTGTGATAACATAGATCTATGGAATAAGCAATTCTGATTGGAAGAAATGTAGTCATGTGACGCTTGAGTTATATTATCAGCCGTAATATAACAAGTGGTAAGATTATTATCGATGATATTTTGGAGTTGAAACCGAGCTGCAGAGTGCGCAGCACGAGTTGAATGTGCTGCTTCGGTTTCAACGACAAATTATTATCGATAATTAATCATATCACGAGTTATATTTAGTGAGAGAATATAACGAATAAAATAATGTCCCTTAACATTATCGACAGCTGAGATATTGTTGTTTCCCTATTGATTAAAAATTTTTTAACCGCACAAAAGTTCGTAAACTGCCGCCACTGTGATTCTTTATTCATGACGGTGTTTTTTGGCGTCGCACTTTTTACTTTTCTATTAATATCACTGCACGAAACTTTACCAATTTTGTTGTTTCGAATGACAGGACAACTTATTACCCACCGCTTCTATTGTTTTTTATCATCGCGGTGATAGACATGTACTTACGGCTTTCCTTGCATCTCATTGGTTGAAAATTCGTTCTAGTAGGCTATGAATTGTATTCTCAGCCATAATACAACGAGTGGTAAGATTATTACCGATGATATTTTGAAGTTGAAACCGAGTTGAATGTGCTGCTTCGGTTTTAACGACTAAATATCATCTGGTATTAATCGTACCACGAGTTATATTTAGTGCGAGAATATAACGAATAAAATGTTATAATCTTACTTATCTGAAACTTCCTAGCGGCACAAAACTCAAAAAATTGTCGCCAATGCGACTCTCTATTTCGCACTGTGTTTTTCGGTATCGTATTTTTCACTAATTCACTTATATTGCTGCTAGAAGCCGTACCAAAACGATTTCCAACTTCCATTTTAATATTTGGAATTCTGACGTCTAATCACTTTGACGTTTAAAAAACAATTTATGACCACAACAAACTTATCATTGCGATGATTTTTTATCATCGTTGCGATACACATACTGCTACGTATGTACTTGCATCTGATTGGCTGAAAATACATTCTAGTAGGCTATGAGTTGTATTCTCAGCCATAATACAACGAGTGGTAAGATTATTACCGATGATATTTTGAAGTTGAAACCGAGCTGCAGATTCAACGAGTCCGTAGGACGAGTTGAATGTGCTGCTTCGGTTTTAACGACTAAATATCATCTGGTATTAATCGTACCACGAGTTATATTTAGTGAGAGAATATAACGAATAAAATGTTATAATCTTACTTATCTGAAACTTCCTAGTTGCACAAAACTCAGAAAATTGTCGCCAATGCGACTCTCTATTTCGCACTGTGTTTTTCGGTATCGTATTTTTCACTACTTCACTTATATTGCTGCTAGAAGCCGTACCAAAACGATATCCAACGTCCATTTTAATATTTGGAATTCTGACGTCTAACCACTTTGTCGTTTAAAAAACAATTTATGACCACAACAAACTTATCATTGCGATGATTTTTTATCATCGCTGCGATACACATACTGCTACGTATGTACTTGCATCTGATTGGCTTAAAATACATTCTAGTAGGCTATGAGTTGTATTCTCTCTCTTATATTAAAATACAGGGAATTTTTTGTTTTATACATACCTCAATGTATACTTTGTGAATTTTCTGCAATTCGTTGTTTTCGAAAACTATTCATAATAGAATATAATTGATTTCTCTCGAATTCATTAATTATTCTAGTAAAATAAATTATAATAGATTATAGATTAATAATAGATTATAAACCGGTTTACCGATTTATTAGTAAATCGTAAAAAATGCCCTTAAAATTGACCGGCATTTTATCGATTATTACCGGATTTCGGTAAATTAAATTTGGTTTCAAACATTTTCTTTGTTTTGCTCTGCGCCCAAACCAAATTTGTAGGCCTTCCTAAACTAGAAATGTTACTTCATGCATAATCAACGAGTGGAAACACTCGTTAGAAACTTCAAATTAAACATTTTCGAAAACAACGAATTGCAGAAAATTCACAAAGTATACATTGAGGTATGTATAAAACAAAAAATTTAGGAAAAATATAGATTGAATATTTCTTTATTAAATTTTAATTTTGTATGTGAAGAAACGCGAATTTGGCACATTTCGCAATTTTACAGTTGATATTTCCGCGGGTTTTGCGCCGCCCCCTCTCTTGAAATTTATAAGGATTACCGTTCGGATGAGAAAAGGTTGCGAGCCGGGCCCGAAATCCCTTTGTGTGCATAACTTTCTGCCCGGGTAAAAAATATTAAAATTACACCGGTTTTCTTATGCTAATCTAGTTACGCGCGCCCGCGTTTCCGAAATTTCCGTTTCGAGGATTACGCTTTCGAACGGATTACTGCGCGCAATCAAATCCACCCCCGAAAAAAAAATATATATGTGTGTAACGGGGAGAAACAGGATATACTTTATTGTTGTGTATGTATATCATCTACACAGGTTTCATATTGATATACACATTCAGATATTTTTACTTTTAGGTGATTTTCAAACAAATATAATGCTTTTTAAAGACAGTCAAAATCGTTAATACTGCACCAGCTATAATGTGCAATCATTATCGGATATCTATTTATTTATTTATTTGTCAAATCAACGGAAGCCATTTACAAAATACATAAATATAAACATGAATTACAATAGTAAAGGTAGAAAACTTAAAACTAACTTATATCTAATAACTAAGACTTAAAAAATGTCACCTAACGATGTAACTCGTATTTTGTCCTAATTTTCTTTTTAATTCACTTCAACGTATCAACTTTAGTTTATTTTATTTGCAAACACTTTTTGTCTCGTTGAGAATTTTCCAAGTATTTTATTTAATTTTATTTTATTTTATTTGTCAAATCAACGGTAGCAGTAGATATAAACAGCCGATTCTGGCTCCACCAAATACAGATCGGTAACATAGAGTTCATTTGGTTTGTCCCCCAGCTGTTTAGGTTTATAAAAACACAAAAATATAAACATTGATTTACTTAGTTAAGGTATTAAACTTAAAATGAGCTCAAATCTCATTGAGGGTAAAATAGGTAAGAAGAGAGTTTAAATTGCCATTGAAGAAATCAATGTCAATTTTATTACAGTTTGCGCATAATCTACTTAAACCGCAGTGAGTGCAATAGTTTGTTCTGCGTATTTGAACAAAAAATGTTGTAGTATTCCGCAGTGGACGGTTTGGAACATGAATATTAATTAAATTCAACAGTTCTGGGCAGTACGTCAAACCATTAATTAGTTTGAATACAAAAATTATGTCCGTATTATACCGACGTTGCTCGAGCGTTTGCAAACTAATATTTAATAATATTTCAGTGTATGACATACCGGGATATAACTTAAATGCAATGAACCTTATAAATTTTGCTGTACGCGTTCTATTTGATGTTTTTCAAATTGTGAACTGGGTGACCATATCAATGAACAGTACTTAAGGTGGGGTCGAACTAGGAAAACGTAAAGTTTGACATAAGTATTTATGTTATTGAAATCTCTGCATTGCGTTTTTACAAACCCCAACATCTGAGATTTTATTATATCAATGTGGTTGCTAAAATTAAATGAGCTATTAAAGGTTATACCAAGATCTCTTTTCATGTGTGTATGATTCAATTGCGTGTTCGACATGAAATACTTTCTCTGCGTTTTAATTTTCTTTTTGGAATAAGAAAGAACAATGCATTTGGAAACATTTAATTTTAAGCAATTTAAAATACACCAACTACTGAGGGAATTCAAATCATGTTATAAATTATTATATGAACATGTATCCTTAATAAGAGTATACAACTTGAGATCGTCTGCAAAAAGAAGACAATTAGAATGCTGAAAAAACCGACAATATCGTTAATAAATATATTAAAAAGTAAAAAGGTCCTATGTGTGATCCCTCTGGGACACCGGAGGTCACAGATATAGGACGAGATAATCAGTCATCCATGCGCACTAATTGTGATCTATCTGTTAAATATAAATAGATCCACTCAAGCATAGTGCCATGAATACCAGACCTAGCAAGTTTTTGACCAGGATACCATGATCCACACTATCAAATGCTTTGAAAAAATCCGTCTAGATCAGTGATGGGGAAACTACGGCCCGCGGAAAGGTTTAATCCGGCCCGTTTAAGAGTGCCGTCGTGAGAATGTTTGAACGCATTCTTACTTCGTAATGTGACGACCCGCATAAAAACTACCTACCTACGATTAATCATTATTCTTTGGCCCGCTACGATTGTCTGGTTATTACAAATGGCCCGTCTTAAAAAATGTTTCCCCACCACTGGTCTAGATGCTATCTACTTCGTATCCTTCCTCTAAAGATCTAGTGACAGCCTCACCAAAGATAAGTAGGTTTGATGTGGTAGAGTATCCTGTTCGAAAACCGTGCTGTTTATTGGTTAAGATAGAGTCTAAGTCATTGCAAAGGTATTCTGTAACTATATTTTCAAATATTTTAGGAATGGATGACAATAACGATATTGGACGGTAGTTCTCTGCTACGTTTCTACTGACTTTCTTAAAAAGTGGCGAAATAAGTGAATTTTTCTAAATGTTTGGGAAAATACCAATATTTAGAGATTTATTGAAAAGTAACCACAATGGCCTAGCAAGTAAAAATGCGCATTTGGCTAGAAATATAGGTGGTAATCCGTCCCAACCCACCTTACCACTCGATGTAAAATTGGTTAGTTCTTGAAGAACACGGGATATGGATATATCTTTAATTCTGTGAAGTGAGATATGGTTATAGCTAAGATTACTAGAAGTAGTGTTACGCATTAATGTTATGGTGTTATAGACAGATCCGAAAAAATCAGCAAAGAGATTGACAATATCCTGAATATCATTATACGTGACCCCATCCTTGATTAAACGCTCTAAAACTACAGATGATGATCTGTTTGAGTTGACATAGCTCCAAAAACGTTTAGGACTATTATTTATAGAATATTCTACGAAATCATGGTAATTTTTAAAACAAGCCTCTGTAAGTTATTTGCATTCAATTCGAGCAATATGAAAAAGATTATATTCAATCTTGCACTGTGATTGCTTGTACTTTTTATATAGTTTCTTTTTAACTAAAACTAATTCAATTAGATCACGACTAAACCATTTTGGAAATTAAAATTGGTTTTACGATCGTACTCGAACAACAGGAACACAATAGCTTCAAACATGACTTTGTAAAAAATATCTAAGTCGATATTCACATTATCATTTATGAAAAGTGTGTCCCAACGTATATTAATAAAAATATTATTTAGATTGCCAAAATTACTGTTTTTAAAGTCGTATTTGAAGCTAGTATAAAATCTAGTATTGCTTACAACTAAAGATAAATTTAGGCTTAGAACTAAGACAGGATGGTGAGTGTCACAAGTGACGAGAAGTAAATCAGCTATAGAAACATTACTATGTTCAGCTAAATCTGATTGAATGAATATAAGATCAAGTGTAACACCGTTGTGATTTAAAATGTTATTTATTTGCATTACATTCTCATAACCATATCTAATGGCAATTTGGTTCGCTGCCTGACAAGATAAATTAGCATAGACATGATTATGAATATAACAAACATTGTCATTGTCGGATATAACAAACAAACTAGTCGGTCTGTAGAATATCGTATACAAAAAAACATTGATGTTGCTTACAACGAACACATCGGTTAGAACGAACACATTTCTGTGAGTGACTGTTTGAATTATCAGTTACAGCGTACAATTCATCGCGTCTTTAGTTTTATGAAATGCTTAATTGATTATGTATTTATTTGTTTGCAGGGTCAGCGGTAAACTAACATCTTAAAAATCACCAGATTTTATATAGGGATTTTGGTTTTAAGGGAGGGGCAGAAAAAGCTATCCGATTTCAAATCCCTTTTTCTCAGAAGAGGGAACAGGTAGGGTAGCGGGGTAAAAACCGTTAGAAAGCCGGTTTTATGCCATTTGTCAATAGTCAACATGCCTTGGTCTGGTGAACATCGTGCTATTGTTATTGAGCGGTTTATCGAAAACGGCAGTTCGATAATTACTACACAACGTGCTTTTCGAATTCATTTCGGACTCGGGCGTCATGATCCTGTTCCACATCACGCTACGATTAAAGTGTGGGTGTCAAATTTTCGACAGACGGGTTCAGCATTGAAAAAGAAGTCGCCTGGACGACCCAGGACAGCAACAGGACCTGAAAACGTGGCCAATGTGAGAGCCGCGATTGAACGTTCCCCGCGTTGTTCGGCACGAAAACATTCGCTCGCTTTGGCGATTTCCAACCGCAGTATTCGGCGAATTTTGCACCGCGACCTCAAAATGCATCCCTACAAAATGGTTGTTGCACAGGAATTAATTGAAAGGGATTTCGAAACCCGTATGAACCTGTGTCGCGATCTCCGAGAACTCCCAATAGACGATGTTGTGCTCTTCACGGACGAAGCCAATTTTCACCTTTGTGGCGCCGTAAACAGGCAGAATTTTCGATATTGGAGTGACGAAAATCCTCGGGAAATCCATCAGAAACCCCTCCATAGCCCAAAAGTGACTGTGTGGTGTGCTCTTTCCCGCCTAGGCGTCTGGGGGCCTTACTTTTTTGAAGAAAATTGGCAAACCGTAACGGTCAACAGCGAGCGCTATTGTTTCATGCTGGAAAATTTTCTTCAACCCAAAATGGAAGAAAATGGCGTGGAAAATGTGTGGTTTCAACAGAATGGTGCAACCGCCCACACATCGCGACGATCAATGGACATTCTCAGGGAAATGTTTCCCGGACGCCTCATTTCTCTGAGAGGTGATATTGGCTGGACGCCGCGCTCACCGGATCTCACTCCATGTGACTTCTTCCTTTGGGGTTACCTCAAATCGAAGGTATTCCAGCATCGACCAAGGACCCTTCTCGCTTTGCGAAGGGAAATTGCTCGGGCAATTGAAGAAATTCCTGTGGAAATGACGGTGAAAGTCATGGAAAGCTACCGCGAGCGCCTAAATCAGTGTATCCGCTCCCAAGAACGACATTTGAGTGATATGCCTTTCAAAACTTAAATTTAAAAATTGCATAAAATTTGCGATATGTTAATAAACATTTTTTTGTCAAGTTGAGTGGTTTAAATTTTATGACGTTTTGAAATCGGATAGGTTTTTCTGCCCCACCCTGTATATCTACATATCGCAAGACGCAAAAACATTTGTAAAATTAATCAATGTGAGATTATCTGAAAATGTTTAGGCTTTTCTGAACTCTAAGTTTTTCTTCATGCTTAGTCAGAGATACTACTGCTTAAAGAAAACACCGGCTACAACGTAGAAATATCACGGGTCCCTTGAAGTTTGCTATGAACGATATTGACTGTAAATGTAATTTTTTTAAATAAAATTAGATACCGGGAGTTTTTCTTTTAATTATACGTATTTCAAATTCAGCCTATTTCCTGTAAATCTTTAGATAATCCTTATTTTTTTAAGTTCAATTTAAAGCTTTAAGCAAGTGTTTTCCACTCCCAGACTAATCATGAAGTAAAATTTCGAGTTTAGAAATGCCCCGTGAAAATTTGTCAAGGGTCGCGCAGCGACCCGAGACAAATTTTCGGGGCTTTTCTAAACTCGAAATTTTACTTAATGCGCCACGCGTATAGAACACTAAAATATTGTGAAATTTTTGTACATTTTAACTTTACTTGAAATCTGTGTTTTATACACGTGGCGCATGAAATAAAATTTCGAGTTTAGAAAACCCCCGTGAAAATTTGTCTCGGGTCGCTGCGCGACCCGAGACAAATTTTCACGGGGCTTTTCTAAACTCGAAATTTTACTTTATGCTTAGTCTGGGAGTGGAAAACACTCATTTAAAGCTTCAAATTGATTCACTTAAAACCTGTATTATACGCGTGGCGCATGAAGTAAAATTTCGAGTTTATAAAAGCGCAGAAAATTTGTCTCTGAGCATTTTCAGGCTTTCCTGAACTCGAAGTTTTTCTTCATGCTTAGTCTGAGATACTACTGTTTAAAGAAAATACCGGCTACAACGTACAAATATCGCGGGGCCCTTGAAGTTCGCTATGAACGATTTTGACTGTAAATGTAATTTTCTTTAAAGAAAGTTAGGTACAGGGATTTTTTCTTTTAAGTAGACGTATTTCAAATTTAGCCTATTTTCTGTAAATCTTTAAATAATCCTTGTTTTTTTTTAAGTTAAATTTATAGCTTTAATCGAGTATTTTCCACTCACAGACTAAGCATGAAGTAAAATTTCGAGTTTAGAAAAGCCCCGTGAAAATTTGTCGAGGGTCGCGCAGCGACCCGAGACAAATTTTCGGGGCTTTTCTAAACTCGAAATTTTACTTAATGCGCCACGCGTATAGAACACTAAAATATTGTGAAATTTTTGTACATTTGAACTTTACTTGAAATCTGTGTATTATACACGTGGCGCATGAAATAAAATTTCGAGTTTAGAAAACCCCCGTGAAAATTTGTCTCGGGTCGCTGCGCGACCCTTGACAAATTTTCTCGAAGTTTTTCTTCATGCTTAGTCTGAGATACAACTGCTTAAAGAAAATACCGGCTACAACGTACAAATATCGCGGGGCCCTTGAAGTTCGCTATGAACGATTTTGACTGTAAATGTAATTTTCTTTAAAGAAAGTTAGGTACAGGGATTTTTTCTTTTAAGTATACGTATTTCAAATTTAGCAGCCTATTTTCTGTAAATCTTTAAATAATCCTTGTTTTTTTTTTAAGTTAAATTTATAGCTTTAATCGAGTATTTTCCACTCACAGACTAAGCATGAAGTAAAATTTCGAGTTTAGAAAAGCCCCGTGAAAATTTGTCGAGGGTCGCGCAGCGACCCGAGACAAATTTTCGGGGCTTTTCTAAACTCGAAATTTTACTTAATGCGCCACGCGTATAGAACACTAAAATATTGTGAAATTTTTGTACATTTGAACTTTACTTGAAATCTGTGTATTATACACGTGGCGCATGAAATAAAATTTCGAGTTTAGAAAACCCCCGTGAAAATTTGTCTCGGGTCGCTGCGCGACCCTTGACAAATTTTCTCGAAGTTTTTCTTCATGCTTAGTCTGAGATACAACTGCTTAAAGAAAATACCGGCTACAACGTACAAATATCGCGGGGCCCTTGAAGTTCGCTATGAACGATTTTGACTGTAAATGTAATTTTCTTTAAAGAAAGTTAGGTACAGGGATTTTTTCTTTTAAGTATACGTATTTCAAATTTAGCAGCCTATTTTCTGTAAATCTTTAAATAATCCTTGTTTTTTTTTTAAGTTAAATTTATAGCTTTAATCGAGTATTTTCCACTCACAGACTAAGCATGAAGTAAAATTTCGAGTTTAGAAAAGCCCCGTGAAAATTTGTCGAGGGTCGCGCAGCGACCCGAGACAAATTTTCTGGGCTTTTCTAAACTCGAAATTTTACTTTATGCGCCACGCGTATAAAACACTAAAATATTGTAAAATGTATGTACATTCGAACTTCACTTGAAATCTGTGTTTTATACGGGTGGCGCATGAAGTAAAATTTCGAGTTTAGAAAAGCCCAGAAAATTTGTCTCGGGTCGCTGCGCGACCCTCGACAAATTTTCACGGAGCTTTTCTAAACTCGAAATTTTACTTCATGCTTAGTCTGGGAGTGGAAAACACTCGTTTAAAGCTTTAAATTGAACTCTTTTAAAAAATCAATGAATGTCGGTAAATTTACAGCTTATGCATATGTTTACCTAAAAAAAATCACTGTATAGTGACTAGTTTTTAAAAAATGTAAAGTTCAAATTATGCAAAACGAATCATTTGTTTGTCTATTATCTATACCTTCTTCTGAAATAAAATTTCTTACACTGAAATTTTTATTTCTGAGTTGACTACAAAACAGACATAAAACATATAATAGAATACATTTTGGTTATATATTTTTTCAACTCGGAAACTGGCTATCGACCAGCGGTCTTACAGCCTTTAAATTTCTTATTAAAGTGGATTTTAGAAAAAAATATACTTGTATATTCTACGTGTGTATTTGAGATTATTAAATCTAATTGACTTTCATGTTAAATCCAAGTTAATCATCACACCTGAAAGAAAAAAAAACGCAATCAAGTACCCTAGGGAGGCGATAAATCGGCGGTTGTGCGGCACAAAAGAGGCGGCAGCACGTAGCTCATTGGAGTTATTAAAGGGCTTCCCGGTGGGGCCCTACCAATTCCACGGACATAATACAATCAGCATTAACAACAGGAAACGATACAAGGCGACACGCTAAAAACACATACATGCCCGTAATTATTAAGTCGACGCACAATATGCGTTCCGGAACTTCGCGCCGGAATAAATGTTCTCTTACTGTACGAGGGCGAGAGAGTGGGAGGAGGAAAGAAAGAGAATACACATATGAAATGTTAGTCACGAACTTGCACAAGATTATCATCTCCCCGTCTCCATCTCCCCCTTTGCACTTCTATGTTTTGATGGCTGCAGGTGGGAAAAGTTTACATATACGTGTGTAAAAGCGCCGGCACTTTTCGAAACTTGGGTATTTTTCTACGTGAAGTTTTTCACTGTGGGAATTATTATATACGAATGTACACAGTTGTAAAAGTTAAACAAAATATTTTAAAATATGTCTACCTTTTCAACTGGAAATTGAGACTAATCAATATAAAATTGCAATTTCAAACTAAGACTTCAAACATAGCTGTCAGCTTAAAGACAATCAAATGAGGATTAAATACCATTAAATCGGGAATAATCAATTTCAAATTGAGATTGGACAGATATAATTTTTGATTTATTTATTTATTTCAACTGCTTGCCATTTACATGAAAAGTACAATCTACGAAAAAACATAAATATATTTATATATACACTGAACTTAAAACTAAACAGGTAAAGTTACAATTCTATTAATAATGATAATGAAAAAGACTTATTAAAAAAGTCAAATTTTAAAATATTCGCGTGACGCAAGACACGAACGGAAGCGGAATATTTCGCATAATCCGTGCGCCTGTAGACGATATGGAATGTAATGTCAGACCGAAGGGAGCCCGGTGGAACCCGTATACCAACCAATTCCAACAGATCAGGGCAATCCAAATCCCCATTGAATAGTTTGAATACTAACTTAATGTCAGCTTCTGCACGTCTTTGCTTAAGGCTGCGAAGGCTTAAAGTCGTTAAAAGATCAAATTAGGGCTAATCAGTACTAAATTTATAGGCAATGTACCTTACAAATTTCGTTTGAACTTGCTCAATTTTATTAATGTCGCATTCAGTGTATGGAGACTATACCGTTGGAAAATATTCCAAGTGGGGTCGCACTACAGAATTATACAGTGTTACCAGCATTTTACTACTTGTAAAGTTCTTACTGTTACGCTTTACAAAACCCAGCATCTGATAGGCTTTCGTGACAATGTTTGAGATATGGTGTGCAGATGACCACTTTGAATCCACAGTGACACCTAAATTCCTTATCCCATCAACACGGTTTACTGCTACATCATTGAAAACATAATTTATAATGATCGACCTTGTACTTCTTAAAAAAGTAATGATATTACACGTTTTGATGTTATCGTAACACTAGCTATAAAAGTGATCAAGTTCATTTTGTAGGTTTATTGCATCAAGAGTCGATTCAATACGTATATATATATATATTTACATATCATCAGCGAAAAGTAAACAATTAGCATTCTGAAAACAGCTTGTAGCGTCGTTTATAAATATATTAAAGAACAAGGGACCCAGGTGCAAACCCTGAGGAACACCAGAAGTAACCTTTAAGGGTCTTGATGTTATTTGACCAATTTTAATCACTTGCAACCTATCTGCTAAGTAGGACTCTATCTAACGTAAAAGAATATCAGTAATGCCAACATAATGAAGCTTGTTAAGTAATAGCGTATGATCAACAGAGTCAAACGCCTTGGAGAAGTCGGTATAGATGGAATCAACTTGAAAACCGCGTTCTAAGGCGTCGACAATGTAAGAATCATAGAACAATAAATTAGATTCCGTAGATGCCCCCACTTGAAACCCATGTTGTTTGTGAGAGATTGAAGATTGCAATGAATTAGTCAGGAAATCCGTCATAAATTTTTCAAAAATATTTGGGATTGTTGCAAATATGGATATAGGGCGATAATTTTAAACAAGTTTGTTATCGCCATTCTTATATATTGGAATTATGTTTGTTAATTTCCAGCGAGATGGAAAACAACCACAAGATAGTGACAATTTAAAAAGTAACCATATTGGCCTACTAAGCGCGAATGCATATTCTTTTTAATAGGAAAGCTGGCAGACCATCGGGGCCAGGGCAATAGTTATCTTTAAGAGATTGTAATGCATTGAAGACCTCCGTGATTTTTACATCAGGTGTTCGATTTAAGTGAACAGATGATGGCCAAATCGATGAAGATGTCATTTGTTTATTATGCGGACATGGAGCTCTATACACTGATTCAAACAAATCAGCTAACCTACTTCTGTCATTGACATCCTTATTATCCTTAAGGAAATTAGCCAGCATACTATCCCCACCCCTCTTCGATCCAACATGAGAACAAAATGATAAGATATAATCAGACTTAATATTTAGCAAAAATAACGAAAATATTATTAATTTAACATGTTACATATGTACAGTTCTATTCAATAATAAATGGTGATGTGTCCATCATAGTACTTTCCCCCGTAAATTGCGTATTAAATCACTTTTAAAATATTTGTAGCATTATTATTTTCAAAATGTCTTCAACTTTTTGATAACTACAACTTTTATTTGAAACATTTTTCAATTGGATCAACACATACTGACACAAACCAATGACTAGATAAAAAACACTATTTATTGAATATCTAAAAAATTAAGAGTGCTATGACAAAAAGTAAAGATACAAAAAATCTTTAATATTTTATTACCTACAACTTTTATTTAAAACATTTTTCAATTGTATCAACACACACACTGACACAAATCAATGACTAGATAAAAAACACTATTTATTAAATATCTCAAAAACTAAGAGTGCCATGACAAAAAGTGAGTCCACAAAAAATCTTTAGTTTTTTATTTCCTACAACTTTTATTTGAAACATTTTTTAATTGTATCGACACATACACTGTCACAAACCAATAACTACATAAAACACACAACTTTTGAAATATCTCAAAAACTAAGAGTGCTATGACAAAAAGTAAATGAACAATACATCTTTATTTTGTTATTATCTACAACTTTTATTTGAAAGAATTTTTGTTTGATGAACATTTATTGAAAAAATCTGAAAAAACTGAAAAACGCTAAGAGTAAAGTACCACTTCTGGTTTTCCGATTTTCACGAAAAGCTTTTCAGTTGTTCCGATTGTAACAAAAAGCTTAAGTTTCAAGTTTCATCTCGATATCTTTAGCGGTTTTTGCGGTACAGCGCACACAGACACACAGACAGACAGACAGACATTTTTCAAAAATGGTCTTATTCGACTCAGGGGACCTCAAAACGGATATTTCCGCTAACATTTTTGATTCGAAAATTTTCACGAAAACAATACTTTCCCTTTGTATTACATACGGGGGAAAGTAGAAAAGTGTACAACTACTGAACCCGATTTTAGCAGAATTTCGCTAATGTAATTCTGGCTTCTTTAACTGTATCAGTTTATTTATTAAATTTTAAACCAGTTACCATAGCAACCACGTAAATTATGATCAAGATGTATAATGCAAAACAATAATTGTACGCTTATTACTGAATAAAACTTAACATTGACATATTTAAGATTTTGTTCAGTGTGTTGATCCCTATTTAAGACAATTTTATTTCCATTTCTCGAAAAACTGAATTTAAAATCTGTTAACTTTTACATTTTTTAAATCAATCAGACACATATTATCTTCTGTAGTCTAAACCAGGATTGTTAAAACGTGTTTATTTTTTCATTTCAATTAAAACAAACAGTTTTTTATTACAAAACGTGTTTTTTTCATTGAATCCGCGTTTAAAACATTAACAATTGAAAACATGTTTAAAACTTGCCTAAAACATGTTTAAAATACGTTAAAATCGTTTTTAAAACAGAACATACAAGGCATTATTCTTTTGAGTATACATATCCCGATAATTACAGCGTTTTTGAAATTTGCGGGAATTCGTTGTTTCAAAGTGGTTATTTTGAGACTTTTAACGAGAGTTTTCCACTCCCAGACTAAGCATGAAGTAAAATTTCGAGTTTAGAAAAGCCTAAGAATTTGGATTGGGCGCGTAGCGAAGCGGAGCGGCCAATCCAAATTAGGCTTTTCTAAACTCGAAATTTTACTTCATGCGTCACGCTTAAAAGCACTGATTTACAGTAAAGTTCAAAACACGCATACAACAACGAGTATAGGCAACTTAATATACGTTAGAGTTATTGGATTGCCTACAATCACTGTTTTAAACAATTTGTTCAGCGCAGAATTTGACTCACATTTTATTCACATCTACATATTAAACGGCTAAAGCCGTATATTTTAATCTTTACGATATTTCAGTAATTTATACGTGTGGCGCATGAAGTAAAATTTCGAGTTTAGAAAAGCCTAATTTGGATTGGCCGCTCCGCTTCGCTACGCGGCCAATCCAAATTTTCAGGCTTTTCTAAACTCGAAATTTTACTTCATGCTCAGTCTGGGAGTGGAAAACCCTCGTTTAAGGATCCAAATTCAAATCTTTTAAAAAAACAAGGAATGTCGTAAAATTTACAGTGTATGCATATGTATACCTGAAATAAAAATTCCCTGTATTTAAAAATCACATTTATGCACACACAGTGTGATATTCTACACTAAAAAAGACTGTAATTCCTTACTTCACTTTTTATTTGTATCGTCAGATGTACATTTCGAGACACAAGGTGCTCATTATCAATAAAAAAAAAAAAAAAAAAAAAAAAGACCTTTATTGGCATATAAAAAATAAAGTTAAAAAAAAATAATAATAACAAAATAATAATAAAACAAAAAAATTAAATCATTTCCTTTCTTTTTTCCGCTCTCCGCCAACCCAGTACTGTTACCATCTTTACGCCAGCTCCGTTCTCTCTCATCCATTCCGTTACACTCCTTTTCCCCCCAGCCATTCCACATTCACCCCTTCACACTCCTCTCCCAAATGACTCCATGTATCTCGTCCACTTGCGCACAACACACATTTACCATACCTTTCCCCCATCCAGACCTTCCTTCCTCTCTCCTCCGAACCACATCTAGCTCTTGCCAGGGTTATCTTCGCCTCATTCGACAGGTCACTATTGGATAGGTACCCTGGCACTCTCCCATGCACTTGCCATCTTTCGTACATTGGATTGTATCCACTCCTCCCGATGCACCCTTGCCTCTCCTGCATCTCCACCTCTTTCCACTTCTCTTTCATCCAAGCTGACACATTCACCCCCTTCTCTAACCATTCATTTACCCTATCCGCAGACTCTCCTGCCCTTTCATACATCTCTCTGCGCTTCATACTCCACTCACTCCTCCCTAATCCCTTGCACGTTCTCCATACCTCTTTCACCAGTCTCTCACTTTCCAATTCACACAACTTCATCTCATACTTCACCACTTTCTCCATTGCCTCACCATGTATACTCATTCTATTTGTTTCCTGAAGCAGAATGTATCCAGGGGTTGACCTTTCCAACCCCAGAATCTGCTTCAGGAACCACATCTGCTCTCTTTCAATGCATTCATACTCATTTATACCCCATGCTTCCACTCCATACAACAAAATGGGCTTCACACACGCATCCCACAGTTTGCACGCCAATTGGAAGTTGCCAGCAAACCATTTTCCCCACTTCTTCCTTACAATACCCCATGCTTTCCTCGCTTTCCCTTGTACCCATTTGGCGTGCTCCCCGTACCCACCTGTAGCTTTATCAATAACAAACTGTGATATTTTATTGTAATAAAATGCTGTGTTTAATAATGTAATTTTAAATATCTTCAACAATTTAGCTAAAATTGAAAAACACAAACAGTAAATCCTAGTAAAGTAGTATAAATATAATTTTGCAAATTTAATATAATAAAAAAAACTTTGTTTAAAAATTTAACGCTTAAAACATGTTTTAAACAAATTTAAGATTTGAAACATGTTTAAAACAAAACCGTTTAAAACACGACCGCTGTTTTTAAAAACAAAATGTTTTAAACGTAACAACCCTGGTCTAAACTAAACAATTTGTTAGCCTGTCTAGGTTATTGCCCAATGATCGGAAAAGGTAATATTTTGTATTATTGGAAGTTATGAGTAAAGTTTGAAGTATTTATTTATTTATTTACGATAAACTCCTTTAAACAAAGCAGATAGCATGTGTGTACAATTTAAAACTAAGAACATAATATTAAGCACATATTGTAATACATAATGGCTATAGCTATAGCAAGGACGGTATAAATAATTTATTAAAAAAACAGAAACAAAAACATTGAATTAAATACTTTTACGCACCTGAGCAAAAAATAGATAGTCAATGGTATAAAATAAATTTTGTTAATTACCTGTCATACAATATAATTAATCAATTTAGGGGAAAAAACTTTAATATTATATGTTTAAACCCACTAAATTTATGCAAATCATTGATAAACAACAAGACGAAAACAGAGAATTCAAAGAAATGTGGAGTTTATGAAATTAAATGTGATGAATGCGTTGCAATTTATATTGGGAAAACCGGCAGATCATTCGAAACGAGAATGAAAGAACATAAAAAATCTGTTTTAGATAATAAACCAACAACTGGCTTTTCCAAACATTGCATCGCATTCAATCACTTCTTTAATCCGCATAATTTCAAGATTTTGCATTCAGGTAATAAGGGATACACACTAAATCTAAAAGAAGGCCTGGAGAATAACAGGGCAATAAAAATGGCAAAAAACATAGTTAACGACAACGAGGAGATTTGGAATTCCTCAATTTTGACTTCTCTTACAACCTGAAACAAAAATATGTATATATACCTAGACAATAATTTCTCCTATACATTCCTTTGAAAATGGTCTAACAAATCGAAACTAGTCGGAATAAAGTTTTAATTTGTGAAACAATACCAAGTAATTCATAATATAATATACTATAATATATAAGTGGTGTAGGTGGCAAAAAATTAAAGACAACGTAAATAAATGTACATATTGTACATAATCGTCCAAATCCAAATGGTGTACCAAACAATAGTAACAATACTAATGATACTAATGAACGGCCAATTTCAACGCTAATCCCAGATAGCAAATGAATCATGTTAAAAAAAACGGGATAAAAAACAAACAAAAAGGAACCTGACAATAGTCATTAACAAAACTAACACAAAAAAATATAAATAATTATAAACAAAGATATTCGACTAGTTTGTATCACAGATATTTTATTAGTACCACAAATTAATGATGTGCAAAAGCAACTCGCATGGAACATCTGACAACAAACACTGTAAAATTTACCATTAAATGCAATAAATAGTAAAAGTATAAATAAAATAAATTAATTAAAATAAAATAAAATAATAAAAATAAATTAAAAACAAATTAAAAGGCAGTACCTATATATCACAAACAAAACAAGCTACACCATTTTAATAACAAACAAAACAGAAAGATTAAAATCAACATGTGACAGCCAGCAGGTTAACACGTCGCAACAGGCTTTTAAAATTAGCAAATGGTGCAAATAGTACAAAATTTAAATTAGTACTAAGAACATTTGTATATCGCATAAAACGATCCATAGGATTATACATGCCATATCTGGTTGGATGAAATTTAAGTTAAAATATAGGCCTACACCTAGCGTGAAGACCTCGTGGTATATGAAATGCCAGCATTCCAACCAGTTAACTGCAATTAATTAGTCCGTTCACCAGCTTAAATAAAAACGACATATCAAGAAAAATTTTCCATTCTGCTAAGGACCTAATGTATTAATTTTGTATTAGTGTATTAGCAATTATGAGAAGCAATATAGACATAAAATAGCAACGTATAGTTAAAATATTTAGTTAATTACATTTACAACTTGGTTCATAAATTTGTTTAATAAAATTCACGAATAGTAAATGTTTTAGCAATATTCACTGAAAACTTATGTTTACCGAATCCCAACAATATCTCATGTCTACAACACAGGCTTAATTAAATACTCCCTCCTTCTCACTCCATCTCTTTCTATTTCTCTGAATATCAACTAAAACCATTACACAACATTAATACACCATTTTAACTAATCTCAACTAAACTTAATTACCACCAGAGCCCCGTATCAAATTAACAATATTTAGGAGTTACATTCCCAGACATTGTTTTTTTTTATGACGGTGCCGACGAGGAGTTATATTAAACTTTCGGAGATTAATAGAAATTACAATAGTTTGTGTGTGACTTTAGCTCCACTCCAAGAGGTTTATCATGCTGTATGACTATAAACATAAAAGAAAAGCCGCAGTAATGGGCAGTAAACCGGGCGGGGACGAAGAAACATGCCACACAAATATTAAAAAAAAACTAGAAATTGTTATGTGCGTTGATAAACATCGAAATTATAGTAATAAGTAATTTTATGTGTATAAATATGAGAGAGGTTATTTTTGTTCGAGATTTGCGTTTCGAGTTTACTTTAGCTGATTTATGTTTATTAAATGCGGTCTAAGGAAACGTTTATTTTATGAAAAAGTATGGATTAAATGATTAAGGGAATATTTTAATAGTTATATGTTTTTGTAGCACATTTATAATTTAAAAAAAAAATTAAATCAATAAATTTAATTACAAACTTAAAAAATCACCAAGTGTTGAAAATACTTGAATATTAAAGTCATCAAAAATTATCTTTGCTAGTATTCAAAAAGTACAAATAAATGTATTTTGCCCGTATACAAGGAATGTTTCTTTTAAGTGTACATATCACTGTGTATACGTTGTAAATTTGTAAAAATTCGTTGTTTTTTAAAAGTGTTTAATTTGAATTTTCTAACGCATAATTCCAATCTTTGATTAAGCATGAAGTAATATAATAATAATATAATAATATAATAATCTTTATTAATCCATATTAATCTAGAGATAGTGGACAAGTCAAGTTAAAGATAATATAAATCTATTTCTAAACATTATAACAGAATAAAGAAACACATTATTGTAAAAAATCATCTATGTTATAATATAGGTTCTCCATTAGGTAATATTATTTAGTTTAGAAAAGCCTGAAAATTTAGTTAGACCAAACCAAATTTTCAGGCTTTTCTAAACTCGAAATTTTGTAAGCAGTATATTTTAAACTTCACACTAAATAATTTTTGTATACGCCTGACGCATAAAGTAAAATTTCGAGTTTAGAAAAGGCTGAAAATTTGGATTTGCTGGACTCGCTTCGCTCCCGCGCCCGGCAATTCCAAATTTTCAGGCTTTTCTAAACTCGAAAATTTAATTCAAGCTTAATCTAGGAGTGGAAACCTACGAAAAATAAAATAAATCACTTATAATTAATATTTGTGAGGATAAGTTAAATATGAAAAATATATAATTGTAAAAAAAACTTATAAAACCATCACTGTTTAAATACATACAGAGAGTTTTATGTAACACCGAACATTTTCATACGTTGTACGTTTTCCGACGTTCGGTTTATTAAAAGAATCCAATTTGAAGCTTTAAACCAGTGTTTTCCACTACCAGGCTAAGCATGAAGTAAAATTTCGAGTTTAGAAAAGCCTGAAAATTTGGTTTGGTCGCGTAGCGCGAAGCGCGGAGCGGCCAAACCAAATTTTCAGGCTTTTCTAAACTCGAAATTTTACTTCATACGCTACCGGTACCAAACACTTATTCAATGTAAAGTTTATCGGTGTTTTAAACTTCGTAATATGTCAGTGTTTTGTACCGGTGGCGCATGAAGTAAAATTTCGAGTTTAGAAAAGCCTGAAAATTTGGTTTGGCCGCTCCGCGCTTCGCGCTACGCGACCAAACCAAATTTTCAGGCTTTTCTAAACTCGAAATTTTACTTCATGCTTAGTTTGGGAGTGGAACAATTATTTTAAGTTTCAAATTGAACTCTTTTCAAACACAACGATTATCTAAAAATTTACGGTATATACGCTGTAATTAGGACATGTATACTTGAAAGAAAAGCTCCCTGTATGTACAAGTTGAGACATTAATTGCAACAATTTGTAATGGTCATATAGGCAACCCAATTTACACATAACTTAAAAATTGAAGGTGTCAAATTGTATTGAATAAAAATGTTCGGTGTTACATAAAACTCTCTGTATATACAAAAATACTACAATTGCCCAAAACAAATCATCAGTAATACAATACTGTCAAAAATACCAATCTATTCGTTAAAAATAATAGAAAAAATAATAGAAAAACGTGAACATTTGGTTTGGTTCAGGCTTTTCTAAACTTGAAATTTAACTTCATGCGACACGTACATTAAACACTAAAATATTGTAAGTAACAAAATATTTTAAAATTTTATAAACTTCTTTGAGAAAATGCGGCAGAATTCAAAAATTATATTTGTGTTTTTTTTTGTCTAAAACTTTATTTCTATTGAAGCCAATACTTCGCTAGATTTTCTCGAGCTTCTTCAGGGCAAGAGAAAACTAAAATAAATAAATACAAAGTTATTTAAATAAAAAGATAACATAATTAAGAGGAGATGAATAACACTTAGAAATTTGGAAATCAATAACCTTAGTTGATTAATTTTTAATTACAAACAATTATTTATTTACAAAATTTTAC
Organism: Philonthus cognatus; assembly: GCA_932526585.2. Classification (NCBI taxonomy): domain Eukaryota; kingdom Metazoa; phylum Arthropoda; class Insecta; order Coleoptera; family Staphylinidae; genus Philonthus; species Philonthus cognatus. The sequence continues at coordinate 45,707,572 of OW052247.1, read as the reverse complement.
ACATCGATATTCTGACAGTGTTTAAATTTATCTCAAGAAGTCTAGAAATATGTAAGTTTTTTTCAATTTGTTTAGGTATATTGTGTTCTCTTATCTAATCTCAATTATGTTATCATTTTATAAAAATATTTTTATATTTACTTATTTTAATATTCACTTGCCCTGAAGTAAAAGAAAAACAGCGAAATATTAGCTTAAATAGACATAAAGTTTTCTGCTAAAAAAAACAAAAATATATATTTTTAATTCTGCCGATTTTCCCTAACAAAGTGTATAAAAGTTTTTTTTAACTTGACGGCAAAAAACTACTAAATGAATATTTTAAACTTCACACTAAATCAGTGTTTTATACGCCTGGCGCATGAAGTAAAATTTTGAGTTTAAAATAGTCTGAAAATTTGGATTTGCCGGGGCGTGACTCGCTTCGCTCGCGCGCGCCGCCAAATCCAAATTTTCAGGCTATTCTAAACTCAATATTTTACTTCATGCGCTACACGTATAAAAGACTAAAATATCGTAAAGTTTAAAATATACAGCTTTAGCAGTCTAATATGTAGATGTGAATAAAACGTGAGTCAAATTCTGCGCTGAACAAATTGTTTAAAACAGTGAGTATAGGCAGTCCAATAACTCTAACGTATATTAGGTTGCATATACTCGTTGTTGTATGCGTGTGTTTTGAACTTCACCGTAAATCAGTGCTCTTAAGCTAGGCGCATGAAGTAAAATTTCGAGTTTGGAAAAGACTAATTTGGATGAATCCAAATTCTTAGGCTTTTCTAAACTCGAAAATTTACTTCATGCTTAGTCTGGAAGTGGAAACACTTGTTATAAGATTTTAAATAACACTTTGAAGCAACGAATTCCCGCAAATTTCAAAAACGCTGTAATTATCGGGATATGTATACTCAAAAGAATAATGTCTTGTATGTTCTGTTTTGAAAACGTTTTAAACGTATTTTAAACATATTTTAGGCACATTTTAAAGATGTTTTTAATTATTAATGATTTCGATAGCTAACGCCATCTAATGCTTTTCATAGTGGCATGTTTTTAATTGTTAATGTTTTAAACGCTGATTCGATGAAAAAACACGTTTTGTAAAAAAACTGTTTGTTTTAATTGAAATGAAATAAAAACACGTTTTTCTAACAACTCTGGTTTAGATTACAGACGATAATATGTGTCTGTGGTTTACACTGATTGATTTAAAAAATGTAAAAAAACATAGTTAACAGATTTCAAATTCAGTTTTTCGGGAAATGGAAATAAAATTGTCTTAAAATAGGAATCAACACACCGAACAAAATCTTAAATATATCAATCTGGGAGTGGAAACACTCGCTAGAAACTTAAAATTGATTGCTTATCAATAGAAAAAATAATAGAAAAACGTGAAAATTTGGTTTGGTTCAGGCTTTTCTAAACTAGAAATTTTACTTCATGCGACACGTACATAAAACACTAAAATATTGTAAGTAACAGAATATTTAAGAATTTTTCATTGCATATCAAACACAAAGAATGCCTAAAATGTTTACAACGTAAGCATCAGGATATGCACATTTAAACAAAAAATTCTCCGAATAAAAAAAATAGTACATTTCTTTAAAAATAATATATTTCCCTAAAACTAATCTCCATAAGGACATTTAATTTATCCATCAACCATTAAAATATTTTTCAACTTTAATGCATCCGACAGAGAAAACTTTTAATGCTTAATTTCCCTTTTGAACTGTGAATACCCGGCGCATCCACCATTCGTGTAAATAGGGCGCAATTAATAGCGCCGAACATGCTTTATTGTCCGTCGAACGACGTTAAAAACTAATATTTACACTTAATGGCCCTTTTACAGTAAAATTTAATAGTTCAGAGCGATTCTGAAATATGAGTTTGAAGTGCGCCCTCGCAAAAAAAGTCAAATAAGTCCGGTGTTTAACGAGCGTCCGGAAAGTTTTACGTGAGATCATTCGAGCTTAAATGCTCTTAAGAATACTGTTTTAAAATTAAATGGTGCGTTTTAAATATTTTAAGCAAATTAAGTTTAATATTAATTGTTAATAATTAACCACATTTAAATTTTATAAATCAAAAGCATGATTTATTATATTGAGGATGGTTTGAATTAAATTACACTTGGTGTGTTTTACAATTTTCGCTTTACTTACAGCATTATCATTATCCACTCCTGATAATGCTGTAAAACGCGAAACTAGTTGAGTAAAGAAAAAATTGTGAAACAAACCAAGTGTAATTTAATTCAAACCTTCATCAATATTTAATAATGTTTCACCAAGTGATGTGAGAAAATTATTTAAGAAATATGATTTATTATATTATTATACGTGAGATCATTCGAGGTTTTTTCCTAAGAATATTGAAAATTAAATGTTGGGTTTTATAGTTCTTTTAAGAAAATTAGATCTAATAATAATTGTTAATAATTAACCACATTCGTAATTGAATAAATCGAAAGCATGGTTTATTATATTTATTATGTGGTTACTTATTAATAATTAAATGAATAAACTGTTTTGTATTGTAGGCGTTTTCTTGTGATACATATTGTATATCGAGTGTTGACTTGGTGGACGCAACATAGGAAATCCCATGTAAATGTTGAAATATTCCAATTTTGGCTCCCCTATTTATATTAGAAACAAAATGTATTTACCTTTTTTGTAGAGCGGAAAATGAATTCATTCGAATTCGAATGAATTCATTCGTGCTATCGATTATCACTTTACGTTTCTCTAAGTTAAAATAATTAAGAAAAATGAATGTGATTTTATAAAAATAATGACATGCCATAGAATTGAAACAACAATTGTGAATGTCAAAATAGCAAAAGATATCGCAGTCACTTGATTAAAGTAAATGTTTGTGTTATGTTTTTTGTCGTTAATTAAGTAACGGCAATATCTTGTGCTATTTTGACATCCGCAATTGTTGTATCTCTTAATTATTTTAGCTGTAAATTTTCTACATTCGTTAAATTTCAGAGTTTGATTTAAAGCTTTAAACGAGTATATTCCACTCCCAGACTAAGCATGAAGTAAAATTTCGAGTTTAGAAAAGCCCCGTGAAAATTTGTCTCGGGTCGCACAGCGACCCGAGACAAATTTTCTGGGCTTTTCTAAACTCGAAATTTTATTTCATGCGCCACGCGTATAAAATACTATAATATTGTCAAATTTATATATATATTCGAACTTTACTTAAAATCTGTGTTTTATACGCGTGGCGCATGAAGTAAAATTTCGAGTTTAGAAAAGCCCAGAAAATTTGTCTCGGGTCGCTGCGCGACCCTCGACAAATTTTCACGGGGCTTTTCTAAACTCAAAATTTTACTTCATGCTTAGTCTGGGAGTGAAAAACACTCGTTTATAGCTTCAAATTGAACTCTTTTAAAAATCATCGAATTTCAGAAAATTTACAGCTAAAATAATTAAGAAAAAGTAATGCGATTTTATGAAAATATTAACATACCATGGAATTGATATAACAATTGCAGATATTTCCTGTTTTTTTTTTAAGTTCAATTTAAAGCTTTAAACAAGTGTTTTCCACTCCCAGACTAAGCATGAAGTAAAATTTCGAGTTTAGAAAAGCCCCGTGAAAATTTGTCGAGGGTCGCGCAGCGACCCGAGACAAATTTTCTGGGCTTTTCTAAACTCGAAATTTTATTTCATGCGCCACGCGTATAAAACACTATAATATTGTCAAGTTTATGTATATTCGAACTTTACTTAAAATCTGGGTTTTATACGCGTGGCGCATGAAGTAAAATTTCGAGTTTAGAAAAGCCCAGAAAATTTGTCTCGGGTCACTGCGCGACCCTCGACAAATTTTCACGGGGCTTTTCTAAACTCGAAATTTTACTTCATGCTTAGTCTGGGAGTGGAAAACACTCGTTTATAACTTCAAATTGAACTCTTTTAAAAATCAACTAATTTCAGAGAATTTGCAGCTAAAATAATTAAGAAAAAGTAATGCGATTTTATGAAAATATTAACGTATCATGGAATTGATATAACAATTGCAGATATTTCCTATTTTTTTTTTAAGTTCAATTTAAAGCTTTAAACAAGTGTTTTCCACTCCCAGACTAAGCATGAAGTAAAATTTCGAGTTTAGAAAAGCCCCGTGAAAATTTGTCGAGGGTCGCGCAGCGACCCGAGACAAATTTTCTGGGCTTTTCTAAACTCGAAATTTTACTTCATGCGCCACGCGTATAAAACACAGATTTCAAGTAAAATTCGAATATACATAAATTTGACAATATTATAGTGTTTTATACGCGTGGCGCATGAAGTAAAATTTCGAGTTTAGAAAAGCCCAGAAAATTTGTCTCGGGTCGCTGCGCGACCCTCGACAAATTTTCACGGGGCTTTTCTAAACTCGAAATTTTACTTCATGCTTAGTCTGGGAGTGGAGATTACTTGTTTAAAGCTATAAATTGAACTTTAAAAAACAGGGAATATCCGCCATTGTTGTATTAATTCCACGGTATGTCATTATTTTTATAAAATCACATTACATTTTCTTAATTATTTTAACTTAGAGAAACATAAAGTGTTAAGTATGAACATTCATAAATTTAGAATTTTTCCTTCTACAAAAAAGTGAAACACATTTTGTCTCTAAAATAAATAGGAAAGCCAATAGTTGAACACTTCAAAATTAACTTGCGATTTCCTATGTTGCGTCCGCCAACATTTAATAAAATAAACAAGTATCTTCGTTTTTGTAATCGAATTTATAATGTTATTGTTTTGTAAAAAAGGTGTTATCCGTTGAAAAATAATAATAATAATTATTATTATTTCGTGAATATTATGTTTTAAGCAAACGGGTAATGTTCTATTTGGGATTGTGCTAGTAAATCTATACATATAGACTGGCTTTATACAAAATGCGTTGAATATAGCGTGAGATAATATCATCATTTGTTATTGTATGCAGGCATAATGCAATTTGCATTATAATTAGAGTGGGAATTGTTGCAATTATTGTTAAATGCAGTTATAAGGTGTAATTATACTTCCACATAATATTTTGTTCATTTTGATACCATTTGGATTCTATGCATTCTGAATTGTGTTTTCCGTCATTAAAACAACACAAGTGTGACTGGCATATAGAACTGAAAATTGTAAACACTTGTTTTGCTGAAAATCGAAATATCAAGTGTTTACAATGTTCAGCTCTATATGCCAGTCACACTTGTGTTGTTTTAGTGACAGCAAAATGCATATAATCCAAATGGTATCAAAATGAACAATATATTAATAATATTTAAACTGTGAAAAAAGTGAAATAAAAAAACATCAGTCAAGCAACAAAACAAATTTAAATAGTAAGCAACAATATTAACTGAAAACAGAAAGTTTTTCTTTTAAGTATACATAATATCCTGATGAGTATTCTGTATATTTTCAGGAATTCGTTGTTTTTGAAAAGAGGTCAGTTTAAAACTATTACCAAGTGTTTCCACTCCCAGACTAAGCATGAAGTAAAATTTCGAGTTTAGAAAAGCCTGAGTGTTTGGATTTGGACGCGTAGCGTCCAAATCCAAACTCAGGCTTTTCTAAACTCGAAATTTTACTTCATGCGCCACGCGTTTAAAACACTGATTTCAAGAGAAATTAAAAATATACCGCTTAAGCAATATTTTAAAGCAGAATATTTTAAACTTTACTTGAAATCAGTGTTTTATTCGCGTGGCGCATAAAGTAAAATTCGCGTTTAGAAAAGCCTGAGTTTAGGCTTTTCTAAACTCAAAATTTTACTTCATGCTTAGTATGAGAGGGTAAACACTCGTTAGAAGCTTTAAATTAAACACTTATGAAAAACATTGAATGTCTCAAAATTTACCAATCAGGATATGTATACTTAAAAGAAAAATTCCTTGTGGAACATATGAACAGAGGTAGGCATTTTTTAGTTGATTGATAACTAAGACTAATGACTAATGACTAATTTTACATTTTTTAGTCAAGACAAATGACTATTTTTTTAGCCTTTAGTCATGAATTTATTTTGTTGATTGCTAATCAATCATCTACCAACTAGTGATTGAAATAATCGTTAGTCATGACTAATTATTTTACTAAGAACATCGTGTATTAAATTTGAGAAAGTGAGAGCTAAAATAAAGGTACCTATGTAATTAAAGAAATACAAATAATTTAAGTTATCATCACAGAATATAAATATTTAAAATCCAAAAATTTCACTATTTCCAGAAATGTATAAGTATATGTATAAGCATACGCTGTAAATTTTCCGACATTCATTGTTTTTTAAAAGAGTCCAATTTAAAGCTATAAACGAGTGTTTTCCACTCCCAGGTTAGGAATGAAGTAAAATTTCGAGTTTAGAAAAGCCTGAAAATTTTATTTGGTCGCTCCGCGAAGCGGAGCGACCAAATCAAATTTTCAGGCTTTTCTAAACTCGAATTTGTACTTTATGCGCCACGTGTATAAAACACTGGTTATAAGTTAAGTTTAAAATATATGTCTTTATTATACTGCTGTAATAAAATATTGTAAGCTTCAAAATATTACAGTCTTATATACGCGTGGCGCATGAAATAAAATTTCGAGTTTAGAAAAACCTGAAAATTTGGTTTGGTCGCTCCGCTTTGCGGAGCGACCAAACCAAATTTTCATGCCTTTCTAAACTCGAAATTTTACATTATGCTTAACCTGGGAGTGGAAAACATTCGTTTATAGCTCTAAATTGAACTCTTTTAAAAAACAATGAATATCTGAAGATTTAAGTATATTAGCTGTAGTTGTGACATGTGTACTTAAAAAAAACTCTGTGTATGCCGCATGATAAACTTTATGCTATGTAAAGTTATTTAATTTAAAAACATTTAGTATTGTTTCACAAATTAAAAACTTGATTTTAATTTTCAAAATTTAAGCTAATAATAGTAATCAATACCCGGTTTATCTAAGCTGTATATTGCTAACACAATATTCCGGTGTTTTTACGCCTAGCGCAAGTACATTATAATTCAATATAATATCTAACTTTCAAAATCATTAATAGAAATTCACATAAGCGAAAAAACGCTAATCATGCTTTAAAAAAATAAAATTCCCTACTTCTACTCCACTCAGTTGTAATAATGGGACTTTTCGCATATATTTACTCTGCTGTATGGGTAGGGAGGGTGAACTGTTATGGTAATCAATCAAAAAGTTGAATAAAACAGGGGAATTCACTTCCGGGCGCTGGGAATTATAAAAAAATGAAACAAAGTTTCTTCCTTCTCCCTTTTCCAAGGGAAAAACTTTCAAACGGCCCGCGTATTACTTGCATAAACAACGACTTCCAGTCCAATTCTCCCTTTTCTTGCCCTCCGAGGTATTTAATACATTTTTCATTATGCTTATTTTCCAAAACTTGAATAAAAGCCCATGTATATACACAACAACTAAAAATGTAAAATATACTTTTACAATTACTGTTGTTCGCTGGAAAATTGTTAGGTTTATTTAACTCAAAAGTTTGGGTAAACAGACACACAAAACATATATTTTTTGTATATATAAATATTCTTTTTCAAATAAAGTTACATCGTATACAAGTTATCAATATTTAATAACTTATAATGCGTATGTGTGAAAATAACTTTTTTATTAACAAAATATATTGTGCATTATGTACAAAATTGTATACAGTGCGTTTTATTTAGTACAAGAAGGACAATTTTTCTTTTAAGTATACATACGAATACGTTCTTTTTTTAAGAGTTCAATTCCAAGCTTTAAACGAGTGTTTTCCACTCCCAGGTTAGTATGAAGAAACATTTTAAGTTTTAAATAGCCTGAAAATTTGGTTGGGTCGCGTGGCGTAGCGGAGCAACTCAATCAAATTTTCAGGCTTTTCTAAACTCCAAATTTTACTTAATGCGCCACCCGTATTAAACACCGAAAACACTAACATATTCTGAACAAATGAACTGTACTTGAAATCAGTGGCGTGTACGCGTCGCGCATGAAGTAAAATTTCGAGTTTAGAAAAGCCTGAAAATTTGGTTTGGTCGCGTAGCGCTACGCGCTACCCGACCAAACCAAATTTTCAGGCTTTTCTAAACTCGAAATTTTACTTCATGCTTAGCCTGGGAGTGGAAAACACTCTTTTAAAGTTTCAAATTGAATTCTTTGGAAAACACTTATTGGCAGCTTCAAATTGTATTATTTTAAAAAAATGATAAATATCTGAAAATTTGCAGCATATAATTGGGATATGTATACTTAAAAGTAAACCTCCATGTTTGAAAATGCAATTAAAAATGTTTTGGTATTAGAAACCTTAGGTTAGTCAAGTAATAGTATTCAAGTATTTTCAAACATTATATTAGTTTTATTTTCATAATAATTTGAGGCAATTTAAACTTTTCTTGTAGTGTTTAGTTTGTTTTTTCTAACAAGTGTTTTTCACTCCTTTATTAGGCATGAAGCAAATATTTCGAGTTTAGAAAAGCCTAAAAATTTGGATTGGTATAAAACACTGATTTACCATAAAGTTTAAAACAACGATAAATTACTTTAAATTATAATCTAAAAGACACGTTTTTATTGAAAAGGCGGAAAGTAATTAGTTGATTTTTTTTATGTTTAACCTAAAAAATGTATGTAAAGTTATTTAAATAGAAAACACTTGGTATTGTTTTACAAATTAATTTGTGAAACAATACCAAGTGTTTTTTATTTAAATACCTTTACATATTCTAATATGTTTCACCAAGTGCCAGATGAGAAATTAATTCAAGAAACTAAAAATTTTATATTATTGATCGGTCAATAATATAAATTCGTTAGGTTGAATATAAAAGGGAATTCAGCAAATTACTTTTTGGTAAATCGGTTTTGATTCACACATTTGCCGAATTACCGGGGATTGAAAAAGCCGGTAAATTTACAATCGCTTTCTTAAAGTTATATTTTAAATATAAATCGATTTAAAAATAAATTACACCAATAACTCAACAATTTCTTATACAACACCGATCGTTCGTTCATCTTGAGGCGCACATTCAAGACAAACGATCTTAATTAATAACATTTGATAAATTCTGAAGGGCGGGAAGGAAGGGCCGTAAATCAGGACATCGCCTGACCAAGTATCCTGGGCCAGGGCCATGCAGCCCTTGAGGCGGGAATTATAAAGTGCTAACAGAGTTTAGACGGATCCATTAATTAATTTCCATCGTTGTGCATCCTTCTCGTTTGCATAAAGTAAGTGTAATGCCGAATTATTAAATTACGTATTCGTGCCGGAGACACGATTTGCATATGCTGTATAAACATAAACAACATTATTATTTGCAGCTGTGTGTGTGTTTTCCTGTCTTAGCTCCGCTATCTCATCCACTCCATCCCTTAAATTCATCCGCTCTTTTTGTCTTTGCTTCGGGGTGTTTTGTATCTTGTGAGTAAATATTTTATTTGTAAAAAATGGGGGCTATAATGAGAAGAAAGTATGCATTCAAAAGGATTTAGTTTACAATTCTGATACTTTAGGAACATTTGGCACTTTTTTTTCAAATGGAAGTCAAAACTAAATTAATTTTTAATCTACACATTTCTAGATTGTAATAAAGCTATTATTTAGTTACTTAAGTTTTTTTTATGCATTAATGATTTGCCTGCAATAGTTCTGTAACCACAGGATTTTTTATGTAAATAAGTATTAACACAATACTTAGATACAAGAGATATTTATGAAATTATGCGGTCTAAATTGTAAAAAATGGGGGCTTTAATAAGAAAAAGTTATGTATTCAGAAGGATTTAGTTTACAATTTTGATACTTTAGGAAAATTTGACACTATTTTCAAAAAGAAGTAAAAACTGAATTAGCATTTGATCTACACTTTTATAAATTGTAATTGTTGCGACGTCCTCTACCTGCCACCTATCCCAAGGGTAAACCACCCCCTCTCAAGAGTACAAGGCGGGTGCGAAACGGCACTAGAAAAATCAGAACTTGTACGAATGTTTTAAGAGCCTGTACTACGGTCGGAGCTCTCACACATTTCATGTAAATTTGTATTTAAAAGTGAATAGAAAAGTGTCGCTGAAACGACCACAGTTTAATTAATTGGTCCATCTCGATGGTTTATCCGATAACAATCCTCTATAACATCAAGAGCTTAACAGTAATAAAGCCATTATATTGTTACCTAAGTCATTATTCTGTTACGTTAAAGATTTGCTTGCAATAATCTCATATTTTGAGTTCTATAAACACCAGGCTTTGAGTATGAATAATCATTAACACAGTACTTGAATATGAATAATCATTAACACAGTATTTAGGTACAAGAGATTTTTATCAAATCATACAGTCTATAATTAAGTTTTTTTTTAAATGATTGTCGAAGAATCTAAAATAATAAAATATATTATTGTTAATTAAAATGAAATTTGTGTTCAGTATTCCTGCACCAGATACCCACAGACGCGTTTCGGACTTCAAGGTCCTTTTCAGTGTGGTCCCGACCCAGTGCTGATTATTGTTAATTAATTGATTTAGAAAATTAAATCCAACATTCTTTTAAATTTGTCTCGTGTCGCTGCGCAACCCTCTACAAATTTTCACGGGGCTTTTCTAAACTCGAAATTTTACTTCATGCTTAGTCTGGGAGTGAAAAACACTTGTTTAAAGCTTTAAAGTGAACTTTAAATAAAACAGGAATATCCGCATTTTTTATATCAATTCCATGGTATGTCATTATTTTTATAAAATCACATTACTTTCTCTTAATTATTTTAGCTGTAAATTTTCAGACATTCGTTGATTCTTAAAAAAGTTTAATTCAAAACTTAAAACGAGTGTTTTCCACTCCCAGACTAAGCATGAAGTAAAATTTCGAGTTTAGAAAAGCCCCGTGAAAATTTGTCGAGGGTCGCGCAGCGACCCGAGACAAATTTTCTGGGCTTTTCTAAACTCGAAATTTTACTTCATGCGCCACGCGTATAAAGCACAGATTTTAAGTGAAGTTCGAATATACAAAAATTTGACAATATTATAGTGTTTTGCACGCGTGGCGCATAAAGTAAAATTTCGAGTTTAGAAAAGCCCAGAAAATTTGTCTCGGGTCGCTGCGCGACCCTCGACAAATTTTCACAGGGCTTTTCTAAACTCGAAATTTTACTTCATGCTTAGTCTGGGAGTGGAAAACACTTGTTTAAAGCTTTAAATTGAACTTAAAAAAAACAGGGAATATCCGCAATTGTTTTATCAATTCCATAGTACGTCATTATATTTATAAAATCACATTACTTTTTCTTAATTATTTTAGCTGTAAATTTTCAGACATTCGTTGATTCTTAAAAAAGTTTAATTCAAAGCTTAAAACGAGTGTTTTCCACTCCCAGGCTAAGCATGAAGTAAAATTTCGAGTTTAGAAAAGCCCCGTGATAATTTGTCGAGGGTCGCGCAGCGACCCGAGACAAATTTTCTGGGCTTTTCTAAACTCGAAATTTTACTTCATGCGCCACGCATATAAAGCACAGATTTTAAGTGAAGTTCGAATATAGAAAAATTTTACAATAGTATAGTGTTTTACAGGCGTGGCGCATAAAGTAAAATTTCGAGTTTAGAACAGCCCAGAAAATTTGTCTCGGGTCGCTGCGCGACCCTCGACAAATTTTCACAGGGCTTTTCTAAACTCGAAATTTTACTTTATGCTTAGTCTAGGAGTGAAAAACACTTGTTTAAAGCTTTAAATTATATTTAAAGAAAAACGGGAAATATCCGCAATTTTTGTTTCAATTCCATGGTGTCATTATTTTTATAAAATCACATTGCTTTTTCTTAATTATTTTAACTTAGAGAAGCGTAAAGTGGTAAGTGTGAACATTTATAAATTTAGAATGTTTCCCTCTACAAAAAAGTGTAATCTATTTTGTCTCTAAAATAAATAGGGAAGCCAATATTTGAACACTTTAAAATTAACATGCGATTTCCTATGTTGCGTCCGCCAAGTCAACACCCGGTATAAAATTAGAGTTACAAGTGTAGATATGGATTTTTAGATACATTTAATCATTTGTTGGTGACGGGATATAACTGATATTGGTAAATAAAAGGTAATTCCAGTTTAATATAAGACATTGAGTGCAAATTTTCCTTAGTTTGATTCTCTTTTCTCAAAAACTGTTTTAAAAAAAACTGTATTCTAAATTTATTTGTATTTACTTGTATCCCTTGGCTTCTAGGGTCCTCATATACAATCCTTGATTGTGTGAATAAATCAAATCACATGTTATTAAAAATACTGCCTTTTTAGTAATTTAATTAAAATAGTATGACCAATAAAATAAAAGCAGTACTTAATTAATTAACGTTAAAACGAATTATTACAACGTAATTAAGGGTGTATAATTTCAATTAAGCAATATCAATGAAAGTCAAAGTTAATAGCGGACAGAATTTCCTGCGTAAAATTAGAAAATTTATTAGTGCCCCTGAATATTGGCCATTAACCGAAATACAATTATTTATAATAGGGGGGTTGGGGGGTAGGGCAAATCCGGGGGCCTTGTTAAAATCCCGAATTCGGTCCGGCCGTAAACTAAATTATGCGCTTTTTATGAATACGCGAATAAACCGCCGTCGGTTTTGCGCCGCCGGTGAGACTAATTAAAAATCAAATAAATGCGAACGAGCCAGGGTTGGACTCTAATTCCGAGAGTCAGCTGAAGATGAATGATGGGGGAGAGCCCAGCTCTGAATAACACCGCTGACAGATGTCGCTGTGAACACCTGCACCTGCCACCGTATTCACCCGCACAGCGTTTTAGATGATGAATTTTGACTAGAAAATCAATATCGGCTTCATATCATTAAATAGAGAATATTCAACGGCTGATAATAAACAATACCATATAAAATTAAAGGATTTTGATTAATATTGCTGAAAACAGTTATTTATATAAAACAAATGAGACGAACCGCCACTGATAATAATAACTTTATTGTCCAACAGGATAAACCCAATTACAGAACAAAAATTTGAATAAATATGAAAAGGAAAGATACATGTAAGTTCGTGAACAGTGAATACATATTACAGGATAGTATGATTTATTGAATAAAAATATCGTTGAATAATTTTTCGGAGCACTGGCACAACACAGTCACTGGTGAACGCTGCAACACATTAGAGCGCGCCGTTGGTAAGCGGAATGTTGATGAAAACCGTGTAGACTTCACAGGGACATTAAACGGAACCCTTGTGAGAATTTCTGAACAGTCGATTTTCCCATCTACGAGTTTCTTCATAAACATGGCACATCTCTAAGTTCTTCTGTCGACGAGGGATTCGAATTGGTGACGCTGAAGAAGTTCATCGTTCGAAATTCCAATCGGAGGATAAGAGTGGTTAAGTTTAAAAGAGAGAAATTTAAAAAACGGGCGGTAAAGACGATCCAACACAAGAGAGTGATTAGCATAAATAGGAAACCAGATTAAACTGTTATATTCCAACTTACTCAATACGAATGCGGAATATAGAGATTTAATAGCATCAACATTGGAAAAGTCGCGGCTAATAGGTAGAATAAGTCCCATGGCCTTAGACGCATTTGTTCGGACTGAGTCAATATGAGGTTTAAAAGAGAGCTGGCTATCAAATGTAACTACTAGATCCTTGAAAGTGCTACATCTGGACAGAGACATTCCATCAATTTGATAATTTGATTCAATTGAAGTACGGGTGCGAGAATAGCTTACCACACAACATTTGTTGACATTAAGTATTAAATTGACTCAATTACACCAATCAGCAATAATGTTTAAATTTGATTGTAGAATGTCTACGTCCTGTATGGATTTTATGTTAAGATATATTTTGAGATCGTCAGCATATGCCAGAACAGGACACGTAAACATGCCTAATAGATCATTAATAAAAATGTTAAATAGGAGGGGTCCTAGGCAAGAGCCCTGCGGAACACCAGTGGTAGGAGAAAATTCATAGGATTTAAAACCATTGTAAAGTACACAACAGGAACGATTAAGTAGGTAAGACCGAAGAAGTTTGGTGACCGCAGGGACCGCACCCAACAGGCTAAGACGATGAATTAGAAGCTCATGGTCAATTGAGTCAAAGGCGCGTGAAAACTCAGTGTAGATAACGTCAACTTGACCACGAGCATCCAGGGCATCAGCCAAGTATTGGGAGACTGTCGCCAGATTTGTTGTTGTAGATCTAGCCGGCATAAATCCGTGTTGATAATGTGATATAAAGGAGCCCACACCTTTAAATATGTCATTGTGCAGCACAATCTCAAAGATTTTTGCAAAGTTAGAAAGGATCGATATTGGACGATAGTTACGAAGATTTGATTTGTCGCCATTCTTGAAAACGGGACATAGTCTAGCACGTTTCCACATGTTGGGGAACTGGCATGAAGCTATTGAGAAATTTAAAATCGTACACAATGGACTGGCGAAGGTGAATCTACAATCGCGAATTAAAAAACTGGGTATTTTATCATCACCAGTGGTAAATTTATTTGGAAAACATGACATTATATTAATAGGTTGAGATTCGTCTACATTATTAATCAGAATTGGTGGATACACAGTTTACTCGTTGCACAGTATGGGATTTGAAATAGGATTGAAATGACTATTAAATATATCAGCAAATCCATTAACTATGTCATTGGGATTAGTAAATTCTTCGTTGTCATTGTGTACCTCACTAGGGATTCGAGTGATCTGTATTATTAAAAATACTAAATATTATTTTTAAATAATACACATCAGTGACGGCTCTATTATAAAGGCTGGTAAGCTGCAACCCTCTTCCCAATATCAATTGAAAGATGAATACTTTAGACGTATTCTAGATCAGTAATTTATTTCTATTTAGTAATATGTTTTGTAGAAATTGAAGAAAATATCTACAAAGAATACAATTTTCTAGCTTAACACTGCGTGAAAATACTTATCATTAAAACTTTACGACGTAATACATCGAAAACAGAAAAAAAACAGGACTAATCTGTCGAAACTTTAAAAAAGATTTTGTTCACGACAATCTTATAATATGTGCATTATTTAATTGTATAGGCAGCATAAATGGGGTGCATTTAACACTCAAGTACATTAAACACGGGATTTGCGTGATAAATGTGGTTTTTTAACACGAAAGTAAATAATTGCCTAATTATATTTTTTGCTGCTATGCAGTAACAGCGCTGTGCTAGTCAAATGAGCTTCTTTTGTTTTACATTTGACCATGGTTGTGATGACGTCGTCGACGCCATTTTGTTAAAGTACGAAGCAACGCGTCAACATCTCCCCCGTTCTCACTAGCTTAACCCGCGTAAAACGCGTTTGTTAATATAATTAATTTTTAAATCGGTTAAACAATTGTGCATCTATCCGTCGGGAATTATTTTTTAAGCAGAACAAACGTGAACACCGTGAAAACTTCATCCAAACGGAACAGTTCGTTTTTTGTGCAGAGAGCGTGTTTCTATGTAACTTAGGCGAAACGGTAGACTGTGTGAATATTCTTTATTGTTGAACGATTGTTCATATTTGTGTTAATGTGGAATTACCCTATTACACATTCAAATCATAGTACCGCAATCTGTCATCATTTATCTGTCAAATTATTATAAAACAAAACCGACCATTAAGACTGACGCGTATTTGATAAATATAGGTATATAATCAATGTTATGTTGTCTATTGCTGTTGTCGTAAACAAAGTATAGTGTATAACTCGCATATAATGGCCATTAATCACTCGAACGACTTGCTCCACTCGCCTTCGGCTCGTTCCGCAAACCTCGTTCTCGTGATTATTAGCTATCATTATGAAATATTGTGAAGTTTACAATATGCTACTAAAGCAGTGTGCTAAAGATGTATATTTTGAACTGCACTTACAACCAGTGTTTTATACGCGTGGCGCATGAAGTAAAACTTCAAGTTTAGAAAAGCCCCGTGAAAATTTGTCTCGGGTCGCTGCGCGACCCCCGATAAATTTTCTACGCGGGGCTTTTCTAAACTAAATTCTTACTTCATGCTTAGTCTGGGAGTGGAAGACACTCGTTACTTTAAAATATGTCACAAGTGTTAAAATGTGTATCGTAATTGTCACAAAGAAAAAAAACATGGCGATATAGTGATGTAAGTGACTTACAGTCATAAAGCCTGAACATTTGGTTAGGTTGCGTAGCGAAGCGATCAAATGAAATTTTCATGCTTTCCTATACTCGAAATTCTTCAAATTTTGCTAAACTCTTAATTTTACTTCATGCTTAATCTGAGATTGACTGTAACTTTATGACTGTAAGCCACTTACATCACTATATTGCTCCCGGAGCGGAGCGACCAAACCAATTTTTCAGGCGTACACATCACTGAAATATTGTGAAGTTTACAATATGCTACTAAAGCAGTGTGCTAAAGAGGTATATTTTGAACTTCACTTACAACCAGTGTTTTAGACGCGTGGCGCATGTAGTAAAATTTCGAGTTTAGAAAAGCCCCGTAGCGTAGCGAAGCGATCAAACCAAATTTTCAGGCTTTTCTAAACTCGAAATTTTTTACGTTTTTCTAAACTCTAAATAACACAACTCTCGTTCCAATCTTAAAATTGAATGATTAATAATAACATTGAATGACTGTAACATTATGACTGTAAGTCACTTACACCACTATATCGCCATGTTATTTTTTTTTTCTTTGTGACAGTTACGATACACATTTTAACACTTGTGGCATATTTTAAAGTAATGAGTGTCGTCCACTCCCAGACTAAGCATGAAGTAAAATTTCGAGTTTAGAAAAGCCCCGCGTAGAAAATTTGTCTCGGGTCGCCGCGCGTCCCGAGACAAATTTTCACGGGGCTTTTCTAAACTCGAAATTTTACTTCATGCGCCACGCGTATAAACCACTGATTTACACTAACGTTAATAATATATAACGCTTAGATCTGATGGTGATTAATATTTACTGAAATGTAGCGAAAAAATGCAAGAATTACTTTTTTGTGAATAGTTTTGGAATAATAATAATAAAAGTAGAATAAATTTAGTTTGAGCAAAAAATATAAAAATGGTGATGTGTCTCTCATGGCACTTTCCCCGTTAAAAATATGATGATTAAAATATCAAGAATATATATTTTAATCATCATATTTTTAACGGGGAAAGTGCCATGAGAGACACATAACCATTTATATATTTTTTTTAATTTTTAGTGTATAATAGAAATAATATAATGATGCTTACCTTTCATAAAAATAAAATTAAATAATTACATAAATTAGTCGTCACTAAATAGCTATCGCCTAACTCAATTCCCTAAATTCATTTAACCTTCCTTCTATAAAAAATATAATGCTGGTCTATAATAATATTTTTTCTAATACATTCTACAATTATTTTAAAAGATAGTGACTAAGATTTCATTGATTAAGTTATTTAAAATACGAATGATAAATATTTGATTTAATTTACATCGGAGTCAAAACACTCCGCATGTTGGCGGAGGTTGAAACAATCTAAAATATTTATGGCGCAGAGTTCGGACTTATTTGCGGAAACTTTTCGGGACAAAATCAGCTTTGAATTATCAACGTTTCGGAGGGGACGCCAAATTGAAAACTTGATCCCGGATACAACAAGTTGCTGATAAAATTTGTGTTCAAGTCAGGCGGGCGTTTTCATCCTGATAAAAAAAAAACCAGAGCGATTTAATTTTCGGTTAATGGATTTCTCTCTAAACCGAAATTTATTTGTACAACCAGATTAAATTATAATTTCCTGATATTTTATCATATATACAGGGTGTCCCATTAGTGCGTTCTCGGCAGATATCTCAGCTCTCGTTAAATATAGAATAAAAAGATTCTTAACCAAAGTTGATTGACTCTAAGAGCTGCATAATCTAAAAATATTTTTTAAGTTATTTAACTTATTTAATTATCAATATTCAACTAATTATTGCACTTCATATATTTCATCTGCAATATCTCTCTATCCATAAGAGTAGCAAAGACCTTTTTACTTTCCCCAGTATGTAATACAAAGGGAAAGTATTGTTTTCGTGAAAATTTTCGAATCAAAAATTTTAGCGGAAATATCCGTTTTGAGGTCCCCTGAGTCGAATAAGACCATTTTTGAGAAATGTCTGTCTGTCTGTGTGTCTGTGTGTGTGTCTGTGTGCGCTGTACCGCAAAAACCGCTAAAGATATCGAGATAAAACTTGAAACTTAAGCTTTTTGTTACAATCGGAAGAACTGAAAAGCTTTTGGTGAAAATCGGAAAACCGGAAGTGGTACTGAACTATTAGCGTTTTTCAGTTCTTTCAGATTTTTTCAATAAATGTTCATCAAACAAAAAATTCTTTCAAATAAAAGTTGTAGATAATAATAAAATGAAGATGTATTGTTCACTTACTTTTTGTCATAGCACTCTTAGTTTTTGAGATATTTAATAAATAGTGTTTTTTATCTAGTCATTGATTTGTGTCAGTGTGTGTGTTGATACAATTGAAAAATGTTTTAAATAAAAGTTGTAGGTAATAAAATATTAAAGATTTTTTGTATCTTCACTCTTTGTCATAGCACTCTTAGTTTTTGAGATATTCAATAAATAGTGTTTTTTATCTAGTCATTGGTTTGTGTCAGTATGTGTTGATCCAATTGAAAAATGTTTCAAATAAAAGGTGTAGTTATCAAAAAGTTGAAGATATTTTGAAAATAATAATGCTACAAATATTTTAAAAGTGATTTAATACGCAATTTACAGGGGAAAGTACTATGATGGACACATCACCATTTTTTTAATTATATTTAAAAATCCAAAATAGATTCTTACACTAGAAAATCCCAATACTTAAAAAATATCGCTAAATTTAGGAAATAAACCCTTAGGTAGCAACCCTGCATTGATCCAACACAGTTCAGGAATAAATTTCAGTTTAAGTTTATTGTTTCCTTAATTGGCCCTAAATGTATTAAATACATTTAAAACAAAATTAGAGTTAATATATGATTTTTGTAAAATAAGGCATTGCCGTAAATAAATACCAAGCGATCATTTAAATTATGATTTAGAGTAGGCGGCATTTTTTTGTGCGGTTGCCCAGAATGTTAATTGAATGATGGAATAAATTTAAGGTTATGGTAATCTATGTGTTAACGGTCACTGGTGCCAATCTAATTTAAAATTTAAAGCCTACTCTAAATCATGTTTTAAATGATCGCACGGTATTATTATTATTAATTAGACACAGAACAAAAAGAATATTAAAAACACTTAATTTTGTTTTACCACTTTTATTTAAACTTTAATGCATTCTATTGAAGATGATTTCTTTAGCAAATAACGTTTCTAGTATAAATTATATCTTGTATAAATATTGAAAAACCACTTTACATTTTCATAATAATAATTAAATGTTAACACGAAAATATATATTGTAACAATATTGAATTAAAATATGAAAATCATTTTCAGAGTATTTATATATTTTATACTGAATAATTATTTTATCAGGATAATACATACATGTTGATCCTCTATTCATTTATTGTGAATACAAATATATTCTCAAAACAATTTTAAATCTATATTGTTAGGTAGAGGAAGAATAGGGGGCTAACAAACACCTGTTTTCATTCACCTAACAATATAGAATTAAAATATGAAAATCTTTATTGAGAATATATTTGTATTCTCATTCGTGTCAGTTGAGCAGGAATCGACAGCCTCACAATTGCTCAATCTTAGTCAAAATTGAATGACAAATGTAATTCAATATTGATACAATATTGACATGTATTTGATATCTTTATTGAATGATCAATAGTATTCAATATTGAAACAATATTGTACATGGATTCAATATCTATATTGAAGGATAAATTGTATTCATTATTAACCTATTAACAACCGAGCAATTAAAGAGTAAACTTTTAACATTGATTTTAGGTAAAATTCTGCACTTATTTTTTATGATTTCTATGAATGACTTATTATATTACATACTGGGAACAGTTCATTTAAATATACATAATGTAAACACTGTATATGTTCAGGCATTTGTCGATTTTGTTAAAGCAATTAATTTGAAGTTTCGAACGAGTATTTCTACTCCCAGATTAAGCATGAAGTAACATATCGAGTTTAGAAAAGAATACGCGAAAAGTTACGCGACTAAACTAAATTTTCAGTGGAATATATATCCGTTTATTATCAAAATATTGATGTTTTTCATAAACTTGAAAGATTTTCCATAACTTTCAAATTCTTGACGGTTTCAATACTATTCAAAATCCTGTCGATTTGAGTTTGTTTATTTTTTTTGTGAACATCCGAGATTTTCGTTGATTTTCAAAATCTTGAAGCTGTTAAAATTAAAAAATGAAGATTTCATTTTTAATGGCAAAAAGTCATTGTTTTTTTTTTATTTTTAACATATTTAATTTCGTTTCTTAGTATATATCATTTTACGACTTTTCTGAAAATCGTATATTTTTATGATAAATCAAAAAAATACGATTTTTAGAAAACGTGTAAAATGATATATACTAATAAACGAAATTAAATATGTTGAAAATAAATAAACTATGACTTTTTTCCATTAAAAATGAAATAGCGTTAAAAATGCAATTATCATTTTTCTAAATTTATCAAATCATTTACAATTTTGAGGCAATTTGTAAAAACATAATTTTGGTCAATTTAGGTTAATATCGAGCATGTTATGTAGTTTTTTTCGAGTTCATTAAATACTATTAATTGTCTCGTACTTAATGACTTTTACCCCCAAACCCAATATACAGGAAGTTATTCTTACAAGTATACATATTCTAAATCCAGCTTATTTTCTGGAAATCTTTAGATATTCGTTGCTTTTTAGAAGAGTTGATTTGAAGCTTTAAACCAGTGATTTCCACTCCCAGACTAAGCATGAAGTAAAATTTCGAGTTTAGAAAAGCCCCCGTGAAAATTTGTCGAGGGTCGCGCAGCGACCCGAGACAAATTTTCGGGGCTTTTCTAAACTCGAAATTTTACATCATGCGCCACGCGTATTAAACACTGAAATATTGCGAAGATAGAAATACATTTAAAAATACTTTTTTTAAAATGAGTAGTAATCAAAATATTTAAATAACAAAATAGTTACATTTTTCTTTACACATTCTCAGGTCAGATCTGGCGACTAATGGCGATTAATGGGTTAATACAATATTGTACATGGAATAAATATCTATATTGATGGATCAATGATATTCATTATTGAAACAACATTGTACATGGATGATATATCTATATTGAAGGTTCAATGGTATTTATTATTGATACAACATTCTACATGCGTTAAATATCTGTATTGAAAGATTAATGATATTCATTATTGACACAATATTGTATGTGCATTAAATATCTATATTAAAGGATCAATAGTAATTATTATTGATACAATATTGTACAGAAATTAAATATCTATAATTGGGCGTTCAATTATATTTTGTGACACAATATTGTACAGAAATTGAATATCTATCATTGGTTTTCGTTGTAGATCTAATATTGAAAACTGAATTACTTTTATACTGGATTTATACAATATTATATCTATAATAAATATTAATATAGTATCTATAAACGCACACTACAATGTGCCAATATTGTGTGTACCATCGGTGGACATAAAATGTTGGGACAAATTGAAAACTGGATAATTTCAAACATAACTAAATTTCTATCGGTTAGGTCAGGTTTTTCAAATTCAGGATATAAAATTGAAATGAAAATATGTAAATAAACTGAATTATCGGGGCCGAGTGGGTAGAGACCCTGCCCACAGACTCCGAGGTCGCGAGTTCAAGTCCCGTCCGGTGGAATCATTTATGAATAATAAATGATTCCATCCGGTTCCATGGTTGTAGTGTAAATGTGTTGTGGCACCCTAGATGTAATTTCGATGTAGAATTGGTTAAAACAATAAAATATAGATTGATGGCTAATGGTCATAGTAGCCAAGGCCAATAAAACAAACAAAAAAAAAAACAAAAAAAACGGAATTATCGAAACCCCTTTTTTTCATTTTCGACACATCAAATGATATTTAACTGACAAGTCCAAAGTTTGATATACAGTAAAATAACTTTTACGTGTCCCAACATTTCGTTTCCACCGATGGTACATTGATTAACAGTTTGAAGATATAAATACAGACACAATATTGCTATAACGTAAACTCAAGATTAATTTCTACTAGGGTTTATATCAATGTTTTTATTGTTTGTATTTTTCAGAGGAATGTATTCGCTATCTTTTGTATTCAGAAAAAGAAAAACTTTGAAATATGATAAGAAATAATAATTAAATTCCATCTGGAGTGCCTCCCAGTGCTTTTAAAGGTGAAACCCGATACGCCGCGGGTGGCAAATATTTGGCGGTGTCGATCGAGTGCAAACAAGGGCGCATTAAAAAGCCGCGCGACATAAATCTCGACCCGCAGAAATCCATTTGCTCTCTCTCACTCGGATTATTCAA
The DNA here is from genome assembly GCA_932526585.2 of Philonthus cognatus. Classification (NCBI taxonomy): domain Eukaryota; kingdom Metazoa; phylum Arthropoda; class Insecta; order Coleoptera; family Staphylinidae; genus Philonthus; species Philonthus cognatus. Next base: position 45,685,001 of record OW052247.1, on the reverse strand, counting down.
GAAGGGCCCTTCCGCGATATTAATGGACCCTTGATTTATGATGTCGCCGGGATTCCCCGCACACTTTAAAATAGAAAACGGGGGACGGACGAGAGGGCGCGCCTTTCGACACACACCCACATTTTCTCACTAGACTAAGAAAAGAGAGAAGAAAAAACCGCCCTTAGAATTTTCCAGGTGAACGGAAACCATTCATCATCGTTCCCGCGTGAATTTCTCCAACGACAGACAGATTGAGTGTTGTCTTTTAGAATAAAACTACGAAAAATACCAAAGAGTTGGCAATCTCCACCGAGGAAAGAGTTAAGTTTAAAGACTCTTTTTTTATATTTGTCTACAGAGAATATTTTTCTCAAACGTTTGTAAAATTTATGATAGACATGATAGATTTAAGTAAACTTATTTTAAAATAAAGAATTTGCCATGAAATGGCCTTGAGATTTCTTAACAAGTTCGCTAAGCTCTAAAGCAGTGGTTATTAACCCATATTCTGCGTGAAACTGATGTTTCGTGTACTTAGATAAATTGGAACACCGATAAAAAAAAATTTTGATGTGCGTATCATAGCACTTTACCCGTTAAAGATATAATGATTTAAATATCAATAATATGAAAATGTTGAACAAACTAAATTTATTCTACTTTTATTATTATTATTATAAAACTATTCACAAAATAAGTAATTCTTGCTACATCTCGGTAAATATTGATCACCATCACATCTAACTGTTATATATTTTTAACTTTACTGTGAATCAGTGTTTTATACGCTTGGCGCATAAAGTAAAATTTCGAGTTTAGAAAAGCCCCGTGAAAATTTGTCTCGGGTCGCTGCGCGACCCTCGACAAATTTTCTACGCGGGGCTTTTCTAAACTCGAAATTTTACTTCATGCTTAGTCTGGGATTGGAAACACTCGTTCGAACTTTAAATTGAACTCTTTTATGAAATCAACGAATGTCCGCAAATGTACAGAGTATACAAACACATAAGAATATGATATATAAAAATGGTAAATAACTATGTCATATATTAATGATTTTTGTTGATTTTAAAGAATTTGATAAAAGTTTATAAGTTCGATTTTATTTTAGTTTTCATATTGAAAATACACATTATTGCTATTTGTATTATTTTACTATTTATTTTTATTATTCCATAACGCATAAAAAAATTCTAAAATCGAATAAATCGAATGAAAAATGGGATTTAATAAAATAGTTATAAAATATTGGCGATTTATTTGCGTTTATTATTTTAATTTCAATTTCAATTTCATTTATTTCCAAAAAGAATAAGTACATAGCATTCATGGGTGAATCATTTGGTTGCGATGGTTGTAAACGATAATATTTAGTAAACATAAATAATTTCCAATATAGACTGTAGCATTCGAAGAGAACTCGATCCGTTAGTACACGAGGACACATATCATCCTTCTATCTCAATATCGTTACAATGTACCTCTAACATGTCTCCTATGAACATAGATGTTACCAAACTAAACTTCAGAAAAGGAAATTACTTGTCTTTGTATTCTTATTTAGGTTCTGTTGATTGGAGTTTTCTTTTAAAGTGTTCTGACGCTAGTTTGGCTCTGGATCAGTTCTATAAAGTTCTTCATGAAGCATTTTTCAAATTTATTCCGCAACGTAAATTTAAACAAAAACGAAAATATCCTCCATGGTTTGATAATGACATTATACTGCTTATTAAGGAGAAAAATTATTGCCGTAAAAATGTTAAGCGCGACTCTACGCTAGGGGGACGATTTAAAAAACTTAGATCACTTATTAAGAATAAAATTAATTCAGCACATAGAGACTATATTTTAAACATAAAGTCACAGCTTACTAGCAATCCAAAACAATTTTGGTCATATATTAATTGTAAAAAATCTAATCCTTCAAGAATACCTGCAGAACTTATTTATGAGGATGAGGCTTATCAAACACCTGAACATATTGCTAATGGATTTCGAAAATACTTTCAATCAGTTTTCATAATGCCATCTGTAGGAACCACAGTTCCGAACGTTAACAATATCCCTTCTTTTTCATTTGCGCAAATATCCGATAAAACTGTATTTACATTTTTAAAGCAATTACTAAATACATTTTCATCAGGCAATGATAATGTACCAGCCTTTATATTAAAAGATTGTGCTTCTATTCTATGCTACCCGCTCTCAATAATATTTAACCTATCTATAAAAACATCTGAATTTCCTAGTAAATTAAAAATTGCATCGATTTGTCCCATCCCAAAAACGTCACTTAATCAACGGAATATAACAAACTACCGTCCAATAGCAATACTGTCTCACATCGCTAAAATATTCGAGAAAACTCTCTATAATCAACTCTTTTTCCACGTTTCTCCATACCTATCTTATCAACAGCATGGCTTTATTCCAAAACGTTCTACAGTAACTAATTTGACCATTATTACGCATGATATAGCCAAATCACTAGATTCAGCGGGGCAAATTGATGTAATATATACTGATATGTCGAAAGCGTTTGACAGGGTGGACCATCAATTGTTAATAGGTAAACTTAGCTACTTTGGTTTTTGTGACAATTCAACCTCGCTTATAGCATCTTATCTTACAGGTCGTAAAACGTATGTCGCAATAAATAACTTTAAATCGGACTCATACTTTCCAAGTTCAGGGGTACCCCAAGGCTCGATTTTGGGTCCCTTACTTTTTAACCTTTTTATAAATGATCTTTCTGATTTATTAAAGTGTAAACACCTCTTATACGCGGACGACCTAAAGATTTACTCAACAATTGCTAACATTGCTGACTGTCAACGCTTACAAAATCAACTTGATGTTATCTCGAATTGGTGTAGTATTAATAATCTTAATTTAAATAGCAATAAGAGCAAATTCATATCCTTTACCAAAAAATCTAAACCAATCTCATTTAATTATATAGTTAGCAATAATTCTATTGAGCAAGTCACAGTCTTCAAAGATTTAGGGATTTGGTTTGATGACAATTTTACATTTAATCCTCATGTTCAAACACTCGTAGAGAGTTCCTTTAAAGCATTAGGATTTATACTTCGAAATTCTACAAATTTGCGAAATCCTAATGCTTTGAAATCTCTATTTAATGTTTATGTCCGTTCCAAGTTGGAATATGCATATTTAATTTGGTATCCTCAAACTCAACTTCAGATTAACGTAGTAGAAAGTGTTCAACGTAAGTTCCTGAAGTTTTTGCACTTGAAAGTTGAGGGATTTTATCCTGACAGAGGCTGTGATCATTCACTACTGCTAGATAAATTTAATGTAGAATCTCTTGAATGCCGACGTCACAGACAAAGCATCACCTTCTTACACAAGCTTCTGCATGATAGAATTGACAGCCCTGATATTTTACAGCTAGTTGGCTTGCATATTCCATCTTTCAATAGTAGATATAAGACCACATTTAATATTATGTATAATAGAACAAATTTTGGATTAAAATCGCCTATTAATGTGATCTGCAATTCGTTTAATCAACTTCCACCAACTTGTGACGTATTTTTTCAACCATTGACATCCTTATTAGAATTTTGTTAATTACGTAGTAAAATGTTATTAAAATGTTATTATTTTTAGTTCTAGTTTTAAAACTTGTTTGTTTATACTAAATTGTCTTGTAATTGGGAATTTGTTTCCTGTTGGGCAATAAACATTATTATTATTATTATTATTATTATTATTATAAAATTAGAACCTATCATCTAGCATATAAATGTTGCAGAGGTAATAATACATATCAATAAATATAAAACTTAATATCTAGGGGTAAAGCAATAATTATTTAAAATACAATTGAATAGACTTAGTGTCTATTAGTAAAAGTATTAAAAAACATTGTATAAGGACAGTGCACAAAATAATTTAGTTTAAAATGTAATAGATTAAAAACTTAATATTTACATAACAAGACTTATGATCTAGAAAAAAACATATTAAAAGATTTGTATAAGGGACAGTACACGAAATAATTTAGTTTAAAACCTAGTAAAATAAAACTTAGTATCTAGATATAGAACATTTTAAAAATATTTGTATATAAGGACAAGTACAGTGTATAAGATCATCAACAGAGATAAACCTTCGGACATCATGTATTTATAAATAATATTCAACAGAATCACTTATTAATTTTAATTTTAATTGATTTTTAAAATGTGGAAAAGTCGATAAATTAAAAATTAACTGGAATTTGTTTTTATCTTTTTATATTTAACAATGTAATTTGTTTTTTAAATTAACAAAAATTTATGAATATGAAATCCATGAAAACTAATAAGATTTCAAAAATTTACGACAATTCATGAAAAGTGTCAACGTGTTGAAATTTTAAAAATTAACTTAAGATTTAGGACATTTAGAACAACCTTTACGGTTAAAAATTTTAAAACCTCTGTCGATTTCAAATTGTTTACCAATTTGAAAATCGAAAGAAATCTTGAAATTTTATGAAAAGCAATACATTTTTTTTTAAATTAAAATTAAGGATAGCCATGAAAACCGCAAAGATTACAAAAATTCATGAATATTGATAAAAACTATCAAAATTTTAAAAATCAACCCAAATTCAACATAACCGTTAACATTTTGAAAATCAACCGAAATTTTATGAATACGAAAAATAATTTAAAAATTAGCTAAAATTTTGCAGAATGAAGTTGGAATTCGTCAATGTTTTTTAAGGTAACGAAAATGTAGGAAGCTAACGAAAACTCATTCTCGAAAAAAGAGGAATATTTAAGATAGAGTATTTTTTTTAATTAGGGAGAAATTCGCGCAAACTGCTAACATTTTAATAATTGAAGAATATAGTATATAGCTTTTAATCAGTCTGTGATATAAGGTTTAGGTTGAGTTGTCCGTTATATGTTGGGTCCGGCATCGGGGTCATTTACAACCCCGATGTCGTCCGCTCTGTGATATTAGGTTTAAGATGTGTTTGTCCATTTTATGTACGATCGGTGACACGGTCTTTTACAACCCTGGCCACCACAATGTCTATGATATTAGGTTTAGGGTTATTTATTCTATCTATGTTTTGCTTAGTGTTGTTTATTTTAATTAATTTATTGTTTGTTTTTTCCCTTTTTTTTTTTCTAAATAACACGAGCAAACCGGCTAATGACCATGCAGTCGAAGCCAGGGCAGGTGGTGGCCGAGCGGTAACGTCGCCGGGCTGTATCGCTCGGCGAGCCACAAATTCGGGTTCGATTCCCGTGCACGGGGAGACTTTATTTCAAAAATAATATCTCGTCGTGACCCTGGGTGTAGTATGAATGTGTGTGATTGTCCGAATGAATAGTTAAATACTACAAATTGTAATAAATTAATTGATACAAAAATATATAGATTGATGATGGCTAATGGGCAAGTTCCCAAGGCCAAGCAAAAGCCAAAATAAAAAGTCGAAGCCGGTAAGTGGGAGGGGTTTTTAGTCGGTAGTCCTCTAGTTTGGAGGGAGTCCGACACTTCGTCCGTAAATGGATTTTCCCCTCCCACATAACAAAAAAAAAAAAATTGAAGAAAATCTTGAAAACAATCGAGTCTTTATAAATCAACCAAAAACTTAAAAAAGTCATCGATTGATTAAGGGGTGTTGTCCAATCCCAGACTTAGCATGAAGTAAAATTTCGAGTTGAGAAAAGCCCCAAGAATTTGGATTTGGACGCGCAGCGTCCAAATCCAAATTCGGGCTTTTCTCAACTCAAAATTTTACTTCATGCGCCACGTGTATAAAACACTGATTTAGTGTAAAGTTCAAAATATATTGCTCATTTAATATTTAAATGTTTAGTCGACTTTCAAAATATTGGCAGTCAATTTATTAGATTTTAGCAAATGTTATTGAAATTTTCATGAGATTTTCAATTTTGAGATGATTTTTATCAATTTATAAAATGTTCAACGATTTATAAAATTTTTGGATATGTGTGTATAAACAATAAATGCTTATTTTTTTATTATCTATACATTTTAAAAATCAACGTAAATTTTATGAATACGAAAAATCGAAAATAATTTAAAAATTAACAAAATTTTTGCAAAATTCATGGAATTCGTCAATTTTTTTAAGGTAGCGAAAATGTAGGAAGCTAATGAAAACTCATTTTCGAAATAAGAGAAAAATTTCGGATATTCATGATGGAGTATTTTTTTTAAATTAGTGATATTGATAGAAATTCGCACAAACTAACATTTTAAAAATTGAAGAAAATCTTGAATACAATCGAGTCTTTATAAATCAACCTAAAACTTGAAAAAGTCATCGATTGATTAACGAGTGTTGTCCAATTCCAAACTAAGCATGAAGTAAAATTTCGAGTTGAGAAAAGCCCCAAGAATTTGGATTTGGACGCGCAGCGTCCAAATCCAAATTCGGGCTTTTCTCAACTCGAAATTTTACTTCATGCGCCACTTGTATAAAACACTGATTTAGTGTAAAGTTCAAAATATACTGCTCATTTAATATTTAAATGTTTAGTCGACTTTCAAAATATTGGCAGTAAATTTTTTAGATTTTAGCAAATTGTATTGAAATTTTCATGAGATTTTCAATTTTGAGATGATTTTTATCAATTTATAAAATGTTCAACGATTTATAAAATTTTTGGATATGTGTGTATAAACAATATATGCTTATTTTTTTATTATCTATACATTTTAAAAATCAACGGAAATTTTATAAATACAAAAAATCGAAAATTATTTAAAAATTCACTAAATTTTTGCAAAATTCATGGAATTCGTCAATTTTTTTAAGGTAGCGAAAATGTAGGAAGCTAATGAAAACTCATTTTCGAAAAAAGATAAAAATTTCGGATATTCATGATGGAGTATTTTTTTTTAAATTAGTGATATTGATAGAAATTCGCACAAACTAACATTTTAAAAATTGAAGAAAATCTTGAAAATAATCGAGTCTTTATAAATCAACCAAAAACTTGAAAAAGTCATCGATTGATTTACGAGTGTTGTCCAATCCCAAACTAAGCATGAAGTAAAATTTCGAGTTGAGAAAAGCCCCAAGAATTTGGATTTGGACGCGCAGCGTCCAAATCCAAATTCAGGCTTTTCTCAACTCGAAATTTTACTTCATGCGCCACGCGTATAAAACACTGATTTAGTGTAAAGTTCAAAATATACTGCTCATTTAATAATTACATTTTCAGTCGAGTTTTAAAACCTTGGCAGTTTTCGTAAATTTATTAGATTTTCGTAATTTTAGTGAAATTTTCATGAGATTTTCAATATTTCGAGATTTTCGTTAATTTATAAAATGCTTTGTGCATTTGTATCACTGACGATGCCACTATGAAGCATTTGATGGCGTTAGCTATCGAAATCATTAATAGTTTTCACATATTGGCTTGAAATAGTCAGAAATGTTCAGTATTCCTCAGCACTGGGTCGGGACCACACTGAAGAGGACCTTGAAGTCCGAAACGCGTCTGTGGGTACCTGGTGCTGGAATACTGAACATAAATTCAATTTTTATAAAATGCTCATGGGATTTTCAATACATTTTTTTTGGATGTATGTGTATGAATAATAAATTTTTATTTTTTGATTATCTAGAACTTTTCTTAAGAAGAATGTTGATCGGTTACTACTATTTTAATAAAAAACTTAAGTTTATAGTGTCATCTTAACAGCTCAATCGGCTTAGACTTTATCGTGGCGACAAGACATTTTTCAAAAATGGTCTTAATCAACTTAGGGGACCTCTAAAATGTTTAATTTAGGAATTTTCCAGAAAACAATACTTTTCCTTTGTTTTGTATATAGAGGAAAGTAAAAATTAAATAAATTAAGCTAAGACAAAAAGTGAAAATAACTAGCAGTGTTATATAAAAATATGTTCAAAACCTAACACTGTAAATCGTTGATGACAGAATAATCTTTGATTTCGTCTAATTTTTACTCAGTAAGATGCGTTTTTAAACCACGTTAAATTTGGATTGGTCGCTACTCTTCGCTTCACGACCAATCCAAGTTTTCAGGCTTCCCATACTCGAAATATTTACTTCATACGGCTTGAAATAGTCAGAAATGTTCAGTATTCCTCAGCACTGGGTCGGGACCACACTGAAGAGGACCTTGAAGTCCGAAACGCGTCTGTGGGTACCTGGTGCCGGAAGGCTGAACACAAATTCAATTTTGATTTTTGTTTTCTGGTTTCACAAACAGAGTTCTGCTCGCTCGTGGACGAAACAGTGATCTGTATACGCACTTTGTGCATTCGTGTCACTGACGATGACACTATGAAGCATTAGATGGCGTTAGCTATCGAAATCATTATTACTTCATACGTATCGCGCATAAAACACTTATTTAAAATTAAGTTTAAAGTATACTTATAAGCTAATATGCTTAAGCAATATATTTTTAATTTCTCATCAAATTACTGTTGTATACGCGTGGCGCATGAAGTAAAATTTCGAGTTTAGAAAAGCCTGAAAATTTGGTTTGGTCGCTCCGCGCTTCGCGCTACGCGACCAAACCAAATTTTCAGGCTTTTCTAAACTCGAAATTTTACTTCATGCTTAATCTGGGAGTGGAGAACACTCGTTTGAAACTTCTAATTGAACTTAAAAACAAATTTCCTAAAGATTTACAGCATATACTCTGTAATTGCAATATGTATACTTCAAAGAAAAACTAACTGTATGTTTTGTGTATACGTTTGTTTGTTTGAAATAATAGATTAACTAATTATCATTACTTAGGCCTTTGTAGAGCGAATTCCTTTCAGTTATTTAGATGAAGAATTGCCGGAGTAGCAGATGCGAAGTCTGTGTGATTTCGGGCGTTAAATTGGAAAGTTACTCTGTTTTGTTGGAGATGTGCTCGTAAACTTTAAACTTTCTTTGTATAAAGACTGTCGGTGTTTTAAGTTCGCTGCTACTAATCATATGTTTTGTTAAATGTGAGTGGAATGAAGAGAAAGATCCTTTATTGTCTTTCATGCATTATTGAAGCACTACGAAATAAAATAAACTCGAGCAAATGTTGATTCCCTGTTGAAATATTTCATAAATTCAACACGATATAGAATTAAATCCAGTTGTTGTTATAAGCCGGCGTTTCATTCATAGTTGGCTGAATATTAATTGAAATTTTAAATTTGAAAACGAGAAACGACGTAGGGGGGGAGGAACGAGGGTGCTCTCGTACGTGGGCAGGGTGTGAAGTGTGCGTTGTGCAATTAATATGAATTAGTAAAGGGTTTGTTCCGGCATGCCGCACAAGTAACATTAATTTAGATTGAATGCCCTGTGGCTCAGTCTGCAGGACCACACAGACTATACCGACTATGCAATCATTAAACATCCATATCAATCACGAATGATTGTTTACCGCCCTTTTGCATTTTTCATGGGACACACTGTATATGTGTCCCCGTCGTTTTTCTCCTCGAGTGCAGGCTAGAAATAACGGAATAAACGAGGGGTTTGTGTAATGGGGATGTAAATGATCTCTGTGCTTTACTTTAGTAATATCAGGGAACTTTTGTATCTGTATTAAATGCTCTTAGTTTTTAAGGACGCTGGAGACGTTGAGGGAAGAGAGGGAAAGCAGGAGGAAGAGAGGAGGTAGCGAGTAGTGTAGATGTAATGTATTATTATGCCAATAAAGGTTTTTTGTATGATTTAATAAAGAAAACACTTGGTTAAATTTCAATAATATTTTGGTTTTTTATTCCAACTAGTTTCGACTTTGAGTCATTCTCAAGGAGTACAGAAAATTACATTTTTACAAACATTATATACAAGAAAGGTTAATTTAAATTTTATGGTTAGGCAATAGTTTTTAGTTTTTTTAGATTTTTTTTAGTTTTTAATGTACAGGGAGTTTTTTCTTTTAAGTATACATATCCCGATTACGGGGAACAGAGCCGGCCTAGGCAAAAGCGGGGCCCGGTGCTAACTTAAGTTGCGGGGCCTTGAACAGGCGCAGATCCACGGGGGAACGGGGAAAATGCCTCCCCCAATAGACAAACGACAAAAAAATGAAGCGAAAAAAGTTTACTATTTCCTCGTTAATGAAATGACTTAAATATGACAAAGATGATATCCTTACATTAGAGTTACAACGAAAAGTGTATAAGTATATAAAAAAATAGTAAACATTTGTAGAATGTATTGAAGTGGGAATCAAATATAAGGGGTAGGTGTATTTTGAAATTCACTTTAAATCAGTGTCTTATACGCGTGGCGCATGAAGTAAAATTTCGAGTTTAGAAAAGCCTGAAAATTTGGTTTGGCCGCGTAGCGCTTCGCGCTACGCGACCAAACCAAATTTTCCGGCTTTTCTAAACTCGAAATTTTACTTCATGCTTAATCTGGGAGTGGAAAACACTCGTTTAAAGGTTCAAATTGAGCAACAACGAATACGAATACACTCGTATAATACACTAAAGTAATAATAAATTCACAATATGCTACTAAAGCAGTATGCTAAATACGTATATTTTGAACTTGAGCTTAAAACAAGCGTTTTATATACGTGGCGCATAAAGTAAAATTTCGAATTTAGAAAAGCCTGAAAATTTGGTTTGGTCGCCAAGCGAAGAGTAGCGATCAATTCAAATTTAGCGTTATGTTTAAAATCGCATCTTACATGGTAAAAATGAGATAAAATCAGACAGTATTCTGTCATCAACGATTTACAGTATTAGGTTTTGAACATATGTTTATATAACACTGCTAGTTATTGTTGAATTTTTTGTCTTAAATTAATTTGTTTAATTTTTTTATCGATTCTTCAATTTATCTAAGTTTACGTAACACTAGTTTTCTGCATAATACCGGTTAATAACCACTGCTTTAGAGCTTTGCGAACTTATTAAGAAATTTCATGCCAAATCCTTTATTTTAAAATAAATTTACTTAAATCTATCATGTCTATCATAAATCGCGGAGCGACCAAACCAAATTTTAAGGCTTTTCTAAACTTGAAATTTTACTTTATGCCTAATCTGGGAGTGGAAAACACTCGTTTAAGGATTCAAATTGAACTATTTTATAACAAAACTAATGCTAACAAATTTACAGCGTATGCATTTGTTCAATTAAAAAAATCTCTGTATTTAATGACTTGTATCCTCTAAAAAAATGATACTGTGGTTTATCGGTAAATTGTCTGTAAATATGATTCACAAATGTCCTGAATTACAGTTAATTGCAAAATTCGGTAAATTTACAAACCCTGTATGTAATAATTCTCAAAGGGCTGTTAAATAAGTAACAATGTGCTCAAAATATTCAATCCTAATGAAATGTATTATAATATATAAAATTACGAAAAAACTATTCGTGTAAATGCAAACAGTGTCTTAATTAATAAGACAATTTAAGACGATAAATATCCATTGAAACAACTACTTCCCGTGCAAATACACCTCCGGATATTGAATTATACAATGAAATATTTAAAATCTTATTTAATTTGATTTGTTACAACGCTCTATTAAAGTATATGTAACGTTTAGGTCAAAGTCTCTTCAAACCAACTAACAATACAAATTTAAAATTAAAGGAGAGATAGCAACAAATTAGAAGTGAAAGGACTTGGATTAAAACTAATGTCTTAGACCATCTATAGATGCGTTTCGAGATTTATCTCTCTTCAGTATAGCTTTGCTTATGACGTTTAAAAAATTAGGAATAAAATTAAAACAAACTTACTTGAAAAAAGTGTTGTGTGTGGAATGAACAGGTACACAGAAATGGAATGAGTGAAAATGATGGTCGGTTTTTAAATTATAATTCAATATCCGGAGGTGTATTTGCACGGGAAGTAGTTGTTTCAATGGATATTTATCGTCATAAATTGTCTTATTAATTAAGACACTGTTTGCATTTTTACGAATAGTTTTTTCGTAATTTTATATATTATGTTTAAAGTGTGCAAACTATAAGAAACGTAAGCTTATTTTCTCGAATTCAAATTGTTTTGAATTTGAATTTATCTTGTTTGAAATGTATTATGTTTACAATTTAAATTTCTGATAATACAATTTGCATTATAAACTTTTATCTACATTTAATGCTTTTAATATGACAAATAGGTTTAATTGCTATTTCAAGTTTATTAAATCATAATATATATACATATATTTTAAATATTGATAATGAAGGTTTAAATTAAATTACACTTGGTTTGTTTCACAATTTTTTTACTTTACTATTTACTCGACTAGTTTCGCGTTTTACAGCATTATCAGGAGTATTATCCTGATAATGCTGTAAAACGCGAAACTAGTCGAGTAAATAGTAAAGTAAAAAAATTGTGAAACAAACCAAGTGTAATTTAATTTAAACCTTCATTGTCAATATTTAAAAATGTTTCACCAAGTGATAAGTGAGAAAATTATTCAAGAAATATATATTTTAAATTTTTAAATTGAATCAACGGCTATTATTAATGAAAAATCGTTATAATATATTCATTATTAAATCATTTTCAACAAAAAATAAATGAAGCACCTATTAAATAGTTATTTAAAATACTAAATAAAATTTATTCCACGAATTAAATCGAAATAAATATTATTCAATAGTCCCAACGTGCAGTTTTTTTCACATCGACGAATAATATTTTCGGCGTTCATAAATATTTAACAAACAAACATTTAATTTCTGTCCGACATACAAAAACACTCCATCTATGTGCCTGTGTGTGTGTAGTGATAACTAAAACGGTATGATAACATTTATAAGGAGCCGGGCATAAATAGTTTAGTGGAGTTGTTGAGAGCTCTGCAGATGTCGCAAGGGTGCACTGGGTATGGAAAAACGAATGGGTTTCTAAGTTCTGAGTCCACTGACTAAAAGGTTCACGACTCTTCGAGATTTAGAAGACTCCTTTTATCCGTGTTATTACGTCACTTCCCGTTTCTTAAGTGTTTATTTGGAGCGGAAATGTGGCACGCGCTCTTTTTACCTATTTCTATGTATGGCCATGTTAGAAGAATAGGAAATTGGATATTTTATATTCAGAAAGTGTAACTATAATAATGAAATTATCAGTAATGATAATTTATGCTTTTTAACCTGATATCGATAGTAAATATTCAAATTTAATTAATTCTATATTTAGGTAGTAATGAAAATTATATTCCAATTTAATTAATTCTAGATTTAGGTAGTAATGAAAATTAAAAAATCAATAGAGTTATAATTCGATATTATTTACACATCCACAAAGGGAATATGGTTAATTATTAGAACTAGTATAATTACATCCATAAATCTGTACAGATTCTGTAAATTATAAAAATCATCGGTGATGATATGATTTGTACCTAGTTATTATTCATTTTATTAAGGGGTAAATATTTATATGAATAATCACAAGGTACAAATCATATCATATTATACACTTATTTATGAATATATCAAATTTCAGACACAAATTTAACAGAACTATCATTGAGTTAGTGGTAAAATAATATAATGTTAAAACACTTATTTATGAATATATCAAATTGCTAACAAGGGTTTCCACTCCTTGATTAAGTATGGAGTAAAATTTCTAGTTTAGAAAAGAGAAAATGAGACGAGTCGTCAAAAGCTACAAATTGATCGTATTTACAAAAAAAAATGCCTGAAAATTGACAGCGTCTGTTTTGGAGTATACAGGGTGCGTAAAAAGTATGGCATCAAATAGAATTATATGGAAACAGTTTAACATTTAGATTTGACATTTGGTAGGTTTAAATTAGATATAAATAAATATATTGTATACTGTTTACTTATACTCTTTTTTTTGTGTATATTATTGTAATAGGTGATTATCCGCCAAAAAATTAAACTAAACTAAATACACATATTTTGAAATGAGTTTCATTTGTTTTGCACGACTTGCTTTTGTCAGAGGCCGCCATGTTTATAATTTAATTATAAATAGAAGTAAAGTTTTCAGGCTTCTCTAAACTCTAAATTATACTTCATGCTTAATCTGGGAGTGGAAAACACTCGTTGAAAGCTTCAAATTGAAATCTAAAAAAACAACGACGATCTGAAAATTTAGAGTATATTCACTGTCAGGGCCGGCCGGAGGGCGCTGCGAACGGTGTGACTGCACACGGCCCCCGCTTCTGAAGGCCCCGCGCCGCTGATTTAAAAAAATCAAAATGGTTTCATTTTCTTTTCTTTTTCTAAAACAAATACTTCAACTCTTATGGATATACCAGTAGCATAAAAAAGAAATCAGAAATCCAATCATTACAATAGAAAATAAACTAACTTAATTTGAATGTTAACAAAGTTTGGTCATTTGATATGACATACTGAATTAAGTAGACATTAAGCATTAGTCAGGAACGATTATTTTTCAAAAACAGTTTTCAAATTTAGCTTCAATTCCACATTGCAATGAACACTTTTGCTGTTTGTTAAAATTTAAATCTTTGTCAATTTATCCTAATTTGTAATGATTGTTTAACGTTTTAGATTTTGGTTAAATATAGAGATACAGCGATTTTTTTACAACCATTTGTAAAATTAATGAACATGTAATCAAACCTAAGCAGTATATTTTAAACTTCACTTTAAATCAGATGTTTATACGCGTGGCGCATGAAGTAAAATTTCGAGTTTAGAAAAGCCTGAAAATTTGGTTTGGCCGCTCCGCTTCGCGGAGCGACTAAACCAAATTTTCAGGCTTTTCTAAACTCGAAATTTTACTTCATGCTTAATCTGGGATTGGAAACACTCGTTAGAGGGTTTGAATTGAATTTTTTTAATAAAACAACGAATGTCTGAAAATGTACATGATAAAACCTGATATGTATACCTAAAAGACAAATTCTGAGTATTTATATTTTCATTTTATTGATTTCAGCATTTCTATACCTTTTTTATTAATCATTTTTTAATTCTAATACCTATTTTCAAAATGTATTGTAGATGGTTCTCGTAAATAAATAAATAAATGTAATTTAATCGATTTGTACAAAAAAATACAGACATCGAAAAAATTATATTAAAATGTTTGTTTGTTGGTTAAAATTGTCAATATTTAAGAATTTTATTGACTGGTAAAATTAAATGAATATGTTGCTATTGACGATTTCATTTATAATTCATATGCGCAACGCGTATAAAACACTGAACTTCACAATGTGTTTACAATATGTCTCTAAAGCAGTGTGCTAAGGACATATATTTTGAACTTCAATTAATACAAGTGTTGTATACGCGTGGCGCATGAAGTAAAATTTCGAGTATGGAAAGCCTGAAATTTTACTTCATGCTTAATCTGGAAGTGGCAAACACTCGTTTAAAGTTTCAAATTAAACTCTTTTAAAAAAGAAGCAATGTCGGAACATTTACAGCTTATGTATACCAACAAAAAATATTACCTGTATATATGAGCATTCTTTTCACTTGACTATTTTGTAAATGTTGACGAAGTTTATCACTTTACAACTTTAATAAATTTTGACACTATTTCGATCGTCTCAATTATTAAGGGCCAGTTGCATTAAACACCTTGAACTGGTTCAACTCTGAACTCGAGTTCAAAGTGACAATAAGAACTGTCATCTTGAACTCAAGTTCAGCTTGAACTTGAGTTCAACGTTTCTGGTGCAACTGGGCCTAAAACTTTTCGATGATTCTTAAAAATGTGTTTTTCCCCCAACTGCGCCCCTGATTATTATTATTATTACATTTTTCCCCTTCCTGAAAAAGATTCTGCGAGTGCAAATGGATGCAACCCTCGTTAAAGGTAGGTCATTAAATGACTTTTACCGCCAAAACAACGATATTGTGAATTACCGGAAAATGATCGGTAAACCAGTCTGATTTACAAATTTACCAAATTATCGGTAAGTGAATAAATTTGTAAATTTTCTATTGCTAATTTAATACAGGGTACGCATAACTGTCTCCCTATTTTCAATACGGTCTGGTAAAGCCGGGCGGCGTTGCAGAAATGTGGGGATAGCGTCAGTACAAGCGGCAAAAGTAACCGTTTCTGTTTGAATCAGGTTTTTGTCTGAAATACTACGTGGACCGACGCACAGCGCTCTTTCGCCGTGGAAGTTTACATCCGCTAAAATGGATTCGTCATTGCTGCACAACGAGCGTTCCGTATCAGATATGAAACTCCTCGTAATCGACAAGTCCCGGACTGAAAACCAATTGTTTTATTGGTAAAAACTTCAGAGAAACTGAATCTGTTATCCAGAAAGGAGGTGGACGTCCACGGATAGCTCGGACACTCGAAAATATCGTGCCTTACTTCTTTGAAGAATCGAATAGGGCTGTTACCGCTACATAGCGATGATTCAGAACTTTTTCATCACGGCCCTCGCAGAACTTAATGTGCAGAATGCCTGGTTTCAATAGAATGGGGCAACAGCCCACATATCCCGAGCATCATTGCAAGTTTTGAAAGATTTTTTTCCAGACGCTTGATCTACTTTAGAGGCGATATTCCATGGCCTGCGAGCTCGCCAAATTTGACACCTTGCGACTTCTTCCTTGGGGTTTTCTTAGTGCTTAAGTCTTTAAACATCGTCTAGGATCGCAAGTCAAGTGAAGGAGGCTATCGGTCTGGAAATTTTCCGAATACCGCAAAAAATGCTAGTTAGAGTTATGCAAATCTTCAAATATCGCTTGCGGCAGTACTGCGATAAGATTGGACAGCACTTGGCCGATATTCTTTTCAAAACCACATAAAATATAACTGTTCCTTTTACAAGTCTATTAAAACCTCCCAAATTTCCCTCACTCCAAATGATGATATAAAGGAGGAAGAGTACTTTGAAAATCTCAATAAGGGCAAAAACACTGCGCTCGTTTACGACAACATTGCTAGACTTATCCTTAAATATCGTTCAACGAACATCCACGCATGTATAATAAAAATATTTAACTACATCTACTCCACTCAAGCCATTCCGTCGGAATAGAAAAGAGATATAATTACCTGTATACACAAACCAGGAAATGAACCATTAGAGCCCAGCAGCTATCGTCCCATTACTCTGCTTCCTGTCCTTAGCAAATTATTTGAATCAAGAGTTATAAATAAACTTATTACTTGTATATTCAACATTATCCCCCCTTACTAATTTGAATTCCTCGAACACCGCTCCACAACTATACCTCTATCTATCCTTACTTCAAATTGCCAAACAGCAAGCCTTAAAGGCTATATATCGGCAGTATTGTTCTTAGACACAAAAGAAGCATTCGACTCTGTCTGGCACCGAGGCTTGCTGTACAAGTGCAACTCCCTCAATATAATCCAACACTTAATTAATCCCCTAGATAGTTTCCTTCACAATAGATCCATCCAAGTCAAAATACGCCATTCTATTTCCAACTCCTATACTCCTGAACAAGGTTTACCTCAAGGTTCTCCCTTATCACCACTCCTCTATAACCTCCTTGTACATGATATTTAGAACCCCCAATGCTAACTATATAAATAAATATGCTTATCCCCTCCTATATGCCAATGACACTGCACTAATCGCTCATGTCTCCACACTACCCCCAAGGGCTTTGGGTAGTGTGGAGACATGAGCGATTAGTGCAGTGTCATTGGCATATAGGAGGGGCCTATAGGGCCTAATCCATACCATCCAAACGTGATTCGCGAAATGGCGAATATCGATCAATCCTAATAAATCCCAACTCCAAATTCCCTTTCACCGACCGCACAAACCCTATTGCTCTATTTTCATAAAAGACCATGTTATACATCCATTAGCCACGTGTAAATACTTAGGTATACAATTCGATCCTAAACTCATATTTAAGAATCACTCCGTAACCCTCAACGCAAAAGTCGAGAATCAGGCGGCACACTTTAGAAGTCTAACCTATAACAAACATGGCATAAATATAGACACATAAGTATAGACACAAAAACCCCCTCCATAATCCTTCAAACACGCTTCTATATGAGCTGACTAAAGTTATCCCCATAGAACATCGCCTAGCTCACTTAGCTGAAAAATTTGCATCAAACCCTATCCTCTACGACCTTCTAAACCTGTTATGTATTCCCCGAGACAAGAACACAACACCCAAGCGACAACACCCCAGCACCACTATTCATGATTTCATTTCATCATTTTATAACATTAACTATCATGACGATTGAAGGACAATACCATTTCGACAACACAATTGACAACATTAACAATCATGACCTTTTTGTACACTATAATCGACAGTGACAAAAACTGCACAATCTAGGCGAAAAGACCAATGGTCGATAGCCAATGGCCAGAAGAAATAATTTAATTTTTGTTTATATTTATATGTATTTATTTTGATTTATTTATTCTATCAATAAAGATATTTATATATATATATATATATATATATATATATGTGTATATATATATATATATAATATATATATATATAATATATATATATATATATATGAAACTGTTTTAGTTGCACTCTCAAGATATTAAAATAAATGAATCGTATTTCAAATAACTTTTGTTTTATTAAGCTTTGAAAATAGGGAGACAGTTATGCCGCACCCTGTATTTGTAATTTTGTTATTGATATTTAATAAATGTTCAAAGATGCAACTTAATATCTACAGCGAAAATTTTGTAGAACGTACATGCATTTTACTATTTACTTATTTTGTTATTGAATGCGGAAATAAAACTTTTCAACGAGAAACATTCCCGTCATAAACAAGGTATAGATGGGCGAGCTAGAGGTGCGATAAAAGGAGAATTTCTATATCGGTGTCTATAGTATGGGTGTATGTGTATGTGTATAGATGCCATTTCAATATTCGTTCTCGAGATATAGTTTATGCGGACGTCCGTTTTCCCGGTTGGAATCCCTTTCTTCCGTTTTTCCCTTCTTCCACTGTGTCACTTATCGCCCCACTTACTTACTTCACACCACAAATATTTTTACATTTTTAGCAAGAAAAACCACGGGGAATATTTCAAAATAAAATGTATCACTTATAATTAAGGTACTGATGCAACACTGTTAGTGGCCCCACTTACTTACTTCACACCACAAATATTTTTACATTTTTAGTAAGAAAAACCACGGGCAATATTTTAAAATAAATTGTATCACTTGTAATTAAGATACTGATGCAACACTGTTAGTGGCAAAATGATCAAACACTGCATTCAACTTAAATTTAAAAATCCCAACTATTGATTCAAACTCTATACAAACATAAATTCTAAATATTCTATTGTTATTATATAAAAACGTACACACAAATTCTTGGAATATACACGAAAGCATCCAATTAGAGCTGGAATTGTGCCTTGTAATACGTGTGTGTGCGTATGTATTTATAATTATTAATTGGGAGTGTAATTAAGCAAAAATATTAAGGGCTTTCAAGTGAGAGAATGTGGAGGGAAATTCCACTTATTGTTGTGTGCCATTATTTATTCATTAATAATCACTATGATGAATAACGGTCTGCCCGGATAATTTATGAGCCCATGGTACATATTATTTTAATTAAAACACCGATTTATAATTTGAAATACGTGGAATATTATAATTATTGTGTGATGTTATAATCAGAACGGGATATTCCGGTCTATTCCGGGAATCATGACATTCACGTCATCAATTAATTGATGATTATTAATTTTTAGGCAATCACGTTAAATTTTAAACTTGTAACGAGTGTTTCCACTCCCAGACTAAGCATGAAGTAAAATTTCGAGTTTAGAAAAGCCCCGCGTAGAAAATTTGTCGAGGGTCGCGCAGCGACCCTCGACAAATTTTCACGGGGCTTTTCTAAACTCGAAATTTTACTTCATGCGCCACGCGTATTAAACACTCATTTCAATTGAAGGTAAAAACATACTGCTTAAATAAAGAAGGTTTATGATTTATAGCCAAATAAGTTTGAGTTCATGTTTGATCTAACGTTAATAAATTTTATAAATGTTACCTAATTTAACGCCATCAAAATTCGAGCGCCTAGAATAATTTTTAAATGGTAAAAAAACTGTTCGTCTTTGATACGTACAAAGACGAACAGTTTTTTTACCATTTAAAAATTATTCTAGGCGCTCGCATTTTGAAGGCGTTCAATTAGGTAACATTTATAAAATTTATTAACGTTAGATCAAACATGAACTCAAACTGATTTGGCTATGAATCATTTTTTAAATGGTACAAAAAACTGTTCGTCTTTGATACGTACAAAGACGAACAGTTTTTTAACATTTAAAAATTATTCTAGGCGCTCGAATTTTGAAGGCGTTCAATTATTACATTTATAAAATTTATTAACGTTAGATCAAACATGAACTCAAACTTATTTGGCTATGAATCATGAACCTTCTTTATCTAAGCAGTATATTTTTAACTTCAATTGAAATCAGTGTTTAATACGCGTGGCGCATGAAGTAAAATTTCGAGTTTAGAAAAGCCCCGTGAAAATTTGTCTCGGGTCGCTGCGCGACCCTCGACAAATTTTCTACGCGGGGCTTTTCTAAACTCGAAATTTTACTTCATGCTTAGTCTGGGAGTGGAAACACTCGGTACAAGTTTTTAATTTAACGCGAATGCCTAAAAATTAATAATCATCAAATCATTAGTTTAACATGTTGGTGCATGTTAAACAAATAATTTGGTATTCAATCATTTTTAATACATTGTTGAACAAGGTATTGAAAATTACAAAAAAAAAACAAAATCGCTTTGTTTTAACCCATTAAGAGCCGAGCAATTATAGAGTAAACTCTAAAAGTTAATTTTAGCAAACATTCTGCACTTCTTTTAACGATTTATATAAGTTGCTTATTGTATTAGGTACTGGGAATGTTTCTTTTAAATATACATAATTTATACGTTGCACATTTTTAGGCATTCATTGATTTTATAAAACGTTCAGTTTCAAGTTTCGAGCGAGTGTTTCCACTCCCAGATTAAGCATGAAGTAAAATTTCGAGTTTAGAAAAGCCTTAAAATTTGGTTTGGTCCAACCAAACCAAATTTTAAGGCTTTTCTAAACTCAAAATTTGACTTCATGCGCCACGCATATAAAACACTGAGATATTGTGAAATAAGAAATACACTAAGTGAAAATCTTTTTAATGAGTAAACATTTAAATAACAAAATATTTACACTTTTATTCACACATTCTCAAATCTGGTCAAATAATACAATGTATCAAATTAATGGTTTGTAAATTAAATTCACTTGGTTTTGTTTCACTTATATGTATTTTATTTTCTACTAGTTTCGGCTTAATGCCATTATCAAGAATAATGTACAAATGGATTTGTTTGGGAATATATACAGTTTCGAGTTTTAGGTTTTATTGGGTAATAAGTGCATTTAATATCGGGGAATTCCAAAGGTCTTCGTTGTCGTTGACCACATTTTTACTTGCCTTTATGGCTTTTGTAATTTCTAAACCCTTCCGGTAGTTAAGCGTTAATCCCTTATTACCTGTATGCAGAATTTTTAAATCGTTTGAAGAAAAATGGTGATTAGATGTGATACAGTGCTTAGAAAAACCGGTGGTTTGTTTTTTATTCTCTGTCTTTTTTATGCTCTTTTAACCTGATATCAAAAGACCTGCCGGTTTGTCCTATATACACTGCATCACAATCATCACATTTTAATTCATAAATACCACTTTTCTTAAATTTACAATTTTTAATTTTGATTTTATTGTTAACTATTAATTTTCCTAAATTATTTGTGTTTGTCTAAATTATGTTATTATTCTTTCCTTTTAAATTATTTTTGATTTGTAAAGACAGTGGCTTAATGTATTCTAATCTATTCCATGTTATAGTGTCTGAATTTGTCCCACTATAAAAATAATTTCGTAATTGTTTGTGTTGTTTCTTTTTTAACATTTTATTAATTAAATCTTCAGTGTAGCCATTGTTAACTGCTATTGTTTTTATTGTGTCTAATTCATTTTCAAAGTCTATTTTATTTAGAGGGATATTGATAAAAAAATTATTTCGTAATTGTTTGTGTTGTTTCTTCTTTAACATTTTATTAATTAAATCTTCAGTGTAGCCATTGTTAACTGCTATTGTTTTTATTGTGTCTAGTTCATTTTCAAAGTCTATTTTATATGAATTTAATTTACAAACCATTATATTTTAAAATGTTTTAGCAAGTGATTAATAAGAAACAAGTGTCCGATGTATCAAATTAACTTATTATTATAGTATTTTACTTTATGTTCCACGCGTATTTCAATAACAATGAATTCGTGATCAATGGAAAACAATACAACACTATACATTAGTTTTGGTCTCCTGTAACATTGAATAAACTTAAATAATACTGTTCCCCCCGATCCCTTCAAATATACCCACCCAATAATTCATGACACTTTTTTTGTAATTTAATCGATATTTCACTCAATATTATGCTTTAAATAGTGCTTTATCTATATATGAAGATAAAGTACAGTAATTTGTTCCGATAACAAAAAAGCCATAGAAACCATGTATTGCAGGTATAAAAGATAATTTATCGTGATTGTGGGTTGGTCGAAGGGCTGAAGGGGAGAGTTCTTCGAGTAAACTGTCCGGCTTGAAGAGGGTACGCAAGCATCCCCACTGCTATTGATATCCAGCAGGATTATGAATATCCTGCTAATAGGGACTCATTTGAATGGCGACCAGGGCCCACCGCACAATGCGCCCTTACACGTGTTCCTGATACCTTCAAGATAAATCGAAATTCAACGACCCGACCAACAACATATGTCTTCATATAAAAATCTTAATAGAAAAAATCATAAATTATTAAAAAATGCAAAAATCGGAATTCTATTATAATCGTATTTAATGCATGTAAATGTTTAATTCAATATTGACTAAATTTTTCTGAGAAACAAGGGACTCCAAATCCTTGCTCCCAGACGAAGGGGGAATTTGTTTTTTAGCCGATATTTGAACTATAATGACAGTTGACATAAGTCGGTGATAGCCAACATTTGAACTATTATGAGAGTTGACATAATTCATTTATTACATCGTAGATTTAGTCCATCGTGTCAACTTGACATAAGCCAGGTATGGGCAACCTTTGACATGTTGAGGGCCAAACTTTAGCGTGCAAATACGATCGCGGGCCGCGTTTAAAAGTACTTAATGCATTTTAAAGTAGTGATAATATTTTTTGCGATAGATATTAGACATGAAATAATACGACAATGTTATTATAGTACAATTTATTAAAACAACAAAATTAAATTTTAAAATGATGGTACATTATAATTAAATCGTTAAATTTGCAATTGTTACAAACTACGAAAGTTAAATACACCGAAATCAATGAGACACTTGAGCTTCAATTTGGGAAACTAGTCCATCGATATTTGGATTAATTCCACTGACACAAAGACGTAAATAATTTTCCAAATTATCGTCAGTCAGTCTTGTACGATGTGTTGATTTATTAACTTTCATCAATGAAAAGAACTGTTCGCATTTATAAGTACTGCCAAACGCACAAATCAATCTTCTTTCGAATTTTCTAAGCTGCGGAAAATTGTCTTCTTCTAGGTATTTTTTGTAGAAATCGCACAACTCTACGTCTTCAAATTTGGATTTTAATAGTGAGTTTTCTTGAATCTCGATCAACTCCATTTGTAAGTGTATTGGAAATGGATTCATTACACAGCAACCAAATAGGTGCAAGATAAAAAAAAATTCTTCAGTCCATTTTTCTTGAAAATGGCGACCCTCTGTATCTACTTTTCGTTTCTTTCCACCAGACATCATTTTTGTTTACTTTTCGTTCAATAAACTTAATAACAAACTATAGTTAGTAACCACTAAAGATGCACACAAAGCCACAAAGCAAGTTGACGGCTCGAGCAGTTCGCTAGGATATCGCTTGTCCAAGTTATCACCTCGGTAGCTCAAATAGAACTGAACTAACGTTCGGGCCATCCACCCGCTTATATAGGCAAAATGAACGAATAATCTAGAATAAACTAGTTTAGAATAATTGAGAAGCAATATATCTTTTGATGTGTCGCCCGTGAGGCGGCAAACCTCAAAGAATTTGATCGAGCAAGTCGAGTGGCGGCGATAAGTACCTAATGTAATATTTTTTTAATTGGGTTTTTTCAAAATGTCTCGCGGGCCGGATCATATCTTACAGCGGGCCGAATCCGGCCCGGGGGCCGGGGGTTGCCCATATGTGACATAAGCCGACATTTGAACTATAATAACAGTTAACATAAGTCTAGCCGACATATGAACTATTATGACAGTTGACGTAAATCGGCGCTAGCCGACAATTAGTCCATCGTGTCAACTTGCACTTAGACTATAATGACAGTTGACATAAGTCGGCGGCAGCCGACAGTTGAACTATTATGACAGTTGACGTAAATCGACGCTAGCCGACATTTAGTCCATCGTGTCAACTTGCATTTAGACTATAATGACAGTTGACATAAGTCGGTGGCAGCCGACATTTAAACTATAATGACAGTTGATATAAGTCGGCGCAAATGTCGGTTATTTGAACTATTATGACAGTTGACGTAAATCGGCGCTAGCCGACATTTAGTCCATTGTGTCAACTTGACATTAGTCGGCGTTACCAGACATTTGGACTATAATAACAGTTGACATAAGTTGGCGACAGCCGACATTTAAACTATAATGACAGTTGATATAAGTCGGCGCAAGCGTGTTTGAATTGAATTATTATAAGATCGCCACGTTATTTTTTTTTTCTTTGTGACAGTTACGATACACATTTTAACACTTGTGACATATTTTAAACTAACGAGTGTCTTCCACTCCCAGACTAAGCATGAAGTAAAATTTCGAGTTTAGAAAAGCCCCGTGAAAATTTGTCGAGGGTCGCGCAGCGACCCGAGACAAATTTTCACGGGGCTTTTCTAAACTCGAAATTTTACTTCATGCGCCACGCGTATAAAACACTGATTTTGAATGTAAGCCTATGTGAACGTTGTCAATTTTTAGACACTTAGTAGATCTTAAAAATGCTTTGAATAAAAAAATACTCACCAAGTTTACGATACAAAACAAACTAAACTGTTAACTCTATATATTTTTTTTAATTTTAAGTTCTACGAATATCTATACTTAGAATAATGACATAATCGATTGATTATTTTTACGATTGATTATTACAAATGTAAAAAAAAATTATGATGTGTCCATCATAGCACTTTCCCCGTTAGAGATATGATCATTTAAATGGCAACTATATGAAAATGTGTCTTAAACTAAATTTGTTGAACTTTTGTTATTATTATTTAGAAAATATTCAAATAATGTTTGCAATATTTCTCAATTTCTTGATAAATATTGATCCATTCCTGGTCGATGGCTATTTTGTGAATTTTGTTTTATTTTTTTTTTTAATACAAAGCATTATTTCTATTATTTAATTGTAAATATTCTGTATACAAAATTTCATGAAACAAGATGTTTAGTTTGTTATTGATCCATCACATCTCAGCAGTATATATTTTTAACTTTACTTTAAATCAGCGTTCTATACGCGTGGCGCATGAAGTAAAATTTCGAGTTGAGAAAAGCCCGAATTTGGATTTGGACGCTGCGCGTCCAAATCCAAATTCTTGGGGCTTTTCTCAACTCGAAATTTTACTTCATGCTTAGTCCGGGATTAGAAAACACTCGTTAGAGAACAATCGATAACTATTTCAAGTTTATCCTTCATTTATAAAAAAGATTATCGTCAATATTTAACATTCAATTAAAAGTAAACAGTTTTCGTAAATTTCCATCATTATCATTATTATTTATTTTTAATAATTGCCAAAAAGTGATTAAATGTCAAAAATCTTATAAAATGCAGGTATTGTGAAAAAAGGTGATGTAACATTGAACAGAAAAACACTTGGAAAATGCGAGAATTGTGAAAACATAAGACAAATTCTTATTAATTGTGAAAACACAATGCACATATTAAAATTATTTTTTTTATTAACTGAGCGATAAATGTTGAACTTTATAATAAATCAGTGTTTTGTACGCGTGGCGCATGTAGTAAAATTTCGAGTTGAGAAAAGCCCGAATTTGGATTTGGACGCTGCGCGTCCAAATCCAAATTCTTGGGGCTTGTCTCAACTCGAAATTTTACTTCATGCTTAATCCGGAAATGGAAAACACTCGTTCGAGAACAATCGATGATTATTTCAAGTTTTTCCTTCATTTGTGAAAACTCGACGGTTTTTAAGATTATCGCCAATTTTTAACATTAAATTAATTTAAACAATTTTTGTTAATTTCCATCATTATTATTTAATTCTTTTTATTAATTACGCGTTGATGAATTTTCAAGATTTATTTAATATTTAAATTCATAATTTTTTATGTTATTCGTAAGTCATCGCGGTTTTTAGTTTATGTGGAATTCAAAAATCCGACGGTATTCCAGATTTTTCAAGATTTTTGTTAATTCTAAAAGTGTTGGTACTTTTTATGAATTTTCAAGATTATCGTCAATTTATTTTTTATCAGTTTTAAAAATGGACTTTTCGACATAATTCCAGATTTTTTAAGATTTTTGTTAATTCTAATTTTGGTACTTTTCATGAATTTTCGAGATTTTCGTCAATTTATATTTATCAGTTTTAAAAATGTCGATAAGTCGATGATTCCAGATTTTTCAAGATTTTTGTTAATTTTAAAAGTTTTGGTACTTTTCATAAATTCCCATCATTATTATTTATTTCTTTTTAATAATTACGCGTTCATGAATTTTCAAGATTTATTTAATATTTAAATTCATAATTTTTCATGTTATTCGTAAGTCATCACGGTTTTTAGTTTATGTGGAATTCAAAAATCCGATGGTATTCCAGATTTTTCAAGATTTTTGTTAATTCTAAAAGTTTTGGTACTTTTTATGAATTTTCAAGATTTTCGTCAATTTATTTTAATCAGTTTTTAAAATGTCCAAAAGTCGATAATTCCAGATTTTTCAAGATTTTTGTTAATTCTAAAAGTTTTGGTACTTTTCATGAATTTTCGAGATTTTCGTCAATTTATATTTATCAGTTTTAAAAATGTCGAAAAGTCGATGATTCCAGATTTTTCAAGATTTTTGTTAATTTTAAAAGTTTTGGTACTTTTCAGGAATTTTCAAGATTTTCATCAATATATTTTTATCAGTTTTAAAAATGTCGAAAAGTTGATGATTATCGTGAATTTACTGAATTTTCGTTAATTTTAAAATTATTTTTAGTGATTTCCATAAAATTTCCAGATTTTCGTTGAGTTTTAAATTTCCAGATTTTCGTTGAGTTTTAAATTTTTTAAATCATCGTTCGTTTTTAAAATTTAGGCACTATTTGCTGGTTTTTAAAATGTTGACATTTCATGAATTTCTGACAATTTTTCAAATCTTGATAGTTTTCATAAGTTTTCGTTAATTTAGAAAATAAATTAAACTTGCTAAAAATTAAGAAATAACATAAAAACTGATTTTCAATTAAATATTAAATATATTAAATATTTAATTGAAAATCAGTTATTAAGGTGAAAGAATATATTAAATAATTAATTGAAAATCAGTTTTTATTTTATTTCTTTATTTTTAGCAAGTTTAATTTGTTTTTTAAATTAACGAAATCTTATGAAAACTATCAAGATTTGAAAAATTGACAGAAATTCATGAAATGTCAACATTTTAAAAACCAGCGATAGTGCCTACATTTTAAAAACGAACGATGAATAAAAAAATTTAAAAATCAACTAAAATCTTGAAATTTTATGGAAAGCACCAAAAATTATTTTAAAATTAACGAAAATTCAGTAAATTCACGAAAACTGCAAATATTACAAAAATTGATAAAAATTATGAAATCTGTTATAATTTTAACCGTTTCCATTTTTAAAATCAATGGAAATTTATTGAATACGAAAAATTGAGAATAATTTCAAAATTAACTAAAATTAAATATTAAATATATTAAATATTTAATTGAAAATCAGTTTTTAAGGTGAAAGAATATATTAAATATTTAATTGAAAATCAGTTTTTATTTTATTTCTTTATTTTTAGCAAGTTTAATTTGTTTTTTAAATTAACAAAAACTTATGAAAACTATCAAGATTTGAAAAATTGACAGAAATTCATGAAATGTCAACATTTTAAAAACCAGCAAATAGTTCCTAAATTTTAAAAACGAACGATGATTTAAAAAATTTAAAAATCAACGAAAATCTTGAAATTTTATGGAAAGCACCAAAAATTATTTTAAAATTAACGAAAATTCAGTAAATTCACGAAAACTGCAAATATTACAAAAATTGATAAAAATTATGAAAACTGTTATAATTTTAACCGATTCCATTTTTAAAATCAATGGAAATTTATTGAATACGAAATATTGAGAATAATTTCAAAATTAACTAAAATTAAATATTAAATATATTAAATATTTAATTGAAAATCAGTTTTTAAGGTGAAAGAATATATTAAATATTTAATTGAAAATCAGTTTTTATTTTATTTCTTTATTTTTGGCAAGTTGATTTTTGTTTTTTAAATTAACGAAAACTTATGAAAACTATCAAGATTTGAAAAATTGACAGAAATTTATGAAATGTCAACATTTTAAAAACCAGCGAATAGTGCCTAAATTTTAAAAACGAACGATGATTTAAAAAATTTAAAAATCAACGAAAATCTTGAAATTTTATGCAAAGCACCAAAAATTATTTTAAAATTAACGAAAATTCAGTAAATTCACGATAACTGTAAATATTACAAAAATTGATAAAAATTATGAAAACTGTTACAATTTTAACCGTTTCCATTTTTAAAATCAATGGAAATTTATTGAGTACGAAATATTGAGAATAATTTCAAAATTAACTAAAATTTAATATTAAATATATTAAATATTTAATTGAAAATCAGTTTTTAAGGTGAAAGAATATATTTAGTATTTAATTGAAAATCAGTTTTTATTTTATTTCTTTATTTTTAGCAAGTTTAATTTGTTTTTTAAATTAACAAAAACTTATGAAAACTATCAAGATTTGAAAAATTGACAGAAATTCATGAAATGTCAACATTTTAAAAACCAGCAAATAGTTCCTAAATTTTAAAAACGAACGATGATTTAAAAAATTTAAAAATCAACGAAAATCTTGAAATTTTATGGAAAGCACCAAAAATTATTTTAAAATTAACGAAAATTCAGTAAATTTACGAAAACTGCAAATATTACAAAAATTGATGAAAATTATGAAAACTGTTATAATTTTAACCGATTCCATTTTTAAAATCAATGGAAATTTATTGAATACGAAATATTGAGAATAATTTCAAAATTAACTAAAATGAAATATTAAATATATTAAATATTTAATTGAAAATCAGTTTTTAAGGTGAAAGAATATATTAAATATTTAATTGAAAATCAGTTTTTATTTTATTTCTTTATTTTTGGCAAGTTGATTTTTGTTTTTTAAATTAACGAAAACTTATGAAAACTATCAAGATTTGAAAAATTGACAGAAATTTATGAAATGTCAACATTTTAAAAACCAGCGAATAGTGCCTAAATTTTAAAAACGAACGATGATTTAAAAAATTTAAAAATCAACGAAAATCTTGAAATTTTATGCAAAGCACCAAAAATTATTTTAAAATTAACGAAAATTCAGTAAATTCACGATAACTGTAAATATTACAAAAATTGATAAAAATTATGAAAACTGTTACAATTTTAACCGTTTCCATTTTTAAAATCAATGGAAATTTATTGAATACGAAATATTGAGAATAATTTCAAAATTAACTAATATTTAATATTAAATATATTAAATATTTAATTGAAAATCAGTTTTTAAGGTGAAAGAATATATTTAATATTTAATTGAAAATCAGTTTTTATTTTATTTCTTTATTTTTAGCAAGTTTAATTTGTTTTTTAAATTAACGAAAACTTATGAAAACAATCAAGATTTGAAAATTTGACAGAAATTTATGAAATATCAACATTTTAAAAACCAGCGAATAGTGCCGAAATTTTAAAAACGAACGATGATTTAAAAAATTTAAAAATCAACGAAAATCTTGAAATTTTATGGAAAGCACCAAAAATTATTTTAAAATTAACGAAAATTCAGTAAATTCACGAAAACTGCAAATATTACAAAAATTGATAAAAATTATGAAAACTGTTATAATTTTAACCGATTCCATTTTTAAAATCAATGGAAATTTATTGAATACGAAAAATTGAGAATAATTTCAAAATTAACTAAAATTAAATATTAAATATATTAAATATTTAATTGAAAATCAGTTTTTAAGGTGAAAGAATATATTAAATATTTAATTGAAAATTAGTTTTTATTTTATTTCTTTATTTTTATCAAGTTTAATTTGTTTTTTAAATTAACAAAAACTTATGAAAACTATCAAGATTTGAAAAATTGACAGAAATTCATGAAATGTCAACATTTTAAAAACCAGCGATAGTGCCTACATTTTAAAAACGAACGATGAATAAAAAAATTTCAAAATCAACTAAAATCTTGAAATTTTATGGAAAGCACCAAAAATTATTTTAAAATTAACGAAAATTCAGTAAATTCACGAAAACTGCAAATATTACAAAAATTGATAAAAATTATGAAAACTGTTATATTTTTAACCGATTCCATTTTTAAAATCAATGGAAATTTATTGAATACGAAATATTGAGAATAATTTCAAAATTAACTAAAATTATATATTAAATATATTAAATATTTAATTGAAAATCAGTTTTTAAGGTGAAAGAATATATTAAATATTTAATTGAAAATCAGTTTTTATTTTATTTCTTTATTTTTAGCAAGTTTAATTTGTTTTTTAAATTAACAAAAACTTATGAAAATTATCAAGATTTGAAAAATTGACAGAAATTCATGAAATGTCAACATTTTAAAAACCAACGAATAGTGCCTAAATTTTAAAAACGAACGATGATTTAAAAAATTAAAAATCAACGAAAATCTTGAAATTTTATGGAAAGCACCAAAAATTATTTAAAAATTAACGAAAATTCAGTAAATTCACGAAAACTGCAAATATTACAAAAATTGATAAAAATTATGAAATCTGTTATAATTTTAACCGTTTCCATTTTTAAAATCAATGGAAATTTATTGAATACGAAAAATTGAGAATAATTTCAAAATTAACAAAAATTTTGGAAAGTTCATGGAATTCGTCAACATTTTTTTACGTTAACGAAAATGTAGGAAGCTACTGAAAACTCATTCTCGAAAAGAGGAAGAAAATCTTGGATATTCATGAAGTTTTTTCTTTAAATTAGTAATAACGATAGAAATTTGCGCAAACTGCTAACATTGTTTTCAAGATTTTTATAAATTTTTAAAATATTAGCAGTTTACACAAATTTCAATCGTTATCACTAATTTTAAAATAAACATCATGAATATCCAAGATTATCTTCCTCTTTTTTGAGAATGAGTTTTCATTTACTTCCTACATTTTCCAATATTTTAGTTAATTTTTAAATTATTCTTGATTTTTCTTTATAAATCAACTAAAAACTTGAAAATGTCATCGATTGATTACACAGTGTAACACTAAAATTCTGAATTGAAATCTGAAAACAAAATAAAAAATTTGTGTGAATGAAAAAATACATCTGTTTTTTGCGATATTAGGTCATTTAAGGATTTGTCGAGGTCTGAACTTTCGAAGTTTTTCATCAAAAAGATCACCTAAAATGGCCCATATAATGATCAGATTTGCAGGAAGACACGTAATTTAAAGTGAAAAAAGTTAAATAATTCTAATTCGATAAGTTTTGCAATTTAGGATAAAAAAAATTAACAAAAAACGCAAGAAAAATGAAAATAAAAATGTGTTTCATGGGTTTCTTTTTTCATCCAAAATTGAAAAACTATTAAAATTAAAATTATTTAACTTCTTTCATATAAACCTGTCTTATTGCAAATCTAATCTTTATATAGTCTATTTTAGGTAATCTTTTGGATTGATTGAGTTACTTGAAGATAATTATACTTTGATTAAAAAACACTTAGAACCTTTCTTCAATACTTTATTTTGTAACCAAATGTACATTTCGGACACGAAGTGTCCATTATCAATGGTTTGATACTAATACGATATTAGTATCAAACCACTGATCCGAAATGTACATTTGGTTACAAAATAAAGTATTGAAGAAAGGTTTTAAGTGTTTTTTTAATTAGGTAATCTTCTTGACGAAAAACTTTGAAACTTCAGACTTCGATATAATCCTTAAATGACCTAATATCGCAAAAAACAGTAAGATGTATTTTTTATATCACTATAATGTTTAATTTTTGTTTTTAGATTTCAATTCAGAATTTTAGTGTCGCACTGTTTAATCACCTAATATGGCAAAAAAACAGTTATATGTATTTTTCTAGCACACAAATTTTACATTTGTGCTTCCAGATTTCAATTCAGAAAAAAAAATTTGAAATTGTCGCATTTTGTTATTCTCTAACGAGTGTTTTCCACTCCCAGACTAAGCATGAAGTAAAATTTCGAGTTGAGAAAAGCCCCGAGAATTTGGATTTGGACGCGCAGCGTCCAAATCCAAATTCGGGCTTTTCTCAACTCGAAATTTTACTTCATGCGCCACGCGTATAAACACTGATTTAGTGTAAAGTTCAAAATATACTGCTCATTTAATATTTAAATTTTCAGTCGACTTTTAAAATAATGGCAGTTCTTGTAAATTTCTTAAATTTCCGTAATTTTTATAAAATGTTCTTGAGATTTTCAATATTTCGAGATTTTTGTCGATTTATAAAATGTTTATGAAATTTTCAACGATTTATAAAATTATCGGATATACTGTATATAAACAATAAATGCTAATTTTTGATTATCTACAAGTTTTCTTAACAAGATTTTTTATATAATCAATAGTAGGGGTACAGTTTTACCACTCCAAATTTACCAATCCATTTTTGCCACCGCATTTTTACCACCATACTTTTTTACCACTATACAGTTTTACCACTAATATTTGTACCAATAATTATACAATAAAACACTTTTTTACAAATAAAATCAGTTTTATTCAAAATTGTATGTTGTGACCGATCGCCCTTAAGTATTCTGCAATTTCCCCTTCTTCTTTTCTGACATCGTAATCTCGGACTATATTTGTAATCCTATCCTCAGTTTTAATTCTGGCAAGGTTTTCCGTACGTTTAATTTTTCGCCCAAGGTCCAATTCCCGGAACATTGCCTCGGTGTCTCCCTGTTCTTTTTGAAGCTCGACGACAAAAGCATATAGGCTAGGATGATCCCGGCCGACGACTACAGAAAAACGGATATGCCATCCTTCAGACATGTTGTTCGTGCGTGCCGTATTTTGCAGAACTGCCTGATACATGTTCCACAGCATTGGCGGATATCGCGGGGATGTGGCACGTCGTCTTCCTCTTGCTGGTTTGCCTCGTACGTAAATGTTCTCGAAGTAGTCGGAAATATCAGCAAAGGCATCTGGAACATCCTCCAGAACTATATCAAAAGCCTCTTCGACATCTTCTACAGGCACAAAGGCTGTGGCGCACATTATCTGCGCCGCGATTTTGATTGAACGATCTTTACGATCATTATATGCCTGTTGGAGACCTTCAGCCTGTAAGCGACGAAAAATCGCTTGCCGCATATGAAAAAAGCAGGATCTAATGTTTGCTCAAGGCACTGTTTCGGCTGCATTTATAATCGCAACTTCAAAGTCTGTTAAAATCGTCGTAACAGAAAGCCTGTAAGCATACCTGTCGCACTCCTCTCTTACAACATCAAAAACCTGGAAAGAAGTTTTAGTTATATTTATAGTTATACATTTGTACATATATTTAGTTTGATAAACACCTTTTGATATGCAGCTTCTGTTTTATTTTCCATCAGCACATAAACAACGAGTAAAGCCACTCTTTGTTCGGTTCCACGTATAACTTGATGAAATCCAGCCATCACAGCAAAAAGTTGAAAAAATATTGTCGGGACGACTTTAAAAGTCCCGTCAACGAACCAGATTGTGCTGCTTGCCATTCGTCGCAAGTTCTCTTTTGTGGCAAAGATCATGAGTCGTCCAACCGACTCAATCGCGTCGTCATTGCGAAAATCATAAATGAGGAACTCTTCTCCACCTAGAGTTTGTTTAAACTTTTGAGGCAGGTCGCCCAACTGCTCAAGGGTTGTTGGGTTTGTCGGCGTATCTTTTAATCGGCTCCGCTGAATCGATTTAGTTAAATTTTGTCGTTCCTGGAGTTGGGACAAAACGCCTGACGGAACCTGGTGAATTAAAATGTAATAAAATTGTTTGTAACTTTATTTTAAACAAAAACAAGTCGTCACGGAACCTGATGAAGTTCAGTCCTCAACAGCTGAGCCGGTGGAGCTTCCGGATGTTCTTCCGCCCGTCTTTTTAATCGATTTTTTATTCTTACCGCTTCGACAGCTTCTAGATTCGGGGCGTGTGTTTCGTGCGCGATTGCACAGGACCTCTAATTACTTCCACAACCTGTCCATGCGTTCGCGTCACAGCCCTGGCTCTACATTCCGGATACTGCTTGCATCTCCAAAATATTCTTCCTTTTTTTTCTTCCCTTTTGTGATACATATATCCATCGATATGGAGGAATGGATTTTTTACGCCTTGTAATAACTCAACAGTTTGATAACTTGCCATGATTTACAGAACGATGCAAATTTTGACGAGTGACCACCGATTTAGGCGAATGACAAACCGATAATGACATTGACAGGTTACGAATTGAAGTTGTCAGTTGTTATTCTAATTCGATTTTAAATAGCGGTAAAATATTGGTGGTAAAACGAATACGGTGGTAAATACGTTGGTGGTAAAAAGAATTGGTGGTAAAAAAGGGACGGTGGTAAAAATGGAGTGGTAAAAATGGGGGCCAACCATAATCAATTTTAAAGAAAAATCAAAAAAGAGTTGATCGAATACTACTTATGTAATAAAAAGCTTAAGTTTATAGTATCATCTTAACAGCTCAATCAGCTTAGACTTTATCGTGGCGACAGAAGGACAGAAAGACAGAAAGACAGAAAGACAGAAGGACAGAAGGACAAAAGGATAGAAGGACAGAAGGACAGAAGGACAGAAGGACAGAAGAACAGAAGGACAGGGCAGAAGGACAGAAAGACAGAAGGACAGGACAGAAGGACAGGGCAGAAGAACAGAGAGACAGAAGGACAGAAAGACAGAAGGACAAACGGACAGAAGGACAGAAGGACAAAATAACAGAAGGATAGAAAAACAGGATAGACATTTTTGAAAAATGGTCTTAATCAACTCGGAAGACCTCAAAATGGATATAGCCACTATATGTTTGATTTGAATATAATCGCGAAAACAATACTTTTCCTTTGTTTTGCATATGGGGGCTAGTAAAACCAATAAATTTGATGTTAAAATAATGAAATAACATAAGTCATAGTTAAATACAGCAATAAAGATCCCCAAGGAATAAATTCCTGGGAGACAGGTTGTTCGGTAATGAACCTCTATCATTAACAGATGTCGGAGCTTTCTCTTGATTACACATGTAAGAGAAGAGAAGTGGAGCGAGGCGATATTCAGAGTGATCTCGTCGTGTGATCAAGAGACGAGCCACGCTTAATATGCATGGCTGCGATTATGTAGATATTTATTGCTAATATGTTCAGGTGATGTTTATTAAAGCGGTACCTCGGGCGCCTCCTTCCGATCAATAATCCAAAAATCACCTGTTTCCCTCCGCATTGTGTGCGGTGCCCCCCGTTTTCATTGTTGGGGGAATTATTAATCTCGCCCCGAGAAAGTTTCATTGTATTTAGAGAGCGTGCCGCAATTTAACAAATGATTTAATCAGGGCCACTGAATGGAGTTCCTGTGGGGGCCGAGGGACCACGGCCGACAATTGTTTGTTTCTTCGTGTTGTTGTTTGAAATAGGGGGCCGAATGGGGATAATAGGGAATTAGCACGAATTGGAATTCTGCAAGAATCGAGTAATTGCTGCAAATCTTTCTGGTTAGACGTGTATTTTTATGCACGTGGTACAAGGAGTTATCTTATAATCAATACAAAATTATATTCGTTGCAATACGTGATGTTAGTGCTAATTTCTATTAATTATTAGCACTGATAATTTACCCTAAACGCAGGATATGATAAAATGTAGAAAACAAAAAAATTCACTCCGCATTTTAACGTATTTTAGTTCATCCAAATAACCCCTTATATAATCCATCAAACGTCCTACTCTACAAGAGCACCGGAAGTACACCTATCCAAGACCCTCTCCCAAAAATTCTCCACTAACCCTAAAAATCTAGAGCTCCTAAATAGACTATGTATTTCCAGAAATCCCGAAATCCCTCCTAAATACAAACACTCATCTAAAAAAACATTTGAATTCATCAAACATTTTACCTCGTTAGACAATGACAGTTAGCATTTATGACGGACTAAAGAAATGACAAACCAGGGTAGGGAGACCTACGGTCGATAACCCTTTGGTAAAATTTTAACTTTAAAAATATATGTTATGATATATTTCTATTGTGTACAACCAATAAAGATTTTATTTTTATTTATTTATTCATATTTAACGGGAAACCCCTTTTACAAAAACAAGTTAATGCTTAAATATATCATGTATAAACTATACTAAATTTAAAATACACAATGTAGACAATCTAGATAGTAATGCAATGTATTTGAAATAAATCTAAAACTAAAACTAAATAATTATACTATGCTCACTAAAAAGCAGTTATTTTTTATTGTATTAAACACCGAAATCATGCAAAAAAAAAATTAACAACACTAATCAAACAATAAATATGAATTTTCGCACAGTTCATCGGCTATTTGTTAAAAACCTCTAAGTGGGTTAGATGATTCTTAAATGTAACTAAATTGGATCCGAATAACGATATAAATTCTGTGTCCAAACTATTCGCAGCTCGCATCATCCTTGCAATGGGATTATTATGACCATAATTAGATGAAAACGTCCTCAGGCGAATAATTGGGTTAGACCTTAGACTACGATCATGGCAGGGTACGTAGAAGTCAAGCATGGATAAAATCTCTGGACAATCAATCGCTCCGTTTACAATTTTATGTAGATAAATTAAGTCGTTAATTGTGCGACGATCTTCTAGGGTTTTCATTTTTAGTTCAGCCATTATATCTGAATAAGAGCCAAGTGAATGGTATTTAACCAACTTGTACTCCATCGTACAAAAGAACTTCTTTTGTATGGTTTCTAATCTGTTGGTGAGACCCGATGTATGCGGTGACCAAATTATTGATGCGTATTCCAAGTTAGAACGAACCATAGAACAATATAAAGTTTTCAAACACGATGGACTCAGATTATTTATTATTAGGTGAAAAAATACTTTCCTACAGAAAATATTTTGTTTTATTTACTAATACATATTAATATATACTTCTTTCCTCTGCACACAAAATATCCAACATCTTATCCATTCTGTAAACCTCACCCCCGACCTATGCTCAGATCACCTATCTATCACTTTCCAAATAAAATCCAACGAACCTATTCCCCGCACCTTCCCTGACTCCATCTTTGACTTTAAAAACTGTGACATATACAAAGTTTTACTAGACCTCACTCAATTCATATCCTATAACCCCGATATAAATCCCAACTCCATTGAACAATTCAACAAAACTCTATCCGACTCCATTCAACAAAATACTCCAAAAATTATCAAAACATTCTACAAATACCCCCTCCCTAATTTTATCCTAAGACTCCTAAAACACAAACGACAAATATATCGCGACATTAGACTTATGGACACACCGGAACTTAGACAGACATTTAATAAACTGAATAAAGACATTAAGACATAAATCTTTCAATATAAGACGGACGTATGGTTAAACACTTCCAAAGACATAAACGACCTAGACGGCAAGTCATTCTGGACACAAATAAAAAAACTATCAAAATATAAAAAAACTGACCAACTCCAACAAATAACGGACCCTGACACTAACGAGACAATTACGGACGCAGACATAATCGTAGAAAAATTTGCGGACTACTTCAACGAAACATATAAGACGACAGAAGACGCGACCTTTGACAAGAATTTTTACAAACATGTCGAGGAATGGCACAAAGAATTGCTAAAAAACACTAACCCTTCAAAACCAAACGACTTCTTTACAGAACTCGAATACAATAACATCATGAAAAAGGGAAAACATACTGCACCCGGTCATGACTACGTACATAGACGCATCCTTAAATCCTTACCACCTCACATCCACCACCATATTCTGAACATCCTCAACTACAACTACCAAAACAACTATTTCCCACCTGAATGGAAGACAGGCATCATCATATGCATACCTAAACGCGGCCACAACACATCTCTCATTCCTAGTTACCGTCCTATAACTCTTCTTCCGGTCCTTGGCAAACTATATGAATCCCTCCTCAAAAACAAAATCCTCTCACTAATCTCTGACCGTATTCCCAAATACCAATTTGGATTTCTCCCCAAGCGCTCCACCAGTCTACCACTATCTATCCTTACTTCCAACCTACAAACATCTCACCTCGAAGGCAAATCCTCTGCAACCCTCTTCCTCGACATCCAAAAAACTTTCGATTCTATTTGGCATAAAGGCCTCCTTTTTAAGTGTCACTCCATTAATATCCCTGCACATCTGATCCGCATACTACATTCATTCCTCTTCAACAGATCCCTCAAAGTAAAAATCAAGAATCGTTTCTCCTCTACCTTTTCCCCAGAACAAGGTGTTCCCCAAGGTTCCCCCCTCTCTCCATTACTATACAATATATTCTGTTCCGACATATACCATCCTGACCTAAAATACTTCAATCCCTCAAAATATATCCTACAGTTCGCCGACGACACTGCCCTCATATCCCACGCTCCCACCCTACCTAAAGCTCTCCAAACTCTCCAAGAACTCATCGATACCCTTGAACGATGGTTCGCAAAATGGAGAATAAAAATCAATCCCCGTAAATCACAACTCCTTATTCCTTACCGCAAAATCAATAACTATCCATTTATTATCTCCATTTCACAAAACCAAATCCACCCCTCCTCCCATGTAAAATATCTTGGATTTACTTTCGACCAAAAACTCAACTTCAAAAAACATGCATGTAACATAAAAAGTAAAATAACAACTCGGGCAAAACTGTTCAGAAACCTAACCTACAAACAATCCGGAATAAACATTAAAACTGCTGTAATCATCTATAAAATGATATGTCGTCCCTTGATTGATTATGGTTCCATCCTATTTTCCACATCCCAAAATCCCACCCTACACCACATCCAAGTTAGTGAGCGAGCATCCCTAAGAACCCTTACCAAAATCCGCAACCCCATAAATCCGCTACATAACCCATCCAACCAACTCCTCTACGACTCAACTGAGATAACCCCCATAGAAGAACGCCTCCAATACCTTTCCGAAAAATTCTCTAAAAAACATTTTAATTACCGCACCACTTCCCATTACTGTTTCCATCGAAATCCCACTATTCTTCCCAAATATAAAAAACCAATAACAACCATATTTGAATTCATTTCATCATTTCACCCATACACTCATTAAGGACTGACGTACGACACTAATCATCAATCTAGGCAGAAAGACCTCAGGTCGATAGCCATTTGACAGTGACAGTGACAGTTCGCACCACTCTTCCATTTTAAATAATAAAATTGTTTTGTAAATATACTTGTAAATATACTATAATCACTTTACTGTCAATAAAGATATTATTATTATTATTATTATATACTTCTTGAAGTGATGTATTTCAAAACAACTAATAAGAGTATATTTTCAACTTTACATCAACTCGGTGTTTTATACGTCTGGCGCATGAAGTAAAATTTCGAGTTTAGAAAAGCCTGAAAACTTGGTTTGGTCGGAGCGACCAAACCAAATTTACAGGCTTTTCTAAACTCGAAATTTTACTTCATGCTTAATCAAGGAGTGCAATCCCTCATTAGACAAACATCAACGCATATTTTGAAGTTTTTTTTAATGTAGAATTCACGTGTATCAATAAATAGTGTTAAATATTTTTCTACTTCCATAAAATCGGTATACTAATTGCTGCTATTATATTAAAAGAAAAGTGTATTTATTCACAATTAAGAAAATGAAAAGAAATAAGTCTAAGAATTATTTTCTTGTTGCTATGATATTTTACTTTAACATTATTAATATAAATAATTCATTGTAATCAATTTTCTCGTGGAATTAATTTAATTCAAGTTCACATTGTAAATCTACAATTGTATGTCAATTGATAGCACTATATCTCGTGTTCAATTGCTTGAATTAATTTGAACTAATACTAACTTCTCCGGCAGATAAAAATCCGCTTGTTTTTCTTTTATCCGGGATGTTAGTACTCGTATGTAAGATTCAATAAAAATTCTCCAGTTAAATAAAGTGAGCATAAAATATGCAGATGTTATTTGCTTGCTCGAGTGCAGTTTTCGATCGGTTTATCCGGAATGCTTGCAGCAAACGAAAATAATGTATACCTACTTTATCCTTTAGTTTAAAATAATTGAAATTTAAAAAGAGTTTTTTTTTCAATGTCGCAACGTGCTTTGTGATTGCAACGATCTAAGCGGTATATTTTTCAATTACTGATTTTAATTATTTTTTTAAAGATTATTTGTTTGATGTTACTCATGTACCAAACTAAATCGTGTTGATAATTTATTTATGGCTTTTCTCACATGTCGACCCGAGCCAAAGTTTCGGAGCTTTCCTAAACTCGAAATTTTACTTCATGCGCCATGCATATATATAAAACACTGATTTTAACTGAGGTTCAAATATATACATAAATTTCACAATATTTTAGTGTTTTATTCGCGTGGCGCATGAAGTAAAATTTTGAGTTTAGAAAAGCCCCGAAAATTTGTCTCGGGTCGCTGCGCGACCCTCGACAAATTTTCACAGGGGCTTTTCTAAACTCTAAATTTTACTTCATGCTTAGTCTGGGAGTGGAAAACACTCGTTTAAAGCTTCTAAAAAAACAACGAATATCTAAAGAATTCAATAAAATAAGCTGAATTTAGAATACGTATTCTTTAAAGAAAAACTCTCTGACTATTGGGTTTGGGGGTAAAAGGCTATAATAAAAATAGCGGAAATTATTGCTTAATTATTAATTTGAGTAAATTGTGCAAAAATCAATTGTCTGTTTCACGCAACAAATATTTTATATGTAACAGATGCTTAAATTATTTTAGTTCAAATGACATTTTACAAAGACATTCTACGGATTGTAATAGGACTGATCCAGTAAAGGTTCATGTACCAGACTCAGCGACCATATTGCAATTCAATAACTTCAGTGCAACCTTACAATTACGTTTGTAATTTATGCAGATTTTGAGGCTATGACAGTACCTATTTCATTTTGTAAGAATTCTCCTTATATGTCTTACACTCAGCCATATCAGCTTCACGAACCGTTTAGTGTTGCATTTTTACGTGTTTGTACTTTTGATTCAAACTTAAATTACTTTAAATTATACAGAAGTGAAAAACCTCAAGAATGGTTTATCAATGAACTAAAAAATCAAGGAGATTTTATTTCTCAGTATTACAAAACCAAATTTAATGCTATAATAAAACCAATGAATAATGATTTATTAACTAAACATCGAAATCAACGTACTTGTGAAATTTGTAATATTCAATTTAGCCAAGATAACGCGAAAGTTGCTCATCATTGTCATTTCACTGGTCAATTTCTCCAAACAATATGTAATAACTGTAATTTACACTGTAAATATACTAAACATAAAATACCTATTCTTTTTCATAATCTATCTCGTTACGATGCTCACTTTTTAATTGAACCACTGGCAAATGCAGATTTTAAAATTAATGAACCCATTCAAATAATTCCTACAACAAACGAAACATATATAGCATTTTCACGAAAATATAAAGATATGTATTTTCAATTTTTAGACTCTTTTAGATTCATGCCAAGTTCATTAGAAAATTTAGTCAATAATTTATTAGATGAACAAATGATTTTAACAAAAACTGCTTTTCCCATATCCAATCAATTTCATTTAATGAGGAGAAAAGGTATTTTCCCCTATAATTACAAAAAAAATTACGCCAATTTATCGGAAAATAAATTACCTCCTATTAAGGAATTTTATTCAGAAATTAATAATACAGACATTTCCGATGATGATTATTGTCATGCTCAAAACGTATGGAAAGAGTTCAATTGTTACGATTTGGGAGAATATTCTGATTCATACTTAAAGACAGACGTGTATCTATTGGCTGACGTCTTTGAAAACTACATTAAGTACGTGAACAATTAATAGTATTTAATGAACTCGAAACAAAACTACATAACATGGCCGAAATTAACAAAAATTAACCAGAATCATGTAATCATGTTTTTACAAATTGCCTCAAAGTTAAATACAGGGAATATATCTTTTAGGTAAACTTATGCACAAGCTTTAAATAATCCGACATCCGTTATTTTTTAAAAGAGTTCAATTTGAAGCTTTAAACAAGTGTTTTCCACTCCCAGACTAAGCATGAAGTAAAATTTCGAGTTTAGAAAAGCCCCGTGAAAATTTGTCGAGGGTCGCGCAGCGACCCGAGACAAATTTTCTGGGCTTTTCTAAACTCGAAATTTTACTTCATGCACCACGCTTATAAAACACTGATTTTAAGTAAGGTTTAAATATACATAAATTTCACAATATTTTAGTGTTTTACACGCGTGACGCAT
The DNA here is from genome assembly GCA_932526585.2 of Philonthus cognatus. NCBI lineage: Eukaryota > Metazoa > Arthropoda > Insecta > Coleoptera > Staphylinidae > Philonthus > Philonthus cognatus. Next base: position 45,642,101 of record OW052247.1, on the reverse strand, counting down.
GAAGTAAAATTTCGAGTTTAGAAAAGCCCCGAAAATTTGTCTCGGGTCGCTGCGCGACCCTCGACAAATTTTCACGGGGCTTTTCCAAACTCGAAATTTTACTTCATGCTTAGTCTGGGAGTGGAAAACACTCATTTAAAGCTTCAAATTGAACTCTTAAAAAAGCAACGAATATCTAAAGATTTCAAGAAAATAAGCTGAATCTAGAATACGTATACTTTAAAGAAAAGCTCTCTATATATTGGGTTTGGGGGGTAAAAGTCATTAAGTACGTGAACAATTAATAGTATTTAATGAACTCGAAACAAAACTACACAACATGGCCGAAATTAACCCAAATTAACCAAAATCATGTTATCATGTTTTTACAAATTGCCTCAAAGTTAAATACAGCGAATTTTTCTTTTAGGTAAACATATGCATAAGCTATAGATTTTCCGACATCCGTTATTTCCTAAAAGAGTTCAATTTGAAGCTTTAAACAAGTGTTTTCCACTCTTAGACTAAGCATGAAGTAAAATTTCGAGTTTAGAAAAGCCCCGTGAAAATTTGTCGAGGGTCGCGCAGCGACCCGAGACAAATTTTCTGGGCTTTTCTAAACTCGAAATTTTACTTCATGCGCCACGCGTATAAAACACTGATTTCAAGTAAGGTTCAAATATACATAAATTTCACAATATTTTAGTGTTTTCCACGCGTGACGCATGAAGTAAAATTTCGAGTTTAGAAAAGCCCCGAAAATTTGTCTCGGGTCGCTGCGCGACCCTCGACAAATTTTCACGGGGCTTTTCTAAACTCGAAATTTTACTTCATGCTTAGTCTGGGAGTGGATAACACTCATTTAAAGCTTCAAATTTAACTCTTAAAAAAGCAACGAAAATCTAAAGATTTCAAGAAAATAAGCTGAATCTAGAATACGTATACTTTAAAGAAACTCCCTGTATATTGGGTTTGGGAATGAAAGTCATTAAGTACGTGAGCAATTAATAGTATTTAATGAACTCGAAAAAAACTACATAAAATGGCTGAAATTAACCCAAATTAACCAAAATCATGTATCATGTTTTTACAAATTGCCTCAAAGATGTAAATAATTTGAAAAATTCTAAAGAAATACAATTGCATTTTTACCGCTATTGGTTAATAAAAATATACAATTTTCAGAAAAATCGTAAAATGATGTATACTAAGAAACAAAATTAAGATGGTAAAATTTAAAAAAAACTATGACTTTTTCCATTAGAAATAAAATATTAATTTTTTATTTTAAACAGCTTCAAGATTTTGAAAATCAACGGTAATCTCTGATGTTCACAAAAAAAAATAAACACACTCAAATAGACAGCATTTTACAAAGTATCGAAAACCGTCAAGAATTTTAAAGTTACCGAAAATCTTTTTAGTTTATTTTAAAGAGCTTCAAGATTTAAAAAAAAATGAAATCTTAATTTTGTATTTCAAACAGCTTCAAGATTTCAAAAATTAACGGAAATCTCGGATGTTCACAAAAAAAAAATAAACAAACTCAAATAGACAACATTTTGAAAAGTATCGAAAACCGTAAAAATTTGAAAGTTAATAAAAAAATTTCAATTTATGAAAAACATCAATATTTTTATAATTAACGGATATATATTCCCCGGAAAGGCAGCAACATACTGAACATATGCGATAATCTTAGAAATTCATAAATAGCGTCAATTTATTTATAATTAATCAAAATCTTGAAAAATAATGGCACTAGGTGTCTAGTTTTTGAAAATTGAATTTCATTAAAACGGTCAAGTTTTCCAAAATTCACGAACTATCGTGACATCGTCGAGATTTTAAAATTAAATAAAATGTGGAAAATTCATGAGAAGTGTCAACATTTTTAAATGTAACGAACATTTGGAAAACTTACGAAAACTATTAAGATTTAAAAAACTGACGAAAACTCATAAAAAGTGTTTCGAAAATCTAGGAAATTCACGAGATTAACTTACAGCGAAAACCTAAAAATCCTCAACACTGTGTGTGAAAGAGCGATATATATGCCCAAAGACTACATGTCAACTGCCTACGACTTCGACACAACGATTGAAGTGGCCATCCATGGCCGCCATGATGTTGGAGCGAAGGTCAAGCAGTTACAAGGCTCCTCGATAGTTTGGTTCACTGACGGATCCAAAACTGAGAACGAAGTCGGATTCGGTATCACTGGCCCTCGATTCGAGTTATCAAAGGCCTTGGGACGATCCCCATCGATATTTCAGGCAGAAATCGAGGCCCTGAACATATGCGTCCACATATGTTTAGACAGGGGATACAACAAACAGAGGGTTTGCATCTGCTCAGACAGTCAAGCTGCATTAAAGGCAATAAAATCGCCTACATGCAAGTCTAAATCTGTCTGGGAGTGCAAGCTATCCCTAAAGCAACTGGCTAGGAACAACAGAGTCAAACTGGTCTGGGTTCCGGGACACGCAGGGATCAAAGGCAATGAAATTGCCGACAACCTTGCCAAGGAAGGGTCCAAAACTCCATTTTTCGGACTAGAACCTTACAGTGGAATAACTAAAGTCCACATCAAGGGGATGATCCGGGAATGGGAAGATGCTGCCAAAAGTGCTCACCTGAGAAACACGCCTGGTCTGCGGCAGGCGAAAAGGTTCATCGCCTTCTCTGCCGTAAGAGCCGGACAGTTTCTCAGGTTAAGCAAGGGCAACCTAAGGCTCATAACCGGCCTTCTAACTGGACACTGTCCTCTGAAGTACCACCTCACCAAGATGGGTCAGACAAATGATGCCAACTGCAGGTTCTGCAACGAGGCACAAGAAACAGCAGAGCACCTACTTTGTGAATGCCCTGCCTTGTCCATTCAAAGAGGGAACTACCTGTCATCGGCCACTTTAAACAACGAGGAATTGGTACACATTAACCCTCAAGTTATAGTAGACTTCATAAGAAGTCTAGACATTGAGGGACTCAAGTAGGTAAGGGATAGTTACAAATGATCCCAGAGGCCATACGACCCACCGACCCCATAACATAACACAACATAACATACAGCGAAAAAAAAACAATCTTTTAAAACGTCATCATCGTGTTGTATAACTATAAGAACAGTAAACACAGAAACATATTTTTTAACAGCCACTAAACAAAATATTGATGAAAATTGATAAAGGACAAAATTAATAAGCGTTGTGTAGGATTAAAAATGCAAAAAGGTGTCAGAAATTACAAAAAAATTACGCTCGCGAGTTAATTGGATGTGTATTAACTCACGAGCGTAATTTTTTGGAAATTTCTGACACCTTTTTGCACTTTTAATCCCACACAAGGCTTTTTAATTTTTTCGTTTATTAATTTTTATTATTTTGATAATCGTTGTTTAAGATAATCGTTAGTTAAAACACTTTAACTTTGTCCATTTAGGTCAGTTTACACAATCAACTTGCGAAATTTAATAAGTTTTCAGACTTTAATAAATGTTTAAACTTAAAATATGAATATTTTAAACGATTTTCGGCAATTTTAATACAAAATGCGATTTATTGAGATTTCTATATTCTGCAAGATTTTCGTCGATGTCAATTTTTAAAGAATTTTACTTTTGTTAAGCGTTTAGGTCCTACGGGCCCATAAAGCCCCTGATTGACATAATTACTTTTCAATAACGGGTATTAGTGTTATTGTTACTAGGAAATAACTAGGTATATTTAACGTTATTTTGAAACTGTTACTAAATTCTACTTATGTTTAATAAGTGAATTTCCTATCAAGTACAGGGTTGTTGTGTTTAAAACACTTTGTTTTAAAACAGTGTTTTAAACATGTTTAAAAACAGACGTCGTGTTTTAAACGGTTTTGTTTTAAACATGTTTTAAATCTTAAATTTGTTTAAAACATGTTTTAAATGTTAAATTTGTCTAAAACGTTTTCTTTATTATGTTAAACTTACTAAATTATATTTTATACTACTTCATTAAGATTTTTTGTTTAAATTTTTAAATTTTAGTTAAATTGTTGAAGATATTTTAAATAACATTATTAAACAACATTTTATTACAAGAAAATATCAACTATATGTGCATAAATGTGATTTTTAAATACAGGGATTTCTTTTGCAGGTATATATATGCAACCACTGTAAATTTTACGACATTCTTTGTTTTTTAAAAAGATTTTAATTTGAATTTTTAGGCGAGGGTTTTCCACTCCCAGGCTAAGCATGAAGTAAAATTTCGAGTTTAGAAAAGCCTGAAAATTTGGATTGGCCGCGTAGCGAAGCGGAGCGGCCAATCCAAATTAGGCTTTTCTAAACTCGAAATTTTACTTCATGCGCCACACGCATAAAATACTGAAATATCGCAAAGTTTACAATATACGGCTTTAGCAATCCAATATGTCGGTAAATCGGAAGTCAAATTCTGCGCTGAAGAAATTGTTTAAAACAATGATTATAGGCAACCCAATAACTCTAACGTATATTATGCTTATAATCGTTGTTGTATGTGTGTGTTTTTTGAACTTCATTGTAAATCAGTGTTTTTAAGCGTGGCGCATGAAGTAAAATTTCGAGTTTAGAAAAGCCTGATTTGGATTGGCCGCTCCGCTTCGCTACGCGGCCAATCCAAATTCTTAGGCTTTTCTAAACTCGAAATTTTACTTCATGCTTAGTCTGGGAGTGGAAAACACTCGTTAAAATTCAAATTAACCACTTTTAAACAACAAATTCCCGCAAATTTAAATAACGCTGTAATTATCGGGATTTGTACACTTAAAAGAAAAACGCCCTGTATGTTCTGTTTTAAATATATTTTAAACAGGTTTTACACATGTTTAAAACACGTTTTGAACATGTTTAAAACACGTTTTAAACATGTTTTTAATTGTTAATGTTTTAAACGCTGTTTTAATGAAAAAGACACGTTTTATTAAATAAACTGTTTGTTTTAATTAAAATAAAATAAACGTTTTATTAAAAAAACTGTTTGTTTTAATTAAAATAAAATAAACGTTTTTTTAAGAACCCTGATCAAGTATAGCCATATTTGCAACTTATATTTGTTATTTGAGACAATTAAATATTTTGTGTGGTAACAAGGACATTTGATTGGCGTCAATTTTGCGAACTTTCAAACTGAAAATTTTAAATTACCCTTTGCAAATGAATACATTGGATTTTTACTGTTGAAAAAAGGATCTGATTAAATAAAACACCTCGTAAAAGATGAAATTTGCGGATATGCCGCGCAAACACTGCCAATTGGAGATTAAAAGTAAAAATAACTGTGTTGCATCGAGGTTTGCTTTGGATAACGCAAACACACACATACCATATCGAAACTGCGGGTCATTATTATCGAGATTGTGTCAGCGAAAACCGGCAATAAAATTCGCTCGGCCGGTATTGTTGTCCACGTCTGAATCCAAACAAAATCCGTTATTTACAAATGTTACACGCCGATCTGAATATTCGAAACGTGTTATTCACTATCATTATTACTCCGCTGTTGTGTTGTTGGTTGCTATTTTTTTTTTTTTTGCACGAGCGCGAGAATTTTGTTAGTTTTCGTAGTTGATGTAGTTTTGCGAAAAATAACAATATTTGCTCGAAATAATACCGCAGTGCTCATTTTTCCGCATTTAGTTTGAGCGATCGCTTTTATTGGATTTTGACCATTATTCAGGCCTTTTTTGCTCACCTATTCATAACGGGGTTTTGTTAATCGTATTGGTCGATCGAATTTTATTTGCACTTCCGATCCGCCCAATTGACTTTGCTATTTTATTGTTAGAGGGGCGAGTGTTAGTGCTAAAGTAAATTCCGGGAGGGTTTTAATTAGTTTTAATTTGGATACGTGAATATTGAAGGTTTTAATTGAATTAGAGAAATAATTCAATTATTGCAATTAATACTATTGTTTTCTACTGAATTTAATAGAGTTCCTAGGTGAACTGTACGAGGTTGAACTAGTATTTATATCAGTGGTTCTTAACATTTTTTTTTTAAATCAGAGACCACCAAGTTCAATATTATTAAACTGCGTTAATCTTAAAATATATATATATATATATATATATATATATATATATATATTAAGAGTTTATTTCGTACAATTACAATGATATATATATATATATATATATATATATATATATATATATATATATAGTAACATAAGTTCAAATTATTTGTATTCATCTGCGCCTCATTGTAGTTGGTATTGATGGAAATAATTTCTCTTCCTTTGTTATATATTATACAGAGAGTAACACCGATCATTTTCATAACGAGGATTTTTTAAGTATACATAAGCATACGTTGTGCATTTACCGACGCTCGGTTTATTAATAGATTTGAAGCTTTAAACGAGCGTTTTCCACTCCCAGGCTAAGTATGAAGTAAAATTTCGAGTTTAGAAAAGCTTGAATATTTGGTATGGTCGCGTAGCGCGGAGCGGCCAAACCAAATTTTCAGGCATTTCTACACACGAAATTTTACTTCATGCGCCACCAGTACAAAACAGTGATGCAATGTAAAGTTTAGCGGTGTGTTTTAAACTTCGTAGTATGTCAGTGTTTTGTACCGGTGGCGCATGAAGTAAAATTTCGAGTTTAGAAAAGCCTGAAAATTTGGTTTGGCCGCTCCGCGCTTCGCGCTACGCGACCAAACCAAATTTTCAGGCTTTTCTAAACTCGAAATTTTACTTCATGCTTAGTCTGGGAGTGGAACACACTCATTTCAAGTTTCAAATTGAACTCTGTTAAAAAAACAATGAGTGTCTAAAGATTTACGGCATATACGCTGTAATTGTTACATGTAGACTTGAAAGAAAAACTCCCTGTATGTATAAGTTACGGCATTAATTACGATTGATTGGCTACAATTTTTAATGGTCATATAGGCAACCCAATTTACCCATATCTTAAAAATTAAAAGTGTCAAATTGTATTGGATGAAAATGTTTGGTGTTACATAAAACTCAAACTCAATAAATGAAGGTTACTCCTAGTAATAAAATAGAAATTTAAGTATCGTTTTTCTTCATATTTTTTGCCTCCCTTATATCTGTATGCATGTACATATGTCTACGCAAATATGTGTGTGTTTGTGGAAACCGTCCCAAGTTTCGTTTGTGTAAAGGGAACGTGCAACGTCGGCGCCACCATTGTTGAAAATTAATGGAAATCTATGACGGCCATTGTGAAAAGTTGCCTACGGTTGTGGCCCCCACTAAAGGTGGATACGCCGGTTGCTAATCTGGGTAAATAGAATTTTCAGGAAAAAGGAAGAGAGGAGGGAAGAGGAAACAGGAAAAGCGAGGCGATTTCCAATCGAATATAATCACACGCTCATTATTAGGAATTAAATTGACAAGATTTATTCCATTCTTTGCTTGATGGAAATCCTGATTGGCCTAGAAATTGATTATCCACTTGCGTTCATAATTTTAAAATATAGACAGTTTATTACACATCAGATCATTGGATCACATTTTCAAGATTTATTTAATGTGTTGTGGTAAATTTGACATTCCGTAATAAATAAACAAATACAAATACAAAAAATGTCTAAAATAAAATCTATTATTTTCATTTATGCAAATCTACTTAAGGGTCTCATAGCTTTAAGAAAGAATTATATATTTTTTTGTGTCAAGTATTAAAATATGCTCATTTCTTAGTGGATCTTAAGAGTTTTAAATAAATTCGACCATCGATACGTTTTTAGTAAGTCTTTGAGTAAAACATCAACTCTATTTCACACTAAAAAAGACTGTTATTCCTTACTTCACTTTTTATTTGTATCGTTAGATGTACATTTAGAGACACAAGGTGCTCATTATCAATAACAAACACAAACACAAAGTGATGTAAGAAAAAACAGTCTTTTTTAGTGTAATAATTTATCCAGTGCGACGATTGTGACTCAATATACATTGGCCAAACCGGGAGGAATTTCAAAAAACGACTGGAAGAACACAAAGCTTCAATCATAAATAAAAAATATTGTACTGGGTTAGCTAAACACTGCATTGACAATAATCACTTTTTTAATAACCAAACGCTAAAGATTTTATACACAGGCAATAAAGGTCGTCATCTCAACTATCGCGAAAAACTGAAAATCCAGAAAGCAATAAAACAGGGAAAACCAATTGTTAATGACATCGAAGATCTGTGGAGCTCACCCATCATGACAGCCCTTATTGCTTAACCATAAAATTTAAATTAACCTCTCTTGTATATAATGTTTGTAAAAATGCAATTTCCTGTACTCCTTGAGAATGACTCAAAGTCGAAACTAGTTGGAATAAAAAACCAAAATATTAGTGAAATTTAACCAAGTGTTTTCTTTATTAAATCATATGTAATAATTACTTCATGTAATGTCAAAAACATACAGTTATTCTACTTATTTTAGTCATTAATTTTACGATAATGAAAACTGCAAAATAAGTGTATGAATTATAATTAATCTTTTTATTATAGCTAATAATTATTATTTACTAAATGCTGTATAAAATTGTGTATTATGGTTAAAATAATAAAGCTCGATAAAACGGCTACTCATAAATAGATCAGCATAATTTTTCACACCCAGATCGGCCAGTTTGATAAGGTGGAACACCGTAAATGTTTCCCCTGCAAAATAAAGCAATATTATTTATTGGTTTCAATGTACGCGCATGCGCGAAAAAATAATGCGAATGAACGGGGGCAAGAGTGTATTCATTTCATAAAATTCTGTAAATTAACATGAATATTTTATGCCAGCGTGAGAGCCCGCTGAATATATTTTAAAGTTGTATATAAACAAACAACGGCTTGTGTATATGAAGGGTTTCGTTAATATAACAGAGTCAAAATTTTTGTATTAACTTTAGCAAAATTAAATTAAAATTTGTATTATAATGAAAAATTAGTTAATTTTAATGAATTGAAGTAGTGTAATTAGTAAAAAGGCGTAAGGTCGGGCAGCTTTTTTACAAACTGCAAACATTGGATACCGTTATTACTTAAATAAAAGGCAATTAAATTCTAATACATTGTCTTAATTTTCATTAAAGTTTAACTTCATAACTTGTTGTTTAAAGCAAATTATAGAATTTAAAAACGAATTAAAATTAATATCGGCTATATTTTTAACTTGTTTCTCATTAATCACTTGATGAAACATGATTAAATATTTTTTTTTTAAATAAATTTAAAATAAAATCACTTGGTATGTTTCACTATTTATTAGTGAAACATACCAAGTTATTTTATTTTGAATTTAATTTTTTTTAAATAATTAATATCGGCTTTCTCGACTTCTCCAAATATTCATTGAAACAACTACTTCGCGATCTAATACCCCGACAGATATTGAACTATACATTGAATATTTGAGCTACACGACAGATTTACTGTTCTATGTATAATGTATATGCAATATGCAACATCAGGTCCAATTATTCTTTTACCAAACTAAATAAACAAACAGGAAGTAGAAATAAATTGAAAAAATTATAGGGAATGAATATTAATTGAAGGAATCTTAGGCGATCTTACAGAAAAAGTCTTAAGCCATCTATAGACGCGTTTTAAGATTTATTCCTCATCAGTATGCTTTAGACTTGTAATACGATAAAAATTATTAAGATAAACAGAAAACCTCAAGTTTTTTTTTAAGTATACGTATTCGAAATTCAGCTTATTTTCTGTAAACTTAAGATGGAATATCTTGATTTTTTTTTTAAGTTCAGTTTGAAGCTTTAAACGAGTGTTTTCCACTCCCAGACTAAGCATGAAGTAAAATTTCGAGTTTAGAAAAGCCCCGTGAAAATTTGTCGAGGGTCGCGCAGCGACCCGAGACAAATTTTCTGGGCTTTTCTAAACTCGAAATTTTACTTCATGCGCCACCCGTATAAAACACTAGAATATTGTGAAATATATGTATATACGAGCTTCACTTGAAATCTGTGTTCTATACGCGTGGCGCATGAAGTAAAATTTCGAGTTTAGAAAAGCCCAGAAAATTTGTCTCGGGTCGCTGCGCGACCCTCGACAAATTTTCACGGGGCTTTTCTAAACTCGAAATTTTACTTCATGCTTAGTCTGGGAGTGGAAAACACTCGTTTAAAGCTTCAAATTGAACTCTTTTAAAAAACAAACGAATGTCGGAATCCTTAGAAAATACTGCATCCTCCGTAATCAAAACATCCCACCCAAATTCAAACATCCAACTAACACCATTTATCAATTCATTAATTCGTATCATCTCTACACTTAATATAATTTTACCTCCTTTATACTAATTTGAAAAAGAGCAGAAAGACTTATGGTCGATAGCCCAGACAAGGACGTACTAACAAATACATTTGTTATATTTATTTCTCTGTGCAATATATAAGTTGAATCTGAACAAAGATGATGTATATATAAACAGAAAGCATACAGAAATGTTGAATGGGTCGTTAAGACCGCCTAAGATTCTTTCAATTAATATTCATTCCTTGTAATTTTTTCAATTCATTTTAATTTCCTGTTGATTAATTTAGTTTAGCGAGAGAATTAATTTGACCTGATGTTGCATTTTGCATATAAATTATGCATAAAACAGTAAATCTGCCGTGTAACTCAAATATTCATTATATAATGCAATATCTGTCGGGATATTAGCTTGAGAAGTAGTTGTTGCAATGACTAGTTCAACGAGACTAAATTTTTGTAAAAAATCGATGTTAATTTTAATTCGTTTTTATATTTTGTAAATATTCTGCAAACTATTGGCAAATTCAATTTTTCTTTATGTTAAATTATCGAATGTTTTACTTTTTGCACTAAAACGCTGAATTTATCTGCATATGTCTTTAAGTGATTTGATTAATTTAAAAGGTCCATCGACTACTAAGAGATCTATTAAGATATCTATCGTATATTCAACAAAAAAAAACCTCTAGAGTGCCATGGATAATATTGATTAACAGGGCCATAAAAATGGGACAAAAAATAGTTAACGACAACGAGGAGATTTGGAATTCCCCAATTTTGACTTCCCTTATTACCTGAAACAAAAATATATGTACATATACCTAGACAATAATTTCTCCTGTACATTCCTTTGAAAATGGTCTAACAAACCGAAACTAGTCGGAATAAAGTTTTAATTTGTGAAACAATACTAAGTGTTTTTTATTTAAATAACTTTACATATTCTAATATAAGTATAAATGAAATTGCCAATTCTTGGTTGCAGAATACTTCAAACATTAAAAGTGCGATTCTTTTCGCAATCTACAACAAGTTAGTCTTATAAAGACTATATCAAACACTCATTGAAACAACTACTTCCCGGGCTAATACCCCGACGGACATTGACATTATACAACAAGTGTTTGCTGTTACATACAGTAATATACTGCAAATGTAACAATTTGGGTCAAATTATTCAGGCCATATATAGACGCGTTTCGAGATTTATCTCTCATCAGTATAGCTTTGCCATTCCCTCTAAACAATTTGACACCTTAGACTGGCGTTACCGTTCAAACATAAGTATAAATGAAATTGCCAATTCTTGGTTGCAGAATACTGCAAACATTAAAAGTGCGATTCTTTTCGCAATCTACAACAAGTTAGTCTTACAAAGACTATATACTGATGAGAGATAAATCTCGAAACGCGTCTTTAGATGGCCTGAATAATTTGACCAAAATTGTTACATTTGCAGTAGGTTACTGTATGTAACAGCAAACACTTGTTGTATAATTCAATGTCCGTCGGGGTATTGGCCCGGGAAGTAGTTGTTTCAATGAGTGTTTGATATATTCTTTGTAAGACTAACTTGTTGTAGATTGCGAAAAGAATCGCACTTTTAATGTTTATATTCTAATATGTTTCACCAAGTGCCAGATGAGAAATTAATTCAAGAAATTATAATATTGTAGGTTGGCAACTCTGAAATTATGTACTATAATTATCATGTCTGACATTTTATATGTCAATTTCTAAAAAAAACCTCTAGAGTGCCATGATTTTATCTTTATTAAAATTTAAGTTATTTGCAAAATTTTAATAAAGATAAAATCATGGCACTCTAGAGGTTTCTTTTTATTGAACATACGATATTTAATCCTATTTAATGATCATTTAAAACTATTGATTACTAAGTTGTCGCTCTATATTATAATTAATTCGTAATTTTAATTACCAATGATATTATTATGTCCTTGTATAAAATCCTATATTTATTACTTCGTAAAAAACATACTTAAAATGTCTGTGATTGCTTAACTGTATAGTTAAGATCATATATTACCCAATAAAGAAGAACTATTGATTAATTAAAATTATACTTACTGTGGCCCATAATTACAAGTATATAGTTTTGTAAACGGCATTGTAGTTTGTTTTGCCATTTTAAAGTAAATAAAATCACAACCCGTGAGATTGGTTGTACCCCAGATCATCTACAAAATTATAAACGTGTATAATATAATCTTAAATGTATACCCCCATTTTTAATGCTATTTTAATAACCATTCGGGTCCATTATGGTCTGGTACAGGTATATATAACCTGTACCAGACCATAATTTAAAATACTTTGTTTGATAATGGCAAGTTGAGTTGCCGAAACAGCAGTCACGAAAATAAAAATATTGTGTTATACAAACAAAGTTAAAGTGTTATATTTTATTATATAAGAAGTAGATCAACTACTTTCGAAGCCTCGTGAGTGCCTTTTTAAAAAAAATCCCGTAAGTCATACATTATTTTTTTTTTCTTTTTAGTTTGGTTTGGATATTGCCTGCCTTAGTAACGTATAGTGGAATTCAAAATAAGATGTCCTATGGCTCATTGATGTGGAATGTGTGGTTAATATTTTCTAGAGAGTATGGCGACAGTTGTATCTGCAACGACTTTTCCTAGTTCTGTCAAATTTTGACGTTACATGACAATGTCATGCTGTTTAGGTCGCGAGTGTATTAGTGTTCTTTCTTTAAGAAAAACTTTAAATTATAATTTCTTGTGCATTTTTTCTTTTGAGTATGCATATCCCAATTACGTGTTGTAGATTTTTCAACATCCCTTGTATTCTTAAATGAGATCAATCTGAAGTTTAAACGAGAGTTTTCCACTCCCAGGTTAAGCATGAAGTAATATTTCGAGTTTAGAAAAGCCTGAAAATTTGGTTTTGTCGCGTAGCGCGAAGCGCAGAGCGACCAAACCAAATTTTTAGGCTTTTCTAAACTCGCGAATACACGTACAAGACACTGATTTCAAGCGAAGTTTACTCGTTCACAATATTTCAGTGCTTTCAGTGTTTAATACGCGTAGCGCATGAAGTAAAATTTCGAGTTTAGAAAAGCCTGAAAATTTGGTTTGGCCGCTCCGCGCTTCGCGCTACGCGTCCAAACCAAATTTTCAGGCTTTTCTAAACTCGAAATTTTACTTCATGCTTAGTCTGGGAGTGGAAACACTCGTTTTAAGCTTCAAAATTCCCTGTATTAACACATTAATCCGATGACTATTTGCCAAATCTACTGAATGCGCATTTCGTTTGTCTGCATACCGGAACATACGTTTTCGCATGTTCCATCTAAAAACCATAGCAGGCGTGTTATGAAGTTTTCTGTCTTATTTCACACGCGTAATCTGATGACATCAAACTATTTTCGTATTACATGTATTAGTGCGGAAAGCACTGCAAAATCAAGGAAACCATGGGACACCTCTCGTGAATCGTACCTTAGACGACTATCGGCCAACATCAATATTTATACAAATAAGACAATTCACTTTGTTTGTATAACTGAGGATTTTATGATTTTGTGACTATAGTTTCGACAACTTTAACTTGTCATTATCAAACATAAAGTAATTTTAAACAAACAATTCGTCAGGTATATGTACGAAAAAATTACGGTTACAAAACGGCTTTAAAAAATGGGGGTGTATATTAGGTCAAGCTGGTCGTTTATTACGGGAATTTCCGGATTAGCGCGTGCTCTGTGAATTTCCAGAGACTCCAGGAGGTCCATCTTACGACCCTTTTCGGCTAAATGTATTATTGACAGTAGATCCTCATCAAAAGTATGATTGTTTTCAATCATATGTCTAGCGAATGACGACTTATCAATCAAATTAAGCCGAAAAGAGCTAAGATGCTCCTTGAGTCTGATTTTAAAATTACGACCAGATTGACCAATATACACTCCTTTACAATCGCTACAAGTTAGTTTATATATCCCTGATCTGTGATCATTGGGTATTTTTGTTTTCGGATTAAAACTACTGTATCCAATTTTTGTAAAAAGGCTACTGAAATGTTATGTTTAGATAAAATGCTTTTAATTTGTAATGAGATGTCACCCAAGTAGGTAAGGGATCTTAATATTTGTTCTTTTTTAGATGTGTCCTTGCCTGCATATATATACTTAGTTACTTTTTTCATTGTATATTTATTAATCAATGAGTCTAAATATTCAGACTTTTCTAAACTTGCTCATGCGCCACGCGTTTAAAACACTGATATTTTGTAAGTTAAAAATACAGGGTGTCTACGCTAAGCCGTTCGTTAAAAGTTTATGGGGTTGCCGTTGCACTAAAAATTTGAAAAAATCCTTGTCATACGGTTGAATCAGTTCTCCTAATGTGAAATATTTTCAACTTTATATCACTTCCAGTTCCACCGAAAGTAGCACCAAATTTGTTATTTTAAATGGAACACCCTATATATTAGTAATTTCTTTGGATTCATCATTTAAATTGCAACATATTTTATTCGAACATATGTACACTTATCTCTTATAGTTTTCAAGCAAAAAAAATATTTCTAAAATTTTGACCTCTAAAAGGCATCTTGAAATCTATCTATAACTTCTCTTAAGAGTAAGATAAAAATATGATTTATATCTCAACTTGTACCTAGAAGATGCCTCTATGAGTGTATTAATTGGAAACTGTCAATTTTGACAATAAGTGTTCTTAAAATGTCAATATCGAAGTGCCCTCTTCAATATCTCGTAATTCAATTTTTTTAAATGGAATCGTACCACGTGATAAAAATTGTGTCATTCCATTTAAAAAATTGAATTACTAGATGTTATAGAGGGCGCTTAGATATTGAAATTTTAAAAACACTTATTGCGAAAACTGACAGTTTCCAATTAATTCACTCATAGAGGCATCCTCTAGATACAAGTAGAGATATAAATCATATTTTTATCTTATTCTTAAGAGAAGTTACAGACGGATTTCAAGATGCCTTTTAGAGGTCAGAATTTTAGAAATAATTTTTTTTCTTGAAAACTATAAGACATAAGTGTACATATATTCGAATAAAATATGTTGCAATTTAAACGAGGAACCCAAAAAATTACTAATATATAGGGTGTTCTATTTGAAATAACAAATTTGGTGCCACTTCCGGTGGAACCAGAAGTGATATAAAGTTAAAAATATTTCAAATGAGGAGAACTGATTCAACCATATGACAAGGATTTTTTTCAAATTTTTAGTGCAACGGCAACCCCATAAACTTTTAACGAACAGTTTAGCGTAGACACCCTGTATACTGCGTATGTTTATTACCACGCAACCACGTTAATAATTATTTTTTTCATTGACTTCGGCTTTCGCCATACTGTCACGACTTATCAATAAATGTTTCAAATACTTATTTCGTTTAACCAAATCTTAAGCTTTTAAAATACAAGCGCCTGAAGCATTTTACTTTGGCATACTCTGTGCAATACATAATAATATACAAACCTAATATACTGCAAACTTATATCGATGTTATTTCTTTAGACCTATTTTTAACTTTTATCAACATTTTCTATATTAGAGTAAAGCATATTATGAATACTATAGATTTTTTATAATAAATTGATTTTGAAAGGTTGGACAGTATATTTTCCAATTATATATGTGTTAATTAATTAAGCACCATAAGTTTACATTTCATAACTGTTTAATTCTAGAGACTTTTTTTATTAGTTACGTTTGTGTATTTAAGCTGAATAAATATTTGGACAAACAAAGAATAAATTGAAAAGACCAGACAAATACGTTCGTTATCGGAGAAATAATTAACCTTTGTGTTTTTGTATCTGCTTTGTGTAAAATTTAAACAGTTTTGTTAAAAAAAATAAGGTTTATTTATTTTATTATTTTGTACAGAGTAATTGAAAATAAATTTTTAATTGATAAAGTATTTAAATGATTCTATTCATTTTTATAAAATGTCCTGTGGTGGAGGCGGTTACTTTGTGAAACATTGTAAATATTTAAATAATTAACACTGATTACTTTTTTGTATTCACTTTTTATTTTAAACTGTAACAAGTTTCGGCTCAACAGCGAGACTGAAAGTACATCTTCACCAAAAGTATGTCCTTCTTCCATGAGGTGGGTAGAAAACGTGGATTTATCTTGTTTTAATTAGAAGCTCTAAGATGTTCTTTCAGCCTAACATTGAAATTTCTACCAGATTATCCTATATACCTATATACCCCTTTACAAGACTGACATGTTAACTCATATATACCAGATTTATTGTGAATGTTGGTCTTCGTCTTTGGATTGAAATTTCATATTTAAGTTTTGAATATGGCTTAAATGCGACTTTTATATTTTCTTTCTTTCTTTTTTTGTATGTTCTGTTTTAAACACGTTTTAAATGTGTTTTAAACATATTTTAAACACGTTTAAAATGTGTTTAAACATGTTTTTTTTAATATTTTTAATTTTTAGGCTTAAAATGCCAAAATCCTCTTTTCGACACTTTTTTACCTGATAAATAATTTTAAGTATATATAAAATCCTAATGTTAGTTTAAGTAGTTAGTTTTATAATGGCTCCTTGTTGAGCCGAAACTAGTCACAGTTTAAAATAAAAAGTAAATACAAAATAGTAATCAGTATTAATTATTTGAATATTTATAAAATGTATTAAACTTAACCCTTTCGGCCCTGACGGTGGCATTTGCCACTAGGGTTGTTATGTTTAAAACAGTGTCTTAAGCATGTTTAATAACAGCCGTCGTGTTTTAAACAGTTTTGTTTTAAACATGTTTTAAATCTTCAATTTGCCTAAGACATGTTTTAATCGATAAATTTGTTTAAACGTGTTTTTTTTGTTATCTTAAATTTGCTAGATTACACTTGTAAACAAAACTTACTTTGTGACTATAAGTGTGACTATAGTTTCGACTATCTATTATCAAACTTTTAATTTGATAATGACTACTAGATAGTCGAAACTATAGTCACAAATTAAGGGCAAAATATAGTGGTTAAACAAAGTAAAGAGTGTTTTATTTACAAGTGTATTTAAGATGTACCACAAAGTGAACGCCTACAACACAAAACAGTTTGCTAAATTATATTTTATACTACTTCATTAAGATTTTTGATTACATTTTTAAATTTTAGGTAAATTGTTGAAGATATTTTCAATGACATTATTAAACTTAACATTTTATTGCAATAAAATATCACAACTGTGTGTACATAGGTGTGATTTTTAAATACATGGAATTTTTCTTTCAGGTATACGTATGCATACACTGTAAATTTTATGACATTCGTTGCATTTTTAAAAGATTTCAATTTGAATCTTTAAACGAGGGTTTTCCACTCCCAGACTAAGCATGAAGTAAAATTTCGAGTTTAGAAAAGCCTGAAAATTTGAATTGGCCGCGTAGCGAAGCGGAGCGGCCAATCCAAATTAGGCTTTTCTAAACTCGAAATTTTACTTCGTGCGCCACACGTATAAAACACTGAAATATCGTAATGTTTAAAAATTACGGCGTTAGCAATCTAATATGTAGATATGAATAAAACATTAGTCAAATTTTGCGCTGAAACTAATTGTTCAAAACAGTGATTATAGGCAACCCAATAACTCTAACGTATATTAGGTTGCCTATAATTGTTGTTGTATGTGTGTGATTTTTTAACTTCACTGTAAATCAGTGTTTTAAAGCGTGGCGCATGAAGTAATATTTCGAGTATAGAAAAGCCTGATTTGGATTGGCCGCTCCGCTTCGCTACGCGGCCAATCCAAATTCTTAGTCTTTTCTAAACTCGAAATTTTACTTCATGCTTTGTCTAGGAGTGGAAAACACTCGTTAAAAGCCTCAAATTAACCGCTTTGATACAACGAATGCCCGCAAATTTAAAAAACGCTGTAATTATCGGGATATATATACTCAAAAGAAAAATGCCCTGTATGATCTGTTTTAAACACGTTTTAAATGTGTTTTAAACATGTTTTAAACACGTTTAAAATGTGTTTATACATGGTTTAAACACGTTTTAAACACGTTTTAAACATGTTTTTAATAGTTAATGTTTTGAACGCTGTTTCAATGAAAATAACACGTTTAATTATAAAAACTGTTTGTTCTCATAAAAATGAAAAAAAAAGTATTTTTTAAACAACTCTGTTTGCAACCACTAAAATTTGGTAAGCATACTCAGAATCTGTTTTCAATATACATACATGTATGCATGAGCTGTAACTTTTCCGATCGGTTGTTTCTTAAAATAGTTTAATTTGAAGTCTTAAACGAGTGTTTTCCACTCCCCGATTAAGCATGAAGTAAAATTTGGAGTTTAGAAATGCCTGAAAATTTGGTTTGGTCGTGTGGCGCGTAACGCTACGCGACCAATCCAAATTTTAAGGCTTTTCTAAACTCCAAATTTTACTTCATGCGCCACGCGTATAAAACCCTGATTTTAGGTGGAGTTCAAAATGTTCTACTAAAGCAGTATGCTAAAACGTGTATTCTGAAGATCATATCACATCAGTGTTTAGTATGCGTGGCGCATGAAGTAAAATTTCGAGTTAAGAAAAGCCTGAAAATTTGGTTTGGTCGCTCCGCGCTTCGCGCTACGCGACCAAACCAAATTTTCAGGCTTTTCTAAACTCGAAATTTTACTTCATGCTTAATCTGGGAGTGGAAAACACTCATTTGAAAATTGAATTTGTGTTCAGTATTCAGGCACCATTTTGATATTTGTTTTCTGGTTTTACAAACAGAGTTCTGCTCGCTCGTGGACGAAACAGTGACCTGTATATGCACTTTGTGCATTCGTGTCACTGACGATGCCACTATGAAGCATTAGATGGCGTTAGCTATCGAAATCATTAATAGTACTAATTTGAAAGTTTCATTATAAATATTTGAAAAAACATTGAATATCTGAAAATCTACAGCGTATACAGTATATTGAGATATGTATACTTAGAAGAAAAACTCTCTGTATATCTGATATATAGTAATAATAATAATAATATATATAGTAATAAATAATATGCAGTGTACAAAACATTTTTTTGGGCACCAGAAAAATTCCAAGGCTGAAAGGGTTATCTTATAAATAATAATATTTACTTGTGTGTAATGTCCTGCAGAGCCATCAAATGGATTAAATTTATAGTCTTGAACTTCTAAAAACCACAAACGTATAACTCTGTTCCAATCAGGTATTCCTCCGTCGTCATAAGAACTTCTCGCGAGGAAAATGTTTTGTCCAACATCACCAAATCTAGCTATAAAATATATTCTTGACATATACTATTTAATCTATTCTTTTAAAAAAAAGGGTGTCCATTGCATTAATTTGTTTATAAAAAGTAACGTTATGTGTACAGTGGGATACAGCCAAATGGAATAAATTCAGTATCTCAATGATTGTGCGTACTTGTAAAAAATCCCGAGACACCAGTTTTAGATTATAAAATGACATTGTGCAACGTGAAAAAATCATCCCTAAATTCAAGCTCCTGCGAGTAACAGCCGCAACCCTCATTTTTTTAAATTTTAAGTAGGGGCTTGTGATACCCCATTTGAAAGGTCTTTGCATTCTCCATTCCGTGTATTAGGTTGGTGAATAATCATTAATTTCTCAACAAAAATAACAATATGTAAGAAAATCATCTTTAAATAATTATTCAGAAGCTGATTCAGCATCTATTTCAATCACTGCTCGCCATTTGCTTGGCAGTCGGTCGGTTCCACAGGCGGAAAAGTTGCTGTTCTTAGATGGTCGAATGGTCCAGCTATTGTTTTCAAGCTTTTGTCCTCTTTCACGGCTACCAAAAGTGCGGGAGATGTATTTTAAATCTACATTAATAACACTAGCCGACATCAATTTTCTAACATGAAAGCCATCCTGATATAAATATACATCAGAATTTTAAAATATAAGCAATATTTGTTTTAACGAATTTTTCAGCGTTTCACACAATATTATGGCTATAAACACTTTTAGTAAATAACACACTTAGTTAAGATATCTGTTTATTGATTGACACTGCAACAATTGTTTCGCCACACAGTGGCTTCAGCAGGCAGATGAATAATAATTATTTTTATTATTCATCTGCCTGATGAAGCCACTGTGTGGCGAAACAGTTGTTGGAGTGTCAATCAATAAACAATGAAATCTTAGCCAAGTGTGTTATTTACTAAGTGTTGATATGGAATATCACCAAGTAACAGCCTTAACTATTAAATTATAGCTATAAATGTTTATAAGAACGTATTCGCTGGCTGGAATATTGCAATGTCCAATTTTATGCATCATAGTATTCTAAAGAGTCACAGTGTGCTGTGAAACTTTTGTTTCATTTTGTTTATTAACAGTATTTAACGTTTCTTCCTGTGCTTCAGAATAAATTAGAGGTTAGAAGACTTTTTATTGTTAAGATGAATTTTCGTAGTTGTAATGACGCGCCTAATTAATTTGTGTTACATATGCGGACAATTTTATTTAGTATTTCAGCAAAGGACTATCACAAATAATATAAAACTAGCGTACCATAAACGTTTTGGTTATAAAGTGGTATCTCTACTGGGAAGAAGAAAGGCCACACAAAATTTTTAAAAAATGGCAATGTATTTTATTATTTATATCCAAAATTTAGATAATATTGTTTCTTTAATCTCAGATTATTTATATTTGTGATTAAGAGTTTTGGTTTTTTGTTAATTATTTTGAAAATAGGTCAGAATTATCGTCTATTTGTATATTTTCGTTTCATTTATTTTACATTGTCGTGCAACCCAACAAAAAAACTGAGGATGGCTTTTTTGGCTTTTTTTGCCTGGCCTTAGTAACGAAAACTACTGGCCAACATCAATTCCTAAATTTATTTATTCCATTTAAGTATTTAATT
Organism: Philonthus cognatus; assembly: GCA_932526585.2. NCBI lineage: Eukaryota > Metazoa > Arthropoda > Insecta > Coleoptera > Staphylinidae > Philonthus > Philonthus cognatus. The sequence continues at coordinate 45,620,931 of OW052247.1, read as the reverse complement.
CTTTACATGCTTATGCAACTAATTATGGACGGCACAACACATTCACTCACAACCATGGCTCCAGAGGGTGCCAATTTCCCCATAAGAAACTGGCACCCCCCGGTGGGATTCGAACCCACGACTCTTTGGCCCAAGAGCAGGAGCTCTACTCACTGACCCACGAGGGTCCCCAAAACTGAGGATAATAAAAGAAATCCTCAACTATATGAGGGCATTTCTAGCTGGACTCGTTCTTAAATAGCCATTTTTATCCATGTTAGAGAAAAAAAATTAAAATTTGTCGGTTAGTGTAGTTAATTACTTTAACAATCTAATATGTAGATGTGAATAAAACGTGAATCAAATTCTGCACTGAACAAATTGTTTAAAACAGTGATTATTAGCAACCCAATAACTCTAACGTATATTAGGTTGTCTATAATTGTTGTTGTATGTGTTTGTTTTTTAAACTTCACTGTAAATTAGTGTTTTTAAGCGTGGCGCATGAAGTAAAATTTCGAGTTTAGAAAAGCCTAATTTGGATTGGCCGCTCCGCTTCGCTACGCGGCCAATCCAAATTCTTAGGCTTTTCTAAACTCGAAATTTTACTTCATGCTTAGTCTGGGAGTGGAAAACACTCGTTAAAAGCCACAAATAAACCGCTTTGAAACAACGAATTCTCGCAAATTTACAAAAGGAAAATGCGCTGTATGTTCTGTTTTTAACACGTTTTCTAGCTGGACTTGTTCTTAAATATCCATTTTTATCCATGTTAGAGAAATAATTGTAAAATTTGTCGGTTAGTGTAATTAATGTGTTCTTTATTTTATTACATGACTTTTAAAAGAAAACACTTCCTTGAATTTCACTAATATTTTGGTTTTTTATTCCAACTAGTTTTGACTTTGAGTCATTCTCAAGGAATTTTGACTTGAGAATGATTCAAAATTAAAAATAGTTGGAATAAAAAAAACAAAGCATTAGTAAAATATAATCAAGTATATTCAAACAAGAATAATTCAACTGTTTGGTGTTGTTGTAGGCGTTCACTTTGTGGTACATCTTAGATACACTTGTAAATAAAACACTTTTTACTTTGTTTAACCACTGAATCTTACATTTAATTGTGTGACTAGTTTCGACTATCTAGTAGTCATTCTCAAACTAAAGTAAATACAAATTACACGTTAAAAACTATTTATACGGCTTCGAAAAGAGGGGTGTACATTAGGTCAACCTGGTCATTAAGATGGGAAATTCCGGGATTAATTCGGGCCTTGTTTATTTCTAGTGCTTCCATCAAATCCATTTTACGACCTTTTTCGGCCAAATGGATTACTGAAAGTACATCCTCGCCAAAAGTGCGATTCTCTTCTAAAAGATGGTTAGCACAGGTAGAACTATTATGTTTTAATCTAAAGGCTCGCTCGTGTTCTTTTAATCTTGGGCAATCTGGTCGTAGAATCGAAATAAGATTGAAAGAACACGAGCGAGCCTTTAGATTAAAACATAATAGTTCTACCTATGCTAACCACCATGAATAATAATAATGAATAATAATTCAAATTGAAAACAATTTGAATTCGAGAAAATAAGCGTACGCTTAATAAATAAAAAAAGCGGAGTATATGAGCTGAAATGTGATGACTGCGATGCAATATATATATAGGACAAACGGGCAGGTCTTTTGAAACGCGATTGAAAAAACATAGGAAAGATATTCTAAATAATAAACAGACCACGGGGTTCGCAAAACATTGCATCGCGGCTAATCACTTTTTCAGCTCAAACGACTGTAAAATTCGGGTAATAAGGGATTAGTTTTGAATTATCGGGAGGGTTTAGAAATAAGTAATGCCATAAAGGCGGGAAAAAACGTGGTCAATGACAACGAGGACCTTTGGAATTCTCCGATAATTAGAGCGCTTATTACCTGAAATGCCGACATCTAGTATATATAATCAATTTTGCTCTTTTGTACACCATTCTTGAAAATGGCATTAAGCCGAAACAAGTTAAAAATAAAACAATTTATTAGTAAAACAAACCAAGTGAATTTCAATCAAATACCTATATATTACGCTTTTCAATGGGTATTTACTGTCTTAAGTAGTCTTATTAATTAAGACGTATTGTTTGCATTTTATACGAACATGATCGTAATTTTATATATTATGTTTCAAGTATATTGATTTAAAATCATAGTTTAACAGCGTGAAAGATGAGAAACTTATTCGAGAAATTTGATAACATTATCAAAAACGAGCCGCTGTTAGTTATTAAGTGTTTAGTGTGTTGTAGCGAATTTCGTCAATCAGATGAATTTATTTTTTTCCCTTTTGAAGTTTTAAAACCGTAACATTTTTGATTAGAGAATGCTAAGACAGTTCAAATAAAGTATCAAAAGCACAAGTATTTATTTTATTTGGCTGTTCCATACTGTATAGATAGTTATACTTTTTAAAAAATTATTGATTAAATTTTGTAGTATTAAAAATTACTTACAATCACTTTTTATTATATGTTTGGCTTCACATTTCTCTGAAACAGCTTTACTAAGCCTAGCTAAATTGCTATCCCAAGACTACAATAAAATTTATCTTCTTATCTATAAGAACTTGCAACTCTATAAGTTGAGTTAAATAGAGTGTATTATTGTATTTACTCAGTAAGCTATTGATAATAAGCACGTAGTGTTCGAAATGTACATTTAGCAAAAATATTTGTTTAGTGAAGAAAGTGTTACTGATTTATTGAGTTTATTATACTGATAGAAATTTGTATTAAAAAATGATATTACCATCTTTTTTAAATTGACTCCTCTTGGCTGTCCATTAATCAATCCATTAGCAACTAACAATCTGTAAAGATTATGTAAATCCACGATAATTTTTTGATCTTTTTCAGTAACTCCTTTTTCTAAAATAATAAATATAAATGTACACCTCAGAGAAGTGTTTTTATGATTTAGAAAACAACAAGTCATTTAGCCTGTACTTGGAAATAATTACAGAAACAATTTAAAAAAATATATTCTTATTAACTCACTATATATTTGTGATCCGTCTGGACACTGCATGGTATATCCAGAAACGCAGCGATATCCGGCAAAAACAATTAGAACAACAAAAAGGTGCATTTTTATCGATATTGGCGCAGTGAGTGTAATGCCTGGAAACGAACGTTCCATCCGTGCCGGCGTTACTTTGATTGCGATTATTGGAAAACTTTTTCTGTGCCATTGTGCGAAAATACACAGCGTTATTTTATTACATCCGAGCATTATTCATGCCTAATCTCGGTATTTTCTATCATCTCTAAATGTAAACACACAGAGAACAATTTAATGTTGTTTTATTCTCAATAATTACTTTACGTGACTGTTTGAATACACAATATTAAATAGTTATTAGAAGTGTTTAGTATGAAGCTTACAAAGTGAACAAAAAGTGCATAAACCTATGCGAGCCCCGTCATACGTCAGTTGGAACAGTCTTTAAAAATTCAGTTAACTATTGTAAACTTAAAATTATACCAATTTAATTATAGCACTAACTTTGTTTTACCACTTTTATTTTACTTTTCAGTGACTATAGTTTCGACTACAAGCTAGTCATTATCAAACTAAGTTTCACTTAGTTTGATAACGACTAGCTAGTCATTATCAAACTATGTTTCACTTAGTTTGATAACGACTAGCTTGTAGTCGAAACTATAGTCACTGAAAAGTAAAATACAAGTGGTAAAACAAAGTTTATGTTTTAATTAAATTGTTATGAAGATGTACCACAAAGTGAACGCCAACTAAATTAAAGATGTAAAATTATACTCCTTATCATACTTTTAGTAGTATATTTTTAACTTCACTTGAAATCAATGTTTTATACGGGTGGCGCATGAAGTAAAATTTGGAGTTTAGAAAAGCCTGAAAATTTGGTTTGGTCGCCCCGCTTCGCGGAGCGACCAAACCAAATTTTCAGGCTTTTCTAAACTCCAAATTTTACTTCATGCTTAATCTGGGGGTGGAAAACACTCGTTTATAGCTTCAATTTGAACTTTTTTCAAATACGACGAATATCTGAAAATATACAGTGTATATAGTATATTGGGGTATACTTAGAAAAAGAAATTCCTGTATATTACAAATATAATAAAATATTCAGCATTTCAGGCGTTGTAGTTCTAATAATTTTGAAAGACTGCGCCAACTAACGTGCGACGGGGTTCGTAGTTGCCAACAAGGTTATTATTGTGGAAGCGATTACTTTGTTTTACATGTTTACTAAAATGTAGGTATTTCAAATACAAAATAAGAATGTTTAAAAAGCAATGATTTTAAGTAATATCTGAGTGTACTGAAAATATATTTTAGTTTCTTATATTCAGGATTGCCAAATTTCTTACGCGTAAAACCGAGACATCCACAAAATGCCTCATGCGATCATTTACAAAAGTTCTGAATTATCCGACAACACCATTAAGTTTTATAAAATTATAAAATGTTCAATGCATGTGGTTTTGAATTTCATAGAAAGTGTGTTTTGCACGTCTAACGCATGAAGTAAAATTTCGAGTTTAGTAAAGCCTGAAAATTTGGATTTGTCAGGCAAATCGCATCACTTTGCGGGGCAAATTCAAGTTTTCAGGCTATTGTAAACTGGAAATTTTACTAGTTTAGTAAAGCCTGAAAATTTAGGATTTGTCAGGCAAATCGCATTGCTTTGCGAGGACAATTCAAATTTTTAGGCTATTGTAAACTGGAAATTTTACTAATCCTAATGCCTAATCAAGGAATGGAAACACCTGTTAGACGTTTCAAATTGAATATTTTAATCAAGCGATACAATACAAGTTCTAAATAAATATTCATGATAAGGTCAGTTTAGACTATTCATTTACATATAGAAATCTATTACAGGAATATTTAGTAAGAATTGTGGTATACTTTCGTTAATTTCAGAGGTATTGTGATATTGTTGAATTTGTATTTAGACTCAGATGTAAAGTACCTATAACTTAGAATGTTAAGTACCTATAACTCAACGTTTAATATAATTAAGCATTACTCTTGTGTGAAATCTTGGATCAAGTTGAACTCCTGAAACTGAAGCGTATTTGTACATGCGAAGTAATATCGCTTACCACTTACCAACCCTCACCCCAAACAACCCTCGCGGTTATTAAGAGAGCACCAGATATATATTTCACCCCAAAAGTAGATGCAATTTACAATAAATTCTTACTGCGCCATTATGTTTGTTTCAGCGATAAAAATTTCGCTGAAAGGGCAGGAAACGCCGCTTTCGCCTTTTTATATTTTTTATTGTTACACCGTTAAAATGCATGCTTCAGCGTTCGGCGTCCAAAAATAATTGGAGATTTTTTCCCTCTCCTTTAAGTTATTAAATGTCGCACCACCCTGATTATCTCTAATTAGAGTAATTCCGTTTTTCTCCGGCGCGAATCAATCTTTCGCTTAATTGATGCGCTCTCGATTTAATTGGATATTATTATTTACGCTTGAGAGATTTGCTGTTGCAGTTTTATCTTTGTGAAAAGTGAGGAAACTACGGAAAAAAGGAGTGGAAAATATTGTGCCCGTAAACATGGTGGAAAGTTTCGAAGTTTAATTAACCTTTTGCGGACGGGGGTTGTCTTATGTTAATTAATTTCTGAAATTATTGGCGGCGGAGATTGTGACATATTTATATTCTTTAATATTAAACTCGTTTAAATCTTAATGTGGGATTACTTAGCAGGCCCTTATAAACATACCAGCTGCATCAAAATAAAATCCAATCAATAGAAAATAAATAAACTAACCTAATTTTAATATGTGAAAGTTTGATCATTTGGTATAACATACTGAATTAAGTAGACATCAAGCATTAGTCAAAAGCGATTATTTTTCAGACAGTTTCAAAATTTAGATAAAATTTCACTTTTCAATTTACATTTTTGTCAATTTGTCCTAATCTGTAATAATTATTTAAAATTTGTGATTTTTATTAAATATCCAAACACAGGGATTTTTTCTTTTGGTATACTTTTCACACATTTAACATTTTTGTTAGGTGCGAAAATAAATATAAATAAAAATCTATAAAATGTATAATATAGCTTTATCAACTGCAAACTGATGCCGTTTTTTTTTCAAAGTTAGAAATATGTACATTTGCTTAAATCAACTTACCTGATACTATTTTAAATAACTCAAATAACATTTTCCAACTTCCTGTGTGTATATTTTATATAGAGAGTTCTTTTAAGTATACATATGTCAATTACTGCGTATATGCTGTAAATCTTCAGATATTCGTTGTTTTTTTTTTAATAATAATAATAATAATAAAATTCTTTAATTATGTATGCCACCAGATGTACAAAACTACATAAATACATATACACAAGGTAATAAATAGATACATAGATTTTTAGTGGATATGCGCGTCAACATTTTGTTATAATAACAAATTGTGTTGTCGTCATAAAAAAGGTAAGAAAAAATATATGGTCTTATAAACTTAAGAATTCATTTTGAAGCTATAATCGAGTGTCGTCCACTCCCAGACTAAGCATGAAGTAAAATTTCGAGTTTAGAAAAGCCCCGCGTAGAAAATTTGTCGATTTTTTTTTTTTTTTTTTTCTCGAAATTTTACTTCATGCGCCAAGCGTATAAATCACTGATTTCAAGTGAAGTTTAAAATATTCTTGTTTAGCAGTATATTTTTAATTCACACAAACACATTTGTTAACACATTTGTAAAATTATTAGACATGTAATCAAACCTAAGCAGTATATTTTGAACTTCACTTTAAACCATTGATATGGACGTGTGGCGCCTAAAGTAAAATTTCGAGTTTAAAACAGCCTAAAAATGTCCTTAGGTTGCACTGCTTCGCATAAAATATATGCATTTTATGTATTGATTTTTTATTGCTATATGCTGTATTCAGTGAATTCTGAACATTTTAATTAACGAGGGTAGATAATATAACTAGTTGTTACATGTAAAAATTATATGAAAATTAATTAAAGCACCCAACACGCAAAACCTGCTTCTGAAACTTTCGTAATACATAATTAGAATATCTATGGAAAGTTAAATTATACCCCATTATAATCCTCCGCAGTAATAATTAAAGGTTTTACAATGTAATTTAACGTGATAAGGCGAAGCTGATGCACGGGTAATGCGCGTCCCGGCGCCTTCGCCATTATGCGCCCGAAGGACTGCCCGGAAAAAAATTCCACCGTAATCCCCGTCCTATGTTTCAACCCAACGTCCGGCTTATTGTAAGGACCGTTCTCCAGGTTTAACCCGGCAAATGAGGCCCGAGCAAAACGCCACGAAAAAGTGGTTCGTTAATCCGGTATATTAGGTTGCAAAGTCACCACCGGATTCGCCCGGAACACAATGGGAGAACGCCCGGAGTGGTAACTCAAGAACAAAAGCGTTTGAGCTAGCTCTTATGGCTACAATGACGTGCGCATATGTATGCAAGCGTGTAGTGTTCGGGAATTAACGTTCCGGAATAAAATAATCGGGCGGTGTTTGCGTTTTCTTAGGACGGCAGGAAATTGCGGACCCGGATAATCCGCGAGATGATGTTTCGTCCCGTCGCGCTGTAAATCGAGCAGAGGTGCGCTTTTTCCGCTTCTTCTTTATTATTGCGTCCTGAATCCCGACATTATAAATAATCGATTCAGCAGCACAACAGAAAATCCGACTTCTCTTCGTGAATACAATTTCCTAAAACTCAAATATCCAGTATTATTCGGAAGTAATTTAAAAATTATGTCTGTAATAAAAAGTGATAATAAAAGACCTCAAAACTCCAAGGAATAATCGGTTGGTGTCCTTTGATGATAGTAATCTCTTTCCTAGTGTACCGCCTTAGGAGATGGTAAACGTTATTGAGCTAACCTAAGCTACTAATTTGATTGTCAAGCGTTGTAGTTCTAGTAAGTGAGTTTTTAAAGACTGTGCCAACTGACGTGTAACGGGGCTCGTATAGAAAATTTATGATAATGTTTACGTAAAACTACTTTTAATTCAATAATTCCTACTTCATCCGAAACAACGCATTAGCAATCAAAAACCAGAAATTTTCATGAAATTATTCGAAGACGAAATTAGGAAACACCCACTGTTCAATAAATGTCTATATTGGTATAGATATGTAGACGACATTTTAACTTGTTTTTACGATGGCGACCAATTTATAGTGTTAAATTTTGCTGGCTTTTCCCTAACTCTTCCCTGACGCGAGATTTGTTTCTCTGGCCCCTTAAGAGAGCCAATTTTTGCTGGTAGTGTGTTTCTGGGGTACAAGATGGCGCAGAGATAGCAAAATTGCATAAAATACGTTTGACTATGTATTAGTTCATAGTGCCTCTCGAATTTTATCACAACGAATAATAAAAATTATGAGTGAGGAGCGCGTTTGTTTAGATAGCGCCGGGCGAATGAATAGGTATCAAAAACACGCACATACAACAACAATTATAGGCAACTCAATATACGTTAAAGTTATTGGGTTGCCTATAATCACTGTTTTAAATAATTGAATGAATGAGTATTAAATTACAACAGACAAGTAAACTGGATAAATAAATATTCACCATTTTAATTTCAATCGACAAACATTTAATTGTTTTTCCTTGTCTCATTTCCAATTCTTACTTTTATTATATAATTACGAATATGCAAAATATAATAATAATAGAGTTTAATGTCATTATCTAGAATTATATGCTCTGTCCGTAGTGCGAAAATCATGAAAAAGCGATAAAATATCAAGGTAAATTTGCCAGAATTTTGAAAAAATCGAAAATTGTCGAAAATCGATGAAATTTTTCAATTTGATAAAATGTTACCACAATGTCAAAAAGTGATGAAATGTCAAGAAATATTGAAATTTCACACCAGTTTAAAGTATGTAAAAAGTGATAATCTTTAACAAAATAATGTTTTAAATATTTTAAACTTAACAATTAATCAGTGTTTTTATGCGCGTGGCGCATGAAGTAAAATTTCGAGTTGAAAAAAGCCGCTACGCGTCCAAATCCAAATTCTTCGGGCTTTTCTCAACTCTAAATTCTACTTCATGCTTAATCTGGGAGTGGAAAACATTCGTTAAATAATAATCACTGGCTTTTTGCAATATTTTCATTAATTTACAAAATCTTAAGAGTTTTCAAGTGTTTGTTCAAATTTTAAAATCTTTGCAGTTTTCGTTAATTTCCAAGATTTGAATTAATTTTCAAAAATTTTCCAATTTTCAAGATTTATAACAGTTTTTAAAATGTTGACAAAAATGATGCATTTCTTGGCTCCTTTCATTACATTTTAACACTTAAACGCCTTTCATGTATTTCCTAGATTTTAGTTAATTCAAAAAAAATCCCCGGTATTCATGAATTTTTCAATTTGCAAGAATTTCATTTATTTTCGGGTTCGCAAATTTTAAAGAAATTTATTTGACACATAATATGAGACCTTTCTTCAAAACGTTTATTAATCTTCAACGATTAATACGAGGCTTTTTCTATTGAGTATACATATCCCGATAACAACAGCGTTTTTGAAATTTGCGGAAATTTGTTGTTTCAAATCAGTTAATTTGAGGCTTGCGGGTGTTTTCCACTCCCAGACTAAGCATGAAGTAAAATTTCGAGTTTAGAAAAGCCTAAAAATTTGGATTGGCCGCGTAGCGAAGCGAAGCGGCCAATCCAAATCAGGCTTTTCTAAACTCGAAATTTTGCTTCATGCGCCACACTTAAATACACTGATTTACAGTGAACTTAAAAAACACGCACATACAACAATTATAGGCAACCTAATATACGTTAGAGTTATTGGGTTGCCTATAATCACTGTTTTAAATAATTGGTTCAGCGCAAAATTTGACTCGCGTTTTATTCACATTTATATATATTAGATTGCTAAAACCGTATATTTTAAACTTTACGATATTTCAGTGTTTTATACGCATGGCGCATGAAGTAAAATTTCGAGTTTAGAAAAGCCTAATTTGGATTGGCCGCTCCGCTTCGCTACGCGGCCAATTCAAATTTTCAGGCTTTTCTAAACTCGAAATTTTACTTCATGCTTAGTCTGGGAGTGGAAAACCCTTGTTTAAAGATTTGAATTGAAATCTTTTAAAAAAACAACGAATGTCGTAAAATTTACAGTGTATGCATATGCATACCTAAAAGAAAAATTCCCTGTATAACGTCTAAATTAATTATTCGATATATAGGTTTTTAATTTAAATTCACTGGGTTTGCTTTACTAATACATTTATTTTTCGACTAGTTTCGGCTTGATGCCATTTTCAATGGCATCATCATCATCTTGAAAATGGCATCAAGCCGAAACTAGGCTAAAAATAAATTTATCTGTAAAACAAACCAAGTAAAATTAAATTAAAAACTATATATTAGTAGAAATGTTTTACCAAGTGATCAATGAGGAACAAGTTAACTATATAATTATTCGATGCTCAAACATTCATGATAATTTAAAAAATCAATAAAAATTCATAATAAATTTTGATAACTTCTTGTAAATTCACACTTGAATGAAAATTTTGAAGATTAACGGAAAATTTGAAAATTCTCGATTTTAAAGATTCACAAAAATCTTGAAAAATTCATGATGGGCGTCTAGATTTTGAACATTATCGAAAATCTTTAGATTTCACGAAAACCGTCGATATTTTGAAAATTTACGGAAATTTACGACAAGCGTTTAGATTTTTATAATCGACTAAATGGTTGAAAATTCATGAAAAATAAGATTATGAAAATTAACTAAAATCGTGGAAATTCATGAAAATTGACGAAAGTTTAGGAAAATCACGAAAATTGCTAACGTTTTAAAATATGACGGAAATCTCGAGAATTCATGAATAGAATCAACATTTCAAAAATTTACAAAATTCACAAAAACCTTCAGAATTTTAAATATTTACGAAAATCGTGGAATTTCATAACACGCGTCAAAATTTTAAAAACTAATAAAAATCTTGGGGAAATTAATTAAGAAAAATTCAAACAATTCAGGAATTTTATAAATTAAAGGAAATCTTGGAAAAGCTACGAATAGCGTTAAAGATTAACAAAAATTTTGAGAATTCATTAAAAATTCTTGAAACTTTGAAAATAAACTAAAATCTTCTAAATTCACGGAGCCCAATAATTATGTTAATTTAATAATTAATAATTATGTTTAGTTTTATTATGTTTATTTAAAATAATAATAATATTATTTTAAATAAACATAATAAAAACAAACTAAAATCTTTTAAAAAGTCGAAAATAATAAAAAAAACACATTCAATTTGGTAAATTATAAATGAAAAAGGAATTTTTCCTACTCAGCACTTGAATCAACATTTACTGGCATTCCACATTTCTATTCAAAACATGAATCCAGAAATGCAAATATATTTACAAAATGTATTGGAAAATATTTTAACAATGTCTTTCTTTGTTGTGCATCAATAACATAATGAATTAATGAACGGTCCGGGTCAGAAAAAATAGATTCTCAACTCAAGGTCGGTAGCTGGGAGCCAGGAGCCTGTGTCGCGACAAACCTAACTTCTTTTCACATGTTTTTAGAAATCGCAGTACGTTTATAAAATACTACTAAACAGGCACGACGCTGCCCCCTATTTATTGAAAATATAATCAAAATTTACATTGCTCTTATGGAGATTGCTAAGCAACGATTAATTTTATTTATCATTTATTTAAGATCAATCTATTTAATACAACATGTCTATAATAATTACCTCAGTAAATTGAAGCAATATAAATAAAAAATAATGTTTCCTTTGAAAGTGATACACGGATTTATGTGATCATTTGACAGTGATCCATTATTTAATTTATATTTAACCTAAGAAAAATTTAAAAAAAAATACTTTCAATTTATTCGCAAATCCACAGTGTACAATATGTACCGGGCTTTCATTAATTCCCGAACCCCACGTGACCAAAAATAATAGGCAACCAAATGTACAAGGTGGTATGGCTCACACAAAAATTCCCTAGATTTAAAAATATTTATTCGCCGGCGTATTTTTATGACGACTGAAAATATTGTATTTAAAATGATTAAAAAATAGGCTCATCTTCAAAATGTAACTAATTTTTATTAATTTTTTCGTTGTAAATACCATGTTCGCAGTATTTGCTTATCCTAGCAAATTGACTCTACAAAATAAATAGAAATAAAACTCAATGTTTCAGAATAATTAAACAATTTTTGCTTACCTGAAAATTCCGGGCGAATCTTGTAAGATCTCAAAGGTTAGTTTAACGATGCACCGCGCATAAACGTTTATGTCAAATTTGACTTTAGTAACGTTTGGTTACTTTTTTCAAAGCCTCCAACGTACAAATACAATAATTTACGCGGCAATTTTAAATTTAGTCACGTGGGGTTCGGGAATTAATGAAAGCCCTGTATAAGTTTCAATGTTCTGTTTTCATTATTGTGGAAGATTAATCGTTGTTCGTTCTTATGGCCAAATAACATGTACATGTCCGACCTTAAAATAATTTCATCATAACCAAACCAAATGTAGAGGAGATTTAGGTGCTATTTTTGAGTAAGTTAAGTATTTATATTTGTAGGACCATTATTAATGCATGTGTGAATCGTGTCATACTGCAAATAAGGTTAAAAAAATCGGACGATTGTTTAACAAACGACTAGGTTTGGTTAAAAATTACAGAAAAATCGACTTATCTTTGCTGCTTATTTAAGTGTCCTAAAAATGTTCAAGATCAAAATTTGAACGTAGAATTTTTGGCTTCAATTTTAAGGTGTTGAAGAAGTCCAGTCAAAATATTGCGAAGAAACTCTAAAATAATGTAAATTATTAAAACTGTTGCAATATTTTGAATGGAATAAAAAAGTTCGTGGAAGTTAGGGAAATAGTTAAAAAGAAGTAATATATGTTTAATATAATCAATAAAACAAAACCAATATTAAAATGGGTTGGAGTCCATTTTATAACGAGTGGAGTTTCAAATGAATATATTACATATTAATTTGTACTTCTGGTTATATAATTAATATTCTTTTAGACTAGTTTCGGCTATGAGGCCATCTTCAGTAAAACACATTTGATTGTTATTTTCTCTAACATCGACGTTTTTACTGAAGATGGCCTTACAGCCGAAACTAGTCTAAATGAATATTAATTATATAACGAGAAGTACAAATTTACATATATATTCATTTAAAACCAATATAATTCATTTGAAGTCCTTATTCTAAAAAGTGATCTCCACTTCTTGATTAAGCATTAAGCAATAATCTTGTTTTGTAAATCCAACTCATAAACAAATTAAACATGTTGCATAGCTCATTATGATACTAATCCCTCTCTCAAAAACATGCTTGTTATGTGTGTAGTTAAAATATTCTATTCGCATTTAAACGTAATGTGTTGACATTCGGACGTTTTCTTTTTTAGGCGATGTCGTTTAGTTTGACCGTCAGCGTAGTTTCACGCTGACCCTCACACGTACGTGCACACGGGGGGTGATATGGGGATTTCTAATTTCACGGTCTGTGCACCGACTGGCCACCCATCCCCCAACAGGTCGTGTATTTGTGTGCAAATATATGCAGCCGTCTTATCGGCTAAGGCGGATCAATGTACGGATTACTGGTGAACCTAACTTGCCGCTGTGGCTAAAAATCCATTCAGAGTTTACATAGTTTACAGATTATAGGTGGATTATCGAATCCAGTCACGTTGATGCGGGGAACGAACGACGCACAGTATAAAATTAATGGTCAAATTTTATACTGTGCGTCATTCGTTCCCCGCATCAAAGTGACTGGATTCGATAATCCACCTATAATCTGTAACGGGACAAAATTCAAACTATTGAAATATGTAAATTACAAATGCTTTGCTACAATTATTCATATACACCAGAAAAAGATTCCTTATGCAGAATTATTTCAGTTTACTTTCAATTCTCTGCGATATCAAGTAGCAAAATTGATGTAAACAACTAATTTCGTTTGTTGTTGATACATTTTATCATCAATTATTTTAAAATTGCATCGTTTGATCAAAGCTAAGGAATATTTTCTCTTTGGGGACTTTTTCTACAAAAGTGTAGCTGCAATACCATATATTATTTGTGTAAATATAATATAATTTAATAAAAACGTAATAGGTTATTCAATTTATAAAAAAAAAAACAGATATAAACATCTGATAAAAACCATCATACGTTTTGTGTCATAAGTAATAAATTGATTACTTATGTTATATATATATATTATTTGTGTAAATATAATATAATTTAATAAAAACGTAATAGGTTATTCAATTTAAAAAAAACAGATATAAACATCTGATAATAACCTTCATATGTTTTGTGTCATAAGTGATAAATTGATTACTTATGTTTTCCTTTTACATGTTAATAAATACAAAACTCAAATTCAACAATTTTCACCTTATTTTCATTTTTTGAAAAGGTGTGTACCACTAGTCTACTATGCATATTATTCCATTTCAGATAAATTATATGATCTTAACAATCTGACCAGTGAAGATGTGTTTGCTTTATTGGATGAAATTCCAAGTGATGGATCTGTAATTTCGGAAGAATTTATTGCAAAAGATGTTTCTGGAGGGCTTATGGAAGTTGAGGAAGAAAATAGTGAATGGGAGGATGATGATTTCTTGCCGCTTATAAATTTTGCTAAAAATATTACTGACGAACAAACAAAGTGGTCCAGACATTCCGTAACAAACACAATTAAAGAATTTAGAGAAAGAACAGGTCCAAATATATCAGACGAAATTGACACACCAGCAGGTATTTTCTTAGCACTATTTTCAAAAGATCTTGTAAACACCTTAGTGTGTCAAACAAATTTGTATGAAGTACAAAACAAAGGAACTAATCTGGTACCTACTAGTGGCCAAGAAATGTAATGTTTTTTGGCTATAAACATAATTATGGGCATAAAAAAATTGCTAAGTTACAAGGATTATTGGTCCTCAAAACGGGAAATTAGAGATAAATATATTTCCAGTATAATGTGATCGTGATCGATTTGCGTGGCACTTAAAAAGTTTACATATAAACGATAATACGTTGATTCCAGAGAAAGGCACTCAGAACTACGATAAATTGTATAAAGTAAGGCCCCTTCTAGACAAATTAGAATAAACTTTTAAAAATTACAATTTTCCTACAAAGCGGCAGTCTATTGAAGAAAGCATCATTAAATTTAAAGGTAGAAGTTCATTACGTCAATATTTACCTCTCAAACCTATAAAAAGGGGATATAAAATGTGGGTACGCGCTGATGAAATAGTATATTGTGTATCTAGTGCGTGAAGTAGACTTTTTTACACAAGCGTGAAGATTGCGAAACGAGCGAAGCGAGTGAAGCAATCACGCGAGTGTAAAAAAGTCTTCACGCACGTGTTACACACTATACTTTTTCTACGACTACACGATTTAATAAATTCCAAAACACAAACAAACTATTAACGTAAAGTATTTATTTATCTTTATAATAATTATTATTAATTGTTACAGTTCTTTGTTATCGAATTTTCAACATAACTTTCTGCAACAGCAGAACTTTTCCAGCCTTCGTGCTTTTTTAAAGTTAACAGATCGGCACCAGCTTCAACTAACAGAGTTGCAGAAGAAAGCCTAAAGCAATGGCCGGTATATTGCTCAGGATTTGGCAATTTTAAAAATTTTGCAACATCTGCGGGTACCTTTCCAATTTTATTAATGCCGATAACTTGACAGGTACATTTTCCTTTTTGATAATTAATGAAAAATTTCTTGTCAGCGTAATTTTTAGGGCGTAGAGCTAAGTATTTTCTGTAGTATTCTAAATGTAGTGTTACAGCAAATTTTCTTGAAATTTTAGTTTTAGTTTCTGGTACAACTATGAGAAGAGATGATCCAAAATCTTGAATATCCTCTACATTCAATTTATATAATTCGTCTCTTCTCAGGGCACCAGCAAGTCCAAAAATTAAAACGACCTATAGTAAGAAAATAAATAAGAATTTTGAAAACTATGCTGCATTCCACTTACCTTATTTAATAAATATATATTATCGGGTGCTTCATTTATAAATTTAAGGATATGTTCTTTATCCAAAACTCGAGATTTCTTTGGAGTATATCCTTCACTTTTTCTCTTTAAACATGATATTACTTTAGTATAATTACCAATGTTTATGTTATGGTTGACATTTATTGTACTCTTCAACATTGAATAGTGACCCCAAAGTGTTGAGGGCTGGAATTTTGTCGCCAGTTCTGCGAGATATGTTAAAATTACGTTTTCCGAAAATAAATTAATTTCATGTTCAGTGCGCCATTCCACGAATTTTTTATAAATATTTTCATAAATATCAAGAGATTTTTTCCGCAACAGCGACGAACTAGCCTAGCATCATTTGCTGCCGCAATAATCCTTGGTAGGGTATTAGGCCTCTCTGGAGATAGTGATGTCTGCATTTTAACGTTCACCAATGTTCACCAACACACAAAACAGCACAAACTTAACTAAATGACATGTGTCATTTAAAAAATCACCGCCATCTAAAAATTGTTCACCGATGCTGAAAAGTGTATTGGCTCTTATGGCAGCGGTGCGTGAAATAAATCCCATAAAAATTGCATTGTACTTCACGCATCGGTATGAAAAATCAAATTTCACACATTTTTATCGATGTGTAAAATTGTATTTCACAAATAGGAGTAGAGAAAAGTATTTATTTCACAATTTTAAATACACACAGAAAAAGTTGAGAGTACAGAAAAAAATTTAGCAAGTAAAGTTGTAAAAGACCTCACTAATGATTTGATTGGGAAAGGATATAAGATTTACTTTAATAATATTTTTTATTCCGTTTCCTTGATGAAAGATTTATTGAAATGTAAAGTATACGCCTGTGGTACTTTACGAAAAGGAAGAAAAGGAATTGCCCAGGATCTAGGAAATGAAAGAAACATGAAAAGAGGAGATTCTGATTGGCGTGTAAGTGAGGAAGGTCTTTTCATTTTAAAATGGATGGACAAAAAGCCAATATTATTCCTAAGCAACTTCCATCAACCTGACGAAGCGACTATATCGAGGAAGAAGAAAGATGGAACCAAAGAAGATTTCCCTTGCTTTACTTTGGTAAAAGACTATAATGGATACATGGGATATGTTGACAAGGCTGACATGTTAAAAGCATGTTATCAAATCGACAGCAAGTCTGTAAAATAGTGGCAACGAATCTTCTGGCATTTACTTGATGTCACTATTGTCAACGCATATATTATATTTATTCAGCGTGGTGAGGGTCAGCATTTGACACTAAAAAAATTTAAATTTGCCGTATCAAACGGATTAGTAGGTTCATCACCTAACAGATCAAAGAAGGGACGACCATCACTAAATGAGAAACCTGTAAACAGATTCAAAGTTACGGTTCCGATAGAGAAAAGGACAAGTGAAGCTGCACATATGCCGATCCATGGAACGAAGGTGAGATGTACCCATTGTAGTACGAAGATTAATCCTCAACGCACTCGTTGGCATTGTGAAAGTTGCAATGTAGGGTTGTGCCTTGATAACAAACGAAATTGTTTCAAAGAATTTCATAGACATTAAGTAATATTTTTTGTAACTACATTTTACTGGTGGCCCCAATTTGGAACCACCATTCTTTTTGAAAATTTTGATAAATACATAATTGTGTTCAATAAAACTAGTTTCATAATTCAATACCTAATATAAATTTTCAACGTTAATTATTAACTTTTCTATTTTAAAAAATCAGGACTCGAAGGGTTAAATCAACTTATCCGATACTATTTTAAATAGCTCAAATAATATTTTCTAACTTACTATGTATTCATTTTATATAGGGAGTTCTTTCAAGTAAACATATATTAATTACTGCGTATATGCTGTAAATTTTCAGATATTCGTTGTTTTTTTTTAAGAATTCAGTTTGAAGCTAAAAACGAGTGTCGTCCACTCCCAGACTAAGCATGAAGTAAAATTTCGAGTTTAGAAAAGCCCCGCGTAGAAAATATGTCGAGGGTCGCGCCGCGACCCGAGACAAATTTTCACGGGGCTTTTCTAAACTCGAAATTTTACTTCATGCGCCACGCATATAAAACACTGATATTAAATGAAGTTTAAAATATTCTTGTTTAGCAGTATATATTTAGTCTTGCTTTAGCAGTATTTTATTTAATACGGATTTAACAGTGTGTTTTTAATTCCACAATATTTCAGTGATTTATACGCGTGGCGCATGAAGTAAAATTTCGAGTTTAGAAAAGCCCCGTGAAAATTTGTCTCGGGTCGCTGCGCGACCCGAGGCAAATTTTCTACGCGGGGCTTTTCTAAACTCGAAATTTTACTTCATGCTTAGTCTGGGAGTGAACGACACTCGTTTATAGTCTCAAAGTGAATTCTTAAAAAAAACAACGAATATCTCTTACTGAAGTGGATTATATAAAATTAATATACTACAGTATTTAAACTTGTAGTTCCTAGGAAGTTCTTCAAACTGAATTCTTTTTATGAATTCAGTTTGAAGCTATAAACGAGTGTCGTCCACTCCCAGACTAAGCATGAAGTAAAATTTCGAGTTTAGAAAAGCCCCGCGTAGAAAATTTGTCGAGGGTCGCGCAGCGACCCGAGACAAATTTTCACGGGGCTTTTCTAAACTCGAAATTTTACTTCATGCGCCACGCGTATAAATCACTGAAATATTGTGGAATTAATAACACACTGTTAAATCAGTATTAAAAAAAATACTGCTAAAGCAAGACTAAAAATATACTGCTAAACAAGAGTATTTGAAACTTCATTTGAAATCAGTGTTTTATACGCGTGGCGCATGAAGTAAAATTTCGAGTTTAGAAAAGCCCCGTGAAAATTTGTCTCGGGTCGCTGCGCGACCCTCGACAAATTTTCTACGCGGGGCTTTTCTAAACTCGAAATTTTACTTCATGCTTAGTCTGGGAGTGGACGACACTCGTTTAGAGCTTCAAACAGAATTCTTAAAAAAAACAACGAATATCTCTTACTGAAGTGGATTATACGAAATTAATATACTACAGTATTTAAACTTGTAGTTCATAGGAAGTTTTTCAAACTGAATTCTTTTTAAGAATTCAGTTTGAAGCTATAAACGAGTGTCCAATTTGGAACCACCATTTTTTTGAAAATTTTGATAAATACATAATTGTGTTCAATAAAACTAGTTTCATTATTCAATACCTAATATAATTTTTCAACGTTAATTATTAACTTTTCTATTTTAAAAAATCAGGACTCAAAGGGTTAAATCAACTTATCCGATACTATTTTAAATATCTCTAATAATATTTTCTTACTTACTATGTATTTATTTTATATAGGGAGTTCTTTTAAGTAAACATAAATTAATTACTGCGTATATGCTGTAAATTTTCAGATATTCGTTGTTTTTTTTTAAGAATTCAGTTTGAAGCTATAAACGAGTGTCGTCCACTCCCAGACTAAGCATGAAGTAAAATTTCGAGTTTAGAAAAGCCCCGCGTAGAAAATTTGTCGAGGGTCGCGCAGCGACCCGAGACAAATTTTCACGCGGCTTTTCTAAACTCGAAATTTTACTTTATGCGCCACGTGTATAAATCACAGAAATATTGTGGAATTAAAAACACACTGTTAAATCAGTACTAAAAAAAATACTGCTAAAGCAAGACTAAAAATATACTGCTAAACCAGAATATTTTAAACTTCATTTAAATCAGTGTTTTATACGTGTGGCGCATGAAGTGAAATTTCGAGTTTAGAAAAGCCCCGTGAAAATTTGTCTCGGGTCGCTGCGCGACCATCGACAAATTTTCTACGCGGGGCTTTTCTAAACTCGAAATTTCACTTCATGCTTAGTCTGGGAGTGGACGACACTCGTTTATAGCTTCAAACTGAATTCTTAAAAAAATACAACGAATATCTGAAAATTTACAGCATATACGCAGTAATTGATATATGTTTACTTAAAAGAACTCCCTATATAAAATAAACACATAGGAAGTAAAAAAATATTGTTTGAGTTATTTAAAATAGTTTCGGATAAGTTGATTTGAACAAACGTACATATTTCTAACTTAAAAAAAACGGCATCAGTTTGCAGTTGATACAGCTATATTATACATTTTAAAGATTTTTATCTTTACTAATTTTCACACCTAATAAAAATGTTAAATATCTTAGCAATCGCAAAAAGCCGCACAATTTAACAAGATTTATTGTAAATAAGACATCTTGAGGATCATTAAAAAACGAGTAGTAGTTTATGACGATGTATGATTGCATTCGGGAATAACAGCCCTTTAAAATCCCTGATAAAACAGAACTACAGTTAGTAATCCATACCCTTTAAGCTGTAAAGAGCAACTTCCACCAACACTGCACTAAATCGGTTCGTTGCTCACATATTTTTTTTCAAATATGCTCACACCGTTTGTTTGTCATCCACTTCAAACATAATTAGTATAATTGGATGGATGCGGGCTGTGGCTGGCGGGGGGCGATAAGGGCACTGCCGCCCCCCCCTGTTTGCAGATAGTGTCCAGGAGTTTGGGGGGTGGCTGAAAGCATGTCTGCAGGTGTTTACGTGGCGGTGACGGGCGACGTCTCACTTCCCTCCCGGTGTACACATTCACTTCCCGTTGTTTGTTCTGCATATGCATTCGGCGAGATTACCCCTCGTGATTTATACCGTTTGAGACGGTTCATCGAATTTTCAATGTTCAGATATTTTCTGTGTTTACCTTTAAAACTCCTTTTTTTATATCTCGCAAAGAGTCCGGGATTTAGAAGTAATCACTAGAGCTCGCACAACTCATGTGACCAGGCCTGGTGGGCCGAGTTAGGATGTGTCCTAACTCGGCCCTTCGGGCCTGGTCACAGCCCCCAGGGCTAGAGCTCTGTTGTTTTTTTCACCTATGTTTATTAGGCCTTTTTGTTTGTATTGATAAGATCTACAAGTTGGTAAAATATCCGAATGTAAAGTTCGTCCGAAAATGCAAGCAATATCTAGTTGTTTTCATTGCTATTCCGACATCTCCAAACTCCCTAAAGACAACGTTAAAGCAAGCGTTAAATATATGAGGTTTTGTTGGTAATACCCCACAGCGTTGCCGCTTCATCAAAATATTGTCAGCTGTTGGACGTAAACCAAAAGACGTCCCACAACTCGTAATAAATCCAGGCGAAGACTCCGAGTCCGATCAAGAGTGAATCCTAATAAATATATTGTAATAATAATAAAACTTAAATTAAGAAAAATCTTTGATTAACCATCCTTTATATCGAACATTTTAACAATAGAAATATAACTCTCAAAGAGACCCTCGTGGTATTGTTATTATTGCAGAGGAAAGGGTCCGAATCATAGTCGCATCATAATAATGCCAATTAGTACTAACATTTCAATACACTTTCAAATTCATATTAATAAATGGCAGTTTTATGTTATTTAGTATGGATCTGGGCCCTTTCCTTGCTGCGCCACTACAGCTAAACCATAATTCACCACTTTTTAACTATTCATAACTCAGCGTTAGGCATCTAGCACCTAACGTTTTCGAACGAGTTTTTAGGTTATGTTGAATGTTTACACGTACTCTTGGCAACAATGCGGGGACTTTAAACCCTTTAAGATATTGCCTGGATTCTTGGATATACTATATTTTTATTAAATACCTTGTAGATACACGTCTTAAATTCCAGTGATTATAAATAAGTTAATAAACTGTTGTCTGTTTAAAATTGTCTTATATAAAAGAGGATTAAATTTTCATCTTAAAAATAATGAAACACTTTCACATTTTCTTAATTAAACCCAAAAACTCAGCTTTGCATAACTTGGCCAACAAAAAGCATTGAAAAATCCATTCCGCGCTTTAATGAATTTTTATTTAAAACAAGAAAACCTTTCAAGTATTACAGTTAGCAGAAGTTGTTATGCGGTGTTTATATTCCAATTAAACGGTGTTTTAACTTTAATCTATTTGAACCAGAGTTGTTAATTGAATAAAATCTGCGGGTTTAAGTTTGAGCGGTGTAAGCGTTAAGGTGAAATAATCGCCTGGACTCCATTTGCATCGCATTTTCTTCCACTTCGCGTTTTATTTAAGACTGTGTGTGTGTCCTTAATCCAGAGCGTAAGGTACGCAGATAAGAATAACGGATGGCAGTGAAGATCGCCTTATAATTTCATTAAAACAACTAATGCTTAATCTGCCCCAAACAATGTTTCACGCCGCGAAACAATTTGCTTAATGCGAAACGCCGCGCACAAAACTCGGGCGCCCCCCGTAATTACTTTTTCTTTATTAGTACGAATGAAACGCTTAATTAACACCATTTTCTACCTCTGCTACTGACCGAATATGTTTGTTTAAACAAAATTGTACAGCTTTAGGTTCTCAAGTTTAGATAGAATAAACATTTTTAAAATATTAACGTGAGATCAAAAATAAAATCAAGCTGAATCCTAATCACATTACTAGTAAAATTGATTAAATTTAATCACTTATTGTGAAGATTTTCACTCCGATTAAATTAAATTTAATCACTTACTGTGAAGACTTTCACTCCGACAAACATTTACTAGTTGGTCTAGTGGCGGCTCTTGAGATTTTTTATTGGTGAGGCTGCAGAAATAAACATACAGGAAATTTGTTTTTTAAATGCGTATACATATCCTATTTTTTAAGCATGTTGTTTTTTTAATGAGTTTAATTTGAAGATTAGAACGACTGTTTTCATTCCCTGATTAAGCAGGAACAAAATTTCGAGTTTAGGAAAGCCTGAAAGTTTGGTTTAGTTGCCTAGCGAAGCGGAGCAAAGCAGAGCGAAGCGGAGCGACCACACCAAATTTTCAGACTTTTCTAAACTCGAAATTTTATACTGTTAACGTTAGAGGCTTCTACTTTGTTATACATCATTTACAAATGAAACACGATTTTACCTTTGTTTGTATAACGGACACTTTATTAAGTGACTATAGTCACTTAATATAGACAATTTTAAGTTGTATTTTTCAAACTAAAAAGTTTGAAAATGACAAGTTTAAGTTGTCGAAACTATGGTCACTTAATAAAGTCTCAGTTGTACAACAAAAGTTAAAATCGAAATTTAACTTCATGCGCCATGCGTATAAAACACTTATTTCTAGTAAAGATTTTTAGTTTTACTTGAAATCAGTATTTTATACGCGTTCTTGTTTAGCAGTATATTTTTAATCCTGCTTTAGCAGTATATTTTTAATACTGATTTAGCAGTGTATTTGTAATCTCATAACAATACATTGTTTTATATGCGTGGCGCATGAAGTAAAATTTCGAGTTCAGAAAAGCCTGAAAATTTGGTTTGGCCGCTCCGCTTCGCGGAGCGACCAAACCAAATTTTCAGGCTTTTCTGAACTCGAAATTTTACTTCATGCTTAATCTGGGAGTGGAAACACTCGTTCGAAACGTCAAATTGAACTGTTTTAAAAAAGGAATGAATGCCTGAAATTTTACAGCGCCATACTTCGAAATATGTACACTTAAAAGAAAAATTCCCTGTATGTATAAATAATATAATTAGGCACTTAAATTACACACTATTTTTAAATGTTTAGCAGATTATTCCTGTTTTGTTTACGTTTTAAATGTTTTAAAGACAAGTTTTTCATGCAGTCAAGCTAAAAAATTGTACACTATGTTTTTGTTTGAGTCCATCTATACACAAATATAATTTAAGGAAATAGCTGCTTTTGTTACTGTAATTTTCGGCAACTTTCAAACATGGATTTAACTGCTTTTGCAAATTAAATATGGCGGGTATGGATTTACCTTTATTTGCATCTCAATCCTGAATCGATTTGACTGCTTTTGCTTCTGTACGAAGTTTTCGACCACGAATGTATAATGTTTTTAATTTTTTCGCTTCTGTAGAACATGTTTATTTGATAGAAAATGAGTAAAGCTTTCCAGAGATACTAAAAACTCAATTATCGATTTTTGTGAGATTAACTGCTTTTGCAAACGGACGACTCAATTATAAAAAAACATCAACAAGAGTGACAAATTCAATAATATTAATTACTTATGTATAATGTTCACAAACGGAAACATTAACAGCAATTAACAAATCGTCAAAATTGATCAAAATGGGGCTTTTTTTTATAAAAAGAAGTTATATTAATAGGTCAGTCAAAAAAAACTATTGAATAGACGAAATGTCAAGGAAAAGTCAGATTACCTGACTACCTAATAGTAATAATAATTCTTTATTGTTATCACAAAATTGGTATCACATTGTCATATATAAATATGAACAAAATATAAAAAAACATGTATAAGTGTATAAAAATAGTCAATAATAAAAAATTAAAAACCTTTGATAAAGTAATCTATTACTAGGTAAGGTCTGTAGTAAGGCAGTTGGACAAATTATCTTAATCTATTACAACATACTACATAACAAAACTCTATTAGTCATTTATTGCTTTTATCAAAGCATTCAATTTGAAGCTTCTAACGAGTGTTTCCACTCATTGATTAAGCATTAAGTAAAATTTCGTGTTAAGAAAATGTCAAGGCTTTTATAAACTCGATATTTTACTTTATGCTTAAGGTGTAGTTAACACTGATTTAACATGAAGTTCAAAATCACAACAACAGAAAACAAATTTTAATGCGAAGCCTCACGATAAATTATAAATATTTTTGACGATTCGAATCTCTTTAGAGGATTCAAATCCTTTTGTGGGTATTCGAATCCTTTTACAAGTATTCAAATCACATACTTCTGGATTCGAATACGAATCCTCTTAAAAAAAACGTAATGAATCCGGATCACGAATCCTTTTTTTTACTGAAGTATTCGAATATTTCTTTTGTATTCTCTAAAAAGATTCGAATCCAGAAATCGAATCCTGAATGATTCGAATCCTGCCTAGCCTACTTTCAACGGTATCAAATTGAACATTTGTCAAACTGGAAGGAAATTCGTATACACTAAAAGTTGACTAAAACATCAACTCTATTTATTTTAGTTATAAATTTTCCAATAAAAAACTGAAAAATAGGTTTATGATTGATTGTCTAACGAGTGTTTTCAATCCCAGATTAAGCATGAAGTAAAATTTCGAGTTTAGAAAAGCCTAAAAATTTGGCTCGGGCGCGTAGCGAAGCGGAGCGACCGAGCCAAATTAGGCTTTTCTAAACTCGAAATTTTACTTCATGCGCCACGCGTATAAAACGCTGATTTATTGTGAAATAGTGTTTAACCGATTGACAAGTGAAATACGTTTAGTACGTCAATCATCAATTGTTTAAATGACGGGGAAAGTGCTATGGACACCATCATTTTTTGTACTTATGAAAACTTTAGAACTTTAGTGTACTTTGGAAAAATACATTTTTGAAACAAAATATTAACTTAAATCCCCCTTCATCACAAAAAGCTATCTACGCCACTGCCTGTATGTATAAATAATTTAAATAGTTGTCCAAATTACACACCCCAAAGTTTTAATGACAAGTTTCTTCATTCAGTGTTAAGCTAGAAAATTGTATACTACTAATTGGAAAGAAATTACTAAAAGGTAATGAACTAAAATATTTATCTTTTAACAGTGGCATAGCCAGGAAGGGGTTACGGGGGGTTCTAACCCCCCCTAGTCGCTACTATCAATTTTATTTTGCCTTTTTAAAATCGCCGCGTGGTTAAAATCATTGAAAAATTGTGCGTTAGCATCTGCACACTCCCTGATTTAAAGCGAAATCATATTATAGTTGTTTTTCATGTAGTTTCTATAGAAATATATTATGTTTGCAAATTATATTATTCTGTCTAAACTGTTTTTTCTTTCTGCGTTCCACTTATAACCCCCCCCCCCCGCCATGTAAAAATCCTGGCTACGCCACTGTCTTTCAACATCACGATGGTTTTGACCGTTACTACGTGGTAATCCATATCAAAATTAAATGAAACTATTACTATATTGCTTACTACTTTTATGAATAAAAGTAGCAAAATACATAGTAATAGTTATATTTCATTTTAATTTATTTTTCAATTTATAATGACGAGCCGCCACTGAAAGAATGAATGAAGTTGACTTTTGGTATGCAAATCTGATACTTATATTCAATCCTAGATTATTTTAAAATTAATATTTAGAAACAAAAATCCTATAAATTTCAGCGTTTGTATGTTTTTTTGGTAACCATCAGAAATATCTTTTGATAGAACAATAAAAAAAACGTTTTAAATTGATACATTAACATGTATAACGAAGTAGAAGCCTCCACAATAGAAAATTTCTTTTGATAGAGTTTTTTAACTAGAATCTTGTTTAGTCTATAATAATATTTGTTCTTAATTATTCTGCGAGATGCATATAAAATTTCGTAATTTAATCCCTGAATACGTAGATGAATTTCCATCATCTTCTCTCAATTAGCAGAATTTGCGTTTGCTCACTTCAATTAAAAATAATTGATTCCGGTGCGTTAAGAAAGAACCGGCTAATTTATCCCGTTACCGTGTAAATGGGACGCGGCATTGTTTGTGCTTAATTACAAATTTAGGGCGGTCGGCGTTTTTGCAGGCGAACAGTGCGTATTCTTCGCGTCGTCGCGGCGAGAATCCCAATCCCTTTCCCAGAGGGCGCACCCTTTTAGCACTGTTCACTAACAGCTGTCCTTGCGGTATTATGGGGCCCAGACGTGTAATTATACATCGCTCCGTTATACTCATGCTAATTACTTTCGAATTACTTGATGCCAACTCCACCAGATAAATTTCGGTGAGGCCAATTGTATAAATAAGAGAGCATAGATGAATTCGTGGACTCTATTAAAATTTTAAGATGACCTTTAGGAGTTGTTTTTTTTTTTAAGGAAACACGCATGTGTGTCTTTCGAGTCGCGTAAACATATCCCGGCATTTACGGTGTAATCAAACTGCGCTTTGCTGACGGGTTGTAGCCGGGTGTTAAACGGAGTGGGTCTAGCCCCGGGATCTGCATCTCTTGTATTATTTAATTTTTCAAAATTACAAGACGCTGCACTCTTATGCACAATGCACGAGAGTGCTCTTTGAATATTCCACGCGTTGCTCTTCTATGATATATTATGCGCGTGGGATAACTTTTATGGCTCCTCACATTTTAAATATTAATGAATAAAATATACGACACTGGAAATATATTTCAAAATGTAACTGATTTAAAATAGCTATTACATTTTTCTTTTATTCGTTCGTAGTTTCTATCAAAAAAATATTGTGATGCTTTTAGCGACTGTTTCCACTCCTTGATTAAGCATGAAGTAAAATTTCAGGCTTTTCTAAACTCGAAATTTTACTTCATGCGCCACGCGTAAAAAACACTGAAATATTGTAAAATTCAAAATATACAGCTTATTACATATCGCAATTTACTCCAGGTTCGAATTTTAAAAGTCCAAAATTTCCTTAGAGGAAATAAACGTTTTTTAAATATACAAGGCGATTTACGACGTTTTATCACCACTTAAGGGGTGTATTCTAGAGGTCATTTTACGCAAAAAAGTTTGTCAAATTCTCAAAAATAATCAAGTTATGGGAAACTCAAGATTTTTGTATTTTTGCACCTAATACTGCTATTTTTGATAATAGTAGCAGCGTCCATTCAAGGTGGCGCCTGTCAGTACATCACTTTTGACATAGCGATTGCTCTGTTTGGGTGTAGAATAAAGTGACTTGTTTGATTTTTCTTTAACGCCTTTTACATTTACTATGGAGGAGTACGCCGATATAGTGTTCATTTTTGATTTTGCAAATGAACAATTAAAAAAAAATTAAATCTAAAGTTTCCATTAACTCGCTTATTTTTGAGAATCGGACCCGTGTTTGTATGAACTTTTTTGCTTAAAATGGCCTCCAGAATATACCCCTTAAGTGGCGGGAAAACGTCGTGAATCACCCTGTATAAAAGTGAAACCAAACATAAGCACTATACGATTTCGTCTAAGCAAATCTTGGACATTTAAAATTCAATAGTAATTTGCGATATGTAATAACCGGTATATTTTGAACTTCATACAATTTGGATTATCTTTAATCTCAATTTTATCAATTTTATCATCTCAATTTGGATTGGTCGCTTGGCTTCGCTACACGGCTAATCCAAATTTTCAGGCTTTTCCAAACTTAAAACTTTACTTCATGCCTAACCAAGGAGTACAAACTAAGGATGGGAATTTTTCAAATTAAAGTATTCGAATATTCATTAAAAAGCATATTCAAATTGTTCGAATATTCTAGTTAATCTAATATTTAAATATTCAAATAGTCAAATATTCTAGTATTCAAATAGTCGATTATTTAAATATTTGAATATTCGAATATTTAAATAGTTAAATATTTAAATATTTTAATATCTGTATATT
Source organism: Philonthus cognatus (assembly GCA_932526585.2). Taxonomy (NCBI): domain Eukaryota; kingdom Metazoa; phylum Arthropoda; class Insecta; order Coleoptera; family Staphylinidae; genus Philonthus; species Philonthus cognatus. The sequence goes on along the minus strand of OW052247.1, from coordinate 45,592,439 downwards.
TCAATATTCGAAAATTTAAATTAAATTATCTTCCTTTGTTTCAAAAAATTTGAATTTTTTAATAATGTTAGTAATAAAATAGCACTTTCACTTGTAAATAGGTTAAAAACCATTTCGAATTAAATCAGTCTTTTATACGCGTGGCGCATGAAGTAAAATTTCGAGTTTAGAAAAGCCTAATTTGGCTCGGTCGCTCCGCTTCGCTACGCGCCCGAGCCAAATTTTCAGGCTTTTCTAAACTCGAAATTTTACTTCATGCTTAGTTTGGGAGTGGAAGACACTCGTTTTAGCATTAAAACAATTGATAATTGACATAATACATTGATTCTTGTTTTGTTCACAAAGAAAGTTTTATAACGTCAAAACAGAATGTCAATTTTGATACAAGTTAAAAAGGAAGCACTCGTTTTTTATGTCAGATGTTAAACAACAATTCAAAATTAAATAAAGGTTTCAAACGTATTCAGGTTTGTTGTTGTATGTAACTTGCCACATCCATATATGTATATATATATAACATGTATGATCTACATTTTGTAATAGCTTGAAGTATTTTGTATATCTAAATGTATTAAAATTGATTTTTTCCGTAAATAAATAAATAAACTTCATGTCAAATTTTCGAATAAAAAAAAAATACAGTCGACTAAAAAACTTACAGTAAAAATGTTACAACGGTCGTTTATTTATGACATCTATCACAGTCAAAAAACTAAGTGATTTTATTGCTCGAAAAACAATTGTAATCCAAGTGTAAAAATAATCAAGCTCATTAAATGATGTGAAAATTTCATGATACTCAAAAGACAGGTTAGGTTGGAAACATAACATTTCATAACTCACTTCATAACTTTATAAAATTGTGGTAAAAGGTCATGGTTGAAAGTATCAAATTATACCAAAAGAAAAAAAGAAAAAACAACCATTTTATTCACATAAATTGTGTTTAGCATAAGTCGATATTTTCAACACGAAATGACAATGTATGTCATTAATGACAAGTTACATTAACCCTTTGACTACCGATTTATTTGAAGATTTGTTTGCATAGGGAATATATTTAGTTTGACTTTATAAAAGGATACATTTATTTTAGTGATATAGGTACATAGTTAAAACAAGATTTCAGTTACAAAACAAATATAAATAATTAAAATAAACAAGCTACAAAAAATTAATATAACAATAACCAAGTTAGGTTAGGTTAGGTTAGGCTAGGCTAGGTTAGGTTAGGTGAGGTTAGGTTAGGTTGGGTTAGGTTAGTTAGGTTAGGTTAGGATAGGTTAGGTTAGGTTAGGTTAGGTTAGGTTAGGTTAGGTTAGATTAGGCTAGGTTTCAGTGTGATACTTTTCAAAGCATGTCGGTAAATGCAATGATACTTGGCATTGTTTACATTGCCAGGTAGTTTCTTTTCTAACTTTCTTTTTATCGAAAAATTGGAAAAATTGGCTAAATAGGCACATGACGAGTCTCAGTCGTCAAATGTGACCAAAGGGTTAAAAATATCAATGTATGTAAAAAATTACAAATTGTGTTATAAACGGCAACTAATCCCAATACAGTAAAGAGAGAGATATATATCGCGATTGTCAGTTTTTGATATAAATGTTAAATTACTTTATTAAGTTTCAATAAATATGATTGAAGATGTCACTTCAAAGTAATAACATTTTTATCATGGGATGTGGTCTTCTGTGTTAAAAAAGGCAATACATTTAAGTAATCTATTTTATATTATACACAAAAAAGTTAAATTGATAATGTCATTTTAAGAAATGATTTGATGGACAAACAGGAAATATTCTTATGTGACTACAGTGAAAGTACTAACTATAAGTAGACTTGCATTACATTGAGTCGACTATATTGACAATTTTGACAGTACTGACTACATCTACTATTGGCGATTTTGACATTACTGATTACATTGACAGATCTAATTGATTTATAAGTAGACTTGCATTTCATAGTATCGATTATATTGACTATTTTGACAGTATCGACTGTATTGACTATTTGGACAGTACTGACTATATTGACGGTATCGATTATGTTGACTATTTTGACATTACTAATGACAGTACTAACTATAAGTAGACTTGCATTTTATTATCTTGATCTTATCGATCTATAAGTAGACTTGCAGTTCAATGGATCGATTATAATGACTATTTTGGCAGTATCGATTATATTGACAGTACTGACTATACTGACTGTACCGATTATGTTGACTATTTTGACAGTACTGACTATATTGACTGTACCGACTATGTTCTCTACATCATTCAATAACATTGACAATATCGACTGTGCTTTGACTACAATGCCACTCTACAACTTAACTATTTTGACATTTTACAATAGGTAAATTGCCAACAATTTTTACAATTTTTCATTTCGCACTTTTTTGAAAAGTAACTAAATTTCTTACTTTTACAAAAAGTGCGAAATCAAAAATTGTGACAATTGTTGAACAATTTACCTATTGGAAAATGTCAAAATAATAACGAAAAATCTTTGGACCAAGTGATTATATGTTTAATGTCAAAATAAAGAGATGATTGTTAAAAAACAGTCGACTTGAGTCATAAAAACAATAATGATTTTCCAAATATAAAACATTAGATAACTCGAAAGCCATTCAAGCTACAGAAAAGTATGGATTTGATGTATTTCAATGAGATTTACAATGTTCATTTGAATCATTTTTTGATATGATGAATATTTAAGAAAATATCAAGAAAAATCGACAAAATCGACTTGGGCGACCTTAAAACGGATATTTTAGTAATAATATTCAAATATTCAAATATTTAAATGTTCAAATATTCAAATATTAATTTCGATGAATTATTTAGTGACTGAAGTATTCATGTTTAAATATTCCAATATTTGAATTATTCGTATTCGAATCCCTTAGTGCAAGCCCCCGTTAGATACTACATATAGAACGCTTTTAAAAGTCAACGAATGTCTCAAAATTCACAGCGTATACATCATGATATGATATTACGTAAATAAAAAATTCACTGAATATTATTAAAACCAGGAAAGTCAGAGAAAACTCATGGAATTATATTCAAATTGACCAAAACAATAACAGAAAAGCCATATGATATTATTAAATTTGTCAACATCAGCAGGCAAATTACAAAACACGTACAAATTTATGAAATTAACTTAAATATTGACAAAAACAATGAAAACAATTTAACAAAATGGGGGTTTCCCACAGAAGATAGTTACATTAAAAGGCCAGGGAAAAAATCTTGAATCAGGGAAGAGTCGAAAAAATTTACCATTTCAGATTGTGGCTACCATGTTAGTTGTACCTCAATTAATATTAAACAAAATTTTGAAAACTTGATTATCTTTAAAAACATGTTTGTGGTTTCACAAACAGAGTATATCTACGTGGACGAAACAGTGACCTGTATATGCACTTTGTGCACTGTGTCATTGACGATGCCACTATGGGGCAGTAGATGGCGTTAGCTATCAAATTCATTTATTAGTGTTCACATATTGGCTTGATATAGTCAGAAATGTTCAGTATTCCTCAGCACTGGATCGGGACCACACTGAAGAGGACCTTGAAGTCCGAAACGCTTCTGTGGGTATCTAGTGCGGAATACTGAACTCAAATTCAATTTTGATATTTGTTTTCTGGTTTCACAAAAGTATAGCTCCGTGGACGAAACAGTGACCTGTATATGCACTTTGTGCACTGTGTCATTGTCGATGCCACTATGGGGCAGTAGATGGCGTTAGCTATCGAATTCATTTATTAATGTTCAGTCATTTAATGTTCTTATCAAAGCCTTCAGTTTGAAGTTAGAAAGAGCGTTTCCACTCCCAGACTAAGCATAAAGTAAAATTTCGAGTTTAGAAAAGCCACGTGAAAATTTGTCTGGGCTTTTCTAAACTCGAAATTTTACTTCTTGCGCCACGCGTATAAAACAATGAGTTAACGAGAAATTTAAAAACACACAAAAGACATTTTTCATGTTAAAAAGTCAACGAATGTCTCAAAATTCGCAGCGTATACATCATGATATGTATACTTAAAACAAAAATTCCCTGTATGTATATCTTTATGAGTACTTATATTAATCTCACGCTTATTGTTTGAGTAATATTTAAAGTTGGAATTAGGGAAAACTTGAAACGGTTCCGAGTCTTCGACACAGAGAAACTCCGTAAAGTTACACAGTACGATATTATAGACTTAATGGGTGGGATTTTCTTGAAATATAAATGTTTGCGGTTAAGTTCGAAACTACGGGATCGCGTAAAACCAACTAACGATTCATGCATATGCTGTCGTACAGCCAAGGCTATTTTACTTGAACGTTACTTTGATTAAACACCATATATAACAATTCCCCATTAATATTTTAATTAGCACTGAAGTATTAATTACGAGTAACATATGAGCCGAATATTCAAATTTCTAACATTTAATTGACATGTATAATAAATTATATATCTATCAACTACTTCCGAAGCGCTCTTAGGTCCAAAATGTCAAATTTATAGGAGACATTAAATACTACTTAATTATTATATGAATTGCGTAATCCACCCCAACCGATTTATTTAAAAAATTTATTGCATTAGTTTAGTGATTTGTGCTTGTGAGTTTTTCTGTGTTGACGCATTTTTTTTTTGGTTTTTAGTAATGATTTTCTTCTTGTTTGAAACCTATGGATTTGTTTGTTGGTTTTTAATTTACTACTGGTTTTATTGCAAACCAGTATAAAATTAAAAACCAACAAACAAATCCATAGGTTTCAAACAAGAAGAAAATCATTACTAAGAACCAAAAAAATATTTCAACACAGAAATACTCACAAGCACAAATCACTAAACCAATGCAATACATTTTTTGTTTACTATTTTATACAAAGAGTTTTATATATATATATATATATATATATATATATATATAAATCTTTATTGGCAGATTGTACAATAAATAATTAACATAAAAATAATTCTGATGGCTAAAATAACAAATAAATTCTTCTGCCAATTTATTTGCTATCGACCATTGGTCTTTCAGCCTGAATTTTAATTGTTTGTCCTTGTCCGTTCTTGTGTAAAAAACCTCTTGTTTGTTAGTGTCGTCTAATATCTGTCAGATGATTACTGTTCACAAATCGTCATGATCACTAATGTCATGGAATGATGCAATGAAATCATGAATGGTGATGGTGAAACGTTTACGCTTGGGAGTGATGTTTTGGTTTCGAGGGATACATAAAGGGTGAAGGAGATTGTAGAGGATAGGATTTGAGGCAAATTTTTCAGCTAAGCGTGATAGTCGGGGGTTTCGATGGAAGTGACTGCTGTTAGTTCATAAAGTAGGGTATTGGATGGGTTATGTAGGGGGTTTTGGGGGTGTCGGATTTTGGTCAACACTCTAAGGGCCGATCTTTCGGCGACTTGCAAATTCTTTAGGGTGGTAGGATGGGGGTTGTGATAAAGGATTGAGGCATAGTCAAGTAAAGGGCGACAGATCATTTTATATATATGTACGGCTGTGTTTGTACTGATGCCTTGTTGTTTGAAGGTCAGACTTCTAAAGTGGGCCGCCCGATTCTTGACTTGTGTTTTAAGGATTGCGGAGTGGGTTTTGAATGTGAATTTGGGATCAATGTGAATACCTAGGTACTTGCAGGTGGCGAAGGGGAAGATGACTTGGTCGTTTATGGTAATTGAGAAGGTGGAGTTGTTTTGTCGATGGAAAGGAATCAGGAGCTGGGATTTGTTTGGGTTTATTGAAATTCGCCACGTTTGAATAGTGTCGATTAGGCCCTGAAGGGTGCTGAGAGCTTTAGTGGGGGCATGTGCGATTAACGCAGTATCATCGGCGTAGAGAAGAGGATAGGCAGATTTATTTATGTGATTAGGATCAGGATTGTAAATGTCATTTACTAGGAGATTATAAAGGAGTGGTGATAAAGGGGAGCCTTGAGGTAAACCTTGTTCAGGTGTGAAGGAACTGGAAAAGGATTGACGTATTTTAACTTGGAGGGATCTATTGTCAAGGAAGCTGTCTAGGAGATTAATCAGGTGTGGGGGTATATTGAGGGTATTGCATTTAAACAGCAAAACCCGATGCCAAACAGAATCAAATGCTTTTTTGACGTCTAAGAATAATACAGCAGATTCGCGGCCTTCGAGGCTCGCTGTTTGGCAGTTTGATGTTAGAATGGTTAGAGGTAGTGCTGTGGAACGATGTTCAAGGAATCCAAATTGGTAGGGAGGGATAAAGTCAGAAATGTAGGTCATGAGCATATTTTTTATAACGGATTCAAATAATTTTCCAAGGACAGGGAGGAGGGTAATGGGACGGTAGTTGCTAGGTTCTAAGGGATCATTTCCGGGTTTATGAATGCATGTAATTATGCCACGTTTCCACTCACTGGGAATAACCTGCGTGGAGTATATGTGGTTAAATATTTTGAGGATATATTCGTGGATGCTTGGTGGGAGAGATTTTAGGATAGATCTAGGGATATTGTCATGACCGGGCGCGGTATTCTTGCCTTTTTTGAGAATATCGAAGTATTCTTCATTCGTTATAGTATCATTGGGAATTTGCGGGATTTGGGTAGTTTTAAAGGACGTGTACCAGGAATTTACATTGCTGAGGAAGTCGTTGTCAAAGTCATTGTTATCTGTCGATGTGTATGATTGTTTGAAATGTGTTGCAAATATATTCGTAATGTCAGTATCGTCCGTCGCTGTATTTTTAGTCGTGGGGTCTGTAATTTTTTGGATAAAATCTGTTTTTCGATATTTGCTGAGTTTCTTTATATCGTTCCAGTACTGTTTACCGTGCATATCATTTATTTCCTCACATGATTTTATCCAAAGATCACTTTTGTATTGTCCGATTAGCGAATGAATGTCTTTATTAATTTTGTTGAATTTTTGCTTAAGGGTCGAGTCGTCAGTCTGTCTGAAGTCCCTGTATAACTGTCGTTTATATTTTATTAGACGGAGAATGTATTTAGGAAGAGGATATTTGTAGGGTTTTTTTGTAACGGTTGGTGTGTTTTGTTGTATTGATTTGGAAAAGGTCTCTAGGAAAAGGGATATAGTGTAGGGGTTAATTGCTGGATTTGCTGTTATATGTGTTGTCATTTCGTCAGTCACTTTAGTAATGTCGCACAGTCTGTAGTTCAGAATTGTCTTCGGTGGGGAAAAGAGTTTTATGTAACACCGAACATTTTCATAACGAGATTTTTTTTTAAGTATCCATATGCATTTTTCGATGATCAGTTTATTAAAAAAATTTAATTTCAAGCTTTAAGCGAGTGTTTTCCACTCCCAGGCTAAGCATGAAGTAAAATTTCGAGTTTAGAAAAGCCTGAAAATTTGGTTTGGTCGCGTAGCGCGAAGCGCGGAGCGGCCAAACCAAATTTTCAGGCTTTTCTAAACTCGAAATTTTACTTCATGCGCCACCGGCACACAACACTGATTTAATGTAAAGTTTAGCAGTGTGTTTTAAACTTCATAATATGTCAGTGTTTTGTACCGTTGGCGCATGAAGTAAAATTTCGAGTTTAGAAAAGCCTGAAAATTTGGTTTGGCCGCTCCGCGCTTCGCGCTACGCGACCAAACCAAATTTTCAGGCTTTTCTAAACTCGAAATTTTACTTCATGCTTAGCCTGGGAGTGGAAAACACTCGCTTAAAGCATCAAATTGAATTCTTTTAATAAACCGAGCATCAGAAAATGTGCAACGTATGCATATGGATACTTCAAAGAAAAATTCTCGTTATGAAAATGTTCGGTGTTACATAAAACTCTCTATATATTGTCAGCTTATAAGTAAAATTCACTAAGTCAATTTTTGACTGTTGTTAGCAAAGCTGGGATGAATACTCGTAAAAAGGATTCGAATCACAAATCCGAATCACCTAGTATAATTCGAATCACGAATACTCGAATAAAGAATTCGTAAGAGACGTATAAAACAGTGATTTAATGTGAAGTTAAAAATATACTGCTTATGTTTGATTACATGTTCATTAGTTTTACAAATGTTTATATTGAATATCTGAAAGTACTTATACTTAACAAAAATCACAAATTTTAAATAATTTTTACAAATTGAGACATATTGATAAAAATGTAAAAACTTATCAAATCAGTAGAAATGTAAATTCCAAAGTGGAGTTTAACCTGAATTTTAAAACTGTCTTTGAAAGATAATAGTTCTTTACTAATGCTCGATGTTACTTAAGTCAGTATGTCAAACCAAAGGACCAAACTAGTCATATTTTGTGTATTTCACCATGAAAGAGAGTATTGTACTATTTTCTTGTACAAGAAAATAGTGTCGTCTAATACAAGCTTTATAAAAGCATTCAATTTCAAGTTCCGAACGAGTGTGTCCAGTCCCAGATTAAGCATGAAGTAAAATTTCGAGTTTAGAAAAGCCCCGCGTAGAAAATTTGTCTCGGGTCGCGCAGCGACCCGAGACAAATTTTCACGGGGCTTTTCTAAACTCGAAATTTTACTTCATGCGCCACGCGTATAAACCATTGATTTAAAGTAAATGGAAATAAATTTATAAATAGAAATTATGAGAAATTAAATCAGTAGAAATGTAAATTCCAAAGTGGAGTTTAACCTGAGTTTTAAAACTGTCTTTGATAGATAATAGTTCTTGACTAATGCTCGATGTTACTTAAGTCAGTATGGTAAACCAAAGGACCAAACTAGTTTATTTTCTATTGCATGGATTTTATGTCAAACCAAAAGACAAAACTAGTTCATCTTCTATTGATTGGATTTCGGACTTGAACACGAAGTCCGAAATCCAATCAATAGAAAATGAACTAGTTTTGTCTTTTGGTTTGACATAAAATCCATGCAATAGAAAATAAACTAGTTTGGTCCTTTGGTTTGACATACTGACTTAAGTAACATCGAGCATTAGTAAAGAACTATTGTCTATCAAAGACAGTTTTAAAATTCAGGTTAAACTCCACTTTGGAATTTACATTTCTACTGATTTAATTTCTCATAATTTCTATTTATAAATTTATTTCCATTTACTTTAAATCAATGGTTTATACGCGTGGCGCATGAAGTAAAATTTCGAGTTTAGAAAAGCCCCGTGAAAATTTGTCTCGGGTCGCTGCGCGACCCTCGACAAATTTTCTACGCGGGGCTTTTCTAAACTCGAAATTTTACTTCATGCTTAATCTGGGACTGGACACACTCGTTCGCCACTGGTATGTTCATCAGGTTTAAATAATTTAAAAAGTGAAATAAAAATGAAACCATTTTGTATTAGATAAATGCATAATTTCTGCGTTTGCAATACGACCTCTAATTACCGTAATTTGCAGTGATAATGTGCCATTATTAATAATTTTCTGGTGAACAAAGGGCTTACCGATTTAACTTTTAGGGCGTTGCATTTTTTTTAACAAATTTTAAATTTATAATATACATGAACCGGTTGTATTTCGTCGGAATTGTATCGCGGAAACTAATTTATCAGTCGGCCAATCAAAAAGGGATCCCGGATATATTTACTTACGAGGGTCGCAGATGCGCCGATTCCTTTTTATTTTATCTTCTACTCTACTTCTCCTCCTCTCCTAATTCCGACAGATCCCCCGGAGTGACGAAAAAGTTTAATAAAAGCTCGGAATCGAGCGGAGATGACCTCCGTTGGTCTTTTTCATAATTTCAAATGGCCGGATATAGGATGCTATATAAAACCAAACCCCGCTGATTTCCTATTATGCCGGATTAAACTGTGCTTTACCTCGAAAACAAAGCTCAATAAATGGGAAAATAATTCTTTGAACTTATCAACATGTTTATTTCTCTACGGATTTTGTCAAGCTAATTTCGTAACACGATAATCAAAAATAATGTTACATTAGAACGTAACACTGAGAGAACGAATAATATAAAAAAATAGAAGAGCAATCATTAGATTATTTTTATTTATTTATTTATTTATTCAAACGGTACACATATTTAACAAAATATAATAAGAAAGAAAAAATATATATATACAAATTGATAACAAGTAAACTTAAATTACAGTACACTTAGCATAATTTAATACAACAGAGCTAAATAAGAGTCATACAATTTAATTTATTTTTAAATGTTGAAATTGGAATATTAAACATATCAAGATTCGGATTAACCTTATATATATATATATTATTGTAGTAACCCATCATTCTATTAATGGGTTCATTTCTACCATACTTTGTACGGCAGAAATTCTCGCGAAACAGTAACTTACTACGTGTATTACATGGTATAATAAAATTTAGGCGTGCTAATAAATGACCACAATTTATCAAACCATTAGCTAATTTGTACAAGAAACATAGATCCATTATAATGCGTCGCTCTTCCAATGATTTTAAGTTAATACGAGCAAGCATACTACTGCGACTATAGATTTCGCCATGTGATCTGGTGCGATAAAACATATGTTGTAAGAATTTATTTTGCATTCGTTCAATCTGGTAAATAGAATTATCAAAGTGCGGCGACCAGATACAAGTAGCATACTCTAATATAGGTCTTACCAAGGAGCAATATAACAACCTAATAGTGTCTGTACAAAGTGCTTTGCCGAATCTTTTGATAAATCCTAGAGTTTGAAGTGACTTACGGCAAATACTGTCTCTGTGATTAGCAAATGAGAGTTTACTATCAAATATAACCCCAAGATCACGTATTACGCTAACTTGTGTTAATACTTGGCCATTTAATACATACTGGGAGTGTGTACTCTTATTTCTATAAAATTATATATAATAGCATTTGCTAATGTTTAAAAATAAACAATTATTCGCACACCAGTAGTTTAAGTTTTGAAGATCTTTTTGGATTAGTTCAATGTCTTGGGTATTTAAAACTGATTAATATCGCTTACGTTTTTCAAGTCGACAGAACGCGGGTCTTCAAAGCCTCTCCGCGTTGTTCCAAAATCAACCGAGAAGAAATCCTGTTGAAGATTCAGCTTTCCCATTTTACCGTCCGCCATTTTCTTTCAGCGCCGTTTTCAATCTTCGCATTAGCATAAAAAATTGTGAAAACAACACACACTTATAAACCGCACAGAAAAACACGGGGAATTTCTTAAAGAACAAGCCAACAACCAGATATTTAATCCACGAGCGAAATTAACTAACAAAAATACGTATTTATTAACAAGGATCTTGCAAGATGTCGGTCCAGGTAAAAACAAACGCTGTTTTTACTTGCGGGATTAAACCGTGAAAATGCAAGTGCTGGGGGTGAATTATATATTAAAATGAGCGGAAATTCGTAAATAACGCGTTGATATTGGTCGATTTCTGCTTTGATTGGGTTTTACTTACGGAAAGTTGATATAAATAGGAGCGGATTTTCAAAAACACGGCACTACACAAATGTCACTGCTCGAACTACGCCCGGTGCGCATGCGTCGCTGCTGCCAACCTACAATTAAAGAAAATAAATTTAATTATTAAATACTATTAAGAATTATTTTGCTGAGTTCCCGATGTATAAACTGCAAATTAATAATAATAATAAAAAAAATAAAAAACGTTTATTTACGGCAGTGCCATTATTACAAAATAATACAATAAAAGAAATTCAAAAAGCTTAAAAAAATATATAAGAAACAGAAAATAATTTAAAATATACATGCATGATTGATAACTAAAAATAAAAATTAATTTAAATAATTTAAATCGACTGAATATAAAATATAAATATTATTATAATACGCTTACGAAAAACGATTCAATCTAGCCTTAAATTGTTGAAATGACAATCCAAAGAGATCGAACCAATGGTATTGGTTGTAGTCATTGCCGGTCTTCATTAGTCTGGTAATCGTGTTCATCGATGCTGAAACTGTGCGATGAGAGTCCAAATAAAATAATGTATTGGTCCGGGTGTTCCTTCTAGGCACATGCAAAGTTAAGGCATCTAACAGGCCGGGGGAATTAATGTGCCCATTGATTATCCGATATAAAAGGCAAATGTCGGCATTTACTCTACGATTTTGAAGAGTTGACAAATTGAGGTCTTCCATTACTTGTTTGTAATCACCGCGAGCATGGCGATGTCCGGATTTGTACTCAATACATCGCAAACATTTCCTCTGTACTACTTCCAAACGTTCCATGTTGTAATTAGTAAATGGTGTCCAGACGGGCGACGCATATTCAAGATGAGATCTAACGAGGGAGCAGTATAAAGTTTTAAGACATTCCGTGTCCAGATTTTTAGTTATATGCCACACGAATCCCCACATTTTTAAAGCTTTCGAAATAATATTGGAGATGTGGATGTGTTACCGGGGATTATTTTAATCTCCGGCAACAAGAAGTGTAAATATTATGTACAATTCTTCCTTTATTTAAAGTGAGTTCGTACCCAGCAATTAACTAATTGACCGGTCCAAAGGATTATCTCGGGCGGTTCAAACCGTGCCCGGGCCACCATCTACCTGGGCAGGTGTGGCGAATTGTCCCTCGGGGTTTTTCGAAATCGGCAATTAAGGGAGAGGACTAATGACCACCGTTGCAATTTGAAAGAAGAGAGATTATAAATTTCTATACTTCTTTCAAATTGCAGCTTAACGGTTGTTTGGATTTGAGGGTTTGCTGGAAGTAATTATGTTGTCTGCAATAATACCGGGGGACGGCATCCAGGAAGGCAGTCCACTCTTGTGCTGTACAGGGGCAGCATGTGGATTCAGGAGGAACTACCATTCCTCAACTCTTCTTTCTGAGCCAGGAAGTTCTGACCGACGCCGACGCCAGACGTCCTAGCCGTCGTTCCTGCCGCCAGAAGAAGATTCCAACAACAGGAAACTACCGACGCCGACGTTAGCCGTCCCTGCCGTCGTTCCTGTTCTTGGACCAGGACGCCGAGAATCCGATTGCCAGCGCAGTCGCCGCGACGCCACAACGACGCTCCAGTGCAGCGTTCGTTGCTTCCGCCCGGATCCAGGCCAGGCCAGCAACCCACCGACGCCAGGAAACTTTGCCCGACGCCAACGCCAGCCGTTTCGCCGTCGTTCCTGACGTCCCGCACTACGAGCGTAATGTTTGTTGCTGCCTCCGGATCCAGCCAGATGCACCACCCCACCGACGCCGTCTCACACCGAGACGCCGTCTTGGTACTTGGACGCCGCCTTCATCCGGAAGCCACCACTAGCCAGACGCCACCGCTGGGCTAGTAGAAATCCCGATCGCGACGCCGACGCCACACCAAGTCTGCCCTGTAACTCGTGCACTGTGCTTCTCTTGTTCGTATTCTGTTTGTTGTTTTAATGTTTTTTTTATTTGATTTATTTTGTTTTAAAATAAATAATTTAAAACAACATACGTGTTTCAAAAGTTAGTTGCTCATCTCTCTCTAACTCAACCAACCTGAGCTAGTTGGTAATCAGCGTGGGGTACCTTCCCTCCCGTTGATAGATGTTAAAAGAGTAACTCGAATTGAATGTTACTCCAAGATCTTTAATTGTGTCAACTCTCTCAAGGTTTATTGAATTGATGTTGTATGTATGAAATATTTGACTTTTGTTATTACAGGTGGACATAGCGAAGCACTTGGATACATTTAAATATTAACGATTATCATCGCACCATTTGTAGAGCTGGTCTAGATCAGATTGCATGCCAAGGCAGTCATTTTCAGAGTGAATAATTTTAAATAACTTTAAGTCATCCGCAAACATTAGAAATTGGCAGTTTTTGAAGATATCTTGTAGATTATTGATAAATAATAAAAATAAAATTGGCCCTAAATGCGACCCTTGAGGCACACCTGATGTTATGTGTATAGGATTTGAAATAAAATTTTTAATTTTTACAAACTGGACACGATCTTTCAAAAAGGAAGCTAGCCAAGCTAAAGTATTGTCACAGAAACCCATAGAATGCAACTTGCTCAGAAGAATGCTGGTATCAATTCTGTCAAAGGCCTTAATGAAGTCAGTGTAAATTCTTAGGCATTCGTTATCTTTAAGCTTGTATTAGACGACACTATTTTCTTGTACAAGCAAATAGTATACTATTTTCTATCATATTGATACCAAATAAAACATGTCCTATTTCCATTATACACAACTGTACAAGATTTGCGTTTGGTCATATTTTGTGTATTACACCATGATAGAGAATAGTATACTATTTTCTTGTACAAGAAAATAGTGTCGTCTAATACATGCTATACAAAAGCGTTCAATTTCAAGTTCCGAACGACTGTGTCCAGTCCCAGATTAAGCATGAAGTAAAATTTCGAGTTTAGAAAAGCCCTGCTTAGAAAATTTGTCGAGGGTCGCGCAGCGACCCGAGACAAATTTTCACGGGGCTTTTCTAAACTCGAAATTTTACTTCATGCGCCACGCGTATAAACCACTGATAAAAATAAATGGAAATAAATTTATAAATAGAAATTATGAGAAATTAATAGTCAGTGCTAAAAGTGGTATGGTCGCGACCAAACCAAATTATCAGGCTTTTCTAAACTTGAAATCTTACTTCATGCGCCACCCGTAGAAAACACTAAGGTATTGAGAAGTTCAAAATACAGTAATTTTGATAATGAAGGTTTAAATTAAATTACACTTGGTTTATTTCACAATTTTTTACTTTACTATTTACTCGACTAGTTTCGCGTTTTACAGCATTATCAGATAATGCTGTAAAACGCGAAACTAGTCGAGTAAATAGTAAAGTAAAAAATTGTGAAACAAACCAAGTGTAATTTAATTTAAACCTTCATTATCAATAGTTAAAAATGTTTCACCAAGTGATAAGTGAGAAAATTATTCAAGAAATATACAGGGATTTTTCTCTTAAATATACCTACCAACATATCCCAAAGCAAATTGCTCCAGGTGAGTTTTGAAAGCATAAGTTTTAGTTACACGAAATGAACATTTGTAAATTTTATTAACGTGAGATCAAACATAATCAGTGTATCGTGAACGTCAAGTTATTTTAGTAATATTATCTGAAAGCAGTTTATTTTAAGCATAAATATTTATTAGTTGGTGCCGGGAGGCTTTATTTATAAGCAAACAAAATTAATGTAAAAGTGGCTACCTAAGATAATATTACCCGATTACAAGACTAACCTAATTGAGAAACTTGTAGCTCGAAGGAGAGGTATCCAAAATCAATTTCAGTCGATGTACCTCCCAAGGGTATATAATTTACCACAGGCTCTCCCTCTACAAAAAGCGGCAAAACGTGAACTGTTAGGGGAGAAACTTTCCCGGCTAGAGGACAATTAAGAAACGCAACAGATCCTTTTGATTGTGTTTAATTTACAATTTAAATTTAATACCGGTTGACCAAGTGAACCACAAAGGGATCGGAGTTTGAGCGTCATCGGGCTTTAGTATTATACTATTTTTTGCGCTTGCCCGTCCGCTTTAATTCCGTATGAATTAGTGCAGCATGAAAACGTCGCGTCTCATTTAAAGGGACCGGAAAAATTAATGGGATTACCCGTACCTAAACCGATTATCGTTCATTCAGAAAATTGCACAAAATGTATAGTACGAGTGGATGTCGTTGTTTTTCTCTATTTGTGTATGTACATGTTGCACTTTGTAAATCCTTATTAATTATTGATGTCGCTGTATAGGTTATTGGGGATATTGAAAATAATGGTTATCACAAAATGTTGTTGTAATGTTGATTAATCATTACATAAATGTGTTTGCTCAGTGAGCATAATACTCACCCACTAAGCAAAAAACAAACAAATAACGTTATATCAGCATTGTAGCAACATTAAACATTGTTTTATTGTTGATGAAACATTACTTAAATGGATTTGCTCAGTGGTCACTGAGCAAAGAAACGTTGCATGACACGTTGCATCAATGTACCGCGCAATACAAAACGTTGCGTTATAAGTTGCATAAATGTTGAAAAAACGTTGAATAAACGTCTGCAGGAACGTTGCATGCTAACGTTCAAAGAAAATGTTGCTGCACCGTTGACAAATCAATTATTATTTGTATGCAATCCAACATACAAATGTGTGTATATTAAGTTCCATGCGATAAATGCATAGAATCCGTATTGTATACAACCCGATGTGCAGCAATTAAGTAAACGTTATAGGAATGTTTTTCTCGTAATCTTAATGCAAAATTATTTTCTGGGTTTAAATGGGTTCAAAAATACAAATATATATTGGTAACAAGAAAAAAACTGTCTTACAAAAAGAAATGTGTAGTCTAGGGGAAACAGTACCCCGGAACCTAAGTACCCAGTACCCTTAAACTCTGAAAACATTGAAATATTGTTAACAAGTGCATGAACTTCAATTGAAATCAGCGTCTTATACGCGTGGCGCATGAAGTAAAATTTCGAGTTTAGAAAAGCCCAAAAATTTGTCTCGGGTCGCTGCGCGACCCTCGACAAATTTTCACGGGGCTTTTCTAAACTCGAAATTTTACTTCATGCTTAGTCTGAGAGTGGAAAACACTCATTTAAAGCTTTCAGTTGAACTCTTTTAAAAAGAACAACGAATATCTGAAGATTTATAGCATATAATTGGGACATGTTTACTTGAATGTAAAAACTCTCTGTATGTTCAATGTCCATGAATTTTGTAAACCACGATGTTGCATTACAGCATCAGTTTGAACAATTATACAATGTTAGAAATGCAATGTTACCATTTTCAATATATATCCAATGTTTACAATACAATGTTGCATACAAGTCAAATTGTAATGATTATATAACGTTGCGTTACTTTGCCGCAATATTTTTGAAACGTTATAAAACAATGTTGAGTTTCAGTATCATTTTTAACATTTAGGTAATATATATCAATTTTGCACAGAAAACGTTTATACAATGTTTGTGACGTTGCTAAAACTTTTTTGTAATAATTTTAACGCAATGTTTTATTTTAGTATTATGTTCAATATTCGTGCAATGTTTAAAATATTTCCGTGTTCAGTGGGTAATATAGTATAATACAATGATTCGTAGCGTTTTATTTTACCAAAGTGTCAAAGCCAGGGCCGTCCTTTGGTTTTTGTGGCCCCGAGCACAGTAAAAAAAAAGAAAATTAAAATTTGATTATCAAATAATAACCCACTGAATACGGAAACATTTTAAACATTGCGCGAATATTGAACATGATACTAAAATAAGACATTGTATTCAAAATATTCCAAAAATGTTTTAGCAACGTTACAAACATTGTATAAACCTTTTCCGTGCAATATTAATTTATACACGTTACCTCATTGTTAAAAATTATACTAAAATTCAACATTATTTTCTAACGTTTCAAAAATGTTGCGGCAAAGAGACATAACATTTTATAATCATTACAATTTGACTTTTATGTAACATTGTATCGTAAACATTGGATAAATATTGGTAACATTGCATTTTTAACATTGTATAATTACTGAAACTGTTGCTGTAATGCAGCATTATGGGCCCCGGGCGGCATTTTTGGGGGGCAGCAAAAGCTAACTATTTCATTTTATATTTTTATATAATAATGCTTTTATATACTAATGTTCTGAATATTCTCCACAATTGCCATAATCAAGTTACCCTTAATTGAAAATTCATAAATTCAACTGTTTTTATTTCCTAGCCACCTAACTCTATCACCGCTACTTTATAGCGTTGGCGGCAGCGCCCTCTGTGCTCAAAAGGATGACGAAAACTGCAACTCTCTATCTCATTTAATTTCAGAGATATTTTAGGTTAATGAAACAACTACAAACATATTTTTTTTTCAAAAATGCTGAATAAATCCGAAATACTTAGACAGAATATTATATCACAGCGCCCTCTGTGGTCAAGAGGATGACGAAAACTGCAACTTTCTATCTCATTTAATTTCAGAGATATTTTAGGCTAATGAAACAACTACAAACGTCAATTTTTTCAAAAATGTTGAATAAATCCGAAATGGTACTACTTAGTCAGAATATTATATCAACAAACTATCATTCATTTTTAATAAAGAATCCAAAAAGTGATTAATATATAAGGTGTTCTATTTATAACAAAGTTGGCGTCCAGGAATTAGGGAACACCCTGTATATGTGAAAATAATTTTATGTTATAACAATTATTCCTTGCAACTCTCACTTGTAACATTTTTTCCTATTTTTAATATTGAGATATAAAACTTTCCGTCCTCGCTTAAACACCCTGTATAATATAGTAATAATAATCTAATAAAAATAATAATAATAATATAGTAATAATCTTGAAACATTCTTAACGCTGATTCAACGTCAAGATTTTAAAAATCAACGGGAGTTTTGGATATTCACGAAAAAAAATTGACAAACCCGAAAACCGTCAAGAATTTGGAAGATAACGGAAATTTATTAAGTTTACGAAAAATATCAATATTTTTTAATAATTAACAGATGTTTTGTACATTCACGAATAAACGTCATAATTTTTAAAATTTGCGAAAATCTTGGAAAATTCATGAAAGGTGGAAAATATTGAAAATTAACGACAATCTTGGAAATTCCTGAAAAGCGTCAATATTTTTTAAATCAATGAAAATCTTGAAAAATAATCTCGATTGGCATCTAATCTTTAAAAATTCAATTTCACGAAATCCGTCAATACATTTATAATAAAAGAAAATCAACGATAATTAGGAAAAGTTTGAAAAAGTGATAAAAAATTTGGAAATTCACGAAATCACGTTACGATTTTTAAAATTAACTAAAACTGTGGAAAATTCATGAAAAGCGTCGGCATTTTTAAATGTAACAAACATTTAGGAAAATTATGAAAACTATTAATATTTAAAAACTTTTAGTAAATAACACACTTGGTTAAGATTTCACTGTTTATTGATTGACACTGCAACAATTGTTTCGCCACACAGTGGCTACACCAGGCAGATGAATAATGAATTACAAACTTAAACTAACGCTTAAATACTAATGACGTGGAGGAGGTGGTGTTGCTTAGGGAAAGGGGTGGGGGGTGGTAGTGAATTATGTGAGAAATTAATATTTAAAAAAAGTCATGAAAAACATAAACACTGACGAAAATCTTGGAAATTCTTGAGAAGTTTCAAAATGTTTAAATTTAACTAAAATTAAGGAAATTCACGAAAACTGCCAAGATTTAAAAAAATCTAAATTCATGAAAAGTGTAAAATATATCCCAATTATCATAAATTTAAAAATTTCAGGAAATTCCAAGATTTCCGTTAATTTTCAACAATTTAACGGTTTTCCTGAAATTTTGAAATTTTCGATAACTCTGAATAAAAAGTGTAAAATATATCCCAATTATAATAAATTTAAAAATTTCAGGAAAACCGTTAGAAATCTTGGAACTTTATGAAAAACTTCAAAAGTTTTTAATTTAAAAAATATTTGGCAAATTCATAAAAATTGCCAAGAACTTGAAAATTGAAAAGAATTTTAAAAACGTATCTTGAAAATTAAACGAAATCTAAGAAATGTATGAACAGCGTTAAAAATTAACTAAAATATTGGAAATTCATTAAAACTATTCAGATTTCAAATAAATTGACGAAATGTCATGGAAAAAATAAACATTGACAAAAATCTTGAAAATTCATAAAAAGTATCAAAATGTTTAAATTTTACAAAAATTAAGGAAATTTATGAAAACTGTCAGATTTAAAAAATCAACGAAAATTTATGAAAAGTGTAAATATTTCACAGTTATAGATAATTTCAAAATTTCAAGAAAACCGATTGTTGAAAAATAACGAAAATCATGGAATTTCATGAAAAATTTCAAAAACGTTTAAATTAAACAATAATTAGCAGATTTATGAAAATTGCCAAGAATTTGAAAATTGAAGAGAATTTTAAAAACTTATGAAAAATATCGAAATTTATGGAAATTCAGGAAACCCGTCAGAATTTTGAAAATTAAACGTAATCTTAGAACCGTGTAATTGAAACTAGTCACAAAAGTAAAACAAAAGTGTTATAAGAAAGTTAAGTGTTTTCTTTATATCAAATTGAAAATGTACCACGAAGTGAGTGCCTTTAAGAATCAAGAAGTAATCTTAGAAATTTACGAACAGCATTAAAAATTAACTAAAATATTGGAAATTCATGAAAAATTATAAAAACTTTGATAATTAACTAAAAACTTGAAAATTCATCAAAATTTTCAAAAATCTATGCGAGTGTCTTCCACTCCCAGACTAAGCATGAAGTAAAATTTCGAGTTGAGCATAGCCCTAAGAATTTTGATTTTTTCGGCCTTTTCGCAACTCGAAATTTTAATTCATGCGCCACGCGTTCAAACCGAGAAATATCACTAATGCCAACTGTTATAATAGTCTAAAATTTGAAAAATTCAATCAACTAAAACTGTAACACATTAATATTTCAAAAATAGCTAATTTGTAGTTTGTTATTTTATATAAAACTTAGAAAATTCAATCAACTAAAGAAAAATCATATGTTTTCCGATTTCTGTGTTTTTTGTAAAGAAACTAATAAAACTTAGTAGTATCCAAATAAAACATCAAAATTTAATAAAACTTTAACACCAATATTTCAAAAATGGCAAATTTTGAATTTTAAATATTTTTTTATTTAATATAAAACTTAGAAAATTCAATTGATATTTACAGCAGTTGACAAATCTTTAAAATCGATTAAAATGGGGGTTTTCCAGATAATAAATTAACATTAAATTAAAAATTAAGTTAAATTTTAAAAGACGGGGAAACCAATTTTTTAAGTTTATTATTAAAAATACTCTTTATTTTTTTTTGTAGGTCATGCTCTTTATTTATATCCTGTACAATACACGATAACAAATGTATTCTTGCCGGAAAGATCTTTAAAATTACTGTAACTTTTAGAGCCATTTAGATTTAAATACCTAAATAAGGTGGGGCGAATTTGGCCCTCACCCCACTGTGAATTCGTTTTATAAATGAGTGATGGTAATTTATTGTTAAAGTTTAAAAATAGGTTATAATAAAATAAATAAGTATTAATTTAAGATATGAATAAATACACAATGTTTGAACGTCTTATCAAGTTGAAAAATAATTGTTGAAACTTAAATTACAACACATACACATAAAATGTAAATGTGTTGTTGTTCGCTCTTTTCAGGTAATTGATGCCGTTTCCCTTTTTTTCTTTTACATCATCCATTTATGTATTGTTCTCTTTGTCGACTAAATTGAACCATTCTAAGCTCAAGAGAAAAATCCTCCCTTGCACCTCGACTTGCATCCATCAGACCCTCACTTTCACCTCCCCAAGACAGTTTTATCTAAATTCCTCACAAAACTATTCCACCAGCAACATAAATTACCCTTCCCGGGAACAAAACAAAAAACAATTGCACAAAGATAAATGTAATTATGTAAAGGGATGGAAAATAAGAAGGGAATATCT
Source organism: Philonthus cognatus (assembly GCA_932526585.2). Classification (NCBI taxonomy): domain Eukaryota; kingdom Metazoa; phylum Arthropoda; class Insecta; order Coleoptera; family Staphylinidae; genus Philonthus; species Philonthus cognatus. Next base: position 45,570,998 of record OW052247.1, on the reverse strand, counting down.
TCAATAGATTAGAAGTGAAATATGGCGAATGGAAGGAGGTGGAAAACGGGGCCGGCAGTCTCGGAGCGTTATTAAAATTACCAACAATGTTTTATATGATTATATTTTCTTCTCGGGGCCATTACTTTATGCTAAAATTGCAGGTTTAATTTTATCGCCATAATTATAACTGCCACTTGCTATGCTCTGGCCCGGACCTGCTTATGGCATCTCGGATTTTATTTAGGGCCACGTGAAATATTCATTTTGTAATGTAGTTCTACGTTAACTGCACCTCTTTGCATATCTTCTCTTATACGCTTATGCTTGGAATGTGTTGGATTATACACTAATTCATTTATTAAAATGTTATCATTATGTTTATGGTTATTATGCATTACAATGCAGTTATATCCACATTAGTGGCTTAGCTACATTGAAAATGTTTTTATAAAAGCGTCCAATTTAAAACTTCTGATAAGTGTTTACACTCCTTGATTAAGCATGAAAATAAATTCCGAGTTTAGAAAAGCGAAGCGTAGCGCACCGGCAATTCGAAATGTTCAGGCTTTTCTAAACTATAAACAAACGGACGAAAACTTCAGACCTCGATAAAATCCTTAAATTCGATTCACGAAAGATGTCCCATGGTTTCCTTGATTTGTAGTGCTTTCTGCACCAATACATGTAATACGAAAATAGTGTAATTTCATCAGATAACGTGTGTAAAAAGAGACAGAAAACATCATAATATGTCTGCTATGGTTTTTAGATGGATTTGAAGTTTAAACGAGTGTTGTCCACTCCCAGACTAAGCATGAAGTAAAATTTCGAGTTTAGAAAAGCCTGAAAATTTGGTTTGGACGCGTAGCGCGAAGCGCGAAGCGGCCAAACCAAATTTTCAGGCTTTTCTAAACTCGAAATTTTACTTCATGCGCCAAGCGTATTTAACACTGAAAGCACTGAAATATTGTGAACGAATAAACTTCGCTTGAAATCAGTGTCTTACACGCGTGGCGCATGAAGTAAAATTTCGAGTTTAGAAAAGCCTGAAAATTTGGTTTGGTCGCTCCGCGCTTCGCGCTACGCGACCAAACCAAATTTTCAGGCTTTTCTAAACTCGAAATTTTACTTCACGCTTAGCCTGGGAGTGGAACACACTCGTTTAATCTTCAAATTGACCTCTTTTAAGAAAACACCGAATATTTAAAAATCTACAACACGTAATTAGGATATGTATACTCAAAAGAAAGAATTCACAAGAAATTATGATTTAAAGCTTTTCTAAAAGATAGAACCCTAATATACTCGCGACCTAAACAGTATGACATTGTCATGCAACTTAAAAATTTGACACAACTAGGAAAAACCGTTGACTTAGGTCGTGATTGACAATTTTTGAGTTACATTATTTACCAGTTACTAAAGTAACCAATCTAATCTAAGAAACTTTCAGGTTTATTTCGTATATTAATTGCTAGTCACTTAGGATCTTTTTTCTTTTGAGTATACATATTCCAATTACGTGTTTTAGATTTTTCAATATTCGTTGTTTTCTTAAAAGAGGTCAATTTGAAGTTTAAACGAGTGTTTTTCACTCCCAGGTTAAGCATGAAGTAAAATTTCGAGTTTAGAAAAGCCTTAAAATTTGGTTTGGTCGCGTAGCGCGAAGCGCGGAGCGGCCAAACCAAATTTTCAGGCTTTTCTAAACTCGAAATTTTACTTCATGCGCCACGCGTATTAAACACTGAAAGCACTGAAATATTCTGATCGAATAAACTTCGCTTGAAATCATTGTCTTGCACGCGTGGCGCATGAAGGAAAATTTCGAGTTTAGAAAAGCCTGAAAATTTGGTTTGGTCGCTCCGCGCTTCGCGCTACGCGACCAAACCAAATTTTCAGGCTTTTCTAAACTCGAAATTTTACTTCATGCTTAACCTGGGAGTGGAAGACACTCGTTTAAACGTCAAATTGACCTATTTTAAGAAAACAGCGAATATTGAAAAATCTACAACACGTAATTGGACTGTATATACTTAAAAGAAAAAATTCACAAGAAATTATGGTTTAAAGCTTTTCTTTTATTTTTTTTATTTAATAGAGATGGGAACACAACAGGACGAGCCCACTAAGTGTTCACTTTGTTACATTTCTACAAGCTTAACTTAAATTACATAGAGAATAATTATTATTACATAAAAGAAAATTATGCAACAGATTACAATGAGGTATGTGCAAGTATAAGTATAATATATAAACTGGTATTTTAAACAAATTACAAAAAATAAAAATATATATATATAAACAGAAAATAACTGAAAAGAAAAGAAAAGAAATTACAATACAAGTGATAATGAAAATATTAACGAAATTATAAAGAATGTTCCTAAAATGACAATAGTTAATTAGCTATTGATAAAGTGGAGCTACGCAGGAGTTTAGATCTATATGTTTTAAAATTAAGATTGTACAGATCATATTCATTATTATAATTACGCATCATTCTGTATAAGGGGGAATTGAAACACGCATTAGTATTGCTAACTGGAATTCTGAAGGCTAAGTTATCTCTAGTTTGATATATTGGAACGTTAAAATTAATAAGGCTGAGAAGGTGTGGAGAGTCAATGATACTGTTTGTTATTTTAAACAGGACAAGTTGGTCCCGAATATCTCTTCGAGTCTTTTGCGAAGAGAAAGAACACTAATATACTCGCGACCTAAACAGTATGACATTGTCATGTATCGTAAAAATTTGACACAACTAGGAAAAATCGTTGACTTAGGTCGTGATTGACAATTTTTGAGTTACATTATTTACCAGTTACTAAAGTAACCAATCTAATCTAAGAAACTCTTAGATTAGTGCTAAGCACTTAGGTTCTTTTTTCTTTTGAGTATACATTAGGGCGGAACAATTTTATATAGGCGAAAATTTAAATTTATATTTTGACTTGGCCTGGGTGTGCGATAGTTGCCTTTTAAATATCCAAACACAACTGTAATTTTTCTTTTGGAAAAATATTAATGTCTTTAGGTTCCTTCTTCAATTAAAAATGTAAAAAATAAAATTAAAAATGGGAATTTTTAGATGCAGCTCTTCGCTTGTCTTTTTTAATATAAAAAAAAAACAACCCAGAATCCACCACGAGGAGGTGACTGCAAGTCGGATTCCACCCTCCCACCCTCTCATATGTATAAAAACTTACTTAATAAAATCATGTTTTGTCTCCATTTTCGGTATAGCTTTTCTGGAAGAAATTTTCGACAGAATTAATTCGTCCCTGGCGTTGTTACCACACACTGACGTAGATGCTTCAGTTACCATTTTTTATGTGGCGTTCTACAGCCTGAGTGTGGCATGGAATACTTAAAAGTTCAGTGTTATCAGGAATATTTATAATCATTTCACAAAGATCTGCTTCAGTGATACTTTTACTCAATTGTGGTTCTGTTACTACAACAGATTGCCAATTAATTAGCTCCGTGTAATCACTAGCTTCAAAATTTATTTCTGGCAATTTACAATCGCGAATTTCAGAATCTTTACATTTTGAAGTTCGACATTTTAAAATTCGACGTAAAGCCAACTCTCGAATATGTTTTCTATTATCATCAAGCATACCAAACAAAATATTTTCGGGATGAGCGAAATAAGCATTTCTTTGAATAACTTTGTCTACGATGTTCTTAAATTGGGTCGGTAAATAACGAGAAGATTGAATTAAATGGAACAAATGCTGGGGTCCATACTTACAAGATGATTTGTACTTAAATAGAAACCAGGTGGTAGCATATACTTTAATTACGTACTCTGTTAATAATTTTAATTCATACGATGGTTCTTCTGTAGCGACGTACAATCTTAGCATTCTATTGGCTGTTGTTAACCATCTTGCATGTGACATGTTTCCAGGGTATTTAGATGCCAGTTGTGGGGAAACAATGCCTTCTCCTATTGCCAGGCAAATTTCGTAAAGGTACTTTTGATCGGTACTCAGATCGCTGACATTTATTAGAGGCAATTCAACATTAGCTGTTATTTTTTTAAATGGCACTATAGGCATCGTTTCACATGTTTTAAGTTGCTTTCTTATAGGTTCAGTAAAGCCCTTTGGATCATTACTTATTCCATCTACCTGTTGTATTAAATGACGAAGAGGTAGTTCATTGGTATGTAACAGGCATATAAACCAATGAACAGTTTTTCCCAAGGACATTTCCAGTTGCTTTATAACACCATTCTTCAAGCCTGTATTCACTACAGTGCCGTCACAGCCCACAACAGCCATTTTATTTAAACTATCATTTAAAGAATGTTTAATAAAGTTAAAAAGACTAGTCTTAATGCCATTGGTGGTTCCGGACTTAGGTGTCACATGCCCAAGGTAAATAGAACCTGGTTCTGCAACAATAGCTATATGTTCTTCAGTTATTTGTTTAGTGTGATAAGTTGTTCCTATTTTTGCAACAGCCAGTGTTCTATCTTTCCTTCCTTCAAAGTAAATTCGAGAAACAACATGCTGTCTTTGTTTCATGTCCATATCAACTAAATTTTCCCTCCGTCTTTTTCCTTTCTCTTCTAATTTTACTTCTGTCAATAATTAACAATGAATACTCGTTAGTCACTATACCGAAATCTTTGAGCACAGCATTTACAAGGAGAGACGCTTTTCTGTCTGAAAATCCGCTTCTGTCACAGGCTTCAGCCATATTGGATAAAACCAGTCCAGTCTTATAAGAGATTTTTAAAGAATTTAACGTAGAAGGTTGTGGTGTTGTGGTAATAGCATCTACCTCGATAACATCGGTAGTATCGTTGCTATTAATGTCGTTATAGTTGGCTTCTTTTGTTTTACTTTTCTCTTATTCTTTTTCCCTTTTACTTTGAATTGTTATATAAATTGAAGCTATATCTTTAATTTTGCTTGCAAACCTATTTTTTAATAATTCCTTTCTTTCTAATGACTTCGCGATTTTTTTCGTAGTTTTAACATCAATGTTGCCGATCATCATTTTTCTTTGGCCTCTCTGGTCTTGTAGAAGCTCTCGTTCTATTATTGGTACCTTGATTTTACAGCCACATGAATGAAAAGCGACACATTTAAATACAAGGACAAACGTCGAATAATTTTAAACTATCTATTTTAAATACCATAATTTTTTCAACAATCTTTTATCTTTTGAATTATTCTTTGGTCAGAAATAGTTGGTAGAGAAGCTTTCTGCCAAATACATTTAATGTCAATAACAACTTGTTTAAAAATATCGAGCACACCAGGGTCTTTGTTGCTTTCAACCATGAATAATTGACGATACCACAAGAACAATTTCATAACGTCGGAATATATTGGAAGAACATTGCCACAAAGTTCACTTGGTGTTTCAAATATTTAACATTTTATCCCGGTTTGGGGCATCTCCTTTCCTTTAAATTTTAATGTAAAATCAAACGCGTCTTAACACTAATCGAAAACTCGTCCAACGCAGCAAAGCACATTACTGTCACTGAAAATAATACCGCAGATCGCAATAAGTACACGCCTTACTCGCGCCTACCCCCACCGCACCAATTAACCTCGCGCTAACCAGTTGTGACCTATAGTGATACATCACCACAAGCTTGAAGTTGATTCTGAATAACTAAAAAAAAAATAGACCTTTATTGGCATAATACTCTATTACATCCATATCTACACTAATCACTGCCCCCTCTCTTCCTTCTGCTTTCCCTCTCGTCCCCTAACTTCTCCAGCGTCCTTACCCCGGCCCCATCCTCTCTCATCCATTCCGTCACTCTTCTATTCCCTCTTATTCCCACCCATTCCACCTTCACCCCCTCGCACTCCTCTGCCAGATGGCTCCACATATCCCTCCCCCGTTCACACATTATACACCTCCCATACTCTTCCCCCATCCACACCTTCCTTCCTCTCTCCTCCGACCCACACCTCGCCCTCGCCAGCACCACCCTTTCCTCCCTACTCCATCCCCCCTCCATCAAATACCTCGGCATTCTCCCATGTACCTGCCACCTCCCGTACCCATCGTTGTATTCACTCCTCTCTATATACCCTTGCCTTTCCTGTGCTTCCACCTCCTCCTCCTTCTCTTTCACCCACGCATCCATCTTTACCCCATTCCCCAGCCACTCCATCACCTTCGCCTCCGACAAACCCACCCTCTCATACATTCTCCTTCTCTCGCTCCTCCATTTACCCTCTCTCCCATTCACGCACGCCACCCAAACCACCTTCACCAGTCTCTATGAATAACTATTAACACGCTTATTTTACTTTTTTATTTATCATGATAGCAAAAAATAACTATTAGTAAAATATTTTATATAAAAAAAACTCATACAAATCTATAAATAACAGTTTCTATAGGAACCTGAAGATGGTGCCAGAGAGAACTGTATTTTTTGTTGTACTAATATTGAAATAAAAATGTAACTTTTTCCGACCCAGGAGGTTTTGTTTTACAGTCCTAATAGTTATTGGAGTTTTCTAAATATGAGGGTTTTTTAATTACATTTTCAACATTTTACCCTGAAAAAGGAACCTGAAGATATCATCACACAGGACTGCATTTTTGTTTGGTCTATATTGATATCAAAAGCCAACAATTCCACACCCAGTGATACGGAATTTCGAAAAAAAGTTTTATTGCTCCGCCCTTGTATACATATTCCAATTACGTGTTGTAGATTTTTCAATATTCGTTGTTTTCTTAAAAGAGGTCAATTTGAAGTTTAAACGAGTGTTTTCCACTCACAGGTTAAGCATGAAGTAAAATTTCGAGTTTAGAAAAGCCTGAAAATTTGGTTTGGACGCGTAGCGCGTATTAGACACTGAAAGCACTGAAATATTGTGAACGATTAAACTTCGCTTGAAATCAGTGTCTTATACGCGTGGCGCATGAAGTAAAATTTCGAGTTTAGAAAAGCCTGAAAATTTGGTTTGGCCGCTCCGCGCTTCGCGCTACGCGACCAAACCAAATTTTCAGGCTTTTCTAAACTCGAAATTTTACTTCATGCTTAGCCTGGGAGTGGAAAACACTCGTTTAAACTTCAAGTTGACCTCTTTTAAGAAAACAACGAATATTTAAAAATCTACAACACGTAATTGGGATATGTATACTCAAAAGAAAAAATTCACAAAAAATTATGATTTAAAGCTTTTCTAAAAGAACGAAGACTAATATACTCGCGACCTAAACATTATGACATTGTCATGTAACGTAAAAATTTGACGCAACTAGGAAAAATCGTTGTCTTAGGTAGTGATTGAAAATTTTTGAGTTACATTATTTACCAGTTACTAAAGTAACCAATCTAATCTAAGAAACTTTCAGGTTAATTTCATATATTAATTGCTAGTCACTTGGGTTCGTTTTTTTTGAGTATACATATTCCAATTACGTGTTGTAGATTTTTCAATATTCGTTGTTTTCTTAAAAGAGGTCAATTTTAGGTTTAAACGAGTGTTTTCCACTCCCAGATTAAGCATGAAGTAAAATTTCGAGTTTAGAAAAGCCTGAAAATTTGGTTTGGACGCGTAGCGCGAAGCGCGGAGCGGCCAAACCAAATTTTCAGGCTTTTCTAAACTCGAAATTTTACTTCATGCGCCACGCGTATTAAACACTGAAAGCACTGCAATATTGTGAACTTATAAACTTCGCTTGAAATCAGTGTCTTATACGCGTGGCGCATGAAGTAAAATTTCGAGTTTAGAAAAGCCTGAAAATTTGGTTTGGCCGCTCCGCGCTTCGCGCTACGCGACCAAACCAAATTTTCAGGCTTTTCTAAACTCGAAATTTTACTTCATGCTTAGCCTGGGAGTGGAAAACACTCGTTTAAACTTCAAATTTACCTCTTTTAAGAAAACAACGAATATTTAAAAATCTACAACACGTAATTGGGATATGTATACTCAAAAGAAAAATTCCCGAGAAATTATGACCTAAAGCTTTTCTAAAAGAAAGATCACTAATATACTCGCGACCTAAACAGTATGACATTGTCATATAACGTCAAAATTTGACACAACTAGGAAAAATCGTTGCAGATACAACTGTCGACATACTGTCTAAAAAAAATTGAACCACACATTCCACATCAATAAGTCATAGGACATCTCTCCCAAATTCCACTATATATATTTTTTCCACACAAATGTTTCATTTTTGTTTTCAGATTTCAATTCAGAATTTTAATGTCGCCCTGTGTAATTTAAGAGCAAATTAATGCTTCCGACTCTAGTATTATTCAAAATCATTTAAATAAAATATATTCGATTAAAACAATCGCTATTGTAATTTTATGAAACAGTATACAAAAACCAATACAGATGTATATGTGTGTAGGTATGAAAGATCGCCATAGCGAGAGTGTATAAATCACGGCGTGGGCCATTTAGCGGGGCCGAATTTTCCGAATGAAAATGATGAAGTTACAAACGTAAATAACGAAATCGTTATTTATACCTCGGCTGGAAATGGTCCGCAAAAATTATGGTATCCGCACTGATATCCGATGTAAATTTCAATTAACATTTCTCGAATTATGCCCCGGATAATCCAATAAGGGAAGGGAAGCCGCCGACGCACAAATTCGCCAACTTTACAAAACTTCCTTGCCGCACACGCCCCCAGGCCCGGGAACACAATTATTTCACGTTCAAATGTAGCAAGAATGTTTTATTTAGTTTACTATTTTCCGCTTTTAATGGGCAACATGTGTTCCAAAATGCTTGGTTCTCCTTCTCACTACATTATTTCATTTATGCTAAATTATTCACGACTTATACGGTTTTCTCTAAACAACATGTCCATTTATTTAATTTATACAATTTAATTAGAAATGTTTTCTTATTTGAAATCTATTAACCATATCTGTTTTTCAGTTCAAAATACAAAAATCTTCTGAACATTTCATTTGTAAAATCTAGCAGTTCAAGTGCAATGGTCATCAGATTTTAAAATTCTCAGTTTTGCAGTTTAACAATTCTACAGGTCATCAGTTCTATGATTTATTGCTTCAGAAAATCATATTTTTTTTTAAATCTAATCCAGATTCACAATCTATTATCTAACCTAACCCTATCACAAATGCCCACTATTTAAATTGCTTTCCAGATGCTGAGTTTTTCTTTTTGGTCCTTGATTGCTTTAGTATCTGGCAATTAACAGAACCTAAGTACCTAACCTAACCTAACCTAACATAACCTAACCTAACCTAACCTAACCTGACCTTTTTTTGCGAAGGGGGAAAATCTGCATCGCTGTCACAGAATTAGACACCTGGCCGCCAGTTGACATGGTAGTGTGGGAATGGTCTATTCCAGCGACCCACTAAAAACCCCTTTCTGCCCTATAGTATCCTACTCCGGGACCGCCTCTTGGCATTTCTTCGGAGTAGGTAAGCTGCGGCATTTGTTGGATTCTGGCCTATGTAGTCTCAATTTCCATCTCTCACTGAGTCCGGTCTGTTCTGTTCGTTGTTTGCTTGCTCTCTTTTCGTATCTGCATCTTTTTGACTCAGGACCCCTTTAGCGAAGTTGTCCATCGCCGCCCAGTTCTTCTCCGATTCAATCAATAATTTGATTATGGTGCCTTGGTTGAATTTACCGGTAGTCGCCTCCAGGTCAATCCTTTCTCTGCTCCATTTTGTACAGTGGAAGAGTGTGTGCTGGGCCGTGTCTTCTCCTTCCTGGCAGTAGATGCAGTGTGGCAATTCTGCTTTCCCTATGCGGTGTAGATAGTGCTGGAAGCTGTGTCAGGAAATAGGACGTGGACCCGTGTTTCCTCTTATACCATGTGTCCACCCTTGGTACAAGGGTATTTGTCCACCCGGTGTTCAGGTCCCATCGCATCTGCCACCGCATCATCGCCCTCTCCTCTGCCCGTGTTTTCGCCTCACTAGACGTGACTCCGTTCTTGAATCTGCGTAGACTTCGCTACGCATCCTTACTGCCAGGTCTGCCGGTATGAGGCCGAAGAGAACTTCTGCTGCGTGCGTCGACACTGTGCGGTATGCCCTGGTGATCCTCAGTGCGCCAGTCCTCGTTGCCCTTCGGAGGATGGCTCGATTTCTAGCTGTCTATGTGCAAGATGCCCACGTCAGTGCTGCGTATAGAAGCTTGGCCCTGGCGGCAGTGGCGATCATTTTCCGCCTTCCCTCTCCTGGTCCTCCGATATTTGGCATTATCCTAGCCACGGCCTTCTCCGTTTTGGCAGCGCCCGATGCTGCTTCAGCCGCTTGTGTGCTGCATCGTGGATTGGACTCTAGGGTTATCCCCAGGGTTTTCGATAGTGATCTGGGTACCCCCTGGTATCTTTAGCGTTTCTTCCGCTGTTTTTACCGCTCGCCTGGTCGATAGGAAGACCGCGGCCGTTTTGTTTGCTGCCACCTGCGTCCGGTATTTTCCATCCATGCCATAGTGGTCCTGAGGGCTGCAGGATGGTCTTAAGCTGGTCCATGTCCCTGTGGGCCGCGATCAACGCTAAGTCGTCGGCGAACGCGACCGGTTTTCGCCACAGCTGGTAGTGGCAATTTTATGACGACGTCGTACGCTATGTTCCACAGTGTCGGCATTAATACGGAACCGCGGCTTAGCTTTCTGGTTGTCATGTTGTCTAGCTTTCTGTACAACGGCTCCCTCTCTGATAGGTACCTTCCGATCATTTTGGTGAAACCTAACCTAACCTAACCTAACCCTATCGCAAATGCCTACTATTTGAATAGCTTTCCAGATGCTGAGTTTTTCTCACCCTTTATTAGGGTGGTTCTTGATCGCTTTAATATCTGGCGCTTAACAGAACCTAAGTAACTAATTAATATACGAAATTAACCTGACAGTTTCTTAGATTAGATTGGTTTCTTTAGTAACTGGTAAATAATCTAACTCAAAAATTATTAATCATGAGCTAAGCCAACTTTACGAAATCTCCAGCTTAACTAACAAGTACTCAAATTACTAGCTGAATACTTGGTTTGCTGAACTTAAGGTTACGATGGTAGCCAGTGACTTAGGGTAGTTGTTGTTTAGGGTATAACTGGCAGTAACGCATTCTAAATAGCGTAACCTATGAAATATCCAACCAACTTATCTTAATTTGATATAAGTAACTGGTAACTCTAGTAACTAGAAAATTACCTAATTTTAATTCGCCATAAATTAGGATTCTGAAAAGTGGGTCGCAATGTTTAAACATTTGAGAACCGTTCACCACTTCAAAAAACCAATTTTACAGGCCATGAGTTTATTAAAATTAGTAATAATAGTACAGTTAAGTTGTAAAGTCTACAGCTTATCAGTTTTTACAATTAACCAATTCTACAATCCTACTGGTCAACAATTCTACACTTCAACTGCAAAAGATAATCAGTTTTACTCACCATCAGTTCTACAAATCTACTGATTAACAATTCTATAGTTTATTTATTTTACAGATATTGATAGCTCTGCCGTTCTTCATTTGTCAGTTCAACAGTTAATTGGTCATACAGATCATAAATTTTGTAATTTATCAGTTTTGCAGCTTACCACTTCAAAAGAACATACATTTTACTGGTCATCAGTTTATTATATTTAGTAGTAGTACAGTTAGTTCTATAATTTGTTGATTATCGTAAACCTCCGGGGTTCCTCAAGGAACCCAATATAGGCCAATATTACTTATACTATTCGTGAATGAAACTTCTAAGAAGTGTTTCCACTGCTTGATTAAGCATATAGTAAAATTTCGAGTTCAGAAAAGCCTGAAAATTTGGATTGGCCGCGAGCGAAGCGAGTCGTGCCAACAAATCCAAATTTTCAGGCTTTTCTAAACTCGAAATTTTACTTCATTCGCTACGCGTATAAAACACTGATTTAATGCAAATTTTAGAATATACTTGCTTCTATTCATCTGTTATTACTTTGCGTCAGTTTTACAGATCATTAGTTCTGCAATTTATTACTTATCAAATTCTATTTGTTTTACGACCAGTTTTAGAAATCTGCAATTCAACAATTCTACAGTTAATTAGGTTAATTAGTTTATAAGCTCTGCAGTTCATTATTTATCAGTAAACTATATTACAGTTTATCACATGTTACGAAAAAAATGTAGTAAACTAAATAGTTTCATTTTCATAATTTATGGAATTCAAATCTTTTTTTGCAGTGTTTAATTTGATTTATTTTTAACATGTATTTTTTTCTATTGCTTGTTTAAAAAGTATTGAAAATCTATTTTCTAAGAAACAAGGGGCGCACCGATTTTACTTTTTCCGGGGCGCTTGATATATAGCTACATTTAAAATTTTGTGTACCTACATCATTACATATTTTTTTTTGTTTGATTAATACAAAAATAAGTAATATTGCCTTGGTTGCGTTATGTCATAGCATACTTATATTTCCCTAGGGAAATATGACAATCTATGACAATCCATATTTCCCTAGGGAAATATGGGTTATCAAAAAGTGACAACAAAATGTTTTCCTTGATACCGTTCACATGTTTTCTTTAAAATGTAACATTAATCTCAGCATTGATAATTTGGGCCACAGCGTATTTGGTGAATATTTCCATGACTGCAGATAGAATGAACAAGTCATACCTCAAAAATAACAAAAAGTATAACAACATACCAAATCTTTATTTCCCTAGGAAAATACGACAATCTATGACAATCCCTAGGGAAATATGGATTGTCAAAAAGTGACAAGAAAATGTTTGCCTTGATAACGTCTACATTTTTTCTTTTAAATGTAACAATAATCTTAGCATTGATTATTTGGGCCACAGCGTATTTGGTGAATATTTCTGTGACTACGGATACAATAAACAAGTCATACCTCAACAAAACAAAAGAAAAACAACATACCAAATCTTCAAAAAGCGCCAGTCAAATATTTGCTGCAGCACCGTTTACGGAACGTTGGCTCCTCGATTATTTGTGAAAATCTGTATACATGTTTTATATGTAGATTTAGATTTGGCTGGAACCAAACATTAACGGGCTTTCGTCGCTTGCGTTAGCACGTATGACATTTCAAATTATGACGTGATGAAGAAATCAGACCCACACCAGACCAGTCTATTATGATAATTACAAACATGGCCCTTAGTAATGTTATTATTAAATTCAAAGCCCGTGTTATAATCAATCGTTTTTTTTTTTTGATTAAAGCAATATCTTTCTGAAAATAGGAAAATATTGGATTTTTTTTCTATTTTCAGAAAGATATTGCTTTAATCAGAAAAAAACAGTTGATTACAACACGGAAAATACGAAAATCTTTTCGTTGGTTGGCTATACATACCTCCGACTTCGCCGTTGGGATGTAACTAGCCAACCTCGGGAAATATTCTCTTCATATTTCCCTAGATGTAATAATAACTATATTTCTGACTTTTGTTACTACTAGATGCATATACATTGATACATTTTTTCTATTTGTGTGTATTTTTTGTACATAAACCTTCCTTTGTGCAATTGTAATTTTATTTCACTCAAATTAATTGCATTTCCACTCGTATACAATAATTAATTTTTAATTTAATTCAATTCTGCCATGCAACCAACCCGTGTTCATGGGTAGATCTTGCGTGTGAGATAAAATCCAAGTCTGGGGTGTGACTACGTTTGAACAACTTTTTTGCGGCACTAATACCTACTAATAACGTCTCCATTACCAATAACGTGAATGCAGCCAACCAACGTTTCGAAATAATCAATCGTTTGATATGATCGAAAACGACCACGTCCTAATGATGCCTGGGGGAACACCCGCCATTAAACGATTTTAATCAAACACAAATACAACCGATTCAACTTGAATTCCCATTACAAATGTATTCGTTAAAATAATATCATTTTAAACAAACATGTACGTTAATATGATGACAAATTCACTAGTATATAATAAAAGTAATTGATTAATAACAACACATATTATTTCTACATACGATATATTAAAATAGTTTACATTTAAATGATTGCTATCTATATTCAATAAAAAAAGACTTACTTTTCCTTAACTTTAGTGGGAATCATTCAACGTAAAAATGTACAACAATTAGCCGTACGATTTCCCCTTCGTTAAGGCTTTCGTTAACTAAATAATTGGTTAGAGTGAGTGAAAATATGTCAAAATTGATAACAGGGACAAACAAACTTAACCACTGTCTTTAACTTTAACGATAAGGAAATCATACAGCTCAATGATTTGCATCTGTTTAAGACTAAAAATGAATATTTAATACACATCTGGTTCTTCTGGTTCTTTGGGAAGTGCGTATTTCTGCACTGCACTTACGCCTCATTAGGCCCATAGTGCTTATTTAAAATACATACAGACAGGGATTAATTTTTAAGTATACATACAGGGAGTTTTTCTTTTAAGTATACATATCTCAATATACTGTACACAATTTCAAATTAAAGCATTAAACGAGTGTTTTCCACTCCCAGATTAAGCATGAAGTAAAATTTCGAGTTTAGAAAAGCCTGAAAATTTGGTTTGGTTGCGTAGCGCGTAGCGCTACGCGACCAAACCAAATTTTCAGGCTTTTCTAAACTCGAAATTTTACTTCATGCGCCACGCGTATAAAGCACTGATTTCAAATGAAGTACAAAGTATACCACTAAAGCAGTATGCTAAAGACGTATATTCTGAACTGTACATCAAATCAGTGTTGTGTACGCGTGGCGCATGAAGTAAAATTTCGAGTTTAGAAAAGCCTGAAAATTTGGTTTGGTTTGTGCTTATTTAATATACATACAGACAGGGATTATTTTTAAGTATACATACAGGGAGTTTTTCTTTTAAGTATACATATCTCAATATACTATACACGATTTCAAATTAAAGCATTAAACGAATGTTTTCCACTCCCAGATTAAGCATGAAGTAAAATTTCGAGTTTAGAAAAGCCTGAAAATTTGGTTTGGTTGCGTAGCGCGTAGCGCTACGCGACCAAACCAAATTTTCAGGCTTTTCTAAACTCGAAATTTTACTTCATGCGCCACGCGTATAAAGCACTGATTTCAAATAAAGCACAAAGTATACCACTAAAGCAGTATGCTAAAGACGTATATTCTGAACTGCACATCAAATCAGTGTTGTGTACGCGTGGCGCATGAAGTAAAATTTCGAGTTTAGAAAAGCCTGAAAATTTGGTTTGGTCGCGTAGCGCTACGCGCTACACGACCAAACCAAATTTTCAGGCTTTTCTAAACTCGAAATTTTACTTCATGCTTAATCTGGGAGTGGAAAACACTCGTTTAATGCTTTAATTTAAAATCGTATATAGTATATTGAGATATGTATACTTAAAAGAAAAACTCCCTGTATGTGTACTTAAAAATTAATCCCTATCAAACAAAATTTGCAGGCTTTTCTAAACTCTAAATTTTACCTCATGCTTAATCAAGGAGTGGAAACACTCGTTACAAGCTTCGGATTTTAACGTTTTTCAAAAATAACGATTGTTGGAAAATCAAAAGCTTATTTATTGGGGTTTGTACGTATACTTAAAAGAAAATATTCTTCTATTTTCAAAAATGTCTGTATATGTAATAAAAAGTTTTGTGAGTATCGTTCAAATAAATTATTTAAGTATTTTTTTACAATAATACAGGTTGATGGCCTTTTGTAGCTTTTGTATTTATTTAGTTCAATAAAGAGGTAATTTATATTTTACATTTTTGTATATTATACAAAGCTGCAATAAATCATTGTTTTTATTTCATATTTTTTATTATATTATTTATCATTACATCAAAATATATTGTATTTCAAATATAAAAAAATCTTCCGTTGTAACAAAAAAAAGCCCGGAAGCCAGCAAAACAAAATAATGATTTCTTTCATCTTGATTTCACATATATTATTTATCCTAATTAAACATAAATAACATTTTTTATGCAGAAAACATATCTTTACATATATATTTTTATGAAGTCCTTTTATAAAAATAACACGTTTATATTTCAACGCCACTGAAATGTAAATATATTGAAATGTTTACCTGTAATGTAATTAAATCATTTTACGAAATTAAAACTGTAAGACTCTGATCGAGCAATTTACACGCGTATCAATATTAATGCTTGTTAATGCCATTTAGCTGTTAAATTAATGCAGTGAATTGATTCTCGGAATGTTCGATAACATATTACGAAATCATAACGTTTGTGTTTTGATTACAAACGACTGTTTGCTTAGTTTCGCGTTTATGTTTCTCGCGTTTTGCTATAATTTGTTTCAACTGCAACATGTTCATTAATTATACAGTTTTCGATTAGTTACGGTATTTACAATACAGGACTGATTCATGGTTAGAGATATTTCAGATTTATTTGAAATTGAATTCAATAAATCAATCATTCAAAAATTTGAATGTTTATTTGACATAGATTTGCCCGGCGCATCCACCATTTGATTCAACATTTTCAGACTGTATTGCATCACCACCAATCAATTTAATTACTTTCTTTTATAAATAATAGTAATGCTGTTCTATGGCAATATTCAATCCTCTCAAATATAATATCTATCTAACCATGTAGTTGAATTAAACTATGAGTTAGTCCTTATAGCTATATTAGAATTATTATTATTATTATTATTAAATGTAATTTTAACTTAGTCAAAAACATTTTTATTATAGGTACTCAAAATACACTTTGTATTGTTTCAAAAATTTCTATAACCTTGTCAATCAATCTAAACAAATAGAGTTAACTAATCGCTGGCTCGATTTATTTACTGGGAGCAAGAAAGCGACAAAATTAGGCGGTCTGAAAACCGGAACAGTTTAGTAGTAGGTTTAATAGTCACAGAATCTGTCTACGCAGAAAACGCTATTTTGCCCGGTTCACATTATTCCAGTAGCATTCCAGTACAGCGATCGAGACCAGCGCTGGAATGCCACTGGAATAATGTGAAGCAGCACTGGAATGTACTCATTTTAGTGAGCGATCCAGTCCAGTGACTGGATCGCTGGTCTACTTTTTATTCCAGCTCTCTCATTCCGGCGCCACTGGAATAGTGTAGACGGCCAACCCAATGCTGTATTAGACGTTGAACAGTGAACACAATCGACGGCTCGCAGCCTAACCTCAGGGTAGGCCACAGCGCCAAGACACACAAAATTTAAGGTTGGGATCGCGTTTTATAAATACAAGGAATTGCACAACAAAGTCACCTTTCAATAACGGATACATATTACCAAGGGTAGACAATGCTTATGGGAGAACTGGATTCCGAGTTTTCGAGGATAGAAAAGGAGAGACTGTGGTAGGGAAGTGGGTCCATCTACTTATGAATAGAGTAAACGTAGAAGTATTCTAGAGAAAACTGCTCCGGTTGCGTTTACACACACACACACACACACACAAACGCGCTCGCTCTTATTTCGTCGTGTAATTTGATCCCGTCTACACCACTTGTACGATGATAAATTTGATGACCTTCAGAAAAAATAAACTGTTCCGAAACATTTCTTTTATTTTCAGATTTCCAGCGTGTTCAAAATTATGGACTTTGGGAATCAGATATATTTAAAAAGCTCCTAAATAAACCTAAAATTTAAGTAAGAATCAAAAAATAAAATTCAATGAGTTTACATTAAAGAATTCATTTGATATTATTTTTATCTTGATTGTTTTTTTTTTCTTCATAAATTCAATTAAAACTTTGGTATGTACCAAATTTGGCAAATAATTTATATTATTGATTAGTTATACAGACAGTTTTTTAAGTATAAATAACTCAATATACAGAATACACTGTTAATTTTTCTGGGCTTTTCTAAACTCGAAATTTTACTTCATGCGCCCTGCGCACAAAACACTGATTTTACGTGAGGTTGAAATATACTTAAATTTCCCAATATTTTAGTGTTTTATACGCGTGGCGCATGAAGTAAAATTTCGAGTTTAGAAAAGCCCCGAAAATTTGTCTCGGGTCGCTGCGCGACCCTCGACAAATTTTTACGGGGCTTTTCTAAACTCGAAATTTTACTTCATGCTTAGTCTGGGAGAGGAAAACACTCGTTTAAAGCATCAAATTGAACTCTTTTAAAAACACAACGAATATCTACGGATTTAAAGAAAATAAGGTGAATTTGAAATATGTATACTTTAACGGAAAACTTCCTGTATATGAACTGTGGTAGACGAATAATAAAATTTATTACATTTATTATTTAAAAGTTAGATAAATACAAAAATCTTTTTACAATAAAAAAATCAATTTGAAAAATGTTTGATGGGTATTTTAATTGGAATTGATAATAAAAAGACAGATATTATTTCAATAAAATAGATAAATTATTTACGAATACACAAAACTAAAAACATAGCAATATAGATACCTTTTGTAAATGTAATCTGACTAAGAATAAAACCATTGAAATAATTGAATTAACCTGACATACAAAACATTGTAAACTGCAAATAGAGTATTCAATAATTTTTGCAATTACACTTCTCAGAGAAAATCTATTATACTTATTCTATTAAAAGACATCTTGTTGTTTTCTAAATGTTTTTGATTACCATCACTTAACGAGACTTTTCAACATATTTCAATATTTGAGCCAATTATCTCAAATATTATCGATAACACTTGTTTCTGATTCCTGGGACCCTAAAACGTATATTTCCGTACAAAAAAAGATAGCCATGAGGTCGGTAACAATTATTAAAATGTAAAATTTATAATGTTATTAATGTGACTAATTACTTGATTTAACAAGTTTGTTTGTTTCGCAGTTTTTGATAATATTCTCAATTATAAAGTTTCATGATTTTTATATAATTTGTACTTTCTCTATATAACATTTCGTGTATCTCGGGAAGTATTGAGAATATCGAAAAATATTTCTGCTTATTCTTTTTTAAATTATCCCCATGCAGCCGCACGACGGATGCCATAAATTTTAATCCAAAAATTAGGTAACATTTTAGTGCCCGCTGAGTGTTGTCGGTGTTGGTCAAATGGCACACAAAGCGTTTATAAAATTTCAATCGGAAAAGTACAAGTTGATCATTTAACAATCGTTCAAAGTAAACGGATAATTAAAGTAGTCAGTGCAAAAACCACAAATTTCTGAAACTGTTAATATTTATTAAATGTATGGTTCATTTAATAAAATACGCATCGTGATTAAAATATATGTATACTGAGTCCATTTTGGGATCTGATTTTTTTCTTTTGCACAATAAACACTGATGTTGAATTGAATTATTGCTTTGTATTTTAATAAATTTGATGCCAAACACTGACTTTTCGTAGCAACTACTGTTTTGACGATTTTATGTTCGTATAATCGTTCACTATTTTCAAGCTATATTTCAAATGAAACTGAGGAGAACTCAAAAATAATGCTAGTAGGTAGAGAAATGATTTTAATTTTATTGTAATCGTTTTGGTTCAATAAGCGATACAAACTCAAATTCCAATTACATTGGAAATCTTTACATGAAACATACAATGCGCCTTGAAACGGGATACATAGTATATTTAAAACTATTTTAACCCATTAACGGCCAAGCAATTTTAACTCTAATTTTAATTAAAATGTTACACTTCTTTTTATGATTTCTATGAATGACTTATTGCATTACATACTGTGAATTTTTTCTTTAAATCCACATAATGTATACGTGAATTTTATAAAAAGTTAAAAATCATAAATAGTTTATTATTATTATTATATTAAAGTGATAATGGATTTTCAAAAAATTAGTGCCTCAACAATGTAATGTATACGCTGTCAATGTTCAGGCATTCGTCGATTTTATATAAAAACGTGCAATATGAAGTTAAGAACGAGTGTATCCACTCCCAGACTAAGCATGAAGTAAAATTTCGAGTTTAGAAAAGCCTGAAAATTTGGCTCGGGCGCGTAGCGAAGCGGAGCGACCGAGCCAAATTAGGCTTTTCTAAACTCGAAATTTTACTTCATGCGCCACGCGTATAAAACATTGCAATATTGTGAAGTATTTATAATACACTTTAAATAACAAAATTTTTAAATTTTTCTTGGTACATTTTCAATTCAGGTCAAATAATATAATATATCAAATAAACTTATTTAGTAACTTAATTATCAAAAAATAATAATGTTGCGTGTATGCATCAACGGCGCTTAATGCGTTAAAAACTTCAAACGGTAATAATTCAAAAACTAAAAAAAAAATGACAACTGCATTTTGCACTGACCCCTTTAATAAAAAAAGAAAGCCTTATCGATCAGTTGATTTGATCTGATCAATAGGATTGATCTGATTAGTTAATAAAATGATAAGTTGATGTATTTGTTTTACTTTTTATCAAAAGTGAAATAGTTTTGTATTTTAAGTTTTTTGTACAAAATAAATAATACTTAATGAATTTTACAACGTTCACATATAATTTCATAAAATCTATTCTCTAATAACGCAGAAAATAAAATTGTAGAAGGAAACGCATGAATGATTTTAACACGCATCCTTAGCTCGTTAAAAGAAAAAGAAAACGTGTTTTCAAGATTAAAAAATCAACATCTGGAATATGATACAACGAGAAGCGCGGAATAGAGGGAGAAAGAAATTGTCTCTTTCTCACTCTCTCTCTCTCTCTGAGACTTGATTTCGCGACATCTGGAGTAAAATAGTCGTAACCGACCGACCGCAGGAAGCCAGACTGGTGTATATAGGCAGCCATATACACCAATTTGGCATCCAGCGCTCTGCTTCCATTCGCGTGTACCCAAAATTTATATGGGGACTGGCTAACTGGATATATATGAACTGTGATATTACCTTGGGTCTCTGGCTTAGCCTGAAGTTAGGCTGCGAGCCGCCGCTGGTGAACACGCATTGGAATAACGATATGATCCAGTCCAGCACTGGACTGGATTAACTCGCTGGAATACTGGACTGGAATAATGTGAACCGGGCATTAGAGACATTTAATCAAGTAGTCGAGCCGATTCTGTAAGCGAAATATTATAGTGTTCTCGGTCATTCCACTGTCCTCGTTTTCAAACAGCGGTATTTTATGTGCACTGGAACTGGAGTACTCACTAGATGGGCCAGTGTCGATTTCTTACCCTTAATCGGCTGGAATGCACAATTTTATGCAAAAAGTTCGGAAGCAGAATACGCAAAACCTCGGTGGGCACTATGGCATTTAGCAGAAAACACTATTAAATTTAACGTATATGGTATTCTATCACCCCACCGTGTACGCGGTTTTGGTATGTGTTGTATAAAGTTAGAAACAAAATTAATATTTTGCTTGCAGAATCGGTCTTATTTTATTTATAAGTCCTAATTAAATATGTCATAAAATCATCGTTAAAGATGAGAAAATTAATTAATATTTTGCTTGCAGAATCGGTCTTATTTTCTTTATAAGTCCTAGTTAAATATGTTATAAAATCATCGTTAAAGATGAGAAAATTATTCAAAATAGATATTTATTGATTGTAATACATTTCCAGGCATATAATAACAACACTTTTAATATCATCCTAAATCTACTCACATTTTTCTAAATACGCATACAATCCCCCCGATTCTGTACGCGAAATGTTAAATTTAACGTAAAGTAGTTACTAACCCATTAACGGCCGAGCAATTATGGAGTTAACTCTAAAAGTTGATTTTAGGTAAAATTCTGCACTTCTTTAAATGATTTATACAAATGACTTATTGTATTACATACTGTGAATTTTTCTTTTAATTGTACATAATGTATACGCTGTAAATGTTAAGGCATTCGTTGATTTTGTATAAAAACGTGCAATATGAAGTTTAGAACGAGTATTTCCACTCCCAGACTAAGCATGAAGTAAAATTTCGAGTTTAGAAAAGCCCCGCGTAGAAAATTTGTCGAGGGTCGCGCCAGCGACCCGAGACAAATTTTCACGGGGCTTTTCTAAACTCGAAATTTTACTTCATGCGCCACGCGTACAAAACACTGAAATATTGTCAAGTTAGAAATACACTGAAACATTTTTTTTTAATTAGTAATTATCGAGATATTTAAGTAACAAAATATTTACGTTTCTCTTCATACATTTTCAAGTCAAGTCAAATAATATAATATATCAAATTAACTTATTTAGTAATTTAACTAAGATCAAATTAATAATGTTGCGTATATGCATCAATGGCGCCTAATGGGTTAAGGGAAAATGAATCTAAGAATTTTTCTTAATTTTTAATTCAGAACAGTATTTTATTATAGGCAACACAACTTACACAACTGATGAAACGTTGCCAAACTTCTCCATTTAATTCAAACTCTAAACACCGGAGTCGCTGTGATCGATACTTTATTCCATCTCTATTTACATATCTATGCAGAAAATTTGACAACTTGATGACAGCTAGCCGCTGATCTTGTTTTTCGCCTATTTTTCAAAATACTACACTCGATAAAAATGTGAAGAAAATTTAAATGACAACCAGGTTAAAATGGTCACCAAAGAGGACAAATGGGTGCGGATATTCGATATTTCCGATGTTAGCAAGCACAAGAAGGGATTCACCATTTACAAGGTGATTTCGATGGTGAGTCCTTAACTATGCAACGTTTTTACCAAAACAAGGGTGTTTTTGCTATAATTTATGCGGCCTAAATTATTTAACTGTATTCAAACTGCTTGTTGGAGATATTTAATGTATGAATGGTTTTTTTTTATCAAATAATTTACATATCGGGTTTTCATGCACCGCCGCATTTATTTAAAAAAGTATTTATTTTTAACATATACAGATTATTTACCATGAGTGTATTGTTTTTTCATGTATGGGGAAGTTAACAAAACAGTTTTTATCAGGAATATTTTATGGTAAAAGTATTAGTCCATTTTTAGAGTTGATTCAGTAAAATACTTGCATGTAAGATTTCTTCCATTTTAACTAGTCTTTAAATATTAAGCCTTAATATTACCAAACTAGAAATTACGGAGTTGATTGTATCTTCCTGAATTCTTAAATTTCGAAGAATTATTTCCAAATTATCTGTTTAATAATCTATCAAAAAAATCTATTTATTTGACAGTTGTATCCTGAAAATTGTCCTGATGCAATAACAAAGATAACAGTTTGGAAAAGATATAATGATTTCAAAAAGTTACACCGAGAATTGAAGTCTCTGCACAGATCGTTAAAGATTAGAGAGAAGCTGCCTTCTTTGCCATCTTCAGCATTTTTTAGTCGGTATGTATTTACATTTTTTAAAAATCATAACTAACAAGAGGATTAACCTTTATAAAATTTTGCGAGTACTAAGCAAATATTCAAAACGTGGATATATTCAAAATACTTCTGTCAATAGTTTTTGAGAAATTATCACTGAAATGTCTAAACAATGTGTTTCTTGGAATTAGGTGAGGCTCACTAATGAAAATGATAACTCTACATTTTATCATCAAAATGAATTTAAATTGTTGATAAATGTTATGATATCTAGTAAAATGTTTTCCTCATAAGGTTTATTTGTAATGTAAATATTGTTTTATCTTAACATATCTTGTTTATGCTAATAATTATGCCAAGTATGAATAATATGTGATAAAAGTCTAGAGATTATTAATCATGCAATTCTTATTATGTGATTGTAAAATAATTAGTCTTATTATATTATTGCGGAATATTCTTTATTTATTATGATTGGGGTAAAAATAAATGAACAATTATAATTTAAATAATAGGTATATAGAAAAAATATTATTTTAAAAATGAATATCCTAATCATATTTATTTGAAAAAACAATATTTTTCTAGATACCTTAAGGGGGTATTACCATTCGAAAGTTTATAAAAATTGATTTTATTTTTTTTGCATATTATGATACTTGATAGTGTCTAGTTTCATGCCAAAAAACCGTTTTACAATACGCGAATTCGTTAGTTAGGTTTTTGCTTGTTGAAGTAAACAATGCTGAGTAGGTGGCTGGGTGGAAATACGCAGAACTCAAACGTAAGTTTGAATGCTTGTGTCTGGAAGCTGACTTCGAAGCACCTGAACTGTGGTGCAAAAACCAGCATCTTCAACGACGGATACTCGGCAGTTTTTAAGACGATGGAGACACTGGGAATCCATATCGGCCTGCAAGCCAAGGCATTCCGGTGCGGAGCGCGAGACGTGGGATGAATTTTGCCTGACTCCAGCAGTTTAGAAGGCCATCCAACAACGCTGGCAGGAGCAAATCATTTAAACTCAGTTTTTAGAGGAAGAGGAGGGCCTACTGTACGGAGCTGGCATAGCTGACTAAAGCTAAAAATCTCTAAAAATAGTTAAAAATAGTTTCAAAACTTTAAACGCGTTTTTCTCAAAACCACTTTTTTTTCGCTGGCCGGAAACTTTTTTTTCAATCTATGAAACGGATCGACTTGAGCTTTTAGTTTTCAGTTCTCCACATTATCCTCTGGAGTTTGAACCACAGTCATTCAAATATATTAATATTTGATATTTTTCATAGAGCCTTAAAGTCAGAAAAAGGAGGGCAAAAAGCGACCACTTTTTTCGAATAGCCTCCATTTTGTTATTTATCGAGATTTTTTATTGTCGGTGGCTCAAACTCCAGATAATTTAATACAGATTAATGACTACTACTTCATTTTACGTTTCAAAACACAGAATCGAAAAAATCTCTCCGGCCATGAGGAAAAACATGGCGGACACGGACTTATTTGAGGCCAGATTTAGAGGTCAATTCATTTTTTTATAGTTCATGAATCTATAAACAAGTTGCAAGAAACAGCAAGATCGCATGTATTAAATTTACCCAAAAAAAAAAATTCTGAAAAACCGTCAAAAAAACACTATCCTAGTGGTAATACCCCCTTAAATGTTTCGGTATGAGTTACGGTAAGATGAATTTAATATTAAATAAAACAAGTAATCTTTTTTCTCCACTAGTTTATTATTTATATCCTTTTTCTCCACTGTTTAGTACAACTATTGAAAATGTTCACTTGATGAATGAAATGTACATCTAGTGATTAAAATAAACCAGTGGAGAAACAGGATTACGTGTTTCATTTAATATTAGATACCTATTATTTTAATTATAATTTTCTACTTAATTTTACCCCAATCATAATAAATATAGGTATAAGTCAGTAATAAAACGTTATATTTCCGTACTTATGTACTTAATAAATGTTTTAAATAAGTATGTAACATTTTCAGTTTTGATGATGAAGTTATTCAAGAACGACGGCAGATGGTCCTAAACTTCTTGGAATTTATTTCAGTACATTCACAACTCTTCACTTCGAACTGTTTTGTAAAGTTTTTTGAGGTGAGTGCACAAAATATTAATAAAATTAGCAGCAATCAAAAAACCTGCTACCCCAAAAATTAATTATTCACACTTGTTCATTATTAGTTTACAAAATACTAATTAATATCATGATGAATTCTTAATTAAATAATGGCTTTAAAATATGCATTTCAATAACAAGCAAAAAAGTGTTTACTGTTATCAAAAGGAATTGGAGCTTTAATGCTACTTCTAAACGAATCATACTTTAATGGTCCAATGAATTTAATTATATGATTTATTATTCAATATGTAGCATAAACCACTCACAAGTAAATTTAGCTTTATACAAATAATAATTTTGAAGATTTGTTTATCGTTTCCATTGAAAATTATGGCCATGGGCTCAATTGTTAATTTATTTATTTATTTATTTACAGAAAAAAAAATCCATTTTTATACATTTAAATATACAAAATACTTAAAGCTATTACAAAATGCAGATCATACATGAAAATTCTCTTTAATAATTTTAATTTTATAGTAAATCATGTTAATTTTAGACAAGTCATACACCTTGCACTATGCTTAGTAGTTCCATAAATAGTATTAGAGCGGATCTGAACTTACCATCCGAACCAGAATATTTATCTTTTCATTCACCTGAATCGGACGACGAGCGGACAATGAGTGATACGGATTCGGTATCGACGATGAGCAGCTTGAGTTCCTCTATTCATGTAAGTGAATAGATTAGTTTTTACAGAAGTTACAGTTAAGCATATAATTGTTATCTAAGTATTAACAAATATACATTTCAGATTGATAATAGTTTTGTAAAGAGTTCTCAATCATTGACAGAGATTTCGAGGAAGTTAAGCGAACTATCTGTAAATAGTACACAATTACCAAAGAATAATGAATCAGTAAGTGTTTTAAATTAATCCATCTTATTAATGGATATTAATTGACACATTTTAGGCTTTGCTAAGTGTGTTACTTATTACTTAGTGAAGTCTTCAAACTTTCTATTCAAATTTATGATTATTTGAGCATTATGGATAACTTATTTTTAGGTTACCGAAGTTATGTCGAATAATATTTTATGTGGTCTGATGGACACGTTAAATGAGCCCGCTGAACAAGATTCTGTGAGCATTTCGAATTCTGTGAATTCTGATTCTAAAACTGTTGAAAGTTCATTTCAACACGAAAGCAGATTACAATCTTATAATTACGTGGATGAAGCTGATAAATATATCATAGTTGGCACTCGTTTTGAGGAAAATAAGAAGTATGAAGATGCTTTTGTGTCGTACAAACAAGGAATTTCGATTTTATTGCATCACGTTAAAGGTTGGTTTGCTGTGGCAATGATTTTTTTATGGTGATAATCTGTGTATTTTTGAAGGTGATAGAGATTTGGATAGAAGACATTTGGTTAAGTATAAAATCGAGAAGTATCTATTGAGGGCGGAAAAGATTTATAACATGCATTTATCTTCGGATTTTACTGTTATTCCAGAACTGGTAAGTAAAAATTAATTATGTATTGTTAAATGTAAATGCAGATCTTTCGTTTATTGCCTTGAGTACATAATGTTTTTTTTTTATAGCCTAAAAAGGAAACAATATCACCCCAACCACTTTCTGATCTCTACAAATACAAAGTAATCAGAGTAATCGGTACTGGAATGTTGGTGCTACATTCGGAATCACAGCAATTATATTTTGTTAAGGTAGATTGAAACTAGGGATTGGAAATTTACCAGTAATTCTGTAAATTTGTGAATCAAAACTGGTTTACAGTTAATTTCTCGGTAAATCACTATATCGTTGTTGTAGAAGTAAAAGTCATTACATATATGGAAAATTAATTTAGGCGTAGAGCGAAGCATAGTGTCTAAATCCAAATTTTCAGGCTTTCATAAACTAGAAATTTTACCTTATGTGCCACCTGTGTTAAACCCTGACTTATTGTGAAGTTCAAAAACATTCATTAAATCAAATATTAAGTCTGTTATTAACAATTTTTAGTGTTAATAATAATTAATTAGATTTTGAATTTTTTATAAAAACTAGTAGATGTGAGTTATATACCATTTGAATACATATTTAATTGGCCCAACGAAACAATAATAATTTAATTTACCGAAATTCTGGTAAAAACTCAGCAAATTTTAGCATTAATTTAAGAGATTATTTGAAACAAAACAAGAAAAGACATTTCGCTAATCTGTGTTATTTTAGGTAATTCACAAGACTACAATCTGTAACACAGAGGACCTAATCATCCCCACCAATGTGCCTTTTATGATTGAGATGCATAACTTTTACAACTGTGACAATGCCGTATTTTTAGTATTAGAATATTGCAGGTAGGTAATATTTAAAATAATTTCACTAGTTGCCTACTTTACTTTATTTTCCCTGAAATTCATAAAGTATTAATACGATTCACAGTGGACTGAAATATTGGGACTATGTAAAACAAAAGAAGGCGAAAACGCCTGATAGAGCTTTCAAACAATACCAAGTCAAAAACTCTCCCGAGTCCGATAACGAATCAGAGTGCAGTTTTTCCGAACTCGTGAACGAATACAGCACAAGTTCTTCTTACGTTCCGCCAACGATGTTAACAGAAACACGATCTAGTCAAGAGGAGCTAAAAACTAAAGATTCTGTCGTCGCCGAGGATGATAACATGAACAATTTGGATTTTGACGATATTTTAGTAAAATCCCAAGAGTTGATTGTCTCAGTGAATGAAGCGTTAAAGAAAAATGCCGAATTAAAGAAAGCTCGGCAGGAAATCGAGGATGATTTTGAGGTGATTGATATGCCCACCAGCCAGAGGAGGTTTAGCGAAGGATCTTGCACTGATGATTGTGATGTTGAGGAGTTCAACGATTTGCCGATAGGGAGGGTTGTTAAGTGGGCGGCACAGTTGGTCGTGGCGTTGGAGAGATTGCACCAAGATGGAATGATTTGTTGGTGAGTTATTCATTTCGTCATTAATAAAAATATTTCAGAAAATTTTTAACAAGTATGATATTTTAATTAAGTTGTACAATTTAACACTTCAATTGACATGCTTATTTCTAGTGATTTAAACTCGAACAATATTTTAATAGACGGAAAAGATGATCTAGTTTTGACTTACATGTGCAAAATAAATGAGCGTAGGGTGTTCCATTATAAAATAAACGTCACTCTAGCGCCGGAAGTTTACCGTTACGAAGACGCTACACCGGCCGCCGATTGGTTTTCCTTCGGTACAATTCTGTACGAAATGCTCATCGGTGTGGTAAGTTAATAAATTAACACTTTGGTATAAAATAAATTTTTTGACTTAATAAAATATTTAGCCAATTAATGAAACACATCCAGAGGGAATTTTAAGCTACACGACTTTAAAGATTCCGAAATTCGTCTCCGGAGAGGGAAGATCACTTTTAAAACAGGTAAAAAAAATATAGGTACTTTATTTTTATTTTATATTATTTTATTTTCAAATCACCGGAAGCCATTTACAAAAATACATAAAATAATAAATCTTTTATTTTGTTAAAATAACATTGGTTTAAAAATAATGGTCATTAATTACTTACAAAATTAATAGATAGTACTTATAAACTGATAATATAAAAATGTTACATCGTCATCAATTACAATATTTTTTTTCTCTGTTTCATATTTAGTTATTATGTTATGATCCTGAAAAAAGACTTGGCAGCGGTTTAAATGGCACAGAAGCGATAAAGTCTCACCCGTTCTTCAATACTATCCAGTGGGATTCTCTGACAGAATCGACATGATTTTTTTTATTTTAATTTCTTGTCTCGTGTGATATTCAAAAATTAGTATTATTTTGTAAGTTTACCGGCCCTCGTTTTAGGAAGTGCAATTTCGATACAGAAACATTTGATTTTGTTAACGCCCATTCAGATGTTTTTGTTGTCGATTTAGTTTAATCGGTTTATTTTCAGTAAAACCGTTGACATTCCGTTTTCGCCCAGTTTCGTAAAAGAGTGTATCTGCTGTGTATTGTTTTATTATATTTTGTCATATTTAAAAGAATAAATGTGTTTACTCTGTTTTATAATTCGTTTTTATTATACATCCTATGTTTATGTAAAGTAACGCTTTACAAATTTATTTAGTGATTTTAAAAATAAGGAATTATTATTTAAAGTTAATAAATACCGTACGATCGTTTAAACTATAAGTTAGAGTAGGCGGCATTTTTTTGTGCAGTTGCCCAGAATACTAATTGAATGATGGAATAAATTTGAGGTTATGCTAAATTAATAATAGATGTTATGTGGAACAAATTTCCTACTTGAGTAATGACTTTTAATTCAATGAATTATTGAATATAATAATACTAATGACAGATAATAAAATCATTTGACAAAAAAATTGTTTACAATTATTATTCTTGAGTCACTTATTAAAATGAAATAAATTTTTTAAACGTGATGCAATACATGTGAATATTATTAACATATAAAATTGTTAAAACAACATTGATATGATTACAATTTGATTATTATAATGATTAAACATTTCCCCCACAGATGGCACTACATTTTCTTTTTAATTTATATAAAATGAATAACCAACTGAGGCTAGTTGCCAAGGGCATTAAATCAGAAGAAATAATTAATATCCATTTAATTGGGGGTCTATTAAACTCAATGTTTCACCGATTAAATGCAAGGAGCCAGTCACAAGAAGATCGTATTTTTCATTGTCAGGAAAAGATTTCAGCGCATCGGATATGGTCGACTTCACAATTACCTCCTGATTTTTCTTCCTTTGTTCTTCTTTATTAATTTCTAACCAAATATTTTTATGGTGGCTGCATTTCTCCAAAAATTCAGTCTCCGAATGTTTCAAGTATGTATTATCTAGAAACATTTCTGCATTATTTTAAATGGGGTTTGACCACTTGTTTATATGCAAATTTAAATATGAGATTATAATATACACTAGCGATCAGATCATTTGAATGAAAATAATGAATTTTCATACTACCGCACCCGAAAACAGAGATTTCGTTGCTATACCTGTGCATTGAAAGGTGTCAATTGTATATTTGTATTCTGACAAGTAATGTCACGCTTGAAAATTGAATTTTCTAAACTAGTTTTGAAAGTAAAATCCTTAAACGTCAGTGTCAAAATTATTAAAATAAAATGAGTAGTGAACAATCAACGCCACCGCTGTTTGGTCGTAGATAAAGCAGTGTTAAACACGTTTTGAAAGCTGTATTGCATGTTTATACCTTGCATTTACTCGCCCTGCGGGCTCGTAAATGCAATTTGGTATTTGCATGCAATATGAAGCTTTCGAAACTTGTTAAACAATCTACTATTATTCAATTATGCAAAAATCAAACTTGTCAAAATCTAGAGATTACAATTTGTTCTATATGTCTGTATAAAAATGTATTTACCTGCTGATTTTTCTGTAATTGCCACATTAGGAACAAAACAAACTAAATCAAAGTTGCATTCCTTTAATATTCGGAGATGATTTTCTGAATTTCTCTTGCCCGTATTGTTAAACATGAGGCCCTTTTTATTTTCAGAATGTTTTGTTACATCTCTAAACCAATTGGCACAATGTTGTATGCTCTCATCAGTGTGAGCTCCATCGAGATAAAAATCCATTTTATGTGTACAGAATATTTGAAATCTTCCTAGCCAACAACAATTTAAAAGGCCATTGCGAGTTTTTTCCAAATTTTCCTTTTTTCCTTTAAAATATATTTTGCCTTCTAATTGTGTGCTAAGAATTTATGTATGTATGTAATCATTATATTTACTTACCATTCATTGTCAGCCAAGTTTGAGCTATCTTTATAGAAAGAGACACATTCAAGCCGTTTACATTTAAAGGTGGTCGAATACAGTCCAAAACAAAATTATTATCAGTCATTTCAACAATTTCCAAGTCACACTGAAAATATCGTACATTCACTGTCAATAATTTCTGATAAAAAGTTTACCTTTTTTTCTACACTTCTTTCTTTTAATACTTTCATCGCCTCAATAGGCTGTGGTGCAGTGAATACTTTAGTTTCCTTTTTCATTATACCTGATTTATGCCAAGCAATGCTTTCTAGAGTATTTCCTAGTACAGACGTGTGATCAAATCCTAATGATGTTATAGCAGCAATAGGTACGACCCTAAAAAATATACAAGATTTTGGAAAGAGTAACCCAAATTTAAGTTGTCACTGCAATGGAAGATAACATTTAAAATAATTCTCTTTAGGTCTAAATATGCCTGTACTAAACAGAATTTCAAAGTCTAAAACAACTGAAAAAATCTTTGGTGTACTGAAACCGTTAACATTATTAAAAGAAAGTGGCAAGTGCATAGGAGAATGCCAAGGTATTTGGTGGAGGGGGGATGGAGTAGGGAGGAAAGGGTGGTGCTGGCAAGGGCGAGGTGTGGGTCAGGGGAGAGAGAAAGGAAGGTGTGGATGGGGGAAGAATATGGGAAGTTTGTAATGTGTGAGCGGGGGAGGGATACGTGGAGTCATTTGGCGGAGGAGTGCGAGGGGGTGAAGGAGGAATGGGTGGGAATAAGAGGGAATAGAAGAGTGATGGAATGGATGAGAGAAGATGGGGCTGGGGTAAGGACGCTGGAGAAGTTGAGGGAAAGCAGGAGGAAGAGAGAGGGCATCGATTAGTGTAGATCAGGGATGAGCAACCCGCGGGCCGCTTGCGGCCCACCGAACAAATTTGTGCGGCCCGCCAAGCATTTGCAAAATTTTTACAAAATATTATTATTATTTTATTGATATCCGGTCACTTGATTATTGTTAAGTTAAATAAATATCATAATAATCGATACAACAATTAAATGACTTTTTGAGACGGCCCACCCACTTGCCGACAACTTGTTCAAACATGCAATTCGAATGCGTAGACACGTACGTAGCGTCTCCGTATGAGCGAGGAAGAAGCCATTGAGGTGGGGAGACGCGCTGCGCTGTTCTATTTTTGCCTTCCCCTCTTCCTTTGCTTCTCATAATCAGTTCAATTGGCAAGTAGTAAACTAGCAATTTTAAGAACTCTTTTATTTATCGTGTGAGTGCAGTTTTATTATTAACAAATAGGTAATTATTTTTTTTATCATAATACATTTTTTCAACAAATTATCTCAACTTTTAAATTTCTTATCCATAGCATGTCTGCAAAGCAAACAAAAAAACGGAAAGTTGCAGATGAGCATAGGCATTTTCAGAAAAGGTGGAAATTTGATTATTTTTTTACATCTGTCAAAGACAAAGCTGTTTGTTTAATATGCAGAGAGTCTGTATCAACAATAAAAGAATATAATATTAAAAGACATTACGAAACAAAACACGAACCACAATATAAAGATTTACAAGGACAAATGCGGAGAGATAAATTTAATGAAATGCACAAAAACTTACTAAAGCAACAGACAATTTTTAAAAATTTTACTACTTCTTCGGACACGGCAGTAAAGGCTAGTTTCGTTGTAAGTCAAATACTGGCAAAAAAATGAAACCTTTTGCGGATGTGGAGTTGATAAAGGAATGTCTAACTGCAGTTGCCGAAATAGCGTTTCCTGAAAAGACAAATATTATTTCAAATATTAGTTTGTCGAGATTTACAGTTGCCAGAAGAATTGAAGACTTGTCCGAAAACATAACAACAACATTATGCGAACGCATTGAAAAATTTGAGTATTGTTCTGTAGCCCTTGATGAGAGTTGTGACATTAGCGATACGGCACAACCAGCTATATTTATACGAGGAATTGACTCCCAATTTAATATTACCGAAGAATTGTGTTCACTGATTCCAATGAAAGGGACCACGACTGGTGAAGATCTTTACGGTGAACTAAAGTCAGTATTGGAAAATTTTTCAATTCCATTGCAAAAGATTATTGGCATATCAACAGATGGAGCACGAGCAATGTCCAGCATGGAGGTAGGAGTCTCAGGAAGGCTATTTAAAGACATTAAAAATCTGACAGGCCGGGAAATATTCATTAATCACTGCGTAATTCACCAGGAAAATTTGTGTGCGAAAAGTTTGAGTTTGCCAAATGCCATGGCAACTATAATAAAATTGGTTAATTTTATAAAGTCGCGGGCATTAAATCACCGTGAATTTAAAGAATTTCTGAAGGATTTAGAAACTGAATATGGTGACGTGATTTTCAATACCGAAATACGGTGGCTTAGTAGAAGTGCAATGCTAAAAAGAGTATACAACTTAAAAAGTGAAATACAATTGTTTGTGGATATGAAGGGATATCCCTTTCCTCAATTCGATGATAACGATTGGATGTGCGATTTTGGGTTTCTTATCGATATAACTCAGCATCTCAATGATCTTAATGTGGAACTTCAAGGCAAAGGACAATTTATCCACAATTTGTATGATAAAATTAAAGGCTTTGAAAGCAAATTGAAATTGTGGAGAAAACATCTTTTGGAAAATAATATGTCCCATTTCCAATATTTAGGGAAAGAAAAGACGCCTATTTGTCAAAAATATGTTGAATATATAGATATCTTAATAAGCCAATTCCAAGCACGATTCAAAATGTTTAAAGTCGAGGGGACAGTGGTTTCCATAAAAATATTTTCAACGCCATTCAACATAGACGTGGATACAGTTCCAGAACAACTGCAAATGGAATGAATAGACATGCAGAACAATACAGATTTAAAAAATAAATTTCTATCAGTGACCATCGACAATTTTTATAAATTTTATGTGAGCCCTATAAAATTTCCACTTTTGACGGAAAATGCAAAGCAACTTATGCCTCTGTTTGGAAGTACATATGTTTGCGAACAACTGTTTTCAACAATGAAGATAATTAAGAACGACTACCGATCAAGACTGAGCGATGCCCGATTGGAGAGCTGCGTTCGTGTAGCCATGTCGGAAATACCGGCTAATGTTGACCAACTTGTAGCGAAGAAACAGTGCCAAATTTCGCATTAAAATTCATATTAATTCCAATGTTTTTTTTGATTTTTTGTTTTTTATATATTACATTTTATGGAGTGTTTTGCTTTTCTTCAAGTTTTCTATTATATGTATTATGTGTATTTTGTGTTATGTTTATTAAATATATAAGGTTTTATAATTTATTAATATGTTATTTTGTCTGTGGCCAGCCAACAAATTTCAAAATTTCGATTGGCCCATTGATAAAAAAGGTTGCTCACCCCTGGTGTAGATGTAATCTAGTATTATGCCAATAAAAGTTTATTTTTTTTATTAAAAGAAAAAAATTATTTAAAAACAATTAATTATCTTAAACTTACCTTAGGAAATTTGTTGAATCGTATTCTCCTCCGATTCCAACTTCAATAAGTGCAACGTCCACTTTTTCCACTGTGAAAATCTTCAAAGCGATCAGCAATAAAATTTGGAAATATGTCGGCATGTTCTCCGCACCACTTTGTTGTAATTTAGTATAAATATCCCAAAAGAAATGAGTAAATATGTTTTTGTTCACTGAAGAACCGTTAATTTTCACTCGTTCTGTTACACTTATCAAATGTGGGGATGAAAAGAAACCCGTTTTAAAACCGTGATGTCTTAATATGCTTTCAGTGTAAGCACATGTTGATCCCTTACCTTTTGTTCCTGTTACATGGATTATGGAGAGTTTATCCAAAGTTTCAAAACTCATTCCAGATCTAATAAATTATTAGAATAATACGGTAATAATTAACAATAAAAACACTAAAATAAATGTGAGTTTTGTCATTTTATAAAAAAATAAATATTAATAAAGTGTACTGAGAATAACATGGAGTTTCAATCAAACCGTTTGATAGATTTTAGTTTTTCTAATACATTTTTAAATTAGATTTTGTAGGCGAAATTTATTTAAGTTTCAAATATCTCGCCATGAATATTTGGAAACTGTATTGTTTCGAGTTTACGTGAAGTGATTAATCACAAATAGAAAGACTGTTATTCCTTACTTCACTTTTTATTTTTATGTTAGATGTACATTTCGAGACACAAGGTGCTCATTATCAATAACAAACTGTTCTTGTTTGTTATTGATAATGAGCACCTTGTGTCTCGAAATGTACATCTAACATAAAAATAAAAAGTGAAGTAAGGAATAACAGTCTTTCTATTTGTGATGAATATTTGGATTTGACGGTGCGCCTTTTCTCGCGCCGACAAAATCAAATTCTCAGACTTCTAAATTGCAAATTTTACTTCATGTGGAGTGAAGACACTCGTTAGAATCTTAAAATTAAACGCTTGTATATAGGTAAACAACTTGTCAAATAAAGGGTGTCACAACAAGAGCGCCGGATTTAAATTTGCCGCCATTTTGTTAATACGAGTTGTACGGTGATTTTTTTTGACAGTTGTCAAGTACAGACCACGCGATTTAAGAATATGGAGAAGTATTCAAACGAACAACGTTTAATTATTGTAAAAACACATTACAAAAATGGTGAAAGGTTTGCGAAAACAATTCGCATATTACGTCAAGTTTCCGGTCGCCATTATGCGCTAAATGAATAGACAGTGAGGCGTTTAATTACAAAATTTGAGACCAAATTTACGCTGATGGATCAGAAGACCATTGTTCGTCGTCGTTTGTCGGTCACTCGAAAATATAGACACAGTAAGGGAATCTGTGGCCGAGAATCCAGGAACTTCCATTCGGCATCGTGGTCAAGAATTAAACATTTCCAAAACCACTATGCAACGAATTTTGGTAAAAGATCTGCATTTGCACGCGTACAAGATTCGATTGGTGCAAGAAATCAAGCCGAGGGACCACGAGCAGCGCCGTGGATTTGCTGATTGGGTGTTGGAACATCATCAAATTAATCCGGATTTTTCGAAGAAAATCATTTTTTCAGATGAGGCACATTTTCAACTCGACGGATACGTAAATAAACAAAACTATGTGAAGCAAAAGGTGTATGCAAATAAGCCTGAAACAGTTCAACATCTTAAAGAGGAAATCCGGCGCGTTATTGGTGAAATACAGCCACATTTATGCGAAAACGTTATTCGTGGTGGCCATTTGCCTGATGTTGTATTTCATGTTAAGTCGGAACTATTTTTCTTTATGTTGAAACAAAAATGCTTAATTCAAAAAATAAATATGTTTTTCTTTATAATTAAATCCGGCGGTCTTGTTGGGACACCCTTTATATACACAAGAAAATTCTCTGTATAGTACACACCCACTGAGCAAACACATTCAAGTAATGTTTCATCAACCTTAATACAACTTTTAATGTCCCTACAATGTTGATATAACGTTGTTTGTTTTTTGCTCAGTGGGCAAATAGTGATAATAATATTCATTACCTTAAGAAACATTCTATCATTAACTGAACTTTGTTAATACGTTCGATTTTATTAATTGGAAACTGCAGTTTATTGAGTGTATTTATTGTATCCTATAAAAATAGTATATTATAGATTATATATGATATTTACAATATATCATTTGTTACCTCGTAACTGTACACAGATTTATTTATTGCTCCTTGCATTGTTTTAAGAGTTTTAATGGTATTGAACGTATGAAAAGGATATAACCTCAATGTTATTTCAATTGAAATCAGCTGTTGGCTAAATTATTTCGTGCAAGTCGAGAAAAGCAAACAGATCAAGGATATATACACTCTATAATTATATCGTCGTTGTAAACATAACTCCCATATTTGAGTAATGAAATATTCATGTGGATACCATCTTTTTTCGTAAAGATATTGAAAATAAACAGTATGGAGCATATACAGAGAGTTTTATGTAACACCGAACATTTTCTTAACGAGAATTTTTTAAGTATACATAAGCATACGTTGTGCATGCTCCGACGCTCGGTTTATTAAAAGATTTAAAGCTTTAAACGAGTATTTTCCACTCCCAGGCTAAGTATGAAGTAAAATTTCGAGTTTAGAAAAGCCTGAAAATTTGGTTTGGTCGCGTAGCGCGAAGCGCGGAGCGGCCAAACCAAATTTTCAGGCTTTTCTAAACTCGAAATTTTACTTCATGCGCCACCGGTACCAAACACTGATGCAATGTAAAGTTTAGCGGTGTGTTTAAAACTTCGTAGTATGTTAGTGTTTTGTACCGGTGGCGCATGAAGTAAAATTTCGAGTTTAGAAAAGCCTGAAAATTTGGTTTGGCCGCTCCGCGCTTCGCGACCAAACCAAATTTCCAGGCTTTTCTAAACTCGAAATTTTACTTCATGCTTAGTCTGGGAGTGGAACACACTCATTTCAAGCTTCAAATTGAACTCTGGTAAAAAATAATGAGTATCTAAAGATTTACGGCGTACACGCTGTAATTGAGACATGTATACTTAAAAGAAAAACTTCCTGTATGTACAAATTGAGGCATTAATTGCGATTGATTGGCTACAATTTTTAATGGTCATACAGGCAACTCAATTTACACACAGATTAAAAATTAAAGTTGTGTTTATCGAAAACGTCGTAACTTGATTATTTTATTCACATTCGCGAAAACATCGGACTCCATTTGTTTTGCTCATTTCATTTCATAATCATGTTAATTCCAAATGACTTAAGTTCGTAACCATTCATTCGATGTTCTTTTGTATATAATTTTTACTTTCCCCCGTATGTAATACAAAGGGAAAGTATTGTTTTCGTGAAAATTTTCAAATCAAAAATTTTAGCGGAAATATCCGTTTTGAGGTCCCCTGAGTCGAATAAGACCATTTTTGAAAAATGTCTGTCTGTCTGTGTGCGCTGTACAGCAAAAACCGCTAAAGATATCGAGATGAAACTTGAAACTTAAGCTTTTTGTTACAATCGGAAGAACTGAAAAACTTTTGGTGAAAATCGGAATACCGGAAGTGGTACTTTACTCTTAGCGTTTTTCAGTTTTTTCAGATTTTTTCAATAAATGTTCATCAAACAAAAAATTCTTTCAAATAAAAGTTGTAGATAATAACAAAATGAAGATGTATTGTTCACTTACTTTTTGTCATAGCACTCTTAGTTTTTGAGATATTTAATAAATAGTGTTTTTTATCTAGTCATTGATTTGTGTCAGTGTGTGTGTTGATACAATTGGAAAATGTTTCAAATAAAAGTTGTAGGTAATAATATATTAAAGATTTTTTGTATCTTTACTTTTTGTCATAGCACTCTTAGTTTTTGAGATATTCAATAAATAGTGTTTTTTATCTAGTCATTGGTTTGTGTCAGTATGTGTTGATCCAACTGAAAAATGTTTCAAATAAAAGTTGTTGTTATCAAAAAGTTGAAGACATTTTGAAAATAATAATGCTACAAATATTTTAAAAGTGATTTAATACGCAATTTACGGGGGAAAGTACTATGATGGACACATCACCATTTTTTTTCTTGTAAATATGTAAATTAGTCCAACATTGAATTCCCCCGAACGTGACCAACAATGACGACTTGCAAACCACCCCATCATTAACCGCGCTACCAGCACCGGCCGATGTTTACAACCCCGAGGAAGGTCATAAAATTCCGCACCTCCGAGGACCAGCGCCATAAAACCCACGGCGCGCTGTAGATGTTTACGATCATGAAAACAAAGCCTTTGGGAATTTCTCAAAATTTCGGAAAAACAGCGAGAACAAAGGTTTATGGTCGTAACATCTGCAGCACAAACTTCGACACGCCGGAGCAGTCGAAAACCAGAGGCCCAAAACTTTTTGGCCTGAGGTAAATATGAAAACTCCACCCTCTGCTTCTTCCACCACGTTCTCGACCAATCACCGTCACCCCCAAGATAGATGGTGGGGGTGAAGACAGCAGTGGTTGGGAAGATAAGAGACAGCGGAAGACAGAGGAAAGGGAGTACAGTTTGAAAACTTGATTCGGTCATCACAAGTCAGTCGAACTCCAGACACCAAGTTCAAAAACGCATTCAGGATACATGAAGTGAAGTTCGAAGTTTTATCAAGTGAACCGACAACTTATAGGTACGCAACGACTTACAAATGATGAAAACTCATTTGTAAGTCGTTGCGTACCTATAAGTTGTCGGTGTCATTATTCATTGAATCGTCACATCACGTTCGTTCAATTTCATTCATTTGTTCATTTCATATATTTTTATCATCGTTCATTTTATCATTGTTTGTTTAGCTTAATCATTGTATTTCTGTGTTCATTTGTTTCATTCATTACATTTTTGTTGGTCCTTTTTTTCTTGTTAATAAATTTTAAGTGTTGTTTTTTCAAAACAATAGTCATTTTAAATTCATACAAAATTCAAACAACCTTTTTTTGTATACAATAAAATGAGTGCCTTTTGAGCAAGGATATTTAGGTAAGTCAATTTATTATTATTATTATTTTGTGTGTGACCAATCCTGAGCCACCGGAGTTGTTACGGAGGAACGTCGTTAGTGCATAACTCATGCTCTTTATAAAAATTAGCACAACAGCAAGCGACGTCCCGCACCCCGATAACAGTTGTCAAATTGTATTGGATGCAAATGTTCGGTGTTACATAAATCTCTCTGTATGTATAAATAAAAAATTTAAAAATACCCTATAATGATACGTAAATAAACGTTTTCATTCTCACTTACATCCAGTCATGTATTCAGCTCATGGCTATGGGGGGTACCAACGAGAAAAAACCAGTCTAACAAAAAACAACGTATGAATAATACGCAACTGCTTGCATCTTACGTGAGAGTCGAGGAAACGAGAAACATTACTTGATTTTATGATAAAAACTTATTTTCTTTTGCGATAGAGATTGTGCCTTCTAGCGGCAAATCTGGACATTTAAAAAATATTTCTAGCGATTTTACATGGCCACTTTTACTACGATATACAGAGAGTTTTATGTAACACCGAACATTTTCATAACGAGAATTTTTCTTTAAAGTATCCATATGCATACGTTGCACATTTTCCGATGCTCGGTTTATTAAAAAAATCCAATTTGAAGCTATAAGCGAGTGTTTTCCACTCCCAGGCTAAGCATGAAGTAAAATTTCGAGTTTAGAAAAGCCTGAAAATTTGGTTTGGTCGCGTAGCGCGAAGCGCGGAGCGGCCAAACCAAATTTTCAGGCTTTTCTAAACTCGAAATTTTACTTCATGCGCCACCGGTACCAAACACTGATGCAATGTAAAGTTTAGCGGTGTGTTTAAAACTTCGTAGTATGTTAGTGTTTTGTACCGGTGGCGCATGAAGTAAAATTTCGAGTTTAGAAAAGCCTGAAAATTTGGTTTGGCCGCTCCGCGCTTCGCGCTACGCGACCAAACCAAATTTTCAGGCTTTTCTAAACTCGAAATTTTACTTCATGCTTAGTCTGGGAGTGGAACACACTCATTTCAAGTTTCAAATTGAACTCTGGTAAAAACAATGAGTATCTAAAGATTTACGGCATACAGGCTGTAATTGAGATATGTATACTTAAAAGAAAAACTTCCTGTATGTACAAGTTGAGGCATTAATTGCGATTGATTGGCTACAATTTTTAATGGTCATACAGGCAACTCAATTTACACACAGCTTAAAAATTAAAGTTGTCAAATTGTATTGGATGCAAATGTTCAGTGTTACATAAATCTCTCTGTATGTATAAATAAAAAATTTACAAAGACCCTATAATGATACATAAATTAACGTTTTCATTCTCACTTACATCCAGTCACGTATTCAGCTCATGGCTCTGGGGGGTACCAACAAGAAAAAATCAGTCTAACAAAAAACAACGTATGAATAATACGCAACTGCTTGCATCTTACGTGAGAGTCGAGGAAACGAGAAACGTTACTTGATTTTTTGATAAAAACTTATTTTCTTTTGCGATAGAGATTGTGCCTTCTAGCGGCAAATCTGGACATTTAAAAAATATTTCTAGCGATTTTACATGGCCACTTT
The DNA here is from genome assembly GCA_932526585.2 of Philonthus cognatus. Lineage (NCBI taxonomy): Eukaryota > Metazoa > Arthropoda > Insecta > Coleoptera > Staphylinidae > Philonthus > Philonthus cognatus. The sequence goes on along the minus strand of OW052247.1, from coordinate 45,529,830 downwards.
TACTACAATATACAGAGAGCTTTATGTAACACCGAACATTTTCATAACGAGAATTTTTCTTTAAAGTATCCATATGCATACGTTGCACATTTTCCGATGCTCGGTTTATTAAAAAAATCCAATTTGAAGCTATAAGCGAGTGTTTTCCACTCCCAGGCTAAGCATGAAGTAAAATTTCGAGTTTAGAAAAGCCTGAAAATTTGGTTAGGTCGCGTAGCGCGAAGCGCGGAGCGGCCAAACCAAATTTTCAGGCTTTTCTAAACTCGAAATTTTGCTTCATGCGCCACCGATACAAAACACTGATTCAATGTAAAGTTTAGCGGTGTGCTTTAAACTTTGTGATATGTCAGTGTTTTGTACCAGTGGCGCATGAAGTAAAATTTCGAGTTTAGAAAAGCCTGAAAATTTGGTTTGGCCGCTCCGCGCTTCGCGCTACGCGACCAAACCAAATTTTCAGGCTTTTCTAAACTCGAAATTTTACTTCATGCTTAGCCTGGGAGTGGAAAACACTCGCTTAAAGCTTCAAATTAAATATGCATGTGGATACTTCAAAGAAAAATTCTCGTTATGAAAATGTTCGGTGTTACATAAAACTCCCATATTTTAATCCAACAAGCTATTATACATTGCTTCAGATATGCAACCGATGACCACCCTTAATCAAACATCTGAAATATTCCATATAATAATCATTTTTGTTATACAAAAATTGAGTAATAAAACAAGATATTAACTCGAAGAAACATTTATTTAAATATACATTATTTTAAAAAAATATATATTTAATTTGAAGGAATTTTTAGCAGTTGGCTTACAAATAAGTAACGACAATCTATATAATTTTTAGTGTTTACTACACAATAAACAACATTTTATTTAAGATAAACATTAGAAATGGTAACAACGTGCAAAAGTATAAAACATTATAAATATACATTTATAAAAAAATATATAAGGAATGTTAATAAAAAAAAACAAAATAAATAATAATGTGCAGAGCAATGGTAAGCATGTAATCTCACTTAGCGGCGAATGCGAATCGGAAGTGTTGAAACATTTTAAGTTCAATATGATCTAGTTATCTAGTTGAAGCCTGGAATTGGTTGGTTTAGTGTTTACTCGACATAAGGATTGGAGGTTGTCTACCTAGAGAGCTGTTGAAGGTTCAGGGTCTCCTCAGAAGGGGAATCTTTGAATAAAGTCGTGGATAAGTCCATCGCTACGTAAAGACCGCACAAAACTAGCGGGCCTATTATGGCGCCCTCTAGGCCTAAGCAAAATATTCCACCTGCTATAGCTAAACCTGTTAAGTACGGATGACCGCTGGAAATAATAATGATAAAAAATTACATATGTACATACATTTTAATGACTTATTTTTTATCAATAATATAAATTATAATGATAAAAATTAGTACAAAACTTAATGTAATGAAAAAATGTCAGAGTTAAGAACTACACATTTATTAAAAATTAATTATGAATATGCCATTAAAATTAAAATACAGGGTTATTCAAAATATAGGAACAGATTTCAAACACTTATTTCTTCCAAACTACAAAAGATAAAAACACAATTCCAACGTTTAAGGAGAGAGAAAAGTTTATTTTATGCATTTAATATGACCACCATGTATTACACGACAAATATCAAGAAGATGGCTTATTTCTTGCCACATACCAATCAGCTGTTTCTAGTTATTGAATTCACAGCTTCAACAATTCGATGTCGCATATTTTCAAGAAAGGTTTTTAAGCTCCTTTTCGTAAACTGTACGAATACGATTGACATTTTCATTCGATGTGCGTAGATTCGATCTGTATGCAGATGCAGCCATCATCTACAAATTTTCAATGCCACTGGTAAAGCTGGTCATGACGAGAAGTAGTTTAAAAAAAAAAAAAAAGACCTTTATTGGCATATCTCCACACTTTACATTACATTTACATTTACATTTGATTATCTCATTACACTCCCGTATCCCTCTTACCCTCCCTTCTCTTTTCCCTCTCCCTCCCCCGCTTTTCCAAAGTCCTTACCCCGCTCCCATCCTCCCTCATCCACTCCACTACCCTTCTATTCCATTTCGCTCCCAGCCACTCCTCTTTCACCCCCTCACATTCCTCCGCCAAGTGTCCCCACGTATCCTTCCCCTGTCCACACAACACACACCTTCCATATTCTTCCCCCATCCATAATTTCCTTCCTCTCTCCTCCGATCCACACCTTGCCCTTGCCACAATCACCCTATCCTCTCTACCCCATCCCTTCTCTATCAAATACTTCGGCACCCTCCCATACACCTGCCACCTCCCATACATATCATTATACTGACTTCTGTCAATACACCCTTGCCTTTCCTGCCCTTCCACCTCCTTCCCTTTCCCCCTCACCCACTCATCCATCTTCACCCCATTTCCTAGCCATTCCATTACCTTCGCCTCCGACAGCCCTACCCTCTCATACATTTTCCTCCTCTCCCCCCTCCATCTACCCTCACCACCACCCACACTCGTCACCCATACATCCTTCATCAATCTCTCCTCATCCAGTTCCCACAATCTCATCTCGTACCTCACCACCCTCACCATTACCTCCCACTCTAGCCTCTCTCTGTTGGTCTCCTGAAGCACTATGTAGCCAGGCGTGGACCTTTCCACCCCCAACATGGGCTTCAGGAACCACATCGGCTCCCTCTCTATCACCTCGTACCCTCTCGTCCCCCACACTTCTACTCCATACATTAGCACCGTTCTTACACACGCATCCCATATCTTACACGCAACCGTCACATTGTTCCCCATCCACTTTCCCCACTTGCCCCACGCCATTCCCCACGCCTTCCTCGCCTTACCCTGCACCTACCTCACATGCTCCTCATACCCTCCCGTTCCTTTAAACGAAAACCCCAAATACTTGAAACTCTTCACCCTCTCAATAACTACCCCCTTCCACTCCAATTCTTTCACCTTCCCCTCCCTCCCTTTATTTCTAAACTTCACCCACTTTGTTTTCACTACATTTACATTCAATCCCCTTTTATCCATAAACCTCTCCACTCTCTTCAACATCTCTTTCATCCCTTCATACTCTCTTGCAACCAACACCACATCATCCGCATACGCCAGCATCCATACCTTCCTTTCACCCATCACCACTCCCCCCGCCTGCCCTTTCCTCATCACCTCTTCCAATTCACTCACATATACATTAAAGAGCATCGGGCTCAGCGGGCACCCCTGCCTCAAACCCTCCCACGTTCTAAAACACCCCGACACCTCCTTCCCCACTTTCGCCACCACCCATGTCTCCTCATACACTATCCTCACCCACTCCACCATCCCCTCACTCACTCCTCTCCTTCTCAAGCACTCTATCAAACTCCCCCTCGGTACCGAGTCATACGCTGCCTTCAGATCCATAAATATCCTTTCTCTTCCGTCACTCTCTCCACCATTCGCGCCATGGTAAAAACCTGCTCCCTCGTCCCCCTCCCCCTTCTAAACCCCCCCTGCGTCTCCGGCAGCATCCCCTTTTCCTCCACCTCCAAGAAGTTGTTTATTAAAATGACAGCAAAAAGCACGGTGAACCTCAATAATGGACTGTAGTTTTATTAACTGCAGCACACAAAATGCTTTTTCTTGTTGTGTCGCCATTTTACAACAGATCATCAACATGACAAGTAACAGCGCCAATGCGGCCGTGGTTGGAACTTCTGCATGGACTGTTCAAATTTTAAACTTTTGTCTGCCCAGGAACGTTGGAATTATGGTTCTACCTTTTGCAGTTTGAAAAAAAATAAATAATTGAAATCTGTTCCTTATTTTTGAATAACCCTGTATAAGTGTACATACAAATCTATTCAAATGATTTTGACACAAAAGAAATATATTTTATTGTAATATTAATAATGCAAGAATATTATATGAGGAGCAACTTAAAAGTAATTTCCACAAATTTTAAAAAATGTACTCACCCTTTCATTTCCGCATAAATTGTAGCATCAACAACAGAAATAGGTAGGAACTGAACGGCTGCAAATAAAATTGCGTGAATACCTTTATCCTGAGCTAACCACAGATCAAAAACAGCCGGTATGCACGCCCAGTATGTCCCCAGAAACGGAGCAGCGCCTAGAATCGCAGCAACCGCTAAAATGTCGATAAAAGACGCCCTTAAAACAACCGAATTCCTTCTTAAAAGATTATTATATACCTGATGGTAAATACACAATTTTAACTCCAAATAAATTGTGTATAAACCAAGTCCATAATCCGTAAAATGCTGCCATCTTGAAAGATGCAGTGAAAACCCCGTTAATCGCGTCCCCTAAAGCCAAACCAAACCTACTTCCATTTGTGGAAAACTGTGTCATCAATTCAACGGGTTTGTAGAGTTTCCCGCTGGAACTCAGAAGGTAGAAAAGCGTGGTGAGGAAGATGATCTGTAATTAGGCGTTTTTTATAATTATTAAAAAAAAACAAAACATGCGTTAAAGCGAACCATGTTTAAGATGAAATTCAGCACGGCGGTTCCACCACCAAGCAACACAGAAACAATGGCGCTGAAGGATCCTAAGACTAGACTAATGTTGCCCTTCACTATCGACCAGACGGAATCAAGAAGGGAGAGCAGGGTGCCAACATTTTGGTTGATGAAGGACATCATGCCATTCAAATTGAACATTTCTATAAATACATACAATAGCAATCACACACTGAATTCAACAAACAAAACTTTTTCAATATTTTTCACATAAAAAGACTTAATTATATCATATGTTCAATAAAAAAACCTCTATAGTGCCATGAGGTAATCTTTTTTTAAATTTAAGTTGGCTACACCCTTTAGGAATTGTCATATTAAACGTCAGAAATAATAATTATAATTTCAGAGTTGCCAACCTACAATTTATTCCATGGCACTCTAGAGGTTTTATTTTATTGAACACACTATATTATTAAAGAAAATAAACAGTCTCAAATTAAGCATTAATCACTTTTATATAAATAAAACAATTTAAACACTTTTAAATATATATTGTGCATTCGCTACAATTGTTTCGCCACACTGTGGCTTCTTCAGGCGAAGAAATGATCATTTCTTCGCCTGAAGAAGCCACAGTGTGGCGAAACAATTGTAGCGAATGCACAATATATATTTAAAAGTGTTTAAATTGTTTTATTTATATAAAAGTGAAGATGAACTTTCAACATTTATCAGCCTTATCAATCTATTTTTTTTAAGCAGTAATGTTTCACTTTTTATATAAGGTTGATAGAATAAAACACTTGGTTTTTGTTTCACAAATTCAATATTTTATTTCCACGACTAGTTTCGGTCAGACGACCATTATCAAAGTGGTTTACAAGGATTACTATGATTTACAACAGAGCGGACCGCGTTTTATACATTGGGGATTAAGGCTAATGGCTTAAGACTAAGTAGGGTGGGAGGTGACCTGATTACAGGAGCGTAATTTGACAAAGGTGTCGATCAGCGGGGTGTTAATTGCATCTAAATTGTCGTTGGTTACATATAGGCCCTTTCTGATCGTATCCTTAATGTAAAAAATTTCCCAGTAATTAAGTTTCCTCGATTTGTTTATGATTTTTAATGTTTTAAATTTCGAGGGAGTGAAAAAATGGCCATTATCAATACAATGCTTAGCGAAGCCTGTTTTTGCCTGGTTATCCAAGATAGATTTTTTGTGTTCTTTTAAACGAGTATTAAAATTTCGTCCAGTTTGGCCGATATAAATGGCTTCGCAACCGTTGCAGTGCAATTGATATACGCCGCTTTTTTCACCCCTTTCTGTTTGATCTTTGTTATTAATTAATATTTTCCCTAAATTGGTTTTATTAACACAAATTGAATTGATGTTTAATTTGTTCAGCGAGTTGATGATTACATTTGATTTATTATTAACAAAATTGATAGAGACATATGATTTTGGATTTACAATTTCCGATCCAGCGTAAATTAACTTCAACAAAGAACTCTTTCGTTTTTTATTTACTATGTGATCGATGATTTCTTCTTTATAGCCATTGTTCGTGGCTATGGTTTTTATTGTTCTAAGTTCTTTGTTGAAGTCAATTTCTGATAAGGGTATACTAAACAATCCGTTGACTAAACTATTGAAGGCGCTCATTTTAATTTGTATAGATTGGTTGGAATTAGATGGTATTATTGCATCACTGTAGGTTGTTTTGCGAAAGATATTATATGCAATTTTACCGTCTTGACGTGTCAGAGTTAAATCCAGAAAATTCAGTTTGTTGTCTTGTTCTTTTTCAAGTGTGAATTGAATTGATGGAAATTTAAAACATTAAAAATCATAAACAAATCCAGGAAACTTAATTACTGGGAAATTTTTTACATTAAGGATGCGATCAGAAAGGGCCTATATGTAACCAACGACAATTTAGACGCAATTAACACCCCGCTGATCGATACCTTTGTCAAATTCCGCTCCAGTAATCAGGTCGCCTCCCACCCTACTTAGTCTTAAGCCATTAGCCTTAATCCCCAATGTATAAAACGCGGTCCGCTCTGTTGTAAATCATAGTAATCCTTGTAAACCACTTTGATAATGGTCGTCTGACCGAAACTAGTCGTGGAAATAAAATATTGAATTTGTGACACAAAAACCAAGTGTTTTATTCTATCAACCTTATATAAAAAGTGTAAAGATGTTTCACCAAGTGTTAGATGAGTCAACAATCAAAAGTTTATTAATGTTTCATTTCTCTAATTAAATTTGAAAATATTATACATCTTTTTTTTTCTTGAACATTGGTTATCATGTTAGCTATTATTATTTTGTTACTGGCCATATATTATATGTATAGCGGGGTGAATAAGTAAAACTCTTTGCAAAATCTGCGATTCAACGACTAAAATACAATTAATTTACTTACCAGGAGATTTCTGAAGATCATCTATAAAATTATTCCAAGAAGTTTGAACAGCATCGGAAGTAACTTGTGGACCTCCCGCTTGATCCGACGCCATCCAAGTCTGATAAATTCGGTCCCACAATTCCAGAACTTGCTTCTCCAGTTTCTCAGACTTGGACGGATCGACGTCAGTCATCATACTTTTAACACCCTTCGAAATCCCTTCCCGCCCGTAAAGGTAAGCGTTATCCAAAATGGAATCGAGCGTACTGTCAAAACTAGGCGGAAGCAATTGTCGAAGTTCCGGATTATTTACAACCGTTTGATTGATAATATTGCTCGTTATTTGTACTAACATTATCGCTTCAGCATAAACCTACACAATAAATGAATGTGAAAAAAAAAACATTTTTATCAACCCCATTTATAACTATTTTTAATTTATTGGAACATAGATTTCTTATTATTTTGAAATATTGAAAAAACCAGGGTTGTTATGTTTAAAACACTTTGTTTTAAAACAGTCTTTTAAACATGTTTAAAAACAGCCGTCGTGTTTTAAACGGTTTTGTTTTGAATCTTAAATTTGTTTAAAACATGTTTTAAACGTAAAATTTGTTTAAAACGTTTTTTTATTATTTTAAATTTGCTAAATTATATTGTATGCTACTTCATTAAGATTTTTTCCTTACATTTTTAAATTTTAGCTAAATTATTTCAGATATACATATGCATACACTGTAAATTTTACGACATTCGTTGTTTTTTAAAAAGATTATAATTTGAATTTTTAGACGAGGGTTTTCCACTCCCAGACTAAGCATGAAGTAAAATTTCGAGTTTAGAAAAGCCTGAAAATTTGGATTGGCCGCGTAGCGAAGCGGAGCGGCCAATCCAAATTAGGCTTTTCTAAACTCGAAATTTTACTTCATGTGCCACACGTATAAAACACTGAAATAACACAAAGTTTAAAATATACAGCTTTAGGAAGCCAATATGTAGATGTAAATAAAACGTGAGTCAAATTCTGTGCTGAAAAAATTGTTTAAAACAGTGATTATAGGCAACCCAATAACTCTAACGTATATTAGGTTGCCTATAATCGTTGTTGTAGGTGTGTGTTTTTTGAACTTCACTGTAAATCAGTGTTTTTAAGCGTGGCGCATGAAGTAAAATTTCGAGTTTAGAAAAGCCTAATTTGGATTGGCCGCTCCGCTTCGCTACGCGGCCAATCCAAATTTTTAGGCTTTTCTAAACTCGAAATTTTACTTCATGCTTAGTCTGGGAGTGGAAATCACTCGTGAAAAGCCTCAAATTAACCGCTTTTCTAAACGCGAAATTTTACTTCATGCGTCACACGTATAAAACACTGAAATATCAGAAAGTTTAAAATATACGGCTCTAGCAATCCAATATGTAGATGTGAATAAAACGTGAGTCAAATTCTGCGCTGAAAAAATTGTTTAAAACACTGATTATAGGCAACCCAATAACTCTAACGTATATTAGGTTGCCTATAATCGTTGTTGTAGATGTGTGTTTTTTGAACTTCACTGTAAATCAGTGTTTTTAAGCGTGGCGCATGAAATAAAATTTCGAGTTTAGAAAAGCCTAATTTGGATTGGCCGCTCCGCTACGCTACGCGGCCAATCCAAATTTTTAGGCTTTTCTAAACTTGAAATTTTACTTCATGCTTAGTCTGGGAGTGGAAAACACTCGTGAAAAGCCTCAAATTAACCGCTTTTCTAAACGCGAAATTTTACTTCATGCGTCACACGTATAAAACACTGAAATATCACAAAGTTTAAAATATACGGCTTTAGCAATCCAATATGTACATGTGAATAAAACTTGAGTCAAATTCTGTGCTGAATAAATTGTTTAAAACAGTGATTATAGGTGACCCAATAACTCTAACGTATATTAGGTTGCCTATAATCGTTGTTGTAGGTGTGTGTTTGTAGAACTGCACTGTAAATTAGTGTTTTTAAGCGTGGCGCATGAAGTAAAATTTCGAGTTTAGAAAAGCCTAATTTGGATTGGCCGCTCCGCTTCGCTACGCGGCCAATCCAAATTTTTAGGCTTTTCTAAACTCGAAATTTTACTTCATGCTTAGTCTGGGAGTGGAAAACACTCTTGAAATCCTCGAGTTAACCCCTTTTAAACAACGAATTCCCGAAAATTTAAAAAACGCTGTAATTATCAGGATATGTATACTTAAAAAAAAAATGCCCTGAATGTTCGGTATTAAACATGTTTTTAATTGTTTATGTTTTAAAAGCTGTTTCAATGAAAGAAACTCGTTTTATTAAAAAAAAAACTGTTCGTTTTAATTAAAACGAAAAAGTTTTTTTGAACATCCCTGGAAAAAACAAATGTTTCTTACCTGTACAAATATGAAAATGGAAGAACAAACGACGAAAATAATCAAAGCAGAAATAACCACACAACTTGCTACCGTATCAATACTCTCTTTAATGGTTTTCTTTAACCACTGATTTATCTTATAAACAATCCTGTACAGCCCTCTAATAGGGACAGGCACGATCGCATCATACCTTTCCTGACACCAAGTCACAATCCTCCCCGTGAAAATCAACCAATAATTATTCAACCAACTCCACAAACCCAAATATACCCCGCATCTTTTTATAAAGAAAATCAATATAGGAATTAACAAAATCGGAAAGAACATTATATTCTTCCAAAAAAACATCGCACCACAAGCCCACAATAATGAATAAATGTAAAAATCACTCGGGAAATCTTCATTGCTAGGCTTAAAAGTGCTACTTGATTTACGCCATGTTAACAAACTTCGGTTTTTAAAATGAAGCCCCCCGACAGAGGGTTGAGATAATGATCGGCGAACTTTCGGGGGTGAAACAGTTAATTCGTTTACGGATGGCTGTTTGATTATGTGTACTTTTCCCTTGTCGGTAATTAGAAGACTAGTGTTTCTTTGTACTTTGGGTTTATCATCGAATAAGTCTAAAGACCAGGGGTCTTTCTTTAGGGGTATTTTTTCAATGGTATCATCATCATCAATTTGTTTATCATTGTTATCATCTTGATCTGCAGGGGTGACATTTTCTACTACTTCTGCTTTTTCCCCTTTTAGTGGTTTCTTTTTTATTTCGTCTCTTTCTTTCCCTTGTAATGCATATTTTATGCAATCTATGAATGATGCACCATCTAAATACAAATAAAATTAGTAATTAATTACATACGATTGTTATATAAATTGAAAAATAATTTAATATCACCAGACACAATCAGACAATGTATTCATTTGTGCTTTAAACTCTTTTTAACATAAATAATTGCATGCATTGATTAAATAATATATAAGATAGGAAACGCAATGCGTTAAAAACGTGACCCCAAAAATTGTTCAGCTTTGGCGTCGACACCAAGTAGGCGGTCAACTGAACTACACTATTTAAAATCTTACAGATATCTAGTTTGTGTAGAAGTTGAAGACCTCGAGATATTTATGCGCTCCTGATACTCTCCTCGAGCGGAGCGGTTAGCAAGTAGGTGTGGACGTCCCGGGGAAGTGAGGGGGTTAGATCATTGGTTTTGGCTGATAAGTGTGCGTGAACAAGCAGACGGCCGGCGATTCTTTTAATAGTTTTCAAAATGAATGTAAAACGTAATAATTGCGTTTGTATTAATTGTCATATAAACAGACACAAAAATCCAGAAATATCATTCTTTAAATTTCCAAAAAAAGATGAAAGTAGACAAAAAATATGGATTGAGAATAGCGGTAATATAAACTTATTACAGTTAAAAAACAATAAACTGCATACGAGTGTTATATGCGAAAAACATTTCGCTTCAAAATATATCATGAAAAATGGTGCTAGAAAAAATGTTCGCGAAATTCCTTCAACTTCAGAAGAAAACGTATTTAAATTGAAGTTGCCAATAAGAAAGTGCTATGGAAAATTACCAATAAACGAAAATGAAATTTCTACTGTGGAGATGGTGAGTTTTTAATATTCAGGACCGGCGTGTGCGGGACAAAATAGTCGTAAGAAAAAACAGGGGGGGGGGGGGTTCCCGCTTGTAGTGCCCAAAACATATTTATTAATAGGCTTAATTAATGACAGGGATTCGCGAAAAAAAATCTTAAGGTGTCCGTTTTTAGAGCTGCTCTATGGGTGATCGCAGTGACGGATCCAGAGAGCAATTTACGGGGGGAGGGGTATTGACAATTATCTGTTGTATTGTTTCAAAATATACAGGGTGCCCGTTTTTCGAGCTGCACTATCTCGCTTATTTGAGGAGATAGAGAATCGGTTAAATGGAGGCAAATTTGCGTATTTTAGTGCATACTAATAATTTGCTTTCACATTTCATACATCTTTATTTGTTTCGATGTAATTTGAAAAAAAAAGAAATTTTCGATATTTCAAAATGGATCATATCTGTTATTTGTAATTTTTTCCAAAATTTCTAAAAACATTCTTATAGCCCGATTTATGAACTTACCTCATAAACAAATTAAATCTGCAAACGATTCGTTATTGTTTTTCCAAACACGACTTTTGTTTTTGTTATGGGCGCATATGGAGATATCAGAGCTGGGATGAATCCTCGAAAACATGATTCGAATCACGAATCCGAATCACCTAATATGATTCGAATCACGAATACTCGAATAAAGGATTCGTAAGTAAAAAATATGATTCGAATCCTCATTTTTGAATCACGGATACAAATCCTTTAAAAATAAATTTGAATCTATTATTTGCAACCAGTAATATTTTATTCCATCAGTTTCTATTAACAAACATGTTCATTTACCGACTAAATATCTGATTATATAATGATTTTTATTAATGATGATATATGTGTTATTGAACTTCATTTTGAATCTGTGTTTTATACGCCTGACGCATGAAGTAAAATTTCGAGTTTAGAAAAGCCCCGTGAAAATTTGTCTCGGGTCGCTGCGCGACCCTCGACAAATTTTCTACGCGGGGCTTTTCTAAACTCGAAATTTTACTTCATGCTTAGTCTGGGAGTGGACAACACTCGTTCTTAGAAGTTTCAAATTAAAGGATCACTCTAGATTACTAAGTTTATTACCATTTTACAAAGGCTACAGCTCGAAGGACCAATCATGGTCTTCGGAGACCGAAGGAGTACAGGAATCGAAGTTTATTCACAAGAAAACAACGAATATCTTAAGGTTTACAGCATGGATAGGAAAGAAAACATCCAATTTTGAAAAAATATCGAAGTTGGGTTGATTATCAGTGCGTTTTTAACTTCACTTTAAATCAGTGTTTTATACGCGTGGCGCATGAAGTAAAATTTCGAGTTTAGAAAAGCCCCGTGAAAATTTGTCTTGATAAACTGAAACCCAACACGACTTCGATATTTTTTCAAAATTAGATGTTTTCTTTCCTATCCATGCTGTAAACCTTCAGATATTCGTTGTTTTCTTGTAAAAAAACTTCGATTCCCTGTAGTCCTTCATTCTGCGAAGACCATGGTTGGTCCTTTGAGTTGTAATAAACTTAGTAATCTAGAGTAATTCTTCAATTTGAAACTTCTAAGAACGAGTGTTGTCCACTCCCAGACTAAGCATGAATTAAAATTTCGAGTTTAGAAAAGCCCCGTCATGTTAGAGACAAATTTTCACGGGGCTTTTCTAAACTCGAAATTTTACTTCATGCGCCACGCGTATATAACACTGATTTCAAGTGAAGTTAAAAATATATATATTACCGTTGGATATTTTTCATGGTTAAGTAACCAAATATGCATTCACAAATATTTGAATTATTCGAAAATTTTAATATTTATATTCAAATATGAATAATTTAGTGATTTAAATATTCATATTGGAATATTTAACTATTTGAATTAATCGAATTCGAATCCCAGCATTAATAGCGATGATTCGAATTATTTAGGAGGATTTGAATCCATGTATCAGGATTCGAATTTTAGGATTCGATTCCTTTTATAAGGATTCGATTCCTTTTATAAGGATTCGAATCCTTTTATAAGAATTCGAATCCTTTTATAAGGATTCGAATCATCTACGTTTGGATTCGAATACGAATCCTTTTAAAAAAATGTAACGAATCCGGATCACGAATCCGTTTTCACTAAAGTATTCGAATACCTCTTTTGAATCCTCTAAAAGGATTCGAATCCGGGAATCGAATCCTGAATGATTCGAATCCTGCCCAGCTCTGGGAGATATGCATATCATTGAACAGCATTTTTTACGCTGATTTCAATAATGAGCTACATGTTGACTTTTGCAAAATGTATTGTTTTTATTATATGTAACCATTGAAACAATTGAGCAATGTCCACAAAAACTATTTGTTTGTATAAGAAAATGTAACCAATTATTAGTAGACTTCCGTGCAAATAGCATTTCAACTACTCCATAGCAACTTGATATTTTTTGGTAGACATCACAGTTATCTGACACTTAAAAACATGGAATATCTGTTAATATGATTTCATTGCAAACCTTTGTTTAAATTCAAAATAATTGTAAAGTTTTTTTGCAATTTTCTCGGTAAATACTTTTCTTAAATTATTTAATAAATTACCAAGTCATTCAGCTTAATACGCTTTAAAAATAATGTAATAAGACCGGTACTGTCAAATAATTAGGGGAGCCAATATTAACACATTTCAAATTTGACATGTAAATCCCTATGGTCCGAAATATTTAGAATACAATCCAATTCAAGATATAATAGTAGGAACTAGGACGAAGTCAAGCTATTGGAAAAAAGGGATTAGTTTTTATGATTAGGGGGCTATTTAAAAAATGGAAACAGCCCATCTCTTATTATATTGCGGAACGCCCAGTTCCAGGAAATATTTTAAAAGATTTAGTCCTTTTTAATATTAAAAAGTGTATGTCCATTGGACTTACAGTAAAATCAATTGTATGTGATCAGGGCTCTAACAATAGACGTGTTTATAATTTATTAATTATTTCAAAACAAAATCCTTTTTTTAACTATGAGGAAAATAAAATGTTTGCCCTTTATGAAGCCCCACACCTATTTAAATCTATAAGAAATAATTTAGCTTCAACAGACATATTTGTGGATGATTTGCGTGTGTCGTGAAATGACATAGTACATGTTTATAATATAAATAAATAATTTCAATTATCATCATGTTTAACAAATATTACAAACTGGCACATATATCCAATAACTTTTGACAAAATGTCTGTAAAACTTGCAGTTCAAGTACTAAGTAGGAGGATGTCTACAGCGATCGAAACTGCTGTAAATACAGGTAAGTCTTCAAGCGGAAACAATACAGCAAGCTTTTTAAAAATTATTAACGATCTTTTTGATTCGTTAAATAGCCGCACGCTATATGATCAAAATCCATATAAGAATGGATTATCAGATGAAAATAAAGTCGTGTTAGAGACATTAAGAAACGGATTGGTTTATTTAAATAAAATTAAAGTTTATTCTAAAAGTATGACTGAACGAAAGAATGTTTATTGCTTTGAGGGCTTGGCACATACAATTACAGGAATATTACAATTATTCGACGACATTAAGAAAAGTGGGCATACATTTTTGTTAACTAATCATCTTCAGCAAGACCCACTTGAAAATTTGTGTTCGGTCCTAAGGAATCGAGGTGGCTATAATAGCAACCCCACGGTTAAGGGTTTTCGACAGGCATTACAACAATCAATGCAAATAAGAATGCTGGAGACTATTACCGACAATTCAAATTGCGAGTTAAATGATGATAAACAATTATTTAATTTATCTTAAGAAAATAAAGACAGGTACATTTGATAATATATTAAAGTTAAATTGTTTTTATCGTGGGCCATAGGATTTTACATACTAAAAATGATACCTTGTGTTGTTAATGTATTTTATCATACAATTTTGAAGCAAATTTTTATTGTTAGTAATAAATGCATTATTTTTCTTCACGATGCGCTTAATTAGAATAACTTAAACATGTTTTATTCCATGTAAAAATAAAATAAATACCTGTGCAAAAATAATGAAAGTGCCTTGAATTTCAGATTGATTAGTAAGATGATTAATTAAACGTGTATACTGTTGAAGAACGAGTGGAATTTGTAATGGCAATTATAAGAGGTTTGTCCGTTTTCGAGCAAAGGCATTTCAAACAATTTCTGTGATATTTTTTTGGATTTTTGTTATTGTTCTATTTCTATTATCTGCTAACATATTATTAAATAAATTTTTTTAATGGAATATAACATGTTTATATTATTCTAATTAAGCGCATCATGTAGAAAAATAATTGATTCATTACTAAAAATAAAAATTTGCTTCAAAGTTATATCATAAAATACATTAACACAAGGTATATTTTTTAGCATGTAAAATACTAAGGCCCGCGATAAGCAAAAGAGAATATATAACTAAAAGTGGCCGTTTTCGTATTACTGCAAAGAATACGGCCACTATCAAGGGACATAAAAAATAGGCATAAAAAAGCAGCGCGATGAACAAGCGATCTTTGTGCGCCACGTTACATTCGAAGCAAGTATCAGGAGAGCATAACGAGCACAACTGCACAGTTAGTTCTATAATACGTCGTTCATATGAGTGGTGTGTCTCCAGCTGACTGAGACGTGTAAGGCGTGCAAGGGTGGTTGTATATAGTTTTCATGAGCACGTTATTATCCATACAGTTTCGCTTCTTATACTACTTATTCAATGTTGCATGTTTAAAATTTAAAATAAAAGGTGTGTTCGTTACATGAACTGGTGCAGCACTTTTTACACTTTTTGCACGGAAACCGTTCGTTACATGCACTAAGTGGAACTGAACTGTGTTCGTTTGCCTCAGTTCACTTGCACCGAACCTGCACTTTTAGCCCCTGGTCCAGAGTAGGTGTAACTAGTGCAGGCTAGAAAAAGGAGACGGTGGGAAATATGCAATTTTCAGATGGATGGATTGCACAACCATAGACATGTCCCGTTGTCTATGGTTGTGCAATGCTTGAATTAACGAGCAAACATTCTGAAATCGTCACCCAACAACCCTACATGTTTTCAATTAAATTATGAAACACAGATTTCAATCCAGTTTTCCTAGTTTTATTTGTTTATAAAATACAGTACAAAAAGTTTATTATTAGTGTTTTCTTAAATTGTTTTGTAGTGTATTGCAGACGTTATATTTTCAGTCATATTTTACACTAAAAGCGTTTGTTTGTTTTCAGTTCAGTTCGTGTAGACCAGTGGTGGGGAAACTTTTTTTAAGACGGGCCATTTGTAATAACCAGACAATCGTAGCGGGCCAAAGAATAATGCTTAATCGTAGGTAGGTAGTTTTTATGCGGGTCGTCACATTACGAAGTAAGAACGCGTTCAAACATTCTCACGACGGCACTCTTAAACGGGCCGGATTAAACCTTTCCGCGGGCCGGACTTGGCCCGCGGGCCGTAGTTTCCCCATCACTGGTGTAGACTGACATGAACTGACCTGAACAGGTGACGTCATAAACTTGAACTTAGTTCAACTTAGTGCAGAACAAACGAACAAACCTAAAGAGTAACATGATAATAAAATAAAAGCTCACCCAATGCCGTTTGAATATCTAAAACCTCGCTTACAAATCCTCCCACAAGAACGAGTTGCAGGATTATAAATATGGGAATTTGAAACGATCCAAATTGTTTTGCAAAATAGCAAGTTAACAAAAGCCAAACAGCCATCGAGGCATAATGAAATTTTTTGTTATTTGCCGGTTTCCAACAAAGTACCATTAAAGTCATATACCCGATTAATACCAGAGAAACCTACAAAGTAATGAAGACTACACCCACTGAGCAAAAAACAAACAAATAACGTTATATCAACATTGTAGCAACATTAAACGTTGTTTTAATGTTGATGAAACATTACTTTAATTAGTTTGCTCAGTGGGCATAGTCAGTAAAATACATTAAGTACATGAAGTATAATAATAACGAACTTTATCTATAAATCCAACTATTTTAAAAATTTTGTGTAAAAAATAAATTGGATCATTTTATCACACAAAATATCATGAAAGTGTACTTACAATTGTCACTGAAGAACAATCGATAATCAAATCAATTATCAGGTGTGAGAATGACCACATCTCGACAATTATAGTAATAAGAAACTTTGGCATGTAATAATAAATGAAGTGCAGCAAGCCGACGCCTACAATACTTAACGTAATCATCTTCCAGTAACTCTTAAGCGTGCACCCAATCAACTCTGCCAAATCATCGATAATATTAATCGGGATAAGAAATATCCCGATCACGATTGGGGTTCTCAATTCCTCCAACGACTCAAACCATTGCTTAAACCTCTGCGCTAGGCTGTATTTAAACGGATGCAACACTGAACCGACTAACAATGCCCAGATCAAGGGCTTTATGAATGGTTCGAGAATTAAGTATAGTGCCCATAACGCAGCGCAGCATACAAATAATAAAAACAGTGCCAGTGCGTTGTACAGTGCGTGTTTTACAGGTTTGTCATGTCCTTGAGGTAGGCCTCCTATTATGTTAAAGATGTTGTCAAGGGGGGACCGGTGATCCATTTTTCGGTTATTCACTGAACATATCACAATACTTTTCTGGGACTATGACATAATTGCCAAAGATAGATCTCAAGAATGTGACAAATTCGACCTTATCTGTAAACATGCATGAAATTCGGCACTTTTCGTAAGCTCGGATCGATTTGTACAATCATGAATAATTTATTTTTTAGGCTTTTAATGGTCAAATCACACGAAGTATTTAACTAATTCTATGCAAATTATCAAACCATATTAAAGTTCTTTTGTAATAAAAGTTAGGTTGGTGTTTTTATATTCTTTATTTGTAGATATTTGATAAAATGTTATGTTACTCATTAAATACATTTTAATTGTTGAGTTGGTTACATTTTGGATTCGTTTTCTAATTCTTAAACTTAAAATATCATAATTCAATTAGGTAGATGTGTTACAAAATATAGTTGGCAATGTAACTGAGTTCATAATAGATAAATAAATTTAAGATGTGCTACGAAGTACCGTTGGCAACATTTTTGAGGTGAATAATAGATAAGTTGATTCAAGATACACAACTAACTAACGTTGGTAAAATTTTCGACAAATTCCCATAGATTTGATATAAGTAGATGAAGCATACCAAGCCGTGTAGAGTATGCTAATAAGGTGGCCTACAATCCTATCTCGAAATGTTAACTCAAAATTACAGGAGTCATAGTTACATTTTTTAATACAGGGCTTTCATTAATTCCCGAACCCCACGTGACTAAATTTAAAATTGCCGCGTAAATTATTGTATTTGTACGTTGGAGGCTTTGAAAAAAGTAACCAAACGTTACTAAAGTCAAATTTGACATAAACGTTTATGCGCTGTGCATCGTTAAACCAACCTTTGAGATCTTACAAGATTCGCCTGGAATTTTCAGGTAAGCAAAAATTGTTTAATTATTCTGAAACATTGAGTTTTATTTCTATTTACTTTGCAGTCAATTTGCTAGGATAAGTAAATAATGCGAAAATGGTATTTACAACGAAAAAATTAATAAAAATTAGTTACATTTTTGAAGATGAGCCTATTTTTTAATCATTTTAAATATAATATTTTCAGTCGTCATAAAAATACGCCGGCGAATAAATATTTTTAAATCTAGGGAATTTTTGTGTGAGCCATACCACCTTGTACATTTAGTTGCCTATTATTTTTGGTCACGTGGGGTTCGGGAATTAATGAAAGCCCGGTATTTTGTGTTAAAAATAAGTGTTATTAAAATAGGACTTTGCGTTAGTGTTAAGTGTAATTAAAATAATAGTCTGTGTTACGTGTAATTGAATTTTAAAAATATGTTAAGTTATAATAAAAACATATTTGATATGTATTAGCATTATACAGGGAGTTTTTCTTTAAAGTGTACGTGCTCCAAATTAAGCCTATTTTCTATAAACATTTAGATATTCCCTGTTATTTTTTTAAGTTCAATTTGAAGCTTTAATCAAGTGTTTTCCACTCCCAGACTAAGCATGAAGTAAAATTTCGAGTTTAGAAAAGCCCCGTGAAAATTTGTCGAGGGTCGCGCAGCGACCCGAGACAAATTTTCTGGGCTTTTCTAAACTCGAAATTTTACTTCATGCGCCACGCGTATAAAACACTAAAATATTGTGAAATTATGTATATTTAAACTTCGCTCAAAATCTGTGTTTTATAAGCGTGGCGCATGAAGTAAAATTTCGAGTTTAGAAAAGCCCAGAAAATTTGTCTCGGGTCGCTGCGCGACCCTCGACAAATTTTCACAGGGCTTTTCTAAACTCGAAATTTTACTTCATGCTTAGTCTGGGAGTGGACAACACTCGTTTAAAGCTTCAAATTGAATTCCTATAAAAAAACAACGAATATCAGACAGTTTTCAGCGTATGCATGT
The DNA here is from genome assembly GCA_932526585.2 of Philonthus cognatus. NCBI lineage: Eukaryota > Metazoa > Arthropoda > Insecta > Coleoptera > Staphylinidae > Philonthus > Philonthus cognatus. The sequence continues at coordinate 45,510,462 of OW052247.1, read as the reverse complement.
TTACCTAAATTTGACCATGAAGTAACCACATTTAAATTCAGCGCGCATTTGTGACGTAACGATCTCTACCCCTACTCAAGAATCTTCGATTCTGTCGTTCCTTCTTACCGTATACTAGACCGTCCTTGCTTTAACCTTCTTTAACTTGACGTTTGTCAAAAGTGGTCGAGTTTTACAAGAATTTGGAAGAAAACTAATATGAAAGATCGATGGACCACCTAAAAGTATACCCACACATCGAAAACGGAAAGAATTCAATCTGAAATTTGTTTTTAAAAAATGTGATAAATTTAATAAAGGGTAGAAATACAAACACCCATAGAATTTCCCAATTGTAATTACTGAAATCTGTTGCATTTGTAGTCGGGGAAGGCCTCTTCGTGGGGTTGGAAATTAGACGGACTGCATTTGCTTAAAACTTTAATAATCGCTAACAACAATTTCACATAACGTAACGTAACCTCCTCGTCCTCTAATAATTCTCTATGATTCAACAACCTGAACATAGCTCTCCTAAAATCTCATAAGTTTAGCCAACATGAAATACATTTCCTTTCCGCGGCGTTAGATGGCGCGCGCAAGCGGGTAATTCAAAAATATCGCCTACACATTTTATTACAAATTAATTCATTTTGTTTCAAAATAGTGCACTTTACTTCATCAATGCTATTTATTAATTTTACAATGTTAATGTTTCTGTACAATACAAAAGACTATTTGTTCTATTAACAAAATAATCTTTGAAATGTATTTAAATTGATTTTATTTGTGAAATATAAACTGACACTCGTACCAACATTCTTATCATTCCATTTTTGTAATAATTGCCTATCTTGTCTATGCAGTATCTATTACAAAATGTCAGATATTCTGGGAATGATTTGACGTGGAGGTTTCTGATTGAAAATGCGAATTTGTTGATGCACAACTAAATTAGCGTAATTGGATTTTATAGGTGCGTATCATTTTAATTAAAACACACCCTTAATAATTACACCACTTCACCCGCAAACAGGAAAAACTAGTTCATCAACACATTCCCAATTGGAACCCCAATTTTTCCTCGTAATATTCAATTCAGACTGTATTCTAATTAAAACGAAAATAGTATAAATTATACAGTCAAAATAGTGTTTGTATTGGGCACACGTATTTCATCACATAGCTGTGCGGATAAATGTTTGTAAGTTTAATTTATAAGAGTGTTGTAATATTATTTACAAATCCTGATGTGTAAATAATATCTGTTTACGTTCTTATTTTTATATTATGATTTTGTAAGTGAAATTCAAATGAAACGTCACTTAATAATGGTTAATTACATTATTGCATTATAACTGATCACTATATCGGGAATATCACTAGGAATCGTGAACAAATTGCTGCCTCGTTAAATTCGAAATAACTGCTGATTCGTTATTGCGAAAAATTGCATTTTGTTCATTTACGATCGGTGTTGAATTATTTTATTTGGACGTAAAGCTCAAGGATTTTTTGGACTTAATCAGCATTAAATCATTTGTTGTGTAGACGTAATACTTAAGCATGTTTAAAATGTTGTTTTGTTTGTGTGTGCATTTACAGTGTTAAGTAAATACAGTGTGTCGAAATGGATGAAGATCTGCTGACTTCAGGCAGCACTAAGAAAAAGGGTGTCATTTCACAAGCATGGACGAGGTTATCACAAGTGAGTAGGCTTTGAATTAGTAGTCATTAGATTTCGATAGTGAAATAGGGAATGTAAATAAATATTGGTTTGAGAATGGTTTGAGAATCGCTCACTGACGAGTTGTAACTAGTCACCGTAAAAATAAAAAATTGAATACAAAAAAGGTAAAGTGTTATTTAATTAAATAGTTAAAATGTTTCACTAAGTAACCGCCTCCACCACCAAATATTAAATTAATATTGTTTAATTTGCAGACTTTTAATTTTGTAGTAATTTAGTAGTCATTAGATTTAGATAGTGAAATAGGGAATGTAAATAAATATTGGTTTGAGAATGGTTTGAGAATCGCTCACTAACGAGTTGAAACTAGTCACCGTAAAAATAAAAAAGTGAATACAAAAAAGTTAGAAGTGTTATTTTAATAAATAGTTAAAATGTTTCACAAAATAACCGCCTCCACCACCAAAACTTAAATAAATAATGTTTAATTTGCAGGAACTAATCTACTTTTAATTTTGTTGTTAATCCAGCGTTTGAGATGTGGGGTCTGCCAGACCCCAACACCTGAAAACATGCCTAACTTGGTTAAAATTGATTGTTCTTGTAGATCTATAATAAAATATTTTATTTTTAGAATTATTGTTTGATACTACAGGTAACTATAACATATTGTTATCTTTTAGAAGTCCAAAATCCCAATTGACACATTTGTAAAACAAATTTTTGTAGTAGGATATGTATCTCAGACTCTACACATAACATATAAAATAAATCCACATGTCAGTTGCTGGGTTAATTAACTCTCTTATAAATAAGTTTTTAGGCACGACCAGTAAACTTTTCTACCACGAACTTTTAAACCTAACTTTTGGATTAGAAATTGATATTACCTACAAATTCAAATAATATAAATTCAAACCACTTTTGAGAGAAAGTTGAATTGTATTATTTTAAATTTAAATTAATTATCACATAATTGTAACAATTCTTATTTCTTTTATTTTAAAGTAATATTTATAACGTATACAGGGTGTCTGTATTTCAACAGAATGTATGGGGATCTCGGTTATTTCAAGAGATAGAGAATTGGTTAAATTGGGGCAAAGTTGCACATTTTTAGGCCTAACAATAATCTGAAAACAATTTAGAAATATCTTTTTTTGTTTTCGAGATATCAACAAAAAACGGATTTTTTGAAAAATCGTTTTTACTTTTTAATTCAAAAACTACTGAATCTGGATATTTAGAACTTTGACAATATACAGGCACTTTTTAATGAGGAATCTAGAAGCATAACTAACATTTACCCGGAGACCATAGCCAACTTTTGTTTTTCTTATGGGCGCCATTTTGGATTTTCATATTTTTTGAAAGAATTTTTTTTTCCGAACTCAGCGATGTATCACACTCATAATTTATTTTAGATTTGATATTTAAAATTATGATATTTTCTTTTTTGCAGAGTGCCTTGGAAACAATGACGTCATATCGGTTAATCAACAAAATCTTGACAGCAGTCAATCATTGTTAGCACTCAAAATTAATTAATAATGGTCAGTCTTTTGTAATAATTATCGATTATCACATAAAAGTTGCACAAACTAAATTTATTATTATTATTCTAAAACGATTCACAAAAAAAGTAATTTTTACATTTTTTCGCTACATCTCGGTAAATATTGATTACCATCACATCTAAGCATTATATATTTCTAATTTTACTGTAAATCAGTGGTTTATACGCGTAGCGCATGAAGTAAAATTTCGAGTTTAGAAAAGCCCCGTGAAAATTTGTCTCGGGTCGCTGCGTGACCCTCGACAAATTTTCTACTCGGGGCTTTTCTAAACTCGAAATTTTACTTCATGCTTAGTCTGGGAGTAGACAACACTCGTTCTTAGAAGTTTCAAATTGAAGGATCATTCTAGATTACTAAGTTTATTACCATTTTACAAAGGCTACAGCTTGAAGGACCAATCATGGTCTTCAGAGACCGAAGGATTTTTTTTTTTTTTCTCCACATGAGGTGGTATCGCTTAGCGTCCCTGCACTACGGTCTCCGTGGTCCTTTTGTGCTCCTCTGGTTATTTTACTCCCTGTATATTCCTGTGTCTTCTAAGAAGTCCAGGAGTCTGGGCCAGGGGATGTTCTTGAGTTGTTCTTCAGGAAGCACGGGCTTCCCGAGTTGCTCCGTGCGTTGCCGTTTATAGGCTTCGCATGTGCACAGTAGGTGTTGGGGAGTTTCCTCTTCTTCCAAGCACCCACGGCATAGGGGGCTTTTCTTAAGACCCATCCTATGTTTGTGCTTATTCAGGTCACAGTGCCCAGTAACTAGTCCTGTGATTTTCCTTAGTTTCATTCTGCTCAGTCCTGACAGCGCTAATGCGCTATCAGGTACCAGGCCATCTAGGAAGAGTCTCGTGTGCCTCATTCCCATTTGGTTGTGCCATGCCTTTGTATGCTCCTCTGCTAACTTGCGTCGGATTATTTCCTTTCCGGTTTCATGTGGTATTCCGAAAGCGGGTTCAGGTCCTATAAATTCACCTGTTGCCCCTTGTTTGGCCAGCAAGTCGGCCCCCAAGTGTCCAATAATTCCTTGGTCCTTGGGTATCCATACTAGCTGTGTTTTTGTTATTGTCGCCAGTGCGTCCAGCCTGTTTATGCAGTCTATAACCAGTCCGGACTGAACTATCGGCGAGGCTAGCGCTTTTAGGGCTGCCTGGCTGTCCGACATAATGGTAATTGGTCCTTTGTTGAGTCCCGACTCCATTATGTGGTGGGCACACCAGTCAATGGCGGCCACTTCAGCCTGGAAGATGGAGGCATGTTTCCCCAGAGCAACCGTGAATTGTTTGCTCCGGTTACAGCCTCCATAGATACCAGCCCCGGTTCCTTTTGTGTTTTTGGACCCGTCTGTGTACCAGATGGTTCCTTTACTCGTTCCCGGGTATGTTCCATTTGTCCATTCACTCCGCTGTGGTATGATTATTTTGAATCTGCGGGATGGGTGTACGATTTTAGTGAAATCGGACCTCATTTTTAGGATTTCTTCTTCTTGTAGCACTTTAAATGTTTCCGGTCTAGATGACCCTACATTTAAAGTGTGTCCATTTATGTGCAGTCTGTAGGCTGCCTGTCTGGCTTCCATCATAACATATAGATGTAGTGGTGGAAGCGATAATATGTGTTCCATGGCTGCTGTGGGCGTTGTTCTCATTGCCCCAGTAATCAGCAGACACGCCTGTCGCACTCTTTCGAGTTTTACGGCTGCGCTCTTGGTTTGGGTTTTTTCTCCCCAAGCGAGCGCCGCGTATGTCACTATGGGTCTTATGACCACGGTGTATAACCATTTGGTCATACTGGGTCTCAGTCCCTATGTGCGTCCTACCATTTTCCTGGTCGCAAAAAGTCCTCTCATGGCCCTTTTGCTGATGTTCTCCAGGTAGAAGTTGAAGTTCAATCTGGTATCAAGTATGACCCCTAGATATTTTACTTCATTTTTGATTGGGACTTCCATTTCATACATGCGTAGCGATGTTATGTCATCGGTTTTTCGTCTCCTGGTGAAGGGGACTATCGCCGTTTTGGCCGGGTTTACAGCTAGCCCTTCGTTCTTGCACCATCTTTCCACGGTAGTTAGTGCCCTCTGCATCAGGCTTGATACAGTGGTCCCAAACTTCCCGCTAACTAGAATGGTCAGATCATCTGCGTACCCCAGGGCATGAATGCTCTGGTTTTCAAGTAGCAGCAGAAGGTCGTCCATGACGCACCACAGGAGCGGCGAGAGAACCCCTCCCTGGGGGCACCCGCCAGCGACCACCGCTTCTGCTGTCTTTCCGTATAGAGTGGTTGTTACAGTCCGGCTCCTGAGCATCTTGTTCACCCAGTGTCGGACCTGCGGGTAAATCCCTCTTTTCTCCATTGCTGTTGCTATGGAGTTGAAGGTTGTGTTGTCAAACGCCCCTTCAATGTCCAGAAAGGCCCCCAACGCAATGTCTTTGCATTGTATGGTCCTTTCGCATCTGCTCACTAGCTGGTGGATTGCCAGTTCGCATGACTTTCCCGCTTGGTAGGCATATTGTTGACGGTGTAGTGGTGAGTCCTTTAGGACTCCTTCCCGTATGTGCCTGTCTACTAGTTTTTCTAGTAGTTTTAAAATGAATGATGACAAGCTGATCTGTCTGTAAGATTTGGCCAGGGCATACGAAGCACGCCCTGGTTTGGGTATAAATACCACCCTTACAGTCCGCCAGCTGCTTGGAATGTATGAAAGGGCAAGGCTAGCTCTGAGGATATCACATAGTGGTCCCCTCAGCGCTGCTATCCCCTTTTGTAGCATGACAGGATATATCCCGTCAGGACCTGGTGATTTGAATGGTTTGAACGTGTTAATTCCCCACTCAATGTCACCAGGTTTGATAATTGTTTTCGCTGTGTCCCAGTCCTGTTTTGGAGCCCATGTATTGGGCTCGCTTAGGTCCCCGGATACAGGATTTTCAAGTATTACAGAACCCGGGAAGTGCGTCTGCAGTAATGCTTGCAGGGTCCCTTCTACCGAGTCTGTGTACTCTCCATCTTTGGTCAGCAGTGAGCCGATGTTCCCAGCATGATCTTTGCTGAGCGTCTTAAGTAGACGGGAGCTTGTGGGTTCACTTTCTATGTCCCCACAGAATTTTTGCCAAGAGTCTCTCTTGGCTTTTTTGATGGCATTGTTATATGCCGTGAGGGCCGTTTTGTACTGCGCCCATTCACCGTTTCTCTTGGCTATGTTGAATAGCCTTCTGGTGCATGCCTTTGCCCTATCAAGATCCCTGTTCCACCAGGTGACCCTGGTGGAAGTGGGTTTGGTAGTTCTTGGGCAGCTTGCTTCAAACGCCGTATTGATGGAGTCCGTGATGCTTTGCACCATGAACTCCAGCTCATGCGTTGTTCTCGCTCCTGTTGGACAGTCCCCGATTCGGCTGGCTAGTACCTCATTGTACAGGTCCCAGTCAGTTCTCCTCGGGTTTCTGTTTTGGGTTTCCGTTGGTTTTTCTGATTCGATATCGAATCGTATATATCTATGGTCTGATAATGATGGTTCATCAGACACATGCCATGACCGAAGGATTACAGGGAATCAAAGTTTTTTTACAAGAAAACAACGAATATCTGAAGGTTTATAGCATGGATAGGAAAGAAAACATCCAATTTTGAATAAATATCGAAGTTGGGTTAGTTTTCAGTGCATTTTTAACTTCACTTTGAATCAGTGAATCAGTTTTATACGCGTGGCGCATGAAGTAAAATTTCGAGTTTAGAAAAGCCCCGTGAAAATTTGTCTCGGGTCGCTGCGCGACCCTCGACAAATTTTCTACTCGGAGCTTTTCTAAACTCGAAATTTTACTTCATACTTAGTCTGGGAGTAGACAACACTCGTTCTTAGAAGTTTTAAATTGAAGGATCATTCTAGATTACTAAGTTTATTACCATTTTACAAAGGCTACAGCTTGAAGGACCAATCATGGTCTTCAGAGACCGAAGGATTACAGGGAATCAAAGTTTTTTTACAAGAAAACAACGAATATCTGAAGGTTTATAGCATGGATAGGAAAGAAAACATCCAATTTTGAATAAATATCGAAGTTGGGTTAGTTTTCAGTGCATTTTTAACTTCACTTTAAATCAGTGTTTTATACGCGAGGCGCATGAAGTAAAATTTCGAGTTTAGAAAAGCCCCGTGAAAATTTGTCTCGGGTCGCTGCGCGACCCTCGACAAATTTTCTACGCGGGGCTTTTCTAAACTCGAAATTTTACTTCATGCTTAGTCTGGGAGTGGAAGACACTGTGATGTTTAAAATACAAGACAACTGTTAAATCTGTATTGTCAGATGCCCGTCTTCAGGCGTGATAAGTAAGCAAATTATGGGTCCTAGGACTTCCAAATGAGTGAGTTACTCAACTGTTTCCAAGGCACTCTTTACAAAAACCAAAAGATTAAAATTTTACATATAAAATGTACAATAAACTATAAGTGTGATATATCATTGAATTTAGTACGAAATTTTCTTCCAAAAAATATGAAAATCCAAAATGGCGCCCATAAGAAAAACAAAATTTAGCTATAACCACTGGGTAAATGTTATAGTTATCCTAAAATAAAATATGTTACTAGATTTATCGTTACCCAGTGCCTGAATAATGTCAAAGTTGTAAATGTCTGGATTCAATAGTTTTTGAATAAAAAAATAAAAATGAAATTTCAAAAAATCCGTTTTTTGACAACATCTCAAAAATGAAAGAAGATATTTCAAGTTTGTTTTTAGATTATTATTGGGCCCTACTTTACGCAACTCCGCCCTAATTTAACCGACTTTCTATCTCATTGAATAACCGAGATCCCCATACATTCTGCTGAAATATGGACACCCTGTATAGGAAAAATAGGCTCCAGTTGCACTAATAATGTTGAGCTGGGTTCATCTCTCAACTCGAGTTTAAAATGGCAGTTTCTATTGCTGTCACTTTGCAGTCAGTTCACAAATGAACCTGTTTCGCATGGTCCCATTTAGATTAGTGGTGTTCATTTCTTCTGTACTTAATGATTTTTGGGAATGGGACGTTTCATCGCCGGGCCAGTTCATCGCCTGGCCAGTTCATCGCCGGCTGTTGATAGGTTAGAATAGGTTAGAATAGGTTAGAATAGGTTAGGATAGGTTAGGATACGTCCTACGTGGTCACACCGTCAAAATTTAACACATTGGTCAGACTTACTGTTTTTGTCAAAAATATACATATGTCCACCGTGGATAAACTTTTCTTTCCCTCTTTTGGTCAAAATTTGTTTCTATACTTGCGAATAGTAAACCTTAATCTGAATTGCACTCAATGACATATATCAAAAAATGACAGGATTCTCATTCGATTTTTATTAAGTTTGAGTAACGATTACTTGGTTATAAAACCTAATATTAAATTAGTGGACAATTTCCAGAATTGGATAATATTTGAAATTATATCATTAGATATGATCTTTCTTTCAAAATTTATTTTATAAAAATATTGGCGATGAACAGGCCTGGTGATGAAACGGCCGGCGATGAACTGGCCCGGCGAAGAAACGGCGGCGATGAATCGGTGGCGATGAATCGGCGGCGATGAAACGTCCTAGACCGATGATTTTTATTGTAAGACTACAGATATGATAATATAATTATACTATTATGGATGTTGTGTCTGAAAATTAATGAAGTGTTTCTCTTTTATTTTACGGCATTTGTAGTGTTTTCATAGGAGTTAATTGGTTGTGATCTTATCTGTGTTTGTATAGAGTATTGATTAAAACAATGAATCATGAATAGCTAGCTTAGAACTAATATACTAATTGAGTGTTTTTTTTAGAATCAAGGTTTTTCTCTCTATTCAAATTGGATAATTACATTTGAATTTGATAAGAAGTGTCAAAAATGTTTCTCTTAAAATGAGTGCAAGGCACTTTAGTAATATAATTGTTTGCTGTTTTTTCTAGCATAAATGAGAAGTAATTTCTAAACTCAAAGTGGGTCAACCTGTGTTGGATTTAATACCAGCATTTATTATAAACAATGCATGATTATTATTGACGTACATACCGTATGTTTATTATAATTTTTTATTAGAGATGGCCATAGAAATTTACTTGAGTAGCAATGATGGTTGTTAAAAAAAACGTTTTTTTCATTTTAATTAAGATTAACCGTTTTTTTAACATTTTTTCATTGAAACAGCGTTTAAAACATTAACAATTAAAAAAGTGTTTAAAAAGTGTTTAAAACATGTTTAAAACACGTTTAAAACAAAACATTTTTCTTTTGAGTATACATACCCTGATAATTAAAGTGTTTTTTTTAAATTTGCCAGAATTCGTTGTTTCAAATCAGTTAATTTGAGGCTTTTATACATATGCATACACTGTAAATTTTACGACATTTGTTTGAAAGATTTGAATTTGAATCTTTAAGCGAGGGTTTTCCACTCCCAGACTAAGCATGAAGTAAAATTTCGAGTTTAGAAAAGCCTAAGAATTTGGATTGGCCGCGTAGCGAAGCGGAGCGGCCAATCCAAATTAGGCTTTTCTAAACTCGAAATTTTACTTCATGCGCCACGCTTAAAAACACTGATTTACAGTGAAGTTAAAAAAACACACACATACAACAACGATTATAGGCAACCTAATATACGTTAGAGTTATTGGGCTGCCTATAATCACTGTTTTAAACAATTTGTTCAGCGCAGAATTTGACTCATGTTTTATTCACATCTACATATTAGATTGCTAAAGCCGTATATTTTAAACTTTACGATATTACCGTGTTTTATACGTGTGGCGCATGAAGTAAAATTTCGAGTTTAGAAAAGCCTAATTTGGATTGGCCGCTCCGCTTCGCTACGCGGCCAATCCAAATTTTCAGGCTTTTCTAAACTCGAAATTTTACTTCATGCTTAGTCTGGGAGTGGAAAACCCTCGTTTAAAGATTCAAATTGAAATCTTCCAAAAAAACAACGAATGTCGTAAAATTTACAAGTATATGTATACCTGAAAGAAAAATTCCCTATATCTAAAAATCACATTTATGCACACACAGTTGTGATATTTTATTGTAATAAAATGTTATGATTAATAATGTAATTTAAAAATTTTAATGAAGTAGTATAAAATATAATCTAGCAAATCTAAGATAATAAAAAAAAACGTTTTAAACAAATTTAACGTTTAAAACATGTTTTAAACAAATTTATGGTTTAAAACACGGCGGCTGTTTTTAAACATGTTTAAAACACTGTTTTAAAACAAAGTGTTTTAAATATAACAACCCTAGTAGCAATTATGTGCAGGGTGTCTTAAAAAAAAGGTTAAAAAACATTGGTATAGACTAGTGATGGGCAAAATCGATTCTTGACAATACATAAGCCGTTTGATATCCTCAAGCAGATCGATCAGTTACTTATATGACTTGTGGTAAAAGACGATTTTAACTGTTACTTGGCTGGTTACTAAGGTAAGATATCAAATAATATTTTAGCTTAGTTACCAGTTATTTGACAGGGCCGTTTCTACGATCCATAGTTACACCTTCGGCAACTCAACCCACCGATCAAACCTTGGGTGGTGATTCTACAATTGCGAGGTAAAGCATTGTTGGAAGTAAAGCTGAGTTACCTCACTGTCAGTCTAGCCCATGCTCGGAGCATGAGGTAAACCTGTGTGAGACCGAACAGCGCTCGCGCACTGTCCCTGCTCGTGAATTCCGCCAGTTCCGCCATTTATGTTTTGATTTGTTGTGACGCATCTCGTAATTTAATTGTAGAATCGAGAGACCGTTTGCCAATGGTTTAAACTAAAGAGCACAGTACTAAAGTTTTGATTTGTTGTGACGCATCTCGTAATTTAATTGTAGAATCGAGAGACCGTTTGCCAATGGTTTAAACTAGAAAGCACAGTACTAAAGGACTACTTTGCCAGAGCTGCAACCATCGATCGTAGAAACGGCCCTTAATGCTAGATTAGATAATGTATTAAAATTAGGTTCTATTCTATTTTATTTAAAGTGAATGGTCCATTTAGCGGTCCTCCACTGCGATCGCAAGGGTCTATTGTTGCTCACAATTAAGGCCAGTCTTCTTTAAACTCTTTAAGTAAGAAAGGTTTATCACATTTAAAAAAAATGTTAATGGAAAATTTGTGAATTTTGTATGAAAATCACACAGTAATTCTTATTTTAAAGAGTTGATCATTTCTTCGTGAGAAAAATCTGTTCTTTTTTTGTTTTTTATCACCATACAAAAAAATTGATTTGAACGATGATTCAAATCACCATTTTAATGATTATTTGAATTATCATTCGAATGATAATATATTTCAAAATGTTCGATGGTTTTAATAATCAAATGATTCGATCTCAATTGACCATTTCCATCACTAACCTAAAGTTAGGCAAATTAAGAAATCAGCAACTAATCTAAGTAGCTGTCAATTCTTTAGGTTATGTTTTATGCCGGCTAATCACTTAAGGGGGTATTACCATTCGAAAGTTTATAAAAATTGATTTTATTTTTTTTGCATATTATGATACTTGATAGTATCTAGTTTCATGCCCCAAAACCGTTTTACAATACGCGAATTCGTTAGTTAGTTTATTGCTTGTTGAAGTAAACAATGCTGAGTAGGTGGCTGGGTGGAAATACGCAGAACTCAAACGAAAGTTTGAATGCTTGTGTCTGGAAGCTGACTTCGAAGCACCTCAACTGCGGTGCAAAAACCGTCGCTATCGCATCTTTCATAGCTACCAGCATCTTCAACGACGGATACTCGGCAGTTTTTAAGACGATGGAGACACTGGGAATCCATATCGGCCTGCAAGCCAAGGCATTCCGGTGCGGAGCGCGAGACGTGGGACGAATTTTGCCTGACTCCAACAGTTTAGAAGGCCATCCAACAACGCTGGCAGGAGCAAATCATTTAAACCCAGTTTTTAGAGGAAGAGGAGGGCCTACTGTACGGAGCTGGCATAGCTGACTAAAGCCAAAAATCTCCAAAAATAGTTAAAAATTGTTTCAAAACTTTAAACGCGTTTTTCTCGAAACCACTTTTTTTTCGCTGGCCGGAAACTTTCTTTTCAAACTATGAAACGGATCGACTTGAGCTTCTAGTTTTCAGTTCTCCACATTATCCTCTGGAGTTTGAACCACAGTCATTCAAATATATTAATATTTGATATTTTTCATAGAGCCTTAAAGTCAGAAAAAGGAGGGCAAAAAGCGACCACTTTTTTCGAATAGCCTCCATTTTGTTATTTATCGAGATTTTTTATTGTCGGTGGTTAAAACTCCAGATAATTTAATACAGATTAATGACTACTACTTCATTTTACGTTTCAAATCACAGAATCGAAAAAATCTTTCCGGCCATGAGGAAAAACACGGCGGACACGGACTTATTTGAGGCCAGATTTAGAGGTCAAGCAGGACGATTGAAAAGAATTAAAATTCATTTTTTTATAGTTCATGAATCTATAAACAAGTTGCAAGAAACAGCAAGATCGCATGTATTAAATTTACCAAAAAAAAAAAAATTCTGAAAAACCGTCAAAAAAACACTATCCTAGTGGTAATACCCCCTTAATCAACTATTTTTATTGAGAAGTTAGGTTAAATAGCCACAATAGATCCTTGCGGTCGCAGTGGAGGGTAGCATAACTACCCACTCACTTTCAATAGGTTAAATAATCTATCATCAAGTAACTGACATCCAATTTAATTTAGCTAAGTTTAGATTATGTTATATAACCAAACACTAGCTAAATTGCTAAGTCAGGTTATGTCATATGTAACTGTTTTCAAGTTAGGTTGCTTCTCGATATGTCAGGTTCAGTAAGTCCTAGTTACTTAGGTTTATTTATAATTGCATTCAATTTGAAGCTTCCAACAAGTGTTTCCACTCCTTAATAAAGCATGAAGTAAAATTTTGTGTTTAGAAAAACCTCAAAATTTGGTTTGGTCGTGTAGCAAAACAGAGCGATCAAACTAAATTTTCAGGCTTTGCTAAACTCGAAATTTTTCTTTATGCGCCAGGCATATAAAAGACTGAGTAATTGTGAAGTTCAAAATATTCATGCGAGATTGGCCAAACAAAGATTGTCTGCTCAATTCTTGCAAACAATCGAATAGGTCAATACTTTAACTGCTTGATCTTATGCTTGCTCGATACTTGAGATACTCGATCATGCCCATCACTATTTAAGAGAAACTTAAATGTATAAAACAATAGGATATAAATTTGAGTGAAACATAATTTTGTGAATTCCACCGCGTAAAATATCTACCTAATTAATAAATATTATACATCAAGTGAATTAAACACGATTTTATTCACGAAAAGATTTTTGATTTCACGAGCGCCTCGGCGCGGGTGAAATCATTTCTTCACTAGTGAATAAAACCTTGTTTATTACGGTTGTTACGGAGTTAATAATGTCGATTTAAATTAATAAAATTGAATAAAAATTATAATAAAACATTTTCTAAAATAGGAAGATATTTTTTGTTTTAGTTAATTATATTCAATTATAAGCCAAGTAATTATCGAGTTTATTTATTTATTATAAAAATTAACATTTAAATTATAGAATCTATAATTTTAATGGACACAGAATTAACTAACAAGATAAACACAACGAATTAATATTGACTATTACAACAACTGAACAAATATTTGGTGGATCTCTTGTATATTGTGGTTGTCACCCGTAGATATATCAGAGCCAGTTGGACGCGTGGACGCCGTACACGAGGTCGCGGTGGGTGAGCGCAGCCCTGCTCCTGGTTGTGTTCGCGCTGCGGATCGTCACCAAACAGGTAGCGAACGATGTGCGGTCGAAACTCACGCAAGGCATCTCTCTTTTTTTTCTAGTGGTACCAGGGGGTGGTGGACAGAACGGTGCCTTACCGCGCTATCCGCTGGATCTGTGCAGTGCTCCTGTTCGCCGGGTTCATGGCCAGAGTGCTATACGCACAGGTACAATCATATCGATATATCATGTTCAAAACAAGAAAAAAAAGAATTAAATATAAAAAGTATTCGCCCGTCAGAGGAGGCGAAATAAAAAAAAAATCAAGCTCCCTCTGGCGTTCTTCCACCACTCTGGGGTAAACTGGTTTAAATGTCTCCTGTGTTTGCATGTTTTTTTTATTTTAATTTAGTGCGTGAACGTTGTGTGTGGGTCGTTTGTTTGTTTTTTTATCACATCACTTCATTACAACACGAATTTATTCTTTTAAAGCGTTTGTTCCAATATTTTAACAACTTTGAAACGTGGTTGTTAATGCACTCTTTACAACAGTGTTCTTCAAACTGTAGTTTGTGAAATTTGCTACCGTTCTGTAAAATGTAAACGTCCTTTCTAAAAAAAAGTTTCTATAAATTATTTACTAAGGCTGGGACTTTTTTAAATTATTCGAATTAGTGATAGCCAAAATCGAATATTGTGATTCGAATTTAATTGATAATCAAACTATTGTTCGAGAAATCATTTGAATGATTGCTCGAGAAATCGTTTGAATGATTGCTCGAGAAATCGTTTGAATGATTGCTCGAGAAATCGTTTGAATGATTGCTCGAGAAATCGTTTGAATGATTGCTCGAGAAATCGTTTGAATGATTGCTCGAGAAATCGTTTGAATGATTGCTCGAGAAATCGTTTGAATGATTGCTCGAGAAATCGTTTGAATGATTGCTCGAGAAATCGTTTGAATGATTGCTCGAGAAATCGTTTGAATGATTGCTCGAGAAATCGTTTGAATGATTGCTCGAGAAATCGTTTGAATGATTGCTCGAGAAATCGTCTGAATGATTGCTCGAGAAATCGTTTGAATGATTGCTCGAGAAATCGTTTGAATGATTGCTCGAGAAATCGTTTGAATGATTGCTCGAGAAATCGTTTGGATGATTGCTCGAGATATCGTTTGAATGATTGCTGAAATCGTTTGAATGATTGCTGAAATCGTTTGAATGATTGCTCAAGAGATCGCTCAAATGATCACTCGAGAGCACTTAAATGATTGCTTGAATGGTTGTTGAAATAAATGTGCAAATGTTTGTTTATATGAACACTCAAATGTACAAATGTTTGTTTATATAATCACTAAAATAATAATTTATCTCAATAAAATAATGGCAACAATATGTATTAAAAGTTTAAACAAATTCAATTTGAATATGAAACAAGCATACGGGTTTTCATACGAGCCATGTATAGTGGATCATTCGAGCAATCATTAGCGGCTTTTGAGATGTGCGATTATTTTCATAATTGAACGAATCGATTATTTTCATTCAAATGATCTCATTATTAATTCGAATAGTCATTATAAATCAAATTCAAATATTCTAGTTATTCAAATATTTGAATTATTTCGATATACAAGAATTCAATTTTAAAAATTTTCAATGTATCATTATTTTATTTTAATTTTGCGATAGATTAATAATAAGAGTATATTTGTTTATTTCATATTAAATGTGTTTTACACGCCTGGCTCAGTAAGTAAAACAAAGCATATCTTACAAACTATTTACAATTTATTCGTTATTACTCCATTCCCGTATCTTTCTTACCCTCCCTTCTCTTTTCCCTCTCCCTCCCCAGCTTTTCCAACGTCCTTACCCCGATTCCATCCTCTCTCATCCACTCCACTACCCTTCTATTCCCTTTCGCTCCCCTCACATTCCTCCACCAAGTGTCCCCACGTATCCTTCCCCTGTCCACACAACACACACCTTCCATATTCTTCCCCCATCCATACTTTCCTTCCTCTCTCCTTCGATCCACACCTCGCCCTTGCCACAATCACCCTATCCTCTCCACCCCATCCCTTCTCTATCAAATACTTCGGCACTCTTCCATACACCTGCCACCTCCCATACATATCATTATACTCACTTCTCTCAATACGCCCTTGCCTTTCTTGCCCTTCCACCTCCTTCCCCTTCCCCCTCACCCACCTTCACCCCATTTCCTAGCCATTCCATTACCTTCGCCTCCGACAGCCCTACTCTCTCATACATTTTCCTCCTCTCCCCCCTCCATCTACCCTCACCCCCACACACACTCGTCACCCATACATCCTCCACTAATCTCTCTTCCTCCATTTCCCACAATCTCATCTCGTACCTCACCACCCTCAACATTGCCTCCCACTCTAGCCTCTCTCTGTTCGTCTCCTGAAGCACTATGTAGCTGGGCGTGGACCTCTCCACCCCCAACATGCGCTTCAGGAACCACATCTGCTCCCTCTCTATCAGCTCGTACCCTCTCGTCCCCCACACTTCCACTCCATACATTAGCACCGATCTCACACACGCATCCCATATTTTACACGCAACCGTCATATTGTTCCCCATCCACTTGCCTTACTCTGCACCCACCTCAGATGCTCCTCATACCCTCCCGTTCCTTTAAACCAAAACCCTAAATACTTGAAAGTTTTAACCCTCTCAATAACTACCCCCTTCCACTCCAATTCTTTCACCTTCCCCTCTCTCCCATTATTTCTAAACTTCACCCACTTCGTTTTCACTACATTCACATTCATTCCTGTTCTATAAGTAAATATTTCGAGTTTAGAAAAGACTATGATATTTATGTTCACGTTTAATCGAGGATTGGAAAATCCTTGTAAAAAAATTGTTAAAACCTTTAATCGCAACACCAGATTCTTACAAAAAATTAACTAGATAATTAATGAAATTTATAAAGTTTATGGAAAAAACTACGTTTCGTGTTTGTTCTCAATTTTCTTTAAGAAATCAGTGTTGTCATTAAAGGTTCTAATAGCTGCCGAACAAGTGTTTTCCACTCCCAGGCTAAGCATGAAGTAAAATTTCGAGTTTAGAAAAGCCTGAAAATTTGGTTTGGTCGCGTAGCGAAGCGGAGCGACCAAACCAAATTTTCAGGCTTTTCTAAACTCGAAATTTTACTTCATGCGCCAGGCGTATAAGACACTGATTTCAAGGGAAGTTTCAAATCGAGAAATGTTTCTAATTAAAGTAATTAATTACTCATTCAAAAAAATATTTAAATATTTTAAATGTCCGAATATTTAAATATTTATTTAAACATTCGAATTATTTGAATCATTCAATAACATATTCAAATATTTAAAATGTTCGAATATTTATTCAAATATTTGAATTACTTGAACCATTCAAAAACAATTTAAAAATTTGGAATGTCCGAAAATATTTATTCGAATTATTTGAATTCCTAAATATTATGTGAAATATTTAGTAATTGAAATATTCATATCTAAATATCCGAATATTTGAATTATTCAAAATCAAATCTCAGCCTTAATATTTACTATTAAATAATCAGCAACAAATGTCGTACCAACTGAAAAATAAAAATAACATCCTCTATTTTTGCCAGACCGCGGGTACTAAAAGGTTGAAGAACTCAAATTTGTTAGTAATTTTTTTTTCGCATTTAAACAACATTTGCACAATTATTTATCATCAGGGCTGTCCTTTGGCTTTTGTGGCCCCTGACTATAAAGACCCCTCTTTATAGTCAGGGGCCACAAAAGCCAAAGGACAGCCCTGATGATAAATAATTGTGCAAATGTTGTTTAAATGCGCCTATAATATTGATTATTATTAATTATCTTTTATCACATTGCAAAATTTCGATAGTGAATTGAAAGAAAGAATGGCGGGATAGGAATAAAGCAGTTGAATTATTAATGCCGATATTAAGTGCTCATTTCGTTGAATCAATAGCGGATAATCCAATCCTAACAATAATTGATAAGCTCTTTCTGGCACGTGAATAATTCCATTATGATTCGAATATTTTATTCTTCCTTTCATTGTTTAATTCATGGTAATTTTACACTGAATTACTATGATTCAATTGGAAAAGAAATGAATTGTAAATTAATCAAAATATTGGAAGGAATTTTGAAAGTGAATATTTCATTATGACAATTGTGTCATTATTATTATTCAATCACAATGAATTGTAGAAGCTGTTACTTTTATATATACTATACATATCCCGATAGACGTTATATGCTTTAAACTTTCAGATGTTCCTTGTTTTTTTTTATAAATGTTTAAATTTACCTTAAACGAGGGTTTTCCACTCCCAGACTAAGCATGAAGTAAAATTTCGAGTTTAGAAAAGCCTGAAAGTTTGGTTTGGTCGCGCAGCGTAGCGGAGCGACCAAACCAAATTTTCAGGCTTTTCTAAACTCGAAATTTTACTTCATGCGCCACGCTTATCAAGCACTGACTTAATATGAAGTTAATTTATTTTTATTTGGGTTGTGTTATTTTATTATTCAGTATTGTTTAAATTGTTGGATTGTATCAATAATAATTCTTTATTTTGCATAATTTGAATCAGCTGTAGATTTGTAAATAATGGAAATCGGACTGAATCACCCTGTATATTTTAAAATGTATAATTTAAATTTATGAAATTTCTTATTTCCTTTTTTCCCTTCCTTGGCTACGCCAATGACTGACCACGTGATGGTTTTGAATAGCTCAATGAGTCAATGTTTTATTTGTGTAATTGAGTTCAATTAAAGCCATTCACATTTAAATGACCAGAAAAGTTTAGATGGATTTTATGTTCATAATATTATTAACATTTAGATTAGATATTAGTAATCATCAAGTTCCAAAAAATGTTATGGCTTAAAAGGATGTTTGTTTAATTATGCAAATAATGATTTAAAAACGAAAACACTTGGTTAAATTTCACTAATATTTCACCAAGTGTTTTCTTTTTTAAATCATAGTTAAATATGTTTTACCACGTGAAAGATGAGAAACTTGTTCAAGATATCCAAATTGTTAATTTAAATTTATATTTATTTTATTATTATTATTATTATTTTTTTATTTATTTTATTTTATTATTATTATTATTACATAACATGAGTACATATATTTTCAACAAATTAACATCCATTCTATATATATATATATTCTATATATATATATATTTTATTTGTTGCTTTTTACTTTAGTAGAACATTTAATTCGATTATTATATTATAGAAATGTATCTATTAAGAAAAAAGTTGAATTAGATTAATTAAAAATCAACTTTTCTTCTCATTAATTAAATTGTTTTAATTTTAACTGAATTTATTTGTGTAACTGTTTCGTGATTGAATGCATGATGATAAGTTTGTATATTCCCCATTGTTAGTAACTTTTTAGTTGTTCAAAATTCAATTGTTTTGTGTTTTCCTTTTTTTAATTTGATTTTTGTGTTTAGGGATGGTACATTGTAACGTACGCCTTGGGAATATATCACTTAAATCTATTCATTGCCTTTTTAACACCGAAAATCGATCCTGCGATGGATTTCGATGGTAAATATTATTATTTAATTATTGTTTTTAATACGAAATATAAAATTCGAATTTTAAATTATGATAATCAGCGGATGAAAATGGGCCGGAACTTCCGACGAGGGCCAACGAAGAGTTCAGGCCGTTCATCCGGCGCCTGCCGGAGTTCAAGTTTTGGTACTCCGTGACGAAGAGCACGCTGATAGGCCTCATCTGCACGATGTTCGAGTGCTTCAACGTGCCCGTCTTCTGGCCGATCCTCGTCATGTACTTCTTCACCCTGCTGTGTATAACGATGAAACGCCAGATCAAGCACATGATCAAATACAGGTACCTGCCCTTCACGCACGGCAAGCCCAAGTATCAGGGCCACGAGGACACCGGAAAGGTCGCCGGGGCCAATTGACAAGTCAGCATGCAGTTCACCAAATAATTAATATATATTTAAATTTGATATATACATATAGTGATGTACGGAGTGGTCGTTTTGTCGTGCGGACAGAAAGGCGGGTTGTTTTTTTTAATTTAAATAAATTGTAAAAGCGAGGTTATGTTAAGCCAAGTACACACCAACACATGGGAAGTGGGAGATGTGCATTTACATGTATTATTATTTTTTAACGGACTTATTGTGTACCTTAGTATTTTTTTGTTTTTCTTCTGTCTACTACTTTCTTTTGTAATATAAACAAGAAAATAAAAAACAAGAAAAGTGTAAATAAAGTGATTCGCCATTTATTTTTAAGTCTATATTTTCTATAATCCCAAAACAATATTAGAATTTTAAATGTAGAATAAGTGTGCACACTTTATTTTACTCAAAAATTACTGCCAAGTCTCTTCTTTCTTTTATAAAGCTACATTATATTTATTTTTAGGCTACTAAGCCAATGTTAAGTATTCTAATATTCTTTCAAAAACATTAACATTTTTGGATATTCGAATATTCCAATATGTAACTAATTTAGTATTGAAATATTCATATTTGAATATTCGAATCCCAGTCTTACAATTTATTAAGCTTATTAAAATATCCACAATTCTAAGATATTTTGAGACATTAAAACCAAAATTAACAACACTCAACAGATTTTTACCCTTCAGACGGTTTTTAAAAATACACTCGATTAAATCTTATATAAAAATATTATTTATTAAACAAAACTTAAAATCATACAATATTTATACATAAAAAGACCGTATTGATGAAAAAAACAACGCAACTGTCCATGCTAATCAAATTCCGATCTCAATTTCTGTTTTAGCGATTTTAATTCAGCGATCCTGTATTTCAGCGTCTTTAAACGCTCCTCCATGTTATCACAAATCGGCCTCGCTATTTTCGACATAATATGAACGTGCCGTAGAATTTTCAACGAATCATTGTGCAACTTAACCAACAAATCATCACACTCGTCCTTAGGATGATTCTCGACTTCCTCTTGTACAAGAATTTTGGGCAAAGTTGAAAATGCTAAATAATTGAAAAATAAAGTAAGAGCACATTCTTTAATTGATGCAATTAAAATTGAGTTTTCTGCCTTAACACATTCACAGCCAGTTATGAACAAAGTATAGCTTGCTTGGTATGCCAAGTCAGTCACAATTGACCGCCATTAAGACACTCAACTCCACAACTGTTAATGTTGAAAGACGTGTAAAATTTCTTGCAGGCCAGGTCGATCATAAGTGACCACTATTATGTAGAAATTAGAAAATTGTAAATAATCTGCATTCATATTCTTTTTGGTCTTGTGAGGTTACATATTTATAACATATGACAAGTCCATGGACATGAATGTAATAAATACAAAATGAGATATTTTTGAAGAATTTGTGTGGCCGCAAATATGTTAAGTATTAAAATTATAACCTATATTTTTTTTTACTGAAATAACTAAAGTCAAGTTTTCAGTCGATACTCCAATAATCTAATTATCAAAATAACTACACTAATTCCTATAACCGTTTCCTTTAATAACTACCCGTATATTTGTTTATATAAATGGTTAAACAAACATTTGTTTAATTAATACTGTGCCTGGCACATTCGTTGTTTTTTTAAAAGATTTCAATTTGAATCTTTAAACGAGGGTTTTCCACTCCCAGACTAAGCATGAAGTAAAATTTCGAGTTTAGAAAAGCCTGAAAATTTGGATTGGCCGCGTAGCGAAGCGGAGCGGCCAATCCAAATTAGGCTTTTCTAAACTCGAAATTTTACTTTATGCGCCACGCTTAAAAACACTGATTTACACTGAAGTTAAAAAAACACACACATACAACAATGATTATAGGCAACCTAATATACGTTAGAGTTATTGGGTTGCCTATAATCATCGTTTTAAACAATTTGTTCAGCGCAGAATTTGACTCACGTTTATTCACATCTTCGTATTGGGTTACCAAAGCCGTATATTTTAAACTTTGCAAAGTTTAAAATATACGGCTTTGGTCAGCGCAGAATTTGACTCACGTTTTATTCACATCTTCGTATTGGGTTACCAAAGCCGTATATTTTAAACTTTGCAAAGTTTAAAATATACGGCTTTGGTAACCCAATACGAAGATGTGAATAAAACGTGAGTCAAATTCTGCGCTGAACAAATTGTTTAAAACGATGATTATAGGCAACCCAATAACTAACGTATATTAGGTTGCCTATAATCATTGTTGTATGTGTGTGTTTATTGAACTTCAGTGTAAATCAGTGTTTTTAAGCGTGGCGCATGAAGTAAAATTTTGAGTTTAGAAAAGCCTAATTTGGATTGGCCGCTCCGCTTCGCTACGCGGCCAATCCAAATTTTTAGGCTTTTCTAAACTCAAAATTTTACTTCATGCTTAGTCTGGGAGTGGAAAACACTCATTAAAAGCCTCAAATTAACCTCTTTTAAACAACGAGTTCCCGCAAATTTAAAAAAACGCTGTTATTATCGGGATAAGTATACTCAAAAGAAAATGCCCTGTATGTTCTGTTTTAAACACATTTTAAATATGTTGATTATTGTTTATGTTTTAAACGTTGTTTCAATGAAAAAAACACGTTTTGTTAAAAAAAAAAACTGTTTGTTTTAATTGAAATGAAAAAAAATATTTTTTTTAACAACCCTGGTGACAACAGGGTTTAGATGCCAAGGCCATTAAATACGCGAACGAATGTATAAAATGAAAAATACTAAAATGCATGATTGCCAATTTTACTATTTATTGAGTGGAAAGATAAAAATGAACTCGACTTTAAATCAAACTTTAACTTAAGAAACAAAAATTTTACATTTTTAACTCGAATCACAAATAGTTCCTTCAAAATTAAAACACTCACCTTCTAAATTATACATTTCCAATGGTGAATAAGCGATCTCGATCTTAATTTCCAAACGTTGTTGCTCGTTATTTTCAGTAACGGATTGGAAAGCAGTCATCTGTATCTGGTTGTCACTGGATCCGGAATTTTTCGGATACACGGAAAAAATCAGCCCCACGAAATACGCGTCCATCATTTGGTATAAGGCTTGCGTGCGAACATCTGTCAAAATAATGAATTTTTTAGAAAGGGAATTTCATTATTTTTTAAAATCAGTACCCACATGACTGGGCAGCACGGTGATGTGCGGATGCGAGTGATACCACCCAGTGACTCGCATTTGTTTTTTCAATTGTTGTGTTAGAGTTTCCGCATACGATGCGGCGTTCATGAGTTGGTCCGGACTGATTTCGACACGGTCCGGTTGTTTGTCCACACGACGGAGGATTTTACAAGCCGAAATGTGTGAAATGCATTCATCTTCGTTAACCTGGAATTTCATTTATATATTAATATTAGGAAAATCTACCTAGTTATAGATCGTAAGTTACACATTTGGACAAATTTCTTAGAAAATATTGTGTACAATGAATTAAATGATGCAATATTGGGTGGAAAGTATAATATATTCCATTTGTTTCTGGATCTCGCCTAGCTATGGAAAAGTGACAGTTTAAGTATTGTAAATGGGGCTGGTTGTGTTTTAAATCAGGGTTTTTAAATGTCACTGTCAGATGTTCGATTTTAAGGTTATAATTTCTGACTATTGTGATCTTACACTGTTGCCTGTTTTACAAATTTTTAGATATAAAAGGATAATAATATGCAGTTTTAAGATTAACAAAATTTACTACTTGGTTTTTGTACATACAAACACAGCAATAATATTGTATATAACAAATATAATGAATTCGGCTCTGCAAACTTATTTCGTCATCCATTTGTATTTCTCGCTTGGGTCTTCCCGTTAACACATTTTGATCAACTCCATCCATCCACCTTAATTTTGGTCATTCTCTCTTCTGTTGGCCCTCAGTATTTTTTTGTAGAATTGCAAATTTATTCCCACCCTCTTGTGATACTGATAATTTTCATGTCAAACAATTTTTAAGCCCTCATTCCACTTTTATTATTTAGCATTGCAACACTAGATTAATTTGATTTAATAATAAAATGCTCGAAGAAGCGACCGCGTGGCGAAATAATTGTTGCAAGATTAACAATAAACCTCTTGAAAATTAAAAAGAGGATTACTTATGATATCATAAATTATTGCAACACTGTTAAAATAAGGAATCAGGAGCGGCAATTAATAAAAAATGTAAATGTTGATACTGCAACATAACAACACGAAAGCATGGCTAGGCGAGATCCAGAAACAAATGGAACGGTGTATAGTAAGCTGCACATTGGTATGTAAAAAGGGAAATAAAACAATGTCAATTATAAAAGTATGATTAATAAAATAAACTCACATCTATCGAGTTGATTTTATGAATTATATTTATATAACAATAATTATCCTGTTTTCAGAATAAGTCATATTTGGGCTGATTCTGTAAGCAAAATCTTAAATTTATGTTATTTCTCGTATGTTATTCATTAACTTCACCTTCTAAGTAGATTTGGTATTTTTTGTGTAAGGTGAAGGTAATAACACGAGTTACATTTAATATAATGCTTACCGAATTTAGGAAACTTTACTAAACAAAGATAACTTAGGTAAAAATAAACCTGAGTTAATTTATAACAAATCAACGTTTAAAAATATATGGTGAAATTGCACAAAATGTCAAATTTATCTTGCTTCAACATATATTTATAGGTTAGGTTATTGTGTACTTACATTGCCAATTAAAAGGCCCATAACTTCCTCTTTTTCCGTGGATAAAACATGCTGCATGCACGTGGCGTACACATCAGCGTTAATAATCACCTTCTTCAGGCTGTTCCTACCGTTAACGATCATTTTCAGGCCTTAAAACTGTACCTAATTTTGACATTGATTCAAAAAGGAGTGTCGCCCATTTTAAAAAAAATCAACACTGCCAACTGCATGTGAATAATGTCATTTATTCAATGAAATTTCAATACTGCGAAAGTAACAACGGCACAATTATGATTTTGTTCAAGTAAGAAGTTTCAATAAGTCGAAGATACCAACGTTGCTATAATTTTGGTTTTTGTGCAATGAAATTCCAACAAGACGAAAGTACCAGTGTTCATGTTTATGTAAGAAATTTCAATATGACGACAGTATCAACGGCACAATAATTTCATTGTTTATTCAACGAAATTTCAATATGACGACAGTACCAACGGCACAATAATTTCATTGTTTGTTCAACGAAATTTCAATAAGGCGAAATCGCCAATGTACATACATGTTTATGTGACAAAATTTCAATAAAACGAAAGTACCAACATTGCAATATTGTTATTGTATGTGCAACGAAATTTTAACAAGACGAAAATATCAACGTTCAAAATTAATTTCTTGAGTTAATTTCTTGTCTGGCACTTGGTGAAATATATTAATTTGTGAAACAATACCAAGTGTTTTTAATTTAAATAACTTTACATGTTCAACATTATTTCAAGGCCGCCAACATTAAAAAAATAGTGTTTACAGCGGATGTGAATATGCATATACATTTGTATGTATCTTGACTAAATTTAATTTATCATTGGCAGACACGACGCAGTTGTACAATTTCTGGTTTAATGCCGTTGATTCGTAATATATTTTCAGTTCAACAGGTGTAAAAGCGTACAGTTGTGAGTGAAAAAAAACTAGTACAGCCCTGGGGCGGTATTCCCGAAATTGATCGCACAATCCGATCGCATGACGTATAGCCGTTTCATACAATCCGGTATTCCCGAAATGAAATACGACGAAACGTGCGTTCGCATCGCATGATTTTAACGTTTGGTCTGGGCCCGTATTCCCAAGATTGGTTGTCAACGAATCCATGACGACGGTTGTTGTGACAAGAGAAAGTAAACTTAATTACGCTAATTAACATACGTCAATTTCAAATAAAATGTGCATTTACGCTCAGTAGGATTCACTCATTATCGGTTTCTATAAAAAGTTTACAAAGATGTTGAAATTGTACTGTAGATGGCACAGTCAGCGTTATTTCCAATGTAACATCCTTATTTTATATATATACACGCCACATTTTACGTTTTGTATCGGTCCCACAGATTACAGATGCACAACTACGTGAGAAAAAAAATGCCCCGTTGGGGTAACCATTTGGGTGGCGCCATAGTCGCGCAATCCAAAATATGGCGGTATATTTAAAATGTTATATAATCAATAATAATTTTTTCAATTCTAAGTCCATAATAAAATTATTGCTTACGTTGAAGTAAGCAATAATTCTATTATGGACAGCAAAATTACACAGAAGGGTTTAATAGAATAAAAAGCATATATCACTTTAACTTTGTTTATTTACAAAAATAATTAAAAAAGCAGTTAGCAATATAATGAAATTATATATAATTGTTAAATAAAGCAAAGCAATCTAAATTTAAAAATGTTAAAGAGTATAATATAAATTATATATATTAAAATATAAATATATAAAATAATTATTTAATTTTATATTGAAAATTGTAAAAAAATACTATAACAAGTCATTAAAAAAAAAAAAATGGGCTATCCAGTTCAGACATTTGTCGTAAAAGATTGGGAAACCCATAAAAACCAATCTGAACTGTATTATTAAGCGGAGGGTGAGAATTTTCTACATTCAGGAAGCAAACTTTATGAATTAATATGAAACTATTGTTACTATTATAAACTTTTAGAACGGAATTGGTTAAAAATTGATCATAAATAAATTAATACATTTAAAATTATTGATTATAAAAAATTAATACATTAAAAATTTATATAGATCATAGTCATCCTCCTTTTAAATAATATGCTTGAAGAAAATGTAATCAACATATTAAATAAAACAATTAAACCTATATAGAAAACATGAGAAACATTCTACCGATCTACAATAAATACACGCAGCATAGCAAAATCCATAGGTTAAAACAGTATAATAGGATTTTCTGAAGTAAGAGAAAGACAAAAAATATATAGCAGATGAATCGTAATAATTGCTGTTACCAAGCCTACGTTCTTAATCAATTAATTGAAATGTCAGGATATCTGTCATTGGCCGAAAATCAAGGGAATCCGATTTTTGTTTATAATCTATCTTGCTTCCTCCTATTGTTTGTATATCTGTACTCTCCAACACATTATAAAAGCTATGCTGCGCGAATTAATTGTAGATCGGTATATTATTACACATACGACCAGGTGGTGAATTGGGCAAAAAAATTGAATTTAATAAACGTCATTGTGAAATCATAGCAAACAATTGTTTAAAATTCACAAAATAATGTTGCGCATTAAAAATAATGTAATAATACTGATATCAAATAATTAGAAGAGCAAATTTTTACGCATGACAAATTTTACTTGTAAAATATGACCCGTTATCCAATTCACCAGTATATACATTGAACCATCCACATCATCGTTTTATTTAAAATCACATATGTTGCAAAATTCTAAGTTTTCTATCTGCTTTGGATAACTTACGTTGCTGGTTAAGTTCTCTCGACAATCTTTTGCAATACCAAGGTAAACCCACTTTACAAGTACTTACTATAATATGATCTCTCATAAGTAATGAATGGTCTATGCATTTATTTAGAAAATTATAATCAATCAATTCGCTTAAATGTGTTAAGATTTTCTGTGTTAAATTTATTTCTGATTTGTTAGTTTTCATAAATTCCTCGATGCCTGTTACAACTTTACCGACAAAAATAACTAAATTTTCTGATGGATAATGAAATTGTGTGTTATTTTGATTTGGCTCTTTAGCAAAAATCAATGAATTACAAGGCTCAAATTCATCAGAGCATAATACAGTTAAACAAATATCGCAGGAAAATTTGAGAAATAATCTTTTCACGATGTAACCAGCAACGTTCGCTACTGACAAGCATTCCATACTTCCACTTTTAACAAAATCTTCAATATCTAATGAAATACTGTCAAGAGTCAATTGTGGTTTCGGTGACAAACGTAAATTATTTAAATTTGTTTCAGAATCTCGTAAATTCAATTCAATTAGTGATCTTAAATCAGAGAGTAATTCAAATTCATCCTTTTCACAATTAGTGTTTTTAAAAGATTGATTAGCCAAATTATTTATAACTTGTGTTTTAAATGAATCAATAAATTGTGGGACTGTAGGATTATCATTGCACCCACAACTGGAACGGATAGCTCTAAAGAGATTTTCCAATGGATCCTGATTAAATGACCTTGGCTTGAAAGACTCTACTCCATGCTCCTTCAGCAACTTTTCAACCCCAATGAAGGCCTGAAATAAAACAATGTATATATTAGATATGAAGTAAAATAAAGACACATAGTGGAGGCAATTCCTTAAGCTAAACGTTTAAATTAATAGATACGTTCAATTTAATAGAATTGACCCTAGACATTTGGGATAATTTTCATGGAATTGTGTAAGTTCTAGTAACTAGTTTTATCTAACTTAGTACCTGCAAAGAATAATGTATTTATTGTATGTATGTATGAATTTGTACATATTGAAACTTGACCAGTCAAATATAACTGAATTATTTTCTTACCTCCAACCAACCAACCTATTTGACTAGGTGGTTTCCACATTGAATGCCTTGAATTGGGATTTCTCATGTAACGCCATTGACTGATATCCTCTCTAGACTTTCGCCAGAATTCGCTGTCCCGTTCCTTCCGATACTGAACATTTAAATTGTTTGGCCTCAGGAGCATTATCAGTAGAACCGTTCAAGCTATCAAAGATGGTATCTACTGACAATGAAAAAACAGCTGTAGCTACAGCTCTCGGAGGTAGGATGTTACTTTTGACAGCTGCATAAACGACAAGTGATACCGATTTACTTAAAACCTGAGCAGCTAACTTAACTTTCATGGATTTTTCTCTTTTGGGTGCTAAATGGTAATCCGTCAGTTTATACAATGATCTGAAAATTAGAGGACTACATTTATCATTATTATAAACAGTCTGTATATCTGACCAACGAGCTTGGAAAACTTGACTTTCAGAATTTAATGTAATAAGTTTCTGAAACTGGCATTTGAATATTATATTTTTGAAATAAATTTCTGGTGCATTTTAAAAGATGAGGTACATCAAAAATAGAATAAATAGTCCTACCATTTAGTTTAAAAAAAGGGTTTTCGGCAGTACAACCTAAGTCCTTTAAAGCTTTTACATTTGTTGTACCCATGTCGCATACTGTGGCAATTACAGTAATATTGACTCTATCCAGAGCAGATAGAATATCTTTTAAAATATCTACTAACTTATCTGATTTTACTCCCCCATTAGCAAAATAAAAAGCTATTGGTTGTTTCCAAGTTCTAAAAATGCCTTGTGCCATGAAAACCAAAGCATAATTGGCAATTTTATTTGTTTTAAAATTACCAAAGTCTTCAATTCCAATAATTGAATCAGTATTTGTATTATAAGAAATGTGTTCTTTTCAACTTACTTCATCAAAAGATAAAATGCATAACCGATCTCTACTGTCGGACGTTGATAAGCATTGAGATAGGTGAGTTAAGAGATGATTATTTACTCCAACATCAAATGGAACGTTATTTAGAACAGATAATAAAGTTCCTCTTGATGGCAATGCAAATAATTTACAAAGAAAGTTGTAACACCTTGGACTCTTTTTAAATATCGCAAGCGACATTATTTTGTCATCCAAAGTCCACCTTCTTCCTTTGGGTTGTTGTTTACTGCACCTAATTTGTGATATTAAAAACTGTGAAGCAGTAGAAGACATTCCTTTAAAAATTTGTTTATAGATTGGTGAACCATTAACTGAACTAATATTTTTGATATCAAACTTTTGCTTTTCAAATTTCTTTTTTAATAATCTAATATGACGTTCTTGTTTTAATAATTTTGACTAAATTTTCAGTTTGAGGATTAATTTTAATGTATCTAAATAAAGGTTTCCTGGTCTTTCTAATACGGGGAGTATACATTTTACTAGTAGATGATGCAACTACATTTTTTTGAGAAATTGCAATATTTGAACATGAAGGTTCCCCGGTCTCTGTAATAGGGGAAGTGCAAATGTTAACAGATAATGTGGATGGTTTTATATCCAGATCATGTTGTAACATATTACCTTCACCTTCATTACCAGCCACAACAAATGGAGCAGCAGTACGAATTAATCGCAAGCTATCACTGCGAGCATCAAAGCATTCTTTGGAAAAATGCCTGTTGCAGATTCTCCAGCGGCAGCGAGACACATCACACACAATACCAAGATTATGTCTCAACTTCTCACATCTAAATAATACATTACATTAAATACTGTTTTCATATAGCAAAAAAGCTACACATTGGGAACTGTGTATGTCACCTCGTTACAATAAAAAAACGGTCATATAAATAATTAGTAAACTAATTCAACTGTCAAATAGTACAGAGTTCAATACCTGCAACCATCAATTTTTTGAATTATTAAACCAGTTGACAAAAATTAACTCTACTGACGTTACCGATAATCTACATTTTTGAAATTGTTTCTATAAATCAACTTCCGTAAACATGTATTATAAACTACATTTTAATCAACATAAACATAATATACGTTAATATTAAATACAATACGTGAATAATAACATTATAAAATAAATATTAATTTTTGTGCAAAAGCATGCTTATTTAATAATATTAATGAAGCCACAACCCGTATATAAAAATTCACTTACGTCACTCGAATAATCTGTAGTAATAGTGTTTTCAAGAAAAGTAATTATTTTTTTGAAAACAATGGAATAATTAATTAGAAATTCTTTGTCGTACTTACAATTCTGGATTGCGGGGAAAACAGAACAGTTTCTCCACCTCACCTTCACTGCAGCCACAAATCTTACAATATTTAGTCCCCTTACGATCCATATTGTAAAATTCCCAAGAAATTCAGATTAATCTGCGAAAATCAGCTGAACCTGCAATCAGAACAGAAGATTAATTGCAAATGGCGAAAAATTGGGTTAGGCCGTAAAATTGGAGGTAAAGAGAAATATGTAGAGACATCTAGTGCTTATTTTTACGACTTTCTAGCATATTTACAGTTTCCATTAATATTGACTAGTGGCGCTACGGAATTAGCAGTAATCCTTGGGGTAACCGTTTTACGGGATAGAGATATATGGCATTTTAACGTGTTAGACAAGGAACAAATTTTGGTTCCGATTTTTACATATGAGTTGTGGAGGCCTGACCACTGAAATATAGAAATATAGTATTACTATATTTCAGTGGGCCTGACTAAACGTGTAAATAATGTTTCAATACATATCCAGAAAGTGGTTGTTCGAATTAGGACGAACCACAAAAATTTAAATATAAAAATAATCGTCTAATTCTCAGGCAATTTCAGCGCTAATCCGTACATGAAATGTTTAATTTAACGTACATGTTATTCATTAACATTACAGTCTAAGCGCGTTTAGTACTTAGTATGTAAACTTAATAGTGTTTACGGTGAAATTAACATTTTGCGTTCGGAATCGGGGGGATTATCAACTTCATTGTGATGTCGACCAATGATGGTGCTCTTTTGTGATTCTAGTAATACAGCAGTGTTGCCATATTTGAAGACATTTTTTCAATATTTTAGACATAAATAATTACTAATGAAGAAATTAAGAAGTAAAATTTCGAGTTTAGAAAACCCTTAAAATTGGATTGGTTCAATTAAAATTTTCAGGCTTTTTTAAACTGGAAATATTAACTTTATGCTCCAGGCTTATTAAACACTGATTTAGTGTGAAGTTTTAAAATCATATAATTTATTTTAACAATAACACAAAATTCTTCAAAATGTAAAATATTCATATTTTCTTCATTGGTCATCAATATTTATGGCTGAAATTCCTTATATTTAAGAACTTTCTTCAAATATAGCAACCAACATTTACACTGTTGTATACCAGAATAACAAAAACAGTTGAAAATGTAAATCCATTCCTTATGTAATTAACTAATATCTTTAACCTTCAACAAAAATTGCTAAAGAATCAGAGCCAGTGCTGCCAATCCTAAAATACCGTTTTACCTCAAACCCAACTTTAATAAATCTATATTTCAAACAGGGTTGTTATGTTTAAAGCACTTTGTTTTAAAACAGTGTTTTAAATATGTTTAATAACAGTCGTCGTGTTTTAAACGGTTTTGTTTAAACATGTTTTAGATGTTAAATTAGTTTAAAACATGTTTTGAGCGTTAAATTTGTTTAAAACTTTTTTTTTATTATATTAAATTAGTTAAACTATATTTTATACTACTTTATTAAGCATGTTTTGTTTACATTTTCAAATTTTAGTTAAATTGTTGAAGATTTTTTTTAAATTACATTATTGAAAATACAAGTTTATCATAATAAAATACCACAACTATGTGTGCGTAAATGTGATTTAAAAAATGTTTTAAGCATGTTCAACCTTATTAGTAGAATTGCCGTTAATATCATTATAGTTTAATAGTAGTTAATCTCTACTAGACACATACAAACACGATTCTAATATTTCGTATTAATAGAACAAAATCTGCATGCTATTAGTTACTTTTGAAATAATAATAAAATTAACGAGGCAACATTACATTTTCATGTGTTCTAGCTTCATTGTAATCAAGCAATTAGAAGGTATGTTACACTGTTTTTTTTTTTTATGTTTGTGAAAATGTATTTCTTTTAATAAATTATTAGATTGAAGTTTACTTCTGACAAGTGTCTCCACTCCCAGACTAAGCATGAAGTAAAATTTCGAGTTTAGAAAAGCCTGAAAATTTGGCTCGGGCGCGTAGCGAAGCGAAGTGACCGAGCCAAATTAGGCTTTTCTAAACTCGAAATTTTACTTCATGCGCCACGCGTATAAAACGCTGATTTCAAGTGAAGTTTAAAATATACTGATAAAGTTTATACATTTATGATTTAGAAGGTACTTTTTTTTAAGTTTGTGAACATGTATTTCTACTAATAAATTATTAGATTGAAATATACTTCTAACGAGTGTCTCCACTCCCAGGTTAAGCATGAAGTAAAATTTCGAGTTTAGAAAAGCCTGAAAATTTGGCTCGGGCGCGTAGCGAAGCGAAGCGACCGAGCCAAATTAGGCTTTTCTAAACTCGAAATTTTACATCATGCTTAGTCTGGAAGTGGAGACACTTGTTAGAAGGTACTTTTTTTTAAGTTTGTGAACATGTATTTCTACTAATAAATTATTAGATTGAAATATACTTCTAACGAGTGGCTCCACTTCCAGACTAAGCATGAAGTAAAATTTCGAGTTTAGAAAAGCCTGAAAATTTGGCTCGGGCGCGTAGCGAAGCGAAGCGACCGAGCCAAATTAGGCTTTTCTAAACTCGAAATTTTACTTCATGCGCCACGCGTATAAAACGCTGATTTCAAGTGAAGTTTAAAATATACTGATAAAGTTTATACATTTTTAATTTAGAAGGTACTTTTTTTAAGTTTGTGAACATGTATTTCTACTAATAAATGATTAGATTGAAATATACTTCTAACGAGTGTCTCCACTTCCAGACTAAGCATGCAGTAAAATTTCGAGTTTAGAAAAGCCTGCAAATTTGGCTCGGGCGCGTAGCGAAGCGAAGCGACCGAGCCAAATTAGGCTTTTCTAAACTCGAAATTTTACTTCATGCGCCACGCGTATAAAACGCTGATTTAAAGTGAAGTTAAAAATATACTGATATGGTTTATACATTTATGATGTCGATAAGTCTTATACATAACCTCCATTGTCATAACAAAATAGGGTTATTTAGAATTTATTTAATTTATTGCATTATTAAATAAATTCTAAATAACCCTATTTTGTTATGACAATGGAGGTTATGTATAAGACTTAAACTAGAGCTACTAAAACATTGTATTAATCCGATGCGACGCACTTTTTTTTCTTTTCTTTTTTTTTATGGCCTACACACCCTTTTGGTCCTCCGTTTGTCCCGGTCACTCCCTTTTCTATCCTTGACAACCTCTGCTTGTCACCCGACACCAACTAGGCTTCAGTGAAGAAAGGGGTGGGAAAAAAATAAAGAGCGCCACGAGTTTAAAAAAACAAGTAACAAGTAGGGTGTCCACGGTAAACTCGAACCCTAGATTTAAAATAAAACAAATGGAAGTTCCCTTTAACGAACGAATTTAATCCTCAAATAATGTGTAACATAAATATCTCTCTCAAGGAAAATCTATTGGCAAAACAATACTTTAAAGTAAATAAATTATTGAAAGGTAAACATGTCAATTGAAGAAAAATATCGTATACTATTCTGCAGAATTATTTCAACCTCAACTTGAACCACGCTAAATAAGTACAACATTCAAAAATACAAATAAATAACACATTCCTAATAAAAAAATACTTGGTAAGCAAAAAAATCAATTACTGAATTAAAACACTAACCAAACTTAAGTACGCACACCGTTATAACGATTAGGCCCAACGCAATATCGAGTGTTTCAATTTAGAATAAAATACACCCGAAAATATCAACTAACGGTCGGAATGTGTAATCCTCACACTTAAATTCACAAATACTGATATAATTAATACTTCATGTGGTAAAATCCAAGTTAAATCATTTTCTGTATTCACTGTAGATGAATCAAACTGAATGATAACGATTGATTGTAAAACTCTACTTTTACTTGGGCCGGTACGCCACTGCCCTAACTCAAAATGACAAACACCAATCATTCAGATTTGACCCACCACAATAAACCTATAATCAAATATGCAGGTAATAGTATACATAGCTTAAACTTCCTCCAGCGATGAAATATGGCTCTTCACCGAACTCAACAATGACTTCACTCCTCAACTCCCTCCGTACTTAGCCACTGTCCGCTTCCTGCTTTCTACTTCTCCGATTAACTCTTCTTAACCGACTGCTGCCTACGCCTATACAACTCCTCCTCACTTCCCTCCTCTCTGCGACTCCTTCAGAACAACCTTGGTCGGCCCTCCATGCCCTCTTAACCAGGTTAAATCTGAACTCGTGGATTTAATCCTCCACTAAAAAAAAAACGATCAGGTCCAAGACCTTAATCGGAAACAAAACGAATAAAACACTAACCAACACAATTGTTAAGAGAATTAGAATGAATTAGCAAAACCTCTGACTAAAACAATTAGCTTGGATAACAATTTTTTACCTCGATCGTTTTTAATGAAAATGCCCCGTGCACGGTGTGCTTGGCTCCGTCTTTCGACGCTTAATTGTCGGCTTCCAAACTTATTCCTCCCTCTGAGTAAGCTTCACCACCAAACAACTAACTTGTAAAGCAAATAGAGAATCCGTAACCACGTTTGCACACTATCACTGCAATCTATCAGCTTCGTTTTTTTTTCACACCGCCACTCTTTGCAACAACCAACGTAAAAATGTCCTCAAAATGGAGATACCTCCTTACAGAAAGATATACACCATTCCATTTGTTTCTGGATCTCGCCTAGCCATGCTTTCGTGTTCTTCTTCTTCTTCTTCTTTGCGTAATTAATGGCCTTAGCTATTAAAGCTCTGTTGACCAGTCACAGTAATTATGAAATAATAATTAAAATTGTTTTAAATTTATTGAGTGTCGATTGTATGTATGAATGAATAAATGAGTGGATGAAGGGATGAGTAATGAAATCTTAAATCTAGGTCTTAAGCGTAGGTTAAAATCTGGACAGAGTTAAACAGCCATTGCTGCGCCCTCTGCCCTCCCCAAGGGATAGGAAATAGGAAATACACGTGGATTTTTAAAGGAAAAGGTTCAATGGAAGGGAATTTGGGAAAAGGATTATTGAAAAGGATGTGATTGAAAGGATGATTAAGGATATGGTGGACCACGTGGAGGCCGCACGTTTTAATTGTGCAGCGGGACGGACTGCTCGGGGTCAGCTCTCGAACCACACTATGCTTTCGTGTTGTTATGTTGCAGTATCAACATTTACATTTTTTATTAGTTGCCACTCCTGATTCCTTATTTTAACAGTGTTGCAATAATTTATGATATCATAAGTAATCTTCTTTTTATTTTCAAGAGGTTTATTGTTAATCTTGCAACAATTATTTCGCCACGCGGTCGCTTCTTCGAGCGTTTTATTATTAAATCAAATTAATCTAGTGTTGCAATGCTGTGTCAATGTCAAAGTGAAAAATAATTTCATCACATATTAAATATTAACATGCCAAAGATTATCTCTGAATCAAAAAGGTTACAAATTCTGAAATCCTACAAACATTTTAGGCAAAGTAATCCAAATCTACAGCATCACAATATTATTACGATTTTAATAGATATTTTTGGGGTATGTCTAGTATTTTAATTATCATATATATTTAATTAAAGATAATTGCGTTTCAGGTAGGGAGATCTTCATTACAATTAATTTTACGACAAAGACCTGACGAATTGAAATCTACTACTTCTGGCAAACGATCTAAAAACAGCCATTTTTGGAATCACCTAGCTAGAAAAGATCTGCAACAACTAATTTGGCAATATAACTCTAGAAATCAGTATTTTACTTTGAGAGATCTTTTGAATGATATGAAAGAAAATTATGAGTTCCATGGGAGTAGAACAACACTTTATAGAGTTGTTAAAAGTATGGGGTATAAATTGAAATTAATTAATGGGCGCAAAATTCTCTGTGAACAAAAACATGTTGTTGCAGCTAAAATTATTTTCCTTAGAAAATTTTTACAGTATCAAAATTCCAGTGAAGATATCCAATTCGTATACCTGGATGAAACATGGATATATCAGAATGGATCCGTGGTTCGACGCTGGGTACATGAAACGGATATAAAAAGTAATCCAACTAAATTCAAAAATGAAGGCAAACGCTTCACCATTCTACATGCTGGGTATAGGGGTGGGTTTTTGGATGGGTGCGATTTTTTATTACATTCGAAAAACAATGACCGAGATTACCATGCCACAATGGATGGTAATACTTTTCAAAATTGGGTGGTTAATCAACTTATTCCTGCTTTGGCTAAATTATCACAAGAGGGTGGGAATAAATTTGCAATTCTACAAAAAAATACTGAGGGCCAACAGAAGAGAGAATGACCAAAATTAAGGTGGATGGATGGAGTTGATCAAAATGTGTTAACGGGAAGACCCAAGCGAGAAATACAAATGGATGACGAAATAAGTTTGCAGAGCCGAATTCATTATATTTGTTATATACAATATTATTGATGTGTTTGTATGTACAAAAACCAAGTAGTAAATTTTGTCTTAAAACTGCATATTATTATCCTTTTATATCTGAAAATTTGTAAAACAGGCAACAGTGTAAGATCACAATAGTCAGAAATTATAACCTTAAAATCGAACATCTGACAGTGACATTTAAAAACCCTGATTTAAAACACAACCAGCCCCATTTACAATACTTAAACTGTCACTTTTCCATAGCTAGGCGAGATCCAGAAACAAATGGAATCGTGTATATAAAAAAGTTAGAACGGAAATTATCAAATTGAAATTTAAAGTTTGCACCAATCAAATGAGAGTATTCACGCGCCCTCATTTAAGCATGAACCCAGTGGCGTCGTTGAATTACGAGTCACACTCACACACTTAATACAGCAAATAGAAATACGAAAATCGCCATGCATACCTAAATTACTCATGGAAATTACTGAAAATAGAAAACAGCTCATAAAATCACTGCATAAACCCTCCACTAAGCGAAAAAATTCACCGACACACAGTTGGCAGCATCTACTCTGCGACAACTTCTCTCGGTGGGCATCACGCTGTCAAATGTAAATGTCAACGCTCCGAACAAAACAGTAAACAATAATATGGTGGATGAAAAATGTTAATTTCCCTTACAGAATAATCTACAACGATGTTAAAAGAAATGTGCAGCCGTGTACAATAATGTGACCTTCGTACAGTGTGTGTGTGTGTGTAAAACTCAGCTGGCCTGAGTTATGCGGCTCCTAACCTCTTCACACACTTATTTCCCAAACAGTAAATCCCGACATAACAATCCCTCGGTTTGCAATAGAATAACAAATAGTAGTTTTTTTTTGTGCAGTCAGTCAATTTTAACCCGTTACACCGAAAATGTTAATATCATCCTTAGAACTGTGTTAAAGCTGCTAATGTCTATTAATTAGGCTGCTTATGTTTTAAGCACGTTTTTATTTGTTAATGTTTTAAACACTGCTTCAGTGAAAAAACACGTTAAGTAAAAAAAACTGTTTGTTTTAATTAAAATGAAAAAACGTTTTTTTTAACAACCCTGATTTTAAAACAGTTTTTTTTATAAACATTCAACAGAAACAAAAATATATTGCAAATATATACAATAAAATAATTTATTACGATATGATAGGCAGTTCAGATTTTTTTAAAAATTAAATTTTTTATCGAAATAATCGTATTTTTTGGTAAGGGTTAGTAGATATGAAAACATTTCCCAAAAAATATATTTAAAAATAAAAAAAATAATCAGAGGCACTCGTACTAATATCAGTAATAGCGCACATTATTTGTGTGTTTTTGCAAGAAGAAAATATTTCGCGAAAGTTTTGCCCTTTTAAAAATTTCAGGAAATTTATCAATCTACTAAATTTATCTTTCAATGCCCATACTAAGCACAATTTATAAGTCCTAAAAACGTTTTGTACATCAAAATAAAGCTTTTTTAATTATTAACAGTTAGCTTTTCGAATAAATTAAATCAGTTCACTTTTTCATGAAATAAATCACTTGAAAATCACCAAGTCCAAAAATTGAAAAATTTGCCCTTTTTAACAAAACGTCGATTAAGGGCAAGATTTTCGAAATACACAACAAATATTTTAAGAGATGTATTAAGAACTGAATAACCTTTAAATCACTGCAAATTACAAATTTGTAGCGTAAAAATTGTATTCGTAATGTATGCTTAAAGTTGGAGTTTTATTAACAGTTTTTAAATGATTTTCAAAGCCGAAATGAAATGTTGGTGAAATCAATTTTGTCTCCAGAAAATAAATAGATTACATTACATGGTGAAATAATTTTTGTCTCCAGAAAATAGATTACATTATTTCTAATATTGATAACATTAACTTATGTATGTTGATTAAATTTAATTGACCATTGGCAGACATACGACGCAGTTGTACAATTTCTGGTTTAATGCCGTTGATTCGTAATATATTTTCAGATCAACAGGTGTAAAAGCGTACAGTTGTGAGTAAAAAAAAACTAGTACAGCCCTGGGGCGGTATTCCCGAAATTGATCGCACGATCCGATCGCATGACGTATGGTTGTTTCATACAATCCGGTATTCCCGAAATGAAATGATACGACGAAACGTGCGTTCGCATCGCATGATTTTAACGTTTGGTCTGGGCCCGTATTTCCGAGATTGGTTGTCAACGAATCCATGACGACGGTTGTTGTGACAAGAGAAAGTAAACTTAATTACGCTAATTAACATACGTCAATTTGAAATAAAATGTGCATTTACATTCAGTAGGATTCACTTATTATCGGTTTCTATAAAAAGTTTACATAGATGTTGAAATTGTACTGTAGATGGCACCGTCAGCGTTATTTCCAATGTAACATCCTTATTTTATATGTATACACACCACATTTTACGTCGTGTGTTGGTGCAGTAAAAGAGCAAATAATATTTCTATACTTATCCAGAAAGTGGTTGTTCGAAATAGAATGAACCACAAAAATTTAAATATAAAAATAATCTGATTGTCTTATTCTCAGACAATTTTAGCGCTAATCCGTACATGAAATGTTTACTTTAACGTTCATGTTATTCATTAACATTACAGTCTAAACGCGTTTAGTACTTAGTATGTAAACTAAATAGTGTTTACGGTAAAATTAACATTTTGCGTTCGGAATCGGGGGGATTATCAACTTCATTGTGATGTCGACCAATGATGGTGCTCTTTTGTGATTTTAGTAATACAGCAGTGTTGCCATATTTGAAGATATTTTTTCAATATTTTAGCCATAAATAATTACTAATGAAGAAATTAAGAAGTAAAATTTCGAGTTTAGAAAACCCTGAAAATTGGATTGGTCCAATTAAAATTTTCAGGCTTTTTTAAACTGGAAATATTAACTTTATGCTCCAGGCTTATTAAACACTGATTTAGTGTGAAGTTTTAAAATCATATAATTTATTTTAACAATAACACAAAATTCTTCAAAATGTAAAATATTCATATTTTCTTCATTGGTCATCAATATTTATGGCTGAAATTCCTTATATTTAAGAACTTTCTTCAAATATAGCAACCAGTATTTACACTGTTGTATACCAGAATAACAAAAACAGTTGAAAATGTAAATCCATTCCTTATGTAATTAACTAATATCTTTAACCTTCAACAAAAATTGCTAAAGAATCAGAGCCAGTGCTGCCAATCCTAAAATACCGTTTTACCTCAAACCCAATTTTAATTAATCTATATTTCAAACAGGGTTATTATGTTTAAAACACTTTGTTTTAAACAGTTTTTTAAACATGTTTAAAAACAGTCGTCGTGTTTTAAACGGTTTTGTTTTAAACATGTTTTAGATGTTAAATTCGTTTAAAACAAGTTTTAAGCGTTAAATTTGTTTAAAACTTTTTTTTATTATTTTAAATTAGTTAAACTATATTTTATACTACTTTATTAAGCATGTTTTGTTTACGTTTTCAAATTTTAGTAAAAATGTTGAAGATTTTTTTAAATTACATTATTAAAAATCAGAGCTGGGACGAATCCTCGTAAAAAGGATTCGAATCCGAATCACCTAATATGATTCGAATCACGAATACTAGAATAAAGGATTCGTAAGAGATAAATATGATTCGAATCAAAGATTCGAATCCTGTTTTTTCGAATCACGAATACAAATCTTTTAAGAATAAATTTGATTTTTTTTTTCAACCATTTATATATAAATATCGTTACCAGTTGTTTTAACAAAGATATTTAAAACCTAATTATTTATTATTAACACTAAACATCGTTGATAACAGACTAAACATCTGATTCCCTGTTACTCTGATTAAAGATGTATTTGTGTGTTTCTGAACTTCACTTCAAATCAGTGTTTTGTACGCGTGGCGCATGAAGTAAAATTTCGAGTTTAGAAAAGCCCGAAAATTTGTCTCGGGTCGCTGCGCGACCCTCGACAAATTTTCATGGGGCTTTTCTAAACTCGAAATTTTACTTCATGCTTAGTCTGGGAGTGGAAAACAGTCTTCTTTATAATATCGACAACTTTTGATACATTCGCTTTCTTGATTTAGAAAAAAAAAACAATCGACTTTTTCTTTTAGATACTTTATGGATCACCCTGTATAAAAACAAATACGCCCATCTTGTAGATCTCGCCACAATAGCCTAAATGCGTGTATTATACTTTTCTGTAGCTCGAATAGTTTTTGAGTTATAACGTTTTTTGTCAAAGTTGAAAAATACCGAGAATTTACGCGAGCGCGCTCGCTTTTTTGTATTTCGCAAAAGTTGCGAATAACTCAATAACTAATGAGAACGCAGAAAAGTTGTTGAAATGAAAGTTTTAGATAATAAAATTTAGGATAATTTTCCTATCTTCAAGTTTTTTCGTAGCTATCTTTTTTCTTGGAGAAAATCGACAATTTGTTGAAAGCTTCGTAAAAAACTTATAATTTTCACAAAATCATGGAATAACTTCTTAGAACTATTTATTGGAATTTGTGTATGTTTTTGAACTTCGGGATAAATCAGCGTTTTACGCGCGTGGCGCATGAAGTAAAATTTCGAGTTTAGATAAGCCTGAAAATTTGGTTTGGTCGCGTAGCGCGTAGCGCTACGCGACCAATCCAAATTTTCAGGCTTTTCTAAACTCGAAATTTTACTTCATGCTTAGTCTGGGAGTGGAAAACAGTCTTGTGTCTAAAATTGATAACTTTCGATAAACACGCTTTCTTGATTTAGAAAAAAAAACAATCCACTTTTTCTTTTAGATACTTTATGAATCACCCTGTATAAAAACAAATACGCCCATCTTGTAGATCTTGCCACAATAGCCTAAATGCATGTATTATACTTTTCTGTAGCTCGAATAATATTTGAGTTATAACGTTTTTTGTCAAAACTGAGGAAAGTCGAGAATTTACGCTATTTTGTATTTCGCAAAAGTTGCGAATAACTCAATAACTAATGGGAATACAAAAAAAATCGTTTAAACAAAAGTTTTAGATAAGAACATTTTGGACAATTTTTCTATCTTTAAGTTTTTTCGTAACTATCTTCTTTCTTAGAGAACAATAACAGTTTGTTGAAAGATTCTTAAAAACTTATAATTTTTAAAAACCATGGAATAACTTGTGTTTGCGCATTACTGAAAAAATATATCATTAGTAATTAGTAATATTTAATATCGTTTTTATTTTGCGCGTTGATAGAGATGATAAAGTTTGTTAATAATCTAAGCATTATAACATAAAAACATTTTAT
This sequence comes from Philonthus cognatus, assembly GCA_932526585.2. NCBI lineage: Eukaryota > Metazoa > Arthropoda > Insecta > Coleoptera > Staphylinidae > Philonthus > Philonthus cognatus. Next base: position 45,467,991 of record OW052247.1, on the reverse strand, counting down.
ATGTACAGAGTTTAAAGTTTAATGACCACAATTTTTGCGTAACAACAACAAGTTTTCAACACTTTTAGTAAATAACACACTTGGTTAAGATTTCACTGTTTATTAGTTGACACTGCAACACTTGTTTTGCCACACAGGCAGATAAATGATGACAATTTTTCAGTTGAAACAATTAAAAATGTTCAAAATAAAAATAAACACATTAATCACTGCACGCTGTATAAGTTACAATTGAAAAAAAAAACAAATTGGCAAAAAACTAGTTGTAGTCCTCTCGATGAAGGTGCTATGACAATTGAAAATGACAAAGTTGTTTTAAAAAATTTCGTCACAGAAAAATGTCATTAGATTATGAAAGCAACCATGGCAGTGTATCCAGCCATGGCAGTGTAAACTGAACAAATAATTATAATGAAGAGACACTAAAAATGGACTTGCCAACTGCTTTTTAATCAAAACTTGAAGAATTTTGTAATAGAGAAATAAAAACTCCATCAAAACGTTGCTTTCAAAAACAAATTACATATCTCAGATTATGCTATACGAAACGGTAAAACGGTGTAAGTGTGTTCTTAATTATCTTGAAATTGTCCAATACTTGTATAGATTTGAAGTTTTTTTGGCGCCCAGTCTGGGGCCATGCTAACGCTGGGCCCTTGTTGAGCACCATAAATTGTGAAAGTAAAAGTTAAAAACTTCACACTGATTAGTGTTTCGCACGCGTGGCACATGATGTAAAATTTCAAGTTTAGAAAAGATTGAGTTTGGACGCTACGGGTCTAAATCAAAACGCTCAGGCTTTTCTAAACTGGACTTTCAGGCTTTCCTGAACTCGAAATTTTACTTCATGCTTTGTCTGGGAGTGGAAAACACTCGTTTAAGCTTCAAAATGAACGCTTAATATTTTTTTTTAACTTATTGATTAATAACTAAATACGCTTTAATTTGATTCGTACATTTTTTATACAAGGTAATTAAAATTACCCGTGATTTAATAAATTAATGAATCTAAACCGGCTTACCGATATTTCACCGAAATATCATGATATCGTTGTTTCAGGGGTAAAATTCATTAAATACGTTACGTGGATAATTAATAGAATTTAAAGATTTACCTTTACCAAGCGTTTTCCACTCCCAGACTAAGCATGAAGTAAAATTTCGGGTTTAGAAAAGCCCCGTGAAAATTTGTCGAGGGTCGCGCAGCGACCCGAGACACATTTTCTGGGCTTTTCTAAACCCGAAATTTTACTTCATGCGCTACGCGTATAAAACAGCGATTTAACGAGAAATTTTAAAACACACAAAATACATTTTTTTATGTTAATCCTCACAATTAATTCGAATTATTTCTGACGATTCAAATCCTTCTGTAAGTATTCGAATCCTTTTATAAATAATCCTTTCATAAGGATTCGAATCCTTTTATATGGATTCGAATCACCCACATTTGGATTCGAATACGAATCCTCTTAAAAAAATGTAACGAATCCGGATCACGAATCCAGTTGAACTAAAGTATTCGAATGCCTCTTTTGAATCCTCTAAAAGGATTCGAATCCAGGATTCGAATCCTGCCCAGCTCTGTTAAAAATACAATTTTATATCATAATAAAATATCACAATTATGTGGGCATAAATGTGATTTAAAACGTGTTTTAAGCATGTTCAACCTTATTAGTAGAATTGCCGTTAATATCATTATAGTTTATTCGTAGTTAATCTCTACGAGACGCATACAAACACGATACTAACATTTCGTATTAATAGAACAAAATCTGCATGCTATTAGTTAGTTTTGAAATAATGATAGAATGAACGTAGCAACATTACATTTTTATGTGTTCTATCTAACTTCATTGTAATCAAGCAATTAGAAGGTATGTTACACTATTTTTTTATGTTTGTGAAAATGTATTACTTCTAATAAATTATTAGTTTGAAATTTACTTCTGACAAGTGTCTCCACTCCCAGACTAAGCATGAAGTAAAATTTCGAGTTTAGAAAAGCCTGAAAATTTCACACTAAATCAGTGTTTAATAAGCCTGGAGCATGAAGTAAATATTTTCAGTTTAGAAAAGCCTGAAAATGTTAATTGGACCAATCCAATTTACAGGTTTTACTAAACTCGAAATTTTACTTTTTAATTTCTTCATTAGTAATTATTTATGGCTAAAATATTGAAAAAATGTCTTTAAATATGGCAACACTGCTGTATTACTAGAATCACAAAAGCCCACCATCATTAGTCGACATCACAATGAAGTTGATAATACCCCCGATTCCGTACGCATGTTAATTTTACCGTAAACATCATTAAGTTTACATACTTAGTACTAAACGCACTTAGACTGTGTTGTTAATGAATAACATGAACGTTAAATTCAACATTTCTTGTACGGATTCGCCCTGAAATTGTTTGAGAATCAGATTATTTTTATATTTTTGTGGTTCGTTCTATTTCGAACAACCACTTTCTAGATATGTATTGAACGTTATTCACACAAATCGTGCACAATAGAAACGAAGAATGTGGTGTGTATACATATAAAATAAGGATGTTACATTGGAAATAACGCTGACGGTGCCATCTACAGTACAATTTCAACATCGATGTAAACTTTTTATAGAAACCGATAATAAGTGAATCCTATTGTTGTCTAAACGACACAGCATTTTGACATTAAAGAAATTGACATATTTACATATTTTCGTAACTAGGAAATTCATCACATCCGTTTTAAACTATAACATATTTTGTGTACTTAATTTTATTGCACAGAAGTGTACCTTGCCCCACTAGTTGATAAAATAATGATAACAATAGCGGCCGGTGGCCAACTTCGTATGAAACAAAAATGCCAAAGTAATGCATCTCGGAATTAGAAGGCGCGCTCGTTGTGCTGCTAAACGCATGTACTAATGACGCAATTCCGTGACGTAAGGAGCATTGATAAACAAAATGGATAAGTAGTGCTTTCAACCTCAATTTTTGTATCTTGGATTTAAGCCTCACATGAAGTTAGCTAACGAGTCGCCAGTGGTATTATAAATGAATATGTTGGGGCACAGAGTATGGAGTAACCAGAGTATTCACGCTGGCTGTGCGGGGTCAGGGAGGGCGGCTCTGTCAGGTGGCTCACCCCGCAGGCGTGTGATTTAGAGTAACTACTAGGTTTCCCCACTCTTCCAACAGCCCCGTCAACTCCATATAATTTCGTAATTTCATAAATTTAGTTCGGTGCATCACCCGCTTCGAGGGCGCTAATGTCAAAATTTCAAATTTCCCGCAATTTCGTATTTTTCGGGAAGTGGGGAACATATGTCAATCAACATCTGATGGCCCAAGTGGGCACAAGAATACTGATTAGACGAAATTATCTGGAGAAAAATAAACAAAACCGTAAGTATTGGAAATATTTTCTAGTTTTAAGTTATTTTCTGTTTTGTATTCGTTCAATCAAGACAGTGTGATAAATTTATAATTATGACCCGTTATTGTGCGATTAAGTCTTGCAACAATTGCGAAAAAAATATTCGTATGCATAGATTTACTCGGAAAAATGGGGTAAGCCTTAATTTGTTATATCATTTCATTTAAATATGTAAATTTTCTTTATTATTAAAGTGTACCTGTTATTTTAAACCAGTTTAAATTCAGTGATCAAAATAAACTTTCAAAACTTAGTTAACTAGTAATTCCCATTATTAAAATAACTTGTAAAATTAATTCATATTGTCTGATTTGATTTCTATAGCAAATATTGCATGCAACTTCGAATATTTCATATATTATATATGAATTGATGATTTCTACAGTAGATTGATAAATCAATTAACTCACGTTGACTAAAATTCAGCAGTTATAAATAACACTTTTTCAAACGTTAGCTTGTACTTGTATTTAAAAAAAAATATACAATAAGTGTTACATTTAGGGATTATCTGCAGCTCATATGACAAATTGGTTATCTCACTAAAACTTAAAACTATAATAAATTGGTTATAATAATAATATTTACACATTGCTGGGCAGTTGAAATAATTTCTTGGTTAACAATTTCTTTAAAATATTTAATCTTCAATAATTTCCAAAGCAATTTTATTTAAATTATTGTTAATTATATTTGGTTAATATAATTATTAGGTATAATAAGAATGCTAAGAAATGTTTACAATAATACTAATTAAGCTTTGCATAAGATTAATTCAAACATAAATATATACAGATTTTATTCTATTTACTTTACTAACTTTTCTTTAAACAAAACAATAAGAATCTTAAATGACAACATCTAAGTCTTCATTTTTTGTATAGGTCTACGAGAAGTGGCTAGAAGCCGTAGGCCGGGAGGACCTGAATCAAAAATTGAAGAAAGAAGTGGTGCAAAGATATTTTGTTTGCGACAAGCACTTTGCTGAGAGCACAAAATGTCAGACCAGTAAGACTAATTTAAAACTGAGGAGTGTCCCTACATTATTTCTCGATGAACCGATTGGTAAGTTAAATTAATAAATTTTTTTAATGGAAATGGAAAACATGAAACAGTACTTGTTTTTACTCAAAATTTTGACTATTTGATACTACAATCTTGTAAATAAGATACCAAAAAATGTGATTTGAAATTGTGATAATTATCTGTAAACGAATCTATTTGAGTTCAATAAATTTTAATTTAATAAAAATACATATAACATATATCTTAGTATATTATTTGTTTATAGCACTCACGGATTGGTCTAATGTGGGTGAACTGGACGATTCTGCTATAGATGATCTGCAATGCAGTTTCTCACAAGTGGATCAGCCGAGGGAGAATGATTGTATTGGGACCCGTGTTATGGAACATTCTAACATTCAGCCAGTGGCGAGTTCCAGCACTAGCTGTCACCTTTGCAATACATCTGGCTCCAGCAAAGTTTCGCTCCAAAATAATTCATTTTGTCACAAAGTACGTTCCCGGAGCAAAAAGGAATGTCTTAAAGTAAATTTGTTGAAAACTTTAAATGTGACAAGAAAAAGAAAGCTTTCCCCTCAAGCAAAGGTGTTACATTCGTATGCCCAAGACTATCAACGGGTTGCCAGAAAATTGCATGCTCAAAACGCTTCTATCAAGAAGCGTCTTGAGTGTGCATCTGAAGCACATAAAACTGGAGAAATGTTACGGTCGTATATGATTTGAATTGATTTTCCAGTTTAAAATTTTCTAAAGAAAACAGATATATCTAATTCCATGACACGATGTTGCAATGTTGTGAGCCCTAAGTATGCCATTGTTTCCTCGGATGTTAAGTGTATATTATATTGGGTTAATAATGTTTTGCATTCATTTATTTTGTTACTATTATGTACTGTAATATTAAAGTGAGTAGGTCGAATAAGAGATCTTCACTATGATCTATTGTGACCCTCATACTTGTCCTCTACCCATTTAACAACAAAAAGGTATTTCACAATTTTTCTCTAGATTTGATTTACGTTTTTTCTATATTTAATTTTGGATTTTATTCATAACAATTTATCTTTTAATCCTGTAATGTGTATATAATCTTTAGTATAAGTTGTTGAAGAAGAATATTTGTAGAGAGGATATGTGGTTAATTAATTTGTAATTAGTTATGAACATTACATGTATTGAATATTTGCAATATACATTTCATACTTTAATTATGCATTTATAATTTCTAGCTTCGCGTGGCAATTCAAACGCCGCGTGGTGCTGCCCGTACCGCACCTCCCTGCACCCATTTCAATACCCCCCGCACCGCGCAACCCATAGGCAATATACCGCCCGCACCCCGCGCTAGATGACGTTTTCGAATGCAGCGCCCTCACAGCGGGTGATGCACCAAACTAAAATTACGAATCGTGAGGCCCTCTAGGAGTCGTCGATCTAAATTAATCTATGCTTCCCAATTCATTTGTATATCGGATCCGCAGAGGAATGTTTATATTTTTTCCTCTCTAACGGTACCGACGGAACGAAAAATGATAACGCTCGGTTTGTTTATTTTATCAAAATAAACAAATCGAGCGTGAATCTACACCATTCAATTTTTAATTCCACATATAATATTGAAATCTAGATTTACTCTCATGTAATGCAATTTAAATTAAAATAAATACAGTTATATGATACATGTAGGGATTGGAATACCGGCATACCGGTTAATCGCAAAAATTGCTCTTCAAAATGTACCGGTATTTTGGTAAATCATATCAACATTATGTACATTTATTTCACATCTTTAACTATACTTCTGACAAAAATAGTAGATCGATTATGTGTTTTTGAACTTCATAATAATGTTGGATACCGGGAGTGAAAAGTCAATGTTGCACTTAAACACTTAACTTAACTTTATTCTTATAACAATAATTACAATACAGCATGTATTCAGAATGACGGTTGGGTACTAACTAACTGCTTAAGTTCTAGAAAGGGTATATATATGGAGGTAAGACCACACGCGTGAGGACAGACAGAGGCCCGTTTTTGGGGACGTTCCCACGAGGGTGGTATTTACCTATCGTCGATACAGAAAAAGGCTTTCAGACTTAAGGGTGCCTAATAAATACAGGTCTAAGACATTAATGGTAAAAGTTACTTGATGAAATTAAAAGAGAATGGTACCTAATAAATATACATATATCTACGACACTAATGGTAAAAGTCACTTAATGGAAAATAATGAAATGTAATACAAAAAGGGTGTCTAGTACACCTGCTAAACTTAAGATACTATATAATGGGGTTGTTTCCCACGAACGTTAGGGTAGATAGTCTTTATATGGCGACAGTCCGTCTAGCACTTGGGTGGTCATCTAACACCTCCCCGCTGAAGACGAAAGATGGGGGGAAGACACAGGTTTCGTCCTACAAAGGAACGGTGCTGCGTCTGGATTTTGGGAAACTCCTGTCGTCTCGTCTGGGAGCTGAGGCCGTTACTGCATTGTAACGAGGTGGTTGAAGTTCGATTTCTTCGGAGGCACGTTCGTAAATTGCAATTTCTCCGGTGTGATATTGACGTTCAGATCGGAGGTCCGATTCGAAGTTGCAATTGACGAAGTTTTTTATAATGGGTGGCATCAATTCTCCATTCCTTGGATTCCTTGTGAAGCAGCAAAGACGTCTTAACAAATTCCACCAACCACACCAACGACAGATGTTACAACACAACATTAGCGTTAATGTAACACCTAGCAGGCTAAGGATTAGTGTATACCAGCTAGTATGTTTTACGATGAACGGTTTGTTCATTTCGTGGTCTAACAACTCGTCGAATTCGTTGAGTTTTTTATCTGCATACTTTAATTCGGTGAGGTCGATATTTGATAGTTTAATGGGTTGTATTCGAAGTGGTATGGAATCGTTGATTTTCTTGTCGACACAGCATTCGTCTTGCAAAATATTAATTTTTGGAACGTAGTCGACGGATATGTTGGAGAACATTTCGCTGGTTGCTTCGAGAACATAGTAATCGGTGTATCCCTTGCAACCGGGATACAATCGGATGATTCCTGTTTTATTAAGAATTACGTCCTCCATGTGGTCATCACAGAGGATTGTTAACGTTGTTGATTTCAGCAACACATATATCCATTCGTTATTCCGGATGGATTTCCAAGTCTGGATATCGGCTCTGATGGTTCTAGTTGAACATTCTTCTGGAATCTTGGAGAGATGCGGCGACAACAATTGGATTTCGCAATTGGCGATTTCAGTTCTTCTTGTGGTGGAGACTCCTTGGCAGATGAACGATCCTTTGATGAATTCGTCGCATTTATTCAAATCTTGCATAAGGTTATATAAGGTTTTTGGTTGTGATATTAGGAGATATCGATAACTAGGTTGTATGTAGGAATATATTAGAGGATCTTGATGTTGCATAGGTAACGGGATCATTTCAAAAATAGTGTAGGATAGTTTGTCTAATAACGGAATATTCAATGCAAATATGACAATGGTTCGCTCATCAACAATGACATCTAAATGTATTAATTTGTAGTAAGTTAGAGCGTTTTTATAAGATGGTGATAAAGGAAGTTCATATTCGCCTTTGTATTTCAATAGCTCATTAATTAAGATTTTTGGAGTGACAATCTCCGGAGATAGAATTCCATGTTTAGCAATATTAATGGCGTGAATATAATTATCAAATTCCTCCATTACTCTATTTGCAAGACTGGATAATGTTGAAATATGTTGAATAATGATTGAATCCAATTCTAAATCATTGGTTTTTCCTTGATTGTTTTGTGCAAGATTTGCAATTTTGAATAAATTTTTATTTAATTTTGATTCGTTTTCCTTTAATGCAACAAAAGAGTTATTAAAATTTCGAATCGTGCTCGAAATTACTTGAATTTGTGATTTTAAGAGACCGTTGATTTGCTGTCTATCGTCTATTATCGAGTGAATACTATCGGAATAATATTTCGCATCATTGGCATCGGGTGTACCAATTAGCCAACGTAGTGCTGTAGATACGCCATTTATTAAACCACGGCGTTTCCTGTTTTCTTTGCCAATATAATGATTCAATATTTCTTGTTTTTTATAAATTAGTTTTAGTTGATCGTTAATGTTTCCTAAATTTTGTTCGCAATAAATTGACGAATGTGAATTCTTATTGCCTTTTGATAGAGAACCACAAAGATTTATTGATTTGAGGATTGAATTCTCAAGTGTTCCGCGAGCCTCAGATAAGAAAGAAATGTTTAATTGGGATAGTAATGTTATTTTTGAATTTGATATTCTAGCGTTTCCTAAATTATTGTAGTAAATTCCGCTTGTTTGGTTTAATTGATATATTTGATAGAGATCATTACAATGGACCAGGATCGATAGGATCAAGATTACAATCGTCGTCATCTGAAAACGAGGAAGGTTTCAGTAAGTTTTTATGATATTTTACCTTTTTGTTTTTCAATTGCAATTCTACTGTTTGGTTATCGAAGATTCGTGTTATTTTGTATGGTCCTTTGAAATTCGGACAAAGTTTCTTGGAAAGTTTGGGGTTAGTTGATTTGTTTTTAATGTAGACTTTATCGTTTACCTTAAATTCACACGAGTTATTCTTTCTATCGTAAAGACGTTTGCTTGAGTTTTTTGAATTTATTATATTTTCGCGGGCTATTTTGAATGAATTGTTTAATTTGTTTTGTAGTGACTTGACGTAATCATCATAAGTGTAGAGTAGTTTAGGTTCCTGTGTTATGGAAGATGGCAAATATGGTTTATGACCAAATAATAGTTCGTAAGGGGTATGATTAGTCGATTTATGAGTAGAACTATTATAGCTAAACATAGCAAAATGGATGTATTCATCCCAATCAGACTGATTAGGTTTGATGTAATGTTTTAGGTAATCTTTTAAAGTTAGATGTGATCTTTCCAATGCCCCGTTAGTTTGAGGATGGTAAGGTGTGGTGGGTATATGTCTAGTTTTAAATAGTCGCGTTAATTCCTTAATTAATTTGGACATAAAATCTGGACCTTGATCGGTTAATAAAGTTTTAGGAATTCCGAAGTATGTGATTATTCGAGTGAGTGCACTAGCAATTGTTTTAGATTCGTGATTGGGGACTGGTTCGGCGAAACTGAATTTAGTTAAATCATCTTGGGCTGTTAAGATGAATCGATTGCCATTTTCTGTTATTGGTAGGGGACCTACAATATCTAATGCTAAACGTTCTAGTGGTTCGGTTGACGTAGATGTGATCTCCATAGGTTGTCTTGTTGGTTTAAAATCGGTTTTATTAATCTGACATGACTGGCAGTTCTTAATGTATTTTCTTATGTCTGATTTCATTGAAGGCCAATAGTAACGTTCTTTAATTTTTGAATAGGTTTTGTTGAATCCGTAATGTCCTGAGAATTTGCTGTCGTGATTGTCAATTAATATTTGTTTTATCTCGTCTTGATTCTTTGGAGTGATTTTAGTTGTGTTGTATATTTTTATTAAATTGTTTTTAAAGACAAATTTTAGCATTTCATACAATTGCGGTAATTTAATGTTATTATGATGATCTGGTGGTATTAAAGTGAATTCATTATCTTTAATCGTTTTTCTAAATGTTTGCAAGCAATGTAAAATGTTCTTGTATTCGAGTTTATCGAAGTGAAAATTAGTAGGGAATAGTAAATAGACAGTTTGTTTAGAATTACTCAGTTTATTACAACCGTTTATGGTTGGTTTAATATTTTCTAAATTAAAATGACTTTGAATAAAATCTGAGTATGGATTACTTTCATCGAGATCCTGAGACCAAAACATTACTATAGGAGTTTTTATTGAAGTTAGTGGTCGATTTTCCTTATCATAAATAATCACTTCTTGATTGTTATAATGGAATTTAATGAATTCTCCATAAGAATCACTGTTAACATAGTTAACAATTCCTGTTTCAGGAAATAATCTACTAAGTCCATCGGCGTTTGAATTTATGCGTCCAGGTTTATATTTTACTTCATACTCATATTCGCTGAGACGAAGTCTCCAACGAACGAGCCGTGACGAGGGATTTTGCATGTTAAAGAGCCATTGTAATGGCCTATGATCGGTGTATATGGTAAATTTTCTTCCATATAAATAAGGACGGAAATGTTCTGTGGAGTTTAGAATAGCTAGAAGTTCTTTTTCCGTGGTTGAATAGTTTGTTTCCGCTTTATTTAATGACCTGGAGTAATAGGCGATTGGGAGGTCTTCTCCGTTTTTCATTTGTGAAAGAACACCACCGACTCCTACGTTCGAGGCGTCTGTAGTTAAGATAAAGGGTTGTGTAAAATCTGGATATTGCAATATAGGCTCTCGAATTAATTTATTTTTTAGGGTTTGGAAGCTTGTTTCTTGTTCATCTTTCCAATGAAATTCGACATCCTTTTTTAATAACACCGTCAGGGGTTTGGCTATTGTGGAAAAGTTATTAATAAATTTGCGATAGTAGCCGATCATGCCTAGGAAAATTTTGATCTGTTTCGGATTTTGTGGACGAGGTACTGATTTAATAGCTTCTATTTTATTAGGATTAGGTTTAAGACCTTCGTCTGAAATTATATGTCCTAGATATTGACACGATTTGTTCAGAAATTCGCATTTGTCTGGCTGTAGTTTTAAATTGTTCTGCCGTAAGCGAGAGAATATGTTTTTTAATTTACGGTTATGATCATCGAGTGAGACTCCATAAATGACAATATCGTCGAGATAGACAAAACATTGATTGTGAGTGAGCCCCATGAGTACGTTATTCATTAGCCTCTGAAAACAACTAGGCGCATTTTTTAATCCAAAAGGCATCCTCGTGTATTCATAGTGGCCATTGGGGGTGCTGAATGCAGTTTTTGGACCATCATCAGTGTCCATTAATATTTGATGGAATCCGCTGGCTAAATCTAGCGTCGTGAAATATTGTGCGTGCCCTAATTGGTCTAAGATATCTTCGATGTTAGGTAAAGGGTAGGCGTCACCGACCGTTTTTTCATTTAATTTGCGGTAGTCGATAACTATCCGCCATTTCCGTTCGCCTGTGGCGTCTAGTTTTTTCGGGACAACCCATAAGGGGCTGGACCAAGGGCTGGTGGACGGTTTTATTATCCCTTGACTTAACATCTTCTCGATTTGTTTATTTACTTCGTTCTTGTGTACCTCTGGATATCGATAAGATTTTGTATGAATTGGAAGCGGGTCTGTAATGGGAATTTTATGACAAGTAGCGTTTGTATAACTTAAGTTATCGTTTGGTAAATAAAATAAATCTTTAAATTCTCGACAAATTTTCGTGATTGAAGTTTTCTCTTCTGAGTTGAGATGATCAAGCCTTAAATTTTGATTTAGTAGTTTTTCTCTTTCAGGATTGTTTATGCAATTTTGATTTATTTGAAAGATTGAATGAGTGTTAGAAATAGGTTCAATTGATATAGAAGGGACTGTGACAATTTGTTTTATTGATGATTTGTTTATTAGCGTAATTAAACACTGATTTTGGTCATTGATATAAACCATTGAATTTGGAATTAAAAGAGATTGATTGGCTGCGAGATTTTGATTAATAATTATACCCTCTTTGAGGTTGAGTGGATTATTTACGTTGATTCTGACGACAGTTTCCGTTCGAGGTTGAACAGTAATATTTATTGATGATGATTGAGGCGTATTACGATGAATTGGAATTGGAATAGAAATTGAATTTAGAATTAGAGAAAAAGAACTATAGTCGATTTTTGCGCTATGCGTTCTTAGAAAATCGTCGCCTAGTAAGCCGTCGAAAGGGATATTAGTGATTGCATCTATGATTTGGAAATTAGATTTTATTCGTTTATTGTGAATTTGGAGGTTGATTTCGGTTTCACCTAAGGTGTAAATTGGAATGTTTGGTGCTAATCCGTTAAGAGCAACTGGATTTTTATCGTGGATTTTGAATTTTGATAAGCTCATAGCTTTAATTAAAGATATGGAAGCGCCCGTGTCGATTAATAATTTAATCGTTTTATCTGGACAATTGGACATGTCAGATTGAAATGTAACATAAATTAAATCATTTGAACTGAAGAATGAATTAGAAATATTTACGTGTTGGATCGTTTCAACATTTGATTTTGTATCTTCATTAGTTATGGGATGCAACTTAGATTTAGGATTTGATTTAATTTTTATTAGAGATTGATTCTCTTGGATGTTTGATTTGGATTTAGGATTTGCGATTGCATGCGAGTTTGAATTAGAATTTATTTCGGAATTTGCGATTGGATGCAAGTTTGAATTCATTATAAATGGAATTGTTCCAGTGCTTGAGTGATTTGATTTTGTTGGTTTGGTATAGGAGGAGGGACTCGATTTATCAGTCGCTCCTGAAAATTTACTGACGCATTTTGATTATTTTGATTTTGTGATGTTGATTTTTTTGAATTGTTATATTGCCTTTTACGACATTCCTCGAGTACGTGACCTGGCCTTTTGCAATATCTACATTGTTTTTGTTGATTCGCTGGATTTCTAGGAGTTTGATAGTTATGAGAATTGTTAGAGAAATGTATAGATTTCGTGCGGATTTGAGGTTTATTGCGGAAGCAATCTTTTGTAAGGTGATTATTTTTTCCACAAGTTTTACATTTTATTTCAATAGACTTGTAAGTTAATCTCAACGCTTTTTCCTCGGCAATTGCTGCGGTAAGCGCTTCGTTAATAGTTTTAAATTCGCGATACCTTAACATTTGAGATAAATTAGGATTCGAGTGATAGATGAAACGGTTCAATGCAATGTCTTCAATCATTAGGAGGCGTCCTTTTAGGCGTTCTTTATCATTTTCGGTTGAATGTATAATAGCTAATGTACGGGAAGTTAAATCTTCTAATCTCTGGTAGAATTGTGACACGTTTTCATGTTGTTCGTGTTTAATATTAGTTAGCTCTTCAAGTAATTGATCAAGAGATTTCCTATCCTGATATAAATTAATTAATAATTCTGAAATATCCTCCCATGTGGTTAAGTTGCAGTGAATATCGATCTGTTCGCGAGCTTTACCCGTAATTTTACTTTTGACAAATAAAAGAAGTGGAGGTATTTGTTGATCACTAGCGAGTTCGAAAACCGAATCGACTTGCTTAATAAAACTTCTTATTTTGTATCTATCTCCGTCGAAGTTATTCGGAATAAGTTTAATTAAGAAATCAAGTGAAAGTGAGTTAGCATTGTCATTTTGTTCGGAGTTAGGCATGATGTTTTTGTTTGTTTAGGAAAAAAGAGTTAAGGATGCAAGACTGAATAAAAAGCGACTCACCGTTGTTCCAATATTTTCAGACAGTCGGAATGTTGCTGATCGCCGTTCTCTGGATCGGGCCTGAAATCTTCTTATGTTGCACCAGGAGTTTCCTCTGGGAAGACGAATTCGTTGGCTTATTTCGCGAACCGGATGAACGTCCCGACTATCCCACTTCTGACACCAATAATATGTTGGATACCGGGAGTGAAAAGTCAATGTTGCACTTAAACACTTAACTTAACTTTATTCTTATAACAATAATTACAATACAGCATGTATTCAGAATGACGGTTGGGTACTAACTAACTGCTTAAGTTCTAGAAAGGGTATATATATGGAGGTAAGACCACACGCGTGAGGACAGACAGAGGCCCGTTTTTGGGGACGTTCCCACGAGGGTGGTATTTACCTATCGTCGATACAGAAAAAGGCTTTCAGACTTAAGGGTGCCTAATAAATACAGGTCTAAGACATTAATGGTAAAAGTTACTTGATGAAATTAAAAGAGAATGGTACCTAATAAATATACATATATCTACGACACTAATGGTAAAAGTCACTTAATGGAAAATAATGAAATGTAATACAAAAAGGGTGTCTAGTACACCTGCTAAACTTAAGATACTATATAATGGGGTTGTTTCCCACGAACGTTAGGGTAGATAGTCTTTATATGGCGACAGTCCGTCTAGCACTTGGGTGGTCATCTAACAATAAATCAGTGTTAGTATGCGTGGCGCACGAAGTAAAATTTCGAGTTTAGAAAAGCCTGAACTCGCTTAGCTCGTGCCGCCAAATCCAAATGTTCAGGGTTTTTTAAACACGAAATTTTACTTCATACTTAATCGGGGAGTGGAAAACACTCACACAAATCCATGTTTTATATTTATAGATTTTTTAAATAGGTTTTTCACTAATTTGCACGATTTCTTATTAATCCACTTCTTTTGAAATGTTGTAACAGGTTTCAAGTTTTTGCCAAGATTTTATAAATAAAATTTAATATTCAATATAATTTGCCAATCAACCGAACAAAATAAAGGCTAGTATTTTTGAATTTTACAATATGTCAGTGTGTTATACGCGTGGCGCATGAAGTAAAATTTCGAGTTTAGAAAAGCCCCGTGAAAATTTGTCTCGGGTCGCTAGCGCGACCCTCGACAAATTTTCTACGCGGGGCTTTTCTAAACTCGAAATTTTACTTCATGCTTAGCCTGGGATTGAAAACACTCGTTCGAATTTTAAATTAGACTCTTTTATAGAATCAACGAATGTCCGCAAATGTACAGAGTATACGAATATATAAGGATATGATATATAAAAAAAATAAATTATTATGTCATATATTAAAAATTTTTGTTTATTTTTGGGGTTAAAAACCTTTTTCTTTGGATGTAGATGGCAAATCCTCTTCCAATTTTCGGGTGTACATGTGAATGGGCTTTAACACTTCTAAATCGGAATCCGAATCACTTAATACTATGTCAAATGGTTTTGGAATTGCTGATTTTAACAGTCTATTTTGTTGATAATTTGTAAAATCACTTGCTCGAAAATGTTTATTACACAGGCGCTTTGAAGAAAGTTTCTTTTTGGACAATATAAAGAGATCCATATTACCACAATTTTTTAACCAATGATCACATCTTTCGCTATTATTTACAGGAAATGTAAAGAAGTGTACATCCTCGGTTTTCCTCGCGCCACAATCACGATAGGCGCATTTTAAATAATTAGCCATATTTTTACAACTAAATATCACTAGAACTACAACTATTATGTAAAAACACTAAATGTTCACTATACTTAATTAAATTATAGTTTGTCCGTATAAAATTAGAAACCGTTAACGTGCACACTGGAGAGCGAAAAATATACTGATTATTTTTCTTAAAATATTTCTCACTGACGATTTCCTATAAGTACTTTGAAGAGGGTACTTTTACAAATATTTTTCTATGTATTTTTTACATCCTTAGTAATTGATTTCTGGGGCTTAAGGACAAAGGCAGATAAGAAGGGTACGAATTTGGACTGTTTTTTTAGATCATCTGTGGGGCGAGTGAACACTTGAAAACGAACACTTTAAACCAAATTATCAGTAGATTTATGGGTTTCCAAACAGTCGTATGATGCATTATTTTTACTAAAAAATTTAACTATATTAAATAAATCGATAAATGTTGTGATAAAAATATAATTCATTGCTCTCTATAAAGAAAATACAGTATGTCCGTTTCAAGACGCATATATACTTACGATTGAAAAATAGTTTCAATATACAGGGTGTCCCGGTTAAGCAGTCCATGCATGTGTATCTTCTAAACCGCAAGAGATACAGATCTGTTAAATGGTAGAAAATATGCAAGACGATGAGTACCAACTATACCCGGTGTTAAATTAACAAAAACCATCAGAGCACATTGCGAAAAAACTGATTTTTGCGATTTTTTATTTTCCTTTATAACTTGGTTATTATTGATGATAGAACGATAGAGCAAAAACCGCTGGAGATATCGAGATGAAACTTAAAACTTAAGCTTTTTGAAAGGAAAACCGGAAGTGGTACTTTACTCTTAGCGTTTTTTAGTTTTTTCCAGACATTCACAAAACTAAAAAATGTTTCAAATAAACATTGTATACAATAAAAAATGAAGATATATTGTATATTCACTTTTTATCATAGCACTCTTAGTTTAGGAGTTATTTAAAAATAGTGTTTTTTTAGATAATTATTGTTGGTTATAACACCGATGGGCCATGAAGTGTCGTGGCGCAGGCGGTAACGCGCCGGACTCATAATCGAAAGGTCCCGGGTTGAAATGCAGTCGCCGGTTGCTTTTTCTTTGTTATTAATTTATATTTAATTACATTTAATTCAAAAATATTAAATCTAAACGGGGAAAGTACTATGATGGACACATCACCATTTTTTTTATATGGGCGTCAAAGTTGGCCATGATATCATTTTGTAGACATTTCTTTTTTAATTTGATGTATCATATGGTAGGTTTGTTTTCATTAATAGGAAAACTGGGCGATATTTTCATAGTATTTGAAGTTGGCTATGAATATACCAAAATAAATGAAATAATAGCAATAACAATACTAACATAAAGCGTTATTTGTTTTTGAAAAAATAAACATATCATATGATATACCAAATTAAAGAGAATTAAAAATCTATAAAATTAGCTCATGGCCAACTTTGACGCCCATATAAAAAAATTAAGTTAGAAAATATTTGCTTTATGATAAATCTGACTACATATTATTAAAAAGCATAAAAAAGTGCCCTAATAATGTCAAAATATTATCCTTCTATCATCAATAATAAGTATGGTCTGAACTTTCAACTGTTTTGTTAATTATATAACGGATATAGCTAGTACTCATCGTCCTGCATATTTTCTCCCGTTTAACCAAATCTCTATCTCTTACCATTTAGAAGATACCCATGCATGGGCTGCTTAATCGGGACACCCTGTATAGATTATTTAACAACTTTTTTAATTTAGTAAACCTTCATGGAATTCGTTTAAATATCAATTTTGAACTTGAAAATATTACAAAAAGCATTTCAGTGTTTGCCTCCCGGCAAATCCAAATTTTCACGCTTCTCTAAACTCGAAATTTTACTTCATGCTTAACCAGGTAGTGGAAAACACTTGTTTATAGCCTCAAATTGAACTTTTATAAACAATAGAAAGTCGGAAAATGTGTACTTAAATATTACATACTTACTTAATTTTAATATTTTTGATTACAAGAATATTTATATAGGAACAATAAATTGTAAGCATTAATTCCAAAGACAATATATGTATTAAATAATCATCAATTTTATTTATTAAATTTGATTATACAATAAACAAAATATCAAAATTTTCAGGCGTTTCTAAACTCGATTTTACTTCATGCGCCACGCGTATAAAACAATCAGTGTTTTATACGCGTGGCGCATGAAGTAAAATCGAGTTTAGAAACGCCTGAAAATTTGGATAATGAGATGTTTAAAAAACGTATTCTTTTTAATCACTCTTGTTCCCTCATGAACACCGATAATAATAAAATAAACCCAGTTAGCTTGCTTAATCGCAGAGGAAACAATATTATTGTTTACTCTGTGGCTATATATTAGTGGAGATATAAAAGATCAAATTATCTATAAACTGAACGCATTAAAACAATAATGTTTTTATTTCACATCTGTCAGTCAGGAGTAAATTGGTGTATGGGTCTATTGAAATATGAGTATATTTATGTTTACATTAACATTCCAATGAACGAATCATCCTTTAACATATGTTTTTGTGCCTTAAATCGCCATCAAAATTACAGGAAACTGTTTTCGTTGAAGGTTTAAATAGGTGGATGTTTTGATAATTGCCTCAGAGATGGCTACACTATGCAAACTGTGGATTCCGGGTTACAGGCGTTATTACTCTGGTTATTCTTTTCTCTGTGGTTGGGGTTAATTCCTATAAATAAAAAGACAATGATGACTTTTAAAAATTATATTTATACTCAATAAAATGGAATTCATCGAACAATATTTTTCGTTTAATAAAAAATTACACGTAGCGCTAGAGATAATTCAAATAACTCGACGTCATCGCTCTCCACTTTTCACCATCCTACAAATCATCACGGAACCCTTTAATTAATCAATAATAAATAACAACATTGTATGTATAATAACATTCAACATGGAAAAAAACCGCCTCAAATAGTTACTATTAAATTTTACCTTTAAGTATAAAATAAGAATTCATTATACACTCAAATTAATTAAATTATTTATAAAGAGTGAACCACAAAATATTTCTTCTAAGTTAGCCTAGAGGAAAAACGAGTCGTGTACAGGGTGGCCCAAATTCAATGTTTTTATAAGGTATCTCGGAAACTTGAAGGGTTAGAAAAAAATTATTATGAACGTCATTACCTCTTTTTACGAGACATTAATAATGGCGTAAATAGATCATGGCTAACTTAATTAGTTTGGAAGATATCAGGCGTTTATCAATTGTTGGCTATTTTAAAATATGTCTTTATCTTAGTAACTATAAGATATACAAAAAAATACTTCAATAATTATTTATGTAGTTTTCCGCGTAGAATGCAGTGGCGTACTAATTTTTTTATTCAGATTTTTAATTTCCGAGTTATGATATAAAGTTGCATTTTTTTAAATGGAACACCCCATATATTTTTATATTATTGAATAGCATATTAAATTAGCTTTAAAATTTTCTATACGTTTTTTTTTTTATTGAAAAATTGTGTTTTTAACTCTGAAGCTTTTAGATAAATATTTGATAATACATACTATTATAATCACAGAGATGTTAGTATTATTTAATTAAAATGAAGTGATCTGTAGACTCAGTAATTAATCGCGAAAGTCTTCAAAAGTTATAAAATGAATATTTAAACTAACTTAGTTTTCAATATAATCGATTTTTTATTTTTACGAATTTTTGTTAATTATGTACATCAATGTAAAGCTAATTTAAAATGCTATTTAATAACATAAAAACATACAGGGTGTTTCATTTAAAAAAAATTTAAATTTGTGTCATAAGTCTGAATTTAAAAGTTGGAATAAAAAAATAAGTACGCCACTGAATTCTACGATGAAAACTACACAACGAACTATTAAACTATTTATTTGTATATCTTATAGTTATTGAGAAAATTACGTATTTAAAAATAGCCAACAATTGAAAAACGCCCGATATCTTGAAAAGTAATCAAGCTAGCTGTGATCTGTTAATAATATTGTTATTTTCTCTCAAAAAGAGGTCATGACATTTATATCAGATTTTGTCTAACTATTTTGGTTACTGAGATAACTCCTAAAAAACATCGAATTTGGGCCACCCTGTTTATACAGTTTTATAAGAAAAAAGCAAAAATCAAAATTTAATAACTGAGACAAAATTTGTACTTTCTTTAATATCTGCTTTGACAAATCGAAATTTGATAACTAAGACAAAATTTGTACTTTTTTTTTCTGCTTTGACATGAATGCATTTTACTTTTATTTTAGTTAAGGCCAACTTAGAAGAATTATTTTATGACTAAGGTATTCAATAATAAGTAATATCGTTGATATAAAGATAAAAGTCAACAAGTACAATAGAACCTTATTGCTTAACAGTGGCTTTAACCGAATATAGCTTAAATCATTCGCGTAGCTAGGATTTTATTCAAGAGAAAATATTATGCCAAAATTAGTCCCAATTTTACGAAATGCCGATTATTAGTGTTTTATTTTATTTTTTAACATAGGTTTAATTTCCTTGTTTGAGCATGAAGTAAAATTTCGAGTTTAGAAAAGCCTTAAAATTTGGTTTGGTCGCTCCGCGTAGCGGAGCGACCAAACCAAATTTTCAGGCTTTTCTAAACTCGAAATTTTACTTCATGCGCCCCGCGTATAGAACACTAATTTAATATGATATCAAAAACATATATAACATATATTTTTAAACTTATGATTTAAATTTATAAACTTTCTAATGTCCAGGAGTCCAGGGCAAGTGCCATTCCTGTCCTCATTGGCTACGCCCATGGCTTAAGTTCAGTTTAAATTACATTTGATGTTGAATAGTTGCTTAAACCAAGTTTAACTTAAGTTCAGTTTTAATCATATTTTATTTTGAGTACTGGCTTAGACCAAGTTTAACGTAAGTTTAGTTAAAATTGCATTTAATGCTGAATAGTAGCTTTAATCAACTTTAATTTGAGTTCAAATCAAATTATTTTCACTGTAATGTAATTTAAACCAAGCTTAACGTAAGCCACGATTGAACAATTGGTCCTTAGTAGCGTTTAACTTTAAACCAACAACGTGCCCACTGAGCAAAAAACAAACAAATAACGTTATATCAACATTGTAGCAACATTAAACGTTGTATTAATGTTGATGAAACATTACTTAAGTGTGTTTACTGAGTAGGTGTACTAAAATATTTTAAAGTATTATGAAATTAAATCGTTGGATTAAAGTAAAAATCATTAAGTACATGAAAAATCAATAGCAGACTTAACGACTTTCATATATAAACCGAGGATATGATTGAGCATATCAATAAGAATTTATTTTATACACTTAAAGATAATTTAGTGTGTGCGCGCACTCCTCTCCATCCATCCACAATAAATATCATCAATATCCACAAATACATATCAATCATTATCGCGATTTTTTTTAATCTCTAGGTATTCAAAAATATCATCTATTAAATTATTACTTTATTTAATTTAAATATTTATTATCCGCACGACACCGAACGAATTCTCGAGTGTGAGTGAGTGTGTGTGTGTGTGATTCCGTGTTTTATTTTAATAGTAACTATTCACGTTATCAAATACTGTATAATTGTGTTTTTTATGTTCTTGTTGTAAGTACACTTTTAGCAGATTCCAATTATTCCTCATACTTACATCTACCTGCTTTTTTCTTGTATAATAATGTTTTCTTTTATGACTACTGGGCAAGAGGGTATGTGTTCTTTTCAATTTTGGGGTAGTTTTGATTTGTTCCTTTTTTTTTTGTTTAATAGCAATGTACTAGTTTCATTGCAGGCTTTGCAAGCTTACTTGTTGATTTTCAATTTTGGCGTAGTTTTGATTCCTTCCTTTTTTTTTAATAGCAATGTACTAGTTTCATTGCAGGCGTTGTAAGCTTACTAGTTGATTACCCCTCGTACTATTTTGTTTATTTTACGTTATTTGACATTAGATCTAATTACAGCGTGGGAAAAAGATGCCCTTGTTCCTGCTCGAAATTTGATAGACAGTCGGTATCATTCCTCCGCGGTACGAAATGAGTCGCTTTACGCTTGAACAACGTTGGGAAATATTGCAAACTTATTTCCAAAGTGAGTGCTGTGCAGCCCAAACAGTGCGTTTGTTGAAAAAAAGTTTTGGCCGAAATAAATCACCCACCGCACCTGCTGTACGCAAGTTTGTGCAAAAAGTTCGTGAGACTGGCATCTAGTGGACAATACTCATGGTCCTCGTTCTCGTACGATGCGCACAGACGAGAATGTGGCTGCTGTAACCGATAGTGTGAGACTCAATCCACGAACATCAACTCGCCGTCGATCTCAACAGCTCAACATTGCACGCACTAGCCTGAGGAGAATTCTGCACAAAGATCTCGGATTATTCACTTACAAGGTCCAATTGACTCAGCGCTTCGTTATCGCTTCGCAGTTTGGGCCTTAGAGCAGCTTGAATTGGACAACGATTTTGGGCGAAAAATCATCTTTTCTGACGAGGCTCATTTTCATCTTGGCGGCTACGTTAACAAACAAAATTGCCGCATCTGGGGCTCGGAAAACCTGCACGTTATTGTCGAGAAACCAATGCATCCCCGGAGAGTGACAGTTTGGTGTGGATTGTGGAGTGGTGGCATCATAGACTAAGTAAACAGCAATTCGCGCCGTGGCACCCGCCACCTAGCGGATTTCTGTATAAGCAGCATCGGTGTCGGTTGCGTATGAGTTGAATGGTGTGAGTTGGTTTTTTATTGTGTAACGTCATAATTTAATGCTGTTCGTAGTATTTGTTCGTACAAAACCGATGTAAATATGCATGTCAAAATAAGTTGCGGCTTTGAAACGGTTGACACAACCATTTTCCGACGAAAAAGCCTGTCGAAAGGTAGGAAGCTTTGTGAAAGTTCGCACGTAACCGACGTATCCGAAGAAATAAGAGGAGACGAGAATAATATCTTGCGCGGGGTTGTTTTACGAGAAACACCCGGGGTATTGAACTCCAAAGCAGACACCCTGTACTACAAACCGTCGGTAGAGGTAACCTATACAAAATTGTAATGTTTCTGTGTCATAATGAGATTTCATTTTCAACAAGTTCATTGTAGCACGTAGAACTGTTTGGAAATGTTGTTAAATTATTAATTTACTTATTATTTACAATTACAAATAGAACGCATAATAAGAAATATACGCATTTCATTTAAGCTTTTTAAGTTTCTGCTTATACAATTTGATATACAATTTCAAACAATGTTATTTTCCTTACTCGTAACAGAAGTGCCACTTTCTCCTCCTGTTTCAGTTAGTGAGAGTGAACTTCTTCAACTTATAAGACGATATGTTGTATTTAACGGAGGTGGAAATAGTAATTTTACAGTCGTGTGAAAACTCGCTAAAAATTACTTTTCCCCCCCTCGTTAAGTATTAGGGTATTTCAGATTAACGAGAAGCGGGTTGTTATTGACTCGCTTTGCACCTGTAAAGGTGGCAAAGGCAACTTTGATTGCATTTAGCTCGCTTCGGCTCAGAACTCATACTTCTGCTCAGAACTCTCGTATGACGAAATGACAACCGGCACCGATGCTGCTTAGGCTTAAAACCGCGTGGCGGCGCTGCAATCGCCGCTTACTTAGCCTATTGGACCATTTTTATTCGAAAATGAGGCTGGAAACAACGTTTCGGTCAACGGTGAGCATTACAGAGCCATGTTATCCGACTTTCTTTTTAATGAAATTGAAGACATGGATTTGGACGACCTCTGGTTCATGCAGAATGGCGCGCCATGCCACACAGCCCATGCCACAATCGATCTTTTGCGCACCAAATTCCCAAATCGTGTTATCAGCCGTCTTGGCGATGTCAATTGGCCGCCTCGGAGCTGCGATTTAACCCCTTTGGATTTTTTTTTTTGTAGGGAACCGTGAAGGACCGATGTTATGCCAACAATCCAGAAACGATTCAAGCACTTCAGGCCAATGTCATCCAAGCAATCCGTGAGCTACAGCTCGAAACCGTCAACAAGGTCTTGGAAAATTGGAGTGACAGAATGCGCTACTGCGAAGCCAGCCGAGGCAGCCACTTGAACGAAGTTGTGTTCCATAATTAATGGGAATGCTTGCTCTTACTAATAAAGCCATAATAAATGGAAAAAAAATAATTTTGTTCATTTTATTGCGCTTTTTAAAAGAAACCACTAGATGGCCCACCCGTTATAGTACTAAACACTAAAATCCTTTTGGCCAGTTTGGGAGTTTAGTTCTATTATTAGATCTAAACGTAGCATATAAAATACTGGCAACGGATTTAAAGAATAAATTAGTGACTGAAGTAGAAGAAAAAATAGGGGAGTACCAGTGTGGGTTTAGACGAGGAAGGAGCACGACAGACGCAATATTTACATTGAGAGAAATACAAGCTGAGAGTTTTGAATTTGAGAAACCAACGGTAATGCTTTTCATTGATTTCAAACAAGCATATGACAGAGTCAAAAGGGAAGCCATTTCTGAAGCGTTGAAATATTTCGAGGTCAGTGAGAAGCTTATCAACATGATTCAAATGACATTGCAAGACACTGAAAGTAAGGTCAAAATTAATAACAACGTCAGCGATAGCTTCAAAATTCGTCAAGGAGTAAGGCAAGGGGATCCGCTATCTTCTATCCTTTTCAGCCTAGTACTAGAAAAAGCTATAAGAGACGCCAACCTAAACAGAACGGGAATCGTATATAGGAAGAAACACCAGTGCATAGCTTTTGCTGACGAATTAGTAATACTAGCCAGAAGTACGGAAGAACTAATACGAGTAATTACTAGGTTGGTTGATATAGCAAGAAATATGGGGTTGATAATTAACCAAGCGAAATCAAAATACATGGAATGGACGAAAAAGGATTTTAGAAAAGGGACACAGATAACAATAAAAACGAAGAATAATACAGAACTAGTATTCGAGGAAGTAGACAGATATATGTATTTAGGAACGTTGTTTACGAGGGAACCTGATAATGGAATGGAAATCGAAGCGAGGGTAATGGCAGGGAATAGGTGCATGGGGGGACTAAACAGGATACTAAGAAGTAAGAACATTTCTAGAAATGCCAAACTGAAGCTATACAAAACAGTATTAAGACCGACGGTAATGTACGCCTGTGAAACATGGACAATGACTAAAAAGGAACAAACAAGGTTGGAAGTGTGGGAGAGGAAAGTTCTAAGAAAGATATTTGGAGGAAAAAAGGTCGGAGAACTATGGCTAAGACGAACAAACAACGAAATTAAAGAAATGTTCAAAGAAACAAATATAACAGGGGTAATACAAGTGCAAAGGCTGAGCTGGTTAGGCAATGTACAGAGGATGGAAGAAACCAGACTACCAAAAATAGTACTTACCAGTACAATAGGAGGAAGGAGGAAAAAAGGAAGACCAAGGACGAGATGGAAAGGAGAAATAGAAAAGGACATGGAGAAATTAGGAATTACCGGATGGAAACAAAAAGCAAAGAACAAAAAGACATGGAAGAGCATTATCAATCAAGCCATGGGCCAACTAGGGTCGCAGTGCTAATATATATATATATATATATATATATATATATATATATATATATATATATATATATATATATATATATATATATATATATATAGTGTGGGAAGTGTGGGAGAGGAAAGTTCTAAGAAAGATATTTGGAGGAAAAAAGGTCGGAGAACTATGGCTAAGACGAACAAACAACGAAATTAAAGAAATGTTCAAAGAAACAAATATAACAGCGGTAATACAAGTGCAAAGGCTGCGCTGGTTAGGCCATGTACAGAGGATGGAAGAAACCAGACTACCAAAAATAGTACTTACCAGTACAATAGGAGGAAGGAGGAAAAAAGGAATACCAAGGACGAGATGGAAAGGAGAAATAGAAAAGGACATGGAGAAATTAGGATACATGGAAGAGCATTATCAATCAAGCCATGGGCCAACTAGGCTCGCAGTGCTAATATATATATATATATATATATATATATATATATATATATATATATATATATATATATATATATATATATATATATATATATTAGGTCTGATGTCAAGTAACGTAAAAGAAATAAAATAGTACGAGGGGCAATCAACAAGTAAGGTTACAAAGCTTGCAATGAAACTAGTACATTTTGTAACCTTACTTTTTGATCACGCCTTGTACACTATTATTAAAAAAGGATCAATAATATTTCTTTAAAATATAGGATCAGTAAATATTTTTTTGCAACTATACCTAAGTTTAATTTTGTAGAGGGGCGAGAATTATTTTTAAATTTGTGTAATTGCGTATGTATTACACACAAATTCGAAAAATTTATATATTTGACATTATTACAGGGTTTTTTGTTTGATTTTCACTATGTATCAAATGACATTCCTCTTTTACAGAGCTGGGACGAATCCTTGTGAAAAGAATTCCCATCTCAAATGCGAATAACCTAATATGATTCGAATCACGAATACTCGAATAAAGGATTCGTAAGAGATAAATATGATTCGAATCAAAGATTCCAATCATGTTTATTCTAATCACGAATACAAATCCTTTAAGAATAAATTCGATTTTATTATTTTTTTACAATTATTAATATATAAATGTCGTTATTAGTTGTTTTAACAAAAATATTCAAAACCTATTTATTTATTATTAACACTAAACATCGTTGATAAAAGACTAAATATCTGTGTTACTCTGATTAAAGATGTATTTGTGTTTTTTTGAACTTCACTTCAAATCAGTGTTTTGTACGCGTGGTGCATGAAGTAAAATTTCGAGTTTAGAAAAGCCCCGTGATAGTCAGTGAATTTTCTATTTACGTAATTTTCAGGCATTTTATAATAGAGTTTAATTTGAAGTTTCGAACGAGCGTTTCCACTCTCAGACTAAGGATGAAGTAAAATTTCGAGTTTAGAAAAGCCCCGCGTAGAAAATTTGTCGAGGGTCGCACAGCGACCCGAAACAAATTTTCACGGGGCTTTTCTAAACTCGAAATTTTACTGCATGCGTCACGCGTATAAAACACTGATTTAAAATAAAGTTAAAAATGCACTGAAAACCAACCCAACTTCGATATATTTTTTAAATTGGATGTTTTCTTTCCTATCCATGCTGTAAACCTTCAGATATTTGTTGTTATCTTGCAAAAAAACTTCGATTCCCTGTAGTTCTTCGGTCTCCGAAAACCATGATTGGTCCTTCGAGCTGTAGCCTTTGTAAAATTTTAATAAACTTAGTAATCTAAAGTGATCCTTCAATTTGAAACTTCTAAGAACGAGTGTTGTTCACTCCCAGACTAAGCATGAAGTAAAATTTCGAGTTTAGAAAAGCCCCGCGTAGAAAATTTTCACGGGGCTTTTCTAAACTCGAAATTTTACTTCATGCTTAGTCTGGTAGTGGATACACTCGTTCTTAACTTCTTAACTTAATAAAAAATATAAATAGTGACTTTTATTTAATTATCAATATTGTAAACATGTTTCATGATTAATGAGAACCAAATTGAAGACTTTTTTTTAATTTGCGGGAATTCGTTGTTTCAAAGCGGTTAATTTTGGGCTTCTAACGAGTGTTTTCCACTCCCAGACTAAGCATGAAGTAAAATTTCGAGTTTAGAAAAGCCTAAGAATTTGGATTGGCCGCGTAGCGAAGCGGAGCGGCCAATCCAAATTAGGCTTTTCTAAACTCGAAATTTTACTTCATGCGCCACGCTCAAAAACACTGTTTTACAGTGAAGTTTAAAAACACACACATACAACAACAATTGTAGGCAACCTAATATACGTTAGAGTTATTGGGTTGCCTATAATCACTGTTTTAAACAATTTGTTCAGCACAGAATTTCTCTTACGTTTTATTCACATCTACATATTAGATTGCTAAAGCCGTATATTTTAAACTTTACGATATTTTAGTGTTTTATACGTGTGGCGCATGAAGTAAAATTTCGAGTTTAGAAAAGCCTAATTTGGATTGGCCGCTCCGCTTCGCTACGCGGCCAATCCAAATTTTCAGGCTTTTCTAAACTCGAAATTTTACTTCATGCTTAGTCTGGGAGTGGAAAACCCTCGTTTAAAGATTCAAATTGAAATCTTTTAAAAAAGCAACGAATGTCGTAAAATTTACAGTGTATGCATACGTATACTTAAAAAAAAAATCCCTGTATTTAAAAATCACATTAATGCACACACAGTTGTGATATTTTATTGTAATAAAATGTTAAGTTTAATAACATGTCTAAAACACTGTTTTAAAACAAAGTGTTTTAAACATAACAACCCTGGTGGCGCATAAAGTAAAATTTCAAGTTCAGAAAAGCCTGAAAATTTGGTTTGGTCGCTTCGCTTCGCGTATTTTATGGATTTACGCTCTTTGTGAATCTACTTATATTTTAGCACACAAAAATAACTATATAATATTCACAAAGAAATAATGATTATCAAAACAGAAAATTACACAAAAAAGGAATAATTAATTATAAATTCTTCAATGTTCTGGCGCACAGTGGGCGGAAACGGCCAAAAACCCGCGCATGGGGTATTTCTTTCGAATTTAAAACGAAACATCTTAAAAAATAAGGGTTTTCTAGGGTTTTTGGGGTCGCTGATAACGAATTTGAACCTAGATTTAAAAAATTCAAAATGGCGGATACAATATGGCGGCCGAAAAAATTAAAAATGATCTAAAACCGCTAAAAACCTGTGTATATGTGTTTTTCAGGTTGCTGATAACGAATTTGATACTAGATTTGAAAAATTAAAAATGGCGGATCCAATATGGCTGCCGAAAAAATTAAAAATGATCTAAAACCGCTAAAAACCTGTGTATATAGGTTTTTGAGGTTGCTGATAACGAATTTGACACTAGATTTGAAAAATTCAAAATGGCGGATCCAATATGGCTGCCGAAAAAATTAAAAATGATCTAAAACCGCTAAAAACCTGTGTATATGGGTTTTTGAGGTTGTTGATAACGAATTTGACACTAGATTTGAAAAATTCAAAATGGCGGATCCAATATGGCGGCCAAAAAAAATTAAAAATGATCTCAAATCGTTCAAGTCTTGTGTATAGGGGTTTTTGGGATCGCTGGTAATGAATTTGACTCTAGATTTTTAACAATTCAAAATAGTGGCCGAAAAATATTTTAGTTGTTCAAAATGTTGCAATCAAAAGCAATGAAGCGCCACAAAAAGGAACAAAAAGGAACAAATAGTGTTTTTAATGCGCGCTATTCATAATAGTTTCTGCTACTGGACCATTGTCTGTGTTCAATAAAATTCTGAGATTAAATATTAATGAACTCAATCCGTTTAATAATGATGCGCTTCATTTTATCTGAAAATGGTAAATTCTTAATCATTGAATATGTAACCTTATCAATACTTGGAGAAGAGTCTAACTTTACTAAGAACAGCATTAAGTTCCTGTAAAGTAAAATTAGAGGCAACAAATTATTGTAAATTAGTAGTACATTCACAGATATACAAATTTTCAGCATAAGGAGGGATGAGATTATTAAAAAATTGTTCTATAGCTTTACAGTGAGACATTTTGGAAGCAAGAGGAAGAAAGGATTTTCTATATATATTTTTATGGTCTTCCAGATTTAATAATGATACGGAAACGTTTTCGACCGTGTTATCCATGGTACTACGTGATGAACACTGACTTTTAACATTTGAAGAAGTTTGTTTACAGACAGAAATGGGTACACACTACATGTAGAGAGTTTGAAATTCAAAACATTTTAGTTAACGGGTAAAGATCCACTCTCCATGGCGCGAGACAAAAATTTGAAATTCTATATGGTTTAAAAGATAATTGTTAAAACGATTATTATAAATGATCACCCTCAATTTTGTTGAGTTGAGGGTGCCAGTCGACTCAAGAAATTTGTACCATTTATATCAATGATTTATAATTTTCAATAAGTTAAAATGTGTTTATTTTTCCTAATAAAATTGGTATATATAGATTTTTGATCCGCCATACTGTATTCACCATTTTTAATTTGAAACATCTGAGCTTCAATTCATACTTAAAGACCCCCAAAACCCCGTGGAAGATACATTTCAGGGAATTTTACCCTGAAACATAGTTGGGACGTTTTCTGTCCCACTACGAGTGAAAGGGTTAATGAGGGGATTCGCAATAAAAAATGCAGCGAAACGTATCCAAAAATGTGTAAATAGGTCTCTCTTCAATTCCGCAAAAGTCCTATGATATATACCAATTGTATAATTAACTATTGTTTAAACAATTAATTTTGCCAAACAAAAACATACTGGTAATTTTGTTTTCAGTTACGTTAAGAATCATTCAGATAGTTTGTCTAAATATAAGCTGGGTTCTGCTTGAGCCTTAATAGGGTAAAAGCTTTAAAAGATAGTTCTCGCTGCTTGCTTATTTTTTGAAAAATTCGCCATTTCTAAGCTTGCAGGACATTGCAGATGGCACTATGTGAACAACGCAGGAAAATGTCCATATTTTAGCGGAATATAAGTGACGCGGAGAAGTTTTGAGAAGTTTTTGAGATCTGCTATTAGACAGGGGAAGATTAAAAAAATTAACAGTCTAAACTAGCATGTTGTATTGTAACAGTTGGCAACAGCCTTTGGCCAGAAAAATATGTATATATATATATCCCAGAGAAGGTATTGGTTATCGTAGATGTGGTAGAAATCAAGGTATAGTGCTGCAAACAACGATATTCCACATTCTCGAATTATTCCAGTTTCAGACCAATTTCAACTTAAAGTAGTATTTATTTCGGCACTTTTGGGTTTCAAACATCAGTTAGTGGAAAATCTTACTTCTCAATGATTCTAGAGACGGTATTTAGACGTACGAATTATTCGGTGAACCTTTTATTTTTCATCCGATGCGCGCATTTTCACCTCTTTCCGCCCACTGTGTGGCGCCCCTCGGATAACGTGCCCCTATGTTGTCGCCTAGGTTCGCCTAATGGAAGAGCCTACTTTGATGACATGTTAATAAAATAATTGGTAACTTTTTTCACAAATTACAAGTTTACAACAGTACAATTGACCAAGTTCACTGTCAATTGAAATATTTACAGAATTTAGTTCAATGTCACCAAAATTAACTTGATCAAATTATGTAAATTTTAGAATTTAGCAAATTTTGTTTCAGATTACGGTAATCGAAATAAATGTAACGCTAAATAATTAATAAACTCATTTTTTAATTCTTGGCTTAGACCACTTTTATAACTATCCAAAGAGGATATTATAGTATCCTCTTTGTATCGGCTCATATATTTTAAAATTTATGATATAAATTTTACCGCAAATGCCCTTTTCTGCTTTTCCTTGGCTACGCCCATGTTTTTAAACCAAATAAATACAATAACCTCTTGTAGAATGTAAGACCAGTTTCATAAATATTTGAACTGATTTTAAATAACATTCCCACTGAGCAAAAAAAAATAAATAACGTTATATCAACATTGTAGCAACATTAAACGTTGTTTTAATGTTGATGAAACATTACTTAATCGTGTTTGCTTAGTGGGTTAGAACAATAGAAATGCCATTTTGGATTGGAGTTCAGATTAGAGATGAATTCAATTGAAAATGGTAATACAACTTGCCCTTTCATAATTAAAGAGATTATTGAAGATAAGAACACACACCCCTCGTAAAATAATTAACATATAATTTAGAATTAGCGCGCGCACTTGATTTTATTTATTCTCAATTATTTTTGTATTTTTACTTCTTTAAATTTTAATTACAAAGCGGACCTCGTGGTGGGGGGTGGGGGTGGCCTTAAAATTGGAGGGAGTCGTATCGGATCGTCCCCGTTTATTCATTATTTCCTCTTTCACTAGACTAGCGTGGATTGCGCTTAAACATTTAAGTAAGTGGGTTGTTGTAGCAAAAATCATAAGCACTCGTCTTTTTGCGGCTCCTCGTCAGACTCGTCGTGATCGTGAAGTAACGGACTGCCGTCGTAAATTTTCGACTTGCTCCCTCGTTGGCTAGACGTGTTCTTCTTCTGGGAAGAAGGAAAATTCGGCACGAAGTTTCCACAGGGGGTGTTCGGAGCGGAACGCGAAAGCCAACCTCGGGTGGACTTCCCGAAAATTCCTCCACCGGAGCTCGGCTTGCTGGGGTTCCCCTGGACCTGCGCGTCGGCGACGCCCTCGTGCAAGGGCATGTACAGGGTTTTCGCTTTCGATCTGTTGAAGTAAGTCTTCACTTTCGGCGGGTGCGTTACGTTATTATCCGGCACAGGGCTTTTATGCTGGGGCAACTGCTGGATTTTGTCCAACAGCTCCCTCATCTCAACAGTGGGACTGGTCGCTCTAGGCGGGGAATCCGGCGTGCCCAAATTCGCCAAGCTGCTAATATCAGAGCTGGTCATACTATTCGTCACGCTGTAGCTTTGAATCATATCCATTTGCGGATTCGACTGCGTGCAATTCCCTAAATGTGTAACACTGCTCGGCACACAAACAGATAGGTTCAACAAATCGGAAAAGTTATGTTCGTCACTTTCCGAATCGACACTGTGGTTCTTGGTCAGCACGCTAAAGTTCAACTTCCTGTTGACCCTGTTGTTGTGATAACTAATCCCGTTGCAAATATGCGACATTGTCGGTTTTTGAGGTTCGGCCACCTGGTGGTGGTGGTGGTTGTTGTGGTTCGTTGTCGCTGCGGGTGTTTCGGGTTTCGACGCTACTGACACCACCGTTGGTTGGAGGCTGGTCGCGCTGGAGATGTTTGAGTGGACGCTGGGGCTCGATCTGGGAAGCTCGCTGGGGGTGGGAGAGACCACTGTGGGGTCGCCGGTCGTGCTGGCGTTTACCATCGCCGGGTTCACCTCTTCTAAGCTTCCCATGCACGAATATGGAGGTGGGATTATCGTGTTTGCCTTAAAAAATAGATTAATCGATGTAATGTCTGTTAAGTTAGAAAATTGGTGTAAACAAGACTAACTTTAAATAAAAAGACTCAGTTGAGAGGCTTTCATTATATTGTTTAACACTGCAGTATGTTTCGACACTTAGTGGCTCTATCAGGCATATATTAGTTATATGCCGGACTAAGCCACTGTGACATTAGTAATCTGCCTAATAAGGTTACTGACACTAGTTATACACCCGATGAGGACAATGCGACGTTAAACATCTGCCTGTTGAAGGCACTGTGCCACCAATCATTATATTGTTTAGCACTGCAATAGGTTTCGACACTTAGTGGCTCCATCAGGCAGACATTAGTTATATGCCGGATTAAGCCACTGTGACATTAGTAATCTGCCTGATAAGGTTACTGACATTAGTTATACACCCGATGAGGACAATGCGATGTTAATCATCTGCCTGTTAAAGGCACTGTGCCACCAATCACCAATTATTATATTGTTTAACACTGCAATATGTTTCGACACTTAGTAGCTCCATTAGGCAGACATTAGTTATATGCCGGATTAAGCCACTGTGACATTAGTAATCTGCCTGATAAGGTTACTGACATTAGTTATACATCCGATGAGGACAATGCGACGTTAATCATCTGCCTGTTGAAGGCATGATCACTAATCATTATATTGTTTAACACTGCAATATGTTTCGACACTTAGTGGCTCCATCAGGCAGACATTAGTTATATGCCAGATTAAGCCACTGTGACATTAGTAAGGCACTGTGCCACCAATCATCCACCTGATGAAGTCACTTTGACATTAGTCAACCGCCTGATGAAGTTATTATAACATTAGTCATCTGCCTTATGAAGCGAAACAATGAAAAGCTGGGTTCAGACGATATATATCATGAGATATCTATCACGATATTTATCATGATATTTATCGATATTTATAAACTACGATATATATCATGGATATTTATGAAATGCACAAAACCATTAAGTTGCACGTCGCCCGGTATTCCCCTGTTTCTCAAATATTCACAGTTGCAGTTTTTAAATTAATTGAAGAATTACTAACAGTTAATACAACAACAACGACTCGAGAAACATTTTTTATCATTTAGCTTGGTGCAACCAAATTAAGAAATAGATTAGGAAATTGAATCGCTACCAAGCTTGTGTTTTTATTTAAATATTTAAATTGTGAAAATGGTTATAAAAATTGCAAGTTAAAAGAGATTTGGGAAAATGCTCCTATTGATAAATCAAACATCATGGATTCTTCCGACAGTGCGCCATTAATTTACCTAATATGCTAAGATTACTATGTATTTTTACAATTCAATAGCAGCTTAAATGTTTTGTAATGAAAGAATACAAAAAATATAGGGAATGTTTCTTTTTTAAGTATTTTTAAGTATACATATGCACACGAAATAAATTTTCCGACATTCGTTTAATTTTAAAATGTTTCAATTTGAAGCTTTAAACGAGTGTTTTCCACTCCCAGACTAAGCATGAAGTAAAATTTCGAGTTTAGAAAAGCCCCGTGAAAATTTGTCGAGGGTCGCGCAGCGACCCGAGACAAATTTTCTGGGCTTTTCTAAACTCGAAATTTTACTTCATGCGCCACGCGTATAAAACACTAAAATATTAAGAAATTTATGCATATTTGAACCTCATTTGAAACCAGTGTTTAATACTCGAAATAAATTTTCCGAAATTCGTTGATTTTTAAAAAAGTTGCATTTAAAGATATAAACGAGTCTTTTTCACTCCCAGACTAAGCATGAAGTAAAATTTCGAGTTTAGACAAGCCTGAAAAATTGGTTTGGTCGCGTAGCGCGAAGCGCGGAGCGACCAAACCAAATTTTCAGGCTTTTCTAAACTCGAAATTTTACTTCATGCGCCACGCGTATAAAACACTGGTTTTTAGTGAAGTTCAAAATATACGTCTTTAGCATACTGCTTTAGTAGCATATTGTGAACTTCACAATATTTCAGTGTTTTAGACGCGTGGCGCATGAAGTAAAATTTCGAGTTTAGAAAAGCCTGAAAATTTGGTTTGGCCGCTCCGCGCTTCGCGCTACGCGACCAAACCAAATTTTCAGGCTTTTCTAAACTCGAAATTTTACTTCATGCTTAGTCTGGGAGTGGAAAACACTCGTTCAAAGCTCCAAATTGAACTCTTAAAAAAACAACTAATGTCGGAAAATAAACAGCAAATACGCTGTAATTGGGACATGTATACTTAAAAGAAAAACTCCTTATATAATCAACAAGTAATATAAATAAAAATATTTATGAATAAGAATAATTTTCAAGAAGTTGATATATATCGGATAATTATCAATATATTTACGATATTTTGATATTTATATAAATATTACGATATTTCCTAACCCTGTTGAAAAGTAAAACCCTTTCAACTGTGTCGTTTTATTTCAAAAGTTTTTATCAAATTTCATTATGTATTCGCCTCATCAAATATGTATTTAAAAAAACAATTCATTTAATTTTTAAAAGTGTACCTACCTCATTGCTAGCGTTGCATATAAAACTGGAACTCAAAGAATCTATTGTACTTGTCGCTGATAAGGAACCTAAAAATACCAAGATCATATTAGAACAGATTTTTAGCCTTTTCTAAACTCGAAATTTTACTTTATGCCTAAGACACTCGTTAGAATGGTATTAAGGAATTCAATAAAAACATTGATTCTGTTTTTATCAATTTGATATCTCATTTTAAAATATTGTAACAGTTTTAATAGTTTTAAATATTTACCAATTTCTGCCAATCATATTTAGATTTTATAAATAATATTAACTATATTCTGTTCACATTTTATTCTCACCGCAGTAGGCTTTGTTAGGGTGACATTTTTGTTGGTATTGTATGTTCAGTTAAAAAAAAAACCTCTAGAGTTCCATGGAAAATATTGTAGGTTGGCAACTCTGAAATTATACGTTATGATTATGTCTGACGTTTTATATGTCGATTCCTAAAGCGTGTAGCCAACTGAAATTTTAAAAAAGAATAAATTATGGCACTCGTACAGTTTTTTTTTATTGAACATACGATAGTAAAAAAAGTTACAAACAATTTGGTTGTCATTGCATTTTTTTGGTTATGTGAATTGCAATGTTGCATTTTATAATATCCCTCATTTACATGTAAACATATTACTTTTGGCATATTGCCACAATGTTTGGCAACGTTTTATTGAAATTATAGGTCAACAACATACTTTAATCATTACTTTCAAATGTACATGCCAATATAAGTAGAAAAAAAAACCAGCCTACCTCAGTGAGAATAAAATGTGAACAGAGTTAAGATATGTATTGATTAAAGACGGCTTTGTGCAGGATTTTCACTAAATTCTTTTTATTGATTATAAAAATATTGATGTTACCAATGTTGAATGCACTATAATAATCAGCAAATAGTTTTTAAAAATAATTCTCAGCCAAATTTAATCTTAGTTTTATTTTATTTAAAAAATGTGTTTTTAAATTATTTTGAAAATCACAAACTGAACTTAAAAATGCATGCAATTTAATAATCTGTTATGAAAACTAAAATATCTCGCTTAGTTTTTCTTTAATTTCAGGTTCGATTTCAAGAGATATAATAATAAAAATAATAATAATAATAATAATAATGCCTTTATTAAAAAAGAGGTATGATACAGTATATATAAAAGTGTAGGCGAAGTTCAGTCAGCATTATCTTCTACTAATACGCTTTGATTAAAACACTTGGTTTGTTTCAGTGAAACAAACCAAGTGTTTTAATCAAAGCGTATTAATTAAATATGTTTCACCACGGGTTAAGTGAGAAATTAATTCATCATATTATCTTCTACTGTTCTTCCACTTAACCTACTTACATGTACCTTTTTAAAATTGTGATCCGATAGGTTTATGCATTATTTTAAAATTAATTTTGTTTAAAATTGAACGTAGTTTAGAAAACTACATCTACCTCGTTTGATTTTTTCTCTAATTTTGACACACTATTACAGAAAAAATAAAGTCGAAATTTTGTTGAAAATCGCACAGTGATAAAATGTACGTAGTATCATCGCATTTTGGTGATCCAATTTCACTTTACTTAAATTTGGAGTGATTTAGAGGTTATGTTACACTATCTTTTGTTTATGTTTATGAAAATATATTTCATCTGTTGAATTATTAAGTTGAAATTTCTTTCTAGCAAGTGTTTTCTACAGCGACTTAATTAAACCCAGTAGCGACCAGAGTTGTTATGTTTTAAATACTTTGTTTTAAGTGTTTTAAACATGTTTCAAAACAGTTATCGTGTTTTAAACGGTTTTGTTTTAAACATGAAGATTTAAAACACGTTTTAAACGTTAAATTTGTCTAAAACATAATTTTTATTATTTTAAATTTGCTAAATTATATTTTATACTACTTCATTAAGATTTTTTGCTTATATTTTTAAATTATAGCTAAATTGTTGAAAATATTTCAATTTTATAACAAGAAAATATCAAATATGTGTGCATAAATGTGATTTATAAATACAGGGAATTTTTCTTTTAGGTATACATACAGAGAGTTTTATGTAAGACCGAACATTTTCATAATGAGAATTTTTTTTGAATTATCCAAATGCATACGCTCCACATTTTCCGATGCTCAGTTTATTAAAAGAATTCAATTTGAAGCTTTAAGCGAGTGTTTTCCACTCCCAGGCTAAGCATGAAGTAACATTTCAAGTTTAGAAAAGCCTGAAAATTTGGGTTAGTCGCGTAGCGCGAAGCGCGGAGCGGCCAAACCAAATTTTCAGGCTTTTCTAAACTCGTAATTTTACTTCATGCGCCACCGGTACAAAACACTGACATATTACGAAGTTTAAAACACCGTTAAACTTTACATTGAGTCAGTGTTTTGTACCGGTGGCGCATGAAGTAAAATTTCGAGTTTAGAAAAGCCTGAAAATTTGGTTTGGCCGCTCCGCGCTTCGCGCTACGCGACCAAACCAAATTTTCAGGCTTTTCTAAACTCGAAATTTTACTTTATGCTTAGTCTGGGAGTGGAAAACACTCGCTTAAAGCTTCAAATTAAATTCTTTTAATAATACGAGCATCGAAAAATGTGCAACGTATGCATATGGATACTTAAAACAAAAATGATCGTTATGAAAATGATCGGTGTTACATAAAACTCTCTGTATGCATACACTGTAAATGTTACGACATTCGTGGTTTTTTAAAAAGATTCCAGACTAAGCATGAAGTAAAATTTCGAGTTTAGAAAAGCCTGAAAATTTGGATTGGCCGCGTAGCGAAGCGGAGCGGCCAATCCAAATTAGGCTTTTCTAAACTCGAAATTTTACTTCATGCGCCACACGTATAAAACACTAAAATATCACAAAGTTTAAAATATACGGCTTTAGCAATGAAATATGTAAATGTGAATAAAACGTGAGTCAAATTCTGCGCTGAACAAATTGTTTAAAACAGTCATTAGAGGCGACCCAATAACTCTAACTTATATTAGGTTGCCTATAATCGTTGTGGTATGTGTGTGTTTTTTTAACTTCTTTGTAAATCAGTGTATTTAAGCGTGGCGCATGACGTAAAATTTCGAGTTTAGAAAAGCCTAATTTGGATTGGCCGCTCCGCTTCGCTACGCGGCCAATCCAAATTCTTAGGCTTTTCTAAACTCGAAATTTTACTTCATGCTTAGTCTGGGAGTGGAAAACACTCGTTAAAAGCCTCAAATTAACCGCTTTTAAACAACGAATTCCCGCAAAATTACAAAAAACGCTGTAATTATCGGGATATGTATACTCAAAAGAAAAATGCCCTGTACTCTCTGTTTTGAACACGTTTTAAACGTGTTTTAAACATGTTTTTAATTGTTAATGTTTTAAACGCTGTTTCAATGAAAAAACACGTTTTATTCAAAAAAACTGCTTGTTTTAAATAAAATGAAAAAAACGTTTTTTTTTTTATCTGCCATGATGAGGCCAAATTAATCAAGAAAATAGGTTATAATACAAACATCTAATATTCAATTGTGACAGCGAGTGTTGTCCTCTTTCACTTGAAGCGTTATCCATAAGCGTGGGGTATTCGCTTAATTTTAAATAGGAATTTATGATGGTTAAAACCTCAAACTATCGAGTTTAGGCTGATTCTATTTACCGTGGCGAACTTGTGAGGTACGATTTTAAGGTAAGTGAAACAAAGCCCAAACTTTAGACGGAATAGCTATGACAAACTTCAGACCTCATTGCTACGCCGCTGTTAGTCCGCCATGTTGGATCAAAATTACTAAGAACCAATTAAAAAGTATACCACAGTTGTTGCCACGTTGTTTAATTAAGTCACTGTAGTGTTTTTCACTCCCAGATAAAGCATGAAGTACAATTTCGAGTTTAGAAAAGCCTGAATATTTGGTTTGGTCGCGTAGCGAAGTGGAGTAACAAAACCAAATTTTCAGGCTTTTCTTAACT
Source organism: Philonthus cognatus (assembly GCA_932526585.2). Lineage (NCBI taxonomy): Eukaryota > Metazoa > Arthropoda > Insecta > Coleoptera > Staphylinidae > Philonthus > Philonthus cognatus. Next base: position 45,429,013 of record OW052247.1, on the reverse strand, counting down.
CGAAATGTTACTTTATGCGTATGTATAAAACGATGATTTTAAGTGAAGTTCCAAAAATATTAATTTATAAGTCATATGTAAATCATAGCATAAATAAATATATTTGGTCGATTTTTGTGCATTTAGTTATAGCCATTCGAATATTTTTTAGTTGCCTCTTTTCAACCTCAAATTGTCACCCTGTGGGGCATAGGCCACACGTTGGGAATCACTGTATTAGTAGATTATTAATGTTAACTACTTGTATTGAAATCTGCTGTCTTTTTTTAAGTCATAAGTAATTTAATTTCTATAAATTGTACATGAATATACAAGTTAGTGAAAACTTGTCAAATACATCGAGATTAAATATGATCAAAAAAGAAGGTTAATAAAGTGATTCCGTTTTTTTTTCATTTTCAGAATGTAGGCTCTGCAATGGATTGAACACCAAGATGTTATGGTGAGTTATTTTGTAATAATCTATCTCGTTCCTTATACAAATTATTCACTTTTCGAATTACTTTTCCTATGTTCTATGACTTTATTCGTTTGGATTCATTTCTTAATCCAGGTCTTGTAAATGTTTATCTTTTTAATGTTAACATAATCCTCACTTGCCTGTAAACCAACTCGATTAATTATAAGGTTTCGTGTAATTACAATTTTAAATTTTCAGTAGCTAAATTTTATGTGTATGATTTATTCTTTGCAATTCTTGTTCTTTATTATTATTCACTGCAATAAACTGAAATTTAGTCTAAATGAGACACAGATTTAATATTCGAGCGTCGCGTTTGTTTTTATTCTTCACGTCATTTTATTCCTAAAACCGGTCTCCAATTTGATACTTCTAAGAAAGTGCGTATTTGAGAGTTTTAATCGGAGGGCTGTAACAACTTTTTTGCCCGACATAACCCTTAGGTCCGGATCCAGGTCGGGCAAAAATGTTGCCATGCATGGCAAATGTATAGAATGTTGGCATATTTAATATAACAATATAAACAAAATAACAAAAATTCATGATTTTTCTGAGGGCCAGATCGGGAAAAATATACCTACCTCCCTGGCCTAAGATCTAGATCGCAGACCCGAAACTGCTAGGTGGTAGAATAAAGTGTCACCCGGCAGTTTTGGGTCAACGTCGTTCTAAAACCGGTCTCAGTATTGAAACGCTGAACGCTCGCTTTTACGTGGTCGTTTGATAAAAGTCTGGTAAAAAAGTCAGTAAAACAATTTTTTTGAAAAAAATCTATTTTTTTAACAGTCTCCTTCGTGGGTTATACACTTAGTCCAGCGAGTTTCAAATTTATTAATACCGTCGAAAAAATAAACTGTCTAAAACTCTGCATAATAATTATTCATGTGTTATTCGACAATAATTTTCTTGCATGGAGCCAAATTTTTAAGTTTGGTTAAGAGAATTAATTACGTGACCAAATCAGGAGAACAGGATGGATGATGAGTGAATTTTATGTAAAATTGTTTTGTCACTGTACGGAATTCCTGTTTTTCCATTTTTTGCAGAAACTGCTAAGCCACTCGCTCAAAACGTGAACTAATTGTCACTTTTGCTTAAAATTTGGCCTGAGGGGGTTTAAAGAGTGGATCTTTCGAGATGTCACGTGTCCAAATGGATTGTGTAACCATTTCATAGACTTTTACCATACTTATCAAACGACCAACGTAAAAGCTTTAAAACGGAGACCGGCCCTAGGAACGAGATAAAACGTGAATTTTATTAATTTTGTGATTATTTGTTTAATGCAATTTTTCGACAATGATTTAAAAAAGTATAGTTCGATTAAAATTGTTTTCGACTTACCTACTGGCCTAACTATAAAATTCCTAAAGTATTGTACCATGAGGTATGGCGTTGATGTGCCGTTTGTCTTGACGACAGCGTCACCGTTGTAGCTGATCACTAGAGGGTAGAGGTCTGGCTTTGAAGCCACCTTAAAAAATAATAACATATTTTTAATCTTTCACGAAAGTAGAAGGCAACTACATTACCGATTTGTTTTGTTGAACAATAAATTTATAATAAATTTTCCTGAAATCTCAGAAACTTTTTACATGTCAAAGTTTCCCAGATTTTGACTCAAAACGTGTCGCAAAACTTAATACAGGGTGACCGACGGGAACCGGACACATTTGAAATGATCAGTACTCGCTTGTTTTTCAATGGAAAATTAATTGTAATATACAAAAATCTTCGTAATTACATGCATAATATAAATAAAATATAATGTCAGGCAGGTGATGCCCACTCTCTTGATTGCGATTTTTAAAATTTTGCCGAAAATCGATGCATATGTGTTCCAACATCTCATGATCAGTTATTGCCACTTAATCGTGAGATGTTGAAAAGCGTGTACACCAACTTTGAATTAGGCTTGAAAACTGCTTTTAAGAGAATGTACAGCCAAGGCCGGCTCGCGGCATGAAATAACGGATGCACGGCATTTGGGTACTAGTGGCAATTTGGTCTACAAACTTGGGCGAAAAAATGCGCTATATCCGTGCGCCCACTAGACTAGGTCCCTGTGGACACCACTTATCTGGCATTATCATGCATTCATTATATAAAATTGAAATGGCATGTAATTACGAAGATGTTTGTATAAATAAATTGTGTTTTCATTAAAAAACTAGTGAGTACTGACAATTTAAAAAACGTCCGATTCTTGTCGGTCACCCTGTATTTGTTGTCTAGATGTATACCTGTTTAAAAAGGTTTAGTGAACAAAAAGTGCTCTATTATTTTCGTAGTGAAAAAAGTGATTGCGCTTTAATTACCTCTGAGTATGGGGGAGGTGCTTGATGAAAACTGCTGCACCTGCTGTATTGAGGCGGTGCGTAGCAGGAACCGTTCGAATCCGGTTCCGATGCCCTCTCGTCCCTGCTCGAATCCCTGCAGCAAAAACTCCCTGAAATGTGCTTCCTCCATAACGAACAAGCGCACAGTATTCCTGCAAGGGTCGCTGTTATCGCCGCCCAAAAAAACCTACAAAACAACAACCACTAAAATCTATAACATGTGCAACATTTAACTTGTATTAATATTCAACTTATACAAGGTGACCAACAGAAGCCGGACGTTTTTCAAATGATCAACTTGGTTTATAGTGACTATTTCGGTCAAATTCGGCCAATTTTATTGGTTCTCAATACTTTAAGAACCAATAAAATTGTAAAATTGGCCGAATTTCCACCACGTGACATATTTTAATAAATGTGAAAAGCATGTGATTCGCACTGCGTCTAGATTTTACTCAGACTTTGTTGTTTTTAGCAAATTTAACTCGAGTAAAGTCACAAAATCGCTCGACTTACGGCCTCGCGATTTAGGACGCGAAGCGGAGCGACCAAACTAAATTTTCAGGCTTTTCTAAACTCGAAATTTTACTTCATGCGCCACGCGTATATGACACTGATTTCAAGTAAAGTTTACCTGTTCACAATATTTCAGTGTTTTTAGTGTTTAATACGCGTGGCGTATGAAGTAAAATTTCGAGCTTAGAAAAGCTTGAAAATTTGGTTTTAGGCTTTTCTAAACACGAAATTTTACTTCATGCTTAATCTAGGAGTGGAAAACAATCGTTTAAAACGTCAACTTGAACTCTTTTAATAAAAAGCGTATTCGTATATCGACATATTTCATAAAATTTTTATTGTAAATATTTCATTATAACTTAATTTACGTATTCCCTTCACAGAACTTTACTCAATATTTCCCTACTAATTAAATTTAATCTTGTTCAACTTTGACTTCCGTTCGTGCAGTTAAACTTTCTTATTGCTCTTAACAAACAAACAAAAAAAACAACAACAAAAGAAAGAAATTGTTGGCGCAGTTGGGCGAAGTTGTTAAACTGCTGGAATTATAGGGACCTATAAATAAGTCGAAAACTTTTCGAATGCACTCCACAGCCTGCTGGCTGGCTACCAGGACTTATTACTGCTTCATTCTGGAATCAGGCCCTCGCATTTCCGTGTTGGTACGGTCAACCGGCGATCAATCAACGTTAGAGTACTTAATAATACGTTTAAAAGTTGAGTTTGTTAAAGTTTCCATTTATGAAAATGTAATAATAGTTGTTAAGGAAATATAATGAAATTGAGAAAGTTTTCTTTTATAGAAATATGATATAGTGGAATTCACGAGAGGTGTCCTAAGATTATAGAATTAAAATCTATGGTACATAGATGGCTGGCTACCAGGATTTATTACTGCTTCATTCTGGAATTACGCCCTCGCATTTCCGTGTTGGTACTGTCAACCGACGATCAATCAACGTTAGAGTACTTAATAATATGTTTAAAAGTTGAGTTTGTAAAGTTTCCTTTCATGAAAATGTAATAATAGTTGTTAAAGAAAAATAATGAAATTGAGAATGTTTTCTTTTATAAAAATATGATAATACAGTAGAATTCACGAGAGGTGTGCTATGATTATAGAATTAAAATCTATGGTACAATTTTTCTCCATAGTATTTTCATATCAACTTAATTTCTTCTGATTTTCTGTGCTCAATTGCAACTTATGCTAAACTATCTTAACTAGGCGATTTATATTATTATAGTTATTTTAATTTGAACTTAAATGTCATAGGACACCTCTCGTGAGCTGGACTATAGTTGTTTAGGAATTTTGGTTTTATGAGATTTTTTGAGCAAAGAAAGGAAACGTTTTTTTTTGTTAAAAGCGCAAGAAGTTTTTCATTCAAGTATACATATCCCGATACGCTGTAAGTATTTAGGTAGCCGTTGTTTTTATAAAAACGTACAATTTGATGCTTCTAACGACTGTTTCCACTCCTTGATTAAGCATGAAGTAAAATTTCGAGTTTCGAAAAGCCTGAAAATTTGGATTTGACGGCGCGCGAGCGAAGCGAGTCGCGGCGGCAAATCCAAATTTTCAGGCTTTTCGAAACTCGAAATTTCACTTCATGCGCCACGCGTATAAAACACTCATTTCAAATGAGTTTATAATATAGTCTCTTTTCTCTCTCACTCACTCACTCACTCTCACGTAAAAAGAAGTTACAAATATTTCATCTAACCAAACCTTGGAACAATTTGCTTTGGGATGTATGTATACTTTAAAGAAAAATTACATGTAGCTTGTTCTTCTTTTTGAGTATGATTTTTGTATAGAAATATCTTTTCTGAAATGATGATGTATATAATTTTCTTCTGAAATAGAGGATGAAGTTTTGATTACGAATGTTTTAAAGAAATTTCTTTGATTTGAAAAAGAAAAGAGTTGGTTAAATTTCACTAATATTTTGGTTTTTTATTCCAACTAGTTTCGACTTTGAGTCGTTCCCAATATTAGTGAAATTTAACCAAGTGTTTTCATTTTCAAATCATAGTTAAATATGTTTCACCACGTAAAAGATGAGAAACTTGTTCAAGAAGAAATATCTTTTTCTTTTTTTTAAATGGAGGATGAAGTTTTGATTATGATTTTATTCAAGAAATATCTTCCTATGAAATGAAAGAATGAGTTTTTATCGTGAGTTTTTAAAGAAATATCTTGCTCAGAAACGAAGGATAATGTTTAAATTGTCATTTATCTGAAAAATATCTTTTTATCCTGAAATAGAGGATGCAGTTTTGATCGAAATTTCGTTAATGAATAGTATTTTTTTTCTAAAATGATAAGTGAAGTTTTAGTTGCGATTTATTTAAAGGATTATCTTCTTCGTCTGAAATGGAGGAAGTTTTGATTTTATTTAAGAAATATCTTCTTTTATAAGAGGAGGAGGAAGTTTTTATAGTGTTTTTTTAAGTAATATTTTTCTGAAATGAAGGATTAAGTTTGATTGTGATTGTTTCAAGAAATATAGTCTTCTCCTGAAATGGAGGATAAAGTTTTTGATTCTATTTTTTGAGAAATATATTTTTATTTTGAAATAGTGAATGAAGTTTTGATTACGATTTTTTTAAAGAAATATCTTCTTCTGAAATTAAGAAGGAAGTTTTTATTGTGATTTCATTTAAGAAATATCTTCTTTTTATAAAATTAATGAGTGAGGTTTGTGATTTTTTTACAGGAAATATTTTCTTCTATAATGAAGGATACAGTTTTAATTGTGATTTTCCTAAAAAATATCTTCTTCTCTAATAAAGGGTGATTGTAATTTTTACAAGAAATATATTTTTCTTTTGAATTAGAGGATAAAGTTTTGATTAGGATTTTGTGAAGTTTGATTGTAATTTTTTAAAGAAATACATTCTTCTTTTGAATTAGAGGATGAAGTTTTGATTAAGATTTTTTTAAAGGAATATCTGCTTCTGAAATAGAGAAGGAAGTTTTGATTGAGATTTTACCTAAGAAATATCTTTTAAGGAGTAAGTTTCTATTGTGATTTGTTTTAAAGAAATATATGTTTCTAAAATCAAGAATAAAGTTGTGATTGCGATTTTTTAAAGAAATATCTTCTAAAATTGGGAACGACGTTTTGATTGTAATTTTTCGAAAGAAATATATTTTTCTTCTCAAATAGAGGATTCTTCTGAAATAGAGAAGGAAGTTTTGATTGTGATTTTATCTAAGAAAAATCTTTTTCTTCTAAAATGGAAGAGTCAGTTTTTATTGCGATTTTTCTAAGAGATATTTTCTTCTGAAATGGAGGATGAAGTTTTGATTGTAATTGTTTTAAAGAAATATATTGTTTTCTGAAATAGAGAATTCGGTTTTAATTACGATTTTTTAATAGAAATATAAAAAGTTTTGAATGTGATTATTTTAATAAATATCTTCATATAAAGTGTACAAATAAAAAAAAATATATTTTGGTTGTGATTTTTTTTTAAATATGTATGTTTCTTTACCAGTGTCCAACGAATAGTGGCGTGAACATATTGGTGGCCTGCACCGTCCCCTGTCTGTACACTGGCAACTCCTGCGGATAGCAGCAGCCCTGCTTGCAACACTCCTTCGGCGGGTGGCAGATGTGGCCGCCATCACAGTTCCTCACTATTTGAATTTGCTGAAATATTAAAATAAATTGCAATATACGCGTGGCGCATGAAGCAAAATTTAGAGTTAAGTAAAGCCTGAAAATTTGGTTTGGTCGGTCGCTACGCGGCTAAACCAAATTTTCAGGCTTTTCTAAACTTGAAATTTTACTTTATGCTTTATGCTATCAAGGACTGGAAACACTCGTTAGAAGCTTCAAATTTTCAGTTCCTCACTATTTGAGTTTGCTGAAATAAACAAGCGAGAAATCAGGTTACACAATTTGAAAATCCTGGCATGGCTTAACTTACAATTCATTTAGTTAAAGTTTAAACAAAACTTCAGTTCAGGTCGAGTCAAGTATCTTAAAACTCTTGTTTAGACTCAACTTACAATTTACTTACTATTTAACTTGAACTAGATATCATTTCAGAACAAGAACTTGAAAATCCTAACATAACGACTTCTGATTTTTTGTTTTAGTGAGACTTAGTTTCAGCTCAACTTGAAAACTCCGACTTAAATATTTAATTAAACAATTACCTAACTTGAACTAGACTTACTTCCACTTTAATTTTACCAGAAATTAAGTCTCGTTCAAGATAGGTAAGTCAAGTCAGGGTTTTCGGCATGTTTGACGAAACTTGAACTAGGCTTAATTTCAGATGAATCAAGATTTTTAAACCATGAACCTGACTTGACTTACTTAACACGAACTAGACTTAATTTCCGGTAAAAAAAGTAACTTGAAAACCCTGACTTGAATCAACTTACAACTTATAACTCAACTTGAAATAGATTTAATTGCAGGTAAATCAAGTAACTTGAAACCCTGATTTGACTTAACTTATAACTGATTACTCAACTTGAACTAGACTTAATTTCAAGTACATGATTTGACTCAACTTACAGTTTATTACTCAACCTAAACTAGACTTAATATTAGGCAAATCAAGGAGCTTGAAAACTTTGACTTGACTTCAATTACAATTTATTACTTAACCCTTTCGGCACTTACAACCACTCAAATTTGGTAAACATTTAGCTGAGATAGTAATAAATAATATACAGTGTATAAAAAATGTATTTGGACACTGAAAAGGTTAACCTAACACGATTTAATTTCAGGTAAATCAAATAACTTGGAAACCCTGACTTGACATGACTTACAATTTATTATTTAACTTAGACTAGACTTAATTTCAGCTGCATCATGTAACTTGAAAACCCTGACTTGACTTAACTTACAACGAATTACCTTAATAATAATAATAATAATAATAATAATAATAATACTTTATTGGTGCTCATAACGGAAGTTTTACACAGGTCAGATAAGATATATTACATAATATTATAATTAATTTGCAGGACATCACAGCAATATTACAATAGTAATACATATACAGTAAAATATTGTCGCGAAAAGATATAATATAAATAATAACATTTAAAACCTAAAACTTAAAAGCTAAAATTTAAAAATTAAAACTTAAAGGCTAAAATTTAAGAAACAATACTTAATATCTAAAATTCGAAATTCAAATCCTAAAATCTAGAACTTAAACTGTAAGATCAAAAATCCAAAACTAATAAGTCAAAATTTAAAAATTACGAACCTAAACATAAAATTTAGGACCCAACGTTTGAAATTAAAAAAATAAAATAAAAATAAAAAATAAAATGGTTGTGTTAACCCACTCAGCTATAAAGTCTTGAAATTATAACGAACACATACATATTAAAATATAAAAAATTACATACAATAACTACACATTTAAAAAACATTTATAGTTGGATATCAGAATGTGTGGTCCAGAAAATCCTCCAAACTATAAAAAGCTTTTTCCAGTAGTATTGCTTTAATCTTAGACTTGAATAATATTATGTCAAGATTTCTGAAGCTATTTGGTAGGACATTGAAACATTTTAGGCCATAGTAATTTACACCATTTCTAGATCTTTGCAATCTTAAATTTGGAACATACAGGTTTTCCTTCGTTCTGGTTTGATATATATGATTTATGGGTTGTAATATGTGGTTGTCATAGCTAGACTTAACAGATAACAAACAATGCAGTATGTACAAACAGGGAAATGTGAGAATTTTGAGATTAATAAAAGCCATTTTGCAGTCATCTCGAAAACCCAGGTTGGATATGATTCTAATGGCCTTACGCTGTAAACCGAAAATACGGTGTCTTATTGCAGAGTGGCCCCAAGCAGCTAAACTATAAGTAAGACGGGACTGAAAGAGCGCGAAATAGGCCGTTCTGAGCATTTCATATGAGACGTTATTTCTTAGTCCTCTCAAGACAAAGATGTTTTTATTTAGTTTTGCTGCGAGTTCGTCGCCTTGACTGTCCCACAACAAGGAATTATCAATATAAACACCTAGAAATTTAACAACCGTAGGCATATTTGTCATATGATGGTTGTTTAAGGTATAAATCGAGGTTTCAGTTTTGTTAGCATTGAGACTCAGTCGATTAGCAGTAAACCATGTTGTAGCCTTTGTTAAAAGTTCTTTGTTTTTTTCATAGGCCGTCTCGATGTTAGGAGATGAATTAATTATAGTAGTATCATCAGCGAATAAAACCACTTTACCATCATTCATGTACTGAGGAAAATCATTTATAAAAATTAGGAACAAAAGAGGCCCTAGAGTTGATCCCTGTGGGACACCACATGTCGTTTCCAGGAATTCAGATTTGTCCCCTTTATACGTGACCGTTTGCTGCCTCCTAGTTAAAAAAGACAACAAGAGGCCACAACTCTGTGGGTTGAAGTTGTACGAGTACAGCTTTCTTAGAAGCAGTGTGTGAGGGACACAGTCGAAGGCTTTGGATAGATCAATATAAGTAGCAAAAGCAAAATTACCACTTTCATAAGTATCAATAATTGATCCAGTAAGATCCAGTATGGCGTTAAGTGTAGATTTCCCCTCCCTAAATCCGTACTGTTCTTTACTTAGGATATTATTGCTTTCTAAATGATTAATTATTTGTTTGAGTAATATCTTTTCCACTATTTTAGAAAAAATCGGACGCAGACTTATAGGACGGTAATTATTACAATCATTTATGTCCCCTTTTTTATGAATCGGAACAACCTTCGATACTTTTAGAACGTCTGGAAATACACTCGATCTTATACTATTATTAATTAACTTGGTCAGTGGTTCTATTAGTACATCTAATACATGTTTGATTATATTGATCCGTAAATGTCGGTACTACCATTGTTCTTCATGCCCTTTATTGTGTCCCTTACCACTGCTTCTGAAACAAGAAGAAATGAGAATGGTGGCAAGTTAGAAGGCACATATAAGTTGACTAGATTTAGAGGATCAATATCACAGATGGGTAGTTCATTATTGATTTTATTTGGAATGTTAACAAAAAAATCATTGAAAGTATGTGCCGTTATATCACATTTATCTATCACAGGTATGGATTTATTCCTATGACTATTCAAAATATTCCACATGGCTTTTATAGGATTATTCGCTGACGATACTAATCTATCATTTGCCTCTAATTTAGCCTGTTTGATTGCATTTTTGTATGTTATCTGCATGTCTTTCTTTAATTGTTTCATAGCAGCATTGTTAACCTTTGCATTTGCCTCGCAAACTAAGTTTAAATTTTCTCTCATCATTTTGAGATCATGAGTAAACCACTTACTTGGAGTTTTTGCAATATTGTTCGACTTTACAGGAAAACACGTTTCGAATAAGCGTAAAAATATATTCAAAAATGTCTTCCAAGTATTGTTAATTTCCTCTTTGCCGGTAAAACCTTAGTTAACTAGACTTAATTTCAAGTGAATCTATTAACTTGAAAATCATTTAAATCACGTATGTAGTTGGAAATAACATGAATATATATTTTATGTTGCCAGAATTTAACTGTTTGTCTACAATATAAATACAGGGAATTTTTCTTTTAGGTAAACATGTGCATTAGCTGTAAATTTTCCGACATGCGTTGTTTTTTAAAAGAGTTTAATTTGAAGCTTTAAACGAGTGTTTTCCACTCCCAGACTAAGCATGAAGTAAAATTTCGAGTTTAGAAAAGCCCCGTGAAAATTTGTCTCGGGTCGCGCAGCGACCCGAGACAAATTTTCTGGGCTTTTCTAAACTCGAAATTTTACTTCATGCGCCACGCGTATAAAACATTGATTTCAAGTGACGTTCAAATATAACTTGGAAACCCTGACTTGACATGACTTACAACTTATTATTTAACTTAGACTAGACTTAATTTCAGCTGCATTATGTAACTTGAAAACCCTGACTTGACTTAACTTGCAACGAATTACCTTAGTTAACTAGACTTAATTTCAGGTGAATCAATTAACTTGAAAACCCTAACTAGACATAATTTCAGGTGAATCAAATAACTTGAAAACTCTGACTTGACATGACTTACAACTTATTATTTAACTTGGACTAGACTTAATTTCAGCTGCATCATGTAACTTCAAATAGTTTTGAATTTGAATTTATCTTGTATTAACTGTACCGTAAGGTAAATAATAAGGTCTCACATTCTTCATACCTGCTAATGACATAATCCCCTTTTTTACCTATAAATACCGACCACCATTTTCACTCATTCCATTTCTGTGTACCTGTTCATTCCACACACAACACTTTTTCCAAGTAAGTTTGTTTTAATTTTATTCCTTTTTTAACGTCATAAGCAAAGCTATACTGAAGAGAGATATATCTCGAAACGCGTCTATAGATGGCCTAAGACATTAGTTTTATTCCAAGTCCTTTCACTTCAATTCTTTTGTTATCTCTCCTTTCATTTTAAATTGTATTTGTTAGTTGGTTTGAAGAGAATTTGACCTAAACGTTACATATACTTTAATAGAGCGTTGTAACAAATCAAATTAAATAAGATTTTAAATATTTCATTGTATAATTCAATATCCGGAGGTGTATTTGCACGGGAAGTAGTTGTTTCAATGGATATTTATCGTCTTAAATTGTCTTATTAATTAAGACATTGTTTGCATTTTCATAATTTTTTCGTAATTTCATATATTATGTAACTTGAAAACCCTGACTTGACTTAACTTACAACGAATTACCTTTGTTAACTAGACTTAATTTCAGGTAAATCTATTAACTTAAAAACCCTAAACTGACTTAACTTACATAATACAACTGATTACTTAACATGAACTAGATTTAATTTCAGGTGAAACAAGTAACTTGAAAACCCGGACTTGACCTAAATTACAACTTATTATTTAAGTTAAACTAGACTTAATTTCAGGTGAATTAAGTAACTTGAAAGTTTTGACTTAACCTTATAAAGTTATTTAAGTAATTTGTATATGTATGTGTAAGAGTTAACTTACTGAAGTCATGAGTGCGTTGAGGGCGCCCTCCCACGTCGTCTTGGCGTTGGTTTTGAGACGTCGGCGTCGACAGTGGGTAGCATCGCACGTCCGCAGCGGGACGCTTCGAACACCTGCCAGAAAAAAAGTAGATGTTACAACCTAGTTTCCGATCGGCGAGATGAAAAATTCAAAAGGGAAAGAGGAAACAGGCCATAATAAATGCTCAAACTGGCAACGGTTCCGCCCGTAAAAACTATAACAGCACAGTTTATGCGGTCGTAAAACGTCAGAGGCAGACCCGAAAGAACCGTCGTTATAAGAACGTGAAAGAAATAATTAAATACTGTTCTTAATGTTTATTAGAATCATAAACTTTGACCATTGAATGCTGCGTTGAATGAATATTGCGAGTAGTATATTGTAAGAATTGGAAGGTGGTGGAATAAGCAAATTTGAATCACTGGGCTTTATGCGTATAGAGGGTGTACAAAAAGTAATGTAACGGCTCGATATCTCGGTTTGTGATGAGTAGAAAAAAATGTTTGAAATTAAACTTGTGACTACTAATTTAAGCTACTTATTGACAATATTTGTTAATATAGCGGGTGATTTGTTTTCATAGTACATATCAAACTTCATAGTACATATCAAACCTTTTTTTCTAAATGGAACACCCTATATATTTCGTTGGTATTCGATAACATGTAAAAATAGAAGGTTACTAATAAAAACTGCACGTTTTTATGAGTGAATATAACGAATAAAACAGTGACCAATCTTAATGTTCAGACTTTTCTAAACTCAAAATTTTACCTGTGAAATTTGACAAATAATTTTCGTAGCAAGGGAATTTTTCTTTAATTTGGTTGACGTTCACTTTGTGCTACATCTTCATAATAGTTTGATTAAAACACTTAACTTTGTTTCACCACTTTTATTTTTACTTTTCAGTGACTATAGTTTCGACTACAAGCTAGTCATTATCAAACTAAGTGTGAGTCACTTAGTTTGATAATGACTAGCTTGGAGTCGAAACTATAGTCACTGAAAAGTAAATATAAAAGTGGTAAAACAAAGTTAAGTGTTTTAATTAAATAAGAATTTTTCTTGTAAGTATACATACAGGGAATTTTCTATTAAGTATACATATGCATATGCTTTTTTTAAAGAGTTCAATTTGAAGCTTAAAACGAGTGTTTTCCACTCCCAGACTAAGCATGAAGTAAAATTTCGAGTTTAGAAAAGCCTGAAAATTTGGTTTGGTCGCGTAGCGCGAAGCGCGGAGCGGCCAAACCAAATTTTCAGGCTTTTCTAAACTCGAAATTTTACTTCATGCGCCACGCGTATTAAACACTGAATGCACTGAAATGTTGTAAACGTGTAAACTTCGCTTGAAATCAGGGTCTTATACGCGTGGCGCATGAAGTGAAATTTCGAGTTTAGAAAAGCCTGAAAATTTGGTTTAGTCGCTCCGCGCTTCGCGCTACGCGACTAAACCAAATTCTCAGGCTTTTCTAAACTCGAAATTTCACTTCATGCTTAACCTGGGAGTGGAAAACACTTCGATTCGTTCAAAAGAAAATTAGCTTTTCTAAACTCGAAATTTGCTCCGTGAGTGGAAAGACTCGTTAGTAGCTTCAAATTTAACGTTTTTAGAAAACAGCGAATTCCTAAAAATGCACTCTGTAAAATTGGTATATGCATATTTAAAAAAAAAAACATTCCCTTTATTGCAGAAATTTTTTTAATATTCAAAACGTTAGCAAAATAAATAAAACCTGTAATTAAATTTACCGAAATACTGGCAAAAAAATCGGCAAATTAACGATAAATTTTGTAGGGCGTTTTTTTATCAGCCCTAATCTTACATAGCCTTGCGTTTCGTTACTGCACGTCACATTTTATTGAATCCCGGAACTTCTTATTTTTATTTTTCACGTTGCGTAAATACAAGTCATGTTCAGTTCTATGTTTTATAATAATATCTCACGTGTATGCTCCAGGTCTCTTCACGTTATTTATATTACGTCACATGACACGTGAGGTTGAATTAAATCTTTAGATTGGAAAACCAAGGTTTTATCTGCATCTGTCTTCAGTGGCGTAGATAGGGGGGCTCCTCCCCATGAGTCTTGAAAAATAGGATAATAAAATAAAAGGCAAACTTTCTGTTAGCTATTTATTTTGCTGTATTTTTTATTTTGTTTTTATATACCGGGTGCTTGATTAAGCGTGGCCATCAGCTGTATCTCAGAAACTGTACATCACAGCATGTTGCGGTAAAAAAAATTATTGTAAAAGTGGCCAAGAGAAATCACTGGAAATTATTTTAAGTTCATAGCTTCTCCGCAAGAGGGCGCTATCTCTATAGTAAAAGATTAAAACAATCTTTATTAAACAAATGCCAAATTAAGCGATGTAAAAAATATGAAAATCTTAATCTACGGTAGATTTTATTTAATTTTAACTATCTTTTAATTTTTTCAGGTCTCACATAAGATGCGCGGGAGAACAAAAATTTCTAATTATTTAAATGCCTGTAACTTTTGTTATGTTCTACTGAATTTAGTAAACTTGGGCTCATTTGATAGATAATTGAATGTACTTTAAAACACAATCTACTCTGATTTATTTTAGTTTCGATATTAAGCGCCAGAAGGTGCGTTTGAGGCAATCACCGTTTTTTCTCCATTTTCTTTAAATTTTTAAATTCGAAGGTATACATAAGTTACGATAGTTAATTAAAATGAGAAATAGTGTCAAAACTGAAGAAAACCGCATCCTGATATCTTTATCCTAACCGGAGATATATTGAAATTTGTGCAGAATAGGGTATTTTGTACTCTGATTCTTCCTATAGACACTAAATTAAATCAGAATACATAGTGTTTAAAAAAAAATCACCGTATTTTCTCCATTTTCTTTAAATTTTTAAATTCGAAGGTATACATAAGTTACGATAGTTAATTAAAATGAGAAATAGTGTCAAAATTGGAGAAAACCGCATCCTGATATCTTTATCCTAACCGGAGATATATTGAAAATTGTGCAGAATGGGGTATTTTGTACTAATAGCGCCCTCTGATTCTTACTATAGACACTAAATTAAATCAGAATACATAGTGTTTAAAAGTGCATTCAATTATTTATCAAATTAGTCAAAGTTTATTAAATTCGGTTAAGCCTAATTAAAATTACAGCCATTTTAATAATTAGACTTTTCCATTCTCCTCCGCATCTTGTGTAAAAGCAAATGAAACGAGAATGTAGTGGAAATGAAGCAAAATTTAAAGTAGATTAAGATTTACATATTTGTAACATATGTGGCTTAATTTGGCATTTTGAATAAGATCTTGTTTTTATCATTGCGATAGAGATTGCGCCCCTACTAGCGAAGCTAAATTTACTCAGTTTGATAATGACTAGCTTGTAGTCGAAACTATAGTGTAAAAAGTTAATTAAAGTGGTAAAACAAAGTTAAGTGTTTTCATATTATTTTATAAAGATGTACCACAAAGTGAACGCCAACCAAATCAAAGATTAAATTTAATTATTGTATTTTTTTATTTTGTTATGTTTTGTTTGTTATTGTTCTAATAAAGTAAATATTGTAATAAGTGTTCTTAAATTTAGTAAATATACGCTGTTTTAAACATTTTACTGATCTCATAGCCTCCTATACTTTGAGATTTTAAATAATCTTGGATTTACTTACATCTTCACTTTTTAAAACATATAAATGGGGAAAAGTAATTTTTACTACTCTTTAAATGATTGTTTTTGTCCTCTCGAATAGAAAACAAAGGGTTACTAGATTTTAACATATATTATTATACGGTGCGCGGTTGAAAATGGGCAAATCAGCCAGACTTTTTACTATATCTTTGGTTAGGATAAAGATAAAAGGATGTGGTTTTCACCATTTTTGTCAGTGGTTTATCCGGTAATAAACTAGCGTAAGAGACCTATAGCTTATTATTTGAACTTTTTAAGAAAATCTATAAAATAAGACGGTTGTTCCAAAAACGCCCTCTGGCGCTTTCTATAAGAACTTAAGTAAACGAGAGTAGACAGTGATTTAAAGTGCTTTCAATTACCTATCCAATGAGGCTAACTTGATTAATTTCGGTTAATCCTAACAAAAGTTACACGCAGTTTAATCATCACATTAGAAAAAATTTTGGTGGAGATGGGTTCACACATATTTTGTGTATGTGCCCTTAAATGCCTGTTCGTTATTTCAAATACACCCTGTATTACATACTGGGATACATTTGTATTTACATAATGTATATGCTATACATTTTTAGGCATTCGTCGATTTTATAAAATCGTCCCTTTTGAAGTTTCGAACGAGTGTTTCTACTCCCAGACTAAGCATGAAGTAAAATTTCGAATTTAGAAAAACCTGAAACACCGATCTCCCCTGCTTCATATGTGCAAGATAAAGAAACAAGCGAGTAGTTAAAATTGACGTTAATTCAGCGTAGATTACGATTTGTATATTTTTAACCTAGCTTAATTTAGCAGTTTTTTTGATAAAAATCCGTTTTTGTATTAAGCGATAGATGTTACGCCCTCAAGCGACGGAGGTAGGGACTTAAAACTAATTTACAGTGATTTCTTTTGGCCACTTTCACTCTGCAATTTTTTACCCCAACATGCTACGCTCCATAGTTTCTGCGATACAGCCGGTGGCCACGCTTAATCAAACACCCGGTATATCTAAGCACCTCCCCATGAGTCTTAAAAAATAGGAAAATAAATTAAAAGGCTCTTTTTCTGTTAGCTATTTATTTTGTTAATATTTTTATTTTATTTTTATATACATCTAAGCAGCGTTGCAGTAAAGAAAACTTGCGCCTAGAGACAAATATCCAATTGGCGCCCCAATCTTGACAGTAATAATAAATGTCATGTGTCATTTTAAACTAAATGCCAACTAGCATGTCTCACAATTAGCATATCTCACTAGTGGCTGTTCCACTAGTGAGACATGCTAATTTCAACTGTCGACGAGGAGCTTTATCCAATAAAGGTCAACTGTCAAAAATGTAAAACAAAACACAAATGAATATTAAATACCACATCAAAACTGACGTGATATGTCAAAACTTGTCTTGAAAAAATAAAAACACCGAACATTTTGGAAAATCTTGTAAACGACTACAACAATAACAAAAATTGAGTTTTTGGGATTCACTATTGAAAGTTGGCTTAATATTACAAGGTTCTATGTGACTTTTTTTCGATTTTCAATTTGTGATGTTACAAGGCTCTATGTGCATACGTAGCGTCTTGTAACATCACAAATTAAAAATCGAGAAAAATGTCACATAGAACTTTGTAATATTAAGCCAGCGATATGTAACAGAATAATGACCATTGTATCACTTTGTTTCTCTATTATGACAGCTTTTACAGTTATGTTTTTTAAAAGAGTTCAATTTGAAGCTTTAAACGAGTGTTTTCCACTCCCAGACTAAGCATGAAGTAAAATTTCGAGTTTAGAAAAGCCCCGTGAACATTTTTTTTTTCTGGGCTTTTCTAAACTCGAAATTTTACTTCATGCGCCACGCGTATAAAACATTGATTTCAAGTGAGGTTCAAATATACATGAATTTCATAGTATTTTAGTGCATTATACGCTTGGCGCATGAAGTAAAATTTTGAGTTCAGAGACAAATTTTCTAGGGTTTTCTAACCTCGAAATTTTACTTCATGCGCCACGCGTATAAAACATTGATTTCAAGTGAGGTTCAAATATACATGAATTTCACAGTATTTTAGTGTTTTATACGCTTGGCGCATGAAGTAAAATTTTGAGTTTAGAGACAAATTTTCTGGGGTTTTCTAACCTCGAAATTTTACTTCATGCGCCACGCGTATAAAACATTGATTTCAAGTGAGGTTCAAATATACATAAATTTCACAGTATTTTAGTGTTTTATACGCGTGGCGCATGAAGTAAAATTTCGAGTTTAGAAAAGCCCAGAAAATTTGTCTCGGGTCGCTGCGCGACCCTCGACAAATTTTCACGGGGCTTTTCTAAACTCGAAATTTTACTTCATGCTTAGTCTGGGAGTGGAAAACACTCGTTTAAAATTTCAAATTGAACTCTAAAAAAAAAAAACAAATATCTAAATATTTAAAGAAAATAATGTGAATATAGAATATGTATACTTTAAAGAAAAACTCCCTGTGTATACTCATATGGAATATCAAACTAAAAAGGCATCTGTTTCGTTATACAGTTGTAAGTATGTCAGTTTACTTGTGTCTTCTGTAATTCAATACCCATTCATTCATTCGCACGGTGCTATGTAACGGGTTCCGCACTCATCATTTGTATTATTCGTTGTGATAAAATTCGGCAGGCACTATAAACATAGTCAAAACATACATAGTCAAAACTACTTTCAGCAATTTTGCTATTTCTGCGCCATCTCGTATCCCAGAAACACACAACCAGCAAAAATTGGCCCTCTTAAGTACTTTAATAATTAACAAATTATTGCATCAATAGCGTTTAATGGGTTAATTGTTGAATCACACTCATTATATTCATAATTAATGAATATATGTAACCTCAGTGGAAAACAATTTCGCTGTACGATTAAGTTAATTAAATACAATTCGTTCTGCTAATTTGACAAATTAGCGCACACGGGCGAAACAACTCGTCGTGTACAAATCACGTTCATTTCCACAGATATGGGCTGGAGGGAGTGTATGTGCATTGTTTATCTGGGTCACATCTCCGGCGAGGCGTTATTCGGCCCTCTTTTCTCATTCCGCGTTTAATAACTCACTTAATCTTGGACCTTTTATTAGATTTCTTCTGTTTGGACGGGCGAAAACAAACGGCCCGGGATTCGTTTTCAATTAAGAACCAGATATCGGGCATCCTGTGCAAACAAGAAATTACCGGCTTCTATTTAATATTAAAGATAAATATGTATTGTGAATTTGTTAACAGACTTTATTATGGAAAAAATAAGCCCTGAAAAAACCGTTATACATTTTTTCCTCAGAGAATTGTGCGATTTTTTTTAAATTTATTTCTAGAAGACATGGGTTACACATGTATTACAGTTGTCAAAGGAGAAAAACACATACGGTGAGGATTTTTTTCGCTGAACATAGGTTTCCAATGTTCAGTTTTTGAAAGTCCATCTCAATACATTGTTTGGATGGGATGGTTAATTCACAGAATTGTCGGTTTGTACCTTACACCTCTCTCCCTTTTCTTTTTATTCTTCTGTTCTTATTTTCACAGGTATTGATCACATACAAACGAACATGTTCAAAATTTAACACACAGTCAATACAATAGGAAAGTTAGTTTGGGCGGAATAGTTGACACTACCCTTATTGGTCCTTTTTTTTAATGAGAGCAACCTAACAGCTGTTAAATTTTTGGAACTTCTTCGAAGAGACAATATACCACAACTACAAGTCTTCAATATTAAGAACGCATGGTTTCAAATGGACGGCGTTCCACAACATTCCACAGGCCCTGTTACAAGTTTCCTGAATGAAACCTTTCAGGATCGTTGGATTTAAAGATTTGGACCCATAGCTTGGCCACCTCGGTCCCCAGATTTATCGCCAAACGATTTCTTTCTTAGGGGTTATCTCCAATTCCAAATCTACAATAACATAGCAATACAGAAGAACTTAAAAACATAATAAGTACCGCCTTCAATGAAATTAATCCAGTTTTTTTAAGAAATATTGTACAAGGATTTTACAATCGCTTGGCATATTGCTTGGAGCATAAAGGTAATCACTTTGAACATTTGTACTAAACCTAAAATAAAATTTCAGTCCCTTCAAAAGCAGAAATATAATATCTGTAAGTTTGGTTGCCTAATCCGTGAAATTAATGAAATAATGTATTGACATGGACTTTCTAATACTGAACATAGGAAGCGTATGTTGAGCGAAAAAAAGATCTCACTGTAAATAAAATTACTTAATGTTAACATGAAATACAATAAGTTAAAATTACAATTAAAATTATTTACTTATATTGAACCGCTTATAGTATATTATTAGTGTGGCATAAAGTGTCATGAAGAAAATCGCTTACTGAGTAATATGCCTTTTAAATAAATAGTATTTTTAATACATTTTTAAAAATACTTGATGTTAGTAGTGAGTTTTCAATTTAATAATTTAAAAAGTAAGATTTATTTAATTGTAAAGTTATATACAGGAATTTTTCGTTTAGGTATACTTACCCCGATGTATACGCTGTATATTTTTAGGCATTCGTTCTTTTATAAAAGGGGTCAATTTGAAGCTTCTAACGAATGTTTTCAATTCCAGATTAAGGATGAAGTAAAATTTAAAAATAATTTGGTCGTGTAGTGCGTAGCGCCTGAAAATTTAGTTTGGTCAAACCAAATTTTCAGGCTTTTCTAAACTCGAAATTTTACTTCATGCGCCAGGCGTATGAAACACTGATTTAACATGAAGTTCAAAATATATCTATATAACTATCTAAATATTGCCTTTTGTTTAAATAAAACAGTTTTAAAAAATAAAGAGCACAAGCTTAAATATATAAAAAGTTTTCTTTTTTAATTTAAGAAAATATACCGCTGCTATAACTAAAAACATTAATTAAAATTTGTATATTTTAAATTTCATAATATTTCAGTGTTTTATACGTGTGGCGCATGAAGTAAAATTTCGAGTTCAGAAAAGCCTGAAAATTTGGTTTGGTCGCGTAGCGAAGCGAAGCGACCAAACCAAATGTTCAGGCTTTTCTAAACTCGAAATTTTATTTCATGCTTAACCTGCTAGTGGAAACACTCGTTCGAAGCTTCAAATTAAGGGCTTTTATAAAATCGACGAATAGCTAAACATTTTCAGGCTTTTCTAAACTCTAAATTTTACTTCATACTTAATCAGGGAGTGGAGACGCTTGGTAAAAGTTTCAAACTGAACAATTTTCGAAAACAACGAAAGCCTAAAAATTAACAAAATACACATCTTAACCACAAAATATTGCATTTCTTTAAAGTATTATTTACACCTTAAATGAAATATAATTATTTGAGCAATTCAAAATACATTTATTTTTAGTGAAAAATCTGAAACATGAAATTTGGATTTTATTATATAAATAGGTTTTGTATAATATCCTAAATGAAGCATTTTTTAACAAAGTCTTTTTCCATGGAAAGATATCGAAAGACCCTTAGTATTTGTTACTCTTCTTGTAATTACTTCTTCTAATTGTTTCCTTGAAATAATTTTTTTCTGCAACATTCGTTCAACTAAAAATGTTCAATAAATTATATTTTCTATCCTCATATTTAACATAACTTTGAATATTTTTATTTCTAGAATATGAATTTGTGTTCAGTACTCATTCATTCACCGGATAACTATATAAGCGTTTCAGGCTTCAACGCCATCATCAGTATAGTCCCGAATCAGTGCTTGAAGAATACTGAACATCTTTAATGATTTATCATGGCCTGTGCAATTTACATATATTCGAAAGCGTAAACGCCATCTAATGCCCATTACCTTAAGTTTAGTTTGCCAGCTATTGATGATGCTACTTAAGTTAATGGGCATTGGATGGCGTTCACGCTTTCGAACATATGTAAATTTTATTTCTTATTCTTGTTTTCAAAAACCTTAACACTAACAACTTTACATATTTTGTCATGTATTCTTAGTTTGTCATAACTAGCATCATTTCTTGTCTCTTGTTAGTACTGAATTCCTGGTTTGTTTCATCAGAAAATAAATCGATTTCATTTCTTTAAAAGAAATTAGAAACAATTATTAAAAGGTCAATTATTATTAAGTTTTTACAAATTTTTAAAGGAGATAACTTTAGTTGTGTATGCCTTTAGATTTATCTCATATGGCAAATAAATTACAGGAGCTTAAAATTTAGTACAATTATTTAAAAATCAGAAAATTCGTGGTTTAATTAAAAACTAGTCAAAATAAACAGATTATTATAAAAAATGTACGAAATATTAAAACAAAGAAATTGGTTTAATTTTTGTGTAGCATTTACAACATTTCTCCACTAAAAAATAAATTAGAGAAGCTCAAAATTGACTAAAATTACAAATACAACAAAATACTAAATTTATATTGCATTAAAAAAATCGTTCAAAACTACTGTGAAATGAGATTTTTGGAAAGTTTACAGAAATTGGGAAAAACAAGGAATGAGCTTTACTATCGTTTAAGCTAAGACAATATTCTTCAATTTGTTAGAAAAACACTGAGGCTTTAAGTTGAAATAATAAAATATTTTTTTAATCATTAAATTTCGAGTTTAGAAAAGCCTGAAAATTTGGTTTGGTTGCGTAGCGCGGGGCGACCAAACCAAATTTTCAGACTTTTCTAAACTCGAAATTTTACTTCATGCGCCACGCGTATTTAACCCTCAAAACACTGAAATATTGTGAACAAGTGAACTTCACTTAAAATCAGTGTCTTATACGCGTGGCGCATGAAGTAAAATTTTGATTTTAGAAAAGCCACGCGACCAATCCAAATTTTCCGGCTTTTCTAAACTCGAAATTTTACTTCATGCTTAACCTGGAAGTGGAAAACACTCGTTTAAGTCTTTTATGATTTCTAATAAGCTATATTTTTCTTGTTCTGTGTAACTCTGTCCTATTTCTTACGGTTATTCTCCTTAATTATAAGTGATTTTACTAAATTTCTAATTTGCTTGAAAATTCAATTTAAAAGATTGACAATTTAATTTTAAAAATTGGTGGTTCTACCTATCACCACAATGAAATCTATAATTCCGGTCGGTTATTTACTAACTAAACTGCCTATGTTTACTACGTAAATAAATTTGCGCCGCAATTCATTATCTAATGATTTATTAATCGTTTAAAATACCGGGCAATAATATAGTATACCCACTGAGCAAATACATTTAAGTAATGTTTTATCAACCTTATAACAACATTTAATGTTGTTACAATGTTAATACAACGTTATTTGTTGGGTGGGTAAACAGTAATTTAAATTTAAACCGGTAGTAAAATTAAAATATGTAAAAGCGTGTTTTTTTGTATTGGATTATTAATTTCAGTTGTAACATCTGCTTGAAAATTTAATAAAGGTCAAATTTAATCACTGGTATAATGAAAAATTAAATAGAAAGCACAATGTTAAAAAAAATCTGCAGTATCGCGTGAAATGTGATTCGTCGCCGGGGCAAATTGCCGAGGCCCCAATTATTAAAATTCATAAGGTTTTTCCATAAATTAGTCGAGGGGTTTTATGTACTCGCGGCACACTTTAACTCTCATCCGCGCTAACATTCATTATCCCAACCAATTAAAATTTGAATCACCATTTAATTGAAAACCATCCGGCCTCTTTGTAATCCCTACTTATAAAATAAATAAATTCATAACTAGATAATAAATACATTTATGTATGAATCGGTTCACTCCATACATAAATGTATTTACTATCCAGTTATGAATTTATTTATGTTATAGGTTTCTTAATCCGGTTAATTCACGTTCGTAAAACCGGGGCAATGATACGCAATTCTTATCCAGGATTCTAATCCAGGGTTCTAATCTAGGATTCTAATCCTAAATGATTCGAATCCTACCCAATTCTGTTTTGAAGGGAATCACTTCAAGAAGTATACAAAATTATGTAACAGTAAAAAAAACAATTCATTTGCTCATGGCATCTTAGACTATGATCAATTCTGTATTAGATACTAATAATTATTTTAAACCCTGCCTTACACACTAGTTGCGTAAATAACTATATTATTTACATATGTTCGAACGCGTAAACGCCATCTAATGCTCATTAGCTTAAGTAGCATCGTCAATAGCTGATAAACTGAACGTTTGTATACAACAATAATAATAATAATAATATTTATTAACGGCAATCGCCTTTTACAAAAAATAATGATAAATATAAATGTAAATGTAAAACTATATGTAAAACTATAAACCCCTAATATAAAAAGAAATATAAAAATAACTAATAAACCTAAATATAAATGTAATGGAACCAAAAAGTAAATAATTAATTTAATATAAATTCACTATTAAATTTCCCGATTAAAAATCACTTTAAAGTTTTTTCCATTATTATTAAATAAGTTAAACCATGGCTCACTGTTTAACTTATTACCAATCCCAAGGAGTCTTGATAACGAATTCATCTGGCTTGATGTCGTTCGATGTACATCCAAATAAAATATTGTGTTGGAGCGTGTTTTCCTACTAGGCACATGTAGACCCACTGCACTTAGGATTCATTAGACGATGCAGAAAGAGCACATCAGCAATCTCTCTGCGTTCCTTTAGAGACTTTAAATTTAGGTAGGTTTGAACAAAATTGTACTCTCCAGGGATATGCTGCCGTCCAAGCATAAATTCTACACACCTGAAGAACTTTTTCTGTACAGCTTCTAAATTAGCAATATTATTTACTGTAAAAGGTGTCCAAATTTGAGAAGCATACTCTACCTGAGATCTTACTAGTGAACAGTACAATGTCTTCAAACAGTCCGTGTTCAGATCTTTTCCTATTTGCCATACAAATCCCCGCTGATATTTAAAAATTGAATGTGAATTTATTGTCAAATATTACTCCCAAGTCTTTAATTTTATTCACTATTGAAAGAGCAGATGAGTTGATGGTGTATTGATAATCTACGAACGTTCTAGATCTGTATACAGACATGTAGTAGCATTTTGAAAGATTTAAATACAAATTGTTATCAATACACCATTCGTTTAAGCGCATAATCGAATTCTGCAAATGATCGCAGTCATCAATGGAGCGAATAATTTTGAAAATTTTTAGGCCGTTGGCAAACAATAAGAAGTTTGAATCGGGAATGGCATCTTGTAAGTCGTTGATAAAAAGTGAAAAGAGTATCGGTCCGCAGTAAGCGGCTTAGATACGAACTCCTTAATTCTGACGTACTGTTTACGTTCTATTAAGTATTGTGGGCCCGCCGTGGCCGAGCGGTTGAGCCGCTGGTTTCGCCAATCGTTCACGGCGGTGATCTGGGTTCGATTCCCAGCCGGGGCGAGTAATTTTTCTAACGAAAAATATTCGTCCCGGAGTCCATGGGTGTGTGTGAATGTGTTGTGACGTCCAAATATATAGTTATAGGTATTTAGTAGTAAGTTAAAGAAATAAACAAATACAAAAAAATATAAATAAATAAAGTTCCCAAGGCCAGGCAAAAGCCAAACCCCAAAAAAAAAAAAAAAATTAAGTGTGATGATAACCATACTACAGTACTAGGGCACAGCCCGATAGATTCCAATTTATGAAGCAGTAAATTGATGTTGATTCGATCAAATGCTTTGGCGAAGTCAGTATAGACTGTGTCTACTTGATGTCCATCATCCAAAGCACTTGATACAAACTGTTTATACTCCAATAGCTGTACAGCAATTGTTCGTTCATAATAGGGCTTTATTTTATAGAATACAAATATCAAGAATATGAATTTATGTTCAGTACTCATTCATTCACCGGATATTTATATACGCGTTTCAGGCTTTAACGCCATCATCAGTATAGCCCCGAACCCAGGGTCGGTCCACTCATACAAAGTTGGTTATATTATCAAATTAGTTGGAGAAGCAATAGATGGCGCAACCAGTACTAGATTTGAATGTCCTGCCACATTCCCCATTGAAAACGTAATAACTAGTAATTCCCTCTTTTTCGTTCTTGTTGTGAGAGATTATTTTTAGGTTACAGTTCTTGAAATAGCATGATTTTGCGATTATTTGCAAGATATTCGATTGAAAGTATTTTGAAACGGTTATAGTGTGTCTTCTTTACCATTTCCTGGATATAAGCTGTGGCGAAAGTTAATAAGGGTAAGTAATTTTTTCATTTTCTTTATAAGTTGAGGCTAGGGCTAATCCAAGATGCGAAGCTCGAACAGGTCGTCTAAGATAACATGGATCCGCAATAGATCTCCAAAGATCGCGGTGGTACAGGCTAAGAGGCCACCCCAACAATTATCTATCTATCTGAGTTGAGATTTGTTTGTAATCTTATTTTATATTAATATTACATAGTTTTTATTCATAAGTGTTACTATTAACCTTTAAATAGGCGCGTGGGGGAATTTATAAAAATTACTAACTAGATATCAAACATACGGTTAAAAAATATGAAAATAATTAACCTGACGTTGGCGAAACCAGAGATAAGTGTTTTTGTCAACTATAGACACTCATGTGGATTAGATCTATTGGGGATACTACATATAAATAAATGAAGCAAAATGTTGTTTGAAAAATGGTTATTGTTTACTTTAATTTAATTTAGTTTTTTTTGTTTGTAGTAAAACATTATATCTTTTTATAGGTATCAAATGGTTCAAGAATCATCACATATTTTACAAATGATAAACTGTTAACATATTAATAAATGCATAAAACTAAACATTATAATATTTGTTTTTTCATTTTTAACCATTTTTTTTTTCTTATGCAGAATATACTAGGTAAGTCTATTATTAGTTTTATCTGTATTTTTAAATTTTATTTTTGTTTTTATTTATTT
Organism: Philonthus cognatus; assembly: GCA_932526585.2. Taxonomy (NCBI): domain Eukaryota; kingdom Metazoa; phylum Arthropoda; class Insecta; order Coleoptera; family Staphylinidae; genus Philonthus; species Philonthus cognatus. The sequence continues at coordinate 45,402,126 of OW052247.1, read as the reverse complement.
TTGATTAATAAAAAAATAAATCTATTTCACTTTTGAAACAAATATTAAAAAATTAGCTTAAAAAATACTCTTACAATTTTTGTATTTTATTGTGACTATTTTAATTATTTAATTTTTATTTTCAATTTGAAAATAATTGTATAATTTAAAACATCGTCATAATAAAGAAACAAAATGTTATGAAATGCACAGTTTATTTTAAAGATGCAAGATTCCCGCCTAACCCGCTGGCACAGAATTTAGTTGGAGAAAGGACCACCAATGACTCTAAACGCGGTCTCCGCTAATATATGGGAGTGGGCCTGCTATAGAAATTAGTTTTTTATGCCCGAACCAGTGCTTAAAGAATAATGAACATCTTTCACGATTTATTATGGCTTGTGCAATTTACATATGTTCGAAAGCGTAAACGCCATCTAATGCCCATTAGCTTAAGTAGCATCGTCAATAGCTGGCAAACTAAACGTTTGTTTACAGCAATTGTTCGTCCACAATAGGGCTTTATTTTATAGAATACAAATATCAAGAATATGAATTTGTGCTCAGTACTCAGTGTGGACGAACAATCGCTGTATATAAACGGTTAGTTTGCCAGCTATTGACGATGCTACTTACGCTAATGGGGATTAGATGGCGTTTACGCTTTCAAACATACAGAGAGTTTTATGTAACACCGAACATTTTCAATGTTTATTTTCGTATGTTCGATTTGTCAAACCAAAGCATTCAATACTATTTGACACCTTTAATTTTTAGGTTATGTGTAAACTGGGTTGCCTATATGACCATTACAAATTATAGCCAATTGCAATCAACGCCTTAACTTATTTCAGTACAAATTGTACATATATATTTAAAGACTGTAAATATTTGTTTTTTGCAGACGACCTTAAACTATATAAACGTATTGTCTGTCAGGGAGATCAGATTATAATTCAGAACAATATTAACACCTTGATTGATTGGTGTAAACGTAATGATCTCGACCTTAATATAAATAAATGTAAACATATAGTATTTTCCAGAAGAAATACCAATTTAAACTGCACATACTATATGAAAGGGTTAAGTTAAGACGAGGTTGGCAGTATTAAAGATTTAGGGATTGTTTTTGATTCAAAGCTAAATTTTAGAGAACACATCGAAATAATCACTCGGAAAGCTATGAGAATGCTAGGATTCATCTTCAGAAATAGCTATATGTTTAATGTATCAACTATTAAAATTTTATATTGCTCGTTGGTAAGGTCACAATTAGAATATGGTAGTATTGTCTCTTACGTTACTCAAATTTCAGAAATTGAATGTGTGCAACATTTATAAAAATGATTTCGTTCAAATTAGGTTTCATTGATCCCCGCAATTATTACTTAATCTTAAATGATTTAAATCTCAAGACATTACAGTCTCGAAGACTTGAATTAGAGCTATGTTTCTTCCACAAATTACTCTCAGGAAATATACAATGTTCGGAGCTTCTAGGTTTGGTCAATTTCAATGTGAATCCTTATTGTACAACATTTAGGAATTTTGCATTATTTAAGCTTGGCATTAATAAAACTAATTATACTTTTAATAGTCCGCTTAATAGACTATTAAGAACTTCTAATAAGCTTAATAATGATTCACGTTTTAATTTAATTGGTAGCGAATTTAGTTTATTTAAACGAAATTTAAAATTATTGATTTAGTTGAATTAATTTTGGTAATTTTTGTTATGCTTATTATAATTTTAATTATGGGCATTTATATTCAAACAAATTTGTTTTATGTTGATCTGACTTATTGATTTGTAGTATTATTTTTAATTGTTTAGTTAGTTAGAGGTGATATTACTTGTACATTTTATTTAATTTATTTTAATTTATTTAATTTAAATTGGGGATAATCCCGTCAATAAACGATTTATTTATTTATTTATATAGGGAGTTTTTTTATTCAAGTCGTAATTATAGCGTGTGTGCCGTAAATCTTTAGATAATCCTTGTTTTTTTTTATAGAGTTTAATTTGAAACTTGAAACGAGTGCATTCCACTCCCAGACTAAGCATGAAGTAAAATTTCGAGTTTAGAAAAGCCTGAAAATTTGGCTTGGTCGCGTAGCGCGAAGCGCGGAGCGACCAAACCAAATTTTCAGGCTTTTCTAAACTCGAAATTTTACTTCATGCGCCACCGGTACAAACACTGACATATTACGAAGTTTAAAACACACCGTAAACTTCGCATTGAATTAGTGTTTTGTAGCGGTGGCGCATGAAGTAAAATTTCGAGTTTAGAAAAGCCTAATTTGGCTCGGTCGCTTCGCTTCGCTACGCGCCCGAGACAAATTTTCTGGCTTTTCTAAACTCGAAATTTTACTTCATGCTCAACCTGGGAGTGGAAAACACTCGTTTAAGGCTTCAAATTAATTTCTTTTAATAAACCAAGTGTCGGAAAATGCACAACGTATGCATATGTAGACTTAAAAGTAAAATTCTATGTATGAAAATTAACATTGAAAACGTTCGGTGTTACATAAAACTCTCTGTATGTAAATTGCACAGGTAACAATAAATGGTCAAAGATGTTCACTATTCTTCAAGCACTGGTTCGGGACTATACTGATGATGGCGTTGAAGCCTGAAACGCGTATATAGTTATCCGGTAAATGAATGAGTACTAAACACAAATTTATATTCTTTATAAATCGATAAAAACCTAGAAATATTGAAAATCTCGACATGTTAAAAATCTTGACGGTCCACTCCCAGACTAAGCATGAAGTAAAATTTCGAGTTTAGAAAAGCCCCGCGTAAAAAATTTGTCGAGGGTCGCGTAGCGACCCGAGACAAATTTTTACGGGGCTTTTCTAAACTCGAAATTTTACTTCATGCGCCACGCGTATAAAACACTGAAATATTGCAAAGTTTAAAAAATACTAGCCTTTATTTTGTTCGGTTGGTTAACAAATTGACAAATTTTTGAAAATGTCATAATGATAGAAATTTATTTGTAAATAAAACACTTTTTGCTTTGTTTAACCACTGAATCTTACATTTAATTGTGTGACTAGTTTCGACTATCTTGTAGTCATTCTCAAACTTTAGTTTGAGAATGACTACTAGATAGTCGAAACTAGTCACACAATTAAATGTAAGATTCAGTGGTTAAACAAAGTAAAAAGTGTTTTATTTACAAGTGTATTTAAGATGTACCACAAAGTGAACGCCTACAACACCAAACATAGAAATTTATTATTATTTAGTTTCAAAACAAAATAAACACCCAGTATTTTATGCACAGTTAAAATACTAAGTACATTTTCTCTCGCATTAGAAATCTAATCCCAAAAACCACTCAACCTTTCCCATTTCTCTGTGTACGTCTGTAATTACAAACCTTCCTCGAGCAATAATAACGGGTGTGGGCTGTACAAATACAACCAACTCCCGAATTAATCACGGAAGAACTTTTGTGATGAATGCCAGCACACACACAAAAAAAACAAGACATCAAACGATACTTCGCTGACTGAGAAGCGGAGGTCGCTAATTACGCCGAAACTTCGCGAATTGGGTCGTCTGATTCCGATTGTCGGCTAATTGGATTACGCTCCCTCTTCCTCCGGTGTCAATTTTGATAAGGAACGGAGTGATGGAGTTTTAACGGAGATTTATCATCACGTTCCCTCCGGTTTTAATCAATTGCCGCGAAAACTTTCTCGAGAGTTTTGGGTCGAGTGTAGTGTGTTTGGGAGTTGTTTCTGAGATGGGTTTGTAAGGTGGTTTTAAGTTTAAACTAAGATCGGATTCCATGTTTGATACAAGCACGTAGCAGAGCTTTGATGAATCCTCAAAGAAAAAAATTGAATCACGATATCAAAACACATAATATGATTGGAATCACGAATACTCAAATACTCAAAAAAATCGAATCACGATATCAAAATACCCAAAATGATTGGAATCGCGAATACTCGAATAAAGGATTCGTAAGAGAAAAATAAGATTCGAATCCTGTTTTTCGAATCACGGATAGAAATCTTTTAAATACGAATTTGTTTATTTGCAGCCAGTCACTAAAATGTTCAAAACCTAATTATTTACAAAAATATTGTTATTGCTTTAACATACCAAAATTTAACATTTCGAAACTTCGGGAGGGTGGGATTGAACCCTTATATTCCCCCTGGCTACGGCCTTGATGGCGCATGAAGTAAAATTTAGAGTTTAGAAAAACCTGAAAAATTTAGTATTGCGTATAAATATGTACTACATTTTTAGATTTAAGCGGCTTAGCTTTAGATTTTTTGTGTTCTATTAATGTTCTGTCAAAAGTCAAAAAGTGGCAAAAATGTACCGACATCGAACAACTCAAATTTGACATATTCGATTAATTTATATAAATCGTGTCGATATCGACATTTTCGATGTGTGGACAATAAACACGTTAAGTTTATTGTCCACACATCGAAAATGTCGATATCGACACGATTTATATAAATTAATCGAATATGTCAAATTTGAGTTGTTCGATGTCGGTACATCGAAAAATGTCATATTTGACTTCTCGGTACATCGGAAGTGTCCTAATTTGAATTATTTAATGTCGATATATCAAAGAAATTTCAATATTGACATCTTTTATGTCGACACAAACGTAAAATCGAGCCGAATGTATGTTAAATTTGACAATATTTGAGTGTTTTGTACGCGTGGCGCATGAAGTAAGCTGCGCGACCCTCGACAAATTTTCACGCGGGCTTTTCTAAACTCGAAATTTTACTTCATGCTTAACCTGGGAGTGGAAGACGCACGTTCGAAAATGATAAATGTCACACGTGTCACGAATGTCACACGTAGCACGAATGTCATACGTGTCAATGTTGATTGAAATAATGGTTAATGAAATGTCACGTGCGTCAGATTTTCATAATATTTTCAATATTTCTAGATTTTCGACGATTATTAAAATGTTCATCATATTTTCAATATTTCGAGATTTTAATTAGATTTACGATAGTTAGAGATTTTTGTCCATTTATAAAATTTCCATCAAATGTTCAACATATCGAGATTTTAATTAGATTTACGATAGTTAGAGATTTTTGTCCATTTATAAAATTTCCATCAAATGTTCAACATATCGAGGTTTTTGACGATCATTAAAATTTTTACCAGACTTTTAATATTTTGACTTTTTCATCAGATTTCCGATATTTCGATATTTTCGTTAATGTTGATTGAATAATGGTTAATGAAATGTCACGTGCGTGAAATTTTCATGATATTTTCAATATTTCTAGATTTTCGACGACTATTAAAATGTTTTCGTCCATTTATAAAATTTCCATCAAAATTTTAACATATCGAGGTTTTTGACGATTATTAAAATTTTTATCAGATTTTTAATATTTCTAGATATTCATCAGATTTTGGATATTTCGATATTTTTGTTAATTTATAAAATTTTTATGAGATTTTCAATATTTCGAGATTTTTGACGATTTTCAAATTTTCAGTAGATTTTCAAGATTTTATTTTCAACATTTTGGTTAATTTATACAAAATTTTTATTTTCAATATTTCCAGATTTTCATCAATTTAAACATTGGCAGGCTTTACTAAACTCGAAATTTTACTTCATATTTAATGTGTGGGGTGGAAAACACTCGTTAGAATAATATTGGGGGACTTGAATAAATATAAATTGTTAATTTAAAAAAAATACCACTTGAATCTAATCTATGATTAGAAATATCTAACCCAAGTCCACAAAGTGACATCTAACTTAATCTAACCCAACTCAACAAAATTAATTCTAGCCTAACCTAACTCCATAAAATGACATTTAACTTAACTAATCTTAACCGAGGAGTGAAAAACACTCGTTAGTAGTTTAAAATTGAACGATATCATTGTGATTTTACGCCAATGTCGATTTTTTCGGTCAATATTTTCATTTTATGTTAATACCGTAATGTTTAGTCATTTTATAGGAGTATTCTATTTTATGTCACTGTCGGTACGGATATTTTATACCACTACCACTATACCACTATATGCTACTTTCAAAACGTCAATATTTTGAATTTATGCCAATATCGTCAATATATTGTTATTGTATGCCAACGTTATTTTCAAATTTTATATTTTATTTTTAATATTGCCGACATCGTCATATTTGACGTAAAATATCTATTTCGAACTAAAATGCAATTCCTTTTTATGTTATACTATACCAGTGGTGTCCAAACTACGGCCCGCGGGCCAAATCCGGCCCGCGACTTGCATGAATCCGGCCCGCGATTGTTTGTAATTTTTTTGTAAATGTCATATTTTGAAATATTGTAACAATTGTTCCTTACATTTTTCATAATTTTATAAAATTAATCGGATCTTGGCCGACTTTATTATGTAGAATTGTATTTGTGGCCCGCGGAGAAGATAGTTTGGAGACCCAGGTACTATACCAACAAAAATCACAAAATAAGACATGATAACAAGAATAATGATAATCACTGCAAGACCGTAGCTACAAAAAAAATAATCGGGGGGGGATTTAAACATTTCGGGGAGGGTTTAATGGCGAAAATATTGTGTTTGCTTTTACATACAAAAATATAACATTTTGAAAATTTCGGGTAGCGTTTAAACCCCTATATCCTTTGCCCCACCCCCTGCCCATGGCCTTGCTTCTATTGAATCCTCAGAAAAGATTCAAATCATTTAGGAGCTCTGGCACGTACAACTCAAGCAAGCAGGGCCGGCCCGAGGGGCATGCGAACCGTACAAACGCACAAGGCCTTGCGGTGACTGTTTTGCAAATTTTTTTATTAATTTTCTTTTGTTTGTTTTAATCCCAACCTACTGAGCAAACAATAAACAAAATACGTTATATCAACATTTTAGCAACATTAAACGTATCAATGTTGATGAAACATTACTTGAATATGTTTGCTCAGTGGGAATATTCCTGAAATATGGTTTAATATCAGCATCTTTAAAGATATGAATTATAACGTTTTTAAAGGACATGAATAGCTCTCTCCAATTATGTGAGTTAATCAAGTGTTCGACTTTGAGTGTTTTCCTTAAAATGATTAATCTGTTATTCCGCATCAATCCAACTTCTCGCCATCTATCCGTGACGTAAGCGAATAACACGTACAGCAAAAAAAACAGTGGATTGTGAATGATGGTGTGCTGTTGTGAGGACTTTCCGAGGCCGCCGAGAGGGAGAAACGGGGCCGCCGCGGCGCCGGAGTTTTGGCGCCGAAACGGCGGCAGCATCCACCCATCCACCCAATTCTACCCCATCAACCCTCAGCGCTATGCAACGCCACACGTTTATTATGTCAATTCCGGGAGTCTGTAACGACGCTGGAAACTGGAACGTTACGAAGTTCATGGATACGGTTACCACTCGACCGTTTCAGATTTATGTTTTGTATCTGTATGTGCGCGTGGTTTAGTATGCAAACATATCCGTTTACTGATATGAAATCTACTAGTGGAATATGTAGTAATCATCATTGGCACATCTAGGGATTGTAAATGCACCGACTTTTTTAATTGCTGCTAGTTTCGGCCATTAGGTACGTGGATACCAAGAACTGCAAATGATGATTCGAGATTAATCAATCAATCGAAACAGATGAATGTAGTAAGTAGGTTGTATGCAGAAGGCCTTGAGTTGGCTCGTTAATAATAGGCTAAAATACAGCTATATTAACCCAAATGGTTCCATTGTACTTTTAAAAGGTCGCCAATATGTGTTACAGAAACCTATGTTTCTTGTGTATTATTTTAAGTAATGATAGTAAGATGGCACCACATTCTTTAAGAATAAGGTACATGTGATACATTTTAGCAAAATTGAACACATTTTAACTGCGTATAACATCCAGAAAAATATTTGTTGTGCATCGAGTTTTTTCTTTTGTGTCATGGACAGAGTGAGGTAAGAATTATTTAATCATAATAAATTAAATATGTTCTTCGTTGCATAAAATGTAATTAATATAGTTATATTTAATTAACCACAGGTTTGTGAGGTTAGATTTTCATTTTGTATTTGGAATATACGCACGAAATCATAAATGTCCTTTATAAAGGCCAGTGGCTCAATATACTGTGTTTTCAGTTATTGGAACAGACACAGACCCTTGACTCTAAGTGAATTGTTGGAAGGAGGAAGCAGAGAACATTGATGAACATTGAGGAAGCAGAGAACATTGATAATGATGCAATACTACCAGATAGTATAGCTGTTTTTCCACCTATTAATGCAAATGAAGTTGTTACCGATGAAGACTCCGACGATGAGGAAAATGTTGTTATGGACAACCTTTCTGGTAGTATTTTAAATTCGATGGCTTTCAAAACTAATATTATCGATAGTGACAGTGATAGTAGCGATAGTGATAGCAGTGACGATGAAATTCCCTTATCAAATTTCATGAAATATAAGAAGAGACCAAAAAATTATGAATAGAGTCACAGCGACATTACAAATCGTTTGCCGATCTGGAACCAACCATGTGAGCCTAATAATAAATTTACAAACTTAGAATTTTTCTAGCTATTCTTCGATAATGATGTTTGGCAAATGTTAACTGATTATAGCAATCTTTACGCAGTACAAAATAACAGATGTGGAGACATAAGTGTAGAAGAAATGAAAGCTTTTTTTTGGAGTCCTTATTTATAGTGGTTATACTACTGTCCCAAGAAGATCACTGTATTGGGAAAACAGTTCTGATGCTAATCACAAAATAGTATATGACGCAATTTCAAGAAACTGTTTTAATATTATAATGCAAAATCTGCATTGTAGCGATAATACAAATTTAAATGTTTCACATAAATTTGCTAAAGTAGGCCCATTATTAGACGTTTTAAACAACAAGTTTATTTCACTTGCCCCTCTGAACAAATATCATAGTATTGATGAGTCAATGGTGCCCTACTTTGGCGGACATGGTTCCAAGCAGTTCATCAGAGGAAAACCTATTAGATGGGGTTATAAGTTTTGGATGGCTACTTCTAGAACAGGTTACATAGAATGATTTCAACCTTATCAAGGTTCCAGCACAAAGCTGTCAGAACGATACAAGAACTTAGGATTGGGTGCGAGTGTGGTACTAACATTTGTCGATAGTATTCTTGAAGAAAAAGGTAGTTACCCGTATCATTTATACTTCGATAATTTTTTTACTTCTTGGGATTTGCTTTTGGTACTCAGAGATAGAAAAATAAAGGCTACTGGAACACTGAGAGAAAATAGAATACATAAAATCTGCAATAAAAACTGCCAAAGAACTACAGAAAGAGCCAAGGGGAACGTTTGTGTATGCCTTGGAGAAACAGGAAAACATTTGTAAGTGGAATGATAACAATATAGTTACAATAGCTTCCAATTCAGATAGCGTGCTGCCGACATGTAATGTGGCTCGATTTTCCCTGAAAGAAAAGAAAAAAATTTCTGTACCTCAGCCGGATTTGATAAAAAAATACAACAAAAATATGGGAGGTGTCGACAGGGCAGACCAAAATATTAGTCTTTATAGAGTCGGAGTTAGAGGCAAAAAATGGTACTTTCCCATAATAAGTCATTGCTTGATATGGCAATTCATAATACATGGCAGCTTCAACGAGAATATGGTGGAAAACAGGATCAATATACCTTCCGTAGATCCCTTGCAATGAGCATTTTGGAAAACAACAAGAAAATAACGAAACGAGGACGACCTAGTGCACAACCAAATGAATATTCCCGATTCGACGGAAAGGATCATCTAATTGCATACAAAGAAACACAAATTAGATGCCGATTATGCCACAAAAAAGTGCAATTTCAGTGCAATAAGTGCAATGTAGGTTTGCATCCAAAAAACTGTTTTTTGGAATATCATACGCTCTAATTTTATTTGTCTGTAAATATATAAATTATATTTATTTTTTGTTGAATATAGATTATTTCTTTAAAATATATTTGGAATATTGCTGAGTTTATATATAGATATATTTTTACTTTCAAGATATTAACCTTCCCGTTGTCCTTTATAAAGGACGGTCTATATCTGGTAAACTATTAACTTTATAACATAAAGTGCTTATTAAAAAATATTCAAGAAATACCAATTAATCATAAAATTGCAAAAAACTTTTAATTTTCTTAAAAAAATTAATTCGGGAGTATTTGGGTTAAGACAAAATACCTTGCCTTTAGTCTCTTAAGGTCGGAAATTCACATGTTATTTGGCCATAAGAACGAACAACGATTAATCTTCCACAATAATGAAAATAGATCTTTGAAACTTATACATATTGCACATTGAAGCTTTGCGAATAAATTGACACTATTCTTTAAAAAAAATGTTACCTAAATTATATATCTAAATGAACTAAGGGAATACTCTTAAATGATCACATAAATCCGTACAATACTTCCATACAAAACATTATTTCTTATTTATATTGCTTTAATTTATTGAAGTAATTATTATAGACATGTTGTATTAAATAGATTAATCTAAAATAAATGATAAATAAAATTAATCGTCGCTTAGAAATCTCCATAAGAGCAATGTCAATTTTGATTATGCTTTTAATAAATAAGGGGCACCATCGTGCTATTTTAGTAATACCTTAAAATTATACTATAATTTCTAAAAACATGTGAAAATTAATTGGGTTTGATAAGTAGAATTCGTGTACGGCATTTCACGCGACACTGGTTCCCGGTGCGCGGCCTTGAATTGCGAATGTTATTTTTCTGCCGCGGACTGTTCATTGATTATGTTGTTGATACACAACAAAGAAAGACACTATTAAAATATTTCCCAATACATTCTTTAAATATATGCATTTCTGGATTAATGTTTTGAATAGGAATGTGGAGTGCCGGTATATGTTGATTCAAGTGATGAGTCAGAAAAATGTCTTTTTCATTTATTTACCAAATTGAATGTGCGACACTCGGCGATTTGATTACCGAGGCACTTAGTCAGCTTAGCGCCTAGAGTTCGAATTGGGTTACTGTAATTTCTCATTTTTAGTACGGGTTAGCCTATTTAGTTTGAAGTGTCGCCTACCCAGTTTAGAGGGTAGACCTCCTCTCGTGTTCGCATCTATTCCTTTTGTGTGCTTCATTGCAATTTACCAAATTAAGGAGTGCAGCACGCGACAGTCATGTACGATATTTGATTTTTGATAGTAATAATTTAAATCACTTATGTAGTTGCAAATAACATGAATATTTATTTTATGTTGCCAGAATTTAACTGTTTGTCTACAATATAAATACAGGGATTTTTTTCTTAGGTAAACATGTGCATAAGCTGTAAATTTTCCGACATGCGTTGTTTTTTAAAAGAGTTCAATTTGAAGCTTTAAACGAGTCTTTTCCACTCCCAGACTAAGCATGAAGTAAAATTTCGAGTTTAGAAAAGCCCCGTGAAAATTTGTCGAGGGTCGCGCAGCGACCCGAGACAAATTTTCTGGGCTTTTCTAAACTCGAAATTTTACTTTATGCGCCACGCGTATAGAACACTGATTTCAAGTCAGGTTCAAATATACATAAATTTCACAGTATTTTAGTGTTTTATACGCGTGGCGCATGAAGTAAATTTTCGAGTTTAGAAAAGCCCAGAAAATTTGTCTCGGGTCGCTGCGCGACCCTCGACAAATTTTCACGGGGCTTTTCTAAACTCGAAATTTTACTTCATGCTTAGTCTGGGAGTGGAAAAGACCTGTTTAAAATTTAAAATTGAACTCTTTTAAAAAACAACGAATATCTAAATATTTTTGAAAATAATCTGTATTTACTCATATGGAATATCAAACTAAAATGGCACCTGTTTCGTTATACTGTTGTATGTATGTCGATAGAAATTAAAACCGTTAATAATTATCCAGTTTACTTGTGTCTTCTGTAATTCAATACCCATTTATTCATTCGCACGGCGCTATGTAAACAAACAAACAACGGGCTCCGCACTTATGATTTTTATTATTCATTGTAATAAAATTCGGCAGGCACTATAAACCAATACATAGTCAAAACTACTATATGCAATTTTGCTATTTCTGCGCCATCTCGTATTCCAGAAACACACAACCAGCAAAAATTAGCCCTCTTAAAAGGAACTGTAACAGCAAGCACTTTAGGTTCAAACATTTTCCTGATCTGCAACCTCTCGAAAATAGGGTCAAAAAAGTATTACGAGTTACTTTTCACTGGGTATGTTAAGCTTGTATTAGACTAGTAGCTTACCTTATTGCTAACGTTAATAGAAAAGCTAATTATCACACATTAACAATACAAGAAACAATCTGCGCTATTTATTTTACCTAAAAAATGTGACAGCTTTTTCCACTTTTATAAACATCACAAATTCTAAGCATTTTATTATTGAGGTGTCTCAGTACCATCTGACCTTGCTACGCTACTGGATGCGGTAAAAGTAAAAACATTTGCATCTCTATGAAAAAATCGGCATATAACTAACGGGGAAAGTATTATGATCTATTTTCACTCGATAATTCGTGGAGAAAGTTAGTACTCATATAAAAATATTACCTAACCGTGGCGACCATACTTCGCCTTCAAGGCAGTGGGATCTGGAACAGTAACCGCTGTGGGGAAGTCAGAGGACACCTCTGGAGGAGTGTCTGCAAAGACATACCTCTTTTAGAAGCTAGCAGTGACTACTGTAAACCGTCACTCATTCGCATCCTACACAGTTACCATTCAACCCACTAAACAAATGAGAGAGGCGGTCATAAGGATCTACACAGATGTATGAAAAAGGATGGATAGATCAGGGATTGCATTCTTCTCCAGGACCTTGAAAATCCAAACAAAGGTCCCGATCGGAAAGCATGCCACCGTCACACAATTATAGACGATGGGTATAACACTTGCGGCTGAGAACATCATAAACCGCAAAGTGTCAAATGCAGCCATACTGATCCTACCGGGCAGCAGGTAAACGCTACTGTCTCTGAAGAAATCACATACATATATCATATACAACTCCAGAGACAACATTAGAGTGCCACAGAAAACTCAGGCAGGCAGCAATGTATAACAACATTGAAGTCTGCTGGGTGAAGGGATACGACTTAACCACAGGTAACACGAGACCTGACACACTGGCAAGGGCAGCGGCTGGGATGGACATTCTCTTACCAAGGCCGCTAGTGCGCCTTGCGCCTCTGTCCTTGTGCTATATGGTAATGTGGTGTCGCCTGAATAAGAATAATCCGGACGGCGGGGAGAGATAGGAAGGTTGCCGTGGACAAAAAAATAATAAAAAAATAATTTTGGAGAATAACGCGTGCTAACGTTCGTTTTTGTACGTGACATAGTTAAGTATAAATAAAACTCCCCAAGTACCTGCATTTCTTATGTTTTCCTGTGGTAAGATTCATAGTATAACGACGGAATCAAATGCACCTATAACTGCAACCAAATGCACCTATGACCGCCGTTATAAATTGGTGACCCAGACGTGATCTTTCCACAACGATCTTCGCCACGGGAATCATCAAGATTCAGGATCTACAAGGCGAGCTGACTACAGGAATACCCGCCAGCATCAGACGTCGACGCCAAGGACCCTTTTTCGGACGAATTCCTGACTGCATCGAGCATCAACGACGGAGCCCTGTTTCAAGTGCAGAAAACCGGACCTTGTCAACAGCCGCCGGCCGCGGCGCCCGCTCCTAACCAGGGTACCGAGCCGACACAGCCTGCAACCTTGCCATTTGCCGCCAGCACCCACCCCCAACCAGGATTTTGGATTGTGAAGTGACAGGTGACATTTACTAGCCCCCCTCGTATATCGAGGAAACTACTTCCACTATTTTCTCAACCTTAATATCTCTACTACTCTGCTTACTTTCCTTACCTTTCCTATTTTCAATCACACATCATGGAAGAACAATTAGATGCTTCCGTTGGCACCGAAAGATGTAATTTGCCCCCATTTTTCCGCGTTGACCCTTCAATCTGGTTGGTGCAGATTGAAGCGGAATTTTTGAACTCGCGCATTACAAATTCTAGTCGCAAGTTTTATCGAGTCGTAGCCGCCTTACCCCCAGACATTGCCATCGAAGTTAGGGATCTATTAATTGAACCTCCCGCTGACCTTCCTTATGAGACGCTCAAAGTGGAGATAATCAAACGAACCAACATTTCCGAAAAAAAGCGTTTGCAGCAATTGTTGTCGACGGAAGTGCTCGGCGACCAAACGCCTTCACAACTACTACGAAAATTGCAACAATTGCTGGGAACAACGCCAATAGACGACAATCTCCTACGCGAATTTTTTTTTAAATCGTTTACCGTCAGATGTGCAAAAAATTCTAGTGTCTGCAAAAACCACCTCATTAACAAGCTTGGCAGAAATGGCAGATCATTTGGTTGCAGTTATAGGTGCATTTGATTCCGTCGTTATACTATGAATCTTACCACAGGAAAACACAAGAAATGCAGGTACTTGGGGAGTTTTATTTATACTTAACTATGTCACGTACAAAAACGAACGTTAGCACGCGTTATTCTCCAAAATTATATTTTTATTATTTTTTGTGTCCACGGCAACCTTCCTATCTCTCCCCGCCGTCCGGATTATTCTTGTTCAGGCGACGCCACAGTACAAACCAACGCACTGGAGAAATTCAGGAAGCGCTGGGATGACATCGAGGGCTGCAAGCTCTCTCAGGAAACACTATTGTATCCCAATGAAAGATCAGCGAAACAGTACCTGCAGCTGACCAGGGGCAACCTTAGGTGCATAACTGCCGCCCTGACTAGTCACTGCGGGCTAAACGCACACCTATACAGGATGAGGATAGTTGACTTTCCGTCCTGCAGAGGGTGTAGCATGGAAGGCGAGACTGCTGGACACATTCTCATCGATTGCCCGCTTAGAATGGCATACCACAGTTCATATATATCCAGTTAGCCAGTCTCTGTATAAAATTTGGTAACATCGTTTGGAGGCTGCATCCAGAATGGAGACCGGTGATTGGTGTATATAGTCGTCTGTCTCGTATGCCACATCATGATCATGGTCTCTGCTTTTCTACTCGATTTCCAGTTCTCCCATAAGAATTGGCTCCCCTTGGGCATACATAAGGGATCTACCCACCTCGGCTTTGCTAGACTACCTAAACCAGGTAGGTTGGCTGAGCTGAGGCTGGGTAATCGACGGGAGGGAGCACAATGGGCCTAATAAGGCCTAAGTGCAGTGCAGAAATTCGCTCTCCCCAAAGAACCAGAACTACCTAACCAACTTAAAAAACGTCAACATCCGCATATCTATAAATATTCTTTCTAAATCCACAGGTATCACTTGAAAACTCCTTAACAGCCATCCCACTTTTCAACTCGATCAGCCAAACTTCATTAAATCAACCCGCTAGTATTCGGGCGTATTTACTTTCCTGATCGTAATACGAACCGATCGTTCTTTTACTTTCTTGAAATAAATTTAAAATCGATAAGCGACGAATGATGATATATCGGGGGTGGTGCTGGTGGTGGAACGGGGTGCTTGATTTGCGGCAACATTAAGCTTTATCGCGCTCGGTCGCAGCCGAAGGAAATAAGGCCGGAGCGAGCGGAGCACATTAGCAAACTCTCCCTTCCAAAAATAGTGCTCGAAGGACCCAACCTTTTGCCTTGTGTATCCTCGTTAGCGCGCCAAGGACGCGATACGAACACTCTAATCTGATTAATAACGTGACGCCGGTCTTGAAGTGAACGTGCACTTTGCTGAACGTAAAAAATGTCATAAACTTTGCAACTTCATTAATAGAGTTAATAAAAATAATAAGATAATGAACATTTTCATAGATTTTACAGGAATCTTCATTCTATTCCAGTTTTTTCCTAATTGATTTAAGAGATATTTAAAAAAATATAAAATTGCTATAATTGTGGTAGTTTACTTAGCGTTTCTTTGCGATTTTTCATATTTTCTTAAATATTAATCATATAGTAAAATCTTTCAAACAAAAGTTGTAGGGCTCGTCGAAATACTTACTATTCTGTAGTTTACATAGTTTACATTTAAAAGTTACACCGTTTTTTTTAGGCTGGAAAATATCTGAAAGAAACCGGTATACGACTGACAGGGACAGAAGTATGATGAGCATATCATCATATTTACTTTCCCCCATATGTAAAACAAAAGGGAAGTATTGTTTTTGCAAGCATTTTCAAATCAAAAATGTTGGTAGATACATCCATGAGGTCCCCCTAACTTTTTTAACTGCCACAAAAAAAACAGTAACATGAGCATAATTAAAATACTGGTTAAACTTGTGTCGATGGAATACACGTTGTCTTAAGCCGACTCGTGTCAAAACTATTAGAATAAATGTCAATATCAATAACCATTAAAAATTACTCATTACGTTAAAAATAGTGAAAAATTTCAAAAACCGCTAAAGAAAATAAAAGACGTCTTAAATCGGTCGAGTCGATCGATCTTCATGTAAATTTTCAATTTTCGTGTATAATGTAATTATTTAGATCTTTCTTCGACGAACGAAAAACAAGCGTGATTCTGGTCTAAAATATTATTTTAGTTAATGATGAATCTACATAAAAATTGACGTATAACGTCGACGGTTGTCAATTTAGTTAATGCAGTCAATCTTGTCGAATGACAGTCAATTAATAGTAGTCAACAATTATTATTTGACAGGCAGACAGACAGACCATTTTCAAAGATAGTCTTAATCTTTGAAAATGGTCTGTTAGTCTGTGTGTCGCCTAACAAGTGTCTTCCGTTTCCAGATTACAATATTTTTCATGGCACTCTAGAGGATTTTTTTTAAATTATGATATAGTTCATCATATCTTGAAAGTACTATGATGAACATATAACCATTTTTTTATAATCATTTTTGTCTTTGGGGTTTTTGTTGTGCATATTATTTAGTGCATAACTGAATAACACGTCGCGACTGCGCCGCGCCTCTCTAACCGCGGGCACTAGAATAGAGCTCCCCCCCCCCCCCCCCCCCTTCTTGTGGGGGCCTTGCACTTGACATTTATCAATACTTGATATTTTCAACCACAAGTATAAAGGCGTGTCCATACCCCACGTTGGGAACCAGTGATAGCGATTATCGCCATAAAATTCAAATCAGCTAATGTATTCCCTTAGCTAGAGAACACCAACATTTCGATGCCTAAGCTAACGTATTCCCCTAGCAAGCTAGAAAAATAGCACTATTCCGATGTCTGGGGATCAAGGTACTAGCAGAGCAATCCCTTTCAGCGTTAAAGGATAAATAGGCTGACATCAACGCGTGCACTCAGAAGGAAGACGTTCGCGCGATCGTCTGCAAATTGAATATTCTCGTGTGCGGAAACGTGAGCCCGCTCGTTTCTCACGTGCAATATTCAAATCGTCTCGTTCCTACCGACACCGCAAATATCATTACACACACATATACACGTACCTTCGGGAAATACAAACGCTCAATTCCTACGACGTGCCTTTCCCACGAGGGCAAAGCTACATCGAAAATTCAGGCGTTACAGATGATACCAATATTATTGATATTTGAATATTACATGGAATTTAGATAACTTAAATGATTCAGGAGAAGAGTTACATATTTTGATAATTATGCAATAAATAATTTAATCGTAACGTCAAAATAAACGAAGTTAAAGTATTTAAAGTAGTACAATTATTGATTAAGTCAAGAAATTCTTTATGCGTATCACATGAAGGAATTCTTGACTCAATCAATAATTGTTCGATAATTGCATCAAGAAGGATCAATGAATTTGCCGCGTTTTGTATATTTTGTATAGCTTATTTAGGGGCTATGCCCATGCGCGACTTTGCATAAACTCGGGAACGGCAAGTCGGTAGGAGAAGACCAAGGATGGTGGTCCAGAGAACATCGTGGGTGTTTGGGTCGTATTATCGTTACCGTTCGTTATCGTTAAGTTAAGAAGAAGAAGGAGATACGAAGGAGATTCCTGGAACGACTCGCACCGCTCCAGGAAGTGCAAAGACCATAAGCCGAGAACACCAAGGTAAGTCCCGAGATTCATTGCACCGCTACCGAAAAAAGTGCAATATTGTATCAATGGCATCATTCAATATAAATATTCAATATTGTATCAATAATAAATATCATTTATTCTTCAATATTAATATTCAATACATGTACAATATTGTATCAATGACAACATTCAATAATGGCAACTTGAGTTGCCGAAACTGTAGTCATGAAAATAAAAATATTGTGTTATACAAACAAAGTTAAAGTGTTTTATTATATTATAAATATTTAATATTGTATCAATGATGAATAACATTAATCATTCAAGAACATATATCGGTTTAGAATATTTTATTGTTTCTCAAACTTTATTATCCTATATTTGGTAAAATACACAAAGTGTGTTTTGATTTCACAACATTACCTAAGTGATAATTAACTGAACGTTTCATGTTATTTGCAATATTCAGTATTTACTGATTGATTTATTTTTTGTGGATAAGTTTCGCGGAGAGTTAATTGCGACTTAAACTTACGTCAGTGTAATTTAACTTGCCAGAAGTGTATTATCCGGGAGTTATGTCCAAAGTTGAGAGAATTTAATGTATGTAGGGCAGGTCGTTGGGGCTTGTAATTGTCTGTAACCAAGGTTATTAGTTGTCTCGGCTACAGCTTTGAAATTTGTTCTAGTGTTTATGTAACAAAGGAT
Organism: Philonthus cognatus; assembly: GCA_932526585.2. NCBI lineage: Eukaryota > Metazoa > Arthropoda > Insecta > Coleoptera > Staphylinidae > Philonthus > Philonthus cognatus. Next base: position 45,383,392 of record OW052247.1, on the reverse strand, counting down.
TTAGCTCTAATTGAATGGAATTAAAGATCAATTAAATCAATTAATTTTCCCTGTTCTCTCCATCAATCATAACTAGCGACTTAAATATGCATGGAATATTGAGGAAAAATTCCCGGCGCTTCCACCAAAATGTTAATCACAAAACGTACTTTTGTTCGATGATGTGTAGAATAATTTAATAATAAATGCTTAATGTTTTCCACATAAAATCACTTTATACCTATTTTAATGCCATAATGCTAATTACACTTTCATAACCAATTATTACAGATAATTTATAGAACGCAACATTAACCCAGTCACAATTTTCTAAGGCCGAACGAACGTTACAAACAGAAAAGCAGTTAATTCGTTTGCAGCTGCATAATTATAAAAATGTTTCACGTGCAAGGCCATTAACGGACACGAAGGATCGATTTCTGTGAAAAAAAATACATTGCCATTTCCAACAGTGGGAAAAGCATAATTTTAAATAGAGAGAGACAAAAGGAAAAATTAGGAGGGAAAAATTACCTTTTCCTCTTTTTTAATTGTATTTAACTATTTCTCAAAAGTATTGTTTGAAAAGCATAGCACTGTGTTTAATAGAGATAAGAAATAGTCATAAATCTTTTATTTAAACAATGAATTTAAATTATAAGTATAAATTTGAAATAAAATAACACAGTATTTATACTTTTACATATTCCACGTAAACATTTGCAAATTTAATCAACATGAAATCAAACCTGAGTAGTATATTTTGAACTTCATAATATTTCAGAGTTTATACGCGTGGCGCATGAAGTAAAATTTCGAGTTTAGAAAAGCCTAATTTGGATTGGTCGCTCCGCTTCGCTACGCGACCAATCCAAATTTTCAGGCTTTTCTAAACTCGAAATTTTACTTCATGCTTAGTCTGGGAGTGGAAAACACTCATTTAAAGCTTCAAATTAAACTTAAAAAAAAAAACGACGAATGTGGAAAAATGTACTTAATTTAATGGTTTTGTGCATTCCATAAATTTCTATTATATAAAGGGTGATTCAATTTGAATTTCCACATTACAATCTAAAATATTTTTGACACGCCACTGTATTTGTCAAGGGCAGCGTGTGATTTCTAACCTAAAAAGTTAAACAAAAGTAGTCATGGAGCAATATACGTAAGAACAACGTGTTAAAATTATCCAAGCATATTATGAAAATGGCCGATCGAGGAAAAGTGCATTTCGTGCTTTACGTGAAGTTTGTGGTGCGCAAAATCGAGCTTGTGAGAGGACAATTTGGAATGTGGTCCAAAAATTCGAGCAAACTGGATCCGTAGCTAACATCGAAACCCCTCAGCGTGCTCGTAGAGGTCGTTCGGAACAAAATATTGCCATTGTTCGCGAAAGCGTGGCCGAAAATCCAAGCACATCGATTCGGCATCGATCGCAGCAAGTGGGCCTTACGTATTCCACTACACAGCGAATTTTAACAAAAGATTTGAAGTTACACCCGTACAAACTCCAAATAACACAGGAATTGAAGCCTCGAGACCATCAACAGCGCCGTGTGTTTGCCGAATGGATAAGAGAACAAGGGGTAAATTTTTCAATGAAAATTATCTTTAGCGATGAGGCACATTTCCACGTTGATGGCTTCGTAAATAAGCACAATTGTCGTATTTGGGGATTGGAAAATCCAAGAGAGATTGTTGAAACGAAAATGCATCCTCAAAAGGTCACTGTTTGGTGTGCCTTTTGGTCCGGAGGCGTAATTGGCCCATTTTTTTTCGAGGATCATGCGGAGAACTCTGTTACGGTTAATGGCGTTCGTTATCGGAACATGATAACAGATTTTCTTTGGGAGCAGTTGGAAGATATGGATATCGAAGATTTATGGTTTCAACAGGACGGTGCCACCTGCCACATAGCAGGAGAAACGATACAATTACTGCGCGGCAAGTTTCCCGGTCGCATTATTTCACGTAACGGTGACTTCAATTGGCCGCCGCGATCGTGTGATTTAACTCCCGCAGATTTTTTCCTTTGGGGGTATCTGAAGAGCAGAGTATACAAGAATAAACCGAACACCATTGCAGAGCTGAAACAGGAGATCAGACGCGAAATAGCCGGCATAGAACCTGATTTGTGTCGCAGAGTAGTCGAAAATTTTAACAAACGAATTACGTCATGTCTCATGAGCCGCGGCGGTCATTTAGATGATATCATCTTTCACACATAATTGTAATGAACTAACCTTAAAGGGCAAATAATTTTTTTTTATATTTTTCAACTTTTACGTGTTTTTTTTTTATTATTTTTAATGTGGAAATCCAAAATGAATCACCCTTTATATCAAAGCTTACAAACACTGATTTATATCATGATAAATATCGTGATAAATATCTGATGATGTATATCGTCTGGACCCTGAAAAACTATAAAGAAGTTTCAATAATTACAAAAGCGGGTAAAACAATATATTTGCTATTGCTATCTATGTAACAGAATTGACAGGCTCTTCTTTTTTTCTTCCCCTTCACTCTTTGTTTAATGTTTCTTCTTCACTCTCTTCCCCTTCACTCTTTGTTTAATGTTTCTTCTTTATTTTCTTTCCCTTCACTCCTTGTTGAATGTTCCTTCTTTATTTTCTTCCCCTCTACTCATAGTTAATGTTTCTTCTTCGTTTTCTTCCCATTTACTCTTTGTTTAATATTTCTTCTTCATTTTGTTCTCTTAAACTCTTTGTTTAATGTTTCTTCTTCATTTTCTTTCCCTTTACTCTTTGTTTAAAGTTTCTTCATCATTTTCTTCATTTTTATCCCCTTCAGTCTTTGTTTAATGTTTCATCTTCATTTTCTTCCCCATCACTCTTTGTTTAATGTTCCTTCTTCTTTTTCTTCCTCTTCAATCTTTGCTTATTGTTTCTCCTTCATTTTCTTCTCGTTCACTCTTTGTTTAATGTTTCTTATTCACTCTCTTCCCCTTCGCTCTTTGTTTAATGTTTCTTTTTAATTTTCCTTCCCTTCACTCTTTGTTTAATGTTTCTTCTTCATTTTATTCCCCTTCACTCTTTGTTTAATGTTTCTTCTTCACTCTCTTCCCCTTTACTCTTTGTTTAATGTCTCTTCTTCATTTTCTTCCCCTTTACTCTTTGTTTAAAGTTTCTTCATCATTTTCTTCATTTTCATCCCCTTCAGTCTTTGTTTAATGTTTCTTCTTCATTTTCTTCCCCATCACTCTTTGTTTAATGTTTCTTCTTCTTTTTATTCCTTTTCAATCTTTGTTTATTGTTTCTCCTTCATTTTCTTCTCGTTCACTCTTTGTTTAATGTTTCTTATTCACTCTCTCCCCCTTCACTCTTTCTTTAATGTTTCTTTTTCATTTTCTTTCCCTTCACTCTTTGTTTAATGTTTCTTCTTCACTCTCTTCCCCTTCACTCTTTGTTTAATGTTTCTACTTCATTTTCTTCCCCTTTACTCTTTGTTTAATGTTTCTTCATCATTTTCTTCATTTTCATCCCCTTCAGTCTTTGTTTAATGTTTCTTCTTCATTTTCTTCCCCATCACTCTTTGTTTAATGTTTCTTCTTCTTTTTCTTCCTCTTCAATCTTTGTTTATTGTTTCTCCTTCATTTTCTTCTCGTTCACTCTTTGTTTAATGTTTCTTATTCCCTCTCTTCCCCTTCACTCTTTCATTAATGTTTCTTTTTCATTTTCTTTCCCTTCACTCTTTGTTTAATGTTTCTTCTTTTTTTACCCTCTTCAATCTTTGTTTATTGTTTCTTCTTAATTTTCTTCCCGTTCACTCTTTGTTTAATGTTTAATGATACACTAACCAAAACAAGGCACCAAGAAATTATAAATTTTGAAATTGTTGCAAATATAAGCAAAAGTTATGTAAGCAATTTGTTTGTACCATTCCATTATGTAATTTTTTGCAATGATAAGAATTTTATCCGTACAATATAAAATATACACGGAGTTTTTCTTTTAAGTATACATATCACAATTATACATGTATACTGTAAATATTAAGATATTCGTTGTTTTTTTTTTAAAGCTTTTTAAAGCATTAAACGAGTGTTTTCCACTCCCAGGTTAAGCATGAAGTAAAATTTCGAGTTTAGAAAAGCCTGAAAATTTGGTTTGGTCGCGTAGCGCGAAGCGCGGAGCGACCAAACCAAATTTTCAGGCTTTTCTAAACTCGAAATTTTACTTCATGCTTAACCTGGAAGTGGAAAACACTTGTTTTGAGCTTCAAATTGAACTCTTTTAAAAAAAAGCATATGCATATGTATACTTAAAAGAAAAATTCCCTGTATATATATATTTTTTTTTTTGGGGTTTGTCTTCTGCCTGGCCTTAGTTATTTGTACTGTTAGCCAGCAAACGATATTTTTAATAATTTATTTCAAATAATTTTAACTAATTAAACGATATTTTTATTAATTTATTTCAAATAATTTTAACTAATTAAACGATATTTTTATTAATTTATTTCAAACAATTTTAACTAATTAAAACTTTTTATTTTTCGTTTTAACGTCACAATACATTCACACTTTATCCATGGACCCGGAGATGGAATCATTTATTATACTTAAAATTCTTCCGGACGGCCTTGAACCCGCGACCTTGTGGACAAGGTCTCTACCCACAAGGCCACCGAGGCCCCGACCCTGTGTATGAAACAGCGAATACTTATTTGTACAATATTAAAAAAATATTAAAATTGCGAGGCTTTTTGCAATCTTTAACTAATTTGTTTTACAATCACAAATTCATACACTCATTAAAACAACTCTCTCTTGGGCTAATACCCCAATGTGTATTGGATACACTTCATTGTATGATTTAATATTCATCGGGGGTATTAGCCTAGGAAGTAGTTGTTCAATTAGTATTTGAAATCGTCATTTTCTGATAAAAAGAATCACTAAACTCACCACGCAAGGATAGAGAGAGATACGTTAAGAAATAAACGAAATTAAATTTAATGTAGCAAAAAAAGGAAATCGAACAACTTTTAATCAAATCAATTGTGTTCTGTGATTAAAAAAATCAAGACAAAAGAATAATTACTCTGCAAAACGTCTAGTTTCCACTATTTGTCATTTCAACAAAAGAAGAGGCAGCCATTTTTCTTTGTAGGACAAAAGCGTAATCGCACTCGCCACGTTTAACAGCGGAATGGAAGGGGAAAAAGGTCCCAGATTTAAAATAAAATCGGGGAAACGTAATTACTGAACCTTCAGCCCATTTCCCCGTGCACATTTCTGCGCCTGAACTTAACCCATCTGGCAATGTGCCATCAATGAATGGATTTTTCGCATGTAGCGCGAAGGACGAATACGAAAAAAACAAGACAGAGTGGAAATAAAAATATGCTCTTTGGTGTTATTTATTAATGCGGCGATATTTTATCTATGTCAGAAATTAAGGGATAGATCGTGTGTCATTGTCATGTACATACTTGTAATTTTTGTAGAAATAAGTATATAATAGTGATACAAACAAAAAGTGAAGTAAAGAATAACGGTATTTTTATGTGTAATAATTACTTTACGTAAACTCAAAAACATACATTTATACAGGGTGTCTCCTAAAAAACGCCGCAGGCCATAACTTCTTTATTTATTGACCGATTTAAAAAAAATCAAAAAACAATTAAAATGGCTCCACAAGATCAACAAACAAGCCCTAATTTTACTTCTTTACCAAATTAGTTTCATGTCAGCGATAGTCAATTGTTTTTTTCAAATGGCCACGTATATTTTTTTAAATTGATTCAGATAGAGGTTACTTTTCTAAATGCAAACGTATATAACAAGTTGGCTTTGGTGCAATATTCATTAGTAAAAAAAATGTTTATTAACATTAAGTTGGAGTCTTATAGATTTTTTTAAGTGTTCCATGGTAAAAAAAAACTAAACACATGAAACAATAATTGTTATCTAAGTGAGAGTGTCTCAGATTCAATTTTGTTGTCAGCCAAATTTATTATTATTGATGAAATAACTTAAGTAATGGCTAACAATATTAACAGTAATACTATTTTTTTTTTACTGATGAATATTACACAAAAGCCAACTTGTTGTGCATCTTTGCATTTAGAAAAATATCTTCTATCAGAAATAATTTTAAAAAATATACGTCGCACTTTGAAATAAAAAAGTTGACTACCGCTGACATGAAAGTTAATTTGGTAAAAAAACTCAAATTAAGGCTTCTTTGTAAGGATTGTAACAAAAAACAATTAAAATGGTTCCACCAGATCGGTGGAACCATAATAATAATAATAATAATAATAATAATTTATTTCTCAACAGATAAATCCATTTACAGAGAAACTTAATATTAACTTAAACTAAAAATTTAAGCTAAAAATTTGTAAACTTAAAAAAAACGGTAAAGAGTCATTTTAATTGTTTTTTGTTTTTTTGAAATCGCTTAATAAATAAAGAAGTTATGGCCTGCGGCGTTCTTTAGGAGACACCCTGTATAATAGTAAAATATACATTTCAAAAACATATACAGGTAGTTTTTTTATCAGTATACATGTCTCGATGTACTATACACGCTGTAAATCTACAGATATTCGTTGTTTTGAAAATAGTTTAAATTGAAGCTTTAAACGAGCGTTTTCCACTCCCAGACTAAGCATGAAGTAAAATTTCGAGTTTAGAAAAGCCTGAAAATTTGGTTTGGTCGCGTAGCGCGAAGCGCGGAGCGGCCAAACCAAATTTTCAGGCTTTTCTAAACTCGAAATTTTACTTCATGCGCCACGCGTATAAAACACTGATTTCAAGTGAAGTGTAAAATAGACTACTGAAGCAATATGTTAAAGAGGTATATTCTGAACTTCACATCAAATCAGTGATTTACACGCGTACGAGGTAAGATTTCGAGTTTAGAAAAGCCTGAAAATTTGGTTTGGTCGCTCCGCGCTACGCGACCAAACCAAATTTTCAGGCTTTTCCAAACTCGAAATTTTACTTCATGCTTAGTCTGGGAGTGGAAAACACTCGTTTAAAGCTTTAAATTAAACTTAAAAAAAACAACGAATTACTGACAATTACTGACAATTTACGGCACATGCATATGTATAATACTTAATAGAAAAAATCCCTTTGGATGATAAGATGCTATTAAAATAATAATTACATTAATTGATTCAGATACAGTAGTAAATTTAAAAAATGATTGATTAGTATAATTATATTGAATAGTGAAACATATTTTACAATGATTTTAATGGAATCGGTTTAATGTCACTGCTATTTTATTTTTTTTTTTTAATTATTTAATTATTTTTTAATTATTTTTGACCTTCCTTGAGAACGACAAAATCGAAAATAGATGAAGAATAAAATTAGTAAAGTTTAACCCATTAAGCGCCATTAAAAAAAACTGTATTTTTCTCTGTAAATAGAATTTATTCTGCTGAGAAATAAACGATTATTATTATTATTATTATTATTATTATTGATCCATACACGCAACATAAATATTTTTTTGTTAATTAAATTACTAAATAAGTTAATTTGATATATATTATTTGACCTGACTTGAAAATGCATGAAGAAATATAGCAATATTTTGTTATTTAATAAAAAATAATGTGAGTGTATTTGTAACTCTACAATATTTTAGTGTTTTATGCGCGTGGCGCATGAAGTAAAATTTCGAGTTTAGAAAAGCCTTAAAATTTGGTTTGGCTGCTCCGCTTCGCGGAGCGACCAAACCATTAAGGCTTTTCTAAACTCGAAATTTTACTTCATGCTTAGTCTGGGAGTGGAATCACTCGTTTTAAACTTCATACTGCACGTTTTTATATAAAATCGAAGAATGCCTGAAATTTTATAGCATATACATTATGTATATTTAAAAGAAAAAGTCACAGTGTGTAATCCAATAAGTCATTCATAGATATTATAAAAAGAAGTGCAGAATTTTACGTAAACTCAACTTTTAGTGTTATCTCTATAATTGCTCGGCCGTTAATGGGTTTACCAAGTGTTTCTTTATCACTATTGATAAAGTGGTTGAGAAAATAACTGATTGAGAACTTGTACATGTTTTCTTGAACAAACTGTAATTAATAATCATAATAAACTGTATTTAATTGATTCCGTGGATTTTACAAAGGTGGTTATACATTTTAATCTTGATGAAAAATATCGTCAGATATTTTAGTTTAATATGATTTGCTGTTTTCTTTTAAGTAACACCAGCTCATTTTGTTTTGTAGAATTTAAAACAAATTAGTTATGTTTATTTACATAACGTTAACTTACATTTGTTTTGAATTCCACAAAACAAAATAAACTAGTTTTACTTAAAAGAAAACAGCAAATCATATTTAAATAAAATATCTCACGATATTTTTCAATTCAATTCAATTCAATTTATTTATTTCCAAATAGAATAAAGTACATTCATGGGTGGGTCAAATATGGCTTAGTATTCATTTTCTTTATTAAAATATTACGAAAACCTGATTTAAACAAATATTTATAAAACCCCGATAGAATTATAAATAGCCATAGATCTAGGGTAGAATTCACGAGAAGGATTACAGATTTGAAATTTATGAAACAACTTATTTTTGAGGTATTTTCATACTAACATTATTTCTTCTACTTTTATATGCTCAGTTGCAACCTATACTAAACTGTCTTAGCTAACGGTTTTTAACCAAGAAAGAAAAAAAATCAAATTCGTGTAAGTTTTTAAGAGAACACAATTACTAAAAATAAAGATTTTGTCAATATTGGTCCTAATTGTTTTTTAACAAGTCTTTTATAATTTTGTTTATTGATTATTATTAATAAATATTTTTGACGTCGTATTATTCTCGAATTTGTCAATATTATCAATTTTTTGCAGATTACATTAGTTGATTTAAATGATTTTTCTTTAATTTTAAAGGTTTTTTAAACAAATATTATTTGTATCATGTTTCATTTAGAAGACTTTTGTAATTTTCAGTTTTATTTATCAATTAAAATGTTGAAAATTTTTATTATTATTCTTATTATAAATTATACCGGGCTTTCATTAATTCCCGAACCCCACGTGACTAAATTTAAAATTGCCGCGTTAATTATTGTATTTGTACGTTGGAGGCTTTGAAAAAAGTAACCAAACGTTACTAAAGTCAAATTTGACATAAACGTTTATGCGCGGTGCATCGTTAAACCAACCTTTGAGATCTTACAAGATTCGCCCGGAATTTTCAGGTAAGCATAAATTGTTTAATTATTCTGAAACATTGAGTTTTATTTCTATTTATTTTGCAGAGTCAATTTGCTAGGATAAGCACATACTGCGAAAATTAATAAAAATTAGTTACATTTTTGAAGATGAGCCTATTTTTTAATCATTTTAAATATAATATTTTCAGTCGTCATAAAAATACGCAGGCGAATAAATATTTTTAAATCTAGGGAATTTTTGTGTGAGCCATACCACCTTGTACATTTGGTTGCCTATTATTTTTGGTCACGTGGGGTTCGGGAATTAATGAAAGCCCGGTATTTATAGAATTTTTTATTGTCTAAATTTGTGTAATTTATAATTGGAATAACAATGATAATTGTCAACATTAAAAATAAAAATGACAACAATAAATGCTGTCAACTCTAACAAAACTAATTAATAAAATAAACTAGAAATAAAAATTAAACATTACACAACTAATATTCAAGTTTCTTGACTTTAATAATTTTCAAGATTTTTATAATTGTTGACGGTATTTATATATTTTCATGATTTCTTATTACTCTGCTAAAATAAATATTTTTATTATTGTTTCATGATTCTTAATAAATGTCAATAATTTTGATATTTTTCATTATTTCTGTGTATTTTGTTACTTTTCGCGAATTATTTAAACATTTTTTTTTTTTAGTGTTTTGGTCAACTTGAATCAAATTCAATGACTTTTCTCTGACTCTCCCGGGTTTAATGATATTTACTGATTTTTTTTGTGTAAATTTGAGGTATTCGTCGATTTTATAAAAGAGTTCAATTTGAAGTTTTGAACGGTAATTCCACTCCCAGGTTTAGCATGAACAAAGTTTAACAGGAATAAGAAACATTTGTTGAAAAAGCTCAAGTATTTAATATGGGGAAAAGTACTATGATAGATATATCAATTTTTTCTTTATTTTGACAGTTACGATACACATTTTAACACTTGTGACATATTTTAAAGTAACGAGTGTCTTCCACTCCCAGACTAAGCATGAAGTAAAATTTCGAGTTTAGAAAAGCCCCGAGTAGAAAATTTGGCGAGGGTCGCGCAGCGACCCGAGACAAATTTTCACGGGGCTTTTCTAAACTCGAAATTTTACTTCATGTGCCCCGCGTAAAAAACACTGATTTGAAGTGAAGTTCAAAAACACACAATAACATCTTCAATCAGAGTAACACAGAATCAGATATTTAGTCTGTTATCAACGATGATCATAGTTAATGATAAATAATTATTTTACTTAAAATAATTACTAGCAATATTAAAAAGTTAATGGTTGCAAAAAAATATTAAAATCAAATTTATTCTTGGTGAATTTGTATTCGTGATTTGAAAAAACAGGATTCGAATCTTTGATTTGAATGATATTAATCTCTTACGAATCCTTTATTCCAGTACTCGTGATTCGAATCATATTAGGTAATTCGGATTCGTGATTCGAATTCTTTTTACGAGGATTTGTCCCAGCTCTGGTAACAACACAAAAATTCTTCAAAATGTAAAAATAATTGTCTAGTCTTCATTGGTCATTATTTATAGCTAAAATTCTTTATATTGAAGACATTTCTTCGATTCCACCAATTAAATCAATTTATGTTAAGCATTTAAAAATGTATGCAAATATCAAGTAAATATTTACGTTGAATTTTTGCACAACATGAAAATATTATAACCCGACTTCATTATTTGCACAGTCCCAGTGTATTCCGTCTAATTGCCGAAAAAAACCTGCTCGGTTTTAATTAAATCCCTGTGCCTCCCCCTTTTAATACCATCAATTTGGAGGGAATTAGGTATCCCTTATCCCCCCTTCGCAATAACGGACGCATGGTGTTATGTAAATGCGCGTCGACTTCGGCCCTTTCTCCACCACACAAGAGAGAGAGAGTTACGCAAGCACGCGCCTATCGACCGGATGCACCCCCGAAATGCACTGAGCACGAGATTAATTTTAAGATAAAATAAGATCACGAAATATTTGAGAGTATTTTGTAAGAGGATTGTTGTGAAAAGAAAAACATATTGATTTTATTGTGAGGGGGCGGATGAGAGGTATGCGAGTATTAAAAAAACAAAAGAGGACAAAAGAGCCTCGCTCTGTCAGTGCGCTTGAATATTTAAAGACTTCCCGGTGTTTTACTGCCTGCGTACTCACCCCCTTTATGTCCTGATTATACGCACAACCAAAAACAAAAAGAAAAACAACCCCTTTTCAAAAAATTCTGGTTTTCTGTTCCTTTCAGCGGATGCGAGGACGATGGGGGGTTGTTCACACACGCACTCGCCCGACGAGCTTTTCTTTTGTTTCGTTGTCGGATGCGCGTTTCGTGTCGAACAACATCGCGACGACTGACGCCATTGCAACGGGGGGTTGGTTTCACGGCGGTGGTGGGATCGACGCCGTCGTCGCGGCGCATTGCGGGCGCGTCGCCCCGCAATGTTTATGTAAGGCGAAAGTGGCGTGCCGACACTTTCTCGAGCGTCGCCGTCGCGGACGCTTCTCTTGAAAAACCACACCTCGGATTTCCCTACGCAACAAGTGATACACGGTTCTTGTAACAAAAAAAAAAAATGATAAGGGGGAAATAATGAATCGACGCACGCCATCTGACTAGGAATCAACACGCATATGTTATCGTGGGGGACATGAGGAAGATTAGCTTGGAAAGCGGACCTTGACATACATGGCGCAGTCGTTAAGATAATTCAATAAATGATTTGAAAGTTTAGCAAACATAAAGAAATTCAAAATTGAATTTGTGTTCAGTATTCTGGCACCAGATACCCACAGACGCGTCTCGGACTTCAAGGTCTTCTTCAGTGTGGTCCCGACCCAGTGCTGAGGAATTCTGAACATTTCTGACTATTTGAAGCCAATATGTAATGTAACGCCATCTAATGCTCCATAAAGCATTAGATGGCGTTAGCTATCCATAAAGAAATTCATTTATGAGCAGTGTTGCAATTGGATGAGTTTTTTTGGTGAAGATAGTTTTCAATGACGACTAGGCGACTGACTATTGTTTGTATGGCGATAATTGACTGACTGTTTTTGTAAAACATTGTTTAATTTAAAACTTCACTTCGAATTCTTATTGGAAATGAAACAGGATTTTTGTTCGTGTTTTTAGAACTTCACGCTAAATTGGTCTTAAATACGCCTGACGCATGAAGTAATTATTTTCAGTTTAGAAGCATTTGGATTGGTCCGCTTCGCTACGCGGTGTATTTATATTTTTGGCACACAATTTGAAATATTGCAATATGTACCGTATTTTACTTTCAACTTGTTTGAACTTTTTGATGATTTTGATCAACTTTCTTTAATGCTAATATTTTTGTCAGTTAACTTAAACTAATTTTGATTAAAAAAATAATATGAAGAAATATTTCTTTATTTTTGTTTTCTTGTAATGAATTATTATTACAAAAAATTATTCTAATTCAATGCATGAAGTATGTTTTGAATTTGAATTTGAATTAATGTTTTGTACGCCTGGCGCATGAAGTAAAATTTCGAGTTTAGAAAAGCCTGAAAATTTGGATTTGCCGGGGCGCGACTCGCTGCGCTCGCGCGCCCCAGCAAATCCAAATTTTCAGGCTTTTCTAAACTCGAAATTTTACTTCATGCTTAGTCAAAGAGTGGAAATACTTTTTATAAATTCATTAAATTTTTTATTAAAAATACTAAATTGTTAAAAATAGAAAAAAAAAAACGTACGTTGAAAGTTAACAAATAAATGTTTTTAGATTGTTTAGTGCTACATATGTTTACCATTTTCAGAGTGAAAAAATTGAAAAGGTTTAATGACATTTTAGAAAAATGCTAGTATATATATACAGGGTGTCAAGTTGAAAACAAGCCAGCCAGAATATCTTTGGAACTGTAACCGTTAGAGAAACATTTTCAAAACCGTTTGTAGGATATGGAGGGGAAACCATTTTGACCCACATAACAATCTTCTACAACCAACCCCTTAGGCTGTAGCCACCCTTTCCCATTTTTTTTAATGGGACGACCCTACTTGTGATATATCATTATAAAGGTCTTTCAAAATGCTAATCAGTGGTACCAACCAGGGCTGTGGAGTCGGAGTCAGAGTCGGAGTCGTGGAGTCGGAGTTTAGGCATATTGGTCGGAGTCGGAGTCGGAGTCGCGGAGTTGAAAATTAGTTACGACTCCGACTCCGGATTACTTCAAAATGTTCTTGACGATTATGGCATTAAAATAGAGTAGATACTATGCATTATCACAGATAATGCTTCAAACATGATTAGCACAATTGAAAAATTGAACAAAGAATCATATGAGGCTCATATGATGAGGAGTGAAGAAGGCGAATTTGAAGGCGAAATATCCGAAAATGCCGCAAAAGTGTACAATGAATCGGAATTAAGTGATGATAGTTTGGATGATTTAGCGGAAGAAGTTGCGAAGTCTATTCAAATTCATCATATGCGCTGTGTTGTATACATATACGCAGCAGATAGCAATACGAGACGGCCTTAAAAGAGGACACACGTCGAATTTACTAAGTAAAGCAAGGCGGATAGTTACCATAGCCAGAACACCAAAAATTGATGACATTTTAAAGAGAGGTGCTGGGAAAGGTGCAATTATTGATCAAGCAACGCGGTGGGGTAGCACTTATATGATGATTGAACGTTTGCTTGAGCTTAAACCGTACCTTGTTGACATGGCAAATCCAAGCTTTTTCTTAAGCGAACATCAATGGGAAGAAATTATAAAATTAGAGAGTGTACTTCGACATCCATATGCCGTTACAAAGAAATTGCAATCAGAAGATTTGACTCCTGCACAATTTATAAAAGAGTGGAGAAATCTAACATTTTCTCTGTCTCAAACTGGAGGATTAATTGCCGAAGGATGCGACAAATCAATGAAAAAACGCGAGGTTATATTATTAGAAAATAAACTTTTAATTGCTGCCATTTACGTAGACCCGATGCATCGAATTCTTTTGAATAATGATCAGTTAACTAAAGCAAAGTATGCTCTATTTGAGGTTATAGATCGCATGAAGAAATTGCTACAGGATAAAACAGAAAATGAAGTGATCAGTAGTATTGAAGGATCTTTCTCATCAACTGACGAGGATTTAGATTTTGACAAATATCTAGATAAACAAGAACGTACAAAACGTCGTTGTTTGGAAACTACACCCAACAGCTGCAATGTGAATAAATTAGAGGAATTGAAACAGGATTTTCGAATGCCTGCAAAGAAGTTTAAAAGTATGACCGTACATCTAAGCAGTACATGAAGTTATCCCGTTGTATCCGGTCATAGTAAGAAATGCTGCTATGATTATTACTGAGTTGCCACCCACACAGGTTAGTGTTGAACGGTTATTTTCTGCATTACGGATCATAAAATCTGATTTCAGAGCATCAATAAAGGAGGATATTATAGAAGCAATCCTTTTTTTGAGGACTAATTCGTGTGATTAATTATCAAGTTAATTTTAGTCAAATTTCCCTTCAAATGTATTTGTTCCATTATAGCTTTACGAATCATGATTCGTTAATTAATTATAAGCAAATAAACCTCATAAATAGATTCATTAAAAATATGACAAATTAATAAGAAAAACTTCTAAGGTTCACGATGTTTTTTATATTTTGTAAAAAAGTCATTCCTATTAACAACCAACTAAACATTTGTAATATTTAGCAGATTATTAATAGCAAAGAAAATACAAACAATATTTACAAAATATTACTGATGTCACAAATTTAGAAATTCAATGTCCCCGTGAGCCTTAACAAAGAATCTTACAAATTATTTTTTTCTGATTTTAATCTTAAAATTAATTAAATAATTGATTCAGTTATAGCTTTGCATTTATTTTCGGACTACCGTGCATAATTAGAATTAAAACACATTTATTAATTTACAAATATTAAAATTAAATATGTTTCAGTTACTTTAACATTGTTAACTAGTATTTAACATATATATATATATATATATATATATATATATATATATATATATATATATATCACAATTTGTATTATTAGTTTTGTTTTTTACAATTTTATAGAAACGTTTAATTATTACAAAAGCTATCGACTATAATTATTTTTGCTCAGTTATATTAGTTTTATTTATGTTGTTTGTTTCGTTTATTAAACATAAAATAATAAAATCTTATTAAATGGGTATTTGCTGAATTGTTTAAATTGTCAATTTCTCTATATACATTCGGGGTCACCTTAAATTGCGCGGATCTTAGGGATAATATGGCTTATTTTCCTCAGATTAAATCATGATTTATCCAGCCAACGGGGAAAATTTTATATTATTGGCACTATCAATTTGAGATTATCCCAACTGTACATACAATAAACGTCGATATGTTGATACCATAATATAAAAAATGCATACCTTATTATGATATTCATATCTTTATTTAAGCAAAGCTCTTCATTGTTTTAGGTATTATTTTAATTTAATTGGCTTATTATTTTATGTATAAAATTATTCTCATTTGATTATAAATACAACAACATACGTAGAGTTTACAATAAATCCACCCTATTTAGGAGATATAATAATCTATTGTATATATTTGCTGTTATTACTTCAAACATCAATATCAATGTATACATATACTAGTTAATTACTTGATTTAATTGTATTTTTGTATTGTTTATTATAACTATATGTATTTGTACGTTATTTTTCAAATCTACAAAATACTTACTTGTATGCACATTAAAATTATGCATCAATAACGAAAACAAAGAATTAATTTATGTAAACAAAATATACAGTTATTAGTTATTTTTAGTTGAAAATGATACAGGTTTATTACTTTAATATGTAAAACGTTTATTTAATTTCTGAAATGTTAATCCTTGAAAAAAAAAAAACTTGTTAATTTTGCATTTGAACTTCTTGTACATACATGTCGTTTTTAATAGTACCCCTTAATCCTTATGATTTCCTAATAACCACCGGAGTCGGAGTCGGACGTTGAAGCTGGAGTCGTTTTATTTTAAATTGAGGAGTCGGAGTCGGATACTGTATCCAACGACTCCACAGCCCTGGTACCAACTAACATTTTTATTTTATTATTTCTGCCTGTGGCAACACATTTTTGGTTAATGTACTTCGAATTGTATACAATAATTATTTATGTACCAAGTCAGTAAAATAAGACTTTATCGAACGAGTCTGAGGTTATGAGACGAGCGAGCGGAGCGAGCGAGGTGAATAAAGACGAGTTCGATAAAGATATTTTACTGACGTGGTGCATACAAAATTTTATCGCCAATCTTAAAAATAAATGAAAAAGTATAGGATTTTTTATTTAAATTAAAAAAAAAATAGAAAATATGTATTATTATTTAAACAAACACTACGAATTAATCAAGATATTAAACCACTCTATTTGTTGTATATGTTGAAATTGATGGTGCATCCTGTGGCATTATTTAAATTTATTCCTGATGTTGACCCATCAACGGAAAAATTTTGTGGAAAATGAATATTTTCATTTTGATGTAAAGTTGTGGCAGTGTTGTCATTGATATCAAAACGGTGCGCAATTTGATCACCACCCAAAATCGTTTTTGCAATCTTCGTTTTGTTCAATATTGATTCCTCAACATAGGACTCAGCAACGGTATCACTCTTCCACCCTCCATGACGTTTCAAATTTTCTTTGCTGCCCCCTGCATTAGCAAACAAAGTAGCAGACGACCTCCGAAAACAATGACCAGTATATTCTGACGGATTTGGCAAATTTAAATAGTTCGCAATTTTACATGGTATGTTTCCAAAAGTGTGGATACCCACAGGCTGCACTGTGCATTTACTTTTTCTATATGTAATAAAAAATCTATCATGTTTGGTCTGTGCGGGACGAAGTTTGGCATATTTTTTATATAACTCAATCGGTTTAACGTGTCCTTCGAACTCTGATGTTACGACAAATACTCTTGGTTTATTAGTTTTCGTGTGTCTTATATGCACAATCAATACAGTATCCTTGTCTTCTATATCATCAACTTTAAGATTTACTAATTCATTATTACGGCAGGCTCCAGCAACGCCAAAAATAACACAAATCTAAAATAATATCTACATTAATAACAAATATGCTTCGATAATTGATTACTATCTTACCTTCATCATTAAATATATTTCATTTGGTGCATTCAATAGAAACTGTATTATTTCTTCTTGTGTGAGAACTTTCGATTTTTTTGCCGTATAATTTTTTGATTTCTGTTTTAAAAACGCCGTAAGTTTCTTATATTGGCTTATATCAACGTCGTTTTTTACCGAAAGAGATGCTTTTAACATAGAATAATATGACCATAATGTTGCTGCTTTATATTCCTTGGATTTTTCAGAAAAATATGTCAAGAGAACGTTTTCGCTAATTTTTTTAATGTTATTTCTGTCACACCAACTTGTGAATAAATCGTGTTGACGATTATAAATATGTCTAGACTTACTTGGAAGAATTTCGAGCGTTGTTTCTATCGCTCTTTCGCGTATTTCTGGTGGAGTACATGGTATTTCAAACTCTTCACTACTCATGTTTTTTTTTGACAACTAAACTGACAGGATTCGACCTCCTTAGATTTTGTTAGTATTGTCCCATAATGTTACTTGTTGAAAGTAGTAAAATAATGGGACGGTTTAGTGCCGCAAATGGCGATAATAATAGATGTATTTAGTGCCGATTGGCGATAAAAATTATTATGTTGACATTTGGAAAAAAGTGTCAATAATGTTTCATAAAAAATGAGTTATGTTCCAAAATAGTTTCAGAGGCGCTATGTGCCACAGCTACGAGTATACTACTTTTATTGAAAAATATATAAGTATATATACATTTTATAACATAATAGCTAATAACTAATAACATAATACTAGCAAATACCAAAATTTAGCTAGGCTAATAAGTTTTCATAGAATTCTCGATTCTCCTCCTTCATGAATGGGATAATTAACTGTATTGTTTCGAGTTTACGTGAAGTGATTAATCACAAATAGAAAGACTGTTATTCCTTACTTCACTTTTTATATTTATGTTAGATGTACATTTCGAGACACAAGGTGCTCATTATCAATAACAAACTGGGATAATTGCTTGAATATTTTCTTTCTTTTCGGCCTTGATACGAGTTGCACAGTCAAGCTGTGGTAAATTCATGTTTTTAATCTTTTGCGAATTGATGTTTTTCTTGAAAACATTAACAGATTTCCAAGGCTCCATCTCGTTTAAAGTTCGTTTGATTTTTACTGATCCAGGATGTGCTGCGGAAATCTGAATCCATGCAGCTTTTGAAATCCGAAGCTTGATGGTATTCAGTGTTGAATCAGCAGCAGCTTTAAAATCTTTAAAATCCTCAGGCTGCATTAAAGTTACAATAAATGGATTGTTTGGGGTTGCATATGTCATTAGGTAGACTAAATCTAGAGGGACTTCGCATTTTTCTAATCGTTTTCGTTTTTCAATTTGGGCGAAATCTCGATCGCAGCTTAAAAACGAATGACCAGAGACCAAGAACTTCTGGTTAACTTCTTGAACATATCCTTTTGTTACCATGAATATACATAAAAATTGAATAATTTTATTTTTGTTCTGTCCAGCACAGTTATCACTCCATATGTTTAATTTTTCCTTTCTTCTTATTCCACTTGTAACTGCTTTCCAAATGCATGACGCAATTTTGTTTCCTCCTCTGCCAGATATTCCCTCATGCCATAAATGCATGTGCCCTTTATTGGTATCAGCAACGTGGACGCCAAAATTATAGCAAGAAAGTTGGCGTAAATAATACATTTGGCTGTGTGTAAGGGCTGGTAGGGAAAGTACTTGTTAAAGGTCCATAGAAATGGTACATACAGGGAGTTTTATGTAACACCGAATATGCCAGAAAATATTCAATGTAAATTTTCCCATGTTCGATGTGTTCTGGGACACATTGAGTGCGATTTCATTGGCTCTGATTTTAGTAGTTTTAACGCAAATTAGATTTAACGTCAAAATGAAATGTGTCATTCATTAATCGCCTACATTACTATAGTATTTTTAATACCTATTTGGAATTACCAGTCGTTTTAGTGACTTAACGTATGTGGCTTCTTGAACACACACAAAATTAGGTTAGGAACATGTTATGTCAAATGGATGACATCTAAACCATTATTCTTAGGGCATTGGTGGAGCAATATTAATTAATTTTATAATGTGAAACATAATAACATAATATAGACGTTATGCTATTATGTTATTATAACACAACTAAAAGTTCTATAATAGTATATTATTCAACAAGCGCATAATGAAAGCTATTAATTATGAGAATGAGGTTTACGGAACGAGCCGCAGGCGAGTGGAGTAAATCATTCGAATGATTAATAGCCATTATGCGCGAGTAGAATACTATACTTTAACCACAACCACAAAATGTATATTCATTCTTGCTTACTGCAACTTTTCAAGAATAAGAACATAATTCATTAAATCATTTACTTTTAATTATAACTAAGAAATACATATAATAATACTATTTATTAGGATTAATGTTAATAGTAACGTTAGAACAATTATTAAGTCAAAATATTACTCACAGGTTTCATAACCTATTTATAATAAACGTCATTATTATTGACTCTTAGCATGTATAATTATAATATTATAGAGTGGTTGTGGATAAAATATATTATATAACTTGGAGGATCTAAACACGTAATGGATTTAGATAATTTAGATGGAATATGTCTGCAAACGTTTCCCTGAGCAAAAAAGGCATATTTTTCTTTCATGTAAATAGTTTCCAAAGTAATATGGTCCTTTCGGGCATACATTTTGTAAATCACTTCCCTTAAAAAATGCAGAGTATTCTTCGTAATTTGAGTTTTGCTCAGGGACACGTTTGCAGACATATTTCCTCTAAATTCGAAATCCGTTGCTCTGTTTTCATCTTGTAGGTTGTATAATGTGCTTTGTAGAACTCAAGACTTCGGACGCTTTTTGAATTGCCTTAAATCAAGATCTTAATTCATTTTGAAAATAACTTACTGTATTAAGCATAAGCTTTATGGATTCATCGGAATATCGCGTTTTAGTAGTATATTTTTGCTATATTTAATGACATTAACAGACATCAAACTTTTGACGTAACATCTAATTAGTAATCGACGTTCATATTAGTTAGTAATTTTGTGTTTCATCTGATTCATGATGAATAAATAAGGATGAGGATATTCCAAATGGGTATTAAAAATACTATAATGGAATGTTAATATTAAACAAAAGAAAAATGAGAAAGAGAACAGATTTAGCTTAAATGCATAAATAATAGAAAAACAGATTACTGTTAGTTCGGATTGCTAATATTTCAAGATAAGTTGCTTCAATTTCACTGAAGATTATTAAGAACTTCGATTCAGCGTATTGTGTAAACCATTTGATTAGGACCACCCCAAGTACGTTGCTTTGGGTGTACCAGCAAAAATGCCGCCACAAAACTGCCATTCGGCATTTTAAATATAAATATTCCAAATTTGAAGAGCGTGGCGAAGCAGGTTTGCAAGTACCGCACCTGGGTCTGCTGCCAGCACAACACTGGGATGTAAGGTGTGCTGCTTCATTTGGCAAAGCAAACATTTCAATTTTCATTTATTTGCTAACATAATACTCAATAAAGATAATGTAGGTGTATTTATTAATTTATTGAATGCGTAACTTACAATGAATTAAATTTTTTCTTTAGGTAAACATACATAAGCTGTAAATTTTCCGACATTCGTTGTTTTTTAAAAGAGTTCAATTTGAAGCTTTAAACAAGTGTTTTCCACTCCCAGACTAAGCATGAAGTAAAATTTCGAGTTTAGAAAAGCCCCGTGAAAATTTGTCGAGGGTCGCGCAGCGACCCGAGACAAATTTTCTGGGCTTTTCTAAACTCGAAATTTTACTTCATGCGCCACGCGTATAAAACACAGATTTTAAGTGTAGTTCGAATATACATAAATTTCACAATATTTTAGTGTTTTATACGCGTGACGCATGAAGTAAAATTTCGAGTTTAGAAAAGCCCAGAAAATTTTCACGGGGCTTTTCTAAACTCGAAATTTTACTTCATGCTTAGTCTGGGAGTGGAAAACATTCGTTTAAAGCTTCAAATTAAACTTAAAAAAAACAGGAATATCTAAAGATTTTATGTCTTGCTTTGGATAAAAAAGTATGTTCCATATTCCCACACACTGCACTACCATAAACGCACAAGCTTTAATAACTGACATATTTTATTTTGACGTTACATGTACTCTATTTACATTAGTCCTAATTTGCATTAGAACTACTAAAAATCGTAGCCAATGAAATCGCACCTAGAAGAATGTAAATTGGGTTGACTATATTACCATTGGAAATCGTAGCCAATTACATTGCACTCAATGCTTTGATGCGTCCCAGAACAAATCGAACATAGGAACATTTACAGTGAAATAATATTAAAACACTTAACTTTGTTTTACCACTTTAATTAATTTTTTACAGTGACTATAGTTTCGACTACAAGCTAGTCATTATCAAACTGAGTACCTAAAATACATTGTACATTGTTTTTATATTACAGCATCAAAGAGGGGAGTATACATTATGTCGGTCTGGTCGTTGATGAGGGGAATTTCCAGATTAGCTTTCAACTTGTGAATTTCCAGCGCTTCCAGTAAATCCATTTTTCGGCCTTTGTCCGACAAATGGATTACGGAAAGCATGCTGTCTTCTGTGCAGGTGTGGTTGTTTTCTATTAAATGAGTTGCAAAAGTGGACTTGTTATTCGTTAAACGGACTGAATTTAATTGCTCTTTTAATCTTATTTCAAAATTTCTACCAGACTGACCAATGTATGCTCCTTTACATGTTTCGCAAGTTAATTTGTAAATACCTGATTTTTTGTTTCTATTTATAATTGTTTTTGGATTATGAATAATATTTGCTATTTTAGAAAATGGTTTAAAAACTACGTTGACGTTACACTTTTCAAGGGTTCTTTTAATTTGGTTGCTAATGTTTCCGAAATATGTTATTGGATAACATTTATTTTTATTTATTTTATTTGTTGCATAAATCAAGTTTTGAATTTGTTTTAATTCTTGTTTCGCTATAAGGTTGTTTATTAGAGCTGGATTGTAGCCATTGTTAGTAGCGATTTGTTTTATGATTGAAAATTCTTTGAGGCGGGACTCATCGGAAAGGGGTAATTTAATTGCTCTCTTAATAAATGAGTTAAATGCAGCAATTTTTTGATTGTAGGGGTGACGGGAGGTATTTGGAATTATGGAGTCGGTGTATGTGGGTTTCCGAAAAATATCAAAAGTTAGTATGCTGTTGGTTTTAGTGATAGTTAGATCTAGAAAGTTCAGGCTGTTGTTATTTTCAAATTCAACTGTAAATTTAATTGAGGGATGAATTGTATTAATATAATTTAGGAATTGGTTGACTTGTCTATCTGTACCTTTGAAACATGCAATGATATCGTCTACATATCTATACCACCAGTTGATATGCTTTTTGCCCAAGGGGGAGATAAGAATTTGGTTTGTGAGGCTTTCCATAAATATTTCTGCTAATAAGGGACTAAGGGGAGAACCCATTGCTAAACCGTCTTTTTGCAAGTAGAATTTGTTATTAAATGAGAAGTAATTATGGTTAAGGATAAGGTTAAGTAAGGTTAGGAATTCGAATTTTACTACCGGATTGACGTTGTTTCTATCAAGGTGATTAGTAATTAATTGAATACAATCTTGTGGGGGGATTTTTGCAAACATGCTTGTTACGTCAAAAGAAACCAATCTACAATTATTATCTATTTTTATATTCTTTAATTTGTTAGTTAATTCTATGGGGTTTTTAATTGAGGTATTGTCTGTAAAGTTAGTAATAGATTTAAAAATAGAAACTAATTCGTGTGAAATTTGCTTTGCTGGTGATTGTATGTAAGATACTACTGGGCGTATTGGGTTATTTATTTTATGGATTTTAATAAAACCATATAATCTAGGGGGCCTAGGTTTCATAGGGGTAAGGAAATTTGTGTTCTTATATGGAAAAAGGGCATTGCAGTTTTTAATTATGTTTTTTAATTCGTTTTGTAAATAAGTGGTTGGATCTTTTTTAATTTCTGATATGTCGGGGGAGTTAAGGAAGTCGGATATTTTCTGTTCATAGTCTGATTTGTATAAAATTACAGAGTTGCCTTTATCCGCTTTTGTGATTGTTAGATTATTCTCTTTAATTTTCTTTTTTAACGTTCTAATTGATATGTGATCGCTATTGGAAATTGAGTTGCAGTTTTTTATTAATTTACTGATGTTTTGTTTATCAAAATTTGTTGCAGTTGAATTTTTTAAAGCTATTTCTGCCTCTACAATTAGGGTTTCCTTGAAAAGTGGGACGTCAATGTGAGGGGAATATTTTGGGCCTGCATTTAAGATATTTAATTTATAAATTTTATCCAATAACATATTTCGGAAACATTAGCAACCAAATTAAAAGAACCCTTGAAAAGTGTAACGTCAACGTAGTTTTTAAACCATTTTCTAAAATAGCAAATATTATTCATAATCCAAAAACAATTATAAATAGAAACAAAAAATCAGGTATTTACAAATTAACTTGCGAAACATGTAAAGGAGTATACATTGGTCAGTCTGGTAGAAATTTTGAAATAAGATTAAAAGAGCATTTAAATTCAGTCCGTTTAAAGAACAACAAGTCCACTTTTGCTACTCATTTAATAGAAAACAACCACACCTGCACAGAAGACAGCATGCTTTCCGTAATCCATTTGTCGGACAAAGGCTGAAAAATTGATTTACTGGAAGCGCTGGAAATTCACAAGTTGAAAGCTAATCTGGAAATTCCCCTCATCAACGACCAGACCGACATAATGTATACTCCCCTCTTTGATGCTGTAATATAAAAACAATGTACAATGTATTTTAGGTACTCAGTTTGATAATGACTAGGTTGTAGTCGAAACTATAGTCACTGTAAAAAATTAATTAAAGTGGTAAAACAAAGTTAAGTGTTTTAATATTATTTTATAAAGATGTACCACAAAGTGATCGCCAACCAAATCAAAGATTTACAGTGAACATTTTCTGGCATGTTCGGTGTTACTTAAAACTCTCTGTATATCACTAAGGGAAAGCTGGGATTGGGCATGATCTTCCTTCATTACTTTCATCGCCTTCTCAGCTTTCCTTTGATGAAGTTCAAGTTTCTTCTTTGCATCTTTGTGATTGGGATTGGATTTGTGTTGCATGTTCAATAGATCACACGTTTGGCACGTATCAGTGCGTGGATGGTGAAATTTTAACTTTGGAATTTGTTTATTAAAAGTGGTATAGTAGAAACGGTAGGTTATATCAGAATTCGGATAGGTGTCTTTGAAAGCGCGATACAATCGATTAATGTTTAAATCTTAGCTCAAATAGTCTTTGCTACTCTTCATCCTTCCATAGTGACTTTCCTCTCTGGGAAACCGGGAAATATGTGGTACCACTAAATTTTCATCTTGGATTGAATATTTCTTATGTTGAGTTTTGTTGCCTCTTCTTTCGATATATGTAACTTGGCCCGCTTTTTTGCTTTCACGCGAGTTTCAACACGTTCTCGGCTGATTCCAAAAAATTGTAAAAAAGTATGTTTATTGACTTGCACGACTTTCCCAGCTCCATCAGGTACGGTTAGATAAACAGTCGCTTGCCTTCAGCTTGCATCTGGATTCTCATAACTACCATGGCGTCGTCTTTTTACCGGGCACACATTTTAAAGTCCCATTAAATATGAATTCTGTTTTACATTGTCTTGCAACTTATAAAATTAGTGAAAGAGCTGCAGTTTTTGGCCATATGTAATGTTTTTGCATTTATATTTACACTTGCAAATCGACTAAAAAAAATCGTTATACTTTATTTAATGAATTATTAACTTTCATTACTTTTAAATATTTAATTGATGAGGCGGATACATGATGAAACTCCATAATACTATTTGAAATAAAACAACGCAGTTGGGAGGGTTTCACTTTTATTGTTGAACACTGCAACAAAATTAATTAAAGTGGTAAAATTCTCATAATAGCTAATAACAACGGCTTTCGTCAAAAGCTTATCTTAGACATCCTTTATAAAAAACAAAAACAACAAGCCCTGAAATTAGTATATCCCACCAATTTTCAAAATCAGAATAATAAATATTGCTCATTAACATTTAACGGCCCCCCTTCGATTGCCATCAGCAAAAAACCCAAATCCTTAAACCTAACTCCTTCTTTTAGAACGGTCAATTCACTTAATAAATTCATTAATAATTCTAAAGACAAATCTGATAAAACTACGAACACTGGTGTATATTTGCTAGAGTGTGGAGATTGTAAGGTATACGTTGGACAAACTGGACGTAGCTTCCCAGATCGCATTTCAGAAGAACATCAAAAATGCTTTCAATTTAAGAAAACCTCCTCAACCTACGCCAATCATTTAATCGAATACCAACATAACTTTAACCCTAAATTCAAAATTTTGCACGAATGTAACAAAAGTCGTAAATTAAACTTATTAGAAGAATTAGAAATTAATAAATATAACAAAAAAGATATTCTATTAAATGACCAAATAGAAGTAAATAATTCACCCCTAATCAATATTTAGTCGCTCAAAATTGTTTGTATTAGTTTCAGCCTAATTACCTCATTACCCCCCCCCCCCTTCTATTAATTTAATTGCATTAGTATATAAGCTTTTACCTGTACTTTGTGAAATCATTATTTCATCTGCCTGATGAAGCCACTGTGTGGTGAAACATGTTGCAGTGTTCAACAATAAAAGTGAAACCCTCCCAACTGCGTTGTTTTATTTCAAATTTCATTACTTTTGTTTAATAATCATTTTGTTTACTTACTGTTGCTGATGGTTCTTCTTTAGATGGCACTACTTTGTTTTTGTTTCCCACATATTCTTTTCCTTGGCTTCTTCTCAGTTTATTGAGAGTTTTATTGCTTCCTTCTCCATCTTTTATTTTCCTCTTAGAGTATGAACTAGATGGTTCAGTGTTGTCAGCCTTCATGTATTCAGCAATTTAGTTGAAACACCCAACGCACGTTAAACGGGAAATAATATTGAGGTTATAATACGTCTGGCACTTAGCACGGCTTTCTTTACTCGAACCGCTAAAGTTGACACATCCGCCATCTATTAAAATACTTTGAAACCATTTCTAACAATTGTGGCGCTTAGCGCTTTGTACAGGTTGTTAGCCTTGACATATAACATACTTTTTAGGTATAAAACTAATTTTGATTTTTTTGGCACTTAGCACGGTTTTCATTACATTCTTCAAATTATGTAGGGATAATCAAATGTTAAACTGAAATATTATCAACACCAAAATTAAAGCTGAAAATGTTTGTTATATGTTGTTTATACATTATTAAATAAAAATCAAAATGAAATTTGAATGAAAATTCGAAACGTTGAACTTAATGTTCATGATTTTTGTCAGTTTAAGTTAATCATAACACACTATTTACCTAAATTTTCATTAAATTTAAAAACTATTACGGTTTAAAGGTTTTTTATAAATTTACAAGATTTTAGTTAATCGTCAAAATTTTGATGATTTTCATGAGTTCCTAGATTTTTATTAATTCTAAAAATTTAGACACTTATTATGACTTTTCATGAGTTGTTTTAATCTCGGCAGTTTTTGTGCATATCCAAAACTTCTGTAAAATTTAAAAAGGCAGATGATCTTCATAAATTTCCACGCATTTCGTAAATTTTCAAAATTTCGACATCTTTTGCAAATATCCAAGATGTTACAATTTGACGCCTTTTATGATTTTTCTGAGATTTTTTGAAAAAAAAAATTATTTATAACGATTTAAAAAATATATACAAATATCTACAATAAAAACGTAGACCTGCATTTTATTTTTTTAATTATTACCGCCGCTAAAACTAAAAACCAAATTAATATGATTTTTGTGAATTTCATAGATTCTTGTTGATTTTCAAATTCTAGGACGTTTTACATGTATTTTCAAGAGTTAGATTTTTACAATGTTGACGCTTTTCGTGAAATTACAGGATTTTTATTGATTTTTATAAAAATTGATGATTTTAATTTTTTATGGAAAAAAATCATAGTTTGTTTTTTCATTGTTAACAAGAATTTGGATTTGGACGCGCAGCGTCCAAATCCAAATTCTGGCTTTTCTCAACTCGAAATTTTACTTCATGCGCCACGCGTATAAAAACATTGATCTATTTTAAAATATTCTTCTAATTTCATAAAAAAAAATGATATAATATGCTCATCGCGCATCAATTAAAATTGCAATTATTGAAAATTTTAAACATTTATTTTAACAATTGTAGCATTATTTAAGGATTGTTGAGATTTTATCACTTTTCGAAATTTTTGACAATTTTAACATTTGATTTGTCATTTTTGACATTTATCGATTAAGACATAAGTTCATTGAGACAGCAGATATTTGCTGGCGCCAGCCGATATTTTAACAATAATGACACTTGACCTAAGTCGGCGCCACCCAGCAAACCATCGTGAGCCGATCGGCATCCGATCGGATGCTGATGTGTCGGAACGCCGATTCGATGTCTATGTCCGACCACGATGCGGCGTTATTATGTCCGTCCGATCGGCATCCGATCGCATGTCTACGTCGTGACTACGTCGTCATCGAATCGACAACTATTCAAAACCACAATCGTGACGACGTAGTTATTGAATAGACAGCTATTCGAAACCACAATCTTCACAACGTCCTCATCGAATCGGCAAATATTCGAAACCACAATCGTGACGACGTCGTCATCGAATAGGCACCCATTTTTAACCTATATCCTGACGACGCCGTCAGCGAACAGGCAACTGATCGAAAACAAAAATTGATATAAAACAAAGAACATTAAATGTAATTAATAACTCTTTACTATAATATATATATATAATCAATTCATTAAAAATATAGTGGTTAATATACAGGGTTTTTTTAAATATAGAATATAATAATGCAGTCAATATTTCAACTAACAATGATAGTAATTGACACTAGTCGGCGCCTGCCGACATTTGAACAATAACGACACTTGACACCAGAAAAATTGAATTTGTTAATGAGAAGATTGCTTAGATAATTTTGAAGAAATATTAGGTTCAAAATTACTTAATATCATTCGCAGTCTATGTATTATATTTGGTTCCCGACCTCTTGACGATCATTGACCACCAATCAACCATCACCGACCCCTAATCTACCCTTTTTCGAATCATCGACCCCCTGTCAAACTTCATCGACCCCCAGGAAGTCGATACCGACCCCGTTAAGAAAGGCTGGTTTAGAACATACTCATGCGTGGACTGCTTAATCGGGACACCCTGTATGTTAAGTAAACATCTTCAATCCACTCATTCTATGGTTTTATTAAACCAAATAATACCAATTTTAGTCTCCGAGAACTTTTTCAACGTTCCTCGTATTTACAAAATAGTCAAGCGATACTAGTAGCGCCATCTACCAACAAAAGCGATAATCACCATTCGCGCTTTCTGTGATTGGTCAGAGTTTCCGCATGTTCATGACAGCAACCGTCAGTTCAGTTAATAACAATTTAATTTCACAGTTCGCACGTTTCCTTAGTGATACACTCAGTGATGAGGGCACCAACTTAAGGGCCTTTAAAACCCTTTCGCAGGTGAGTCGCCACCCGCATAGTTTACCCACACGATAGACAAAAAGGTAGGTTATAAAATTGTTTGGTCAATAACCTCCAAACAAACAAAACACTACCAAAAATACGTACTTAAAATTGGTTAATTATAGACAAGGAAATTTTTAAAGTTGTTGGGTTCTTTACTGAAAGGAATTCGGGCTGAGTAAGTTTAAAATTACATTCAGTAATAAAAGGTTATCGTGTATAGATATGGTATATTTGTATAGTGATATTTACTCAGATAAATTGTTTGCAGACAAGGCCTTAGCCAGGGGGGAATATGGGGGTTCAAACCCTCCCCGAAATTTTCAAAATGGTAAATTTTTGTATGTAATAGTGGCCCTGAAAGAGCAAAAACAAAATTTTTACCAGTAAAACCTCCCCCAAAATGTTTATATCCCCCTAAAATTTGTTTCTAGCTACGGCCTTGTTTGCAGTTACTTTACTATACTAAAGAAATACTGACTCTACCGAGAGGTGACTTTGTCCAATTGCTTTGTTTTATCTGAATTAACGTAAGCCCGTGTTGTTTTAAACCCATTTTGATTCGCTTTAATTTTATTATAGCTAGTATTTAACTGTGCATTGTTTGAAAGTGTATGTGCAGTGAAGTGAATACTTTGTGCATTATATCGGGTAATTTGTGCAGTAATTTAATAAATATTGAACATTCAATAAAAACATATATTTTAATTAAAACATTTTAAAACAAAAATGCCACTTGGTTTGTTTCACTATTGGTTTCTATTTACTCAACTAGTTTTGCTTTTCATGGCATTATACAGAGTGAGAAATAAAGTGAGAAAGTTATTCAAGAAATATTACAATAGTCTGCACTAAGAATTAAAGAAAATCAAATTGCACATTGAATATTATTTGTATTTAAAACTTTAAAAAAATGTCTAAATAATCTGCTCTTCTACTGCAAATATAGTTTATAAAATTGTTACATTAAATACACATTTTATTCAACATAAAGTGTATTTATATCGAACTATTTTATTTAATTTTATTACTCACAAAATTATGATTGAGCTGCCATGATTCATAGACAAAACTCATGATTGAGATAGATAGTTATGAAATGTAATTTTTGATTTTATTATAGATACTTTAATTTAAATTTAATAAAAATAATTATTGAATAACAATAATTTGTGTGCATAAAGCTTAATTTAGCTGTAAAACTTGTATATCAAATAAGAATTATTGTATATTTTTTATATGCATTTTTTCTATCTAATTAACCTATTTCAATAGGTGTAACTATAGATGAAACGCACACTCAATTATGGGTTACGCATATTAATTCGCAATACAAATGCAGAAATTGCTAAGATATTCTACTATTCCAACATAGTTTCACATATTAAATTGGGAATCATCATCGGGGGGGATCTTCTCATATAATTTAGAAATACGAGAACACTCACGGTATGCGCCATTTACATATGCGAATGTATGCATTTCCTATGGAAACATAAACAATAATATGACGATGTATTCAGCTGTACTAAATACAGTTCAAGAACAGAACCAAAATTCAACCTACCAAAACATAGGTTAAAAAATACCAAAGTGGAACATTTTACACATGTATCAAAATGTATAACCATCTGCCCATTCAATTAAAAAATATTACAAGCTATAAAATATTCAAACAAGAATTATACAACACATTATACGAAATAGAACGTTATAGTGTAGCGGAATATTTTAGTTATAAGTTTATATTGTAATAATTCCTTTACGTTTAATTTTTGCATACACATTTGTATTATCATGAGTATTAGAAATGTATAATGTAAATATCTTATTTAAATAAATAAAAAAATAAATAATACTGCTGTTTGAATAAAATTATCACACATTAAAACGTAATGTACGGTGGTACCTGTTTACCATAAGATTTGTAATTGTTGCTTCGCAGGGTATGCACAACTCGGACAAACTGATCCCGGCCAAGTTTTTGACGTTAATAGCCCACCTCGCCATTACCGCCAGCCTAATATGGAGCCTGCACGAGGACCAGAGGGACAGCCACTTACCGGACATATTCGAGGGCCATCACTCACAGTAAGAAAAATAATGAATTGAATAATATGATTTTTTTTTATTGAATCACTTGAGTTAAATTCAATTCAGAGTTGATGGGAATTTGTGAGATTATAATATGCTGTTTGTTTGAATTAATGACATTACTAATAGTGGAATTATAATTTGTGCAAGAAATACATTTTTATGTTGATCTTGATTTTTTCAATAAATTGCTTTATGGTTAGTTGAATCAAAAATATTGAACAAAAAAAATCTTAAATTGCCTTAACCCGTTAACGCTCGGTGACATACATAAATCACTGGATAAAAATTATTGTTAACAATAAAGTTATCAACAAAAGTTATATTTATGATATTTATAACATATAATCTGTTTTTTTAATATGAGTAATCAAATTCAACATTTCAAGAATTTAGTGGTGTTGTGTGTTTTAGGTTAGGACAAGATTAATTAAATGTTATGTTTTAAATCCACTTTAAATTTGTAGGTTATGTGAAGGGTAATCAGATATTAAGATGACAATTTAATTAACTCACAAAGATTACGATTACAAATGTATTTACCTGTCCCCGCCTCAAATTATTTGTATCTACTACCAATTTGATAAAATGTCTCTGAGGATCGGGTAGGATAGCAGGATCGGGTAATATTCCTTGATTAGAAATAACTGTCTTCTTTATTATCTGCTCATTTATATGTTCAAATTTTAAAAATGTTCTAAATACAAGACATTTTGGTTTAAGGTATAATACATGTCACGATTTTTCTATGTAAATTTTCGAATATTCGTGATCTTATTAAAAACATTCAATTTAAAAACTTTAATGAGTGTTTTCCACTCCCAGACAAAGCATGAAGTAAAATTTCGAGTTTAGAAAAGCCTGAAAATTTGGCTTGGTCACGTAGCGCAGCGGAGCGACCAAGCCAAATCAGTCTTTTCTAAACTCGAAATTTTACTTCATGCGCCACGCGTATTAACACTGATTTAAAATGAAGTTTAAAATATACTTTGACTTAGTTTTGATCACATGTTTATTAATTTTACAAATGTTTATATGGAACATGTTAAAGTATACTTAAAAGAAAAAATCCCTGTATGTGTTGTAAAATTGCGAGTTGTAGTGTTCTCCTTTTTGAAAATCTCTGCATCGTGACAATTTATTTGACAAATTATGATTTATTCGTTGCATTGAAAATCATTTACCAACATATCAAAATTTGATGTTTAAAATACTCTAGTGTTAATAAAATAAAACACTTTAACTTTGTTTGTACAACACAATATTGTATTGTACAAACAAAGTTAAAGTGTTTTATTTTATTGAATTAACGTGTATAACGAAGTAGAAGCCTCCACCGTTCATAATTTACCCTAGTGTTAAACCAGGACTGCAACTGTTCGCAGTAAATACACCCTAAGTTTGGTCATATAAAAAATAAACAGAGTTTATATGGTTATGTGTTTTATCATAAATCAATATAATATGTTTAAATTTGTAATTTATAATAACTATTGCTTATAATAATTTATATCCTATGATCTATGAATATCCCACTGGGCGTTAATGTTATCCTATTTAGTGTAAGCATAATCAAATGATATCAATAATCGATTATTTGGACAAATGATCTCACTCTCTCGATTGCTCGAATGCTTGCTTAAATGATTGCTGGAATGTTTGCTCAAATAGTTGAATGTTTTATCGTTCGAATAATAGTTCAGATAATAATCTATCACAATCAAATATAATTATAAGAATCAATCACGAATGAAATGTATGGCTTTAAAGTTTAAACAAATTCGATATGAAATGGAACATAAGCAACAATTCAAATGATAATTCGAGCGATTTCTCAAGCAAATCATTTTAGCAATCTTTCAAGTATTTATTCCAATGATCTCTCTAAAATTATAAATACAATCTCTCAAGTGATATCTGGAAGATAAAATGGATCATTTAAGCTACAATTCAAAAAATTATTTGAGCAATCTTTCAAGTATTTATTCCAACGATTCTTACAATCCCTTGAGCAATCTCTGGAAGATGAAATGGATCATTTGAGAAACAATTCAAATGATTATTTGAGCAATCTCTCGAGCAATCATTTCAAGTAAGTATTCCAATGATCTCTCGAGCAATCATTCATCTATCTCTCGAGCGATCTCTGAAAGATCACGAGCTTGAGTAATAATTGAACAAATCTATTTGAATTTAGTTCAATTATTTTGGTGCAACTGGCTGTTGGTGTTAATATTTGTATCATTTGGATGGGAAATATTACAATTTTAAAATACTAATAAATAAATGAATGAGTCAAACAGCGGGGATTTTTTTTGTTATTCCAGGTTAATTCTGGGATTGGGCATCTCGCTGCTGTTAATCTTTTTTGAATTGCTTGCTTTTTTGGTTGGAGTCACGATGTTTCATAGCACGTCATCCCTAATTTGTATCCTTCATAACACGAACATAACACACTAAAATTTACCCCCTGCATTAAAAATGTTTGTCTATTCAATAGAGTAAAATTGTTTTTGATTATTGTGATTTTATATTATATTATTCCTTGACGAAAATTGTATATACAGCGATTGGATGCCACGGTGCTTCTTGCTTTATGCTCAGCTACTTAACGTTCGGAGGATGGTCTGGGGCTTGGGTTTGGGTCATCGTGTTCAGCACTGTGCCCGTTATTAATGATCTCTTTGTGATAACAGACACAATTATTAATAAAAAATATTAATTTTATTTACCAATTTAAACGACTTTTCCTAATAAAAACCCAGGATTCATCGATAATAAACTAATTTGCATTCTTACTAAATGAATAACTCCTTTAGTTGATTTCTACTAGACCTGTACAAGCACAATGCTAATATTTCATTTAATAGAACGAAATGTAGAGTTGTGAGAGAAAAAAATTAGTACAGCAAAGTTTTTGGCTATGTGAACTGGACTCTCTTTAATTATTGAAATTGTCAATCAAATTAGCAAATCTGCGCAAATGTCAAACGAAATTTAATTAATGCCGACATGCCTCAACTGACTGAAACGCAAAAAGCAATAATAAAGACCCGTTTAGAGACGGTATTAGAATTAGAGACATTGCTAATGAAGTGCATGTTAACAAAACCCCGTCTTGTTGGCCTAGAAAAAAGATGTTGTTAACCTGTTTGTTTAACAAGAAAACAATACGATATTTTAGAAGTGGCTAAATCTCCCTGCTGTACTAGTTTTTTTCTCTCGCAACTGTACATGCTATTAGTTAGTTTTGAACTATTGATAAAATGAACGAGGCAACATAGCATTTTAAAACTTTACTCTGAATAAATTTGAAGTAATTTAGAGGTTATGTTACACTCTTTTTGTTTGTTAAAATGTATTTCCTCTGCTGGATTATTTAATTGAAATATACTTTTAACAAGTGTTTCCACTCCCAGATTAAGCATGAAGTAACATTTTGAGTTTAGAAAAGCCTGAAAATTTGGTTTGGTCGCGTAGCGAAGTGGAGGGACCAAACCAAATTACACTCAAGGTTATTTTTTAAATGAGTATCTGTTGCTATGTTCGAATGGTTTAATAAAAATGCGCTTTTCTATTGTAATAGCACTGAAATCAGAGTAAATAAATGTTGGGATTTAGATGGATAATATTTTGAAAATGTCTCAAGGTTGAAATTAAATTAAAATAAATGTCCATAATTCATCTGTTTTTTGATGAGGATGGATAAAAAATCACTCATCACATAGTTGATTATGATTTACGCACACTTTAAGGTAAAAACTATTTAAGATTCAAAAACCAAAATTAAGTATAGTTTGTCTCAAAATAAAAATGTTATCATAAATTTCATGTGATTCAATCAACAAAATAAGTGATGTGTAAATTTTCGTTTTCATGAGAATTTACTTTCTCTTTAAAAAAAATAAATTTCATGTGATCTTATTAACAAAACAAAAATAAGTGATTTTGGTTCCTCTATTTGGGGGAAAGTAAAAAAACAATACTATTGTAAACTTAATTGTATGTTGTTTATCAATATTTATATTTATATCATGCAAGGCCGTATCCAGGGCGGGATATGGGGGTTTCACCATCCCCCCCACCCGAAATTTTTAAATGTTAAATTTTACTATGTAAAAGCTCCCCCGTTAGGTCAAAAACAAAATGTTTACCATTACCCCAAAATGTTTATATCCCCTCCTACTGATTTTTTTCTGCTACAGACTTGATATCATGAATAATACACACTCTGTCTTGTAATATGAACTGTAGTTAATTTTACACATGTGTCGGCAAAAAATGTTACAGTAATGTTTGACAAAAATTGCCACATAACCATTACGATAAGTATTTTAAAACTGAATTTCTTTAATTAAGATAAGAGAATGAAATGAGATAAAGGGTTAATTGAATTGCTCAAAACTTAATTAACCTTAAGTCCTTGTAAACCTCTTCAAATGACGTAAATAATACATTTAATTATTTATGCTTGCTCTGATTCCGGGTTCAGATAATTCATTAATTCATTTAAAACCAAGTGATTCAGTGTATTTGTCGCATTTTAAGAAAATGATGGTGCTTGAACAAAAGGTAATTAATTGTTTAAATAATGTAATTACATTTCCGATTTTATTAGAATTAAACACGGTTTTAATGAAAGAATATAAGTTTTTTTTAAATGTAAGTGGTTACATATACATAAGTAAATTAAGTGCGTCCCTTATTTCT
This sequence comes from Philonthus cognatus, assembly GCA_932526585.2. Lineage (NCBI taxonomy): Eukaryota > Metazoa > Arthropoda > Insecta > Coleoptera > Staphylinidae > Philonthus > Philonthus cognatus. The sequence goes on along the minus strand of OW052247.1, from coordinate 45,347,577 downwards.
CAGAAAAAAAGTTTTCAATACTAACATTTAGTACATATAAAATAGATTATTTGAAATTTAATACATTTTTAGGCATTCGCTGGTTTTGTAAAAAATGTTCAGTTTTTCTTTTAAGTATATAATAATACTTTATTGGTGCTAGTAACAGTTGTTTTAAACAGGTCAAAAGATGGGATATAATGTTTCAAGACATTCTAATAATAAAAACGGATACCTAAGTGATGCAACTTAGTAGACAGAATATTATGTTAATAAGATTAATAAAAATATTTAATAAAGACATAACGATAATAATAATATACTTATAAATAAAATTAGCTTAAAATCTAGATAAAATATAAAAGTATAAAAAACAATGCACATATAAATAAAAGCTAAGTTACAATAAAATAATAAATAATAATATAAAAGACAGTTCTGTCAGTAAACATAAATACATAAATTAATACCGGGTGTTCGATAGAAAATGCCCAATGCCATAACTGTTATTTATTGATCAATTTGAATGAACTAAAAAACAAAGTCAATCGCAGTTTTAATACTATAAATTAACATTAGTTATATATTTTTTCAAAATTAACTTCATTGCCAAATACAAGTCAACTTTACATTTTTAAATGGCTGCATATACTTTTCTCATTTTATTAGATTGGACATTGTTTTTTTTTTAATGCAATTATGCTCGATATGCTGATTTTAATTTAATATTTATGCTAGAAAAAAAGTATAATAAATCTTGTTCACATGATTTTTTTGGCAATAAATGTAATAAATGTAGCCTTGAAACAAATTTGGACTTTTAATACAGATCAAAATTTATAAATAGAATTAGTATGTATAATCAGCTTTGAAGATTCAACACAGTTTGTCAACCAACCGAACAAAATTAAGGCTAGTATTTTTTAAACTTTACAATATTTCAGTGTTTTATACGCGTGGCGCATGAAGTAAAATTTCGAGTTCAGAAAAGCCCCGCGTAGAAAATTTGTCGAGGCGCGACCTGAGACAAATTTTCTACGCGGGGCTTTTCTGAACTCGAAATTTTTCTTCATGCTTAGTCTGGGAGTAGACCGTCAAAATTTTCAACATGTCCAGATTTTCGATATTTCTAGATTTTTGTTGATTTATTCACAGTTTGTTATTGTATTCAATGCAACTTTAATCTTTAATAAATACTGTTTTTCTTAGGAATAGAATATTAACCAATTAAGAGCCGAGTTATATAAAGTTAACTCTAAAAGTAGATTTTAGGTAAAATTTTGCATCTTTTTCCATGATTTCAATAATTGATTTATCATAAATTATTGCAACACTGTTAAAATAAGGAAGCAGGAGTGGCAATTAATAAAAAATGTAAATGTTGATACTGCAACATAACAACACGAAAGCATGGCTAGGCGAGATCCAGAAACAAATGGAATATATTATACATACGTCTATTTTGTAAAAGTGTTAAATTTAAAGTTCGAACGAGTTTTTCCACTCCCAGATAAGCATGAAGTAAAATTTCGAGTTTAGAAAAACCCTGCGTAGAAAATTTGTCAAGGGTCGCGCAGCGACCCGAGACAAATTTTCGCGGGGCTTTTCTAAACTCGAAATTTTACTTCATGCGCCACGCGTATAAAACACTGAAATATTGTAAAGTTTAAAAAATACTAGCCTTAATTTTGAGCCGAGACAAATTTTCACGGGGCTTTTCTAAACTCGAAATTTTACTTCATGCGCCACGCGTTTAAAACATTGACAATTGTCTGAAGTTAAAAATATAATGCAATTTCTAAATTCGTGCTTTTTAATATGTTTTTTTTTTCACTTCTTAAATTATCCTCAACTGCAACCTCGAGTGTTGTTCAAATATCTAAAATTTAAAATTACTTCTACTAATGAATAAATTTTTTCTCCCCTATATTTGGTTAGGTTACATAAAATTATTTTAAGAGGTCAGGAAAACAAATTTGGAATCAGTGAAGAGTCAGAGAAATTTAACATTTCAAATTGGTCGCCACCATGGTTTGTATACTTAAGTGAAAAATTACCCGTATACTGCTCAGACATGTAATTGGAAGTTGATCTAGAAAAATTGTAAAGAATGTCATCTCTCATGCTTAAATTAGGGCACAGATTGTATAACCAGTTTTTTCCATAAAAAAAAAACCTGATGCATTTACACCAACAAAAAATCAGAGGGATAATTACACAATCACATACCTAAGTAAATTTATTCTATGATAATAATTGCATTTTAATACAAATATATAGTACATAACTATCTAACTAGAACACTTTAGTATCCTATTAATTCATTTTAAAAGTAAGTTTTTATACTACGCTAAGCACTATTGTGTTTAATAGAGATTAAACTGAAGGCTGGGATTCGAATAGGAATAAATCAAATATTTGAATATTCGTATATGTTTTTGAATTAATATTCGAATACTTGAATTTAACAAATTTCCAACCTTACTTAAAAATTGACTGTTTTGTGTTGTAGGCGTTTCACTTTGTGATACATCTTAAATACACTTGGAAATAAAACACTTTTTACTTTGTTTAACCACTATATTTTGCACTTAATTTGTGACTACAGTTTCGACTATCTAGTAGCCATTATCAAACTAAAAGTTTTAGTTTGATACTTACTACTAGATAGTCGAAACTATAGTCACAAATTAAGTACAAAATATAGTCGTTAAACAAAGTAAAAAGTGTTTTATTTACAAGTTTACTTAAAAATGTCTTTTAATGTTTATTATAAGGAATTTATAATTGCATCTATTTAAAATACAATTCGTGTGTCGTTCTTCTTACGAGTTTTTATGGCCTCAGTTGTAGACATTTTGTAAATCACTGCTTAGAATAATTGAAAAGTATTAATCCTATAAGTGATTTTCAGGGATTAATTTCCATTATTAATCAATCACCTTGACCTCCACTTTTAACTCCCACCAATAACACACATAACTAATCATTTTATAACAGCAGCACTTCAATTGTTAACTGGTCGTTGGTGGAGGAGCATCTGGAAGAAAATGATGCAGACGATTCGAGAGGAAATTAACGGTGTCGGTTAATTAATGTGAAAAGTGCTTGTGAAATATTTTTTTATGTTTTTTTTGTGGTTTTGAGTTGTGAGATATTTTGTGTTTCTTCTAGAGCCCAACGCCCGGGTGGACTAAGATTCTGATACTGGCTGGCGTGTCGACAACGATCGGATCTTCTTTGACTGTGGGGTATAATATTGGGGTTGTCAATTCACCAGCAGAGGTAAAATTTTATTCCCATAGTTAATTGGTGAAAATAATTACTTCACCAGTAAAAGTAACACTTTAATCTAAACTCAACTAATAACTTAAAAATAAACTATTTTCTTCAATTTTAGTACAAAGTTTTACCTCACTATCAGATGTCACTCTTTTTTTGTTTATTTTCGAGTTTTAGTAAAAATTACATCAAACTATTACTATGTTTTTTACAACTTTTATTAATTTATATACAGGGTGTCCCAGGCTGGTTCTAGAGAGTTGGGACAAAAAAAAAATTATAACAAAAGCCGTATTTAAAAATCGAATGAAGATATTGCTTTTCCCAAAAAGGTTGGCATTCCTGAGAGTTTGCTTAAAAATTTTAATAACTAAAGATTTTTAAATGGTACGATAGGTCAAAAGTAGTATCATTCAAAGGGTCTTTAAAAAATAAGCAACTTTTGTAAGAAACATAATTTTTTATTGGCATTGGTTTTGAGTAATATCTGATTATTAATATTCGACTTCAACTCCGTCTCCGACTCCTTTATTTTTTGATAATCCTATGCCAACTCCGACTGCTGCTTCGAATCATGTAAACATTTTAATACTTTACTTAATGCAATTTTTTGCAATACAAATTAATGTTTAATGGTTACTACATCTGCATAATTGCAATCTAATAGTTTTTTTGAAGAAAAATCGAACTTTTTGTTTTCTCTCTTATGCAAATTACATAAATTACCATTGTAATTAAAAACTCTATTTGGCTTCAAATTTTAAAGAAAAAAAAAAAAAAAAAAAACAAATATGTTTAGCACATTTATAAGGAAATTTTGTATAATTTTGACTCCGATTTTCAATATAATTATTTAAATAATTATATTGAAAATCGGAGTCGAAATTATACAAAATTTCCAACTCTACGGCTCCGATTTCCTTATCACAAAAATACTTAAATTCCGACACTACAGTTTTGACTCTAACTCCGACTCAAAGTTCACAGCGCTGGTTCAAACTGTTTTCCATTTACTTCTAAACAGTGTTAAACTGTTCTGGTCCTAATACCAGTAGCCCTGAGTATTTACTTTTAAAATAAGGAGCCATGATATATTGGCCCTAAGTATCTACTTTTAAAATAAGGTAGCTATATTTGGTAACTTTAATGAAAAATTACTCAAAACAAACGCCAGTTACAAAAATATTTTTCATACATAAGTTACTTATTTTTCAAAGACCTTTTGAATGATACCTCTTTTGACCTATTATGCCATTTGAAAATCTTGAGTTTTTGACATTTTTAAGCGAAATCTCAGGGATGTCTCTCTAAGACTAGCTGTTTTCTCAAAAAATGCTTGATACGGGTGGTCTGGGACACCCTGTATATACAGGTGTTACATACAAATATTTTTACAACTTAAGTTCCGACAGTATGAGTGTCATTAATAAAAGTGGTAGAAAACATAGTAATAGTTTCATTTAATTTTAATTTGGATTACCACGTAGTGACGGTCAAAACCATCGTGATGTTTAGTAAAATATTTGTAATTTCTTTTGTATCATCATGTTGAGTAGATAGAACAAAATGCGTTCTAAATCACACTGGGTTAAAGAGTATTTTAAAATGTGTGCAAAATATGTAGTAATTGGTTTTTTTCCAACAACTTCTACTGTTTGGTTCACTGAAAGAAATAATATTTGTGTTAATTATTTGTTGATTGTATGGAAATCGTGTATTTTTAACTTAGTTAAAACAAGTTATGCAACATCAATTTACCTTGATTACAGTTTTTAAGATAGCGTACATTTTCAAGGTATGACTATTGTTATTATAAATGGCTTAATTTATCTCAAGAATTCGATTTGTATGCATATCTGGTCGCGTTCCAATGTAAAATGAATTAATAAGTCATTTAGATTAGATTTTAAATGTTATTGACCATGAAGTAGCAATTATGAATTTTCTTTCATAATTTGAAACGCATCTTCAAGTGTTTTTGAATAACGCCAGCATTTTTCTTTCAATTAATATTTTCTTTATGATGAGTTACAAAATCATTGAAAAATCACTGCTAAGGTACGATTTACGAGAGGTGTCCCAGGTTTTCCTTGATTAGTAGTGCTTTCTGCACCAATACATATAATACGAACATAGTTTGATGTCATCAGATTACGTGTGTGAAAAGAGACAGAAAATTCATAATGCGTCTGCTATAGTTTTTAGATAGAACATGCGATAACGTATGTTCTGGTATGCAGTTTTAAAATTTTAAGGTTAAACGTGGCAGATTGGGGTACAGTTTTCCTAATATTATTTTCCTAATGATTTTTTTCCCTAACTTATTATTTTCCTAATTTAACAATTTTCCTAATTTTTTTTCCTAATATTCCTAATATTCCTAATTTTCGTAATTTTCCAATGTTAACCGTGAGGTAGACGTCGAGCCGTTGATGCCCGATACCCACCAGATGTTTGGAACATGTACGATGCGACGCTCCAAAACCTATCGAGAACCAACAACCTTTCAGAAGGTTCCTTTTCCTTTTTCCTTTTACTTTTTCCTGAATCCAACAACTGTCCTTTATCCCACATCTTATCTTACAGGTTGGCATACTCGTTTCGCACTTGTGGTGGGAAAGAACCATCCGGGTTTGTACACTCTCCTCAAGGAACTCAAGAAAGAGCAATCTGACACTGAAGGCATGATCCGCGACCTAAATTTAGGGAAAAGAGTCCGGCGAGACGTGAGCAAAGCTATGGAGCAGAACGTCGTTCTCCAGTATGAAGATCGGCGGGAGGAAGCTATGGAGTACTTAAAGGACGTCGGTTGCTACATTGGTTTTTGAACTGTACATTTGGAAATGAGTCTCGGAAATAAAATGTGAATTTGGAAAATAGTATTAGGAAAATAATAATAATAGAAATTAGGAAAAAAAAATATTAGGAAAAAAGGATTAGGAAAAAAAAAATAGGAAAAAAGGATTAGGAAAACTGACCCCATACCACGTGGCATTTTGACAATATTTTCGTAAAACTAATTTTACAAAAAAACCTAGCCACAAATCATTTTAATTATTGTGCACAATCGTTTTAAACATGAGTTTAAGTGGTATAATGCTAATTTCCACATATGTACATATGCATACGCTTTTTTTTAAAGAGTTCAATTTGAAGCTTAAAACGAGTGTTTTCCACTCCCAGACTAAGCATGAAGTATAATTTCGAGTTTAGAAAAGCCTGAAAATTTGGTTTGGTCGCGTAGCGCGAAGCGCGGAGCGACCAAACCAAATTTTCAGGCTTTTCTAAACTCGAAATTTTACTTCATGCGCCACACGTATTAAACACCGAAAGCACTGAAATATTGTGACCGAGTAAACTTCGCTTGAAATCAGTGTCTTGTACGCGTGGCGCATGAAGTAAAATTTCGAGTTTAGAAAAGCCTGAAAATTTGGTTTGGTCGCTCCGCGCTTCGCGCTACGCGACCAAACCAAATTTTCAGGCTTTTCTAAACTCGAAATTTTACTTCATGCTTAGCCTGGGAGTGGAAAACACTTGTTTAAACTTCAAATTGACCTCTTTTAAGAAACCAACGAATATTTAAAAATCTACAACACGTAATTGGGATATGTATACTCAAATGAAAAAAATCACAAGAAATTAGGATTTAAAGCTTTTCTAAAAGAAAAACACTATATACTCGCGACCTAAACAGTATGACATTGTCATGTAACGTCAAAATTTGACACAACTAGGAAAAATCGTTGCAGATACAACTGTCGGCATACTTTCTAAAATATTTGAACCACACATTCCACATCAATGACATACTCTCTAAACAATTGAACCACACATTCCACATCAATGAGTCATAGGACATCTCTCCCGAATTGTACTATAGGTGAAATATAGTCCTTTTCTACTAAATATAAAATTTAGTAGAAATAGACTATGTTTCACATAGCAGTGATTTTTCACTGATATTAAAAAAAACACAAGTCGCTACTAATAAGTGTATTTCACTATGACTGTGACTGCTATCTAAATTGTGATTGCCTTGGGCGTCCGCACATATGGACAAAAGGGAGCACTTAACCCCCCGGAATTCTGATTTCTCAAATATTTATTACAGTACGCTGAAAATCGACTAAATCTATTTATTTATGGTATGATTTGTAAATGTTCATACATAATTAATATATTTTGAGCTTTAAAATAAATCAGTGTTTTGTACGCGTGGCGCATGAAGTAAAATTTCGAGTTTAGAAAAGCCTGAAAATTTGGTTTGGTCGCTTCGCGCTTCGCGCTACGCGACCAAACCAAATTTTCAGGCTTTTCTAAACTCGAAATTTTACTTCATGCTTAGTCTGGTAGTGGAAAACACTCATTTTAAGCTTTAAATTGAACGCTTTTAAAAACCACGAATGCTTGAAAATTTACAGTATACATATTTCAATATATCCTAAAAATAAAATTTAGGTATTGCTTTGTAATAATATAATTTTATAAAATTGACATTAGATTTTTATATTCTGAAGATTTTAATTATTTTATATTGAATTTATCAAATTCAACAAATTTTCAATGAGTATATCAATTTTGATGATGATATAATAAGTGTTTTGAATCTTGTCGTTTCTGTAAATTATACTTCTGTTTAGCAATTTTAACTGTTATTTTTTTAATCAATATTGACGATTTGTGTTTGGATTGACTTGGGCGTTTATTTGTTATCTTTGGTTAATTTTATCATATTCTTTTTTTACAGTTTTTGTAATGTTTGTGTTTGTTGATTTTTGCGATAATAAAAACTAATCGTAAAATTTGAATAAAATTTTACGATTTTTTCATTTTTTATTTGGATGTGTAAATTATAGATATTTTTAATTGCATTGTTTTGTTTTCGTAGAATTGATCAATTTTTATTGTTTCTGATGATTTGCAAAATGTTCAGGGTTTTGTGAATTTTTGTTATTTTCAAGATTTTAATTGGTTTTTATTATGTCTATTTAAAATAATAATAATAATCATAAATATTGAAAATTTATTTTAACATTTTTTTTCTTTGCTAATTTAATTCATATTGACGTTTTGTTTCATTTCAATTGAAACATTATGTTTTGACGCGAATAAATTGAAATGGAAAATCGTGAAAATTAATAATTAATGATATTTGTTGATGTTCACGATTTTATTCAATTTTCTATTTCAATTTACTCTTAAACAAATCAACAGAATTTTTAAAAATTGATAAATAATGAAATAACTACAATATTATAAAATTTCGCTTTATGTAATTTTTTGTACAAATATAGCATTATTTTTTATCGCAAAATCGCTGAATTTTAATTCAAGTGAAAATAACTTGAAAACTATAAATGTATATATTTGTTTATTCAGTCCATTTAAAAAATACTTAATATAGTTCTACTAAAAATATAAAATTTACACAATAACATTAAATTTCAAAACTGTCAATTATACGTCAAAACAAAATTTAACATTTTTTTCTCATTCTCTTTGTCATTATTTATTAAGAATAACATTAAATGTCAAAACTGTTATTTAATCTCAAAAAATACATGTAATGTCAAATGTGTCAAAATATGTAAAAAATATCAATAATATCAAAAATATTAAAATTATCAAAATTATAAAAGTTATTAATAATTACCAAAATTATCAAGAATATTGAAAATTTCTATAATCTTTTGGGGAAAAGCGGCAGAATTAAAAAATTATAGTTTTTTTTTCAGCCAGAACTTTATTTTAATTAGCCAATATTTCGCTATACATATGCCAGCTTCTTCAAGCCAAAGTTTAAACTAAAATAAATAAATACAATGATATTTTATAAGAGATACACAAAATTAAGAAGAGAAAAAGAGAGAAAAAACATTATACTTAAACATATTGAAAGATACTTACATATAACTGGCCTTTTTTTTGAAGCTGACAAATGTATAGCGAAATATTGGTTAATTAAAATAAAGTTTTGGCTAAAAAATAGAACTTTAATTTTTGAATTCTGCCGCTTTTCCGTAAAAGTTTATAGAAGTTTTTAATAACTTGACGGCAAAAAAAAAACTACTAAATGTCGAATATCAAAAACTGTCAATTATATGTCAAAAGCAACATTAAATGTCAAATGTAATGTAAAAAATAATGAAATATCAAATTTAACGAAAATCTAGGAAATACCTGAAAAGCGTCAACGTTTTAAAAAATAACAAAAGGAGTCAATTTGAAAATCAGGGATAATCTTGAATAAAGGATGGTTTTTTGTCAAAATTTTGAAAATTGTTAAACATTTTGAAAATTAAGGAACGTATTAAAAAATTCACGAGTAGTAAAAATTTTGAAAATTAATTAAAATCTTGGAAATCAAGATTTTAAAATTGAACAAAAACTTAAAAACCCTCAAGATTTGGAAGTTTTGTAAAAAGCTAGTGATTATTTTTTAACGAATGTTTTCCACTTCCAGACTAAGCATGAAGTAAAATTTCGAGTTAAGAAAAGCCCGATGAATTTGGATTTGGACGCTGCGCGTCCAAATCCAAATTCGGGCTTTTCTCAACTCGAAATTTTACTTGATGTGCCACGCGTATAAAAAACACTGATAATTGTCAAGTATAAAATATTAAAACATGTTTTTATTACAGATTATCACTTTTCGACATACTTGAAAATGTTGTCAAGTTTTAATATTTCTTGACATTTCATTACTTTTTGACATTGTTTCAACATTTTCTCAAATTTAAACAATTCATCGTTTTTCTATAATTTTCAAAATTCTGGCAAATTTCAACATTTTCACCTTGACATTTTATCACTTTTCCATGGTTTGCGCACCACCGACAGAGCATAAAATTGTAGATGACAATAAACTCTATTATTATTATATGTTAATAATTATTATTTAATGAAAGTGACAACTATTTACAAAATAAATTCAATAATATTTCAAATGAAAATGAAATAAATTACGGTAATAATGGCTAAGTTTACTAAGCAAAATTGACATTTGTATTTTTTTTAATTACACATGATCACAGAGTTTTATACTCGTGGCTTCATGCGCCACGTAAAATCTCGAGTTTAGAAAAGTCTGAAAATTTGCATTTACCTATCAGTTAAACGACAAATATTTGAAAAAGCTGTTTTTTTCCGAATGAGAGACGTTTATAATCTGAAAAAAAACTGAAAAATAATATTGATATATTAGATTTCCATAAAATGTTTAGAAATTGTTGATAAGAGATTTTTGTATTCCAATGTTATAAAAATAAACGAAACTTTTTTGGTTAAATTTGAAAAAAAAAGTAAAAAAAAACCATTTACTTTTTCGGGACAATTGGAAACTGAATAACTAGTCGGTTAAATTCGGGACCAGGGCTGAAAATTCGGGAAAATCGTAACGTAACGTTTTGAATGAACATTTTAACATTTTAAAATTGAAAAAAGAATATGCCAAAACTAGTAACTACACAGGCAATTGTTTTTTTTTTAAATATACATATTCCGTTGTATACGCTATCAATTTTCAAGCGTTCGCTATTTTTTAAAAACCTTTAATTCAAAGTTTCAAGCTAGGGACTAATACATTATTGATTGATACATTAGATTTCCATAAAATGTTTAGAAATTGTCGAGAAAAGATTTCTGTATTCTAATATAATAAAAATAAACGAAACTTTTTTGGTTAAATTTGAAAAAAAAGTAAAAGAAAAACATTTACTTTTTCGGGACAATTGGAAACTGAAATAACTAGTCAATTAAATTTGGGACCAGGGCTAAAAATTCGGGAAAATCGTAACGTAACGTTTTGAATGAAACATTTTAAAATTGAAAAAAGAATAGGCAAAAACTGATAACTACATGGGCAATTGTTTTTTTAAATATACATCCGTTGTATACGCTATCAATTTTCAAGCGTTCGTTATTTTTCAAAAACTTTTAATTGAAAGTTTCAATCTAGGGACACCACCCCTTGGTTAAGCATGAAATAAAATTTCGAGTTTAAAAAAGCCTGAACATTTGGATTTGCCGGGGCTCGCGAGCGAAGCGATTTGCCGGGGCGCGCGAGCGAAGCGAGTCGCGCCCCGGCAAATCCAAATTTTCAGGCTTTTCTAAACTCGGAATTTTACTCCATGCGCCACGCGTACACTGAAATATTGTCTACTTCTAAAACCCACACATCATTATCTTAGTAATAATAATATCAATAATACATAACAGGATTCAATAAATAAAACTGACCAGTATAATCAATATTCAAGAAATTTGGATAGGGTTACAACTTAGTCTAAAAATGTTCATATGGACAAACTTTCTTCTAAAATCCATTTGAGCGTACTAATCGTTGATTTAGTAATTACTTTTCACGAGACAATTGTCTATGAATTCGTGTGAGAAATAAAACTACAGGGAATTACGTTGAAATATAATCAAATCACAGTTTAAAATCACTGATAATAAAAAGTAGCAGTCATAAGTAGCAACGTGATTCAAAAGTAGCAGTTATGTTTTAATATCTAATATTTAGTAATCATTTCTAGAGATTACCATTTCTCCAGAATTCCAGTTTTTAGTTTAAAGAACAGTAATACATTCCAAAAACTTTAACCTTTACATCATATCATTTTTAGCATGAAGGATTTTAATTTATTTCAGTTGATTAAGAAATTTTGTAATGAAAGCATATACGAAAGATACGCAATCAAAATGGGAGAGAGACAGATGGACTTGCTATGGTCGGCAATCGTGTCGATATTCCTAGTAGGTGGCGCTGCTGGCTCTCTGAGTGGCTCCTGGTTCGCTGACAAAGTCGGTCGAAAGGGTGCCATCATTGTCAGCACAATCTTGGGAGTCGTTGCCGGATTTCTTTTCCTCATCACAAAGTCTACCAATTCTGTGGAGTTACTGTTATTAGGAAGATTTTTAGTTGGTTTATGTTCCGGTAATAAAACTAACATGAAAATAGCTAAATTTTTTGTTAAAATTAATGTTCTACAGGATTAGCAACGTGTGTAGTGCCTATGTATTTAATGGAATTAGCTCCGTTGAGATTGAAAGGAGCTGTTGGTGTGCTTTGTCCACTTGGGGTTACAATGGGGGTCCTTGTTGGACAAGTTATGTCTTTATCGCAAGTGCTTGGTAAGAATAAAAGAAAAAAAACTGTATAGATAATTCAGAGAAGATCTAAGTTTTATGTAACTCGCTTTAGAAAGATAACGACATCTTTACTTTAGAAATATGACAACAAATGTTTAACTACAGTTTGTTTTGAGATGAATTCATTTTAATATAGTTATGCAGCTACATCAGAAAATACCATTTTAAACTTTGGCAATTAAAAGATTTTGGTTACTTTTCTTTTTGATGCGGCTTGCCTTATATCATCTTGAAGTTTGCTGATTGAGAAATTCAATTCAATTCAATTCTTTATTCATTGTGTCATAGCGTACAGGTAGTATACATACTGGTGTATCCTGTTACAGATATGAACAGAATGTGGTTCGGTTCGGCAATTTGCCGCTCCTTATAATATGGATTAAAGATCTTTTAAAATTGTGTTCGGTAAATGTATTTTTTTTTAAATGTAGGTAAAGAAGAAACGTGGCCTTATCTATTAGGCTTGTACTTAATCTTAGTGGCCTTTTCGTCGATAGCACTGCCGTTTCTGCCAGAAAGTCCTAAATACCTGTTTGTGATAAAACGTGATAATCGTGCCGCGATTAGGCAACTGACGCGGATACGAAATGTGAGCGAAGAATTTCTGCAAGACGATCTTCTCGAGTTACAAAACGAGATGAAAGATGCCAAAGGAACGGAAGAAGGTGGAACGTGGAGTCTCGCAAAAGTCATCTCCGACAAATCTCTTCTTCTTCCAATTTTATTAGTATGCAGCATGCAAGCTGGACAACAATTCGTCGGAATCAACGCAGTAAGTAATCATCAGGGACAGTTTTTTGATATCTGAGTTAATCTCTGAACTTCAGTTCAACATGTCTTCTGAGATGAACCAAGTTCAACACTTTTGTTCAATTCTGTACCTAAAGGTATCTTTAGGGATTGTAAATTTAACCAGTTTTTCAATTACCGGTAATGCACAATATCATTATTTTAAAGGGTAAAAGTCACATTTTAATTCTTTTTTATGATGGATCAGTTCAGAATGTATAGGTAACTGATGTATAGTGGATGATACTATCATATGTTCAATTAAAAAAAATCTCTAGAGTGCCATGGAAAATATTCTAGGTTGGCAACTCTGAAAATGTACGTTATAATTATCATGTCTGACGTTTTATATGTCAATTCATGAAGTGTATAGCCACCTTAAATTTGAAAGAAGATTAAATCATGGCACTCTAGAGGTTTTTTTTATTGAACATATGATATAAGTTCTTATAGTTAATGCTTGTTGCGCTATACTCTTGATGGAACCGGATATACAAATTTGGTGAAGAAAAACACTTGTTTTGTTCCATGATTTTACTTTCAGTTTCCTGACACGTGTTTCGGTCTTCACAGATCATTATCCATGGTTCAACCGATACATATACTATAGATCTGTAAAGACCGAAACACGTGCCAGGAAACTGAAAATAAAATCATGTAACAAAACAAGTGTCTTTCTTCGCCGAATTTCTATAAGTTCTTACACAAAACCTGTAATTTTCTTGGAAATTTATTAGATAGTTTCAAAGAAAATTACAGATTTTGTATAAGAGCTTATAGAAATTTGGAGTATTTGTAACTTTAACTCCCTTTTCAGGTGTTCTACTATTCAGTCTCAATTTTCAAAAAAGCCGGCCTATCGCAACACGAAGCAGAGTTGGGAAACATCGGTGCCGGTGTAATTAACTTGGCAATGGGGATAATCTCAATTCAAGTCATGTCAAAATTCAACCGGCGATCCGTATATCAAATTAGTGCCTCTTCAGTAGCCGTCTGTTTATTCGTCTTAGGTATTGCTATCACTTATATTGTGAGTACATTCCATTCAGCCAAATATGACAAAAGTGTTTACAACTTATTATTTAGGATACAATCTCTTGGATGCCTTATTTGAGTGTCTTCAGCGTTTTGAGTTTTGTGCTATGTTACGGAATCGGCTTGGGCCCAATTCCGTACTTCATCGGTTCGGAGCTGTTCGAAGTGGGGCCTAGGCCTAGCGCTATGGCGCTAGGCAGCATGGCTAATTGGGGTGGAAATTTTGTCGTTGGAATGACGTTTCCGACGATGCAGGCAGTTATCGGTGCCTCTTCTTTCTTTATCTTTTCTCTAGTCTCTGTAGGTCTATTCTTCTTCATAAGGTAAGTGATAACTGATCCCGAAAGATGGATTATTTTTAAAATTTGTGTTTAGGTATTATTTGCCTGAAACCAGAGGAAGAGATCCGACTGTAATTGCTCAATTGTGCAAAGGGGGGCTGTCGTCTCGACCGCCGGCATCGCCGATTAGTTCTTTGAGCACGGAAGATACGCTACCAGTCGGAGAATCGAAATATATTTAGTTTTATTACGGCCTTAGCTCAATTAAATAATAAACACTTTTCTAAATATTTTGTATGTAAACTATTAGTGCATGTTTTTTTAACAATTCGTCTGATGATTGCAGGGTTGTACTTTTTTATTAATAAAATTAATTATTTATAAAAATCATATTTTCTTTTCATTACAATATCTATTTATCCTTTTCTACTAGTCTCATAAAAAACACAATTTGGAAAACTACCAAACTTGTAGTGGCAAAAATAATTATCATACAAATCATATAATAATTATCATACTCACCATATACATCTATCTACAAACCAGGGTTGTTATGTTTAAAACACTTTGTTTTAAAACAGTGTTTTAAACATGTTTAAAAACAGCTGTCGTTTTTTAAACGGTTTTGTTTTAAACATGTTTTAAATCTTAAATTTGTTTAAAGCATCTTTTAAACGTTAAATTTGTTTAAAACGTTTTTTTTACTATCTTAAATTTGCTAAATTATATTTTGTACTAGTTCATTTAGATTTTTTGTTTACATTTTAAAATTTTAGGTAAATTCTTGAAGATATTTCAAATTACATTATTAAACATAACATTCTATTACAATAAAATATCAAATATATAAATGTGATTTTTAAATACAGCGAATTTTTTTTTGAGATGTGCACATGCATACACTATAAATTTTACGACATTCGTTGTTTTTTTTTAAAGATTTCAATATGAATCTTTAAACGAGAGTTTCCACCCCTAAATTAAGCATGAAGTAAAATTTTGAGTTTAGAAAAGCCTGAAAATTTGGTTGGCCGCGTAGCGAAGCGGAGCGGCCAATCCAAATTAGGCTTTTCTAAACTCAAAATTTTACTTCATGCGCCACACGTATAAAATACTGAAATATCGCAAATTTTAAAATATACGGCTTTAGCAATCCAATATTTATATGTGAATAAAACGTGAGTCAAATTCTGCGCTGAACAAATTGTTTAAAATAGTGATTACAGGCAACCTAATAACTTATATTAGGTTGCCTATAATCGTTGTATGTGTGTGTTTTTTAACTTCACTGTAAATCAGTGCTTTTAAGCGTGGCGCATGAAGTAAAATTTCGAGTTTAGAAAAGCCTAATTTGGATTGGCCGCTCCGCTTCGCTACGCGGCCAATCCAAATTTTTAGGCTTTTCTAAACTCGAAATTTTACTTCATGCTTAGTCTAGGAGTGGAAAACACTCTTAAAAGTCTCAAATTAACCGCTTTTAAACAACGAATTCCCGCAGATTTAAAAAACTCTGTAATTATCGGGATATATAGTCCGGGCCTCGTACCTCGCCTAGTCAAGGTCACTACCGCAAAAAAATCGTAGTAAATTTATGAATTGAAAGAAATAATAATATCTATATTGGCGGTCATTCACATTTAACTATTATTATTTGTGTATTTAAACTTATCGTCTGTCTTCATTTGTATTTTACCCCATCCGTGGCCTGTATTGTATGTCATTTTTGTTAGTCACCGCAAAGGGCCCTGCTGGTGTGAAGTGTATCTCCCTGTTATTTATATCCTTGTTTTTCTTTTTAACGTAAACTAATACATTTAGAATTATATACAATGGTTTATTTATGCGTAATATGTGAAGGTGCAATCACTCCCAAAACTCCATCTGTCGCTTGTTCAGGAAAATGCAATAAATCGGGACATGTTAAATGCATTGGTTTGAAGAACGTGAATGCTTCGAATGAAATTATTTGGTTTTGTGTTAAATTAATAAAGGCGCAATCTCACTTTCTGCGGATTTATCGTCTCAAGATTCATTAAGAGAATTTCTTATTGAGCAATTTAATCTATTCAAAGATGACATAAAACATTTAATTGCAACTCGATTTAATGACTTAGAGACTAGAATTGAGAAACTGGAATCCACTGTACTTTAATTAACAGTGAATCGATACGAAATAACAATATAGAAGAAAGCATGGAAGAAATGATGATCGAAATGGATGAGAGAAGTAAACGGATGAAGAATGTCATCTTATTTAATTTACCAGAACCAACTACGAGTGATATCCAATCTAAAATAAAAGAAGATCATCACAACATTGAACAAATCTTTCAGCCTCGAGGTATTAACTTTAAACCTGCGAAAGTATTTCGTTTGGGGGCTCTGAAAACAAATAATAAGCCACGTCCATTAAAAATTGTCTTTGAAAGAAATGACGAAGCATTGGAAGTACTAAAGAGTAATGCACGGGATGAGAATATATACTCAAAAGAAAAATACCCTGTATGTTCTGTTTTAAACATGTTTTTAATTGTTATATTTTAAACGCTGTTTTAATGAAGAAACGTTTTGTTAAATAAAAAACTGTTTGTTTTAATTAAAATGAAAGAAACGTTTTTTTAACAACCCTGCTACAAACATCAAAAGTGGAAACTTTCACTAGATTCTACGCAGTTGAATTCTTTAACGTACTACTAAAAAGTATTTAGCGGTTCCGTCCTACGCAATTCGCGAAATGTCTGAAAACGTTACTAGAGATTAGTTTTTTGCTGGTGCGAAGAATTTTTTGATTTTGATTTTAAAACATTTTAAATTATAAACGTCTGTATCTCTGTGTTATTTCTAGACAAGTGTTTATTTATTACGATGTTTTGACTGCACTACATTATAATGTTTTATGCTATTATTATTATTGTTTTAGTTTTATATTATACAGTATAGCTTAAGTTGACCTATGTAAAACATGCACTTGACATAATCAATAAATATGAATATCCTCCAACGTGCTGTAATATCCTTTCGGAATTACGGAACACTTACAAGTTAACAAGAGTTTTTCGGAGCACCTAAAATAAAACCTTTTTTCTTCGATTTTCAAATGTTGGCGGCACACTTTCTCTATTCTTTAAACTCTACACTCTAAGCTCTGTATATAGACTCTATTAAACTGTAGTCTCTAGAGTAGCGGTTCCCAAACGTTTAAACATTGCGACCCACTTTTTTGAAACCCAAGCAATATGACAGTCTGTGAGGGTATGTTGAAAGCAGTTACGTAACCATCAACTATTTAATTTGGGTAACTGGTAGCAGTAGCTTAAATTGGCTAGGATTAGGTTACACTAATTAGATTTTAAAAGATATATTAGATTGTAAAATTTGCTTATATCATGTGTATCTGTTTTTAGATAAGATTGATTCACAATTTGTTAGGTTAAATTAGTCAATTTTACTAACGAGTGTTTTCCACTCCTTGATTAAGCATGAAGTAAAATTTCGAGTTTAGAAAAGCCAGAAAATTTTCTGGCTTTTCTAAACTCGAAATTTTACTTTTTTTTTAAATTCAATTCATTTATTTGTGCAATGGATACAAGATTTACACAAGTCAGAACATGTGGGATACATAATTATACATGAAAACATTATCATACCGAAGCATATAAACCTAAATACATAAATTAAAATTAAAAATTGTTAATAAGATAAAATTGTATACGAGACTGTTTCACAAACTTAAATACTAGACAGATTAAAATTATAAATAAAGAATTTAGGAACAGTAGCACAATGATATCAATAAATAATATTTTAATAAATAAATAAAAATAAATAAATAATACATTAAAATTCATCGAATAAAAAAAAAAGACATTTATTGGCATATCTTAATATCTTACAGACTATTTACAATTCATTCGTTATTTCTCCATTTCCGTATCCCTCTTACCCTCCCTTCTCTTTTCCCTCTCCCTCCCCAGCTTTTCCAACGCCCTTACCCCGATCCCAACCTCTCTCATCCACTCCACTACCCTTCTATTCCCTTTCGCTCCCAGCCACTCCTCTTTCACCCCCTCACATTCCTCCGCCAAGTGTCCCCACGTATCCTTCCCCTGTCCACACAACACACACCTTCCATATTCTTCCCCCATCCATACTTTCCTTCCTCTCTCCTCCGATCCACACCTCGCCCTTGCCACAATCACCTTATCCTCTCTACCCCATCCCTTCTCTATCAAATACTTCGGCACTCTTCCATACACCTGCCACCTCCCATACATATCATTATACTCACTTCTCTCAATACGCCCTTGCCTTTCTTGCCCTTCCACCTCCTTCCCTTTCCCCCTCACCCACTCATCCACCTTCACCCCATTTCCTAGCCATTCCATTACCTTCGCCTCCGACAGCCCTACCCTCTTAAAATTCATCGAATAAATAAAATTTTATATGGGACATTACACTTATGCACTAGAGGACAGATTAAAATGTTATGTATAATAGCATCACTCCTTAATATCTACGTCTGTTTCTAAAAATGTTTCCAAAGAAAAGAAAGATTTCTCAAATCGGTAATTCTTTAGTTTTCTTCTAAATCGAGTTATAGGAAGGCTCTTTATATTATCAGGTATTTTGTTGAAAACTTTTATTGCATTATACTGTGTACCTGTATACGTTTTTTTAGTCTCAGTTGATTTTACCACGAGTGTTGTAACTATGATTATGACACGAGTAGTTGTATTCATGTCTTTTTAGATAACATACACATTCCAGAATATATAGAGATGGGACAGTGAGTATATTTAGTTGACTGAAAGCTTCTTTGCACTCATCTCTATACCCAATATGTGCTAGTATTCTCACTGCACGTCTTTGAAGAGAAAATACTCTGTTTCTGCAAGTAGAGTGCCCCCACGCCAATATTCCATAATGTACATGCGTCTCAACTAGTGCAAAATAAGCAATCTTTACTACATCGTCGCTACAATGGCGCGACATATTCCGTAGGCAGAATATATTTATTGCGATTTTTCTGCACAATATTTCAGCGTGGCAGTCCCAGCTCAGATTATTATCAATGTGGACCCACATGAAACAAACGTTTTCACGCGGCCCGCTTTCTCTTTTAACTGTGAATTGCAAATTTTTAATTTTTGTATCGTTTAGGAGAAGTCTATTTTGTTCACACCATGTTGATACTTTCTTTACTTCTGTTTCGTTTGGTTTCGTTATATCTTCTGATTTAGGAACGGTGTTAATGATTGTAGTATCAGCAGCATACATGATTACTGTGGATTCATTTACATTTAATGGCAAGTCATTTATATAAATAATAAATAATACTAGCCCTAAAATAGACCCTTGAGGTACCCCAACATTGATAGGAAGCATATCTGATTTGTTACCATTCAGATATACTAGTTGCACCCTTTTTGTTAAATAAGAACGAATTATTTTAATACTTCATGCGCCAGGCGTATAAAACGCTGATTTGATTCCCAGTTCAAAATACACTCTTAGGTAGGTTCATACAAGAAACGTTTCTTACAAATGTCTTTAACTGCTCGATTATCGCTTACTCGATCATGCCCATCAGTAATAAATATACATGCAAGATCTTGTGTCGCGACCCACCAGTGCAAACGCTGCTATAGATTCTATGCGGTGGATATAGACTCTTAAACTGGAGTCTAAAGAGTCTAGACTAGTCCGCAGCATCGTTTGAACTCTAAACTATACAAAACTATCTAGACTCCAGTTTAATATTTAGACTTCAATGTCTGTACTCTAGTGTTACCTACACTCTAGTTTATGACTCCTAGATAGTCTAAATTCTAGACTAACTTCTGGACTCTAGGCGCCCGAGTGAAAAGTCTGAACTAGTATTTAGACTCCAGTTTTTAGACTAGTCCCCGGACTTTATTCTCTGAGCTAGTACCGCTTTCTTAGACTCTAATCTTTAGACTCTGGATTTTGGATGTTCAACTAGACTTAAATTGGATGGTATTTGGTTAGTCTGTCATATAACCTAACACTAACTTGATTGTAAAATTAGCTTATGTCATATGTATTTGTTTTAAGATAAGGTTGATTCACAATGTGTTAGGTTAAATTAGTCAATTTGACTAACGAGTGTTTTCTACTCCTTGATTAAGCATGAAGTAAAATTTCGAGTTTAGAGAAGCCTGAAAATTTGGTTTGGTTTTACTTCATGCGCCAGGCGTATGAAACGCTGATTTCATTCCAAGTTCAAAATATACTGCTTAGGTTAAGTTAGTTTACGATTCATAGCCGATCACACAAAAAAACGTTTCTTAGAAATGTCTCAGAAATTTTACTTCATGCGCCAGGCGTATAAAACGCTGATTTGATTCCAAGTTCAAAATATACTGCTTAGGTTAGGTTAGTTTACGATTCATGGCAGATCACATAAAAAAAAACGTTTCTTACAAATGTCTTTAACTGCTCGATTATCGCTTACTCGATCATGCCCATCAGTAATAAATATACATGCAAGATCTTGTGTCGCGACCCACCAGTGCAAACGCTGCTATAGATTCTATGCGGTGGATATAGACTCTAAACTGGAATCTCTAGAGAGTCTAGACTAGTCCACAGTCTCCAGTCTGAACTCTAAACTATATAAAACTGTTAAGACTCCAGTCTAATATTTAGAATTCAATGTCTGTACTGTGTATTACCTACACTCTACTTAAGTCCATGCGCTTGGACTCTAAACTTCAGATTGTGGACTAGAGGTACTTTCGCATAAGGTCGAATACCATAAGATCGAATCCCATTAGGTCGAAGCGAAAAGGTAGAAGTCTTATACGGTCGAATTTGTATTGCAAAAAAAAACAACTTTTTCTGTGAAATAACTTTTATTTAATTAGTTTGAACGATATTAGTGTCAATCGCAACTGTTTCGAAAAAAGTAATGATATCTTCGTCTATTAAGTATGAGGCCTATCTAATAAAGCACAAAGGCATACATTGCTTAAGTATCTTTGCACACGCTAACGATTTTACATACTTCTAGGTTTGATGAGGTTAGGTTAGTAGAAAGGTTTGCAATAGAATAAATTGCGCAAGTCATTTTGCGCCCGATGCCTGCTTCACATGGACGTGGAGTGCGTTTTTGTTTGGCACATAAAAATTCAAACAACATTTTTAGGACTAAGATATCATCTCAGGCTTGAGACTTACTTAATAGACGAAGATATCATTACTTTGTTCGAAACAGTTGTAATTGACGCTAATATCGTTCAAATTAATTAAATAAAAGTTATTTCACAGAACAAGTTGTTTTTTTTGCAATACAAATTCGGCCTTATGGGACTTCTACCATTTCGCTTCGACCTAGTGGGTTTCGATCTTATGGTATTCGACCTTATGGGGGGGATCCGGACGAGATGCTGAACTCTGGATTGATTTTTGGACTCTCAAGCTGATGGTGTGTTGTGTCTTTGGACACTTGTGGGCTTGTGTGTCTTCAGACACTATAATGGTTTAAATATCTTGTACATTGAAAAGATCCTAGTTGTCCAATCTCTTAAAAACGATAAAAAATTATACGATAAATTATTCAGTGAGCCGTTGTTTGATAGGTCATAAGTCAAGCACACAAAATGTCAGTCTTTCAATCGAACGCGCTCAATTAAATCGCAATTTGTACTGAATCTGAAATCGCATCAAAACACAAATTTCAGTCTCATGTGGAAGCTTGTAGCCGATTTCTCATTCTAAAAAAGTTTTCATAATATTCATTTAATCATGTCAAAATCACAAAATGGAAAGTCGAAAAAACACAGCCTTGAGGTAAGAATAAAAACAATACAAAAATCATGCGAAATATTTAAGTTAATCATGAACTACTACGAAGTCAAGTCTATAAATGAACATTGATTTGAACAAATTGACCATAAATTAGATTGATTGAAAAGTATTTAGTGTATTTAGTGAATCAAACCAAGTGTTTTATGTATCCAGAATTATTATTTAAATTAAACTTTGTAACATCCTAAACACCGTACAGTTTTTTTTTTGTAAAACTGTACGAAATGGGCTTCAACCACGCGAACGGACCCTCATTACCACGCTCGGTACCGATAACCGCGCACTAAGCGCCATAAAACTCGCCTTCGCTCACTAACAATAGAACCGAAGATTCTGGAATATTCCAAAAGGTACAGCGTTTTCAAAACTTCGCCCTTACTAAGAGAGAAAGCAATAGGAGTTGGAAAAGGATACCAATATTTGGAATGACATAAAAGCGCACCCTTCAACAATTAAAAATCAGGGGCAGCTTGGTGGTGTAGTGGTTAGAGTGTTGTACTGCCACGCCACGGTCCGGGGTTCAAATACCGGCCCAACAAGTTGTTTGCATTTATATAGGTTAGGATAAAAATGCCAAACACTCCGTCTTCTCGGATATGACGTTAAATGCATGTAGGACCCGTGTACTGCCTGGATGTTGCGTGCACGTTAAAGATCCCTACCGGTGGGTTGAAACTCCCACCGGGTTCGGCAAAATTCCCGGATAGCTGTAGACCTAATCTCCGGCGTCATGATTGGCCTTAGCAGCGGAAATAGATGACGCAAAACCCAAAATTAAAAAAAAAGTAAAAATCAGTTGCTCTTGAGACTCTGAGAGGTGCACAGTTGAAATTAATTCACATGCCCGCTCACTAGTCAATCTAGCAATATCCATCCGAAGAGGAAAAGTGATTCCCACGGAAACAAACACAACGTAAATCCGAAGTGAAACTAATTCATACGGATACGAACTACGCCGCCGACACCGAGTGATCAGAGAAGACTCCTGGCCCTCGACGGAGATGCTCCCAGCGAACCAGATCCTCTACACCTACGAACTGCTGCACCAGATCCCCGACGCCCAAGACATCGGCTCCTCCACCAGGACACCTCGGCGCCTCCACCATGACGCGACCCGACGCCACCACCATCAGTAGCACTCCAGTCAAGCCACAATCCTTCAGCGAGGAGAGAGAAGAAATTTTCCCATGACCCAAAAGCCGAGCAAATCAAATAACAAATTGTATATATTTTGTAAATAAATCAAATTGAACCAGATTACTCTTTCTCTTCGCCCAAAGCGTCACAACTTGGATTTGAACAAATTGACCTGCATAGTAGTTGTAGCCAAGTCTTTAAATGTTAATTTGTTTTAAACAAATTGAATTTTGTTTTATTTAGAAGGATATTTTAAGAAGCATGGGATATTCAATAGGAAAAACAATTGGCGAGGGAACATACAGCAGAGTTTGCGTGGCGACCTCCAGTATGGGCGAAGCCAATGAAAAAGTCGCCTGTAAAATAATACACAAAAAATGCGCGGGTTCTGAGTTTATCAAGAAGTTTTTACCGAGAGAATTAAGGTGATTTACGAAATGTCTATTAGTTGGATCGAACATTTTCTTCAGCATTTACCCTTTTCTAGAATCATTCGCCATCTGCAACACCCTAATATTGTAACCGTACATAATATCATCGAAATACAGGCCACGATTTTTATCTTAATGGATTATTGCAAGAACGGGGATTTGTTGGAATATGTGAGAGAAAATGGACCTCTTGATGAGAACCTTGCGAAGATATTTTTTAGGTAACAAGTATAAACCCACTGAGCAAAAAACAAACAAATAATGTTGTATCAACATCGTAGCAACATTAAAAGTTGTATTAATGTTGATTAAACATTATTTCAATGTGTTTGCTTAGTGGGAAAGAGATCATAAAAATTGCAAAAGAATTGAGAACTCACTACTTCTCAATTCTTTTGCAATCAAAACCTCAAAACTATAATAAGAGAAATTCGTTAATTTTTATTAAATTAAATATAACAAAATTAAGCAGTCGATTTAAAATTCATCAGGTTGATGCTGTATTTTTTAATGAATTGATAACTTTTTCGGTTTATAGAATTAAGATACTTGTTATTGAATCGTGGAGGAGGTGGCTTCGTGGTACATTTTTAATATGGAAATAAAGAAAACAGTTGAGGCACTTAGAAGCAAAGGGGTGTTAGTGCCAATTTTAAAAAATCGAAGTACATTCAAAGGGAAAAGTTTTTTTTTTGTTAATTAGCAAAAAGACATAGAGCTTCTATTGATATGTACTGCTACCCAACAGAGCTGGGACGAATCCTCGTAAAAAGGATTCGAATTACGAATCCGAATCACCTATGATTCGAATCACGAATACTCGAATAAAGGATTCGTAAGAGATAAATATGATTCCAATCAAAGATCCGAATCACGAATACAAATCCTTTAAGAGTCAATTTGATTTTATAATTTTTTTGAAACTATTAATATATAAATATCGTTACCAGTTGTTTTAACAAAAATATTCAAAACATAATTATTTATTATTAACACTGAACATCGTTGATAACAGACTAAATATCTGATTCCATATTACTGTGATTAAAGATGTATTTGTGTGTTTCTGAACTTCACTTCAAATCAGTGTTTTGTACGCGTGGCGCATGAAGTAAAATTTCGAGTTTAGAAAAGCCCGAAAATTTGTCTCGGGTCGCTGCGCGACCCTCGACAAATTTTCACGGGGCTTTTCTAAACTCGAAATTTTACTTCATGCTTAGCCTGGGATTGGAAACACCCGTTCAAAACTTCAAATTGAACTCTATTATAAAATCGACGAATGCCTGAAAATTACGTAAATAAAAAATTCACTGAATAATCATTAAAACCGGCAAAGTCAGAGAAGTCATGGAATTATATTCAAATTGACCAAAACACTAACAAAAAAGCCATATGATATTATTAAATTTGTCAAAATCAGCAGGCAAATTACAAAACATGTACAAATTTATAAAATTAACTTAAATATTGACAAAAACAACCAAAACAATTTAACAAAATGGGGGTTTCTCACAGAAGAATAACTTTCTTCTTATTAAAAGGCCAGGGCAAAAAATCTTGAATCAGGGAAGTGTTGAAAAAATTCAACATTTCAGATTATGGCTACCATGTCAGTTTTACTTCAAATAATATTAAACAAAATTTTGAAAACTAGATTATTATCTTTAAAAACATTTTCAGCCATTTAATGTTCTTATTAAAGCTTTCAGTTTGAAGTTTCGAACAAGCGTTTCCACTCCCAGACTAAGCATGAAGTAAAATTTCGAGTTTAGAAAAGTCCCGCGTAGAAAATTTGTCGACAAATTTTCACGGGGCTTTTCTAAACTCGAAATTTTACTTCATGCGCCACGCGTATAAATCACTAAAATATTGTGAAATTTATGTATATTCTAACTTCACTTGAAATCTGTGTTGTATACGCGTGGCGCATGAAGTAAAATTTCGAGTTTAGAAAAGCCCAGAAAATTTGTCTCGGGTCGCTGCGCGACCCTCGACAAATTTTTACGGGGCTTTTCTAAACTCGAAATTTTACTTCATGCTTAGTCTGGGAGTGTAAAACACTCTTTTAAAGCTTTAAATTGAACTTTAAAAAAAAGCAAGAAATATCTAAAGATTTCCAAAAAATAGGCTGAATTTGGAATACTTATACTTACTTGTTTTTTTTTCAAGTTCAATTTGAAGCTTTAAAAGAGTGTTTTCCACTACCAGACTAAGCATGAAGTAAAATTTCGAGTTTAGAAAAGCCCCGTAAAAATTTGTCGAGGGTCGCTGCGCGACCCTCGACAAATTTTCTGGGCTTTTCTAAACTCGAAATTTTACTTCATGCGCCACGCGTATAAAACAGTGATTTACCGAGAAATTTAAAAACACAAAAGATATTTTGCATGTTAATCCTCACAAATTATTCGAACTATTTTTGACGATTCAAATCATTTTGTAAGTATTTGAATCCTTTTATAAATATTCGAATACTTTTATAAATATTCGAAGCCTTTTATAAATATTCGAATCCTTTTATAAATCTTCGAATCCTTTTATAAATATTCGAATCCTTTTATAAATATTCGAATCCTTTTATAAATATTAAAATCCTTTTATAAATATTCGAATCCTTTTATTAGGATTCGAATCACCTACATTTGGATTCAAATACGAATCCTCTTAAAAAAAATGTAACGAATCCGGATCACAAATCCAGTTGAACTAAAGTATTCGAATGCTTCTTTTGTGTCTTCTAAAAGGATTCAAATCCTGAATGATTCGAATCCTGCCCAGCTCTGTACCCAATATATTTTCTGTAAATACACATAGCCACTCTACTTTTTTGTTTGTTAGGTTTAATATAACATTGCTTCTAGGTGATTCAGTTGTGTTCTTCAACAATTATATTTTCTAAATACCTGACGCGCACAGTGGTCCCGAATCCGAAATAGCTGGCCATAATATAAGGGCTTAAGGCGCTTTGTCTGAAATTGCAAATATCGGGGTTTTTGAGCATGCTGATTTAGAATCTGATTTTAAACTATCAAAAAACAAAATGGCGGACCATATATGACGGACAAAAAAATAATTATGTTTCTTTTTTCCATAAAAAAACAGTATACCCGTGTTTTCAGCATGCTAATTCAGAATCTGATGTTAAAATAAAAAAAAAATGCGAACCAAATCTGACGGACAAAATAAAACCAGATTTGTTTTATAAAAAAAAAACAGTCAATCCATGTTTTTTTTTCAAATGAATTGTTTTGAATTCGGTCATTCGACTGAAATTGTTTCTATTTTAATTATTTTTTGTTTACTTTACCCTGTATGTGTAGATTATTGTGTTAAAAGAATAAAGAGAAATTCAAATCGGTTAAATTTGAAAGCGACCCGCGGCCGTGTTCGTGTTTGTTGTGTTAGATTTTTATGAAACTTTTTTGAATTTCTGACTATACTCTGTACAATACACAATAACAAATGTATTCTTGCCGAAAAGATTTTTATAATTACTGAGAGGGGGTGGCGAATTTGGCCCACGCACAGTAGGCCAAAGCATGAAAAAACCTGACCAAATTAAAAAGTTTACCGACCGAATTCTATTTCATAAAATTAGATGTAGATGGCATTAGTGTACACTGATTCAGTGTTGCAACATTCCAGTCGCTAATCTCCTTTGAATGACCCGCTGAAGACAAGTGCAACAAAAATAGTGAAAAGTGGTCGTTTTGAAAGCTGCAATTGCGAGTGTGCTTCGCGAATAATTTGCGATCCTGGTCTCAATTCGTGTCTTCCAATAATGGATTACACTCCAAACGGTAACTTTAACAGATATGTACGCGACTATATTGAATATATTTTCACAAATCTCGCGTTCCTTTGAACCTCATTTTCGTAGTGTAAAATATTTACAAATTGTGGCGTACAAAAATGTCTCCGCGTTTCTCCGCTTGGAAAAATAGCTTCCCTGCTTCGTATTTTAATACTGAAGATGAAATTTTAAGAACTAGCTGCTACTACCTCATAGTTTTCTTACAACGACGATTTTACTGAGCAGCGCGTATCGTTGGCAGGAATCGCTTTATTTGTCAACAGACAATACCTTATACCTGGCGGGCGAAAATACACAAAGCGGATTAATATATAGGGTGTACCATTGTCACCTATGCCGCCCTTGTGTGGTGGCCAAAAACTAGACACGCAAAAGAAGCTGGGTAGGCTTTAACGGCTAGCATGTCTAAGTATCACAGGGGCCATGCAAACGACCCCTACCGCGGGAATGGAGGCAATCATAGGTCTCCCACCGCTCCATCT
Organism: Philonthus cognatus; assembly: GCA_932526585.2. Classification (NCBI taxonomy): domain Eukaryota; kingdom Metazoa; phylum Arthropoda; class Insecta; order Coleoptera; family Staphylinidae; genus Philonthus; species Philonthus cognatus. Next base: position 45,319,367 of record OW052247.1, on the reverse strand, counting down.
GGTGGTACAAAAGGAGGGACTCGTGGCGGCCCTCCGACTACACCAGAGGAGGAAAACTCTGCCGGGAGACTGGACAGGACACTTAGAAGTACTGCAGCAAATTGACCCGGTCCTCCTGTCCAAACCAACGGACATCATGACCAGAAGGCTCGAATTCGAAAAACCGTTTAAGGTGTTGATAGAAGACCCCACGCCGGCTTCGGAGAAAGTCAACGAGCTTGGTCGAGGCACATCAGTTTGGTACACGGATGGTGCCAAGAACAATAGAGGTACTGGAATAGGCATCTATGGGCCTAACCAAAACCACAGGAGCTTCATGGCTCTGGGTAAGACATCCACGATTCTTCAAGCGGAAGCAATTGCAATTGATATGTGCGCCAGGGAATGCCTGGGTAGGCACCTAAACGGCGCGCATATATATATATATATATATTTGCTCAGACAGCCAGGCCGCACTAAAGGCCGTTCGGGCCTACAGCCACGGCTCACAGACTGTCTGGAAATGCCGACGATCCCTTTCGCAACTGGCTAAGAACAACTCGTTGACCCTCATGTGGGTCTCAAGGCATGGGGGTATCAAAGGCAACGAAGTGGCAGATGAACTCGCCAAAAGAGGTGCAAATGCCACTCCCATAGGACCAGAGCCGTTTCGCGGACTCCCCATGGCACACCGAAGAGAGGTGGTGCAAAAATGGGAAGAGGACAGAATACGTAAACACTGGAACAACGTCTCAGGCCTACGTCAATCAAAACGACTCATCAAATTAGATTGGCTGTGATCTAATTTGATGAGTCGTTTTGATAAGGTGCTCGAACTCACAAGGAACGAGCTGAGAACATTCACGGGACTCATGACAGGGCACTGTGCCCTTCGGTACCATTTGTGGAAAATGGGAAAAGAGGAAAGTGGAAATTGCAGGTTATGTGATTCGGCAGATGAGACGACCGAGCACATTTTACTGCACTTGTGACGCGATTGCCCACAAGCGTTTTTCACACTTCGGCAGGGACCGATTATCCCACGAAGAAGTGAGTAGCATCACTCCCAAGGAAGTTACCAGGTTCATAGAGGACGTGGGACTGCTTGGGAAGTGACTGGGTAAGGGCAGAACAATAGATCGGATCACAATGGCCCTATATAACCTATAACCAAAGTTTTATGACAGCTCTTAGGCAGGTAGAATACTGGCGTCAAATTCAAATGTCGAGTATTTCAAAACGACTAAATTTTCTCGATTTTGTAATGTTCAATTTGTCTGCACAAATGTAATTAAGTAATGTTTTAGCATCCCAATCATTATTTTGTACGCATTATGATATATTTGAATACGTGACGGAAACTTGCAACCTCAACAGGCAGATGATGGAAAACCATTACCACCTGAAGTTGCGGAATTGTTATTTGCACCGCCTTCAGCCGAAAATATCGAGCGAAATAATGAGAGCGATGACGACGCGGAAGAAAGTGCTTCCGTTAGCGATTTCGATTTTTGAATTACCAGGAAAATATATGTGACACAATGATGATTTTTTCCTTTATATTAAATCCACTGTTTCGAGTGTATTATATTTTTTACACCAAGTTCGTAATCACAGACCTCAAAAACCTATGTGTTGTAAATTTTGTACGATTTCATTGTTTATTCAATTTTGATCCGTTATTTTGAATTTAAATTTTTGACATTTAATTCGTAGTGATCTGGAAAACCTATATGTACACGTTTTGGCAAGTCAGTATAGAAATTTATTAATTCTGTACAAGTTTTTGAATATTTGATCCGCCATAGTGAGTCCGCCATTTTAAATGTTGAAATTTCGACATCAAATTCGCAATCAGCAACCTCGAAAACCTGTATGTTTCAAATTTTGTACGATTTCATTGATTAGATTTGATCCGCCATATTGGATCCGCCATTTTTATTTTTGAAATTTAAACATTTAATCCGTCATAGGAAAACTCAAAAACCTTAATGTTCACGTTTTGGAAAACCAATATGGACATTTACTATCTATGTACAGGTTTCTGAATATTTGATTTGCCATATTGGATCTCTAATATTGAATTTTGAATTGTTGACATCAAATTCGTAATCAGCGACCACATAAACCAATCAGGAACCAATTTGAAGCATATTCTTACACAATTTCATATTTTGACCAGATTTTTTCATGCATTGGCCTACTGTGCTACTCCCCGGGCGGCTGAAACCCACGCTACGCCACTGCTATAATGACAGTTTGACATTAAGTCGGTGCAAGCCGACATTTCGTCCATCGTGTCAATTTGACATAAGTCGGCGTTAGCCGACATTTGGACTATAATGACAGATGACATACAAGTCGGCGCCAGCCGGCATTTGGACTATAATATCAGTTGAAACAAGTCGGCGGCAGCCGACATTTAAACTATAACGACAGTTAACATAAGTCGGCGTCAGCCGACATTCAATCAATCGTGCCAACTTGACGCGAGTTTGAATTGCACTATAATGAGATCGCGATGTCATTTGTTTTTCTTTGTGACAGTTACGATACACATTTTAGCACTTGTGACACATTTTAAAGTAACGAGTGTCTTCCACTCCCAGACTAAGCATGAAGTAAAATTTCGAGTTTAGAAAAGCCCCGCGTAGAAAATTTGTCGAGGGTCGCGCAGCGACCCGAGACAAATTTTCACGGGGCTTTTCTAAACTCGAAATTTTATTTCATGCGCCACGCGTATAAACTACTGATTTACAGTAATGTTAAAAAAAAATATAACGCTTAAATGTGATGGTGGTCAATATTTACCAAGAAATGTCTAAAAAAATTATTTTTTTGTCAATAGTAGTTTTGGAATAATAATAATAAAAGTAGAATAAATTTAGTTAAGCAACTAACCAGATAGGACCCTTAATAAAAAAAGCTGCACTACAAACGAAATGGCACCTAATGGCAGCTAGTTTTTTGCTGTTTATTTTCACAATAGCATTACAAAAAGGGTGGCGTTATGCTTTTGGCCGAACACTGGCAGAACAAATAACTTTTTATTATTTATTTGAAATAAAACAACACAGTTGGGAGGGTTTCACTTTTATTGTTGAACACTGCAACATGTTTCACCACACAGTGGCTTCATCAGGCAGATGAAATAATTATTATTTCATCATTATAATTATTAATCATTATTTCATCTGCCTGATAAAGCCACTGTGTGGTGAAACATGTTGCAGTGTTCAACAATAAAAGTGAAACCCTCCCAACTGTGTTGTTTTATTTCAAATAGTATTATGGAGTTTCATCATGTATCCGCCTCATCAATTAAATAGTTTTATTATTTTATATGCAGATTTTCATTAGCAAAGATTGTTAATTTCCAAATAATAAATTATTTCGACAATTTGTATTGTGAAGTCAATAATTCTATTTACTTTAAGGAAATGAATTGATTTCACAGATTTAAATTCCGTTAACTACACGCTTATAAATCCACGAATATAAAACTCGTAAAAATCCCACAATTGTGCTCGCCAGATGTTCATCGCTCCAGGGTTACTTTTGAAATTGGCACCACGGTTAAGTGTAAGATATAATCGGTAACTGCATAGAAAATTTAATAGACCTAATACAAATCTATCAAAATAGTAAAGTAAAAATCCGCACATAGTAAATTTATTTTTTGAATTTTGGCCAGCTTTTCGGAATTTTGATCTACTGTGCGCGTTCCGAAAATTTAATCTTTTAATTATTTGAAATTATTTTCAATTTTTCTTATGAAACCTACTTTTTTTTGTGTAGACAAATTGTGGAAGCTGTTTACTATTTACACAACTTGGACATAGCTCACAGAGATTTGAAATGCGAAAACGTTTTGATAGCGTGCAACAACGTGATAAAGTTAGGGGATTTCGGTTTCTCGAGATGGTGCATTGATGAAAGCGGCGATCCTGTTTTGTCTGATACATATTGCGGTTCGGCAGCTTATGCGGCTCCAGAAATAATTCAAGTAATGTACAGTTAATTAAAAAAGTGAACTGGGAAACCTGTTTCCATAAGCTAGTTGTTCAAGTAAACTTAATTTAAGAACAAGTAATTATTGTAGTAATCTCTTTTTTTACTGATTAGAAGAAAACATAAAAATTGAATTTGATTTTATTTTAAAAATTGCAAAATCATTAAATTATAATGAAAACACAATTAAAAATCTGATAAATAAACATTTAAATAAATACAAAATTCACTGTGCAACTTGTTTAGAAATGATTGAAATCCCAAAAAGTAAAAAGTTTTTTAGATTAATTTACGATCCAAATTTATGTTTATTAAACGGTGTTTTTAAGAAATTTAACATTACTCCTGCGTATTATTCACAAATTAAAATAAAATCAATTCTAGGGAGTACTTTCAAAAAAGGAAATGATTTGGAAAAATCCGGCATCTACATAATAAATTGTAATAATTGTGATAAAATCTATGTAGGACAAACAAGACGAAATTCGTTAATTAGATATAAAGAACACATACAGGGTGTCTACGCTAAACCGTTCGTTAAAAGTTTATGGGGTTGCCGTTGCACTAAAAATTTGAAAAAAATCCTTGTCATATGGTTGAATCAGTTCTCCTCATGTGAAATATTTTCAACTTTATATCACTTCCGGTTCCACCGGAAGTAGCACCAAGTTTGTTATTTTAAATGGAACACCCTATATATTAGTAATTTTTTGGATTCCTCGTTTAAATTGCAACATATTTTATTCGAACATATGTACACTTATCTCTTATAGTTTTCAAGAAAAAAAAATATTTCTAAAATTCTGACCTCTAAAAGGCATCTTGAAATCTGTCTGTAACTTTTCTGAAAAATAAGATAAAAATATGATTTATATTTCTACTTGTACCTAGAGGATGCCTCTATAAGTAAATTAATTGGAAACTGTCAATTTTCACAATAAGTGTTCTTAAAATGTCAATATCTAAGTGCAATCTTTAATATCTTGTAATTTAATTTTTTTAAATGGAATGATCCAATTTTTATCACATGGTACGATTGGGGGGAAAATTTCCTACAAAAAAGTATTATAAAACTATACTCCTAAAGCAAGTAGTTTTCGAATTATTTCGAAAATTCGTTTTTCGTCACATTTATGCAGGGAATAATGCGCGCATAAGTCGCAATTAAATTTTTGTAGGCGAGTAGTATGCTTTTGTTTTGTCGCGATTGTATTGCGAAATGTCAAATAATAAAAAGAATTAGTACAAAGTTTTACAGAAATCAACAAAATGAATAATTACACAAATCAACAAATTATCAATTTATTCTTTATACATGGCAACTGCCAATTGAACAAAATTTGATTCCAATCTTCTAAATCTTGTTTTATTCATCGGCGGCAAATGTGGATAAGTTTCGTTAAATACTCTACATGTTCGAGTAACAATTCTATCGCAATTGCCATGTATAAAGAATAAATTGATAATTTGTTGATGGGTGTATTTATTTATTTTGTTGATTTCTGTATAACTTTGTACTCATTGTTTTGATTATTTGACATTTCGCAATACAATCGCGACAAAACAAAAGCATACTACTGGCCTACTAAAATTTAATTGCGACTTATGCGCGCATTATTCCCTACATAAATGCGACGAAAAACTAATCTTCGAAATAATTCGAAAACCACTTGCGTTACGAGCATAGTTGTTAAATTTTTTTGTAGGAAATGTTCCCCCCAATCGTACCACGTGATAGAAATGGGTCATTCTATTTAAAAAAATTGAATTACGAGATATTGAAGAGGGCACTTCGATATTGACATTTTAAGAACACTTATTGTCAAAATTGACAGTTTCCAATTACTACACTCATAGAGGCATCCTCTAGCTACAAGTAGAGATATAAATCATATTTTTATCTTACACTTAAGAGAAGTTACAGATAGATTTTAAGATGCCTTTTAGAGGTCAAAATTTTAGAAATATTTTTTTTGCTTGAAACCTATAAGAGATAAGTGTACATATGTTCGAATAAAGTATGTTGCAGCTTAAACGAGGAATCCAAAAAAATACTAATATATAGGGTGTTCCATTTAAAATAACAAATTTGGTGCTACTTCCGGTGGAACCGGAAGTGATATAAAATTGAAAATATTTCACATGAGGAGAACTGATTCAACCGTATGACAAGGATTTTTTTCAAATTTTTAGTGCAACGTCAACCCCATAAACTTTTAACGAACGGTTTAGCGTAGACACCCTGGATACCATATATAAATCATTTAACCCCGATAAATATTCAGTAGCACATCATACCTTAAATACCGGACATACACTTAATATAAATTATGTTAAATTGTTAAAAGAATCAAATTTTTATAAACTAGACATGTTAAAAGCAATTTATATGTTTAAAAATAAAGATAAGCTACTAAATTTCGATTTAAGCCTAAATAATCCCCTCCTTGAATTTTTTGTTTGAGTGACATTGTCAATTAATTAAATAAACAATATTTGTCAATTGTATTACTATTGAGAATGAACACATAGTGTTCGAAATGTACATTTAGTAAATAAAACTAATCAGGGAAGAAAGAGATTACTACAATACTTATTACAAAACACTTCACGTAACTAAAAGAAGAATATTAAAAACAAGTAGTTTAAACTGCATTTATGGTAAGGTTAGTTTAAGCCAGTATCAGTTGTTGAATAGTGACTTAACCCTTTTAGCCCTGGAATTTTTCTGGTGTATGTTTACCAAGTTTTAGTGGAGGTAAGTGCCACCGTCAGGGCAGAAAAGGTTAAACCAAGTTAAACATAAATTCGGTTGAAATGTAATGGATAAATGTATAAGTGCAAACCACTATTGACTAAGAAGTTTTAAAGATTTACAGCCTAATTAATAGAATGGCCTTGAATATCAATATTGTTTAATGCTAGTTAGATTCTACTAGACCCGTACAAACACGAAACTAATGTTTAATATTAATTAAAAAAACGGCTATAGCATGTGCGTTTTTTTTAAATTAATATTAAACATTAGTGTTTGTACGGGTCTAGTAGAAGGGCTAGTTGCACCAAACACGTTAAACTGGTTCAACTTTACACTCCAGTTCAAAGTGACATTAGAACAGTAAGAACTGTCATCTTGAACCAAAGCTAAGCTTGAAATCGATTTCAAGGTTTTTGGTGTAACCGGGACTTATTTACTTTTGAGCTATTAATAAAATAAAGGTGGCAAGATTGCATTTTCAAGTGTTTTAACTTCATTGTACTCAAGTAGCTTAAAGGTTATGTTACACTGTTTTTGTTTGTAAAAATGTATTCTCTCTGCTAAATTATTTGATTGAAATTTACTTCTAAAGAGTGTCTTCATTCCCAGGCTAAGCATGAAGTAAAATTTCGAGTTTAGAAAAGCCTTAAAATTTGGTCTGGTCCCTCCGCGAAGCGGAGCCACCAAACCAAATTTTCAGGCTTTTCTAAACTCGAAATTTTACTTAATGCGCCACGCGTATAAAACACTGATTTCAAATGAAGTTTATAATATACTGATCAGGTATGTAAATTTATGAATTATACCGGGTGTTTGATTAAGAGTGGCCATCGCCTGTATCTCAGAAACTATGCATCGTAGCATATTGCGGTAAAAGTGGCCAAGAGAAATCGCTGGAAATATTTTTTAAGTTTCTAGCTTTGCCGCTAGAGGCCGCCATCTCATTCGTACAAGATAAAACCTAGTTTTTACCAAATAAATACCCAGTTAAGCTACGTCAAAAATATGAACATCTTAGTCTACGCAAAATGTTACTTAATGTCAACTATCTTCTCGCTTATTTTGCTTTCACATAAGACGCAGTTTAATAGTTTAATAAACTCAGGCTCATTTTATTGATAATTGAATGCACTTTATAACGTTGTTGACTCTGATTTACTTTCGGTTTAGTATAAAGCGCCAGAGGGCGCGATTGAAACAATTACCGTAATATTTCGATTTTATTAAAATTTTCAGATTAGAAGGTTCACTTTAGTTACGTTAGTTAATTAAAGTAAAAATTACTGTGAAAACTAGTGAAAACCGCATCCCAATGTCTATTGTAAGCGGAGATATAATAAAAATTTGACAGATTGGGGTTATTCCCCCATGTAAAATTTTTCGCCATCCGTTGTTTTTCAAAAAACCTTAATTTAAAACTTTAAACGAGTGTTTTCCACTCCCAGACCAAGCATGAAGTAAAATTTCGAGTTTAGAAAAGCCCTGTGAAAATTTGTCGAGGGTCGCGCAGCGACCCGAGACAAATTTTCTGGGCTTTTCTAAACTCGAAATTTTACTTCATGCGCCACGCGTATAAAACACTGACTTCAAATGAGCTTCAAATATACATAAATTCACAATATTTTTGTTTTGTACGTGTAGCGCATGAAGTAAAATTTGGAGTTTAGAAAAGCCCAGAAAATTTGTCTCGGGTCGCGCAGCGACCCGAGACAAATTAGTCTTAGTCTGGGAGTGGAAAACACTCGTTTATAGCTTCAAATTGAACTCTTAAAAGAAAACCACGTAAACATTTTCTTTTAGGTAAACATATGCATAAGCAGTAAATTTTTCGACATCCGTTGTTTTTCAAAAGAGCTTAATTTAAAACTTTTAACGAGTATTTTCCACTCCCAGACTAAGCATGAAGTAAAATATGGAGTTTAGAAAAGCCCCGTGAAAATTTGTTTCGGGTCGCGCAGCGACCCGAGACAAATTTTCTGGGCTTTTCTAAACTCCAAATTTTACTTCATGCGCCACGAGTATAAAACGCTGATTTCAAGTGAGGTTTAAATAGACATAAATTTACAATATTTTTGTTTTGTACTCGTGGCGCATAAAGTTCACTTTAGTTACGTTAGTTAATTAAAGTAAAAATTAATGTGAAAACTAGTGAAAACCGCATCCCAATGTCTATTCTAGGCGGAGATATAATAAAAATTTAACAGATTGGGGTTATTCCCCCACGTAAAATTTTTCGCCATCCGTTGTTTTTAAAAAATGCTTAATTTAAAACTTTAAACGAGTGTTTTCCACTCCCAGACTAAGCATGAAGTAAAATTTCGAGTTTAGAAAAGCCCTGTGAAAATTTGTCGAGGGTCGCTGCGCGACCCTCGACAAATTGGGGGGGAGAGAGGAGGAGAAAATCCTCATGGATACCTTCTGTTGTCCTGCCCACGGATGGGAGGGATAACAGTAAGTTATGTCAGACTCTTACTGACTAAAACCCCCTCTTCTACGTCAAGTTCAATAAAGAACTTTTTATACTTTATAGGAAGAAGTAGTAAAAAATGGCTTTGTAGAAAAATTGACTGGTGTGAGTACTATAGCAGTATTCATATATTGGTTTCGGGTGGGTGGGGTAGCATTTTGGGAAGAGAAGGTTTAAAGTTTTACAACTTTAGACCTTTTCTTTTTCTCCCAAAAATTAAAATAACTACTTCGGGATTGTTGGAAGCCATTTGTTTGGATTTGTGTTATTATTGGTTCTGGGATTGGCCAAGGGCTGTGATAGTGGGAGCGAGTTTAACGAGCAAGGTAAGGAGCGCTGCCAGATTGGGATCAAGTAACGCTTCTTGGAGTTGTGGGATTTGCGGGATTTGAGGGATTTTATTGGGGGCCGCCGTTTGTGCTTGCGGCGGCGGTTGGGGTTCGGTTTGTGGCTGAGTTTGCCCCTGAGGTTTGACTACAGAGGAGTAGCTCTTGGTTTGGTTTTTCGGGAATAAGGAGCAACCGCGATAGTTCGCGGTGTGATTTTCGCCGCAATTGCAGCATTTGGGGGGAGGATCGTTATCTCTGTCCTTCCTGGTGCAGTCTGCTGTCAAGTGCTCGCCGGCGCATTTTACGCAGCGCGGGTTGATATTGCATCGGTGGGAGGTGTGCCCGAAGTATTGACACTTGTGGCATTGAATGGAACCCTTGGAGGGTTTTTGTTTCTCCACAGTAATGGTAGAGTGACTTAGGGTTTCTAAATTGTAAATTTGTCTGCCCTCTGGAGTGTTCTCCAGGTGCACTGAGACCATGGGGAATTTTTTGAATTTATTCTCATATATTCATGCGGCGGACTGACAGAACGGGTAGGGAGAGAGCTTTTAACTGCCTCGCTATCCATTCGTCGGAGATCGAAGTGTCAACACCTCGTAGCACAACTTTGAGGTCTTTTTCCTCGCTGAGGGCATACGTGAAAAATTCCACGTTGTGCGGAGGTACCGGACTACGCAACGATAATTGTCAGCAGACTGCACTTGGAATTTCATGCAGCGGACGATGAATTTACATTTGAGGCAGTTTACGCCTAATCGGGTTAAATCTCCGGAAATCTTTTCCCAGAGATTTTTATTTAGGATTGTGATAGGTTGAAATGCTCGAAACCTTCGTTCGAGGCTGCGATCTGATCGATCGATGGTAATTCGGTCTTTTTGACGACCGTGGTGGTGTAACATAGGTAATAATTGGTTTTGGTATTTCAGGGAGTTTTGCCTGGGGTTGCGGCTTGGGAGGTGGTTTTTGGCTAGCCTTCAGGGTGGCGGATGCGCGCACCAGGCTAGCGGGCGGAGGAGGGGTGTTTGCCGGTGAGCGGCGCTGTCTTTTTTGGACAGGGATGAAGTCGTCTTCGTCGGGGACGTCCTCCACGAAGGCTGGAGAGGGGGTGCGTGGTTCGCTAGGGGCAGGCGAAAAGGATGGGCTGGGGGATCGGGTTCCCTCAGGGGCCTGGGGGGACATTACGTCCATGATTTCCTCGCTGTAATCAGCGGGACGTGGGGGGTGGGAGTGGGGATTTGCAATGCGGAGTTGCAATGCGGCGATTTGCTCATCTTTGGAGCGGATTTGTTCGGAGAGGATATTGATTTGCTTGATTAAAGCGGCGAGTGTGCTGAAAGAATCAATTTGTGCACAGAGTTCGGGCGAGGATTGGTCTTGGGGTTGTTTGCCCCTGGAGGAGTAAATGGGGTCGGAGGAATTTTCGGGGTCTGTGAACCGTTTTCCACGCCTGGACTTACCCATGGCGTAGAAGACGGGGTTGGGTAGGCACCGTTTTCAAAATCCCCCGGGCCTGCTTATCGTTAAGCGGAATCGAGATTAGAAATGTTGAGTGCAACACTCTAAAACTTGACTGCCTCCCGACAATCTCCAAGCGTTCCTCGCGGAAATCAAGGCAGATTCTCGGTTAGCGTGCTATAATAAGCGTGCTAATTTCTTAAAACTTAAACAAGTCCCCCTGCAAAGGTCGTAAGAAATTTTCTCGTTTGCGCCTTCCGGTGTCAGGGCAGTATAAAATACGCGCTAACCACGGAGACGTTCTCCACACTGAAAGGGAAAAGATTACAGGATGTTGGATGTTCTGAAAAGAAAACTACTATTCTAAAAGAACAGCAATTTTCCCCAGAGCACCTTTATCTGTAAAATAGCTAAAAAGCTTAAAAATAATTAATAACAAAGAAAGCAGTTCGAAAGCGACGGAGAGAGCTTCAGAGAGGAGAGACGAACAACCTGACTGTTCGCCGTCTGAAGTCTGAATTTTGTTAACCCAGCAACCTACTAGATTTTATATTATTTTTATAGAGGGCGTGGTGTAAAATACATCCAATCTGTCACATTTTCACTATATCTCCGGCTATTAAGATATCGGGATGCGGTTTTCACTAGTTTGCACAGTATTTTTTATTTCATGTAGCTGACATAACCAATGTATACCTTCCAATTTAAAAATTTAACAAAAAATGAAACAAATATGGTGATTGTCTCAATCTCGCCCCTACCGCTTAACATCAAAACTAAAGTAAATCAAACTAATTAACGTTTTAAAGTGCATTTAATTATCAAATAAATGTGTCTAAGTTTATTAAATTCGGTTAAACCTAACTAAAGTTACAGGCATTTAAATAAGTAAACGTTTCCATTCTCCCCTGCGTCTTATATGAAAGAAAGGAGAAGATAGTTGAAATTGAATAAAACTGCTCGTACATTAAGATTTTCATATTTTCAACATAGCCTAATTTGGCATTTATTTGATAAAAACGTGTTATTATCTTTTATGGTTCTGGTTCTGGTGCAAAGGGGAGTGTGCAGTTCTGCACTGCACTTAGGCCTCATTAGGCCCATTGTGCCACCTCCCGTAGATCACCCATCCTCAGTTTAGCCAGCCCACCTTGTTTAGGTATTCTAGCATAGCTGAGGTGGGTAGATCTCTTATCTAGGCCATATCACCCAATATGGATTCCCTGATTGACGATAGTGCCGGGCATTCACATCTTCTCTTTATGGTATTGATTGCGCCCTCTAGCGGCGAAACTAGAAACTGACCAAATATTTCCAGCATTTTCTCTTGGCCTATTTCACTGTACAAATTTTTACCGCAACATTCTACGATGCATAGTTTCTGAGATACAGCCGGTGGCCACGCTTAATGAAACACCCGGTACATTCTAAATAACCATATATTGTTGTGACAATTAAGCTTATCTACAAGACTTAAACTAGGGGTACCACGCTATTTAATTATAAGTTGTAAACTAACAATAGTAATCTAATAACGTTTTATTAATCCGAAAGTGTTAATATCATCAAGTAATTAAGAGGTTATGTTACACTGTTTTCTTTTGTTAAAATGTATTCTCTCTGCTAAATTATTTAATTGAAATTACCTTCTAAAGAGTGTCTCCACTCCTAGGCTAAGCATGAAGTAAAATTTCGAGTTTAGAAAAGCCTTAAAATTTGGCGGAGCGACCAATCCAAATTTTCAGGCTTTTCTAAACTCGAAATTTTACTTCATGCGCCACGCGTATAAAACACTGATTTCAAATGAAGTTCAAAATATACTGATCAGGTATATACATTTATGAATTATACATTCTAAATAACCCTATTTTGTTGTGACAATTGAGCTTATGTACTAGACTTAAACTAGGGGTACTACGCCATTAAATTATCAGTTGTAAACTAACAATAGTAATCTAATAACGTTTTATTAATCCGAAAATGTTAATATCATCCTTAGTACCGCGTTAAAGCTGTATGCTATCGTCAATTAATAAGGCTTTTTTAAGGGTCAATTGCTGAATAGTGGCGTAACCCAAGTTTAGCTTAAGCTCAATATAAATTATATTTACCGTAATGCCAATGAAACCAAATTTTACGTAAGCCATTATTGATCAATTGGACCTGGGGGGCTATTCACAGCACCCATGCAATTTGTCATTGGCGAGAAGTTGCACTGAAATGACTTCATTTTGGGAATAATTTATCCAACCGTTTGGAGTAAAATGACGTTATTTTGGGAAGAATTAATCCAACCGTTTGGAGTAAAATGACCTCATTTCAGTGCAACTTCTCACCGATGACAAATTGCATCGGTACTGTGAATACGGGCCCTGAGCATTATTATATCCTCATTATTTCAATATAAACCTGTATAATTTTAAAAGGGAATCCCTTACGAACCAAAAATGTACGACATCTGGGCACTCGGCTGCATCCTCTACATCATGATCTCGGCAACGATGCCCTTCGACGACTCCAACGTGAAAAAGATGCTCAAAAACCAACTCAACAGATCCCTCTGTGTCTCGGCCTATCACTCTTGGAAGAAACATTGCCTCCATCTTCGCAACCTATTAGCGTAATTTTGTTCATTTTCTGTGTAACCTTTCAAAACGTTTCTCAATTGCGGCAATTGTTTTTTCAGGTACATCTTAGAACCCGATGTCCAACGCAGAGCAACGATTCGCCAAATTTCGAATTGCATCTGGCTTCAAGATTCCCGAAAAAGCCGAAGTGCTGCTCACGAAATGTCAAAAAGTAGTTTGTTTTAGTTATTTTTAGGAGTGTGTAATTTGTAAAAAATGTATATAAGTATTAAAAAATAGAAACAATGTATGTTTAGACTTAATGTTTGTGGGATCAAATTTATGTGGCCTAATTTTAAATCAATTTTAGCGAATTTCATATATGGTAACTAGGGGTCTTGGTTGTTTTTGATATAATGCATAATAGTAGAATATTTATACTAGTCTAGAGTCTAAAACATATAGCAATAGATTAAATTGGGGGCCCGCCGTCCCCGAGCGGTTGAGCCGCTGGTTTCGCCAATCGTTCACGGCGGTGATCTGGTTTCGAATCCCGGCGGGGGCGAGTAATTTTTCTAACGAAAAATACTCGTCTCCGGTTCCATGGATGTGTGTGAATGTGTTGTGACGTCCAAATATAGATATAGTAAAAATAACTGAATAAGTTGGTTAATAAATTAAATAGTTAAAAAATTGAATGATGTTGGCTAATAGTCGCGAAACTAAGGCCAGGCAAAAGCCAAAAAAAAAGATTAAATTGGTTATTTTAAAATCTACGACATTTTGTTCTTACTTATATGTGTCTTATAATGTTGCGGAGTAACAATATTAATATTGTTTTTTTTTTTATTGTGCCAAGCAGATTTTGAATTTATTTTTCTTAAGTTCTTTGTTAATTTGGGTGTCCGTACTGTTTGTCATGACATTGGGCCCGTTCACCAGAAACAACAGTTGGGAGTTTACTGCCAACTGTTGGGGAATTCTCTGATGACCAGATTGTTAATCGTGAAGGTGTTTGGGATTTTTGCAATCATAGGAAATAGACCGACCGACATACATCACAAACAAATCCAAAACATGTTGAATGCTGAACATTTTGATAAAAGGGCCGGGCCGATTGGGGTTCATTTTTCCCCTAAAATTTTTCCCCCGGCAAATTTTCCCCTTATATTTTTCCCCCGAATTAATATTCCCCCAAATTAATATTCCCTTAATCTAATTTTCCCTCAAATGAATAATAACGCAACAATCAAATTAATTAAGTTATATTACAAAATTTATACAGTTATATTACAACCAATATTTTGTAAATAATCTAAAAGTTTGTCTTCCTCCCTGTAATCATCATATTTCGCGACTATGTTTTTGATTCGACGTTCAATCCTTCTCTGGTCATGCGATTTGGCTCTTCTAATGGGCTGTCCTAGCAAGAGTTGTCGCATCATGGTCATGACAAGTGTTTGTACTCCATGATTAAGCATGATGTAAAATTTCGAGTTTAAAAATATCTGAAAATTTGGGTTTGTCGGTGCAAGCGAAGCGAAGCCCGGCTAATCCAAATTTTTAGGCTTTTCTAAACTCGAAATTTTACATCATGCACTAGACGTAGAAAACACTGATGTTAATAAAAATAAAAACAAAATAGTTCTACTTAGCTCAAACATATTCTACGCAACTGATATTTAAGCTATAACTTTTCAACTTCAAATTGAGACTAATTAACATCAAATTCTGATAAAACAATTTCCCATTGGAACTTAAAACATTGCTGTCAATTAAAACACAATCGAATTGGGAATACGCAATTTAACATTTTTAGTTTCTTGTTATTTAGTCTGGGGAGTTTTAGGTGAAACACCCTTTATATTCCTTAAATATTTAAAAAAAAATCCTTTGAGTTTGGCTTATATAACATTTGCTACAATCATTGCACGCAATTGAATACATTTCTGAGTCTAAGTTTCATCTTCTTATGAAAATAATAGCCGAGGGAAAATTTGAGGGGAAAATTAATAGCGCGGGGAAAAATAACCTAGGGGAAAAATGACCCCCAACGAAACGGGCCCATTGATATATGAATGCCATGTTTCAATGTTTCAATTGATTAATTATTTCACAGAAAAGTGGTAATAAAATGCCGAAATTAATCTTTCGCCATTTTAATTAAACTTAGTGATCAAAATAAATGTTGGGTTATGTTTTCTACATGGTTGCCATGTGCTTATGGCAGCCATGTGCAAAACGGATTAAAGTATTCGGGGTCAGGGTTATACATGTCGGAACAGATAATATTGTATAATATGGGAGATAGGGGGTGATCCTTGTGGAACCCCTTGCTCAGGGGAGAATGTTGTGGAGAAATGATTATCAACTTTTACTTTTAAGGTTCTATAGGATAGAAAATTGTTGAGAAGTAGGATGAGATGTGTAGGAATATTTAGGAGATGGCACTTAAACAGCAAACCTCGGTGCCATACAGAGTCGAACGCTTTTTGTATGTCTAGAAAGATAGCTGCAGATGCTTGACCTTCGAGGTGTGCCGTTTGCAAGTTGGATGCGACAATAGTAAGCGGGAGGGTAGTGGACTTTTTGAAAGGAATCCAAACTGGTAATTAAGTGAGAGGTGAAGGAGATAGAAATTTCGATTTTAGAAAAGCCTGAAAAAAAACAAATTTTCAGGCTTTTCTAAACTCGAAATTTTACTTCATGCGCCACGCGTACTCAACACTGGTTTAAAATTAAATTTAAAAATATACACGCTTTTAATTAAAATAAGACTGAATCAGATATTTAGTCTGTTATCAACGATTTTCAGTGTTCATCGGTGATTTTATCAACATTTTAAACTTATTTTACATAATATTTTTCAAAATTTACCGGAATTTGAACTATTTTTCATAAAGAAATTTTAGATCATTTTTTTAAGAAAAGTATATTTTAATTTTGGGTAGATCTTTTTTTTGTATTGATTATTTTGGTAATTTGTAAGAGTATTGACAGTAAATATATTTATAGAAATACAAGGGAATTTTGACTGCAAATAAACTGCAGCTAATTTTTGTGAAAATTTGTTTCTTGTGCTTAATAATTTATAATTTATATTTTGAACTATTTTTCTTAAACAAACATTAGATCATTTTTTTAAGAAAAGTATATTTTAATTTTGGGTAGATCTTTTTTTTGTATTGATTATTTTCGTAATTTGTAAGAGTATTGACAGTAAATATATTTATAGAAATACAAGGGAATGTCGACTGCAAATAAACTGCAGCTTATTTTTGTGAAAATTTGTTTCTTGTGCTTAATAATTTAATAGAAATTTACTTCGAACGAGTGTTTTCCACTTCCAGGCCAAGCATGAAGTAAAAGTTCGAGTTTAGAAAAGCCTGAAAATTTGGTTTGGTCGCTCCGCGAAGCGGAGCGACCAAACCAAATTTTCAGGCTTTTCTAAACTCGAACTTTTACTTCATGCGCCACGCGTACTCAACACTGATTTAAAATTAAATTCAAAAACACACACGCTTTTAGTTAAGATAACAAGGAATGAGATATTTAGTCTATCAACGATTTTCAGTGTTTATAGGTGATGATTTTTTCAACATTTTTAGTTTATTATTAATAATTGAGTCGCCTATTTCCAAAAACCCCTAACTCCATTGTTTTTCAATGGATTTAGAGGTTTTTGGAAATAGGCGACTTAATTAATTATTATTAATAATGTACCAGTAATGTAAACATTACTGGTACATTTTGGAGATATTTTTTACGATTAATTAATTAAGTTAAGTTATATTTCCATTTCTGTAATTGATACCTGTATCTATTGAGAAATGAATAAAATAATTTAAAACTAATCAAAATCCGGAAGCAATTTCAATTTCAAAAACAATTTTAAGCGCAATGCGCGTGCGCACTAAATTACGGCCTTGTCCCTAGTCTTCTCTCAGTGCGAGAAAGAGGCGATTATGCGCGGATCCGAGCAAGTTCGACGGTCTTCGTGAGTGAGAGAAGTGTGAAGTGATGTTTGCGCGGGATTCCATGATTTAGGTAAGCAATTTTGCAATTAATTCTTTATCGAAACAATAATTCATTTGTTTACATAACTGCTTGATCACTCTGGATCAGTGACATAACACACGTGCGCACGTCATATGTTTGAATGAAATAAATTCACGTTCAAGGCAACACGAAAGTCTAGATCAATTCATGTGTGCTGAGTGAACTTGGCAGACGGTTCAAGTGTGAAAGTTGAGTTGCCTAGTTTAAAAGATGGTTTTGTAAAGGATTGTTCTTATTTCTCGTGTTAATCAAATGTAATTTCCTTATACGTTATGTGTTATCTCACGGAATTCTATTTTTATCATATTTCATTGAGCTTATCTACATATAGCAATTACAAATGTTTAATTAAAGTAATTAATTACATATGAATTAAATGAGGGTATGTGAATTAAATCGAGCTTAACATGCATGTAATATTTTTATACTCAAACTTTCCCACTCAGCAAATTAATTTAAGTAATGTTTCATTAACATTAAAACAACGTTTAATGTTGCTACAATGTTAATATAATGTTATTTGTTTGTTTTTTGCTCAGTGGGTTATTTCAATCAAAATCACAGGAAGTTTAAAATGAAATGAAAGTTTTCTTCTGCAATCTACAGAAAACTTTCCCAAATTGTGAGAATGTACTCGACGATTTTTTAAACTTCCTATCCAATCAATGTGTTTATAGGTTTTAACCTCTTGAGTTAAAACCTATAAAACGAATTAAAGTTTCATGAAAATTCAGAGACATCTGCTTAGTTATTGGTTTATTTAGTATTTACTTTACAAGAGTGTTATTAAAATTGTAATATCCGAAAGGTGACAAGATGATTTAAGTTTCTTACCAAATTTCATAAAAATCAATTTTTTGAACTCGCCGCCTCGAAAGTGAGGTTTGGAACACCGTTTTGACAACTCGAAAGTCGCATTTCCGGTATTTCACTTTCACGAGTACAGCAAAGTTAAAATCACGTACGAAAAATTTGACAGCTGAACTGTTATTTCAGTTGAATTATCATTTGATTATGGAACGCAGAAGTTGTGGATTTTGAAAAATGACAAAACATAATGTATTTGAAGAAGTTTCCAAAAAGGGTTGTTGGTTAGAAGATTAGGTAAAGTATACTACGTGCTAAATGAGTTTGTCGTAAGTGAGCTACAGGTGTAAGCTACGATACAGAGAAAACTGTAATGGATAGGAAGAATATTTGCCCTAAGGTGTCTACGTAGGAAAGTGTGCCTGAGAACCTGAGAAGAGAGAACATGATTAGAGGTATGATAGATGGGTAATTCTTAGAATTGAATTTCGCACCAATTGGGCGTATTTTTAAGCAAATCTATTTTTCAAGATAATATATAAAATTACGAAAGAACTATTCGTGAAAATGCAAACAATGTCTTAATTAATAAGACAACTTAAGACGATAAATATCCATTGAAACAACTACTTCCCGTGCAAATACACCTCCGGATATTGAATTATACAATGAAATATTTAAAATCTTATTTAATTTGATTTGTTACAACGCTCTATTAAAGTATATGTAACGTTTAGGTAAAATTCTCTTCAAACTAACTAACAATACAAATTTAAAATGAAAGGAGAGATAGCAACAAATAAGAAGTGAAAGTACTTGGATTAAAACTAATGTCTTAGGCCATCTATAGACGCGTTTCGAGATATATCTCTCTTCAGTATAGCTTTGCTTATGACGGTATAAACGTCATAAGCAAAGCTATACTGAAGAGAGATAAATCTCGAAACGCGTCTATAGATGGCCTAAGACATTAGTTTTAATCCAAGTCCTTTCACTTCTAATTTGTTGCTATCTCTCCTTTCATTTTAAATTTGTATTGTTAGTTGGTTTGAAGAGAATTTTACCTAAACGTTACATATACTTTAATAGAGCGTTGTAACAAATCAAATTAAATAAGATTTTAAATAGTTCATTGTATAATTCAATATCCGGAGGTATATTTGCACGGGAAGTAGTTGTTTCAATGGATATTTATCGTCTTAAGTTGTCTTATTAATTAAGACATTGTTTGCATTTTCACGAATAGTTCTTTTGTAATTTTATATATTATGTTTAAAGTGTGCAAACTATAAGAAGCGTAAGTTTATTTTCTCAAATTCAAATAGTTTTGAGTTTGAATTTATCTATTTTTCAAGTTTAAAAATGAGCATTGGGAAAAGTCTCGTTGTGTCGGCCGTGTCTCAGAACGTAGGAATTGACCCATCAAAAGGCCCATTCAGCCTCTAGTGAGCAACCCCAGTGTACTAAGTTTCGTTATTGAGGGTTAGAATTTAAGCATTGGATTTTTCAAACGCTCACCAAAAATCGAATTCTGCCCGGATATTGATGGGATTTTTTGCATGAGCCGCGGGGAACACAAGGCAAGCATTCGAAAGTTTGAAATTTCCTGACGTTTGTCAGATTCAGACAGCCATAATGAAAATTGTATTTCGTCGTTATTTTGTTGAAACCTCCTGTGTGAGTAAAACAAAAATGTTCAGGAAACACAAAAACTAGTTAAGTTGTTATTTTCAAATTTTTTTTTTTTTTTGATGAATCATTGTATAAGAATTAGAAGATAACTTTACTACATAGGAGGTTTAATAAACTCATCGGGCCGATAACGAAGAGTCCCTTGATAATAAAACCCTATTTATGTAAAGTTAATTAAAGGAAAGGCACTTGGTATTGTTTCACAATTAAATCTTTATTCCGACTAGTTTCGGTTTGTTAGACCATTTTCAAAGGAATGTGCCTTTCCTTTAATTAACTTTACATAGTGTAATATGTTTCACCAAGTGCCAGATGAGAAATTAATTCAAGAAATTAAAACCCTATTTTATAAAAAAAATCACATAGGGGCAACACACAAAGTTACAGATATGTGATGTAACGTCCAAATCTAATCGCTCATGCTTTTCTAAACTCTAAATTTTACTTCATGCTTAGTCTGGGAGTGGACAGCACTCGTTAAAAGCTACAAACGCTACAACCACAGACAATTGTTAAAAATTTATGAAATTTCGAATAGATTGCGATATTTGGGAGAATTTGCTAGAGCCAGGTTGTAACAAAAGGGAGATACGACGTCCCTTGTGACCCCAGAAAGAGTAGAACAAGGTGAGTTCTCCTATAAGCTTTTTATTCTCGGAATTCATTGAATTTTTTAGAGTTAGGTTGTAAAACAAGGGAGATCCGACGTCCCTGATGACTCCAGAAAAAGTAGAACAGGCTGAGTTTCTCTTTATGCTTTTTATTCTCGGAGTTTGTTGATTTTTTTTAGAGTTAGGTTGTGTATTAAGGGAGATACGACGGCCCTGATAACAACAGAAAGAGTAAAATAGGGTGAGTTCTCTTCTATGCTTTTCATTCTGGAAATTTGTTGATTTTTTTAGAGTTAGGTTGTAAAATAAGGGAGATACAACGTCCCTGGTGGCCCCAGAAAGAGTAGAACAGGGTGAGTTCCCCTAAATGATTTTCATTCTCGGAATATATCGACTGGAGTTAGCCGATCAAATAATTCTCTGTTTTTTTTTTCTCGAATTCGATTTTGAGTACAGATTATCTGAACTAATTATTCTTTATGCTTAGTCTTGGCGTAAAAAACAATTGTTGGAAGAATCAAACTGAACATTTTGTTTCGAGATTCTTCTTTTGTAGATGTGACGTTTTGTTTGGAATGAATTGAAGTTTATTGTATTGCTCGAAAAATTACAGAAGTCGAAAAATGATAATTGTAATTGTTTGTTGGTATGATGTTTACACATTTTGTTGATTCGGTAGTTTTTTTACGGTTTTTGTTGATTTTAGTGACGGTTAACTAATATCTTGAAAATTTACTTTACTTTCAGCAAACTAAACGAGTGTCTTCCACTCCCAGACTAAGCATGAAGTAAAATTTCGAGTTGAGAAAAGCCCTAAGAATTTGGATTTGGACGCGCAGCGTCCAAATCCAAATTCGGGCTTTTCTCAACTCGAAATTTTACTTCATGCGCCTCGAGTACAAAACACTGATTTCAAATAAAGATATTGTTGGAATTTCACATTGAGGAAAATCATGAATGCCAACTGTTACAATAATTTAAATATTGTGCGATATTTTATGAAACCATAATTAATTCCTTTTTATGTCCAATGAAAACATTTATTTTGCGATATTTCCAATCTGAAATACAATTTTTTATCACACCATAAATAATTCTTTTTTGTGTTGACTGGTAACACCTTAAAATAAACAAATATTTAAAATCAACAAAAATAAATTATAAAATATTAGAAAAATCACAATACTTTGTGATATTTTAAATTCACTTTAATTTTATTTCACAATTATTTGCTCTGTTTATTTTTTACATTAGCTCTTTTCGTAAATTCGTTCAGTTTGAAACTTAAAACGAGTGTTTTCCACTCCCAGACTGAGCATGAAGGAAAATTTCGTGTTGAGAAAAGCCCGAAGAATTTGGATTTGGACGCGCAACGTCCAAATTCAAATTCGGGCTTTTCTCAACTCGAAATTTTACTTCATGCTCAGGCTTTTCTCAACTCGAAAAAGAAAATCATGAATGCCAACTGTTACAATAATTTAAATATTATGCGATATTTTATGAAACCATAATTAATTCCTTTTTATGTTCAATGAAAACATTTATTTTGCGATATTTCCAATCTGAAATACATTTTTTTTTTAATCAAAACATTAATAATTCTTCTTTGTGTTGACTAGTAACACCTTAAAATAAACAAATATTTAAAATCAACAAAAATAAATTATAAAACATTACAAAAATCACAATACTTTGTGATATTTCAAATTCACTTTAATTTTATTTCGCATTTATTTGCTCCGTTTATTTTTTACATTAGCTGTTTTCGTAAATTCGTTCAGTTTGAAACTTCAAACGAGTGTTTTCCACTTCCAGACTGAGCATGAAGTAAAATTTCGAGTTGAGAAAAGCCCTAAGAATTTGAATTTGAATCAACTCGAAATTTTACTTCATGCGCCACGCGCACAAAACACTGATTGAAAGTGAAGTTTTCGTTTTTACGATTTATGGTATAATTTTCAATTCGGATTGGATCTTTCGCACTTTTAGAATATTCAAGTTTTGTTTTGAACTCGGGTGAGAAATCAACTGAATTTATTGTTTTAATAAGCAGACATTGCTGCGAAATTAACATTTTTATTTCAGAGTTGGAAAAAAGTCCATCGATTTTTATCAAGTTTTACGATTTTCTTGATTTGAGATGTGATTTATTCTTTCGTTTTTCGAAATCTCAAAAAAAATCCATTTTCAGATCGATTTTGATGCGTTTTCGTGTGCATTTACAGTTTGCAGTCGTAATTTTGACGCACCTTGCACCCTTGATACCCGTTTGCATTGATGATAATTTTAGATTAAGCTACATAAACACAACAGTAATAAATCAAATTCTTAATTTTGATAACTGTTGTCTTATGTACCTTAATCTAAAATTATTTATACAAGTGAGCTTGCACATTTTCCATGACAGCATTATTGTGATGGTTTTGCTCGTTTCAAAAAGTCTTGTACAATCCTCGTGCGTGAACAATTTTCCCGAGTTCACGCATTTAAAGGCACTCGCTCCTTCGTCGCTCGTGCTTTAAAAATGCGGTCACTCGGTAAAATGGTTTTCCCGCACCTGTTTTGTAAATAACTATTTTTGTTCCTGTTATTTATTTTGCGCTAAATATGTACCATTTTAACCTTTTGTTTGGGGGAGCCTCTGTGGCCGAGTGGGTAGAGACCCTGCCCACAGACCAAGAGGTCGCGGGTTCGAATCCCGTCCGGTGGAATGATTTATGAACAATAAATTATTCCATCCGGGTCCATGGATGTAGTATGAATGTATTGTGGCGTCCAAACGAATTAAATCAGTGTGAGAATCAGTTAATTAATTAAATGAAAATAATACAATGGCAGATGGCTGTATGGCATAAGCCGAGGCCAATGATACAATTAAAAAAGAAAAAAAACCTTTTGTTTTTATAAGAGTGCCTTGGAAACAGTTGAACGACTTTAAAAGCACTTAATTTTTTGCAAAGTGATTTAGTTGTCACATTTTACCTCAATTTGAGGTTATTGATTTAAGTAATATTAACGTAAAATCAGAAAATTCTTCTTGGTTAATGGCCTCTTTGATATAAGTTATTATTACGATGTTATCACATGTGTCTCTTAAGCCTCGTTACACACAACGCAATTGCAAAACGGTTGCGGTTCGTGTGTCTAGCTCTATTGATTTATAGTATTTTTAATCCTAAATAAAAGTGATTTGTTTTTTCAGTAACTTCTCTACATTAGCATGGAGTTTTATGTTGGAGGTCTAGCCGCGGTCTGCGCCGGTTTCTTCACCAACCCTTTGGAGGTAATGAAAGTCCGGATGCAGCTCCAAGGAGAACTCCACGCCAGAGGCAAACACGCTGTCCACTACAAAAACGTCTTCCACGCCGGCTACGTGATAGCCAAACACGACGGGATCCTAGCCCTACAAGCCGGTCTTGTTCCCGCCCTCTGGTTCCAACTGTTCCTCAACGGTTTTCGCTTAGGTTCCTACCAAACTTTGGCTAACCACGGGTTCATGCGGGACGAGAATGGAAAGACAATATTTTACAGGACTGTTTTGGCTAGTGGAGCGTGCGGTGCTGGAGGTGCTGTGCTTGGAAGTCCGTTGTATTTGATAAAAACACATTTGCAAGCTAAAGCTGCTAAGGAGATTGCCTTCGGACACCAGCATGAGTATGGTGGGATGGTCAAAGGGTTTATAAATAATTATAACTCAAATGGGGTAAGAAAGTTAAGATGTTTACCAGGTCTGTAAATATGAAAACGGAATTTGCTTATAAATGGCTCTAGTTATCAATATAATAATAATAATAATAATAATAATAATAATAATTCTTTATTAACGGACAAGCCATTTACAATGTAGAGCCAAAAACATATAACTAAAATGTAAGACACAAAACATGAATCACAAATATGCACAAAGACACATATGTTAATCTGCGTAAACCACAATAGGGTTATAACATTTAGTGCACACCATCCGCGAGAATCCTCCTAATTAAACCTAAAGATGAGTTAAAAAAGTCAATACCGCTACAAATGCCATTAGCCGTGCGCGTTAATCGAGTCATGGGGCAATTTAAACTGCAAGTCGTCCTGCAAAATTCGTTATGAAGTAGCATGCGGCTACGTGCATGTCTAGGTGGTACATGATAATTAATCATACTAACAATATGACTTGAATATGACTATTTTGCAGTTTATGATTTTATAAAGAAAACACATATCTAATTCCATGCCACGATGTTGCAAAGTTGTGAGTCCTAAGTATGCTATTGTTTCCTCGGTTGTTAGGTGTATATTTTTCTGGGTCAATTTATATGACATAAACTTAATGAACTTAGTTTGCACTTTTTCCATCCTGTTGACATATGTAACGTATAAGGGCGACCAAATCGTTCTACAATAATCAAAATGAGACCGAACAAGGGAGTTGTACAGGATGTTAAAAGTGCGTACATCGACCAGATCTTTGGTAACACGTTTAATAAATCCTAGCGCCTTATTTGCTTTATTGACTACGAAGTCAAGGTGCGACTTAAATGACAGCTTTGAATCAAGCATGATCCCAAGATCCTTTACTAAATAAACTTGACTCAATGTTAAGTTATTTAACCTGTAGTTATATGTTATTCCGTTCCTCTTACGCGAAAAACATATAAAACTACATTTATTGATATTCAGCTGCATATCATTCAGTGCACACCATTTATTGACCGAGTCAATATCTTCTTGAATTTTGATACAGTCTGCTGTGTTATTTACGGTATAATACAATTTTAAATCATCGGCAAAAAGCAAATGAGGACACCTTAGCGATTCGGACAGGTCGTTTATAAAAATAATAAATAGTAGTGGTCCTAAGTTGGACCCTTGTGGAACACCAGACGTTGTCGCGTTATTGGTCCCTTATTATTGTATTTACATTTGTCAACGACTTTTAACTCATAAGAATACAAGTTTAATACATCTACATACAGAGAGTTTTATGTAACACCGAACATTTTCAATGTTTATTTTCGTATGTTCGATTTGTCAAACCAAAGCATTCAATACGATTTGACACCTGTAATTTTTAGGTTATGTGTAAACTGGGTTGCCTATACGACAAATGTAAATTATAGCCAATTGCAATCAACGCCTCAACTTATTTCAGTACAAATTGTACATACAGGGAGTTTTTCTTTCAAGTCCTAATTATAGCGTGTGTGCCGTAAATATTTAGATAATCCTTGTTTTTTTTTTAAGAGTTCAATTTGAAACTTGAAACGAGTGTTTTCCATTCCCAGACTAAGCATGAAGTAAAATTTCGAGTTTAGAAAAGCCTGAAAATTTGGTTTGGTCGCGTAGCGCGAAGCGCGGAGCGACCAAACCAAATTTTAAGGCGTTTCTAAACTCGAAATTTTACTTCATGCGCCACCGGTACAAAACACTGACATATTACGAAGTTTAAAACACACCGCAGACTTCACATTGAATTAGTGTTTTGTAGCGGTGGCGCATGAAGTAAAATTTCGAGTTTAGAAAAGCCTAATTTGGCTCGGTCGCTTCGCTTCGCTAGGCGCCCGAGCCAAATTTTCAGGCTTTTCTAAACTCGAAATTTTACTTCATGCTTAACCTGGGAGTGGAAAGCACTCGTTTAAAGCTTCAAATTAATTTCTTTTAATAAAGTCGCGTTATTGGTCCCTTAAATATATTTATAAATAATTATAACTCAAATGGGGTAAGAAAGTTAAGCTGTTTACCAGGTTTGTAAATATGAAAACGGAATTTGCTTATAAATGGCTCTAGTTATCAAAATAGTGTCGCGTTATTGGTCCCTTATTATTGTATTTACATTTGTCAACGACTTTTAACTCTACTTTACATCTACATACAGAGAGTTTTATGTAACACCGAACATTTTCAATGTTTATTTTCGTATGTTCGATTTGTCAACCCAAAGCTTTCAATACGATTTGACACCTGTAATTTTTAGGTTATGTGTAGCCTATACGACAATTATAAATTATAGCCAATTGCAATCAACGCCTCAACTTATTTCAGTACAAATTGTACATACAGGGAGTTTTTCTTTCAAGTCCTAATTATAGCGTGTGTGCCGTAAATCTTTAGATAATCCTTGTTTTTTTTTTTAAGAGTTCAATTTGAAATTTGAAACGAGTGTTTTCCTATCCCAGACTAAGCATGAAGTAAAATTTCGAGTTTAGAAAAGCCTGAAAATTTGGTTTGGTCGCGTAGCGCGAAGCGCGGAGCGACCAAACCAAATTTTCAGGCTTTTCTAAACTCGAAATTTTACTTCATGCGCCACCGGTACAAAACACTGACATATTACGAAGTTTAAAACACACCGCAAACTTCACATTGAATTAGTGTTTTGTAGCGGTGGCGCATGAAGTAAAATTTCGAGTTTAGAAAAGCCTAATTTGGCTCGGTCGCTTCGCTTCGCTACGCGCCCGAGCCAAATTTTCAGGCTTTTCTAAACTCGAAATTTTACTTCATGCTTAACCTGGGAGTGGAAAACACTCGTTTATAGCTTCAAATTAATTTCTTTTAATAAAACAAGTGTCGGAAAAAGGAAAACGTATGCATAGGTATACTTAAAAGTAAAATTCTCTGTATGAAAATTAACATTGGAAATGTTCGGTGTTACATAACACTCTCTGTATGTTTTCATGGCGCTGAAGATGACTGTTTTTGGGCCTAAAAAGTATGATTCGCCGACATAATTGATTTTCTGTTACCATTCGAAGAAAACTGCTGCAGAGTCGTATCAAATGGAGATAGCACACGGCAAAGAGTGGGCATGGAAGCGGCTGTGCGACGAACTCGATGCCGACCCATGGGGACTGCCGTACAAGATCGTGGCCAAAAAAGTACGAAAGGCGGCCGCAGGCCCGGATGACTACGTAGAAGGAGGCACAAAGGCGGCGGTGGAGGCTCTTTTCCCAGAAGCCCACACTAATACACAGATCGAAGAGGAACACGGCCACGACGAACGGGACACCGAATGGCCAGACATAACGGAGGAGGAACTGACGTCGGCAGTCAATCGTATGCCCAATAAAAAGGCCCCAGGGCCAGATGGCCTACCAAATGAAGCGGTGAAAGCCGCAGCGACGGAAAACCCCGAAGCTTTCCTGGCGACTTTCAAAAAGTGCGCGAGGGAGGGAATCTTTCC
This sequence comes from Philonthus cognatus, assembly GCA_932526585.2. NCBI lineage: Eukaryota > Metazoa > Arthropoda > Insecta > Coleoptera > Staphylinidae > Philonthus > Philonthus cognatus. Next base: position 45,291,464 of record OW052247.1, on the reverse strand, counting down.
AAAAAGGTGGAAAAGGGCAAGGTTAGCGCTCATACCGAAACCGGGAAAACCCAAGGAGTAGGCATCCAGCTACCGCCCCGTATGTCTACTGGACGGAGCGGCAAAGCTATTCGAGAGCGTAATCACGAACAGGATCGGGAAAAGCTTGGAAAGCAGCGGCGGCCTATCCGAAAGACAATTCGGGTATAGAAAAGGCAGGTCTACGGTTGACGCCATCATGGCGGCTAGGCAGATAGCCGAGGAGGCTAATAGCGGCCTACTGCGCAAGAAGAAGCACTGCGTCATGGTGGCACTTGACATCAAGAATGCCTTCAACACGATCCCGTGGACAGAGATCGAGACTGCGGCTCACAGTAGGCTTCCCCGCTACCTCGGAAACATCATCAGAGGATACCTCTCGGATAGAGAACTAACATACTCAACGCACGACAGCACAGAAACCAGGGTACTCACCCAAGGGGTACCGCAGGGCTCCGTACTGGATCCTACGTTGTGGAACCTAGTATATGACGAGGTGCTGGACTTACCGCTGCCAGAGGGAGCAAAATTCCTGGCATTTGCCGACGACCTGGCGCTGATCGCGTCGCACCGAAACCTGGAGCACTTGAAACGCACCCTGCAGGAATCGCTCAGCATCACACTGAAATGGATGTCAAAAACCGGTTTGAGCGTAGCGGCCAACAAAACAGCGGCGGTATTCCTGTCGACGAGGAGAGCAGGCAAGGAACGGGAGGAAACACTGACGGCACCAGGGGGAACCTCTACCAAAATAGACAAGGAAATGAAATACTTATGGGTAATACAAGACGCGAACCCGCGGTGCAGCGCACAGGCAGCCAGGGCAGCATCCGCAGCCGCTACAACAGAAAGGGCCGTGGCTAGAATCATGCCAAACATCGGGGGACCGGGGGAAGGTAGACGCAGGATGATAGCGACCGCCGCAAGGGCTAAGCTTCTATACGCCGCACCAGCGTGGGTCAAATGCACTGAGGCGGCCAGGAATAGAAAAATCCTCCGAAAGGCCACTAGAACCGAAGCATTAAGGGTCACCAGGGCGTACCGCACCGTCTCGACAGACGCTGCGGAAGTCTTATCCTGCCTGATACCGGCCGACCTAGCAGTCATACAACGGAGCGAGGTACACCAGGCAATCAGAGACGGGGACCCACCTAAAGAGGCAAAAGCGCTCGCAGAGGAAACGGCAGGAAAGATGAAACCTCAACACCGGCTGGACCAGAACCCTAATTCCGTAGCTGATGACCTGGTATAGACGGAAGCAGGGAAACACGACGTACTTCCTGACCCAACTGCTAACGGGTCATGGGTGCTTCCAGCACTATTTGCACCGAATCGAGAAGGCAGAGTCACTCCAGTGCACGTACTGCCAGGAAGGGGAGGACACCGCCCGACACACCCTATTCCACTGCCCGAGGTGGCATAAAGAAAGGCTGGAGTTGGAGCTGGTCATCGGAAGCATAGACGAACTAGGCCTAGTAAAAAACATGATGCAGTCCGAGGAAAATTGGGGCGCGGTAGAAGCATTCGCATCAACAGTCCTCAAGCAGAAGGACATAGACACTAAACAAGCCCAGGTACAGGCAAGACAAGAAAGTAGGACAGCGGAATAAGAAGCGCCAGCCAAGAACAGCGGCATTCACTACCGCCAAAATGCCGCAGCCTACCTGCTCTGAAGTAATGCTACATGGCGGTTCCAGAGCAGGACAAGAAAAGGCAGAAGGGGTTTTTTAGTGGGTCGGACAGACTAGCAGACCACCCCCACACTATCACGCTAACTGGCGGCGTGATGTCTGATGCTGAGATAGCGAAGCAGATTTTCCCCCTTCACGAAAAAAAAAATCACGGTGAGCATGCTCTTAGTAAATCACAGTGATTTAAAATATTTAAAAGTGGCGATTTCACGTGAAGAACCAAGAACGTGGAAGACCACCGAGAAAGTTTGAAGACGCCGCATTCCAAGCATTGTTGGATGAGGATGGCACTCAAACGCACCAACAACTTGCGTATCAGTTAAATGTGACACGAGAAGCTGTCTCCATACGTTTGAAAGCCATAAGAAAGATCCAGAAGGTAGGAAGATGGGTTTCACATGAAAGACAGCAGGAAAACCGATAGACCACCTACGAAATACTGCTTACCAGATACAAAAGAAAATCATTTTCTTATCGAATTGTGACTGACCATGAAATACTTCCGCATGCTGCTTACTCACCAGACTTGGCTCTATGCGATTACTGCTTATTTGCATCGATGGGACACGCACTTGCTGAGCAGCGCTTCACACAAAAATCTACGAAAATGGCTCAATGATTGGTTTGCCTTAAACGATCAACAATTTTTTTGACGTGGCATCCACAAATTGGCAGAGAGATGGGAAAAATGTGCAGCTAGCGATGGGCAATACTTTCAATGAAATATTTTGTATTTTTCATACAGTAAATGTGTTTTTTCTATTAAAAAATTCCGGTTTCATATTTACAGACCTGGTATTTTAAAAATGTATCGTGTTCTAATACAAAACCGTATTTTTTCTTTTAAATTATTTATTTAGATCCGTGGATTGTTCAGAGGTGCATCAGCAGCAGTTCCCAGAGCCTTCATCGGTTCCATAGCTCAATTGACTTCATTCACCTATGGCAAAAATTGGTTATCGCAATATGAATTTTTCAAAACTCGTCCAATTTCAACTACTTTCACTGCCAGCATGATCGGAGGTGTTGTTGTCGCTTGCGCGATGACGCCCTTCGATCTCATTTCCACGCGTCTTTATAATCAAGGTAAATTACTTGTAATTGCTTAGCAAGCAATAATTACGTATGCAAATGTAAATTGTTCGACGTTTAATGACCCATGCGTGGATTGTTTGTGTTCATATACATGTAACTATGTGAATGAAGCATGCATATTTGTTTATTGCGTCAGATGTTGGAAAATGTTATGTTTATTTTATAAAAGGTAAATAACCTTCAGATGCAGTTAATTAAGAGAACATTGATGTGTGACTGTGAAGAAAAAAGAGAACAGGACACATATCTTAGTTTTTTTGTATCTCTTACCGTTTAGCCTATACCCTCTAATGTCAACGAAAAAAAACCACCCTGTACAGGGATATTATCTTTTAAAAGAGCAACATTTGGTTTCGCCAAAAATCATTTGAAAAATAAATTATGTGAAAGCATAAAATCAAGCTGAGTCTACTATTAGGAGTTTCACAATATTTCAGGTTTTTTTGTGCCTGGCGTACGAAATGAATTTTCGAGTTTAGAAAAAGCCTGAAAATTCACTGAAATTAAAAAAAGCGTCGGAAGTGTTGCCAACATTGACAGAGATAAAATAAAATAAAACCACACTGCTTTGTGAAAAGGAAACATGAAACTGTACATTGAATTGCATAAGTTTAGCGTCACCTAAATTAGCAATTTTGTAGCACTTTTATTTCTTTGTAATTCAACAGTCATCGTTAAATAAATACTATAAAATCTTCAGATGATCAATATTAGAAGTTAATCCGAACAGATCAAAATTTCAATTTTAATTGACATAAATTAAATCTTTATATAAAATGGTGTGATGAAATCCAGCACCATAAAGTAATTGCGAAATATTTAAAAAATCAAAGTTCAGATTTATTTGTAATTTGCAAGAAATTAGCTTTATTTATTTTTCAATATACAGGGAGTTTTTTTTTCAAATATACATATCCTAATTACAGCGTAAACCCACTGAGCAAAACGCTAACAAATAACGTTATATCAACGTTTTAGCAACATTAAACGTTGTATTAATGTTGATGAAACATTACTTAAATGAGTTTGTTCAGTGGGAATACTGTAAATCTTCAGATATTTGTCGTTTCTTATAATAGGTTAAGCATAAAGTAAAATCTCGAGTTTAGAAAAGCCTGCAAATTCGGTTTGGTCGCTCCGCGAAGCGGATTAACCAAACCAAATTTTTAGGCTTTTCTAAACTCGAAATTTCATTTCATGCGCCACGCGTATGAAACACTGAAACATTGTGAAGTTCACAATATGCTACTAAAGTAATCTGCTAAAGACTTATATTTTGAACTTCACAATATTTAAGAGTTTTATAAGCGTGGCGCACGAAGTAAAATTACGAGTTTCCAAAATTTCAAGCTTTACTAAACTCGAAATTTTATTCCATGCTTAATCAGGAAGTGGAAAACACTCGTTAGAAAATTCAAATTCATTTCTTTTAAAAAAACAACAAATGGTTGAAAATTTATAGAATGTGTATAGTTTAAAAAAATCTCTGTATGTTTTTCGAAACATCATTATTTATTTTAATCTTTAAAGGCAGTCTTTAAGTTTTAACTCTTTGATCACAGTGCACGTGAGCAGCACGCGGCTGCCGCATGTCCCACACACAACAAGCAACTGTATGAATTATAAACTTCCTAATGAATAACATGAGCATGTTGGGTGCACAAAGGTCGGAATCTAAATTGAAAAACGTGCATATCTTCCTCAACGATTATATTTTATAAAAGGCTGGAATTCTAATTTTAATTCCTTCATTGAACAATGATTCTATTTTGCGACTAGGCACTTAGTTGATGAAAATCCACATTTTCTTAATTTTAAACAGAAAAAACTGAATGTTTAAACAATCAAGTTAATATTAAACAAAAAAACTATCGAGGAAAGCGTCAAATAAATTGTGTGAAATACTGACTGGAAACATTATGTATATGAACGTTTAATACACAACTTTAAGGTTGAAATAAACAATAATACCACCCATCAACATAATTATCGAACTAGAAACTACAATAACTTTGCGCTGCCGATTCACCGGTTATCAATGTATGAAAAACAACCATCCTACGCTGCAATGAAGTACTACAATTGTCTGCTACACAATATCAAATCTATTGAAAAAATTTAAAAATTTAAAGAATGTCATTTTGAATATCTATGTCAGAAGGAATTATACTCCTTAAACGAAATCTAAAAAAACAAAAAACTAATTTCTCTGAATAGTCATTTATGTTGGTATACATTTTGGTCTTGATTTTTTCTATTAACATATTTGTTTATTATTATTTATTTAATTTGATATTTTACAAATTGTATTTTGCTCTGATACTTTTCATTTATACCGAGTGTCTGGGATAAGGGGCGAACATAGGAATTTAACATGTAAAATTAAATATGTGTAATTATTAGCCCCCCTATTAATTTTAGAGAAAAATCGTAAAGGAATATTTTTTTAGAGAATTAAAAACTGTATTAAATGTATCCATTTAATCTAAGTTTGTACCAGAATCCACCTTAAAAATAATAAAAATAAGTTGAACAATGTACCAGTTAATAAAAACCCTTGCCATGAGTTTGACAAATGTCATGTTATAGTGAAAATAATGTTGCTAGTCAGATATCAATTCACGCATTATAATTGTTATGAATAATAATCTGAGTTATTCCAATGAAGAGAGGGTATTCATTATAAAAACATTTTATAGTGGCGTCAGTTTACGCAGAGTTCGTGACTTATTTTCTGTTAAATTTAACAATCGACGAATTCCGTCTGTATCAACAATTACAAAGTTTGTGAAAAACTTTGAAAATACAGCAAGTGTAGCGGCAGATGATTCAAAAGGAATTTTAATAGTCCAATTTCAACAAATATTAATTCAAAAACATTAACCTTACAGGCAAACGGAACAGAAGATGCAACAATGAATTGGAAGAAAGAGTTTTGGGTTTGATAAATGCTGAACCAACAACTAGCATACGATGTATTGCTCGTGAGTGCAACGTGTCTAAATTCTCTGTACATAAGATTCTGAAGAAGCATGGATACCATCCCCACAAACATCAATGTCATCAAGAGATACTACTAGTGGATGAAGAAAGCAGGCGTGTATTCTGTGAAATAATGCAGGATCGATCAAACACAGACCGACACTTTTTGCAGTCTATCTGTTTTACTGATGAATGCACCTTCACTCTTAATAACGAGCCCAACACACAGAACCCGCGATACTGGACCCAGGAAAATCCACGGATACGCTTGCAAACTAGAACTCAGTTCCCGCAAAAAATAAATATTTGGGCTGGTATTTTTAACAATAATATTATTGGGCCATGGAAATTTAAATTCGAATTCTTATTTAGACCTTTTAATCGACCAGGTTGGCCCTGCGTTAGAAAAAGTTGCACGTGAAAATCAGGAGATATGGTATCAGCATGATGGATGTCCGGCCCATTATGGTTTAAATGTGAGGGATTATTTAAATGCTAATTTTCCCAATTGTTGGATTGGTCGCGGTGGCACTATCAACTGGCCACCAAGATCTCCTGATTTAACACCATGCGATTTCTTTTTATGGGGTCACCTAAAAAACAAAATTTATAAAAAACGCCATCCAAATATTGAATCTTTGCGGGAAGCAATTTTTGTGAATTGCAGATTAATTACAGATAGGCAGTTGGCTAATGTAAGGCAGGCATTTTATAACAGATTGGGTTATTATTTACACCAGAATGGAGAACTTTTTGAGTACTTGCTCTAACATTTCCCATTGGGCGTAGATACAGTAAAATAAAAATTTAAACAAAAATAAATCACGAACTGTTTGTAATCTGACACCACTATAAATGATCTTGATAATAAATTAATTATCTTTCTTCCATTAATTACGTGTTACTATTATGATTTATCCCAAACGACAAGCATGCATTAATTATTTTTCATCATTTAAATTTCTTTGGTAGCATTTTGATAATATGGATTCTGGTACAAACGTAAATTAAATCGATACATTTAATACAGTTTTTAATACTCTAAAAAATATTCCTTTGCGATTTTTCTCTGAAATGAATATGAATTACACATATTTAATTTTACATGTTAAATTCCTATGTTCGCCCCTTATCCCAGACACTCGATATGTGTTACTTTGTAAATACTTATTTCTTGAAAATAAACGTTTATTATTATTAATATTATTAAGTAGGGAATACAAAAATTCTGAAATATTAGAATACTGAAGATCTCTTTCTGATATGATATTTATCCTTTAGGAAAATAAATAGTACGAAAAAAATGGCGGGAAAATTAAATTAAAATATAGGAGGAACATACATGATGTAAGCGAAATGTTAAATTTAACGTATACGTTATTCTTTGACCTCACAATCTAAGCACACATGTCAATTACCCGCTTAGACTGTGATATTAAAATTAACATGTACGTTAAATTCAACATTTCGCTTAGAATCTAATACTATGAAAAACTGGATGGAAATATTGTTAGGCGTGACAAAAATTAATCAAAATAGCAAAAGTCATATAATAATAGATATAGCAAAAAAAAATAAGTTAACATAAATTTATTTTACTTATTTGAGTTACGTGAAGATTTTAAGTCACTTGATTAAAACGCAGTTATATTCCTTTCTTCACTTTAATTTTGAGCGGAGTTAGCTATTGATAATGGGTACATAATACTCGAAATGTACATCTAGCATCGAAACATAAATGTGAAAAAATGAATATAAATGCGTTTTAATTAAGTAACATAAATTTACGATGAAAGCATCCTCCTACACTTTAATTCTATGTTTTACAAGAGTTTTTTACTTCTTCTCATTATAGGTGTTGATTCCAATGGTCGTGGTTTACTCTACAGTGGCTACACGGATTGTATGGTGAAAATTTATAAATCAGAAGGTGTATACGGATTTTATAAAGGTTTGGGGGCGTGTTATTTCCGCCTAGGTCCTCATACTGTTTTGACTTTGGTATTTTGGGATCAATTAAAGGATTATTATAAGAAATATTTTTCATGAATAGTCTCAATGCTCAGTATTAGGAAAATAACAGGAAACAATATAGCTAATTTCATTTAAATACTCGAGAAATTTGAACACATTTGTGCTCATAACATCAAAAGTCATAAGATCAAAAATTAATTACGGTATCAAAATGGCATTATTTTTTAGGAAAATCACTTAATTAACAGATAAACTCCACAGAGTTACAAATATATTCGCATTTCTTCGAATTTCGCACATAGTTAAATTAAATAAGCTCTAAAAGCGATGATTAATTGGGCCCGGTCATCAAAATGTTAAACATTCAACATATTTGGATTTGTTTGTGATGTATGTTGGTATCTAATGAACAGTACTCCGGTCGGTCTATTTCGTACGATTGCAGAAATCCCAAACACGTTCACGATTAACAATCCGGTCATCAGAAAATTCCCCAACAGTTGGCAGTAAACTTTCAACTGTTGACTCTGATGAACGGGCCCATTGAATTATAGAAAATCCTAACAGAATAATGAGAAACACATTTAGGATCAGTTGCACCAAACACGTTGAACTGGTTCAACTTTGAACTTGAGTTCAAAGTGAAATTGAAACAAAAGGAACTGTCATCTTGAACTGGAGTTCAACTTGAACTCGAGTTCAAAGTTTTTGGTGCAAGGAGCCTAGTTTAAAAACGGCTAAATAACTGAAATTTTCTTAAAATTCCTAGAATTCAGACTGAAACTCAGATTATTCTGAGAATTACTCACTGTTAATGAGTTATATTTGAATTTATATTTATTAACCATTTTATGATGTTAATAAATATAAAATAAAATATAATTTTATATTCAAAACTACTCTAAACTCTATAACCACTAATAAAGCACTGAAATTCAAGGCTATATTAATTATTGTTAAAAAAGTTAAAGATACAAAACAGAAAAATAAAATAGATACAAAGTATAAATTGAAACAAAAGTCGATAATTTATCAATCTCTTAATACTTGTCTTGTTTCTTTTCTTTAATATCTCACATATAAAAACTTTGATACAATTTCTAATAAAATTGAATAAAATGCACAAACCAAATGTTAAAATACTTTTATTAAAGTAAATAATTGATCATTTTCATTTAAAACTGTTTATCTCATTTATCTTATTGATAATTTATTTCTATTTATTAAACAACATCGTTCGTAATCTCTGTGTAATAACGATGATTCGAATCCAAGAAATAGAATCCTTTTTGGGGACTCGAATCCTTTTTGGATTCAAATACAAATTCTTTAACAATATTGTAACAAATCCGTTTTCATTAAAGTATTCGAATACCTCTTTGAATAAAGTATACGAATACCTCTTTAAATCCTCTAGAAGAAGTTGAATCCTACCCACCTCTGGGTGGTAGTTTTATTTGAGGATCAGTTATGAAAAACTCATTTTTTATTATTCAAATTAATCGTTTTGTTTGTATATGATGTGTGCCATAATAATTTCTTCAGAGTTGTTTTATAATTTCAATTAAGAAAAAGGGAAACAGTAAATTAGCTGGCTTAAATGTCCCTGTTTTTAAAACCTGTTATCGTTCATTTAAATGAATTACGTCATTTCTGCGTAAGATTTAATATATACATAATGTAATATAGTGAGTGTGATAACCTTTGCTTTTATCGCGGATGTTGGTTTTAAAGAATACGATTTTGATTAACCCCCCAGCATCGTTTTGTGTAACGTCAAAATGCAAAGTTCAATTTGTATGAAACGAATTCTTGCCAATAATATGCCATAAGCTGTAAACGAATTTTATAAACAAGTATAGTAAAAAATATATTTTATTTTAAATTAGATTTTATTGTTTGTATTTCCTTTTTTTTTCCTTTATTTATTGCCTCAACAGATTTAAGTCCAATTACATAGAACAGATTAAGTTATATTCTTTTCTGCACAATTTTCCAAGATTGCTTGGAAATGATCAGCGAAAAATTGTTGATTAAATAACGACAAATCGATAGTTGATCTTTACATATGACCCAAGTGTTTTCCACTCCTAGATGTAGCAAACTTTAAGAAAAGTAAGAGACCAATTTAACAACGCAAAATTAACATATTAAGTTATATTCCTTTCTGCACAATTTTTCAAAATTGGTTGAAAAAGATCAGCGAAAAGTAAGTTGGTTTAACAACGCAAACTCGATAAGTGAATTTTAAATATGACCCACTTCTAGATTAGGCATTAAGAAAACTATTTTTTTAAGCCAAAAAAAGTAATTTGATGTAACAACGCAAAATTTACAGATTAGGTTATAGTAAATAACACACTTGGTTAAGATTTCACTGTTTATTGATTGACACTGCAACAATTGTTTCGCCACACAGTGGCTTCATCAGGCAGATAAATAATGTGGCCAAACAATTGTTGCAGTGTCAATCAATAAACAATGAAATCTTAAAGTGTGTTATTTACTAAAAGTGTTGATATGGAATTTCACCAAGTAACAGCCTTAACTATTAAAAAAGATTAGGGTATATTCCTCTCTGCCTAATTTTCCAAGATTGGTTGGAAAAGATCAGCGAAGAACAAATTGATTTAACAACGCAAAATGGATAAGCGATTTTTAAATATAACTCAAGTGTTTTCGCTCTTAAATTCATCAGTATAGCTTTGCCATTCCCTCTAAACAATTAAACACCTTAGACTGGCGGTCACGTTACCGTTCAAACAGAAGTATAAATGAATTGCCAATTCTTGGTTGCAGAATACTTCAAACATTAAAAGTGCGATTCTTTTCGCAATCTACAACAAGTTAGTCTTACAAAGACTATATCAAACACTAATTTCGAGCAGTTAATCGCGTTGGCAAGCTGGTATTTTTTGTACGAGGAAGAAATTACTATAAATAATTTTTATTTTGACAAATCGGCATGTCATGTAACATACCTGCTTTTTTTTTTAATTTGCGCACACGTTAATTTCTCATTTATGGAGAGATCTGCATGTGTAAGCCTAGCCGGTTCGATCTGCGCATTATAAATTAATAATGTATGCAAATGATTGGAGCATAATTTGCATGAGAAACCAATAAAAATATTCGTAATATGAACTATTTCCCTATTAAAAACTATGAGGAATTGAAGCGAACGACACGAAAGTTTTGTTGAAATTAAACAAGTCGGGTAAAATAATACCAACAAAACCATCAAATTTTAATAAAATAAAACACTTTAACTTTGTTTGTATAACACAATATTTTTTATTTTTGTGACTGCAGTTTTGGCAACTCAATTTGCCATTATCAAACGGAGTGATTTAAATTTTGATAAAATTTGCAGATGCATTGTTGGGAAGAAAAACGCTTGGTATTGTTTTACAAATCAATTAATGAAACAAAACTAAGTGTTTATCTCTCAATACCTTTATATAATATGTTTCACCAAGTGTCAAATAAAAAAAACTTGCAGCTATTACTAAGAAATAAAAAAAAATCATGCTTAGTCTGGGAGTGGAAACGTTCGTTCGAAACTTCAAACTGAATGCTTTGATAAGAACACTAAATGATTGAAAATGTTTTTAAAGATATTAATCTAGTTTCAAAAATTTTCTTAAATATTATTTGAAAACTGACATGGTAGCCACAATCTGAAATATTACATTTTTCCGACATTTCCCTGATTCAATTTTTTTTTTTCTTTTAATATAACTTTCTTCGGTGGGAAACCCCCATTTTGTTAAATAGTTTTCATTGTTTTTGTCAATATTTAAGTTAATTATATAAATGTTTACGTGTTTCGTAATTTGCCTGCTGATTTTGACAAATTTAATAATATAATATGGCTTTTTCTTAGTGTTTTGGTCAATTTGAAAATAATTCCATGACTTTTCTCTGACTTTCCTAGTTGTAATGATATTTAGTGAATTTTTCATTTGTGTAATTTTCAGGCATACGTCGATTTTATAATAGAGTTCAATTTGAAGTTTTGAACGAGTGTTTCCACTCCCAGGCTAAGCATGAAGTAAAATTTCGAGTTTAGAAAAGCCCCGTGAAAATTTGTCTCGGGTCGCGCAGCGAACCGAGACAAATTTTCGGGCTTTTCTAAACTCGAAATTTTACTTCATGCGTCACGCGTATAAAACAGTGATTTAACGAGAAATTTAAAAACACACAAAAAAACATTTTTCATGTTAATCCTCACAATTAATTGGAATAATTTTTGACGATTAAAATTTTCGGGCTTTTCTAAACTTAATGAAACAAAACTAAGTGTTTATCTCTCAATACCTTTATATAATATGTTTCACCAAGTGTCAAATAATAAATTACTCAAGCAAATAAAAAAAAAAACTTGCAGATATTACTAAGAAATGAAAAAAAAATCATGCTTAGTCTGGGAGTGGAAACGTTCGTTCCAAACTTCAAACTGAATGCTTTGATAAGAACACTAAATGATTGACATTGTTTTTAAAGATATTAATCTAGTTTTAAAAAATTTCTTAAATATTATTTGAAAACTGACATGGTAGCCACAATCTGAAATATTAAATTTTTCCGACATTTCCCTGATTCAAGATTTTTTTTTCTTTTAATATAACTTTCTTCGGTGGGAAACCCCCATTTTGTTAAATAGTTTTCATTGTTTTTGTCAATATTTAAGTTAATTATATAAATGTTTACGTGTTTCGTAATTTGCCTGCTGATTTTGACAAATTTAATAATATCATATGGCTTTTTGTTAGTGTTTTGGTCAATTTGAAAATAATTCCATGACTTTTCTCTGACTTTCCTAGTTGTAATGATATTTAGTGAATTTTTCATTTGTGTAATTTTCAGGCATACGTCGATTTTATAATAGAGTTCAATTTGAAGTTTTGAACGAGTGTTTCCACTCCCAGGCTAAGCATGAAGTAAAATTTCGAGTTTAGAAAAGCCCCGTGAAAATTTGTCTCGGGTCGCGCAGCGAACCGAGACAAATTTTCGGGCTTTTCTAAACTCGAAATTTTACTTCATGCGCCACGCGTATAAAACAGTGATTTAACGAGAAATTTAAAAACACACAAAAAAACATTTTTCATGTTAATCCTCACAATTAATTGGGATAATTTTTGACGATTAAAATTTTCGGGCTTTTCTAAACTCGAAATTTTACTTCATGCGCCACGCGTACAAAACACTGATTTGAAGTGAAGTTTAGAAACACACAAATACATCTTTAATCAGAGTAATAGGGAATCAGATATTTAGTATGTTATGAACGCTAATAACGCTAACGCTAAATGTCAGTGCTAATAATAAATAATTAGGTTTTGAATATTTTTGTTAAAACAACTGGTAACGATATTTATATATTAATGGTTGCAAAAAAATTATTAAATCAAATTTATTCTTAAAGGATTTGTATTTGTGATTCGAAAAAACAGGATTTGAATCTTTGATTCGAATCATATTTATCTCTTACGAATCCTTTATTTGAGTATTCGAGATTCGAATCATATTTTTTTTATTTATTTTTATACGGTATCTCCTTTTTACATACATTTTTACAAATCAATTATATAATTCTTAACTATTGTAACAAATTAATACAATGATTCACTACAATAAAAAATATAGATTAAATGAAATTAAATGAAATTACTATACATCAAAATCAAAATAATCCCTAAACATATAAAGAAAAAAAAATATACAAAATATTAAAACAATATATTATTTTAAAATATTAGGTGATTCGGATTCGTGATTCGAATCCTTTTTACAAGAATTCGTCCCAGCTCTGGTTGTTGCTATAGAGACCATTACAGTTCTATAGTTCTAATACAACTATTGTAACTCTAGAACTACAATAGTTTCTATGGCAACAACCACATAACAAAAATCGCATCACATTTACATTTGAGAATAGGAGAAAAACAAAAATATTAACACATCGATGATGGCTGCTGGTCATGTTCTATGACCAGCAGCCATCATCGATGTGTTAATATTTTCGTTTTTCTCCTATTCTCAAATGTAAATGTGGCAAACAAAAAATCAAATTGTTTTTTTTTATCGCTCTACTTTTATTGTGTCTGTGATAAAGAAAGCTCTTCGCGACCGCTCGTGATCTAACCGAAGCTCTCCTACTGTTTATTGTGTTCCTCCTCCTCTTTGACTCTCTGGTTCTCCTCCACTTCTACGCATGCATGCATTCTCCCCAACTCCGATTCAATCAAACGCGAACGGCCTTATCGCGTGCATCCACTAGACTCCGCTAATGTGCTGCTACTGCTTACCATTCATCGACCGGCTTTTGTTGTGAATAGTTCAAATAGTGCTGTGCATTCGCTCTGTTTTAACTCAAATTTTCAACGAGAATCATTTAAGAATTTATTAAGTTTAGTGAATGGGAAAAAAAATATAAAAAAAGGCGGTGTTCAAAGTGATATTTTGTGGTATTCACCACTTAATAGCATAGTAAAATATATACAGGTAAATATAGAAACTTTTATTATATGTTTTTTATTTATTTATTTGTTTAACGGCTTTATTTACGGTAAGAATACATTACAGAGTTATTATTCTAGAGTAGGCGAAGTTCAGGTAGTTAAAATACAACTACGACTGTTCTTGCACTTAACCTACTAGTAAAGTGATTACATTCAGTACGTCTGTAAGATTACAAAAAATAAAAGAATCTACAATTGTGTATATAGATATTACTTATTTATTATTACTTATTTTAAAAATGGATAGATGAGGCAGTTACTTGGTGAAATTCTATTTTAACTTTAGCAAATAGTACACTTTTGTTTAGAATTATAACTTTTAAAGTCAAATTAGTGAATTTTAGGTTGATATAAATCAAAATATTTTTGCTGATTTATCAACTTAAGATAAAAATTATACTAGAACATAATATATAAAACTACGATAATGTTGGTATAAACTGCAAGCAATACGTCTTAATTAACCCATTAACGGCCAAGCAATTATAGAGATAATTCTGAAAGTTGATTTTGGGGAAAATTCTGCACTTCTTTTCATAATATCTATGAATGACTTATTGTATTACATACTGGGCATTTTTCTTTTAAATATACATAATGTTTATGCTGTAAAATTTCAGGCATCGGTCGATTTTATATAAAAACGTGCAGTATGAAGTTTAGAACAAGTGATTCCACTCCCAGACTAAGCATGAAGTAAAATTTCGAGTTTAGAAAAGCCTGAAAATTTGGTTTGGTCGCTCCGCGAAGCGGAGCGGCCAAACCAAATTTTCAGGCTTTTCTAAACTCGAAATTTTACTTCATGCGCCACGCACATAAAACACTGAAATATTGTGAAGTTAGAAATGCACTCACATTTTTTTTTAAATGATTAATGGTCGAAATATTTAAATAAAAAAATATTTACATTTTTCTTTATACATTTTAAAGTCATGTCAATTAATATAAAATAATAATAATAATAATAATAATAATAACCATTTATTTCAGACAGACATGATGTCTTACAAAGAAATATACAAACTTAAGTTAAATGCATATAGTATTCGTTAATATTTATTTCATCAACAATATTAAAGATATGCGCCCATATTAAAGAATTAAAGAATCAAATTAACTTATTTAGTAATTTAATTAACAAAAAGTTAATAACGTTGCGTGGATGCATCAATGGCGCTTAATGGGTTAATAAGATTAAAACATTTATTGGAACGTATTATTAGCAGTTTATATAAACATTCTCGTAATTATATATATCGTATGTTCAATAAAATGAAACCTCTAGAGGACTATGGAATATAATGTAGGTTGGCAACTCTGAAATTATTCATTATAATTATTATGTCTGCCGTTTTATATGACAATTCCTAAAGCGTGTAGCCAACATAAATTAAAAAAGATAAAATCATAGCACTCTAAAGGTTTTTTTTATATTGAACAAATGATATTATCTCTAAAATTTTGCAAACTTAAAGAAGTGTAAGTTTATTTACTTGAATTTGAATAGTTTAGAAATATTCATGTTATAGTAAAACTATAGGACACATTTTATTTTCCGAAAAGAGCTGAAGAATTTATTAATTTACAAAAAAGAAGAAAACAGCTGAAGAATTTATAAATTTTCAAGTAGAATCAACAAAGTTTAAGTTAATTTAAGAACGCAAAATCGATAAACATGACTCAAGTATCTTCCACTCCTGGATTAACCATGAAATATAGTTTAAGAAAAGTGAGGATCCAATACACGAGTCCTGTGGTACCACATTATTTTTTTTAAAGTAAAATCAGGGTAAATTAAGGTAAATAAAACACTGTTTATCACTTTGTTTGTATAACAATTGGTTATACAAACAAAGTGATAAACAGTGTTTTATTTATGTTCAACAATGTATAACGAAGTAGAAGCCTCTTTAGTCAGTAAATTAAGGTAATTTACAATGCAAAACCGATAAGTAATTTTTAAGCATAACCCAAGTATTTTTCACTCCTAGATTAGGTATTAAGTAAACTTTAAGGCTTTCCTTAAAGTTTACTTAATACCTAATCTAGGAGTGAAAAATACTTGGGTTATGCTTAAAAATTACTTATCGGTTTTGCATTGTAAATTACCTTAATTCCTTTGAAGGGGCCAATAATTGAGCATTGTGGAATTACACTATTTTCTTTTAAGTAAAAACAGTGAATATTGAGTTGATTTAATTGGATAAGTGTTATTTAGATATGGCTCAAGTGCTGTCCACTCCTTGATTAAGCATTAAGTAAACTTTAGGAAAAATAAGGGATCAATAATCGAGCCCTTTGGTACCTCACTATTTTTTTGACGTAAAATCAGCAAAAAAAAAGAAAAATAGTGGGTACCACAGGGCGTAAAACGTTTCTTTTGGTTTTGTGTTATTATTTTTATTTTGAGTTGTTACATGAACTTAATTTAACAATTCAAAATAAAAATAACAACACAAAACAAAAACAAACTTTTCGAGCCCTGTGGTACCCACAATTTTTGTTTTAAATTAAGTTGATACAATAATACAACACCGATAAGTGGTTTTTATATATTACCAAAGTATTTTCTACTCCTAGATTAGGCATTAAGTAAACTTTAAGAAACGTTAGGGGCCAATACTTGAGTCCACGCTATCTTTTTTAAGTAATATCAACAAATTTTAAATCCATTTAACACCACAAAATCCATAAGAGTATTTTAAACATGACAGATTTTTTAGATTGATAAGTTTGTTAATTCTTACACAAACGTTTTGCTTACTCAAGTTTTATTTTATTTTATTTTTTAAAATAGGCTTTTTACTACAGTCTTTTGATTTTCAGAGCGAATGAATGTACGATATTTTTTTACACTCTATTTTGTTTTTATAGGTAAAATCAACAAATTTCAAATCGATTTAACGCCGCAAAATCCATAAGAGAATTTTAAACATGTTAGTTTAGTTATTGATAATCAATATTTAAAAATGTTTCACCAAGTGATAAGTGAGAAAATTATTCAAGAAATATGTTAGTTTGGAATTAATTTCCAAATTTATTATTATTAGTCAAAACACTGCGATTTTTTTTGATTGATAAGTTTCTGAACTGTTAAACAAAAGTTTTGTTTACTAAAGTTTCATTTTATTTTATATTTTACAGTAGGTTTTTTTACTCCAGTCTTTTGATTTTCAGAGCGAATGAATGAATGATATTTTTTTTAAATTTCCAAATTATTATATGTAAAAATTAACAAATATTGATTAATTCCCTTAAGAGAGATTTATTTACTCAGTCTTGATGATTTTTTATTAAAAATAATATTTAATTTATTTTGAATTTAATTGTGCTTGTTTCTTTGTGTGGTTCTTGGATGACTTTGTGTGTGCCTTAATGACTTTTTATTAAAAATAATATTTAATTTATTTTGAATTTGATTGTGCTTGTTTCTTTGTGTGTGTCTTGGATGACTTTGTGTGTGCCTTAATGACTTTTTATTAAAAATAATATTTAATTTATCTTAAATTTGATTGTGCTTGTTTTCGTTGTGTGTGTGTGTCTTGATGATTTTTTGTGTCTTTGTATGTGTCTTAATGACTTTATATTAAAAATAATATTCAATTTATCTTCAATTTGATTGTGCTTGTTTTCTTTGTGTGTTTTTAATTTCCTTAATTAACGTGTCTAACATTTTCAGGAAAGAATACATGCTAAACGCAAACATGATGCTGTCAGGTCTTCAAGTGTGCGTTCGTGAGATTTCCAAAAGAGAGACGAAAATTTTGATTTCAATATCACCGACCTTTTCCAGAAAGTGTAAGTCATATAAGCCCTAATTAATCCAAATATTACAGTGGAAATTTTTGTTTTTGGCACAATTGTTTTGATTTACTCTCTACATTTTCAGGCAATGGTTGTTTTTATAAAAAAAACTAGACTAGTTTACTTTATGCTTAATCAAGGAGTGGAAATACTTCTTTTTCCACTCCTTGATTAAGCATGAAGTAAACTTTTGAGTTTAGAAAAGCCTGGATTTCGCGGCGCGAAGTGAAACGAAGCGCGCCGGCAAATCCAAATGTTCAGGCTGTACTTTTTGGTATACATATCTCGATTATAAGCTGTAAATGATCAGGCTTTACTTTTTGGTATGCATATACCAATCATTAGCTGTAAATGATCAGATATCCGTAAGAAAATATAGAAGTATTTACTCATGTTTTATAAAAATACAGATTACAGAATAATAATAGAACCGTTTGAAAAATTATATATAGCATATAGAATATACAGAGAATTTTTCTTTAAAGTATACTTACGCTTTTTTTAAAAGAGTTCAATTTGAAGCTTTAAACGAGTGTTTTCCACTCCCAGGTTAAGCATGAAGTAAAATTTCGAGTTTAGAAAAGCCTGAAAATTTGGTTAGGTCCAAACCAAATTTTCAGGCTTTTCTAAACTCGAAATTTTACTTCATGCGCCACGCGTATAAAACACTGATTCCAAGTAAAGTTCACTTGTTAACAAAATTTTAGTGTTTTCAATGTTTAATACGCGGGGCGCATGAAGTAAAATTTTGAGTTTAAACAGCTTGAAAATTTGGATTTAAATTTACTTTCATGTCCCAAAGAATTTTAAAAGCGCTAGATTTGTTTAAAATAAATAAATATTTGTAAAATTTATTACCTTAAAATCAAACTTAAGCAGTATATTTTGAATTTCACTTGAAATCAGTGTTTTATACGCGTGGCGCATGAAGTAAAATTTCGAGTTTAGAAAAGCGTGAAAATTTGGTTTGGTCGCTCCGCTACGCGGAGCGACCAAACCAAATTTTCACACTTTTCTAAACTCGAAATTTTACTTCATGCTTAGCCTGGGAGTGGAAAACACTCGTTTAAAGCTTCAAATTGAAGTCTTTTGAAAAAGCGGATGTATACTTAAAAGAAATACTCTCTGTATATTCTATATGGACGTTGTCACATTGTTACAGAGCTTTTGTCGTTGTATTACTAATTTTTCAAACTTTCCTATTATTATTCTGTAATCTGTATTTTTATAGAACATCAGTAAATACTTTTATATTTCCGTAATAATCTTCCTTTCTCTTGCTCAAACTTTAAATATTTTATAAATAATAAATGATAGTGATACCTAAAAAAAATCAATTTTTAGTAAACATTCTAATTGGTATAAGAAAGTATACATATTTAGTCATCAAAAATTTAAGAAGTTCCTGTACTAACAATGAACGAGATATGAATTTCATTGAAGCAAAATTTAATATATATATATACTTGAAAAGATATCTTTGAAATTGCCTTTTTGATGAAAAAGTAATGAATGAAAATAAGGCTATATTCCTAAAATGTAGTAATTCTATACCCTCAACTCTTTCTAAAATTAAAATTAAATACAAATACAAAACACTTTTTTTTAAAATTGTAAGAAGTTCAGTTACTAACAATGAACAAGATATGAATTTAATTGAAACAATATTTAAATTGTAAAAAATATACAGATATTTATTAAATTGCCTTTTTAATGAAAAAGTAATGAATGAAAATAAGGCGATATTTCTAAAATGTAGTAACTTAACTCTTTCTAAAATTAACATTAAATATAAATACGAAACACTTTTTTTTTAATTGTAAGAAGTTCAGTTACTTACAATGAACGAGATATGAATTTCATTAAAACAATATTTAAAATGTATAGTTTTTAAGAGATATTTTTTAAATTGCTTTTTTGATGAAAAAGTGATGAATGAAAATAAGGCAGTATTCCTAAAATATAGAAATTCTATACCCTTAACTATTTCTAAAACTAAAACTAATTATAAATACGAAACACTTTTTTTATACCCTCTTTCTAAAATTAAAATTGAATATAAATACGAAACACTTTTTAATTAGCCGAACAGCGCTAATCTAATAATGGTTAAAATATGTTTATTTGCACAGAAACATGATTTTAGATACTTCTTCTTTAAAATAAGATGGTTAAAACGCAAAATTTTCAACTACTAAGTTTCTCAACAAAAGATTAAGATGTCTTAATTTATAGACATCTTAATCTTTTGTTGAGAAGCTAAGTAGTTGAAAATATTGCGTTTTAACCACCGTATTTTAAAAAAAGTATCTAAAATCATGTTTCTGTACAAATAAACATATTTTAACCATTATTAGATTAGCGCTGTTCGGCTAATTAAAAAGAGTGTTTCGTATTTATATTCAATTTTAATTTTAGAAATCATATTTTGACGTTTATTAGAAACGCACGGTTTTATTTAATTAGTGCACTCTAATTAACGAAACGCTACGTTGATTACTTTTTAATATTTATTAAACAAATAAATCTATGTTAAACACCTGATAAGACTCTTTAACAAATTATTTTCGATTGAATATCGAGGACATAAAACAATATTTGTAAATCGAGCCTGATTGGGTACCAAGATCAAACGTTCGCCCTAAATTTATTTGACAAACAAAAATATTAACCAATTGTTATCGCCGTCCACTCGTAGATAACTCAGTCTTTGTACACATAGAGAAAAGCGATATAACGTAATCGACAAAGAAAAAACATAAACAATAAACAATCCAGGCGTGTTTTGTCAAGTTAACAACAAATAAGTAACGTTATTTATAGAATAATCAGCAAATAACTACGATTTGAACTCTCTAGATCAGGCTGCGTTCGAATTGAATTGAAGGTTGAATTCACTAATGAATATTCATTTATATTAATTTGAACATTAATTTCCTAATTGGTCTTTAATTATCTTTTGTGATAAATACGTTTTCTCATAATAATACTACTATATCATCTTTATTGAAAACGAAAGAAATGCATTATAATAAAATACAATTTATAATATGTAAATATATTTTGAAATATTTTTTTTTACTTCCTTCTCTTACAAGGGCTATCGACCATAGGTCTTTCTGCCCTGTGCTATGTGTGTGTGTGTGTGTGTTTTTTTTTAGTCGATTTCAAGGGGGGAAAGTAGGATAAAACAAGGAGATGTAGTCATATAGGGCTCTAGGTTTTTTTTGTATTTTGGGATGATGTCGTGGTTTCTAGGGATGCACATTTTTTGAAGGTGGTTACTCATAGTAATATTTTACAAGTAAAAAGAATATATTATTGTTTAAAAATATTATTTTTTAGGTCATTTAACATTTACTCTTAACACTACTGATTTTACATTATAAAAAAAAATAATAATTAAATAAGATGAATTTTAATTTAGAAAATCTAAAAAGCAAAAGCGATTTTTTTTATTCTTAAGTTTGTTATATACAGGGTTGTTATGTTTCAAACAATTTATTTTAAAACAGTGTTTTACCCATGTAGCGCTACGCGGTTAAACCAAATTTTCAGGCTTTTCTAAACTCGAAATTTTACTTCATGCGCCACGCGTATAAAACACTGATGTTAAGTGAAGTATACTGATAAGTTTTATACATTTATAATTTATTGCAACGCGACTAAACTAAATTTTCATACTTTTATAAACCCGAAATTTTAATTCATGCTTATTCAAGGATTGGAAACACTCATTCGAAACTTCATATTGAATGCTATTAAAATTAAGGATCAAATGTCTGAAATTTTACAGCTCATGCAACAGAATATGCACACTTATAGAATTGATCCCTGTATGTGGCTTTGCCAAGTTATTTTTTATTTTATTTTCAGTAACGACAAAATCTAAGATTATCGTACGTAAACCTGTCGTTGAAATTGGAGGAGATGAAATGTCGAAAATAATTTCCGACAAAATCAAGAAACAGCTCATCATTCCCTACGTTAATCTGGAGAGGGATTATTATGACTGCAGTTTAGAAAATAGGTATGTACAAAAATATTAGACATCTTAAATCTTTAAATAATTTCTCACTTAACACGTAGTGCAACATGTTTAACAGTTTGACTGCCATGTGTATCTCTCAGTATTAACACTACAATTTAATTTCAGGGCTGAGAGAAATGCCTGCCAGTCAAAGTGTTAAATATTTAGGTAATGTAATACATTAATCACGTGGTTTGTTTCACATAAATCTAATTATGAATTTATGTGAAATAAACCAAGTGTTTCATTTTTTACCTACGCCCTATCTAGTAACTGCATCATACCATACTGTCATCTTGAAAAGTATGATTGACATTACCCACACATGCACATAATAGCTTTGACAAGTACATTAAGTGCTGACAGCTGAACAGCTGATTGCTTACCGCACAACCAAATGATATTTCTTTGATACGTATTGCAAATTCAGCTTATTTTCTTTAAAACTTTAGTTATTCGTAGTTTTTTTTTTAAGTTCAATTTAAAGCTTTAAACGAGTGTTTTTCACTCCCAGACTAAGCATGAAGTAAAATTTCGAGTTTAGAAAAGCCCCGTGAAAATTTGTCGAGGGTCGCGCAGCGACCCGAGACAAATTTTCTGGGCTTTTCTAAACTCGAAATTTTACTTTATGCGCCACGCGTATAAAACACTAAAACATTGTGAACTTTATGTATATTTGAACCTCACTTAAAATCAGTGTTTTATACGCGTGGCGCATGAAGTAAAATTTCGAGTTTAGAAAAGCCCAAAAATTTGTCTCGGGTCGCTGCGCGACCCTTGACAAATTTTCACGGGGCTTTTCTAAACTCGAAATTTTACTTCATGCTTAGTCTGGGAGTGCAAAATATAGCCTTATGCATATGTTTACTTAAAAGAAAAATTCCCTGTATATAGATCAAGTAGTAATTTAGTTTTCATCATTGTCATGTTACTATTAAAAATTATTGCAATAAATAAGTTGTTCTTTCATGCTCATTTTTTATTTTGTTTGGGCGTAGGTAAAGTATCGTACGTTTCTCGAGTGGTATGGCAATTACATACTCGCAGAATACTGCACTCGCCGCTGCGCGGCTCGTACGCAACATATCCGCTCATATGTAATATGCTGCATACCACTCTCGTTACGTTATATATTATTACCTAATTGATTAGATCACTTTTTCACTAATCGTTTATTTGACTTATGTGGAGTATTTTATCACAATAAAAATACTTTTTGTTCCTTACTTCACTTTTATTTTTATTCTTTAGATGTACATTTCGAGTGCTAAGTGCTCATTATCAATATCTAATCATTAGTTATTGATAATGAGTGCTTAGCAGCCGAAATGTACATCTATTATCAATAACTAATCATTAGTTACTGATAGTAAGTGCTTAGCACTCGAAATGTACATCTAACTAATAAAAATAAAAGTGAAGTAAGGAACAAAAAGTGTTTTTCTTGTGAGATATCTTTTTATTTAATAAAAAAAAACTGTCTCATTGATTTCACCTCTTCTTGTTATTCTTGTAAAAATTCCGCAAAGGTAATAAAAATATCAATACAATATAATTCTCATCATTGTAAAACTTTCCTTAAACTTCATAAAAATCCTCTCATGGTCAAAAGTCAAAGGACCTTTTGTTGTAAATATTTCCGTAAACCTCTCTGGTAATTTTCTTGAGTCGTAATGTACAGTTGCATCCTGTTGCCGTGCAACTTTTGCTGCGAATGGTCATAAATAATGATTTGTTTTTTTTTCCGTTCATCTCCTCATTTGATTGTGATTGTGGTTCTGCAGGATGAAAACCGGTAACGAGGTGGTGGAAGAAGCGGCGGCCGCCATTCTCAAGTTCAACGTGGGAATCAAGTGCTCCACCACGACGGAAAAAAGTAAGTGCAAAATCAAAAACCTTCATCTATTAAACTAACAATAAAACATTTTCAAAGGCAGAAAATTAGGAAACTATTTAAAAAAAATAATCAAGAAAAATACAATTCTTACGTATTTTTGTATGCAACTTTAGGAAACAACTTAAAAAAAATAAATCATGAAAAATGCAATTCTTTCGTATTTTTGTATGAAACTTGCCTAAGTGAATTTTAAGAAGTTAACTCGACTTTTAAACTATAAAACATGAGAAGAATGTATGGCACTTTTCGCTCGTTTTAATTAATTTCAAAATCAACTCAAATTCTCTAAATTTACTAATCTTTGGGTATTGGTATTGGAAAGTCCGATGTGGTCCAGGCACACCAATGAATGCTACAAATCGATAAATGATTGTGCAAATGATGTCATGTCTGTTTGCACCCAAGTCGATTAACTTAATGGGTGATTAGTACTTTTTAAAAACATAAACATTTTATTTACAAATTCTTTAAAGAATCGCATTTTAATGAAAGGGACACGTTTAGAATACCTTACAAATTTATAATATTCCTATATTCTAGAATGTTGACTTCATGAGAGGTTTAATTTATGATTAGTAGATGATTAAAGTTAATCAGCTGGGTTGCAAATAGGCCTAAGGCTAGTTATTAATAATACTGTATATTTACAAAAATCACCATTTTACAACAATGATATTAAACTAACTATAATTACTCGTGAAAGATACAAATCAGTATAATTACATAAAAATTATATTAAATCGGCCATTCCATAAATGAGTGCACACTTAGCACTCGCTAAAATCCCTGACGTACCCCTAAAAGTACGTCAGGGATTTTAGCGTATTGCGTCTTGATAGCCTTTATATTATATGTGAAATTTGCTAATGTACCCCCAAAAAGTGTGCACTTATTTATGGAATGGCCGAAATGCATTTCGTCGGTGTACAAGAAAAATGACACATCTCAAAAATCCTCATTTCTTAGGAGAACGATTTCAAAATAATATTGTTGTGCATTTTGAAGTTATAAAACGACCATTTTTATTATGGAAGTTTGAAAGATTACTAATGCAACGACAAACGCTCTGTAAATACACGAGAAGTAGTTGTTTCAATAGATATTAATGTCGTAAGTTGTTCTATTAATTAAGACATTGTTTGCATTTCACGATTAACATTTTCGTAATTTTATATATTATGCCCTGTAACAATGTAAACAACGTCCATATAGAATATATAGAGAATTTTTCTTTTAAGAGTATATACGCTTTTTTTAAAAGAGTCCAATTTGAAGCTTTAAACGAGTGTTTTCCACTCCCAGACTAAGCATGAAGTAAAATTTTGAGTTTAGAAAAGCCTGAAAATTTGGTTTGGTCGCGTAGCGCGTAGCGCTATGCGACCAAACCAAATTTTCAGGCTTTTCTAAACTCGAAATTTTACTTCATGCGCCACGCGTATAAAACACTGATTTCAAGTGAAGTTCACTTGTAACAATATTTCAGTGTTTTCAGTGTCTAATACGCACAGGAAGTAAAATTTCAAGTTTAGTAAAGTCTGAAAAGTTGGTTTTAAATTTACTTTCATGTCCCATAGAAGTTTAAAAGTGCGAGATTGGCTTAGATTAAATAGATATTTATAAAATAATAATAACATAAAAATGACATTAAATTCATATCGTTGGTGCATAGGAAAAGTTACACATCTCAAAAATCCCCATTTTTAAGAGAACGATTTCTAAATAATATTGTTGTGCATTTTAAAGTTGAAGTTGAAACGACCTTTTTCTAGAATGGCACAATGTTTCTTGATTATGATGGTTTCATAATACTATGACATTTAAAAAAAAATTATTATTTTGACCAGCAGTGACGTTTATCCTGAGTGGGGGTCATAAATTCTTTTGCATGGCAAAGTGACACTTGAGCCCATTTGCACCCCGACTGATTAACTTTAATCAACCACTAATCATTGATTAAACCTCTGATTAAGTCATAATTCTAGATTATAAGAATGTTTTAAATTTGTAAGATATTCTAAATATGTCTCTTTTATCATTATGCGATTTAGTAAATAATGTATACATAAAATTGCTGTGTTTTTAAGGAGTACTAATCACTGATTAACTTAATCGACTTGGGTGCAAACGGACACTAGTCTTTTTACCTAGTATGAATTATCTTTATGTCGATTTTTCTGATAAAAGTCGTTTTTTTTATGAACATTTTTCATTAATGAACTCAAAAAGGAGGATTTTTAAGTTGTCTCACTTTTCTTGTGCACCGACGATAATAATTTATTAATTGATTAATAATGGAATTATTATATATTTCATTTGTTTCTGGATCTATGGAAAAGTGACAGTTTAAGTATTGTAAATGGGGCTGGTTGTGTTTTAAATTAGGGTTTTTAAATGTCACTGTCAGATGTTCGATTTTAAGGTTATAATTTCTGACTATTGTGATCTTACACTGTTGCCTGTTTTACAAATTTTCAGATATAAAAGGATAATAATATGCAGTTTAAAGATTAACAAAATTTACTACTTGGTTTTTGTACATACAAACACAGCAATAATATTGTATATAACAAATATAATGAATTCGGCTCTGCAAACTTATTTCGTCATCCATTTGTATTTCTCGCTTGGGTCTTCCCGTTAACACATTTTGATCAACTCCATCCATCCACCTTAATTTTGGTCATTCTCTCTTCTGTTGGCTCTCAGTATTTTTTTGTAGAATTGCAAATTTATTCCCACCCTCTTGTGATACTGATAATTTTCATGTCAAACAATTTTTAAGCCCTCATTCCACTTTTATTATTTAACATTGCAACACTAGATTAATTTGATTTAATAATAAAATGCTC
Source organism: Philonthus cognatus (assembly GCA_932526585.2). Taxonomy (NCBI): domain Eukaryota; kingdom Metazoa; phylum Arthropoda; class Insecta; order Coleoptera; family Staphylinidae; genus Philonthus; species Philonthus cognatus. Next base: position 45,264,600 of record OW052247.1, on the reverse strand, counting down.
TAAGAAGCGACCGCGTGGCGAAATAATTGTTGCAAGATTAACAATAAACCTCTTGAAAATTAAAAAGATGATTACTTATGATATCATAAATGATTGCAACACTGTTAAAATAAGGAATCAGGAGTGGCAATTAATAAAAAATGTAAATGTTGATACTGCAACATAACAACACGAAAGCATGGCTAGGCGAGATCCGGAAACAAATGGAACGGTGTATACTAACAATTCAAAAGATAATGTGTGATAATGTGTGTGTTTAATTTTTGGTTTTGAGTATTAATCACTGACTAACTTAATCGACTTGGGTGCAAACGGACACTAGTCTTTTTACCTAGTATGGATTTTCTTTATGTCGATTTTTCTAATAAAAGTCGATCTTTTTATGAACATTTTACATTAATGAACTTAAAAAGGAGGATTTTTAAGTTGTCTCACTTTTCTTATGCACCGACGATAATAATTAATTAATTTATTAATAATGGAATTACTAACAATTCAAAAGATAATGTGTCTTACTCATACAAAATGAATTTAATTGATATTACTTATTTTTGTGTGCAACTGCAATGATTAATATTATGGCTAATCCATATTTGATTAAATCAAGAAATAAAATAAAACGATATATTGATTATATAATTATTATATAATCAATATATCTTTTTATTTTATTTCTTGATTTAATCAAATATGGATTAGCCATAATAATAATATATAATTATTATATAATCAATATATCTTTTTATTTTATTTCTTGATTTAATCAAATATGGATTAGCCATAATAATAATATATAATTATTATATAATCAATATATCATTTTATTTTTTGATTTAATCAAATATGGATTAGCCATAATATTAATCACACAATGAAACACTTTTAACTTTGTTTGTATAACACGTTTTATTTAATGTGGCTGCAGTTTCGACAAATTTAGCTTGTCATTATCAAACCTGTCCATGTTTGATAATGACAAGCTAAATTTGTCGAAACTGCAGTCACATTAAATAAATCGTGTTATACAAACAAAGTTAAAAGTGTTTCATTGTGTAATTAACATGTATAACGAAGTAGAAGCCTCCACAATACAGAATATAATATTAATCATTGCAGTTGCACAGAAAATATAAGTAATATCAAATAAATTCATTTTGTATGAGTAACACAAATTATCTTTTGATTTGTTAGTAATTCCATTATTAATCATTTATTCAACTCGATGAAATGAGTAAAATTTCGAACGATTTTCATCGTGCATGTTTTCAAAATAATTACGTGTTATGTAATTGCTTTATGAAATAAATAAAGCGATAAGGATATTCTAGAGTGCGAATTGCAAGTTGATTTATGTTTAATTTTCGGCTTTGTTTGTAAATGGTTTATGTAGAGTCTAAACAATGCGATTTATCAATGTTTTACTGTGACGAAAAATGTGTTTTATCAAGGAGTGTTTATAAGCAAAATATTCTAATATCAACAATATTTTACGTAATTCGTTAATGAATAAACACGTTTTTTTTTTGTCTAAGTAACATTTATCGTTAAAATATAACACGTGTTTGATTATTATAGAAATATTATTTTATCCACGATCTCATCAAAAAAAATTATGCATTGATTAATATGTTTGAAGTTCATTTTTAATTACAATAATAATTATTTATTGTCCAATGAAAATAACCGAACAGGACAAATTACAATAATAAAAAAAGTGAATACAAAAAAGTTAAAAGTGTCATTTAAATAAATAGATAAGATGTTTCACAAAGCAACCGCCTCCACCACCAAATATCAAATTACAATAATCAATATAATATAAAATAGTACTTATAAGCACTAGTGCTTAATCACCAGTGCATTTTAAATGGAAGTTACTTAACAAAGTTAACGGTAGTAACACAAGACGAAAAACAAGTACCAATAAAACACAGAATTTAGAGAATTTACTCTAAACCACACAGTAAGAAATAAGGTTAGAATTAGGTTGTAAGGTACAATTCACGAGAGGTGTCCTATGGTTTCCTTTATTTGTAGCGCTTTCTGCACCAATACATGTAATACGAAAATAGTTTGATGTCATCAGATTACGTGTGTGAAAAGAGACAAAAAACTTCATAATATGTCTGCTTTGGTTTTTAGATGGAACATGCGAAAACGTATGTTTCGGTATGCAGCTTTAAAATTTTAAGGTTAAACGTCACATTTTGACAATGTCTTCGTAAAACTAAATCTGCACAAACCCAGCCACAAATCATTTTAATTAATCTGCACAATCGTTTTAAATGTTAGTTTAAGTGGTATAATTCCAATTTCCACATCTACTAAATGGTTCAGGTATTTACAGAAATAAATAATGCATTTATGTTGATTTTGTGTAAGCTCAAACGAAAATGTTAGTTGAATCGAATGCGCATTCAGTAGATTTGGCAAATAGTCATCGGATTAATCTGTTAATACACGGAATTTTTCTTTTAAATATCTATACAGGGAATTTTTTATTAGGTATACATATGAACACGCTTTTTTTAAAGAGCTTAATTTGAAGCTTAAAACGAGTGCTTTCCACTCCCAGACTAAGCATGAAGTCAAATTTCGAGTTTAGAAAAGCCTGAAAATTTGGTTTGGTGACGCGAAGCATACGCTTGTTTAGAGTTCAATTTGAAGCTTAAAACCAGTGTTTTCCACTCCCAGACTAAGCAAGAAGTAAAATTTCGAGTTTAGAAAAGCCTGAAAATTTGGTTTGGTCGCGTAGCGCGAAGCGCGGAGCGACCAAACCAAATTTTTAGGCTTTTCTAAACTCGAAATTTTACTTCATGCGCCACGCGTATTAAACACTGAAAGCACTGAAATATTGTGAACGAGTAAACTTCGCTTGAAATCAGTGTTTTATACGCGTGGCGCATGAAGTAAAATTTCGAGTTTAGAAAAGCCTGAAAATTTGGTTTGGTCGCTCCGCGCTTCGCGCTACGCGACCAAACCAAATTTTCAGGCTTTTCTAAACTCGAAATTTTACTTCTTGCTTAGTCTGGGAGTGGAAAACACTGGTTTTAAGCTTCAAATTGAACTCTAAACAAGCGTATGCATATGTATACCTAATAGAATATTCCCTTTATGTACACTTAAAAGAAAAATTCCCTGTATTAATGATTAACCTGTGAGTGGAAACACTCGTTCAAAACTTTAAATTGGACACTTTTATAAAATCGACGGAAAAATTTAGAATGTATACATTGTATATTATTTAATGGACACATTACCAATAAGTCATTCATAGAAATCATTAAAAACGAACAACATTTTACCTAAAATCAATCTTTACAGTGAACTCTATAATTGCTCGGTTATTAACTCATTAAAAAAAAGTTTAAATCGTGATTACTCTGTTTCAAAAGAATTGTAATTCATGTTTATAACACAAATTAAAATTGATTGATAAGGTTGATAAATGTTGAAAGTTCATCTTTATTTTTATATAAATATAACAATTTAAACACTTTCAAATATATATTGTGCATTCGCTACAATTGTTTCGCCACACTGAAGAAGCCACAGTGTGGCCAAACAATTGTAGCGAATGCACAATATATATTTGAAAGTGTTTAAATTGTTCTATTTATATAAAAGTCAAATTAAAATTAATCTGTCATCATGACATTTATCATGGCAATGCCTTAAATTAAATTACATTTAAAATAACACATTTTTCCTGTTGTCAGGTTTGGTGGTTAACACTCGGTATATGTATAATTTTCCTATAAGAATTATGTGTTAAATATGAAAAATGTGTTAATGTGGCAATTTTGGGCAATTTTTATTCTCTTATTCTCTTCCAAATGCCAGTAAAACATACAATTTTTAATTTAACGAACATTTTTACTACCTGACAAAAATAAGACCCATAACACGTTTATTTAGCAGCTAGAATAAATACATGTGTGTTTTCTCACGTAGCCCCCAAATTTTAGGAACGGTGTACGTGAGGTAGAGTACGTATGCACTGGAATCGAGTCCTCGAGTGTTCAATTCTTTTGGAGGAATGCATTCAGGTCTATTATAGTGTGAAATGAAAGGAAAACACAAAGGACGATTGCCGGCGCACGTGATAAAAACCATGTTGGTTAAAATATTACACTTGGAGATCTTTTGCTTTCCTCTCTCTCATTATTTGGTGCACCACAAATGATTGCCAGTTATTTCATGTTATAATCGGTGCAATGTAATTAAATGCAATTACAAGCGGATTCATGATCTTGAATTTCTAATTAAATCAATTAAGTTTAATTGTTGAGGCTGATTGAACGATGCGGACCGTTAAATGTTAACTGCATCGTGTACTGTTATGTTTCGTGAAAGATAATTGATTTAAATTATTTAAAATTTATTATTACTATTTTTAATTTCAATTTGTTAGAAAGTACACTTTAAAATCTAAACAATTTTAATCAAGTTTCTACAATAATTACCTTTAGTACATCAATAATAGCTTGAACTAAAAAACATTAACTAATATAATATATAAAATTACAAAAATGTTTTTCATGAAAAATGCAAACGATGTGTCTTAAGGTCGGAAATTTACATGTTATTTGGCCATAAGAACGAACAACGATTAATCTTCCACAATAATAAAAATAGAGCATTAAAAATTATACATATTGTACATTGAAGCTTTGCAAATAAATTGACAGTATTTTTTTTTCAAAAAAATGCTTCTTAAATTAAATGTACAGTAAATAATAGAACACTGGTAAATGATTACATAAATCCGTGTATTACTTGCATAGGAAATATTATTTGTTCTTCATATTGCTCCAATTTATTAAGGTAATTATTATAAACATGTTGTAATAAATAGATTGATCTAAAATAAATGATAAATAAAATTAATCGTTGCTTAGAAATCTTCAAAGAGCAATGTAAATTTTGATTATACTTTCAATTAATAGTGGCAGCATCGTGCCCTTTTAGTAATATTTAAAAGTATACTGTGATTTCTAAAAACATGTGAAAAGAAATTAGGATTGATGTGTAGAATTCGTATACGACATTTGTCGCGACACGGACTCCCGGCTCCCGACCTTGAGTTGCGAATGTATTTTTTCTTACGCGGACCGTTCATTCATACATTATGTTACTGAGACACAACAAAGAAAGACATAATTAAAATATTTCCCAATAGTGGCAGCATCGTGCCCTTTTAGTAATATTTAAAAGTATACTGTGATTTCTAAAAATAAGTGAAAAGAAATTAGGATTGATGTGTAGAATTCGTATACGACATTTATCGCGACACGGGCTCCCGGCTCCCGACCTTGAGTTGCGAATGTATTTTTTCTTACGCGGACCGTTCATTCATACATTATGTTACTGAGACACAACAAAGAAAGACATAATTAAAATATTTCCCAATAGCGGCAGCATCGTGCCCTTTTAGTAATATTTAAAAGTATACTGTGATTTCTAAAAACATGTGAAAAGAAATTAGGATTGATGTGTAGAATTCGTATACGACATTTGTCGCGACACGGGCTCCCGGCTCCCGACCTTGAGTTGCGAATGTATTTTTTCTTACGCGGACCGTTCATTTATACATTATGTTACTGTGTCACAACAAAGAAAGGCATAATTAAAATATTTCTCAATACATTTTGTAAATATAATTGTATTTCTGGATTCATGTTTTGAATAGGAATGTGGAATGCCAGTAAATGTTGATTCAAGTGCTGTCGGTAAAATTCTTTTATTTATAATTCACCAAATTGAATGTGCGGTATTCGGCGATTTGATCACCGAGTCAGCTTAGCGTTTTTTTAGGTCTCGTGAATATTTAGCGGACATTCTTCGCGTACTAGGTATTTCTGACTTATTTAGGACGCGCGCACATATGGAATTCTGATTTCTCAATTATTTATTACAGTACGCCGAAAATCGACTAAATATATTTCTTTATGCTATGATTTGCAAATCAACATACATGATTAATATATTTTGAGCTTTGAAATAAATCAGCGTTTTGTGCGCCTGGCGAATGAAGTAAAATTTCGATTTTGAAAAGCCTGAAAATTTGGCTTGGTCACGTAGCGCTACGAAATTTACTTCATGCTTAATCTGATATAGGGAGTTTTTCTTTAAATATACGTATTTCAAATTCCGACTATTTATAGTGAATCTTTAGAAATCCGTTGTTTTTTTTTTAAGAGTTTAATTTGAAGCTTTAAACGAGTGTTTTCCACTCCCAGACTAAGCATGAAGTAAAATTTCGAGTTTAGAAAAGCCCCGTGAAAATTTGGCGAGGGTCGCGCAGCGACCCGAGACAAATTTTCTGGGCTTTTCTAAACTCGAAATTTTACTTCATGCGCCACGCGTATTACACTGATTTCAAGTGAAGTTCAAACGTACGTAAATTTCACAATATTTTAGTGTTTTATACGCGTGGCGCATGAAGTAAAATTTCGAGTTTAGAAAAGCCCAGAAAATTTGTCTCGGGTCGCTGCGCGACCCTCGACAAATTTTCACGGGGCTTTTCTAAACTCGAAATTTTACTTCATGCTTAGTCTGAGAGTGGAAAACACTCGTTTCAAGCTTCAAATTGAAGTCTTAAAAAATACAACGAATATCTAAAGATTTACAACAAATAGGCAGAATTTGAAATACGTATACTTTTTAGAAAAACTTCCCTTATATATTATATATATTCATAATAATTATAATTCATAATTATATAATAAAAATAAGTATTGGAAATAGGACAAGCAAAAACAGTTAAAAGTTTGTCGATTGAAATTAAAATCGTGAATATTTATTTATCCTATTCACTTGCCTACTGAAATTTAATACCCATTCATTCGTCCGGCGCTATCTAAACAAACAAACTCATAGTTTTTATTAGTCGTTGTGTTAAAATTCGGCAGGCACTATGAACTCATACATAGTCAAACTACTTTCAGCAAATTTGCTATCCCTGCGCCATCTCTTACCCCAGAAACACACTACCAGCAAAAATTGGCCTTCTTAATTAATAATAATACTTTGATAGAGCGCTCTAACAAATCAAATAACATAAGATTTTAAATATTTCATTGTATAATTCAATATCCGGAGGTGTATTTGCACGGAAAGTTGTTGTTTCAATGATTTATTGTTTTAAGTTGTCTTATTAATTAAGACGCATCGTTTGCATTTTCCACGAAAAACATTTTCGTAATTTTACATATTATGTTTAAAATGTGCAAACTATAAGAAGCGTAAGCTTACTTTCTCGGATTCAAATACTTTTGAATTGGAATTATTCTTGTAATAACTAATGTGTTTACACTTTAGAACATGTGATTTTAAACTGCTGATTAGAGTTGCACATAGTTCAAAATATTTTTACAACCAGAACTAAATAGTCTGCAAAGTAAAAACTGTACCAATTTTGTTTGTTTTACTCTTAACGTGCTATTTTTTGTTTGTTTTAGGTACAAACTTACCAGTTCCGAATACAGTATTTGAAAAACTTTTAAACTGTACTCAGTTTCGCGAATCTATCGTTTGCAACAATATAAGCAAATTCGTGCCGAAATGGTCGAAGCCAGTAATTATTTGTAGACACACTTTTGGTGAATTGGATGGCATTTCTGTGATAAGTGATGATAAGGTAAGTAAACCTTTATTGGTTGAAAATTGTGCTTTTGAACCAGTTGTATAAAATATTTGAATTGAATTTAGAACAATGTTGGTACTATAAAGTCGGGTGGTTTTGAGCGATTTTTATAAATAATAACATAGGTTAATACTGGATGATTATCATCCAGTATTAGATTCAAAAATGTTTCGCCACGGGTTAAGTGAGGAATTAATTAAAGATATGTTATTAGGTTGTTGAACATTGGAAGTGTAGACAGATAATTCGATGCAGTATTAAAAGAAATACCTGGTGTATCCAGAAAGTCAGTTCCGTTTGTATTTCTTGCAACCGCAGCGCTGAGATCTGAATTTCGCGCGATACTTACTATAGTTTAATGAGAAGAAGTTGACGTTAATCAAGGAACGTCTTTGATTAACTCAATAAGTTATAGTAAGTATCGTGCATGCGTGAAATTCCGATCGCAGCGCTGCGGTGGCAAGAAATACAAACGGAGTATACGGTAAGAAGGATCGACAGAATCGAAGATTTTGGAGAGGGGGTAAAGATCGATAACGTCACAAATGCGCGCTGAATTTAAATGTGGTTACTTCATGATTTAGATAATTACAAGTAATTACAGTAACTGAATATTAATTCTTACAATTAAATTTTATTAATAATATAAAAATTATCTCAGATAAAAGACATAATTCTATTTAGAAATAGCATCAGCAACATAATGTATTTCCACATTTAATTCTTCGTAATATTGCTGTCCATGTGTACTTTATGCATATTTATTTTTATTGTAATATGATATAAATTTTTAATGTATGAGCATTAACAACTAAAATTACAAAACCGGGCTGGCTTAACCTTAAATTTTATCAGTAAGCATTGAAGTGACAAAATAATTGTTCATACAAAACGGATTATAATAAAGTTGAGAACTATAAAATTTAAATATAAATTTTGATAACGTTTAATTATTAACCAATGTAATCAATTAAACTATAAGGATATTTAGTGTTACTAGTAGTTTGTCGTACTTTTTAACACTAAATAATTCAAATAATTCAAATAGTTTTTATAAATGTGAATTTCCGTCAACTTAGGAATACTCTTTTATCTTTTATTGTAAAAAACTTGTAAGCATAATTATGTTAATATGTCTCTTTAAAGTCAAATATTCACCTGTATATGTATTTGTTTTTTATTTCTTTACTTATTTGAAACTATTTAATGCTGTAATTTTTTAAACGTTTTATACACATATATTGTACTTAATTTTGTCCTGTCATTGGTTATCTGTTGGGCAAATAAAGTTATTATTATTATTATTATAGTTATTATTATTATAAATATTTGACTATTTTGTAAATTCTAATTCGCAACCTTAATATATAACAAACTTTAAGGCACTGCCAACTCTAATTTATTCATTCCAGGAGTAAAAATAATAGCAATTTAATAAAATAAAACATGTTTACTTTGTTTGTATAACATACTATATTATAATTTCCAGGAGTAAAAATAATAGCAATTTAATAAAATAAAACACTTTAACTGCGTTCGTATAACATACTATTTTATAGTTATGACTGTGATTTCTATTATACAATACAATTATACAAAGTATTTTCTTATTTAGGTAAAAAAAAACGAATGTCAGAAAATTAACAGCTTATTTGCTGACATTCGTTGTTTTTTAAAAGAGTCAATTTGAAGCTTTAAACAAGTGTTTTCCACTCCCAGACTAAGCATGAAGTAAAATTTCGAGTTTAGAAAAGCCCCGTGAAAATTTGTCGAGGGTCGCGCAGCGACCCGAGACAAATTTTCGGGGCTTTTCTAAACTCGAAATTTTACTTCATGCGCCACGAGTATTAAACACTGATTTTAAGTGAAGTACGAATATACATAAATTTTACAATTTTAGTAATATACAGAGAGTTTTATGTTACACCGAACATTTTCATAACGAGAATTGTTCTAATCATGATGATGGTTGCGACCGTAACTACGTGGTAATTTACAATCACTGAATAAAACACTTACTATGTTTTTTACCACAAAATATTCATTGTATGTATATTAGGGTGTCCCAAGGCATTAGGGAGAATTTTTTTTCGCGAAATCAGATACGCATACCCTTTATATTTTTTTTCTGTTTGACCTCAAAAAAGCAAATAATAAATATTATTGAGATTGGATAAGGATAACCCGCGCCGACTTGATGCCAAACATAAGATATAATCATTTCTACTGAGTTAACATGGAAGGATTCTAGAACTGAATGTTAATTTGGTAAATAAAACACGAATATGCCCAAATCATATATCTATTTAATATTTAATATTTAGGAAACATTATATTTAAATTTTCTTTTCAAAGATTGCTTTTTACAGTCAGGATAAATCTTCTGATGTTCTTGTACGCAACATAATAAAAATTGCTTCTGTTCCTCATTAACCGTGATTAAACCATGAAAGTCTTGCATCAACTTGACCGCTCTTTCAGCTGAATCGTTGACGGCCCTAAGCGTTGAAACCTTCTTTTTGGCTTCTTCAAACGAAGAATTATTTGACCACAAAGTAGGACATTCGTAGAGAAAACTGTCATTAATTTTAAGACGTTCAAACAAGGATTTGCTTTTGACCGAAATGAAGTCATAGATGTTTTTCTCTGAAATAAAAAAGGTGAAATACAGTTAACAAAATTATCATATATACAAACAACTAAAAACCAACTTCTATATTTACTTATCAAACTAACCGTATAATGGACCACAAAGTTCTTCCTGCGATGGGATGTAACGTTTACCATGGGTTGACACATTTTCGTTGGTTAAATTTGCAACCATTTTTACTTTCGTTTCTTGGTCCACATCATCGTCAAATAGTGACAAGACAGATACTTCATCAGTCAAATACCACAAATGCTGGCTTAACTTCTGTAAAGCTGCTTTCGAGATGGTTTTATCAACATTTTCGTAAGCCTTCATTGACTTCAAAAAGCACAAATCTTGATAAGGTGCCTTTACAGCCAAAATACATTGGATCCATGGCTTGACGTATGATGTCACGATGAATAGGCACACGTCTAACAGTGCTGTTTTATCCTTGCTTGTAATTTTCAATTGGGCACTAAACAATGACATTTTCAGTGAATAAATTGCTCTCGCCATCCATCGAGCATGGTGCATGGCACCTGGAAGTCGAATTTTAAGTTTTCTCTCTGTGTCTCCGCCTATAAATGTAACACAAAGCTCTATCAGCTCTTGATCGTCATTTCTGACTATATCTTGGGTAAGTTAAGTTCGGTAAAACTCAAGCAAATTGTCAATTTTGGAAAAAGTCAGGCACGATGTAAGCTTTTCTTTATAGCACTGTATTTTATCAGTATCAACACTTTTCCAGTTATCTCGGAACTTTTTGAAGAACGGACTTTCAGGGCTTGTAGTCACAGGACTGAATTTCGCTTCGAACACGCTTTTTAACACCAATTCATATACGTGATGGCGGCAAGCAAAAATAAGCGTTTCTCTATCAAGTTTTTGTTCGAGAAGCACGCAAGCGCCATTAATACGTCCTGTATTTGAAGCTGTAGTATCACAACAAAGAATTTGCACTTTATCTTCAAGATTCCAGTCTACAATCGCGTTCCAAACAGCTTGCGCATGCTCCCTTCCTGAAGAGCTTTCCAACCTTGGCACAGAAATAAGTTGTTCTTTGTTTCCATATGAAATAACTATCGGAAGACGTTCTTCTTTTGATTTTCGAGCATCTAAAGCAGGCAACAGTTTTCCATTCCAGTGAACAGTCACAACATCTGGTACCTCCTTTTGAAAAACGACTTTTATGGCTTCCGCACGCTCTTTCCGTTTAGTCGTACGAATTCTTTGAATTGAGGACTTACTTATTGGAAATTCGTCGGTATTATGTCCAAGTGCCTCAATGGTAGCTTCAAGAATATACACAGAAACTCTCATACTTAGCTGACACCTATCAAGCGCTGCTACTAATTTTGGAGTGATGAAATCTTTCCTCATAGATGTTTTACTAGTTCCGGGTTGTGTGTCTTCGATCAGCGTTGGCAAATTTGCTTGTAAATCCATATTTCCATTAGAATCCGAAGATGAATCATTTTGTAACGGTTCATAAGATGGCGTCAACGAAGTTGGCGCGGAGAAATATTTAGCACGCCGCTTTTCTTCCTCAACAGTTCTAATGCGTGCCCTTTCCTCTTTATCAGCCAGTTTTTTGTCAACCCCAGCTAAGTGGCCAGGTCGGCCTGGTTCTCTCTGGCACTTCAAGAAGGTTCTATCTTCATTTATTTTAATAATTTCAAACGCATCCGCGTGTGCAATATCAAACAGATTATTTAAGTTGTTGATAAACTCTTGTCGGCGCTCCTCAAAGATACCTAGTGTTTTTTGTGCATTTTTTTGCAAGTTTCTCCAAACTTGATATAATTTCACAAGTTTCTTCACGCAATTAGGTAAAGATTTTGTAGGTATTCGTGCCTTTTCCCAAAAGATAATGCACTCGCGAATTGTGAGATTTGCGCTTTCATTAACAGTTAAATTCACTTCAGGAATATTGCAAAATAAAACTGCCAGAATTTGTTCATTAGAAGGAAGTTTTGAACCCGTTATTTGATGTTTCGCGTCCCCTATTAAAAATATACTCTTTTTAGAACTGCGTAATTCCACCGACATGTTGGATTATTGAAAACGATGAGTTTACTAACGAAATAGCAAGTAATAATAAGCACATCGATGCGTCAGCTCGCGTTCGCGTTAGTCAGCAAGAACAGACATGTATCGATGCAAGTCGGCACGGGTTGCCGTGGTCCTGCGTTCACGAAATTTAATGTACAATTGTTTTGACACCAAACAAATAAAATAAGAGGGTATGCGTCAAAAAAAAGACTTTAATTTTTTTGGGACACCCTAATGTATATATGTTATATTACACAAATATACACATAAATTTACGACTTAAGTTTCGACGTTTAACGGTCATTTTCAAGTTGAAAATGACCGTCAAACGTCGAAACTTAAGTCGTGAATTTATTTGTATATTTGTGTAATATAATATATATTACATACAATAAATATTTGGTGGTAAAAAATATAGTAAGTGTTTTATTCAGTGAGAATTGTTCTTTTAAGTATACATTAGCATACCTTGTACATTTGGTGACGTTCGGTTTATTAAAATAATGTAATTTGAAGCTTTAAACGAGTGTTTTCCACTCCCAGGCTAAGCATGAAGTAAAATTTCGAGTTTAGAAAAGCCTGAAAATTTGGTTTGGTCGCGTAGCGCGAAGCGGCCAAACCAAATTTTCAGGCTTTTCTAAACTCGAAATTTTTCTTCATGCGCCACCGGTACAAAACACTGATGCAATGTAAAGTTTTGCGGTGTGTTTTAAACTTTGTAATGTCAGTGTTTTGTACCGGTGGCGCATGAAGTAAAATTTCGAGTTTAGAAAAGCCTGAAAATTTGGTTTGGCCGCTCCGCGCTTCGCGCTACGCGACCAAACCAAATTTTCAGGCTTTTCTAAACTCGAAATTTTACTTCATGCTTAATCTGGGAGTGGAACACACTCATTTTAAGCTTCAAATTAAATTCTTTTAATAAACCGAGAGTCGGCAACTGTACAACGTAGTTCAAGTTTAAAATTGAACTTTTTTATAAAAACAACGAGTATTTAAAGATTTACGGCATATACGCTGTAATTAAGTCATGTATACTTGAAAGAAAAACTTCCTGTATGTACAAATTGAGGCATTGATTGCGATTGATTGGCTACAATTTTTAATGGTCATGTAGGCAACCCATTTTTTTTTTATTATTTTTATTTTGGGTTTTACGTCATCTATTTCCGCTGCTAAGGCCAATCATGACGCCGGAGATTAGGTCTACAGCTATCCGGGAATATTGCCGAACCCGATGGGAGTTCCAACCCACCGGTAGAGATCTTTAACGTGCACGCAACATCCAGGCAGTACACGGGTCCTACATGCATTTAACGTCATATCCGAGAAGACGGAGTGTTTGGCAACCCAATTTATACATAATTTAAAAATTAAAGGTTTCAAATTGTATTGGAAGAAAACGTTCGGTGTTACATAAAACTCTCTGTATACGCGTGGCGCATGAAGTAAAACTCGGTTTTAAAATGAACTTAGTTCAAAATGACATTAAAACGAGGTAATCTCAGAGTTCAAAATGAACAAAATAATATCATTTTAAACTGCAATTTAGAAATCATTAAATTGTTATATTATTTTATGTAATTCGCTCTTAGTATTATTATTGGTCATCTCATGTTTTTGTACATTTTTTTTTAAGGATGAAGATGCGGATATCGAGCATGAAATTCGATATGTGCAAAGCATCAAATCTTACGCTGAATCTTGCTTTCAAACCGCCTTGGAACGTAATTTTCCAATGTATTTTTCGTCCAAGTACACCAAGTTCCAAAAATTGGATGCTATTTTTTACGACGTCTTCCAGGAAATGTATGAAAAGTAAGTAAATTATAATAATTGTTTTAATATTTTTTTATAATTTAGGTGTTAATAAATTTGCACGGGTAGTTGTTTTAATGGATATTTATTGTAGTAAGTTGTCTTATTAATTAATACATTGTTTGCATTTTCACGAATAATATGTTCGTAATTTTATATATTATGTTAATTAATTAATTATAAACTCTAAAACCATTAAAAATGACCATATTAATTATAAATTCTTAAACTATTAAACATCAAACGCATGCTGTGCTTGTTTTTAAACTATTATAGTGGACAGTTTTTAATACTAGGGAGTTTTAGTTTACTGTTTTTTTTAAATACGGCAACGCTAACGTCTACGCTAAACTTGCTTATTACCCGGTAACGCAGACGGTTAACGGGCAACAAGCAAGTTTAAGCGTTAATGTAGTTGTATGAGTTACGTGAAGGTGTTAAGTTAATTAAACACAGTTATATTCCTTTCTTCACTTTTATTTTTCTTGCTAGATGTACATTTCGGGTACTAAGTACCCATTATCAATAGCTAACTAAGCGTTACCGTATTTCGAAAAAAACAATAAACTAAAACTCCCTTCTGTTTGTCTGTTTTAGGACATAAATAAACACTAATTTTTAATTCAGCTCAGAGTTGAATAGAGTTGACGAATTTTTTCCAACGTGCCCATAAAGTTTTATTAGATATTGTTTTTATTAATATATAGGTATTTGATTGAAATTCACTTGGTTTGTTTTACTAATAAATTGTTTTATTTTCAACTAGTTTCGGCTTAATGCCATTTTCAAGAATGCCGAAACTAGTTGAAAATAAAACAATTTATTAGTAAAACAAACCAAGTGAATTTCAATCAAATACCTATATATTAATAGAAATATTTTACCAAGTGATCAATGAGAAACAAGTTAACGATATATTGTTTTTATCTTGAACATTTAGAGAGTTTCTCATATGTGTATTTTCAAGTGTGTTATTGACAGATAACTACTTTGACTTATGTTACATTATAAACTTACTTATACAAATAAGGCACATAAACTTTGTAAAACCTAGGTTTTTTATTGTGACTTGAATTTCGATAACTTCAACTTGTCATTATCAAACTAAAATAACTTAGGTACTTATTATTTGATTTAAAATTGACGTAATTTAACGCCAAGTCTAATTGCTTTAAAAGGGTGTTAAATATTTTATTATTAGATATATTTTTGTATTTTGTTTACTTATAGTAAATACAAGCGCTCATTTGATAACGCCAAGTTGACTTACTCGCACAAACTCACCGAGAAAATGGCAATTTTGGCCGCAAATTCCTCGGGTGGTTTCTTATGGGCTATGAAGAGCTACGATTGCGAGCTTTTGAACACAGTTTTCGGAAAATGCGCCGGATCCATGGGAATGATGGTCCACACACTCAAATCCCACAACGGAAAATCAATACTCACTCAACCAGCACACGGAATCATTTCCAAACATTACAAGTAAGGAAACAGCTGTCTTACATATTATGGCGCCCAACGCGGGGCAAAATTATATGAAATGAAATATTACAACTATCAAATTTAAGAATAAAATAATACTCATAATACGATATATCAATAATTACTAATTCAAATTTAGGAAAGAAAAACACTTCGTTTATTCATCTGCATGTTCTACCGAGTTTACAAATGCCTTAAATTTTCAGGTATTTCTAAACTTGGTAGAACATGCAGGTGAATAATATTAATAATAATATACAGAGAGTTTTATGTAACACCGAACATATTCATCCAATACAGTTTGACACCTTTATTTTTTAACTTATGTGTAAATTGGGTTGCCTATATGACCATTAAAAATTGTAGCCAATCAATCGCAATTAATGCCTCAACTTGTACACACAGGGAGATTTTCTTTCAAGTATACATTTGACAATTACACCGTATATGTCGTAAATCTTTATATACTCGTTGTTAAAAAAATCAATTTGAAACTTGAAATGAGTGTGTTTCACTCCCAGACTAAGCATGAAGTAAAATTTCGAGTTTAGAAAAGCCTGAAAATTTGGTTTAGTCGCGTAGCGCGAAGCGCGGAGCGGCCAAACCAAATTTTCAGGCTTTTCTAAACTCGAAATTTTACTTCATGCGCCACCGGTACAAAACACTGACATATTACAAAGTTTACAACACACCGCTAAACTTTACATTGCATCAGTGTATTGTACCAGTGGCGCATGAAGTAAAATTTCGAGTTTAGAAAAGCCTGAAAATTTGGTTTGGTCGCTCCGCGCTTCGCGCTACGCGACCAAACCAAATTTGCAGGCTTTTCTAAACTCGAAATTTTACTTAATGCTTAGCCTGGGAGTGGAAAACACTCGCTTAAAGGTTCAAACTAAATTCTTTTAATAAACCTAGCGTCGGCAATTGTACAACTTATATTTAAAAAAACATATTACGAAGTTTAAAACACATCGCTAAACTTTACATTGCATCAGTGTTTTGTACCGGTGGCGCATGAAGTAAAATTTCGAGTTTAGAAAAGCCTGAAAATTTGGTTTGGTCGCTCCGCGCTTCGCGCTACGCGACCAAACCAAATTTTCAGGCTTTTCTAAACTCGAAATTTTACTTCATGCGCCACCGGTACAAAACACTGACATATTACAAAGTTTACAACACACCGCTAAACTTTACATTGCATCAGTGTATTGTACCAGTGGCGCATGAAGTAAAATTTCGAGTTTAGAAAAGCCTGAAAATTTGGTTTGGTCGCTCCGCGCTTCGCGCTACGCGACCAAACCAAATTTGCAGGCTTTTCTAAACTCGAAATTTTACTTAATGCTTAGCCTGGGAGTGGAAAACACTCGCTTAAAGGTTCAAACTAAATTCTTTTAATAAACCTAGCGTCGGCAATTGTACAACTTATATTTAAAAAAACATATTACGAAGTTTAAAACACATCGCTAAACTTTACATTGCATCAGTGTTTTGTACCGGTGGCGCATGAAGTAAAATTTCGAGTTTAGAAAAGCCTGAAAATTTGGTTTGGTCGCTCCGCGCTTCGCGCTACGCGACCAAACCAAATTTTCAGGCTTTTCTAAACTCGAAATTTTACTTCATGCTTAGCCTGGGAGTGGAAAACACTCGCTTAAAGCTTCAAATTAAATTCTTTTAATAAACCTAGCGTCGGCAAATGTACAACGTAAGCTTATGTATATTTAAAAAAAATTCTCGTTATGAAAATGTTCTGTGTTACATAAAACCCTCTGTATATTTATTTTCCTTTCATTTCATACATTACATTTAGAAGAAATACAAAGAATTATAACATTTATAATGATAAGGAAAAGAAGACACAAGTTCAAGTGGATGTCGAAAATCCCCTGTTCTTCCACTGTGCCTTGGAAGTGACTATAATCTTAATAATACAATATATAGTCAATAAAATAATGTTTTTCTCCACTTCAACAAATTCTATAATTTTTTTATTTATGTATTTAGACGCCATTTAAAAGGAAAGGAAACATCAACCAATCCAATCTCGTCAATTTTCGCTTGGACCAGAGGTTTACAGCACCGGGCTCGTTTGGACCGCAATTATCATCTCCTCGAGTTCGCCGAGCTTTTAGAGCAGTGTTCTCTTTCTCTGATCGAAGAAGGCCATCTGACAAAAGATTTGGCCCAGTGTGTCTATGGCGATCAAGTCAAAGAGGAGCATTTCATCAAAACCAAGGAGTTCATCGATCTCGTCACGAGAAAACTGGAGCTAAACATCCACAAAGTTTTCCCAAGGGAAAAATCCCATTCGCAAGCTACTATGTGATTTACTTGATGTAAGGTTTTATTTATTTTATTTTTCATGTATTATTAAGGATTATTATGTGTTTTTAATTGTATTGATTGCTTTTTTATACATATTATTAAAATAAACTATTTTTAATATTAAGTAATGTGTATTTAAATTCCAGATCATATTTTTTTTTAAACTATGGAAGCGTTTTATAAAATATAGTTCAAGTAAGTTTTTTTTAAATCACTTAAACGCTTTTGGAAAATGAGATAGCTAATGCCTTCTATTGCTCTGAGCCATAGCTGATTACACTGTGAATTAAGCAATGGCTTATACAAGGCATTTTTCTTTTAAATATTACATTTCCTGGTGTATAAGCTGAAAATTTTTGGTCATTTGAAATTTTTATAAAAGTGTTAAATTTGAAGTTTCCAACGAGTGCTTTTACTCCTTGATTTTTCTTTTAAGTATACATTGCTTTTGCTGTAAATTTTGCCACATTAGTTGTTTTTAAAAGAGTTCAATTTAAAACTTTAAACGAGTGTTTTCCACTCCCAGATTAAGCATGAAGTAAAATTTCGAGTTTAGAAAAGCCTGAAAATTTGGTTTGGTCGCGTAGCGCGAAGCGCGGAGCGACCAAACCAAATTTTTAGGCTTTTCTAAACTCGAAATTTTACTTCATGCGCCACGCGTATAAATCACTAAAATATTGTAAATTTTATTAGTGTAAATTTTATTAGTATACTAAAGTAGTGTATTTTAAACATCAATTTAAATCATTGTTTTACACGCGTGGCGCATGAAGTAAAATTTCGAGTTTAGAAAAGCCTGAAAATTTGGTTTGGTTGCTCCGCGCTTCGCGCTACGCGACCAAACCAAATTTTCAGGCTTTTCTAAACTCGAAATTTTACTTCATGCTTAATCTGGGAGTGGAAAACACTCGTTTAAAGTTTCAAATTGAACTCTTTTAAAAAAACAATGAATGTGGCAAAATTTGCAATGTATACTTATAACCAAATTTCCAGTATAGTCTTGAAATAGGTAGTCTTAAATGTTTAGTATTCCTCAACACTGGATCGTTGGACCACACTGATGAGGACCTTAAAGTCCGAAGCGCGTCTATTGGTATCCAGTCCCATAATACTGAACACAAATTCTATTTTGAACTTAAATACTATATTGAAACATTTGTAAATTGATATAAGATTATTAAATAAGTCATAATTGTGCCACACATCTGAAAAGAACAAAAATTAAAGGATCATTTTTAATTTCTTGAATTAATTTCTCATCTGGCATTTGGTAAAACATATTAGAATATGTAAAGTTATTTAAATTTAAAAAAAAACACTTGGTGTTGTTTCACAAATTAAAACTTTAGTCAGACTAGTTTCGGTTTGTTAGACCATTTTCAAAAGAATGTGTGTTCCTTTGAAAATGGTCTAACAAACCGAAACCGAAACTAGTCGGAATAAAGTTTTAAATTGTGAAACAATACCAAGTGTTTTTTTAATTTAAATAACTTTACGTATTCGGATCATTTTTAGTTTAAAACTTGTTATTACATTCTCTGGCCATTACAAAGTACTAAGTATTTGTAGAAATAATTTGTTATAGTCAGAGAATTTATTTGTAAATGTCTGACTAAAAATCATTTATAAATTATAGCATAAATTTAGTTTAAAGTTTGTTATTAAATTCTCTGATTATTGCAAATAATTTCTACAAAATATTTGTAGAATTAAGTATAGCTCATTCTATTCAACTAGGCGATAAATTAGAACACGTGTGCTCATAACACCAAAATTCTTAAAATGCGAATTCTGATATCGAAATGGCATTATTTTTTGGAAAATCAGTTAATTAATTACAGAAAGATACAAATATCTTCGTTTTTCTTAGAATTTCTCGCCTAGTTAAATGGAATGAGCATTAATTCAAACTTTTTATTGCATTAGAAAAAATAATAACAAACAAGTTTTATTAATAATTAAAAAAAGATAGTTACCGATAGAGCAAACATGTAATCAAGTTCAAACCAATCATTGTATGCAGTGAAATTTATATTCTGATTCATCACAGCTAAATAACGATTCAAAGTCTGAAATAAAAAAATTAATAACTAGAAGAAATTTTACATAAAATTATCAAGTATTAATGATTGTACGACATTTTTACCACTCCATTTTTACCACCATATATTTTTTACCACCAATTCTTTTTACCACTCCGGTTTTACTACCATATATTATTTACTACTAATTTTTTACCATTAGTTATCTTACAAATATTTCTGAAGTATTTACAAGTCTGTATAAAACATTCATTCATCAATATTTTTGATTTTTCGCGCTAGATGTATTAAAATGTAATAAATATTAACTGTTTACAAAACTGTCATGGACATCTTTGAGAATGATGTAAAATATTAATGTTAATATTTAAATATTCAGGGGCTGTTCCGTACACTCAAAGAGACTTACGCAATTTATTCTATTGCAAACTTTTCTCTTAACCTAACCTAACCTAACGTTGCAGTATGTAGGATCTCATAGAGATTTAAGCAATCTATTCTATTGCAAACCTTTCTCCTAACATAACCTAACCTACAAGTATGTGGAATAGTCACCGTGCGCAAAGAGACTTACGCAGTTTATTCTATTGAACACCTTTCTCCTAACCTAATCTAGAAGTATGTGGAATAGTCATCGTCTGCAAAGAGACATACGCAATTTATTCTGTTGCAAACCTTTCTCCTAACCTAACCTAGAAGTATGTGAAATATTTAACTTGCGCAAAAAGACTTCCGCAATTTATTCTATTGCAAAACTTTCTATTAACCTAACTTAAAAACATGTAAAATCGCCTAAGCATAATAAAATGTTTATCTGCATCTTATTATTTTATAGAAAAATGTGTGGCTATACTAAGCCTTAAATCAGATAATTTTGCTTGGTTATGTGGTTCTATTAAATTATTTTAATTGTATTTAAATTTAGCTGTGAGTCTACTAACCAAACTGGATATGCCGTACCTAATTACGATGTAAATCACCAATTATGATGTAAATCAGGAAAAATATGATTTGTAATAAAATATGATGGTAATAAAATGGTGGAAAAAAATATAGTGGTAAATATAGAGTGGTAAAAATGGAGTGGTAAAAATGACCCCTAACGAGTATTAATAACCTGTTTACACAAAATGTCGAACACCAAATAACTCATTTAAACGTAATTACAAATTAATGCATTAATAATTAAACACCGTGGTTTGTTTTATAAAAGTTTATATAACAATTTTTATTCTGACTACTTACAATGCTTAAAATATTTGCAAAGGAACGAAAAGCCATTTAAAATTGAATTTGAGTTCAGTATTCCGGCACCAGATACCCACAGACGCGCTTCAGTGTGGTCCCAACTCGGTGCTGAGGAATACTGAACATTTCTGACTATTTCAAGCCAATATGTAAAAATTATTAATGGATTCGATAGCTAACGCCATCTAATGCTCCATAGTGGCATCGTTAATGACACGAATGCACAACGTGCATATACAGGTCACTGTTTCATCCACAAACGAGCTATACTTTGTTTGTGAAACCAGAAAATAAATATCTGGTTTCACAAACAAAGTATAGCTCGTTTGTGGAGAAATCAGTGACCTGACTCTTTGTGCATTCGTGTCATTGACGATGCTACTATGGAGTATTAGATGGCGTTAGCTATCGAATCCATTAATTGAAAAGCCATTTGTTTTTTAAACTCACAGCCTACCTCGAAATTGACATTTCATGCACTCTATTTACAACACCGATGCAATTTGTCATCAGTGAGAAGTAGCATTGAAGTGACGTCATTTTACACTATTCTGTGTGTTCAAATCTTTGAAAAATGACGTAATTTCAGTACAAGTTCTTACTGACTGAAAATTGCATCGGTAGTGATCTGGGTTTTCTAAATTGACTTACAGGAATGCTCATTTTATCGCGTTGTGGATTGAATCGCAATCCCCTTTTCTTTGCTCAAGAAAAGGAAGTCCGATGTGGTGCAGGCAAACAATGAATGCTACAAATCGATAAAATATTGTGCAAATGATGTAAAACTGTAAACAATTTAAATAAAACTGTCTTTGACAGAAAATTTGTTCGTGCTTCAAAAATGCATTCAGGCGGAAAAATTGTTTTACAGCACTTGGTTCGTAAATGACTATTTAAACAGTTGTGAAACAATCCACGTTATTTAATTTTTTACATAATTGAGGGGTCCAATGCAATAACCAGCCAAGTCCAGTTTTATAAAATGTTGAGGAGAGACACAAAACTGTTTACATGCAAGAACAAAAAAACATAATGATTATTATGCATGCAACTACATGCGTACACCAATACACTGCAAATTTAAATCCAGATTGTTGCATGCTATAACACAGAATTTTATACTTTATAAGAATATTGAATACTTAACCTATTTTCTCATAAAAATGGTTATTGATTATTGCATTGGACCCCTCAATTGTAGAAGTATTAAATAAAAAATTAGTTCTAGAGTAAACATAACAAATTGAATTTGTAATTCATTTTGAACATTTAAAACCGCTTACCTTGTTAACATCATTTTGACTAACATTCCTAAAAATCAACCCTTTAACACTCTCACCCCTGCTTTTACAAACCCCCGGAACAGCCAACAAAACCAACAACTTGAAGCTATGCAAAATCACCCACGGCGCGCACCTGATAAAATCCCTCCACCCCGTATATTCTCCTGTCAACAAAATCCCGAAAAACACGTAAGCGTCAAACATGGTCCACAAAAAAATAAACCCAATTGTCGAGGAAATCCCAACAGCTTGAATTCTATTAACCCTTTTTGCTAAATCCATTAGTTTCAAATATAACCCCCAAGTGTTTTCGTTGAAACCTTCCTTTTGGACTTCTTTATGGATGAAATTGAAGCCTAAAAGAATTACGAGGGTGTTGTTGAAGTATTCGAAAGTGTCAACGAAGCTGATGATTTCGATAAAGGTCTCGTTGATGAAGTTGGTGATGGTGTTGATTTTTTCAGGGTGGACTTCGGAGTTTATGAATAGCAAAATTGTGATTATTAGTAGTAGAAAGAGGAATTGAATTCGGCGTATTTTTATCAACAGCCTGGTTCGGATTAATTCTGTTGTTTTTAGGAGGTCATTGTTTAATTTGGCTATTTTGCTAGAATTTATTCTTTTAATAGAAACCTGCAAACGAAAAACAAGTATATTCAATAAATTGATTGTGAGTTGCGTGAAGATCAAATTAATTTGACGAATAAAGCACCAATAACCTTTCTTCACACTTTTATTTGAATTACCAAATGTACATTTCGGACACAAAGTGACCATTACCAATGGATTAACATTTGTGTTAATCCATTGATAATGGTCACTTTGTGTCCGAAATGAACATTTGGTTATTCAAATAAAAGTGTGAAGAAAGGTTATTGGTGCTTTATTCGTCCAATTAATTGTTATTAGTGCTTTATTCGTCAAAGTATATTCAGTTTATTTTTATTGGCCAACCAGATCTGGAGGTTTTTTTATAATGTTGGGTATGCTTGGATACTCTGGTTGTAATTCTTACTTTTGCCTTTAAAATAAATTTAAGGTTATGTTTTCTACATGGTTGCCATGTGCTTAATTACCCTATCATAAAGATTACTTAAGTGGCGGAGCATTTCTTTTGGCATTTTATTACTACTTTTCTGTCAAATAATTAATCAATTGCAACATAGCATTCATATATCAATGTTATCGCATGACCAACAGTAGGGATACCTAAATAATCAAAGAACCTAAGAAAAATAAATCCCAAATCTGGTTGGGCAGTAAAAAAAAAATCGAATATAGGTAAACAGTATTTTCAGTGAACATTGAAATAATCGTATTTTTCTGTCGATCGTGTGTTTATGAGTTGGATTAATGCATTCACAAATCGTTGTTTAATGAATCGTATGAACGCATTACTTTTCATTAATAAACGATTATATTATAAGATGTCAAACTCATGCAATGTTGCCAGATTATATTTCGAGACTTTCTTCGACGCAAACGTAATTTTTCAGCTTGTAAAATTTATAAGAGTATACAATTTGCTATTAATGTAGATAACAAAACTTGCTTAGATAAAATAAGCGTATGTAAAATTTATTAACGTGAGATCAAACATGAGTAGTATATTTTAACCTTCACTTGAAATCAATGTTTTATACGCGTGGCGCATGAAGTAAAATTTCGAGTTTAGAAAAGCCTGAAAATTTGGTTTGGTCGCTCCGCGCTTCGCGCTACGCGACCAAACCAAATTTTCAGGCTTTTCTAAACTCGAAATTTTACTTCATGCTTAACCTGGGAGTGGAAAACACTCGCTTAAACTTCAAATTGACCTCTTTTACGAAAACAACGAATATTTAAAAATCTACAACACATAATTGGTTGGGCCAAACCAAATTTTCAGGCTTTTCTAAACTCGAAATTTTACTTCATGCTTAATCTGGGAGCGGAAACACGTCTTAGAAGAATTTTTCACTTGTAAATAAAACACGTTTAACCTATTTTAACTATTACCCTTTACTTGTAGGTATGCGACAAATTTTGCATCCAACGTTTAAAATATTTCAATTGTTCCAATTATAAATTCAAAGGAAAAATGTTATTTTGGTTTTTGTTAGGTAGGTATATATTTTGTTCTTCAATATTTACCTGAAGTATAATTAAAATTGTACTCAGCAATGCGTTTGCAAGATAAATATAGTTATTCAAAGTTAGAAATCCATTTATTTGCACGAAACGATTTATCGAAGTGTAAATTCTTATGTAAACTGAAAGGAAGCAAAACGATAAAGTGTAAATTACGAAGCGAATTTTATAAGAGTTTGATTTATCTGCGCTGAAAGTGTTTTCAGAATTTCGGATGCAAGAGGACGCACAGAATATTTTCGAAAGGTGATACAGTTGATCGAAGTACATGTTTGCGTCTAATGGTTAGTAATAATAACACATCACGATTTCTGTAATTTTAGTGTATGAAATTTTGTAACGGTTTAGTCTATTTATGCCATCTATATTTCCTAAACTAAATTGAAGTTTAATATTTGTCCAACACATACATACGTTGCAATGTGTATTTTAAAAAACGCAAGAGAATGCAGACTTAGTCTTTGTAAGATAAATATGTTGTAGATTGCTTAAATAATCGCACTTTTAATGTTTTGAAGTATTCTACAAATAAGTTTTGGTGAATTCATTCTTAGTTAGTTATATTTAAAAATGTTGGAGGGTTGTTTTTACGCTATTATATTTTGTATGTAGCATACTTTTACTTCCAATTAAAACAAATAAACAGCAGAAATCATGAACTTGACGTCTCTTGTTTTGATTTCACAAAAAGAGAAGCATTAGAACGCTAAAAAAGCAACAGAAGTTATGTCCATTCATATATCCTGTCAGGATTTTTGTAATTTTAGAGTACGCTATGTTTATTGTATTTATGCATTATATTCTCACTAAGCAAACACATTTAAGTAATGTTTCATCAACATTAAAACAACGTTTAATGTTGCTAAAATGAGATAACGTTTGTTGTTTGTTTGTTTTGCTCAGTGGGTTCGAGAACATTTTAAATTAAATTGAAGTTGAATATCTGTCCAATACGCTGCATTGTGTAAAATTTAATTATTTTAGGTTATACCATCGAGTAATTATTACTTGCTTGCACCTCTGCTAAAATATTTTTTTATATTGAATATTTTCATTTCTAATAGAAACAAATGCACAGTAGCAAGCACAAACTTGATCTCTGTTGTTTTGGTTTCTCAAAACAAAAAAAATAGTTACCTAAAAAAACATCTGAATTTATGTTCATTTTTTTATCCATTTTATGCTATTATTTGTTTAAAATTTTCTTGTAGCAGTTTAAATTGGAGACAAGGAGTTCCTGAATGAATCCTTTATCTGTGTCATTTGCTCATTTAAGTGCTGGTACAGTAAAAAACATTAGAACTGATGTGAATTTTTTGACCACTTAATGCTATTTTTATTTATATTTTATTTATTGATACGAAAACCCAACAGAGAATACGTCCAATTACAAAAGATAATACAACTGTTATGTTATTTTTAAGAATTTCTTGTTTCAACAAGAAATGGAGGCAAAGGACTTCTAGACTGAATCCTTTATTTGCTTATTTTGAAAATATGAAACAAATTTCTGCGTAATAATAAATTAAAACTTTACTTTCTAACTTTGATCTAGTAATAGAAAATGAAGTGTTATTTTAGACAATAATGTATTATTTGAATGAATATCCTATTGGTGAATAATTTTATGTAGACAGGAAATTAATTCTTAGTGCAGACAGAAACGGAAATGAAGAATGCATAATTAATTGTTGACTCCGGTTCGATTGAATTTAATTTCTCCATTCCTTAAAGACGTTACATGTTTGATTTTTTTAATAAATCGCCACGGTTTGACATAATCAGAAATGCCAATGTTTTACGATGTCTTCTGTTAAGTTAAAATGAAAAAAAAATCACAAATCGTCGTATATTTTACATCTTCACTAAATTATAATCTTCACTAAATATGTTCTATAGACCCACTGAGCAAAAAACAAACAAATAACGTTATATCAACATTGTAGCAACATTAAACGTTGTTTTAATGTTGTTAGAATATTAGTTAAACGAATTTGCTCAGTGAGGATAGTCCAGAAAAAAATAAAATTTAAGACGTGATTACGCTAGATTATCAATATTTAATATTTTCTTATGGAAGTATGTATGTAAGTATGTATGTATGTATATTTATTGGTGCTAAAAACATGGTGGTTATACACAGGTCAAATACAAAATATAATAAAATATATATATGTATAAAAAAAACAATATCACTTAATCACAAGATAAAATTACATATATAGAACAATGACAAATAATTAAAATGTTCAATGTTCAATAGCTTCAATTATTTTAGTTCTGAAGTGTCGCTTAAAAGGTACTCGTCAATACTATAAAATCTATTGCATATTAGGAAGTGTTTCATTGATTTCCGAAATGTGTTTAACGGGAGAGATTTTACTGTTTCTGGTAGAACATTATACAGCTTGGGCCCACAATAGTTTAGACCATTACGTGAATTACTCAGTCGCAATCTAGGAATCTCGATAAGGGTTCCAAATCTAGTATTATGTTCATGTTTTTGGTTTGTTTTACATATAAATTAAAATGTGTATGTACATAAGTTACGCATTCCAAGATAAATAAACATGGTAAGGTTAGTACTTTTAGATTAATAAAGGCCTGTCTACAATCGTCGCGATAATTGATAGATGCGAGAACCCTTATTGCACGTCGTTGTAGTTTGAAAAGCCTTATAGTGATACTGGAATGGCCCCAGACCAATATGCCATACGTAAGATGACTTTGGCATTGGGAATAGTACACTTGAAGTATGGCACTATTAGGAAGCCAATTTTTTAACTGCCTTAACGCATATACAGATTTCGATACGTTTTTTGCAGTTTCTAGTTCGTGTTTGTGCCAGTTTAATTTGCTGTCAATATGGACCCCAAGAAATTTAACAGTACTTAAAGCTGCATTCCGTTTTAGGGAGAACACAACGTGCGTAGATTTCTCCGGATTTAGAGATAGCCTATTGGCAACAAACCAGTTTGAAGCTTTCTGCACTGAAGTAGCATTAATTATTTTTGCATCGCTATCTGTTTGTGCACAAGATTTTATTGTGGTATCGTATGCGAACAGGATAATAGAAGATTGATCCAACTATAATGATAGATCATTTATATAAATTAAAAATAACAGTGGCCCCAGGATTGAGCCCTGGGGTACCCCACATGTTACTTCTAATTCACTTGATGCTGTGTTGTTCACATGTACTTGTTGAAATCTAGAGCTCAGATAGGAATTTATTAACCGGCAGTTTTCGGGATGGAAGTAGGAAATATTTTATTGAAATAAACGATAAGTGTATGTTCGAAAGCGTAATTTCAATGCCCATTAGCTTAAGTAGCATCATCAATAGCTGGAAAACAAAACGTTGTTTGTTCGTCCACAACAGTGAATGAATGAGTACTGAATATGAATTCATATTCTTGAAAAGTGTATACTTTTCCTAAAGTTTTTCAGTTTTGCTAAATATTTCATACCTAAATAAGGGTGTAGTAAAGACAACAATATGCCGAGTTTTCAGCCTTTAGATAGCCGCATAATATCTCTATATATATTTAATCGCATGTTAAGTAAAAAAACATCTAGAGTGTCATCTAAAATATTGTAGGTTGGCAACTATGAAATTATATATTATAATTATTTTGTCTGACATTTTATACGTCAATTTCTAAAGCGTGTAGCCAACTTACATTTAAAATAGATTAAATCATGACACTCTAGAGGTTTTTCTTATTGATCATACAATAATTAAAATTGCCCCGTATTTGGTTAATGTTAAAGTATACATATTACTATTCTTGTTACTATTGAAAAATCAATAATTTTAATGAAAATATTTACCATAATTAATTTTAAAAATAACCACAGTAAATTTTTATCCTACATACAAAATTTAAACTAATTTAAATTTTTATTTCATAATTACTGTGACTGTTCAACAGAGCTTTGATAGCTAAGGCCATTCATTATGCAAAGAAGAAGAAGAACAATTAATAATGTACTGTTAGACTGAGCATATAAATCATAGTATATTTAAATCTGCCAACGACTTCATTACATTTATGTAGAAAATCAATACCATCTGTTAGTTAGGTTGCATAATTTCAACCAAAATTATTGTCCCCCAAAAATAGTATAAAAATAGCCGAAATCGATTTGTTTCTATTATAGATATTCTGTTTTTACAGTGAAAAGTATTTGTTTAAAACAAATAAACAATTAGTATAAAATCAAATAACTACATAGGTATTTTTAATTAAATAGAATGTGATTTTATTTGAATATACAGTTAGATTTTTAACGTTGAAAATACACCTTGAAAAAATATTTGTTTTTTAAAATTATTCTGTAGAATAGCTTAATTAATCGTTTCATTTAGAATGTATAAGAAATTAAAAACATTTGTGATATTATTGATTTATTATGTTCAGCGCACTCGCAATATATACAAACATGTCTCACTCGAAGGGCAAGGGAGGTCCGATGCCACTTGGGGAACAGTCCGTCATACATTTACTTGTAACAACAAACCTATAATTTAAAAACAATTTCAAAACCCACAGCGGCGACTGTGGCCTTCCTTTTACATTTGTTGTTATGTTTAAAAGCAATTAAATTTATATTTTTATTATTTTTTATCAAATAAATAAAGTACGAATCAGAATTAACACTCCCATATTTTTTTTTCGTATATATTTTATTTTACAATACGTGCTAATATATTATAATCATCTACATTAGCATAAAGGCTACTTGCCGAACGTTATTTACCAGAAATATATATTTGTTTTTATATAATCAATTGTATTAATTTAATTTCCTGTATATATAAATATGGTAATTTAAGTACCTGTATATATAAGTATGTTATCTTAGTTACGATTGTCACTACCTCTAAATAAAGTTTCCAATAAAAAAAAAACGCAAGTTTAAAAAACTACATTTAGACATGTAGATTGGATTTACTCATTTTGAAAAAGCTAAAAAAACTATTTTAAAAACTTCATTTATTTACACAATGAAACACTTTTAACTTTGTTTGTATAACACGTTTTATTTAATGTGACTGCAGTTTCGACAAATTTAATTAACATGTATAACGAAGTAGAAGCCTCCACAATACAGAATTCATTTATGTAATTTACTTTTAAAAACGCCTAAAATGAATAAAGTCAAATATAAAAAATCTTATGTTTAGAAAAGTTCATTAAAACAAACACAGATTTAATTTACATTTTAGAAAGCTTAAAAGTCTTTGGTTAAAAATAACAAGTTTAAATAGTTCATTGTCTGTGCGCGGAAAGGGTTTAAGTAATTGTTTTGAATAGTTTTTTGAATTAATTTTATAATTATTCCTTTAATTGCGGATAATTTTTGTGATTTCCAATTATCATTGAGGTTAATCGATTTATTTTTATTAAATGTCATACTGTTTAATTTTCATACCATACTATATTATATTTGATTTGCATTGCATATTAATTTTGTTAATTTAAATGTCCTAAATTGGTTTATTCTATTGGACAATAAACGTATTTATTTATTTATTTTATTATTAAAACAGACACATTCTTGATATAAATAAATAATAAATAAATCTTAACATCTATTAGTTTTTTTTTTCTCTCAAAAATTAAATTATTTTCTATTATTTATGAAAGCTCTTACTTTGTTATACTTGTATATGTTTTATACATTTATGTCGGGTTTCACAAATGTCAGTTATGTCGACAAATAGTTATTCATCGAATAAAATATAGTAATAGTAAAATACATGCCAAATTTTCCATGAAAATTTAAAATATACATTTATTCGATTTCAACAGAAAATTACGCAGAAACTATCGATAGGGTATATTTAGATTTTTAGATGATTTCAAAGAGCAATATTTTCTTAATATCCACAAAGATAAAGATATCTTAAGAAATTTAGAAGTTATGATTTTATAAAATATATTTTTTTTTTCGAATTTAGAAAAATAAATTTTTTTGCGTTCAACTGAAAACTACTGAAAAACTATTAAAAGGGTATTTTTAGTTTTTGAATATTTGGAAAAAACAATATTCATTTGATATTCACACAAAAATTCATAAAGATTTCTTAAAGAATTTACAAGCTATGATCCTATAATATTCATAGACTTTTTATATATTTTATGTATTAATGTTACATTTATTTTGTAAACTTTAAAATATTATTTGTTTTGTATATCTATTTTGTATAAAATGGGGGTTCCCGTCAATAAATATATTATTATTATTATTATTATTATTATGAAATAGTAATTTCCATGAAATTTAAGAACATTTTTTTTCGATTTCAACTGAAAATTACTTAGAAACTACTGATAGGGTATATTTAGATTTTTAGATGATTTGAAAGAGCAAAATTTTTTTAATATCCACACGAAAATTCATGAAGATATCTCAAGAAATTTGCAAGTTAAGATCTTATAAAATATATTTTTCTTAGAAATTAAAAAAATACATTTTTTCGCGTTCAACTAAAAACTACTGAAATACTATTGAAAGAGTATTTTTAGATTTGTAAATATTTGGAAAGAGCAATATTGATTTATTATTCACACAAAAATTCATGAAGAAATCTCACGGAATTTACAAGTTATGATCTAATGAAATGTTAATTTCCATGAAAATTAAAAAAATACGTGTTTTCGCTTTCAACTGAAAATGACTCAGAAACTATTGATAGGGTATATCCACATTTTCAGATACTTTGAAAGAGCAATATTTTTTAATATTCACAGAAAAATTCATAAAGATATCTTTAGAAATTTACAAGTTATGATCTTATAAAATATCATATATTTTTTTTAGAAATTAGAAAATTACATTTTTCGAGTTCAACTGATAACTACTGAAATACTATTAATAGGGTATGTTTAGATTTGTAAATATTTGGTAAGAGCAAAATTTATTTAATATTCACATAAAAATTCATGAAGATATATTAAGGAATTTAATAGTTATGACCTTATGGAATAGTAATTTCCATGAAATTTAAAAAAAATATTTGTTTTCGCTTTCAACTGAAAATTACTCAGAAACTATTAATAGGGTATATTTAGATTTTAAGATTTGAAAGAGGAATATTTTTTTAATATCCATACAAAAATTCATGAAAATATCTCCAAAAATTTACAAGCTATGAACTTATAAAATATCATATATTTTATTTAGAAATTTGAAAATAAATTTTCCGCGTTTAACTGAAAACTACTGAAAAACTATTCATTAGATCAAAGAGCACCTTCACGTAACTCAACAATAATTTAATTAAGCAATATTGATGATTTTAATAACAATACATTTTAGGTACAGATTTTTATTTTTACTCCATAAATTTAAACGAGTGTTTTCCACTCCCAGACTAAGCATGAAGTAAAATTTCGAGTTTAGAAAAGCCCCGCGTAGAAAATTTGTCGAGGGTCGCGCAGCGACCCGAGACAAATTTTCACGGGGCTTTTCTAAACTCGAAATTTTACTTCATGCGCTACGCGTATAAACCACTAATTTAAAGTGAAGTTAAAAACACACTAAAAACCAACCAAACTTCGATATTTCTTCAAAATTAGATGGTTTCTTTCCTATCCGTGCTGTAAATTTGTTTACAAGTTATGATCTTATGAAATATCATATATTTTATTTAGAAATTTGAAAAATACATTTTTCCGCGTTTAACTGAAAACTACTGAAAAACTATTCATAAGATTTTTGAATGTCTAGAAAGAGCAATATTGATGATTTTAATAACAAAACTTTTTAGGTACGGATTTTTATTTTTACTCCATAAATTTAAACGAGTGTTTTCCACTCCCAGACTAAGCATGAAGTAAAATTTCGAGTTTAGAAAAGCTCCGCGTAGAAAATTTGTCGAGGGTCGCGCAGCGACCCGAGACAAATTTTCACGGGGCTTTTCTAAACTCGAAATTTTACTTCATGCGCCACGCGTATAAAACACTAATTTAAAGTGAAGTTAAAAGCACACTGTAAAACCAACTCAACTTCGATATTTTTTCAAATTTAGATGGTTTCTTTCCTATCCATGCTGTAAACAATGGAGTCAATTTATATTTCCTGACGTTGATGACAATAAAAATGTCTATTTGAATCGACAAATAAATGTAATCTTTGAATAAGATTTAACTGCAACTAAGGCGTTGATTTTTGTCTTTTTACAATTTATTTACTTTAAAAAAAGCTTCAAATGAATGTTACTATTTGAAATAAAGTAATAGTGAATTCCTTGAAAATGGCTAGAAGGAATAATTATTTTTTTTAAATCGTGTAATGAAGATTATCATTATTATTATTATTAATTATTTAACTGCCAGAAATTTAGTGCTCTTATTTTAATTTAAACTTTTTCTTAAAATACAACGTAACCTTATCTCTCTTATGTAAAACTTTTTAAAATGTCATCTAATCTAAAAAATGTTACTTAGAATTATTTTACTTTTATTAAGTAATATTCAAGTATGATAATTTGTAAATTTGTAGATGTGTCAATAAAAATACAATCCAACTTATGATTATTCTACATTAACCAACATGTTTTATATTGGAAAATGTATACATGAAGCATGCATTTATCGGTAAATGTAGAAATAAACATGCTTTATGAATACTTTGCCCAACAGTGGCGTAGATAGGGTTTTATTAAAATGAGTAATAATCAAAATATTTAAATAATGAAATATTTATAGTTTTCATCACACATTCTCAAATCAGGTCGAATAATAAAATGTATCAAATTAATTAATTTATTCATTTAACTAACAAAAATAAGAATATTAAACATTAAAAGTGCGATTCTTTTCGCAATCTACAACAAGTTAGTCTTACAAAGACTATATCAAACACTCATTGAAACAACTACTTCCCGAGCTAATACCCCGACGGACATTGAATTATACAACAAGTGTTTGCTGTTACATACAGTAACCTACTGCAAATGCAACAATTTGAGTCAAATTATTCAGGCCATCTATAGACGCGTTTCGAGATTTATCTCTCATCAGTATAGCTTTGCCATTCCCTCTAAGTAATTTGACACCTTAGACTGGCGGTCACGTTACCGTTCAAACATAAGTATAATAATAACGTTTATTATACTTAATAATAATATTGTTGCGTTATTGTATTAATTGCGCTTAATCGGTTAATTAAATTTACTAGAAATAGATTTTTTTTATTTAGTTCCATTAATTTACACACATTTTGTAATTATATCAACTGAAAAATAATCTAAATGAAAAACCTATACATTCAAGGCCTAATTAGTTGTACAGTTGCGAGAAAATAAAACTAGTACAGCAGGGAGCTTCAGCCAAATATCGTATTTTTTTATTATAAAATAAACTTGTCATGTACAGGTTAAACCAATTTTTTCTTGGCCAACAAGACCGTGCTTTTAATGACATGCACTTTATTAGTAATGTCCCTTATGCTAATACCGTCTCTAAACGGGTCGTTAATATCGCTTTTTACGTTTCAGTCAGTTGAGGCAGGTCAACGTTAATTAAATTTCGTTTGACATTTCCACAGATTTGTCAATTTGATTGACAATTTGAAAAATCAAAGTGAGTCCAGTTTACATAGCCAAATATTTGGCTGTGCTAGTTTTTTTTCTCTCGCAACTGTACATATAAATCACGTTATAAATAAAGCAGGCGTTAATTAAAATTATTTCTAATATTTTGTATCAAGTATATTTGATGTCTATTTTTCAAAATAAACTTGAGTTTATCTTGCTTTCTTTATGAACTTATGAATTTAAATAAAATCACATGTTTCACTCAAAAAAATTAAACAAATCAATTGGCGTTTCATTTTTTTAAGCGAAACAAGCGATTTTATTGACATTTAAATGCCTTTAAATATTTAGACATGTTTCTTTAAGTGATCAACGAGAAACATGTTAAAGATGCTTACAAGTTATACGTTTTTATACATATTTTTTTCATACTTTTTTGTTGATACTATTCTTTCTCTCTTAATTTTCCCTGTAATAAGATTGTAAGTCTGTTATTATTATTATTTTTTTTATGGAAGTATAGATAGAGGTATATTTTTATTATTATTATTTTTTATGGAAGTATAGATAGAGGTATATTTTTTGAAACCCCATCAAAACATTCACACTCTTTTTGGCTATCTATTTTTTTTTACATATCTAGTTTTTTTTACATAATTTTGATAATTTCTTGAAAAAAAAAATTAAGAACGTACTCGCGTGTACTAACTTTTAGAAATGCAAATATCTGTGATATTTTGCGGATTTTTTTATTAAAATATGCAATTTACATTAAAAACAGTATGTTCAATACCAGAGCTGGGACGAATCCTCGTTAAAAGGATTCGAATCACAAATCCGAATCACCTGATATGATTCGAATCAGGAACACTCGAATAAAGGATTCGTAAGAGATAAATATGATAAATATGAATCCTGTTTTTTTCGAATCACGAATACAAATCGTTTAAGAATAAATTTGATTTTATTATTTTTTACAACCATTAACATATAAATATCGTTATCAGTTGTTTTAACAAAAATATTCACAACCTAATTATTTATTATTAACACTGAAAATCGTTGATAACAGACTAAATTTCTGCGTTACTCTGATTAAAGATGTATTTGTGTGTTTTTGAACTACACTTCAAATCAATGGTTTATACGCGTGGCGCATGAAGTAAAATTTCGAGTTTAGAAAAGCCCCGTGAAAATTTGTCTCGGGTCGCTGCGCGACCCTCGACAAATTTTCTACGCGGGGCTTTTCTAAACTCGAAATTTTACTTCATGCTTAGTCTGGGAGTGGAGGACACTTGGCGAAATTACCGAAAAACAATTAAAAATCTCAAATCTGTTAAATTTCACACAAATCATTAATTTAATTGATTTTATCACTTACAAACGAGTGTCGTCCACTCCCAGACTAAGCATGAAGTAAAATTTCGAGTTTAGAAAAGCCCCGCGTAGAAAATTTGTCGAGGGTCGCGCAGCGACCCGAGACAAATTTTCACGGGGCTTTTCTAAACTCGAAATTTTACTTCATGCGCCACGCGTATAAAACAGTGATTTAACGAGAAATTTAAAAACATACAAAATAAATTTTTCATGTTAATCCTTACGATTAATTCGAATTATTTTTGATGATTCGAATCCTTTTGTAACTATTCGAATCCTTTTGTAAATATTCGAATCCTTTTATAAGGATTCGAATCCTATTATGAGGATTCGAATACTTTTACGAGGATTCGAATCCTTTTATGAGGATTCGAATCCTTTTATGAGGATTAGAATCCTTTTATGATGATTCGAATCCTTTTATGAGGATTCGAATCCTTTTATGAGGATTCGAATCCTTTTATGAGGATTCGAATCCTTTTATAAGGATTCGAATCACCAGCATTTGGATTCGAATACGAATCCTTTTAAAAACCACTTTCATGGTTTATGCGAACAGCCAATACATTATCTGTACATCCAAACTTTGACATTTTCAACTCTTTCTCACCCTCACAATTCATGGCAAGACTTAAGCGAATAAATATTTGTAATTTTGCTTAGTTTAATAAGTCAAATTTATATTATATTATATTATATTATATTTATATTTTATTATTGTATTACTTGTATTAAATATTTGTTGTTGTTGTAGTAATTATATTTAGTTAAATATTAATTTGTAAAATGGATTTTCCGTTAAATAAATGAATAAATAAAAAAATAAATAAATAAAAGTGTAACGAATCCGGATCACGAATCCAGTTTAACTAAAGTATTCGAATATCTCTTTTGAATCCTCTAAAAGGATTCGAATCCAGGATTCGAATCTTGAATGATTCGAATCCTGCCCAGCTCTGTTCAATACTACGTCAATTGTAAATATTTTCATTAGGCCAATTGTGGTGGTTTTGTTTTCAAAGCCCACTTTGCTAAAATAAAAATATCAATTTTGTACAAGTAATCTCCGCTCTTTAAGAGTTCATTCTTGGGCAATCTTCAGAAAGAGTGTGTGGCGGTTTTGATCGGGTCCTTATTTTTTTATAGTTAATAAAACAAAGAGTATCACTTTTTCTAGCATAAAATGCAGTGTTAATTTTTTCAATAACAGAATTGTTATTTTATTTTTGATGAAAATATATATTTTATGTTCATTAATAAATAATATAAATAAATTATTTTTAACGAGAAAATTGTATATTATCTTAAGGTTGTATAACATGATTATTTTAATCTTTATGACATAAGATGAAAGGAATTTCAACAAACCAAAATTATAATAATAATAATAATTTATTACGGAATCACCTTTTTAACAAAATAATACAAACAAATATATATCAGTGTTACAATAAAATAAATCATAACATATGCAAATAAATTAAACCAGAAATAAGAAATAATAATGAATAATGAGTAATGTTCATAAGCGTAACCGGGATTTAGAGAATTCGAGACAAAACATATGCCATACTTGGTGAAGAAAAGTCAATTGTTTTCAAATAATTAGTCAAAAATTTAATAATCAAATTTAATATCATGAAAAGTGGGTAGTTTGATTTTTATAATTCAGGGCATTCAAATGTGTTGCTGTGGTGATTTATTTGTTGTTTAACACGTGTTTTTCTTGATTAAGCATGAAATAAATATTTCGAGTTTAGATTGCTTAAATCCAAATTTTTAAGCTTTTCTAAACCCGAAATATTTACTTCATGCGCCAGGCGTATAAAACACTGATTTAGTGTAAAGTTCAAAATATATACTACACGTATAAATATATACTACACTTAATAATAATAATAATATTTATTGTGCAACAGGAGACCCTCTTAATTACAAGACAATATATTTACAAAAAAATAGGTATAAAGAATGTAAATACACAGTAACATGAAACAACATGCAGATAATAAATATAATTAAATTAATGCTCGGCTACTGGCACGATTTAGATGTGGGAACGAGGAAAGAGGAATGAAATGGTGGATGGGAGAAGAATATATGAAGTGTGTGTTTTGCGGGATAGAGAAGAATGAATGAAAGCACTGGACGAAGGAATGTACGGGTTTGCAAGTAACGGAAGCGATTAAAGGTATGAGTCGAAATAAAAGTATGTGTGAGAGCGGAGAGGGTATGGGCGCGATAATGGATGTGGTAAATCAAAGGCCAGGGAGGAGTAGCTAGGGAAAGGAGGACGTAGGAAGAGGAGGATTAAGCTCTAGTTAATAAGTTTAGTTTATAAGTTAAGAGTGAATTGTTAATTTATTGCTTTTTAAATAATTAGATTTGGAAGTGCTAGGGTTATATGCCAAATAAAGGTTCAGGGTGAGTCGGGAGGAGCGCACCAAACTCTAGGAGTGTATTATACACATGAAAATAATGTAAAAAAAACTCATTTGTTCTTATCCGATTTTCATTTGTTTTCAAGTTATGGCGTAATTAAATATGTTCATCTAGCTTTCCACTTCTATCTGAATTTTAACATTATCAAAGTATGCCATGTTCGAGGCTTATAAACATTTGATAATTCTGACGTTTTGATGAACTGTCAGTGTACGGTGAACAGTAACTGGACGTTTAAGTTCGAATTAATGTGATTGTTAGTGTTGCAAAATGCCACATACTTATTCAAATTTAGAATATGCAAATATGGTGTTTGTATATGGTTTCTGTAATGGAAATGCTACAGCTGCTGTTGAAGAATATCGTGAACGTTTTCCACACCAAAGACATCCTGATAAAAACATATTTATTAGAGTTTTCAACAAATTGTGCGAGACTGGTAAGCTTCCCAGTGCTAACATAACATATGAGCGCGCTGCTCGACAAGGTTTTGTAGAAGTAGAAAATATTCTGCATCTAGTAGAAAAAGATACAACTACTAGCTCACGGAGAATTGCCACTCAATTGGCAATTCCACAAAAAAGAGTGATGAACACGCTACACGAGCAAGGCTTATATCCTTATCACGTTCAGAGAGTACAGCACCTACAACCAGGGGATTACGCTAACCGTACGGAATTTTGTCGGTGGATAAATAATAATCATCGTAATGTATCGAGTATACTCTTTACGGATGAAGCTACATTTACCCGTGATGGCATTAACAACACTCGTAACTCTCATGTATGGTCTGATGAAAATCCCCACGCAACAGTCGAAAGCAATTTTCAACATCGGTATTCTGTAAACGTGTGGTGTGGTATGGTTGACAGTTATTTAATCGGCCCTTTCATTTTGGAGAATCGTCTCACAGGAGGCAACTACCTCAATTTTTTACAAAATGAATTACAAGGCCTGCTAGAAGATATTCCTATAAATATTAGAATGCAGATGTACTATCAGCACGATGGAGCTCCTGCACATGTCGCTCGTCAAGTCAAGCAACATTTGGACGAACGTTTTCCAGGGCGTTGGATTGGTCGTGGAGGTCCTATTAATTGGCCTGCAAGATCTCCAGACCTCACACCACTAGATTTTTGTTTATGGGGCTGGATGAAAAATGAAGTCTACAAAATAAAAGTGGACACACGGGAATCACTAATTAGACGAATTGAGAATACTGCAGCCCATATAAAAGAAGAAAGAAATGAATCAATTGGGAGAGCAACAAACGCTCTTCATAGACGAAGCAGAAAATGTTTAGAAGTCAATGGCGGTATTTTTGAACATTTGTTGAAAGAACGCTATGATTAAGAACATTTTTTTTGTATAATAACTTGTTTATTTGTTAATATGCTATAACTTGAAAACTAATAAAAATCGGATAAGAACAACTGAGTTTTTTTACATTATTTTCACGTGTATAATACACTCCTAGAGTTTGGTGCGCTCCTCCCGACTCACCCTGTATAATAAAGTTTAATGAGAGACGATAATATGTCAACAAAATATCACAGGTTGATGGTAATTGATTAAAAATATCACAGATTATGCTGAACGGCGACTTAGAGCCATAAATTGTGCGATTGGAAGCAACATTAAATCTGCTTTTATTCCTACTATTAAAAGTTGGAACACGTAGACTGATAGAATTAAGAATGACGGGAGAATCAATTCTATTATGAAGAACTTTATGTAAGAATGATATTCCCACTTTATGTCTACGCTTTTGAAGTGCGTCAAATTAAATTGAAACATGTTTATGTTTCACAGGCAACTCAAAAAATCTTGCGCTTCCAAAATTTAAGCAATTTTCTTTGCAATATATAAAAAAAAGCTAAATTTTTAGGCTTGAAATGTTACTTCAAGCTCGATCAAGGAGTGGAAACACTCATTAGAAGCTTTTAATTGACAGCTTTTATAAAAACAACGAATTCCTGAAAATTTACCAAACGCTTTAATTTTTCGTATTTGTATATTCCCTGAATCATTTCCTGTAAAAAAATGCCCTTCTCCTATCTACGTTCATGGTAATTTTAATAATAAATAAAATTGCTGTGGTTAGTACGTTAAAATTATAAATCAGGCTGCCTTATCTAAAACTGTTCAAATAATTGCGTTTAATGTTTTTGTATATTTCCTGAAACATTCCCTGTAAGAAATTGAAATTCCCTTTTCTTAGGTACGCTCATGGTAATTTCAATAATAAATAAAAGTGCTGTGGTTAGTACGTTAAAATTATAAATCAGGCTCCCTTATCTAAAGCTGTTCATAATAATTGCGTTTAATTTTATCTACCGCTACTTATTCACTTAAACAATTAGCCAATGATGCAATTTATAATTAAATGATAAAAGTAGGTTATCCATACTATACATTTTATATATTTGAAAAATATTTGGGTCGATTTTTTTAATTAAAAGTTTGCAGAATGTTTTTTTGTTTCAACATGTTTAGTAAATTTATATTTATTTAACATGGTATTTTGTTTAATTTTAAATAATCCATACTATACAACTGTTAATATGTTTATAAACTATTTCGGAGAATTTTTTTTATAACAGTTTTGTAGAATGTTTTTTTATTCCAACATTTTTAGTAAATGTACATTTATTTAACAAAGTTTTCCGCCGTGTTTCAATACAATGATAGAATACTTCAGTTTATAAGGAGCATATGGAACGTGAAGTTGGCAAGGGAGGTCCGGTGCCACCTGGGAAACCTGATTGCCGTATCAAACCCAACAATTCGAAACTCTCTGAACGTGATTCACATTCATATTGATTGTACCTATGGGGGTAACTTTGGCCTTCCTTTTATAACTTTAAATACATTATTTTTTTAATTTTAAAAAACAAACATTGTGTTTAAAGTAATAATTATAAAAGTATATGGTTTTCCTTTTATAATTTTTAATTCGTTTTTTACTTTCCCCCGTATGTAATACAAAGGGAAAGTATTGTTTTCGTGAAAATTTTCGAATCAAAAATTTTAGCGGAAATATCTGTTTTGAGGTCCCCTGAGTCGAATAAGACCATTTTTGAAAAATGTCTGTCTGTCTGTCTGTCTGTCTGTCTGTGTGTCTGTGTGCGCTGTACCGCAAAAACCGCTAAAGATATCGAGATGAAACTTGAAACTTAAGCTTTTTGTTACAATTGGAAGAACTGAAAAGCTTTTGGTGAAAATCGGAAAACCAGAAGTGGTACTTTACTCTTAGCGTTTTTCAGTTTTTTCAGATTTTTTCAATAAATGTTCAAACGAAAAATTCTTTCAAATAAAAGTTGTAGATAATAAGAAAATGAAGATGTATTGTTCACTTACTTTTTGTCATAGCACTCTTAGTTTTTGAGATATTTAATAAATAGTGTTTTTTTTATCTAGTCATTGATTTGTGTCAGTGTGTGTGTTGATACAATTGGAAAATATTTCAAATAAAAGTTGTAGGTAATAAAATATTAAAGATTTTTTGTGGACTCACTTTTTGTCATAGCACTCTTAGTTTTTGAGATATTTAATAAATAGTGTTTTTTATCTAGTCATTGGTTTGTGTCAGTATGTGTTGATCCAATTGAAAAATGTTTTAAATAAAAGTTGTAGTTATCAAGAAGTTGAAGACATTTTGAAAATAATAATGCTACAAATATTTTAAAAGTGATTTAATACGCAATTTACGGGGGAAAGTACTATGATGGACACATCACCATTTTTTCCTTTATTAAAGTTTCAATTATTTGGCCACTTTGGTAAAAATTTATTTTTTATACGCGTGGCGTATAAAGTAAAATTTCGAGCTTAAAAAAGCCTGAAAACTCGTTTCGCTCGCGTCCTGGTTTTTAAATTTTTTAATCTATTATAAACTCAAAATTTAACTTCATGGCTAGGCAAATAGAGAAAGACTCAAAGTTACAAATTGAATTAAAAATTCGATTGGCACTTTGTTTGATAAATAAAACGAAATATTTTCATAAATAAATATTAATATTTTATTATGCTTATTACATAAATATTACAGAAAATAATTTATACAAAATAGATATTGACTTGTTGTTATGCAGCGAGTAGTAATGATATTATTTTTTATACTGAAAATCCATATAATTGTTCTTATGCAGCGAGTAATAATGATATTTTTTATACTGAAAATCCATACAATTGTTCTTATGCAGCGAGTAATAATGATATTTTCTTTATACTGAAAATCCATATAATTTGTGGACTTTTAGTTGTTAGTATGAAGTAATTCCAAACGGAGAATCTGAATTAGTATTCAAATAAAAATTCCCCCTGGTATTAATATCACAATGATACCCCATGAAAGCCACCTGATTTGTTGAACATTTTCCATTGTTAAAGTCTTTAATTGAATCGCATTCCCAAGCCGGAAACTGCGAGGTCTTGATGCTTTCGTAAAAATAAATCGGAGCTCTGCAATGGCTGCAATTCGACAGCAAAGAGCAGCCCTTCTGGGATTTTCCGCCATTCGGCCAAAAATCGGCGTGAGCTAGGGATCTCTTGTAACCGAACACGTTCGTGTCGGTGTGGATGGCGTCCACAAAAATGGCGTCATCTGGAGTTAAGCGATGTTCGTGGTTTTTATCGGTGAATAAAGGCCCGGCTGGATCCAGGCCTGTGATGCGTCCTAGTTTTTCTCCAGTGTAAAACAAAATGGTTTTACCTAAATTAATATAATAATAATAGTAAACTATTTATGATTTTCAACTTTTTATAAAATTTACTACAATTGTTTCGCTACACTGTACCTTCTTCAGGTGAAGAAATATAATACTTGTTATTATATTTCTCCACCTGGAGAAGCTACAGTGAAGAGAAACAATTGCAGTGAATTTAATAAATTAAAAATCATAAATATTATTAAATTAAAGTGATAATGGATTTTCAAAAATAATTGCCTCAACAATCAACGACCTAAATTAATATAAGAATGAAAATAAATTATAAAAATAGTGATGTTAGGTAGTAGTGATGGGCGTCACCGAATGATTTTAATAATCAAATGATCGGTACTTAAATGATCTTGATAATTAACTGATCATTTGAATGAATGATAATATTACCGAGGATATTACCTAATTAACTAAATACCGGGAGTTTTTCTTTAAAGTATACATATTCCAAATTCAGCTTAATTTTTGTAAACCTTTAGATATTCTTTGTTTTTAAAAAAGTTCAATTTGAAGCTTTAATCGAGTGTTTTCCACTCCCAGACTAAGCATGAAGTAAAATTTCGAGTTGAGAAAAGCCCCTTGAAAATTTGTCGAGGGTCGCGCAGCGACC
Organism: Philonthus cognatus; assembly: GCA_932526585.2. Taxonomy (NCBI): domain Eukaryota; kingdom Metazoa; phylum Arthropoda; class Insecta; order Coleoptera; family Staphylinidae; genus Philonthus; species Philonthus cognatus. Next base: position 45,221,249 of record OW052247.1, on the reverse strand, counting down.
CGAGGCAAATTTTCTGGGCTTTTCTCAACTCGAAATTTTACTTCATGCGCCACGCGTATAAAACACTAAAATATGGTGAAATTTATGTATATTTAAACCTTACTTAAAATCAGTGTTTTATACGCGTGGCGCATGAAGTAAAATTTCGAGTTTAGAAAAGCCCAGAAAATTTGTCTCAGGTCGCTGCGCGACCCTCGACAAATTTTCACGGGGCTTTTCTAAACGCGAAATTTTACTTCATGCTTAGTCTGGGAGTGGAAAACACTTGTTTAAAGCTTCAAATTAAACTATTAAAAAAACAACGAATATCTCAAGATTTAAAAAAAAAATAGGCTGAATTTGGAATATTACCCATTTAACTAAATACCGGGAGTTTTTCTTCAAAGTATACGTATTTCAAAATCAGCTTATTTTTCTTAAATCTTTAGATATTCGTTGTGTTTTTAAAAGGGTTCAACTTGAAGCTTTAAACGAGTGTTATCCACTCCTAGACTAAGCATGAAGTAAAATTTCGAGTTTAGAAAAGCCCTGTGAAAATTTGTCGAGGGTCGCGCAGCGACCCGAGACAAATTTTCTGGGCTTTTCTAAACTCGAAATATTACTTCATGCGCCAAGCGTATAAAACACTGATTTCAAGTGAGGTTCAAATACAGATAAAGTTCACAATATTTTAGTTTTTTATACGCGTGGCGCATGAAGTAAAATTTAGAGTTTAGAAAAGCCCAGAAAATTTGTCTCAGGTCGCTGCGCGACCCTCGACAAATTATCACGGGGCTTTTCTAAACTCGAAATTTTACTTCATGCTTAGTCTGGGAGTGGAAAACACTCGTTTAAAGCTTAAATTAAACTTTAAAAAAAACAACGTATATCTCAAGATTTAAAAAAAAACAGGCTGAATTTGAAATATTACCCATTTAACTAAATAACGATAGTTTTTCTTCAAAGTATACGTATTTCAAAATCAGCTTATTTTTCTTAAATCTTTAGATATTTGTTGTGTTTTTAAGAGGGTTCAACTTGAAGCTTTAAATGAGTGTTGTCCACTCCTAGACTAAGCATGAAGTAACATTTCGAGTTTAGAAAAGCCCCGTGAAAATTTGTCTCGGGTCGCGCAGCGACCCGAGACAAATTTTCTGGGCGTATCTAAACTCGAAATTTTACTTCATGCGCCAAGCGTATAAAACACTGATTTCAAGTGAGGTTCAAATATAGATAAAGTTCACAATATTTTAGTGTTTTATACGCGTGGCGCATGAAGTAAAATTTCGAGTTTAGAAAAGCCCAGAAAATTTGTCTCGGGTCGCTGCGCGACCCTCGACATATTTTCACGGGGCTTTTCTAAACTCGAAATTTTACTTCATGCTTAGTCTGGGAGTGGAAGACACTCGTTTAAAGCTTCAAATTAAACTCTTAAAAAAACAACGAATATTTAAAGATTTAAAGAAAATAGGCTGAATTTGGTAAACGTATACTTTAAAGAAAAACTCCCTGTATAGTATTCAGTGTATTTTAACAAATATTTAAGATAACAGAAAAAAATAAACTGTAAGTTTTGCACAACTGAAACTGTGTCGAGTTCTGGTGGATGCGCCGCACAGTCAATCAAAATCCCGAAAAGCTGGCCAAAAGTATAAGAAAAAAATTACTGTGTGGATTTGGATGCTACTACTTCAATAGATTAGTATTAGCTCTATCAAATTCTCTATTCAGTTGCCGTTTATATCTTGTACCTAAGCGTAGTGCCAATTTGAAAGTGGCCCTGAAGTAATGCACATCTGGCGAGCACAATTGCAGGATTTTTACGATTTTTGTATTCGTGGATTGATTAGCGTGTAGTTAACGGAATTTGAATCTGTAAAATTGATTCATCTCCTTAAAGTAAGTAGCATTATTGACCGCATGATAAAAATTGTCAAAATAATTTATTATTATATCTTTGCCAATGAAAATCTACATAAAAAATTATAAAAATATTATTTTAAACAAGGAAAAAGTTATTTGTTCTGCCGTATTCGGTCAATAGCTTAACGCCACGTTTTTTGTAATGCTATTGTGAAAATAAACAGCAAAAAACTAGCTGCATAAGGTGCCATTTCATTTGCAGTGCAGCTTTAGTTATAAAGGGTCCTATCTGGTTAGTTGCCTAAATACATAGGTAAATACCTATACATATATATTTTGAATAAAATACTTAGAACCTTTCTTCAGTACTTTATTTTGTCACCAAATGTACATTTTGGACACGAAGTGTCCATTATCAATGGTTTGATACAAATACCAATGTACGTATTTGTATCAAACCATTGATAATAGACACTTCGTGTCCGAAGTGTATATTTGGTGACAAAATAAAGTATTGCAGAAAGGTTCTAAGTATTTTATTCAAAGTTATAATTATCTTCAAGTAACTCTATCAATCCAAACCTATATATGTATTGCCAATTTATTGTAGGAAAAATAAACGACAGAGAATATTAGATGCTTCTCCATCACATTTATTGTTGTTTGAAGAGTAATTACAAAAAATTACAGCTGATTCGGACGGTAAATACCGTCAGTATACGGCAAAGGCGAAACCTCCTCTCGGAAAACATTGCCTCCTGCCGGAAGTCCTACAGATCGCTAGAATTGTTAGAAACAGTTCAGCATACATTTATTTTGCTAAGAATAAGTGTGATTCTAAAATAGACTAAAAGAAATCAACTTCAATAAAAATTAACAAAATGGCGGCACTTGATAAATAACGTCAATTTCAACTAAACATTTCAGCAGGTTTTTTGTTGCTAAAAACAAACTATCATACATTTTGAAACAATTCTAGTCTATCATATGGAGAAAGCATTCCTAAATACGAAAAGAAATGTTCGAATGTAATTCGATAAAAATTATGTTAGTTATTACTTCCGCCAAATAAAAAAAAATGTTTTCTTATAAATATGGCTAGAGATTTTATATTAAAGTATATATTAATAATACGTTTCTTTTGAAATAATTACTTTATTATATTGAATCTGTCATTTAATTTTGCGCATTTTTGAGTTTAGATTCTCACTCAGTGATCTAAAAAAACCCTATATCCGAAATTTTATTAAATAATTATAATAATTATCATTTATTATCCGTAATGCAAACCTCATATCTAAGGATATTTTTCTGTAGCAGCTTTTTTGTGAAAAGATTTTGTTTTTATGTATGGTAATATATATTTTTCTAATGCTTTTATTAACTATATTTACTTATTAATTATTGTTATTTAGTTTATAAATTGTTTTTTTTTTTTGTTATTTGTCCTTTTATGGAACACCTGTTGGACAATATAGATTGTTCTTATTATTATTATCATAACGGCCATTTTGTTTACAACTTTGAATTTCAGATTCTTAATCAACGACCACGAAAAACCCTATATCGAAAATATCATAAACGTATGACAATTTTTATCATTTTCGTCTGCTATTTTGGATCCACCATTTTGTTATTTTAATATATAATTACATATTCTAAATAAACGACCTCGAAATGCCTTGTATTTGAATTTTTATGAAAAAACGACAACTTATATAATTTTTGTACGCCATACTGAATCCGCCATTTTGTTTTTCAATTTTTTTATTTCAGATCCTTGATCAGCGACATCAGAAAACCCGATATACCAATTTTCATTTAATTCAGATAACTCCTTCATATTTTTGCCACATTTTCGGCATTTGGGACCACTGTGCGCCGGGTAGACGAAATAAACAATTGGAAATTTATAAACGCGAGATTCAACATAAAATTAAGTGAAGTCTACTGTAGATAATATTAATGTTGAAAAAAAATTATCATTTGTGATTGCGAAGGCTTTTAATTTAAAATATCTAACAACTGCTTCTACTGCTTGTGTAAATATGATTGAGGGGCTCAGTGGAAAAGTGGAATAGGTGCATTTTTTTTTAATTGGTACATGTACAGATATCTACAAATAAGATTTATATTTTGTGATAGAAACAATGGTATAATTGAATTGGTGTATCTCTTAATATAATTTTTATAGAAAATTCTGTGGATATCTAATCAATAACATTGTATGTAAAATTGAATTTGTGTTCAGTATTCCGGCACCAGGTACCCACAGACGCGTTTCGGACTTCAAGCTCCTCTTCAGTGTGGTCCCGACCCAGTGCTGAGGAATACTGATAATTTCTGACTATTTCAAGCCAATATGTGAAAACTATTAATGGATTTCGATAGCTAACGCCATCTAATGCTCCATAGTGGCATCGTCAATGACACGAATGCACAAAGTGCATATACAGGTCACTGTTTCGTCCACGAACGAGCTAAACTCTGTTTGTGAAACAAGAAAACAAATATCAAAATTGAATTTGTGTTCAGTATTCCGGCACCAAGTACCCACAGACGCGTTTCGGACTTCAAGGTCCTCTTCAGTGTGGTCCCGACCCAGTGCTGAGGAATACTGAACATTTCTGACTATTTCAAACTAATATGTGAAAACTATTAATGGATTAATGGATTTCACAAACAGAGTTTAGCTCGTTCGTGTCATTGACGATACCAATATGGAGCATTAGATGGCGTTAGCTATCGAAATCCATTAACATTGTATGTATTAATTAGACGTCCACAGATTTTTCTATAAAAGTTAAACTTTATCTCCAATTTACACTAATCAATCTCATGTCACTTGGACTAATTTTCTACTGAGCCCTCAATTATTAGTTAGGGTACTTGGTACCCCCAATTATCAGTTAGTTACCTGCGATTCCTGAAATGTGCGATCCAAGCGAATGCCCAATCAAATGAAATTTACTCAAAGGAATGTCATGAGTACGAGACAAAGTCAAGACCAAATCAGCGATGTGTTGACCAATAGCGCGAGCTTTTCCATATGACTGGGTGTACAAACCGTAGGCATGCTTGCTCCAATCGACTGAAATTACATTGTGCTCTCCACTCGCTATGAAAGCATCTTTTGTGGGTTCGATCCAGAAAGACGAAGAGGAGTCAGTGTAGCCATGGCAGAGGATTTTGACAGATTGACCCGGAGCTATCAAGTCGATTGATCTTCCCTCTTTGAAATTCAGCTCGATTGGATCAACGGGATTGTATTTTGAGTAGAGGAAGAATTTGACATCTTCTTCAGCGACGCCATTAATTCCTTATTTAAATAATTGTATTATTTATATATTCAATCAATTCCAAACAGAAAATATTCGGTTACAGGCAAAAATTATATACAAATACAAAATAATAAGAAACAATAATGAGAAATAAAAACTAACAAACAAAAAGAAGAAACAATAATGAGAAATACAAACAAATAAAAAGAAAGAAACAATAATGAGAAATAAAAAGAAACAAATGAAAAGAAAGAAATAATAATGAAAAATACAAACAAACAAACAATTAATAAGAAACAATAATGAGAAATAAAAACAAACAAACAAAAAGAAAGAAACAATAATGAGAAATACAAACAAATAAAAAGAAAGAAATAATAATGAGAAATACAAACAAACAAATAAAAAGAAAGTAACAATAATGAGAAATACAAACAAACAAACAAATTAGTGTATTTTTGTTTGTTGTATTATATTTCTCACTCTATTTATATGTTTTTCAAAGTAATATTATGTTTATCTTATATCACTATTTTTAATTGTGTATTGATGTATAAAGGAGATTTCCGTTGATAAATGAAATAAAATAAAATAAAAAGAAAGAAACAATAATGAGAAATACAAACAAACAAACAAAAAGAAAGAAACAATAATGAGAAATAAAAACAAACAAACAAAAAGGAAGAAACAATAATGAGAAATACAAACAAATAAAAAATAATAATAATAAATAATTGCATTATTTATTTATTCAATCATTTCCAAACAGAAAATATCCGGTTACAGGCAAAGATTATACACAGATACAAAATAATAAGAAACAATAATGAGAAATAAAAACAAATAAACAAAAAGAAAGAAACAATAATGAGAAATACTAAAAAACAAACAAAAAGAAAGAAACAATAATGAGAAATAAAAACAAACAAATAAAAAGAAAGAAATTACAATGAGAAATACAAACAAACAAACAAACAATTAGAAACAATAATGAGAAATAAAAACAAACAAACAAAAGGAAAAAAACAATAATAAGAAATACAAACAAACAAAAAGAAATAAACAATAATGAGAAATAAAAACAAACAAACAAAAAGAAAGTAACAATAATGAGAAATACAAACAAAAAGAATGACACAATAATAAGAAATACAGACAAACAAACAAAAAGAAAGTAACAATAATGAGAAATAAAAACAAACAAAAAGAAAGAGACAATAATGAGAAATACAAACAAACAAACAAAAGGAAAGAAACAATAATGAGAAATAGAAACAAACAAACAAAAAGAAAGAAACAATAATGAGAAATAAAAACAAACAAAAGGAAAGAAACAATAATGAGAAATACAAACAAACAAACAAAAAGAAATAAACAATAATGAGAAATACAAACAAACAAAAGGAAAGAAACAATAATAAAAAATAAAAACAAACAAACAAAAAGAAAGAAACATATTGTCACAAACAGCGCTTATAATATTTTTTAAATAGCATGAAAATGTAGGCACATTTGATAAAAATTAATCATATTAATACAATATTGCACACTGTGGTGAATATTTAACATATTACAGGATTCTTCGTTTGATTTTCACTATATAACAAATTAACTCATCTTTAGGTTTAATTAGCAGGAGTCTCGCGGATGGTGTGCACTAAATGTTATAACCCTATTGTGGTTTACGCAGATTAACATATGTGTTTATGTGCATATTTGAGATTCATGTTTTGTGTCTTACATTTTAGTTATATGTTTTTGGCTCTACATTGTAAATGGCTTGTCCGTTAATAAAGAATTATTATTTCTAATATTATTATAAATTCCCTTTTTATCAAATGAAAATCCCACATGTCAGTTTTGTATCAAAATATTTCACTATTTGTCAAATGACTGTCTCTATTAATCAATTTAAAATTTGTACCTATTAACGAGTGTTTCAAATTCTCGTAAGCATGATGAAGTAAAATTTCGAGTTTAGAAAAGCCTTAAAAACGCGTATAAAACACTAACATTTTGTGAAATGTATGTATACTTGAACATCACTTTAAATCAGTGTATTATACGCGTGGCGCATGAAGTAAAATTTCGAGTTTAGAAAAGCCCAGAAAATTTGTCTCGGGTCGCTGCGCGACCCTCGACAAATTTTCACGGGGCTTTTCTAAACTCGAAATTTTACTTCATGCTTAGTCTGGGAGTGGAAGACACGCGTTTAAAGCTTCAAATTAAACTTAAAAAAAAAACAACGAATATCTAAAGACTAAAGAAAATAGGCTGAATTTGGAATGTTACCCAATTAACTAAATACCGGAAGTTTTTCTTTAAAGTATACGTATTACAAATTCTGCTTTTTTAATCTTCAGATACTTGTTGTGTTTTTAAAAGAGTTTAATTTGAAGCTTTAAATGAGTGTTTTCCACTCCCAGACTAAGCATGAAGTAAAATTTCGAGTTTAGAAAAGCCCTGTGAACATTTGTCGAGGGTCGCGCAGCGACCCGAGACAAATTTTCTGGGCTTTTCTAAACTCGAAATTTTACTTCATGCGCCACGCGTATAAAACACTGATTTCAAGTGAGGTTCAAATATACATAAAGTTTACAATAATTTACTGTTTTATACGCGTGGCACATAAGGTAAAATTTCGAGTTTAGAAAAGTCCAGAAAAACGACCTGATACAAATTTTCACGGGGCATTTCTTAACTCGAAATGTTCCTTCATGCTTAGTCTGGGAGTGAAAACACGCGTTTAAAGCTTCAAATTGAACCCTTAAAGAAAAAACGACGAATATCTAAAGATTTAAACAAAATAGGCTCAATTTGAAATATTATCCAATTAACTAAATACCGGAAGTTATTCTTTAAAGTATACGTATTCCAAATTCTGCTTTTTATTTACCTTATGATATATGTGTTTTTTAAAGAGTTCAATTTAAAGCTTTAAACGATTGTTTTCCACTCCCAGACTAAGCATGAAGTAAAATTTCGAGTTTAGGAAAGCCCTGAAAAAATTTGTCGAGGGTCGCGCAGCGACCCGAAACAAATTTTCTGGGCTTTTCTAAATTCAAAATTTTACTTCATGCGCCACGCGTATAAAACACTGAAATATTGTGAAGTTAGAAATACACTTCAAAATACTTTTTGAAATAAGTAATAATCGAAATATTTAAATAACAAAATATTTACATTGTTCTTCACACATTCTCAAGTCAGGTCACATAATACAATATATCAAATTAACCCGCTTCGCGGAGCGACCAAACCAAATTTTCAGGCTTTTCTAAACTCGAAATTTTACTTCATGCTTAATCTAGAAGTAAAAACACTCTTTCGAAGAGCGACCAAACCAAATTTTTAGGCTTTAAGGCAAGGATTGGAAACACTCGATAGTAGTTTGATATTGAACTCATAAAAAAAAAAACAACGCATGCCTCCAAATGCATTTGTTTTGGGATAAGTATACTTGAAAGAAAAATTCCCTGTATGTTTATGTCTGCAGATACACCACTTTAAATGTATTAAAAAAGGTAATTTATATATAAATTTATATGTATAAACATATTCAAGATATAAACTGAAAAACCTAAGTTCATGGCTATTTTTATCTTTATGAGTTTAACAAAGCAGTTTATTACTATTATTGGAGATATGTATTATCGCACTTACCAGTTATTGTTATAGCGAAAAGCAGAACTATAAATATTTTGCACATTTTACTTTTTAGTACTGAATATTCTATATTGAATATATCACGACTTATGGTGGTTCTAGTTAGCCACTTAATAGTATTTATACTGAAACTTATCTACGAACTTACTTAGTTAAATGAAAAACGAAATACATAATTCATAATGGGCAATAAAAGTTTATGGTATAGATCATTCTTATCAAATTCCTCACATATTAATAATATCAAAATTCTATTCTTGTTTTTTGTTTTGTTATCATGGATATATTCAATGTATTACTGCTGGTAATGTATTAATTAATAATCCTTTTATTGATCTCAAATAAAATTAAAAGACCCTTTCGTTAAAAACGTAATTTACAATTTAATCTCCTAGATACCGTGCGCGAAATGTTGAGAGGAAGCCGACCGCTATCTAAACGTATAACTCTACATATTGCCCTCTTAACTACACCATTATTTAGGAATGAACTATTCGATAAAAAAATAGGTATAATTTAAGAAAAGTACGAACTTCGCGCTTGTCTAAATACAATATTTTCTACTTTCACCGTTATTTCATAAAAAAATATCAAACATTGGTAAAGTAGCGTAAACACTTTTAAAATTTGATTTTTTTTGCAATATCTAGAAACAATATTGGTAAAACTAAATCAGTCACATTGTTAAAGGTTCCTTTGCGAAGATTTGTAGTTTTTTGCCATTTATGTCTATCTAATAATACATTTACTGGAATGTCGTGCGATACTTCATTTTCCTAAAATTCGAAAAACTGTTTTACGCGCGACATTCTAGTGACATTATTTGAAAAAATATATTTATGAAAAAAATCACAAATCTTCCCTAAGGAATCTTTTATAATGTGACCCAATTTGTTTTTTATTATATGTTGTAGATATTGCAAAACAAAATGTTATCTAGGACATTATTATGGTAATTTAGCTATGTTTAATATTTTTTATATAACCACCGCACTAGTCCCGATTTCCAAAAACATGGCCATAAGTCCCTAAATCGAAGTTTTAATTTAGGGAACTTTAAGTACATAAATAGTTAGGTTGATATCTGGATTGCTAGAAACGATCCTTTTTAGGGGTCTAGAGCGATTTTGATATTATTTTTTGTAAAAACAAAATTGGGAATATAATTTGACGGACTTAAAATGAAGTAAGTAAGTAAGTAATTAATTTATTGTTGCCTGACAATTGTCTTACATACGTCACATATACAGAGAACTATGAATAAGAATACAATTTTTAGAGATGCCACAATAAAAGATTAACAATGTACACAGCATATATCATATCAGGTGTTCCGCCGGTGGGCACTGAGAATGTTCAAAATTGTCACATTGTAAGAGATCAAAATAAATAATATGAACAGCAATAATAATATCAGTAAAACTGGCTTCTTAAATAATATATATATATATTTACACACATATATACTCAATGACATTAGAAGCGTAACACCCAGAAGGAGTTATTATTTTAACTTGATTTTTTGCCAGTATGGTAGTCTTACACCAAGAATAAAATTATTACATTTTCAAGAAATTTTATTAAAAAATAATCTAAAAAAAATTAATAATGTGTTTGGCGACCCCTTTGCTGTATACACTCCTGTAGACGTCTGGGCATCGACAAAATGAAATGGTCGATGTCTTCTTGAGGCATCTCGTTCCAAGCAACTTGAATTTCATCGATCAACTGTGCTAGAGTCTGCGGAGGATGGTGCAAAGAGAATATTCTTCTTCCCATGATATCCCACACATGTTCAATGGGATTTAAATCCGGCGAACGGGGCGGCCACGCCAAAATATTAACACCAGCTTCATTAAGAATGTTCATAGTTCGACGAGCAATATGGGGACGTGCCTTATCTTGTTGAAAAAGTACCTCTGAGCGGCCATCTAAATAAGGCAACAAAGTCGGTCGTATGACGTCTTCAACATAACGCGCAGCTGTCATACTGCCTCGAATGAATACAAGAGGTGATCGACTACCATAAGCAATAGCCCCCCAAACCATTACTCCAGCAGTCCTGTGTACATGCCTCTCAATAGCAAACCTAAGATCAGGTCGTTCTCCACGGTAGCGTCGTACCCTTCTACGGCCATCATGCGTGCCTAGACAAAATCGTGATTCATCGCTGAATACGACATCGTGCCATTCTGCCTCCCAATGCTGCCGTTCTCTGCACCAGTCCAACCTTTGGCGACAGTGTCTCGCTGTTATAGGAAGCACTAATCTTGGACGGTACGAAAGAAGCCCAAAGGATTGAATGCGGCGATATAAGGTTCGCATACTAACGGGCCTACCTTCTTCTCCAATCCATTGATCACCGATTTGACGCGTAGTAGCGAAACGGTCTCGCAGGGCTATTTGTCTTAAGCGCCGATCTTGACGTTCTGTGGTACGCCTTGGTTGACCAATTGGTCTTCTTCTTGCTCCTCTACCTTCTTCTGTCCATACCTGATACACACGTATTACAGTTGCTGCAGTGGAATCAATACGGCGGGCAATTTCGCGATAGGACATACCGACATCTCGATAAGCAACAACTCGACCCCGGTCAAAATCGCTCAAATGGTGATATTGTGGACGTCTTCGGACTCGAGGCATTTTATTTAAGCTTAACACACTCAACGGAAACACGAAAACTAAAAACATCTGTACTAAACAGCTCATATAAATAGTTTTATCAAGAAAGAAAAAGTGAAATATTTTCTTTGTCACAATAAATATAAAAGGCACAAGGTTGAAATTGTTATCAATGTATGCTTTAAATATAGTCACTCTGTTGCTAAAATATGAATTCAAAAAAATCATTCCTTCTTGGTGTTACGCTTCTAATGTCATTGAGTATATATATATATATACATGTAGACAAGAAATTTAAAAAATAACAACACTAATAACACATTAAAAAAATGTAAATAGTGGGATGCTAAAACACCAACAATTATTACACATGAAAAACTAGATAAATGCGTTATAGACTAAAAGAAGATTTAGAATAAATAGCACAATAAAAGCAGTACATATAATTTATGTTAAGATTTGGTTTGGGTATGTATAGTATATATAGGTTCTATATTATATATCACAGATAACAAGTGTATAGCTTCTCTAATACCTAATTTTGAAAATCGAAGTTTAAAAACTCATCATTTGAGTAGAAAGCGTTTTCTTTTAATAAGTTGATGAGCTGTTGCTTGAGTTTTTTCACTGGTAATAGTTTCCAGGTAGCGGGAAGTTTATACTGTTGTACTGTTGCAGGACTTACTTAGCCTTATTTTCTTTGGTTTGATTAGCTTCTTATGTCTAGTATCGTGACAATGTTTAATGCTCGCGTACTTACAAGGATTTCTAGTAACATATTCTATACATTCCATAATATAGAGATAGATTTAAAAACTGGCCTACAATCGTCTCTATATTTGAGATTCCCAATTATGCGAACCGCTCGCCTATAAAAATCAAATATTCTGTGAGTACAAAATGCATGCCCCCATACCAAAATCCCGTACCTTAGTCGTGACTCGATCAGGCTATAGTACGCAGTTCTAATTACATTTTCTGGTACCCTGCCCTCGAGGTTTCGCAAACAGAAAATATATCTGGAGAGCGACCGCGCCAGATAGCTTCCATGATGCCCCCAACACAGTGTCGAATTGACCTGTAGCCCGAGAAAGCAGTGGCTGGCTTTCTCTTTACGTTTTTTTAATGTAAACACGATTTTTTTTGTTTTATTTTCATTTAATATTAGTTTATTTTTTGCAACCCAGTTTTTTACAGCAGCCATTGTTTCCTCGTTCGCTCTGTCTGCATCTTCCATTGATTCTCCCTCATTAACCACTGTCGAATCATCGGCAAATAAAATAGCATTTTTTGAATTGTGGAGGCTTCTACTTCGTTATACATGTTAATTTAACACAATAAAACACTTTTAACTTTGTTTGTATAACACAATTTATTTTTATGTGACTGCAGTTTCGGCAAATTCAGCTTGCCATTATCAAACATGAAGTTTGATAATGGCAAGCTGAATTTGCCGAAACTGCAGTCACATAAAAATAAATTGTGTTATACAAACAAAGTTAAAAGTGTTTTATTGCGTTAGAATAGCATTTGCTATATTATGCTGGACAGGAAGGTCGTTTATAAATATGAGGAATAGCAACGGCCCAAGAATTGAGCCTTGTGGTACATCGTAGCTAATCTTATTACGTTCCGAGAATACATTGTTATGATATACACATTGCTGTCTGTTGCTAAGGTACGACTTCATAGGTACGATGCTATTTTTGAAAAAGTTATAGGCGATTAATTTTTTTATTAACAAATCGTGTGACACGCTTTGCTCAAATCTATGAATGATACCACAGATACATTTTTATTTTCAAAAGCGTTCTGGATCAGTTCATTGAGAGCAATCACAGCATCCGATGTTGATAAGCCAGTTCTGAAACCAAATTGACTTTCGTTAAAAAGTCGATTTGTTTCAAAATATTGCAATATTTGATTCTTGATAATAATTTCGACAACTTTCGATAGGGTAGGCAGAATTGAGATTGGTCTAAAATTATTTGGGTTGTTTTCATCGCCACTTTTATGAATTGGTATAATTTTTGCGATTTTGAGGCTGTCCGGAAAAACACTTGTTGTTATCATTTCATTTATAAGTTTAGTGAGAGGTAGTACTAAGTGATTGACAATACATTTTACATGGGACACACTCAGTCCGTATATATCGTAACTTTTACTATTTTTTATGTTACCAATGGCTTCTCTCACAAGTGTGGGAGTGGTTTCATCAAATTTAAAATTCAATTACTCGCTAGTTTGGATAGAGTGACTAAAGGTTGTATCAGGTAAGGCTTTTATTAGTGATTCTGCAACATTGCTGAAAAATTTGTTGAAATTATTACTAGATATGTTGCAGTTTATTGTGTTCTTGTGGGGTTTTCTAGATTTGTTGATTAGTTTCCACAATGCTTTTTGCTTATTTGGAGCCTTGTGTATGAATCTACCCGCTTCGCGTTTTCGTGTATTTTTTATTGTATTCTTATATGTTAATCGAAAATGATTCCTTGTTAATCTTAGTTCCTCAGAAGGCTTTTTCTTATAAAGATCATTTATAGTATGCAATGTTTCTCGCATGTTTTTCAAAAATCTATTGGTTTAAACCAATAGATTTTTGTATTAGTTGATTTAAAAGTTTTTAATCTGAAGCAAATTTCTACATTATTAACAAGTATGTTATGTAGGCGGTCCCATTTATTGTTTTGGGTAGATAATGGGTCTGATACAAAGCTCCAACTCACATTTTCAATTGCATTAAAGAAATTAAAATGAAAAAAAATATCCGATTTTAATAAACATTTAAATATTTGTTTTTCAAAAAAATAATATCAAGTTCGAAGCCAGCGACTTGTAAAATATTCATATATACATTTTTAATGAAATCGGTTGAATTTTGTATTTTATGTCCGCCATATTGGATTCGCCATTTTGTTTTTATAAAAAATCATTTTAAATTCATAACGAGCGTTCTTAAAAACATCCATATATCAATTTATATTTAAATTGAATAATTCTTCAATTTTAAGTCTGCCATCTTATATTCGCCATTTTGATTTTTTTAAAAACAGTATAAAATTTAAAATCAGCGATCTAAAAAACTATCAACAATATCGAGAATATCGAAACAAATAGATATTAATTTATTTCACCCTTACAATTCTTAGTTATAAAAACAAAATGAAATTTTAAAAATTAATAAAACTGATGAAAATTCCACAAGAGTCGATAAATGTACTAAAACTTAATGATTTATGTAAATTTTTCGTAAATTCGTAAATATGTTCGTGAAAGCAATCCGACACATTTTGACACATAGTTAAAAATCATCGAAAGGTGTTAATAATTGGTCAAAAACATTGATGAAATTAAGTAATAATAATAAGTCTTTATTGCCCAACAGGAAAATTACATCCCAATTACAAGACAATATGTAAAATAAATTAATTACATGGCCGTATGCGTGTATACATATACAAATAAACTACAAAAAATACAAAATAATATTGAAAAGTGATAAATTTCAATCAACATTTACAAAATAATAAAATATTCATTCGTTGTTTGTGCCCTCCCCTGCCCATTTAAGAATAATATATACGTTAAATTTAATATTTCGCATACGAATTAGCCCTGAATATTTCATTGGTTTAAAGGTAAACATCATTATGTATAAACAAAAAAATACCAAAAATTGTATTTTTTTTGTTTGAATTTACCGGTTATTGTGTTTGATTGGATCATATGTTTAACTAGATCTTTGGATTCGAGTGCGCCGAAAGATAATGAGGCTCGAGAGATAAGATAATCGTTTGGGATCGTCGAGGATAATGCATGTTATTTTGCGGATAAGTGCGGTCGTGTGATGGAATTTTGTGGTATTAAAAAGGGATCGACAATATGGAAAAAATGGTTCGTAGATTTTTTTACTAATTTTAAGTAATTTATTATCGAGATACAGTTTATTTTTTATTTTTTAGTCGTTTTGATCTATTAACCGAACTGAGTTGAATAAACAAGTACAAAAGCTTTAAGCGAGTGTTTTCCACTCCAAGAATAAGCATGAAGTAAAATTTCGAGTTTAGAAAAGCCCCGTGAAAATTTGTCTCGGGTCGCGCAGCGACCCGAGACAAATTTTCTGGGCTTTTCTAAACTCGAAATTTTACTTCATGCGCCACGCATATACAACAGTGATTTCAAGTGAGTTTCAAATATACATAGAGTTTACAATATTTTAGTGTCTTATACACGTGGCGCATAAAGTAAAATTTCGAGTTTAGAAAAGCCCCGTGAAAATTTGTCGAGGGTCGCGCAATTTTCTGGGCTTTTCTAAACTCGAAATTTTACTTCATGCGCCACGCGTATACAACAGTGATTTCAAGTGAGGTTCAAATATACATAGAGTTCACAATATTGTAGTGTTTTATACGCGTGGCGCATGAAGTAAAATTTCGAGTTTAGAAAAGCCCAGGAAATTTGTCTCGGGTCGCTGCGCGACCGACGACAAATTTTCACGGGGCTTTTCTTAACTCGAAATTTTACTTCATGCTTAGTCTGGGAGTAGAAAACACTCGTTTAAGGCCTCAAATTGAACACCTAAAAAAAAAAAACAACAACGAATAACTAAAGATTTAAAGAAAATAATCTGAATTTGGAACACGTATACTTTAAAGAAAAACTCTCTGTACATCAAAGAAATGTCATTTGGTTGTACGGTAAGCAATCAGCTGTTCCGCTGCCAGCACGTAATGTACTTGTTAAAGCTATTACGTGCATGTGTACGTAATGTCAATCATACTTGTCAAGATGACAGTGTGGTATGATGCGGTTACTGGATAGGGCGTAGGTAAATAAATTTTACGAATGTTTAATTTTTGCGTCTTCAAAATTCGAGCACCTGAGACAGTTTGCTCCAAGTGCTCGACGGTAGTTACGCCCCTGCATTTTAGTAAATTATTTTACGAAAGTATAGGAATACGAAATTATTGTATGGTTTTTGGTAATTGATTTTTGTAGAAAAATCCTAATTTATTTTGTTATTTTCAACTGTCATTAGGCAACAAGGTAATTTATATGTTTTATTTTGATAATGTCGATATTTAGTAAGAAATATTCTCACACTTTCTGTCGATCAATCTTTAGAGATTTCAAAACCAAACAAAACACACTCGTAAATCTATTATCAAAACCTATAAACGTAATCAATTTCACACTGAAACGAATCCCGCGAGTCCTACAACTTATATACCACCAACAACTGAATTAACAACCGACAACCTATGCCCTTTAATCCATAGTTCACAATTAAATATGCAAATTGGTGCGGCGCAGAACGAATCCCGGGCCAAGGCGCCTATTTAAATATTGCCTAGATGCGATCATCTTCAACATTTTTATTTGAAATTCAGCCTTCGGCGAATTCGCCGATCCAGTGTCGTGAAGTCGTGAAGTCATCGACGCAAAAATACTCCCACTAGACGATAGACTTTTCCTACCCATCCATCATTTCACAGCTATCGCCGTGATAACGCGCGCTCTGAAATTATTTATGTATATTTGCTCATTAGCGAAATATGGGAAATTTATTAATGTGCCTACATGATAAGAATAATCCGCAGGTGAGTGATTTTTTTTTCTCCGCGCTTTTGAGTTTTGAGGTCTTGTTGATAGATGGCGGAACTTGCTCAGTGATTGTTTAGCGTATAAAAACAAATTGTGAATCACGGTTTTGGAATTTTAATTCTCTAATTTGTTTAGTTAGTTGTGTACGAGTATGCGTGTTTGTTCAATGTTCAGGATATTAAACGAGAGTTTTTTTTTTCAAAAACCACAAAAGGATGTGCAGTTGTATAACCAAAATAAATCTAGTTCATCATTATTTTCTTTTTACTTTAACCCATTAATCACCATTGATGTTGCATACACGCAACATTATTAATTTTTTGTTAATTAAATTACTAAATAAGTTTCAAAAAATATATATATCAATGTATTTCTAACTTCACAATATTATAGTGTTTTATACGCGTGGCGCATGAAGTAAAATTTCGAGTTTAGAAAAGCCTGAAAATTTGGATTTGCCGGGGCGCGACTCGCTTCGCTCGCGCGCCCCGACAAATCCAAATTTTCGAGCTTTTCTAAACTCGAAATTTTACTTCATGCGCCACGCATATAAAACACTATAATATTGTCAAATTTATGTATATTCGAAATTCACTTTAAATCTGTGTTTTATACGCGTGGCGCATGAAGTAAAATTTCGAGTTTAGAAAAGCCCAGAAAATTTATCTCGGGTCGCTGCGCGACCCTCGACAAATTTTCACGGGGCTTTTCTAAACTCGAAATTTTACTTCATGCTTAGTCTGGGAGTGGAAACACTTGTTCTAAACTTCAAATTGCACGTTTTTATATGCAATCGACTAATGCCTGAAAATGTACAGCGTATACATTATGTATATTTCAAAGAACAATTCATAGTATGTAATACGATAAGTCACTCATAGAAATTATAAAAATATGTGCAGAGTTTTACCTAAAATCAACTTTTAGAGTTAACTCTATAATTGGTTGGCTATTAATGGGTTAAAGTACCGTCTGATATTAGAGAGTATATTAAATACTCTTAAAATAGACTTTCTAAAATAAACGGTTATCTGGCAATTTTATCTTACTTAATATACATTACAAAATTATCGAAACAGTCTATATTTAGAAACTATTAATGGATTCGATAGCTAACGCCATCTAATGCTCCATAGTGGCATCGTCAATGACACGAATGCACAAATACAGGTCACTGTTTCGTACACGAACGAGCTATACTCTGTTTGTGAAACCAGAAAAGAAATATCAAAATTGAATTTGAGTTCAGTATTCCGGCACCAGATACCCACAGACGCGTTTCAGACTTCAAGATCCTCTTCAGTGTGGTCCTGACACAGTGCCGAGGAATACTGAACATTTCTGACTATATCAAGCCAATATGTAAATACTATTAATGGATTCGATAGCTAACGCCATCTAATGTTCCATAGTGGCATCGGACCTTGAACTCCGAAACGCGTCTGTGGGTAGCTGGTGCCGGAATACTGAACTCAAATTCAATTTTGATATTGCTTTTCTGATCTCACAAACAAAGTATAGCTCGTTCGTGGACGAAACAGTGACCTGTATATGCACTTTGTGCATTCGTGTCATTGACGATGCCACTATGGAGCATCAAATGGCGTTAACTATTGAATCCATTAATAGTTTTTACATATCGGCTTGATATAGTCAGAAATGTTCAGTATTCCTTGGCACTGGGTCGGGACCACACTGAAGAGGGCCTTGAAGTCCGAACTTCGGAATACTGAATTCAAATTTAATTTTAGTCTATATTTAAGTTATGCCGAACTTTAAAAAACACATAATATTATCAGTTTGCCAGCGTTACAGCAAAGTGACACATTACATATAGAATCTTGCAAGAGTATCGTATATTAGAAAGTTTAACATTATACCGTACTTTCTTCAGCGATACAGGAGTGTTACATTCAGGAAAACGTATTTTGGCAGTTGCACACCGTTTGTTTATAATTAGTTCTAGGGTAACATTTCCCCGTAAATATAGAAGATTTCTTTAGTGCAATATGGCTGAGGGCAATAACGACACAAGTCACCATTACACAGTTTTGAGTCAAATGCATTTTAAATATTCATCTAAATCATGAAATCATGTTTATTAAGAAATTTTACTACTATTTTATGCAAGTAGTGTATGATTGAGCCGAATATTTTAAATGTATAGAATGTCACAATAAAAACAAACATATTGCTTACAAAAAAAAAATATTATTACAAAATGTGTAGCTTATTACCTATTTGTCGTTACAAAACACAATTTCACATAGTATAAAATAATAACTATAAGAAAGAAAAACTATTCTAGCTACATAATAATGTGTAATTATCTCCATTGCAAAAATCATCAAAGAGTTCCACGTTTGAATCATCAATATCTTGTTTTTCTTCGGAATTTATATCAACATCATCAATATTATTATTATAAAACCCAT
Source organism: Philonthus cognatus (assembly GCA_932526585.2). Classification (NCBI taxonomy): domain Eukaryota; kingdom Metazoa; phylum Arthropoda; class Insecta; order Coleoptera; family Staphylinidae; genus Philonthus; species Philonthus cognatus. The sequence goes on along the minus strand of OW052247.1, from coordinate 45,201,799 downwards.
GGTTTATAGGTAATATATATAGCAATAGTTTCTTCAAGTCACAAACTGGACTTAGTCTACAACACTATCATCTGAGTCAAACATTGCATTCGATTCGGCGGTTGTACTGTCAGAAACAGAGTTTTCGTTTAACAGAACGTTCGACAGGTGCAGCCAATTCGAACTACGTGCTTGTATCGTTTTTCCCGAAAAAATCAAGCGCGAATGTGTAATAGCATTAAGAACAGTTTGCGATAAATGCGTTATTTGTTATCAAAAAATTATATTTTGTGTGCTAGCCGCAATTTTCGCAATTCCGTTATTGCCAAGCATAAACAAGAAATATCTCATCTTAATTAAATTTGTGGCTTGTGACGTTACTGCCCCGAGCCCTTCATATCAGAATAAATGACGTATGCATTAACAAAAGCCATGTCCAGCAGCTTAAAAATATTCGATGTCTAAGTAGTTGTAGACACCAAAAGAAACTGGAGTTTGAACTCGTAGTTTTGAGCCATCTTTTTGGGTACGTTTAACCACAGGCAAGGTTTAACTGTCGTCATGCTATCCTTTCCTAACTCGGGTCCACAGGCCAGGTTGTCTGGCTGGCCCACCTGTCTTAGGGTTGAGAAAAGCATAACAATTTAAAAATCGGTGATGTGTCCATCGTAGCACTTACCGCGTTAAAAATATGTTGATTTAAATATTTACAATATGGAAAAGTGTCAAACAAAATTTTTTGTACCTACTTTTATTATAATTAATAAAATATTCATAAAAATTGAGTTTCCATTTTATCGCTGTATCTCGGTAAATTTTGATCTATAAAATCTCGACAGTATATATTCTCAACTTAACTTGAAATCAGTGTTTATTACGCGTGGCGCATGAAGTAAAATTTCGAGTTTAGAAAAGCCTGAAAATTTGATTTGGTCACGTAGCGCTATGCGCTACACGACCAAACCAAATGTTCAGGCTTTTCTAAACTCGAAATTTTGCTTCATGCTTAATCTAGGAGTGGAAGACACTCGTTAGTTGTATCGTCGTTTCACAAAGTACTGATGAAGCCGCTCAAAAAGTTCCCTGTCCAACGAAGTCATCATCCAACATGGTGCTAGTTTTTTATTTAGATACCACTCAATTTTACTTTTATGAAAAAGGTGTCAAGATTAGAACTAAGGTGTATCAAGAGCAAATTCTGGATGAAGTTGAATGGAGTAAGTGCTCAATGATTAATAAAACTTGCTTATAAGGCAAAGTTTTCACAGGAGTTGTTTTCAACATATTGACTTTGTTAGACATCCCACACCAGAATCTCCTAGATTATAAATTTTGCAGTTTATTGACTTCATAAGACAGCCCAGACCTAAATCCACTAGATTATAAAATTTAGCAGTTTTGGAGCAATAAAATCATCCTTAGTTCCAACAGCAGCAAATATTAACATGAAAGTGATGCGTTCTGCCTAGATGACGATACTTACAAGCCTGTGAAAGGGCACGAGGAGACCATTTTGAATAAATGATATACCAACATAATCTTAAGTGTATATTATTTAATTTCGAATATCATTTTCGTTTCTTGATTTAACTTGGTTATCAAGTTTTGGGACAATTTTCTCTTTGATAGTTTGAATTTTCTCTTCTTATGTTTGACATTTCTTTATAAAATTTTGGGTCGGATATACACCATCGTTTTATCGCCACATATTATTGGTTCATAAGATTATATTTCTTGAAATTACTACATCCTTTGAAAATTATCTTCGGTTCATCAAAAGATACACAGCGCGAAATATTTTGATTAAAGTGTTTATCATAAGTCAACCGCTGATGCCATCGCAACACGCTTACACACGGGGAAGATCCACTGAGTCAGCCCTACATAACTTAGTGAGTAGAATCGAGAGATCAATGGATAACAAAGTATCCGTCCTGGGTGTTTTTGTTCTCATTGATAAAACGACCATACCAAAGATAAGAAACGCGCTAAACAAGCGCGGAGTACCATAAAAAATGTGTGACTGCACTTGCCAACCGACTGGTCACAGTGGAGGAAGGTGGAGAACGTATCACCTGCAAGATTAACAGAGGGTATCCACAAGGAGGTGTTCTATCTCCTTTACTATGGAACATGGTGCTGGACAACCTCCTAGAAGAACCTCAGCAATAAGGCTTCTTTGTGACCGCCTATACTGACGACCTAGCCATTATAGTACAAATTTGAAGACGCTTTCTGTGATCAAATGCAGGGAGCTCTAAATACAGTTTCGCGGTGGTGATCACTCCTTGTCGGTAAATCTGGCTAAAACGGAATTGGTCATGTTCACCAAGAAAAGGAAGATCATGAAAAGAGCAACCAAGCTAATGAATACGATGCTGCAGTAGAGCGACGAGCTGAAATACCTGGGCATTACACTTGACAGGAAACTGAGCTGGAAAACACACATCGAAATTAAAACGGACAAAGCTATAAGAGCCTTCTGACAATGTCGTAGGGCAGTGGGGAAAATCTGGGGGCACGACGATGTGGCTGTACACAGTTGTCATAAGGCCTATGCTAACATATGGAGCTTTAATTTGGTGGCTCAGGACCAAATAAGTAACGACTATAAAGAGACTAGCGCAAGTGCAGCGGACAGTCTGTTTAAGCGTTACAGGCGCCTTGCAGACAACTCCGACAATGGCGCTGGAGGTCATGCTATGCCTTCCGCCACTTGATATTCACGTGGAAAGAGATGCTATTGCGACCATCTTCGCCTCCAAAGTAGCGGGATTTGGATCCCAACAACTGTGGGGAAGTCAGAGGTCACCTCTGGAGGATGTTCTGCAACGATATACCTCTAGTAGAGGCTGGCACTGACTACTGCGTACCGACACCAATACGGAATGCATCCTACACTGTTAATATCCAACCTGCGAAACAAATGAGAAAGTCGGCTATAAGAATCTACACCGATGGCTCAAAAAGGAAGGATCGGTCAGGGATTGGAGTTTTCTCTAGAACCCTTAGGATCCATACGAAAATCCCCATGGGCAAGTATGCGACCGTAGGTCAACTGGAGACGATGGGTATAACAATAGCGACTGACATCATTTTAAGCCGTAAAGTGTCAAACGAAGCCATACTGATCCTAACAGATAGTAGGCAAGCCTTGATGTCTCTAAAGAAGTTATACACTACTTCACAGACAACACTAGCGTGCCATAAAAAACTACGGGAGACAACATTGCATAACAAGATTGAAATCTGCTGGGTGAAGGGGCACGATTTAATGCAAGGCACATCCTCAGCGAATGCCTGGCACTCTTGTCTATGAAAGGATCCATACTGGGTGAAAGATGGCCGACGACGGACATTATCAGGGATTTGCCCACCTCAGTAATACTGGACTACCTAGACAAGGTGGGATGGTTGAGCTGAGGATGGGTGACCCGTAGTGGGAGGCGGCACAATGGGCCTAATGAGGTCGAAGTGCAGTGCAGCAATGCGCACTCCCCTTTTACCAGATACAGAAGTCGTAACTTGTACAGTTTATCTGTTTTGTTTCCATCGTTAGACATCTGGTCATCATTATTGGCATGTAAGTTAGTAAAAAGCACATCACATCTATTTCTAGGCATTGTAGATGCCACAATAGAAATACCTAAATCTTTTGATGTTAACCAATAATAACGCCAACTTGGAAGTTTATGATAACTTATCAGCATATATTCACACCTATAAAGACCGACAGTTCATCTTTGTTAGTATTGAGAATTTTAGAATTTTGCTTCGTCGTACATCATATGCATTTGATTGTACAAAAAACTTCCTATAAATGGATTTATGATTGTAATAAAGGTGAGGCCATGAGAGCAAGGGTGGCCAAACCCACAAAAAAATGAAAATGCCAATAAATGCAGATCTAGCTAGTATCCCAGTGCAGTTGGGATGGTAAATCTACATTTATTGGCATTTTAATTATTTTGTAGGTTAGGCTACTCTTGCTTTTATCGCCTCATATACGTGGGTAGATCAAATATAAACGAGCATTTGTCTTCTGAGCGTTGGAAATGGTAATTATTTGTGATTTGGTTATTAAGGTCTTTAGGTTGGGATGCCTAGAATTAGAGAACCACATCAGCTGGCTTGTTCTGTCCTATATTTATTAGCTATAACAATACATGTGAAGAATGGGCCTATCTCTTTTGCGCAACGCGTAATTCTAAAGTTCCTCACCTGTGAAAACGTGAAACAAGTCGAAATTTACCACAGACTACAGATCCAGTTTAGGAATGATACCATTTCACTGAAAACGTTTGAGAAAACAATTTGGTGCACAGACATTGGGCGTGGACAAGGGGAGACAATGCTAATGGGAGAACTGGAAATCGAGTAGAAAAGTCAGGTCAGGATGTGGGGTAAGAGTAAGACAGACGACTGTATACACCAATCACCGGTCTCGCTTTTGGATGCAGCATCCAAAAGCGGTTAGCAAATTTTATGTAGAGACTGGCTAACTTAATAAATACAAACTGTGGCGTGGAGCGAAGCATAGCGTCTAAATCCAAATTTCCAGGGTTTTCTAAACTCGAAATTATTCGTATGTATATATGCTGTTAATTTTCCTACATTTTCAGGGTTTTCTGAACTCGAAATTTTACGTCATGCGGCACGTGTTTAAAACACTGAAACATTTGAAGTTAAAAATATACCTTCCGCTTGTTTTTGATCTCTTGTAAATTAATTTTACAATCGTTTATTTTGATTAATTCGAACGTCTGCAGATTTTTTTGGAATGTGTAAAAGTGAACTAAGAAAAAAATAACTGTGTGCATCTTCAATGCAATTTTAAATAGTAAGTTAAGGAGTTACAATTATATTTCCTTATTTACTTCATTTACAGTACTTTGTACTCATAAAAGTACTTATGCACCTATTGTTACGTACTTGTACTTAGTCCTCGAGTATATATTTCGCAGAGTACTTTTATTCAGTACTCGACTAAATTTTACTTGTACTCGGAAGAGTGAATTCTACCCAGCTTAGATGTTCTATCATAGTGAACAATATATTTTCTTCTCTGTCGTTATCAGTTTGATATGTAACTTTAAAAAGATAATTTAAATGTAAACAAAATTTTTGTATTGAATCATTCGCCACTTACAATCGAAACTTAGAGACGTCACAAACAGATGGCGCGATGAGTCCGCGGTCCGATCACACATTCACGAAAAAAAAAACCAAATAAGAAAGTGTAAATAAACAAACCGTGAATCACAGTTTCGGAATTCGAATGCTCCATTGATTTCACATCGTCGGTGAGCATGTGTGTGCGGGTCCGGTGTTTTCCATAGCGTGTCCGCGCGTGAACGGAACGGAAGTATCGCGCTGAGCCTTCGGCGCAGCCGCACTGCGCCCCGATTTCTTAAGCCGCCTGCCATCGTCTTAAAAAGTCGTCATCCAGGCGCCATAAAACCGATCCCCGCAATGGCCATAACATCCACGAACCGCCGAACCGTGAACTCGACCGCCTGAAAACGAAACGAATTATTCGAAACACACGAAACGTGTCCGGTTAGGCACAGCGATTAATATTTAAGTGTAGTGTTTTGTGTGCGGCTTTTATGTTTGTGTTGAGCTTTTATTCAAAATAATTAAGATGCAGAAAGTCCCACCTAGGAAGCAGAAACAATTGCAGGCCTCCGTGCCTAAATTAAAGGTGAGTTAGATAACATTTGCGGATCTAAAAATATGACTCGCATGGAATATTACTTACTCGCATATTCTTTTATGTGTAAGCCGGGGATTGGAATGTAAACACGGTCCTTACATAATCACGATCGGCGGCACATAAATTAACCATTGTAGTCGGTTTGATTAAGATGACGGCCGCAACATGTGCGAACATGTGTGTTTGGTGATTAAACAGGGCGCTTCATTGTCGGTCGCTTGTTAGTGTTATGTATGAATGAGACTGATACGAGTAGTAAACGCTTTCCGGGAATTCCGCACATCCTGAAGATTAGAATAATAAACTAGGATGAGTGTTCGTGTGTGCGATGGATAAAAGGGTACAATAACAAACCGCGAATAGTTCTATTTTTAGAAAGTCCGTCTCTGTCTGATTCCTGGTTCTGTCGACGCGGTCGAGCGTCCCGTTCGGTCGACGCGCCGATCGCGGTTTTTTTTTTCTTTCGCGGGAATAACGCTGATTTAGGACTTTTGCGGGTGAACGACTTTCGTCATCGTTGTAGGTCTTCCAATGACTACATGGATTTTACTAAGTGCTCATTTTGCTTAGTAATTATTCTTACGGAAAAGCTTTCCCAACTTTATTAAGACCAACATGTATTGAAAATGTTGCCCTGGATTGTAATACCGGTAATTCCAGGGCTTCAAACCGGAACTGAACCGTAAACCGAAAATCGGAAAAAACCGTTATTTTTGTCGAAACGAAAATCGGAACTGAACCGAAAAGAAAATATCGGTTTATTTCGGTTCAAACGCGCACGTGAACACCTTTTTAATTCTACAACAGTTTCTACTTTTTTTCAATTTTTAAATCAAAACTGTTTGCGGCAATATTCGTTTCGATGTCACCTCACTCGATTAAGACCATATCTGATTTTTTTGTCGTAGATTTTTTTTTGTGTAGGTTGTTTGCAATCGTAATTTAAATATCTCCACTGGATTTTCCAAAATATCAACTGTTTTGTTGAAAATCGTTGAAGAAAAAAAATCGACTTTGTCTTAAATCAGCAGATGCGGTCTTTTCGTAAATTTCAGTTTTTCGGAAATTTTTGTCTTTTCTGACCTAAACATCGCGATTATTTTCATGCAAAATTTAGATTTCGTCAAAGTCAGATGTTTTAATCTTACGAAATACTACCTCCTATTTGCAGACGACATAGTACTTGTATTCCACGCATCTGCCCTAAAAAATATCTAAAAATCCTGCATAAATCCCTTGCTTCTATTCAAAGATGGTGCTCTAAGTGAAGAGTTAAAAGAAACGCATCTAATTCCCAACTTTTTATTCCCTACCATCACCTAACCTAACTATTAACAATACCTCAATCTTACCAAAATATTCATGCAAGTACCTTGGAATCCTATTTGACACAACATCACAACTATCCTTTAAATCATATTTCCTCTCCATTAAACTAAAAACAAAGACAAGGGCCCGGCATTTCAGATCGCTGATATACAAAAACCAGGGTATTTCCATTAAAACAGCAACACATATTTATAAATCGATTTGCCGCCCCTTGTTGGATTACGGATGCATCCCCTTTAACCAAATCCGTCTTTCCACACTCCACCATATCCAAGTAGCAGAGAAAACAGCCCTTAGAACCCTTACCAAATGAAGATATCCCAGCAACCCACTCCACAATCCCTTAAGTCAACTACATTATGAAACCACAAAAGTTATTCCAATATCCCAACGTATACTAGAATTAAGCACCAAATTCTCCTCGAATCCTAACAATATCAACATTTTAAATAAATTCTGTATCCCTCGCAATTCAAATATCCCTCCCAAATACAAATTTCCCCCCGCTACACTCCATCAATTCATTGATTCGATTCACCAAGCCAGTTAAATAAGTTGAATTATTATTAATGATCAATAACAATTAGATGCGGACAGGGCTGAAAGACCGCAGGTCGATAGCCTAGACAGACTAACCCATTATTTTTTTAAAAACTATATAAATTAAGTATTCTGAATAAAGATAGTTGTCTCTCTATCTGCCATTTTTGCTTTTCTGACATAAACATCGCGATTTTGACTCAAAATGACGTCAGTCAGATCAGCATATTGACGTAAAACGCCGACAATTGTCAATTTAGTTCAACGTTTTTGAATGACAGTCAATGAATGGTAGTCAACAATTAGCATGCATGTAGTCAACATATTCTATTAATAATTATTTTGTCAGATAAAAGTTAATAAATAGTCAATGTTGTTAAGTGACGACATATGAATGGTAGTCAATAATCAGTATATAGTCAACCTAATTGATTAATAGTTGATGTTTTCAAGTGTTCTCGTCAAATGTCAGTCAATATAGTAAAGACTGTCAATATAATCAACATGCAATCTATAAAATTAAATGACAATAATAATTTATATAATAATAATTTGACTATCACGGCATTTTGACTATAATCACTGGTCGTTTGTTTTTCTGCCACTATAAAATGTTAACTTAAAATTGCTTGACTGGCTGTCGATTGATTGTATTATGGTTATGTCACTGTGTTGACTGTTTTTTCACTATGATTAGATTTGGTCATTATATGTTTCTATCCAATGTTTTGCCATTGTGACATTATAACCATAAGTGACTTGGTTGGCTGTCTTTTAACTTCTTAGGATTTGGCTGTTTTTTGTCAATGCTACGATTTTATCATAAAATATCTTTATCGATTGTAGTTTTACTATTGTGACATTATAACTGTAAGTTGCCTAGTTGACTGTCTTTTGACTATGTTAGGACTTTGTCATTTTATTGTTATGTGCCCACACGTGTGCACATTGGAAATAGTGCATGTTTGTTTTATGTATGCGCGTTAGTAATAAGATATCATTTTTACTTTCCCCCGTATGTAATACAAAGGGAAAGTATTGTTTTCGTGAAAATGAGTCGAATAAGACCATTTTTGAAAAATGTCTGTCTGTCTGTCTGTCTGTCTGTCTGTCTGTCTGTCTGTGTGTGTGTCTGTGTGCGCTGTACCGCAAAAACCGCTAAAGATATCGAGATGAAACTTGAAACTTAAGCTTTTTGTTACAATCGGAAGAACTGAAAAGCTTTTGGTGAAAATCGGAAAACCGGAAGTGGTACTTTACTCTTAGTGTTTTTCAGTTTTTTCAGATTTTTTTCAATAAATGTTCATCAAACAAAAAATTCTTTTAAATAAAAGTTGTAGATAATAACAAAATGAAGATGTATTGTTCACTTACTTTTTGTCATAGCACTCTTAGTTTTTGAGATATTTAATAAATAGTGTTTTTTATCTAGTCATTGATTTGTGTCAGTGTGTGTGTTGATACAATTTGAAAATGTTTCAAATAAAAGTTGTAGGTAATAAAATATTAAAGATTTTTTGTTTTTTCACTTTTTGTCATAGCACTCTTAGTTTTTGAGATATTTAATAAAAAGTGTTTTTTATCTAGTCAATGATTTGTGTCAGTGTGTGTGTTGATACAATTGGAAAATGTTTCAAATAAAAGTTGTAGGTAATAAAATATTAAAGATTTTTTGTATCTTCACTTTTTGTCATAGCACTCTTAGTTTTTTAGATATTCAATAAATAGTGTTTTTTATCTAGTCATTGGTTTGTGTCAGTATGTGTTGATCCAATTGAAAAATGTTTCAAATAAAAGTTTTAGTTATCAAAAAGTTGAAGACATTTTGAAAATAATAATGCTACAAATATTTTAAAAGTGATTTAATACGCAATTTACGGGGGAAAGTACTATGATGGACACATCACCATTTTTTCAATTTATTTATTGTGTCTAAAATATTATGTTTTACGAATTCAGAATTTTACAAGGCTTTAGAGTTGTTGATTTATTAAATGAGATATAAAAATTGCAACTTGATCAATTTCTGACCAATTCATAAGCCCAAGAAATATAAGTTATTATTGATTGAATCACGCGTGTGAGCGTCACCCTAATATTAGTACCCACATCATAAATATCATTCTAATCGTTTGTTTCTGCCTGGACCTTGAGGCGGGATGTTAAATATTATTGGACCATCATTCACTCCCCCTTTTTTTGGAGCGGGATTTTAATTGATCTTAGGGTTATTGTTTACAACGTAAAGTCGGTTCTCATTCAGTCTTAAAAATAACAAGTAGTCTACTAACTCTCTACAAGTTCTATTTTTGTACAAATCAAAAGACTTAATCTCTAGATCAATTTTTAAATCTAGTAAAAATAAGTTATGTTAAATTAATCAAGTTAAATATTATAGACAAAGTTAATAAACGAAACACGAATTAGTTAAAAGTTCTCAAGTGTATTCTTGAAAACTACCTCTACTTCCTTCGGTACAAGACATTATGTCTCTATCGACTGTATTTCGACTATTCTGATATTATGACTGTAAGTCACTAGGTTGACTGTACTTCAATGTATTTCGATTTTGTCAATAATTCACTGTGTTTTTACTATTGCGATATTGTGACTGTAAGTCCCTTGGTTTACTGTCTTGTGATTATGATATCATTTTGTCATTAAATCACTATATCGACTGTATTTCCACTATTGTGAGTTTATGACTGTAAGTCACTATATTGACTGACATAAGTCTATCGTGTAAACTTGACTTCAGACGACGATAGTCGGCATTTAGTCCATTGTGTCAACTTAACATGAGCCGCCGTCAGCCGACTTTAGTCTATCTGTATTTTAATTTATTCGGATTTTGTCATTAATTCACTGTATTTTTCCTATTGCGATATTATGACTGTAAGTCACTTGGTTTACTGTCTTTTGATTATGATATAATTTTGCTATAAAATCACTATATTGACAGTATTTTCACTATTGTGAGTTAATGACTGAAAGTCACTATATTGACTGATATTAGTCTATCGTGTCAACTTGACTTAAGACGACGATGGTCAGCATTTAGTCCATTTTGTCAAGTTGACAAGCGCCGCCGTCAGCCGACATTAGTCTATTCTGTCAATTTGAAATGACATTTAGTCCAATGTATTAAACTTTACACAAATCGGCGTCACCTATTGTCAATTTGAGGCAACTATTATTTGAAATGTATTATTAGATATTCATGTTATTGTGTTATGACACTTGCGACACACATTTTAACAGTTGTAACATATTCTAAACGAACTAGTGTCTTCCACTCCCAGACTAAGCATGAAGTAAATTTTCATGGGGCTTTTCTAAACTCGAAATTTTACTTCATGCCTCGCGCGTATAAATCACTTATTTAAAGTGAAGTTTAAAATATATACTGTTAAGATGTGGCAGATATTTACTAAGATACCGGAACAAAAACCGGAACGCAAAAAAACGGTTCGAAGCCCTGAGTAATTCAGTAAACCACTTTACCGGTGTGGTGAAAACTGTGGCGTTTTATTTTAAATAAATTATAGCTAAGTTGGAAAAGTACATAGCAAAATAAATATTAACCTAAACTAACGAGTGTCTTCCACTCCCAGACTAAGCATGAAGTAATATTTCGAGTTTAGAAAAGCCCCGCGTAGAAAATTTGTCGAGGGTCGCGCAGCGACCCGAGACAAATTTTCACTGGGCTTTTCTAAACACGAAATTTTACTTCATGCGCTACGCGTTTAAACCACTGATTTAAAGTAAAGTTAAAAATATATACTGCTAAGATGTGGCAGATATTTACTAAGATACCAGAACGAAGACCGCAACGCAAAAAATAACGGTTGGAAGCGCTGGGTAATTCAGTAAACCACTTTACCGGTGTAGTGAAAACTTTGGGGTTTTATTTTAAATAAATTATAGCTAAGTTAAAAAAGTCCATAACAGAATAAATAGTTATCTAAACTAACGAGTGTCTTCCACTCCCAGGCTAAGCATGAAGTAAAATTTCGAGTTTAGAAAAGCCCCGCGTAGAAAATTTGTCGAGGGTCGCGCAGCGACCCGAGACAAATTTTCACGGGGCTTTTCTAAACTCGAAATTTTACTTCATGCGCCACGCGTATAAACCACTGATTTAAAGTAAAGTTAAAAATATATACTGCTAAGATGTGGCAGATATTTACTAAGATACCAGAACGAAGACCGCAACGCAAAAAATAACGGTTGGAAGCGCTGGGTAATTCAGTAAACCACTTTACCGGTGTAGTGAAATTTTAAATAAATTATAGCTAAGTTAAAAAATTATAGCTAAGTTCAAAAAGTACATAACAGAATAAATAGTTATCTAAACTAACGAGTGTCTTCCACTCCCAGGCTAAGCAGGAAGTAAAATTTCGAGTTTAGAAAAGCCCCGCGTAGAAAATTTGTCTCGGGTCGCTGCGCGGGGCTTTTCTAAACTCGAAATTTTACTTCATGCGCCACGCGTATAAACCACTGATTTAAAGTAAAGTTAAAAATGCCGGTAAATCCTAAAAACTCCGAAACAAATTATAAAATTATAACACATCTTTTTGTGATTTTATAGCTTTTATGGAAAATTTATAAGCACAAGTAGAAAAAACTTGTAATTCAACAAAGTAATAAAACCCTTGAATACTTACCTGAACCATTTCGAATAATGAACAAAGCACCACTTGACTAATCCATCCAAAAATTTACATAATTACCGTAATAAAAATTAGTCAGGTGCATTCCTGAGAGGATAGTCTACGCATAATGGCCTTTTAAAATGTAAATTAAGCAAACCTCGAAATTATAATTTACACAATAGACATAAAGATAAACGGTTTTAAAATTCAACTGTATATAACAAATTTCACCAAAATAGATAAAGATTGAGCGCACTCAATAAATCACAAGAAAATATATTTGTCATTACTTCTCTCTAGGAACACCCAATTTCATACCTATTTTAAGTTGTGACTGTGGACTTCTACTGTACATCCTAATGAAATATATTAATTTTTTTTCTCAAAAGCAATCTTCATTTTTAATTCTAAGATACTTGGCGGTATTAGCTGGGGAGATGCGGTGATCATTTATGGAGACTGTGAAAAGTGAGTTGTTGGGTCGATGAAAAGGTATTAAGAGCTGTGATTAGTTGGGATTTATGCTTATTCTCCATTTAGCAAACCAAAGTTCAACGTTTGTCGATCAGACCCTGCAAAGTACTAAGCGCTTTAGGTAATGTGGGTGCATGGGATATTAAGGCAGTGTCATCGGCGTACAGTAAAGGATATAATGATTTGTTGAGGTATTGGGGGTTAGGATTGTATAGATCATGAACGTAGATATTGCAGAGGAGCGGAGATATAATATTTATATAATTATAAAACATATTACTAAATTAGTATTAAAATTAAATTGCTGAAGCAAGATTAAAACAATGCTAAACTACAAGAAATTTTTAGTAAATCAAAATTAATTTTTAACTTTAATTTGATATTTTGAAATATCCAGAGAAGATATTTAAATTTCATTAAGGCCAATCAAAGTTTATTCACTTCAGTGCAGATTCTACAAATTTTATGTTGATTTGATAATCTGTTGATTTTTTCACAGTTGTTTCAAAGAAAACGTTCTTCTGAAATCGTTATTTTTATTGCATAATTCCAACTTTGGCTTTATATTCTAAAAAGATGCGTTGAGATAATTTATTTTCTTAGGAATTGAAAGCTTCTAACGAGTGTTTCCAATCCCAGGTTAAGCATGAAGTAAAATTTCGAGTTTAGAAAAGCCTGAAAATTTGGTTTGGTCGCTCCGCGAAGCGGAGCGGCCAAACCAAATTTAAAGGCTTTTCTAAACTCGAAATTTTACTTCATGCGCCACGCGTATAAAACGCTGAAATATTGTGAAATTAATAAATAAATTGCTAAATCCGTATTATTACTAATTATAACAAACGGTTAGTTTAAACACTAGTATAAACTACTGGTACGAAATAAATAATGGAGTTATTATTAAAATCACTTAATGAACGAAGTCATTCAAACTGTCAAAAACCATAAAGCAATCTTCATTTTTAATTCTAAGATACTTGGCGGTATTAGCTGGGGAGATGCGGTGATCATTTATGAAGATTGTGAAAAGTGAGTTGTTGGGTCAATGAAAAGGTATTAGGAGCTGTGATTAGTTGGGATTTATGCTTTTTCTCCATTTAGCAAACCAAAGTTCAACGTTTGTCGATCAGACCCTGCAAAGTACTAAGGGCTTTAGGTAATGTGGGTGCATGGGATATTAAGGCAGTGTCATCGGCGTACAGTAAAGGATATAATGATTTGTTGAGGTATTGGGGGTTAGGATTGTATAGATCATGAACGTATATATTGCAGAGGAGCGGAGATATAATAAGTACATTTTACAAAACATTTATTTGATTAAATAACACTTTTAACTTTTTTGTATTCACTTTTTTAATTTTACGGTGACTAGTTTCGACTCGTCAGTAAGCCATTATCAAACCAAATGTATTATTATATATTAAGTTACTTTTTTCTACATTAGTCTTCTTTACCTCAATATATTTAGGTTATGGAAAATAATCATTAGAAAACCTAAATTTTATTTTGTAGAAATACATAGCACAACAAAATTAGGAGAAAAACATATCTCGATCCGGATCCCTTTTTATAGACTTACACATTTTTTTTTCTGACCTTTTTCCTGTGTCGTTGGCAACGCTTTAAAACTGATGTTTTTATTTAAATTGTACACCGAACTAACAACACTTCTTGTGTCACATTCGTTCCCGTAATCCTGAAGCACCAAAACAAATGTTATCGCAGGAAAAAGCTGCGTTTAGTAATCGGTCTGCGGAGAAATCTGTGCCAAATTGAATTTCCCGTTACGCCCGAATTGTGTTTCTGTGGAAAAACCTTCGGGTTTATTGGCAGCGTTCCATTTTCGAGTCCATTTTTCAAAACAAAGTGGCGCACACGCCTTTGATGCAAAATTGAGAGTACAGCATGCACAAAACTTCATTTTTACAGAAACTCGTCTATCTTGAGACTATTTTTAAGTATTTAAATTTATGAGATTTAGGACACATGTCTTAAATTGATGGTACTTAGGGCAAACGTTTCAAATGACATATTTAGAGCAACACACGTATACAATTGAGGCGTTGATTTCATAAACAGCATTTGTCCAAAAATTACATTTTGAGAAAATAAAAATAAACTGTTTACTTTTCTAACAGTTACAACTTCTATTTTTACAATTATTTTTATTACTTATCATAGATAACTGATGGTATTAAGCGACTAATCATTTAGTCAGTTTACTTGTATTAATAAAAAATAAGAAAATATAGTTGGATATATGTCGTTTTTAACAGAAACAGACACAATGTTGCAATCAACTCGTTTAATTTATGAAATACACTAGGATTAAGGATTGGTTGTCGGGAGGCCGCGCCCACTTAGGCCCAGTTTTAGGTCCATTGTAGTGAAATACACTAACATAAAATAATCATTAGTAACTGAAAATAAAATTCTTGAAAATAAACCATTTTCTACACTGAAAAAAATTGAAATGACGCCTAATCCTCACATTTACTGCTATTATCCTCGTTCTCTACTTCTGGCTATCCATATTCACTGCTGCAACTATTCTCCAAAAAGATTTTTTTAATAAAACTGATTGTTTTCTGGGTTTTCTAGAAATCCCATAAGGTTTTGGATTTTTAGTGGAACTGTGTCTAGGCCAAGTGCTATTCTTATCAGAAAGGATGTGGACTTATGCGATATTTGCCGAATCAGCTAGAATTTAAAGCGTTGTAACTTTGTACACATGTGGTTTTCAAAGAAGTACTTAGAACATCAGATAGCTTGCGAAATACTCCACCAGATGCTGCTAAAATGTCGATTAATACAATTTTGGACATATGCTGTTTATGAACTCAATGCCTCAATTGCTTATACTTAAGATAAATGTTTCAAACCTGTAATATTTAGGACAAACGTTTCAAATAGATGGTGCTTAATACAAACGTTTCAAATTTGTGATATTTAGAAGGCCATACTTTTAAAATTTATTATACCTAGTTTCAAATTTATTGTTCTTGGAACAAAGGTCTCAAATTGGTGATATTTAGAAGGCAGTCGTTTAAAATTAATAATACTTAGCACATACGCTTCAAAAAGATTGTGCTGATCGTTTAATATTGATGATACTTACCTGCGAAATACTCCACCAGATGCTGCTAAAATGTCGATTAATACAATTTTGGACATATGCTGTTTATGAAATCAATGCCTCAATTACTTATACTTAAGATAAACGTTTCAAACCTGTAATATTTAGGACAAACGTTTCAAATAGATGGTGCTTAATACAAACGTTTCAAATTTGTGATATTTAGGCCATACTTTTAAAATTGATTATACCTAGTTTTAAATTTATTGCGCTTGGAACAAAGGTTTCAAATTGGTGATATTTAGCAGGTAGTCGTTTAAAATTGATAATACTTAGGACATACGCTTCAAAAAGATTGTGCTGATCGTTTAATATTGATGATACTTAGGAGGGCACACGCTTCAAAAAGATTGTGCTGATCGTTTAAAATTGATGATACTTGGGACAAATTGGTGATATTTAGAAGGCAGCCTTTTAAAATTGATAATACTTAGAAGGACACACGCTTCAAAAAGATTATGCTGATCGTTTAAAATTGATGCTACCTAAGTATGGTACCTAAGTATCATCAATTTTAAACGATCAGTACAATCTTTTTGAAGCGTGTGTCCTACGTATTATCAATTTTAAACGATTGCCTTCTAAATGTCACCAATTCGTCCTAAATATCATCAATTTTAAACAATCAGCACAATCTTTTTGAAGCGTGTGTCCTTCTAAGTATTACCAATTTTAAATGATTGCCTTCTAATGCTTCAAATTGATTTTTTTTAAGTATAGCGTCATATTCCAAACCAAATTGCTCAAATGTTGAAAGCGTAATACCGTGCGATCACATGATTTAGAGTAGGCTTTGAATTTTAAATTAGATTGGCACTACTGACTGTTAACACATAGTTTACCATAACCTTAAATTTATTCCATAATTCAATTAGCATTCTGGGCAACTGCGCAAAAAAAATGCCGCCTACTCTAAATCATAATTTAAACGATTTGGTTAGATGCAATAAACATTTGTAAAATGAATTAATGTGAGATTAAACATAAAATCAAGTTAAATATATTTTGAACTTCACTTGAAATCAGTGTTTTATACGCGTGGCGCATGAAGTAAAATTTCGAGTTTAGAAAAGCCTGAAAATTTGGATTTGCCGGGGTGCGACTCGCTTCGCTCGCGCGCCCTGGCAAATCCAAATTTTCAGGCTTTTCTAAACTCGAAATTTTACTTCATGCTTAATCTGGGAGTGGAAACCCTCGTTAGACAATCAATGAGAAACTCATTCGATCAGAAATTATTCAAATCGAATTGAATTTAATTTAATAAAAACACACGCTGATGAAATATGTAAATTAATTGTTTGGTGTTGTAGGCGTTCACTTTGTGGTACATCTTAAATACACTTGTAAATAAAACACTTTTTACTTACTTTACTACTTACTTTTACTTACTAACTAGTCACACAATTAAATGTAAGATCCAGTGGTTATACAAATATGTAAATATATATTAAATCAAATTTTAGCTTTGATTTCATATTTTGGATCATCCAGAGTTGATAATTGAATTTCATTATGGCCAATCAAAGTTTATTCATTTCTGTGTAGATTCTATGAATTTTATGTTGATTCGATTTTCTGTTGATTTTTTTATAATTGTTTCAAATAAAACGTTCTCTTAAAATCGTTGATTTTATTGCAGAATTTAAACTTTGGCTTAAAAGGATGCGTTGAGATAATTCATTTTCTTAGGAATTTGAAGCTTTTAGCGAGTGTTTCCAATCCCACACTTAGCATGAAGTAAAATTTTGAGTTTGGAAAAGCCTGAAAATTTGGTTTGGTCGCTCCGCGAAGCGGAGCGACCAAACCAAATTTTCAGGCTTTTCTAAACGCAAAATTTTACTTCATGCGCCACGTGTATAAAACACTGAAATATTGTAAAATTATAAAACATAGTACTAAATTAATATTAGAATTAAATTTCTAAAGAAAGATTAAAAATACTGCTAAACTACAAGAAATGTTCAGTAGATTAAATTTTAACTTTAATTTGATATTTTGAAATATCCAGAGAAGATATTCAAATTTTATTAAGGCCAATCAAACTTTATTCACTTCTGTGCAGATTCTACAAATTTTATGTTGATTTGATAATCTGTTGATTTTTTCACAGTTGTTTCAAAGAAAACGTTCTCCTGAAATCGTTATTTTTATTGCATAGTTCCAACTTTGGCTTTATATTCTAAAAAGATGCGTTGAGATAATTTATTTTCTTAGGAATTGAAAGCTTCTAACGAGTGTTTCCAATCCCAGGTTAAGCATGAAGTAAAATTTCGAGTTTAGAAAAGCCTGAAAATTTGGTTTGGTCGCGGCCAAACCAAATTTTTAGGCTTTTCTAAACTCGAAATTTTACTTCATGCGCCACGCGTATAAAACGCTGAAATATTGTGAAATGAATAAATAAATTGCTAAATCCGTATTATTACTAATTATAACAAACGGCTAGTTTAAACACTAGTATAAACTACTGGTACGAAATAAATAATGGAGTTATTATTAAAATCACTTAATGAACGAAGTCATTCAAACTGTCAAAAACCATAAACATTTATCATTGCAATTTTTGCCGATTATTTATCATAAAAATTGTTTATAAAATCCAATTACAGAAAACAAAATTGCTCCCACCAGCCACTTCTAAAGATATTAGTTACAAGCCTGAACCATTTATGAATGTGATGAAAAACATTTCATTCTACAAGCGGTTTTGCTAAAGATATAAGTTACAAGTCTGAACCATTTATGAATGTGAGGAAAAACATTTCTTTCTACGAGAGGTTTTGAAAATTGTGTTCTTGCTGTTCTTTCAAAAACCGTTCTACGTAATTTAAACGGAAATCGACTCAGGATTAAATAAGCTATAAATTGGCATGACATTGTTTTTAAAATTGTTCAAAATTGGAATTTATCTTTCCATAAATTAAATTTATTTGACGTTTCCGAGATTCACCAGTTCGTATGCTTTAATCTAAGATATGTAATTTATTTTTCAAAGCAACCAACAGTTTATAGACACTTATTAGTTAGCTCTCAAGAATTATTTCGGATTTCTTCTTATTAGTTAGTTTGACAAGTGTAAACCCTGTTTTAGCACGAAATAAATGATTTGATTTGATTTTTCATAACTGTAATAAAAATGTATATTTTAAATTCAAAACTATTTGAGTTTTAGAGAATGAGCTTACGCTTCTTTTAGTTTGCAAAACTTTAAACATAATATCTAAAATTGTTTGCAGTTTATGCGACCATTGTAGTAAAAATGTTCATAAATTCGCAAAATGCGGTCTTAAGATTGTTACCAAAAAATGTAGATCAAGACTAAGTATAGATCTGATGAGATAAGAGTAAAAATAAGTCCGTTTCGCCATTCGTAGTACTCCCATTTCCTAATTAAAGTTGAAAACTATAGTAGACATTTTAGATCAACACCAAGTATAGATCTGATGAGATAAAAGCAAAGGCAAGTCTGTTTCACCATTCGTAGTACTCCCCATTTCCCAATTCAAGCTGATCTTCCTGATAAAACTTAATTATATCCGTCACCTTTACCCGCAACTTTGCGTTCAGACGACAAATATAAACCCGACTTCAGGAAAACCGAAAAGATATTTTTGAGGACGCGCACTTCGTCATCCGGCTCGTCCAGATCCGAGCCGGCGGGGCGCGATGACGCGCCAATTCCGCGTAAAAAGCGTTCGACGCCGGTCAAGCTTAAGTTAAGCCGCAACGGCGGGGAGGGGGAAATGCGGCTTAGTATACATTGGTCGGTATAGATCTACCAGGCCAATTACACTCTGTCCGTCCAGTGAAACGCGCGCGTTTGTGCTCCTCATCTAAGTGCTACCCAACAAAATTATCAAACGGATTTTTTGTATGGAATTAAGTTTAATAGAATGGTGGTCAACAAAATCAACATGCCTTCGCAGAAAATGGACGCCAGAAAGGCGTTCCTCAAAGGAAAGGTAATTAATAACAGACGAAGCGTTGATTAAACATTATCTGGCTTTAATAATGAAGTTTCAAGCTTGTTTGTTGATTATCTCTGAGTTTAGTTCATTTTTTTAAAGCGTGTTAATTATCGCTGACTATTTATTTTTCTTTCAAGCTTGTTAATTATTTCCTTCAATTTTGTCCATTTCTTGATTGAGCATGAAGTTTCAGGCTTTTCTAAAGTCAAAATTTTATTTTTACGCGTCTAAAACATTGATTTATAGTGAAGTCAAAATATACTGCTTAAGCAGAATTCTAAAGGAGTATATTTTGACCTTCACTTTAAATCAGTGCTTTATACGCGTGGCGCATGAAGTAAAATTTCGAGTTTAGAAAAGCCCGAAAATTTGTCTCGGGTCGCTGCGCGACCCTCGACAAATTTTCAAGGGGCTTTTCTAAACTCGAAATTTTACTTCATGCTTAGTCTGGGAGTGGAAAACATCGGTTTAAAGTTTTAAATTGAACTCTTTAAAAAAGAACGAATGTCGAAAAATATGCGGAATATGTATATTTAAAAGAAAAATTCCCTGTAATATGTACTATCCATTATATGAAGAAAAATCACTTGTTTAGTTTTAAATTGTGACATTACTATTTTATTTTGGATAATTATTCGTTCAGAGTTTTTCTTTAATTGTTATATTTATACGAAAATATTGCAATATGTTGAAATACAATTATTTCTAAAAAAATCCATAATTTCAAAAATCTAGGTGCAGTCCTTGTACTTCATAGTGATGCTTTTTTAACCGGGTTGATCTAAAATTAGTCAAACAACTAAATAAACAAAGTTTTTTTCTGAATTTGTTAGCTAGTGTTTACACCATATGCATCTGGATATGTACAGGGTGGTGCATTTTGGAGCTGCCATATAAGAAAAACTTTTTTATTTGAAGAGATATTGAAAAACCGTTTCGCGAACCAAAGTCAATTTTTTGTGTTTTATTCAACGGCTAAAACAAAATTGATCTATCTCTAACCGTTTCCGCTCTATAACCGGAAGTTAATAAAATTTAATTCTTATAAATTTACTGTAGCTCATTTGTTTTACAACTTATAACCATACTGGAAAAACTTTCTTATGGCAACTTTTTACGCCAATTAAAATGACGTACGTGTTTTATTTCAAGGACGCGTCGTTTCTGTTTTCTTACACCAAATTCACTTTTTTCTTATGGGCGCATATGCATATCATTGAACAGCGTTTTTGATGCTAATTTCAACGATGTGTCACTTGTGTACCTTTGTGAAAAAAATATTTTTTGTTATATACGACTAGCAAAGTAGCAGTTTATGTCAACCAAGAGTACTTATTAATAAAACAAAATATACCTAATCGATAGTAGTCATATTTTCTAACAAATTGCAACCACCACCTAGTAACGGTTGTCATGGCGACTTTGTCAATGACTTGTTTTTTACAAAAGTATGCATGTGGCACATCATTGAAATCAGGGTTAAAAATACTGTTCAATGATATGCATATCTCCATATGCGCCCGTAAGAAAAATGTGATTTTGATACAAGAAAACAAAAACCAAACGCACTTGAAACAAAACAGGCACGTCTTTTTAATGGGAGTGAAAAGTTGCCATAAGAAAGTTTTTACAATTTGGTTATAACTTGAAAAACAAATGAGTTACAATAACTTCCGAAAAATGACAATTTATCAATTTCCCTTGGCTCGCGGAAACGGTTTTTCAATATATCTTCAAATAAAAAAGTTTTCCATATGTGGTATCTCCAAAATGCACCACCCTGTACACTTAAACGAAAAATTCTCCGTGTGTAACTGCCAACTAACCTAAGCTATAACCCAAAATCAAACTTATGCAACTGTCATCTAACCTAACCTATAATAACACGAGAATTAGGGACAAGTTATGCCCCAATCCCTTAAGACTTCAACGTTCTAGATTTGGGCCAAATTATTATTCCATCAAGTTTTTTAATGTGTTGCCAGATCATATTTCCAAACTCCCTCTAAATAAATTTAAAATATGTGTTAAAAATGTATTAGTAAACGGCGCCTTCTATAACTGGCAAGAATATTGTAATCATGATTTTAATCGGTAAAACAGTTATTTATGGTCAGTACAATCTTACGATTTATAGTGTTTTAATGTTTTAAATATTAACTGAATTTTAATGTGTTCCTCAAAGTGTACTGCGTATATATTTTCTGTTAGTCATGTTAGGTTTTATATGTCTTATATTTATCTAATGCATGATATACATATTGATTTATTTTACTAGTTATTAATTTAAATTTTACTTATCAAGCGGTTAGTTTGGAATAGCCGCATTTATGTTCCATTCACTGACGTATGTAAACCTTATGTATCAACATGAAAATAAATTATTATTATTAACCTAACACACAAGAGAGCTATCCAGAATGCTGTCACTTGACTGTCGACTGTCATGTATCAAGTCTTGAAAAATATGAGCCTATTAATTTTTTTTAAATTCATGACTTATTAATTTTAGTACTGATCACTTTTAGTAAGTCTCATGCATTCTCAAGAACTTACATTTTTTAAGATTTTTGGGATAATTCACATTTTAGTCGATGCTTAGTTTAACTTTAAAGTTTGATAACTAACTGAACCTAACCACAATACAATGTATCATCTAACGTAACTTCACAACTTGTCACATAAGCCAACTACACTAAATTGTGAACCTGACCTTACCTAACCTAACTTTACAACTTGTCGTGTAACCCAACTACACTAAATTGTAAACCTATCCTAACCTTACAACTATCATCTAATCCAATGACACTAAATTGTGACCTAACCTAACTTCAGAGCTTGTCATCTAACTCAACTACACTAAATTGTGAACCTAACCTAACTTCACAACTTGTCACATAATCCAACTACACTAAATTGTGAACCTAACCTTATCTAACCTAACTTTACAACTTGTCATGTAACCCAACTTGAAACAGCATTTAAAACATTAACAATTAAAAAACATGTTTAAAACACGTTTAAAACGTGTTTAAAACAGAACATACAGGGCATTTTTCTTTTGAGTATACATATCCCGATAATTACAGCGTTTATTAAATTTGCGGGAATTCGTTGCATCAACGCTGTTAATTTGGGGCTTTTAACGAGTGTTTTCCACTCCCAGACTAAGCATGAAGTAAAATTTCGAGTTTAGAAAAGCCTAAGAATTTGGATTGGCCGCGTAGCGAAGCGGAGCGGCAAATCCAAATTAGGCTTTTCTAAACTCGAAATTTTACTTCATGCGCCACTCTTAAAAAAACTGATTTACAGTGAAGTTAAAAAAACACGTACATACAACAACAATTATAGGCAACCTAATATACGTTAGAGTTATTGGGTTACCTATAATCACTGTTTTAAACAGTTTGTTCAGCGCTGAATTAGACTTACGTTTTATTCACATCAACATATTAGATTGCTAAAGCCTTATATTTTAAACTCTACCATATTTTAGTGTTTTATACGTGTGGCGCATGAAGTAAAATTTCGAGTTTAGAAAAGCCTAATTTGGATTGGCCGCTCCGCTTCGCTACGCGGCCAATCCAAATTTTTAGGCTTTTCTAAACTCGAAATTTTACTTCATGCTTAGCCTGGGAGTGGAAAACCCTCGTTTTTTTTTTGAAAAATGTAACAATTACCCAAGGCCTAGATTTATTTCTTAAGTTAAGTTGATGCGCCCCTGTCAAGACTACTACTCAAAGATAATGAATTAACTTGCTAATTAACGCCGAGCTGAGCCGAGCCTTAAAACTCTATTAATAATAATTGAAATTACTTTGAGTGTGAGATATTTAAAACTTGTAACAACTGGCGTGTGTGG
Source organism: Philonthus cognatus (assembly GCA_932526585.2). Lineage (NCBI taxonomy): Eukaryota > Metazoa > Arthropoda > Insecta > Coleoptera > Staphylinidae > Philonthus > Philonthus cognatus. The sequence goes on along the minus strand of OW052247.1, from coordinate 45,178,149 downwards.
TCTGCGATTAAACTCGGAACAAACCCGACACGCGCGCATCTGCTTCCAAGTCTCACGTTACGTCATTTTGCAAACGTTTCGATCTTTAGGGACGTCGATTTTTCCTTTTCTCCGGTGTCAGCAAACTCCTATTCGGTCTGCTGTTTGTGCGGTGTTATCGGATAATAGCACGCTTTCGGTTTTGATTACCGGTGAGATTACACGGGGACAATTAAGTTTTGAAAATCCAACACTCGGGCGTTTTGCATTTCTCTATGAAATTAAATTTCATCAGCGTATTAAATTCGAGGTCTTTTTCGAAACTAGTTATTTTCTTGCACATGTGTGTGCGCTTGGGATTCGTGTGTGGGTGTGTTTATGCGTGAACCCATTAATTGCGGATATTGCTTAAGTTTTACTAAATTATGCGGTTTAACATTTTAATAATTCTGATAAATGCTAATCTTTATCTTAGAATATGAGTAATCATCAATCAAAATTAATTACTTAAAAAACTTTCTAAAACTGTATTATCTTTTCATTTATAAGATTTAGACCCAGTTGCTCCACTAACGATAAAACATGTTTAAAATAACCCTTCGTATATTTTTAATATATATATCATATGTTCAATAAAAAAAACCTCTGTATCTATCTTTTTAACAATTTATGTTGGCTACACCCTTTAGGAATTGTCATATAAAACGTCCATATACTTATTAGTCTATACTGCTAACTCCCTATTCACTGCATGGGCCAGAAACGGGATCTGTTAGAGAGAATAATAGCTTGAAAAGCTCACACTGCGCAAGGCCGAACTATTAGGATTATTTGTAATTGTTTTAATACAATTTCGCATTGTAGTGACATCTTGTACGATTCTCTAAAGATGTTACTCTGTAACTTGGAGCCAACTGTGAATTAATTATTCTTACTAAACAATTGTTTTTATATTCACAGGACACGACTTCAACATTTAATAAGCAATTTTATTGTTACAGAATTTATTCTAATTACATTTATTATTATATTTTTTTATGTACCAGGCTTATGTTTTGTTTTTGTCTTTTAATTGGGAAATGTTTCCTGTTGGACAATAAATGGATTATTATTATTATTATTATTAACATCAAGTACCAATGCATGTACGTCTCATTGCTGGCGGGCAGCGTAATTTAAATTTAAAATCTGTAACATTTTGATATTATAGTCAATGTATATCTCATCGAGCAAAGAAAAATAATATTTCTTGAACATCACAACAACATAAAACGTTGTAATGTTAATTACACATTACTTGAATGTGGTTGTTTTGTATAGAAGTAGAGAATTATGTTTAATTTTATGTAATTATGTATTTGCAAAGAAGTTTTATTTTTAGAAAAATTAGAAAACTAACATTCTGCTCTCTGTTATAATTTTTTTTCTAAAATGGAAAAACATAAAACATAATAAACTTGATTTTAAAAAGAATATTTTCAATTTCATAGTCTTTAGCCTTTTATAAACCATCACCAGAATATGTAATTTTGTGGGCGTAGCCAGGGGGGGCAGGGGGTTGCCCGAGCCCTCCCTCTAAACTTTAAAAGAGTATGCGGGCAGATTTGAACAATAATTTACAAGTTTTCAGAAGAATTAAAATATCGTGTTAAATTTATAAGAAATCTTTATATTTTATCTCGTTGATTGTTAAGGCACTTATTTTTTAAAATCCATTATCACTTAATATAATAGCAGACTATTTATGATTATTAACTTTTTATTTAACTCACTACAATTGTTTCGCTACACTGTAGCTTCTTCAGGTGAAGAAATATAATATTATATTATATTTCTTCACCTGAAGAAGCTACAGTGTAGCGAAATAATTGTAGTGAGTTAAATAAAAAGTTGAAAATCATAAATAGTCTGCTATTAAACTTTATATTTTAATTAAGCCATTAAGTGCCATTAATGCAATAGCGCAACAGTACTAATTTTTTGTTACTAAATTACTAAATAAGTTAATTTAATACATTGTATTATTTAACCTGATTTGAGAATGAGTGGAGAAAATGTAAATATTTTGTTATTTTAATATTTCGATTATATCTCACTAAAAAAATGTGTTTAATGTATTTCTAATTTTAGAATATTTTAGTGTTTTATACGCGTGGCGCATGAAGTAAAATTTCGAGTTTAGAAAAGCCTGAAAATTTGGATTTGCTGGGGCGCGACTCGCTTCGCTCGCGCGCCCCAGCAAATCCAAATTTTCAGTCTTTTCTAAACTCGAAATTTTACTTCATGCTTAGTCTGGGAGTGGAAAACACTTGTTTAATGCTTTAAATTGAACTCTTAAAAAACGAGTATGTCAATATTTACAGAATAATTGGGACATGTATACTTACAAACTATCTCCCTATATAATTTCAGTTTGATATAAGTAACTTAAGTTTATTTAGGATATTTACAAAAGATTCAATTCAATTTTTATTGGCTAAATATCACCCAATTTTAACAGATCATTTTGATATTAGTGTAAATACTAGAATATACTTTACTTGTTTGAAATGTTAGTATTATTGATTAAATCACTTATTTACCTAAAATTTTCAGTTTTTTAAACTGTCCAAAACCATCAGCATTTAGGTGGATTTATTACAATTATATATAAGAAAAACAAACTAGAATTGTATATATTAAGTTCAAAGTTTGAATATTAGCATAGAGTAAGTAGTATATATTATTCCAAAGGGTGAGTTACTAAGCGGAAATCGGTTTATAGTGGGCGTATCGTTGAAAATAGCAAAAAAAGTTTCAAATAAAAGTTGTTCAGAATCAAGTTTTTCATAACCTAAAATTATTGCTAAATATGGCGGCTTTGCGGTTATACCGGAAGTAAACACCAACTTCCTTATTTTAAATATAACACCTTATATATTTTTACCTTTTTTAATTGCTCGTTAAAAATTAACATGAGTTTATTCACATAGCATTAGGTCTCAGTTGAACCGTTTTCGAGTTATATAATTTTTTTGATAAATTTGACGATTTCAGAGCTCGACGCTATTAACAATATCTTCAAAACGAAATAAGTCAGAGTTGTGCGGCTTACGGTTTTGGATTCGGGAAGAAATGTAGTATTTGTTTAGGTTTTTGCCATTAGTCAGATTTTCTAAATTGAGCCGAGTCCGTCGACGGTACTCTTCAGTACTTCAAACATGCATAACTTCATTTTTTTTAAATGGAACCATATATCTTGTGACACTTTATCTGATGCGAAATTAAATTTCCTTTTTATTGATACCGGGTTGTTGCCATATCCTTCCAACAGTTTTTGAGAAATGTTGGATTTTTTAAAAATTTTAATACATTTCGTATTATCGCGTTAGCCCTGGATACTGATGACGTTTGGTGATTTTGTTTTGACTCGCATGTCCGACAAATTAGATTATTTTGGCGCGATCTTGCAATAAAAAAAACCGAACATGTTTTCTCAAGAAGAACTGATTAGTATGGTCTACACCTTGGGCAGTGCTGATGGAAATACATTACTTGCTTCAAGAATGTATGCACAACGTTTTGCCGATCGGAGACATCCAAATTCAGCGGCATTCGCTACATTTATACTTAATGACTAACTTTTATGTAATAAATTTTGACATTTCAGGGGGCTGTTCACAGGACAGATGCAATTTGTCATCGGTGAGAAGTCGCACTAAAATGACGTCATTTCGGGAAGAATTTACCAAATCGTATGAAGTAAAATGACGCCATTTCAGTGCAACTTGTCACCGATGACAAATTGCATTGGTGCTGTGAATAGCCCCTCAGAAGTTTACCAGTATAATATAAATAATAAAAACTAAACTACTCCAATCATTCAACCAAATCTTACATTTTAAGTACAAATGGTGTATTCAGACGTTAAAAAGTAGAAAATTTGTTTTTTTTGTTCGTGAAACATCCATCTAATGTGTATTCCAAGGACGGTCGAGTATACGGTAAGAAGGATCGACAAAATCGAAGATTTTTGAGTGAGTGTAGGGATCGTTTACGTCACAAATGCGCGCTGAATTTAAATGTGGTTACTTCATGGTAAACTTTAGGTAAACATGCATAAACTGTACATTTTCTGACTTTCGTTGATTTTTAAAAGAGTTCATTTTGAAGCTTTAAACGAATGTTGTCCATTCCCAGACTAAGCATGAAGTAAAATTTCGAGTTTAGAAAAGCCCCGTGAAAATTTGTCGAGGGTCGCGCAGCGACCCGAGACAAATTTTCTGGGCTTTTCTAAACTCGAAATTTTACTTCATGCGCCACGCGTATAAAACACAGATTTTAAGCGAAGTTCGAATATACATAAATTTCACAATATTTGAGTGATTTATACGCGTGGCGCATGAAGTAAAATTTCGAGTTTAGAAAAGCCCAGAAAATTTGTCTCGGGTCGCTGCGCGACCCTCGACAAATTTTCACGGGGCTTTTCTAAACTCGAAATTTTACTTCATGCTTAGTCTGGGAGTGGAAATCACTTGTTTAAAGCTTTAAAATGAACTTATAAAAACAGGGAATATCTCAATGACTAACTAAATGTCAAAACAAAATTACCAAACGTCATCAGTATCTAGGGCTAACGCGATAATATGAAATGTATTAAAATTTTTAGAAAATCCAACATTTCTCAAAAACTGTTGGAAGGATATGGCAACAATCCGGTATCAATAAAAAGGAAATTTAATTTCGTATCAGATAAAGTATCTCAAGATAGATGGTTCTATTTAAAAAAATTAAGTTATACATGCTTGAAGTACTGAAGAATCGATGGACTCGATTCAATTTAGAAAATCTGACTAATGGCAAAAACCTAAACAAATACTACATTTCTTTCCGAATCCAAAACCGTAAGCCGCACAACTCTGACTTATTTCGTTTTGAAGATATTGTTAATAGCGTCGAGCTCTAAAATCGTCAAATTTATAAAAAAAAAAAAAATGAAATAACTCGAAAACGGTTCAACTGAGACCCAATGTTGTGTGCATAAACTCATGTTTATTTTTAACGAGCAATCCAAAAAATGTAAAAATATATAATGTGTTCTATTTAAAATAAGGAAGTTGGTGTTTACTTCCGGTATAACCGCAAGGCCGCCATATTTAGCAATAATTTTGGGTTATGAAAAACTTGATTCTGAACAACTTTTATTTGAAACTTTTTTTGCTATTTTAAACGAAACGCCCACTATAGACCGATTTCCGCTTAGTGACTCACCCTGTATATTAATTCAAAAAAATCTCGGAAAAACTCTGAATTATTTATGTATGAATTCAAGGACAAATCATTCCTTTTTGTGGTTCTTACAAAAATTATTCTAACTAATTTAAACAATAATCAATTTTAACCACTTAAAATGTAATCGGCTCAGAATTAAATAAGCTTCAAATTGGTATAATTCGCATTTTTCTAAGTTTAACATTGTGTTCTTGGTAGGGTGCTCAAAGTTCGATTTTTCATCATTCGTTTTTTGGTGATTGAAAAAATATACCGGGCGATTAAATGAATTCATAATTGAAGTAGGCTCTGTTTTTTTTTGCATTTAGCAGTGTGCAAAAGTTGTGACACAATTAACTCAAATTATTTGATTTGACGAATTAGCGTCTTTGTGTTCCATATGTTTGATTTCGAACATAAGATTTTCTTGACGGACATTTTTTCCTAAAAATGTTACTGTTATTGTTTTTTCGAGTTAATAAATTTCTTGCATTACCATTTATCAGTGTGCTATCTAGTGCTACCACACTAAATTAAAACTTCATGGCTTGCTTGATAATAAATTTATTTGGTCGCCAGGTAGAAATACAGTACAAAAATAGCTTTTTATTTTAATGTCATAGGTAAATTATGTAATTTTTTATAGAATTAAAAAAAATGTTTAAAAAATGAAAAAAGAAATAGTGAACAATCCCACAAATACCAACTTTGAGCGCACAATTGTTTAACTTAAACAACATTTTCAATAAAAATTGAAGCTTGTATTCAATCCTGAACCGTTCACTTTTTCTATTTATTGAAAAATTGATTGATTTAGGATTGAATACAAGCTTTAATTATTGATATACGAAGATTTTATAAAAATAGAACAGTTTAATTAAAACACTTGGTTTGTTTCACTAATAATAATTAGTGAAACAAACCAAGTATTTTAATTAAATATCCAGTATTATATTCAAAAATGTTTCACCACGGGTTAAGTGAGAAATTAATTAAAGATATAGAACAGTTTGATTTGACAAGTAATTAAATTTATTATATATTGAGTAATTTATATAAAAAAATGAAATCTTACAACATAGAAATATTGAATATTTAGAGTTAAATAAATTTTAATTTAACTTAAAATTATGTCCGATATAAAACTTTAATTTAAGCTGTGTGCTCTGGGAATTATTTTCTCGGAAAAAAATAAATAGCTCGGATAGTTTCTAAGTCTGTCATTTTTATGACGATTAAAACAAAGATTAACACAAGATAGAAAAGCATAAAGAGAAAAAAAAATTACAAACAAACATTAAACAAAACTCCTCACACCTAACGATAGCAAGGAACAAGGTTAACAACAAAAACAAAAATTGAAAAACGTTGTAGATTGTGTAGGAGAAATCGCTATTATTAGATGAACATTGTTATTTTAAAAATAATCTAAAGAAATTCGCAGACACTCTTACAGACACAATTATCAACATGAGCAACTTTTTCAGCGCGAGAGAACAAACAAACCTCACGAGTGTTTTCCGCTCCCCGACTAAGCATGAAGTAAAATTTCGAGTTTAGAAAAGCCTTAAAATTTGGTTTGATCGCGTAGCGCGTAGCGCTACGCGATCAAACCAAATTTTAAGGCTTTTCTAAACTCGAAATTTTACTTCATGCGCCACGCGTATAAAATACTGTCATATTGAGAAGTTTAAAATAAAGACTAGGTAGGTATTTATGATATGAATTCATTGACAAAAAATGAAATTAAAGTTGTTCTTGATAATCATATCATTGTGATGTTAACTTCAAAAATTGACAAAACGCGTAAATATATATTTAATGCTTAATTTATTATTTTACATTTCTGGCGTTTAACTAAATATGACATATTTTCTATGTAGTTTTATAGAAAAATGAGAAAAAAAAAGATGATAATCAACACTAAAATATGGTAAAGAGACATAAAATGTTTATAAAAATGATTACCTAAAGGTAATTAAAAGTCAAAAACAGAAATTACAGAAAAATAAATCATTCAAATATTAAGAAAAAAAAAACATTATTAATTAATTTCTTTTGTCGGTTTGCAACCTAAAATTGATTAATTAATGCTTGATGTTTTGATTTTTTATTTAAGTAACGTATATTCCTATTTTAAATATGAAAAGTACAAATATATTGTAAGAGCTGATCAGTTTAAACATTTCTCCGAGCGGTAAAACCGGGTATGTGCATGGTTGCAAAACGCTCCTAAAAGTAGTGCATCCGAGTGGATGCTTTCCGACAATGCGTATATGAAAACGTCAGACATATTAATTTTAATGTATAATTTGAGAGTAGCCAACCTACAATATATTCCATATTGATTATTTTATTGAACATACGATAGTTTTTTTAGTTACGTTTATACCACCTTTATTTTCGTTTGTATCTTAGGATTAGGATTAGTCAAAAAAAAGTGTTGTTCTAAAAGTTTAAAACAAATAACAACAAAAAAAAACACAACTCAGTTTAATACAATTTTAATGTAAGTTTTACAATAACAATTAAAACTTAACAACAGCCTTCTATTATATATCAAACAACTTCCTCAACTCCTCTTATCAATCAATAAAACACACATTACATTCATAGCGATCGATTAATTAATCCAATCAATATTTGCAACATTTGCAAACACCCATTCATCTACATACATTTATGCACTTACACCCACTATCAATTATCTATATAAAGCAATAACTACATAACATTTACATGCGTATGTACATGTACTTCGTTTCACATTGTTGTGCAACACTCGAAGAATCACTTGTTTTGCTTTTTAGCAGTAATTAAAAGCGGCGTGTTGTTACTTGGGGGTCTCGCACGTTCATTACCAAACATTGTACTCTAAAATGGTTACTCAATTGGCGCTGGCGGTTTTTTTTTTTTTGATGAGCCGACTGTTTCGTGGCCTATTTTTTTGTGGTGCAGCCGGCCGGACGTTCCAAAGTTTGAATCCGTGTGACGACAGCCGAAAAATAAAATAAATGCATTCGTTTCATTGTTGTGGGCTTTGTTTATCTAATCCAAAGTTTGTTTGTTTTTTTTTTTGGTTGTTGTTATGTAGCGGAAGTTTGTGTATAGTTGTTGCATAATAGAGAGAAGTGTTAATATAATTTATATACATTTTAAATCGAATGTGATGTGTGTCATCTTACACCAATATTTAGAATTTCCTTTATAACAGGAACGGATGCCTGAACATTTACAGCTTATACATCGGGATATGTATACATAAATGAAAATTTCCCTGTATAACAGAAACAAATTTTAATACAAATCGACTTTTTTGAACTGAAAATTCTTATGCATTGGCCAATTCTAGCCAATGCATAAGAATTTTCAGTTCAAAAAAGTCGATTTGTATTAAAATTTGTTTCTGTTATACAGGGAAATTTTCATTTATGTATACATATCCCGATGTATAAGCTGTAAATGTTCAGGCATCCGTTCCTGTTATAAAGGAAATTCTAAATATTGGTGTAAGATGACACACATCACATCGGGATATGTACACATATCCTGATGTGTACGCTGTAAATATTCTAGCATCCGTTCCTTTTATAAAGGTATTCCATTTGTTGCTTAAAAAGAGTGTTTCCAGTCCTTGTTTAAGCATGAAGTATAATTTCGAGTTCACAAAAGCCTGAAAATTTGGATTGGTCCAAAATTGGTTCAAATTTTTAGGCTTTTCTAAATTCGAAATTTAATTTCAGCGTCACGCGTATTAGAGACTGAATTAAAGTGAAGTTCAGAATAGGGAGGAGTATAATCTGAACTTCACTTTAGTCTCTAATACGCGTGGCGCATGAAGTAAAATTTCGAGTTTAGGAAAGCTTGAAAATTTGGATTGGTCGCTCCGCTTCGCTACGCGACCAATCCAAATTTTCAGGCTTTCCTAAACTCGAAATTTTACTTCATGCTTAAACAAGGACTGGAAACACTCTTTTTAAGCAACAAATGCAATACCTTTACAAAAGGAACGGATGCTGGAACGTTTACAGCGTACACATCAGGATATGTATACAAATCTCGATGTGATGTGTCTCATCTTACACCAATATTTAGAAATAGTCTATGTTGCTTTAATAGCAGTATAATTTGTTAATGGTTATTTATAATATTTATATTCTGATGTAAAAAGGTTTATTGCCGTTACTAAAGGAATTTGAAATTTGCAAAGAAAAATTCCCTGTATACCAGAAACAAATTTCAACTTTAATAAATTTTACAAATGTTTACTTCATCTCACCAAATCTAGGAGTACTTTGCTTTGAGATGTGTATACTTATATACTTAAAAAAAATTCCTTGAAAAAAAATACTTTTGATGACCTAAAATTAAATAATCTGCTTGATTCACGATAATAATATTTATAAACTCACAAAAATATTCTAATTTTTGTTGCAGGTAACCAAACCAAGTGTTAAGTATACTTTAATACTATCCTTGTAATATAATACAAGTATACTTTTAATATTAATAAATACTCATACGTTTGTTCTTTATCTCGTTGGAAAAACCTGAATAGGTGTGTGTGTGTGTGTGTGTGAATGTATGTATTCAATATTAAAATAAACATTTCTGTGAATACTTTTCGATAACAATTACTATATATAGGTTTTCTCGAACGTGCTCGAGTCAGTCGGAAACAATAATATTAAATCCTTTCGATTTTCATAATAAACTGACTTATTTATCTCTTCCAGTTAAGGAAGTATTCTGAGGAAATACATCAAAATCTAATCAGGAAACACTACACAATTGGTTTTTGAGAAATGTTCTTAATAAGAATAATTTTTTGAGATGTAGTCTTTTAAAACAATACTCCTAATATTTAAGTGGATTATAAAGAAATATTGTGTAGAGGCCCCCATATCCTCCCCCTGGCTACGGCCTTGTTGGTTGCGGTTGAGATAGATGATATAACTATAACTAATTTAAATTAAATTATATTCCTAGAATTTTGCAGAGATTTTGCCAACATTTTTTTCCTTGATTATTGGTATGTTGTTTCGTACAATATTTATTGTTTTCTTAAGTTGGAGAGAACCTATCGCTATACAAATATAAGAACAGAAATATGGCATCTATAGTAATACCCCCTAAAAAACATACCTATAAATTGATCTTGATTCTAGACATGGCTTTTAAAGGTATTACGAAGGATTCTGTTAACCGTCCAAATGAATGAAGGCTCTTTCTTAACACTTCATGTGTAAGTTGGAAGCCCACCTATTTCTTACGTAAAAAATAAACAAACAGTTATAAATAACCACTTTGGAGAAGTTCGGCTTTCTTTTCCCGTCCAAAAATACCGCATCAAACATATTTCCATAATAAAACTGATGTGCCAAGACAGAAATAACCAATCTATTTTCACGCATAGTGGGATGACTAACACTACGGCACAAACACAGGTACAACACTCTACGACACTACAAACACATTAAAACAAGCGTTATCAGATGAGTCACAAGTCGTCATCTCGCGGAATTTTCGTACGAAACACGCGAGCTGGTGTGTGATTCAGAGCCGACAGTTCCGCGAAATTACCGAACACGACACACGCGACAGCTCACCGAATTTCCATCCCAATCCCAATCCCATTCAGCGGCACACTTCCTAAATTCCTCAATTACGGTCGCTGGATTGTAGAATGCAACCGCTGTTGTTGCAGCGAGACGTGCGTGGGCGTGTTAGATCGCGTACAAGAAGGTAAGTTTTTTTTTTGCCAACCGTGATAAGGGAAAAATGTTTGTGCACGACTGCATCATTTCCAAATATCCTTATCACGTACACACACACACACACACACACACACACACATACATACATACACACCTGCGATAAGATAAGGAGGTATAAGACATTTTTGCGCTCGATAAAAGGTAACAGTCTTACGTGACGCGCGCTCGCAACACTTTTCGCGTTCCCCCTTTTTCGGGCGTTGATTTGTTTTGAATTCGGCAATGTCAGAAAGGGAGGAATGGTGGAAAAGGCTGCGCAGAAAAAGGCAGGTACGATTACCTAATTCCGCCTAATTTTCATTATATGTTTACATGTTTTTTTTTTTATTGGTTATGCTTATGCGCACGCGGTGATATCGCAAAAACCAAGGACGCGATTCCGTTTACATAACGCACACCAGCATTATCACCGAATAATTATTTATCAATTTGTTTACAGATTGCAAACGACTTTACGACGGATCCGACGGCCAACAAGGACCTATCCAATCGGCTCAACCTCCAGAACATGCAGAAATCGATAATGACGACGTCGTCGCAGGTAAGTCTTAGAACTAGTAGCGCAGCTCAGTGGCGTAACTATTATTTTGGAGACTCACCGCGAAAATATTTTTTGGGCTCCCTGTACCCAGGGGCGGTTTTTCCATTGTTCTTCTTTTATGTGCCGTAACGTTGGCGAATTCGTGTCGGTCTTCTGCTAGTCAAAAAAGTTGTTTTGCGCTCCGGATCTCTGTCCATTCGCGAATATTTTTTAGCCAAGACATTTGTTTTCTGCCGTCGGCCTTCGATTTTCCCTTTTAGTATGAGATGGAGTAAATAGTACTTCTCCCCGCTCAAGACATGTCCAAGGTACGGTATTTTTCCGTATTTAATGTTCGATATATTTGCTCCAGCGGCGGCTCGCAGCCTCACTTCAGGGTAGGCCAGAGACCCAAGGTAATATGTATCCGTTATTGAAAAGTAACTTTGTTGTGCAATTCCTTGTATTTATAAAGCGCGATCCCAACCTCAAATTTTGTAAGCCTTGGCGCTGTGGCCTACCCTGAAGTTAGGCTGCGAGCCGTCGCTGATTTGCTCTTTGTAGCACTTCATTGTTAGTCACTTTTTGACCCCCGAAATGTGAAGCATCCTTCTAACCACATTTCAAATGCTTCTAAGCGATTCATAGTTTCTATCTTGAGAGTATATGCTTCCATGCCATATAATAAAATAGACCACACATAACATCTGATCATTCTTTGTCGAAGTTTAAGGTTAAGGTTGTCATATCAGAAGAATGGTCTTATTTTATTTTCCTATTAAGCTCAATATTTCCGGGACTAGGGCGCCACTCATAGGAGGCACCAAATTGCACTTTCGAGCAGGGCTTTGAACCGGAACTGAACCGAAAACCGAAAAAGAACCGTTTTTTTTTGTTGGAACGAAAACCAGAACTAAACCGAAAACAAATATCGGTTTATTTCGGTTCAAACACGCACGTTGACACTTATTTAATCCTACAACAATTTCTACTTTTCTGCAAACATTGCAAAAATAGTAGATTCTGTTCAAAACTGTTTGCGAAAATAATTGTTTCGAGGTGCCCTCCCTCGATTAAGACCATATCTGATTATTGTTGTCGTAGACATTTTTGTTTACGCACGGCTTTGAAAAAAAGTTAATTTTGTTCCACCTTGTTTTTTTTTTATAGTAAAAATTATAGAATTACCTAAATCTTACAAAAATAGTCGACATCAAAGAATTAATTTACTTAGAAATTAATGAACGTAGACTGGTTGAATCGTAATTAAATATCTCTACTGGATTTTCCAAAATATCAACTGTTTTGTTGAAAATCGTTGAAGAATAAAAATTGACTTTGTCTTAAATAGCATATAATGCCATTCTTGTCTTTTCTGACGTACACATCGCGATTTTAACGCAAAATGTCGGTTTCATCAAAGTCAGATCAACATAAATATTGACGTAAAACGCCGACAATTGTCAATTTAGTTAATACAGTCAATGTTTTCGAATGACAGTCAGTGAATGATAGTCAACAATTAACATGCATGTAGTCAACATAATCAATTAATAATTAACTTTGTCCAATGACAGTCAATATTAAATAGTAGTCAACAATCAACATGAATCATCTGGTCAACATAATTGATTAATACTAAATGAAACTATTACTATGTTTTTTACCACTTTTATGAATTAACATATATACAGGTGTTATATTTAAATATTTGTACGACTTAAGTTTCGACAGTGTGAGTGTCATTATCGAGTATGATACTCACACTGTCGAAACTTAAGTCGTAAAAATATTTATATGTAACACCTGTATATATATATATAAATTAATAAAAGTGGTAAAAAACATAGTAATAGTTTCATTTAATTTTGATATGGATTACCACGTAGTAACGGTCAAAACCATCGTGATGTTATAATCGATTAATAGTGAGGCTCAAATCCAAGATACAAAAAGTAAGGTTGAAAGCATACGTAGTGCTTCCATTTTGTTTATCAATACTCCTTACGTCACGGAATTGCGTCATTAATACATGCGTTTAGCAGCACAACGAGCGCACCTTTTAATTCCGGGATGCATTGCCTTGCCATTTTTATTTTACATGAAGTTGGCTACCGGCCACCACTGCAATATTGTCAAATGAGAGTCAATAAATAGCATGCAGTCACAATTTAATCGATAAGTAGTCAATGTTGTTAAATAACAACTTATGAATAGTAGTCAATAATCAGTTTGTAGTCAAACTAATCAATTAATAGTTGATGCTTGTAAATGTTGTCGTCAAATGGCAGTCAATATAGTGAAGACTGTCAGTATAGTTAACATGTAATCTATAAAATTAAATGATATAATTTGACTATCATGACATATTGACTATAATCACCGGTCGTTTGTTTTTCTGCCACTATAAAATTTTAATACATTTGTATGCGAATGTTTAATATTTTTCTGTATTGGTTCTTCCATTTGAAATAAAGTATTATTATTATTCACTTAAAATTGAAAATTGCTTGGTCAGCTGTCGATTGATTGTATTTGGATTATAAGTCACTGTGTTGACCGTTTTTTTTTTTACTGTGATATATCGTACGTTCAATAAAAAAACTCTAGAGTGCCATGGAAAATATTGTAGGTTGGCAAGTCTGATTTTATATAGTTAACTAACTGCGGCCAACTTAAATTAACACAAAGTTTAAATCATAGCACTCAAGAGTTTTTTTTTAATTAAACATGCGTTTTAGTATTTACATTTCTTTATCGACTGTATATTAACTATTGCAATATTGACTATAATTCTCTAAGTATGATTTCGTTATTAAATTGCTTTGTTGACTGTACCGGGTGTTTGATTAAGCGTGACCACCGGCTGTATCTTAGGAACTGTGTATCGTAGAATGTTGCGGTAGAAAAATTTACAGTAAAAGTGGTCAAGAGAAATCCCTGGATTTTTTTGTTTCTAACTTTGCCGCTAGAGGGCGCAATCCCTATCATAAAAGATAAATATATAAATATATCAAATAAATACCAAATTAAGCTATGTTGAAAATATGAAAATCTTAATCTACGATTAATTTTACTCAATTTCAACTATCTTCTCGTTTCGTTGGCTTTCATATAAGACCGTATTTTCTCAATCGCGCCCTCTGGCGCTTCATACCAAAACGAAAGTGAATCAGAGTCAAGAACGTTTTAAAGCGCATTCAATTATCACTAAAATGAGCCAAAGGTTATTAAATTTGGTGAAACCTAACTAAGGTTACAACCATTTAAATGAGTAGACTTTTCCATTTCCCCCTGCGTCTTGTGTAAAGGCAAAATAAACGAGAAGGTTGAGTAAGATTTTGCGTAGATTAAGATGTTCATATTTTCGACGTAGCTTAATTTGGCATTTATTTGATAAAAACTTATATTTATCATGTACGAAAGAGATTGCGCCCTTTAGCGGAAAAGTAGGAACTTAAAAAAATATTTCCAGCGATTTCTCTTGCCTATTTTTACTAAGACATTTTTTACCGCAATATGCTACGATGCATAGTTTCTTAGATACAGCCGATGGCCATCCTTAATTAAACACCCGGTATATTGACATTTGTGACATGTTGATTATAAGTCATTTAGTTGGCTGATGTTAGGCTATTATAGGTTTTTTTATATTATATCTTTATCGACTGGATTTTGACTATTGCGACATTATGACTGTAAGTCAATTGGTTGACTATAATTGGATTTTGTCATTCAATCTTAATATTGACTGTTTTTTTTCTATTGCCACATTATAACCGTAAGACACTTGGCTAGTTGTCTTTTAACTTATTAGGACTTGGCTGTTTTTTGTCTATGCTAGGATTTTATCATAAAATGTCTTTATCGATTGTATTTTGACTACTGTGACATTATAACTGTAAGTCGCTTGGTTGACTATCTTTTGACTATGCTAGGATTCTGTCATTTTATATCTTTATCGACTTATGTCTTTATTTCGACTATTGTGATATTATGACTGTAAATTACTAGTTTGACTGTATTTCAACTTATTCAGATTTTATCATGAATTCATTGTAATTTCACTAGTGGGATATTATGACTAAGTCACTTGGTTTACTGTATATTGATTATGATATGATTTTGTCATTAAATCACTATATCGACTGTATTTTCACTATTATGACTTTATGACTGCAAGTAGACTTACATTAGTCTATCGTGTCAACTTGACTTAAGACGACGATAGTCGGCATATATTCCATTGTGTCAACTTGTCACGAATCGCCGTCAGCCGACATTAGTCTATTCTAACAACTTGAAATGACATTTAGTTCAATGTATCAAACTTGACACAAATCGACGTCAGCCACCGTTGGGACTATTGTCAATTTGAGACAAGTAATATTTCAAATATATTATTAGATGGTCATGTTATTGTTTTTACTTATGACACTTGCGACACACATTTTGATAGTTGTGACATATTTTAAACTAACGAGTGTCTTCCACTCCCAGACTAAGCATGAAGTAAAATTTCGAGTTTAGAAAAGCCCCGCGTAGAAAATTTGTCGAGAGTCGCGCAGCGACCCGAGACAAATTTTCACGGGGCTTTTCTAAACTCGAAATTTTACTTCATGCGCCACGCGTGTAAACCACTGATTTAAAGTAAAGTTTAAAATATATACTGCTGATTTGTAACCGACATTAACTAAGATATAGCGAAACATTGCAAAAAATATTTATTTTGTGAAAATTTTGTAATTGTGTATTTTAACTTATTCAGATTTTGTCATGAATTCACTGTATTTTCACTATTGCGATGACTGTAAGTCACTTGGCTTACTGTATTTTAATTGCGATATGATTTTGTCATTAGATCACTTTATCGACTGTATTTTTACTATTGTGACTTTATGGCTCAGTCATATTGACTCACATTAGTCTAACGTGTCAACTTGACTTAAGACGACGATAGTCGGCATTTATTCCATTGTGTCAACTTGACACGAGTCGCTGTCAGCCGAAATTAATCTATCCTGTCAACATGAAATGACATTTAGTTCAGTGTATTAAACTTGACACAAATCGGCGTCAGCTACCGTTAGGACTATTGTCAATTTGAGACAACTATTATTTCAAATATATTATTAGATGGTCATGTTATTGTTTTTCTTTATGACACTTGCCGCACACATTTTGATAGTTGTGACATATTTTAAACTAACGAGTGTCTTCCACTCCCAGACTAAGCATGAAGTAAAATTTCGAGTTTAGAAAAGCGACCCGAGACAAATTTTCACGGGGCTTTTCTAAACTCGAAATTTTACTTCATGCGCCACGCGTATAAACCACTGATTTAAAGTAAAGTTTAAAATATATACTGCTGATTTGTAACCGATATTTACTAAGATATAGCGAAACATTGCAATAATTATTTATTTTGTAAATATTTTGTAATTGTGTATATCAACTTATTCAGATTTTGTCACAAATTCACTATATTTTCACTATTGCGATGACTGTAAGTCACTTGGTTTATATTTTAATTGCGATATGATTTTGTCATTAGATCACTACATCGACTGTATTTTCACTATTGTGACTTTATGACTGTAAGCCACTATATTGACTGACATTAGTCTAACTTGTCAACTTGACTCAAGACGACGATAGTTCGTCAACTTGACTTAAGACGACGATAGTCGGCATTTATTCAATTGTGTCAACTTGACACGAGTCGCCATCAGCCGAAATTAGTCTATCCTGTCAACATGAAATGACATTAAGTTCAGTGTATTAAACTTAACACAAATCGGCATCAGCTACTGTTAGGACTATTGTCAATTTGAGACAACTATTATTTCAAATATATTATTAGATGGTCAGGTTATTGTTTTTCTTTATGAAACTTGCCACACACATTTTGATAGTTGTGACATATTTTAAAGTAACGAGTGTCTTCCACTCCCAGACTAAGCATGAAGTAAAATTTCGAGTTTAGAAAAGCCCCGTGAAAATTTTTTGGGCTTTTCTAAACTCGAAATTTTACTTCATGCGCCACGCGTATAAACCACTGATTTAAAGTGAAGTTGAAAATATATACTGCTGAGATGTGACCGATATTTACTAAGATATAGCGATAAAATGCAAAAAAATATTTATTTTGTGAATATTCTGTAATTTTGTATTTCAACTTATTCAGATTTTGTCATGTCACTGTATTTTCACTATTGCGATACTATGACTGTAAGTCACTTCGTTTACTGTATTTTGATTATGATTTGATTTTGTCAATAAATCACTTTATTGACTGTATTTTCACTATTGCGACTTTATGATTGTAAGCCACTATATTGACTGACATTAGTCTATCGTGTGAACTTGACTTAAGACGACGATATTCGGCATTTAGTCCATTATGTCAACTTATATGAGTCGCCGTCAGACGACATTAGTCTATCCTGTCAACTTGAAATGACATTTAGTTCAATGTTTCAAACTTAACACAAATCGGCGTCAGCTGCCGTTGAGATTATTTTCAGTTTGAGACAAGTAATATTTTAAATATATTATTAGATGATCATGTTATTGTTTTTCTTTATAACACTTACGACACACATTTTGATAGTTGTGACATATTTTAAACTAACGAGTGTCTTCCACTCCCAGACTAAGCATGAAGTAAAATTTCGAGTTTAGAAAAGCCTGCGTAGAAAATTTTCACGGGGCTTTTCTAAACTCGAAATTTTACTTCATGCGCCACGCGTATAAACCACTGATTTAAAGTAAAGTTGAAAATATATACTGCTGAGATGTGACAGATTTTTACTAAAATATAGGGAAAAAATGGAAACAATATTTATTTTGTGAATATTTTCTAAATGGAACGATTTTGTTATTTTTCACGATTTTAGTAAATTTAACATCGTTTTACTGATTTAGTGTATTCTGAAATTTTTGCCGGTTATTCTTAATCTTAACAATCTTTCAATTATTTATGATTTTGCCCTATTTTGTTAATTTTATCCTATTTTGTTACATATTTTTAAAATTCGTCGTTGAGCTTATTTTGCGATCTTGGACTTTTTGAAATCCCTGTTTGTGAATTATTAGCCCTATTATAATTCTCTCTTAGCTTCATAACTTTCTAAAGTATTCATTATTCGTTTTATTCTACCTTAAAAAATTAAGTGCGCCACTGCCTAGAACCTTGAAACGATTTTTCGCGCGCTTTCCACGAAACAATACGCGGCCCCGTGCGCCTGTATTTATTTATCCTTCTTGGAGGCCCTCCAAAAATGCGAGTGATTCGCTAAATTTATCACCCGGTGCGAAAATAGTGCATTCGCTCATCGGTTTTTTGCCTTTTTAAACACAGTTCCAGACCAATTCCCAGACCAGTCTGACGGCGTCCAGGAGGACTTCTGTGACTTCCTCGCAGCAGGTGCGCAACGTGGTCAAGTCCAACCTGGACGAGCTGCAGAACAACATCTCCGAGATGAAGAGCATCAACATGCTGAGGAGGAGCATTGAGAATTTGGTGGACGAAGACGAGGACGATCCGAAACCGCTCGTTACGTTTCCAGACGACACTCCTGTACCTTCAGAAATCGGATCTCCTAATATCATGGATTCTTACAAAATCGAGCAGAAGACTATGAATAATATACGAACAACCAAGGTATGTAAGATTTTTAATATTGGTGGTTTTGACCCATAATTGTAGTTGCGATAACCATGAACTATCATCTAACATCAATGCACAATTAATAATTGTTGAATAAACAATTTGTCTTACGATGATTGTAAAGGCTGTCTTTACAATTAAATTCAAAAGCTTTCCTCGATTAATCCGAAGATTTATTTCCATGTTTTACGCTTTAATTGAAAAGGTTTTCCTGATTACATTTACAATTTATTTCAATTGGTTTCACCAATTATATCCATTAAATGATGTTTACGTAACTTATGAACCAAACTTTAAATTTACTATTATTATTCGTTTATTTATTCTATTACTACACAATTATTATAATTACTTTTATATTTTTATAAGTACCAGCCTATTTGATTTGTATTTGTCTTATAATTAAGGAATGAAATTTTGAATTAATTAGCTGATTATATGAATGTAGGGACATATGAAACAAGTCAAAATCGTGTTCACAATATATAGAATTTAAGTTTCTAACAACTAGTGGTGAAAAATATACATAATTAGTTCGATGAAAATTGAAATCAACGTCAATAAACTACATACATATTTCATATAAAGTAAATTATTGCAACTGAGTTTTTACTTTTTTATTCAATTATTGACAAAGAATGCTTAATGCAACATGTTACTGATATCTTAAAAATTTGTAAATGTTTATATTTTCGAATGTTTATTACTTAATCAGAGGTTAATCCACGGTGATGCAAGTAGGCTTAAATATTTTTATATCAAATGTTTGTATTGATGACAGACACTCGACTTAATAATCTTATGTCAGATATCTTACATTATCAATTTTTATTGATATATTTTTATTTATTAAGATTTTTTTATAAATAATGCGTTTTTGTATATAAAAAAGGAACACTTGAACGAAGCATTTGCTAAAACATAGTGTGTTAATTTTGCCAATAAATGAAATATTGTCAATAATATATGAGTCGCCAAATTTGTGGCAAAATGGCAAAAACCGATTTTTCAGCGTCTTTTAGATAAATCAAAATAGTGTTTTGACAAATTTGTGGCAAAATGACAAAAACCGATTTTGCAGCGTCTTTTAAATAAATCAAAATAGTGTTGAATGAGCGTTGTGTCCAATGGGAACAAGAGTAATTAGGTAAAACTAAGTAAAATGTTGGCAGGATTTGCAACTCAAAAAAATGTTGCAGGTTTTGCATTTGACAGGATTTTTCAAACATAATTGTAAAATGTTTAGAAAGTGTTTTAAAGATCGATTTACTTTTAAAATTATAGCCTGAGACGAACAGAATCAAAAAAATGGTGATGTGTCCATCATAGTACTTTCCCCCGTAAATTGCGTATTAAATCACTTTTAAAATATTTATAGCATTATTATTTTCAAAATGTCTTCAACTTTTTGATAACTACAACTTTTATTTGAAACATTTTTTAATTGGATCAACACATACTGACACAAACCAATGACTAGATAAAAAACACTATTTATTGAATATCTCAAAAACTAAGAGTGCTATGACAAAAAGTGAATCTACAAAAAATGTTTAGTTTTTCATTTCCTACAACTTTTATTTGAAACATTTTTTAATGTATCGACACATACACTGTCACACACCAATAACTAGATAAAACACACAACTTTTGAAATATCTCAAAAACTAAGAGTGCTATGACAAAAAGTAAATGAACAATACATCTTTATTTAGTTATTATCTACAACTTTTATTTGAAAGAATTTTTTGTTTGATGAACATTTATTGAATAAATCTGAAAAAACCGAAAAACGCTAAGAGTAAAGTACCACTTCCGGTTTTCCGATTTTCACCAAAAGCTTTTCAGTTCTTCCGATTGTAACAAAAAGCTTAAGTTTCAAGTTTCATCTCGATATCTTTAGCGGTTTTTGCGATACAGCGCACACAGACACACACACAACAGACAGACAGACAGACATTTTTCAAAAATGGTCTTATTCGACTCAGGGGACTTCAAAACGGATATTTCCCCTAAAATTTTTGATTCGAAAATTTTCACGAAAACAATACTTTCCCTTTGTATTACATACGGGGGAAAGTAAAAAGGAGTTGCATCTGGCCGATTCATATAAAGTAGTATTAATTAAAAATATATATTCAAGTATTATTTGATTAACGTTTTATGATTTAAACATTATATAAATATATTTTATTTAAATCAAATCTTTATTTATGCTAAAATAAATGGCAAAGATCGTCAAAATCAAACGAATAATAAATGAGCCTTTCTACTTGGGTTTTAAATGTAAAAAATATACTGAGATTTTTTGTTTTAAGTATACCTACATATGAAACAAAAGCAGTATATTTTGAACTACACTTGAAATCAGTGTTTTATACGCGTGGCGCATGAAGTAAAATTTCGAGTTTAGAAAAACCTAATTTTTAAGCTTTTCTAAATTCGAAATTTTACTTCATGCTTAATCAAGAAGTGGAAACTCTCGTTGGAAGCTTCAAATTGAACGTTTTATAAAAAAACAACGATGCCTGAAAATGTACAGACTAATCATAGGATTTGTACACTGTTAGCCATACATTTGTCTCAAATTTAAATAAATATATCGAAACGTCTAAAAATATAAATACTGAATTCTTTGAAAATATTGAAAATTAATTTTGATTATTTATCAAAAATTTGTTCTAATACAAAATTCTCAAATATTGTGTCCCTTTTTTTATGCTATAAATGAATGTTTAATAGAATATATGTATTCTATTAAACATTCGATTATCACATAAATGTCCCCTTTTTTATGTGATAAACGAATGTTTAATAGAATACATATATTCTATTAAACATTTATTTATCACATAAAAAAGGGACACAATATTTGAAAATTTTGTATTAGAACAAATTTTCGACAAAATGTCAAAATCAATTATTTTAATATTTTCATAGAATTCAGTTTGAATTTTTAGACGTTTCGATTTATTTATTTAAATTTGAGACAAATGTATGGCTAACAGTGATATTTTTCAAGTAATACAAAATTCTTAAATATTGTGTCCCTTTTTTATATGATAACTTAATGTTTAATAGAATATATGTATTCTAGTAAACATTCGTTCATCACATAAAAAGGGACACAATATTAATTTAAGAATTTTGTATTAGAACAAATTTTTGACAAAATATCAAAATCAAAAACAAATTTTTGACAAAATATCAAAATCAATTATTTTGTTCGAAAATGTTCTAAATTTTGAGTTACTTTGAGAACACATGATATGTTTTACAAATCTTCATAGAAACTCCTAGTTTTAAAAATATTCTCATCAGAATTCTCCAATTTAGTTAAAACTTCCGAAAATATTAATTAGAAATATTTCAAACAAGATAAATTCAAATTCAAAACTATTTGAATTCGAGAAAATAAGCTTACGCTTCTTATAGTTTGCACACTTTAAACATAATATATAAAATTACGAAAAAACTATTCGTGAAAATGCAAACAATGTCTCAATTAATAAGACAACTTAAGACGATAAATATCCATTAAAACAACTACTTCCCGTGCAAATACACCAAATACACCTCCGGATATTGAATTATACAATGAAATATTTAAAATCTTTTATAATTTGATTTGTTACAACGCTCTATTAAAGTATATGTAACGTTTAGGTCAAATTCTCTTCAAACCAACTAACAATACAAATTTAAAATGAAAGGAGAGATAGCAACAAATTAGAAGTGAAAAGACTTGGATTAAAACTAATGTCTTAGGCCATCTATAGACGCGTTTCGAGATTTATCTCTCTTCAGTATAGCGTTGCTTATGACGTTTAAAAAAATTAGGAATAAAATTAAAACAAACTTACTTGGAAAAAGTGGTGTGTGTGCAATGAACAGGTACACAGAAATGGTCTATAGATGGCCTAAGACATTAGTTTTAATCCAAGTCCTTTCACTTCTAATTTGTTGCTATCTCTCCTTTCATTTTAAATTTGTATTGTTAGTTGGTTTGAAGAGAATTTGACCTAAACGTTACATATACTTTAATAGAGCGTTGTAACAAATCAAATTAAATAAGATTTTAAATATTTCATTGTATAATTCAATATCCGGAGGTGTATTTGCACGGGAAGTAGTTGTTTCAATGGATATTTATCGTCTTAAGTTGTCTTATTAATTAAGACATTGTTTGCATTTTCACGAATAGTTTTTTCGTAATTTGAAATATTTCAATTTAAGCTTCTGTTAGACTTGTAAAGAATTCACTCTTAGGTTATTTAAAACTCTCGTTCTTTATCTATTAATTTCTTCTCGTCTTATAAAAATGCCATAATTATGAAAAAAGTTACAATTGATTCATCCAATAAACGACTTTCTTAAATTTCGAAGCAATAATTTAAAATATTCATCTATATTGACTGAAAATGTAAGTTTTTGATTGTTTTAATCAATTTAAGCTTAGATTATATACAAGATTAATTTCCTTATTGTTCATTTCTATTTGTTTTATAAAAACGTCATAATTGTGAAAATAGTCTAATAACCGAATTTTATGAATTTCGAAGCAACAATTAAAAATATTCATTGCTTAAGTTTTAGAAAATTAAAATTTAGATTATATAAAATCCTCTTTCCTTTTTTCTGTTTCATGAAAATACAGTAAAGCTCCGCTAATCCGGATAATGAAAACCAGATTTTGGAACACAGAATGTAAATAACTAATATTTTAATTTCGTCTGGATTACTGGAGAATCCAATTATTGGAGTTTGGATCACCGGAGCTTTAGAAACTTCAAATTGAACTCTTAAAATACAACGAATGTCAGTAAATGTACAACTTATGCATATGTATACTTAAAATAATTAAAAATTTCCTGTAATATATTTCTATTGTATTCACATAATTGTACATACAGAGAGTTTTATGTAACACCGAACATTTTCATTAAGTAATTTTTTATTTGAAGTATCCATATGCATACGTTGCACAGTCTATTAAAAGAATCCAATTTGAAGCTTTAAGCGAGTGTTTTCCACTCCCAGGCTAAGCATGAAGTAAAATTTCGAGTTTAGAAATGTCTGAAAATTTGGTTTGGTCGCGTAGCGCGAAGCGCGGAGCGGCCAAGCCAAATTTTCAGGCTTTTCTAAACTCTAAATTTTACTTCATGCGCCACCGGTACAAAACACTGACATATTACGAAGTTTAAAATACACCGCTAAACTTCACATTGAATCAGTGTTTTGTACCGGTGGCGCATGAAGTAAAATTTCGAGTTTAGAAAAGCCTGAAAATTTGGTGGCCGCTCCGCGCTTCGCGCTACGCGACCCAACCAAATTTTCAGGCTTTTCTAAACTCGAAATTTTACTTCATGCTTAATCTGGGAGTGGACAACACTCGTTTGTAAGTTTGTTATTGATAATGAGCACCTTGTGTCTCGAAATGTACACCTAACGATACAAATAAAAAGTGAAGTAAGGAATAACAGTCTTTTTATGCGTTTGTAACTTTAACTTGAACTCCTTTGAAAAACAACGAATTTATAAACTAGAAATTTTACTTTATGCTTGGTCTGGGAGTGGAACACACTTATTATAAGATTCAAATTAAACTCTTTTGAAAATACAACGATTATCTAAAGATTTACGGCTGTAATTGGGACATGTATACTTAAAAGAAAAACTCCCTGTATGTTGAGACATTAATTACAACTGATTGGCTACAATTCGTAATGGTCATATAGGCAACCCAATTTAAACATAACTTGAAAATTAAAGGTGTAAATTGTATTGAATGAAAATGTTCGGTGTTACATAAAACTCTCTGTATATGCATGCATATATCCATTTAAAAAATAATGTGTGTATTGTTGTTCGCTTGCAGGTGGTTACCGATGGATATAGTGCTGAAAAGGCGAGCGCGAAATTCGCGGAAAGTAAAAGTGTGCAATCCGGCGATATGTCCTACGAAGAAAACAACCAAGCAGCCGCAACCCACGCAAAACTGGAAATGGACGGCATTTCAGCGGAGAAAAGTCTCGTCAAAGCACAAGTAAGTGAAAGAAATCAATAATGATATGTTAGTAAATATTTGTTACTTTTTTTTCGATAAATTTTGTTTAAAAGTACCGTGCGATCATTTAAAACATGATTTAGAGTAGGTTTTAAATTTTAAATTAGATTGGCACTACTGATTGTTAACACATAGTTTACCATAACCTGAAATTTATTCCTTCATTCAATTAGTATTTAGGGAACCGTACAAAAAAAATGCCGCCTACTCTAGATCATAATTTAAATGATCGCATCGTACTATCTATTACCCTAATATGTTTGTTTTTAAATAAGGAATTTGGCCGATTCTTGAACAGAAATGTTAAATTTAATATATACAGGGTGTCTACGCTAAACCGTTCGTTAAAGTTTATGGGGTTGCCGTTGCACTAAAAATCCTCTAGGTTTTCTTAAGAAAAGTTACAGACAGATTTCAAGATGCCTTTTAGAGGTCAAAATTTTAGAAATTTTTTTTTTGCTGAAAACTATAAGAGATAAGTGTACATATGTTCGAATAAAATATGTTGCAATTTAAACGAGGAATCCAAACAATTACTAATATATGGGGTGTTCCATTTAAAATAAGAAATTTGGTGCTACTTCCGGTGGAACCGGAAGTGATATAAAGTTAAAAATATTTCACATGAGGAGAACTGATTCAACCGTATGACAAGAATTTTTTTCAAATTTTTAGTGCAACGGCAACCCCATAAACTTTTAACGAACGGTTTAGCGTAGACACCCTGTATAGGAAATTTTTCTATTAGGTATACACATTCCGATGCATACGTTGTAATGTTTCACGAATTCTTTGTTTTTTAAAAAGTTTAATTTGAAGTGTCTAACGAGTGTTTCTACTCCTTGATTAAGTATAAAGTAAAATTTCGAGTTTAGAAAATCCTAAAAATTTGGATTGGTCGCATAGCGAAGTGAAGCGACCAATCCAAATTTTCAGGCTTTTCTAAACTCGAAATTGTACTTCATGCGCCACGCGTGTAAAACACTAATTTAATGTAAAGTTTTAAAAATAAACTACTGTAATATACTGATTTAGAAGTATATTTTAAACTTCGCAATATTTCAATGTGCAATACGAGTAGAGTAGCTATGAGAGTTCTGGGACAAAATCCCATAAGAATTTACATAGGGGTCTCAATTCACTTTTTCATCCCCTAAATTTCCATCCCCTAAATTTCCATCCCCTAATTAATTTATCAACCCCTAAATCCCGCGACCCCAGGGGCCTTAACCAGGCCAGCCACCCCACCCTTTCGTGTATATTGGGGTTTAAGTTCACCCCCAGGGACCAGCCACCCCGCTCTTTCGTGTATATTGGGGTTTAAGTTCACCCCCAGGGACCAGCCAACCCAGGGACCAGCCAGCCCGCGACCTCAGGAGCCAACCGTATGCAACCGTATTAACATTGTAGATTAACGCAGACTATTGTAGAATGCAACCATAGTAACATCTTAACACGGGTGAGTTCTATTATTATTATTATTATATTAATTTTTTATTATTTACATTAGTAATTATTTCACCAATTATTATTAATTTCTTTTGCTTGCCCAGAAATAACATACAATTATTAAATTCTTTTTCCCAACCGAGATTCGAACCGCCGTCGATTATGAAGTGTAGGTTATGAGTCGACGCCTTTAGCACTAAGCCAACGAGTCAACTGATTAAGCGAACGTAAATGTCCTATAGTTGAAACTCAATAATCAAAAGAAAATAGTGTAATTAAATAATTTAATATGTAAACAGAATAATTCCAGCGTAGGCGATAACGGGAAATGATAAAGGCAGGAAATGTATACTGATAACCAACCACTCGAACGCTAGATTATTTTATATGTAATTATTAAGCATTTAATGATATTTACCGAGCCCCGATTTTTCTCTTCACTTTTTAATTTGAGGTTAAAAATCTCGCCACCGAATGAACTAGTTATAAATATTCGTTTAATAAGAGCAATAATTTTCTCCTTAACCAATAATAAATATATTTTATAGTTTCACAAAGCAAAAATTCCAAAGTCATAGCAAATAAATTTATGTGAATTAAATATTTGGTGAACGAAGTGCCTTATCTTCTTCCAACCGATAAACAGTATGCCGTAAGCAGTCAGATGTTAAAGAATATGTATATGAAGGTCATAAGATAAATTTTGCTGAGTAGGTGTGAGATTAAAAGAGATACATCGCGAGTAATTGTGTGTGCACGCCATAGGAATGTTAGTAATAAATAATGGAGATAGTAAAATAAAAATCTTACAATAAATTAATTAATATAATAAATTAATTATTTATAATCCTCTGGCGACTTAAAATCCACCAAAATATTCGAAATGATAGCCTTTGTATATGATACAAATTGTACTAATTACAATAAACAATATTACAAATATTATTCCCCTAAATGGAATCCACATGTCAAGTGTAAGTTGTACTAAATCATCATGTGTAGCGTTGATAGGTGATGGACCCATTTCAAATGTTTTTTTCATAAATACACTCTAGACAGCGAATTTTCGACATGATCACCACTACTAAAATGCTTGAGACACGGTAATCTACCTTCTGCGTGCCGTTGGTATTCTTTAGGTAATGAATCTCAAATTCGCAAAGAAAATGTTTAAAGTTTGGGGGAGGTTTAAGTTTGTTACGCAAAATTCTAATAACTTATCAGCTGGAAATTCAATTTTGATTATAATTCTGTAAGATCCAAAGCAAGAAGGAATTATCTATGTTTCTTAAAGAAGATTCGTTGAGATAATACAGTTTCTTATTGATTGTAATGCACTTAGAAATTCGTTTTATAAATTAATATTTGTGTGTATGTGTGTTTATCTACCACCTTTTCCGGTTGTAATGATAAGAACATATATGTTGTAATTTGATGAAGCGAACCGTAATGTTATTGATTGAACAAATTGTTTTAGTTATTATTTTCTAATATAACAATACAGAAAAAGTCAAACTTGAAAATGTAATTAGAGTGTTTTTATAGATAAATAAATCTAATAAATAAATCTTTATGTGTTGTGAAAGTTCCGCTGTTCAGCTCTCAGTAATGAAATTAGACATGTTTAGACAAAGACTAATGAGTTTAATACTAGACACTAATATAAAAAGGTAAAGAGTTTACAGAGCATAATTTCTTTAGTACTTAAAGTAATTATTTTCATATCATAATTTTTCCTCACAGGAATTAAAAGTTCTCTTTTGGGGATATCACATTAAAACTGTACTTGTCACTTATACTCTTTATAGAATAATGCTTCATTAACGATTTGAATGAAAAACAAAAGATGGAAATTATCTCCTTTACTGCTCAGTGAGACCTTTCGTGAAAAGCATTTACAGAGAGGATGTAGAACATTACCACTATTTACGGAATACGCGTTATGTTTAAATTATTTTGTAAATTTGAAAGTTCCTTGGAACAATTCTAATTCAGCACGCCCGCTACATTAATATCATGATCTGATTACAATTCGCTAGCAACCGACCGTGCTCTTCCTGTGTGTATACTGATAAGAAAATGGCCTGCACAATATTGAATAATTTAAGTGTAATTCACGAGAAAAATATATGTGCCGTATCTGTGATGATTAAGAACAGTTTTTAGTGAAGTGCTGATTAAGGTAGGTACAAGGATTATTAAATCATTAATCAGAAGGTAATGACTATGCATAATTAATAATCTTTAATACCACACTTCTTATTTACAATACAATTACAGGTGAAAACAAAATGAGAATACTATCAGTATGGATATGATTAAAGAGGTTACTACCATTAAGTGTAAGTAGAGGAGAAAATAGAATTTGTTTTTAAATTTATATATTTATATTTATATTTTTAGGTTCTGTATTAGTGGAGCCATCTAGCGGAGACGTTTCTGCCTCATAACAGAAATTTATAATTTCTGAAGAAATTAGTACCAGGAATAAGAAGAAATTGTGTTTATAATATTGTAGATATGTATAACATTAATGAAATTTATTTTTAAAGAATGTAATATCAATAATTGAAATAAATATTAAATTATCAAACAACCCACGCTGATTGTATTTTCATGTGTATATTGGGTTGCATATACGTTATTAGTTATCAGGTTTGTGTATTTTGTTGCATATAATATAAAAATAATTAATTATTATTATTTAATTTTGATTATTTTATTGTTTTTTATTTTTAAGGACAGGTGAAAGATGGGGATATTTTATTGGGTTAGTAAAAACACAATTATTTAATTTTGATTATTTTATTGTTTTCTCTTATTGTTTTTAAGGATAGGTGAAAGACGGTGATATTTTATTGGGTTAGTAAAACACAATTATTATTTAAAATATATATATTTTTTATTTTTTAAATTATAATTCTTATTCCCTGAAAAGAAAAGTTATGTTAGTAAAATATTTAAGAAAATATAAATAAATAACTTACTTATAATAATTTGGTGACTTAAAATCAGCCCAAAAAATTTTATATGATCTTCTTCGGGTCGGCCGCAGGTGCATTGCCCTAAAATTAAATCATTAGCATTAGTATGTAATAACATCTTAATTGAAAATTACATTTCCTGTGGCGGAGTGACCGGCGGTGGTGGTGGTGGTGGTGGTGGCGGCGGGGGTGCCGCCCCACACCACACACACACATGTTTCCGCAACTGCACACATGCTGCACACGGCATTTTTGCAAATGAAATATAAACATGCATATTTCACCTCGAAACGTTCTTCCGTTTGCAATAAGAAAACCGCAACTGATAAAAATTTCAATTTATATTAAGAAACAAAACCTTTACAGAATTTTCAAGAGCTTTTGCTGTAAGATAATCACGATATAAAAATCCGGGTCAAATTATCGCAGCTGTTATCTGAAGATGTCCCACCACAGATGATAAATATATCCAAATTTCAAACGAGGAAATATTAACACCGTTAGTATTGTTTCTGGATGTGGTTTATGGTTTAGCGATTATAGCGAAGTGTGGACGTACAATTAATATGGTAAAATACGATTATACATAAATATAAATCGTAAATAAATTTTAATAATAAAACAGCTCGTTTAAATATATTTATTTCATAAGGTATAATAGAGCGCTTAACATATTTCAGAATAACTTTTATTAATACAAATTTTTTCTTATAATCTAGGAAAACGCAACCAACTCTCCAAGTTTCTCTAACATATTATATTTTATACAATTAAAACCAAACATAGACAGTTCTTTTTACCCACACGTACAAGAGAATTAGTAAACTCGTTAAATTCATAATATTTGTCATGATTGAAGAAATATAATAATCCGTTTGTATACCCAAACACCCCAGTAATATAGTTCCGCATAGGCGCAGTATAGTCGCTATATCATCGGGAGCCAGCTCTATGGAAGATAATTTATGATAAATTGCGGGCATCATCATCGCCTCCTTGCGGTCTTCATGTATATGGTTAATTCCCAGCGCGTAACCAATTTCCTGAACGAAACTTGACAACAAACCATCTGCACGGTTTATAGACATATCCCAATCCTCGTCTTCATTCATATGAATTTCTACAACCTCCTGATTACTATTAGGAAAATATACGTGGCCGAGGGCCCCGTCCGCCAGAGAGAGACTGCATTTCTAAATATCCATAATTTTTAGATAAGAAATGATGAGGTCGCTCTTAACGAGTATATATATACCTCGCTCTGGATGAGTTTCGGTAAAGAAGGCGAGGGTGTCGTATGTATAAAAAAAGAGCTATCGGCCGCTCAAGTGTTTAGTAATTATATTGTATTAATGTATACAGACTCTAGCCACATGCAATATTTCAGAGTTCAATAAATAATATTTTGCTTTCGTAATTCAGTTTCTATTGCATTAATTTCTGTAGCATTATCCATATATTTAGAACTCACGATATTCAAACATTTAGAAGCATGATGTAATTCCCACAAACGGTCAACGACATCATTTATATTGGTGTATGAAATAAGAGGCTCGCCGCCAAACAAATCATACTTATAACTAGAACTATTGGTCTTCGAACAAACATCTAAATCGTCATCATTATCGCCATTAATGCTTACTTCTTCAGTTTCCATTTCATTAATCGAAGATTTATTATCATACGTTGATGTGTTATCCATTTCTTGTCTAAGATCATGCAGTTTACGACTAACCTTTTGTAGTTCAGATATTACAAACTCTTTGTATTTAGATAACTCTTTATTCACCTCCTCTTTTAAACCACTAAGCCCCCCACTGATTTCCGTCTTTATTGATGCAAGTGTATCGAGGATAATTTTATTTTCATTGAAATTGTTGTTATGTTTCTCTTCATTCATAATTTTAACATCAGCAGGACGTACACATGCTGTCTCAAGGTTATAATTTTGTGTTTTAAAGTAAGAGTTATCCACATTACGTTTTAGTGATAAACATTTTGTCCGAATATTCCCCCTGTTTCTTTTCATCAACATCTCTTCATCTTCATGGTGTGGATTTATTTTAATATGATTGAATTTGGTGGTTTCCTTAAGTTTAGGAAGCTTATGCTGTTTGTATTGTATATCATCTTGTTCATGTGTTTGAACATTATGAGAATCGTAATGTCTTTTTAAGTTATCTTTTCGCGAGAATGTCTTAAGACATGCACTACAGGAATTCATGTTAACACTTTGAGTACTCAGCACTTAATGAATTTAAAAGTAATATATATATATATATATATATATACCCCTCTTCATCCTCCTCCTCCTCATCTTATCCTCCTCCTCCTCATCCTCCTCCTCCTCCTCATTCTCCTCCTCATCTCATCCTCCTCCTCCTCCTCCTCCTCCGCTTCCCCTCATCCTCCTCCCCTCCTCCGCTTCCCCTCATCCTCCTCCTCCTCCTCCTTCTCCTCCTCCGCTTCCCCTCATCCTCCTCCTCCTCCGCTTCCCCTCATCCTCCTCCTCCTCCTCCTCCTCCGCTTCCCCTCATCCTCCTCCTCCTCCGCTTCCCCTCATCCTCCTCCTCCTCCGCTTCCCCTCATCCTCCTCCTCCTCCGCTTCCCCTCATCCTCCTCCTCCTCCTCCGCTTCCCCTCATCCTCCTCCTCCTCATATTCGATGATGTTGCGTGTGATAAGCAGGATAAGATTCGACAATAGTTCAGTATGGGTAGACATAATATAGATTCTACCTTTGCCAGACTTATACTCGCATACCTAAACACTTGATTCGTGATAATGCAAATTTAATTATATTATTTAAACAGGACGATCTTAACCTAAAACACGTTTATAACGATCACGTGAGTAGTGATATGGCATTTGAAAAAGTTTAAGTGTGGAGTGTTGGAAAGAAAATTTGGTTTTATTACTATTGATAAAGACTCTGAATAAGGTAGATACCGAAAGGCCTTGACCAGTATAATGCAGGAATAATCAGAGTTTTTCAGAGTGTGCGTGAACCTTTCCTATAATTATATCAAAGGCGATTAAGCTGCTGTTCATCCATATCTTGCTCATTCAACAAGATGAGTTTGCCGAAAAAGGTTCTCTCCCTGATAAATTCAATAATTGCTCAAGAATTCACATTAAGTCCTTTAAAAGTGGTAGTATCATCTACTACTATCTCTCAACCAAAAATTCCCGAGTCAGGTTTGCCTCTCATTAGAGACTCACGATCATTTATGGGCGAAGATGAGTAATATAAAAGCTGATATAGTCAAAGAACTACACAAACCTGCAAGAAAAAAATTTCCACGCAGACGGACAATTATCAAAGGATTGGACGATTTGTGGCAAGCAGATTTAGCCGAATTTGGTCTTTATGCAAGAGAAAACAAGGGTTTTAAATTCATATTAGTAGTGATTGATTGTTTCTCAAAATATCTATGGACTGCCCCATTAAAAGATAAATCTGGCGTAAATGTGGCTAATGCATTTAACGCTATAATTGAAAAAGGTGGACGTACACCTACAAACTTGCAAACTGATCAAGGAAAGGAATTTTACAATTCACATTTTAGGAAAGTAATGCACAGCAACGGAATTAATCATTATTCTACATACACAATCATGAAAGCCGCGATGGCAGAACGCGTGATAAGAACTTTAAAAGAACATCTTTATCGCACATTTAGTTTGCGTGGGAAGTATCAATGGATAGATGTTTTAAGTGAAATTACGTCTAATTACAATAAGCGGAAACACAGTACAACCGGATTGCGACCCTGTGACGTCACGAAAGATAAGGAGAAGCAGTTGCTAAATACAATTTACTCGCATATCAAAATAGCAGGAAAGAAGATTTTAAAAGTGGGCGATATTGTCCGCATTAGTAAACAAAAAGCATTATTTAATAAAGGCTACACACCAAATTGGACAACTGAATTATTTAAAATAGCACATGTAAAAGTTTCAAATCCTACCGTTTACCTATTAGAAGATAGTTCGGGGGATCCAATCCAGGGGGTGTTTTATGCTGAAGAACTTTTAAAAACTAAACATAAGGATGTTTACCTAGTGGAAAAAGTGCTGAGGCGTAAGGGAAATAAAGTGTACGTCAAGTGGTTAGGATTAGATAAATCGCAAAATAGCTGGATAGATAAGTCAAATGTATTATAACTACATAAATGTAAATGTTTGTATTAAAAATATAAATATGTTTAATAATGAGAATTATACTCAGTTTTCTATTAACCCTTAACTTGACAAGATATTCGGGTATTCCTGTAACTTAAGGTATGGCTAATTTTATATCTAATGGTTTGTGTTAAATTCTCAGTCCAGGCAAACTATTAAGATTTATATTCTGTAAATTCATTTATTAAAAATATTTTGTGGTTTTAATTCGTTCCGTTTGTTTGGTAAAATTTCACGTTTCAACACGTCTGTCCTTACCACATCCGTATTAAGCCTTATAAAACAGCACTATAGCTGCTCACTGAACATAAAAGCTGGAAGTTGACGAGAGCGCTTCAGTAATAACAGGGCCTACGTACTATTTGTATTCTAGTGTTGTGTGTTCTATGTGCTGCGATAGTTCAACTTTATAGACCATCTATGGTAAGTAGTGATTTATCTGCTTATTATAACACGGCTGATCACGAGTGAGTTAAAAATTCAACCACGACCCGGCATAATAACCCAACAATTTATTCCCGCAGACTGCACTATGTTTCTTTATAGGGCACCTCTCTCCCCGTTTGCAGGCAACATTGATCAACATTGATTTAAGCCAGTGTCCACGAAAGTGTCATTGAATACTAAATCAGGTAAGTTCGCTGCGGATAAATTGCTTTTATTGATCGATACCATTCTTCAGGCAGCTC
The DNA here is from genome assembly GCA_932526585.2 of Philonthus cognatus. NCBI lineage: Eukaryota > Metazoa > Arthropoda > Insecta > Coleoptera > Staphylinidae > Philonthus > Philonthus cognatus. The sequence continues at coordinate 45,143,578 of OW052247.1, read as the reverse complement.
AATAACCACTTCCAATATCTCAATACGCTTGCCCGTGTAGTTAGATAATCGGTATTTAATACTCACTCTTTAAATATTCATGAAAATATGCAAATTACCCATTATTCCTTGCGTGTGTATAAAATGAATTGAGGAACCCTTAATTATCCATTCGGCGCCGCTATCATCAGCCTGCCGTTTCATCTCATAATAAGAATTTTAACGAAGACAAGAGGTTGCGGTTAGATATGAAGTATTTATCTCTTTGAATAATAAAATTTAATTGAATTATAAATATTCTTAAAACAATAATAATAATGAAATAGTTTTAAATTACCCACAATTCCATGCGGGTAAATTTAGTATATAAATCTCTGAGGGTCGGTGCTTCTTCATTCTATACCTAATCACCATAATAGTAGGACGTAGCTCCCCCTAATACCCAATCTTGTTCTCCCACAACAGTTATTTGTGCTTGCAGAGAAAATGGGTTCGAAAAACTTTAACAAACATGTCGAAGAAATCCGTGGGCGTCTTCAAGAAGCCGCAAATAATCCGGCGGTGTTGGAGGCCGCAATCAAGGATTGTAGTCGGCAAATTCGCATGATGCGGGCGGCACTGAAGGATGCTAAATCTGTGGGGTGTAAACAACATATTTTATCCTGCATCGGCCTGATAGATGGGATGAGGATGGTTATGAAATCGCAGCGTGGTGCCGTCGGATCAGGATATACACCCACAAACCCTAACCGACAAAATTACGCTAGTACGCGCGTTAAATGGTTGGACCAACAGTCTGCATTTGCAAGTAGGCTCCGCACCGCAGTAATTGCAAATTTAATGCATAAAGAGCCGGCCGCATTTCTTGACGACTGCACAGACTTGTTTCGACGCCGTGTGTGGAATATGTTAAAAAGGGAGGCCGCATTAAAGGTGAATGCGTCATTCTGCGGCGAGTTTGTAATTGTGAAGGGAGATATTGAATTGCGGGAAGTCAAACATATCACCACGAAGAATGCGCCCATTTACCGCGGCACGGATCTGGAGAAATGGTTTAAGGAGAACATTCAAGACACCATTCTTACACAATTGGAGGAGTTTCAAGTATGTATTTTTTGTTCCAAAGTTAATTAAAACGCATAATTGTTTTTGAAATTAATTTCATAATAAATATCAATTAAATGGAGGTATATTCTATATAGATATGATTTACTTTCAGGAGAGGGATTCTGGCTGGAGTTTATCCGCCATCGTTAATCTGGGGGTAAACATCAACAAATTTACACAACAACTCGGCTCATCATACATCGAGCTACCCCGATCCATCCAATTAAAACATGCGTGTGTCAACATAAAAAATAATGATGACGCATGCTTCGCATGGGTGGTGATGTCGGCTCTGCGGCCTGTAGAGCATGGAAACGCACCCCACCGGCCTGCATCATACCCCCACTACTCTACGGTGCTTAACCTCACCAATATTTCAATGCCAATGACGGTTAAGCAGATCCCGCGGTTCGAGGCGCAGAATAACGTGTCCATCAATGTTTACATCTTGGAGAAGCAGAGCAGGAAGAAGTTCAATGTGGTTCCTACTTTCTTAACCAAGAATAAACAGGAGCGACATGTGAATCTGCTGCTAATTCAAGATGAGTATGTCGATGAAGAAGAACAGGATGCGCAAGACACCCATATATTTACACCTCGTTTCCATTATGTGTGGATTAAAAATCTAAGCCGCCTTGTATCAAGTCAGCTGAGCAGACATAATGGACAAAAATATTTCTGTGATCGGTGTCTGCATTACTTTCATTCACAAATTAAATTAGATGCGCATACCGAAGATTGTATTAAGATGAATGATTGCAAGATTCGTCTACCAAATCCAGGCGACGCGGTTTCATTTAAAAATTTTAAAAACAAAGAGTCCACACCGTTTGTCGTCTACGCCGATTTGGAATGTATATTAAAACCCACAGAAAAAAATTATCAATATCAAACACATGTCCCACATTCTATCGCATATTATGTAAAATGCTCATATGATGATACATTATCTTTTTACCGCAGTTATCGTGGCGAGGACTGTCAGCAGTGGTTTGCTAACGAAATGCGTCAGTTTGCTGAAGATGTTGAAACGGTGTTTCTTTGCCCTATGCCGATGGAGCCTCTTACGCCTGCGCAAAAATTTGATTTTCAATCCATTCCGCTGTGCCACATCTGCGGGCAATCTTTTGAAGTTAGTGACGTCAGAGTACGTGATCATTGTCATCTCACAGGCAAGTATCGAGGTTCTGCACATGAGGAATGTAATATTAATTATCAGGATTGTCATATAATTCCGGTTGTATTTCATAACTTGTCGGGATACGACTCACATTTTATTATTAAAAATTTAGCGAAAGATTTTGCAGGTCGTGTTGATTTGTTGCCTGTTAATAAAGAGCGGTATATATCATTTACAAAGAATATTGATGAAAATTTAGTGAAATTCAGATTTATTGATTCATTTAGATTTTTAGCGTCGGGATTAGAAAAATTAGCTTCATATTTGTCGGAGTATCCAATTTTAAAATCACAATTTAATGATTTAGATAATTCAAAATTTAATTTATTAACCCGAAAAGGAGTTTTTCCCTATGATTTCATTGATTCTTGGGAAAAATTAAATGTTTGTAGTTTGCCCGATAAAGCACAATTTTACAATAAATTAAACAATTCTGATATTTCTGATGACGAGTATGCACACGCTTGCAATGTATGGGAAAGTTTTGGCTGTCGAAATTTGGGGGAGTATTCGGATCTATATTTGAAAACGGATGTATTGTTGTTAACCGATGTGTTTGAACAATTTCGTGCTAGTTGTGTGAAAACCTACGGATTAGATCCCGCGCATTATTATACTTTGCCTGGATACACTTGGGATTGTATGCTCAAGTATACTCAAATTAAACTAGAGTTAATGAGTGATATTGATATGATAATGTTCATTGAGCGGGGAATTCGGGGTGGGTTAAGTCAATGTTCTAAAAGGTACGTGAAAGCTAATAATAAATTTACCTCGAATTATGATTCTACTAAACCTTCAACATTTTTAATGTACAACGATATAAATAATCAATACGGGTGGGCCATGTCTCAGTATTTGCCATATGGGGAATTTGCGTGGATTGAGGGTGATTTAAATAACTTTGATTATAATTTACCTGCAGATAATCCTGACGGGTACATTTTAGAGGTTGATTTAGAGTACCCACAATCCATTCATGATTCTCATACCGATCTTCCATTTTGTCCAGAACATTTAGCACCACCAAATTCTCGCGAGAAAAAATTATTGGCTACGCTTTATAACAAGGAGCGGTATGTAATCCATTACCGCAACTTGCAGCAGGTGTTAGAGAACGGGCTTAAATTATCAAAAATTCATCGCATCCTTAAATTCAAGCAGTCTGATTGGTTAAAATCATATATCGACTTGAACACTAAACTACGAACTGCTGCTGTTAATGATTTTGAAAAAAATCTATTTAAGTTGATGAACAATGCGGTTTTTGGTAAGACAATGGAGAATATTCGGAAACATTCCAATGTCAAATTGGTGACAAAATGGGAAGGGCGATATGGTGCTGAGGCCTTGGTGGCGAAACCAAATTTTAAATCTAGCACAATATTTGACCAAAATTTAGTCGCAATTGAATTAAATAAAACCGAAGTTTATTTTAATAAGCCCATATATGTAGGAATGTGTATACTCGACATATCAAAATTAAAAATTTACGATTTCCATTACTCTTATATGAGGAGCCGCTTCGGCGAGATGGCTAGAGTCTGTTACACGGATACAGACTCCCTCATTTATGAGGTTGAATGCTCCGATTTATATGAAGTAATAAAACGTGACGCCTCTGAATATTTTGACACTAGCGACTATCCTGATAATAATGTGTATAACATTCCCCGTGTGAATAAAAAGGTCCTCGGGGTGATGAAAGATGAGAATGCCGGTAAAGTAATGACCGAGTTTGTTGGCCTCCGCTCAAAAATGTATGCATTTAGAGTGGATGGAAAAGACCGGGACAAAAAGGCTAAGGGGGTAAAGAGGCACATCGTCAAAAATCAGCTCACCTTCGACGACTATTATAATTGTTTGATTGAGGGCAATGAAACACACGTTCAGCAAAATTTAATTCGATCGCGTAAACATCAAGTTTCGTCCGTTACGCAAGCCAAGATTGCTCTTAGTCCTCGCGACAATAAGCGGTATATATTGAGTAATTCCCAATTTAAGACGCTCCCTTGGGGCCATTATACAATTATGAATTTATAGTTGCCTGTTTAATTTTAAGTGTTACTTATTTATACTTTTATTTTTAATTATTATATTAGTTTGAATTAATACATTATTATACATCGTTATAATTAATATAAATTTATATGTAAATATACAATTTTCTTTGGGATATTTATTGTGAGGTTATTTGTATTCCTAACTGATATAAATATATTTAAACGAGCTGTTTTATTTATGTATAATCGTTAATGAAGTATTATTTTATAAAGAGTATAAGTGACAAGTACAGTTTTAATGTGATATCCCCAAAAGAGAACTTTTAATTCCTGTGAGGAAAAATTATGATATGAAAATAATCTAGCGTTCGAGTGGTTGGTTATCAGTATACATTTCCTGCCAAATAAATGCCCCTGATCTTCTTCGTTACTATCAAAGATGGAATTTTTTGATATATATGCTCTATGGAAAATTAGCTTTCCAATGATACCAAACAATCATATTTTACTGCGCCGCTGCAATAATAATAAGTATTCCAATTCTTATCAGAGAGGAAGAAGACAATTCGAAATTTATCATTTCCCGTTATCGCCTACGCTGGAATTATTCTGTTTACATATTAAATTATTTAATTACACTATTTTCTTTTGATTATTGAGTTTCAACTATAGGACATTTACGTTCGCTTAATCAGTTGACTCGTTGGCTTAGTGCTAAAGGCGTCGACTCATAACCTACACTTCATAATCGACGGCGGTTCGAATCTCGGTTGGGAAAAAGAATTTAATAATTGTATGTTATTTCTGGGCAAGCAAAAGAAATTAATAATAATTGGTGAAATAATTACTAATGTAAATAATAAAAAATTAATATAATAATAATAATAATAGAACTCACCCGTGTTAAGATGTTACTATGGTTGCATTCTACAATAGTCTGCGTTAATCTACAATGTTAATACGGTTGCATACGGTTGGCTCCTGAGGTCGCGGGCTGGCTGGTCCCTGGGTTGGCTGGTCCCTGGGGGTGAACTTAAACCCCAATATACACGAAAGAGCGGGGTGGCTGGTCCCTGGGGGTGAACTTAAACCCCAATATACACGAAAGGGTGGGGTGGCTGGCCTGGTTAAGGCCCCTGGGGTCGCGGGATTTAGGGGTTGATAAATTAATTAGGGGATGGAAATTTAGGGGATGGAAATTTAGGGGATGAAAAAGTGAATTGAGACCCCTATGTAAATTCTTATGGGATTTTGTCCCAGAACTCTCATAGCTACTCTACTAATACGCGTGGGCATTAAGAAAAATTTTGAGTTCATAAAAGCCTGAAAATTTTGACGCAGCGCGCTACGCGACCAAACCAAATTTTAAAGTTTTTCTAAACTTGAAATTTTTCTTCATGCTTAATCAAGGAATGGAAACACTTGTTAGAAGCTTTAAATTTTACACATTTTTAAAATGACGAATGCCTGAAAATGTACAGCGTATGCATCGAGATATGTATACTTAGCAGAAAAAATTCTCTGTATATAAGGTTTATCCTGACAATTTTATTACACATAATGAATACGAAACACCGACTAAATTGTGATGCTTAAAAATATTACGTACTTTAAATTTAACATTTCGCTTACGAAATCTTCCCGAATATTTGATTGTAGTAATTGACTAGCGGTTGCTTTTATCGCATTATTTTGGAGTGCCGTTAAGGTGCATGCGCCGGGCAAAAGAGCTTGAACAGCTATTTTATGACGACGCATAAAGCACTAATAACCTTTCTTTACACGTTTATTTAGTAAAGTCAATCAACTTATTTAATGGCGTTTTGCGGTTATTTTTGTATTCTTGTTGTTGTTGAATTACAGTTGTAGGTTCAGAATTTAATTAGAAAACAAAGGTTTCAAATATCATATCAGTGCTCCAATTAAAATGCTTGCCATCCATTGCCTAGAATTGTTTTGATCGGCGTAATTTGATCTCTGGAGCATTAACCACATTTATTATTTAAGTATATAAAGCAGTGGACAATGTTTAGCAGTAGAAACATAGAAACATAAACCCTATTCATGTTATTTTTGAGGTTCGTGAAATATATATTTCATAAATATTTAATTGATAAGGATGAACCCTTATTTAAAATAAAACAACACAGTTGGGAGAGTTTCACTTTTATTGTTGAATACTGCATACATGATGAAACTCCATAATACTATTTAAAATAAAACAACACGGTTGGGAGGGTTCAATTTTGATTGTTGAACACTGCAACATGTTTCACCACGCAGTGGCTTTATCAGGCAGATGAAAAATATTGCAGTGTTTAACAATAATTGCAATTTTGTTAAAAATTGTTTGATATTTTTTTTTCCTTAAACAACATCAACTCAGTTTATTTTATCTCATAAATTTTACAATAAAGCAACTGCAAATCAAGTTTTTGATTGATCGTAAAACGAGTTTCTCCACTCCCAGATTAAGCATGAAGTAAAATTTCGAGTTTAGAAAAGCCTGAAAATTTGGCTTGGTCGCGTAGCGAAGCGGGGCGACGAAGCCAAATTAGGCTTTGCTAAACTCGAAATTTTACTCAATGCGCCACGCGTATAAAACACTGACTCCAAGTGAAATCTTTAACCAATTGGTTGAAGTAAATAAATTTAGTATGTCAATTATGGATTGTTTAAATGACGTGGAAAGTGCTATGATGGACACATCACCATTTTTTTGTTTCGGTTTTCGTTCCGGTTCAATCAAACAAAAATACACCGTATAAATTGACGACGTAAACGCCATCTGCTGCCTATTTTTTAAGCGGTATTGTCAAAACTAATTGTTTGTATACAGCAAAGTGGCCTGTTTAGTTTCATTTTAGTGTCATAAACATGTTATTAAAGAAAATTAATTTACTGTTTGTCCCCAAGATTATTAAAATGTTATAAAAAGTGACGGAATGGTAATAACTTTATTCGAAATTTAAAAAAAAACCGGAGGATTTTATATAAATAAGATTTTTAGAGGACGCAGTTTGCAAAAGATTTTTTAACGGATAAACAATACATTGGTTACAAATATGCTGGATGCAGTTTTTGAGAGATAAATCATATAAAATGTTCTATAAGGTCAATGGACGAGGATCCACAGTTTAAAATCCTAAATTTATTTTCACGTCGGGGTAGACCAAAAAAATTCAAAAATATTAAATTGACACTATAAAAATATGAGACCGATTTCAACATCGATTTAAGAGGACGTGATGGGATTAGTACGATACAGTTGTTAAATTATTTATATCGTGGATGATTTTTTGAATTGCATAAATTCTCACTTAATCACAGTTATATGCCTTTCTTTACTTCTATGAAAAATAATAAATTGTGTTTTTGAAGTGTAAAAAATAAATTGAATGTTGATTTTTCCTATTTGAAGCACTTTAAACTATGTCCAATGGACTTAGGCTCTTAAAAAATCAATAACAATTCTAACTGTTAATTTGAAAATGGCTTAACTCGATCTGTAGTAAGAAAACACATATTATTCAGTTAATAATTGCTTAACTTTCTTAGAAACACTTAAACTGTGTAACGCATTGGATTCCATACGTATATTTTAAATTTTATCGAATCGCAAACTTAATACATAGGTTCCCAATCTTTTTTATTCGACCGCTCCCTTTAAAAAAAATAGTTACAGCCCCCCCTAAATGTTGATTAAGTAATTTGTTGATGAGCAACTTTTATATTATATTTCAAATCATTTCCTTTCGGAAAAAGTTGAAGCCCGTGGCAACTAATATTTTCTAGTTCGTTCAAAATTTTATTTTAGACATATAAATCTACTTTTAGCAGTTTCAATGTAAACCAGTGTTGTATACGCGTAGCGCATTAAGTAAAATTTTGATTTTAGAAAAGCCCAAAAACTTGGATTTGGACACTACGCAACTAAATCCAAATGTTCAAGGTTTTCTAAACTCGAAATTTTACTTCATGCTTAATCAAAGATTGGAAACACTCTAAATAGTGCTTTTTAATCTTTGATTAGGAATGAATTAAATTTTCGAGTTTAGAAAACCTCGTACATTTGGATTTAGGCGCGTTCCCAACGTGGGGCAATTTGAGTTATGAGGGAGGCAATCGAAAATTTATATTTTATATCTCGATTTGTCTGCATTTGGTTGTAAAGAGTATAGCGATTCTATTATACTCTTTACAACCAAATGCAGAAAAATCGACTAGATATAAAAAAAGAATTACTAAATTCTCATTAGTATAGTTAAGAATTTATATTTGAAGAATTTGTAAATAATGATTGAATTTTAACAACATTTTCGATTAATCTATTTATAAACATTTTATGAAATCTGTCAAGTTTTATTAGATTTTATTGAAATCAACATACGCTCAAAATTATAGAACTAAACGAGATATTTGAATTTTCTATGATGATTCCCCAAAACCAGTCGTTTTGGAACAAAACCTGTCAGTCTCAGAATGATTGAACACAATTTTTTAAAACAATTATCTTCATGATTTAGCTTTTTTTTCAACTGTGGCACAAAATTACAGAAAGAAAAGAAATACAGCTAAGATATTAAATTAAATTTGGATTTGTTTGTTTTCAGGCATTCTTAAACTCGAAATTTTACTTCCTGCTCCAGGCGTGTTACACACTGATTTATTCTGAAGTTCAAAAACACCCATTTTGTAAGGTTGCGAAAATTGGAATTATAGGTGTAAAATAAAAGTTGATGATATTGGCATAAAAAAGAAGACTTAATTCCTTCTTGAACCAATATAATAAGGGTCTGAAGGGTCTGAAGTTCAAAAACACCCATTTTATAAGGTTGAGAAAATTGGAATTATAGGTGTAAAATAAAAGTTGAGGATATTGGCATAAAAAAGAAGACCTAATTCCTTTTTGAACCAATATGCAGATATTGGTTCAAAAAGGAATTTGGTCTTCTTTTTCATGCCAATATCCTTAACTTTTATTTCATTTCCCTCGAATAAACATAATAAACACAATTTTTAAAAGCCTAGAAAATATTAGCTCATATTTTCATTTGCCATTCAACAAATAAAGTTAGTCAAACTTTTTCATCCATCAAAAATTTGAAAATATGTCTTCAGTATTTAGGCTTCAACGCCATCATTAGTATGGTCCCGAATCAGTATTTGAATACCGAACATCTTTGACTATTTTATTAGACCTACGCAATATTGTACAAATACACAACATAATTTGATATAATTCAAAATGTTTCTTTAAAAAGTATACAAGTATTTTAACGTAGGAAGAAAAAAAAAATGAAATCGAACATTACAGATAAATTTACAAAATATTAAAGTTAACTGAAATGTTTAGCACCTTTAACAAAAAAATCACTCAACATATAAAGCATAAAAACTCGAGTGATTTAAAAAAAATATAAAATCAGATCGTCCACTTAATGTTTGAGTTCATCGATTTAAATACAAAATAAATAAAAACATTGGTCGTTTTTGTGTACCTCAAGGGTCCTACTTAGAACCAGTAATTCATGTTTTCTATTCATACACGACTTGAGCCTCATTTCAGATTAAAACTTATAGTCTGTTCTAAACAAAAGTCGCGTCAAGTTTGTAATTTTGCCCGCGTGAGTAACTTAATTACCCTTATAAAATCTTAATAAATATCAAATCTAAGTGATTTATTTTTTGTTAAATGTAGGTTTCCACTCCCAGACTGAGCATGAAGTAAAATTTCGAGTTTAGAAAAGCCTGAAAATTTGGATTTGCCGGGGCGCGCGAGCGAAGCGAGTCGCGCCCCGGCAAATCCAAATTTTCAGGCTTTTCTAAACTCGAAATTTTACTTCATGCGCCACGCGTATAAAACACTGATTTAAAGTGAAGTTTCAAATATCGATTACTTATATAAAATACAGTTTATGATTTAAAATTATTGAATTAAATATCTAGCTTTGATGGCGCCCTAAAATATTTAGGGAAATTAAAGCTTTAGACATTTAACACATGGAAATTCTTTAAGAAATGTTCATGATATTCTGTGTGAATGCTAAGAAGACATTGTTCTTTCAGAATATGCGAAAAACATGGAAGCTCTTTAAGAAATGTTCATGATATTCCGTGTGAATGTTGAGAAGACATTGTTCTTTTAGAATATACGAAAAACAAATACGCCATCGGCAGTTTTCAAGTTATTTTCAATTGCAAGTCTTTTCTAAACTCGAAATTTTACTTCATGCTTAGTCTGGGAGTGGAAAACAGTCGTTTACAGCTTCAAATTAAACTTAAAAAAAAAGCAAGGAATATCTAAAGATTTACAGAAAATAGGCTGAATTTGGAATACGTATACTCGGCAGTTTTCGAGTTATTTTCAATTGCAAGTCGAAATAATAGAATATTATGGAAATATTTAGGCAAATTAAAGTTGAGTACTTTAATATAGTTTAGTCTTTGCTTATGATCTCAAAATATTTTGAAATTTATGTATATTCGAACTTCACTTGAAATCTGTGTTTTATACGCGTGGCGCATGAAGTAAAATTTCGAGTTTAGAAAAGCCCAGAAAAATTTGTCTCGGGTCGCGCAGCGACCCGAGACAAATTTTCACAGGGCTTTTCTAAACTCGAAATTTTACTTCATGCTTAGTCTGGGAGTGGAAAACATATTTCTACAGCTTCAAATTAAACTTAAAAAAAAACAGGGAATATCTAAAGATTTACAGAAAACAGGCTCGATTTGGAATACGTATTCCAAATTGAGCCTATTTTCTGTAAATCTTTAGATATTCCTTGTTTTTTTTAAGTTTAATTTGAAGCTGTAGAAGACTGTTTTCCACTCCCAGACTAAGCATGAAGTAAAATTTCGAGTTTAGAAAAGCCCCGTGAAAATTTGTCGAGGGTCGCGCAGCGACCCGAGACAAATTTTCTGGGCTTTTCTAAACTCGAAATTTTACTTCATGCGCCACGCGTATAAAACACAGATTTTAAATAAAGTTCGGCAGTTTTCGAGTTATTTTCACTTGCAAGTCGAAATAATAGAATATTATGGAAATATTTAGGCAAATTAAAGTCGAGTATTTTAATATAGTTTAGTCTTTGCTTACGATCTCAAAATATTTTTTAAAATCCATGACCTTTATCTTGTCCACAACGACACACTACAAAAAAATATGCTCGCAAATACCTTGCGGTTATTTGTACAGGGTTTAAAATGACAACGATTTTCTTTCAAAATTAATTGTGATAGAAAATTCTTTCTCTAAGTAATCCTGGGCAGCAAAAATTGTAATTGAGGGCGGCTTGATACTGATCACTGCTTTATAGAATAATTTAATCTAATGAATAAAATAACAGAATTTAACCTAATGCTTCAAAAGAGAGTTTTTTAATCCATTAACAATATTTCACTCAAAGCTCAGGAAATAGCTTTTTAGATTCCCCCCTTCCTTTTAATATGAATGAATTAACTTGTTCGCGGAATGTTACCATTAAATAAAAATCCGTGACCGACAAAGGGTTAAATAATAATCCTAGACCCAAATTCTTTCGCGCAAGTGAAAATCGATGGGAAGCCAGGGCGCCGCTTCCAAGGCATTCCCCGCAATCAGCTGTCGCTACCGTACAATCCAAACAGTGAACGCCTCTCGGTTACCAAGGGGGGACACTATCATGTTATTAACTCTTATCACTCGAACAGCGATTCACAATTCCCCACTTGCTCATCTTATCAACTTGCAAAGATTTCACAGCGCGACAAAAAGATTAAAGGTAATTAACTTATAATAATAATCAAAAACCCATAATCCAAAATACCTACTCGTGTAAATAAATAAAACACGGGTGTATAAATAAGTTACGTAATACAACAGGAGTATATTTTCAGTGGCGTTCGAATGCCAAACCTTGTGTATGTATAAAAAAAACCTCCATTCCGTCAGAGAGATGGTTCAGTTTAATCATCTCCCAAACGGATCTGCGGTATTTTTAAAATAGCGCTCGCACGCGAATCAGAAATTGTTGCATTTTGCGGGAAAACTATGTCGGCTCCGTGGCCCGTGCGTAAGGGGGCGCTTAAGAACCGAATTATTCGCAACAATGTAAATGTTAAATATATTCAGTGTTTATTTTTGTGATATTAAAATTATCTAGTGTTTATTTTGTGTTTTCATACTGTCGGATTTCATGTTCATCATGCTGTTTTGTATCGTTATTTAAATGGTGATTCTGAAACGTCTATAAGAATTATTCCCAACAATGTAAATGTTAAATATATTGACTGTTTATTCTTGTGATTTCAAAATTATCTAGTGTTTATTTTGTGTTTTTAAACTGTCGGATTTCAATATTCATTCTGTTTTCAGTGGTGTCAATAACTTCGTGTTGAAAGACTCATTTTGCGATAGTTTAACTTTTCAGTGTTCATTCTAAAATAGTTCTTAAATAGCTGTTCTCTAAGTTTTTTTCGATTTCAGTGTATTTTTAATCTTCGTTTAGTGATAAATAACTCTTCCTTCAGTATTTATTTTATGTATACAAAATTATCTTTTTTCTCGTTAATTTTCTGATGCCACTATTTTTGTTTGTTATTGATTAAGTGCCAACCTTATGAAAATTAAATTTGTGATCATTATTCCGACCACGGATACCTACAGACGCGTTTTGGATTTCAAGGTTCCCGTCAGGGTGGTCCAGGATCCAGTATTAAAAAAAACTATTCAGATTATATTTTTGTGATATTAAAATTATCCAGTGTTTATTTTGTGTTTTCATACTGTCGGATTTCAATGTTCATCATGCTGTTTTGTATCGTTATTTCAATGGTGATTCTGAAACGTCTATAAGAATTATTCGCAACAATGTAAATGTTAAATATATTTTTCACAATGTTCTCATTAATCACTTGGTGAAACATGATTAAAATAAAATTTGAAATAAAAACACTTGGTTCGTTTCACCAACGTTTTACTTATTATTCCGACTAGTTTCGGCTTCTAGCCATTATCAAGGAGTGTACAGAGAATACTTTTTTACACGATATTTATATACAAAATCAGGTAATAAGGGCGTATTTCAAATTTTAAGTTAAATATATTGACTGTTTATTCTTGTGATTTTAAAATTATCTAGTGTTTATTTTGTGTTTTCAAACTGTCGGATTTCAATATTCATTCTGTTTTCAGTGGTGCTTCTGAAATTTCAATAACTTCGTGTTGAAAGACTCATTTGGCGACTAAAAATATTAAGATCATTAAATCGGGACATTTAGTAATAGCGACATTACTAAATGTGTCGATTTAATGAATATTTTTTGTCCTTTGATTCAGTGCCAATTTGGTTAGATCAATATTTGAAATGTATTTTTCGTTCATTGCATTTTATGAACCTGCTGTTTTTGTCTGTTATTGATTAGTATTTTTTACTATCCTTAATTCCATTTTGTAATGTTGCCTTTTTTTGTCTTTCATCCCTAATTCTTTCAGAATTTATATGTTTTCAGTATTTAATAAAATGGAGATTCCGTTAATAAATAAATAAATAAATCATCCCTAGTTATTTAGTATTAATTTTGTGGTAATATTTGTTTGTTTTTTTTTTTGTTTGAAGGAAGCGCGTTCTCTGATAACAGCGGAAAAGACGCAACAGGAGTCGAAGAATATGGCGCATTCTAGTGTTAAAGTGACGACGGACACATTCAGCGCTGAAAATACTGCAACAGAAGCTCAGCAGGAAAGGCAGATGGTCTCGACCACCAGCGGGATTTTCAATTCAAAGCTGACGTCGAGTTCGCAGTCGAATATCACGTTCACTTCGACGACCAAAGGGATACACACTTCCAGCAGTTCGAAACTAACGACAGCACAACAGGTAGGAATAGATTTAATAAGTTTAGCTTTTGGAAAAGTATCCTTCATTTCCCTTGAATAAATATTGTTGCAGAGTGTATTTATGAAGTGCGTCGGGTTTATGGATAATTATTATTTACGCTTGTACTATTTATAGAGGTTATTGTACACAAGTATTGAATGTTATTGAACTTGTTACATGCAGGGAATTTTTGTTTTAAGTATACATATCCTGATAATTACAGCCAGGGGCGGACTGGCTCTCTAAAAGTTACCGGGGAATCAGTCACTTGATTTCAGCTTCCAAAATACTTTTATTCAGTGCATATTCGCTTAGTATTCGTAACATTTATTTCGAGTAAATCAATCGCGGAACGACCAAACCAAATTTTAAGGCTTTTCTAAATTCGAAATTCCACTTTATGCTTAATCTAGGAGTGAAAAACACTTGTTTAGAGCTTTAATGTAAAGGCTTTTCAAATTCTACAATTATCTAAAAATTTACAACGTACTCAGTATACTTAAAAGAAAAACTCCCTGTATGGATATACAGTGTGTCCCGTTAATGTGGAGAAATGGCCTAACCAGATTCTTGGGATCAAAATATGATGATTAATTATAACTTATCCATATCCAATAGTTTTCGGTTAAGCCGGAATCAGTCTTCAAAGTTCAAAAAAATATTAATTTTATTTATAACAATTGAACGCTATATTCGACCGACTAAAATTTATTATGGTTGATTATTATAATATAACACATCATTTCAGTTATTATGGTCATAATTGATTGACAAGAAGTATACAAAAACAATAGTACCACAACATAAAAATTAAAAAATGTTTTTATTGGCGCACCTTATAAAAATTAAAAAAATACATTTGAAAGATTTTATTTAAACGCTTTTTTAGGGCAGGTGGTGGCCGAGCGGTAACGTCGCCGGGCTGTATCGCTCGGCGAGCCACAAATTCGGGTTCGATTCCCGTGCACGGGGAGACTTTATTTCAAAAATAATATCTCGTCGTGACCCTGGATGTAGTATGAATATGTGTGATTGTCCGAATGAATAGTTAAATACTACAAATTGTAAATTGTAATAAATTAATTGATACAAAAATATATAGATTGATGATGGCTAATGGGCAAGTTCCCAAGGCCAGGCAACAGCAAAAAATAAAACGCTCTTAATAATGTTTGATATCTTATACGGTTTCGCCACAAAAAAATAAAATGCAAATAAATTATTTTTTGTTAATTAGTAAAAACGAAATCTAGTTTTTCGGGTGATTAAAAATACATGCTTTTTCTTTATCGCCGCCATTGTTTAACTAACGTCAATTGTTTATAATAATAATTAACGAGTGTTTTTTGAGAATTAATTGTTATCTTCATTATGGTTTATAATTATTCATATTCCGGAGCAAACAGATACAGGGAGTTTTTCTTTTAAGTATACGTATTCCAAATTTAGCCTATTTTCTGTAAATCTTTAGATATTCCTTGTTTTTTTTAAGTTCAATTTAAAGCTTTAAAAGAGGGTTTTCCACTCCCAGACTAAGCATGAAGTAAATTTTCTGGGCTTTTCTAAACTCGAAATTTTACTTCATGCGCCACGCGTATAAATCACTAAAATATTGTGAAATTTATGTATATTCTAACTTCACTTGAAATCTGTGTTGTATACGCGTGGCGCATGAAGTAAAATTTCGAGTTTAGAAAAGCCCAGAAAATTTGTCTCGGGTCGCTGCGCGACCCTCGAGAAATTTTCACGGGGCTTTTCTAAACTCGAAATTTTACTTCATGCTTAGTCTGGGAGTGAAAACACTCGTTTAAAGCTTCGAATTGAACTTAAAAATATCTAAAGGTTTACAGAAAATGGGTCGAATTTGGAATACGTATACTTACGAGTACTTGTTTTTTTTTAAGTTCAATTTGAAGCTTTAAAAGAGTGTTTTCCACTCCCAGACTAAGCATGAAGTAAAATTTCGAGTTTAGAAAAGCCCCGTGAAAATTTGTCGAGGGTCGCGCAGCGACCCGAGACAAATTTTCTGGGCTTTTCTAAACTCGAAATTTTACTTCATGCGCCACGCGTATAAATCACTAAAATATTGTCAAATCTATGTATATTCTAACTTCACTTGAAATCTGTGTTGTATACGCGTGACGCATGAAGTAAAATTTCGAGTTTAGAAAAGCCCAGAAAATTTGTCTCGGGTCGCTGCGCGACCCTCGACAAATTTTCACGGGGCTTTTCTAAACTCGAAATTTTACTTCATGCTTAGTCTGGGTGTGGAAAACACTCTTTTAAAGCTTCAAATTGAACTTAAAAAAAAAGCAAGAAAAATCTAAAGGTTTACAGAAAATAGGCCGAATTTGGAATACGTATACTTACGAGTACTTGTTTTTTTTTAAGTTCAATTTGAAGCTTTAAAAGAGTGTTTTCCACACCCAAACTAAGCATGAAGTAAAATTTCGAGTTTAGAAAAGCCCCGTGAAAATTTGTCGAGGGTCGCGCAGCGACCCGAGACAAATTTTCTGGGCTTTTCTAAACTCGAAATTTTACTTCATGCGCCACGCGTATAAATCACTAAAATATTGTGAAATTTATGTATACTCTAACTTCACTTGAAATCTGTGTTGTATACGCGTGGCGCATGAAGTAAAATTTCGAGTTTAGAAAAGCCCAGAAAATTTGTCTCGGGTCGCTGCGCGACCCGAGACAAATTTTCACGGGGCTTTTCTAAACTCGAAATTTTACTTCATGCTTACTCTGGGTGTGGAAAACACTCTTTTATAGCTTCAAATTGAACTTAAAAAAAAGCAAGAAGTATCTAAAGATTTACAGAAAATAGGCTGAATTTGGAATACTTATACTTACTTGTTTTTTTTTAAGTTCAATTTAAAGCTTTAAAAGAGTGTTTTCCACACCCAGACTAAGCATGAAGTAAAATTTCGAGTCTAGAAAAGCCCCGTGAAAATTTGTCGAGGGTCGCGACAAATTTTCTGGGCTCTTCTAAACTCGAAATTTTACTTCATGCGCCACGCGTATAAATCACTCAAATATTGTGAAATGTATGTATATTAGAACTTCACTTGAAATCTGTGTTTTATAGGCGTGGCGCATAAAGTAAAATTTCGAGTTTAAGAAAGCCCAGAAAATTTGTCTCGGGTCGCTGCGCGACCCTCGACAAATTTTCACGGGGCTTTTCTAAACTCGAAATTTTACTTCATGCTTAGTCTGGGAGTGAAAACACTCGTTTAAAGCTTCGAATTGAACTCTTTTAAAAAACAATGGATGTCATAAAATGTACAGCTTATGCATATATTTACCTTAAAGAAAAAATCACTGTATGTTGCTTGTATTAGGATTTTTCCAAGGAAATTGAGGATACCATTTTCATATTTTATATTTTTGTGGCAAAACCTGTATATGATATGATATGATAAATAGCTTCCGCAGTCTACGGAGGTTAATTAAATTATTCTGTGTTTAAAACAGTTTTTATTTACATTAATTGTAATCGCAAAAGTGACGCGCCTTACTTTTTTTGTATTGATCGTTCATATTTTTAGACCGTGTGATTCAATTAATCGTTATATTCCTAAATAATATACAAGTTTACAAAACATTAATTTAGCTAACACGGCACAAAAATATGAATTTGGCGCAGACCGAGCAAAGTTTTACGAACGCACGTTGTTTTATAAAATCATAAAATACGATTATATGTATTCTTCATCTCTTTTAACTTAAAAGTGTTAAACGATTAATTTTTATAGACCTAATTTCGCTGGAAAGATAAGAGCGCATAAAAGTAGTGTATAATTCAAGTTTATTTTTTAATTTTAATTTGATACATAGGCCTTAGAAGATTTTTTTTTCATATTGTATCATTTTATGTGAAAATAATTGTATTTTCACATAAAATGACACAACATGAAAAAAAATCGTGAAAAATTAGACAAAATTCTTTTTACATTAAACATTAAAAGTGCGATTCTTTTCGCAATCTACAACAAGTTAGTCTTACAAAGACTATATCAAACACTCATTGAAACAACTACTTCCCGGGCTAATACCCCGACGGACATTGAATTATACAACAAGTGTTTGCTGTTACATACACAAACAAAATTCTTTTTGTCTAATTTTTCATGATTTAAAAAAAAAATGAAAGTTGGTAATACAACACGAATTACACTATTATAGTACAATATAATTGAAAAATTAACTTTATTTATACTATATTATTACATTTATTATTGAAAGTACATAATATGTTTGCATTCTTTAATTAAATTTCAATATTAATAGAATTCAATTTAATATTAATTGGATTTAAAAGTCTAGCTTTAAAAATATGAATAAAGTAATTTGAAAACAAAATATTAAAATATGCATAAAAATGCATTGCATTGCCAATTTTATCTATAAGTTTTTCTGAATCAGAGGCTCATACTTCTAAAAATCCAACGAGCTTCTGGATTTCATAAAAAAAAATTCAAGAACTGATCATATATTATCAAGCTGTATGACGTATGTCTTTGGGTCTTCGCAATAAATCGATGTTTAAAGCGCCTGGTGTATCAAGTAAAATTTTCGATGTACGGAGGGGCTAGAAACCTTCGCCCCTCCGTAGATCGAAAATTTTACTTGATATGCATGTTAATTTATTATACATGTTAATTCAATAAAATAAAACACTTTAACTTTATTTGTGTAACACACTATTTAAATTTTTGTGACTGCAGTTTCCGCAACTCAACTTGCCAATTTGAAGCTTAAAAAGAGTGTTTTCCACTCCCAGACTAAGCATGAAGTAAAATTTCGAGTTTAGAAAAGCCCCGTGAAAATTTGTCGAGGGTCGCGCAGCGACCCGAGACAAATTTTCTGGGCTTTTCTAAACTCGAAATTTTACTTCATGCGCCACGCGTATAAATCACTAAAATATTGTGAAATCTATGTACATTAGAACTTCACTTGAAATCTGTGTTTTATACGCGTGGCGCGTGGAGGATAACAGAGACTCTGTTTGATAAAATCAAAATAGTGTGTAATACAAACAAAGTTAAAGTGTTTTATTCTATTAACATTTTCAAGTTTAAAAAATATGTTTTGCCGGGCGCTTTGTTTCGCTTCTGAACTACTTGTATATCCCAGCTAAATGTGTGGAATAGTGTAAGGGATTGCTGCAGTCAGACTACAAACATATATATATATATATATATATATATATATATATATATATATATATATATATATATATATATATATATATATATATATATATATATATATATATATATATATATTCTCTATGGGGATCTCGGAAACTATAAGAGATAGAAAAACGGTTAAATGGGTAAAGAAGTGTAGTTTTATAGGACGAATAAAATGACAAGTCAAGGGTAACTAGATATTTTGAATAAAGTAAAATGTGTCAATTTTTTGAAATCAATATATCTCTATTATTATCATAGATAGAAAAAAACTGTAAAGGACAAAGTTGTAGGAAATTTTACACAGATTAATAACAAAAAATAAAAAAAAATCGCCCATATTTTGGGAGATATGACACAAACTTATCTTTTTTTAAATGGAAACAATAGTTGGCTATGGCCTTATTGGAAAGGTTATTTTTTCCCTTTAATCCGATATAACATATGCCATAGTTATTTTTAAAATAAAATAAGTTATAGTCGTTTTAATTTTTCCATACACCAAAAAATAGTTAGCCATGAAAAAGACAAAAGTAAAACAATTGCGGTTGTTTATAGCAACGAAATCAATATTTAATTTATTATCTTTCTTTAGATTTGTCAAAAGCAACATAAAGTAAAATAATTCCAAAATTATCAAAATAATAATAGAAGAAAATTTTAAATATTACATAAGATGCTCAAAAAGTCCACCATTATTATTATGGCATAAAGTACATCTTTTTAAAATCGAATTTGTGGCTTTTTTGACTTTTCTTCTGTCAATAGAATTAAATGTTTCAAGTACAGCTAGTCTAAGATCCTCCACGGATTGATATGATTGTTGATACACTTTGTTCTTCACATAACCCCACAGAAAAAAGTCTAAAACGGATAGGTCGGGTGATCTAGGTGGCCATAGGATTGGTCCATTTCTTCCCACCCATGAATTAGGAAAAGCATTATTTAAATAGTTTCGCACAGCCAACTTGCTATGAGGTGGAGCTCCGTCGTGTTGAAACCACTTCAATCTTGCCCGTACTGATAAATTTAAATCATCGAGCATATGTTCAAATGTTTCTTAAAGAAAACGAAGGTAATCATTTCCATTCAATGTGTTATCAAAAATATATGGGCCGAGAATTCTCGATCCGAACACACCGCACCATACATTAAATCCAAATTTAATTTGCGGTCTACGTTGTGCAACTTCTCGTGGATTCTCCTGACTCCAAACATGTTCATTGTGCCGGTTAAAAATTCCACAATTAGTAAATCGCGTTTCATTTGTCCAAATTATTTTTGTAGGGAACGTATTATCCTCTTGGCACATGTTTTTGTACCACATACAGAAGACAATTCTCTTATTGGTATCACCGTCATGTAAATTTTATGAAATTGATACCTTATATGGGTGATATTTGTGTTTTTTCATAACTCGTACTACAGTCCGTTGAGATATGCTTGCTTCTGTTGCAATTTGTCTGGTCGATGTGGATGGATCTATCATCTCCAATGCTAATACGTTTATTTCCGAAACTTCATTAATTTCGTTTTTTTCAAGTTTCGGCTTTGTAAAGGATCCGTACTCACCCAAATTGTGGTAAATTCTTCTAAATGTTGGTAAAGATGGCTGCCGACGATCGATATATTGATTATAATATTGTTCTGCAGCATCCGCAGCGTTTTTATTACACTGAATGTAACAAACAAGCATATCACGCTTTTCTTCGTTGGAAAAATTCATTATCACTTTAAAAAACTTTCAACACCAAATAAATACAAAACAAACTTACCGAAACAAACCAAATATGGAAATGAATTAATATGTGTTTAGAATAAACAACTGCAATTGTTTTACTTTTGTCTTTTTCATGGCTAACTATTTTTTGGTGTATGGTAAAATTAAAAACGACTGTAACTTACTTTATTTTAAAAATAACTATGGCATATGTTATATCGAATTGAAGGGAAAAAAATAGCCCTTTTAATAAAGTCATAGCCAACTATTGTTTCCATTTAAAAAAAAGTTAGTTTGTGTCATATCTCCCAAAATATGGGCGTATTTTTTTTTGATTTTTTGTTATTAATCTGTGTAAAATTTTCTACAACTTTGTCCCTTACAGTTTTTTTCTATCTATGATAATAATAGGGATATATTGATTTAAAAAAATTGACACACTACTTTATTCAAAATATCTATTTACCCTTGACTTTTTCAAATATTTTGAAAGTGTCATTTTATTCGTCCTATAAAACTACACTTCTTTCCCTATTTAGCCGTTTTTCTATCTCTTATAGTTTCCGAGATCCCCATAGAGAACATCGAAAAAAACTCACCCTGTATATGTGGTTGGGAGCTTGCTGTGATTGATGTTTATACCTGCATACTAGGACCAAGCCTTGGCCCAACAGATCATCTTAAAAATATGGAATTCATTCACAGGTCGATAAGCCACTAGAGGGAGAACAGTGCATAGGAAGAACTAAGAGTTCTTCTCAACATAGCCAGGAACAAGTCATACAACAGCAACTTTTTAATGTTAATTCGTTAAAGGGTTTTAAACAATCAGATGATAACTTAAAGTTACCAAATAATTTAAGGGAGGGACAAGCAATTGCAGATGGAAATTGTTTCTATGATTCATTTAGACAAAGACTAGAGCAATCAGATGATAACTTAAAGTTACCAAAGAATATGAAGGTGGGACAAGCAATTGCAGATGGAAATTGTTTCTTTGATTCATTTAGACAAGGACTAGAGCAACAATTAGGAATAAAAGTCACCATTGACCAACTGCGGCAATATTGTAAAGAGTTTGCCCAAAACAATCCACCTGAATGGTTCATAAATGCTATTGCTAACAGTCATGATAATAATGGTATGGTGCGTATAGAAACTCCAAATTCTTATACAGGAACCATTGTAAACTGCAATAGATGGGGTGATTCTGAAGTTGAAGGTAGAATACTTTGCGAAAAGTATAGAATAAAGTTACATATCATTGAGAAGCATAATCTGTTAAACGGAAGCGAGGTACGTACAGATCAAATCATAGAGAGTAAAGGATCATCTAAGTCTGTAAATAATATAGTGTATAATGAAAAAAATACTATACACATAGTAAATAGAGGATATGGACATTTTGAACCAGTACTCAATATACAAGAAATTGAACATTATGAACAAACCAAATTTAATAAAAGACAAGGAACATGTGGTATAAGCCGTCAGCTTTATGAAATAGAATTAATAATGTTATTCTTACTACAAGGAGTAACGAGAAAAGATGATAAAAAAATAAATAGTTTTTACCTAGCAACAAATATAAAGGAAGCAGGAGATTTTGATGGTGTGGTCTTTAAGTATAAATATAATGAAAATGGTGTGAAAAAATCAAAAGTAGTTTGTTTGCATGCCAAGCACAAAGATACTGATAAAAATGAAAAAGACACGAAGGGAAAAGAAAATAACATTACGATAGATACACTGCTTTCACAGTCAGAAAAGGGTGATTTTCTTTTAAGAAAGTTCTTAAGTTCTTATAGGAAGATTAAACAGCTTAGATTAAACAAAAATCATCTGATATTTAAAGATGACCTAGAAAGGTGTGATTTCATGATTTATACTAATGCGGTATTTAATTTTGATAAAAGCAGTGAAGAAAAATATGTAGAAAAGAAATATATAGAACCGGGAGATATTTTAAATTTAAAAGCTTGCCCAAAAGAGGGAGATTTTTACTATAAGTTGATACCTGTCAAGAAAATAATGGATGCTTTAAGACATTCACTAGATTATGAAATACTTGTAAAAGAGTTAGCTCAGTCTTTCTCTTTGGGGAGTATAGATGGAAATAAGTCTATTTTCAAGGATTATCAAGCTTCTCTAGCAGAAAGAGTGATAAAGAAAAACAGTCAAAGAGAGGGTAGGCTCAGAGATGACTTTCTTGGTGGTGATCAAGATAAAGAATTTAGCAGTGCAATCCTTGAAGAAATAAAGAAGAAGAAACCATTTACTAAAAAATCAGTAAATGAATTAAAAGAAGAGTTAGGGAGAAAGACTATACAATTGCCTAATAAATTTGGAAGTATTGACGAAAATGCATTAAAACTTCCATTGCCTTGTAAGTTGTTTAGTGATGAAGAGATTAAGGAGTTTTTAAGTGAGTTGAAACTGTTTCATAGTCAGCCTGATGAAAGTAGGTTAGGTGAGGTGATAAAAGATAAGATAAAACAAGTATATACGGTAGAAGAGCAAGACATAGATTCTGTTTTTTCTAATGTTGAGTATAAAGTACGAAAGTGGTGGAAAGAAGGAAATGAATATCTTACAGAAAATAATACTTTTTTTCAAGAGTCAGCAAGGGTTTCAATTAAGTTTGATGTAAAAGAGCCTGTAATTTTGTTTACCGGAAGAATTAAGCAATTAGATGATTTACATAAAATACTGAAAAATGGAGGGGAGGCAGTTATATCACAGATGGTCTCTGTAACAGGTCTTGGTGGTATAGGTAAAAGTGAATTAGCTAGGAAATATATTAGTATACACAGCAAAGACTACGATGACAATGTTATCTGGATAAATGCTGATAATAATTTAACGATTGCAGAGTCTTTTCGTAGATTAGCTGCAGATAAGTTAAGAATCAGTACTACAGACGAAAATCGTAAAGAAAAAGACATAACTCGTATTGTTAAAGAGGCCTATCGTTTTTTTTCCAAAAGGAACAGAAAAAGTCTTTTTGTCTTTGATAATGTTGGAAAATATAAAATGGTTAAACAAGGAGATGAAGGTATAGATAAGTTTTTACCATCTGGTCCTAACAAACCTTCTGTTCTTATAACTTCACGAGATCAAGAATGGGGTTTAAGTGTAGCGCAATTACTATTAGATGTATTCACTGAAGAAGAAGCAGTAGAATTCATTAGAAAATCAATAGGTATAGAAGATCACTCACAAGAAAGCGAAATTAGAAGTCTGGCAAAAGAATTACAGTATTTCCCTTTAGCATTACAACAAGTAGTAGCATATATTAAAAAGGAAAATCAAGGGTTAAGTAAATCATCAAAGGAGAAGTTTACAGTAAGCAATTACTTAGAATTATATAAAGAAAAAGCAGAGGAATTATTAAATACAGCACCAGGTGAAACTTATGATCGCTACACTAAAACTGTACTTACAACTTGGGAGATAACAATTAATAAAATAAAACAAAAACAAGGTAGAGGAACACAAGCTTTAGTAATATTCGAAATTATAGCCTATCTTGCTCCTGATAAAATTCCAGTAGAAGGAATTTTTTCAAATTTAGCAAACAGCGAGGATGAACTTCATAGTGCTGTCGAACTGCTTGACCAGTATTCTATGGCTAAACTAGAACAAGGAGTATTAAATATCCATAGGTTAGTACAGCAAGTCACACGTATAAAGCTTGTGGGGCAAAATAAAGAAAAAGAAATTTTAAGATACGCTCTTACACTTTTAAAAGAGCCTTTGGCAAACAGCGATAGTTCATTTGTCAGTATATATGCAACTCATGCTGTATCTGCATGGGATTATACAAGTAAACACAATATGTTAGTAATAGAATTTAGTAAACTACCAGAACTTATTATGCAAAAGTTGATCACTAGTACAAGGTATGAAGAGACTTGTTTATTTGGAAAAAGAGTATCACAGTTATTAACATCTATAATAGGGCCATGGCATGAAGATACCGTAGCTGTTAGGTACATTACGGCTAATGGACTTTTTAATTACGGTAAATTCGAGGAGGCTCTGAAAATTGGTAACGAAGTTTATGAGAAAATAAAAGAAAAACTTGGGGATCAGCATTTCACCACTTTAGACGTTCAAGAATTTTTAGCACAAGTACTTATCAAACTAGGCAAATACAAAAAAGCTCTACAAATCATTAATGATGTTCTTTTAGGATTGATGCGCTATTTGCCACCTTATCATCCTTTTATTTTAGAAATAATGCGTTCTAAAGGCAGAATATTTAGTGCACAAGGAAAATATAAGTTGGCCTTGAAAATATATAATAAGATTTATGAGATTCAGAGAAAAATCGGTGCAGATACCTTATTCATTAGGGAGGCTATTGCACTAACACTATGCGATTTAGGGAAAGTCGACGAGGCAGTTCAAATCTTTGATGAGGATTACGGAAAATGGAGAGACATTTACGGTCCTGACCATCCTTTCACTTTAGATTTTAAGAATAATATGGCTGCGGTGTTTTATAAAAATGGTCGATACAACGAAGCGTTTCAAACTTTCAGTGAGGCTTATGAGATTAGGAAACGAAAGAACAATTTAGCTTCTGATCATCCTGAAACTTTGCAATATCAGATTAATCTAGCTGCAATGTTTAACCATCAAGGTAAATATGATGAAGCGTTAGCAGTTAATAATGAGGCTTATAAGAAACTAGATTTAGGTTCTGATCATCCCGTTGGTTTATATATTTTGTATAATAGAGCTTATACACTTTTTCATCAAGGTAAACACAAGCAGGCTTTACAAATTTACATGGAGGTTTTTGAGAAAAGCAAAATGGTTTTAGGAGTTCGTCATCCTTTTACTTTACATACTCAGCATGATGTTGCTATAGTACTTTTCCAACAGAGGAAATTCGACGAGGCTGTCAAAACCTGTCAGAGAGTTTATAAACTACGGATAGATATTTTGGGGTCTGATCATCCAGCTACCATTAAAGATTTGATTTTTATGAGTTCCATACTTTCCACACAAGGTAAATACGATGAATCACACCAAATGTTGTATGAAGCCTACAGGAGAAGCAAAGACATTTTTGGTGCTAATCATCCATATACTTCAAGTGCTCGCCATTTAGCGAACTACTGTGGTAGCCACTTAAAACTTCCAATGGAAAAAAATATTGGTGTAATTATTAACAGGACCCCAGTACACTTGGCTGCCTTAGCTGGTTATCGAGAAATTGTAAGCTGTTGGGTATTTAAACAAAATATAGTATTGCCTACAAGGAAAAGCACATCTTTGCATCTTAGCGTAACAGATTAGTACCAATAAGAGCAAGTTTCAGATTTAACTTCAAAAGTAAAGAACACCATTGCGGATATCGAATAGTAGGTAGATCCACCAAAATATCAATAAACGTATGCTTTCCCATACAGTATATAGGAAAACAAATAATTTTAGATGAAATAAACTTTTATTATCTACAAATTTCACATCGTAACCTTTATGTAGATATATCACCTCATAATCTGTGTATATTTTCTATTCACTCTGGAGCAATTTCAACTAAACTTGGTACTCATATTTACTTATGACCTGTAAACAAAACTAAATTTTAGTTCTACTTCACTTAATCAATAGTTCTTTTATGATATTAAACTAATGTTCAGTTTTTTTTTTTTTTAATGAAAATATAAACTACTCTATTTCAATGTTTTTCAAAAATGACTTAAGATGTTTCAATTGTATACAACCCTGTGATTTTTTTCAATTTAGAGAAATTGTATTTTTGTTTACACAACGTGAAGTTCACTGTAACCCATTAACGGCGGCGCAATTTTAGAATTAGCTCTAAAAGTTAATTTTAGGTAAAATTCTGTACTTCTTTTTATGATTTCTATGAATGACTTATTGCATTAAATACTGTGAATGTTTCATTTAAATATACATTATGTATACACTGTCAATGTTCAGGCATTCGTCGATTTTATGTAAAAAACGTGCAATGTGAAGTTAAGAACGAGTGTATCCACTCCCAGACTAAGCATGATGTAAAATTTCGAGTTTAGGAAAGCCTGAACATTTTCAGGCTTTTCTTAACTCGAAATTTTACTTCATGCGCCATGCATATAAAACATTGAAATATTGTGAAGTATTTTAGTAACTTCATTGATTATAAAAAAAATAATGTTGCGTATATGCATCAATGGCGCTTAATGGGTTAATATATTAGAGAAGCGAGAAAGATTTTTTAATTGTATTTGAGGATGTTTAAAGACTAAAAATTAAAATTTTTAATAAGGACGCAGTTAGGACGACAATATGTTAAGTTTTTTAAGTTTAAATACTGGCTAACTACGTCTTGAGCAAACATATTCTATTGAAATTACAAATTTTAAAAATATCTATTAACTAACGATAGGGTACATATGTTGAACTACTTGTATATTCCAGGCAGAACGAGCGAAATAGTATGAGGGATTGTTGAAATCAAACTAAAAAAATATTTATTTAGTGGGGAACTTGTATCCACTGATGTTCACATCTGCAACTATGGCCAAAACTGACGTCACGTTAGTCTTGGTCAAACAGATCAACTTAAAAAATAAGGAATTAATTTACAGGTTGATAAGCCGATGGAGGAAGGACAAATTAAAAATGATTTTCAACATAGCCAGGAACAAAATTTACCGCAGCAACTTTTTAATGTTCCTACCTTAAAGGGCTTTAAGCATTCAGATGAAAACCTAAAGTTACCAAAGAATATTAAGGTAGGACAAGCAATTCCAGATGGAAATTGTTTCTTTGATTCATTTCGACAAGGACTAGAACAACAATTAGGAATAAACGTTACCATCGAACAACTGCGGCAATATTGTAAAGAGTTTGCACAAAACAATCCACCAGAGTGGTTCATAAATGCTATTGCTAATAGTCATGATAATAATGGTATGGTGCGTATGGAAACTCCAGATTCTTATACAGGAAATATTCTAAACAGCAATAGATGGGGTGATTCTGAAGTTGAAGGTAGAATACTTTGTGAAAAATATAGAATAAAGCTACACATCATTGAAAAGCATAATCTGTTAGATGGAGAAGAGGTACATACAGATCAAATTATAGATAGTGAAGGATCGAAGTCTGTAAATAATATAAAGTATAATGAAGAAAATACTCTACATATAGTAAATAGAGGATATGCACATTTTGAACCATTACTTAATATACAAGAAATTGAACATTATGAACAACCCAAATTTAATAAAAGACAAGGAACATCTGGTATAAGCCGTCAGCTTTATGAAATCGAATTATTAATGTTATTCTTATTACAAGGAGTAACGAGAAAAGATGATAAAAAAATAGATAGTTTTTACCTAGCAACAAATATGGAGGAAGCAGGAGATTTTGATGATGTGGTCTTTAAGTATAAATATAATGATAATGAAGTGGAAAAATCAAAAATAATTTTTTTACATGCCAAGCACAAAGATACTGAGAAAAATGAAAAAGACACCAAGGGAAAAGAAAATGACATTACGATTGACACACTGCTTTCACAGTCAGAAAAGGGCGACTTTCTTTTAAGAAAGTTCTTAAGTTCTTATAGAAAGATTAAACAGCTTAGATTACACAAAAATCATCTGATATTTAAAGATGACCTAGAAAGCTGTGATTTTATGATTTATACTAATGCGTTATTTAATTTTGATAAAAGCAGAGATAATAGTGAAGAAGAATATCTAGAAAAAAAATATATAGAGCCGGGAGATATTTTAAATTTAAAAGCTAGCTCAAAAGAGGGAGATTGTTACTATAAGTTGATACCTGTCGAGAAAATAATGGATGCTTTAAGGCATTCACTAGATTATGAAATACTTGTAAAAGAATTAGCTCAGTCTTTCTCTTTGGGAAGTATAGATGGAAATAAGTCTATTTTCAAGGATTACCAAGCTTCTCTAGCAGAAAGAGTGATAGAGAAAAACAGTCAAAGAGAGGGTAGGCTGAGAGATGACTTTCTTGGTGGTGATCAAGATAAAGAATTTAGCAGTGCAATCCTTGAAGAGATAAAGAAGAAGAAACAATTTGCTAAAAAATCAGTAGATGAATTAAAAGAAGAGTTAGGAAGAAAGAATATACAATTGCCTACTAAATTTGGAAGTGTTGAAGAAAATGCATTAAAGCTTCCATTGCCTTGTAAGTTGTTTAGTGATGAAGAGATTAAGGAGTTTTTAAGTGAGTTGAAACTGTTTCATAGTCAGCCTAACGAAAGTAAGTTAGGTGAGGTGATAAAAAATAGGATGAAACAAGTATATAAGGTAAAAGAGCAAGACATAGATTCTGTTTTTTCTAATGTTGAGTATAAAGTACGCAAGTGGTGGAAAGAAGAAAATGAATATCTTACAGAAAGTAATACTTTTTTTCAAGAGTCAGCAAGGGTTTCAATTAAGTTTAATGTAAAAGAGCCTGTAATTTTGTTTACTGGAAGGATTAAGCAATTAGATGATTTACATAAAATACTACAAGATGGAAGTGAGGCAGTTATATCACAGATGGTCTCTGTAACTGGTCTTGGTGGTATAGGTAAAAGTGAATTAGCTAGGAAATATATTAGTATACACAGCAAAGACTACGATGGCAATGTTATCTGGATAAATGCTGATAATTATTTGACGACTGTAGAGTCTTTTCGTAGATTAGCTAAAGATAAGCTAAGAATCAGTACTACAGACGAAAATGGTAAACAAAAAGACATAACTCGTATTGTTAAAGATACCTATCGTTTTTTTGCAAAAAGGAACAGAAAAAGTCTTTTTGTCTTTGATAATGTTGGAAAATATAAAATGGTTAAAGAAGGAGATGAAGGTATAGATAAGTTTTTACCATCTGGTCCTAACAAACCTTCTGTTCTTATAACTTCACGAGATCAAGAATGGGGTTTAAGTGTAGCGCAATTACTATTAGATGTATTCACTGAAGAAGAAGCAGTAGAATTTATTAGAAAATCAATAGGTATAGAAGATGACTCACAAGACAGCGAAATTAGAAGTCTGGCAAAAGAATTACAGTATTTTCCTTTAGCATTACAACAAGCAGTAGCATACATTAAAAATCAGGGAAAGGAGAAGTTTACAGTAAGCAATTACTTAGAATTATATAAAGAAAAAGCAGAGGAATTATTAAATGAAGCACCAAGTGAAACTTATGATCGCTACACTAAAACCGTGCTTACAACTTGGGAGATTACAATCAATAAAATAAAACAAAAACAAGGTAGAGGAATACAAGCCTTAGTAATATTGGATATTATAGCCTATCTTGCTCCTGATGAAATTCCAGTAGAAGGGATTTTTTCAAATTTAATAAACTGCGAGGAAGAACTACATAGTGCTGTCGAACTGCTTGACAAGTATTCTATGGCTAAACTAGAACAAGGAGTATTAAATATCCATAGGTTGGTACAGCAAGTCACACGTATAAAGCTAGTTGGGCGTAGTAAAGAAAGCGAAGTTTTAAGAAACACTCTTATACTTTTAAAGGAGCCTTTAGAAAAAAGCGAAAGTCCTATTGTCAGTATATATACAACTCATGCTGTATCTGCATGGGATTATACAAGTAAACACGATGAGTTAGTAATAGAATTTAGTAAACTACCAAGACTTATTATGGAAAATTTGCACACTAGTACAAGGTACGAAGAGACGTGTTCATTTGGAAAAAGAGTATCAGAGTTATTCAAATGTATAATAGGGGAATGGCATGAGGATACCATGATTGTAAGGTACGTCATGGCTTACGGACTTTACAGTCACGGTAAATTCGAGGAGGCTTTGAAAATTAGTAACGAAGTTTACGAGAAAGAAAAGGAAATATCAGGGCATCAGCACATAAAAACGTTAGCTGTTCAGCAGTTTTTAGCACTAGTACTTCTAAAACTAGGCAAATACGATAGAGCTCTCGAACTCGTTGATGAGGTTCTTTTAGAACGCATTCGCTATTTACCAACTGATCATCCTATTATTCTAATGATAATGGATTGTAAAGGCAGGATATTAAGTGCACAAGGAAAACACGAGTTGGCTTTGAAAATATATAATGAGGTTTATGAGTGTGAGAGAAATTGTGGTGTAGATACTCTAACCATTAGGCAACGAATAGCAAAAACACAATACGATCTTGGTAAATACGACGAGGCACTTAAAATCCATAACGAGGATTACGGAAAATGGAGAGACATCTCAGGTCCCAATCATCCTTCTACTTTAAGTGTTCGGAATAATATGGCTCTGGTATTTTTTGGAAAAGGTAAATACACGGAAGCGTTACAAGCTTTTAATGAGGTTTATGAGATTAGGAGAAAAAATAACGATATAGGTTCTACTCATCTTGATACTTTGCATTCTCAGAGTAATATAGCTTCAGTGCTTACCGACCTAGGTAAATACGAGGAGGCTCTAGAAGTGTATAATGATATTTATAAGAAACTAGATTTCGGTTCTGATCATCCTATTTCTTTATATATTTTGCATAATATAGCTAATGTACTTTTTCGCCAGGGTAAATGCGAGGAGGCTTTTCCAATTCTCAGGGATGTTTTTGAGAAAAGCAAAGTGGTTTTAGGACTAAATCATCCTTTTACTTTAAATGCCCAGCATGGTATTGATACAATACTTTCTGAACAATGTAAATACGATGAGGATTTGAAAAATCACGAAAGAGTGTATGAGCTACGCATAGAAATATTAGGTCCTGATCATCCAAGTAGCTTTATCACTTTGATTAATATGGGTTCTATGCTTTACAAACTAGGTGAATTTGATGAAGCACACCCAAAGTTATATGAGGGTTATAGAAAAAGCAAAGAAATTCTTGGTCCTAATCATCCATATACTTTAAGTACTCGCTATGCAGCGAACTCTTGTAGTTATTATATTTTTGCTGCACTATGGATGGACAACTCTACTGAAAGTGGCCACTTAGATGTAGCAAAACTTCTTACGGAAGAAAGTACTGATGTAATTGATAACGATAATTATCGCAGGACCCCTTTACACTTGGCTGGCTTAGGTGGTTATCAAGAAATTGTTAGCTGTTGGGTAATGAAGCAAAATGTAACATTGCACACTAGGAAAAATACATCTTTGCATCTTAGTGTAACAGATGAGTCCAAGTCTTAGTAGTAGAAGAGCAAGTTTTATTATTAGTGTTTCATTGATCTACATGTTTACTACATCCACTTTTTGAATAAAAATACCATTGCGAAAATAGACTAGTAGGTAGATCCATCAAATGCATCGATAAATGCGTCCATCACTATACATTATATAGGAAAACAAATAATTTCCGTTAAAATAAATTCCTATAACCTACAAATTTCACAACCTAACCGTTATACACTTATACGTCACCTCATGTTTGTATATTCCGTATACACTCTAGAGCAATTTAAACCAAACTTAATACATATACTACTTACGATCTGTAAACAAACATAGACATCCGTATGAAATAAATTATATGAAACCTTTAAAATGTCAAATAAACAAAAAAAGAACACGAAAGCACGCCCTAAGCTAGACTCGAGCGTCAAGACGAAAACACAATAAAGGAAAGAACAAAAATAGAAATATTAGACATTCTAAGAGAATTACAAAAACCGATCGACTTTCTTAGTGAAAATTTGATAAAATACAACAAGGAAACATAGACCTAAAAAGAACACTAAAGCCCACACAAAACAAAATAATTTACTAGAACAACTCGTCTAATCGATTGAACATTTGAAGTGAAAGGTGAAATTGGCTGAGGTTGTAAATAAACAAACATGCCACACATCATTAAAATAAGAAAATTCATTTTAAACAACAAAATATAGTAACAACAAAAAAACGACAACCACAACACCAAGCATCTTAATATCGTTAGCCCGGCGCAAGACATGGTTGCAACATTTTGATGGAAGTCAGCGCTAAAAAAATCCCGAGGTGAGAACGAAGAGAAAAATATATTAATTTATTAATAAAAGTGGGGGCTTTGTTGGCCAAGTGCAGGGGTGTCCAACTCATTTCAGTCAAGAGCCGCTTTCAAGCAAGAAAAATGCACGCGGATCGCATGATATGTATGTTACCTAAGCTGCTTTTCAAAAGTCCTAGTTTTTTTTAAATTTAAATTTAAAATGCGATGTGTCCCTCAAAGTACTTTGATCGATACGCAATTATATTAAAAGGTTTTCATCATTTCTAAACAAATAAAACATCTACCAGTTGTTATAAAAAATATGAAATAATTATGTACATGGGAGCATTGGAATTTTAAAGGTGGGGCACAGCGGCGTAACTAGAGGGTGCAAGACCCCGCAATGCGGGTGGGAGTAAGGGGGCCTCGAGCATAATTCCCTTAAGGTTAGGCTACAATTGGGATTAACGAGTAATTCACATTTTAAAATTGTATCTGTCGCCATACTTGAAGAAATGTCTTCAATAGGAAGAATTTTACCCATAAACAATGACCAATAAAGAAAAGAAGAATATTTCCACATTTTGACGAATTTTGTGTTATTATTATTTTTTAAACTTTACACTAAAACAGTGTTTAATACGCCTGGCGTATGAAGTAAATATTTCAAGTTTAGAAAAATCTGCAAATATTTACTTCATGCTTAATCAAGGAGCATAAAAACAAAATATGGATGTCATAAAAAAGTTACTTTGATGTACCTTTAAAATATGACACTCTGTACAAAATTTGTCAATTTTGTTATCTCCCTAGAATATTATTTAAGGTAGAATTATAATTTTAGCTAGTTATAATTTTAATTAACAAAGTTATAGCAAAAAATTATTTTGTCGATTTTCAATTCATTCGCCATATCTTAAAAGCAAATTATTAAAAATTAAAACTTCTATCTTAAACTGTCTTCGTATCTCTCATAGTTTACGAAATCCTAATGGTGAGCATGATAAAATAAACGAACGGTATAAGGGGGCCCCAGAAATGGTTTTGGGCCCTAAAATTTTAGTTACGCCACTAGGGGGGCATGGCCAAAATTAGTTGGGAAACAATAGCTTTGATGAAAATCCAAAATGGGCATCCTTAAGAACACCGGGTCTAATAATTTACTATCATTTTGATTCTGTTTTAGTATCAAATAATGAACGGCAAAGAAGAAGAACTGATCAACGTGAAACTGGACGACCTAAACCAACTCTGCAACGCCTCGTCCTCACAAGAAGTCGACAGAGTCATACAGAAGTACACATCCTACGTAAACCGTTTCGTGGAGTGCCTCAAGCAGAAGGAGCAGACGAAATCCATACAGATCCTCAACAAAATCCACGAGATCCTCAACAAGGCCTGGGCGGTGCCGACGCACGGACACGAACTCGGATCGTCCTTGTGCAACGCGTTGCGAACATCTGGAGGGCTGGACCTCCTCATGGAGAACTGCACCAAATGCTCAAAATCGGAAAACGAGTTGCAATTCGCGACCGCGCAATTATTAGAACAGTGTTTGACGACGGAAAATCGCGCACATGTTGTAACCCACGGTTTAGACAAAGTTGTAAAAGTCGCGTGTGTGTGTACCAACACTTCGAACACGGTTGAGTATTCGAGGGTCGGGACGGGGATTTTGGAACATCTTTTTAAAGATAGTGAGGAGACTTGCAGTGATGTGGTTAGGCTAGGCGGTTTAGACGCGTTGCTGTTCGAGATCAGGAAAAGTGATATTGACACGTTGAGGCATTGCGCTGGTGCTTTGGCAAACCTGAGTTTGTACGGTGGTGCTGAGAACCAGGAAGCTATGATCAAGCGTAAAGTGCCCATGTGGTTGTTCCCACTAGCTTTTCACACTGATGACAACATCAAATACTACGCGTGCCTAGCAATCACGGTATTGGTTGCTAACGCTGAAATAGAAGCCGAGGTGCTACAATCAGGAACTTTGGGACTCGTTGAACCGTTCGTTACAACCCACAATCCATCGGATTTTGCTAAAAGCAACCTAGCGCACGCGCACGGACAAAGCAAGACATGGTTGCAACACTTGGTGCCGGTTTTGAGCTCGAAACGTGAGGAAGCTAGGAATTTGGCGGCTTTCCACTTCTGCATGGAAGCGGGGATTAAGAAGCAACAAGGAAACAGTTTGATTTTTGGGGAAATCGGGGCTATTGAGCCTTTGAAGCGGGTAGCTAGTTGTCCGAATGCGGTGGCTTCGAAATATGCAGCTAAGGCGTTGAGGTTGATCGGAGAGGAAGTTCCGCATAAGTTAAGTCAGCAAGTTCCCCTGTGGTCGGCTGAGGATGTTGAAGAATGGGTTAAGCAGATTGGATTTTCTGAATGTGCAGCTAGTTTTATTGGTAGCAGAGTGGATGGGGATCTTCTGTTGCAGCTAACTGAGGATAATTTGAGGGATGATATTGGGCTTACTAATGGAATACAAAGAACAAGGTAAGCTTCAATTTCATTATAATTCCCTAAAGGAGTTTTAACTAAAGTAGCTTAGGCCAAGTATTTTCACCTAGGCAAACTAAAGGGGAAACAAACAAATGGGCCACATGTTATTCGCAGCGAAAGAAATATCACAACCTGTTAAACATACACAGTTTGAATTTTCATTTTCTCTTCTTGTAAAATTTCAAAATTGACACTCATTTGGTGTTTCCCCTTAACCCTTCAAATTGTAAATCCTCAATTTAAAAAAATGGTAATGTGTCCATCATAGTACTTTTTCTTTTCAAAATATGATGAAGTGAATTTTAGGAATATGGAAGTGTGTCTCAAACAAAATTTATTGTACTTTTGTTATTATTATACATAAAATATTCACGAAATAGCAATTTTTGCATTTTTTCGTTGTATCTCGCTAAATATTGATCCATCAGATCTTAGCAATAGGTATTTTCAACTTTCCTTTAAATCAGTGTTTTAGACGCGTGGCGCATGAAGTAAAATTTCGAGTTTAGAAAAACCTGAAAATTTGGTTTGGTCGCTCCGCTTCGCGGAGCGACCAAACCAAATTTTCAGGTTTTTCTAAACTCGAAATTTTACTTCATGCTTAATCTGGGAGTGGAAGACACTCGTTAATTTCAAATAGATCACATCTGTCAAAATCTGTGTAGTAATTGTAACAAATTATAGTTCAATCAAACCCGTGCCAAGTTGATACGATGGACTAAAAGTTGGTTGGCGCTAACTTATGTCGGCTCCGTTAACCTTTGTTGAGTTGACACATTAGACAAGGATGTTGTGATCCTGAAGAAGTATCGATATTGAGTATCGATTATATCGTATATCAAAGTATCGATACGGTAAAATATCGTAATGAAAAGTATGGATTTTCAAAATATCGATACTTTTCGATGCCAGATATTTTATATCTAATATTTATTATTATTTAATACTGCAGAAGTATTTTTAAAAGACCTGCACCTAAGATAAATAATATTGTCAGGAATAGTTCAATGACGGTTATGAAATTATCAAAATTCACTTTTTACAAACAAACAAAAAAATAGAAAAAGTCAATGTTCAATACACGCCTGGCGCATGAAGTAAAATTTCGAATGTAGAAAAGATTAAAAATTTGGATTTTCCAGGGCGCGACTCGCTTCGTTTCATATATTTCTAATTGTGATTTATAAAAATAATTTCTTTTTTGGTTTTTAGATTTTTCCGTGAATTAGAAAAACTCAAACGCATGACGGACTACAGTTCAAAAGACCCGGCCAACATAAATATGTTCCTCCAATCGATGGGCCCGGAATTCAGTACCTACACCTACAGCATGTTGAACGCGGGCGTCGAATCCAAAGACACCCTCCGAAATCTAACAGAAGACCAACTTCTGAACGAATGTAAAATAACAAATTCTATACACAGACTGAGAATAATGGACGGCATCCGCGTCCTGGAAAACGGATCCAGCTTAAAAGACGACAACATGAACAAATCTTTGGACGTCTTCGTCAGCTACAGGCGATCGAACGGATCGCAATTGGCCAGTTTACTTAAAGTACATTTACAGTTGAGAGGGTTCAGCGTGTTTATAGATGTGGAGAGGTTGGAGGCGGGGAAGTTTGATAACAATTTGCTGCAGAGCATACAGAAAGCGAGGAATTTCTTGTTGGTTTTGACTCCGAACGCTTTGGAGAGGTGTGTTGGGGATCTGGATAAGAAGGATTGGGTTCACAGGGAGATTGTCGCGGCTTTGAGTGCTCAGTGTAATATAATTCCAATTATTGACAATTTTGTTTTTCCTGAAGCCGAGGAATTGCCTGAGGATATGAGGCCTGTGTGTCATTTTAATGCCGTCAAATGGATTCATGATTATCAGGATGCTTGTGTGGACAAAGTTGAAAGGTAAGTGTGAATATCACCAGAAATATTTATCCACATGAAAAACTATTATCTTTAGCAATCTATAACAGTGGTTCTTAACCAGTGTTGCGCAGAACACTAGAATTAATATCATAAGCATTATTTAATTTTTAGGTTCATGCGTGGTGAATTGAATGCAAGAAGTGACGGCATCGTGAGAGGGGTAGTCCCCGGAACACCCTCAACTGCAGGTCTCGCGAGGAATCCCCCTTGCTACCAGAGGATGCACAGCAACGATTCCGGCAGCGGGAAAAGCTCGGACAAAGACGTGAACGGGAATTCTGGTCTTCGGGACTGACTAGATGGTCCCCCCGCCTCGGTCTTACCCATGCCTAGGTAGGAGTACGAGAATTTTCTAAAATGTGTGAAGGTACTTGAACATTTGATTAACGCTTTAGCATTCCGTAGTTTTTGTTTGCGCAAAGTAATAAGCATGAAATCAGCTTTAATGTACTAGTTCAGTTTTAGTTTCCACAAGCCTTTTTTACACTCACAGTCCTCTGAAGTGTGAAATTAATTCAATCAATAAAATTTGATAATGCATGTGGATGGAATTAGAGGCTTTACAAGCATGAAAAATAGTATTTTTGATTTTTATTATTCTTTTATATGTTGTGTTTTAGATTGTATAAATCAACTAGTCCGTCCAGAAATTGGTTGATGACACCAAACAAAAACCTCCGCGGTTTGCCGCCCCACTACCCGACCAACCGCAGAGACTTGAACGCGACCCTCGCCAAGAAGGCAGCTGTTCCCCTCTCAAATCGTTCCAGAAGTCTCGACGGCCTCTTGGAAACGCCGGAAAAGAACGATTACCAAAAGAACACGCAGAGCTGCGACAACCTGGACGAAGCCAAAACCACACCGTCAACACCCTCGCCGACAACTCCAGAAGTTGAAACAGAAAACGAAAATCCCATTCCTCCACCGAAAGCAAGCTCAAGACCTCCAACGTTTTCTACGAAAGCTTTGTCAAAACCAGCTTCGCATTCATTAAAAACTTCGACAACGGAAGATGCTGAAGTTCCTGCAGCTCCATCTAAATTACCCTCGATACACTCCAAACAAGCTTCGTTTTCATTAAAAGCTCCCCCGACTTCAAAAACAAATTCCAAACCAACGTTACCTTTAATTTCACACAAAACAACTTCGGCGGGAAATTGCCAACCTCTTTCAACCTTAAAATCAGAAAATTCATCCAAAGCAAACTATAAATCCCAGCAACCCAAAACCCAAACTTCTGAAACAAATCGTAAATCATCCTCGCCAAAAAGACTCTCTAATTCTGAAGCACCTTCAAATTCTAAATCCGCTGCACCCAAAAAATTCTCAAATTTTGAACCCAGTTGTAGACCACCATCTAAACCCTCATCCTTAGCTTCTGAACAAAATTCGAAAACGCCTTCAAATAAATCTTCGTCATCGCATTCTGAAACAAATTCCAAACCCCCGACGCCGTTTTCTTTCGAAACCAGCTCCGAGCCTTCGTCGCCCATACCGACCCCCAGGACGCTGTTAACCCCAGAAGAAGATTGTGATACGAAAATACCGGCAGCAGATGACGCGGACAAGTGCTCCACGGTCAGCACCCACAGTAGTTCTAGTGAGAGCAAGCGCAAGCGCAACTTTATGGACAAATGCGTCAACAAAGTCAGATCTTTAATAAAGAAGTGATTGACCAACACGCAACTTCACCGTCAAAAAAATTATATACTACTATTTTTTTTATAAAGATGTGATTAGATGCCAACAAACATTTGTCAGATACGCCAAAATCAATTTTTTTATAAAGAAATGGATTTAGAGAGGCGCAAAGGTTTTCTACATCTACTTAATCAGTTGCCTTATTAACAGAAATTACAGGCTTATTCTTGTGGTTTTCCTCTATTGTCATACGTTTTTCACTATTTTTCAAAAGTATTGTTGGACAAATATAGTTCACTGTTTAATAGAGACAGGAAATACTTTTTAGAAATAGTGAAATACAACTGTCAAACGAGGAAAAACTGAAGAAAAAAACTAATGAATTAATTAAATTGCTGATGCTTGGTTGTAGACTATTTCAAAAATATTAAAACAAAAATTAGTCTTAAAGACTCTTTTAAGAATTTGAGTTTAGTATTCAAGCATTTGAGCAATAAATGGCTTTATAAGCCTCAAGAAGTATAAAAGATAATGTTCTGTTAGAATTTAAGTTCAGTATTTAAGTATTTGAGCAATAGATGGCGTTATAAGCCTTGAGGCTGAGGCAAAAATATTAAAACAAAAATTAGTCTTTAAAACTCTTTTACGAATATTATATTAAAATTTGAGTTCAGTATTTAAGTATTTGAGCAATAGATGGTGTTATAAGCCTCAAGAAGTATAAAAAGTAATGTTATATTAGAATTTGAGTTCAGTATTCAAGCATTTGGGCAATAGATGGTGCTATAAGCCTTAAGAACTTTACAAATCTTAACTGAACTAATATCTATTTATGGGCGTAGCTAAGGGGATGAGGAGGGCATTTGGCCCTTATACATTTTAAAATAAATACATAATATATATTTTTAACTTCAAATTAAAACAGTGTTTAATACGCGTGGCGCATGAAGTAAAATTTCGAGTTTAGAAAAGCCTGAAAATTTGGATTTGCTGGGGCGCGACTCGCTTCGCTCGCGCGCCCCAGCAAATCCAAATTTTCAGGCTTTTCTAAACTCGAAATTTTACTTCATGCCTAACCAAGGACTGTACACCTATGTTAAAAAATAAAATTAAACACTAATAATTGAATGCTCCTCAAAATATAAACGAGTTTTGGCCGTTTTTTCTTTATGTCCTGCCCTTCACTGATTCAAATTCTAGCTACGCCCATGTTTTTATTAATAAGGCAGTAAATTTTGTTTATATATACAAAGATGATGTAGAAACAATGTTTGTTGTTCTGCGTCGACAAATTCGGATCTTTTGTGATTTGGCTTGTACAAAACGACTTTTTCTTCTCCTAGTCGAGAAAACCCCTTAAATATTTGTGATTATTTAACGTGCCGTTGTGTGCCTTCGGAAGCAACGACGATGCCTGGCTTTTTATATTATTTAAACGATTCAAAGTGTTTTCACTCCTTCACACAGAAATCAAAGGAGGTATTTTATTTAACGTGATGTGTACAGATATTTATAGCTATTTTTTTAGTAAGATAAACCACAAAGCGCACTTTTTCGTGTAAAATTGTTTTATATCTATATGTTGTATTTAAAATATATTTTATTATATCTTAAATGTGAATTACATCCCTCAAATTCTATTTCCTATAATTCGATAATCTATAACTGCGTTTAATGCAATTATATGGTGTGCAAATATTGGATAAAATTCTATAAAAACTTGAACATTTTCAGGCTTTTGTAAACTAAACATTTTCCTTTTTTTGCTTTATTAGTATTGTATGTTAAATAAAATAAAACCTCTAGAGTCCCATGGAAAATATTGTAGGTTTGCGACTTTGAAATTATATATCATAATTTTATGTCTGACGTTTTATATGTCAGTCCCTAAAGCCAACTTAAATTTTTTAAAAGATTAAATCAAGGCACACTAAAGGTTTATTTTTTATTGAACATACGATATTTATCACATACAAATATGTTACACAGGTCAATATAGTTATACTACTACAATAAAAAAGCTTAAGACTAGAAATATAAACATTAATAAAGGACTTACTCATGTTTGATCAAGGCGTAAGCAACTTTTTTGACACTAATGGAATTCTTATTTTGTGGCTTTCTTTATTGTAAAATTAGGACTAAAAACAAAGAGAATTATTTTGTTTTAAATATAATCTTTCTGTTTACTATTGGAAAAATAGGTTGGCAATTTCTTAATATATTTTTGTGATTTCATAATAAATTGAATTTGATTGATTTTTTTTTATTAGTTTTACAGATAACAGATTAAAATAATTAAAACAATTTTTTTACTTTCAAATACTATACATATTTTTGTTAAATTTGAGTGTTTTCAATTTTAGTTCCAGTAAGATATCATTTTAGTCCATATTGCTAAAGTCAAAAGAAGATAACAGGGACGTTTATCTACTTTCACTAAAAAAAATGTCGAAAATGGTGAATAACACTACAGGGTGCCCGTTTTTCGAACGGCACTAAGGGATCTCGCTTATTTGAGGATAGATAATCGGTTAAATGGAAGCAAAATTGCGAATTTTAGTGGTTATAAATAATCTGCTTTCACATTTTAAATATCTTCAATTGTTTTATTGTAATTTAAAAAACTCAAAATTTCGATTTTTTAATGTTTGTTTTTTCCAACCCCGGTGGGGTAGTGGGTAGAGGTTCTGCCGGGTTCGAGTCCCGCTAGGCGGGGTCATTTTAAAGTACAAAATGATTCCACCTAGGTCCATGGATGTGCATGAATGTGATTGTGGCGTCTAAATATAGTAAATTACAAAATACAAAAGTAAAATGGTGGAATGGTTTAAACCAATATCCAATAAATGTATATAAAAAAAAACTTTTTACGACTTATCGCATGGTTAAGGTTTTAAATATTAAAAGAGATTCGTTTTTGTTTTATACACTCAACCTTTGTCTTTCTTATAGAAACATACATATTTATGCACATCATTGAAATGCATTTTTAATTTTAATTTCAACGATATACCACACGTAAGCTTTGTTTAATTATTGCAGTTGTTCAAGTTGTCATGCTAACCAAACAGTATCAAGTTGCTATGCAATATTTTTAACGTTATTTACAAGAAAG
The DNA here is from genome assembly GCA_932526585.2 of Philonthus cognatus. Lineage (NCBI taxonomy): Eukaryota > Metazoa > Arthropoda > Insecta > Coleoptera > Staphylinidae > Philonthus > Philonthus cognatus. Next base: position 45,101,401 of record OW052247.1, on the reverse strand, counting down.
ACTATTATGATTGTTTTTTTTTTCTTCCGCAAATAAACAGATTTTGCGGATATTGGGCGGTTGATTCCATGGCAAGATACCACAAAAACAACATGTGGTACATCATTGAAATCAGCGTAAAATATGCTGTTCAGTGATATGCATATCTTCGTATGCGCCCATAAGAAAAACAAAAATTGTGCCTGGAAAAACCAAAACGAATCGCTTTGCAGTTTTATAACTTATTTCATAAGTTGAGTCATAATAAGTTGCTTTAAGAATGTTTTTATCAATTTGGAAAAACATCAAAAATAACGGACATATAGGCAAATTTTAAATATTTAAGTATCAAAAGTTTATATATACATAAATTTCACAATATTTTAGTGTTTTATACGTGTTGCGCATCAGAGCTGGGCAGGATTCGAATCATTCAGGATTCGAATCCTTTTAGAGGGTTCAAAAGAGGCATTCGAATACTTTAGTTCAACTGGATTCGTGATCCGGATTCGTTTCGTATTTTTAAGAGGATTCGTATTCGAATCCAAATGTGGGTGATTCGAATATTTATAAAAGAATTCGAATACTTACAAAAGGATTTGATTCGTCAAAAATAATTCGAATTAATTGTGAGGATTAACATAAAAAATGTCTTTTGTGTTTTTAAATTTCTCGTTAAATAACTGTTTTATATGCGTGGCGCATGAAGTAAAATTTCGAGTTTAGAAAAGCCCAGAAAATTTGTCTCGGGTCGCTGCGCGACCCTCGACGGGGCTTTTCTAAACTCGAAATTTTGCTTCATGCTTAGTCTGGGAGTGGAAAACACTCGTTTAAAAAAACAAGTAATATCTAAAGATTTACAGAAAATAGGCTGTGTAGCAGAAACAACTAGCACTATTACCAGCCAGAACTTCTAGCTCAGATGGTTGTAGCTTCAGATATCTTGCTACCAGCAGTCGAGGCCTGTACTAGTACAAGTAAATACTATTAGCCCAAAAGAAACACTACTACAAACTGTAACGTTAACTTTTTTTCAATTAAAAACGATTTGTCCACTAGCAGAAAGAACTGCCGCTATTAGCAGACAGAACTTCTAGTTCCGTAGACTGAGCCTGTACTACTACTACTAGTAGTAGCAGAAAATACTAGTGGTAGTAGAATAAAAAACTACTACTAACACCTGAAAGAACGACCAAGGCCGCAGCCAGAAAAAAAATCGCAGGGGGTTATAAAAATTTCGTGGGGGGCTTAGGAAAAAATATTGTTTTTGCTCTTACAGTCCCGCTTTTACATACAAAAATGTATCATTTTAAAAACTTCAAAGGGAGTTTGAATCCCCCGGCTACGGTCTTGAGAACAAATGCTACTAGCTAAAAGAATTACTATAGCAGAAAGAACTACCACTATTAACGGAGCTTCTAGTTCAGATGGTTTTAGCTTCAGATGTCTTGCCATCAGCAGACGGAACCTGTAGTACAGGTTCCGTCCTTACTAGTAGTAGAAAGACCTACTCGTAGTAGAAGGAACAAAATAGTAGTTGTTCTTTCTTCTACTGAAAGGTCGAACGCTACTAGCACAAAGAAATTGTACTGCTAGCTGAAATAACTACTACTACTGATAGAAACGTTTATTTTTTAGCAGAACACGCTATTTCTACTAGCAGAAACAACTACCGCTATTGACAGACAGGGCTTCTGGTTCAGATGGTTCTAGCTTCAAATCTTGCCACCGGCAGATGGAGCCTGTACTACTACTAGTAGCAGAAAGACCTAGCAGTCGTTTTTTTATAGCAAAAAACACTATTTCTACTAGCAGAAAGAACTACTGCTATTAACAGAGCGTCTGAAGCAGACGGAGCCTGTACTACTAGTTGCAGAAAGTCCTAGTCATAGTAAAAGGAACAAAATAGTAGTTGTTTCATCTACTACTAAAAGGACGATGGCTTCTAGTAGAAAGAACTTGTACTATTGGCTGAAAGATGGATAGTTTACTTCTTTTAACACAAAACGCATTTCTACTAGAAGATTAAAAATACATGTTTTTTGTTTGTCGCCGCCATTGTTTACCAAACGTCAATTGTGTATAATATTAATTAACGAGTGTTTTTTGAGAATCAATTGTTATCTTCATTATGGTTTATAATTATTTCTTTGGAGCAAACCGATACAGGGAGTTTTTCTTTTAAGTATACGTATTCCAAATTTAGCCTATTTTTTGTAAATCTTTCGATATTCCTTGTTTTTTTTTTAAGTTCAATTTGAAACTTTAAATGAGTGTTTTCCACTCCCAGGCTAAGCATGAAGTAAAATTTCGAGTTTAGAAAAGCCCCGTGAAAATTTGTCGAGGGTCGCGCAGCGACCCGAGACAAATTTTCGGGCTTTTCTAAACTCGAAATTTTACTTCATGCGCCACGCGTACAAAACACTGATTTGAAGTGAAGTTCAGAAACACACAGATACATCTTTAATCAGACAAACCGGGAATCAGATATTTAGTCTGTTATCAACGATGTTCAATGTTAATAATAATTAATTAGGTTTTGAATATTTCTGTTAAAACAACTGGTAACGATATTTATATATTAAGGGTTGCAAAAAAATATTAAAATCAAATTTATTCTTGAAGGATTTGTATTCGTGATTCGAATAAAACAGGATTCGAATCTTTGATTCGAATCATATTTATCTCTTACGAATCCTTTATTCGAGTATTCGTGATTCGAATCCCTAGATTTACGAGGATTCGTTCTAGCTCTGTTGCGCATGTAGTAAAATTTCGAGTTTAGAAAATCCCAGAAAATTTGTCTCGGGTCGCTGCGCGACCCTCACAAGTTTCAATTTTCAATTTTTACCAACGTTACAATTAAAATTGTTAAATTTATAATTAGATAATCTCTGTGATAATATTATTTAAATTATTTCTTTAGTAGTTTATTTATTAATCACTATTTTACATAATTTCAGTATAATTTAATCTTTAGCGATTTCCTGCAAAAAAAAACAAGGTTTGTTCATTCTCTATTACTTTTATCATGATTCATATTTTAAAATTGTAGTCGCTAAGTTTACTAAAACATAAATAATGCGTTATGTGTTTTTTTCTAAACTTGAACAACAAAATAAAACAACATCTATTCTATTTATTTTATGTCATAAGTTTTACTACAAAATAAATTTCTGATTGATCGTCTAACGAGGGATTCCTCTCCCAGACTAAGCATGAAGTAAAATTTCGAGTTCAGAAAAGCCTGAAAATGTTTGTCTCGGGTCGCTGCGCGACCCTCACAAATTTTCACGGGGCTTTTCTAAACTCGAAATTTTACTTCATGCTTAGTCTGGGAGTGGAAAACACTCGTTTAAAGCTTCAAATTGAACTCTAAAAGCAACAATTGTCGTAAAATTTACAGCTTATGCATATGTTTACCTAAAAAAAAATCACCTTAGTGTTTTCCACTCCCAGATTAATCATGAAATTTTCTGAGCTTTTCTAAACTCGAAATTTTACTTCATGCGCCACGCGTTTATGTATATTCGAACTTCACTTGAAATCTGTGTTTTATACGCGTGGCGCATGAAGTAAAATTTCGATTTTAGAAAAGCCCAGAAAATTTTTCTCGGGTCGCTGCGCGGCCCGATACAAATTTTCACGGGACTTTTCTACTCTCGAAATTATACTTCATGCATAGTCTGGGAGTGGAAAATACTCGTTTAAAGATTCAAATTGAACTCTAAAAACTCTAAAACTAAAAAAAAAATCACGGGGCTTTTCTAAACTCGAAATTTTAATTCATGCTTAGTCTGGGAGTGGAAAATACTCATTTAAAGCTTCAAATCGAACTTAAAAAGAAAACAAAGAATATCTAAAGATTTATAGAAAATGGACTGAAATTGGAATACGTATACTTAAAAGAAAAACTCCCTGTACATACATTATTTTCTCTTTCTATAAAGTAAAAATAATGTACACATACCACTAAATTTTATTTTCTGCGTATATTATAATTAACAAAATAAAATTCCACAAATTTATATCAATGTTTTAGAAAACTATATATAAATTATTTAGTAAAATTATTTAGTTCTGGAATGGTTTTACAGGGGGTGCTTTTTAAGGGGGTGAATTTTGCTTCTTTCGGGAGATGTATTTGGAGGTAATTTTCCAAGAGTGTTTTTACAGGGGAGGTGTGATTTTCTAGAAATATTTTTTACAGAGGGTTTTTTAGTGCGTAGTTTTATTTTTTATTTTTTTAGGGCCCGTGTTTTTTATAAGTGTTTTCTCCGGGGGTGATGCTTGTGAGTAGTTATGATTAAATTTTTGTATAATTATAATTATTTATGAATTATTCAATACAGAATAACTTTTTATGTGATTTTCTGAATACATTTTGCCTGCAAATGTTGAATAATAGAAGCAAAATAAAAGTACTTAATTTACTTTGAAAGTTTACGAATTACCCATTTCTTTTGTAATTCACTCCTGATAATGCAGTAAAAGAAGAACTGATTAGATGGGAATTTGGTTTCATGTGTTTAGTTTTGTATTGTGTTTATGGAAATGTATATTAGTTTTGGATGCCAAGAAAGGTTTTTTTTTTAATGCTGTAAAACGCGAAACTAGTCGAGTAAATAGTAAAGAAAAAATTGTTAAACAAACCAAGTGTAATTTAATTCAAACCTTCATCAATATTTAAAAATGTTTCACCAAGTGATAAGTGAGAAAATTATTCAAGAAAAATTACCCATTTAATCAAATTAAATTAAATTAAATCGTGTGATTGTTCAATGATACCTCCTAGGCCGATCGATCCGCTCGAAAACAGCACAAAATAGCTCTGTAGCATGCAGCCAGAGTACCTCAAACCGTATAACTTGATCAATTGTCTCGAGGCGACCGATTTGATCAATCTGCTCGAGCCGATTGATCAATCGACTAGCTCGACAAGTTCGAAAAGATCGAGCAGCCCGAAACGATCGAGCCGCCCTAAAAGATCGAACTGATCGAAAAGATCGAGCCGATCAAGAAGATCGAGCCGATCAGAATAATCGAGTTGATCAAAAAGATCGGGCCGATCAGAGGGATGTTTTGAAAACAAGCCAGCCAGAATATCTTTGGAACCGTAACAGTTAGAGAAACATTTTTAAAACCGTTTCTAGGATATGGAGTGGGAACCATTTAGACCCACATAATAATCTTCTGCAACCAACCCCTTAGGCTGTAGCCACCCTTGCCCATTTTTTTTTAAGCGGCACGACCCTACTTATGATATATCACTAGAAAGGTCTTTCAAAATGCTAATCAGTGGTACCAACTAAAATTTTAATTTTTGAAATCAAACAACGCAGTTGGGAGGGTTTCACTTTTATTGTTGAACACTGCAACATGTTTCACCACACAGTGGCTTCATCAGGCAGATGAAATAAATGATCATTTATTTCATCTGCCTGATGAAACCACTGTGTGGTGAAACATGTTGCAGTGTTCAACAATAAAAGTAAAACCCTCCCAACTGCGTTGTTTTATTTCAAATAGTATTATGGAGTTTCATCATGTATCCGCCTCATCAAGTAAATATTAAAAATTTTAATTGTTACATAAAGAATGCAAAAAAATAAATTTTAAATCAATTTATTTGATTTTAAAATTGTTGTCAAATTAGGTATTACAGGGAGGGGCAGAAAAAGCTATCCGATTTCAAATCCCTTTTTCTCAGAAGAGGGAACAGGTAGAGTAGTGGGGTAAAAACCGTTAGAAAGCCGGTTTTATGCCATTTGTCATTAGTCAACATGCCTTGGTCTGGTGAACATCGGGCTTTTGTTATTGAGCGGTTTATCGAAAACGGCGGTTCGATAATTGCTACACAACGTGCTTTTCGAATTCATTTCGGACTCGGGCGTCATGATCCTGTTCCACATCACGCTACGATTAAAGTGTGGGTGTCAAATTTTCGACAGACGGGTTCAGCATTGAAATAGAAGTCGCCTGGACGTCCCATGACAGCAACAGGACCTGAGAGCGTGGCCAATGTGAGAGCCGCGATTGAACGTTCCCCGCGTCGTTCGGCACGAAAACATTCGCTCGCTTTGGCGATTTTCAACCGCAGGATTCGGCGAATTTTGCACCGGGACCTCAAAATGCATCCCTACAAAATGGTTGTTGCACAGGAATTAATTGAAAGGGATTTTGAAACCCGTATGCACCTGTGTCGCGATTTCCGAGAACTCCCAATAGACGATGTTGTGCTCTTCACGGACGAAGCCCATTTTCACCTTTGTGGCGCCGTAAACAGGCAGAATTTTCGATATTGGAGTGACGAAAATCCTCGGGAAATCTATCAGAAACCTCTCCATAGCCCAAAAGTGACTGTGTGGTGTGCTCTTTCCCGCCTAGGCGTCTAGGGGCCTTACTTTTTTGAAGAAAATGGGCAAACCGTAACGGTCAACAGCGAGCGCTATTGTTTCATGCTGGAAAATTTTCTTCAACCCAAAATGGAAGAAAATGCCGTGGAAAATGTGTAGTTTCAGCAGGATGGTGCAACCGCCCACACATCGCGACGATCAATAGACATTCTCAGGGAAATGTTTCCCGGACGCCTCATTTCTCTAAGAGGTGGTATTGGCTGGCCGCCGCGCTCACCGGATCTCACTCCATGTGACTTCTTCCTTTGGGGTTACCTCAAATCGAAGGTATTCCTGCATCGACCAAGGACCCTTCTTGCTTTACGAAGGGAAATTACTCAGGCAATTGAAGAAATTCCTGTGAAAATGACGGTGAAAGTCATGGAAAGCTACCGCGAGCGCCTAAATCAGTGTATCCGCTAAGGACGACATTTGAGTGATGTGCTTTTCAAAACTTAAATTTAAAAATGGCATAAAATTTGCGATATGTTAATAAAAAATTTTTTTTGTCAAGTTTAGTGGTTTTAATTTTATAACGTTTTGAAATCGGATAGGTTTTTCTGCCCCACCCTGTATAACAATTTATTTTTACAAATTACAAATGAAAATGCACAGATAAACACAATAATGCCTAATATTTATCTATTGTTTTATTAAAACATGGACAACTCTAAAAAAAATATTAAAAGAATAACAAAATTTGGTTCAATGGAATAAATTTATTAACTGAATAATTTGCACCTGTCCGCAATATAAAAAAAAAACGTTGACAAAAAACACCAATGAAATAAAAATAAATCTTTCATTAACTTAATTCAAAGAATAAAATATGTGACACTGCCATTAGTATTGTTGTGACTATCTTTAAGTAATCTGTGCTCTTTACCTTAAACTTACGACAGGAATTTGAGAATAGACTTTATTATTGTCTCAAAAATAATGGAAATCATTTTGAGCATACTATAATTTCATAACTATTTTTTTTACATTTTATCAGTAACAATAAATTTTTTTGTTGGTACCACTGATTAGCATTTTAAAAGACCCTTGTAATGATACATAAGTGGGGTCATGCCATTTAAAAAAAAAATGGGCAAGGGTGGCTGGCTACAGCCTAAGCGGTTGGTTGCAGAAGATTGTTATGTGGATCAAAATGGTTCCCCCTCCATATCCTAGAAACGGTTTTGGAAAACTTTCTCTAACTGTTACGGTTCCAAAGATATTGTGGCTGGCTTGCTTTCAAATTGACACCCTGTATAATTATTCTATATTATTATTGACATTAACTGAAATATCATCAATCTATCTTAATAATGAACTTCTCTGACTGAAATGGAATCTTATTTTCGACATATAAATTGGCATTAATTGACAGTATTGTATTAATTATGATTTGTTTCGGTTATTGTAATATTTTATTTTGATACGTTACGTTTTTCGTGATTAGTATATTTATATTATTAAACATTATACAATATTAATAAATTTCCGACATTTTGTTGGTAGTTAGAAATTACTATATTTTATTTCAAGTGTTGAAATAATAGGAAATAGTCTATATTTGGCAAACGTGGCGAAAAGTTTGTAATTATGCCTGTGTAAGTAACTTTTCCTTATAATCTTAATAAATAAATGTCTGGAATAATTGACATTTTATTTATTAACGTAGGTTTCACTCCCAGACTAAGCATGAAGTAAAATTTCGAGTTTAGAAAAGCCTGAAAATTTGGATTTGCCGGGGCGCGCGAGCGAAGCGAGTCGCGCCCCGGCAAATCCAAATTTTCAGGCTTTTCTAAACTCGAAATTTTACTTCATGCGCCACGCGTATAAATCACTATCTTTAAATGAAATCTTTAACCAATTGTGAAGAGTGAAATAAATTTAGTATATCAATTATCAATTGTTTAAATTATGGAAAAAGTAAACCATTTTTTAAAACTAAAATAATTTCAATTTACAATTAAGGTCCTCACACTTTTCTTTATGATAGTAAAAGATCTGTCATAAATAAAATATTTTCTATATCTTTCGTAAATATATCATATACAGTGTGTTTCATCTAAAACTCTCCAGAGTATCACTATCTTTAAATGAAATCTTCAACCAATTGTTAAGAGTGAAATAAATTTAGTATATCAATTATCAATTGTTTAAATTATGGGAAAAGTAAACCATTTATTTATACTAAAATAATTTCAATTTACAATTAAGGTCCTGACACTTTTCTTTATGATAGTGAAAGATCTGTCATAAATAAAATATTTTATATATCTTTCGTAAATATATCATATACAGTGTGTTTCATCTAAAACTCTCCAGAGTATCACTATCTTTAAATGAAATCTTCAACCAATTGTTAAGAGTGAAATAAATTTAGTATATCAATTATCAATTGTTTAAATTGTGGGAAAAGTAAAGCATTTTTTTATACTAAAATAATTTCAATTTACAATTAAGGTCCTGACACTTTTCTTTATGATAGTGAAAGATCTGTCATAAATAAAATATTTTCTATATCTTTCGTAAATATATCATATAAAGTGTGTTTCATCTAAAACTCTCCAGAGTATTTAACAAGAAACTAAAAATGTTATTAAAGTTTTGTATGTTGTAATCAATATATATTCATGCGCCACGCGTATAAAACACCGATTTAATGTGAAGTTTAAAATAGGGCTAGGAATTTGAATTTTTGTTAAAATATATAAGACATTTTCTAACGCTAATTTATTGAAATATTGAAATAGCTAAATTAATCAAATATCTGAGAAAGTGAGTGATTTAATAATGTGAATATTCGCGAATATTCAAATTCTTTGCCCTAGTTAAAAATATAGATTATTTTAAACTTTTAATTTAAATTTACCAAATGTTGAAAAACTGTCCACTGCTACGCTACGCCTCTGGGTGAAAGAAATAACAAATTTGTTTGGCATTGAAAATTCCGGCGCATTCACCATTTGAGTTTCTAGGAGTTTGTATGTAACGTAATTAACTGGAAGAAGATTAGAGAAGGATATTTCGTCATAAAAAGAGCATAAAGCTTTAAATTTGTGTTTTTACTACAGACACTCTCTTTCGGTAAATAATTGAGTGAATTCTATTTATCTGAGGCAAGAATTATTTATTTCCATCCGCACTAGCTGTAATTTATAGAACATGACAGATAATCCTAAATTTGATGTATATATTTTTAAGTGCACCTGTAAACGTGTGCACCGGAGCGATGCCTTGCGGCTTTTCGGCATAAGTTCCCGTCGACGACGCCGACGCCGTCGTGATCCCGTCGCTTTCAAACGGTCTCAGAATGTATGCGTCGTATCGATCCGGCCGCGCCGTTCCGACACTCGTCATTACGTTGTTATCGTCCGACGGGATTTTTCCTCACGAAAAAACAACAACCATGTAAACCCCCATAAGATCAAACCGACAAAAAAACAAAAGAACTAGCGTTATGTCCCTAATACTCTTACCACCTGGGTAAGTCCAAGTGTTTAAAATCAACGCAAGTGTTTGAGGTTTTAAAAGTGGTTTTATTTGTTTTATGTCGGATATACATTTGTGTGTTTGTGTGGGATGTGCTCTTTTATGTAATTTCGATTTAATGCGGGGGTCGTTATAAAATATATGTGTGGGTGGTGAGTGTGTGAGTACGACGCTTTGACGTCACCGTCGTGCTCAAGGTCCTGACCTCGGGCACTGGATGCAGTCGGTGGGTATTGCCTGTTGCCAAAAAGGTTGCAAACTCCGAACTTAGATGCACGATTCGTAAAACAAAATAAAAGTGGCTCGCTTGCCGAGCGAAAAGGGGGGAAAAATCGATGGGCGAAAATAAATCGCGCAAATGGCAAAACGATCGTATCGCGAGCGGCAGCACCGGCCGAAATGTCAATATGCATATATATATATATATATAAAGAGGGGGTTGATTTCGCCGCTTCCCACGCGTAGTAACCGTCGCCCACGCACCACCAGCCACTCAATGACGAACCCCGTGACGTTTTACAATTGCTGCATGGGATAGAGAGCCTTTACGTAATACACGTAATTGCGAATGCCCACGCGGTAATCGACCCGATTGCGAGAGCAAAAAAATGGTTCTAGTGGAAATTTTCGTGTTGTTGTAGATCTGAGGTATTGCCGACGAGGACTACGGAGAAGACGCTCGTGGAAACTGCTGCTCGGAGGTGCTGGAAGAGCGCGAGCTATGCCCGGCGACAATGAGCCCCAAACTGGAGTTTAAACGTCCCTTCGTCAGATCACCAAATTTCGACATACTGTGAGTAATTTATAATAAAATAATTTTACTCCTCAATTAATTACAATTCAAACTTACAATTAAATAAAACTATTGCTATGTTTTTTACCACTATTATTAATTTATATATACCGGGATTTGACTTAGCAAACGCAACATAGGAAATCGTATGTTAATTTTAAAGTGTTCAAATATTGGCTTCCCTATTTATTTTAGAGACAAAATGTATTTCACTTTTTTGTAGAGGGACAATTCTAAACTTATTAATAATAAAGAAAAAGTAATGTGATTTTATAGAAATAATGACATACCATGGAATTGATACAACAATTGCGGATATTCCCTGTTTTTTATAAAGTTCAATTTAAAGGTTTAAACAAGTGTTTTCCACTCCCAGACTAAGCATGAAGTAAAATTTCGAGTTTAGAAAAGCCCCGTGAAAATTTGTCGAGGGTCGCGCAGCGACCCGAGACAAATTTTCTGGGCTTTTCTAAACTCGAAATTTTACTTCATGCGCCACGCGTATAAAACACTATAATATTGTCAAATTTATGTATATTCGAACTTCACTCAAAATCTGTGTTTTATACGCGTGGCGCATGAAGTAAAATTTCGAGTTTAGAAAAGCCCAGAAATGTTCACGGGGCTTTTCTAAACTCGACATTTTACTTCATGCTTAGTCTGGGAGTCGAAGCCACTCCTTTAAAGCTTCAAAGTGAACTATTTTAAAAATAAATGAATTTCAGAAAATTTACAGCTAAAATAATTAAGAAAAAGTAATGTGATTTTATAAAAATAATGACACCATGGAATTGATACAACAATTACGGGTATTCCCTGTTTTTTATAGTTCAATTTAAAGCTTTAAACAAGTGTTTTCCACTCCCAGACTAAGCATGAAGTAAAATTTCGAGTTTAGAAAAGCCCCGTGAAAATTTGTCGAGGGTCGCGCAGCGACCCGAGACAAATTTTCTGGGCTTTTCTAAACTCGAAATTTTACTTCATGCGCCACGCGTATAAAACACTATAATTTTGTCAAATTTATGGCTATTCGAACTTCACTTAAAATCTGTGTTTTATACGCGTGGCGCATGAAGTAAAATTTCGAGTTTAGAAAAGCCCAGAAAATTTGTCTCGGGTCGCTGCGCGACCCTCGACAAATTTTCACGGGGCTTTTCTAAACTCGAAATTTTACTTCATGCTTAGTCTGGGAGTGGAAAACACTCGTTTAAAGCTTCAAAGTGAACCATTTTAAAAATAAATGAATGTCAGAAAATTAATAGCTAAAATAATTAAGAAAAAGTAATGTGATTTTATAAAAATAATTACACCATGGAATTGATACAACAATTGCGGATATTCCCTGTTTTTCTTTTAAGTTCAATTTAAAGCTTTAAACAAGTGTTTTCCACTCCCAGACTAAGCATGAAGTAAAATTTCGAGTTTAGAAAAGCCCCGTGAAAATTTGTCGAGGGTCGCGCAGCGACCCGAGACAAATTTTCTGGGCTTTTCTAAACTCGAAGTTTTACTTCATGCGCCACGCGTATAAAACACTATAATTTTGTCAAATTTATGGCTATTCGAACTTCACTTAAAATCTGTGTTTTATACGCGTGGCGCATGAAGTAAAATTTCGAGTTTAGAAAAGCCCAGAAAATTTGTCTCGGGTCGCTGCGCGACCCTCGACAAATTTTCACGGGGCTTTTCTAAACTCGAAATTTTACTTCATGCTTAGTCTGGGAGTGGAAAACACTCGTTTAAAGCTTCAAAGTGAACTATTTTAAAAATAAATGAATGTCAGAAAATTAATAGCTAAAATAATTAAGAAAAAGTAATGTGATTTTATAAAAATAATTACACCATGGAATTGATACAACAATTGCGGATATTCCCTGCTTTTCTTTTAAGTTCAATTTAAAGCTTTAAACAAGTGTTTTCCACTCCCAGACTAAGCATGAAGTAAAATTTCGAGTTTAGAAAAGCCCCGTGAAAATTTGTCGAGGGTCGCGCAGCGACCCGAGACAAATTTTCTGGGCTTTTCTAAACTCGAAATTTTACTTCATGCGCCACGCGTATAAAACACTATAATATTGTCAAATTTATGGCTATTCGAATTTCACTTAAAATCTGTGTTTTATACGCGTGGCGCATGAAGTAAAATTTCGAGTTTAGAAAAGCCCAGAAAATTTGTCTCGGGTCGCTGCGCGATCCTCGACTAATTTTCACGGGGCTTTTCTAAACTAGAAATTTTACTTCATGCTTAGTCTGGGAGTGGAAAACACTCGTTTAAAACTTCAAATTGTACTCTTTTAAAAATCAGCGAATGTCAGAAAATTAACAGCTAACATAATTAAGAAAAAGTAATCTGATTTTATAAAAATAATGACATTTTACTTGTATAGTGTAAATCATTTCGAAAACAATTACTTTAATCAAGTGACTACGATATCTTTCGCCATTTTGACATCCGCAGTTGTTTCAATTCTATGGCATGTCATTATTTTTATAAAATCACATTATTTTTTCTTAATTATTTTAACTTAGAGAAACGTAAAGTGATAAACGTTAACGCGAATGAATTCAGAATTTTTCTTTCTACAGAAAAGGTAAATACATTTTGTTTCTAAAATAAATAGGGGAGCTAAAATTTCAACATTTTAATATTTACATGGGATTTCCTATGTTGCGTCCGCAAAGTCAACACCTGGTATACAAGTGTTACATATAAATATGTTTACCAGATTACCACGTAGTAACGGCCAAAACTATCGTGATGTTATAATTCAAACTAATACACATTAAAATTTGGCTAAGAGGTTAATTGTTGCGGCTTTCATTTCGCAATACAGGAAATTTTTCTTTTAAGCAACCTATTACTCGCCGGAATTCAAAAATTGAAAAAAATGGGAAAACAATTAATGGTGACCTTCTTTTTCATTTAGAGCTTAAATATAGTGAAAAAGAATAAATGAATTTTCCTCCCAAAAAATGGGTAATGCTAGCTAATAGGTTGAAGTATACAAATCCTAATTTGTACTCTGTACATTTCCAGGCCTTTGTTGCTTTCATAAAGATTTCAATTTCAAACCTCTAACAAGTGTTTCTACTCAGTGACGTAGAAAGCTTTTTGCGATGGAAGGGGGGGGGGGGCGAGATTTGCCTAACTATTTAGTTTCACAAATGAAGTTTTCTCAAGTACAAAAAACGGTTTTTTTTACTTAGATGCAAGAGCGCCATCGAAGCCAAAGTTCCAAAAATTCATACATGTAACAACTAGTTCGACTGCCTTTTGACTATACTAGCTTTTTCATACTAATCACTCGGTTACTAGTTAGACTGTCTTGAGTATTACAGTATTTTTATAATAATCACCCGAGCAACTGTTGTTTCAACAATTATGACATTTTGACCTAAAGTTACTATTGACTATAATAGTATTTTCACATTAAATCACTCTACTGGCAGTATTTTGACTGTTTCGACATTGTGATGTTATGTCACTTGGTCGATTATTTTTTTACTATGACAGTATTTTTACATTAATCGCTCTGTAGACTTTATTTCGACAATTACAATAGTTTGACTGCATTAAAGCTGTTAAAGATTGACGTGTTCGACTGTTCTTTTTTTATGACAGTGTTTTTACATTAAATCACTTTGTCTACAGTACTTCGACCAGTACGGCATTTTGACTTTAGGTCACCCGGTTGGCCGCCTTTTTACTGACAGTATTTACCCATTCAATCACTCTGTTGGCAGTATTTTGACAATTATGATGTTTTAACTATTGACATTTTGACTGTAAATAATGAGTGTCTTTCACTCCCAGATTGAGCATGAAGTGAAATTTCGAGTTTAGAAAAGCGTGAAAATTTGATTTGCCAGGGCGCGCGAGCGAAGCGAGTCGCGCCCCGGCAAATCCAAATTTTTAAACTCGAAATTTTACTTCATGCGCCACCCGTATAAAACACCGATTAAATGGAAAAGTTAAGTCATAGATTACATAATTTAAAATTTCTAATATAAATTTATGTAATTTCATGAGCCTGGGGTCTCGGCTCCTTTCCATTTTCAAAACTCATAGGGCGATTGATCCCCCAAATCCCCCCCCCCTCTACGCCACTGTTTCTACTACTGGTTAAGCCTGAAGTATTATTTCCAGTTTAGAGAAGCCTGAAAATTTAACTTTACAATATTTCAGTGTTTTAGACGCATGACGCATGAAGTAAAATTTCGAGTTTACTTCATGCTTAATCTGGGGAGTGGAAGACACTCATTACTTACAGTCAAAATGTCACGATAGTTAAAACATCATAATTTCTTAATCAAGGAGTGGAAACATTCGTTAGAAGTTACAAATTGAACACTTTTATAAAAACTTGTGTGTAATAACGGTGATAGAAAACCAAGTTACGTGTTTTTTGTGTTTAAAATAATAGCTGTTATATGAGATCATCGGAAAGGAATAATTTACCAATTTACCTCGGTAAACTTTTCCATGCATCGCAAAAGATAATACCGAGCACGCTCGTGGTTATTACCCATTAGCCTAATAAATCCCAATTAATCTCAATAATGTTTGGCTCAAATCAACTTAAGCGTCTACTTTTCACAAATTCTTGTTACATTTTACGAAAAGTACTTTTTACAGAGAAATCCTACTATGGATTTTGTTTATAATTATATGAAGGATATTTATGATTGATTGGCAATATCGGGTATTTTAAAAGGATGTCGACCGCTATCTAAACATACAAAACTTAGCTTAATTTTTATGCCTGTCTTAATTAAATATTTCCCACTTTTACCGTAATTTCATAAAAAATATCAAACTTTGGTAAACTAGAGTAATCGCGTCTTATCCTCATAAAAAAGGATTCGAATCAGGATTCCGAATCATCATAATATGATTCAAATCACGAATACTGAAATGAAATTCGTAAGATAATATGTTTTGAGAAAATGGGCATACTTTAAGGAAAGTATAATTTTTATGCATGTCTTGATAAAATATTTCCCACTTTTACCGTAATTTCATAAAAAACTATCAAACTATAGTAAACTAGCGTAATCGCGTCTTATCTTCAAAAAAGGATTCGAATCAGAAATCCGAATTACTTAATATGATTCAAATCACGAATACTCCAATAAAATTCGTAAGATGAAATGTTTTAAAAAAATGGCCACACTTTGAGGAAAGTATAATTTTTATGCCTGGCTTCATAAAATATTTCCCACTTTTACCGTCATTTCATAAAAAAAATATCAAACTTTAGTAAACTAGCGTAATCGTGTCTTATCCTCAATGAAAGGATTCGAATCAGGAGTACGAATCCCCTAATATGAAAAATATGATTCGAATCAATTAATCAATGATTCAAATCCTGTTTTTCGAATCACGAACACAAATCCTTCAAAAATAAATTTTATATATATATATATATATATATATATATATATATATATAAATCTTTATTGGCAGATTGTACAATAAATAATTAACATAAAAATAATTCTGATGGCTAAAATAACAAATAAATTCTTCTGCCAATTGGCTATCGACCATTGGTCTTTCCGCCTGAATTTAAATTGTTTGTCCTTGTGTAAAAAACCTCTTGTTTGTTAGTGTCGTCTAATGTCTGTCAGATGATTACTGTTCACAAATCGTCATGATCACTAATGTCATGGAATGATGCAATGAAGTCATGAATGGTGATGGTGAAACGTTTACGCTTGGGAGTGATGTTTTGGTTTCGAGGGATACATAAAGGGTGAAGGAGATTGTAGAGGATAGGATTTGAGGCGAATTTTTCAGCTAAGTGTGATAGTCGGGTTTCGATGGGAATAAATTTTATTTTTGCAACCTTTAACATTTTTTTAATTTGCTTCTGGTTTTTATTAACAAAAATGTTCAAAACCGAATTTATGAATTATTAACACTGAACATCGTCGATAACAGACTATCTGATGCCGTGTTATTATAATTAAAGATGATGTATGTATTTTTGAACTAAATAGGGGTTTTACGCCTGGTACATGAAGTAAAGTTTCAAGTTTAGAAAAGCCTGAAAATTTGGTTTGGTCGCCTCCGCTTCGCCATTATGTTTTGACCAGCATACATAAGTGCATTCTAAAATCTTATTAGTAAAAAGGAGAATGGTTTTAATTTGATTTTGGCCATTTAATTTAAATAATAGAAATAAAAACTTAAATTGCAGTTATTACAAGGGAATTCCGTATGATACGTCTTGTACCGGGAGTTACAGCAAAACAATAAAACAGAAAGTAGCTTAATGTATGGCGAGAGTTCAGTTAGAAGCACAGCTAACCTAATTTAATGAATTATATGTTATTAAACAGGTTAAATGATGTAAAATGTGGAGTGAGCATAGAGTTTTTTTTCCATAATTATTATTGTTTTATAACGAGAAATAAACTGAATACCTACTATACAGAATTTATGCGTTTTTATGCGATTTCACAATTTTTAAAATTCATTTTGTTTCTGAAATTGACGACAATTGTCAAACTTTGCTATTAATCTTAACGTATTTGATTTTTTTTTGTTTTAAAACAGTATTATGATAATATATAGGGAAGTTTTTTCTTCTGTATACATACAAGTACAGCGAATTATTCTTTAAAATCTTTAGATATTCGTTGTTTTTGAAATGGGTTCAAGTTGAAGTTACAAACGAGTGTTGTCCACTACCAGATTAAGCATGAAGTAAATTTCCGAGTTTAGGAAAGCCTGAAAATTAATTTGGTCGCTCGGCGAAGCAGGGCGAGCAAATCATTTTTTTTGACCATTTCTAAACTCAATATTTTACTTCATGCGCCAGGCGTATAAACCACTGAAATGTTGTAAAGATCAAGATATAAATCTTAAGCATGCTGCTTTAGTAGTATATTTTGAACTTCATTTGAAATCAGTGTTTTATACGCGTGGCGCTTAAAGTAAAATTTCGAGTTTAGATAAGCCTGAAAATTTGATTTGGTCGCGTAGCGCGAAGCGTCTAACTTACGAAAAAAAAATCATAATACTTATTAAAAATAGCTCATGATTGAGTTATACGTACCATAAAAAAATCGGAAGGATTACGCAGCTCAAATAAGAATTACTTAGTATTTTGATATTTTTGATGTACGAGGTTTCGGCAGTAGTTGATCAATATGTTTTGATAAAGCTCTCATAATTTTGTTACCAGTCTATGGATTTAAGTTATTCCAACGGCATGACAAAATTCAATTATGCCGCAACAATTTCTGAAGTTCATCATCATTAGAGTTTATTTCAACTTTTAAGGATGGTCACAGTAAATACAAACTTCGTGTATAAATCACTGAAAAATTGTGTATTGTTCAAAATATAGTATAGTGAGCAGTATTTTATAGTAAAAACAAATATATGACTAGTAAAAACTTGATAAGTGTATCTCGATGAATACATTTATATTATTTGTCATATATTAACGTGTTTATAAATTCTCTATTGTTATCAATATTCTTCTTTTAGTTACGTGAAGTATTTTATTAATTATTGTAGTAATTTCTTTCTTAATTGATTACTTTTATTATACTAAATGTACATTTCGAACACTATGTGTTCATTTTCAATAGTAATAAATATTTCAAACATTAAAAGTGCGATTCTTTTCGCAATCTACAACAAGTTAGTCTTACAAAGACTATATCAAACACTCATTGAAACAACTACTTCCCGAGCTAATACCCCGACGGACATTGAATTATACAACAAGTGTTTGCTGTTACATACAGTAACCTACTGCAAATGCAACAATTTGAGTCAAATTAGCTCGGGAAGTAGTTGTTTCAATGAGTGTTTGATATAGTCTTTGTAAGACTAACTTGTTGTAGATTGCGAAAAGAATCGCACTTTTAATGTTTGAAGTATTCTGCAACCAAGAATTGGCAATTTCATTTATACGTAATAAATATTGTTAGTTTAAGTTGATGTTGGTAAACTGAGCATTTACAATAACAGATTATGTATAACATTTTATTATAATTAGTACTGGGAGATCAAATTTATAATTGGGGTAGGCTCTGATTTTTTTTATAGTGAGCAGTGTTTAAAGTCTGTGACATAATTAACTTCAATTATTTGATTTGTCAAATTATCGTCAAGATTCATGAAGTGCTACCCAGTGCTACCACCCTAAATTCAAATTTCATGGCTTGCTTGATAATTCATCTGATCGCCTGATATTTTAAATTGTGCAATATTTTTGTTTCTATAAAATGTTCTTATTACACTTTTAATTGTATTTATTATTATATATATCGACATATGTAAGTATTTTTTACACCAATAAATGAATATGAATTATATAACTCAATATCCGGCGGTACATCTGCACGGGAAGTAGTTGTTTCAATGGATATTTATTGTCTTAGTAGTTTTATTGCTAAGACTTATTGTTTGCTGTTTATACGAACAATATCGTAATTCTATGTACAGGGAGGTCTTCATTTAAGTATACGTATCCTAATTACATGCTGTAAATCTTCAGATATTCGTTGTTTGTTAAAAGAATTCAATCTGAAGTTATAAACAAGTGTTGTCCATGCCAAGACTAAGCATAATGTAAATTTTCAGGATTTTCTAAACTCGAAATTTTACTTTATGCGCCACGCGTATAAAACACTGATTTCAAATGAAGTTCAAAATATACTGCTTAAGAATACTGCTTAAGCTGTATATCTCAAACCTTACGATATTTCAGTGTTTTTACCACGTGGCGCATGAAGTAAAATTTCGAGTTTAGAAAAGCCTGAAAATTTGGTTTGGTCGCGTAGCGCGTAGCCAAATTTTCGGCTTTTCTAAACTTCATGCTCAGTGTGGGAGTGGAAAACATTTGTTTAAAGCTTCAAATTGAACTAATTTTAAAAACAACGAAAATCAGAAAATTTACAGCGTATACGTATGTGCCTAAAAGCAAAATTCCCTGTATTATAATATATTAGTGTTTCTAAAACGGATTATAATTTTACATTATTGATCATTAATCATAGAAACATTTCAGATGGTTGCCCCGTGCGGCGATGAGGTCGGTGGAAGGCGACCCCTCCGACTGCGTCCTGGTGGTCGGCGTGTCGCGGCCGAAGATGGCCGTGGCCATCCTCACCGTGATGATAATCTCGCTATGTCTAACCTTTCACATGATCTACGACAGTGCGCTTAACAGTTTCCAGAAGGCCAGCGGGGAACACACGAGACCTCCACTGCTGCTCCTCTCCAGAAGGCTATATCCAGCAGCTTCAAGAAGACTTCCACAAGCAATTATCATAGGTATAATATAACACAACAATACACACATATAATAGCCCTATATGTACCGTGTAGAACATGATTTAGAGGAGGCTTGGAATTTTAAATTAGGTTGGCCCTACTGACTGTTAACACAGTTTACCATAACCTCAAATTTATTCCATGATTCAATTAGGATTCTGGGCAACCGCACATAAAAAAACGCCGCCTACTCTAAATCATAATTTAAACGATCGCATGGTATGACCCGATTAAACCTTTATTATTTAAAAGTTATATTATGAAGTTCGTCCGAGAATGCAAGCAATATCTAGTTGTTTTCATTGCCATTCCGACATCTCCAAACTCCCTAAACACAAGGTTAAAGCAAGTGTTAAATATATGACGTTTTGTTGGTGATATCCCACAGCGTGCCGCTTCACCACTCGTAATAAATCCAGGCGAAAACTCTGAGTCCGAGGAAGAGTGAATTTTTTAGAATATTGCAATGCACGTTCAAATTCATATTGATAAATGGGTTTTATGTTCACTACAGCTTTACCATAATTCACCACTTTCTAACCATTCACAACTCAACATTAGGCATCTAGCACTTAACCTAATGTACTCTTGGCAACAATGCGGGGACTTTAAACCCATTAACATATGGCCTGGATTCTTGGATATGAGTCGCCCAGATGCAAAACCAGCCGTACGTGTTTTGACAAACGTGTGGTAAAATGAAAAACACTGATTTTGCAGCCTCTTTCAAATAAATTAAAATAGTGTTGAATGAGCGTTGTATCGAATGGGGACAAGACAAATTATATGAAACTAAGTAAAATGTTGGCAGGTTTAGCAAATAAAAAAATATATCAGCTCTTGCAATCGAGAAATGTAGCAGGTGTTACATTCAACAGGATTTTTCAAACTCAATTTAAAAAAGTTTAGGATGGGCTTTGAATGTCAATTTATTTTTAAGAATGTAGCCTGAGAAGAGTAGAATCCAGGGATACCAAAACCTCAAAATTAAAAAAGGTTGTTATGTATGTAAGGTTGCCAGTAAAAGCAGTGTTAGTACATTTGGTTGTCTACAGGGGCGGATTTCCCATTAGACCTACTAGGCTCGGGCCTAAGACGCCACGAATAGGGGACGCCAAATTGCACTTCCTAGTAAGACAAAAAAAAAACAGCCCTCTCGCTACTATGCTTGACTACTTAGTCTTTCTTTTTAAACATCAATATTGGTAACATTGTTTCAAGAGATGATAAAAGATCAAAATATACTTTTCCAGAAAAAATAACTATCTATATTTATTTACTCTTACATAATAGTAATAATTGTTGAAGTTATTTTTTTTAAATAATTAATAACAGTCTATTTAGAACTCCACATTACGTTTTTTACACGCTTGGCGTATCAAGTAAAATTTCGAGTTTAGAAAAACCTCAAAATTTGGTTTGGTTGCTTCGCTTCGCGACCAAAACAAATTGTCAGGCTTTTCTAAACCCGAAATTTTACTTCAGCTTAATCAAAGATTGGAAGACACTCGTTAAAGGCAAGTCATTAAATTAAATGCTATACATTTTCCAAGTCATTTAAAATTATGAAGGTTTTTATCATTTTATATTAGGTTTATCAATTTCGTCAAATGTTGTTGACATTAAAAATTTTGACGATTTGTGTGTCTGTAAGTTTCATGTATATTTGTCAATTTTTATTAATTTGTTTGTTTTTGTTTTTGGGCTTTACGTCATCTATTTCCGCTGCTATGGCCTATCATGACGCCGGAGATTAGGTCTACAGCTATCCGGGAATTTTGCCGAACCCGGTGGGAGTTCCAACCCACCGGTAGGGATCTTTAACGTGCACGCAACATCTAGGCGTAATAAGTTTGATTAGCATGTTTGTTTTCTTTTGAGTCAAGTTTTTCTATTTTATCTTTCTTACTTTCCCTCATATGTAATACAAAGGGAAAGTATTATTTTCGTAAATATTTTCAAATCACAAATTATTGTAGATATATCTATTTTGAGGTCCAGGTCAGAATGTTTGTTATACTTTTAGTCAAGTTTTACTATTTTATCTTTCTTACTTTCCCTCATATGTTATACAAAGGGAAAGTATTGTTTTCGTAAACATTTTTAAATCCAAAATGTTTATGAATATATCCATTTTGAGGTCCAGGTCCACTGAGTTGATAAAGACCATTTTTGAAAAATGTCTGTCTGTCCGTTGTCTGTCTCAACCAATTGAGACATTAAAATGATACAAAAAACTTAAGCTTTTTATTACAATTCTTGGAACTGAAAAGCTTTAGGTTAAAATCTGGAATCCAGAAGTGGGACTTAAGTCTTAGCTTTATGTCAGATTTTTCTTAATATTTTGGTAAATATTGATAATATGAACAATATTTGTAGAGAAAGTTGTACATTTGGCAATTCAAATAAAAGTGCGAAGAAAGGTTATTAGTGCTTTATTGATCAATTTAAGTTGTGGAGATTTAGAAAGTGGATATTGTTTAGTATGTTGCCTTTTTGTCGTAGCCCTCTTTGTTTTAAACTGTTCTTGAAAGAAATAATTAAATAATTGAAACATTTCTTGATTGTTTTTTTTTACCAGAACGACCTGTTTTTTTTACAATGATGGACACATTACTATTTCAAAATTTGTATTTCAAAATTGTAGTTAACTAAAAAAAAAACGAGTAATGCATACTATTTGTGTTTATTATAAATTTTAATTAAAAAATAACATGGACTCATTTTTTTTAAACGTGTTATATTTTGACATTTACAGAGCTAGTACAAAAATATGTATTTATATGATAAATTAACAATATTTGCATCATCTCTGTAATGGTCCCTTGTGTCCATCCCTCGGTCCTCGCCTCGTGATGCATGGGTCGAACCCGATCCCGGGCTATCGGTATTGAAGGATATCTGTTTGTTGGTCTTCCATTAGTTTCCTTATTATATTTCATTATTTATCAGTTTGTTTTTCATTTTGAGTTTGAACGGAACTAATTTCAGTGTTTTTATATGTGTTGATAATTTCTTGTATTTGTGTATTATGTCTGTTGGCAGGTGTTGCGTGTATTTTTTTGTTTTGAATTTGTCAGTTCGGAGGTCTGATTTTCGTCTAGTTTTGTAATTGTGTACTTGTTTGTTTGTTTTGAATTTAATTCTTGTTTTAATTAGGTTATGGTGTATTTTATATAATAGCAATAGGTTGTTATATACAATTATTTTTTCTATATCTATTTCTCCTGTGCATTCGTATAGGTATTTAGTAGTTGTCTTTTTGTCGAGTATGTATATTATTTTTAAGATTTTGTTTTGTTGTCTTTGGATTTTTGCTTTATTTTCCTTTGTTGTATTTCCCCATATGGCTGATAGGTAATTAATGTTTGAAGTGAATAATGCATTGTAAACTGCTTTTTTTCTCAATGAAACACTTTTACACAATGAAACACTTTTAACTTTGTTTGTATAACACGTTTTATTTAATGTGACTGCAGTTTGCTTTTTTTCTATTTTCTGAAATGTATTTTCTGATTTTCTACAGGGCCGCTATAGTGGTCGAATTCTTTATGATTATTTTGTTTATGTGGTCGTCCCATCCTAGGTTGTTTGTTATTTTTAGTCCTAGATATTCTGTGTTGTCAATTTCTTTTATATTTTTTCCATTTATTTTAATTGTCAGGTTTGTGTGTTGTTTTTTGTCTGGAATTTCATGAATGTGTTTTTTTCTTCATTAATCGCCAATAAATTGTTGTAAAACTATTGTTCAAGCTTTGATATATCTGTTTTAATTTTTTTCTCGACTTTGTCTTGATCGTCCCCTGTGTATATCATACATGTATCGTCGGCATATATGAAAGGTGTTCCAAGTAAGTTTTGTTCCATCATATCATTAACATATATAATATACAGGATTGGTTGTAGGTTTTCTCCCTGTGGTATTCCGTATTTTGCATATTTGGGCGTACTTTGGGTGTCGTTTATTCTCGTAATTTGTGGTCTTTCGTTAATGTAGGATTGTATTAGTTTTAGTTCGGTGTTTTTTATTCCCATTGCGCTTAATTTTTCTATTAGTTTTGGTTTCGATATTGTATCAAATGCTTTCTTCATATCGATAAAGACTGCTACTACTATTTTCTTCTTATCTAAGTCCTTTTTAATTGTGTCTATTAATTCGTAAGTAGCAGACAAGGTTCCTGAATATTTTATTTATTTTATGTCATAAAATTTACAACAAAGGAAACTGCAATATAAGTTTCTAATTGATTGTCTAACGAGGGTTTCCACTCCCAGATTAAGCATGAAGTAAAATTTCGAGTTTAGAAAAGCCTGAAAATTTGGATTTGCCGGGGCGCGCGAGCGAAGCGAGTCGCGCCCCGGCAAATCCAAATTTTCAGGCTTTTCTAAACTCGAAATTTTACTTCATGCGCCACGCGTATAAACCACTAATTTCAAGTGAAATCTTTAAACAATTGGTTAGAGTGAAATAAATTTTGTATGTCAATTACCAATTATATTATTTAATATGCTGGATATGCAACTTTGAAACAATTGTAAATCATTTATCTATTTAATTTTGTGAAGGTTAAGGTATTTTTTATGATATGCAATATAATTGGAATATTTTCACGGATGACAAAAATTAATAATGAATTAATAATTATTTTATTATATCTTTATATTATTTAACAATTGACGAGTGCAGGATTCATGTATTTATTTATTATGTATTTTTTAAGATAATATTTTATCTTTCGTGTTTTTGTCATTTGACCTCACTTTTGACTTTTTGACAAGTGTTTGCATAATATTTAACATCCATCAAAGACGTAAATTATTTTGATGTGTAAAAGTCGATTTTGATGATGTCACATTTATCGCTCAAGATTTGGAGAGTCCAGAATTAGTACATCGAAAAATCGTAATATGTATGCCTAAAAGAAAAAAAATCCTTTCATCATAAAAATGTAGTTATAAATAATAATGTAGATGAGTTTTTCTATTTTAAAATAATTAGAATTTTATTCCAAAAACTTGGGAATAAAATTCTAATTATTTTAAAATAGA
The DNA here is from genome assembly GCA_932526585.2 of Philonthus cognatus. Classification (NCBI taxonomy): domain Eukaryota; kingdom Metazoa; phylum Arthropoda; class Insecta; order Coleoptera; family Staphylinidae; genus Philonthus; species Philonthus cognatus. Next base: position 45,076,407 of record OW052247.1, on the reverse strand, counting down.
AAAACTCATCTACATTATTATTTATAACTACATTTTTATGATGAGAGGATTTTTTTATTTTAGGCATACACATTACGATTTTTCGATGTACAAATTTCAGAAATTCTGTTTTTCTAAAAATTTTCAATCTGAACTAACAAGTGTTTACAATCCCAGATTAAGCATGAAGTAAAATTTTGAGTTTAGAAAAGCCTGAAAATTTGGTTTGGTCGCGTAGCGCGAAGCGCGGAGCGGCCAAACCAAATTTTCAGGCTTTTCTAAACTCGAAATTTTACTTCATGCGCCACGCGTATAAAACACTGATTTAAAGTGAAGTTACAAATATACTACTAAGTTTGAATTCAAGTTAATAAACATTACAAATATTTATTTCGTGTATCCAAATCTTTGAAAATTAAAGCGCCTGGATGAATTTGCTTTTAAATGTTTTCTTTTAATTATTTTAATATATTCCAGAGAAAATTGCTTGCATTTTGAAAGCGGAAGATTTTTAGTTAAAACAAAGAGACAAATACTAACGTTTGATCTCTTTGTTCTAACTAAAAATCTTCCGTTTTCAAAATATATGTTTTAATTTTTTTTTGTTTCTTATATTTTTTTTGTACGTTTGGAAGGGCCCAAGTCACATCTTGCCACAAATCCGCCCCGGGTTGTATACATTCAACTAGTAGCAATAAAAGTGGAGTGCATAAAGTAATTGCGTTATCCATATCTATTGCTAACTTAATAATGTAATGTAATAATTTACACTCAATCGATCTAGGTCATGCAGGTCTGAATGCATACATACGTAACTCAATTAAATTATTATCTACAACTAAATCTAGTTTCTAAATATATTTACAACAAATAAATCATCTAATTATTTATTGTCACATGGGACCTTATCATAAGATTATCAGATACTCTACTACTAAATCAACAGACCATCATCTTGAGCGAGATCTCTGCACTAGTGCCTAGGTGTGTTAAATCAACCTGTTGCCATGGTAACTGATACTAAAACGTCCTCCCGGCGTAAATGTCGTAGTGACCATAACTCATGGGTAGGTGCTTAATTAAAGAAAGTGTAATAAAGGAGTGTGTGTGTGTGTGCTTTCGCAGATACAAGTATTTTAGTGGGGCAGGAGAGGTGCTGTACAACACTTAATCAAAAATAATGGCTCATAAGGCTTTCAAACGTAAAAAATATAACGTGAAATATAGTGGGGGTTTTTAAAATAAGTCCATTCCCGGTGGCTTTGCAAAAGTATTTTTAGTTCATGAAATATCCTCTTTAAACACATATTTGGCGTGTCCATCAGAGTACTTTTCCAGGCATACATTTTACGATTTCATGAAACTCATACATTTTTGCTTTTATTTAATTAAGAATATTGATTATACGTAAATTATGTTCGTAACAGATAAACTCATGTTGCTGACATAATAAATACGTCATTCAAGCACAAATAGGAACTATTCATGAGCTATTGCGAAAGAGGCAAAAGTATGCTTGAGTTCGTATCTAATAATTTTATTTGCTGTACAATCCATCATAGTGGAAATCTAGAGAGATGTCCTATGACTCATTGATGTGGAATGTGTGGTTCAAATTTTTTAGAGAGTATACGCCTGGTCTCTTCCTCGCCGCGCGACTCGAGCGCCGCTCTCGCGGCAGCGCCGCTAAGTTGTTGACTGGAGCCGTTTAAATGTCGTGATTAAACCTGTTACGGCAGATCGTGGTTTTTCATCGTTACATACCGTTTGTGCAGTGCGGATTTCGAGCTGTCGATTTATCTATATTTCGCGAGAAAAGCTTAAATAAAGGGCAAAAATTGCTACATAGCTTCCACGTAAACAGAAATACTACATGCAAGGTTATGCAATAATTATTGATGAACACATTCAATTAAAGTTGTACCTTCAGAATTACGGGCCGAGTTCACACTTTCCTTCTCGTTGCGAAGGGCAAGCTTCACAGGATTCCATTGCCGGTTTCAATGGGAAGATTGTCGGGTTCAAATTTTCCTCCGTGGGATTGTTTGATTTCACACCGCCAACAAAGTGTTCAGCGCAAATTCTTGTGTGCTTCGTTGGCACCCAGGGTCCATTTTCATCTCTGAAATAAGGACACTTCAATTAAAAGATGACTTTTTATTCGCATTGTTGCATTCAAATTATTTTTCTCCAAGCATTATCACTGTTACTTTTATAGGTTAGGAATGCTGCTAACAACATGAGGTTTGTTTTCATTTTAATATTTGCAGATTGATTGAATAGTTCTATTCAGGTGAAATAGGAATGTTAACATTATTACTTACCCTTCTCGTCGTACACGCGTAATCCACAACTTCTTCCGCTGTACTTCATAATCACGATTCGAGAACGTATAAAATGTCAAACCGACATTTTTCAACTGCGCGTTGGGACAGCCAGGCACGCAACACACTTTTCCCTCCGATTTCCTGCTCATTTCGTCGCTTATTAATAACAAAAACACGAGTTTCACAGCTGTGCGGCATGCGAACCGCTTGCGCCTGTCAACGTGACTCCCAGTCAACAACTTACAGCTTTGGTCGCATGAGGGCGTGTCGGGCGTGAGAGACCAGGCGTATGTCGACAGTTGTATCTGCAATGATTTTTCCTAGTTGTGTCAAATTTTGATGTTACATGACAATGTCATACTGTTTAGGTCACGAGTATATTAGTGTTCTTTCTTTTAGAAAAGCTTTAAATCATAATTTCTTGTGAATTTTTTCTTTTGAGTACACATATCCCAATTATGTGTTGTAGATATTTAAACATTCGTTGTTTTCTTTAAAGAGGTAAATTTGGAGTTTAAACGAGTGTTTTCCACTCTCAGGTTAAGCATGAAGTAAAATTTCGAGTTTAGAAAAGCCTGAAAATTTGGTTTGGTTGCGTAGCGCGAAGCGCGGAGCGACCAAACCTAATTTTCAGGCTTTTATAAACTCGAAATTTTACTTCATGCGCCACGCGTAGAAGTCACTGATTTCAAGCGAAGTTTACTCGTTCACGATATTTCAGTGCTTTCAGTGTTTAATACGCGTGGCGCATGAAGTAAAATTTCGAGTTTAGAAAAGCCTGAAAATTTGGTTTGGCCGCTCCGCGCTTCGCGCTACGCGCCCAAACCAAATTTTCAGGCTTTTCTAAACTCGAAATTTTACTTCATGCTTAATCTGGGATTGTAAACACTTGTTAGTTCAAATTGAAAACTTTTAGAAAAACACAGAATTTCTGAAAATGTACATCGAAAAATCGTAAAGTGTATGCCTAAAAGAAAAAAATCCTTTCATCATAAAAGTGTAGCTATGAATAATAACGTAGATGATTTTTTTTATTTAAAAAAATTAAATTTTATTCCAAAAACTTGGTTTCTGGGCTTTACAAATCTCGAGCAATATATGTGACATCATTAAAATCGACTTTTACATATCAAAATAATTTACGTCTTTAATGGATGTTAAATATTATGCAAACACTTGTCAAAAAGTGTCAAAAGTGACGTCAAATGACAAAAAACTAGAGATAAAATATTATCTTAAAAAAAGACATAATAAATAAATACTTCAATCCTACACACGTATATGGTTGAATAATGTAAAGATATAATAAAATAATTATTAATTAATTATTAATTTTTGTCATCCGTAAAAATATTCCAATTATATGATTTATCGTAAAAAGTACCTTAACCTTTACAAAAAAAAAAATGCAAATCCAAAAATATTTAATAAACGTTAAAAATTGTCACTAAAAATGAATAAAAATTGTTAAATTAAGGAAATATTAAAGATTGGGTTAGGATTGGGTTAGGCTTTCCATCATAATTGATAATTGAGATACAAGAAAAGCCCCGTATCTAAATTTGTGTAATTTATAATTTAGTAAGTAAGTAAGTAAGTAAATTTATTCTTGCTGTCACCAAAGGTTTACAAACGTCAATAAAAATAAGGTATAAAAGTTAAGTTAATACAAACGTGAAAATATAAAATACCAGATACAAAATAAATACTTTACATAATACTACATGTTAAAACCATTTAAAAAAAAATCAATAAAAAGCACCAATTATTTGGTTACAAGATCTGTACATTTTTGAGTAATACATTCATTAATGCTGAAGAAAGCCTTGGATATTAAATATGCCTTTACACTTTTCCTGAACTTTATATGGGGGAGAGACTTTACAGCCTGTGGTAGATAGTTATATAATTTAGGCCCATAAAAATTATCACCACTCCTAGACTTAGATAGCCGTAATTGTTCTTGATAAATGTGCTCACAACCTCTCGTGCTGTGTTTATGTACTTGATCAGTTTTTTTGTAATGATCTACGTTTTTATGAACATGTAGCAAGCATTCGAATATGTACAAACTGGGTAACGTAAGTATCCCATGACTCCTGAAGACATCCTCGCAGTTGTCTCTGTAACCTATGCCCGCTATTACTCGAACTGCTCGACGTTGTAGGCCGAATATCCTAGGGGCTATACTAGAGTGTCCCCAAACAAGTATGCAATATTGAATTTTCGACTGGAAGAGAGCATGATAGGCGGTGAGTAGTGCGGGTTTATCAAGATTGCTACTCAAATTCCTAAGCAGGAAAGTAGTCCTACTAAGTGCCAGACTAAGTACCTTTTCATGCTCCCTCCAGCTCAATTTAGAGTCGATGTTGATGCCTAAAAATCTGCAATGTCCATGTTCGTTATTGCCTGATTTAAGCGTAAATAAAAGGCGAACCGTCTTTGCAGTGTTTAGCGAGAGTTTATTGGAATTAAACCACGCTAATGCCTGATTGTTTATGAGCTCTCTCTCTCTCTCTTGCAGTGTGATTTGCAAATCTGTACCTCTATTTATAGATGTCGTATCGTCTGCGTACATTAAAGTGTGTCCTTCTTCTATGTAGGCCGGTAGGTCGTTTACATATATTAGGAACAGGAGTGGTCCTAATATCGACCCCTGCGGCAAGACGCATTTCCCTGTTGCAAAATTTGATGTCTGCTCCTTAACTTTGACTTGTTGTGTTCTATTCTGGAGGTAGGAAGTCATTAAACGACAGCTCTCGGGACTGAAATTATAGAAATACAGCTTTCGGAGTAGGACGTCGTGAGGAACGCAGTCAAAAGCCTTACTGAGGTCAAAAAATAATGCTGCTGTATATTGGCCAGCTTCTAAGCCATAGATCAATTCCTCAACAAGAGCTCGAACCGCATCGGTAGTTGAACGTTCCCTCCGAAAGCCATATTGATTTTCGCTTAATACATCGTTTTCCTCCAGAAAATTCAGTATTTGTTTTAGGAGCAATTTTTCAAAAATTGTTGATAATATAGGCAATAACGAAATTGGACGATAATTACCAACATCAGCATGCGAACCCTTTTTATACAGAGGGATGACAGTAGCTAGTTTTAAACTTGTTGGGAAAACATTATTTCGAATGCAGTTATTTATCAGTTTTGTTAGCGGACATAGGATTACATCTTTTATGTATTTAATGGATCCACATGTTATACCATATATGTCTCTTGAGTTCGAGTTTTTTAGGGACACAATCGACTCTCTAACTTCGACTTCACTTACCTCTCTGAAGGAGAAGAAATTGTTACCGATTGTATGTGGACTTATAAGCATCAGTGGGTCTAAATTTGACTGAGGATGATTAATTAGAGTAGATTCAGCTATCGTAGTGGAGTATGTGTTAAAATCATTAGGATCTATATTACAGTTTGGTTTATCACAGTTAGAGTTTCTTTTTATTAATGACCACATTGCCTTTGGCTTGTTATTGGAGCTCTTAATGTAATTTAGATTTGCCTCTTTTTTTGCATGCTGAAGTGCAATTTTATATTCGATTTTGTATTTTGAATAAATTGCCTTTAAATCAAATGATCGAGAACTAGCCACTTTCATAAAGAAGAGAGTTTCACGCATTTGTTTTAGATCATTGTTGTACCAGACGATATTGTTGTTCAAGGTTTTTAGTTTCTTTAAAGGAAAGCAATTAAAAAAATGTGTTTCCAATAAGTAAATAAAGTCTGCGAAAGCTGAATCTGGGCATTTATCGAGGTAATAGAAGTCGGTATTTTGCAATATATGGTATAACTTAAATTTACCCCTTTCCGTGATGGGTCTTACCATTCTAACAGTATTTGTTCCCATCGAGGCTGTTTTGAGCATTTTGATGTTAATTCCAACGTGATCTGATAAGCAGTAGTCTAATGGAAAGGTGGATATTTCTGCTGCTGGAAAGTTCGAAAAAACGTTATCTAGACAATCGTTGTTTCTCGTATAAAAGGAAACCAGGCCTCGGAGACCGAATGATAATAGAAGACCGGTCACATCGTGAGCTCGTTGATCACCGGAGAGAAAATGGACATTAAAATCTCCCCCCAATATAACTTTTTTATTGAAGTTGATGCAGTGCAGCAGGCTTCCTAAAACATCCATAAATGTATTAAAGTCGCCGTTTGGTGACCTGTAAATATTAATAATGATAATATTCTGCAGAGGAACGTGAGTTGCAGCAATTTCACAGTGCATTTCCACTGACAGTGAATTCATATTGTTAATTTCAGTAAATTGCGTACTATTTTTTATTAGCTGCATCACACCTCCATGGATGTGGTTTGATCTGGAGAAGTTAGATGCGCATTTATAATTTGGAATATCAAGTGCTGGAATTTCACAATCTTGTACCAATGTTCACTGATACATATTATATTAAATAAGCATGAATATTCTAGTAAAAATACTTTTAGTTCATTAATTTTTTTACGAATACATTGGATATTTATAAAATATAGATTAAAAAAATCACTTTCCTGAGTCAAGTTTGTTCTAAGTGAGCTGCGCTTGCGCCGATTTGTTTATAAAATTTTCTTTCTGATTAGATGTTTTCGGGAAGTTGAATCTTCTTATTTTCAGACGTTCTGGCCAAGTATCGCCTGACATTAGTAGATCCAAGTGCTTAAAATCAGATCCTAATTTAAATGATTTATATTTTCCTTTTGTATCCAATTCGCTTATTTCCTTGACCTCGATAAACGGAAGCGTTTCTTTAAGGTAGTCAGTAATAGATTGCTTTGTGACCGTTTGCAAGCAATTTCCTATGTATATCCATGCATATTTTGTGGGGCCATCTGTACACCGCTCTTCGAGCTCACTATCGTTTTTGCGGAATTTCGTTTTTTGTGCTTTCTTTGGACGAGGTTCCATTCATCGTTTGTTTGTTTATTTTCTGGTTTGCCATGGATGTTTCTTGTCGCTGTTGACGTAGCCATCTTAAAATTAGCATCCTCGTTGACTGGTGGGGCGGAGGATGACACTTTTCTTGATCTATTTGCTGGGGCTGTTTGATGATTTTCTGTTAGGTTCGACGACTATATTTCGTTTACTTTATGTGCACGTTGAGTGTTGTTTTTATTTTTATTTTTATTGTTGGCAATATCGGTGTTGGTTGCGTTGCTAACTTCGGTACTCTTTAAGTCGCTAACTTCAGAGTTGTTTACTCTAGATATTGGCGGGAAAGCGTGGACCCTATTACGTAGTTCAACATTTTCCTTTTCCAGTCGGCGTATTTTCTCCATTAATAGCAGAGTATTTGACTTTAATTCGCTTACCAGATCTTTGAGGTTTACGTATGCTTCCATCTCGAAGTTCTCGATCTACTCTGTGATCAGGCTAGTTCCGCAGCACAGTTTCAATTTTCTTGTGCAGCTCGCGTGATATTGTGCATATTGTGCATTGGCTACCTGATTTCGCCAACGCGCCGCAAACACAATTTTTCTTATCTAAATCCTCGATTCTCGAGGATATCCTTGCACTTGCACTTGTCAGTGCACGACCGTTGTCGCTTTCGGTCGCCATATTACCCAATATAATTGGAATAACAATGATAATTGTCAACATTAAAAATAAATAATGCGCTAGCAAAACTAATTGATCAAATAAACTAGAAGTAAAAATCTTCAAAATTAAAAATTACACAACTAATATTCAAGTTTATTGACTTTATTAATTTTCCAGATTTTTTAATTGTTGACGGTATTTAGATATATTCATGATTTCTTATTACTCTGCTACTATAAATACTTTTTTATTCGTCGATTTTATAAATGAGTTAAATTTGAAGTTTTGAACGAATGATTCCACTCCCAGGTTAAGCATGAACAAAGTTTAACATTAATAAGAAACATTTGTTGAAAAAGCTCAAGTATTAGCAATTTGTAGGAAAGTACTATAATAGACATATCAATTTTTTTTTCATTCTGGCAGTTACGCTACACATTTTAACACTTGTGACATATTTTAAAGTAACGAGTGTCTTCCACTCCCGGACTAAGCATGAAGTAAAATTTCGAGTTTAGAAAAGCCCCGTGAAAATTTGTCGAGGGTCGCGCCAGCGACCCGAGACAAATTTTCACGGGGCTTTTCTAAACTCGAAATTTTACTTCATGCGCCACGCGTATAAAACACTGATTCGGTCTCCGAAGGCTACAATTGATCCTTCGAGCTGTAGCCTTTCTAAAAGGTCCTTTGAATAATAAACTTGTAATCTAGAGCCATCCTTCAATTTGAAACTTCTAAGAACGAGTGTTGTCCACTCCCAGACTAAGCATGAAGTAAAATTTCGAGTTTAGAAAAGCCCCATGTAGAAAATTTGTCGAGGGTCGCGCAGCGACCCGAGACAAATTTTCATGGGGCTTTTCTAAACTCGAAATTTCACTTCATGCGCCACGCGTATAAAACACTGATTTAACGAAAATTTAAAAACACACAAAACAAATTATTCATGGTAACCTTACAATTAATTCGAATTATTTTTAACGATCCGAATCCTTTTGTAAGTATTCGAATCCTTTTATAAATATTCGAATCCTTTTATAAAGATTCGAATCACCCGCATTGGGATTCGAGTACGAATCCTCTTAAAAAACTGTAACGAATCCGGATCACGAATCTAGCTTAACTAAAGTATCGAATGCCTCTATTGAATCCTCTGAAAGGATTCGAATCCAGGATTCATATCCTGAATGATTTGAATCATGCCCAGCTCTGCTATATAGCATCGAAAGATAAAAGTGAAGAAAGGAATATAACTGCGTTTTAATTAAGTGGCTATACAGCGATTTTTTTTAAGTATGTATGTACATCCCGATAATTACAGCGTTTGGTAAATTTGCATGAATTCGCCGTTTTTATTATAGAGTTCAATTTTAAGTTTGGATCAAGTGTTTCCCTTCCTCTTTAATTGAGCATGAAGTAAAATTTTGAGGTTAGTGAAGATTTTATCCAATGGACGCTTCTGATGTTTCTCAAAATAATGCACTTCAGCCTCAATCATCTTTCTTAAAAGCAAAATTCATTAAATAAATGAATCCCTAATTTTTCTTATAATTCAAACATTTTTTGTTATTTGATCTTACTTCTGTTTGGTTTCAGGTGTGAGAAAATGTGGGACTCGAGCGTTATTGGAGATGCTTTATTTGCATCCCATGGTGCAGAAAGCTGCTGGCGAGGTGCACTTTTTTGACCGGGACGAAAACTACAACAAGGGCCTCGAATGGTACCGGATGAAGATGCCGCATTCCTACGCCGGACAAATTACCATTGAGAAGAGCCCTAGTTATTTCGTGACTCCGGAGGTGAGTAACTAAAACATGTATATCAGCAGCGGCTCGCAGCCTAACTTCAGGGTAGGCCACAGCGTCAAGGCACACAAAATTTAAATGCGCTTTATAAATACAAGGAATTGCACAACAGAGTCACCTTTTAATAACGGATACATATTAACTTGGGTCTCTGGCCTACCCTGAAGTTAGGCTGCGAGCCGCCGCTGATTTATTTATAATCACTATTTCCAAGAACATCTGCAACATGTGTGTAACCTAAAGATCTTTTAGAGATTTTAAATAAAAAAATTTAATATCCACTTTATTGCTGGTACAGTAAGTTTAAAGAACTTGACAAAAATGTGCTAAGTACAGAAAAATTGGAAATGATCTTATCTAATTACCTACGTCTAATGTAATCTACGTATGTATACAGGGCATTTTTTTAAAAGTAGTATACATATCCCGATCTCTACGCTTTAATTTGTTTGCATTTGTTATTTTTATAAACGCGTTCAATTTGAAACTTTTGGAGGTGTTTTCACTCCTTTATTAAGATTTCGAGTTTAGAAAAGCCTAATAAGTTGCTTGCCGTCTCAATTTGTACTTTTTTCGTGTACTTGATGAGTTTTACCACGAAGAAAATATTGTGATTTACAATTCATCGGTAAACCGGTTGGGTAACATTAATACATACATATTTATATTTTTATACATAAATTCAAATTTAGTTGAAAAACACGTCATCTTGAAATAGATTTCATTACAACATCAAAAGTTTGTTGTTCAAATATCACATAAATATTTAAACATTTAGGGCCGGAAAGTGATAACGTCAGAAATGAGTGGAAAATTCAAACGTAAGTCGTATTTAGTAAACACTGTCAAAATATTGGCAGTATTGACGACGTACATAAGGGTGAGAATAAAATAGGTTATGTCTGGAGGCTTACTGGCAGCGGCGGCTCGCAGCCTAACTTCAGGGTAGGCCAGAGACCCAAGGTAATATGTATCCATTATTGAAAGGTGACTTTGTTGTGCATTTCCTTGTATTTACAAAGCGCGATCCCAACCTCAAATTTTGTGAGCCTTGGCGCTGTGGCCTACCCTGAAGTTAGGCTGCGAGCCGTCGCTGCTTACTGGACCTAAGCTTTACATATACAGAGAGTTTTATGTAACACCGAACATTTTCATAAAGAGAATTTTTCTTTTAAGTATACATATGTATACGTCGTACATTTTCCGATGCTCGGTTTGTCAAAAGAATTCAGTTTATAGCTTCAAACGAGTGTTCATGTTTATGTTCATGCGCCATCGGTACAAATCACTGACATATTACGAAGTTTAAAACACACCGCTAAACTTTACATTGAATCAGTGTTGTGTACCGGTGGCGCATGAAGTAAAATTTCGAGTTTAGAAAAGCCTGAAAATTTGGTTTGGCCGCTCCGCGCTTCGCGCTACGCGACCAAACCAAATTTTCAGGCTTTTCTAAACTCGAAATTTTACTTCATGCTTAGCCTGGGAGTAGAAAACACACGTTTAAAACTTCAAATTAAATTCTTTTAATAAACCGAACGTCGAAAAATGTACGACGTATACATATATAAATTTAAAAGAAAAATTCTTTTTATGAAAATGTTCGGTGTTACATAAAACTCTGTATAAGAATTCAATTGCTCTGATTTGGTAAATATAATGCATTATGTAATGTCTGGAACGAACACATTTACTGTAAATCACGGAAATGTGTTCTAAATTAAAAATAAAAAATATACGGTACTTCAACGGATTTCGGGTACAGCTGTCTAGCAGGTGCACCGCGAACGTACGTCGTGCAATCAACACTTGCGATCAGCTGTAATATTCAAAGATCAATCTGTTTGATTGGGATTTCTTCTTACATAAAAATTACGTTTTAATTTCAACTTACAAACAAAACAAGGAGCCCAAACGTAAATAACTAAAGCTAACCACACACACGAGGTAAACAACACAAGAATGATAGAACCATTGGTGCACTGTACGACATACGTTCGAATTTTAAGTAAAGTTGGCTAGCCTGAGAAAGGAGGTCAACTGTATCCCAAATCTGCCAAAGCGCCGCGTATTTTTCATTTACAGTTTAAAACATATTTCCGTCCAGCGACGGCTCGCAGCCTAACTTCAGGGTAAGCCACAGCGCCAATGCACAAAGAATTCGAGGTTGGGATCGCGCTTTATAAATACAAGGAGTTGCACAACAAAGCCACCTTTTAATAACGGATACATATTACCTTGGGTCTCTAGCCTACCCTGAAGTTAGGCTGCGAGCCGCCGCTGTTTCCCTCTTTTATAGCAAATGTGTTCGTTGCAGACATTAGGTAATGCATTATATTCAGTAAAACAGAGCAATTAAATTCTTAAATATGTAAAACTACGGTACAGTAAGCCTCCAAACATAACCTATTTATTTTCGCTCTTATGTACACTGACAATACTGCCAATATTTTGACAGTGTTTATAAAGTATGACTCACGTTTGAATTTTCCACTCATTTTGACGACATCACTTTCCGACCCCATTAACGAACGTAATAAAAAACAATTTAATGAAAACAAAAACACATATACTTTGTTTTACGAGTATAAATTGATAAATTAATATTGATTGAAGAAGAAACCTTCAAAAAGGCAAATAATATATTATTAATGTTCATGTTTTTATCAACATTCTCATTGGAAACATTATTACGATTATAAATATATAAATATTTCGTAAACACGCATTTATTTACCAACCGTAAATGTCAAAAGAAACAACAAACACATTTCGATTCCACGAATTACAAGCAACCGCCCGTACAAGTAGAAACAAACAAATGAATTTTTGATCAATTGATTAAAAGCAAACGTAACAATTCGTCGGTTTATTAGTATATTAAAAAATGCGGGCCAATAATATACCGATTACAGGTCACATAGACCAGTGCTTCTAAATCTATTCACTCTCGTGCAGGGTTGTAATGTTTAAAACACTTTGTTTTAAAACAGTGTTTTAAACATGTTTAAAAACAGAAGTGCTTTGAACGGTTTTGTTTTGAATCTTAAATTTGTTTAAAACATGTTTTAAACGTGAAATTTGTTTAAAACATGTTTTAAACGTTAAATTTGTTTAAAACATGTTTTAAACGTTAAATTTGTTTAAAAACTTTTTTTATCTTAAGTTTACTAAATTATATTTTATACGAGTTCATTAAGATTTCGTCGGTTTATTAGTATATTAAAAAATGCGGGCAAATAACACACCGATTACAGGTCGCATAGACCAGTGCTTCTCAATCTGTTCACTCTCGAGCAGGGTTGTAATGTTTAAAATACTTTGTTTTAAAACAGTGTTTTAAACATGTTTAAAAACAGCAGTGCTTTAAACGGTTTTGTTTTAAATCTTAAATTTGTTTAAAACATGTTTTAAACGTGAAATTTGTTTAAAACATGTTTTAAACGTTAAATTTGTTTAAAACATATTTTAAACGTTAAATTTGTTAAAAACCTTTTTTTATCTTAAATTTGCTAAATTATATTTTATACGAGTTCATTAAGATTTTTTGTTTACATTTTTAAATTTTACCTACGCCCTATCTAGTAACCGCATCATACTACACTTTCATCTTGACAAGTATGATTTACATTACCTACACATGCACGTAATAGCTTTGACAAGTATATTACATGATGACAGCTGAACAGCTGATTGATTACCGCACAATCAAATGACATTTCTTTGATGTATATTGATCAAGTAGTCATTTAGTTTTCACCAATGTCATGTTACTATCAAAAATTATTGAATAAATAGGTTGTTCTTTCTTGCTCATTGTTTATTTTGCTAAGGCGTAGGTAAAGTATCGTACGTTTCTCGAGTGGTATGGCAATTACATATTCGCGGAATACTGCACTCGCCGCTGCGAGGCTCGTGCGCAACATTTTCGCTCATATGTAATATGCTGCATACCACTCTCGTGACGTAATATATTATTAGCTAAATTGTTGAAGATATTTCAAATCACAATATTAAACGTAACATTTTATTACAATAAAATATCAAATATGTGTGCATAAATGTGATTTTTAAATACAGGGAATTTTTCTTTCAGGTATACATATGCATACACTATAAATTTTACGACATTTATTGTTTGTTTTCAAAGATTTCAATTTGAATTTTTAAACGAGGGTTCTCCACTCCCAGACTAAGCATGAAGTAAAATTTCGAGTTTAGAAAAGCCTGAAAATTTGGATCGGCCGCGTAGCGAAGCGGAGCGGCCGATCCAAATTAGGCTTTTCTAAACTCGAAATTTTACTTCATGCGCCACACGTGTAAAACACTGAAATTTCGCAAAGTTTAAAATATACGGCTTTAGCAATCCAGTATGTAGATGTGAATAAAACGTGAGTCAAATTCTGCGCTGAACAAATTGTTTAAAACACTGATTATAGGCAACCCAATAACTCTAACGTATATTAGGTTGCCTATATTCGTGGTTGTATGTGTGTGTTTTCTGAACTTCACTGTAAATCAGTGTTTTCAAGCGTGGCGCATAGAGTAAAATTTCGAGTTTAGAAAAGCCTAATTTGGATTAGCCGCTCCGCTTCGCTACGCGGCCAATCCAAATTCTTAGGCTTTTCTAAACTCGAAATTTTACTTCATGCTTAGTCTGGGAGTGGAAAACACTCGTTGAAAGTCGCAAATTAACCGCTTTTAAACAAAGAATTCTCGCAAATTCAAAAAACGCTGTAATTATTGGGATATGTATACTCAAAAGAAAAATGCCCTGTATGTTCTGTTTTAAACACGTTTTAAACCCATTTTAAACATGTTTTAAACATGTTTTTACTTGTTAATGTTTTAAACGCTGTTTTCAAAATATAAAAACGAATTAAAATTAATATCTACTGCGAAAATTTTGATAAGTCTCCAATTATTCATTGAAACAACTACTTCTCGAGCTAACACCCCGACAGATATGAATTATACAATGAATATTTGAGTTACACGATAGCTTTACTCTTCAATGCATAATTTATATGCAAAATGCAACATCAGGTCAAATTATTCATTCGCCAAACTAAATGAAATAACAGGAAATTGAAATAAATTGAAAAAAATAATTTTAATTCGTTTCTATATTTTGGAAATTTTGGAAATAAAGAAAAATTGAGTTTGTTAATAGTTTGCAGAATATTTAGCAAACTATTGACAAACTCAATTTTTCTTTATCTTAAATTTTCTTCATGTAAAACGCTGTTTCAATGAAAGAAACACGTTTTGTTAAAAAAAACTGTTTATTTTAATTAAAATAAAACAAAAACGTTTTTTTAAACAACCTTGCTCTCGTAGCAGATTTTTTAAAAGAAGAAACAGTTCGCGGCACAAATAAATAGTCATAGACGAAAACCTTTAACGGTGTTGTGCGCAGGGTTGAGAACTAGACCTTTCTGACAAGCCAGAGAAAACAGTATTTACTTTTAATATTAATACTAATTAAATTTTGGTTTTTTTTCTTCTTAGCACACGTTTACATTCTTTTGTGGATTTAATGATCTTGGCTTCAAAGTCCTGTCGACATTTTATCATAATTGTCTAAAATAATTAACTAATTAAATTTGGATTTCTTTTTAATTTATACACGTTTAGCTAACTTCTTTTGTGAATATAATGATCATGGCTTTGAAGCGC
This sequence comes from Philonthus cognatus, assembly GCA_932526585.2. NCBI lineage: Eukaryota > Metazoa > Arthropoda > Insecta > Coleoptera > Staphylinidae > Philonthus > Philonthus cognatus. The sequence continues at coordinate 45,061,075 of OW052247.1, read as the reverse complement.
TATAATAATTTTAAGCAATTATAATAACAAGCCAGTAGGACTTTGAAACCAAGATCATTAAATTCATGAAAGAAGTAAGCTAAACGTGTATAAAGAAAACAAGAACATTTTAATTAGCGATTATTAATACGTAAAGAAACAATACATGTTTGATACTTATTAATCTTGTGTTATTTTAATTAAATTATAAACGTGTGTTTATTTATTTCATATTAAGTCAGTGTTTAATACGCCTGGCGCATGAAGTAAAATTTCGAGTTTAGAAAAGCCTGAAAATTTGGTTTGGTCGCTCCGCTGCGCGGAGCGACCACACCAAATTTTCAGGCTTTTCTAAACTCGAAATTTTACTTCATGCTCAACCAAGGAGTGGAAAACACCTGTTAAAGAAATATTAAAATCTTATTCAACCATTTTCTTTATAGCACAATCAAAATTTATAAATAGAATTGATGATTACTTAATAAAAAAAAAGGATATTTTTATTAAGTAATCAACAATTCTATTTATTAATTTTTGAAATAAACACCTGTAACGTATACTTCCTAAATGTCCTTGTGCAGTTTTCAGTTTTTGGTGTAATGGTTTATTATTTTAAATATTATTAACTGATACTTAAGATAGTTCTCTTTTCATATCGTCAACATACAAGTAAAATTAGAGTTGTTTAAATACAGACTAACATAAGTTAAAATAAAAAAGATCAAAGGTTCAGAGTGTGAGCCTTGTGGCACACCAGACGAAACATTATTACATTGATTAACTCAACAACTATTAACTATATACAGAGAGTTTTATGTAACACCGAACATTATCAATATTCATTTTCGTATATTTTATTTATCAAACCAAAGCACGATTTGACACCTTTAATTTTTTAGGTTACGTGCAAATTGGGTTGCCTATATGACCATTACAAATTGTAGCCAATCAATCGCAATTAATGCCTCGACTTGTAAATACAGGGGGCTTTTCTTTCAAGTATACATGTCCCAATTATATGCCGTACATTTTTAGATAATCGTTGTTTTTTTTTAAAGATTAATTTGAAACCTAAAATGAGTGTGTTCCACTCCCAGACTAAGCATGAAGTAAAATTTCGAGTTTAGAAAAGCCTGAAAATTTGGTTTGGTCGCGTAGCGCGAAGCGCGGAGCGACCAAACCAAATTTTCAGGCTTTTCTAAACTCGAAATTTTACTTCATGCGCCACCGGTACAAAACACTGACAAATTACGAAGTTTAAAACACACCGCTAAACTTTACATTGAATCAGTGTTTTGTATCGGTGGCGCATGAAGTAAAATTTCGAGTTTAGAAAAGCCGGAAAATTTGGTTTGGCCGCTCCGCGCTTCGCGCTACGCGACCAAACCAAATTTTCAGGCTTTTCTAAACTCGAAATTTTACTTCATGCTTAGCCTGGGAGTGGAAAACACTCGCTTAAAGCTTAATATTGATTTTTTTTTAATAAACCGAGCGTCGGAAAATGTACAACGTATGCATATGGATACTAAAAAGAAAAATTCTCGTTATGAAAATGTTCTGTGGTTCATAAAACTCTCTGTATATTGATATTTTCACATACTCTGAAAGAGTAATGTATTTTCCAAATCCACAGCAAATTTAATAAAAATCCTACGTGGGATTAATGTATTGGTTTTAAAACGTTAAAAACACCTCGTAGGATTCTCATTCAATTTCTTGTGAATATTGAAATATCGATATACGAGGGTTGCCTTTTAGATTTCGGGATTAGAGATCAAAAATAAATATTAATCATTGAAAATCGCTTTACTGTTTTTCAAAATATTTCCCATTAAGATCTATACACTTTTGCATGCGTTTGAACCAATTGTCGAAGCACTTTGCCACTCTGATTGAGATATCTCTAAAACATGCATTCTGAACGCATCAACCGCTTCTTCAGGTGTCGAAAAACGTTGACGTCTCATTTTATTTTTTACGGATGGGAATAAAAAGAAGTCATTCGGTGCCAAGTCAGGACCATATGACGGATGACTCATCAAATCGATGTTTTGCGTGCTCAAAAATGCAGTTGTTTGAGCCGATGTGTGAGAGCTCGCATTGTCGTGGTGAAGAGTGTTCCGTTTTCGGCGGTTGGTTTTCCTGATTTCTTGGATGACAACTGGCAAACAAATGGTTGTGTACCACTCAGAATTGACTGTTCTGCGTTGTTCTAGTGGTACGGTTGCGACATGTCCAGTTTTTCCTAAAAAACAGGCGACCATTTGCTTGGAACTGCTTCGTGCGCGAACAACTTTTGTTGGATTTGGCTCATCTTGAAACACCCATACGGTCGACTGCTGCTTACTTTCGGGCTCATACGCGTAAATCCATGATTCATCACCTGTCACGATGTCATAGACGTGTTTCGATGCAGCGCAATCGTATTTTTTGAGCATTTCTTTGCACCAATCGACACGAGCCTTTTTTTGAGCGATTGACAAATTGTGTGGGATCCAACGCGAACAAATTTTTTTGACAGTCAAATGTTCATGCAATATTGAATGTATGCTGGTCCCACTAATGCCTAAGGTTGTCTCAATCTCACGATAGGTCACATGACGATCTTGCAATATTTGTTTGCGCACAGCATCAATGGTTTCCGGAACAACAACTGATTTTGGACGACCTCCTCGAAATTCGTCTTGGAGTGAACTACGACCTCGATTGAATTCACCATACCATCGATAAACACTGGTCCTTGATGGAGCTTCATCGCCAAAAATTGAATTAAGTTCATCCATGCACTGTTGTTGAGTTAATCCACGTCGAAAGTGGTAAAAAATAATCGCACGAAAATGTTCACGATTTAATTCCATTCTTTGGCCGAGATAAATCTTTTAAGTTAGTGTAAACGACACAAATAACGCTCATATGTCAAAAAGTTCTGAGTACGTATAACCTCAAAAATATCAAACTTTACGATAGAGCTCTCAGTTGCCAGATTGCAACACTAGGGTTGCCCAATCCCGAAATATAAAAGGCAACCCTCGTATATAGTTAATAGTTGTTAAGTTAATCAATGTAACAATATTTCGTCTGGTGTACCACAAGGCTCACACTCTGGACCTCTGATCTTTTTTATTATAACTTATGTTGCTCTGTATTTAAACAAGTATAATTTAACTTGTATGTTGACGATATGAAATTAGAACTATCTTAAGTATTAGTCATTAATATATAAAATAATAAACCGTTACACCAAAAACTGAAAACTACACAAGAACATTTCAGAATATGTAAAAATATCGAATACGTTTTAACATAAAATATTCACAAAAATATATATTTTGTATTTCACGAATTTGAGTGGGCAGGAGGTGCGTATGTTCGCGAGATTCAGGTGTGACAATGAAGAGAGAGGAAGGAAAGTATGGATGGGGGAAATGTTTACAAGGTGTGTGTTTTGTGGAATGGATAGGGACGTGTGGGAGCACTGGATGAATGGCTGCAAAAATGTGTTTATAAAGGGGAGTATGAAGGGTAAGAGGCGTGTGGAGACTTTAGATGAGAGCGGAAGAAACATAGAGGTGGTGAAAGAGTTGGTAAGGCAGAGGGCAGGGAGGTGTAGCTAGATGCAAAACAGTGGCGGACAGCAGAGGAGCTCGCATTGGAAGTAGAATAGAAGAGTGTATTATGTAGTATATAATTTGTAGAAGTTTATGCCAAATAAAGGCTTATGATGATATATATTTTGTATAAAATGTCATTCTACTAACTATGAAATTAACAGTCCTCTATGCAGAATAATAACAACATTTCTTATCCTCCATGCTGGTTACAATTATACAGGGTGTCCCATTTTAAAGTACCACCTGGAATATCTTCAGAACCATGCAGCGACTGAAAAAATGTTTCAAATAAAAGTTTAATGATTTGGAAAGGGACATCCAATTCTGTGAGAAAATTCAACCCCCCATCCCCCAGCGAGCGTGGAAAAGTAAGTTTTATCTAAAAAAATGTTTGTAATTTTGATAGATGGCGCTGCAATCAACAAAATTGTTTTTAATATGTAAATTTCTCGAAACCAATGAAAGCGGCGTGCGCGAGTGCTTTTTGCAAAAATAAAAATAAATGTTTCCGAGTTGAAAAAATATAAAATCAAAATGTATATGTGTTATATCTCTTTCGTAGTCAACTCAGAAATAAAGATTTCAGTGTGTGTAAAAGTAAATAAAATTTATAGAATCTGCACAGAAATATATAAGATTTGATAGGCTGTAATTAAAATTCAAATATCGTCACGAAATATTTCAAAATATCAAATAAAAGGTAAACTTTAATTTGAGATATTTATGAGTATTTCTTTTTATTGAATTGAATTCTATTCATTGTGAATAATTTCTGATCATTTTGAACTTTTGCAATTATTAAATAGGCTTTATTCTACATAATTTAAGCTTTTCCAATGCGTTCGTCGAAGTTTAGTAGCACAGAAATAATGCACAAGAATTTGTTTTCCTTTTTCATTTGAAGTAAGAAATAACAGCAACTCTATTTATTTTGCGTCATACATTTGAAAAAAAAGTAAATTGCAAACTAAGTTCTTGATTGATCGTTTAACGAGGGTTTCCACTCCCAGATTAAGCATGAAGTAAAATTTCGAGTTTAGAAAAGCCTGAAAATTTGGATTTGCTAGGGCGCGCGAGCGAAGCGAGTCGCGCCCTAGCAAATCCAAATTTTCAGGCTTCTCTAAACTCGAAATTTTACTTCATGCGCCACCCGTACAAATCACTAATTTCAAGTGAAATCTTCAACTAATTGGTTAGAGTTAAAATAAATGTAATATGTCAATTATCAATTCTTCAATTTTGTTGATTGCAGCGCCATCTATCAAAGTATGTGTTTTGACAAAACTTACTTACTTTTCCACGCTCTATCCATATCTGTAATAAAAAAATAGGGGTTCGCGCTTAAGATTTCACAGCTACCCTCTCACCAGCCCCAGGTGTAAAATTTTCTTACAGAATTGGATGTCTTCCTCCAAAACAATAAAGTTTTATTTGAAACATTTTTTCATACGGTGCATGGTTTCGAAGATATTCCAGGTGGTACTTTAAAATGGGACCCTGTATAATTAAATTAAACTTTGTTTAAATGTCAACTGAGACATATTAATTCATCAACACTTCTGGACTAAACCTGTATGTATAAATTATTAAGTATAGTCTACTCTAGTTTATTATATAGAAACATGTATACAGGGCGTTTTTCTTTCAAGTTTTCGTAACCCAATTATACGCTGTAAATTTTCAGATTTTAGTTGTTTTTTTAATAAAGTTCAATTTGAAACTTTAAACGAGTGTTTTCCACTCCCAGATTAGGCATGAAATAAAATTTCGAGTTTAGAAAAGCCTAAAAATTTGGTTTGGTCGCTCCGAACATGTATTTTATCTGTTGAAGATTAATCAATTCTTTTAAAAACTAAATTATTGATAATATCGATTTCTATAATTTTACAGAAGTACTTTTTCTTTGTTTCATTATATATTTTTTCTTATTTACTTCTACAATTTTCTAATAAATAGACTTATTAAATATTCCATATACATTCTTTATTGAATCACTGCTTTACAAAGATTAAACATGAAATTAGAATCTTGAAAAAGTTGCTGCATTTTTCCGTTATTTTACATTTCTTATTGCCAAGGGATTACAGTTTTAAATATTCTATAGAAGGGAATTGCTTTTAAATGGAAGTCGTATCTCATAATAAATATTTTAAGCACTGTACACTACGAGAAAACTTAAACTCATTATTTATTGATTCAACGCAAAAACTTAATGATATGTGTATCCTTTAGTAAACAATGTAATTATGGTTACTTTAATGTAACCTTATTTATTTATTCATCATGAGAAAAATCAATAAATCCTTGCTTTATAATGTATTTTCAATTTGTTGATTTATTCACAAATCTATACAGTAATTAATTATTTTACTATTTTCTAATTTAAAAACAGTGGTTTTTAATACATTTTAGAACATTCGTATATGAATAATAAATTCTTTATTTTCTAATGACTAAAGATAATTCATACCCACTGAGCAAATCCATTTAAATAATGTTTCATCAACATTGAAACAACGTTTAATGTTGCTACAATGTTGATATAACTTTATTTGTTTTTACCTCAATGGGTAATTTATTTAAAAATTAATGAATTCGCCTTTTTCAATACATTTTAGAATATTCGTGTATGTAAACCTATTTATTTAAAAATGAATAAATTCTTATGCATTCGTTATTTTTATGCCAAATTTTACTAGACAATTTTCACTAGAATGCAGTGTGTTGAAATTTGTATTAGTTTAGAAGATTTTTGTCACAGTCAAGTGGAAACCTTGGATTTATTCCAGTATTAAACCTCTAATATAAATAATGTGAAACAAAATAAGTGATTTTATTTTTAATAAAATTTTTGATCAAGTGATAAATGAGAAACAGGTCAGAAATGTAAAGTCTATTAAAAAGGCAGTAAGCATGCTAAAGAAACAAAGCTATTTTTTACGCTGTAAACCATTCAATTGACAAGCTTAAGAAAGTTCTAAAACTGTCACCTAACACAAAATATATCTCTCTGTTTTATAGTCTTTTAATATACTCAACCAAATTCGTATTCAGAAAAAGTTTGCTAATATATTCAACAGGGTATACAAATGGATCAAAAATGAATTCCAAAGTTGGTAATAATAATGGGACCGTTGTTCTTTTTTCTTCGCTTCTCGCACTCGCACAAAAAAGTTGTTTACAAAGTGTCTGCGAAGCCGGGCGTCGATACAGACGATGAATTTCAATTCAGAGCTGATTTATTTCGTTATAAAAAGTTTGTCAGTATGCTTTTAGTATATAGTGTGATGGTGTGCGTGTGTGTGTGTGTGTGTGTGTTTTGAGACCGTTTGTCCGATAATCCTGATTCCCCATGGAGGGATTTGTCTACAAGTGAGTACACATTTTTTTTCTTAATCCAAGGTTTTACAAAAGACAAAAATTGATACTGATTTTCTATGGTTTACATGTAGATTTAAGAACACATATTTTTTTTCCTAATCTATAGTTTTCCAAAAATAAACTGAAATTCATTCCACACAAGGCCGTAGCTAGGGGGGATATGGAGGTTCAAACCCGTCCCGAAATTTTCAAAATTTTAAATTTACTACGTAAAAGCTTTCCCGTTAGGTCAAAAACAAATTTAAACATTAAAAGTGCGATTCTTCTCGCAATCTACAACAAGTTAGTCTTACAAAGACTATATCAAACACTCATTGAAACAACTACTTCCCGGGCTAATACCCCGACGGACATTGAATTATACAACAAGTGTTTGCTGTTACATACAGTAACCTACTGCAAATGTAACAATTTGGGTCAAATTATTCAGGCCATCTATAGACGCGTTTCGAGATTTATCTCTCATCAGTATAGCTTCGCCATTCCCTCTAAACAATTTGACACCTTAGACTGGCGGTCACGTTACCGTCCAAACATAAGTATAAATGAAATTGCCAATTCTTGGTTGCAGAATACTTCAAACATTAAAAGTGCGATTCTTCTCGCAATATACAACAAGTTAGTCTTACAAAGACTATATCAAACACTCATTGTCATTGTTTAGAGGGAATGTCAAAGCTATACTGATGAGAGATAAATCTCGAAACGCGTCTATAGATGGCCTGAGTAATTTGACCCAAATTGTTACATTTGCAGTAGGTTACTGTATGTAACAGCAAACACTTGTTGTATAATTCAATGTCCGTCGGGGTATTAGCCCGGGAAGTAGTTGTTTCAATGAGTGTTTGATATAGTCTTTGTAAGACTAACTTGTTGTAGATTGCGAGAAGAATCGCACTTTTAATGTTTGAAGTATTCTGCAACCAAGAATTGGCAATTTCATTTATACTTAAAAACAAATTTGTTACCATTAAACGAAAATACTTATATTTAAAAAAAATATATATCTTCATAAATTGAAACGACGAGGAAAACACATCTAATAATTAAACAATTATTGTAAATTTGTGTCATTTGAAAATAATATTAATACTGTTGAGACTGGGGTTGTGAAAAATACAAATAATACAGTGGTAAAAAAGTACTAATACTCCTTAATCATTATTTAGAAAACACTTGTTTTAAAAAATAGTAAAAATTGAATGCGCCTTTAAAGTTTCATATTCTTTTTAGAATTTAATGCACTTTTAAGACATTTAAAATATCACTATTGAATATTTTGTATGCAAATCCAAAGTTGAAATATTTTTGAAAAATAAAAAATATATATATTTCTAAAGTTCATTTAGAAAATGTCTTCAAATTCAACACTTCTGTGTTAATTAATTTAAAACAGATTTTATTTAATAAATATTTTTTTAGTAATTTCTGTTTCAAGTAACAATCATGTTAATTTCAGCTTTTCTAAAATCGAAATTTTACTTCATGCGCCACGCGTAATAAACACTGAAAACACCAAAATATTGTAAACAAATAAACTTCACTTAAAATCCATGTTTTATACGCGTGGCGCATGAAATAAAATTTCGAGTTTAGAAAAGCCTGAAATTAACATGATTGTTACTTCAAACAGAAATTACTAAAAAAATATTGATTAAATAAAATCTGTTTTAAATTAATTAAGACAGAAGTGTTGAATTTTTAGACATTTTCTAAATGAACTTCAGAAATATATCTATTTTTGAATTTTCAAAAATATTTCAACTTAATTTCCGCTTCGCTACGCGACCAAACCAAATTTTCAGGCTTTTCTAAACTCGAAATTTTACTTCATGCGCCACGCGTATAAAACACTAATTTCAAGTGAAGAACAGTATAATTTACACGTCACGTTAAATCAGTCTTTTATACGCGTGGCGCATGAAGTAGAAAAGTTTAGAAAAGCCTGAAAATTTGGTTTGGTCGCTTCGCTTCGCTACGCGACCAAACCAAATTTTCAGGCGCACAATATCATCGTTTAGAGGGTTAACAGTTATTAATTATATGGAAAATGAATAGCAGTTAATGACTTGCTTTTAACGAGTGTTTCCACTCCCAGATTAAGCATGAAGTAAAATTTCGAGTTTAGAAAAGCCTGAAAATGTGGTTTGGTCGCGTAGCGCGTAGCGCTACGCGACCAAACCACATTTTCAGGCTTTTCTAAACTCGAAATTTTACTTCATGCGCCAGGCGTATAAAACACTGATTTAAAGTGATCATCAGAAAGAAAAACAACAATGATTATAGGCAACCAAATATACATTGACAGGATTGGGTTCTCTATAATCACTGTTTAAACAATTGGTTTAATGCTTATGATGCTGTAATAATGTAGAGAAAACTACGTTGACCTAACTAATAATGTATGGAAGTTAGACAGATTTTTACTTGAAATTAAAATTTTGAAATTGCGGAGTTAACCCCTTTTCAAAATGATCGATTCAGTTGTATGTCAATTGAAATATGTTTAATGTTTTACAAATTTACAATATATTTATATTTTAAAATTTTGACTTGAAATTTCCAATGTAGCGCCAGGCGATCTAACCAAATTTTCAGGCTTTTCTAAACTCGAAATATTACTTCATGCGCCACGCATATAAAACACTGATTTAAAGTAATCATCAGAAAGACAAACAACAATGATCACCTTTACCTGTCCCCACTGCTAGTTAATTCTACCCAACCTATGTATATATATTGTGAAAATGTAATTCTGTATTCAGTATCAATTATAGATTATAGGCAACTGAATATACATTCACGGTATTGGGTTCCCTATAATCACTGTTTAAACAATTGGTTTAAACGCGTAGCGCTACGCGACCAAACAAAATTTTCAGGCTTTTGTAAAAATTTGGTTTGGTCGCTTCGCTTCGCTACGCGACTAAACCAAATTTTCAGGCTTTTCTAAACTCGAAATTTTACTTCATGCTTAACCTGGGAGTGGAAACACTCGTTAGAAGTTTCAAATTGAACTATAAAAAACAAATGCCTCAAGATTTACAACATCAAATCTACAACAAGCATTTTCAAATTGGGACCAAACAAATGTTTTTTAAGAAAAAACGAAAATCTTCTAAATGTAAAGCATTGGGAATGTATTTTTCAATGTCAGCGATATATAGGGATTTTTTTTTTAAATATATATATTCTGATGTATACTTTGTACATTTTTAGATATTCCTTCTTTTTTAAAAGCGTTTAATTTGAAGCTTCTAACGAGTGCTTCCAATCCCAGATTAAGCATGAAGTAAAATTTCGAGTTTAGAAAAGCCTGAAAATTTGGTTTGGTCGCGTAGCGAAGCGGAGCGACCAAACCAAATTTTCAGGCTTTTCTAAACTCGAAATTTTACTTCATGCGCCACGCGTATAAAACACTAATTTCAAGTAAAGAACAGTATAATTTAAACGTCACGTTAAATCAGTCTTTTATACGCGTGGCGCATGAAGTAAAATTTCGAGTTTAGAAAAGCCTGAAATTTTACTTCATGCATAACCTGGGAGTGGAAACACTCGTTAGAAGTTTCAAATTGAACTATAAAATACAAATTCCTAGAAGATTTACATGCATCAATATTAGTATACTTAAAAGAAAAATTCTCTGTATTTTATACAATATGAACTTGCTTGGTCCACTTTTAAAGTTTAAAAAAAAAGACAAATTGTAGGTGAAAACGGCAGATCCATTATTTTGCAAACCGTGCTTAGACTCAACCGACCTGTAACATATTATTAAGAAAAAAACAACGTACAATAAGCGTTGAACATTGTGAAAAATATGTCTCTTATATTTAAAAATACATTCCTAATACACTTTATTTAGAAAATATAAATGTAAAACATGTTAAATTATTATTGTTTCCGTAATTTGTCCTAAATTATTTAATCTGGTTATTTCTTAAATTATAATTGTTCAGTCCCAATTTGAAATTGATTATTTTTAATTTAATATCGTTTAATCCCAATTTAATTGTGTTTAAACTGACAGCAGCTATGTTTAAAGTCCCAACTTGAAATTGCTTATTCCATATTTGATATTGATTGGTCCCAATTTAAAGTTGAAAAGGTATAGATAAAAATCGAATCGAACTTTTGTAAAATTACAGAAATCAATATTATCAATAATTTATTTTTTAAAAGAATTGAAAGATAAGATACTTGTTATAATATAATATCGTTAAAAGAAGAATTCCTATACTATACCTATACTTGGAAGAATTTGAAATTGTTTATTCTGAATTTGACATTGATTACTCCCAATTTAAAGTTTAAAAGGTATAGATAATAGCAAAAACATTGTTAATTCTCCTTAATTGTTTGCACTAAGACCACAGAGACCTCATTACGCATCTTTTTTTCTTAATTTGTTAATCCACCTAAATTATATACTATCCTGCCTTAAGTATTGACTTTAACTTTTTTGAAAACAAAATATCTTCATTTCCAAGAAATAACAATAAACTCTACAACTTTAAGAAAGCGAACTTTCCTTTATTATACAATTCTTTACTTAACACAAACTGGTCGTTTTTAGAAGATTATAAAACCGTAAATGAAGCAGTAAGTGCATTTTATGCTAAAATATATGACATTTTTAATGAATCTGTTCCGCTTTGCTCCTACTTCAAATCGTCATTCCCTCCATGGTTTACAAGTGACATTAAACGAGAACTAAAACTAGAAAAATATTATCGTCACAAGTGGAAAGTAACCAATAATGATTACTACTATAAAGAGTTTGACCGTTTACGACGACTAACCAAAGATAAAATATCCCTAGCCTATACAAAGTATCTTTCGAATATCAAGAGCGATATAAAAGGCAATCCTAAAGAACTTTGGAATTTTGTTCAAACCAAATCTGTTTGCTCTAGAATACCTTGTGTACTTCGGGATGATAACAGAGAATACAACAAACCCAATGATATTGTAAAAGCATTTGCGGACGCATTCTCTAATGTTTACTCGCAATCTAATACTGCAAACATAGAGTTATATTCAAATACACTTCCTCATAATATCTCATTTGTTACTGAGGCTGACATAATGCGTGGTATCAACAATCTGAAAAATTACAGCACTAGTGGAGATGATCAAATTCCAGCGATACAACTTTATTCGCATTTGTTGTACGAGACTGTAAACACATCCTTCTGAAGCCTTTACAATATATTTTTAACTTAGCTATTAAAACCTGTACATTTCCGGATATATGGAAACGTGCACGAATTATCCCTGTTCATAAGAAAGAAGATAAATCCATGATCTGTAACTATAGACCAATTACAATCCTATCAAATTTTGCTAAAGTATTTGAGTATATTTTGCATAATGACTTATTTTCTCATGTCAAAACTTCTATTTCACCTTGTCAGCATGGATTTATGGTCGGCAGATCAATCAATACAAATCTCGCAACTTTCACGCAGCACGTTAGTGAGGCTATTGATAATAGGGTTCAGACAGATGTGATTTACACAGACTTTTCTCGTGCTTTTGATAGTATTAACCATGGTATACTTTTAAACAAAATTTCCAGTCTTGGTTTTGGTGCTAATACAGTTAACTTTATAAGATCATATCTCAATTTCAGGCTTAATTATGTCTATTATAACGGTTTCAAGTCATATGAATTTATATCGACATCTGGCGTGCCCCAGGGTTCGAATCTTGGTCCATTACTCTTTATTATATTCATAAATGACCTAATTATGTCTATGTCTTGTCATGTTCAAGCTTATGCAGATGATATTAAGATATACAATAATATTACATGTCAACAAGACTGTCAATTATTATAAAATAATCTAGATTCGATAACCACCTGGTGTGCCAATAATCAACTAAAACTAAATGTCAAGAAATGTGCTGCAGTTATTTTTGGTCGAGTAATTCGTATTAACAATTTTTATTATAATATTTTGGAAACAGCGTTGCAGAAATAAAGGATCTCGGTGTATTTTTTGACAACCGTATAACATTTTCCAAACATATACAAACCATATGTAGAAGTGCTTCTAAAATGCTAGGCTTCATTATACGCACAACTAAATATTTTAACAATGTCGAATTGCTTAAATCAGTTTATTTTTCATTTGTGCGTAGCAAATTGGAAATGCTTCTGTAGTATGGCATCCCCACTATGCTTACCTATCCATAGCAATTGAGGGTATTCAAAGAAGATTTCTGAAATACCTGTCTTACAAACTAGATGGGGAATATCCTGTACAAGGCATTGTTTATGCTCGGTTATTGGATAGGTTTGAAGTAGAATCTTTCTCAGTACGTAGAGAGTTCCATAGTGCGAAATTCATGTACAAGCTACTACATAATGATATAGATTGTTCACAATTATTATCGCAAGTCAACCTATCTGTCCCAAGAATTCAATCACGTCATAATACTACGTTCTACACAAAATTGGCCAAATCGAACACTTTACATAAATCGCCACTATTTCATATGTCCAGAAATGCAAATAAAGTTTTTGATGATGTCTTTTGTTGAGTGAATGTTAAGTGAATCACACGTCTAGTCTTTAAGTATTGCAATTAAGTTTTTTTTATATATGTTTTTTTTCTATTATTTTTTGTTTGTTTCTTATATATACATACCTATTTGTGTTTTAATTTATATCATATTTAGTTACATTGTCCTGTAATTGGTGAATGTTGGACAATAAAGATTATTATTATTATTATTAAATCGCTAATCCAACCGAAAACCCATTTGTTTATGCTTGCTGATGTCGCCACTAATCACCTTTACCTGTCCCCACTGCTAGTTAATTCTACCCAACCTGTGTATATATATTGTGAAAATGTAATTCTATATTCAGTATCAATTCATTGACAATGGTCACCTTGTGACCGAAATGTACATCTGGTACATAATAAAAATTGTGAAGAGAGGTTAAAAGTGTTTTAATTAAAGTAAAGATATTAATCGAAATCAATTTTTAATTAAAATAATGTTTAACAATATATAGGGATTTTTCTTTTAAATTATATTTTCTCAATATGTTTAATTAATTCCTCACTTAACTCGTGGTGAAACATTTTTGAAATAATTCTGGATATTTAAAACACTTGGTTCCTTTCACTAGTTTAACACTAGTCTAACAGTGAAACAAACCAAGCGTTTTAAATATCCAGAATATTTTCTCAATTTGAAGTTGAAAAGGTATAGATAATATGTAATATTTTTTGTTGTTGATTAAAAAAAACCTTCGTGATTAATTTTTTCGCATTCACTGATTGAAAGCAAAATACACTTACATTCGGGAATAATCCTCCCATGGGAAATGTAGATTATTGGATATTTGAAAAACACACACACTGGCACTAGGAAAGTTTTTTCCTGAACGAAATAAATCAATTCCAATTGAAATTCATCACCTGTGCCGACGTCCAGCGTTTACTTTGCTCTCTCGCACAGACACTGTATAAACAACCAATTTTTTACAACTGGAATAAAAAAAGAATACAACAGACGTAGCTTTTCCAATTTAATGGAAATTTATGCAAAATTAATTAATCATAATTGGAGAGAAATGTGTAATTATAAAATTGAAATTACAGATAGTTCATGCATAAAAATACGCTCAATTAAAAAAAATGCTTGAATGAAGAATATCGCTAACTACACGTCTGAAATAATTAACGCTCAATTTGAAGTTCATACTTTACTTATTGTTTTATAGAAAACCAGTCACATTTGATTATAAGATTAGAACTCTTTTGTATTCACGACTAATTAATTGTAATCATAGACTAACCGTTGAATTAACCTGTGTTTTAGTCAAAGTTCAAGAATATAAAAATGTTATACATTTTTAAATGTTTACAAACATGTTTAACTATAAGCATGCACTAATTATTGATTAAACCTGTGGCCAAGTCAAAATTTTAAAATATAAATATGTTATGTAAAGTTATTAAAATTAAAAGCACTGCTCAGGCTGAGAAAAGATCCTCGATCCACCCCCATGTCATAAAACTGTGTATATATAATGTAAATTTGTCTGAAAATAATATCATTAACATTATTCGCCTAAAGAAGCTACAGCGTAGCGAAACAATTGTAGTGAAAATAAATACAAAAGGTTGAAAATCAGAAATAATTTATTTATTAAAGTTAAAACACTTGGTATTGTTTTACAAATTAAAACTTTATCCCGACTAGTTTCGGTTTGTTAGACCATTTTCAAAGGAATGTACAGAAAAATGTATTGTCTAGGTGGCGAAAGAAATTAACGCATCACATTAATTTTTTTAATTTAAAAATAAAGTTTTGATGTTTAAAAACAAAAAAAATAACAACAAAACCAACTGAACTATAATAATGATTTTCAACACATTTTCTTTCATTAATGACTAAAATAATGTCATAAATGAAAAGAGGAAAAAAGTTAACATGTGATTATAACACTTAATATCTAGTATTTCCTCCTCTTGCTCGAATAACTGCCTGACAGCGACGGCTCATACTGTTAATTAATGATCCAATTTCATCCTGGTTAATATCTTCCCAAATTTTCTGCAATCTTTGTCCAAGCTCTTGTTGATTGCTTGGACGCCGAGGAAGTGCTCTAAGGCGTCTGCCCATCGCGTCCCATAGGTGTTCGATCGGATTAAGATCGGGACTCCTGGCTGGCCATTGCATTGTGTTGATACCCACTAGGTCAAGATACTGTTGTACAATTCGGGCACTGTGTGGTTTTGCATTGTCATGCATAAACAGGAAATCGTTTCCTCCAAAGGGAGCAAAAGGCATTACGGATGGTTCTAAAATGTTTGCAATATAAGACGCTGCCGTAATGCTTCCTCTTGGTATGACCACCAACTCCGTACGAGCCTCTAAAGTGATACCACCCCACACCATAACAGAGCCTCCACCAAACATAACAGTCGGAACAATGTTACACTGCGCATAACGTTCACGTGGCCGTCTGTACACATGCATTCATCTGTCACTGCCGTAAAGACAAAATCTGGACTCGTCGCTAAACATAACATTAGCCCAATCGGCCTGTAACCAGTTTACATGTTCTTGCGCAAATGTTAACCTGGCTCTGCGATGGTCTGCGGTTAATTGTGGTCCTTTTGCCGCTGTTTTCGGAGTTAAATTAAAACCACGTAACCTTTTTCTGATGGTAACGGAACTTACATGAACATTGTGGATCTCTGCGAGCATATTTTGTAGCCTAGGAGCCGTAATAAACCGTTCGCGTAACGTCTGCATCATTAAAAAACGGTCTTGAACAGCAGTTGTGGCCCTTCTTCTCCCTTGTCCTGGCCTTCTTGAGTATGCCTGAGTTTCCCGATGTCTCTTCAAGATACGGGATACGGTCGATTGATTAATACCAAGACGCTGACTGATGTAACGCTGACTCCTACCTTCTTCTGCAAGTGTAACTACAATCACAGCTTCTTCACTGCTTAAATTAAGATTCGGACGTCTATCCATATTCATTCTTCACTATTTAGCACTTAATTTTAACAATTACTTGAAAACAAACGCAAAAAGAAATTTTATATGAACCTTTCTTACAGTCAGAATAATGAAAAGTGCTTCATTTTATTTATTGACAGAAAACCATGAGAACAAAAGACAAAACACAACATGTAAAACAGCATGCTTGATAAGATTTCTTATTGTTTATGTTTGTGTTCAAAGAAAACTCGATTCCAAGATGTCAAAAAAATCACAAATGATGCGTTAATTTCTTTCGCCAGTGTGTATATATATATATATATATATATATATATATATATATATATATATATATATATATATATATATTTGTATATATACAAATATTTTTCTTTCAGGTAATCAGGCAAGTCAAAATTGCAATGGTCTAAGGAATGTACAGAAAAAAAACGTATTGTCTAGATATACAGAGAGTTTCATGTAACACCGAACATTGTCATCCAATACAATTTGAAACCTTTAATTTTAAAATAATGTGTAAATTGGGTTGCCTATATGACCATTACATATTGTAGCCAATCAATCGCAATTAATGCCTCAACTTGTACATACAGGGAGTTATCCTTTCAAGTATACATGTCCCAATTACAGCGCATATGCTGTAAATCTTTAGATACTCGTTTTTTTTAGAAGAGTTCAATTTTAAACTTAAAATTAGTGTGTTCCACTCCCAGACTAAGCATGAAGTAAAATTTCGAGTTTAGAAAAGCCTGAAAATTTGGTTTGGACGCGTAGCGCGAAGCGCGGAGCGGCCAAACCAAATTTTCAGGCTTTTCTAAACTCGAAATTTTACTTCATGCGCCACCGGTACAAAACACTGACATTACGAAGTTTAAAACACAACGCTGAACTTTACATTGCATCAGTGTTTTGTACCGGTGGCGCATGAAGTAAAATTTCGAGTTTAGAAAAGCCTGAAAATTTGGTTTGGCCGCTCCGCGCTTCGCGCTACGCGACCAAACCAAATTTTCAGGCTTTTCTAAACTCGAAATTTTACTTCATGCTTAGCCTGGGAGTGGAAAACACTGGTTTAAAGCTTCAAATTACATTCTTTTAATATACCGAGCGTCGGCAAATGTACAACGGATGCAAATGTATACTTAAACGAAAAATGCTCATGTTCGGTGTTACAAAAAACTCTCTGTATTTACAAATATTTTTGTTTAAGGTAATAAGGGAAGTCGAAATTGTAATGGTCTAACGAACCGAAACTAGTCGAAATAAAGTTTTAGTTTGTGAAACAATAGCCAGTGTTTTTAGTTTTAATAATTTTACATATTTTAATATGTTTCACCAAGTGCCAGATGAAAAATTAATTTAAGAAAATAAATATGTTATAAGTTTGAAAAACATCAAACATATTTCAATAGACATACAATTGAATCTGTCATTTTGAAAAGGGACTGACTCCGTAATTTCAAAACTTTAATTTCAAGTAAAAATCTGTTTAACTTTCATACATTATTAGTTAGGTCAACGTAGTTCTTTTTACATTTGTAAAGCATCATAAGTCAAATGCATTAAACCAATTGTTTAAACAGTGATTGTAGGGAACCCAATACCGTGAATGTATATATATTCGGTTGCCTATAATTATTGTTGTTTGTCTTCAGATGATCACTTTAAATCAGTGTTTTATACACTTGGCGCATGAAGTTAAATTTCGAGTTTAGAAAAACCTGAAAATTTGGTTAGGTTGCGTAGCGCTACATTCAACATTTTTAAAATATAAATATGTTTTATGTTGTAAAACATCAAACCTATTTTAATGGACATACAACTGAATCGGTCATTTTAAAAAGGGGCTAACGTCGCAATTTCTAAATTTGAATTTCAAGTAAAAATCTGTCTAACTTCCATACATTATTTGTTAGGTCAACCTAGTTTATTTTTACATTTGCAAAGCATCATAAGCCAAATGCATTAAACCAATTGTTTAAACAGTGATTATAGGGAACCATACACCGTGAACATTCACGGTGTATGGTTCCCTATAATCACTGTGCCAAACAACAATGATTGTTGGCAATTGAATATACATATATTCAGTTGCCAATAATCATTGTTGTTTGTTTTCTGATGATTACTTTAGGTCAGTGTTTTATACGCCTGGCGCATAAAGTAAGATTTCGAGTTTAGAGAAGCCTAAATATTTGGATAGGTCGGGTAGGGCTACACTCAAGTCAACATTTTAAAATATAAATATGTTATAAGTTTATACAATTGAATCTGACATTTTGAAAAGGGGCTAACCGCGCTATTTCAAAATTTTAATTTCAAGTAAAACTCTGTCTAACTTCCATACATTATTAGTTAAGGTAACGTAGTTTTTTTTACATTTGCAAAGCATCATAAGTCAAATGCATTAAACTGATTGTTTAAACAATGAGAACCCAATCCCGTCAATGTATAGTCGGTTGCCTATAATCATTGTTGTTTGCCTTTCTGATGATCACTTTAAATCAGTGTCTAATACGCGTGGCGCATGAAGTAAAATTTCGAGTTTAGAGAAGCCTGAAAATTTGATTAGGTCGCGTAGGGCTACACTCAAAATTTTAAGTCAATATTTTAAAATATAAATATGTTTTAAATTTGTAAAACATCAAACAAATTTCAATGGACATATAACTGAATCTGTCATTTTGAAAAGGGGCTAATTCCGCAATTTCAAAATCTTAATTCCAAGTAAAAATTTGTCTAAATTCCATACATAATTAGTTAAGTCAACGTAGTTTTTTTTACATTTGCAAAGCATAATAAGTCAAATGTATTAAACCAATTGTTTAAACAGCGATTATAGGGAACTCAATACCGTGAATGTATACTGAATGACATTAGAAATGCAACACCTAGATATAACGGTTTTTTGCAGTTGATTTTATATTTATTTATTAGGTCTTAAGTTAATTAATACATGATAACAATTTGAATCAAAACAAAAAACAAACAAGTAAATTACACCTAATAATGTGTTTGGCGACCTCCATTTCGAACGCATTCATTAACACGTCTGGGCATCGATTCGATGAGGTGATCGACTTCCTCCTGAGGTAGTTCGTCCCAAACAACTTGAATTTGCTGCTGCAGCTCAGCCAGAGTCTGTGGAGGGTTCGGTAAACTTGTCAGTCTCCGACCTAGCATATCCCAGACATGTTCTATTGGGTTTAAATCTGGAGATCTTTGCGGCCAAGGTAAAACATTTATGGCACCAGCTTCCAAGAAGTCCTTCGTTAGATGTGCTATGTGAGGACGTGCGTTATCTTGTTGAAACAACACGTTTCCAAGCCCTTCTAGGTATGGTACAAGATATGGTTGTAAGACATCGTTAACGTAACGAGCTGCTGTCATATTGCCGCGGATGAATATCAGAGGTGATCGGCTGCCATGGGCAATAGCCCCCCAAACCATTACACTTACAGTGCGGTGTACATGTCTTTCAACAGCAAACTCAATAGTGGATCTTTCTCCACAGCGTCTCCTTACCCGTCTACGACCATCATGCATCCCTAAAGTGAATCGCGATTCATCGCTGAAGACGACTCTGTTCCATTCTTCCCTCCACCCTTGGCGTTCTGTGCACCACTCCAATCTTCGACGCCTGTGTGCATAAGTTAAAAGTAGGACTAACAGAGGGCGGTATGAAATGAACCCAAATGACCTGATACGTCGATAAAGAGTTCGCATACTAACTGGTCTACCGTGTTCATTAAACCATTGGTCACCAAGCTGCCGAGTTGTGGAAAATCGGTCCCTAAGAGCCATAAGTCGCAGTCGGCGATCCTGGCGCTCTGTAGTACGCCTTGGTTGTCCACGAGGCCTTATTCTCGACTCTCGACCTTCTTCAGTCCATGCTTGCCACACTCGCGTAACAGTGGTTACGTTCCGGTTTAAACGACGCGCAATTTTCCGGAACGAAACACCACCATCGCGCCACCCAACTATTCTACCCCGATCAAAATCACTTAAATGCCGAAATTGTCTAGGCCTTCGTACTCTGGGCATCTTGTCGACGCAGTTAAATTTAAAAACTGATGAAATTAGTTGTTGAATCGTCTATTTAAACGTATTCTAATATGAAACTGATGGATACGATTATTTTTTTTCCAAACAAATGTTAAAGATAAAAGGTTGCAACTTTTATCATAGCATTCTTTTTACACATTAACCTTGCACAAACAAAATTGTTGATGAAGAATGATTATTTCCAGGTGTTGCATTTCTAATGTCATTCAGTATATATTCGGTTGCCTATAACCATTATTGTTTGTCTTTCTGATGATCACTTTAAATCAGTGTTTTATTTCATGCGCCAGGCGTATGCGCATGAAATAAAATTTCGAGTTCAGAAAAGCCTGAAAATGTTCAGGCTTTTCTAAACTCGAAATTTTACTCCATACTTAATCTGGGAGTGAAAACACTCGTTAAAGGCAAGTCATTAATTGCTATTCATTTTCCATATATTAAATAACTGTTACCCCTTCAAACGATGATATTATGATTTACAGGTAAACTATCGGTAAACCGGTTTGGATTTACAAATTTCACGAATTACCAGCCATTGATAAAGTTTTAAAATTTACAATCCCTAGGTGAAACCCGGGTTTAGTAATTTAATCAGCGAATAATATTGAAATATATATTAATAGTAAATACACATTCTTTAAATTTATTTTTACTATATTCCCATAATAATTTGTTTTCAGATAAAATATTTTTAAATAATTTCGCACTCATTTTATAAAACACTCGTACTTCCTTATTTACAACCTCATTTGTAAATGTACGTTTATCTATTTTTGTGTGAGTTCTGTTTCCTACGAGTAAATATTTGTATTCAATTTTTCTCAGTTATGTGAAGTGGTATATTTCTCGTTAATCGAGTAACCCTTTTATGTATTCAATGTGTATAAAAACGAGGACATAACAATATAATAATAGAAACATTAATTTAATGTCAACAGCATTTCAAATACTCAATATCAAATGTTTATTGTATTTCTATTTATTCAATGCAATATATAACATAAAAAATTGGCAATATTTATGTATTTATTTATTTATTAACGGAATCTCCATTTTATTTCATAAGTGTACATATACATATTTTAATATATGACAAAAATAACAAATAACATCAAAATCATATAAAGAATTACATTGATTACAACCGACTAAATTATTACTGAACAAAAATAACAAAAACCATATAAAGAGTTACATTGATTACAGCCACCTAAATTATTACTGAACTAAAGATCTAACAGTCAATGACATTGGATAGCCTAATACGACGTAACTGGACCTTAAACTGATGAATTGATGGTGTAAATAAAACAAAGTTGGGATTATTGCTAATACCATTGGCATACCTCATCATATTATATATTATATGATAATGATTCACTTAATTAAAACGCAGTTATATTCTTTTCTTTACTTCTATTTTTTGATGCTAGATGTACATTTCCGGTACTATATACCCATTATCAATAGCTAACTGAATACAAAACGGAAACTGTTTACCAAGGTACGTCGATGGGCGTCCAAATCCAAACGCTCAGGCTTTTCTAAACTCGAAATTTTACTTCATGCTTAGTCTGGAAGTGGAAAACACTCGTTTTAAACTTAAAATTGAACTCATTAAAAAAAGCTTTAAGTGCATCCGCATTGAAATATGTATTGTATACTTGAAAGAAAAATTCCCTGTATATTATTTAGGCATTGATTAATTAGAATATTGGTCAAAATGTAATATTGGAGTTCCTTTTTCATTTCCATTCGTGTTCTTTATGTAATCGCGATGATTCTAATCCTTT
This sequence comes from Philonthus cognatus, assembly GCA_932526585.2. Lineage (NCBI taxonomy): Eukaryota > Metazoa > Arthropoda > Insecta > Coleoptera > Staphylinidae > Philonthus > Philonthus cognatus. The sequence continues at coordinate 45,038,751 of OW052247.1, read as the reverse complement.
ACCAAAATTCGAATTAGCAAGATTTGGTTCAAATGTGAATTCTTTGAAAAAACTGTAAGTAATTTTAATCACGAATGCTTTTCAAGTATTCGAATCTTCTAAAATAATTCTAATTCCGAACCATTTAAACGCTATATAATTCGAATTCTACCAAGCTCTGTTGAATATGGACTAGTTATACTGGGAATTTTTCATTTAAGTATACATATCCCGATTTGTAAATTTATAGAAATTTGATGTTTTCGATAAGTGTTTACGGTGGAGGCTTCTACTTCGTTATACATTATAATTCACAACTGAAACACGATTTTAACTTTGTTTGTAAAACTGAGACTTTATTAAGTGACTATAGTTTCGACAACTTTAACTTGTCATTTTCAATTTGAAGCTTTTAACGGGTAAATGCGATCCTAGATTAAGCATGGAGTAAGATTTCGAGTGTATGTAGAAATTAACTTTAATTCAGTGTTTTATATGCGTGGCGCATGAAGCAAAATTTCGAGTTTAGAAAAGCTTGAAATTTTACTTTGTTTAATCAAGGAGTGAAAACACTGGTTAGAAGCTTCAAATTAAACGCTTTACAAAACAACGAATTCGTGAATATATGATATATGAAATTGCCAATTCTTGATTGCAGATTAATTCAAACATTAAAAGTGCGATTCTTTTTGCAATCTACAACAAGTTAGTCTTACAAATCAGAGCTGGGACGAATCCTCGTAAAAAGGATTCGAATCACGAATCCGAATCGCCTAATAATGTTTTTAATGTCTATTATTATTTATTCAAACTGTGATCACATTTTGTTTTAATTACTAATTTATATTTCTTAATATTACTGTATGTTTAATCACTACTAATTATACTCACTGACTTATGTACACCGATGTAATACATGAATAAACTTTACTTACTTACTTACTTACTAATATGATTCGAATCACGAATACTCCAATAAAGGATTCGTAAGAGATAAATATGATTCGAATCAAAGATTCGAATCCTGTTTTTCGAATCACGAATACAAATCCTTCAAGAATAAATTTGATTTTATTATTTTTTTGCAACCATCAATATATAAATATCGTTACCAGTTGTTTTAACAAAAATATTCAAAACCTAATTAATTATTATTAACACTGAACATCGTTGATAACAGACCAAATATCTGATTTCCTGTTACTCTGATTAAAGATGTATTTGTGTGTTTCTGAACTTCACTTCAAATCAGTGTTTTGTACGCGTGGCGCATGAAGTAAAATTTCGAGTTTAGAAAAGCCCGAAAATTTGTCTCAGGTCGCTGCGCGACCTGAGACAAATTTTCACGGGGCTTTTCTAAACTCGAAATTTTACTTCATGCTTAACCTGGGAGTGGAAAACACTCATTTAAAGCTTCAAATTGAACTTAAAAAAAAACAAGGAATATCTAAAGATTTACAGAAAATAGGCTAAATTTGGAATACGTATACTTAAAAGAAAAACTCCCTGTATCTGTTTGCTCCGAAGAAATATGAATAATTATAAACCATAATGAAGATAACAATTCATTCTCAAAAATCACTCGTTTATTAATATTATACACAATTGACGTTTGTTAAATAATGGCGGCGACAAAGAAATAACATGTATTTTTAATCTTCTAGTAGAAATGCGTTTTATGTTAAAAGAAGTAAACTATTCATCTTTCAGCTAATAGTACAAGTTCTTTCTGCTAGCAGCAATCGTACTTTTAGTAGTAGATGAAACAATTATTATGTTGTTTCTTCTAATATTACTAGGACTTTTTGCAACTAGTTGTAGTACAGGCTCCGTCTGCTGGTGGCAAGACACGATAAGCCAGAACCATCTAAACTAGACGCTCTGTTAATAGCAGTAGTTCTTTCTGCTAGTAGAAATAATGTTTTTTGCTATAAAAAAAATGACTGCTAGGTCTTTCTGCTACTAGTAGTAGTAGTAGTACAGGCCTTATCTGCCGGTGGCAAGATTTGAAGCTAGAACCATCTGAACCCGAAGCCCTGTCTGCCAATAGCGGTAGTTGTTTCTGCTAGTAGAAATAGCGTGTTCTGCTAAAACGTAAACGTTTCTATGAGTAGTAGTAGTTATTTCAGCTAGTAGTACAATTTCTTTGTGCTACTAGCGTTCGTACTTTCAGTAGTAGAAAGAACAACTACTATTTTGTTCCTTCTACTACGAGTAGGTCTTTCTACTACTAGTACCGACGAAACCTGTACTGCAGGTTCCGTCTGCTGATGGCAAGACATCTGAAGCTAGAACCATCTGAACTAGAAGCTCCGTTAATAGCGGTAGTCTTTCTGCTGTAGTAATTCTTTTAGCTAGTAGCAGTTGTTCTCAAGACCGTAGCGGTGGGGGGGGGGCTTCAACCCCCCCTTGACATTTTCTAAATGATAAATTTTTGTATGTAAACGCGGAACTGTAAGAGCAAAAACAATATTTTTTCCTAAGCCCCCCCCACGAAATTTGTATAACCCCCTCCGAATATTTTTTCTGGATGCGGCCTTGGTTGTTCTCTAAGCTTAATAGTAGTTTTTTTATTCTACTATCACTAGTTTTTTCTGCAACTAGTAGTAGTACAGGCTCTGTCTACGAAACTAGAAGCTCTGTCTGCTAATTGCGGCAGTTCTTTCTGCTAGTGAATAAATCGTTTTTAACTGAAAAAATGTAAACGTTACAGTTTGTAGTAGTGGTTCTTTCGGCTAATAGTACTTGGTAGTAGTAGTACAGGCCTCGTCTGCTGGTAGCAAGATATCTGAAGCTTCAACCATCTGAGCTAGAAGTTCTGGCTGGTAATAGTGCTAGTTGTTTCTGCTAGTAGAAATAGGGTTTTCCGCAAACAGCCTCTTTAAATATTCCTTGTTTTTTGTTTAAGTTCAATTCGAAGCTTTAAACGAGGGTTTTCCACTCCCAGACTAAGCATGAAGTAAAATTTCGAGTTTAGAAAAGCCCCGTGAAAATTTGTCTCGGGTCGCGCAGCGACCCGAGACAAATTTTCTGGGCTTTTCTAAACTCGAAATTTTACTTCATGCGCCACGCGTATACAACAGTGATTTAACGAGACATTTAATAATACACAAAAGACATTTTTCATGTTAATCCTCACAATTAATTCGAATTATTTTTGGCGATTCAAATCCTTTTGTAAGTATTCGAATCCTTTTATAAATATTCGAATCCTTTTATAAATATTCGAATCTTTTTATAAGGATTCGAATCACCCACATTTGGATTCGAATACGAATCCTCTTAAAAATACGTAATGAATCCGGATCACGAATCCAGTTGAACTAAAGTATTCGAATGCCTCTTTTGAATCCTTTAAAAGGATTCGAATCTTAAATGATTCGAATCCTGCCCAGCTCTGTTACAAATACTATACTATATCAGTAAAGCATTCGACTGTGTCTCCCATGATGTTTTACTGAGGAAACTATATTGCTACAATTTTGATCCTTCTAGCTGTCCTTTGTTGAACTCCTACATGACTGATCGACAGCATCGTGTTAAGGTTAATGGTGATTGGTCCGGTGAATGCGACATCTCAGCAGGGGTTCCTCAGGGTTCCATCCTAGGTCCCCTACTGTTTATTTTATATATAAATGATCTGCCGCTACAAATCGATGCGAAAACAGTACTGTACGCAGATGATACTTCTTATCTTTGTACCTGTAATGATGTATTAACAGCCATCATTTTAGTATTGATTGTAAAGAGATAGTAGCTAAATGGTTTGTTGCCAATAAATTATCATTAAATGCAGATAAAACAGTAGGTGTTACCTTCTCTACCAAACTCGGCGTTGAGACTAATTCAACTATGTTTTTGGGTGTTCAATTAGATAGTAAGCTGAACTGGGATGTACATGAGAGGTATATTTCTGGGAAACTTTCTAAAGTTATCTTTTTACTGCGTAACCTCGACTCCTTTTTACCTCACACTGCTCTAAAATCCGCTTACTTAGGGCTTTTCCATTCTCGTCTAACCTATGGAATTCTTGCATGGGGACATTCCTCAATTATTAACAGCTTATTCGGGTTACAAAGACGAGCTGTGAGGGTTATCAATTCTATGTCGTATAGAGATGACTGCAAAGACACATTTGTAAACTTAGAAATCCTTACATTACCTTGCGTTTATATTCTCGAGTCTCTTACGTTTGTTGGAAAAAATGTTTCATCTTACCATACATATTGCCATGAATATGGGACTAGAAATAAACACCTCATTTGCTTGCCTTTTCTACGAATTTATAAATGCAGAAATAGTATTAATTACTTTGGCCCTAAGCTATTTAATGCTTTACCAGAATATATTAAACTCCTTCCACGTACACCCATTAGAAGGGAAATAAAACACTATCTCTGTAAAAAATCATTTAACAGTTTATCTGAATGCTTAGAGGATGATTTTAAAGACCTTAGCAAATGAATGTTCACGCTCTGGTTGCTTGTGGTATTCACTATTTGAATTTAAATAGAATTTTAATGTGTTTGTAATGATATTGTATTACTGCCATACATTTCACTGTTTTATATTTATATTGTACAATGCAATGTTTTCCTTTTAATCCATATATATCTATTATTATTATTGTTTATTTATTTATTTATTTTTTACCAAATTTGATTTATTCATTATACTTTTATGTATCTTACCCATGACGAATGTACACTTTTGTTATAACACGAAATAAAGGAAAGTTGAAAGTTGAAAGTATATCAAACACTCATTGAAACAACTACTTCCCGATCAAATACTCCGACGGACATTGAATACAACAAGTGTTTGCTGTTACATACAATAACCTACTGCAAATGTAACAATTTGGGTCATAATTTGACCCAAATTGTTACATTTGCAGTAGGTTACTGCATGTAACAGCAAACACTTGTATAATTCAATGACCGTCGAGGCATTTGCTTGGGAAGTAGTTGTTTCTATGAGTGTTTGATATCTTTGTAAGAGTAACTTGTTGTAGATTGCGAAAAGAATCGCTCTTTTAATGTTTGAATTCGTGAAAATTTACAATGTATATATCGAGCTGTATACTTAAAAAATGCCTGTATTTTGTATCTACTTCTTTTAATTTTTACTGCAATTTTCTCTTTTAGGTGCCAGAAAGAATTCGCGCAATGAACGCTAGTGTAAAACTACTGTTGATAGTACGAGAACCTGTGACGAGAGCCATCTCCGATTACACCCAGTTAAGAGCGCACGCGGCGACAGCGTCGCCGGCGTCAACACCGACCCCATCACCGAAATCCTTCGAACAGCTCGCCCTCCACGCCAACGGCTCCATCAACGAAGCCTACCGACCCCTCGCCATCTCCATCTACCACGGCCACGTCCACCGCTGGCTGGAGACGTTCGGCCGCGACCAGATCCTCGTCGTCAACGGCGACCTCCTCATCGAGGACCCGGTGCCCCAGCTCCAGAAGATCGAAAAGTTCTTAGGCCTGGAACCGCGGATAGGCACGCACAACTTCTACTTTAACGAAACGAAGGGGTTTTATTGTTTGCGCAACGAGACCTCGGACAGGTGCTTGAGGGAGACGAAGGGCAGGCGGCACCCCAGGGTGCACCCGGACGTCGTCACCAAGCTGCGGAAGTACTTCGCCGAACATAATCAAAAATTCTACGAGCTCATCGGTGAAGACCTGGGCTGGCCGGAGGAATAACACGAGGATACGGTTAGATTTATCAAACTTATACATATCATCTTTAATAGTGAGAAAATGAAAACTAAGCAAACAAACAATTTTCCTTATGAATTATGAGTGTAGCTAGGATTTTTATGGCGATTGTTTAAATGTTCAAGCAGCAAACTTAAGAGTAGTTATCTAAAGCTTACTGAACTTAAGACAACAATATATCCCCTTAACCTTGCAGCTTACGGATCATAGGATAGCTCTCAACAAAATTCTGTTAGGAAATATGTAAAGAAATTAAATCTTAAATCCGCTACCCACTGAGCAAAAAATGGTGATGTGTCCATCATAGTACTTTCCCCCGTAAATTGCGTATTAAATCACTTTTAAAATATTTGTAGCATTATTATTTTTAAAATGTCTTCAACTTTTTGATAACTACAACTTTTATTTGAAACATTTTTCAATTGGATCAACACATACTGACACAAACCAATGACTAGATAAAAAATGGTGATGTGTCCATCATAGTACTTTCCCCCGTAAATTGCGTATTAAATCACTTTTAAAATATTTTTAGCATTATTATTTTCAAAATGTCTTCAACTTTTTGATAACTACAACTTTTATTTGAAACATTTTTCAATTGGATCAACACCTATTGACACAAACCAATGACTAGATAAAAAACACTATTTATTGAATATCTGAAAAACTAAGAGTGCTATGACAAAAAGTGATGATACAAAAAATCTTTAATATCCTATTACCTACAACTTTTATTTGAAACATTTTCCAATTGTATCAACACACACACACTGACACAAATCAATGACTAGATAAAAAACACTATTTATTAAATATCTCAAAAACTAAGAGTGCTATGACAAAAAGTAAGTAAACAATACATCTTCATTTTGTTATTATCTACAACTTTTATTTGAAAGAATTTTTTGTTTGATGAACATTTATTGAAAAAATCTGAAAAAACTGAAAAACGCTAAGAGTAAAGTACCACTTCCGGTTTTCCGATTTTCACCAAAAGCTTTTTAGTTCTTCCGATTGTAACAAAAAGCTTAAGTTTCAAGTTTCATCTCGATATTTTTAGCGGTTTTGGCGGTACAGCGCACACAGACACACACAGACAGACAGACAGACATTTTTCAAAAATGGTCTTATTTGACTCAGGGGACCTCAAAACGGATATTTCCGCTAAAATTTTTGAATCGAAAATTTTCACGAAAACAATACTTTGCCTTTGTATTACATACGGGGGAAAGTAAAAACAAACAAATAACGTTATATCACATTGTACCAACATTAAAAGTTGTTTAAATGTTGAAGAAACGTTACTCAAATGAGTTTGCTCAGTGGGTACTGTCTATACCAACTGAGCAAAAAACAAACAAATAAGGGTGTATCAACATTGTAACAACATTAAACGTTGTATTAATGTTGATGAAACATTACTTCAATGTGTTTGCTCAGTGGGTAACTATTCAATTGAGTCAGCGACACTGCCTACAACAATTTAATTGAGTCAGCGCATTCATGTGATTTAGACATAATTGCGTGCGCATCGCAAGAGCAACCTTAGCTCCTGTAATCAAATGAACTCCAATTGCACTCAATTGCGCAACCAATGTGATTCAAATTATTATAATTGCGTGCGCATCTTGAGACCAACCTTAGCTCCTGTAATCAAATGAACTCCATCGACAATGTGATTCAGACGTAATTGTGTGCGCATCTCAAGAGCAACCTTAGCTCCTGTAAGCTGTATTTTTTCATCATATACAGGGAGTTTTTCTTTTAAGTATACATGCTGTAAATCTTCAGATATTCGTTGCTTTTTTTAAAGAGATCAATGTGAAGATTTAAACGAGTGTTGTCCACTCCCAGACTAAGCATGAAGTAAAATTTCGAGTTTAGAAAAGCCCCGTGAAAATTTGTCGAGGGTCGCGCAGCGACCCGAGACAAATTTTCTGGGCTTTTCTAAACTCGAAATTTTACTTCATGCGCCACGCGTATGAAACACTGATTTCTAGTGAAGTTAAAAATATACCTCTAAATCAGAATTAAAAATACACTGCTAAAGCAGGATTATAAATATACTGCTGAACAATAATATTTTGAAATCTTTGATTTGGTTAGCATCCACTTTGTGGTACATTTTTTTGTGAAATAATAATAATAATTATTTTGTACATATTCTTTGTAAAAGGGGTTTCCCGTGAGAGAATAAATAAATAAATAAAAACACTTAACTTTGTTTAATCACTTCATTTAAAAGTTTAAGCAAAAGTGGTAAAAGAAATTCTTAGAAGTACTTAACTAAGAATATTTTGAACATCACTTGAAATCAGTGTTTTATACGCGTGGCGCATGAAGTAAAATTTCGAGTTTAGAAAAGCCCAGAAAATTTGTCTCGGGTCGCTGCGCGACCCGAGATAAATTTTCACGGGGCTTTTCTAAACTCGAAATTTTACTTCATGCTTAGCCTGGGAGTGAAAAACTGTCGTTAAAGGCTTCGAATTAAACTCTTAAAAACTAACGAATATATATACTAAGAAAATTCAAACATAATTGCGTGCGCATGTCGAGAGCAACCTTAGCTCCTGTAAGCTGTATTTTTTCATCATATACAGGGAGTTATTCTTTTAAGCATACATATCCCAATTATATGCTGTAAATTTTCAGATATTCGTTGCTTTTATTTTAAAGAGATCAATGTGAAGATTTAAACGAGTGTTGTCCACTCCCAGGCTAAGCATGAAGTAAAATTTCGAGTTTAGAAGAGCCCCATGAAAATTTGTCGAGGGTCGCGCAGCGACCCGAGACAAATTTTCTGGGCTTTTCTAAACTCGAAATTTTACTTCATGCGCCACGCGTATGAAACACTAATTTCTAGTAAAGTTAAAAATATACTTCTTAATCAGAATTAAAAATAAACTGCTAAAGCAGGGTTATAAATATACTGCTGAACAATAATATTTTGAAATCTTTGATTTGGTTAGCATCCACTTTGTGGTACATTTTTTTTTGAAATAATAATAATAAAACACTTCACTTTGTTTAATCATTTCAATTTCAATTTATTTACGGAAAATCTCCTTTATACAATACAATAATGACAATCATTTTCTTAAACATAAGTCACCAGTATATTCATTAGTCACAAGTATATTCACGGAAAAGTAAAACATATAAATAACCCAAGTGGCGGCAATAAATGCAAACGCATTTAAATAAGTGAAAATAAATAAAAGTACATAAATAAATGTATACCATGTTTCATTTAAAAGTTTAAGCAAAAGTGGTAAAAGAAATTCTTAGAAGTACTTGACTAAGAATATTTTGAACATCACTTGAAATCAGTGTTTTATACGCGTGGCGCATGAAGTAAAATTTCGAGTATAGAAAAGCCCAGAAAATTTGTCTCGGGTCGCTGCGCGACCCTCGACAAATTTTCACGGAGCTTTTCTAAACTCGAAATTTTACTTCATGCTTAGCCTGGGAGTGGAAAACTGTCGTTAAAGGCTTCGAATTAAACTCTTAAAACTTAACGAATACGTATACTAAAAAGATTCAGACCTAATTGCGTGAGCATCTCGAGAATAACCTTAGCTTCTGTAAGCTGTATTTTTTCATCATATACAGCGAGTTTTTCTTTTAAGTATACATATCCCAATTATATGCTGTAAATCTTCAGATATTCGTTGCTTTTTTTTAAAGAGATCAATGTGAAGATTTAAACGAGTGTTGTCCAGTCCCAGGCTAAGCGTGAAGTAAAATTTCGAGTTTAGAAAAGCCCCGTGCAAATTTGTCGAGGGTCGCGCAGCGACCCGAGACAAATTTTCTGGGCTTTTCTAAACTCGAAATTTTACTTCATGCGCCACGCGTATGAAACACTAATTTCTAGTAAAGTTAAAAATATACTTCCAAATCAGAATTAAAAATAAACTGCTAAAGCAGGATTATAAATATACTGCTGAACAATAATATTTTAAAATCTTTAATTTGGTAAGCATCCACTTTGTGTACCACAAATCTTTATATGAAATACTAATAAAACACTTAACTTTGTTTTATCACTTCATTTAAAAGTTTAAATAAAAGCGGTAAAAGAAATTCTTAGAAGTACTTAACTAAGTATATTTTGAACATTACTTGAAATCAGTGTTTTGTACGCGTGGCGCATGAAGTAAAATTTCGAGTTTAGAAAAGCCCAGAAAATTTGTCTCGGGTCGCTGCGCGACCCTCGACAAATTTTCACGGGGCTTTTCTAAACTCGAAATTTTACTTCATGCTTAGCCTGGGAGTGGAATACACTCGTTAAAGGCCTCGAATTTAACTCCTAAAAATGAACGAAAATGTATACTGAAAAAAAAAATCACTGTGTGTATACTTAAAAGAAAAATGCCCTTTTGACTTTATTTCAGTATCCATTTAAAATCCTAGCACTAATTATAATTAAACACAGAGGAAAGTATATATTTAAAAAAAAAAGGTAAATGCACGGATTATATCCCCCAAATTTTGAAAACGATACATATCAATAACGTCGATAATTTTATATAAATATTATACATATAGATATATTTATACATAATGTCTACTATTAATGCATAAACTACATGTAAATTTAAATTTAAATTTAAAATCGATATTCGAGCACGTGGATCCGCGCTAACGAGGATCCAGCACAACATTTGCTCAATTACTGATTTATTCAATTCGTTCGGTTTTAATTGGTAAAGCAAAAACAGGAAACATTCTATTTACATATTATACATAACATACATCGGATGTCATTTCGGATTAGCTCGTGTACCCAATCCTAAATTGAATTTAATTACTTAAGTATATTTACAACATTGAAACTACAAGGAAATAAAAATGCTGACAAAAACAAATGCTATTTACAGCAATAATTAAGTATGATGAGTTGTTAAGAGACAAAAATACTCATATTTACAATTAATGAAAATGATATCAACAACGTTTCAACGGTAAAAATCATTAAGTACTTGGGAAATATAACTGTATTTACAATAATAATTAACTGTATTTACAATAATAATTAACTGTATTTACAATAATAATTAACTGTATATACAAAGTTGTTAAGAGACAAAAATACTCATATTTACAATTAATGAAAATGATCTCAACAACGTTTCAACGGTAAAAATCATTAAGTGCTTGGGAAATATATCTGTATTTACAATAATAATTAACTGTATTTACAATAATAATTAACTGTATATACAATAATAATTAATTATGGATACATTGTTAAAAAAAACAATTATTTGCAGTTAACAAACATGTATTTTCTGAACAACTTCAATGTCTCGCAAATTCAAAGATAAGACCAGTTGCAAGTGTCTTAACAGAACAACTGTATATTTCTAGCGCGAGAAGACGGCAGAAAGCAGAAGTAATAAAATAAATAACAACAAGGTAAAAGACATTAAGTATTTATGAAATTAAACGCACTTAACAAGATTTTTAAGTGTTAACGAAATCAAATATACTGTGACTTAGGAAATATTGCATGTTCAATAACAAAAACCTCTAGAGTGCCATGGAAAATATTTTAAGTTGGCAACTCTGAAATTATATGTTATAATTATCATGCTTGACGTTTTATATGTCAATTCCTAAGGCATGTAGCCAACTTAAATTCAAAAATAAATTAAATCATGGCACTCTAGAGTTTTTTTTTTTCATTGAACATACGATATACAAATCCTGATCAAAACAAAAATAACAACTCTATTTACAGTAATAATTAATTATAAAAATTCGTTATGAAACAAAAATACTCATATCTACCCACTGAGCAAACAACAAACAAATAACGTTATATCAACATTGTAACAACATTAAGCGTTGTATTAATGTTGATAAAACATTACTTCAATTTGTTTGCTCAGTGGGTACACTTAATGAAAATAATCATTCTAACGGTTCAATTGTAAAAGTCACTTAGTAATTAGAAAATATAATATGATAATATAAATTATGATGAAAATAAAAATATCAACTCAATTTACATTTATAGTTTATTATAATAATTTGTTATTAAACAAAAATACTTATATTTCTAGTTAATGAAAATTATGATCATTTTCAGATTAAAAGTAAAAGTCATTAAGTACTTAGGTAATGATGAAAATATAAATATCAACTCAATTTACATTTATAGTTAATTATAATAATTTGTTATTAAACAAAAATACTTATACAGAAAATTATGATCATTTTCAGATTAAAAGTAAAAGTCATTAAGTACATCCTGATGAAAACAAAAATAACAACTCTATTTACAATAATAATTATTTATGATAAATTGTAAGAAAAAAATGTAATATTTACAGTTAACGAAAACTATCACAACAACAAGGTAAAAGTCATGAAGTACTTATTAAATTAATCGCAGTTAATAAGTGTAATATTTACAGTTAACGAAAACGATCACAACAACAAGGTAAAAGTCATGAATTAATCGCAGTTAATAAGTGTAATATTTACAGGTAACGAAAACTATCACAACAACAAGGTAAAAGTCATGAAGTACTTATGAAATTAATCGCAGTTAATAAGTGTAGTATTTACAGTTAACGAAAACTATCACAATAACAAGGTAAAAGTCATGAAGTCCTTATGAAATTAATCGCAGTTAATAAGTGTTATATTTACAGTTAACGAAAACGATCACAACAACAAGGTAAAAGTCATGAATTAATCGCAGTTAATAAGTGTAATATTTACAGGTAACGAAAACTATCACAACAACAAGGTAAAAGTCATGAAGTACTTATGAAATTAATCGCAGTTAATAAGTGTAGTATTTACAGTTAACGAAAACTATCACAATAACAAGGTAAAAGTCATGAAGCCCTTATGAAATTAATCGCAGTTAATAAGTGTAATATTTACAGTTAACGAAAACGATCACAACAACAAGGTAAAAGTCATGAATTAATCGCACTTAATAAGTGTAATATTTACAGGTAACGAAAACTATCACAACAACAAGGTAAAAGTCATGAAGTACTTATGAAATTAATCGCAGTTAATAAGTGTAATATTTACAGTTAACGAAAACTATCACAACAACAATTTAAAAGTCATGAAGTACTTATGAAATTAATTGCAGTTAATAAGTGTAATATTTTCAGTTAACGAAAACTATCACAACAACAAGGTAAAAGTCATGAAGTACTTATGAAATTAATCGCAATTGATAAGTTTTTGCGTTCAAGAAATGAAGTATACTGTTAGTAATAATTAGTTAGTTAATTCATAATTAACGAGTTTATTGAAATAACGCATAGCGAATTTGATCAAACTTTTAATAAATATAGAATGTTTAAGCCAAGGTATATAACAATATTTTAGTAGACAGTTTTTAAGACTGCATTAAAATTGTTATGTACAGTCTTAAAAAAACTCTTTACTACCAAAGTTTAAGTATGTAACAAGATAATCGCATGTTGAATTAAATACAGGAAATGTTTCTTTTATTTGATAAATTTGCAGAAATTCGTTTTTTCGGTTTTATCAAAGCGGTCGATTTGAAGCTTCTAACGAGTGTTTCAATTCCTTGATTAAGCATGAAGTACAATTTGGAGTTTAGAAAAGCCTTTCGTGATTAATTTTATATTTCGTTGTATTTTTTTACATTCAATTATAATAAAAATATCATATAATGACAAAAAAGTCTAAAATGATCGATTCAAAAAAAACTTTACTTTTTGACATTCAATTATAATAAACAAAAGAGGTATTCACATAATACCTCTTTTGTTTATTATAATTGAATGTCAAAAAGTAAAGTTTTTTTGAATCGATCATTTTAGACTTTTTTGTCATTATATGATATTTTTATTATAATTGAATGTAAAAAAATACAACGAAATATAAAATGAATCACGAAAGGCTTTTAATTTAATTTTACTTTTTATGTGAATACCTCTTTTGTTTATTATAATTGAATGTCAAAAAGTAACGTTTTTTTTGAATCGATCATTTTAGACTTTTTTGTCATTATATGATATGTTTATTATAATTGAATGTAAAAAAATACAACGAAATATAAAATGAATCACGAAAGGCATTTTAATTTAATTTTGCTTTTTCCAACAATAAACCAAAATGTATACGTTTTTTTAACTATATCTGTTGATTGTATGAAATATTTTACATTCTGTTGTTTATGATTACTTGCAAAATATCTCTTACATTATTAAACAATGTAAATTTTGCAGATTTTTTGAACATTTTGTTCAAATTTCTGATTTTTTTAAACGTTCTTAAAATTATGTAAACTAAAAGAAAGATTTAAATTATCAGGCTTTTATAAACTCCAAATTTTACTTCATACGCCACGCGTATAAAACAGATTTTAAGTAAAGTTCAAGATTTATTGCTTAAGTTTTAATTTAGATAAATACATATACAAATGTGTAATGTATATAAGTAATGTTTGTAATTAGTAAAGAAGTTTTTTTAGATAATAAATAAATGTTTATTTCGAGTAATTAAATCTTTCTAAATTTAAAAGTAGTTTGATTTCTGTTTTGTTTTTCTTTTATTATTACTAAGAATATGTTAGTATTATTAAAAGAAAGAAAAAAAAAAAGAGAAATTAAAGTACTCTTACATGTCTGAAGATTTAATTACACGAAATAATTATTTGTGTATGTATTTACCTAGCAAATTGCTAGAATTCTAAAAGTACAAGATTTGGTTAGACAAACTTAGGCATTTTAGTTTAAACTTCGCTGTAAATCAGTGTTTTATACAGGTGGCGCATGAAGTAAAATTTCGAGTTTAGAAAAGCCTGAAAATTTGGGTTGGTCGCTCCGCTTCGCGGAGCGACCAACCCAAATTTGAAGGCTTTTCTAAACTCGAAATTTTACTTCATGCTTAATCAAGGAGTGGAAACACTTGTTTGAGGCTTCAAATTTAACGTATTCTGAAGACAACGAATGCCTGAAAATTTACAACGTATTCATCTCGAATATATATACCGGATGTAACACAAAACAGGATCACCCTCTTAAGTTTTTTAATTAATTGAGATATCAATTTGAAATTTTCTACAATTATATTAATAGCAATTTCAATTTCAGTGGTGATTATAAAACTTTAATAGCACTTCCGGTTTTGCCGGAAGTGTCTTCAGTTTAAAAATTTGAAATGGAACACCATATATATTTTTATGGTTTTGGATACAGAATCTCATTTTACATACAATCAATTGTTTAAACAAAAAAGTTACTAGTGTCATATATTTTTTTTTTTCAAAAAACAATAGTGCTTCTAGGTTGCTGTGATCGCCCAAATATCTTTTGTTTTGTATCATAGACGTGTACAAATTAAATATTACCAACGTTTGTTTCTTAATTTGGCCAACAGATGCCTTTAATTGTAATTCGATCGTTTTTTTCAAATCTCTGCCAACATGGCGGATCATTATGATTTGTTTAAATGGAAATATACTATCTATTCAAATTTATTTATTTGAGACTTATGAAACTAGTGAATTAAGAAAAATTAGGTAAAATCTAGAATTTTATTTATAATTGTTTTAATCAAGCAAGCTATCATTTATTCTTGTACAAATAACAAAAACAAAATAAACAGAAATGATAATACTATTTGAAATAAAACAACACAGTGGCTTCATCAGGCATTTAAGGTTCATTGTTTAAGCAGACAGTTTTTAAAAATACTATCAGCATATTATGCTGTCCTTAAAATATTCTTGAAACCAACTAATATTGTACATAATAAAAACAGACTGTTTCCACACATTTTTATTTTATTTTATAAAATGTTCATCATTATTATAAAATGTTCATCATTATTTCATCTGCCTGATGAAGCCACTGTGTGGTGAAACATGTTGCAGTGTTCAACAATTAAAGTGAAACCCTCCCAACTGTGTTGTTTTATTTCAAATAGTATTATGGAGTTTCATCATGTATCCGCCTCATCAATTAAATATTTGAAATGATAATAAATGTTTGGATACGTCTTTGACACAGAAAAAAAGATATTATGGCGACCACAGCCACCTAGATGCATTTTTTTTTAAATATGACACTAGTAATTTTTTTTTTGAAAAGCAATTGATTTGTCTGTAAAATTGGATCCTTTATCCGAAAACTAACAAATATATAGGGTGTTTCATTAAAAGCTTTAAAATTGTTGTCACTTCCGGTGACACTGGAAGTGCTATTAAAGTTTCCTGATAACCAACGAACTCCAAATTATTTTTAGTATAAATGTAGAAAATTTTAAATTTATATGTCAATTAATAAAAAATCTAAAGGGGGACGATCCTGTTTTGTGTTACACCCGGTATACTTAAAAAAACCTGTAAAGTAATCAATTAAATAAAATTCTCCGTGCTTTATTAATAAACCTACTGAACCAAAATATTAAAATTATGTTTCATCAACATTACAACATAAAACGTTAATATAATGTTGATAAAGCATTGCCTAAATATGTTTACTTGATGAACCCAAATATTGAAATTATATATCATCAACATTACAACATAAAACATTAATTTAAGGTTCATTGTTTAAGCAGACAGTTTTTAAAAATACTATCAGCATGTTATGCTGTCCTTAAAATATTCTTGAAACCAACTAATATTGTACATAATAAAAACAGACTGTTTCCATACATGTTTATTTTATTTTATAAAATGATATTAAAATAGTGACTATTTTGTTTTTACCATATTAAACAACGTGATGTGATAAATCGATCTTATGAATCCAATATTCCTAACATTTAGATTTAACTGAATTATATAAAACAGACAGTATATTTTAAAACAAATGAATTTACTAATTTATAGAGAAAGTAAAAATAGACGATAGATAAACAGAATATATGGTGATAAGATTCCAATCTCTTCATCTTTAGAAAGTTTACCTGTTTTTCCCTTCTTAAGCTAAATTTTTTTTATCATAATTAATAATATTTGAAATACTATACAGGATAAATATGGATTTATTTTTTAGTTAGAAATAATATAGAAACAAAGATAAATAATTAGGTGTATATTTATAATATGAATTTTAAAATATCTTGTGTAGTTTTTAGGTAAATATATGTTATTTTACAATAAGTTGTTAATTATTTGTAAAATTACGAGAAAAAAACTGTTACACAGCTTTTAAAATATTTGAGCAAATCGAAAGATATTTACCAAATCAAATATATGTTTCAATAAAATTACAATTTATAGCATTAAAAGCTTCATCATGTAAATTCTAATAGTATCTTATTTTTTAATATTTTAGTCAATTTTTAAGTAAAATTGTGTTGATTTAATAAAGAAAACACTTGGTTAAATTTCACTTATATTTTGGTTTTTTATTCCAACTAGTTTCGACTTTGAGTCATTCTCAAGGAGAATGACTCAAGTCGAAACTAGTTGGAATAAAAAAACCAAAATATTAGTGAAATTTAACCAAGTGTTTTCTTTATTAAATCATAGTTAAATATGTTTCACCACGTGAAAGATGAGAAACTTTTTCAAGATAAAATTGTGTTATTTATCAATAAGTACTTATTTTATGGGATACTTTTTTTTATTAATCACTTGGCAAAACATTTTTTTAAAATACATGTATTTTGGTTTTTGAATTCGTTATATTTCAAGTAGTCAATTATTTGCGAAACCACGAAAAAAACTGTTACACAACTTTTAAAATATATCAGCAAAATGAAAGATATTTACCAACTAAAATATTTGTTTCAGTAAAACCGCTATTTATATTATTAAAAGTTTCATAATTTAAATTCTAATTGTATCTTATGTTATGTATTTTTTTAATATTTTAATTATATTTTAAGTAAAATTGTGTTGTTTATTAATAAGTATTTAATTTATCGGATACTTTTCTAGTATTAATCACTTAGTAAAACATTCTTTAAAAATAAATGTATTTGGGTTTTTTAATTAAATTCCTTTGATTTAATTTTACAGTAGGATATTAAATTTAAAACATTTACAATAGCAACCACTTGAAATTTAATCTTCATGTACAATATGAAACATTAAATGTACGCTTTCTTAATAAATAGAACGGCTAAATTTAATGTTAACACGTATAATCTGTTTTTTTATTATGGCCAATCAAATTTGACAATTCAAGAATTTAGTGGTGTAATGCAGGTTGTGTGTTTTAGGTTAGGACAAGATTAATTACATGTTATGTTGTAAATCAAGTTTAAATTTGTAGGTTATGTAAAGAGAAATATGCCAGTAATTTGACAATTCAATTAACTCATAAAATAAATAATTTATTTAACAAAGATTACGATTACAAATATACCTATCGCCTCAAATTATTTGTATCTTTTAATGAAGTGTCTCTGAGGATCAGGAAAATGCTCCTTATTCGGGAATATCTGTCTTCTTCATTATATGCCCATTTACATGTTCAAATTTTGAAAAAGTGTTAAATACCAGGATTTTTTCTTTTAGGTATACCATGCTACGATTTTTCAATGTAAATTTTCAGATATTCGTGATCTTATTAAAAACGTTCAATTTGAAGACTCTAATGAGTGTTTCCAATCCCAGACTAAGCATGAAGTAAAATTTCGAGTTTAGAAAAGCCCCGTGAAAATTTGTCGAGGGTCGCGCAGCGACCCGAGACAAATTTTCTGGGCTTTTCTAAACTCGAAATTTTACTTCATGCGCCACGCGTATAAGACAATGATTTAAAGTGAAGTTCAAAATATACTCCTTAGTTTTGATCATATGTTCAGTAATTTTACAAATGTTTATAAGGAATATGTGTAAATATAATTAAAATAAAAATATGCCTGTTTGTGTTGTAAAGTTGCAGTTGTAGCGTTCTATATTTTAAAACTCTCTGCATCGAGACAATTTATTTGAGAAATTATGATTTATTTGTCGCATTGATAATCATTTATCAACATCTTAAAAATTTAAAATACCTTACTGTTAAGGTAGGACTGCAACTGTTCGCAGTAAATACACCCTAAGTTTGGTCATATTAAAAAAAACAGAGTTTACATTTTTGTGTAATATGTTATACAGAGTGTAAGAAAATAATTGAACAGTCTTTTCTTCCACTATGTGTAGCATTTTAAACAAAAGTTTAGTTAAATTTGCATTTTTTTTATTAGTAGTAAATTATTTAAAACAAATCTAATGTTTCGCAAATTCTAAAATATTTTATTTAGTAAATCCAGAGACACTTACCAAATCATGCACCTTTTTAATAAAATCAGAATTTACATTAATTAAATCTTCATGTAATACAAATTCTGATTATCACAGAACAAATGCTACTGCATTTATAAAACATCATAAAATACATTTTTAAGAAACATGAAATAGTTTTTTGTTTTGTAAAATGAACATCGAATAATGAACGTATTAAAACAAAAACTCAGCATTTTTATTTCCAAAGTTGAAAATGTTAGAATATAACAAAACAAAAAAAAAAAACACCAAAGACACTATATTTTTTAATAATTGGTAAATTTAAATGTTTCATAGAAAAATTACACGAAAATTAAGAAGAAACTTTCGGAGGGTAGACATCCACGATCCAAGCAAACAATTAGATAATGCATAATGGTTATAAATAAATCATTTCTAGTCAAATAATTCATGATGATTCTTTTAACATTCAATCAATGATTATGAAACTTGATAATATATAAAATTCAGTCAATGATTCGAAAAGCAGAGTATCGTAGAGGAATTGCAGAAAATGTATATACATAACGAGTGTCTATAAACTGTCGGCATCTCGATTGCTTTAAAAGACAAGTTACATATCTTACATTATGCCATACGAAACGGTGAATCTAACAAACGTCAAATACATTTAATTATATGTCATTGGGTAGTGTCACAGTGCCGAATTTAATTACGACGTATGTTTCTGAAGTCAGAACCTACTGGGATGCCGTCAGTTTATAGAAACTCGTTAGAAACAGTATTTTTGAGATAATTCCATTCCAACCTAAAATCATGCATATTTGCTAACAAACAAAATCGCAGAAGTAAAAATGCAAGTGGATATTTTAAAATTATCTTATTTGCGTTCTCCATGCCAACGACTGTACGATCGCGCTGAATTAGTGACGTTAAGTTCAATCCGTCAAATCACTACGTAATGCATAATTGTCACACACATCGTTTCGGAACAATTTCCAAGGAGGAAATTATAAGTAATATAAATTTAATAGTGCCGCTAAATAGAATGACAATACACCTTTGTCATGGAATTATCTTATCAAATACCACTCGAGGTTTGGTTTTGGGAGGATATTTATTCATTTAATAACTCGTGCGTGGTTTTCCAATTTTACTCGAGAAAACTTGTATAGACAAAAACACTCGAGCTTCGCTCTCGTGTTTTTGTCATCCAAGTTTTCTCTCGTTAAAATTACTAGGCAACCACTCACTCGTCTAAATAAAAAAATATCCGGCCAAAACCAACCTCTTGTGGTATTACATACGATAAAAAATAATCCTTCTTACACAATTATTTTATTTTTTTAAGTAAAAATGGAGCGAGGAAAGAGTTTTTTTTAATGTTTTCCATGTTCGTGTTGATAAAACTACAATGAATATTTTTTTAAGTATACACATGCATACGCTACAAAAAACAAAAACAAATGCCGAAATTTTGTTTCATGCTCCAGGCGTATAAAACACTGATACAAAGGAAAGCTTAAAAACACACAAGTATATCATTTTCATATAGTTATGCTTGTTGTGCTACACTCTTGGAACCGGATGTACAAATTTAGTGAAGAAAAAACACTTGTTTTGCTCCATGATTTTATTTTTAGTTTCCTAAGAAACTGAAAATAAAATTATGGAACAAAACAAGTGTTTTTCTTCACCAAATTTATATAATGTGTATTTTTTCATAAATGGAGAAAATAATACGATAAAAATTGATTAAATATTAAAAGAAAAAGAAGTAAATTGAATAAAAACATAAAATTGATTAAATAGTAAAAGAAAAAGGTATAGAAACGATGAATATTTAAGATTGATTAAATTTTATAGAACAAAAAGAAGTAAAAATGACAAAAACATAAAATTGATTGAATTTTAAAAGAAATTAAAAGTAAAACAACTTAGATTTTAGTTAAATTATGCTAGTTGGAAAAAATAAGCACCCGTTATAAATTTCCACCATTTCTACTTCCCCCATCTCTCTCTCTAAAAAAAAAAAAAAAACTAAAACCGCATTGTTAACAAACTTCAGTAGACAAAAATAATATTTATATTTTTAAGATTCCACTAAACTACAGCAGAATCTAGCATGAGGAATTAAATTGTCCACTAAAATCTGTTAACAAAGCAAACCGTCTCCTTTAAAAAAACGCCTCTTTAGTATAATTTTTACACACACAAAAAAATAAAAAAACCTATATATAAAACAAAAACAGAGCTTTACATACATATGTATAAAAATAAAAGTGTGCGGGGAATAAGAGTCATCGTTCTTAGTTTATATATAAATATATTTGCATAAAAAACATTTTTTACAATTACAAAAAATAAAAATAAAAAACAAAAGAGAATATTGTTGTTCTTAGATTGTTATTTAGTGATTATCGGTGATAATTGTGATAAAACGCAATTAACCGGATCTACCATTTTTCGGATAGGTCTCGTGGGGTTATTATTATAAATATATACATATCAAATATTAAAAAAATAAAAAAACTTTAAAACATATCAAAAATGTGATTTCTACTTTAAAAATAAAGTATATATACATATTTATATATATATATATTGGTACGTGTATGTGCTAATAACAAATATGATTAAAAAAATGTCGTGTGTACAAGTATGAGTGATTGCGTGCGTAGATTAATTAATTGAATTTAATTAATTTGTTTAAAACAAAAAAATGGTACCTATTCATTTGTATATGTAAATATATATATAAATATATAAGAGATGTTAAGTTTTTTAAAAAAACAAACTGTACAAATATTTATGTAAAACGTGTTATTAATATTAAAAAAAGAACTAATTGTTATTTCGTTGATTTTTTCCATTTTTTAGGACTGTCTCTTGTAGGTGTACTTTTTCGCTATTTCACATAAATTAAATTAAAGAATACTCTCTTGTCAGAATAGTTAGAAAAAAATTCAAAAATCTTGCAAAAAAATAATTATGGAAGATGTAGTGTAGTATTGACTTAAGTATATGAAAAAAAAAATCTGTCTGTCACAAACGGGGCGTATAGGAGTTAATGTGTATATATTTTTTTGTCGTAAATACAACCACAAATGATTTAAATTGACTAACAGAGGTTAAAATTAAACACTAACCGAAAAATTCTAAGCTCTAGATGCATTTTAGCATCTAACTAAAATGAATGAATTAAATCCAATTATCACACACACATAGGAAATTGAACCACAGGTCAAATTTACCAACAATTGGTTCAAATCAACCGCCAAAAAATCAATCAAACTAATAATTGTTAAAATTAAAAACTGATAGTTACATCACTTTAATAAAACACTTAATTTGTTTAGGTTTTAAAATTATATTTATTGTACTACAACAATTGTTTAACCACACTGTGGCTTCATTAGGTAGATGAATGTTGTAGCACAATAAATATAATTTTTAAATCCAAACAAATTAAGTGTTTTATTAAAGTGATGTAACTATCAGTTTTTAATTTTAACAATTATTAGTTTGATTGATTTTTTGGCGGTTGATTTGAACCAATTGTTGGTAAATTTGACCTGTGGTTACATTTCCTATGTGTGTGATAATAATTATTAGTTTGATTGATTTGGATTTGGAGTTTTAACAACTAACAGCCTCAACTATACAGTAATAGTTACATCTTAACGAAAACGGCTAAATTAAACCATAAAAACTTCAAATCAATTCAAATCAATTACAATTAGTTGCATTTAACAAGTCGTAACTCAAATTAGCTAGTAACGGTTGAATTTACCAACCAATGGTCAAGTTCAATCGCTAACAGTTAAATTAAACTAGCAAAAATTGAAAATTAATCAGCAAATAGTTGAATATGGCTAAATTTAAGCACCAATAGGAAAATTTGTAATATTAAATCCAAATAATTAGGAATGAATTAATTCCCATTTATTTGGTTTTTAGATAGGATATTTTAGCCTAATTGCTGTAACTAAAATCAAAAAGTAACTGTAACTGTAAAATTTTGTAAAGCAAACGACAAAGGTTCTATCGAACAAACAATAGTTAACATTAACAAGCAACAGTTAAATATGGCTAGTTTTAACTACCACTAGTTAAAATTTACTGTTTTTAACTCAAATCAATGTGAAGCAGTTACATTTAATAAGCAGTAACTCAAATCAGTAAATAACTGGTCAATTTAGAAACCTATGATTAAAATCAAACGATGAACTTTCCCCGTTTGATTTTAATCATAAGTTTCTAAATTTAACTGGCAAATTTAGAAACCTATGATTAAAATCAAACGATGAACTTTTCCCGTTTGATTTTATTTATAGGTTTCTAAATTTACTAGTTATTTACTGATTTGAGTTACTGCTTGTTAAATAAACAATAGTAAGCAAACGACAAAGGTTCTATCGAACAAACAATAGTTAACATTAACAAGAAACAGTTAAATATGGCTAGTTTTAACTACCACCAGTTAAAATTTACTGTTTTTAACTCAAATCAATGTGAATCAGTTACATTTAATAAGCAGTAACTCAAATCCGTAAATAACTGGTCAATTTAGAAACCTATGATTAAAATCAAACGGAGAACTTTCCCCGTTTGATTTTAATCATAAGTTTCTAAATTTAACTGGTAAATTTAGAAACCTATGATTAAAATCAAACAATGAACTTTTCCCGTTTGATTTTATTTATAGATTTCTAAATTTACTAGTTATTCACTGATTTGAGTTACTGCTTGTTAAATAAACAATAGTTAAAATTTACCGCCAATTGTTAAAGTTGACTATCTACAACGCAAATTATTGAGAATCAGTATATTTTAACAGGCCGTAAATCGAATCAATAAGTAACGGTTAAATTTAGCAATCAATAGTCAAACACCATCGATTATACAAACAGTAGTTAAAGCAAACCACCATCAGTTAAATTTAGCTAAGTTTATTCACCAGTGAATAAAATTGACGATCTACAACCTAAATAAAAATGAGAATCAATATAATTAAAAGAACCGTAACTCAAAGCAATAAATAACAGTTACATTTAGCAACCAATAATTAAAATCGAACGCCAAAGATTTGATTAATCAAACAACAGTTAAAATTAGCCACAAACAGTTAGATTTGGCAATATTTAACCACCAATGGTCATAATTAACTTTTTACAACCAGTTGAATTTAACAGACCGTAACTTAAATAAAAAAATAACGGTTAAATTTATCAACTAATGGTTAAAAACAAACGATAAAGATTCGACTAAACAAACAGTAGTAAAAATAAACTACCAACAGTTAAATTTGGCTAAATTCATTCATTAACCGTGTAATTTAAAGAACCGTAACTAAAAGCAATAAATAACAGTTACATTTAGCACCCAATAGTTACAATCAAACGCCAATGATTCAATTAATTAAACAATAGCTAAAATTAGCCACAAACAGTAAAATTTGGCAGTATTCAACCACCAATGGTTAAAATTAACAATTTAAAACCAGGTTGTTTTAACAGACCGTAACTTAAATCAAAAAGTAACGGTTAAATTTAGCAACTAGTTGTGATTAATATCAAATGCCAATGATTCGATTAGGCAAACAGATGTTAAAAAAAAAACTACTAACAGTTAAATTTGGCTAAATTCATTCACTAATGATTAAAATTGATTATCTACAACCCAAAATAACACGAGAATCAATTTAATTTAAAGGACCGTAACTCAAATCAATAAATAACGGTTAAATT
Organism: Philonthus cognatus; assembly: GCA_932526585.2. NCBI lineage: Eukaryota > Metazoa > Arthropoda > Insecta > Coleoptera > Staphylinidae > Philonthus > Philonthus cognatus. Next base: position 45,014,098 of record OW052247.1, on the reverse strand, counting down.
TAGCAACCAATGGTTAAAATCAAACACTTAAGGTTCGATTAAACAAACAATAGTTGAAATTAGCCACAAACAGTAAAATTTAGCAATATCCAACCACCAATGTTTAAAATTTACCATTTACAACCAGTTCAATTTAACAAGCCGTAACTTAAATCAAAAAGTAACAGTTAAATTTAGCAACTAGTAGTTAAAATCAAACGATAAAGATTCGACTAAACAAACCGTTAAATTTAGCTACATGGTTAAAATTAACTACCTACAACCACAAATAGAAAGACTGTTATTCCTTACTTCACTTTTTATTTTTATGTTAGATGTACATTTCGAGACACAAGATGCTCATTATCAATAACAAACAAAGTTTGTTATTGATAATGAGCACCTTGTGTCTCGAAATGTACATCTAACATAAAAATAAAAAGTGAAGTAAGGAATAACAGTCTTTCTATTTGTGATTAATCACTTCACGTAAACTCAAAACAATACAGTTACCTACAACCAGTTCAATTTGACAGACCGTAACTTAAATCAACAAGTAACGGTTAAATTGAGCAACTAATGGTTAAAATTAAACGCCACAGATTCAAACTGTTAACTGTGAAGGCTTCTACTTCGTTGTACATCATTATTTACACAAATGAAACACTTAAACTTTGTTAGTATGACTGAGGCTCTTATTGTGACTATAGCGTCGATAACTTTAACTTGTCATTATAAAACTAAAAGTCTAGTTTGATAATGAGTTAAAGTTGTGTAAATTATTGTCTCAATAAAAATACGTTATACAAACAAAGTTTAAATGTCTTATTTGTGTACCAAAGAGTTAATTAAATAAGCAGTAGTTAATATTAACCACCAACAGTTAAATTTAGTTAAATTCAATTACCAATGATAAAAATTAACTATCTACTAACCAAATAAATGAGAATCAGTTTAATTTAACGGGCCATAACTTTACATTTAGCACCCACCTTTTAAAATCAAATGTCAAAGGTTCAATGAAACGAACCATAGTAAAAATTAACTAACAGCAGTTGAATGTATCTATATTCAACTACAAATGGTTAAACTTAACTATCTACAACCAGTTTAATTTAACAGACAGTACCTCAAATCAATAAGTAACGATTAAATTGTGCAACCAATAGTTAAAATCAAACGCTTAAGGCTCAGTTATTCAAACAGTAGTTAAATATAGCCACCATCAGTTAAACATAGCTATATTTAACCGCCAATAGTTAAAATTAACGATCTACAACCAGTTTAACTTAACAGGCTGTAACTCAAATTAATAAGTAAGGGTTAAATTTAACAACCAATGATTAAAATCAAACGCCAAGTTAAGCAATCAATAGTTAAACATTAAAAACTGGTAGTAAAATTTGGTAAATTTAATTAACAATGGATAAAATTAACTATCTAAAACTCTAATAAATGAGAATCGGTTTAATTTAACAGTATATAAAATTGAGAAAATGTTTTTCGTAATGTTATATATTATTCAAAATGTGCAAACTATAAGAAGCGTAAGCTTATTTTCTCGAATTTTTAATTTAACAGACCGTAACTGAAATCAATAAGTTACAGGTAAATTTAGCAACCAGGGGTTGAAATCAAACGCTAAAGATTCTATAGATTAACAATAGTAAAAATTGTTTACCAATTTGGCTAAATTCAACCGTCAATAATTAAAATGAACTGTTTATAACTCAAATCAATGGGAATCGGTTAAATTTAACAAGTCGTTACTAAAATTAACTGAACCTTAGCTACAAGTGGTTAAAATGAAACCAGGGGTTGAAATCAAACGCTAAGGATTCAATAAATTAGCAATAGTAAAAATTGTTCACGAATTTGGCTAAATTCAACCATCATTAATTAAAATGATCTGTTTATAACTCAAATCAATGAGAATCGGTTAAATTTAACAAGTCGTTACTAAAATCAACTAAACTTTAGCTACAAGTGGTTAAAATAAAACCAGGGGTTGAAATCAAACGCTAAAGATTCAATAGATTAACAATAGTTAAAAATTGTTCACCAATTTGGCTTAATTCAACCATTAATAATTATTGAGAATTAGTTAAATTTAACAAGTCGTTACTAAAATCAACTAAACTTTGGCTACAAGTGGTTAAAATGATAAAATAATAATTAAATTAAAGCAGAAAAAAGAAATTTTGCAATTACGAAGTTTTAATTTGTAAATCAAAGTTTCGCAAACTGTTGAATTCAAAAAGGTAAAATTAAAGCTCCTCGCAGATATTATTAATTACATTTGAATATCAAAGTGCTTAGCAGTTATAAAAACTCTCCTGGGTCAATATTTAAATTAAAATTAAATCAATGTGTGTTGTATGTACGACAAAAATTCAAAAAAACAAAATTTCCTCTGTATACGTTTTGATTTCTTATTAAATCATACTCCTCTCTCTATTTGTTTCTTTTCATTCTTGAAAATGTTCATTTTTAGCTATGGAGATGTATAGCAATAAACGTCACACGTAATTGTAAATTTTTCGATGCGCTGTCATTTCTAATTTTAAATGGAATATATAAATAAAATACGAAACGAACAAACCAAAAAAAAAAAGAGAAATGTATTTGTGAATATAAAAATAATAATAATAAATGTGATCAAGTTTAAAAAAAAATGTGTTTTATTGTTTTATTTACAAAAATGTACTTTCTCTCCCTATACCGGATGTTTGATTAAAAAACGCCCATAACTCTTGTATTTATTGACCGATTTTATTGATCTAAAAACCAAAGTCAATGGCCGTTTAGATACTAAAAAATGACATGAATATTGATTTTTTCAATAATAACTTAATTTTTAAATAATAACCAACTTAAGATTTTTAATATTCTTCTTTAAGTTACGTGAAGTGTTGTCTATTAATTATTGTAGTAATTTCTTTCTTCATTGATTAGTTTTATTATACTAAATGTACAATTCGAGCACTATGTGTTCATTTTCAATAGTGATACAATTGACAAATATATTTATTTTAAGATTTTTAAATGGAGCCTATAATTTTTTAATTTTATTACATTAGACATTGTTTTTCTATAGCCAATTATACTAAATGTACATTTCGAGCTCTATGTGTTCATTTTCAATAGTGATACAATTGACAAATATATTTATTTTAAGATTTTTAAATGGAGCCTATAATTTTTTAATTTTATTACATTAGACATTATTTTTCTAAATTCATTTCTTGTTTTTGTTCAATGTTTTGGTCGATTTTTTTTAATCTTCTATTTAAAATTATACTTTTTAAAATTATATCCAGTGTGCCTTGTAAAAAAAGGGACAAATGTCATTTATTGTGAGGTTATGCGATTAATAATAACGAAACAACAAATAAGTACCTACGTAACAGCTTAATGTAAAATAAAAGTAAAGGAAAAATGTAAATATTTTGTTATTTCAATATTTCGATTATTACTTATTGTTTATGTGTATTTATAACTTTACATTTCAGTGTTGTATACGCGTGGCGCATGAAGTAAAATTTCGAGTTTAGAAAAGCCTGAAAATTTGGTTTGGCCGCGTAGCGCTACGCGCTACGCGACCAAACCAAATTTTCAGGCTTTTCTAAACTCGAAATTTTACTTCATGCTTAGTCTGGGAGTGGAAACACTTGTTCGAACTTTAAATTTAACTCTTTTATAAACTCGACGTATGTAATACAATAAATCATTCATTGAAATCGTAAAAAAAAATGCAAAATTTTACCTAAAATTAACTTTTAGAGTCAACTTTATAATTTGCTCGGCTCCTAATGGGCTAATATTCTATTCCTAAGAAGAACAGTATTTATTAGATATTAAAGTTGCATTTATTATAATAACAAACTGTGAATAAATCGACGAAAATCTAGAAATATCGAAAATCTGGAGATATTGAAAATCTTGACGGTCCACTCCCAGACTAAGCATGAAGTAAAATTTCGAGTTTAGAAAAGCCCCGCGTAGAAAATTTGTCGAGGGTCGCGCAGCGACCCGAGACAAATTTTCACGGGGCTTTTCTAAACTCGAAATTTTACTTCATGCGCCACGCGTATAAAACACCGAAATATTTTAAAGTTTAAAAAATACTAGCCTTTATTTTGTTCGGTTAGTAGACAAATTGTGTTGAATCTTCTAAGCTGATTATACATACTAATTTTATTTATAAATTTTGATCCAGTATTAAAAGTCCAATTTTGTTTCAAGGCAAAAAAGACCAAAAAATCATGTGAACAAGATTTATTATAATATTTTTCTAGCATAGATATTAAATTAAAATCAACATATCGAGCATAATTGGATTCAGAAAAACAATGTCCAATATAATAAAATTAGAAAAGTATATGCAGCCATTTAAAAATGTAAAGTTGACTATTATTTGGCAATCAAGTCAATTTTGAAAAAATATATAATAAGTGTCAATTTATGGTATTGAAACTGCGATTAACTTTGGTTTTTAGTTCATTTAAATCGATAAATAAATAACAGAGTTATGGCGTTGTGCGTTTTTATCGAACACCCGGTAAACAGGAAATTTGTATTTTAAGTGTACGTACGTTTTAAATTTTCAAAGGTTTATTGTTTTTAAAAATAATTTACTTTGAAACGTCTAACCAGTGTTTTCACTCCCAGATTAAGAATGAAGTAAAATTTCGAGTTGAGAAAAGCCTGACAATTTGACATTGACATTTGATATTCAAAAAAACCAAACAGAGTTCGAGGTCAAATGCGAGTAAATCCCCAACAGTGTGTGAAATCGGGAGAATTACCTTGATGTCTGTGTGCATTTTTCCACTTCTAAAATCGGAATCGTGACATAAGGTCCCGTTTTGATTCAAGTGAGTTAATTAGTTTAAAATGCAATTAACATGTAGAGTCGACTATTACTTAAAAGGCTAGGAAAAATTTGGTTTTATTGGTTTATTTGTTCAACTAAAAATAGGAAATTGGAAATGTGACATAAGATTCCGTTTAGGTGCAAGTAAGTTAATTAATTTGAAATATAATTGACGTGCAGGGCCAACTTTTGCTTGAAAAACGAGTAATCGTCCTACTAGTTGATTGTAAATGATCCTTCACAATCAACTAGTAGGACGATCCCTCGTTTTCCAAGCAAAAGTCGGCCCTGCACGTCAATTATATTTCAAACTAATCAACGTACTTGCACCAAAACGGAATCTTATGTCACATTTCCGATTTCCTACTTTTAGGTGATCAAATAAAACAATAAAACCAAATTTTCAGGCTTTTCTAAACTCAAAATTTTACTTCATGCGCCACACGTATAAAACATTGATTTAAAGTGAAGTTAAAAATACACTGCTAAAGCAGTATGCTACATGATATTTTGAATTTTAAAATATGTGTTTTATATTCGTATAAAACACTGATTTAAGGTGAAGTTCATAATATACTGTTAAAGCAATATGCTAAAGTTTAGTTTAAACTTCAGAACATATCTGTGTTCTATACGCGTGGCGCATGAAGTAAAATTTCGAGTTTAGAAAAGCCTGAAAATTTGGTTTGGTCGCTTCGCTTCGCTACGCGACCAAACCAAATTATCAGGCTTTTCTAAACTCGAAATTTTACTTCATGCTTAATCAAGGAGTGGAAACACGTGTTTAATGTTTCAAATAAAACGCTTTTTAAAAACCTGAAAACTTACAGGGTATAATCGTGATATGTATACCTAAAATAAAAATTTCCTGTATCTATTTTTCTTCGTCGTTTCTTCACTCACTTATGTGTTCTTTTTTTGTACAAACTAGTGTGTTTATTTTTGTGTTTCAGTGTATGTGTGTGTTTTTAATACAGGATGAATTTAATAGTACAATATATTTGTGAAAAATGATGAAAAAGAATTAATTCTAAATTTAAAAAAAAAACTCACAATAATTCTAGGCCATATTTGTTTTTAAATGTTGCCAGTTTAAATTATTAAAAAATAGAAAAAACAATAATTATTGTTCAGATTTGTTTATAAATGTTGCATGTTTTTAGAACTTTCGCTTTTAAGGGCCACTTGCACCAAACACGTTAAACTGGTGCAATTCTGAACTTAAATTCAAAGTGATATTAGAACAATAGGAATTGTCATTTTAAACTTGAGTTCAGCTTGAACCCGAGTTCAAACTTTATGGTGCAACTGGGCTTTAATGTTGAAAATTCGTTTAAATGTTGCAACTCTTTTAAACATTCCTTAAAACGTTGGATGTTTTTTATATTCACACTATAAAATTTATTTTGTTTAATACTCGCACACAAATTTAATTATTTTGTGTTTTCTTTGAAGCCTAGTTGCACTAAAAACGTTGAACTCGAGTTCAAGATGTCAGTTCCTATTGTTCTAATGTCACTTTAAACTTAAGTTCAGTGTTGAATCAGTTTAACGTATTTAGTACAACTAGTTCTAAAACTTATCTAATTATCCTGCATTAGAACAATAAGAATTGTCATCTTGAACTTGAGTTCAGCTTGAACCTGAGTTCAACATTTTTGATGCAACTGGGCCTTATTGTTGGAAATTCTTTTAAATGTTGCAACTCTTTTAAAAATTCTTTGAAACGTTGCATTTTTTTTGATATTCACACTCTATAACATTTATTTTGTTTAATACTCGCACAAAACTTTTATTATTTTGTGTTTTCTTTGAGGCCTAGTTGCACCAAAAACGTTGAACTCTAGTTCAAGATGTCAATTACTATTGTTCTAATGTTACTTTGAACTTAAGTTAAAAGTTGAACCAGTTTAACGTATTTAGTAAAACTAGTTCTAAAACTTATCTAATTATCCTACATTAGAATAATAGGAATTGTCATCTTGAACTTGAGTTCAGCTTGAACCTGAGTTCACCATTTCTGGTGCAACTGGGCCTTAATGTTGGAAATTCTTTTAAATGTTGCAACCCTTTTAAAAATTCTTTGATACGTTGCATTTTTTTGATATTCACGCTCTATAACATTTATTTTGTTTAATATTCGCACACAAATTTTATTATTTTGTGTTTTCTTTGAGGCCTAGTTGCAACAAAAACGTTGAACTCGTTTTCAAGATGTCAGTTCCTATTGTTCTAATGTTACTTTGAACTTAAGTTCAGAGTTGAACCAGTTTAGCATATTTAGTACAACTAGTTCTAAAACTTATCTAATTATCCTACATTGGAACAATAGGAATTTTCATCTTGAACGTGAGTTCAGCTTGAACCTGAGTTCAACATTTCTGGTGCAACTGGGCCTTAATGTTGGAAATTCTTTTAAATGTTGCAACTCTTTTAAAAATTATTTGAAACGTTGCATTTTTTTGATATTCACACTGTAACATTTATTTTGTTTAATATTCGCACACAAATTTTATTATTTTGTGTTTTCTTTGGGGCCTAGTTGCAACAAAAACGTTGAACTCGTTTTCAAGATGTCAGTACCTATTGTTCTAATGTTACTTTGAACTTAAGTTCAGAGTTGAACCAGTTTAACGTATTTAGTACAACTAGTTCTAAAACTTATCTAATTATCCTACATTAGAACAATAGGAATTGTCGTCTTAAACTTGAGTTCATCTTGATATTAATATTAAGCAAAATTAATGTTATAGACTGTGAATATCAAAAAAATGTAACGTTTAAAAGTGTGTTCTAAAGAGTTACAACATTTAAAAGAATTTCCAACATTAAGGCCCAGTTGCACCAGAAATATTGAACTCAGGTCAACATTTCTGGTGCAACTGGGCCTTAATGTTGGAAATTCTTTTAAATGTTGTAACTCTTTAGAACACTCTGTTAAACGTTACATATTTGTTGTTGATATTCACAGTCTATAACATTTATTTTGTTCAATACTCGCACAAAAATGTTATTATTTTGTGTTTTCTTTGAGTTCAAGTTGCACCAAAAACGTTGAACTCGAGTTCAAGATGACAGTTACTATTGTTCTAATGTCACTTTGAACTTACATTCAGAGTTAAACCAGTTAAACGTATTTAGTACAACTAGCTCTAAAAGTTATCTAAAATTATCAAGATGTCAGTTCTTATTGTTCTAATGTCACTTTGAACTTAAGTTCAGAGTTGAACCAGTTTAACGTATTTAGTACAACTAGCTCTAAAACGTATCTAATTATCTTAATTAGAGATGTCTTAAATAATTATTTTAATTACAGAAGTCTTAAATACTTTTCCTTAATTAGAGAAGTCTTAAACAGAAAACGCTTACTGTAAATAAATCGTTTTGATAATCATTTTTTTGTGAGTAAATTTGCTTAATTAATTATAACTAATATTTGCGCGTTTCCTTTATAGATACATATGTTTAATTAAATTCATCCTGTATGCATAAATATACATATTATTTAAAATTTGTTTACAGGTAAATCGATTGATCGATAATATTTATAAATGGCTTATTACAGGAAGGAACTTATGTTACCGAAATGGCCATACAAATGCGCAATTAATTGGAGATCATAATTACCGTCTATACACATTATTATATCATATAAATTATATACAGGATGTGTTAAGAAAATGGCGTTTTTTTCTCTCTCTCTCTCTCTCTCGATAATATAGTGTCAATGTAATTATTATATTTCGTTTATAAAATGCTTAGTAATAAACAATTACTAAATATTATAAATTAAATACTATTTTGAACTATAATTCATGAAATGAAAAAACAATCACTTATGCCGGGTTTCACCAACGTCAATTAATCGACCAACAGTTATTCATTCATTAAAATTTAGTAATAGTTACATACATGTCAAAAAAATCAATCAATTCACATGACATATATAAGGTGTTTCACCTCAAACTCCCCAGACTAATTAACAAGAAACTAAAAATGTTATTAGAGTTTCGTTTGTTAAATCGACCAACAGTTTTTCATTGATTGAAATCTAGTAATAGTTACATACATGTGAAAAAATCAATCAATTTACATGACATATACAGGGTGTTTCACCTAAAACTCCCCAGACTAATTAACAAGAAACTATAAATGTTATTAAAGTTTCGTTTGTTGTAATCAATAGATGTCATTCAAGGCTTCAACTTTAGATAGAATTGGTAGCCAACAAGACGGCGTGAAAACCTGGTATTGAATAAACACAAACATTCATTCTATGAGAGATCACCAAACCATGCAGGAATTGGGCTATACAATTATCTACCGAGATCTTGAAAGTCCTTAAAATACAGTTTGTTTAAATCAAAAATTAAACAGATATTTGCAGTTAATGCTTTTTATAACATGGCTGAAATTGTTACCTATATTAAGGGTCTTAAATGATAACCATGTAGTAGTATTGTCCACTTATTGTGCAAATTTATTATTTCTTTTGTTACTGTATATTACTTAATATTATTTTATTTTACTTTTTACATTTATTTTTATAATTGGCTTGTCATATGTTATAAATATGTAACCTCACATGACCAATAAAGATATGAATATGAATATGAATATCACTCGTAATTACGGTTTCGCTGTCAGAAGCGTGAGAAAATGTCATTCGATGATCAGAACTTTAGAAGTGGCTTTTTCTAAAAGAATAGAGTATTTTACAGTATTTATTAAATAATTAAGGTTGCATTTACTATAATAACAAACTGTGAATAAATCGACAAAAATCTAGAAATATCGAAAATCTGGACATGTTGAAAATCTTGACGGTCCATTCCCAGATTAAGCATGAAGTAAAATTTCGAGTTTAGAAAAGCCCCGTGAAAATTTGTCTCGGGTCGCGTAGCTACCCGAGACAAATTTTCTACGCGGGGCTTTTCTAAACTCGAAATTTTACTTCATGCGCCACGCGTATAAAACACTGAAAAATTGTAAAGTTTAAAAAATACTAGCCTATATCACTTGTAATTACGGTTTCGCTGTCAGAGGCGTGAGAAAATGACATTCGATGATCATAACTTTGGAAGTGGCTTTTTATAAAAGAATAGAATATTAAAATATTCTATTCTTTTATAAAAAGCCACTTCTAAAGATATTTTTATCATATGCATATTTTAAATTAAATTGGCCGTTTTAAGTTATAACCAATTTTTATATTTTTAAAAACTTTTAATATACATATTTAAAGTAGTAAAACTTCTTAAAATTAGCATATCTAACAATAAAAATTATTAAAATAAATTGGAAAGTACAAAACAATAATAATCACAATAATATTATTTAATTATTGTTAACATTTTTTCTTAATTGTAGAACAAAAGTTATAAAAGATACTTAAACGTTTTACCGGATTGAAAAAATACACATTTCAAATTTCACTATTGGGCACAAAATAATCCAAAGTGGACAAAAGTTACAAACAAGCAAACAAAATGTGGCATCAAACACACATTGATAACATAATAAACATAATAAATGGGTGTTTAGAAGGTCCTTATTTTTACGAAGGAACATTAACAGGTCAGCGATATTTGGATTTTTTAAGAAACCACCTTCCAGACCTTCCAGACCACCTGCCAAAGATAATTAAACATGTGCGAAGTGTGCACACTAGGAAAAAAGAACTCTTCAATTATCTCTGTAGTTTAGAGCCTTATTGAATGTTAGACTTTTATGGGTCTATACATGATTAGTTTTGTTTTTTTGAATTTCTATTTTCAGTAAAATTCTTGCCTATTGACTAGTTTATACATACAGAGAGTTTTATGTAACACCGAACATTGTCATAACGAAAATTGTTCTTTTAAGTACACATAAGCATACGTTGTAGATTTGCCGACGCTCGGTTTTTTAAACGAATTTAATTTGAAGCTTTAAACGAGTGTTTTCCACTCCCAGGCTAAGCATGAAGTAAAATTTCGAGTTTAGAAAAGCCTGAAAATTTGGTTTGGTCGCGTAGCGCGAAGCGCGGAGCGGCCAAACCAAATTTTCAGGCTTTTCTAAACTCGAAATTTTACTTCATGCGCCACCAGTAGAAAACACGGATGTAATATAAAGTTTAGCGGTGTGTTTTCAACTTCGTAATAAGTCAGTGTTTTGTACCGGTGGCGCATGAAGTAAAATTTCGAGTTTAGAAAAGCCTGAAAATTTGGTTTGGCCGCTCCGCGCTTCGCGCTACGCGACCAAACCAAATTTTCAGGCTTTTCTAAACTCGAAATTTTACTTCATGCTTAGCCTGGGAGTGGAAAACACTCGTTTAAAGCTTCAAATTAAATTCGTTTAAAAAACCGAGCGTCGGCAAATCTACAACGTATGCTTATGTGTACTTAAAAGAACAATTTTCGTTATGACAATGTTCGGTGTTACATAAAACTCTCTGTATAATACATAACACTGTACAGGAATACAGTGTTATGTATTATATGTATACTTATATGTAATATGTGTCCAGAGAAAAATAAAGAGATTATTATTATTATTATTATTATTGGAAAATGTACCATTGGGTACATTTTAAAAGCATGTGGTTACAACAAGACGGAGCTCCTCCACATAATGCTGAAATAGTGTCTAATTATTTAAATACACATTTTCCTCGGAAGTGGTTAGGAACTAATAGCACATTAAAATGGCCAGCTAAGTCACCCGACTTGACACCGCTTGATTTTTTTATGGGGTACCTTAAAGGACATGGTTTACGTTGAACCAATAGATGACATAGTAGACTTATTAATAAGATTTACGCAAGTTAGACTAAAATCTCTTTAGATGCTGGTTATGTTTCTTTTCGGAAAGATTTGCAATGTGTATTCTTCAATACAGTAAAACGTTTGAATATCTTTGTAATTTCCGTAGTATTTTTAGTATATTACGTAAGGAGAGTGGTATGCAGCATATTACATATGAGCGGACATGTTGCGCACGAGCCGCGTAGCAGCGAGTGCAGTATTCTGCGAGTATGTAATTGCCATACCACTCGAGAAACGTACTATACTTTACCTACGCTCTAACAAAATTATTAATGAGCATGAAAGAACAACTTATTTATTGCAATAATTTTTAATAGTAACATGACAATGATGAAAACTAAATTACTATTTAATCAATGTACAGGAAATTTTTCATTTAGGTCAACATATGCATAAAGCTGTACATTTTCCGACATTCGTTGTTTTTATAAAATAGTTCAATTTGAGGCTTTAATCGAGTGTTTTCCACTCCCAGACTAAGCATGAAGTAAAATTTCGAGTTTAGAAAAGCCCCGTGAAAATTTGTCGAGGGTCGCGCAGCGACCCGAGACAAATTTTTTGGGATTTTCTAAACTCGAAATTTTACTTCATGCGCCACGCGTATCAAACGCTGATTTTAAGTGAGGTTCAAATGTATATGTTACGCCTAAAGATCGAAAACGCTCACTGAGCGAAATAAACGATCGTAACGCGTTGCGAACGGTGCTGAACGACCAAATACCGAAATAACATATTTATTTGCGTTGTGGCCGTTCAGCACAGTCCGAAACGCGTTGCGCACAATGTTCAAACGGCCACGACGCGTTCTAGATGATTGAGGTTAGGTTAGGTTAGGATGACGCCTCGCATCAACCTAACCTAACCTAACGGCGTCAACCAAAATCCTACGATGGATGGAGGGAAACGGACTAAGAGTAGCAGCCCACAAAACAATGGCAGTGTGGCTGTCAACTAAAAGGGCGGGGAAGACACCGGAGGAGAAAATCAGAGTGGGGGACTGCGAGGTAACCATCGGCAAGAACTGCAAATATCTAGGTGTATGGCTTGAGGCCAATCCGCGATACAGCACTGCGCCGAGGCGGCAGAAGCGGCGTTAAGGGCGGACACTGCAGTGGGACGCATCATGCCGAATATAGGAGGTCCGAGCGAGGGCAGACGGCGGCTGCTAGCGACGGTGGCCAGAGCAAAGCTGGCCCACGCGGCTCCAGTATGGGCAGAGGCAACAATGTCGACAGCGAGGAACCGAAACAAGGCTAGGACGGCACTGAGAACCGGTGCACTACGCATAATACGGGCGTACAGGACGGTCTCGACAGACGCTGCTGAAGTGCTATCATCGACGATGCCTGGGGACCTGTACGTGGTGGGGAGAGCAGAATCCTACAGAGAGGGAAGGGAGACGGGCGACCGTACGAAGGCTAGGCAGGCAGCATACAACAGGGCCATGGACAAGTGGCAGGAACGGTGGTCTATGGGAGAGGGCTGGACAAGGACACTAATCCCAGACATCAAACGATGGGTGGAGAGGGGACACGGGTTGGTACCTCACCATCTAACCCAGTTACTCACAGGACATGGCAGCTATGGGTCCTATCTTCATCGGATAGGGAAAGCAGATAACAAGACATGCAATTACTGCGGGGACAAAGAGGACACGGCCAGACATACCATGACCATATGCCCGGAATGGCAGCCGGAAAGACTAGTCTTGGAAAGCAAAATTGGAAGGCTAGACGAGAAGACCGTCGTGGAGACGATGTTGGAGTCCGAGGAGGCCTGGGACGCTGTGAGCGCATTCGCGACCTGCGTTATGCGCAGAAAATACGCCGAGAAACGGACAGGTTGAAAGGTAAGAAACCAGAAGAAAACCCCTGAAGAAATGCCGTGATGGCGATACCGGGGAAGAGAGGGAGAAGGGTTTTAGTCGATAACGAAGACACTATTGGCCTAACAAGACCAAAGGCCTTTGTCTGCCAGCAGATTTCCCAATCCCCTCTATAAACTAAAAAAAAGGTTAGGTTAGGTTAGGTTAGGTTAGGTTAGGAATAAGTGAATAGTCATGTCAATTACCTGCGTTTCAGTTGGCTATTATTCTAAATAAAGTTTTATGTAGAATTAAGCATACAATAAAGGTTTTCAAATTTTCATTTATTTTGTCTGTTATTCGTTAAATATTAAAAGCACGATCGGTTTATGAGCTTCTTATATCATTCAGAACGCGTTGTGGCCGTTTGAACGTTGTCCACAACGCGTTGCCGACTGTGATAACCGGCCACGTCGCGAAAAATAATGTTATTTCAGTATTTGGTCGTTCAGCAAAGTCCGCAACGCGTTGTGGCCGTTTATTTTGCTCAATGAGCGTTTTTGATGTTTGAGTGTAACATACATAAAGTTCACAATATTTTAGTGTTTTATACGCGTGGCGCATGAAGTAAAATTTCGAGTTTAGAAAAGCCCAGAAAATTTGTCTCGGGTCGCTGCGCGACCCGAGACAAATTTTCACGGGGCTTTTCCAAACTCGAAATTTTACTTCATGCTTAGTCTGGGAGTGGAAAACACTCGTTTATAACTTCAAATTGAACTCTTAAAAAATAAAAAAAACAACGAATAACTAAAGACCTAAAATAAGCTGAAGTTGGAATACGTATACATTAAAGGGAAATTCCTTGTACATCAAAGAAATGTCATTTGGTTGTGCGGTAAGCAATCAGCTGTTCAGCTGTCAGCACGTAATGTACTTGTCAAAGCTATTACGTGTATGTGTACGTAATGTCATCAAGATGACAGTGTGGTATGATAGGGCGTAGTTAAAATAATTTTTATTGTTAGATATGCTAATTAGGAGAAGTTGTACTACTTTAAATGTGTATGTTAAAAGTTCTTGAAAATGTTCAAAATGGTTATAACTTGAAAATGGCCAATTTAATTTAAAATATGCATTTGATAAAAATGTCCTAAAATATTCAATTCTTTTAGAAAAAGTGACTTCCAAAGTTCTAATCATCGAATGACATTTTCTCACGCCTCTGACAGCATAACCGTAATCATAAATGATAACAATTCTATCTTAATTTGAAGCCTTAAATGACAAACAGAGAGTTTTATGTAACGCCGAGGATGGTTATCCAATACAATTTGACACCTTTATTTTTTTAAGCTATATATAAATTGGGTGCCTATATGATCATTGAAAATTGTAGCCAATCAATCGCAATTAATCCTGTACACACAGGGAGTTTTTCTTTCAAGTATACATGTCCTAATTACACTGTATATGTTGTAAATCTTTAGATATTCGTTGTAACAAAAAATCAATTTGAAACTTGAAATGAGTTTGCTCCACTCCCAGACTAAGCATGAAGTAAAATTTCGAGTTTAGAAAAGCCTGAAAATTTGGTTTGGTCGCGTAGCGCGAAGCGCGGAGCGGCCAAACCAAATTTTCAGGCTTTTCTAAACTCGAAATTTTACTTCATGCGCCACCGGTACAAAACACTGACATATTACAAATACACCGGTAAACTTTACATTGCATCAGTGTTTTGTACCGGTGGCGCATGAAGTAAAATTTCGAGTTTAGAAAAGCCTGAAAATTTGGTTTGGCCGCTCCGCGCTTCGCGCTACGCGACCAAACCAAATTTTCAGGCTTTTCTAAACTCGAAATTTTACTTCATGCTTAGCCTGGAAGTGGAAAACACTCGTTTAAAGCTTCAAATTATTTTTTTTAAAACAGAGCGTCTGCATGCTTATGTATACTTAAAAGAAACATTCTGGTTATGAAAATGTTCGGTGTTACATAAAACTTTCTGTATATTGATTACAACAAACGAAACTTGAATAACATTTTTAGTTTCTTGTTCATTAGTGGGGGGATTTTAAGATGAAACACCCTGTACGTGTGTGACATGGAAAATGTCTATTCCAATCAACAAACAAATTTAATCTTTGAATAAGATTTAATTGAAGTTGGTGAAACCGGGCATAAATATTGTAAATCAAATATCATCTTTAACTATAGTTCATGATAGAAAAATATAATTACTAAATATTATAAATCAAATATTATATTCAATTATAATTATTTAATATCATTTGTTGATCTTTAATTATAGTTATTTTAAGTGTAACCTTATTTATTAATATTCAGTTCATAATTCTTTTCACTTTGGAACTGAGTTTTTATGTGAATTTAAGGAATACAAAAGATGATTTATAAATCTAAACTGCCTTTTTATTAGTACTACATAATAGCGTTTTGTTCAAATCCTAACAAAAGCTTTAGACAATTAACCAATCTGCGAGAAATATCCCATTTAATGAAGATTTTTAATAGAGATATAAAAATAAAAAATCTTAAAACACTGATTTAAAATAATTAAAGTATTGTAGCAGTGTTAATGGGCCCGTTCATTAAAATGTTCAACATTCAACATGTTTAGATTTGTTTGTCATATTTGTTGGTATCTAATGAACGGTACGCCGGTCGGTCTATTTTGTACGATTGCAAAAATCGCAAATGCGTTCACGATGAACAATCTGGTCATCAGGGAGTTCCCCAACAGTTGGCAGTAAACTCCCAACCATTGTCTTTGATGAACAGGCCCAATATATTCGTTAAATTGATCACAATTAATAATTTTAATCATTAAAAAGCAATATTTAGTTTATATAAACAGATTGTTAAGCAAATTTAGTTAGTAGTTAATCTACAGGGTGGTGCATTTTGGAGGTGCCACATATGGAAAACTTTTTTATTTGAAGAGATATTGAAATATCGTTTTCGTGAGCCAAAGTCACTTTTTCGTGTATTATATAATGGTGAAAAGAAAATTGATCTATCTCTAACCGTTTCCGCTCTATAACCGGAAGTTGATAAATTGTCGTTTTTATGAAGTTGCTGTAACTCAGTTGTTTAAAAGTTATAACCAAACTGTAAAAACTATCTTATGGCAACTTTTTGCGCCCATTAAAATGACGTACCTGTTTTATTTCACGGACGTTTCGTTTTTGTTTTCTTGTATCAAAATCACAATTTTCTTATGGGCGCATATGGAGATATGCATATCATTAAACAGCATTTTTAACCCTGATTTCAACGATGTGCCACACGCCTACTTTTGTCAAAAAAAAGTCATTGACAAATTTGCTATGACAACCGGTAAACAATTTCGTTACTATAGATAAAAATGACGAAAGCAAATTTGAGAATTGTTGCAAATATGAGTAAACATTATTAATCTCATATCAGCAATAATATTAAAATTTATGATTTCTTGATATTCAGGGGCGTGAGGATTTGGCCAAGTATATCCCTCTTTTCTCCTTACCTACGCCCATGCACTAACCGCTATTAAAAGGCAGTTTAAATTTAAAAATTATCTTTCAATCAACACGAAAATATTTTTCTTAAAGGTTTAAACAAAAAAAAAAAAAGATTTTAATAACCATGTTTCATTTGATTTAAAATAAATTAAATTATAATTTAATCGAGCGTTTAAAATATTATTTCAATAACAATTATTGAATAAAATAAGTACGTGCCATATTTAAGCAACATCCTGAAATAATATAGGGTGTACAAAAAGTAATGTAACAGCTCGATATACATAGAAGAACATGTTTCAAAGGAAACTTAGCTACTTAAAACAACTCGTCACAAAGCGAGATATAAGGCCGTTACTTTACTTTTTGTGCAATCTGTATAGAAATAAGTACTAAAGAGAAAAAAACTCAAAACAAAATCGCATAGAAACAAATTAATAAAAAAAATATATATAAACAATTAGATAAGGTTTCTTTGGTCTTGAGAGATATTTCGTTAATTCATTTTGTAATTTTATCTTCATTTTTTTTTTAAAGGAACAGAAACCTGACCTCTCTCCTCGGACTCATTTTGCGTATCAAAAAAATGTATTCATCATTCAAAAAATACTGTTAATGACTAGTTTTCCATTTTATTTACCTTAAAACAAAATCCAAATCAATTTCTTATAGGCGGCGCTAATCCCCTGTTCTTCTCGAACCTTTTAGACAAGCGCAGAATATCAGCAGAAGTGTAAATTTTCGAGTGTTGAGGTTTAAGTTTCTGTTTCGTGTGCTGTTTCTGGATTTCCAACCCCGAGGTGAAGCAGTAACTGTTTTTCTCCCAATTTTTCACAGCGACCCCCAAACGTTTGCATTCTTGGGCGTAAGCCATTAGACTCTCGCAGTAACATTTGCCATACGGGCAATCGCACATGTCCCTCAAGCAAGCGTTGAAGTATTTGCTGTAGTTGAGCTTAGAATCGCACTCGTTGAACATTTCTGTCGATGTTAGGTATTTGCAAGGGTTTTCAGTCCTGCGTTTCAGCGTCTTGGTTTTGCATTTGTTGATTTGGCTCATCCGCTTCGATTGCTTGTTGCAATCCCTACCCACACACCAAGACCCCCCGAATTTCAGCAAGTTTGTATCATTAACAATCCCCCCTTTCCTCAACCTTAAATCATCCTGAACGTTCGAATTGAAATTCCCGCATAAACCACACAATTTGCTTTTGTAACTCGCTGGTACTGTTACTTCCAAAAACCCTCGCCCGTTCCACAAAATCTTAACTCCGTTGTTGAGTTCTAAATGGAGGTATTCTTCTTTGTGGATGTAGACTTTTGGGGTTTTGTGGGGAATGGTGATTTTCGCCCCGTCGATTCTCGTGCGGTATTTTTGGCCCAAGTTGATGCGGACGTTGCCGAATTTCACGCGGACGCGTTTCGTGGTCGTCGATGTTTTGTTTCCGTTGGAGAAGTCGTTGGTCACTCGGATGGAAAACGTGTGGTTTGAGCAGTCCGAAACGAGTTGGTATTTGCCCAAACCTTGGAAGGTGAAGATTTTCCCGTCGAAGGTTTTGTAGTGGGCGTTGCCGAAAGCCATACAAACTGCCTCACCTGAAAGAAAATTAACGTAATTAATTAAAACAAGAATAATTCAAATTTAAAACTGAAAATTATATATATTCGAACTTCACTTGAAATCTGTGTTTTATACGCGTGGCGCATGAAGTAAAATTTCGAATTTAGAAAAGCCCAGAAAATTTGTCTCGGGTCGCTGCGCGACCCTCGACAAATTTTCACAGGGCTTTTCTAAACTCGAAATTTTACTTCATGCTTAGTCTGGAAGTGGAAAACACTCGTTTAAAGCTTCAAATTGAACTCTTTAGAAAAAAAGGATGTCGGAAAATGTGCAACTTATGCATATGTTAACTTAAAAGAAAAAATCACTGTATGTTGCTTGTATTAGGATTTTGCCAAGGAAACGATTTTTTTCTAAGTGTATACGTATTCCAAATTCAGCCTATTTTCTGTAAATCTTTAGATATTTCTCGGTTTTTTTTAGTTCAATTTAAAGCTTTAAACGAGTGCCTCGTTTTTTTAGCCTCGTGAAAATTTGTCGAGGGTCGAGACAAATTTTCTGGGCTTTTCTAAACTCGAAATTTTACTTTATGCGCCACGCGTATAAATCACTAAAATATTGTGAAATTTATGTATATTTAAACTTCACTTGAAATCTGTATTTTATACGCGTGGTGCATGAAGTAAAATTTCGAGTTTAGAAAAGCCCAGAAAATGTTTGCGGCGGAATGCAAAAAACCAAAGAAACAAAAGTTGGACATAGATTTTTTTAATTATACACTGTGTAGACTACACATTAAAGAGGTACACAATTTTAGTACGATCTCCGCTCACGATTTACAGGCTTTTGGAAATATACGCTCTTCGCACATGGAACACATACAAATAAAACGTATGGATACGCTCCTCGTAGAGGGTTAATATAAAAAATATGTGACTAGAATTTGTTTTAACATTATGTATCAAATGTTTGCTATCAAAAATCGACTAAACATACATAAACATTTATAATATAAAGCTGGTTATTGGTAGATATGGTTTTATTCAAAAATACTGCTGTTTTCTTGTGACACATTTAGAATTTCAATGGCGCCGTGAGCCGTAATGAATAACCATACAATATTTTTTTATTTGGATTTCCTACTCAAAATTAATTTACGAATCAAATTACCTAAAGCTTTTGACTCATTTTCTGGCCATTTTGTATAGTCAGGTAATAAGGAATTTTAAAATTGAGGAATTCCAAATGTCCTTGTTGTCGATGACGAGGTATTTTCCACATTTTATGGCCCTCTCTGAGATTTCATATTATTAATTAATATTTAATAGCTAAGAAATATTTGAATTGGTGTTTAAAACAGTAATATCTGCAAACGACCATGTAAATCGTTCTCAAAATAGAGTCTAACAGAAGCGAAGCATTTAAAATCTTAAAATGACGTATTCAAAATCTTGAAAAAATACTAAGGCAAAAAAAGGTACATTGGGCCAAGAGAGACATCGGTAATTGTCTATGTGGCGGTCAAGGCAATAGAAAGAGGAGAGAGGTATGGAGGTGAAAGAAGTGTTAGGATCTGACCACCTGCCGTTAACTGTGGAGATGTGGATGGAGAAGGGAAGAGAGAGGGGCAAGAAAACGAATACCTTGAGTGTGGGGTAAAGGCTACGGAGGATATGAGGAAGAGGCTGGATTCAATGGGAAGAGGTCAATACAATGGAGGAGATGATAGTGGGATGTGGAAGGAAAAAGAAGAGAAAGAGAAGAGGTGGGAGTACGTGGTTCGATGAGGAGTGAAAGCAGGCGAAGAGGGAGTTGAAGAAGCCAGTGGGAGAATGCGTAAGAAATGGAGGAGAAGAGGGGAAAGTGGTGGCGGCGAGGAAAAGATATGATGGTATATATGAGAGGAAGAAGCTGCAGGCGGTGGAAAGAGTGAGCGAGGAATTGAGGGAATGCAGGAATTAGGCGGAAATGTGGAAGATGCTGAGGAGAGGGAAAGGAAGAGGAAGTTAGGGGTATCGTTGAAAGAATGGACAAGGAAGTGCAGAGAAGGTAGTGTAGTGCTAGTGGGGATGGGAGAAAGCAGGCGAGGGGATGTAGAAGAAGAGATTACGGAAAAAAATGTCGAAAGAGCGTTCAAGGAGATGAAGGAAGGAAAGGCTGCAGGGAGGGATGGGCTGAAGGCAGAGATGTTGAAGGAGATTGGGGAAGAGGGAAAGAAGACATTCAGGAAGCTACTAAACCAGATGTGGAGGGGAAGAGTGAACCTACCGGAAACATGGAGGGTGGGGAGGATGTGCCCAATACACAAAGGAGGGGATAAGAAGGATGCGGATAGTTATAGGAGGATAGATAACAGTGATGAGCACGGGATACAAGATAGCTATGATGGTGGTAAGTAATAGGCTAGAGTAGGAGGTGGAAGAGAAGAGGCTGCTGCCGGAGATGCAGGGGGGTTTTAGGAGGGGCAGGGGGACGAAGAAGCAGGTCTTTACCCTGGCAAGAATGGTACAGAAGGTGATGGAAGAGAAGGGAAACGTGTATGCGGTGTTTGTGGACCTGAAGGCGGCGTACGACGCGATACCGAGGGTAGAATTGTTAGAGTATTTGAGGAGAAGAAGGGTGAGTAAGAAAATGGTAGAGTGGGTGAGAGGAGTGTATGAGGAAACATGGGCAGTGGCAAAAGTGGGAATTGAGAAGTCAGAGAAGTTAAGGACGTGGGAGGGGCTTAGGCAGAGGTTCCCATTGAGCCCTGTGTTGTTTAACCTCTATATGCGTAAATTAAAGGAGGTGGTTGGTAGAAATAAGGTGTGGATGCTGGCATATGCAGATGATATGGTGATGGTGGCAAGAGAGTGGGAAGGGATGAAGGATATGCTGAAAAGGGCGGAGAGGTTTGTGGATAAGAGGGGGTTGAGCGTGAATGTAAGAAAAACGAAATGGATGAGATTCGGAAATAAATGGAGGGAGGGGAGGATGAAGGAATTAGAGTGGAAAGGGGAGGTGATTGAGAGGGTTAAAAAAATTCAAGTATTTAGGGTTTATGTCCAAAGGGACGGGAGGGTATAAGGAGCATGTGAGGTGGGTGCAGGGAAAGGCTAGAAAGGGAACAATGTAAGAGTGGCGTGTAAAGTATGGAATGCGTGTGTGAGGTCAGTGTTAATGCATGGGGTGAAAGTGTGGGGGACGAGAGGGTATGAGTGTATATAGAAGGAGCAGTTGTGCCTCCTACAGCTTATGTTGGGGGTGGAAAATTCAACACCCGGATACATAGTGCTTCAGGAGACGAATAGAGAGAAACTAGAGTGTGAGAAAATGGTGAGAATGGCTAGGTATGGGATAAAGTTATGGCATTTGGAGGAAGAGAGATTAGTTAAGGCAGTGTGGGTGACGTGCATGAATGGGTGAGAGGGTAGATGGAGGAGCGGAAGAAGGAGAATGTATGAGAGGGTGGGTTTGTCGGAGACGAAGGTGATGGAATGGCTGGGGAATGGGGTGAAGGTGGATTCGTGGGTAAAGGAGAAGGAGGTGGAAGCGCAGCAAAGACAAGGGTGTATAGAGAGGAGTGAATACAACGATAGGTACGGGAGGTGGCAGGTGCATGGGAGAATGCCGAGGTATTTGGTGGAGGGGCGGTGGAGTAGGGAAAAAAGGGTGGTGCTGGTGAAGGCGAGGTGTGGGTCAGCGGAGGGAAGGAAGGTGTGGATGGGGGAAGAGTAGGGGAAGTGTGTAATGTGTGAGCGGGGGAGGGATACGTAGAGTCATTTGGCGGAGGAGTGCGAGAGGGTGAAGGGTGGGAGTAAGAGGGAATAGAAGAGTGACGGAATAGATGAGAGGGATGGGGCCGGGGTAAGGACGATGGAGAAGTTGGGGGAATAGAGGAAAAGCAGAAGGAAGAGAGGGGGTAGCGATTAGTGTAGATGTAATGTATTATTATGCCAATAAAGGACTTTTTTATTTTTACTTAGGCAAAATTGACACTTCTTTTCCGACTTCTAACTCTAAAAGATCAAAAAATCATGAAAACGTGTTAGAAACACAAAAAATCGACAGCTAACTCCTATGGATGATTTTGGAAAACTTAGACTTCATTACATTTTACAAAAATAGGACTTTCAGGAAAAGTTACAAAAAGTCTGGTGTAAATAACTTCTGACCCAAAATCCTTTCTCGGAATAATCTTACTAGTGAACTTAAAAGAAGTACTTACTTTTGATTTCTTCACATCTATCACAACACTCTCCATCCTTGTGGACTAGATGCGTCCCATACGGACAAGGCAGCGTAGTGTTGCACAAAGTCTTCGCGCAACTCAACCGTCCTCCGTGGCATTTACATAAAGTGCACGAGTTGAGTGTCCACGATTGGCCCTCCTGCCTAGCAAAAATTACAATTAGATCAATGTAAAACGAAAAACTTCAACATTAAATCAAAAAATCACTCGCCTTATAAGTCACCCCGTTGAAGGTGCAAGTCGAAATCACCTCCTCCACTTCAGGCGCAACGCATTCCTTGCAACACCCCTTCGATTTCACCTTCTGCAAATCCATCGGGCAATCTAAGATAGGACACGTTCTCCTCTCGCAAATCGAAGTTTGATTCGCGCATTTGCACCGCGTGCATTGATCTATGTGCGTGATCTCCCCGTCTTTATGCACCCTCTTTTGTAACAGGCAGAACCTGGGTGCTTGGAGAGGACTTCCGACTCCTCTGCATTTCGGGCAGCACTCGCTGGGGTCGTGGTATTGGTTTTCTTTGGCGCATTGGAGGACCGGGCAGGCGATTTTCGTACAGGTCATTTTTTGGAACTTGCAGCTGCACTTCACGCACAAGTCGCCTGAGGTTATGTCCCTGTCATCGCTGGCCACTTGCCCG
Organism: Philonthus cognatus; assembly: GCA_932526585.2. Taxonomy (NCBI): domain Eukaryota; kingdom Metazoa; phylum Arthropoda; class Insecta; order Coleoptera; family Staphylinidae; genus Philonthus; species Philonthus cognatus. The sequence continues at coordinate 44,990,685 of OW052247.1, read as the reverse complement.
TTCAGGTGGCATTCTGGGAGAGATTTGCTGTTATAGTTGTGATAAATTTTGTTTGATAGTGAGTTTGCTTACCTGGACACATCGGGCAGCATTTGCCTGAGGGTGCGGGGAGAGGGTTGTCACAAGGGACGTGGCACTTCATTTCTGATTTCGTGATTACTCCAGCTTCGCATTTGATTACGTTGCAGGGTTTTCCGGGTTCTGCCCATTCTGTATCGCTTTCGTGATACACACCATTGTAGTAACATCCTGAAAGAACGTATAAAAATGTTGTTCGTTCTTGAAATGTGTATACACATATACTGGGTGTTTGATTAAGCGTGGCCACCGGCTGTATCTCAGACACTATGTAGCGTAACATGTTGGGGTTAAAAATTGCATTATCTAAGTGGCAAAAAAAAATCACTGGAAATTAGTTTAGAGTCCCTACCTCCGCCGCTAGAGAGCGTAACATCTATCGCTGTATACAAAAACAGATTTTTATCAAAAACTGCTAAATTATGGTAGGTTAAAAATATAGAAATCGTAGTCTACGCTAAATTTAACTCTATTTTAACTACTCACTTGTTTCTTTATTTCGCACATATGAAGCAAGGGAGAGCGGGAAAGTGTGATCATTAAACTGCGTATAACTTTTGTTAGGATTAAACGAAATTAATCAAGTTAGTCTCATTTAATAAGTAATTGAAAGCACTTTAAATCACTGTTTACTCTCATTTACTTTAGTTTTTATAGAAAGCGCCAGAGGGCGTTTTATGAACAACTGACATATTTTCTAGATTTTCTTAAAAATTTCAAATTATAACCTATAGTTTTCCTATGCTAGTTTATTACAGAAAGGAATGTTAAGAAAAGTGGTGAAAACTTTATCCTGATATCTTTATTCTATTATGTAAGTAAATCCATGATTATTTAAAATCTCAAAATATAGTAGGCTATGAGATTAGTAGAATGTTTAAAATAGCGTATATTTACTACAATTAAAAACACTTATTACAATACTTCTGCACAATTTTCAATATATCTCTGGTTAGGATAAGGATATCGGGATGCGGTTTTAGCCAGATTTCACTCAATTTCTTATTTCCAATTTGAAAATTTAAAGAACATAGAGAAAATACGTTGTTTGTCACAATCACACCCTCTGGCTTTTAATATCAAAACTAAAATAAATCATAGTGAATTATGTTTTAAAATGCATCCAATTATCTATCAAATGAGCCTAAGTTTATTAAATTCAGTGGAATCTAACAAAAGTTACAGGTATTTAAATAATTGGACATTTTTGTTTTCCTGTGCATCTTATGTGAGACATAAAAAATGAGAAGATAGTTAAAATTAAATAAAATTTACTGTAGATTAAGATTTTCATATTTTTAACATTGCTTAATTTGACATTAATTTGATAAACATTGTTTTAATCTTTTACTATAGAGATAGTGCCCTCTTGCGGCGAAGCTATGAACTTGAAAATAATTTCCAGCGATTTCTCTTTGCCACTTTTACTTTACATTTTTTTACCGCAACATGCTAGGATGTATAGTTTCTGAGATACAGCCGATGGCCACACTTAATCAAACACCCGGTACAATAGATCAGATTCTGGGAAGTCTAAAAATACTGGTAAACTTTGACTAAGATTTGTAGCGACTTGCCAGAATGTAGAACACAATAAATTTGATCAAATGTACGTTATAATTAAGGGATGAGGTATAATTCTGGAAAAGCGAGCAATCAATAAATAAGATGCTCCTTTTCATCTTCTTTCTCTTGTTCTGTCTTGGCAGCTAGACCCTTTTCGATAAGTCATATTTAATCTCTGCAATGTGCTAATCAAAAGAAATATTCCCATATTTACAAAGATTGGCGTCAGATTAAACTTAAAATCAAGCTGAATCGGTTATGAATCATGCACGTACGCATCGCCAGAATATTGTAAACTTTTCAATATTCCAGCGTTTTATTCAAGTGGCGCATGAAGTAAAATTTCGAGTTTAGAAAAGCCCCGTGAAAATTTGTCACGGGTCGCTGCGCGACCCTCTACAAATTTTCTACGCGGGGCTTTTCTAAACTCGAAATTTTACTTCATGCTTAGTCTGGGAGTGGAAGACACTCGTTAGAAGTGAAATTCAATTGAAAATTCAACATCTTCATAAAAATAAACAAAAACAGTGCAACGTAACATGTTTAACCATACACGACCATAAACGACCATACCCGACTATACATGACAATACGCGACCATACGCGAACAAGCACCAGGTTTGTTCGTGTATGTTTTCGGACTTCAAGCTGAAACAGTGTCTTGTGCACGTGGCGCATGAAGCAAAATTTCCAGTTTAGAAATTTTAGAAATCCAAATTTGCAGGTTTTCATAAACTCAAAATGTTAGTTCATGCTTAATCAAAGAGTGGAAAAATATGTTAGAAGTTTCAAAGTAAATGCTTTGGTAACTATTGTACTGTTGAAACTAACGTCTTTAATTGCATAATTTCGCAAGAGTTCTTCCAAAGTATCATCACCCTTATTTGAGAACTAGTAGCTTCTTGACTTTCTGATGAAGTGTACTTCGTGTTTTTCGAATTCGAATGCGAATACGGACTTTGGTAAGTTTCGGAAAAGAGATCCTCACTCTTGGCTATCGGAGTAGTTTGAGTTTTTAGATCTGTTGGTGATGGTGATGAAGAGGAATAATCTTTGGAGTTGCGCAAAGACACAGAAGGTTGCATTGATGCGCTGTTGTTGAAAGGATTTTGAGTTTTAAGATCTGGTGATGGTGAAGGAAAAACCAGTGAATTTCGCAGTGTTGTATGTGGTGATGAAAAATCTGGAGGTGGTGGGGGCAAATCAAATGAACTTTTAGAAGAATACCTTTTTGGGATGAAATCTTCATTTTTAGAAGAAACTACAACTTTACTGATACTTTTAAGCTCATCATTTTTAGGACAACCTAGCCTTTCTTTGGTAGACTTAAAATCTTAATTTTCAGTAGAAACTCTGAAGCTAAATCTCTATCGACAGGCTGTAGTGACCTAATTTCACAATTTTTCGAAAATATTTGCTTAACGTCCTTGTCTTTGGCCTATCATAGAAGACCAAGCTTGTGTGCTCGGAATCGTCTACGAAAGGAATATCATCGAAAATAGATGCGGGGATTGTCGAAGAGATTAAACCTGCGATACGCGATGAAGGGTCTGATGTAACGTTTGGGGATTCGTAAGAGTTAGCCGAAGCAGTTGGTGGTGTGGCAGGAGGAGGTAGTGGAGGTATTTTCGGACGCACAGGAGATCGCGTCAAAACCTCCATAGGATCGGAATTTCGCAAGGGAGGTGGAGGAAGAATCAAATGTTCAAGTTCGACATCAGAAATGGTCGATTCCGGAGGTGGTGGTAACACCAAAGAGGATCCTTCTATGATCGTCTCTAGCCTATCATCGAAGGCAAAGCTTGTGTGCTCGGAATCGTCCACGAAAGGAATGTCGTCGAAAATAGATGCGGGGATTGTCGAAGAGATTAAACCTGCGATACGCGATGAAGGGTCTGATGTAACGTTTGGGGATTCGTAAGAGTTAGCCGAAGCAGTTGCTGGTGTGGCAGGAGGAGGTAGTGGAGGTATTTTCGGACGCACAGGAGATCGCGTCAAAACCTCCATAGGATCGGAATTTCGCAAGGGAGGTGGAGGAAGAATCAAATTTTCAAGTTCGGCATCAGAAATGGTCGATTCCGGAGGTGGTGGTAACACCAAAGAGGATCCTTCTATGATCGTCTCTAGCCTATCATCGAAGGCTAAGCTTGTGTGCTCGGAATCGTCCACGAAAGGAATGTCGTCGAAAATAGATGCGGGGATTGTCGAAGAGATTAAACCTGCGATACGCGATGAATGGTCTGATGTAACGTTTAGGGATTGGTAAGAGTTAGCCGAAGCAGTTGGTGGTGTGGCAGGAGGAGGTAGTGGAGGTATTTTCGGACGCACAGGAGATCGCGTCAAAACTTCCATAGGATCGGAATTTCGCAAGGGAGGTGGAGGAAGAATCAAATGTTCAAGTTCGGCATCAGAAATGGTCGATTCTGGAGGTGGTGGTAACACCAAAGAGGATCCTTCTATGATCGTCTCTAGCCTATCATCGAAGGCTAAGCTTGTGTGCTCGGAATCGTCTACGAAAGGAATGTCGTCGAAAATAGATGCGGGGATTGTCGAAGAGATTAAACCTGCGATACGCGATGAAGGGTCTGATGTAACGTTTAGGGATTCGTAAGAGTTAGCCGAAGCATCAAAACCAAGTTTAGTAGAAGATTTGCTATCAGAAAGATATGAAGGAGATTGATTTGAATTTAAACGCATTTCTTGACTAACTTCACTATTGTAAATTGAATGTGTGACTTGTGATGTTACTTTGTAAGTCGAAGAAAGGATAGTTAGACCAATATATTTGTCATAAGGTGATTAATTCAACTAAGTGGTTGCAGATACCACGGGAGGGACATTTTTAGAGAAAAGGGGTGTTAAAGAGAAAAATGCGGCTCGATTTTGATCTTTCGCAAATGCAAATTCGGGAGAGGGCATGTGCTCCCCTGAACTGCGCTGAGAGTAAATTTCTTGTTCTGTTGGAAGACCTTTAGGAGGGGATTCTTGGCTTTTTCGTTTTAAAGATTCCAACACGTATTCTTTCCGAATTTTCGTGTTTGAAAATTGTTCGTAGTTTTGTTGTTCTTTCATCCTCATTTGAGGGATATCTGAATCTTGAGGTGAAACACTTTCACGTTTTAACTGTTGCTCATATTCGCGTGATTTTCTATCAACATTGCTTATAATCTGTTGATTGTATTCACGCGACTTTCTGTTAACATTGCTTACTATCTCTGGGTCATATTCACGTGACTTAATATCTATTAATATTGTTTATTACCTGTTGATTATATTCACATGAGTTTCTATCAAAATCACCTTTTTTTGTTCATATTCAGTTAGGTTTCTAAGAAAATCAAATTCTATTTGCTGCTTATAATCAGATGAGTTTCTTTTTGCTTTTTGCTCATATATACTTGAGTTTCTAAGAAAGCCATCTTTTATTTGTTGCTGATACTCAGGTGAGCTTTCTCTTGCTTCTTGCCCAAATTCACGTGAATTCTAAGAAAATCATCGTTTGTTTGTTGCTGATACTCAGGTGAGTTTCTTCTTGCTTTTTGCTCATATTCACGTGAGTTTCGGTCTAATTCACGTATTTGTTGCTCATACTCACGTGAGTCTCTTAGTGTAACGATTTGCTGTAAAATTTCTGAAGGTTCGGGTGGTTTTATATTGTTAGTGGGTGTTATGTGTCGATGTGCAGGAGTTGGTTTATATTGTGTGTGTGATTTTTCATTGGAAATTTCATCTTTCCCTGCAAGAATTGTGTTGCTGTGTAAATTTTGCTCGACTACTTTTGTAAGTGGTATTAGTTCGTATTTAGGACTTGGGGTTTGTATTCTTTGATCCGAATCGAATGTGTTTTTCGCTTTTTGCGAATTAGACGCGAGGAAACTCTCGTTTTCGTCTATACAAATAGCGAATTTCATTGTTTTACTTCACAAAACGAAATAATCAAACATTTTAGAAGAATTGGGACAATCATGTCATGTCATTGAAGAAAATATTCGTGAATTTTGTACTTACCTTGGCACTTATTACAGCAATCGTCTTTTGTTTTGTCAATCAGCATATGACATCCCTCTATATCAGGACACGTCTGGAAATGGTAACATTCTACCAGTCCATTCTGCAAAATAAATCCAAATTGAGTATGAAACTATTTAAAAACAATCTATGAAAATTTGATACCGAGGTCAATTTGAAGTTTAAACGAGTGTTTTCCACTCCCAGGTTAGGCATGAAGTAAAATTTCGAGTTTAGAAAAGCATGAAAATTTGGTTTGGTCGCTTAGCGCGAAGCGCGGAGCGACCAAACCAAATTTTCAGGCTTTTCTAAACTCGAAATTTTACTTCATGCGCCACGCGTACAAGACACTGATTTCAAGGGAAGTTTACTCGTTCACAATGTTTCAGCGCTCTCAGTGTTTAATACGCGTGGCGCATGAAGTAAAATTTGGAGTTTAGAAAAGCCTGAAAATTTGGTTTGGCCGCTCCGCGCTTCGCGCTACGCGACCAAACCAAATTTTCAGGCTTTTCTAAACTCGAAATTTTACTTCATGCTTAGTCTGGGAGTGGAAAACACTCGTTTTAAGCTCCAAATTGAATTCTTTGAAAAAAGGCGCTTAGAAAAGCTTTAAATCATAATTGTGATTTTTTTCATTTAAGTATACATATCCCAATTGCGTGTTGTAGACTTTTAAATATTCCTTGTTTTCTTAAAAGAGGTCAATTTGAAGTTTAAACGAGTGTTTTCCACTCCCAGGTTAAGCATGAAGTAAAATTTCGAGTTTAGAAAAGCCTGAAAATTTGGTTTGGTCGCGTAGCGCGAAGCGCGGAGCGACCAAACCAAATTTTCAGGCTTTTCTAAACTCGAAATTTTACTTCATGCGCCACGCGTATAAGACACTGATTTTCATTGAAGTTTAGTTGTTCACAATATTTTAGCGCTTTCAGTGTTTAATACGCGTGGCGCATGAAGTAAAATTTGGAGTTTAGAAAAGCCTGAAAATTTGGTTTGGCCGCTCCGCGCTTCGCGCTACGCGACCAAACCAAATTTTCAGGCTTTTCTAAACTCGAAATTTTACTTCATGCTTAGTCTGGGAGTTGAAAACACTCGTTTTAAGCTCCAAATTGAATTCTTTGAAAAAAGGCGCTTAGAAAAGCTTTAAATCATAATTTCTTGTGATTTTTTTATTTTAAGTATACATATCCCAATTGCGTGTTGTAGACTTTTAAATATTCCTTGTTTTCTTAAAAGAGGTCAATTTGAAGTTTAAACGAGTGTTTTCCACTCCCAGGTTAAGCATGAAGTAAAATTTCGAGTTTAGAAAAGCCTGAAAATTTGGTTTGGTCGCGTAGCGCGAAGCGCGGAGCGACCAAACCAAATTTTCAGGCTTTTCTAAACTCGAAATTTTACTTCATGCGCCACGCGTGTAAGACACTGATTTTAAGCGAAGTTTACTCGTTAACAATATGTCAGTGTTTTCAGTGTTAAATACGCGTGGCGCATGAAGTAAAATTTCGAGTTTAGAAAAGCCTGAAAATTTGGTTTGGCCGCTCGGCGCTTCGCGCTACGCGACCAAACCAAATTTTCAGGCTTTTCTAAACTCGAAATTTTACTTCATGCTTAGTCTGGGAGTGGAAAACACTCGTTTTAAACTCTAAATTAAACTCTTAAAAAAAAAGCGTATGCATATGTATACCTAATTAAAAATTCCCTGTATGTATACCTAAAGAAAATTCTCTGTATTAACAAATTAATCCGATGACTATTTGCCAAATGTACTGAATGCTCATTCGATTCAACTAATATTTTTGTTTGAGCTTACACAAAATCAACATAAAAGCATTATTTATTTCTGAAAATACCTGAACTATTTAGTAGATGTGGAAATTGGTATCATACCACTTAAACTCACATTTAAAACGATTGTGCACATTCATTAAAATGATTTATGGCTGGGTTTTTGCAGATTCACTTTTACGAAGACATTGTCAAAATGTGACGTTTCACCTTAAAATTTTAAAGCTGCATACCGAAACATACGTTTTCGAATGTTCCATCTAAAAACCATAGCAGACATATTATGAAGTTTTTTATCTCTTTTCACACACGTAATCTGATGACATCAAACTATTTTCGTATTACATATATTAATGCAGAAAGCACTACAAATCAAGGAAACTATGGGACAACTCTCGTGAATTGTACCTTATATGGCGGCAATTTTAGAGAATTATATGCTTAAGAGTCTTCATAAATCAAGATTTCCGACAGCTATTTTACAAACTAAGATTTTAAAAACTGGGCCATAATTTGATAAATGAAGCACTAAACCAGGATGCTTCTACTTTAATAATTGTATTTATGTTAGAACAGATTTAGTTGAAACGGCACATGTCTGTTTGAAAGTTGTCTAACTGCCAGAGAAAGTGTTGTCTTGTCTTTCAAGTATTTTCTCATTATTAGTATTTTTTGTGTACAATCTTCACCAAATACTTCTAATTAACACATTCATCTTAATTTTTATCCTTTCACAAAAATGCGGTGATTATTTATAATTATTTATACATTTCACTCTGTATACAGAAGTTACGGTTTGTTTTGCAAATAAAGTTATTTTCGTGATGGTTTTCCAAACGACCAATAAAAAAAAAACGAGTTTGCGGTCGTCAGTGGTTAGAAAATGAATGTTTTTTTTTTTTTCGGAATCTGTTGCAGTTAGGTATTTTATTGGCGGGCCCGCGACTCGTTATATTCAGTCGGCGTGTGGCCCGCGGCAAGGCCTCCATTTGGGCCGTTTATTGCGTCACCGAGCGGCGCTCGACACACATACTTTTCCAATTGGTCCGACCATTAGATACCACAAAAAAAAAACAGATATATCTGATCAATATAATCACCGCTATTTAAAAAAAAGAGATGGTATGATATTTGGGATTTTTGAGAAAAGTAGGTTTCGTCTCGGATTAAATAATTTTTTTGATGTGTTTTGAAGGTGAGATGCAGTGGCGTAACTATACAGTGTGGCCGTAGTTCGAAAGAATGTATGGGGATCTCAGTTATTGGAAGAGATAGAGTCAGTTGGTTTGGGGTAAATTTGCGTATTTTAGGGTCTAACAATAATCTGAAAACAAATTTGAAATATCTTGTTTTGTTTTCCAGATATCACCAAAAATCAGATTATTAATGATTTCGATAGCTAACGCCATCTAATGCTTCATAGTGGCATCGAATACTGAACAAAAATTCAATTTTTTTTTTAAATCAGATTATTTGAAATTTCGTATTAATTTTTTTATTCAAAAACCATTGAATTTAGACATTTAGAACTTTAACATTATAGAGGCACTTTTTAATGAGGAGTCTAGTAGCATATTTTATTTTAAGATAACAATAATATTTACCTGGGAATCATAGACAACTACTGTTTTTTATGGGCGCCATTTTTGATTTTCATATTATTTGAAAGAATATTTTTTGAACTCAGTGATGATGTATCACACTCATAATTTATTTTAGATTTGATATTTAAAATTATAATATTTTCCTCTTTGTAAAGAGTGGCTTGGAAACAGGCAACAGGAAACATACATCATATCTATTAATCAAAAAGTGCAATTTTATCAGGAACAGTTAGCTGCCAAATTTCATTGTTCTAAATTCTTCAATAGTGGATATATGATATAAAAACATTTTTTTCCCTTAACTTTAAAGAGCTGTAACTTTAAGAGGAAGAGGTTTTAAATAAAAAATTATATGAAAGACCTCCCTTAATTTGTGCTAAAAAATCACTCTTTAAAATCTTTCGCATCAATTTAGAAACACCCCATGTATCCCAATTCCAAAGTATATTTTCTAAAATAAACGGTGTGACTGGTCCTTGCTTAAGGCGAAATCAACATCTCTAAATACTAATCAGGGTGTCTGTCTACTTTCACGGTATTATTAATAGTTTCATTTCTGACTAAATAATTCGTGATTTTATACGTTTACACTATTTATTTCTTGATCTGTCAATCCGTCAATATTAATTAAAGTGCGTATTAAAGTGATAAGTATAGAACATTGGTTCTATTTCAAGTGATAATCAATAGTTGATCGAAAATGAGGGTAAGTTTGCTGTAATTATCTACTTCGTAGTTGATCTAGTAAATAGCAAACGAGGTGTGATTAATGCATTGATTGAAAAAAGGAACCGTTCCGATTGTTAGATAAACTTAAAATAGGTTAAAGGTGAGATCATCAATGTTTTGTAATACTTAATCAAAACAATTGTGACCAAATTATAATTTTTTAGAAGGTTATTACCATTTTGAAAAATGTATTCTATGGAAAATTTTCCGCATCCACTGTTTAATTAATATTTCTATTTTTACTTTTCCCCATATGCAAAACAAAGGGAAAGTATTGTTTTCACGAACATTTTCAAATCAAAATTTTAGTGGATATATCCATTTTGAGGTCCCCCGAGTTGATTAGGACTATTTTTTGAAAATGTCTGTCTGTCCTTCTGTAATTATGTCCTATAAAACTGTCACCACGATAAAGTCTAAACCGATTAAGCTGTTAAGATGATACTATAACCTTGGGTTTTTTATAACAATAGTAGTATTCGATAAACTTTAATTAAAAATGCGGAAACCGGAATTGGTAGTTTACTCTTAGTATTTTTCTTTAATATTTATCATAAAAAAAAATTGTTAAAAAAAGCTGTAAATAATCGAAGAATTTGCATTTAATGTAGATACACTTTTGTCGTAGCTCTTTTAGTTATTTGTTTTTTTTTAATATTTTTGTAAATATCTGATTTTTCGAATTATTTGGATTAATTGCTATAAATCCGTTAGCATTGATAATTGTGTCAGTAGTTTGACATTGACATGATTAATATTTTGTGGAAAAAGGAACGTTCAAATAAAATAAGGTAGATAAACTTCTGAAAAGACCTGTTATAAAGCTAAAGAAACTCTCGTTCCAAAAACCAAAAGATACTCTCGTTCCTAAAAGCAAAAGATCTCTCGCTCCAAAAAGCAAAAGATAATCGCGCTCCAAAAATAAAAAGATTCTCTTGCTCTAAAAATCAATACTCTTATTCCAAATAACAAAAGATACTTTAGCGCCAAAAAGCAGAAAATGCTTACCCATTATAAAGCTAAAGACACTCTCGCTCCAAAAACCAAAAGATACTCTCGCTCCTAAAAGCAAAAAATCTCTCGCTCCAAAAAGCAAAAGATTATCACGCTCTAAAAAGCAAAAGATTCTCTCGCTCTTAAAATCAACAAATACTTCCATTCCAAATATCGGAGGAATGCGAGGGGGTGAAGGAGGAACGGGTGGGAGTAAGAGGGAATAGAAGAGTGACGGAATGGATGAGAGAAGATGGGGCCGGGGTTCTGGTTCTGGTTTTTTGGGGAGTGCGCATTTCTGCACTGCACTTAGGCTTCATTAGGCTGATTGTGCTTCCTCCCGTCGATTACCCAGCCTCAGCTCAGCCAGCCTTATGTAGGCCTACCTGGTTTAGGTAGTCTAGCAAAGCCCAGGTGGGTCGATCCCTTATGTAGGCTATTGTAGGCTATCTTTCACCCAGTAAGGAGCCTCTAGTTGACGAGAGTGCCATGCAATCGCTGAGAATGTGTCCGGCAGTCTCGTCTTCCATGTTACACCCTCTGCAGGATGGAGAGTCAACTATCCCCATCCTGTGTAGGTGTGCGTTTAGCCCACAGTGACCAGTCAGGGCGGCAGTTATGCGCCTAAGGTTCCCCCTGGTCAGCTGCAGGTACTGTTTTGCTGATCTCTCGTTGGGATACAGTAGTGTTTCCTTAGAGAGCTTCCAGTCCTCGATGTCATCTCAACGCTTCCTGAATTTCTCCAGTGAGTTGGTTTGTACCATATTGCACAGGGACAGAAGCGCAAGACGCACTAGCGGCTCCGGTGAGAGAATGCCGTCCATCCCAGCCGCTGCTCTTGCCAGTGCGTCAGCTCTCATGTTACCTGTGTTTAAGTCGTGCCCCTTCAATCAGCAGACTTCAATGTTGGTTTTATACGTTTACACTATTTATTTCTTGATCTATCAATCCGTCAATATTAATTGAAGTGCGTATTAAAGTGATAAGTATAGAATATTGGTCCTTTTTCAAGTGATAATCGATAGTTGATCGAAAATGAGGGTAAGTTTGCTGTAATTATCTACTTCGTAGTTGATCTAGTAAATAGCAAACGAGGTGTGATTAATGCCTTGATTGAAAAAAGGAACCGTTCCGATTGTTAGATAAACTTAAAATAGGTTAAAGGTGAGATCATCAATGTTTTGTAATACTTAATCAAAACAATTGTGACCAAATTATAATTTTTTAGAAGGTTATTACCATTTTGAAAAATGTATTCTATGGAAAATTTTCCGCATCCACTGTTTAATTAATATTTCTATTTTTACTTTTCCCCATATGCAAAACAAAGGGAAAGTATTGTTTTCACGAACATTTTCAAATCAAAATTTTAGTGGATATATACATTTTGAGGTCCCCCGAGTTGACTAAGACTATTTTTTGAAAATGTCAGTCTGTCCTTCTGTAACATAATTATGTCCTATAAAACTGTCACCACGATAAAGTCTAAACCGATTAAGCTGTTAAGATTATACTATAATCTTGGGTTTTTTATTACAATAGTAGTATTCGATAAACTTCAATTAAAAATGCGGAAACCGGAATTGGTAGTTTACTCTTAGTATTTTTCTTTAATATTGATCATATAAAAAAAAAATTGTTAAAAAAAGCTGTAAATAATCGAAGAATTAGCATTTAATGTAGATACACTTTTGTCGTAGCTCTTTTAGTTATTTGTTTTTTTTAAATATTTTTGTAAATATCTGATTTTTCGAATTATTTGGATTAATTGCTATAAATCCGTTAGCATTGATAATTGTGTCAGTAGTTTGACATTGACATGATTAATATTTTGTGGAAAAGGAACCCATAAGTGAGACGTACGAACAATGTTTTGCAGAAATAAGAAGAATACGTTCAAATAAAATAAGGTAGATGAACTTCTGAAAAGACCTGTTATAAAGCTAAAGAAACTCTCGTTCCAAAAACCAAAAGATACTCTCATTCCTAAAAGCAAAAGATCTCTCGCTCCAAAAAGCAAAAGATAATCGCGCTCCAAAAATAAAAAGATTCTCTTGCTCTAACAAATCAATACTCTTATTCCAAATAACAGAAGATACTTTAGCGCCAAAAAGCAGAAAATGCTTACCCATTATAAAGCTAAAGACAGTCTCGCTCCAAAAACCAAAAGATACACTCGCTCCTAAAAGCAAAAAATCTCTCGCTCCAAAAAGCAAAAGATTATCACGCTCTAAAAAGCAAAAGATTCTCTCGCTCTTAAAATCAACAAATACTTCCATTCCAAATATCGGAGGAATGCGAGGGGGTGAAGGAGGAACGGGTGGGAGTAAGAGGGAATAGAAGAGTGACGGAATGGATAAGAGAAGATGGGGCCGGGGTTCTGGTTCTGGTTTTTTGGGGAGTGCGCATTTCCGCACTGCACTTAGGCTTCATTAGGCTGATTGTGCTTCCTCCCGTCGATTACCCAGCCTCAGCTCAGCCAGCTTTATTTAGGCCTATCTGGTTTAGTTAGTCTAGCATAGCCGAGGTGGGTCGATCCCTTATGTAGGCCATTGTAGGCCATATTTCCCCCAGTAAGGAGCCTCTAGTTTACGAGAGTGCCGGGCAATCGCTGAGAATGTGTCCGGCAGTCTCGTCTTCCATGTTACACCCTCTGCAGGATGGAGAGTCAACTATCCCCATCCTGTGTAGGTGTGCGTTTAGCCCACAGTGACCAGTCAGGGCGGCAGTTGTGCGCCTAAGGTTCCCCCTGGTCAGCTGCAGGTACTGTTTTGCCGATCTCTCGTTGGGATACAGTAGTGTTTCCTTAGAGAGCTTCCAGTCCTCGATGTCATCTCAACGCTTCCTGAATTTCTCCAGTGAGTTGGTTTGTACCATATTGCACAGGGACAGAAGCGCAAGACGCACAAGCGGCTCCGGTGAGAGAATGCCGTCCATCCCAGCCGCTGCTCTTGCCAGTGCGTCAGCTCTCGTGTTACCTGTGTTCAAGTCGTGCCCCTTCAATCAGCAGACTTCAATGTTGGTATACATTGCTGCTTACCTGAGTTTTCTGTAGCACTCGAATGTTGTTTCTGAAGTTGTATGTGATTTCTTTAGAGACAGTAGCGTTTGCCTGCTGTCAGTTAGGATCAGTATGGCTTCATTTGATACTTCGTACATCGTCTCTAATTGTGTGACGGTGGTATGCTTTCCCATCGGGACCTTTGTTTGGATTTTCAGGGTCCTGGAGAAGACTCCAATCCTTGATCTATCCATCTTTTTGGATCCATCTGTGTAGATCCTTATAGCCGACTCTCTCATTTGTTTAGTGGATTGAATGGTAACCGTGTAGGGTGCATTCCGAATGAGTGTCGGTCTACAGTAGTCAGTGCCAGCCTCTAAAAGAGGTATGTCTTTGTAGACACTCCTCCAGAGGTGTCCTCTGACTTCCCCACAGCGGTTACTGTTTCAGATCCCACTGCCTTGAAGGCGAAGTATGGTCGCCACAGCCTCCCTCTCCGCGTGAATAATAAGTGGCGGAAGGCATAGCATGACCTCCATCGCCATCGTTGGAGTAGTGTTCATGGCGCCTGTTATGCTTAGATAGACTGCCCGCTGTACTTGCGAGAGTCGCTTCCTCGTAGTTAGCTGTTTGGCCCTGGGCCACCAAACTAAAGCGCCGTAAGTTAGCATGGGCCTTATGATGGTTGTGTATATCCACATCGTCGTGCGAGGTTTCAACCCCCAGGTTTCCAGCTCAGTTTCCTGTCGAGAGTGATACCCAGGTGTTTCACCTCGTCGCTGTACTGCAGCATCGTAATCAATAATGTTGGTGCTCTTTTCGTCACCTTTCTTTTTTTGGTGTAAATTACCATCTCTGTCTAGGTAGGGTTTACCGATAGGGAGTGATCATTGCACGACCGCGAAACTGTGTTTAGAGCTCCTTTCATTTGGTCGCATAGAACGTCTTCGAATTTGCCATTTACAATCATGGCTAGATCTTTAGCATAGGCTGTCACACAGAAGCCTAGTTGCTAAAGTTCTTCGAGAAAGCTGTCCAAAACCATGTTCCATAGTAGGGGTGATAAGACACCACTTTGTGGACAGCCTCTGTCAATTTTACCTTGTTCTACTGTGACTATACGGTTGGTCAGTGCATTGCCAATCTAGTCACATATTTTAGATGGTACTCCACGCGTCTTAAACGCATTTCTTATCTTCGGTATGGTCATTTTATCAAACGCGCCTTCAATGTCAACAAAAACACACAGGGCGGATTTCTGCTTACTACGTTATGTAGAGCAGAGTCGGTAGATCTTCCCCATATGTATGCGTGTTGTGACATTGTCAGGGGTTGTCTAGTTAGAGCTGTCGCTCGTATGTGCCATTCACAAATTCATTCCTGTGTTTTCATAAGAAACGAAGAAAGTGTGATAGGCCTATATGCCTTGGGAGCAGTATAGTCAGCTCTGCCAGGTTTCCGTATGAATACTAGCCTAGCTTGTTTCCAGGCCTTTGGGACATAACCCAGCGCCAGACTGGATCGGAACAGAATCACTACGTGCTCAAGCAGTATTTCCCGTCCCCACTGTAGCAGGGCAGGAAAGGTGGCGTCCTGTCCGAGTGCTTTAAAGGCGGAAAAGCTGTTAATTGCCTTTAAGGTGTTTTCTTTATTTATCACTTCATGGGTTAGCTCCCAATCTTCTGTTGTTCTTGAAATGATTCCAGTTCCCCCCTGCCTAGAAAGTATGGTGCAGCCAGGGAAGTGAGTCTTGAGCAACAGTTGCAGACTCTCCAGGAGGTCGTCGGTCATATCGCCGCCCTCCTTTCTCATGACTCCCAAAGAGTGTTAGTGGTCTTGTGATAGAGCCTTCTTGAGTCTGCTAACCTCTTGCGTGCTTTCGATGCTTTCACAGAAAGCTCGCCATGATGCTCTTTGACATTGCCTTATGAGTTTTTTTGTACTCTTTGAGGCGGGCTTTGTGAAAAGCCCAGTCAAAACTCTGTTTAGAGCGTTAAGCTCTATTATATGTTTTCCTGGCCTCATCTCTGAGGGAGTCGAGATCTGGTGTTCACCATAGGGTAGCTCTCCCTGTCTCCGACCTCCTTTAAGTGGGCAGGACAATTTGTAAACCCTAATTATACTTGCCTGCACTTTCTCCGCAAGGAGGTCTAGGCTGGCGCAGTCCTTAGGGTACTGCGTATTTATATCCCGCAGCCCCTCACCGAAGTGCACAATGTATGGGGCGGGGGTAAGGACGCTGGAGAAGTTGGGGGAAGAGAAGGAAAACTGGAGGAAGAGAGGGGTAGCAGTTAGTTGTATTTAGTAAATATGTAATGCATTATGCCAATAAAGGTTTTTTTTACTTCCATTTTAAATACCAAAAGACACTTTCACGCCAAAAAGCCAAAGATATCCTCGCCCCAAAGATTAAAATACTCATCCTCCATGAAGCAAAACTTACTCTTGCTCCAAATAAGAAAATTGGATTCTAAGTAAAAAGTCTTTACAT
Source organism: Philonthus cognatus (assembly GCA_932526585.2). Lineage (NCBI taxonomy): Eukaryota > Metazoa > Arthropoda > Insecta > Coleoptera > Staphylinidae > Philonthus > Philonthus cognatus. The sequence continues at coordinate 44,974,436 of OW052247.1, read as the reverse complement.
ATTTTGTTTCCAAAAATGTTTAGGTCCCAAGGAAATTCTTGAGTTTTTTTGTTTACAAAACTACGTCGTTTATCTTTTATAAGAGTTAATTAGTTGTAACGTCACAAGAAAAATTCCTAAACAAAAAATCAGTATAAAATATGAGCACGTGGATTCCGATGTAAGCAACCGCATATAAATCACCACATCAGCACGTGTCCGAAGCTCTTCACGCGCCCGCTTGTTTCTCGCGCTTCGATTCTCGGAAATGCGAAACAAAACCACATCGCGCATCTCGCGGACATGTACTCAGAAATTGTTTTATAACCGTTATATGAGGTATTCAATCATTACGTTTTTTCCCCTCCACTGTGCCATTAAATTAACTCGAAAATGTTCATTAAACGTGTGGAATCGTTGGGATATTTGATGATATGTTCAAGATGATCATTTAGATTTTTTTTCTAGATATCATTATTATAGGTAAGAATGTAGTACATATACCAAGTCTTGATGGTATGTAGTAGGTAATGAAAATTGGTTAACATTTTCAAAGTTTAAAAAGAATATGTTAAGGAATTGTATTCGTGATTCGAAAAAGCAGGATTCGAAGCTTTAATTCGAATCATATTTATCGCTTAGGAATCCTTTATTCGAATATTCGTGATTCGAATTATATTAGGTGATTCGGATTCGTCAATAGAATCCTTTTTTTCTAAGATTCGTCCTAGCTCTGGCCTCAGATTTAACAGTGTAGACATTTTTATTTTCTAATGAACTTGATACAGACATATATGACTCCTTAGTCCAGTGATGGGGAAACTACGGCCCGCGGGCCAAGTCCGGCCCGCGGAAAGGTTTAATCCAGCCCGTTTAAGAGTGCCGTCGTGAGAATGTTTGAACGCGTTCTTACTTCGTAATGTGACGACCCGCATAAAAACTACCTACCTACGATTAAGCATTATTCTTTGGCCCGCTACGATTGTCTGGTTATTACAAATAGCCCGTCTTAAAAAAAGTTTCCCCACCACTGCCTTAGTCTTACCTAAAAATTATAAATATGGTTCGACGAGAAAAAAGTTTTATCCCCAGCAAGGCTAGAAAAAAAAATTCGGAGGGGTCTATTAACATTTCGGCGGAATGGGGGTTTAATAGTAAAAATATTGTTTTTGCTCTTACAGGTTGTTAGGTCTAAACCCTGTAGCCAGCGGGGGTTATAGGGGTTTAGACCTAATAATTTTTGTATGTAAAAGCGACCCTGTAAGAGCAAAAACAATATTTTTACTATTAAACCCCTCTTTCCGCCGAAATGTTTATAGACCCCTCCGATTTTTTTTTCTAGCTACAGCCTTGATTTTAAATGAGCATTGTTTACTATTATGAACTGTTAAATTATCCAGTTCTGCTATTTCCGAGCATTTACTATATTAATTCATAATGATCATTATAATGAATGTTAGATAACTCATTCAGTTCTGGCGAAAGCGATTGCGGATTTCATTGAACAATAGAAAAAAGCGAAGCGGCTCGCAAATTTATCACATCTGCGGTGTCCTGCGCGACCATCGTTTTGTTAGAATAATACGCGTTTTCTTTTTCACAACAGGAAATCACAATCGAATACGGAAACGGCCGCGCACGTATCTGATATGTACGCCAAGTTGCCTGAAAACACACCAATGGATAAATGGACTAACTAATTTGCCAAAGATTAGAAGAATCTAACACAAGTTAGATTTTCTTGTTGCATAAACAAAAGATTCTCTTTAACTCAATTGTAAACTTCTGGCGGGCAACAAGGTTGAAGAAGTCATATTCCTTTTCTTTTCATATGTGTAGCAGAGCTGGGACGAATCTTGGTAAAAAAGGATTCGAATCATGAATCCGAATCACCTAATATGATTCGAATCACGAATACTCGAATAAAGGATTCGTAAGAGATAAATATGATTCGATCCAAAGATTCGTATCCTGCTTTTTCGAATTACGAATACAAATCCTTTAAGAATAAATTTTATTTAATTATATTTTTGCAACCATTAATATATAAATATCGTTACCAGTTGTTTTAAAATAAATATTCAAAACCTAATTATTTAAAATTAACACTGAACATCGTTGACAACAGACTAAATATCTGATTCCCTGTTACTCTAATTAAAGATGTATTTGTGTGTTTTTGAACTTCACTTGAAATTAGTGTTATGTACGCGTGGCGCATGAAGTAAAATTTCAAGTTTAGAAAAGCCCGAAAATTTGTCTCGGGTCGCTGCGCGACCCTCGACAAATCTTCACGGGGCTTTTCTAAACTCGAAATTTTACTTCATGCTTAGCCTGGGAGTGAAAACACACGTTCATGTGTGTTTTGCCAAAGATTAGAAGAAATCTAATACACGTTAGATTTTTTTGTTGCATAAACAGAAGATTATCTTCAACTCAATTGTAAGCTTCTGGCGGGCAACAAAGGTTGAAGAAGTCATATTCCTTTTCTTTCCATATGTGTAGCAGAGCTGGGACGAATCCTGGTAAAAAGGATTCGAATCATGAATCCGAATCACCTAATATGATTCGAATACTCAAATAAAGGATTCATAAGAGATAAATATGATTCGAATCAAAGATTCGTATCCTGCTTTTTCGAATTACGAATACAAATCCTTTAAGAATAAATGTTATTTAATTATATTTTTGCAATCATTAATAATCGTTACCAGTTGTTTTAACAAAAATATTCAAAACCTAATTATTTATTATTAACACTGAACATCGTTGATAACAGACTAAATATCTGATTCCCTGTTACTCTGATTAAAGATGTATTTGTGTGTTTTTGAACTTCACTTGAAATCAGTGTTATGTACGCGTGGCGCATGAAATAAAATTTCGAGTTTAGAAAAGCCCGAAAATTTGTCTCGGGTCGCTGCGCGACCCGAGACAAATTTCCACGGGGCTTTTCTAAACTCGAAATTTTACTTCATGCTTAGCCCGGGAGTGGAAACACCCGTTCAAAACTTCAAATTGAACTCTATTATAAAATCGACGAATGCCTAAAAATTACGTAAATAAAAAATTGACTGAATATCATTAAAACCGGGAAAGTCAGAGAAAAGTCATGGAATTATATTCAAATTGACCAAGTCAAATAATACAAAACAAAATTTTGGAAACTAAATTACTATTTTTAAAAAGATTTTTAGTCATTTAATGTTCTTATTAAAGCAATCAGTTTGAATTTTTGAACGAGTGTTTCCACTCCCAGACTAAGCATGAAGTAAAATTTCGAGTTTAGAAAAGCCCCGTGAAAATTTGTCGAGGGTCGCGCAGCGACCCGAGACAAATTTTCTGGGTTTTTCTAAACTCGAAATTTTACTTCATGCGCCACGCGTATAAAACAGTGATTTAACGAGAAATTTAAAAACACACAAAAGACATTTTTCAAGTTAATCCTTACAATTAATTCCATTTATTTATGACGATTCAAAACGTTTTGTAAGTATTCGAATCCTTTTATAAATATTCGAATCCTTTTATGATTCGAATCACCCACGTTTGGATTCGAATACGAATCCTCTTCAAAAAATGTAACGAAACCGGATCACGAATCCAGTTGAACTAAAGTATTGGAATGCTTCTGTTGAATCCTCTAAAAGGATTCGAATCCTGAATGATTCGAATCCTGCCCAGCTCTGATGTGTAGCAACAAATGTTGACTTTTGAAATAGAATTAAAAGTTTAAATTAGTGATCAGATCAGCGGTGCACCTTGGGGGTGGCTCGCGGGCTTCAGTCTATTTTCAATTTCACAATAAAAACCTTTCACAAACAAACTGTCAATACTTTTTTCGATCTCTTATGATTTCAATTCTGGTAATATTGATATTTTCTGATGCTTCTCCCTCCAAATATATCCACAATCTCTTGAAAACCTAGTTTTGCTTTAAACCAGTGGTCTCCAAACTACGGCCCGCGGGCCAAATCCGGCCCGCGACTTGCATGAATCCTGCCCGCGATTGTTTGTAATTTTTTTTTTGTAAATGTCATAGTTTGAAATATTGTAACAATTGTTCCTTAAATTTTTCATTTTTTATAAAATTAATTGGATCAAGCTTGGCCGACTTTATTATGTAGAATTGTATTTGTGGCCCGCGAAGAAGATAATTTGGAGACCCAGGCTTTAAACTATTCACAAAACTTCTACCTTTAAAAAAACTGTCAATTAATGTTTGTAGATTTTTTTCTTCAATTTCTCATCACCTTAATTCAGTTAATATTGATATTTTTTGATAATTTACCTTACAAATACATGAATAGCACTTTTGTTTATCAATCCCATCCACAGCAATCGTCTCCCCTTCGTTGCTGCATCTAGCCCGTTGTCCGACTGCAAAAAAAAGAAAAAGAAAATCATCAGTCAAAAGTCGTTAAAATCTCGAAAAAGAGCGAAAGAAATGTTTACGCGACTATTAATAGTGTCCGTTCAATAACAAGCCAGTTTGTGTGCGTATATGTGGGTGTGTGTATGTGTGCAGAATTTTATGTGGCTTCAATTTCGTAATTAGCTGCCTGTTGGTAAACTCTGATTATTCGCACGTGTAAGTTTCGAAGAAACAAAACTTGGAGTTACTGAGAATCGTGCTAACATTGAAAATACTAATATTAGCCCATTTTGTTGCTGCGGAAAAACAGATGTGCTTACATGGGATATTAGCAGTAAAAGTGGTATTTTTAGTGGTATATTGATTGATTTTTTGGATACTAGTTTAGCTAAATGCATTTCGGATAAATTTAATTTAATGAAATCTTGGAACATTTGTACCACACAAATTAAATCTGCTTATAAGGGATATTAGTCAAGATGGGAATTTTTTAAATTGAAGTATTGGAATAGTCACTTTAACCCTTTGAGGACAGAATAAAAATATTTTACTTAACACATTTTTATTTCTAGAAATTATTTACAAATAATTGTATATAGCAAATTATGAGAAGAAAATGTTTAAATCATATCCTGATTATCCTCCAGGATGTGGTTAGCGCTGGTAACCAGGAGGCACTTGTGGTACCTTATTATTTTGTGTGGAATAATGTAAAACAATTCCTGTCTTTATTAAGACACAAGCCCACATTGCAAATAGAACATTTCCAAATTGTTCTATGCACTTCTTTTGTTGTGCTGCAGTGTGCACATCTTAGAGACTGTACCCGTTCAGGCATATGTGCAGCTTTATCATACCTTAGTTCTTGTGGCACATATTCGTTTGGACATCTATTTCGAAATAAAACATATGCATTTACAACGCAAGCATCTACAAAAAACCAAAAAATCCTATGCCACCATTTATGGGATTTTCTGTCGATTTGATACAGTGAAAGTAACATATCAAATTTGTCCACATATCCCATGTGTTTGTTATATAGATTACATATAAGGGGACAAGAAACCTCTTCTACAGACCCATCTCTTTTTCTTCTTGTGATAATAGTTATTTGAGGGATCAATATAATTCGCAAGAAACAAAACACTGCGATTGTCCATCCATTTAAGAGCTACTATACCATCCGTTGATACCCGCCAGTCTGAATCTCCTCTCTTCAATTGCTTGTCCGCTTTGAATTCGGGCAGATTTTTTCTTCCTTTACGGACCGTGCCACAAGAATAAATACATTCTGCAAGTAAATTTCTTTGCAATTTGACAGAATTGAAATAATTGTCAAAGTACACCTTATGGTTTTTACGAACTAGTGTTCTCGTTAGGTCTTTTACAACCCGACTGCCTAAATTTGTTTCAGTCCCATGATTGACCTTTCCAGTATAAATCTGGAATTGACACATGTAACCCCTTCGGTCAGCTCGCACCCAAACCTTGTACCCTCGTTTCGTCGGTTTCATCGGCATGTATTGTCGAATAGTGCTTCGACCTTTGAATTTTATCATCGACTCATCAATTGATTGATGTTCGCTTGGTTTCAGTTATGTTATAAAAGTTTCTGATAAGGTGTTGAGGAGGGGCCTAATTTTGTAGAGTTTATCATAATTTATATGATCTTTTTTAGGTTGCATAGCATTGTCGTTAAGATGCAAATTGGTAAGCAACCAGGAAAATCTGTCTCTTGATATTGACGAACTGACGTAGCTATCCCTCATTTCCATTCTTGATGACCAATAATCACGATAGCTAGGCATCTTTTTCAAACTCATTATCATGTTTATGCCTAAAAACGTGTTTACTTCATTACTTGTTGTGGGCACAAAATTGTTGTTACCACCATTGTTCTGTGTCGCATACAAATTTGTATGAAAAACAATTTCATCCATCAACCTCTCTGGAAACAGATATTTAAATATTTCGGTTGGAGTTTCAATGTCTTCTGGAATATTTGGTCCACTATCTTCTAAAAGGGGATTTACATTTCCTACATTTGAGGAATTGTTTGTCCAAATAACGTCATCCCCTCGCTGTTGCATTTGCAAAACGGATAGCGGTACGTCATCCTCGCTTTCCCAATCACTAATTATAAGATCTTCATCATCATCTTCATGACGTTCAGTTTCCACCAATAACTCATCATTTTCCAATTCCTCTTCATCAGATTCTGAGGCATCACTTGGTATATCATCGATAAAGGCATATATTTCATCTTGCGTCATATTTTCCAATTCTCTAATACTCCACTTTTTATTCATGGCTAAAAACAAAATGTGTACTAATTATACTGAAAATTGTGCACACAGCTTGATTCAATATTTATACTTCAACAAAAATAAAAATACACATTGTGTGCCTGGTGGTTAGCAACAAAGACCATGTTTTATAAAGTATAAAAAAAAGCATTTATTCTTGAAAATAGGAGGTAATATATAAAGCTACTTATTTTTGGTATTATTATGACTATAACTCACCTGTCATTTTGTTTATTTCGTTCAGTAACCTCACAAAATTGATGAACTAAGATACACATAACCTATAAGTATCCCGACATGTGCACATCGCCACAATAAATAGTCTGAAATAAGCTCCAAGACAATGATACCAACATGAAATCTATACAAGCACTATTTCAGTTACATAGGCAACACATATTGCACCGTGGTTTTAACTAGAAACCAGTAGACACTTAGACAATTTATTTTAAATTTGTGGTTAGCAGCAGTAACCAGTTGTCCTGAAAGGGTTAAAACACAATTTTGATACTTTAAAAACTTCAACATTATTTAAGTTAACGAATATTTCGGAAACTCATGAAAACTGGCAAGAATTTGGAAATTGAAGAAAGTTTTAAAAATTTATGTTAGGTGTCTACATTTTTAAAATCATCGAAAACTTAGGAAATTCAGGAAAATTGTAATTATTTTAAAATTAACGGAAATCTTGGAATCTCATGAAACGCTTTTCGTAAATATCAAATATTATCTTTTATTTTAAAAACTGACGATTTTTCAGAGTTTCGTACATTTTCATGAATTTTAATAATTTCGATACTTTTCATAAAAATGTTGAAATTTAACGAATATTTAGGAAGTCGATGAAAATTACCAAATATTTAAAAATTGAAAGAAATTTTGAAAATTGATGAAATGTATTGACATTTTTTTAAATTATCGAAAATTTAGAAAATTCAAGGAGTGTCAAATTTTATAAATTAACGGAAACTTGGAATCACATGAAAAACTTATTTTTTTTAAGTTAACAAATATCTAAGAAATTCATGAAAGTTACCAAGAATTTGAAAATTGAAAAACATTAAAAAAAATTATGAAAAGTATTGGAATATTTAAAATTAACGATATTTAAGGAAATTCAGGAAAAGAGCAACATTTTTCAAAATGAACGAAAATTTATTCAATATAGGAAAACCATCAGAATTTTTTAAGCTAATGGAAATCTTCTAATTTCACGAACAATTTCAGCATATTTTAAGTTCGTGAAGCTCGTGAATTTCGTGAAAATTGCCAATAATTTGAAAAATACAGGAAATTTTAAAAAAATATGTAAAGTATCGAAACATTTAAAATTAACGAATATCAAGGAAATTCATGAAATCCGTAAGTATTTTAAAATTAAAGGAAATCTTGTAAGTTTACGAAAAGCGTTAAAAGTTGAGTAAAATTATGATAATTCACTAAAAATTGTCAAAACGTTGATAATTTACTAAAATCTTGAAAATCGCCAATAATTTGAAAATTACAGGAAATTTTAAAAAAATATGTAAAGTATCGCAACATTTAAAATTAACGAATATCAAGGAAATTCATGAAATCCGTAAAAATTTTAAAATTAAAGGAAATCTTGTAAGTTTACGAAAAGCGTTAAAAGTTAAGTAAAATTATGATAATTCACTAAAAATCGTCAAAACGTTGATAATTTACTAAAATCTTGAAAATCAACAATTTCAAAATATTAAACGAGTGACTTCCACTCCCAGACTAAGCATGAAGTAAAATTTCGAGTTGAGAAAAGCCCGAAGAATTTGGATTTGGACGCGCAGCTTTTCTCAACTCGAAATTTTACTTCATGCGCCACGCGCGTAAAAACACTGATTTGTTGTTAGGTTTAAAATATTTAAAAGATTTTTTTATTACAGATTATCACTTTTCAAAATACTTGAATATGTTGTAAAATTTCAATATTTCTTCACATTTTATCACTTCTTTAAGTTCGTGAAATTCGTGAAAATTGCCAATAGTTTAAAAATTGATGGAAATTTAAAAAAATTATGAAAAGTATCGAAACTCTTAAAATTAACGAAAATTAAGGAAATTCAGGAAAACCGTAAGAATTTTAAAATTAAAAGGAAATTTACGAAAAGCGTTAGAAGTTGAGTAAAATTATGATAATTCAATAAAAATCGTTAAAACTTTGATAATTAACTAAAATCTTGAAAATACATCAACAATTTTAAAATATTAAACGAGTGTCTTCCACTCTCAGACTAAGCATGAAGTAAAATTTCGAGTTGAGAAAAGCCCGAAGAATTTGGATTTGGACGCGCAGCGTCCAAATCCAAATTCGGGCTTTTCTCAACTCGAAATTTTACTTCATGCGCCACGCGCGTAAAAACACTGATTAATTGTTAAGTTTAAAATATTTAAATTATTATTTTATTACAGATAATCACTTTTCGAAATACTTGAAAATGTTATCAAATTCCAATATTTCTTTACATTTCATCACTTCTTTAAGTTCGTGATATTCGTAAAAATTGCCAATAGTTTAAAAATTCAAGGCAATTTAAAAAAATTATGAAAAGTATCTAAACTCCTAAAATTAACGAAAATTAAGTAAAATTGGGAAAACCGTAAGAATTTTAAAATTAAAAGGAAATTTACGAAAAGCATTAGAAGTTGAGTAAAATTATGATAATTCAATAAAAATCGTCAAAACTTTGATAATTAACCAAAATCTTGAAAATACATCAACAATTTCAAAATATTAAACGAGTGTCTTCCACTCCCAGACTAAGCATGAAGTAAAATTTCGAGTTGAGAAAAGCCCGAAGAATTTGGATTTGGACGCGCAGCGTCCAAATCCAAATTCGGGCTTTTCTTAACTCGAAATTTTACTTCATGCGCCACGCGCGTAAAAACACTGATTAATTGTTAAGTTTAAAATATTTAAAACATTTTTTTATTACAGATTATCACTTTTCAAAATACTTGAAAATGTTGTAAAATTTTAATATTTCTTCACATTTCATCACTTCTTTAAGTTCGTGAAATTCGTGAAAATTGCCAATAGTTTAAAAATTGATGGAGTTTTTAAAAAATTATAAAAAGTATCAAAACTCTTAAAATTAACGAAAATTAAGAAAATTCAGGAAAACCGTAAGAATTTTAAAATTAAAAGGAAATTTACGAAAAGAGTTAGAAGTTGAGTAAAATTATGATAATTCAATAAAAATCCTCAAAACTTTGATTATTAACCAAAACCTTGAAAATACATCAACAATTTCAAAATATTAAACGAGTGTCTTCCACTCCCAGACTAAGCATGAAGTAAAATTTCGAGTTGAGAAAAGCCCGAAGAATTTGGATTTGGACGCTGCGCGTCCAAATCCAAATTCGGGCTTTTCTCAACTCGAAATTTTACTTCATGCGCCACGCGTATACAACACTGATTAATTGTTAAGTTAAAATTATCTAAAACATTTTTTTATTACAGATTATCACTTTCTAAATACTTGAAAATGTTTTCGAATTTGAATATTTCTTCGCATTTCATCATATTCATATTCATATTCATATTCATATTTATTGATGTATTAACAAAAGTACATGTTTTACATATGTCACCTTAACCTACGAGTATATATTAATAAAAAATATAATAATAATAAAACCTTATAAGCTAGTTTGTATAGTGAGAAACATCGAAGTAAATAAGTAAATAGATCTATAGTCACATATTAAAATTACTTATTAAGAAATAACATATTAAAATAACATATTAAAATATCATATTTAAACAACATATTAAAATACCACATTAAAATAATACATTAAAATAACATATTGAAGTAACATACGGACTTTCACAATTTTAAATGAGTTTTAAAATCAAATTTAAGGAATTCTTCCCAGCAGTAAAAACCTTTATCCTCAAGTAGCGTTTTCAGACGATTTGCAAATTGCTTGGGAGGCAATTGCTGTATGTTTTCCGGTAGTGCGTTGAAGAATTTAACAGCGTGGAATCTAGTACCAGTCTTCGCTTTCGAGAGTCTTGTTGTTTGTAGATATATGTTTGATTCTTGGCGAGTATGGTACTTATTGATGACGCTACAAGTTTGGTAGCTATCCAAATTGTGTCTAATATGAAACAAGCAGGCAAGAATAAATAGTGATGGGAATGTTAATATTCTTAAATCAATGAAAGCTTTCTGCAGTCATCACAGTAGTTCAGGCCAGCTAACACTCTTACTACCTTTCTCTGAAGACCAAATATTCGGTGTCGAATAGCGGCATGACCCCAAGTAAGTATCCCATATGTGATGTTGGACTGGAATAGCGAGAAATATGTCGTACAAGCTGTCACTTCTTGACATTGTTTCAAAATTTTCTGAAATCTAAATATTTTATCGTTTTTCGACAATTTTCGATTTCTTCAAAATTCCGGCATATTTCAACATTTTTACCAGACATTTCATCACTTTTCCATGTTTCGCGCACCACTGACAGACCATAAAATTGTAAGTAAAAACAATAAAGGCTGTTAAGGCTGGGAATTTTTCAAGATGAAGTATTTAATTATTCTATCAAAAACATATTAACATATTCTTATCATTTGAAAATTTAAATATTCGAGTATTCAAATATTTAAATATTCGAGTATTCGAATAATTACATATTGAAATATTCTCATTAGTTTAAAATTTAAATATTTGAGTATTAAAATATTTAAATATTCGAGTATTCGAATAATTATTTATTTAGATATTCGAATATTCAGATAGGTGAATAATTTAGTGATTGAAATATTTGAATATTCAAATATTCGACAATTTGAATTATTCGTATTCGAATCACAGCCTTAGATATTAACAATAGAACTCGTATTTTTAGTAGTTTATTGATTTATAAAGTTAAATTCAAATTCAAAACTATTTGATTTCGAGAAAATTAGCTTACGCTTCTTATAGTTTGCACACTTTAAACATAATATATAAAATTACGAGAAAACTATTCGTGAAAATGCAAACAGTGTCTTAATTAATAAGACAATTTAAGACGATAAATATCCATTGAAACAACTACTTCCCGTGCAAATACACCTCCGGATATTGAATTATACAATGAAATATTTAAAATCTTATTTAATTTGATTTGTAACAACGCTCTATTAAAGTATATGTAACGTTTAGGTCAAATTCTCTTCAAACCAACTAACAATACAATTTAAAATGAAACGAGAGGTAGCAACAAATTAGAAGTGAAAGGACTTGGAACAAAACTAATGTCTTAGGCCATCTATAGACGCGTTTCGAGATTTATCTCTCTTCAGTATAGCTTTGCTTAGCTTTGCTTATTTAAAAAATTAGGAATAAAATTAAAACAAACTTACTTGGAAAAAGTGTTGTGTGTGGAATGAACAGGTACACAGAAATGGAACAAATCAAATTAAATAAGATTTTAAATATTTCATTGTATAATTCAATATCCGGAGGTGTATTTGCACGGGAAGTAGTTGTTTCAATGGATATTTATCGTCTTAAATTGTCTAATTAATTAAGACACTGTTTGCATTTTCACGAATAGTTTTTTCGTAATTTTATATATTATGTTATTGATTTATTTTTGAATAATCTTTTAAGTGTAGTTATTAGTTTATTGATGGAATTATATAAATATAAAAATAATAGAAAAAACTAAAACAACAAACCATAATAGTAACTTATAAATGGCGATTCATATTATTCATTATTGATAAAATATTGACATGTATTAATTATCTATATTGAATGATACCATTGATACAATATTATACATGTACTGAATATTTATATAGAAGGATCAATTATATTCAGCATTAATACAATATTGTACAGGCATTGAATATCTACATTGAATGATCCATAATATTCATTATTGACACAATATTGTAAAGAATGTTCATTGTTGATACATTTTTTTTTTATTTTTTTTTTGTTTGGTGGAATAGATGCAAGGTGAGATAATATCTCATCCAGCATTTAAACCCCCATTTTTTTATTAGAATTTATCTCCAACAGAAATTGATTTAAAATAAAACAATTCTGGTACTGGAGAATTTCTCTAGATTAGTAAAATTATACATATATACACATACAGTTTATGATGTTGGAGTTATTATGATGATGATGGCTGATCGATATGTAATGATTTTTTTTTTTTTATAAAATAAATCTTAGCTTTATCCTTGAACTTGTTTGTGTCCTTTAATTGCTTTATTGTGGTAGGTAAGTTGTTATAATATTTATTGAAAACTAAATTATGTTTGTACTAGGTTTATACAATATAATTAACATTAATATAGTATTAATGACCGAAAACTATTTTGTGACAATATTGAATGCACATTAATTAACAATTTCAAGATATAAATATAGATACAATATTGATACAATGTAAATACAAGATTCATTTCTACTAAAGATTAAACTTGTTTAAAGTTTTTATCTAGTTATTTTGTACATGCGAAATGTTGGTGAAATATCATTTTAAGCAGAAAATAAAATAGTTTATGAGATTTATAAAATGTGTTCGACTTTTGAAGATTCTACAAAAACGATTTTTTATCGCATATTTCCCAAACGGATCTTGAAAGGCCCACAAAAATATTTCGAACCGGGGCCCGCGGTGGCGTCAATACCCCACTGGATCTACGATCTATAAATTCCTACAAAAAGGGAATCTAGGAGTAAATAATTATTCATACATTTTTTAACATTATTTTAAATTTATCTATGGATCTAGCATCAAAGAAATGTTAAAAACTTTTGCTCTACCATCTTTAAAATTCCTATAATAAATGAAATATAGAAGTAGGTAGTTAAGTATATATTTCTTGACTCCTGATAATGCTGTAAAACGCGAAACTAATCGAGTAAATAGTATAGTAAAAAAATTGTGAAACAAACCAAGTGTAATTTAATTTAAACCTTCATTATCAATAGTTAAGTATATATTTTTTACATCAATAAAACTAATATCAAAGAAAACACAAAACATTTAATTCTATTTTGAATTCATAACTTTTTGCTTGGCTAATTATCAATAAAACATGTAAAATAGAGTATTATTAGCTTAATTGCTTATATAATCTGTGGTTGGAAAAATATGATATTCCTTGATATAATTGGCGTTTACTTTGTTGTGAAACAGCTTGTTGTGAGAATAATAATACAACAAAAAGCAATTAATCCAAAAAGAGATAAAACAAAGTTTACATATATACAGGGTGATTCACGACGTTTTCCCGCTACTTAAGAGGTGTTTGCCTGCCACTTAAGAAGTGTATTGTAGAGGTCATTTTAAGGAAAAAAGTTTGCATGAACACAGGTCCGATTCGTAAAAATAAGCGAGTTGCGGAAAACTTTGGATTTAATTTTTTTTTAATTTTCCATTTGCTAAACAAAAAATGAACACATATCGGCGTATTCCTTCGTAATAAATGTAAAAGGCATTAAAGAAAAAACAAACAAGGTACTTTATCCTACACACAAACAGCCTTAAGCAGTCAATACGTCAAAAGTGATGTAATGACAGGCGCCACCTTGATTGAACGCTATTGCCATTATCAAAGATAGCCGTGCGAGATGCGAAAATACAAAAATCGAAAGTTTCCCACAAATCGCTTATTTTTGAGAATCGGTCCTGGGTTCATCGAACTATTTTGCTTAAAATGACCTATAGAATTCACTCCTTAAGTGGCGGGAAAACGTGCATCATCCTGTGTATACAGTCTGTTTGATTTATTGTGACACAGCACATATGTCCGTTATTAGTACAGATAGAAAAAAAAGTTAAAGACAAAAGTTTTAGTATTTTTTATGATCTATTCAATCGTAATGTCAGAAAAACAGTTGAAAATCAAATAAACACGTGAAAGCTATTAGTTTCATTCTCTTTAATTGAACACCCTGTATATTTTGTTTATTTCAAATAGGCATTAATATTAGCCTTATAATGATACCACATAAGTACCCCTTTATTATAGAAATAACACGACAATTGCCAATAAATGAAATTTATCAGTTGACATGAATAACTATTTAAAGTGTCTGTTCAAAGTGACGTCTGTTGTTTGCAATACATTCTTCACATCTCTTCATTAAATTTCGTCGTGCTTTTTGCAACATCCGTGGTGTTATTTGGCCACATGCCATACGAATACGATTTTTCAGATCGTCTAGATTTTCTGGACGAGTAACATAAAGTTTTTGCTTTAAAAATCCCCAAATAAAAAAATATAAAACAGACAGATCTGGCGATCTTGCTGGCCAGTTTATGGGGCCACCATTTGCAATCAATTTCAAACCTAACTTTCTTTCCAAAATATCTTTGACATTTCTTGCGTTATGGGGAGTAGCTCCATCTTGTTAGAACCACATATCTCGACGTATTTTTAGGGGGATATCATCTAAATAATCTTCAAATTCTATCGTAAGAAAGTTGGGATATCGCTCCGCATTCAACTTTCCTTGATAAAAAAATGGTCCTATTATGCTATCACTTAACACACCAAGCCACACATTAATTGCAAATCTTTGTTGGAATCTGCATTCTCGAATTTGACGTGGATTCTCAGTATCGTCGTTTTTTCGGTTGGAGATTCCGTTGTTGTTGAAATTTGATTCATCACTCCAAAGAATTAAATTTAATAAATGTTGATTGTTGCTAAGCCAATTACAGAATACTATCCTCCTGTCAGAATCACCATCTCTTAAACCTTGTACTAACTTAATTTTATATGGTCTCATTTTATGTCTTCTCAGAATAGAAAATATTTTATGCATACTTATTCCTAAGTCAGCCACTGCTTCGCGTATTGAATTACGTGGATGTGCTCTAAAATAGGCCAATATCAATACTTCCTTATTATCTTCTCTTTCTTGTCTTCTCCTTCGTAATTTATTATTAAAACACCCATTTCTCCGTAAATTTTGTTTAAGTCTTACAAAAGTGCAATAATGTGGTTGTCTTCTTTCTGGATACATGTTTCCATAAGTGATACTAGCTTCTCTAGAATTATCGTTGCATCTAACGAAGACCTTTAGCATATCCATTTTTTCATCATTAGAGTAGTAATTATCACCCATCTCTAAAGATTTGAATCAACAACACGCAAGACGGGAAGTTACTACACCACTTTGACATTAAAGCATTAACAAATTGTTTTATGTCAATTGTTATCCATGGCAACTGATAAATTTCATTTATTTGCAATTGTCGCGTTATTTGTATAATGAAGGGGTACTTATGTGATATCATTATAAAGCTAAGGTTATTACCTATTTGAAATAAACAAAATATACAGGGTGTTCCATTAAAGAAAATGAAGCTAATAGCTTTCACGTGTTTATTTGATTTTCAATTGTTTTTCTGACAATGCTACTGAATAGATCATGAAAAATACTAAAACTATTATCTTTAACTTTTTTTTCTATCTGTACTAATAACGGACATATGTGCTGTGTCACAATAAATCAAACAGACTGTATATTTTTTACATCAATAAAACTAATATCAAAGAAAACACAAAAGATTTAATTCTATTTTGAATTCATAACTTTTTGCTTGGCTAATTATCAATAAAACATGTAAAATAGAGTATTATTAGCTTAATTGCTTATATAATCTGTGGTTGGAAAAATATGATATTCCTTGATATAATTGGCGTTTACTTTGTTGTGAAACAGCTTGTTGTGAGAATAATAATACAACAAAAAGCAATTAATCCTAAAATAGATAAAACAAAGTTTACATATATACAGGGTGATTCACGACGTTTTCCCGCTACTTAAGAGGTGTTTGCCTGCCACTTAAGAAGTGTATTGTAGAGGTCATTTTAAGCAAAAAAGTTTGCATGAACACAGGTCCGATTCGTAAAAATAAGCGAGTTGTGGGAAACTTTGGATTTAATTTTTTTTTATTTTTCCATTTGCTAAACCAAAAATGAACACATATCGGCGTATTCCTTCGTAATAAATGTAAAAGGCATTAAAGAAAAAACAAACAAGGTACTTTATCCTACACACAAACAGACTTAAGCAGTCGATACGTCAAAAGTGATGTAATGACAGGCGCCACCTTGATTGAACGCTATTGCCATTATCAAAGATAGCCGTGCGAGATGCGAAAATACAAAAATCTAAAGTTTCCCACAAATCGCTTATTTTTGAGAATCGGTCCTGGGTTCATCGAACTATTTTGCGTAAAATGACCTATACAATTCACTCCTTAAGTGGCGGGAAAACGTGCATCATCCTGTGTATATATATTTTTTTACCAATATCCTCAAAAATATGATATTTATTTTTGCGAAATCCATTAAAGTTGCGGTTTACTAGAGTGAGACAGACATTTGCTAGAGCGAGATAGACCTATATTTCTATTTCCAGCATAAAAAGGTAAACGTAATATATCATGGACATTTTTTTTATTGAATGTTGAGCTAATTGAATGCAGAATGTACGGACACCCTTGAATTTTACATAGTAGAAGTTTTTGTTGCCTAAAAAAGGAGTAAAGGAATGACTCAAAAAACAACTATTTTCAGGATTTTTTTACAAAAAAACTAAATATCCTTATCGTTTTAAATTAGTGATATTAAAATCCCCCAAGTTTTAGGATTATTTTGATGTATCATGTAATATTGTCCTATAATCAGAACATAAATGGTGCTGGAACTAGTGACTACCAAAAACGTTGGATTTTACTCATAATAAATCGCAACCCCAAATTGCACCATCTTATACAAAATTTAATACAATAAGTCATTTCTAAGTCATAAAAAGAAGTGCAGAATTTTACCTAAAATCAACTCTTAGAGTTAACTCTATAATTGCTTGGCCGTTAACGACTTCAAATTTCAACATTTTGTAACTTAATTCTCGTTCTGCTTATGCAGTTTTTTTCAGTAGAAAGTGTAGGTATGCTTAATTAAACTATTTATTATATGATTTAGGCACAGTTTCACCAGAAAACGTTGAACTGGTTCATGTCTGAACTTGAGTTCAAGTTGACAGTTCCTATTGTTCTAATGTCACTTTGAACTCGAGTTCAAAGATAAACCGGTTCAACGTGTTTGGTGCAACTGGCCCTTAAAACATTTAAAATATTATCTTAAATTTTTTTTCTAAATTATAAATTTATAAATTATTTTATTTTATGAGTGTTTGGTGCAACTGGCCCTTAAAACATTTCAAAAATTATCTTCAATTTTTTTTCTAAATTATAAATTTATAAATTATTTCTAAATAATACATATCTGAAGTACTTTTTTAAGTAAAAAGTGTATTCTCAATTGAGACCACACCTCATATTATGAGTTATTAAATAAAAGAATTGAGTCTCCTTTCTTCACAAGATTTATTTAAAATCGCAAATGTACATTTCGGTCACAATGTGACCATTATCAATGCTTAACTAGTTACAAAAACAAACGGAAACTCATATTATGAGATTTATTAAATTAAATTTAATTAAAAATTAATTAAATTAAATTAAATAAGATCTTACATTTTTTGTCTAAATTGTAAATTTAGAAATTATTAATTTATTAAAATTATTAATTTTTTAAATTATAAATTTATAAGTACTAAAGAAAATCTATCTTTGTATTGATTCTTCATCTTTTCTAAACCAACCCAAGTAATCGCAGTTTTCTTCCCATTGAAAGTTGTGTAAGTTTTTAAATGTTGAAAAGGCAAAAGGAATAAAATGAATGTATTACGTCGTAACCTGCGGCCCGTAACCTTCGCGGATTCCTCAAGGGCATTCGATTGTAAGTACATCTCTTGAGATTGGGATTCTCTTGTGCAACATGCACACTCACACACACACACACACTCGACTCTCTGCTCCAGCACTTGCATTCGAAACACCTGCAAACCGATTTGTTCTAACGATAACTCGCGCACAAACAATACACCTCGCGCTTGTTTATTCAACATTGTTATTATTTATGTCATATTTACGTCCATGGTTAATACCTTGACGACCGATGAATTATAGAATAATACAATTGGCTTTTTTTAAAAGATTTAATAATAGCTTGGAGAGTTGTTGTAATGGAAATTAGTTAATCCTTGTGTGTTTTATAAGAGAAGTTGAATATTTGGTTGCATAATTTTGGATATTATGTAGTGTAATTATATTTTTGTGAATTAGGTTGCGATTTCAGTTCTTAAGCATTTGATGAGTTTTCTTTATTTTTTTAAACTATGAGTTTTATAGTAATTATATTTTCTTTATCTTTACAAAGATTTTAATGTGGAGAGTTTTATTTGTTTCTTTTTAAACTATGAGTTTTATAGTACTTATATTTTCTTTACTTTACAAAGATTTTAATGTGTTCACCTAGTTATAAGTTTTATTATTTTGTATTTCAGAGCTGGGATGAAACCTCAAAAAAAAGGTTCGAATCACGAATCCGATTCACCTAATATGATTCGAATCACGAATACTCGAATGAAGGATTCTTAAGAGAATAAAAATATTGGATTCAGAGATTCAAATCCTCTTTTTTGAATCACGGATAGAAATCCTTTAAAAATGAATTTGAATCTATTATTTGCAACCATTAACAGTTTTTATTAACAAAAATGTTCAAAACCTAATTATTTACAGACTAAATATCTGATTAATTATTGTAGTTATTACTTTCTTCACTACCATAATTAATAAAACACTTCACGTAACTAAAA
Organism: Philonthus cognatus; assembly: GCA_932526585.2. Taxonomy (NCBI): domain Eukaryota; kingdom Metazoa; phylum Arthropoda; class Insecta; order Coleoptera; family Staphylinidae; genus Philonthus; species Philonthus cognatus. The sequence goes on along the minus strand of OW052247.1, from coordinate 44,955,057 downwards.
GAAGAATATTAAATATCTAATAATCAATTATTTTATTTAATGATGATATAAGTGTTATTGAACTTCAGGATAAACCAGTGTTTTATACGCGTGGCGCATGAAGTAAAATTTCGAGTTTAGAAAAGCCCCGTGAAAATTTGTCTCGGGTCGCTGCGCGACCCTCGACAAATTTTCTAGGCGGGGCTTTTCTAAACTCGAAATTTTACTTCATGCTTAGTCTGGGAGTGGAAGACACTCATTAATATAAAATATAGTATAATTATATTTTTGTGAATTAGTTTGTGTTTACAATTCTTGAGCATTTTGAGAGTTTTTATTATTTCCTTTTAAACTACGAGTTTTATAATAGTACTTATATTTTCTTCATCTCTACGAAGATTTTAATGTATTTACCTAGTTATAAGTTTTATTATACTGTATTTCAGAGCTGAGATGAATCCTTAAAAACAGGATGCGAATCACGAATCCGAATCACCTAATATGATTCGAATCACGAATACTCGATTAAAGGATTCCTGAGAGAAAAATATGATTCGAATCACAGATTCAAAATCCTCTTTTTTGAATCACGGATACAAATCCTTTAAAAATAAATTTGAATCTATTATTTGCAACCATGAACATTTTTAATATCGCCTTCAGTTTTTATTAACAAAAAGGTTCAAAACCTAATTATTTACAGACTAAATATATGATTAATTATTGTAGTAATTCCTCTCTTCACTACCATAATTAATAAAACACTTCACGTAACTAAAAGAAGAATATTAAACACCTGATAAATAATTATTTTATTTAATGATGATATATGTGTTATTGAACTTCAGGATAAACCAGTGTTTTATACGCGTGGCGCATGAAGTAAAATTTCGAGTTTAGAAAAGCCCCGTGAAAATTTGTCTCGGGTCGCTGCGCGACCCTCGACAAATTTTCTACTCGGGGCTTTTCTAAACTCGAAATTTTACTTCATGCTTAGTCTGGGAGTGGAAGACAATCATTAGTTTAAAATACATCACATTGTAGTGAAAAGTATCGATATTAAAAATATCGGTACCAGATATTTTAGATTTAATATTTACACATATTTATTGCTGTAAATTTTTTTTTTAATGCCTTCACCTAAGATTGATAATATTGCCAAGACTTGTTTAATGACGGTTACGAAATTAACAATATTCTTAATGATAATTTAGTTTGGTAAGAGAATAATTTGTTGTAATGTTGCATTTTGCATATAAATTATGCATAGAACAGTAAATCTGTCGCGTAATTCAAATATTCATTGTATAATTCAATATCTGTCGGGGTATTAGCTCGAGAAGTAGTTGTTGCAATGAATGTTTGGAGACTTGTCGCAATGAGACTAAATTTTTGCAGAAAGTTGATATTAATTTAAATTCGTTTTTATAATTTGTAAATCCCGTGCATAGGGAGTTGTTATTTAAAAATAATATAAATAATAAGTATAAAATAATATATTAAAATAATATTATATAATAATATAATAATATATAGTGAATGTGTCGTGACGTCCAAATATATGTTGATATAGATATTATGAATCAACGTTAGTGGCTAATTGGTAAAACCTATGCCAAACAAACCAAAAAAAATAAATTGTAAATATTCTGCAAACTAATGGCAAACTCAATTTTTCGGATTCGCCTAAGTAGCGATGAGTCGAATTATTTGGGAGAATTTGAATCCTTTATGAGGATTCGAACTCTTTTATAAGGATTCGAATCACCTACGCCTGGATTCGAATACGAATCCTTTTAAAAAAATGTAACAAATCCGGATCACGAATCCGTTTTCACTAAAGTTTTCGAATACCTCTTTTGAATCCTCTAGAACCTGGGTCTCCAAACTATCTTCTTCGTGGGCCACAAATACAATTCTACATAATAAAAGTCGGCCAAGATCCAATGAATTTTATAAAATTATGAAAAATTTAAGGAACAATTGTTACAATATTTCACAATATGACATTTACAAAAAAAAAATTACAAACAATCGCGGGCCGTAGTTTGGAGACCACTGCTCTAGAAGGATTCGAATCCGGGAATCGAATCCTGCCTAGCTTTGTTCTATTTACATTACTTTATTCTACGTATATCTAGCGTCATATTATTGCTATTGTTAAGTTAAACTGCCTAAAAACTTGTCGACTCACCCATAAATGTAAAATTTTTGTTGGAAATAAATAAATTATGATTAAAAAACTGATCCAGGTGCATAATTTTTTCAAGGCGCAAAAGACGAAAGGCAATTTCAGGATTTTTATATACATTTGGATTGCAACATTAAATACAGTTCTAATAAAAAGTATAATAAGTCTTTCTCTTATAAACATCTTGTACTATTATTTTCACATCTTTTACTTGACTTTTGACAACAATAAAAGATAAAATAACGCTTTTTGAACATCAGAATAATTCAGTGTTTTATACGCCTGGCGCATCAAGTAAATATTTCGAGTTTAGAAAAGCCTGAAATATTGACTTCATGCTTAATTAAGTATTGAAAGGCACTCATTAGTATGGTATAAAGAACTTCAATAAAGAAATAGTTATTTATTGATTTATTTTATGATTTACTATTATTTTCAAGTATTGCACTAATTTTCACGAATTCTTATTATTTATCTTATTTTAAGTATTGCAATGGTTTTAATAATTTTTCATATTTACGTTTTTCTACCAATGATTTTTAGAATTTATGAATAATAATCTAAAATGTGTATGTTTGGAATGTAGGCTTCGTGTCAGATTTTCAATAACTTTGAGGAATTTTAAGAAATTTATTAATTTATTGATGTTTAAAGTTATGAATACACTAAAATTCAGCAAACCAATATACAGTATGTTTTCTTTTTTTATCGTGGGCCATAGGATTTTACATGCTAAAAATGTTACAGGGTTTTTTTGTTGTATTACACTATTGATCAAATGAGATTCACTTTATCCCAAATATCTTTCACCTTGTCAAATATATGTCAAAAGATTTCCCGATTTACGAAATGAGTTTCATTATATACCAAATACTTTACCCTTTAATATTTTTGCAGTAACAATAACTTTATTGTGGAAATGTTTTATTTGTATTTACACATACAGGGACTTTTTTTCTAAGTATACGTATTCCAAATTCAGCCTATTTTCTGTAAATCTTTGGATATTCCTTGTTTTTTTAAGTTCAATTTAAAGCTTTAAACGAATGTTTTCCACTCCCAGACTAAGCATGAAGTAAAATTTCGCGTTTAGAAAAGCCCCGTGAAAATTTGTCAAGGGTCGCGCAGCGACCCGAGACAAATTTTCTGGGCTTTTCTAAACGCGAAATTTTACTTCATGCGCCACACGTATAAAACACAGATTTCAAGTGAATTTCGATTATACATAAACTTCACAATATTTCAGTGTTTTATACGCGTGACGCATGAAGTAAAATTTCGAGTTTAGAAAAGCCCAGAAAATGTGTCTCGGGTCGCTGCGCGACCCTCGACAAATTTTCACGGGGCTTTTCTTAACTCGAAATTTTACTTCATGCTTAGTCTGGGAGTGAAAAACACTCGTTTAAAGCTTCAAATTGGTCAACAAAAATATTAAATCATGGCACTCTAGAGGTTTTGTTTTATTGAACATACGATACATGTTATGTTATTATATTATATGTTCTGTTTATATGTTTTGCACGTTCATTTCAAATTGATAAACGCGAAATTTTACTTCATGCGCCACGAGTATAAAACACAGATTTCAAGTGAAATTCGATTATACATAAACTTCACAATATTTTTGTGTTTTATACGCGTGACGCATGAAGTAAAATTTCGAGTTTAGAAAAGCCCAGAAAATGTGACTAGTCCCGATTACTTGACCATTGTTTGAAAAATCCCGGGATTGGAAAAATGGCTCGGGATTGGCACCCCTAATGTCCAGTAAAAACGGTAATCTTTTAGAAACGGCTATAACTGGTTAACTTTATGGGTGTTTCTTAGGTTAAATAATGATTTATGCTAAAAGAAATCTAAGCTTAATCTTGATTTAATCAGTACATTTTTATAGGGTGATTCGTAGTGGGAGTAAAAAAAAACCTTGTTTAGGTAGGTCATTTTAAGCAACAATATGGTATGAATATGTAATATTTTGTATATTTTAACGAGCTGGCATTAATGTTAGGCCATTTATGCCATTTTTTATACATATTTCAATAATTCATTACGATTAATTTAAGAAAAGAAGACATTTTACATATTTGTAGGGGTGGCCTCTTGGCCTGTACCACCGCGACCTTTGCAGATCTATTATGGATAAAAAGAAGACATGCTAATCTTTATATTATTTCGAATTTCGATTTTTTTTGTAACATTTGTAATAATTGAAAAGGTTTTACTGAAATTGTTGAATAAGAAGCTTCAATTTAGATTCATTTTAGGAACAAAATGTCGACAGAAATTTCGACCAATATGAATTACTGTAAGTCGATGTTATTGTATTAATTTTATAGTTTATTATTATTATAATAATAATAATAACAGAAAACAAATTCCCAATTACAAGACAATTTAGTATTACCAAAAAAGTGTTAAAACTATAAACTAAAACAATGTACATGACAATTAAAAGACAAGTCATATAAAAGAATATATCAAATAAGCTTTGGAGGGAAACTAAAATTTAATCCATAATTTGTTTTTTTTGGTGTGTGAATTTTATTAGTGAATAAATTGAAAACTTTCCACTTTTCAAAATTTTAAAAATCTATGCATCCAATTTGCTTTACGACAAAAGCCATAAAATAATAATAATCATTTGCGTCAATAAATCATTATAGAAATGTTTACTTTCTAATGATTTAACACCGTGTTAAGGTTTACTATAATAAATTTATAATTGATGAAAATTTTATTATTTCCAGAGGGTTTCCCGTCATCAAGTAACCTGATTGTACACGTAAATAGTTATAAATTATCACAATTATTACATTTTTATTTTTAGGAATCTCATTTTTCCATAAAAAGAAGTATACAAGGTGGCAATGTGATAATCTTCAGGTAGACTGGTTCATTGAGTAATTTCAAGTAAAAAATCTAAATAGAAAAAAATTTGTACGATTCTTCATTAAGGCTCACGAGGCCATTAAAATAATAAATATGTGACTAGGAATCAGTAACATTTTTTAAATATTTTGATTAAAATTATTTCTATAAACATCCATCTAAACATTTCAAATGTTTATGTAAGGTACGATTCACGAGAGGTGTCCCATGGTTTTCTTAATTTGTAGTGCTTTCTGCACCAGTACATGTAATACGAAAATAGTTTGATGTCATCAGATTACGTGTGTGAAAACGGACAGAAAATTTCATAATATGTCTGCTTTGATTTTTAGTTGGAACATACGAAAACGTATGTTCAGGTATGCAGCTTTAAAATTTTAAGGTTAAACTTCACATTTTGTCAATGTTTTCGTAAAACTAAACCTGCAAAAACTCAGTCACAAATCATTTAAATTAATGTGCACAATTGTTTTAAATGTGAGTTTAAGTGGTATACAGGGTGTCCCCGAATGGTCTGTACAAAGCTCTACCACATATTCTCTGAAACAAAATAAGACGATTTAACTAAACTTATCTCTATCCAAAAGTGGTTCCTAAGCCATCTACAAGGCCTCAAAGATATTATTTTTTTTTCATTATTTTTCAAATATTTTTATTTTGGACTTAGGTAAGAAAACCTAATTTGGCACATTTAATTACATTGATACCATGCACTTTTTGCGTTATGTTTCTTTATCCTACGTTTAAAGTAAGTGGTCAAACTAGGACCATCGACTTCTTAAGATACCTAAATATTTTTATTCAACAGGTCAAATCATAAGGAATACTTTTTTTCTGCAAGATCATTCAATTTTGCGTATTTTTTGTATCTTATAAAATTTTGCTATTTTCCCCACAAAAAATATTTTTATTTGTCAAAAAAAAGTAATAAAATTATGAACAATATTTTGCTTCTCAAAACAATTAACAAAGTAGAAATAAAGATAGGTACCTAACAATAAACACAAATTTATTAGTTTCACAACAAATGTTCAAACTTATTGCCATTTTCAGCAATACAACAATTTACACGTCGCAAAAAATTAAAATGGACACGTTGTAAAACACCAAGATTGTTTTTAACTGTTTGAAACGCATTCTGTATTCGCGCCCATAATTCGTCGTGCGTATTTATGAGCTTACCATAAACAATAGATTTAATAGTTCCCCACAAAAAAAGTCCATTGGGGTGATATCCGGGGAACGTGGAGGCCAAGGCACTGGTGCGTCATTGCCTCTCCCAATCCATTTACCGGGATACTTTTGGTTTAAAAAAGTACGCAATTTAATTTTTTGCGACGTGTAAATTGTTGTATTGCTGAAAATGGCAATCAGTTTGAACATTTGTTGTGAAACTAATAAATTTGTGTTTATTGTTAGGTACCTATCTTTATTTCTACTTTGTTAATTGTTTTGAGAAGCAAAATATTGTTCATAATTTTATTACTTTTTTTGACAAATTAGGGTATACCTATGCATACGCTTTTTCTTAAAGAGTTTACTTTGTGGTTTAAAACGAGTGTTTTCCACTCCCAGACTAAGCATGAAGTAAAATTTCGAGTTTAGAAAAGCCTGAAAATTTGGTTTGGTCGCGCAGCGCGAAGCGCGGAGCGGCCAAACCAAATTTTCAGGCTTTTCTAAACTCGAAATTTTACTTCATGCGCCACGCATAATAAACACTGGAAGCACTGAAATATTGTGAACGAGTAAACTTCGGTTGAAATCAGTGTCTTATACGCGTGGCGCATGAAGTAAAATTTCGAGTTTAGAAAAGCCTGAAAATTTGGTTTGGTCGCTCCGCGCTTCGCGCACGCGACCAAACCAAATTTTCAGGCTTTTCTAAACTCGAAATTTTACTTCATGCTTAACCTGGGAGTGGAAAACACTCGTTTAAACTTCAAATTGACCTCTTTTAAGAAAACGACGAATATTTAAAAATCTACAACACATAATTGGGATATGTATACAAGAAAAATTCACAAGAAATTATGATTTAAAGCTTTTCTAGCAGAAGGAACACTTATAACGCTCAATCAAGTTTTTTTGTTTTATTTGTTTAGATATGTAGTAGCATATCTAAAAAAATAAAACAAAAAAACTTGATTTTGCATAAGAAAATCTGTGATACGGCCCTTGAAACATTTTAAGTGTTAGTTTCGGCCCTAGAAGCAATTTAGGTTGGCCAGCCCTGATTTCAGTATTTTGTACGCCTGGCGTATGAAGTAAAATTTCAAGTTTAGCAAAGCCTAAACATTTTATTTGGATACTCCGCTTCAAGGAGCGAAAAAAAAACACATTTTTAGGCTTTTCTAAACTCGAAATTGTACTTGACGCTTAATTAAGGGGTGGAAACACTTGAGTCGCCTATTTTCAAAAACCCACAAATCCACTTTTTTAGGCTTTTCTAAACTCGAAGCACTGAAATATTGTGAACGGATGGATTTAGGGGTGGAAATAAGCAATTCACTTGGTAAACATTTTAAATTAAACACTTTTTAAAAACAACAAATGCCTGAGAAATTACAGGGTATGCTAAATGCATGCATAAACAAAATCGCTGCACTTTGTGTAAATGATGAATCCGTGAATAAATGGATCAAACATTTATTTAAAAATGTGTTAGTACATGTATAACGGACAGCGGCGGCTCGTAGCCTAACTTCAGGGTAGGCCAGAGACTCAAGGTAATATGTATTCGTTATTGACAGGCGACTTTGTTGTGCAATTCCTTGTATGAAACACTTGAGTCGCCTATTTTCAAAAACCCACAAATCCACTTTTTCAGGCTTTTCTAAACTCGAAGCACTGAAATATTGTGAACGGATGGATTTAGGGGTGGAAATAAGCAATTCACTTGGTAAACATTTTAAATTAAACACTTTTTAAAAACAACAAATTCCCGAGAAATTACAGGGTATGCTAAATGCATGCATAAACAAAATCGCTGCACTTTGTGTAAATGATGAATCCGTGAATAAATGGATCAAACATTTATTTAAAAATGTGTTAGTACATGTATAACGGACAGCGGCGGCTCGTAGCCTAACTTCAGGGTAGGCCAGAGACTCAAGGTAATATGTATTCGTTATTGACAGGCGACTTTGTTGTGCAATTCCTTGTATGAAACACTTGAGTCGCCTATTTTCAAAAACCCACAAATCCACTTTTTCAGGCTTTTCTAAACTCGAAGCACTGAAATATTGTGAACGGATGGATTTAGGGGTGGAAATAAGCAATTCACTTGGTAAACATTTTAAATTAAACACTTTTTAAAAACAACAAATTCCCGAGAAATTACAGGGTATGCTAAATGCATGCATAAACAAAATCGCTGCACTTTGTGTAAATGATGAATCCGTGAATAAATGGATCAAACATTTATTTAAAAATGTGTTAGTACATGTATAACGGACAGCGGCGGCTCGCAGCCTAACTTCGGGGTAGGCCAGAGACTCAAGATAATATGTATTCGTTATTGACAGGCGACTTTGTTGTGCAATTCCTTGTATTTATAAAGCGCGATCCCAACCTCAAATTTTGTGTGCCTTGGCGCTGTGGCCTACCCTGAAGTTAGGCTGCGAGCCGCCACTGATAAGGGAGTATGAGTTTATGCTTCTGTTTTATTCATATTTTTACTTTATAATATTATTAATAAATTAAAACACATAGGTATGCAGAATATAAGAGAACATATAGTTACACACCCAAAAAAGAAAAGAAACTCGATTCCACACTAACGCACACACACACGCACACAAATACATAACACAATGCTTATTACAATTTTAATTTAAAAACGTGTATCTGTGGGCTATAATATATTTAACTATTTATATTTATAAGTCGGCGGAATTAGAATAATTTATTATTAAAGCGTTTATTTTATCGTGCTGTTAAATGTTAATGCGCGTTTCTTTTCTCTATCTCCGTCTCCGTCTCTCTTTTTCCACTAACAACCCACCAAGGCTGATACTCACTTAACTTATAATACTAAATAATAATAATCATAATGAATATTCCCATTTTATTAACATAATGCGAACGCAGAGCAGAACTAAATACCACATGGTGAGCTTAATACAACTCTCTGAGTCATTCAATTGTGTTATTACATGTATTATATTTATTACGAATTCAGTTTTAAATAAGAAACAATAATCTCTAAATTTATTTGTTTTGAATTGAATATTTGATTGAATTGAAAAAATGTAGACAAAAAAAAGAAATAAAATAAGACCCGCTAAAAGCTAAATATTACGGGATTTTGATAATTTAACAATAAAATTCTTTTAACTAAATTATCAAATTTTGTATTGTGGAGGCTTCTACTTGGTTATACATGTTAATTTAACAATAAAACACTTGTTTGTATAACACTTTTTTTAAAGTGTTGTACAAACAAAGTTCAAAGTGTTTTATTGTTAAATTAATATGTATAACGAAGTAGAGACCTCCACAATACAAAATTTGATAATTTAGTTTTTTTATTTTATTGGTACTTATCGTTTTTAAGGAAAATATTTCTGAAGATTTTAATATTATTTATTATTTTTCTTTTATTGGTACTTATCGTTTTTAAACAAAATATTTCTGAAATGTAATTTACATACATACATTTCAGAAATATTTTGTTTAAAAACGATAAGTACCAATTTTTATGAAACTTGTTTATATTTCAACTTTATAAATTGTTGAATGATTCAAGAAAAATATCCTCATAATTTTCAAGTTTCAAAAGGAAAGTGTTTTATTGTTAAATTAATATGTATAACGAAGTAGAAGCCTCCACAATACAAAATTTGATAATTTAGTTTTTTTATTTTATTGGTACTTATCGTTTTTAAGCAAAATATTTCTGAAATGTAATTTACAAAAGATTTTATTATTTTTCTTTTATTGGTACTTATCGTTTTTAAACAAAATATTTCTGAAATGTAATTTACATACATACATTTCAGAAATATTTTGTTTAAAAACGATAAGTACCAATTTTTATGAAACTTGTTGATATTTCATCTTTATAAATTGTTGAATGATTCAAGAAAAATATCTTCATAATTTTCAAGTTTCAAAAGGTAATCTTTCTAAATCTTGAAGACCATTTCTCATCCAGTATACCACCACACATTGAGGATCATTATTTTCAGCTATTCTAATAATGGCTTGATTTAGCGAAGTCTCTTTTGTAAATTTTGTAGGTTTGTTCATATTCATGCTGATTTAAAGGATTACCACCAAGAAACAATATAAAAATTATTAGAAAGATAGAGAGATAAACAAAAATATCTAAGTGTTTAGGGACCCCGGTGGGGTAGTGGGTAGACCCTGCCGGTTGGGGTCATTTTAAAGTACAATGACTCCACCTGGGTCCATGGATGTGTGTAAATGTGTTTGTGGCGTAATACAGGGTGTCCGTATTTCGAGAAAATGTATGGGGATCTCAGTTATTTAAAGAGATAGAGAGTCGGTTAAACTGGGAAAAAGTTGCGTATATTAGGGCCTAACAATAAACTGAAAACAATTATGAAATATCTTTCTTTGTTTTCGAGATATCAACAAAAAAGTGATTTTTTGAAAAATCGTTTTTATTTTTTTATTCAAAAACTACTGAATCTGGACATTTAGAACTTTGACAATATACAGGCACTTTTTAATGAGGAATCTAGTAGCATATTTTTTAGGATAACTATAACATTTACCCGGGGACCATAGCTAACGTTTGTTTTTCTTATGGGCGCCATTTCGGATTAACATATTTTTTGAAAGAATATTTTTTTCTGAAGTATTATATATTTTTAAGCGTTATGTATTTTTAACTTAACTGTAAATCAGTGGTTTATACGCGTGGCGCATAAAGTAAAATTTTGAGTTTAGAAAAGCCCCGTGAAAATTTGTCTCGGGTCGCTGCGCGACCCTCGACAAATTTTCTACGCGGGGCTTTTCTAAACTCGAAATTTTACTTCATGCTTAGTCTGGGAGTGGAAGACACTCGTTAGTTTAAAATACATCACATCTGTTAAAATCTGTATCGTCGGATGCCCGTCTTCAGGGGTGATATGTAAGCAAATTATGGGTCCTAGAAGTTGTCAAATAAGTGAGTTACTCAACTGTTTCCAAGGCACTCTTTACAAAAAACAAAAGATTAAAATTTTACATATAAAACGTACAATATACTATAAGTGTGATACATCATTGAATTCAGAAAAAAATATTCTTCCAAAAAATATAAAAATCCAAAATGGCGCCCATAAGAAGAACAAAAGTTGGCTATGGTCCCTGAATAAATGTTATAGTTATCTTAAAATAAAACATGTTACTAGATTTATTGTTAAAAAGCGCCTATATAATGTCAGAGTTATAAATATTAAAAGTGCGATTCTTTTCGCAATCTACAACAAATTAGTCCTACAAAGACTATATCAAACACTTATTGAAACAACTACTTACCGGGCTAATACCCCGACGGACATTGAATTATACAACAAGTGTTTGCTGTTACATACAGTAACCTACTGCAAATGTAACAATTTGGGTCAAATTATTCAGGCCATCTATAGACGCGTTTCGAGATTTTTCTCTCATCAGTATAGCTTTGCCATTCCCTCTAAACAATTTGACACCTTAGACTGGCGGTCACGTTATACTGATGCTATACTGATGAGAGATAAATCTCGAAACGCGTCTATAGATGGCCTGAATAATTTGACCCAAATTGTTACATTTGCAGTAGGTTACTGTATGTAACAGCAAACACTTGTTGTATAATTCAATGTCCGTCGGGGTATTAGCCCGGGAAGTAGTTATTTCAATGAGTGTTTGATATAGTCTTTGTAAGACTAACTTGTTGTAGATTGCGAAAAGAATCGCACTTTTAATGTTTGAAGTGTTCTGCAACCAAAAGTTGGCAATTTCATTTAGAGTTATAAATGTCTAGGTTTAATAGTTTTTAAATAAAAAAATAAAAACGAAATTTCAAAAAATCCGTTTTCGACCATATCTCAAAAACAAAGAAAGATTTTATTTTTAAGATTATAATTAGGCCCTAAATTACACAACTTTGCCCCAATTTAATCGACTCTCTATCACTTCAATTAACCGAAATCCCCATACATTCTGTTGAAATACGGACACCCTGTATAGTTACATTACAAAATATAAAGGTGAAATGGTGAAATGGTTTAAAACCAATATCCAATTATTGTATAAAAAAAATTAAGTGTTTTTATAAGTTTTCAAATCAAATACGATCAGGTTTTCGAAAAAATGAAAACGACTCTAATTATTTAAATTATCCACTAATTTTATTAACTTAAATATTGAGAAAAAGTAGATGACAATTATCAACAATTAAAAAACTGAGAACATTGTCGAATATCTTGTAAATCAAAGAAAAATCTCAACACTTCGAAAATATATGAAATATCAATTTATGTCTTAAAATGTATTTTTTTATGTAAAACGTTAGTCTCTCGTTTCACAAATGTCAATTATAGCATTAAACTTCTAATCGATATAAAATGACAGTAAAGTCGTGTGATATGGCGGAAAATGTCAGTTATAGTGCGATGTGTCAATTTTCTTTGTTGACATTATATATAATTTATGACGTTTTGTGATGTGTAATGTTTAATTGGAAATAGATGTGTAATTTGTGACATAAAATGTCAGTTTGACACTTTTTCCAGCACACACAATTTTAACGTTTTATTACTTTTTAAGATGTCAATTATGGTGATAAAATGTCAAATAGCAATAACAAATGATATTGTTAATGACACAACAAAGATAATTTATTTATTTATTTATTTACGGTAAAAACCATTTTAACATTAACATAAAAAAAAATATATACACTCTAAGTATACAAAACTAATTACATCACTACTAAACTAAACTTAACACGAGCTTATAGTATTAATTAAGTACAATATGAAATGTCGATTTTTATTACAAGGAATTTTAATTTTGTTGTCGAACATCTTCTTCTATTAAAAATAAGAATTTATGCTGTAAAATACAGAAATGAGACGATAATAAACATACGGGGATTTCGCTTTTAAGTATACATAGTTGGTTGGAATTAAAATGCAAATAAATTGAAAATTGTTCCTTTTTTGTGAATTGTTATGTTCTGGATTTAAAATTATCATATTTAGTTATATTATATGTTGCGGATTGTAAATGCTCACCCGGGCATTTACAATCCGGAACATATAATATAACTAAATATGATAATTTTAAATCCAGAACATAACAATTCACAAAAAAGGACACAATTTTCAATTTATTTGCATTTTAATTCCAACCTAAAGATTAAAACAAATTAAACATCTCTTTAAAATAATAGTAAAAATAGAAACAACCGGCCATTTTGCTCCAAACCGTACCCTAGCCCAGGGGTCTCCAAACTACGGTCCGCGGGCCAAATCGGGCCCGCGGCATCATGACTCCGCGACCAGAGATACATTTTGCGTAAATAAAATATATATCAACATTCTTTTTTAATTTATAACATATACAATTAGTGATGTAAAATTACCGGTAACTAAAATTGGGTAATATTCTCGATAATATTACTGCAAACATAGTAACAATTGGTAATTTAAGGTTAGACATAAAACGCACACAAATTCTAATAAATAATTCTAGGTTATTCTATGATTTTTAAAAATTATAAGTTTTTAAGAAACTTTTAACAAACTGTCATTGTTCTCTAAGAAAGAAGATAGTTACGAAACAGCTTAAAGTTAAAAATACTCCAAAATTTTATTATCTACAGCTTTTGTTTGAACTATTTTTCTGTATTCCTATTGGTTATTGAGTTATTTGCAACTTTTGGAAATACAAAAACAGCGAGCGCACTCGCGTAAATTCTCTACATTTTTCAATGTTGACAAAAAACGTTATAACTCAAAAACTATTCGAGCTACAGAAAAGTATAATACACGTATTTTAGCTATTTCGACGAGATCTACAAGTTGGGCGTATTTGTTTTTATACAGGGTGATCCATAAAGTATCAAAAAGAAAATGTCAAATGTTTTTGTTTTTGTAAACAAAGAAGGCAAGTGTTTATCAAAGTTATTAAGATTATATACAAGACTGTTTTCCACTCCCAGACTAAGCATGAAGTAAAATTTCGAGTTTAGAAAAGCCTTAAAATTTGGTTTGGTCGCATAGCGCTACGCGCTACGCGACCAAATTTTACTTCATGCGCCACGCACGTAAAACGCTCATTTGTCGCGAAGTTTAGAAACATACACAAATCCCAGTAAATAGTTCTAAGAAGTTATTCCATGATTTTGTGAAAATTATGAGTTTTTACGAATCTTTCTACAAACGGTCGATTTTCTTTCAAAAAAAAAGCTACGAAAAATTTTAAAAATAGAAAAATAATTCGAAATTTTATTATCTAAAACTTTCATTTGAAAAATTGTTTTGTATTCCCATTAGTTATTGAGTTGTTCGGAACTTTTGCGAAATACAAAAAAAGCGAGCGCTCTCGCGTAAACTCTCGACATTTTTCAATGTTGACAAAAAAAACGTCATAACCTAAAAACTATTCGAGCTACAGAAAAGTATAATGCATGTATTTTAGCTATCTCGACGAAATGGGCGTATTTGTTTTTATACAGGGTGATCCATAAAGTATCTAAAAGAAGATGTCAAATGTTTTTGTTTTTTCTAAATCGAGAAAGCGAGTGTTTATCAAAGTTACCAACATTATATACAAGACTGTTTTCCACTCTCAGACTAAGCATGAAGTAAAATTTCGAGTTTAGAAAAGACTTAAAATTTGGACTTTCAGGCTTTTCTAAACTCGAAATTTTACTTCATGCGCCACGCGCGTAAAACGCTCATTTGTCGCGAAGTTTAAAAACATACACAAATCCAAATAAATAGTTTTAAGAAGTTATTCCATGAGTTTGTAAAAATTATGAGGTTTTACGAATCTTTCAACAAACTGTCGATTTTCTTCAAAAAAAAAAGATAGCTACGAAAAAATTTGAAGATAAAAAATAATTCTAAATTTTATTATCTAAAACTTTTATTCGAACATTTTTTTTTGGATTCCCATTAGTTATTGAGTTATTAGCAACTATTGTGATATACAAAAAAAGCGAGCGCACTCGCGCAAATTCCCGAAATTTTTTAATTTTGACAAAAAACGTTATAACTCAAAAACTCGGTTTATTAACGCTTATTTTTATAAAAATTCCATTATTAACTTTCAGTTGTGGATCAAGAAAAAAAAACTTTAATCCCTTTCCATTTAACAAGTAAACGAACATCAAAGATAATTTTATTAGACATTGTTTTTCTGAATCCAATTATGCTCGATATGTTGATTTTATATTAATATTTATGCTAGAAAAAAATTATAACAAATCTTGTTCACATGATTTTTTGACAATAAATGTAGTGTGGTTTAAAACAAAATTGGACTTATAATACTGATCAAAATTTATAAAAACAATTAGTTAGCTTAGAAGATTCAGCACAATTTGTCAACTAACCGAACAAAATAAAGGCTAGTATTTTTTAAACTTTACAATATTTTAGTGTTTTATACGCGTGGCGCATGAAGTAAAATTTCGAGTTTAAAAAAGCCCCGTGAAAATTTGTCTCGGGTCGCTGCGCTACCCTCGACAAATTTTCTACGCGGGGCTTTTCTAAACTCGAAATTTTACTTTATGCTTAGTCTGGGAGTGGACCGTCAAGATTTTCAACATGTCCAGATTTTCGATATTTCTAGTTTTTTGTCGATTTATTCACAGTTTGTTATTATGTTAAATGCAACTTTAATATTTAATAAATACTGTTTTTTTTTAGGAATAGAATATTAAGCCATTAAGAACCGAGCAAATTATTAAGTTAACTCTAAAAGTTGATTTAGGTAAAATTTTGCATCATTTTTTTTATTGATTTTAATGAATGATTTATTATATAATATACGTCGATTTTATGAAACAGTTAAATTTAAAGTTCGAACGAGTGTTTCCACTCCCAGACTAAGCATGAAGTAAAATTTTGAGTTTAGAAAATTGACAAAAATCCCAAAATATTGAAAATCTTATAAAAATTTCATCAAAATTACGAAAATAAATGATATTAAAAGTCGACTAAAAATTTAAATATTAAATGAGCAGTATATTTTGAACTTTACACTAAATCAGTGTTTTATACGCGTGGCGCATGAAGTAAAATTTCGAGTTGAGAAAAGCCCGAATTTGGATTTGGACGCTGCGCGTCCAAATCCAAATTCTTGGGGCTTTTCTCAACTCGAAATTTGACTTCATGCTTAGTCTGGGAATGGAAAATACTCGTTAGAGAATAATCAATAACTCTTTCAAAGATTTTCATTAATTTAAAAAATCTTGATTGTTTTTAAGATTTTCGTCAATTTTTAAAATTTTCGTGAATTTTTATAAAAAAAACTTTTTCACGAATTTCTAATGTTTTCGTTAATATTCAAATTCTTGAATTTCCATGTTTTCATAACTTTTTTAAATCTTGGCGGTTTTTGTGAATTTCCAAAATTACATTTAATTTTCAAAAGTTCAGATGAATTTTAGAATTTCATAGATTTTCGATAATTCGGAAAATTCGGATACTTTTCATGAATTATCGATTCTTTTGGTAACTTTAACAATGATAACACTAAGATTTTCGTTAATTTTTAAATTCTTGGCAAAATTCGTGAATTTTCTTAAAATTCGTTAAATATAAAAATGTTGAAGTATTTCATGTAATTCCAAGATTTTTGTTGCTTTTTAAAGTTTTGATTAACTTTTATAAGTTTTATATTTCCAATGAATTTTCGTCAGGATTTTAAATCTTGGCAGTTTTCGCGAATTTCCTAAATTTTTGTTAAATTTTAAAATGGTTTTTCTTAGTTTTCAAAATTTGACAATTTATGATATAAAATATCATAAAGTGTCAAATTTTGAAAACTAAGAAAAAACATTTTAAAATTTAACAAAAATTTAGGAAATTCGCGAAAACTGCCAAGATTTAAAATCCTGACAAAAATTTATTGGAAATATAAAACTTATAAAACTTTAAAAATGTTGACGTATTTCCTGAATTTTTATGAAAATATTAATAATCATAATAATATATTTAGTTAATTTTCAAAATCTAATTATTAATTCTAAAAAAATTATATGCTCTTTATGAATTTTCCAAAATGGACGATGATTACAAAGTCAAAATCTTGGAAATTCCCGAAAGTCGTCAAAATGTTGAAATTAGACGATTTAACATTAATTATAAAAATGTCGACACTTTTTATGATTGAAAAGTGTCGACATTTTAATAATTAATGGGGATCTTAGAAAACTCGGGTTTTTTCAAAAAAAACGAAAATCTTTAAAATTTACGAAAACAGTCAAGTTTTTATTTAAATTAATGGAGATCTTGGCAGTCCGCGAAAGTTGTCAACATTTTTTTTAAAATTTCAATCTAAATTTCTAAAATGTATTTTGTATGATAAATTGTCAAAGGTTCAGTTTCTTGTTTCCTGATCTTAGATAACAAAAGACATATCGGATTTTCATGAAATTATCAGCGATTGTCGACAAATAAATAAACTTTGCGCTAAAGTTAAAACAAAAAAACAAAATCAAGCGATTATTGACTAAGTTTCTGATTTATCGTTTAACGAGTGTTTCCACTCCCAGGTTAAGCATGAAGTAAAATTTCGAGTTTAGAAAAGCCTGAAAATTTGGCTCGGGCGCGTAGCGAAGCGGAGCGACCGAGCCAAATTCAGGCTTTTCCAAACTCGAAATTTTACTTCATGCGCCACGCGTATAAAACACTAAAATGTTGTAAAGTCATAAATACACTTACAAAATTAATAATACCGTCAAGATTTTCAACATGTCCAGATTTTTGATATTTCTAGTTTTTTGCCGATTTATTCACAGTTTGTTATTGTTTTAAATGCAACTTTAATATTTAATAAATACTGTTTTTCTTGAGAATACAATATTAACCCATAAGAGCCGAGAAAATTATAGAGTTGGCTCTAAAAGTTGATTTTAAGTCAAATTTTTCATCTTTTTTATGATTTCAATGAATGATTTATTATATTACATACGTCGATTTTATAAAACAGTTACATTTAAAGTTCGAACGAGTGTTTCCACTCCCAGACTAAGCATGAAGTAAAATTTCGAGTTTAGAAAAGCCTGAAAATTTGGCTCGGGCGCGTAGCGAAGCGGAGCGACCGAGCCAAATTCAGGCTTTTCTAAACTCGAAATTTTACTTCATGCGCCACGCGTATTAAACACTAAAATGTTGTAAAGTCATAAATACACTTACAAAATTAATAATACCGACAAGATTTTCAACATGTCCAGATTTTCGATATTTCTAGTTTTTTGCCGATTTATTTACAGTTGGTTATTATATTAAATGCAACTTTAATATTTAATAAATACTGTTTTTCTTAGGAATACAATATTAATCCATAAGAGCCGAGAAAATTATAGAGTTGGCTCTAAAAGTTGATTTTAAGTCAAATTTTGCATCTTTTTTATGATTTCAATGAATGATTTATTATATTACATACGTCAATTTTATAAAACAGTTAAATTTAAAGTTCGAACGAGTGTTTTCACTCCCAGACTAACGAATTTTAAGAAAATTCACGAATTTTGCCAAGAATTAAAAAATTAACGAAAATCGTAGTGTTATAGATTTTCGTTAATTTTTAAATTCTTGGCAAAATTCGTGAATTTTCTTAAAATTCGTTAAATATAAAAATGTTGAAGTTTTTCATGAAATTCCAAGATTTTTGTTGCTTTTTAAAGTTTTGATTAACTTTTATAAGTTTTATATATCCAATGAATTTTCGTCAGGATTTTAAATCTTGGCAGTTTTCGCGAATTTCCTAAATTTTTGTTAAATTTTATAATGTTTTTTCTTAGTTTTCAAAATTTGACACTTTATGATATTTTATATAACTAAGAAAAAACATTTTAAAATTTAACAAAAATTTAGGAAATTCGCGAAAACTGCCAAGATTTAAAATCCTGACGAAAATTCATTGGAAATATAAAACTTATAAAACTTTAAAAATGTTGACGTATTTCCTGAATTTTTATGAAAATATTAATAATCATAATATATTATTATGATTATGAAAATATTAATAATCATAATAATATATTTAGTTAATTTTCAAAATCTAATTATTAATTTTAAAAAAATTATATGTTCTTTATGAATTTTCCAAAATGGACGATGATTGCAAAGTCAAAATCTTGGAAATTCCCGAAAGTCGTCAAAATGTTGAAATTAAACGATTTAACATTAATTATAAAAATGTCGACACTTTTTATGATTGAAGTGTCGACATTTTAATAATTAATGGGGATCTTGGAAAACTCGGGTTTTTTCAAAATTAACGAAAATCTTTAAAATTTACGAAAACAGAAGTTTTTATTTAAATTAATGGAGAATTAATGGCAGTTCGCGAAACTTGTCAACATTTTTTTAAAATTTTAATCTTAATTTCTAAAATGTATTTTGTATGATAAATTGTAAAAGGTTCAGTTTCTTGTTTCCTGATCTTAGATAACAAAAGACATTTCGGATTTTCATGAAATTATCAGCGATTGTCGATGAATAAATAAACTTTGCGCTAAGGTTAAAACAAAAAAACAAAATCAGGCGATTATTGACTAAGTTTCTGATTTATCGTTTAACGAGTGTTTCCACTCCCAGGTTAAGCATGAAGTAAAATTTCGAGTTTAGAAAAGCCTGAAAATTTGGCTCGGGCGCGTAGCGAAGCGGAGCGACCGAGCCAAATTCAGGCTTTTCTAAACTCGAAATTTTACTTCATGCGCCACGCGTATAAAACACTAAAATGTTGTAAAGTCATAAATACACTTACAAAATTAATAATACCGACAAGATTTTCAACATGTTCAGATTTTCGATATTTCTAGTTTTTTGCCGATTTATTCACAGTTTGTTATTATATTAAATGCAACTTTAATATTTAATAAATACTGTTGTTCTTGAGAATACAATATTAACCTATAAGAGCCGAGAAAATTATAGAGTTGGCTCTAAAAGTTGATTTTAAGTCAAATTTTGCATCTTTTTTATGATTTCAATGAATGATTTATTATATTACATACGTCGATTTTATAAAACAGTTAAATTTAAAGTTCGAACGAGTGTTTCCACTCCCAGACTAAGCATGAAGTAAAATTTCGAGTTTAGAAAAGCCTGAAAGTTTGATTTGGTCGCGTAGCGCGGAGCGACCAAACCAAATTTTCAGGGACTTAGGGGGCCCAAAACATATTGATCATTTAAAAATAATAATTAAAAAAAATCAACATTTAAGAAACGTTAACAAACATAGCCTTAGCCAATATTCTCACTAAAGAGGGACCAAGAAATATAAAAACATGCTACATTCTGTAAAGGAAATGTAAAATGATGAAGATCCAGACATTTTGATTTAATAAAGAAAACACTTGGTTAAATTTCACTAATTTTTGGCCGATTTATTCACAGTTTGTTATTATATTAAATGCAACTTTAATATTTAATAAATACTGTTGTTCTTGAGAATACAATATTAACCTATAAGAGCCGAGAAAATTATAGAGTTGGCTCTAAAAGTTGATTTTAAGTCAAATTTTGCATCTTTTTTATGATTTCAATGAATGATTTATTATATTACATACGTCGATTTTATAAAACAGTTAAATTTAAAGTTCGAACGAGTGTTTCCACTCCCAGACTAAGCATGAAGTAAAATTTCGAGTTTAGAAAAGCCTGAAAATTTGGTTTGGTCGCGTAGCGCTTCGCGCTACGCGACCAAACCAAATTTTCAGGCTTTTCTGAACTCGAAATTTTACTTCATGCGCCACGCATATAAAACACTGAAATATTGTATAGTTATAAATACACTTAAAAAATGAGTAAAACCGTCAAGATTTTCAACATGTCGAGATTTTCGATATTTCCAGTTTTTTGTCGATTTATTCATAGTTTATTATATTAAATGCAACTTTAATATTTATGTTGTAAAGTCATAAATACACTTACAAAATTAATAATGCCGTCAAGATTTTCAACATGACCAGATTTTCGATATTTCTAGTTTTTTGCCGATTTATTCACAGTTTGTTATTATTTTAAATGCAACTTTAATATTTAATAAATACTGTTTTTCTTGGGAATAGAATATTAACCCATTAAGAGCCGAGCAAATTATAGAGTTGACTCTAAAAGTTGATTCTAAGTAAAATCTTTTTTATGATTTCAATGAATAAATTATTATATTACATACGTCGATTTTATATACTTCATATTCGTCTTCATAGATAAAATGTTCTTTTCTTTTTATCTTTAGATAAAATCGTAGTTTCTACAAAAAAATCAAATTATCAAAACTGAAAATTAAACACTGCTATCAGAAAACTCGGTTTATTAACGCTTATTTTCATAAAAATTCCATTATCGAACTATTGACTTGCAGTTTTGAAACAAGAAAAAAAAAACTTCAATCCCTTTCCATTTAACAAGTAAACAAACATCAAAGATAATTTTCACATTTCGAGCAAGTGGATGGGTAAATAGACAGACCTCGGATCGCATATAAAACCAAAATAAGCATTCCATTGATTAATCCAGTCACAAAAAACCGCTTATCTCTTATCACCAATAATTTCTTGGCATGGAATGAATGAACGCGGAATTGTGTGTGCGCGTAAGAGATAAATCGCGTTTTTCGAATCGGAACGGTGGCTTGTTACATTCTGGCCGTTGATAAAATAGTGAAAAAGTGGGGGATGGTGGTGATAGTAGTGAAATAGTTGATAGACGCGGCCAGCGGAGCGAATAGAGAGAGAATCCGCGAGAAAGAGGTTGATGAACTTAACCCGGTCATTCTGACCTAACGAGCCAACTTATTGGCGACTAAAGTCAGCCTATCCTTGAACAAAAACCGAAGGCCTTGGACTAACGCAAACATCACCAAACACCCACTATAACTGTGCTTTTACACACAGACTGCGTGTGTTATGCAATCCCGATTGGTGATTTGTTGAGGTTGAGGCGCATCACACTGACCTAATAAAATTGCTTTCGAGAGGAATGGTAGGCGAAGACCTAAAAATGCAGATGCATTGATTCGGATTCAATTTGGACGGAGTGTGGGGGAGATACGGGGGCAGGAGGTGATTGGTGATAAGCGCCTTCGAATTGGTGATAAGGGGGGAATCTCTGTTTGCTCTAATTATACAATCAATCCGGAGGAAATAGACATTGGCGCAGAGTTTACTTAACTGACACTTGATTAGGATAATTATTTCGTAATGCAAAATTTATAACTTGATTGCATTTCGAAGATAAATGATTTTTTTTTATTAGACAGACTCTTATTGTTGAAAACAACGTGAACTATTTATTTTATTTTCTAAAATAAACAACTATTTTTTTACACTTTTTGTTTTCATTTTTGTAAAGAGCTAAAACAATATACGGGAGTTTTTCTTTTAAGTATACATTAGGGTGGTCCTTATTTTTCAATGTCGGACTTTTGGATGCAGGACCCCCTGAAACTGTCCTTTTTACTGAAAAAATAGTATTCTTCACGTTTCAAGTCGAAAAATAAATATTAACCCGTGCCGCAAAGCGATTGAAAAAGTAGAAAACGCACAATTAGGAAGGAAATTTGTGTTTTTTATTTTTATTTTTAAATCAATAATGATGATACACTACTGAATAATTATATATAAGTGAAATTAAGTAAAATTCAATAAATATTGGTAATTGTTATATTTCTATATTTAAAAAATAATTGTATAAAACATTTTCACCATTACTCGTCGAATAGTGCATTCATTGCTTTTTTCGTGCACTGGGGATATTTCTTCCTATATTTCTGTACAACCTACAACAAAACAATCGAATGTTATATCTTGAATTCGAGGTACCCCTTCTTAAGTTTCACTTACTTGAAGAATATACTGTTTTTGGAATTCGTTTTTGGTAAAAGATTTGTTGAATTCTTCCATCAATTTGACTCCCCTTTCAGCAGAATCGTTAACTACATCAATGGAACTTATTATTTGTTTCCCTTTCATATAACCGTCGTTATGAAACCACTGAGTGGCATCAGTTAGGAGAAATGAAGTATCCATATTAAAACGTTTAAATAAATTCAAGGAAGGTTTAGTTATTAAATCACTTGGTAAATTTTTCTTAAAAAAATTAGATAGTTCTGTACAAGATAATAAATATTTTTTCGAAGAAGTAATTTCGTCTTCGATGTCTTTTATTTGATCATCATTGAAGTATTCGCGAATTTTTTCAGCCATCCTCTGTTTTTCTTCGAGTGGTACGTTTTCATCAAACAAAGCAAAGAGGATCGGTTCATCTGTCAGATACCAAAGATGATTTATTATTTTTTTTAAACAAGCTTCTGCAATATCAGCATCCTTTTCTATGTATTTCTTCAGTGTCTTGAGTAGTGAAATGTCATTCCATGGGGCTTCTGTTGTTTTATTTGCAGTAAACCAAGGCTGAATATAATTTACTACAATGAAACCGCATATCCTAATTAAGGCCTTTTCCTCATGTTGTGTTAAGGTGAATTCACCTCGCAATAAAAATATTTTCAATGAAGATATCGCTTTGCTCATCCACCTTGCCTGATGATATGCGCCTGGTGGACGTATTCTATTTCCGTTAGAAAGAGTTCCTCCCAAAAGGATTACGGTGAGTTCTAAGAGCTCTTTATAGTCATCGCGAGGCTGTTGTTCATTCTTGAGTTTTGTGATGCAGAAATGGAGAATTTCATCGCGTTTTTCATCAATAAGTTTTACCAGCTCCATGCAGGAGTCGCAGTTCGATATATTACTGGAATTGATTTTTGGAAAACATGCTCTGAATTTCTTGAATAATGGAATATCGGGGCCAGTTGAAGAAAATAATTTCATTGTCGAAATAGCCGCCTGTAAAATCAATTCGAAAATATGATGACGGCAGGCTAAAAACAGTATATCACGTCCCAATTTAATTTCCAACAGTGCACAAGCTCCATTAATTCTGCCAGTATTAAAAGCTGTGGTATCGAACACAAATGCCTGGACTTTTTCTTGTAATGACCAGTTTTCCAATGTATCAAAAACTGCTCTAGCAATTTCTTGACCAGTTCCTGAAGGAATCTGCGCAACTCCCAATAGCTGCTCCATTATTGGTGTTTTTACTATAACAGGTAGCCGGTCGACTTTTTCAATCCCAGTGACATTTGGAAGTAATTTTGTATCCCAATGCACTATAGCATAATCGACTTTCAATTCTAATAAATCTGCTTGAATTTTGTTCGCAGTCTCTTCGCGAATTCGCTGCCGTTCTCTTCTTATTGATGCTCGATTTATAATGTAATCCATCGGGTTTAACGACAAACTTTCCACGCATGCACTTAATATATGAACCGCATCTCGATCACTTACTTTGCATTTATCCAAGGCTGCTGATAGTCTTTCAGTCATAATTGATATTTTCGCTCTTTGAACAACAGTCCTAGGAGAAACTTGGGAGAGATTATAATGTTTGTTGGATACACTAGGACCAGGAAAATTGGTGACGTCAGAAATTCCCATCCGGAGATCTTTATTCGAAACACTTTCTGGATCGGTATTTTCTGAATCTGAACTCAAAAAGGTGGAAGTCTGAACTGAAATGTGATACAATTTTAATGAAGATTATTTAGATCAAATACATTAAACGTAATTTTGTTTAACTCACCTAATGTTAGCTTTTCCATTTCTGCTTTACCTTTCCGCTTTTTTAGTTCTTCCCTTTCTTGTCTTTCGGCTTTTCTTTTTTCTGATGTCGTTACTTTTAAATCAATCCCAAGCATACTACCTTCTCTGTTCGGTTTTCGTTGTGCAAGCAAAAACGCTTTGTCCTCTTCAATAATTATCAAGTCCAAAGCATTTGCATGGGCAATATCAAACAAATTATTCAAATTTTCTTCAAACGTTTTTACATTGTTTTTATGTGTTTCACTGATTCGTTTGCAGCTTTTTTCTAAATTTCTCCAAGTTTCATATAATTTCTTCAATTTTTTTACACAATCACTTCGATCTTTTGTTGGAATCCGAGCTTTCTTCCAAAAAATTAAACACTCAACGATAACTAAATTCGCAGCATCCGATATATTTAATTTCACTACTCGCATGTTATAAAATAAAACACTCAAACAATCTTTCTGTGAAGGGAGTTTGCTACCAAGAATTTGATTTTTCACTGTACCGATTAAATATATTTTAGATCGCGGCATTTTGAAGAAATACGAAACACGTTACCGAATTTGAGGAAAGTAAAACAATTACAACACAAATGTATTAAACAGCTGGTATGTTTACAGTGCGGGAAAATCCAGAACTACATTCCAACAGCTGACTACTTTTTGGCAGCCATGTTGCATTTTAATTATTTATACATACATTTATTCATTATTTATACATCTTCCTACAATATATGTTATGTATTAAACGATATTTTCCTGTATAAATCTGACTAAAAACGTGGGTTAGCTGTACACTACCACGGAGTATTAGTCTCCTTATTTATACTGTGTGGAAAAATCATAAGCAAATTTAATCGCTTTGCGGCACGGGTTAAACTTATTTTATTGACATAAGATTTTGGGAACACCGGTTTTTCATTAAAAAGAACAATTTCAGCCGGTCCTGCAAACAAAAAATCGACATTTTCTTTTTCACAATAGTAACTAAGGACCACCCTAGTATACATATACCAATGTTTCTTTTAAAAAGTTCTATTTTAAGGTGTAAAAAAACAAAATCAGGTGATTATTGACAAGTTTCTGATTCATCGTCTAAAGAGTGTTTCCACTCCCAGATTAAACATGAAGTGAAATTTCGAGTTTAAAAAAGCTTGAACGTTTGGATTCGGATTTATTTGGAAAGGGCAATATTTCCTTAACATCTCCACAATTTTATATAGATACCTCAAAAAATGTTCAAACTTCAGTTAAAACCAGTGCTTATACGCGTGGCGCATGAAGTAAAATTTCGAGTTTAGAAAAGCCTGAATTTGGCTCGGTCGCTCCGCTTCGCTACGCGCCCGAGCCAAATTTTCAGGCTTTTCTAAACTCGAAATTTTACTTCATGCTTAACCTGGGAGTGGAAACACTCGTTAAACGATAAATCAGAAACTTAGTCAATAATCGCCTGATTTTGGGTTTTTGTTTTAACTTTAGCGCAAAGTTTATTTATTCATCGACAATCGCTGATAATTTCATAAAAATCCGAAATGTCTTTTGATATCTAAGATCAGGAAACAAGAAGTTATTAAAATCTAAGGGATACTAATGAGTAAACCCTTAGTATTAAACCTTTAGTAAATTAAGTTAGCTAAATATTACTCATTGATCCATTTGTGATCAGATTGTAATTATAGTAAAATACAACTAAGTGTTATGCAAATAATAATAAAAAAAAAGGAAACAAGAAACTGAACCTTTTACAATTTATCATACAAAATACATTTTAGAAATCTAGATTAAAATTAAAAAAAAAATGTTGACAACTTTCGCAAACTGCCAAGATCTCCATTAATTTAAATAAAAACTTGACTGTTTTCGTAAATTTTAAAGATTTTCGTTAATTTTGAAAAAACCCGAGTTTTCCAAGATCCCAATTAATTATAAAAATGTCAACACTTTTCAATCATAAAAAGTGTCGACATTTTTATAATTAATGTTAAATCGTTTAATTTCAACATTTATTTATTTATTATTATCCCAACAGATTTACATCCAATTACAGGGTAATTTAACAGATAATTTTGGACTATGCGATACTTAACTTAATCAAACTAACATAAATTAACAGCAAAATTAAACATAATGTTATCCTAAAAAATAAACAATAATTTTGACGCCTTTCGGAAATTTCCAAGATTTTGACTTTGCAATCATCGTCCATTTTGGAAAATTCATAAACAACATATAATTTTTTAAAAATTAATAATTAGATTTTGAAAATTAACTAAATATATTATTATGATTATTAATATTTTCTTAAAAATTCAGAAAATACGTCAGCATTTTTAAAGTTAATAAAATATCATAAAGTGTCAAATTTTGAAAACTAAGAAAAAACATTTTAAAATTTAACAAAAATTTAGGAAATTCGCGAAAACTGCCAAGATTTAAAATCCTGACGAAAATTCATTGAAAATATAAAACTTATAAAAGTTAATCAAAACTTTAAAAAGCAACGAAAATCTTGGAATTTCATGAAAAACTTCAAAATTTTTATATTTAACGAATTTTAAAAAAATTCACGAATTTTGCCAAGAATTTAAAAATTAACGAAAATTTTAATGTAATTATTGTTAAAGTTACCGAAAGAATCGATAATTCATGCAAAGTATCCGAATTTTCCGAATTATCGAAAATTTTTGAAATTCTAAAATTCATCTGAACTTTTGAAAATTAAATGAAATTTTGGAAATTTATAAAAACCGCCAAGATTTAAAAAAGTTATGAAAACATGGAAATTCAAGAATTTGATAAGCATAAATTCCATCCCCCAATACCAATTCGGATTCCTCCCCAAAAAATCAACTACACTACCTCTTTCCATTTTAACCTCCAATATACAAACCATGCATCTAGAAGGTCAAAAAACAAGTATCGCCTATCTTTATATAACTAAAGCTTTTGACACGGTTTGGCATATTGGCCTCGTATATAAATGCTACATCCTTAAGATCCCAAAGCATCGAATAATCCTTATTTACCATTTCCTAACCAACAGATCCTGTAAAGTAAAAATCCGCCAAACTGTATCTCGCTCATTCCCCCTCCTGCAAGGTGTTCCGCAAGGCTCTCCGCTATCCCCACTTCTTTACAATATCTTTTGCTACGACATATTCAATCCCAACCCTTCCTACTTTAACCCAACAAGATACGCCTTCCTCTTTGCTGATGATACCCTTATCTCCTACGCTTCAACAATCCCAAAACCTCCTTCAAAATTCTCTTAATTCCATACAAAAATGGTGCAATAAATGGCGAATACAATTAAATCCTTCCAAAACCAAATTATTCATTCCTTTCCATAAAATCACTCCACGATCTCCTACAATAGTAATAAATATCACCACAATTCTTCCATCCTACTCCTGCAAATACCTAGGCATAGAATTTTATTCAAAACTTTCCTTCCTCCCACATACAAAATCCATTAAAATAAAAATGAAAACAAGGGCTAGGCATTTCAGATCTTTTACTTATAAACAAGAAGGAATTTCCACAAAAACAGCAGTTAGGATTTACGAATCGATATGCCGGCCCTAGTTAGACTATGGTGCAATTTTATTCCTTCATATCAATCCTTCAATTTCACACCATATCCAAGTCGCCGAAAGATCAGCCCTACGAATCCTCACACCAAACTCAGGCACCCAATAAATCCTCTTCATAATCCCTCAAACATCACCCTCTACGAAACTACCCAAGTAACACCAATTTCCCAACGCATATTAACCCTCAGCGAAAAATTCGCTGTAAACACCCATAACCTAGAACTCCTAAACAAATTCTGTATTCCTAGAAACCTAAATATCCATCCCAAATATAAACATCCTCCTCTCACAATACATCAATTCATTTGTACCGTTCATCAAGACAGTTCACAAGCCTAGCATACGATAAAATTTTTCAAATAAAATAAATTTAAGACAGGGCAGAAAGACCTCTGGCCGATAGCCCAGATAGACTAACCCCATAGTGTAATAGTATATATATATGTATTATACTATACTACTGTAATTGTCTGAATAAAAATGTACTACTACTACTCAAGAATTTGAATATTAACGAAAACCTTAGAAATTCGTGAAGAAGTTTTTTTTTGTAAAAATTCACGAAAACTGGAAAAATTTTAAAATTGACGAAAATCTTGAAAACAATCAAGATTTTTTAAATTAATGAAAATCTTTGAAAGAGTTATTGATTATTCTCTAACGAGTATTTTCCATTGCCAGACTAAGCATGAAGTAAAATTTCGAGTTGAGAAAAGCCCCAAGAATTTGGATTTGGACGCGCAGCGTCCAAATCCAAATTCGGGCTTTTCTCAACTCGAAATTTTACTTCATGCGCCACGCGTATAAAACACTGATTTAGTGTAAAGTTCAAAGTATACTGCTCATTTAATATTTAAATTTTTAGTCGACTTTTAATATCATAGATTTTCGTAATTTTGATGAAATTTTCATAAGATTTTCAATATTTTAAGATTTTCGTCAATTTATAAAATGTTTATCAAATTTGTTGTGGTTTTTTTTAAATTTTTGGTAGAAACCAAATTTTCAGGCTTTTCTAAACTAGAAATTTTACTTCATGCTTAATCAAGGACTGGAAGACACTTGTTTGAAGCTTCAAATTGAACTCTTATCGGCACAGATGCAAAAGATGACAGTTGACAATATCCTTTAAATATTCATATACAGCTTTATTATTCAATTTAATTACTAGAAATTAGTCATGATTGAAAATTTAGTTGACTGATGTACGCACTGATTGACAGAGTAATAATACAGGGTGGGGCAGAAAAACCTATCCGATTTCAAAACGTTATAAAATTAAAACCACTCAACTTGACAAAAAAAATGTTTATTAACATATCGGAAATTTTATGCCATTTTTAATTTAAGTTTTGAAAAGCACATCACTCAAATGTCGTCCTTGGAAGCGGATACACTGATTTAGGCGCTCGCGGTAGCTTTCCATGACTTTCACCGTCATTTCCACAGGAATTTCTTCAATTTCCCGAGCAATTTCCCTTCGTAAAGCAAGAAGGGTCCTTCGTCGATGCTGGAATACCTTCGATTTGAGGTAACCCCAAAGGAAGAAGTCACATGGAGTGAGATCCGGTGAGCGCGGCGGCCAGCCAATATCACCTCTCAGAGAAATGAGGCGTCCGGGAAACATTTCCCTGAGAATGTCCATTGATCGTCGCTATGTGTGGGCAGTTGCACCATCCTGTTGAAACCACACATTTTCCACGCCATTTTCTTCCATTTTGGGTTGAAGAAAATGTTCCAGCATGAAACAATAGCGCTCGCTGTTGACCGTTACGGTTTGCCCATTTTCTTCAAAAAAGTAAGGCCCCCAGACGCCTAGGCGGGAAAGAGCACACCACACAGTCACTTTTGGGCTATGGAGGGGTTTCTGATGGATTTCCCGAGGATTTTCGTCACTCCAATATCGAAAATTCTGCCTGTTTACGGCGCCACAAAGGTGAAAATGGGCTTTGTCCGTGAAGAGCACAACATCGTCTATTGGGAGTTCTCGGAGATCGCGACACAGGTTCATACGGGTTTCAAAATCCCTTTCAATTAATTCCTGTGCAACAACCATTTTGTAGGGATGCATTTTGAGGTCCCGGTGCAAAATTCGCCGAATACTGCGGTTGAAAATCCCCAAAGCGAGCGAATGTTTTCGTGCCGAACGACGCGGGGAACGTTCAATCGCGGCTCTCACATTGGCCACGTTTTCAGGTCCTGTTGCTGTCCTGGGACGTTCAGGCGACTTCTTTTTCAATGCTGAACCCGTCTGTCGAAAATTTGACACCCACACTTTAATCGTAGCGTGATGTGGAACAGGATCATGACGCCCGAGTCCGAAATGAATTCTAAAAGCACGTTGTGTAGCAATTATCGAACCGCCGTTTTCGATAAACCGCTCAATAACAAAAGCACGATGTTCACCAGACCAAGGCATGTTGACTAATGACAAATGGCATAAAACCGGCTTTCTAACGGTTTTTACCCCACTACTCTACCTGTTCCCTCTTCTGAGAAAAAGGGATTTGAAATCGGATAGCTTTTTCTGCCCCTCCCTGTAGCATATGACTGAAAATTAGTGACTAAATTATTTATGACTAATTTAGTCATTAGGTTTAATCATGACTGAAAATGTAGTCAACTAATACCAACTCTACATCGTATACGAATATTGATTTTTGGAATATCTTGAGTAGCCACTGAACAATTGATATTATTATTGGCCCCTTGTTGGGCGCAAAAAACGACTTATGGTTTCTGTCCACATTGAAAATGCATTGAGATTATTTGATTTTCTTTTAATAAGATGTAAGTGCAATTGATTCTAAGTAAATTCAATAAATTTTATGTTGATTGCATTACATTTTGATTTTTTACAATTTATTAAACAATTTTTTAAATTTAGGTTAAAATTAAAAAAGAGATTTTCAATATCGACATTTTCGTCTATTTATAAAAATTTTGTGAAAGTTTTTATGATTTTATTAAGTTTTAGTATAAACCAAATTTTCAGATTTTTCTTAACTAGAAATTTTACTTCATGCTTAATTAGGGACTGGAAGACACTCATTTAAAGCTTCAAATTGAGCTCTTATCGGCACAGATGCAGAATATGACAGCTGAGAATATCCTTCAAATATTTATATATAGCTTTATTATTCAATTTGGTCACTTGAAATTAGTCGTGATTGAAAATTTAGTTGACTAATGTACGCATCTGATTGACAGAGTAATAATGGCATATGCCTAATTATTAAATTATTCATGACTAATTTAGTCATTAGTTATAATCATGACTACAAATTTAGTCAACTCATACCCAACTCTACATCGTATACGAATATTGACTATCGAAATATCTTGAGTAGCCATTGTACAATTGATATTATTATTGGCCCCGTGTTGGGCGCCAAAAACGAATTATATGGTTTCTGCTCACACTGATTCATTTATATACATGTTTCTTTTATTTTTGTAAATATAATACCATGAGTAATATTAAATATATCTAACTAAAATGAAACACTATCTTTTCTTCTTGGTTAAACACGACACAATAAAATGAAATCACAGTCGAAGTTCTCATATCCGGCCAGCAAACTATTTTCTCGGTAGGATTCATCCAGTACCAGAAGCAGCATGCTGACGAATCGAAATCCTGGATTAGTAAGCATTTCTGTAAATCCGCGATAACTCCCATTCAGACGTGGGGAATACACCACTGAATGGATCCAGGCTTTATCCAATTACGAATCCCGGACAAGTTCCAGCAAGTTTAACATAATACTGATAAGGCAACAATAATTCCTAGTAATATTCACACCGAAATATTATATCCCATAGGAATATAAGTATACACACATTAGCAAATACTTCAATAAATGTTTAACTTTAATAAAATTACGTGGCATAAAATAAATATGCAGAAGGTTTAGTAATTCTTATTAAAAATATATCTAAGGATGTACAATAATTTCGTCAATATTTGACTAAAATCGTTGCGCCTCTTGTTTCTAAGAAAACATGCATATTCCAAGATTTAGTGATACTAAAACAATTTATTTAAATTTTTGGATTGATTGAGTTACTTGAAGCTAATTATAACATCAATTAAAACACTTAGAACCTTTCTTCAACACATTATTTTGTAACCAAATGTACATTTCGGACACAAGGTGTCCATTATCAATGGTTTGATACTAATACGTATTAGTATCAAACCATTGATAGTGCACACTTTTTGTCCGATATGTACATTTGGTTACAAAATAAAGTGTTGAAGAAAAGTCTTAAGTCTTTGATTTGGTTGGCGTGGTACATCTTCATAACAATTTGATTAACACACTTAGCTTTGCTTACTTAGTTTGATAATGACTAGCTTGTAATTGAAACTATAGTCACTGAAAGGTAAAATAAAAGTGGTAAAACAAAGTTTAGTGTTATAATTAGAAAAAAAAAGTTCTGCGTGTTTTAATCAAAATTTATTTGAACATAAATATAAATGTATTTAAAAATTAATCCATTTTCAGACATTTCACGTTTTTTAATACTAAATTCAACTGTTTCTGCGAAAATAATTCAACTTTGCCTCTAAATACAGAATAATAGAGTGTGTTATTATATTTTCTCGACTGATTACTAAGGTTTTTCATTATTCTAAATAATTAATCAGAAACATTTTAATATCTCCCAAAATTGAAATTTAAATAGTTGGAAATTTGCTCGATAATTAGCAAATGTTTGTTTCTAAAATTGTAAAAATTCATTGCGCTTTAGAATCCTTTTAAAACTAACAAATTTAATATATTTCAGGTAAAATTAAAATTTATATAGTTGGAAATTAGCTCGATAATTAAAAAATGTTTGTTTCAAAAATTGGAAAAATTCATTGCGGTTTTGAATCCTTTTATAACTAACAAATTTTATATATTTCAGGCAAGATTAAAATTTTAATAGTTGTAATTTGCTCGGTAATTACCAAATGTTTTTTTTTTAAATTGTAAAAATTCATTGCGCCATTGAATCCTTTTAAAACTAACAAATTTTATATATTTCAGGCAAGCATAAAATTTAAATGGTTGGAAATTCAGTCGATAATTAGCAGATGTTTGTTTTAAAAAATTGGAAAAATTCTTTGCGTCTTTGAATCATTTTAAAAAGGCGCACAGATTTTATATATTTCAGCCAAAATTAAAATTTAACCCATTAAGCGCCATTGGTGTACTAACGCAACATTAATTTCATACAAGATAAATTCAAATTCAAAACTATTTGAATTCGAGAAAATAAGCTTACGCTTCTTATAGTTTGCACACTTTAAACATAATATATAAAATTACGAAAAAACTATTCGTGAAAATGCAAACATTAATTAATTAATTAATTAAGACACTGTTTGCATTTTCACGAATAGTTTTTTCGTAATTTTATATATTATTAATTTCATATTAATTAAATTACTCAATAAGTTAATTGAATTCAATGATTCAATTTGAATGAAAAAAAAAATGTAAATATTTTTTTTAATTTAAATATTTCGATTATTACTAATTTAAAAAAAATGTTTTTAGTGTATTTCTAATTTCAATATATTTCAGTGATTTATACGCGTGGCGCATGAAGTAAAATTTCGAGTTTAGAAAAGCCTGAAAATTTGGTTTGGCCGCTCCGCTTCGCGGAGCGACCAAACCAAATTTTAAGGCTTTTCTAAACTCGAAATTTTACTTCATGCTTAACCTGGGAGTGGAAACACTCGTTCGAAACTTAAAACTAACAGCTCTTATAAACTCGACGAATACCTGAAAATTTACAGCGTACATTATTTATATTTAAACAAAACATTTGCAGTATATAATACGGTAAATTATTCATAGAAATCATTAAAAGAAAAGCAGAATTTTACCTAAAATAAACTTTTAGAGTTAACTCTATAATCGCTTGTAAGTAATTGGAAACTCGCTCGTTAATTAGCAAATGTTTGTTTTGAAATATTGTAAAAATTGTGTTTTTGAATCCGTTTAAAACTAACAGATTTCATATATTTCAACCAACATTGAGATTGAAATAATTAGCATATGTTTGTTTTAAGAAATTATGAAAATTCTTTGCGCTTTTTAATTCTTTTAAAACAAACAGCTGTTATACAAAATTGAATGCCGTTTAAATTAAATATATTACTTTTAAAAGGATTCAAAATCGCAATATTAAAAGAGAATTAAATCAAACAGTGTCTAATTATTTACCGAATTTCCAACTATTTCAATTTTAATTTTTTCTGAAAAGTACAGAGAAATCAAGTAAGATAATAATATTTTCATCAATTCTTTTTTTATACAGAAATTAAAGTTATTCTATAAGTATAGTTCAAATTAAAAACTATCTTAAATTCGATAAAAAAAGTTGGCTTACGCTCTTAGTTTGAAGAAATGAAACACTTAAATCCATTATTTTTTCTATTAGATTATTTTTCAATTGAAATACTTACTAAATGTATGTAATTAATGGAAAGTTTCTAAAAATATAATAAAATACATCTGATATTTTTAGAAACTATTTATTATAAATTTGGGATTTAGGCAAACATTTGTATATTTTTGTTTTAAAGATATAAAAACACAGTTAATTTATATTAGAGCCTTGACGAATCTTAAGAAAATAAAAACGATTTGAATCACGAATTCGATAAACCTAATATGATTCGAATCACGAATACTCGAATAAAGGATTCGTGAGAGAAAAATATGATTCGCTTCAAAGATTAGAATCCTGTTTTTTTAAATCTTTTATATAAATCCTTTAAAAATAGAATTGATTTTTGCAACCATTAAAAAATTGTTTAAACCTAATTAATAACACTGAATATCGTTGATAACAGACTAACTATCTGATTCTGTTATTCTAATTAAAGGCACTGTATGTGTTTTGAAATTCGCGTTAAATCGATGTTTTATACGACTGGCGCATAAAGTAAAATTTCGAGTTTAGAGAAGCCTAAAATTTGGATTTGGGTGCTACACGAAAATTTACTTCATGCTTAATCAAGGAGTAGAAACCCTTGTTTAATAATAAAAAAATATATAGTTATTACTTTTACTTCAAATATCAAAAAATACTTGATTATTCGATAGGGAATCACATCTAATTACAAAAAATAGATTTTGAAGATTTTGACAATGTTTATAATGAAAAAAATTAAATTAATTTCGGCCCTTTTCTTAGATACAATTGAATTTGATCAATTATTTTTTAATTAAATTGAGAACAATATGATTATATACAGTATGTTTTTTTTATCGTAGGATATAGGACTTTACATGCTAAAAATTATACCTTGTGTTAGTCACTATTTTTTCAACTGCGCTTAATTTTAAACGAAATCAATTTTCGATTTGAAGAAATGCATTTACATTTAAGCTTTTCAATCAAATATAAATTTTTAATTAAAATTAAAGCGAGATCAATAAATCTTCAAATCGAACCTAAATTTACATTGTAAAAATTGAATGCGTTTATGTATAATTTTGAAATTGATTTTGTTTAAAATTGAACGCAGTTAAATAAAGTCAGTACGAAAAATGGAAATATCTCGTTGTTGTTTGTTAGACTATTTTTAAAGGGTTTAAAGATCTTTCAATTTATGAAGATATTTGTAAATGTGTATATAAATCAGAGATGGGCAGGATTCGCATGACTTAGGATTCTAACCCTGGATTCGAATCCTTTTAGAGGATTGAAAAGAAGTATTCGAATATTTCCGTGAAAAAGAATTGGAATTTGAATATATATATATACGATTTGAATACTTACAAAAAGATTTGAATACTTATAAAAATAATACGAATTCATTGTGAGGAATCACATAAAAAAATGTTTTTTGTGTTTTTGAACTTCACGTTAAAACAGTGTTTTATACGCCTGTCGTATGAAATAAAATTTAGAGTGTAGAAAAGTCTAAAATTTGGATTTAGACGCTACGCTTCGCATACCGTTCAAATCCAAATTTTTGTTTGGAGTAGAAACACTCGTTAGAGCTTCAAATTAAATGCTTTTATAAAAGGTTACGATCAACCGGGAAAACAGGAAATGCCATAGAAAAGTCAGAGAAATTAGTTTTTATTTTACAGTAAAGAAACTATTTTTCTGTAATTGACAAATCATCAACAAAATTAATTATTGAAAACAACACAAGAATCCCGGAATCATGAATAAACATCAATGTCATAGCATGTTAAAATAAAAAATAATGAACAAAAAAACTTGAAGTCAAAATGTGTAAATGTATCTCATTTTTAGAGACAATTCAACTTATTAAAGAAATTAAAATTCAGACATTGACAAACAAACAGATTTTATCAAAATCTGACATTTCCTTTTGATAATTTTAGATCCGATACAGAAAACTAAATTTAAATTATTTCAATTAAATGAATACAATTTTTCTTTTTCACTTTCAGCGTCAATAATTTTATTTAAAGTAGGTGTTTTTTTTAATATTCGCACAAAGTTTATTAACTTCTTAACAATCTTCGTTGGTTTTATAAAAACCTAACGTTTTTTTTTTCATGATCTCGCATTAGAAAATAATAGACTGCACGTTTAAGTAAGTTCAGTTAGACTGATAAGCTTATAGTCAAATTTAGGCGGCAGTAATTGTCTCAAAAATCAATTTTTTTTAACATTAGTACGTATCAAAGACACGTCAGATTTTGATAAATTTAACAGACATGAATATAGTTTTCATGTGTGTTAAATTTATCAAAACCTGACGTTTCCTTGATAATTTCATATTAAAAAAAAGGTATCTATTAATATGTTTTATTAAGTTGATATAATTTTATTCAACTTTGAGCGTTTTGTTAAAAATCGATCGATTTTTTTTTAAAGTAAATACAAAGTTTACTCATTTCTTACAATATTTTTTGATTTTAGAAAAATCTGATGTGTCCTTTAATGTTTCCAACTTTAGTACAAAATGTATTAATGTCCTTATTAACTCTGTTGATTAATATCAAAACCCGACATTTCTTTCGGAATCTCAGATCAGAAAAACTACACGTTTATATATTTCCAGCTAAATTAATACAATTTTAATAAACTTTAGGCGTCTGTAGTTTATATTTTCTAATTTCGAATAAGTTTTAAATATGTGACTAATTGTCAAAAGACTAAAAATACTAAATAACTTATAAGTATTTTTATTTAAATCTTTTGACAATTAGTCACACATTTAAAACTTATTCGAAATTAGAAAAAATAAACTACAGACAGGGTGCCCGTATTTCAACAGAATGTATGGGGATCTCGGTTATTTGAAGAGATAGAGAGTCGGTTAATTAAGGCAACGTTGCCTATTTTAGGGCCCAATAATAATCTAAAAACAAATTTGAAATATATTCTATCGTTTTTGACATATTGTCAAAAAACCAATTTTGTTTTAAATTCCGTTTTTATTTAATTATTCAAAAACTATTGAATCTAGACATTTACAACTTTGACATTATACGGGCACTTTTTAACAAGAAATCTAGTAACATATTTTATTTTAAGATAACTATAACATTTACCCAAGGACCATAGCCAACTTTTGTTTTTCTTATGGGCGCCATTTTGGATTCTTATATATTTGGAAGAATATTTTTTTCTCAATTCAATGATGTATCACACTTATAGTTTATTGTTCATTTCATATGTAAAATATTAATCTTTTGTTTTTTGTAAATAGTGCTTTGGAAACAGTTGAGTAACTCACTCAGTTGACAGATCCTGGGACCCATAATTTGCATACATATCACCCCTGAAGACGGGCATCCAGCTGAATAATTACTGTACTGATAGAAAATGTATTTATTTATAAACGAAATACTGGTGTGACATTTTGAATTTTAATAAATTGCTTGACTGTCTTTGGACTATCATAGGATTTTGTCATATTACATCTTTATTGGCCGTGTTTTGACTATTGTGACTGTAAGTGGCTTGATTGACTGTCTTTTTGTTATTTGGCTATGCTAGGATTTTGTCTGATTATATCTCTTTATTTTAAGTAAATTCAGTTAAACTGATAAGCTTTTAGTCAAATATAAGCGGCAGTAATTGTCTCAAAATCAGTTTTTTTAACTTTAGTACGTATCAAAGAAACGTCAGATTTTGATAAATTTAAGAGACATGAATATTTCCTTGATAATTTCATAATAAAAAAAGGGATCTATTAATATGTTTTATTAAGTTGATATAATTTTATTCAACTTTGAGCGTTTTGTTAAAAATCGGTCGATTATTTTTTAAAGTAAATACAAAGTTTACTCATTTCTTACAATATTTTTTTATTTTAGAAAAATATGATGTGTCCTTTAATGTTTCTAACTTTAGTAGAAAATGTATTAATGTCCATATTAACTCTGTTGATTAATATCAAAACCCGACATTTCTTTCTGAATCTCAGATCAGAAAAACTACACGTTTATATATTTCCAGCTAAATTAATAAAATTTTAATAAACTTTAAGCGTCTGTAGTTTATTTTTTCTAATGTCGAATAAGTTTTAAATATTGACTAATTGACTAATTGTCAAAAGACTTGAAAAACAATACTTATAAGTATACAGGGTGCCCGTATTTCAACAGAATGTATGGGGATCTCGGGTATTTGAAGAGATAGAGAGTCGGTTAATTAAGGCAACGTTGCGTATTTTAGGGCCCAATAATAATCTACAAACAAATTTGAAATATATTCTATCGTTTTTGACATATTGTCAAAAAACGTATTTTGTTTTAAATTCCGTTTTTAATTAATTATTCAAAAACTATTGAATCTAGACATTTACAAATTTGACATTATACAGGCACTTTTTAACAAGAAATCTAGTAACATATTTTATTTTAAGATAACTATAACATTTACCGAAGGACCATAGCCAACTTTTGTTTTTCTTATGGGCGCCATTGTTTAGTTTGTTTATATATAGCTCCTTCAGAATCCATCGATACATATAATATTGTTTTTAACTCACTAGATCGATTATTAAGCCAATACAAAACTGTCCTAATATGCAGCGATTTTAATAATCCCAATTATCACAAATCTCTTGTTGAAATCAGCGATTGGAAATTATATGAACTCAATAATTTAATAAATCTTAATGATATTATACAACACAATACAAAATTAAATATTAATAAGAGAATCCTTGACCTTATATTATCAACAAAAAATATTGAATGCAATTTCTATGAGGCTTTGCCTATAATTAAAATTGACAACTATCATCCACAACTCAGTTTTTCATTTATACTTACCACAGATCATCAAAAAAATATATACAATAATCTTGATTCAAAGAAGTATGATTTTCGTAAAGCCGATTTCAACTCATTATACCAACAAATTTCTGATTGCGACTGGTCTGATCTACTAAAAATCAATAATGTTGAGGAATGTTGTAGCGTGCTTTACCGCAGACTCTACGATATTTTTGATAAGTGTGTACCGCGAAAATTAGTGAAAAGTCATCACCATAAATATCCATGTTGGTTTACACGTGCGTCAATACAATTACTTAAAAAGAAAGAACACTATAGAAGATTATTCAAAAAGCATAAACTCGGCATTTATAAAACAAAAGTGTCGCAGCTCCGCCGTGAGGCACGTATTATAATAAAAAAGACCAAGATACATTCATTAAAAATGCAGAACGTTCGGTGCGGAATGATCCAAAAAACGTATGGAATTATATTAATTCAAAGAAAAATCAGTCGCGTATTCCAGGATTAGTGACATTTGAAGATGCAGTAATTAATGACCCATTCGCAATAGTAAATAGCTTTCAAAAATATTTTTCATCTGTTTATGTTAGGACAACGTCAGCCGTTGACATGGATATCGTAAATTCTGAGTTTAATGAGTGTTTTAACATTTCCACTATCACAGAAACAGACATATTTAATGCTGCAAAACAGCTCAGTACAAAATTCACATCCGGCACCGACAATATCCCATCATTTATTGTGGTTGATACTATCCAAAGCCTTGCTGAACCACTGGTCCACATATTTAATTGTATAATTAATCATTCACATTTTCCGATTATCTGGAAAACCGCGAGAGTCACACCAGTACATAAATCTGGATGTAAAAATGCTATCGAAAATTATCGACCAATATCGATTCTGAACAATTTTGCTAAAATGTTGGAGGTGGTCATAGCTGACAAGTTTTACCTTCATGTGGAGGCATATTTAACAACTAGACAACATGGATTCATAAAGAAACGATCAACTCAAACAAATCTTTTAAATATTACTGAATTTATTGCTTGTCAGCTAGATCAACGTCTTCAAGTCGATGTAATCCATACCGATTTCAGCAAGGCTTTTGATACTATCGATCACAATATTCTGCTTTGTAAATTAAAACAATGGGGTTTTAGTATTAATATGATATCTTTAATGCGCTCATATTTGTCTAATAGACTACAATACGTAGAATACAAACAGTACAAATCTCACTCGTACTGCCCCTTAAGTGGTGTTTCTCAAGGATCAAACCTTGAGCCCTTATTATTCATTTTATTTATTAATGATATAGTTAAAGATATCAATTCTAAAATCCTAATATACGCAGATGATGTCAACATTTTTAGCTGTATTAAATCTGTAGATGATTGCCAATAATTTCAAAACGACTTGGATAACATCATAGAATGGAGCCTCAATAATAAACTGCATCTTAACATATCCAAGTGCAAGACTATATCATTTTTTAGAACCTTTACTCATATAGCATTTGATTACAACATGAACAATGTTTCACTAGAAAGAGTAACTATTTTAAAAGATCTCGGTGTCTTATTTGATAAAGATTTATCGTTTATACTCCATTATAATGCAATACAGAAAGATGCCTTAAAAATAGTAGGTTTTATTCGGCGTATCAGTGAGCCTTTTCGGGACATTTATACAATAAATAAATTGTATCAAACATATGTGCGTCCAAAATTGGAATATTGTGCTTGTGTTTGGGCATCGAATTACAATGTGCATATGCAAAAATTAGAGCGAGTGCAAAAAATGTTTGTTAAATATTTGTATTTTAAAAAACATTCGGTTTACCCCGACACTGCTGTATCTTATAGTGATCTGTTGTCAATGTTTGACTTACAAGAATTGGGCTCAAGGCGCAAAATCTTACTTCTAAAATGTCTACATCAGATCATTCATAACGATATAGATGATCCCAATTTATTGGCACTAATAAATATATATGTTCCTCGAGCTTCTAGTAGAAATTGTACAACATTTATACGTAACCATAGCTACACTAATTTTTATTATTAATCTCTAATTAATTTCATGAAACTGTTACATCTTGATGTTCAACAATATGCAGATATATTTATGCTTAGTCCAAAAGAATTTATAAAATGTATCAAAAATATATTATAATACGTCTCCTTAATTTTATGTATGTTTGTGTATGTATGTAAGCATTGTTTTTTGTTTGTTTGTTTAAATTTACACTTAGTCTAAGTAGTCTTATATATTTTCCCTGTAAATGGATGTTAATTTCTGTTGGGAAATAAAATTATTATTATTATTATTTTGGATTCTTATATATTTGGAAGAATATTTTTTTATGAATTCAATGATGTATCACACTTATAGTTTATTGTTCATTTCATATGTAAAATATTATTCTTTTGTTTTTTGTAAAGAGTGCCTTGGAAACAGTTGAGTAACTCACTCAGTTGACAGATCTTGGGACCCATAATTTGCATACATATCACCCCTGAAGACGGGCTTCCAGCTGATTAATTACTGTACTGATAGAAAATGTATTTATTTATAAAGGAAATACTGGTGTGACATTTTGAATTTTAATAAATTGATTTAATGACAAAATACTAATACGATACATATTTTAACAGTTGTGATGTATTTTAAAGTAACGCGTTTCTTCCACTCCCAGACTAAGCAGGAAGTAAAATTTCGAGTTTAGAAAAGCCCGGCGTAGAAAATTTGTCGAGGGTCGCGCAGCGACCCAAGATAAATTTTCACGGGGCTTTTGTAAACTCGAAATTTTACTTCATGCGCCACGCGTTAAAACACTTAAATGTTGTAAAGTTTAAAAAATACTAGCCTTTATTTTTCCTTTTTGTAAAGAGTGCCTTGGAAACAGTTGAGTAACTCACTCATTTGACAACTCCTAGGACCCGACGATACATATTTTAACAGTTGTGATGTATTTTAAACTAACGAGTGACTTCCACTCCCAGACTAAGCATGAAGTAAAATTTCGAGTTTAGAAAAGCCCCGCGTAGAAAATTTGTCGAGGGTCGCGCAGCGACCCGAGACAAATTTTCACGGGGCTTTTCTAAACTCGAAATTTTACTTCATGCGCCACGCGTTAAAACACTGAAATATTGTAAAGTTTAAAAAATACCAGCCTTTATTTTTCTTTTTTGTAAAGAGTGCCTTGGAAACAGTTGAGTAACCCACTCATTTGACAACTCCTAGGACCCATAATTTGCTTACATATCACCCCTGAAGACGGGCATCCGACGATACATATTTTAACAGTTGTGATGTATTTTAAACTAACGAGTGACTTCCACTCCCAGACTAAGCATGAAGTAAAATTTCGAGTTTAGAAAAGCCCCGCGTAGAAAATTTGTCGAGGGTCGCGTAGCGACCCGAGACAAATTTTCACGGGGCTTTTCTAAACTCGAAATTTTACTTCATGCGCCACGCTTATAAACCACTGATTTACAGTAAAGTTAAAAATATATAACGCTTAGATGTGATGGTAATCAATATTTATTAAGATGTGCGAAAAATGCAGGAATTACTTATTACTAACTAAAAGTTTGATAATTACTACTAGACAGTCAAATTTATAGTCACAAATTAAGTGGAAAAAACAGTGGCCAAACAAAGTAAAAAGTGTTTTATTTACAAGTGTAAATAAACATTTGTATTATAAGTATCGATATAAATATCGATTATTTTTCATAAAAATATCGATATTTCAGGATATCGAACATCCCTAGGCCATGGCGCTGCTGTATAGTAATTTAGCATCTGAACGCTGCTTTATAGTTTTCTGAACGTTGAACATGGCGAAATCTTATGCACACAAATAATGAATTGTCGTGGCGATCTTAAAATAAATTATAAGTCAACTCAATTCAAAGATATCTCAGTTCCTAGCACCGTGCTACCGACACGTCTCCGGTAATTCAGATTAGTCAGTGCGAGGAGAGTATTAATAATCCCCATCCCAAGCGGCTTTTTTGTTTCGAAACCCCCGAAAAATTCCCACGATCTCCTCACACAACATCTTCCTCACTCACTCTCGGAAGGTATCATCACTTCACCTTCTTATTTCTTTGCGGTAGGTAATAATTGGCGAGCGGCCCCGTCTCTTTAATTCCTTTTTTTTTCTCCTCGTCCTAAAGTATACATTTGTGTGCGGGGGTCTAATTGGGATTTCCGAAATGCATTTTTTTTCCTCCACCAGATCACGATAATCGACTTTGGGCGGCACACCAAAACACACACACACATTCATAAAAATACAGTCACGGTCCGAGAAAACGGACATCTCCACCGAGCGCGGTGGTTTTTTTGTCTTGTCCGGGTGGTCCGAAACTCGAACACGTCCGCCCATTTAGGGAATGATTTAGTGAACCATCCGATTATTCTGTTCTCCACTGTAATGTATTAATTCCGTTGGTTATAGTGCGCTTATGTACTTTTTTCTTCTTCTCCTTCGCCTCCTCGGTCCTTCCTAATAATGGCCTTCTCGTCATCTTCTCCTCCACTATTCTTTCCACCCGTTGTTGAGAACTCGCTGACACACCTTCGTTGTTTGTTTTACCATTTATAATGGACCGACCTGCATGCATATTTATTCATTTCCCCTTGCGCCATAAATAATAATCGTTAAATAATAAATATAATCACTCTGACAGGCGTGCGAGAGAAAGAGAGAGACGGAGGAAGAGTTGTGTATAAATTTGTTCGTAATTCGAATGCCATTTTGAAACAATGGGCGCTTTTTCGTGTTTCGAGTCCATTAAGAGGAGATTAATAAATTTCGAATCAAATCGTTATTTTTTATTGTGTGATTGATGCCATCGTTAAGAACTAGCTAGGAGAGCTATAGGCGAAGTCCACAAGTCTTGCTTAGATTAAATCGTAATTTTTTTGATCTACCTAAAAGTCACAGATGGGGATTTAAAAAACGGCGTAACTAGAGGGTACCCAGAAGGCTAGGGACCCCCTACCAATGTCGCCTTAAGATATACAATTTTTATAACAAAAAAATCTAAAAGGCGTCAAAATGTTCAAATTAACAATTATTTTAGA
The DNA here is from genome assembly GCA_932526585.2 of Philonthus cognatus. Lineage (NCBI taxonomy): Eukaryota > Metazoa > Arthropoda > Insecta > Coleoptera > Staphylinidae > Philonthus > Philonthus cognatus. The sequence continues at coordinate 44,910,238 of OW052247.1, read as the reverse complement.
AATTCCTGAATTAAAGAATTTGTGACATTCATGAAAAGTATCAAGATTTTTATCACTCTTAAGAAATTAAGGAACTATATTTTTAATTTAAATAACTTTGTAGTGTGTAAAAGAAATATTGATGTATCTTTTCTGTAATATATTAATATGTTTTGTGCGTTATTTTGTGTATATTTATTGTAATCTTACTTGTTTTAGGATCAATTACCAGTTTGTTTCATATTTTGTATTATAAAATGGTTATCCGTAAATAAACTATATATATATATATATATATATATATATATATATATATATATATATATATTTATATATATTTAGAATTAAAAGAAAAAAACCATATTATGGCGGTTTTTTGTGAGTTTGTTCAATTTTTTAAAAATCTTGCGTTTTGTGAGGTTTCAAAGATTTCAATTTTTTTTAAATTTATAACAAAAAAATCTAAAAGGCCTCAAAATGTTCAAATTAATAATTATTTTGTAAATTCGTGAATTAAATAATTTGTAACATTCATGAAAATTATCAACATTTTTAGAACCCAGATAATTCACGAAAACCATGAAAATTGTGATAACTACGAAACAATAAGGTATTCAAAAATCTTAAGAAATTCTCAAAATATTGAAAATCTTATAACATTTTAAATTTTATAAATCGGGAAAAAATTTACAATATTAAAAGTTTAATAAAAATTTAGGAAAACTGCTAAAATGTTAAAATTTTAATTTAACTTGAGATCAGTGTTTTACACGCGTGGCGCATGAAGTAAAATTTCGAGTTGAGAAAAGCCCGAATTTGGATTTGGACGCTGCGCGTCCAAATCCAAATTCTTAGGGCTTTTCTCAACTCGAAATTTTACTTCATGCTTAGTCTGGGAGTGGAAGACATTCGTTTGACAATTGGTAATATCTCAGAAAATTCACGAAAACCGTGAAATTTGTGAAAACTACGAAAATCTAAGATATTCAAAAATCTTCTCAAAATATTGAAAATTTTATAAAAATTTTAAATTTTATAAATCGAGAAAAATCTTAAAACATTAAAAGTTTAATAAAAAATCAGGAAAACTGCCAAGATGTTAAAACTTGAATTTTACTTGAGATCAGTGTTTACACGCGTGGCGCATGAAGTAAAATTTCGAGTTGAGTAAAGCCCGAATTTGGATTTGGACGCTGCGCGTCCAAATCCAAATTCTTAGGGCTTTTCTCAACTCGAAATTTTACTTCATGCTTAATCTGGGAGTGGAAGACATTCGTTTGACAATTGGTAATATTTCAGAAAATTCACGAAAACCGCGAAATTTGTGAAAACTACCAAAATCTAAGATATTCAAAAATCTTAAGAAATTCTCAAAATATTGAAAATCTTATATATAAACATTTTAAATTTTATAAATCGGGAAAAATCTTAAAATTTTAAAAGTTTAATAAAAGTTTAGGAAAACTGCTAAGATGTTAAAACTTGAATTTTACTTGAGATTAGTGTTTTACACGCGTGGCGCATGAAGTAAAATTTCGAGTTGAGAAAAGCCCGAATTTGGATTTGGACGCTGCGCGTCCAAATCCAAATTCTTAGGGCTTTTCTCAACTCGAAATTTTACTTCATGCTTAGTCTGGGAGTGAAAGACATTCGTTTGACAATTGGTAATATCCCAGAAAATTCACGAAAACCGTGACAATTGTGAAAACTACCAAAATTTAAAATATTCAAAAATCTTAAGAAATTCTCAAAATATTGAAAATCTTATATATAAACATTTTAAATTTTATAAATCGGAAAAAATTCACGAAAACCGTGAAAATTGTGAAAACTACGAAAATCTAAGATATTCAAAAATCTTCTCAAAATATTGAAAATCTTATAAACATTTTGAATTTTATAAATCGGGAAAAATCTTAAAATATTAAAAGTTTAATAAAAAATCAGGAAAACTGCCAAGATGTTAAAACTTGAATTTTACTTGAGATCAGTGTTTTACACGCGTGGCGCATGAAGTAAAATTTCGAGTTGAGAAAAGCCCGAATTTGGATTTGGCGTCCAAATCCAAATTCTTAGGGCTTTTCTCAACTCGAAATTTTACTTCATGCTTAATCTGGGAGTGGAAGACATTCGTTTGACAATTGGTAATATCCCAGAAAATTCACGAAAACCGTGACAATTGTGAAAACTACCAAAATTTAAAATATTCAAAAATCTTAAGAAATTCTCAAAATATTGAAAATCTTATATATAAACATTTTAAATTTTATAAATCGGAAAAAATTCACGAAAACCGTGAAAATTGTGAAAACTACGAAAATCTAAGATATTCAAAAATCTTCTCAAAATATTGAAAATCTTATAAACATTTTGAATTTTATAAATCGGGAAAAATCTTAAAATATTAAAAGTTTAATAAAAAATCAGGAAAACTGCCAAGATGTTAAAACTTGAATTTTACTTGAGATCAGTGTTTTACACGCGTGGCGCATGAAGTAAAATTTCGAGTTGAGAAAAGCCCGAATTTGGATTTGGCGTCCAAATCCAAATTCTTAGGGCTTTTCTCAACTCGAAATTTTACTTCATGCTTAGTCTGGGAGTGGGACATTCGTTTGACAATTGGTAATATCTCAGAAAATTCACGAAAACCGTGTAATTTGTGAAAACTAACAAAATCTAAGATATTCAAAAATCTTAAGAATTTCTCAAAATATTGAATTATGTGTATATTAAAACTAATAACTTAGTTACTTTTGAAAACTGCTATGTGATATAAAAATAATTCTTTATAAACTATACTGGATATAACAAAATATTTAGTCCTAATTTTCTATTTTTAGAGATTTTTCGGCAGTGTTTTTTTTTTTTCTCTAAATTTTGTTCATATTGAGAGTAATATTAACTTACTGACTGCTAATGAAGCGGCGCCCTTTTCCGTGTGCACGACGAGGACCAAAACGACCACCACCGAAATCCAAAGGGTGCAAACTTGTGAGTCCATAATTTTGAGATTCCCTGAAAGTAAAGAAATAATATTGAAATAAATTAAAATATAAACAGTAACAAAAAATGAGCAATAGAAATTGAGAATTAAAAATAAATTGTATGGAAATAGCTTTAATCTCAAAAGAAATTTAAATGTCAGTGTAAAATATTCTCTAATGAGAATTGATAAACCGGAAATTATATAATTAAATTTGATCAAATTACTAGAACGTCTATCAAATCGACTTCAATAGCATACAATGGTAAAGTATTAAAAAGTGGTTCCGTGTACATTTAGTTGCATATGTTACTAACTTTTATAAATATTATTTATAGGCAGAGCTGGGATAAATCCTCAAAAACAGGATTCGAATCACGAATCCGAATCACCTAATATGATTCGAATCACGAATACTCGAATAAAGGATTCGTAAGTGAAAAATATGATTCGAATCAAAGATTCGAATCCTCATTTTTGAATCACGTGTACAAATCCTTTAAAAATAAATTTGAATCTATTATTTGCAACCAGTAATATTTTATTCCATCAGTTTCTATTAACAAAAATGTTCATTTACCGACTAAATATCTGATTATATAATAATTATAATTAATGATGATATATGTGTTATTGAACTTCATTTTAAATCTGTTTTATACGCGTGGCGCATGAAGTAAAATTTCGAGTTTAGAAAAGCCCCGTGAAAATGTCTCGGGTCGCTGCGCGACCCTCGACAAATTTTCTACGCGGGGCTTTTCTAAACTCGAAATTTTACTTCATGCTTAGTCTGGGAGTGGACAACACTCGTTCTTAGAAGTTCCAAATTAAAGGATCACTCTAGATTACTAAGTTTATTACCATTTTACAAAGGCTACAGGTCGTAGGACCAATCATGGTCTTCGGAGACCGAAGGACTACAGGGAATCGAAGTTTATACACAAGAAAACAACGAATATCTGAAGGTTTACAGCATGGATAGGAAAGAAAACATCCAATTTTGAAAAAATATCGAAGTTGGGTTGGTTTTCAGTGCGTTTTTAACTTCTCTTTGAATCAGTGTTTTATACGCGTGGCGCATGAAGTAAAATTTCGAGTTTAGAAAAGCCCCGTGAAAATTTGTCGAGGGTCGCTGCGCGACCCTCGACAAATTTTCTACGCGGGGCTTTTCTAAACTCGAAATTTTACTTCATGCTTAGTCTGGGAGTGGACAACACTCGATCTTAGAAGTTTCAAATTAAAGGATCACTCTGGATTACTAAGTTTATTACCATTTTACAAAGGCTACAGCTCGAAGGACCAATCATGGTCTTCGGAGATCGAAAGACTACAGGGAATCGAAGTTTATTCACAAGAAAACAACGAATATCTGAAGGTTTACAGCATGGATAGGAAATAAAACATCCAATTTTGAAAAAATATCGAAGTTGGGTTGGTTTTCAGTGCGTTTTTAAATTCACTTTAAATCAGTGTTTTATACGCGTGGCGCATGAAGTAAAATTTCGAGTTTAAGAAAGCCCCGTGAAAATTTGTCTCGCGTCGCTGCGCGACCCTCGACAAATTTTCTACGCGGGGCTTTTCTAAACTCGAAATTTTACTTCATGCTTAGTCTGGGAGTGGACCGTCAAGATTTTCTACATGTCGTGATTTTCGATATTTCTAGATTTATGTCGATTTATTCACAGTTTGTTATTGTAATAAATGCAACTTTAATATTAAATAAAAACGGTTTTTTTAGGAATAGAATATTCACCCATTAATAGCCGAGCAAATTATAAACTTAACTCTAAAAATTAATTTTAGGTAAAATTTCGCATCTTTACTATGATTTCAATGAATGATTTATTTTATTACATACGTCGATTTTTTGAAAGAGTTAAATTTAAAATTCAAACGAGTGTTGTCCACTCCCAGACTAAGCATGAAGTAAAATTTCGAGTTTAGAAAAGCCCCGCGTAGAAAATTTGTCGAGGGTCGCGCAGCGACCCGAGACAAATTTTCGCGGGGCTTTTCTAAACTCGAAATTTTACTCCATGCGCCACGCGTATAAAACACTGATTTAAAGTAAAGTTAAAAATGCACTGAAAACCAACCCAACTTCGATATTTTTTCAAAATTAGATGTTTTCTTTCCTATCCATGCTGTAAACCTTCAGCTATTCGTTGTTTTCTTGTAAAAAAACTTCGATTCCCTGTAGTGCTTCGGTCTCCGAAGACCATGGTTGGTCCTTCGAGCTGTAGCCTTTGTAAAATGGTACTTAACTTAGTAATCTAGAGTGATCTTTCAATGTGAAACCTCTAAGAACGAGTGTTGTCCAGTCCCAGACTAAGCATGAAGTAAAATTTCGAGTTTAGAAAAGCCCCGCGTAGAAAATTTGTCGAGGGTCGCGCAGCGACCCGAGACAAATTTTCACGGGGCTTTTCTAAACTCGAAATTTTACTTCATGCGCCACGCGTATAAAACACTGATTTCAAGTGAAGTTAAAAATATACTATTAACGTTAGATATTTTTCATGATTAAGTAACCAAATATGCATTCACAAATATTTGAATTATTCGAAAATTCAAATATTTATATTCAAATATGAATAATTTAGTATTTTAAATATTCATATTAGAATATTTAACTATTTGAATTAATCGAATTCGAATCCCAGCCTTAATAGCGATGATTCGAATTATTTAGGAGGATTTGAATCCGTGTATGAGGATTCTATTCCTTTTATAAGGATTAGAATCCTTTTATAAGAATTCGAATCCTTTTATAAGGATTCGAATCCATTTATAAGAATTCGAATCCTTTTATAAGGATTCGAATCATCTACGTCTGGATTCGAATACGAATCCTTTTAAAAAAATGTAACGAATCCGGATCACGAATCCGTTTTCACTAAAGTATTCGAATACCTCTTTTGAATCCTCTAAAAGGATTCGAATCCGGGAATCGAATCCTGAATGATTCGAATCCTGCCCAGCTCTGTTTATAGGCAACCTTATTCCGGGTGTTAAATCGTTTACATATATACAAACAGGGAATTTTTTAATTTAGGTATACATATACCAGAGCACGCGCTGTAAAAATTTTGGCCATCAATGTTTTTAATTGCGTTCAATTTGAAATTTCTAGCGAGTGTTACCACTCCTAAATTAAGCAATTAAGCATGAAGTAAAAATTCGAGTTTAGAGCAGCCTAAAAATTTGGTTTGGTCGCTCTGCGAAGCGACCGTTTGTGGGACAGCATATTTTTATGTACGAGTATTTTAATTAGTAGTTCAAGGTATGAAATAAATTTTCATTAATCAATTAGGAAACCCAACAAAATACCAAAGTAATCTGCATATATTATTTAAAATCAATTATTTATATCGAGAAACCCATTTATTTATTTATAGCTTACGTAATATACATATAATCTTAAATAGTAATAATAAATATGCATTACGTTTATAAAATCGTGCGATTTTAACACTTTAATACTCAGTTTAATAACAACAGCATGAACAAATTTCAATATTGAATTGTAGCTTCAGATTTAAAAGCTTTAAGGCATTTGAAAAATACAATAAAATATTCAAGTATTCGTTTTGGCAGCAATTCCACTTCTAGGTGATGAATTTTTGTTCATTGTGTCTTAAATGTTGATCAGATCTACATAAATTACCAAGATTTTAAAGCTTTAAAAAAATTCAATCTTTTACAATGGATTAAGTAAAATCCAAGTAAAATATAAAACACTTAACACTTAATTCTCATTTTGAGTAGCTTTAATTTCACTTCTGAGTGGAAACTTCAATTTATGTTGAATTGCCAGTTTGTAAAAAGCTTTTATGAACATTTTAATTATTTGCAAATTTTCAAGCACAATCTTACTGAAATAACTAACAATGTTTCCTTAGTTCCAATTTCAGTGGCAGCAATTTTACCTCGGCTTCTTAAATTTAATTTCTACTGCATGTATCTTCAACTCTGATTAATTCTACGCGTATCCCCAGAATTTTAATGCTTAGCAGAAATCTTACAATAAATTTTACAGAAGCCAACAGATCGTTTTTATTTAATTTCATGTCAACTATTATTTTCGTGAAAATTATCATTAATTAATTTTTGGGGGGGGGGGGCGGGTTATGAATGGAATTTTTTGTTTCTCTCTACAAAAAATCAATGTACATGTTTACTCTAAAATAATTAGGAAAGATAATATTCCAATATAAAGAATCCTACATTGAAAATCCTATGATCCGTATTTTTCGTCTACACCCTGTATAACTATATTTCAAAGCAAATTGATACAGGCGCTCGATTTTTGAAAGTGCAAGATCTGACTAGACGAAATAAATATTATATTATTATAAACTTATTCACCAGATCAAACACAAGCAGTATATTTCTTTTTTCATATAGTAGTATTTACTTATTTTATTTGAACGTACTTGAAAAGCTTTAAAACATTATAAATTCAATAGTACCTAGTTATTTCCATTTTTTCACTTTTTTATTAAAATTCTAAACGTACATTTCAGGCACGACGTGCCCTTTTTGAGTAGAAATAGAAGAATATATAGAAACAAATAAATACTCAGCATATAACGAGATTATTATCGATGATATTTTGGAGTTGAAACCGAGCTGCAGATTCAACGAGTGCGCAGCACGAGTTGAATGTGCTGCTTCGGTTTCACGAATAAATATTATCGATTACTAATCATACCACGAGTTATATTCGATGAGAGAATATAACGAATTTCACTATATTTCCGTCTTGGAAATCTCACCCTATCGCCCGGTTGACATTTTTAATAATCGACCGTCAGATTTGACAAATAATTTTCGTAGCAATGACCAAAACAAGGTAATAGGATTCTATCACCGCTGTGATAACATGTATCTATGGAAATAAGCGATTCTGATTGGAGGGAATGTAGTCATGTGACGCTTGAGTTATATTCTCAGCCGTAATATAACGAGTGGTATGATTATTATCGATGATATTTTGGAGTTGAAACCGAGCTGCAGATTCAACGAGTGCGCAGCACGAGTTGAATGTGCTGCTTCGGTTTCAACGACAAAATATCACCGATAATTAATCATATCACGAGTTATATTTAGTGAGAGAATATAACGAATAAAATAATGCGAGTCCCTCAAAATTTTCGACAGCTGTGATATTGTTGTTTCCCTATTGATTGTGAATTTTTTACCCGCACAAAAGTTCGTAAACTGCCGCCACTGCGATTCTTTTTTGTTGACGGTGTTTTTTAGCGTCGCACTTTTCACTTCTCTATTAATGTCAATGCAAGAAACTTTACCCCAGCGATTTTCCTCCATTTTGACGTTTCTAATGACAGGACAACTTATCACCGCTTCTTTTGTTTTTTTTTATCATCGCGGTGATAGGCATGTACCTACGGCTTTCCTTGCATCACATTGGTTGAAAATTCGTTCTAGTAGGCTGTGAGTTGTATTCTCAGCTGTAATATAACAAGTGGTATGATTATCATCGATAATATTCATGAGTGAAACCGAGCTGCAGATTCAATGAGCCCGAAGGGCGAGTTGAATGTGCTGCTCCGGTTTCACAAATAAATATTGTCGATTATTAATCATACCACGAGTTATATTCGATGAGAGAATATAACGAATTTCACTTCATTTCCGTCTTGGAAACCTCACCTTATCGCCCAATTGACATTCTTAATAATCGACCGTCAGATTTGACAAATAATTTTTGTAGCAACGACCAAAACAAGGTAATAGGATTCTATCACCGCTGTTATAACATGTATCTATGGAAATAAGCGATTCTGATTGGAGGGAATGTAGTCATGTGACGCTTGAGTTATATTCTCAGCCGTAATATAACGAGTGGTATGATTATTATCGATGATATTTTGGAGTTGAAACCGAGCTGCAGATTCAACGAGTGCGCAGCACGAGTTGAATGTGCTGCTTCGGTTTCAACGACAAAATATCATCGATAATTAATCATATCACGAGTTATATTTAGTGAGAGAATATAACGAATAAAATAATGTGAGTCCCTTAACATTATTGACAGCTGAAATATTGTTGTTTCCCTATTGATTCTGAATTTTTTAACCGCACAAAAGATCGTAAACTGCCGCCACTGTGATTCTTTGTTCATGACGGTGTTTTTTGGCGTCGCAATTTTCACTTTTCTATTAATATCACTGCACGAAACTTTACCTATTTTGACGTTTTGAATGACAGGACAACTTATCACCCACCGCTTCTTTTGTTTTTTATCATCGCGGTGATAGACATGTACCTACGGCTTTCCTTGCATCTCATTGGTTGAAAATTCGTTCTAGTAGGCTATAAGTTGTATTCTCAGCAGTAATATAACGAGTGGTATGATTATTATCGATGATATTTTGGAGTTGAAACCGAGCTGCAGATTCAACGAGTGCGCAGCACGAGTTGAATGTGCTGCTTCGGTTTCAACGACAAAATATCATCGTTAATTAATCATATCACGAGTTATATTTAGTGAGAGAATATAACGAATAAAATAATGTGAGTCCCTTAACATTATCGACAGCTGAGATATTGTTATTTCTCTATTGATTGAGAATTTTTTAACCGCACAAAAGTTCGTAAACTGCCGCCACTGTGATTCTTTATTCATGACGGTGTTTTTTGCCGTCGCACTTTTCACTTTTCTATTAATATCACTGCACGAAACTTTACCTATTTTGACGTTTCGAATGACAGGACCACTTAACACCCACCGCTTGTTTTATTTTTTATCATCGCGGTGATAGACATGTACCTACGGCTTTCCTTGCATCTCATTGGTTGAAAATTCGTTCTAGTAGGCTATGAGTTATATTCTCAATTTAATATGAGCATGCTAGAATATGTATTCCAAACTAAAATTTGGTATTCAACTGATAACGATGGCTTAATTGAAAGTGAATTTGTGGAATTAAATAACCTGCAACGTATTCCGCATTCTGATTTTATAGAAGTGTGTCAAAACATTCACAACACAACAATCTTGTCTAATCGACAATGTGCTTGCGTTTTTTTTAAATATTAAATAGAAATATACAATGTTACAATTATTGTATTATAAATTATTGTAATCGAGATTTTGAAGTTAATATTTTCATATCTAAAACTTGTCCAAAAATTGAACTTATAAAAATTTATTAGGGTTTTTAAAGTTTTTCTTCTTTATAGTTTAAATAGAAATATGTCTAATTAATAAACGTCAACATTTTTAGTTAGTTCAAAAAAATCCTGCGAGTCTACATATTGAACTTCTAAAAATTATTTATTAAACATTTTTTTCTAATCCAAAATTAATTAGGGGTTCTTTTATATTTTAAATAGACATTTGGCTAAATAATAAAAGAATATGAATTTGCTCGCATATGTTTTAATAAATATAGAATGAAAAACAAAAAAACAAACAACCCCCCCCCCCCCCCCCATATGATGTTAATTTTGTTTTTGTTTTATCGAAAAATTATTTATTTTCGGTAATTCCTCCTCTAACTATTGAAAGTATTTACTTACAGGCGTTTTTTTCATACATTAATTGTTCATTTTTGATAAAAATATTTTACACACCGTAGCTCCCCCACCCCTAAAAAATGCGAATTTGAAAAATTACTGGATTTTTCATGACGAATAATTAGGTTTCGGTAATTGTTCCTCCAAATTTTGAAAATATTTTTACACGAGCGTATTTGTTCAGATTTTACAAACAAAATTTTCACACCGAACTTCCCCCGCCCCTAAATAATTGCGAATATAAAACATGATCATCTCTCGATTTTTTATGAAAAATAATTAGTTTTAAGCAATTGTTTTTCTTAATTTTGAAAATATTTTTACACAGGCGTGTTCCCCATACTCCATTTGTTTAAATTTTAGAAATAAGATGTTCACACCGAACTTTCCTCGCCCCTAGATAATTGCGAATATAACACATAATCATCTCTATCTTTAATGATAAATAATTAGTTTTTAGTAATTGCTCCTCCGAATTTTTATAATATTTTTACACAGGCTCTCCATACTTCATTTGTTTAGATTTTTGTATAGTTTAATGCTAGTTAATCTCTACTAGACGCATACAAACTCTACTAGACGCATGGAATAATGATTAAATTAACGTAGCAACATTACATTTTCATGTGTTCTAACTTCACTGTAACCAAGTAGTTTAGAAGGTATGTTAAAGTGCTTTTTTATGTTTGTGAAAATATATTTCTTCTAATTATTCGATTGAAATTTACTTCTTACGAGTGTCTCCACTCCCAGACTAAGCATGAAGTAAAATTTCGAGTTTAGAAAAGCCTGAAAATTTGGCTCGGGCGCGTAGCGAAGCGAAGCGACCGAGCCAAATTAGGCTTTTCTAAACTCGAAATTTTACTTCATGCGCCACGCGTATAAAACACTGATTTCAAGTAAAGTTTAAAATATACTGATAAGGTATATGCATTTATGATTTATTGCATTATTAAAGAAATTCCAATTAACCCTATTTTGCTATCACAATTGAGGTTATGTACAAGACAAGACAAGACTGAGCAAACACATTTAAGTAATGTTTCATCAACATTAATACAACGTTTAATGTTGCTAAAATGCTGATATAATGGTATTTGTTTGTTTTTTGCTCAGTGGGAAACTAGGACTATTCAATTATTAGTTTTAAACCAACAATAGTAATCTATTAAAACGTTTTATTATTCCGAAAATGTCAATATCATCCTTAGAACTGTGTTATAGCTGGATGCTAATGTCTATTAATAAGGCTGGTTATGTTTGAAACACGTTTTAAACATATTTTAAACACGTTTAAACATGTTTTAAACACGTTTTAAACATGTTTTAAGCACGTTTTTAATTGAGCCCGTTCAGCACAGACAACAGTTGGGAGTTTACTGCCAACTGTTGAAGAATTCTCTGATGACCGGATTGTTAATCGTGAACGTGTTTGGGATTTTTGCAATCGTACAAAATAGACCGAACGGAGTACCGTTCATTAGGTATCACAAACAAATCCAAACATGTTGAATGTTGAACATTTTGATGAAGGGGCCCATTGTTAATGTTTCAAACACACAAAAATAAACGGTTTGTTTTAATTAAAATGAAAAAAACGTTTTTTTTTTAACAACCTCGCTCAGTATCGATACTTCATTTGGGATCGGAACATCCCTAAACGGAAGTAATGGGCGTGCGGCCCGACGGGAAATCTAGTTTTCAAAATTTGGTTCAGCTGCACGGGTGTGAAGTTAGCAATAGATCCAGCAATAGATTTTAAAAAATTCATATCTCGAAAAAAACAAAAGCTAATTAAATGAAATTTGAAGATATACACTTCAAATAGCCTAAATTATTACCCCAAGAAATATAAAACCCTTAACTTTTACCCTTCATATTTTTTCACCCATTCCAAAAATATGTTATGATTTTTTTTTAATTTGGCAATATTTCATAAAGTTACTTTTTAGCTCAAAACATCTCTATAATACCTTCTTTTGATAAGTGAAATCAAAAAAACGTTTCGACACCCCGTTCGCCACTAAACTATTGTTTTACCCTAAGATTTCAAAAATTAATATCTCCGAGAAAAAAAATACAAATCGAATAAAATTTAAAATACATGAAAAGAGATGTCTAAGTTATCACCCAAAAATAAAATTAACCCATAATTTTTACCTATAAAATGTTTTCACCCCTTCCAAAAACGTAATCAATTTTTTTCTAATTTGGCAATGTTCCATAAAATTTATTTTTATCTCAAAATATCTCTATTCTACCCTCTTTTAATAAACCTAATCAAAAAAACAAAGAATAACAATTTTTATTTATCTATGGCCCTTTGCCAAATTCGGAAAAAATAATGTTTAATTATTTACGACGAGCGGGAGATTATTTTTATTTCGGTGGTGAAAAAGTGCTCCAAACGTTTTTTTTTATTTTTGATTATGAAAGTACACACATTATTGATAAGAATAACAATTTTTATTTATCTATGGCCCTTTGCCAAATTCGAAAAAAATAATGTTTAATTATTTACGACGAGCGGGAGATTTTTTTTTTTTTTTCGGTGGTGAAAAAGTGCTCCAAACGTTTTTTTTACTTTTGATTATGAAAGTACACACATTATTGATAAGAATAACAATTTTTATTTATCTATGGCCCTTTGCAAATTCGGAAAAAATAATGTTTAATTATTTACGACGAGCGGGAGATTTTCGGTGGTGAAAAAGTGCTCCAAACGTTTTTTTGACTTTTGATTATGAAACTACACACATTATTGATAAGAATAACAATTTTTATTTATCTATGGCCCTTTGCCAAATTTTGAAAAAATAATGTTTAATTTATTGCATATGGATCCATACATGACGAGCTGGAGATTTTTTTTTTTTTTCGGGGGTGGAAAAGTGCTCCAAACGTTTTTTTGACTTTTGATTATGAAAGTACACACATTAATGATAAGAATAACAATTTTTATTTATCTATAGTCCTTTGCAAAATTCAGAAAAAATAATGTTTAAATCGTTGCACATAATTCCATACGCATATAAATCCATACGACGAGCAGGAGATTATTATTTTATTATATGGGGGGTAAAGTGCCTGACACTTTTTTTTTACCTTTGCTTATTAGAGTAAACACACTCATGATAAAAAGAAATAATATATGATACATATCAACATTTAAGAAGATTGTGAATTTAAAAAAAATATATATATTACATTTAAAGACAAGAAAAAATGAAAGGGTAATTTTAGGGGTTGATCTTCTTTGTGCTATTAATTAAGATGTATTCCTTAGTAATATTTTGTTTGATTTGATTTTACTTTCTCGGAAATATTGATTTTTATATTTACGGGGTAAAAAAAATATTTTAGGGGTGAACAGAGTTTTTTTGATTAGCTTTATTAAAAGAGGGTAGAATAGAGATATTTTGAGATAAAAATGAATTTTATTGCCAAACATTGCCAAAGTAGAAAAAAATTGATTACATTTTTGGAAGGGGTGAAAAAATATTATAGGTAAAAATTATGGGTCAATTTTTTTTTTTGGGTGATAACTTAGACATCTCTTATCGTGTATTTCAAATTTTATTCGATTTGTATTTTTTTTCTCTGAGATATTAATTTTTGAAATCTTAGGGTGAAACAATAGTTTAGTGGCGAACGGGGTGTCGAAACGTTTTTTTGATTTTACTTATCAAAAGAAGATATAATAGAGATATTTTGAGCTAAAAAGTAAAAGAGTAAAAAAATCATAACATATTTTTGGAAGGGGTGAAAAGATATGAAGGGTAAAAGTTAAGGGTTTTATATTTCTTGGGGTAATAATTTAGGCTATTTGAAGTGTATATTTACAAATTTCATTTAATTTGCTTTTGTTTTTTCCGAGATATGAATTTTTTAAAATCTATTGCTGGATGTATTGCTAACTTCACACCCGTTTCAGCTGCTAAAAAGGTTGGCTACCCATGTATTAATTAGATAATCAAACATTATTCCGGATTATCCAATATACGTAGAGTTTTTAAATATTTTCATATTTGACTATAGTCTTACTAGTCTAAGAAAAAAAAAATCTTAGGCTTGTATTAGACGACACTATTTTGTTGTACAAGAATATAGTATACTATTTTCTATCATGGTGTAATACACAAAATACGATCAAACGCAAATATTGTACAGTTTTGTATAATGGAAATAGGACATGTTCTGGTAGTATTACACCATTATAGAAAATAGTATACTATTTTCTTGACAAGAAAATAGTATACTATTTTCTATCATGGTGTAATAGAATAAAAAAATAGTATACTATTATCTTTCATGGTGTAATACACAAAATATAACCAAACGCAAATCTTGTACAGTTTTGTATAAAGAAAATAGGACATGTTCTATTTGATACACCATGATAGACAATAGTATACTATTTCGTTGTACAAGAAAATAGTATACTATTTTCTATCATGGTGTAATACACAAAATACTATTAAACGCAAATATTGTACAGGGTGGTCTAATTTCGATGTTGCTTATGGGCATCTCGGTAAATATACGAGTTAGAAAAAAACCGATGGCGCAATCGCGACCTCTTTTTTGAGACTAGGAAAATGCCGAAAACAAAAATACACTATCTTGTTTTTTTTCAGAAGTTATAGGGCAAACTAGGGTTTTATTGATTTTTAACTTTAATTCGTATCTTGCGTAATTTGTGAGATAGATAAAAACTATAAATACTTTCTTAAGACACTTTTTAAAGTAGAATCCAGTGGCGTAGGCATTTTTTTATTTTATGAACACATTTTCGAGTTATAGCCAAATTATTTTTTTTTAAATGTAAATCATAGTTGGCTTTGACACAGTTAAAAAGAGTGTTTTTCACTGATTTCAAAAATATATACTTTTATGAATTTATCTTGAAAATAGTGTTCCTATAGAATAGAAACTAAATTTTAATCTGCTAAATAATATAATACGGAAGACAATAGCCATTATAAATCATTTGCATGCTCAATTTTAATTAATTATTCCATTGCAACAGCAATGAGTTCTGTTCTTCCAACAAGATGGAGCAGATTACTTTTGGATGCAAATTTAGGGAGCAATTGGTTGGGAACATTTAGACCAGTTAGGTGGCTTGCTAGATCTCCAGATCCAACACCGTTAGATTTTTTTATGGGGATACCTGCAGGACAAAATTTACAAGCAGCCTAAATTAATTTAGACGTATTGGAACATTTTCATGATTTTTATAGGAACTGTTCCCAACATTCAAATTTGTATCGCCATTAAAGCTGTAAGAGGTAAATACCAAAGATGCATTAAAAATAATGGCCATCAGTTCGAATATTTAAAATAAGTTTTTTTTTCTTAATATATAAAAATTTCAATAAATATTAAAAATAATAAAATATTTATTACTCAAAAAAGGATTATTATTATTTAAAAAATCATTAGTTTATAATGTTTATCATAATTAAAACTGAGCATGCAAATGATCAAAAATGGCTATTGTCTTCCATAATATATTATTTAGCTGATTAAAAACTAGTTTTTACTCTATAATAACACTGTTTTTTGAGATTAATTCACAAAAGTATATATTTTTGAAATTAGTGAAAAACACTCTCATCAACTATGTCAAAGCCAACTATGATTCACATTTAATCAAAAAAACAATTTGGCTATAAAAAAATGTGTGAATAAAATAAAAAAATGCCTACGCCACTGGATTCTACTCAAAAAAGTGTCTGAAGAAGGTATTTATAGTTTTTGCCTGTCTCACAAATTACGCAAGGTATTAATTAAAGTTAAAAGCAAGAAAACCCGATGTTGCCCTATAAAAAACAAGATAGCGCATTTTTGTTTTCGGCATAGTCCTAGTCTCAAAAAAAGAGATCGCGACTGCGTCATCGATTTTTCTCTAACTCTTATATTTATCGAGATGCCCATAAGCAACATCGAAATTAGACCACCCTGTACAGTTTTGTATAATGGAAATAGGAAATGTTCCATTTGGTACACCATGATAGAAAATAGTATACTATTTTCTTGTACAAGAAAATAGTGTACTATTTTCTTGTACAAGAAAATAGTGCCGTCTAATACAAGCTTTAGATAATCAAACGTTATATTACTATTCAGTTTAATGATTATTATTTTATGATTATTAACATTGAATAAACTATAGAAATTTGAATAAAAAAAAGTTGTTATTAAGAAGATTAAATAAAATAAAATAGTGAGGAATGTTGTTGGTCTTTTAAATATGTTGTGGACCCTGTATACATACGTGTAAAACAAGTAAGACAATCGGGGCCAATCATTTCACTCACAACCAGAAATCGAACACGAAAACGAAAATGTGCACACGGATGAAAATGAGGTATGCGTAGAAAATAATGAAATTGACGAATCGGCCAGAGAGTGAGACCGGACGAAAGTTGGCGACCATTGTTAATTATCATCTATGTATGTGCATGTGCTTGTATAATTTGTGTATGTGTGTGTGTACATGGAAATATGCTGTATATGTGTCGGGAATAACAATAATCGAGAATACATATTTCGTAACCTTCGTTTTCTCCCCACTAAAGACGGTGCACGAGGAAGTATCTATGTCATACATGAAAACTCGTCCGTCGTCTGTCTCGACCAACCAAAAGAAGTTTGCGATTTTCCACAAACCTTTTTCCTATAACTCTCAATCAAATTGTTATTAAATTCACTTAATCCTCGTCTAGCACTAGTTGCGTTCGTGTTTTTTTTTTTTGTTAAATTTCGTTTTTCACGCAGTGTCACTTTGGGTTAATAGTGATAATCCATTGCGTTCGTCACTTGTTACTCGTGTGTTGTTTCTTTCTTGTTATTTTTTGTTTTTAATAAGCGGTGAGCGCGCGTCCGAGTTTCGAGTTTCTCGATTCCGCTCGTGTTGTAGACTGGCGGACTGACTGGACGAATAGTGGCGGTGATGGGGCAGTGGCAAAACGCGAACGCGTACGCGAACGTGCACCAGAGTAAACACTCGCTCACGCGAGCTCACGATCGTAAGCATCGCGCTCGGACTCTCCGCGGAGTTATACACACGGTGCCGAAGGAGTCACTCTGATGTAGTAGGGGATAGCAAGACACGCATGTTACACTCAACTCGCATGTAAAACACACGAAATTATCATCAAAATCGATACAACTTATATATTAAAAAATAGTGATGTGTCCTTCCCCATCACCTAAACAATTGATAATTGACATAATTAAATTATTTCACTTGTAAATTGGGTAAAGACTATTTCACGTTAAATCAGTGTTTTATACGCGTGGCGCATGAAGTAAAATTTCGAGTTTAGAAAAGCCTAATTTGGCTCGGTCGCTCCGCTTCGCTACGCGCCCGAGCCAAATTTTCAGGCTTTTCTAAACTCGAAATTTTACTTCATGCTTAACCTGGGAGTGGAAGACACTAGTTTGATGAAAATGTTGAGATTTCGTTAATAAACGTCGAAAGTTTGAAAATTAACGAAAATTTTGGGTATTCACTAAAAACTCATGATTTTTTTAAATTTAACGAAAATCTTGGAAAATGAATGAAAGTTGTAAACATGTTGGCAATTATTAGACATCTTTAAAACCAACGAAAGGAGTCGAAATTTTCGAAGATTAACCGAAATCGTCAACATTTTAACAACGAAAGTAATTAAAATTAAAACCTTACAAATTTGCAAAAAAGCGTACATTTTTCAAGAAAATCTAGAAAATTTATGAAAAGTTCCAACAAGAAATTGAGAAAATCCGTCAGAATTTTCAATATTAACGGATGAATAGTATCAAGATTTTAAAAATTAACAAAAAATTTGAAAATTTAAAGAAATCTTGGAAATTCGGGAATAGCGTAAAGATTATAAATAGAAATATTAATATTTTAAAATTAATCTAAATATTAGCAATTCGACAAAAGTATTGTCATTTTTTAAATTAACGATATTCTAACAAATTCATTAAAAATTGAGAAAAATCTTTTGAAAATTCATGAAAACTATCAACACTTTTAAAATCGTCGGAAAATGGCTGATTTATGCACTCTACATGGAATTATAAATGGATCTTTGGATTCACCTTCACCTTCCTGGAAGGAAAACTCGCCAAAATCAGCTATTTTACCTAGAGAGACATAAAAAAAAATTGCAAAATTGACAACTATCATCTACAACTCAGTTTTTCATTTATACTTACAGATCATCAAAAAATATATACAATAATCTTGATTCAAAGAAGTATGATTTTCGTAAAGCCGATTTCAACTCATTATACCAACAAATTTCTGATTGCGACTGGTCTGATCTACTAAAAATCAATAATGTTGAGGAATGTTGTAGCGTGCTTTACCGCGGACTCTACGATATTTTTGATAAGTGTGTACCGCGAAAATTAGTGAAAAGTCATCACCATAAATATCCATGTTGGTTTACACGTGCGTCAATACAATTACTTAAAAAGAAAGAACACTATAGAAGATTATTCAAAAAGCATAAACTCGGCATTTATAAAGCAAAAATGTCGCAGCTCCGCCGTGAGGCACGTATTATAATAAAAAAAGACCAAGATACATTCATTCAAAATGCAGAACTTTCGGTGCGGAATGATCCAAAAAACGTATGGAATTATATTAATTCAAAGAAAAATCAGTCGCGTATTCCAGGATTAGTGACATTTGAAGATGCAGTAATTAATGACCCATTCGCAATAGTAAATAGCTTTCAAAAGTATTTTTCATCTGTTTATGTTAGGACAACGTCAGCCGTTGATATGGATATCGTAAATTCTGAGTTTAATGAGTGTTTTAACATTTCCACTATCACAGAAACAGACATATTTAATGCTGCAAAACAGCTCAGTACAAAATTCACATCCGGCACCGACAATATCCCATCATTTATTGTGGTTGATACTATCCAAAGCCTTGCTGAACCACTGGTCCACATATTTAATTGTATAATTAATCATTCACATTGTACGATTATCTGGAAAACCGCGAGAGTCACACCAGTACATAAATCTGGATGTAAAAATCTGGATGTAAAAAACGTAAAAATGCTATCGAAAATTATCGACCAATATCGATTCTAAACAATTTTGCTAAAATGTTGGAGGTGGTCATAGCTGACAAGTTATACCTTCATGTGGAGGCATATTTAACAACTAGACAACATGGATTCATAAAGAAACGATCAACTCAAACAAATCTTTTAAATATTACTGAATTTATTGCTTGTCAGCTAGATCAACGTCTTCAAGTCGATGTAATCCATACCGATTTCAGCAAGGCTTTTGATACTATCGATCACAATATTCTGCTTTGTAAATTAAAACAATGGGGTTTTAGTATTAATATGATATCTTTAATGCGCTCATATTTGTCTAATAGACTACAATACGTAGAATACAAACAGTACAAATCTCACTCGTACTGCCCCTTAAGTGGTGTTCCTCAAGGATCAAACCTTGGGCCCTTATTATTCATTTTATTTATAAATGATATAGTTAAAGATATCAATTCTAAAATCCTAATATATGCAGATGATGTCAAAATTTTTAGCTGTATTAAATCTGTAGATGATTGCCAATCATTACAAAATGACTTGGATAACATCATAGAATGGAGCCTCAATAATAAACTGCATCTTAACATATCCAAGTGCAAGATTATATCATTTTTTAGAACCTTTACTCATATAGCATTTGATTACAACATGAACAATGTTTCATTAGAAAGAGTAACTATTTTAAAAGATCTCGGTGTCTTATTTGATAAAGATTTATCGTTTATACCCCATTATAATGCAATACAGAAAGATGCCTTAAAAATGTTAGGTTTTATTCGGCGTATCAGTGAGCCTTTTCGGGACATTTATACAATAAATAAATTGTATCAAACATATGTGCGTCCAAAATTGGAATATTGTGCTTGTGTTTGGGCATCGAATTACAATGTGCATATGCAAAAATTAGAGCGAGTGCAAAAAATGTTTGTTAAATATTTGTATTTTAAAAAACATTCGGTTTACCCCGACACTGCTGTATCTTATAGTGATCTGTTGTCAATGTTTGACTTACAAGAATTGGGCTCAAGGCGCAAAATCTTACTTCTAAAATGTCTACATCAGATCATTCATAACGATATAGATGATCCCAATTTATTGGCACTAATAAATATATATGTTCCTAGAGCGACTAGTAGAAATTGAACAACATTTATACGTAACCATAGCTACACTAATTTATATTATTATTCTCAAATTAATTTCATAAAACTGTTACATCTTGATGTTCAACAATATGCAGATATATTTATGCTTAGTCCAAAAGAATTTATAAAATGTATCAAAAATATATTATAATACGTCTCCTTAATTTTATGTATGTTTGTGTATGTATGTAAGCATTGTTTTTTTGTTTGTTTAAATTTACACTTAGTCTAAGTAGTCTTATATATTTTCCCTGTAAATGGATATTAATTTCTGTTGGGAAATAAAATTATTATTATTATTATTATAAAACATCTCTTGGTTTACAAAACTCGATGTTACGATTAATGTCCCTAGGTAACGAATATCTCTCCAATGAAAGAATCGATATTTTTAATATTAAACTTTACCAACTAAAGCTTAAACTAACCAGCATGTTTATTCTATAAATAATTCAGTTTATTATTTGTAAGCTTTGTGCACGTCGCAACTGAGCGTGGATACTTTAATTACTTTAATTATTAATGTCATAGATAATAATACTATATATTAATTAATTATTCTGTAAAAAGGTGTTATATAGGACCATCCGGATCATCAGTTTAATGTTTAATATACCATACCGAGATTCGTGCAGATTGATATTTAAGACTAAGCATATAATGACGACACCATCAATTTACATTTATAAATTATTAAATGTATACAGGGTGAGTCGGGAGGAGCACACCAAACTCTAGGAGTGTATTATACACGTGAAAATAATGTAAAAAAACTCATTTGTTCTTATCCGATTTTTATTTGTTTTCAAGTTATAGCATATTAACAAATAAACAAGTTATTATACAAACAAATTTTCTTAATCATAGCGTTCTTTCAACAAATGTTCAAAAATACCGCCATTGACTTCTAAACATTTTCTGCTTCGTCTACGAAGAGCGTTTGTTGCTCTCCCAATTGATTCATTTCTTTCTTCTTTTATATGGGCTGCAGTATTCTCAATTCGTCTAATTAGTGATTCCCGTGTGTCCACTTTTATTTTGTAGACTTCATTTTTCATCCAGCCCCATAAACAAAAATCTAGTGTTATGAGGTCTGGAGATCTTGCAGGCCAATTAATAGGGCCTCCACGACCAATCCAACGCCCTGGAAAAAGTTCGTCCAAATGTTGCTTGACTTGACGAGCGACATGTGCAGGAGCTCCATCGTGCTGATAGTACATCTGCATTCTAATATTTATAGGAACATCTTCTAGCAGGCCTTGTAATTCATTTTGTAAAAAATTGAGGTAGTTGCCTCCTGTGAGACGATTCTCCAAAATGAAAGGGCCGATTAAATAACTGTCAACCATACCACACCACACGTTTACAGAAAACC
This sequence comes from Philonthus cognatus, assembly GCA_932526585.2. Taxonomy (NCBI): domain Eukaryota; kingdom Metazoa; phylum Arthropoda; class Insecta; order Coleoptera; family Staphylinidae; genus Philonthus; species Philonthus cognatus. The sequence continues at coordinate 44,888,134 of OW052247.1, read as the reverse complement.
GATGTTGAAAATTGCTTTCGACTGTTGCGTGGGGATTTTCATCAGACCATACATGAGAGTTACGAGTGTTGTTAATGCCATCACGGGTAAATGTAGCTTCATCCGTAAAGAGTATACTCGATACATTTCGATGATTATTATTTATCCACCGACAAAATTCCGTACGGTTAGCGTAATCCCCTGGTTGTAGGTGCTGTACTCTCTGAACGTGATAAGGATATAAGCCTTGCTCGTGTAGCGTGTTCATCACTCTTTTTTGTGGAATTGCCAATTGAGTGGCAATTCTCCGTGAGCTAGTAGTTGCATCTTCTTCTACTAGATGCAGAATATTTTCTACTTCTACAAAACCTTGTCGAGCAGCGCGCTCATATGTTATGTTAGCACTGGGAAGCTTACCAGTCTCGCACAATTTGTTGGAAACTCTAATAAATATGTTTTTATCAGGATGTCTTTGGTGTGGAAAACGTTCACGATATTCTTCAACAGCAGCTGTAGCATTTCCATTACAGAAACCATATACAAACACCATATTTGCATATTCTAAATTTGAGTAAGTATGTGGCATTTTGCAACACTAACAATCACATTAATTCGAACTTAAACGTTCAGTTACTGTTCACCGTACACTGACAGTTCATCAAAACGTCAGAATTAACAAATGTTTATAAGCCTTGAACATGGCATACTTTGATAATGTTAAAATTCAGATAGAAGTGGAAAGCTAGATGAACATTTTTAATTACGCCATAACTTGAAAACAAATGAAAATCGGATAAGAACAAATGAGTTTTTTTACATTATTTTCACGTGTATAATACACTCCTAGAGTTTGGTGCGCTCCTCCCGACTCACCCTGTATATAAAAATAAAAACTCTCTTTCCAAAAATAGAGACAAACCTACAAAACAAGAATTTCTGACGATATTTACATTGAAAAATTTGCCACAGAGCAATATAAAAAATCACCGTTATACGCAGGAAGCAATTTATATAATAAACTTCCCCAATCTATAAAGAATCTACAACTCAAACGATTTGAAAATACCATTAAAAATATTTTGTGCAAAAATGCAATGTATTCTAGTCAAGAATTTATTGAACTATTATCCAAGTACTAATTTTACTGTAAAACGTGTATATGTTTTGTAATGTACTATATTGACGAATGTATCTATACCCTGTATGGCAGTAACAGAATAAATATATTATTATTATTATAATTTAATAAATAAATAAAAATGAATGAAATTAACGGATATCCGAGAAATGGACGAATATTACCAAGATTTTAGAAATCGTTGAAATTTATGAAAATTGTCAAGATTTTAAAATTGATGAAAATTCATAAAAAATCGAAATACAAATTGAAAAATTAAAAATCTAATGAACATTTTATGAATGACAAAAATCTTGAAATATTAAAAATCTCAAAATATTGAAAATCTTGCGGACATTTCTATGTAAAAATTTTTATAATTTGACGAAAATCTCGACGTATTGAAAATCTCATTAACATTTTATTTTTTTTCATATCGAATATCAAAAATCCGACGAAAATCTCGAAATATTGATAATCTCATTAAAATTTTATAAATCGACAACAGTTGAAAATTTTACGAAAATCTTATGAAAATTATATAAAGTGATAGAAATCTCAAAGTATCGAAAATCTTACGCAAATCTCGAAATATTGAAAATCTCATGAAAATAGAAAAGTTTACGATAAACCCGAAATATCCAACATTTTTATAAAAAATTTATAAATTGATGAAAATCTCGAAATACTGATTTATAAAATCAGTATTTCGAGATTTTCATCAATTTATAAATTTTTTATAAAAATGTTTAATGTTTCTAAGTCGACAAATATCACAAAATATCGAAAATCCCATGAACATTTTATAAATGGACAAAACGAGTGTTTTCCACTCCCAGACTAAGTATGAAGTAAAATTTCGAGTTTAGAAAAGCCCCGCGTAGAAAATTTGTCGAGGGTCGCGCAGCGACCCTCGACAAATTTTCACGGGGCTTTTCTAAACACGAAATTTTACTTCATGCGCCACGCGTATAAAACATTGAAATATTAGTATTATTATTTTGTAGAAAGTGATAAATATATTACCTTCTACAACAATAGTCCATGATATATTTACCTTTTTATGCTGGAAATAGAAATGTAGGTCTATCTCACTCTAGCAAGTGGCTGTGCAGAGTCTGTCTCAATCCAGTAAACCGCAACCTTAATCTATGAAAATCATATTCTGAAAGTGCGAACTTAATCTATACAAATCCATTCTGAAAAATAATAAGATGTATTTTTAGAAGAATATATTTCTATAAAAACATTAGCATAAAAACAGATGAGTTTGTTAAAAACAGTATCATTTTAAAATAGCAGAGCATTTTATTTGTAAACGCAACACAAAACATGTTCTTATTTTTCAATCATAGATTAAACAGGTATGTACATCCAGAAACAAATGCTTTAAGACCTTCCAAACTTTCCCTTTCTTATAAACAAAATCTGCAAACCCATCAAAATACACCCACATTACTCATCCTCACTGAAAAACAATTAACATTCCAGACATAACGACAGCGATAACGATCCTTAATGGGCAATTGATGTTTTTCGAAACGGAACCCGAATTTGAATTCGAGAATAAACACGCTCTCGCTGTGGTGGTGACCTCTTTCGGAATCGCCTCGGTTTGCGTTTCGGACGTCGTGATCCGCGTGGGCTTCGTCCATTCCGGTGCAGGTGTCGCTGGCGTCGTCGTGGATTCAATTCCGGTTTTCGTGAGTTTTATCAGCAGATTTGCGACCGTGCGCAGATAACCTTTGCTCGGATTTTTTACTTCGAACGGCACCGTGAGGGTCTTGTTGTTGACAGGATGTTGGATCTGAAATAAAAGGAATGTACTTTGTTATCGGGGGTTTTTAGGTTTTTTTGTTGTTGTTTGGTGTGGTCTTGACGATTATTTTGAAATAACCAGTTTTAAAGTCCGAAAATAAACAGTTTTAGTAATTAAATTCGTCTTCAGTTAAATACATAAATATACTTTCAAGTTCACTGCAAAAGCTTTTTTACTTTGCATTGATTTTAGATTTATTAAGTACTTTAAAATTATATACAGGGTCCTGCAACAGTGCGTCGGGCTTTCCTAGCGCCTTTCCCGTGAAAAAAACAAAAAAATGTTTCGTACAAAAAATTATTGATTTAAAAATATTTCTGGCGTAAAATTATTTTCAAACATACAGGGTGTCCCAATTTTGCAGTATAACAAAAATATTTTTTTTTTAATGGAACACCCTGTATTTATTCAACTTTTCTAATGACATTTTTCAACCTCTACATTGTTGTCCATTTAGTTTTTTATTATGTTACGGTGTTGCCAATTTACAATTTTTTTCTTCAAGTATCATGCATAAGCAAGCCCAACTTTAAAAAATCGTAGCGACCTCGTTTTTTGAAAGTAAGAATAACTTTTAGCAAATATCTCAGTGTGGTTAATAAGCAACGTTTTATTAATGAGCAATTTAAATTTAGTAGTACAGGGTGTTCAGAGAAACATGCCAAACATTGGTTATCTGTTGGGCAAATAAAGTTATTATTATTATCAAACTGTGAATAAATCGACAAAAATCTAGAAATATTGAAAATCTGGACATGTTGAAAATCCTGACGGTCCACTCCCAGACTAAGCATGAAGTAAAATTTCGAGTTTGGAAAAGCCCCGCGTAGAAAATTTGTCGAGAGTCGCGCAGCGACCCGAGACAAATTTTCTCGGGGCTTTTCTAAACTCGAAATTTTACTTCATGCGCCACGCGTATAAAACACTGATATATTGTAAAGTTTAAAAAATACTAGCCTTTATTTTGTTCGATTCGCTGACAAATTGTGTTGAATCTTCTAAACTGATTATACATACTAATTCTATTTATAAATTTTGATCAGTATTAAAAGTTCAATTTTGTTTCAAGGCACACTACATTTATTGCCAAAAAATCATGTGAACAAGAATTATTATAATTTTTTCTAGTATAAATATTAAATTAAAATCAACATATCGAGCATAATTGGATTCAGAGAAACAATGACCAATATAATAAAATAAGAAAAGTGTATGCAGCTATTTAAAAATTTAAAGTTGACTTTTATTTGGCAATGAAGTTAATTTAACAAAATATATAATTAGTGCCAATTTATGGTATTATGCGATTGACTTTGTTTTTTTAGTTCATTCAAATCGAGCAATAAATAACAAAGTTATGGCATCAGGCGTTTTTTTATCGAACACCCGGTATATAAATGGGCTATTTTTGTAATGGTTTTTAAATATTCAAAGCTTTATATCAAAGGGATATAAAAATAAATAATCAATATACACGGAGTTTTTCTTTTAAGTATACATATACATACTCTTTTTTTGAAAGAGTTCAATTTGAACAACAAATAAAAATTCTCACGAGCCGCTACTGCATGAAATCTAACATTTTCAGCGATAATCTAAATTTCAAGCGAAAATATCATCTAACTATTACCTCTAAGTTATAATATCCATCAAGCAAAATTCTCCAAAATTCCCCTTTCTTACTCGTATGAAAATAAATGTTTCTGCCTTTTATATTTAATCTGATTCCAGGAATTCCTTTACCAGTTTCGGAATCGACAATTAGGCCTTTGATTCCTGTGTGAGCATTTACGCAGAAATCTACTAAAGCGTTCCGATTTTCTTCCCAAATTCTCGACAATTTCGCTGGTTCGGGATATTTGCAGTTGGAAAGCTCCAACGTCAGTTCCATGCATCCACCGGCAAAATAATTGTAATCTTGCATTCCACCTTAAAAACGAAAGTATTAGAATTAATATTGGATTTTTTATTTGGTTTTGTAAAGAAAATTCATTACAACAAGAAAGTTCAATAAAAAAGCCTGTAATGAAATAAAAAAAATGTCATGTAATTTGGAAAGGAAACTCAGAGAATCAAATAGCCTATTGATATATAAAAAATGTCATTTAATTTGGAAAGCAAACTCATAAAATCAAGGAAATCAAGAAGGCTGTAATGAAATAGAAAAATTGTCATTTCATTTGGACTGAAAACTAATTACATCGGGAGAATCAAAAAGCCTGTAATCAAATAGTATATTTAAGGGCCGCTTTTACAATCAATAGTTACACCTTTGGTAATGTAGACCCTGTGGTACTGTACTGCCTAATTTAAACCTTGCCATTTTACAATTGTTTTAGTTGTTACCTACAGATGTTTCGCTCAGTTACCATTATTGGCATTATTTGGGCGCGTGCGTCTGTTAAAAATGATATTTACTTGCCAGTTCGACAAGTAAATTTATCTCCGGCTTAAAATTCGTTGTACGGCTCTTGGATTTATCCATACTAAGCTAACCTCTACTGTCTAAATTGAAAATGAATTTGTCACAACTAATCTACTAATCTATGTCCATAAAAACGGCCCAACCCAGGTTTTACCCGAGCTCAAACCACGGGGAAGACTGACAGTGAGGTAACTCAGCTTTACACGCAACAATGCTTTGCCTCGCAATTGTAAAATAGACACCAAAGGTTTGATCCTTGGGTTAACTTAACAGAGGTGTAACTATGGATCATAAAAGCGCGCTAAGTCGCCCAGATGCAAAACCAGCCATACGTGTTTTGACAAAATTCTGGCAAAATGACAATAACCGATTTTGCAGCGTCTTAAATAAATCAAAAAAGTGTTGAATAAGTGTTGTATCGAATGGGAACAAGAAAACGTATGTAAAACTAAGTAAAAAGTTAGCAGGATTTGCAACTGAAAAAATATGTCAGCTTTTGCAACTGAGGAATGTAGCAGGTTTTACATTCGGCCCGATTTATCAAACATAACTTTAAAAGGTTAAGGAAGATTTTTGAAGACCTATTTATTTTTAAAATTGTAACCCGAGACGAGTCAAGTCCAGGGATATCAAAGCTTCAAAATCAAAATAAGGTGTATGGCTGGTTTTGCATCTGGGCGACTTATTTTTAAATTTACACTGTATTGTTTGATTTTTCCTATTTATGACATGACATAGAGTGACAGCTGCGCAAATATTTTAATTTTGTGGATCATCTCTAAACATTAGATCAATGTCAAATGAGATGATCTGCACATCAGCGATGAAATTAGGTCCTGCCGAATGCAAACATGCTATGTTTCTCAGTTGCAAAAGTTGACATATTTTTTCAGTTGTAAAAACTGCCAACTTTGTACTTAGTTTTACATAAATGTTTTTGTCCTTATTCAATACAACGCTCATTCAACACTATTATAATTTATTTAAAAGACGCTGCGAAATCAGTGTTTGGTATTTTGCCACATATTTGACAAAACACGTATGGCTGCTCTTGCACCTGGGCGATTCATATGTATTTCAGAGATAATCTGCACTTTAGATATAATAAATAAAGGCTCAGTTCAACAAAGATTTGCAATACAGATCATTTTGAACATTACATCAGTAGCAAATTTATATTCTATTCAAATAACATGGCATTTACATTGATCTACAATTCAGAGATGATCTACAATTCAGAGATGATCTACAATTCAGAGATGATCTACAATTTAGAGAAGATCTGTAGTTAAGAGGTAATCTTCAGTTTAGAGATAATTTGCATGTCAAAAATTATCTGCAATTTAGAGATGATCTGCAGCTCAGAGATAATCTGCATTTCGGAGATGATCTGCATACAGATGATCTGAAGTTCAGAAGTGATCACCATTTCAGAGATTATCTGAACTTTCGAGATGATCTGCATTTTGGAGATTATCTAATTTTTTGAGATGATCTGCATTTTAGAGATTATCTAAACTTTCGGGATGATCTGCATTTCAGAGATTATCTGAACTTTCGAGATAATTTGCAGCTCAGAGATTATTTGAACTTTTGAGATGATCTGCATTTCAGAGATTATCTAAACTTTCGAGGTGATCTGCGTTTCAGAGATTATCTGAACTTTCGAGATGATCTGCATTTCAGAGATTATCTGAACTTTTGAGATGATCTGCATTTCGGAGATTATCTGAACCTTCGATATGATCTGTATTTCAGAGATTATCTGAACTTTCTAGATGTTCTGCATTTCAGAGATTATCTGTACTTTTGAAATGATCTGCATTTCAGAGATTATCTGAGCTTTCGGGATGATCTGCATTTCAGAGATTATCTGAACTTTCGAGATGATCTGCATTACAGAGATTATCTGAACTTTAGAGATGATCTGCGGTTCAGAGATTATCTGCATTCTGTAGATTATCTGCGTATAGGTGATCTGTGTTTTAAGGACGATCTGCATTTCAGAGATAATCTGCATCCCAGATATGATCTGCAATTTAAAGATGTAAGAAATAAGTTCAAAACTGGCCTAAGTAAAATTAAGTAAAACCAAGGGGAGCCAATGCTTACGGGAGAACTGGAAATCGAGTAGAAAAGGAGAGACTGTGGTCAGGATATGGGGTAAGAGTAAGACAGACGACTATATACACCAATTAAAGGTCTCGATTCTGGATGCAGCATCCAACCGCTGTTACCAAACTTTATACAAAGACTGGCTAACTGGATATATATGAACTGTGGTATAACTAAACTGAAAACTAAATTGTACAAGTGAATATACTTGTTTTAATAAACATGTGTTTTGTATTATTTAATCTACCTTCAAGAGAGTACCATTTGGCCCCATTTGTAATCCCACCTTCGAAGACAATATCATCACATTTTGCATTCGAGTGCATCGTCAGATGTGTATTCGCGTAAGAACTGGCCAAAAAGCGAAAAACATCATCATCTGGAGTAAGTGATGGAGGTTGTTCAGGCAATGATGCTAAAAAAAGTTCTAGTATATCAGTAAGGGCCAGATGCATCATGCACGTTGAACTGGTTCAACTCTGAACTCGAGTTTAAAGTGACATTAGAACAATAGGAACTGTCATTTTAAACTCAAGTTCAACTTAAACTCGAGTTCAACGTTTTTGGTGCAACCGGGCCTAGCATTTGATCAATGTTTATTTGAAACTTTAAACATATGTGTTCACAAAAATGTTTTTCGTGTAAAATGCATACAATGTGTCTTAATTAATAAGACAACTTAAGAAAATAAATATCCATTGAAACAACATTATTTGCACGGGAAGTATTTACTTCCCGTGCAAATAATGTTGTTTCAATTGATATTTATTTTTTTAAGTTGTCTTATTAACTAAGACACAATGTTTGCATTTTACACGAAAAACATTCTCGTAATTTTATATATTATTTAAAGTGTGCAAACTATAAATAGCATAAGCTTATTTTCTCGAATTCAAATATTTTTGAATTGGAATTATTCTTTTTGATATGTGTCCACTCTTTAATTAGACATGAAGTAAAATTTCGAGTTTAGAAAAGCTTGAAAACTTAGAACCTCACTTTGAATCAGTGTTTTATACGCGTAGCGTATGAAGTTAAATTTTGAGTTTAGTAAATCCTGAAAATTTGGATTGGTCGCTCTGCTTCGCTACCCGACCAAGCCAATTTTTTAAGCTTTTCTAAGTTTGAAATTTTACTTCATGCTTAATCAAGTAGAGGAAACACTTGTTAGAAGCTTTAGATTAGCCAAAAATAAAAACCACGAATTCCTGCAAAACCTACACTCTATAAATATAAAAAATAAGTACTACACTTTTTTCCTTTTCTGTATCAAATGGATAATTAGCAACCAGAGCTCCTCCATGTAAACTGGCTGAAAGAAGAAACGTCTCGTTTCCTAACCAATATTTCACCGCCCTCGTTTCCGGTTGTTCGAGGAATTTGTTTTCGTGGTAATAATCCGGGAAATTCCGGTTCAGATCGCTCCTGTTGGCATTTTTCCTGCCTATGATTCCGTCGCAGATTCCCTGCATGCTTTGATTGAAACCATCAGGATTTAATGTCGGCATGATGTGGATTTTCGTGTTGGAAAGCAACCATTTAATCGTCGTGTTGGATTCAGAATGTTTCCCAATAAACTAAAACCAAAATAAATGGACAAAAAACAGAGAACAAAAACTTTAAACCAGAGTTGGGCATTTTTTAGTTGGTTGATGACTAAGACTAATGACTAGTTTTGCGTTTGTTAGTCATGACTAATGACACAGCTTTTACTCATCAATCATGAATTTATGTTGTTGATTGATAATTAATCAGTTATTAATCAACTAATGATTGAACTAATCGTTGAAAAATTCATTTTGATTAAATATGTTGGCCGTTCTTCAAATCTGAGAAAGTGAGGAATAAAAAATATAGGTGTAATCTGTATTTTTTTAATATGACCAATCAAATTTGACATTTCAAGAATTTAGTGGTATGATTCAGGTTGTGTGTTTTAGGTTTTAGATTAATCACATGTTATGTTGTAAATCAACTTTCAATTTGTAGTTTATGAGAGGGGAAATCTGACAATAATATGACAATTCAATTAACTCACAAAGATTACGATTACAAATGTATTTACCTATCACCGCCTCAAATTATTTGTAATAAATAAAGTGTCTCTGAGGATCAGGTAGGATCAGGTAATATTCCTTGCTCAGGAATATCTGTCTTCTTTATTATCAGCCCATTTATATGTTTAAATTTTAAAAAAGTTTTAAATATAAGGAATTTTTCTTTTAGGTATACATGTTACGGTTTTTTCAATGTATATTTTCAAACATTCGGGATCTTGTTAAAATGTTTAATTTAAAAACTCTAACGAGTGTTTTCCACTCCCAGACTAAGCAGGAAGTAAAATTTCGAGTTTAGAGAAGCCTCAAAGGAGTTTTAAATAAGATTGGCACTACTGACTGTCAACACATAGTTTACCATAACCTCAAATTTATTTCACCATTTCACAAAAAATGCCGCCTACTCAAAATTATAATTTAAACGATCGCATTATACAAATTTATTATTATTAAATTTAGTCACTCGAAATTAATCATGACTAATTTAGTCGTTAGTTTTAATCACGATCAAAAATGTATTTAACTTTACTTTAAACTGACTTCAAGATTTTGGATTATTTTCTTATTTTTACCTCAAGGAATTGGAGTAAAACTTCTCTTCCAGCTGGTTCATTTCCGTGTATATTTGCTATCAATTTCACATTGGGAATCCCCAGCTTATCTTCGCGGGCTGCTGATAATTTTGCAACCAATAATTCTACACCTAAAACGCAATTTTCTTTTAAATGTCCATTAATTGAGAGAATCCAAGAAAATATACTAAAATGCCGTTACAATTCAGAGAGCACGGAAGCGAATACTCAAAACTGCTTATTATTTATCAATTACAAATTTATGAAAGCAAAATGAGACGTAATGACTAAACATGACTATATTTTTATTTTTTATTATTTAATAGAGATGGGAACAGAACAGGACGAACCCGCTAAGTCTTCACTTTGTTTATTTATTTTTTTTAATTTATTTATTCACGAGATACCTCTAACATTGAAATAATACAAAATAAGAAATAACAAAAGTTTAAGAGCCGCAGAATGACTACACACATACGTTATGATAACCACATTGCTAATTCTAACATAATCTTAAAAAGTTTTATCCAGATTAATCACCACCAGTGCTCTTCGAAAACATAAGAAATTGTTCGCAAATGGATCGAAATTCGGGGATGAGAGCAAGCAGTTGGCCGAATGCATTAATCTGGACAAAGGATTATTGCCACCGTACGCAGTTCTATGATTACAAATATTACCTAAGAAAACATAGAAAATAGTAATTATTACATAAAAGATAAATGTGCAACAGATTACAATTACGTGTGTGTGTGTGAGTACATAAATTGGTTTCAAAAAAACAAAAAAATCTGAATATAGAAATTGCAATACAAGTAAAATTACAGAACTTATAGTAAATTTCCTAAAAATATTACTAGTTAATTAGCTACTGATAATTTAGAGCTGCACAGGGGTTTAGTTTTATATGTTTTAATATTCAAATTGCAGAGATCATATTCATAATTATAATTAAGCATCATTCTGTATAAGGGAAATTGAAACACGCATTTGTATTGCTAACTGGAATTCTGAAGGCTGAGTTATATCTAGTTTGATATGTTGGAACTTTAAAATTAATCAGGCTAAGAAGATGTGGAGAATCTATGACACTGTTTGCTATTTTAAATAGGAGGAGTTGGTCCTGAATTTCTATGTTCGTCTTTTGCTTTAACATGTGGAAACGTGCACAAATCTCTTCATAATTACTATAAAAAGTCGCTGATTGATAGTAGACGTATTTATCTATCTATTTATTTATTGAATAAACGTATAAACTTTTACAAATTTACAAAAATTATAATACATCTGGACAAATATATTAATATAAAGAAACTAACAAAAATAATATCACATGCATGCTGAATTGTGGATAGAATATTATTATTGTAACATAACTAGAGGAATACAATATGCGATGTTATGAATTTATCGAAGACGCCGCCAAAAAAGCAACGTTTCCGAAATACATTTCGTAATAAATTAAATAAATCGATGCAATTTGGCAATGAATTATACAGAGAATTTTATGCAACACCGAACATTTTCATAACGAGAAATTTTCTTTAAAGTATATCTACATTTTATAAAGCTCGGTTCATCAAATGGATTCAATTTGAAGCTTTAAACAAGTGTTTTCCACTCCCAGGCTAAGCATGAAGTAAAATTTCGAGTTTAGAAAAGCCTGAAAATTTGGTTTGGTCGCGTAGCGCGAAGCGCGGAGCGGCCAAACCAAATTTTCAGGCTTTTCTAAACTCGAAATTTTACTTCATGCGCCACCGGTACAAAACACTGAATTAATGTAAAATTCAGTGGTGTGTTTTATACTTCGTAATATGTCAGTGTTTTGTATCGGTGGCGCATGAAGTAAAATTTCGAGTTTAGAAAAGCCTCAAAATTTGGTTTGGCCGCTCCGCATTTCGCGCTACGCGACCAAACCAAATTTTCAGGCTTTTCTAAATTCGAAATTTTACTTCATGCTTAGTCTGGGAGTGGAACACACTCATGAACTTAAAAGAAAGAAAACTCCCTTTATGTACAAGTTGAGGCATTAATTGCGATTGATTGGCTACAATTTGTAATTGTCACAGAGGCAACCCAATTTACACTTAACTTAAAAATAATAGGTGTCAAATTGTATTGAATGAAAATGTTCGGTGTTACATAAAACTCTGTATGCGCGCATTGCTCTAGAAATTGGATTATTGTAACCGTAATTGTAGGAGGTAAAGTACTAAAATTTACGTATAAACGTATAAACTTTTACACATTTGCAAAAATTATAATACATCTGGACAAATATATTAATATAAAGAAACTAACAAAAATAATATCGCATGCATGCTGAATTGTGGATAGAATATTATTATTGTAACATAACTAGAGGAATACAATATGCGATGTTATGAATTTATCGAAGACGCCGCCAAAAAGCAACGTTTCCGAAATACATTTCGTAATAAATTAAATAAATCGATGCAATTTGACAATGAATTATACAGAGAATTTTATGCAACACCGAACATTTTCATAACGAGAAATTTTCTTTAAAGTATATCTACATTTTCCAAAGCTCGGTTAATCAAGTGGATTCAATTTGAAGCTTTAAACGAGTGTTTTCCACTCCCAGGCTAAGCATGAAGTAAAATTTCGAGTTTAGAAAAGCCTGAAAATTTTCAGGCTTTTCTAAACTCGAAATTTTACTTCATGCGCCACCGGTACAAAACACTGAATTAATGTAAAATTCAGCGGTGTGTTTGATACTTCGTAATATGTCAATGGTTTGTATCGGTGGCGCATGAAGTAAAATTTCGAGTTTAGAAAAGCCTGAAAATTTGGTTTGGCCGCTCCGCGCTTCGCGCTACGCGACCAAACCAAATTTTCAGGCTTTTCTAAACTCGAAATTTTACTTCATGCTTAGTCTGGGAGTGGAACACATGAACTTAAAAAAAAGAAAACTCCCTTTATGTACAAGTTGAGGCATTAATTGCTATTGATTGGCTACAATTTGTAATTATCACATAGGCAACCCAATTTACACTTAACTTAAAAATAATAGGTGTCAAATTGTATTGAATGAAAATGTTCGGTGTTACATAAAACTCTGTATGCGCGCATTGCTCTAGAAATTGGATTATTGTAACCGTAATTGTAGGAGGTAAAGTACTAAAATTTAACTTTGCTCAAAGATCACTACAGTATCAAAGGAATTTCTTTTGGACTTTTTTTATGATTAATAATATATTATTTTAATGCATTGACAGATATGAAATCTTTACTCATGCGTGTAATAAATCCTAATTGTTTTAGAGATTTGTTTGTGCACGTCTCCACATGCTTATCATATAATAGTTTCTGGTCAAGGGTCACCCTTGTCTTTGATACAGGCTACCTTATTAATACGATTACTATTAAGAAAATCTTGATTTTCAAATTTCATTTTGTTCCTAGTAAAGGTTATTTTTGATTTAATTTTATTATGACTGATCTTCTCAGAAAAAAAATCATCGTGAGCCACATCTAATTACCTCGAAACCACACATTAAATAATGTTAGATTACAACAACGTTTCATGATGTAATATTAATTAAACATTATTTAAATATTAATAATGTATAATAAGCCAAAAATAACACTTTATTAGTACCACCATTAGCTTCTATTCTCGCTGTTAGGAAATTCCTGCTGGAATTTTAAAGGTTTGAGATGATTCGTTTGAAAAATCGTCTAAGTCCCGTTTTTTTCTGATATTAGTTTAATATTTATTAAGGGTGAAATAAAAACAGCGAGACTAGAAGCTAATGGTGGCACTAATAAAGTGTTAATTTTAGTTTATTATATACTATTATCAAGAGTTATTTTTTTCTCAATAGAATAGTTCAAAGAAATCAACTAAAATTGATATAATTTTTCAAATGCTTCTAAGACAGAATAATTAATAAAATTATTTTTGCGTGATTTTGTTTTTGGTACTTACCATTTATAGATTTTCCAATACTGTACACACTAGAAATATTTAGAAATCTCGTCGTGTAATTTTTCAAATAAATCGCGATTTCGTCATTTGAATGATACTTAAATTTTAAAGTGTGCACAGTTAAAATAAGGTAGAGGACTATTATGAAAGCTTTGCACATGTTGTTAAGTGTAATCAAGTCAAACTAAACGTGTTCTCTGTTTACATATTGTTGTTTCGTTATCGAAAGGATGTGGTACCTCTATCATGATAATTGCCAGCTAATTTATTTTACAATCTTCCGCATTTCACAAATAAAGAAGGAGATTTTTATTTTTATTACTAACGATATTCTAATAAAAATCATGTGGTTAAATAACAGAGCTGGGCAGGATTCGAATCATTCAGTATTCGGATCCTGGATTCGAATCCTTTTAGAGGATTCAAAAGAGGCATTCGAATACTTTAGTTCAACTGGATTCGTGATCCGGATTCGTTACATTTTTTTAAGAGGATTTGTATTCGAATCCAAATGTGGGTGATTCGAATCCTTATAAAAGGATTCGAATCCTTATAAAACGATTCGAATATTTATAAAAGGATTCGAATATTTATAAAAGGATTCGAATACTTACAAAAGGATTTGAACAAAAGGATTTGAATTCGAATTAATTGTGAGGATTAACATAAAAAATGTCTTTTGCGTGTTTTTAAATTTCTCGTTAAATCGCTGTTTTATACGCGTGGCGCATGAAGTAAAATTTCTGGTTTAGAAAAGCCAAGAAAATTTGTTTCGGGTCGCTGCGCGACCCTCGACAAATTTTCACGGGGCTTTTCTAAACCCGAAATTTTACTTCATGCTTAGTCTGGGAGTGGAAAACACTTGGTAAAGGTAAATCTTTAAATTCTATTAATTATCCACGTAACGTATTTAATGAATTTTACCCCTGAAACAACGATATCATGATTTCTTGGTGAAATATCGGTAAACCGGTTTAGATTCATTAATTTATTGAATCACGGGTAATTTACAATTCTTAATAAATATATGTATATTTATTAAGAATTGTAAATTACCCGTATATTTACCCTGTATTAAAAATGTACGAATCAAATTAAAGCGTATTTACTTATTAATCAATAAGTTAAAAAACAATTACTCATTTTAAAGCTTAAACGAGTGTTTTCTACTCCCAGACAAAGCATGAAGTAAAATTTCGAGTTTAGGAAAGCCTGAACGTCCAAATCCAAACTCAGACTTTTCTAAACTGAAAATTTATCTTCATGCACCACGCGTACAAAACGCTGATTCAGTGGAAAGTTTTAAATTTAGATGCTTGCGATTTATGGCGCCCAACTAGGGGCAGCAGTGTTAGCTCCAGGTTGGGCGCCAAAAAACCTCAAATGCAAGTATTTTTAAACGAGTGCTCTGCACTCTTAGCTTAAGCATAGAGTAAAATTTTGAGTTTAGAAAACCCTGAGCGTTTTGATTTAGACCCGTAGCGTCCAAACTCAATCTTTTCTAAACTTGAAATTTTACCTCATGTGCCAGGCGTACGAAACACTAATCAGTGTGAAGTTTTTAACTTTTACTTTCACAATTTATGGCGCCCAACAAGGGCCCAGCGTTAGCATGGCCCCAGGTTGGGCGCCAAAAAAACTTCAAATCTATGCAAGTATTGGACAATTTCTAGATAATTAAGAGAACACTTACACCGTTTTACCGTTTCGTATAGCATAATCTGAGATATGTAATTTGTTTTCCAACGCAACGTTTTGATAGAGTTTTTATTTCTCTATTATAAAATTCTTCAAGTTTTGATTAAAAAGCAGTTGGCAAGTCCATTTTTAGTGTCTCTTCATTATGATTATTTGTTCAGTTTACACTGCCATGGTTGCTTTCATAATCTAATGAAATTTTTCTGTGACGAAATTTTTTAAACCAACTTTGACATTTTCAATTGTCATAGCACCTTTATCGAGAGGACTGCAATTATATTTTTGCCAATTTGTTTTTTTTTTCAATTGAAACCTATAGAGCGTGCAGTGATTAATGTGTTAATTTTTATTCCGAACATTTTTAATTGTTTCAACTGAAAAATTGTCATCATTTATCTGCCTGTGTGGCAAAACAAGTGTTGCAGTGTCAACTAATAAACAGTGAAATCTTAAGGAAGTGTGTTATTTAGTAAAAGTGTTAAAAAATTGTTGTTACGCAAAAATTGTGGTCACTAAACTTTAAACTCTCTGTACATATAAAATGTTTTTATGTTATAATGCTTAGATTAACAAACTTTATCATTTCTATCAACCCGCACAATAAAAACGACATTAAATATTACTAATTACTAATGATATATTTTTTCAGTAATAACTTGATTTTGCATTCCATAATTATAAGTTTTTAAGAATCTTTCAACAAACTGTTATTGTTCTCTAAGAAAGAAAATATTTACGAAAAAACTTAAAGATAGAAAAATTGTCCAAAATTTTCTTATCTAAAACTTTTGTTTGAACGATTTTTTTGTATTCCCATTAGTTATTGAGTTATTCACAACTTTTGCGAAATACAAAATAGCGTAAATTCTCGACTTTCCTCAATTTTGACAAAAACGTTATAACTCAAATACTATTCGAGCTACAGAAAAGTATAATACATGCATTTAGGCTATTGTGGTGAGATCTACAAGATGGACGTATTTGTTTTTATACAGGGTGATCCATAAAGTATCTAAAAGAAAAACTCGATTGTTTTTTTCTATTAAATCAAGAAGGCGAGTATTTATCAAAAGTTATCGATATTATATACAAGACTGTTTTCCACTCCCAGACTAAGCATGAAGTAAAATTTCGAGTTTAGAAAAGCCCCGTGAACACTTGTCGAGGGTCGCGCAGCGACCCGAGACAAATTTTCGGGCTTTTCTAAACTCGAAATTTTACTTCATGCGCCACGCGTGCAAACCACTGATTTAAAGTGAAGTTTAGAAACACACAAATACATCTTTAATCAGAGTAACAGGGAATCAGATGTTTAGTGTTAATAATAAATAATTAGGTTTTAAATATTTTTGTTAAAACAACTGGTAACGATATTTATATATAAATGGTTGAAAAAAAAATCAAATTTATTCTTAAAGGATTTGTATTCGTGATTCGAAAAAACAGGATTCGAATCGTTGATTCGAATCATATTTATCTCTTACGAATCCTTTATTCAAGTATTCGTGATTCGAATCATATTAGGTGATTCGGATTCGTGATTCGAATCCTTTTTACGAGGATTCGTCCCAGCTCTGTTAAATAATAACTCTTGAACTAACTTCTTACTTAACACTTAGTGAAACACGTTTAAACACTTCAGTAAAAATTAAACACGTGGTTTGTTTATGTGAAACAAGCAAAGTGTTTAATTTTTATCTAATTAATTATATGCCGTTCACGATCTTTTTGAGTCAGGGAGGCTATGACCATCTAGTAATTTCGTTGGAAGTACCCTTTTGTGGCAAATAAACTCCCTAATAGATATTGACAGTAATGGACACTTTTTGTGTTAGGTTAGGTTGAGCAACGTTTCTGTGACAACTAAACTCCCTAATTGAAATTGACAGTAATTGACCTTTTTGTGTTAGGTTGGGTTAGCTTAAGTTAGCTCAAACTACAGTAACTTAATTAAAAACAGTGGCGAAAATTTTGGTATTCTTTTTGATTGGTTGTTTGTAATTTAAACCATCATGGTGGACAAACAGTGGCGTAGCTATGAGGTCTAAAGTTTGTTAGAGAAATTCTATCTAAAGTTGGTATTTTATTTCACTTACCCTCAAAAAACATTTCTCAAAAATTCGCAACGATGAATAGAATCAACCTAAACCCGTTAGGTATTAATCATCATATGTTTCTATTTCAAAATTAAGGGAATAGCCCCTGCTCGTAAATGACGGTTCAAGTGAAAGATGGCCACACTTGCAGTCACAATTGAATTTCAGATGTTTGTATTATAATCTATTTTCTTGATTAATTTGGACCAGACATAGCGGATGAGAGGGAATTGTCGTCATTGTGTTTAGTTAAGTTACTGTAGCTCAAACGATTCTGTGACAACTAAACTCCCTAATGGATATTGACAGTATTGTTGCTTTCAGTTTAAGGTTATATTACAAAGAGTTTTATGTAACACCGAACATTTTCATAACGAGTATTTTTCTTTGAAGTATCCATATGCATACGTTGCACATTTTTCGATGCTTGGTTTATTAAAAAAATTTCATTTGAAGCTTTAAGCGAGTGTTTTCCACTCCCCGGCTAAGCATGAAGTAAAATTTCGAGTTTAGAAAAGCCTGAAAATTTGGTTTGGTTGCGTAGCGCGAAGCGCGGAGCGGCCAAACCAAATTTTCAGGCTTTTCTTAACTCGAAATTTTAATTCATGCGCCACGCGTATTAAACACTGAAAGTACTAAAATATTGTGAACGAGTAAATTTCGCTTGAAATCAGTGTCTTATACGCGTGGCGCATGAAGTAAATTTTCAGGCTTGTCTAAACTCGAAATTTTACCTCATGCGCCACCGGTACGAAACACTGATGCAATGTAAAGTTTAGCGGTGTGTTTTAAACTTCGTAATATGTCAGTGTTATGTATCGGTGGCGCATGAAGTAAAATTTCGAGTTTAGAAAAGCCGGAAAATTTGGTTTGGCCGCTCCGCGCTTCGCGCTACGCGACCAAACAAAATTTTCAGGCTTATCTAAACTCGAAATTTTTCCACTTTCAGACTAAGCATGAAGTAAAATTTCGAGTTTAGAAAAGCCTGAAAATTTGGTTTGACCGCTCCGCGCTTCGCGCTACGCGACCAAACAAAATGTTCAGGCTTTTCTAAACTCGAAATGTTACTTCGTGCTTAGTCTGAAAGTGGAATACACTCATTTCAAGTTTCAAATTGACTTTTTTTAACAACTAGTATCTAAAGATTTACGACATATACGGTGTAATTGGGACATGTACGAGGGTAGATTGAAAAGTTTCCGGAATGGGCAAGAAATCGCAGGAATTGAACAGGTATTATTTTCTATTTTTCAACATAGTACCCTTGCAGGGCGATACACTTTTCCCAGCGGTGCTCCAACTTTTTTAAGCCTTTAGAAAAATATGATTTCGGGAACTCTGCAAAATGAGCTTTAGTGGCGGCGATGACCTCCTCATTTGACGTAAAGCGCTTGCCTCCGAGCCAAGTCTTCATGTTTGTGAACAAAAAGAAGTCGGACGGGGCCAGGTCTGGAGAGTACGGCGGATGCGGCTCCACCTCGTAGCCCAATTCAACCAATTTAGCATTGGCGATTTGGGATGAATGGGTCGGCGCGTTGTCGTGGTGGAAGAGCACTTTTTTCCGCTGCAAATGAGGCCGTTTCTCCTTCAATATGCCGTTGAATTGATCCAATAAATCGCTGTAGTATTGTCCCGTGATAGTTCTTCCCTTCTGCAAAAAGTCAATGTGTATCACACCTTGCGAATCCCAAAAAACGGTGGCCATGATCTTTCCAGCCGATGGGACAGTCTTTGCCTTCTTCGGAGCAGATTCGCCTGGAGAAATCCACTGTTTCGACTGCTGCTTGGTTTCTGGTGTGTAGTGGTGGATCCATGTTTCGTCCACGGTCACGAATCGGCGACAAAAATCCGTTGGATTACGCTTTAATAAGGCCAAACACTCTTTCGAAGTGGCCACACGATTTCGCTTGTTGTCCATAGTCAGCAAACGCGGCACCCATCGCGCCGACAGCTTCCTCATGCCCAAATGTTCGTGCACGATATTTTGCACACGTTCATATGAGATGCCCGTGGTCTCTACTATTTCGCGCAACTTCACTCGTCGATCGGCTAACACGAGATCATGGACTTTGTCGAATAATTTCTTCATTTGTGGCCGTTTTTGGACGTCCACTGCGTGGTTCATCCTTGGTGCTCGTACGGCCACGTCTGAACTCGCTCACCCAGAAACTAATGGTCGAAAATGAAGGTGTGGATGTGCCATGAACTTCCTGCAAAATATCTCGTATCTCCGTCGCCTTTTTCCCATCCATCCAGAAATGTTTGATGACTGCACGAAATTCGTTTTTATCCATTTTTCCAAAGGTGCCTGACTTGCTTCACAAGATATCCTAGTAAACAAAAACAGAACGATGCACGTGTCTGAAAATTTGACAGCTTACCTAAAAAAGGTTAGCCTTGACAACTGTAATGGGTCATGTGCAAATATTTTTTTTGACGAAATTAAATTAAAATATTATTACAAAAATCACCCAAGAAAATAATAAAGAAAAATCAACATCCAGTAAATACGAGAATAACATTAGTCGATCAAAATTTTTTATCTGAAAGAAATAAGAAATGCAGCATCGCCTTAAAATAATAAACAAGTACCGGCGCGTGGAGAAATGCTAAGACGTACAGAAAGATGGAGTTCAGGGTTTAACGAACGCAAACACAATGAATTTGCGGAGTCGGAGGAATTGCGTGACGTCAGGGATGGGTGGTATTTTATAACCATATATGGTCTGCGCGAAATCTTCCATCTTCACGATCGGGTGGGAAACGGAGTTATAAAAGCTGTGCGGAGCGGAAAACAGGGGGAGAGTCAAGAGGCAGTTCAGAGAGTCAAGAGGCAGTTCAGAGAGTTAAGAGGCAGTTCAGAGAGTCAAGAGGCAGTTCGGAGAGAGTCAAGAAACAGTTCGGAAGAAGAACATCACGAAAAGCACCACAAGTTCCAAATCACAGAGGGAAATAAAAATAACACAACAAAAATCAAAATTATAAACAAATATAAAAACTATACAACAAAAAAGAATACAAAACAGTTAACGGGTGTGGTCGAGCTGTGCGTGGAAAACGAAGGAGTGTTTCCGCTAGTTAATTGCCTGAAAACAATGAACGGGTGTGGTCGTCCCGAGTTTGTACTGCAGAGTTATGTTCTCGCTAGTTAATGGCACAAAAGCAATTGACGGGTGTGGTCGAGCTGTGCTTGGAAAACGGAGGAGTGTTCCCGCTAGTTAATTGCCTGAAAACAATTAACGGGTGTGGTCGTCCCGAGTTAGTACTGCAGAGTTATGTTCCCGCTAGTTAAAAGCACAGAAACAATTGACGGGTGTGGTCGAGGTGTGCTTGGAAACGGAGGAGTGTTCGCGCTAGTTAATTGCCTGAAAACAATTAACGGGTGTGGTCGTCCCGAGTTAGTACTGCAGAGTTATGTTCCCGCTAGTTAATAGCACAAAAGCAATTGACGGGTGTGGTCGAGCTGTGCGTGGAAAACGGAGGAGTGTTCCCGCTAATTAATTGCCTGAAAACAATTAACGGGTGTGGTCGTCTCGAGTTAGTACTGCAGAGTTATGTTCCCGCTAGTTAATAGCACAAAAACAATTGACGGGTGTGGTCGAGCTGTGCGTGGAAAACGGAGGAGTGTTCCCGCTAGTTAATTGCTGATCACAATTAACGGGTGTGGTCGTCCCGAGTTAGTACTGCAGAGTTATGTTCCCGCTAGTTAATGACACAAAACAATCAACGGATGACGTCGGGATCTGCTTGCTAATCAGAGGAGTGTTCCCGCTAGTTGGTTGTCGGGTAAGCTCCGAGATGGTTTTTGTGGGTTTTCCATCTCGTAATGCAAATGCAGGGGTTATTTAATTTTGCTCTCACAAGTAGAATCATATACTTTTTGAGTTTAACTAAAATGCACATGGGTTCTAAGTACAAACGAAAATAAAGTATTTCGAGAATATAAATAATTTAAGAAACACAAATTAATTAGAAATGTCATAATTGAGGTCAATAAACTTTGCATCCGTTAAACTCACATCCTGTTTTATTTATTGTCCACACATACTCCTGGTTATTAAAAGGGAAGAAAGACACAGTATTTCCGATAATGCATATTGACACAAACAACGAATCTGTTAAATAAATAAAAAGGGTTACTACATACACAACACAACGTAAATAAAATACAAATTATAAATTTGTACAATACCTAGGGTCGAATCATTACACAACCATCATAACAATTTCACGATACGCGCGCCATCTCTTGCCCATTCCGGAAACTTTTCAATCTACCCTCGTATACTTGAAAGAAAATCTCCCTGTGTGTACAAATTGAGGCATTAATTGCGATTGATTGGCTACAATTTTTAATGGTCATATAGGCAACCCAATTTACACATAACTTAAAAAGTAAAGGCGTCAAATTGTTTTGGATGAACATGTTCGGTGTTACATAAAACTCTCTGTATATTCTGAATACGTATATTGTTGCTGGATATTACAATTTTTTTTTGATTTGGTAGAGTATGTCAAAAGTCGGTGTCTGAGTTTGTAGTGGCCGCAACTGTACCGTTTGATCAACACTACAGCAATGTTTCATGCTATTGTAATGTTAATTACTCGCAACTTTCGTACCGTGAGATTATTAATTATTTGGAATTGATTAAGAACTGAGCAGAAAAACTTTAATAAACGTTTTCTAAGCGTCATAAATGAAACGTTATTGAAACATTACTTAAATATGTTTGCTTTATATTTAGGCATATACATTTAATAATTTTCAATAAATATATAAAGAAAATGACAATTTTTTTCTACAAAGATTGAATTTATTATATGTCAGAATATTTATTTTTGTAGTTACCTGAATATTCCTGGATTTGCATTTTTAGCGGGTGTATTTTGTTTAACAAAATCCTTAGTGCACTGTGTCATGATTTTGATTATTGAATAATGGAGGCAGGATGGAAAAACGCATTGTCAATGTCATTGCGGCAGGATCTTCAGCAGATCAAGATTTTAATGAAGGAAATGTGCGGGCTAGTTAAGCAACATCATCAAGTTAATTCTTGGCTGTTTCCGAATAGATGTTTTGTTGACGTTGATCAAATTGATGGAGGGAATTACACGCAAATTCTAGAAGCTGTATTAGATGGGTAAGAAACAAATTGTTGATAATGTTTAATGTTTATTTACGGAAATTCCATTTAGAAACGGTGGACATAAAATGTTTTGACAAATCGAAAACTGGATAATGTCAAACATAACCAAATTTATATCGGTTGAGGCAGGTTTTTTAAATTCAAGTTATGAAAGTGACAATGAATATTTGTAAATGAAAGGAATTACCGAAACACTTTTTTTGATTTTCGACACATCAAATGACAATTAACTGACAAGTCCAAAGTTTAATACACACTAAAAAACTTGTACGTGTCCGAACATTTTATTTCCACCGATGGTACATACTGCTTAATACTAACATAAAGAAAGAATTTAAGTGAATTGACGTGAAGATGATATAAATTTAAAAAAACACTTTAAACCTTTTCTTCACAACTTTATTCCAGATGTACCCCACTGAGCAAATCCATTTATGTTTCATCATAATTAAAACAACGTTTAGTGTTGCTACAATGTTGATTTAACATTATTTCTTTGTTTTTTGCTCAGTGGGATATTTCAGTTACAATGTGACTATTATCAATGGTTTCATACTGGTATAAATTGAAGTTGTGAAGAAAGGTTCAACGTTTTTAATTAAAGTAATGAGATTATTACAGAAATTGGGAAATTTACTATGAGAGTTAGATATTTTAGACAGCCTCTTTCTGAAAATACCATTTTTTAAATATATACAGGGACTTTTTCTTTTAAGTATACATATCCCATTTACAGCGAATATGGTGTAAATCTTTTGATATTCGTCGTTTTTCAAAAAATTCAATTTGAAGCTTAAACGAGTGTTTTCCACTCCCAGAGTAAGCATGAAGTAAAATTTGGAGTTTAGAAAAGCCTGAAAATTTGGATTGGTCGCTCCGCGCTTCGCGCTACGCGACCAAACCAAATTTTCAGGCTTGTCTAAACTCGAAATTTTACTTCATGCGCCACGCGTATAAAGCACTGGTTTGAAGTGAAGTTTAAACTATACATCTTCAGAAAATTACTTTAGTAGAATATTGGGAACTTTACAATCTTTCAGTGTTTATACGGGTGGCGCATGAAGTAAAATTTCGAGTTTAGAAAAGCCTGAAAATTTGGATTGGTCGCTCCGCGCTTCGCGCTACGCGCTACGCGACCAAACCAAATTTTCAGGCTTTTCTAAACTCGAAATTTTACTTCATGCTTAGTCTGGGAGTGGAAAACACTCGTTTAAAGCTTCAAATTGAACTCTTTTAAAAAATACAACGAATGTCAGAAATGTATATAGCGTATACATATACGGTGAGGATTTTTTTTCGCTGAAGATATTCCTAAATAATTAACACTGTGGTATCCTTTCTTCACACTTTATTTTCTAATGGTTAGATATATATTTCAAGTGCTAAGCACTCATTTTCAATAACAACTAATTCTTACAGCTGTTGCGCGGTTTCTATATACCTACAGTGGATTAAAGGGAAAAAACCCCGATTAAGGGAAGACCTTTGGGTGTTAATATTGGAAATAGCAACATTTTTAAATTATAACCCTAATACCATTCAAAAATTAATTAATAAGAGCATAAAATATCACAAGATCAAATCAATAACGAGTTTGCAGGAGCAAGAAAAACAGCCTATTAAATATGCTAGAGTCATTTACGTACCTAGACTAAATAATCATATAAATAAGTTATTTAAAAAATTCAACCTCACGGCAGCACAATACACAAATTCAAAGAGTGGTATACTTTTAGGAAACACATTTAGTAAGAGAGAATTCATTGAAAAATCTGGAATTTATTCAATAAAATGTGATAACTGTGAGAAAGTGTATATCGGCCAAACAACCCGCAATTTAAATATTAGATTCAAAGAACACAGTTATCACATAAAAAAACAGAATCCAGAAAAATCTGCAATTGCACACCATAACTTTACAACAGGTCATAAATTCAACATCAACAATATGAAACTCCTAAAAGAGTCCAATAAGTATCAATTAAACATGTTGGAAGCCATAGAAATGCGTAAAAATAAAAATAATTTATTGAACTTCGATGTTAGTCCCTTAAATAACCCGCTTCTAAATTTGTTACCTCCATAAACAACACGCAATAAAATTTGTTAACCCACCCAAAGGTCTTCCCTTAATCGGGGGTTTTTCCCTTTAATCCACTGTAGGTATAAAGAAACCGCGCAACAGTTGTAAGAATTAGTTGTTATTGAAAATGAGTGCTTAGCACTTGAAATATATATCTAACCATTAGAAAATAAAGTGTGAAGAAAGGATACAACAGTGTTAATTATTTATGATTATACTCTTCACGAAACTCAAAAACAAATATCGATATTATTCCTATGTTCAGTTTTTAAAAGTCCATGTCAATACATTGTTTCATTTAACAACTGCTGTTTAATGTTTGGAACTTCTTCCAAGAGACATTAAACCACAACTACAAGTCTTCAATATTGAGAACGCATGGTTTCAAACAGACGGCGCTCCACCACATTCCACAGGCCCTGTTACACGTTTCCTGAATGAAACCTTCCAGGATCGCTGGATTGGAAGATTTGGACCCATAGCTTGGCCACCTCAGTCCCCCGATTTATTGCCAAACGATTTCTTTCTTTGGAGTTATCCCCAATCGAAAATAGAGTACAGAAGAAGTAAAAAACAGAATAAGTACCGCCGGCAATTAAATAAATCCAGTTTTTTTTTAAGAAATACTGTACAAGGATTTTACAATCGCTTGGCATATTGCTTGAAGCAGGAAAGTGGTCACTTTGAACATTTGTACTAAACCTAAAATAAAATTTTAATCCCTTCAGAAGCATAAATAAAATATTTGTAAGTTTGGTTGAATAATCCGGAAAATTAATGAAATAATGTATTAACATTGACTTTATAATACTAAATATAGAAAACGTATGTTCAGCGAAAAAAAATCCTCACCGTATATTCGGTTTTTTTTTATTAGCTAACCAGATTTGAGATTTATTTTTCTTAGGTTCTTTGATTATTTGGTTGTCCCTACTGTTTGTCATGTAATGACATTGATATAGGAATGTCATGTTGCAATTGATTAATTATTTGACAGAAAAGTGGTAATAACATGCCGAAAGTAATGTTCCGCCACTTAATTAATTTTTATGATAGGACAATTAGGCATATGGAAACCACGTAGAAAACATAACCTCAAATGTATTTTGAAGGCAAAAGTCAGAATTACAGACAGAGTATCTAACCAAATATTCAAAATTATAAAAAACTCATCAGATCTGGTTGGCCAACAAAAAATAAAACGAATATAATCTCTGTTTTTTTTTTAATATGACCAAACTTACGGTATATTTACTGCGAACAGTTTCAGTCCTGGTGTTAAAGCAGGGTATTTTAAACTTAAAATGTTGAGATGTTAGTAAATTATTATCACTGTAACAAATAAATCATATTTTGTCAAATAAATTGTCACGATGCAGAGATTTTCAAAAAAGAGAACGCTACAACTTGCAACTTTACAACACATACAGGGATTTTTTTCTTTTAAGTATACATTCACGTATTCCATATAAACATTTGTAAAATTAATAAACATGTGATCAGAACTTAGTCGATGTATATTTTAAACTTCACCTTAAATCAGTGTTTTATACGCGTGGCGCATGAAGTAAAATTTCGAGTTTAGAAAAGCCTGATTTGGCTTGGTCGCTCCGCTGCGCTACGCGACCCAGCCAAATTTTCAGGCTTTTCTAAACTCGAAATTTTACTTCATGCTTAGTCTGGGAGTGGAAAACACTCGCTTGAGTTTTTGAATTGAAAGTTTTTAATAAGATCACGAATGTCTGAAAATTTGCATTGAAAAATCGTAAACTTGTATACCTGAGAGAAAAATTCCTTGTATTTAGAACATTTTTACAATTGAAACATATAAATGGGCAGATAATTAAGAAGATAATTCCTGAACAAGGAATATTACCTAATCCTCCTATCCTACCTGATCCTCGGAGACATTTTATCAAATCGGTAGTATAGTATTTTTAATACCCATTTGGAATATCACCATCCTTATTTATCTATCATGAATCAGATGAAACAAAAAATTATCAACAAAAATGAACGTCGATTACTAATTAGATGTTGCGTCAAAAGTTTGATGTCTGTTAATGTCATTAAATAACTCAAAAATACTCCGATGAATCCAAAAAGCTTATGCTTAATCCAGTAAGTTATTTTCAAAATGAATTAAGATCTTAATTTAAGGCAATTCAAAAAGCGTCCAAAGTCCTAAATGTTCCAGAAAGCACATTATACAACCCACAAGATGAAAAAAGAGCAAGGGATTTCGAATTTAGAAGGAATATATCTGCAAACGTTTCCCTGAGCAAAACGCGAGTTACCAAGAATATTCTGCATTTTATAGGGAAAATGATTTACAAAATGTATGCCCAAAAGGAACATATTAATAAATCAGAAAAAATACTTTCATTTCAAATATAAGCAGCACGGACAATATAATGACTATATTAGATTCTCGGCCATTAGGGAGAAATGCAAAACTCTATCAAAACAATGTTACGACGACTATTTGTCTAAAGTTGGTGCATCCATAAAATCTAACCCCCAGTACTTCTGGCAATATGCTAAAGATTTAACAAATGTAAGTGGTTATCCTTGCGCTATGACATACAGAGATATAACTGCTGACAATGGATTAGGTATTGGTAACCTGTTTTCCCAATATTTCTCATCGGTTTACTCCACACCAGCAAATAATATAGTTGAATCGGCGTTTGACAGAACACCTAGCACTTACATTCAGATCAATAACTTATCAATTGAAATCAAAGATGTTTTTGATGCAATCTGTGGTCTTAAACCAACATACTCACATGGTCCGGATCAAATATGTAGCTTCTTCTTGCAAAATTGCATCTTTTTATTATGTCGCCCGATTTATGAAATCTTTGCTAAATCTCTGGCTTGTGGAGTGGTACCATGTAAATGGAAAGAAAGCTACATTATTCCACTTCATAAAAAGGGCCCTAGAGACATAATCGAAAATTATAGAGGTATATGCATCCAATCTACTATACCAAAAATACTAGATCAATTGGTAGCAAAGCAGTTAGCCTGGTATTCTAAGCAGATAATTACCACCAAACAACATGGGTTTATCTGCGGTGATTCTACGGTATCCAACTTACTGGAATACAAACAGTACATATCTAGTGCTTTAGAAGAACGCTGCCAAGTGGATACAATTTACACAGATTTCACCAAAGCCTTCGACACAGTTGATATTGGTATCCTTCTTGAAAAACTACAGGTCATCGGCATTAATGAAAATATACTTACTTGGCTTGCTTCGTTTCTGAATGATCGTGTGCAATTTGTGAAAATCAATAATTTAATTTCAAAGCCGGTAAATGTTTCATCAGGTGTGCCTCAGGGGTCACACTCTGGGCCAATTTATTTTATTTTGTTCATTAATAACTTACAGGAGATTATTAAAAACTGCCACTTTTTATTATTCGCCGATGATCTAAAACTATTTAAAATTATTCGATCGGAAAATGACTGCTATGCTATTCAAGATGATCTACTCCGTTTATATCAATGGTGTGAAGATAACAATCTATATCTTAATATTTCAAAATGTTATGCAATGACTATCAATAAAAACAAACGTCAATTCAATTACGAGTATAATATCAATTCAATTTCATTGACTAAATTTGATACAATAAAGGATCTTGGTGTCACATTCGACTCCAGATTCTCTTTTAATAGTCATATAGCTAATACAATTTCCAAAGCTTTGAGAATGTGGGGGTTTGTGTGGTAGATTGCGAATAATCTTGATACGGAATGCCTGAGATCCTTATATTGCTCATTAGTTAGGTCTAATCTTGAGTATGCCTCAGCAATTTGGACGCCATTTACAATTAACAATGTGGAGCGTCTGGAATCTGTACAGAAGAAATTTTTAAGATGTATCGAATACAAGTCCGGCCATATGCATATCCGTGGCGAATATAGCTCAGTTATGCATGCTCTAAATATGACATCACTTGAGAATCGCAGAGTAATTGCCGATCTTTGTATTCTTCATCGTATAATTAATGGACAAATCAACTCGCCCAATCTTCTAAGTGCTCTCTCATTCCACATACCTTGCAGAAATACACGGACTAACTCGCTATTTCATCTGAACACTCACCGGACAATAACTGGATCAGCCAACTCCATTACGCGTTTAATGAAGATTGGGAATGACTAAAATATCCAAAATTGGTTTGATTTATTTAACATCCCGTACCATTAATTCAAGACCAAATTAAAATATTATGTTTGTGTGTGATGATTCTTAATTTTTTTTTTCTCTACTATTTTAATTTGTTAAATTTTTTAATTTGTTTAAATGCTAATTAACCGTTATTATTATATCTATTTCAGTGCTTTATTTATAAATTGTAGCTACTTACATTAATACATATTTATGTGTGTATGTGTGTGTATATATATATATATATATATATATATATATATATACATATATGTGTGTGTGTATATATATATACAAGGTGGCCAGAAAAGGTGTGATAATTTTCAGGTAGTGTGATTCGTTGATTAATTTTGGATAAAAAGTCTAAATAAAAAAATATTGTATTCTTCCTCGTAACATCTCACGAGGTCGTTAAAATATTAAACGTATCTCTGGAAATTAGTGTTATTTTATATTATTTTGGAAAAAATCAATAGAGCTTACAATCAATTACACATTTGTAAAATTTAAATGGCATAGGTGATAAATAAATTGGAAACTTTAACAAATTAATAACTTCTTCAGAAGCATTTTTTTAATAAAAATAGACCTGGCAACTATGTATTTTCATATGTAACCTTATTAAATTTCACTTGACTTAGACATATACTTGTCATAATTTATTTGTGTAAGTTTGTATAAGTTCACCATACTTTTTGAAGATGTACACATTCAACGAGTATGCAGATATGTACATGATATTTGGATTCTGCAATGGTAATGCAACTTGTGCCAAAGATGAGTACCAAAGAAGATATCCAAATCGCCAACAGCCCTGCGTAAATACGTTTAGAAAATTAGACCAAAGGCTACGTACTTTTGGGTCGTTCGTTTATAACATAGATGGAGGGAGACCTAGGGAACGTCGCACTGTTCACCTAGAAGAACAGATATTGAATGCAGTTCAAGAAGATCCCAATATTAGTACGAGACAAATAGCTCAACAGTTAAATGTCCCCAGTAAAACAACAGTCCATGCAGTATTGAAAGAAAATCGAATGCGTCCATTTCATGCAAGAAAAGTTCAACCACTGTATGAAAATGATAACGAGCGTAGACGTATGTTTTGTGACAGGATTTTAGATCAAATTCGGGAAGAACCAAATTTATTATTTAAAATTCTTTGGAGTGATGAATGTACATTCACCAGAGATGGGGTATTTAATTGTCATAATTATCACTTTTGGGCAGAAGAAAATCCTCGGGCGGTTAGAGAAATGGGACATCAAAGGAAATTTTCAGTTAACGTCTGGCTTGGTATTCTAAATTTACGTGTAATTGGGCCTTTTTTTATTCATCAATGATTAAATGCCTTAAATTATGTAAATATTTTAGAAGAAGTTTTGGAGAATGTTCCACTAAATTTAGTAAACAACATGCTGTACATGCATGATGGTGTACCACCTCATACAGCAAGAATTTCAAGAGAATGGTTAGACGAACATTTTCCAAATAGATGGGTTGGGCGCAATGGACCCATACTATGGCCAGCAAGGTCGCCGGATATGATTCCACTTGATTTTTTCGTTTGGGGATTTTTAAAAGAAAAGGTGTATGCAACACCTCCAGTGGACAATGTAGACGTCATGAATAGAATTCGTGTTGCAGTGGAATTAATTACTGAAGAGATGTTGCTCCGAGTAAGTAATTCTATCCCACGACGGCTCCAGATCTGCTTAGAAACGGATGGTTATCAATTTGAACATTTACTTTAATCTTTCATTTTTGATGTATACTTCAAATATTAATTTTTGTAGATTTGTTAAATTTATGATTATTATTAAATTAAACACTTGTTTGATCCATTGTTGCCAAATTTACATTTCTTTAAATTGGCTCGTGAGGAGTTATAAGCCACAATACAATATTTTTTTACTTAAATTTTCTGCTTGAAATTAATCAATGAACCACTCTACCTGAAGATTATCACACCTTTTCTGGCCACCTTGTATATATATATATATATATACAAGGTGGCCAGAAAAGGTGTGATAATCTATATATATATATATATATATATATATATATATATATATATATATATATATATATATATATATATCTTCATTATTTTAATTATTTTATATACCTACTTTATCACCATTATTATGCATTATTATCCCCACAGGGATCCATCTTGGGCCCCATATTGTTTATTCTCTATATGAATGACATAGTGGCCAATGTTCCCAACCCAGTTCACATGTATGCTGACGATACCTCAACCATAATAAGCGCAAAGGCAAACTCGGACCTGGAAAGAATTTCCGATAATATAATCAGTCAATTGTGCAACTGGTTTCAGAACAATCAACTTCAAATTAATAATTCAAAAACTGTATATATTAGATTCCATACGAAACAATGCAAACAAAATCTTAAACTAAATATTATGATGGACCAACATCTAGTATCTTCAGCCCGGAGTACTAAATTTTTAGGATTAACTATTGATGAAAATCTAGACTGGTCAGATCACTGTTCAAAACTAGCAACAACAATTTCGAAATCATGCTACAGCTTAAAAGTACTTAAAGAGTATCTCACTAAACGACAATTAAAAATGTTCTACATAGGTATAATCGAGTCCCGATTGCGATATGGTCTGTGTCTTTGGGGAGCGTCCTCATCGTGGAAGAAGGTATTCATATCACAGAAACGATGTATACGATCCATGGCTGGTATAGATCGCAAAACATCATGTAGACCATTTTTTATTAAATATGCTTTACCAACTTTACCATGTTTATTCATATACGAATTGAGTATATACATTTTTAAAAATAAGTCAGATTTTGCCATAGCGAAACACATCCATTCAAATGAAACCCGATATAATGAAAGAATATATATACCACCATACAGATTAAATGTCACAAAACGATCACCTCCGGTGCTCGGTGCTACGGTATTTAATCACCTCCCAAAATCTGTTAGAGATGCACCATCGATAACTTTGTTTAAAAAAATGCTCATGCAATTTCTTACCGAGAAAGCGTTTTACGATTTAAATGAATATTTCATCTATGTTAGTAATTAGCTGTAAATATTTGTTATCTGTGACTATGTCTTATATGTGCCTGTTACTGACTGTACATCAAAGGACAATAAATTTTATTATTATTATTATTATTATTATTATTATTATTATTATTATTATTATTATTATTATTATTATTATTATTATTATTATTATTATTATTATTATTATTATTATTATTATTATTATTATTATTATTATTATTATTATTATTATTATTATTATTATTATTATTATTATTATTATTATTATTATTATTATTATTATTATTATTATTATTATTATTATTATTATTATTATTATTATTATTATTATTATTATTATTATTATTATTATTATTATTATTATTATTATTATTATTATTATTATTATTATTATTATTATTATTATTATTATTATTATTATTATTATTATTATTATTATTATTATTATTATTATTATTTTTTTTTTTTTTTTTTTTTTTTTTTTTAAATTGAATGGTCACCCTCTACACCCACATGCCTCTGATTTCATGTGAAGAGGGTGCCAAATATATCCCCTAGTTACCTCCTCCAAGCCTGGAAGTGGGGTAACTAGTGGTGCCTAACGGTATGCGATCTCAGCAGACGCAGCGAACCCAGTATCACGGCCTTCTGCATCCCTCCGATAAGGGAGTGTGCGGTGTCGCGACATGCTGGTATGGCCCTAAGGCTGCTCAGCATTGAGCCACTGATGCCGCCTAGAGCACCGACGACTAATACCACCAACTTAACAGTGTGGCCTGGGTAGAGTCTGCTCATGTCGTACAAAAGATCCTGATATTTCGTCCGTTTTTCCTCCTCTTTTAAAACGATGTTTGTCTCTGCTGGTGCAGAGAATTCGATGACAAACATCGCTTTTAGACGGTGGTCGAGGAGGACTATGTCAGGCTTGTTTGCTCGTATTTGCCTGAGCGTTGGGAATGAGAAGTTCCAATATATTCGGCACCTCTCATTCTCCACTACGGACTCAATATCATCCGGGGCATATGGCAGCACTGGTGTTTCGTCGATACCGTACGTATTATTATTATTATTATTATTATTATTATTATTATTATTATTATTATTATTATTATTATTATTATTATTATTATTATTATTATTATTATTATTATTATTATTATTATCTACGTAAAAAGGCGATGCCGTAATATACATTATCTATCTATGTATTACTTTAGAAACTATTTACTGGAAATTTATGGAAAAATCACCAGAAATTGAGATCCCGAAAAGTTCTCTATAAAAGCTGGATCAAAAAACGTCTTATAGGATGGCTTGGAAAGAAAAATATCCCTTTTTGCTCAGGGAAACGTTTGCAGGCATATTCCATCTAAATTCGAAATTCATTACGTGTTTGGATCTTCCAGGTTATATAATATATTTTATGAAACTTTTAGTTGTGTTTTAATAACATAATAGCAGAACGTCCATATAAATGATTATGTTCCATATTATGAAATTAATTAATATTACTCCACCAATGCCCTAAGAATAATAGTTTAGATGTCAGCTATTTGACATGACATGTTCCTAACCTAATTTTGTGTGTGTTCAAGAAGCCACATACGGTAAGTCACTAAAACGACTGGTACTTCCAAATAGGTATTAAAAATACTATAGATACAAATAATTCGAGGCGGTGACAGGTAAATACATTTGTAATCGTAATCTTTGTGAGTTAATTGAATTGTCATATCAATGTCAGCTTTTCTTTCACATAACCTACAAATTACAAGTTAATTTACAACATAACATGTGATTAATCTTGTCCTAACCTAAAACACACAACCTGCATCACACCACTAAATTCTTGAAATGTCAAATTTGATTGGTCATATTTAAAAAAAAACAGTTTATAGATATTTATACTTAAAAAAAATCCCTGTATACTAACTAATAATATACAATAAAGAACACCAACTATTTTTTTAGTACTTACATTATTTTGAATATGTTTATCGTCTATGTGAACGAATCAACGCCGACGCAATCGGGAAAAATGCCAGGAAGATTGACTTTGGGACAATCTTTGGAAGTGCTATGGATTCAAGTTAAAGAGTACGTATCTGGTATCAAGAAGAAAAACTCAAAACTTCCAACACCCGTAGAGTGTTCAAAACTTAGATTGAAAATGCAATCGGAAAAATCGGCACAAACTGAAAAAAATACTCTTGCAAAATGCGATAGTTGTTTCGTAAGCACAGCTTGCATCAAACGAGTTGTGAATACTTTGGATGAATATACTGATTCTATGACAAAAACAACAAGGTATGCAATACAGGGAGTTTTTCTTTTTAGTGTACACATCCGAATATCTGCCATTTGACAGGCGTTCGTTGATTTTTTCAAAAGTTCAATTTAAAGCTTCTAACGAGTGTTTCCACTCCTTGATTAAGCATGAAGTAAAATTTCGAGTTCAGAAAAGCCTGGAAATTTGATTTGTAGCGAAGCGGAGCGACCAAACTAAATTTTTAGGCTTTACTAAACTCGAAATCTTACTTTGTGCGCCGAAATTTCGAGTTTAGAGAAGCCTGAACATTTGCTTTGGTCGTGTAGCAAAGCGGAGCGACCAAATGAAATTGTTAGGATTTCTAAACTCAAAATTTTAGTTCATGCGCCACACGTCTAAAACACTGATTTAAAGTGAATTTCAGAATGTACCGCTCAAGTTTGATTTAACGTTCATAAATATTACAAATATTTATTTCCTGTAACCAAACCTTCCAAAATTCAAGCGCCAATCACTAATGTATATTAGCAAATCTTGCGTTAAATGTTACAAATGTTTATTACGTGTTACCAAATCTCCCCAAATTTAGGCATTAATAAACATTACTAATGTTGCTTAGTAAATCTTGTGTTTTCAAAATTCGAGAAACTTGCGATATGTAAAAATACTTAAAAGAAAAATTCCCAGTATAATATTACAAACAAATTTACGACTTATAATAAATTTCTCAAAAATTATATCTCTGTATCTTTTCTGAAATAAATTTAAAAAAATTGCCAACTTTAACTCCAACGAATGTCGATTTTAACAGAGCTCGGCAGGATTCGAATCATTCAGGATTCGAATCCTGGATTCGAATCCTTTTAGATAATTCAAAAGAGGCATTCGAATACTTTAGCTTAACTGGATTCGTGATCCGGATTCGTTAGATTTTTTAAGAGGATTCGTATTCAAATCCAAATGTGGGTGATTCGAATCCTTATAAAAGGATTCGAATATTTATAAAAATATTAGAATATTTATAAAAGGATTTGAATATTTATAAAAGGATTCGAATACTTACAAAAGGATTTGAATCGTCAAAAATAATTCGAATTGTGAGGATTAACATGAAACATGTCCTTTGCGTGTATTTAAATTTCTCGTTAAATCACTGTTTTATACGTGTGGCGCATGAAGTAAAATTTCGAGTTTAGAAAAGCCCAGAAAATTTGTCTCGGGTCGCTGCGCGACCCTCGACAAATTTTCACGGGGCTTTTCTAAACTCGAAATTTTACTTCATGCTTAGTCTGGGAGTGGAAACGCTCGTTCAAAACTCAAACTGAATGCCTTGATAAGAACATTAAATGAGTGAAAATGTTTTTAAAGATAATAATCTAGTTTTCAAAATTTTGTTTAATATTATTTAAAGTAAATCTGAAATGTTCAATTTTTCCGACATTTCCCTGATTCAAGATTTTTTTCCCTGGCCTTTTAATATAACTTTCTTCTGTGGGAAACTGTCATTTTGTTAAATTGTTCTCATTATTTTTGTCAATATTTAAGTTAATTTTATAAATTTTTACGTGTTTTGTAAATTGCCTGCTGATTTTGACAAATTTAATAATAAATAAAACACTGTTTATCACTTTGTTTGTATAACAATTGGTTTATTACCAAATAAACCAATTGTTATACAAACAAAGTGATAAACAGTGTTTTATTTATGTTCAACAATGTATAACGAAGTAGAAGCCTCTATAGTCAGTGAAATTTAATAATATCATATGGCTTTTTTGTTAGTGTTTTGGTTAATTTGAATATAATTCTATGATTTTTCTCTGACTTTTCCGGTTTTAATGATATTCAGTGATTTTTATATTAACGTAATTTTCAGGCATTCGTCGATTTTATAATAAAGTTTAGTTTGAAATTTTGAACGGGTGTTTCCACTCCCAGGCTATGCATGAAGTAAAATTTCGAGTTTAGAAAAGCCCCGTGAAAATTTGTCGAGGGTCGCGCAGCGACCCGAGACAAATTTTCGGGCTTTTCTAAACTCGAAATTTTACTTCATGCGCTACGCGTACAAAACACTGATTTGAAGTGAAGTTCAGAAACACTCAAATACATCTTTAATCAGATATTTAGTCTGTTATCAACGATGTTCAGTGTTAATAATAAATAATTAGGTTTTAAATATTTTTGGCGAAACAACTGGTAACGACATTTATATATTAATGGTTGCAAACAAATAATAAAATCGAATTTATTCTTAAAGGATTCGTATTCGTGATTCGAAAAACCAGGATTCGAATCTTTGATTCGAATCATATTTATCTCTTACGAATCCTCTATTCGAGTATTTGTGATTCGAATCATATTAGTTGATTCGGATTCGTGATTCGGATCCTTTTTACGAGGATTCGTCCCAGCTCTGGATTTTAACTCTTAAATACATTATATTGCCATACCGCGTAGTGCTACGCGATCAAATCAAATGAAGTGGAAGTGGAAACACTCGTTCAAATCTGGGAATTAAATACTGTCATTAAATCGGCGAATGCCTAAAAATTTACAGTATATACATGAAAAAAATGCCAGTGTGTAATACAGGGTACGGCAGCGTTACCTGACGGTTTTTAAAATAGCACAACTCAATCAATTTTCAAGAGCTTTATTAAAATAAAAATGTTTTGTAAACAGGAACTTTTAAAGTTTATAACGTAAACAAAAACTTAGAAAAAAACCTCAAGTAGCGAAAATAACATCAGGTAAATGACGACCTCCGTTCTCGATGCTCCGTCACCATGTGACTTTTATTTGTGGGGTTATCTAAAGGGAGAAATGTACCTTGACAAGCCCCGAGATTTGGCTGCGTGATAATATTCAGCGAGAAATTCCTGCGATTTCTCGAGCAACTTTGCAAGGAGTGATGATCAACTTTACCATCCGACTTCAGTTGTGCATCGAAAACGGATGTCGTCATTTACCTGATGTTATTTTCGCTACTTGAGGTGTTTTTATAAGTTTTTATATACGTTATAAACTTACAATATTCCTATTTACAAAACATTTTTTTTTTAATAAAATATCTTGAAAATTGATTGAGTTGTGCTATTTTAAAAACCTTCAGGTAACGCTGTCAGACCCTGTATTACACACGTATTTTTTCTTTCAAATATTTATAATGTATATGCTGTACATTTTTAGGCATTCGTCGATTGTACCCTGTATAATAAGTCATTTATAGAAATCATAAAAATTACCGCGTAGCGCTACGCGACCAAACTAAATGATCAGGCTTATCTAAACTCGAAATTTTACTTCATGCTTAATGTGGAAGTGGAAACACTCGTTCGAATCTGGGAATTAAACACTGTCATTAAATCGACGAATGCCTAAAAATTTACAGTATATACATGGAAAGAATGCCAGTGTGTAATACAGGGTACGGCAGCGTTACCTGACGTTTTTTAAAATAGCACAACTCAATCAATTTTCAAGAGCTTTATTAAAAATGTTTTGTAAATAGGAAGATTGGGAGTTTATAACGCAAACAAAAACTTGAAAAAAAACCTCAAGTAGCGAAAATAACATCAGGTAAATGACGACCTCCGTTCTCGATGCTCCGTCACCATGTGACTTTTATTTGTGGGGTTATCTAAAGGGAAAAATGTACCTTGACAAGCCCCGAAATTTGGCTGCGTGATAATATTCAGCGAGAAATTCGTGCGATTTCTCGAGCAACTTTGCAAGGAGTGATGACTAACTTTACCATCCGACTTCAGCTGTGCATCGAAAACGGATGTCGTCATTTGCCTGATGTTATTTTCGCTACTTGAGGTGTTTTTCTAAGTTTTTATATAAGTTATAAACTTACAATATTCCTATTTACAAAACATTTTTTTTTTAATAAAATATCTTGAAAATTGATTGAGTTGTGCTATTTTAAAAACCTTCAGGTAACGCTGTCAGACCCTGTATTACACACGTACTTTTTCTTTCAAATATTTATAATGTATATGCTGTACATTTTTGGGCATTCGTCGATTGTACCCTGTATAATAAGTCATTTATAGAAATCATAAAAATTACCGCGTAGCGCTACGCGACCAAACTAAATGATCAGGCTTATCTAAACTCGAAATTTTACTTCATGCTTAATCTGGAAGTGGAAACACTCGTTCGAATCTGGGAATTAAATACTGTCATTAAATCGACGAATGCCTAAAAATTTACAGTATATACATGAAAAAATGCCAGTGTGTAATACAGGGTACGGCAGCGTTGCCTGACGGTTTTTAAAATAGCACAACTCAATCAATTTTCAAGAGCTTTATTAAAATAAAAATGTTTTGTAAACAGGAAGTTTGAAAGTTTATAACGTAAACAAAAACTTAGAAAAAAACTTCAAGTAGCGAAAATAACATCAGGTAAATGACGACCTCCGTTCTCGATGCTCCGTCACCATGGGGCTTTTATTTGTGGGGTTATCTAAAGGGAGAAATGTACCTTGACAAGCCCCGAAATTTGGCTGCGTGATAATATTCAGCGAGAAATTCGTGCGATTTCTCAGGGCCTCTACAAAATCTCTAAACCAGCAAATTTTGAAGAGAGACACCCTCTACAAGCGCGGGAGTATAATGGAAGAAAAGAAACCACAATTTATGGGGTGTTGATGTTACAATTTATGACCTTATCTGTTAGAATAGCAGGTAGTTTCCCTTTTTTTCCCTTCTAAAGCGTTTTAAACGGTCGTTCATGTTTACTTGATAACTCAACAATTTACCACATTAATCAATATATTATACAATGGTATTATTTGGTTACGCTTTAATCAAATCGATTTAATAAAACACGCTAATCTAGCAATTAATAAAAAATGCTAAATAAGGTTATGATTGATCATCTAACGAGTCTTTCTGTATTACACACGTATTTTTTCTTTCAAATATTTATAATGTATATGCTGTACATTTTTAGGCATTCGTCGATTGTACCCTGTATAATAAGTCATTTATAGAAATCATAAAAATTAGTGCAAAATTTTACCTAAAGTTAACTTCTAGAATTAACTCAATAGTTACTCGGTCTTTAATAGGTGACCCTTATCATTTTTTATAAAATGTTGAAAAAATGCTTTGAATTCTAATTTCTCTTTATCGAATTTTATTTGACAAAATAATACATTTACAGGAAATGTGTGAGGTCACAAATTTTCGATGCAACATCTTCTGCGATAATGATGCGAATGACGGCCTCCATTGAACACGATTTTGAGACACTCCTGGCCAACGATAAAAAATTGATTTCTGAAAAGGATGCGCTTTCAGAAAAAATTGATGCTCTGAAAAATAATTTAAAGGAGATGAAACGATGTAATGGTATTGAAAAAGAAAAATGTAAGGATGTTTTAGTATTTCACTTGCCTTTCAAGCTCGATTGCACGTTACTTAAACATGGGTTAACGTGGCTGTGAGTGTGTTTGATTACTTAAAAGTTAGAATAATTTCTTTCCTGTTAGGCTGTGTATCATGAACCATCAAAAAAGATTTTAAAGTAAAAACATCGTTATTTCTTACACTAATCCGGTATTATAAACGATTCATAAATCATTAGATAACTATTTGTGGAGTAAATTTATTTACCTGGTAAACTAATGGGCAAATAAAATTGCGTATTATAAAGCAAACCTACCAAATAAATAGCAATTCTAGAACTAAATAATTTAACTAGTAGATTAGAGACCGAAATTATACATTTTCATTGTGGCCATAGCTGGAACCACCAATTTTTTAAATTGAATTGTCAATATTTCAAATTAAATTCTCAATCAAACTGGAAATTTAGTATAATTCCTTATAATTATGGAGAATAACCGTGGAATAGGACAGAATTACACAGAACAAGAAAAAGATAGCTTATTAGAAATTATAAAAGACTTAAACGAGTGTTTGTTCACTCCCAGGCTAAGCATGAAGTAAAATTTCGAGTTTAGAAAAGCCTGAAAATTTGGTTTGGTCGCGTAGCGCGAAGCGCGGAGCGGCCAAACCAAATTTTCAGGCTTTTCTAAACTCGAAATTTTACTTCATGCGCCACGCGTACAGGACACTGATTTCAAGTAAAGTTCACTTGTTCACAATGTTTCAGTGTTTTCAGTGTTTAATACGCGTGGCGCATGAAGTAAAATTTCGAGTTTAGAAAAGCCTGAAAATTTGGTTTGGTCGCTCCGCGCTTCGCGCTACGCGACCAAACCAAATTTTTAGGCTTTTCTAAACTCGAAATTTTACTTCATGCTTAGTCTGGGAGTGGAAAACACTCGTTTAAAACTTTAAATGGAGCTAATTTTAAAAAAGCGTATGCATAAGTATAAAAATCCCTGGTTATGTCTGACTTAAAAAAACTCTAGGTCTTCGACTCCTTAGAATGTCTTGTGGTTCGAATTAATCACTGTCAGGGAAGATACTATGAGCGAACTTAAATCTGACACGGATGATATGGTAGACATGATAACCGTAATGAAATTAATAAATACAAGTAGTAGAATCTAAAGTAATTATAATAATATAATACACTTTTGACTTTTACCTGTCAAATTATTTAGAGAATAAAATTTACTTCGTAGAAAAACAAACAAATAATTTACTGAGGAGATTTATTAGCCAAATAAAGTTATTTTGTGTTTATA
Source organism: Philonthus cognatus (assembly GCA_932526585.2). Taxonomy (NCBI): domain Eukaryota; kingdom Metazoa; phylum Arthropoda; class Insecta; order Coleoptera; family Staphylinidae; genus Philonthus; species Philonthus cognatus. The sequence goes on along the minus strand of OW052247.1, from coordinate 44,846,886 downwards.
TTACCGAAATCTTTGGAATAAATGAAATTATTCCTAAAGTAAATTTTATTTAGGGAATAAAACGTTTTATAATACCGGGCATTAAACGGTCAGATATCAATAAAAAAGACTTATTGTTAACCCAAAATTAAAACTATTTATGTAATACTAAAAATTAATTGTACCTGTAATGGATCTAATGTTTTTTTGACAAGACGCTCCGGTCATTTGTATTAATTTAAAAAAAATACTCACATAGTTATTGAGGTGAGAACAGGACGCCACAATTTCTGTGCAAAATTAAATTATTTATTTTATCGCAAAAATATGTTTATTGAATAATTAACAAAACTAATAAGTACAACGCCTAGTAAAACATAATATAATTAATCGTATGTCAACAGAAATAAGATAATTTAAATGGGTTTTCTTTAATTTGTTACTAGTTTATATCAATCTTATAATATGTGCATTATTTAATGTTGTGGGCAACATAAATGCAGTGAATTAACCACGGGCGTGTTTAATGTGGTTTTTAAACACGCCCGTGTTTAATATAGTGATTAATCACGCTAATTCGCATTTTAATACAAGCCCTATTACACATTCACATCATGATACCGCAATCTGTCAACATTTATCTGTTAAATTATCATAAAACAAAACATAAAATAAAAACAAATATAAAATAATACAGTGAATCAGTGACTCGGTGAATCAGTTAATCAGTGAATCAGGCAGGCTGGGAATTCAAAAATAGCGCCTACAGTGGCCAACACAGACAAGAACACAGAACTTCCTACAAATTTAAATAAAACAGAAACAAAATCATCGGTTTTGAAGTATTTATGTACTCTTAATATAATATATACAGTGTGGAAACTTTAACTGTTCCATAGCATCAAAACACATGTCAAAAACATACAACTTTACGCCGAAACATGTTCAATGTAAAAGTGGTTTTCTTTTTTTTATCACGTGGGCTTTGTAAATATTCAAGAAATAAATAGTGTGTTGTATTACTTGCGCAGAGACCTTTCAAACGAGGTGTCACTTGACATACCTTTCCATTTGAAAAAAAAAAGTCAGAGGTGGCTGCGCTCTTCCGGGAACAGATAAACAAGCAGCATATACATAGAAATGAGGGCAAGAAAAAACAATACTTAGCGTGTTTCGGGATTTTTTTGCAAAAATCGCCTATATCGAAGTTATGAATTTTATTCCAGTTAAAGTTTCCACCCTGTATAATAATATATATTGTTGTTGTCGTAAAAAAAGTTTAATGTATAACTTGCATATAATGTATATTACTCACTCGAACGACTTACTCCACTTGCCTTCGGCTCGTTCCGCAAACATCGTTCTCGTGGTTAATAGCACACAGTCCTCTTAACTAAAATGGCACTTCCTAGTAACATAAAAAAACATATTGGTGTAATTAGGATTTCATAAAGGTTTCTATAATTTGATTTTTTAAGGCAGTGTAATTAAGCATTCATAAAAATCTGCTGATATGGTTTTAAGTCTTGTCTATTTGGAGTTTACTTTTTTTTTAGATAATAAGTTGGAAGTTGAAATTATGAAGGAACGCAAAAAATATTGTTCTTTAGAAAAAGAATTTCTCATATTCAAAGACGACAATAAGAGGTTGAAAACAAATATGGCTGAATTGGTTCCAAAGTGTGAAGGAATTATAGTTACAGTCAAAGGGCTTGGAATTCGTATGGATGAAGTGCAAGAGATTTTGATGAAAAAAATGAATGGACAAAATGATTCTATTTCTAGAATATTGGTAAGGAAATAAAAAGTAATTAGCTTCACAGTTATCAAAATACTAAGGACACATAAATACCGTTGTTTTTTTTTTTTTTCTTTATCTTGCTCACTACGAGGGTTGCCTTTTATATTTCGGGATTAGAGAACAAAAATAAATATTAATAATTGAAAATCGCTTTATTGTTTTTCAAAATATTCCCCATTAAGATCTATACACTTTTGCATGCGTTTGAACCAATTGTCGAAGCACTTTTGCCACTCTGATTGAGGTATCTCCAAAACATGCATTCTGAACGCATCAACCGCTTCTTCAGGTGTCGAAAAACGTTGAACTCTCATTTAATTTTTTATGGATGGGAATAAAAAGAAGTCATTCGGTGCCAAGTCAGGACTATATGGCGGATGACTCATCAAATCGATGTTTTGCGTGCTCAAAAATGCAGTTGTTTGAGCCGATGTGTGAGAGCTCGCATTGTCGTGGTGAAGAGTGATCCGTTTTCGGCGGTTGGTTTTCCTGATTTCTTGGATGACAACTGGCAAACAAATGGTTGTGTACCACTCAGAATTGACTGTTCTGCGTTGTTCTAGTGGTACGGTTGCGACATGTCCAGTTTTTCCGAAAAAACAGGCGACCATTTGCTTGGAAGTGCTTCGTGCGCGAACAACTTTTGTTGGATTTGGCTCATCTTGAAACACCCATACGGTCGACTGCTGTTTACTTTCGGGCTCATACGCGTAAATCCATGATTCATCACCTGTCACGATGTCATAGACGTGTTTCGAAGCACCGCAATCGTATTTTTTGAGCATTTCTTTGCACCAATCGACACGAGCCTTTTTTTGAGCGATTGACAAATTGTGTGGGATCCAACGCGAACAAATTTTTTTTGACAGTCAAATGTTCATGCAATATTGAATGTATGCTGGTCCCACTAATGCCGAAGGTTATCTCAATCTCACGATAGGTCACATGACGATCTTGCAATATTTGTTTGCGCACAGCATCAATGGTTTCCGGAACAACAACTGATTTTGGACGACCTCCACGAAATTCGTCTTGGAGTGAACTACGACCTCGGTTGAATTCACCATACCATCGATAAACACTGATCCTTGATGGAGCTTCATCGCCAAAAATTGAATTAAGTTCATCCATGCACTGTTGTTGAGTTAATCCACGTCGAAAGTTGTAAAAAATAATCGCACGAAAATATTCACGATTTAATTCCATTCTTTGGCCGAGATAAATCTTTTAAGTTAGTGTAAACGACACAAATAACGCTCATATGTCAAAACGTTCTGAGTACGTATAACCTCAAAAATGTCAAACTTTACGATAGAGCTCTCAGTTGCCAGATTGCAACACTAGGGTTGCCCAATCCCGAAATATAAAAGGCAACCCTCGTATTAGAATCTCGTAAACCAATGATGATACGAAGTTGGTCAAATTAGACAAAAGTTTCAATATTTGATACTGAGTAAGAATATGTCCACGAGTTTCAGCTAACATCATTTGTTTAAAAAATATGGCCAAAAATGTGAAAATGGATGACATTTTATTTTTAGTATAACTTTGTTATTTAATGCGATATAAATCTGTAAATTTCTGTGTACCATGAAAGCCTTCTGAGAAATATATAGGAATTAACATATTTTATACAGGATGTCCCATTTTCTAGATACAACACCTATTTTTGGTTTTTCTTATGGCGGTCATATTGGATTTTTATCCCATTTTTGCAAACGTACTAAATAGACCGACCGGAGGACCGTTTGTTAGATACCAACATACATCACAAAAAAAATCGAAACATGTTGAATGTTGAACATTTTGATGAGAGGGCAAAATATTACCGAAACAGCTGGGTAATAATATATTGCAAAAATCAAGAAAAACCAGTCTAGTGTCTAGTGTAGTTATCTAGAAGTACATTTTTATTAACTAAGAACGGGCGTAATAATAAACAATATGGTCGACACGACGAAAAGAAATCTTAAAATTTATTCAATTGTTTCTACTAATTGACATGTAACACATGATTTCGTACAATTTTTTCTTGATCTTATCTAAAAATCTAAAATGACCGACTTGATAGAACAAAAATTTTCATATTTTATTCAATTGTTTTAACTAATAATTAATTAAAATTGCGGCGCATGATTTGACGCAATTTTTTCTTGTTCTTTTCAATGATACTAAAACTAAATACGGCCGCCATAAGAAAACTAAAAGTAGGTGTTGTATCTAGAAAATGGGACACCCTGTATAAAATCTATTAATTCCTGCGTGTTTCTCTGATGACGTTTATGGTACACGGCAAGTTTCAGATCTTTATTGCATTAAATAAGAAAATTATAATAAAAATAAATTATTATCCCTTTTACAATTTTCGCCACTGATTACGAATATGTCAACAAATGTCAGCTAACATCATTTGTTTTAAAAATAAAAATGATGTTAGCTGCAATTTGTTGACATATTCGTAATCAGTATAAAATATTAAAACTTTTGTCTAATTTGACCAACTTCGTATCATCATTGGTTTACAAGATCCCAGAGCATGATAAAAAAAAAGAACGGTGTAATAAGTCAAGAAATATTAATTGAAATAACTATTATTCTTCTAAGTATTAGAGGATTGTTACTGTAAATGTATTTCGTCAGATCAATTGTTTATTTAAAATGTGTTTCTACCACTCCTTGACTAAGCATGAAGTAAAATTTCGAGTTTAGAAAAGCCTGAAAATTTGGATTTGCCGGGGCGCGCGAGCGAAGCGAGTCGCGCCCCGGCAAATCCAAATTTTCAGGCTTTTCTAAACTCTAAATTTTACTTCATGCGCCACGCGTATAAACCTCTAACTTCCAGTGAAATCCTTAACTAATTGGTTAGAATGAAATAAATTCTGTATGTCAATTATCAATTGATATAAAGAAAATTTAACATAAAGAAAAATTGAGTTTGTCAATAGTTTGCAGAATATTTACAAAATATAAAAACGAATTAAAATCAATATCGACTTTCTGCAAAATTGTTGTCTGATTGAGACAAGTCTCCAAATATTTATTGATCAATGAATATTTGGAGACTTGTCTCAATGAGAAAACATTTTTGCAGAAAGCCTATATTAATTTTAATTCGTTTTTAATAATATTAAAGGATAAATTAAAAACACTTGGTTTGTTTCACTATTTATTTCTATTTACTCGACTAGTTTCGCTTTTTACGGCATTATCAAGAGTTTTCAATTATCAATTGTTCAAATAATTTGAAAAGTGCTATCCCACTGAGCAAATCCATTTAAGTAATGTTTCAACGACATTAAAACTTTAAATGTTGCTCCAATGTTGATATAACGATATTTGTTTGTTTTTTGCTTAGTGGGATGACATCACTATTTTTTTAAAGAATATTACCTGAAAAAGAACTTAATTCCTATTCATTTCAGAATCTAATCGATAGATATACCATCAAACAAAAAGTGATAATGAATCGTGCAAATACATTTGAGAAAAGTAACCAAATATTAAGACTACAAATGTCAGAACTTCAATCAAACTTAACACCGATTGTTAAAATATCCTCCTCTTTAGAAAATCACCTTTTGACCGTAGACAAATTCCAGCTGATGATAAATGAAAAACTAAAAAGTAAATGCGAAGCAATCGATAAAATTCAGGTAAGTAATACAAATTTTACAATAATCAAAAATTTCACTTAAATATCGTTACTTGAATGCAAAAACTGGATAACTCGAAAATATCATAATTTGAATTAACTAACTACTTTTAAAATATAAGATAAAACGGTAAAATAAAACACCTGAAGATTGTTTTTTTTTTTTAAATGTTGTGGAAAATAAAAAAACCTAACAGTACAAAGACTTGATAATAGTGAACAAAACAATTTCGTTATAAATGGAAATTAAAACATTTACGCCCGGTATTATCAACTTTTTTTAAATAGGCATTAACCCATTAACGGCCGAGCAATTATAGAGTTTACTCTAAAAGTTGATTTTAGGTAAAATTCTACACTTCTTTTAATGATTTTTACGAATGACTTATTGTATTACATTCTGTGAATTTACTTTTAAATATACATAATGTCTACGCTGTAAATGCAAGGCATTCGTCGATTTTGTATAAAAACGTACAATATAAAGTTTAGAACGAGTATTTCCACTCCCAGACTAAGCATGAAGTAAAATTTCGAGTTTAGAAAAGCCCCGCGTAGAAAATTTGTCGAGGGTCGCGCAGCGACCCGAGACAAATTTTCACGGGGCTTTTCTAAACTCGAAATTTTACTTCATGCGCCACGCGTATAAAACATTAAAATATTGTAAAGTTATAAATACACTGAAAACATTTTTTTTAATGAGTGATAATTGAGATATTTAAATAACAAAATATTTACGCTTTTCTTCATACATTTTCAAGTCAAATCAAATAATATAATATACCAAATTAATTCATTTAGTAATTTAATTAACATAAAATTACTAATGTTGCGTATATGCATCAATGGCGCTTAATGGGTTAAGGTTAAAGGTACATTTAAAATTGTCATGTGTATTATGAATTTGTCGCGCGAGGGTCGCGCATTTCTACGAAATTCAAAAACGTACGTTGACCCAATTCTTACGTACATTTGACGATATTGACTTTGTCTAAAGGTAAAATTCATTAAAATCACTTCGTTTTGTATCACTTTAAAGAAACATGATACAAAACTAATGCCGGGTTTGACCAACGTCAGTTGAAATATAGCCTATAGTTATCGATTATTTGATAATGTAACAGTTATATGTCAAAAATTTAAAAAAAATTCATTTGACATTAATGTACCGGGTGTTTAATTAACCCATTAAGCGCCATTGATGCATACACGCATGCAGTTTATAACTTCACAATATTTCATTGTTTTATACGCGTGGCGCATGAAGTAAAATTTCGAGTTTAGAAAAGCCTGAAAATTTGTTTTGGCCGCTCCGCTTCGCGCAGCGACCAAACCAAATTTGGTTTGGTCGCTCCGCGAAGCGGAGCGGCCAAAACAAATTTTCAGGCTTTTCTAAACTCGAAATTTTACTTCATGCTTAGTCTGGGAGTGGAAACACTCGTTCTAAACTTCATTTTGCACGTTTTCATATCCAATCGACTAATGCCTGAAAATTTACAGCCTATACATTATGTATATTTCAAAGAAAAATTCACAGAATGTAAAACGATAAGTCGTTCATAGAAATCATAAAAATAAGTGCAGAATTTTACCTAAAATTAACTTTTAGAGTTAACACTATAATTGCTTGGCCGTTAATGGGTTAAGTAAGTAAGTAAGTAATATATTTGTGCTATAACATAAAGGTTTTACACGAGTAAAAATACATAATATAATAAATAGCTTAAGCTATAAATTGACAAATACATGAAATATACATACATTAAATATAAAGTTCCAAGTAAAATTAAAGTTAACAAAATAAATTAAGTCATACATAAATATAATACAGGGTGGCCATCGGCTATATCACAAAAACTATCCATCGTAGCATCTTGTAGTAAAAAAATTCATAGTAAAAGTGGCCAAGGGAAATTGCTAGAAATTACTTGTAAGTTTCTAGCTTTGCCACTAGAGGGCGCAATCTCTATCATACAAGACAAAAACAAGTTTTTATCAAATAAATACCAAATTATGCTACGTCAAAAATATGAAATTCTTAATCCACGCAAAATGTTACCCAATTTTAACTATTTTCTCGTTTATTTAGCTTTTACATCAAACGCAGGGGAGAATGAAAATGTCTAGCCGTTTAAATGCCTGTAACTTTGGTTAGGTTTTAGCAAATTTAACAAACTTAGGCTCATTTAATAGATAATTGAATGCACTTTACACAGATTTATTTAAGTTTAGATATTGAGCGCCAGAAGGCGCTATTGAAATAATCAATATATTATCTCAATTTTCTTTAAATTATCTAATTAAAAGGTATATGTGAGTTACGTTAGTTAATTAAAATGAGGTATACTGTGAAAACTGTCGAAAACCACAACTCAATATCTTTATCCTAGCCAGAGGTATAGTGAACATTAGACAGAATGGCGTATTTTGCATTAATCGCGCCCTCTGGCCATTAATATAGGAACTTTTACTTCAGTTCCTATATCAAAGTACACAATAGTTTAAAGTGCTGTCAATTATATAAGAATCACTCTAAGTTTATTAAATTTGGATAAGATTATTTTAAGTTACAATTATTTTAATGATAATAAGTCTAACTATTTTCTATCTATTTTCCTCTGCATCTTATGTAAAACCTCAAAACACGCCAAGGTAGTTAAAATCGTGCAAAATTTAGCGTAAATAAGATTAATATATTTTTGACATAGCTTTTTATACAACGTTGTTTTTTTTTGCAAAGCTAGATAAAATTATTATTTTGCTATGTTTTGTTTGTTATTGTTTTAATAAAGTATTGTATGCATATATTTACTACAATTAAAAGCACTTATTAATTGTAGTAAATATATGCATTTTTAAATATTCTAGTGATCTCATAGCCTGCTAAAATTTGAGATTGTAAATAATCTTGGATTTACTTGCATACTCGCTTAACATAACATATAAATGGGAAAAAGAAATCTCCGTTATTCTTTTAATTGTCTTTGTTGACCTCTTAGACATAAAACAAAAGAGACTACAGACCTACTAGATTATAAAATATATTTTTATATGGTGCACGGTTGGAAATCGGCAAATCTACCAAACTTTTTGCTATATCTTCAGCAGAGCTGGGCTGGATTCGAATCATTCAGGATTCGAATCCTGGAATCGAATCTTTTTAGAGGATTCAAAAGAGGCATTCGAATACTTTAGTTAAACTGGATTAGTGATCCGGATTCGTAATTTTATTTTAAGGATATTCGTATTCGAATCCAAATGTGGGTGATTCGAATCCTTATAGAAGGATTCGAATATTTCTAAAAGGATTTGAATACTTACAAAAGGATTCGAATACTTACAAAAAGATTTGAATAGTCAAAAATAATTCAAATTCATTTTGAGGATTAACATGAAAAAATAGTTTTGTGCTTTTTTTTAATTTCTCGTTAAATCACTGTTTAATTCGCGTGGCGCATGAAGTTAAATTTCGAGTTTAGAAAAGCCCCGTGAGGCGGAGTTTTTCTAAATTCAAAATTTTACTTCATTCTTAGTCTGGGAGTGGACAACACTCATTCTTAGTAGTTTCAAATTGAAGGATCACTCTAGATTATTAAGTTTATTACCATTTTACAAAGGCTACAGCTCAAAGGACCAATCATGGTCTTCGGAGACCAAAGGACTACGGGGAATCGAAGTTCTTTTACAAGAAAACAACGAATATCTGAAGGTTTACAGAATAGATAGGAAAGAAAACATACAATTTTGAAAAAATATCGAAGTAGGGTTGGTTTTCAGTGCATTTTTAACTTAATTGTAAATCAGTGTTTTATACGCGTGGCGCATGAAGTAAAATTTCGAGTTTAGAAAAGCCCCGTGAAAATTTGTCTCGGGTCGCTGCGCGACCCTCGACAAATTTTCTACGCGGGGCTTTTCTAAACTCGAAATTTTACTTCATACTTAGTCTGGGAGTGGACAACACTCGTTCTTAGAAGTTTCAAATTGAAGGATCACTCTAGATTACTAAGTTTATTACCATTTTACAAAGGCTACAGCTCGAAGGAACAATCATGGTCTTCGGAGACCGAAGGACTACAGGGAATCGAAGTTTTTTTACAAGAAAACAACGAATATCTGAAGGTTTACAGCATGGATAGGAAAGAAAACATCAAATTTTTAAAAAACATGGAAGTTGGGTTGGTTTTCAGTGCATTTTTAACTTCATTTTAAATCAGTGTTTTATACGCGTGGCGCATGAAGTAAAATTTCGAGTTTAGAAAAGCCCCCTACGCGGGGCTTTTCTAAACTCGAAATTTTACTTCATGCTGAGTCTGGGAGTGGAAACGCTCGTTCGAAACTTCAAAGTGATTGCTTTGATAAAATGAAAATGTTTTTAAAAATAATAATTTAGTTTTCAAAATTTTGTTAAACATTATTTGAAGTAAAACTGACATGGCATCCACAATCTGAAATGTTAAAGTTTTCCGACATTTCCCTGATTCAAGATTTTTTTCCCTGACCTTCTAATATAACTTTCTTCTTTTGGAGACCCCCAGTTTGTTAAATTGTTTTCATTGTTTTTGTCAATATTTAAGTTGATTTTATAAATTTTTACGTGTTTTGTAATTTTTATAATGCTTGTTGATTTTGACTAATTTAATAAAATCATATGGCTTTTTTGTTAGTGTTTTGGTCAATTTGAATAAAATACCATGACTTTTCTGACTTTCCCGATTTTAGTAATAGTCAGTGAATTTTCTATTTACGTAATTTTCAGGTTTTGAACGAGTGTTTCCACTCCCAGACTAAGCATGACGTAAAATTTCGAGTTTAGAAAAGCCCCGCGTAGAAAATTTGTCGAGGGTCGCGAGACAGGACCCGAGACAAATTTTCTCGGGGCTTTTCTAAACTCGAAATTTTACTTCATGCGCCACGCGTATAAAACACTAATTTAAAATGAAGTTAAAAATGCACTGAAAATGTTTTCTTTCCTATCTATGCTGTAAACTTTCAGATATTCGTTGTTTTCTTGTAAAAAGACTTCGATTCCCTGTAGTCCTTCGGTCTCCAAAGACCATAATTGGTCCTTCGGTCTCCAAAGACCATGATTGGTCCTTCGAGCTGTAGCCTTTGTAAAATAGTAATAAACTTAGCAATCTAGAGTGATCCTTCAATTTGAAACTTCTAAGAACGAGTGTTATCCACTCCCAGACTAAGCATGAAGTAAAATTTCGAGTTTAGAAAAGCCCCGTGAAAATTTGTCGAGGGTCGCGCAGCGACCCGAGACAAATTTTCGGGCTTTTCTAAACTCGAAATTTTACTTCATGCGCCACGCGTACAAGACACTGATTTGAAGTGAAGTTCAAAAACACACAAATACATCTTTAATCAGAGTAACACAGATATTTAGTCTGTTATCAACGATGTTCAGTGTTAATAATAAATAATTAGGTTTTGAATATTTTTGTTAGAACAACTGATAACAATAATTATATATATATATATGTTAATGGTTGTAAAAAAATAATCAAATCAAATTTATTCTTAAAGGATTTGTGTTCGTGATTCGAAAAAACAGGATTCGAATCTTTGATTCGAATCATATTTATCTCTTACGAATCCTTTATTCGAGTATTCGTGATTTGAATCATATAAGGTGATTCGGATTCTTGATTGTAATCCTTTTTACGAGGATTCGTCCCAGCTCTGATATTCAGTTAGGATAAAGATATTAGGATGAGGTTTTTACAATTTTTCTCAGTATTTCACCCTGCAATAAACTAGTGTAAGGGAACTATACTTTACAATTTCAAATTTTTAATAAAATCTAGAAAATATGGTTATTGTTCCAAAAAGGAACTCTGGCGGTTACTATAAGAATTAAATTAAGGAGAGTAAAATGTCTTTTGAAAGTGCTCTCTATTACCTATCAATTTACCTATTAATTTTGGTTTATCGTAACTAAAGTTACATACAGTTCAATGATCACACTTTCCACCTCTCCTCTACTTCATATATGTGAGATAAAGAAACAAGTGAGTAGTTAAAATTAAGTAAAAGTCAGCGTAGGTTACGATTTGTATATTTTCAATCTAGCTTCATTTAGCAGTTTTATGATAAAAACCTGTTTTTCTGTTTGGCGATAAATGTTACGCCCTCTAGCGACGAAGTTAAGAACTTAAAAATAATTTCTTGGCCACTTTTACTGTTAATTTTTTTACCCCAACATACTACGCTGCATAGTTTCTGAGATACAGCCGGTGGCCATGCTTAATCAAACACCCGGTATATGACATAAAAAATGTCTATTATATTCAACAAATAAATTTAATCTACGAATAAGATTTAATTAAAGTTGGTAAAACCGGACATCCGTTTTTTTTTTAGAAGTAATTTCAAATTCATTTTTTTTTTTAATCAACTTAAAGACTTTTACTTACCTTATAATCGATGATTTGTAAGCAATATTATTTCTTTTATATGCATATCTTCTTTAAATATTGATTTTAATCTGTTTAGGAAATGGCGAATAAATGCGGACCGAACGAACTGAAATCAAAATGTGTGAAAACGAATTTTGCTGGTTGATCGAAACAATAGTGATAAGGTTCGGAGTTTCAGGTGAGAAGTTGCATTCGTGCTATAACAAAGAAAGGGAGAGAAGGTGTAAATTGGAGATGAAGTATTGTAAACTTGTCGAAGAAAATAAAAGGTTGGCGAGTATCAAAGTGAGGGAATTGGATTCTGTAAAAGTGAAGCATTTGGTGGGTCATATGCTGATGAAGATGCATGAGAAGGAGGAGAATATTTTGAGGAATTTGGATTTTAAACTAGAAACGATTAAACGATTAGAAGTAAGAAGATTAACATATCATATAATAAAGCAGAGCTGGGCACGATTCGAATCATTCAGGATTCGAAACCTTTTAGAGGATTCAAAGGAGGCATTCAAATATTTTAGTTAAACTGGATTCGTGATCCGGATTCGTAAATTTTTTTAAGAGGATTCGTATTCGAATCCAAATGTGGGTGATTCGAATCCTCATAAAAGGATTCGAATATTTATAAAGAAATTCGAATACTTACAAAAGGATTCGAATATTTATAAAAGGATTCGAATACTTACAAAAGGATTCGAATATTTATAAAAGGATTCGAATTCTTACAATAGGATTCGAATACTTACAAAAGGATTCGAATACGTACAAAAGGATTCGAATACTTACAAAATAATTCGAAAACTTACAAATAGATTCGAATACTTACAAAAGGATTCGAATACTTACAAAAGGATTCGAATACTTACAAATGGATTCGAATACTTAGAAAAGAATTCGAAAACTTACAAAAGGATTCGTATACTTACAAAAGGATTCGAATACTTACAAAAGGATTCGAATCGTCAAACATAATTCGAATTAATTGTGAGGATTAACATGAAAAATTCGTGTTGTGTATTTTTAAATGTCTCCTTAAATCACTGTTTTATACGCGTGGCGCATGAAGTAAAATGTCGAGTTTAGAAAAGCCCCGTGAAAATTTGTCTCGGGTCGCTGCGCGACCCTCGACAAATTTTCTACGCGGGGCTTTTCTAAACTCGACATTTTACTTCATGCTTAGTCTGGGAGTGGAAACGCTCATTTGAAACTTCAAACTGAATGCCAAGAACATTAATTGACTAAATATGTTTTTAAAGATAATAATCTCGTTTTCAAAATTTTGTTTAATATTATTTGAAATAAAACTGACATGGTAACCACAATCTGAAATGTTAAATTTTTCCGACATTTCCCTGATTCAAGATTTATTTTCCTGACCTTTTTATATACTTTTTTCTGTGGGAAACCCCCATTTTGTTAAATTGTTTTCATTGTTTTTGTCAACATTTAAGTTGGTTTTGTACATTTTTACGTGTTTTGTAATTTTTATGCCTGTTGATTTTGAGAAATTTAATAATATCATATGGCTTTTTTGTTAGTGTTTTGGTCCCCGGATGCAGTTAGCCAAGCGAGGCTCTGCGCTGCCGGACCTTTTTAGTTCCCTAGCTTTTCGTGGGAACCAAAATGAAACACACACATCCCAAACAAATAAATAAAAACAATAGGGTTGCTGGTGAGGACGCCCCTCCCAAAGAGCAGCAAAAGAAGATGGAACCGGAGAAGGGTGGGTCCCCGGACCCCCCACTCCCCAGTACATCCGAAAGAAAGGAACACAACAACACAAACCCAGAAGGGTTGGTGTCCGCACCCCCCACTAGAACACAAACCTCCGCTCTTGAGGGGGGAGAACACCAGCAAGCCTGTTACCCGCCGGATAACTGGTAAAGTAAGCGGCTCTGAAGCCAGACGCCGCCAAATAAGAGGATTCGTGAAAACGAATCCCAGTCCCCCAAGGTCCCTAAAAGACCCCGGGAAGGGCACTCTTCCAAAACCAACAGACCTCCTAGTGGCTTAACACCTATGAGCTACAAGAAGGCCGCTGAACAAAGCCTGAGGGTTGTTATCATTAATGAGGACAACTTATACGGCAAGGTCAACGAGGAAGAGGCAAAATCCATCCAGATAAGCCTCAGATCCGCACACCTCAACGTGGTAAAAACCACGACAGTAGGCGACTGGGCACCCCGATTCACGGGACTCTCACACCTGGGAGAAATCCTGAGGGTAAACTGCGCCGACCAAGAGACGTTGAAGTAGCTCTTAAAAACAGTACTCTCCCTAAAACCTAAATTCAGCACTATGGGTGCCAGTAATGCCATACATAGAGTACGAAAATAAGGACGCTATAATACAGGAACTAGCGGTCCTAAACGCTAACCTTAACATTGGCAAATGGCCAACCTTCCACCACTAGAAGAAGGCCATCTACTAGCCCTCGGCATACCTGACGAGGACACCAAAAAACTAAGAGAATCCGAGCGAGAAAGCAAAAACCGCCTATTCCTCGGATTCTCCACAGTCACCCTTAGACTGAACAAGGAGGGACGAGAGGAGGAGGCAGAGGTCAAAGAGGCCACCATCACTCCCCCAATTGCTCAGTCCACACCAACAGGGTCCAGCCAGGAGGATGACCTCACAGAATCCTTAACCGAGGACATAAAAGAGGAGACGGTGATCCTCCACCCTCAAATCAAAGTGGCAGATGTAGAGATGAAAGGGTCGGCTACACCGCCCTCCTCACCAAAAATGTAATCGCCACAGCCAAGTGTTCCCCCAACAAACAACCAACCAAGGTAACACAAAATCAGGTAAGAAAAGCTCCAATAATGCTTACTAACCCTAACGCATCGTCTTGTACCAACAACTAATAAGATGTACCCTCAACCTATCACAATAATTCAGGCAAACTTGCAATACTGCAGATTGGCGGTAACCACAATCTGCAGCCACCTACTTAAAACAAAGAACCCGATTGCACTAATTCAGAGCCCTTGATAGTCAATAAGAAAATAACAGGTTTTGGAAACTTACCTGGGAAAATACTATATGGAAACACTTCGGACAGACCCCGAACCTGTATATACCTTCCTCTAAATGTCACAGGTTATCTCGTCTCAAGCATGACAACTCTAGATCTAACAGTAATCAGGCTAGAGGGAAACGATGTCTATCTGGCTTCTGCTTATCAGCCCTATGACTCACAACACCATCCCCCAACACCGGAACTGGAGAGGATGGTAAACCACCGTGGGGCAGAAGGCAAACATATGATCATTGGCTGCGACGCCAATGCACACCACACTGTATGGGGAAGCACCAACATAAATCAAAGAGGTGAAGCACTGTCAGAATATCTGATAGGCATACTAAACAAAGGCAACGAATCAACGTTCATAAACGCAGTGAGACAAGAAGTGATCGATATCACACTTTCATCACAAAACATAACACACACTATAATGGACTGGAGGGTGCACAATGAGGCAACCATGTGGATAACATTCAATATACAAATCAAAGAATGTGAAAGAACGTTTGCATATAGGAACCTTCGCAGAACGGATAAGCTAAAGTATAGAAACCTCCTCGAGGAATCATGCAACCTTCTACACACCAACAATACATACAAAAACACAAAAGAAATCGAAGAAGCAACAAACAAACTAACTGTTGCTCTCATCGAAGCCTACAACAAATCATGTCCGGTAAGTACCCCCAAAGAAGGGAGGAAAACACCATGGTGGAACACCCGCCTCAAAGACATGAGAAAAAAAGCCCGCAAGCTTTACAACAGGGCCAAGAACAACAAGAGAAAAATAGACTGGGATGTTTACAACTATCACCTTCACATCTACAAAAGAGAAGTCCGTGCAGGACAAAGACAAGCCTGGAGGAAGTACTGTGAGGACATAGAGTCTACCAGCACTGCCGCCAGACTCAAAAAAGTACTCCCCAAGGACCCCCACTACCTTGGGAGCATAAGAAAAGAAGATGGAGAACTAACATCAAACGAAAAGGAGACCGTCCAACAAATGCTACAAACGCACATTCCCGGGTGCGAAACACTAGACGTCGATACACACGATGTCAAGCAAAACTCAACCGAGCCGAATGACGAGGATAAGAAATTAGCTATGAATATAGTCACAAACCAAACCACAACATGGGCAATTAAATCATTCAAACCATACAAGTCCCTAGGACCGGAAGGGATATATCCGGCCCTGCTCCAATGGGAACCGCCTGGACTCACAACACTGCTCGGGGCTATCTACCGTGGCTGCCTAGAGCTCCGTTACGTACCCAGGTCCTAGTTAAAGTAGTGTTCATTCCCAAACCGTGCAGGAATGACTACACGAACGCAAAATCATTTAGACCGATCAGCTTATCCTCGTTTATGATAAAAACGCTAGAGAAGCTATGTGATCGCCACATTAGGGATAACATTCTCAAGACCAAACCTACACACCAGGCAAAAGCACTGAATCTGCCTTACACCTGGCGGTCTCAAGGATTAAACAGGCACTGGCAAACAATGACCACACTCGGCACTTTTATTGATATCGAAGGAGCCTTTGACAAAGCATCCTTCCAAAACATACACAAGGCACTCAATAAATCAGGTGTCGACAAAATGCTCTGCAGTTGGATAGGAAGTATGCTACACAGCAGACAAGTCATAGCATCTCTTGCAGACGTCACGTTAAAGGCAACAGTCACCAGAGGCTGTCCGCAGGGCGGAGTCCTATCACCACTTCTGTGGACACTACTGGTAAATGAACTGATAACGAAACTAAACATCCAGGGATTCTATACGGTGGGATACGCGGATGACATAGCAATATTCTTGAACGGCAAATACGAAAACATCCTATGCAACAGAATGCAGGATGCACTCACAACTGTGGAAAACTGGTGCAACTCCAACTCACTAGCAGTGAACCCCACAAAAACAGAAGTAGCGATGTTCACCAACAAACACAAGATAGGCTCATACACTCTACCTACCTTGTTTAGCAAACAACTAACGCTATCGATAGAAGTCAAATACCTAGGAGTATACCTTGACTCCAAATTAAATTGGTCCAAACACCTTGAATATAAAACTGATAAAGCAAGCAAAGCCTTCTGGCAATGTAGGAGAGCTATCGGCAATACCTGGGAACTATCACCGAAGATAGCACTCTGGATATACACAGGTATTATTAGACCGGCACTCGAGTATGGAACCCTAGTTTAGTGGCCTAAGACGAACCAAACAGGAGCAAAAGCAAAACTAAACCACATCCAAAGGCTAGCGTGTACGTGAACAACTAGTGCATTTAGAACAACACCCACCGCAGCATTGAAAACGATACTCTGCCTCCCACCGCTTGATATACATATCAAAGAAGTGGCAAGAAACGGTGCAGAAAGACTGAAAGCCATGGACATTTGGTCATACCAAACCCCATCTGAGCGACAAACTAGACCAGAAGATCCCCCAATACATCTTCAACAAGAAATACACTGTAAACCCAAATGAGCAAACACAAACGAAAGACCACTTGATGTTCACAGATGGAAGCAAAACAAAAACAGGCTGTGGAGCGGGCGTATACTCGGAAGCTCTAAACATCCGCAAATGTCTTCCCATAGAGAACCATGCCACCGCAACACAGACCGAAATCTACGCAATCATGGAGAGCGCCAAACTAATCTTAGAAAAGCAACCGAGAAAAGAAAACATAACTATCGTCAACGATAGCAAAGCTGCATTAGCAGCACTAGATAAGTTCAAAATAACATCAGAACTAATATATGAATGCGTAGAGACACTGAACATAGCAGCGACACTCAACCGCATAACATTAACATGGACGAAAGGCCATAACAATAACGAGGGGAACAACAACGTGGACGAACTTGCGCGTGAAGCAGCATCATCAACAGCAACAAACTATGCATAAGTAGGACTATCCCCGCGGTCCTTGAGTAGACACATGCGCGAGTTCACCGCTAAAAAACACAAATCCAGATGGAAAAACTTAACAACGTGCGGCCAAACCAAGGCATACTTACCAACACCTGACCGCAAAAAACAAAGAAGTTCTTAGAACTCTCCAAGCAAAACTTACGTACACTAACCGGCTACATCACCGGACACTACAGCTTCCAAAAGCACCTCGCAAAAATGGGGATCACCAACGATACCATATGCCGAGGATGCAACGAAGAGGATGAGACAGCAAAGCAAATACTTCAAGAGTGTCCGGCCCTGTCAAAACTACGGGATAATATGTCAAGGGAAACGCAGTCCAAACGTGAAGGGCCCGGATGGAACTGGTCCGTCGCACAAATATTGGCAATAGCCAGTAGTGCGGAGTTGGTCTGACCATCAGGAGGGAGGCACTACAATGGGCCCAAAACTTGGCTGCGGCTGCCCTCCCGAAAATCAATCCTTAATCATTAGTGTTTTGGTCAATTTGAATGCAATTCCATCACTTTTCTCTGACTTTCCCGGTTTTAATGATATTCAGTGAATTTTTTATTTACGTAATTTTCAGGCATTCGTCAATTTTACAATAGAGTTCAATTTAAAGTTTTGAACTAGTGATTCCACTCCCAGGTAAGCATGAAGTAACATTTTGAGTTTAGAAAGGCCTGAAAATTTTGTTTGGTCGCGTAGCGTTATGCGACCAAAACAAATTTGCAGGCTTTTCTAAACTCGAAATTTTACTTCATGCGCCACGCGTACAAAACATTGATTTGAAGTGAAGTTCAAAAACACACAAATACATCTTTAATCAGAGTAACACGGAATCAGTTATTTAGTCTGCTATCAACGATGTTCAGTGTTACTAATAATTAGATTTTGAATATTTTTGGTAAAACAACTGGTAACGATATTTATATGTTAATGGTTGCAAAAAAATAATAAAATCAAATGTATTCGAGATTCTAAAAAACATGTCTCGAATCTTTGATTCGAATCTTATTTATCTCATGCGAATTCTTTATTTGAGTATTCGTGATTCGAATCATTTTAGATGATTCGGATTCGTAATTCGAATCCTTTTTTACGAGGATTCGTCCCAGCTCTTTTATAAAGTATATAAATTTAGACAATCTTCACGGTTTTCTTCAGCTGTGGCATTTTCAATAATTTAACCATATCCATATTTTTAGTCTGTGGGAATTTAAAATTATTTAATAAAAACAAAACGCATTTTCTGAAGTTTCTCTTTATTCAAGAACTTAGTGAACAGCTACATGAAAGTGACGACAAAAGTGGTGATGATGGGTGACCCAATCGAGGACATGACGCACCAAATGGAAGCCAACGAGACCAAGGTGTCGATACTCCAGCGTGAAAACCAGAACCTCCTCAAGACCATCAAAAAGTTGAAGCTGATGAGCCTCCCAATGACAAAAGTAACTCCTTGAGTTGCTATCGGGGGATTGTAAAGTAAACGGTTTGAAAGTTTTATGGTGACCGATTTTTATTTAATAACACAAATATGTCTTGTCTCAACGCATTTCCTATATAACCTTTTTTTACAAAAAAAAGAAAGAAAAAATCGTTCTTTGGATATGGACACATATAACATAAATTAATAAATATTTATATATTAAACCTTACAATTATACAATAATATTTACAATGGGTGAGAGTTTTTTGTTTTGTTAATCCATCACAGGATCACAGGTTTGTATGAGAATTAAATTAATCGATGGGATTTAAATAAAGAATTTTCTGCGTGAATTTTTCAAGGGAGGGGGTTTCAGGGTTCACAACCGCACACACTTTAGCCTAAAAAAACGCGATGGCACACGTCGAATGAAGAAAGCTAACTAATCCATTCTGCAGTTTATTTTATACTCAAAACATAACAAATTATTGTAGGTTCTTGTACAAATGGAATCCTTGTTAGATAGAAGTTGTTAAGTTGGGTGTGAGATATAGAAAGAACAATCATTTAAAATTTAATCCTAGTGATTTTTATTTTTAGGGAATAGAAGCGTCGCGCGCTGTTGGATGTTTACTTAATTTGACTTGTTTGTCAACGACAACTTCACCAACTGAAACATATTTAATTATAGATGTAGAGTGGAGGAGAAAGGGGGATTAATTTGGGCGGAGGAGGTGAATTTTTGAGTTATTTGTTTTGATTTGTTTTCGAAGCACGTCCTGTTCGGGCTTCCATGATGTTGGGTTGAGTTTTTTTTGTATGTGATTTTTTTGGACAATAATTAACTTCACACGCACACACACGTCTCATCAGTGCACTCAAGTTGACTCGAGCCACACTTTATCCTCTGATTTCAACTGTTGGGGACACTGTGAAAGAATATAACAAGAAGATTAAATCATTGACTGGCGCTTTTAAGAAATAAAATAAGCGTTTTATTTTGAAGCCAAAACGCACTGTTTTTTACTTACCTGGAATTGTTGAAGTTCTTTGGACGACTTTCTGGTTGCTGATTCAAGTGGCTGGTTAATTAAGTCATGTCAATTTTTTTTAATATATATAAAACAGGTTTTACCAGTTCTTCATCAAAGTGTAAGAAAAGAAAATTGAAAATGGTGGCGACAAATTTGAAATGTTAAATATCCCTGACTTTTTTCTGATTCAAGATTGTTTCCCTGACCTTTAGAGTAAACTGTGGGTATGACTTTTCTTTCGAATAAAAACGAAACACGCAAACTGTGCCTGTAACTTTTCTTTCAAATAAATTTTAAAAAAAACAGGGTTACTTCCAAAGAAATAGACATTAAATTTCCCTGACTTTTTTCTGATTCAAGATTGTTTTTCTGACTGTGAGTATGACTTTTCTTTTGAATAAAAACGAAACAAGCAAAGTGTGCCTATAATTTTTTTTTCAAATGAATTAAAAAGCAGGGTTACTACCAAAGAAATAGACATTAAATTTCTCTGACTTTTTTCTGATTCAAGATTGTTTTTCTGACTGAGGGCATGACTTTTCTTTTGAATAAAAACGAAACAAGCAAACTATGCCTATAACTTTTCTTTCAAATAAATTAAAAAAACAGGATTACTACCAAAGAAATAGACAATAAATTTCCCTGACTTTTTTCTGATTCAAGATTGTTTTTCTGACTGTGGGTATGACTTTTCTTTTGAATAAAAACGAAACAAGCAAACTGTGCCTATATTTTTTTTTCAAATGAATTAAAAAGTAGGGTTACTACCAAAGAAATAGACATTAAATTTCCCTGACTTTTTTCCTGATTCAAAATTGTTTCTCTGACCTTTAGAGTAAACTGTGGGTATGGCTTATCTTTCGAATAAAAACGAAACAAGCAAACTGTGCCTATAACTTTTCTTTCAAATAAATTCAAAAAACAGGGTTACTACCAAAGAAATAGACATTACATTTCCCTGACTTTTTTTCTGATTCAAGATTGTTTCTCTGACCTTTAGAGTAAACTGTGGGTGTGACTTTTCTTTCGAATAAAAACGAAACAGGCAAACTGTGCCTATAGCTTTTCTTTCAAATAAATTTAAAAAAACCGGGTTACTACCAAAGAAATAGACATTAACCCATTAACGGCCGAGCAATTATAGAGTTAACTCTAATAGTTGGTTTTAGGTACAAATTTTGCAATTATTTTTATGATTTCTATTGTATGATATACTGTAAATTTATCTTATAAATATACATAATATATAGGATGTAAATGTTTGGGCATTCGTCGATTTTATATAAAAACGTGCAATATGAAGTTTATAATGAGTGTTTCCACTCCCAGGCTAAGCATGAAGTAAAATTTCGAGTTTAGAAAAGCCCCGCGTAGAAAATTTGTCGAGGGTCGCGCCAGCGACCCGAGACAAATTTTTACGGGGCTTTTCTAAACTCGAAATTTTACTTCATGCGCCACGCGTATAAAACGCTGAAATATTGTAAAGTTTGAAATACACTGCCATTTTTTTATGAGGAATAGTCTAAATATTTAAATAACAAAATATTCACAGTTTTTCTTATACACTTTTAAATCAGGTCAAATATTATAGTATATCAAATTAACTTAAATAGCAATTTAATTAACAAAAAAATTATAATGTTGAGTGTATGCATCAATGGCACTTAATGGGTAAAATTTCCCTGACTTTTTTCTGATTCAAGATTGTTTCTCTGACCTTTAGTTTTTTTTTTTAAATTAAGACGGCTTTTGCCTGGCCCTGGAATTAACATCCATTAGCCAGCATTACTATTATATTTAATTTTGTTTATTTTTACTCCATACCACTCATTTACTCATTCATTTTTTCCTTTTTTTTTCTTTCTTTCTTTTTTTTTGTTTTCCTTTTATTATTTTCTGTTTTCCCTTTCTTTCTTCTTCCTTTTCTTTAATCTTTAATTTATTCCCATTTGTTTCTAAATTTTTCACTTTCAATTATTTTTCCTTTCCTTCTTCCTTCCCATTTTCTCTTTAGAACTCTAATCTTATCATCTAATTTCTTAACTGGGATAATACAGTAAACTGTGAGTATGACTTTTCTTTCGAATAAAAACGAAACAAAAAACTGACCTGTGGAACAAACTGTGCGTATAACTTTGCTTTCAAATAAATAAAAGAAAAACAGGGTTACTACCAAAGAAATAGACATTGAAAATGTTTTATTAATCCAAAACTAATATTATTATGAATTCCCTTACACTGTTTAAAATGGGATTTTTAAAGTTTACCTTAGAACTCACAAGTCCTCAATACAGGGAATTTTTTAAAGTATACATAATGCATAGTAAATTTTTCGACATTCGTTGTTTTTTAAAAGAGGTTAATTTGAATCTTTAAACGAGTGTTTTCCACTCCCAGATTAAGCATGAAGTAAAATTTAGAGTTTAGAAAAGCCGTAAAATTTGGTTTGGTCGCCTCGCTTCGCGAGGCGACCAAACCAAATTTTACGGCTTTTCTAAACTCGAAATTTTACTTCATGCGCCACGCGTATAAAACACTGATTAAAGTGAAGTTCAATGTGTTCAACTCAAATGTTTGATCCCACGTAAATAAATGTTACAAATATTGTTTTGGGTAAACTTTGCTTTGCAAGATTACTTAAAAAAAAAACTTTGCAACACACAGTTTTTTTTTAAGTAATCTTGCAAAGCAAAGTTTTGCCAAAACAATATTTGCATATTCAATAAAGAACTAACCGTGTATATCATTATTAAAACCACATTTAGTATGCATTCTTTGCTCTCTCAAAACTTATCACATTACATAAATATAGCCATTAGCATCCCATTACAAAAATATCGTATGTTCAATAAAAAAAACTCTAGTGTCATTTTTTTTAAATGTATGTTGGCTACACGCTTTAGGAATTAACTTTTAAAATGTCAGACACAATAATTATTATATATAATTTCAGAGTTGCCAACCTAAAATATTTTCTATGGCACTCTAGAGGTTTTCTTTTTTATATAATCCCTATGCACTTGTTGACTTTCAACTTTAAACCAACAAAATCCACACCACCCTGAATCTTTTTTTCGCTATGCACTTAACCCATTAACGGCCGAGCAACTATAGAGATAACTCTAAAAGTTGGTTTTAGGTAAAATTCTGCACTTCTTTTTATGATATCTATGAATGACTTATTGTACTAAATACTGTGAATTTTTCTTTTAAATACACATAGTGTATATGCTGTAAAATTTCAGGCATTCGTCGATTTCATATAAAAACGTGCAGTATGAAGTTTAGAACGAGTGATTCCACTCCCAGACTAAGCATGAAGTAAAATTTCGAGTTTAGAAAAGCCTGAAAATTTGGTTTGGTCGCTCCGCGGAGCGGAGCGGCTAAACCAAATTTTCAGGCTTTTCTAAACTCGAAATTTTACTTCATGCGCCACGCGCATAAAACGCTAAAATATTGTGAAGTTAGAAATGCATTCACATTATTTTTTTTAAAATTAGTAACAATCGAAATATTTAAATAGCAAAATATTTACATTTGTCTTCATACATTTTCAAGACAGGTCAAATAATATAATATATCAAATTAATTTATGTAGTAATTTAATATCCAAAAATTAATAATGTTGCGTCTATGCATCAATGGCGCTAAATGGGTTAATGACTTTCAATTTTGAACTAACAAAATCCACACCACCCTGAATCTCTTTTTCCCTCTACACTTAATGACTTTCAACTTTGAACCAACAAAATCCACACCACCCTGAATCTCTTTTTCCCTCTACACTTAATGACTTCCAACTTTGAACCAACAAAATCCACATTACCCCGAATCTTTTCCCTATGCACTAATTGACTTTCAACTTTGAACCAACAAAATCCACACCACCCTGAATCTCTTTTTCCCTCTACACTTAATGACTTCCAACTTTGAACCAACAAAATCCACACTACCCCGAATCTTTTCCCTATGCACTAATTGACTTTCAACTTTGATCCAACAAAATCCACACCACCCTGAATCTTTTCCCCTATGCACTAATTGACTTTCAACTTTGAACCAACAAAATCCACACCACCCTGAATCTTTTCCCCTATGCACTTAATGACTTTCAACTTTGATCCAACAAAATCCACATCACCCTGAATCTCTTTTTCCCTATGCACTTAATGACTTTTAACTTTAAGCCAACAAAATCCATACCACCCTGAATATTTTTTTTATTTACACGAAAAAAAAAACCGACATCACCCAATCAACCAGCATTTTCCTCAAAATGTTCACTCAATTTAAAAAAATCTGTATGTAAAAAAATGTTAATATCTACACACACAAAAATCCATGGAGTTAATGGGGGTGGGAAAATAAGCATAAAAATACAGTGCG
This sequence comes from Philonthus cognatus, assembly GCA_932526585.2. Classification (NCBI taxonomy): domain Eukaryota; kingdom Metazoa; phylum Arthropoda; class Insecta; order Coleoptera; family Staphylinidae; genus Philonthus; species Philonthus cognatus. The sequence goes on along the minus strand of OW052247.1, from coordinate 44,822,224 downwards.
CAACCATTTTTTTTTTTAAACTCAGAAATATTTATTAATTCACTCAACATCATCTTCCTCATGTTTACAACAAACTATTCAAAATATTTACATTTTGCCTCCGGGGAAAACGGTAAAGTAAACGGAAAATCAAAACGATAAAAAAAAGGACTTTCGAAAAATCTATCTACATTTCCTTCTGGCATTTAAACACCTACATTTTTTTTAAATATATTTATATAAAAAAAACTGACATATCATTATAAATAACTAACATTTAAAGAAACCGTTTTTTTTTTTTGTCGAGGTAATAATATTATTATTAAAAGTAAAAAGTTAAACAAACAAAAACAACTTTTGGTGTTTGGAGATTTTTTTTTGTAATGTAAGTACACTGTGTTCTCCATTATTTTTTGTTTTGTTTATTATAAATTAATCTAAATCAAGTCGTCCCAACTTTTCACCGAGGATTAAATATTTATTTACAAGTGGATTTATTCATTTGAAACTGTTTATTATTTATTTACTTATTTTTAACTGATATAATTCTGGAATTTATTTTTTACACCAATAGCCTATAGTTGTTCAATAACGCCTTAACTTAAGTTTGGTTTAATATCATTAGCCTGAATGTAATTTAAACCGATTTTACACTAAACTAGGTTTAAGCAACTATTCAACAACTGGCCCATAGTGTTAAAGGTTAAGTGAGAATTTAATTGAAGATATAGCCCATAATGTTTGAGATTTATTGAAACAAACAAAAATACCCACAGAACAAACACATTTAAGTGATGTTTCATCAACATTAAAATAACGTTTAATGTTGCTACAATGTTGATATAACGTCATTTGTTTGTTTTTTGCTCAGTGGGTAAATTACTAATTAATCTCCTTTCTTCACAAAATTATTTTTCACTGTTAGATGTACATTTCGAGTGCCATGTACTCTTTTATAAAAACTGAATTTAAGATACAGTTATTGAAAAAGACTACAAGGTACTTGAAATGTACACGTCTGTACAATAAAATTATGCACACAAAATATGTAATAGTTTAAAACGGACATGATGAGTTTCCTAGTTACGAAAATATGTAAATATGTCAATTTCCTTAGGGTCAAAATGCTGCGTCATTTAGACAACAATTCAAAAATTCGAATTCTAACTAAAATAGAAGATGGTTTTTCTATTTCGGCCTAGTTGTATTTATTACGAGCGCTTTTTTAAAAAGTCGTAGTTTAGATTTTTTAATAAAGGTGTTATTTTCAAGTTACGGTGTTTTGTTATTTATTGAAACTGCTGCTAGGCAATTAACAGAGACCCGAATTATACAACTAGAATATTGTGGAAAATTGTTATGAGACTAGTGCTTAATTTTATTGCACAGAAGTGTACATCGAAGAGTGAAAAATGACAATAAAAAACTTCTTATTCCTTACTTTACGTTTATTTATTATTCGTTCAATATACATTTCGAGTGTTAAGCACTCATTATCATATTAGTTATTGATAATGAGTGCTTAGCACTCAAAACGTACATCTAACAAATAAAAATAAAAGTGAAATAAGGAATTGTCAGTGCCTTTGTTGATCGAGTACAAGTCGATTTCATCTATACCGATTTCTCGAAGGCATTTAACAGTGTTGACCATTGTATTCTTATTAATAAATTACGTAACCTCGGCATTGGAGGTTTTGTTCTCCAATGGATCGAGTCGTATATTACGGGATGATCTCAACGCGTTCGGATTGGCCAGTGTGTCTCGCGTAACATTATTGTCACCTCCGGTGTTCCGCAAGGGTCTCACCTGAGACCACTGCTGTTTAACGTTAATGTTTTTCTAACGCTCAATATCATTTATACGACGATGACAAAAAAATTTCATACGAGTTAGCACATGCGAAGATGCCGTTCGCTTACAGAAAGATTTGCTATCATTTCAATTATGGTGCCAGTCGAATAAACTTTGACTTAACTTAAAAAGTTTGTCATTCTGATTAAATACTCCACATAACTCAAATAAACAACTAGTGAAAAATAAATTAGTAAAGAAAGGAAATCAAACTGTGTTCTATTAGTGATTGATTCACAAATCTCAGTGAATAATAAGTTATTTAGCTTTCCGGAATCTACGTAAAATATTATTGTACATAATTTTCTATCTTATGTATAGCTAATATATAGTGTATTGTTCCAAAATCTTCGTGAAATGTTATTGAACATAATCTACTATTTATTTTATGTACAGCAAATATGCAGTGTATTGTACATTGGATTGCCTATATAACTGATCTACAGTTAACACGTTGGCTGTCGTATGAACCAATTCCGATTCACACCAAATCTAAATCTCTATTTGTAAACGAAATTGCGACAGACACCGTGTTAAATATAGGCAACTAATTGTACACACTTGCGATGACATGGTACGCTTATACCTCTACAAAAGTCGCCAAGTGCGTAATAAATCGTGTATAATTATTATAAAAAATTCAACAAGTGAGTCGCCTATTTCCAAAAACCCCTAAATTCTTTCTTTTCCAATGGATTTAGGGGTTTTTGGAATAGGCGATTCGAGTATTGTCAATTTAATTTATATTTGATCAATAGTAAATCAATAGCACTTAGCGACTTTTACCTTTAAGCTGACTATTGATGAATTTTAAATGATATGTTTTTGTATTTTTCTTATTCTAAACAATAAACAATCGCGAGAAAATTTGTTTAGGCTATTATTTTTTTTTTAATTTCTGCAGCAAGAATGTTGAGATTTGTTTTGTCAGTTTTATCAAAGTACGAAAAAATGTATTTATGCTGCTATCTGACGTATGTAAACCTAGGTATTAACATTAATAAAGCACTTACTTACTTACTTACTATTTTGTAAATTCTGTAGCAAGAATGCTGAGATTTTTTTGTCAGTTTTATCAAAATAGAAGAAAATGTGTTTATGATGTTTTTTTTTTTTTATATAAATTCTGCAGCAAAAACATTGAGATTTTTGAACAGTTTTACCAAAGTATAAATATTGTAAATTCTGCAGCAAGAATGTTCAGATTTTTATTTGTTAGTTTTATCAAAGTACGAGAAAATAAATACAACTGGGCAGAAAGACCTCTGGTCGATAGCCCAGACAGACTAACCCCATAGTGTAATAATATATATGTATTATACTATACTACTGTAATTGTCTGAATAAAGATGTATGTATATATAAATACAACTATACTTTTGAATTCTGCAGTTTTTCCCCAAAAAGTTTATAGTTTTTGATTAGTTGACGGCAAAAAACTACTAAATGTCATTTTTTAATAAATTCTACAAATTTTCTCGAACTTTCATAAAACTGACAAAAAATGTATATATCAATATTCTTGTGTAATATACATTTTTCTCAGTTTTATGAAAGTTCGAGAAAATTAGTTTAGGTTATTTTTTTAGTAAATTCTGCAGCAAGAATGTTGAGATTTTTTGATAGATTTACCAAAGTATAAAAATTAACCAAAACATTTTTAGTGTAACTTCTGTAACACTAAAATGTCATCGGTATTTTTTCCTACTTAGCGTTGAACAGATTTTTGCTCTTTTAATTTGCCGTCGTTCAAACAGCGGTCTCAGAAAAACGATATTTGAATTATTTGTTTTTTACAGAGATTAATCTAACCCAACTCAACAAAATCAATTCTAACCTAACTCCATAAAATGACATCTAACCTAACCATTCTTAATCGAGGAGTGGAAAATACTTCTTAGTAATTTCAAATTGAACGATAAGAGACACTTTATTAAACACAGTTATATTCCTTTCTTCACTTTTATTTTTCTTTTTCGCTAGATGTACATTTCGGGTACTAAGTACCCATTAACAGTTAGCTATTGATAATGGGTACTTAGTACCCGAAATGTACATTTCGGGTACTAAGTACCCATTAACAGTTAGCTATTGATAATGGGTACTTAGTACCCGAAATGTACATCTAACAAAAAAGAAAAATAAAAGTGAAGAAAGGAATATAACTGTGTTTAATTAAGTGACCTAACACCTTTACGTAACTCATACAACTACATTAAGAGACACTTTGTTGTAATATGTAAATGTTCTTCTAGAACTTCTTTCATGGGTTTGTTTGTCATTTTATTATTGCGCAAAATTTGTACCCATTTTATTTCTTTTTTATAATTCGCTACAATTGAACTGTGAAGTGAGCTTGCTAATTCTTATTTATAAAAATTAATTGAAAAACGATACATGGGGGGTAATCAAAAAGTAAGATTACAGACCTGCAGTGGAGATTTTGTAACCTTACTTTTTGATCACCCCTCGTAATATAGATTCGGGACAATAAATATAGACTCGATACTTGGTGTGCTATAATTTCTTGATACAGCCATATTTTTATATTCGCCAATAGTCAAAGCAACTAAGGCCAGGCAAAAGCCACAAAAAAAATATATTTTTATATTGGGTGAAGTCAAATGTTTTGCTTTGTTCCATATTTGAAAATAGGTTTATTGTGTCATCTTAACATCTCAATTGGTTTAAGCTGAATGGTTTTGACTTTTGACAGACATACGAACACACGGACAGACGTACAGACATTTAAAAAAAATAGTCCACTAACATTTTATATTTGAAAATGTTCACAAAAACAATACTTTCTCTTTGTATTATATATGAGGGAAAATAAAAATTGAACAAAACCCAATACAAAACATACTGTGAATTTTTGTTTTACGTATATATAATTATGTTTTGTTTTAAGAGTTCAATTTGAAGCTTTAAACAAGTGTTTTCCACTTACAGACTAAGCATAAGGTAAAATTTTAAGTTTAGAAAAGCCTGAACGTTTAGATTTGGACACAAAGCGTCCAAATCCAAATTCCCGCTTTTCTAAACTCGAAATTTTACTTCATGCACCACCCGCATAAAACACGGGTCTTAGGTGTAGTTTAAAATATACGTCTTCTTTACAATATTTCAGTGTTTAATACGCGTGGCGCATGAAGTAAAATTTCGAGTTTAGAAAAGCCCAGAAAATTTGTCTCGGGTCGCTGCGCGACCCTCGACAAATTTTCACGGGGCTTTTCTAAACTCGAAATTTTACTTCATGCTTAGTCTGGGAGTGAAAAACACTCGTTTAAAGCTTAAAATTAATTTCTTTAAAAATAACAACCACTATTTTGAAGTAATGTTCAAAATATACTGCTAATGTTTGATCCCATGTCAAATAATTTTACAAAATATTTTTTTTGATTAAATCAAAGGCCGGAGCCAATTGTTTTGCATATCCGCTGTAATTGGAGTATGTATATTTTAAAGAAAAACTCCCCGTATGTAGACAATTGAGCCATTATACAAGAATTTTTACTTTAAGGTATACATATGATAATTTTTCAGACATTCGTTGCTTTTTGAAAAGTTCAATTTGATGCTTTAAACTAGTGTTATCCACTCCCAGATTAAGCATGAAGTAAAATTTCGAGTTTAGAAAAGCCTGTGAAATTTGGTTTGGTCGCTCCGCGAAGCGGAGCGACCAAACCAAATTTCCAGGCTTTTCTAAACTCGAAATTTTACTTCATGCGCCACGCGTATAAAACACTGATTTAAAGTGGTGTTTAAAATATACTACTAATGTTTGATGTCGTGTTAAATAATTTTACAAATAATTTATTTTGATGAATTCGAAAGTTTTAAAATATGTAAAAATATATTAAGAAATAAAAATCCCTGTATGTTCGTTTTAATGTTACTACAACTTAGGTTTTATCCATTTTCTGTTTCTAGAAGCCTTTTACCGTTGGACAGATTCTGACGCCACATATTTCCTAGCGGTCCAACGGTTAAAACTGACAAAATTCTCTCTAGTTTTGTTTTGCGGTAAATCTTCATACAAAAAAAGCGATCAAAACCTGCCCAACGGGTAAAACTGACAAATTTCTCTTTACTTTCGTTTTGCGGTAAATCTCCATACAAAAAAGCGATCAAAACCTGTCCAACGGTTAAAACTTACAAAATTCTCTCTAGTTTTGTTTTGCGGTAACTCTCCATATAAAAAAAGCGGTCAAAACCTATCCAACGGTTAAAACTGACAAATTTCTCTTTACTTTCGTTTTGCGGTAAATCTCCATACAAAAATGCGATCAAAACCTGTCCAACGGTTAAAACTGACAAAATTCTCTCTAGTTTTGTTTTGCGGTAAATCTCCATATAAAAAAGCGGTCAAAACCTATCCAACGGTAAAAACTGACAAAATTCTCTCCAGTTTTGTTTTGCGGTAAATCTCCATACAAAAAAGCGGTCAAAACATGTCCAACGGTTAAAACTGACAAAATTCTTTCTAGTTTTGTTTTGCGGTAAATCTCCATACAAAAAAAAAAACGGTCAAAACCTGTCCAACGGTTAAAACTGACAAAATTCTCTCTAGTTTTATTTTGCGGCCAATCTCTATACAAAAAAAAATCAAAGTTAAAAGTGCTTTTATCGTTGAATAAATTCCAGATTAAACAGTTAAAAATCGAATTAATAAAATTAATAACCATTCAACTATAATCCAAACAAATAGTACTGTATAATATATTATCAATAATTAATGCTCTCCTAATAAGAGATGGAAGTATTCTGTTTCGAATTTTTATTTTGGCTTTCAATTTCTCTTTTTTTTGAGTCAACAAACTGTCATCGTCGTCAGTCTTTATTTATTTATTTATTCCCTTCTCATTTCTCATATTAAATTAATTAACCACTCGATTAAGACGTCCCGAAAAATCGCGTCCCACACACGTTTTAGTAGCAATAGTAAGTAATACAATTTACTAGAATCACAACACTTTTTTTTTATTAAACTGGATTTTGTCCATTCCTCCATTATCATTTTGTTTTAAATTAAATTTGTTGATGCCTTAAACTAGAATTAAACCACACACGCACACGCAACTTGCCTGTCCCTTTTCACCGCTGCTGGATCACACTATTTAAAATCCTCTCTCTAATAAAAACTATAGCGTTTTGGTTTTTTAGTAAAATGCGGGGTTGAGATAAAAAAAAACTTGTTTTTGGTTTTGTTTTTTTTTTGTGTGTTGGTTTGGTAGTAGTAGCAGCAGCCAGAATGTTACGGGGGGTAACTATCCTCGTCAGCGGAGGCAGTGTCGGGCGGTTATACAACAGTCTGGATATATTGTGTGTTAATTCTGATCTTTTTTGTGTTTTTGTTTTTTTTTTAAATTATGTTGTATTTTCAGTAAATTATAGTGGCCCGTAGAGTAGGAGGCCAAAGAACACAGCCCACATCAACACAATGCCCCACACAGTGTATATTGGGTTCTCACCGTCTGTGATCTTCCTGGCGACGAACTTGAGCGTCTCGTCAAGTAATACCACTGGGATTGAGAACTTCATTACTGTGATCCATTCCTCGGCGCCCAAAGGTGTCACTTGGAAGATTTGCTACAAAATACACACACATATTCCAGATGATTAACATTTCAACTTTCATAGAAATAATAAATGTATTTAAATAATGTTTTCATGTCCAACGCGTTGTCAGGTTGGCTATTGCTAGTACACCAAAGGCATTGGACTAACTATTTACAGATTAATTGAAGGGCTTATTGTAATAACATGATAAGCCACACAACCAAAATATGCTGTATTATTCTTCGATTTGATTAAGCAGTAATATAAAAAGCTACAGTATGCCCACATTCGCATGCAAAACAAAGCTTTCAAAACGTGTCCAACAATAAGGAAAATTTAACATAAAGAAACATTGAGTTTGTCAATACTTTGCAGAATATTTACAAAATATAAAAACGAATTAAAATTAATATCGACTTTCTGCAAAAATTTTGTCTCATTGAGATAAGTCTCCAAATATTCATTAAAACTACTATTAGCTCGAGACGTTATTGTTTCAATGAATATTTGGAAACTTGTCTCAATGAGACAACAAAAAAATTTCAGAAAGTCGATATTAATTTTAATTCGTTTTTATATTTTGTCCAACAATGTACTATTAATTCTTAATATCATAGTAATACATTTTACATTTTTTTCTCCATTTCAAAGTTCAATATCTCAGTTCTGTTTAATTGTGGCATATCATGTTATTACAATAAGCCCCTCAATTATTGAGTCCAACGGGCCAGGTTGGAGTTCCCTACACACCAGAAGCATTAGACATAACTATATTTCAAGTTGATTAATATTGCAACTTCTATTGAACTTATAAAAGTATTTAAATAAAGGTTGCTGTCCAATGCCCCTGTTAAGTCAGATTGGACATTGCTGACACAACAGAGGCATTGGACTAACTATTTACAGATTTATTTTTGAGTCCAACGGGTCAGATTGGAGATTTCCGATACAGTAACAGCATTGGACATAACTATTTCAGATTTATTTTCATGTCCAACAGCTTCAACGCGTCATGTTAACCCTTAACTAGGCGCATGGGGTTTTTTTAAGACCTCAAGCACTATAAGATTCATTAGACTAACTATTTACAGAGTTTTTTTAGTCAAACGGGTCAGGTTGAAGATTCCCGACACATCAGAAGCATTGGACATAACTATTTCAGATTTATTTTCATGTCCAAAGGCTTCAACACATCATATTAACCCTTAACTAGGAGCATGGGGTTTTTTAAGACCCCAGGCACTATAAACATTGTTAATTTGTTTTTAAAATGGATTAAAAGATGATTAATAAATGATATAAAAGGAATTGTTCTGTTTTTGTTTCCATTGTTGTCACGTTTAGCAGATTTGTATATTAAGATGACTAGAGATCCCATGCGCCTAACTACGTCAGTATTTAGGTGCGCTAAGTTAAGGGCTAAACATTTTAACGACATATCAGAGTCATTGGACTAAATATTTACATATGAATCACCTAGAAGCAAAGAGGTGTAAGTACGTAATACATATATATATTTCAAATTATAACTCGTAAAGTTCAAGCTGTATTAAAACCAACCAAACAATCAATGTAATTCAAAGTTTATCCCACACAATCGATGCGTGAGAAAGGAAGTTGCAAAGAGGCCGGAAGTGTTGGACAGAAATATTTACGTAAATGCAAACAAATCTTGTAAAACGCCTTTGATGCGCCAGAAATTCAATTTAAACAAACGCACTAAAAACGACAGATATATTTTCTTGCCCAACGCCTTCGACGCGTCAGGTTGTGTTCAACAAGCTTTGGATAAAATTCTAGAATCTGTTTAACGCCTCCGGTATGCCTGGAAATTATATTTGATGCGTCAAAAGCATTGAACAAGTATTCAAGCTATTTACTTAAATAATTATTGAAGGCTTGTCGAACGCAACCTAACGCGTCGAAGGCGTTGGGCAGGAAAATACATCTGTCGTTTCTAGTGCGTTTGTTTAAATGATAAACATTGAATTTCTGTCGCATCGAAGGCGTTTTACAAGATTTCTTTGCATTTACGTACATATTCCTGTCCAACACTTCCGGCCTCTTTGCAACTTCCATTCTCACGCATCAATTGTGTTGGACAAACTTTAAATTAAATTGATTGTTTGGCTGGTTTTAATACAGCTTGGCAAGAAAATACATCTGTAAATAGTTTCTAGTGTGTTTGTTTAAATGATTGAAATAGAATTTCTGGCACATCGAAGGCGTTTTACAAGTCTTGTTACTATGTTATTATGAATTTAACCCAAAGCTTGTCCAACGCAATTGATGCGAATGGCCAGGGAAAGCGTTGAACAGAATTATTTAATGTAATACTAAACTTGTAAAATGCCTAAGTGATGAAATTGAATCAAAGACGTTTTACAAATCTTGTTATTATGAATTTAATCCAAAGCTTGTCCAACGCAATTGATGCGAATGGCCAGGAAAAGCGTTGGACAGAATTATTTACTTGAATACTAAACTTGTAAAACGACTTTCTTTGATGTGTTGAAATTACATTTCAAACATTTAATCAAACTAGAACGTTCATTATTTCTCCTGTAATATGCGAAGGTATTCCCAACTAATCAATTGATGTCCATCCAATTATCCTTCCTCGTGTAATCGCGCCCACCCTCATCTCATTTCAATTTAATCTAATTGTTTAATGGTAATTGTATTTGCAAAGTTTAACTTGACTCCCCATTACTCTCGCAATCATTCAAATAATTGATTGTTTTATGTGAATTTTGTTGCTTGGATATTTTAACGATGCTTATTTTATTACTTACTGAATGCAGTTTGATGTATACCTAACATTAACCACCAAACCTGGCTATAGCAAAATTGTCTTTTTTTCTTCTTTTAAGTATACAAATCCCGATTGCAAGTGTTCATGCAACCCGTTTTCTATTTTATGAAAGCGTTCAATTTGAAGTCCTAATTGAATTTGTATTCAATATTCGAACGAGTGTTTCAACTCCTTGGATTGGTCGCGTAGCGAAGCGAAGCGACCAATCCAAATTTTCAGGCTTTTCTAAACTCGAAATTTTATTTCATGCGCCACGCGTATAACAACTGAAATATTGCGAAGTTTAAAACACACTGCTTATGTTTAATCTCATTACAAATGTTTAGTTATTTCGACTAAACGTAAATGCAATGCATTCGTGAGCCTGGAACAATTTGATATGAGATACTTTAAAGAAAAAAAAAACTAGTATATCTAAGCTATATATCTTGAACATTGCTACAAATCAGTGTTGTATACGCGTGGCGCATGAAGTAAAATTTCGAGTTTAGAAAAACCTTAAAATTTGGTTTGGTCGCGTAGCGCTACGCGCTACGCGACCAAACCAAATTGTAAGGTTTTTCTAAACTCGAAATTTTACTTCATGCTTAGTCTGGGAGTGGAAGCACTCGTTAGAAGTACAATTAAAAACAATGGACAGGTTTGGTGGGTACATCAATGAATGATTACTCACGGAAAGAACTTCAACGTAGAGGATGACGAAGTGAAGACCGAAGGAGAGGGCCATTGAGCCGACCAACCACAAGTTGGACCATGGGGGCATGGCGATGAGAGATTGATTTTCAGACAAGCTGTAATAAATATGATTAGATGCTAGCGCGTTTTCTCATATGCGGAGAAATTGGTGACCTACCTGTTCATGGCGTTCAACATTTCAATGGTTACAAGTACGGAAAGGGCCATGGTCATTGGATGGGGGTCGTTGAAGATCTTGCAGTCGACACCCTTGAATTCATCACCACCACCAATGCAAGCCAAGTGATGGGTCTAAAAGAAATAGTTCGCATCATGTCTCGGACTCCGCATCATAACGTCATTAGATTCAACCAGATTTTTAATCAAAACAGGTGCAACATTAAACCTAGATAGTATACATTTGTGGCCCTTTTCAAACCACTTAACCAAGTGTGTTTACTTGTTTCAATTTTCCTTCCATAGTAAGCCAAAACTGTTTTAGCAATAGAAAGTTGATATTTTGCCTATATGCAACACGAGACAAACGCACTGGATCTGTCGAGAACAAAAGATTTTTGCATAAACCTACACTGGAGGGTTACCATAACTGGCTTTTGTTTGCAGACGGCTGTTTCTGGGATTCGTTGCCTCCAGTATAAGATATCTCTCATCTTGTGACATTAAGACCTCAGATATTGGAAGTCCTGGAGACAAATTCTCAAAACCGTTTCTATAAATTTGTAATTTAAGAGCTCCCCTGAGTAAGAGCGAATGAAAATACTTTAACAAAAACATTGTACTGTTTTCTCTATATTTCTATAAAAGCAATTTTCTCAGATTTTGCGTATGGTTGAATAAATTCAAATTACCTTTTCTACACCACTTTCAGTAGAATGTTATTTTCTGCGAGAAAAACAGTTTCAGGATTATTGGCATGACTTGAAATATGGTTTTTGTCTTGAGGCTTGGGCTTACAGCAAAAACCGTATTCAAAGTCCTGTCAACACGTTAACCACCAGAGTGTACATTGCAAACATTCCCTGTGGGTCAAGAGGTTTTTTGTGTTTTCAGACAATGTATAATGATAAATTAAAGTATACGCTAATAAAACGTTTTATCAAGTATATTTTTAGTATCAATAATGGCAAATAACCTGTACAAGGTAATGTGATCTATTATACGTGTAAATATTCTAATTTAGCAGTAATTTAACGCCTAGAGCGTTACAGCGGTTTCTAGGACCGCTAGGTAGTCACGATAGTTACGATCATTGTGACTACCTAGCGGTCCCTAGGAACCGCTCTGAAGCAGGCGGATTGTTATGCAGCGGTCCCTAGGGACCGCCCTGGCGATTTACTGATTAATCCCGAAACTGTGTTTCTCGCAGAAAATAACGTTATACTGAGAGTGCTGTAGAAAGGTTAATTTGACTTTGTTCAAAAATATGAGTTTGTGTTCAGTATTCATAGGGCCAGTTGCACCAAACACGTTAAACTGGTTCAACTCTGAACTTGAGCTTAAAGTGACATTAGAACAATAGGAACTGTCATCTTAAACTTGAACCTGAGTTCAACATATCTGGTGCAACTGGGCCATAACCATATACAAATGATGTTCACGTCATGTCAATTTATGTTGTATTTATTCTTTTGGGCTAGTATCACAAACAAAAATAAATGATTGTGGTAAATTAAAATAATTAGTACTTACGAGTTGGTAGTAGTTCAATTGAGGTCCATCGGGAGAGTACATGAACCACCAAGAAGCACCACCGACGGTGGCAGCGCCTACGTAAATACCAATAGCCATGTACCTGAAGAACAACCATCCGGAGATCAAGGACTCGTCAGCTTTACGTGGGGGCTTCTGCATGATGTCGAGATCTGGAGGATTGAAACCAAGAGCGGTGGCTGGCAAACCGTCAGTTACCAAGTTGACCCACAAGAGCTGTACTGGAATAAGGGCTTCTGGGAGACCCAAGGCGGCGGTCAAGAAGATGGAGACGACCTCACCGATGTTGGAAGAGATGAGGTAACGGATGAACTGCTTCATGTTGTTGTAGATGGCACGACCTTCTTCAACGGCGGCTACGATGGAGGAGAAGTTGTCGTCGGCAAGGACCATCTCGGAGGCGGACTTGGCGACGGCGGTGCCGGAGCCCATGGCGATACCGATTTCGGCCTTCTTCAAAGCTGGAGCGTCATTTACACCATCACCAGTCTAAGGAATACGAATAATTATTTATACATAATAAAAGGGAAAGGTGAAAAAATTACCATAGCGGAAATTTCATTCATGCCTTGCAAGAACTCAACAATCTTGGACTTGTGGGAGGGTTCTACGCGGGAGAACAACCTGGCGCGAGCACAGGCGGCCTTCTGCTCGGAAAGTGGGAGATCGTCGAATTCACGACCGGAATAAGACTTTCCAGTGGTGTCTTCTTCCTCGGTGAACACACCAATACGTCTGCAGATAGCCTCAGCGGTAGCCTTGTTGTCTCCAGTGATTACAATAACGCGGATACCAGCAGCGCGGCACCTGACAATTGAGTCGAATACTTCTTTACGTGGGGGATCCAACATACCAACGACACCAACAAAGGTAAGGTTGACTTCATAAGTGAAGAATTTGTTCGAGTCTCCCAAGTCCATATCTTCGGGCTTAATTGGGGCGTCAGCGGTGGCGAGAGCCAAACAACGGAGGGTATCGCGTCCGGTACCGTATTGCCTGGTGAGCTCCAAGATGCGGTTCTTGAGGGTGTTGGTGAGTGGGACCTTGGCGGCTCCAACGCGGGCGTGTGTGCACCTGTCCAAGACACCTTCAGGGGCGCCCTTGACGAAGAGTTTAGGTCCGTTACCCAAGCGGGATGGTTTAAGAGGTACGCAGTAGGAGGACATGGATTTACGATCGCGGGAGAATTCGAGGGTGAACTCTTTCTTCCACTTGGTTTCAATGTCTTGCCTGACGCAGATGGCGGTTGCGCGACGGTCACCGGACTTGCTGACAGCGAAGGGGTTCATCTTCTCGGCCAAGACGATAAGAGCGGTTTCGGTGGCTTCACCGACCTTCTCGAAAGCCTGTTTGAATTCGTTGAAATCAATAGCGGAGTCATTGCACATGACGCAGATGGTGCCCATCTCGTGGAGGACATCGTAGTCGGCGCACTTGACCTTCTGGCCCTTCAAGAAGACCTCACCGATTGGTTCGTAGGTGGAGCCGCTGATTTCGAATTCGTTGAAGCTGCTGTCGGAACCTTCGATCTTTTCAAAGACGAACATGCGGGAGACGGACATTTGGTTGGTGGTGAGTGTGCCGGTCTTATCGGAGCAGATGACGGATGTGCAACCTAAGGTTTCTACGGATGGCAAGGAGCGGACGATGGCGTTCTTCTTGGCCATACGGCGGGTACCAAGAGCGAGACAGGTGGTGATGACAGCGGGGAGACCTTCTGGAATAGCGGCTACGGCCAAAGCTACGGCGATTTTGAAGTAGTAGACGGCGCCCTTGATCCATGATCCACCGTGAGCGGGATCGTTGAAGTGACCAATGTTGATGGCCCATACGGCGACGCAGATAACGGAGATGACCTTAGACAATTGCTCGCCGAATTCGTCCAATTTCTGTTGGAGTGGAGTCTTGATTTCTTCAGTTTCGGACATTTCGGTACGGATTTTACCGATGGCGGTGTTCAAGCCGGTGCCGATAACGACACCGCGGGCCTTGCCGGCGGCTACGTTGGTACCGGAGAAGAGGATGTTCTTTTTGTCCTGGTTGACGGCACGTGGGTCGGGCACGGGGTCGGTGTGCTTGATTACGGAAACGGATTCACCGGTCAAGATGGACTGATCGATACGGAGGGTGGTGGAGAAGATCTTCGTCAGACGGATGTCCGCGGGGATCTTGTCACCGACGGAGATCTCGACGATGTCTCCGGGGACGATTTCCTTAGCGCGGATTTTCTGTACACCGGCTTTGTCTCCTCGCACCACTTTGCCCATCTCGGGTTCGTATTCTTTCAGGGCTTCAATAGCGGATTCAGCGTTCCTTTCCTACAAACAAACATAGAATACACAAGTTAGTAGCTATATAAAAAATATAATTGTTTTGACTATAATACTGACAGAACGGTAACATAAAAATCCCTGTATATAAAATTGCAGTTAGGACTCACAGGGTCGTGTCTTATGTGTAAACAAAAGAGCACGACCTTGTGAGTCCTAAATGCATTTTTTTATACAGGGATTTTTTTTCTTTTAGTTTGATTTAGTTTAGGTCAAGAGGTATTCTCCTGACCCAGAGCAAATTGCTGTAAGAGCTCGAATTTTGAAAGAGCTCAATTTGGTAGATGAATTAAACAAAAATACAGCAAATTTTTCTTTGAAGTATACATATCCTTCTTATTAGAGCGTTTGGTAAATTTGCAGAAATTCGTTGTTTTTATAAAAGCGGTCAATTTAAAACTTTTAACGAGTGTTTCCACTCCTGGTGAAACATAAAGTAAAATTTCGAGTTTAGAAAAGCCTGAAAATTTGGCGCGCGAGCGAAGCGAGTCGCGCCCCGGCAAATCCAAATTTTTAGGCTTTTCTAAACTCGAAATTTTACTTCATAAGCCAGGCGTATAAAACACTGATTTAATGTGAAGTTCAAATCTACCGCTTAGATATGTACGTTTTTAATTCAAAGCCTTCTTAGCTTGAGATTATGTTCGATTTTGTATATAAAAAAAAATACAAATGTTTCTTGCATCTAACTTAAGCCGTTTGCTCCATTTTCGCTTTCGTTAGGTGGCTTTTTTAATTTATTTATTTTCATGAAGTAAAATCAATACATGGCTTACAAATCATGTTACAAATCGACGCAGAGAAATTAAAGATAAAAGTCACTTAACGTAAGCAACAATATTCTATACACACATCTAGTTCTGTTTTGTATTGTCTTTATAAAATTTATGTGTATATAGTTTTTCAATTACATAAGCTACTTTACTTTTGTGTGCTAACAGGATCATCACCTCGACCGCAAAACGGTGCCCCGCAATCGTAAGGCTTCTCATTTTTACTCTTTCTTTTCTTCAGCAGCGCCATTATAAAAATTCCTCCTCTCTCTCTCTCTGTCTTTTTCTCTATCGCGACCCGGTGTGCTCGTGAGTTTAATTAAAAGGTGTGCGGGCGGAATTATCGCGTACCGAACGCTTATCCGAGCGATAAAGTTTACTTTTTTTACAACTCTCATACATACACACAGACTAAAGTGTGATGTTTATGCAGGGAAAATACTTTATTATAAAAAGGATGGTGATATAATCCGAACGGAAAAATTCGATCAGTTAAAAGTTAACGCAAAAAATTGGACGAACTAAAAGTTTTCAGAACGTAAAGTTGAATGAATTAAAAGTTTTCACACGAATGATTTAAAATATTCGAAACTAAAAAATTGGAAATAAAATATAAAAACGAATTAAAATTAATATCGACTTTCTGCAAAAAGTTTGTCTCCAAATATTCATTGAAACAACTACTTCTCGAGCTAATACCCCGACAGATATTGAATTATACAATGAATATTTGCGTTACACGACAGCACTGCTGTTCTATGCATAATTTATATGCAAAATGCAACATCAGGTCAAACTATTCTCCAACCAAACTAAATGAAACAAAAGGAAATTGAAATAAATTGAAAAAATTATAGGGAATGAATTTTAATTGTCTTAAGCCATCTACAGACGCGTTTCGAGATTTATGCCTCATCAGTATAGCTTTGCTTTAGACTTTCAATGCAAAAATATTAAAATAGGGGTATTAGCTCGAGAAGTAGCTGTTTCAATGAATATTTGGAGACAAACTTTTTGCAGAAAGTCGATATTAATTTTAATTCGTTTTTATATTTTATAAATATTCTGCAACCTATTGACAAACTCCATTTTTCTTTATGATAAATTGTCTTTATGTAAAAAATTGGAGTACAGGTTTTAAAATGAAAAATTGAATAAAATAAAATATTTCAGAAAAGACAGAGAAATCGATTTTTATCTTTTAAGAAATAATGCCTACGTATCCCCAAGCAATTTTCTCGAAATTTGAAAGTGCATGCTTTGGTTAGACGGAATAAACATTTGCAAAATTTGTTAACCTAAGCAGTATATTTTGAACTTCATGTCAAATCAGTGATTTATACGCGTGGCGCATGAAGTAAAATTTCGAGTTTAGAAAAGCCTGAAAATTTGGATTTGCCGGGGCGCGACTCGCTTCGCTCGCGCGCCCCGGCAAATCCAAATTTTCAGGCTTTTCTAAACTCGAAATTTTACTTCATGCTTAATCTGGGAGTGGAAAGTCTCGTTAGACAATCAATAAGAAACTTATTTAATCAGAAATGATTCAAAATTAATAGAATTTAATTTAATATTCTATATATTATTTAATAATTTTATATTCAATATATGCATATTTTCTGTATGATAATCCAAAACGTGTTTGGTATTTACACATTAGTTCATTATAGGATAATTTGCTTATGCCATAGCATAGTAATATGTCATTTTATTTATTTATTGTATGTTTATTTACAGTAGGTTCATATTTTTTGTTTGTTACTTGAAAATATTTTTCTAGTGGTATGAGTTTAAATTTTCTTATGATTTTTTTTGTCAATTCAATGCATGCAAAATGTACTATTGTAATATTAAATTGGAGATTCTGTTAATAAATTAGATTAAATTAAATAAAAAAATACGCCTATTAAATAAATACATATCACATTAAATTTTAACTTTGATTTGATATTTTAGAATATCCAACAATGATATTTAAATTTTAATTATGGCCAATTAAAGTTTATTAATTTCTGTGTAAATTCTATGAATTTTATGTCGATTTCATAATCGATTTTTTGCAATTGTTTCAAAGAAAACGTTTTCCCAAAATCGTTGATTTTATTGTATAATTTCAACTTTGGCTTAATATTTTAAAGAAGATGCCGTGAGATAATTTAATTTCTTAGAAATATGAAGCTTCTAACGAGTGTTTCCAATCCCAGACTAAGCATGAAGTAAAATTTCGAGTTTAGAAAAGCCTGAAAATTTGGTTTGGTCGCTCCGCGAAGCGGAGCGGCCAAACCAAATTTCCAGGCTTTTCTAAACTCGAAATTTTACTTCATGCGCCACGCGTATAAAACAGTGAAATATTGTGAAGTTAGAAATACACTTAAAAATACTTTTTTAAAATGAGGAATAATACAAATATTTAAATGTTTCTTCACACATTCTTAAGTAACACAATGTATCAAATTAACTTGTTTAGTAATTTAATTAACAAACAAGTAATAATGTTGTGTTATTGCATCAGTAATTTAATTAACAAAAATTAATAATGTTGTGTTATTGCACCAATCGCGCTTAATGGTTTATTGTTACAGTTATAACAGTATAACATCGTTTAGAGCGAACCGTTCGCTATAACCGATACTAATCCTTAAAGAGAACACCGGCTACAACGTACAAATATCGCCAGTCCCTTGAAGTTCGCTATATACGATTTTGACTGTATATAAATATATTTTTTTTTTATAAATAAATACTAACCTGCCACACACCGACGATGGCATTGGCGATAAGAATAAGAAGGATTACAAAAGGTTCTACGAAGGCGGTGAAAGCGTCTTCATGTTCTTCAAAAAGGGCGAGTACCTAGAAACAAAATAACAAAAAATAAGATTTATGTAAAGTGTATGTATGTATGTATTCGAATAATTCATTTAAAAACATATTTAAATATGCGAGTATTCAAATATTGGAATATTTAAATATGAATTGCAATTTGAATTTACAAACAATAAAACGTCAGTTTGAATTAGGGTATACTAAACCAGAAATTGTTGTTTATGACAGAAAACTTCAAATTATAAGGATTATTTCAGTCAACAACAAAAAAGTTGAGAAATGGAGTTAGGCCACTTTTAAAAATAACGGTTCATATATCGATATTTATCATCTTCTTAAAGAAAAATAATCTATGAAGTTTGACTCAGGAACACTCGTTGGAGCATTTTTGTCGGCGACGCACGATGTTTATGTTTTTTGCATTTTATAAATATCCATAATTCATATCAATTTATAAAAATCGATATATATATATATCATGATAAATATGATATTCCATGCGGTTTTTATTATCTATAAACATACAAATTCCGACCATAAAAAAATTTCTATGTTCAGTTTAAAAATAACACTCTTCAATCGCATTGCACCTTGACAGCTCGCAACAAAACGTACAATTTGAGGTGTTTTCTCTAAAACTGAAACTGTAAACTGTACGTTTAGTTGCGAACTGTCAAGGTGCAATGCGATTGAAGTGTGTTTTTTTAAAGTGAACACAGGAAATTTGATATGGTCGGAATTTGTATGCTCAGAGATAAAAAAAAGCCGCATGGTATATCATATTTATCATGATATATATCGATATTTATAAAATGATATATATCAACTTATTAAAGAATAAGAATCTATGAAGTTTGACTCAGGAATAGGAGTGTCTTCCAAAATCCAGTATTAATTGCACTCGTTAGGAGCATTTTATTTTTTTCGGCAAACCGCGATTTTTATGTTCTTTGCATTTTATAATTGCACTCGTTAGGAGCAATAAATTAAAATTATGGATATTTATAAAATGCAAAGAACATAAAAATCGCGGTTTGCCGAAAAAAATAAAATGCTCCTAACGAGTGCAATTAATACTGGATTTTGGAAGACACTCCTATTCCTGAGTCAAACTTCATAGATTCTTATTCTTTAATAAGTTGATATATATCGGATAATTATCAATATATGAACCGTTTATTTTGAAAGTGGCCTAACTCCATTTCTCATTTTTTTGTTGTTGACTAAAATAATCCTTATAATTTGAAGTTTTCTGTCATAAACAACAATTTCTGGTTTAGTATATACAAAATATATAATATCTATTTTGAATATACCTAACCACACATTGTTTTTTATGACTAAAACCTTTAAATTGTAAAATAGTCAACAAATAAAAAAAAATGAAATGGAGTTAGACCACTTTCCAAATAAACGGTTCATAGTGTATATCTGATATTTTGATAAACATCATGATATTTAGGAACCCTGATTTCAACTCACTCAAATCGATCTGGGAATTGACAATTAATTGTTTGTAAAACAAATGTTGCTATTAAAAAATTGTACAATAGCAAGTTAAAAAGTGCACAGATGTATTTGCTCCATTAGCAACGTATTATATAACAAAAAAAGTATATTCCGATATCCAAATATTTGGATATTCGCATATTGGATTATTCAAATATTGAAATATTCAAATGAGCCGTTTATTTTGAAAGTGACCTAACTCCATTTCTCAATTTTTTGTTCTTGACTGAAAAAAATCTCCTTAATTTGAGGTTTTCTGACATAAATCAAAATTTATAGTTAAGTATATTCAAAATATATAGTATATATTTTAAATATACTTAACTATAAATTTTGATTGAAATTCCCGAATAAACTTCAAACTCTCTCGCGGGAATATTAATGTCATGATTTGAGGTTTTCTGACATAAATCAAAATTTATAGTTAAGTATATTCAAAATATATAGTATATATTTTAAATATACTTAACTATACATTTTGATTTATGTCAGAAAACCTCAAATTATGGAGATTTTTTCAGTCAAGAACAAAAAATTGAGAAATAGAGTTAGGTCACTTTCAAAATAAACGGCTCAAATATTTAACAATAAAACACTTTTAACTTTGTTTGTACAAAACTTTTTTGTTTAACGTGACTGCAGTTCCGGCAACTTTAGCTTGCGATTATCAAACACACAACGTTGCCGAAACTGCAGTCACGTAAAATAAAAAAGTGTTATACAAAGTTAAAAGTATTTTATTGTTAAATTAACATGTATAACGAAATAGAAGCCTCCACAATACAAAATAATTCAAATATATGAATATTCAAATACGTAAATAATTTCGTGATTAAAATATTCATATTTTAATTATTCGTATGGGATTTAACAGCCAGCCTTACTTTTAATAATAATACAGTTTCTTTCTTGATTCACTACTCTAATAAGGAAATCATCTCATGAATTTTTAAGTTAGTTAAAACAGATCGCATACTTTACAATTTCAACGCGAATTGAAATTCCCGAATAAACTTCAAACTCTCTCGCGGGAATATTAATGTCGTGATTATATAAACAGGAAATAAAGAACGCGCGCAACTTTCCAAACTTTGATTAATTTAAATAAAAGTTAAATGAATATATTTTCCTTATCGACCGAAATATTCCAATATTTGAATATTCAAATAACTAAATAGTTTAAAACATTAAAATTATATTGAAATATTCATATTTCAATAGTCGAATATTTCAATTATTTATTTAAATAATTTAAAATAAAGTTGAATGAATATTTATTCGAATAGTTTAAACCAGGGTTGTTAAAAACGTTGTTTTTTTTAATTTTAATTAAAACAAACAGTATATTTTTTTACAAAACGTGTTTTTTTTATTGAAGCAGCGTTTAAAACATTAACAAATTATAACATGTTTAAAACACGTTTTAAATCACATTTACGCACACACAGTTGTGATATTTTATTGTCATAAAATTGTTTATTTTTTAATGCAATTTAAAATACCTTTAACAATTTAACTAAAATTTAAAAACGCAAAACACGTTAAATAATTGAGTGATATATTTATTTATATTTCAGTATTGAATTATTTATTTGAATGGTTTAAATCAGGGTTGTTAATGAAACGTTTTTTTTTTCAATTTTAATTAAAGCAAACAGTTTTTCTTTATTGAAGCAGCGTTTAGGGCGCTCTTATATGGACGTTTTAAACGCGAGGCGGAACGGGAGCGGGCGCAAGCGTTTGCGTTTTAACACATGGGTTTATATGAGAGTTCCTAGACGGACGGGTGCGAGGTGGAGAAAACGCCAGCACCCGTCCGTCTAGGAACTCTCATATAAACCCATGTGTTTAAACGCAAACGCTTGCGCCCGCTCCCGTTCCGCTACGCGTTCAAACCGTCCATATAAGAGCACCCTTAAAGCATTAACAAGTAATAACATGTTTAAAACACGTTTTAAATCACAATTATGCAGACACAGTTGTGATATTTTATTGTCATAAAATTGTATGTTTTCTAATGTAATTTAGAATGTCTTCCGCAATTTAACAAAAATTTAAAAACGTAAAATACGTTTTAAATCACATTTATGCAAACACAGTTTTGATATTTTATTGTTGTAAAATGTTATGTTTATTAAAGTAATAACATAATATTTTATTGTTGTAAAATATTATGTTTATTAAAGTAATTTGAAATGTCTTCAACGATTAAGCGAAAATATAAAATCGCAAACAAAAAAAAATTAATAAAGTAGTATAAAATATAGTATAGTAATTTAAGATTATTCAAAAATGTTTTAAACAAATTTAACGCTTAAAACATGTTTTAAACAAATTTAACGCTTGAAACAAAACCGTTTAAAACACGACGCTTATTTTTAAACATGTTCAAAACACTGGTTTTAAAATATAGTGTTTTAATCATAACAACCCTGGTTTAAATTAAAGTTGAATTATTTCTTTTATCAGCCCATTCAACATGAATGAATTATCGTTACTATTTAAATATTCCAATATTTTTATATTGAAATATCCATATTTGAATAGTCGAATATTTTAATTATTTATTTAATTAATTTAAAATAAAGTTGAATGAATATTTTTTAATCGACCGATTCAACATCAATAAAAATGATGTTTACTATTATTACGATTATAAATAAAAGTTAACGTGGTTTTTTCTTCTTTTAATTAAATTAAGTAACAATTCAATTTGCGATTATTAAATTTCCGATAAATACTTAAATTGAAAACAGAAAAGTTAATACTAATTAAAAATAAAATACTTACGAATGAAATAATAGCGGCTAATAACAAAATTTTGACTAGAAGATCGTCGAATTGTTCTAATACTAATTGCCATATCGATTTTCCTGAAAAATTAAAAAAATACACATGTAAAAAATTGAAACACACTTTTAAAATAGTAAGTCCACTTTTTGTCGCAACCATTTATAAATTTCCTGAAATTGCTTCTTAAAATCATTTTTTTTAATTTTAATTAAAACAGTTTTTTTTTAACAAAACGTGTTCTTTTCATTGAAACAGTGTTTAAAACATTAACAATTAAAAACATGTTTAAAACACGTTTAAAACAGAACATACAGAGCATTTTTCTTTTGAGTATACATATCTCTATAATTACAGCGTTTTTTAAATTTGCGGGAATTCGTTGTTTAAAAGCGGTTAATTTGAGGCTTTTAACGAGTGTTTTCCACTCCCAACTAATCATGAAGTAAAATTTCGAGTTTAGAAAACCCTAAGAATTTGGATTGGCCGCGTAGCGAAGCGGAGCGGCCAATCCAAATTAGGCATTTCTAAACTCGAAATTTTACTTCATGCGCCACGCTTAAAAACATTGATTTACAGTGAAGTTAAAAAAACACACATACAACAACGATTATAGGCAACGTAATATATATTACAGTTATTGGGTTGCCTATAATCACTGTTTGAAAACATTTTTTCAGCGCAGAATTAGACTCACGTTTTATTCACATCTACATATTGGATTGCTAAGGCCGTATATTTTAAACTTTGCAATATTTCAGTGTTTTATACGCGTGGCGCATGAAGTAAAATTTCGAGTTTAGAAAAGCCTAATTTGGATTGGCCGCTCCGCTTCGCTACGCGGCCAATCCAAATTTTCAGGCTTTTCTAAACTCGAAATTTTACTTCATGCTTAGTCTGGGAGTGGAAAACACTCGTTCAAAATTCAAATTGAAATCTTTAAAAAAACAACGAATGTCGTAAATTTTACAGTGTATGCATATGTATACCTGAAATAAAAATTCCCTGTATTTAAAAATCACATTTATGCACACATATTCGATATTTTGTTGTAATAAAATGTTATCTTTAATAATATTATTTGAAATATCTTCAACAATTTAGCTAAAATTTCAGAATGTTAATAAAGAATCTTAATGAAGTAGTATAAAATATAATTTAGCCAAGTTCAAATAATTAAAAAAACGTTTTGAACAAATTTAACTTTTAAAACATGTTTTAAACAAATTTTGGTTTAAATCCAAAATTTGCTTAAAACATGTTTTAAAAGTTAAATTTGTTGCTATCTCTCCTTTCATTTTAAATTGTATTGTTAGTTGGTTTGAAGAGAATTTGACCTAAACGTTACATATACTTTAATAGAGCGTTGTAACAAATCAAATTAAATAAGATTTTAAATATTTCATTGTATAATTCAATATCCGGAGGTGTATTTGCACAGGAAGTAGTTGTTTCAATGGATATTTATCGTCTTAAATTGTCTTATTAAATAAGACACTGTTTGCATTTTCACGAATAGTTTTTTCGTAATTTTATATATTATGTTTAAAGTGTGCAAACTATAAGAAGCGTAAGCTTATTTTCTCGAATTCAAATAGTTTTGAATTTGAATTTATCTTGATTTTAAACATGTTCAAAACACTGAAAAATATATCGAAACATACTAAAGCGAACTGTGTACATAAAAGTAATAGAAATTATTACTGATTTTGAATACCCTTAAAGTAAAGTTTGAAAAATAAAGCGAAACATTTGCATAAAAGAAATTCAAAAATTACGGATTTTGAACACCTTTCCCATTTCTATACCTGAACATACAAATTCCCTTGCTCTCAAATTTCGACTATTATCTTATTCTTCTCCAGGTAAACTTTTTCTAAAAGATTTCAAAATCTGCTGATTAACAGGGACAGATGTTTTCTACTGTCGGTATTAGGAAGTGAATTTTGCACCTGCGTACACTCACGTCATTCTTGAATACAATTGGAAGTAATGAATCATCCAATTGATGTAACGAACAAAAACAGTTTTAATTGTGTACGTGTGTACGTTTCGATTAAGGATGATAATGCGATTATTTGAAGAAAAATATCGGCGGCGGTTTTTAATTGGAAGATTAAGGAAAGACGTCATCGCTTGCAAACGGTTTTTGGTCGGAATTCGTTTTAACTCCTTAACAATGCTGTGGTTTTACTTTTTTCAAGAAATTCGCGGGAATTCTGGAAACATACAACGACTTTCTGTTTTAAGTTTACTTATGCTCACGATTTATTTTAATAGTTGAATTTGAAGCTTTAAACGAGTGTTTTCCACTCCCAGACTAAGCATGAAGTAAAATTTCGAGTTTAGAAAAGCCCCGTGAAAATTTGTCGAGGGTCGCGCAGCGACCCGAGACAAATTTTCTGGGCTTTTCTAAACTCGAAATTTTACTTCATGCGCCACGCGTATAAAACACTGAAACATTGTAAAGTCAGAAATACTCTGATTTTTTTTTTTTTATGAATAATAATCGAAATATTTTAATAACAAAATATTTACATTTTCCGCACGCTGTCTTAAGTCAGATCAAATAATACAATTTATCGCTGCGTTAATGCAGAACTATGTTATGTCAAATTCAGCAGTTTTCACAGAAGAGCATAAAAAATGAATGTATCTGTTAGTTTCGTGGATTTTATCTTCCAATTTGTTTAATCTTTTTTCAAGTGATTGCACTTGAAAAAAGATTAAACAAATTGGAAGATTTGGTTTGGTCGCGTAGCGCGCAATTTTTTTTTTATTTATTTAATTAACGAAAATATCTTTACAAACATTTCAGACTTTTCTAATCTCGAAATTTTACATCATGCGCCACGTGTATAAAACACTGATTTTAGGTGGAGTTCAAAATATTCTACTAAAACAGTAGTTTGCTAAAAACGTGTATTCTAAACATCACATCACATCAGTGTTTAGTACGTGTGGCGCATGAAGTAAAATTTCGAGTTTAGAAAAGCCTGAAAATTTGGTTTGGTCGCTCCGCGCTTCGAGCTACGTGACCAAACCAAATGTTCAGGCTTTTCTAAACTCGAAATTTCACTTCATGCTTAATCAAGGAGTGGAAACACTCATTTGAAACTTCAAATTAAACGCTTTTAAAAAAGAATTGAATGCCCGAAATATTTCAGTGTATGCATGGGAATATGCACACATAAAAGAAAAAATTCCTGTATATTTTTAAAATATACAGATATGTATTTTTATAAATGTTGGAATCCATTGTCAATTTTTCTTCAGGCCAATTAGACTTGAGATTTTTTTGAAACTATATACATATTAGTTTTTATAATATACAGATGTGTGTTTTTATAGATGTTGGAATCTATTTTCTTTATCATTTTTTCTTCAGGCCAATTGGAAGTAATTATTTTTTCAAAAATATAAATATTCGGTCGATAGACCTCTGGTCCATGTAGTTTCGAATTTGGAACATCATTATAATTTGATGTATTGTAAATAGTTAATTAGGTAACTAGTGTGTGAAGTAGAGCTTTTAGGCACGGTTTGTGAGCCTAGGACACGAGCCGCCAATCGCAACGAGTGCCCAAAATCCCTTCACTCACAAGTTACTTACAACATGTTATCTCCGACCAGTATTTTCTACAAAAAATCTAAAATTAGGCCATTGGCAAGCTTAATTAGGTAACTAGTGTGTGAAGTAGAGCTTTCAGAATATGCAGAATTAAAAGAAAAATTCCCTGTATGTTTTTAAAATATAGAGATATGTATTTTTATAAATGTTGGAATCCATTGTCAATTTTTCTTCAGGCCAATTAGACTTGAGATTTTTTTGAAACTATATACATATTAGTTTTTATAATATACAGATGTGTGTTTTTATAGATGTTGGAATCTATTTTCTTTATCATTTTTTTCTTCAGGCCAATTGGAAGTAATTATTTTTTTCAAAAATATAAATATTCGGTCGATAGACCTCTGGTCCATGCAGTTTCGAATTTGGAACATCATTATAATTTGATGTATTGTAAATAGTTAATTAGGTAACTAGTGTGTGAAGTAGAGCTTTTAGGCACGGTTTGTGAGCCTAGGACACGAGCCGCCAATCGCAATGAGTGCCCAAAATCCCTTCACCTACAAGTTACTTACAACATGTTATCTCCGACCAGTATTTTCTACAAAAAATCTCAAATTAGGCCATTGGCAAGCTTAATTAGGTAACTAGTGTGTGAAGTAGAGCTTTCAGAATATGCAGAATTAAAAGAAAAATTCCCTGTATGTTTTTAAAATATAGAGATATGTATTTTTATAAATGTTGGAATCCATTATCTTTGTCAATTTTTCTTTAGGCCAATTAGACTTGAGATTTTTTATAAAACTATATACATATTGGTTTTCATAATATACTGATGTGTGTTTTTATAGACGTTGGAATCCATTTTCTTTATCATTTTTTCTTCAGGCTAATTGCAAATCATTTTTTTTTCAAAAATATAAATATTCGGTCGATAGACCTCTGGTCCATGTAGTTTCGAATTTGGAACATCATTATAATTTGATGTATTGTAAATAGTTAATTAGGTAACTAGTGTGTGAAGTAGAGCTTTTAGGCACGGTTTGTGAGCCTAGGACACGAGCCGCCAATCGCAATGAGTGCCCAAAATCCCTTCACCCACAAGTTACTTACAACATGTTATCTCCGACCAGTATTTTCTACAAAAAATCTAAAATTAGGCCATTGGCAAGCTTAATTAGGTAACTAGTGTGTGAAGTAGAGCTTTCAGAATATGCAAAATTAAAAGAAAAAATCCCTGTATGTGTTTAAAATATAGAGATATGTATTTTTATAAACGTTGGAATCGATTATCTTTGTCAATTTTTCTTAAGACCAATTAGACTTGAGATTTTTTTAAAACTATATACATATTGGTTTTTATAATATACTGATGTGTGTTTTTATAGACGTTGGAATCTATTTTATTTATCATTTTTTCTTCAGGCTAATTGCAAGTCATTTTTTTTCAAAAATATAAATATTTGGTCGATAGACCTCTGGTCCATACAGTTTCGAATTTGGAACATCATTATAATTTGATGTATTGTAAATAGTTAATTAGGTAACTAGTGTGTGAAGTAGAGCTTTTAGGCACGGTTTGTGAGCCTAGGACACGAGCCGCCAATCGCAATGAGTGCCCAAAATCCCTTCACCCACAAGTTACTTACAACATGTTATCTCCGACCCGTATTTTCTACAAAAAATCTAAAATTAGGCCATTGGCAAGCTTAATTAGGTAACTAGTGTGTGAAGTAGAGCTTTCAGAATATGCAAAATTAAAAGAAAAATTCCCTGTATGTTTTTAAAATATAGATATGTATTTTTATAAATGTTGGAATCCATTATCTTTGTCAATTTTTCTTTAGGCCAATTAGACTTAATTTTTTTTTTAAACTATATACATATTGGTTTTTATAATATACTGATGTGTGTTTTTATAGACGTTGGAATCCATTTTCTTTGTCATTTTTTCTTCAGGCTAATTGCAAGTCTTTTTTTTTTAAATATAAATATTCGGTCGATAGACCTCTGGTCCATGTAGTTTCGAATTTGGAACATCATTATAATTTGATGTATTGTAAATAGTTAATTAGGTAACTAGTGTGTGAAGTAAAGCTTTTAGGCACGGTTTGTGAGCCTAGGACACGAGCCGCCAATCGTAATGAGTGCCCAAAATCCCTTCACCCACAAGTTGTTACAATATGTTATCTCCGACCAGTATTTTCTACAAAAAATCTAAAATTAGGCCATTGGCATATATTTTTTTTATCACCAAACATTTACATATAAATAAATATAGCATGTCTATTAAACATCGTTTGTTTTGCATTTCTGGACACTGTTTAGTTGATACCCCAGTCGCTCGGCGTCATTGGCGCTATGATTATAATAGAATATAAATACAAAATTTTGTGGTTTTTATTTATTTATATTAAACTTATATTAGGTAAAATAATTGTTACAAAAATATCAAAACCATTACAAATTTATTTATTTATTCAATTATTAACGGAATCTCCATTTTATACCAATGAAATGTGGTATTTGTGATGGTTTTGATATTTTGTAACAATTATTTCACCTTACACATTTTATAAATGCGCGAATATGTTTTTCAGCCTATGAACTGTCATAAATGACAGATAATAAATACTGTTTATATTTAAACAGTTCTTATCTGTCATTTATGACAGTTCATGGACCGCTGAAAAGTAAGTTCCATTTAAAATGCATTGGCCATTTAGGCACTGTTGAATAGTAGAACTTTACGCATATTATTCGATCAATAAATGCGAGTTTTTGGTAGGGTAGATAAATTATTATTAAATATCTACTGTTAATTCAGAAAAATGTATCGTATGTTCAATAAAAACAAACCTCTAGAATGCCATGAAAAATATAGTAGGTTGGCAACTCTGAAATTATGTATTATAATTATCATGTCTGACGTTTTATATGTCAATTTCTAAAGCGTGTAGCCAACCTAAAGCGTGTAGCCAACCTAGCCTTAAAAAAAGATAAAATCATGGCACTCGTAGAGATTTTTTTTTATTTAACACACGATACATTTTTCTAATTTAACAGTAGATACTTAAAAATAATTTATCTACGACCCTACAAAAAAAACCCCATTTATTGATCGAATAATTTGCGTAAAGCTCTACTTTTCAACACTAGTGCCTAAATGTTTCGTAAGTATAGAAAGAATCAATGCTCGTTGGTAAACTTTAACAATTTAGATAATTCTTGTAATACAATCCTTTCGGCAAATACTTGATTTTGAATCCATAAAAATGCATAAGGAAATCTGGATTCCTTGTGCATATTCAATGACTATTTTTGAAAATTTTATTCTGTTTACACAGGAATGAATAAATCAAGCTTGTTTAAAAATCAAAATCGTGTATCCGTTTTATGTGTGTGTACGCTAAAGTTATGAAAACAAAGTGATTATTTCAGGCTCGTGTAACAAGTGTACATAAATTTGAACTTGTATTTCGCGCGATATACGAAAATACTTCATACCTGGATACTTTGATCCCGTGCCAGCGACTGTTGTCGGGATTTAATGGTTTCAAAATCCTTGAAACCATTTATTATTATGTATTTCGGATTACCTGCCAAGTTATTTTTTAGAGAGAGAGACTCTTCGCCGCCTACTTATTTTCGCAGCGACCCCGAGACGACGTTTTGTGCGTAATTCCGAAATACCGAATTAGAAAAATCCAGGTATACAAATGTGTTTACCTGAGAGGGATGATAATATGCAGGCATTTTTGATTTTGTTTGGACTTGAGTAAAATTGAACACTTCAAATTTTGTTCAAGTACATCAAACCAAATCAAAAACATTTTTTTTTTTAATGGTTTCAATTCAATTCCATTAAACCAAACTAAAACAGTTTATTTTTATTAAAAAGCCTTAACAAATCAATTTATATAAAAAACTTATAGCATTTTTGATTTTGATTGGACTTAAGTAAAATTTAACACTTCAAATTTAGTTCAAGTACAAGAAACTAAATCAAAACCGTGTTTTTTAAATACCTTAATGTTTAAGTCCATTAAACCAAACCAAAACAGTTCTTTTTATTTAAAAGCCTTGACAAATCAATTTATTTAAATAACTTATTAACATTTTTGATGTTGATTGGACTTGAGTAAAATTTAACACTTCAAATTTAGCTCAAATTCACTAAACCAAATCAAAACAGTTTTTTTTTAATATCTTAATGTAATATCTTAGTGTTCATAGTTTTTTTATTAAAAAGCCTACACAAATCAATTTATTTAAAAAAAACTAACTACCATTTTTGATTTTGTTTGAACTTGAGTAAAATTGAACACTTTAAATTTAGCTCAAGTTCACTAAACCAAATCAAAACATTTTTGATTTTGATTGGACTTGAGTAAAATTTAACACTTCAACAAATTTAGTTCAAGTACAAGAAACTAAATTGAAACCGTGTATTTTAAATACCTTAATGTTCAAGTCCATTAAACCAAACCAAAAGGGTTCTTTTTATTAAAAAGCCTAAACAAATCAATTTATTTAATAAAACTAACTAGCATTTTTGATTTTGTTTGAACTTGAGTAAAATTGAACACTTTAAATTTAGCTCAAGTTTACTAAACCAAATCAAAACATTTTTTTAAATATCTTAACGAGACGACGTCTTGTGCGTAATTCCGAAATACCGAATTAGAAAAATCCAGGTATACAAATATGTTTACCTGAAAGGGATGATAATATGCAGGCATTTTTGATTTTGTTTGGACTTGAGTAAAATTCAACACTTCAAATTTAGTTCAAGTACACCAAACTACATCAAAACCATTTTTTAATACCTTAATTTCAAGTCCATTAAACCAAACCAAAATGATTTATTTAGTAAATAATGTTGCGTGTATGCATTAATGGCGCTTAATGGGTTAAACCAAACCAAAACAGTTTTTTTTTTATTAAAAAGCCGTAACAGATCAATTTATTTAAAAAAAACTAATCAGTATTTTGATTATGTGGTGTAAAAGTGAGTGCATAAAGTGATACTTCGAGTTAAGGAAATCCAAATTTTTAGGAGTTTCAGGAGGTAACTCTAAAAGTTGATTTTAGAAAATATTTACACTAGCTTTTATGATTTCCAAGAATTACTTATTATATTACATACTGGGATTATTATTTTTTAAATATACATAATGTATATGCTGTAAATTTTCAGGCATTCCTCGATTTTATAAAAGCGTCCAATTTCAAGTTTCAAAAGAGTGTTATCACTCCCAGATTAAGCATGAAGTAAAATTTCGAGTTTAGAAAAGCCTTAAAACCAAACTAAATTTTTAGGCTTTTCTAAACTCGAAATTTTACTTCATGCGCCACGCGTACAAAACACTGAATTAAAGTGAAGTTAAAAATATACTGCTTAAGATCACGTTAATAAATACTACAAATGTTCCAAAATTTAAGCGCCTGGAGCAATTTGCTTTCGAATTTAAAAAAATATATATTTACACATTTCAAAGCAAATTTCTCAAAGCATTTTATTAAACGAAATACGAAATAGTGTATTATACGCGTGGCGCATGAAGTAAAATTTCGAGTTTAGAAAAGCCTGAAAATTTGGTTTGGTCGCGTAGCGCTACGCGCTACACGACCAAACCAAATTTTCAGGCTTTTCTAAACTCGAAATTTTACTTCATGCTTAATCTGGGAGTGGAAAACACTCGTTTAAGACAAATTAAACTATTTTAAAAAAACAAACGATTATCGGAAAAGTTATCTCATGCATACATGTATGTATATTTAAAACAAAAATCCCAGTATGTTTACCAAATTTTAGTGGTGGCAAATGCCACCGTCAGGGCTGCAAGAGTTACCTCAAAAAAATTGTAACCTATTTTAATGTAATTTTGTGTGTACTTTAAGTTAAATATGCTGTATCAAATTGAACTATATTTTTGTAAAAATCTAATTTTCAACAAAAAAAAAATTGTCAATTTTGACCAAGTTTTCTGCTTTTGTTCTTGATCATTGTCCTTGTCTTGGGAGTAAGAAATCTAGAAAGTCTATTTAAATTCGGAAAAATTCATCGTTGGACATTTTTAAAATATCTGTTGGACGCCTTCCGTTGCATTTTAACATAATGTCCAGTGATTAGAATTTACTCTTATTTCTAACAGCTGGAGACTGCGTTACAACACAATGATTATATTTTAGCTTAAGTTAAAAAGTGATGCTGAAACAAGTGTATCAAAACGTTGGGGCTTTCAAGAGAGTATCACCGACATAGCCTTTTGCTGCCTAACGTTTTTTCATTACGTATTCATTCAAAAGAATGTCGTATGAGTTACTATGCACGTTGGAGCCATATAATGTGGACGTGTATCTAAACAACACATGTAACATTTAATTTAAGTTTTCTCTTATTTTGACGTATTTCCATGCCTTTGTTGTATATATAAATTATTTGTATATGTAATCACTTGCACTGGAAATAAACATTATTATTATTATTATTATTAGTGTAGTGACCAACGGTTCAAATGTGGTACTTAGGCAGAGCTGCACCAGAAAACGTTGAACTGATTCATTTCTGAACTTGTGTTTAAGATGACAGTTCCTATTGTTCTTATATCAATTTGAACTCAAGTTCAAAGATAAACCGGTTCAACGTGTTTAGTTTGAATCAACTGTTTTGTAAACTGAATTAAATTCCTTAGAAACCAACACACAAAACGAATAAAAACAGTAAATTACAAACTTCATCACGTTAAAATCTGAATATAAAAACCAATCAATCTTCGACCGCAAAAATTAATTAATCCATTACCAATAATGAACAGCACAAACAAAACACTATCGTCGTTACGTTTTCGTTCAAAAATAACTCTTTAATGATACCTTTTGTGTACGTGTGTGCATAAAGTAAAGGTCAAATATTTAGAGCTCCGGTAAACATTGTTCTCTCTTCCATGTCCAACGGTCTATTTTCATTCCAGCCTCCCCAAACAATTTCATAAGAATTATTGAGTATCATCTGTTTGTTTATCATTCCTTTCAATTGTTTACAGCTCGCGCGTCTGAAATCGTAGATTCCAACATCCCCAAACAATATCAATAAGAATATTGAGTATCATCTGTTTATCGTTCCTCCCGATGTTTACAGTCCGCCTTCGTCTGTGATCTTACGATTTTTAATTCGGTGCCGAAAATTATTTTTAAAGAGTCATTTACAGAGTTCCGTTTCTAAAATTAAAATCGGTTTGTTGGAATTCCTGTGTTTTGCGATTCTTTTTTTGTTTTTGTTTCTTTCTCGGAAATAAACGCGTGCTGCGAACAGATTGCCGCTCCGAGGTTTGGAGATGCTATCCTATTGATGTTCGACACGGTTGTTTGGTAGATCAGATGCTTTTTTATTTCCAGCCAGGAAGCGAGCGAGGTTCCCGAAATAATCCTCTTAAAAGATGCGTATAAAATCTTTATTTAGATTGAAAGTTTTGTAACTTGCGCAACAGGTGGAAGTTCAGGATACCAAATGCAAGTTTTTATGACTGAGTTTATGATTCAAAGAAATTAAATCCTTGTTTATTAAAGCTAATAAAAAAAAAATATGAATAAAAAACAAATTACAACCTTATTAAAACACAGACATTCTTATTAATAGAATTTCTGTTAATATTATTATAGTTTCGTTTTAACAGAACAAATTATTGATAAATTAAACGTAGCAACATTGAATTTTAATATGTTCCAACTTCATTCTAGTTAAATTTGAATTTAGTTTAGTTTTAAACTATTGATAAAATGTTTATTAAAGCAAATAAAAAATAATATGAATAAAAAACAAATTACAACCTTAATAAAACAAAGACAGCCTTATTAATAGAATTGCCGTTAATATCATTATTAATAGAACAAACTATTGATAAATTGAACGCGGCAACATTTAATTTTCATGTTCCAACTTCATTCTAGTTAAATTTGAAGTAATTTACAAGTTAGTTTTAAACTATTGATAAAATGACAGTGGCAACATTGCATTTTCATGTGTTCCAACTTCACTAGTTCATTGAAGTAATGTAAAGGATGTTACATTATTTTTGTTTATATTTGTGAACATTTATTTGTCTGCTGAATTATTTAAGTAGAATTTACGTCTAGCAAGTGTTTCCATTCCCTGGTTAAGCATAAGGTAAAATTTCGAGTTTAGAAAAGCCTGAAACCAAATTTTCAGGCTTTTCTAAACTCGAAATTTTACTTCATGCGCCACGCGTATAAAACACTGATTTCAAGTAATGTTCAAAATATACTTTAGCGTTATATTATTTATATTAATACGAAAATGTTTATATCATCTTTGTGTTAAAGCTGTATTCTAACGTCTATTAATAAGGCTGAGAATTTAGAATAAACAATATTAATTTAGTTTTAAGTAGAAACCTAAATGACTCACAAAATTAAATGTTGATTTATTCGTTTTGAAGTATAAAATACTTATGACTCATGGAAATTGAATTTTGTTTCATTAGTTTTCAAGTAGTCTTTATGACTCAAATAAATTATATTTCGATTCATTCATTTCAAAATGGAAAACATTATGACATACGAAAATGACATTTTTATTGAATTGTTTTCAAGTAGAAAATATTATGAGAGAAGGACCAAATTTTGATTCATTCCTTTTCAAGTAGAAAACTCTTTTTATAACTCGAAGAAATTACATTTTGATTCGTACGTTTTCAAGTATCAAATATTATGACTCAGGAAAATTGAATTTGGATTATTAATTTTCAAGTATAAAACTCTTTGACCTAAATAAATTACATTTTGATTCATGTGTTTTTAAACAATAATCTTAATACATTAAAAGTGCGATTCTTTTCGCAATCTACAACAAGTTAGTCTTACAAAGACTATATCAAACACTCATTGAAACAACTACTTCCCGGGCTAATACCCCGACGGACATTGAATTATACAACAAATGTTTGCTGTTACATACAGTAACCTACTGCAAATGTAACAATTTGGGTCAAATTATTCAAGCCATCTATAGCCAGTCTAGGGTGTCAAATTGTTTAGAGGGAATGGCAAAGCTATACTGATGAGAGATAAATCTCGAAACGCGTCTATAGATGGCTTGAATAATTTGACCCAAATTGTTACATTTGCAGTAGGTTACTGTATGTAACAGCAAACACTTGTTGTATAATTCAATGTCCGTCGGGGTATTAGCCCGGGAAGTAGTTGTTTCAATGAGTGTTTGATATAGTCTTTGTAAGACTAACTTGTTGTAGATTGCGAAAAGAATCGCACTTTTAATGTTTGAAGTATTCTGCAACCAAGAATTGGCAATTTCATTTATACTTATAATAATCTTTATGACTCAAATAAATTAACTTTTGATACTTTACTTTTCAAAAAGAAAATATTATGATGTGAGAAAATTACATTTTGATTGATTTTTTTTATGTTGACATTATTATGACAGAAGGATTACATTTTGATTCATTTTTAAGTAGTAGTATTAATTTAAGTAGAAAATTCTTTATGACTCACAGACATTACATTTTCATACATTCGTTTTCAAGTATAAAATATTCATACTCAAGGAAAGAAAGGATTTGTTTTCAATTAGAGAATATTATGACAGAAAGATTACATTTTCATTCATTGCTTTTTAAGTAGAACACTCTTTATGGCTCAAAAAATACATTTTTTATATAAAAAATATTATAAGTCGAAGAAAGGATGGATTTGTTTTCAAGTAGAGAATTTTATGACAGAAGGAATACATTTTGATTCATTACTGTTCAAGTAGACAACTCTTTAGACTCAACGAAAGTAAATTTTGATACATTAGTTTTCAAGTAGAAAATATTATTACTCAAGAAAATTAAGGATTTGTTTTCAAGTAGAGAATATTATGACAGAAGAATTAAATTTTGATTTACTAATGTTCAAGTAGAATACTCTTTATGATTTCGAGAAATTACATTTTAATTCATTCGTTTTCTAGTAGAAAATATATAACTTGATGAAATTGTAGGACTTTGACTTTACAAGTAGAAAACTCTTTATAACTCCTTTTAATGTATCCGTTTGCAAGTAGAAAATAATATGACCCAAAAAAAATTACATTTTTATTGATTCGTTTTTATGTTAAGAATATTATGACAGAATGATTATTAATCAATAATTATTCTGTCAAAATATTCTTTACTTAAAAACAAATCAATAAAAATGAATATCTTGAACAAGTTTCTCATCTTTTAAGCGGTGAAACATATTTAACTATGATTTAAAAAAGAAAACACTTGGTTAAATTTCACTAATATTTTGGTTTTTTATTTCAACTAGTTTCGACTCTCGACACTCTTTGAGAATGACTCAAAGTCGGAACTAGTAGGTATAAAAAAACAATATATTATTGAAATTTAACCAAGTGTCTTCTTTTAAATCAATAAAAATGAAATTTCCTTTGGTCCTAATATTTTCTACTTCAAAACGGATACATCAAAAGGAGTTATAAAGAGTTTTCTACTAGTAAAGTAATGAGTCAAAATGTAATTTCATCGAGTCATATTATTTTCTACTTGAAAACGAATGAAGCAAAATGTAATTTTTCTAAGTCATCATTACTTTTCGAGTAGAGAACTATTTATGATTCAAAGAAATCACGTTTTGGTTTATTAGTTATCAAGTAGAAAATATTATGACTCAAGGATGTTGCATATTGATTCATTATTTTTTAGTAAAAAAACTCGTTATACTCAAAGAAATTAAATTTTGATTCATTCGATTTTAAGTAGAACATATGAATCAAGGAAATTACATTTTTATCCATGTAGGAAACTCTATAAAGCTCGTAGAAATTAAATTTTGATTAATTTGTTTAAGTAGAACAGTTTTTATGACTCAAAGAAATTAAATTTTGATCAATTTGTTATGATACAGAAATCTTTAATAAAAATTTGGATCAATTTGTAATCTTTAATGAAACTGTTGACCAATAAGTTTTCACATAAAAGATTTAATGACTCAAAAGTGTTAATAGTAATGACTCAAATAAAAGTATTATTAATCGATTGAAGCAGAAAATGTTCAATTTGTTAGTTCCAAATACATTACAATAGAGGTTACAAAATTGGACAAAACAACCATAAAACCACAAGTTTTTTACAAAACGTGTTTAATAGAATGGGAGAAGTAGGCCAAACTGATAAAATATGTAAAAATAATACACATTCAGAAATATTTACGGTTAACTAATGCAATCGCTTTCGCCGTAATAATTTTTTAACATTTTTAATTTTAACAACAGTAGCATGAATGTTTAAAAAATTATGATCGCTAGAATAAATGATTCTATCGATGCATTTTATTAATGCATGGAATATAAGACGTATTCTTCAGAATTTGTCTTGAAAGTAAACATACCTAGATACCTACATTGTCAATTTTTAAGCATTCGTAGTTTTTGACAAGCCTTTAATTTGAAGTTTCTAACGAGTATTTCCACTCCCAGATTAAGCATGAAGTAAAATTTCGAGTTTAGAAAAGCCTGAACATTTGGTTTGGCCGCTCCGCGCTTCGCGCTACGCGACCAAACCAAATTTTCAGGCTTTTCTAAACTCGAAATTTTACTTCATGCGCCACGCGCATAAAACACTGATTTAAAGTGAAGTTCAAAATATACAATTGTCAATTTTTATATAATTATAAGATGCTTTTTTCGGAATTTGTCTTTGAAGTAAACATACCTAGATATATACATTGCCAATTTTTAACCATTCGTTGTTTTTGATAATCCTTTAATTTGAAGTTTCTAACGAGTATTTCCACTCCCAGATTAAGCATGAAGTAAAATTTCGAGTTTAGAAAAGCCTGAAAATTTGGTTTGGTCGCGTAGCGCGTAGCGCTACGCGACCAAACCAAATTTTCAGGCTTTTCTAAACTCGAAATTTTACTTCATGCGCCACGCGCATAAAACACTGATTTAAAGTGAAGTTCAAAATATACTGCCTAAGCAGTATTTTAAAGCAGTATATTTTGATCACCACTTGAAATCAGTGTTTTATACGCGTGGCGCATGAAGTAAAATTTCGAGTTTAGAAAAGCCTGAAAATTTGGTTTGGCCGCTCCGCGCTTCGCGCTACGCGACCAAACCAAATTTTCAGGCTTTTCTAAACTCGAAATTTTACTTCATGCTTACTATGGGAGTGGAAACACTCGTTAAAAGCTTAAAATTGAAAGCATTTCAAAAACATTGAATAACTAAAAACAAATATTGCAAATTTACTCGACCAAATCTCGGCTCTTACGTATATCGCCTAAAAATAAATTCAGCGAACGGAATCGCGTTCCGAATTAATAACAAATAAAAATAAACTCACGTTCACTTCAGTTGAACGTTATCGTGAATGGCGTGAATTTTAAGTGGACTTACTACTTCGGAACAACACAAAAAAATTAATGATCGTCGGTTCATTGTCACCAGATGACGAACGGAAGAGACGACTCACCTTCCTCAGCGGGTAATTCTGTAAGAAAAAAAAGAAAAAAAATGGAATTAGTTTACAAATAGTAACATTCAACACGAAAAGGGATTAAGACATTCTAGCCATGCAGATTTTTCATAAATGGTCTAATTATATAATTAATAGCGGCCACATATGACCGTCATAGTCTTAAATTAAGACTATGGCGGTCAGTTAAGACTCTTAACTAGCCGAATTGGCTACGGGGTCATAAATGACCGCTATTAATTACAAAATTAGAGCATTAGTGACCGAGACGGTTAGTTAAGACTTTTAACTATCTAAGTCGGCCAACAGGTCATAAATGATCGCTATTAATTACAAAATGAGACCATTAATGACCGTTGTGGCGGTCAGTTAAGACTCTTAACTATCCAAGTTAGCTAAGGGGTCATAAATGACCGCTATTAATTTCGAAATGAGACCATTAATGACCGTTGTGGCGGTCAGTTAAGACTCTTAACTATCCAAGTTGGCTAAGGGGTCATAAATGACTGCTATTAATTACAAAATGAGACCATTAGTGACCGTTATGGCGGTCAGTTAAGACTCTTGACTATCCAAGTTGGCTAAGGGGTCATAAATGACCGCTATTAATTACAAAATTAGACCATTAGTGACCGATGTGGCCGCAAATGTATTGGATACAAAAATGCTTTAATACAATTTTAAAGTTGGTTTCATTTGTTTGAAGGAATTTTACAAAGATTGTTTCTTCTAAGTAAATTTAGCTCATTTGTAATGTGTGAATCAGCATTTTTTTTTGTTAAATGTTAGGTGAAATCAAACGATAAATTATAAATTATATTGTATCTTTAAGACTTTTGCTTACGATTTTCTTTATCTAGATAAGTACAGTTCTATTCAACGAAAAAGCGTATAACTACGGAACCCAATTTCAAAAGTATCAAATTTAAAACCAATTACCACAGAAACCACTAAGGCCCAGTTGCACCAAAAAATGTTGAACTGGTTCATCTCTGAACTCGTGTTTAAGATGACAGTCCCTATTGTTCTAATGTCACTTTGAACTCAAGTTTAGAGATGAACTAGTTCAACGTGTTTGGTGCAACTGGTCCTAAGTGTACGCTTTTTTATTGAATAGAACTGTATAGTGGAATTTTTCAAATCAGGCACCTCATGCGCAGAACGAGCGCCGTTCGTGTATTTTCGCTGCTCAAAAAATGAGAAAGTGGAACCTGACTACGTTGGCGCACATTTATTTGAAAAAAAAGGAAATCGCGCGCACATGTCAGATGGCTCATCGGACGAGGGCCCTTCGGGATTTCAATGGTGTTATCTCTGCGAGAACCAGCGCCGAATGGTGCATTTACGGCCCAACGTTTTCAGGACTGTCTTGCCTACGTTCGGGAAATACTGTTCTACCGCACAAGGGACTAATTTGGGCAATACATCTATACATTTACTACGATGTGTTGACTAACTTATTCTAAAGGCCAAATGTATTTTGATTCAAACTCATCTACAGATCAATGACGAATGATTAGAATTTAAATACAAAATATTGGGCCAATGATAGACAAACAATTGGCCTTTAAATCTAAACTCAAAATGACAATTTCTATTTTTCTAATGTCATTTTAAACTTGGTTATAAGTCTAACTGACTCTTAATTCGTATAATGCATATACAAGGAATGTTTCT
Organism: Philonthus cognatus; assembly: GCA_932526585.2. Classification (NCBI taxonomy): domain Eukaryota; kingdom Metazoa; phylum Arthropoda; class Insecta; order Coleoptera; family Staphylinidae; genus Philonthus; species Philonthus cognatus. Next base: position 44,781,628 of record OW052247.1, on the reverse strand, counting down.
TTAAAGTATACTACGTATCACAATGTTTCGCTGTAAATTGTCAGACATTCGTTGTTTTTATAAATTTGTTCAATTTGTAGCTTCTAACGAGTGTGCCCACTCCTAAGCTAAGCATAAAGTAAAATTTCGAGTTTAGAAAAGCCTGAAAATTTGGCTTGGTCGCTCCGCGCATGATGTAAAATTTCGAGTTTAGAAAAGCCTGAATTTGGCTTTTCTAAACTCGAAATTTTACTTTATGCTTAGCTTAGGAGTGGGCACACTCGTTAGAAGCTACAAATTGAACAAATTTATAAAAACAACGAATGTCTGACAATTTACAGCGAAGCATTGTATTAAACACTGAAATATTGTGAAGTTCAAAATATACGATCTTAGGGCCAAAACTTAACAAATGCCCATAAATAACTCAAATATTGTGACGTTCAAAATATATTGTTTATGTTTAATCTCACGTTGATAAAATTTACGAATAATTATTTTTGAAGTCCAAGAGATACTGCTTATGTTTGATCTTGCGTTGATAAAATTTACAAATGATTGTTTTGTGAAATCTTTAAAAATTCGAGCGCCTGGAACTTTGAGGTATGCTTAAGGTTGCGGTTTACTAGAGTAAGACAGTCTCTTTCCAGCCGTTAGCTAGAATGAGAGAGACACCTATATTACTATTTCCAGCATAAAACTGTAAACGTAAGATATAAAGAACATTTATTTGAATGAATGCTGAACTAATTAAATGCAGAATTTACAGGCACCCATAGATTCAAGTTTTTGTTGCCTAAAACCGAATAAAAAATTCAAGCAAAAATAGCAATTTTCAGGATTTTTTTACAAAAAATAACTAAATATTTTAATCGTTTTAAATTGGTAACATTAAAATCCTACAAGTTTCAGCATTATTTTTATGTATCATGCAATGTTGTTCCGTAATCAGAACATCAATGGTGCTGGAACTAGTGACTACCCAAAACGTTGAATATTACTAATATTAAATCGCAACCTTAAACGAAAAAATCCCTGTATATAAAAGTCAACGTGCGTTTGTATATTCTCCATACACTTTTGAACGCCTGGAGCAATTCTAAATATTTTAATATTGAAATAGTTCTAAATATTAAATTGTGATAGTAAGTAAATTTAATGTTAGCAAATAAGATATTTGAATAATCGTATTCCTAGCTTTAATAGACATCCCTAGGCTGTAAAAAGCGAAAGTGATAAATACGCCGGACGGGCATAAATTCCTTGGTAATACAAGATTAAGGTAAATAATTCTCCAGACAATTCCAGGTAATTCTACTAGTGGTTAATATAATCTAAATATGTAACATCAAATTTTACTTCGAAGTCATTTATCAATAATACCCCTGCCATTACAATTTTAAGATATTTCTATTCTACATACAACAATTCATTTTAGCGACAGAATTCAATTAATAACTATGTACGTCAATTAAGACTAAATTGTTTCATCCGGTCTGTGACAACAATTACATAAACCACGTGCCTCTTTGCCTTGTTATGAAATTAGTTTTCAACTTAAAACAAAAAAGGAAATAAATTCAGCGTCTCTAAATCAAGATTACCCAACTAATTCCAATTTCACAAACGTCAAATAAAAAATAGATTGTTTCTTGAATTAATTTCTCATCTGGCACTTGGTGAAACATATTACACTATGTTAAAGTTATTAAACACTGAAATATTGTGAACAAGTGAACTTCACTTGAAATCAATGTCTTATACGCGTGGCGCATGAAGTAAAATTTCGATGATTTAATAAAGAAAACACTTGGTTAAATTTCACTAATATTTTGGTTTTTTATTCCAACTAGTTTCGACTTTGAGTCATTCTCAAGGAGTACAGGAAATTACATTTTTACAAACATTATATACAAGAGAGGTTAGGTTAAATATGTTTCACCACGTGAAAGATGAGAAACTTGTTCAAGGTAAAATTTCGAGTTTAGGAAAGCCTGAAAATTTAGTTTGGTCGCTCCGCGTTTCGCGCTTCGCGACCAAACCAAATTTTCAGGCTTTTCTAAACTCAATATTTTACTTTATGCACCAGGTGTATAAAACACTGATATATTATCAAAATCAAAAATATACAAAACATCGTAATACGCTGCATATTCATTCCCTCAAACAAAACACTGTGTTTTTATAAACAAACAAATTTAATGGAAAATCGAATACGTCCAACTGTGACAAACGCACATACAAAATATTTAAAATTCCAACACGTGTATACTTATTACAAAGAGAGTTTGAAATTCGGTCGGAAAATTACCTTGCTTTGTGAAAACAAAATATATATATCTAAAAAAAAAACACTCTAGCGCAACAACAATATAGTAAACAAATACAATACAGTGCATTACAACAAAATTATAGACTGCGCAAAGATAATATTAGTGATTTTGAATAAAAAGCATATCAAATATGAGACATTAATTTTACAGTAAATAGAGAGAATTGTGAAATGACAATTGCGAAATTCATTCAATCAAAACGAATTTGCGAATATTTCTAAAAGAAATTAGGCGATTTAAAATTGCTATTTTTCGTAAGTACTGCTTGATATTTTCTGACTTAAGCCTTATGCCATCAGTCACATTGATGGGCCCACTCGAGTAAGAATAATCGAATCATTCGATTAATAAAATTATCGAATATTTAATAATCTATTATTATCATTCCAATGATCATTTAGATTTTAATATTAATGATCATTCTAATGGTAATATGAATGATGAATTTGAGCATTCGAATATTCATTCAAATGATTATACAGGGAACGTTTCTCTTAGGTATACGTATGGATACGTTTTTTTGATCTAATTTAAAGCTTTAAACGAGTGTTTACCACTCCTAGATTAAGCATGAAGTAAAATTTTGAGTCTAAAAAGCCTGGGTTAGAATTGTTGGTTTCTTTGTTACATTGCAACCAGATAATTCTAAACCAGCGATATGTTTATGATCAAATATTTATTGCTCTTTTTAACCTAGATTTTTTTTAAATAAGTGCATTTTTTTATTAAACCACACTGATGAGGGCCAGACAGTCAAAAACGCGTATCGGGGTTATCCAACCGTGCAGAAATACTGAACACTATTTCTATATTGATGTTTGAGTAGCCCATTTCCAAAAACCACTAAATCCAGTGTTTTCATATACAGAGAGTTTTATGTAACGCCAAACATTTTCATAACGAGAATATTTCTTTTAAGTATACATATGCATTTCGTTGTACATTTTCCGACGCTCGGTTTATTAAGAGTATTCAATTAGAACTTTAAACGAGTGTTTTCCACTCCCAGGCTAAGCATGAAGTAAAATTTCGAGTTTAGAAAAGCCTGAAAATTTGGTTTGGTCGCGTAGCGCGAAGCGCGGAGCGGCCAAACCAAATTTTCAGGCTTTTCTAAACTCGAAATTTTACTTCATGCGCCACCGGTACAAAACACTAACATATTACGAAGCTTAAAACACACCGCTAAACTTTACATTTAATCAGTGTTATGTACCGGTGGCGCATAAAGTAAAATTTCGAGTTTAGAAAAGCCTGAAAATTTGGTTTGGCCGCTTCGCGCTACGCGAATTTTTCTTTGAAGTGTCCATATGCATACGTTGCACATTTTTCGATGCTTGGTTTATTAAAAGAATTTAATTTGAAGCTTTAAGCGAGTGTTTTCCACTCCCAGGCTAAACATGAAGTAAAATTTCGAGTTTAGAAAAGCCCGAAAATTTGGTTTGGTCGCGTAGCGCGAAGCTCGGAGCGGCCAAACCAAATTTTCAGGCTTTTCTAAACTCGAAATTTTACTTCATGCGCCACCAGTACAAAACACTAACATATTACGAAGCTTAAAACACACCCCTAAACTTTACATTTAATCGGTGTTTTGTACCGGTGGCGCATAAAGTAAAATTTCGAGTTTAGAAAAGCCTGAAAATTTGGTTTGGCCGCTCCGCGCTTCGCGCTACGCGACCAAACCAAATTTTCAGGCATTTCTAAACTCGAAATTTTACTTCATGCTTAGCCTGGGAGTGGAAAACACTTGTTTAAAGCTTCAAATTGAATTCTCTTAATAAACCGAGCGTCGGAAAATGTACAACGTATGCATATGTATACTTAAAAGAAATATTCTCGTTATGAAAAAACTCTTTGTATATTTGCTACCACAATTTTTTATATTGTTACATTTAATTATTGCTCACCTTAAAAATAGATTTGATCAAGCTTTCCTATTTGTATCTGTACAATACTAGGGCACAATTTAATGCGATCACACCATAGAAATAAATCTATTAGTTAGCACAAGTATTGCTATTTTCATTTTTAGGATGCTAAAGCATTATTTTATGCTATTTTTTAGGAAACTTTGAGAAAACAGTTCTTGAGCATACTTAGTACAAATTTTGTAGATTATAGCGTGTGGTGCATTTAAACATTTATATACGTTTTCGTTGTCATGCAACCTCTAAAATCTATTTACAAAACAATTATTGATTACGCCCAGATGTAAATATTTTCCATAGGAAATTCCACTCCAAATATTTGCAAATGCAATTATTGCTATCTCATTAAACACAATGTTATGCACCACGTATATTACTTTATAGAAACATTTTATTTTTTATTTACTTTTTATGTGACTAAGGTCATTCATTATTTGAGCCGTTTATTTTGAAAGTGGCCTAACTCCATTTCTTAATTTTTTGTTATTGATCTTAATAACCTTTATAATTTGAGGTTTTTAGCCATAAAAAACAATTTGTGGTTCAGTATATTTAAAATATATATTATATTTTTTAGATATACTTAACCAGAAATTGTTATTTATGACAGAAAATCTCAATTATGAAGATTATTTCAGTCAACAACAAAAAATAAGAAATGGAGTTAGGTCACTTTTAAAATAAACGGCTCATTTATTTATCATATTATAAACGTAATTGGTACATATAAAAATAATTAATCTGTAGTATTATTTCGCTATTGCATTGTCTTATTAAATGTAAAGGTAAAAGTAACAACGTACATACAGCGTGTTAATAAATTGTAAGGGCTTGCAAATCACAACAAAGCAATCAACTTTTGTTAACAAATGTGTAGTCAAAAGTAATTCCTCTAGAAAAGCTCTCTTAAAGATTTTTTAGGAAGTACCTGAAAATAGGGAACCTACATTGCATATTTAATTATTCTAGACATACATTCGAATAACGTAAATTTTGACACAATTTAATATTTTTGTGATTTTTTTTACCTTTCTTGCACTCGTTTTCGTCGTAATGGAAACAAAGGATATACAGAGAGTTTTATGTAACACCGAACATCTTCATAACAAGAATTTTTCTTTGAAGTGTCCATATGCATACGTTGCACATTTTTCGATGCTTGGTTTATTAAAAGAATTTAATTTGAAGCTTTAAGCGAGTGTTTTCCACTCCCAGGCTAAGCATGAAGTAAAATTTCGAGTTTAGAAAAGCCTGAAAATTTGGTTTGGTCGCGTAGCGCGAAGCGCGGAGCGGCCAAACCAAATTTTCAGGCTTTTCTAAACTCGAAATTTTACTTCATGCGCCACCGGTACAAAACACTGGCATATTACGAAGTTTAAAACATACCGCTAAACTTTACATTGAATCAGTGTTTTGTACCGGTGGCGCATGATGTAAAATTTCGAGTTTAGAAAAGCCTGAAAATTTGGTTTGGCCGCTCCGCGCTTCGCGCTACGCGACCAAACCAAATTTTCAGGCTTTTCTAAACTCGAAATTATACTTCATGCTTAGCCTGGGAGTGGAAAACACTCGCTTAAAGCTTCAAATTGGATTCTTTTAATTAACCGAGCATCGCAAAATGTGCAGCGTATGCATATGGATACTTCAAAGAAAAATTCTCGTTATGAAAATGCTCGGTGTTACATAAAACTCTGCGTATAGTAAATTAAGTTGCCTGCATGTAGGCTCTACTTGAAAAATCTTTAAAAATCCTTGTACCTGAAGGGAGACACTTTTGAATATACATTTATTATCAAAAGATGCTCGTTTTCATGTGTACTTTAAGCCCTAGAAGTTAGTTCCTGCAATTCATTAACACCCTGTACTTCTCCGCCGGTTAACGGGTATTTATGTACAAATTATTTATCTGGTAAAATTAGCAAAATACAATATAAACAGGTTGGATATTCATCATGTTTTAATGTAATGTATTAATTAAACATAAATGTTATCTCTAGTATCATCTCGAAACTACACATGTTTCCCATTAATTATATGGATGTTACAAAATAAACAGATGCATGTAAACAACGTTTTTTTGTACTCACGAAATGAAATGAGATTCCTGATATTCATTCAAACGCAACCGCAAGAAGTATCCGATGACAGACTGTCGTATTCGTGTCAAGTGGGTTCTCGTCTATATATCACTCGCACTCATTTGTCTCTGGTCTAATAAGGGATACTTATCTCGCATACTTTCTCGACGAAAGAGAACACTACTATCGGAAATTGCTTGTTTCGCACAAAAAATGATTTTACTTTATGAAAGTGTGTAAGGCATGAGGTAATTTTGCGTCTCTTAGAAATTGTTTGTTTCGCAAAAATAAAATGATTTTTCATTAAAGTTGGCTAGGTATGACCTAGGAAAAGGAGAAATGTAAATGAAGCCCTCCGGCCGGCCCTGCATGGAACCCTATAATATAATCCTAGCGCGGCGATTCGCAAAGTTACAGTGAATTATTAAAACCAACTCAGTATGATTTTATGATTAATCTCGCGTTAGTTTTAATGTTTATTTCTCATAAATTCAAATATAAACGATCAAATATACGGAAACGTACAAAAATACACCTGATATCCAGTGGTTGATAACACGCAAGGCTTATCTAAATTAGCCACAAATCTCTAATAATTTAGTAATACACACGTTTCACAATTTATCTGATACATTCATTGAGTTCTGGGTATGATGCATAAATATATTTAAATTTTCCGAATATCAAGCAGCATTTGTTGTGAATTAAGAAATGAAATCTTCCAGATATTCAGTTAAGTAGAGAACCCTGTGTAAATGCCTCAAAAATAGGCCTAACTTTAGGAGTGGTCTGGAAGAAGAAAAATTAACCAATAATTTTCGCTCTTTTTGCAATTAATTAATTGTACTTTTATTAATAAAATGAAATATCGATCACTAAAAAAAATTAAAAATTGAAAAAGTTTAATAAAAATAAAAATGTGCCTTCTGGGGTGAGCACTTCTGCGGCGGGGAGGAGAGTTCCAAGATCGTGTTTGAAACAAAAAAGGCGCATAGTTTGATAAGGTATATTCAATAACGTAAGCATATACCTAAATCTAGTAATCTAGCAACAAAAACTGTTTTTTTCATAACAAAAAATGAATTGAAAAAAAGTCATAATATTCAACATGCTTTTTCAACATCAATAATCAAAAAAAGGATGTTATTGAAACAAATGAAGTCAAAATGTAGGTATATACTGAGCGCAATTAAATATACCTTAACAACTATGCGCCTTTTTTGTTTCAAACACGATCTTGGAACTCTACTCCCCGGCGCAGAGGCATTTTTATTTATTTTTATGAATCCTTTTCAATTTTTTGTTTTTTTTAATGATTTATATTTCAAGTACAATTAAATAATTGCAAAAGGAAAGAAATAGATTGGTTGATTTTTCTTCTTCCTAAAGTTAGGCCTATTTTTGAGGCGTTTACACAGGGTTCCCCCTTAACTATTTTAAATACATTTAGGGACGACAACACAAGAAATTCATAAAGATAATTAAACAAAACTAACTTCACGAATAAATGAAATTCGGAAAGAAGAGCACAAAAAGATTTAGATACAACACAATAGATTGGAAAAGATAAGTTCCATAGTGAAATAAAATAGGCCTAACTTTAGGAGTGGTCTAGAAGAAGAAAAATTAACCAATAATTTTCGCTCTTTTTGCAATTAATTAATTGTACTTTTATTAATAAATTGAAATATTGATCACTAAAAAAAAAATTAAAATTGAAAAAGTTTAATAAAAATAAAAATGTGCCTTCTGGGGTGAGCACTTCTGCGGCGGGGAGGAGAGTTCCAAGATCGTGTTTGAAACAAAAAAGGCGCATAGTTTGATAAGGTATATTCAATAACGTAAGCATATACCTAAATCTAGTAATCTAGCAACAAAAACTGTTTTTTTCATAAAAAAAAAAATGAATTGAAAATAAGTCATAATATTCAACATGCTTTTTCAACATCAATAATCAAAAAAAGGATGTTATTGAAACAAATGAAGTTAAAATGTAGGTATATACTGAGCGCAATTGAATATACCTTAACAACTATGCGCCTTTTTTGTTTCAAACGCGATCTTGGAACTCTACTCCCCGGCGCAGAGGCATTTTTATTTATTTTTATGAATCCTTTTCAATTTTTTGTGTTTTTAATGATTTATATTTCAAGTACAATTAAATAATTGCAAAAGGAAAGAAATAGATTGGTTGATTTTTCTTCTTCCTAAAGTTAGGCCTATTTTTGAGGCGTTTACACAGGGTTCCCCCTTAACTATTTTAAATACATTTAGGGACGACAACACAAGAAATTCATAAAGATAATTAAACAAAACTAACTTCACGTATAAATGAAATTCGGAAAAAAGAGCACAAAAAGATTTAGATACAACACAATAGATTGGAAAAGATAAGTTCCATAGTGAAATAAAACTAGCTTCATGAATAAATGTAATTCGAAAAGAAGAGCACAGTATATGCTTATTCGTATTCAACTACAATAATTTGTGATTTATGGTCTTGCATTCTACATAGTGAAATAAAACTAGCTTCCACACTATATGCTTATTCGTATTCAACTACAATAATTTGTGATTTATGGTCTTGCATTCTTTAAAAAAATCTGCCTTATTACATTCATACTCATCGGAATCACTGAATCATTAAAATATCTGCTCTAAATGCTTTATGCAAATACATTTAGGGACAACAATACAAGAAATTCGTAACGATAAGGAAACAAAACTAACTTCACGAATAAATGGAATTTTAAAAAAGAGCGCAAATAGATTCAGAGACGACATCGCGAGAGTTTCGAAAGGATAATTTCTATAGTGAAATAAAACTAACTTCACGAATAAATGGAATTTTAAAAAAAATAACACACTGTATGCTTCCTCTTATTCAACTAAAATAATTTGTGATTTATGGTATCGCATTCTGCATAATTGCCTTTAAAAAAACTCTGCCCTAATTACATTAATACACATCTGAATCACTGAATCCACACTTTCCCCAAACATCAAAATATCTGCTCTCGATGCTTTATGCTATCCAGATGTGCATAGTTTTCCAAGTCGTGTACATTAAATTAAGCACACATACACACACATTCACACGTATATAAAATCCGAGCGGCGTGTGGTGTTGTAATTAAACCGAGAAGAGAAACATGCAAAGTGCGGAAAAATGTTGTAATGTTACTACGAATCCAGTGTGGTAGGGAGTCGAACGCCACGTCATTCCACCACTGACGCACTTACTTCCACTCGACGTCACACAGTGCCCGAGATAATTTATACACACATTCTACACGACCAAACTACAAACAATAAATTTACTTGTATAACGTTGCGTGTTGATGTAACGTGTGTGAGTAAATATATTTATATTGAATCACACAATCAAAAATTACAATACAATTAACACGAACATGATAACAAACAAAATAACGATCATGGGGGTTAATTACAACACCGATGTAATTTGTCATTGGTGAGAAGCCGTACTGTAATGACGTAATTTTCGGAAGAATTGAAGAAACCGTGTAGAGTAAAATGACGTCATTTGTGGAAGAATTGAAGAAACCGTATAGAGTAAAATGACGTTATTTTAGAAAGAATTACAGAAATCGCATAGAGTAAAATGACGTCATATTTATATTGAATCACGCTATTACAAATTACAATACAATTAACACAAAAATGAGAATGTTAACAAACAAAATAACGATCCAGCGAGTTAATCACATGCCGATTTAATTTTTTATCGGTAAGAAGAAAGAATTGAAGAAACCGTATAGAGTAAAATTACGTCATTTTCGAAAGAATTAAAGAAACCGTATAGAGTAAAATGACGTAATTTTCGGAAGAATTGAAGAAACCGTATAGAGTAAAATGACGTAATTTTCGGAAGAATTGAAGAAACCGTATAGAGTAAAATGGCGTCATTTTCGGAAGAATTGAAGAAACCGTATAGAGTAAAATTACGTCATTTTTGTACGACTTCTCACCGATGACAAATTGCATCGGTGTTGTACAGGGCTTTCATTAATTCCCGAACCCCACGGGACTAAATTTAAAATTGCCGCGTAAATTATTGTATTTGTACGTTGGAGGCTTTGAAAAAAGTAACCAAACGTTACTAAAGTCAAATTTGACATAAACGTTTATGCGCGGTGCATCGTTAAACCAACCTTTGAGATCTTACAAGATTCGCCCGGAATTTTCAGGTAAGCAAAAATTGTTTAATTATTCTGAAACATTGAGTTTTATTTCTATTTATTTTGCAGAGTCAATTTGCTAGGATAAGCAAATACTGCAAAAATGGTATTTACAACGAAAAAATTAATAAAAATTAGTTAAATTTTTGAAGATGAGCCTATATTTTAATCATTTTAAATATAATATTTTCAGTCGTCATAAAAATACGCCGGCGAATAAATATTTTTAAATCTAGGGAATTTCTGTGTGAGCCATACCACCTTGTACATTTGGTTGCCTATTATTTTTGGTCACGTGGGGTTCGGGAATTAATGAAAGCCCGGTATAAAGCAATGAAATATTGTGAAGTTAGAAATACACTTTAAAAATGAGTAATAATCAAAATATTTAAATAACAAAATATTTACATTTTTCTTCACACATTCTCAAGTCAGGTCAAATAATACAATGCAGCAACGTATCAAATTAACTTGTTTGGCTAGGTATTGAAAAACAAAATATTAATATTTCATTATTGCATCAATAGCGCTAAATAGGTTAAATTACAATTAAGTTGTATTACATTAAGTTGTAACATATCGCTGCTTTTCATTGATAATGGCACAAGTAAAATTTGTTAATTTTTATTTTATATATATATATATATATATATATATATATATATATATAAGTATATTGTTTTTAAGTTAATACAGGCACAACTGCACTCTGGTGGCCATCACTGATTCACTGATTTTTCAATAGATTCAATCCAAAACATAAATATTATTTTTTTTAGTAGTAATTTTTTAGGTAATTGTATTAATTTTTTTATACAGAAACGAACTTTAAAACAAAAATAACAAAAAATAACAATAACAGGTGGACAAAGAAATTATAAAAAAATAGTATAAATATACTGTAACTGTAAAAGTCTGTTGTTCAATAATAGCAAAGTACAGATGTTAATACTCTGATAGATAATTACGTTTAATTAGTAGATAGTACTTTTGTACATTAGTGTGCTTTAAAGCAAGATTAACCAAAATTGTAGAATGTGTCAGATTACTAAATTGATTTCAGGTTATATGAACTAATATTGAGTTGTTACATACAGAGAAGCCTAACATCATATGGTCCTTTTTTGGCAAACAAATAGACATTACACTTAAACACATATACAGGGAATTTTTCTTTTAAGTATACATATCTCGAGTTGTAAATTTAAAAATATTCAATATTTTTGAAAAGTGTTTAATTTGAAGCGTCTAACGAGTGTTTCCACTCCCAGACTAAGCATGAAGTAAAATTTCGAGTTTAGAAAAGCCTGAAAATTTGGTTTGGTCGCTCCGCGAAGCGGAGCGACCAAACCAAATTTTCAGGCTTTTCTAAACTCGAAATTTTACTTCATGCGCCACGCGTATAAAACACTGATTTCAAGTGAAATTCAAAATATACTGCTTTACAATACTGTTTAGGCAGTATATTTTGAACTTCACGATATCTTATTATTTGATACGCGTGGCGCATGAAGTAAAATTTCGAGTTTAGAAAAGCCTGAAAATTTGGTTTGGCCGCTCCGCGCTTCGCGCTACGCGACCAAACCAAATTTTCAGGCTTTTCTAAACTCGAAATTTTACTTCATGCTTAGTCTGGGAGTGGAAACACTCGTTAGAAGCTTCAATCATGAAGTGAAAACACTCTTTAGAAGATTTAAATTGAACGCTTTCAAAAACAACAAATGCCTGAAAATGTAAAATGTACTTATCGAGGCATGTATACTTAAAAGAAAAATTCCCTGTGTTATTAGATATTAAAGGAATGTTTCTACATATCCCGATAAATACGCAGAACATAACGAGGCATTCGTTGTTTCTGTATAAGTGTTTAGAGACTTCTAACGAGTGTCTTCCACTCCTTAGTTAAGCATGAAGTAAAATTTCGAGTTTAGAAAAGCCTGAAAATTTGGTTTGATCGCGTAGCGAAGCGGAGCGATCAAACCAAATTTTCAGGCTTTTCTAAACTCGAAATTTTACTTCATGCGCCACGCGTATTAAAGACTGAAATATTGTGAAGTTTAAAATCTCACGGTAATACATTTTATTTAATCATTTTGTTTATTTCGTCTAATAAAATGTTTCGCTCAAACACCTGGTGTAATTTACTCTAAGATATCTTAAAAGAAAAGAAAAGCCTGATATAAAAGGTGTTTAACTTTTTTTAGAGGTATAGAACTTATTTTTCAAATAAAACCCATAAAATCAAAAACAGCAGATGTTCTGGCTTTAATAGGTAATCAATGTAATGGCATTTCATGTTCAAAAATAATTTTGGGCATGAGACCACCACGATTGCGACTTAGATGAACCATTGTATTAATTCAATTTTTCATATTTTTTTCTAATGTGGCCGGGCTAATTTCTCCAATTACGCGCTAAAAGTTGACTCTTAAGTCTTTAATTGTTGCTGGTTTATCAGCATAGACCATTGATGGGATCAAATCACCAATTAACAGGCACATGTCTCGAAATAATATGATCACCAAACTTCTCTCCCAACAGTGTGAGGGTTTCACGCGCGGGGTAGCAAGTTGCGCCGTCCTGTTGAAACCATTCAGGTCTTGCATTAACGTTGCGGATCAAAAAATTTCGAATCATTGACCCGTAGCGCTCGCCATTGACAGTAACATTGGGTCTGTCTTTATTTTTAAAAAAGTAGGGCCCAATGATGCCTCCAGTATACAATCCACGCCAGACAGTATAGTGGAATTTTTTAAATTAGGCACTCTCATGCGCAGAACGAGCGCCGTTCGTGTAATTCCGCTGCTCAAAAAATAAGAAAGTGGAACCTGACTACGTTGGGCGCACATTTATTTGAATGAAAGGAACTCGTGCGCACATGCCAGGTGGTGCATCGAACGAGGACCCTTCGGCATTTAAATGGTGGTATCTCTGCGAGAGCTGACTCTCGCAGAGATAACACCATTATGGTATGGTACATTTACAGCCCAACGTTTTCAGGACTGTCTTGCCTACTTTCGGGAAATGCTGTTCTACCGCGGAAGTGCCTAATTTGGATATACATCTATAACATAATTTTGCTTTTTCACGAGTCCTTTCAGCTAAAAATGAACCTTATCACTAAAAATTATTTGGCGGTAAAAATCAGTAAATGGGCGAAGTGCTCCATTAGTTTGACGTACAAAGCGCGCATTTTGGAAATACATTTCCACAATTTGTAATCGCTGCTCGACTGTGATCTTTGCCGTGATCATTTGCCAAAGCTTACTGAACAAAGTTAACAGATATTCATCATTGAAGTTCTATACCTCCAAAAAAACACCCATTACATGTTCAATAAGAAGACACGTCTTATTTCACGATCTTATCCACTAGACTAGCCACAGTTACCTCATTAGATCCTACTTAGTGTCAGTTGAATAAAAAAATATCAACTAAGTTATCTACAAACCCGGTTCACATGTTCTACTGTTCTGATGTTTTGATATTTCTCCATATTAAGGAGTTGGGCTACTGAAGCGGCAGACAAAAATCGGCATATTTTGTCATTTCTTTCCAACGGAACAATGAAATAAATCGAAATTTTAAGGAAAAGTCTTTTTTATGTAAGTAATAAACTATAAACATTATTTTTTTAAAAGCAATACATTTTAAACTGTGCGACTATATAGCATTTCTTCGATTACGCATGGTTTATAAACGGTCGGACCAAAAGCTCCTCCATTTTTTAAGTAAGGACGTAAAACTAATTATTTTACAATTATTTGCGACAATAGCTACCGAACTACGTATGTTGCGTAGTCCCTTTGTAATAAATACTTCTCTAGCGATTTTTATAGCATTTTGGACTTATTTTCTTCAAATGTGCGCCATTTTTGCAAAAATTAATATATCAAAAAAATTCTACATAGTTCCATAGCTATTCTCATACGTAATCGAACAAATTTTGGTTTTTCATCGTAACTTAAAAACTGCGGGTGCTGCTGGTCCGCCTATTTACCTGCCAAGAATAAATGCGTCATTGTAGAAATTGAACAGAAGCTCATGCACTTTTAAAGTAAGGACGTAAAACCAATTATTTCACAATTATTTGCGAAAATAGCTACCGAACTACGTAGGATTTTTTCATTATGTTGCGTAGTTTTTTTTGTAATAAATGCTTCTCTAGCGATTTTTATGGCACTTTGGATTTATTTTCTTCAAATGTGCGCCATTTTTGTAAAAATTAATATATCAAAAAATCCTACGTAGTTCCATAGCTATACTCATACGTAATCGAACAAATGTTGGTTTTTCATCGTAACTTAAAAATTGCGGGAGCTGCTGGTCCGCCCATTTACCTGCCAGAAATAAATGCGTCATTGTAGAAATGCTCTACAGTCGCCGTTTTAAACTGTATCGGTTTGAAATAAAAAAAATATATAAACAGCCTCTGTCCCAAATTAGTTGTCTGAATTGGTGTTTGAATCTTGTCTCAAATTAGTTGCACACTTGGTGTCTGAACCTTGTCCCAAATTAGTTTTCACATTTCGAAAAAATTACAAATAAAAAATTTAGGCACACAAAAGCAGGTAAATAGAAACTGGAATTATATTTTTCAAGTAATTTCACAAAAATGTTGATTTCATACTCGTAATTATAAATAATTATTATACTCCTATGATGTAATTCTTAGCCGATACAAACTAAGTAATATTAAGACAATGTTTGGCTGTTAAAATAGCTT
Organism: Philonthus cognatus; assembly: GCA_932526585.2. NCBI lineage: Eukaryota > Metazoa > Arthropoda > Insecta > Coleoptera > Staphylinidae > Philonthus > Philonthus cognatus. The sequence continues at coordinate 44,766,385 of OW052247.1, read as the reverse complement.
CAGAGTTCCAGTTAAAGCTTTAGAACCTGGGTCTCCAAACTATCTTCTTCGCGGGCCACAAATACAATTCTACATAATAAAGTCGGCCAAGATCCGATTAATTTTATAAAATTATGAAAAATTTAAGGAACAATTGTTACAATATTTCAAAATATGACATTTACAAAAAAAATTACAAACAATCGCGGGACGGATTCATGCAAGTCGCGGGCCGGATTTGGCCCGCGGGCCGTAATTTGGAGACCACTGCTTTATAATATTAGAGTATTTAATTTTTTTTAATATTACTTCCAGGGTTGAATTGCATTTGCAAATAATCAACAGAAAAATAGTTAAATGTGACAACTAATTTGAGACAGAGGGAGTAGTTAATTATTTGTATGACAAACGGCCGAGCAGATAGAGTTAACTCTAAAAGTTGAATTTTGATAGAGTTCTCTAAAAGTTGAATTTTGGTCAAATTCTGCACTTTTTTATGATTTCTATGAATGACTTAATTGTATTACATACTGTGAATTTTTCTTTTAAATATACATAATGTATATGCTGTAAACTTTCAGGTATTCGTCGATTTTATATAAAAACGTGGAATATGAAGTTTAGAGCGAGTGTTTCCACTCTTAGACTAAGCATGAAGTAAAATTTCGAGTTTAGAAAAGCCCCGCGTAGAAAATTTGTCGAGGGTCGCGCAGCGACCCGAGACAAATTTTCACGGGGCTTTTCTAAACTCGAAATTTTACTTCATGCGCCACGCGTATAAAACACTGATTTAAAGTGAAATTCAAAACGCACTGAAAACCAACCCAACTTCGATATTTTTTCAAACTTCGATGTTTTCTTTCCTATCCATGCTGTAAAGTTTTAGATATTCGTTGTTTTCTTATAAAGAAACTTCGATTCCCTGTAGTCCTTCGGTCTCCGAAGACCATGATTGGTCCTTCGAGCTGTAGCCTTTTTAAAATGGCAATAAACTTAGTAATCTAGAGTGATCCTTTAATTTGAAACTTCTAAGAACGAATGTTGTCCACTCCCAGACTAAGCATGAAGTAAAATTTCGAGTTTAGAAAAGCCCCGCGTAGAAAATTTGTCGAGGGTCGCGCAGCGACCCGAGACAAATTTTCACGGGGCTTTTCTAAACTCGAAATTTTACTTCATGCGCCACGCGTATAAAACACTGAAATATTGTGAAGTTTAAAATACACTGACATTATTTTTTAATGAGTAATAAGCGAAATATTTAAATAACAAAATATTTAACTTTTTCTTCATACATTTTCAATTCAGGTCAAATAATATAACATTTGAAATTAACTTATTTAGTAATTTAATTAACAAAAAAATAATAATGTTGCTTGTATGCATCAATGGCGTTTAATTGGTTAATTTCATTGTTCCGCTAGAAAAAATGCACAAAATATACCTATTATTTCTGCAACTAGAGTGGCCTAACCCCTTAAAAAAAATGCAATTCTTTTCGCAAATCTACAACTAATTTGTCTTGTAGCTTTGTGAAAAGAATCGCACTTTGAATATTTTTGAAATATTCTACAACCAGGCATTTTATTAGACAGTATTTCTTCATACATGTTTTGTGCACAATAATTGGGTGCAGCTGATATTTAGAACAAGTTTTGTTCAGCTGGCTATTTAAGTGCCAGCTGAACAAAATTCGACAATGCTCTGTGAATTTTGATACAAACGATCTATGTACTATGTACAGTTGCGAGAGAAAAAACTAGTACAGCAAAATATTTGGCTATGTGAACTGGACTCACTTTGATTTTTCAAATTGTCAATCAAATTGACAAATCTGCGGAAATGTCAAACGAAATTTAATTACCGTCGACATGCCTCAACTGATTGAAACGCAAAAAGCAATAATAACGACCCGTTTAGAGACGGTATTAGCATTAGAGAAATTGCTAATGAAGTGCATGTTAACAAAAGCCCCGTCTTTTTAGCTTAGAAAAAACTTGTTAACCTGTACATAACAAGTTTGTTTTACAAGAAAAAAATTCGATATTTTAGAAATCTCCCTGCTGTACGAGTTTTTTTCTCTCGCAACTGTACATTTTCTAATATTCAACAACAGACTGTTGTAAGACTCATATACAACAATAAAGATTAACGAAATTACAATTTGCTAAAGAAGAAAAAAAAGTGAATACAATCATTAAACAAACGAAAATAACAAAACAAAAAAAAGTAAGTGAAAACACACACTACAACATAAATTAATAAGGAAAAAAAAAATTATACAATCACTAACCAAACAAAAAAAAGTAAGTGAAAACTCACTACAACATAAATTACCAAAGAAAAGAGAATGTATACAATCACTAAACAAATGAAAATAAAAAAACAAAAAAAGGTAAGTGAAAACTTACTACAACATAATTTACCAAAGAAAAAAAATGTATACAATCACTAAACAAACTAAAATAACAAACCAATAAAAACTAAGTAAAAATCCACTACAACATAAATTAGTAACGAAAGAAGTAAAAAAAGGGTAACATAAATTTCAACAGTAATGACAAAATATAACTGTTATCATCGGACAATAGAAATGTACGCATTATAAAATGTATTGTGTGTGTTTTTACCGCACGATAAGGGATATCTATTCTAGACTAATTGAACAAAAACATACGATAATTCAGAGAATTGACATGAAACGGGAGTTAATTACCAAAACCGGTAAAATTGAAAAATAAATGTACCAGTTGCCTCACTTCTTAAATATTAACAAAGAGACTTAATAAATATTATTGATGTGATATATTAAGAATATTATACTCCTTTAATATTCTTAATCTATGACATCAATGATATTTATTAGGAGTATAAATATATTATAATTATCAAAACCTTCATTCAAGCATAATTTATGTATATTCGGTTTGTTTTTTATTCTCCAACCAGATTCGATATTTATTTATCTTAGGTTCTTTGACTATTTGGGTGTACCTACTGTGTGTCATATAATGACATTGACGAATGAATCCTGTTGCAATTGATTAATTATTTGACAGAAAAGTGGTAATAACATGCCGAAAGTAATGTTCCGCCACTTAATTAATCAATACCTACGCCCTATATAGTAATCGCATCATACCACACTGTTATCTTGACAAGTATGATTGACATTACGTGCATGTAATAGCTTTGACAAGTACATTACGTGCTGACAGCTGAACAGCTGATTGCTTACCGCACAACCAAATGGCATTTCTTTGATGTACAGGGAGTTTTTCTTTAAAGTATACGTATTCCAAATTCAGCTTATTTTCTTTAAATCTTTAGTTATTCGTTGTTGTGTTTTTAAGAGTTCAATTTAAAGCTTTAAACGAGTGTTTTCCACTCCCAGACTAAGCATGAAGTAAAATTTCTAGTTTAGAAAAGCCCCGTGAAAATTTGTCGAGGGTCGCGCAGCGACCCGAGACAAATTTTCTGGGCTTTTCTAAACTAGAAATTTTACTTTATGCGCCACGCGTATAAAACACTAAAATATTGTGAACTTTATGTATATTCCAACCCCACTTAAAATCAGTGTGTTATACGCGTGGCGCATGAAGTAAAATTTCGAGTTTAGAAAAGCCCAGAAAATTTGTCTCGGGTCGCTGCGCGACCCGAGACAAATTTTCACAGGGCTTTTCTAAACTCGAAATTTTACTTCATGCTTAGTCTGGGAGTGGAAAACACTCGTTTAAAGCTTCAAATAAACTTTTTTAAAAAACAACGAATGTCGGAAAATGCACAGCTTTATGCATATGTTTACCTAAAAGAAAAATTCCCTGTATATTGATCAAGTAGTAATTTAATTTCCATTATTGTCATATTACTATTAAAAATTATTGCAATAATTAAGTTGTTCTTTTATGCTCAAAACAACAATTAATTTGATAGGGCGTAGGTAAAGTATCGTACGTTTCTCGAGTGGTATGGCAATTACATACTTGCGGAATACAGCACTCGCCGCTGCGCGGCTCGTGCGCAACATTTCCGCTCATATGTAATATGCTGCATACCACTCTTGTTACGTAATATATTATTATGATAGGGTAATTAAGCACATGGCAACCATGAGGAAAACATACCCTCAAATGTATTTTGAAGGCAAAAGTCAGAGTTACAGCCAGAGTATCCAACAAAATATCCAACATTATAAAAAAATCACCAGTTCTAGTTGGCCAATAAATTAAAACAGAATATAGATTTTAACATGAAAGGGTAGATATTTACCAAAATAAATAAAATTGACAATAAATGTACTAATTGTCTCACTCCTTAAATATTAATGATATTTATTAAGAGTATAAATATATTATAATTACCAAAATCTTCATTTAAGAATAGATTCATGTAGATTTAACTTCCCAACAGGAAAAAAAAGCAAAAGCCACGTGTTTATTAAACACAGCGAAAATAAATCACGGCATTTAATAACCACGTGTTCGTCAACCAATGAAATAGCTTTGATTCAAATGTTTATTTCCAACAACCAATAAAATTACGTTAATTCAAATTACCCACCCCAGTTCTAGTTGGTCAATAAATAAAAACAGAATATAGAATTTAACATGAAAGGGTAGATATTTACCAAAATAAATAAAATTAACAATAAATGTACTAATTGTCTCACTCCTTAAATATTAATGATATTTATTAAGAGTATAAATATATTATAATTACCAAAATCTTCATTTAAGAATGATTCATGTAGATTTAACTTCCGAACAGGAAAAAAAGCAAAAGCCACGTGTTTATTAAACACAGCGAAAATAAATCTCGGCATTTAATAACCACGTGTTCGTCAACCAATGAAATAGCTTTGATTCAAATGTTTATTTCCAACAACCAATGAAATTACGTTAATTCAAATTACCCACCCCAGTTCTAGTTGGTCACTAAATAAAAACAGAATATAGAATTTAACATGAAAGGGTAGATATTTACCAAAATAAATAAAATTGACAATAAATGTACTAATTGTCTCACTCCTTAAATATTAATGATATTTATTAAGAGTATAAATATATTATAATTACCAAAATCTTCATTTAAGAATGATTCATGTAGATTTAACTTCCCAACAGGAAAAAAAGCAAAAGCCACGTGTTTATTAAACACAGCGAAAATAAATCACGGCATCTAATAACCACGTGTTCGTCAACCAATGAAATAGCTTTGATTCAAATGTTTATTTCCAACAACCAATGAAATTACTTTAATTCAAATTACCCACCCCAGTTCTAGTTGGTCACTAAATAAAAACAGAATATAGAATTTAACATGAAAGGGTAGATATTTACCAAAATAAATAAAATTGACAATAAATGTACTAATTGTCTCACTCCTTAAATATTAATGATATTTATTAAGAGTATAAATATATTATAATTACCAAAATCTTCATTTAAGAATGATTCATGTAGATTTAACTTCCCAACAGGAAAAAAAAGCAAAAGCCACGTGTTTATTAAACACAGCGAAAATAAATCACGGCATTTAATAACCACGTGTTCGTCAACCAATCAAATAGCTTTGAGTCAAATGTTTATTTCCAACAACCAATGAAATTACGTTAATTCAAATTACCCACCCGGAAATGGAGATTACTAATTGGATGTTTATTTCAAGTGATCTCATTGATTAATGAGCCAATCTTCCAACAGGAAATGCATTACATAAATTAATTTTAATTCAAATGCACATTCCATGCGATATTAGAAATCTCTAAGGCGCAGTTGCGCCAAAAACGTTGGACTCGAGTTCAAGCTGAACTTCAGTTCAAAATGACAGTTCGCATTGTTCTAATGTCATTTTGAACTCGAGTTGAACCAGTTCAACGTGCCTGGTGCAACTGGCCCTAAGTGTCAACTTTCAGTTGAATGTTTTCATCGGTTGATTGTCATTAGTACAACGTGATAACAATTGATATATGTCTATTTGTTTGAAAAATAATTATAAAGTTCTTTTACATCCGAAATTCTAATTTTAATGGATACTCTGGTTTTAGTTTTGAATTTGGCCTTCAAAATGAATTTGAGGTTATGTTTTCCACATGGTTGCCATGTGCTTAATTACCCTATCATAATGATTAATTAAGTGGCGGAACATTACGTTCGGCATTTTATAACCACTTTTCTGTCAAATAATTAATCAATTGCAACATGGTATTCATATATCAATGTCATTACATGACAAACACTAGGGACACCCAAATAATTAAAGAACCTAAGAAAAATAAATCCCAAATCTGGTTGGCCAATAAAAAACAACCGAATATACACCCGACAATTTGTCATACACAAATACCACGTGCGAATCAACCAATAAAATCATTTTGATTCAAACGCCCCGCCTAAAAACGAAACAATTGATTGGATATGTTCAGCAGCGAGATTTGAAAACAAAATAAATGAGTTCATTGGTTGACGTGTTATTGCAATTTCTTATTGTGCGTAAAATCCATTTGATTTGGCGATGTTTATAAAATATGATAGTGGGTACAATAATTATTACAAAGTACAAATATTTTGTTAAGCTTTTTAAACAAATATATGGATCGCCTAGCAATATTTTTTTAACATACTTTTTATAAGTGTAATCCAAGAAACACAATCTTTTAATGATCTATTTAATTAAATAACACTTTTAAAATTTTGTATTCACTTTTTAAAAAAGTGAATACAAAAAAGTTAAAAGTGATATTTATTTTAATATTTAAAATGTTTCACAAAGTAACCGCCTCCACTACCAAATATTTTTAATGATCTCTTCTTATCCTAATTTGTACCCATTTTTGATATCACTGACTTGGGTGCAAAGGGGCATTAGTGTCATTGCATAAAGTAATTAATGAGCATAATTTGCTTCTACTTACTAATCATAATTAAGATACTAATTTTTGTTTAAATAATCTTGATTTTATACAAAAAAACACTTAAATTCGTACACGTTTACGCCTTTCTCTTGTAACACATCATTGATTCCGAACGAAATTTGAATACCACCGTTAATTTGATCGAGTGGCAGGATCACATTTATGCTAAAATATGCCGTTTCACACATCACACCACTTAATGAGCCAGATTTTATGCGAAGCCATGAATAAAACTCTCGTTAAATGAAAATCAGCTGAAACTTCGCATTAAAAAAGACGGATTAATACATAAAAGGGGGTTGACACTGACGTATCCACGCATTCACGCTCCGGCGAACTTTGAGGTTATGAACCCGAAGTCCGCTTTCGCGTGAAGGCGAGCCGTACGTACCGTTGGGTCCGTATTTCTCCTGGTTCCTCTTGACCTGGTCGGGCGTGAGACCCTTATCCTGGTCGACGTTAAAGTACCCCACGACTTCCTCAACGGTCTTGCTATGGCCGTCCTCCATGTTTACCGTCAGTCACTTTTCTGCAACAGAAAAAAAGACAAGCGTGCGTCACACTCACGTTTTACTACTGAACTGTCGAGTTTATTGGAAAGAACACCCGGATGGTGATTTTTTTTGTTAGGACACGCGGTTTTTTGTTTGAAGGCGATCGGCGATGACGGAGCGTTTTTCACGCTCACTAGCACTTTTTCATCACTTAATCATCGTGTATTTTTTTTTTGTAGGTTATGTCACGTCAAGACCGCCCCTTTTCGATTTGCACTGGTTTCTTTAGAAATAATCTCACACTCACCGTTGGTTTTATAACTCCGTTTCCTTATCCTTATTGCTTTGTTTCGTGCGTAAGCGTGAATGAATAAATAAATAACTGTGTACCGTTTCGTGTTGCGAGTGTTTGTGTGTATGTGTCAATGGCCAGTGTACGCGATTATGAATGGACGGCCGGACTGAGCAACATGAGCGACATTTTAGTACTGGAAGGCTTTCGTGTGTTTGCTGACGACGGTGCTTCGCTCGCTCGGCTGCGGATCTATTTTTGCTCGAGCGTTGCACGGTGATTTTAGTGCGGGGCACACACACGCTATAACAACACGGCACGCGCTTTGAAGTTGCGCCGACAGAGCGCCGGCACACTTGGCTAACCGCTAGTGGACGCGAGAGTCGGCCAGTAGCCTTGAACTTAGTCTTAGTTCTGCAACCGGACACCGGTAGCTCTGTAGGTTAATTTGTACGTGAATTAATTCAAATTTTAATAAGGCGCAGAAAAATAAAGTTGAATGAAATAATATTAAAGCATGTGCGTAGCCAGGGTTTTGATCAGGAAGGGGGATGAAACAGAAACATTTCAAAGTTAGTTTCACACTAAATGGAAAAAACACCACGTGCAAAACAATTGCAACAGATTGAACCGATCGAACACGTTGAATGTTGCAATCTGGAGAATTGTCATTTATTGGTGTTTTATTTCCAGTGCTGCCGATTTTAGGGATTTTACCCCAAATTGTAGCATTTAAAGACGTGTGAGTTTTTTTGTTGGATTTATATTTATTTGGGGTGAAATGCGGTACACCACGTGTAAAACTATTGCAACAGATTAAACACATTAACTGTTGCAATCTTGAGAAATGCCATTTATTAGCGTTTTATTTCCAGTGCTGTCGATTTTAGGAATTTTACCCCAAGTTGGGGTATTTAAAGATGTGTGGGTTTTTTTAGGGGATTATATATTTTGGGGTGAAATTGGGTACACCACGTGTAAAACAATTGCAACAGATTGAACACTTTGGCTGTTGCAATCTTGAGAAATGTCATTTATTGGTGTTTTATTTTCAGTCTTGTCGATTTTGAGAATTTTACCTCAAATAGGGTTATTTAAAGATGCGTGGAGTTTTTTTTTAGAGGATTTGTATATTTGAGCGTGAAATGGGGTATTTTCCCCCCAAAATTCATCACTATATTATTTTATCGCAATTGTTTTTAATTTCTTTGTTCAGTTTACAGATACGCCGTCTATGTTTTTTTTATTCTAAGCCATTAATTATCTAGTCTAATGGGCCGCCTCTATTTTAAAATGTCTGTGCTTGTCTGGTGGGTTTGTGATTTTGTGTGATTTTGTGTTATTTATATATACACTGATTTTATTCTACTTTACTTGTACACCTATTTTCTAGTTTTAATTAATGTATTTAATCATAAATAAGATATTTAAGCCATTAGTCTAGTCTGATGGACCGCCTAAATTTTGAAATGTTTTGCCGGTCTGTTTAACAGTGATCCGTATTTTATTTATATACCGGGTGTGGCACTTAAGACGCCTCGGACCATAGCTCCTTTACGATAAAAGCTATCGAAAAAAATCTAAGAGCAAAGTGGTGCATAATTACCGTCGCTATGTTTCAAAAATATTTCTAATCATCAGTGGCGTGCCGTACTCCAGTGGCATACCAAACTTATGTTTTTTTAAACGGAATGCCCTATTTTTTATTGCAGATTTGGAAAGTGCTCGAAGAGTACTTATTTTTTTATCTAACATGTTATACCCTTCACTTTAGCGGTTTCGCTGTTATAACCCCTTCTTTCAAAATTGCGCCCCATTTTTGAGATTGTTTTGTAGAGAAACTAATTGACGCCGGTGCCTAAATTTTGAATTGAGGTACAGGTTAAGACCTCGTATACCTTCACATAATTTTTTTTTCGGGTAATTTATGGAAAAAAAATAATTTTTGATTGAACTTCGCATGTTGTCATTTTTTTCGAAAATTTCAAATGGCACCCCCCTAAAAAAATTACGGCGTTGTACAGCCAAAACTCTAAATTTTTCATTGGTACAAAAAAAATTACACATTGCATAACAAAATTTCGGAGAAAAAAGGAATTTCATCGCAAATGTCGTGAAACGTTTTCCGTTCCCAAGAGTGCTATGAGAAAACAAAAACACAAATACGGTCAACAAAATAGTATGTACCTATTTATTCAAATTTATTATTATATTTTATTAAATCATGGCACACTAGTGTTTTTTTTATTGAACATACGATATATTATAATTATAATGTTTGACATTTTATACGTCAGTTTCTAAAGCGCGTAGCCAAATCTCGTGCTATTAAAATTCCAAGAACTTACAATAAATTTTAAAATATACTTAAAGAAAAAATCTCTTTATATACTAATTTTTATTTGTTTTTATTACCTATAACCTGTCGATCGGCAAATAACTTGGTATGCAAAAGTAGATTTCGTAAAAGTTTGAACACCTCTGGCTAAGATTTTAGATGAACTAATGTAAATCTAAGAAATATAAACTAATTTGCAAAAGAAACATAATGTTTTATATTATTTTTCTTAAATGAAGAGTTTCATTCAAAAAGTGCTTTAAATCATGATCGGATTCAGAAAACAATTTTTAAAAAAGAATATTCAAACAAACTTTGCTTCTTTTTTTTAATTATGTTTTATATTATAATAATAATAATTCTTTATTAACGGACAAGCCATTTACAATGTAGAGCCAAAAACATATAACTAAAATGTAAGACACAAAACATGAATCACAAATATGCACAAAGACACATATGTTAATCTCCGTAAACCACAATAGGGTTCTAACATTTATTTTTCTTATTACCATTTTTAAATGAAGAGTTTCATGCAAAAAGTGCCTTAAATCATGATCGGATTTAGAAAACAATTTTTAAAAAGGTACTTGCAACTGAACCCTAATAAACCTAACCTAACCTAACTAGTGTTAAATAGAATCAAGTTAAATCATATAATTATTTCAAAGTGTTAATAAACTATTTTCTTGAATTAATTTCTTATCTGGCACTTGGTGAAACATATTAGAATATGTAAAGTTATGTTGAAGTATGATTTTTAAAATTTCAGATCAAAACAATTCAAATACAAATTTGTTTGTATCCCCATTGAATAAAGAGTATATTATTTGTATTATATATTTAATGTTAATCCTCAATGTAGGTTGCTGTCGATAAAAACCCCTAAGCTCTTATTTTGGAAAATTTAAATATACGTATCCAGCTGACACTGCCTTTCCAAAAATAACCCATATCCCCATGCATCGAGTGAAGTATTTTGTAAAGGTCACCACTATCCAGGTTTTGTTTATAAATTTTGGCTATGATGTGGATTCCTCCGATTTCTTTTTCGAAATCTTTTTTGAAAACGTTATAAATAGTTGTGCACACGCACGCGAGCGCGCTGCCGCTGCAAATGGAAACCGCCAAACGACATTGAAACGCGCCACAGCTGATCCCGCAAAACTCTTCAAATAAGTTGAAATAATTGTTTATTTATAAAATTATTTGCTTGATCATTCATAAAGTTTGTTATTCCCCTCGTTGTTTTTGATTGGGCGGCGTTGTCGTTTTGTTTTTATGTGTACGTACTGGATTGGTCGCGCGCCGGTTGGATTGAAAGCGGTAGATTTAAATCCTAATAAATGAGGTTATCGCGAATGTCTGTATATGTATAATTTGTTTCATGTGTGCGTGCGTCATCGTTGGCTGTTTTATTTTAGGCAGATGTAAATACGAAGAAGCGTAGTGTCCCGGGCTCTCGGGCTCCTTGCCAGAGATCTAGCCGGCCTAGTGTACACTTTTAGCCTTTTCCTCTCTCTCCGTCCTTCCTTTTTGGCAAGGGTACACCAGTCCGCGTTCAATTCAAAAAAAAAATACCGAAATATCCTTTCTTATGTAACTAAAACTACACTTGTACACACTGCTAGGGGGTTGGCATAATCCGATTATAATCCAAATTTTTGAAAGCACTTGTTTGTTTTTCAGTTTGTGTCGTTTTAAAAATGCGCACGTTTTAATTACTTACCGTTCGCCTATCACAATAATGAATGGTCCCAGTGGTATCACTTGGCACAAAGTATAAAATGAAACAACACACGAGGCTTAGACCCCCATGCGTCGGATGCGAACGGGTTAGGCTAAGCTGCAGAACGGAACGGGCAACGGAGCGAGTGTGTATCTTGCTTTTATAATCTCGGTAGATACCTGTAGGTACGGGCACGTTGCCAGGACCGGGGACCTGGTGCTCCTTCTCCTGCTCCTCCTCGGTGACGACGCCGTCCGTCGCCCATCGCCCGTCGCCGCCGCATCGCTCACTTACGCGCCCGGCGTCTTCCTTTTCTCGTTTTATCAACAAACACCACGCGCTTTATCGACATTTGACGACGCGCTTTATAAACAATTGATGTGGAATCATTAAAAATGATTGATTGACACTGCATTTTCGGTGCTTTTTCCGCGTTGATCCGCGGCGGATTCAAGGACGGTTGATTTTACGGGTATTTATAAACCGTGTCCAGGGGCAATTCTATCTCCAGCTTGAATGATGTGCGTGCCCTTAATTAATGTTTATGTCAGTCAACTCCGATAACATTGAAATTTTATAAAATTTATAATGCCTTAAAATCCTCCTCATTAATTTTACCCCCCAAAAGTCATTAATAATCTACGTAAACAGCTTTTGAAACTCTGGTCTTTGTCATTAAAAAAACTTATAATTGAGGAATTATACTTTAGTTAATTCCTTAATTTAAAGTTTTTTGAATGGCCAAAACCCAAGTTTTATTATATTTATAGATTTCAGGTAGTCTTAGGAAGAACTTACGATGACACTATTCAAATGATTTAAAAACAATTGAGGGGTCCAATGCAATAACCAGCCAAGTCCAGTTTTATAAAATGTCGAGGAGAGACAAAAAACTGTTTACATGCAAGAAAAAAAAACATAATGATTATTATGCATGCAATTATTAACAATACATCAATGCACTGCAAATTATTTAAACCGGATTTTTGCATGCTATAACAGAATTTTAAACTTTATAAGAATATTGAATACTTAACCCATTTTTTTTAATAAAAATGGTCTGGGCTGATTATTGCATTGGATACCTCAATTCAAATGCTGAAAGACATTTTAAACAGTATAGTAATTACTCAAGGGCCAAATCATGTTTCTAAAGGCCAGATGAATTTAAATATCGTATTTATTTAAATTTTTAAAAAATACAAATTTTCGTCATTAATTTCAGATTTTTGCACCAAAAAATGCGGATTTTTATTTAAAATTAAACAAAAAATTAAAACAATTCACAGACGTTTCTATTAACACTAGAGACTATACAAGCAATTAATTTTCTCAAATAAAAAATGGTTCAAACAAATATTTGATTAATTTCTCACTTAACCCGTGGTGAAACGTTTTCAAATCTAATTTTGGATATTTAATTAAAACACTTGGAAACAAACCAAGTGTTTTAATTAAATATCCAAAATTAGGTTTAAACTAAATTTTAACCTTTTATAAACAGTGATGTAAAATTACCGGTAATTTAAAATTGCATAATAATCTCGGTAATATTTCTGAAATCATGGTTGCAATTGGTAATTTAAAGTGAACATAAAACCCACTGTACAGCAAAAAATTCTAAATCAGAAGGAAATAAAAAAGTACAATACAACGTACTATGACGTTATTTTTTATGTATAAAAGTAAAATTGATAAGAGTTTTTTTGCGAATCTATAAATTCCAGGAAAAAAACACAGATATTGTTTTTTAACAAAAAAAATGATACATTTTTAGTTAATTAGGTTTGTTTAAGTAATTAAATGCTATTTTTATGAAGTAAGAAAACCTTTGTTAAATATAAAGATACTTTTGTTTTTTAAATGGAACACCCAGTATATTTTAATATAAATTTAAAGTCCGTTGTCTTGTCTTCCAAAAAATAACTATTTTTGATTATAGAATCGATAATTATCCAAAACATTTATATAAATCATATTTTTCTATCTTAAATATTTAAGGCAGAGAAGTTACTTTGACGCTTCAGTGAGACAACCTGAATATCCATTTTTGCATTTTCGTAGAAACTTTTTATAATTATTATAAACCACAAATATTCTACCTGATGTTATTTTTTCTACAAAATTTCGAATATTCGAAATTGTTAGAAAATTGTTTAGCGATCGCCGTTTGAACTTTACGTTTAACTAGTGTTAGGCACTTGAAGTAAATATTTCGAGTTTAGCAAAGCCTGAAAATTTCAATTGGTCGCTTTTTGAGTTAACGTAAATTTTGTTATTGTTGATCAAATAGTCCCTCACCGGGTACCATCTCACCTTACTACGCCACTGGATTTGGATTAGTAATTTGATTCCCTTTTTTAAGGATTCGTGCCGGCTTTGATACAAGGGTATACATTTTTTCCAAGGTCCACATGAGTATTTCTCAACCTTTTAGCGTCTGCGACCCAAAAAAATTATTGCTAGCGCGACCTAAAATTGGCTACAAAATTGTGATAAAAAAAAACACTTAACTTTTGTATACAATTATATATTTTATTTTTGTGACTAGTTTTGAGTTACACGATAATCATTATCAAACTAAAAAAATAAGTTAATAGTATTCTTTATCTCAATGTTGTAATGTCCAAGTGAACCCGTACAGGATTCAAGGATTAAAAAAATGTGTTGGACTATGTAAACATTAATTTGATAGGGACCCAAAATTAAGTGACGATTGGGGTTGAAAGACATGGTAGGAATTAAGTACAAGCCGCCAATAACCTTCGTGGAAGAACAAACTCACTACTAATGGTATTCGGGTTATTTGGCAACTGCAATCCGTACGAAATTCCCGTACACTTCAAGCGCCATTTAACTATTTAATTGCAGCTAGATTATTCAAGTAACAAATTCAAGGAATGCAATTGTTTTGGGGAAGACGAATCTTTAGAGAAAGAAAACAACCCATCAAATACATAACGGTTATACATTTATCAACTGATATAAATTCAATTTTGAATTACTTAATTACGTCGTCAAAAGACATCACTTATTTACTTGTACTAATTAGTACACAATTTAGTAGATTCTCCTGAACTTTTATACAAAGTAGGGTTACATATACCAACTTTTTGCAGCAGACAAAACATCACGTTTAGTATTCCAGCATACATAACTAACTATAAGCTTAGATCCCCAATACTTGTTATGTGTAGTCAAATCTAAACTCCGTTTTCTATTAATATGACCAAACTTATGGTGTATTTACTGCGAACAGTTGCAGTCCTGCTTTAACAATAGGGTATTTTAAACATCAAATTTTGAGATGTTGGTAAATGATTATCAATGTGATAAATAAATCATTATTTGTCACATAAATTGTCACGATGCAGAGATTTTCCAAAAAGATAACGCTATAACTTGCAGCTTTACAACACATACAGGGATTTTTTCTTTTAAGTATACTTTCAAATATTCCATATAAACATTTGTAAAATTAATGAACATGTGATCAGAACTCAGTAGTATATTTTGAACTTCACATTAAATCAGTGTTTTATACTCGTGCCTGATTTGGCTTGGTCGCTCCGCTGCGCTACGCGACCAAGCCAAATTTTCAGGCTTTCTAAACTAGAAATTTTACTTCATGCTTAGTCTGGGAGTGGTAAACACTCGTTAGAGTTTTAAAATTGAAAGTTTTTGATAAGATCACGAATGTCTGGAAATTTACATTGAAAAATCGTAGCATGATACCTAAAAGAAAAATTCGTTATATTTATATTTTTTAAATTTGAACATATAAATAGGCAGATAATAAAGAAGACAGATATTCCTGAGCAAGGTATATTACCTGCTCCCCCTACCCTACCTGATCCTTAGAGACACTTTACTAAATTGGTAGTAGATACAAATAATTTGAGGCGGTAATAGGTAAATATATTTGTAATCTAATCTTGTGAGTTAATTGAATTGTCATATAATTGTCAGATTTTCCTTCATATAACCTACAAACTGAAAGTTTATTTACAACATAACATGTGATTAATCTTGTCTTAACCTAAATCACACAACCTGCATCACACCACTAATTTCTTGAAATATCAAATTTGATTGGTCATATTAAAAAAACAGATTATATTTTATCTCATTTGAACCGTCAATAAGCTTAATATTTTGTTTATCTGTATATCTTATTTTTTTTTTCACAGAAGGTACATACGTAATAGAAAATATTTAACTTTTTATAATTTTTGTAATAATTTATATTTTGACATGACTATTTAAAATATATTTTTTATAAAGTTTTGGAAGTTTTTTAATTCCGTTATCGTAGAATGAAGCTGGGCGGGTATGCCACTAATTGCGCAGAAACGTTTTCACTTACTCGTTGCTGTCAAATCGCTTACCTCCAGGTGGTGGACTGTAAGGTCGATGTTCAAGTGTTTGCCAGGTTATTTGTATCGTTTTCTGCTGCTTTACAGCTCTTCTATAGGGCCTAGCATTATCGTGGAGAAGCAATACTTTGTGGATGGGACAATCACGTCTTTTGAGTCAATTCGGAAGCCTAACTTGATCCAGGAGGCAGCAGTAGCAAATTGCGTTGTTGGTTTGACGTCTGTGTAAAAAATCTAACAGAAGGACAACTTTTCAGTCCTAAAAAAACCATAGCCAACTCAGGCAATCGAATTTTGCCATTCACAGGCTTCCCTTGGCCTTTCCTTCTCGCTTGAGTTCGATACACCAAACGTTGTTTTTTAACCTTTTGCCATGAAAGGGTATCTTTCCCAACGTAGACCCAGAGTCTGCGGTAAATTTCGACTGGTTTTACGATTTCACGGGTGAGGAACTTTAGAATTACGCGTTACGCAAAAGAAATAGTTCCGCTCTTCACATTTATTGTTAGGGCTAGTAAATTAACTATAGAATAAGCCGACAGGTATGGTTTCATAGCTCTAGACATCCTAACCTTAAGACCTCAATAGCCCAATCACAAATAAATAGCATTCCTAAGGCTCGTTTATATTTGATCGACCCACGTATATTCGCATACTGCTATGTAACTAATTTATTTTACATGTTCTCTTGTAATTGGGTTGTAATTTTCTTGTTGGGCAATAAAGACTTATAATAATGAATAAATGACGAAATCTGAAAAGCAAAAAAGCGGGAAGGTACATATTTTTATATTTTCACCCAACAAAAATTTCAATGTGGGACCACTGATATCTGGTATAGTGGGGAGGGCGCATTGCTGCACTGCTCTCAGACCTCATTAGGCTCATTGTGCTGCCTCCCACTACAGGTCACCCAATCTCAGCTCAACGATCCCGCCTCTACTAGGTAGCCCAGTATTACTGAGGTGGGCAAATCCCTGATTATGTCCATTGTCGGCCATCTCTCGCCCAGTATGGATCCTCTCGTAGATGAGAGTACTGGGCATACGCGGATGTGCCTGGCAGTCTCTCCTTCCATTTGACACCCTCTACAAGATGGGGAGTCAACTATTCTCATTTTGTAAAGTGTCCATCGCAGTGGCCGGTGTGGGACCACTAATACTTTAAACTGTAAAGCCCCTAACATTTTAAAAGGGCCTAGATCTTGGCATTTTCTCTGTAAGAAAATTAATTCAATTCACAAAATTGAATCAACACTAATGAAAAAAAATTGAATCAACAACGATAAGTATGACTTACACCAGTCTGATTTTGAGGTAAGAATTCTTAACTCATATTTTTTAGTTTTGAGCGATATGTGTGTACAGTTATTTTAATCTCCCTATTCTCCAGTCACGAGAAAACATCTCATAAAAAGTTAAGCGCGTAAGTTCTCACTAAATTTAGGGTCGCAAGTTAGGATGTCAAAAGTTGTTGTGCTTTGTGTAAATTCTGATTCTGAGGTACAGAAATAAAAACCAAGCCATCAAGTGATGGAAACCAGAACGTCAAAGTCCAAAAATGGACCTGATAGCCAAAAAACAAGTGATAGCAAATGCCAGGATAATAGACAGAATAAAAAACCACGCCCAATAAGATACTAAATATTTTGTTTTAGGTTCTGGTTAGCCCTGTAGTATTTGGTTAACCTCTATTAAGCATTTTTTTTAAATTTTGTAGGGAAAATAAAGGAAGCAGGCAATTTATCCAAGCGCACTAAGGTCATAAATTTTAAGCTCACTTATCCTTTTTTATATTAGCCAACTAAGAGCATTATTAGCCAACTAGGATCATTAGTACCCAAGTTTACAAATAATTTACGATAAACTTTCTCGTCCCTTATCCTGCTAGGCAATAAAAGATAATTAGTGTCCAACAAGTATTCAAACTAAATGATAGAATCCAATGTCTTAGTGATGTACACCACCTTCCCTGAACAATATTCCGAAGGTAAAAAAGTCAACGACAAAGGAGAGATATTTACTTAAAGTGAACTGATAGTGTTAGCCCAACGTCTTTTATCTTTGATTCAATTACATAGGTTAATAGTGCTAACAAACTCATTTACTGGACATAATTCTGAAGGTAAGAATGTCGAGGATAAAGGATATATGGATATATATGGATACTATTGCCGGCCGACAACTTATTTTCAAATTTTCTATGAATTAAAAAGCTAAGCAAAATGGAAAATTGTAAGTATGATGGTTTCATATAGAAACATTGAACCTATGTCCAGTTAAATAATATTGTTTTTTTTTGTAGGTTTTATATTTAATGATGTACATGTTATTATTTGAGTGCAGTAATAGTCAATATATTTTTCAGCTTCATCAAAATTCATATAATAAAGGGTTAAGTTCTTTGTCTTTAAATTGGTACCAATATGTTATGAATTGTCACAATTTCCCTGTTTCTATTAGTGTTTTAGGCTATTTTTTACCATACTGGTAAATTCCTATACTAGTAATCTTTCTTTTAACTATACATATCCTGATTTGTAAATTTTCGAACATTTGTTGTTTTTGAAAAGCGGCCAATTTAAAGCTTCTAACGAGTGTGTTCAATCCCAGATTAAGCATGAAGTAACATTTCGGGTTTAGGAAAACCTGAAAATTTGCTTTGGTCGCGTAGCGAAGCGAAGCGACCAAACCAAATTATCGGGCTTTTCTAAACTCGAAATTTTACTTCATGCGCCACGTGTATAAAACACTCATTTCAAGTAAGGTTCAAAATATACTGCTTTAGAATATTGCTTAAGAAGTATATTCGGCTATTGCTTAAGAAGTATATTCTGCTATTGCTTAAGAAGTATAGCCTGAAAATTTGGTTTGTTCGCTCCGCTTTAGGGCTTTCTAAACTCGAAATTTTACTTCATGACTAATTTCGGAAGATTTAAATTTTCAAAACGAATGCTTGACAATTTACAATGTATATATCGAAGTGTGTATACTTAAAAAAACTTGTATTTGTTTCTTATGTAATAAATAGAACCAACTCTTTCCATTTCTTAGTTCCTAGATCATTTTTTCCGTTAATCAGCATGCGATCACGCAACTTTTCTGTACTATTACAATTTGGCACTCCACATTAGTAATTTCTGCTTTTGATTCTCACACATGATCAAAATTGGGAATCCATATCACTCAAATTACTACTGAAGTGTTAAATTTTTATTTATTCATACTTTTGTTTTAGCTGCGGTGCCGAACGTTTACAGAGACGGGGATTTGTTTCTTTGCAATAATATTTGGAGAACTTGACAAAATTAAGTCACTTGCATTCAGTATTTTTATTAAAGCGTTCAAAATTATTACTTTCCGCTTTTTCTTAATTATGCTTACAAATCGAAAAGAGAATTGCTCGAATATTAAAAGCGCAGGATTTGTTTAGAGTTAATAAATATTTGTAAAATATGAGCTATAAAACTTGAGCTATATATTTCGAACTTCACTTTAAATCAGTGTATTTATTGGACGCTCCGCTCCGCGAATAATCCATATTTTCAAGCTGTTCTAAACTTAATCAAGGTTTGTAAACACCCGTTAGAAGCTTAAAATTGAAAGATTTTATAAAAACGAAAAACGTGTAAAAGTTTACAGCAAAAAATCATGATATGTATAGGAACAAAAAAATTACCTGTATGCAATATAATACTTAATAATACACGATGAATACCTTAATAATAATGTTAAATGAACTCACAACAAAATGTAGCAAAAATATAAGAATAAATGTATTAGTAAATTTAAAGAATTTAAAGCTTTTATAAAAACAAGAAATGTCTAAAATACACAAAAAAATCGAGACGTTATAATAATAATAATAACAATCTTTATTGTTCAACAGATATACCATAAGAGGACAAATAACAAAAATTGAGTATATTCCTAAAAGAAAAACTGCCTGTATCATAAAAATGAATTTACAAATGAAAATTCTATTTTGAAAAACTAGGGTGGTCATGGGATTTTATTCCAAAAACTTGGTCCCTGGACTTAACAAATCTTGAGCGATATTTGTAACGTCTGCGACACATCAAAATCAACTTATACGTATGTAAATGGATTTAAGAAAGTTAATTAGAGTTTTGTCTAGAAATGTTAATTTGAACAAGCATTAATTTAAAATTTATTTCAGCGGATTTTTTGTTGATTTAGTGACTACTTTTGATGACACAATTTTCTGTCAATTCTTGGAAAAAAATGCTTCTTTTATTTAGTCGGAAAAAAAATTATTTGAATTCGTGTTCGGGAATGTCTAATTCCCAATACTCGCACAATTCTCTGTCAATTCTTAGAAAAAAATGCTTCTTTTATTTAGCCGGAAAAAAAATATTCGAATTCGTGTTCGGGAATGTCTAATTCAAAATACTCGCAACATTCGATCTTCAAAATCTGGTTACCTTATCATATAGTCTAACTGGTTAATGTTTCTTATTTTGCAAGTAAGCTTCAATTGTTTTGTTTCAATGGATTCATTGATAGAACATTTATAATCGGCATGGGAGGAAATGATGAATGTTAGAGCACATTCCCCGTGCAGCAACCAGGCGAAATAACAATGTGTGCAATGCTAGGGGCCAAATATCCGGCCACCTATTTAAATATAAATCAAGCACCTGTTGGTATTTCAAATAAAAATAAACCGCGCGCCGATTACATGCACCCATTCCGTACCGACCAAAAAATCCCGTTCCTCGCTTCGACACGACATTTTTTTTCTTCTATCCCCTCGCGACTCGCCGTTGCTGTTGCAATAATTACGACGTCGAGTAATAGCGTCGTTTTATTTTCGTTGGTGCGTATTTAATAATAATACAATGGGTCTAGCCTCAAGTTCTCCTTCTCCTTCCGCTAAATATAAACCTGGGCCGAGGATGTCTGCGGAAAGCCGTGGGCACGACAGGACCTCTGCGTCGAAAATAGTCCGACGGCGATCCCCACCAGCCCGTTTTTCCGCGCAATTTTTTTCGGAGTCGAACCCCGCGCCGAGGACATGTGCCCCTCCCCTCCACCAAAACTAAGCTGCCCGCTCGATCTTGAACGTGATCTAAATCGCACAATATAATAATAACAAATAAATTCTCACACTTTTCAGAACTTGAAAAGTCAACATATAAACAGCGCCCGTCGCGTTTTACACTTATTTTCTTTTTTATATTCAACTGGGAAAAGCCTTGAAGTTTTTCATCAAAAGCCAAATATACTCCGGATCGAACTAAATTTAGAGTATGCGATGTTACTGGTTTTCTGGATGCTATTGTGTTACATAATTAAATAAATATTGGCGTAAATCTCTTAACGGGTTGCTTTTAGCGAGTCGTAAAGCTCATAGGATACTGCAATATCCACATGTTAACAACATGTGATGATACTGTGCTAACAACTCAATTTCTTCGAAATAAGTTTCAATTTTTTGGTGAAAATGAGATTAAGTTGTTTATTTTCTAAGAAAATAACAATAAAAAAAAGCTTTTCGACTAGTGGCGCAGCCAGGATTTCGTCTTAAGGGGGCCCAATATAAATCAAATACGATCAAGTTTTTAGAAAAATTAAAATGTGTCTAAATTACTGAAGTTATACGTTTAATACATTTACCTAAAAATGGAAAAAAGAGATGAAGAAAATTAACAAAAATTGAAAAATTGGCCATGTAAATAAAAAAATCGTATTTTTAAAAGCACTATTATTCGAATAGCATCTTCGGTTAACAGCAGTGCTTCTAACCGGAACTGTACCGTAACCCGAAAACCGGAAAAAAACGTTTTTTTGTCGGAATGAAAACCGTAACTGAACCGAAAAAAATATCAGTTTATTTCGGTTAAAACACGCACGTAGATACAACAGTTTCTACTTTTTGCAATTTTAAAATCAAAACTGTTTCGAGGTCCCATTACTCGATTAAGACCATTTCTGATTTTTATTTTTGTGGTAGAAATAATAAAATAAAAATTACAGAACTAATTAAATCTGACGAAAATAGTCAAAATCAAAGAATAAACTTACTCAGAAATTAATAAACGTTGACTGGTTGCAATCGCAATTTAAATGCCTTCACTGGATTTTCCGAAATATTAACTGAAAATCGTTGGAGAATATAAAATCGACTTTATCTTATATCAGCAGATGCGGTCTTTTCGTAAATTTCAGTGTTTCGGGTATACTGCCATTTTTCTGTTTTCTGACGTAAACATCGCGATTTTGATGTAAAATATCGATTTCGTCAAAGTCAGATCAACATAAATATTGACGTAAAACGCCGACAGTTGTCAATTTAGTTTATACATTCAATGTTTTTGAATGAAAATCAACGAATGGTTGTCAACAATTAGCATGCATGTAGTCAACATAATCGATTAGTAATTAATTTAGTCAGATGAAAATCAATATTAAATAGTGGTCAACAATCAGCATTAATAATGTGGTCAACATAATCGATTAATAGTTAATATTGTCAAATGAGAGTCAATAAATAACTTGTAGTCACAATGTAATCGAAAATTAGTCAATGCTGTTAAATGACAACATATAAATAGTAGTCAATAATCAGTATGTAGTCAACCTAATCGATCAATAGTTTATGTTTTCAAATGTTGTCGTCAATATAGTAAAGACTGTCAATATAATCAAAATCTAATATCACTATTATCACTACATTTTAACTATAATCACTGGTCGTTTGTTTTTCTGGCGCTATAATTTTTTTTCCTAAAATTGCCGACCAAGCCTTGTCGCATTAATTGTATTATGATTATAAGTCACTGTGTTGACTGTTTTTTCGCTATAATATGTTCAATAAAAAAAAACTGCAGAGTGTCATGGAAAATATTGTAGATTGGCAACTCTGATTTTATATAATAAATTAATTAGAGCCAACCTTAATTAGGAAAAAGATTAAAACATGGCCCTTTAACTGTTTTTTATTGAACATTAAATTTAATAATAAATTACATTTCTTTGTCGACTGTATACTGACTATTGCAATATTGACTATAAGTCTCTAAGTATGATTTCGTCTACATTTGTGACATTTTCTTAAGTGCAAATGAGATTATGTTAACTATTAATGATTTCGATAGCTAACGCCATCTAATGCTTCATAGTGGCATCGTCAGTGACACGAATGCACAAAGTGCATATACAGGTCACTGTTTCGTCCACGAACGAGCAGAACTCTGTTTGTGAAACCAGAAAACAAATATCAAAATTGAATTTGTGTTCAGTATTCCGGCACCAGGTACCCACAGACGCGTTTCGGACTTCAAGGTCCTCTTCAGTGTGGTCCCGACCCAGTGCTGAGGAATACTGAACATTTCTGACTATTTCAAGCCAATATGTGAAAACTTTGAAGTCCGCAACGCGTCGGTGGGTACCTGGTGCCGGAATACTGAACACAAATTCAATTTTGATATTTGTTTTCTGGTTTCACAAACAGAGTTCTGCTCGCTCGTGGACGAAACAGTGACCTGTATATGCACTTTGTGCATTCGTGTCACTGACGATGCCACTATGAAGCATTAGATGGCGTTAGCTATCGAAATCATTAATAGTTTTCACATATTGGCTTAAAATAGTCAGAAATGTTCAGTATTCCTCAGCACTGGGTCGGGACCACACTGAAGAGGACCTTGCAGTTCGAAACGCGTCTGTGGGTACCTGGTGCCGGAATACTGAACACAAATTCAATTTTGAGATTATGTTGTTTATTTTGTAAGAATAAAAACAGCTTTTCAACCAGTGGCACAGGCAGGATTTTACCTTAGGGGGGCCCAATACAAATCAAATACAATCAAATTTTTCGAAAAATTAAAATGTGTGAAGTTGTGCGTTTAATGTATTTTCCTAAAAATTCAAAAAGAGATGAAGAAATTTAACAAACATTAAAAAATAAATCATAATCATGAAAATAAAAAAATTGTATACATATATATATTAACATTTGTGACATTTTCATTGTAAGACAATTGGTTGGCTGACTTTAGGCTATCATAGGATTTTGTCATATTATATCTTTATCGACTGTATTTTAACTATTGCGAAATGTAAGTTATTTGATTGACTGTCTTTTGAATATGGTTGCAATTTCATGATTAAATCTTTCTATTGACTGTTTTTTTTTATTGTGACATTATAACCGTAAGTTACTTGATTGGCTGTCTTTTAACTTATAGGATTTGGCTGTTGATTGTCTATGCTAGAATTTTATCATAAAATGCCGTATTTTGACTTCTTTGACATTATAACTGTAAGTCGGTTGGTTGACTATCTTTTGACTATGCTAAGATTTTGTCATTTTATGTCTCTATCAACTGTATTTCGACTATTATGATTTTATGACTGTAAGTCACTAGGTTGACTGTATTTCAACTTATACGTATTTTGTCATTAATTCACTGTATTTTCACTATTGCGATGTATGCCTGTAAGTTACTTGGTTTACTGTCTTTTGATTATAATATGATGTTGTCATCAAATCACTATATCGACTGTATTTTTACTGTTGTGACTTTATGACTGTAAGTCACTATACTGACTAACATTAGTCTATCGTGTCAACTTGACTTAAGACCACGATAGTCGGCGTTTAGTCCATTGTGTAAACTTGACATGAGTCGCCGTCAGCCGACATTAGTCTAACCTGTCAATTTGAAATGACATTTAGTCCAATGTATCAAACTTAACAGAAATCGGCGCCAGCTATTATTGACTATTGTCAATTTGAGACAAGTATTATTTGAAATATATCATTAGATGGTCATATTATTGCTTTACTTTATGACACTTGCGACACACATTTTGATAGTTCTGACATATTTTAAACTAACGAATGTCATCCACTCCCAGACTAAGCATGAAGTAAAATGTCGAGTTTAGAAAAGCCCCACGTAGAAAATTTGTCGAGGGTCGCGCAGCGACCCGAGACAAATTTTCACGGGGCTTTTCTAAACTCGAAATTTTACTTCATGCGCCACGCGTATAAACCACTGGTTTAAAGTAAAGTTAAAAATACAGGGTGAGTTTTTTTCGATGTTCTCTATGGGGATCTCGGAAACTATAAGAGATAGAAAAACGGTTAAATAGGGAAAGAAGTGTAGTTTTATGGGACGAGATATGACAGATATTTGCTAAAATATAGCGAGAAAATGCAAAAAATATTTATTTTCATTTGACCTAACATAATTCTGTAGTCTGTTATTTAACATAACCCCATCACCTTTTATCTGTCATCTAATTGATCTAACTTCGCAATCAGTAATCTGTCATCTAACTTAACATATTCTGTATTCTGTTATCTCATCTAACCCCACATCTTATCTCTCAACTAGTCTATTATAAATCGCTCAGTTATTCTAAATCTACAAACTTTAACCAACTTTGCTACCTGTTATCTAACTTCTTTCCGAAACTTGTTATCTAACCTAATCTGGTACTACAGTTTGTAATCTAACCTTACCTAGCTATTATAAGTTTGTAGTCTTTAACTAACTCAACTTAAAATAACAATTAAATTATTTGGTACACAACTGTATGTAAATAGTATATATATACATTTGAACATAGAACATAGAGTTTCGAGTTTAGAAAAAGCCTAAAAATGAGTTGTTTTTTCATCCCTAATGTCAGAGGGGTGTATGGTTTATCATCACTATAACTTCAGACATATCTAGGTTTGTTGGGCTTAAAAATTTGGATTGGTCGTTTCGCATCGAAAAAAACTTCGAAAGACACAAACAATACTATTTTATAATTATTCATTCACATACAATACTCACGAGTACGAGGGTTGCCTTTTATATTTCGGGATTGGGCAACCCTAGTGTTGCCAATCTGGCAACTGAGAGCTCTATCGTAAAGTTTGACATTTTTGAGGTTATACGTACTCAGAACGTTTTGACATATGAGCGTTATTTGTGTCGTTTACACTAACTTAAAAGATTTATCTCGGCCAAAGAATGGAATTAAATCGTGAACATTTTCGTGCGATTATTTTTTACAACTTTCGACGTGGATTAACTCAACAACAGTGCATGGATGAACTTAATTCAATTGTTGGCGATGAAGCTCTATCAAGGAACAGTGTTTATCGATGGTATGGTGAATTCAACCGAGGTCGTAGTTCACTCCAAGACGAATTTCGTGGAGGTCGTCCAAAATCAGTTGTTGTTCCGGAAACCATTGATGCTGTGCGCAAACAAATATTGCAAGATCGTCATGTGACCTATCGTGAGATTGAAACAACCTTAAGCATTAGTGGGACCAGCATACATTCAATATTGCATGAACATTTGACTGTCAAAAAAATTTGTTCGCGTTGGATCCCACACAATTTGTCAATCGCTCAAAAAAAGGCTCGTGTCGATTGGTCCATAGAAATGCTCAAAAAATAGCCCGAAAGTAAACAGCAGTCGACCGTATGGGTGTTTCAAGATGAGCCAAATCCAACATAAGTTGTTCGCGCACGAAGCACTTCCAAACAAATGGTCGCCTGTTTTTTAGGAAAAACTGGACATGTCGCAACCGTGCCACTAGAACAACGCAGAACAGTCAATTCTGAGTGGTACACAACCATTTGTTTGCCAGTTGTCATCCAAGAAATCAGGAAAACCAACCGCCGAAAACGGATCACTCTTCACCACGACAATGCGAGCTCTCACACATCGGCTCAAACAACTGCATTTTTGAGCACGCAAAACATCGATTTGATGAGTCATCCGCCATATAGTCCTGACTTGGCACCGAATGACTTCTTTTTATTCCCATCCGTAACAAATAAAATGAGAGGTCAACGTTTTTCGACACCTGAAGAAGCGGTTGATGCGTTCAGAATGCATGTTTTGGAGATACCTCAATCAGAGTGGCAAAAGTGCTTCGACAATTGGTTCAAACGCATGCAAAAGTGTATAGATCTTAATGGGGAATATTTTGAAAAACAATAAAGCGATTTTCAATGATTAATATTTATTTTTGTTCTCTAATCCCGAAATATAAAAGGCAACCCTCGTATAAGAGACGTTAATTACAAATCTCGATTTTTGCTGCAATTTTTAGGCATTCGTTGTTTTTATAAAAGCTTTAAATTTAAAGCTAATAACGGGTGTTTCCAATCCATGAATAAGCATGAAGTAAAATTTCGAGTTTAGAAAAGCCTGAAAATCCAAATTTTCAGGCTTTTCTAAACTCGAAATTTTACTTCATGCGCCAGGCGTATAAAACACTGAAACATTGCGAAGTTCAAAACATAAATTTCGAGTTTGGATAAGCCTGAAAATTTTGGATAGATCGTTCCGCTTTTACTTCATGCGCCAGGCCTATAAAACACTGAAACATTGCAAAGTTCAAAATACACTGCTTGTTTTTGGTCGCATGTAAATTAATTTTACAAATGCTTATTTTGATTAATTCGAACGTCTGGAGATTTGTTTTTTTTTATTTATAGAAGTAGACTTCAAAAGAAACAAAACTTTATGTATCTTAACCCTTTCCCTACGCAGTTTGAATTTCAAATGCGTGCCCCGTCTACGGTGTTCGAAAACACAATTCGTATCATTCGTATCATGTAAATTAATTTTACAAATGCTCATTTTGATTAATTCGAACGTCTGGAGATTTGTTTTTTTTTTAAATTTATGGAAGTAGACTTCAAAAGAAACAAAACTCTATGTATCTTAACCCTTTCGCTACGCAGTTTGAATTTTAAATGCGTGCCCCGTGTACGGAGCTCGAAAATACAATTCGTATCCGTACGTATTTCGTACCACAGGCTCATACCGGCATATACCGTGTGTCCCAGGAAAAAGGGCCCAGACTGTAGCGTCTCTATTTTTGAATAAAAATGAAAACTAAAAGATATATAAAGCTAGGTGTTGATTGCTACAATATGCTTGTAACAGATTTTTGCAAAAATGCAAAATACAAAACAAGCAAAAGTTGGTCCTTGATTTATTTTATTTATACGCTTTATAGACTGCGCAATGAAGAAGTACCAAACTTCTTAAACTCTCTGCTCACGATTTACAAGCTTTTGAAACGCTCTTCGCACATGGAGCACATACAAATAAAACGTATGGATACGCTTCTCTTAGCGAAAGGGTTAAATGTAATTAGAAATCGTAAGTCAAGGGGTTAACAATTGACTAAATATTACACACACATTTTTAATGTTTATCTGGTTGTTAATAGAAATTATTTCACCCAAATATTGAAAAAGATATTACTGATTTCCAAACATATATTTGAAATTTTAATTTTAATTTGGATTTCCTGCCCAAAATAAATTAACGAATCGCGTTACTTTCAGCTTTTTACGTATATTTAAATGTTTATTTGTTATGGAAGCTGTATAAAAATTCAATAATTGCATAATGCACTGATCTTCGCACATGGAACACATAAAAATAAAACGTATGGATACGCTCCTCGTAGCGAAAGCCCTAAATGTAATTTTAAATCGTAAGTCAAGGGGTTAACAATTGACTAAACATTACATAAACATTTATAATGTTTATCTGGTTGTTAATAGAAATTATTTTACCCAAATATTAAAAATGTCTAATCATACAGAGAGTTTAATGTAACACTGAACATATATGCATACGTTGCACATTTTTCGATGCTTGGTTTATTAAAAGAATTTAATTTGAAGATTTAAGCGAGTGTTTTCCACTCCCAGGCTAAGCATGAAGTAAAATTTCGAGTTTAGAAAAGCCTGAAAATTTGGTTTGGTCGCGAAGCGCGGAGCGGCCAAACCAAATTTTCAGGCTTTTCTAAACTCGAAATTTTACTTCATGCGCCACCGGTACAAAACACTGATTCAATGTAAAATTTAGCGGTGTGTTTTGTACCGGTGGCGCATGAAGTAAAATTTCGAGTTTAGAAAAGCCTGAAAATTTGGTTTAGCCGCTCCGCGCTTCGCGCTACGCGACCTAACCAAATTTTCAGGCTTTTCTAAACTCGAAATTTAACTTCATGCTTAGCCTGGGAGTGGAAAACACTCACTTAAAGCTTCAAATTATATTCTTTTAATAAACCGAGCATCGGAACATGTACAACGTTTACATATGGATACTTCAAAGAAAAATTCTCGTTATGAAAATGTTCGGTGTTACATAAAACTCTTTGTATATTTGAAATTTACATTTTTATTTAGATTTCCTGCTCAAAATAAATTTACGAATCGCGCTACCTTCAGCTTTTTACATATGTATAAATGTTTATCTGTTATGGAAGCTGCATAAAAATTCAATAGTTGCATAATGCACTGATAATCGTGATTTATCGTAATGCAAACACAGTTTGTACATTTGCACATTTGAAGTTCACAAAATAAGACCAATCTCGCAATGTTTTTAGCGTGCATTTTCTTAATAATTATTTTAATTAGTGTTTTTATTTTCTTGCTGCAAAAATTTAATCATTGGGGTAGAAATGGTGTTCCTCAGCATGTGCATTGGTCCCCGTTCGGGACGATTTCAGATAATGTTCTACAGAGAAAAAGTATGGCGGAAATATTAGAAGAGTTATATCATAAATATTCAGATGAACCGTAAGTAATGACATAGAGGATATAATAAAAAAAAAATGTATAGATTTGTTCATTAAAAATACGCTCTACCCTATGGAAACTAAGAAAACTTATTTATTTTGTTATTATTTTGAATTTTTGAATTCTTTCTTTACACATCTATCTAAAATTCAATTGCAGAGGGCATGATGATTTTATTTAATCTTATATTTTAGTATCGTCAAAAATAATTTAAAAAATTAAAAAACTAAAATGTGACTTCATCATGCCCTCCGCATAGATTTTGTGATTATATAATTCTAATATCATTTTCTCATTCTCTAATGTATAGTTATCAAAAAATCCACGTTTTCCTTTGAAAAAAGAATCGTTCATAATATATATACTATTTTATTTGATTATTACATTTTTGCCAGCAAGAGTGCACAATTATGTACTAAAATATATATTTTTAAACCACAACTTCATGAGCCTTCATATTGTTAAACGATTGTAAAATTAATGAACATTAATAAACTAAGCAGTACATTTTGAACTTTACTTTAAATCAGTGTTTTATACGCGTGGCGCATGAAGTAAAATTTCGAGTTTAGAAAAGCCTGATTTGGCTTGGTCGCTCCGCTGCGCTACGCGACCAAGCCAAATTTTCAGGCTTTTCTAAACTCGAAATTTCACTTCATGCTTAGTCTGGGAGTGGAAAACACTCGTTAGACTTTTTGAATTGAAAGTTTTTAATTTAATATCATTTTCTCATTCTCTAATGTATAGTTATCAAAAAATCCACTTTTTCCTTTGAAAAAAGAATCGTTCATAATATCAATACTATTTTATTTGATTATTACATTTTTTTTCCAGCAAGAGTGCACAATTGTGTACTAAAATATATATTTTTAAACCACAACTTCATGAGCCTTCATATTGTTAAACGATTGTAAATTTAATGAACATTAATAAACTAAGCAGTACATTTTGAACTTTACTTTAAATCAGTGTTTTATACGCGTGGCGCATGAAGTAAAATTTCGAGTTTAGAAAAGCCTGATTTGGCTTGGTCGCTCCGCTGCGCTACGCGACCAAGCCAAATTTTCAGGCTTTTCTAAACTCGAAATTTTACTTCATGCTTAGTCTGGGAGTGGAAAACACTAGTTAGACTTTTTAAATTGAAAGTTTTTAATTTAATATCATTTTCTCATTCTCTAATGTATAGTTATCAAAAAATCCACTTTTTCCTTTGAAAAAAGAATCGTTCATAATATCAATACAGACTATTTTATTTTATTATTACATTTTTTCCAGCAAGAGTGCACAATTATGTGCTAAAATATGTATTTTTAAACCACAACTTCATGAGCCTTCATATTATTAAACGATTGTAAATTGAAACGACAGTACGGGTTGAGCGCAGCCCTAAATTCCAAATGTATTTGGTTTGGAAATGTTGAAATTGTGATATGATGTATTTAGTTATTTTGCAATACCCCCTTTTTTATAAACACAGCTTTTGTAAATTTTTTTTAATAAATATCGATTTTATTTTATTTTAAAACAACTAATCTGTGTTATATTTAGATATTTTGGACTTTTTTGTAAAAAATTCTTTGTATATATTAAACAAATCTTTAGTTTATTAAAATTGTATTATCTTTAGATATTTTGGAATATACACGTTCCTAGACCCTGTTCTAGTGATAAGAGATCCGGAATTGATCAAAGAAATTGCTGTGAAAAATGCAGACAGGTTTGCCCTCCACAAATTCTTTAGTAATGGCGATAAAGAGGTTGCGTATTCAAACAATTTATTTGCCACACAATCTGGTAAGTTTATGAATAATTTTAAGGCTCAGATTTTTGACAAACAAGTTGCATACGTTGCAAAGCTTACAAATGTTTAAACCGTGCAGCCAAATCTTCTAAAATTCAAATGCTTTGAGCAGTTTGATTCCGGATTTCTTTTTAATTATACCGACATATCCCAAAGAATATTATTATAAACTCTATTTTTTTTAATATGACAAAACTTAGGGTTTATTTAGTGCGAACGGTTGCAGTCCTGTTTTAACAGTAGAGTATTTTAAAAATCAAATTTTAAGATGTTGGTAAATGATTGGGCCCGTTCATCAAAATGTCAACTTTCAACATGTTTGGATTTGTTTGTGATGTATGTTGGTATCTAATGAACGATACTCCGGTCAGTCTATTTGGTACGATTGCAAAAATTTCAAACACGTTTACGATTAACACCGGTCATCAAAGAATTCCTAACAGTTGGAAGTAAACTCTCAACTACTGTCTCTGATGAACGAGCCCATTATCATTGTGGCAAATAAATCATAATTTGTCAAATAAATTGTCACGATGCAGAGCTTTTCAAAAAAGAGAACGCTACAGCTTGCAACTTTACAACACATACAGGGATTTTTTCTTTTTTAGCGAGCAGCAGAGTCCTTTTAATATACAAACTGCTTTCTCAATCCATCGCATTCTCACTACCTCAACAACACATCATTCTCCAACCACAACATTCGGCTTACGTACCCTCCTCCTTTCCCCCCGTCATCACTCGATTTTTGCAATTATTGCATTGTTAATGCTATAAACATTTTTTAGTTTTGATTTGAACAATCCCTCACGCTTTCTGCGGGCTTTAGCTTGGTACCCGCAGGTAGTTCCAGCGGAGCGGAGTACTAGATACATTCTCGTTAATAAACTAAGCAGTACATTTTGAACTTTACTTTAAATCAGTGTTTTATACGCGTGGCGCATGAAGTAAAATTTCGAGTTTAGAAAAGCCTGATTTGGCTTGGTCGCTCCGCTGCGCTACGCGACCAAGCCAAATTTTCAGGCTTTTCTAAACTCGAAATTTTACTTCATGCTTAGTCTGGGAGTGGAAAACACTCGTTAGACTTTTTAAATTGAAAGTTTTTAATAAGATCTCATAACATATATACCTAAAAGAAAAATTACTTGTATTTAGAACTATTTTAAAATTTGAACATATAATTGGGCAGATAATAAAGGCAAGAAAGCAAGGAATATTACCTGATCCCCCTATCCTACCTGATCTTCAGAGACACTTTATTAAATTGGTAGTAGATACAAATAATTTGAGGCGATGATAGGTAAATACATTTGTAATCGTAATCTTTGTGAGTTAATTGAATTGTCATATTAATGTCAGATTTCCCTTTACATAACTTACAAATTAAAAGTTGATTTACAACATAACATAAGATTAATCTTGTCCTAACCTAAAACACACAACCTGCATCACGCCACTAAATTCTTAACATGTCAAATTTGATTGGTCATATTAAAAAAAAAACAGATTATATGTTTTTGAGTTACGTGAAAAGTATAAATACCGAATAATTAACACTGTTGTATCCTTTCTTCACACTTTATTTAATAATCGTTAGATACATATTTCGAGTGCTAGGCACTCATTATCACTAACAATTCAACGGTTTTAATTACATAACAGTGTTAATTATTCCAAAGAATATTGCTCAAATTTTGTAAGCCGAAGTTTTGGTTAGATGAAATAAATATTTGTAAAATTTATACAGTATATTTTAAACTTCACAATATTTCAGTTTATCACGCGTGGCGCATGAAGTAAAATTTCGAGTTTAGAAAAACCTGAAAATTTGGATTGGTCGCTCCGCTTCGCGGAGCGACCAATCCAAATTTTCAGGCTTTTCTAAACTCGAAATTTTACTTCATGCTTAATCAAGGATTGGAAACACTGGTTAAAAGCTTCAAATTAGACGCTTTTACAAAATCAACGAATGCCTGAAAATTCACCTAGTAAATGAGTCGCACAGATGCAAAACTGGCTATACACCTATTTTTTTGATTTTGATATTTTAGTATTTCCGAATTCTACTTATCTCAGGCAATCATTTTAAAAATAAATTGACCTTCAAAACCCATTCTAAACCTTTAAAATTAAGTTTGAAAAATCCCGTCAAAGGCAAAACCTGCCACATTTCTTAGTTCGAAAAGCTGACATATTATTTCTGTTGCAAAACCTGCCAACTTTTTACTTAGTTTTACATATTTTTTCTTGTTCCTATTCTATACGACGCTGATTCAACACTATTTTAATTTATTTAAAAAAAAAGCGCTACAAAATCAGTTTTTGTCATTTTACCACAAGTTTGTCAAAACACGTATTTTATTTATTTATTTTATTTATTCACGGGTTAGCCCATTTTTACATTAACTATACAAACAAATTAATAATGTGAACAGGAATAAAATAAATTGCATAAGTGAAAAGAAATATAACCTAAATGTATAGTGCATAATGTATCAGTATGAAATAAAACCAAAAACAGCAAAAAGTACACAATCCTATAAATAGAAACTTAAAAGATATACATAATAGCATAGAACAACTTACTATCCTAAAACAAAACAAAAACAAAAACAAAAACATGCTGAAAACAATAATAACTACAGATGCCATTCACATACTTTCAAAAAATATACAAAAACTCAGTTACATTCAAACTTAATAGGAAACTTCTAAAACGTAAATAATTAATTGAAAAAATTGGGAATGATGCCGTAGAATTTAGTTTATTACCCAATCACATAATCCTGCCAATGGGGTTATTTTGGCCATAGTTCGTTCTAGAAAACTTAGATCTAAATATAAACTTCGTTCTAGTATGAAGATTTGTTGCCCAAAAATTAATTGATTCTAATAATTCATGACAAACAATGCGACTGTTTAACAGGTTGTATAAAAAACAAACATCTGCAATGAAACGTCTATGCGCAAGTGTTTGGATGTTAAGGCGACTTAATAAATAATCATAATTTACTGCAAATGAAGGTATTCCGTACTTGTAGGCAACGAATCGTAGAAATTTGTGCTGTATTCTATCTAGTTTTTTAATTAAATATTGTTGATTCGGATTCCATATAATGGAAGCGTATTCTAAGGTGGACCGGACAAAAGAGAAATATAGTAACTTAATTATATTGACTGAAAACGTATGGCTGGTTTTGCATCTACTCGACTTAAATAAAGAAAGCGTTTAATCAACATTTGAGGTGTTTATTATTAAAGTACAAAATTCATTTTTTGGTTACTTATATTCTTCCATCAATGTTAACATAATTTAATTAACATTTGAGTCGTTTATTATTCAAATATTTGATTTTTGCTATTTTAGGAAAGAAATGGAAGAAGACAAGAACATCTCTGACTCCAGCTTTTACCAACAGCAAATTACGCTTAATCCTCGCCTTAATCACGAAATGCGCAGATAATTGGCTCAACACAGTGAATATTAAACCTGGAGAGATCCAAGAGTTCGATTTAAAGAATGAAGTCTTCAATCGATTTACGAGTGATGTGGTCGCTAATTTCGTTTTTGGTATGGACTGTGATTCTTTCAAAGACAGAGACAACGAGTTTTTAAAAAAATCGTTAGAAGTCAGCGATTTTAGTGGATCGAAAATTTTCGGAATATTCGGATATTGTTTTAAGCAATTTATAGTCAGAGTAAGTTGAAAACAAACAAATACGTAAATAAAATGTAACTATATTTACCAGACTGTCAAAAGGACTGTCCTTTATGGCCCACAATTAATGTGGGCGAAATTTTCTCTGTTGATATTTGTTCACTTTATTTAACAAATACTACCAAAGAAAAGACTGAAATTATAACGAGTGTCTATAAACTGTCGGCATCTCGGTTGCTATAAAAAACAAATTACATACCTTAAATTATCCCATACGAAACGGTGAATCTTGGAAACGTCAAATACATTTAATTATATGTCATTGTGTCACGAACAACGCTGAATTTAATTACGACGTATGTATTAAGTCAGAGCCTACTGGAATGCCGACAGTTACGAGGGTTGCCTTTTATATTTAGAGAACAAAAATAAATATTAATTATTGAAAATCGCTTTATTGTTTTTCAAAATATTCCCCATTAAGATCTATACACTTTTGCATGCATTTGAACCAATTGTCGAAGCACTTTTGCCACTCTGATTGAGGTATCTCCAAAACATGCATTCTGAACGCATCAACCGCTTCTTCAGGTGTCGAAAAACGTTGACCTCTCATTTTATTTTTTACGGATGGGAATAAAAAGAAGTCATTCGGTGCCAAGTCAGTACTATATGGCAGATGACTCATCAAATCGATGTTTTGCGTGCTCAAAAATGCAGTTGTTTGAGCCGATGTGTGAGAGCTCGCATTGTCGTGGTGAAGAGTGATCCGTTTTCGGCGGTTGGTTTTCCTGATTTCTTGGATGACAACTGGCAAACAAATGGTTGTGTACCACTCAGAATTGACTGTTCTGCGTTGTTCTAGTGGTACGGTTGCGACATGTCCAGTTTTTCCGAAAAAACAGGCGACCATTTGCTTGGAAGTGCTTCGTGCGCGAACAACTTTTGTTGGATTTGGCTCATCTTGAAACACCCATACGGTCGACTGCTGTTTACTTTCGGGCTCATACGCGTAAATCCATGATTCATCACCTGTCACGATGTCATAGACGTGTTTCGAAGCACCGCAATCGTATTTTTTGAGCATTTCTTTGCACCAATCGACACGAGCCTTTTTTTAAGCGATTGACAAATTGTGTGGGATCCAACGCGAACAAATTTTTTTGACAGTCAAATGTTCATGCAATATTGAATGTATGCTGGTTCCACTAATGCCTAAGGTTGTGTCAATCTCACGATAGGTCACATGACGATCTTGCAATATTTGTTTGCGCACAGCATCAATGGTTTCCGGAACAACAACTGATTTTGGACGACCTCCACGAAATTCGTCTTGGAGTGAACTACGACCTCGGTTAAATTCACCATACCATCGATAAACACTGGTCCTTGATGGAGCTTCATCGCCAAAAATTGAATTAAGTTCATCCATGCACTGGTGTTGAGTTAATCCACGTCGAAAGTTGTAAATAATAACCGCACGAAAATGTTCACGATTTAATTCCATTCTTTGGCCGAGATAAATCTTTTAAGTTAGTGTAAACGACACAAATAACGCTCATATGTCAAAATGTTCTGAGTACGTATAACCTAAAAAATGTCAAACTTTACGATAGAGCTCTCAGTTGCC
This sequence comes from Philonthus cognatus, assembly GCA_932526585.2. Taxonomy (NCBI): domain Eukaryota; kingdom Metazoa; phylum Arthropoda; class Insecta; order Coleoptera; family Staphylinidae; genus Philonthus; species Philonthus cognatus. The sequence goes on along the minus strand of OW052247.1, from coordinate 44,729,596 downwards.
AGATTGCAACACTAGGGTTGCCCAATCCCGAAATATAAAAGACAACCCTCGTAATAGACACTCGTCATAAATTAAGCAAAGTTTAAATTGCAACACAAATTGATAACGAATTATAAAATTTTGTGAAAATTATTAAAATTTAAGACAAAGTCTTCGTGAATTTGAAGAACAGGTATTAATCGATTTTTGTCAGTTATTTAACTTAAGGATAGTTTCTAAAGAAAATGAGGCATTCTTTAATCGAGTTTTGTTAGTTATTTAATTTAAGGATAGTTTCCAAAGAAAATGAGGCATTCTTTTCAAAATTAGTAATGGATATAATGAAAATAAGGAGGGAGTCGTCGTTTTCCAGGCCGGATATGTTGAATTACTTTATAGAGGTGAGTTTGAAACATTTGCAGCAGATTAGTTTAAAGTATTCACATACTTTAACAAAAATTACATAAACATACACACTATAATCTGTAGAATTTCTGCAGTCAAATTTGATGTTCTTTAAAAAAAACATTTACATAAACAAACACATTATAATCTGATTATAACTTTGAATAACAGTTTTAATGTATTTACAAGATATAAATATTAACACAATATTGCTACAAGATACATTTCTGCTAGGGTTATTATAGGTTGAAATATTGTTTTATAGCAGGTCAAAATATAGCCTTGTTGTAGGTCAAAAATTGTTTGATTAAGGGGGTCTTCCGGTATAATTGACCCAAACTTTGGATTTTTTTTCCAGGGAACTGGTAAGAGTTAGAGACCTAGGTTTTTTTTTGAATCTTTATTCATCCTTGCTCTACAATTGGGATTTTTGTCGAATCGAAAAAATCAAAATGGCGTCCAATATGACGGCTGCCCGGCGAAAATGTTCCAAAACTGCGTGCAGCTTAGGGGTCGCTATTCGTCACCTAGAAACAAAATCAGCTCAGTTTCTTGAAGAGTATAGTTCAGAGAATGGAATGAACTACGAAATTTTGAAAAAACTCAAAATTTGACAAAATGGCGGGCATTTGAAAAAAAAGTCGTGTTTTTCGGTCGATTTTATGACTTTGACAGGCTGTAAAAAATCTTTAAAATTGCAAATTGCACTGGGAAGTTAGTTCATTCCATGAAGAAAAGTGTTTTCAATAACGGAAGCAAAGAACGAAGTCAATTGGTTGAACCGTTCAAACGCTAGAATGCTCGCAGTTTTGAAAAATGTAGTTTCGAGAAAAACGCGTTTTAAGTTTGCGAAACATTTTTTCTGTGTAATTCAAAGTATTCGGCGGAAAATTCCCAAACAGTAGTCAATAGCTAAAATACGAATCTGAGGTCAAATTTGAAAAATTCAAAATGGCGGATCCAATATGGCGGACCAAAAAACTCATACTCATCAAAATTTATGAAATTCGAGATTAAAGTTATACCTGCGCGACCCATACCGCTCGGGACGGCGATGCATTCAAAGGCCTGTAGCGACGTAAATATTTGCCGGATCGAAATATCCTTTTACCCACATATTCTAGAAATGTTTAGCTTTGATTTCATACAAAAAAAAAGATTTAAAAAAAAAAATACCGGAAGACCCCCTTAAACATCAAAATACACTCTTGTACTTAGTTAAAATATAACTTTGTCTGAATCTAAAATCTAACTGTATCGCAGGTCAAATAATAAAAACAACAATCTTTCTGTCTACATGTATAATTTCACAAAAAAAATTGATAAATCTACATAATAAATCAACTTTGAATACGAATTATGACTAATCGAAAAGTTTCCGACAAACCCCAATTTAGGATTTATAATTTTCACACACAAATGTAGTTAGTCCCGTAAAACTAAACAAGAAATCCAGTGTCGACAATATGCAGTCATGCTACATGCATTTCTGTCGCTTGGCTGCGTATTGCAGACATCGGATTTCGTTAATTCTTTTTACACTCTTAATATAACTATTGTTTATTTCGGGACGATTTGGGACTAGGGGTGAACATTTAGGAATTTCCCAAAATATCGAAACGGTTTATTATTAAAGTCCCTAATATCATTCTAACGAGTGGATTGGTCGGGTATTTATGCAAAACATGTGCACTGAAACAGTTTTTTAATATCCTGTTGAACATTTAAGCAGAGCATGCGCACTAAGCTACAGTTCATTGCGTTTTGCGCACTGAGCCAAATTCATTAAGTTGATTACTATTAACTTATTTTAATTCATATTACATAATCTCTATAATTAGTTACACTAAAATCCTGGTCTTGATATCAATACGGGTTATAACTAAAACTGTAATTTTAGATGTTCTTTTTGTACTAATATTATTAAATTTGAATACAGGTTCAAAATCAAAATTTAAATTCGGAATCCTCCGAGGAAATAATAACAGACCAAGACATAACCGGACACAGTTTATTAATGATCAGCGCAGGCACGGACACATCCTCAACCAACCTAACCTTCCTGGCCTACGAACTCGCCGCAAATCCAGACATCCAATCGAAACTCCACGCGGAGATAAAATCATCTCTGGACTCCACTTCCGGGGAACTCGGCTACGAGACCTTGTCGTCGATGACGTATTTAGACATGGTGATTTCCGGTACGTGCGCGGAATGCCCGATACGGAATTTTCATCCCGACAGCGGCACGGATCGATCTTTGTTTTAATTTTAGAAATCTTGAGGAAGTGGCCGCCCCTTCCCGTCACGGACCGCTCTAATGAATACCCGTACGTTATTGAAGTCGAAGAGGGGAAAGGGTTGAAGTTGGATAAGGGCTCGGTGATTTGGATTCCGATTATGGGTATACACAGGGATGAAAAGTATTTTCCTGAGCCAGAGAAGTTCGATCCTGAGAGGTTTAGTGAGGAGAATAAGGGGTTGTTGAGGAAGGATTGTTATATGCCTTTTGGTGTTGGACCTAGAGCTTGTATAGGTATATTTTTAAATATATACAAACAGGAAAATTTTATTTTAAGTATAGGTACATACAGGATGTTTTTATTTTAAGTATACATATCCCGATAATTACAGCGTTTAGTAAAATTGTAAGGAATTCGTTGTTTTTGTAAAAATGATATATTTGAAGCTGCTAACGAGTGTTTTCGCTCTTTTATTATGCATGAAATAAAATTTCGAGTTTAGAATAGCCTAAAAATTTGGATTGGTCGCGTAGCAAAGCGAAGCACCAATCAAATTGTTCAGGCTTTTCTAAACTCGAAATTTTACATTATGCGCCACGCATATTAAACACTGAATTAAAGTGAAGTTCACATTTTATTACTGTAGGTTTGATCTCACGCAGTGGCGTAGCTTGAATTTCAGCCGCCTGGGGCGTAGGTCAAATTCGCCGTATTTAAATGAAAAAGGCTTCAAAATTTACAGTGATTCTAAAGATCTTTCCAGGAAGAATAGATTTGTTATCGTGTATTGTACAGGGTATAAATAAAGAAGTCATGCATGCATGTTTAATAACTTCAAGAATTTTTTTCCCTGTTTTTTTAATATAAATTCATTTTGTGGAAAATCCCCATTTTGATCAATTTTGAAGTTTGTCAATTGCTGTCAATACTAATTGAATGTTCCAAGTTTTATAAAAAATAAAAATTATCTAAAATTCCATATTTGTCATTTTTGAAATTTTGGTGTTTAAGTTTTATTTAATTTTGATGTTTTATTTGAATACTATTAAATTTTATCAGGTTTTATACGAAAAAACACAGAAATTTAATAATTTTTTTTAGTTGCAAGTGTTGACAGTTATGATATATTTAAAATTGAATGCCCCAGTGAATACGGCCATGACAGTTGACAATTAGTCTGTAATGTTACTTTTAATTTATATGTTTAATGTTTATTTACGGAAATTCCATATAAAGTACATAATGCTTAATACTAACAATAAATTACAATTAATGAATATTTAATTGATGAGGCGGATACATGATGAAACTCCATAATACTATTTGAAATAAAACAACGCAGTTGGGAGGGTTTCACTTTTATTGTTGAACACTGCAACATGTTTCACCACACAGTGGCTTCATCAGGCAGATGAAATAATGATTATTTCATCTGCCTGATGAAGCCACTGTGTGGTGAAACATGTTGCAGTGTTCAACAATAAAAGTGAAACCCTCCCAACTGCGTTGTTTTATTTCAAATAAAATTAATGAATAAGATAAAATATAAAATCACAAACAATATACTAACAAAACAAACAAATGTAATTTATAATGTCAGATTTATCTTTTAATGTTACACGATATTTATTTATTTTATTTATTTATTTATTTTAAACGGATATCACCTTTTTACAAAAGCATATAGTAATAATGTTACAAAAAATAAACTTAATGCTATATAAATATTAATAATAAAGAATTTATACAAAGATAATAATACAATGAAGAAATCTACTTAAACACATAGTAATACAAGCACCACCCTAGAATAACACATCTAAAACACTAGCTACAAATATTCGAATCTAAATAATGTAAGTTACGTTTAAATCGTATAAATGACGTATCAATTATATTGAAATAATAATTCGCATTTAATATATTGCATAATTTCATAATTCTACAAATAGGACTATGCGAACCGTAATTAGTAGAATGAAACGGTATACGAAACAATAAATTTGCGCGATTATATTTACATGTATTAAACGTAAACGCTGACAACAAGGTACTACAATCCATCATCCCATTAATTATTCTAAAACCAAAGCATAAGTCTAGCGTAGTTCTTCTATATTGCAATGATTTTAAGTTAAGAGACAATAAGGTATCAGAATGACTGAACTCACACCTTGGTTTACCAAGCTTATACCATATCAATCTCAGAAATTTACTCTGCACCATTTCTATTTTATTTGTCCATTTATTGTAGAATGGGTTCCAAATAACAGAGCCGTACTCTAACTTAGACCGTACTAACGTCGTATTTAGGTTATTATAACAGTTGGCATTCGTAATATTTCTCAGTTTGAAATGCTAATATCTTCACTTAGAATCAGTGTTTTGAACGCGTGGCGCATGAAGTAAAATTTTGAGTTGAGAAATGCCCGAATTTGGATTTGGACGCGTCCAAATCCAAATTCTTAGGGCTTTTCTCAACTCGAAATTTTACTTCATGTTTAGTCTGGGAGTGGAAGACACTCGTTTAGAGTTTTTAAAATGTTGATGAATTTTCAAAATTGAAGTTAATTATCAAAGTTGTTACAATTTTTTATGAATTCCAATATTTTTAACGCTTTTCGTAAATTTCTAAGACATCGTTTCATTTTCAAAATTCTGACGGGTTTCCTAAATTTCCGAAAATGTTGATCATAAGTTATTAAAATTTCATTCAATTTTCGAATTCGAGGCAATTTTCATGAATTTACTTAATATTCTTTAACTTAAAAAATGTTGAAGTTTTTAATGAAATTTCAAGATTTTCGTTAATTTTTACCAATCTCAAGAAAAAGCGGAATAGGACATTTAGATTATTATGACAGTTGGCATTCGTCATATTTCTTAGTTTAAAATGCCAATATCTTCACTTCTTCTTCTTCACAGAATCAGTGTTTTGTACGCGTGGCGCATGAAGTAAAATTTCGAGTTTAGAAAAGCCCCGTGAAAATTTGTCTCGGGTCGCTGGCGCGACCCTCGACAAATTTTCTACGCGGGGCTTTTCTAAACTCGAAATTTTACTTCATGCTTAGTCTGGGAGTGGAAGACACTCGTTAAGTTTTATGAACATTTTGATCAATTTTCAAAATTTTAGTTAATTATCAAAGTTTTCACAATTTTTCATGAATTCGAATACTTTTAACGCTTTTCGTAAATTTCTAAGATTTTGTTTGATTTTCAAAATTCTGGCAGCTTTCCTAAATTTCCGAAAATTTCGATCATTAGTTATTAAAATTTCATTCAATTTTCGAATTCGTGGCAATTTTCATGAATTTACTAAATATTTTTAACTTAAAAAATGTTGAAGTTTTTCATGATATTTTAAGTTTCCGTTAATTTTTACCAATCTCAAGAAAAGGCGGAATAGGACATTTAGATTATTATGACAGTTGGCATTCGTGATATTTCTTAGTTTAAAATGCCAATATCTTCACTTCTTCTTCTTCACAGAATCAGTGTTTTGTACGCGTGGCGCATGAAGTAAAATTTCGAGTTTAGAAAAGCCCCGTGAAAATTTGTCTCGGGTCGCTGGCGCGACCCTCAACAAATTTTCTACGCGGGGCTTTTCTAAACTCGAAATTTTACTTCATGCTTAGTCTGGGAGTGGAAGACACTCGTTAAGTTTTATGAAAATTTTGATCAATTTTCAAGATTTTAGTTAATTATCAAAGTTTTCACAATTTTTCATGAATTTGAATACTTTTAACGCTTTTCGTAAATTTCTAAGATTTTGTTTGATTTTCAAAATTCTGGCAGGTTTCCTAAATTTCCGAAAATTTCGATCATAAGTTATTCAAATTTCATTCAATTTTCGAATTCGTGGCAATTTTTATGAATTTACTAAATATTCTTTAACTTAAAAAATGTTGAAGTTTTTCATGAAATTTCAAGATTTCCGTTAATTTTTACTAATCTCAAGAAAAGGCGGAATAGGACATTTAGATTATTATGACAGTTGGCATTCGTGATATTTCTTAGTTTAAAATGCCAATATCTTCACTTCTTCTTCTTCACAGAATCAGTGTTTTGTACGCGTGGCGCATGAAGTAAAATTTCGAGTTTAGAAAAGCCCCGTGAAAATTTGTCTCGGGTCGCTAGCGCGACCCTCGACAAATTTTCTACGCGGGGCTTTTCTAAACTCGAAATTTTACTTCATGCTTATTCTGGGAGTGGAAGACACTCGTTAAGTTTTATGAAAATTTTGATCAATTTTCAAGATTTTAGTTAATTATCAAAGTTTTCACAATTTTTCATGAATTCGAATATTTTTAACGGTTTTCGTAAATTTCTAAGATTTTGTTTAATTTTCAAAACTCTGGCAGGTTTCCTAAATTTCCGAAAATGTTGATACTTTTCATAAGTTATTAACATTTTATTCAATTTTCAAATTCGTGGCAAATTTCATGAACTCACTAAATATTCTTTAACTGAAAAAATATTGAAGTTTTTCATGAAATTTCAAGATTTCCGTTAATTTTAAAGTCTAACGGTTTTCCTGAAATTTTTAAATTTTCAATAATTACGCTTCACTCTGCGCCCAAATCCAAATTTTTAGGCTTTTCTAAACTCGAAATTTTCCTTTAGGCTTAATCAATGAGTTGAAACATTCGTTAGAATCCCTTTTATAAAAACAAGAAATTATTGAAAATATTCTTGAAAGAATAATTTTACATATCAATAATCTACATTTAATAAGTGGAAGTAAATCGAGTTTGGTTTCATATTACTTGGAGTAAATATAATCCCTATAATTATTATTTTGTCAATTTATGAATAAAAATATAACGACAGTTATCAATTTTAGTTCAAAAAAATCAATTTAAGTTTAAAATATTAACACGATTGACATTTTATATCACCGTTGACATTTTTCTACTACAAAATTGACGTTTTAAATCATTGATATTTTTTATCAATCATTGACTTTTTACATCAAAATTTACATTTTATATACAAATTGACGTTTCTTCCCATGGGCGTAGATAGGATCGGTGTGGCACCCCCACACCGATCCTAGCTACGCCCATGGGAAGAAACGTCAATTTGTAAGACAAAATATTGTTTAAGGCCCAGTTGCACCAAAAACGTTGAACTCGAGTTCAAGCTGAACTTGAGTTCAAGGTGACAGTTTCTATTGTTCTAATGTCACTTTGAACCCGAGTTCAAAGTTGAACCAGTTCAATGTGTTTGGTGCAACTGGCCCTTAATGTCGATTATTTTTACATGAAACGTCTAAAATTTACGATTATTCTATGTCCAGGGAGGAACAATAGTAAAAATACAAGCCAAATTTACGTAAAAACTTGATATGTCAATTATTTTCACTTAAAACGTCAAAAAAATATGATTTCTTTGTGTCAAGTAGGGGCCGACTATTTACATCACTTTTGGTTTAGTTGACATATTCGACGTCTTAGGCCACTTTCGATATTTAATGTTATATTTAACAAATACGTTTGATAGATTTCTTTTATTTTTATCGAAATAAAACAAGAACTTTACGTATTTTTCATAGTGTTAATCAATTTTAACCTAAGTCAGCAATGCGAGCTCTAACCTAACCTAATTTATAAATGAAATTGCCAATTCTTGGTTGCAGAATACTTCAAACATTAAAAGTGCGATTCTTTTCGCAATCTACAACAAGTTAGTCTTACAAAGACTATATCAAACACCCATTGGAACAACTACTTCCCGGGCTAATACCCCAAAGGACATTGAATTATACAACAAGTGTTTGCTGTTACATACAGTCGGGGTATTAGCCCGGGAAGTAGTTGTTCCAATGAGTGTTTGATATAGTCTTTGTAAGACTAACTTGTTGTAGATTGCGAAAAGAATCGCACTTTTAATGTTCTAACCTAATTTGACAAAGCGATGTGTAACCTAACTTTCGACATTTCATGTTATTTTGTGCGTATTGTTACGTTTGATAGATTTCCTTAATTTATATCGAAATAAAACAAGAATATCTCTTATTATTTATTTACCAGTTAAGTCAACTTTAACCTAGGTTAGGTTAGGTTTCAATGGGAGCAGTTAGACCGCTCACTTAGGCCCAAAGGGGCCCCTTGTGATACCATAAGGGAAAAAGGAGTCAGATCTCCCCTCCCTCCCCACCTATGCAAACCAATCCGAGCATCTAATGAACCCAATCAGATTTCTAAAATCTAGACGACTTAACTGATATGTAACAAAACTTGATAAAGTGACATCTAACCTAACCCCACTTGACGATATTTATTTATTTATTTATTCCATTTAAGACCATTTAAAAAATACATAATATTCTACAACTAAAAATATAATATTGCACATTAAAACAATTAAAACAATAAGTATAAAAGCAATTAAAAGTTATGACAAATAACATGTTCACAAATAAAATAGATTGTAACTAAAAACATATGACATCTAATCTAAACTAACTTGACGATGTGATATCTAAGCTAAATTAACTTAACTATGTATCACCTAACCTAAACTTAACTTAACGTTTGTAATTTGCTCACTTTTCGGCTTTTTTTCTAAAAATAATTCTACGCGAAAAAGTGACACAACACGTCACAAAGTGAGGAAATATCAAATATGTTAGATGTCCTATTGTCAAGTTAGTTTAGGTTAGATGTCGCATCAACAAGTTAGTTCAGGTTAGATGTCACATCGTCAAGTTAGTTTAGGTTAACTAACTCGATGATGTAACATCTAATCTGAAGTAACTTGACGGTGTGATATCTAACCTGAACTACCTTGAAGCTGTAATATCTAACCTAAACTAAGTTGACGATGTGACATCTAACCTAAACTAACTTGACGGTGTGACATCTAACCTGAGCTCACTTGACGGTGTGACACCTAAGCTAAACAAACTGGACGACGTGACATCTAACCAAAACTAACTTGACAACATAAGACGTTGAAAAGTGAGGAAATATCAAATATGTTAGATGTCCTATTGTCAAGTTAGTTTAGGTTAGATGTCACATCGTCAAGTTAGTTTAGGTTAGATATCACATCGTCAAATTAGTTTAGGTTAACTAACTTGATAATGTGACATCTAACCTGAACTAATTTGACGGTGTGACATCTAACCTGAACTAGCTTGAAGCTGTAACATCTAACCTAAACTAACTTGACGATGTGACATCTAACCTAAACTAACTTGACGATGTGACATCTAACCTGAACAAACTTGACGATGTGACAACTAACTTGACACTGTGACATCTAACCTAAACTAACTTGACGATGTGACATATAACCTGAACCAACTTGACGATGTAACAATTAACTTGAACTTACTCGACTCTGTGACATCTAACCTAAACTAACTTGACGATATGACATCTAACCTGAACCAACTTGACAATGTGACAAATAACTTGACTCTGTGACATCTAACCTAAACTAACTTGATGATGTGACTCCTAACAAGAACTAACTTGACGCTGTGACACCTAACTTAAACTAACTTGACGATCTGATATCTAACCTAAACTAACTTGACAATACGACATCTAACATATTTGATATTTCCTCACATTTCGACGTTATATGTCACTTTTTCGAATTAGTTTACTAGCATTAAAACAAATCAAGAAGTTCTCTGGTTTTATTCCCGATGACTAACATTTGTTGATTTATACTCCTAACAAGAACTAACTTGATGCTGTGACACCTAACTTAAACTAACTTGACGATCTGATATCTAACCTAAACTAACTTGACAATACGACATCTAACATATTTGATATTTCCTCACATTTCGACGTTATATGTCACATTTTCGAATTAGTTTACTAACATTAACACAAATCAAGATGTTCTCTGGTTTTATTTCCAATGACTAACGTTTGTTGTTTTATACATCAAAACAAAGTCTTTTTATTTCTTCACAATTTATTTATTTATTTAATCAGAATCAGGTGTTTCTTCGATTTTTTGCAAGTGACAAAATAAAACACAATGTTTAAGTTTGAGATTCTTTATTAAACAGTAACGCCTTTAAACAAAAATTATACAACTCAATCTTACAATTGTAAATTTAAGCATAACAAAATAAACAAACAACATTTATATTCTTATATTTTCAATAATTTCGGTCAACTTTTGTGATTTTACAAGTTTACTTACTAACTTATGTAAAACTAGAATTTATCGTTGTACAATGAGTTTTATTTTTAACATTAAATAACCCAATTGTTACTACTTTATCGGTAACACGTGTATTACCAAGAATATTACCTAATTTTTAATTACCTCATCAATACTCTACAATACTATACTTAATTTTCAGGCAATTATTGTTTTATAACTGCAGTTAAGGGGATTATCGCAGTGTAACACGCCGATCGTGTTGGAAAGACCCACATAGTTTAGAGTAGCTCATCCGATGCCAAATTTACAGGACAAGTGGGGCGAATACAGTCAGAGAGAAAAGCGGCAGTTACTGTGCATTTGTGCATTGCTCCTTGGCATGAACGGATAGGGTCTCGCGTCGCGTGGAATAGACGAAAAAAAAAGCGTATAAAAAAGACGGATCGAAGGAAAGTGTCGATTCGTATTATTTAAACACGCTGATAATACATACAAGCTATGTATTGTTTTCAATTCGTTAGAAAGCGTTATCGGATCCTGTGTTATTTTTCGGTATTTACAAAACCGATGATTCTTATTCTTGTCATTATAACTAATTATTTTTACTTTTAAGACTCCAGTTTCGACAGCTGAACAAACTATGTGTTTTATTTTATTAAATTAGAGATTATTTCTTAAAAATATAATAATAAAATAATTCATGTTCATAAGCTCCTTGTGAATATTTATATGCCGGATGTACAGAGAGTTTTATGTAACACCGAACATTTTCATAACGAGAATTTGTCTTTTAAGTATACAGAAGCATAAGTTGAACATTTGCCGATGCTAGGTTTATTAAAAGAATTTAATTTGAAGCTTTAAACGAGTGTTTTCCACTCCCAGGCTAAGCATGAAGTAAAATTTCGAGTTTAGAAAAGCCTGAAAATTTGGTTTGGCCGCTCCGCGCTTCGCGCTACGCGACCAAACCAAATTTTCAGGCTTTTCTAAACTCGAAATTTTACTTCATGCGCCACCGGTACTAAACACTGATGCAATAGAAAGTTTATCGGTGTGTTTTAAACTTCGTAATTTGTCAGTGTTTTGTACCGGTGGCGCATGAAGTAAAATTTCGAGTTTAGAAAAGCCTGAACATTTGCTTTGGCCGCTCCGCGCTTCGCGCTACGCGACCAAACCAAATTTTCAGGCTTTTCTAAACTCGAAATTTTACTTCATGCTTAGTCTGGGAATGGAACACACTCATTTCAAGTTTCAAATTATTTTTTTTAACAACAAGTATCTAAAGATTTACGACATATACTGTGTAATTCTCACATGTATACTTGAAAGAAAAACTCCCTGTGTATACAAGTTGAGGCATTAATTGCGATTGATTGGCTACAGTTTTTAATGGTCATAGAGGCAACCCAATTTACACATAACTTAAAAAATAAAGGTGTCAAAATTGTATTGGGTGAACATGTTCGGTGTTATATAAAACTATCTGTATATGAAAAAAACGGAACATAGGATTTTCAATGATATTTTTTATATAGGAATATTATCTTTGGTAACTGCTATTGCCATGAAAATAATGTGTATTAATTTGGCCTCTGCCAAATTGGGTAAATACCCCAGATTTTGGGGAGAATTTTAATTTTAATTTTATCCAATATTCTAGTTTTTATGAATGCAACAAATAAATAATAGATTGAAAATAATTAAACGGACAGCTGCCCTGTTTTTTTATAATTAGTACAGGGTTTACAAAATGATGATGTGTATAAATAGAGGATTGCAATAACATTCAATTATAATTCATTTATTCCTTATTTACTTACTATCAAAATATGACTCATCATAAATCAGCCAAATTTGAAATAAAATATATTGGGTTCGGTGCAATGTTGAGCAAGAAGCTTGTTATTTGAAATGCATTATAATAACTACCTTATTATTATTATTATTCTATTTTTTCTAAAATAATTAACAATGAATATGCACGCAGTTAAACCCTACATTTTCGTAAACATTCGTCAAACATATATTACCTGTGCTCAGTAAAAAATAGTTGATTTGTAACATTAATCTACGACAACGTCATATTGGTGACGTTATTCTCACTATTCTTATAGTTTTGATATTGATTCGTTGATGAAGTCGCAGTTGGTTCAAATAGGTTCGATTGCTAGAAACTTTACAATTTACTTTAATAGTTTTATTGCGAGAAGTTTAATGGCATTTAACAACTGTTTTAACAACGAAAGATTTAAGACGAAATAATGATTTGAACAAGACTGATTGTTATTTGATTGCTTCTGCTTATTAATCAGCTTAAAACACTTTAAAAATAATTTAATAATACCGACACTATCAAATAATTAGGAAAGCCAATATTAAAGGTATATTACACATCTTTATTTAAATTAGTGAAACATTTCGTGTTTTCTATATTAGTGAACATGCAGTATAAAAAAATACTTATTCCATTAGTAGTCAGAAAGCATACAAATAAAACACTAGTACAATAAAATATCGATTATAATTGCGAAATATTAATTTTACGAGAATGAATGCTAACGACGCGAGCCGTTTTTGTTAACTATGATTGAGAAAAGAAAATAAAAACAAACGCGAAGCCGCGCAGCGTTCACCGGCCCAGGGATAAACGCTGGCCGCATGCTGCTCGCCCCTCCAATAATAGTGCAGATGAGTGTACAACGCTTCAACTAAGAGAAGATCCGCAAGGCGGCGGTATGTTACGGTCTTATTTTTTAAGATTTTTATTTTAACCTGACTCGGGCATGAGCTATCGCATCCTTATGAAATGTTCACATTATATTCCTTATAGTATAAACTAGTAAGATATGGAAATATTTTTTTTAATTTTGAAAAATATAACATTATTTTTTTCATACCTCTGAAAGCAAATTGTTAAAAAAAAAGTACTTCGATATTTTACTAGATAATTGAGCTTAATATACGCTGTCAAAATTTCAACTTTCTAGGATCTTTAGTTTTTAAATAAACCTGATATTAAATTTCAGACCACTGTTATATTCCCCTTAATATAAAGCTTCTAACGAGTGTTTCTACTCCTTGATTAAGTATGAAGTAAAATTTCGAGTTTAGAAAAGCCTGAAAATTTGTCTTGGTCGCGTAGCGAAGCGAAGCGACCAAGCCAAATTAGGCTTTTCTAAACTCGAAATTTTAATTCATGCGTCAAGCGTGTAAAACACTGATTTAACGTGAAGTTCAAAATATACTGCTTAAATGAAGTGAAATTTCTTATGTAGAAAAGCTTTTGTTTTCTAAACTCGCATTTTTACTACATGCTTAACCAAGGAATGTAAACACTTGTTCGAAACTTCAAATTAAACGCTTTATTTAAAAACAATGAATTGAATTTACCAAAAGCTGTAATCATCAGGATGATATGTACCAGAGCTGGGCAGGATCCGAATCATTCAGGATTCGAATCCTTTTAGAGGATTCAAAAGAGGCATTCGTTTAGTTCAACTGGATTCGTGATCCGGATTCGTTACATTTTTTTAAGAGGATTCGTATTCGAATCCAAATGCGGGTGATTCGAATCCTTATAAGTTTTAAGTTTTATTTATTTTCACCAAGTAAAATCAACAGGTTGTTTACAATCATTACAACTAACATTACAATGAATATTTTACAAAATGATCCTACCAGGCGGAAAATAAAAAGGTATGAATTCAGCGCAACCGAAGTGCGGCTGATCTTCCATTCAACCAATAAATTACCGTAACAAATGTGATGGATTTAATATAGCAAAAAAAGTAAATAAAAATCATTAGAAATAAAAATTGAAGAAACGAATGATATATTTTGGATTACACGGCAGTATTAACCGTGTTGCTGAACATAAGTTCTGAGTCTAGATTTGAAAAGTGGGACGTTCATAGTCTTAAAGTTACCTGGAATGTTATTATATATTTTTGTAATTACATAGGAGTACGTTCGCATAAAATAAGCTGAACGAAATTTTAGGGATGTTAGTGTTCCCCTAAACATAATATTAAGACTATGAACGTCTGTGCGAAACTTTATTTTATTGTAGAGGTAGGGCGGCTTTTTATTAATTATAATAGATTGAAATAAGCACGCACTATGTAAATATCTTCTGTTCTTCATATTTAACCAATTTAGATCCGTGAGTTTATGACTAATTCTGTTATGCTTCCTTATTCCAAAAATAAAGCGCATACATGCATTTTGCACTCTTTGTATTCGCATATCTACGCAATCAATACATGGATCATAGAGGACATCCGCAAAGTTGAAATGTGATAAGACGAGCGACTCGCACAACATTTTTTTTGATCGGATAGATAAGAGGCAGCGATTACTGTATAAATTTTTTAAGTTACTATAGGCATTTCTAATACATTGATTTACATGTGAAGCGAAACCTGTAGTCAATGGTAACCCCTAGACTCTTGACTTCATTGCTATATGGAAGCACAGTATTATTGATCGTTACTCTGAATAAATTGTTTTGCATAAAGCGTTCTCTAGCTTTTTTTGGGCCGAAGACAATTGATTTCGATTTGTCAGGATTAACATACAGACTATGTTCTGTTGAGGCTTTAACTAAATTTGAAATGTCTTCATTGACTTGACTACACGCTAACACTGTATTGCAGCTATGAAAAGAATAAAGCAGCTGAGTATCATTAGCATAGGAGTGGGTTTCGCAGAATTTAATAGATTTATGAAGAAAGGAAGAATATATTAAAAATAACAGGGGTGTCCCAAAATGGATCCCTGGGGTACACCTGAGGGAACTGGTAGGCTATTCGAGAGATTTTCTTCAACTTTAACCCGCTGAGTGCGATTTCTTAAGTAATTTTTGAAAAAAGTTACAGGGCACTTCAGCTAGCCCAATATGCCTTAGGATAAGTAGCATCGTATCGTGATCAATTGTATCAAATGCTTTGCTATAATCTAGCAATACAATCACAGAAAGCAAGCCATTATCCGTAGCTCAAATAATGTTGTCACACATATTAGACAATGCGGTTGTGCAACTATACTTAGGGCGAAAACCTGATTGTGTTAGAGGTAAGAGGTTAATAGAAGCGATGTAATCTCTTAACTGAAGGTCAACAACTTTCTCTAAGATTTTGGATATAACTGGGAGCACACTAATAGGACGCAGATCCTTGAACTGAAGGGGGGTTTTAATTTTAGGAATTGGGGTAACTATAGCCTCTTTCCAAAGTGCCGGAAACTCACCTTTCTCTAAACACATATTTACTATATCAATGATCTGTGGCAAAATATGCGGACAACAATATTGTATCATTTTGATACCAGTGCCATCACAACCTATTGCATTACTTTTTATGTTATTTAAAATTTCGCTAATTGATTCTTCACTTACGGGCTGAAAGTTAAAAGAAGAATTGGATAATTGGGTTTTTTATAATACTCTTTAAGGGTGTTGTTATTTCCAATTTTGGGTATAGAGTCAACGAAATAGGAGTTTATTTCATCAGGATTTTTTAGAAATGTCGGAATATTATGCGTATCCTTTCTTTTAATTATTCCCATTGATTTTAATGTTCGCCATGTAGTTTTGTAATCTCGAGTATTAAGAGCATTTTCTAAAAAAGCCTTCTTCTCCCTTCTAATGGAAGCTGTTGTGAAGTTTCTTAGTGACTTATAATATTCCCATTTAGCTGCGGTTGGATTAGATTTATATTGTCGTAAAGCGTTATTTTGAAGCGATTTCATAAATTTTAAATTGTCGGTATACCAAGGTGTCCAAGGTTTAGAGAATATCCTAGCCATTAACGGTGCATGAGTATCAAATAGAGTTAAGAGTTGCAATATTAGATAGTTGACTTTATCATCAACATTATTAATGCCATAAATTAGGAAGAAAGGCACGGAGTATAAATCTCCCAAGAAATGATTGTAGTTAAAGTGTCTAAAATTTCTAAATGTTACCAATTTTTGCTGTATTTCATTATTTTTTATTTTTAGTACTGTATAGATGAGTTTGTGATCGCTAATTTCCGGTACGTTAACAACTCCAGTACTGACAACCAGCGTTTCATCTGAAATACAAAAAATATCAATTAATTTTTCAGATGAGTTAGTTACTCTAGTAGGTTCACAGATTATCTGCTTTAATTTGTAAAATTCCAGAACATCCATAAAGTATGTTAAACTGTTGTTCATTGTTAAAAAATCTATATTAAGGTCACCAGTAATAACACACAAATCATACAAAGGGCTGATGTGAGAGAGAGTATCTTCGAGAGTATTGACAAAATGTTTTACATTAACATTAGGAGGACGGTAACACACACGGTAACACATACCCACTGCAAAAGGATTCGAATATTTATAAAAGGATTCGAATACTTACAAGAGGTTTTGAATCGTCAGAAATAATTCTAATTAATTGTGAGGATTAACTTGAAATATGTCTTTTGTGTGTTTTTAAATGTCTCGTTTAAATCACTGTTTTATACGCGTGGCGCATGAAGTAAAATTTCGAGTTTAGAAAAGCCCAGAAAATTTGTCTCGGGTCGCTGCGCGACCCTCGAAAAATTTTCACGGAGCTTTTCTAAACTCGAAATTTTACTTCATGCTTAGTCTGTGAGTGGAAACGCTCGTTCATAAGAACAATAAATGACTGAAAATGTTTTTAAAGATAATAATCTAGTTTTCAAAATGTTGTTTAATATTATTTGAAGTAAAACTGACATGGTAGCCACAATCTGAAATGTTACTTTTTTCCGACATTTCCCTGATTCAAGACTTTTTTCCCTGGCCTTTTAATATAACTTTCTTTTGTGGGAAACCCCCATTTTGTTAAATTGTTTTCATTGTTTTTGTCTATATTTAAGTTAATTTTATAAATTTTTACTTATTTTATAATTTGCCTGCTGATTTTGACAAATTTAATAATATCATATGGCTTTTTTGTTAGTGTTTTGGTCAATTTAAATATAATTCCATAACTTTTCCTTGACTTTCCCGGTTATCATTAAAACCGGAAAAATCAGAGAAAAGTCATGGAATTATATTCAAATTTTTTATTTACGTAAATTTCAGGCGTTCGTCGATTTTATAATAGAGTTCATTTTAAAGTTTTGAACGGGTGTTTCCACTCCCAGGCTAAGCATGAAGTAAAATTTCGAGTTTAGAAAAGCCCCGTGAAAATTTGTCGAGGGTCGCGCAGCGACCCGAGACAAATTTTCGGGCTTTTCTAAACTCGAAATTTTACTTCATGCGCCACGCGTACAAAACACTGATTTAAAGTGAAGTTCAAAACACAGAAATACATTTTTAATGTAACAGGGAATCAAATATTTAGTCTGTTATCAGCGATGTTCAGTGTTAATAAAAATGATTAGGTTTTGAATATTTGTGTTAAAACAACTGGTAACGATATTAATGGCTGCAAAAAAATTATAAAATCAAATTTATTCTTAAAGGATTTGTATTCGTAATTCGAGAAACCAGGATTCGAATCATATTTATCTCTTACGAATCCTTTATTCGAGTATTCGTGATTCGAATTATATT
Source organism: Philonthus cognatus (assembly GCA_932526585.2). NCBI lineage: Eukaryota > Metazoa > Arthropoda > Insecta > Coleoptera > Staphylinidae > Philonthus > Philonthus cognatus. The sequence continues at coordinate 44,711,279 of OW052247.1, read as the reverse complement.
AGGTGATGCGGATTCGTGATTCGAATCCTTTTTACGAGGATTCGTCCCAGCTCTGATATGTACGCTGTAATCATCTGGATATGTAAACTTAAAATGTATGTTTATTTCGTCTAACCAAATATTGCGCTTTCAAAATTCGAACGCTTCGAGCAATTTGCTTTATACGACTACTTAAAAGAAAATATCCTTGTATAATAATATATCTCTTAAAAAACCGCCATTTCATAATATTTATCATTTCTGTCCATTTTCCTGGCAAACACTTTTTAAACTGAACTCTTACACTATTTATAAACCTTTTCAACGAGCTTTTCTTTTTATAAAAAAAAATAGCTATGTAACAAAAACTTTTTGAAAACTGTCTCCGCTAATGACCGTTTTTAAAACTGTCCGTTTTAATGATCCACATTTTTATGAAAATAAAATTTCAGGTGCCCGGCTGGCTATTCTAATGATGAAATCGATAATTGTGCACATTTTACGCGATTTTGAATTGGTGCCAGTTGAAAAAACTCCAAATCCGCCGGAATTGAGCAATAGGGATATATTTTTACATCCACGAAATCCAATGTATATAGGCCTCAAGAAAAGATTACCAACAATAAATAATTAAAAATAAAATTGCTCGTCTTTGTTCCTTAGTTGTTATAATTAATTAAGACACGTGTACGTTGTATTTACGTATGCATCAGCACGGACGGTATTTTGGTAAGCCCTTGGACTAGAAATTGCACGCGACTTTTGTGAAGCAGCAAACACTACACCTGTTTTATATTAATTATAGTGGAGCTCGAGAGAAGATCCTCTCTCACGAAGTTCCCGTTTTATTGTGTTGGCCGCGTGTTCATATTCGTGGCACTTCAAGACTTAATTGCCATCGCAATCCTGACAGAAATACACCGGAACCGGACATGGCCCCATTTTGTACATTTCTAACATACACAATTGCATTTGCAATAAATAACATACATATATAAATAACACAGACTTGCTATAAAGAATTGCAATATAATCTCTAATTAATTCTAGGAAAATTCGTTACAGATGTAATATTTCATTGTATTGAAAAGAATTAAAAACGCCAACAACATTTTTTTCTGCAAAACGTGCACATCCAAAATACAGTTTCACAAACTGAAAACATTTTCACAAAAAAAAGCATTGCAATTAATTGGCTTTATAAAACGACTGTCAATACACTTCACATCCATCGGAACATTTATAACATTATACAAATCATTCGTTAGACCTATCCTTGATTATTGCTCCATCGTATGGTCCCCTAATTACAAATGTCATATCAATAGCATTGAGCACGTCCAAAAGAAAATGGTTAATCTTATTTGTTCTCGTTGTCATTTATATTATGACAATTTTGATATGATGCTCAAATATCTTGATATCCTTCCTCTATATAAACGAAGAATTTATTCTTCGCTTTGTTTTGCTTATCGCTTATTTAACAATCTAATCGATTGCTCGGATGTATTGTCATCTTTATCATTTTTTATCCCCAGACATGCAACGCGGCATCAGCAACTTCTTGCTTGTGAATTTCACAAATCGGTATTTGGTTTTAATAGCCCTCGTAATTACTTAATATATAATGTTAACAAATATTATAATTTAATTGATATGTTCGGAGTTAGTCTGAAGTATTTTAAGCGTACGTGTCGTGTAGTTTTAGATTCTAACTCATAAGTAATGTTCTTGTATTGTTGTATTATTGTATTTTTTATTATATATGTTATTTTTTCTATGTAATTGGCCACCCGTAAGAATAAATAAATAAAAAAAATAGGATGGTAAAAAATGTCGGGCCCGGCGCATTCACCAAAATATAACAAGTATGTTGGAGTGGTGATTGAAGGTAATGAATGTAAAAACTTGTTAGCCTTTCATCACAATATTCTGTGGAACACTTAATAAGGTTTTACTTTCCTCTTATGTCATATAATACAAAGGGAAAATATTGTTTACGTGAACATTTTCAAATTATTGCAATTTTTAATGGAAATTAACGGATATTTCCGTTAAAAAATTGCAATAATTTAAAAATGCTCACGTAAACAATATTTTCCCTTTGTATTATATTACATAAGAGGAAAGGTGCCCCGAGTCGGTTAAAGCCGGAATTAAGTACCTTTCATTTATTTATTAAAATAAATTTATAATTGAAATTACATACAGAGAATTTTATGTAACACCGAACATTTTCATCCAATACAATTTGTCATCTTTAATTTTTAAGTTATGTGTAAATCGGGTTGCCTATATGACCATTATAAATTATAGCCAATCAATCGCAATTAATACCTCAACTTTTGCATACTCTCAAGTATATATGTCCCAATAACAGCGTATATGCCGTAAATCTTTAGATAATCGTTGTTTTTTTTTTAGAATTCAATTTGAAATTTGAAAAGAGTGTGTTCCACTCCCAGACTAAGCATGAAGTAAAATTTCGAGTTTAGAAAAGCCTGAAAATTTGGTTTGGTCGCGTAGCGCGAAGCGCGGAGCGGCCAAACCAAATTTTCAGGCTTTTCTAAACTCGAAATTTTACTTCATGCGCCACCGGTACAAAACACTGACTTATTACGAAGTTTAAAACACACCGCAAAACTTTATATTGCATCAGTGTTTTGTACCGGTGGCGCATGAAGTAAAATTTCGAGTTTAGAAAAGCCTGAAAATTTGGTTTGGCCGCTCCGCGCTTCGCGCTACGCGACCAAACCAAATTTTCAGGCTTTTCTAAACTCGAAATTTTACTTCATGCTTAGCCTGGGAGTGGAAAACACTCGTTTAAAGCTTCAAATTAAGTTCGTTTAAAAACCGAGCGTCGGAAATTGTACAACGTATGCTTATGTGTACTTAATGGGGTATTACCGTTGGTGGACCCTGTTTTTAGGCTTTTCTAAACATTTTTTTCCGGGGCTAATTAAACACCGACAAGACTGGAGTTTTTTGGGGTTTATTAAGTCAATGTTGATCTATAAAATCTGAATTTTTCGCCCGCTTCCGGCGACTGGGTTCCGAGAAAAGTCGGGTCAACTGCACCAATGTTATCCGGGAATTGGTCCACGGCCGGAAACGATTTGTCGTGTGGGTTATCTGAAACACAAAATGGGTTTCGGTCCTTTAATCTATATTGAATTCTCTTGGGATTGGACCAGTTTGGCTTCAAAATATTGAAAATTGCCATAATGGTGGCCATCTGAAAAAAAAAGTTTTTTTTTACCTCTTTTTTTTAGACTTTGAGGCTGACGGAAAAATACTTAATATCGATCAATTGGCTTCAGAGTGGTCCAATTCCAGGGCAATAATGTTCTTAATCAAAATCCCAAAGCCCAAGCCGATCCGTCCCAAAGGGAAAAAAAACCTTTCCGGCCAGCAGGAAAAATAGGGTTTCAAAAAAACGCGTTTGAAGTTTTCAAACGATTTTAAACTGGTTTCCAATGTCTTATCTTCAGTCTGCGATGCCGGGCCCGTACATCAGGCCTTTCTCCTCCTCGTAGAAGGCGTCTTGCATAAGTCTGTCGCTCCGGTGTCGCTGCAGAGCCTCAATCGCCGCCGGAGACAAGCGCAGCTCCGCCCTCCTCTCGCGGTCTGCGTCAGTTTGGGCAGCAAAAGCTCTGCATTGGAGACCAACCCGGATCCCCAGCGTCGTCATCGTCTTCAACACTGCTTTGTAGCCTTCATTGAAGATGCTGGTGGCCAGGAAGGTCGCCACAGCCACGGTCTTGGCACCGCAGTTGACGTGTTTCGGAGTTAGCTTCCACACACACGCATTCAAACTTTCATTTGAGTTCTGGGTGTTTCCACCAAAGCACCGGTTCAACAAATCATCGTTTGAAAGTGATTCATAGATCGGGCGAAGAATCTCTTGAACTTTGTCTGCAAGCGGAGGAGCGTGTTTAAATTTCTCCAGTGTACCGTTAGCTTTTGCCACCTGCCACTGACACCAGCTGCCGCTGCCTGCTGGGCAATTGTCATGTTGCGGGTTTTGGTCGGTGGAACATTTGTGCAAAAACGTAGCCCAAATTGCCTTCTTCATGTCGCCTGCGGAATTCGGATGACGTCGAATACCTAAGCCGTAATATATTGTGAGTTGCTTGATCAAACCGTCCGTCAGTTTACCTGGTCCTTTTCCGCCAACGCCTTTGTTCTGCTTTTTGGCCGCACGTAGTCTGGTTCCCATACGCTTTTGGACGTGCCCGACACACTCTCTCTTCTCTACAGTTAAGTCGGGGTAGGGATCCATATCCAAGAGGGATTTGAACGTCTTTGTGTCTCCGTCACCAATGTAGTACCTGTACTTGACTCCATGCAACTCCTCGGATCTGCCAAACATCTCCAGAACTGCATCGACTTCCATTTCTCCTCAACTGCCTTGATGATTGATCGAACATGTCTCCTGATGAATCTCCTGCCATTCTTCGTACTCAGGTGAACCCACAGCGCCTTTTTTTAAATTGCACCCCTGGCAAAATGCTGACTTGACGACGACATCGACAACTTTCTTGGAATAAATCCCAATCAGTGAGCAAATGCCGTACAATGATGAGAAGCCGCGCTTTTTCCATGAGCCGTCGCCAGACACTGACAGATGCGTAGGTTCATTTCCGTGTTCCCGGTTTTTCGCGATTGCTTCTCGAACTGCTTTGCTGCGAACGTAGTCAAAAACGACCTTCGACGCGGAATAAAGATTATCCAGAAACGCGTAGTACGTGGAATTACCGAAGCCCGTTGATAAGTCCATCAGCCCGCAGAAAACGTTGACTCCTCGCTGTCCCAAGCCAAGCAGACGCATCGCGAACATCAGACGTCGATTGACTTCATACGCGCCGTTTATCAAGGGACAAGACGCCACAGAACTGGTATACCGGGGGCACTTGCAGATGATTTCCAACTTGAATCCGAGGCCTCGCGTTGCAGTCTGAGAGAACAATTTTCGTTATGACAATGTTCGGTGTTACATAAAACTCTCTGTAGAATACAGAAATATATTTTTCCTATGACCGCTCCCGAAAACAGATATTTCGTCGCTATACCTTTGCATTGAATGCAATTGTATATTTGTATTTCGACAAGTAATGCGACGCTTAAAAATTGAATTTTCAAAGCTAGTTTTAGAAGTAAAGACGTTTGCGGACGTCAGTGTCAAAGTTATTAAAATAAAATTAGTAGTGACGAAGAACAATTAACGCCGCCGTTGTTTGATCGTAGAAAAAGCAGAGTGTTGAACACTTTTTGAAAGCTGCATTCATGCTCATACCTTGCATTTACTCGCCCTGTGGGCTCGTAAATGCAATTTGGTATTCGCATACAATACGAAGCTTTAAAAGCTTGTCAAACAATCTACTATTTCACGGATTCGATTCGGTATCAATATTAAACACATTTTCATTATTCGATTATAAAGGGTGTCCCAATTAAAAGTTGCACCCCTAAAATCTCCTAATCAGTCCAAGTTTGAAAAAAAATCTTAAAACAGTGCAATTTGTACTTAAAGGGGGACCAACTTTCATCTTAGTTTCAAAATTATTTCTGCATCCCTCTAGCACCCACAGCCTTCAAAAAATGTAAATGGCAAGAGGGGTCGAATGACACATCATTTCAAAGTTGCTTTTATTGTCGATGCTACTATGATTTTATTTAGTAACTCGTACACAGCGCAGTAAGGAAAAATGGCGCCTACGGCCAAATATCCAATTGGTGCCCTCCTTCCTTCAATAAAGTCAGTCACATTTGCGCTTGGCCTTTATGATGCATTTTTTTACGCGGCGTTTTAATTCACGATTAGACATAAATGGCGATGAAACCTGCTCGGTAAACGCAATCACAAACTAATACAATTCTTTATATTTTCGAAACAAAGCGTATTTAATCATTAATCAATAAGTTAAAAAAAATACTGTTTGAAGCTTTAAACAGTGTTTTTCACTCCTAGACAAAGCATGAAGTAAAATTTCGAGTTTCGAAAAGCCTGAGTGTTTGGATTTGGACGCGTAGCGTCCAAATCCAAACTCAGGCTTTTCTAAACTCTAAATTTTACTTCATGCGCCACGCGTACAAAGCGATCGACACTTTAATAAAACCAAATAAAAAACAGTATATAAAAAATTGTTTTCTTATGAGTATTCCTTAAAACTTATTATATATTGCTCAAATTTTGATAGCGCCACGCGTACAAAACGCTGATTCAGTGGGAAGTTTAAAATTTAGATGCTTGCGATTAATGGCGCCCAACTAAAGGCCACAGCGTTAGCCTGGCCCCACGTTGGGCGCCAAAAAACCTCAAATACAAGCGTTTTAAGTATTTTTAAACAAGTGTTCTCCACTCCCAGCTTAAGCATGAAGTAAAATTTTGAGTTTGGAAAAGCCTGAGCGTTTGGATTTAGACCCGTAGCGTCCAACCTCAATCTTTTCTAAACTTGAAGTTTTACTTTATGCGCCACGCGTACACTAATTCAGTATGAAGTTTTTAACTTTTACTTTCGCAATTTATGGCGCCCAACAAGGGCCCAGCGTTAGTATGGCCCCACGTTGGGCGCCAAAAAAAACTTAAATCTATGCAAGTATTGGACAATTTCTAGATAATTAAGAACACACTTACACCTTTTAAGATGTTTGACAATTTGCAGATGACAGAGAATTACTGGTGTGGGATAATTTATAGATAATAATAATAATATGTATTTACGGCAATGCCTTTTTTTCAAAAATCATAACAAAGAAAGTAAAGTAAATAACATAAAAAATGAAGTAATTAATTCTACAAGTATTTATTAACATTTACTAATTAACAAACATAGATTTTGAAGATACGCTTATATAAAATCAGTAATAAGAGCCAACAAATCTATTAATTTTAGATGAAACTTAAATGTATTCAATGACGCATCAAATAATCTAAAATGAGGGGAGGAACAAACTAAATTACATGTTCTTATCATTCGATTAATGGAGTAGTACCTGGTGTAGTTTTTACGATACAAATCCTCGTTAAATATTTTGATATGTCTTGTTTTAGTCGGAATATTAAAGTTTAATTTACCCAATAACTCGCTACAACATATCAAACCGTGTATAATTTTGTACAATACACACAGATCGACATATATACATGCAATGAGATCAATTGTAGCAAACACAACCTGTAACTACCACTAGTCAACCCTTCTAATCCCATTTTTAAACGATATTGACAGAAGGAACTTGTTTTGGACTCGTTTAATTTGATTAATTTTAACATTATAATACGGGGACCAAATACAAGAACCATATTTCAGCTGTGATCTCACAAACGTAATAAAAAGTAGTTTTCAAGTATTCACAGAAAAGTCCTTAGAAAAACGTGTAATGAAACCAAGTGTCTGCAATGACTTGCAACATACAGTGTGGAAATTAAGTAGCGGATAAATTCGGCAACTCCGTTAATGTGTATGACAGAGAAAAAATCTAAAAGACGTATAGCGATTAAAATCACTGCGCATGTGAAAAATATTTTTTTAGATTTTTCAAAAAAAATGTTTCTCTGTCATGCACATTAACGGAGTTACCGAATTTATCCATTCAAAATAAAAATAAAAAACCTACTAATAAATAACGAAACAAACTGACCGAAAATATGAAAATGTAAAACTCACAAGAATCCTTCAATACCGTTAGCCCGAGATTGGGTACTACCCAGACATCACGAGGCGAGGAAAGAAGGAATGAAACCCAAGGTACCAACTACAATGAGGCGCAGATGAATACTTAATTTCCACACTGTATATCAATATGCTTATAAAAGGTTAGTTTACCGTCAAATATTACTACAAGATCTTTAATGTGTTCGACTGAAGGTAGGTCGTTCCCGTTGATGGAATAAATATTTTTAGAAATTTGACCTCTACCGAAAGAAATTGACGAACACTTACCAAGGCTTAGAAACAAATCATTATCACTACACCATTCACAAATGTTATTTACGTCATCTTGTAAGAATGTGACATCCGAGTTACTTTATATTTCACGAAAAATCTTCAAATCATCTGCGAATAGAAGGAAGTTGAAATTTTTTTTGTATTTATTTATATCGTTAATAAATAACAGGAACAGTATTGGCCCACAGTGAGAACCTTGAGAAACCCACGAAGAACTTACTCCTTATCTTAACTTAAAGTTGAGTAAAAAAATCGTAATATTTTAAAGTAATCTTGTTTGGAAAACTATAAATAAATCATGAATTGAAGCGTGCCATATGCAAAAGGTCGTAAGTACCAAATGACATATTTTACAGGAGAAACAAAAACGTAAATGAAAGTACTATGGCACTTATGACGAGTTGATAATTAAGTCCCTATTTCTGCCACTTGTAGTAGCACTATCGCCTCGGCATTTATTGTACGAGTAAAGCATGACATTTAGGACATATTCCGTATATTACACGCATTACTTAAAAATTGGCACTTACGACTTTTTGCATATAGCATGCTTACATTATTAAATCAACTCTAAAAGCTCTGTCTGTCTGTTTGTTATAGGTAATATATTTTGAATAAATATTTCGGCGCCATTAGCGCCCTTCCGTTAGGTGCACCTAAACAAACCCTCTAATCATCGGGGTGGGTATATACTTGTTTCGGCTTTTTTTCCAAACTTTCAGCGATTCGGAGATTTTGGGGATGCAACTTTTGGTTGGGACACGCTGTATATATTATGATTACAAATCACAATACATTTGAAAAAATAGGTCTATTTAGAACAATAATAGTAATACTTTATTTAATGCTAACTGCATTTACAAGATATTTAGTATACATAAAGTAAATATAAGTACACAATATAAAACAAATAAGTATACTATAGACAAATAAATGGAGGCAAATAACAATAAAATAAAATAATGTAAAACATTTTTTGTGTCAACGAAATATAAGTAGAATAGCTCTAGCAAAATTTGTTATGTGCTGTATAGGCACATCTCCTTAGTTTATCTAAATGATTTGGCATATGTACTGCTGGATTACTGGTCCATAATATTCTTTGAATATTATTTGAATTTGAATTAAAGGCGCTTGGTTTGTTTCACAAATTTCTTTATTATCCAACTAGTTTCGACTTAACGTCATTCTCAAGGAATAATGTACAGAAAATATATTTTTACAGAGTTATATACAAAATCAAGTAGTAATGGCAGTGAGGATAGGGGAGTGCCAGATGTCTTCGCACTCATTTACAACGTTTTTCCCCCGTTTTATGGCCTTATGAATTTCTAGTATATATTTTAGTATTTTGTAAGCAATTCTTCTTGCAAATTGTCCATACCGTATTACTTCAAAATACCCTCTGCCTCATAGTCAATATTTCATCATCTCTACTTCAAGTATCTTCTTCAATAACACTGTTATTTCAAATGTTTTATGTACAATTTTATCAACTAAATTTACATCCAAAGAATTTATGTCAAACAATCTATATTCATTACCATTCGATACTAGTTATTCATTAGACCCCATCTATTGTATTAAAAAAGAAATAAACAAAAACGTTCTATACCTCTTTAAGTTCAAATTGAGACTAATCAGTATCAAATTAGGAGTAAGCAATTTCGAATTGGGACTGAACAAATATTATTCAAAAAATAAGCAGTATAAATAATTTAGCAAAAATAACAGATTAGTATTAATTTCACATGTTTTATATCCTTCTTCTAAATTTCGAGTATTTTTGAATGTAAGCAAAACACAAAGAGTTTTTCTTTTAAGTATACATATCCCAATTAGAACGTATACGCTATAAATCTTTAAATATTCGATGTTTTGTTTTTAAGAGTTCAATTTAAAACATTAAACGAGTGTTTCCACTCCCAGGTTAAGCATGAAGTAAAATTTCGAGTTTAGAAAAGCCTGAAAATTTGGTTTGGTCGCGTAGCGAAGCGGAGCGACCAAACCAAATTTTTAGGCTTTTCTAAACTCGAAATTTTACTTCATGCGCCACGCGTAGTAAACACTGAAATACTGTGAAGTTCATAATATGCTACTAAAGCAGTTAACAATAGACTTATATATTTTAAACTTCATTTAAAACCAGTGTTTGATACGCGTGGCGTATAAAGTAAAATTTTGTGTTTAGGAAAGTCTGAAAATTTGGTTTGGCCGCTCCGCTTCGCTACGCGACCAAATTTTCAGGCTCAAGGAGTGCAAAATAAAAATAAAATACAATGGCCTAGTTTGGTGGTTAAGACTCGGTATAATGCAAGTTGAAATCGAAGTATATTTTAATCAAATAAAAATAGCAATAATGGAGCGCGTATGCATAGCATTGGTGTATGGAACGTGTAGTACATACTCCACTCGTGTATGTATGCGTGCGTAGATATATATACACAGACCATTTCATAATAATTCTAAAATTGTCTTGGCTGGGATTTGGCGCTCTCGTAAAAGATTGACCTTCCTGACATACTTTTTAATTTGTTATGCCGCTCAGATTATGGTGATAATAAAAATAGACACCAAGGAAAGTGTTTGGTTATGGATAGAAAACCAACCTTCGCAAACACTCACACATACATACTAATAATAAAAATATTAATTGTTGGACGTAGTTAATAATAAAACTGTAACGTCATATGTGATACGCAAAAAGTGATAAGAAATTATGCTCACAACGTTAAAGACGTGTGTGTCTGTAAAGCGTGACGTAAATTATTTTTCTACTACGAAATATAATAAATTAAAAGTGTTTTCAAGTACATTACTTTGTGTAAGTACACTAAATTATGAATGTATTTTAATGTAGTTCTAATTTATATCGGAATGATTTTCCTAGAAATGTTTCTCTTGGTAATTTTATTTCGACAAAATAAAGGAAACCGATCAAAACATCGATGCTATTTTTTCCACACGCAAAAACCTACATTTTTGACATAATTTTGGTAAATTATTTTAAATAAAACGTGTGTTCATAGTATACGTCTATTTAACGTTTATGATTTACAGGTTATGTTATATTTTGTTATGGAGTCGGTTACAGTGCCTTGATTAAACACAGTGGCGACAACGTTGGTATTCTTTTTGATTGATTGTTAGTAATTCTGACCCGAAATGGCGGACAAACAGCGGCGTAGCTATCAGGTCTAAAGTTAGTCACAGCAATTCCGTCTAAAGGTTGTGCTTTATTTTACTTACCCCAAATTTGTATCGGGAAAATTCGCAAAGGTAAATAGAATCAACCTAAATACGTTAAATTGAGGTAGTAACCATCGTATGCTCCTATTTTAAAATTAAGAGAATAGCTCTCGTTGCAGAATCTGCAATTGGCATCAGTTGTCTGACCCGTCTTAGTGACATGATATTTCAGAGGACAGTCTCCGGTTAGAAGGCCGGTTATTAGCCTTAGGTTGCCCTTGCTTAGCCTGAGAAACTGGCTCGCACGGCAGAGAAGGCGATAAACCTTTTCGCCTGCCTCAAGCCAGGTGTGTTTCTCAGATTAGCACTTTTGGCAGCATCTTCCACTACCGGATCATTCCCTTCGTGCGGACTTTAGTTATTCCACTATAGGATTTTGGTCCAACAAATGGAGTTTTGGAGCCTTTTTTGTCAAGGCTGTCGGCAATTTAATTACCTTTAAACCCTGCATGACCTGGAACCCAGAACAGTTTAACTCTGTTGTTCCTGGCCAGCTGCTTTAGGAATAGTTTGCACTCCCAGACAGATTTAGTCTTGCATGTAGGTGATTTTATTGCCTTTAATGCAGCCTGACTGTCTGAGCATGTGCATATCCTCTTTATATTGTAGTCTCTTTCATACTTGGGAGTATGTGTTCAAGGCCTCGATTTCTGCCTGGAATCTCGATGGGGACCGACTCAAGGCCCTTGATGACTGGAATCGAGGGCCAGTGATACCGATTCCTACTCCATTCTCAGATTTAGATCCGTCAGTGAATCAAAACTATCGAGGAGCCTTGTAACTGCTTGACTTTCGCTGCAACATTATAGCAATCGTTGTAGCGAAGTTGGTCGAAGTCTATATGACAGTGGACATGTAGTCTTTGGGCATATATACCGCTATTTTGCATACAGTGCTGAGGATTTTTAGGTGCCCATTAAAATGTCCATATTTTGGAGTATCTGTCTGGATTATTCTTAAAGCGTCTAAAGCAGCTTCTCTTTTCACGCGCAGATGTAGAGGTGTGAGGTTTAGCATGTCAACGGGAGGGAAGGTACCCCACGTTGATTTCCAACTAGCTCAGGTTGGTTGAGTGAGCAACTAACTAACTAACTAACTTTTTAAACACATATGCTGTTTTAAATGATTTATTTTAAACAAAACAAACACAATAAAACAACAAAGAATAAAATAAGATTAAAAGAAACACAGTGCACGAAGTTACAAGGCAGACTTGGTGTGGCGTTGGCGTTGCGATCGGGATTTTTAGTCCAGCGGTGGCGTCTGGCTAGTGGTGGCATCCAGATAGAGGCGGTGTCCAGGTAGCATAACGGCGTCTCGGTGTGAGACGGCGTCCTATGCTCATCGACGGGATGTGCGTCTGGCTGGATCCGGAGGCAGCAACAAACACTTCGCTGGTAATGCGAGACGCCAAGGCGGCTGCTCTAGCAACCTTGATGCTCGGAGTCGGTAGTGACTTCAGGAACGACGGCGGAACGGCTAGCGTCGGCGTCGGGCAAAGTTTCCTGGAGTCGGTGGGTTGCTGGCCTGGTCTGGATCCGGCGGAAGCAACGTTGTGGCGTCGAGGGGACTGCGTTGTGGCATCAAGGCGACTGCGCTGGAAATAAAATTCTCGGTGTCGGTGTCCAAGAACAGGAACGACGGCTGGGACGGCTGACGTCGGCGTCGGTTTGTTTCCTGTTGTTCGCTTCTTCTTCTGGCGGCAAGTATGACGGCTGGGACGTCTGGCGTCGGCGTCGGTCAGAGCTTCCTGGCTCAGATAGAAGAGTCGAGGAACGGTAGTTCCTCTTGACTGTACAGCACAAGAGTGGACTGCCTTTCTGGATATCATCCTCCGGTATTTATACCACGAAAATTCGCGTGGAGAAGGGAGGTTTTGAGGACTACGTGACCGTTGGCAAAGAATTCGCTAGAAAGTAATTATTGCAGACAAGATAATTACTTTCAGCGAACTCTCAAATCCAAACAACCGCTAAGCTGCAATTTGAAAGAAGTATAGAAATGTATAATCTCTCTTCTTTCAAATTGCAACGGTGGTCATTAGTCCGCTCCCTTAATTGCAGATTTTGAAAAAACCCTAGGGGTAATCCGCCACTACCTAATGTTGGCCCGAGCACGGTTCGAACCGCGGGAGATAATCCATTGGGCCAGGCAATTAGTTAATTGCTGGGTGCGAACTCATTTTAGATAAAAGAAGAATTGCAAATATTATTTAAAATTATTGTTGCCGGAGATTAAAATAATCCCCGGTAACAAGCATAACAAGCAGCAACGGAGGCTGCTCCAGTAGGACAACTGCCCATACCCCCTGTAATGCCCAAACATGCCAGCCTTTGAACCGTGCCGAGCTTTTTTCGGGTTATACTCTCTGTTGTTTTTATCCACCAGACAACGAACCAACAGGTGATTATTGGTCTTATCACCGTTATGAAGAGCCAATATATCATCTTAGGGTGTAAACCCCATCTGCCAAATAGTCTACGGCAAGCCCATGTTACCCTTACTGCTTTGGCGGTGATGTTGTCTACATGGGTTTTCAATTTTAGTCTCGGGTCAAAAGTGAGGTCGAGATACTTAACTGTGTTGGGAAACCCAATAAGTGTCCCATTTATGGTTGGCGCCTTAAGATTTAACTTTCTTCGTCCTGTAAATTAAAGAATTACAGTCTTTTTAGGGTTGATGTTAAGCCCCTTCTGCAGGCACCATGTACTTACTTTTTGAAGGGCTATCTGCATGCGGTTAGACACCGTGTCATCATGCTTTTCCCTTACTATGATGACGATGTCGTTAGCATAGCCTTGTATGTCAAATCAGTCCTTGGATAACAGTAACATTAGTTCATCGGCAACTAGTGACCACAGCAGGGGCGATAGAACCCCGCCTTGGGGCACCCCTTTACTGCCAACAATGTAGCCGACTCATCACCAATGGACAGTGTGATCCTACGACCTCTGAGCATAACTTGGATCCAAACATAACATTTTCATTTTTCATGCAAATATATCATCTTGGGGTGTAACCCCATCTTCTGCCAAATAGTCCACGGCAAGCTCATGTTACCCTTACTGCTTTGGCGGTAATGTTGCCTACATGAGTTTTCCAATTTAGTCTCTAGTCAAAAGTGAGGTCGAGATATTTAACTGTGTTAGAAAACCCAATGAGTGTTCCATTCAGGTTGGCGCCTTAAGATTTAACTTTCTTCGCCCTGTAAATTATACAATTATAGTCTTTTTGGGGTTGGTGTTAAGCTCCTTCTGCACTCACCATGTACTTACTTTTCGAAGGGCTATCTGCATGCGGTTAGGCCCCGTGTCGTCATGCTTTTCCTTTACTATGATGACGTTGTCATCAGCATAGCCTTGTATGTCAAATCTGTCATTATAATGTTCATCAGCAACTAGTGACCACAGCAGGGGCGATAGAACCCCGCCTTGTGTTCACCCCTTTACTGCCAACAAAGTTGCCGACTCATCACCAATGGACAGTGTGATCCTACGACCTCTAAGCATAGCTTGGATCCAAACATAACATGTTCATTTTCATTGTTCATGCGTTTTCTTTTTAACTTTTTTCATCCAAAATTGAAAAACTAATCGAATTGAAATTATTTAACTTCTTTCACCTAAAATTACGTGTCTTATTGCAAATCTGATCTTTATATAGGCCATCTTAGGTGATCTTTTTGATGAAAAACTTCGAAACTTCAGACGTCGATAAAATCTTTAAATGACCTAACATCGCAAAAAACAATCATAGTGAAATTCGAGGGAGATGTCCTATGACTAATTGATGTGGAATATGTGGTTCATTTTTTTTAGAGAGTATGTCGACAGTTGCATCTGCAACGATTTTTCCTAGTTGTGTCAAATTTTGACGTTACATGACAATGTCATATTGTTTAGGTTAGGAGTATATTAGTGTTCTTTCTTTTAGAAAAGCTTAGAATCATAATTTCTTGTGATTTTTTTCTTTTAAGTATACATATCCCAAATACGTGCTGTAGATTTTTAAATTATTCGTTGTTTTCTTAAAAGAAGTCAATTTGAAGTTTAAACGAGTGTTTTCCACTCCCAGACTAAGCATGAAGTAAAATTTCGAGTTTAGAAAAGCCTGAAAATTTGGTTTGGTCGCGTAGCGCGAAGCGCGGAGCGACCAAACCAAATTTTCAGGCTTTTCTAAACTCGAAATTTTACTTCATGCGCCACGCGTATAAGACATTGATTTCAAGCGAAGTTTACTCGTTCACAATATTTCAGTGCTTTCAGTGTTTAATACGGGTGGCGCATAAAGTAAAATTTCGAGTTTAGAAAAGCCCAGAAAATTTGTCTCGGGTCGCTGCGCGACCCTCGACAAATTTTCACGGGGCTTTTCTAAACTCGAAATTTTACTTCATGCTTAGTCTGGGAGTGGAAAACACTCGTTTTAAGCTTCATAGTGAACGCTTTTAAAAAAAAGCGTATGCATATATATACCTAATAGAAAATTCCCTATATGTATACTTAAAAGAAAAATTCCCTGTATTAACTCCAAAGAAATCTCGAGTTTTGGATAAAGAACATATCCTTAAATTTATAAATGAAGCACCCGATAATATATATTTATTAAATAAGGTAAGTGGAATGCAGCATAGTTTTCAAAATTCTTATTTATTTTCTTACTATAGGTCGTTTTAATTTTTGGACTTGCTGGTGCCCTGAGAAGAGACGAATTATATAAATTGAATGTAGAGGATATTCAAAATTTTGGATCATCTCTTCTCATAGTTGTACCAGACACTAAAACTAAAATTTCAAGAAAATTTGCTGTAACACTACATTTAGAATACTACAGAAAATACTTAGCTCTACGCCCTAAAAATTACGCTGAAAAGAAATTTCTCATTAATTATCAAAAAGGAAAATGGACCCGTTATCGGCATTAATAAAATTGGAAAGGTACCCGCAGATGATGCAAATTTTTTAAAATTGCCAAATCCTGAGCAATATACCGGCCATTGCTTTAGGCGTTCTTCTGCAACTCTGTTAGTTGAAGCTGGTGCCGATCTGTTAACTTTAAAAAAGCACGGAGGCTGGAAAAGTTCTGCTGTTGCAGAAAGTTATGTTGAAAATTCGATAACAAAGAAGCAAGATGTTTCAAACAAAATTTTGAATATTAGCAATAATAATAACAATAGTTGTCTAAATACTACATCCAACGAAAGTTCTGGTGTAATGTACCTATCCAACTGCACTGTAACATTTAATAATAATTATTATAAAGATAAATAAATACTTTACGTTAATAGTTTGTTTGTGTTTTGGAATTTATTAAATCGTGTAGTCGTAGAAAAAGTATAGTGTGTAACACGTGCGTGAAGACTTTTTTACACTCGCGTGATTGCTTCACTCGTTTCGCAATCTTCACGCTTGTGTAAAAAAGTCTACTTCACGCACTAGATACACAATATACTATTTGTTTTCACCCACTAAGCAGGCACATTGAAGTAATGTTTCATCAGCATTAAAACAACGTTTAATGTTGTTACAATGTTGATAACACGTTATTTGTTTGTTTTTTGCTCAATGGGCAGATTGCAAGTCAGAATTTTAGTGTCGCACTATTTTATTATTTTGATCCTTATAAAAAAACTAATAAAAGCTGCTATCAAAAAGAATAATTAAAATTCCAATGTTAGTCACATCATTGGTACCGTTCATCAAATTGTTCAACATTCAACATGTTTGAATTTGTTTGTGATGTATGTTAGTATATAATGAACGGTCCTCCGGCCGATCTATTTTGTACGATTGCAAAAATCCTAAACACGTTCACGATTTATAGTCCGTTCATAAGAGAATTCTCCAACAGTTGGCAGTAAACTCCTAGCTGTTGTCTCTGATGAACGGGTCCATTATTTTAATACATATGTGTTTGCGTTTTGTTACAAATTTCATATTCTATAATTATAAAATAAAACTATCAAAAGCATAAAGAAAACTACATTGCTGATCACATTATTATTTTAACAACTTCCCTGGGCTTTGTTTCAAATTTCAAACGCTATCATTATAAAAAAAACTATCGAGTGTTAAAACATGTTGACCATGTGATATATGAGTCAACGATTTAAAGTTTGGCAAACGAAATGATTTTTATTTTAATTCTCATCATAAATTAAAAGATACATTTCAGAGAAAGGTTGTTCAAAATGATATATTTCGGGCTTGCCATTTATTAATCACTTAATAAAATCTATTTTCAGCAACTATATCCTTTCAAATAAAAAAATAATACTTTTGAGACATAAACAGTTTTTTTGCTTAAATGATAAATTTCGAACTTGACACTCATTAATCACTTAAGTAAAATATATTTATTTTGATATATGGTGTATTAGCAACTCAACATTGAAGGTAATGCATCAAAAATTTAAGGAAAAAAAATTAGGTACTAATCAATTTTTAAAATTCTGGCGTATTCACTAATGTTTTTGTTAAATAATACTAATTCCCGAAAATAATATCAGTGATCATAAATAAGTGCACACTTTTTGGGGGCACATCAGGGATTTTAGCGAATTTCACATATATTATAAAGGCTATTAAGACATGGCTTTTGGTTGTTACTAGAGGTTAAAGAATTGATTGTGTCAAAAGTTATAACACTATAAACTTTTAGTACACTTTTATTTTGAACTCAAAAATATCGTAAAGCGTTACCGATACAAAAAATAGTAATTCTTTACTTTTTTGTGCTTAAATGCTTAAAGCTTAAAATACATTTTTTTTAAAAACGAAAAAACCTTATTTAGACAGATATTTTTTTTATTTACACTATACAAGAAAAAAACCTCCTAATAAAGTGGTATTATGCAGACCACAGTTATTTTTTTTTTTTTTATTTATTTGTAAAAGGACATATATACAATATGTATTACAATGGTCATCGAATAGTAGTGGTAAATCATCAATTAAAATAAATAAATATATAAACAAAGCTACAGATAACAGTAAAACAAGGTAGTACTAAACAGTGCAGGCAGAGAAATGCCTGCAGATGTCTTGTGATTAGAGGAAGAATGTTACTGGTTAATTTTCTACTGGTTTAAGTTTCTGTCTTGGAGATACTCGCTGACTGAGTAGTATGCCTTTTCTATTAGCATATCTTTGAGCAAATGTTTAAATTTGTTAAAATGTGTCAGCATTTTTATATTACAAGGCAGGTGGTTGTAAAGGGTCAGCCACATGTAATAGGGACTTTGGTTGTATAGTGTGGTGCGATGCGTGGGTACCGCAATATCACTTTGATAACGAGTAGCAGAGCTCCTGTTGTATGTTTGATTGGTTGCAAATTTATTCTTGTGTAGAAAGACATATAAGCAGCAATTATATATGTATAATGAATAAAATGTAAGTAGATTCAGTGCTTTGAATAGAGGTTTACAGCTTGCTCTACCTTTTGAGAATGTAATTCTCCGGATAATTTGTTTTTGGAGTCTAAACAGTCTAATAGCGTCAGGCGAGACACCCCATATGATTATGCCATACGTTAGGTGGCTACAGACGTATGCATGATAGAATTTCAAGAGAGCGTTTTTATTGACCGCAACCCTCATTGACAGCACAGCATAGCTGGCGGATCTTAGTTTTGAGCTTATTTTTTCGATTTGCTCTTGCCAGGATATGGTTGGTGTTATAACTATGCCCAGGAAACTTTCTCTTTCTAGCCCTCTGATATTAGTGTTATGCGCTGTAAGATTAGGAACTTGATCCAGAGAGCGGCTTCTAGAATTTCTAAACTGAATGAATCCTGAATTGTCGGGATTCAAAAGTAGGTTGTTATTTAGGCACCACTCTTGAAAGACCTCGACACCTAGGCAGGCGCTGGCGTATGCAATATCCGGGGTATTACCGGTGACTAACAGCGAAGTGTCGTCGGCGTATTTGCAAACCCCAACGCCTGGCATGCTTGAGAAAGCTGCGTCCAGGTCATTCATAAATACTATAAAGATAAAAGGGGCTAGAATCGAGCCCTGGGGAGTGCCTTGTGTGATTTCTTCGATTCTGGACAGGTATTCGTGATTGGCTATATCATCCGAACTCGATCGAATAGTGACTCGTTGCGTGCGGTTATTTAAAAAAGAATTTATAAGACTGTGTGCGTTACCAAATATACCATAGGCATGCAATTTCTTCAACAACAGATCATGGTCGACGAGATCGAACGCTCTAGACAGATCGAAATAAATGCCAAGTGTCACATCACCCCTGTCGAGGGCGCTATGCACTGCTGTTAGTGAATCGAATAACGTGTCGACCGTAGACTTGTTTTTGAGGAAACCTGATTGGGTGTTGTGGAGCAGATTGTATTTTGTGAAGTATGACACCAGTCGTGTTAGGATAGCCTTTTCAAATATCTTTGCGAAGTAGGACAGGAGCGAGATTGGTCTATAATTATTAATATTACTTCTATCTTTCTTTTTATAAACGGGGCAAACATTGGCGAATTTGAGTCGTGTTGGAAAAATGCCCTGTTCAAACGATTCATTGATTATGTGAGTGAGCGGTGTTATTATTTGAATTGCCACATCTTTGATTATAAAACCAGGAACATTATCAATGCCGGGGGATTTATTTATGGGTAGTTCATTTATGATGTTAAGAACTTCCTGTTCGACCACTGGGTGGAGAAAAAACGATGCAGATGTGTATCTTTCCTCTCTCACACTCACATCCCTTTTATGTGGGTTTGATATTTCCTTAAAATGCTTACTGAACATATCACATAATTTTTGGGGATCGGTTATTGTTGCTGAATTGTCAATTAGCACGATAGGTTTTTTGTTTTTATTGTTATTATTATTGTTATCATGCGATTTTATGATATCCCATACCGTTTTATTTGGGTTTTGGGAGTTTATTAGTAACGAAGTGAAATGTTCAGTTTTGGCATGTTTTATTATTTTTTTATGGTTTGATTTTGCTGTTCGATAGGCACTTTGCAATTGTTCATTGTTAATTAATTTACAGGCCCAGTGAAGGTCTTTTAATTTTTTGGCACTTTTTATAACTTCTTGGGTTATCGATGATTTATTGATGTTCCTTAGTTTTGTTTTTGTTGAGTGGAAAAGCGTTATTAAATTCATTCAAAAATGTATTTATAAAATGGGTGCATTTTCCATCAGCGGTGAGACCGTCACTTACATATATATTTGAGAAATTGACATCGGCAATGTTGTTGTAAAATTTAATTCTGGAATCTGTATTATACATACGTTTTAAAATAAATTTATTACAACTGTTGTTATTTTTGTTTTTTGATAATATATCAAGACAAATTAAAAGGGCACTATGATCAGAGAAACCGCACTCGATGGTGGACGCAGGGGCTTCGGCCCTAGTGAAAATGTTGTCAATGAGGGTCACAGTCACAGTCACAGTCACAGTCACTGGAGTCACGCGTGTAGGGGTATATTTATTTGTAGCCGATAGATTGTATGACTTCAGTGTATCTACGAATACAATAGATTCTCTGCTTCTCAGGTTTAAATTTATATTGCAATCAGTGCAAATTATTAGGTTATCATATTTGTTGTTTACATTTTCCAGAAGATTATTTAGATTATCAATAAAATCACTAAAGTGTGATTGTTTGTGCGAGGGAGAGCGGTATATAGACATTACTAACCATTTACAACCACCTACCTTTATCGATATAAACAGTATTCAAATATTTGTTCTATTGATCTAACATCACAAGACACGATCACGATGTTTGCGTTATGTTTTTTTGTCGTTAATTCAGTAACAGCAATATCTTGTGCTATTTTGACATCCGCAATTGTTGTATCAATTCCATGGTATGTCATTATTTTTATAAAATCACATTATTTTATCTTAATTATTTAAGCTGTACATATTCTGACATTAGTTGATTTTTAAAAGAGTTCATTTTGAAGCTTTAAACGAGTGTTTTCCACTCCCAGACTAAGCATGATTTTACTTCATGCGCCACACGTATAAAACACTGATTTCAAGTGTGGTTCAAATGTACATAAATTCACAATATCTTTGTTTCGTACGCGTGGCGCATGAAGTAAAATTTCGAGTTTAGAAAAGCCCAGAAAGTTTGTCTCGGGTCGCTGCGCGACCCTCGACAAATTTTCACGGGGCTTTTCTAAACTTGAAATTTTACTTCATGCTTAGTCTGGGAGTGGAAAACACTTGTTTAAAGCTTTAAATTGAACTTAAAAAAAAACAGTTAAAATCCGCAACTGTTGTATCAATTCCATGGTATGTCAATATTTTTATAAAATCACATTACTTTTTCTTAATTATTTTAGCTGTAAATTTTCTGACATTCGTTGATTTTTAAAAAGTCCAATTTGAAGCTTTAAACGAGTGTTTTCCACTCCCAGACTAAGCATGTAGTAAAATTTCGAGTTTAGAAAAGCCCCGTGAAAATTTGTCGAGGGTCGCGCAGCGACCCGAGACAAATTTTCTGGGCTTTTCTAAACTCGAAATTTTACTTCATGCGCCACGCGTATAAAACACTGATCTCAAGTGTGGTTACGCGTGGCGCATGAAGTAAAATTTCGAGTTTAGAAAAGCCCGGAAAATTTGTCTCGGGTCGCTGCGCGACCCTCGACAAATTTTCACGGGGCTTTTCTAAACTCGAAATTTTACTTCATGCTTAGTCTGGGAGTGGAAAACACTTGTTTAAAGCTTTAAATTGTACTTAAAAAAAAAACAGTTAAAATCCGCAACTGTTGTATCATTTCCATGGTATGTCAATATTTTTATAAAATCACATTACTTTTTCTTAAATATTTTAGCTGTAAATTTTCTGACATTCGTTGATTTTTAAAAAGTCCAATTTGAAGCTTTAAACGAGTGTTTTCCACTCCCAGACTAAGCATGTAGTAAAATTTCGAGTTTAGAAAAGCCCCGTGAAAATTTGTCGAGGGTCGCGCAGCGACCCGAGACAAATTTTCTGGGCTTTTCTAAACTCGAAATTTTACTTCATGCGCCACGCGTATAAAACACTGATTTCAAGTGTGGTTACGCGTGGCGCATTAAGTAAAATTTCGAGTTTAGAAAAGCCCGGAAAATTTGTCTCGGGTCGCTGCGCGACCCTCGACAAATTTTCACGGGGCTTTTCTAAACTCGAAATTTTACTTCATGCTTAGTCTGGGAGTGGAAAACACTTGTTTAAAGCTTTAAATTGAACTTTAAAAAAATCAGTTAAAATCCGCAACTGTTGTATCAATTCCATGGTATGTCAATATTTTTATAAAATCACATTACTTTTTCTTAAATATTTTAGCTGTAAATTTTCTGACATTCGTTGCTTTTTAAAAGAGTCCAATTTGAAGCTTTAAACGAGTGTTTTCCACTCCCAGACTAAGCATGAAGTAAAATTTCGAGTTTAGAAAAGCCCCGTGAAAATTTGTCGAGGGTCGCGCAGCGACCCGAGACAAATTTTCTGGGCTTTTCTAAACTCGAAATTTTACTTCATGCGCCACGCGTATAAAACACTGATTTCAAGTGTGGTTCAAATATACATAAATTCACAAGATCTTTGTTTCGTACGCGTGGCGCATGAAGTAAAATTTCGTGTTTAGAAAAGCCCAGAAAATTTGTCTTGGGTCGCTGCGCGACCCTCGACAAATGTTCACGAGGCTTTTCTAAACTCGAAATTTTACTTCATGCTTAGTCTGGGAGTGGAAAACACTTGTTTAAAGCTTTAAATTGAACTTAAAAAAAACAGTTAAAATCCGCAACTGTTGTATCAATTCCATGGTATGTCAATATTTTTATAAAATCACATTACTTTTTCTTAATTATTTTAGCTGTAAATTTTCTGACATCGTTGATTTTTAAAAGAGTCCAATTTGAAACTTTAAACGAGTGTTTTCCACTCCCAGACTAACCATGAAATAAAATTTCGAGTTTAGAAAAGCCCCGTGAACATTTGTCGAGGGTCGCGCAGCGACCCGAGACATATTTTCTGGGCTTTTCTAAGCTCGAAATTTTACTTCATGCGCCACGCATATAAAACACTGATTTCAAGTGTGGTTCAAATATACATAAATTCACAATATTTTTGCTTTGTGATAAGAAATGTCCCTTTAAAGTTACAAAATCGCAAACTGGGCCTAGCAAAGCTGCTGTCGCAACTGATGGACGTTCAAAAATATCGTTTAGCGAGAGTAGCGACAAAACAAAAAGAAGAAAGATAGAGAAGCTATGTCATGACATACCAACCGATCAGCTACTATTCGCAGCCAAGACTTCATTATATAAAGATGGAAAGAGAGCCTCCGCTGCGGATCTTGCGGCATGGGCAGAGTGTTCCAAAAAATCGTCAGACGGTGCACAGGAAATGCGAAGAACATTGACTGCGTCCAAAACCAGTAACAACATTACACCATACTCGCCAGAAGAAGCATTAGCGTTCATTTTGACTACTGGAGTATCGAAGGAGGCGTACAATGAGACGAGATTGGGTGCCAAAAGCAACAACGCCGTCATTTATCCATCATATGATAGAGTTTCACTCGTCAAGAAGCAATGCTATCCTGAAGGAATCCTTATTACTGAAGAAGGTACATAGTTGAAAAAACAGTTTCGAAGGAAAATAAATTAAGTAATTGGGATTTCAAGACAATAGAGATTAGAAGCTTAAAAGATTTTTGTTTTTCTTTGGGAGTCAATTTGTATCACAATTTTTTCTATAAATCTGCATAATACATATTACACATTTCGTATCACTTTTACTTAATAATTGATTATAGTGAACAGATATTTTCAATTTCACCATTCATTCCGAAAACTAGATGATATTTCTGTATTAATCTTTTAGGAGCACAAATACCACTTCAGAATCTACTGAATCATACGATCAGCAGGCTGGTTGGTCTTCTCAGCATTCCTCTATCGGTAAAGCGTCTGCATCTGATATCGAAATGGGGATGCGACGGCAGTTCAGGCCATTCGGAGTACATGCAGAAGCCAAAAGAGCCGTCGGAAAGTGGTGAAAATGGACAACAAAATGACGACAACATCAGTGACTCCAACTTATTCTTGGTAACAATGGTGCCTCTTCGTCTGCTGGGTTATGATGAAGATGAAAAAGAATCGTTATTATGGGAGAACCCCCGACCGTCCTCAACTCGTTTATGCCGACCAATCAAATTTATTTACAGAAAAGAGACTACTGAGTTAATATGCACGGAGGTTGAGTCGTTGAAAAATGAGATCTCAGATCTCATTCGGTGTATTGTCAAATTACCTGCAGAAAATGGTGCATTTCAAACGGTAGAATGTACATTCACTATGCATTTGATGATGTTGGACGGTAAAGCTATAAATGCTTTAACTGGCACCAAACCTAGTCAGTCGTGTTACCTTTGCAAATCTACACCCAAAGATATGAATCTTCTAAATAACTTTAAGCATCAAAATGTAGATGTAGAAAATTTTCAATATGGATTGACAACTATGCATGCGTGGATCAAGTTTTTAGAATGCGTCTTGAACATTTCTTATAAACTCGATTTACAGAAGCCAACAATTCGTAATATTACTGCAGAAGAGAAATGTGCAATTGAAGCAAAACGTAAAAAAGTTCACAAAGAACTAAAAAACAAATTGGGAATCGTTGTGGACAAAGTCGTGCAAGGTAAAGGGACTTCAAATACAGGTAATGTTGCTCGCAAGTTTTTTGAAAACTATACAGTTGTATCAGAAATTACGAACGTTGTTGAAGAACTTATTCGCCGATTCGGGGTAGTTATGACAACACTGTCATGTGGTCAACCACTTAACTACGAGCGATTTGAAGCATTTACACAAGAAACGGCGAAGTTATTTGTCCAAAAATATCCATGGTACAGAATGCCTGTCAGCATCCACAAAATTCTTGTACACGGAGCTACTGTAGTAAAATCTTTTCTTTTGCCTATTGGCATGATGTCAGAAGAAGCTCAAGAAGCGAGTAATAAGATCTACAGACAAATGAAATTAAGGCATACGCGCAAAGATACTCGAGATCACACGAGTACTGATCTAATTCACACCATGCTTCAGCTGTCTGATCCAGTGATAAGTGCCAAAAGAGGTCTGCCTAAAAAAACAATTAAGGATTTGCCAGAAGCTGTACTTCAACTTCTTGACGTTAAAACGGATGAATCCGAAATTTTTGTAGAATGAACAATCATATAATGCTGTAAATAAAATATAATGCTTCCAAAACTGTTAAATATTTTTTTTTCCCTACAAACTGCTGCTTGTCAATAATCTTATTGTTTAGTTATTTCTTTTTTTATAATTAATTGACAAATGTATTACAATCTGATAAATTATATTTCATTATATTGTTATAATAAATATAACAAAATAATTTTCTCATAAAATACCTCGATATAATAATGTTTACGAAAAATATGACATTTTCTAGTATATAATTGTTTTATTCTGTCCGCTATTTTGAATTGCCCATTAATTGCTTAATATTAGTAATTTTTAACATGATACAAGTAAATAGGTCCACTTTCGCCCATCGTACTAAAGACTATGAGTTTTGTCCAGCTACAATCCCGATTCCGCCCACTGTGCGCCGCCAAAAAGCAACGTTTCCGAAATTCATTACGAGATAATTTAAATAAATCAATGTAATTTGGCAATGAATTGTATGTGCGCATTGCTCTAGAAATTGGATTATTGTAACCGTAATTGGTCGAGTGGTATGGAATCCTAAATAAATGTTGATGTCTCCGTAGTTGTGGAGGTAAAGTACTAAAATGTAACTGGGCTAGCAGATCACTACAGTTTAGAAATCCGTTAATTACATTATATAAAACACACAAATCAGCTACTAATCTACGTGTTCGCAAATGTGGTATACTTAATATTGTACTAATATCGGTTCTGTCGTGATCGCTGAATCCTACACGGTAAGAATAGATTTTGAAAAATTTTAATTGCACACTTTTTAACTTAAGGATGTCACAATCTACAAAAGGGAGAAGCGTATTCCAACACTGGACGGACGAGAGTTCAATATAAAAGTCGTAATATGTGTGGAGAAAAGTTGAAAAAAAAACGTCGGACAAACCCTAGCCTTTTTTTTGCCCTACATACTATTGAAGCTATTTGATTTTTAAATGACACTTTACTATCAAATAGTACTCCTAAATCGTTTATAACATCAACATTGGCGAGAATATTATTGTTGATCACATAGTCATATGGAACATTGTTCTTTTTACGAGAGAAAGTGATTTTACTACATTTTTTAATATTTAAATATAGCTTGTTAGTCAAACACCATCGTTCCAAAGACGACAAATCTTCTTGTAATGCTTTACAGTCATTCAAATTTGAAAAAGTTCTAAATATTTTCAGATCATCAGCATACATGAGAAAACTAGAGATGTTTAAATACAGTGCAATGTCATTAATAAAAATTAAAAAGAACAATGGTCCACGGTGTGAGCCTTGAGGCACACCAGACGAGACATTAATACATTTAGAAATACAATTATCCACTTTAACAAATTGTGTTCTTTCACACAGAAAACTTTTAATTTAATTGATCGTATTATAGCTCAGACCTACATTGGATAGTTTCTCTAATAATATTTCATGATGCACCCAGTCGAAAGCCTTTGAGAAGTCTGTATAGATACAATCCGTCTGTAAGCTGGCTTCCAAAGCATTTATTAAAGATGTGTTGAACATTAGTAAGTTCGTTAGAGTTGAACGTCCACTGCAGAATCTATGTTGTTGGGGGATTAATAAGTTCTCGCATGTCCATTTTAACTGTATAGCGACAAAATTGTCCAATAATTTTGCAATTGTTGATTGTATGGAGATGCCCCTATAGTTCCTGATTTGAATAGAGGTGCAATGTAGCTTGATTTCCACGATGTAGGAAATGTTCCAGTTTCTAACGATTTTTTAAATAACGTCGTGATTGGCGGAGTTAATGTATAAATACATTTCTTCAAGAAAAATGCTGGAATATCAGGGCCAAGAGCGAAGCAGTCTTTTAAAGTATTAATACCGTTAAAAAGATCAATCGTTGAGACCGATAAATGTATACAATTTCCAGACACTTCTTTAGGTATAATATGCGCTGTCGGCAAATTTTCAATTAAATAAACCGACGAAAAAAAGTTTGCAAATAAGTTGGTAATATGCTCGATATTATCAGATTTACTTTTTCTTAAATATTTTAACTTAGAGAAACGTAAAGTGTTAAGTGTGACCATTCATAAATTTAGAATTTTTCCCTCTACAAAAAATTAAAATACATTTTGTCTCTAAAATAAATAGGGAAGCCTATATTTGAACACTTTAAAATTAACATGGCATTTCCTATGTTACGTCCGCCAAGTCAACACCCGGTATATAAAACTCTTATTAATAAAAGCTGTAGATAATCAAAAAATTAGCTATTTATGTATATACACTTTATGTCGTAGTTATTTTAGTTAATAGGGAAAGTACTTTGATGGACACCACCATTTTTGTATTTAAGAAAATGCAATTAAATAAAACCACACAAAAAAGCCATTTATATACAATATATTATATTCAACATACAATTAAATATTACACATACAATAAATAACTCCTTAGTTCTTCTTCATCTGCGGCTGCGCGAACAAAAGAAACAGAACCATCAATCACAATTACAAAGTACTAAAACCCTTAAAATACTTACCATTACAAATATGTGCGATGGTAAAGACCTCATCATCAAAGCGTTCATTTCCTCCTGCCTTAGCCCAGGGTGCTCCACCCCACCTTCAGGAATGTTTAAAACCAATTTCGGAAGAGACACCCTACCCGCAATCAGCGGGTAGAGGTTGTATTGCAAACGTTTATGCGATTCGGGAAGTACACTAGTTTGAAACTAAAAATATTACACTTGTGAAAAACTAAAAATATTACACTTGTGAAAAACTAATAAACTAACATTGTGAATTTGGTGGAAACGGATAAAGCATTGGACAATTACATATTACATTATATCGTATGTTCAATAAAAAAAAAATCTCTAGATTGCCCTGGAAAATATTGTAGGTTGGCAACTCTGAAATTATATATAACAATTATTATGACTGAAGTTTTATATGTCAATTCCTAAAGCGTGTAGCAACCTAAATTTAAAAAAAGATTAAATCATGGTACTCTAGAGGTTCTTTTTATTAAACATACGATATTAATGCGAATTTGACGTGAAATGGCGAAAGCGTTTGACAATTACATATTACATAATATTAATGTGAATTTAACAGGGAAAGCGTTGGACAATTTTATGATGCACACTAGTACTTAAAAGGGGGCACAGCAGAAAAACCTTAATTTTATTATCAACTGTATCTGTAAATAAATGTAGCATACGATATTAATGCGAATTTGAAGTGAAATGGTAAAGCGTTGGACAATTACATATTATATAATATTAATGTGAATTTGACGGGGAAAGCATTGGACAATTGTATGATGTACACTAGTTCTTAAAAGGGGGCGCAGCAGAAAAACCTCAATTTTATTGTCAACTGTATCTGTAAACAAATGTAGCATTTCTATAGCGTTTGTTATAAATATAGAAAAGCTACCACATTTCATGGTCAATTCTAAAATAAATGTTGAACTTCTTTCTACATGCATGACTAATTTCATTCATTCGTAAAAACACATTTGTCCCTAGAGAACATCAAACAAAAAAAAATGGACAATCGACGTTTTGACGAACGTCCAAGAGACCAGATGCAAACTAATTGATTCGCGGAATCTTTGATTCATTTTCCACGCAAACATCGCTCGAGTGCTGAAATATCCGATATCAAAACACTGACCTGTTTAAATCCGGCGAACATAAACGCCTCGCTGCTTTCAATGCTGATGTCAACGTGCACGATCTGCGACGACTTGTTTTGAAGACGGTATTCGACCAGCATTGGGGTACGCACGAATCCGTGGGAGGGCAGAGTGATCTCCATGTCCAACGGGATCCAATCGACCGTCGGACCGAGGATCGTCACGCAATTTAGGGTTGATTCACCGTTTTGACTAATTGAAACAA
Organism: Philonthus cognatus; assembly: GCA_932526585.2. Lineage (NCBI taxonomy): Eukaryota > Metazoa > Arthropoda > Insecta > Coleoptera > Staphylinidae > Philonthus > Philonthus cognatus. Next base: position 44,682,021 of record OW052247.1, on the reverse strand, counting down.
ATTTGATTCGTGTATTATTTAAAGAGTTTGCTCAGAAAAAAAGTGTCATGCTTTATGTATTCACAAAGAATAAAAAAACAGGAGCCAACTCTTTGAAGAATACACGAATCATATTGACCTGTGTAAAACATCGTTAAAGGACTAATAAAGGAAATTGTTATTTGTATATATTTCATCGTGAAAAAAACAGAAATCTTGGATAATCCCTTGACTTTTTTGCGAAAAACAGTCTATTGGTATTTTTTGTATAATTGATTTTTCTCATAAAAAAGTCAACAGATTTTTCTCATAAAGAGGTCAAGAGATTTTTCTCACCAAAAAGTCTACAGATAGACACTTTGGTGAGAAAAATCTCAAAAAATAGAAGCAAACTCTTTGAAAAATACACAAATCAAATTGACCTGTGTAAAACTATTGTTAAAGCACTAATAAAGGAAATTGTTATTTCTATATATTTCAAAAAACAGAAATCTTGGATAATCCCTTGACTTTTTTACGAAAAACAGTCTATTGGTATTTTTTGTATAATTGATTTTTCTCATAAAAAAGTCAACAGATTATTCTCATAAAGAGGTCAAGAGATTTTTCTCACCAAAGAGTCTACAGATAGACACTTTGGTGAGAAAAATCTCAAAAAACAGAAGCAAACTCTTTGAAGAATACACAAATCATATTAACCTGTGTAAAACTATTGTTAAAGCACTAAAAAAGGAAATTGTTATTTCTATATATTTCAAAAAACAGAAATCTTGGACAATCCCTTGACTTTTTTGCGAAAAACAGTCTACTGGCATTTATTCTATGAATGATTTTTGTCATAAAGAAGTCAACAGATTTTTCTCATAAAGAGGTCAAGAGATTTTTCTCACCAAAGAGTCTACAGATAGACTCTTTGGTGAGAAAAATCTCTTGACCTCTTTATGAGAAAAATCTGTTGACTTCTTTATGTCAAAAATCTGTTAACGTTTTTATGTGAAAAATTTGAAGTTTCTAGAGATTTTCTTATTGTTGGTAGACATTTTTGAAGTAGCTAAAAAAAATCTCACCGCTTCCATTTGATAGTATACTGTCCGATGGTAATGGGAATATCGCTGCGTTTATTTGTGCGAGCTAAATATATTTCATTGCCAGATTCACCTTTGATTAATAACAAACCGGATATGTCGGATTTGTTCGCTCTGTTTTCCATGTTTATCCCCTTGAATAAATAATTTAATTTAAAAATGTTAACACATCAAATGCATTAAATCTAACATTGTGTATGTAAATATTATAATAATAATAATAATACTTTATTACCCAACAGATACACAATTTAGTATCTTAAGTACACAAGTAACAATGTAAAAATGTAGGGCAAACATAAAACAGAAATTGTTAAAGCACTAATAACAGGAAAACAGGGAAATATGTTAGCGCATGAGTGTTGGACAAAAAGGGAATTAAGAAATTTCCTGATACGACTTGCTGATTGTATCATTATTTTTAATTTAATCAGCAGCGTTGGACATCACAAGACAATTCAGCATAACAAAATAATAAATACATGTTTGTATTCAGTATTAGAATATTGAATTGATGTCATTGTGTTATTTTGCCAACTATATTAGCACAAACAAGCGTTGGACAACAAGAAAATTATAAAATTTTTGATAGATGGAAAAACCGAAATAGCGCTGTATGACTGTTTTTACATATAACTTCACATTGGCGCACGCAGATTTTTTTAGGGAAGGGCAAAATGTAATACTAATAATAATCATGGGTACAGCTTTCCCCTATTTGGGGTTTAATTGAAGTTCGAAAGATACATCCTTAGCATACTGTCTTAGAAGTATGTTGTGAACTTCACAATGTTTCAGTGTTTTATACGTGTGGCGCATGAAGTAAAATTTCGAGTTTAGAAAAGCCTGAAAATTTGGTTTGGTCGCTCCGCTTCGCTACGCGACCAAACCAAATTTTCAGGCTTTTCTAAACTCGAAATTTTACTTCATGCTTAGTCTGGGAGTGGAAAACACTCGTTTAAAGCATCAAATTGAACTCTTATAAAAAAACAACGAATATGTGAAGATTTACAGCATATACGCTGTATTGAAATATTTATACTTAAGAGAAAAAGTCCCTGTATTAATAACTGAAATTCAGCTGAAATTTCATGTTTGATTTTCGTCAAGGTTTAACATTTCAATCAATTTTTATAGGAGTAATATAAATTATGATGATTTGAAGTAAAATTTCGAGTTGAGAAAAACTTGAGCATTTGGATTTGGACGAATAACGTCCAAATCCAAGCTCAGGCTTTTCTTAGCTTGAAATATTACTTCATGGGCCACGCGTATAAAAGCACTGGTTAATTGTTAAGTTTAAAATATTTAAAACATGTTTTTGTTACAGATTATCACTTTTCCGCATACTTCAAAATAGTGTCAAATTTCAATATCACTTTTTGACATTGTTTCAACATTATCTAAAAATTGAAGCATTTCATCGTTTTTCGACAGTTTTCGATTTTTTTTAAATTCTGGCAAAATTCTACTTTTTTACCTTAACATTTCATCACTTTTCCATGGTTTGCACACAACTGACAGAGCATAAAACTTCTAGATAAAAACAATACACAATACACGTAACAATAAACTATTATTATTATTATTGACAAAGGCAAATAGACCCAATTTCACATCTATAGCAATTGATGGCATGTGTGTCGAGATCGGGGAGAGCAGGGCGGTTAAGTACCTGGGCATTATAATAGATCAACATTTAAAATGGAATAACCAAACTGACCACATAACAAATAAAATTAGAAAACTAATTTATAAATTCTATCAATTACGTGAATTCCTATCAAGAAAATTATTAATTATAGTCTATAAAAGTCTTGTTGAATCATTAATCCGCTATGGTATACTGGTATGGGGCGGAACGTACAAGAATCACTTACAAAAACTAACTATAATTCAAAAGTACATCCTTAAGATTATTTTTAAACAAAAGAGACGCTACCCATCCCATCTATTATATTCTGTGAATGTACCCAATATTAGATGCCTGTACTTCCACAGTCTCTGTACATATGCTTATAAACATCGTAATGCCTTAAACTACATGAGATCAAACCATGACACACGAAGTAAGACTAGACTCTATATCCCTAATTGCAATTCAGCCTTTAGCCTCAGATCATTCACCTACACAATCCCCAAAACCTATACTCTCCTTCCCCAACATATCAAACAAAATAACAAAAAAAAATTCTCACAACTTTCAAAATCTTATATCTTCGAAAATTATCCTCAATTCTCAAAAATATTAGAATAATAAACACATATCATATATTTATTTTTCGGTACTCATTATGTAAACTAAAACAACATTTATGTATCATATATTGCACAAAATTTCTAAGAACTTCATGTCAGCACGCTACAAGTGTTCACTCACTTAGGTGCTTTGAACTATTATTGTTACATCTGGATATTCATTACGTTGAGCAGAACACTGCTCAATATAAAAGAAATATATTATAGAACGGATGTTAATCTGTTGAAAATATATGTACTCATGTTATGTAATAATAATAATAATAAATAAAAATAAAATTATATATTGCCCTATCCCCAGTAGAAGATTCTGCGGGCGCCGATGGGTATAACACTATTTTTCGCTGCAAGTTTACAGACATTCATTATTTTTGTAAAAGCTTTCAATTTAAAGCGTCTAATGAGTGTTTAGAATCCCAGAATTAGCATGAAATAAAATTTCCAGTTTTGAAAAGCTTGAAAATTTGGATTGGTCACGTAGCGAAGCGGAGCGATCAATCCAAATTAGGCTTTTCTAAACTCGAAATTTTACTTCATGCGCCTGGCGTATAAACACTGAAATATTGTGAAGTTCAAAATATATTACTTCAGTTTGATCTTATGTTGATTCATTTTGCTAATGTTTATATGGAATATGTAAAAGTATACTTAAATGAAAAAAACCCAGTATATTAATCCAAATATTAATATTTAATTGATGAGGCGGATACATGATGAAACTCCATAATACTATTTGAAATAAAACAACACAGTTGGGAGGGTTTCACTTTAATTGTTGAACACTGCAACATGTTTCACCACACAGTGGCTTCATCAGGCAGATGGAATATTATTATTATTCCATCTGCCTGATGAAGCCACTGTGTGGTGAAACATGTTGCAGTGTTCAACAATTAAAGTGAAACCCTCCCAACTGTGTTGTTTTATTTCAAATACCAAATATTAATATTTATATAAATTTAATGAATGTTACCGTTGTTATTTACATCACTTTGGTTATTTTCAACAAATTCAACAAATTGAATAACACTTGATAATTTTTCTATACCATATGTTCTGATTATTCAATCACAAACATGCACTATTAATTATTCATAATTTACTCACGTATTCAAGTTGAGTACTCTCGATGACAATCGGCCATGGTGACAAGCAATTAATAATCGGCATAATAACAAAATCCTCGTCCACATACAATTTACTAATATCCTCAAATAGAGTCGACATGAAAGTCGTGGTGATTTCGAAAGGTTTTACAACCGGGACAGGAATTACTTCTTCGGTTAGACTTGGAATTTTTTCGTCGCTCAAAAGATTAAACGTTGCCCGAATTTTAATATTCCTATCACCCTCATTATGGGATTTCATGTATAGTTGTGTGACTTGTGTTTCGCCTGGGTGTAAGTCGTTCATTTTTTGGATGATTGGAAGTTTTACAGTTGCACCATTGAAAGTTGTCGTAAATTCAGCTTTGTAATTAAAAAAAAGTATAAACCATAATTTTTTTATACAGATTTGAGTTCAGTAAAGTATGCCATTTTACTTTTTAAAAATAGTAGCCAGAAAAAAATTATGGAGGGGGTTATAAAATTTCAGCAAAAATATTAACTTGAGTTATTAGAACAAGTTTTTATTTCTTGGCGTGATTTAAATTCAGATCAACTAGCTTGAAAATCGAATCAATAGTGCATCACTTACTTGAGTCGATTCCATCATCATCGACTAAAGTAATTTCAAATTCCAAATCCGTGACGACATAATTCCGCTCGTTCATAATGCTCATATCGATTTTGTACCATTCATAAACTAACGCCGGTTTTGCATGTTCGAAGGTCATCTTTAGCTTAGAAATCCTCGGAGTAATTACCGTTGTAATCACAGGCTTGATGTTATCAAAATCCGTCGTGCCTTTCGCAACTGGTTTGAAATGCAAAAGCTCAATCGGGGTCGTGTTTTTGTTACTCCCCGCGCCCGATAATTTTAAATCGATATTTTCCAAAAATAAATTAACAGACGAAATCTAACAACATGAAATATTTACCAATAAATGTTACTCCTTAATTAAAATTTGTGATCAGCTGGTCATAATTAGAGTTGATGAGTATTTTAAAAACAGGTAAAATTAAATGATTAGAATTGGGTAACACTTGTTTGATTCCACGTTTTTTTACTTTGAAAATGATCGTAACAGATCGAAACACGTGAAAATAAAAATATGGAACAAAACAAGTGTTTTACTTTACCCAATTTGACAATTTGGTTCCATCAAAAAAATAGAAGATTATCAATTAAATGATTAGAATATTCAAGATATGAATAAATTCATTAAAAAACAACCACAAAATACGGTTTGGTTTTTTATCATTTTTAGGCCAAATACAACTTTAAATTATTTTAAAGATTGATATAATTGAATTGTTCAGTATTCCGGCACATTCATCGCTTAGTTTACTCAGCCATTGGTCCCGTTCATTAGACACAACAGTTGGGAGTTTACTGCCAACTGTTGGGGAATTCTCTGATGACTGGACTGTTAATCGTGAGCGTGTTTGGGATGTTTGCAATCGTACAAAATAGACTGGCTAGAGTACCGTTTATTAGATACCAACATACATCACAAACAAATCCAAACATGTTGAATGTTAAACATTTTGATGAATGGGCCCAATGATGTCACTTAGAAAATGGGTAATAAATGGCGAAGACGAAAATAATTTATATGAATATAATTGTTTTTACAATATGAATCATTGCTTTTATTACACTAACCTGTAATTCCTTATTAATCTGTGAAGTGCTCGAAACGAACTCAATCGTATATTTTTTGATCTCATCTTTCGCAAACACAAAATTCGGATTGTTTACAAATTTTTCATCAACTAGTAACTCCATACTTTTCACACTATCATTCAAGTTAACAAGTACCCTCTTGAAAGTTGTTGGAAAATCCGAGACATTCCTCAAGTAAACCTCAATGACCACCTTCTCATCGGCCTGATACCGTTCTTGTAAAAACCTCGCTTTGCAATCGACGCAAGTGACGATGTTGCTCAAATCCAAAGAGAGCCCACTGAAATTCTTCATTTTCTCTGCCCATAGAGATTGCGCATCTAAGGGAGCTTCTGGTTCTTTTTCCGGTAGTTGTTTTTTCAAGATTCTCGTTAAATTTTCAAAGATGCGTTTTTTGTCCTCGAGGGAAATGACGGATTCTTTATTGAGGAGCTCTAAGGAGACGAGGATGTAGTCGTCAATGCGGGCTGTTAGGTAAGCGCATTGTAGGGCTTTTTGAAGGATGTGCACTAGGAGGTTCCACCAACGTTCGGTGCGATAATCCCATAACATGTGAGTTAATAAACTGTAATTCATTGACATATAGAAGTTTACCAAATGACAAGCAGTGGCGAATTTACTAAAAGGATTAAACTAATAAACATGTTTACTAAGAGGCTTAAGGGGAATATAACAGTGGTCTGAAATTTAATGTTAGGTTTATTTAAAAACTAAAGGTCCTAGAAAGTTGAAATTTTGACAGCGTATATTAAGCCCAATTATCTAGTAAAATATCGAAGTACTTTTTTTTTTAACAATTTGCTTTCAGAGGTATGAAAAAAATAATGTTATATTTTTCAAAATTAAAAAAAATATTCCCATATCTTACTAGTTTATACTATAAGGAATATAATGTGAACATTTCATAAGGATGCGATAGCTCATGCCCGAGTCAGGTTAAAATAAAAATCTTAAAAAATAAGACCGTAAAATACCGCCGCCTTGCGGATCTCCTCTTAGTTGAACGCGTTGTACACTCATCTGCACAATTATTGGAGGGGCGAGCAGCATGCGGCCAGCGTTTATCCCTGGGCCGGTGAACGCTGCGCGGCTTCGCGTTTGTTTTTCTTTTCTTTTTTCAATCATAGTTAACAAAAACGGCTTGCGTCGTTAGCATTTATTCTCGTAAAATTAATATTTCGCAATTATAATCGATATTTTATTGTACTAGTGTTTTATTTTCATGCTTTCTGACTACTAATGGAATAAGTATTTTTTTATACTGCATGTTCACTAATATAGAAAACACGGAATGTTTCACTAATTTGAATAAAGATGTGTAATATACCTTTAATATTGGCTTCCCTAATTATTTGACAGTGTCGGTATTATTAAATTATTTTTAAAGTTTTTTAAGCTGATTAATAAGCCAGAAGCAATCGAATAACAATCAGTCTTGTTCAAATCATTATTTCGTCTTAAATCTTTCGTTGTTAAAGCAGTTGTTAAATGCCATTAAACTTCTCGCAATAAAACTATTAAACTAAATTGTAAAGTTTCTAGCAATCGGACCTATTTGAACCAACTGCGACTTCATCAACGAATCAATGATATCAAAACTATAAGAATAACGTCACCAATATGACGTTGTTGTAGATTAATGTTACAAATCAACTATTTTTTACTGAGCACAGGTAATATATGTTTGACGAATGTTTAAAAAAATGTAGGGTTTAACTGCGTGCATATTCATTGTTGATTATTTTAGAAAAAATAGAACTATAATAATAATAAGGTAGTTATTATAATGCATTGCAAATAACAAGCTTCTTGCTCAATATTGCACCGAGCCCAATATATTTTTTAAGGCCCGGCTTGGCCAGACCCGGTCATAAAATAAGAGAGATTGAGTTTTTCCTGATCCGGCCCGGTCAACATTTCAGGTCTAAATAAATAAAAAATATATTTATCTGATTATAGGCGTAGTTTTTAGAAAAAGTAAAATAAAATATATAAAATTAAGATAATTTAAATATTGAATATGATACGGCAAAATCGCCTAAGAAAAATTCAGGCCCGTGCAGTGCTCCAATTGACATATCTTCCCTAAATATTTTAGATGACAAATCTCAAATATATTTTTTGTTGAGTATAAAATGTCTGCCTGAAGTCATTTTATTATTTATTTGTTGCATTCATAAAAACTAGAATATTTGATAAAATCAAAATTGAAATTCTCCCCAAAGTTTGGGGTATTTACCCAATTTGGCAGAGGCCAAATTAATAAACATTATTTTCATGGCCATAGCAGTTAGGAAAGATAATATTCCTATATAAAAAATATCATTGAAAATCCTATGTTCCGTTTTTTTCATATATATCCGGCATATACATAATCACGAATTCGAATCGCCTAATATGATTCGAATCATGAATACTCGAATAAAGGATTCGTAAGAAATAAATATGATTCGAATCAAAGATTTGAATCCTGTTTTATCAAATCACGAATACAAATCCTTCAAGAATAAATTTGATTTTATAATATTTTTGCAACCATTAATATATAAATATCGTTACCAGTTGTTTTAACAAAAATATAATTAATTATTATTAACACTGAACATCGTTGCTGACAGACAAAATATTTGATTCCCTGTTACTCTGATTAAAGATGTATTTATGTGTTTCTGAACTTCACTTTAAATCAGTGTTTTTTACGCGTGGCGCATGAAGTAAAATTTCGAGTTTAGAAAAGCCCGAAAATTTGTCTCGGGTCGCTGCGCGACCCTCGACAAATTTTCATGGGGCTTTTCTAAACTCGAAATTTTACTTCATGCTTAGCCTGGGAGTGGAAAACACTCATTTAAAGCTTTAAATTGAACTTAAAAAAAAAACAAGGAATATCTAAAGATTTACAGAAAATAGGCTAAATTTGGAATACGTATACTTAAAAGAAAAACTCCCTGTATCTGTTTGCTCCGAAGAAATATGAATAATTATAAACCATAATGAAGATAACAATTCATTCTCAAAAAACACTCGTTAATTAATATTATACACAATTGACGTTTCTTAAACAATGGCGGCGACAAAGAAAAAAACATGTATTTTTAATCTTTTAGTAGAAATGCGTTTTATGTTAAAAGAAGTAAACTATCCATCTTTCAGCTAGTAGTACAAGTTCTTTCTACTAGCAGCAATCGTCCTTTTAGTAGTAGATGAAACAACTACTATCTTGTTCCTTCTACTATTACTAGGACTTTCTGCAACTAGTTGTAATACAGGCTCCGTCTGCTGGTGGCAAGACACGATAAGCCAGAACCATCTGAACTAGACGCTCTGTTAATAGCAGTAGTTCTTTCTGCTAGTAGAAATAGTGTTTTTTGCTATAAAAAAACGACTGCTAGGTCTTTCTGCTACTAGTAGTAGTACAGGTTCCATCTGCTGGTGGCAAGATTTGAAGCTAGAACCATCTGAACCAGAAACCCTGTCTGCCAATAGCGATAGTTGTGTCTGCTACTAGAAGTAGCGTGTTCTGCTAAAGCGTAAATGTTTCTATCAGTAGTAGTAGTTATTTCAGCTAGAAGTACAATTTCTTTGTGCTACTAGCGTTCGTCCTAGAAAGAACAACTACTATTTCGTTCCTTCTACTACGAAAATTTTCTACTACCCCTGAAATTTTCAAAATAAATTTTTGTATGTAAAAGCGGGACTGTAGGAGCAAAAACAATATTTTTTCCTAAGCCCCTGATTTTTTTTCTGGCTGCGGCCTTGGTTGTTCTTTCAGCTTAATAGTAGTTTTTTATTCTCCTACCACTAGTTTTTTCTGCAACTAGTAGTAGTACAGGCTCCGTCTACGGAACTAGAAGCTCTGTCTGCTAATAGCTAAAAATCAACGTTACAGTTTGTAGTAGTGGTTCTTTCGGCTAACAGTACTTAGTAGTACTAGTACAGGCCTCGTCTGCTGGTAGCAAGATATCTGAAGCTACAACCATCTGAGCTAGTTGTTTTTGCTAGTAGAGATAGTGTTTTCAGTAAAACAACCTATTTTCTGTAAATCTTTAGATATTCCTTGTTCTTTTTAAGCTCAATTCGAAGCTTTAAACGAGTGTTTTCCACTCCCAAACTAAGCATGAAGTAAAATTTCGAGTTTAGAAAAGCCCCGTGAAAATTTGTCGAGGGTCGCGCAGCGACCCGAGACAAATTTTCTGGGCTTTTCTAAACTCGAAATGTGACTTCATGCGCCACGCGTATAAAACACTGATTTAATTAGAAATTTAAAAACACACAAAAGGCATTTTTCATGTTAATCCTCACAATTAATTCGAATTATTTTTCACGATTCAAATCCTTTTGTAAGTATTCGAATCCTTTTATAAATATTCGAATCCTTTTATAAGGATTCGAATCTTTTTATAAGGATTCGAATCACCCACATTTGGATTCGAATACGAATCCTCTTAAAAATACGTAACGAATCCGGATCACGAATCCAGTTGAACTCAAGTATTCGAATGCCTCTTTTAAATCCTCTAAAAGGATTCGAATCCTGAATGATTCGAATCCTGCCCAGCTCTGACAAGGAGCTTATGAACATGAATTATTTTATTATTATATTTTTAAGAAATAATCTCTAATTTAATAAAATAAAACACATAGTTTGTTCGGCTATCGAAACTGGAGTCTTAAAAGAATAAATAATGTGTTATAATGACAAGGATAAGAATCATCGATTTTGTAAATACCGAAAAATAACACAGGATCCGATAACGCTTTCTAACGAATTGAAAACAATACATAGCTTGTATGTATTATCAGCGTGTTTAAATAATACGAATCGACACTTTCCTTCGATCCGTCTTTTTTATACGCTTTTTTTCGTCTATTCCACGCGACGCGAGACCCCATCCGTTCACGCCAAGGAGCAATGCACAAATGCACAGCGAACTGCCGCTTTTCTCTCTGACTGTATTCGCCCCACTTATCCTGTAAATTTGGCATCGGATGAGCTACTCTAAACTATGTGGGTCTTTCCAACACGATCGGCGTGTTACACTGCAATAATCCCCTTAAAGTAACAAACATATTTTTATATATCGATCAACTTCTTTTGAAACCTCAACAGTCCCAATTTTATAAAAATTTGCTCTCGTACTTCAGATATTATTAATTCACCAATATTAGTGTAAACATATACTCAATATACTTATTAAAAATCACTCATGATGAATTTATACGTACCATAAAAAAAAAATCAGATCATAATTAACTAGTATTTTGTCCTCTTGTCAAATTTCACGTTTTACACTTACGAGGTTTCAGAAGTAGTTGATCAATATGCATAAATGTACTAGGCAGTAAAATTGTTAATCCGCTACTATTACCAGTAAATGAGTCATTAAATTTACAATCCCTCAGAAGAATGTTTGAAGAATTTAGATACTTCATACGTCGAGTTTATAAAACGTTAACGTTTAGCGCTTAGTGATTATCATTTAGTATTTAACATTTAAGGAAATGATGGCGTTCATTCGAGAATTATGGTTTAAGCATTTTAAGTTGTGATAGCATGTCAACGTTGCCAGCTATTTCATCACAAATTTGTGAAAATACTGTTTCACATGAAATTCTTATAATTAATAGAGAAGAAATGAAAAGTAATTGTTTATAATTTCCAATTCCGCCTTTTGACCGTTAATAATTCGGATAAATTATTAAAATTACTTCACTGACTAGCATGTTGTAACAACTTATTAAAAAAATCCGGCATCACTTTGCTACAATAATAGAAAATATATTTGGAAAGAGTTGGCGCAAAAATGTGCACATAACCATTTATGTTTAACGATATTTAAGGAAAGAAGAATATAGCGAACTCTTAGAAGCTAAACGTTAATTCTTTAAATCCTAAAACGGCCTATTAATGCGTTTGTGAGAACGTGTACGTTCTATTCCCCTTAAACGCTAAACACACTTAAATGTTAAACGTCTTATCAACCCACCAATAGAGTCTCGAAATTGTCTACTAGTAGACATTTTTAATAATACAGTTAAATGTTTCAACTTTTCATTAACAAACAAAAAACAAACAGTAACTTACGTTAGTGCTTTTCCATAGTCTCCGGAATTATAGTATTCATCAGCCATTTGGACGATTAATTGCCGCCGGGTTCGTGGACACCTGTACGTTTTAAATTGGGAGACGGCTAGACCGTATAAAGCTATTATTATGGCCGAATGATTGACTTTTTTCTCAATAAATTGCAAAGCTTTTATGCCATTGTTTTCGATATGCGGATCAGCCGGCTCGGCGTTCATTTTACCCGGCCTCCAAGGCCTCTGCCCGTAATATTCTATATTAGCCATACCTTCGAGAGGATCGGGTACTGGATAAGAATCCACACTCTAAAATAAACATCAAATAAATTCAAAACTAAAAAACAACTACTTTCAATTAAAATTATACACCCTTATTAATAGAATTGCCTTTAATATCGTAATAGTTTATTGGTAGTAAATTTCTACTAGACCCGTATAAACACGATACTAACATTTCGTATTAATAGAATAGAATCTACATGCTATTAGTTACTTATGAACTATTGATAAAATTAACGTGGCAACATTGCATTTCATGTGTTTCAACTTCACTTTAATTAAATTTTGAGTAATTTGGAGTTTATGATACACTGTTTTTGTTTGTATTTATTATGCTGAATTATTATGTTATATTTTTTAATTGTTTTATATTTATAATAGACTCAGTTAACTAAATAAATAAATAAATATAAGAAGAAATATTGGTTTTGAACCTGAACTCACATCAGTGTTTTATATGCATGGCGCATAGAGAATCGGAGTGTCCTATCAAAATTAGGCTTTTCTAAACTCGAAATTTTACTTTATGTGCCACAGCTCTGATATCATCCATAGATTATTAAATGTATGCTAACACCTTTTAATAAGGCTGTAAAAAAAGTGTGAACACTTACAATGCATGTTTCCTCACAAGCTTTCTTTCTTAGCATCGCGTGCTGCACAGCCAACTGATAATAAATCCCCGGATGTTGGGTTTGCACAGCCGGAAGACCTGATTTGACCGCCTCATCGAAAATATCCCCGAAAACACTGAACCTAAACAAGGAGAATCCTGTTGAAAAAAATAACAAGCATTCACTCCGTACAACACTCACTGCTTAGACATCCAGGCGTGATGCTCGAATGACAACTCCTGAAACCCTAGCCGCTTTTTGAACCTCTCTGTGTGGGCTTTGAATTGTGAAATTGCATCCCGGGGCAAATTCAAAGCAAACATGAGCCGGCATAATTTGTAATTGATGAAACCGGCGGCGGTGCGAATTTCCATAGCGTTCGTGTCGACAATTCGAATCTCAAGTAGATTATTGTAAGCATGTGTATAATGCCTAATGAATAAAATAGTTTTAACATAAATTGACAATAAAATTTGGAAAAATAAATTAAGCTAAAATTGGCTGAACGATTTAAATAAATTCTTTTACAAAATAACAGATGCTCAAAAACAAAAATATTGGGAATAGGCTATGAATAATTTGTGTATCCTATTTTTTTTATTAGAAAAAACACAAGTTTCAAACTGAAAAAGTTTTTAAATAAATAAGTAATTAAATCACTAACTTATGTGCTGTATGTATATCTTGTTTCATCTCGTTCAAGAATCCCATTTTGAATTGATGCCGCACAAACAAACTCTGGTGTGTATTTTTGTTCAAATGTTCTCGGTGCGATTTGATGTGTCTGGCTTCGGCGTGATAATAATTTTGGCTTAAATCGTAAAAAGCAGTCTCGAGTCGACTAGCGTAACCCGCTAAGTGATCTCCGTGAGGAAGAATAAAGAGAGCTTTCGAGTTGAGTTCACAACTCGAACACAAACTGACAGCTCGCTCGGCTGATACTGGATCGTCACCCGGCATCGGCGGTTTGCTCTGAATTAGAACAACGCAGATTTTCGTATTTCTTCCTTCAAGAGCAACCCTAAAATTAAAATCACGATAAACACAATATTAAGTGAAAACGTTTATTTCTTTAATGAAATCTGTTACGATTTCTTTTTTTCTCAGCTTCAATGGTTGTAGAATTAAGTCTTTTTTTTACACAGATATCCTTGTAGACATTACAATGTAAATGATTGAATTGAAGACTTTTAAGCGTTGTACATTCAAGCTAATATATAAAGTAATAATAACCTTCCTTGTTTTATTCTAAACATCAATGCATTTTGTCATTAATGGTTTTTCTCACTGAAAACTAATTTATAAATTCTATCAATTACGTGAATTCCTATCAAGAAAATTATTAATTATAGTCTATAAAAGTCTTGTTGAATCATTAATCCGCTATGGTATACTGGTATGGGGCGGAATGTACAAGAATCACTTACAAAAACTAACTATAATTCAAAAGTACATCCTTAAGATTATTTTTAAACAAAAGAGACGCTACCCATCCCATCTATTATATTCTGTGAATGTACCCAATATTAGATGCCTGTACTTCCACAGTCTCTGTACATATGCTTATAAACATCGTAATGCCTTAAACTACATGAGATCAAACCATGACACACGAAGTAAGACTAGACTCTATATCCCTAATTGCAAATCAGCCTTTAGCCTCAGATCATTCACCTACACAATCCCCAAAACCTATACTCTCCTTCCCCAACATATCAAACAAAATAACAAAAAAAAATTCTCACAACTTTCAAAATCTTATATCTTCGAAAATTATCCTCAATTCTCAAAAATATTAGAATAATAAACACATATCATATATTTATTTTTCGGTACTCATTATGTAAACTAAAGCAACATTTTTGTATCATATATTGCACAAAATTTCTAAGAACTTCATGCCAGCACGTTACAAGTGTTCACTCACTTAGGTGCTTTGAACTATTATTGTTACATCTGGATAATCGATAAAAGAAATATATTATAGAACGGATGTTAATTTGTTGAAAATATATGTACTCATGTTATGTAATAATAATAATAATAATAAATAATAATAATAATAATAATTTGACGTAATTTTGAGAACAATTGACAAAACTGTATAGAGTAAAATAATGCTATTTTAATAAGACAAGTCAAGATAACAAAACTCTTACGTTATCTGAATAAGCCCCCAGATATCTCAGACATTATAATTTATTTTACTAAATTATAATTTATAGATGTAATCTATTCATTTCTTCTTGTCAAACAAATCAATACATATTCTTTTCACTGTACCTCATGGATTGTACTCTTGATGCACACTCGATCATCTTCTCACTCCATTGCACTTCGTCCCAGTCCAACTCGTAGAAGATAACAATAACCGAAGGAATTTTATTCAGATGCTTATCGATCCAGTTTTTCTTCAAAATCCCTTTTGGAATGTACCACTCATAAGAATTCCTTTTCGGTTTAACAACAGGAAACTCATAAGCGTTATCGATTAACTTGTAATTCACCGTGATGGTTTCCGCACGTTTGTTACCGGAAAACGTTTCCCAAATCGACTTGTGTATAGCATTGTTTCTCGTGTCTAGGCCGCTGAACCCGATTAAGGCCAAAGGTTTACCACAGAGCTCAGGTGGGAAACTGAAGCTATCTTGTGTGTTCATCGTGACTGAATAAATACAGATATTTTCTTGTGTTGTATTTTAGTGCATTATTTTTATAGGTATACTTTACCACTTAATAAAGATTATCGTTTTTGTCACAGTTATCTTTACAGTCCTATTTTCATTGGTATATTAATTTATTCAACAGAGAAAAGTTATCTTTTTGAGAGCAGATTGTTTACCTGTCACTTTTATACATAACCTTAACTATACAACATTTCCAAATTGACATTTTGTTTATTTTGAACGTATCTTGCTAAAAAATGTAAAAAATAAAAACCCAATTAGACTTTAATTAATTAATAAATATTATACATTAAGTGAATTAAACACGATTTTATTCACGAAACGATTTTTGATTTCACGAGCGCCTCGGCGCGAGTGAAATCATTTCTTTCAGTGAATAAAGGTGTTTAATTCACGTGGCGTATATATGTTTTTATTCAATTTTGACGAAATTGTAAAGAAAAATGTATTATATTTAATAATTACTTAAAATTTAATTAATTTTATGAACTTATATTGTAATATAGGCAATTATTGATACCGCCTCTGTGTGACCACAGTTGTCTACATTACGATACTATAAATGTAATTTTACACAACATTTCGAAAGCTTATAATTTTATTTTCTGTAAATAAGGTAAATAAAAACCTAATTATACTTTAAATAATTAAAGTGTTTTATAATTAATTATGATTTAGAATTGTAATTAATTTAATACATTAATTGTAATATAGGCAATATTTGATACCGCCTCAATGTAACTAAAGTGGTCTATATTATGATACTATGAGTGTAATTTTACACAAAAATTCGGAAGCTCATAATGATAATGTAAATAAAAAAATATTAGAAATTCATTGCTATGTATAATTAAATCAGAGAACAAAAAGTTTCTGTATTTTTCTAGAATGTATGTATTTATTGACATTGGCAGCAATGTCAATTGACATTTTACTTTGCCGGCTCGGAGAGGGGATAGAAACTTCTCGAAATTTTCCCCACACTCACCGCGCAAAGAAAATTCGAAGGTTTTCCAGTAAGTACAGTTGAGTGAAAACTACACTTCGTAAACCAATAAGTCCTCAAAATGGATAAGGTGAGTTCACTAGAAGATTTTTTTCATAAAATCGATGCCATGTTAATCTCGTGTTTTTCCACCTTCTTTTGTTTACTTGATTTCAACACGTTTTGCATCATAAATTAGAAATTTCATCATGAAAATATCAATTTTCGCGGATTGTTTAAAAGATTTCAGGCCTCGAATGATTTAATCTTAGTTATATTTTGTTAAATGGTAATTAGCTTGGGTGTATTTTTATATAACCTCATATTTATTAGAAACACATTTTTTGATCAATTTCTAAATAATGAATAATCAATATTGTTTGACAATGAACACTTACATTTTTACTTTTCAAAACATTCAGGCAACAGAGTTAAAAGAGCAAGGAAACAAAGCCCTAGCAGAAAACAACTTTGCTCAGGCAGTGAAGTTATATACAGAAGCAATTAGTCATGACTCTAACAACCACGTACTATACTCGAACCGCTCAGCTGCTTACGCCAAACTCCAAGAATACGATCAGGCTTTAAAAGATGCCGAAAGCACAATCCGCATAAAACCCGATTGGGCAAAAGGTTATTCTAGAAAAGGCCTCGCCTTGGCCTACCTGAACCGAGTAGATGAAGCCGTAGAGACCTACGAAGAGGGTCTCCGAATCGACCCCAACAACCAAACTTTAAAAGACGGTTTAGCCGAGGTTAGAGTACAGAAAGGTGCTAGATCATTTCCTAACCCCTTCTCCGGTCCGGACGTTATGAATAAATTACGCAACGATTCTCGAACTAAAGCTTATTTAGAAGATCCTAGTTATTTGCAATTGTTACAACAGCTGCAGAGTAATCCGCAGTTCATGGGGACAAAATTGGAGGACCCGCGTGTTTTAACCACTTTGAGCGTGCTGCTTAATTTCGAGCCCGAACCTATGGAGACTGAGCCCCCATATACACCCCCACCGAAGAAACCCGACCCTCCAAAAGAACCCGAGCCTAATTTACCGGAGAACAAAAGGGAAGCCAAAGTGGCTAAAGAAAAAGGCAACGAAGCATACAAAAAAAAAGATTTCGACACAGCGATCACTTACTACAATCAAGCCATTGAACACGATCCGACTGACATTACGTTTTACAACAATTTAGCCGCGGTGTATTTCGAAAAGAAAGATTACGAGAAAACGATTGCCGAGTGCGAGAAAGGGATCGAGATCGGGAGAGAGAACCGTGCCGATTTTAAGTTAATCGCGAAGGCTTTCATGAGGATCGGGAATGCTTATAAGAGGATTCAGAAGTGGGAGCAGGCGAAGATCAATTACGAGAAGTCGATGTCGGAGCACAGGACTCCCGAGATTAAGACGCTGCTGAGCGATATCGAGAAGAAGATTAAAGAGGAGGAGCGTAAGGCGTACATTGATCCTGCTAAATCTGAAGAAGAGAAAGAAAAGGGTATGTATTTGTTAAAATTATACTGGGTTTGACCAACATCAGTTGAATCAAATAATAATTAATTATCAAATCAAATCTAGTAATAGTTACATACATGTCAAAATATCAATCAATTTACATTTTTTAACGTTGATCCCATGAATAATGTTTATTTCAATCGACAAAGAAATTTAATCTTTGATCAAGATTTAACAAGTTGTGGAAATCGGACATTAGTTTGTTGTAAACTAATGTTCTAAATGCAAAAAGTAGGTATTTTATGAACATTGATAGCATCTTTTTTTTTTTCATGACATGTATTCCTTTTGAGTTTAGGTAACGAATTATTCAAAAAGGGTGATTATGCGACTGCCGTCAAACATTACTCTGAAGCTATCAGACGTAACCCTGATGATGCAAAATTGTACAGCAATAGGGCAGCTTGCTACACAAAATTGGCCGCCTTCGATCTGGGCTTGAAAGACTGTGACAATTGTGTCCGTCTCGAACCAAAATTCATCAAAGGTTGGATCCGTAAAGGACACATCTTACAAGTAAGCAAAACTTAATTCTTGAAACATTCTTTAATGGCTAATTTGATTACTTGATTTTATGCATCAGAACTGTATGTTATATAAATGTGGCATTAGTTTAATTCTAAATAGTTTTTACAAGAGTTACTGAAGTCATTACAATTTTGTTTTAAATGTTTACTTTTTGACAATTTAACCTTTTCAGGGACAAATAAATAGTGAAAATTATTGTAATTTTTGTTTCATGTCAAATTATTAGGGTATGCAACAGTCATCGAAAGCTATGGCAGCCTTCCAAAAAGCGCTGGAAATTGACCCGAACAACACGGAAGCCCTGCAGGGCTACCGTTCGTGCACGATGGAAAACGCGGGCGTCGGCAGCGATCCGGAAAAGGTCCGACAGAGGGCGATGGCCGATCCAGAAGTGCAGGCAATTTTACGAGATCCCGCCATGCGGATCATTTTAGAACAAATGCAAAACGACCCTAGGGCGCTGCAGGACCATCTCAAAAACCCCGAAATCGCGGCGAAGATTCAAAAATTGCTGGAATCTGGACTGATTGCCATACATTAAAGTTCATTTATTTCACACACGTACAGTTGCGAGAGGAAGATATTAATACATCAAAATACTTGGCTGTGTAAACTGGACTGCTTTAACAGGTCATTTTGATTTTTAAAATTATCAATTATATTCACAAATTTGCGGAAATGCAAACGAAATGTTATTAACGTCGACATGCCTCAACTGACTGAATCGCAAAAAGCGTCATAGGCGTAATAAATGCTAACTTGTACATGACAAGTGTTTCACAAGAAAAAAATACATTTTAGAAGTGGTCAAAGTTTCCTGCTGTATTAGTTTTTTTCTCTCGCAACTGTACATATACTTAACGTTTATTTTTTTGTATCAAGTAAATTTGTATAGCCGCGCCTGTGCGAGTGTCTTTAGGTTAAGTGATGCCGGTTTATTGTTTTTTAAATGTTTCTGGCTTTTTTGAATTGTATCTTATTAGTATAATGGATAATAATAAAATATATTAATTTCTTGATAAGTTATTTGTTTCAACATTTCCAGTCTATATTTCTGTAGCACTAGTAAATATAGGAGGTTCAGTACAATTTTGAGTCAGGTGTATCACCAGATGTTTTTACTATTCTTTTCTATTTAATGGGCCAAGTACAATAGTTATTATAAAGCAAGATATTCCTTTGATAATCATGGGCTGCAGATTCAAAATTAGATGGAGACAAAAAAAAACTGGTACATTTGCAAATAACCTAAGGTGACTAGATTTCGAAGGTGAAAACGCTATACAGGGAATTTTTCATTTAAATATGTGTAGTGTAGATTAGATCATTTATACATAGGGATTTAATATAATTTATGAGGGAGTCTGATTTTTGGCATGATTACAGTTCTTTTCTTAGGCAGTAGTGTCGGAAAGTAAAAAAAAACTTACTATTTTGCCACCCTTTTAAAATCCAAAATATTTCATGCTTTGACAACAAAATTCCAACCATTACGACTTAAAATCAACTAGTCTAGTGCCTTTTATGAATATAGATGATGTAAAATCAAACATTAATACAGCCTCATATATTGTGATTAAAAGTTAAGACTAGAGGTACAAAAATGATAAACGAAGTCCATAAAAAGTAGTCATTTATTTGGTTAATGGATTTATTTGCCAACGTTAAACTACAGTAATACAGGAATAAATCCGATCATATTACAATAACTGATCAACTAACATATAAACAAACGAACTTAACTAAGACTTGAAGTGTTTCAATTGTCCGGTGAACCCATCGTTAGGCCTGGCGCACGGTCTGCTCCGTCTGACAAAGTCCAATGCCTGTTGAAACCCCATTCCTTCCACCTCCATCAGATACCCTATGACGACTGACGAAGATCTCGATACGCCCGCATTGCAGTGCACCAAAACAACCCCACCACCCTCAACGGCTGATTTGATAAAATCAAATGCGTCTTTGATAATTGGGATAATGTTAGTTTCGGGTAAATCCAAGCACTCGATGAATTTATGGGTTAGCGTAGGGGATTTGTAAGGCGAGTCGATTCCAATGCTCAAAATGTGGGTTATTTTGTGAGTTTGTAAGGTGGTTGCATTGCAGCAGTCTTGCGAGCCAAGGTAGAGTTGGTCGAGGATTAAAGCGGGGGTGTCGTCGGGTTTTGTGTCGATTACGAAGCCGATTGTGGATTTTAATTCGGAAATTCCGTCTTGGCTTTGTAAAAAGCGTTTACCGTCGGGGTTGGTGATTACAGTTTTTGTGTTTTTCAGCAGATGGCGCCTGGCGTTAATTTGGTCAAGAAAACTCATTTTTTTAAAAATGTAATTGGAATTTGTAGAAAAATATGTCTTATGTTATATTTTTTTTTAAAAATGTAGCTTAAAAATGAATGAAATAATAATAGTAGCTAGTGTGCTGTCAAAATTAATTATCGTGCGATCGGGAACGGGAACGTGAGCGTGATTTTGAGTGGCTTCTATTTCTGCTCGGAGACCTCGAATCGCGTTTCGGTGATCTAGAGTCCCTTTTCGGTGATCTGGATCTTGTTTCGCGCTTCAAGGACCTTGATCTGGATCTATCCGCGGATTTCGGACGGCGGGATGTTGAGCGGTCCTTAGAGTGTGAACGGGAGATATCCCTGGAGGATTTGACCCTTGAATTCGAGCGAGAACGTTCAACAGACTTCTTCCTGGACACGGAACGTGATTTAGACTTTTTCACAGGAGAACGCGAGCGAGAGGTGCTCCTTGATTTCCTTGGAGACCGACTTCTACTCCTGCTACTGTAAGACGAAGAACGGCTGCTGTGCCTCTTATCCTCGATTAACTTAATCTTCCTCCCGTTAATCTCAGTATTGTCCAATTTATCCAACGCGTTCCTCATATCGGAGCTACTAGCGAACTCGACAACGCCCTCATTCCTCCTCTTTTTATGCGCGTCTGCGTAAGTAACCTCCCCAGCCTGTCTCATGTAATCTTTCAAATCCTGCCAGCTAACCCGAGACGACAAGTTCTCCACAATTAACCTATACGCAGTACGCGTTGGAGGACCATACCTGTCCGCTCTGGGCCTGTACTCGCCACCACCACCTCTTCCACCGCCGCCACCGCTATAATCCCTATCCCTCGCGTAATACTGATCCCTTCCCCTAGGCGTCCCGCGCGCCCTCTCAACAGTAATCCTAATCCCCAACAACTTCTTCCCATTCAACTCGTAAACAGCGTCCTCGGCATCTCTATAATCGTCAAACTCGACGAAGCCGTAACCGTTTTTCAGCAGCACCTCGCGCATTCGCCCGTAGCCCCTGAAGAACCGCTCCAAATCACGTTCGCTCGTGTCGCTGGGCAAGTTGCCCACAAACACTCGTGTGCCTACCATACTGTCCGAAGTCCCTCGAGTGTTTCCTTTGAGTAATTTACAGCGCACAGGTAAAGACCATTCGGAGGTACAGTTTTCAGTTGCGAGTACCAGGAATTCGCAGAAGGCACTTGCAGCATCAACTTGATGTCTCTATCGGTTACTATGCCTTGTGCTGCACCTAATAAAGCAGCTACTGTCCTTCGTACCTAAACAAAACAAACAAATAATTATTACAACACTATAAAATCAAATATTTATAATAAAATAAGTACATGTTAAAGTTTTTAAAATAATTAAAATATGTAAGGAATTTGCTTTGAATAAAAGGTTTATCATCATTTTAATGCTGCATTGCATCGCAATATATAGATGCTATAAATGTAGTCCATCCTAAGACCCTTCGCTCACGGAGCGGGTCAGGTCCGAAAAGTTTTCAACACATGTTAAATGAAAGCTCGCAGACGATACTAAAAAAAGGGCATGCGAACGCTCGCTAATTCGAAATATATAAACTTTCCCGAAACGACCCGCTGATCTTCTGGGAGTGCACATTTTGACATTGAATTTAGACGAGTTTCAGACTTCAAGGGCCTCGTCAGTGTGGTCCCGACCCAGTGTTCAGGAATACTGAATATTTCAGACTACATCAAGCGTGAGCCAGTAATATTAATCTCCGGAGAACAGAATTTCCCATCATGTAGCAGTCATGGTAACTCGGAGAGTTTAATTTCCTAAATTTAAAAATGTTCTAAATTTTCTCTACATTAGGGATGTTCTGATGTGAAACACATGTTCGTTTGTTGATTTTAATTTTTCAATTGTTTTCAAACAAAATTTAAATCTTTCTTATTTGCAATTGCTATTGTTTTTACAGATTTTTAATAAAACTACAAGAATTTCCTTTAAAGCTTTATTAAATATTTTTTTTTTTTTCTAAATGAAATCTGAATAATAAAACTGAAGAACTTTGCCAATTTAACCGAATGTCTAATAATAAAAATAATAACAAATATAATAATACAGTTCTACACAAAGTGAGACGACACCCTTTAAATTATAAAAAAAAGAATCATAAATTTATACATAAGACAATTTGTTATCGAAGCAATATTCGATCATATATCATAATCACTAGGCGGATTTTAGCAGGGATCGCTGGTGAACAGTAGCCGCCAAGTCAAGTCGTGCACACAATGCATTCATGCAAATTTCCGCGCAGTGATCATAATATATATATATATATATTTTTTATGATAATATCAGGTTGATGCATAACTTCATAGCGTTTTTGGTTGGAAACAAATTTGTTTGAATAATATCAATGTCATTTTAAAGCCATAGTTTTGTTTTATTAAATACTTTTAACATTTTTCAATTTCAGGAAAGTGAGGGATAATTGTTGGCTAAAGAAAGTGGGTATCAAGTACAAAAAAAAAAAACATTTCCGGCACATCCTGTTGTTTGAGTTTAACCATCGGCATCGGATGCCACTAGAACTATTTGTGCCGCTTAAGGAGAGTACATGTTAATGCACAAAAATGGTTTTCTCGTTTAAAAAAGGGTAATTTTGATATAAATGATTTCCCATTTCCAGGGAGACCATCCGACTTTGATGTAGACAGATTAAATGCTTCAATTCGTGATGATGTTCATGAATCCATTAGGGAATTGTCGTTCTTCCATTTCACATGTATTAGAAGGTACAGTTAAGGAATAACATACACAACGTTTTTCTTTCATGTATACATGTCTCAATTACAGCGTACATGCTGTAAATGTTCATATATTGGTTGTTTTTTAAAAAGAGCTTAATTTGAAGTTTTAAACAAGTGTTTTCCACTCCCAGATTAAGTATGAAGTAAAATTTTGAGTTTAGAAAAGCCTGAAAATTTGGATTTGGGCGCGGAGCGAAGCGAGCGCCCAAATCCAAATTTTCAGGCTTTTCTAAACTCAAAATTTTACTTCATGCGCCACCAGTATAAAACACTGAATTATTGTAAAGTTCAAAATATAAACCTTTAGCATACTGCGTTAATAGAATTTTTAAACTTCAACTGGAATTAGCATTTTACAAGGGTGGCACATGAAGTAAAATTTTGAGTTTAGAGAAGCCTGAAAATTTGGATTTGGAATTTTCGGGCTTTTCTAAATTCGAAATTTTACTTCATGCTTAGTCTGGGAGTTGAAAACACTTGTTTAAAGCTTCAAATTAAACTCTTTTAAAAAACAATTTTTTGATAACACAAAACAAAGAATGTTCTGACTCGTCAAAATATTGTTGCAGACAAAAATAAAAGCGACAATAAAAGCCTGGATAAGAATCAAGCTAACCTACATATTTTCCATTCTATTATCCATTTGTTCAAAAATGACACTTTCAAATAAGGACATACTTTATTTATTCAATGAATAATCAATTTAATTCTCGTATTTACTGAACAGGCTGAAAAAGATAACAAATAAACCTTAACCTCTTAATGCACTCAGCTGAGTTATCTCGTGTTAAGGAAACTGAATAATTCTCGCTCACCCAAATATACTCGGGCGGGTTTGAATTTTGTTTTCGCGGAAGATTTTAAACAGTTAATTTGTTTGAAATCTTCCGCGAAAACAAAATTCAAACCCGCCCGAGTATATTTGGGTGAGCGAGAATTATTCAGTTTCCTTAACACGAGATAACTCAGCTGAGTGCATTAAGAGGTTAAGGTTTATTTGTTATCTTTTTCAGCCTGTTCAGTAAATACGAGAATCAAATTGATTATTTATTGAATAAATAATCAGACTGATGAATTATGTTCATTCACAGCTTTTTGGCAGATATTACTTTTTTTTAAATTTTAAATCAGAATTGGTATGTTTACCTCTCGATATGGTGCCCATAGAAATGAAAGTGAATTTTACGTTACTTTAATGGGCTTCAAAGTTGCCACAAGATAGTTTTTACAGTTTGGGTGTAACTTTAAAAACAAATGATTTACAGTATCTTTATAAAATTGACATTTTATCAACTTTAAGTCATAGAACTGAAACGGTTAGAGATAGATCAATATCTCTTCAAATAAAAAAGTTTACCATATGTGGCACCTACAAAATACACCCCCCTATACATTTATGATTTATGGCATTATAATTAAATAAAGCGAAAATAATCTTTTGGTGTGTTAAAGCTAGATGTTAACGTCAACTTATTCGTTTAAAGGCGCATTAGTTTTTCTATTGCAAACATACTTTATGAAATGGTTACAATGAATATGCACTTTATTCTATATAAGGCACATCTGAATTGTACTCATAAATAATTAGTGAAAAAATAACAGTTTATTATTTGTTTGATGCCGCATGAAGAAGTTATGTCATGATTCTGAATATTAACAATGCAATTTTTTTAATGCACCTTTTTAATCTTAATAAATATTACATCTATTTAAATACAATAAAGGCATAAGCCAAAATTAGGAAAGTCTGGTTTAGACCAGCAATAAAAATAAAAAACATAACCTAACAAAAAATTTAAAAAAACATAACCTAACAAAAAATTTAAAAAAACATAACCTAACAAAAAATATTCATCGTAGCCACTATTTAATAAGCTGCCCGATTATACTGTTATGTCAATACGAACCGGTTTATGTGTTTAAACAGCTCATTTATAAATCAATAAAATTGTACCTTTCGTTTCGTATCACCTCAAATGGACAATTGGCATAAGGATTGGATTTCATTCCCCCTTTGATCCAATTTTCACCTGTTGGGCATGAACACATGTGGCGACTGAATGGCATGGCATGGCAAGTCATTGAATATTTGAAGGCAGACAGTAGTGGCAAAGTGGCGTGTTATAAGTGCTGATTGGTACATATTAGACTATCTAGAAAATTAAGTCACCATTTTACGTTCATAACAATGACAAGATATATTATTTTCACGTGAATGCACAATGTAATACGAGAATGTAATTATAATTGTTATTTTCACGTGAACGCACAATGTAATTTGAGAATGTGATTATAATAGTTGATAATCAGGGCGAAATTATCAAACTTAATAAATTCAACAGAAGTCAATTCCATCAAAAGTGTGTTATTAAAAACAGGACAATAAATTAAATGGCTGCCATCATATAATGGTAAATTGATCAATATTAATTATTTAATTCAATCACAGCATTAATTGAAAGAAAATTTGATTCATTCCATCTAAAATAACTGGTCAAATTATGTAATTTTAAATTGATATCCAATCCAATCAACATCATAAATTGATAATTTGACCTTAAAACAGTTTACACAACAAATCCTATTAAACAAACTCATCATAACAGATAACAAAATCCGTCTATACTTACAACACGGACCCCTTTTAAACCGAATTAAGAGCAACTCCACAGGAAACCATACGTGGAAAACGATTAATACGTTACAGAAAACGCCTTTCGCGGTGATATTTCCCTCCAAATCCGACCACTTGCGTATTGTGATCGTTTAGAGGTTAGGAAACGTGTCCCCGCTGAGGACCGGTCCGGCATACAAAATCAACAACACGGGAGCGCGTGTACTTATCAAAATAATATTGTAAGGGATGCAAATTCTCACCTATTGCCTTCGGTGTGTGTGTTTAATCAGTTAGAAGAAGCGCTGTGGTGAAGAAAAAACGCTAGAAAATCGCAAAGGTTGACACACAAGATGAACGGGCTGAAGTTAGCTGGCAGTGCTGCCAACCGTTGAAAAACCACTGAAGCGAAACAAACGCGGAAGTGTATAAGATGAAACTTTTGTATTTTTGGCAGTTTTAAACTATAATTTGATTAAATGCACGGGTGTTGTGTATTTAAAAATAATGAAATATGTTTATTTTGCGGTTTTAAAACCGAATTTTAGTTTTTGGAAATGCACTAACGGAACTTTCTAGAAACAAAAATGGCGGCAAATTTGTATGGTTATTTGCAGCTGAAATATTCATTTCTCACGTAAATTAGTCGGAGAAAGTATTAATGGGTGTACATGATATTCTGTTATTGAAAAATTGTTTATAAATTAGGGTTTCCAAATGCAAATTTGTTTATGTAACTTTGTGGACTCAAGAAAATAATATTCAACTAACATAATGTTAGTTGAACACAGAGCTGGGCAGGATTCGAATCATTCAGGATTCGAATCCTTTTAGAGGATTCAAAAGAGGCATTCGAATACTTTAGTTTAACTGGATTTGTGATCAGGATTCGTTACATTATTTTAAGAGAATTCGGATTCGAATATTTATAAAATGATTCGAATACTTACAAAAACATTTGAATCGTCGAAAATAATTCGAATTAATTGTGAGGATTAACATGAAAAATGTCTTTTGTGTCTTTTTAAATTTCTCGTTAATTCACTGTTTTATACGCGTGGCGCATGAAGTAAAATTTCGAGTTTAGAAAAGCCCAGAAAATTTGTCTCGGGTCGCTGCGCGACCCTCGACAAATTTTCACGGGGCTTTTCTAAACTCGAAATTTTACTTCACGCTTAGTCTGGGAGTGGAAACGCTCGTTCGAAACTTTAAACTGAATGCTTTGATAAGAACATTAAATGACTGAAAATGTTTTTAAAGATAATAATCTAGTTTTCAAAATGTTTAATATTATATAAAGTAAAACTGACATGGTAGGCACAATCTGAAATGTTAAATTTTTCCGAAATTTACCTGATTCAAGATTTTTTGCCCTGGCATTTTAACATAACTTTCTTCTGTGAGAAACTCTCATTTTGTTAAACTGTTTTCATTGTTTTTGTTAATATTTAAGTTAATTTTATAAATTTAATAATATCATATGGCTGTTTTGTTAGTGTTTTGGTTAATTTGAATATAATTCCATGACTTTTCTCTGACTTTCCCAGTTTTAATGATATTCAGTGAATTTCTTATTTAAGTAATTTTTAGGCATTCGTCGATTTTATAATAGAGTTCAATTTGAAGTTTTGAACGAGTGTTTCCACTCCCAGGCTAAGCATTTTTTTTTTTTTTTTTTGTACTTAATATTATAACTAGTCACAGTGACTAACCAATAATTTACATCTGATTCATTCTTAACTTAGGTAGTTTTATTCTAGAGATGGTCCAGTGACGTCTTCTAGTTTTTTTGAAATGTACATTTCACTCGGGCACTATGCTCTGCTTTTTACACATATCACATTACACGAGATCTGATGGTTTTGTTCTCTTCAGTCTTCGGACTTGATAGTGGTTGTCCAGCAGCTGTAGAGCTTCTGCATTTGTGTGGAGGTGTAGTCTTGCTTCATGTTTCGTAGCGTACCTCTTGATCTCTTCTTTAACAGTAGGTATCTGAAGATCCCGATGAAGATCAGAGTTTCGGATGTACCATGGTGCTTTGACAATGTTGCGCAGCACTTTGTTTTGGAATGTTTGAATGATTTTAATATTACTTTCTCTAGCACATCCCCATAGTTGGATGCCATACAGCCAGACAGGTTTCAGGATTTGGTTATATATTGCCAATTTATTATGTATTGAAAGCTTGGAATTTCTACCAAGGAGCCAATATAGTTGTCTGTATTTTAATGATAGTTCAGCTCTTTTCTTTTTAACGTGCACTTTCCATCGTAATTTAGTGTCAAGGGTCATTCCTAGATATTTTGCATTTAGTTCGTTAGGTACTATTGCGCCATTTATTACTAACGGGAGGTGATTAGTCATCCTTTTGTTTGTGAAGTTGATATGGATAGATTTGAGCTCATTAAGCTTGATCCTCCATTTTTTGGTCCAATCCATGATTGAATTAATTGCTGTTTGAAGTTTCCTGGTGGAGACCTCTTGTTGTTGATCTACTACTAATAATGCAGTGTCATCCGCAAAGGTTGCTATTGTTGTTTCTTCTAGAGTTGGTATATCACTTGTGAATAGAACATATAGAATAGGACCAAGAACACTGCCCTGGGGTACACCTGCTCTTATTTCTTTTAGTTCCGAGTATTCTTCCTCCTGTTTAATTCTATACAATCTGTCTGATATATAGGATGTTAATATCTGTACATATTGTCTAGGTAACATTTTATTTAATTTGTATACTAGGCCTTCATGCCAAACTTTGTCGAAGGCTTGAGCAACATCTAGAAATATTGTGGAGCAGACTTGCTTGCCCTCAAGTGCTTGTTCGATGATGTTTGTTATGCGATGCACTTGATCAATCGTGGAATGTTTATGTCTAAATCCAAACTGAAAGTCTGGGAATAGACATGTTTTCTCTATTATAATCTTAAGTCTTTTGAGCAGTATTTTCTCAAATAGTTTAGATACTATTGGCAATAAGGAAATCGGTCTATATGACTTTACTTCATTTGGTGGTTTTCCAGGTTTTGGCAGCATAATCATTTCCGCTACTTTCCAGCATGCAGGTACATGTTTTAATCTAAAAGCGGCATTATATAGGTAGGTTAATAGCATTATTCCTTTCCTAGGCAGTTGTTTCAGGATTTCGCCGGTGATTAGGTCAAATCCTGGTGCTTTTTTTGGATTAAGGTTTTTCTTGATCTCTTCATATATTTCTTTCGGAGTGACTGGAGTGATGTCTTCAGATTTTCGATTCTTGAATGGTGGCAGATTAATCTTTTCCTGCGAATACGTTCGGGGTAAATATGTTTGCTAGATGTTTTGCGAACATATCTGCTTTTTGCTTGTTATCTCTAGCCCATGGGCCCATGTCGCTTCTGATTGGTGGACTAGATGTGATAGGTCTCTTGATCTTCCTGGTCGCCTTCCAGAGAGAGTAATTTGTTTCTTCATCTGGTGTTAGATTTTGCAGGTAAGAGTTTAACGAGTCTTCTTTGAGTTTTGTGATTTCCCTTCTCAATTTCTGTGTTATATTGTTTAGAATAGTCTTGTGGGAGGGATCCCTAGATTGTTGCCATTTTCTTCTTATTTTTCGCTTTTCTTTAACTAAATTTCTTATTTCCACTGGGTAATTTGCTCCTTTCGTTATGTACGTAATTTCCCTAGTGTTGTTATAAGCAGTTGTTTGGATAAGTCTGGTAAATTTTTCAACTTCTTCTTCCAGTTGCTTTACTGTTTTTAGTTTAATGTTTAAGTTGATATTCTTTTCAAGATCGATTTGAAAACTTTCCCAGTCTGTATTTTTGTTGACAAGGGAAGGTCGTGCTGTTCGTTTGATTATTCTTTCACTTAATGTCAATATAACGGCAGAATGATCAGAGTCCAGGTCAAAGTTTTCTTCAATATTGATGAAGTTGGGAGAAACCTTCCTTGAGATGAAAATGTCCAGTAAATCAGGTATTTTATTAGGGTCCGTGGGCCAATATGTGGGCTTCCCAGAAGAGTGGAAATTGCAATTCCAGGCCTGGATAGCTTTTCTTAGTTCCCTGCCTTTAGTTGTAGTTAGTCTTGATCCCCAGTCTATATGCTTGGAATTAAAATCACCACCGATGATGAATCTTTCTCCAGAGTGACGCAGAAATGACAAATAAGTATCTTTTTTGTGATTATATTTTGGGGGACAGTAGATAGCTCCAACACTGAGCTTTTGTTTGGTAGATTTGATGCCAACTACAGTGAGTTGAACATCAGCTCGTTGCAGATGACATTCTTCGAAATGGTTAATTGATTCTCTAATTATAACCGCGGTACCGCCCTTAGCTTGGTTGTTGGGGTGGATAGTGTGGTATATTTTGTATCCTTTAAGTTTGATGTATGATTGATTAGTCATGTGGGTCTCCGAGACAAGACAGACATCTATGTGTAGTGTTTTTAAAAATACTTCTAAATCATGTGTTTTGTTTGGGATGCCATTTGCATTCCAGGTAGCTATTCTTAAATCTTGTAGCTCCGTGAATTAGTTCTCTTTTATACCAGAGTATCTGGATTCTAGCTTGTCAATTCTAGCATTGCATTGTTGTTAGCTCAGGGGATACATTACTCAGCGGGGCGGTTGTTTCAGCCATCTTTTTCTGCACGGTATTGGCATATGATACACCGGTTCTGACAGGGTTTGGTTCAATCACCTTTGGCTGGTTATTAGATTTGTTATCCTTTATTGTATGGTCCCTTCTTCTCTGAAGTTCTTTGGCAATCGCACAGCCTCTGTAGCTGGCAGGATGTGCTTCATGACAATTGATACACTTGGGTGGAGAGTTAATATTTTTATTACAGTTTGTAGTCAGGTGATTACCTGCACATTTGACGCATGATGGCTCTCTATTGCAGAATCTCTGAGTGTGACCGTGTCTTTGACATTTCTTGCATTGCGGAATAAGTTTGTTATTCCTTATGGCCTCAATTTTAATCTTCATTTGGTTAATATACTGGATATCATAGATTTTTTTGATATCCTCAGATCTATCAAAAGTTAGCATGAACATCGGAAGCGGGATGTAATGTTTCTTGCCGTTTTTGTCTGTTTTTTTTAGTTTCTGGTCTACAGACAGTATCTTGAGATTTCTGTCCTTAAGTTCATTGATAATATCTTCAGTATGGGTTGAGGGATGCAGGTTTTTCATCATAACTTTGATAGGCCTCTGGGCTTTATTTTCGTATGTATGCCATTGATATCGCTCTTCGTTAATGACTGCAGTAGCTTCTTTATAATCATTGTCTGTTTCGACATTAATTTTAATTTGGTTACTATTAAGCATATTGGTGGTGTGCTTGATGTTCTTAAGTTTACTTTTTATATCATTATAATTTGTTACATTACTTAATATAATTGGTGGTGGTTTGTTTATTTTTGGTGTTTTATCCTTGTTGTGTTCATTTGTTGGGTTATCTACCACTTTTTCTGGTGATTCTCTGGCTTTACGCTTTTTATTTGTCTTTGGCAAGAGCCAGTCCGTCTCTCGACGAACCAGGGTTTCTTCTTCATCAGAATTATCTGGACTATATCTCACAGCGATATTCTTTTTGGTTTGCACTGCTTCTCTATTTTGAGAGGATGTGGCATATTTGTTGTTTTTGTTTTGTAGTTGGTTAATTTGCAGTTTTAGACTTTCTATTTCTTGTATAGCTTGCGCCAGTTGATGTTTTAGATTATCTAGGTCGCTCGCTGGTATTGTTATTAAGTCCACTCTGGGTGGCGGTACAATTTCATGTTTGCTGTTTTTGATTATTTTTTCTGAGTTTTTCTTGTTGTCTTCCTTCTTTGGGTTTGATGCTTTCTTCTTGGGGTCCCCCTCATTTGTGCAATTTTCTTCCCTGGTCCTTTTCTTTTGGTCTAGAACTGCTATAAACAGTGGCTCTGACAGGGAGTGGCTTCTTTCTCTTTGAGGTGATCTGTTGATTATCTTTCGTTTGGCAAACCCTAATAGGAGTTTCTCTTCGTCCTCTGAAAACGACATCGTGGTTGCCGTCTGGGCGACTTGTTTTGTTTTGTCTGATTTGTGGGCAAGTTGGCCTTCCCCAGAATCCTGTAGGCCAGCGTCGGTCACCAGGGCTTGCACCCGGTCGGAGCCAACGGCGGGATTTTTACCCGCCTGGGGTATTTGTTTTGTTTGTTCACTTATCATTTACTACTTCAATTTTTGTTGGGTTTTCTTCCCTAAGTGGAGTCCACTTGGTCCGCGGAGGCTATTTTATTTCACCTCTACCACCCCATTTCATGGGAGAGGCATTCCCCTATCCGCCACCTGGGGACGCGTTTGGTAGGGGTTAGTGGTGTCCCCATCTCTCTGTCCAAGAGATCCGCCGGTTTCCCAACGACCCGAAGGATGAAGCATGAAGTAAAATTTCGAGTTTAGAAAAGCCCCGTGAAAATTTGTCGAGGGTCGCGCAGCGACCCGAGACAAATTTTCGGGCTTTTCTAAACTCGAAATTTTACTTCATGCGCCACGCGTATAAACCACTGATTTGAAGTGAAGTTCAGAAACACACAAATTCTATTCTATTCTATTGAAAGTGAGTGGGTAGTTATGCTACCCTCCACTGCGACCGCAAGGATCTATTGTGGCTTACAATTAAGGTCGAACATCCGACCTTACAGTTCACCTTCCAAGTCCATCTTCTTGATGAAGTCAAGGATCTTGTCAGGTGAAGTTTTCTCCAGGTCCTTCAGGTTTAGCTTTGGTGTGCCAAACACACAAATACATCTTTAATCAGAGTAACAGAGAATCAGATATTTAGTCTGTTATCAACGATGTTCAGTGTTAATAATAAATTATTAGGTTTTGAATATTTTTGTTAAAACAACTAGTAACGATGTTTATAAATAAATAAATAAATAAATACATTTATTGCCCAACAGGAAACAAAAAGACCCAATTACAGGACAATATAGAAAACATAAATGTACAGCAAAAAGTAAGTAGAGTAACACATTCAAAAAATACTTAAATTAACATAGAGCGACAATTGACGATAGGTGATCATAAAATAAATCACAAGTTGGGGGTAGATCATTGACCACGTTACACATCACACTTAGAGATGATTTTGAACCGGTCACTGTTCTATTAAAATTTACATAAAATGTAGACTTATTTCTACTATTGAAAGACGGAGTATGAAAATTGACTACTTGTAAAATGTCAGCACAGTCCATATGATTGTGAATTAATTTATACAAAAATGAAACACATGATTTATTTCGTCTTTGTTTAAGTGATTCGAGTTCAAATCGATCAAGCAATAACACATGGTCACAGCCTCTTGCCGGGTAATTACCAGTATTTTTGAAGTACAAGAACTTAGCGAATTTGCGTTGAACACTTTCAACCAGGTTGATTTGCTGCTGGGTCTGGGGATACCAAATCAATGATCCATACTCCAACTTTGACCTCACATATACATTGAACAGAGATGTTAAGGCATTAGGTTTCTGTAAATTTGCAGAATTTCGATGAATAAATCCCAATGCCTTAAAAGAACTCTTTACAAGCATTTTTACACGATTGTTGAATGTAAGTTTTTCATCAAACCATACGCCTAAGTCCTTAAAAGATCGCACTCGTTCGATATCACTATTGTTAATTGTGTAATTCGATGTAATGTATTTAGTTTTTTTAGTGAATGTCATATATTTACATTTATCGGGATTAAGATTAAGGTTGTTATTGTTACACCAGTTAGAGATAATATTTAGTTGGTCTTGCAAACGTAAACAATCATCAGTAGTATTAATGGTAGAATAGATCTTTAAATCATCTGCGTATAATAAATGTTTACAATTTAGTGCGCTTGACAGATCATTAATAAAAAGATTAAAAAGAAGTGGGCCCAAGATCCTTGCGGAGCCCCAGAAGTCGGAAAATACGACATAGACTTAAAATTGTTAACTGTAACATAGGATTCACGGCAAGAGAGATACGACGCCAAAAGTGAACTTGAATTAGAACAAAAGCCAAAATACTTTAGCTTTTCTAACAAAAGACTATGGTCCACCCTGTCAAAAGCTTTAGACATATCGGTATAAATTACATCAATATGTCCAGTAGAATCTAATGAATTTGCTATATCGTGGGTAATAATAGCTAAATTAGTGACGATAGAACGCTTAGGTACAAAACCATGTTGATACTGTGATAAATATGGTGACACATGTGAATAAATTTGATCATACAGGGTTTTTTCAAATATTTTAGCTATATGCGAAAGTAAAGCTATCGGTCTGTAGTTTTCAAGATTAGAGCGATTCAATGATGTTTTCGGAATAGGACATATTGATGCAACTTTTAATTGATCGGGAAATATACAATTACTAACAGACATATTAAAAATAATTGAAAGCGGATGACTCAGCACAGACGCACAATCTTTCAGTATAAAAGCTGGTATTTCATCACAGCCTGAAGAAAACTTGTTAGGTAGTTTCTGTAAATGCTTACGAATTGTTTTATATGAAATTTCGTTAAATTTAAAATTAGGAATATTACTGTGATTTAGATTTATACTAAAGTAGACTGAGATTGTGGTAAAAAAACTGATTAAAAAAAGTGTCTAAACCCATCTGCTATATCAACCGGTGTTTTAAATGTTTCATCATTGTACGTCATTTCAGAAGGAAACCTAGACGGATTAGATTTTTTTGAGTTAATAAATGACCAAAAGTGTTTTGGATTTTCAGTGAGTTGATTTTCTATGTCGTTAATATATTTTCTATTAGCTCTTCTGATTTTAATTTTTATCAGTGACCTTATTTTCTTAAAATGGTGCAGTGCAGTTGCATCGCGATCAATATGTTTACGATAATAACTTTTCTCTTTAAGAAGTTGGATTATATCTCGTGTGAACCAAACTGGGTATGCATGTCTATCTTTAGGTTTAACTTTAGGAATAAATTGATGTAGACTGTAGTTAACGATTTTATAGAACTCGTCAAGAGCCAACTCAGCATTAGAGTACGTCTGAAGAAAAGTCCAATCTACTGAACCTAAGTGAGAATACAAGGAAACATAATCACTTTTTCTAAAGTTGAATTTCATTCGACTAATATTAATAGGAGACATGTTCCGATTATATTGAACGGATAATGTGAAAACGGGATGAAATACATCTTCAGGGAGTAATGGATCAAGATCTCTTTGAATAAGACAATCTAAATTAGTGTAAACCAAATCCAGAGTATTGCCTGCACAATTCGTTATCTTATTCAATTGTTGCAAACCCAAGAACGAGCAAGCATTAGAAATATACAGTGCTTTATCAGACAACGGCCCCGCTGTTAGAGAAGGACAATTAAAATCTCCTATAAATATAATCGGATTATCATTAAATTTAAATAGCATTATTTCATTAAAGAATAAACTAATATCAGCAATTAGAGTATCTGGTGGTATGTAAACAACAACAATATAAAAGCAAATACAATGAAGTTTAACTTTACATATTAAAAGATCGATTAGTGGAATTTTTGTTTTGATATGTTCCGTAGATACACTATCGATACTTATTGTATGTTTCGCAGCCACTAAAACACCGCCGCCCCTAGATCTTCCGGTACGAACTACATCGCGATCCGATCTAAATATTTTATAGTTATCACCAAGCAGTTTACTATCACTAACACTATCCGTAAGCCAGGATTCCGTTATAAAAATGAAGTCATAATTGTGACACAAAACGTTGTTGAAAAATTCCACTAGCTTGGTATTCAGACCTCTAACATTTTGGTAGCAGGCTGAAAAGTTTCCTGTGGGCGATAGATCTCATTGTTGTGCAGCTTTGGTCAAGTAGGGATTCCCATTCCTGTACACAATTTTTAAATCTGATTCTCCGTTTGCCTTTCTGGTTTCAAGTTCACGTTTCAGTTTTTTGTAAAATTCATGCTGTAGTTTGGTTTTGTCAGCATAAAAAATGATTTCGTCGTTGCCAGTATTTTTATTGCTGCTCAGTACAGAAAGAGCAGCTGCTTTAGATTCGAATATTATTTTTAAAGGCCGCGGTTTATTATTATCACCTCTTTTACCTAATCTAAATATTTTGCGAGGTTTAACAGTTATTTTTCTATGATGCAAAATATTATTTACTGTTTGCGTATCTGTAGAAATATTCTCATTAAGTGTCAATGCAGAGGGTTCTTCTATGTTAAAGAGGATTATATATTAATGGTTGCAAAAAAATAATAAATATTCTCAAAGGATTTGTATTCGTGATTCGAAAAGACAGGATTCAAATCTTTGATTCGAATCATATTTATCTCTTACGAATCCTTTGTTTTTTCGTGATTCGAAAAAACAGGATTCGAATCTTTGATTCGAATCATATTTATCTCTTACGAATCCATTGTTTGAGTATTCGTAATTCGAATCATATTAGGTGATTCGAATCTTTTTTACGAGGATTTGTCCTAGCTCCGGTTGAACATTATTTCCACGTAAAGTTTAGCTACTGAAATTAATAGCACTTAGTATTATCACTGAAATTATAGTAATAAAACTATTGTAGTGCAATTAACTTTTTATATATTAAATTATTTTTGAGTTTACGATGATATTTATTATTCAATTAGTATGTATCATCGATAAAAATTAAAAATAATTAAAACCAACAATAAAAAGTTAATTGCATTGTATATTGCTTACAATGCAATAAAAACTGAAAGCCATTGTGTAAAATTATATATAAGTTTTATTAAAGTCTATGAACTTACCTTTAATAATAGAATCGTTTATAATAATAATAATAATTTTACTATTCTTATTAACACTAAGACTATTCAATATTATACACTTATATCCAAAGAAATCATTTTTAATTATTTTTTTTATAATAGCATTACTCTTGCAATACTGCGAATAAAACTGATGGTATAAAAAAAAACAACATATGGTACTTATTAATTTATTTAATGAACAATGATCATCACAAATGAAATTTAAAAATCTGCTGTCCATTCGACATTATGCATAAAGTATCAAGATGTCTACATTCTTCCACTGTTTTGGGTTTTTTGTTTTAATCTTCACTGGATGTGCAAATTAACCCACTGAAGGTTGGTGTGTGCATCATGGTTTAAAGTGCTGAAGATTGTGCAAAAGCTGTAGCTCTTTTTGGAAGATTGGCGAAGCCAGTGGTATGTGGCCAGACTGCTTAATGTCAGCCGTTCTACCTAATAGTCTATTTAATAGTCTATTTCAGTGGTCTCCAAACTACGGCCCGCGGGCCAAATCCGGCCCGCGACTTGCATGAATCCGGCCCGCGATTGTTTGTAATTTTTTTTGTAAATATCATATTTTGAAATATTGTAACAATTGTTCCTTAAATTTTTCATAATTTTATAAAATTAATCGGATCTTGGCCGACTATATTATGTAGAATTGTATTTGTGGCCCGCGAAGAAGATAGTTTGGAGACCCAGGGTCTATTTTATTATAAAATACCAAACATTTTGTTCGTAGTATTGCAACAGTGATTTTAATTTAAAAAATAAAAAAGAATGGGAGGTCCGATTTTTATGCATTTGAGTGTATATCCTAGTTATTAACCCATTAAGCGCCATTGATGCATACACGCAACATTATTAATTTGTTGTTAATTAAATTACTAAATAAGTTAATTTGATATATTATATTATTTGACCAGACTTGAAAATGAATGAAGAAAAATGTAAATATTTTCGTATTTAAATATTTCGATTATTATTACTCATTTCAAAAAATATATATATCAGTGTATTTCTAACTTCACAATATTTGAGTGTTTTATACGCGTGGCGCATGAAGTAAAATTTCGAGTTTAGAAAAGCCTGAAAATTTGGTTTGGCCGCTTCGCTTCGCGAAGCGACCAAACCAAATTTTCAGGCTTTTCTAAACTCGAAATTTTACTTCATACTTAGTCTGGGAGTGGAAACACTCATTCTAAACTTCATTGCGGGAAAAAGCATTGCGGAAATTCAAAAAAACAACAGATTCTAAGGACTTTATAAATTACAAGAACCTAAGAAATTTAGTAACAGATGCAGTAAGATCAGAAAAAAAGCTTACCTAACCTACAAAATGAAAACTACAAAACCCGAAATAATTTGGAAGGAGTTGAAACATATGGGAATAGTGCTATGCGGATGAAACGTGCAATAGCATCAACTTATTGTTTTCAGAAGCATCGGGAAAAATGCCTGACACTATTTCAGAGGAGGTACTTAATCTCTATAAACATAACTTGAAGAGTGACGCACAAACAATGTTTTCCTTTTCTACAGTCTCCGAATTTGACGTTATGATGTATCTGAAAACCATAAAATCAAATGCGTCTGGTGCTGATGATATTAACATCCAGATGATAAGACTTTGTTGTCCTCATATCCTACCTATAATAACACATATTATAAACTGCTGCGTAGAAATGAATAACTTTCCATCCACATGGAAAAAAGCGCATATCATTCCTCTGCCAAAGAATTCCAATCCTGAAACATATTCTGATCTTAGACCGATCAGCATATTACCAGTACTTTCTAAATTATTAGAGAAGATTATCGATGTCCAACTTAGAAAATACATCAATTACCAACAGCTTCTACCTCAAACTCAGTCGGGATTTAGAAGTGGCTACAGTTGCGGAACTGCCCTTTCTAGTGTTACAGATGATTTTTTTGATTCATACGACAATCAGCGCGTTTCAATTTTAGTACTAATAGATTATAGTAAAGCCTTCGATACGATTAGTCATGAGATTTTCTTAGTTATTATAAAGTCATTTGGTCTTAACGATGATGCACTAATGTTATTGGAGAGCTTCTCAACGAGCCGCACTCAACGAGTTACCTTGAATGGAGGCTTCAGTCAAGAAACATCAATTATGCGTGGTGTACCACAAGGCAGCATATTGGGACCACTCCTGTATGCAGTTTACACTTCCAGTTTCGGTAAACATATAAAAAATTGCTGTGCACA
The DNA here is from genome assembly GCA_932526585.2 of Philonthus cognatus. Lineage (NCBI taxonomy): Eukaryota > Metazoa > Arthropoda > Insecta > Coleoptera > Staphylinidae > Philonthus > Philonthus cognatus. The sequence continues at coordinate 44,642,530 of OW052247.1, read as the reverse complement.
CTGGTATGCAGACGATACACAACTGTACTGCTCCACAAAAGCAGCTGATATCAAAACTTGTGTAGAACAAATTAATGAAGACATTCACAAGTTGATAGAAATTTCAAACCTACACCATCTCCAGATTAATTCTAAGAAATCTAAAGTAATCGTCTTTGCCCACTCTTTGGTGTATAATACAATTATTAACCAGGTGCAGATCCTTGTTAATGAGGATATACTCGAAGTGACTACCGCGGAACGCAATCTTGGGTTAATTTTAGACCGAAACCTCAGGTTTCATGAACATGTCAATAAAACCTTGCAGAAAGCTTATATAAACCTTAAACAGCTATACAGCAATCGCTTTGTTCTGAACCAACGTTTAAAACTGAAACTTTGCGATTCGCTTGTACTTTCCCATTTTAATTACTGCGATCACATATATGGCCCATCACTTGTTAGTAATGATGTACGAAGAGTACAGGTAGTACAAAATAACTGTTTGAGATTCATTTATGGCTGCAACAGAAGAGAACACATCTCTCACAAATTGAAGAATGCAAATTGGCATAATATGGAACAGAGGAGAACGATACATGAAGCTTGCTTTTATTTTCGCATTATTAAAAGCAAAACACCGCCATATCTTTACAATAAAATTCGGTTTCGAACGGATGTCCACAGCATTAACCTACGTAGGAAAGATTCTTTGTCAATTCCAAGGCACAAAACACAAATGTTTAAAAGGTCTTTTCGGTACAGAATAGCCCATGTTTTAAATAAGGTTTCTATCGACTTCAGTTACTCATTATCAAAGTTTAAAATGAATTATATAGAGTATTTAAACAATTAAAATTATGTATTGCTTAATATATAAATTATCTATTTTTTTATTATACGTATTATTTTATAAGTATTTTTTTTAGGAATAGTCGGCAGACTAGCTGGTGAACACCGAGCTAAGGCCTATTCCTCTTGTAACGTATACATATATATATACTAATGTTATGTAATTGAATATGTATTTTGTTTTGTATTTGTTGTTACAATAAAGCGATTATTATTATTATTATTATATTGCACGTTTTTATATACTATCGACTAATGCCTGAAAATTTACAGAGCATACATTATGTATATTTCAAAGAAAAATGCACAGTATGTAATACGATAAGTCGTTCATAGAAATCATAAACATAAGTGCAGCATTTTACCTAAAATCAACTTTTAGAGTTAACTCAATAATTGCTTGGCCGTTAATGGGTTAATTTAAATATATAGATAATTCCATTTCATTTACATTACATTTGTAATTGTTTGTTAGAAATAATATAATACCATTTATTTACGTAATTACTCTATATTATTTTGGTAATTTTATGGTTTTGTATTCTTTTACTTACCTGGTTATATAAAAACCCGCTAGACGTGATGTAAATGTTGACGTATCTGTAATCTTCAGGATCGTTTGCCGCAAACATCGAAACACTGAATTTGTCATAAAGTTGGCTTTTTGCTTCTTCAATTTCTACACTGTACATTTCTCTTCTGGTGATTTTGTTCTTGAAATGGTTTGATCTTTTCATAAACGTTCGAAAATCATGCCAGCCGATAAATAATTTCGCCGCATCGCGCATTCTTTCAATATCAAAAGTATCTGTACTGAAATTAAGCATTCATAATTAAGAAAAAGAATTTAATAATTAATGTTTACAATCCAAAATTAGTAATATTCGAATACTATGCTTTTTTTTATACCGTGCATTTTATTTAAGTATGGCCATAAGGATTTAGATGGTAAAAATTGTACCCCATGTTAACTTTTAAATATTTTCAACTTGTTTCTCATTGATCACTTGATGAAACATGATTAAATATTTTAAAAAAATTAAATTTAAAATAAAATCCTTGAAAATGGCTGATAGCTGAAACTAGTCGGAATAAAGACGTAAAATTAGTGAAACATACCAAGTGATTACATTTTAAATTTAATTTTTTTTAAATATTTAACTTTTAAATGTGAAACAATTTGCTCTGGAGCGGGGAGAAATGCCAGTAGGCATTTTTCTGAACCTATCCAAAGCATTCGACACAATGGATCATGAAATCCTACTAGATAAACTTTATTTATATGGTATACGAGGTAATTGCCACAATTTATTAAAATCCTATTTAGAAAAACGCAGTCAAAAAATTAAAATCAACAATATTCAGTCGGAATTACAATACCTAAACGTTGGGGTGCCTCAAGGCAGTATTCTGGGCCCATTATTGTTCATTACTTATATAAATGACCTATCTAATAGCATGCAAATACCGAATGCTACCCTAGTCAATTATGCCGACGATACCACCTTAATAACTGTAGGTAATGACCCCAAGGAACTCAAAACAACCACTGAAGCGGCAATTAATAAAATCGAAAATTGGATGATCCAAAACAAACTTGTTTTAAACAAAGAAAAAACAAATCTGGTAGCTTTCCATACAAGAAATTCAAATAACACCATAAGGGATGTAACTGTTTATTTATTTATTTATTGATTATTATCCCAACAGATTTACATCCAATTACAGGGTAATTTAACAGATAATTTTGGACTATGCGATACTTAACTTAATCAAACTAATATAAATTAACAGCAAAATTAAACATAATGTTATCCTAAAAAAAAAAGAAAAAACAAATTAGTGGTAACGTTTAAGAATCGAAAATGGAAACCATAAATAGTATACGTTTACAATAGAGTTAAAATTGACTTAACAAACAAACTATAATTGAGATAAAAAATATCTGTCGAATTTCGTACGCCATAGTAAAGTCGCATCATCTTATTGAGCGGAGAATTGAAATATAGGTTTGTCCTACTTCGATTAGAGAGAAATGTTAGCGCATTTCTATTGGAATATCTAGGTAAATATATATTAATCTGCGCTAATAAATTCATATCATTTAAATATTTATGCAGTATATGATGCAGTGTTTTCAACTATATAATATTACGTCTAGCTTCTAGTGATTTTAAATTAAACATAGTTAATAAATTTGTATAGCTGATTGAGTCGTCAGGGTAATGATGAAATTGTTTAAAATATAAGAATTTTACGAAAGTCTTTTGAACTTGTTCGAAAAGTTTTATGTACGTGTCATAAGAAGGTGACCACACCACTACACAGTACTCCAGCTTTAACAACACAAAGGATGTGTAAAGCTTTGTTATTGTGTATCTGTTCGTAAATGGTTGAGCAGTACGCCGTATAAAACCAAGCATTTTCAAAGATTTTCTGTGAACACTGTTAATGTGCGGTATAAATGTCAAATCCTTGTCAAACAATACGCCTAAGTCATTGACAGAATCTACAGTCTCAAGTGCTGTATTATCTAAGAAGTATGCAAATTTAAGTGGCACTTTCGTTCTATAGAATGACATGGATTTGCATTTTGATGTATTGAGTTTAAGTTTGTTTAGTTTACTCCATTCACAAATTCGGTTAATATCTTCCTGGGGCTCCAGGCAATCACTTATAGACTTAAATATTTTTACATCATCAGCGTATACAAGAATTTCGGATGTTATGCTCTCTGCAATGTCATTTATAAATAGGTTAAAGAGAAGTGGCCCCAGATTTGACCCTTGAGGCACCCCACTAGTGGGACTGAATATTATTGAGCGGTGGCATAGATATTCTACGTAGTTAGCGCGATTAGACAGATACGATTTAATCAGATTCAGTATATTTTGACTAAAACCCCAACGTTGTAATTTATAAAGCAGCACGCCATGGTCTATTGAGTCAAATGCTTTACAGAAGTCTGTGTGAACAACGTCAACTTGACTGCGGTTGTCGAGATGGTATGCTACATATTCTGTGAAGCATAACAGATTAGTGGCCGTTGAGCGTTTTTTCATAAAACCATGCTGCTGTGATGATATATATAATTCAGTATGAGCATAAATTTTATTGTTGGGGATATCACCGTTCACGCCACATCATATTCTAAATTATTAGGAATAAACATAGACTGTAAATTGACTCTGAAAGAACATTGTGCACAACTAATAAAAAAAATAAATTCTGTATCTTATTCCATCAGAATCCTAAAGGATCTGTTTGAAAGGAAACACTTCATTCTTTTATACCACTCAAATTTTGAATCAATAATGAGATATGGTATATTGTTTTTTGGTAGCAGCTCAGCTGCCAAAAACATATTTATTTCTCAAAAAAAAAATTATGAGGGTTTTATTTGACTTGAAATACAATGAAACCTGCAGAGGCGTATTCAAACGAGAATCCATGTTAACATTTTTCGGTATTTATTTCTACTACCAATTTTCAATTTTAGAAACAAAGGTAAATTTAAAAAACATGTTAAAGAACATATGTACACACCACCTAATTAACTACAATGTACCTTCACATAGACTAACACTATTTGAACATTCACCAGAATATTGTGCAATTAAATATTACAATAAATTGCCACATTATCTGAAAGAAATTAATTCATTCAAGATATTTAAGAAAAAACTGAAACAATTTCTTCTACGCCAATCGGACACGGAGGTGATCTGGGTTCGATTCCCAACGGAGGCGAGTAATTTTTCTAACGAAAAATACTCATCTCCGGTTCCATGGATGTGTGTGAATGTGTTGTGACGTCCAAACAGTCGAAATCTATGTTAATAGATATTATAAATCAACGTTAGTGGCTGAATGGTAATACCTATGCCAAACAAACCAAAAAAAAAAAAAAATTCTTCTAGAAACCGAACCATATAGCCTCGATGATCTTTAAATGCTGAAATTGATTTTCGTTATCTGTACTGCATTGTTCTTTTTTGTGTTGGTTGAATGTGTATTATTGATATATGTTATATTTTCTATGGTTAGTTTTATTATATAGTTATGACGTTTTCATAACAGTGTACATATGCGGATAAATTATAATTTATATCACATGTATATACTACGTTTGAATAACGTTTGATTTGATTTGATTTAATTTTTTGTTTTTATTAATAAATCAAACACTTTTCTACAAAATGTTTATTGTTAGAAGGACATAAACATGTAAGAATTCTTTATTTTAGCTTTTAAGTTTAGCAAAACAAATACTTATAATCTGTTTTTTTTTTAATATGACCAATCAAATTTGACATTTTAAGAATTTAGTGGTGTGATGCAGATTGTGTGTTCTAGGTTAGGACAAGATTAATCACATGTTATGTTGTAAATCAACTTTTAATTTGTGAAGAGAAATCTGACATTAATATGACAATTCAATTAAGTCACAAAGATTACGATTACAAATGTATTTACCTATCTCCGCCTGAAATTATTTGTATCTACTACCAATTTAATAAAGTGTCTCTGCGGATCAGGTATATCTGTCTTCTTTATTATCTGCCTATGTAATTTTAAAAAAGTTCTAAGTATAAGGAATTTTTCTTTCAGGTATACATGTTATGATTTTTCAATGTAAATATACAGAAATTCGTGATCGTATTAAAAACGATCAATTTAAAAACTCTAACGAGTGTTTTCCACTCCCAGACTAAGCATGAAGTAAAATTTCGAGTTTAGAAAAGCCTGAAAATTTGGCTTGGTCGCGTAGCGCAGCGGAGCGACCAAGCCAAATCAGGCTTTTCTAAACTCGAAATTTTACTTCATGCGCCACACGTATAAAACACTGATTTAAAGTGAAGTTCAAAATATACTTCGACTAAGTTCTGATCACATGTTCATTAATTTTACAAATGTTTATATGTATATGTGTATGTGAAAGTATACTTAAAACAAAAAGTCCCTGTATGTGTTTTTCTAAATCTCTGCGTCGTGACAATTTATTTGACAAATTATTATTTATTTGTAAAGTTGCAAGTTGTAGGGTTCTCTTTTTTCTAAATCTCTGCGTCGTGACAATTTATTTGACAAATTATTATTTATTTGTCGCATTGATAATCATTTTTCAACATCTCGAAATTTGATGTATAAAATACCCTACTGTTAAAGCAGGACTGTAACTATTGGTAGTAAATACACCCTAAGTTTGGTCATATTAAAAAAAACAGAGTCAAGTTTTAGGCCCATTGTAGTGCCTCCCTCCTAATGGTCAGTCCCACTCCGCACTTCTGGCAATTGCCAATATTTGTGTGACGGACCAGTTCCATCCGGGTCCTTCACGTTTGGGCTGGGTTTCCCTTGGCATAGTATTCCTTAGTTTTAACAGGGCCGGACACTTGTGAAGTACTTGCCTTGCTGTCTCATCATCTTCGTTGCATCCTCGGCATATGGTATCGTTGGTGATCCCCATTTTTGCGAGGTGCTTTTGGAAGCTGTAGTGTCCGGTGATGTAGCGGGTTAGGGTTCATAAGTTTTGCTTGGAGAGTTCTAGGAACTTCTTTGTTTTTTTGCGGTCAGGTATTGGTAAGTATACCTTGGTTTGGCCGCACGTTGTAAGTTTTTCCATCTGGATGTGTGTTTTTTAGCGGTGAACTTGCGCATGTGTCTGCTCAAGGACCGCGGGGATAGTCCTACTTTTGCATAGTTTGTTGCTGTTGTTGATGCCGCTTCACGCGCAAGTTCGTCCGAGTTGTTGTTCCCCTCATTATTGTTATGGCCTTTCATCCATGTTAATGTTATGCGGTTGAGTGTCGGTGCTATGTTCAGTGTCTCTACGTATTCATATATTAGTTCTGATGTTATTTTGAACTTATCTTATTTTTATTATTAATTTAAATTTTGAAAGCGAAAATAAAGACATCTAACATGTTTACGTCCTTCTAGCATTGTACGTTTCAAAGAGAAAAATTTGATTTATCAATAAAACCAAAAAATTGTTTAAAATTTGTATGAGAATAAAAGTTAACATGGTTTACATTTTTTACCATGTAAATCCCTATGGCCATACTTAAATAAAATGCAGTGTATATGCATTTACTAAGATAATTGTTACAAAAAGTGGTAAATAAAGTTATTATTATTGCATTATTCTTTTAATAACACATCAATTTATTCTATTTGATTACATGATATAAATACATACTTAATTGGAAAATGTTAATACTTAAATGCATTGATTTGTACTTACCATTTAATGTAAGCTCTGTCAAGCTCTTCAATAGGAATATGTTGTAATAAATGACTCGTATGTAAGCTATCAGATTTAATTACCATCATTCTGTACATGTAAGTCCTGGATTGAGCCAATCGACAGTGGAAATCGGGGGGCGTTAAAAACGTGCTCATAACTCTAATCGGCATTTTATGTTTTTCGAAATATTTATTGGCACAAAGAGTTATGCTGTTAGTGACGTACGGTTGGCCGCTGGTCCTTTCTAAATCTACATGTATTGTGTTGTGTAAAGCGTGAACACCAGCATCAGTTCTGGAAAGAAGCAATTACTCAGATTTTATTCAAGATGATTATAAATGAAATTATGGTTACATCTTGTGAAATTCAATTTACTGATTTTGTAAGATAAAATTTTACATATCCTGAATTACTAATAATATATAGCATATACATCGTGATATATATGCTTAAAAAAATCCCTGAATGTACTTAAAAATAATTACCGTTATAAAGAACATATTTTCGCAGAACTTTTATTTGTATGTTACACGAATGTTAAGCTACCACGTTAGTTGATTAGGAAGTGTACATTTGTTGGTATTACACTTTCTATTGATTACTAATGGTTTCAAATATAATAATCAATATAATACATTAAACTCATTGACATTTTTTTATTGTATTGAATATTATATGGTGTAAATAAAAACAATTAAACATTAAAAACCTTACTTTTGAATTACTTATATTAATTAATATATGGAGCATTAGATGGTGATAGCTATCGAAATCCATTAATAGTTTTCACATATTGGCTTGAAATAGTCAGAAATGTTCAGTATTCCTCAGCACTGGGTCGGGACCACACTGAAGAGGACCTTGAAGTCCGAAACGCGTCTGTGGGTATCTGGTGCCGGAATACTGAACACAAATTCAATTTTTTGTATTAATTTAAAGAACTAATTATAAATAAAAATAAAAATTGGGGTGAAAGTGTGGGGGACGGGAGGGTATGAGTGAATGGAGAGGGAGCAGTTGTGGTTCCTGAAGCGTATGTTGGGGGTGGAGACGAATAGAGAGAAACTAGAGTGTGAGGAAATGGTGAGAATGGCTAGGTATAAGATGACATTATGGGATCTGGAGGAAGAGAGATTGGTGAAGACGGTGTAGCTGACGTGCGTGAATGGGAGACATGGTAGATGGAGGAGCGAGAGAAGGAGAATGTATGAGAGGGTGGGTTTGTCGGTGACGAAGGTGATGGAATGGTTGGGGAATGGGGTGAAGGTGGATGCGTGGATGAAGGAGAAGGAGGTGCGAGCACAGGAAAGGCAGGGGTATATAGAGAGGAGTAAATACAACAATAGGTATGGGAGGTTGCAGGTGCATGGGAGAATGCCGAGGTATTTGGTGGAGTAGGGATGGAGTATGGAGGAAAGGGTGGTGCTGGCGAGGGCGAGGTGTGGGTCAGGGGAGAGAGGAAGGAAGGTGTGGATGGGGGAAGAGTATGGGAAGTGTGTAATGTGTGAGCGGGAGAGGGATACGTGGAGTTATATGGCGGAGGAGTGCGAGGGGGTGAAGGAGGAATGGGTGGCAGTAAGAGGGAATAAAAGAGTGACGGAATGGATGAGAGAGGATGGGGCCGGGGTAAGGATGCTGGAGAAGTTGGGGGAAGAGAGGGAAAGCAGGAGAGAGGGGGTAGCGATTAGTGTAGATGTAATGTATTATTATGCCAATAAAGGTTTTTTTTTTTTATAAATAAAATTAAATTGCATGAGTTAAAAACTGGTTTGTAAACCAAATTAAATTCAATTCAATTTAAAATGTTAATAAACAAAACAGTAAAATTACAGACTCACCGACTTGAAGTAAAAGTGACAACTTTGTTGATTGGACGTAATCTCCGGAGAGCCAATTCTAAGCATCCCTGAATTGTTGATTTGTCTTCTAATATTTCATTAGAATATGTTACTTGTCTTTGCATTCCTCTGAAGAAAAATGAAATACAGAAATATTTGTAAGACAATTGATTTTCTAGGATCTAACATATGATGAAGCGTCATACAAAAATTATTGATTCAGTTGGTAGTCTTGAAATTTGATTGCAAGTGGTACGAGCCCCGTCCCACGTCAGTTGGCACAGTCTTTAAAAATTCACTTACTAGTTTGAAATGCAAAAATTGTTGATACATTTGTAATATTTAGGTCTGCTATATACAAGGAGTTTTTCTTCTAAGAATACATGCGCTAATGTACTGTGTACGCTGTAAATTTTCTGATATTCGTCGTATTTGAAAAAAGTTCAAATTGAAGCTTTAAACGAGAGTTTTCCACTCCCAGATTAAGCATGAAGTAAAATTTCGAGTTTAGGAAAGCCTGAAAAATGGTATACTACGAAGAAAAACTCCCTGTATAATAACATCCTGAGTGTTATTTTCCAATTTCGTCTTCCAAGTAAATTTAATTGGTATTTGTTGTGTATACTTAGAAGAAAAAGTTAAAGAATAACATGTCCGTTAAGTTTAATATTTTACTTATAGAATGAAGGGCATTGAACATAAAAAGTTCAAGACCGATTTTTACTGATTTCGAGTCTTCGCAATAGAGTTTCTACGGCGAAAGACCTCTTAATTTCCCTCAGGACGGCGCATGGAGTTACTGTACCAGACCAGACAATTAGGAGTAGGTTGAGGGAATCAAATTTGAGAGCAAGACGACCCGTCCGAAAACCCTCTTTGACACGACGCCACAGAAAAGCAAGGATTAATTTTGCTCGTGAACATGTCGCATGGCAACTTCAACAATGGAAGTCTGTGCTTTTCACGGATGAATCAAGGTTCCGTATTACTCGTTGCGATGGCCGAGTACGTGTTTACGGACGCCCAGAAGAACGCTACGCAGCTGCTACTGTCCAGGAAGTCGAAAGATTTGGAGGTGGTTCAGTTATGGTTTGGGGTGGGATTAGTATCGACAGTAGAACCGACCTTGTTGTAATTCCAGGAAATCTTAACGCTAATCTTTATGTTGACATTGTGTTAGGAGAACATGTTGTCCCTGTGGCATATGGAATAGGTCCTAACTTTTTGTTAATGCAGGATAACGCAAGACCACATACTTCGCGAATCACTTTAGACTTCCTACAAGAACTGGAAATTCAAACAATGGTGTGGCCTGCGTTAAGTCCTGATTTAAATCCCATAGAGCATGTTTGGGATATGCTCGACGGACGTGTTCGTGGTCGCCGGCATCCTCCTCAGACCATCCAGCAGCTAACGGCGGCTCTTATTGAAGAATGGGACGCTATACCACAGGAAGACCTTCGAAGACTTTTGCGAAGCATGCCAAGACGGTGTAATGCCGTTATTCGTGCTATGGGAGCACATACTCGTTATTAAGTTACCACTTTATGTACAAAAGTTTACATTGACAATTAATTTAATTTCATTTTGCACTTTGGTTTTGGTAGTTGTTGTTAATTATTACAGTTACTTTAAAAGTACGTGATGCTGACACTTCCATATGTGCCAATTAAAACAATTAAATAGAGCGTCTTTCAGATATCCTTCATTTTATTTGTATGTAATTTCCCGTTTGAATTTTATGGAGGCACAAATTAGTGACCGGCTAATTGTTTTGAGCAGTGTAATTAAAATTTATTATAATGAATGTCAGACTGCAAATAATAAATATTATACATCAAGTGAATTAAACACGATTTTATTCACGAAAAGATTTTTGATTTCACAAGCGCGAGTGAAATCATTTCTTTGAGTGAATAAAGGTGTTTAATTCACGTGGCGTATATATGTTTTTATTCAATTTTGACGAAATTGTAAAGAAAATGTACTTTACATTTATTTTTAAATAAATTTTTTAACTCACTAGTGACCTAAAAAAATGTTAGTTCACTAGTGAATAAAACCTTGTTTATTACGGTTGTTATGGAGTTAATAATGTCGATTTAAATTAACAAAATTGAGTAAAGTATATTACATTAACCTTTAAATTATTGCAATATACAGATTCCCACATTCTTTATAAATAATTTTAACTTTATTCAAAGATACAATTTTAAATTTATTTTAAAACAAAAATCCATTGAATTTTCTTCAGTTCATTTTTACTTGAGTTCCTCTTTGAACTATAATTAAATAATATTTTCAATTGCTTTAATGATAACTAACAAATAAACAATTCATCGGTTTCATAATTTTTATTGACATCTAAAATCTATTTAATTATTAACATTAAATGGTTTTAAAACAAAATAACACTGTTATTAAAATTTTTGTGATTACCTGAAATATGTGCCTATGTAGGATATATTCAACAAATATCGGTTCATTGCTAAAATGAACAAATATCACAATTTTTCACACACGTTTAATAAGTGAGGTTATGCAACGATTATTTGTTTACATTTTTTAAGGTCGGTCAAAGCGAGTACTGTATTTATGCTACATGTTGCACATGTTGAATGTAGGTATGTGTTACTTACTCAAGCCAGTATTAAACTAGAAAATATTTATAATTAATTATAGGTCTGTTTATTACATGAACTAGCGTAGTACTTTTTACACTTTTTGCACTGAATCTGTTCGTTACATGACTACAGAGCTGGGACGAATTCTCGTAAAAAGGATTCGAATCACGAATCCGAATCACCTAATATGATTCGAGTCACGAATACTCGAATAAAGGATTCGTAAGAGATAAATATGATTCAAATCAAAGATTCGAATCCTGTTTTTTCGAATCACGAATACAAATCCTTTAAGAATAAATTTGATTTTATTATTTTTTTGCAACCATTAATATATAAATATCGTTACCAGTTGTTTTAACAAAAATATTCAAAACCTAATTATTTATTATTAACACTATACATCGTTGATAACAGACTAAATATCTGATTCCTCGTTACTCTGATTAAAGAAGTGTTTGTATGTTTCTGAACTTCACTTTAAATCAGTGTTTTGTACGCGTGGCGCATGAAGTAAAATTTCGAGTTTAGAAAAGCCCGAAAATTTGTCTCGTGTCGCTGCGCGACCCGAGACAAATTTTCACGGGGCTTTTCTAAACTCGAAATTTTACTTCATGCTTAGCCTGGGAGTGGAAACACTCGTTCAAAACTTCAAATTGAACTGTATTATAAAATCGACGAATGGCTGAAAATTACGTAAATTAAAAATTCACAGAATATCACTAAAACCGGGAAAGTCACAGATAAGTCATGGAATTATATTCAAATTGACCAAAACACTAACAAAAAAGCCATATGATATTATTAAATTTGTCAAAATCACAAATTACAAAACACGTAAAAATTTATAAAAGTAACTTAAATATTGACAAAAACAATGAAAAAAATTTAACAGAAGAAAGTAATATTTTGTTGTAATAATTAACCTATTTAAAGGCTTTATTGAACTTAGAATTGTACTACAGAATTGCGAATGTTGACAGAGTTATGTTGACAACTAAACTAACTAGATTTAACTATGTTCAAATAACCGATCTATAATATTCTTCCTCCCTATGAGCTAACGAAGTCTTGCAGATAAGTCGGAGGCCGACGATCACGAAAGCTACGTCGCGAAGGGGGATCTATAGCAGGATTCAGACTCAACCGCAAAGCAGCATCTGGTGTGGGACCCTGTGCAAGTGTAAGCTCGGGAAGTTTTTCCGTATTTTCGTTCAATTTCTTCCTGGATCATGTCTTGACCTTTTGGTGGGCCGCTCCTGTCCATTGATACATCCTGAACGTTCTCACCAGCAGGAGCTAAAAGCCTAGTGGAAACTGTAGTCTCTCTGCCATCTGGATATCTTACATGGGCATATTCGGAGTTACCTTCCAACAGAGTAACCTCGTCAACTATCGGGTCATACTTCGATTGACGAACAGTTCGTTTCAGTAAAGCAGGTCCACGCTCTAGTAACCATGTGGGTATAGACTGGCCGTAACTTGATCTTCTTGGGTGTGAAAACATTCGTTCATGAGGAGTAGTATTTGTCGAGGTACAAAGCAACGAACGGATAGAGTGAAGAGCCTCCTGTAGGACTGATTCCCACTGAGTGATGTTCATTCCTATGTTCTTCAGAGATAACTGAATGGTTTTCCACACAATTCCATTGTATCGCTCGACTTGCCCGTTTCCTTGAGGGTTATAAGGAGTAGTTTTACTAGTAGCAACGCCCAATGATGTTAAGAAAATATTCAACTCTTGTGACATGAATGAAGTGCCTCGGTCTGAGTGAATATAGGCAGGTGTTCCAAAAATGGCAAACAGTTGTTTCAGGTTCGATATGACGGTAGATGTTAACATGTCAGGGCATGCAAAAACAAAAGGGAATCGGGAGTACTCATCGACTATAGTTAATAAGTAGCGATTCTTCGATGTTGATGGAAGAGGCCCCTTAAAGTCAATGTTTAGGCGTTCAAACAGAGATGTTGCTTTAATTAGTTTTCCTTCTTGTTTGTGAAATCTTGGTTTTATTTCAGAGCAAACACGACATGCAGAAGTCATTTGTCTAATTTCTTCCAATGTATAAGGCATGTTTTACTTCGAACCCAATGATACATTCTTGTTTCCCCTGGATGGCAGAGTGATTCATGAAGACATTTCAGTCTCTCAGTTCTGTTGCCAGTAGCTGAGCATGTTCTGGAAAGTGTGTCAGCAGCTGCATTATCTTTTCCAGGGCGATATACAATATCGTATTTGTAACAAGATAGTTCGAGTCTCCGTCTCATAATTTTCTCATTTTTTATTTTTCCAGATAGCTTGGCATCGAACATAAAAGATACTGATGTCGACTCATTAAATAGTGTCTCCATTTCTTTACGGCTTCAACAATAGCTTGTGCCTCCTTTTCTATAGCCGGATGCTTTTGTTCAGTTGAAGAGAGAGTTCTTAAGAAAAATGCCACTGGTCGACCACACTGGGATAGGGTAGCAGCTAGAGCAGTGTCAGATGTTTCTGTTTCTACTGTGAATTTAGCTTCAGAGTCAATTGATGAGACAGCAGCATTTTCAATATCTTTCTTCAAGTTTTCGAAAGATGCAATAGCTTCCTCTGATAATGGGAACGAGCATTTAATGAGGGGCTGAATTTTATCGGAAAACCTGGGTATATATCTGGAGTAGTATGAAAACATACCAATGGTCCTTCGCAGAGAGGAAGTGTCTAAAGGCGGCGAGAGCCTTCTAGGAGATTTAAGACGGTCTGGATCAGGTTTTATCGTTTTATTGCTAATATTGTATCCTAGTAAACTAATTGATCGTAGGGAAAAAGAGCTCTTCTCCTGATTTATTGTGAGATTGTATTTATTTACTAAGATTTAGGTCATGATCTTCTTGATTTAAGCCACAAACAGTGACATCATCGAGGTAAACATACGTATCTTTCAGAGCTTCAACACGAATAACTTCATCAATGACTCGTTGAAAAGCAGCCACTCCATTTCTAACACCGAAAGGGATTCTCGTAAACTGGAAAAGTTGTCCGCATGCTTCAAAAGCTGTATAGGTTCTATCTGCTTTGATGATTGGCACCTGATGGTACGCACTTCGCAGATCAATGGTGCTGAATACTCCGTACTTAGCTACTTTGTTTACAATATATTCTATTTTAGGAAGAGGGTAAGCGTCTAGTTGGGTAAACCGATTTATGGTCCTTGAGTAATCTATTACCATTCGTCTTTTATGATTTTCGTTTGTAGTAATAAGCACTTGGGCTCTCCATGGGGAAAAACTTGGTTCTATTATACCTTCTTTCAGTAGACGTTGGACTTCAATTTCTATAAACTTAGCGTCGCTTTCAAATTGCTGACGGGATTTAATAGATACGGGCTTACATTCAGGAGACAGATCAAAGAATAGTGAAGCTGGTTTTACTTTGGCAACAGCAAGTCTACAGATTATTAGGCGATCTTTCTTTCCACTAAAAGACATCTCGATGCCAGAATGTGATTTCAGGATATCATGACCAAGGATAATGTCCGCGCAGAGGTCTGGAAGGACATTGAGCTGGATATTTGTATAGCGGCGACCAACAATTTCAAGATTTATATTACAGACCACGCTTACTTCAAATATTATTGGAATATTTGAAGTAAGCGTGGTCGAAGCCATAGACACCTTTCCTTGGGATGGGTTGATCTTTAACTTAAGTCTTTGGGCTGTTTCATAGTTTATAAAACTCAGAGTACATCCAGTGTCGACCAACGCAGATACTGTGATTCCGTTTAGAAGGGCAGATACAGTGGCTGAAGTTAAGCCAGGTGGTGCAGTGGCTGTACAATTTATAAGACCAGCTAGTAAGGAGGCTGTTTTATTGGAAGTCGAAACTTTATTTCTGTTACCGGAAAATCGGCAGACCTTAGCGTAGTGCCCCTTTTTTAAGCAACGCCTGCAAGCTTCATTTCTAGCAGGACATTGGTTTCTGGGATGCAAAGTAAATCCACAAAAATAGCACGGCGATGAGCTGCCCGCTAGAGTCGAATTAGAGGGGCCAATGTTTGCTAAATTATCGGCAGTAGTCCAAGGTTGATTATCGGCAACTGCATTTACTATAGGTGGTGTAACGTACGTCTGAGATTGTTGTTGGGCTAGCTCTAAGGAACGTGCTTGTGTATAGGCTTCAGCAAGTGTAAGTGAGGGATTCTCGAGTAGTCTCTGTCTGATGTGATTTGATTGTAGGCCGCCAATGAATGAGTCCCTGATGCAGTCATCTCTGTTTATCTCGGCCGTAACAGCTTTAAAATTACAATTTTTGGCAAGAAGCCTCAGCGCCTCGAGATACTGATCTATGGTTTCGCCAGAGTTTTGGTGACGATAAGCAATTTATGAGGAGCGAACACCTCATTGACAGGTTTTACATAAATACTTCTAAGTAAGCTAATCGCTCCATCGAAGGAACTAACATCACTCACCCGTTCATATACTTGCGGCGAAATAAAGTTAATCAATATCTGTAACTTATCTTCATCACTGGGGTTTACCGACTTAATGAAATTCATAAAGGTTTTATACCAATGATGCCATTGTAGAGCAGCTGAGCTTGAGTCTGGATCTAAATCGAGTTTATCGGGTTTTAACAAACGGTCCATACTTAAGAGTGTCTAAGTTCAATAAATTGTTGTAATAATTAACCTATTTAAAGGCTTTATTGAATTATTTATACTTAGAATTGTAGTACAGAATTGCGAATGTTGACAGAGTTATGTTGACAACTAAACTAACTAGATTTAACTATCAAAATTGAATTTGTGTTCAGTATTCCGGCACCAGATACCCACAGACGCGTTTCGGACTTCAAGGTCCTCTTCAGTGTGGTCCCGATCCAGTTAGATGGCGTTAGCTATCGATATCCATTAATAGTTTTCACATATTGGCTTGAAATAGTCAGAAATGTTCAGTATTCCTCAGCACTGGGTCGGGACCACACTGAAGAGGACTCGAAACGCGTCTGTGGGTATCTGGTGCCGGAATACTGAACACAAATTCAATTTTGATATTTGTTTTCTGGTTTCACAAACAGAATTCTGCTCGTTCGTGTACGAAACAGTGACCTGTATATGCACTTTGTGCATTCGTGTCACTGACGATGCCACTATGATGCATTAGATGGCGTTAGCTATCGATATCTATTAATAGATTTAACTATGTTCAAATAACCGATCTATAACATATTTAAAGGCCATGGAAAAAACTCTTGAATCAGGAAATGTCGGAAAAAATTAACATTTTAGATTGTGGCTACCATGTCAGCTTTACTTTAAATAATATTAAACAAAATTTTGAAAACTAGATTATTATCTTAAAAACATTTTCAGTCATTTAATGTTCTTATCAAAGCATTTAGTTTGATGTTTCGAACGAACGTTTCCACTCCCAGACTAAGCATGAAGTAAAATTTCGAGTTTAGAAAAGCCCCGTGAAAATTTGCCGAAGGTCGCGCAGCGACCCGAGACAAATTTTCTGGGCTTTTCTAAACTCGAAATTTTACTTCATGCGCCACGCGTATAAAGCAGTGATTTAACGAAAAATTTAAAAACACACTAGAGACATTTTTCAAGTTAATCCTCACAATTAATTAGAATTATTTTTGACGATTCAAAACCTTTTGTAAGTATTCGAATCCTTATATAAATATTCGAATCCTTTTATAAATATTCGAATCCTTTTATAAGGATTCGAATCACCCACATTTGGATTCGAATACGAATCCTCTTAAAAAAATGTACCGAATCCGGATCACGAATCCAGTTAAACTAAAGTATTCGAATGCCTCTTTTGAATCTTCTAAAAGGATTCGAATCCAGGATTCGAATCCTGAATGATTCGAATCCTGCCATACTCTGCATGACTAGACGCCTGCAATTGTAAATGTTAAGTTACACTAACTTGAACTGTGACGTCCCAAACTTGAACTCAGTTCAACTTAGTGCAGTACAAACAAACAAACCTTGTATACGGGGTCCTGCATTTCACCTCTGAACGCTTGAATTTGGATTTGCACTTTTCTCTAAACCCGAAATTTTACTTCATGCTTAATCTGGGAGTAAAATCATTCGTTCGGAGTAAATTACAATGAAATAATTCAGCGAAAGAAACACATTGGCCAATAAAGAAAAAACAATCATACGGCCCGCCCGTATGCATTCCTTTCGTTAAATATTAGACAGTCGTTAAGGGTTTAACGATAGTCGTTAAGAAATCCTATAATTTCTTATTCATTAGGGCCTTAGACAATGTCGTTAGCGAATTTATTTAAATATTTTTTTAAAGAACGAGGATCGTTTTTTTAACCCATTCGTTTACTTGACATTTGTCAAAAATTGTCGAGTTTTACAATAATTTGGAAAAAAAATAATATAAAAGATCGATAGTTCGCCTAAAAATGTTCCAATTTGATTCAGAAAAATCACAAAGTCGAATTGGTACATATGTCATAAATTTAATAAAGAATAGAAACTCACGAGCACATAGAACTCCCCAATTGTAATTACTAAAATCTGTTACAATTTATTACAAACAAATAACATATAATGAAATATAAACTTAATATTGTGTTATATTAGTAGTTCTTTATATTTTTCTCGTAAAATTTCTGATTCTATTGTATACAGGGTGTATTTGAAATAACGAGCAGGCATTTAAGGGCACATACACAAAATATGTGTGAACCCATCTCCACCAATTTTTTTTTGAATTTTCAACATTTTTCGAGTTTTTTTTTTCTATACATTTTGAGAACCAATGCTTTTCTCGTTTAATTCGGTCTGCGTGGAATGCGTGTTTGTTTACTTTAAACGCGAGAGTCTTTGCCTTCGAAATTTGAAGTGTAATCACGTTTTTTGTAAAAGATAAACATTCCTCAAGTTCAATCACATTCATTAAGAAAATTGCACTTGACTTGAGCTAGTAAATTGATATCTTCTACACATGTTATTTTCATGTATAAATAGCAGTAAAATAGCAGTTTTACTACGATAACACTTACCACACACTCGTGCATGCAATTTGTTAAAAGTAGGTCACGTATAAATCAATTAAAAGTCGGTCACAATTGTTTTATAAAAAGTCACATGAAACTAAATTAAATGTTCAAATTGACGCCCTTCGCACTCAATACACAATTGGGCTCTCCTTAGCCAGTTTTCACGAACCGAAGTGAACATTTGCCGCGGTTTTTCTTTTATTGCGTTAGCTGCGTCGTGAACTCGGTGTCTGCGACTGTAATGATGCTTAAAATGTTCAAATATCACTCTTAAGTTTGTCAACAGTGACAATAAAACATGTTCAAAGCTGCAGTTCAAACAATGTTTAATGTTTCAAAATAAAATTAGGCATTTGTATAATTGAGTGTATCAGCATCGTCAATTTCCTCGACATACACTTCACTTTTAAAATACCCCCAAAGAAAAAAGTCTAATGGGTTTAAATCCGGACTTCTAGGAGGCCATGGAACAGCACCTCCACGTCCAACCCATCGTTCTGGAAACTCATTGTTTAAATAATTTCTAACACGCCGATCGTAGTGCGGAGGTGCACCATCGTGCAGAAACCATAACTGTCTCAGCACAGCTAGAGGCACATCTTCTAAAAGATCTTGAAGTTCATTTTCTAGAAAATCTAAATAACGGCCGCCATTTAAATTAAATGGAAAAATGAAAGGTCCAATTAATTGGTCATTTACAATGCCTGCCAAACATTAAGGGAGAAACGATGCTGAAAATGCGAACGGCGCGTAGAATGGGGATTATTCTCTGCCCAAACATGCATGTTATGAAAATTAAAACAGCCATTTCGCGTAAAGCACGATTCATCCGTCACTAAAATGTTATTAGTGAAGTTTGGATTTCGGGCACTTTGTTCTAAAAGCCATTTACAAAACGCAACTCTCTGTTGAAAATCACCTGGCTGAAGATGTTGAACCCGTTGATAATGATAGGGGTGAAAATTATTTTCGCGGATGATTTTATGCACAAAGCTATGAGAAACACCCAACTGCACTGAAATTACGTCATTTTGATAAGAATTTATCAAACCGTAATAATAATAATAATATGTCTTTATTTTCAAAGTGTCAAAAATTGTACAAAGTGAAAATTGCGTCAGGTTAACTAAATATAATAACAGAGCAGAACAAAATAAGTAAAGTATACATTCACACCGTGTGAAGTGAAATTACGTCACTTTAGTGTAACAACTTTTAACTGATGACAAATTGCACGGGTGCTGTGAATAGCCCCCCTGATTCTCAAAAGTAAGCGAGTTGTGGGGAACTTTAGATTTTTGTACTTTCGCACCTCGCATGGCTATCTTTGATAATGGTAGCAGCCCCACTGGGCAAAAAACAAACAAATAACGTTTTATCAACATTGTAACTACATTAAACGTTGTTTTAATGTTTATAAAACGTTATTTAAATGTATTTGCTCAGTGGGGCGTTTAATCAAGGTGGCGCCTGTCATTACATCACTTTTGACGTATCGACTGCTTAAGTCGGTTGGTGTTAGCGGCGGCTCGCAGAATAACTTCAGGGTAGGCCCAAAGTAATATGTAAGGTACGTCGATGGGTGTAACACATATGAACACATATGTGTTACAAGGTATGACAGAATTGTATCTATCCATGTTTTCCCCTACCCGTTTCCCCGCAGGCCCTAGTTCGTGCGAGAGAGAACAATGACGTTGATTTGGCTACGTTTTTGAGTTTATCATAACCTCTCTTTCCGGTTTCGCTGTACTTTCATAGATAGATTTTTAATATGTTGTGTTAAAAATAAGTTATTAAAATAAGACTTTGTGTTAGTGTTAAGTGTCAAGAAACCGGTTTCAGTGAAAACCAACCGGTTTCAGTGAAATATATCGTGATGTACAAATTAAAATGTAAAATTCAGTCGAAATAATGCACAAAAATATCCGCCAGGGAGAGCTGACTCATTTTTGTCAAGGTCAAAAAGTGGAAAAGACCCTTAAATATGTATTTACATTATACAGAGAGTTTTTCTTTAAATTATACGTATTCCAAATTCAGCCTATTTTCTGTAAATCTTAAAATATTCCCTGTTTTTTTTTAAGTTCATTTTAAAGCTTTAAACAAGTGATTTCCACTCCTAGACTAAGCATGAAGGAAAATTTCGAGTTTAGAAAAGCCCCGTGAAAATTTGTCGAGGGTCGCGCAGCGACCCGAGACAAATTTTCTGGGCTTTTCTAAACTCGAAATTTTACTTCATGCGCCACGCGTATAAATCACTAAATTATTGTGAAATTTATGTATTTTCGACATGGCTTAAAATCTGTGTTTTATAAGCGTGGCGCATGAAGTAAAATTTCGAGTTTAGAAAAGCCCAGAAAATTTGTCTCGGGTCGCTGCGCGACCCTCGAGAAATTTTCACAGGGCTTTTCTAAACTCGAAATTTTACTTCATGCTTAGTCTGGGAGTGGACAACACTCGTTTAAAGCTTCAAATTGAGTTATTTTAATAATCAACGAATGTCAGAAAATTTACAGCTTATGGTTGTTTACCTAAAGTTTACCATCAAGTAACCACATTTAAATTTAGCGCGCATTTGTGACGTAAGCGATCTCAACCCCCACTCTAAAATCTTCGATTCTGTCGATCCTTCTTACTGTATACTCAACCGTTCTTGGGTAATACGTATCCGTTATTGAAAGGTGACTTTGTTGTGCGATTCCTTGTATTTATAAAGCGCGATCCCAAACTCAAATTTTGTGTACCTTGGCGCTGTGGCCTACCCTGAAGTTAGGCTGCGAGCCGTCGCTGGTTAGTGTGTAGGATAAAGTGCCTTGATTAATTTTTCTTTAATGCCTTTTATATTTACTACGCAAGAGTACGCCGATATGGTGTTGATTTTCGGTTTTGCAAATGGAAAATTGAAAAAAAGTTAAATCTAAAGTTTCCCCTAACTCTCTTATTTTTGAGAATCGGACCCGTATTAATGTGAACTTTTTTGCTTAAAATAACCTATAGAATACATCCCTTAAGTGACGGGAAAACGTCGTGAATCACCCTGTATATTGATTATGAATTTTAACTATTGTTCTAATATTACTGTTCTATGTTCTTACATACGTTTTCCTTTTTATAGGATATTCAGTATCTATTGGGAAATAAATACTATTATTAATTATTAAGCTTTTTATTATTATTATTACATATTCAATTTGTGATTTTGATTGGATCCCCGACCAAAACAAAATCCCTGCTGCGCCACTGCTTGATTGAATCAACCTAATTTATGAATGTCTATAAATATTCAGGGTTGTTAAATTAATGGAAAAAACACATTTTGTTAAAGAAAAACTGTTTGTTTTAATTAAAATGAAAATAAAACGTTGTTTTTTCATTTTAATTAAAACAAACAGTTTTTTTTCATTGAAACAGCGTTTAAAACATTTACAATTAAAAACATGTTTAAAACGTGTTTTAAACATGATTAAAACGTGTTTAACACAAAACATACAGGGCATTTTTCTTTTGTATTTGTATTGACGTTTGTAAACCTTTGGTGACAGCAAGAATAAATTTACTAACTTACTTACTTACTTACTTTGAATATGTGTATTCCGATAATTACAGCGTTTTTTTTTATGTTTCCGGAATGCGTTATTTTAAAGCGTTTAATTTGAGGCTTTTAACGAGTGTTTTCCACTCCCAGACTAAGCATGAAGTAAAATTTCGAGTTTAGAAAAGCCTAAGAATTTGGATTGGCCGCGTAGCGAAGCGGAGCGGCCAATCCAAATTAGGCTTTTCTAAACTCGAAATTTTACTTCATGCGCCACGCTTAAAAACACTGATTCACAGTGAAGTTAAAAAAACACACACATCCAACAACGATTATAGGCAACCAAATATACGTTAGAGTTATTGGGTTGCCTATAATTACTGTTTTAAACAATTTGTAACCCGACACCATATGGTAAAAGGGAATACTGATTATATATATATATACAATTTGTTCAGCTCAGAATTTGATTCACGTTTTATTCACATCTACATATTAGATTGCTAAAGTCGTGTATTTTGAACTTTGCGATATTTCAGTGTTTTATGCGTGTGGCGCATGAAGTAAAATTTCGAGTTTAGAAAAGCCTAATTTGGATTGGCCGCTCCGCTTCGCTACGCGGCCAATCCAAATTATCAGGCTTTTCTAAACTCGAAATTTTACTTCATGCTTAGTCTGGGAGTGGAAAACCCTCGATTAAAGGTTAAAATTGAAATCTTTTAAAAAAACAACGAATGTCGTAAAATTTACAGTGTATGCATATGTATACCTGAAAGAAAAATTCACTGTATTTAAAAATCACATTTATGCACACACAGTTGGGATATTTTATTGTAATTTGAAATATCTTCAATTTAAATTTAGCTAAAATTTAAAAATGTAAACAAACAATTTAAATGAAGTAGTATAAAATATAATTTAGTAAATTTAAGATTAAAAAAAACGTTTTAAATAAATTTAACGTTTAAAACATGTTTTAAACAAATCTAAGATTTAAAACCTGTTTAAAACAAAACCGTTTAAGACACTACGGCTGTTTTTAAACATAAATAAAACACTGTTTATCACTTTGTTTGTATAACAATTGTTATACAAACAAAGTGATAAACAGTGTTTTATTTATGTTCAACAATGTATAACGAAGTAGAAGCCTCTATAGTCAGTGAATGTTTTTAAACATGTTTAAAACACTGTTTTAAAACAAAGTGTTTTAAACAACCCTGTAAATATTTGAAACAAATGAACTTCGATTAAATTTCCCCTGCGTGCGGCGGTCTTTTGTCATCCCCCCACTCCTCACCAACTGCAGCGCCAACTTCACTCGACTCGGAGACCTCTTGTTTATTTTCGTCCCGAGCTTTGGCCAGGTACTCCGCGGACGCGTCTTCGCGTGTTTCACACTCCGACACTGCACTCTCTCGGTGGTGCCAACGACTTTTCCCGTACAGAACGAAACGAACCCGTCAAAACAGAAACGAATCGACAGCAGGCAAGAACCAGAAAAACAAAACAATCGACGAAGGGCGGCGATGTCGCCGTTCCCGGAACCCCGCGACACTCAAAATAAATAAACAATGATTTTCCATTTCCCGTGAAACCAGTGAAGTGTGTTTGTTTTGTAGTATACGTAAATAATTTTTTGGTGTGGATATTTTATTCGATCCGGATGCGGAGGATCGGGGTTTCAGTGTAAAAGAAGCAGTGAGAGATATAGTTTTTCCACATGTTGGGCGTACTGAAACGTCGCTGGAAGCCGAAACGGTGAGTTTGTGATATTTTTTGGAAGTTTGTGTGTTGAGGATGCGGTAATAATTGGGAGGAAGGAGGTGGAGTGCGGCAGCATCCCCGCACAGCTGTTCAGGGGGTGTATTGATCGAACCGCCCTCGGTCAAGAAGCGGCTTTAGAGCAAGGACTCCCCCTCAGCTGTTTCACTTATTTCACAGTTGGTTTTGATTTTAATAACAAAAGATTGACAATTTGTAACAGATGAATAAACAAAATAACAAATTAATACACCAACATATAAGGTTTACTTCTTTCAGAGTTGGCTTTGATTTTATAACAAAAGATTGACAATTCGTAACAGATGAATAAACAAAATAACAAATGAATGCACCAACATATAAACACACAGGTTCACTTGTTTGAGAGTTGGCTTTGATTTTAATAACAAAAGATTGACAATTCGAAACAGATAAATAAACAAAATAACAAATGAATACACCAACATATATGGTTTACTTGTTTCAGAGTTGGCTTTGATTTTAATAACACAAGATTGACAATTCGTAACAGATGAATAAACAAAATAACAAATGAATGCACCAACATATAAACAAACAGGTTCACTTGTTTCAGAGTTCGCTTTGATTTTAATAACAGAAGATTAACAATAATATTGAAGGATAAATTAAAAACACTTGGTTTGTTTCACTATTTGTGAAATAGTCAAACAAAACAAGTGTTTTTAATTTATCCTTCAATATTATTTCAAAATGTTTCACCAAGTGATAAATGAGAAAGTTATTCAAGAAAAGAAGATTAACAATTTGAAACAAATAAGATCAAAAGTGATAACAATTGAATATTCAGGTAATTTTTCTTTTGAGTATGCATATCCTAATGTATAAGATAAAATGTTTCAGGCATTCGTTGGTTTTTATAAATGTGTTTAATTTGAAGCATCTAACAAGTGTTTCCAATCCCATATTAAGCATAAAGTAAAATTTCGAGTTTAGAAAAGCTTAAAAATTTGGTTTGGTCGCTTCGAGTTTAGAAAAGCTTAAAAATTTGGTTTGGTCGCTCCGCGAAGCGGAGCGGCCAAACGAAATTTTCAAGCTTTTCTAAACTCGAAATTTTACTTCATGCGCCACGCGTATAAAACACTGAAATATTGTGAAGTTAGAAATACACTTAAAAATCCTTTTTTTAATGAGTAATAATTTAAATATTTTATTAACAAAATATTTACATTTTTCTTCACACATTCTCAAGTCAGGTTAAATAATATCGTATGTTCAATAAAATAAAACCTCTCGAGTGCCATCGCATGTAGGTTGGCAACTCTGAAATTATACATTATCAAAATAACAAATGAATGCATCAACATATAAACAAACAGGTTCACTTGTTTCAGAGTTGGCTTTGATTTAATAACAGAAGATTAATAATTTAAAACACACGAATTCAAAAGTGATAACAATTGAATATTCAGGTAGTTTTTCTTTTGAGTATGCATATCCTAATGTATACGATAAAATGTGTCAGGCATTCGTTGGTTTTTCTAAATGTGTTTAATTTGAAGCATCTAACAAGTGTTTAGACTCCCAGATTAAGCATGAAGTAAATTTTCAAGCTTTTCTAAACTTGAAATTTTACTTCATGCGCTACGCGTGTAAAACACTGAAATATTGTGAAGTTAGAAATTCTTTTTTTAATGAGTAATAATTAAAATATTTTACTAACAAAATATTTACATTATTCTTCACACATTCTCAAGTCAAGTTAAATAATACAATGTAGGTACAATTCTTTATTTATTTATTTATTTACGGAAACTCCAATTAAAATTTATATAAGAATAAATAAATTCTGTGCAATAAAATTAAGCACACAAAATATGTTATAGTTTAAAACGGACGTGATGATTTTCTTATTACGAAAATTTGTAAATACATATGTCAATTTCCTTAATGTCAAAATGCTGCGTTATTTAGACAACAATTCAAAAATTCTAACTCTAACTAAAATAGAAGATGGTTTTTCTATTTCGGCTTTGTTGTATTTATTACACGCGTTTTTTTTAAAGGTCTTAGTTTTGGTTTTGTAATAAAGGTGTTATTTACCTCCATAAAGTTGGCACCCCCACTTCGCCAAAATCAAATTAAAATATGCCTATAATTTAGGACTAATTAAAGACTAATTTGTACCCACAAAATTAGAATTTGTACCAACTTAGTTTCGCCAGAAAACCGATTATTATTATGGGGGTGCTAGCTTGACTAAAGTTAGCACCCCCACCATTCTCAATTGAAATTAAACCAGGTGCATCCAAAACTTTGAATTAAAGACTAATTTGTACCCATATTTGTTTCTCATTGTTTAAACAATTATAAATTATTTAAACAATTTATACATTATTTAGCCAATTTATAACAAAAAAAGTACTTTTCATAATTAATATACAGAAATGTAGAGTATAAAATTAGGACTAATTAGTACCCACAAGTATTTTGTTTTAAAGAATTTTTTTGTTGATAAAATAATTTTCGGATTAATTCATTTAAAATCTCGATTTTCGGTATAAAACCGTAATAAAAAATTGGAACCACAATAAAACTAGATAAACTTGTGTTTCTAATTTAGGACTAATTTGTACCCACAAGCATTTTGTTCTAAACAATATTTTTGTTGATAAAATAATTTTCGGTTAAATCTCAAATTTCGATTTTCGGTATAAAACCGTCAAAAAAATTGGGATCACAATAAAACTCGACAAACTAGTGTTTCTAATTTAGGACTAGTTTGTACCCATAAGCATTTTGTTATAAACAATTTTTTGTTAATAAAATAATTTTCGGTTAAATCTCATATTTCGATTTTCGGTATAAAACCGTAAAAAAATTTGGAACCACAATAAAACTCGACAAACTAGTGTTTCTAATTTAGGACTTATTTGTACCCATAAGCATTTTGTTATAAACAATATTTTTGTTGATAAAATAATTTTCGGTTAAATCTCATATTCCGATTTTCGGTATAAAACCGTAAACAAATTTAGAAATTTTGTGGGTACAAATTAGTCCTAGATTAGAAACACAAGTTTATCTAGTTTTATTGTGGTTCCAATTTTTTATTACGGTTTTATACCGAAAATCGAGATTTAAAATTAATTAATCCGAAAATTATTTTATCAACAAAAAATTTGTTTAAAACAAAATACTTGTGGGTACTAATTAGTCCTAATTTTATACTCTACATTTCTGTTTATTAATTATGAAAAGTACTTTTTTTGTTATAAATTGGCTAAATAATGCATAAATTGTTTAAATAATTTATAATTGTTTAAACAATGAGAAACAAACATGGGTACAAATTAGTTTTTAATTCAAAGTTTTGGATGCACCTGGTTAAATTTCAATTGAGAATGGTGGGGGTGCTAACTTTAGTCAAGCTAGCACCCCAATAATAATAATCGGTTTTCCGGCGAAACTAAGTTGGCACAAATTCTAATTTTGTGGGTACAAATTAGTCTTTAATTAGTCCTAAATTATAGGCATATTTTAATTTGATTTTGGCGAAGTGGGGGTGCCAACTTTATGGAGGTGTGTTATTTTCAAGTTATGGTGTTTTATCATTTATTAAAACTGTTGCTAGGCAGTTAGCACAGACCCGAATTATACAACTAGAATATTGTGAAAAATAATTATGAGACTTGTGATTAATTTTATTGCACAGAATTGTACATCAATAACTTAGTCAACTTCTATGATTTGTTTCGCAAAAATTTTAAGTAAACCAAATCATTAAATATTTTGCAACTATACTTAGGTTTTTTAGTTTATATGCAATGCAATTTTATTGATAATTGATGATTTATGTTCAGGATTTTTTTTTTACATGTAATGCAATTTTACTCATAATTGATGATTAATTGATTTATCTAGAGTTTCAACATATAAATTATTATTCACAGGGATATGTAAATATGTGTCACACTTTAATCCCTGATGGGCGATTTAATTAACTAATTACGTTATAATTTATTAACTGGGTCACTTTTATGATTACCGTATGATTGAACACACAATCGACAATGAAATCATCCTTTAATTAAATTATACATAAATACAATAATCATACCTGTATGTATACAAAATATCAATTATTAATGATATACCAATTATTTCAAATTAGATTCATTTAGTTTAATTATTTTTGTTATATCATATGTTCAATAAAAAAAACCTCTAGAGTGCCATGATTTAATCTTTTTTCAAATTTAAGTGGGCTACACACTTCAGGAAATGACATATAAAATGTCAGACATAATATTTATAATCTATATTTTCAGAATTACCAACCTAGAATATTTTCCATGGCACTCTTGAGATTTTTTTCAATTGAACATACGATAGTTTTATGTTCAAATTGCGTGTTCTTGTTCTTTTAAAAAATGTTCTATGATAATGATTTTTAATACTATTCATTGATTAACTAATAAACAGTAGAAATCAGGAAAGATGTCCTATGACTTATTGCTGTGGAATGTGGTTCAAATTTGTTAGAGAGTATGTCGACAGTTGTTTCTGCAACGATGACAATGTCATACTGTGTAGGTCGCGAGTATATTAGTGTTCTTTCTTGTAGAAAAGCTTCAAATCATAATTTCTTGTGATTTTTTTTTTTTAGTAAACATTCCAATTACGTGTTGTACATTTTAAATTTATTCGTTGTTTTCTTTAAAGAAGTCAATTTGAAGTGTTTTCCACTCCCAGGGTAAGCATAAAGTAAAATTTCGAGTTTACACGGTTATAGATCAATTTTATTTTCGCCGTTGATTGAAACACGAAAAAGTGACTCTGGCTCGCGAAAACTGTATTTCAATATCTATTCAAATAAATAGAAAAATCCATATGTGGCACCTCCAAAATGCACCACCCTTTTTTAAATATAAAATATAAACAATAGCAAAATTAATCACTAACAAAAATAGAGCTCCATCAAGCTGGAACAACCAAATGAAAACATTATGGATATTTTAAACTATTTTTTAACTATTTAATTACCACAATTTTAAATTTTTAACCTAATTTTAAAAAAAAAATACAGTGGTCGGGCCAGCTTGATATCAAGCCAGCCCGACCATAGTACTAAACCATGAAAAACTGAACTCAATTGGATCTACAAATTATTAACTAATTATTAGCCAATCAATTATGCAATTATAATTAATTTTTTTTCTTATTTATAAAAAAAGACAGTGGTCGGGCCAGCTTGATATCAAGCCAGCTCGACCATAGTACTAAACTATCAAAAACTGAACTCAATTGGATCTAAGAATTATTAACTAATTATTAACCAACCAGTTATACCTCTATAATTATTTTTAACCTTATTTAAAAAATAAAATATGATATTTCACCCCTTCCTTACATAAATCGAATGGTCGAATTTAACTACCCCAGCACAACCAAGTAAAACCTGGTTTGAAGTGTACTTTCTGTAATATTATAGTATAAATTACATCATATGCTTTAATTACCTCAACACAACCAACTTAAACATGGTTTTAAATGTATTTCTTATCGCTTCCTTTCATAAATCGAATTATGGAATTTAATTACCCCAGCACAACCAAGAAAAACCTAATTAGAGGTATACTTTTAGAAGTATTATAATATAAATTACATCATATGATTTAATTACCTCAGCACAACCAACTTAAATATGGTTTTAAATGTATTTCCTATCGCTTCCTCACATAAATCGGATGATAGAATTTAATTACCCCAGCACAACCAAGAAAAACCTAATTAGAGGTATACTTTTAGAAGTATTATAATATAAATTACATCATATGATTTAATTACCTCAGCACAACCAATTTAAATATGCTTTTAAATGTATTTCTTATCGCTTCCTTACATAAATCGGATGATGGAATTTAATTACCATAGCACAACCAAGTGTAACCTGCTTTCAGTAGTATTATAATATAAATAACATTATAATATTTAATTACCTAAGCACCCCTAACTTAATTATGGTATTAAGTGTATTTCTTATCGCTTCCTCCAGGTGATAGAATTTAATTACCCCAGCACAACTAAGAAAAACCTACTTTTAGAAGTATTATAATATAAATCATATCATATGATTTAATGACTTAAGCACAACTAAAGTAAATATGGTTTTAAGCAGGGGTGGGCTGGAGCCGGCTCGGTCCGGCTCGCGCGAGCCGGTTGTTAAAATTTTTGAAACTCGGCGAGCCGCTTGTTAAATTACCCCTAAGACCAAAAATAAGCCATTTTAGTAGTATTTTCATCATGAAAATATTTGCATATTTTGAATAAACAGTTTATGCAAAATATGCATTCGCAAACATATCATGTGCAACAAATTTCATACCTTGACACCAAAAATTTCATAACTTGACACCAAATCATCGTAGGGAATCCTTTTTTTTTTAAATTAGAGGAAAATAAATAAACTGAATAGCCTTTATAGTGTGCCATGTCCACGATTTTTTTGAAAACGGTGCAAGTTGCCAAAGTTTAACTTTTTTTGAGATCTTGAATAACTTTTTTTCATAGGGGTGTTGTAGGAGCGTTTTAAATAAGGTTAAAAATAATTACAGAGGTATAACTGGTTGGTTAATAATTAGTTAATAATTCTTAGATCCAATTGAGTTCAGTTTTTGATAGTTTAGTACTATGGTCGGGCTGGCTTGATATCAAGCTGGCCCGACCACTGTCTTTTTTTTTAAAATAAGAAAAAAAAATTAATTATAATTGCATAATTGATTGGTTAATAATTAGTTAATAATTTTTAGATCCAATTGAGTTCAGTTTTTCATGCTTTAGTACTATGGTCGGGCTGGCTTGATATCAAGCTGGTCCGACCACTGTATTTTTTTTTTTAAATTAGGTTAAAAAATTAAAATTGTGGTAATTAAATAGTTAAAAAATAGTTAAAAATGTCCATAATGTTTTCATTTGGTTGCGCTAATATGGTTCTTCCACCTTGATGGAGCTCAAAAATAGAGCCTTTTATTTAATCCTCCTATTTTTTAAGACTGTTGGGGGGGGGGGGGGGGGGTTGATCCCTTAAATCGCCCCGCATCTACGCTAATGCTTCAATACGTTATTAATTTATGCATTTAATTTGTTACGTATGCAATAGTCGTTAAAACATTAATGTATATCATTCTAGAATCTCCAATAGTGTATTTATTAATTTATTACATTAATGGTGACATTAAAGCACGCCGTTAATATTTATGAGGATCGCTTTGATCAATAACAATTAAGTAGATAGTTTTAACGACCAATTGGTACTTTGTAATACATTTCAACAAACTGGAATTTTTATTTGAAATCGAAATGTAAACAAAGAAAAACGCTGGTTAATATCTAAAAAAAAAGAATTGAGTATTTCTTTTACAATACTTAAAGTCTATTAATTTTTGTTAAGTTAAATATCCCGGTTAGGATGTTTCAATAAACCACAATTTTCGAAAAGAGTTTAAGTGAAATGGTCGATATTTGCCGAAGTTACAAAACGTATTCGTATACAATATTTTCGTATTCGTATTCTTTATACAATATTTTCGTATTCGTATTCTTTATACAATATTTTCTTGAATGGTAAAATTTTTTTTTTCTCAAATATCGATGCATTTCGTGCACCATCCTTTCTTCACGCATCCCCTGTGATAAAATAACAATAAAAAAAACGCAAAAGGGTTTTGTTTACCAGAAACTGTAATAGATGCAAATTTAGATTTAGCAAATTTATTTATTTAAGGATCGCAAAACGGTCGATTTTTTTTAACCAATTTTAGAGATTTCTTTGTTGATAGCAGCCAAAGTTTGCACCGGGCCCCGCTTTTGTTTGGGCTGGCTGTGTTTGTAAGTTCTTAAGGAATAAAACGTAATCACAGGGGGTGCGCGAGTGAAGGTTTTACTAGAAAATGGGTCAATATTTGAGAAAAACCAAATTTTACCATTGGGAAAAATATTACAAAAACAATAAGTTCGCGCTGTACTTTTGGTAAATGTAGACCATTTTCATTTGCCGGAATACTGAACACAAATTCAATTTTGATATTTGTTTTCTGGTTTCACAGAGTTCTGCTCGCTCGTGGACGAAACGGTGACCTGTATATAGACCATTTTGCTTAACATTTTTGAGAAAACTCTCCATTAGTAACTCTATAGAAATTCGTATCAAACTAAAACCTGTAGTCAGCAAGAAAAAATGGATTTTTTTTGTGGTATTTCACTATTTTTGTATTTACTTAATTGTTAGTAGCGACCCCTAAAAATTAACGAAAAAACTTTCTTTTTCTGATAAAAATAATGTTTTTTTTCGCTCTACAAATTGAAAAAAACATTCGAAAATGATGGTTTTTTGAAACACAATAATCTCGGTGTAGAAAAATAAATTGAATTTGGAGGTTCAATCAGAGGTTTAATCAATAATAAGTGGTTCATTAAAGTTAATCTTTCGTGGTGCAAGTTGGTCCACCACTGATTAACTTTAATCATCCACTAATCATTGATTAAACCTCTAATTAAGTAAAAATCGGGAATATCGAATGATAAAAAATTGTAAGATATCTTAAGGGGGAGTATTTTTATAATTGTGCCAAAACTACCTGATGTTTGGCATTTTTTTTGGGGAAACTGAAAAGACTTAGACACTTGCGGTTTTTGGCACAATGTTTATTCATCTCTTGTCTTCTTTTCGAAGTATAATAATTTAAAATGGCGTCCATAATGGCGACTCCGAGAAGTCATGTTTTGAAAATATTTGTTATCTGCGGGATGGATAGAAGCCGCAATACGTCACCTAGAAGCATGAAACCAAATAATAAGTAAAGTTAAAACTCCAAGGAGGCATCTGAACCTAAGAAACATGAAAAAATTCCTTATAGAAACAAAATAGCGGCCGTTTGAAAAGAGGTACGAATTTTCGCATGATTTTTTCAACTTTGACATGCCGTTAAAAATCGTTAGTCATCCAAATGTTGCGATTTTAAAGGTTCAGAGGCCCATAAATTCAATTTCCTTTTAGGCAGTCAAAACTAGAAGTCGATTGGTAGAACGGTTCGCAAGCTAGAATTCCCGCAGATTTGAAAAATCTTGTTTCGAGATAAACGCGTTTGAAGTTTGACAACTGTTTTTCCGCTACCTGAGCGGCCGGTCCGCGCTCAGGACAATGGTTTATTGAAAGCCGTATAGCGACGGAACTAATGCACGGACCGCCATATAATTTTAACCAAATATTCTTCAGACATGTGGCATTAGATTTATGTAATAAAAAAAATCGATTTTTTGAATAAAAATACTCCCCCTTAAACATATTTCTTTAATAAACAATTGAATAAATGAATTATGTCAATTATACTCTATGATTTAGGCCTATTTGCACCCCTACTAATAAACTTTAATCATTGATTAAACCTCTGAATAAGTCAAAATTCTAAAATATAGGAATGTTGTAAGTTTATAAGATATCCTAAACAATTGTGTAAACAATTTGTAAGTAAAATTGTTGTGTTTTTAAAACGTACTAATCAATCAAATTTGAAATTTCAAGAATTTAGTGGTGTGACGCAGGTTATGTGTTTTCGGTTAGGGCAAGATTAATCACATGTTATGTTGTAAATCAACTTTTAATTTGTAGGTTATGTAAAGGAAAATCTGACAGTAATATGACAATTCAATGAACTTACAAAGATTACGATTACAAATGTACTTATCACCACCTCAAATTATTTGTATCTACTACCAATTTAATAAAGTGTCTCTGAGGATCACGTAAATGCTTTTTGCTCAGGAATATCTGCCTTCTTCATTATCTGGACATTTATACATATGTTCAAATTTTGAAAAAGTTCTAAATACAAGGAATGTTTCTTTTAGGTATAATTTTAAAGGTAAAACTTATTAAGTATATCTCTTTACGCACGTTAGAGTTTCAACATACTTCTAGGCAGAGCTGGGCAGGATTCGAATCATACAGGATTCGAATCCTGGATTCGAATTCTGGATTCGAATCCTTTTAGAGGATTCAATAAAGGCATTCGAATACTTTAGTTAAAGTGGATTCGTGATTCGGATTCGTTACATTTTTTAAGAGGATTCGTATTTGAATCCAAATGCGGGTGATTCGAATCTTTATAAAAGGATTCGAATCGTTAAAAATAATCCTAAATAATTGTGAGGATTAACATGAATAATTTGTTTCGTGTGTTTTTAAATTTCTGGTTAAATCAGTTGTTAAATCAAAATTTCGAGTTTAGAAAAGCCCCGTGAAAATTTGTATCGGGTCGCTGCGCGACCCTCGACAAATTTTCTAAGCGGGGCTTTTCTAAACTCGAAATTTTACTTCATGCTTAGTCTGGGAGTGGACAACACCCATTCTTAGAAGTTTCAAATTGATGGATCACTCTAGATTACTAAATTTATTACTCAAAGGATCGTTTTACAAAGGTTACAGCTCGAAGGACCAAGTGTAGTCTTTGGAGACCGAATGACTACAGGGAATTGAAGTTAAAAAAAACAATATCTGAAGGTTCACAGCGTGGATATGAAAGAAATAATCCAATTTAAAAAAAAAAACGAAGGTAGGTTGTTGTTTTTAGTGCATTTTTAACTTCACTTCAAATCAGTGTTTTATACGCGTGGCGCATGAAGTAAAATTTCGAGTTTAGAAAAGCCCCGTGAAAATTTGTCTCGGGTCGCTGCGCGACCCTCGACAAATTTTCTACGCGGGGCTTTTCTAAACTCGAAATTTTACTTCATGCTTAGTCTGGGAGTGGACAACACTTGTTTTTAGAAGTTTCACATTGATGGATCACTCTAGATTACTAAATTTATTACTCAAAGGATCGTTTTACAAAGGCTACAGCTCGAAGGACCAATTGTAGTCTTTGGAGACCGAATGACTACAGGGAATTGAAGTTAAAAAAAAAAAAAACAATATCTGAAGGTTCACAGCGTGGATATGAAAGAAAAAATCCAATTTAAAAAAAAAACGAAGTTAGGTTGTTGTTTTTAGTGCATTTTTAACTTCACTTTAAATCAGTGTTTTATACGCGTGGCGCATGAAGTAAAATTTCGAGTTTAGAAAAGCCCCGTGAAAATTTGTCTCGACCCTCGACAAATTTTCTACGCGGGGCTTTTCTAAACTCGAAATTTTATTTCATGCTTAGTCTGGGAGTGGAAGACACTCGTTACCTTAAAATATGTCACACGTGTTAAAATGTGTATCGTAACTGTCAGAATGAAAAACAAAAAATGATGTCTATCATAGTACTTTCCCACATGTTAAATACTTGAGCTTTTTAAACAAATGTTTCTCATTCCTGTTAAACTTTGTTCATTTTTAACCTGGGATTGGAATCACTGTTCAAAAGTACAAATTGGACTCTTTTATAAAATCGACGAATGCCTCAAAATTACGTAAAAATATTTCAGATAAGTATCAATAAACCGGGGAAAGTCAGAGAAATTGACTAAAACACTGAAACAAACGTTTGAATAAATCGCGAAATGTAACAACATACACACAAATTATGAAAAATATCAAAACTATTGACATTTATTAAGAATCATATATATAACTTTTTTTTTTACATCCACGCTGTAAACCTTCAGATATTCGTTGTTTTTTTTTTAAAACACAACTTTAATTCCCTGTAGTCCTTCGGTCTCCGAAAACTACAACTGGTCCTTCGAGCTATAGCCTTTGTAAAACGGTCCTTTGAGTAATTAACTTTATTAATCTAGAGTGATTCATCAATTAGAAACTTCTAAGAACGAGTGTTGTCCACTCCCAGACTAAGCATGAAGTAAAATTTCGAGTTTAGAAAAGCCCCGCGTAGAAAATTTGTCGAGGGTCGCGCAGCGACCCGAGACAAATTTTCACGGGGCTTTTCTAAACTCGAAATTTTACTTCATGCGCCACGCGTACAAAACACTAATATGAAGTAAAGTTCAAAAACACACAATAACATCTTCAATCAGAGTAACACGGAATCAGATATTTAGTCTGTTATCAACGATAATCAGTGTTAATAATAAATAATTGGGTTTTTAATATTTTCCTTAAAACAACTGCTAACAATATTAAAATGTTAATGGTTGCAAAAAATAATAAAATCTAATTTATTCTTGAAAGATTTGTATTCGTGATTCGAAAAAAACAGGATTCGAATCTTTAATTCGAATCATATTTATCTCTTACGAATCCTTTATTCGAGTATTCGTGATTCGAATCATATTAGGTGATTCGGATTCGTGATTCGAATTCTTTTTACGAGGATTCGTCCCAGCTCTGCTTCTAGGTTAGGTTAGTTTAGATTATGAGAGAGGATTGCAACAGATTGATTGTTTAAGTTTCTTTATACACGCTGGCGATTTCAAATACTCCTAGGTTGATTATTAGACAGGTTTGCTGTAGAATACTTTACCTAAGTATCTTTGCAGACTCAAGTGATTTCACATACTTCTAAGTTAGGTTAGGGTAGGTTGCAACTGAGGTTTTAGGTGTCCTTCATTAAATAATCACTTCAAATCGTATTATTTCTCAAATATTAGTAAAACAAAAAGGATTTCTGATTCGGATTCGTTACATTTTTTTTAGGATCCATATTCGGATGCAGATGTAGATGATTATCTTTGTGTTTTTAAACTCCACGTTAATCAGTGTTTTATAGTCCTGGTGCATGAAGTAAAATTTCGAGTTTAGAAAAGCCTAAAAATTTAATTTGGTGCGTAGCGCTACGCAACCAAACCAAATTTTCATGCTTTTCTAAACTCGAAATTTTACTTCATGCGCCACGCGTATTAAACAATGATTTATCGTGAAGTTTTAATTTAAAAAAAAAAACAGATATTTAGTCTATTATCACTGTTAATAATAAATAATTAGATTTTGAACATTTTTCTTATAAAAACTGGTAGATTTATTAAAAATCTTAATAGTTGCCGAAAAAAATAAAAAGAATTTGTATCAATTTTCTCGAATTACGGATATAAATGCTAATCTTTAATTCGAATGATATTTTTCTCTTACGAATCCCTTATCCGAGTATTCGTAATACGAATCATATTAGGTGATTAGAATTCATGATTTGAATCCTTTTTTTCGTCTCCCCTTTAGCACGTAGGTAGTAACTCTTACTTTATTTTTGAGTACAATATTTAAATTACCTTCCTTAAAATGCGCCAACTAACAGAATAATCGCGTACTAGATAATTTATGACAATAACAAGCGTCTAACAACAAAGATCTCTTGTCAAAAACGTAATTTTCGATAACAAATTTTAAGCAAACGGTAAGTCCCACTAAGTCACTCTAAAAGCAACTCTCCTGCGTTTCTTTTTATCGCAAAATATACGTACCATAAAATTAAATATGCATAACAATAAAAAAATAGTCAAAAAGTCGCTGTGCAGGTATACTGAATACATACAACTACAGGAACTTTTTCTTTTAACTACAGGGTGTCTACGCTAAACCGTTCGTTAAAAGTTTATGGGGTTGCCGTTGCACTAAAAAGATGAAAAAAATCCTCGTCGTACGGTTGAATCAGTTCTCCTCATGTGAAATATTTTCAACTTTATATCACTTCCGGTTCCACCGGAAGTAGTACTAAGTTTATTATTTTAAACGGAACACTCTATATATTAGTAATTTTTTTGATTCCTTGTTTAAATTGCAACATATTTTATTCGACCATTTGTACACATATCTCTTATAGTTTTCAAGCAAAAAAAAATTTCGAAAATTTTGACCTCTAAAAGGCATCTTGAAATCTATCTGTAACTTCTCTTAAGTGTAAGATATAAATATGATTTATATCTCTACTTGTACCTAGAGGATGCCTCTATGAGTGTATTAATTGGAAACTGTCAATTTTGACAATAACTGTTCTTAAAATGTCAATATCGAAGTGCCCTCTTCAATATCTCGTAATTCATTTTTTTTAATGGAATGACCCTTTTTTTGTCACGTGGTACGATTTGGGGGAAGATTTCCTACAAAAAAGTATTAACAACTATACTCCTAAAGCAAGTGGTTTTCAAATTATTTCGAAGATTCGTTTTTCGTCGCATTTATGCAGGGAATAATACGCGCATAAGTCGCAACTGAATTTTAGTAGGCAAGTAGTAATGCTTTTGTTTTGTCGCTTATGTAATGCGAAATGTCAAATAATAAAAACAATTAGTACAAAGTTATACAGAAATCAATAAAATGAATAAATACACCCATCAACAAATTATCAATTTATTCTTTGTGCATGGCAACTGCGATAGAATTGGTACTCGAACATGTAGAATATTTAAGGAAACTTATCCACATCTGCCGCCGATAAATAAAACAAGATTTAGAAGATTGGAATCAAATTTTGTTCAATTGGCTGTTGCCATGTATAAAGAATAAATTGATAATTTGTTGATTTGCGTAATTATTCATTTTGTTGATTTCTGTAAAACTTTGTACTAATTCTTTTTATTATTTGACATTTCGCAATACAATCGCGACAAAACAAAAGCGTACTACTGGCCTACTAAAATTCAATTGCGACTTATGCGCGCATCAATCTCTGCATAAATGCGACGAAAAACGAATTTTTGAAATAATTCGAAAACTACTTGCTTTAGGAGTATAGTTTTATTATACTTTTTTGTAGGAAATTTTCCCCCCAATCGTACCATGTGATAAAAATTGGGTCATTCCATTAAAAAAAAATGAATTACTAGATATTGAAGAGGGCGCTTAGATATTGACATTTTAAGAACACTTATTGTGAACATTGACAGTTTCCAATTAATTCACTCATAGAGGCATCCTCTAGGTACAAGTAGAGATATAGATCATATTTATATCTTAGTCTTAGGAAAAGTTACAGAAAGATTTTAAGATGCCTTTTAGAGGTCAGAATTTTAGAAATATTTTTTTTTCTTGAAAACTCTAAGATATATGTGTACATATGTTCGAATAAAATATGTTGCAATTTAAACGAGGAACCCAAAAAATGACTAATATATAGGGTGTTTCATTTAAAATAACAAACTTGGTACTACTTCCGGTGGAACCGGAAGTGATATAAAGTTGAAAATATTTTGCATGAGGAGAACTGATTTAACCATATTACAAGGATTTTTTTTAAATTTTTATTGTAACGGCAACCCCATAAACTTTTAACGAACGGTTTAGCGTAGACACCCTGTATACATATCCTGATACATACGCTGCAAATATTGAGGCGTTCGTTGTTTCTTGTAATGTTTTCAATTCGCAACATACAACGAGTGTTTCCACTCCCTGATAAAGTATGAAGTAAAATTTCGAGTTTAGAAAAGCTATAAAATTTGGCTCGGGCGCGTAGCGAAGTGGAGCGAAGTGGAGCGACCGAGCCAAATTAGGCTTTTCTAAACTCGAAATTTTACTTCATACGCCACGCGTATACAACACTAAAATATTGTGAATTTTAAAATACACCGCTAAAGCAATTTGCTAAAGTTGTTCAATTTGAACTTCACGTTAAATCAGTGTTTTATACGCCTGGCGCATGAAGTAAAATTTCGAGTTTAGAAAAGCCTTAAAATTTGGTTTGGTCGCTCCGCTGTTAAGGCTTTTTTAAACTCGAAATTTCACTTCATGCTTAATCAAGGATTGGGAAAGCTCCTTAATAGTTTTAAATTGAACAGTTTTAGAAAAACAACGAATGCCTGAATATTTACAGAGTATTATGCATAAGAATATTTATACTTAAAAGAAATATTCCCTCTAGGAACAAAGTATCCGAAAAGTACATCTAGCTTTTTAAAATAATAAACAAAAAAGGAATATAACTGTGTTTTTTTAAGTATGATTTCTGTTTGTTTTTGTTTTTGTCTACTAATTAGTTATTAACTGTTGGGCAATAATTTAGTTTGAAAAGAAGGATACAACAGTGCTAATCATTTGTTAACAATGGTAATATGTAATATTATTATTAAATAATTTTTCAATAAAGTCAATTTTATTTTATAGCAAGCAAGGTTTCTCCAGATTTGTTAGATAACATCTAACTAGGGCGACGATTTTTCACTCAGAGCAAGTTTTCCTTATCTAAAGAGGAGATTTTTCTAACGCTCATTAAACACACGAATGGGTAAAACGTGTTCCATTTTATTACGAATTCCCATTCTGTATTTACATAATTGTGATACAGTGTAAATCAATTAGAACAGATTGTGTCGCTAATTAACATGTTAATATTATCCATAAAGTTAAACCGCGGTTTTTTTTCTTCTTCATTCGAAGTGAAAACCGTATCGCTCGACTAATTTTAATGAAATAAAATTCGATTCGGATTATCTGTGAAAACGTTTTATTTGCATAATTATAAATAATAAATCCCCAGTTTTAAAGATAAATAAGCAACATTGAATATAGATATGGATATACAGGGTGCCTGTATTTCGACAGAATGTATGGGGATCTTAGTTATTTGAAGAGATAGAGAGTCTTGTAAATAAAACACTTTTAACTTTGTTTAACCACTGTATTTACACTTAATTTTGTGACTATAGTTTCGACTAGCTAGTAGTCATTCTCAAACAAAACTTTTGTTTAAGAATGACTACTACCTAGTCGAAACTATAGTCACAAAATTAAGTGTAAATACAGTGGTTAAACAAACTTAAAAGTGTTTTATTTACAAGTTTATTTAAGATGTACCACAAAGTGAACGCCTACAACACAAAACAGATAGAGAGTCGGTTAAATTGGGGCAAAGTTGCCTATTTTGGGGCTTAACAATAATCTGAAAACAATTTTAAAATATCTTCTTTTGTTTTCGAGATATCAACAAAAAAATGATTTTTTGAAAAATCGTTTTTATTTTTTTTTATTCAGAAACTACTGAATCTGGACATTTAGAACTTTGACAATATACAGACACTTTTTAATAAGGAATCTAGTAGCATATTTTTTTTAAGATAACTATAACATTTAATAATAATAATAATAATAATATAGTCTTTATTGTCCAACGGAAAAACCAAAACAGGACAAATTACATTGATCTTTATAAATACAAAATTTGAAGAAAAATTAAATATAAAATATATATGTAAATAAAATATAAACTAAATAGAGAAATTTAAAAAAATAATAACAGGATAAATTATAGTGATCATTATAAATACAAAAAGTATAGAAAATTAATTATTAAGTATATATATGTAAAACAAAAATGATCCAATTAAAGCAAAATCTGTTGACCTTAAATTTTAAATTAATACTAAGTAGATAAATTCTAAAAAAAAAAACAGCATAAGTTGCAATGAACAGTAAAAATACAAAAGGAAAGAAAATTATTTTATATGTATGTGCATACAAACACACACATATACGCACATATACGCACATATACGCATGAAAAACAAAAACTAATTAGAAAAATAAAAATAAAATCTGTTAACCTTAACTTCAAATGTTGAAATAACATTAAAAGTAAATTATTATTTAATATATTATACTTTATATAATACTATCCCAAACACCAGAGAGACAAAAATGAAATGATCTGCTACGAACTGAAAATGTCATCAAAATGGCGATTGGCATTACGACACATGTGTGTTAGCGGGGCTTTGGTAAGGATATTAGTTCTACACCGAGGAATTAAAAACGGGGACCACAGCAAACTTTTGTTTTTCTTATGGGTGCCATTTTGGATTGCCATATTTTTTGAAAGAATATTATTTTCTGAACTCACTGATGTATCACACTCATAGTTTAATTTAGATTTGATATTTAAAATTAAGATATTGTCTTTTTTGCAAAGAGTGGCCTGAAAACAATGACGTCATATCTGTTAATCAATGAAATCTTGACCAGTCAATCATTGTTAGCACTCAAAATTAATTAATAACTGTCAGTCTTTTGTAATAATTATAATAAGTATCGATTATCATACAAAAGTTGCACAAACTAAATTTATTCTACTTTTATTATTATTATTCCAAAATTATTCACAAAAATAGTAATTTTTGCATTTTTTCGCTACATCTCGGTAAATATTGGTCACCATCACAACTAAGCATTATATATTTTTAACTTTACTGTAAATCAGTGATCTATACGCGTGGCGCATGAAGTAAAATTTCGAGTTTAGAAAAGCCCCGTGAAAATTTGTCTCGGGTCGCTGCGCGACCCTCGACAAATTTTCTACGCGGGGCTTTTCTAAACTCGAAATTTTACTTCATGCTTAGTCTGGGAGTTGACGACACTCGTTAGTTTAAAATACATACCGTTAAAGTAAGCAAATTATGGGTTCTAGGAGTTGCCAAATAAGTGAGTTACTCAACTGTTTCCAAGGCACTATTTACAAAAACCAAAAGATTAAAATTTTACATATAAAATGTACAATAAACTATAAGTGTCATACATCATTGAATTCAGTAAAAAATATTCTTCCAAAAAATATGAAAATCCAAAATGGCGCCCATAAGAAAAAAAAAGTTAGCTATGGTCTCTGGGTAAATGTTATAGCTATCTTAAAATAAAATATGTTACTAGATTTATCGTTAAAAAGTGCCCGTATAACGTCAAATTTGTAAACGTCTGTATTTAATAGTTTTTGAATAAAAAAATAAAAACTAATTTTAAAAAAATCCGCTTTTTGACAATATCTTAAAAACGAAACAAGATATTTCAAATTTGTTTTTGGATTATTATTGGGCCCTAAATTACGCAACTTTGCCCCAATTTAACCGACTCTCTATCTCTTCAAATAACCGAGATCCCCATACATTCTGTTGAAATACGGACACCCTGTAGATATTCTATATTCAAAGTAAAAAATTCTGACATAAATGCGGGCTTAGAAACGAACATCATCAATAAAAATTATACAGCGAAATGGTTCGCGGTAAATAAGTTAACATGTAATAGTGATAAAACGGTAAATCCCACATTTTCATTAAACAAAGACGGTAACAATAACGATGGCCAGAATAGCGTCAAGTTTCTAGGAATACACCTAGACACAAACACATGGTAAAGAAATAGCAAACAAGGTGTGCCGTCATATATATATCTTGAGGCAATTGAAAAATTGTATACCACAGTCAGCAGTGTGTACCCCCTATTTCTCTTTATGTCAATCACACTTAAGTTATGGCATTATTGCATGGGGACACTCGGCCATAACTCAAAGACTGTTTGGATTACAGCGCAGAGCGGTAAGAGTGGTAGCAGGTTTGAGGTACCAAGAGGATTGCAGAGAGGACTTCACTCGTCTGGGTATTCTCACATTGCCATCTCTATATATTCTAGAGTGTATCGTATATGTCCACCAAAATAGGAGTTCTTATCGCCTACATAGCGATATTCATGGGTACAATACAAGAACCCAATCAAGTATTTGCACTGAACAGCTACGTTTATCCAAATCGCAAAATGGCATCAACTATTATGGACCTAAAGTCTACAAAAAATTGCCTGAATCAATAAAAGCACTGAATAATAATCAATTTAAAGTTAGAATGAAATCGTATTTCTGTGAAAAAGCGTTCTATAACAATAACGAGTGCCTGGCAGACGCATCTCTGAATTAAAATAGGCGGTAGGGAAGTGCCTCAACCACATAGTCTAGAAACTCTTGATTTCGTTTATTTTATAAGCACTGTCATTTATTTATACTTTTAAACTGTTTGTGTTTGTTTTTATACACAATTTTAATTAATTTTATAATAACTCGAATTTATTTATATTTTAAAGTGTCTGTGTTTGTTGTATATATACTATTTATCATCTGTTTTTTTTTAATAATCACTCGATACTTATTACCCATATTTTTAATTTGTTGTGTTGTCCTTAGAATTAAGCTTTGAAATATTGATTTTATACATGTACGAGCATTATATTTATTTACACATTATTTATAGTTATTTAATTCACTTTTAAGTACATAATAATGTAATCATTTTATTATCGTATCTGACTTGTGTAAACATTTTGTAACAACACAAATTTTCTGAAATAAAAAAAAAAAAAAAAAAGTAAGCAATCAACCAATGGTCGAAATTAGTCACAGAAAATATAAATTAGTGAAACAAACCAAGTGTTTAAATTAAATATCTAGAGTAAGTCATCTCATTTGAAATATAGAGAAAATACATGTAATACGAAAAAATGCTGTAATTCAATTCTAATTTTTGATTGAATTTATTAAACAAATTTCTAATAAAGAAAAGGTGTGGGAATTCCCCGTGAGAAAAAAAAAACTAAGTAGAGTTGTTAATTTGATACATTACTTATCCACACACATGCACGCGATGGGAAAAGCGCTGGAGAAACAATCGAAGACTATCACGTTTTGTGAGGAGGAGCATGTGCACTGAGAACGGAGGTAATTACGTGAAGAAGACGATTACGATGATGATGCTATCAATATATCCCACCTCGCTTGTTTATGCGATAATTGATAAACGGCTGGCGAGTGTGAGCAATACGAGGAAGAAATTGATTGTCTTCAGAACGTGAGAGTGTGAACTATACCAACACCATAAGTGCATCCCACGAGATCAAGAAATCATATATGAGGAAAAAATGAATTCTTGAAGAGAGAGCAGGCATACAAGTTAATTTTGCTTATTTTTCAATATGATCGTAATCGGAATTGAATTACGCATATATATTTTTTTGTTTTTGTTTGTTTGGCATAGGTTTTATACCAATTAGCCTTCTAACGAGGCTTTCTACCAGAGCTGGGCAGGATTCGAATCATTCAGGATTCGAATCCTGGATTCGAATACTTTTACAGGATTCAAATGAGGCATTAGAATACTTTAGTTAACGGGGTCTTCCGGTATAATTTTTTCAAAAAATCGTTTTTTTTTTGTATGAAATCAAAGCTAAACATGTCTAGAATATGTGGGTAAAAGGATATTTCGATCCGGCAAATATTTACGTCGCTACAGGCCTTTGAATGCATTGCCGTCCCGAGCGGTATGGGTCGCGCAGGTATAACTTTAATCTCGAATTTCATAAATTTTGATGAGTA
Source organism: Philonthus cognatus (assembly GCA_932526585.2). Taxonomy (NCBI): domain Eukaryota; kingdom Metazoa; phylum Arthropoda; class Insecta; order Coleoptera; family Staphylinidae; genus Philonthus; species Philonthus cognatus. The sequence goes on along the minus strand of OW052247.1, from coordinate 44,597,635 downwards.
TGAGTTTTTTGGTCCGCCATATTAGATCCGCCATTTTGAATTTTTCAAATTTGACCTCAGATTCGTATTTAGCGACTCCGAAAACCTAGCTATTGACTATTGTTTGCGAATTTCCGCCGATTACTTTGAATTACACAGAAAAAATGTTTCGCAAACTTTAAACGCGTTTTTCTCGAAACTACATTTTTCAAAACTGCGAGCATTCTAGCGTTTAAACGGTTCAACCAATTGACTTCGTTCTTTGCTTCCGTTATTGAAAACACTTTTCTTCATGGAATGAACTAACCTCCCGGTGCAATTTGCAATTTTAAAGATTTTTTTACAGCCTGTCAAAGTCAAAAAATCGACCGAGAAACACGACTTTTTTTTCAAATGCCCGCCATTTTGTCAAATTTTGAGTTTTTTCAAAATTTTGTAGTTCATTCCATTCTCTGAACTATACTCTTCAAGAAACTGAGCTGATTTTGTTTCTAGGTGACGAATAGCGACCCCTAGGCTGCTCGCAGTTTTGGAACATTTCCGCCGGGCAGCCGTCATATTGGACGCCATTTTGATTTTTTCGACTCGACAAAAATACCAATTGTAGAGCAAGGATGAATAAAGATTTAAAAAAAAACCAGGTCTCTAACTCTTACCAGTTTCCTGGAAAAGAAATCCAAAGTTTGGGTCAATTATACCGGAAGACCCCCTTAAACTGGATTCGTAATCCTTATACGTTACATTTTTTAAGAGGATTCGTATTCGAATCCAAATGCGGGTGATTCAAATCCTCATAAAAGGATTCGAATATTTATAAAAGGATTCGAATACTTATAAAAGGATTTGAATACTTATAAAAGGATTTAAATCGTCAAAAATAATTCGAATTAATTGTGAGGATTAACATTAAAAATTTGTTTTGTGTGTTTTTAAATTTCTCGTTAAATCACTGTTTTATACGCGTGGCGCATGAAGTAAAATTTCGAGTTTAGAAAAGCCCCGTGAAAATTTGTCTCGGGTCGCTGCGCGACCCTCGACAAATTTTCTACGCGGGGCTTTTCTAAACTCGAAATTTTACTTCATGCTTAGCCTGGGAGTGGAAAACACTCGTTTAAAATTTTAAATGGCTTTGCAAGAGAATGAACGCCTGAACAATCACATCCTGTACATCCGGATTTGTAAATGTTGAAGGAAAAATCACCTCATGTTTGCTCCTTCCATCTCAAAAAACCCTCATTGGTCCTTCGAGTTCGAAGAATCATACCAAACGTTCAGACTCTTCTAGACATGAAATTATTGCGATTACAGGCAATCCCAATACCTTTAATTGCCCACAATCGGTCTTGCGCATGGTTTTTAACTTTACGATAATTCAGCGTTTTATGCGCGTGGCGCATAAAGTAAAATTTCGAGTTTAGAAAAGCCCCTTGAAAATTTTATACATATTTTTCTCTTAAGAATCCTTTATTCGAGTATTCGTGATTTGAATCATATTAGGTGATTCAGATTCGTAATTCGAATATTTTATTTGAGGATTCATCTCAGCTCTGGTTAGAATTAATACCAAAACCTGACTATTTCAATTTGTATGTAATTTTTATGACACCTTAAAATAAAGAATATTTGATTACATTAAAAACAGTTCTTAGATATTAAAAATTGCTAATTTATTTTTTCATGAAAAGTATATGTATTTCATTAAAATGTCTGCTATTTAAAAAAAATCAACTTTAAGCATCCATCATTAATACAATTTTCATAATAGAAACAAGAAATCAACATCAATTTATAGCGTATTTAATCCTAAATACATTTCCCTGAAGCATTTTTTATTTATTTTTCTAATTTAACTGTAAGGTCAGGTAATAAAGGCTCTAAGAATTGGAGAGTTCCAGATGTCTTCGTACTCGTTTACTTTATTTTCCTCTATTTTTTCACTTATTCCATTTAAACTGCTCCATTTTATACACTACTAAACTCATTTAATTATTCACAAGTAAGCAATTTAGGATTAAAGATTAAGGGCTTTAATTTGATGTATATACTCGGAATTAAAAATCCACCGTTTACACAATTTTGATGATGGAAAAAAGTAAACAAAATTCTTCAACCATATTTCAATCCAAATTCGACCATTAGCCAAATAACTAAAATTGATTAAGAATTGAATTAATTAAAGCGGTTTTAATAAAAATAGTGTAAAAATAATTATTATATTTTATACCGGGAATTTTCTTTTTAGTTATACACATCCCGATGTGTACGCTGTAAATTTTCAGGCATTTATTGATTTAATGAAAACCGTTTAATTTAAAGCTGGGTTATTATTATTATATAGGTATTTGATTGAAATTCACTTGGTTTGTTTTACTAATAAATTGTTTTATTTTCAACTATTCTTGAAAATGGCATTAAGCCGAAACTAGTTGAAAATAAAACAATTTATTAGTAAAACAAACCAAGTGAATTTCAATCAAATACCTATATATTAATAGAAATGTTTTACCAAGTGATCAATGAGAAACAAGTTAACGATGGGTTATTATGTTTAAAACAGTGTTTTCAATATGTTTAAAAACAGCCGTCGCGTTTTAAATGGTTTTGTTTTAAACACGTTTTAAATGTTAAATTCGTTTAAAACAGGTTTTAAACGTTAATTTTGTTGAACATTTTTTTTATTGTATTAAATTAGTTAAACTATATTTTATACTACTTTATTAAACATTCTTTGTTTATGTTTTCAAATTTTAATTAAATTGTTAGATAGAGATACTTCAAATTACATTATTAAAAATAAAATTTTATCATAATAAAATATCACAATTATGTGTGCATTAATATGATTTAAAACGTGTTTTAAACATTTTCAGTCTTATTAATAGAATAGCCGTTAATATCATTATAGTTTAATGCTGATTAATCTCTACTAGACGCATACAAACACGATACTAACATTTCGTATTAATAGAAAAAAATCTACATGTTATTAGTTCTAGTAAAATAATGATAGAATGAACGTAGCAACATTACATTTTCATGTGTTCTAATTTCATTGTAATCAAGTAATTTAGAAGGAATGTTACACTGTTTTTTAAGTTTGTGAAAATGTATTTTTTCTGATATATTATTACATTGAAATTTACTTCTAATGAGTGTCTCCACTCCCAGACTAAGCATGAAGTAAAATTTCGAGTTTAGAAAAGCCTGAAAATTTGGTTTGGTCGCGTAGCGCGAAGCGCGGAGCGGCCAAACCAAATTTTCAGGCTTTTCTAAACTCGAAATTTTACTTCATGCGCCACGCGTATAAAACACTGATTTCAAGTGAAGTTCAAAACATACTGATAAGGTTTATACATTTATGATTTATTGCATTATTAAAAAAATCCTAAATAAATAATAATGTTATGACAGTTGAGGTTATGTATAAGACTTAACCAAGGCTATTAAATTATTAGTTGTAAACGTTTTATTAATCCGAAAATGTTAATATCTTCCTTAGAACTGTGTTAAAGCTGTATGCTAAGGTCTATTAATAAGGCTGGTTATGTTTAAAACACATTTTAAACTTGTTTTTAATTAAATTATGAACGGTGGTGGGTTCTACTTCGTTATACATGTTAATTCAATAAAATAAAACACTTTAACTTTGTTTGTATAACACAATATGGTTTTATTTTATTATTTTTAATTGTTAATGTTTTTAACACTGTTTCATTGAAAAAAAAAACACGTTTTATAAACAAAATGTTTGTTTAATCAAAATGAAAAAAAAAGTGTTTTTAACAACCCTGATTTAAAGCCTCCTAACGAGGGTTTCTACTCCTTGTTTATACATAAAGTAAAATTTCAAGTTTGTAAATTTGGTTTGGTCACCAAACAAAATGTTCAGACTACCAAACTTAAAATTTTACTTCATGCGCCACGCATATGAAACACTAAATTCAAATGAAGTTCAAAATATACTGCTTAAGTTTGATCTCACGTTAATAAATGTTAACATCGAAAAAATGTTGAATTTCCAGAATACTGCTATATTTATTATAATTTATTAAACTAGAAAATAAGACGATCGGTTAAAGGTAAAAAGAACCAATTCCTATTAATTTCCCATGCACTTAACGAGTTTTACTTTACTTTAAAACTTGATGATATAATCTACATATTTTTTAGTTTCCTGTATCAGTTTCGTTAATTACATCCATTTTGTTTACTAATTAGCGTGCGAGCGGTTTTTTTCTTCTCTTATAGATATCTCCTTTTTTCCGGAATGTCTTCTGCTATTGGTGCGAAAGGAGACGAGTGAAAGTTATTTGGTAATAAATGCAAATGCGGGTTACAAAATTATTTCTCCATTTGCATAGAAATTTAGACAGGACCGCGAGGATTACACAAAACGCAGAAATTTGCATTGTTCCGTGCATTTGCATACACGTACGTGCACGCTCATTAAAAATAAATTGAATCAATTTTAATGATTCATAATTCGAATTGCGTGGATAGATAATGATAAAAACTGAGTCATTTTTAATGTTATTTATGGAATTTAATGATTAACGGGTTTTTCTGGAATTAGGTGGGTCATTCTCATTTAAATTGACGATTTATTTGACCGGGAGAAACTGTTTTCAAAAACAAACAAAAAATTTTCTTATTACAGGGTTTTTCTATTGCTTTTTCTTTTATATCAAATGTGTTTCTTTTTTTATCAATTGATTTTCTTGTTTGTCAAAAGCTTTTCGTTTTATGTCAAATAAATTCTTGAGGTGTCAAAATTGTTTCGTTATTTCTCAATTGTAATTCTTAAACTACAATAATATGCGTAATATGTAATTCTAACTCAAACTTTATTGGAAATAATAACATTGACAATCTTTTGAACAAATACGAGAAATGAAAACTATTATACATAACAACAAAATATGTAATTAGCACTTTAGGAACGAATTTCTTTTCTTTCTAAACAATCACTTAGGTATGTCTCCATATGTTAAATATAATGAAGACAATGCGTTTCCAATATATTTTCTGATGATGCATGAATTAATAATAATAATAATAATAACTTTCTTTCACATAAGTAGAAGAATACAAAAATAAACAAAATTAGTACATATAAGACATAACTATAGTCTACTTAGTGAAATCAAATGGCGCCAATTCAAATAAGTAGATAACTACCCTTGATCTTCTATTGGGACCATTGCAATAAAAGTAAAGAAAAATAACTAATACATAATGCCTAGTTTATACTTAAAACTAAAAGTTGTAATATATAATTGTAATTAGATAATATATAAATAATTGAGAAGAGAATAAACAATATTGAACTAAAATCATTATAAGGAGCAAACAATAAATGGTTTTTATCTTTGAGAATCGAGTAAGAGCTTATATATATATCCTTTAAATTTTGGGATACTTTTTTTTTTTTTTGGTTTGTTTTGCATAGGTATTACCATTCAGCCACTAACGGTGATTTATAATATCTATAGTAACATATATTTCGACTATTTGGACGTCACAACACATTCACACACATCCATGGAACCGGAGACGAGTATTTTTCGTTAGAAAAATTACTCGCCTCCGCTGGGAATCGAACCCAGATCACCTCCGTGTCCGATTGGCGAAACCGGCGGCTCAACCGCTCTTCTCTGGCTTTGGGATACTTAAGTCCCTGCAGTTTCTAGGAATTTCATTATACAATTTGTAAATTTGGTAACTAAATGATCTTTCGAACTTTGCGGTTTTGTGAATTGGTGGGGTGATTAGTCCCTTATTTCTTAAATTTAAAGCGTGCACATCAGTTCTAAATTTTACTTTTTTGTAGAGATACGTTGGTTGCTTCAGCAAGATGATTTTATGACACAAGACAAGAAACTTTAATTGTCGCCTGTTGTGCATGTTAAGCCATTGTATTTCCAGTAATTTATGACTGATTCTGTCATATTTGCGTACACCAAATATTAAGCGAAGACAACTATTTTGAACTCTCTGGATACGACGAAATACATCCTGTGTAATGGATGGTCCATATATTTCGCTACAATAAGAAAAATGTGAGAGAACAAGCGAGTTACAAAGCATAGATTTAGTTTCTAAGAAGAGGTAGCTTCTATGTGGATATATCAGTTTAAGGTTGCTGATGCTTTTTCTAATGTAGTTGTTTATTTGTGAAGTATATCGAAAGGTGTTATCAATAATTAATCCTAAATTTCGCGCTTCATCTACTAACGGTATTAGTGCGGAATCTATTGTAATATTGACAAGACCTCTGACCTGATTGATTTTATTATTATTTCCAAAGAGTACAACTGATTTTTCGGGATTAATTGTAAGACAGTGTTTTGTTGCTAATTTATAGATAGTATCTACATCTTTAATAATGCTGTGTATTGCAGATTCGCATTCATTAGGCGGAAATGAATGTAGCAATTGCGTATCATCCGCAAACATTTGTATAGTACATGTCTTTACATAATTACTAAAGTTGGAAGTATATATCAGAAAAAGCAACGGGCCAAGAATAGACCCTTGTGGGACACGTGTTTTTACCATTTGAGACTGAGATACTTTGTTTAATATTTTTACGGTTTGAGTTCTATTCACAAGAAAATTATGAAAGAAGGTAACTGCAGATTTTGCTAGACCGATGCTTCCGAGAATGGCTATTAGGATAGTGTGGTTAATGGTGTCGAACGCTTTACTAAAATCTAATAAAGTTAACACTGATATATTATTATCATCGATTGATGACAAGATTTCATCAACTATGAATAATAATGCGGACGTGCAGCTGTGATTGGGCCGAAACCCTGATTGGTTATCAGGGAGGATTTGTTTGTCCAAAATAAATTGCCTGAGTTGCATTTCTATGACTTTTTCTAAGATTTTGGATAAAGTCGGCAAAATACTAATTGGTCTTAGATGTTTGTATTCTTCAGGTCTTGTGATTTTTGGAAGAGGCACAATAATAGCTTTTTTCCAATTACTTGGGATATCATTAGTGTATATGGCGTAATTCACAATATGTGAGATGTACGGTAACAGCAGAGGACAACTAAGTTTAATAATATCTTTATTTAAGTTGTCATTACCGGTAGAGCTTTGCTTTTAATACCAACTATGATTTTATATATAACATCGCTTTCAACTTGATCGAACGTGAATCTTTCATTTACGGGCAATAAAGCAGCTTTGCTTTTATAATAATGGATAACATCTTCGCAATCATGGTTATCAATAATTGGAATCGATTTTTTTTTTGTTTGTTTGGCATAGGTTCTAGCCATTCAGCCACTAACGATGATTATATTAATTAATTTAACATATATTTGGATGTCACGACACATTCACACCACACCCAGGGACACGACGAGAAATTATTTTTAAATAAAGTCTCCCCGTGCACGGGAATCGAACCCGAGTTTTGTGGCTCGCCGAGCGATACAGCCCGACGACGTTACCGCTCGGCCACCACCTGCCCTGGAATCGATTTTAAAAAATAATTATTAATATCATCGACATTTTGCAAATTATCTCGTATAATTCATCGGCATTAGCTGCTTCTGCTCGTTTTATTCCATTTTTACTTTTCCCCGTATGTAATACAAAGGGAAAGTATTGTTTTCGTGAAAATTTTCGAATCAAAAATTTTAGCGGAAATATCCGTTTTGAGGTCCCCTGAGTCGAATAAGACCATTTTTGAAAAATGTCTGTCTGTCTGTCTGTCTGTGTGTCTGTGTGCGCTGTACCGCAAAAACCGCTAAAGATATCGAGATGAAACTTGAAATTTAAGCTTTTTGTTACAATCGGAAGAACTGAAAAGCTTTTGGTGAAAATCAGAAAACCGGAAGTGGTACTTTACTCTTAGCGTTTTTCAGTTTTTTCAGATTTTTTCAATAAATGTTCATCAAACAAAAAATTCTTTCAAATAAAAGTTGTAGATAATAACAAAATGAAGATGTATTGTTCACTTACTTTTTGTCATAGCACTCTTAGTTTTTAAGATATTTAATAAATAGTGTTTTTTTATCTAGTCATTGATTTGTGTCAGTGTGTGTGTTGATACAATTGGAAAATGTTTCAAATAAAAGTTATAGGTAATAAAATATTAAAGATTTTTTGTATCTTCATTTTTTGTCATAGCACTCTTAGTTTTTGAGATATTCAATAAATAGTGTTTTTTATCTAGTCATTGGTTTGTGTCAGTATGTGTTGATCCAATTGAAAAATGTTTCAAATAAAAGTTGTAGTTATCAAAAAGTTGAAGACATTTTGAAAATAATAATGCTACAAATATTTTAAAAGTGATTTAATACGCAATTTACGGGGGAAAGTACTATGATGGACACATCACCATTTTTTTTACTATGACAAATACGTTTTTAGACCCTCTAAACCAGGGGCTCTCAACCTTTTTCAGGTCGCGCTTCCCCCCGCATAACTCCACGCCCCCTTACTGATTTTATTTGGGTTTTTAAGTTAGATTGAAACACCATTATAGCCCTATTTCACTTCACCTTTAGAAAATCTGTCGCGCCCCCTTGATATCTTGCCGCGCCCCTCTAATGTAGCGTGCGCCCGCTGTTGAGAAATCCTGCTCTAAACTGTCCTTTTTATATTTTAACCAGCTTTATGCGAGTTCCTTATCTTCCTAAATTTTAGTGATTTATTTAAAACTATATAATCATTCTTAGGATTCCAATACGTTACCTGTTTAAAACATCTTATAATGCTTTACGCTGACTTTTAGCTGAGTCTTCGTAATGTTAAGTTATGGTACACCTAAATTGCTGCACTGGTATGACAGTTTTATAATAGTTAGTTTGGTAACATATTTTACGTAACGTATTGGACAAAACCTTGGGACAGCGAGATATTTGCATTTATTTAATGATTATTTATGTATGGCCGGTTTCTTCAACGTTACTTACGTTAAAAAAAGTCATGCTCAAGTCCTAAGTCACCGTTTGCCAGGACCTAGCACACGGATTTTAACCTAAAAATTGTAAAATTATTTTTTAATTTAAAGAATTCTTCTCTTTTGTTCTCTACAATATGTTTATATTTATCTACAGGCAAAGACAGAAGACGTTTTTCTTCTGCTGTATAATTTGCAATGCGTTTTTCGCTCATTTTTAAATGTAGCTTTGCGAAATTCTTTTCCTCATAAATGGCGTACATTTATCCACGAATCAGGTGGGAGACATTTAAAATATAAATTCCCGCCAAATCAAAAGCCAATACAGTTTGTGTAAATCGCTACGTTGCCACTTATTCGCACAACTAAGAATGACTTACATAAGCCATTGCTTAAATCTGTGCAACGCATTTCAATTATAAGCCCTACCTATATGTTGTAAACTAATGAGTATCCCTTAAAAGGTAACACTTTTTCAACTACAAACCAACTTAAAATTTCTTCATTTTCTATTTCTACATTAACCCATTAATGGCCGAGCAGTGCTAGAGTTAACTGTAAAAGTTGAATTTAAGTCCAATTCCGCACTTTTTTATGATTTCTATGAATGGATTATTGTATAACACACTGTGATTTTTTCTTTTAAATATACATAATGTATACGCTGTAAACTTTTAGGCATCCGTCGATTTTATATAAAAACGTGCAATATGAAGTTTAGAACGAGTGTTTCTACTCCCAGACTAAGCATGAAGTAAAATTTCGAGTTTAGAAAAGCCCCGCGTAGAAAATTTGTCTCGGGTCGCGCAGCGACCCGAGACAAATTTTCACGGGGCTTTTCTAAACTCGAAATTTTACTTCATGCGCCACGCGTATAAAACACTGATTTAAAGTGAAGTTAGAAATACACTGAAATTTGTTTTGTTTAATGAGTAATAAGCGGAATATTTAAATAACAAAATATTTATCTTTTTCTACATACATTTTTAAGTCAGGTCAAATAATATAACGTATCAAATTAACTTATTTAGTAATTTAATTAACAAAAAAATGATAATGTTGCGTTTATGCATCAATGGCGCTTAATGGGTTAAAATAAATGTGATTAAAAATGTCTAAATTGGTTTAGAACAGTAAAGTATGGACACAATTGGAAACATTTTATCTTTTATAAAAATGGTGTTCTCCAAAATTGCGTTATGAAGAATTTAAAATATAGTTGCTCACACGACGAACACATTGCACCCTTTACCGAGTTAAAATCTCTAATGAGGACTTAGTAAATGGCATCTAAAGTACGGGGACAGCAAATCGTCATTTTAAATGAGAATAGCCCAGGTACGTTAATATAACAAAATTTACCTGTTATTAATTGGTGTGGAACTATTTATAAAATAAACGTGGCAATATCGCATTTTTAAATGTTCACTTTAGTTAAATTTGGAGTCATTTGGAGGTTATGTTACACTGTTTTTAGTTATGTATGTGAATATTTTTTTTCAAAATTGAATTTGTGTTCAGTATTCCGGCACCAGGTACCCACAGACGCGTTTCGAACTTCATGGTCCTTTTCAGTGTGGTCCCGACCTAGTGCTGAGGAATACTGAACATTTCTGACTATTTTAAGCCAATATGTGAAAACTATTAATGATTTCGATAGCTAACGCCATCTAATGCTTCATAATATATAATATTTTTTTTGTTGAATTATTCAATTGAAATTTACTTATAACAAGTGTTTTCGCTCCTTGATTAAACGCCATTGATGCACCCACGCAATATCATGAATTTTTTGTTAAAAAATGACTAAATAAGTTAATTTGATACATTATATTATTTGACCCGACTTAATAATGTATGAAGAAAAATATAAATATTTCGTTATTAACCTTTTTCGATTATTACTCATTTAAAAAACAATGTTTTCAGTGTATTTATAACTTCACAATATTTCAGTGTTTTATACGCGTGGCGCATGAAGTAAAATTTCGAGTTTAGAAAAGCCCCGCGAAAATTTGTCTCGGGTCGCTGCGCGACCCTCGACAAATTTTCAACGCGGGGCTTTTCTAAACTCGAAATTTTTCTTCATGCTTAGTCTGGGAGTGGAAACACTCGTTTAAAATTCATATTGCACGTTTTTATATAAAATTGACGAACGCCTGAAAATGTACAGCGTATACATCATGTATATTTAAAAGAAAAATTTACAGTATGTAACACAATACGTTATTCATAGCAGTTATAAAAATAAGTGCCGAAGAATTTTACTTAAAAACAACTTTTAGAGTTAACTCTATAATTGTTAGGCCGTTAATGGGTTAAGGAAGTGAAACCCTAGTCAAGAATAATACAGCTTTACAGACAAAATACTATTATTACAATAGATAATACATCTAATTTCTACCGGAGACCTTAGATTTACCTGGAATTCGAGAAATGTATTACCGACTTTAAGGGACATCAACTTAATGTTCTTATAAAATATATTACCCTCTTCTAACTATTAATAGTGATTATCATATTTTCTGAATGTGTAATAAACCGTGTAGAGTTTCTTTCAAGTTAAATTTTCGTTTTTTTTTTTGTTCGGGGGGTATCGGATTACGAGTAAACAAATACGTGTTAAATGGACGGATGAGTGACTGGACGGAATACCTAGGAGGTGCACCTGCAGACCGGTTTCGCCCTTATGGCGCTACCCGGCTCCGTCTCGCTCCTTTCCAACTGCACCAGAGGCGGAACGTGACCGGTCCGGTCCGTCCGTTAATCCGTGCATCCGAGAGTGATTTTATTTTTCTCGTATAAAATCGAGAATGGTAAGAAGAAGTAAAAAAACCCGTTAAATTGACGCACCGATGGACGATTTAAAAAGACGTCAAGTCTCATCAGTATTCCAGATTGTTAAATACTTTAATTCACTAGAAAGATAATAAAATAAGATACAATTAGCAGGAAATTTTTCTTTTAAGTGTACACATCCCGATGCATACGCTGTAAATGTGCAGTCATTCGTTGTTTTTGAAAAAGTTCAATTTAAAGTTTCTAACGAGTGTTTTCCACTCCTAACTGATAAATGTAACTTTTAGCCTGTACTGTATGTATACAACTGAAAGCCTGTTATCTTATTAATAAATGTTAAACGATAATATACAGAGAGTTTTTATGGAACATGCCAGAAAATATTCAATGTAAATGTTCCTATTTTCGATGTGTTCTAGGAAGGACCCGATCAAAACATCCACACAATCTCTCTGAAAGAAATTTTAAAGAGAGGCGACTTCTTGTACAAAATTGTTTTTTTGTTTTACCAAAGTGGTATTTGGAAACAAAACTAATTCAATTGGTTTTAAAGAAAATATTTATAATTTGCGTATTACTATTTTTAATGTAAATTGCATATTTTAATAGAGAAACTGCAAAATATTACAGGTATTTAAATTACTAAACGGTAGTACATACCAGTAGGTACTTTATTTTTTTATTTAAAAGACACTATATTTGCCACCCGTAATGCCGGTCTTCTATCTACTTTTTTGACATAGTTTTAAAAAAGTAGATAGAAGACCGGCATTACGGGTGGCAAATATAGTGTGGATGATTTGATGGGGTCCCTTCTGGGACGCATCAAAGCATTGAGTGCGATTTCATTGGCTCAAATTTTAGTAGTTCTAACGTAACTTACATTTAACGTCAAAAATGAAATGTGTTATTCATTAATCGCCTATTTCACTAATGGAATGTTAATATTAAACAAAAAAGAGAATGAGAAAGAGGAGAACAGATTTTGCTTGAATGCAAAAAATAATAGAAAAACAGATTCCTGCTAATATTTCAAGACAAGATATACATTGCTTTAATTTCACTTTAGATTATTAAAAATTTTAATTCAGCGTATTGTGTAAACCATTTGATCAGGACCACCCTAAGGTACGTTTCTTCGGGTGTACCAGCAAAAATGCCGTCACAAAACTGCCTTTAAATACCGTGCAATCATTTAAATTCTGATTTAGAGTAGGCGACATATTTTTGTGCGGTTGCCCAGAATGCTAATTAAATGATTTAATAAATTTGAGGTTATGGTAAACTATGACATAGTTTACCATAACCTCAAATTTTCATTATAATTAGATGGGCACTACTGACTGTTAACACATTGTGTTAACAGTCAGTAGTGCCAATCTAATTATAATGAAAATTATTAAAACTGTTGCAGTATCTGGAATGGAATAAAAGAATTCCTGTAAATTATTGCAATAGTTACAAAAAATTATGATATTTAATATAATTAATAAAATAGAAGCAATATTATTTTACTAAAGTCCTTAATATCATTCTAAAGAGTGTTTTCCACTCCCAGACTAAGCATGAAGTAAAATTTCGAGTTTAGAAAAGCCCCGCGTAGAAAATATGTCTCGGGTCGCGCAGCGACCCTCGACAAATTTTCACGGGGCTTTTCTAAACTCGAAATTTTACTTCATGCGCCACGCGTATAAAACACTGATCTAATCTGAAGTTCAAAAACACCCATTTGATGTGTGAAATCAAAATTGAGGATATTGATATGAGAGAGGATTTAATTTTTTTTTAATATCTGTTTTTGAGTAACATTTTGAAAGGCCTCGAAAATATTAGTTGCCCTGATACTTAAAATTGTATTTGACATTTGAAAAATGAAGTTAAGCAAACTTCTTAGTGCGTATCCACCGTGCGATCATTTAAATTATGATTTAGAGTAGGCGGCATTTTTTTGTGCCGTTATCCAGAATGCTTATTGAATGATGGAATAAATTTAGGTTATGGTAAACTATGTGTTAACGGTCAGTAGTGCCAATCTAATTTAAAACTCAAAGCCTACTCTAAATCATGCTTTAAACGATCGCTCGGTATAAATATTCTGAATGTGAAGAGCGTGGCCAGGCAGTTTAAAATGTTTACAAGTACCGCCCCTAAGTCAGCTGCCAGCACAAAAACACTGGGGTGTTAAGTGTGCTGCTTCATTTGGCAAACATTTAAATTTTCATTTATTTGTTTACATAATACTCAATAAAGATAATGTAGGTGTTAAAATCTTAACAAAGTCTAAACTATTTTATAACAAAAATCCTTAAACAAATTCTCAATAAATGTAAATTAATAAATACTTCGGATTGTTTTATACCATTTTGGAATTAGTATACAAAACAAAGCGAAATGTTTTTTAATACCTATACAAGGTTCAATGTGTTTTATTAAGAGCTGTATGATTAAATATATCAAAAAATAATTGAAAAATAATGTGTATACTTCACTAAGAAACCATTTGCTTAATTTAATTTTAACTCTATTAATGTTTATTTTATTATTATTTATGAATCTAATGTACATTTTATTTGCAATTAGATTTTTATTGTTTGACGACTGCACATTTCTAGTGTAAACAGAAATAAGGGTTATTATTAATTCTGGATATTTAATTAAAACACTTGGTTTGTTTCACTAATTTAAATTAGTGAAACAAACCAAGTGTTTTAATTAAATATCCAGAATTAGATTCTAAAATGTTTCACCACGGGTCAAGTGAGAAATTAATTTAACAGGATTATTATTTGTTGGGAAATAAATTATTATTATTATTATTTATGAAACAGTGTTAATATTTATGATATGTATTTATTATAAAAATAAAGATTATTATTATTATTTTATGATTTTTGTTATTAAATCGTTTATTATAACTGTTCGTGTTTTTTGGATTATAATTTGCATATTTTTCTTATCCAGAGGAATGTAAATGGCGCAGCAGTGCGTTAAATTTGGTCGTTTTTGTCATTTTTGTGAGAACTCGTCCAACACGTTTTCTTATCTCTTCGGTATTTGCACTGTGCTCGCTGCTCGTATGTTTTGATAATGATATGGGACCACATCGCAGGCTCTCTCAGAATTCTACGCGCAGAACAATTTTAATCTTTCAACAACAAAACAAAAGAAAAGGAAAATATTGAATAAAATGAATCTTCATGAAATAAGTAAGTAACAATAAATAAAGATGTTTTTATAATGACTTGTCCAAACTACCAGAATGAAAGAAAAAAGCTGTTTGATGCAATTTCCCCCAAATTACAACTTCCATTGAATTATAATTCTATATTAAGTTCAGGAGATGTTCTAGTCTTTGATAAAGTGGTTTTCTTTCTTAATGAATTAAATATTGTGATCTAAATCTATTCCTGTATTTTAATGGTATGTGTGTGTGAATATTCAATGTATGATTCCTCTGTTAAAAAAACCTTCTAACCGTGGCTCAGTGTAGTTTGTTTCTTTTTTCAAAATGCCTTGACGAGTCCCTAGGCGAGAAGAATTGTGACCCTGTTTATCCTATTGTATGAATGATTATAAACTAAGTAAGTTTTTGAATATATATTTGATGGCTAATGGTATCTTAACCAAAGCCAGGCTAATGCCAAAACAAAATAATTAAAAAAAAAGATGTTTTTTTTATCCAAGTTTCCTTCCAAGTTTTAATGATTGTAATATTATAGGTAATTTTCCTTATAAATGGATCCCCTATAAGGAGGATTTGTTTTTATTTTAGTATACATATCCCGATGCATACTCTGTAAATGTTCAGGTATTCGTTGGTTTTATAAAATTGTTGGATTTAAAACAAAAAAAGGGTTTTCGTTCCTTGATTAAGCATTAAGTAAAATTTTAAGTTTAGAAAAGCCTGAAAATTTGGTTTGGTCGCGTAGTGAAGCGGAACGACCAAACCAAATTTTCAAGCTTATCTAAACTAGAAATTTTACTTTATGCGCCACGCGAATAAACCACTGATTTTAAGTAAAGTTCAAAATATACCTGGCTTGCAGGCTTTTCAAAACTCGAAATTTTACTTCATGCTTAATCTGGGAGTGGAAAAGTGTTTTCCACTCCCAGATTAAGCATGAAGTAAAATTTCGAGTATTGAAAAGCCTGCAAGCCAGGTATATATTGAACTTTACTTAAAATCAGTGGTTTATTCGCGTGGCGCATAAAGTAAAATTTCTAGTTTAGGTAAGCTTGAAAAGATATTGCACTCTTTCAAAAAAGCGATATTGATGTATGGCTTTGCGCTTTGCGGAGCGACTAAACCAAATTTTTAGGCTTTTCTAAACTTATAATTTTATTTCACACGCCACGCGTATAAAACGCTGAAATATTGTAAAGTTCAAAATACAGCTTTTAAACAGTATTCTAAAGCAGTATATTTTGAACTTTACTTAATATCAGCGGTCTGCACGCGTGGCGCATGAAGTAAAATTTCGAGTTTAGAAAAGCCCAGAAAATTTGTCTCGGGTCGCTGCGCGACCCTCGACAAATTTTCACGGGGCTTTTCTAAACTCGAAATTTTACTTCATGCTTAATCTGGGAGTGAAAAACACTCGTTTAAAGCTTCATATTGCACTCCTAAAAAAAGCATATGCATATGTATACTTAAAAGAAAAATTCTCTGTACTGTTCAATTTATTTGAATGAACATTCATTAATTCAATCCCTAGTACAATATTATTTATCCTCAAGCCACTTTTCGATTTCTTTGAATGAACATAAACACGTACACGATTACCATACCTCATATCACGGTTCATAACGTAATGTGTTCGTATGAATAAAATGTGTGAATATAGTGTACGGTTTACGGAAGAATCGTGATCGGGCTTTATGTTGTTGTTGATGTTTGAGGTTAATGGCACTTGGTCAGGTTGTAACAACTGACGATCGCCGACCACAGACTGTAGCTGTAACGATCGTAATCTTTAATAATGGTAATAAGCGCTGGATTTATTATCCCTCGGTGCACAAATCGACGGAACGGACCGCAGAGTATCTTTGGTTAATGGGAAATGTGCCGGCTTGTGGTTTGTTTCATTCGATTAAGAAGGGATATATGAGTTTCGAACAGGAAAGGTTAGGTTTGTGGTTAACACTATTTTTTTTTGTAATTGGGAAAATACATTACAAAGACAATAGGTCGGTAATTTTTTTAAGGATTTCCTGGGAAAGTATTAATACAACACTAATATATTTTGCTGCAACAAAATTAAAAACATAAAAATATCCTAAGAAGTAGCAATTCTTTGAAGATAAAAGGATTTTTTGTCCCAATTTTTTTTATTTTAGAAATTATCTTCACACAGACAATGGGATGGTACATTTTAAAGGAATGCTTGAGAAAGTATTAAATTAAATAATATTTTGTTAAAAGAAAATTAAAAACATAAAACTATCCTAACAGGTAGCAATTCTTCTAACATATAACAATATATTTATATGATATTATTAAACACATACCCTGGCTCTTTACTGCTATTGCTATTATCTGCTTCAACGGCGCCCTCAATCAATTAATTTTGGTCCATGATGAAGCAATTATCCCAGGGTGGCCACATATTTGATCAAAAATAGGTAGTCGTCACAAGCAAAAAATAAACAAAATCCATGAGAATATAAACTCGTAAGTAAAGTAGGCACAATAAGAAACAATAAGAAAACTGAGAACGAAATATGCACTAACACAATTGCTGATAAAATGATGAATTTTTAACCAAGCAAAACGTCTTGTACTGACAAAAATGGGGGTAAAAGGAACATTAGAAGCTAATTATCAAATCAATTCACAAAAATACTATCCAAAAATGATTGGAAATGGATACAGGGTTTTTCCATTGGAAATCCAATGGACCCCCCTGGATCGGTGTCGGTTTCAGGGAATATTTCGAAAAAGATTATTCTGCTTTCCATAAACACGCAGGTAGTTATAGATACATGTC
This sequence comes from Philonthus cognatus, assembly GCA_932526585.2. NCBI lineage: Eukaryota > Metazoa > Arthropoda > Insecta > Coleoptera > Staphylinidae > Philonthus > Philonthus cognatus. The sequence goes on along the minus strand of OW052247.1, from coordinate 44,579,947 downwards.
CTGCGAGGCGAAATAGAACCGATTTAGCATTCTTGTCGGCGCGCACCAACTACCCCCCGCGCTGGTCACCCGCAGTGCCGGTAGCCGCAATGTTGTATAATGATTATAATTTTATTGAGGGTATTCAAGTTCGATTTTTATTGCTCAGCAAAATAGACTATACTCTGCTCCTAAACTAGAACAGTCTTCTTTTTCCATGATAATAATTAAATTTGTAATCCTACAAGTATCCACATTTATCATCCCCTATTCTCCATTAATCTTGTTTTTCTTGACGATGCTAATTAAGTCGCTTTGACCTGTACCTTTCCGTCTTTTGCCTTTTGTTCGTAAATCGTTCCGTGTTTACATCATCATCATCATCATGGTCGTCTAAGACTTTCGTTTTCGTTTAGTTGGCAGTTTCGAGCACGGCTTCTTCGCTTATCAGCAGATGGAGATCTCGTCGGTACACAGTTACCAACTCCGTTCCGAACAGATGACAATCTGTGATGTTGTGTTATGTTGTGTCTACTCTACGTGTGGTCCTTCATTACGCACGCAGGAATTTAATCGTTGGCATTAAACAATTGCATCATGAAACAAAAAGAATTAGAAAGAGAGAAAATGGGAAAAGGCAGACAGGTTTTCTTGTTGATAGATTAAATATTTGGAGGTAGAAAAATTGATTTGTTAAAAGTTTGAAATTCTTGAAACTTATAAAATATTTCACTGTTAGTTTAGTAAATCTATTTTTACGTTACAATCCTAACTAAAAGTTCTTTGAATAAATCGTGTTTTATCTTTGTGGATGTAAGAGGAAATCGTTGTCGATTAATCGTCGTCGTCTCTGAACAGAATTCCAGCTCATTTACTTAAATGCCTGTAGGCTGAATGCGTCTGTGCAATTAGTTTTTCCCACTTTCATTCATTCAAATCCGCTCTAAGGAATGACCTACACTCTACGATTTCCTGTCGTTTGCCAACTGTTGACAGAAACAAGCAACGACCAGAAATTTTCTAAACATCAACAAACAATTTCTTTCCAAAAATACGCTAACTATGTTATACTTAGCGTATTTTTGGAAATATATTGTTTTTCTGTTGGTGTTTAGAACATTTCTGGTTTCTCTATACGAATATAAAAGTTTTTGAAAGCAGAAAAGGATTCAACTTTCTTTCGAAACTAAACTTGCTACAATAAATACAATAGCATTAGCTCTGTTGATCAGAACACAATAATTAATCAACTAGAATTTTCTGTTTAGCGTAAGTTCAATTTAAATCAGATTTATGGCACCCTGTACTTAAAAGAAATTGTTTTCAAAATTTTGACTTTGCAGTCATAGTCTATTTTTTTGACATAATTGAAAAATGACACGGTGGAAATTCAGAAATTCATAAAAGTGTATTTTTTATGATTAGATTTTAAAAATTAACTAAATATATTATTATTATTATTGTTGTTTTCTTGTAAATTCACACAATTCGAAATCGTGAAAAATTTATAAAAAGTGTCACCATTTTTAAATGTATCGAAATCCCAATAAATACGATAAAGCAAACGAGCGGTATAGTTAATCACCACTGACAGAATTTCACATTTATTTAATTTGAACAAGAGTTATAAATCATTATGTCATTGTTTTGTTTCTTTTAAAATATTATGAATAGAACTAAACATGATATAGATACATACATGAATATCTTTTGGTGCCTCACCTTTAAGTGCACTTGTTATTTCTTAACCTTTCTTGCTCTGTTCTATTTTTTGTTTCTGGCATTGTATTACATTATGAACAATAGGATGTTAAGAGGAAAAATATGCGGGCTCGAATGAGGAAGTGAAGAAGATATCAAGAGCACGCGCCCACACATTTTCGTCTTTTCAAGTTATCTTCCCCCTCTTTCTCTTCAGCTCTTGTTCTCGCACTCCAACACATCAGCTGACAGGATGCAAGGCGCATCCGGCGCTAGTAAAACTATGAAAAAAAAAAAACAGTTGAATGAATAGATAAATTGAGTGTTGAGCACTATTAACCCAGAAAATTATCATAATTGTAAAAAGTAGGAATTTTAATGTATAATTGACTTATTTGACAACATTTCATGATACAAAAAAAAGTAATATGAAATTGCCAATACGCGGTTTTTGATATTATAACCGTAAGTCACTTGGTTGGCTGTCTTTTAAGTTATTAGGATTTGGCTGTTTTTTGTTTATGCTAGGATTTTATAATAAAATGTCGTATTTTTACTACTGTGATATTATAACTGTAAGTAGCTTGGCTGACTGTCTTTTGACTATACTAGGATTTTGTTATTTTATGTCTCTATCGACTGTATTTCGAATATTGTGATATTCACTTTGTATTAATAACATTCTGAATAACTATGATTCTCAGAAAAGTGTGTTTATTTTCACAACAATTGTTTCGCAAATTTATTGCTTCTTCAGGTGAATGAAAGTTTACAGTGAAATTAGAAATCTTAGAACTACATATATAAATGCATTAACACTATTGACACTATGGTGGGGTGGATATTTTTAGTAGAGTTTGACAGTTCTGTTTGTTCGGTGAGTAGGAGGTCGGTTTTTTCGAAGCTGTTAATTTCCAAGTTTTCCAGTAAGTTTAATTTCCTTCCTTTTTTCTCTGTATGGAGGATCTAGAATTCCTGATTGAAGTTGTGGTTTTTGAAGAGCAGGTGATTTGCATAGATTGAGGTGTTGTGATATTATAACTGTAAGTCACTAGGTTGACTGTATATCAACTTATTCGGATTTTGTCATTAATTCACTGTATTTTCACTATTGCGATATTATGACTGTAAGTTACTTGGTTTACTGTCTTTTGATTATGATATGATTTTGTCATTAAATCATTATATCGACTGTATTTTCACTATTGTGACTTTATGATTGTGTCACTATATTGACTGACATTATTGACATTCATTTAGGATTTCGTTAATATGTAATGTTTTAAAAATAGATTTACTTTAATCAATTTCTGTCATTTCTTTTCTAAATTTCATTGATTCTAAATGTAAAAAAATGTATTCACTCATATTATTATTCACTTTTTCTTTTTAAAATTCTCACAACACACACACACATACTGTTTCCCACAAAGTTCATTACCTTTGAGAGCGTAATTTAGGCACATTAGATCTCTTATCTAATCCCACGGGTGAAGCATTGTTCTTGATAGAAAGATGCCTATCTTCAAAAACACTTTCTTTTCACACTCGACGAAAACAATCGGACTAATAGAAAGCATTCGACGCTAGAATAAGGAAAGAAACAATGGGAGAAAAAACTGTAAATTGATCAATAAAATTTGATTAAAGAAAAGATAACAACCAAATACAGGGTTTTTCTATTGCATTTCACTATTGATCAAATGAGATTCACTACATCTTAAAGATATTTCTCCTTGTCAAATATATGCCTAAAGATTTCCTGATTTACGGATTACCCAATTTACGGCGCTATTTTTATATTTATGTAAATATCATGATATTTATGAATCTTGTTTTTTATTCGTTTTTATGTTTCAGGTGAGTGTCCAAAATTAGAGAACACCTTCAAATTGGCGAGTGGAGTAAGTTTTTCATGTTGATAAAAATATATGAAATAAAATTTCGAGTTTAGAATAGCCTGAAAATTTGAAGCAATGGCAATTCCATACTTTCGGGCTTTTCTAAAACCGATTTTTGTTTCATGCGCCAGGCGTATAAAATACTAAAATATTGCTAATTTAAAAAATACTGCTTAGTTATGAGTCACACTTGACTCCTTAATTTCACGTTTAATCTAAGGCTAATCATTTTTACAAATGCTAATTTCGTCTAACTTAATTTTGCGCATTTTGTGACCGGTAAGTAACATTTGGTTTCAAATACATTTAATAATCCTTTCTATATTAGACAGGTATCCAAATATATTAGATGATAGAACAATAAAACACTTGAAACTTTAAATTTGTGTTCAGTATTCCGGCACCAGATACCCACAGACGCGTTTCGGACTTCAAAATCCTCGTCAGTGTGGTACTGAACATTTCTGACTATATCAAGCCAATATGTGAAAACTATTATTAGATTCGATAGCTAACGCCATCTAATGCTCCATAGTGGCATCGTCATTGACACGAATACACAAAGTGCATATACAGGTCACTGTTTTAAGTCACCGGTCACTTAAAACTTTGTTTGTATAACACTTTTTTATTTTACTTGACTGCAGTTTTGGCAACTTTAGCTTGCCATTATCAATGTAGTGACGTAAAATAAAAAAGTGTTACACAAACAAAGTTAAAAGTATTTTTTTATTGTTAAATTAACATGTATACCGATGTAGAAGCCTCCACAATACAAAGTATATTAGATGATATTAGAGGATCAGTCTTAGGATCACTCATTCATTATAATCACTTTTAAAAAGTTTTATTTTCTTATTATTTTTTAAACATGAGATATCGCCGTCCTAATTTATAATAATTTAAATACAAGGTCAGTTTTTTCTAGCAACATTTATCTATTTAACAAATTCGCACAATTATACATCAAATATTTGTGCGTAGGTGCTAAGATTGATCCTTGTGGTACAACGAATTATTAGAAGAAAAACGTAGCTTCTAATAAAACGTTGTACCACAAGGATCGATCGCAGCACCTCTCCACAAGCATGAAGTAAAATTTTGAGCTTAGAAAGGCCTGCATATTTTGATCATGGCCCTTATCTGTATTTAAACTTTACACTAAATAAATAAATAAATAATTTTGTTATTTAAATATTTCGATTATTACTCATTTTTAAGTGTATTTTGAACTTCACGATAACTCATTGTTTTATACTGGTGGCGCATGAAGTAAAATTTCGAGTTTAGAAAAACCTGAAAATTTGGTTTGGTCGCGTAGCGCTACGCGCTACGCGACCAAACCAAATTTTCAGGTTTTTCTAAACTCGAAATTTTACTTCATGCTTAGCCTGGGAGTGGAAACACTCGTTTGAACTTTACATTGAACTGTTTTACACAATCGGCGAATACCTGAAAATGTACAGCGTATACATTATGTATATTTAAAAGAAAACATTCTAGTGCGTAAAAAAGTGCAGAACTTTACCTTAAATCAACTTTAAGAGTTAACTTAATAATTGCAGTTAATGGTTATTAGAAGAAAAACGTATGTAGCTTCTAATAAAATCTTTAATTTGGTTGGCGTTCACTTTGTGGTACATCTTTATATCAATTTAATTAAAACACGTAACTTTGTTTTACCACTTTTATTCTACTTTTCAGTGACTATAGTGACTACAAGCTAGTCATTATCAAACTAAGTGACTAAAATTTATGTGTACATTGCTTTTATATTACAGCATCAAAGAGAGGGGTATACATTATGTCGATCTGGTCAATAATGAGGGGAATTTCCGGGTTAGCTTTTAGTTTGTGAATTTTCAGTACAATAGCCAACATTATTTACAATCCCAAAACCGCCATAGATAAAAACAAAAAATCCGGTATTTATAAATTAACGTGCGAAACATGTAAAGGAGCATACATTGGTCAATCTGGTAGAAATTTTGAAATTAAAATTAAAGAGCATATGAACTCATTACGTCTAAAAAACAACAGGTTCACCTTTGCAACATATTTATTGGAAAACAACCATACCTGCACTGAAAACAGCATGCTTTCAGTAATCAATTTGTTGGATAAAGGTCGAAGAATGGATTTACTTGAAGCGCTGGAAATTCACAAACTAAAAGCTAATCCAGAAATTCCCCTTATTAATCACCAGACCGACATAATGTATACCCCTCTCTTTGATGCTGTAATATAAAAGCAATGTACACATAATTTTAGGCACTTAGTTTGATAATGACTAGCTTGTAGTCGAAACTATGGTCACTGAAAAGTAAAATAAAAGTTAAGTGTTTTAATTAAATTCTAATAAAATGTTGTACCACAAGGATCAATTTGTCGGATAAAGGCCGAAGAATGGATTTACTTGAAGCGCTGGAAATTCACAAACTAAAAGCTAATCCAGAAATTCCCCTTATTAATGACCAGACCGACATAATGTATACCCCTCTCTTTGATGCTGTAATATAAAAGCAATGTACACATAATTTTAGGCACTTAGTTTGATAATGACTAGCTTTTAGTCGAAACTATGGTCACTGAAAAGTAAAATAAAAGTTAAGTGTTTTAATTAAATTCTAATAAAATGTTGTACCACAAGGATCGATTTCAGCACCTCTCCACACAATTCACTCAAGTAAAATTGCGCGAATTTGTTAAATAGACCAATGACTACAAGTTCTTTTTTACTGTCAATTGGATAAGCGTGTGTGTATTCGATGATTTCCATCCGAGCAATTAAAACAAGTAAACGAGGCAATGTTTCGAGCTGCTTTCTAATTCAACCTGTATTGTGGTGGCGATTAGACGTTAGCCTCGGTCAATCCTCTTACTTGCTACTCCAACTCAATTAGAGCCTAATCGCTAATTAATTCGATAATACTTCGACGGGACTTTCTTTTTAATGGACGGGCGCTTCATACGATTGTAATTTCAATCAATCGGGGACAACACTTCATTAACGAAAAGAATCCCGAAAACACACAATGTACTTTAATTCTATTACCGTATATGGCTGTTCACTCATTTGAAACATTGACCTAAAACACGCTTAATCTATAATTGGAAATGGTACTTAATCTATAGATGGAGTAAAAAGAATTAGCAGCGTTGTGTCCAATTTCGATGAGTGTATTTCCCGGTGGTGATCTTCGGCGCCGTTTTTGCATCTTCGCAACGTGCTCTTGCCAACCTGGGTCTTCTAAACCGGCTCACAGGAATGCTTATTTTATCGCGCTGTGAACTGAAAAAATAACGTAAGTGGGACCTAAATTACATAACGGGGATGTGGTCCGAGTCATTTGGGTCCTGTGAATGGTTACTTTAGCAATGGATGGCGATACTCGATGTTAAGTTTTAGTCGAGTATAAAGGTTTAAATAAACCAAAGAAATCGCGTCATACTAAATATGATCGGGTTTACCAAATTATAGATCTAGGAGTTATTGTAACCAGTAATTCGTTTTTTTTTCAGTTCATATTTCCATCATCTAATGCCTGGGTCTCCAAACTATCTTCTTCGCGGGCCACAAATACAATTCTACATAATAAAGTCGGCCAAGATCCGATTAATTTTATAAAATAATGAAAAATTTAAGGAACAATTGTTACAATATTTCAAAATATGACATTTACAAAAAAAATTACAAACAATCGCGGGCCGGATTCATGCAAGTCGCGGGCGTAGTTTGGAGACCACTGATCTAAAGCAAACCAAATGCTTGGATTTATTAAGAGAAACACTGCTCATTTCACTAACATCGAAACAGTATTATATCTTTATAAGACACTGGTTAGGCCACAGCTGGAGAATTGCTCTGTTATATGGTGCCCTTTTAAAGCAAAAGATATCTCGGTTTTAGAGAGAACTCAGCGAAGGTTTCTAAATTATATCTTTTATAAGTTTAATATTTTAGGAGACTACGATATTATATTACAAACTGTCGGTATGCAACATCTCGAAATACGACGAAGAAATAGTGACGTATTATGCTGTTACCAATTAATCAATGGTATAATTGGCTCTTCCATCCTTGTTAATTCATTTGGCATTCATGTTCCCAGTAGAGTAGTTTGCAGCAGAAGTACCTTTCATATATACCTTTAATAAGAAAGGACTATGTCAGAAACTTCGATAAATGCACAATAGCGGCTAATTACAATGCTTGCAGTTTTGACTTTTTTCATAACGACATAAAGTTTGTACGTCCTTACCTTAAGCAGTAGCGTATTGTCTAGTTATTTGTTTAATGTTTTGTTAGTAATTAGATATTATTTTAAAATGTATTTTAATTTAAGCTCGGTGAGCAATCGCCTCTTTTGAAAATGGTGTAACCCTTATATTTGAATAAAATTAGCGGTTGCGAATGCCACTGCTATCACTCCAGTTTGTTTTACCCTTAAAGGAGTTAACATTTGTTAAATAATGTACTTCTATCATTTATTAATATCTAATTGTATGTGTATAAATAAATGTAGATGTAGGTAGATTATTATATAGTGAATATTATTTCTTCATAACTGAATTAATAACAAACTCATTCGTAATCTATAGATGTCATCATACTATGAATATATTTGTTCATAACTCAATTAATTTCTAATTCAAGTCTCTCGTGATCACGCTCCGGCGCATAATAAGCACGGTTTGTTTTTTTTTTCGTTGTTCTTTTTTCGTTTTCCTTCCTGTGCGGTGCATCTTGGTTATTACGCAAGGATAATAACAATGGTCTTTAGAAACAAGAATAGAAGAAGTGGAAGAGAGCGCGCCTCGCAGAGGTGAATAACGCCAGGGTTCAGCTCTCCCCCTGGCGGCGTTAATTAGTTTTAATTGAGTCTCGCTTCGTCAGTTCCCCTCATGAATTTATTTATTAATTTTGATAATAGGGAGGATCATAATCATGTCTTCTTAGTATTCAATTGTTTTTAAATCATATCTTTTTTATATTCAATTATTTTGCAATTATATCTGTTTGATGTTTAATTGTTTTATAATTATGTTCTCTTTTGTTTTATTCGGAATAAATATAAAGTATGGCTGTTTCAAAAGGTACAGTTCAAAATATGTGATGGAGTTTCCTCAATTCAATACTATAGCTTGTATTAGACGACACTATTTTTTTGTACAAGAAAATAGTATACAGAGAGTTTTATGTAACACCGAACATGTTCATAACGAGAATTTTTCTTTTAAGTATACATATGTATACGTCGTACATTTTCCGATGCTCCGTTTATTAAAAGAATTTGAAGCTTTAAACGAGTGTTTTCCACTCCCAGACTAAGCATGAAGTAAAATTTCGAGTTTAGAAAAGCCTGAAAATTTGGTTTGGTCGCGTAGCGCGAAGCGGCCAAACCAAATTTTCAGGCTTTTCTAAACTCGAAATTTTACTTCATGCGCCACCGGCACAGAACACTGATTCAATGTAAAGTTTAGCAGTGTGTTTTAAACTTCGTAATATGTCAGTGTTTTGTACCGGTGGCGCATGAAGTAAAATTTCAAGTTTAGAAAAGCCTGAAATTTGACTTCATGCTTAGTCTGGGAGTGGAGCACACTCCTTTTAAGTTTAAAATTGAACTCTTTTAAACAAACAACGATTATCTAAAGATTTACGGCATATACGCTGTACTTGAAAGAAAAACTCCCTGTATGTACATGTTGAGGCATTAATTGATTGGCTACAATTTGTAATGGTCATATAGGCAATCCAATTTACACATATTTTAACAATTAAAGCTTGTATTAGACGATACTATTTTCTCGTACAAGAAAATAGTATACTATTTTCTATCATGGTGTACCAAATAGAACATATCCTACAATTTGTAATGGTCATATAGGCAATCCAATTTACACATATCTTAACAATTAAAGCTTGTATTAGACGATACTATTTTCACGTACAAGAAAATAGTATACTATTTTCTATCATGGTGTACCAAATAGAACATATCCTATTTCCATTATACCAAACTGTACAAGATTTGCATTTGGTCATATTTTGTGTATTACACCATGATAGAAAATAGTATACTATTTTCTTGTACAAGAAAATAGTGTCGTCTAATGCAAGCTTAAAGGTGTCAAATTGTATTGGATGAAAATGTTCGGTGTTACATAAAACTCTCTGTACTATTTTCTATCACGGTGTCATACACAAAATATGACCAAAGGCAAATCTTGTACAGTTTTGTATAATACAAATAGGAGATGTTCTATTTGGTACACTATGATAGAAAATAGTATACTATTTTCTTGTACAAGAAAATAGTGTCGTCTAATACAAGCTTTATATAATTAGATCAGAGGTTTCAAAACTTTTAAACATTGCGGCCAATTTTTTAGGATTCCAGTTTATGGCGACCCATTTGAATGCTATAGTCAACATATTACTCATTTGCCGCGGTCCCAAAAAACAAAACACAGTATCATAAACGCATGTCCATGTGACTTTATGCGACAAACCGGTCAGTGAGCAATCAAAAAAGATTTCAAAAGAAGTAACGACGAACGAGAACGAACTCAAACCCACAGAACAGTAAACCTCAGTTAAATTGGATATTAACAATGGGAGCATTCCCTAGATAAAACTGTTGAAAGTTTAATGCTAACAGTTGGGGAATTGTTTGGTGAATGCACTGTCAACAGCCAACACGTTCGTCAGTTTTGCAAGCGTACAAAATAGTCCGATTGACGTTGAATTAAGCGCTTAATTTGTCGAGGTCATGGACTTGATAGAGGTTACGTAGGATGTTAGATTAGATGGAAAGTTAAATGGCTGGAGTAGAGTTCACCAGATACCAACGTAAAGCGTAAGAAAAAATCAAACGCATTGAGAGCAAATTTTTCTGGTGAGTGCGCCTAATGTGCTCAGTGTTGGATTAGTCACAATATTCAATTAAACATACGTTTACAATGTAAGTGATCAATCTTTATAGATCCTCTTTATTTCTAACATTTCAATTATTTCTTCACTTACGCAAACTTTTCGCTAACTATTCGAAATCCGATATGTTTCTTCTTTAAATATGTTCGTTACAGTTCTAATGAGATTCTGAGCATTTTCGTCAAATTGCCGCATTGTATTTTGACGGCGCACAGTGGTCCCGAATCCTGAAAAGCTAGCCATAAAATAATGGCTTAACCCATTAAGCGCCATTGGTGCATACACGCAACATTATAATTTTTTTGTTAATTAAATTACTAAATGAGTTGATATTTGTTTTTGAGTTTCGTGAAGAGTATAATCATAAATAATTAACACTGTTGTATCCTTTCTTCACACATTTGAGCATGCAAAATACTAAATGAGTTAATTTTATATATTATATTATTTGACCTGACTTGTATGTATGAAGAGAACTTAATTTAAGAGCTCTTTTTTCCTCTGCTGCTTTTCCTAAAGCATCAGAAATTGAATTGAAAATCTGGAGATATCCGGAATAGAATGGTAAATGAACCTACTAAGTGTTAATTCTTTAATAGTTTCAATTTTTCCTAATTTCATGTTATCGCTTTTGTAAACCATGGTATTTAAAAGACGTGTTACTAATTTATCTACTCGATCGTGGAAACTCGAAACTGATACATTAGAATTTTGTTTTAAGGGGGTAGTACACTCTGGCAGCGCGAAAAAAGGAGATTTTTGCGATTTTTTTTTCCGAAGATAAATAACAACCCTCGAATAAATGGAATAGATGACTTTAATAGTTGAACCTTCCGGCGAATATTTTGTTATTTAATTTTTTCGATTAATGCCTGAAAATTTACAGTGTATACATTTTGCATATTTAAAAGAAAAATTCTACATATTGTGAATTTTTGTTTTAAATATGCAAAATGTATACACTGTAAATTTTCAGTCATTAATCGATTTTTTATAAAGGTGTGCAATATGAAGTTTAGAACGAGTGTTTCCACTCCCAGACTAAGCATGAAGTAAAATTTCGAGTTTAGAAAAGCCCCGCGTAGAAAATTTTTTCACGGGGCTTTTCTAAACTCGAAATTTTACATCATGCGCCACGCGTATAAAACACTGAAATATTGTGAAGTTAGAAATACACTGATGTATTTTTTTTAATGAGTAATAATCGATAAAACTAATTATAAGTTATTCATAGAAATTATAAAGAGAAGTGCAGATTTTTACTAAAAATCAACTTTTAGAGTTAACTCTATAATTGCTCGGCCGTTAATGAGTCAAGTTAATGTTTTTAAAAGAGGAACAATTTATTATAAAATACTGTATTAAAAGTTATTCATAGAAATCATAAAGAGAAGTGCAGAATTTTACCAAAAATCAACTTTTGGAGTTAACGCTATAATTGCTCGGCCGTTAATGGGTTAAGGCGATTTGTCTGAAATTGCATCTATCGGGATTTTTGAGCATGCTGATTCAGAATATAATTTTGAAATATCAAAAACCAAAATGGTGGACCATATATGACGAACAAAAAATATTTAGTTTTTCCATTTTTCAACCAATCGTGCCAACTTGACGCGAGTTTGAATTAAACTATAATGAGAACGCCATGTTATTTTTGTTTCTTTGTGACAGGTGCGATACACATTTTAAAACTTGTGACAAATTTTAAAGTAACGAGTGTCTTCCACTCCCAGACTAAGCATGAAGTAAAATTTCGAGTTTAGAAAAGCCCCACGTAGAAAATTTGTCGATGGTCGCGCAGCGACCCGAGACAAATTTTCACGGGGCTTTTCTAAACTCGAAATTTTACTTCATGCGGCACGCGTATAAACCACTGATTTAGAGTAAAGTTAAAAATATATAACGCTTAGATGTGATAGTGATCAATATTTGGCGAAACGCAAACTCTTCGCTAACTATTCGAAATCCGATATGTTTCTTCTTTAAATATGTTCGTTACAGTTCTAATGAGATTCTGAGCATTTTCGTCAAATTGCCGCATTGTATTTTGACGGCGCACAGTGGTCCCGAATCCAGAAAAACTAGCCATAAAATAACGGCGTAACCCATTAAGCGCCATTGGTGCACACACGCAACATTATAATTTTTTTGTTAATTAAATTACTAAATGAGTTAATTTTATATATTATATTATTTGACCTGACTTGAAAATGTATGAAGAGAAATGTGAATATTTTGTTATTTAATTTTTTTTCGATTAATGCCTGAAAATTTACAGTGTATACATTTTGCATATTTAAAAGAAAAATTCTACATATTGGGAATTTTTGTTTTAAATGTGCAAAATGTATATACACTGTAAATTTTCAGTCATTAATCGATTTTATTTATAAAAGTGTGCAATATGAAGTTTAGAACGAGTGTTTCCACTCCCAGACTAAGCATGAAGTAAAATTTCGAGTTTAGAAAAGTCCCGCGTAGAAAATTTTTTCACGGGGCTTTTCTAAACTCGAAATTTTACATCATGCGCCACGCGTATAAAACACTGAAATATTGTGAAGTTAGAAATACACTGATGTATTTTTTTTAATGAGTATTAATCGATAAAACTAATAATAAGTTATTCATAGAAATTATAAAGAGAAGTGCAGATTTTTACTAAAAATCAACTTTTAGAGTTAACTCTATAATTGCTCGGCCGTTAATGAGTCAAGTTAATGTTTTTAAAAGAGGAACAATTTATTATAAAATACTGTATTAAAAGTTATTCATAGAAATCATAAAGAGAAGTGCAGAATTTTACAAAAAATCAACTTTTGGAGTTAACGCTATAATTGCTCGGCCGTTAATGGGTTAAGGCGATTTGTCTGAAATTGCAACTATCGGGATTTTTGAGCATGCTGATTCAGAATATAATTTTGAAATATCAAACCAAAATCAACCCAAATGGTGGACCATATATAACAAACAAAAAATATTTAGTTTTTCCATTTTTCAACCAATCGTGCCAACTTGACGCGAGTTTGAATTAAACTATAATGAGATCGCCATGTTATTTTTGTTTCTTTGTGATAGGTGCGATACACATTTTAACACTTGTGACAAATTTTAAAGTAACGAGTGTCTTCCACTCCCAGACTAAGCATGAAGTAAAATTTCGAGTTTAGAAAAGCCCCGCGTAGAAAATTTGTCGAGGGTCGCGCAGCGACCCGAGACAAATTTTCACGGGGCTTTTCTAAACTCGAAATTTTACTTTATGCGCCACGCATATAAACCACTGATTTATAGTAAAGATAAAAATATATAACGCTTAGATGTGATATTGATCAATATTTGGCGAGATGAAGCGAGAAAATGCAAGAATTACTTTTTTGTTAATAGTTTTAGAATAATAATAATACAAGTAGAATAAATTTAGTTTGAGCAACTTTTCCATATTGTTGATATTTAAATCATCGTATCTTTAACGGGGAAAGTGCAATGATACCCACAGATTTTTAATGTAAATAACAATCCTGAAAACTTGTATTAGTCTTTATATTCTTAATTATTGTAACTTGGAGGGCCAAGCTACAATAATTAAGAATATAAAGACTAATGCTACCAAATGTTTCTTCCTATACGTTAAGAGGGCTCTGACAAGTGCCGATCCCATTCAAGACCGTTTTAGATTTTTCATACATATCCATGTACAAATAATATTGATGTTTCGTGCTCTTCTGATTAAAATACACGTTTTGAATCATGTATTTTAATCAGTCAGTATTGTGGACGCGTTCGCCTGAAAACACGTTTTTTTTTATCTGGCGGAAGCAATAACTAACATCATTTTTACCGAATTACATTTGAACATTTGCTTTTCGTATTTAGAAATGTTTTCTCCATATGATAGACTAGAATTGTTTCAATATGTATGATACTTCTTTTTAGCAACAAAAAGCCAGCAGAAAAGTTTAGGAAGAATTGACGTTTTTTAAAATTTTAATTAAGTGCCGCCATTTCACTAATTTTTATCGAAGTTAATTTATTTTAGTCTATTTTAAAATCACACTCATTCGTAACAAAAAAATGTGTATGCTAAACTGTTTCTGACAGTTCTAGCAATCTGTAGGACTTCCGGCAGAATTCAATGTTTTCCGAGAAGAAGTTCCGTCTTCGCCGTATACTAACGGTATTTACCGTCCGAATCAGCTGTAATTTTTTGAATTACTCTCCAAACAACAATAAATGTAGTGGAGAATGAGCTAAGAATCCCTGCCATTTATTTTTCCTACAATAAATTGACAATAATTGCCTATTTATTTAAGCAACTAACCAGATAGGACCCTCAATAAAAAAAGCTACACTGCAAACGAAATGGCACCTGATGCAGCTAGTTTTTTGCTGTTTATTTTCACAATAGCATTGCAAAAAGGTGGAGTTGAGCTTTCAATTGAATACGGCAGAACCAATAACTTTTTCCTTGTTTAAAATAATATTTTTTATTATTTTTTATGCAGATTTTCATTGGCAAAGATTGTTAATTATTAAAATAATAAATTTAAAAAAAAATTGACGTTTTTTTATTTTAATTAAGTGCCGCCATTTCACTAATTTTTATCGAAGTTAATTTATTTTAGTCTATTTTAAAATCACACTCATTCTTAACAAAAAAATGTGTATGCTAAACTGTTTCTGATAGTTCTAGCAATCTGTAGGACTTCCGGCAGAATTCAATGTTTTCCGAGAAGAAGTTCCGCCTTCACCGTATACTAACGGTATTTACCGTCCGAATCAGCTGTAATTTTTTTAATTACTCTCCAAACAACAATAAATGTAGTGGAGAATGAGCTAAGATTCCCTGCCATTTATTTTTCCTACAATAAATTGACAATAATTGCCTATTTATTTAAGCAACTAACCAGATAGGACCCTTAATAAAAAAAGCTACACTGCAAACGAAATGGCACCTGATGCAGCTAGTTTTTTGCTGTTTATTTTCACAATAGCATTGCAAAAAGGTGGAGTTGAGCTTTCAATTGAATACGGCAGAACCAATAACTTTTTCCTTGTTTAAAATAATATTTTTTATTATTTTTTATGCAGATTTTCATTGGCAAAGATTGTTAATTATTAAAATAATAAATTTAAAAAAAATTGACGTTTTTTTAAATTTTAATTAAGTGCCGCCATTTCACTAATTTTTATCGAAGTTAATTTATTTTAGTCTATTTTAAAATCACACTCATTCTTAACAAAAAAATGTGTATGCTAAACTGTTTCTGACAGTTCTAGCAATCTGTAGGACTTCCGGCAGAATTCAATGTTTTCCGAGAAGAAGTTCCGCCTTCGCCGTATACTAACGGTATTTACCGTCCGAATCAGCTGTAATTTTTTTAATTACTCTCCAAACAACAATAAATGTAGTGGAGAATGAGCTAAGATTCCCTGCCATTTATTTTTCCTACAATAAATTGACAATAATTGCCTATTTATTTAAGCAACTAACCAGATAGGACCCTTAATAAAAAAAGCTGTAGCTTTTAACTAATTTTTTATCGAAGTTAATTTATTTTAGTCTATTTTAAAATCACACTCATTCTTAACAAAAAAATGTGTATGCTAAACTGTTTCTGACAATTCTAGCAATCTGTAGGACTTCCGGCAGAATTCAATGTTTTCCGAGAAGAAGTTCCGTTTTCGCCGTATACTAACGGTATTTACCGTCCGAATCAGCTGTAATTTTTTGAATTACTCTCCAAACAACAATAAATGTAGTGGAGAATGAGCTAAGATTCCCTGCCATTTATTTTTCCTACAATAAATTGACAATAATTGCCTATTTATTTAAGCAACTAACCAGATAGGACCCTTAATAAAAAAGCTACACTGCAAACGAAATGGCACCTAATGCAGCTAATTTTTTGCTGTTTATTTTGACAATAGCATTGCAAAAAGGTGGAGTTGAGCTTTCAATTGAATACGGCAGAACCAATAACTTTTTCCTTGTTTAAAATAATATTTTTTATGCAGATTTTCATTGGCAAAAATTGTTAATTATTAAAAAAAAAATTATTTCGACCATTTTTATTATGCAGTCAATAATTCTACTTACTTTAAGGAGATGAATCCTTTTTACGGATATAAATTCTCATAACTACACGTTTATTAATCCACGAATACAAAACTTGTAAAAATCTTGCAATTGTGCTCGCCAGATGTGCATCGCTCCAGGGTTACTTTTGAAATTGGCACTACGGTTAGGTATAAGATATAAACGGTAACTGCATAGAAAATTTAATAGAGCTAATACTAATCTATCGAAATAGTAACGTCAAAATTCACAGATAGTATTTTTTTTTAACTTTTGGCCAGCTTTTCGGGATTCTGATCTACTATGCGGCGTTATAAATGTTACAAAAGCAAACTTTATATCCGACGTGCCAAACAATTGAAGATATTCTGTTACAACCAGAATCCATTGATTGAAAACAGATAGAAGTTATTAATGATTTCGATAGCTAACGCCATCTAATGCTTCATAGTGGCATCGTCAGTGACACGACGATGCCACTATGAAGCATTAGATGGCGTTAGCTATCGAAATCATTAATAGTTTTCACATATTGGCTTGAAATAGTCAGAAATGTTCAGTATTCCTCAGCACTGGGTCGGGACCACACTGAAGAGGACCTTGAAGTCCGAAACGCGTCTGTGGGTATCTGGTGCCGGAATACTGAACACAAATTCAATTTAGATATAAGTTAATAACGTCAGGGTAGAAAGGTAATGTAAGATTTTAGTATGTCATGTAAGCTATAGTTAAGGTTACATGACATACTAAAATCTTACATGACATACTAAAATTATGCTATTTGTTAGTTACTAGAATTAGCAATTACTTTTTTTATTATTATTTGCAAAACACTTAGTTGTATTTTACTATAATTACAATCTGATCACAAATGGATCAATGAGTAATATTTAGCTAACTTAATTTACTAAAGGTTTAGCAATTACTTAAATAAGATTTTATAATAATTTAGGTTACTTGGCAATTTCATATGTTAAGTGATTTAGATGGTTTACCTAAAGAAGAACTAATCTAAGTAACTGGCCTTTAAATTAGTTACCTAGGTCCTACATGAAGCTGGTTGCTTAAGTTCTGTTGGTTGTTGATTACTTTAATTAATCAACAACCAACAGTACTTAAGGAACCAGCTTCATGTAGGGTTAGGAAAACCCAGTAACCTTAAACTAGTTTGACTTAAGTAAATGGTTGTCCGCCTAATCTAATTAGGGTAAGGCTAGTCTGCCATATAACCTAACACTAGCTGCATAGTGAAATTAGATTGTCATATGTTACTGTTATTAGATTATGTTGATTCTCAATTTGTTTGGTTAAGATAGAAGTTGAAACTTCTAACGAATGTGTCCAGTCCTTGATTAAGCATGAAGTAAAATTTCGAGTTTAGAAAAGCCTGAAAATTTGGATTTGCCGGCACGAGCGAAGCGAGTGACGGCAAATCCTAAACCTCGAAATTTTACTTCATGCGCCAGGCGTGTAAAACACTGATTTAGTGGGAAATTTAAAGTGTACTGCTTAATAATAATAATAATAATAATAATAACAGTTCTTTATTCCAATGTTAATATCACATACAAATTTTGCACATATACATCTACACGGAATAGGGTCAAATCAAGATTAATACATATTATGTTTCTCTAGAGAAATATTCATGCTTAGGTTAGTTAGGTAAGATTAGTATACATTGGAATGGTTGATCAAAAAAAGATCGGTTCTTGATTCTCAGAAATAACTTCTACTCCTTGGTTATCGCTTACTAGAAACTTGTGATACTCATCACTAATAAATATGCATTTAAGATCCTGTGTCGCGATTCATTAATAATCGTCTTATGGCCCACTAGTAGATCGCGACCCACAGTTTGGAATACGCTGCTCTTGATAATAGTATTAAGAATATTCTGGAGAAGAATCTAGGAGGTGTTTTGGCCCCACGTTGGGTGCCGAAAATGAAAAATTTTATTTATATCAGTTTTAAAGTTAAGGGCAAAAATTAAACTTTTGCGTCGAGAAGTTGCCATATCACTTGTTTAAAGGTCAAATTTATCAAGTGCTAATCGTTTCTTTTATACAGGGAATTCTTCTTTCTAATATACAGATCTCATGCATACGCAGTCAATGTTGAGGCATTCGTTGTTTTCTTTAACCGTTCAATTTGTAGCTGCTAAAGAGTATTTCCACTCCCAGATTATGCATACAGTAAAATTTCGAGTTTAGAGAGAGAGAAGAGAAGAGCTTAGAAAAGCGACCAAACCAAATTTTAAAGCTTTTCTCAACTCAAAATTTTACTTAATGCCCCACGCGTCTAAAACACTGAAATATCGTGAAAGTCAAAATATATGGTTTAAGCAGTATTCTAAAGTAGTATATTATAAATTTCACTTGAAATCAGTATTTTATACGCGTGGCGCATGAAGTAAATTTTCGAGTTGAGAAAAGCCCGAAAATTTGGTTTTGTCGCTTCTCTAAACTCTTCTCTTCTCTCTAAACTCGAAATTTTACTTTATGCTTAATCTGGGAGCGACCAAACCAAATTTTCAGGCTTTTCTGAATTCGAAATTTTACCTTATTCTTAATCTAGGAGTTAGAAATGTCTCTGAAGTTTTGCAGCGAGTGCATAGAGATACGTATACTTAAAGGAAAAATTTACTTTTACACTTGTCTTTTAAATATACTTTTAAAAATGGTGATGTGTCCATCATAGTACTTTCCCCCGTAAATTGCGTATTAAATCACTTTTTAAAGTTTGTAAAGAGGCTAATGAATCACCCTGTAGAAAATTGTGTTTGAAAGTTCCCGAAAAACGTTCTTCTTTTTATAACATATTACGAAGTGGTCCTCAATAACTAGATAAAACACACAACTTTTGAAATATCTCAAAAACTAAGAGTGCTATGACAAAAAGTAAGTGAACAATACATCTTCATTTTGTTATTATCTACAACTCTTATTTGAATGAATTTTTTGTTTGATGAACATTTATTGAAAAAATCTGAAAAAACTGAAAAACGCTAAGAGTAAAGTACCACTTCCGGTTTTCCGATTTTCACCAAAAGCTTTTCAGTTCTTCCGATTGTAACAAAAAGCTTAAGTTTCAAGTTTCATCTCGATATCTTTAGCGGTTTTTGCGGTACAGCGCACACAGACACACACACAGACAGACAGACAAACAGACAAACAGACAAACAGACAGACAGACAGACACACAGACAGACAGAGAGACAGACAGACAGACAGACATTTTTCAAAAATGGTCTTATTCGACTCAGGGGACCTCAAAACGGATATTTCCGCTAAAATTTTTGATTCGAAAATTTTCACGAAAACAATACTTTCCCTTTGTATTACATACTCCCGAAAGTAAAATAATATAGACAATTTATTATTTATATAAATAGACTATTTTCCTTTTACAATTGAGCTTTTAAAAAGATATGTAGATCATTTGTTTGTTGCACAAGGTGATCTTTTTTATATAATTGAAGTAAATGGCATGTATCATCTTAAGGATGTGCATATCTCTAATGCATAGGTATTTGGGTTGATTTCTAAGCAATCCATTCTCGTACGAATGTAAGCCAGCCATTCGCGGAACAAAGAGCGGAATTGTGTACGCACAAAACATTCGTGGAAAACAGGTGCCTCCGGTCGTTCCTCTTCACTTTTTTTCCACACCGCTTCCCGAAAAAAAACAAAACGGAAGTGGCGCACATGTCGTAACCCGAAACCACCATTCACTCGTTTGTTCCTGGTGCCCCCAAAAACAAACACCCTCCTAATTATTATTACCGCGAACACAAAACACTCTTCTAGTTTTTAAGTGCACCATTCATGACATAAGCACACCCTCATAATTTTCAACCCGGTGATGCTTCCTTTATGATTCTGAGATTGGATGGTAAGATGAAAATGTTCGATATGACGGTTTAAGGAAGTTGCGATTGCAATGAAAAACCTGGATTTTTTGGAAAGGATTTGTTGTTGTTGTTAGAAACGAGGAATAATAATAATAATTGCCCAACGGAAGACCAATACAGGGACAAAAATATAAATAAAAACTAAATAGTAATACAAAAATAGCACAAAAAGATACAACTTAGGAATATAAGTACAAGAGAATTTTTAATTTATGGTATGAAGTGTTATACATGGTTACCAACAAAAATATCGCTAAATAAATTATTTGAATTAAGAGACATATGAAAGACGGGTGACTTACGTAAAATATTTGTTCTTGAGTGTGGAATATGAAATGTGCTGCTGTGTCTTGACAATATACGTGGAACATGAAAATTAATCTTAGAGAGTAATTGCGGACAGTCAACTTTGTTTTCAATTAATTTACGCAAAAACGTTACACTGAATTCTTCTCTCCGTGATGTTAAAGAGACGAACTGAAATTCATTTAATAAGCTCACCTAATCAGAAGATACATCCGGGTACGTGCCGTGAGTTTTAAATGACAAGAATTTCAGAAACCTTCTCTGAACACGCTCAATTGACAAAGATGCGTTGCTATAATATGGATACCATACAATCGATGCGTATTCAAGCTTACTCCTAACAAGAGCATAGTATAAAGTTTTTAACAACGTGAGGTCCTTAAAATGACGGGATGTACGCATTAAGAGACCTAGCGTTTTTAATGCAGAGGTTGATGTGCATTTTATGTGTTCCGAAAAGGATAATCTGCTGTCAAATAAAACCCCCAAATCTTTACATTGAGTGTTACGTTCAAGAATATCGTCCTGAACGCGGTAGATAAATTGTATAGGTGTATTCTTACGGTGGTAAGACACTACAAGACACTTACTAATGTTCAATACAATTTTATTTACTAAACACCAGTGTGTAATATGATCAAGGTTATTCTGAAGTAGTAGAGCATCATCAACACATTTAATTGTGCAATATATTTTTATATCATCTGCGTATGCTAATACCGGACATGAAATAGAGGTTATCAGATCATTGATGTAAACAATAAATAAAAGCGGACCCTAATTCGATCCTTGAGGGACCCCTGACGTACTAACAAACTTGTTAGATCTAAAGCCATTAAAGTGTACATAGTTCACTCTGTTACTGAGGTATGAAGACATAAATTCAAGAGATGAACTAGTAAATCCAAAACTATTTAGTTTATGCAGCAATAAGTTGTGATTAATTGAGAATATTAGATTTTTACATTAAAAATTAATTTTGAAGATAAAACCTGAATTCGTTAAATAAAAGGGTATGATTTTTGTTGTGATGTTTGGAATGTGTGCCAAACATCACAACAAAAATCATACTTTTTTATTTGACGAATTCAGGTTTTATGGTTCATGATATCTATTATAAAAAAATGGCAATATGTATTTTGTTCTCATGTTTTGCGATGATGGTGATGCATTTCTCTATGGTTTCCAAAAAATCTTAACAACCAGTATAAAAAAATCGGTAAGAATTTACTGGGTGTATAGTAGTAAATTCTTACCGATTTTTTATACTGGTTGTTAAGATTTTTGGGTATTATAGATAAAAATGATATTATTTGAAAGTACTCGACGAGTACTATCTAGCAGAGCTGGGACGTAAAAAGGATTCGAATCACGAATCCGAATCACCAAATATGATTCAAATCGCGAATACTCGAATAAAGGATTCGTAAGAGATAAATAAGATTCGAATCAAAGATTCGAATACTGTTTTTTCGACTTACGAATACAAATCCTTTAAGAATAAATTTTATTTTATTATTTTTTTTCAACCATTAACATATAGACATCGTTATCAGTTGTTTTAGCAAAAATATTTAATACCTAATTGTTTATTATTAACACTGAACATCGTTGATAACAGACTAAATATCTGATTCCCTGTTACTCTGATTAAAGATGTATTTGTGTGTTTCTGAACTTCACTTCCAATCAGTGTTTTGTACGCGTGGCGCATGAAGTAAAATTTCGAGTTTAGAAAAGCCCCGTGAAAATTTGTCTCGGGTCGCTGCGCGACCCTCGACAAATTTTCTACGCGGGGCTTTTCTAAACTCGAAATTTTACTTCATGCTTAGCCTGGGAGTGGAAACACCCGTTCAAAACTGCAAATTGAACTCTATTATAAAATCGACGAATGCCTGAAAATTACGTAAATAAAAAATTCACTAAATATCATTAAAACCGGGAAAGTCCCGGTTTTTTCAACCATTAACATATAGACATCGTTATCAGTTGTTTTAGCAAAAATATTTAATACCTAATTGTTTATTATTAACACTGAACATCGTTGATAACAGACTAAATATCTGATTCCCTTTTACTCTGATTAAAGATGTATTTGTGTGTTTCTGAACTTCAGTTCAAATCAGTGTTTTGTACGCGTGGCGCATGAAGTAAAATTTCGAGTTTAGAAAAGCCCCGTGAAAATTTGTCTCGGGTCGCTGCGCGACCCTCGACAAATTTTCTACGCGGGGCTTTTCTAAACTCGAAATTTTACTTCATGCTTAGCCTGGGAGTGGAAACACCCGTTCAAAACTTCAAATTGAACTCTATTATAAAATCGGCGAATGCCTGAAAATTACGTAAATAAAAAATTCACTAAATATCATTAAAACCGGGAAAGTCAGAGAAAAGTCATGGAATTATATTCAAATTGACCAAAACATTAACAAAAAAAGCCATATTATATTATTAAATTTGTCAAAATAAGTAGGCAAGTTACAAAGCACCTGAAAATTAACTTAAATATTGAAAAAAACAATGAAAACAATTTAATAAAATGAGGGTTTCCCACAGAAGAAAGTTTTATTAAAAGGCCAGGGTAAAAAATCTTGAGTCAGGGAAATGTCGGAAAAATGTAACATTTTAGATTGTCAGTTTTACTTCAAATAATATTAAACAAAATTTTGCAAACTAGATTATTATCTTTAAAAACATTTTCAGTCATTTAATGTTCTTCTCAAAGCATCCAGTTTGAAGTTTCGAACGAGCGTTTCCACTCCCAGACTAAGCATGAAGTAAAATTTCGAGTTTAGAAAAGCCCCGTGAAAATTTGTCTCGGGTCGCGCAGCGACCCGAGACAAATTTTCTGGGCTTTTCTAAACTCGAAATTTTACTTCATGCGCCACGCGTATAAAACAGTGATTTAACGAGAAATTTAAAAACACACAAAAGACATTTTTCATGTTAATCCGCACAATTAATTCGAATTATTTTTGACGATTAAAACCCTTTTGCAAGTAATCGAATCCTTTTACAAGTATTCGAATTGTTTAATAAATATTCAAATCAAATCTTTTTATAAGGACTCTTAAAAAAATGTAACGAATCCGGATCACGAATCCAGTTAAACTAATGTATTCGAATGCCTCTTTTGAATCCTCCATAACGATTCGAATCCGAAATGATTTGAATCTTGCTCAGCTCTGCTATCTAGATATGCAATTAATTGCGACCGGAAATGTTAAATAAATTTAAAAAAATAGTTTGAAAATTTTGAAATTGAGTCCTAGCAGTATGTAAAATAATCATCGTGCGCAAAGACATTTACGCAATTTATTCTATTGCAAACCTTTCTCCTAACCTAACATAACCTAGAAGTATGTGAAATATTCAACGTGAGCAAACATTTTTTCGGCGAAATATAGCCGTTGACACTAAATAGAATTCAGTCCAAATGAATTTCCAAAAGTGTATTAATTTATGTTAGTTATTCTATAAATCCATTTTTTCCATTTTCAAAATATTTGTCATTCGCAATTGTATTGTTTATAATCTATCTTGCTTCCTCCTATTGTTTGTGCATTTATTACTCTCCAACACATAATAAACGCTATGCTGCGTCAATTTATTATCGATCGGTATATACACACAACTCTTAATTTCATCTGTTATTGGTAAGATTTAATTTTAGTTTTAGTTTATATTATTTCTTATTTCTGGTTTAATTTATTTGCATATGTTATGATATATTTTATTGTAACACTGATATATATTTGTTTGTATTATTTTGTTAAAAAGGTGATTCCGTAATAAATTATTATTATTATTATTAAGTCTAAGTGCAATGTGCTAATGTGTTATAATCGTCATCCGGTTAAATCTAACTTAAACAAACATTTCTTTTGACTTCCCCAACGTCTCCAGTAAAGATTGCATTGGTTAACAGCAATCAGTGAGGTTTTATAGAAGTTTCTAGTTAAAATTTCCAAGTTGAAAAAAGTGATTTTTTATCATTTCCGTAGAAAATTTATTGATTTTAATTGGTGATATATGCCAATACAGTGTGAATCTATATTATAATGCATGTTATTCCACGGGGTGTAAAGTAAAGACGAGCCAAAAAAAACCCTGCCTGGTCTATCATTTCTTCCCTCAAAAACTTCATGTTTTATATCAATATCTACTAGTATATTCCGGTTGGGGCATCTGTGATATAATCAGGGTATGCAAGATTCCATCACAACTGTTTCAACCAGAATATAGATGTGTTGTCTATAGTGTGCTGCAACTATATTATCACCATCATAATCTCTGAATTCTATTCCGGTGCAAGGCCTCCCACTTGGTTTCGTTTCGCTTTTGTTTTTTTATTCCGCAGCGATGAATGAAAGGAGAGGCAATTTACCGGACTTAAACCCGTCCAAGAATACCAGCAGCAAAATGATCTACAAAAATCGTCATCAGCGGGATACCGGCAACAAAACGAGGTGCAAGAACCGTAGTCATACCTGAAATGCGCTCTTTTGAAGGATCCTCTATTTGCCGGAGACGAAAATACGCGAAGCTTGTGCGTTATTTATCACGTAAACGCGCGCTGCTCGGAATTCGTTTGTTTTATTTTTCCGGCGAGTGAGGTTTATCAGTGGTTTTTCGGAATTTTAAATTTGGATGAATACCGGTCAGGGACAAAGGCAAAATATACTGCTCTATTGGGAATGAATGGGAAATATTATAATACTGAATTTTACGAACTATGTATTCTGTGTGTAATAAATTATGGAATTCCGAATATGGGATAACTTTATAGAATAAACTAAAACGAGGTAAAAATGTAATCAAAACCACGGTTGTTCTGTTTAAAACACTTTGTTTTGAAACTGTATTTTAAACTTCTTTAAAAAAAGCCGTCGTGTTTTAAAAATGAAGATTTAAAACATGTTTTAAACATTGATAATGAAGGTTTAAATTAAATTACACTTGGTTTGTTTCACAATTTTTTAATTTACTATTTACTCGACTAGTTTCGCGTTTTACAGCATTATCACTAATGCTGTAAAACGCGAAACTAGTCGAGTAAATAGTAAAGTAAAAAATTGTGAAACAAACCAAGTGTAATTTAATTTAAACCTTCATTATCAATATTTAAAAATGTTTCACTAAGTGATAAGTGAGAAAATTATTCAAGAAATGTTTTAAACGTTAAATTTTTTTCAAACGTTTTTTTTAAATTATTTTAAACTTGCTAAATTATATTTCATACTTTATTAAGATTTTTTGTTTACGTTTTTAAATGTTAGCTAAATTGTTAAAGGTATTTCAAATTAAATTATTAAACATAACATTTTATTACAAGAAAATATGAAATATTTGTGCATAAATGGGATTTTTAAATACAAGGAATTTTTCTTTAAGGTATACATATGCATTTGTGCGGGAACTTTTGCCGCACCCTGTATACATCCCGATCCATACACTGTAAATTTCACGACATTCGTTGTTTTTTTAAAAGATTTTAATTTGAATTTTTAGACGAGGGTTTCCACTCCCAAGCTAAGCATGAAGTAAAATTTCGAGTTTAGAAAAGCCTGAAAATTTTGATTGGCCGAGAAGCGAAGCGGAGCGTGCAATCCAAATTAGGCTTTTCTAAACTCGAAATTTTACTTCATGCGCCGCCCGTATAAAACACTAAAATATTGCAAGGTTTAAAATAAACGGCTTTAGCAATCCAATATGTAGATGTGAATAAAACGTGAGTCAAGTTCTGCGCTGAACAAATTGTTTAAAACAGTGATTATAGGCAACCCAATAACTCTAACGTATATTAGGTTGCCTATAATCGTTGCTGTATGTGTGTGTTTTTTTAACTTCACTGTAAATCAGTGTTTTTACGCGTGGCGCATGAAGTAAAATTCATTTTCATTTTCTTTAAGGTATACATATGCATTTGTGTGGGAACTTTTGCCGCACCCTGTATACCTCCCGATCCATACACTGTAAATTTCACGACATTCGTTGTTTTTTTAAAAGATTTTAATATGAATTTTTAGACGAGGGTTTCCACTCCCAGGCTAAGCATGAAGTAAAATTTCGAGTTTAGAAAAACCTGAAAATTTGGATTGGCCGCGTAGCGAAGCGGAGCGGCCAATCCAAATTAGGCTTTTCTAAACTCGAAATTTTACTTCATGCGCCACCCGTATAAAACACTAAAATATTGCAAGGTTAAAAATAAACGGCTTTAGCAATCCAATATGTAGATGTGAATAAAACGTGAGTCAAATTCTGCGGTGAACAAATTGTTTAAAACAGTGATTATAGGCAACCCAATAACTCTAACGTATATTAGGTTGCCTATAATCGTTGCTGTATGTGTGCGTTTTTTGAACTTTACTGTAAATCAGTGTTTTTACGCGTGGCCCATGAAGTAAAATTTAGAGTTTAGAAAAGCCTAATTTGGATTGGCCGCTCCGCTTCGCTACGCGGCCAATCCAAATTCTTAGGCTTTTCTAAACTCGAAATTTTACTTCATGCTTAGTCTGGGAGTGGATTACACTCGTTAAAAGCCTCAAATTAACCGCTTTTAAACAACTTCCCGCAAAATTAATCGCTGTAATTATCGGGATATGTATACTCAAAACAAAAATGCCCTGTATGTTCTGTTTTTAACGTGTTTTAAACATGTTTTTAATTGTTAATGTTTTAAACGCTGTTTCAATGAAAAAGCACGTTTTATTTAAAAAAATTTTTTTTTTGGCTTTTGCCTGGCCTTGGGAACTTGCCCATTAGCCAACATCATTTTATTTATATTTGTATTTGTTTTATTTCTTTAACTTATTGCTAATTCCTATAACTATATATTTGGACGTCACAACACATTCACACACACCCATGGGCTCCGGGACGAATATTTTTCGTTAGAAAAATTACTCGCCCCGGCTGGGAATCGAACCCAGATCACCGCCGTGAACGATTGGCGAAACCAGCGGCTCAACCGCTCGGCCACGGCGGGCCCAAAAATTTGTTTGTTTTAATTAAAATGAAGAAAACGTTTTTTAAAAAAAACCCTAATCAAAACTAACGAGTGTCTATAAACTGTCGACATCCCAGTAGGTTCTGACTTTAGGAACACACGTCGTAATTAAATTCAGCACTGTGACACTACCCAATGACACATAATTAAATGTATTTGACTTTTTCAAGATTCACCGTTTCCTATGGCATAATCTAAGATATGTAATTTGTTTTTCAAAGCAACTGAGATACCAACAGTTTATAGACACTCGTTAGTTTTAAGCAGTGGCGGGTTCAGTACTAGAGAAGCCCTAGTGCCAATTTAAATTTGAGCCCCAACCTAATATTTTCTGTATCACTACAGACAGAATTTTACTTTTGTGCTGCGAGATGAAGCGAATAAGTGTTGGCCCCGGGCATATTATATTAACCCTGGTAACTATTACAAAATTACACTAACGGTACCCAGGAATACACATGTGCCAGAAATTTAAAATCCTCACATATATCAAATAAACTGCATTGCATCAACTCTAAAAGGTGTATCTACAAGTCAACTGGCAATTAAGGGTAGAAAGGTCTACTCTCACTTTTATATCACTGGACTTGATCCAACACTTACACTGGAATCAATAATGCACCATATTACGTCATTAAACATCAGATGACATCTAAGAGACCTGAAGAGTACTCCTCCTTCAAATTATCAGTTCTCAATTCTGAAGCTGATATTGTGAAGCAACCGAATACGTGGCCTGAAGGTGTTTACATAAACCCTTTTATATCGCGACTTCAACATCTTACCAAGAAAAAGTGACGCCACCAATATTAGTGGAATGTGAAAATAATATCAAAACAGCTCATTTGAATGTTCAATCATTACTAAATAAACTTCCATTAATAAACTTATTCTTATTACAGGAACAGATTGATATCATGTGTATATCTGAACATTGGTTTCCAAACAATGCTCAAATGCCATCGATAGAAGGTTATCACCTTGCAAGCCAATTCTCTAGGCTTTGCAATTTATTTGAAAGAAAATTATGAATACAAAGAATTAAACTGGGTACTATCAATTGAATTACACTTTGAATTCTGCGGTATACAACTTACTTTAGGTGATTTAAATATTATAATTCTGAGCATATACATATTCAGCCTTTAGGTGGGCTGAATTGATATTTTCTTTGATAAACTTAATACTTTATTAAACAATTCAGTATGTAAAATATGATTGTCTGGTGATTTAAACATTGATCCGAAAAGTAATATTAATACTTTTAAATATCTTAACAATGAGTTACTGTCCTATGGGATCAATATTACTAGTAGACAACCCACAAGAATATTTACAAATGTTAATGGCCATACGTCTGTATTATGTATTGATTATATTGCAACTAGTTTTGACCTAAATCAGATGAAAATTGAAAATCTCAATGTAAATATTGGTGACTAACTGGTCTTGTAGCAACAGTAAATATTAAATACATTAATCATAAAACACAAGTATATCAGAGACTGTTAAACGATTTCAGTTTATCTGTTTTAAACCACCATTTACAACTTGTGGATTGGAATCTCTTGTATCAGGAACCAAATATAAATTGAAAATTTAAGGGGGTCTTCCAGTATAATTTTTTCAAAAAATCGATTTTTTTTTGTATGAAATCAAAGCTAAACAGTCTAGAATATGTGGGTAAAAGGATATTTCGATCCGGCAAATATTTACGTCGCTACAGGCCTTTGAATGCATCGCCATCCCGAGCGGTATGGGTCGCGCAGGTATAACTTTAATCTCGAATTTCATAAATTTTGATGAGTATGAGTTTTTTGGTCCGCCATATTGGATCCGCCATTTTGAATTTTTCAAATTTGACCTCAGATTCGTATTCAGCGATCCCGAAAACCTAGGTATTGACTACTGTTTGCGAATTTTCCGCCGAATACTTTGAATTACACAGAAAAAATGTTTCGCAAACTTTAAACGCGTTTTTCTCGAAACTACATTTTTCAAAACTGCGAGCATTCTAGCGTTTGAACGGTTCAACCAATTGATTTCGTTCTTTGCTTCCGTTATTGAAAACACTTTTCTTCACGGAATGAACTAACCTCCCGGTGCAATTTGCAATTTTAAAGATTTTTTTACAGCCTGTCAAAGTCAAAAAATCGACCGAAAAACACGACTTTTTTTTCAAATGCTCGCCATTTTGTCAAATTTTGAGTTTTTTTCAAAATTTCGTAGTTCATTCCATTCTCTGAACTATACTTTTCAAGAAACTGAGCTGATTTTGTTTCTAGGTGACGAATAGCGACCCCTAGGCTGCTCGCAGTTTTGGCACATTTCCGCCGGGCAGCCGTCATATTGGACGCCATTTTGATTTTTTCGACTCGACAAAAATCCCAATTGTAGAGCAAGGATGAATAAAGATTTAAAAAAAAACCCAGGTCTCTAACTCTTACCAGTTCCTTGGAAAAAAAAATCCAAAGTTTGGGTCAATTATACCGGAAGACCCTCTTAATTTAACTTTGGATTGTCTATCACATTCTTTAGATGCCTGTTGTCCTTTGGTACGTTTAAAATTACGAAACAAAAACAACAATAAATGCATTACCAATGAAATAAAAAATAGATGCGATGATCTTAGAAACCTGTTTTTGCTGACTAAACAAAGAAATGATTTTAACACTCTTAACAAATATAAACTTAATAAACAGAACTAAAAAATGAAATTCTAGATTAAAAAAAATACTATTCTAACAAAATAAACACCTCATCGAATATTACAAAAATAACATGGGAAATAATAAATTCTATCTTAGGTCGCAAAACTAAACATAAAATTCCTTAATTGCTCATAGTAAAAGGTAGAAAAATTAATAATCCTACTGAAGTTTCCGAGTGCTTCGCACGTTATTTCTCCACCATTGTTCCAGAACTATAGGGCAATGCATTTAATAATATACAATCAGAAAACTGTACTATATCGGATAAACCTATGTTTAAAACATTTTACTGTACACCTATAACAGAATGTGACATCTTCAATGTTCTTCACGGGTTAAAAAGAAATGCTGATGGACCCGATGGCGTTTCTTTAAAAATATTAAGATCAATATCATAGTTTTGCTCCCTCACTTAAAACATCTTTTTAATGAATCAATTAGTACTGGGCTGTTTCCACAGTGTCTTAAAATAGGACGTATATTACCAGTTTTTCAGAAAGGCAATAATGAAGATACTAGTAACTAGAGACTGCTATATATTCTGTCTCTTCTTTCAAAAATACCCGAAAAAATTATATTTAATAAAATGTATACATATATACCTAAAACAAAATATAATAATAAATGAAAATCAGCATGGTTTCATACCTCAAAAATCAGTTGAGACTGCACTCTGTTCATTTGTTGCCCATATTATAACGGATATAGATAGAGGTAAGTTGGTAGTGGTTTTGCTTTTTGACTTAACACGTGCATTTGGTAGCGTCGACCCAGGCATACTATTAAAAAGACTAAATGTATACGGATTTAGAGGTCACATATCGAACTGGTTATTATCATACTTAACCAAAAGGTGTTTTTATGTTAAAGTCAACCACCAAAAGTTATCAGTTAAAAATACATATTATGGGGTACCCCAAGAGTCGGTTCTTAGACCACTTCTATTTCTACTTTTCATTAATGATCTACCAAATTACGTTTCAAGCAACATTTCACTCTTTGCGGACGACACTGCTGTCATAGTGTCATCTGATAATCCAACTGATCTGAAAGTAGATATTAAAAAGATAATAATTGAAATAAACACATGGTGTAACTGGAATAAACTGATGCTTAACTCTGCAAAGACCATGTGTATGCATTTAAGCAAATGAAAGCAACTATCAACTAACTTTTCAATCAACGTTGATGGTGTGGAATATATTATAAGCGATTGCGTAAAATATTTAGGTATTTATGTGGATCATAGCCTATCGTGGAAAAATCAAATAGACCATGTATGTAAAAGGCTAAGTCAAGCACACTATGGGATTCTCCAAATGAAAAAACAAACAGATATTGATACTCTTTTATCTATTTACTATGCTATGGCCTATTCCCATATGTCATTCAATGTCCTAGCATGGGGAGTGCTGACTCAAATAAAGTATTTATATAGGCTGATTGACAAGACTTTGAGGTGTTGAAAATCCATATTCACTTTGTATAAATAAAATTCTGAATAACTTTTTGATTTTCAAAACAAGTGTGTTTATTTTCACAATTGTTTCACAAATTTATTGCTTCTACTGTAAACTTTCATTCACCTTAAGAAGCAATAAATTTGCGAAACAATTGTTTTGAAAATAAACACACTTTTTTGAAAATCAAAAAGTTATTCAGAATTTGGTTTATACAAAGAGAAAGTATGTATAGCCCTAAAGAAAATAGATCAGAATCATGTAAAAATAACTTAACATCCAATAAAATATTATCGTTTCCAGCAATCTATATCAATAAAATGGTTTGCTACATTTAATCTAATTTAAGTCAATTCTCTACCAATAGTGAAAATCATAATTATAAAACAAGACAACGTGACCTACTGCAAATTGGAAAACACACTACCACATTATGTAACAAATCATTTATAAATGAAGGTAAAAAGGTGTATAATTCATTAGATAATGACACTAAAAATCTAGGTTTTCCACAGTTTAAAAAAATCGTAAAAAACATATTACTAAATAGATTTGTATATTCAATTAATGACTTTAAATTTGTTACTATCCAAAATTTGTTTTGATGTTATTTTGACGCTTCACATCTATCATATACAATGTATTGTATCATTGCATTATGTGGCATACGTGAACAAAGCTATTATTATTATTATTGACCAATTAAAATGAGTAAAACAAATCTTAATTCCTAATTAACGGGATCATTTATCAAAGAGTAACAGAAGCTTTTAGAAGTCATGAGGTACATCAGTACCTCAGGTACCATTTCCAGGGTTAGGGGACAATAATCACCAACAAAGTACAAAATTATCGAAACATAATTTTGGTTAGTCTTACGATCGGCACCAATTGTCATTTCAAGTAATATGGAGCTATTTTATTATACTCAATATCTTAATTTATATATGTAAATATTTGTATATAAATAAATAAATAGCGAGTGTATCTTTTAATAATGTGGCACAAAGTGTGATGTAAAGTGGAGTGGAGGCGTCGCGCTGTCTGCGAAACCTCGAGGAGAAAGAGAGAGCCCGTGGAGTTCGTCGACCTGGCATCAGCAGCAGCACTCGCGCTCCAACCGCTCACACTCCCATAAATGACTCACATGCGCATACATTCACGAATGCGCACGAAGACGAGAAAAAAATGAGCAAAAGATGTAGGCCACGTGCATTTACTCGGTCGAGGTACGTGGAGGTCCTCTTCTTGCCAACACCGAACCATTTATGGCGAACGGCGACGACAAGTCTTTCACCTGCACTCTATTCCATTCATTCATCTGATTCGGACAAACATCTCCATTGAGTAAAACAAAAATAATCCAATCGAAAGTGTGGATAAGTGCGATGTTTGAATGATGTAGGAAATGTTGGGCATCTTCATTGAGGAAGAGAACTAACCGAAAATGTTTGATCAAACAAGACAAGTTAAGCATCTTAAGCGAGGAGGAGAACTAACCTAAATTGTTTGATCGTACATAAGCTTAAGTTTGGATAATGCAAAAGTACAAGGCTAGGTTTTGGATTAAAGCCTTTGGCCCGCGTTGCGCGCCAAAAAATGCTACGAACTTTTTTCATTTACTGTTCCTCATGTCAGTTATTCGTGTCCTGTTTGAGTTTTTAACGTAGGTTTCTACTCCATAATGTGTTCAATTTGAAGCCATTAACAAGTGTTTCTACTCCTTGATCAAGCATGAAGTAAAATTTCGAGTTTAGAAAAGCCCGAAAATTTGGTTTGATCGCTCCGCTTCATGCTTAACCTAGGAGTGGAAAACACTCGACTAGTTTTAATAACCCTAAGATATGTATCAAATATATATTAGCTAATTAAAAATAAATATTTTAAAATTGCATCGTTTGATCAAAGCTGAATATAATTTTCTCTTAACTCAATAGAAACCAAT
Organism: Philonthus cognatus; assembly: GCA_932526585.2. Classification (NCBI taxonomy): domain Eukaryota; kingdom Metazoa; phylum Arthropoda; class Insecta; order Coleoptera; family Staphylinidae; genus Philonthus; species Philonthus cognatus. The sequence goes on along the minus strand of OW052247.1, from coordinate 44,546,018 downwards.
ATTTAAAATTATATATCGTATGTTCTTGACGTGTTTTTATTCAAAATAATTGTATTTCTAACAAATGATCAATTTTTCATCAAATTTAGCCATATTTAGCCAATTAAAATTAACAAATAATAAAAATGGAATTTTTTGTAAATATCTTGAATAAACTTAAAATATTCATATCAAACTGAAATTATACAGGGAGTTTTTCTTTTAAGTATACACATTCCAATTATTCTGTAAACCTTCACATATTCGTTCTTTTTTTAAAAGTTCAATATGAAGCTTTAAACGAGTATTTTCCACTCCCAGACTAAGCATGAAGTAAAATTTCGAGTTTAGAAAATCCCAGTGAAAATTTTCTGGGCTTTTCTAAACTCGAAATTTTACGTCATGTATAAAACACTGATTTAATGTGAGGTTCAAACTATATATTACTTACGTTTAGGTTTGAGTTTTTATTTGATAGGATGAACAAATTGACGTATAGTGAATTTTGGATGACCCAAAAGCACAACTATGTTTTGGATTAAAGCTTTTGCCCCGAGTTGGAAGCCAAAAATTATCCGAACTTGTTTTTAATTACCTCACCTCCATATCTATTTTTTTGTAATTAAAGAATTGCAGTAAAAACTAAGACACGAATGGGTATAGCCTTGAAACACGTCAGAGTTGGGATTGCCATAGAAATTGGCTCTTGTTCATAACCTTGAAAACACTTCAGAATTGGGGTTGCCGTAGAAATTGGCAATCCCAATTCTGACGAGTTTTCAAGGCTTTGACCACTAGTTTCTTAGTTTTAATGGCAATTCTTTAATTACAAAAAATAGATATGGAGGTTACATAAGTAAGAACAAGCTCGTATCATTTTTGGCGCCTAATTTGTGCAAAAAATGGGTGCCAGAAAAATGACAGTGCCTCATGTTCGCTAAATATATTGAGTTTTACCTAAAAGTATCAATATATCAATTAAAAAATACTTATTTATTTACATTTCCATTGAGTTTACATAAGTTAAACTGTGTACACTCTAATTGTATCCACTATACAAGTGTGTGTAGCTATTTCTTATTTAGAGGAACTAGCTCTAACTTATTTGTGTTTTTGATACAGGAGTGTGTATGTAGCTATGATGAGGAGGTGAAGAATGCGAGTTCTTTATGTATTTATAGAGAGGTTCTAAATCGAGAGAGTATGCCGAGAAATCGAAAAAATTAACGTGCGGATGAATATAAACGCGTGAGCAACGCTTGTTGCTTGTTTGTCATTGCGTGCCACACACAAATTGGACTTTTCTAAAAAAAATTAAAAAAATAGATTCGATTTATTTTAAGATAAATAATTACTCGGCCTGAAATAGTTTTCATTAACAATTAATTCTCAACCATGAAAAAAAAATGGATGGTACAGAGTCTTGAAAAGTCGCCAGGAGTTTTGGATTAAATCCTTGGCCCCGCGTTGGGCGCCAAAAATTATAGGAACGTTTTTTAAATTATTTGTTTTCCATACCTATTTTCAAGCGTTATTGACAGATAATTCTCCTCAATAGAAAAAAAAAGAAGGTAAAGAGTCTTTAAAAGTCACCAGGAGGTTTAGATATTCATGCGTCATCTAACCATTGTTATAGGCGAAGAAAAAATATAATTCTACTAAATTCAGGGCCAAAGTAATTCTTTTCCATGGAAAGCAATGGATGATAGAGAATATCGAAAAGTCACCAGAAATATTCTCGTTGCTTGTTTGTCATTGCGTGCCACACACAAATTGGACTTTTCTTAAAAAAGAAAAATAGTTTTGATTTATTTTAAGATAAATAATTACTGGGCCTAAAATAGTGTTTATTAACAATTAATTCTCATCCATGAAAAAAAAAATGAATGGTACAAAGTCTTAAAAAGTCGCCAGGTGTTTTGGTTAAATCCTTGGCCCTGCGTTGGGCGCCAAAAATTATAGGAACGTTTTTTAAATTATTTGTTCTCCATTTCTATTTGTAAGCGTTATTGACAGATAATTCTCCTCAATGGAAACAAATGATGGCAAAGAGTCTTTAAAAGTCACCAGGTGGTTTAGATATTCATGCATCATCTAGCCATCGTTATAGGCGAAGAAAAAAATAATTCTACTAAATTAAGGGCCAAAGTTATTCTTTTCCATGGAAAACAATGGATGATAGAAAATATTGAAAAGTCACCAGGAGTTTTCTCGTTGCTTGTTTGTCATTGCGTGCCACACACAAATTGGACTTTAAAAAAAAAAATAGATTCGATTCATTGGAACTATTTTTTGAGTGTTTATTGACTATTTTTTAAGTTTTTATTCTTCTCCATAGAAAACAATGGACGATAGAGAGTATTGAAAAGTCAACTGGAGTTTTGGATTAGAGCAATGTGCTTTTTAAAAATTTTCTTTCCTTTTTTTTCAAATTAAAGACTTGTTGCCGAAAGTGAGAAATGAATGGTTATAGCCTTAAAAATTCGCAATAACTCAGATTGATTTAGAAATTGGCTTTGACCACACACAAAATTTTGGGTGTTATTAATTGTCAAATTTGTTCAGAAAAGTGGACATTAAAATATATTTTCCAATTTTGATACACATGGCGCCTGGCATGCACATGTTTTCCAGTTTTTTTGTCAGTAAGCCTAATGGCAAATACAGGCCGGTTTTATGTCATTTTACACCACAGTTGAAACTCCATTCAAATTGTTTGCGCACCTGGGATAAATCATATCTTAATATATATGTTGCAATTTTTAGCCATTCGTCGATTTTGTAAATACGTTAAATTTAAAGGTTCTAACAAGTGTCTTGATTAAACTTGAAGTAAGAGTTTAGAAATCCGAGTCCCAATCACCCATGTCAGGCGCCAAAAATGTTAAGTATATTATCTTGAAGGAAGAGTTTAAAAATCCCAGTCCCAGTCACTATGTCAGGCGCCAAAAATGTTAAGTTATAATAAGTATATTATCTTTTTTGTATTAATTTATTTCTAATCTTATGAAATTTGTATAGAATCTCTTATAAAACTCATCTCATTTATCTTTTGGGTATACGTTTTAGGGCATCTGGGAGTTGAATTTTATCAATTATCTAATTTTAGAACCACTCAACTTTGTTTGGATTTTGCTTCTGCTTTCTTCGATAATTTTAACCTTGGACCCTTGTTGGGCACCAAATTAAAGCTCTCAACAACTTAATCCCCCCAATCCATTCCATAATTTATAGCCGTGTGTACATGTTGCAAGACCTAAATAAGTCACCATCCGAAAACACCGTTCGACAATTTAATCCTTAATTAAAAAATAACGATGAAGACGGATAAAAAAGAGCGGGTACACCTTTTGTCGATGCGCATTTGTATATATACAGGTGGTGCACGGCGCGAGACGCCCTGCGGCGCCCACCTGCCTCCTCATTCGCGCGCGCGGCATTCCCAATGCTACCAACTGCGAGCAGTTTTCTTCTTTTCGCGCCGCTATCCGCGCAATCGTCGTAAAAACGGTCTCGGTGCACATGTCGGCCGATTTACGGCCTCATTACCGGCCTCCGGACGCACACCCATAAATCCGAAAAACGACGATACGCTCGTTTTTTCATAATTACCCGCAGCGAAAACGGCCTGTGTGTATTGCATAATTTTTCGACTCGTTACACTAAAAAAACATCAAGACTGACTTTAATGGTGATTCTCAGTTTGAAGATAAGTTTATGGTCTTGAAAACGTCAATGTCAAAATGTTGTGTGTAGATCTGAGACTTGTGATGTATGATGTAATAGAAGATGGATAAGAAATGTTGTGTGCAGAGAATTTGAAGCTCTGGATTTCTGTATCGTTTATTTCTGGGACTGAGACTTATTATCTGAGATTTGAAGATGCTGGAAATGTTGTGTGCAGAGGATTTAAAGCTTTGGATTTCTAAATTGTATAATTCTGGAACTTGAGACCTTAGATATATCATAAATGTATAATAGTGTTAATTATAATGAATTAACCTTATAGTTAATTTTAATTTTATTTATAATGTTAGTTTAGGTAATTTTCTATATCTAATAAAATGGTAATCAAAATCATTTTTTTAAATTAATTATCATCAGATATTAAAAGATGCTAGAAATGTTGTGTGCAGAGGATTTAAAGCTTTGCATTTCTAAATTGTATAATTCTGGAACTGAGACCTTAGATATATTATAAATGTTTAATAGTGAGATTGGAAAGATAGTAGAAATGTTGTGTGTAGAGGATCTAAAGCTTTGAATTTCTGTGTCATATAAATCTGGGACTGAAACTTTGGATATACAGCGTGTCCCGTTAATGTGGGGAAATGGTTTAACCATAGATTCCTGGGATGAAGTTATGATGATTTAACACAACTTATCTATATAAAAAACTTTACGGTTAAGCCGGAATTAGTCTTTAAAGTTCAAAAAAATATTATTAATTTTATTTGTAACGATTGAGCGCTATATTCAATTTGACTGAAATTTATTATTGTTGATTATCATAATATAACACATCATTTAAGTCATTATGGTCATCATTGATTGACAAGAAGTATGAAAAACAGTAGTACCACAACATTAAAACTAAAATATGTTTTTACTGGCGCACCTTACAAAAATTAAAAAAATATTATTTCGAAGATTGGTTCATTTGAAAGCTTTTTTGTCTCTTAATAATGTTTGATATCTTGTACGGTTTTGCCACAAAAATATAAAATATGAATATGGTATCCTGGCAAAATTATAATACAAGCGACATACAGTGAAATTTTTTTCAGGTAAACATATGTATAAGCTGTTTTTTAAAAGAGTTAAATTTAAAGCTTTCAACGAGTGTTTTTCACTCCCAGACAAAGCATGAAGTAAAATTTCGAGTTTAGAAAAGCCCCGCGAAAATTTGTCGAGGGTCGCGCAGCGACCCGAGACAAATTTTCTGGGCTTTTCTAAACTCGAAATTTTACTTCATGCGCCACGCGTATAAAACACGGATTTCAAGTGAAGTTTGAATATATGTTAATTTCACAATATTTTAGTGTTTTATGCGCGTGGCGCATGAAGTAAAATTTCGAGTTTAGAAAAGCCCAGAAAATTTGTCTCAGGTCGCTGCGCGACCCTCGACAAATTTTCACGGGGCTTTTCTAAACTCGAAATTTTTCTTCATGCTTCGCCTGGGAGTGGAAAACACTCGTTTAGAGCTTCGTTCATTTGAAAGCTTTTTTGTCTCTTAATTTTGCCACAAAAATATAAAATATAAATATGGTATTCTCAATTTCCTTGGTAAAATCCTAATACAAGCAACATACAGTATTTTTTTCTTTTAGGTAAACATGCATAAGCTGTAAATTTTTCGACATTCGTGGTTTTTTTAAAAGAGTTCAATTTGAAGCTTTGAACGAGTGTTTTCCACTCCCAGACTAAGCATGAAGTAAAATTTCGAGTTTAGAAAAGCCCCGTGAAAATTTGTCGAGGGTCGCGCAGCGACCCGAGACAAATTTTCTGGGCTTTTCTAAACTCGAAATTTTACTTCATGCGCCACGCGAATAAATCAGAGATTTCAAGAAGAGTTCGAATATACATAAATTTCACAATATTTTAGTGTTTTATACGCGTGGCGCATGAAGTAAAATTCCGAGTTTAGAAAAGCCCAGAAAATTTACTTCATGCTTCGTCTGGGAGTGGAAAACACTCGTTTAGAGCTTCGTTCATTTGAAAGCTTTTTTGTCTCTTAATTTTGCCACAAAAATATAAAATATAAATATGATATTCTCAATTTCCTTGGCAAAATCCTAATACAAGCAACATACAGTATTTTTTTCTTTTAGGTAAACATGCATAAGCTGTACATTTTTCGACATTCGTGGTTTTTTTAAAAGAGCTCAATTTGAAGCTTTGAACGAGTGTTTTCCACTCCCAGGCTAAGCATGAAGTAAAATTTCGAGTTTAGAAAAGCCCCGTGAAAATTTGTCGTGGGTCGCGCAGCGACCCGAGACAAATTTTCTGGGCTTTTCTAAACTCGAAATTTTACTTCATGCGCCACGCGAATAAATCAGAGATTTCAAGAAGAGTTCGAATATACATAAATTTCACAATATTTTAGTGTTTTATACGCGTGGCGCATGAAGTAAAATTTCGAGTTTAGAAAAGCCCAGAAAATTTGTCTCGGGTCGCTGCGCGACCCTCGACAAATTTTCACGGGGCTTTTCTAAACTCGAAATTTTACTTCATGCTTAGTCTGGGAGTGGACAACCCTCGTTTAAAGCTTCGTTCATTTGTAAGCCTTTTTGTCTCTTAATTTTGCCACAAAAATATAAAATATAAATATGGTATTCTCAATTTCCTTGGCAAAATCCTAATACAAGCAACATACAGTATTTTTTTCTTTTAGCGCGACCCTCGACAAATTTTCACGGGGCTTTTCTAAACTCGAAATTTTACTTCATGCTTAGTCTGGGAGTGGACAACACTCGTTTAAAGCTTCGTTTATTTGTAAGCTTTTTTGTCTCTTAATTTTGCCACAAAAATATAAAATATTAATATGGTATCCTCAATTTCCCTGGCAAAATCCTAATACAAGCAACATACAGTGATTTTTTCTTTTAGGTAAACATGCATAAGCTGTAAACTTTCCGACATTCGTTGTTTTTTAAAAGAGTTCAATTTGAACTTTTGAACGAGTGCTTTCCACTCCCAGACTAAGCATGAAGTAAAATTTCGAGTTTAGAAAAGCCCCGTGAAAATTTGTCGAGGGTCGCGCAGCGACCCGAGACAAATTTTCTGGGCTTTTCTAAACTCGAAATTTTACTTCATGCGCCACGCGTATAAAACGCAGATTTCAAGAAGAGTTCGAATATACATAACTTTCACAATATTTTAGTGTTTTATACGCGTGGCGCATGAAGTAAAATTTCGAGTTTAGAAAAGCCCAGAAAATGTTCACGGGGCTTTTCTAAACTCGAAATTTTACTTCATGCTTACTCTGGGAGTGGAAAACACTCGTTTAAAGCTTCAACTTCAGACAGCAGAAATACTCGTTAGACAATTCAAATTGATCGCTTTCATAAAAACAGCATTTATCATCTGGAATATCAAACTAGTTAAAGGTTGTGAAAATGGTTGGAAATTTCATTTCATATTATGAAATTAGATGTCTATCATGTCTTTATATAATCATAAGTCGGGTTATGAATGAAACTGAGAAAACAAGGAATAAAAAGGTGATGGACGTGGGCAGCGTGGGTCGCTCGTAAAAGGGGACGTTTCGCAGAATCGCCGATCCTTGCGTAACCAGACATATTACCTGCCCACGTGGTTTCACGATCGGCTCTTTATAGGCAACATAAAAACGTTCATTCATTGTTTCTGCACACTCGCGACAGATCAATGATAACTTTCAGAATGAAAGAGACAAATCATATCATTAACCAAATATCTTCAGTGATAAGTTTAAAACAAAAAGGATGGCTTTTCTTGTCTTAATTTCACAATTGTTTTACCGAAATAAGAAAAGTAAAATTGACAAAAGTGACTTGTCACTTGTCACTTTATGAAGTTGAATATATAAGTCGCTTATTTCCAAAAACTCCTAAATCCATTGTTTGCAAATGGGTTTAAGGGTTTTTTGAAATAGACGACTCATATTCAATGATAAATTCTAAACGGACGAAACGCTTCGCTTTGCGCCGGCAAATTCAAATGTTCAGACTTTGCCAAACTCAAAATTTTACTTGACATGCTTAATCAAGGAGTGAAGAAACACATGAATTTATCGTACTTTTGAATTACAAGCCATGTAGAAGATTGTTATTTCTGTATTAACAAGACAGGGCGCTTTGCAAAGATGAAGAAAGGTAAGATAGAATACCCGAATGTTCCATCAGCTCTTCGGCCGATACCATATGGTGAAGGTTTACTCGTACTAAGCCACTATCTGAATGGGAAAACTTGCCTGATAGTAATGAACAAGATTCTGATGGAAGGAACACTCCAGAATCTACAGTTTCTGACCCTATATACACTCTTCAGATACAAGGTGAACCACATCATTGATCAACAATGATCTCGTTCCAGATCTCAACCTATTCAAAAAGACAGCTCAGCTATTAGCATCATGTTTACAGGAATGGAATCTGAGTGAAGAAGCACATGATTATAACATACTTTTGAATTACAAGCCATTTAGAAGATTGTTATTTCTGTATTAACAAGACAGGGCGCTTTGCAAAGAAGAAGAAAGGTAAGATAGAATACCCGAATGTTTCGTCAGCTCTTCGGCCGATACCATATTGTGAAGGTTTACCCGTACCCAAGTCACTATCTGAGGGGGAAAACTTGCCTAAAAGTAAAAAAACATCATTCTGATGGAAGGAACACTCCAAAATCTACAGTTTCTGACCCTATATACACTCCTTAGATACAAGGTGAACCACATGTTATTGAGCAACAATGATCTCGTTCCAGATCTCAACTTATCCAAAGAGACAGCTGAGCATTCAGCATCACGTTTACAGGAATGGAATGTGTTGGCTAAAAGCACCAGAGTTTCAGTATTTAGAAAGAGAAATGACATTCTTTCTGGATAATTTAGTATTGAAAATTCATTGTGCTCTTGTCATGACATTGGTGGCCTTACGATAGATATGGGTATAACGCATAATGCAACTGAATAACGGCTGTTTATTGATTCGTCAAAGTTCCGCTTGAAGGCCGTGCTGTTTTATAACGACAACAAGGGGACTTCAATTCCAGTGAATGTAGAATTAAGAGATACTTATCAGAGTATAGAAAGAAACCTTGATTAATGATAACCTAAATAGTATAAAATACTAAGAATACAAGTGACAGCTTTGTGATGATTTAAAAGTTATCGCATTGTTGCTTGGTCTTCAAGGAGGGCCAACCAAATACTGCTGCTTCCTCTGTCTGTGGGACAGTAGAGCAACCGAAAAACACTACTACACTAATCACCGGTCGAAAAGAGACGATTTGCCTCCAGGGCAAAGCAATGATAAGTACAAGCCCCTAGTTTACATTCAAAAGGTGCTTCTGCCCCCACTGCACATTAAACTAGCTTAAATAAAAAATGTGTGATGTATGTAGAGGAAAAGCTAGCGCAGGGTCAGAAGTTAGAACAAGAAGTAGTAGAAAAACTAAGGAACTTAAAATTCGACAAAACAAAATAGCAAAGAGTCGGACCCGAACTACAAAAATCTGCAAATCTTCGGAACAACCCTGCACTACTTCTACCTACAGAATAGAGAGGATGTAAGAATGCTAGCTCGGCTAAGGTGTGGGAATGAAGAAAGAGGAAGAGAGGTATGGATGGGAACGGAGTATACGGTGTGTGGATTTTGTAAGATGGAAAAAGATGTATGGGAACATTGGTGGTATGAGTGCAGTGAGGGACCTAGTATGTGATGCATGTAGAGGAAAAGCTAGCACGGGGTCAGAAGTTAGAACAAGAAGTAGACAAATTAAGGGCAGAAGAACTAAAAATGCGACAAAACAAAATAGCAGAGAGTCGGACCTGTCCGAACTACAAAAATCTGCAAATCTTCGGAACAACCCCGCGCTACTTCGACCTACAGAATAAAGAGGATATAAGAATGCTAGCTCGGCTGCGATGTGGGAATGAAGAAAGAGGAAGAAAGGTATGGATGAGAACGGAGTATACGGTGTGTGGATTTTGAAACATGGGAAAAGATGTATAGGAACATTGGTGGCATGAGTGCAGTGAGAGACCTAGTATTATGAGTAAAAGTTTAAATGTGAGAGTAGAAATGGGATTGTAGAATGCAGAGAATTGATGAGTATGAGATCAGTAAGGTGTAGCTATTTAAAAAAAAAAGAATTATAGTTTCATTTATTGTTGTGTGTATTTCTGTTAAATTTTACTATTATTTCATTGTACTCGTATATAGTTAAAGCAAATATTGTATGTAGAGAATGTATAGTTTGTGATAGTATGCCAAATATAGGTTGTATATATATATAGTGAAACATTTCGTTAAAGCAATTAACCATGAAGGTGACGGATTCAAATACCCGAGGCAAAAAATTATTATATCTCAGTGATGTGAAGGTAAAGGCAGGAATTTTTGTTGGTCTCGAAATTAGAAAACTGCTTGGTGATTAAGATTTCAAAGCCAAATTTCTAAAAAAGAACACGCAGCATGCGCATCTTTTGTATCTGTAGTAAAAGGCTGGAAATCGAAAGGAAGAGAAGTACAGGCAAAAACAGAATGTTATTAAAGATACACTTTCTACATTCACATCTAGACTTTTTCCCAGATAACTTAAATGGTGTAAGCGATGAGCAAGAAGAGAGGTTTCATGAAGATATTCGAATAATGGAAGAAAGATACTAGGGACGATGGAACCCATCCATGATGAGAGGTTTTTTCTGGTTTGCGCAAGAGAAAGACACCAATCAACACAAGGTTAGGTAAAGTTTTAGTGGCTGCACCGCCCAAGGAGGTGCACACTTAGGCCTGAAAGGCCCATTGTGATACCAGGACTTACATCCTCTCACGAGAACCACTTGGAGCCAATGACAAACCTTGCAAGATCTCTGACGTCTAGCGACTCGAGATCAGAGTGTCCGTCGATATAGTATCGGCCAAGGAAGGAACTTCTTATTCCAGCCAGAGAGGGGCAAAAGAGGTTTCATCAAGATATTTGAATAATGGAAGAAATATACTAGGGAAGATGAAACCTATCCATGATGAGAGGTTTTTTCTGGTTTGTACACGAGAAAGACACCAATCAACTCAAGGTTAGGTAAGGTTTTAGTGGCTGCACCGTCCAAGGAGGTGCACACTTAGGTCTGAAAGGCCCATTGTGATACCAAGACTTCCATCCTCTCACGGGAACCACTTGGAGGACTCGAGATCAGAGAGTCCGTCGATATAGCATCGGCCAAGGAAGGAACCTCTTATTCCAGCCAGATAGGGGCATTGACAGAGATAATAGAGCACACTTTCCTCCTCCTCTTCATCAAGGCACCCTCTACAGTAACCCCAGCCTTTGAGCATGTTTGCCAAAGAGGCAGTGTCCCGTAATGACGCCTACGGTCTGAGAGATGTCGCTCCTCTTTAGCGAGATAAGAGCATCGCTTCTTTTCCTGTCGCATCGAGGCCATATATGCCTGGAAATGCTACAGCTGCTCTTATTTCTCCATCTACTGTTTGTGATTCTAGAAATGGTATTATTGAGGACCGCCTTATATGACACCAATGACACTAAGGGAATTCTTGGATGATCAACGCAAACGAAAAAAAAAAAATAGACAGCAGACCTCATTTTTATACTTCTTCCTCAATTTTCGCGATTTAATATATCTCCAAAACTTAAAATGTTATATTGTTTGTTATGCCACAGTTCAAATAATATGAATTCGCTACTTGAATGTCTAAGTTATCATTTTAGCTCTGTAAGTATACTTCTAAATGAGACAAGATTTGTATTGCTTATGAAAAAATAAAAGTAAGCAGAACAAAAGAACCTTACGCGCTACATATTTTTATGGCCAAATTTAAAATTAGCTCATAAAGTTAGTAAATAATAATAAAATTCTTGTATGTTATGAAAAAAAGTTGAAAATTGTTACCTTGTGCAATCGTGCATTAAATATTCACTTTATTTTGCTTTAAACCATGTGAATAACTCGTTTCAATTAATTTTCCATAATCTGGAATTTCTAATGTTTATACTTACGCTGAGATGAATACGTTCGAAGTATTCGCCAGCGATGCAAAGTCTGGAATTTTGCGTGTCGCAGGTGTTTCACATAAATACACTCAAGCCATGCGAAAAAGAAACATCCGAGCGAAAGATATTCAGATATGTTCCTGGGAACGCTGCCAAAAATAATGCTAGGAACGCGCGAGGATCGCCCACAATGTGAAAGCGAAAGTCGGTGCTATGACAAAATACATCAAAACCATTTATTTATAGTGTAACGAAAAAATATGTTTCTAATTTACGACCACCGGTGCAATCAATCAATATATTCAAAAATACATTTCGAACCTTGAATTGTCAGGTTTATTTTTTGATTGGATTGCTAGATCTCTAGATATGAACAAGTGGTCTGCTTTCAGAAGTATAGTTTGTTATGTGTTTGCTTATTGTTCACTGAGTTGTAAGATCTTTAATACGGAACATATTTCTGGTCCTTTGATTGTTTTAGGTTCAAGACTTCATGATCTTTAAATCTTTCCAGAATTATATGATACGTGGATTTATTATTTGAATTTTAATTTTAACTTCATTGCTTATTCTCTAGATCAGGGGTTCTCAACCTTTTTCAGGCCGTGCCCCCCTCTCCTAATTCCACGCCCCCCTCCCTGATTTTATTTGAGTTTTTAGTTAGATTGAAATACTATTATAGCCTTATTTCACTTCACCCCCCCCTGATATCTGGCCGAGCCCCCCTAAGGGGGCGTGCCCCTCCGGTTTAGAAACCCTGCTCTAGATAGAAGCAAGATCTTTGACATGGAACATACAGGGATTTTTTCTTTTAACCCATTAACAGCCGAGCAGAGTTAACTCTAAAAGTTGATTTTAGGTAAAATTTTGCACTTTATTTTATGATTTCTATGAATGACTTATTATATTACATACTAGGATCAGCGTTCAATTTAAAGTTTCGAAATAGTGTTTTTACTCCAGGATTAAGCATGAAGTAAAATTTCGAGTTTAGAAAAACCTGAAAATTTTCAAGCTGGAAATTTTTTTGGCCGCTCCAAACGCAATGAACATTTGTAAAATTAATTAATTTGAGATTGAACATAAAATTAAGCTGAATATGTTTTGAACTTCACTTCACTTCACTTGAGTGTTTTATACGCGTGGCGCATGAAGTAAAATTTTGAGTTTAGAAAAGCCTGAAAATTTGGATTTGCCGGGGCGCGACTCGCTTCGCTCGCTCGCCCCGGCAAATCCAAATTTTCAGGCTTTTCTAAACTCGAAATTTTACTTCATGCTTAATCTCTATCGTTCCAAACTTCAAAATTGAAAATTGACAGCGTATACATAATGTATATTTAAAAGAAAACATATAATAAGTCATTCATAAAAAACATAATAATTAGTGCAGAATTTTACCTAAAATCAACTTTTAGAGTTAATTCTATAATTGCTCGGATAATAATCATAAAAATGTACAACTAAGCCAAGAATGTCAATTTTAACAGTTATGATTGTTAAATTTACTGAATTAACGGCACCTGAAGAAGATGGTAAACTGGCTGCCTAAGGTTTTCTTACACCATTGAAGTGTAAGAAAACCTTAGGCAGCCAAAAAATGTGCGAAGTTAAAAATTTCGTTATTAGTTACTTTCACTTTTCCAACGATGATTTAACGATTTTTGCTCGGAAAGGAATTTACAAAAAATCGGCATACCTTTCATTGAAAGATACTCATCGAATACCCCGTTAGTTTACAACAAAACGACCAGTCTTAAAATTGAATCACTTAATAGATTTCAATTTGAATTTACAACATCCCATCCATCCATTTAGTCTGATTAATGAATTACCGCTGGCGCCACGATTCTCTCGAATTGAAGCTCGTCGCTAGCTGCGATAGGTGAGAATTGCCATGGCGACGGCTATAAATAAACAAATGAGCCACTACGGGAAAGGCTCAAGACACTAGAAGAAGGAAGCCGTCCAGTTTTTACGTGCTCCGCTAATTGAATGGGCGCCTCCCTCACAGATAATGAGCAAAGAGAGAGGACATTCCCCAGATAACAACGCGCAGCTAATAACCTGGGGAACGTAGACAAAAGACGACGCGAAAATAAGATAAACCCCAATCTAACGAAAAACAAATAAGAAATAGGCGATTGTTTGTACAGAATACATTAAAGTTTGAAGATTAGTTTGTGGATGTATAAAAATAAACAAAATTATTTGTCCTATCAGTGATGTTTAAATGGTATCCAACTAACATGATTTTCTTTATAGTCATAATAATGATAATAATAATAATACAGTCAAAATCGTTTATGGCGAGCATAAAGGCACCTGTATGCTGTAGCCGGTGTTTTTAAAATAAAGAGTGCTGTTATTTCCATCGCCGCTGTTTTTATTATTGTTAACAGAGAAATAATTTTGTTTTAAATAAGTGCTTTATGAAACTAGTAAATTTTGTACATCATTTCCCCTCCTTTAAAATAAAGAGTGCTGTTATTTCCATCGCCGCTATTTTTGTTGTTGTCAACAGAGAAATAATTTTGTTTCAAATTAGTGCTTTATGAAACCAGTAAATTTTGTACATCATTTCCCTTCCTTTAAAATAAAATGTGCTGTTATTTTCATCGCCGCTATTTTTGTTGTGTTGCCAACGGAGAAATGAAAAATCACCTGCAATCATAATTAAATTCTTAATCAATTGGTATCCCACAAGGATCCAATTTGCATTCACACACATTTCTCTGCTGTATTATTTATCATTTACACCATTATCCTACAATGATTAATTCGTGGCACCTGGTTACCCGCTTGTTGAACAATCTACTTGCCAACAGACGGAAAAAAATGGAGAAAGGAATAATTAAGCGGATTGCGATTGAAATTCAGGTGTTCGTCGGGGTATGTGGATACGGGTATGCGCGCACTGGCACAAAGAACAAGTGATACCAACCCTAATTAGCAAGCGTCTCATAAATATTCGGTCACGTCACATTAATAATGCGCATTCTAATTTAACACGCTTACAAATCATAATTCCGGTGTTCATTTAAAAGTTAAAGTAAAACCTTTTACACGGTCATAAAAATTATATTGGACATTGTTTGAGGAGCTTACATGCGTTATGCTTATCGAATGTACATATGCATGTATGCTTCAGTCAAGACTGATAGCTGGAATTAATTTTGGCGCCCAACGCGGGGCCAAGGCTAATATCCACCATAAATAATACTAATATTAATAATAATAACTATTGTAACAATATAGAATAAAATACAATATCGACATACATATTATGAATATAATATACATCTGCAAATGTTACAAAAGGAATAGGTTTTAGCTTGGTGATAACCAAGTTATTACCATAGTCTGCCGACTATTCCTACTTATACAGAATTTACAAGTAAGTTTTTAAGCACGCCTTTTATTCAAGGCATGAAAAGTTCTCTGTATACAGATCAAATAGTTTTACTAATATATAAAATTACGAAAAAACTATTCGTGAAAATGCAAACAATGTCTTAATTAATAAGACAACTTAAGACGATCAATATCCATTGAAACAACTACTTCCCGTGCAAATACACCTCCGGATATTTTAATTTTATATATTATGTTTAAAGTGTGCAAACTATAAGAAGCGTAAGCTTATTTTCTCGAATTCAAATAGTTTTGAATTTGAATTTATCTAGTTTTACTAATTTATTTTATTTTTGCTAAAACGATAAATTATGGAGAGCTTTTTTAAGCAATTCACCAATAAATAAGTTAGTCGGTTTGCGGGATTACAACCCCTAGTACTATATCGTAGATAGTTGAGGCATCTGATTTTTAAAAATCCATGATCACTTAAATAAAACACTTAAGTTCGGAAATTCACATGTTATTTGGCCATCAGAACGAACAATGATTAATCTTCCACAATAATGAAAATCGATCTTTGAAACATACCTATTGCACTTATGTAGTTGCAAATAACATGAATATATATTTTATGTTGCCAGAATTTAACTGTTTGTCTACAACATAAATACATGGAAATTTTCTTTTAGGTAAACATGTGCATAAGCCTTAAATTTTCCGACATGCGTTGCTTTTTAAAAGAATTCAATTTGAAGCTGTGTTGTCCACTCCCAGAGTAAGCATGAAGTAAAATTTCGAGTTTAGAAAAGCCCCGTGAAAATTTGTCGAGGGTCGCGCAGCGACCCGAGACAAATTTTCTGGGCTTTTCTAAACTCGAAATTTTACTTCATGCGCCACGCGTATAAAACACTGATTTCAAGTGAGGTTCAAATATACATAAATTTCGCAGTATTTTAGTGTTTTATACGCGTGGCGCATGAAGTAAAATTTCGAGTTTAGAAAAGCCCAGAAAATTTGTCTCGGGTCGCTGCGCGACCCCCGACAAATTTTCACGGGGCTTTTCTGAACTCGAAATTTTACTTCATGCTTAGTCTGGGAGTGGAAAACACTCGTTTAAAGTTTCAAATTGAACTCTTTTAAAATAACAACGAATATCTAAATATTTAAAGATAATAATAAGAATTTAGAATACGTATACTTTAAAGAAAAACTTACTATTTTTTGTGAATTTCACGATAATTGTTTCTGAACTTTGTTGCTGTTTTAATGGACGGTTTCTCCAACGTTACTTAAGTCCTAGTTGTGTCTTAAACCGTGTCTTAAGTCATAACCGCGTCGTATAGTGTGGCACCAACTGATTTACGTCAAAAATCGCTTAAGTCATGCTCAAGTCCTAAGTCACCGTTTGCCAGGACTTATAACACGGATTCTAACCAAAAACATTGTGATAACGGTAAAATTATTATCTTATTCAAAGAATCCTTCTCTTCTGTTCTCTACAATATGTTTATATTTGTCTACAAGAGATAGAAGACACGGTATAGTTAGCACTACGTTTTTCGCTCATTTTTAAATGTAGCTTTGCAAAATTAGATATGTTGTGGCAGGATACGGATGACAGATTATAAACAATAAATTATTTTCATCAGCAAATCAACAGCCAATACAGTTTGTGCAAATCGCTACGTTGCCACTTACGCGCACAACTAAGAATGACTTACATAAGCCATTGCTTAAATCTGTTGGTGCAACGCATTTTAATTATAAGCCCTACTTAAAGTCAGTCCCTGCTTACATAAGCAACGTCCTAAGTTATATTGAAGAAACGGGCCATAACTGAAGAATTATGTACTACTATCTTATACTCATAGTAGTCAAATAGTCTAAAATAAAAATTATGAAGAGCCAGCTATTAATTTGATTCGTCTTTAAAGCCTAAAACACAGCAGGTGTACTGATTTTAAAATTACCTAAGATGATGGAACGAAATCCATCAAAATAAGAAATGGGTGCAATTTAGATCCTTGCGGGATACCAATTAATTGAAAATTTAATTATGATTGCCTGAGATTTTTTGACAATACTGCTTACAGAGGGTAATAATAAAAAGGTTCGATCCATCAAAATGATATATAATTAAAAAAAAAAATCTTCCTACTATTATAAAATTATATTAACTATGGTCGTAGCCAAGGGAGGCAGGGTCATAAAAAAAATCATAATATTTTTTTCATTGCGAATAAAAACAAAGTGAAATAAATATCGTATGTTTAATAAAATGAAACCTCTAGAGCAGTGGTGGGGAAACTTTTTTTAAGACGGGCCATTTGTAATAACCAGACAATCGTAGCGGGCCAAAGAATAATGCTTAATCGTAGGTAGGTAGTTTTTATGCGGGTCGTCACATTACGAAGTAAGAACGCGTTCAACATTCTCACGACGGCACTCTTAAACGGGCCGGATTAAACCTTTCCGCGGGCCGGACTTGGCCCGCGGGCCGTAGTTTCCCCATCACTGCTCTAGAGTGCCAAGATGTAATCTTTATTTTAATTTAAGTTGGCTACACTGTTCAGGAATTGACATATAAAACGTCAGACATAACCTTAACTGTTTGTTTACGTTAGAATCATAATCTCTAAAACTTGCGGAATGACATAAAGACAAAATTGTGGTTGAAGGTAAATTGTCAAATTTTAGAGTTGCCAATCTATAATCTTTTCCATGGCACTATAGAGGTTTTTTTTATTGAACATACGATATTATAAATTTTTGATCATTTAGTTTCTTAAAATTATTTAATTTCGCGTATTAAAAAAAATTGCTACAATTGTTTCGCAAATGTAATACTTCTTCAGGTGAAGAAAGTTTAAATTGACAATACTATATCTTGAACAAGTTTCTCATCCTTCACGTGGTGAAACATATTTAACTATGATTTGAAATAGAAAACACTTGCTTAAATTTCACTAATATTTTAGTTTTTTATCCCAACTAGTTTTGACTTTCAGTCATTCTCAGAATTTTAAATCATTCTCAGAACTGAGAATGACTCAAAGTCGAAACTAGTTGGAATAAAAAACAAAAATATTAGTGAAATTTCACCAAGTGCTTTCTTTTTCAAATTATTGACAATACTAATTGAGCTTGTAGGAATCTGTGGGGAGATGCTTAAATGGATCCATTCATATTTGATCGGGAGGACTCAGACAGTGCGAATCGGAAGTGTTATATCATCAGCCATAATAGTGACTTCTGGGGTTCCTCAGGGGTCACACCTAGGGCCTCTTCTGTTCAACATATTTATAAATGATGTTACCGACTGCTTCCATCACGCAGAATGCCTGCTGTTTGCTGATGATATAAAAATTTTCACAGAAATATCTAATCTTTCAGCATATTTATTGCAAGATGATTTGGATAGATTCCAGTCTTGGTGTGTAACTAATGACATGACACTGAATTTGAAGAAATGTAACACTTTCCTTTTCTAAGAGGAGGGCAACTGCTGAGAGGAATTATTTTCTTAATGGCACTCAGTTGTTGCGCGTCTCGTCGGTGAGCGACTTAGGCGTTACATTGACTCAACAGTGGGATTTCAACTCGCATATGACTAATATATCGTCTAAAGCTCATCGTATGCTGGGTTTCATAAAACGAAATACCAAGGAGTTCACAAACATCAATACTCTACTGACATTATATTCGACCCTTGTGAGACCACATTTGGAGTACTGTTGCATGGTATGGAATCCCCATAGCAAGTCTGAGATAAATTTACTTGAAAGGGTCCAGACGAAATTTATACGCTTTAAAGCGTATAAGTTCCATATTTGTGGTTCCTACCAAGAGATTTTAAGTAGCCTAGAAATGAATACGTTGGAGCAGCGACGGAGGAACGCGGATGTAATGCTAGGCTTCAATTTGATAAACGGTTGGATCGACTGCCCTTACCTTCTGGGCCAGTTTAAAATCAATGTGCCTAGCAGGGGTTTGCGTTCCTTCGACCTCTTCAACGTACCATTTCATCGTACCAATTATGGTAGAAACTATGGTATGGCTAGAGTTGCCGCGCACTGCAACTCGGCGAATATAGACTTTGCTACCACAAGCAAAAAGAATCCATGCTCCGTGAGACAAATTAGATTTTTATTTTTGTTCACATTTTAATCTGTTTTGTTTGTTTTATTTGTATATTGTTTGTGATTTATATTTTAACCTTATTTATTACTTTTAGCATAGTGATGAGCATTTTGATTTTAATCTGTTGTGTATATTGTTTGTGATTTTATATATTTTAACTTAATTATTACTTTTCACTTATTTAAGACTAAGCATTATGTATTTATTTTAAATGGATATCCGTAAATAAATAAATAAATAAGAAAGATATGAACGATATTATAAAATCGCGATTTTCAGTTTTTTTTCTCAATAACTTCGTAGTTTTTCTAAATTTCTGTTTATTCTTAACATAATCAAACTCAATTTGTTATTGATAATGAGCACTTTGTGTCTCGAAATGTACATCTAGCGATAAAAATAAAAAGTGAAGTAAGGAATAACAGTCTATATTAGTATAATAATCACTTCACGTAAACTCAAAAACATACAGTTAATCTGAGTAAGCATATAAAACTGCAAAACGTTCCCCATTTAACCGAATCTCTATCATAGATATTAACAAAGTTACCCATACTGTCCTACTCAAAGTGGGATACCCTGTATATGATTTTATCTTCTGATAGGTTTACACCCCAGGAACATTTTAGCAATGCCTGAAAATTTGGATTGGCTCCGAAGCTTAATAAATATTTAAATCATCAAACGCCCTACTTTTCATGATATTTTTGACGATTCGTGTGAAAGTAATTAACATTACTTAGGCTTTTAACAAAATATGGCATATGCTATGTTTCGTGCCCCTTCCTGGCTAAAAACCTGCCTACGCCCATGATGCCAACTATTCAATTAACTCAAGAGAATAGAATAGAAAAAAATAAAGAATATAAATCAAGTTTTTTTTTTGTTGGTTTCGTTTTACTAGCGGATGTGCTATTGTGTTTCCACTCATTCGGAATATGGGTGGATAACAATGCCGGAATCAGTTCTAATTTGACACCCCGCGTATCGGATTTTGTGAGGTCGGGCCCCTGTCTAATTGGACACCACCCCCATGTGAAAAATTATCCCTCCACCTGACGCTCCACCGCGTTCGCTTGTTAAATCCGCAACGGATAGAATGACAAATGGACAGGGGGTACGAATTACGAGAAAAGGGAGAAAAAGAATCAAGAAACATAGCAGTTTGTTCTGAATAATATAATTGATGGTTCTAACATTTGTTTTGTATTCGTACTTTGAAAAAATGTGTTTATACAGATAAGATTAGAGGGAACTAATAAAAATAAACCAATATAAGCTACCAAATATACATGTATTCACTTATACAGGAGTTTTTCTTTTAAGTATACATACCTATGCTGTAAATTTGTAGATATTCCTCGTATTTTAAACAAGTTCAAATTGAAGCTTTCAACGAGTGTTTTCCACTCGCAGGTTAAGCTTGAAGTAAAATTTCGAGTTTAGAAAAGCCTGAAAATTTGGTTTGGTCGCGTAGCGCGAAGCGCGGAGCGACCAAACCAAATTTTCAGGCTTTTCTAAACTAGAAATTTTACTTCAAGCGCCACGCGTAGAAAACACTGAATCAAAATGAAGTTCTAAACATGGAAACGCAGTATGCTATAGAAGTATATTTTATCCTTGTATTAAATTAGTGTTTAATACGCGTGGCGCATGAATTAAAATTTCGAGTTTAGAAAAGCCTGAAAATTTGGTTTGCCCGCTCCGCGCTTCGCGCTACGCGACCAAACCAAATTTTCAGGCTTTTCTAAACTCGAAATTTTACTTCATGCTTAATCTGGGAGTGGAAATTACTCGTTTAGAGCTTCAAATTGAACGATTTTTAGAAATCACCAATGCTTAAACAAATACAGCGCATATATTTGGATATGTACATTGAAAACAAAAATTTCCGTTATATGAATAAAATAAATGACAATTGTTTTGCATTTTCTAACCTCGAAATGTTACTTAATGCGCCATGCGTATAAAACACTGATTTAAAGCGAATTTAAAACAGTCTTCTAAATCGTATGCTAAAGTAGTATTTTATGAGTTTTATTAATTGATTTCAATTTATTTAGATAAGTTTTACTTTAGTTATTACTCTAACGCCTATGAATGTAACTATTCTTTCTGGAAATAAATGAAATGAATTTCAGAGTATTGAAGTGTTTTATACGCCCGGCGCATGAAGTAAAATTTCGAGTTTAGAGAAGCCTGAAAATTTGGTTTGGTCGCTCCGCGCGTCGCGCTACGCGAACAAACCAAATTTTCAGGCTTTTCTAAACTCGAAATTTTACTTCAAGCGCCACGCGTATAAAACACTGAATCAAAATGAAGTTCTAAACATGGAAACGCAGTATGCTATAGAAGTATATTTTATCCTTGTATTAAATTAGTGTTTATTACGTGTGGCGCATGAAGTAAAATTTCGAGTTTAGAAAAGCCTGAAAATTTGGTTTGGCCGCTCCGCGCTTCGCGCTACGCGACCAAACCAAATTTTTAGGCTTTTCTAAACTCGAAATTTTACTTCATGCTTAATCTGGGAGTGGAAATTACTCGTTTAGAGCTTCAAATTTAACGATTTTTAGAAACCACCAATGCTTAAACAAATACAGCGCATATATTTGGATATGTACATTTAAAACAAAAATTTCCTTTATATGAATAAAATAAATGACAATTGTTTTGCATTTTCTACACTCGAAATTTTACTTAATGCGCCACGCGTATAAAACACTGATTTAAAGCGAATTTAAAACAGTCTTCTAAATCGTATGCTAAAGTAGTATTTTATGAGTTTTATTAATTGATTTCAATTTATTTAGATAAGTTTTACTTTAGTTATTACTCGGCTATGAATGTAACTATTCTTTCTGGAAATAAATGAAATGAATTTCAGAGTATTCCAGTGTTTTATACGCTTGGCGCATGAAGTAAAATTTCGAGTTTAGAAAAGCCTGAAAATTTGGTTTGGTCGCTCCGCTTCGCGGAGCGACCAAAGCAAATTTTCAGGCTTTTCTAAACTCGAAATTTTACTTCATGCTCAACCAAGGATTGGAAACACTCGTTAGAAGCTTCAATCA
The DNA here is from genome assembly GCA_932526585.2 of Philonthus cognatus. NCBI lineage: Eukaryota > Metazoa > Arthropoda > Insecta > Coleoptera > Staphylinidae > Philonthus > Philonthus cognatus. Next base: position 44,523,762 of record OW052247.1, on the reverse strand, counting down.
TCGAACATTATATACCTAAAACAAAAGTTCTTTGTATTAGCTTTTGAACGCTTAAGTATTGGTTTAGAAGTAAATGTAATTAAGTGCAACCAATTTCCTGTGTACTCTCAGATTACCGATGCATAGATATGTGTACTTATCTCAGCAAGAAAATGTACGCCTGATTTAATTTCACTCGAGCAAAATACCACGATAGATAATCTCCTCTGAAGAAACAACTACACCCAGCTGTAGAGATAATCTCGAAATGTGTATACCTTATAGTTTTGTAAGTACACTTAGAGGCGATTGTAAAACATTAAAATGGAACAAAAGCGTAGGCCGCGATAGAAAATGAACGAAACGCGAGGAAGCGCGTAGGCCGAAACGAACGCACGTAGAAACGCCTTGGGGATGGATTATGGGTCACTCAGTCATACCGGCACGAAGAATATCGAACGAGAGAATTATTAACAGACCGCTCCCAACCGCTTTAAAATATTCCGAAACCGCCACTAATCCCCGTTAACTCTGTTATTATTTATTTACTTTTTTTTGTTTCGCTCTTCCTCTAAAACGCGTAACGGTAAAGTTGTGCGACATGCACCCGATGGAATCCTAATCCTATTCGAGATCGTGATAAGGATCTCATTCGACCTAGAAAGAATAAAGATGATCTGAAATTAAATTTGAAAAGAAAAATTATAATAGCGAAGATTATATTGCAAGTACAGTTTTAATCTTGGCTTTGTTGGAATGGATTGAGCTGCTTTGTTCTGGATCTGGTATTCCACAAGGATTTGCATGTCATTTGGCGAAATCTTTGTTGAATACCAAATCAGTACAAAGAAATGTACTTTAGTGTAACAAAGTAATGATTTAACCAAGATTTACAAATCATTGAACATGATGCAACATAAAATTAATTAATGCAAAGAAAATGTTCCACGAAATCAACTGTTACGAGGTTAAGAAAATAATAACTAAAAATTGTGTAGAATTCTAGATTCTGGATGGGGTCTAGGTTGACCGCCTAATAAATGTCCAAAGTTTAAATTGCTTAAAGTCTGTACTTTAAGCAATTTAAACTTTGGACATTTATTAGGCGGTCAACCTAGACCCCATCCAGAATCTAGAATTCTACACAATTTTTAGTTATTATGTACTTTCTGGATTCTAGAATCTGATATCTCCATATTTGGACTTCAACCTAGACTCTAAACAGAGTAGACACGTCCGTATACTTAATTATCCTGACTGTAATCTGTAGAGTCAATTCACTTGACTATAATCTCTGTAGATTAGAGTCAAGTGAATTGACTCTACAGATTACAGTCAAGATAATTAAGTATACGGACGTGTCTACTCTGTTTAGAGTCTAGGTTGAAGTCCAAATATGGAGATATCAGATTCTAGAATCCAGAAAGTAAAGGATATAGTGTATGTCCAGCACAAGGAGTCTAGAATTTATAGATCACTGTCTAGATATTATAAAAGCTTGAAAATCAGTGTGCTAGAGATTAAGGTCCATAAACTTATATAGAAATGCTCAAATATGTAGATATCAGATTATAGAATTCAGAAAGTACAGGATATAGTGTATGTCCAGCACAAGGTGTCTAGAATTTATAGATCACTGTCTAGATATTAGAAAAGCCTTAAAATCAGTGTGCTAGAGATTAAGGCCCATGGAATCTAAAGTCTAGAGTTTAGAGTCCAAGAAAGTAAAAGCTAGTGTAAAAACTAAAGTCTAGAGACTGGTCAAGAGAATTTAATCTGTGTAGGGTCCAGGATCTACACTCTAGGCTGGCCGTCTAATGTCCAAAGTCTAGAGTTTTAGGCGCCTAGAGTCTAGAGATTAGAGTCTAGAGATTGCAGCCTACAGATGAGCCTAGAGAGTTTAGAGACTGCAGTCTATAATCTATAGTCTGGAGACTGCAGACTACAGACCAGAGTCTACGGACTGCAATTTATAGACTAGAAACTACATACTGGTCTAGAGTCATCATTCTAGCGTCCAGAATCCAACAACTGGTCTAGTCTTCCAGGATCTACGGTCTAGGCTGACCGTCTAATGTTGAAAGTGTAGAGTGTAGGGCTCTTAGAGTACATAGATTAGAGTCTAGAGACTGCAGTCTACAGACTAGAGCCTAGAGACTGCAGTCTACAGGCTACAGTATAGAGACTGCAGTTTATAGTCTATAGACTAGAGTCTGGAGCATAGGTTCCCAAACTTTTCTTATATTGAATTGTTACGAATTCATAAACTTCAAATGTATCTTTCACAACTGCCATAGTTGTTTGAACTTAAGAGAATATTCTAATAATTACCATTAATTAAAATTCATAACAATTAATTTGTTGGTTCGACTCGTCGATGATGAAAGATCCCACAATCGATTTCGAATATTCCCATGATTAAAGCACGTAGTCATAAAGTTCCCCAAATCTAGCTCCATCTGCATCATGTTTCACAAACATTTATGTTTTACAATTTTTTAGTTCATAGGTAATTTATACGTCTATTATAAGCAGGCCCGAATGGCCAGAAAAAAAAAATAATATTTATGTGCCTATAATACTATTTTCTGTCACTGAAATCACGATTTAATACTAGTATAATAAACATAATATTCTAAATCCAAAATCTGTAACAGAAATTGCTCAAGTCGAATTTGAAAAATTTATTAACTTCAGATTAAAAACAAGTAAGTGTAGTTTGAACTTTACATAATTAATAATTTGAAGCTTTTCACGAGTGTCTCTAATCGCAGATTAAGCATGAAGTAAAATTTCGAGTTTAGAAAAGCCTAAAAATTTGGCTCGGTCGCGTAGCGAAGCGGAGCGACCCAGCCAAATTAGGCTTTTCTAAACTCGAAATTTTACTTCATGCGCCACGCGTAAAAACGCTGATTTAATGTGAAATAGTCTTTAACTAACCAATTAATAAGTGAAATAAGTAACCAAATTTTCAGGCTTTTCTAAACTCGAAATTTTACTTCATACGCCACGCGTATGAACCAGTTAAATATTGTAAAGTTCAAATTACACTGCTTGTTTTTGATCTTAAGATAATTAATTTTACAAATGAGACTGGAGCAATTTGCTTTGCGATATACTACATCAAATGATAAAATAAAAAAAATCTACTAAAATTGACGTAGAAAACGAGACTATCTTTTGTGCAGTTACTCTCCGATTACAATTATGATAATATAAAATATTGATCTTTATCTGTTAATTATTTTTCGATAATAATTGCAGACTACAGACTGGAGTCTGGAGATTGCAATTTACAGAGTAGAATCTGCAGTCTACAGAGTCTAGAGACAACCTATAAACTAGAATCCGATACTGGTCTAGAGTCATCATTCTAGCGCCTAAAATCCAACAGCTGGTCTAGTCTTCATTCTGTCATCTAGGATGCAGAAACTAGTTGAGAATTGAAGTAGAGCAAGGATTTAGAATTTAGAGTCTAGGTTGACCGTATAATGTCCACTCTAGAGTTTAAACTGCCTAAAGTACAGATTAGAGAGCTAGAGCTTAAATATTAGGCTGTCTAGTCTCTAGTTTAAAGTCTAGGTGAATGCTTCAAGTCTAAAGTCTACAGTTTAGAAATATCAGATTCTAGAGCTCATAAAATATTGACAAAATGTTATATTGTCTAAGCTGCCTAGACTCTAGTTTAAAGTCTAGGTCAATGCTTAAAGTCTAAAGTCTACAGTTTAAAGATATCAGATTCTAGAGCTCAGAAAATATCGACAAATTGTTATATTTTACGACTGTGTCTCGCAAAAATATTGTTAATTTATAAGTATAAGAACCACCGGTTTAGATAAAGTTCTTGAGCCTAGGAATATTTTACTTATATTTGTTTTCATTTGTTTCAGGTATGTACAACTCTTCTTTATTTTAAACATCTTTTCATTTTGCGAAGGTAAGTAAACTGAGGAGCAGATCAAAACATCCACAAAGTTTTTTGTCACCCCGAGAGCGGAGTGGTAAAAAAACAAACAATTTGTTAATTTAAATAGATTTATTCATTTCGTAAAAGATAGAAAAATAAAACTGGAAAAATATATTCATTGATTTCTTTACTTAACTAAAAAATAATAGTTTCAAAAAAGCCTTTGAAACTTAAAATTGTGGAAGCACTTAAAAATGCATTCGTTTTTTCTTTATCTGTTTTGCACTTGCAGAAAGAATAAACATTATTCCTTTTCTCCCTCATCATTCGGTGTCATCTGTTTCCTAATTTTACGACTATTTAGGAAATAAATAAATCTATTTTTCCACTTTTTTTTTTACCATTTTTGAAACCTAAATAATAGTTTTAAAAAAGCCGTTGAAACATAAAATTGCGGCAGCTCTTAAAAATGTATCAGTTTTTCTTTATCTGTTTTGCACTTACAGAAAGAATAAACATTATTCCTTTTAAAATAATATTAAAACACTTAACTTTGTTTTACCACTTTAATTAACTTTTTACAGTGACTATAGTTTCGACTACAAGCTAGTCATTATCAAACTGAGTCAGTTTGATAATGACTAGCTTGTAGTCGAAACTATAGTCACTGTAAAAAGTTAATTAAAGTGGTAAAACAAAGTTAAGTGTTTTAATATTATTTTATAAAGATGTACCACAAAGTGAACGCCAACCAAATCAAAGATTATTCCTTTTCTCCCTTATCATTCGGTGTCGTCTGTTTCCATATTTTTCGACCATTTAGGAAATGAATAAATCTATTTTCCACTTTTTTGACCATTTTAGAAAACTATAAATGATTTGAAAAATATTTGTTGTGAAGTGAGTACACGCTATTGGCAAAAACTGTGTGGATGTTTTCATGGGGTCTCGTAAATTGCTGGTGAAATTCTGTAAAAACGAAAGTTTTAACAAGCGAAATATGCGATATCAAGAGGATCATTAAGGTTGATTTAATATTCAGACGCAATTTTGGTAACATTGGAAGAAAAACAATTTTAACTAATGTGTTCTTGCTTCTTCTGCTTCTTTTTAAAATGCAAACTCCCCGCTTTTCACTGCTTGATACCATTAAAGTATAAATGAAATTGCCAATTCTTGGTTGCAGAATACTTCAAACATTAAAAGTGCGATTATTTTCGCAAATCTATAAATATAAATACAAGTTAGTCTTACAAAGACTATATCAAACACTCATTGAAACAACTACTTCCTGGGCCAATACCCCGACGGACATTGAATTATACAACAAGTGGTTGCTGTTACATACAGTAACCTACTGCAAATGTAACAATTTGGGTCAAATTATTAAGGCTATCTATAGACGCGTTTCGAGATTTATCTCTCATCAGTATAGCTTTGCCATTCCCTCTAAACAATTTGACACCTTAGACTGGCGGTCACGTTACCGTTCAAACATAAGTATAAATGAAATTGCCAATACTTGGTTGCAGAATACTTCAAACATTAAAAGTGCGATTCTTTTCGCAATCTACAACAAGTGTATGTATTTTATTTTCTGATCATTATTCTGCTCTAGTCTTGATATTTTCTTTTCATATTTTCTTTTGATCAAAAACTTGTCTATAGCTTACTATAGTTTTCTTTGTTGATCAGTACCAATAAGATACTTTGAGAAGAAAATACTTATCAAAGTTTCTTATACCACTAATATTCTTTAGTTTTTTTTGTTGTTAATATTTGATTTTCAAAGCATCTCATGGTTGCCAATTCTAAAGATGAAGTCTTTTCCTATCAAAGTTTCATACACCACTAATATTCTGTAGTTTTTTTGTTGTTGATATTTTCTTTTCAAAGTATCTCATAGTTGCCAATTCTAAAGACTTCATACTGTTTTTTTTGTTTATGTATTTCTTCTACAATATCGCATGGTTATGACAACTGAAAACTTTCTACTGGTTCTGTCAAAGTATATGTAACATTTAGGTCAAATTCTCTTCAAAGCAACTAACAAATAAAAATGAAAGGTGAAATTACAAAAAATAAGAAATAAAAGGACTTGGATTAAAACTAATCTCTTAGGCTATCTGGCGGAGCTCTCACCTATAAAGGTGGGAGATCTGATCGGATTCATTAGGTGCTCAAATTGGGTTGTATAGGGGAAGGATCTCTCATGGTATCACAACGGGCCCTATGAACAGCCTCGGCTGTTGCCATATAAACCTAACCTAACCCTAGGCTATCTATAGGCGTTTCGAGATTTATCTCTCTTCGCTATAGCTTTGCTTATGATTTTTAAAACTTGTTATTCTTTTCGTTTTACCGTTTTACTCTTATACCAGTTCATGATTACACTATTGTAGACTATTTTCTGTTTGCATGAATATTTATTGCCATCAACGTATGTCACCAATATCACTATTATAAACTTTCTTCTCTTTCTTTGTTGAAATGTTTTCATTATTATTTTTATCAACACTAATGACTTTTTCTATTTTTTTGGTGGTGTTCCCTTTCATAGCATCTTGAGATTATCTAATATTTTGTGGGTATTTCCTCTTATGGTATCTCAAGATTATCAATTCTATAGTTAGCTATTGATAGTACCCGAAATGTAAATCTAGCATCGAAAAATAAAAGTGAAGAAAGGAATTTAACTCCGTTTTAATTAAGTGACTAAATCTTTACGTAACTCAAATAACTAAATTAATCAATACTATAGACTTACTTCTAATTTCCTTTCAGAGCGTTTCAAGATTATTATTAATGCTAAAGACTGTCTTCTGATTCTTTGTTGACGTTTTCTTTTATGGTATCTCAAGATTATCAGTAGTAATGACTTTCTTCTAACTCGTTGTTGGGCATAAATACTAAAGAGCTTCTTTGAATTCTGAAATGTACCTATAGCATGAAAATAAAAGAATGAAGAACGGTTACTAGTGCTTTATTTATCAACTAAAGACTTTCTTCTAATAATTTGTTAGTGTATTCCCATCATTGAATCTTATAATTCTCAGTATAATAAACTTATTTCTATTTCTTCTCCGTTACTTTGTTGATGTTTGTTAAATTAATCGTTCGAGTGATCCGTTGAACGGTACGTTTTCGTCTGCCGGTAGACGCTTCCTCGGAGTCAATTCGAGTGGAACGGTGTAAAGAACCGAACCCGAATAGCAAAAGAGCAAGAACTCTAGAAGACGATGACTTGTCGGTCCATGGAGCAGACCGCACTCCAGACTGGTTTTTCTTGATAGCGCCGCGGGGAAGAGGAAGCGGCCAACTTTATTCGACCGCAACCGACAAGCGAAATTACCTCTCTTTCTCTCTCGCACTCTCTCTTGGGTATAACACTTCGATTACGCTTAATTCGATTAGCACTGCCAATTTGAGAAGAAAAAATGGGCATGCCAGAGTGGAACAGAAAATGAGTAACAAAGAAAACAGGTGCCTAATGTGATGATGGTAAGATACTTTCTTTGTTTTTCCAATTTGTGTCTGGTATATTGATTTTGTATTCTGGTATATTGATATTGTGTTCTGGTATAGTCATTTTGTATTTTAGTATAGTCATTTTGTGTTCCGGTATAATATTTTTTTTATATATTCAATTTGTATTCTGGTATAGTCATTTTCTATTCCGGTATATTCATTTTTAATTCTTGTATATTTATCTTCTATTCTTGTATAGTAATTTTTTATTCTTGTATATTCAATTTGTATTTTGGTATAGTCATTTTCTATTCCGGTGTATTCATTTTTTATTCTTGTATATCAGAGCTGGGACGAATCCTCGTAAAAAGGATTCGAATCACGAATCCGAATCACCTAATATGATTCGAATCACAAATACTCGAATGAGGGATTCGTAAGTGATACATTAGATTCGAATCACGAATCCGAATCACCTAACATGATTCGAATCACAAATACTCGAATGAGGGATTCGTAAGTGATACATATGATTCGAATCAAAGATTCGAACCCTGTTTTTTCGAATCAAGAATACAGATCCTTTAAGAATAAATTTTATTATTTTTTTGCAACCATTAATATATAAATATCGTTATCAGTTGTTTTAGCAAAAATATTCAAACCTAATTGTTAACACTGAACATCGTTGATAACAGACTAAATATCTGATTCCCTGTTACTCTGATTAAAGATGTATTTGTGTGTTTCTGAACTTCACTTCAAATCTGTGTTTTGTACGCGTGGCGCATGAAGTACAATTTCGAGTTTAGAAAAGCCCGAAAATTTTCACAGGGCTTTTCTAAACTCGAAATTTTACTTCATGCTTAGCCTGGGAGTGGAAAACACTCTTTTTAAGCTTCAAATTGAACTCTATTATAAAATCGACGAATGCCTAAAAATTACGCAAATAAAAAATTCACTGAATATCATTTAAACCGGGAAAGTCATAGAAAAGTCATGGAATTATATTCAAATTGACCAAAACACTAACAAAAAAGCCATATGACATTATTAAATTTGTCAAAATCAGCAGGCAAATTACAGAACACGTAAAAATTTATAAAATTAACTTAAATATTGACAAAAACAATGAAAACAATTTAGCAAAATGGAGGTTTCCCACAGAAGAAAGTTATGTTAAAAAGTCAGGGAATCAGGGAAATGCCCGAAAAATTTAACGTTTCATACTGTGGCTACCATGTCAGTTCTACTTAGAATAACATTAATAAAAATTTTGAAAACTAGATTATTATCTTTAAAAACATTTTCAGTCATTTAATGTTTTTATCAAAGCATTCAGTTTGAAGTTTCGAACGAGCGTTTCCACTCCCAGACTAAGCATGAAGTAAAATTTCGAGTTTAGAAAAGCCCGAAAATTTGTCTCGGGTCGCTGCGCGACCCTCGACAAATTTTCACTGGGCTTTTCTAAACTCGAAATTTTACTTCATGCGCCACGCGTGTAAAACAATGATTTAACGTGAAATTTAAAAACACACAAAAGAAATGTTTCAAGTTAATTCTCACAATTAATTCGAATTATTTTTGACGATTCAAATTTCTTAAAAAAATGTAACGAATCAGGATCACGAATCCAGTTGAACTAAAGTATTCGAATGCCTTTTTTGAATCCTCTAAAAGGATTCGAATCCAGGATTCAAATCCTAAATGATTCGAATCTTGAATGATTCGAATCCTGCCCAGCTCTATTGTATATTCATCTTGTATTCTGGTATAGCAATTTTTTATTCTTGCATATTCAATTTGTATTCTGGTATAGTCATTTTCTATTCCGGTATATTAATTTTGTATTCTAGTATAGTAATTTTGTATTCTGGTATATTCATTGTGTATGCTAGTATAGTTATTTTTAGTGATGCAAATTTACCGGTAATTTAAAATTGGGTAATATTCTCGGTGATATTACTGGAAAAGTGGTAACATTTGGTAATTTAAAGTAAATCATAAAATAAATGGGAACATTTATTGTAAGTTTATTGCTTTTATAAAATGTGCAAAAGCAAAAAAGGGAATCTATAAAAATTGAAAATAAAATGCAAACATTTTACTTGGGTTGTTTTTCATTATTTTTAAACTTTAATATGCACAGATTTTTAACCTTTAAAATGCATGATTCTATAAATAACGAAGTATTTTATTTCTTGTAGAACAATTTTTTCGGACATTCGAAATTATTACAAAATTGTTAAACGATCGCGTTTTGAACTTCACATTAAACCATTGTTAGCGCGCCTGGCGCATGAAGTATTTCGAGTTTAGGAATGCCTGAAAATTTGGATTGGTCAATCAAATTTTGAGGCTTTTCTAAACTCGAAATATTTACTTCATGCTTAATCAGGGAATTCTAAAAATTCCTATTCACTCTTTAATTCTTCTCTATTTTCCATTTTTATGAGATGTTATTGATCAACTAAATCAAGATTGTTCTTGCATATTGACATCATCTCTCTCTCGCTTCCACGCTCTTTGTTCTATTTACTTGTTTCGGGTTGTCTCTTTCTTCTCTTGATCCCATATGTATCTTTGCGTTTGTGATTCATTGAAAATGCACCTCCGATTACTTCCTACAGACACGTTTCCATAATCGGAGGCTGCTCGAGCCCCATAATAACCCAATTCAAGACCATCTTATGGCAAGCGCATTCACTCCGACCTTTATCTCTCCATCCTCTACTCTTTTTTGTTCCCTCCTTTCTTGTTGACTTGCATAATGCCAAGGATCATCGATCCAGAGAAGTTACACTATATATTTTCCTTCTTGTTTCAAGCCTGTGTAAATTTCGAAAAAATAATTCACTGTAAAATACAACATAACTATTCACAAAATATTTTATCTACGACATTACCAAAAATGCTTCATTTATACATCGATTAATATGCGCAAAGCATTACTTTCAAACACTAGTACTTAAGAAGAAGTCGACCGCTCTCTAAACGTATAAAACTAAGCATAATGCCGTCTTAATTTCATCCTTGTTTAGGGATGAAATATTTTAAAAAAATAGGTATACTTCAAGGAAAGTACAATCTTAAAGCACGTCTCAATAAAATATTTTATACGTTTACCGTTATTTCATAAAATAATATCAAACATTGGTAAACTAGCGAAATCGCGTTCCTAATTTTATTTTTGTCTGCAGTATCTATAAAAAATATCGAAAAACTAAATCAGTCACATTGTAGATAATTCCTTTGCAAAGATATGTGATTTTTTTCATTTATTTATTTGGTTAAAAATAGTCACTAGGAGTCGCGCGTAAAACAGTTTTTCAAATTTTCTGAAACTTCAATATCGCGCGACATCCCAGTGAATTTATTGTACGATAGAAATAATTGGAAAAAATTAAAATTCTTCGAAAAGAATTCTTCTACAATGTGACTGATTTAGTTTCCCAATATTTTTTATAAATGTTTCAGAAAAAAATTATATTGAAGATGCGATTACGCTAGTTTAACAATGTTTGATATTTTTTTTATAAAAGAACGGTAAATGTGGGAAATATTTTATTAAGACAGGCATTAAGATTCCACTTTCCTTAAAGTATGCCTATTTTTTCAAAATATTTCATCCCTAAGACGGCAGTATGCTTAGTTTTATACGTTTAGAGAGCGGTCGACTTCCTCTTAAATGACCAATGCATTTTAAATGAGAGTTACTTTTGTTAACATTTGTTTGTTCCTTCCTTTCTTGTTCACTTGCATAATGCCAAGAATCATCGATCCACAGAAGTTACACTGTATATTTACTTTTTTGTTTTAAGCCTGTGTAAATCTTGAAAAAATAATTCACAGTAAAATCCAACATTACTATTCACAAAATATTTTATTTACGACCTTAACAAAAATGCTTCATTTATGGATCGATTAATATGCGCGAAGCATTACGTTACAGCACTAGTGCTTAAATGACCAATGCATTTTAAATAGAAGTTACTTTTTTAAACACATTTATTAACAAACACGTTCCTTTATGCATCGATTAATATACGCGAACCTCTATTTTTTAGCAGTAGTGCTTACATAGGCAATGCATTTTCATTCGGAGTTTAGAGAAGCTCAGGTGACGCATGTTCAAAACAAGATTGGGAAAAACTGACTTAAAATAACAAAAACACTTGAAAACTGTGTAACACTTAAATATTACCACAGTTCATATATATCCAGTTAGCCAGTCTATGTATAAAATTTTGTAACAACGTTTGGATGCTGCATCCAAAAGCGAGACCGGTGATTGGTGTATATAGTCGTCTGTATATAGTCTGATGTATATAGCAGAGCTGGGACGAACGTAAAAAGGATTCGAATCACGAATCCGAATCACCTAATATGATTCGAATCACGAATACTGAAATAAAGGATTCGTAAGAGATAAATATAATTCGAATCAAAGATTCGAATCCTGTTTTTTTGAATCACGAATACAAATCCTTTAAGAATAAATTTGATGTTATTATTTTTTTGCAACCATTAATATATAAATATCTTTACCAGTTGTTTTAACAAAAATATTCAAAACTTAATTATTTATTATTAACACTGAACATTGTTGATAACAGACTAAATATCTGATTCCTTGTTACTCTGGTTAAAGATGTATTTGTGTGTTTTTGAACTTCACTTCAAATCAGTGTTTTGTACGCGTGGCGCATGAAGTAAAATTTCGAGTTTAGAAAAGCCCGAAAATTTGTCTCGGGTCGCTGCGCGACCCTCGACAAATTTTCATGGGGCTTTTCTAAACTCGAAATTTTACTTCATGCTCAGCCTGGGAGTGGAAACACCCGCTCAAAACTTCAAATTGAACTCTTTTATAAAATCGACGAATGCCTGAAAATTACGTAAATAAAAAATTCACTGAATATCATAAAAACCGGGAAAGTCAGAGAAAAGTCATGGAATTATATTCAAATTGACTAAAACACTAACAAAAAAGCCATATGATATTATTAAATTTGTCAAAATCAGCAGGCAAACTACAAAACACGTAAACATTTATAAAATTAACTTAAATATTGACGCCACTGATTTCATCACCAATGAGTTTCACTATTGTGTTTCTTAACTGATCAGCACTAAGATGGCAGGTGAATTAAGTGTGCCAGAAGATTTAACAATTTATTAAAAGTGTTACCCAGACACGCATAATAGTTTTAATATGTGTTAAGTATGGTGAAATATTCTATAGAAGTTGTGTTAAAAAAATAATTTACAGTATATTGGAAAAACCAGGCTAATTCGCTGCAAGAATGATCAAGAAAGTGAATCCCTGATCATACACTTATACAGAAATGTGCGTGATTTATTTAGTTTTTGCACAAGAACGCAATACCCTCAAAGAATCAATATTTGAGCGGGAATTTTCAATAATACAATTATAGGACCGTTCAACAAAGTTGGCCATGCAGTAGAAGGAGCAACACGTGATAATCATAAGGTTTGGTTTCAACAAGATGGCTGCTCAGCGCATTTTGGATTAGATGTTCGGGAATATTTAGAAAAAACCTTTCCAAATCGCTGAGCGACCCTCGACAAATTTTCACGGGGCTTTTCTAAACTCGAAATTTTACTTCATGCTCAGCCTGGGAGTGGAAACACCCGTTCAAAACTTCAAATTGAACTCTATTATAAAATCGACGAATGCTTGAAAATAACGTAAATAAAAAATTCACTGAATATCATTAAAACCAGGAAAGTCAGAGAAAAGTCATGGAATTATATTGAAATTGAATAAAATACTAACAAAAAAGGCATTTATTTATTTATTTATTTATTCAACCAACGGAACATGGTCCAATTACCGATTGAAGTTAATACAAATAAAGAAAAAACACAATAATTTTAATTAAAGAAAATTAACATTGTAAATAAACGAAATTTTCAGGTTACTAAGCTAATAACAAGAAATAAACTAAAAGTAAAAAAAAAACTAAGAAAATAAACTAAGATACGATATTATTAAATTTGTCTAAATCAGCAGGCAAACTACAAAACTCGTAAAAATTTATGAAATTAACTTAAATATTGACAAACATAATGAAAAAAATTTAACAAAATGGGGGTTTCTCACAGAAGAAAGTTATATTAAAAGATCAGGGAAAAAATTCTTGAATCAAAGAAATGCCGGAAAAATTTAACATTTCCGATTGTGGCTACCATGTCAGTTTTACTTCAAATAATAATAAACAAAATTTTGAAAACTAGATTGGTATCTGTAAAAACATTTTCAGTCATTTAATGTTCTTATCAAAACATTCAGTTTGAAGTTTCAAACGAGCGTTTCCACCCCCAGACTAAGCATGAAGTAAAATTTCGAGTTTAGAAAAGCCCCGTGAAAATTTGTCGAGGGTCGCGCAGCGACCCGAGACAAATTTTCTGGGCTTTTCTAAACTCGAAATTTTACTTCATGCGCCACGCGCATAAAACAGTGATTTAACGAGAAATTTAAAAACACACAAAAGAAATTTCTCAAGTTAATCCTCACAATTAATTCGAATTATTTTTGACGATTGAAAACCTTTTGTAAGTATTCGAATCCTTTTATAAATATTCGAATCCTTTTATAAGGATTCGAATCACCCAGATTTGGATTCGAATACGAATCCTCTTAAAAATATGTAACGAATCTGGATTACGAATCCAGTTGAACTAAAGTATTCGAATGCCTCTTTTGAATCCTCTAAAAGGATTCGAATCCTGAATGATTCGAATCCAGGATTCAAATTCTGAATGATTCGAATCCTGCCCAGCTCTGGTATATAGTCGTCTGCCTCTGATTGGTGTATATAGTCGTCCTGACCATAGTCTCTTTTTGTACTCGATTTTCAGTTCTCCCATAAGCATTAGCTGTCCTTGCTATTACTTAATAATAAATATACTAATACTAGACTATTAAACTAGAATTTATTCCTGTCCAGCATATTCACCTTTTGCAGTGTTCAATATATCCTGTTTAAATCTCATATTTAAGTCTCTACTTTTAATATCATATTTCATTTAAATCTCTAAATAATTCCATTGATACTGATTTAATAAATTTAACAATTCTTCTTAAATTTAATCTAGACATCATCATTTCATGTACAAACCCATTATTTACCGTGTTTCGTTTCTTGTTTGCGGTATCGTGATTTTACACCTACAAAAGGAGAATTGTATCACGATTGTGGTAGTGAGGAAAGAGGAAGATGTCCGTGCTGACATTAGTAGCCATTAATTACGAGCACCACGGCGAGCGTGGGATCGCGTCAAAACGGCCATGATTTATTTCCAGCCGCGATACACTTATATTATCAGGTGTTCCCCAAGGGAAGGTAATTGGGCCACTATTGAAGAAACAAAGAGCGCGCAGACGAGAGAATACAAAAAAATAATTATATATCGGGAGTACGTTCCACGTACGTTAAGGTCGGATCAATTAATGAGAAGAAAGCGATTGTATTTTCAATCCAGTTGGGATGTTATACCGAGTGTTAAGCAGAAAACCTGGCTATTGTGTTATTTAGGCTTTACTCATACTTCTAACAAGTGTTTCGTTGCATGCCTTAATTACAAATGAGGTACAAATAGTCAGACGACAAGAAATAAAACGAAAAATGGTTATGTATTTATAATAAGATAGCTACGAAAAAACTTGAAGATGGAAAAATTATCCAAATTATTTAAAAATTAATATTTTGAGTGACGTATTTGATACAATTTGCTTTTCATATGCTCCCACAGAAAATAACCACAAGGCGCTAAATCAAGACATCTGGCAGGGCAGTTAATTACACCACGACCAATAGTCCAGCGATTTGGAAAGGTTTTTTCTAAATATTCCCGAACATCTACTCCAAAATGCGATGAGCAGCCATCTTGTTGAAACCAAACCTCCTGAGTGTCGCGTGCTGCTCCTTCTACTGCAAGGCTAACTTTGTTGATTAAAAGTTCTAAAAATGATCTCGAATTTAAATTTCCGATGATTTCAAACGGTCCAGTTTTATAAAATGTTGAGGAGAGACAAAAAACTGTTTACATGCAAGAAAAAAAAAACATCATGATTATTATGCATACAACTAACAATACACCAATGCACTGCAAATTTAAACCAGATTGTTGCATGCTATAACACAGAATTTTAAACTTTATAAGAATATTGAATACTTAACCTATTTTCTCATAAAAGTGGACTTGGCTGATTATTGAATTGGACCCCTCAATTGTATTATTGAAAATTCCCGCTCTTGTGCAAAAACTAAATAAATCACGCACATTTCTTATGCGGCCTCCAGTGTAAAACGTTTTTACTATAAAAATTCTTTCTTTAATGGTATAATTGATATTCATTTTTCAAATTAAGATTGACAACTTATAACAACAGATAAATTTGAAGTCATTTACGTAATTAAAGTTATTACATGTTCCAGATTGAAAATGCTCATCCTTAATTATATTATGTTTTGTTTATTGAAAATACTCACCTGGTATGTGATATCAAAAGTAGAATTTTCATCAATTCCACATCTTTAAATAAAACAATTGAATTTAATTTTTAAGCGTGGATTGATTGTTTTTTAAATGTATGTAAGTTAAAACCTTATAGCAGTAGAGAGGTCAGTGATTAAAAAAAATTGTTTAAATAAATTGTTTCATTGGTTAACTTTAAACCTAATTTAACTTAATTTTAGTAATTCAGTACTGCTATCCGTTTCTTCATCTCTCTTTTGAATTCGATGAATTATTTAATTCGTGCGTCCACGGGTATTTCGAAATGTGTCTGTCCCAAATTTAGATACTCGCGGCATAGAAATTAGACGTGGTTACTTCCGCCGCACAATGTGCCAAATCCGAGCGCGAGCGCCAGGGGGGGATTTGGAGGAAAAAAATTAAATTAAAAATTTCGAGAAAAAAACATATCCACTCCATTGTAGATACATGAAACCCTTATAATCTTGCATGTTTATATTTTTTAACCCCCTATATTATTAACAATTAACGCCTAAAGTTGAGCAATTTAGAAAACATCGATTTTACGGCATTTCATTCGCAAGTTTAAATAATTTATTACATGGATAGTAGGCGTACTATAAATATAACGTTATACACTATTGTTTATAACATAATACTGTATATTATGGTTGAAAGATCAACTCTTTAAATATTTTAGAAAAAAAGTTAAAAAAATTTGAATATGAAATATATTTTAAATATAAATTTTAACTTTAGAAAGTGTTATAAAAAAAATGCCAACTCGATGAGGTCTGTGACTATCACTAAAAATTAGTTCTATGTTTTCTCTAACTACCCTCAAAATTTCGTATCTCCACCGGTGCGTTTTTGGGGTCTTTTTAATTTTTTTATTTTACGCCACCAATTAAAATTGGGTCGGGCGAGGCCCGTGTGCGGTGAGCATCGCGGAGTCGAGCGCGCTATTCTCGAGCAGCACGCAACATGATTTCTACGTTGGCCCCGAACAAAAAAATAATAAAAACGCACTTAAAACGCACATGTAAAAATTCAAAAAAATTAGGGCTGTTACAGAAAATATTGACAAATGTTTATATAATAGTCATAATCCTCACAATCTACAATTTTTCTAATATACAGGTATATATCATAGGGAAATTATTTCTTCTCTGAGTATTTTTTGCACCATTTAAATCACATTTACAAAAATAGTTTTATGGGTTTTTTTCTTATTGATATATAAGGGTGTACATCTGTTACTGATAAAGGTCATCTGGTTTGTGTTTACATTTTTATTAGGGGTCCGATTGGAGCTGTCATTTACCGTAACAAATGGCATTCTTGTCACACAGTTTTTACGGTTTAAGTATCTGAAATGGATTATTCTTAATTTTCTTGAAAGCAAAATATGCGTTTAGTGTTGAACGAAGTCTCCAACAGTTCACATATTTTTCTGATCCCTAAGCGAACTATTGAACATTATAAAGTAATTATTAATTAAGTTAGTGTTAAGTGTTATTTAATTTGTTGACTATATACTCTTTCTTTGATTTAGTGTTTTTTTGTGTATAAAATAGTTTACTTTAATTAAACTAGTGTTTAGTGTTAGTGTAATTTAATTAATCCAAAACGCTGAGTGATAATGGAGAAAATTAAAATTACAAACGGTGATTTATATAAGGTATGGTACGAACTAAAACCTAAAAACCTTATTCAGTCAAGCAATACCATTGATTATTTAATAAAATATATTGAAAATGTTTCGACGAAAAACAATAGTGAAAATGATGACATTCTTAAAAAAGTTAAGGGTTTCTGCAGTACTCTTAATAGAAAGTGGAAAATGTGCTCAAGATCTCATATCAATTTCATTAAAAAAAAAATAGAAATTGGTTACTGCTGCCTTTTAAATACAACGAGGGTTCTGTCTTAATTGAAAATACAAACCCCTTTGAAAATATAGAAAATATTTCACCAATACCAAGTACATCAGGTACACAGTTCACAATACAAAGTAATACATCTAAAAGAAGACAAACTAATTTATTGATCACCGAAAATACACCAGAACAAATATTTTCAGCAGCAAAAAAAATTTTACGCGATAAAGGAAATATACCAGCGGCCAAATTAGTGGAAAGTGCTTCCTCGGATTCACAGGAAAAAATAAAAAAAGTCTTAACTTATTTAAAAACAAATGAAGTTGAAACTGTAAAAAAATTTACAGATGAAGAAGCTCTATCAATTTTTATTGATTCAAAAATGACGACAGCAAGTTATAAAAATTTAAGAAAAAAACTACGTTCTCATGGAGCAAAAGACCTTTTACCATCTTACAATAATTCTATTTCTCAAAATGGAGCATCAGTACCTTTGCAGAGCCTTCTTGAGCATACTTTATGTAGATTAATATCAACAATTAAATTTCCTCAAGATACATCATTTAGTAAATTAATTTTGTTGTGTAAATATGGTTGCGATGGCAGCTCAGGGCACTCTACTTATATGCAAAAGCCATCTGATGATAGCAGTACAGATGAAGAAGAAATTACAGAGAAGAGTGTCTTTGTGTTTTCACTGGTTCCACTTAGATTATTTTCTGATGAAAGTGTTATTTGGAAAAACGAAAAACCTTCATCTATTAAATTATGTAGACCGATAAAATGTATTTATGCTAAAGAAACAAAACAGCTTATTCTAGATGAAGTTAAGAGTATGAGGCAAGAGGTAAATTTATTGGAAAAACAACAAATTTATATTAATGGTAACCATGTAGAGGTAAAATTTAATTTGTTGTTTACAATGATCGACGGCAAAGTTATAAATACCTTAACAAATACTCCGAGCTCAAATTGTTTTATATGCAAATGTTCTCCGAATGAATGATATTGAAAGAATTAATAATATTCCTATTATCGAAGATAATTTAAATTATGGTATTTCTTTCCTCTATGCATGGATTAAGTTCATGGAATGTGTTCTTCATATCTCCTATAAATTAGATTTGAAGAAAACAACTACTCACGGATGTACGATAGAAGAGAAAAATAATATATTTAGTCGGAAAACTAGAATACAAAAACTATTACGTAAAGAGTTAGGGATAAGGGTTGATATTGTTGTGCAAGGAGGAGGTACTTCAAATACTGGCAACGTTGCTCGAATATTTTTTCGAAATTATGAGAAAGTAGGTGTCATCACTGAATTGAATGAAGAATTATTGAACAGATTTTATACAATTCTTATAACAATGTCGGGTTCTCGTAATATAAATGTATTGATGTTTGATAAATATGCAGAAGATACGGCCCGGCCCGACTTTACACCTCGTTGTATGGATGGTATAGAATGCCTCCTAGTGTCCATAAAATTTTAATTCACGGGAGCAAAATAATTGGACAATGTCTTTTACCAATCGGAGAACTTTCGGAAGAGGCACAGGAAGCAACCAATAAAATATATAAGAGAGTTAGAGAAAACCATACTAGGAAATACTCTAGGCTTAATACAATTCGAGATTTATTTAATATGCTTCTTGTATGTTCTGATCCAATAATTTCTTCTTTGAGAAGCGATGTAAAAATTCATAAAAAACAACTACCTGCAGACGCTAAAAAATTAGTTATTTGTGAAACGGACACAAGTGACAGCGAAGACGAACAGACTGATGAGGATACTGACAATTTTTCATTTTAAAAAAGTAAGTAAATAAAACAGTATAAAATACATAACTTCGTTGTGCAAAATCAGAAAAATGTAATGTATATTCTGATTAAAAATTCATATTTTAAACAACAGATTAAATTATTTTTAAACTACAGCAGATACTTTTCACATTTGTATGTTTTTTTGAGGTGCTTTATTTTTTATTAGGCGCAACCGATAAAAATCGACTCGGTCATTCGCAAAAACCTGACACAAAACGCACATGTAGAGATACGAAGTTTTTAGGGCATTTAAAAACATACCACATTTTTTGGTGAAAGTCACAACCTATGTAATGATTATAACAATTGTATATAATTTTGCTGCCTTGAATTATTATTATATATTTTTTTTATCATATAAACATTTGTTAATATTTTCTGTAACTGCCCTAATTTTTTTGAATTTTTACATGTGCGTTTTTATTATTTTTTGTTCGGGGCCAACGTAAAAATCATGTTGCGTGCTGATCGAGAATAGCGCGCTCTCGACTCCACGATACTTACAGCACACGGGCCTCGCCCGAGCCAATTTTAATTGGTGGCGTCAAATAAAAAAATTAAATAGACTCCAAAAACGCACCGGTGGAGATACGAAATTTTGAGGGTAGTTAGAGAAAACATAGAACTAATTTTTAGTGATAGTCCCAGACCTCATCGAGTTGACATTTTTTTTATAACACTTTCTAAAGTTAAAATTTATATTTAAAATATATTTCATATTCAATTTTTTTTTAACTTTTGTTCTAAAATATTTAGAGACTTAATTTTTCAACCATAATATACAGTATTATGTTCTAAACAATAGTGTATAATGTTATATTGATAGTACGCCTACTATCCATGTAATAAATTATTTAAACTTGCGAGTGAAATGCCGTAAAATTGATGTTTTCTAAATCGCTCAACTTTAAGCGTTAATTGTTAATAATATAGGGGGTTGAAAAATATAAACATGCAAGATTAGAAGGGTTTCATGTATCTACAATGAAATGGATATGTTTTTTTCTCGAAATTTTTAATTTAATTTTTTTCCTCAAAATCCCCCCCTGGCGCTCGCGCTCCGATTTGGCACATTGTGCGCCGCCACGTGCATCCGACATATTTATCCACTCGAGTCGCGGTCCAGTCTGGTCCAGGTGTGATTTGTGCCTTGTTTTGATTACCTACGAAATTATCGGAGTGCCGAGAGAGCGGCTCCGTTCAAAGGAAGCATTTTCGAGATGCCTTTTAAAATAAAAACCGAAAATATGTCGTCTCGCTCGCTCGTTTCATTCCCGTCCGGATGTTTTCTTAATAAATCGTGGGAATCGTTTAAATTTAAACTGAAAAATATTTAAGTATAGACTTTTTTACATTGAGTACTCACAATTGACTGCAATTAAAATTTGAACGAGGGATATTTGAAGCCATCAACCGCGTACTACCATTATTTTTTTGTATTTTATTGATTTTGCTCTCTTTCTTTAAGCGGATCCAGAGAGCAATTTTGATTAAATTAGTGAAATTGTGCACTTATTTCCTTAAAAATTGATAAAAATTGACAAAAAATGTATTTTAATATATTTGAAATGTTCTAGAACCATAATTAACATTTCATTATATTTTATTTTATTATTCAATTATGCTTAAATACTTAAAATTTTATATATACAAACATCTTTATTCAGACAATACAATATATGTTACACACATTTGTATACCTATCATACATGTAAGTGTTAGTCTGTCCGGGCTATCGACCAAAGGTCGTTCTGCCCTGTCTGAATTTATGGTGATGTGCAATAAAATGTCTGTGCTAGTTAGCTTAAGGGGGCTCTTATATGGACGTTTTGAACGCGAGGCGGAACGGGAGCGGGCGCAAGCGTTTGCGTTTTAACACATAGATTTGTATGAGAGTTCCTACACGGACGGGTGCTGGCGTTTTCTCCGCCTCGCACCCGTCCGTATACTCACTCTCATATAAACCTATGTGTTAAAACGCAAACGCTTGCTCCCGTTCCGCCTCGCGTTCAAAACGTCCATATAAGAGCGCCCTAACTGTTTTGGAGAGCTAATGAATTCATGAAGTGTGAAAGTAGGATATTTTATATTAAGATTTCGGGGGATACAGAACTTCCTAAGAAAGGGTTGATTATAGGGATTATTTGCGAACTTTTTAGTAAGGTGGGTAGTACGTTGGGATATGGGTGTGATTTGAGTGGAATTGTAAAGGTATTGATTGGAAGGATTGTGGGGAGGATTGTTGGGATGTCTTAGGTTTAGTAAGGATTCTTAGAGAGGATCGTTCGCAACTTGAAGTGGTATAAAGAAGATGGTTTGATAAGAGTAAAAAAGTATCGCTCCGTAATCCAATATGGGCCGGCAAATTGTTTTATAAATTTGTGTGGCGCTTTTTATGCTTATGCCTTCTTGCTTATAAGTAAGCGACCTGAAATGGCGGGCCCTTACTTGGATTTTTGTCTTCCTAGATAGGATGTGGGGTTTGAAGGAAAGTTTGGGATCGAAAAGGATGCCTAGGTATTTGCATGTGTGGGAGGGAGAAATTATGAAATTGTTAAAAGTGACTTTTCATCGCATTCCACAAAATGACACCCCGATCCCCGGGGTGTGATTTTGTGGAATGCGATAAAAAGTTGGGTTTTAGAAGGATTTATTTTGATCCGCCATTTGGAACACCAGGCTTGGACGGAATCAAAGGATTTTTGGAGGGCTTGTTGGGCTATCTGAAGGCAAGGAGCGAGGGTAATAAGTGCGGTATCGTCTGCAAACAAAAGGGCGTATTGAGAAGGGTTAAAATGTGTAGGATCAACGTTATGGATATCATGGCAGTAAATATTATAAAGGAGTGGGGATAATGAAGAACCTTGAAGGACTCATTGTAAAATAGGGAATTCATGAGAGAGTGTTTGACGATATCTTACTTGGCAGGACGGTTGGAAAAAAAGTTATGGATAAGAATGATTAAGTGGTGTGGAATTCGTAAAATGAAGCATTTGTAGAGGAGGCCAATATGCCAATCCGAGTCTAAAGCTTTTTGTATATCTAGGAAAAGCACTCGATTTCCGTCCTTCTAGATGGGTGGCTTGCAAATTGGAGGTGAGAATGGATAAAGGGAGTGTATTTGATTTTTTGGGAAGGAAACCAAACTGGTATTCTGGGATAAATTGATTGGATGCGGTAAGAATTTTTTCATTAATTAAGGATTCAAATAGTTTTCCAATTACTGAAAAAAAATTAAATTGTGCGAAATAAAGAATTATAATTGATACAATTTAACAATTTAAGCATAATTGAATAATACAATAAAATATAATGAAATGCTAATTATGGGTTTAGATAATTTCAAAAATATTAATATAAAATTTTAATCCCTCCCTAGTATCCAATTACCGCCCCATTTAATATTTATTGAGATGTAGCGAAAAATGCAAGAATTACTTTTTTTGTGAATAGTTTTTGAATAACAATAATAATAAAAGTAGAATAAATTTACTTTGTGCAACTTTTATGTGATAATCGATACTTATTATTGGATTTACAAAAGATTGACAGTTATTAATTAAGTTTGAGTGCTAACAATGATTGACTGCTGTCAAGATTTTATTGATTAACAGATTTGACGTCATTGTTTCCAAGGCACTCTTTGCAAATAAGAAAATATCATAATTTTAAATATCAAATCTAAAATAAATTATGAGTGTGATACATCACTGAGTTCAAGAAAATATAATCTTTAAAAAATTAAGTAAATGGCGCCCATAAGAAAAACAAAAGTTGACTATGGTCCCCGGGTAAATGTTATAGTTATCTTGGAAAAAAATATGCTACTAGATTCCTCATTAATAAGTGCCTGTATATTGTCAAAGTTCTAAATGTCCAGATTCAGTAGTTTTTGAATAAAAAAATAAAAACGATTTCTCAAAAAATCAGTTTTTTGTTAATATCTCAGATTTGTTTTCGAGATATTAACAAAAATCTGATCTTTTGAGAAATCGTTTTTATTTTTTTATTCATTATAAAGATAATTCAAAATTGTTTTCAGATTATTGTTAGGCCCCAAAATACCCAATTTAACCGACTCTCTATCTCTTAAAATAACTGAGATCCCCATACATTATGTCGAAATACGGGCACCCTGTATTGCTTAAGATACGCCTAGTATATTGCTTAAGACACGCCCAGTATATTGCTTAAGACGCGCCCAGTATATTGCTTCAGAAACGCCTTCTATATTGCATAAGATACGCCCAGTATATTGCTGTAGACATGCCCAGTATATTGCTGTAGACACGCCCAGTATATTGCTGTAGACACGCCCAGTATATTGCTGTAGACACGCCCGATATATTGCTGTAGACATGCCCAGCATATTGCTGTAGACACGTCCACTATATTACATAAGACACGCCTACTATATTGCATTAGACACGCACTATATTGCATTATGTTCGTTTTTTTTTATTGTCTTCTAAAGATGTTTTAACTGTAATTTGCACCTGGTACAACTCACGCATATGAATCCCCATAATCTATATTCTTTAAAAGTAAAATACGCTTTTAATTCTATTCATTTCTTTCTTTGTTCTTATTATGTTCCCAACTGTAACCATCCCCCTTATTATACAAATCTGTCCCCTTATTTTTTTTAAATATTTGTATTTTATGCTGATCAACCGTTTAAAGCGTATGCTCAAGTGGAATATTTTCTGAATATGTAGTCCAGTAGTCGGTCGTTTGATTGAAACATGAATAGGCCGGGGGCGGTTTCGTATTCATATGCATGTGCGTGCGGTTGTCATGTCAGGGGGAGAACAGATGACTCATTACTTAAACGCATCGATTTACATTTTCACTCTCCCTTTCCCGCACTCTCTCCTCCGCAAATGAACACACTGTACGAAATAGTTAATAATTAACTAACTGTAACGACACATAAGGGCTAGTGCTGCGCAGAGTAATAATTGGATTTTAAAGATGTGTCAAGTGAATAGGGTTAGTTAATAAGCCAGATTTAAACAACTAAAATAATAATGAAGTGGAAATAAAATACACATCTTCATTCTGATTGTTGCTACTAATCAGAATGAAGTTAACAAATGATTTCGAAATGTATAAAACTATCAAACTCTAAAATTGAATTTGACGCCTTTCGGAGTTCTTGGATCTCATTAATGTGGTTGTTCAGGAGTCAATAACTTTTACTCAATTGTATTTTTTATGATGCGCTCGAGAGGCACTTGTTTGGGCAATTAATAAACCCCAATTCCAAATGTCACGGGTACATCTGGAAGTAACGGGACGCCAGGTTTTGAGATTATTTCCTCGAACCCTTAAATCTGCATTCCAACCGGCAACGCTTCTTTTCTGAACATGCGCCAAATACCGAACCCCCACCTATTTTTAGTTTCTAAATTTTTATTTTGTATATTTTTCTCACTTACATTTTTGTCATCATAGTAAAATCACACGTTTTGCAACTTACACACTTTTATACTTTTTGGAATTGTAATACCTTATTGTAATTCCGATGTTTAAATACAACGTTTTTTGAAACTCATATTTTATTTAAACGCCATTTCCGAAACTACTAGTTGTTTCTTAAAACCAGGAGACGGCAAACAATCGGACAAAACAGTGGTCTAACGGCCGGTTTCATAATAATTGGGTTAAAGTGATTTTAACAAAAGTCAACTTCAAGTTGAAGTCGACTTTAAATATTGATGCGTTTTATAATCAATTTCTGATCCCACTTTAATAAAAGTCGACTTTAGGGTAACGAATATAAGTTGGTAGCGCCTTTTTGTAGTTATTTTTATTATATAATGTTGCACAACCCGCATTTTGATTGTTTATACTTCAATTATATAATTGGAGATGTCACAACAAACAATATGTAAAAATATTTTGAATTGTGGAGGCTTCTACTTCGTTATACATGTTAATTTAACACAATAAAACACTTTTAACTTTGTTTGTATAACACAATTTATTTTTATGTGACTGCAGTTTCGGCAAATTCAGCTTGCCATTATCAAACATGAAGTGTTATACAAACAAAGTTAAAAGTGTTTTATTGTGTTAAATAAGTAAAAATAATAATTATATCAATTTTGTGAAATGAAAAGAAACTTTAGAATAAATGAATGTATCTCTATCACAGAGAGATAATTTTTAAATAAAAACAGAGGTAATATCTTTTATAGAGAGATACTCTCTTTTATTATTTCAACACACAACGATTTTTTTACATAGTGTTCTTTTGCGTGCGAAGGCGTGCACAGGTGCGGACTGAAGCAATTTTCTTTTTTCTCTCTTATTGGTTGTGTGTTTCTGTTTGGGTTTCAATTTATTTTCTTGACCAGAGGCTACGTTTCGGTCGGAATGACGACCACACGCGCTCGCAATTTGCCACCCACCATTTATGCACCAAATGGCACGGCCAGCCGCGGAGTCTTCAATTACCAATTACCAATTGCCTGTTGCTGGTGCAGTTGCTCCCCCGGGAGGAAAATGAACCATTATTACACACCCACAGTAATCTCCATTTTTCGAAAAGAACGATACGCAAAAAACAAAAATGTTACAGGGTTTCAAGGAATTGAAGGTTACGTTTATTTATCAAGAACATCGATTTTGAAGTACAGGGTGATTCAGAACAAGTGTTGAAAACACTTTTCACAGCTTGTGCAGGGGGGCTATGGTGGAGCCAGTGTTGAGAACTAAAGTCAAAAGATTGTTTGATATAAACACAAAACGTGTTTCCATTAAACATTCAAACAAGTTAGAATGTGACAGAAATTCGTTATTTGGTAGGCTCGTATATAAACATATTACTTGTTTAAAGTAATCTTTTTTTGCCAGTGTATATGGTAGAACACGAAACACCTTGTCTTGTACTGTCCTTATTTTTAACTGAGCTTAATAAATGAGGTATAGGATTATAGTAAAAATAAATTATAATTGAATAACGAATCAATGTTTTCTTAGCTTCTTTTAAGAAATAAAATTATTATTATTAGTTTATTGTATTCTTTAGCATATTCATACAAGGTGGCGCAAAAATTGTCACCCGATGTTCTTTGGCTGTATTTTTTTTTTATGATTGGAAAACTTTGGTTCTGCATTTGGATTGTGTTTATTTACTGTCTTAATTTTTTCTCCAATAAATCGAGAAAATAATATCGGGCCCGATTTATGGCATTTTAAATCACTCTTGCCAGAACTTCCGGCGATAGGTTCTCGTAGTTTTACAGTCATTCTCTTCGAGGGCTTCAAGAGTCTTATTGACATAGACTCGTGACTTCAAGAAACCCCAAAAAAAGAAGTCTGGAACGGTTAAATCGGAATTTCCGAAGTGGCTTGAGGAGTACAGCGATTCATGTCTTGTTGATATGTATTTTGTATCTGTTTACTTCACAAATGTCTAAACAGAACTGACATTTGCGGCTATTTGCAAAAATTATAGAATCTTTGCGCGTCCTAGTACTTGCAAATAGCAACATTCGATTTTTTTGAAAAATACGAATCATTGCTCATAAACATCCGAAAAATCAACAATAAATGCATTACTCTACAGTTAAAGATACAATTCTATAAACCCAAGCATGTTAAAATTATCTTTAAATAATATCTACCTTGATCCAATAAATAGATATTTAGTATTTATTGGATCAAGGTAGATATGTATTTGAACAACTTCTTCCCTATTGGTTTAAATTCAAGCTGGGATTCGAATACCAACAATTCAAATAGTTGCATATTCAAATATGAATATTTAAATCAGTACATTTTTTTATATTCAAACATCCAAATATTTAAATAAAATAATATAACAGCCTGAAAAGTTTTTTTGGTCGTTTCCCTTCGCGGAGCGACCAAACCAACTTTTCAGGCTTGTCTAAACTCGAAATTTTACTTCATGCTTAATCTGGGATTGGAAACACGCGTAAGCTTCTTTCAAATTGAAAGTTTTTAATAACACAACGAACGCCTGAAAATTGTCATCGAAAAACGTGATATATATGCCTAAAAGAAAAATGTTCTGTATTTATCTTTTCATTTTATTGATTTCAACATTTCTATACTATTTTTTAACATCTTTTTTAAATTGTAGCTATTTTCAATAAAATTTTAGAATTTTAGATTGTATATGGATCTCAAGAATAAACAGAAATTAAATTCTAACAAGTGTTTCCAATCCCAAATTAATCATGAAATTAAATTTTTAGAGTTTAGAAAAGCCTGAAAATTTGGTTTAACGTGAATTTTAAAATACACCTACCCTTTATGTTTGATCCTCACGTCAATACATTTTACAAACGTTTAATATTTACTAATATTCACCTTTTGTTGCAACTCTTGGATTTTGTAAGATTATCTTTTTCATATTTAATCGTCGTTTTAATACATACAAAAAATGTTTATTGTTTATTAATACAGGGAGGTTTTTTTGTTTGTATACATACAGGGAGTACTTCTTTTGAGTATACAAACCCTAATATACTGTACATTTTCAAATATTCGTCGTATTTAAAAATAGTTTAAATTGAAGCTTTAAATGAGTGTTTTCCACTCCCAGATTAAGCTTGAAGTAAAATTTCGAGTTTAGAAAAGCCTGCAAATTTGGATTTGCCGTCACGAGCGAAGCGAGTGACGGCAAATCCAAATTTGCAGGCTTTTCTAAACTCGAAATTTTACTTCAAGCGCCACGCATATAAAACACTGATTTCAAATGAAGTTTTAAATATACTACTAAAGCAGCATGCTAAAGATATATATCTTGAATTTTACAATATTTCAGTGTTTTATATGCCTGGCGCATGAAGTAAAATTTCGAGTTTAGAAAAACCTGAAAATTTGGTTTGGTCGCCCCGCTTCGCGGAGCGACCAAACCAAATTTTCAGGTTTTTCTAAACTCGAAATTTTACTTCATGCTTAATCTAGGAGTGGACAACACTCGTTTGTAACTTCAAATTGAACCCCTTTCAAAATCAACGAACATCTAAAGATTTAAAAGACAAAATTCCTGCACTTGTATATCTACAAATAAAATAACCTCTCTGTATATTTACACATCTTTTGTTGCAACTCTTGGATTTTGACATATATTTTTTTTTCATATTTAATTGTCATTTCAATAACGAGGAAATACTGCTATAAATACAAAACCAGATTTTCTTTTCTTTTTTTGTCGTCTGACTATTTGGACGTCTGGATCGTATAGTGGGCGGAGTTAGTAAAGCGCAATAGACGAGGTAAGTAAAGCAGAGTAGGCGGGGTTAGAAAGGTATAGTAAGCGTGCTATACATTCCTACTATACCAACCACGACTTCTATACTTTCTAAATATCTTTTAACGTTTTATTTAAATTTCTAAGGCAACATCAACCTGTCTATTTATTATTTTATTTTTCATTTTATTTTATTTATTCTCTCACGGGAAACCCCTTTTACAAAGAATATGTACAAAATAATAACAATAATATTTAAAAATTGTTAAAACCTATTAACATTAATAACTAAAATTTAATAAATGGTGGTAATAATTACAGCAATTATTCTATATAGAAATAACAAAATCTAAAAACAATTATTATACAGGGAATTTTTCTTTTTAATATAAATATGCTGTAAATTTGTCGGCATTCGTTCTTTTTTAAATAAGTTCAATGTTGAAGCTTTAATCTCTTGTTTTCCACTCCCAGACTAAGCATGAAGTAAAATTTCGAGTTTAGAAAAGCCCCGTGAAAATTTGTCTCGGGTCGCGCAGACAAATTTTCGGGCTTTTTTAAACTCGTAATTTTACTTCATGCGCCACGCATATAAAACACTGATTTCAAGTGAAGTTTAAAATATACTGCTTTAGAATACTGCTTAAGCAGTATATTTTGAACTTCACGACCCCCGCCAAATTTTCACGGGGCTTTTTTAAACTCGAAATTTTACTTGGCGCTTAATCTGAGATTGAATACACTCGTTAGAAGTTTAATATTTACTAATATACTTTACACCTTTTTTTATAACTTTTGAATTTTGCGAGATTATCTTTTTCTACTAATACAGGTAGTTTTTTGATCTGTATACGTACAGGGAGTACTTCTTTTAAGTATACAAACCCCAATATAATACTGTACATTTTCAGATATTCGTTGTATTTAAAAATAATTTAAATTGAAGCTTTAAAAGAGTATTTTTCACCCCCAGATTAAGCTTGAAGTAAAATTTCGAGTTTAGAAAAGCCTGGAAATTTGAACAAACCAAATGTTCAGGCTTTTCTAAACTCGAAATTTTACTTCATGCTTAATCTAGGAGTGGACAACACTCGTTTGTAACTTCAACTTAAACCCCATTCAAAAACAACGAACATCTAAAGATTTAAAAGAAATTATTCCTGTACTCGTATGTATTCAAATAAAATAACCTCTCTCTGTATTTACACACCTTTTGTTGCAACTCTTGGATTTTGAGATATTTCTTTTCCATATCTAATTGTCATTTCAATAACGTCAAAATAGTACTATAAATACACAACCACTTTTTCTTTTCATTTTTTTGTCGTCTGACTATTTGGGCGTCTGGATCGTATAGCGGGCGGAGTTAGTAAAGCACAATAGAAAGCATAGTAGGCGGGGTTAAAAACGTATAATAGGCGTACAATACATTCCTACTATACTAATCTCGACTTCTATACTTTCTAAAAATCTCCTAACGTTTTATTTCCGTTTCTAACGCAACATCAACCTGTCTATGTATTATTATATATATTAGTTGTGAGTTTCGTGAGTGAGTGTGCTTATAATTGTGGCAAAAAGTTGTTTAATTAATTTTGATCTAGACAGAAAAGAGGCTCGCGTGCGCGGCAATGAGTGAAATGAAATGAGTCAGAGTCATCAAGTGTAGTAAATCACGGTCAAGTCTCTGAACAGTTTACAACACGGAGTCGGGACCCTTCCGCATTGCACAAACTAAAAATAGCCACAACTGTGGACCTTAATTAAACCATTTCAACCACAAAATAACAAAGAGAGCAAAATAATTTAAAAAACAATAAGAAAGAAAGACAGAAATAACTGTGGTAAATATTTATTAAACATTTAGTATTATATTTCCAAATCTATGGAGTCTAAGTCACTGGTAAATATGTGTTATTTACATTTCATATTACATTTTTTATAGATTCACTTTTTGAGACTTTACTTGTAATAAGTAAAAAATAATATTTGGATTTGCGACAAATTAAAATTTTTAGGGTATTGTAAGCTTACCTTTTTTTAATCATTTTGCGCGTTTGCTTGGCATTAGTAATATTAATATTAGGCAACATCATATTTTATTTTAACATATTTATTTAATTTGAAACATGTAAAGAAAGTGTTGTACAAACAAAGCTAAAAGTATCAAGAATATGAATTTGTGCTGACTACTCATTCATTATATACGCGTTTTAGGCTTTAACGCCATCATCAGTATAGTCCCGAACCAGTGCTTGAAGAATACTGATCATCTTTGACCATTAATTATAGCCTGTGCAATTTACATATCGAAAGCGTAAACGGCATTTAATGCCCATTAGCTTAAGTAGAATCGTCAATAGCTGGCAAAATACACGTTTGTATACAGCAATTGTTCGTCCACAGCAGGGCTTTATTTTATAGAATACAAATGTCAAGAATATGATTTCATATTTTTAATATTTGTATACTATAAAATAAAGACCTGTTGTGGACGAACAATTGCTGTATACAAACGTTTAGTTTGCCATATCAAGAATATGAATTCATATTCTTGATATTTGTATTCTATAAATTTAAGCCCTGTTGTGGACAAACAATTGCTGTATACAAACGTTTAGTTTGCCAGCTATTGACGATGCTACTTCAGCTAATGGGCATTAGATGGCGTTTACGCTTTTAAACATATGTAGAGTTAAAAGTGTTTTATTGTTAAATTAACATGTATAACAAAGTAGGAGCCTCCAAAATACAAAATATCTTACATATTTACTTCATAAATGAAATCACTCATTAGAAAAATTAAATTTTATGAAAACAACGTATACCTGAAACACTGAATACATCTGATAAATGTTTACCAGCGAATTTTAGCTTATAAGCATTATTTTTTCTTTTTAATAATCGATCGACATTTTTATATTATTGATCGGAAGTCGTTCATTTTTAGTAGTAGTATATTTATATTTTCTTAAACGTTCACACACAAAATATTTATTTATTTCAAAAATCCGAAAAAATGCATTGCTATCCTATAAGCGTACTGTGGAGCAATACGCCTTAGTTAAAATCCTTCCGTAATAAAATTATTCTATCCAATATGTTGGGAAATATATCTGTAGTGTTATAAGTTTACATTACACACAGATAGTCGGAATAAATAAATAATATTAGTGAAACATACCAAGTGATTTCCTATTCCATTCATTTTTACAATTTTTTTTTTCTTTTTGGCTTTTGCCTGGCCTTGGGAACTTGCCCATTAGCCATCATCAATCTATATATTTTTGTATCAATTAATTTATTACAATTTTCAATTTGTAGTATTTAACTATTCATTCGGACAATCACACACATTCATACTACACCCAGGGTCACGACGAGATATTATTTTTGAAATAAAGTCTCCCCGTGCACGGGAATCGAACCCGAATTTGTGGCTCGCCGAGCGATACAGCCCAGCGACGTTACCGCTCGGCCACCACCTGCCCAATTTTACAAATTAATTTACATTTATTACATTTTGTTTTATAATTTTTTGTCGATTATTGTTTTCTTGTATACAGGGATTTTTTTCTTATAAGTATACATATCCTGGTGTGAACGTTTTACGTTTTTTAGGCATCGTTTACACATATATGCAATAATTAGTATATTTTGAACTTCAATTCAAATCAGTGTTTTATACGCGTGGCGCATGAAGTAAAATTTCGAGTTTAGAAAAGCCTGAAAATTTGGTTTGGTCGCTCCGCTTCGCGGAGCGTCCAAACCAAATTTTAAGGCTTTTCTAAACTCGAAATTTTACTTCATGCTTAACCCGGAGTGGAAGAACTCGTTAAAAACATCAAATAAACGCTTTTAAAAAGAGCGAATACTTAAATATTTTCAGCGTATAAATCCGGATAGGTATACCAAAATGAAAAATTCCCTGTATAAATGTATTATTGTATTATTGATTTGGAAATTCCTATAATAAATTGAATTAAATAAATTAGGGTTTATTGAGAAGTTATCAGATTTTTTAATTCGTTTATTATTTTCTAAAGAAATAAGAATATTTAACGAAAATTAAAAAAACCTTTATGAACTATTTTCGAATCCTACTTGACAAGACATCAATCTTTAAACAATTAAACACTTAATTATTATTTTATAACACACTTCAGAATAACCACAATCAAAGAATTATAAACGTATTCTCAGAAATACCACTGGTCGTTAGCCTTTTGTCAATTCATACTTTAATAATCAATATTTGCACAAATAACACGTTTGTAATTTTATATATTATCAATATTGTCATTATATTATTATTTTGCTTTATTGAAGTGTCAATAAACATGTTATTGTTCTTGAATATTCTTTACATTAGTGCTGAAAAAATCTGAAGTTTATAAATAATATGACCCAAAAAAATGTGTAAAATTTGAGAAAATGAGGGAACATTTTCTGAACTTTTTACTTATCCTTCTTAATTATAATTATTTTATTTCTGATTCAAAATAGATTAAAATTTGTCAGTTTCACCATAAACATTATAACAAACATGTTATTGTTGTTAAATATTCATTACAATAGCACTGAAAAAATCTTAAGTTTTTGAGCAAAATTATTCATGTTTAAAGTTGACCCAAGAAGTAATGTGAAATTACAGAAAATCAGTGAACATTTTTTCAACTTTTTACTTATCCTTCTTAATTATAAATATTTTATTTTTGATTCAACATAGATTAGAATTTGTCAGTTTCACCACAAACGTTTTAACAAACATGTTATTGTTGGTAAATATTCTTTACATTAGTACTAAAAAAATCTTAAGTTTTTGACAGAATTACACTTGTTAAAAGTTGACCCAAAAAGTAATGTGAAATTACAGAAAATTAGTGAACATTTTCTCAACTTTTTACTTATCCCTTTTAATTATAATTATTTTATTTCTGATTCAACATAAATTAGAATTTGTCAATTTCACCACAAATATTATAGCAACCATGTTATTGTTGTTGAATATTCTTTACATTAGCACTGAAAAAATCTTAAGTTTTTGAGTAAAATTATACTTGAACAAAGTTGACCCAAAAAGTAATGTGAAATTACTGAAAATCAGTGAACATTTTCTCAACTTTTTACTTATCCCTTTTAATTATAATTATTTTATATCTGATTCAACATAAATTAGAATTTGTCAATTTCACCACAAATATTATAGGAACCATATTATTGTTGTTAAATATTCTTTACATTAGCACTGAAAAAATCTTAACTTTTTGAGCAAAATTATACTTGTACAAAGTTGACCCAAAAAGTAATGTGAAATTACTGAAAATCACATTTTACTTAGCCATCTTAATTATAATTATTTTATTTCTGATTCAACATTGATTAGAATTTGTCAGTTTCACCACAAACACTATAACACCCACAGAAAAAAATCTAAAGTTTTTGAATAAAATTGCACTTGTTCAAAGTTAATCCAAAAAGTAATGTGAAATTACAAAAAATCATTGAACATTTTCTCAACTTTTTACTTGTCCTTATTAATTATAACCATTCTATTTCTGATTCAAAATAGATTACAATTTGTCAGTTTCACCACGAACAATATCTAGTCAGATGCGTTCTGATTTTTATCTTGAAAAATCATTCCACTCTTTTTCAACCGGGTAATTAATGAATATCTTCTTTTTAATTTAATTACTTCACCTTGCGATAGAAACGGGAGATTATCTGGTGATTTTTATCGGTTTCACTCAAATTGTGAGGCCGGGAGGCAGTTTTGAAGTCAAATTTATCATTTCCGAATGACACGACCTACATTTTCCGTGCTTTGTGTGATTGATTATCTTCAGTTCAAATTGGCATAGTCAACAAATGTGGATTTTAATAAAACCAGACTGTTTATTTCCAATTTAAATATTAATGATTTGCTTTTGAAAAAAAAAAGAGAACAAGTTACAGAGAGAATCAGGTTTTAATTTAAACTATTCAGCTGAATTATACGATTAATTATGGTTATTAACAAATATTTTGCAAATAATTAATTTAAATATAAATTGATTTAGCTGAACAGCGTAAGGTTAATAGCCATTTTAGAGAATTTGCATTCATTTTTAATAATTATTTAAAATAAAATGTTTTTAAATAAATAAATGAATTTGGGTGAGTTAGGTGAAGATAATAATAAATTGAAATAATTGTATTTTATATTCTTGATATTTGTATTCTAGAAAATAAAGCCCTCTTGTGGACGAACAATTGCTCTATACAAACGTGTAGTTTGCCAGCTATTGACGATGCTACTTAAGCTGAAGGGCATTAGATGGCGTTTACGCTTCGAAACATATGAAATAAAACACTTTTAACCTTTCCTTACAAATGAATTCTTTACCAGATGTACATTTCGGGCACAAAGCGACCGTTATTATTGGTTTGATAGTATCAAAACATTAATAATGGTCACTTTGTGTGCGAAAAAGTATGTCTTAAATGTATAAAATACGGATAATTTTTAGTACAGTTAAAAATTTTATATAAATTTTTTTTAATTGACAAGTGTGATTTCCAGGCAATCGAGCAATAAATTTCGTTTTATGTATTCCGAAGAGGAAGGCCGACCAGCGTGCCAATATCGTGCCAAATAAGGTCGAAATGTATCAACTCGACTTTTTCCGCATTAAAATCACTCTCGAAAGGTCGAACGCTAAAATACACGTTTAATTACAGCTCCCAATATTTAATAATAGCCCGACGTCCATTTAAAATCTATTAAAATTGAATACCAATTACATCACTTTAGCTTAACATTTAAGTTTTACTTTAATTATACGTGTAATGAAAAACACTGTACTAATTTCAGTTGAACATTTTTACATAAGTCCTACTTTAGTTATAAAATTAGTTCGAAAAGTTCCAGTTGGATAAATATTTTGCACCAAGTTTCTTCATCTGTTTCTAGTTTATTGACCTTGGACTAACCTCAGTTATTTGATTCAGTAGCGGATCCAGAGAGAAATTTGGGAGGGAAGGGCAATTGTCTTTCAAACACAGTATTATACTTTAGGTTAAATTCCCCTATTCAATTATTCTTTTGGAAGTTTTTAGTTAAAATAAGCTTGCTGCCAAGAAGCATCATAATATATTTTTTAAATACTAAAATAATAAAACAAGTCGCATACCCACCAAACTCTATATCATTGTAATTGTTTAAAAAGTAATATATAAAATTACAAAAATGGTTTTCGTGTAAAATGCAAATGATGTGTCTTAAATAATAAGACAACTTAAGACTTAAGTTGTCTTATTAATTAGGACACATCATTTGCATTTTACACGAAAAACATTTTCCTAATTTTATATATTATGTTTAAAGTGTGCAAACTATAAGAAGCGTAAGCTAATTTTCTCGATTTCAAAGATTTTTGAATTGGAATTATTGTTGTTTAAATAGTGTTTAATAAAAAACGTAAAATGTACAGGGTATTCCATTAAAAAAAAAAATAAAAAAACACCGACGACGTCAACCCTCGATAAATAAGGAGAACTCTTGGAAATCACATTACGTCATTAAATAGATGAAAACGACCACAAAAAACGTTGCTAAGAGTATTTTCTCATCACACTTATAGTTTAGCCAGAAATCCGATGTTGCCATAATTTTGCTCAACCCTACACTATAATTTAAATTTCACTTGTATCTAAATTTGTTAGTAAAAGCATAATGAACCATATAGGCAAAATTTCAATTAATCAAAATTATTATCAATCAGTTAATACAATTTGCATTTACCTTGATCGATTTTTAAACGTTTTCTGTGCGTGTGCTGAAACTATCAGCAAGGGCGGCCCCAGGTGCTCACGGTGCAAATTATGGAAAATGCTAATGTCTGCACGCGGAAATCACCGTCTCAAGACCGAAAAAATATCAAAATTGACGTAAATAAAGGAATTCGTCGAGCCGGCGCCGCTGGACATGTCACGACAATACATGTGTTCCATTCAACAACATTATTCACTCAACTCAATGAATATATCAACAAGATTGTTATTAAGTAAAAAACAAGAGTTTATACAACGTTAACATTAACAAAATTATTTCTTGAAAACCTGTAATTATATTTTATAGTCCGTGTATTGAGAGATAAATGTTAGCCAGTGTTATGGATTACTTTAAAAAAGTTATAATTACAAATTATAAAAAGTTAAAGAAAATTTCATTCGGAATTGCAGATTCTAATCTACAGTTCAGAACGAATCAGATTGTTTTAGAGTAAGCAGCATTTTTGAACTTTTTAAACAACTCAGCAGCATTTTTGAACTGAGCTACTTTCTAAATGAACTAGGCAGCATTTTTAAAATGAGTTTATTTATAAATTAACTCAGCAGCATTTTTAAACTGAATTAATTTATAAACGAACTCAGCAGCATTTTTAAACTGAGTTGATTTCTAAAAGAACTCAGCAACCTTATTTAACTGAGTTTTTTTAAAATGAACTCGGCAGTGTTTTTAAACTGGGTTCATTTCTAAATAAAAACTCATTAGCATTTTTGATTTAAGTTTAATTTTCAGCGAATTCAGTAGTATTTTTTAACTAAGTTCATTTCTAACTTAATTCCGCAGAATTTTTGAATTGAGTCCATTTCTAATTGAACTCAGCAGCATTTTTCAACTAAGTTCATTTCTAAATGAACTCAGTATCATTTTTAAACTGAGCTAATTTCTAAATGAACTAGGCAGCGTTTTTTTTATTCAAGTTCATTTTTAAATGAACTCAACAGCATTTTTAAACTTGAGTTGATTTATAAATGAACTCAGCAACGTTTTTTTAACTAAGTTTATTTTAAAATAAACTTGGCAGTATTTTTAAACTGAGTTCATTTCTAAATAAAAACTCAGCAGCATTTTTGATTTAAGTTCATTTCTAAGTGAATTTAGTAGTATTTTTGAACTAAGTTCATTTCTAACTAAATACCGCAGAATTTTTGAATTGCGTACATTTTTAATTGAACTCAGCAGCATTTTTGAACTAAGTTCATTTCTAAACGAATTCAGTATCATTTTTAAACTGAGTTAATTTCTAAATGAACTCAGCAGCGGTTTTGAAATAAGTTCATTTTTAAATGAACTCAGCAGCATTTTTCAACTGAGTTCATTTCTAAATGAACTAAGCAGCATTTTTAAACTAAGTTTATTTATAAACGAATTCAGCAGCATTTTTAAACTGAATTTATTTATAACTGAACTCATCAGCATTTTTAAACTGAGTTGATTTATAAATGAACTCAGCAACGTTTTTTAACTGAGTTTATTTTAAAATGAACTCGGCAGTATTTTTAAACTGAGTTCATTTCTAAATAAAAACTCAGCAGCATTTTTGATTTAAGTTCATTTCTAAGTGAATTCAGTAGTATTTTTGAACTAAGTTAATTTCTAACTGAATGCCGCAGAATTTTTGAATTGAGTTCATTTTTAAATGAACTCAGCAGCATTTTTTAACTGAGTTCATTTCTAAATGAACTAAGCAGCATTTTTAAACTGAGTTTATTTATAAACTAACTCAGCAGCATTTTTAAACTAAATTTGTTTATAAATGAACTCATCAGCATTTTTAAACTGAGTTGATTTATAAATGAACTCAGCAACGTTTTTTTAACTGAGTTTATTTTAAAATGAACTCGGCAGTATTTTTAAACTGAGTTCATTTTTAAATAAAAACTCAGCAGCATTTTTAATTTAAGTTCATTTCTAAATAAATTCAGTAGTATTTTTGAACTAAGTTCATTTCTAACTAAATACCGCAGAATTTTTGAATTTAGTTCATTTCTAATTGAACTCAGCAGCATTTTTGAACTAAGTTCGTTTCTAAATGAATTCAGTATCATTTTTGAACTGAGGTAATTTCTAAATGAACTCATCAGCGTTTTTGAAATAAGTTAATTTTTAAATGAACTCAGCAGCATTCTTGAACTGAATTCATTTCTAAATGAACTAAGCAGCATTTTTAAACTGAATTAATTTATAAATGAACTCAGCAACCTTTTTTTAACTGAGTGTATTTTAAAATAAACTCGGCAGTACCTTAAACAGAGTTCATTTCTAAATAAAAACTCAGCAGCATTTTTGATTCAAGTTCATTTCTAAGTGAATTCAGTAGTATTTCTGAGCTAAGTTAAATTCTAACTGAATTCCGCAGAATTTTTGAATTGAGTTCATTTCAAAACGAACTCAGCAATATTTTTGAACTAAGTTCATTTCTAAATGAACTCAGTATTATTTTTGAACTGAGGTAATTTCTAAATAAACTCAGCAGCGTTTTTTAATTAAGTTCATATTTAAATGTACTTAGCAGCATTTTTTAACTGAGTTAATTTCTAAATGCTTTTAAGTTTAAGGAATATGTTCTGATTCTCAAATTCAATTTTATTCTAATATCAAATAAAGTAATAAATAAGATTTTGCACTTAATTTACATTTCAATCTAAACACAAAAAAGATAAAATTACTCAAATTGAACAACCGAGGATTTGAATAAATTTCGTCTCATTTGATATGCAAAGGGGAAACGGGGCTAAATCGGAGCGCACCGTCTGCCACCAGACCGAAACGCCGCTACTTTTATTATCATCGTGACTCTTATTATTATAATTATTATTACTATCGCCGCGGCTATTACCATCAGCACCGTGAACGCTTCATGTCCCTCCGTTTCTTTCATAACTTTTTTCATGGATCACGGTTTAACATAACGTTTCCGGAGAAGAAGAATAAAAATAAAAATAGACGCAGCAAGTTGTATTAATATAAAGACGTTGACATCAAAAACTGTTATTTAAATGCTGTGATATCTTAAGTCTGTGACAGTTGATTTAAGTAAGTGAGTTAATTGAGTAATAAGAATAATAATGGATGAAGACAGTAATAAAGCAGAATTAGTAGTAATATATTAATAATAGCAGTATGATAAGAGTTTTAGATTTTAGATCTTAACCCTTTCGGCCCTGACGGTGGCATTTTCCACCACTAAAATTTGGTAAACATACTGTGAATTTTTCTTTTAAATATACATACATGTGTGCATGAGGTGTAACTTTTCCGGTATTCGTTTGTTTTTTAAAGTAATTTATTTTAAAGTCTTAAACGTGTTTTCCACTCCCAGATTAAGCATGAAGTAAAATTTCGAGTTTAGAAATTTTTCTTCTAAATATACATACATGTGTGCATGAGGTATAACTTTTCCGGTATTCGTTTGTTTTTTAAAATAATTTATTTTGAAGTCTTAAACGAGTGTTTTCCACTCCCAGATTAAGCATGAAGTAAAATTTCGAGTTTAGAAAAGCCTGAAAATTTGGTTTGGTTGCGTAGCGCGTAGCGCTTCGCGACCAAACCAAATTTTCAGGCTTTTCTAAACTCGAAATTTTACTTCATGCGCCACGCGGATAAACCACTGATTTTAGGTGAAGTTCAAAATATTCTACTTAAGCAGTATTTATTATTAATCAATTATTTAATCAATTTGTGCTACTACAGAAATGTTTACACACGTCAATGATGATAATAGTATAAAAATAATTAATTCGATTACAATCACATTCATATTAAAACTTATTATACAACTATGCCGGAAAAATGACTAGATAGACATTCCGATATATTAAAAAATGCCTGTTTTTCCAGATATCTCTTTAAAACTTGGCGAAAGGTTGTCAGCGGCAGTGCCTTAATTGAATTTGGTAAAATATTAAATAGTTTTGGTCCATGAAATTTTATCGCATTTTGCGATTTACCCAAACGAAGGAATGCAGGGTATATGAGGTTGGCAGATCTTGTGTCATGCTGATGATTTTGACCGTGAGTTTTTAGTTTGTGAGCATTTTTTCGGACATATGCAAGACATTCCAATACATAAATGCAAGGGAGTGTAAGAATGCCATGGTGAATGAACGCCTCGCCTCTGAACATCACATCATATCAGTGTTTAGTACGCGTGGCGCATGAAGTAAAATTTCGAGTTTAGAAAAGCCTGAAAATTTTATTTCATACTTAATCTGGGAGTGGAAAACACTCGTTTAAAAGTTCAATTTGGAATATTTGTGAAAACAACGAATATCTGAAGATTTACAGTGTATACAGTATATTGAGATATGTATACTTAAAAGAAAAACTTTGTTGCCTATGCAAATATAAAAAAATTAAACCTTATTACAGTCATTATAATTTTTTATTTCAAAATCACTGTTGAGTGCTTTCATAAAAGGAAACGATTATGGTAATAGCGAAGCACTCAACTTTAGACGAAACACCTGAAGCGCGTAAACAATTTGCGTCTCTATTGTTCCACGACGGATTTTGAGAGAGAGAAAAAAAGAAGAAACAATATCCAGTAATAATATATGGAAAACGGGATAGATGAGGATAAGCGGATTAAAAAAGGAGAAAAGATGCGGACGAGATTTATTGGGTGTGCGGACGGACTGTGATTAGTTGATGCACGACGTGATCATCTGCATCTCACGTCGCTCACGTTTTACAACACCGAAGAAGAAGAAGAAGAAAGGAAAGGAAATGTTGAGATTGTTTTTCGCGCTTGCGTCGTGGTCAATCATCTGTATCTCCGTTTTGGAATTGTTTAGGCACGATTTTGATATGGAGGAAGAAAACGGAAATTGATTTAGGAAAAATGATTATTTTGATGATAAAAATTAACTTTGACGCGTTTCGGAATAATCTTTAAAATACAGTTTGTAAATTTAAATTAAATTCCACTAATTTATTGGACCGACGAGAAGTTGGCCACACATTTCCAGCCACGGATTTTGGCGCCTCCACCATCTCACTAATTATGAACAATCTCATTAAAAAAATTATATCTCCAAAGGCACATACTTTATTTTCAAAATGTCTTCACTAATTGTTTAATCAATATATCTAGAACGATTATAAATGATCAGAAAGTAAAAAAAAATGTTTGTTATATTTTTAAACAATATGTTGCGCATATACCCACCACACATACCAAATTAAAAAAATCATATCTCCAAAGGCACATACTTTATTTTCAAAATATCTTCACTGATTGTTTGAACAATATATCTAGAACAGTTATAAATGATCAGAAAGTTATAACTCTCATTTGTTATATTTTTTAAGCAATATATTTCTGTTAGCGTATAGCCACCACACATACCAATTTAAAAAATTCATGTCTCCCAAGGCACATACTTTATTTCCAAATAGTCATCACTGCTTCTTTAAACAATATATCTAGAGCAGTTATAAATGATCAGAAAGTTATAACTCATTTTTTAAATTTTTTTAACAATATATTTGTGTTTGCGTATGGCCACCACACGTACCAAATTTAAAAAATTCATATCTCCCAAGGCACTTACTTTATTTCCAAATTGTCATCACTGCTTTTTTAAACAATATATCTAGAACAGTTATAAATGATCAGAAAGTTATAACTCTCATTTGTTATATATTTTTAACAATATATTTTTGTTAGCGTATAGCCACCACACATACCAAATTTAATAAATTCATATCTCCCAAGGCACATACTTTATTTCCAAATTGTCATCACTGCTTGTTTAAACAATATATCTAGAACAGTTTTAAATGATCAGAAAGTTATAACTCTCATTTGTTATATTTTTTAAACAATATATTGTTGTTAGCGTATGGCCACCACCCGTACCAACTTTAAAAAATTCATATCTCCCAAGCCACCTACTTTATTTCCAAATAGTCATCACTGCTTCTTTAAACAATATATCTAGAGCAGTTATAAATGATCAGAAAGTTATAACTCATTTTTTAAATTTTTTTAACAATATATTTTTGTTAGCGTATGGCCACCACACGTACCAAATTTAAAAAATTCATATCTCCCAAGGCACATACTTTATTTCCAAATTGTGATCACTGCTTGTTTAAACAATATACCTAGAACAGTTATAAATGATCAGAAAGTTATAACTCTCATTTGTTATATTTTTTAAACAATATATTTGTGTTAGCGTATAGCCACCACACATACCAAATTTAATAAATTCATATCTCCCAAGGCACATACTTTATTTCCAAATTGTCATCACTGCTTGTTTAAACAATATATCTAGAACAGTTTTAAATGATCAGAAAGTTATAACTCTCATTTGTTATATTTTTTAAACAATATATTGTTGTTAGCGTATGGCCACCACCCGTACCAACTTTAAAAAATTCATATCTCCCAAGCCACCTACTTTATTTCAAATTGTTATCACTGCTTGTTTAAACAATATATCTAGAACAGTTTTAAATGATCAGAAAGTTATAACTCTCATTTGTTATATTTTTTAAACAATATATTTGTGTTAGCGTATAGCCACCACACATAGCAAATTTAAAAAAATCATATCTCCCAAGGCACATACTTTATTTTCAAAATATCTTCACTGATTGTTTAAACAATATATCTAGAACAGTTATTATCGATCAGAAAGTTAAAACTCTCATTTGTTATATTTTTTAATCAATATATTTCTGTTAGCGTATGGCCACCACACATACAAAATTTAAAAAATTCATATCT
Source organism: Philonthus cognatus (assembly GCA_932526585.2). Taxonomy (NCBI): domain Eukaryota; kingdom Metazoa; phylum Arthropoda; class Insecta; order Coleoptera; family Staphylinidae; genus Philonthus; species Philonthus cognatus. The sequence goes on along the minus strand of OW052247.1, from coordinate 44,480,397 downwards.
CGCAAGTCACATACTTTATTTCCAAATTGTCAACATTGCTTCTTTAAACAATATATCTAGAACAGTTATAAATGATCAGAAAGTTAAAACTCTCATTTTTTATATTTTTTAAACAATATATTTGTGTTAGCATATAGCCACCACACATACCAAATATAATAAATTCATATCTCCCAAGGCACATACTTTATTTTCAAATTGTCTTCTCTGCTTGTTTAAACAATATATCTAGAATAGTTATAAATGACCAGAAAGTTATAACTCTCATTTGTTATATTTTTTAAACAATATATTTCTGTTAGCGTATGGCCACCACACATTCCAAATTTAAAAAATATGGGTAGTGGCCATACGCTAACAGAAATATATTGTTTAAAAAATATAACAAATGAGAGATAACTTTCTGATCAATAATAACTGCTCTAGATATATTGTTTAAACAATCAGTAAAGATATTTTGAAAATAAAGTATGTGCCTTGGGAGATATGAATTTTTTAAATTTTGTATGTGTGGTGGCCATATGCGCGACATATTGTTTAAAAATATAACAAACAAGAGTATCTACTTTCTGATCATATATAATCGTTCTAGATAAATTGAATAAACAATTAGTGAAGACATTTTGAAAATAAAGTATGTGCCTTGGGAGATATAATTTTTTTATTGAGATTGTTCATAATTAGTGAGATGGTGAAGACGCCAAAATCCGTGGCTGGAAATATGTGGCCAACTTCTCGTTAGTATTTATTGGTATTCATTTTTTTTTTTGTTGATTTAGTATAGTTTTGCTTGTTTGTCAATTTGTTCTAATTTTCACAGTTCTGAAGTTTTTGTAAAATTTTATGATGTGTATTAGTTTTGACCAGTTTATTTAAAAAAGTAATAATTATCTAAAATTTGTGATTTTTTTTTCAGGCTTTCCGAAACTCGAAAATTTACTTCATGTGCCAGGCGTATAAAATGATTTCAAGTGAAGTTTAAAATATACTGCTAAAGCAATATGTAAAAACAGTTTATTTTAAACTTCGCATTTAATCAATTTTTTATGTGCATAAACTCGAAATTTTACTTCATGCTTAATCAGGGAGTGGAAACACTGGTCCGAAGCTTCAAATTGAACGCTTTTAAAAAACGACGGATTCCTGAACATTTACGGCGTATACATTGGTATATGTACAGAGAATTTTTCTTTTAAGTATACATACAGGGAATTTTCTATTAGGTATACATATGTATACGCTTTTTTAAAGAGTTCAATTTGAAGCTTAAAACGAGTGTTTTCCACTCCCAGACTAAGTATGAAGTAAAATTTCGAGTTTAGAAAAGCCTGAAAATTTGGTTTGGTCGCGTAGCGCGAAGCGCGGAGCGGCCAAACCAAATTTTCAGGCTTTTCTAAACTCGAAATTTTACTTCATGCGCCACGCGTATTAAACACTCAACGGACTGAAATATTGTGAACAAGTAAACTTCGCTTGAAATCAGTGTCTTATACGCGGGGCGCATGAAGTAAAATTTCGAGTTTAGAAAAGCCTAAATATTTGGTTTGGTCGCTACGCGATCAAACCAAATTTTCAGGCTTTTCTAAACTCGAAATTTTACTTCATGCTTAGTCTGGAAATGGATAATACTCGTTTAAACTTCAAATTGATCTCTTTTAAGAAAACAACGAATATTTAGAAAACTACGACACATAATTGGGATATGTATACTCAAAAGGAAAATTCCCTGTATACTTAAAAGAACAGGGAACATACAGGGAATTTTCTATTAGGTATACATATGTATATGTTTTTTTTTAAGAGTTCAATTTAAAGCTTAAAGCGAGTGTTTTCTACTCCCAGACTAAGCATGAAGTAAAATTTCGAGTTTAGAAAAGCCTGAAAATTTGGTTTGGTCGCGTAGCGCGAAGCGCGGAGCGGCCAAACCAAATTTTCAGGCTTTTCTAAACTCGAAATTTTACTTTATGCGCCACGCGTATTAAACACTGAAAACACTGAAATATTGCGAACGAGTAAACTTCGCTTGAAATGAGTGTCTTATACGCGGGGAGCATGAAGTAAAATTTCGAGTTTAGAAAAGCCTGAAAATTTGGTTTGGCCGCTCCGCGCTTCGCGCTACGCGACCAAACCAAATTTTCAGGCTTTCCTAAACGCTAAATTTTACTTCATGCTTAGTCTGGGAGTGGAATATACTCGTTTAAACTTCAAATTGACCTCTTTTAAGAAAACAGCGAATATTTAAAAATCCACAACACATAATTGGGATATGTATACTCAAAAGAAAAACTCTCTGTATACTTGACAGAAAAATTCCTTTTACGTAACTTATTACTATAGAACAATAATTCCCAGATTATTTATTTAAAATTATACTGTTAACTGTATGGGCTTCTAGTTCGTTATACTAGATTATTTATACAAATAAGACACTTAAACTTTGTAGAACTAAGGTTTTTATTGTAACTATATTTTCGAAAACTTAAACTTATCAAATTGAGGATTTTATTGTGACTATAGTTTCGAAAACTTTAACTTGTCATTGTCAAACTGAGAGTTTGATAATTATCAAACTCCCAGTTTGATAATGACAAGTTCAAGTTGTCGAAACTATAGTCAAAATAAAATCCTCAGTTATACAAACAAAGTTTAAGTGTGCTTTTTAAGTGTCTTATTTGTCTTTAATTTTGTTGGCGTTCACTTTGTTTTAAATCTTCATAACAATTTAATTAGACTAGCTTATAGTCAAAACTATAGTCACTGAAAAGTAAAAAATAAAAGTGGTAAAACAAAGTAAAGTGTTTTAATTGAATTGTCTTATTTGTGTTATTATACTTAATTAAATTATTAGATACTTCCTGCAGAACTATTAAACAATTTTCTTTCAAAATTAGTAAACAAAAAAAGAACAATTAATTGCATGTATCCTGTATAAATTACTAGTAACATCTCTCTCCACATGGGAATAGTTCGATCCCTCAGCATGAGATAAAATTTTAGGTCTTCGTAGAACCAAATAATGTTTTAAGAAAAAAAAAATGTATCAAGTTTGTAGACTGAACATGAACTAATAAATCAAAACAGGTAGTAAAAGAAATAATAAAATAAACTGAAAAGCTGAAATTGACAAAAAAGGTAACAGCAATTAAATTATAAAAAAAATCTGAATAGATATACAAAACCAGGTAACAGAAATCAAATTTTCCATCTCATTATACACACCTACTTTAACCAAATCGATCTTCGCCAGATAACGAATGACAAATTACCGCAATAATCCGTCAATCTTTTTTCATTCTCCACATGTGGATTTCGGCCACTTTTGTTATAATCCACCTTTTGAAAAAAGGAATCTCTTTTCACGATCTCAGTGTGGAACTTAACAGTGATAATAACGGCGACAATGATTTACAGTTGTGATCCCCTTGACTGGAAAAAAAGCCGTTCTTCTTCTCCTCTTCTTGACAGTCACTTATTCCCACGGCCTTACAAGCACAATACGCCTCTCCGTCAACCATTGACTTCTCTTCATTGACTTTCAAAGAAGAGATCGGGAATGGGATTTCCTGTCAGTGTTCGCTCAACTATCGTCGTTTTATATATTTTCCTTTCGACACTTTCGGATAAGTATTAGTCTATTGTTGTCGCTAGAATTATTTATGAGATTCAATAATGTACATATGTATGTACAGAAATATGATTTATTATTGAGTAATATGAATATATATTAATAATAATAAAAATAAGTTTATTCCTTCAAAATTGTTACAGTATTTATACATGTAATAAAGATAAAATGTATTGGTATCATCATAATATATTGAAGTTGAAAATTGACTTCAGCTCGTTCATGGACGAAACAGTAATCTGTATGTACACTTTGTGTAATCTTGTCATTGACGATGTCACTATTAAGCAGCAGATGGCGTAGCTATTGAATTTCATTAATAGTTTTCATCATATCTATGGCTTAGCGCACAAATGTGTTAAGTGCAGTTTTTGGCTTAAATGAGTTGAGTGTGCCATCCAATACATGTGAACATAATGTATGAGATGGCACACTTAATTTAATTTAGCCAAAAACTGCACTTAATAACACATTTGTGCGCTACGCCATCTATATATTGATATTGTCTAAAATAGAGATTATAAGGGGTGTTTTAATAAATTGTTTAATATTGTGCATCTCCAATATTTGCAATTTTTTTTACATTGATCATTTTGTTTATTTGTACCTGGATAGGGAGTACAATTTAAATTTTCAGGCTTCTAATATCAACATTTTACTTCATGTGCCACGCGTAATCAACACTAAAAGCACTGAAATATTGTTAACGAGTTAACTTCGCTTGAAATCAGTGTCTTATACGCGGGGCGCATGAAGTAAAATTTCGAGTTTAGAAAAGCCTGAAAATTTGGTTTGGCCGCTCCGCGCTTCGCGCTACGCGACCAAACCAAATTTTCAGGCTTTTCTAAACTCGAAATTTTACTTCATGCTTAATCTGGGAATGGAAAACACTCATTTAAACTTGAAATTCAATTCAATTTTTATTTCATTGATCATTTTGTTTATTTTTAGCTCGATAGGGCGACAATCCAAATGTACAGTGTCTCTCCTTTCAAGATTAAATTAATAACAATTAAAACAAAATTAACGGCAGCAAAGTTTTACGTGACAAATTCGCATGGGTGATTTTTTTCCTATTAATAATCGATTTATAATTAAGAAAAGTAGGTAATGAATGATTCATATTCTCCGTTTTCTCGTTCATGAATATTCTGTTGTCATTAGTTCGACGCGACCGCATCTGCATCCATTAGACGAGATCCGATATTGATGGAATATTTAAATATTAGTCTCTCTCGTTCGCCCCGTCTGTTTGAAAATTTTCCGTTTGAACGGTCGGAAAAAAGGGGAAAACGTGTGCCCCCCTGTGACGTGACTCACGTTTGCTTTTTCAATTTTCGCCACCGCCTTTTGATCTACAATCCTCCAGGACTAATCAGTATAATCCCGTAAAAGCCCTCTTTTCAGTTTGCCCAGCGAAACGTGTCCCGAGGATTATCGCTATTATCATCAACAAAAGTAATGTTAGAAAAAGATGAAAATGCAATTTTATTGCATAAAAGACCATTGCACTACTCTGCCGTATTAGAATTTTTCATCTTCTTAATTAACAAAGAAAAAACACAAGGTATTATAATGAACGTATAAACAGTAATGTAATTACCAATAATCAGAGTTAGTATTCATATCCTCGATTAGATTAGAGAATGAAAAATAAAAAACAAAAAAAAAACATATAAAGTTATTTAAATTAAAAACATTTGGTATTGTTTCACAAATTAAAATTTTATTCCGACTAGTTTCGATTTGTTAGACCATTTTTAAAGGAATGTTAGTCGGAATAATATGTTAATTTGTGAACAATACCAAGTGTTTTTAATTTAAATAACTTTATATATTCTAATATGTTTCACCAAGTGCTAGATGAGAAATTAATTAAAAAAAAAACACCAATTAAAACAAAATTCAAGTATTAGGTGCCTTTTCTTGAAAAGAAAAAAACACCCTGTTTTTTATATATTTATTGGATATTAGTTTCAAACCATTTCACCTTTCACACACTTCCATGGACCCAGGTGGAATAATTTTGTACTTTAAAATGACCCCACCCGGCGGGTGGCGAACCCGCGACCCCGGGTTAGGAGGCAGGGGTCCCCAAAAACACTCTCTCAATTTACTCTTCAATTCGAAGGAAGTCAGAAAACATTTGTTATCAAAAAAATTGTATCCAGGCTCCTTTACCATAAATATAGATTTGTATTTCAATTACCGATAATTTACCGGTAAATCACAATACCGGGTGTTCGATAAAAAACGCCCAACGTCATAACTCTGTTATTTATTGACCGATTTGAATGAACTAACGAACCAAGCCAATGGCCGTTTTATTACTATAAGTTGACAGTAATTATATATTTTTTTTAAATTAACTTTATTGCCAAATAATAGTCAACTTCAAATTTTTACATGGCTGCATAGCTTTTCTTATTTTATTATATTGGAAACTGTTTTTTTGAATCATAATTAGATTCAAAAAAACAATTTCCAATATAATAAAATAAGAAAAGTTATGCAGCCATGTACAAATTTAAAGTTGACTATTATTTGGCAATAAAGTTAATTTAAAAAAATATATAATTACTGTCAACTTATAGTAATAAAACGGCCATTGGCTTGGTTCGACTTGTTGATTTTATTTTTATATTTATACCAAAAAATATAATTAAAAATGAATCACACAAAAAAGACTGTTATTCCTTACCTTATGTTTAATTTAATAAAAAGTGAAGTAAGGAATAACAGTATTTTTATGTGTAATAATCAGTTCACGTAAACTCAAAACATACAGTTATAAATAATCAATCAATCAATTTATTGGTCTATTAGATTATACCGGGTGTAACACAAAACAGGATCATCCCCTTTAGTTTTTTTTAAATTGATGTCTCTTCCGGTCACACCAGAAGTGCTATTAAAGTTTCCTAGTAACCACTGAACTCTAAATTATTTTTAGTATAAATGTAGAAACTTTCAAATTGATATGTCAATTAATAAAAAAACTAAAGGGGGTGATCCTGTTTTGTGTTACATCGGTATAATATATTATGAGATAAGTTATGCGAATACATAATAATAAAAATCTTGTTCACGTGGCAATAAATGTAGTGTGCCTTGAAATACAAAAAAAATGCAACACACGATGTTATATACAGATGCAATTTATGTATTCAACAAACATGTTGTCAAATATCATTTATTGTAATGTAATGTTAACCAAAATAAGAACCATATTAGTAAATTGTTCTTTTAATATTATTTAAATTGTTTATTGGTTTATATTCAATCCACGTGTTTTGTTAAATAATTTATTATATGTTCCCAGTTTGTTATCATTTTAATCGCAACTTTAATATTTAATAAATACTTCATTTCCTAAAAAGAATATTAATTGAGCACTTGTACTTCTTATTTATTCTATGCTACATAACGTTTCCAAATAAACAAGATTCAACCAATCTAACCTCAAAATTTGATGTAAAGAAACAGGGTTTAACAATCCTAGCTCCCAAATTTCATGTAAACAAACAGGATTTAACTAACCTAACCTACACGTTTGATTTAATTACAGATTTAATTAGCCTAACCTACAAACTTGATCTAAACAAACAAGATTTAACCAACCTAATCTACAAATTTGACGTTAACAAAAAATATTTAACAATCCTAAACTCCGAATTTGATAAACATCAAGATTCAACAAACAAACAAGATTCAACAAACAAACAAGATTCAACAAACATAACCTCAACGATTGATTTAAGCAAACAGAATTGTACAATCGTAACCTCCAAATTTGATTTAAACACTGGGATTTTAACGATGTAATAATGTCTAATGATAAAACGAGTGTTTTCCACTCCCAGACTAAGCATGAAGTAAAATTTCGAGTTTAGAAAAGCCCCGCGTAGAAAATTTGTCGAGGGTCGCGCAGCGACCCGAGACAAATTTTCACGGGGCTTTTCTAAACTCGAAATTTTACTTCATGCGCCACGCGTATAAAACACTGGTTTAAAGTGAGGTCCGAATTTTTAAAATTGATGAGTTCGAATATTTTGTCTAAGGCACTCTAATTTAACTTTAGATATAATTTTAAGTACGAGATTTAGTTCAATTTATTTTCGACGACAATATTTTAAGAAAACAACATATTGGGCATTACTGGATTTAGAAAAAGAAGGTCTAATGTAATAAAAATAATAAAATACAGTCGCTTAAAATGTTTAGGTTGGGTATTATTTGGTAATGAAGTTATTATTGAAAACAATAATATTAATGTCATTTCTTAGTATTTAACTAACCTAACCCACACATTTGATGTAAACAAACAGATTTAATTAGTCTAACCTACAAACTTGATGTAAACAAACAAGATTTAACTAACCTAACCTACAAATTTAATGTTAACAAAAAAGATTTAACAATCCTAAACTCCGAATTTGACAAACGACAAGATTTTACAAACATAACCTCAAAGATTAATTCAAGCAAACTGAATTTTACAATTGTAACCTCCAAATTTGATTTAATCACTAGAGATTTTAACGATGTAATAATGTCTAATGATGGAACGAGTGTTTTCCACTCCCGGACTGAGCATGAAAATTTGTCGTAGAAAATTTTCACGGGGCTTTTCTAAACTCGAAATTTTACTTCATGTGCCACGCTTCTAAAACACTGGTTTAAAGTGAAGTCCGAATTTTTAAAATTGATGAGCGAATATTTTTTTAAAGGCACGCTAATTTAATTTTGTTAAATAAAATTTTAAATAGGAGATTTATTTCATTTTATTTCGAAGACAATATTTTTGAAAACCAACATATTGGGCATTACTGGATTTAAAAAAATAGGGTCTAATGTAATAAAAATAAAAAAACACAGGCAGCCATTTAAAATATTTAAGTTGGCTATTATTTGGTAATGAATTAATAAATAAAATAATATTAATGTCATTTCTTAATATTTAAACTGCTATTGACTTTGGTTTTTAGTTCAATAAAATCTATCAATAAACAACAGAGTTATCGCGTTGGGCGTTTTTTTTTATCGAACACCCGGTATTCAGGGTGTCTTTCCCAGACCACCCGTATCAGCCTTTTTCTCAAAAAATGCCTGATACGGGTGGTCTGGGACACCCTGTATGAAATCTATAATTTAAAATAAAAATGAACTCTGATTACTGTTAGTTACATTATTTTTTACACGTTCATTATAATACCTTTTGTTTTTGTTAAAAAATTATCTTTATACCTATCTTTAATAAGTACAGTTTAACATTATTAGTAATCACATTTTTTCTTTTATTGTTTTAGGGCGTCCAATGGAAATAATCGCCTAGCAGTGGACGCAGCTCACCCCCTCGACCAGGATTCGAACAAACCCCGCTTGGTGCCCCCGTCCGTCCGGCAGGTCCACCCGGTGTGCGAGGAGAAGGCGCAGCTCCTCGCTTACGAAAAGCGCGCCAGTAATAACGCCCCCTACAATCCGGAAGGGAAACGCTCCAGCTTGGCAGATCTGAACGCCAGCCCGCCCCCGTATCCGAAAAGGGCGAGCTTGGACTCCAACCCCAGCCCGACTTACCCCCTAGCGCCGAACATATGCGTCGAGGGCGGGAGGATCGAGTTCATCAAACAGAGCCCGGATGGCAGCACCGGTAGCGGTATCGACGCCGGCGTCGGTACGGTCACGCCCCCTACGACGCCGAAATTGGGGAGGATTACGGTTACTAGGGGCCTGCAAACTGAGGACGGGAATAAGTGCGAAGATGTCCAGGTAGGTGGCACTACTAGACATTATTATATAGTGTCCCTGTATGTAAGAGAGTAGCGCAAACTGGTATCCATTTTGACGCCTTTATGCGCCAAATTCAAACTAACATTAAATTAAAAACATATTGTTTACTACCCGTGGTAACGGGGCAGATCCATTATTTGTGAAAAGAACCTTTAAATCTCCAAATACAACTATATAAACAAATAAAACGCACGCGTTATTTTCGGCGAAGTGACGTTTCTACCTGACGTTTGTTGAAGCATAGTGTTCCAACTTATGTTAGACAATTACAAATTATGAACATTTTATCAATTAATAAATCGTCATTATTATTTATTTATTTATTTCTGTTATGAATTGAAAATCTGGGTTCAAGTACATTCTTTTATTAATTAATATAATGCACCTACTGTTTTCCTGGATATACATATGATTGTTTCAAGCGTTGTGATGGGACAGTCATGACGCCATGTTGACGCCCTTATCAATTGCGGTATTCTCTTACATAAAGGGACACTATTATTATAGTCATCTGTATTGTATTAAAATACATTATATAGTGGAATTTGGGACAGATGTTCTATGACTCATTGATGTGGAATGTGTGGTTCCAATTTTTTTAGAGAGTATGTCGACAGTTGTATCTGCAAAGGTTTTTCCTAGTTGTGTCAAATTTTGACATTACATGACAATATCATACTGTTTAGGTCGCAAGTATATTAGTGTTCTTTCTTTTAGAAAAGCTTTAAATTATAATTTCTTGTGATTTTTTTCTTATGAGTATACATATAGGACGTGTTGTAGATTTTTAAATATTCGTTGTTTTCTTAAAAGAGGTCTATTTGAAGTTTAAACGAGTGTTTTCCACTCCCAGGTTAAGCATGAAGTAAAATTTCGAGTTTAGAAAAGCCTGAAAATTTGGTTTGGTCGCGAAGCGCGGAGCGACCAAACCAAATTTTCAGGCTTTTCTAAACTCGAAATTTCACTTCATGCGCCCCGCATACAAAACACTGATTTCAAGCAAAGATTACTGGTTCACAAAATTTCAGTGCTTTCAGTGTTTAATACGCGTGGCGCATGAAGTAAAATTTCGAGTTTAGAAAAGCCTGAAAATTTGGTTTGGCCGCTCCGCGCTTCGCGCTACGCGACCAAACCAAATTTTCAGGCTTTTCTAAACTCGAAATTTTACTTCATGCTTAGTCTGGGAGTGGGAAACAATCGTTTTAAGCTTCAAAGTGAACTCTTTAAAAAAAGCGTAAGCATATGTATACCTAATAGAACATTTTTCAAAAAGTTTAATTTTAAGCTTTAAACGAGTGTTTTCCACGTTCAGGTTAAGTATCAAGTAATATTTCGAGTTTAGAAAAGCCTGAAAATTTTATTTGGTTGCTCCGCGAAATTTTTAGGCTTTTCTAAACTTGAAATTTTACTTTATGCGCCTTTATCGCGCAGCGACCAAACTAAAGTTGAAGTCTTTTCTAAACTCGAAATTTTACTTTATTCTTAAACATGCAGTGGAAACATTCACTAGAAACTTCAAATCAAACGCTTTTAAAAAACGATGAAAATAAAAGAAAAATACCTTATATAGTTTAAAATTAAGACATGACGTCAGTAGCTAATACTAAGATAATATAGTTATGACTTTAGAAACTAATATTGAGCTTATACAGTATTGACTTTACTGAGTTTAGTTACTAATTTTGAGCAATTACAGTTATGACTTTAGTGACTTCAGCTAATGTGGTCATCATTTCAGCAACCTTAACAGCAAATATTGAGCAAATACAATCTTAAATCCAGTAGCAAATATGAAACTGCAGCCATGACTTCAATGGGTATTTCTAAGCAAATACTATATTGACTTAAGTAACTTCAGTAACTAACACAGTCCATCAGTTGAACATAATCTAATAAATTATATTGAGAGACCGGTTTTAGGACATTATTGAATTGACTAGATTGATTACTGATAACCTGAAAGCGACACTTGTTATATAACAAAGTGAGGCCGGTTTTAGGATGATTCGATACAACAGTACAGGTTAATTAAAAATGTAACACTGTAAGAGCGCAATTCAGGAGTTGTTTTTTTTGTATGGTTGGCGAGCATGGAAAACCAGGATGTGTTGCTTTGAAAATATGCCAATTTGACGTTTCTTTTTTTTATAAAGCTGGAATATCTGTTTTAATTAATATAATTGAATTGCCCAGGTGTAAATCTAGTCATATATGTTTTGACAAACTTGTGGTATAATGACAAAAACCTGATTTTGCTGCGTCTTTTAAACAGATGAAAATAGTGTTAAATGGGCCTAATGAGGCTTAAGTGCAGTGCAGAAATGCGCACTCTCCAAAGAACACATCTGGAAAAATGTCAGCTTGTGCAACCGAGAATATAGCAGGTTTTGTAATCGACAGGATTTTGCAAACTTATTTTTAAAAGGTTTAGGTCAAGTTTTCAAGGTCAATTTATTTTTTAAATTGTAGCCTGAGGGATACCAAAACCTCAAAATCAAAAAGATATGGCTGGTTTTGCATCTGGGCGACGCCATTGCAATGATGTTATGTTATGGGGTCGGTGAGTCCCTGAATGTCTAGACTTCTTATGTAGTCTACAATAACTTGATGCAGACTTTAGTTATTCTACTATAGGGTTCTGGTCCAACAAATGGAGATTTGGAGCCTTTTTTGGCAAGACTGTCGGCAATTTTATTACCTTTGATCCCTGCATGACCTGGAATCCAGAGCAGTTTAACTCTGTTGTTCATGGCCAGCTGCTTTAGGGATAGTTTGCACTCCCAGACAGATTTAGACTCACATGTAGGTAATTTTATTGCCTTTAATGTAGCCTGACTGTCCTTTTTTATTGTAGCCCCTTTCTAAACATACTTGGACACGTGATTTCTGCCTATCGATAGGGATCGTCCCAAGGCCCTTGATGACTCGAATCGAGGGCCAGTGATACCGATTTCGACTTCATTCTCAGTTTTAGATCCGTCAGTGAACCAAGCTATCGAGGAGCCTTGTAACTGCTTGACTTTCGCCGCAACACTATGGCGGTCTTGGATAGCCACTTCAATCGAAGTCGAAGTCGTAGATAGTTGGCATGTAGTCTTTGGGCATGTATACCGTTCTTTCGCACACAGTGCTGAGGATTTTTAGGTGCCTATTAAAATGTCAATATTTTGGAGTATTTGTCTGGATTATTCTTAAGGCGTCTAAAGCAGCTTTCCTTTTCACGTGCAGATACAGAGGTGTGAGGTTTAGCATAACCTCCATTGCTCCAGTAGGGCAAGTGCTTATACCCTCTGTGATGCCCAAAGATGCCAGCCTTTCAACCTTGCTGAGTTTTGTTTGGGTTGTACTTTCCGTTCTCTTTGTCCACGGGAAAACAGAACCATAGGTGTTGCCCTTACTCCTTTGGCGGTCTACATGGGTTTTCCAGTTTAGTCTCTGGTCAAAAGTGAGGTCAAGATATTTAACTGTGTTGAAAAGCCCAATGAGTGTTCCATTTATTGTTGGCGCCTTAAGATTTAACTTTCTTCGCCCTGTAAATTGAACAATGACAGTCTTTTTGGGGTTAATGTTAAGCCCCTTCTGTACGCACCATGTAGTTTTTAAAGAGCTATCTGGATGCGGTTAAACACCGTGTCGTCATGCTTTGCTCTTACTATGATGACGATGTCGTCAGCATAGCCTTGTATGTCAAATTTGTCGTTGGATAACACTCACATTAGATCATCGACAACTAGTGACCACAGCAGTGGCGATAGAACCCAGAGTTGTGGGACCCCTTTACCGCGAGCAATTGTAATGATACTTCAAATGTTTAAGTTGCGCTCTTAATGCCAAATGTGATAAGATGAAATGGACAATGCTATTTTGAGTTTATAAAACCATAAAAAGCATAAGAGAAAACGAAAACAATAAAATTACTTAATTGTTTTTCTCATTTAACACTTGATGAGAACTAGGATTTTATCACCTTTATATTCCCATAAATCCTTATTATCATACTATCAAACGTCGATCATTTTCTTTCCTTATGACACGAATTAAACGATCTACACCGGACTTAATGAACCGTACGAAACATTAATGATCTGTTTGTTTAGAACTCGGATGGCGATTTTCCATTGTTTTCACATTTGCGCGAAAGCGTGCCGAATGTTGAATGGAAAACTCGAAATGGAAGAGACTAACGTCCTCCGCGATTAACACTTATTGTCGTCCGTTGTTTGTCGTTGTGTCGCCGGCGATGTTAATCACGATCATTATTGCTGGTCACGTCGCCGAAAGCGCAAGTGCGCATGTTTATTTAACACGATTATTATTATTTGCCCGAGCCGAATTAAAATTACAGAAAGCTGAACGGGAGAAATTTTGTAATTAAATTATGAAATAATTGAAGATGAAATTTAGTGTTTTCACACTACGGCCCATTTGCACCCCGACTGATTAACTTTATTCATCCACTAATCTTCTGATTTAATCAAAATTCTAGAATATTAGAATCTTAAACATTTTTGAAATATCCTAAACATTTATCTTTCATCAATATGCAATTGTGTAAACAATTTGTAAATACAATTGTTATGTTATTAAGAAGTATTAATCACTGATTAAGGTAATCGACGGGAGCAAACGGGCATAATTGATGTAAATAATAATAATAATCCTTCTAATCGCAACCTGTATTTCTATAGGCCCCATAAATGCATCTAGTAATCTAATACAGTAGAACCTCGTTATTCATACACACACGCGCATATATATATATACATATGTGCAGTAGCCACCTACATAACAAGACATACTATATATTACAATAATGACGCCGGAACGTTTTACCTAATCAGGGCGGTACGCAGTCAATTGTTAAAATTAACATCTTTAAAGAAAAAAGAAACCTGAAAAATGACCCCGATATATCCGAATCACGGTATCTCGAGGCCCGGTATAGCGAGGTTCTACTATAATACACACTACATTTTAAAATTGCTTGCTTTGAAAGTAATTATAGAATTATAATCTTGATAAGAAACCAATAATATAATTTAAAATATTTTGAAAATTCTCATAGTGACAAAAAATGTTTACAAATAAAATAAACTAAAGTTGATATGTTGAAGTGAATTAAAAAGAAAATTGGGGCCAAATACGAGTTAACAAAATATGCAGAATCAACAGACTGTATAGGTGACATTTTTTAAGCATTAGTTATTAGATTTAAGTTAGTTTTAAGTTTTATACCTTTACTATTGTAATTCATGTTTATATTTATGTATTTCTGTAAAGGGCTTCCGTTGATTTGACAATTAAATAAATAAATTAATTAAAATATAAAAAACATTGCCTATTCATGGTTATGCAATTTTTCTAAGAATATTGATTGTTTTATTAATCCACAACTAATTTGTCTTCTTTTCTTTATAATTGGACTTACCTGGTTAAGGTTGCGATTTATTATGGGTAAAAATCCAAAGTTTTTGGTAGTCACTAGTTCCAGCACCATTCATGTTCTGATTATAGGACAATATTACATGATACATCAAAATAATTTTAAAACTTAAGGGATTTTAATGTCACCAATTCAAAACAATTAAGATGTTTAGTTTTTTCGTAAAAAAATTCTGAAAATAGCTGATTTTTGAGTAATTTATTTACACCTTTTTAGTCAACAAAAACTTGTACCACGTAAAATTCAAGAGTGTCCGTACATTCTGCTTTCAATTAGCACAACATTCATTCAAACAAATGTCCATGATATATTACGTTTACCTTTTTATGCTGGAAATATAGGTCTATCATATTCACTCTAGCAAATGGCTGGGCAGAGTCTGTCTCACTCTAGTAAACCGCAACCATAATGGATTTAGCATTTTATTTCTTAAAACTAAATTTCTTATAAATACTAATTGAAATTAAATAATAACATATTGTATTTTTAATGTAAATGGCAAGCCGTTGAAATAAATAAATAAATAATGATTTATGTATTGTTACTCTTTTAATTTCAATTTGTATTTATTAATATACAAAGAAAATACAATCATGTTTACATGCTTCTTTGTTTGAAAGTGTACAAACAGACAATTGTTATTCTTATGCATGTCCCAATATTTTTGTAAAAACGCGCAAATGTTAATGTTGCGGTCACTGTGTAAACTTTGTCCGTCACCAGCGTTAACCACAAAGTGCGTTTTCTGTTTGTCGTGCAAATTCGCTGTATCTCTCTCTTATTCTCGCATTGTCAAACAATGGACAAATAGCGACGCGTTCCCTTTCACTCTTCGAAACGTTGAATAAATAGCAACTTCTGTTTCTGTGCATCTGTGTCTCTTCGTATTTGTATTTGTCAAAGAGACTGTGCCCAGGGGCGAACCGGATGGACGAGGAGAGGTAACGACGAAACGAGCATTAATTGCACAAACTCTGGATTGGTGAATTGTAAATTGCTCAAATTTATTAATTGCACAAACTCTGAATGGGTTTGAAATGGAAAACAATTTTAATAACCAAAGTCCTCGGAGAATTTTTATTAGGGGGGCTGCAGACATACCTTTATGTATACATATTCCGATGTAAAGCCTTAAGTTTGAAATTTCTAACGAGGGTTTCTAAACGATTATTTTAATTGCGAAAAACTAGATTAGATTGATGAAATATTTCTTTTATATTTTCTATACTCTGTTCTGACGTTCCTATACTATGTATTGTAGTCTTTATGGAAATAAATTAAGTTTATGTTTTGTTTATGCTTATGTTCATACATAAAAAAAAAATTATATTTTCTAAATTGTATTTTGCTGACACATTTTCATTTATATGTATTACCTTGTAATTACTTATTTCTTGAAAATAAATTACTATTATTATGATTATTATTTATAAGCTATACAGGGTGTCCTATTTTAATCCGCCAGTAGCGATAATTCTGAACCAGTGCATTGAAGCAAAAAGAGCGGGGAGACAAAAATGCAACAAACTTGTCATGTTGTGAGTAAGTCTTAAGTAATAACAATAATCAATTATATGATGATTTTTGCAATTTAATTGACTCACAAACAGATTTTGACGTTTGCAGCGCTATCTATCTACAAATTTTAAAAACACCCTAAATAAAATTGACCTACTCTTTAACACTATCCGAATCTGCAATAAAAAATAGGGGTTTCCATTTACGATTTTTAAGTTGCCCCCTGTTCCCGCCCCCCTGGGGGGCTGGGGGTCAAATTCGACGGCATCAGATGTCCCCCTCATAACCGTTAACTTTTTATTCAGAACACTTTTTGCTTCAATGCACTGGGTCAGAATTATCGCTACTGGCGGATTAAAATGGGACACCCTATACAGACAGCTTTTTTCGAGTATATACAGGCTGTTCCGGAAGGAATCTGACAAACTTCAGGGGTGTATTACTTAAGTCATATTAAGCAAAAAAAGGTATATCAACTTAGGTCCGATTTGGAAAGGTTATAGTGAATTATGGCTGATTGAAGAAAACTGTTCAAAATTAAACATCCGCTTACTCTAAATCATAATTTAAACGATCGCACAGTACTTTGAACTTGACAATAAATCAGTGTTTATACGCGTGGCGCATGAAGTAAAATTTCGAGTTTAGAAAAGCCTGAAAATTTGGTTTGGCCGCTGCGCGCTTCGCGCTACGCGACCAAACCAAATTTTCAGGCTTTTCTAAACTTGAAATTTTACTTCATACTTAATCTGGGATTGGAAACTCTCGTTTATAGCTTCAATTTTACCTATTTTTAAAAGCAATAAATATCTAAAGATTACTAATAAATATCTAAATTTGTTAAATTTCCCTGACTTTTCCCCGATTCAAGATATTTTTCCTGACTTTTAAAAAGTAAGATTACTTTTTAAAAGTCAGGAAAAATATTCGGTGAAAATATCAAATATAGGCGAGAAATAAAAGTAGGAATTTTAAATTGGAAACATAGCATTTCCAGTCTTGTTAAGAAGCTTTTTTTATAACCAAACTTCTGGGAGAATTTTTATTGGAGGGGCTGCAGACATACTTTTACGATGTAAAGCCTTCAGTTTGAAATGTCTAGAGTGTTTCCATTTGTTCATTAATAGAAAAAAACATTTATATTATTTACTAGTTACACAGAGAGTTTTTTTTTTGTATATATACCTCTATTCAAAACGACGAATATCTGAAAATTTACAGCGTATACTATCTTTTGTATACGCTGCTAATCTTTAGATAATCGTCGTTTTTAAAAAGAGTTCAAATTGAACCTTTAACGAGTGTTTTCCACTCCCAGATTAAGCATGAAGTAAAATTTCGAGTTTAGAAAAGCCTGAAAATTTGGTTAGGTCGCGTAGCGCGTAGCGCTACGCGACCTAACCAAATTTTCAGGCTTTTCTAAACTCGAAATTTTACTTCATGCGCCACGCGTACTAAACACTGATTTCAAGTGAAGCTCAAAATACACTACTAAAGCAGTATGCTGAAGATATATACTTTAAACTTCACACTAAATCAGTGTTTATACGCGTGGCGCATGAAGTAAAATTTCGAGTTTAGAAAAGCCTGAAAATTTGGTTTGGCCGCTCCGCGCTTCGCGCTACGCGACCAAACCAAATTTTCAGGCTTTTCTAAACTCGAAATTTTACTTCATGCGCCACGCGTATTAAACACTGATTTCAAGTGAAGTTCAAAATATACTACTAAAGCAGTATGCTGAAGGTATATACTTTAAACTTCACACTAAACCAGTGTTTATACGCGTGCCGCATGAAGTTAAATTTCGAGTTTAGAAAAGCCTGAAAATTTGGTTTGGCCGCTCCGCGCTTCGCGCTACGCGACCAAACCAAATTTTCAGGCTTTTCTAAACTCGAAATTTTACTTCATGCTTAATCTGGGAGTGGAAAACCCTCGTTTATAGCTTCAATTTTACCAATTTTCAATAGGTAAATAAATATCTAAAGATTAACAATAAATATCTGATATGTTAAATTTCCCTGATTTTTCCCTGATTCAAGATATTTTCCCTGACTTTTAAAAAATAATTCCTTCGGTGAAAATGCCAAATATGGACGAGAAATAAAAGTCGAGATTGCAAATTGGACCATTTCTAGCCTTTTTAAGAAGCTTTTAGATTTAATATTTGTTAAAATATCAGCAGGTGTTCCTAACAATATAAACAACAGTTTAGGCTAAGTATTTTCCTCAGAAACAACTTAATTAAAACAAATTTTCTACTAATTAAGCTTAAATTAAAAAAAGAGTTTTAATTTGTTGTTCCCAATTTTTGTAACTTTAAAAACGTGTTCAGTAAATACGCTTTAAATTCAAATTTTATGAAAATGTTTTTTATGAATGTTTTCAGAGTACCTTAGAGCCATTTTAAAATATCTTACAATTGAAATAATTTATGCAATTTTTTTAAAGTATTTTTTCCTCTTTTTTTTTATTTAAAACGCATAACCAAATGGCATTTCTTTGATGTACAGGGAGTTTTTCTTTCAAGTATATGTATTTTAAATTCACCTTATTTTCTTTAAATCTTTAGTTATTTGTTGTTTTTTTTAAGAGTTCAATTTGAAGCTTTAAACGAGTGTTTTCCACTCCCAGACTAAGCATGAAGTAAAATTTCGAGTTTAGAAAAGCCCCGTGAAAATTTGTCTCGGGTCGCGCAGCGACCCGAGACAAATTTTCACTGGGCTTTTCTAAACTCGAAATTTTGCTTCATGCGCCACGCGTATAAAACACTAAAATATTGTGAACTTGAAGCTCTCTCGACCCTGCGCGACCCTCGACCAATTTTCGGAGGGCTTTTCTAAACTCGAAATTTTACTTCATGTTTAGTCTGGGAGTGGATAGCACTCGTTTATAGCTTCAAATTGAACTCTTTTTAAAAACAACGAATGTCGGAAAATTTATAGCTTTATGCATATGTTTACCTAAAAAAAAAAAATGCCCTGTATATTGATCAAGTAGTAATTTAGTTTTTATCATTGTCATATTAATACTAAAAATAATTGCAATAAATAAGTTGTTCTTTTATGCTCATTGTTTATTTTGCTAGGGCGTAGGCAAAGTATCGTACGTTTCTCGAGTGGTATGGCAATTACATACTCGCTGAATACTGCACTCGCCACTGTGCGGCTCGTACGCAACATGTCCGCTCATATGTAATATGCTGCATACCACTCTCGTAACGTAATGTATTGTGTAAAATATTGATATTTTCTGTCTTAACAAATCCACAATTTATATTTCCATTTTGTCAAATAAAATATTAATTCATTCAGTTTGCAAAATTTAATAATAAATCGTTGATTTTATTACAAAATAATTTATTCAATAACATTTCGTTGATTCTGTTTCACTGTGAAATGTTCAATTCAAGTGAACATTGCTGAAATTCAGTAATGAATTGTTGGATCAGTCGATTTTTTTAAATCCTAGTTAAATGTGTCGGATTCGCCGCTTCTGCGATCCGCCGTGTTGGAAAAACAAACAAAAGCCCGACGAGGTGCTGTCCTAAATTCGGCTTCATTAGATTTTTGTTTGATTACGTGCTCACGAATTGGTGTTATGTAATTATGAGTTGGGTGTTTTCAGAGGACGACGGGTTTTTGAAATTAGTTTATTGGGCTTGCATATCTACAGGAGTTGCCTTTAATTTTCTCAATGCATCAATTTTTATCATTATTTATGTTCAGCATATTTTTGTTTAATTGCCTTGACAACTAAGCTTTTTCTATCCATTATTTCTGAATTTTACTTCTTCCTCTTGTCAATATTATTTGATGTTATCTTTCACTCTATTTGTTAAATATTTTCTCTTGGTAGAATTATTGTTAATATTCATTTCGCCCCAGAAAATCAATATCTCCAAGCTTTTGCTAAAGTTAAAATATTAAACTTTGAACTATTAATTAAAACACTTGGATGCCAAGTGTCTTATGCTTCTGTGCAATACTGCTGATAATATTTCTGTGCTATTAGTGTGTGAACATTGGCTAACAGCACTAGAAACCGAGTCGCTAATACTTGATAGTTTCCATGTAGCGTGTCATTATTCTCGCAAAGTATATAAGCATGGTGGCGTTTTAATCCTTATTCGCAACCGTACAAATTATAAACCCCTTAGTTTCGATCATCCCGTATCGGAGAAAAATTGTGAAATTGCGGGCCTTATCTTAAATGACATTGTGCTATCGGTTGCGTATCGCTCTCCATGTGGAAATTTTTCAACTTCTTATTAATAAGAATAATTAAAACAATCGCCCGAAATAATGGTTTCAAAACAGAAATATCGATGCAATTTTGAAAAATAAAAAGGAAAAACAACTAATGAAATATTTCTATATTCAAGATATTGTAATAACAAAATGGATCAAATTAAATTACGTGAAAGATTTGTCAAATAAAATAACTAATACTGTGAAGGGTAACGAGTTTAATACTATATGTACAAAGCAAACTAATTTATGGAAACTTCTAATAAACAATAAATCCCCCTGGACAAAACAACAAAGTGCGGAGTGTACGAAATTAAGTGTAGTGAATGTGACGCAATATATGTATATAGGACAGACGGGTCGATCATTTCATACACGATTAGAAGAACATAAGAAATCAATTTTAAATAATAAACATAATACAGAAATTTCCAAACACTGTATTAACAACAATCATTTTATAGATACCATTAATTTTAAGATGCTCAAGTAATAAGCGACAAATTTTAAATCTCAGAGAGGGCTTAGAAATTAATAAAGCCATAAAATGCGGAAAACACCTCGTCAACGACAACGAGGAGATTTGGAACTCCCCAATTGCAAAATCCCTTATTACCTGATTATACCGGGCTTTCATTAATTCCCGAACCCCACGTGACCAAAAATAATAGGCAACCAAATGTACAAGGTGGCTCACACAAAAATTCCCTAGATTTAAAAATATTTATTCGCCGGCGTATTTTTATGACGACTGAAAATATTATATTTAAAATGATTAAAAAATAGGCTCATCTTCAAAAATGTAACTAATTTTTATTAATTTTTTTTCTTAAACACGAACAGAACATACAAAGTTAACAACAAATAAAGAAACAACAAATATTAAACCTAATAACTAAAAAGATTAATAGCTTAAAATTAAAAAAAAATTATAATAAGTGTTCTATATGTCCTCCTTCTTCTCTTACACATAAATTTATCCTACGCCGCATATTATCAAACACATGATGGAGTTCATTTTCGGTGATATTTTGTACCTCTTGTATAATTGCTACTTCTAAATTTTCGAGAGTATGGATCCTATTTTTGAAGATATTACCTTTTATTCGACCAAATAGATAATAATCTAAAGGTGTCAAGTCTGGACTGCGAGGAGGCCACACACCTCTACTAATTATTCTGTTTTCATAAAATTCAGCTAAATACCGAATGGCTGCATTTGCAGTATGTGCTGTGGCCCCATCTTGCTGAAAATAGCCCAATCGAAGCTCATCGTCGTGCATTTGTCCAATAGCTTCTTCTAAAATTAACCGATACCGTTCAGCAGTGATAGTTTCTCTAAAAAATATTGGGCCAATTATCCTTCTCCTAGACATAGCTATCCAAATTCCTAGCTTTTGGGGATGCGGAGGTGTTTCCTCCAATACATGGGGATTTTCTGTCGCCCATGTCCTGTAATTTTGGCTGTTCACGTACCCAGATAAATGTATCCACGCTTCATCAGAAAAAAACGTAAGATCAAGTACGTCATCATTATTTAACTGTTCATTAAACCACTGGCAGTATCGTACTCGCTTAATAAAGTCTGGTGGATGTAATTGATGCACTACTGAGACTTTGTAAGGATGCATATTTAGTGATTTTGTGAGTGCTTTATGGCAGGTTCCAACAGAGAGTCCTATAAAGAAGCACATTATTATTTCACGGTTAATTTATACTGGAATTTTTAAATATAAAAACCCCAAACAATAGGATTTGTTTTACCTGATTGGGCTGCCAATTTCGGTACGGATTTCTTAGGACTTCGTTCCATCCTCACTCGAATATCTTCGACAACTTCATTAGTTAAGACTGTCGGTCTACCAGTGGATTTTCCTTTGCAAATGCAATGTTTGTCTTCATATCTTTTAATAAGAACTTGCTTATGATGTTTAAAAGTATCATACGCAATTACCGCATCTGGAAATTCTTCATGAAACTGCTCAATGCAAGACTGCAGAGAATAACTCCAGTTGCCGTCAATATTACGTGAAGCACTACGAAAATGTGCCATCAAAATAAACGCTTCTTGCTCCGTTGTAAATACCATTTTCGCAGTATTTGCTTATCCTAGCAAATTGACTCTGCAAAATAAATAGAAATAAAACTCAATGTTTCAGAATAATTAAACAATTTTTGCTTACCTGAAAATTCCGGGCGAATCTTGTAAGATCTCAAAGGTTGGTTTAACGATGCACCGCGCATAAAAGTTTATGTCAAATTTGATTTTAGTAACGTTTGGTTACTTTTTTCAAAGCCTCCGACGTACAAATACAATAATTTACGCGGCAATTTTAAATTTTGTCACGTGGGGTTCGGGAATTAATGAAAGCCCTGTATATAAGCCGGTCGGTTTCTTCTGTAATCCACTCTTGATAATGCCGTAAAAAGCGAAACTAGTCGAGGAAATAGAAACAAATAGTGAAACAAACCAAGTATTTTTAATTTATCCTTTAATATTATTTCAAAATGTTTCACCAAGTGATAAATGACAAAGTTAATTAAGAAATAAGAAGAAAGAATAATTCCAATTCAAAAATATTTGAATTCGAGAAAATAAGCTTACGTTTCTTATAGTTTGCACACTTTAAATAATATATAAAATTAGGAAAATGCGTGTCGCGATGTAAACCGCGATTTCTCCGAAAATACGGACAATAGAGCGTGAGCGACCCGCGCAGCATGGGTGCTAACCTTCGATCGGGCGTAATAGACAAAATACTTTTGCTTAAATTGTTTTATTGCATTCTTTGTGTTTGGTACAACATCTGCACAACCAGGGTAATCTCTGGAAATTTCATATTTTGTGCATTGTTGTCAAATGTTTGTGTATCTCATCTTTTGTGTAAATGCCATTTTCTTATTGGTGGATTTTTACCACCACTACCTACACCCCCGAGATGTAGGGGTAAATTGAAACTCTGTAAATATTTGTAAATTTTGTAAATGGGAGTGTTCCTCTAACTTTTGAGAGTAAACATCTAAAATATAGAAAAGTTATTTTTCTTCAAACCAGCGAGACTTTGCCTCCAAAACAATGCGTCTTAATTAATAAGACAACTTAAGACAATGAATATCCATTGAAACAACTACTTTCCGTGCAAATACACGTCCTGATATTGAATTATACAATGAATTAATTTAAAATCTTATTTTATGTCTTATTTAATAGTTCAAAGTTATTCAGTGAGCAATTAATTTAAAAAAAAATATATATTTCTGCATGCTTCCAAGCATATTCACGTACATCGTATTTATTACTCATAATTGTTCTGCAAATTCTATCTAATCAAACTAACTGAAATATTCTATCTACATTTTAATCTTTGAACGTAAAGCATAATAAGCGATTATTTTTTGTTGTCACGAGTATTTTATATCTAATCCATTCTGATTAATTTTTTGTAAAATGCAAACAATGCGTCTTAATTAATAAGACAACTTAAGACAATGAATATCCATTGAAACAACTACTTTCCGTGCAAATACACCTCCTGATATTTAATTATACAATGAATTAATTTAAAATCTTATTTTATGTCTTATTTAATAGTTCAAAGTTATTCAGTGAGCAATTAATTTAAAAAAAAAACAAATATTTCTGCATGCTTCCAAGCATATTCACGTACATCGTATTTATTACTCATAATTGTTCTGCAAATTCTATCTAATCAAACTAACTGAAATATTCTATCTACATTTTAATCTTTGAACGTAAAGCATAATAAGCGATTATTTTTTGTTGTCACGAGTATTTTATATCTAATTCATTCTGATTAATTTTTTGTTGAGCGTAGTTTTAATTTATGCAACGACCTCTGATCCCAAAATTCCAACGCACTGTTTACCGTTCATTATAAAACAAACGAACCCGCCTAAATCTCCGATTATGTTCGCAGCGGTCGCGTTATCGATACGTGCGGTAGTAATTAGCCCGTTTCCCCCTTTTTATCAAGATCCGTCACAGAGCTCCCGAAAGATAAACCCAAACCCCCATTCATACATGTCCACGCATTCTGATGAGGATTTACCACCCCCCCCCCCACACATCCCCTATCACGTGTTAAGAACAAAAAACTACCCCCACACACACTGAGATTATTTAAGGTCAAAAACTACTCCTCACACACTCACGTTTAACCACCCCCTTTTAAATGATAAGAACAAAAAAGCACCTCGCCCACATACAGATACACATATTATTTAAGGTTAAAAACTACCCGTACATACACTCACATTGTTTGATAATAGTAAACTAATTTTTAACGCACACATCATTTTTTTAAGTCAAAAACAACCTCCACACACTCGGATCGTTTGAAGAAGGAAAGTACCCTTAATTACAAACTGAGATTTTTTTTAAGGTTACAAACTACAACCCATATGCTTTCAAATTGTTTGAGAATAGAAAACTATCCTTGAGCTCACACTGTGATTTTATTTTTAATGTCAGAAACAAAACTACTTTCAATTACATATTTAGTTTTTTTTTATATTTTCAAAAACTACCCCCACATGCACTTACTCGTACATTGTTTGAGAATGGAAAACTACCCTTAAACATACATCGAGATTTTGTTTGATAGTAAAAACTACAGTCACATGCATTCAGACTGTTTGAGGATAGATAACAATCCTCAATTATTCGTTTTCTAATAAATTAAATGCACATGCACTTACTCGTACATTGTTTGAGAATAGAAATCTACCCTTAAACAACATCGGCATTTTTGTTTATATTAAAAACTACCCTCACATTTATTCAGACTGTTGAAGGATAGAAAACAACCCTCAAGTATTCGTTTTCTAATAAATTAAATTAAAGTTATTCCAGATAAATGTCAGTACTTAATCAGCCAAAATCTGCCGATTAAAAATGATAGGTAAATCGAAACTTTAATCATTGATTCAATGTTGTTGCAACAGAATTATCGGAAAATCGATGATTCAATATTTAATCGATCTGTTTGCACCGGGCAACTACACTCCACATTCGCTCAGATAGTTTGAGAATACAAAACTACCCTTAGACACACATTGAGACTTTTTTAATGCCATAAACTACCCCCACATGCACTCAGATTTATTCATGATAGAAAACTATCCTCAATTACACATTAAGCTTTTTTATGTTAAAAACGTGCACTTAGATGCAACGTGCACGTAGATTCAAGGTGCACGTAGATTCAATCCATATTGAATTTATTAAGGTCAAATACTACAACCATGTCGAATATTTTTTTAAACCATTTATTTAAAAATATAAACTACAATATTTAAATCTAATACAATATATAAACGTGAAATATTAATTTATTTTTAGTTTGCTCTTCTCGATGCTATAAGCTTGTAGAGGAGAGTTAACTTTTACAATCATTATAATATATTCCTTAAAAATTAAATGTTTATTTATTTCTCACGTATCCCGTGGTGAAACATTTTTGAATATAATTCTGGATATTTAATTAAAACACTTTGTTTCTTTCACTGATTTATATTTTCTCCGACTAGTTTCAACCATTGGTCATCTTCAAGGAGGAATTCTTCTAATAATTTATGAGATGTGTAATACAAAATAATATAAATTCATAAACATTTTTAGATAATTACAACACTTTCTCTATACGAAAGTATGTTAAAGTAAGAACTACCCTCTTATACTGTCACACACTCATACACACAGATTGAAATTTAAAACATCACATTTCCTCCTGATTCGAGTAATGGACCATACAGATTTCCTCCCATCTTTATTGTTATAGTCCACTCGTGCGGATTAGGCATAAATCCCCCCCTGTGACACTCCCGAGCCCTCCTTTTTCCTGCGGTTTACGTCAAAGTACATCTGACTGACCGCCGTCATCCCCCTAAATTTTTCCTCTCCTTTCTGGCAAAGGGTCGTAAAATGCAGGCGCATTGTTCGGGCGCGAATCGCCGGATGATGAAACGACTCTTTCTTTACGTCGGGAGTTTTAAAGAGGAGGTAATTTGACTAAAGGCGAGACGCTGGGTGGCACAAAGGGGGGAAAAAGAGTCGTAAAGTATTCATAAAAGCGTCTGCGAGGGGCGGCGTCCGCGTTTGCTTTAAAATAATCACCTTGAATTCCTTCGCCATTTGCACGAGAATGGCTGGAGTATAAAGAAAAAACGGTGTAATTTTCTGTTGATTGCAGTTTGCGAGAGTTGGTGATTGTAATTTTTTTTTCGGGGAGTTCACATTGGAATTAATCCTAGTAAACACTGGCATTACTAAAAAAATCGTATCTTTTATTTGTTAAAAGGAAGGGTGAATGACAGGCCTTAACCGTTTAGAACAGAACTATATTCAATTATGAGAACTAGAGTTTTTTTATTATAACCGACGGGAACTTTTTCCAAATACAAATCAAATAGGCTGGTGCTTGCAAAAATATAAGAATAATTACAATTATTATTTAATGATACAATACATAAATGTATATCCTAGGTATATAAAAAAACAATAAAATTGGTCCATATTTCAAATAGTGATGGGTCGACTTGAGTGAGAATAATCGAATCATTCGATTATTAAAATCATCGATTATTAATTAATCTATTGTTATCATTCGACTGATGATTCGAATGATCACTCGAATGATCATTCAAATGATAATATTAATGATCATTCAAATGGTAATATGAATGATCATTCAAATGGTTATACATGAAATTTCGTTCAAAATTTACTTAAAAAGTTCAATTTGAAGCTTTAATTAAGGGTTTTCCATACCTAGATTAAGCATGAACTAGAATTTCGAGTTTAGAAAAGCCTAAAAATTTGGTTTCGTAGCGAAGCGGAGCGACCAAACCAAGGCGTTTCTAAACTCGAAATTTTACTTCATGCTTAATCTGGGAGTGGAAAACAATCGTTTAAAGTTTCAAATTTAACCTTAAAAAAAACAACGAATATGTGAAGATTTGCTAAATAATTGGGATGTGTGTACTTAAAATAAAAACTTCCGTGTATATACCATACCCCATTAATAGTTTTTGAGTTATATCTCTCTTAATATCAAAAATGAATTAAATTTTATGCATTATAACAACTAAAAAACTTTGAAATTATGGCTGGGATGTTATAAAATTTTGTGAGGATGTTGAGTAAATAGATTTCAGATTATGTGAAAATTGAAAAATTCTCCAGTTTTCTCTTCTAAAAGTCAAAAACTACCGTTGCAGTGTTTTGGTTTTTTCATAAAATCTGAATGATCTAGGTTTCCTTTACTATACCAGAAAATTTCAAGATTTCATACAAGCTTTTAAAGTTATGAATGTTTTAATTTCTTTAATCAAAAACATAAAAAAAGTGCATCTTTAACTGAACACAAATTCAATTTTTCATGTTTTGTTTTCTTGTTGGCATACTCCCGTATCGAACATCAAAAACATTCGAATAAAAAAACTAGCTATTTTTATTTCCAATTGATCGTCAAATCAGTGCGTTTTTTAAATTATTTTTAATGGATTTTAAAAATTAAAATCCAATACGGTTTTGATTCATTTTGAATCTGATAGATTTTGTTTGAAAACGAATGCAGCAATAAATAATACAATAGGTTTATTTACTTGAAATGAGTTCAAATTTGTGATGTCACAGTTCAAGTTAGTGCAACTTTACATTTACAATTGCAGGTGTCCAGTTCTTGTAACTAAGGCCGTAGCTAGAAACAAAAATTTGGGGGATATAAAAAGGTGGGGGGGGGGGTTGAACCCCCCATGTTCCCCCCTCTGGTTACGGCCTTGCATGTAACGAACTGATTCAGGGCAAAACGCGTAAAAGTGCTGTACTAGTTCATGTAACGAACATACTACACTTGTTCTGTTTTTTTTAAATTTAGAGCTTAAATATTTTTTTAATTTCTCTTTTTTTTTTTTTTTTTGGATTGATTGAGTTACTTGAAGATAATTATACTTTGATTAAAAAACACTTAGAACCTTTCTTCAATACTTTATTTTGTAACCAAATGTACATTTCGGACACGAAGTGTCCATTATCAATGGTTTGATACTAATACGAAAAATATACATTTTACACTGATTTATATACACTAAAAAATGAGGGAATTAGAGGGTGTCGGTAGGGGGTGTGGTTATGGTGGTAATAAACTAATTTTAGCCGAAAAAAGGTTATCTGTGGGTAAGTAGGTACGTGTTTGATGGGGATTCCAAGGGATTAGGAAAACACCCGAGTTTCAGGTGGACACACTAAATCTAATAAAACATTTTCGAGCGGACTTAAATCGAAATTTAACAGTAGGTTTTCTTGTTTTTTCATTTGAATTGCCTCCAACATATTTAAATGATAGTGTGTAGAATGTTTCAGTAATTTTACGTTTTCTAAAGTGAACTTATGGCCCGTTTCAGTGTAAAATGTATATTTTTCGTATTAGTATCAAACCATTGATAATGGACACTTCGTGTCCGAAATGTACATTTGGTTACAAAATAAAGTATTGAAGAAAGGTTCTAAGTGTTTTTTAATCAAAGTTTAATTTCTCTATTTATAAAGATATTTGATTTTAAAAGAAAACGCTTGGGTAAATATTTTTTCGTTTTTTTCAGGAAATAAACGATCCATAAATATGCTACTTTATCTCATAAAGACCAACTTGTGATTTACTCGTGTTTTTCGAGAGCAAGCTAGCTCGTAACTCTTTTGTTTTTTTGTTTTTCTACCCTGTTATTCCTCTGTCGCGTTCACGTAACTGAACCGAAATAACTGGGTTAAGGGCGTCCGTCTATTTTCTAACTAGATTAAGCGCTAACCGGTTTTTGAGTCGACTGAAAAAAGGAGAGTCCTGATTGCGCTTAAAAGCCTTTCGGAATTAATTAGCGAAGCGCCGCGACGCCGGGCGTCGTCGGTTCCAATTTGGTTAAGGGATGAGAGAGAGAGAATATTAGATGGAGTAAAGATTCGGTCCGTGATGTCATTAAATTTTTAATAAGATTGACAAGGGGAAAAATGCTGTATCAAAATAATTTATTTAAACACAAATTTGTGGTAAATAACAGGGTTTGATCAATCTTATACCAAACTCTGTTATTTACCATAATTTTGTGTTTGAATAAATTATTTTGATACAGAATTTTTTTAAGGGGAAAATGCTGTATTAAAATAAATTCCTCAAACACACGAAACTATAATAAATAATAGGGGTGAGTAGAATCGTCTTAAATAATTGAAAACCGTGTAATGAACCGCCGACATCCAAATACTTCAGTAAGAAATTATTGATCATACGGAATCGTAAGCTTTTTTTATGATTGATTCATATTCGACTTCTCATACAAAGATTCCAATCCTCATAAAACGTATTCGATACTTGTTTTGCTACTTTCTTCAATAACATCTTGAATACATCAATAATGCAAACAGATTCGATTTTTCATAAAGAAAGCTAACAATTATTAAATTCGAAGATTTATAAAAAGCAATGAATCTACATAAAAAGATTCGAATTCTCATAGATTCCAATCCTCATTAAACATATTTGATACTTGTTGTACTACTTTCTTGAATAACATCTTGAATACATCTGTAATGCAAAAATATTCGATTTTTCATTTAAAAAAAGCCAACAATTATTAAATTCGAATATTTATAAAATGCTATGAATCTACATAAAAAGATTCGAATTATCATAGATTCCAACCCTCATAAAACATATTCGATACTTGTACTACTTTCTTGAATAACATCTTGAATACATCTGTAATGTATGTTATTCTTTATCTAAATTATCTTTGGTCAGTGTACTTACCATTACTCATTTGTATCATGTTTATGTGATTTAAATGTTGATTTTGCTTTCAATACAAATGAGCATAATCGAGTAAGTATTCACTACAAGATAGAATTGTAATAGATAATTGTTTCTTAATTGTGTTTGCTTTTCGGAGCAGAGCGGGCGGGCGCAGATAACTCTGGGAAAAACAAATAAGTTTACCCTAGCGTTATGCGTGCCCCTCCAGGAAAAATATTGTTTAACAAAGAAACATTTTTCAAAAATACACAATTTTTGAGGCAGACCTATTGGTGACACTCGAAGCGTCAACTACTAGAGTTAATTAATTCGTGCTTAATAAGATTTCATTTTCATTAACTGACTGTTACTCGTTATTCGTTAAACAATCATTTTAATATTCTAACAGTTGTAGTTATTGTGAAACAGTTTTTATAACTTTAATAAAAGTGAATATATACATTCGTGGAAAAAAGAATATAATTGGCCTTTGCTATTACATAAGTCACAGCCCAGAAAGAACCCTTAAATAAATAATTAATAACAATAACAAAAGTAAACGTTACAATTAAGAAACAATTATCTATTACAATTCTATCTTGTAGTGAATACTTACTCGATTATGCTCATTTGTATTGAAAGCAAAATCAACATTTAAATCACATAAACATGATACAAATGAGTAATGGTAAGTATTCACTGACCAAAGATAATTTAGATAAAGAATAACATACATTACACATCTGTAATGCAAAAAGAATCGATTTTTCATAAAAAGCTAACAATTATTAAATTCAAATATTCATAAAATGCTATGAATCTGCATAAAAAGATTCGAATTTTCATAGATTTCAATCCTCAGAAAACATATTCGATACTTGTACTATTTTTTTGAATAACATCTTGAATACATTTATAATGCAAAAGGAATTGATACTTCATAAAAAAGGATTAAACAAATCAGCTCTGAAGCTTACAATTCATAAATTCGAATCATTATAGAATGCTATGAATCTACATAAAAACATTCGAATTTTTATTAACAGATTCCCATCCTCATAAAAGGTATACGATACTTGTTCTACTACGTTCTTGATGAAACCAAATTTTCAAATCATAAAACGATTCAACAAAAAGATTCGAATCCTTATCTTATTAAAAGATTCGAAAACTCATAAAACAAATAAAATTAACAATCCAACTACATGTTGGAAAAAACACTAAAAAAAGGGTCAAAACCTAATTATTTTTAATTATCACTGAAAATCGTTGATAACAGACCAAATATATAGGTATTTAATTGAAATTCACTTGGTTTGTTTTACTAATAAATTGTTTTATTTTCAACTAGTTTCGGCTTAATGCCATTTTCAAGAATGGCATTAAGCCGAAACTAGTTGAAAATAAAACAATTTATTAGTAAAACAAACCAAGTGAATTTCAATCAAATACCTATATATTAATAGAAATGTTTTACCAAGTGATCAATGAGAAACAAGTTAACGATATATCAACAGACCAAATATCTGATTCTCTTGTTTTTTAATTAAAGATGATGTAAGAGTATGTGTTTTTGAACTTCACTTTAAATCAGTGTTTTATACGCCTAGCGCATGAAGTCAAATTTCGAGGTTAGAGAAGCCTGAAAATTTGGTTTGGTCGCGAAAACCAAACCAAATTTTAAAACTGAATCTAAAAATTGGCCTAAAATTTTTGTAATAAAACCCCATTGTATTTTATAGAAATACTTTGGTTTAGAAAAGTATATTGTTGATATTTTCATTTATTACATTTCTTCAAAATGATTGCAAATAACTCTATTTCACGCTCAATCAAGAAGTGGAAGCACTCATTAGATGCTTCAAATTGGACGCTTTTATAAAATTAACAAATGCCTGAAAATTTACAACGTATCTATCAGGATATGTATACTTAATAGAAAAACCCACTACCTAATTTGATAAATACAGAAACCCATTCAATACATGAAGATAAACAAACGAAAAACCCTCATCATTTTTAAACATAATACTAGATATTTGGTTTGAGTTACGTGAAGAGTTGAATATAATAAACTTAATAAAAGACTAACACTTTCTTCACTAAAAACACTTTTTTTAGTGAAGAAAGTGTTAGTCTTTTATTAAGTTTATTATAATACTAGAGTTGATTATTCGAACAAATGAAGGTACAAACGAGTGCTGCAGGTTTGCAGTCTGCTACTGCAGGTGCGAGATAAGGCCTGGGAACGGGCGATTAAAGATTAATTCATGTAAATTGCGACAAGCGTGACTGAGAATCGTCCAGATTATCTGCTCGCCATCCCCGTATAATTAGCGATGATAATTGCTTCCGCCAACAGGAGAAGAAGAGCAATCAACCGAAAATTTTCCATCAGCAACTTTAGATTATCATCAAGCGAAAGTCGTTTAATTAAAATACACAAGATTAAATATATTCACAAAAGAAGTTGAAATAATAGAATATACAGGGTGTTCACAGATTCTTTCTTAACATGTAGATCTCCGTTATTATAAGAGACAGAGATTTGGTTAAATGGGGTGAAATACTCCTTAAAATTGTACTAAACCCCATAAAAAACGTTTGATATTTTACGTAGTTCAGGCGCTGCACAGTGTTTCGAGCAATGGATTAAAATAAAAAAATGAACATTTAATTTTAAGGATTTTTATATTACCACAGTAAAGTAGATAAGCCATTACTCCAAAAATTCCATTTAACAGCTACCTGAGTTTCGCTAATTTCTTATTAATGTACTCTCAAACCGAGGCAATGATCGAGCGGGTACTTGTCTTTAATATTAGTTCTATTTTATCAATTGTTCTAAGCCAATGGTGGGGAAACTTTTTTTAAGACGGGCCATTTGTAATAACCAGACAATCGTAGCGGGCCAAAGAATAATGCTTAATCGTAGGTAGGTAGTTTTTATGCGGGTCGTTGCATTACGAAGTAAGAACGCGTTCAAACATTCTCACGACGGAACTCTTAAACGGGCCGGATTAAACCTTTCCGCGGGCCGGACTAGGCCCGCGGGCCGTAGTTTCCCCATCACTGTTCTAAGCGTTATACAGTAGAACCTCGTTATACCGGGATGGCTTTTGGCTATACCTAGCACGATATAAGGAAAACACGGTATATCCGAATATATGTAATTTGTATAATAATCACATACACACACGCGCGCATATATATATATATATATATATATATATATATATATATATATACATATGTGCAGTAGCCACCTACATAACAAGACATACTATATAATACAATAATGATGCCGAAACATTTTACCTAATCAGGGCGGTACGCAGTCAATTATTAAAATTAACATCTTTAAAAAAAAATAAACCTGAAAAATGACCCCGATATATCCGAATCACGGTATCTCGAGGACGGTATAGCGAGGTTCTACTGTACTACAATTGTTACGAAGTGTTGTTAAATAATCTATGATGGATTTTGTAGCCCAGGGTATATGGTTTAAGATAACATTTAAAGTTTATCTTTTGGTGTACGATTTACTCCGAAAATAATTTTTAAACAAACTCCTAAATTTTGTATAAAATTTATGCGGTACAAACTTTGAAGAGACTTCAAAAAAAACGTATCAAATCGTTTTAGGGTGTTAACATCCCCTTATTAGTACGTTAATGTACTTCAAAATTTTATAAGGATCATCATCATCAAAAATCATAACTTGTAAAAGAACAGTCAGAAGCAGACTGCTCTTTTACAAGTTATGATTTTTTTGTAGAGAGGGGTACCGTCATAGAAAAGTGATTTAGCAAATATGTGGTTAAATGCTCAGAAAAGTGACCATAAACAGTGTGTATTCGACTATATATGTTCGCGTTTGAATATTGGGGGCTGTGATGGTAAAATACGTGAAAGTATTAATGGTTTCAAGTTATTTTTAAGTGAATATACCAATATTATTCAAACACAGTATTACTAATCATTATTTATACGTCATAATAAGGCAATACTAATTTAAAAATATTAACAAACGCGCTTAAAGGGTTTTTATCACTTATAAGTGTCCAAAACGTTTATATCAAATACAAAGCTCAATTAGTGACCGGGATTCAAAAAAAAATAAAAAATACAGGGAGTTTTTTTTAAAGTATACGGATTGCAAATTTAGCTTATTTTCTCTAAATCTTTAGATATTCATTGTGTTTTTTAAAGAGTTCAATTTGAAGCTTTGAACGAGTGTTTTCCATTCCCGGACTAAGCATGAAGTAAAATTTCGAGTTTAGAAAAGCCCCGTGAAAATTTGTCTCGGGTCGCGCAGCGACCCGAGACAAATTTTCTGGACTTTTCTAAACTCGAAATTTTGCTTCATGCGCCACGCGTATAAAACACTAAAATATTATGAATTTTATGTATATTTGAACCTCACTTGAAGTCAGTGTTTTATACGCGTGGCGCATGAAGTAAAATTTCGAGTTTAGAAAAGCCCAGAAAATTTGTCTCGGGTCGCTGCGCGACCCTCGACAAATTTTCACGGGGCTTTTCTAAACTCGAAATTTTACTTCATGCTTAGTCTGGGAGTGGAAAACACCCGTGTAAAGCTTCAAATTGAACTCTTTTAAAAGAATAACGAATATCTAATGATTTAAATAAGGGGAATTCAGAAATCGTAAATTTTTTAGGAAATTTAAAAAAATAAATCCTCCAAAGATTTTGTGATGTGATCTATAACATAGATAGAAAATTTCAACATTTTTAAAGCAACAATAATAAAGTTAATTTGTTGAGCACCGGTTAAGGGGGTTTAACTATGGAAAAATATATGTATATACAGTAGTGGAAAAAAGTAGAGCAACTTTTGAAAATCGTTTATTTCTTTAATCAGTAATGTATGACATAGCCATATTTTTTTTATAATAATCCACAACTACAAAAGCAATTTATTTTGGGGGTAAAAATAAATATTTTTTGTATGAAGTATTTTTATATTTAAAGATAATTTTTGGGTGGAAAAAAATAGAGCAACTTTGCTTCAAAATTGTTTTTTTTAAATACAAATAGTTAAAAAAATATATTAATTAATATTTTGTAAAGAACCCGTTATTCTTAATAACATGTTGACAACGTTTTGGCATCGATTTTATCAGTTTAGAAATAATCTCAGTATCCATATTGACCCATGCTTCGGTCAAGGCTTCAAACAATTCTTGGTGATTGCGATAGAATTTTCCTCTGATTTTGGAATCCAAAATGTCCCACAGATTCTCAATTGGATTGAGATCTGGGGACTGTGAAGGCCATTCCAAAACAGTGATGTTTTCCTTTCTGAACCATTCTTTTACGAACCGAGAAGTATGTTATGCTTAGGATCATTGTCCTGTTGAAATAAATGTCTTAAAGGCATAATCTCGTCGGCGTATGGGACCATTTGGTTCTCTAATATGTCCTTATATTTAAATCGGTCCATAATACCTTCTATTTTATAAAGGGGCCCCATACCATATCCCGAAAAACAGCCCCAAACCATTACCGATCCACCACCATGTTTTAAAGTTGGACGCGTATACTTAGGGTTGAGTCGTTCATTGGCAGGACGTCTTACATACACAATACCATCACTTTTAAATAAAGAAAACTTAGATTCATCGCTCCGGATAACCTTTTTCCAGTCATTCTCAGTCCAGTGTTGATGCGTTTTGGCAAAACTTAAACGGGATCGTCTGTTTTTCTTAGACAACATGGGTTTTTTTTGCTGGTCTTCTAGCAAATAATTTAGCTTCTTGTAGTCTGTTTCTCACTGTCCTAGAGGTCACATTTACTCCAAGTTCTTCAAATATACGGTGCTTTATTATGTTAGATCCGAGAAAAGGCTCGGTTTTGGCAATTTTTATAATTTGTTTATCCGTAAAGTGAGTGGTTTTTCTAGGTCTCCCTGATTTTTTTTTGACGGATGTATCTCCCTTTACACGATATTGCTTAATTATTCGCGACACAATAGATTTATTTAACATAAACATGTTTGCAATGGTAATCTGTTTTTGACCACTATTGTATAAATCAACAATCCGATTTTTAATATCAGTGGATAAATGTTTGCCTCTGGGCATGTTGACAAGTGAAATACGTTAAACTGATGAATTTAAACTTATACTAAACTAAATACATTGCAAATTTATCAGTTATTGAAAAAGTTGCTTTATTTATTTCCATTCTAAAATATTCTTTTTTATATCCAATGGAACAACGAAAGAAGAATGGGGATTTTTTTATCAGCAAACTATTTATAAATATCGTATGTTTTTATCTACAGACAAATTATGGCCAAAGGTAACATCAAAAATTTTATTTTAGCAATATATTAAAGTTGCTCTATATTTTTCCACTACTGTAAGTGTTAAATGATGAGAATATATCTTTATTATTTTCAGAGAAAAACAAGTTTGATTTTCATTTTTTTAATGTACTTTTTAATAGAAATCTCGTAATGTACTCAGATTTTCAAAAATTATCATGTTTGAGTTACATGGGTCAACATTGTTTTTTCTATGGGGGTCATAGTTGGCTATGGTACAATTGAAACGAAATTTGTTTTCGCTTTTCAGAAATGTTTCATTTGTTATGGCTAACATGAAAACTAACGGTAGAAACAACAAAATAGATTATTTTAATACTGACAGGTTGGCAATTAAAGACTCTGAAAACAAAAGAATGAAGAACATTTATTCTATAACAATTATTTAGTTAAAATAGAACGATTTGAAAAATATTTAGACTTTACATGAAACAGAGGTATAATAAAGGGTTACAAAAGATGTTAAAGATGTTCAAACACGCCCCATTCTGAAAATGAATCTGTGGACACCCTGTATATTAAAGTTGTTTATAATAGTATTTTACACTTCTAGCAACTTTAGCTTTAGACTAAACGACAAACAAAAATTGAAACTATTTTGTATTAACTTTGAGCAAGAACTAAACTACACACAAATTCTGTTTTTTTAGATTTATTTAAATTGGCGATATGTATTTATTGAAATTTGAAACAAAATTCATCTAATGCACATTATATTATTTTGTGTGCGGCTAAGTAACATGAAGAATATATTTATACTTAATGAAACACCAAACTTTCATCACTAAAAACATTTATTTATGCTAAATCTACAGTAATTCATTGAAAATAAGCATGTAGTGTTCGAAATGTACATTTAGCATAAAATAATGTTTTTAGTGAAGAAATAGTTACTGTTTTGTTAAGTTTAATGAAACTATTTTATTCAGTTATTTATTGTATTGAAAAGTGTATATTTTAAAATGTTTTTGAAGATCTGTCCCTAATTGAAAATACATTAATCTCTACATTTTAAAAAGTTTTGAGGCAACTCTCCCTATTTGAAAATGCATTAATTTAACTACTACTATGTTAATTTTCGAAATTTCTGTTTGAGCCTAACCAAATTTATTACATCCACAAAACCGTTTGTCTATTCAGCAACACCCCTTAAACCCTAAAGGTGTTTTTGAGTGTGGTAGCATATGGCGTTCGTTGTGCTAATTGTCCCATGAAAATTAATTCCAACCCCCCCGCTTCGCGATACAGAAAATGGGGTGGAAACAGGGCGCTCTGTGTGTGTGTATGCGGAAAGTTTTAGGATCCGATCGTCCGATTTAAATTTTAAATTGGTCTGTGAACCCTTTTGCTTACTTTTAAGTTAAACGCCGCACAAATTTGGGAGGGAGAAAAACCGTTTTCACCGCACTTTAATTAATTAAAGAAAAAGAATGCCGGGCGGTATTTAAAATTGGATTACAGTTGAATAATGAATTAATGAATGGGTTGATATAAAATTTTCACGTGAACGGGGATTAGGGGAAATTGGGATTTTTATCGTTGGATTTTATTTAAAATCTTGAATGGGGTATATAAAACGAAATGGTTTTAAAGCTTAACCGATTAACTGCCGAGCAATTATAGAGTTAACTCTTATAGTTGGTTTTTGTAAACATTTTGCACTCTTTTTTATGATTTTTATGAATTACTTATTACATCATGTTATTACTTATTACATCATGTTATAACCCTATTGTGGTTTACGCAGATTAACATATGTGTCTTTGTGCATATTTGTGATTCATGTTTTGTGTCTTACATTTTAGTTATATGTTTTTGGCTCTACATTGTAAAGGGCTTGTCCGTTAATAAAGAATTATTATTATTATTATCACATACTGTGAATTTATCTTTTAAATATACATAATGTATACGATGTAAATATTTAGGCATTTTTCGATTTTGTATAAAAACGTGCAATATAATGTTTAGAAAACGAGTGTTTCCACTCCCAGACTAAGCATGAAGTAAAATTTCGAGTTTAGAAAAGCCCCGCGTAGAAAATTTGTCGAGGGTCGCGCCAGCGACCCGAGACAAATTTTCACGGGGCTTTTCTAAACTCGAAATTTTACTTCATGCGCCACGCGTATAAAACCCTGAAATATTGTGAAGTTGGAAATACACTGCCATGTGTTTATTATGAGGAATAATCGAAATATGTAAATAACAAAATATTTACAGTTTTCCTTATACACTTTCAAGTCCGTTCAAATAATATAATATATCAAATTAACTTATATAGTAATTTAATTAGCAAAAAAATTATAATTTGCATGCATGCATCAATGGCGCTTAATGGGTTAAAATGTAAAATAGTTGTATTTACAGCTAACAAATACACATACCCATTGCTTTATTTGTTTAACTTGCCCCCACCCTCAGCAACATTTGTACATTTATAATATAATAACCATGTACCGGGTGGCAAATAAGCGAGGTAAGCGGCTGTACCTCAGAAACTAACGATCGTAGAGAGTTACGGTAAAAAAATGTGCAGGTAAAGTGGGCAAGGGAAAATGCTGGAAATTATTTTCAAGTTTCCAAGATGGCTGCCAGTGGGCGTTTCCACCATCTTGAATTACATAAAGTTACGTTTCTCGCGATTTTCCCCAATGAATGTAACAAAAAAGTATTTGCGTTTTAATGCTAACCTAAAATGGAACATTTTTTGTAAAAACAATTTTTCTCTATCTTTCGAAATAAAGTGGTGGGGGGTATTTGAATGTTGTTTTAAATAAATGCCTGTAACTTCGAAAAGGCTTAATGGATTTGGATAAATTTGGTACCATTGAAAAGAGCATTTCTTGGACTTTTAGGTTTCTCATAATCATGACAGTTGTGACATACACGGCCGCCGATAGCGGGCGTTATTCGATATTATAACCATAATATTGGATTTTCTCAAAAAATTTAAATGCGATGATATGACTTTTTTTAGACTAAAAAATAGACAAATGACCAACCAATAAGCCTGCGCAAACCGCATCTTAATATCTTTATTATTAAGATTATTATTATTATTATTAGATATTAAGATGCGGTTTGCGCAGGCTTATTGGTTGGTCATTTGTTTATTTTCTAGTCTAAAAAAAATCATATCATCGCATTTAAATTTTTTGAGAAAATCCAATATTTTGGTTATAATATCGAATAACGCCCTCTATCGGCGGCCGTGTAGGTCACAACTGTCATAATTACGAGAAACCTAAAAGCCCAAGAAATGCTCTTTTCAATGATACCAAATTTATCCAAACCCATTAAGTCGTTTCGAAGTTACAGGCATTTATTTAAAACAACATTCAAATACCCTCCACCACTTTATTTCGAAAGATAGAGAAAAATTGTTTTTACAAAAAATGTTCCACTTTAAGTTAATATTAAAACGCAAATACTTTTTTGTTATATTCATTGGGGAAAATCGCGAGAAACGTAACTTTATGTAATTCAAGATGCTGCAAACGCCCACTGGCAGCCATCTTGGACACTTAAAAATAATTTCCAGCATTTTCCCTTGCCCACTTTAGCTTACATTTTTTTACCGTAACTCTCTACGATCGTTAGTTTCTGAGATACAGCCGCTTACCTCGCTTATTTGCCCACCCGGTACATTTATAATACCGAATGTTCAATTAACGAAAATCTCTAGAGTGCATTGGAAAATATTCTAGGTTAGCAACTCTGAAAACATACATTATAATAATTGACATGTCTGACGGTTTATATGTCAATTCTTGAAGTGTGTAGCCAACTTGAATTTAAAAAAAATATTAAATCATGGCATGGCATGGTTTATTGAACATATGATATAATAACCATGTACATTTTTAGGCTTTCCTAAACTCGAAATTTGACTTCATGCGGTTTTTTTATTGAACATATGATATAATAACCATGTACATTTTCAGGCTTTCCTAAACTCGAAATTTGACTGCATGCGCCACTCGTATTAAACACTGAAAAAACTGAAATATTGTGAACGAGTAAACTTCTCTTGAAATCAGTGTCTTGTACGCGTGGCGCATGAAGTAAAATTTCGAGTTTGGAAAAGCCTGAAAATTTGGTTAGGTCGCTCCGCGCTATGCCAAATTTTCAGGCTTTTCTAAACTCG
Source organism: Philonthus cognatus (assembly GCA_932526585.2). Taxonomy (NCBI): domain Eukaryota; kingdom Metazoa; phylum Arthropoda; class Insecta; order Coleoptera; family Staphylinidae; genus Philonthus; species Philonthus cognatus. The sequence continues at coordinate 44,439,472 of OW052247.1, read as the reverse complement.
AAATTTTACTTCATGCTTAACCAAGGAATGGAAAACACTCGTTTAAACTTCAAATTGACCCTTTTTAACAATACAACGAATATTTATAAATCTACAACACGTAATTAGGATATGTATACTCAAAAGTAAATTCACAAGAAATTATGATTTAAAGCTTTTCTAAAAGAAAGAACACTAATATACTTACGACCTAAACAGTATGACATTAAACAGTATGACATTGTCATGTTACGTCAAAATTTAACACAACTTAGAAAAATCGTTGCATATACAACTGTCGACATACTCTCTAAAAAAATTGAACCACACATTCCACTTCAATGAATCATAAGATATCACTCCCGAATTTCACTATAGAAAATAAAGCGAATATTTGCCAAAACGTAAACGAACACCGATAGACTACACACAAACTCCGTGATTTTTAGATTTATTTGAATTGGCAATACGTATTTATTGAAATTTGAAACAAAATATATCCAATGCACATTATATCGTATGTTCAATAAAATAAAACGTCTAGAGTGCTATGGAACATATATAGTAGGTTGGCAACTCTGAAATTATACATTATAATTATTATGTCTGACGTTTTATATGACAATTCCTAAAGCGTGTAGCCAACATACATTTAAAAAAAGATAACATTATAGCACTAGAGGTTTTTATTTATTGAACACACTATATTATTTTGTGTGTAGATGAATCCTAATTGTCGAACTATTTTCGTTAAATTCTTCTGTGTACTATTTTTTTTTCTATAATATACAAAAAGTAATTTAATAAACTCGTAATAAACTTCTTGTACTTTATATTAAAAACATTACTGAAGTGTATAATATTATGTCGTTTGCGGTTGAGCGAATGTGTAAGAAAATGAGGGAAAACCGTGTTGAAAAAATCTGGGGAGTTTACGTATTTTTTATGTGTGTGTGTTGATGTGAGATAAAGAAGGATGGATATATTGTCCAGAACAGACGTCCTCGAATAAATCGGGGAAACAAGGGGGAAAAACAGGAAGGGCACGAGACATAAATTGGGGATGTTGGATTGCATTACACGCGAATAAAGTGGATGTGTCTGTCCGAGCGCGAGCGGATTCGCCTGTTTTTGATTATGAAATTGAAAAAAACAAGAAAAACGCAGGAGTGACAGAAATATCAATTATTTAGAAAGGGTAAAAGAAATATCATATAACAGGGTTGGTCAACCGACGGCCCGCGAGCCACATGCGGCCCCCGAAGGGCTTCTGTGCGGCCCGCGGCCACAAACTCCGGTATTTTTTGCGAATACTGGAAAAAGATTTATTGCGGAAATTAGAGATAGCCGATTTATTAACTGGGAAAATATCAATGTGTTAATAAATACATTTTGGCGTGGTTTCTTTAATCCGAATCAACAAGAAAAGTAATTTACACACATGGATTTTTTCTTTTAAGTATACATATGCATACGATTTTTGTGAAAGAGTTCAATTTGAAGCTTTAAACAATTGTTTTCCACTTCCAGATTAAGAATGAAGTAAAATTTAGAGTTTTTAAAAGCCTGAAACGCCAAATGTTCAGGCTTTTCTCAATTCAAAATGTTACTTCATGCGCCACGCACGATAAACACTCAAACACTGAAATATTGTAAACAAGTGAACGTCACGTGAATTTAGTGTCTTATGCGCGTGGCGCATGAAGTAAAATTTCGAGTTTAGAAAAGCCTGAAAATTTTACTCATGCTTAATCTGGAAGTGGAAAACACTCATTTAAGACTTCAAATTAAACTATTTTAAAAAACAAACGATTGTCGGAAAAGTTACAACTCATGCATACATATATGTACATTCAAAAGAAAAATTCCCAGTATGTTTACCAAATTTTAGTGGTGGCAAATGCCACCGTCAGGGCCAAAAGGGTTAATACATTAAGTAATTTTACTAAAAAGTAGAGATTACCTATAATTATAACTGACTTATTTTGGGCTGGTTTTGCATCGATAAAACAAAACCAGACGTGTCAGTTTTTTAACAACCTTCATTATTTTTGCATCCTATCATTTTAAATAAAAACATAAATTCTTCATGACTTTCTTCCTTTGTAATATTCCAATACTGCAAAATACACACCCACTCTATTCGTACATTTTTTTTTTTCGACTTTTATTCCCAGTGTTATTTTTCTCAATTTGTGTATCTTGGCACATAGAGAAGCCGAAACCGTCTTTAATAAATCATTCCCGCTGCTGGGGAATCTATCTATATGTCTGCATCCTCTCGCTTTTTCGATACATCCATCCTGGCAGGAACTTCTCGAATACCTAAAGGAACGCCGCGCGTTCTCAGAAGAAAAAAAAACAAAGTGAGGAAATGGATGAATGCAAAAAAGCAATCGGCGAAAAAAGTCCGAACGGGGCGGAAATTTTCCCGTCTGGCGCCGATTCCCATCCAAAAAGGAAATAAAAAGTTAAAATAAGCAGAAAAGCTCTCAAAGTAGAAAGTCAATATTCCCGGCGAATTCGCCATTTATTGAAAAATAATTGGATTCATTCAACTATTTTTGTGAGCATGCACGTACGATGCCTTCGATTTTTTTTTATGATCCTTATGATCGCAGACTTGTGATAATAGAATTATTTCCGTATATTTGTAATTTAGAGAGGATACTTGAATTTTTCATATGCACACACTTCAACATAATTTCGACTATATCTCGATAAATTTTGTAAATGTCAAATAATTCTTTAATACATATGATGACTGAGACTCGTCATATGCGTATTTAGCCAAAATTACAGTTGACGAGTGTGACTCGTCATTCGAATTTTGCGATAAACAGAAAGTTAGAAAAAAAAAATTACCAGGCAATGCAAACAATGCCAAGTATCATTGCATTTACCGGCATGCTTTGAAAAGTATAACACTGTACAAAAATATTAGAACCTAATTTGGTTCTTCTTATATTTATTTTTTCTAACTTCTTTTATTTATTTATTTTTGTTGTGTAAGTGTAATCTTGTATTCACTATGTAAAAGATATGGAAAGTTCGAATCTTTCATGTGATTCGAATTAACCGAATCATTCCTTAAAAATGATTCGTTCTTTTTGAATTGTTCGTAAACGGATCACGTATAATAATAATAATAATATTAAAACACAATTCACATTTTGCCTTTTCAGTCATAACTTTCGTAAAGCTGTTCCAAATAAAACTTCGGTGCCTTGAAATTGTCTTGCAAGTATTACGTCATTTGCCTCATAAGTAGAGAACAAACATCAGCTGATAAAATTACGCTACTTTATTTGCAGTGAACAGACAAATTTACACTAAATTTAGACCTAAAAAGAATATTACTATTACTTGATTAAACTCGTTTAAATTTCACGAATTCAAGCGAGCGATATATAAGATAGCCCGACCGTCGAGTCGTACAAAATACAAATGAAGGCTTGGGCAGCGGATTCGTTTCCGCAAGTCGTGAGTAATCGTTTTAACCGAATGAAATCAGGCGAACGAGATTCCATCGAATGAGTTGAAGTTGTGTGTGGATTCAAGCGAACGAAATAGTCATCCGATTCGGGCAGATTCAGATTCAGACTACATGTACAAATCGGAGTGGATGTGCACAGTTTTGAGCAAACGAATTAGTCATCCGATTCGGGAGGATTCAAATCGCATGTACAAAGCGGAGTTGTAGTTGTGCGCGGATTCGAGCGATTCGTTCGCTCATCCGATTCGGGCGGATCCAGACCGCATGTATAAATCCGAATCGGGAATACGATTCCGCTCGGCCAAAATCGTTCGGTCGGTCGTCTCAAGTGAACGAATCATTAACGAATCAATTCTTCTTGAAATACAGAATCAATTCATTCAAATCACCGTACAGAATCGTTCTTTTCAAACGAATCATTCATGAACGACCCATATCTACTATGTACCTATATCACTAAAATAAATCTTTCCTTTGATAAAATCTATCACTTTTACATACCAATCCATACATCAACAAATCAAAAATATTCCATATGCAGACAAATCAAAAATATTCCATATGCAGACAAATCTTCAAATAAATCGGTAGTCAAAGGGTTAAAGAAATAATGCAAAAAAAAACAAAGACTGAACTGAAATCACATACATTACATTTTTTGCGAAGATTATCAAAATGTTATTATTTCTGTATAAATAAAAGTGTTCATTCCGTAGTACATTTTTAATATTGAGATAGAGAAAACTTTTATTTTTTTTATACCACTTTTTTTTTACTTACCACTTAGTTTACTAATGATTACTGTGCAACTGGAACTAGTTACAGAAGTAACATAAAACATTCATAAATGCTGGTCTATGATTATATACGAGTGGTTTGATAATAACTTTTTATGTTTTTGTTTTTCAGGACCGTCTCGAGGCCAGAATTCTGGAGCTGGAATCGGCCCTAGACCTTGCACAGAAAACGGAACTCAAGGACAAGCAGGCCATCAATAAACTCCAGAAACAACTTGCCAAGGTAAACAAATACTTTTCTCCCAAAACAATTAAATTGCAGACATAATCGGACTACACAAATAAATGTAGGAACTATTTCTATATGAAATACTTCTCAAATTAAAGTTTACAATACAAATTAACAGTTACAAAACTATCAACAATTTATATGTAAGAAATAATAATGTAACTGTATGTTTTTGAGTTTACGTGAAGTGATTATTACACTTGAAAAAGACTGTTATTCCTTACTTCACTTTTTTTTGTGAAAGTGAAGTAAGGAATAACAGTCTTTTTTTATGTGTAATAATAATGTAAATGATATTGAACATTAACAGCGTTACATAAAAAATTACAAATTACGTTTCAAATTACAAAGGGCTTTAGAGTAAAAAAATATCAAGCTTTCATTTTTCTGTTACTGTTATTCCTTGATACATTTTGTATTAATTGAGAATGGTTATTTTTGTCCATTTGAGATTTTCTATATGTATTCTACCGAAAAACCATTATTTCTTGATTACACCAGTGCGTGCGTTATATAACGCTCGAACTCCACAAGACATTTATATTATGCTGAAACAAATGAATTCGAATTATGTTGGGTTAGGTTTAAGCGGTGGCGCGCGAGACGAGCATTAGTCAAAATTTCGTCTTCTCCGCTCTCTGAGAGGGGGCGGTGAATTTCTCGGAATTTTCCTTTTTCTCTCCTGGGAAATTCCTTTATCCTCGCCCCGCTCGGCCCCTCAATTTCCGTCGGTTCTCCGGATGCGAGAGGATCATTTTTAAATCGCGACGGCTTAACGAGAAAACAAAACAAACCGACGGGGATTTATCCCCTCTCCACAGATGGGGAGAACGCACATAATAAGACGATTGAATTATATGAATTTAAACATGACCTTATTATACAAGTTAATGAATAATGTTGATTTTATTTAGTAAAAATTGGAAATTTGTAAACAAAATGGATAAAGGAAATTGAATAATAAACAATTTGTTGATATTACACACTTTAGACTTTATTGTGATTACTTTTGTCATATTACTGACGTAAAATGGTGTTTCAATTAATATCTAACAAATTTCATTTGAAATAAAATCACATGAATAGTTTTATCTTTCTTTATTAGTTTGTTTAATTTACATAAATTACATACAGGAGTTTTTTCTTTGAAGTATATATACAGACAGTTTCTCTTTAAAGAATGTTTCTCTCTTAAGTATACGTACATATCTTGATGTGTCTTCTGTACATCGTTGTTTTTAAAAAGCGTTTAATTTAGAACTTCTAACAAGTATTTAAATAGGCATGAACTAAAATTAAGAGTTTAAAAAAGTCTGAAAATTTTAGATATCCCTGACTTTAGTTGCTACAAGATGATGTTACTTATATTACTAAAATCAGGAGTGTATGATTATCAAAAAATAATCTTAGACTTTCTTTTTATCGTTATTTCTCTCATAGCATTAGGAAAACTTACTTTATTCTCGTATAATATTTGTATGTCCATTTCTCTTAGATTTTCCTTCTTGTGTGCGATAACTTTCAGCGATTGTCTTTCGTTTTATGAACACTCGTGTGACATAATAAAACGCAGCGTTTGCGATGTGAGACATTTGGCTGAGCATTATTCCAAGAGAGTATTTTGGTAAATGGGTCGACTCGGGGTATGATTTAGGCCTTTGGCGGAAAACACTCGTCGTCGGCGACATTCATTTTATATTATCGTCACAGGTCGCTGCCGGCGGATCCTCACCCTCCGCACCCCCCTGAAAATCCGCCCTACAGGGGGCCTCGAAAACAAAGAATAATAACGAATAATATCGAATCGGTCAGCAGAAAAATAAAATAAAAGAAGGGTCGAACCGTAGATCTATATTAAATAAAATTTCGAAATATAAAAAAAACCTCTATTAATGATTAAATAATCCAAGGTTGTTTGTATCGTATGTTCAATAAAATAAAACCTCTAGAGTCCTATGGAATATATTCTAGGTTGGCAACTCTGGAATTTTACATTATAATTATTATGTCTGACCTTTTATATGACAATTCCTAAAGCGTGTAGCCAACATAAATTTAAAAAAAGATAAAATCATAGCACTCTAGAGGTTTTTATTATTGAACATACTATATTTATTTTAACGACGTAATTACTAGAGATGGACATAACTGCTACTTTCGAATCACGTTGCTACTTGCGATTGCTACTTTTTAATATCAGTGATTTTAAACCGATTGTGATTACACATTAGCTGTCATAAGAATCAAGTACGATTCGCAGTAAATGGAAATCTACACGGTGTTTTTTTTGCGACATTTAACGTATTAACCAGAGCTGGGCAGGATTCGAATCATTCAGGATTCGAATCCTTTTAGAGGATTCAAAAGAGGCATTCGAATACTCTAGTTCAACTGGATTCGCGTTCCGGATTCGTTACATTTTTTTAAGAGAATTCGTATTCGAATCTAAATATGGGTGATTCGAATCTTTACAAAAGGATTCGAATATTTAAAAAATATTCGAATACTTAAAAAAAATTTTTGAATCATCAAAAATAATTCAAATTAATTGTGAGAATTAACTTGAAAAATTTCTTATTTGTGCTTTTAAATTTCTCGTTAAATCACTGTTTTATACGCGTGGCGCATGGAGTAAAATTTCGAGTTTAGAAAAGCCCCGAAAATTTGTCTCGGGTGGCTTTTCTAAACTCGAAATTTTACTTCATGCTTAGTCTGGGAGTGGAAACGCTCGATCGAAACTTCGAACTGAATGCTTTGATAAAAACATTAAATTACTGAAAATGTTTTTAATGATAATAATCTAGTTTTTAAAATTTTGTTTAATATTATTTGAAGTAAAACTGACATGGTAGCCACAATCTGAAATGTTAAATTTTTTCGACATTTCCCTGATTCAAGATTTTTTTCCGTGGCCTTTTAATATAACTTTCTTCTGTGGGAAACCCCCATTTTGTTAAATTGTTTACATTGTTTTTGTCTATATTTAAGTTAACTTTATAAATTTTTACGTGTTTTGTGATTTGCCTGCTGATTTTGACAAATTTAATAATACCTTTTTTGTTAGTGTTTTCGTCAATTTGAATATAATTCCATGACTTTTCTCTGTCTTTTCCGGTTTTAATGATATTCAGTAAATTTTTTATTTACGTAATTTTCAGGCATTCGTCGATTTTATAATAGAGTTTAATTTGAAGTTTTGAACGGGTGTTTCCACTCCCAGGCTAAGCATGAAGTAAAATTTCGAGTTTAGAAAAGCCCGTGAAAATTTGTCTCGGGTCGCGCAGCGACACGAGACAAATTTTCGGGCTTTTCTAAACTCGAAATTTTACTTAATGCGCCACGCATACAACACACTGATTTGAAGTGAAGTTCAGAAACACACAAATACATCTTTAATCAGAGTAACAGGGAATCAGATATTTATTCTGTTATCAACGATGTTCAGTGTTATAATAAATAATTAGGTTTTGAATATTTTTGTTAAAACAACTGGTAACGATATTTATACATTAATGGTTGCAATAAAATAATAAAATCAAATTTATTCTTAAAAAAATTGTATTCGTGATTCAAAAAAACAGGATTAGAATCTTTGATTCGAATCATATTTATCTCTTACGAGTCCTTTATTCGAGTATTCGTGATTCGAATCATATTAGGTGATTCGGATTCGTGATTCGAATCCTTTTTACGAGGATTCGTCCCAGCTCTGATAATAACTCACCAGTCAACATTCAGATTCTAAATACTAAAACAGAATCTAGTGGGCAGGCCACAAAAACATTATCCGCACCCTTTCATTTGGTGGTCTAACCGAAAACCTCCCCTATTACTTTTTTTAGTTTTCGCGTAAATGCAATGGACACTCTTTTCATTTGTGTTTTTTTTTTTTTGCGAGCCGCACAATTAATTTCGGGGGGTAACAAAAGCCCTCCACACACGCATAAATTCTAAAACGAGCCCCGCATTAAATCCGCAATGCACACACGCTCACACCCCCGCAGCATAAAAACAATAAAACCTCCACTCCGATTTGAAAAATACGCAGACATAAATATAAATAGTCGAATGCATCCAGGGGTTGCAAATTTCACTGTTTCACAGTGATTTATTCAATTTTTGGCATTAATCATTGACGATTTAACAATGAAATCATAAATAATAACCGATACCCTATTAAAAAAACTATAGAATTTTATATACAATGCAAAACAAACTGTATCTTAGCATTTTCTTTAAATTATGTATTAGTTGAGAAAATAGATTAGTGCCGGAGCGCGTGAGCAAAGCGAGTCGCGCCCCGGCAAATCCAAATTTTCAGGCTTTTCTAAACTCGAAATTTTACTTCATGCGCCACGCGTATAAAATACTGATTTTAAGTGGAGTTCAAAATATATTTAACTTGATTTTATGTTTAACAAATCAAATTTTCAGGCTTTTCCAAACTCGAAATTATACTTTATGTTTAACATGGGATTAAAAACACTCGTTAGAAGCTTCAAATTGAATCATTAAGTCATTTGTAATCAATTTGAGATAAGTATTATTTGAAATATATTATTATATAGTTTTGTTGTTACATTATGAACGGTGGAGGCTTCTACTTCGTTATACATGTTAATTTAATAAAATAAAACAGTTTGACTTTGTTTGTATAACATAATATTTGCAGTCACGAAAATAAAAATATTTTGTTAAAAGTGTTATATTTTATTGAGTTTTGTTATTGTTTTTCTTTATGACACACATTTTGATAGTTGTGACATATTTTAACGTAACGAATGTCTTCCACTCCCGGACTAAGCATGAAGTAAAATTTTGAGTTTAGAAAAGCCCTGCGTTGAAAATTTGTCGTGGGTCGCGCAGCGACCCGAGACAAATTTTCACGGGACTTTTCTAAACTCAAAATTTTACTTCATGCGCCACGCGTGTAAAACATTGGACTAATGTGAATTTTAAAAATATACTGCTGAATCACTATTAAGAAATTAACAGCTAAAACAAGATCAAAAACAAACAGGTATGTATGCCTAAAAGAAAAATTCTCTGAATTATAAATTATAAAATCGATTTTTACTTATTAAAATAATTGCTGTCTCTTATACGTCATTTTATGTGAATGGGTTAATTTAAAACAATATATATAAGCACGTTTTCATATCTTCATTTCAAATAATAATTGAAGTAAACGTTTTTTTATGGCGAACCTGGCAACAAAAATGGACTCCGTTGAATGAATAAATAAATAAAATAAACATTGGAATTATCACTTATTTCTTTAGTTATTGCGAGGGGTGATCAAAAAGTAAGGTTACAAAGCCTGCAACGAAACGTGTACTTTTTGTAACCTTACTTTTTGATCACCCCTCGTATTTTTTATTAAAATTTTAATCATAATCGATTCGCTACTGATTCTCTCAGGTGTTTAATAATAATAATCTTTATTTCAAAGTGTCATTTACAAAATGTACAAAGTAAAACTGCGTCAATGTTGTCTTAAAAGTAAAATATGTCTAATTCTGTAACTTATGCTATATTTACAAATTTACTAACCTAATTGTATATATACAGAGAGTTTTATGTAACACCGAATATTTTCAATGTTCATTTTCGTATGTTCTGTTTGTAAAATCAAAGCGTATAATACGATTTGACACCTTTAATTTTTAGGTTAGTTGTAAATTGAGTTGCCTATATGACCATTACAAATGGAAGCCAATCAATTGCAATTAATGCCTCAACTTGTATAGTATACAGGAAGTTTTTCTTTCAAGTTTACATGTCAAAACTACAGCGTATATGTCGTAAATATTTAGATAATCGTTGTTTTGTTAAAAGAGTTCAATTTAAAACTTAAACCGAGTGTGTTCCACTCCCAGACTAAGTATGAAGTAAAATTTCGAGTTTAGAAAAGCCTGAAAATTTGGTTTGGTCGCGCAGCGCGAAGCGCGGAGCGGTCAAACCAAATTTTCATGCTTTTCTAAACTCGAAATTTTACTTCATGCGCCACCGGTACAAAACACTAACATACTACGAAGTTTTAAACACACCGCTAAGCTTTATATTGAATCAGTGTTTTGTACCGGTGGCACATGAAGTAAAATTTCGAGTTTAGAAAAGCCTGAAAATTTGGTTTGCCGCTCCGCGCTACGCGACCATACCAAATTTTCAGGCTTTTCTAAACTCGAACTTTTACTTCATGCTTAGTCTGGGAGTGGAAAACACTCGCTTAAAGCTTCAAATTGAATTCTGTTAATAAAATGGATACTTTAAAGAAAATTCTTGTTATGATAATGTTCGGTGTTATATAAAACTCTCTGTATATCTTAGTATATACATGTTTGTCGTAATTATTTAATATTCCACAATCATAATCATTACCTCTATTGTGATCATGTTTATAAAAGTCCATATTAATTAACGACAAACATATCCTTTTACTTTTACACACATGCACGCGTTTTTTTTTTATTTTTGATAAATGCTGTGTTAATTATGAATGTCAACGAGAAAGGAACGCGAAGACCATGGTTGGCCGTAAAAGGGAATCGAACAACAGGAAACAGAAACGACTGCCGGCGTTTCCAGCGTTTGCGTTCACCGGACAAATATATACAAACAACCAATAAACAAATGAGCCCGCGCTGCGTGCCTTGATTAATAGCGACGATTAAGCAATCATCCTTATGTACATTGTGCAACACATAATGATGATGATGATTGTGTTGAAGATATGTCTAAATTAAATGTTAATTCGTTGTGATTAGATTAGATGGAGTTTATATGTTTAATTTGTTGGGAAATTTAAATGTTAATTTTAATTAAAAAAATACACCCACATAAAAAATAGTAATACGTGAGTTTCAATATTTCAGGTAGAAATATAGTTCACCTAATTAAATTATTTAAATTATTAATTATTTAATTAAATAACACTTTTAACTTTTTTGTATTCACTTTTTTATTTTTACGGTGAGTAGTGTCGACTGTGATAATTTAAAAAAATATTATAAATTCACACTTGTATGAAAATTTTGAAGATTAACGGAAATCTTGGAAGATTAACAAAAACTGGAAAATTGACGAAAAGTATCAACATTTTTTTAATCAGGAATTTAAAAAAATAAAGCAAATCTTGGAAAAGTTAGCACATGTTAGGCAAAACTTTTGGAAAAGGATCGTAGATTGTAAAGGAATAACAAAGAAAGAACATCGATGGGTTCTGTATTTTATTAAAGTACAGAAAACATTACAAATTTGTTGAAAAGCATCCTCAAATTAAAATTGCTGATTTTTTTCTTCGAAATATCCTTTTTTAATCTTGTAAACGATGAGCTTTTTTTTTCTTCTTTTTTTAATACATCTCATATCCCCGTGTTTATTACCTACCCTTCCGAGATTAAAAACCAATCCACCCCTCCGAAATTCCCGAATAACAAATCCCCCGATATTAAAAATAAAATCAATACCCATATCCCAATTTTTTAATAACCTCCCAAAGCAAAAAAAAAATAAGTACTTTCCTCCAATCGACGAAAACCAAATTTGTTTTCCCCCGCTGTGTGTTTTTTTCCTCTCCTTGCGTAGCGTCATCTGCGTCGTCTTCATTTCCTCCTGTCTGCACGTCTAAGGTTTCACTTTTGAGTGATTACATTTTCAATTAGGCGCCTCCGCCGGCCCCTTCCTCACACCCCCGCATCCATTCTACAGTCGGGGATTAATATTTATTATCATTTGGATCAATTAATAATGAGTGAACGATGCTAGATGGAATAATAAGGGCGTCTCGATTGCATTTATCTTCATATTCCTTGGACGGTGGTGACAAGGGGGTTGGAATGAGAGGGGTGACAGGATGACAACAGGAGACTGTCAGTGATAATTCTTTTGTTGTGGTTATTAATTAATTGAGTTTATATTAAGGCTGGGAATTTTTTTAATTGAAGTAGTCGAATATTCGTTTAAAAACATATTTGAATATTCTGATTTTAGTTTAAATAAAACACTTATTATTTTCAAACACTTTATTGTACTCGCGACAATTGTTTCGCCACACTGTGGCTTCTTCAGGCGAAGAATAATGATATTCTTCGCTTGAATAAGCCAGAGTGTTGCGAAACATTTGTCGGGAGTACAATAAAGTATTTGAAAGAATATTGATATTCTTCGCCTGAATAAGCCACAGTGTGGCGAAACAATTGTCGCGAGTACAATACAGTGTTTGAAAGTAATAAGTTTTATTTAAACTAAAATCAAAGTGAAAATGAACTTTCAACTATTAACTGCCTCAACAATTAAGTTATATTTGAATATATCAAATATCTGAACATGGTTTTGAATAAATATTCGAGTACGATTATTCGATGTAAATTTTCAGACATTCGTTGTTTTTATGAAATGTTTTAATTTGAAGCTTCTAACGAGTGTTTCCAATCCTTGGTTAAGCATGAAGTAAAATTTCGAGTTTAGAAAAGCCTGAAAATTTGGCTGGGTCGCGTAGCGAAGCGGAGCGACCCAGCCAAATTAGGCTTTTCTAAACTCGAAATTTTACTTCATGCGCCACGCGTATACAACAGTGATTTACAGTGAATTTCAATATATTCTACAGATGTTTACTATTTACTAATAAACTTATACATCTGTTGTTGTATTTTAAGATATTACCTTTTTCATATTTTGATGTCATTTTAATAGCGAGGAAATAGTATTAAAAACTTTTATTTTGCTAGGAAAAATATAGACGAAATCACTTAATCATTAGATTATGACAAGACACTTTTTGAAGTAACAATAACAGCATTGCTTTGCGCTAGTATTGCCAACAGCAGAACGTATTTTTTTCCGCTAGACATATCGTATGTTCAGTAAAAAAAACCTCTAGAGTGCTATGATTTTATCTTTTTTTAAATTTAAGTTGGCTACACGCTCTAGGAATTGACATATAAAACGTCAGACATATTAATTATAATGTATAATTTCAGAGTTGCCAACCTACAATAGTTTCCATGGCTCTCTAGAGGTTTTATTTTATTATTTTTTTTGAACATACGATACTTATCTTGTCAGTATCACAGTTGCTTATGAAATCATTCAAACATCACATCACAACAATATGAAATTATAAAAGGAAACATAAAAATATTGAATTTATATTGCATTTCAAACATCATTAAAAATTACTCAACCATCCATTTTTTAAAAATTCTAAAATAACGCCATCTAGTAGTGTTTCACAAAACTATTGTCAAAAATCGGAATCCCCATTGCCGTGACGCCGAGAAAAAAGAAAATAATGCTTAATTTGAGCAAAACTTTGAAACTTAAATTATGGAACACTTTTAAGCCGCACCTATTCTCGAAGAAAAACCAAGAGAAATGGCGGAAATGGCAGGGCGGGCAGCGCGCACAAATAGCTTAAAAATTCACTGTACAGAAGTTTGTTGCATCGAAAAGGCGTTTCCTTGAAAATAGCACCATCTAGTAGTGTTCCATAGAACTCTTGTCAAAAATCGAAATCCCCATTGCCGTGACGCCGAGAAAAAAAAAATAATTCTCAATTTGAGCAAAATTTTGATATAAATTATATAACACTTTAAAACTGCACCTATTCTCGAAGAAAAACCGAGAGAAATGGCGAAACGGTGGAAATGGCAGGACGGGCAGGCCCAACAAGCGCGCAAAAATAGCTTAAAAATTCACTGTACTTCTTTTTGTTGCATCGAAAAGGCATTTCCTCGAAAATAACGCCATCTAGTAGTGTTCCATAGAACTATTGTGAAAAATCGAAATCCCCATTGCCGTGACGCTCCCCTGGTCGGGAGCACATTGATAAGGACCTTGAGAAGTTCCAATCGTGTCTCTGTGTATCCTGTGCCGGAATACTGAACACAATTTCAAATTTTTTAAATCTTAAAATTACTTGCTTGTTTTATTTTTATTAACTTCATACTATAAAAATACCAATTTCTGTAGTTAATGAATTATTAATTAGAACATTATTTAGTTAAGATCTCTAGAAATTCTTGTTATTTCTACAGAGGAATTCAATAATGATTTTACTAATTATATTGTATTAGCATTTAATAACAGCCTTAATAATAAGATTGCCGTTAATATTGTTATAGTTTAATACTAATTAGTTTCTAATAGACCCGTACAAACACGATACTAACATTTCGTTTTAGTAGAACAAAATCTACATGTTATTACACGTAGTTAGTTTTGAACTGTTGATAAGTTGAACGTGGCAACATCTCCTCTTCACGTGTTCCAACTTCACTTTAATTATATTTGAAGTAATTTAAAGGTTATGTTACATTGTTTTTGTTTAGGTATGTGAACTCGTATTTTTCCGCTGAATTGATTAATTGAAATTTATTCCGAGCAAGAGTTTCCACTCCTTGATTAAGCATGAAGTAAAATTTCGAGTTTAGAAAAGCCTGAAAATTTGGCTTGGACGCGTAGCGAAGCGGAGCGGCCAAGCCAAATCAGGCTTTTCTAAACTCGAAATTTTACTTCATGCGCCACGCGTATAAGACACTGATTTAAAGTGACATTTTAAATATACTCAATAAATATGTACTATAAGGGTACATATTTATTGAGTATATTTAAAATTTCACTTTAAATCAGTGTTTTATACGCGTGGCGCATGAAGTAAAATTTCGCTACGCGTCCAAGCCAAATTTTCAGGCTTTACTAAACTCGAAATTTTACTTCATGCTTAATCAAGGAGTGGAAACACTTGCTCGGAATAAATTTCAATTAATCAATTCAGCGGAAAATTATAGCATTACAAATAAATAAATTATAAATATGCCATCGATTGAGGTTATCTATAACACCAGTGGTGGTGCTAGCTTAATGTGTAGGTGGTGCGAGATCTCATGGTGGCGCCCATCCACATAAAAAAATTAGTGCTCTTTGTAGTTTTCGGCGCTGTCCCATGACTGTGCCTTAGAGCCGCCACTGTATCACACGGAACTCGCCGCTTTGCTATGTTACAACCCTTACTAGCCGAGCTCTATACTGAACGGCTTTCTTGCAGCGCTAGTTAGCGAATAGATTGAGGTATTAGCCAATCCAGTGCGGTAACCAGTGCAGAACTGGATTGTATATACGTTATTTATTAGCCGAGTTCTACATTCGAAATCATAATTGCTGCTTGTCAAATAAACATTTCTATATAATACTTCCCAGAATGGGTCATAAGCCAAGTTCCACACTGAAATGTATTTGCCTACTTTGGACCAAAGCTGGGCAGGATTCGAATCATTCAGGATTCGAATCCTTTTAGAGGATTCAAAAAACGCATTCGAATACTTTAGTTACTTTAAGTAAAACACTTTGTTTATAACTTTCAAAAATTGTTTATTTTGTATTCACAACAAATGTTTCGCCACACTGTGGCTTCTTCAGGTGAAGACTTGTTCTTCACCTGAAGAAGCCACAGTGTGGCGAAAAATTTGTTGTGAATACAAAATAAACAATTTTTGAAAGTTATAAACAAAGTGTTTTACTTAAAGTAATGAATATGAACTTTCAACAACTATCAGCCACCTCGATTAATAGCGAATACTTTAGTACAACTAGATTCGTCCGTATCCGCCCATTTTCCCGAATACATTTTCCCGAATATATTTTTCCCGAATTACGTTTTTCCTGAATAATACATTTCCCGAAAACACTTTCCCGAATACTACTTTCCTGAATCAACTTTCCCGAATGATGTTTTTCCCGAATGGAATAAATTTGAACAAGCTCCAATGTCAAACCGTTTCCATATAATCCCATTTGGTGCGATACTTTTTACGCACCATATGTAAATAAATTCTTCTTGATAAAGATCTATCGACTAGAGGTCTTTCGCCGTTACACATTTTATAAGGATTAGATTAACTAGAAATTTAAAAGTAGTGACAGGTTTGTGTGCTTTTTTCTTCGAATTCCTTTAAATGTATTTCCCGTCCAGCGATCTTGATTTAAGGATTAGACAAGACCTACATTTAAGAGCTAGGTTATATGTGGCTTTAAGTGCTAGGTTAGTTCTGGATTTAGTGTTAAGTTAGACCTGGATTTAAGGGTTAGGTTAGTTCAGGATTTAGTGTTGGTTAGACCTGGATTTGAGAGTTCGCTTAAATTAAATTGATTCAAGGGTAAGGTCAGATCTGGATTTGAGAGTTAGGTTAAATGTGAAATTAAGGATTAGATTAGAATCTTTTGTAACTTTTGTATATAAAATATATATTTTATTCAGGAACAATACCTTTCGGGAAATTGGATTCGGGAAATGGGATTCGGGATTTCTATTTTCAGGAAATATGGCGTTCGGGAAAAAGGCCATTCGGGAAAATATATTCGGGAAAGTGTACGGTAACCAGATTCGTCATCCGGATTCGTTACATTTTTTTAAGAGGATTCGTATTCGAATCCAAGTGTGGGTGATTCGAATCCTTATAAAAGAGGCATTCGAATACTTTAGTTTAACTGGATTCGTGATCCAGATTCATTACATTTTTTTAAGAGAATTCGTATTTGAATCCAAGTGTGGGTGATTCGAAACTTTTATAAAAGGATTCGAATATTTATAAAAGGATTCGAATACGTACAAAAGGTTTTGAATCGTCAAAAATAATTCGAATTAATTGTGGGGATTTACTTGAGAAAATTCTTTTGTGTGTTTTTAAATTTCTCGTTAAATCACTGTTTTATACGCGTGGCGCATGAAGTAAAATTTCGAGTTTAGAAAAGCCCAGAAAATTTGTCTCGGGTCGCTGCGCGACCCTCGACAAATTTTCACGGGGCTTTTCTAAACTCGAAATTTTACTTCATGCTTAGTCTGGGAGTGGAAACGCTCGTTCGAAACTTCAAACTGAATTCTTTGATAAAAACATTAAATGACTGAAAATGTTTTTGAAGATAATAATCTACTTTTCAAAATTTTGTTTAATATTAATTAAAGTAAAACTGAGATGGTAGCCACAATCTAAAATGTTAAATGTTTCCGGCATTTTTCTGATTCAAGATTTTTTTCGCTGATCTTTTAATATTTTCTGTGGGAAACCCCCATTTTGTTGAATTGTTTTCATTGTTTTTGTCAAAATTTAAGTTAATTTTATAAATTTTTACGTGTTGTGTAATTTTCCTGCTGATTTTGACAAATTTAATAATATCATATGGCTTTTTTGTTAGTGTTTTGGTCAATTTGAATATAATTTCATGACTTTTCTCTGTCTTTCCCGGTTTTAATGATATTCAGTGAATTTTTTATTTACGTAATTTTCACTCATCCGTCGATTTTATAATAAGTTCAATTTAAAGTTTTGAACGGGTGTTTCTTCTCCCAGGATAAGCATGAAGTAAAATTTCGAGTTTAGAAAAGCCCAGTGAAAACTTGTCGAGGGTCGCGCAGCGACCCGAGACAAATTTTCGGGCTTTTCTAAACTCGAAATTTTACTTCATGCGCCACGCGTAAAAACCACTGATTTGAAGTGAAGTTCAGAAACACACAAATACATCTTTAATCAGAGTAACAGGGAATTAGATATTTAGTCTGTTATCAACGATGTTCAGTGTTAATAATAAATAATTAGGTTTTGAATATTTTTGTTGAAACACTGAACAGGTATTTATATATTAGTGGTTGCAAAAAAATAATAAAATCAAATTTATTCTTAAAGGATTTGTATTCTTGCTTCGAAAAAACAGGATTCGAATCTTTGATTCGAATCATATTTATCTCTTACGAGTCCTTTATTCAAGTATTCGTGATTCGAATCATATTAGGTGATTCGGATTCGTGATTCGAATCTTTTTTACGAGGATTCGTCCCAGCTCTGCTTTGGACAAAGGATATAGGACTAAAATTTATTCGAAAACATATTTATCTCTTACGAATCCTTTATTCAAGTATTCGTGATTCGAATTATATTAGGTGATTCGGATTCGTGATTCGAATCCTTTTTACGAGGATTCGTCAAAGTTCTGCTTTAGACAAAGGACATAGGCCTAAAATGTATTCCAAAACCCCCTATTTACACATTTTTTCCGTTTTCAAAAATTGTCAAAGCAATAAATTCCCTCTCCAGCCTCGCAGATCCAAACCGCGCGCTTACGAATTACTGCCAAAACTTTACAGCTTATCTCTCCTCCGCACTCGCTGCCGTCCGACTTGTTTTGTTTCTAAACCCTTGTTGTTTTGTTTGTTCGTTAACCCGAAAGCCCCGCGCGGATTTGTCTGTCTGTATCCGCCTTCTCCTCCCGACTTTCGGGAAGCGAACATTTCCGCGTTTCCGGTTTTTCCGGTTAACCGCAAAGCCACACAAACTCGCGAACGCGAGTGACATAAACGAACCACGAGTTTCAGCTGCACTTTGCGAGTTTCAGCAGCGACAGAGGGGGTCGGGAATTTCGTTTGTTGGTTTTTTAATTGGCGCCGCGCTCGCTGTTATTAATTAAAATTGAATATCGCTCGGGGAATGGGGCTAATTGAAGCGCGGAATTAATTAATTTAAATCGTATACCAGTGTGGAGCTTTTGTGGTTTCCACGTGCGGTTGTTGATTTGATGATAGTTTTGTATTTTTAGGGAGGGATTGGATGTAACAATTGGTTTCGTTAATTGAATTATGTCATTTATAATTGAGACTATAAATCCATACAGAATTATTAGTCTATTATTCTGTTTTGTTTGACTTTATACAAATAATGTATCGTATGTTCAATTAAAAAAAACCTCTAGAGTACCATGATTTAATCTTTTTAAAAATTAAAGTTGGCTACACGCTTTAGGAATTGACATATTAAACGTCAGGCATTATATTTATTATGTATAATTTCAGAGCTGCCAACCTACAATATTTTAGGTCTCGAGTATATTAGTATTCTTACTTTTAGAAAAGCTTTGAATCATAATTTCTTGTGATTTTTTCTTTTGAGTATACATATCCCAATTACGTGTTGTAGATTCTTAAATTTTCGTTGTTTTCTTAAAGGAGGTCAATTTGAAGTTTAAACGAGTGTTTTCCACTCCCAGGTTAAGCATGAAGTAAAATTTCGAGTTTAGAAAAGCCTGAAAATTTGGTTTGGTCGCGTAGCGCGAAGCGCGGAGCGCGAAGCGCGGAGCGCGAAGCGCGGAGCGGCCAAACCAAATTTTCAGGCTTTTCTAAACTCGAAATTTTACTTCATGCGCCACGCGTATAAGACACTGATTTCAAGCGAAATTTACTCGTTCGCAATATTTTAGTACTTTCAGTGTCTAATAAGCGTGGCGCATGAAGTAAAATTTCGAGTTTAGAAAAGCCCGAAAATTTGGTTTGGCCGCTCCGCGCTTCGCGCTACGCGACCAAACCAAATTTTCAGGCTTTTCTAAACTCGAAATTTTACTTCATGCTTAGTCTGGGAGTGGAAACACTTGTTTAAACTTCAAATTGACCTCTTTTAAGAAAACAACTATACAGTAAAAATCTTGTTTAGGTCGCGAATATATTAGTGTTCTTTCTTTTAGAAAAGCTTTAAATCATAATTTTTTTTTTTTTTAGTATACATATCCCAATTGCGTGTTGTAGATTTTTAAACTTCCTTTGTTTTCTTAAAAGAGTTCAATTTGAAGTTTAAACTAGTGTTTTCCACTCCTAGGTTAAGCATGAAGTAAAATTTCGAGTTTAGAAAAACCTGCAAATTTGGTTTGGTCGCGTAGCGCGAAGCGCGGAGCGGCCAAACCAAATTTTCAGGCTTTTCTAAACTCGAAATTTTACTTCATGCGCCACGCGTATAAGACACTGATTTCAAGCGAAGTTTACTCGTTTACAATATTTTAGTGCTTTTAGTGTTTAATACGCGTGGCGCATGAAGTAAAATGTCGAGTTTAGAAAAGCCTGAAAATTTGGTTTGGCAGCTCCGCGCTTCGCGCTACGCAGCCAAACCAAATTTTCAGGCTTTTCTAAACTCGAAATTTTACTTCATACTTAGTCTGGGAGTGGAAAACACTCGTTTAAACTTCAAATTGAACTCTCTAAAAAAAGCGCATGCATATGTATACCTAATAGAAAATTTCCTGCATATATACTTAAAAAGAAAATTCCCTGCAATTACAGATTAATCCGATGACTATTGGCCAAATCTACTGAATGCGCATTCGATTTAAGTAACATTTTCGTTTGAGCTTACACAAAACAACATAAATGCATTATTTATTTCTGTAAATACCTGAACTATTTAGTAGTGTGGAAATTGGAATTATACCAATTAAACTCACATTTAAAACGATTGTGCACATTAATTAAAATGATTTGTGGATGGGTTTTTGCAGATTTACTTTTACAAAGACATTGTCAAAATGTGATGTTTAACCTTAAAATGTTAAAGCTGCATACCGGAACATACGTTTTCGCATGTTTCATCTAAAAACCATAGTAGACATATTATGAAGTTTTCTGTCCATTTTCTCACGCGTAATCTGATGACATCAAACTATTTTCGTATTACATGTATTGGTGCAGAAAGCACTACAAATCAAGGAAACCATGGGACACCTCTCGTGAATCGTACTAAGGAAACCATGGGACACCTCTTGTGAATCGTACCTTACACAGATTATTTTTTTGGCTTCATGTAATAGTAATACAGAAACATTTCATTTCATAACATTTTCTAAGACAACATTTTGCTACCAAATTCTTGTTTCACGAATTAGTCCCATTTCATATGGGCTTTACATATGGAACTGACAATATTTTTGTTTTACCCGCAATCTACTTTTATCATGCATAATGTGAATAATTTCCGAACGAATATTGAGTCAATCTCAATTTACGAATGATTTGTGGACATTTGGTTGACCATACTTGTAATTGAAGCGGTTGAAGTCAGAATCATAAACATCAAGTAATGAGTATTTTTAAATTTTATGACTTTCTTTATAATCAAGGATTAGTAACAGGGACGTCGACCAGATCACTGGTCGACGTCCCTGTTACTAATCCCTGCTCAGGCTAAGTTAAGATCCTCAAATTTGTCTGTAAATAACATCATTAACATTAACGATTTCGATAGCTAACGCCATCTAATGCTTCATAGTGGCATCGTCAGTGACACGAATGCACACAGTGCATATACAGGTCACTGTTTCGTCCACGAGCGAGCAGAACTCTGCTGCTTGAAATAGTCAGAAATGTTCAGTATTCCCCAGCACTGGGTCGGGACCACACTGAAGAGGACCTTGAAGTCCGAAACGCGTCTGTGGGTATCTGGTGCCGGAATACTGAACACAAATTCAATTTATCATTAACATTCTTTACCTGACGAAGCTACAGCGTAGCGAAACAATTATAGTGAAAATAAATACAAAAAGTTAAAAATCAGATTTATTTTATCTATTAATTTATTAAAGTAATCCCTGAGTGTTTCGACGAAGTACGACCGTTATTTCCACCTGAGTTTCTTTATAATCAACATTTAACACATTGGCTTGATGAAAAACTCACCCCCTAAATTTGCACTTTTTTCATATATCCTCGTTTATTACTGTATCCTTTTGACATATTGAAAAAAACTCACCCCTTAAATTTGCACTTTACTCAAATAAAACCCCCGTTTATTACTGTACACTTAACAATTTCCTTCTTTATGACAGTGCGATTACTTTATGTATACATAATCTAATCTCTGGAAGAATGCGCTTTTTGTGTTAGCCAGAATTTTTTTATGGGGTCATTCATGCATAAAAAAGTAATGACTAAAAATAATGGTGTCGCGCCGCCGAAGGGCGATCGTCTTTTGTCGTCCGTAGGCCGTTTCGGTTATCGGTTAGTTTTTAAAGCCAGCTTCCGGTTTTGTTTCCTCTCCACTAAATCACGCAGGGCCTCGATGATAACAAATGAAGCGTGATCGGGGCGATAAGGGGGCGCACACGACGGGGGACCCGTGACGGGTGTTAAGACGATCAGAGTGAATCGATTACGAGTTTGTCGCCAAAGTCTTTATTTGACATTTCAAAAAAGGTATACAATATTATCAATAGCAATATCCCACGTCAGTTGGAACAGTCTTTAAAAATTCACTTACTAGTACTACAACGCTTTAAATGCGATAATATTTTGATATACAGTCTGTTTGATTTATTGTGACACAGCACATATGTCCGTTATTAGAAGAAAAAGTTAAAGACAAAAGTTTTAGTATTTTTTATGATCTATTCAATCGTAATGTCAGAAAAACAGTTGAAAATCAAATAAACACGTGAAAGCTATTAGTTTCATTTTCTTTAATGGAACACCCTGTATATTTTGTTTATTTCAAATAGGCATTAATATTAGCCTTATAATGATACCACATGAGTACCCCTTTATTATAGAAATAACACGACAATTGCCAATAAATGAAATTTATCAGTTGACATGAATAACTATTTAAAGTGTCTGTTCAAAGTGACGTCTGTTGTTTGCAATACATTCTTCACATCTCTTCATTAATTTTCGTCGTGCTTTTTGCAACATCCGTGGTGTTATTTGGCCACATGCCATACGAATACGATTTTTCAGATCGTCTAGATTTTCTGAACGAGTAACATAAACTTTTTGCTTTAAAAATCCCCAAATAAAAAAATCTAAAATAGACAGATCTGGCGATCTTGCTGGCCAGTTTATGGGGCCACCATTTGCAATCAATTTCAAACCAAACTTTCTTTCCAAAATATCTTTGACATTTCTTGCGTTATGGGGAGGAGCTCCATCTTGTTGGAACCACATATCTTGTTTTATGTCAATTGTTATCCATGGCAACTGATAAATTTCATTTATTTGCAATTGTCGCGTTATTTGTATATTGAAGGGGGTACTTATGTGGTATCATTATAAAGCTAAGGTTATTACCTATTTGAAATAAACAAAATATACAGGGTGTTCCATTAAAGAAAATGAAGCTAATAGCTTTCACGTGTTTATTTGATTTTCAATTGTTTTTCTAACAATGCTACTGAATAGATCATAAAAAATACTAAAACTATTGTCTTTAACTTTTTTTTCTATCTGTACTAATAACGGACATATGTGCTGTGTCACAATAAATCAAACAGACTGTATTTGTAATATTTAGTCCGCTGTATACAGAGAGCTTTTGTTCTAAGTATACATATCCCCCCAATATACTTAATACGCTGTAAATGTCCAGATATTTATCGTATTTGAAATAGTTGCAAATTGAAGCTTTAAAATACTGTTTTCCACTCCCAGACTAAGCATGAAGTAAAATTTCGAGTTTAGAAAAGCCTAAAAATTTGGTTTGGTCGCTCCGCGCAGCGGAGCGGCCAAACCAAATTTTCAGGCTTTTCTAAACTCGAAATTTTACTTCATGCGCCACGCGTGTAAAATACTGAAACATTGTGAAGTTAGAAAAACCGGACTATACTTAAACCGAACTATACTTACTGTTCGAGATATTTATGACTTTGTTTACACGATCGGGCAATGCAGACAACATTTCTTCGTAAATATTATTAATATGTCACTGACAGCTTGTCAAATTTCATCACTAAAATTTGACTGTTTTCAATTCTAATAAAGTTGTTTTTGTCAGTTGCCTTGGATGGTAAGTTTGATTTACCGTTCACTGAACGGTAAGTAAAATTTACTAGTTTGTAATTCATAGCAACTTGGTAAATTCAACCTACTGTCCTGAAAACAGACATGCTAAGTACTTAAAAAAGTCTATCGTACAAGAAAGTATACTAAGTATCCAGATCAGTAACAATTTGTAACCGGTCGAAGACAAGTGTTCGGAGACGTCCTTTGCTCCTACTGAAAACAATTGGTTTCAGTCGTCCTTTGCTCCTCCTGCAAACAATCGCCTTCGACCAGTAACAAATCCTTCCTGATCTCGACACCTAAGGATTGAGGATTGGTTGTCCGGGAGAGCAGCTGCAGCCGCCCCCATTTAGGCCAAGTTTGAGGCCCATTGTAGTGCCTCCCTCCTGATGGTCAGACCCACGCCGCACTATTGGCAATTGCCAATATTTGTGCGACGGATCAGTTCCATCCGTTGTAACGTACACGTTTTGCTATCTCTTATTTTTCAATTAAAATATATGACAGGTTGTAATAATAAGTAGAAAAATTAGGAATAAATTAAATTAAATTAAAAACACAGTATTTAATGTAGCAACCCTAAAATCATAAATGCAATCAATGATTATTTTTATTAATTAATATTAATTTAAATTAAAAGATATTTTCAAGTGTTATGATGCCATATAATCCTAGAAATCGTGCAGTATGATCCAATAGTCTTGCCAGTCCTCTTAGTTGCATAATAAAGTAACAATAACAAGTTTTCAATTTAAAGGGATTAGTAAGAAAATGTATTTAGATTAAACCGAACCTCTAAGGGAAGTGTTAGTACTTACGATGTTATTATTGTCTCTAGGTAATTTTCCGAGTCTTCTAAATTTATTTTTCCTACGTAGTCTTTCACATTGGAGGGGGTGATTCCCTTGAGATAATATTCCTTAGTTTTGACAGGGCCGGACACTCGTGAAGTATGTGCCTTGCTGTCTCATCTTTTTCGTTGCATCCTCGGCATATAATATCGTTGGTGATTCCCATTTTTGCGAGGTGCTTTTGGAAGCTTTAGTGTCCGGTGATGTAGCCGGTTAGTGTTCGAAGGAGAGTTCTAGGAACTTCTTTGTTTTTTTTGCGGTCAGTTATTGGTAAGTATGCCTTGGCTTGGCCGCACGTTGTTAAGTTTTTCCATCTCCATTTGTGTTTTTCTGCGGTAAACTCGCGCATGTGTCTACTCAAGGACCGAGGGGATAGTCCTACTTTTGCATAGTTTGTTGCTGTTCTCGATACTTAGTATACTATTATATATTCTTTATACAATTTTGAACGCTTGGAGCAATTTCAACCAAACTTCGTACACATGCAACTTATGACAAACTAAACAAACATTGATAGATTTATAACCCCTCCATTCCCACACCGGATGGGATCCTATGACTTATTGATGTGGAGTGTTTGGTTCAAATTTTTTAGAGAGTATGTCGACAGTTGTATCTGCAACGATTTTCTTAGTTGTGTCAAATTTTTATGTTACATGACAATGTCATACTGTTTAGGTCGCGAGTATATTAGTATTCTTACTTTTAGAAAAGCTTTGAATCATAATTTCTTGTGATTTTTTCTTTTGAGTATACATATCCCAATTACATGTTGTAGATTCTTAAATTTTCGTTATTTTCTTAAAAGAGGTCAATTTGAAGTTTAAACGAGTGTTTTCCACTCCCAGGTTAAGCATGAAGTAAAATTTCGAGTTTAGAAAAGCCTGAAAATTTGGTTTGGTCGCGTAGCGCGAAGCGCGGAGCGGCCAAACCAAATTTTCAGGCTTTTCTAAACTCGAAATTTTACTTCATGCGCCACGCGTATAAGACACTGATTTCAAGCGAAATTTACTCGTTCACAATATTTTAGTACTTTCAGTGTTTAATACGCGTGGCGCATGAAGTAAAATTTCGAGTTTAGAAAAGCCTGAAAATTTGGTTTGGCCGCTCCGCGCTTCGCGCTACGCGACCAAACCAAATTTTCAGGCTTTTCTAAACTCGAAATTTTACTTCATGCTTAGCCTGGGAGTGGAAAACACTTGTTTAAACTTCAAATTGACATCTTTTAAGAAAACAACTATAAAGTAAAAATCTTGTTTAGGTCGCGAATATATTAGTGTTCTTTCTTTAAGAAAAGCTTTGAATCATAATTTCTTACGCTACTCTACTACCTACTTTTGCATAGTTTGTTGCTGTTCTCGATACTTAGTATACTATTATATATTCTTTATACAATTTCAACCAAACTTCGTACACATGCAACTTATGACAAACTAAACAAACATTGATAGAGTTATAACCCCTCCATTCCCACACCGGATGGGATTAAATAAGCGAAAGGGGTGAATGCGCCGGGCAGGTATAAATTCCGGTGTAATATAAGATAGGTAAATAAATATATATAAATTATCGTATTAAATTTTCTCAACAAGGCGCACATTTGTTGCATAAATCTCATATTTTAAAAATTTACCGAATTGTCTGTGTGGCACTCAAAGAAACATTGTTTGAAAACCTTTGGTTTGTGGGTAAAAAAGTATATTTAATTATGTTCAAAAGCGTAAACGCTATCTAATGCCCATTAGCTTAAGTAGCATCGTCAATGAGTTATACAAGGGTTATACAAATTTGGGGTGAGGGGGGTTAATCAGAGATTCAAACTGTTACTTTTTTCGTTCCGGAAAAAATTACGATTTTTTTACGGTTTTCGGTTCAGCTCCAAGTGATTGTTTTAATTTTGCAAATGTTTTTATTTCATATTTAGAAAAACATTGATGTGTCTATCATAGCACTGTTCTCATTACAGATATGATGATTTAAATATGAAGGATATGGAAATGTGCCTCAAACTAAATTTGTTCTACTTTTATTATTATTATTATCGCCTTTACAAAATAAATATTTTTTTACATTTTTTTCCATATATCTATATCTTAGTAAATATCTATGTTTACGCTAGAGACGCGATTTGATTTTTCATAATTAAATAGACACGATAATTCGTAATTAAAAGGTTTATTCAACAAACACCGTGCATCGGAATATTTACAAATTATTATATACAAAAATGAATAAAACACTATTAAATAAAGATGAAAAGCACAAATGATTGATTATAAAATTCAAAATTATAGAAAAGGAAAGTGATAGAAAAACAGTTTAAAGCAAAGACAAAGTTTAAGACGAAGTTTCACGTTATAGACAAAAATGTAAGAACTTACTCGGTTGCTGTTCGTTGCAAGACTCCCAGAGTTCCTACATTTTTGGAAAGATGAAAATAAGCAATAGTTTTGATTGGTGGAAAATAAAGAGTAGGAGAAAATTCAGATAAAGATAAATGATCGAAGGGCATGCAAAAAAGAGAGAAGAAAGTGGAAAGTACATTTTTTGGAATTTCTCGAAGTGGGGTGCATTTTTGACCTTGGGCGAAAAACGCGCTTCGGCGGATTATCTCCTATTGCCTATTGTTAGGCACGTAGAGCCTAGAATCCATTGTTACACCAGAAAAATATACACAAAAGATTTTCTGGAACTCGGCTGGTTCGGTCGTCATAAAATGCACCCACTTCGAAAACACAGACAAAAAAATCGTTAAAATGTCTTTCCCGCTGTTTCACATTTTCGCGGTCAGTTTGTCGCGAACAATCTATCTTAGTAAATATATCTATATCTTAGTAAATATCTATCACATCTCAGCAGTATATATTTTCAACTTTACTTTAAATCAGTGGTTTATACGCGTGGCACATAAAGTAAAATTTCGAGTTTAGAAAAGCCCCGTGAACATTTTCTACGCGGGGCTTTTCTAAACTCGAAATTTAACTTCATGCTCAGTCTGGGAGTAAACTACACTCGTTTAATTTTCGTTAGATTTTAAACATATCAAGGATTTCATTAATTTGCAAAATTTTCACGAAATGTTTAATATTTCGTCAATTTATAAAATTGTTATCAGGTTTTCAATATTTTTATTCAGATTTAGAACAATTTTTAAAAATTAATTCTCAATTTATGAAATTTATCAATATACAGTGAATTACCGACGAAATCCTTTTTATTTAAAAAAAAAACAGTTGGAACTAAAACTCACTTTCTTTCAAAGCCGAACGAAAACTAAAATTTCTAGGTAAAAAGAAAATCTGAAATAGTCTTAATCGAGTTAGTAGACCTTGAAACGAATATTTCCGCAAACAGTCCTGATTTAAAAATTGCAAAAAAAGTAGAAACTGTTGTAGAATTGAACACTTGTTTA
This sequence comes from Philonthus cognatus, assembly GCA_932526585.2. Lineage (NCBI taxonomy): Eukaryota > Metazoa > Arthropoda > Insecta > Coleoptera > Staphylinidae > Philonthus > Philonthus cognatus. The sequence goes on along the minus strand of OW052247.1, from coordinate 44,411,129 downwards.
TGTGCGTGTTTGAACCAAAATAAACCGATATGTTTTTTCGGTTCAATTCCTGTTATCGTTCCGATAAAAATTACGGTTTTTTCCAGTGTTCGGTTTACGGTTCAGTTCCGGTTCGAAGCCCTGGTTTTAATGGCAAAAATATTGTGTTTGCTCTCACAGGGCCGCTTTTACATACAAAAAATTAACATTTTTAAAATTTCGGAGGAGTGGGCGTGGTGAACCTCCATATCCCCCCCTCCTAGCTACGGCCTCGTTGTCAATGAATGGTGAATAAATGAGTACTGAACACAAATTCATATTCTTGTATATTTAATTGTTTTTATTGGTTATGAAGATGGATATTCTGAGAAAATACCTGCAAATATCTCTTCAAAAACATACGACGTACTTATCCTAAAATTAGTAAAGGAGTCAAATTTGTTAATTCGTTAGATGAGTGTTAAACCATACACTGTATTCACCCTCTTTGCGCCTTAGGGTGCACTAAATTATGCTAAAGCTCAGAATGCGGATATACACACACACCGCCAGCAATTGAATTACATTAAATCAAAATTGGTAATTAAATCACAAACACTGAGGGCGAGATATTCATCAGGAATCAGCAGAAACGGGAAGCTTTTAAGGGTCTTGATGGATTTCACAGATAATTTTGTTTGATCCGTTTCAAGGGGCCAATATTAACCTGATCCACTGTGCTGGATTAGTTTCAAGCAAGATAAAAACGAACTACATTATACTATAGAATATTTAGTTTTTTTAATAATAATAATAATAATAATAAGTATTTATTGCCCAACAGGAAATTTCCCAATTACAAGACAATGATAATACAATAAACAATGTATGTATGTACATAAATAAATTTAAATCTAAACAATATGATGACGCTCGTGAGTGTGACAGCTATTTGACAGATTGTTCATCAACGATTTAACAGAGTCGTGCAGAATATCACAACAGGGTGGTAATTTATTACACATGCATTTTAAGATTAAATCAATTATAGTGTGCATTTGGTTCAATATTCTTCTTTTAGTTACGTGGAGTGTTTTCTAATAATTATTGTAGTAATCTCTTTCATCACAAATTAGTTTTATTCATTTGCATTTGGTTGCTCAGAATTAGTTTAAATCAGTTATATACAGAGAGTTTTATGTAACACCGAACATTTTTATAACGAGAGCTTTTCTTTGAAGTATCCATATGCATACGTTGCAAATTTTCCGATGCTCAGTTTATTAATAGAATTCAATTTGAAGCTTTAAGCGAGTGTTTTACACTCCCAGGCTAAGCATGAAGTAAAATTTCGAGTTTAGAAAAGCCTGAAAATTTGGTTTGGTCGCGTAGCGCGAAGCGCGGAGCGGCCAAACCAAATTTTCAGGCTTTTCTAAACTCGAAATTTTACTTCATGCGCCACCGGCACAAAACACTGATTCAATGTAAAGTTTAGCGGTGTGTTTTAAACTTCGTAATATGTCAGTGTTTTGTACCGGTGGCGCATGAAGTAAAATTTCGAGTTTAGAAAAGCCTGAAAATTTGGTTTGGCCGCTCCGCGCTTCGCGCTACGCGACCAAACCAAATTTTCAGGCTTTTCTAAACTCGAAATTTTACTTCATGCTTAGCCTGGGAGTGGAAAACACTCGTTTAAAGCTTCAAATTAAATTCTTTTAATAAACCGAGCACCGAAAAATATGGAACGTGTGCATATGGACACTTAAAAGGAAAATTTTCGTTATGAAAATGTTCGGTGTTACATAAAACTCTCTGTATACAACTCAATGCACTAATATCCGTTTCAAAAGTTTTGGCCCCTGTGTTTGAATGGTAATAAAACGAAAAGTATTGTTTCAATAAAATCATGGTTTAAAAATAAGCATACATATATTTAGATCTGACATAAAGAGCAATACTTTTTTAATATCCTCGTAAATTTTCCGAAATGTCTCATGAACAGTTTTAAAGTTATGATTGCCTTAAATATTAGAATCTATATTTAATAAAAAAGAAATGAGGTTCTGGTTCAAAGGGGAGTGTGCAATTCTGCACTGCACTTAGGCCTCATTAGGCCCATTGTGCCACCTCCCGTAGATCACCCATCCTCAGTTTAGCCAGCCCACCTTGTTTAGGTATTCTAGCATAGCTGAGGTGGGTAGATCTCTTATGTAGGCCATTGTAGGCCATCTATCACCCAATATGGATTCCCTGATTGACGATAGTGCCGGGCATTCACAAAGAAAATGCCATGCAGTGTCGTCTTCCATGCTGCAACCTCTACAAGATGGGGAGTCAACTATCCCCATCCTATAGAGGTGCCCGTTTAGTCCACAGTGACCAGTAAGGATGGCAGTTAAGCGCCTGAGATTCCCTCTAGCCAGCTGCAGGTACCGTTTAGCTGATCTCTCATTGGGATGCACAAGTGTTTCCTTAGAGAGCTTGCAGTCCTCGATATCATCCCAACGCATCCTGAATTTCTCCAGGGCATTGGTTTGTAACATGTTACACAGGGAGAGAGGAGCTAACCGCACTAGCGGCTCCGGTGAGAGTAGATTCATCCCAGCCGCAGCTCTTGCCAGCGCGTCAGCTCTCCCGTTACCTGTGTCTGTTTCATGCCCTTTCACCCAGCAGACTTCAATGTTGTTGTGCATTGCTGCCTGTCTGAGTTTCCCGTGGCACTCTATTTCGGTCTCTGACGAAGCATAGGCTTTCTGCAGAGACAGAATCGCTTGCCTGCTATCCGTTAAGATTAGTATGGCTACATTTGTCACCTTGCGGTTTATGATGTACTCAGCCGCAAGTGTTATTCCCATCAGCTCCAGTTGCGTAATGGTTCCATGAATTCCCATCGGAACCTTTGCTTGGATTTTTAGGGTTTTAGAGAAAACTCCGAGGCCCGATCCTTCTCTCCTTTTAGATCCATCTGTGTAGATCCTTATAGCAGACTCTCTCATCCGCTTAGTGGGTTGAACAGTAACGTTGTAGGGTGTGTTCCGTATTAGTATTGGTACACAGCAGTCATTAACAGCCTCTAAAAGAGGTATATCTCTACAGACATTCCTCCAGAGGTGTCCTCTAACTTCCCCACAGCTGTTACTGTTCCAAATCCCACTGCACTGAAGGCGAAGTATAGTCGCCATGGCCTCCTTCTCCACGTGGATACAAGTGGTGGAAGGCATAGCATGACTTCCATCGCCATCGTCGAAGTAGTGTGCATGGCGCCTGTTACACTAAGACAGACTGTCCGCTGCACTTGCGAGAGTTGCTTCCTCGTGGTCTTCTGTTTGGTTCTGGGCCACCAAACTGAAGCTCCGTAAGTCAGCATGGGCCTTATGACAACTGTGTACAAATGAGGTATTTCGAGATTTTTTTCTGATTTTTTGCAGATTCTAAAAAAGAACGTCTTCTCGACATGCACAACAAATTTTTACAAAATTCATGAAGCGGTTTTTAACTTATGCATTTTTTAACATTCAATATCAATAAAAATCAGGGTCAAATCAACATAGTTCAATAAATAAAATAAATTCTAACTTCAAGCAAAAATATTTAAAAAAAGTATTGACTAAAGGCCAGTTGCACCAAACACGGTAAACTGGTTCAACTCTGAACTTGAGTTAAAAGTGACATTAGAACCATAGGAACTGTCATCTTGAACTTAAGTTTAGCTTAAACCTGAGTTCAACATTTCTAATACAACTGGGCCTAAATACTCCACATAATGTATTTAATCAATACAATACAAAACCCGATAATACCAAAAAAAAACAAAATTTTGAGTCACAAAAAACGAGTTGTCAGTCAACACAAATACCTATCAAAACCGACTTTTGATTTGAGTTTTAGAATGGAATTGGGGAGATTTGCTCACAAATGTTGATAAACTCGTGTAGATCTCACCTAAAACTATGAGTAACCGTCAAAAAATAAAAATCGCCCGCGATGGTTTTATCGGGTTTTGCGCGCGAGCTCCTTATATGTGGAATTTAAATTATTTAGAAAACGGTGTTTATTTTTTTTAAGTGTCTAAATAAACATTCTGGAGCATTTTTCGTAAATAATTAAATTTTGCTCCGAATACAGAATTTTCGATAGTTATGCATTTCCTTTCAACTGATTCGACAACTAAGAATCGTTTGCGGCTTATGGATTTAAATATTTGTTTGTAAGATCCGTATTATACTTTATATTTGTTATATTATTGCTTTTATTTTATTTTTATTATATCGCCCATTACATAAATAAGTGCACACTTTTTGGGGGTACATCAGGGAATTTTAGCGAATTTCACATATATTATAAAGGCTATCAAGACATGGTTTTTGGTTGTTACTATAGGTTAAACAAATGATTGTTTCAAAAATTATAACAATATAAACTTTTCGTACACTTTTATTTTGAACTCAAAAATATCGTAAACCGTTACTGATACAAAAAAAGTATACTTGACTTTTTATGCTTAAAGGTTCTATATATATATATATATATTTTTTTTTTTTGTATATTGTTTACTTATACTTTTTCTTTTGTGTATATTATTGTAATAACTGTATTGTTTCGAGTTTACGTGAAGTGATTAATCACAAATAGAAAGACTGTTATTCCTTACTTCACTTTTTATTTTTATGTTAAACTAACTAACATAAAAATAAAAAGTGAAGTAAGGAATAACAGTCTTTCTATTTGTGATTATTGTAATAGGTGATTATCCGTCAATAAACCAAACCAAACTAAACTAAACTATCCGAGCCAACCAAGTGTTTTTTTTATACTCCCATTTTTTTTATATCCGATTTATCTTTCAATTTGCATAATTAATACATATCAATTTGTACGCTTCCGTGCAAACCTAACCCAATTCACCTTTATCTGGCGAAACAATTGCCGCTTCCGTGTCAACCGCAATTGTCGAAACTCGACCGATTGCGTTTTGTTATTTTCAATTTTCGTGCCGGCGGCAATAAACTGAAAATATATAATGTATGAAAAAGGAACACCGGCAAACAAATGTACATTACACGTATGTATCCGTGTCTGGAAATGGATGTGGATGTAGGTTAGACGAGGTCGCTTTAACTGTGGAAAATGCCTTTAAGAGCCCGTGGAAACCGGGGCAGAAAACCGTCGTCCCCGTTCGACAATCTCCACGATCCCATCAAGATCACCACAAAGAAGGAAAATATGTTGTGATTCGTTTTTATATATGTTTAAAATTTATCGTATTCAAGTCAGATTTAAAATAAAGTAATTTATTGTACATTTAGTTGCCAATATACGACTAATTTTAGACAACTAAATGTACAGATATTATGCATACCATCTTTATTGAGTATTCTTTTTATAGTTACGTGAAGTTGTTTATAACGTACAGGGAAATGTTCACTAAAAGGCACTGAGTAGAGAATGCATGGCTCCCACAAAAGGGGGCTGATAGGGCTCTAGTCCACGGGCTCGTGATTAGAGGGGCCCGGCGCGGCCTTGGTACGTCATTCAGTAACAAATAACCGGAAGACCAAAATTATTATAAAAATTGGTGATGCGTCCATTATAGCACGTTTCCCGTTAAAAATATGATGATTTTAAGAATACGGAAAAGTAAAAACATATTACTTCAAAGATTGGTTCATTTGAAAGCTTTTTTGTCTGTTAATATTGTTTAATATCTTGTACGGTATAAAATATGAATATGGTATCCTCAATTTTCTTGGCAAAATCCTAATACAAGCAACATACTGTGCATTTTTCTTTTAGGTAAACATATGCATAAGCTGACAATTTTCCGACATTCGTTGTTTTTTAAAAGAGTTCAATTAAAAACTTTAAACATGTGTTTTCCACTTCCAGACTAAGCATGAAGTAAAATTTCGAGTTTAGAAAAGCCCCGTAAAAATTTGTCGAGGACCCTAGACAAATTTTCTGGGCTTTTCTAAACTCGAAATTTTACTTCATGCGCCACGCGTATAAAACACAGATTTCAAGTGAAGTTCGAATGTGCATAAATTTCAAAATATTTTAGTGTTTTGTACACGTGGAGCATTAAGTAAAATTTCGAGTTTAGAAAATAGGCTGAATTTGGAATACGTATACTGAAAAGAAAAACTCCCTGTATCTGTTTGCTCCGGAAGAATATGAATAATTATAAACCATAATTAAATTAACAATTAATTTTTAAAAAAACACTCGTTAATTAATATTATACACAATTGACGTTTGTTAAACAATGGAGGCGACAAAGCAAAACTATATTTCGTTTTTACTAAAAAAAAAATTAATTTATTTCCATTTTATTTTTTTGTGGCAAAACCGTACAAGATATCAAACATTATTAGGAGACAAAAAAGCTTTTAAAGGAACTAGTCTTTCAAGATGTATTTTTAAAATTTTTATAAGGTGCGCTAATAACAAAATATTTTAGTTTTTATGTTGTGGTACTATTGTTTTTATACTTCTTGTCAATCAATGATATCCATAATAGCTGAAACGATGTGTTATATTATGATAATCAACCATAATAAATTTTAGTCGGATCGAATAAAGCGTTCAATTGTTATAAATAAAATTAATAATATTTTTTTGAACTTTGATGACTAGTTCTGGCTTAACCATAAACTTTTGGATATAGATAAGTTATGTTAAATCATCATATTTTGATCCCAGGAATCTATGGTTAAGCTATTTGCCCACATTAACGGGGCACCCTATATACAGGGTGTCCCATTTTAATCTTAAGAGGGGAATATCTCAAAATTAGTGCGTCCAATTGAATTAAAAGTTTTACGGTTCGGATGGGGACATCCGATTCTTCTATGAATTTCACTCCCCGACCCTCAATGGGGTGGATAATAGAGGTAACTTTGAAATCTTAGATGGGAACCCCCAATTTTTATTGCGGATTCGGAAAGAGCATAAAAAGCTAGGTAGGTTAGAAAATTTGATTGTTTCCTATAAAAAGCAAAACTATATATTTTCCAAACATATACAAACCATATGTAGAAGTGCTTCTAAAATGCTAGGCTTTATTATACGCACAACTAAATATTTTAACAATGTCGAATTGCTTAAATCAGTTTATTTTTCATTTGTGCGTAGCAAATTGGAATATGCTTCTGTAGTATGGCATCCCCACTATGCTTACCTATCCATAGCAATTGAGGGTATTCAAAGAAAATTTCTGAAATACCTGTCATACAAACTAGATGGGGAATATCCTGTACAAGGCATTGTTTATGCTCGGTTATTGGATAGGTTTGAAGTAGAATCTTTGTCAGTACGTAGAGAGTTCCATAGTGCGAAATTCATGTACAAGCTACTACATAATGATATAGATTGTTCACAATTATTATCGCAAGTCAACCTATCTGTCCCAAGAATTCAATCACGTCATAATAATACGTTCTACACAAAATTGGCCAAATCGAACACTTTACATAAATCGCCACTATTTCATATGTACAGAAATGCAAATAAAGTTTTTGATGATGTCTTTTGTTGAGTGAATGTTAAGTGAATCACACGTCTAGTCTTTAAGTATTGTAATTAAGTTTTTTTTATATATGTTTTTTTTTTCTTTTATTTTTTGTTTGTTTCTTATATATACATACCTATTTGTGTTTTAATTTATATCATATTTAGTTACATTGTTCTGTAATTGGTGAATGTTGGACAATAAAGATTATTATTATTATTATTATTATTATTATAAAACATAAAATTAGTGTTTGGCTGACATTGTTCTGTAATTGGTGAATGTTGGACAATAAAGATTATTATTATTATTATTATTATAAAACATAAAATTAGTGTTTGGCTGACAATTTATGATTAAAAAATTCACAAGCCATAAAAATCACAAGCCAATAAAAATAAATACATCATTAATTTAGTCTCACGAAAAAAAAAAAAACATCTGGCGACGTCAAATCCGGTGATCTGGGTGGCTGTTTAAAAACAATTAATGTTTTGTCAGTAAGTCGTTTCTGAGCGTTTTCGAAACACCGTACCCTATTTGTTTGCAATGTCGGATTATTTACCGAACGAAGTTATCGATATGATGATGTGACTTCAGAATTTTTTAAGAATTAATTGTTTGCCAAACACTAGTTTTATGTTTTATCGAAGAAAATGAAATTTATCAAATTTTGTCGATTACAGCGCAAATAACAAACAAGTTCTCAGGTAGAACCTGCCTAGTATTTTATGCTCTTTCTGAATCTGCAATAAAAATTGGGGGTACCTATTTAAGATTTTAAAGTCACCCCTTGGGGGGTCGGGGGGTGAAATTTATGGAAGAATTGGATGTCCCCCTCCGAACCACAAAACTTTTCATTCGGCAACTTTCTCGATTGGACGCACTCATTTTTAGATATTCCCCCGTTATGATTAAAATGGTACACCCTGTATATTACACAAGATCAAACTAATTAGAAATTTGTCTAGTAAGTATTTATGTTTCTTTTCTTTCAACCTAACAAAAGTTTGGAAGACAGACTTCCTTTCGAAAGACAGCAGCCAGGTCTCGATATTCTAATATTTTCGTAACACAAAATGTACCTCAAACTGTTGTGACAACTGTATAAAAAATATCTTTCGTGCAAACTGGCAATCCCCTCATCAATTCAAAACTAAATCCCCGTTTCTTTGTTACATAATTTACTCACTACACAATTACCCCCGTGCTAGTGTCGGACTTGAACTGTTGGTATGCCGTGTCTGCCTGGTTGCGTCTTTTAATTACCCCGGCGCTCCTCATTACATCGCATTTCTCTCCGTCTCCCTCTAGTAGTAATGTCACTCATTACACGAGAACGTGCCAGAAAGAGACGGACGGATATTATGAAACAGTCCCCTCGCTTTTTAATGCACACACGCATACACACACTAAAACTTGTGTGTATAAACAGTCAGTCAGAGAGGCCCCCTTCTAAATAGAATATTCTGCGACGCACACTAATTGACGTTAATACGCAGACCGGCCGTCTCTCTCCGAATCCACCCCCTCTGTCATTATCCCTTTCCCTCTGCCTCCCCCAGTAATATAACTCGGAATGGTTATGAATATTTACCGTTGTTTTTCGTTTGCCCGCAGTATATCGAAACGAATTCACAAATGACAAATATACATAAAGAGCACGGATATATTGAGAAAAGTGCTGAAATGGAAAATATTTGATTAAATACATCTACACCAGGAGTTCCCAAACTTTTAAACAATGAAAGAACTGCATTTATAAACAATATATTAAGTTTAAGATTAAAACGACGCGATTAGTAAATTGGATTGCCTACAAATATTGAATCATATATGTGTAGGCAACTCAATGTGCACTGTTTACTGCGTTCACCTTTACAGCATGGTCAATTTAAAACAGAACCTAAGTCTACAGTCAAGATAAATTCAAATTCAAAACTATTTGAATTTGAGAAAATAAACTTGTACAGTAGTTATGACCATCATCGATTATAGTCGATTATAATTGGTGGAATCATCAGTTAATCGAATGCAGTATCATTCGATTAATTGATAGGTCTCCAAACTACGGCCCGCGACTGTTGGAACATTTTTTCGTAAATGTCATATTTTACAATATTATAACGATGATTTGTTCAAATTTTAAAAACTGGTATCAATTAATTGGATCTTAGAAAATGAAGTTTGTTTTTTTAGTATTATGTATTTTTATTTTGTTTTATATAGATCTATATTCAGTATACATAGCACAGTTTATATACCGGGTGTTGACGTGGCGGACGCAACATAGGAAATCCCATGTTAATTTTAAATTGTTCAGAAATTGGCTTCCCTATTTATTTTAGAGACAAAATGTATTTCACTTTTTTGTAGAGAGAAAAATTCTAAATTTATAAATGTTTACACTTAACACTTTACGTTTCTCTAAGTTAAAATAATTTTAAAAAAGTAATGTGATTTTATAAAAATAATGACATACCATGGAATTGATACAACAATTGCGGATATTCCCTCCTTTTTTTAAGTTCGATGTAAAGCTTCAAACAAGTGTTTTCCACTTCCAGACTAAGCATGAAGTAAAATTTCGAGTTTAGAAAAGCCCCGTGAAAATTTGTCGAGGGTCGCGCAGCGACCCGAGACAAATTTTCTGGGCTTTTCTAAACTCGAAATTTTACTTCATGCGCCACGTGTTTAAAACACTATAATATTGTCATATTTATGTATATTCCAACTTCACTTAAAATCTGTTTTATACGCGTGGCGCATGAAGTAAAATTTCGAGTTTAGAAAAGCCCAGAAAATTTGTCTCGGGTCGCTGCGCGACCCTCAACAAATTTTCACGGGGCTTTTCTAAACTCGAAATTTTACTTCATGCTTAGTCTGAGAGTGGAAATCACTCGTTTAAAGCTTCAAATTGAACTCTATTAAAAATCAACGAATGTCGGAAAATGTACAGCTAAAATAATTAAGCAAAAGTAATGTGATTTTATAAAAATAATGACATACCATAGAATTGATACAACAATTGCGGATATTCTCTGGTTTTTTTTGTAAAGTTCAATTTAAAGCTTTAAACAAGTGTTTTCCACTCCCAGACTAAGCATGAAGTCAAATTTCAAGTTTAGAAAAGCCCCGTGAAAATTTGTCGAGGGTCGCGCAGCGACCCGAGACAAATTTGCTGGGCTTTTCTAAACTCGAAATTTTACTTCATGCGCCATGCGTATAAAAAACACTATAATATTGTCAAATCTATGTATTTTCTAACTTCACTTAAAATCTGCCTTTTATACGCGTGGCGCATGAAGTAAAATTTCGAGTTTAGAAAAGCCCAGAAAATTTGTCTCGGGTCGCTGCGCGACCCTCGACAAATTTTCACGGGGCTTTTCTAAACTCGAAATTTTACTTCATGCTTAGTCTGGGAGTGGAAAACACTCGGTTAAAGCTTCAAATTGAACTCTATTAAAAATCAACGAATGTGAGAAAATTTAGAGCTAAAATAATTAAGAAAAAGTAATGTGATTTTATAAAAATAATGACATACCATAGAATTGATACAACAATTGCGGATATTCTCTGTTTTTTTTGTAAAGTTCAATTTAAAGCTTTAAACAAGTGTTTTCCACTCCCAGACCAAGCATGAAGTCAAATTTCAAGTTTAGAAAAGCCCCTTGAAAATTTGTCGATGGTCGCGCAGCGACCCGAGACAAATTTGCTGGGCTTTTCTAAACTCGAAATTTTACTTCATGCGCCATGCGTATAAAAAACACTATAATATTGTCAAATCTATGTATTTTCTAACTTTACTTAAAATCTGCCTTTTATACGCCTGGCGCATGAAGTAAAATTTCGAGTTTATAAAAGCCCAGAAAATTTGTCTCGGGTCGCTGCGCGACCCTCGACAAATTTTCACGGGGCTTTTTTAAACTCGAAATTTTACTTCATGCTTAGTCTGGTAGTGGAAAACACTCGTTTAAAGCTTCAAATTGAACTCTATTAAAAATCAAAGAAATGTCAGAAAATTTACAGCTAAAATAATTAAGAAAAAGTTATGTGATTTTATAAAAATAATGACATACCATGGAATTGATACAACAATTGCGGATATTCCCTTTTTTTTCAATCTAAAGCTTTAAACAAGTGTTTACCACTCCCAGACTAAGCATGAAGTAAAATTTCGAGTTTAGAAAAGCCCTGTGAAAATTTGTCGAGGGTCGCGCAGCGACCCGAGACAAATTTTCTGGGCTTTTCTAAACTCGAAATTTTACCTTATGCGCCACGCGTGCAAAACACTATAATATTGTCAAATTTATGTATATTCTATGTTCCTTTAAAATCTGTGTTTTATACGCGTGGCGCATGAAGTAAAATTTCGAGTTTAGAAAAGCCCCGAAAATTTGTCTCGGGTCGCTGCGCGACCCTCGACAAATTTTCACGGGGCTTTTCTAAACTCGAAATTTTACTTCATGCTTAGTCTGGGAGTGGAATACACTCGGTTAAAGCTTCAAAGTGAACTCTATTAAAAATCAACGAATGTCAGAAAATTTACAGCTAAAATAATTAAGAAAAAGTAATGTGATTTTATAAAAATAATGACATCCCATGGAATTGATACAACAATTGCGGATATTCCCTGTTTTTTTTTAAAGTTCAATCTAAAGCTTTAAACAAGTGTTTTCCACTCCCAGACTAAGCATGAAGTAAAATTTCGAGTTTAGAAAAGCCCTGTGAAAATTTTCTGGGCTTTTCTAAACTCGAAATTTTACCTTATGTGCCACGCGTGCAAAACACTATAATATTGTCAAATTTATGTATATTTTATGTTCCTTTAAAATCTGTGTTTTATACGCGTGGCGCATGAAGTAAAATTTCGAGTTTAGAAAAGCCCAGAAAATTTGTCTCGGGTCGCTGCGCGACCCTCGACAAATTTTCACGGGGCTTTTCTTAACTCGAAATTTTACTTCATGCTTTAAACACTTGTTTAAAGCTTTAAATTGAACTTAAATAAACCGGGAATATCTTAAGATTTATAGAAAATAGGTAGAATTTTGAATACGTATACTTCAAAGAAAAACTCCCTGTATAATGTAAATACTTATTTTCACGGGGCTTTTCTAAACTCGAAATTTTACTTCATGCTTAACCAAGGAAGGGAGACACTTAGAAGCTTAAAATTGACTTGTTTTATAAAACAACGAATGTTTATAAAAAATACAAAAAAATGAACGGAAGTATTTAAATTTAAAGCACATTTATTATTAATAAAGAAAAATCTTTGAAGACAAATCTAAAAAAAGAAAAAATAATAAGTATGCGAAAGCCTTGACAGCATACACAGAAAAATCCAGAATTATTTTATTTTTGATAAGTTTTATCAAAAATAATGCGTCGCCTATTTCCAAAACCCTCTAAATCCATTTTTTTTTCAAATGGATTTAGAGGTTTTTGGAATTAGGCGGCTCAAATATTTAATATTATTTTTATAATTGTATAGCTATATTGATTCATGCCTAATTTGCAAGTTACATTTTAATTTTTGTTCATTTAATTTGAAACAGAGTCGACGAGTTTTTAAAGTGATTTCGAAAATTCATTGAGTTTCAAAATGAACATATCTTCAATCAATTCGAGGAATTTTGTAACTTCAACTCTGAGTACAGAATAATCGAGTGCGATGTTTACATTTTCTTATCTGGTTTTTAATAAAATACCAATAAAATTTCAACGTTGACAAGAAATTACATAAAAAAAAACAACAGCAACATTTTAATTTTCTTTAAGTAAAACATTGAATTTTTATGAAATTCAAAATGAATATATCTCTTTAAATAGAGCACTTGTTTTTTCGAAAACATGACAACTTTATCTTTAAGCACAAATTAATTCGAATGTTCTTTGGTGATTATTAAAGTGCGTTGAAATTTAAACAAATCCAGTGTGTTTTGAAGTGAATCAAAAACGCATTGAAGTTTTACAAATTTTAAAATCAAATATCTTGTTAAATTGGGAGATTTTTCAATAACATTTCAACTGATTAATAAACTGCATTCATTTTTGAACAAAATAAGTTAGGTTTAAAATAATACAAAAACTTATTGAACTATTACATTAAAGCAAAAAACAATATCTCTTGACATCAAGCAACTAAGTGTAGAAAATCCAAGCTGATTAACTGTTTTGTGTTGTAGGCGTTCAGTTTGTGGTACATCTTAAATACACTTGTAAATAAAACACTTTTTACTTTAACCGCTGTATTTTGCACTTAATTTGATAATTACTACTAGATAGTCAAAACTATAGTTATAAATTTAGTGCAAAATACAGTGTTTAAACAAAGTGAAAAGTATTTTATTTACAAGTGTAACTAAGCTGATTATTTTATATATCATTTATTTGAAACATTTTCAACAAAATTAAGACATATTTACTAAATTACAAAATTGAAAAAATCATTTACATTTTTATTCATAAACACATTTTTATGATGGAATGTTTCTATTAGGTATACGTATCACAATTTTTCTATGAACATTTTCAAGCATTCGTTGTTCAATTTGAAGCTTCTAACGAGTGTTTCCAATCCCAGACTAAGCATGAATTCAAATTTCGAGTTTAGAAAAGCCTGTAAATTTGGTTTGGTCGCTCCGCGAAGCGGAGCGGCCAAACCAAATTTTCAGGCTTTTCTAAACTCGAAATTTTAATTCATGCGCCACGCGTGTAAAACACCGATTTGATGTCAAGTTCAAAATATACGGTTATTAATTATTTTTAAATAAATCTTATCAATAAGTATGTGTATCATTATATAACAGTAAATTAAATCAATTTGTATTTTCTTCAGGAAAGTATTTTTTTACATTTAATCATCTCTTGCAAATACGCACAAAAGAATGTTACTAACATTACCCAAACAGTTGGGCAATAGACCATAATTTACAGCAAATTACCAGTGGTAATTACCAATGTAAGTTACTTCTAACATCATTAATTGTACATAATAAATGTGGATCTACTAAAATTTGTTTTTTAATGACAATAATTAAACATCCCGATAATCCAAATTATCATCCTAGCAACACCCTCCTATATGAACCTACAGAACAAACTCCTATAGAAGATGGTATCCATTCCTAAATTAAAAATTTTGCAAGTCGCGATCAAATTTTCAAATTCTGTCATTATTTTGTAAAGTTCGAAATCCAAATATCCAACCAAAATTGAAAAAATCCTCATCAGCTATTTTCGAATCCTATTTATCAACACACCAATCTATACTCAATTAAACAAACTATTTTCGAATCCTTTTTATCAACACACCAATCTATACTCAATTAAACACTTAATTATTATTTTACAAAACATTTCTTAAAACCAGGATCAATAAACTATATAAATATATACAGAAAGAACACTGGTCGTTAGCCTGTTGTCAATTAAATTATATTACAATTATTGTCATACTGTTAGTTTACTATATTGAATTGCTAATAAATATGTTGTTGTTGTATTTTTATTTTGTTTTATATAGATCCGTATTTAGTATAATCATAATAATAATAACAATAATACATTATTGGTGCTCGTAACGTTAGTTTTACACAGGCCAGATAAGATACATTAAATTAATACATAGTAAATGGGATCTACATAAAATTTGTTGGTCCTAATTGATTTAGGCGTAAATGTGTAGAAGAAAATAAAAACGTCGATAATTCTTTACAAATGAAGTGTCTTATTAAAATAAATTTAAAATTTCAACATATCATAAACCGCTATTATACATTAACAAAAGATTTTTTTAATATCAAATTCCACTGCATTGATTCAATTATGAAATAATCAATAAATCAATGTTTATGCGCGTTCAATTCGATCGCAACTCATTCGTTGAATGGATCTCCTGGCCAGAACTTATCCATAATTCTCCGGACGCGCATAAAGAGATAAAAGTAGAGGACGACGTTCGAATAAATCTAGCAGGAAAGGCCTGCAGGGCCATCACCTGTAGGCCGGAGAGCTGCAGCGAAAGAAAGAAGAAAAAGGCTGAAGTTGAGGCGCACCTGCGCTCGTTGCTCAACTATTTCTTTTCCTTTTTTCGGCTTCGGCCGCGCGACTGCACCAAACGAGCACCTTTATTTATTGCATTTATATTTATCCGCACGCATGCGAGCCGGTTATTAACTGTTTTTAATTTACCAGATAACGATCTCGCCTCTTGATTTTTCATCGTGCTGCTTAGAAAGTTGAAGCGCGGCGTACGCGGTTTGATGGGGGAAAAATTGTGAATGATACACGGGAGACAAATGAGTTTCAGTGGGTAATCGAGCGAGAAATTAAGCTCAGGTAATAAGAATTGTGATGGATTTTAAAATATTATTCTTGAAATGAAAACATTAATCAATTTAGTAATAATGCTCCTTTAAAAAAAGTAGGTCAAAAGCTCTACAAAACCAATGATCTACAGAACTAGAAGATATTCTTACATCTGTATGTTTTGAAGTGATTAAAAAATGCATTGCATTTTTACAAAGCTTTAAAACTGGGTGTTTTGAAGTGATTCAAAACGCATTGATTTTTTTAATAAAATATAAGTATCTCCGTATTTTAATTTCCGCTCAAAGTTAAAATTTGATTGAAAAACTACCTAATTTACGAACAAATCTAAAGAATTTAGGGGAAAAACCAAATTAGTCCCAATTTTTAAATTTTACAAGGAAACAAAATTAAATGTCAGAACTCTGTATGTTTCATAGGTTATTTATTTCTTAAGTCTTGAATAACTGGTAAACGATTTGTTCATTTCTCGTTAAATTTGCCTACGTAAAAATACTTGGTCTAAGCTACACAATGGAGTTAAAAATGATTTTCGGTACTTTTTGGACTCATTTGGTTTTCCCCCTTAACCCTTTGAATATGTTTGTAAATTAGGTAGTTTTTAAATGAAATTTTAACTTTGAGCGGAAATAAAAAAAAATACTTAAATTTTATTCAAAAAATGTATGCGTTTTGAATCACTTGCAAACTCCCAGATTTTCTTGTAAAGATAATAAAGAAACGTAATTGTTTACTTAGAGTAAAATTGAAATAAGCAACGAAAGAATCAAATTACGAATAAATGAATGTTGAAATTTTACAATGAACACTTTTTACTTTGTTTGTATAACATTGAATGTGACTGCAGTTTCGACAAATTTAGCTTGTCCTTGGCAAACACTTCATGTTTGATAATGATGAGCTAAATTTGTCGAAACTGTAGTCACATTCAATAAAAAAAGTGTTTACAAACAAAGTGAAAAGTGTTTTTTTGTAAAATTAACATGTATAACGAAGTAGAAGCCTCCACAATACAGAATTTGTTGAAATTTTATTGAAAAATCGCCTAATTTACGAAGATAAAGATATTTGTTTTACAAATTTAGAAAAATTAAATTCATTTTTGCACTTACACACACCCTTTATTCTATATTTATAGCTTAAAGTTGTTCTAAAAAAAAAAAAACTGGCTTAATAAAATGCTAGTTTTAAAAATTTGTAAATATTCAATGCGTTGTTTATAGAAAAAATATATGTTTTCATATTTTTGTACTTTCGTGTCAAAGTTGAAATTTAATTGAAAAACAAAGATGTTTGATTTCAAAATTTAGAAAAATTTAATGCTTTTTTGTACCGCTTTAAAACTCACCGATTGTCTTTAAAATTGAATGCACTTTTATAATCAGCAAAGAAAATGTAAGTATCTTAGTCAATTATTCTGTATTTAGAGCTATAGTTAAAGTTTTCTAAAAAAAAGAAGTGCTCGTTATTAAGAGATGTTAATTTTGAAACTTTATTGAACAAATCAATGCGTCTTTGCAACACTTTAATACTTACGAATTTTGTATAAAGTTGAATGCACTTTAATAATCAGAATACAAAATTTAAATGTACGGTTTGATTATTTTGTATTTAAAGTCAAAGTTGAAATATTGCTAAAACGAAACGCTGGATTTAAGAAGATATTTATTAGTTTTGGCAATTTCTAAAAATTAATAACGGTGTAACATTAAGAAAAATTGAGTTTGTCAATAGTTTGCAGAATATTTACAAAATATAAAAACGAATTAAAATTAATATCGACTTTCTGCAAAAATTTAGTCTCATTGCCACAAATCTCCAAATATTTATTGAAATTCATTGAATATTTAGAGACTTGTGTCAATCAGACTAAATTTTTGCAGAAAATCGATATTAATTTTAATTCGTTTTTATATTTAATTAATTGCGGCTTTGAATTACTTAAAAACTCATAGATTTTATTTTAAAATGAATGACATTTAATTCATTCAGTCAATTTTTCTCTAATTTCAAGCAAACGTTAAAATTTTGCTAAAAACAAATGCTCGATTTAAAGAAATATTTGTTTTCAACATTTTTAAAATGTCATTACTGCTTTGAATCACTAATACTTATAAATTTTATTTAGAAATAAATGATAAATGTTGAAAGTTCATCTTCAATTTTATATAAATAAAACAATTTGAACACTTTCAAATATATATTGTGCATTTGCTACAATTGTTTCGCCACACTGTGGCTCCTTCAGGCGAAGAAATGATAATTAAAATTTGTCGGGTCAGGTATGTATAAAATGTTTATGGGGGGTGGGTTTTAAAAAAAAAATATATTTAAGAGGGGCGAATTTGTTAAGTCCGTTTGGTCGTTTCTTCGCCTGAAGAAACAATTGTAGGGAATGCACAATGTATATTTGAAACTGTTTAAATTGTTTTATTTATATAAAAGTGAATTTAAAATTAGTTAAGTATAAACTTAATAAATGTTCTATAATAACAAATTCTCTATAATTTTGAACCAAAGTTGAAATATTTGCTGAAAACAAATGTACGATCAAAGGCAACATTTATTTTATAGAATTCTAAAAATTGACTACACTTTGAAACACAGCTTTTTATTTGAAACTTAATCCTCTCGAAAACGTACTGGTGTGCTAAAATCCTCAACTATTTTCGCTGTAACTTTGAGCCAATGTTGAAATATTGCTAAAATGAAGTAAAAGCTTGATTTATAGAAATATGTTTTTTTTTAATTCATTATGATTTAGAATCACTTTAAAACTCACAGATTCTGTTTGAAAATAAATGCTCTTTAATAATTATAAATGCTCTTTAATAAACTGCGGCTACTTGTAATTTTTCAAATGTTTGTGTTCATAGTTTTATCTAATACGTAGAAATTGTTTTGTGTTTTTTTGCGGATATTACCCTTTTGTTAGATGTATTATCGGTTGGGTAATAAATAAATAAATAAAAGTAATTTTTTCTGTAATTTGAACAAAAGTTATAATATTGGTAAAAACAATTGCTCCATGTTAAGAAATATTCAATTTAAACATTTCTATTGAGAATGAGTGTTCGAAATATACATTTAGTAAATAAAACTAATGAGTGAAGAAATAATACAATAATATTTACAATACAATAATTATTAGAAAACACTTCACGTAACTAAAAGAAGAATATTTCTATATTTTGAGTTATTTCAAAAATCAATGATTTTATTTCAAAAATGAATGCGCTTTAATTTAATTTAATGCTAGTGAATGTGTTTCTATAAGTCAGCTAATGTTTGTGTTATTTTAAGCCAAATATGAAATATTATAAAACAACAAATGCTCGATTTAAGAATACAATTATTTTAAATTTTTTTAAAATTTCATAACGGTTTTGAATTATTTTAAAACTCACAGGTTTTTATTTAAAAACATATGCTCGGTTTAAGGAAACTATTTTTAAAATGTCTTTTAAAACGTCTAACAAATCACAATTTTCTAAGGATGATATTAACATTTTTGTAATAATGAAATATTTTAGTAAATTACTATTATTAATTTACGACTAATAATTTAATAACATGCTATTCTTAATTTAAAGAATGTAATCCTTGTACATAACCTCAATGGCCATAAAGAAATATAATTTAATTTCTTTAATTGAATTATAGCATTATACTATAATTCATAAATGCACTTACCTATATAATGAATATGTTATGAACTTCACAATATTTCAGTGGTTTATACGCCTGGCGCATAAAGTAAAATTTCGAGTTTAGAAAAGCCTGAACATTTGGATTTTGCTCCGCACCCAAATCCAAATTTTCAGACTTTTCTAAACTCGAAATTTTACTTTATGCTTAATCAAGAAGTGGAAACACTCCATGCATTCACACAAACATAAACAAAAGCAGTGTAACATAACCTTAAATTTAAAAACATTGCTAATTTTTCTGTAATTTTGAACTAAAATTGAAATGTAGTTGAAAGACAAGCCAATTCGTCAAGATATTTGTTTTGAAACGTTGTGCAAATTTGACTTTACTAAATCATTGTGAAACTAATACATTTATTTAAAAACAAATTCTCTTTAAGAATCAGCAAAGCATATAAAAATTACTCGCTTCGTTTTTTGGTAATTTTGAATTGAAGTTTTTCTTACTTCATCAAATGGTTTTTCTGTAATTTTGAGTTAAAGTCTTTTTTACTTTATCAAATGGGAAGTTCGATGTCCACGAAAACTGCACTAAGTTCAATTTAACTGTCTTTTGACAGAAATATACGAGGAAAGGTCAGTAACTAGGTAACAACAACGGATGTTGGAAGCAGTGAGCTATTTCTAAATGTACAGGGAGTTTTAAAGTATACGTATTCCAAATTCCGATTATTTTCTTTAAATCTTTAGATATTCGTTGTTTTTTTAAAAGTGTTGAATTTAAAACTTTGAACGATTATTTTCCACTCCCAGATTAAGCATGAAGTAAAATTTCGAGTTTAGAAAAGCCCCGTGAAAATTTGTCGAGGGTCGCGCAACGACCCTAAACAAATTTTCTGGGCTTTTCTAAACTCAAAATTTTACTTCATGCGCCACGCGTATAAAACACTAAAATATTGTACAATTTATGTATACTCGAACTTTATTTGAAATCAGTGTTTTATCCGCGTGGCGCATGAAGTAAAATTTCGAGTTTAGAAATGCCCAGAAAATTTGTCTCGGGTCGCTGCGCGACCCTCGACAAATTTTCACGGGGCTCTTCTAAACTCAAAATTTTACTTCATGCTTAGTCTGGGAGTAGAAAACACTCGTTTAACGCTTTAAATTGAACTCTTTTAAAATACAACGAATGTCGGAAAATATATAGCTTATGCATATTTTTACCTAAAAGAAAAATTTCCTGTATTGTTAGGTGGCAGTACAAACCAGTTTGATTATGCTCAAGTAGAGCCTAGGTTGAAAAATAAAACTTATTTTCGGTTAATATTTCTCTGAGTATTTTTAATAACCTTGTGTGCCCCTAATTATTGACTTTCCCTCGTATAATAAACTGTTATAGTGGCTGAAGTGTTATAACCTTTAGCAAAAGCTTCTCTAATGCAATAATTGTATATTTTGAGTTTACGTGAAGTGATTATTACACAAAAAAGACTGTTATTCCTTATTTCAGTTATTTGTATAACATAGATGTACAGGGTGGTGCATTTTAGAGGAAACACTTTTTTATTTGAAGAGATATTGCAAAACCGTTTTTGCAAGCCAGGGTCACTTTTTTGCGTTTTAATCAATGGTGAAAAGAAAATTGATCTATCTGTAACTTTCTTCGGTCTATAACCAGAAGTTTCATTTTTATTAAGTTACTGTAACTCATTTCTTTTAAAAGTTATAACCAAACTGTAAACACTTTCTTGTGGCAACTTTTTACGCCCAATAAAATGACGTACCTGTTTTATTTCTAGGCGGTTTCGTTTTTGTTTTCCTACATCTCATCGGCGCATATGCAGATATGCATATCATTGAACAGAATTTTTGATGCCGATTTCATAAGAAAATTTGTACAGTTGGGTTACAACTTTTTGGGTTACAGTAATTTCATAAAAACGATATTTTATTAACTTCCGGTTATAGAGCAAAAATGGTTAGAGATAGGTGAATTTTCTTTTCACTATTGAGTAAAACACGAAAAAGTGACTCTGGCACGCGAAAACTATATTTCAAGATCTCTTCAAATAAAAAAGATTTCTATTTGTGGCCCCACCAAAATGCACCACCCTGTACATTTCAGGCACAAGGTGCTCGTTATCAATAACAAACTGTTATTTGTTATTGATAATGAGCGCCTTGTGTCTCGAATTGTACAGCTAACTTTACAAATTAAAAGTAAAATAAGCAATAACAGTCTTTTTTGTGTTTTCCAATGCAGTGTTGGGAATTATTCCAGTCGCATTTCTGTTTAATACGAATTTGTGTTTTGTTTCAGGTATGCATTCAACAACGACATTCCCATAAAGCAGTAAGTAAACAAAATCTGAAACCAACATCTCCATTCGGCATGCAGCAATAACATTTCACGCTCGTTTAATTTCCTCCCGTTTGTTTACGCCTTTTTATTTTCAACAAAAATTGAGGTTGTAGCACAAACGCGTAAAACCCAACACACTCAGAAACGCGGAAATACGAAATTTACCCACACACATAAGTGTATAAATTCAGTGGCACGCGACGCTCGTAAAAGCCGACGTTATTTATTGGTCCCCACGCGTACTCATTTTTTCTGTGTAAACACGCAGAAAGTTTCCTATTTTTATTTTATTTGTTTAGTTTTGTTGAAAATAAAAATACAAAAAAATAAGTAAATAAAATGAGAGGAAAAAAGGGGCGGACTGATTTATCGCGTTGCGCTGACCTGCTCGCGCCCCGATAAATTTTCACGAACTAGGCCACAAACATTCCGAAACTAATACGTGTGTGTTGTGAGTGTGTGGGATGAAGGGAGTTTTCCAATTTTCCTGATAACGTCCAAAGTACGGTGGTAAATCATATATGTATGTGGAGTATCAGGTTGGGATTGTTTAAGGGATGAGTAGAGGTTTTTTTGTGTATTCTGGGCAGAGTTCCAGGAGTGAAATTGGTTGATTTCATTAAAAGTTAAGGGGATTTTGTTTGTATGTGTTGGATAACTAGTTTAATGTTCATTTTATTATGTGAAGTAATGGGTTATTGTTATTCTACTACCTAAATAAAAAAAAGGGAGTTGCATGCTAAGCTCTGTAATTTAACCAATTTGTTTCATGTGATTATGCTATTTTTTGTGGTCTTGGGGCCAGTTGAACTGGGTTCATCCCTGAACTCAAGTTCAACGTGACGTTACAATTGAAATTTTGAACTCGAGTTCAGAGCAGGGGCGGATCCAGAGATCAATTAATTATCTTTCAAAGACAGGCTTAAAATTTAGTTGTTAACGATGGAGGCTTCTACTTTTACACAGATCTTCTGTTGAGAGTAGAATGCAATTATTATTTTTTTGTTTGTTTAGTTGTCAGTGATAATAATCCCACATGCACTTAATGACTTTTACTTTTAAACAGATCTACTGAAAGTACATTTCTGATTTGAATTTTAATAATATTTCCAACCTTAAAGACAATTTAACATAAAGAAAAACTTACCTTGCTTTTTTTACCATTTTCGTTAATTTTAAATTACATAAACCACCTGTCTAATACATCTGGCAATACTGATTTATTGACATAGAAATTTAAAAAATCTGAGTTTTTATAGGACTTGATTTCCTATAAAAAAAATCTGTTGTGCATTCTCTACTATTTCTGTTTTTTTTTTGTTTTTATAAGTGATCTGAAAATGATTTTGATTTGGGAGATGAGTCATGCAAAGTGCTCTCGACATTGTTCGCGTGCACACGTCCGAAAATAAAGTGCGTGCGTAAATTTGGATCGCCGTCATTTCGGAACACACGTCTCGGAACGAATGCGAAACGCAGAAAACGCAACCGTTGCGTAACGCCCCAAACAAACGCGAAACGCCAAACGGCGGAACGGCTCGATCGCATGCCGTGTTTCCTGCCTTCATATTTGTAGACTGTCAAAAAATACAGAAATATATATCATAATTAACAGAATGGAAAGAGTATTTGTAAACGAAATGTTTGCGATTATAAAAACACACGAAAAATTACACAGTTTAAAAGGATTCAGTCACGAGCAATTACGGTTATTAGTAAATTTGACTAAGGTATGTGAAAATTTCTAAATAAAACACTTTTTACTTTGTTAAACCACGATATTTTGCAATTTTGCACTTAATTTGTGACTAAAGTTTCGACTATCTAGTAGTCATTATCAAACTAAAAGTTTTTAGTTTGATAATGACTACTAGATAGTCGAAACTAGTCACAAATTAAGTGAAAAGCATAGTGGTTTAACAAAGTAAAAAGTATCTTGTGGTGGAGGCGGTTACTTTGTGATACATTGTAAATATTT
Source organism: Philonthus cognatus (assembly GCA_932526585.2). Taxonomy (NCBI): domain Eukaryota; kingdom Metazoa; phylum Arthropoda; class Insecta; order Coleoptera; family Staphylinidae; genus Philonthus; species Philonthus cognatus. Next base: position 44,387,343 of record OW052247.1, on the reverse strand, counting down.
AAATAATTAACACTGATTACTTTTTTGTATTCACTTTTTATTTTGTACTGTGACTAGTTTCGACTCAACAGCGATTCATTCTCAAACTAACTAACTAGTTTGAGAATGACTCGCTGTTGAGTCGAAACTAGTCACTGTACAAAATAAAAAGTGAATACAAAAAAGTAATCAGTGTTAATTATTTAAAAAGTAAAAAGTATTTTATTTACAACTGTATTTAAGATGTACCACAAAGTGAACGCCTACAACACAAAACAGTATATGAAAATGTTCGAAAAGCTGGTCAAAAGTTGTTACACTTGTGGCCAGCTTTTCGAAAATGTTATCCACTGTACGACACGACTAAGTAAAAAAACAAAAAAGATGTTTGATAGATGGTCATGACAATCATGTTGCTTTACTCGCAATCTACTTTTACCAGTAACTCCTGGATGATGTGCATAATTTTCTAAATGTGTGAATTAACATTTACCAAAGACGGGGGTGTGGAGGCGTATGCGTACATTTACTAGGAAATATACACATTTGCCTGCCAATTTACATTTCCCTGCCAACGTACATTACCCGGGAAATGTACACATTTGTCTGCCAAAGTACATTTTCCTGCCAACGTACATTAACCGGGAAATGTACGCATTTGCCGGTCAACGTAAATTTACCGTAACATATATTTTTCATCAGTGGATTCGAACCCGCAGCGCACGGTGACCTTTTAGTACAGATAATAAATATGCCAAAATTAAATGATAGTAAATTTAATGAAAACACTTAGTTATTTATTTCACTAATTATATTTTTTACTCCGACTCACAGTAGGCCAAAAAAGCTGGCAAAATAAAAAAAAAGTGTACAAAACGACTTCAAGTTCATAAAATTAGGTGTAGATGGCATAAGTGTACACTGATTCAGTGCTGGAATGACATACCAGTCGCAAATCTCCTTTTAATGACCCTCCGAAGACAAGTGAAACCAAAATACTGAAAAGAAGCCGTTTTGAAAACTATAATTGTGAGTGTGCTGTGAGAATAATTTGCAATCCTGGCCTCGATTCACGTCTTCAAATAATGGATTGCTCTCCGGAATATAAGTTTAACAGATATACACACGAATATATTGAATATATCTTCACATATCTCGCGATCCTTTTAACCTCATTTCCGCAGTGTAAAATGTTTACAAATTATGGCGCACAATTTTTTTTCCGTGTTTCTCCGCTTGGAAAAACAGCTTACCTGCTTCGTATTTATATACTGAAGAGGAAAAACCAAGAACTAGCTGCTACTGCCTGCTATTTTTCGTACAATGACGATTTTACTGAGCAGCGCGTTACATGCTTTGCCACGGGTATCATTGGCGGGAATCGCGTTATCTGTCAGCAGACAATACCTTATATCTGGCGGGCATAAAATTTGTGATCACAGACCTCAAAAATCTGTGGGTTGTAGATTTTGTATGATTTCATAGATTATTAAATTTTGATCCGTCATTTTGAATTTTGAATTTTTGACATTTAATTCGATTTGACATTTAATTCTATACAGGTTTTTGAATATTTGATCCGCTATAGTGAATCCGCCATTTTGAGTTTTGAAATTTCGACATCAAATTCGCAATCAGCAACTTTGAAAACCTGCATGTTGTATATTTTGTACGATTTCATTGATTTTTAAATATTTGATCCGCAATATTGGATCCGTCATTTTTATTTTTAAATTTTAGACATTTAATCCGTGATCAGTGACCTCAAAAAACTTAATGTACACGTTTTGAAAGACTAATATGGACATTTACTATCTATGTACAGGTTTTTGAATATTTAATCCGCTAGATTGGATCTCCCATTTTAAATTTTTGACATCAAATTCGTAATCAGCGACCCCAGAAACCAATTTGAACATATTCTTACACATCTTCATATTTTGACCAGGTTTTTCAATGGTTTTACCCACTGTGCGACTGTAAAATCAGTGATACAAACGTAAATGTTTTAATTAAATTTACCATAATCAGATTACAAAATGTTGTAAGAAATTAATTAAATATGCCAAAATAAATATAAGAAATGGTCGTCTTATATTTCCCTACGCAATTGTGAAGGATTAAATGAGGTTTAAAAGTTATCCTGTATATTTGAAAATAAATGACTAATTTTAGGGTTCCAAAAATATGTTGCTACATGACGCACTTTGATCTGGTTGCGCTACTTGAGTGTTCAAAATCTCAAAATGTTTTGAGCTTTATGTATCAATAAATAAAAGTTGCCATTGAAATTGAAGTCACATAAATTCAGTGACAAACAGTTGTAGTTATTGTAAGAAAAGCCTACTCCAAAAGTACTAATATCTTGATGTTTTGAGCTTTATCCACCAATAGATGTAAGTTTCCATTGAAATTCAAATCACATAAATTCAGTGACAAACATTTGCAGTTATTTTGTATTTAAGTGTAAGAAAAGCCTAGTCCAAAAATACTAGTGTCTGAACCAGTGGCGAATCTTTGAAATATTGGCCTCTCCGCAAAGTAAAGAATGTTTTTTTTTTAGAGGTATAGAACTTTAAACTGAAATGAAACTCATAAAAATCATGTCAATAGCCATTGTATTGGTTTTATTGGAAATATAATTTTATGCCAGTACTGCTTAAATATCATTTGAGGCATATGGGAGCCGCGGCTGTTTCAAATAAAGTGCAATCTGGAAGTCCAATTTTCGACCACTTTACGAGCAGCCGTATATCGGCAATAACGCGGCGAATGTTGGCTTCCAGCTGATCCAACGTCGTTGGTTTATTGGCCTATACTAGCGACTTCACATATCCCCACAGAAAGTAGTCCATAGGTGTGATAGCACACGACCGTGGAGGCCAATTCACGGGTCCGCTACACGAGACTATGCGGTCAGCGAATGTTTCCTGGAATAAATGTGTCGCGCGGTGTGTGGCATGTTGCGCCGTCTTGTTGGAACCAAAGCTCCTCCACATTAACGCCAATTAACTGGGGAACGAAAAAGTCAGTAATCATGGATCGATAGCACTCTCCATTGACTGTCACGTGCTGGCCAGCTTCATCTTTAAAGAAATATAGGCCAATGATTCCACCAGCCCATAAAGCACACTAGTTTTTGTGGATGTAACGGCGTCTCAATAATGGCTTCTGGATTTTTCTCCCTCCAAATCCGGCAATTTTGTGTGTTTACGTAGCCATTGAGCCAAAAATGAGCCTCATCGCTGAACAAAATTTTTTGGTGAAAATGAGGATCAAGAACAATCTTGGGTTCGGCCCATTCTCCGAACGTGCGACCCATATGATGGTCATGCGGCTTCAGCTCTTGCACGAGTTGTATCTTGTAAGCTCGTAAACCGAGATCTTTTCTCAATCTTCCATAAGGTGGATAGACACAGCTCCAATTGCTGTTCACGATGGCGAATCGACTCATTCGGGTCCTCCTTAACACTACGCTCTACAGCTGCAACAAATTCTTCGGTGCGCACTGTCCGACGTCTCTGCGCATGCACATTATCAATCAGACTATACGTAGTGCAAAAAAGATCCATTGTTTTTCGAATAACTTGCTCGGATGGACGATTATGTTGACCGTAAAACAACGTAGACCACGGTGAGTTTCGCGAACTGAACCATGACTTTCGAAGTATATTTGCACAATTTGCAAGCGTTGTTCTGGCGTTAGTCTCTATTCATGATTAAATGACACAACATACTGAGCAGAAATCAGCTGTCACCTATCAAATTGACTGTCACTAGAAACAGTGTTGCCAGGTCGAAAAACAAACCTCAAAAGAAAACACCCTTTACTATCCCGGCCTCTATCACAAAGAAACGCAAATGTTTTTACAAAAAAAAATATCATAAAAATGGTGTACTTCATTATCATTGATATGTTATTCATTTTTTTTCTAAACAATATTTGCATTTTTTGTGATAGGGGCCGGAATAGTAAAGGGTGTTTTTTTTAGAGGATCGTTTTTCGACCTGGAAACACTGTTTCTAGTGACATTCAATTTGATAGGTGACAGCTGATTTCTGCTTAGTATGTTTAGCTATTTCATCATGAATAGAGACTTGCGCTACGCTTACTGTGCGCTACGTTTTCGACCTGTTGCATTTTTGTTAAACTTCTCTTCATCTCTCGATGTACTTGGAGGTATCATTTTTATAATCAAATTTTGAAAACAATTTTTCTTAAGTTTTGTTGCTATTTAAGTTTTCTTTTTTCTAATATTGTAAAATAAATAACGTTCAACAACAAAACATATATATCACCTTCTGAAAATAACATTATATTGTCCTCTACGAAAGTATGGAGTAAATTCATTAAAAAATCAACTATTGGCTATTTTAGGAATCCTCGGATACAGATTTGTTGGCATGTATACCGGGCGTTCGATTAAAAACCCCCAACGCCATAACTCTTGTATTTATTGACCGATTATATTTAACTAAAAACTAAAGTCAATGGCCGTTTAGATACTCAAAAATGACATGAACATTAATTTTTTTCAATAATAACTTCATTCCCAAATAATAGCCAACTTATAATTTTTTAATGGCTGCCTATAATTTTTTCATTTTATTACATTAGACATTATTTTTCTAAATAACGCTCAATTTCTTGTTTTTGTTCAATGTTTTGGTAGATTTTTTTTAAATTTTCTATTTAAAATGATATTTTTAAAAAAAATATAATTAGTGTGCCTTGTAAAAAAAGTGACAAATGTCATTTATTGTGAGGTTATGCCATTAGTAATAATGAAACAACAAATAAGTACCTACGTTGCAATTATTGTAGAATAAAAGTAAAGCTAAAATGTAAATATTTTGTTATTTATTGTTATTGTTTATTGTTATTGTTATTTATTTCAATATTTTGATTATGACTAATCTTTTTTTAAATTTTTAACTTCACAACATTTTAGTGGTTTACACGCGTGGCGCATGAAGTAAAATTTCGAGTTTAGAAAAGCCCCGTGAAAATTTGTCTCGGGTCGCTAGCGCGACCCTCGACAAATTTTCTACGCGGGGCTTTTCTAAACTCGAAATTTTACTTCATGCTTCGTCTGGGAGTGGAAACACTCGTTCGAACTTTGAATTTAACTCTTTTATAGAATCAACGTATGTAATATAATAAATATCATTGATATTATAGAAAAAGATGCAAAATTTTACCTAAAATCAACTTTTAGAGTTAACTTTATAATATTCTCGGCTCTTAATGGCTTAATATCCTATTCCTAAGTAAAGCAGTATTTATTAAATATTAAAGTTGCATTTAATATAAAAACAAACTGTGAATAATTCGACAAACATCTAGAAATATCGAAAATATCGACATGTTGAAAATCTTGAAGGTCCACTCCCAGGCTAAGCATGAAGTAAAATTTCGAGTTTAGAAAAGCCCCGCGTAGAAAATTTGTCTCGGGTCGCTGCGCGACCCGAGACAAATTTTCACGGGGCTTTTCTAAACTCGAAATTTTACTTTATGCGCCACGCGTATAAAACACTGAACTATTGTAAAGTTTAAAAAATACTAGCCTTTATTTTGTTCGGTTGGTTGACAAATTGTTTTAAATCTTCTAAGCTGATTATACATACTAATTCTATTTAAACATTTTGTTCAGTATTAAAAGTCCAATTTTGTTTCATGGCACACCACATTTTTTGCCAAAAAATCATGTTAACATAATTTATTATACATTTTTCTAGCATAAATATTAAATTAAAATCAACATATCGAGCATAATTGGATTCAGAAAAACAATGTCCAATATAATAAAATAAGAAAAGTATATGCAGCCATTTAAAAATTTAAAGTTGACTTTTATTTGGCAATGACGTTAATTTTGAAAAAATATATAATTAGTGTCAATTTATCAATTTATGGTGTTAAAACTGCGACTGACTTTGTTTTTAGTTCATTCAAATCGATCAATAAATAACAGAGTCATGGCGTTGGGCGTTTTTTATTTATACCCGGTACAAGAAATGTTTCTAAAAAATAACTACAAACTGTGAAACTTAGATCTTAATCTTTTTTTGTTCTAAAAAATCATTATAAGCAGTAAAAAGAAACCGTCACGGTTTTATTTTACGACTCTGTTCCGCAAAAATCTTCTAAATTTGTGTTTAACGATTCTAAAGAGGTTAGGAATCGCTGGTTTAGAGGAATAACATACATTTCTTATCTCTTGATGCATACGCTGTAATATTTCAACCATTCACTGTTTTTTAAAAACGTTCAATTTATAACTTCTAACGAGTGTTTCCAATCCCAGATTAAGCATGAAGTAAATTTTCAGGCTTTTCTAAACTCAAAATTTTACTTCATGAGCCACGCGTATAAAACACTGATTTAAAGTGAATTTAAAAATACATCCACCCCTTATGTTTGATCCTTACGCCATACATTCTACAAATGTTTACTATTTACTATTATACTTATACACCTTTTATTGTAAATCTTGGATTTTGAGATATTATTTTTTCATATTTAAGCGTAATTTTAATAACGAGGAAATTGTATTATAAATATATAACTTTAAAAAAAAAATTGTCGTCTGACTATTTAGGGGGTAAGGAAATCCCTCGAAGTGGATCTTGTTCAAGGCCCCGCAACTTAAATTTGCACCGGGCCCCGCTTTTGTTTGGATCGGCCCTGATTGAACATTCCGGTTTTATTATAATACTTTATATCTTCACTCATTTGCTCGGTTACATCTCAAATTTACTACAATAGTTAAAGACTCGAAATTTCGTCCCTATCAAGCATAGTAGCGAAACGTTATTGTTAGTAGGTGCGTCGCAGTCGCTTTATAGCGCCGAGGACGTTTTATTATCAAGCGTCGCGGCGCTCCCGCCGAAACGCCTGCGCCCTAAAACCCAAACATGCGAAACCATGGGGAGCCGAAAACCCCGAAACAAATGACTTTCAGAGGGCCCCAGACACTCACAAGGGCAACATCGACCAAAAAAATGAAACAAACATTCATTTCTCAAACAAAAATCATAACATTCCATTGTTGAAAACAATTAAAGTGAACAGTGTTACTAATAATTTAAATAACTGGTGGACAATAAAAAATGCGTGCAGTTAAAAAAATTACCACTAAAAAAATCCTTTATATTTTTATAAACAGTGTGAAAAATGACTTTTTAGGCTGCGCAAAGTTATTAATACATAATTAATTTTGTGTTTATTACATAGACTCTGTAAACTGCACAAAAGTTTAAAATAAAAGACTTTTAATAAAATAATTGTGATTTTACAGACCACATAAAACTGATTTAAAAAACGAGTGATTTTATAGACTGCGTAATAAATCTAACCGCGTTGAAATCCCATTTATAAAAATGTTCGTATAAACCGCTAATTAAAAATTAGTGCCATTATCCAAAGGAATTAATTAAGCAAACCAACTAATCGAGTAATATAAACAGTGCCATTAATAAATTAAACCAACCCGAGTCCTTTCACGTGTATTGCTAGCAATAATAATAAAGTTATTACAATAACAATAAACAACATACACGAGAAAATCGTGATTATACATTTTTTACAAACGCGTGAAATTAATGTTAATACAACTAATAACAATAAATCAGTACAAGAAATTAAATCAAAATAATAAAACTGTTAATGTTCAAAGCGTACACTTAACATTAATTACGAGGAAATAATAACAATTAATGTTATTACTTTGTTTTTAATACCAAATCATTTTTGATATGCAGAATCGTGAAGATTAAATTTAAAGTGTTCAACTACATTGAATTCACAAGTGTCAGATAACTTGTTTTCATTGTAAAAAAACGTAAAATTTAAAGCAAATTAACTTGAAATAAAACACTTTAACCTTTCTTCACAAATTTATTCATTACCAGATCTACATTTCAGACACATAGTGACCATTATCAATGGTTTGATAATTCGTTAATGATTACGTTTACATCTACGAGATAATTTGTGTTAATTGTAAAATCGCGAGAATTAAATCAAATAAATGTCTTTCGGAGTGTTCACATTGACTTTAAGTATGAGGTAATTTTTTTAAATGTAAAAGCGTAAGTAAGATCTAAAATAATTTGCGCACATTAGAATATGAATAATCAAAATTAAAGAATAAATAAATATTTGTAAAGGGACCAACAATTTTGTAATAATATTGATTGAATGATTTACATGAAGATCAAATTTAATTGATAATAAATTGTGTATTTATTTAATTTAAATCACTGAAGTTATTAGCCAAATATAACGTATAATTCGATATATTTTGTATTTATTTAATTTAAATTACTAAAATTATTAGCCAAATATAACGTATAGTTCGATATATTTTGTGTTTATTTATTTTAAACCACTGACATTTTTTAGCCAAATATAACGTATAATTCGATATATCTTGTATTTACTAAATTTAAATCACTGAAATTATTAGCCAAATATAACGTAAAATTCGATATATTTTGTATATATTTATTTTCACCTTGTGAAATAATAAATTAAACCACTGAAATTATTACCCAAATATAACGCATAATTCGATATATTTTGGTTTTATTTAATTGAAATCACTGAAATTATTAGCAACATATAACGTAAAATTTAATACATTTAAAAACTTGATCGAAAATCCAATCTTGAAATATTAAAAATAATAAATTATGTCCTAAACTTTATTAACAATAATAATATCGACATAAATCATATTTACTGTAAAAAAGCGCCTTATAAAATCACACAATAATCTTAAAAGATAGCTACGTAAAATTCATCAAATAATTTAACTGTAATTAATCATCGTTTACGAATATACGAACTTCGCGCATTTTTTCGTTATAAAAATTTAATTAATCACTATTGCATTCTTGCATTTGTTCGTTATAATTACTTTGATTAATAAACTTAAATGGATTTTGTTAGTTATGCAAATGGACACGGCTCGATTTTCGTCGGTATTAATTAATATTAAACATTTGTCGTCGGCCTTATCTAAATAGCGGTCGTAAAATGTGGTGCATTTGAATTATGTAAATGTAATTAGACAATGCAAATTGTTTGAGAATAATCGTGTTATTCCGGCGAGTTGAGAACGAATTTTATGGGCTGTCCGATCGCTAAAGCTCGTTGAGAACCTTTTTATTTCGAGAAAGGCCCGGGCGTTTTTGGAAGAAGACACGTTCCCAGATGAATGGGAACCAATCTCACCAAGACTAGCAGAGTAAGTATAATAATAATAATTGTTATTATTGGACGCCGCGCGGCATTCACTTGTGCCGCAGTTCATTTCGTGTTGAGGTCCCGCGGCATGTACCTTGTGCCACATCCAGAAACCACTTTTAAAAAATCGTGGCATTTAACGAAAAGATTTATGTCCCTTAAAATGTTTGCTTTGTTATTCTGTTATAATTAATCATATTTGTATATTTGGAACAAAAACTTAAGCAGCGGCTTGAAGTAATATTTTTATTTTTATGAAGGTATCGATCAATGTGTTAACCTTTAGAAATTGCAGGTTTATGCATGTAAAAATACAACAAAGTTTAGTAGTTTTTATTTAATTATCTGTTAACCCTCTTCAAAAGATAAATACATAAAAACTATAAAAATAAAGTAATTTTTTTATATTTACAAAACATGATTATATTTACACGAAATACCGAAAATATAGCTATTTAAAAGAAGAAGAAGATAATACATATTGTATTTAAATTATTGGACAGGCTCTTGGCCCGTTAATGGCTGAGAAATTATTAAGTTCATTGTAAAAATTGATTCTGCACATATTTTTATGATTTCTATAAATGACTTACGTATTACAAGGAGTGATCAAAAAGTAAGGTTACAAAGCCTGTAATGAAACTTGTACATTTTGTCACCTTACTTTTTGATCACCCCCTCGTACATACTCGGAATATATTTTTTAAATTTACATGATGTTGTTTACTATGCAAATTTTCAGGTTTTCATAAAAACGTTTCATTTAAACTTTCGAACGAGTGTTTCCACTCCCAGGCTAATCATGAAGTAAAATGTCGAGTTTAGAAAAAGCCTGAATTATTCTTACTTTTGTAAAATTTATTAACGTCAGATCAAACTTAAGCAATATATTTTAAACTTCACTTTAAATCAGTATTTTATACGCGTGGCGCATGAAGTAAAATTTCGAGTTTAGAAAAGCCTAATTTGGCTGGGTCGCTCCGCTTCGCTACGCGACCCAGCCAAATTTTCAGGATTTTCTAAACTCGAAATTTTACTTCATGCTTAATCAGAGAGTGGACAACACTCGGTGAAAAAAAAATTATTGTAAAATTCATGAGTTATAATAAAAGCAGCTAATAAATTTTGTAATTGATTTATTTATCCATTTTGACATTAAATGTCAGTTGAACGTTAAACGTCTTTAATTTTATTCTTAGGTTTTAATGGTCAAAATATTGTTTTTGCCCTTACAGGGCCACTTTTACATACAAAAATTTAACTTTTAGAAAATTTTTAGAGGGTTTGAACCCCCATATCCCCCTCCACCCCCCTGGCTACGACTTTGCATGTCATCAACGTAAAAAATGTAAATTGTGTTGGCATGTATGTAACTATAAGTAAATGTTATTTGCTGATTAACTATTGTTCGATTTAACCGATGTTGGTGAAATCCGGCATTATAACCAACAATTATAACAAAATTATATACACATACATTTATTTGAAGCACTCAGAATTATTTTACAATTCACTACTTTTAAAATATTATTTTAAAAAATTGTTATTTTTAAATGGATTAAGAAAGATTTATTAATTTTGCCTTTTAATTTTTAAATTATTCTATCTAAAGTTAAAGATTTTCAATTAAAAAAAATGTATAACACCGGTGATGCGTTTTTGTTCTTTTGTAGAATTAAAAAAAACCGAAAGTTAAAAATAAATATTTTTTAGAATCCATTTAAAAATAACCATATTTTTAAAAAAATATATTTAAATCACAAAAAACCAAATACATTTCTGAAAGATTTGTTATAAGAGAACACTTTGAAGTATGTTTTTAATATTTATTTAACGAGTGTTTTCCACACCCTGGTTAAGCATGAAGTAAAATTTCGAGTTTAGAAAAGCCTGAAAATTTGGCTGGGTCGCGTAGCGAAGCGGAGCGACCCAGCCAAATTAGGCTTTTCTAAACTCGAAATTTTACTTCATGCGCCACGCGTATAAAACGCGGATTTAAAGTGAAGTTCAAAATACACTGCTCAAGTTTTATCATATGTTATTAAATTTTACAAAAGTATTTATTCTTACTTTTGTAAAATTTACTAACATATGATAAAACTTGAGCAGTGTATTTTGAACTTCACATTAAATCCGCGTTTTATACGCGTGGCGCATGAAGTAAAATTTCGAGTTTAGAAAAGCCTAATTTGGCTGGGTCGCTCCGCTTCGCTACGCGACCCAGCCAAATTTTCAGGCTTTTCTAAACTCGAAATTTTACTTCATGCTTAATCAGGGAGTGGAAAACACTCGTTAAATAAATATTAAAAACATACTTTGAAGTATGGTTTTAATATTTATTTAACGAGTGTTCTCTTATAACAAATATTTCAGAAATGTATTTGGTTTTTTGTGATTTAAATATATTTTTTTAAAAATATGGTTATTATTATTATTATTAAAGGAAAAAATCCGAACGCTAGTTCCTCAAGGCGATTGAATTGTGGAAGATTTAGAAAGAAAATACTGATTTATTCAATATTTCAAGTGCTTAAAATAAAAATGTATCATTATTTGAAATACTTAGGATTCTTTTAAAATTAATCCAAACAATTATTTATTAAACAATTATCTACATTTAAGTTTATTTAAAACATTCAGAATTATTTTAAAATTCACTACTTATAATTATCCAATGCAGATAACAAAAATATTCAATTTATAATCAAAGATTTTTCTATATAAATATTCAATCTATGTACAATATTGTTTCAATATTGAATACTATTAAACATTCAATATAGGTTTTTCCTTCACCTAACAATATAGAATTAAAAAATGAAAATATTGAGAATATATTTTGTAATTCATGTACAATATTGTTTTAATATTGAATACTATTGAACATTCAATATAGATTTTTCCTCCACCTAACAACTTAGAATTAAAAAATGAAAATATTAAGAATATATTTTGTATTCGCATTAAATCGTTATCAACCTGTAAAAAAATGAAAATATTGAGTATTCACATTAAAACCTTGAAAGAATAATTGAGTCGCCTATTTCCAAAAACCCCTAAATCTATTTAAAACCCAGGGATTTAGGGATTTTTGGAAAGAGGCGACTCAATTATTCAATATAGAATACAAACATATTCTTAGTAATGATTTTTAAATTCTACTTCTACATTGTTACAATATGATCTCGTGTTAACATATAAATATTATTAGAATATTGTAAAATTGTTTTCCTATATTTATACAAAGATAAATTTTATACTAGGGTGACATCAACTCTATTTATTTTATTTTACTATAGAATTTTACAATAAGAAAAAACTCCAAAATATATTTTTGATATTTGTTTACGAGTGTCTTTCACTCCTTAATTAAGCATAAGGTAATATTTAGAGTTTAGAAAAGCCTAAAAATTTGGCTCTATCGACTACATTTTCGGGCTTTTCTAAACTCGCAATGTAACTTTATATGCCCGACGTATAAAACAATAATTTATTGTGATGTTCAAGTACTCTTTCTTTGTTCTATTGCCTACGCTAATGTTTAAACTATATAAAACAATCCACTGTTTGAATATTCAAAATGCTTTTTTGGTGAAAGCGCCAGGTATTTGGATATGCCAATTTTTGTTTATTTCCTAGCTAAATAATAATTTGCTAGAAATTTACAAAGATCTTTATTCTGAACATTAATTAATCAAATGAAATAAATAAATAATATTTCAAGTTAATTTTTGTAGCTTTTACTTCGCGGTACAAAGCTTGTCACACAGTGGAAAAAAGTGATTCGAAACGAAGTTACCTGTGCTTTTTGTGTTTTTATACAAAAATAAAAACACAAAAAGCACAGGTAACTTAGTTTCGAATCACTTTTTTCCACTGTGTGACAAGCTTTAATTATAGTAACAAATTAAAAACAAAGGTTAGTTTCAGATACCTGTCGCCTTGAGTTTTGCTTTATTTCTTTCTTTTCGTGAGAGGTGACTTTTCGTTTTACGTAAACTTCATCTTTAATATCTACTAGACCTTATGATTTTTATATTTTATATCTCTAAAATGTATTAAGATTCTATACATTTGCCTTATCTAGATCATGATCATAAATTGTGTTCTTTTTTTCATTATTACAACATTCTTACAACATTATTCAGAAGTTTTTAAGCTTATCACAATTTATTCCGTAAATAAATAGATGCTCCTCAAGTATTGTCGTTAGGACCAGTTTCGTGAGTATTTTATACAATTTGACGTTATACGTTTTTTTTTTGGGCTAAGGTTAAGGGTGAAACTTTTGCCCTTAACCTTTGCTCAAAAAAAAGGTATAACGTCAAATTGTGGAAAATACTCACGAAACTGGTCCTAACGACAATACCTGAGGAGCATCTATTACCTCGAGCTTTGCGTTCTTTTTTATGATTGTTATGTTTTTTATCTCTAAAATTTATAAAAATTCTATACATTTGCCTTAGCTAGATTATAAATTGTTTTATATTCCATTATTCCCACATTCTTACAAAGTTATTCACAATTTATTACGCTTATTACAATTTATTCCGTAAATAAATAAATGTTCCTCAAGTATTCTCGTTAGGACCCGTTTTATGAGTATTTTCCACAATTTCACGTTAGACGTTGTTTTTTTGGGGGGGTTAAGGTTAAGAGCGAGAGTATCATTCACCTATTGCCTCGAGCTTTGCGTTCTTTTTTCATGATTTTTATTTCTCTAAAATTTGTTAAAATTCTACACATTTGCCTTATTTAGATTATAAATTGTTTTTTTTTTTCATTATTACCACATTTTTACAAAATTATTCACAATGTATTACGCTTATTACAATTAATTTCGTGAATAAAAATATGTTCCTCAAGTATTGTCGTTAGGACCAGTTTAGTGAATATTTTCCAAAATTTGACGTTATACGTTGTTTTTTTTTTTTGGGTTAAGGTTAAGGGCGAGAGTTTCATTCACCTGTCGGCTCGAGTTTAGCGTTCTTTTTTCTGTCTTTCGCGAGTGAGGAGACGTGCCGAACAGACAGAACACGTTTCGCGTCAACTCCATCTTCATCCCAATCACGTATCGTCTGGGGGTCAGGGTCAGAGCGCACCGACAGATTCATCCGCAGGGGAACCGACAAATTCAATTTCACTAGCCTACCTCAATGGCATACCCTATTTTTATCCCATATATCACAGGATATAAAGTATATAGACATTCCAAACAAGAAAATAACTCACACGTTGATGTATAATAAGCTTGCATTGCTATGACGAATAACTGACTGATGATGACTTATGTTAAAGAACAAGAAAATAATCCCTGTATATTTTTTCATTATTGTTCCTGCTTCTTATTTATTAACTTTTTGAAATAATTTTTCATTTGGCACATGGTAAAATATTACTATGTAATATTCTAATATATTTCACCAAGTGCTAGATGAGAAATTAATTCAAGAAATTACTATGTAAAGTTATTGACAATCAATAACTTCTTATTTATTATTAAAAAGTTATAAATCACAGTAATATTAGCATAAGGAGTGTCTAGAAACTGTCGGCATTTCGGTTGCTTTAAAAAACAAATTACATATCTTAGATTAAGTCATACGATTCGGTGAATCTCGGAAACGTCAAATTAATTTGAATATATGTCTAATTACGACGTATCTTTCTGAAGTTAGAACCTACTGGGATACCGACAGTTTATAGACACTCGTTAGAAAGATCATTTGTAATTATTCAACATTAATTTGTTTATAAAAGCATGTAAAACCTACATAAAATTTGAAATAAATTCAAATAAGTTATTGAATTAAACGAGGGGGGTCCGATATTAAAGGTACAGGCCAAAATTTGGTAACATATATTTTTAAAGAAAATATTTAATACATTCTACAAAAAACTATATACTTTTGTTTATTTCTCGACATATTCTCCATAAAGATAGAGACATTTATCTCAGCGTGACAGTAGTTTAAACGGGATGTTTATTTCTCGACATATTCTCTATAAAGATTGAGACATTTATCCCAGCATGACAGTAGTTTCAACATACCTTCATAGTAGTGTTGCCTGTCAAGTCGATTAAAATAGTCCACAACTGTGTTTTGCAATTCCTGTTGATTTGCAAAGCGTTTCCCCGCCACAAAAAGTTTGGCGGGGAAACGCTTTGCCAAAAATTTGCCAATTTGCCAAAAAACGTTGGCGGAGAATCGCTTTGCCAATCAACAGGAATTGCAAAACACAGTTGTGGACTACTTTAATCGACTTGACAGGCAACACTACTATGAAGGTATGTTGAAACTACTGTCACGCTGGGATATATGTCTCAATCTTTATGGAGAATATGTCGAGAAATAAAGAAAAGTCTATAGTTTTTTGTAGAATGTATTAAATATTTTCTTTAAAAATATATGTTAGTGAATTTTCGCCTGTACCTTTAATATCGGACCCCCCTCGTATATCCAACATAATACTGTATTGATTTTGGTACCAAGCGAGGGGCCATCGAAGTAAAAATCGTCATGGAATTACTGGGAAAAAAAGTTGAGCAGTATAAACCAACATCCTTTTGAGTAATATAAAAATTCTAAATTATATTCAACAACGTATTATGTAAAGTTTCAAACATGAAAATCCTCTCATTTCCGAACTCCAAACAAATCATCATTGTATTCAACTTTCAACAAACACAAAAATAAAACTTCAACATTAAAACCATCTTTTAAAAGTAAGGTAAACACACTCCAATTATTTCTCTCGCTCCGTTACATCGATTCGCATCTCGGTAATTTAAAGTTCATCCGCACAGAAGGAGGAGACCCTTCCTCTCCATCTCCTCGAAGAACTCCGTTAAAATATTAAATTCCAAAGTTTCCTCTTTCCTGTTTAGACCCCTTTCACAGAGGGAAACAAAGGAGTTGCCTAATAGATGAGCCATACCCCCCTCGGGGGACGCGCGATGAGAGAAAGTGTGCAAGTTTAATGAGGGAAGGTCGCAACCCCTCTCTTTTAACCAAAACACACACAGGTGAAAGAATGGCACTTAATTATTTCCAAACTTCTTCAATTAATCACCGGCTTTTGAGATTGCGGAGGGAGTGGATTGGGATAGTGATGTTGGTAGGGATGATTCAATTATTCGAGTTGAATGAAATGAGATTATTAGCCAAATAGAAGAAGAATTTGAATTATAATGTTGAACGATATTGTGATACACTATACAATAAAGCTTGTATTAGACGACACTATTTTCTTGTACAAGAAAATAGTATACTACAGGGTGGCGCAAAACTACCGATATGGTTTGAATGTTTAATAACTTTTTTATTTAATGGTTAATTATTATTATTATTATTTTGTTATACAGTATATTAATGGGGAATATTTTTAGCTTAAGTATGAAAAATTATATCCCGCAAGTGGTGACCCTTTCTTTCAAATAACCCCAAAGAAAACAGTCCGGAGCTGTTAAATCCGGTGAACAGGGGGGCCAATTGAAATCGCTTCTGCGCGAAATAAGCGTTCGCCAAAGAGGTCCCGTAACAGAGCCATTGTATCCCTTGCAGTGTGGGCTGTGGCTCCATCTTGTTGGAACCACAACTTTGGATGGTTTTCTACAGCTGGCCTCAAAAAATTGTCCAGCATCGTTCGATATTCAGCACCATTAACCGTAACTGAGGCGCCATGTGCATTTTCAAAAAAATATGGACCAATGATCCTTTCAGACGATACACTGCACCAAACAGTACACTTAAGTGGGCGTAATTGTCGCTGATAAACTGTTCTTGGATTCTCCGTAGCCCATATCCTGCAATTTTGATTGTTTACGAAACCATTCAATTGGAAATGGGCTTCATCGCTCATTATCAAATTGTTATTGAAATCGCGTTTTTCTTCTGCTTTCTGTCGAAATGAAATAGCATAGTCAAGCCGTTGTTGGTAGTCTATTGGCTTCAATTCTTGCACAAGCTGAACCTTATACGGGAACATGTGCAATGTGGCCAAAATCCTCTGAACGGACCTCCGCGATAGCCCCAGTTGTGCCGAACGTCTTCTTGTTGATGTTTCTGGACTGTCGTGCACGCTATCCACAACACGTTGGATATTTTCTTCCGTGTGGACCGTACGTGGTCTTCCGGTACATGGAAGGTGTCTTATTGTACCATGTTGTCAAAAATTTGCAACCAGGCGGTTTATTGTTGATGCTGAAGGTCCAGTACGCACATTAAACAAACGACGATAAGCACGCTGCGTCAAAACAACTGACCATTGATTTTCAAAATAAAATTCAACAATTTTCGCTGTTCTATTGTGTACTGTTCCATTTAAAATTCCCCAAGTTTTCTTCACAAAATTCTGAAATAAAAATAAAAAATATAAATAAATTTCTAAAGTTATTAAACATTCAAACCATATCGGTAGTTTTGCGCCACCCTGTATTTTCTATCATGGTGTAATACACAAAATATGACTAACTTTCAAATAAAATTTATATATTCATACAATTTATAATCGAAATTCTACATTCATATATCGTTTAAGAACCGTTTGGTAAATTTGAATTAAAAACACATTGTCGTGAAAATCGATTCACTCCACTTTCACCCTCGTGCATTTTTTTTTGCGCTCGTGTGCCCCCTCATTACAAGCGCACACACGCAGAAGTTCTCGATGTTAGGGGGACGGGGAGAGGGTTAATTCGCATTATTTAGGGTTGCGTACGTGGATTCAGAGTATCGTATGCACAACACACAAAAACGTATCGAATTAAATCCATTAGTGGAGTGAAAACAAACAAGCAAAAGTACTTGCTGCGAACCCGGCGAGGGATTAAAATATTCTATAGGGTGAATTGGAACGTGGAACAGAAGGGGGTTGAAATTTTACAAATGTCGATGAATAACTTGATAAATGTAAAATGTATCAAAGAAAAGACATTTCTCAAACGTAAAATATACTGTTCGTTTGTTACATCGCACAGTGTTTCGAGTATATGGAAGCATGGGACAAAAAATCGATAAAACAATATTTAGTATTAAATAAATGTGACAACCTGATATTAAATCTAACAAAACCTACAGGTAGGTTAGATAACAATTTAGTTTAGATTTGGCAATATAGTGTGTGTTTAAATCTAACCTAAATTCATTGTATAGCTTAGGTCTAACCTAAATTGTTATCTAATCTAACCTGTTATTTCACCTAACGAAAACTGACGGTAACCTAAGCTATTGTAACTGTCTTAACAGTTTTCCTAAGTCTAGAGAGGATTGTCTAGGTTGTTTTAAGTAGCATTTAAATAAGTTAGATATGCCCCATTGGGGCCTAATTACTGTGTCTGGGTACACACCCCCTTTATGATCCAGATCCAGATAAATAGGTTAGATTTTATAACATGTACTAAAGTTAGATTTGGTTAAATAACAGTTACAAAAGTTATGTTAGCTTACGGCTGAGCTTTTCTAGTGGCATTTGCCTTTTTATGTTAACATCTCTTTTGTAAATGCTACCAAACATGCTCTGACTTTGGTACATGTTATGTCAAACATAACCTTAATTATTGGACAATCATTAAGGTTAAGGTAGATATTACTTGACTTTTGACCTAAGTTACTAACAACCAGCTTAATCTAGCTAGAGTTGGGTTAGTCTGTCATATAACCTAAGACTAGCTAGATTGTGAAGTTAGGTTATGTCATTAGTAACTGTTTGTGGTTAGGTTACTTTTAAATTTGTTAGGTTAAGTTAGTTATCCGTTATTCCTTTAATTCTAAACTTCTAAGAAACTAAGAATCGTTTCCACAGTAACATTTAGAGTTTAGAAAAGCCTGAATATTTGGATTCGTCGCGAAGCTAAGCGCATAATTTATATACTTTACTTTTTTTTTGTTTGTTTGTTTGTTTGGCATAGGTTTTACCATTCAGCCACTAACGTTGATTTATAATATTATATTAACATATATTTCGACTAATTTGGACGTCACAACACATTCACACACATCCATGGAACCGAAGACGAGTATTTTTCGTTAGAAAAATGACTCGCCTCCGCTGGGAATCGAACCCAGATCACCTCCGTGACCGATTAGCGACCGGCGGCTCAACCGCTCGGCCACGGCGGGCCCATATACTTTACTAAATTCGCAATTTTACTTCGTGCGCCAGGGATAGAAAAAACGCAGAAATATTTTGAAGTGCAAGATTTATATGTTTATGATTTATACAAGATCGATAAAAAAATTTTCTTCGAAATGTTTGTGCAGCTCGACACTTCAATTGCACGATTCTTGAGATACTGTACCTTGCCCATCAGTAGTAAATTTATGAATTTCATGATGAATTTTCCCAATTTTTGATATTTTTGGCAGTATTTTAACACGTTAATCGGCTGTTTTAACTTTAATCGCTTTCTGATGACAGTAAGCCACTAGATTTTGACTAAAAACTTCCAACAAACACCAATATTTAAATTATGAACGGTGGAGGCTTCTACTTCGTTATACATGTTAATTCAATAAAATAAAACACTTTAACTTTGTATAACACAATATTTTTTATTTTTGTGACTGCAGTTTCGGCAGCTTAACTTGCCATTATCAAACCAGTATTTAGCCATGTCTGAACTTCAAACAATAATTTGTCCTAATCTGAAAGTTAAAAACACCCTATTTGGTGATAAAATCACTGATTTGGTAGCCCTGACTGACATTTGAGACTATATTAAGCCTTTATGCGAATACATTTATTAAAATCGACACCAAAGGCCATCTATTGGGCTAAATGAAGTCGTAAGAAATAATTTCATTTCATTCAAGCCTAATTTTTCTATAAAGTATACTTTTTACAAATTCAGTTATTCCGGAGACAAATTTTCTGGGCTTTTCTAGACTCATCTTACTTCATGCGCCATGCGTAAAAAACACTTAAATATTGTGAACTTTATGTATATTTGAACCTCATTTGAAATTCATTGTTTTTTTTTTTTTTTTAGAGTTCAATTTAAAGCCTTTAACGAGTGTTTTCCACTCCCAGACTAAGCATGAAGTAAAATTTCGAGTTTAGAAAAGCCCCGTGAAAATTTGTCGAGGGTCGCGCAGCGACCCGAGACAAATTTTCTGGGCTTTTCTAAACTCGAAATTTTACTTCATGCGCCACGCGTATAAAACACTAAAATATTGTGAATAAATATCTATTGGGCTAAATGAAGTCGTAAGAAATAATTTCATTTCATTCAAGCCTAATTTTTCTATAAAGTATACTTTTTACAAATTCATTTATTCCCGAGACAAATTTTCTGGGCTTTTCTAGACTCAGTTTACTTCATGCGCCACGCGTATAAAACACTTAAATATTGTGAACTTTATGTATATTTGAACCTCACTTGAAATTCATTGTTTTTTTTTTTAGAGTTCAATTTAAAGCCTTTAACGAGTGTTTTCCACTCCCAGACTAAGCATGAAGTAAAATTTCGAGTTTAGGAAAGCCCCGTGAAAATTTGTCGAGGGTCGCGCAGCGACCCGAGACAAATTTTCTGGGCTTTTCTAAACTCGAAATTTTACTTCATGCGCCACGCGTATAAAACACTAAAATATTGTGAAATTTATGTATAATCGAATCTGTGTTTTATACGCGTGGCGCATGAAGTAAAATTTCGAGTTTAGAAAAACCCCGTGAAAATTTGTCGAGGGTCGCTTCGCGACCCTCGACAAATTTTCACGGGGCTTTTCTAAACTCGAAATTTTACTTCATGCTTAGTCTGGGAGTGGAAAACACTCGTTTAAAGCTTCAAATTAAACTCTTAAAAAACAACATATGTCGGAAAATTTACAGCGTATGCTCTAATTTACTTAAAAGCAACATTTCCTCTATATCTTTTGGCTTACAGGGTTTTCATATGCAAATTTAATATTCATCGCGCGATTTTTTGAGAAGGTATTCTTGCTCTGTATCTTTTGCAGAATTTCTCAACTCCAAGGGAGTATATAAATCACTTTCACACTCACTATTCATAATGTTATTAATTATAACGACAATTTAAAAAATTTCTTATGACGGAATCTCTTGACATGTGTCGTTTACAAAACTTAAATCGGCTCAGTACGAGTTGTGACCCGGATACGTAAACAAACGCAACTAACAACGTTTTATATCCTAACAAGAGTGGATATGATGCTTATATCTTTACAGTTTAGTGTGCAAATATGATATGAATTTCAGGGTAGGAGTAGGAAAAATATTTTTTTTGGGTCCACTCTAGTACATATCCCAAAAATTGCAGCTTTGGTAATTTGCAGAAATTTGTTCTTTTGTAATAGCGGTGAATTTTATCTTCTGACGAGTATTTCCATCTCTTGATAAAGCATGAAGTAAATTTTCGAGTTTAGAAAAGCCTAAAAATTTGGATTGGTCGCTTCGCTGCACAACCAATCCAAATTTTTAGGCTTTTCTAAACTCGAAATTTTACTTCATGCCTAATCAAGGGATGGAAACCCTCGTTAGAAGCTTTAAGTTGAACACTTTTGTAAAATCAAATAATGCCCGAAAATGTACGGTGTACACATTTGGATATGTAATAAAATTCCTTTATAAATTGCCCAAATAATTTCATATTTCCTTATACAGTCTGTTTGATTTATTGTGCCACAGCACATATGTCCGTTATTAGTACAGATAGAAAAAAAAGTTAAAGACAAAAGTTTTAGTATTTTTTATGATCTATTCAATCGTAATGTCAGAAAAACAGTTGAAAATCAAATAAACACGTGAAAGCTATTAGTTTCATTTTCTTTAATGGAACACCCTGTATATTTTGTTTATTTCAAATAGGCAATAATATTAGCCTTATAATGATACCACATAAGTACCCCTTTATTATAGAAATAACACGACAATTGCCAATAAATGAAATTTATCAGTTGACATGAATAACTATTTAAAGTGTCTGTTCAAAGTGACGTCCATTGTTTGCAATACATTCTTCACATCTCTTCATTAAATTTCGTCGTGCTTTTTGCAACATCCGTGGTGTTATTTGGCCACATGCCATACGAATACGATTTTTCAGATCGTCTAGATTTTCTGGACGAGTAACATAAACTTTTTGCTTTAAAAATCCCCAAATAAAAAAATCTAAAATAGGCAGATTTGGCGATCTTGCTGGCCAGTTTATGGGGCCACCATTTGCAATCAATTTCAAACCAAACTTTCTTTCCAAAATATCTTTGACATTACTTGCGTTATGGGGAGGAGCTCCATCTTGTTGGAACCACATATCTCGACGTATTTCTAGGGGGATATCATCTAAATAATCTTCAAATTCTATCGTAAGAAAGTTGGCATATCGCTCCGCATTCAACGTTCCTTGATAAAAAAATGGTCCTATTATGGTATCACCTAACACACCAAGCCACACATTAACTGCAAATCTTTGTTGGAATCTGCATTCTCGAATTTGACGTGGATTCTCAGTATCCCAGTAATGGTCATTTTTTCGGTTGGAGATTCCGTTGTTGTTGAAATTTGATTCATCACTCCAAAGAATTAAATTTAATAAATGTTGATTGTTGCTAAGCCAATTACAGAATACTATCCTCCTGTCAGAATCACCATCTCTTAAACCTTGTACTAACTTAATTTTATATGGTCTCATTTTATGTTTTCTCAGAATAGAAAATATTTTATGCATACTTATTCCTAAGTCAGCCACTGCTTCGCGTATTGAATTACGTAGATGTGCTCTAAAATAGGCCAATATCAATACTTCATTATTATCTTCTCTTTCTTGTCTTCTCCTTCGTAATTTATTATTAAAACACCCATTTCTCCGTAAATTTTGTCAAGTCTTGCAAAAGTGCAATAATGTGGTTGTCTTCTTTCTGGATACATGTTTCCATAAGTGATACTAGCTTCTCTAGAATTATCGTTGCATCTAACGAAGACCTTTAGCATATCCATTTTTTCATCATTAGAATAGTCATTATCACCCATCTCTAAAGATTTGAATCAACAACACGCAAGACGGGAAGTTACTACACCACTTTGACATTAAAGCGTTAACAAATTGTTTTATGTCAATTGTTATCCATGGCAACTGATAATTTCATTTATTTGCAATTGTCGCGTTATTTGTATAATGAAGGGGTACTTATGTGGTATCATTATAAAGCTAAAGTTATTACCTATTTGAAATAAACAAAATATACAGGGTGTTCCATTAAAGAAAATGAAGCTAATAGCTTTCACGTGTTTATTTTATTTTCAATTGTTTTTCTGACAATGCTACTGAATAGATCATGAAAAATACTAAAACTATTGTCTTTAACTTTTTTTTCTATCTGTACTAATAACGGACATATGTGCTGTGTCACAATAAATCAAACAGACTCTAGAGTGCCATGGAAAATATTGTAGGTTGGCAACTCTGAAAATTTATATTATAATTATTATGTTTGACATTTTATATGTCAATTCCTAAAGCGTGTAGCCAACTTAAATTAAAACAAAAATAAAATCAAGGCATACTAGAGGTTTTTTTATTGAATATATGATACAATACACGTGTGTGTATTAAATTAATTTATCTTATGAGTGGATGAATTTCTGTACCTTATACCTTATAAATTAAGGCTCTGATAAAAGATAAGTCCTCCCATCCTGTGCAGCATATCTGTTTTTTGTCTGGCGTCGAGCACAAATTGAATAAAATCATCCCTACGAGGGGATAACTGAAAGAGGATATGACGTTCCCGTAATAACACTTACTCACCACTAAACGGAAACACGTATCTGATAAGAGATGGAGAAAAAGTGGGGGGTGGAAAAGGGGGTTGGACTGCTGCCTTGATCAGATCTAATCGGTCGTGATTGTACTAAGGGAGTGATTTTCTCTCTTGCTAAAGGAAATCGAATCATTTTCAGCAGCCAGGATTAATATAATAAAGATTGAATTTTATTATGAGGGGGATTAGAGTTGTTGGTGACATGTCTGGAAAATAAGGAGATGCTGTCATGTTTAATTTTCTTCGAGGATGGAATCTTGCCCCTTGTTAGGCGCCAAAAAAATTCACATTGTCTGTCACGTTTATTAAAAGTTTAATAAAACAAGTCTTTGGAGAAAATCTGATAAAAAGGTTGTAAAAGCACGTCAAGTAGCTTGAAAAAAAAAAATAAGGTGTGAGTCGCTAGTAATATCGTGTAAGCATATTTTACTTTTATGTTTATACTTATTAGTTATTAAATATAATAATAGAAGCATTTAATTTTGTGGGTGGAGGTAGATTATAGGAATAAGTATATTTCTTAGTTGTTATGCATATGAACAATCAACATATTTTACCTCTATAAAAAGAACAATAATGAATAAAATCTTTGGTAATAACTAGCTTGTAGTTGAAACTATAGTCATTGTAAAAGTTATAATAAAAGTATTATTATAACTTTTACAATGACTATAGTTTCAACTACAAGCTAGTTATTACCAAAGATTTGATTCATTATTGTTCTTTTATAGAGGTAAAATATGTTGATTGTTCATATGCATAACAACTAAGAACTATACTTATTCCTATAATCTACCTCCACCCACCAGGGTTATTATGTTTAAAACTCTTTGTTTTAAAACAGTGTTTTAAACATGTTTAATAACAGCCGTCGTGTTTTAAACGGTTTTGTTTTAAATCTTAAATTTGTTTTAAACATGAAAATATTGTGAAATTTATGTATATTCGAACTTAAACTATAGTCATTGTAAAAGTTATAATAAAAGTATTATTATAACTTTTACAATGACTATAGTTTCAACTACAAGCTAGTTATTACCAAAGATTGGATTCATTATTGTTCTTTTATAGAGGTAAAATATGTTGATTGTTCATATGCATAACAACTAAGAACTATACTTATTCCTATAATCTACCTCCACCCACCAGGGTTATTATGTTTAAAACTCTTTGTTTTAAAACAGTGTTTTAAACATGTTTAAGAACAGCCGTCGTGTTTTAAACGGTTTTGTTTTAAATCTTAAATTTGTTTTAAACATGAAAATATTGTGAAATTTATGTATATTCGAACTTCACTTGAAACCTGTGTTTTATACGCGTGGCGCATGAAGTAAAATTTCGAGTTTAGAAAAGCCCAGAAAATTTGTCTTGGGTCGCTGCGCGACCCTGACAAATTTTCACGGGGCTTTTCTAAACTCGAAATTTTACTTCATGCTTAGTCTGGGAGTGGAAAACACTCGTTTAAAGCTTCAAACAGAACTCTTTCAAAAAAACAACGAATGTCGAAAAATGTACAGCTTATGCATATGTTTACCTAGAAGAAAAATTCACTGTATATCTTTTTAATAAGTGATACATAAAAAAGAAGATCTCGACTAGTTTTATTTTAATAGATGTTTTGTTCGGATGGAGCTTTGTTGACTTTAATTTTATTGATTTTTGACAAGATTTGAAGCTTTAAACGAGTGTTTTCCAATCCCAGACTATGGGAAATTTTTCGACATTCGTTGTTTTTTGAAAAAGTTCGATTTGAAGCTTTGAACGAGTGCTTTCCACTCCCAGACTAAGCATGAAGTAAAATTTCGAGTTTGGAAAAGCCCCGTGAAAATTTGTCGAGGGTCGCGCAGCGACCCGAGACAAATTTTCTGGGCTTTTCTAAACTCGAAATTTTACTTCATGCGCCACGCGTATGAAACACTAAAATATTGTGAACTTTATGTGTATTTGAACCTCATTTGAAATCAGTGTTTTATACGCGTGGCGCATGAAGTAAAATTTCGAGTTTAGAAAAGCCCAGAAAATTTGTCTCGGGTCGCTGCGCGACCCTCGACAAATTTTCACGGGGCTTTTCTAAACTCGAAATTTTACTTCATGCTTAGTCTGGGAGTGGAAAGCACTCGTTCAAAGCTTCAAATCGAACTTTTTCAAAAAACAACGAATGTCGAAAAATTTACAGCTTATGCATGTGTTTACCTAACAGAAAAATTCACTGTATATCTTTTTAATAAGTGATATATGAGAAAGAAGATCTCAACTTGTTTTATTTTAATAGGTTTTTTGTTTTGATAGAGCTTTGTTGACTTCAATTTTATTGATTTTTGACAAGATTTGAAGCTTTAAACGAGTGTTTTCCACTCCCGGACTAAGCATGAAGTAAAATTTCGAGTTTATAAAAGCCCCGTGAAAATTTGTCGAGGGTCGCGCAGCGACCCGAGACAAATTTTCTGGGCTTTTCTAAACTCGAAATTTTACTTCATGCGCCACGCGTATAAAACACTAAAATATTGTGAACTTTATGTATATTTGAACCTCATTTGAAATCAGTGTTTTATACGCGTGGCGCATGAAGTAAAATTTCGAGTTTAGAAAAGCCCAGAAAATTTGTCTCGGGTCGCTGCGCGACCCTCGACAAATTTTCACGGGGCTTTTCTAAACTCGAAATTTTACTTCTTGCTTAGTCCGGGAGTGGAAAACACTCGTTTAAAGCTTCAAATCTTGTCAAAAATCAATAAAATTAAAGTCAACAAAGCTCTATCAGAACAAAAGATCTATTAAAATAAAACTAGTCGAGATCTTCTTTTTTATGTATCACTTGTTAAAAAGATATACAGTGAATTTTTCCTCTAGGTAAACATATGCATAAGCTGTACATTTTTCGACATTCGTTGTTTTTTGAAAGAGTTCAATTTGAAGCTTTAAACGAGTGTTTTCCACTCCCAGACTAAGCATGAAGTAAAATTTCGAGTTTAGAAAAGCCCCGTGAAAATTAGTCCCGGGTCGCTGCTCGACCCGAGGCAAATTTTCACGAGGCTTTTCTAAACTCGAAATTTTACTTCATGCGCCACGCGTATAAAACATAGATTTCAAGTAAAGTTCGAATATATATAAATTTCACAGTATTTTGGTGTTTTATACGCGTGGCGCATGAAGTAAAATTTTGAGTTTAGAAAAGCCCAGAAAATTTGTCTCGGGTCGCTGCGCGACCCTCGACAAATTTTCACGAGGCTTTTCTAAACTCGAAATTTTACTTCATACTTAGTCTAGGTGGAAAACACTCGTTTAGAGCTTTAAATCCTGTAAAAAATCAATAAACACTCGTTTCAAGCTTCAAATTAAACTCTTTCAAAAAACAACGAATTCCGGAAAGTGTACAGCTTATGCAAATGTTTACCTAAAAGAAATTCACTGTATATCTTTTTAATAAGTGATATATGAGAAAGAAAAACTCGACTAGTTTTATTTTTATAGATCTTTTGTTTTGATAGAGTTTTTATTCCTCAAGTAGACTAAATGAAACTGTCGACTAGTTAGTTTGGGTAGATTCTGGGATTAAGTATACTTAATTTACTATTCTTAATTTTTTGTGTCCATTGTCTAAATTATGCTAATTCACTGTATAATATTTACATTACTGGATAACAATAATACAACAGAGGGCGGTTTAAGGGGAATAATTGATGGGTGTTTGCTGTGCGTCCCGCACGCGTTAATCTCTTAAGATCGGAAAGCGTGGGGATTTAGTGCGGATTGGAAGATTTGTTTGACTTCGAGACACAACTCCAATATTTATCGAGCCAGTCCCCCAAGTAAGGCTAAAATCACGGAAGCCCTCCTGTATTAATATTTATCAAGTGCTAACTGTTAACCCCCTATTCTCCTTTCATCTCTGTATAATCACAGAACAATGGATGAATAAAACAATTAAATTTAAGAACACATCAGAAGGATGAAGAAATTTAAGGATTAATTAAAATTACAATTATAAAATTAATTTTTTTTTTTACTAACAGTTTTTATACCGTGCGCTTTATTTAAATATGGCGATAGAGATTTACATGGTAAAAAATTTACCCCATTTTAACTTTTGTTGTCGTACAAATTTGAAACATTATATATAGTGTCATTAAATTAATAATGTCATATTTGACTGAGCGTAAGCAAATTGTCCATCTAGGCGATGTCAGGTCAGGAGTAGCAGCTCTAAAGCATGGAGTACCTCAGGGCTCTGTTCTTGGACCACTGCTTTTCCTACTGTACATCAATGATCTACCATCCAGTACCATACACTCCTCTTTGTTCATGTATGCAGATGATGCGACTGTATCTGCCAAGGGGGTAACACCTGAACAAGCTTCTGCAGATCTACTGGTTGACAAACAGCTTATTTTGGACTGGTTTAATTCAAATAAACTAAAATTAAATCTAAGTAAAACAGTCGAACTTACTTTCTCATTAAAGCCAATTCCACCTTCGCCAGTCAAGTCTGCAAAACTTCTTGGTATAGTCATTGACCATAAATTAACATGGGAATCTCACGGACACGAACTAAAAGTAAAACTATCAAAGAATATGTTTCTTCTCCGAAATCTCAAGGATACGGTTTCACTAGCAATGGTTAAATCAGCTTTCCATTCCTTAGTACAATCTCACATACTATATGGCATTATTGTGTGGGGTCACTCAACAATAATGAGCGATATTTTCGAGCTCCAAAGAAGAGCAATTCGTATAGTGGCTGGATTGTCCTACCAACAAGAATGTCGTGAAGCATATATTCAACTCAAAATCTTAACTGCACCTTCCCTGTTCATACTTGAATGTTTATCTTACATTAAAAGAAATGAATACTTACTCTCGAAAAATAAAGCCATCCATGAGTATGAAACCCGCAAACGAGAGGACTATCGCTACAAATCGTTCCGCTTATCCAAAGCTAAAACGGGACCGCGATTTCACTCATTTCGGTTATTTAACGTCTTACCTGATAATTTGAAATGTCTGCCGCTTAAAGCCTTCCAATCTCGCATGAAACAAATTCTGATTGACAATGCTTTTTTTTCCTTAGATGAATTTATGCATACAATGAGTATCGATATCTTTACATGTTAAAGGTTATTAACATAAGATTATTTTAATTTTCTATGTATTATAATATATTCTATGATGTAATTATTTAATTGTATTATTTTTGACGTGTGTAAGACTGTTATTGTTATTAGCACGAATAAATATTTCTATTCTATTTTATTCTATTCTATTCTATAAAATTACGAAAAAGCTATTCGTGAAAATGCAAACAGTGTCTTAATTAATAAGACAATTTAAGACGATAAATATTCATTGAAACAACTCCTTCCCGTGCAAATACACCTCCGGATATTGAATTATACAATGAAATATTTAAAATCTTATTTAATTTGATTTGTTACAACGCTCTATTAAAGTATATGTAACGTTTAGGTCAAATTCTCTTCAAACCAACTAACAATACAATTTAAAATGAAAGGAGAGATAGTAACAAATTAGAAGTGAAAGGACTTGGATTAAAACTAATGTCTTAGGCCATCTATAGATATAAATAAGATTTTAAATATTTCATTGTATAATTCAATATCCGGAGGTGTATTTGCACGGGAAGTAGTTGTTTCAATGAATATTTATCGTCCTAAATTGTCTTATTAATTAAGACACTGTTTGCATTTTCACGAATAGTTTTTTCGTAATTTTATATATTATGTTTAAAGTGTGCAAACTATAAGAAGCGTAAGCTCATTTTCTCGAATTCAAATAGTTTTGAATTTGAATTTATCTTGTTTGAACCATTGTTTTGGTTTTATTGATAAATCAACATTGTGTCTACGAAGTGTACAATACTGGAAGGACTTAAACATGTTAAATTTCTTCATTTTCGCTTTCAAAGTTAGAATTAATAATACAAATATTTAAGCCAAAAAATCAATGTCATAATGTAAGTATTTGTTTTGATAAACTTGTAACAATAACCCTGTCATAGAATAATGTTTGATTTATTAATAAAAACAAAAAATTGTATCATATTTGGACGACAACATAAGTTAACATGGGGTACAATTTTTACCCTATGGCCATACTTAAATAAAAGGCACGGTATATCGAGTGTTACTATAAAATTTTGTCATTGTAATATTTCGATTTTATTAAACTTCTAACAAGTGTTTCCATTCCTTAGTTAAGCATGAAGTAAAAATTCGAGTTTAGAACAGCCTAAAAATTTGGTATGGTCGCGTTGCGACCAAACCAAATATCATTGAAATAACAAATATCATTAAAATAAACAAAATGTTTTTAAAATTAACACATGTAGACAAAACTTCAACATCAACAAAAATATAAATTGTTAATTTTTATATGAATATCGAGCAATTATTTGCTGAATTTTTATGATAAAATAACAAAATAACCAATAACCAAATACTTGAAAAATTTAGCAACAAAATATGTTAACAGATAGCGATCAAAATTTATAATATGACAAAAAATTCTTAACAAACATACAAATTTTACAATTCATAATAAAAAACAAAATAAACTAAAACTGACAAACCCTACACACACGCAAATCATCAAAATTCATTAAAAATATCATCAAATGTCAATTTTTAAATTTAACAAAACTAATCAAATCGTTTAAATTTTCAAATTTCAACCATTACCGAGTGTTTTCCACTCCCAGATTAAGCATGAAGTAAAATTTCGAGTTTAGAAAAGCCTGAAAATTTGGTTTGGTCGCGTAGCGCGAAGCGCGGAGCGACCAAACCAAATTTTCAGGCTTTTCTAAACTCGAAATTTTACTTCATGCGCCACGCGTATAAAACACTGATTTCTAGTGAAGTTCAAAATATTCTGTTATTAATTATTTTCAAATAAATCACTTTAATAAGTATAGTTATAATTATGTAGCTGTAAATAAAAATATAATTTTCAAAGTTTTAAGGTTTCTATTAATGATGACTTCCCTTAGTATCCATGATTTTCATCAATTAATATAAATAATTTAAAAGTATGAACAAGTTGAAGAGTTTGTCACGAACAGATATTTTTGTCGCGTACATTGGGAAGCGCTGCCATAAAATGTACAAAAAATATATAATAAGTTTTACAATATTGCATAAATGCAGCAAACGCAAGGTTCCAGAAAAAATAAATTTGTTAATGAGAAAATTCTGCTCCAATAATATTGAAGACATTTTAGTTTTAAAATTACTCAATATCAGCTGTAGTTCACACAATCTTTGAATTTAAAATTAGTCTTAGTACTTGATTATATAGTATGTTCAATAAAAAAAAAACCTCTAGAGTGCCATGATTTTAATTATTTTTATATTTAAGTTGGCTACACGCCTTATGAATTGACATATAAAACGTCAAACATGATAATTATAATATAAAATTTCAGAGTTGCCAACTTACAATATTTTCCATGGCACTCTAGAGGTTTTTTTTTAATGAACATACGATATTTAGTGTTAATAATCAATATTCTAGTAGCATTTATTATGATTTAATAAAGAAAACACTTGGTTAAATTTCACTAATATATATTAGTGAAATTTAACCAAGTGTTTTCTTTATTAAATCATAGTTAAATATGTTTCACCACGTGAAAGATGAGAAACTTGTTCAAGATAGCTTTTATTAGTTTCGATAATGTCGCTCGACTTCCAATTGACCCTTTGCCCATCATCGACCCCCTGTCAAACTTTATCGACCCCCAGGAAGTCGGTACCGACCCCGTTGGAAAACGCTGCTTTACATCATACTTGACGATTTACATAAATAATTTCGTTTTCTATATAAATGACAAGTTGAAATTATCTACTTACTTTAAAAGTGTCAATTTATGATTAAAATGCCAATTTATATTGAATCGACAGTTTATAACAAAAACAACACCTTATGTCAAAAATGTTAATTTCTAATAAATACGACAATGTATGTCAATAATGACACTCTAAGTAAAAAATATCAATTTATAACAAACATGTCTTCCTGCGTAAATTGTTTTTTTTTTATATTTTATCAGTTAATGAATTAATTCGGATTAAATTGCCATTGACAAATTTCAATAGCCAATATCATGTCAATTAGTCTATAATAATACATGATATTTTGATTATTATGACTGTCAAGTTGAGAGCGCAAATTGAATATTTGGCATCAGGCGCAAGTTTTCCTTACTGCTCCGCTGAAAACGAACATTCCGACTAGTTTTGTTTGAATGTCTTTTGCTTTAAAATGGTTGGGATAGATTATAATACTTAGGGCCAGTTACACTAAACACGTTGAACTGGTTTAACTCTGAATTTGGGTTGAAAGTGACATTAGAACAATAGGAACTGTCATCTTGAACTCAAGTTCAGCTTGAACTCGAGTTTAACGTTTTTGGTGCAACTGGGCCTAAGTAAATTTCTTAGTTTTAAGATGGTATTCATACAAACAATCTACAAATGTCACCCTTATGTAAGAAACAATAACTAATCATTCATTCAGAAGATAGATGATACATGAAAATAAATATCTCCACTAGTTTAGCCTTATAATAATTGGTGGGGGTAGATTCTAGGATTATGTGTACTTATTAGTTGTTAGTTGTTATTCATATGAACAATCTACAAATTTCACCCCTTAATGTGAACTATTCTGATACGTCTTGAGGAATCCAACTAATTTCACAAGGTATTCCCCTCTAAAATCTAATAAATAGCAACCGCAGCTTTGAAAACTTAGACAGACACGAGACCCTTGGTAGTCGCTGCTAGTTTATCTTGCGTAATTTTAGCTGACAGTTTTAATGATTCCGCAACATGACTGACGCGGGGTCTTTGTGCCGCCGAAATTGAGGTTAGGGCAACGGCGATGGTGAGGCGTAGGAGGCGGATTGACATTCCTCGCCGGAGACGGAACAAAAGACGGCCGAAACAATCGCGCCTGTCGACTGTACGGGGGCTGTGTGGTGAGGAGGAAATCCAATATCCGCCGGCGACAGTCGCTTGTTTCCGCGCGCTTTGACGCCGAAAAGCTCAGCGTCATATAAATGTGTACAAAAGGAAACATTTTGTATATAGGTACATAATAATTTTCAACAAAGGAAACATGTTTGGTTATACATAATAAATTTTAACAGAAAAATACATTGTTTATCATAAATATTATCCGAAAATCTGTCCCCTAGCTGTATTTTTTATTCTAAAAATACAGAGTACACATATTTTTATCAATTATATCTACACTTTTGAGACCCCGGTGGGTAGAGGCACTGCCCTCTAACCCAGTGGTCGCGGGTTCGAGTCCCGCAGGTTTGGGTCATTTTAAAGTACACAATGATTTCACCTGGGTTCATAGATGTGTTTGAATGTTTTTGTGGCGTCTAAATATAGTAAATTACAAAATACAAAGGTGAAATGGTGGAATGGCGTAAAACCAATATCCAATAAATGTATAAAAAAACTACACTTATTTTCTTTGCAACTCAACCTCTTTAAAATTTTAAGAATGACTTTCTACCATTATTTTCGTAAATTATGAGTAAACTTTTATCTTAAGACTTGATTTTTGCTACCAAGCTCGTCCAAGCAGTGGCGTATATAGTAGTGGGATTTAGGGGGTCAATCCCCCAGCCAGTCTTAAAAAATAAGAGATTGAGAGGCTCTTTTTCTATTGGCAATTTATTTTGTTTTCATTTTTATTTTATTTTTACATTTTCGTCATTTGTGAAAAACCCTGTGGTGATTTCTAAATCTGTGTAAAAATCCGTTCAGATACACCTACTTATTTGAAAACAACAAAAAAATAAGTTAAAAGATTGCAGATCCGTGTATTTTATGCGTGAGTGTGTAACAAAAAAAAATCATCATTGAAACGTCAATTTTTGATATGAAATGTCAGTTAAAAGTTAAAAGTTGACTGAAACATTAACTCTATTTATTTTAGTCATAAATTTTACAATACAAAAAAACACTGAATAACAAGTATGAGTGATTGTCTAACGAGTGTTTCCAATCCCAGACTAAGCATGAAGTAAAATTTCGAGTTTAGAAAAGCCTGAAAATTTGACTCGGTCGCGTAGCGAAGCGGAGCGACCGAGCCAAATTAGGCTTTTCTAAACTCGAAATTTTACTTCGTGCGCCACGCGCATAAAACGCTAATTTATTGTGACATTTAACAAATTAACAAATGAAATAAGTTTAGTATGTCAATCATCGATTGTTCAAATTGACGGGGAAAGTGCTATGATGAACACATCATAATTTTTTGTACTCGTTTTTGTATAACTTTCGAAAAATAATTTTATAAAACAAAATACTAACTCAAATCCCCCCGGCACAAAAAGCTATCTACGCAACTACCGTGCGATCATTTAAAACATGATTTAGAGTAGGCTTTGAATTTGAAACTAGATTGGCACTACTGACTGCTAACACATAGTTTACCATAACCTTAAATTTATTCCATTATTCAATTAGCATTCTGGGCAACCGCACAAAAAATGCCGCCTACTATAAATCATAATTTAAATGATCGCACGGTACGTCCAAGTATCTAGAAATACCAATAGTAATTAGATTTATTGTCTATTATTTACGGTTTTAAATTATTTTGTGCATTAATCCTTCTAATGTCTTTATCCAAAAACCACAAACTTACACATTTAGATTATCTGAAAAATGAAATTTCACTGTTCAGATAATTAAGATTCTTAAGTTCGTGGTGGTTTTGGGTTAAAGACATTTGAGGGTTAAATCTGATGGAGATTCTAATGTTTTTTTTTTTGTTTAATATACGATAAGTTTAATTTCCTATCTACAGCATTTAATTCAGGCGGAAGTTTTCTCGTTTTCTCAACGTTATTTTTTTTATCCTCGAGTGAATTATTAGATCAACCCATATATCTATTTATACACTTTCATCTAATTCACCGGTTTCGTTTTCAATTTCCAATGCACGTTTCACTTTCCTCGACGACAACTGCGACAGGTGTTCCCCTCGCACGAAATTCCCACCCTCATTTTCCACCTGACCGAGCGTTTCTCCGGTCGAATAGACCGAGGATTTACCCGCCCTCCCCTTTAATTCAACTCTCTTTTTAAACCTCTCTGCGAAAATCCCACGGGCACCGTTCGATTTCAATGGCGAGAAGATTTATCCGCCGCCCTCCTCTGACTCGATCCGAGGCCGCAAATTACGTCCAGAATGGGACAAAAAGACGACGCTGAGGAACACCCGACCGCAACGCCGTCAGCGGCGCTTTAATTTACCGCCTTGATAACCGTCTGGACGTTTTCAATTACGTGAAAAGTATTTCAAGTGAGTGTGTGCTGTTGTGTAAAGAGGAAATAAATAAAAGGGAAGTTGGCGAGTTGATTGAGGGCTTTGGGGGGCAAGAGGATGGTTGCATTGGAGCAAAATAATAGAAGTAAGGATTTGTAACAATGACTATATAAAATAGTTACAATAATAAATCTGGATTTCTCTGGGTGTTATTTTTGAAGTGGTGGGGGGCAGAATCTAGAGGAGTCACAATTAACAATAAATCTGAATAATCTGTGGGTCCTATTATTGAGAGCATCAATCTAGGACAGCACCAATTAGTATTTATATATATGTATGAATGAAATTGCCAATACTTAGTTGTAGAATAACAGCAAACATTTATTGCATAATCCAATCTCCGTCGGGGTATTGGCTCGGGAAGTAGTTGTTTCAATGAGTGTTTAATTTAGTCTTTGTAAGACAAATTTATTGTAGATTGCGTAAAGAATCGCACTTTTAATGTTTTATAGTATTTATCTGTTTATTTAAATTTTAAACTAGAGTTACTACAATAGTAAAGTTTTTGTTTTATCAATAGTTACAACAATAAATCTAGATATATCTCGGAGTTGTTTTTAAAATGGTATGGGTAGAATCTAGGACAGTCTCAAAAAGTATTTGTGTATTTCCTTATTTAAATTATTGCTACAACAATAGAAACGCGTTGTAAAAGTTCAAGTAAAAATAATTATACGTGTATAAAAATTATCTCTACGCCGAAAATAGATAAGAACGAAGTTTTTATTTTTGAAGTGGTGGGAGTAGAATCTAGGACAGCCTCAATCAACAATAAATCTAAATATCTCTGGGTACTATTTTTGAGGTGGTAGGGCTAAAATATAGGACGCCTCAATTAGTATCTATTTACTTCATGAAATTATTGTTACAACAATAGAAAAGTGTTTAAAAATTTAAGAATAAATAATATTAATAATTATATGAGATTTTACTTTAAAGCTGTTCTTGGCAATATATATTATCAAATATCTATCTAAATATATACATATATATATATATATATATATATATAATCAAATATCTATCTAAATATATATATATATATATATATATATATATATATATATATTATCAAATATCTATCTAAATATATATATAGCTCCAATTTTCACCAGTTTATAAATATCGATATATATATATATATATATATATATATATATATATATATATATATATATCGATATTTATAAACTCCGATATACAGGGTGTCCCAACCAAAAGTTGCTCCACATAAAATCTCCAAATCGGTCCAAATTTGGAAAATGCTGAAACAGGTCCATTTTTACTTAAAGGGGGACCAACTTTTATCTTATTTTTAAAATTAATTCCGCATCCCTCTAGCGCCCACAGCCACCCCTTCAAAAAATGTAAATGGCAAGAGGAATCGAGTGACACTTCATTTAAAAGCTGCTTTTATTGGCTATGCAGCCATGATTTTATTTTCAATTTTAAACCATTTTTGTTGGAAAAACTGCCTAAATTACTGTTAGAGAAGTAGTTATGGAAAATCAAATCTTTATAACAAATGCACTGCTCAAAATGTTCACGCCCTAACTTCCATATAATAGTATAAACGATTTTCAAAAGCTTGTCTAACCGTTTGTAACAGTTTTTGAGTGATTATACGGCACTCTGCGACGATTATTATCTCGAAGCACTTGAAGAGATTCGGGTGGCGTAGAATAAAATAAACCTTGGACTTTAAGTGGCCCCACAAAAATAAATCTAAAGGCGTTAAATCGGGTGAAAGAAAAGTTGGTTTCTTGAAGATTTATATCTTCTTCCAGTGCTTGGGTGATTGAAGGGTCAATAAGATCTTCTCACAACTGCCAGTAACACCAGTCACATTGCCTTCAACAAAAAGTGGTCCGATAATCTGGCCATCCAGAGTGCAGGCAAACGTTCAATTTTTGGGGCGTTTGGGTGCGACTTTCATTGAAAATGTAAGGGTTGGTATCACTCCAACATCATTCAAAATTAAAAATAAAATCATTGTTGCATAGACAATGAAAGCGGCTTCAAAATTATGTGTCACTCGACCCCTCTTGAATATTTTTTTTTTAAGGGGTGGCTATAGCCGCTAGAGGGATGCAAATAATATGAAACTTAGATAAAAGTTGGTCCTCCTTTAAGTAAAAATGCATTCAGCATTCTTATTCCAAACTTGAACCGGTTCAGAGATTTTACGGGCTGCAACTTTTGGTTGGGACACCCTGTATATATATCATAGATATTTATGTGTATTTGAATGTCACACTAAATCAGTGTTTTATCCACTGGTGCATGAACGCTGTAAATCTTTAGATGGTGAAAATTGGAGCTATAAACGAATTTTTTCCACTCCCAGATGAAGCATGAAGTGAAATTTTAAGTTCAGAAAAACCTAAAAATGTCCAGGCTTTTCTAAACCCTCATTAAAGGTGTCATTGAAAGTTATTACTCTTCTATAAATGACAAATAAAACGATATAACTTCAATAAAGTGCTTTTTTTATTTTGACGTAGAAACCCTCGTTAAAGGTGTCATTGAAAGTTTTTAATCGTCTATAAATGACAAATAAAACGATATAACTTTAATAAAGTGCTTTTTTATTTTGGTTAATGTTGCCAGAAAGAAAAAAAACTCATTCTTCGCTAAAGAGAATTTTTATTTGCATTCATTACTAGCAATCAAATTATTATTCACTCGACGACTTTCAAATATACATTTTATAATATTAAGTTTTGAAGTGGGTGCGCTGTTCGTATGTGTGTGTGCGTGTCTGTTCGGTGGTGCATTTTTTATGATTTAATGAATTCCGTTCGTGTAATTTCCCATAACTGTTCATCGCACGTTTGTGTGTGCGCGCGTTCGGCGGTCGGTTTTCAGCCCGGTGGAGAGTACATCGACTCCAGAATGAGCGTCGGAGGCGGCGGCGTCGGCGTCGTCTGGGACGTGAACCCGGAAAGTTCATCGTTCCTGTCTATCCCGTGCCCGTACAAAACTCCAGACGTTCGTCTAATCCACAATTACATTTTCTTTTCTTCACACACAATAAAAGAAACGAGAGAGAAAAGATTCGATCGGGAGTTTATTTTTTGTTTCGAAAGGATGTAATCGACTTCGATTCGATTGAAACTGATGTAATTAAATAAATATAAGTAACTGACTGGCTTGATATAACCCAAGACAATTATTTGTGATATAACTATCCAAATGTTTAGACTTTTCTAAACTAGAAATTTTACCTCATGCTTCACGCCACAGGCGTGCACATATAAATATCGTTATCAGTTGTTTTAACAAAAATATTCAAAACCTAATTATTTATTATTAACACTGAACATCGTTGATAACAGGCTAAATATCTGCGTTACTCTGATTAAAGATGTATTTGTGTGTTTTTAAACTTCACTTTAAATCAGTGTCTTGTACGCATGGCGCATAAAGTAAAATTTCGAGTTTAGAAAAGCCCCGTGAAAATTTGTCTCGGGTCGCTGCGCGACCCGAGACAAATTTTCTATGCGGGGCTTTTTTAAACTCGAAATTTTACTTCATGCGCCACGCGTATAAAACAGCGATTTAACGAGAAATTTAAAAACACACAAAACAAATTTTTCATGTTAATCCTCACAATTAATTCGAATTATTTGTGACAATTCAAATCCTTTTGTAAGTATTCGAATCCTTTTGTAAGTATTCAAATCCTTTTATAAATATTCTAATCCTTTTATAAGGATTCGAATCACCCGCATTTGGATTCGAATACGAATCCTCTTAAAAAATGTAACGAATCCGGATCACGAATACAGTCTAACTAAAGTATTCGAATGCCTCGTTTGAATCCTTTAAAAGGATTCGAATCCTGCCCAGCTCTGATACTTATGTTACATTTTTATTGTTTACCTAAATTAATATAATTTATACCTGTTGAAATGATTAAAGGTACTTCCATTTTGGCTGCTTCCTCTATCAAAATAAAATTATCAGCGTCCCCAGAACCGATTTTAATGAAAGGCACATCGATTTCCTTCAGGAATTCCAAAGACATTAAATCCAATTTTCTAGTGTTCAGCTTATATCTGCTAAAATATTGAAGATACAAAAAAAAGGTTAATATGAAACTT
Source organism: Philonthus cognatus (assembly GCA_932526585.2). NCBI lineage: Eukaryota > Metazoa > Arthropoda > Insecta > Coleoptera > Staphylinidae > Philonthus > Philonthus cognatus. The sequence continues at coordinate 44,347,861 of OW052247.1, read as the reverse complement.
ACCACATGCAACGTGATCTATAAGATGAAACAAATATTTTTTTTCCATTGCCAACCTATTTTACAGAAAAATCAACATTTTTTTTTTTTAAATGGGATGCCATGAATACTTTTTAGAATCAGATTTGTAATAATATTCTCTTTACAATGATGTATCACAAGTACCACTTTACTTAAAGAATTATTTCAAAAAAGTGACAACCTGTCGATGCACAGTACATCAAAGTTTTTAACGTTGTTTATTTTTCTTAAATAAGTAGGCACAATTACACCAATAAAAGCTTATAATTGTCAAATGTGACAAGTATTTGCTAATATGATCAAATTTGACAAGCAATTATAATAAATAAAACAATATCACATGACTACAATAATCCTGTTATTAGAATAATTTAAAAGCCAAGTAGTACTTGTGATAAATAATTGTAAACAGAATTTATCTAAGAATCTGATTCTCAAAACATATACAAGGCATTCCATATGAAAATAAAAATTGCTGACATTTTTCCAGAAAATGTGTAGGCCATGGAAAAAAATAATGTGTTTCATCTTATAAATCACGTTGCATATGATAAGTTTCATGTTAAACTTTTTTCTGTATCTTTGATATTTTAGCAGATACAAGCTGGAAACTAATAAATCAGCCACCCCCTGTATAACACTGATTTAAAGTGAAATTAAAAAATAAATACATTTTTATTAAAATAACACGAAATTAATCTCAATAAAACGCGATTCAAATGCATTAAACCAATTGTTTTAAACAATGATTATAGGCAACCCAATACAATCATGTGTATTGGGCTGTCGCTGTCGTCACGTCACTCTCAAATGAGTGTTATATGAGCCGTTTATCAAAGTAGCCTAAGTCCATTTCCTAATATTTTGTTCTTGACTGTAGTATTCTTTATGAATTGAGGTTTTTGGTCTTAAAAAATATTGTGGTTAAGTGTATTTAAAATATGTATTAGGAGTATATACTTTGAACATACTTGACCACAAATTGTTGTTCATGACAGAAAACCTTAAATTATAAAGTTTATTACAGTCAACAACAAATACATTGATAAATAAACTTACGCCACTTAAAAAAAAAAACGGCTCATATGTTCATTTGATTTTTATAATAATTGTCAATGTCAAAATTTCACTGAAAAATCACCAGGTATAATACATTTTATTCAATCACCCTTATAAGTTCCTAGATTCTGACAAATTAATATGAGGTTATTTTTTGCGGCCACATCTATTTTCAACTTCAACGCTTAGCTCATATTTTTTTTAAATTTCAAAAACTGTAATAGTTACATTTTTGCAAATTCATTTTATTCCTTATTGAAAATGATGATTAGAAAATAAATACATAAAACTTGCATCAAAAATCCGAGAAGCTCTTTCCCCAAGATCTTTCTTTTTTTGTTTTTCTTGAATTTATTTATTTATGTATTCATACAGGTGGCCAATTACATAAAAAAATAACATATATAATAAAAAATACAATAAACAATAATACAACAATACAATAACGTTACTCTAAAATTACACGACACGCACGCTTAACTTTACTCATACTTTAGACTAACTCCGAACATATTACTTTCTCATCTGGCACTTTCTACTTCCCTTATTACCTAAAACAAAAATATTTGTATATGTACCTAGACAACAGAGCTGGGGCAAATTCTCGTAAAAAGGATTCGAATCACGAATCCGAATCACCTAATATGATTCGAATCACGAATACTCAAATAAAGGATTCGTAAAAGATAAATATGATTCGAATCATTCGAATTCTGTTTTTTCGAATCACGAATACAAATACTTTAGGAATAAATTTGATTTTATTTTTTTTGCAACCATTAATATATAAATATCGTATATATAAAAAATAAAAATATTCAAAACCTAATTAGTTTATTTATTAGTAACACTGAACATCGTTGATAACAGACTAAATATCTGATTCCCTGTTACTCTGATTAAAGATCTATTTGTGTGTTTTTGAACTTCACTTCAAATCAGTGTTTTGCACGCGTGGCGCATGAAGTAAAATTTCGAGTTTAGAAAAGCCCGAAAATTTGTCTCGGGTCGCTGCGCGACCCTCGACAAATTTTCACGGGGCTTTTCTAAATTCGAAATTTTACTTCATGCTTAGCCTGGGAGTGAAAACACCCGTTCAAAACTTCAAATTTAACTCCATTATAAAATCGACGAATGTCTGAAAATTACGTAAATAAAAAATTCACTGAATATCATTAAAACCGGGAAAGTCAGAGAAAAGTCATGGAATTATATTCAAATTGACCAAAACACTAACAAAAAAGCCATATGATATTATTAAATTTGTCAAAATCATCAGGCAAATTACAAAACACGTAAAAATTTATAAAATTAACGTAAATTCTGACAGAAACAATGAAAACAATTTAACAAAATGGGGATTTCCCACAGATGAAAGATATATTAAAAGGTGAGGGAAAAAATCTTGAATCGGAGAAATGCCTGCAAAATTTATCATTTCAAATTGTGGCTACCATGTCAGTTTTACTTCAAATAATATTAAACAAAAATTTGAAAACTAGATTATTATCTTTAAAAAAATGTTCAGTCCTGCATGCGTCTAATTTTCGGAATTCGTAAGCACGAACGCATATCCCATAAACTTGCCGAACTACAGTGGCTAAATATGGAGAAACGTCGAATTCTACATTGTGCATCTCTCTACCATAAAATAATCCTCTATCGTACGCCTCCTTACGATAGAATCGTGTATCGATGTGATGTACATAATATCAATGTGAGATTTAGAGGAACTATTTCACCGCCATGTCATAAAACGGCTCTGTTTCAGAGATCATTCAGTTACAATATTTATAAAATATATAATAAAATTCCAACACAACTCAAAAATCTCACATTGACAAATTTTAAGCGGGAATTTCGTCGTCACTTGCTTGCGGATGAGTTTTGATGGGCCTTGAGAGTGACGTTAATGTTAATGTTAATGTTAGTGTTAATGTTAATCGTAGTGTTAATCCTAATTCGTTTTATCGCACATACTTTTACTTTTACTTTTAAAAAAGAACTTTTTCTTAATTAAATATTATTTGTATGAACCATTTATGCAATAATCTGTTAATATTCTTCAGGTTAAGTGGAAGAACAGTTAATGGTCATTAGGCTAACTGAACTTCGCCTGTTACTTTTACTAGACATTTTGTAAAATATTTTTTCTATAATAAATAAAGACGTATTATTATAATATTATTATTATTATTATTTAATGTTCTTATCAAAGCATTCAGTTTGAAGTTTCGAGCGAGCGTTTCTACTCCCAGACTAAGCATGAAGTAAAATTTCGAGTTTAGAAAAGCCCCGTGAAAATTTGTCGAGGGTCGCGCAGCGACCCGAGACAAATTTTCTGGGCTTTTCTAAACTCGAAATTTTACTTTATGCGCCACACGCATAAATCAGTGATTTAACGAGAAATTTAAAAGCACACAAAAGACATTTTTGAAGTTAATCCTCACAATTAGAAATATTTTTGACGAGTCAAAACCTTTTGTAAGTATTCGAATCCTTTTATAAATATTCGAATTCTTTTATAAGGATTCGAATCACCCACATTTAAATTCGAATACGAATCCTCTTAAAAAAATGTAACGAATCCGAATCACGAATCCAGTTGAACTAAAGTATTCGAATGCCTCTTTTGAATCCTCTAAAAGGATTCGAATCGTGGATTCGAATCCTGAATGATTCATATCCTGCCCAGCTCTGCTAGACAATATTTTTTTCTGTACATTCCTTTGAAAATGGTCTAACAAACCAAAACTAGTTAGAATAAAGTTTTAATTTGTGAAGCAATACCAAGTGTTTTTATTTTAAATAACTTTACATAAGATCTTTCTTGTTTAAATTCCTGTTTTGAGTTTTGAGTTTTTTTCCCAATGAGATAAAATCACCCTAGGTTTTCGATTTTTTGCTAAGATTTCATTTCTTTAGACATTTTGCTGAGAATGAAGATCGTCGATTTCAAAATCAAAATTGAAATGACAATGTTACTATAACATTTAGGACTAACTACCAACATTCGCTTAAATCCCTCTTCTAAAATATTATATTTCGCCAACTTAAGAACAATTTGAGAATTAAATTTTTAAAATTAACGATGTTTTAGAAAATTCAGGAGAGGAGAATTTTTTTCAAAATTACCTAAAATTTATTCAATTCCGGAAACCTTCAGCATTTTTTAAGTTGGAAGACACTCGTTTGATATTTTGAAATTGTTAATGAATTTTCAAGATTTGACGATTTTTAGTGAATTTCCAATTTTGCTCAACTTTTAACACTTTTAGTAAATTTCCAAGATTTACTTAAATTTCCAAAATTCTCACGGTTTTCCTGAATCTACTTAATTTTCGGTACTTTTAAAAGTTTTGATACTTTTTATAAATTTTTCAAATTTCCTTCAGTGTTCAAATAATTGGCAATTTTCAAAAGTTTCCCAAATAACTCGTGAAAATCGCCAATTATTTGAACACTGAAGGAAATTTGAAAAATTTATAAAAAGTATCAAAACTTTTTAAATTACCGAAAATTAAGTAGATTCAGGAAAACCGTGAGAATTTTGGAAATTTAAGTAAATCTTGGAAATTTACTGAAAGCGTTAAAAGTTGAGCAAAATTGGAAATTCACAAAAAATCGTCAAATCTTGAAAATTCATTAACAATTTCAAAATATCAAACGAGTGTCTTCCAATCCCAGATTAAGCATGAAGTAAAATTTCGAGTTGAGAAAAGCCCGAAGAATTTGGATTTGGACGCTGCGCGTCCAAATCCAAATTCGGGCTTTTCTCAACTCGAAATTTTACTTCATGCGCCACGCGCGTAAAAACACTGATTAATTGTCAAATTTAAAATATTTTAAACATTTTTTTATTAAAGATCATCACTTTTCGACATACTTCAAAATGTTGTAAAACTTACAATAATTCTTGACATTGCATCACTTTTTGTCATTGTTTCACATTTTCTTAAATTTGAACGAAATTAGAAAAGACAAGATTTAGCGTCAAATCTTGAAAATTCGTCAACGATTTCAAAATTTCGAATATTTTAAAATTAACGATATTTTAGGAAATTCAGGACAAGAGTTAAATTTTTCGAAATTACCAAAAATTTAATGTATGTGAAGTTGGCAATATTTCTAGCAATAACCCGGCGCATTCACCATTTAGGAAAATTCATAATTTTCCGTAGTTTTGATCACAAATTCAAATATTCTATGCATTTATTATACTATTTATAATAGGATATATCCTCTAAACATAGAATTTAGTCCAACACATAATCATTTCCAAAAACAACAGAATTTTGATGCTACAAAATATTACTGGCTAGTTATGAGTAGAAAAAACATTTTTTTTCGACTGCACATATGAGTCGGTGACAATATAGATGCAATGCAAAAATAATCAACCCTATGGAATATGTACTTTGATCGCTATAGCCATACTTAGGACGTTTCTTTAAAGAAACGTCAACTCCTTCCCTGAAATGGTGATTGTCTGGTAGTTACAGGTCAATAAAACATTTTTTTTCGGCTGAAGTTCTTGGTTAGTGACCCAACGGAAGCAATGCATAAAGAATTATCCATATGGGATATGTACTTTGTTCGCCATAGCCACACTTAGAACGTTTCTTAAAATTAGCGTATTTCTCTGCCAAGAAATAGTTAATGCTGGGTAGCTACAGGTCGATAAAACATTTTTTTCCGACTACAGTTATTAGTTAGTGACCTTATAGAAGCAATGCAACAAGAATTATCCATATGGGATATGTACTTTGTTCGCTATAGCCACACTTAGAACGTTTCGTAAAATTAACATATTTCTCTGCCCAGGAATAGTTATTGCTGGGTGGTTACAGGTCGATAAAACATTTTTTTTCGCCTACAGTTATTAGTTAGTGACACTATAGAAGCAATGCAACAAGAAATATTCATATGGGATATGTACTTTCTTCGCCATAGCCACACTTAGAACGTTTCTTAAAATTAACGTATTCCTCTGCCAAGGAATAGTTATTGCTGGGTAGTTACAGGTCCATAAAACATGTTTTTCCGACTACGGTTCTTAGTTAGTAACCCCATGGAAGCAATGCAATAAGAATTATCCATATGGGATATGTACTTTGTTCGCTATAGCCACACTTAGGACGTTTCCTAAAATTAACGTATATCGCTGCCCAGAATAGTATTGCTGGGTAGTTACAGGTAGATAAAACATTTTTTTTCGACTACAGCTATTAGTTAGTGACCCTATGGAAACAATGCAATAAGAATTATCCATATGGGATATGTACTTTGTTCGCTATAGCCACACTGAGAACGTTTCTTGAAAATAACGTATTCCCCCGCCCAGAAATAGTTATTGCTGGGTAGTTACAGGTAGATAAAACATTTTTTTTTCGAGTAAAGTTATTAGTTAGTGACCCTATGAAAGCAATGCAATAAGAATTATCCATATGGGATATGTACTTTGTTCGCTATAACCACACTTAGAACGTTTCTTGAAAATAACGTATTCCCCTGCCCAGAAATAGGTATTTCTGGGTAGTTACAGGTCCATAAAACATTTTTTCTCGACTACAGATTTTAGTTAGTGACCCTATGAAAGCAATGCAACAAGAATTATCCATATGGGATATGTACTTTGTTCGCTATAGCCACACTTAGAACATTTCTTAAAATTAGCGTATTTCTCTGCCAAGAAATAGTTATTGCTGGGTAGTTACAGGTCTATAAAACATTTTTTTCCGACTACAGTTATTAGATAGTGACCTTATAGAAGCAATGCAACAAGAATAATCCATATGGGATATGTACTTTGTTCGCTATAGCCACACTTAGAACGTTTCGTAAAATTAACATATTTCTCTGCCCAGGAATAGTTATTGCTGGGTGGTTACAGGTCGATAAAACATTTTCTTTCGCCTGCAGTTATTAGTTAGTGACACTATAGAAGCAATGCAACAAGAAATATTCATATGGGATATGTACTTTCTTCGCCATAGCCACACTTAGAACGTTTCTTAAAATTAACGTATTCCTCTGCCAAGGAATAGTTATTGCTGGGTAGTTACAGGTCCATAAAACATGTTTTTCCGACTACGGTTCTTAGTTAGTGACCCCATGGAAGCAATGCAATAAGAATTATCCATATGGGATATGTACTTTGTTCGCTATAGCCACACTTAGGACGTTTCCTAAAATTAACGTATATCGCTGCCCAGAATAGTATTGCTGGGTAGTTACAGGTAGATAAAACATTTTTTTTCGACTACAGCTATTAGTTAGTGACCCTATGGAAACAATGCAATAAGCAATAACTATTCCTTGGCAGAGGAATACGTTAATTTTAAGAAACGTTCTAAGTGTGGCTATGGCGAAGAAAGTACATATCCCATATGAATATTTCTTGTTGCATTGCTTCTATAGTGTCACTAACTAATAACTGCAGGCGAAAGAAAATGTTTTATCGACCTGTAACCACCCAGCAATAACTATTCCTGGGCAGAGAAATATGTTAATTTTACGAAACGTTCTAAGTGTGGCTATAGCGAACAAAGTACATATCCCATATGGATTATTCTTGTTGCATTGCTTCTATAAGGTCACTATCTAATAACTGTAGTCGGAAAAAAATGTTTTATAGACCTGTAACTACCCAGCAATAACTATTTCTTGGCAGAGAAATACGCTAATTTTAAGAAACGTTCTAAGTGTGGCTATAGCGAACAAAGTACATATCCCATATGGATAATTCTTGTTGCATTGCTTTCATAGGGTCACTAACTAAAATCTGCAGTCGAGAAAAAATGTTTTATGGACCTGTAACTACCCAGAAATACCTATTTCTGGGCAGGGGAATACGTTATTTTCAAGAAACGTTCTAAGTGTGGTTATAGCGAACAAAGTACATATCCCATATGGATAATTCTTATTGCATTGCTTTCCTAGGGTCACTAACTAATAACTTTACTCGAAAAAAAAAATGTTTTATCTACCTGTAACTACCCAGCAATAACTATTTCTGGGCGGGGGAATACGTTATTTTCAAGAAACGTTCTCAGTGTGGCTATAGCGAACAAAGTACATATCCCATATGGATAATTCTTATTGCATTGTTTCCATAGGGTCACTAACTAATAGCTGTAGTCGAAAAAAAATGTTTTATCTACCTGTAACTACCCAGCAATACTATTCTGGGCAGCGATATACGTTAATTTTAGGAAACGTCCTAAGTGTGGCTATAGCGAACAAAGTACATATCCCATATGGATAATTCTTATTGCATTGCTTCCATGGGGTCACTAACTAAGAACCGTAGTCGGAAAAACATGTTTTATGGACCTGTAACTACCCAGCAATAACTATTCCTTGGCAGAGGAATACGTTAATTTTAAGAAACGTTCTAAGTGTGGCTATGGCGAAGAAAGTACATATCCCATATGAATATTTCTTGTTGCATTGCTTCTATAGTGTCACTAACTAATAACTGCAGGCGAAAGAAAATGTTTTATCGACCTGTAACCACCCAGCAATAACTATTCCTGGGCAGAGAAATATGTTAATTTTACGAAACGTTCTAAGTGTGGCTATAGCGAACAAAGTACATATCCCATATGGATTATTCTTGTTGCATTGCTTCTATAAGGTCACTATCTAATAACTGTAGTCGGAAAAAAATGTTTTATAGACCTGTAACTACCCAGCAATAACTATTTCTTGGCAGAGAAATACGCTAATTTTAAGAAACGTTCTTAGTGTGGCTATAGCGAACAAAGTACATATCCCATATGGATAATTCTTGTTGCATTGCTTTCATAGGGTCACTAACTAAAATCTGTAGTCGAGAAAAAATGTTTTATGGACCTGTAACTACCCAGAAATACCTATTTCTGGGCAGGGGAATACGTTATTTTCAAGAAACGTTCTAAGTGTGGTTATAGCGAACAAAGTACATATCCCATATGGATAATTCTTATTGCATTGCTTTCATAGGGTCACTAACTAATAACTTTACTCGAAAAAAAAATGTTTTATCTACCTGTAACTACCCAGCAATAACTATTTCTGGGCGGGGGAATACGTTATTTTCAAGAAACGTTCTCAGTGTGGCTATAGCGAACAAAGTACATATCCCATATGGATAATTCTTATTGCATTGTTTCCATAGGGTCACTAACTAATAGCTGTAGTCGAAAAAAAATGTTTTATCTACCTGTAACTACCCAGCAATACTATTCTGGGCAGCGATATACGTTAATTTTAGGAAACGTCCTAAGTGTGGCTATAGCGAACAAAGTACATATCCCATATGGATAATTCTTATTGCATTGCTTCCATGGGGTTACTAACTAAGAACCGTAGTCGGAAAAACATGTTTTATGGACCTGTAACTACCCAGCAATAACTATTCCTTGGCAGAGGAATACGTTAATTTTAAGAAACGTTCTAAGTGTGGCTATGGCGAAGAAAGTACATATCCCATATGAATATTTTTTGTTGCATTGCTTCTATAGTGTCACTAACTAATAACTGCAGGCGAAAGAAAATGTTTTATCGACCTGTAACCACCCAGCAATAACTATTCCTGGGCAGAGAAATATGTTAATTTTACGAAACGTTCTAAGTGTGGCTATAGCGAACAAAGTACATATCCCATATGGATAATTCTTGTTGCATTGCTTTCATAGGGTCACTAACTAATATCTGTAGTCGAGAAAAAATGTTTTATGGATCTGTAACTACCCAGAAATACCTATTTCTGGGCAGGGGAATACGTTATTTTCAAGAAACGTTCTAAGTGTGGTTATAGCGAACAAAGTACATATCCCATATGGATAATTCTTATTGCATTGCTTTCCTAGGGTCACTAACTAATAACTTTACTCGAAAAAAAAAATGTTTTATCTACCTGTAACTACCCAGCAATAACTATTTCTGGGCGGGGGAATACGTTATTTTCAAGAAACGTTCTCAGTGTGGCTATAGCGAACAAAGTACATATCCCATATGGATAATTCTTATTGCATTGTTTCCATAGGGTCACTAACTAATAGCTGTAGTCGAAAAAAAATGTTTTATCTACCTGTAACTACCCAGCAATACTATTCTGGGCAGCGATATACGTTAATTTTAGGAAACGTCCTAAGTGTGGCTATAGCGAACAAAGTACATATCCCATATGGATAATTCTTATTGCATTGCTTCCATGGGGTCACTAACTAAGAACCGTAGTCGGAAAAACATGTTTTATGGACCTGTAACTACCCAGCAATAACTATTCCTTGGCAGAGGAATACGTTAATTTTAAGAAACGTTCTAAGTGTGGCTATGGCGAAGAAAGTACATATCCCATATGAATATTTCTTGTTGCATTGCTTCTATAGTGTCACTAACTAATAACTGCAGGCGAAAGAAAATGTTTTATCGACCTGTAACCACCCAGCAATAACTATTCCTGGGCAGAGAAATATGTTAATTTTACGAAACGTTCTAAGTGTGGCTATAGCGAACAAAGTACATATCCCATATGGATTATTCTTGTTGCATTGCTTCTATAAGGTCACTATCTAATAACTGTAGTCGGAAAAAAATGTTTTATAGACCTGTAACTACCCAGCAATAACTATTTCTTGGCAGAGAAATACGCTAATTTTAAGAAACGTTCTTAGTGTGGCTATAGCGAACAAAGTACATATCCCATATGGATAATTCTTGTTGCATTGCTTTCATAGGGTCACTAACTAAAATCTGTAGTCGAGAAAAAATGTTTTATGGACCTGTAACTACCCAGAAATACCTATTTCTGGGCAGGGGAATACGTTATTTTCAAGAAACGTTCTAAGTGTGGTTATAGCGAACAAAGTACATATCCCATATGGATAATTCTTATTGCATTGCTTTCATAGGGTCACTAACTAATAACTTTACTCGAAAAAAAAATGTTTTATCTACCTGTAACTACCCAGCAATAACTATTTCTGGGCGGGGGAATACGTTATTTTCAAGAAACGTTCTCAGTGTGGCTATAGCGAACAAAGTACATATCCCATATGGATAATTCTTATTGCATTGTTTCCATAGGGTCACTAACTAATAGCTGTAGTCGAAAAAAAATGTTTTATCTACCTGTAACTACCCAGCAATACTATTCTGGGCAGCGATATACGTTAATTTTAGGAAACGTCCTAAGTGTGGCTATAGCGAACAAAGTACATATCCCATATGGATAATTCTTATTGCATTGCTTCCATGGGGTTACTAACTAAGAACCGTAGTCGGAAAAACATGTTTTATGGACCTGTAACTACCCAGCAATAACTATTCCTTGGCAGAGGAATACGTTAATTTTAAGAAACGTTCTAAGTGTGGCTATGGCGAAGAAAGTACATATCCCATATGAATATTTCTTGTTGCATTGCTTCTATAGTGTCACTAACTAATAACTGTAGGCGAAAAAAAATGTTTTATCGACCTGTAACCACCCAGCAATAACTATTCCTGGGCAGAGAAATATGTTAATTTTACGAAACGTTCTAAGTGTGGCTATAGCGAACAAAGTACATATCCCATATGGATAATTCTTGTTGCATTGCTTCTATAAGGTCACTAACTAATAACTGTAGTCGGAAAAAAATGTTTTATCGACCTGTAGCTACCCAGCATTAACTATTTCTTGGCAGAGAAATACGCTAATTTTAAGAAACGTTCTAAGTGTGGCTATGGCGAACAAAGTACATATCCCATATGGATAATTCTTTATGCATTGCTTCCGTTGGGTCACTAACCAAGAACTTCAGCCGAAAAAAAATGTTTTATTGACCTGTAACTACCAGACAATCACCATTTCAGGGAAGGAGTTGACGTTTCTTTAAAGAAACGTCCTAAGTATGGCTATAGCGATCAAAGTACATATTCCATAGGGTTGATTATTTTTGCATTGCATCTATATTGTCACCGACTCATATGTGCAGTCGAAAAAAAATGTTTTTTCTACTCATAACTAGCCAGTAATATTTTGTAGCATCAAAATTCTGTTGTTTTTGGAAATGATTATGTGTTGGACTAAATTCTATGTTTAGAGGATATATCCTATTATAAATAGTATAATAAATGCATAGAATATTTGAATTTGTGATCAAAACTACGGAAAATTATGAATTTTCCTAAATGGTGGATGCGCCGGGTTATTGCTAGAAATATTGCCAACTTCACATACATAAAAATTTATTCAATACAGGAAAACCGTCAACATTTTTAAAACTAACGGTAATCTTTGAATTTCATGAAAAACTGGCATTTTTAAGTTAACGATTAATAATAATAATAATAATAATAATAATTAAAAATTTCGATTATTTTGGAAATTCTTGAATATTGCCAATATTTCGAAATCTTATTGAATTGAATATACTTTGTGTATTCTTAACATTATTTTAAGATAATACTGTGTAAACAAAGTCAAAATTGACGTTATTTATTAATTATTTATTTATTAATACAAATGAATTTGATGATGTGCACAAAAATTGGAATATTTCATTCATTATCCAAAATTAATCAAAGCTGAAGTGTCTTGTTGAAATCAATTGAATTATCCGACAAATGTGCACAAGCATGTATTTTAATTTCAAACGAATTGATTAAATAATGTGTACAAAAGTTGGAATATTTCATTTATTATCCAACATTTATCAAACTTGAAGTGTTTTGTTTAATTCAACTGAATATATTCGACAAATGTGCATAAAATTTTCTCGCACATGTTCACACGTACAATTCAATTAATTTCAGAACTTCCAATAAAAGCACTAAAACTAAAAGTTTAATCAACTCTCCAAATGTAAATCGAATCCTTGCTTTTTGTTTCTCTTCTTGATTTATAGCGATGTTAAACTAAACTCGGCAGATTAATTCCTTTTAATCCGTTCCAACGTGATAAAGTGAGTACCTTATTCAGGAGTATAAAATTAAATGGCAGCGATTAAGCTATTAAAAGCGCGAAAAAACGCGACACTCGTTTTCTTCTTGCGGATTTAATGATCGCTACTTATACAGCTCCTTCAACCAGAAACAGGTAATTAAAATTCATATTTGTTACAGACGTATACCCAGTTAAAAAAGTGATTAAGTGTTACTAATTTCCTATGTACTTAATTAGTTTTGCCATTGAAGATGCAATCATTGGTGCACGATTTTTTGTTATTAATAAAAAGAGCTTTTTATTTAAAAAAATAGAAATATTTAAATTAATTAAATATAAATGTTCAGTACTTTAATAAAAATCCTTTAATTCACAAACAGCGAATTTTACTTTCAAGTAAATACAGGGAGTTTTTCTTTTAAGTATACATATCCCAGTTACAGCGTATATACTTAAATCTTCCGATATTCGTAGTTTATTAACAGAGTTCACTTTGGAGTTTTAAATGAGTGTTTTCCACTCCCAGGCTAAGCATGAAGTAAAATTTCGAGTTTAGAAAAGCCCCGTGAAAATTTGTCGAGGGTCGCGCAGCGACCCGAGACAAATTTTCTGGGCTTTTCTAAACTCGAAATTTTACTTCATGCGCCACGCGTATAAACACTAAACTATTGTGAAATTTATGGGTATTTGAACTTCACTTGAAACCAGTGTTTTATACGCGTGGCGCATGAAATAAAATTTCGAGTTTAGAAAAGCCCAAAAAATTTGTCTCGGCCATCGCAGCGACCCGAGACAAATCTGGGTTTTCTAAACTCAAAATTTTACTTCATGTGCCACGCATATAAACACTAAACTATTGTGAAATTTATGGGTATTTGAACTTCACTTGTTGAATCCAGTGTTTTATACGCGTGGCGCATGAAGTAAAATTTCGAGTTTAGAAAAGCCCAAAAAATTTGTCTCCGCCATCGCAGCGACCCTAGACAAATCCGGGCTTTTCTAAACTCGAAATTTTACTTCATGCGCCACGCATATGAAACAACGATTTCAAGTGAGGTTCAAATATACATACATTCTACAATATTTAAGTGTTTTATACGCGTGGCGCATGAAGTAAAATTTCGAGTTTAGAAAAGCCCCGTGAAAATTTGTCTCGGGTCGTGCGCGACCCTCGACAAATTTTCACGGGGCTTTTCTAAACTCGAAATTTTACTTCATGCTCAGTTTGGGAGTGGAAGACACTCGTTTTAAGCTTCAAATTGAACTAATTTAAAAACACAATGAATATCTAAAGATTTAAAGAAAATAAGCTGAATTTGGAATACGTGTACTTAAGATTGCGATTTACTATGGATAAAATCCAACGTTTTAGGTAGTCAAGAAAAACTCCCTGTATGTATGTATACTAAAAATACTAAATACTACAAATACTACAAATATAATATTCAAATACTACAAATATAATATTCTACAATTTACACCCCTATTCAACTCAAGAACCAGTGTTTATTATAAACGAGTAATTCAGCGAACAGTTTCATAATTTACCCCCCATTCAATTTTGCAGAGTTTACAAACTCGTGATTCGTGAAAATCTCGTTCTGTAATGTTCCGAAATAAATTCGATGATATAGAGATGGAAATGTCGGCGATGCACCGCCGAGAAATTTCGTCGGTGATTTGGAGTTTCCTGAGTGGTGGGCGTTTGCAGCAGGAAGGCATATTTCACGCCGTTCTAGGGGAAGCTGCCAGTTTCCGCAATTTCTGCGGGGGTCGGCAACGCTGTAGGTACAACGGCAGCGGCTGGGGGATGATCATCAAACATTCATTTGTGCGAAAGCTAAATCATTTTCGCAAACATACACTCGTCCCTAAATCCAAATACATTCACGAACAGAACTCTCACTCTAAACAAACAACGATAGAACAAACTTCGTAATAAGAGTAGTAATAATAATAATAACTTTATTGTCCAACAGGATAAACCCAATTACAGAACAAAAATTTGAATAAATAAGAAAAGGAAAGATACATGTAAGTTCGTGAACAGTGAATACATATTACAGCATAGTATGATTTATTGAATAAAAATATCGTTGAATAATTTTTCGGAGCACTGGCACAACATAGTCACTGGTGAACGCTGCAACACATTAGAGCGCGCCGTTGGTAAGCGGAATGTTGATGAAAACCGTGTAGGCTTCACAGGGACATTAATCGGAACCCTTGCGAGAATTTCTGGACAGTCGATTTTCCCATCTACGAGTTTCTTCATAAACGTGGCACATCTCAAAGTTCTTCTTCGGCGAGGGATTCGAATTGGTGACGCTGGTAATACTTTGTTATTCATATAATTTTGTAACAATGTTAGAAATTAATAATTAAATCATCATTAACTAAAAATACTTTTGTTCACGACAATCTTATAATATGTTATAATTTACTTACTTTATTTTTAACTATATTGTCTTGTAATTAGGATATGTTTCCTGTTGGACAATAAAGATTTATTATTATATGTGCATTATTTAATTCTATGGGCAGCATAAATGTGGTGCATTTAACACTCAAGTACATTAAACACGGGATTTGCGTGATAAATGTGGTTTTTTAACACGAATATAAATAATTGCCTAGTTCGATTTTTGCCGCTATGCATTAACAGCGCTGTGCGAGTCAAATCAGCTTCTTTTGTCTTACAATTGACCATAGTGGTGATGACGTAGTCGACGCCATTTTGTTAAAGTACAAAGTAAACCGATGTGAAGATAGCCACGGATTTTCCAGCCACGGATTTTGGCGCCTCCACCATCACACGAATTATGGAACAGATTCCCCAGATTTTCAAAATTTCATAACTCCCAAACCACATATTTTATTTTCAAAATTTCTTCAATAATTGATTAAACAATACACATAGAGCGAGTATAAATAACCAGAATGTTGTAACTCTTAATTGTTCTTTATTTAAACAATATATTGCTGTCCCGCGTATGTCACCTTTCATACCAAATATTAAAAAAATCATATCTCTAAAAACTCCTATTTTATTTTCCAAATTTCTTCACTAATTGCTTAAACAATATATCTAGACCGAGCATAGATGGTCAAAATGTTGTCACTCTTATTTGTTAATTATTTATATAATATATTGCTGTCCCGCGTATAACACCGTTCATACCAAATATTAAAAAAATCACATCTCTTAAAAATCCTATTTTATTTTACAAATTTCTTTACTAAATATTTAAACAATATATCTAGACTAATCATAGATGGTCAAAATGTTGTTGTATGATTTTTTTAATATTTGGTATGAACGGTGCTATACGCGGGACAGCAATATATTATATAAATAATTAACAAATAAGAGTGACAACATTTTGACCATCTATGCTCGGTCTAGATATATTGTTTAAACAATTAGTGAAGAAATTTGGAAAATAAAATAGGATTTTTAAGAGATATGATTTTTTTAATATTTGGTATGAACGGTGCTATACGCGGGACAGCAATATATTATATAAATAATTAACAAATAAGAGTGACAACATTTTAACCATCTATGCTCGGTCTAGATATATTTTTTACACAATTAGTGAAGAAAATTGAAAAATAAAATAGGATTTTTAAGAGATATGATTTTTTTAATATTTGGTATGAACGGTGCTATACGCGGGACAGCAATATATTATTATATAAATAATTAACAAATATTAGTGAGAACATTTTGACCATCTATGCTTGGTCTAGATATATTGTTTAAACAATTAGTGAAGAAATTTGGAAAATAAAACAGGATTTTTAAGAGATATGATTTTTTTAATATTTGGTATGAACGGTGCTATACGCGGGACAGCAATATATTATTTTAATAATTAACAAATGAGAGTGACAACATTTTGACCATCTATGCTTAGTCTAGATATATTGTTTAAATAATTAGTGAAGAAATTTGTAAAATAAAATAGGATTTTTAAGAGATATGATTTTTTTAATATTTGGTATGAACGGTGCTATATGCCGGACAGTAATATATTATATAAATAATTAATAAATTAGAGTGACAACATTTTGACCATCTGCGCTCGTTCTAGATATATTGTTTAAACAATTAGTAAAGAAATTTGTAAAATAAAATAGGAGTTTTACGAGATATGATTTTTTTTATATTTGGTATGAACAGTGCTATACGCGGGACAGCAATATATTATTTAAATAATTAACAAATGAGAGTGACAACATTTTGACCATCTATGCTTAGTTTAGATATATTGTTTAAATAATTAGTGAAGAAATTTGTAAAATAAAATAGGATTTTTAAGAGATATGATTTTTTTAATATTTGGTATGAACGGTGCTATACGCGGGACAGCAATATATTATTTAAATAATTAACAAATGAGAGTGACAACATTTTGACCATCTATGCTTAGTCTAGATATATTGTTTAAATAATTAGAGAGGAAATTTGTAAAATAAAATAGGATTTTTAAGGGATATGAATTTTAATATTTGGTATGAACGGTGCTATACGCGGGACAGCAATATATTATATAAATAATTAACAAATAAGAGTGACAACATTTTGACCATCTATGCTCGGTCTAGATATATTGTTTAAACAATTAGTGAAGAAATTTGGAAAATAAAATAGGAGTTTTTAGAGATATGATTTTTTTAATATTTGGTATGAAAGGTGACATACGCGGGACAGCAATATATTGTTTAAATAAAGAACAATTAAGAGTTACAACATTCTGGTTATTTCTACTCGCTCTATGTATATTGTTTAATCAATTATTGAAGAAATTTTGAAAATAAAATATGTGGTTTGGGAGTTATGAAATTTTGAAAATGTGGGGAATCTGTTCCATAATTCGTGTGATGGTGGAGGCGCCAAAATCCGTGGCTGGAAAATCTGTGGCTATCTTCACATCGGTACAAAGTAACGCGTCAACATCTCCGCCATTCTCACTAGTTTAACCCGCGTAAAATGCGTTTGTAAACATAAATCATTCTTAAATCGGTTAAACAATTGTGCTTCAATCCGTCGCGAGTGTTTTTTAAAGCGGAACAAATGTTAACACGGCGAAATGTCCATCCAAACGGAATAGTTCGTTTTTTGTGCAAAGAGCGTGTTTCTACGTAACTTAGGTGAAAGAATAGACTGTGTTAGTCTTTATTGTAGAACGATTGTTCATATTTATGTTAAAGTGAAATTAACTGTATTACACATTTAAATCGCAATACCGCAATCTGTCATCATTTATCTGTTAAATTGTTATAAAAAAACCGACCATTAAGACTAACGCGTATTTGATAAATATGTATAACAAATGTTGTGTTATATATTGTTGTTGTCGTAAACAAAGTATAGTGTATAACTCGCATATAAATCAAATCACTCGAACGACTTGCTCCACTCGCCTTCGGCTCGTTCCGCAAACATTGTTCTCGTGATTAATAGCTATCATTATATGCTCTTTGTACAATATACTATTTAATATGACAATATTAAAACAATGTTGGAAACAGTGAAACAAACCAAATGTTGTATTTGATTTATTCATCTATATTATTAATGTCTAAAATTATTGTATCAATTATTTTTGCTTAAAACTACTTTCAGTATGATAATGTAGGTTAACAAAATGTTAGTTAATAAAATCTAAAACTTGATTTAATTAGTAAAAGTATTCTGCGCTTCATAACATCAAAAAGACATATAATCATACAGGGGAATTTTCTTTAAGTATACATATCCCGATGAATACGCTGTAAATGTTCAGCAATTAATCGTTTTAGAAAAGCGTTCAATTTGAAGATTCTAACGAGTGTTTTCACTCCTTGATTAAGCATGAAGTAAAATTTCGAGTTTAGAAAAGTCTGAAAATTTGGTTTGGTCGCGTAGCGCTACGTTCTGCTGAATTTTATTATGACGTATATTTCCGAAGTCGAAACCTACTGGGATGCCGACAGTTTATAGACACTCTTTATTTACAAATACTTTAACATAATGGTGAATGCGCCGGGAATCGATAACAAATTGCTATAAACTCTTTGCAAATTATGATTGCTTGATCTTAACGTTTAGACTTTGTGGCTTAAGGTTGCGATTTATTATGGGTAAAATCTAACGTTTTTTGTAGTCACTAGTTCCAGCACCATTTATGTTCTGATTATGGGGGATTGTAATAACACCAATTTAAAACGATTAAGATATTTAGTTTTTTACCTGTTCACAAATATATATATATATATATATATATATATATATATATATATATATAATCAGTATTCCCTTTTACCATATGGTGTCGGGTTACAAAAATATATGAATTATTTATTATATTCAACTGGCATAGAATAAGCAATACCACTTAATATTACCGGTTTCCCGGCGCATTCACCATTATCTAAATGTATTGCTAGGTTTTTTAATACAGGGAATTTTTCTTTCAGGTAAACTTGCATAAGCTGTTAATTTTCTGACATTCGTTGTTTTTTAAAAGAGTTCAATTTAAAGCTTTAAACGAGTGTTTTCCACTCCCAGACTAAGCATGAAGTAAAATTTCGAGTTTAGAAAAGCCCCGTGAAAACAAATTTTCTGGGCTTTTCTAAACTCGAAATTTTACTTCATGCGCCACGCGTATAAAACACGTATTTTAAGTGAAATTCAAATATACATAAATTTCACAATATTTTAGGGTTTTATACGCGTGGCGCATGAAGTAAAATTTCGAGTTTAGAAAAGCCCAGAAAATTTGTCTCGGGTCGCTGCGCGACCCTCAACAAATTTTCACGGGGCTTTTCTAAACTCGAAATTTTACTTCATGCTTAGTCTGGGAGTGGAAAACACTTGTTTAAGGTTCAAATTAAACTTTAAACAAAAAACAGGGACTATCTTAAGATTTATAGAAAATAGGCTGAATTTGGATTACGTATACTTTAAAGAAAAACTATTTCAGCGTTTTATGCGCGTGTAAAATTGCGAGTTTAGAAAAGCCTGAAATAGAGGACTCGCTGGCCGCCCAAATTTAAATTTTCGTACTATTCTAAATTTGAAATTTTACTCCATACTTAATCAAGGTGTGGAAACCCTCGTTTTGAGTAAGTCATTAAATGCTATTCAATTTTGTCTCCAAAATAACGATACAATATTTTACCGGGGAATTATCGGTAATCCGGTTTTGATTCACAAATTTATTATATTACTGGTAAGTACAAAAATGATAGACTTACAATTCATAATTATATACCATCGGTTGACATAAAATGTTGGGACAAATCAAAAATTGGATAATGTCAAATAAAACCAAATTTATACAGGATAACTCGAAATTTTACTTCATGCGCCACGCGTATCAAAACACGTATTCTAAGTGAAGTTCAAATATACATAAATTTCACAATATTTTAGTGTTTTATACGCGTGGCGCATGAAGTAAAATTTCGAGTTTAGAAAAGCCCAGAAAATTTGTCTCGGGTCGCTGCGCGACCCTCGACAAATTTTCACGGGGCTTTTCTAAACTCGAAATTTTACTTCATGCTTAGTTTGGGAGTGGATAACACTTGTTTAAAGTTTAAATTAAACTTTAAACAAAAAACAAGGACTATCTTAAGATTTATAGAAAATAGGCTGAATTTGGAATACGTATACTTTAAAGAAAAACTACCTGTACATATTTATTACCTCATCAATACCATGGATACATACAAAGACTTTTTTTTAAGCACACATATATATCCCGATGTATACGTTGTAAATTATTAACAATTCGTTGTTTTTAAAAAAGTACGATTTGAAATTTTTGACGAGTGTTTCCACTCCCAGACTAAGCCTGAAGTAAAATTTCGAGTTTAGAAAAGCCTGAAAATTTGGTTTGGTCGCGTAGCGCGAAGCTCGGAGCGACCAAACCAAATTTTCAGGCTTTTCTAAACTCGAAATTTTACTTCATGCGCCACCCGTATAATACACTGATTTCAAGTGAAGTTTAAAATATACTTCTAAATTAGTACGCTAAAACAGTGTACTTTGAACTTTAGAGTATTTCAGAGTTTTATACGCCATGCACATGAAGTAAAATTTCAGAGATAAGCTGCAGTTCAAAACGAGCTTGATTCTCGGAACTGCAGTTCAAAGATACATTTATTTACCTATATTTATACAGGGCATTTTTTTTTTAAGTAAAGCACTTTGGTCGAATTTTGAAAGCGCATGATTTAGTTGGACAAAACAAGGTTTGTAAAATTTATTAATAGGAGATCAAAGATAAATTCTATATTTTGAACTTAAGAATAAATTAGTGTTTTAAACCGACTAAACTAAATGTTCTAAACTCGAATATTTCACTTCAAACTTAATAAGAGAGTGGAAAACACTCGTTGCAATAATACTGAGACACAATAAAATTATTACTACAATGTAATCTGTATAGAAGTCGAAAACGTTAGTGTTATTTTATTAGAAAAACAAACAGCTCGGATTGTTTCTCATATTTTTAAGTCTGTAGGTGATTTGATGCGGTTTTTTAAAGAATAATTCTATGTATATTTGCCGGCGTGAAACGAAACGTAGCGTGTCGCCAAATCTAAATTTTCAGGTTTTTCTAAACCCGCAATTTTACTTCTTCACCTCGCGTATAAAACTTTGAAATATTATAAAGTTCAAAATATTCTGCTTTAGATATGGCGAAGTTCAAAATATACCAACTTCGCCATATTTCAGCGTTTTATGCGCGTGTAAAATTGCGAGTTTAGAAAAGCCTGAAATAGAGGACTCGCTGGCCGCCCAAATTTAAATTTTCGTACTATTCTAAATTTGAAATTTTACTCCATACTTAATCAAGGTGTGGAAACCCTCATTTTGAGTAAGTCATTAAAGGCTATTCAATTTTGTCTCCAAAATAACGATACAATAATTTACCGGTTAATTATCGGTAATCCTGTTTTGATTCACAAATTTATTATATTACTGGTAAGTACAAAAATGATACACTTACAATTCATTATTATATACCATCGGTGGACATAAAATGTTGAGACAAATCAAAAATTGGATAATGTCAAATATAACCCAATTTATACCGGTTAACTGAAGTTTTTTAAAGATAGGTTATCATATCGAGTGGCAATAAACATATGCATCGCCTATTTCCAAAAACCCCTAAATCCATTTGAAAACAAGAAATTTAGCAGTTTTTGGAAATAGGCGACTCATATGTAAATGAGAGATCCAAAGTTTGACAACCACTAAACAAATTTGATGTGTCCCAACATTTTGTTTCCACCGATGCACAGTAAGCCAAAGCATGAAAATACCTGGCCAAAATAAAAATAAAAGTTTACCGACCGAATTCTAGTTCATAAAATTATACGTAGATGGCATTAGTGTATACTGATTCAGTGCTAAAATGATATTTCAGTCGCCAATCTCCTTCTCCAATCTCCAAAAATAACAAATCGAAGACAAGTGAAATTAAAATTGTGAAAAGTGGCCGTTTTGAAAGCTGCAATTGCGAGATCGAACATCAAATTCGCAATCAGCAACTTCGAAAACCTGTATATTGTAAACTTTGTACGATTTCATTGATTTTTGACCATATTTATATTTTGACTTTCTAGTGTACCAAATCCTACTAATTCTAGGATTTGGTACATTAGAAAGCAATTTAAGGATTTAATCTAAACATTATGTGATCAAAAGGATGCAAAAGAATACGGAAATCTAACGTGTTTGGCTGTATGTGTAAGAAAAACGTTAAAAATAACATGATCGTTATTAATCAAGTATTGTATTACAAGTGAGTTTTATACACATGTATGTGCAAATCCTTTTAGAATGTAAATTAAGAATAACATACACGTGCATCTAAACATTTTCGCTTACTGAATCGGTCAACTATTTTCGATGTTTGAGGTTATGAATTCGAGTTTAGCGCGTTAAGCGGTGGTGGTCTGCCGCTTTCGAAAACTCGAGTTTAAACCATTGCTTAGTACTAAAAAATATCAAAATGTATTCAAGCCTAGTTTAGGTTTAAACTCAGCTTAAGCCACAATTCAAAAACTGGGCCTTAATGTATTTTCTCATTTAAATTCTTGTCAATATCAAATGCCAAACGAGAAATTATTCTAGTAACATATCAAGGCATATTTGATGATTGTCATACCTAACCTTCATCAATTTTATCAATTTACTACATTGTTTTAGTTAATTATTGCCCGTAGCACTCGATTTGTGAGCATATGTAATGTTTTGTGGTGAACATGGCTGGTTCGTTTGATGTCGTAATTGGAAACGGGCGCGAGCGAATTGATTGTTGTAGAATTGAAGTCAATTGGGGCAATTAGTGCGCGATCGGAGCATTTAAAGACGGGATAAGTGCTCGGCAAAGAGAGAAGGGTCGTTTTCTTCAGTTCCTCCGGATCTTGTAGTGGGATTGTGAAAGCGTGTAGTGTAGGGTTGGTAATAAAAGGGAGGAAAAGTGGGAAAAGCGGCGACAAAAGGCCGAGGACATGATGAGAAATTGGGGCTATTCACCGTGGACGGTCAGTAAAGAAATGTTTAGTATCGTGTGTTTTCACAGGTTATAAATAACATTGACAGTTGCAAAGAAATGGAGCATATTGGGATTTATATCATAGTTCTATCTAATATTGATGTTTGTATAAGGAATTTAATCAAAGCTGTCATAAAAACATTTTTTTTTATATCTATAAATCAATCTATCCTAGGATATTTAGCTAATGGTTAAGAAAGTGATTTCAGGCATTTAATGACCGCGTCCAGTGACATGGTCCTTTTCATTAATTAGTCATTAGTTTCGTATGGAGGCTTGTGGAGTTTTCTTTCTTTTGAGTCTTGCAGGTGCTTTGCACGGATCCAGTTGACAGGTGGTTTGGGTGGTTTTGTAGACGGTCTTTGTAGCTTGGAGTCATGGTTTTGATTTCCTCCCTGATTGTGGGGATTTCAAGTTCATAGTGTAGTCGTGAGTTGCTTATATACCACGGGGAGTTTTTAATTTGCCGGAGAACTTTGGATTGGAATCTTTGAAGGATTTCCAGATTTGAGTTTGCTGCCGTTCCCCACAGCTGTAGGCCGTATGACCATTTAGGTTTAATGATACTTTTATATATGAGCAGCTTATTAGTTAGGGATAGTTTGGATTGCTTATTTAACAGCTACTGCAGTTTACGTAGTTTTAGCCCAACAGCTAATCTTTTGGTAAGAATATGTTTTTTCCATGTTAGGCGTCGGTCAAGGTGTATGCCGAGGTATTTGGCTGTGTCTGATTGGGACAGCATTTTGTTATTTAGCGTGACTGGTGGGCATGTTTTTGTGCGGGTGGTGAAGGTAACTTGCAGGGATTTTGGTTCACTGGCCTTGATGCGCCAGTTCTTTAGCCATATTGATATGCTGTTTAGACTATCTTGGAGTTTCTTAGTGGCTATTTATGGCTGGCTATCTGCTGCTAATACTGCAGTGTCATTAGCAAAGGTGCCTATTATTGTTCCTGTAGTAGTTATCAGCTGTGAATAGCAGATAAAGAGTAGGTCCTAATACGCTCCCCTGCGAGACCTCTGCCAGGATTTGCCAGAGCTTTGAGGTCATAAAAACATAACCACTATATTGAATATATTTATCACTTACAAATTTTGTATTAGTAATTGAAAAATAATTACAACTCTTCCCCCGAGACTCTGGAAATAAAAATTAGTGAATCAAACCAAGTTTTTGATGATGTTTCTATTATTAACATTTTTAGTCCTTATGTGTACTTAGATGAGATGTTAACGTTGAGGGTTGCAAAGAAATAAGTTACCTTTGAATTTTTATCAAGTTTTCGTCCAATAAAGATATTTGTATTACGGGTTCAATAAACAAAAATGACTTATAAATAAAACACTTTTTACTTTGTTTAACCATTGTATTTTGCATTTCATTTGTGACTATAGTTTCGACTATCTAGTAGTTATTATCAAACTAAAAACTGTAGTCACAAATTAATAGCAAAATACAGTGGTTAAACAAAGTAAAAAGTGTTTTATTTACAAGTGTATTTAAGATGTACCACAAAGTGAACGCCTATAACGTAAAATAGTTAAAAAGGATTTACTATATTTGAGTCGTCTAGGTGTAAAATCAGTTACATCCATTGGTTTGAAAAAAAAAACTAAACTAAAACACTGATTATCTCCAAAACCACGCTTTATTGACAACATTTGTTTTGGGGCTTTAGCTTGTGCTCTTTATAGCTATAAAATGTACTTATGCTCAACGAATGAAAACTTTTTTTGCTCTCCTAAAAAAAATAAATCATTTGGATGTAACCGATTTTGCATCTACCGGGTGTTGACGTAGCGGACGCAACATAGGAAATCCCATGTAAATTTTGAAATGTTTAAATTTTGGCTCCCCTATTTATTTTAGAAACAAAATGTATTTACCTTTTTTGTAGAGGGAAAAATTCTGAATTATTTCGTATTAACGTTTCTCTAAGTTAAAATAATTAAGAAAAAGTAATATGATTTTATAAAAATAATGACATGCCATGGAATTGAAACAACAATAGCGGATGTCAAAATGTCAAAAAATATCAAAGTCACTTGATTGAAGTAAATATTTTCGAAATGATTTACACTATACAAGAAAAAAATCCTCTAATATATATTAATTCCATGGTATATCATTATTTTTATAAAATCACATTACTTTTTCTTAATTATTTTAGCTGTAATCTTTGACATTCGTTGATTTTTAAAAGAGTTCAGTTCGAAGCTTTAAACGAGTGTTTTCCACTCCCAGACTAAGCGTGAAGTAACATTTCGAGTTTATAAAAGCCCCGTGAAAATTTGTCGAGGGTCGCGCAGCGACCCAAGACAAATTTTCTGGGCTTTTCTAAACTCGAAATTTTACTTCATGCGCCAACGTATAAAAGACAGATTTTAAGTGAAGTTAGACTATACATAAATTTGACAATATTATAGTGTTTTATACGCGTGGCGCATAAAGTAAAATTTCGAGTTTAGAAAAGCCCAGAAAATTTGTCTCGGGTCGCTGCGCGACCCTCGACAAATTTTCACGGGGCTTTTCTAAACTCGAAATTTTACTTTATGCTTAGTCTGGGAGTGGAAAACACTTGTTTAAAGCTTTAAAATCAACGTTAAAAAAAAGGGAATATCCGCAATAGTTGTATCAATTCCATGGTGTCATTATTTTTATAAAATCACATTACTTTTTCTTAATTATTTTAACTTAGAGAAACCTAAAGTGTTAAGTGTGAACACTCATAAATTTAGAATTTTTCCCTCTACAAAAGAGTGAAACACATTTTGTCTCTAAAATGAATAGGGAAGCCAATATATGAACACTTTAAAATCAACATGCGATTTCCTATGTCGTGTCCGCCAAGTCAACACCCGGTATGCCACTCATTATAAAAACAAAAAAAAGTTTGGTCTTGCACAATAAGATGTTCTATATTTATGAAAAAAACTTTGTTTATATGATTACAAGAAAAACACTTGTTTCGTCTGGATAGTGGTGGCAATTTTGAGTATCCATTTTTGAAAGATTTTGTTTTTTTAATAACGTTGTTAATTTTTTTGTTTTTGTTTTTTTAATAACGTTGTTAATTTTTTTGTTTTTGTTTTTTTAATAACGTTGTTAATTTTTTTGTTTTTATTCTGTTTCAGAGGGAAGCAACCCAAAGGGATGCTGACCGAGAACGAAAATTGCGCGCGGACAGCGAGTCCCGCGCTAAGCAGGCCCTCCAGGAGGCGGCGAGGGCCAGGTCGCGCCTCAAGCTCCTCACCAGCGAGTTTTCTAGGTATGTATATCTCAACGAGTTTCATAAATAACTGTTTCATAAAAAAATCTGTTTTGATTCACACGGCAGTCAACTTGTTAAGAGGAAGTCGACCGCTCTCTAAACGTATAAAACTAATCATACTGCCGTCTTAATTACATCCTTGTTTAGGAATGAAATATTTTGAAAAAATAGGCATACTTTAAGGAAAGTGGAATCTTATTGCCTGTCTTAATAAAATATTTCCCACTTTGACCGTTCTTTTATAAAAAAATATCAAACATTGTTAAACTAGCGTAATCGCATCTTCGATATAATTTTTTTCTGCAACATTTATAAAAAATATTGGGAAACTAAATCAGTCACATTGTAGAAGAATTCTTTTCGAAGAATTTTAATTTTTTCCAATTATTTCTATCGTACAATAATTTCACTGGGATGTCGCGCGATATTGAAGTTTCAGAAAATTTGAAAAACTGTTTTACGCGCGACATCCTAGTGACTATATTTAACCAAATAAATAAATGAAAAAAATCACATATCTTTGCAAAGGAATTATCTACAATGTGACTGATTTAGTTTTTCAATATTTTTTATAGATACTGCAGACAAAAATAAAATTAGGAATGCGATTTCGCTAGTTTACCAATGTTTGATATTATTTTATGAAATAACGGTAACAGTATAAACTATTTTATTGAGACAGGCTTAAAGATTGTACTTTCCTTGAAATATACCTATTTTTTCAAAATATTTCATCCCTAAACAAGGATATAATTAAGACGGCGTTATGCTTAGTTTTATACGTTTAGAGAGCGGTCGATTTCCTCTTAATAGTCATTAATAATAAAAGTAAATTGTTTATTAGTAGTTGCTCATTGATCTTCGTAATATAAACTTTACTTTTTTTTTCTTCAGTACATTCCAAATTTTATTTCGATAATGAACTTATAGCATGCCGAATGAATAAATAACAGCGCAATCCCCACAATTTCCCGTCCTCCCGATAATCCCCCATAAATTACATAATTAACCTTTTCGTTGAGTCCTGGAATTTTCTATAAATTACATATTAACCTTTCTTTTCTATATATATATTTTTTGTTTTGTTTCGGGCAAATAGATTTTCGGTTGATTGAGAGAGAAAATCCGGAACACGCGATGGCCTAAATTTAGCGTTCGCTTTTCGCGTTTTCCATTCCGGCCGGGGATCTTATCGAAATCCTTCGCCATTTGCAGAAACAGAAATGGAAAGCGGAATTTGGTCCTTCGCATGTATCGTGTAATTTATAGAAACTCGACCGAGGAAAAAAAAAATGTGGAATGATATGGTTTGCGAAAAACGCAAACCGAACAGCGAATATGAAAATGACTTAATCGCAGATTGTGTTGACGTACTCGTGTGTTATGTTGAATGACCTTGAAGTAAATGTGTGTAACTTTACTAACATACAGGACATTTTTCTTTTAAGAGGGCCAATTTTTGCTGGTTGTATGATTCTAGGATACGAGATGGCGCGGATATAGCAAAATTGCAGAAAGTAGTTTTGACTATAATATATATAATTACGAAAAAACTATTCGTGAAAATGCAAACAATGTCTTAGTTAATAAGACAACTCAAGACGATAAATATCCATATCCTTATTAATTAAGACATTGTTTGCATTTTCACGAATAGTTTTTTCGTAATTTTATATATTATGTTTAAAGTGTGCAAACTATAAGAAGCGTAAGCTTATTTTCTCGAATTCAAATAGTTTTGAATTTGAATGTATCTAGTTTTGACTATGTATTGGTTTATACTGCCTGCCGAATTTGATCACAACGAATAATAAAAATGATAAGTGCGGATCGCGTTGTTTGTTTGTTTACATAGCACCGTGCGAATAAACGAATGGGTATTGAATTACAGAAGACACAAGTTAACTGGATAAATATTCACGATTTTAATTTCTATCGACATACATACAACTGTATAACGAAACAGATGCCGTTTTAGTTTGATATTTCATATGAGTATATACAGGGAGTTTTTCTTTAAATTTCTGATTCAAAATTCAGATTATTTTCTTTAAATATTTTGGTATTCGCTGTTCTTTAAAAAAATTCAATTTGAAATTTTAAACGAGTGTTTTTCACTCCCAGACTAAGCATGAAGTAAAATTTCGAGTTTAGAAAAGCCCCGTGAAAATTTGTCGAGGGTCGCGCAGCGACCCGAGACAAATTTTCTGGGCTTTTCTAAACTCGAAATTTTACTTCATGCGCCACGCGTATAAAACACTAAAATACTGTAAAATTTATGTATCTTTGAACGTCACTTAAAATCAGTGTTTTATACGCGTGGCGCATGAAGTAAAATTTCGAGTTCAGAAATGCCCAGAAAATTTGTCTCGGGTCGCTGCGCGACCCTCGAAAAATGTTCACGGGGCTTTTCTAAACTCAAAATTTTACTTCATGCGCCACGCGTATTAAACACTAAAATACTGTAAAAATTGATGTATATTTGAACCTCACTCAAAATCAGTGTTCTATACGCGTGGCGCATGAAGTAAAATTTCGAGTTTAGAAAAGCCCAGAAAATTTGTCTCGGGTCGCTGCGCGACCCGAGACAAATTTTCACGGGGCTTTTCTAAACTCGAAATTTTACTTCATGCTTAGTCTGGGAGTGGAAAACACTCGTTTAAAGCTTCAAATTGAACTCTTTTAAAAAACAACGCATGTCGGAAAATTTACAGCCTAAGCACATGTTTACCTAAAAGAAAAATTCCCTGTATTTATATTGTAAACAAACAGTTAAATTCTGGCACCATAAAATATATATTCATGTTATTTGCAACTACATAAGCGATTTAAATGATCGTACATGACGGTCGCGAACTGCACTACTTAATTTGGTAAATTGCAATGAAGCACACAAAAGGAATAGATGCGAACACGAGAGGAGGTCTACCCTCTAGGCTGGGTGGGCGGCACTTCAAGCTGAGTAGGCTAAGCCGTACAAAAAATGAGAAATTACAATAACCCAATTCGAACTCTAGACGCTAAGCTGACTAAGTGCCTCGGCAATCAAATTGCCGAATGTCACACATTCAATTTGGTAAATAAATGAAAAAGGAATTTTTTGACTCATTACTTGAATCAACATATACCGGCATTCCATATTCCTATTCAAAACATGAATCCAGAAATGCGCTTATATTTAAAGAAGAAGAAGTTTTGGAAATTATTTTAATAATGTCTTTCTTTGTTGTGTATCAACAACATAATCAATAACCAGTCCGCGGCAGAAAAATTACATTCGCAATTCAAGGCCGCACACCGGGAACCCGTGTCGCGACAAATGCCGTACACGAATTCTACATATCAAACCCAATTTCTTTTCACATGTTTTTGGAAATTACAGTATAATTTTAAGATATTACTAAAATAGCATGATGCTGCCCCCTATTTATTAAAAGCATAATCAAAATCTACATTGCTCTTATGGAGATTTCTAAGCAACGATTAATTTTATTTATCATTTATTTTAGAATTATCTGTTTAATACAACATATTTATAATAATTACTTCAATAAATTATAGCAATATGAAGAAGATATAATGTTTTCTATGGAAGTATTGCAGGGATTTATGTGATCATTTAAGAGTGTTTCATTAGTTGATTTATATATAATTTAAGACACATTAAAAAAAGAATAGTGTCAATTTATTCGCAAAGCTTCAATGTGCAATATGTATAAGTTTCAAAGATCTATTTTCATTATTGTGGAAGATTAATCGTTGTTCGTTCCTATGGCCGAAATAACAAGTGCATTTCCGACCTTAAGTATACGTATCCCGTTGTATACGCTGTACATTTTCAAGCGTTCTTTGATATTAAAAGCGTTTCATTTCAAACGACTAACGAGTGTTTTCAATCCTTGATTAGGCATGAAGTACAATTTTCAGTCCTTATATTAACTTTGGTCGCGTAGGACTATTTGGTAACCAGAATTTAGAAATTGAAGTTATTAAGCATGTAGAAGAAAAGGAAATGAAACAGCATTTTAAGTAAATACTGAATATTCAGTGTTAAAACATGTTCACCAAGTGTTAGATGAGTCTACAATTAAAAATTTATTATAAGTAAAGATTGGTCCTTCGAACTGGATTAATAGTTCACTCGCGTCCTAAATATCAATTAATCCAAAGATATATTGTTCAAGCAAGTGAGTGTATGTGCTCCTCTTAGCAACTGTTATTAATTCGTCTAGTTAAAGTCGGTGCACGTGCTGCTGGGTCCCCGGTGGTGGCGCGGTGGAGAGTGTCTAGAGGGGTGAGGGTGGATTATGGCCTCCTTGATTACCGGTACAAAACAGTCGACGACCCTCGAAGGACTTGAAGTCGCGCGGCGCGCACTTGATACCCACCCTCCATCTCTCTCCACCCCCCTAACCCCCCCGATATTCTGCCATTCTGTCATTCCTGCTGCCATTGTGCCACTCCTCTGTCTCTCCAGAGTCCTCGACTAAAAGGATCAAAGCGTGCTCGAGCCTCCCTGTGGCAAACAAGAGAACGTTGCCCGGCTATGATGAATACGGTGCGGGTGATCGGAAATCAATCTCGGTCTAATCGAGGAAGAAGCTATTTTCGGACATACTCGTATTTTTTGTTTAATCATGAAGGGGAGATATTTGCACATGATGAAAGTTTTATAATTATAAAATTACTTATTTTCGCTGAATTAATAAGCGAAAGTTGAGGCATGTAATTAATTTAGCCCGGCGCGTTCACCAAAAAGCAGATTCTAAAATGGTTACGTAAACAATTTTAAAAATGGTGATGTGTCCATCATATCACTTTCCCCCGTAAATTGCGTATTAAATCACTTTTAAAATATTTGTAGCATTATTATTTTCAAAATGTCTTCAACTTTTTGATAACTACAACTTTTATTTGAAACATTTTTCAATTTTATCAACACATACACTGAGACAAACCAATGACTAGATAAAAGAACATTATTTATTAATTATCTCAAAAACTAAGAGTGCTATGATAAAAAGTGAATTTACAAAAAATCTTTAGTTTTTCATTTCCTACAACTTTTATTTGAAACATTTTTCAATTGTATCGACACATACACTGTCACACACCAATAACTAGATAAAACACACAACTTTTGAAATATCTCAAAAACTAAGAGTGCTATGACAAAAAGTAAATGAACAATACATCTTCAGTTTGTTATTATCTACAACTTTTATTTGAAAACATTTTTTGTTTGATGAACAGTACCACTTCCGGTTTTCCGATTTTCACCAAAAGCTTTTCAGTTCTTCCGATTGTATCAAAAAGCTTAAGTTTCAAGTTTCATCTCGATATCTTTAGCGGTTTTTGCGGTACAGCGCACACAGACTCACACACAGACCCACAGACAGACAGACATTTTTCAAAAATGGTCTTATTCGACTCAGGGGACCTCAAAACGGATATTTCCGCTAAAATTTTTTCCCTTTGTATTACATACGGGGGAAAGTAAAAATAATTAAGATATGCATTAAGAATATGTAATACATTGTAGATAACATAAATAATACTGGTAAACAAATGTTGACATGGATTTTGTTGTACATGGATAAAAAAAATAGCGAATTTTGTTTCAAATTTTACCGGGAAGCAGAAAATGACCTTGTTCATCACCCATACTGTTTCATCACCCATACTGTCTTGCTACGAAGTGGTGCTGTGCGTTATATTTATTTATTTATTCCAACAGTTTACAAAAAACTTACATTACAGGATAAATTAAATTAAAACATATTCGCGCAAGATAAAAATAAAATAAAAAGAAAAAGAAAAGAAATCAAAATAAATCAATAGTAACAAGTAACCACATAATAATTGAACAAAGAGGTATTATGTAAATTATGTAAACAAAATATATAATTTATAATAATTTGTATTATATGAACATTTATCCATATTACTATGTTCTCACTGTAACAAAAATGTTGATATAACTTCATACGCCGCACAGTATACGATTTAACCAATCTAGCGGAGAAAATTCATGGACAAATTTTTATGGTCCATTTTGGATTAACTGTGATATAAAAATAAATAGTTTTCCAAAAAAAATATTTAGATTTTTGAGGTGTATTATCAACAAAATCAATGTTTTTTTTTTGCAATCAATTATGCATAAAGTTAGCATTATGTTTTTCACTCAACTTAAGTTGTACAGTTTTTTGTATGCATAATATACAGAGAGTTTTATGTAACACCGAACATTTTCATAACGAGAATTTTTCTTTGAAGTATCCATATGCATACCTTGCACATTCTTCGATGCTTGATTTATTAAAAGAATTTAATTTGAAGATTTAAGCAAGTGTTTTCCACTCCCAGGCTAAGCATGAAGGAAAATTTCGAGTTTAGAAAAGCCTGAAAATTTGGTTTGGTCGCGTAGCGCGAAGCGCTTGTCTACAATATAAATACAGGAAATTTTTCTTTTAGGTAAACCTGAAGGCTGTAAATGTTCCGACATGCGTTGTTTTTTTTCAATTTTAAGCTTTAAACGAGTGTTTTCCACTCCCAGACTAAGCATGAAGTAAAATTTCAAGTTCAGAACAGCCCCGTAAATTTTGTCGAGGGACGCGGAGCGACCCGAGACAAATTTTCTGGGCTTTTCTAAACTCGAAATTTTACTTCATGCGCCACGCGTATAAAACACTGATTTTAAGTGACGTTAAAAGATACATACATTTTACAGTATTTTAGTGTTTTATACGCGTGGCGCATGAAGTAAAATTTCGAGTTTAGAAAAGCCCAGAAAATTTGTCTCGGGTCGCTGCGCGACCCTCGACAAATTTTCACGGGGCTTTTCTAAACTCGAAATTTTACTTCATGCTTAGTCTGGGAGTGGAAAACACTCGTTTAAAATTTCAAATTGAACTCTTTAGTTGATATAACTAAATACGCCGCACAGTATACGATTTAACCAATCTAGCGGAGAAAATTCATGAACAAATTTTTATGGTCCATTTTGGATTAACTTTGATATAAAAATAGTTTTCCAAAAAAATATTTAAATGAGTCAATAATTAAATTTAGTAAGAGATTTAGTAAGAGATTTGAGGTGTATTATCAACAAAATCAATGTTTTTTCTTGCAATAAATTTTGCATAAAGTTAGCATTATGTTTTTCACTCAACTCAAGTTATACAGTTTTTTTTATGCATAATATACAGAGAGTTTTATGTAACACCGAACATTTTCATAACGAGAATTTTTCTTTGAAGTATCCATATGCATACCTTGCACATTCTTCGATGCTTGATTTATTAAACGAATTTAATTTGAAGATTTAAGCAAGTGTTTTCCACTCCCAGGCTAAGCATGAAGGAAGATTTCGAGTTTAGAAAAGCCTGAAAATTTGGTTTGGTCGCGTAGCGCGAAGCGCGGAGCGGCCAAACCAAATTTTCAGGCTTTTCTAAACTCGAAATTTTACTTCATGCGCCACCGGTACAAAACACTGACATATTACGAAGTTTAAAACACACCGCTAAACTTTACATTGAATCAGTGATTTGTACCGGTGGCGCATGAAGTAAAATTTCGAGTTTAGAAAAGCCTGAAAATTTGGTTTGGCCGCTCCGCGCTTCGCGCTACGCGACCAAACCAAATTTTCAGGCTTTTCTAAACTCGAAATTTTACTTCATGCTTAGCCTGGGAGTGGAAATCACTTGCTTAAAGCTTCAAAGTAAATTCTTTTAATAAATCAAGCATCGAAGATTGTGCAACGTATGCATATGGATACTTCAAAGAAAAATTCTCGTTATGAAAATTTTCGGTGTTACATAAAACTCTCTGTATATTACTGTGTATACTTTTAGACTAAACACAAACATTACTTATGTAAAATATTATATAGATGAGGCTGTTACTTGGCAAAATTCCATAATATGTAGGAAATAAAACACGATCGTTTGAGAATTTTCACAGTTTTTAATGTCGAACACTGCGACAATTGTTTCGCCACACAGTGGCTTCATCAGGCAGATGAGTAATACTCATCTGCCTGATGAAGCCACTGTGTGCCGAAACAATTGTCGCAGTGTTCGACATTAAAACCTGTGAAAATTCTCAAACGATCGTGTTTTATTTCCTACACTTATGTAAAAGATTTCTTTTACAGGGAATTTTTATTTTAAGTAAACAAATAGCTGTGGTATAATTTTCCCGTCATTAGATGTTTTTTCCTAATAGTTTAATTTGAAGCTTTAAACGAATGTTTCCAATCCCAGATTAAGCATGAAGTAAAATTTCGAGTTTAGAAAAGCAACCGAACAAAATATGAATAAACACGTTTTGAATTGTATATATTGTATATTGTATATCATACTATCATATCAAACATTCTTTTAAGTTAAAACACCAATAAATATTACCCTATATTTTTCATAATTTATTTATTTATTTATTTATTTATCTATTAACGGATAACACCTTTTTTTACAAAATATTAACATTAGGAATTTACTAACAAACATTAAGTTACATATTTATATTATTATTAGACTAACTTAAACTTAAACCTAAATACATTCTACCAAGTACAATTAATTAGACAGTGTACTGCTCGTGAACTGAATTTTATTTACAATATTCTTAAACATGATATGAGATGAACTAAATAAATCAAATATATCATGACTGTTCATTTGATTAGCCAATCTCATGCAGTGGTATATAGGACTGTGGTATTTATAAATCGAAGATACGGTCTGTAATTTGAAAATTGGTTTTTGTCTAGATGATCTAGTGGGAACGTGAAAGTTTAAACATTGGAGCAAATGAGTTGAAGTATGACCGGAAATAATGTTATGCAACAGAAACAGATCAAACTTTGATCTACGTACTTCCAAGTGTTCTATATTTAAATAGATACATACCGATTCATATTTCGTAAATGGTAAATTCAATTTAAATGAAATATATCTACAAAATTTCTTTTGCACAGCTTCAACCTTGTACGAGTATTTTTTATAATAGGGTGACCATATAGAAGTACAATATTCCAAATAGATCTCACCAAACCACAATAAATTGCTCTCAATGTTTCGCAATTAAAATCTTTGCAATGTCTTAATAAAAATCCTAGCAATCTGATGGCTTTATTGCATATTTCTGAAATGTGCGCTGCAAATGACAGTTTTGTATCCATTAAGACACCCAAATCACGCATAACCGACACTTTTTCCAGGCTCTCATTATTAATGTTATATGTAAAATCTATCGTCTTTGTTCTTTTAGTAAATGTGATCGATTTACATTTCTTAATGTTAAGAGAAAGCTGATTGAGTACACACCAATCATATAAATTGTTTAGGTCCACTTGCAAATCGAAACAATTCGATGCATCATCAATACAATTATACAACTTGAGATCATCAGCAAATAGTAAATAATTAGAGTGCAAAAAACAACTGCCGATATCATCAATAAAAAATAAGAAACAATAAAGGTCCAATATGTGACCCCTAGGGCACCCCAGATGTCACCTGAATAGTAGAAGATATGAAGTTATTGATCTTCACTGCTTGACAACGTTCAGACAAAAAGCTAATGATCCATTTAACAGTTGAGTCATGGAATCCATATGCATGCCAAACAAAAATTCTTGTCACTACAAGGGTGGGTGATAAGCAAATTTTGTTTTTAAATTCGTTTTTAGGGTCCCGAAATACATCACAACACTTGAAAATATCCATGTCATAAAATGTGTATTTAAACTAATTAATATTAGAAACATTAGATTGAAGTAAACATGCAAAAGAAAATAACTGATAGGTAACCTAAATGCTCAAAGTTTTATTATAAGTAATATATAAATAAAATAATTAAAAGAGTGTGCATTCAGGCTGATCAATTGAAATTTATCTAAATTAACAGAGCACCAGTATTCCACGGAAAACCGTTTAAGAACTCTGAACTGCAGTTACATTATTTAAATTTTAAAGCTACTTGACATAAAATATAACAGCAATAGAGTTTATTGTCTTTATCTAGAATTTTATTCTCTGTCAGGGGTGCGCAAACCATGGAAAAGTGATGAAATGTCAAAGTATAAATGTTGAAATTTTCCAGAATTTTGAAAAAAATCGAAAATTGTCGAAAAACCATGAAATGTTTAAATTTGAGAAAATGTTGAAACAATGTCAAAAAGTGATGAAATGTCAGCAAATATTTAAATTTGACAACATTTTGAAGTATATCTAAAAGTGATAATCTGTAATAAACAAATAAAAACAAATAAAATTTCGAGTTGAGGAAAGCCTGAACGTTTGGATTTGGACGCGTAGCGTCCAAATCCAAAGTCAGGCTTTTCTCTACTCGAAATTTTACTTCAAATCCAGACGCTCATTCTTTTCTCAACTCGAAATTTTTGTGCATGATTAGTCTGGGAGTGGAAAACATTCGCTAAAAAATAATCACTGGATTTTTACAATATTTTCATTAATTTGCAAATTCTTGAAGATTTTCAAGTTTTTGTTCAATGTTTAAAATCTTTTCAATTTTCGTGAATTTCCAATATTTTCAAAATTTTTACGACTTGTGAATTTTTCAATACGTTTATTAATTTTCAAACTTTTTTTTAATTTCCAAGATTTTATAACAGTTTTCAAAATGTTGAAAACATTTTTTTGCATGATTAGTCTGGGAGTGGAAAAGATTCGCTAAAAAATAATCACTGGATTTTTACAATATTTTCATTAATTTACAAATTCTAGAAGATTTTCAAGTTTTTGTTCAATGTTTAAAATCTTTTCAATTTTCGTGAATTTCCAATATTTTCAAAATTTTTACGATTTGTGAATTTTTCAAAACGCTTGTCAATTTTCAAACTTTTTTCTAATTTCCAAGATTTTATAACAGTTTTCAAAATGTTGGAAAAATTGTGCAATCTAGGAAATATATGAAAAACGTCAAAGTTTTAAAAAGTAACGAATTTGAAAATCAACAATAATCTTAAAATATTGTTGATTTTCAAATTCGTTACTTTTTAAAACTTTGACGTTTTTCATATATTTCCTAGATTTTCGTTCATTTTTTGTCACCCCTTGGCCATATGTGCGAGCGCTCATGATCAAAACCAATAATAAATTTAAACCAATTTCATCTTCCAACTCACAAACTACCAATATCCATCATCCGCATCCAATTTTACCCAACAATTCCTTGAGATATTATATTAATACCCCGAACATTTCAATAAATTTTTGGTCCTCCGAACCGGACGCACGCATCAATTTTCCCTCTTTTTGTGCGCGAGTTTATTCGATTGGTGGTCGCATATTCGTGTTGAATTGAAAGGAATGAATGAGTCCGGGGACCGTGATCCTGGAATGGGATATGCCCTAAGGGGGGGGTAGGCCTGTTGGCGGCGCGCGCCCTGGAATCGATAGGCAAAATATGGGCCTGGCTCTGAGCCGAGCCGAAAATTTCGTATAAATAGAGTTTCGCCGGTCGTTCCAATTCCCGATTTCCGAATCCACACACACTCACACATATATATATCGAGTGCCGCAAATAACCTCGAATGACCTCACACATTTACTCTCACAACCAATTTTCACAATATAGGAAATTTACGAGTAAACTCCGAAAAAAAAAATGGATGCACAATTTTTGAAACATTTATTTATAACTATAAACCAGATCTTCGAACCGTTATTTTTTGAAAAAAAATAAGTAGTAGTACTTCTTGATATATTTTAAAAACTTATTTTATTTTCTGTACCGGTTTCGACAAATTTGTTCATCTTCAACATTTAGACGTTTTTCTGCTGAAGATTAAAAAATTTGTTAAAAAAAGTAGAAACTGTTGTAGAATTAAACAATTGTTCATGTGCGTGTTTGAACCGAAATAAACCGATATTTTTTTTGTTCCGACAAAAACAAACGTTTTTTTCGATTTTCAGTTTACAGTTCAGTTCCGGTTCGAAGCCCTGCTATACACAACACTTGTTAGAAATTTCAAACTGAACTCATTTCAAAAACAACAAATAAAATAATCCCAGTATATATAATAAATATTAAACTTCTTGTAATTAGTAGGAAATGAAACACGATCGTTTGAGAATTTTCACAGTTTTTAATGTCGAACACTGCGACAATTGTTTCGCCACACAGTGGCTTCATCAGGCAGATCGTGTTTTATTTCCTACATATTATGGAATTTCATCAAGTAACAGCCTCATCTATCCAATATTCTTGTAATTAATTATTTCTTCGGACCAAATGTTACAATTATTCTTAAACTTCTTGTAGATAATTGATTCTTTGCACCAAATGCTGTTTCGCACTTTTAATTCCAGTCATAAATGTTCGTGCGTGGTACTATTAAAGTTAATGGTGGGGAGGGGTGCGTTTAAAGATTCTTCTTGATTAATTGGGCCATCCGGGAACTAGTTAACCCGACGCCATCTGCGAATAATCGCCCTCGATAACAATTAACGCGGGACATCGTCCTAAACGTGCGTTGGCCCGAGCTCAAAACAACAGACGATCGCCATAAATCAGATTTATCGTCTATTAAAAATGAAATATCGGCAAAAAATAAGGAAAATTATGGACCTGCCATGCAATTGTCCGGGAAATTGCGCGGCGTTGAATTTTCAGAAACAGGAAAACATAATTATAATGAATGATCGTAGTTAGAAGATAGGAGAAGAGTAAATGACGCTTATTACATATTTTCAGTACATTTGTTGAGATATACTGAATGACTTATTAAATTGAAAGCATTTACGGTTATAAACGTAAATGCTTCCAATTTAATATTTCCAATGCAGATAAGTTAAGGTAACAACATTAACAGGGGCATATTTCAAGCTAATGCTGGTTTTTATTTTTATTTTACACATGTAAACACAATTTTTGTCACACTTTTACTAATTTACCAAATGAAGGGCTACGGGGAAAAACCAAATGAGTCCAAAAAGTACCAAAAATCATTTTTGATGCCATTGTATAGCTTGGACCAAATATTTTCAGTTATTCGTGACGAATAAAATATCATAACCTGTGAAACATACGAGTTCTAAACTTTTATTTTATTCCCTTGTAAAATTTCAAAATTGTGATTCGTTTAGTTTGTCCCCTTAACCCTTGAAATGTTAGCGGAATTTATGAAGACCAGCATGTTCTAGTTCTAAAAGAAATAGTCCCAAGAAGTTGAATGTATTCCAAAGTACATCTCAGTGTGTATTTAATTGCCTATCACTAGTTTTCGGGTAGTCAACCCAATATACCATATGTCGGTTTGGCTTTGTACCAAATATGCAGGCTTTTCTAAACTCAAAATATTTACTTTATGCTTAACCAATTTCAATTAATTAACTAGTTATCTACAATTCTCATTTATACACGGGTATTTGCATTAAATTAAGTCACTGATGGTTTCCTATTTATATAGCTTGAGGAAATTGCAGTTGTGTCTTCAATATTTAAACTATTGATATTACTAATTTACACATTTGGTAACACATTTACATCGTTGCAATATTAAGGAATCAAATTTAAATACATCACTGTAATGTCGGGTTCGAAGGACCAATATCACCGCCCCTTAATTTCTTTAGGATCAAATGTTTTTTTTTAGTTAGGTATCTACAATTCTTAGTTATACCAGTTCATACGTATTAAATTAAGTTGTGTCAATGATTAAATATCATTGACACAACTTAATTTAATACGTATGAACTGGTATAACAGAATTGTATATACCTAACTGAAAATATCTGATCTTAAAGAAATTGAGGGGCGGCGATATTGGTCCTTCGAACCAGACATATTTAATCATTGACGCAACTTAATTTAATACGTATGAACTGGTATAACTAAGAATTGCAGATACCTAACTGAAAACATCTGATCTTAAAGAAATTGAGGGGCGGCAATATTCTTCCTTTGAACCAGATATTACCGATGGCCTCACATTTACATATCTTCTGGAAATTACAGTCATGTCTCTAATATTTAAATAATTGATGATCCTCATTTACACATTTTGTAAAGAATTTACATCGAGGCAATATCGATGATTTAAATTTAAATAAATCACTACCATTTCCGGTTCGAAAGACAAATATTGCCGTCCCTCAATTTCTGTAACATCAGGTGTTTTCAGCTGCGTGCGTGTTTCCGACGGTTTCGATTTTGTCGCGTCGTGTGTTTTGCAGTTGTCGCTGAAATTTATGCGTGGGGAAAGTGCTGGCTTGCGCCGGCGTCGCCGGAAATTAAGCGTCGCCGGCCTCTGAGGGGCCCCATTGGAGGCCCCCAGACGACCGAGGAAATTAATTCCTGGCGCGGTCTCCCGATAACCAACTCAAAACCTACCTACCCTCCTGCAAATCATCTTTGCAGGTGTAACATGTATGTTTAACCAGTTTTATGATTTGACAAATATTTGTGGATAGGACTCGATTCGATGGGATTAATCAAGTCCTTCGAACTTGGTGTGCTTATAATATGCAGTTTCTGCTTTAAATGATTAATATTTGTTAAAAACATTTACACATTTACACATTTACCAACATTGCGCTTTTGCTTACTGGGAGGTAATATTAAAAATTTAAATGAACGTTTAACAGTCACAATTACTTTATGTTTGAACAGCTTTTAGTAATATATTACTAGCACATTAAGAATTAACAGTAGATTTAATTAAAACACTTAACTTTGTTTTACCACTTTTATTTTTACTTTTCAGTGACTATAGTTTCGACAACAAGCTAGTCATTATTAAACTAAGTTTGATAATGACTACCTTGTAGTCGAAACTATAGTCACCGAAAAGTAAAATTAAAAGTGGTAAAACAAAGTTAAGTGTTTTAATTAAATTGTTATGAAGATGTACCACAAAGTGAACGCCAACAAAATTAAAAATGTAATAGTAGATTGTTGACAAGTTTTGAAAGCTTCAGTTTGCATGCAAATATGACCATACTGTAGCTTTTTATATTACTGCTTAAGGTCGGAAATTCACAAGTTATTTGGCCATGAGAACGAACAACGATTGATCTTTCACAATAATGAAAATATATCTTTGAGCTTATACATATTGCACATTAAAGCTTTGCAAATAAATTTACACTATTCTTTTTTTAAGAAAATGTTTCTTAAATTATATATAAATCAAATAATGGAAAACTCTTGAATGATCACGTAAATCCGTGCAATAGTTCCATAAAAAACATTATTTCTTTTTCATATTGCTTTAATTTATTAAAGTAATTATTATAAACATGTTGTATTAAATATATTAATCTAAAATGAATGATAAATAAAATTAATCGTTGCTTAGAAATCTCCATAAGAGCAATGTAAATTTTGATTATGTTTTTAATAAATAGGGGGCAGGCAGCATCGTGCTATTTTAGTAATATCTTAAAATTATACTGTAATTTCCAAAAACATGTGAAAAGAAATTCGGTTTGATATGTAGAATTCGTGTACGGCATTTGTCGCGACACAGGTTCCCGGTGCGCGGCCTTGAATTGCGAATGTAATTTTTCTGCCGCGGACTGTTCATTGATAATGTTGTTGATACACAACAAAGAAAGACATTATTAAAATATTTCCCAATACATTATTTAAATATTGATGCATTTCTGGATTCATGTTTTGAATAGGAATGTGGAATGCCGGTTATGTTGATTCAAGTGATGAGTCGGAAAAATTCCTTTTTCATTTATTTACCAAATTTAATGTGCGACACTCGGCGATTTGATTGACTTAGTCAGCTTAGCGTCCAGAGTTCAAATTGGGTTATTGTAATTTCTCATTTTTTGTACGGCGCGCGGCGGTTTAGCCTACTCAGCTTGAAGTGTCGCCTACCCAGCTTAGAGGGTAGACCTCCTCTCGTGTTCGCATCTATTCCTTTTGTGTGCTTCATTGCAATTTACCAAATTAAGGAGTGCAGCACGCGACAGTCATGTATGATATTTGATTTTTGATAGTAATTATTTAAATCAATGTAGTTGCAAATAACATGAATATATATTTTATGTTGCCAGAATTTAACTGTTTGTCTACAATATAAATACAGGGAATTTTCTTTTAGGTAAACATATGCATGAGCTGTGCATCTTTCGACATCCGTTGTTTTTTAAAAGAGTTTAATTTGAAGCTTTGAATGAGTGTTTTCCACTCCCAGACTAAGCATGAAGTAAAATTTCGAGTTTAGAAAAGCCCCATGATAATTTGTAGAGGGTCGCGCAGCGACTCGAGACAAATTTTCTGGGCTTTTCTAAACTCAAAATTTTAGTTCATGCGCCACGCGTATAAAACACTGAATTCAAGTGAGGTTCAAATATACATACATTTCTCAGTATTTCAGTGTTTTTAACGCGTGGCGCATGAAGTAAAATTTCGAGTTTAGAAAAGCCCAGAAAATTTGTCTCGGGTCGCTGCGCGACCCGAGACAAATTTTCACGGGGCTTTTCTAAACTCGAAATTTTACTTCATGCTTAGTCTGGGAGTGGAAAACACTCGTTTATAGTTTCAAATTGAACTCTTTTAAAAAACAACAAATGTCTAAATATTTAAAGAAAATAATCTGAATGTAGAATACGTATGCATAAGCTGTACATTTTTCGACATCCGTTGCTTTTTAAAAAAGTTCAATTTGAAGCTTTAAACGAGTGTTTTCCACTTTCAGACTAAGCATGAAGTAAAATTTCCAGTTTAGAAAAGCTCCGTGAACATTTGTCTCGGGTCGCGTGGCGACCCGAGACAAATTTTCTGGGGTTTTCTGAACTCAAAATTTTATTTCATG
Organism: Philonthus cognatus; assembly: GCA_932526585.2. Lineage (NCBI taxonomy): Eukaryota > Metazoa > Arthropoda > Insecta > Coleoptera > Staphylinidae > Philonthus > Philonthus cognatus. The sequence goes on along the minus strand of OW052247.1, from coordinate 44,304,229 downwards.
CGCCACGCGTATAAAACACTAAAATACTGTAAAACTTATGTATATTTGAACCTCATTTGAAATCAGTGTTTTATACGCGTGGCGCATGAAGTAAAATTTCGAGTTTAGAAAAGCCCAGAAAATTTGTCTCGGGTCGCTGCGCGACCCTCGACAAATTTTCACGGGGCTTTTCTAAACTCGAAATTTTACTTCATGCTTAGTCTGGGAGTGGAAAACACTCGTTTATAGTTTCATATTGAACTATATTAAAAAACAATTTTCTGTGTTTTCTAAACTCGAAATTTTACTTCATGCGTCAACATTAAAATATTGTGAAATTTATGCAAAAAACATATGCATACGCTGTAAATGTTCCGACATTCGTTGTTTTTTAAAATAGTTTCATTTGATGCTTAAAACGAGTGTTTTCCACTCCCAGACTAAGCATGAAGTAAAATTTCGAGTTTAGAAAAGCCCCGTGAAAATTTGTCTCGGGTCGTTCAAATGAGGTTCAAATGAGGTTCAAATATACATAAATTTCACAGTATTTTAGTGTTTTATACGCGTGGCGCATGAAGTAAAATTTCGAGTTTAGAAAAGCCCAGAAAATTTGTCTCGGGTCGCTGCGCGACCCTCGACAAATTTTCACGGGGCTTTTCTAAACTCGAAATTTTACTTCATGCTTAGTCTGGGAGTGGAAAACACTCGTTTATAGTTTTAAATTGAACTATATTAATAAACAATTTTCTGTGATTTTCTAAACTCGAAATTTTACTTCATGCGTCAACATTAAAATATTGTAAAATTTATGCAAAAAACATATGCATACGCTGTAAATGTTCCGATATTTGTTGTTTTTTAAAATTGTTTCATTTGAAGCTTAAAACGAGTGTTTTCCACTCCCAGACTAAGCATGAAGTAAAATTTCGAGTTTAGAAAAGCCCTGTGAAAATTTGTCGAGGGTCGCGCAGCGACCCTCGGCAAATTTTCTGGGCTTTTCTAAACTCGAAATTATACTTTATGCGCCACGCGTATAAAACACTCATTTCAAGTGAGGTTCAAATATACATAATTTTTTAGTGGAAAATACTCGTTTAAAGTTTCAAATTGAACTCTTTTAAAAAACAATGAATATCTAAAAATTTAAAGGAAATAATCTGAATTTAGAAATCGTATGCATAAGCTGTAAATTTTTCGACATCCGTTGTTTTTTAAAAGAGTTCAATTTGAAGCTTTAAACGAGTGTTTTCCACTCCCAGACTAAGCATGAAGTAAAATTTCGAGTTTAGAAAAGCACCGTGAAAATTTGTCGAGGGTTGCGCAGCGACCCGAGACAAATTTTCTGGGCTTTTCTAAACTCGAAATTTTACTCCATGCGCCACGCGTATAATACACTGATTTCAAGTGAGGTTCAAATATACATAAATTTCACAGTATTTTAGTGTTTTATACGCGTGGCGCATGAAGTAAAATTTGAAATCTGTTCCTTCATTTTGAAGGACCCAGTACTGTAGTGTAAGATTAGGCCCTTTTTTAATCAAAAGAATCTGTAACGTTCCAATTTTGTTGTCATTATATTTATATTATTTGTTAATATTAGATGAGACAGTTTAGCTTAAGCTTAAGCAAGATGAGATGAAAATTTCAATATAAACTTGAGTATCCGGTTCTTAAACTGAAGTTTAACCTTCGATAATAATCAAATTTAAGTATCCGGTTCCACAAAAAGTGTAGCGCAACAAGTAATAACTATAGTTTACAATAAAACCAATGAATCTTCCAGAATACAACTTTGAACATTCTTAAGGAGAGTTAGTAATATTTCAATCAATCGAATGAAATTCTCCATTTTACATCCAAGACATCACAGACGCGTTTTAATTGAAGCCCAAACACGAACCGGCAATTTATTGTCGTGAATCCGTCGAATTCATCGAATTTGTAGGGTGTGTTGATTGTGTATCCATTCTTTTCGCGCCAGTTTTCTCGTCCCCCTCGTTTCTAAAACGGGGAGGAATATTTACGCCCCGCTTGATTTTCCAATATAGCAAATTGGCGCCTTCTGGTAATTCCGAATTTACGACTTAATTTTACAACGCCCCCGCTCTTTTTTGTTTGCCGTCGTGTTCCCGAAATTTTATAGTTTAAACAGGCATCGGAAAAGCGGGGGATTTTCGCTCGGATAGGTTTCGAGTGTTGCCAATAGAAAAATCATTTGGAGGAGTTATGTGCTCGTGTTTGATTGGGTGGAAAATGGAAAATGGAAGAATTATTTTTTTGCAAGAGTCAAGAAACGTTTAAAAATATATTAAATTTGATCCCCCAGATAAAATCACAATGTTAAAGATGCTAAACATAGAAACATTAGAAAAATCCAGACTACGTTATAAAACTGGGTAAGTGTATGATTCAGTTTCTAATTTATGAAATAAAGGGCTTACGGCCGTACTAATAGACATAGCTCAATTCTTGGATTAATCTAGGATTAATGGATGTTTATTGATGTATCCAATAGTCACGGAATCGGGTGGTGTCGACGAATCCTCGATTCAATCCCGGATCTAGTGATATCACCAAATTTATATTGGCATCCCCGGTGGTGGTTTTAGTCAGTATTTACAGTGGTCAGTATAACTTAACCTATATACGTGTAGTGTACCTCAAGGTTTCAATTTATTTCCGTGATATACAATATTATTTTTTTGTGAAAATAGAAAAGTGTAATAAACATGGTACTGAATAAGAACAAATATTGCTGGTAACATTAGTAAAGGAGTACTCTTTATTGGAAAATAAAGACATGAACAATGCGACTGTTCGAGAAAAGCAGACGATCTGGGAAATATTACCTGTGCAGCAGTACAATTCCCTACCAAACCACAAATGGCCTGAAATAAAATAACATTTGTAAACATTTTGTGTCAAGTATAGGGTTTAATAAATAAAATTACACTGTTTGTCTTGAACAATTTAAGCAAAATTGGCGAGTAAACGAAACAAACCAATAATATAAATGAGGGTTTTAGCTAAAAACTACTTATACAAATTAGCAACTGTTCAATCGGTTTAAAGGGAAGACCACGATAGTTTACCTTTTTTAACTGTTCTGCTACTAATGGCAATAAAAAATGTACAATAATATCTTTTTTCTCCGTCAACATTTTTTTATAGATTTTCCGCATCTCTGATGTACCCAATAAATTTATATACAAGGATATTGTTTAATTATTTGTCAATTTATAGGTTAGATATACAGGGAGTTTATCTTTTAAGTATACGCATTCCAAATTCAGCCCATTTTCTGTACATCTTTAGATATTCCTTATTTTTTTTAAGTTAAATTTGAAGCTTTAAACGAGTGCTTTCCACTCCCAGACTAAGCATGAAGTAAAATTTCGAGTTTAGAAAAGCCCCGTGAAAATTTTCTGGGCTTTTCTAAACTCGAAATTTTACTTCATGCGCCACGCGTATAAAACACTAAAATACTGTGAAATTTATGTATATTTAAACCTCACTTGAAATCAGTGTATTATACGCGTGGCGCATGGAGTAAAATTTCGAGTTTAGAAATGCCCAGAAAATTTGTCTCGGGTCGCTGCGCGACCCTCGACAAATTTTCACGGTGCTTTTCTAAACTCGAAATTTTACTTCATGCTTAGTCTGGGAGTGGAAAACACTCGTTTAAAGCTTCAAATTGAACTCTTTTAAAAAACAACGGATGTCGAAAAATGTACAGCTTATGCATACGTTTTCTAAATTCAGATTATTTTCTTTAAATATTTAGATATTCATTGTTTTTTAAAAGAGTTCAATTTGAAACTTTAAACGAGTATTTTCCACTCCCAGACTAAGCATGAAGTAAAATTTCGAGTTTAGAAAAGTCCCGTGAAAATTTGTCGAGGGTCGCGCAGCGACCCGAGACAAATTTTCTGGGCTTTTCTAAACTCGAAATTTTACTTCATGCGCCACGCGTATAAAACACTAAAATACTGTGAAATTTATGTATATTTGAACCTCACTTGAAATCAGTGTATTATACGCGTGGCGCATGGAGTAAAATTTCGAGTTTAGAAAAGCACCGTGAAAATTTGTCGAGGGTCAAATCAAAAATGTTAGTGGATATATCCATTTTGAGGTCCTTCGAGTTGATCAAGACCATTTTTTAAGAAGTCTGACCACCTTTTTAAAAACCCTATTTTGTTATGACAATCGAGGTTATGTATAAGACTTAAACTAGGGCTATTAAATTATTAGTTGTAAACTAACAACAGTAATTTACTAAAACGTTTTATTAATCTGAAAATTTCAATATCATGCTTAGAGTTCTGTTAAAACTGATAGACCTTCAATAAGGCTGTTTATGTTTAAAACACGTTTTAAACATGTTTCAAACACGTTTTAAACATGTTTTAAACACGTTTTAAACACGTTTTAAACATGTTTTTAATTGTTAATGTTTTAAACATGAAAAAAAAAACGTTTTTTTTAACAACCCTGGTCAGTGGTGCCAATCTAATTTAAAATTTAAAGTCTACTCTAACTTATGTTTTAAATGATCGCACGGTGTATTGACTATGGAACAAAACAAGTGTTTTACTTTACCAAATTTGAGATGTTTACGTGTTAAATTTTGTAATTTTTTAACTTTTCCGTATTTGTCAACTTTAAGCTTCCATATATATACTTTTTTTCCGGTAATTTGGGAAATTTATGATTCTAAACTGGTTTATCGATATTTTTCCTGCAAATCACGATAACGTTGTTTTAGTTATTGAATGCATGGAAAATTCATAACATTTATTGATTTACCTAAAACGAGGGTTTCCACTCCCAGACTAAGCATGAAGTAAAATTTCGAGTTTAGAAAAGCCTTAAAATTTGGTTTGGTCGCTCCGCTTCGCGGAGCGACCAAACCAAATTTTCAGGCTTTTCTAAACTCGAAATTTTACTTCATGCGCCACGCGTATAAGACACTAAACTATTTTGAGGTTTAAAAACACATCAGTACATCTTAAATTAGAATAACACGTAATAAAATATTTAGTCTGTTATCAACCACTTTCAGTGTTAATAATTAATGTTGGCTTTTTTTCCCTCTTCACTTATTGTAAGTAGAAATATGTGTACCGTTTTTTTTTGCTTTTCACTTATTGTAGCCCAAGCCAACTCGTCTTTGGCGAATGTAGCCCAGCGAAGATTAAAGATTGAACAACCTTGATATAAGGGATCAAAAAGTTATAACTTAATAAAATAATCACTGAAAAACATTATCATTTCCACATCAAACAAAAATATCGCTCTCCTCGAAAAACTTTCAATTTCCCTTTTCTCTCCATCCGCAAATCCTTTTCCTGAAAGTAAGAATGTTATCATTGCCCTGTGATTCCGAAAGTAAACATCGCGGGAGCGGAAAATCCGACTTTCGAACTGCTGCGGGGTTAGCTTCTGTGCAAACATGAAGCGGCATCCCTTATCCTCCATCTCTCTCCCTCTTTTTCCCGTCTTAATACCCTGCCAGAGAGGGGCCGGTCTTTTTTAATAAGATGAGGGACTTTAAATAAACATTCCTTCAAATATTTACCCTCCTGCCGTTTTCAACATGCATTACATAAAAGTCTCGAGACGGCCTTTATTGGCCTCCCCCTCCTCATCATCTATATCCGAATTAGAAGAGCAAACATCGGCTGGAAATCCGACTTAAACGGATTTGCTTAGCGAGAAGCAAGCGGTAAATAATTAATGGAGAGGGTCGTTGAAAATTATGTAATTGCTAATAATGGATTTGACAAGCAGGAATTACTGTTTTAAACGTATTTTTTATGTAGGAAGTTGTTCTAAAATATGCATATTAGATGACGACAAGTTCTAAATGACCAAGAAGATGAGCAATGCCTTAAAGAAACCACCACTCTTTCCAAAATAGTTTGCGCATTGCGCACATTCTTTGCCTTTAATTTCTAAATATTAAACACTACTTTTCTGCATGGACAACATTGTTGGACACAACGGATAACATTGCTAGAGAACACTCCCAGACTAAGCATGAAGTAAAATTTCGAGTTTAGAAAAGCCCCTTGAAAATTTGTCGAGGGTCGCGCAGCGACCCGAGACAAATTTTCTGGGCTTTTCTAAACTCGAAATTTTACTCCATGCGCCACGCGTATAATACACTGATTTCAAGTGAGGTTCAAATATACATAAATTTCACAGTATTTTAGTGTTTTATACGCGTGGCGCATGAAGTAAAATTTCGAGTTTAGAAAAGCCCAGAAAATTTGTCTCGGGTCGCTGCGCGACCCGAGACAAATTTTCACGGGGCTTTTCTAAACTCGAAATTTTACTTCATGCTTAGTCTGGGAGTGGAAAACACTCGTTTAAAGCTTCAAATTTAACTTAAAAAAAAAATAAGGAATATCTAAAGATGTACAGAAAATGGGCTGAATTTGGAATGCGTATACTTAAAAGAAAAACTCCCTGTATATCTAACCTATAAATTGACAAATATGACAATATGCATATTGGAGAACGACAAGTTCTAAATGACCAAGAAGATGAGCAATGCCTTAAAGAAACCACCACTCTTTCCAAAATAGTTTGCGCATTGCGCACATTCTTTGCCTTTAATTTCTAAATACTTTTCTGCATGGACAACATTGTTGGACACAGCGGATAACATTGCTAGAGAACATAAGTTGACCACCTGACCAAACTATATTTTTGATATTTCAATCTCTTGTAAGTGCACATTCGTTGCCTTTAATTTCTATATATTAAACGCTACTCTTCTGCATGGATAACATTGTTAGACACAGCGTATAATATTGCTAGAGAACATAAGTTTACTACCCGACCAAACTATATTTTTGAAATTTCAATCCCTTGTAATCTTTTCATCAACTATCAAAAAAGTACAACCTCAATCAATTGGACACGGATTACTAAATGCATCAAATCTTTGGACACACTTTAAGGCCCAGTTGCACCAGAAAACATTGAACTGGTTCAACTCCGAACTCGAGTTCAAGATAACAGTTCCTATTGTTTTTATGTCACTTTGAACTTAAGTTCAGAGATGAACCAGTTCAACGTGTTTGGTGCAACTGGCCCCAAAAGTCATCCTATCGTCTACGGATAAATTTGCTTGAAACAAAAGGGAAACAAAAATATTACTGAGATAGTCATCTTTCCAATGCGTAAATTTTCCATTATTATTCAGTTTATATTTCAACATGTTGGACGTTAAGCAACGCGTTGGAAAAATTTCAACAGATATTCCAATACGCTAGAGTTTAATCATATTCACTTTAAACAAGTTTCAACATCAGTTAGACCATAAAAATACTCACAACAAAACTAACAACCACAACTCATCAATTTTACAACCCCCCGTTAGTTTTTCCCTTTTGGTGGGTGATCAGAAAGCGATTTAGGAACCGATTCGGTTTTCAATATCGACTGGTCCTATAACGTTCGTCGTTTGTCATCGTAAGGCATTCCAGGCGCCGTAAATTCCCGGGCCCGATTCAATTTCGCCCATTTCGGACGATGAACTGCCGAAAAAAAAGGAAAAACGAAAGCGCGCTCGCGGAGAGATAACTCCGGATTTGAGGAGTAAGTGGCTAATTTATATTTATGTGCGCGCCGCGACGACTTTTCCGGGCGCGAGGAAAATGGGTCACGACAGTCGTAAAATTTTCCCTCTTCCCAGCACAGATTGTCCATCATCGGAGACGTCCGAAAATGCTGTGTGCACATCGGTTTGGCAGAGATCCATATTTTTTTTTTATATAAGGCGGGAAATATTGAGTGGGATTTAAGTCGTAAAGCTGGTGGGAAGGGCGGGGAATTGATTTGATACATTGACTAATGTTTGTCTTCAGATTTTAAAACATAAAAGTTTTCTTTATAAGAACACTTTTTCGATTAAAAAGATTAGATAATTATCGTTTTAATTAAAAGGCAAACACAAGACCTTCAATATGCTCTTAATCTTATTTTTACATAATTTTTAACCGTTGGACATTCTTCTACTAGAATTGGATTGCAAACATGCTTGATACAAAGAATGTCCAACGTGTAGGAATAAGATCTACAGAATGTTCAAGGTCATATTATTGTCTCTAGTTATAAAGATTAATAATCTTTGTAACCCGAGGCAATAATATGATCTTGAACATTCTGTAGATTTTATTTTTACACGTTGGACTCTTGTGTTGTTGTTTTAATTATGATACATTACTAAGATGTGATTGCTCAGTGGGTACATACTAGAGACAGAAATATGACCTTGAACATTCTGTAGATTTTATTTCTACACAGAATGACACTTAATATTTTTGAAATATTAAGCAACCAAGTATTGGCAATTTCATTCATGAATAAAGTATGAATGCTTTATTTCTACACGTTGAACATTCTACTACTACAAAAGAAATGGTGTCGTGATTGTTCAGCAGGGCCAGAAACCATCTAGGAAAAGAAACAGGAGTGATTATGATGGAGCTTAAGATGTCAATTATAAATTAAGCTAAGAGTTTTGAATCCCGATTCACAGATATCTTGTAAAGTAATATTCTTTTATGTGTATACATAGTTGAATTTTATTCATCTTTGTTTATGAGATCTAAATTCCCATTTATCGCTTAATTCTGTAGGTCAACGACATTTACAGTATTTCACTGTTTTCGCTCTTATTATTATTTTTTCTTCGTGAATTTCATTTACGTCCCATTAAGTGCGGCTCCGCTTCGCGCGTTTTCCGCCCTTCATAACCTCTGAAAAAATCTCATTTTCCCTCGCCCGCCTTGGCTCATCTTCTTAATGCGCCGCGTTTAAACCCGGATTTACATGATTCCCAGTAACCCACCTCCTCCACCCACTCAAACCCATCTCTCGTTTTTTTTTCATTCTTCCTTTCAGATACGACTTGACATGGCAGCTGAAAAAAAGAAACACACACTGCGAAAATGCAATAACAAAGGAATAAAAAAGACAGCTGGGGAAAGTGTATAGAAGGGAGGGAATTAGCACGAGGGGAGAGTAAGGGGTGAATGGGGTGAATGGGAGTTTACGGTGTGCTCATTAAGAAAATGTTAGGATTAGAAATGAGAAACATGAAAGCGATTTATGTAAAGAATATCGTACTGAATAGTTGAAATATTTAATTGGGAAGAATATTTTCTTAGGACCCATCATTATTTTTAAATATACAATTGATGAGAAGGGGATACAACTTGTAGCCAAAAGCATTGGCGCAGCAGAAAACTGTCCTAACTCAGATCAGATAAAACAATCGATTTAAGTCAAGTGTTTTCCTTCTAAAGAGAAATGTTATCAGCTAGCAAACTACTTTAGTTTAAAAAAAGATTTCGTTAATGTAGATATTTTCTTAGGACAAATCATTATTTTTTAATATTTAAGGGGTGAATGGGGTGAATGGGAATTTACGGTGTGCTCATTAAGAAAATGTTTGGATTAGAAATGAGAAACATGAAAGCGATTTATGTAAAGAATATCGTACTGAATAGTTGAAATATTTAATTGGGAAGAATATTTTCTTAGGACCCATCATTATTTTTAAATATACAATTGATGAGAAGGGGATACAACTTGTAGACATAAACATTGGCGCAGCAGAAAACTATCCTAATTCAGATCAGATAAAACAATCGATTCAAGTCAAGTGTTTTGCTTCTAAAGAGAAATGTTATCAGCTAGTAAACAACTTTAGTTTAGAAAAAGATTTCGTTAATGTAGATATTTCCAGACCAGATGAGAGTGTCAGTCAAAAAGAAGATGACTTTTCTCTGGAGGAACTCCTATTAAGACTAGAAGATTATAAAACAATTGATTCAAGGCAGGTGTTTTCTCCTGAAGAGAACTTTTATCAACTAACAGAGACTTTAGTTTAAAAGAAGACTTTGTCAGTGAAAAGATTATTTAGACAAGAAAATAGTGCGAGTCCAAAAGAAGATGACTTGTCTGGAAGAGAACTGGTGAAGACTAGAAGATGATTTTAATATTAATATATTTATACTGTAATGCAGAAGAAGAGGACTTTTCGCTAGAAGACTTTTTTCCATAAGAAAAGAGCTTTAGTCCAAAAGGTGGAAAATCAAGTTTGGTCATGTAAAGATCTTTGTTAGACCAGAATATAACTTTAACCTAGAAGAAAATTTTTCGCTAGAAGAAGACTTTTTTCCATTACAATAGAGCTTTAGTCCAGAAGGTGGAGAAATAACTTTGGTCATGTAAGATCTTTGTTAGACCAGAATATAACTTTAACTTAGAAGGGAACTTTGTTCAAACATACGAGTCTCCAAAAGAAGATGACTTGTCTGGAAAAAAACTGGTAAAGACTGAAAGATTACTTTAATATTAATATAATTATACTTTAATGCAGAAGAAGAGGTCTTTTCGTTGGAAGAAGATTTTTTTCCATTACAAAAGAGCTTTAGTCCAGAAGGTGGAGAAATAACTTTTGTCGTGTAAAGATCTTTGTTAGGCCAGAATATAACTTTAACCTAGAAGGGAACTTTCTTTATACATACGAGTCTCCAAAAGAAGATGACTTATCTGGAAAAAAGCTGGTAAAGACTAGAAGATTACTTTAGTATTAATATAATTATACGTTAATGCAGAAGAAGAGAACTTTTCTCTAGAAGAAGACTTTGTTCCATTACAAAAGAGCTTTGGTCGAGAAGGTGGAGAAATAACTTTGGTCATGTAGAGATGTTTGTTAGACCAGAATATGACTTTAACCTAGAAGGGAACTTTGTTTAAACATACTAGTCTTCATCAGAAGAATATGTTTTTTAGTCCAAACAGTGAGGATTTTTATTTAAATAATCAGAAAAAAACTTGTATCTAGCAGTAGTGGCATACAAGAAAATCTTCTTGGAGTAGATGAAAAACTAAGTTCGGAAGAAAATGAATAGCATTTAATGACTTACCTTAAACGGGGGTTTCCATTCCCTGATTAAGCAATTTGTCAACCAACCGAAGATAATAAAGGCTAGTATTGTTTAAACTTTACAATATTCCAGTGTTTTATACGCGTGGCGCATGAAGTTAAATTTCGAGTTTGGAAAAGCCCCGTGAAAATTTGTCTCGGGTCGCTGCGCGACCCTCGACAAATTTTCTACGCGGGGCTTTTCTAAACTCGAAATTGTACTTCATGCTTAGTCTAGGAGTGGACCGTCAAGATTTTCAACATGTCCAGATTTTCGATATTTCTTGATTTTTGTCGATTTATTCACAGTTTGTTATTATATTAAATGCTGTTTTTCTTAAGAATAGAATATTAACCCATTAAGATTATTAAGTTGACTCTGAAAGTTGATTTTAGGTATAACTTTGCATCTTTTTTTATGATTTCAATGAATGACTTATTATATTACATACGTCGATTTTATAAAAGAGTTAAATTTAAAGTTCGAACGAGTGTTGACACTCCCAGACTAAGCATGAAGTAAAATTTCGAGTTTAGAAAAGCCTGAAAATTTGGTTTGGTCGCGTAGCGCGAAGCGCGGAGCGGCCAAACCAAATTTTCTGGCTTTTCTAAACTCGAAATTTTACTTCATGCGCCACGCATACAAAACATTAAAACATTGCCAAGACCCCAAAACCATACAGCATATTTAATTAGAATGCGTGTAACACAATATCAGATATTTAGTCAATTATCAACGATTTTCAATGTTGTAATAATAAATAATTATGTTTCAAATATTTATTTTTATAAAAACTGGTAGGTGGTAGAAAATATTCTTCAGCCCGGACAGTGTTTAATAAAAATGTCCATAGGCTAGAAGGAAAGTTGTCTCCAACAATAAGAAAAAAACCTTCGTGGAATGGAAGGTAAGCCCTTTTTTCCATAAGAGAGCTTAGATCACGAAGGAAACTTTATCCAAGAGATAAAAGCGTTTGTTTTTTAGTCCAGAACATGATAGTGTTGGGTTCTAAAGAGAATTTTATTTGACCAGAAAATAACTTTAGTCCTAAAAACTTCTTGAAGTTCAATGAATCTTTAATCCAGAAGAGAACTTTTCTTTTGGAGAAAACTATGAGAGCGATAATTCTTCGAGTAAAAAAACTGAGTTGCGAAGATGAGTACTTTTGTTCTAGGGTCAGAAGGAAGCTTTGATACAAGCTTAGAAAGTTCTTCTGGAACAAAAGTACTTAGTAAGAAATAAACCTTCGTGGAATAGAAAGAAAGCACTTTTTTCCAAAGAGACTTTAATCACGAAGAAAACTTTACTCAAGAGATAAAAACGTTTGTTGTATAGTCCAGAACATGATGGTATTGGGTTCTAAAGAGGAAATATTCTTCAGCCCTACAGTGTTTAATAAAAATGTCCATAGGCTAGAAGGAAACTTGTCTCCAACAATAAGAAAAAAACCTTCGTGGAATGGAAGGTAAGCCCTTTTTTCCATAAGACAGCTTAGATCACGAAGGAAACTTTATCCAAGAGATAAAAGCGTTTGTTTTTTAGTCCAGAACATGATAGTGTTGGGTTCTAAAGAGAATTTTATTTGACCAGAAAATAACTTTAGTCCTAAAACCATCTTCAAGTTCAATGAATCTTTAATCCAGAAGATAACTTTTCTTCTGGAGAGAACTATGAGAAAATTATTTCTTGGAGTAAAAGAAACTGAGTTGACAAGATGAGTAATTTTGTTCTAAGGTCAGAAGGAAGTTTTGATACAAGCTTAGAAAGTTCTTCCTGAACAAAAGTACTTAGTGAGAAACAAACCTTCGTGGAATAGAAAGAAGTCTCTTTTTTTCAAAGAGACCTTAATCACAAAGAAAACTTTATCCAAGAGATAAAAGCGCTTGTTTTTAAGCCCGGAACATGATGGTATTGGGTTCTAAAGAGAGTTTAATTGGATCAGAAAAGAACGTTGTTCCTAAAACATACTTGAAGTTCAATTAATTTTTAATCCAGAAGAGAACTTTTCTTCTGGAGAAAACTATGAGAGCGATAATTCTTGGAGTAAAAAAACAGAGTTGAGAAGATGAGTTCTTTTGTTCTAAGGTCAGAAGGAAGCTTTGATATAAGCTTAAAAAGTTCTTCCTGCACAAAAGTACTTATCTTGTGAACCTTAGTTTACGACACTGAGAAATAAACCTTTGTGGAGTAGAAAATTTACCAAGTTCAGAAGGTGAGGACTTTTGTACAGAGGCAATCTTTCTTATATCATAAAGAAAACTTTATTCAAGATTGATAAATAAAGCATCAGTAACCTTCCTTCGCACATTTTGACTGTCATCTGTAAATTGCAGACGCAAAGTGACCATTATCAATGGATTAATGCTGGATATAAAGGCTTTGTTCTTTAGTCCAGAATATTGTGATATTTTATCATAAGGGAATTTGACCAGAAAACTTCTTGAAGTTTGATGAGTCTTTAATCCAAAATAGAGCTTTTCTACTCAATAGTAGAACTGTGAGAAAATTAATTCTGAATGCAAAAAAAACTAAGTTTAGAAGATCAGGAAGTTTTTCCAAAAATCAGTTTGTTAGGTCAGAAGAAAACTGTTATCCAATAGTAGAAAGACTTTTGATCCTAAAGTAAAAGCATTTTGGCGAGATGAAGCCTTGAAGTTTAACGAATCTTTAATCAAAAAGAGAACTTTCTACTGAAGAGAAGTGTGAGAAAATTAATTCTCTGAAAAAACGAAAACCAAGTTTAGTAGATGAGGACTTTTATCCAGAAATATCTTTTTCGCATCAAAAGGAACAGTAGAAAGACTTTTGGTCAGATGTAAACATTTTTATAATGGAAGAAATACTGAGTTCAGAAGATAGGGACTTCTGTTCAGAAGAGAACTTTCTTAGATCAGAAGGAAAACGTTATTGAGGATATGAAGACTTTTGCTCTGTAGCCCAGAATGTGATGAGATTTTGTCCTTTGTCCAGAAAGGAACACTTTATATAGGGTATGAAGACTTTTGTTCTTTAGCCCAGGTTAGGTTAGGTTTCAATGACAGCAGTTAGACCGCTCACTTAGGCCGAAAGAGCCTCTTGTGATACCATAAGGGTAAAAAGGAGTCAGATCTCCCCTCCGTCGCCATCTATACAAACTAATCCGAGCACCTAAGGAACCCGATCAGATTTCTCACATCTAGAGGTGTGACGTCCGCTAGTCCATTCGCGTAGTGCATACCAAGGTACTTGATTCTTTTCTCTCCAAGAGCAGGGCATTGTCCCAGATAGTGAAGTACCGTCTCTTCCTCCTCCACATCCAGGCATCCTCTGCAAAAGTCTTTGTGCTCAAGACCCATCTTTTGTGCATGTCTGCCTAGGAGGCAGTAGCCCGTGAGGATGCCCACCGCCTTCTTTATGTCGATTCTGCTAAGTGCAATTAATCTGTTGCTGTTTATAGTATCCCATATAGGCCATAGCTGCCTTGTTATGAGACACGTATTTTCTTCTCTCCACTTATGGTTGACCGATGCTATCATTTGGTCCCTAAGTAGTCTTTAGAACAGAATTTGATAATATTTTGTCCTGAAAATAATTGTCTATGACCAGAAAGCCACTTTGATCCAGGAAATAGAAGTTCTTAAAGTAGAATGAATCTTTGATCCAAACGAGGACTTCTCTTCTGGAGAGCGCTTATTAGGGTCAATAAAGATTTGTGCTCTTCGGGCTAGAATGTGATGACATTTTATCCTAAAGAGAATTTTGTGAGACCAAAAGGGAAAATTGATCGGAAAATAGAGCCCAGAAATATAACTTCTTCAAATAGATAAAATCTTTAATCAAAAAGAGGAGTTTGCTCCAGCAGGTAGATATTTTCCTTGAAGTTCTGGGGCTTGTGGGAATGTTTAGGTATTTACATTCCAATAATAAATGGCAACCAGTCAAATCACAGGTAGAGACGTGGTAAGATTATTACTGTTGCAATTTTAATGCATTCTTGGAGAGACAACAGCAATTTTCAAGTGAGACTTCCATTTATCACCATCAAATATTAATTCCTAACAAACTTAGAAACACGAAACTTATCCCCTCGCACCATTCTAGCAAAACCCAATCAACCTATTTGTATAGAAACACCTTTTGAAGCATTACAAACGTCCGCGAATCGATCCGTCGCGTCCATACGTTCAGCGCTCCCGTAATCGCCGACGGAGGCATTTGTGCCAGTTTCAATTAAGCCCTCGGGGTGGTCCCGAACTCCTAACATCCACCGGAATGTCCCTTTTCCTCCATTCCGCCATCCATCCACGAAAACACGACCCCAACTCGCCGGCTTATTGGACCTCGTAAAACCCCGTTTTTCTCTCCGCCGGAACAAGAGAAAACGGCACCGGCCTGATTAATCGTCCACTAATACTCACTCCTTTTCTTTTTTTTCTTTTTGCAGAATGGAGGAGACCGTCCGTTCGATGCTCGTCTACAAAAAACAGGCCGAGCAACTGAGACAGGAAAAGGCTGCACTCACAATTGCCTTCGAGGTAAATATAATAATAATACTGTTAACGGTGGAGGCTTCTACTTCGTTATACATCATAATTCACAAATGAAACACTTTTTAACTTTGTATAACTGAGACTTTATTAAGTGACACTTCTAGATTGAAAATGAAAAGTTGAAGTTCTATAAACTATACAACTTCAACTTGTCATTTTAAATCTAGAAGTGTCTAGTTTGAAAATGACAAGTTAAAATTGTCGAAACTGTAGTCACTTAATAAAATCTCTTTTATACAAACAAAGTGAAAAAGTGTTTTATTTGTGATAATAATAAGAGTAATAATAGCAACCAAAATAATAGAATTAGCCTGAAATCCTCCCCGAATATTGTTCTAGAGGGGGCGTGTTGCTAACACTATATGTCTAAAAATTTCATTTACAAAAATCATCAGATTTTATACCGGCATTTTTATTAATATTAGTAAAGCCACACTATTTACTAATACGAATGTTGACCTTTGATAAAATGGTTATTAATAATTATCAAATATATAAGAAAACTTTCTTCGCCCATAATATGTTCGGTTATGTTAAGTTGTAGTGGTTGCACCGCACATGGAGGTGCACACTTAGGCCTGAAGAGGGCCCATTATAATACCACGGGTTAACCATTCTCTTACGAGAACCATTTGGAGCTGATGACAAACTTTGAAGGTTCCTAACATCTAGCAACTCTAGATCAGAGAGCTTAACCAGGTACAAACGGCCTAGGTATGAACCTCTTATTCCAGCTAGAGAGGGGCATTGACAGTGGTAGTGCACAACGCTTTCCTCCTCTTCTTCATCAAGGCACCCTCTGCAGAAGTCATTGTAGGAAATTTCTAACTTTTGAGGGTTTTGGCCGAAAGGGCAGTGTCCTGTAATGACGCCTACTGTTTGAGCGATGTCACTGAGTTAAGTGAGTTATTTATGAATGAGAATTTATTGTTGCAAGATTTGTTACAAGAAACGTCGAAGGGATTTAGAAGCGACATAGTTTGAACAAATACATCTATTATGGGGCACTTTTCTCTTTAAACAGGAAAGAGATAAGTTTGGGGCACTTATAGGAAAGAGATAAGTGCCCCATAATACATGTATTTGTTCAAACTATGTCACTTCTAAATCCCTTTAATGTTTCTTGTAACAAATCTTGCAACAATAAATCCTAAATCCTTATTCATAAATAACTCATTAAATAACCAAATTATCAATTTGTACTTCTACGACTATAATCAATTAACTTGAGCGAAATTAATTACAGGCGATGACTGATTGAAAACCGTCCGCATTAATTAAACAGGCGGATCCGCTATCCCCTTGCACGTTCCTCCACTAATCAAGTTGTAAATTTCTGGCCCTTAATCTGTCCGAATCCGATTCAATCGCACCGATAATGATCGATAAGCGACCCTTCATTAATAATTAAGCGGACGCGATGGGAAACTAGAGTAGGTCTTTACGAACAATGACTTTGACAGCCCTTTTTGTAACGGGACGTACAAATTGTCCACTTACTGTCTTTACACGTGATTGTTGGAATAGAATAAAATATTCATGAGATTATTATAGACAAAGTTATTGGGATTGATAATATTGAAGGAATGGGGGTGCTTAGTATAGATTAAATTTTGTTAATAGAATATTTCATAGAATTTAGGGTGAAAATGTATCAACATCAAGTTAACGATCTTGATGATACATTTTTACCCTAAATTCAAAGAAGTTATTCTAATTTTAAACCTGATACAATTTATATTGTAAAATCACTAACTACTTAGTGGATTTCAATAGCTAACGCCATATAATGCTCCATAGTGGCATCGTCAATGACAGGAATGCACAAAGTGCATATATATAGGTCACTGTTCCGTCCACGAACGAGCTAAACTCTGTTTGTGAAACCAGAAAACAAATATCAAAATTGAATTTGTGTTCACTATTCCGGCATCAGATACCCACAGAGTTTAGCTTGTTCGGTAACGAAACAGTGACCTGTATATGCACTTTGTGCATTCCTGTCATTGACGATGCCACTATGTAGCATTAGATGGCGTTAGCTATCGAAATCCATTAATAGTTTTCACATATTGGCTTGAAATAGTCAGAAATATTCAGTATTCCTCCGCACTGGGTCGGGACAACACTGAAGAGGACCTTGAAGTCCGAAACGCATCTGTGGGTATCTGGTGCAGGAATACTGAACACAAATTCAATTTTCACTATCTACTTATTGATTTTTATTGGCTAATATACATATAGTGAATACTGTGTTTAGTATAGACAAGATTTGTTTAAATGAAAGTTATCTCACACACTTTTGTTCATTTGCCAAGCCAAGCAAAAATTAACGATTTGGCGCCCAACGTGGGGTAAAATATGATACTCCAATTCGAAGCCCCGCGCTGGGCGCCAAATTACTTTTCCTGAAGTTCACGCAGTAAGGCTTTCTCTTTCACCACTTTTTAATTAGCAAACAGTATTTTCTTTCCTTCTAATTTTAAACTCAAACAGGAAATTTAACAATCCTTTACAATTGATTAATTTCATTTACATCATCCAGTTATGAATGGTTCGGTGGTTTTCATTCACGTATCACTAAATTTAATAATGCCCAGATATGTAATACATGTGCATGGATATAATCTGTGTACATTATGTGTGGAACGTGTGTGTGTGCTGATTTATGTCTGAAGGAGTCGGCCAAACTCTCCCCCCACGTAATCCTTATCTCCACCTCGCCACTTGCATGTTGTAAACGCGGGCTCTGACTCATGTGTTACACAATCGGGCAAACGTAAAAGACCCATGACTGACTAAAAGCTTAATTACCTCGCGTTTTCGTTTAGGGGAGGGGGGAAAGCGGAGGTCGCGAAATCGATACCTGGGGAATCCTCTCTAATTTAATCTAATGCGCTAGGAGAAAGAGATGATTGAGAATGTTTTAGGGTCTGAAAATTGATGAAGCCCGAAAAGGTAAAACGTAACAATTTATATTCATTATGGCAATTAATTGCAAATATGACTAATCATTTGGAGAAGCTATACTTTTTTCATAAAATTTGGCATCCTATTAATGTCATTATAATAAATATATCATAAATTGAAGGGTTAAGGGAAAAAACCAAATTAGTCCCAAATTTTAAATTTTACAAGGGAATGTCATTATAATAAATATATCATAAATTGAAGGGTTAAGGGGAAAAACCAAATCAGTCCCAAATTTTGAATTTTACAAGGGAACAAAATTAGAAATTAGAACTCTGTATGTTTCACAGGCTGTGATATTTCTTTCTAAAAAAAATGGTTTGTCACTCATTTGTTTGTTTCCCGTTGCGTTTGCCTACGTGAAAATACTTTATGTAAGCGGGTGTTCGGTACTTTATGGACTCATTTGGTTTTTCCCCTTAACCTTTTAATTGTTTAAGAGTTAAAATATATATTTTGACTTGACAATAGATCAGTGTTAGGTGCCATTTCTTAATTATATGTACCCCTCGTTGGGCGCCAATTAGTAAATTATATATGGTCCTTTGTTGGGTGTAACTCTTATTGATTACCAATTTGAAATAGCTTCTGGATGGGCACTATTTTCTATTTATGTATAGCCCTTTGTTGGGCGCCAATTTTTGAACTATATATGACCCCTTGTTGGGCGCCATTTTTTCAATTATGTGTGTACATTTTATGTAAATTTGAAAATTTCATATTTTTGCTAAAACATGTATTCCGACGTATCTTTCCACTCAACCCAATTGTTTTTGTAACAACTGAGTTTATTAATACGCAAAATATCAATCTCTAATACTAATAGTATTGTTTAAGTTATACGCTAAATCAGTGTTCTATACGCGTGGCGCATAAAGTAAATTTTCTACGCGGAGCTTTTCTAAACTCGAAATTTTACTTCATGCTTAGTCTGGGAGTGGAAACACTCGTTAGAAGTTTTGAATTATGTGTAGCTCTCCGTTGGGCGCCACATTTTATGTAAATTTCATATTTTTGTTAAAACATGTATTCCGACGTATCTTACTACTGAACCCAATTGTTTCTGTAACAACTGAGTTTATTAATACTCAAAATATCAATCTCTAATACTAATAATAGTATTGTTTGAGTTATACATTAAATAGGTGTTTTATACGCGTGGCGCATGAAGTAAAATTTCGAGTTTAGAAAAGCCCCGTGAAAATTTGTCGAGGGTCGCTGCGCGACCCTCGACAAATTTTCTACGCGGGGCTTTTCTAAACTCGAAATTTTACTTCATGCTTAGTCTGGGAGTGGACAACACTCGTTCTTAGAAGTTTCAAATTGAAGAATCACTCTAGATTACTAAGTTAATTACCATTTTACCAATGCTACAGCTCGAAGGACCAATTATGATCTTCGGAGACCGAAGGACTATAAAGAATCGAAGTTTTTTTGCAAGATAACAACGAATATCTGAAGGTTTACAGCATGGATAGCAAAGAAAACATCCAATTAAAAAAAAAATCGAAGTTGGGTTATATTTTAGTGCATTTTTAACTTCATTTTAAATCGATGTTTTATACGCGTGGCGCATGACGTAAAATTTCGAGTTTAGAAAAGCCCCGTGAAAATTTGTCTCGGGTCGCTGCGCGACCCTCGACAAATTTTCTACGCGGGGCTTTTCTAAACTCGAAACTTTACTTCATGCTTAGCCTGGGAGTGGAAACACTCGTTAGAAGTTTTAAATTGAACCATAAAAAATAAATGCTTCATCATTTTCACGCATCAGGATATGTATATTCGATAGACAAATTCTTTATGCCGGGTGTTCGATAAAAAAACTTCCAACGCCATAACTTTGTTAACTATTAAACTAAAAACGAAAGTGAATGGCCGTTTAAATACTAAGAATATTTCAAACATTAAGAGTGCGATTCTTTTCTCAATCTACAACAAGTTAGTCTTACAAAGACTATATCAAACAATCTTCCTGGGCTAATACCCCGACGGACATTGAATTCTTTATTATATCATTAGCCCGGGAAGTGGTTGTTTCAATGATTGTTTGATATAGTCTTTGTAAGACTAACTTGTTGTAGATTGCGAAAAGAATCGCACTTTTAATGTTTGAAGTATTCTGCAACCAACAATTGGCAATTTTATTTATACTGAGAATATTGATTTTTTTCAATAATAACTTTATTGCCAAATAATAGCCAACTTAAAATGTTTTCAAATTTATTGTGTATATAATTCGGTATCTAATGATATGAAACAACTTAATATCAGGCAATTTAATAAAAAATATAAATCTCTCTTAAATGTGTAATGCAAGGTGTGGTTGTTGATACAATATTATATAAGTGTACACATTACTAATATTTAATTTACCTATTTTTTTGTCTTTCTTATTCCATTTATTTTTTTTTTTTGTTGTTGTTGGATGCATTTAGTTTATATATTCATTAGTTTGGTTGACAATTCCTTTGTGTTATTTTTATATTACTCATATTTTATGTTCTTGCGTAAGCAGAGTATTCAATAATTGTTTTTTCATACATTAAGGTTTAGATGGAAGACCAGTTGAGCAATAAATGCTCAAATTGAATCTCGCCTTTAGGTTCGTAGAATACCTAAATAGTTTTATTGTATATTATGTACCTACTTGACTACAAATAAAGTTAATTATTATTATTATTATAAATGGCTGCCTATAATTTTTTAATTTTATTATATTAGACATTATTTTTCTGAATCCCACAATGCCCAATATGTTGTTTTTCTTTCAAAATTTTTGTTTAATAAAAATTTATAATAAATCTTCTATTGAAAATTATATTTTTAAAAACTTATTATTTGTGTGCCTTGAAAAAAAATTGACAATGGTCATTTGTTGTAAGGTTATGTCAAATTCAAATTCCTTTATTAACGGCAAAAAACCATTTTACAAACATAATAACATAAATACTACAAATAATAAATAATACTAATTTAAAAGTAATATGGAACATGATGGAGCAACTAGAAATAACCTATATAGAAATAACCAATTATTAGTGCAATGTAAAATACAATTATCATGTCAAACATAAATAATATTGACCCAACTAATAATTACATTTATCGATCCGATTTTTTTTTTTCAAGGCATACTACATTTATTGCCAAAATATCATGTGAACACATACTACATTTCACAAATAGAAAGACGTCAAAATTGTTATTCCTTACTTCACTTTTTAAAGTGAGTAAAAAGAGTGAAGTAAGGAATAACAGTCTTTCTATTTGTGATTAATCACTTCACGTAAACTCAAAACAATACAGACATACTACATTTATTGCTAAAATATTATGTGAACAAATTTTTTTTTTCTGGCATAAATATTTAATTAATATAAAAATATCGCTCACAATTTGATTCAGAAAAATAATGTCTTGTATAATAAAATAAAAAAAGTGTTATTCCTTACTTCACTTTTTAAAGTGAGTAAAAATAGTAAAAAGTGAAGTAAGAAATAACAGTCTTTCTATTTGTGATTAATCACTTCACGTAAACTCGAAACAATACAGACATACTACATTTATTGCTAAAATATTATGTGAACAAGATTTTTTTTCTGGCATAAATATTTAATAAATATAAAAATATCGCTCACAATTGGATTCAGAAAAATAATGTCTTGTATAATAAAATAAAAAAAGTATATGCAGCCATTCAAAAATGTAAAGTTGCCTATTATTTGGCAATGAAATTATTTATTTTTAAATCTTTAATTACTATTATTTTATAGTATGTAACGGCCGTCATTGAGTTTGCTTTTCAGTTTATTCAAATTTTAGTTCAATAAATAAAAGAGTTTGGCGTTGGGCGTTTTTATTGAACCACCGGTACATCTACTTTTTTTTTCTTCAAGTTTAATTTTGAGATGTATTAATATTTTCTATAGTAACATTATTAATGTTTGTTCCAATTTAGCAAATTTTGTGTTGATTGAATAAAGTTTTACCTTTTATCAATTTATGAAACCAAATATTCGTCCAATTTCGTCAATTTTATTTTAACATTTCAAATTAGGTTCAATAATTTTAAGAAATGTATTTTTTTTTTCTAATATGACAAAATGTATGTGTATATTTGGAAAATACAAGTTTTCCAAATATACACATAAATTTGGTTGATTCTTTTTTACATATTTTTTTAAGAACAATTATTCTTTGCCAGGAAATAGATTAAGTAAGTTTATTTCCCACCAATTTTTTTTTAAATTCAGGGTTATTATGAAATGTGTCAATTTTATGACCTAAAAATGAACATTAAATTAAATTTAAAATAAAATTAAGTAAGTATTTAGTTTGATTTCATACTTTCATATCTTTATATTTATTAAAGTGTTCAATAATATTAGAACGAGTGTCTTCCAATCCTTGATTAAGCATGAAGTAAATATTTCGAGTTTAGAAAAGCCTGAAAATTTGGATTGGTCGCTCCGCGGAGCGGAGCGACCAATCCAAATTTTCAGGCTTTTCTAAACTCGAAATATTTACTTCATGCGCCAGGCGTACAAAACACTGACTTATTGTAAAATTCAAAAACATACTTCATCAATCTATAATAATAATAAAACATCATCAGATTATCAAAAATTATGTCGTCTGTCTTTAATAATTAAAATTACAGCAATAAAACTAATAAACATGACTAGCAATAAAAAGACGTTGATTAGAATCATTGAAATTAATTGTATAATCACGTCCAAGAATGTCTTAATAGGGCACAGCAATTGATGACGACCTACTAATTTTGTCCACATCGACAAAAAAGAGAATAAAATGTTTGAATTTACTATTCGTATTTTTTAAATTTTTTGATAAATAATATACCTCTATATTTTAGCATATTTTTTATCTAAGGAGATGATCTAAATTCAAAATCTTTAGTACAATTGGCTTTAAGTCGGTGCCATTAACCACATTTTTAATCAAATTTATTTTTTAATAAATAGTAACTCAACAAATGTGTTAATCCATTGATAATGGTCACTTTGTGTCCGAAATGTACATTTGGTAATTCAAATAAAAGTGTGAAGAAAGGTCATTAGTGCTTTATTTGTCAAAGTAACTCAACAACTTGGCAATGGGGTTTATTTGAAATTTTATAATACCGTGCGATCATTTAAAATATAAATTAGAGTAGACAGCATTTTTTTGTGCGGTTGCCCAGAATGCTAACTGAATAAAGAAATAAATTTGAGGTTATGGTATACTATGTATCAACAGTCAGTAGTGCCAATCTTATTTAAAGTTCAAAGCCTACTCTAATTTATTATAATGATCGCGCGGTAATAACAATTATCTTTATTTCAGAGGTACAAAGTGCATTGATATGTACCATCGGTGGACATAAAATGTTGAGACAAATTGGATAATGTCAAATATCACCAAATTTATACCGGTTGAATCAGGTTTTTAAAAGAAAGGTTATAATATGTGTTATCGAAACACTATTAAAAAAAGGGATTTTCATTTTTGACCCATCAAATGAGTCCAAACTTTGACACACACTAAAAAATGTTTGCGTGTCCCAACATTTTATTTCCACCGATGGTACGTACTCATAATTCAGATGTGTAATATATTTCAAATATTTTATGCAAGTCGTACTTGGATGACAACAATCTTATCCCCCTCAAAAGATTAACTACCCGCAAACTCCTCCATTAATAACTCAAATGAATAATAACATCATTAACAAATCTCCACATCCCCAGAATCTCTCCTTCCACACACAGATCTCTCTTACATTCACTTATGACAGTACTAATGACACTTGTTTGTTTCGTTATTAATCCCACGAGCGCTTGCGGAATCTATCTTTTCGCCGGGATTTTCCGTTCTCGGGCGGAGATTAATAGCCGCCGATCCGTCTGCCCCCATCGCGCCACCCCCGACGCCGCCGGCAATCAATAACACGTCGAACGCGTGTATTTCGTGTGTGTTTAGCATGGGAGCACATCCGTCA
The DNA here is from genome assembly GCA_932526585.2 of Philonthus cognatus. Lineage (NCBI taxonomy): Eukaryota > Metazoa > Arthropoda > Insecta > Coleoptera > Staphylinidae > Philonthus > Philonthus cognatus. The sequence goes on along the minus strand of OW052247.1, from coordinate 44,279,798 downwards.
TAAGTGTCGGACCCTTCGCCAAATATTTCACTATAGCAAACAAGGTGGTGGGGGGGTGGGAGGTAAACAAATGTGTCTGCGACAGAAAGTTAAGGGTAAAATGGTCTGTTATTGTCGTTTTGAAATTTTGATAAGTTAAGGACAGAACTTGTGCGGGGGATTTATTGTTGTTGTTTAGAAATTCAGTTTTGGGGGTTGAAAGTTGATGCAGGTTGTTATATCTAAGTGTCCAAGTTTTGAATGCGAAATATGTCGTTTGGGATAACAAAAGACGACTAACATTACATGCACCTGAATCCACTGTAAAAATATTAATAATGTGCATTGTTGCACGAATTTTTCTTGTTTCTAATGAAAGACATATTTGATACAAACAAATACAGACAAAATTGTTCATAGCGAACTACCTGCGATATTTGTACGTAATGTTAGTTCTCAATATCTTAAACATTTTTAGAAGCAGTGCAACGAATTAAAAGTTACATAATTTGTTTAATTATTTATATTTTACTTTGCAATGTTGAAATGATCTGAGTATTTCAATTTGTGGTCAATGCCCCAGACAGACCATTTTTTTCCGTACACCAACCAACTCTCTCTTTTTCCCTCCACACAAATATCCTCCACTCATATCCCCATCAATTTTCGCAATAACGCAAACAGAAAAAAAATCCCACTTTTTCATTTTTGTTTCCAGTAATTACCATTCCCACCGCACATTTCTCATTTCAATTACATTTTTCAAGCCGCCGGTGCGAATGATGATTCCCTTTCCCCGCTGTTTCTCTTCGGTGTGTGTGTTTACACGAATCGTGGGGAGGAGGGTTCCGTAATTACAGGCGGGAATTACGGCATTAAATATTAACGCTCGTACGTCCAGCGCATACGTGCGAACGGGTGGTTTAGTGGGGGTAGACTTAATCAAATCCCGCTAATCGCCCAACAACTTGGCGCGCTAATCGCGCGTGTGAAAACAAAGTTTCGTTTAATTTTTGGCGTAAGCTGGGGGGTTAGTAATTAACTATGGAGATTTTGGGTGGGAGGGAGAGGGGGATAATCAATGTTTTGACTGTGTTAAGTGAGTTAGGGGAGTGTTGCACGGTTTCGGAAACTGGGTGTGTTGCAGTTCAAGGTTTTTTGCGAATTGATTAACTTTTGTTGACCTTGGAGTTAAATGAAGTTAATTTTCTCATTGTTTCCAAAATCTGTTACAAGATTAATCATTAACCCCTTTCCACAGAAAATCTAATTACGAAATAAAATAATTTTAACTGTTTTGTGTTGTAGGCGTTCACTTTGTGGTACGTCTTAAATACACTTGCAAATAAAACACTTTTTACTTTGTTTAAGAGGGCCAATTTTTGCTGGTTGTGTGTTTTTGGGATACGAGATGGCGCAGAAATAGCAAAATTGCAAAAAGTTGTTTTGACTATATATTGGTTTATAGTGCCTGCGGAATTTGTGTTGTTTGTTTGTTTACATAGCGCCGTGCGAATGAATGGGTATTGAAATACAGAAGACACAAGTAAACTGGATAAATATTCACGATTTTAATTTCTATCGACATACATACAACTGTATAACAAAACAGATGCCTTTTTAATTTGATATTACATACATCATAAACTGTTGCTTAGAACAATGCATTTTTCCACAGTCCTGGAAGTTATCGACTGTTATTTTAGTACCAAAAAAAGAAAATCCGGAAAGCCTGAAAGATCTAAGGCCAATTAGTATTTTACCTGTCTTATCTAAAAATTCTGGAATCTATAATAAAAGACCAACTGACCCTGTTTGTAGAAACCCATAGTATCCTGCCCACGAACCAATCAGGCTTTAGAACAAATTATAGCTGCTCTACTGCTTTACTGAATGTCACTGACGACATTATCAAGGCAACTGATAGAGGTTTACTCTCTTGTTTAATACTTATTGATTACAGCAAAGCTTTCGACACAATTAATCATGATGTATTGCTAGCCAAAATGAAGTACATTGGCTTAGAGTCAAATGCATTAAAGCTTATAAGTAGCTTTATCTATGGCCGCCAACAACAGATGAAAATTGACAACATGGCGTCTGGTATATCAGAAATGAAGTCCGGTGTCCCCCAAGGATCAATTCGAAGCCCACTGTTATTTTCGATTTATACATCATTTATTACTGAGATTTTAAAATTCTGTACCTATAACTTATACGCAGACGATACCCAACTACTTTACTCCTTTCCTTTTGATGACATAATAACAGCAAATCAAAACCTAAATCTTGACCTATATAATATTTTATCAGCTTCCCAGAAACACTCCTTACTAATTAATCCAAACAAAACCTCGGCTATGTTGTTCGGCCCCAAAAAGTACTTAACGCTGCCAAACGTTCACTTTCACTGAAATTGGATAATACAGCAATACATTTTGTAGACTCGGTGCGTTACTTGGGTTTAGTTATTGATTCTGACCTGCGCTTTAAATCTCATGTCAGTAAATGTATTTCTAGAGCTTATAATAATCTAAGAATGATATATGCGAATAGAAAAATCTTAAGTAAAAACACCAAACGACTTCTCTGCGACACTCTAGTGCTGAGTCATTTCAACTTTTCGGATGTGGTCTATAGTGCCTGTTTAGATAGTATAACAATAAATCGTATACAAAATGTTCAAAATTCTTGTATACGGCTTATCCTGGGAATAAGAAAATTCGATCACATTTCAGGTAAATGCACTGAACTTAACTGGCTGAACATGGCTAGTCGAAGAATTCTTCATTCTTGTTTACTCTACTATAAATTAATTAATTTCCGCAAACCCTCTTATCTATATCGTAGAATTGTGTTTCGGACTGATATTCATAATGTCAATGTTAGGTTCCGGGGACTCATATCGCCACCGAAGCATAGATCTGCTATTTATACGAGATGTTTTTCTTACAACATCTATAAATTATTCAATAAAATTCCCCAAAACCTAAAACAATTAAAATTCAACAGCTTCAGATGTCACTTGCGCTCTCTGTTACTACGAAATGAGCTTTGAATTTGAATTTTAATTAATTCGAGATATTGACGACGAAATATGTTTGTCTATTATCCCTCACACGTTGCAATTACATTTATGTTTAATTTCTCGTAGGTTAAGTGGAAGATCAGTAACAGGTTAAGCTGACTGAACTTCGCCTACGCTTATAAGTATTTATTTTTTGTATGACAAATAAAGGCATTTATTATTATTATTATATGACCATGTACAGGGAGCTTTTTTTAAAGTATACGTATTCTAAATGCAAATTAGTTCTTTTTAATATTTAGATATTCGTTGTTTTTTCAAAGAGTTCTATTTGATATTTTAAACGAGTGTTTTCCACTCCCAGACTAAGCATGAAGTAAAATTTCGAGTTTAGAAAAGCCCCGTGAAAATTTTCTGGGCTTTTCTAAACTCGAAATTTTACTTCATGCGCCACGCGTATAAAACACTAAAATACTGTGAAATTTATGTATATTTGAACCTCACTTGAAATCAGTGTTTTATACGCGTGGCGCATGAAGTAAAATTTCGAGTTTAGAAAAGCCCAGAAAATTTGTCTCGGGTCGCTGTGCGACCCTCGACAAATTTTCACGGGGCTTTTCTAAACTCGAAATTTTACTTCATGCTTAGTCTGGAAGTGGAAAACACTCGTTTAAATCTTCAAATTGAACTCATTTAAAAAACAACGCATGTCGGAAAATGTACAGTCTCTGCACATCTTTACCTAAAAGATAAATTCCCTGTATTTATATTGTAGACAAACAGTTAAATTCTGGCAACAAAAAATATATATTCATGTTATTTGCAACTTCATAAGTGATTTAAATGATTACTATCAAAACTATCGTACATGATTGTCGTGTGCTGCACTCCTTAATTTGGTAAATTGCAATGAAGCACATAAAAGGAATAGATGCAAACACGAGAAGAGATCTACCCTCTAAACTGGGTAGGCGACACTTCAAGCTGAGTAGGCTAAGCCGTATAAAAAATGAGAAATTACAATAATCCAATTCGAACTTTAGACGCTAAGCTGACTAAGTGTCTCGGTAATTAAATCGCCGAGTGTCGCACATGCAATTTGGTAAATAAATGAAAAATGAATTTTTCCTACTCATCACTTGAATCAACATATACCGACTTTCCACATTCCTATTCAAATCATGAATCCACTTATATTTAAAGAATGTATTGGGAAATATTTTAATAATGTCTTTCTTTGTTGTGTATGTTGTGTACCAACATAATCAATGAACAGTCCGCGGCAGAAAAATTACATTTGCAATTCAAGGCCGCGCACCGGAAACCCGCGTCGCGACAAATGCCGTACACGAATTCTACATATCAGACCCAATTTCTTTTCACATGTTTTTGGAAATTACAGTATAATTCTAGGATCTAATACTAAAATAGCACGATACTGCCCCCTATTTATTAAAAGCATAATCAACATTGACATACCTCTAATAGAAATTTCTAAGCAACGATTAATTTTATTTATCATTTATTTTAGATTATTCTATTTAATACAACATGTTTATAATATTTACTTTAATAAATTAAAGCAATATGAAGAAGAAATAATGTTTTCTATCGAAGTATTGCACGGATTTATGTGATCATTTAAGAGTGTTCCATTAGTTGATTAATTTATAATTTAAGAAACATGTTTTTAAAAAAGAATAGTGTCAATTTATTCGCAAAGCTTCAATGTGCAATATGTATTAGTTTCAAAGATCTATTTTCATTATTGTGGAAGATTAATCGTTGTTATGGCCAAATAACAAGTGAATTTCCGACCTTAACTACTATATTTTGCACTTCATTTCCGACTATAGTTTCGACTAACTAGAAGTCATTATCAAACTAAAAGTACTATTAATGATTTCGATAGCTAACGCCATCTAATGCTTCATAGTGGCATCGTCAGTGACACGAATGCACAAAGTGCATATACGGTACCTGGTGCCGGAATACTGAACACAAATTCAAACTAAAAGTATATAAAAATTAAACGTTAAAAACAAGTTATACGGCTACGAAGAGAGACATTTCCATTCTTAACGACCAGATTGACCTAATGTATACCCCTCTCTTCGAAGCCGTATAAATATTTTTTAACGTGTAATAATTATTTGCTTTTAGTTTGATAATGACTACTAGATAGTCACAAATTAAGTGCAAAATATTGTGGCTAAACAAAGTAAAAAGTCTTTTATTTACATGTGAAAATAATTTGAATTTTAACAACATTAATTGATAATAATTGAACAAAGAAATTGTCACCCCTCTTAAAATAAAGAAACTTTATATAACCCTATTGATTTATGTATATTTGTTTTATTCACGAATTGATTGTCTTGATTGTGTGCAATTAAAAAACTTTTTCTCAACTTTTCCTCAACGGCACATAATTCCGCACACCGGCGCGCCTGCACCTTAATCCTTCAGAGGGGGTGTGGATTAGTCCTCCGAGTTAATTGAAACGGGTTTCCGACCCCCTTTCGGGTTGAATTTTAAGGAGAGGACGACCGCCGCTTTTAATTAACTTAATTTAAAGCGCGCGGGCTTCATGAATTTTTCAAAAAGTCCGGAGACCCCGAGAGATAAATGCCGAAAATAGGGAAATTCCACATCCGCAAATTTATCACGCTGTATGAATGGAATATTTTTATATTAACATTAATTAATCACAAAAAATGCGGGGTTGGAATAAATGGGAGAATGGTAACGGGTGTAAGGGTTTGTGAGCTGAATGTGGAAAAGGGAAAGTGGATTTATTTTTTGAAATGAGTGGCGAGCTTGCGAGTGTAATTAAATTTAGATTTGCCGAAAACTCAAATGACAATTTTTTAGTTGCGACAGATTACCATAAAGTCAACGCTAAAAAATGGTGATGTGTCCATTATAGCACTTTCGGCGTTAAAGATATCATATGTTCAATAAAAAAATAAAACCTGTAGAGTGCCATGATTTCATCTTTTCACAAATTTATGTTGGCTACACACTTTGCCAATTGACATATAAAACGTCAGATATAATAATTATTTTTTTTTGTTTGTTTGTTTGGCATAGGTTTTTACCATTCAGCCACTAACGTTGATTTATATTAACTATATTAACATATATTTCGACTAATTTGGACGTCACAACACATTCACACACATCCATGGAACCGGAGACGAGTATTTTTCGTTAGAAAAATTACTCGCCTCCGCTGGGAATCGAACCCAGATCACCTCCGTGTATAATAATTATAATGTATATTTTTAGAATTGCCAACCTAGAATATTTTCCATGGCACTGTAGAGATTTTTTTTAATTGAACATACGATATAATTTAAATATCAACAATATGGAAAAATTACTCAAACTAAATTTATTCTACTTTTATTATTATTAATCAAAAACTATTCACAAAAAAGTAATTCTTGCATTTTTTCGTAACATCTCAGTAAATATTAATCACCATCACATCTAAGCGTTATATATTTCTACCTTTACTGTAAATCAGTGGTTTATACGCGTGGCGCATGAAGTAAAATTTCGAGTTTAGAAAAGCCCCGTGAAAATTTGTCTCGGGTCGCTGCGCGACCCTCGACAAATTTTCTACGCGGGGCTTTTCTAAACTCGAAATTTTACTTCATGCTTAGTCTGGGAGTGGAAGACACTCGTTACTTTAACATTCATCACAACTGTTAAAATGTGTATCGTAACTGTCACATAACATGGCGATCTTATTATAGTTCAAGTTGGCACGATTGGATAAATGTCCACTTGCGCCGATTTATGTCAACTGTGATTATAGTCCAAACTTACGTCAAGTTGACACGGAAGACTAAATGTCGGATAGCGTCGACTTACGTCAACTGTCATTATAGTTCAAATGTCTGCTACCGCGCTGACTTATGTCAACTATTATTATAGTCCAAATGTCGGCTGGCACCGACTTAAGTGTCAACTGCCATTATAGTCCAAGTGTCGGCCAACGCCGACTTGTATCAGGTTGACACGATCTACTAGATGACGGGTGGCGCCGACTTATGTCAACTTTCATTATAGTTCAAATGTCGGCTACCACCGACTTATGTCACTGTTATTATAGTCTAAATGTCGGCTTACGCGGACTTATGTCAACTGTGATTATAGTCCAAACTTATGTCAAGTTGACACGGGAGACTAAATGTCGGCTGGCGCCGACTTATGGCAACTTTCATTATAGTTCAAATGTCGGCTACCACCGACTTATGTCACTGTTATTATAGTCTAAATGTCGGGTTACGCGGACTTGTCAACTGTGATTATAGTCCAAACTTATGTCAAGTTGACACGGGAGACTAAATGTCGGCTGGCGCCGACTTACGTCAACTGTCATTATAGTTTAAATGCCTGCTACCGCGCTGACTTATGTCAACTATTATTATAGTCCAAATGTCGGCTGGCACCGACTTAAGTGTTAACTGCCATTATAGTCCAAGTGTCGGCCAACGCCGACTTGTATCAGGTTGACACGATCTACTAGATGACGGGTGGCGCCGACTTATGGCAACTTTCATTATAGTTCAAATGTCGGCTACCACCGACTTATGTCACTGTTATTATAGTCTAAATATCGGGTTACCCGGACTTGTCAACTGTGATTATAGTCCAAACTTATGTCAAGTTGACACGGGAGACTAAATGTCGGCTGGCGCCGACTTACGTCAACTGTCATTATAGTTCAAATGTCTGCTACCGCGCTGACTTATGTCAACTATTATTATAGTCCAAATTTCGGCTGGCACCGACTTAAGTGTTAACTGCCATTATAGTCCAAGTGTCGGCCAACGCCGACTTGTATCAGGTTGACACGATCTACTACATGACGGGTGGCGCCGACTTATGGCAACTTTCATTATAGTTCAAATGTCGGCTACCATCGACTTATGTCACTGTTATTATAGTCTAAATGTCGGGTTACGCGGACTTGTCAACTGTGATTATAGTCCAAACTTATGTCAAGTTGACACGGGAGACTAAATGTCGGCTGGCGCCGACTTACGTCAACTGTCATTATAGTTCAAATGTCTGCTACCGCGCTGACTTATGTCAACTATTATTATAGTCCAAATGTCGGCTGGCAGAACCTTAAGTGTTAACTGCCATTATAGTCTAAGTGTCGGCCAACGCCGACTTGTATCAAGTTGACGCGATCTACTAGATGACGGGTGGCACCGAATTATGTCAACTGCCGTTATAGTTCAAATGTCGGCCACCGCTAACTTATATTAACTGTTATTATAGTCCAAATGTCGGCTGGCACCGACCTGTATGTCGACTGTCATTATAGTCATTATAGTTGACTTATGTCAAGTTTGCACAATGGACTAAATGTAGACTGGCGCCGACTTACGTCAAGCTAAAACGTTAGACTTATGTCAGTCAACCTACTGATTTACAGTTATAAATGCACATTTTGACTACTAGGATTTTGTCATTAAATCATTATATTAACTGCATTTGATATAGTGATTTAAGTGACTTACAATCATAATATCCCAATTGTCGAAATACAGTCCATAGAGAGATATAATCAGACAAAATCCTAGCATAGTCAAAAGTGACTTACAGTCACAATAGTCAAAACACCGTCAATAAAGATACATGACAAAATCCTATGATAGCCGAAGACAATCCAGCAATTTATTAAGATTGTCACAAACTTAAAATGAAGAACAATTTTGTATCAATAAACATCGCAAATTGACAACACTATTCGTAGTAAGTCGATTTTTGTTTCTTAAAGCAACCTAAATAGTTAAAATAAGATCTTCAATTTGGTTCTTATTAATCACTTGATAAAGCATGTTAAAAAAATTGATAACAGAATAAAAGTTATTTGGTTGGTATCAGTACTGTTTTCATTCTCTCCGACTAGTTTCGACTTATCGTCATTCTCTTGAGAATAAGGATAAATCGAAACTAGTCAGAGGGAATAAAAACAGTAGTGAAACAAACCAAGTGACTTTTAATAAACTAAATTTTACTTCGCTAGAAAAATCGGGAATTTATTCAATAAAGTGTAATAACTGTGAGAAAGTGTATATCGGCCAAACAACCCGTAATTTATATATTAAATTCAAAGAACACAGTTATCATATAAAAAACCTAAATTCAGAAAAATCAGCAATTGCACACCATAACTTTACCACAGGTCATAAATTCAACATCAACAATATGACACTCCTAAAAGAGTCTAATAAATATCAATTAAATAATTTGGAAGCTATTGAAATGCGTAAAAATAAAAATAATTTATTGATTTTCGATTTGAGTCTCTTAAATAATCCGCTTTTAAATTTGTTACCGCCATAAACATTACTCAATAAAATTCAAATGTGAACCCACCCTAGGTCTTCCCTTAATCCTGTTTTTTCCCTTTAATCCACTGCAGGTATAAAGAAGCCGGACAGCAGTTGTTAGAATTAGTTGTTATTGATAATGAGTGCTTAGCACTTGAAATATATATCTAACCATTAGAAAATAAAGTGTGAAGAAAAGATACAACAGTGTTAATTATTTATTGATTATACTCTTCACAAAACTCAAGAACATATATCGATTCAATTAAATAATTTAGCAGAAGAAACAAACGTTCACAAACATATACAACAACATTGTAATATAACATGTAAAGTTATTTAAATTGAAAACACTTCATATTGTTTTACAAATGAAAACTTTATTCCGACTAGTTTCGGTTTGTTAGACCATTTTCAAAGGAATGAACAGAACAAATTGTCTAGGTATGTATACAAATATTTTTGTTTCAGGTAATAAGGGAAGCCGAAATTATAAATTCCTTTGACAATGGTCTAACAAACCGAAACTAGTAGGAATAAAGTTTTAATTTGTGAAACAATACCAAATTTAAATAACTTTACATATTGTAATATGTTCCACTAAGTGCCAAATGAGAAATTAATTCAAGAAATTATTAGTGAATGTAATACAACCTCTAAATGACTCCAAATTGAACTAGAGTGAAATTGGAGTACATAAAAATGCGATGTTGCCACGTTCGTTTTAATATAAGTTCGAAACTAATTTATTTTGCTTTGTAGAATTAATACCAAACGTTTGTATCGTATTTGTACGGCTCTAGTAGAAATTAACTAGTATCAAAATATTATTTTAACGGCAAGTCCATTGATAAAGTTGCTTTTGTATTATTAGGAGATGTTAGAAGAGACTTTTAAGAATCCGCCAATTATTAAACATGGAAATTAGTGCACTTTTAAATTTCTGTTTACTAATAAGGCAGATAATTACCCGTAATTTGTCTTAGGTCACTTGTAACTCTAAGTTCAGTAAAATCTATTGTAACTAACTGTTTTTTGTTGTTATTATAAGTGTACAAATAGCATTACTTGATTAATAGTCTCTCTTTTTGTACTTTCACACGTTGTTAATGAAAGTTTTCGTCGGTTCGCGTGCGGATGCGATTGATTTCCAGTTATGGCCCCCCAGAATGAGAAGGGGCGGTTTTCGATGGTGGTGCACTTGATGGATTCGTTATCACTCCATCGCGATAATCGATCCTTGTTTACCGGGAAATTAGGGGGTAGCAACGCCGCCGGGCGCGCCCCTTTATCCCCCCCCCCGCAGCTCGCAAGAGTCAAACTATTGCCAACTATTAATCTCCCATAGAGAACTTAACCCCTAGTGTGTGTGTCCTGCCTTATCCCTTAGTAAACTTCAAATAGTTAGTTAGTTGAAGTTAATTGTAGTTTGGTTAGGAAATAAACTAAGAATTATTTAAAAGTTTAATTACACAATACGTAACCGATAGATTTAAAACGAGCATTTTACTTTTTTTTAAAACTGTTAAAGAGTACGTAGAGTATGTTATTATTTCTTAGTAGAGTCTTAAAATCTTTATTTGATATAATGCCTTATTTTGGCGCCCAACATACTTCAATATGGCGCCATATATTAAAGTATGTTGGGCGCCAAAATAAGGCATTATATCAAATGAAGATTTTAAGACTCTACTAAGAAATAATAACATACTCTACGTACTCTTTAACAGTTCTAAAAAAAGTATACTTTAATATCTGGCGCCCAACATACTTTAATATCTGGCGCCCAACATACTTTAATATCTGGCACCCAACATACTTTAATATCTGGCGCTCAACATACTTAAATATCTGGCGCCCAACATACTTCAATATCTGGCGCCCAACAAAGGTCTAGACCAGGGGTGTTCAACCCGTCGATCGCTGAACCATTTTTGGTCGATCTCTTACCGGTTTCACCTACCGGTAAGATTTTGTAAAAAATAACATATTTTTTAGTATAATTGATCAAAAATATTGTTGTTTAATCTGCAATTCCTTTGTTATTATTCCGTGAAGCGATTTTTTTTAAATTCATCTTAATACATATTTATATCTAAACAAAATGAGTGGGTTTGAAGTTCATTTAATAATTCATGATTTATTTTTAAATTTTCCAAACAAGATTATCTTAAAATATGACGATGTTTTTACTAAATCTTTGACACGAATTTTTGAAGAAAAACAGTTGATATATATCAACCCTAACTTCGGGATCTTAAAACTTGTTTATTTTAAAGGGAATAAATAATGTTTTTTTTTTAGAATGTTCCCAACAAGAAAAATCATCATTTTTGAGATCATCTGATGATTTTTTCACTAAAATCTCAACTTTGACAGGATTTTTCAGAAAAACCGGTTTAGATATTGTAATCCCAATTTCAGGCTCTTAAAGCTTGTTTATTTTGAAGCAAAATGAGTGCTTTCAACAAAGTTGATTCAATAATTCATGATTGTTTTTTGATTATTCAAACCAGCTTACCTCAAAATCTAAACTTGTTTGTTTTAAAGGGAATAAATAATGTTTTTTTTTTTTTAGAATGTTCCCAACAAGAAAAATCATAATTTTTTGAGATCATCTTATGATTTTTTCACTATAATCTCAACGTTGACAGGATTTTTCAGAAAAACCGGTTTAGATATTGTAATCCCAACTTCAGGCTCTTAAAGCTTGTTTATTTTGAAGCAAAATGAGTGCTTTCAACAAAGTTGATTCAATAATTCATGATTGTTTTTTGATTATTCAAACCAGCTTACCTCAAAATATAAACTTGTTTGTTTTAAAGGGAATAAATAATGTTTTTTTTTTAGAATTTCCCGACCAAGAAAAATCATCATTTTTTGAGATCATCTAATGATTTTTCCATTAAAATCTCAACTTTTACAGGATTTTTCAGAAAAACCAGTTTAGATATTATAATCCCAATTTCAGGTTCTTAAAGCTTGTTTATTTTGAAGCAAAATGGGTGCTTTCAAAGATGATTCAATAATTCTTGATTGTTTTTTGATTATTCAAACCAACTTACATCAAAATCTAAACTTATTTGCTTAGAAGGAAATAAATAATGTTTTTTTTTAGAATTCACCGAAAAAAATAATGATTTTTCTAAATCTTTATTTTTTGAGATCATCTGATGATTTTTTCATTAAATCTCAACTTTGACACGATTTTTCAGAAAAACTAGTTGGGGTATTATAGCCCCACTTAAATAATCTTAAAGCATGTTATTTTCAAGCAAAATTGAAGCTTTTGACGTTGGTTCAATAATTTTCTTATAATTTCCCAAACAGGATTACCTCAAAATCTAACAGCTATTCGTGTTTATATCACGATGTAATTTTTTAGGTATTACTTGTTTCTGAATAGTGTTCAGTTTGACGTTTAGAACGAGTGTTTCCACTCCCAGGTTAAGCATGAAGTAAAATTTCGAGTTTAGAAAAGCCTGAAAATTTGGTTCGGTTGCGTAGCTCGTAGCGCTACGCGACCAAACCAAATTTTCAGGCTTTTCTAAACTCGAAATTTTACTTCATGCGCCACGCGTATAAATCACTCATATATTTTTTAAGTTTAAAATATACGTCTTTAGCATACTGCTTTAGTAGCGTATTATGAACTTTACAATATGTCAGTGTTTTATACGCGTGACGCATGAAGTACTATTTTGAGTTTAGAAAAGCCTGACAATTAGGTTTGGTCGCTCCGCTTCGCTTTTATTTTTGTCGGGCTTTTCTAAACTCAAAATTTTACTTCATGCTTAATCTGGTAGTGGAAAACACTCGCTTAAAGCTTCAAATTGGACTCTACAACATTTTTAGGCTCTTCTAAGCTCAAAGTTTTACTTCATGTGCCACGTGTATAAAACACTGCACATCTTGTGAATATGGAAATATACCGCTTATGTTTAATCAATTTTGTTCATGACAATCTTATAATATGTGCATTATTTAATTGTGTGGCAGCATAAATAGGGTGCATTTAACACGTAAGTACATTAGACACGGGATTTGGGTGATAAATGTGGTTTTTTGACACGAATATAAATAATAACAGCGCTGTGCTAGTCAAATCAGCTTCTTTTGTCTTACATTTGACCATGGTGGTGATGACGTCGTCGACACCATTTTGTTAAAGTACTAACTTACGCGTCAACAATATACAATATACTATTAACCACACTTCGCGCTAGCAAAATTCGAGCAATTTACAATAAATTCTAAGGTACACTCAAAAGAAAAAAACTCTGTATATACTTGTTTTTATTCGTTTTATTACATATAACCTGTCGATCGCCAAATAACTTGGTATGCAAAAGTAGCTCGCACATTAATTGTATTTTTCTAATTTATCCTATTATTAGATCTTATGAATCTGTTGGATAATAAATAAATAAATAAATAAATAAATAAATAAATTACAAAAGGTTGAAAACCCCTGGTCTAAACCAATGGTTAGTGGGGCAATTTAAATTTTAAGGGCTGGCAATAGATGTGTATCAAACTACTCTCGAAACTGGTCCAGAAAATCTAATCGATAATAACATTGTGTAAATTCGTTTTATGTTGTCTCTCCTTAGATATATTACCTTTGAATCTTGGAAGTATTCGCATCATTATACATTTTCAATATTGCATTCTTCTACTTTTTTCATTTTTGCCTTCTAAGATATATCATAAAGTGAAGAGCTTCAGTATTTAATTTAAATCTGTATTAATATTATGTTTAAGTATAAAACTTGCATATATACTTCACAACAGTATAAATCTTTAGAAAATTGAATCTCTAAATTGTACTAAGAAGATTCCAGGTCGCATGCTATCCAAAATTCGAAGTTATCGCGTTACGATAAACGTCCCCAATTTATATTCTATTTTCAATCCGTACGTATATGATTAGCGGTTGTAACAGTCCCTTCAATTATCTGTTAAAATGGGGTCGATCGATCCGCTGCGGCCACATTGGGGTGACTGAATAATTGAGACCTCTCGTGCACTTTACAGAACCGCTGCCAGCAATATCAGAGCACGATCAGCCGCCTCAACCAGGAGATCTTTTCGCTGAGGCAGCAAGTCGAGCGGTCCTCTTGCCTCTCCGCCGAGACCTCAGCGGCCGCACAAGCCCTGCTACTTCAAAGGCACGCTGAAGAGTCCAGGAAGCAGTACGAGAGGTGTCTGGACGATGTTGCCAATCAAGTGGTCAAAGCGTTAGTGACACAAAAAGTAAGTATTTACCGAGTTGGATATTAAAGGAGTACTCGAAATTTGTTCCTTTAGTGAAGTCCAACATTTTGGTATTTTGAAATAAGAAACTTAATTCGTTTGAAAACGATATTTCTATACAATCCCTTTTACTGTTTTTAAGGTTTAAAGCTTGTATTAACGACACTATTTTCTTGTACAAGAAAATAGTATACTATTTTCTATCATGGTGTAATACACAAAGTATGACCAAACGTGAATCTTGTACAGTTATGTATTAAGGAAATAGGACATGTTCTATTTGGTACACCATGGTAGAAAATAGTATACTATTTTCTTGTACAAGAAAATAGTGTCGTTTAATACAAGCTTAAGGTCTAGATTGTTTGAGTGTTCATAATAGTGACTTCCATAGTTATGTCCTAGATTGTAGAAGTTTATCCTCTTTTTACTAACCATTGTTATGTCCAAAATTGTAGAAGATTCTAAAAACTGTATAATAATTTTATTGCAATTGATATTTTTTTACTACTATATTATACAGGGTGGACCAAAAGTTCGTTTACATTTCAAATGATGATTTAAAATAAACTAGTTATGTAAGATAAAAACTTTCTATTTATTATTAAAGTACACAAATAGAGATTTTATTTTTTTTAAATTACATCATCCATATGTGATTCTTGACTATTTTGACACTGCTGCAACCTGGAGCGGAAATTTTCAATGACGGCCTCACAAGTGTTTCGTGAAATGTTTTGCAATTCCTCTCAAATATTTTCCTTTAATTCCTCTAGGGACACTGGGTTGCTGTTGAAAACTTTACTTTTAAAGAAATAAGTCCAGTGGGGATATGTCCGGGCTACGAGGTGGCCAGTTAATGGCACCTCTTTTGGATATCACTTTTTGTCCAAAAATTTCGCGAACAGCACTTAATGAGTCGTTGAAAGTGTGGCATGTTGCCCCATGATGGATGTAAATGTAAATCTTTGTGAAGAATACGAATCAAAGATGTTCTGGGCACATCTAAGGCGTTAGACCGCTTCCGAGTAGAGAGTTCATGATTTTCACAAATAGACGCTCTTACACGCTCGACGTTTTCGGGATCTCTTGCTGTTCTAGGTCGGCCGGATCGTGGTTGATTCATTATTGAACCTGTTTCCTCGAACTTCTGTACCCATTTTCGAATCAATTAAATCGATGGAGCTTCATTTTTACGCCGTATGTTGTAATGAGCGCAAAAATTTCGTTGCGCTAGAGTAAAAGAATCGTTGTTGCGGTAGTACTCGCGTACACAGATTGGGTGTGCTCAGGTTTTTATCTTTTGAGTGTATACCTTTAGAGCGTCCGTTTAAGGACTGGTAGATCACCGCCATATCTGCGAATCACTGCCCGCCGCACATGTGGACCGGAGGGACGAGTAGACACCCCTGGGCTTTTCAAGGCCCACCCCCGACTCCTCATTTAGCGGCGACAAGCACCAGGGCTGAGTCAACCCCTCCGTGTGTAAGTTAGCCCTATCCAAGATAGGGAAACAGATGCTACCTCAAGAAGGTCTACAGCTCCTACTTCGACAATCGTCCCCTTCAAACAACCGTCGTCCGAAGACTCAGGTCTGCCCCAGACGCCTCCTGTTTAGGTGCTATGCTGGACCTCCACTCGCGTACACAGAACGCACGTTGTTTATCGCTGAACGACGCCATGGTACTGAATTCCCATTGACCGCTCTTGCGCTCCGTAACCCCTCCGCCCCACCCCGCCGTCGCTGCTCGTTGCATCTACTGATTCAAATTTAAACGGACTTTTGGTCCACCCTGTACTTGAAAATATGATATATTACTCTTCGCTATTTCAATACTTAAATATTATTCATTTTTTTTAAGGGTTTGAAGGAAGAAGTGGCTTCTTTAAATTGGCGGATACAAGAGCTCGAGGGTCAGAACGAAGCACTGACGTCGATGCTGGTGCACCAGCTGCGAGGGGAATCCCCTTCGGGCTCAGAGGATCAGGGTACCACGAATTCGCCTGTGTCCTCGAAATACGCTGCGGATGACGCCGTTGAAGGTCGAGGTGAAGCAACTGCCGAAGATAACACCTCGGCGGATGCGTCGCCTTCAAACCTGACGGCGAAGAACAGCGTCAGCTTCAAGCATTGCAATTCGTTCAATTCCGATGTGCTGGATTCCGCTTCGAGTCCGCCTTCTTCGCGGGTTGAGGACGATGACGATCCTCTGGCTGGGGATAAATCCATATCGAAGATTGAGAAGCATTTGTCAGCTGATGAGATATTAGGTAAGTTTGTTTTGTAATTTTCTTAGAATAACATTTGTAATCAAGAGCCAGTTGCATGGATATTTGAAGTTCAGTTCATCTCTGAATTTTAGATCAAAATCAAATACCGTGCGATCGTTGAAATTATGATTTAGAGCAGGCGGATTTTTTTTTTGTGCGGTTGTCCAGAATGCTAATTAAATGATGGAATAAATTTGAGGTTATGGTAAACTATGTGTTAACAGTCAGTAGTGCCAATCTAATTTACTTTAAATCATGTTTTAAATGATTCAACGGTACCTGCTCTACTGAAATGACACGGAATAAAACTTGTTTTACCTGAAGAATCAACAAATTTAAAAAACTATTGAAGATAAATGAACATTTTTGGAAATTTGCACTTATTAAGTTTTAACAAACTAATTGACGTTCATCTGTAGTTTCGAGATGAACTATTGTCTGGATACGAATCAGTTATCTTTAGATAACCATTACATTTGCATTCACTTTTATATAAATAAAACAATTTAAACACTTTCAAATATATATTGTGCATTCGCTACAATTGTTTCGCCACACTGTGAATTCTTCAGGCGAAGAAATGATCATTTCTTCGCCTGAAGAAGCCACAGTGTGGCGAAACAATTGTAGCGAATGCACAATATATATTTGAACGTGTTTAAATTGCTTTATTTATATAAAAGTGAAGATAAACTTTCGACATTTATCAGCCTTATCAATCAACATTTACATTCTTAAACTATAGTCTCCAGACGAACTCAATTATCTTTAGATGAATATTCATTAAAATGACAAGAAATTGATCTTTATCTATTGTTCAGAGGTACACTAAAGTCAAGAGATGAACTGAAGTTCAGAGTTCAGAGATGAAGTAAAGTTCAGATATGTACTACAGATACAATTGACCCCACTAAACATAAAATGTCAACAGTTCGCGAATACACAAACAAAGTGATATTTGTATATCAAATCAAATCAAATCCATTTATTTACAATGAAAAATATCTAACATACGGGGAGTTTTTCTTTTAAGTATATATATGATAATTAAGTGCTATACATTTTCAGATTTAAGTTGTTTTTTTAAATGAGTTGAATTTGAAGCTTTAAAAAAGTGTTTTTCACTCCCAGGTTAAGCATGAAGTAAAATTTCGAGTTTAGAAAAGTCTGAAAATTTGGTTTGGTCGCGTAGCGCGAAGCGCGAAGCGGCCAAACCAAATTTTCACGCTTTTCTAAACTCGAAATTTTACTTCATGCTTAACCTGGGAATGGAAAACACCCGTTTAAAGCTTCAAATTAATCTCTTTAAAAAAAGCGTCTGCATATGTATACTTAAAAGAAAAATTGTCTGTATGTACACAAAATCGTCACATAAAGGAAAATAGAAAAAAACTAAATAAAATTTCTTAATAAAAACAATTATGTTGTTAATATAAACTTAGAATTAAAATAATCTTTCAGAGAATAAGGCTCCATATTTCATAATAAATAAAATAACATAACTTTATTTTTTTATAATCCGCTGTCTCTTTAATCTTTAATGGGAGATGATACATTTTTATGGATGAATAAAAGTTTGTTAGCCTGTAAGATTTGGGGTTATATTGTCCACAAATATGTAAAAGTACGATAAATGCTGAATGATTTTTCTAACGAAGACAATTGTGATATTTTGTATCTTTGTGGCAGACACAAGACTGTCATTAGAAGATAAGAAAAGACACCAGGTGCTGACGAAACTTTGGACAGAACTGAAAGGCACGGAAGTGACGCCGAAAAGACTTATAGAGGCCTTAAGTGCTGTGGACTCAGCTTTACGGGTGCCGCCGCAGAGGCCTGTCTCCCTTAATTTGCAACTGCCCATCTTACAAGCGGCAAAATATAGGAGATCGAGACCTATCTTAGGTAAAAAAAAAACAATTAAATTCTTCTATCCTTGCACTCATTTACAAAATTCAACAGCAAATATCTTTTGAATACTGTAATAAAATAGGATTTATTGCATATCGATTTACCATGATTTTTGAGATTCTGAAAATGGAATCAGGGTAAAGGTGTATGGGACTCGCGAATCTAAAGTTCGTTGGTTAAGGCGACTTACCGCTTGGCCGCAAATCGAATATTAAGTTCCACTTTTGAGGTTATATATGGTCGTATTTTCGGCTAAATAAGCACATTAGAGATACAAATCGCACACATGATGAAATTATCTCCAAAATGAGGACGTAATTCATCCAATTTGTAGTGTTATCTTCATTAATTCAGCCAATATCACGATATTAGTTTACTAAGGTTTATTTTAAATAATGGATATATAAATCGAGATTGATTATTAAATCATAGGTATTTTAATTTGCGATATAAAAAATAGATGGCACCTTCGTACGATAACTAGGATATTTACTGCAATAATAAAATATTAACAAATAATATAACAATATATAATAACACCTACATATATTACTTTTATATTTAATTCACTGTTTTTACTAAAATTAAATTTATACGGCATATCCCGTAAAATTGCGTATCTCTTTGCAGACGATGACTATTCCACATACTTTTAGATTAGGTTAGGAGAAAGGTGTTCAATACAATAAACTGCGTAAGTCTCGTACACGTTTACCTCGATTCCGTTTTCAGAATCTTAAAAAGCAAGGTAAATCGATATACAACAACCCCATAAAATATATCATTATTCCTTAGTTAAGTACATACTTGACAAAGTTCCTCCGTTTGTTGTAAAAAGTTGTTTCCAAGAAGTCCTTTCCTATAGTCAGGGTCACTTGCTTGTTAGTTTGAACTGAATTCGTCTCTGAACTGCAATTCAAATTAAATTAAGCTTTGAAATCAGTCTAGAAAGTGCCATTTTGAGCTGACTGCATGTCTGGATTGAAGTTCAAAATAACAGAGAGTCATTTTGAACTGATTTTATATCTAAGCTGCAGTTCAAAAGTAGACTTTCTACACTAGTCAACGGTGCTTACTAGTCAACGGCTTAGATACTAGGACCAATCAAGCAGAAGAAGAAATACAGGGTTATTCAAAATAAAGGAACAGATTTTAAAAATTTTCTTCCAAACTACAAAAGATAGAAACACAATTCCAAGGTTCCTGGAAAGAGAAAAGTTCAATTTTTTATGCATTCAATATGAGCACCATGTGTTTCCCGTGCTGTGGGTTTTTTTGGGCTCCTTTCATAAACTGTACGAATACGCTCGATATTTTCATTCGATGTGCGTGGACGTCCCGTGATTTTCTGTGTGTAGATGCAACCATCGTCTACGAATTTTCAATGCCATTGGTAAATCTCCTTATGACGACGCGATAAAAAGCACGTTGAACTTCAATAATGGAGAGTCCATCCAGTTTTGCTAATTGCAGCACACAAAGTGCTGTTTCTTTTTTTTTTAGTTTCCTCCTGTTCTTTAAAAGATATCAGACTTCTGTCTATGATCAGTTACCTTTTGCTCATCTATGGGGATCAGCGAATTTAAATCCAATTTAGCAATTGGTATCTTCTTGGGAGTATGTTTTCACATATCCCTCGCAAAATTCAAAATCAAGGTTCTTTCCAGAAGCTCCACTTCAAGAGTGGTTATCATTTGGGTTTGTGGTAGTTCTGCTGGGTGCCATCGGATCTTCCAAGGAACATTAAAGTCGACACCCACAACGACTGCATGACGATGATGGTATGATGTGATGAGGTACACGATTCATTGTGGACTTAACGCTCATCGTTCACAACGAATTGCATGGTGATGATGGAATGATGTGATGAGGTGCACGAATCGTTGTGAACTACGTGCTGTTTCTTGTTGTATCGCCATTTTAGTACAGACAATCAAAATGACAAGCAACAACGCCAATGCGACCGTGGTTGAAACTTCTGCCTGGACTGTTCAAATTTTAAACTTTTGTCTGTCCAGGAACGTTGGAATTATAGTTCTACCTTTTGTATTTTGGAAAAAATAAATGTTTGAAATTTGTTCCTTCTATTTGAATAGCCCTGTACTTTCTATTCGAATAATAAGAATCGAACTCAGTTTAAAATAATGATGCAAATAGCTCATGCCTTCTCTTTCTGACTTCATCTTCCCATGCTTCATTCTTCCTTTCTCCATGTTCTTTCCTTACACTTCCAATTCTTCTTTATCAATGGTTTATTGTTTTACTTGATCAATACCACTAATTTCTCTCTTCACCGTTCCTTTCTCCATGTTCTTTCCTTACACTTAAAACTCTTCTTTCTCATTGGTTTATTTATTTTACTTGTTCAATACCCCTAATATCTATCTTCATCTTTCCATTCTTTAATTCTCCATGTTTTTCTTCATCTAATTCATACTTTATAATACATTTTCTGAGTTTGCGATTTTTCTTCTCTGGAAAGGTTCCTTCAAGATGCAATTGTTTCTTCTAGCACAATCCGCTTCGAAAAGTGAGGAAGAAACGGGAAACGAGTCGCCGGAAAGTGGAAATCGCGATGAGGGGTATTCGACCATGTCCTCGGACGTGCAGGCCGAAGTGTCGCGCGGCGCTTCCGGCGAAGGCGTTTCTGCCCCCACCCGCCAGCCGGCGCAACTGGAAGACCTGAAAGAGGCCACCGATGAGACTGAATCCGCCGAAACGAGGTTCCTGGCGGCCGACAATAAGGACCCTGATATTCTCTACATTCCCATTAATTTATTAAACTTAAAACCAAGGTAATTACAAATGAAAATAACACTAAAATAGATGAAAGCTCTGCTTAAACTAATTTCTACAAGTAATTTCTAAAACGCTCTCAATCAGGATGATTAGTTTGGTTGTCCGCCGGTTGGCGCTCTGGTTTTATTTTGGCAGCGAAAGCGCAGCGGACGGGTAGAGGAATGAACATAATATCGACGTTATAGGATAAAAATGCCAAACACTCCGTCTTCTCGGATATGACGTTAAATGCATGTAGGACCCGTGTACTGCCTGGATGTTGCGTGCACGTTAAAGATCCCTACCGGTGGGTTGGAACTCCCACCGGGTTCGGCAAAATTCCCGGATAGCTGTAGAGACCTAATCTCCGGCGTCATGATAGGCCATAGCAGCGGAAATAGATGACGTAAAACCCAAAACAATATTGTTAACGCCCACGCCCGCTCTGACTGGGTAGTAGGCCCGTCCGGGTAGTAAATCCCCCACCCGGGCATCTTAGGTTAAGGGTAGGTGGTAGGTAGTTTTAAGAATGTTTGTAATCAGTCGACTTTTGCCAATTGAATAAACCAGACGTACAGTACCACATGTTTTTACTCATCACCCAAACAAATATCGACGTTAATTTTTACTACGACGCACTTTGAATTTACGTGCTTAGTCAGTTCGAACTGACTTGTTCGAACTAACTGGTTCGAACTGACTAAGCACGTAAATTGAAAGTGCGTCGTGATAAAAATTAACGTCGATATTATGTTCATTCCTCTGCCCGTCCGTCGCGCTTTCGCTGAATTCAAATTCAAGGCTTTTCTAAACTTAAAATTTTACTTTATGCACCAGGCGTATAAATCTCTGATCTATTCTAAGGTTCAAAAGCAGACAAAAATCCTCTACTTTAATTTCACATTCATAACTAGACTTTTGGTAACTTCAGGTAATAAAAGGAAATTCAAGGGCTTTTACTACTGCGTAGTTTTGCGATGGTTATGTTGAAAAGACGGATAAGTTGAAGTTTCTTGGACAATGTCATTTTAATATTGAATGGAACATTAGAATGACATTTTTGAAACAACCTTCATTTTAAAAGAGAAATGCCGCGATATTTGGAATTATTGTCTAGTTGGCAGTACTGAATTTTGTTTGTAAGGTACGAGTGTTTTCCACTCCCAGACTAAGCATGAAGTTAAATTTCGAGTTTAGAAAAGCCTGAAAATTTGGTTTGGTCGCGTAGCGCGAAGCGCGGAGCGGCCAAACCAAATTTTCAGGCTTTTCTAAACTCCAAATTTTACTTCATGCGCCACGCGTATTAGACACTGAAAGCACTGAAATTTTGTGAACGATAAAATTCTCTTGAAATCAGTGTCTTATACGCGTGGCGCATGAAGTAAAATTTCGAGTTTAGAAAAGCCTGAAAATTTGGTTTGGTCGCTCCGCGCTTCGCGCTACGCGACCAAACCAAATTTTCAGGCTTTTCTAAACTCGAAATTTTACTTCATGCTTAACCTGGGAGTGGAAACCACTCGTTTAAACTTCAAATTGACTTCTTTTAAGAAAACAACGAATATTTAAAAATCTACAACACGTAATTTGGATATGTATACTCAAAAGAAAAAAATCACAAGAAATTATGATTTAAAGCTTTTTTAAAAGAAACAACACTAATATACTCGCGACCTAAACAGTATGACATTGTCATGTAACGTCAAAATTTGACACAACTAGGAAAAATCGTTGCAGATACAACTGTCGACATACGTTGATTTTGTGCTTTGTGTAAGCATTCAGTAGATTTGGCAAATAGTCATCGGATTAATCTGTTAATACAGGCAATTTTTCTATTAAGTATACATACAAGGAATTTTCTATTAGGTATACATATGCATACGCTTTTTTTAAAGAGTTGAAGCTTAAAACGAGTGTTTTCCACTCCCAGACTAAGCATGAAGTAAAATTTCGAGTTTAGAAAAGCCTGAAAATTTGGTTTGGTCGCGTAGCGCGAAGCGCGGAGCGGCCAAACCAAATTTTCAGGCTTTTCTAAACTCGAAATTTTACTTCATGCGCCACGCGTATAAGACAGTGACTTCAAGTGAAGTTTACTCGTTCACAATATTTCAGTGCTTTCAGTGTTTAATACGCGTGGCGCATGAAGTAAAATTTCGAGTTTAGAAAAGCCTGAAAATTTGGTTCGGCCGCTCCGCGCTTCGCGCTACGCGACCAAACCAAATTTTCAGGCTTTTCTAAACTCGAAATTTTACTTCATGCTTAACCTGGGAGTGGAAAACACTCGTTTAAACTTCAAATTGACTTCTTTTAAGAAAACAACGAATATTTAAAAATCTACACGTAATTGGGATATGTATACTCAAAAGAAAAAAATCACAAAAAATTATGATTTAAAGCTTTGCTAAATGAAAGAACACTAATTTACTCGCGACCTAAACAGTATAACGTTATTATGTAACGTCAAAGTTTGAGATAACTAGGAAAAATCGTTGCATATACAACATTCGACATACTCTCTAAAAAATTTGAACCACACATTCCACATCAATGAGTCATAGGACATCTCTCCCGAATTCCACTATAACTGGTGGTACTGTGGATTTGAATATTTCCTGTGCTTACCTTTTGACCTTAGATAATGAACGAGTTTCACCATTTTAACAGTAAACACCTTTTATTACCTGAAGTTACTAACAGTCTAGTTTATTTGCACTGTACCTTCTATTATATTGTCCTGTAAGTAGGAAATCCTGTTGGACAATAAAGGCTATTATTATTATTATTATTATTATTATTATAGATGTGAAATTAAAGTAGGGGGTTTTGATACGAGAAACAAAAGGGAATTCTTTTTTGCAAAGTGAATATAGAACCGTAGCTCGAGTTTATCTAAACATTTGATTTGCCCCTAAAATATTACGTTCACATTCTCTGAAAACCAGTTTAATAACTAAATGTATTAGTTTAAGCTTTTAAGAGTCAAAGTCGACTAATCTTGTTTTGTTTTTTTCTGTACCATAAGAAATAGCTTCCCTCCAGGAAAAGACCTCCTCCCCTTCCAGCACATAATGCGAAGCTTCTCCGACTCGCATCTCTGCATCAAAATCACCACAGCGCCGACGCCTTGCTACACATTCAGCTCGCCGATATCGAGCAGCCCCAGCATCCTCCTGCTGGACATCACGGAAAAAAACCTGAACCCGCTCCGGCGAACCAAAGCGACGGCCAGCTTACTCGGTGCGTACCAACTAATAAAAATCTACCGTTTGCATCTAACCTTTTCAACAACAGCTTCCCAACAAAACCAAGAAGACGGCTGCTCCCCGAACGGCTGGACGGGAATCGCCGATGAAAGACTGGAATGCTCAGCGTGGGACGCTGAATACATCCAGCACTGGCTGCGCCTCGACGAATCGCGTTCCACCCTCCAACAGCAACACCGCGATCTCCTGGAGCTGGAGTACGATCGTGCTGAGTTAGAAGACTGGAGCTTGAGCCTTTCGAGCGACGACGTTCGGGAACAGTGGAAGAAATCCGACGCCTTAACCCCTGGACAAATCTCCCTATCGACCCTGCCTAGTATCCAGGAAAACAACGCGCTCGAGTTGGAGGAGGACGCGAGTGAGTGTTTGTGGAACGGGTCGAGTTACATGGTGGATCAAGAGGGGCATGAGATCGTTGCGCTTCTGATGGATGCTGGACAGAGTGGGGAGAAGCAGTGGCCTTACGCCGTGAATTATCACCTGAATTTGAACAACTCGCCAGATAACAGCTGGTCGAGTGGGGCTTCCGATTATTGTAATTCGCACGAGCAGGAGACGTGTTCGAAGAGGTCTTCGGCTGCGTTGAGTGGGTGTAGTGATGATACTTCCGAGCTGCCTCTGGTTGGCACTGATTTCACCAGAGATTTTTACAGGTTAGTAAAATTGCATTTTAATAGTGATCATAGAAAGGCAATTCTGATTTGCGGTGAGTTTTGTCATCGATGACTTTTTTCCCTGAACAAAATTTGGTAAAACTTTTCATAAGTCAATTTACTTATAAATTAACATTTTTATTATTGAATTTTTTGCTCATAAATTAGATATCAGCTAAAATGATAAATTTGTATAGAATAGAACAGCAGGGGCGTTCAACCCGTCAATCGCTGGATCGAGATATGTATACTCAAAAGAATCCCTGTACGTTTATTTCGTCTAACCTAATTTTGCGCCTTCAACATTAGAGCACCTGAAGGAGTTTGTTGAAAATCCAAACAAAGGTTCTGATGGGAAAGCATGGCACCATCACACAATTAGAGACGATGGGTATAACACTTGCGGTTGAGAACATCATAAACCGCAAAGTGCCAAATGAAGCCATACTGATCCTAACGGAACGCAGGCAAACGCTACTGTCTCTGAAGAAATCACATACAACTTCAGAGACAACATTTGAGTGCCACAGAAAACTCAGGCAAACAGCAATGTATAACAACATTAAAGTCTGCTGGATGAAGGGGCACGACTTAAACACACGTAACACGAGAGCTGACGCACTGGCAAGAGCAGTGGCTGGGATGGACTTTCTGTCACAGAAGCCGCTAGTGTGCCTTGCACTTCTCTCCCTGTGCAATATGGTACAAATCAACGCACTGGAGAAATTCAGGAAGCGTTGGGATGACATCGAGGGCTGCAAGCTCTCTAAGGAAACACTATTGTATCCCAACGCAAGACCAGCGAAATAGTACCTGCAGCTGATCAGGGGGAACCTTAGGCACACAACTGCCGCCCTGACTGGTCACTGCGGGCTAAACGCACACCTATACAGAATGGGGATAGTTGACTCTCCATCCTGCAGAGGGTGTAACATAGAAGACGAGACTGCCGGACACATTCTCAGCGATTGCCCGGCATTCTTGTCTACTAGAGGCTTCTTACTGGGTGAAAGCTGACATACAATGGCCTGCATAAGGGATCTATCCACCTCGGCTTCGCTAGACTACCTAAACCAGGTAGGCTGGCTGAGCTGAGGCTGGGTAGTCAACGGGAGGAAGCACAATGGGCCTAATGAGTCCTAAGTGCAGTGTAGAAATGCGCACTCCCCAAAGAGCCAGAACCAGAAGTTTGTTGCAACTGCTCCACGTTAGGTTCATCTATTAATTCACCTGTTTTGACCGTTAGACAAGTTTGGTTTAACTAGACCAGTATCGAATGATACCATACAATACTGTTAGAAATGTTTTTTTTTTTTATTTGCAAAACACTTAGTTGTATTTTACTATAATTACAATCTAATCACAAATAGATCAATGAGTAATATTTAGCTAACTTAATTTAGTAAAGGTTTAATACTAAGGGTTTACTCATTAGTATCCCTTGGATTTTAATAACTTAATTACACTAATTAATGTGTACATTAGCACTATGCTCTGCTTTTGCACTAACACAATATTAAACTAACTTGAACGGTTTAGTCCGCTGTAGTCTTCTGGTCAAATTCGTGTTATCGAGGAGCTGGATGGCTTCGATGTTGTGTTGAAGAAGTCGCTGTTCATGACTCTTGGCAAATTTGTGTATTGTCTCATTAATAGTATCCATTTCCAAGTCCCTGTGGAGGTCACTGTTTCGGAAATACCAAGGAGCATTGACAATACTCATCAGTACTTTATTTTGGTATCGCTGGATTATTTCTATATTGCTCTTTTTGGCACAATCCCACAGCTGGATGCCATATGTCCATACGGGCTTAAGAATTTGTTTATACAGCAGTAATTACAAATGGTAAAACTCGTTCTTTCTCTAAAGTCAAAGGTAAACACAGGAAATATTCAAATCCACAGTGTCACCAACAGTGCCGTGGCAAGCTAGGTTGGCGCCTGGTGCCAAAATTTGATATGGCGCCCCTCCTTTTCTTACATAGTAAATTTCATATAAATGAGAAGAATGGTATAAGGCCAATTTGTATATTTAAAAAATATGAAACAAAAAGCGATTGTGCAAACATTTAAACATTTATTGTCAAATAATTAATTATACAAAGATAATAACGAAAAAAACCTATAATTTTTTCTATTGAATGAACAAATAATAAAAGAAATTTAAGTAAATAATAATCTAAAACTTCACTTTTCTTGCTTTGCGTAATGCGAATTCTTTGATGATTTCATCATATTTTAAAGCATTCGCTACTTCATAATTAATTGATAATATGGCTAAGTTTGTTAACCTGTCTTGTCCCATTGACGATCTTAAATAATTTTTAATTAATTTCAGTTTGCTGAAACTACGTTCGCAAGATGCAATTGTCACGGGTTGCGTTATAAATATTCGAATAGCTATGTCTATATTGGGGTATACACTACTCAGTTCATATGTGTGAATTATATTTAACAATTCAAGTGGAGTTGTTAATTGAATATTTTCGCACATTGAAAGTGCTTGAAACTTAAAACTTTCAATTTCAGATCCAAATTCTTCAGCATTTAAATCGTTTTTATATTTTGAAGCTAGAATTTCTGCTTGTTTCCGTAATTCTCCAGAAGACATGGTTTCTATAGACTTCCCGTAAAGAAAGTTAAAATCTGAACAAATAGAGTGCATTGATTCAAATCTCCACTGTAATTGACCTAAAATATTATCAAACACCATATAACAATCTTTAGAAAATAATTCAGATGGTGTTAAATAATATCCTTCGTCAATAGCTTCTTCAGAATGAAACCTCTTCACTTTCCTCTGTCTCTTATTAGGAAAATCAGGACTTATATCTAATTTCGTGGAGATTATTTTTGCTTTATTTAAAGTGGTTTCAAATCCTTCATTCCTTAATTCCTGTAGAGCCATAGTTAATCCTTTTAATAACTTTGATGCCACGTCTAGGGACAATTTTTCTCCTTGTAGTAGAATGTTTACCCGATCAATATGCGTTAGAATTTTGCACCATATATCTAGTAGACATATAAACTTGTAATCAATTTGGATTAATATTTGATTAGCACCCGAAACTGTTTCAACATTTAAACTAAGATCTTGAGATATATCTTTAAGAATTGAGTGTACTTGTTCAATTTGTGTGTATAAAGCTGTTACAGCTCTTTTCTTGCTAGACCATCGTGTTGTGGAATGTCCCTTTAAAGAAATTTTTAATACTGCCATCAACTTATTCCACCTGGACGTAGATTTAGAAAAATAGACAAAAATGTTTTCTACAATGCTAAAAAACGTAATCATGATAGGTAGTATTTCTGAGGCATGTACTCATTAAGGAATGACTAACACATGGTATAAATGTTGCTAATTCGTTTTTCCTGATAATATTCGCCTGTACGCCACGATACTTCCCTGCCATATTGGCAGCATTATCATATCCTTGACCCCTACAATTTTTAATGTCTAAACCATCGAATTCTAATTTACTTAAAATTTCCTCAGCTAATCCTTCTCCAGTTTTTTCATGTGTATCAATGAAGTCAATAAATTTTTCTTCAATTGATATTACATTTTTAGTAATTTTAATATATCTAAGAATTTGTGACATTTGTTCCTTTTTTGATATATCTGGTGTGCCATCAAATAATATTGAAAAATATTTAGATTCTTTAATCAATTTGAGAATTTCTTGTCTTACTTTATTTCCCATTAAATTTATCATTTCATTTTGAATGTCCAATGACAGGTATGTAACAGATGGCTTATTTGATTTAATATTTTGTAGATGATTATAAATAACAAGATTATAATGGCTGATAAGTTCAATTAAATTTAAAAAAATGCCGCTGTTTGGAGTACCGATGTCATTAGTTGATCCTCGTAATGCGAGATTATTTTTCCCACAAAACAAAATGACATCCACAATTACTTTTAATATTTCTTGCCATTTTTCGGATTCTAATTTTATCGCTTTTTCGAGTTCGTCGTCAATTGTTTTGCAATCACGAAGTCGTCTCTCAAATTCTTTCCATTTAATATAACAGTTTCTATGTTCAACGCTGTTTTCATGGTCTGGTAGCCACGGACTTAAATGCCTCCAATCACTAAATCCTTTTTTAATATCACTAAAATATGATTTTCTTTCAACTGAAAACAACAAACAGGGAAAACAAAATAAAGTATTTTTCATTACACTATATAAGAGCCAATTTCATCTAACCATTTCACCATTCGGTAATGTTTTATAGAACCAAGTTTTTTTAAAACATCTACCATCTTCTGAAAGGGGAAAGAAAGTTAAATGTTCATTAACTTGTAATGGTCCAAGTTGTATTAAATGACATTTAAACTTGTCGGTGATGAGCGGCCATGTAGCTGGATCTTCATATTGTATTATTTGTTCATTATTATTTTCAGGTGGTGATTTCGATATGATTTCTTTTTCAGAAGATTGATCTTCTAATTTTTTGTTGTCTGGTTATTTTTGAAGAAGTGGCAAATTATTTTCTTCGACATCTAAATGTAAGTTTTCCGAATTGGAAGGATCATCAATGTTTATTGGAGTCTCTTTCTTGTTATGTGTACATGTAGTAACCGATACCCATTTCTTCATTTGTTTAGACAAATATGTGTTATCCTCGGCCCTCTTTCTTTTTTGTTTTTCATTTTGAGCTCCTGATTTCTTTTTTGAAGGTGCCATATTACCTCTTTCTTCTTGGACAAATAATAAATCTAGTAATAAAAGAAAACAAAAAGTAATTATAATTAGACATATACTGTTATCTAATTATAATTTTAAGGGGGATTAACTTTTCGCCACGTGGTTTTAAGAAAAAATAATGTTTGCGTAGTTATACAAACAATTATAGAAAAAAGCAGAATAAGCGACCTTTGTAAATATTATTTATAAAGAATTTGTAGAAATAAAATGTATCCATATCTAACAATATAGAAGATCCCCCTTAATTACAAAGCCTTCAATTAATCGATCGTTTTAATATCATAATATAATTATCAGGGACTAAAAACTAAAAATATTACGTTCGCTTCTGATCGGAACGAAAACGAATTCTTTTTGTTCGTTCTTTACGTTCTCGCATGAAACTTAAAATCTCCGTTTTCGATAACCGAAATGAAATAACGGTTATTACTTCATTTATTCATAATAACCCTCTATAACTTTTATTATCCATATTACAGAAAAAAATCAAATACTATTTATAGGGTTTTAAGTGAAATTTTTCAAATCAAATCCAAACGAAATTGCTCATGTACAAGATTTTTTGTCGTAACATCATTTTAATATTACAATTTAAGGGTATTTGAATTAAAATAAGTATGAAATAATTGAAGGTATATCCGAGGATATATCATATAAAAAAATATTTTTCCATAAATCAAATAAATGTAAAGTAAGACACTTCAATTATTTATCTTCAACCAGTTCGAACTTATTTCCCTTCAAATACTGTAAAAGATATTAAAATTGTAATTTTTATGTAATAATTGAATATCCTACATTAATATTAACTTTAAATCTTTGTGGCAAAAGTTACAGATTTATTTTACATCATAAGCTATACGCCAACTTTAAAATAATGAACGATAAAAGCCGGTAAAAAACGTTATTTAAATATTATTTATTCCGTTTTCGATCTCGAACGAAAAATATAGATTCTCGTTTCCGTTTTCGTTTTTATAAAAATTCTGGTTATTTTCGTTATTTCGTTTTCGTTTTCATTCCGTTCTCAGTCCCTGATAATTATAATGTGTTGGATAAGATTAGTTAAGATATGACATTTCCTTCGAATATGATTTCTTATAAATCATTATACATATATGTATTATAAATATTAATAATATAATTGTTTAAGTTAGACTTAGAGACATTATTGTAAAATATTTGACAAACAAAAACCGTACTTATTTTTATAACGAAGAATATTTAAGCTAAGAATCTCGAATATTATTATTAGATATTTTAACTTTATTCTCATTTTATAATATAATTTCCGTAGTACAAACAACAATTAGAATTGTTTATGTGAAGTGAATATTGCATATACATATTTATTTATATCTGTATAAAAAGTATCTTCAGATGATATAGTTAAATTTATACATAACCATTCAATAATAGTATATATCTCATGTTAAATATCATCAAAATTTGTAAAAGCTGCATAATTAATTTAACCCAGGCATTTGAACTAACTAAAAACTGTGAGAAGATAAAAATATAGGGTATGGCGCCATGGAAAAAAATGTAAAAAAAAGTTTATAAATATTCAATTTTCATCATGAGATTCGGCGCATTTTTTATAGATGATATTATATCACCTATATAAGTTTAAATAAAAAGAAAACAATACTTACCAAATCTCAAACTAGTTACCACTTATAATTTTAAACTTTACACACACACAAAAAGTAATAACCTAAACAATGCGAGTTTTTACGCAAACACGAAAATAATTCTTCCGTGATATCACTGCTCGGTTAACACCAGGGCTGACAATTTCTCAATTATTCGGGTTTTAAAGTCTTTAATTTTACAGATTTAAACTTTTAATATTTAAGTTAGTACACGTGTGTATTTAATACCATCATACACGGTCTGAATGCGATGTCGCGCAGCATTGTTACGTCATAGGTTACTCGGCGGTAAGGCAATCGGATCCCTATATAAAGCGCGGAGACTGGCAGCAGCGATGATTCCACTTGAAAACGTTGAGGCTCATGTCTCGCGCTGGGCGCGGCGCTGCTATTGTATGTTTTTTGTGTGTTCGTTAACCCAGGAGTTTTTACTTTTACATGAAAAAATATAAATAAACTTCTCGGCGCCTGGGTTTACCCAGAATATTTCAATTTTACATGAAAAAAAAAATTATATAAAACCCATCCCGGCGCGGCGCCCCCCTCGTAATGGCGCCTGGTGCCGTTGCACCGCCCGCACCACCCTTGCCACGGCTCTGGTCACCAATTATAGTGGAATTCGGAAGAGATGTCCTATGAGTCATTGATGTGGAATGTGTGGTTCAAATTTTTTAGAGACTATGTCGACAGTTGTATCTGCAACAATTTTTTGTTGTGTCAAATTTTGACGTTACATAACAATGTCATACTGTTTAGGTCACGAGTATATTAGTGTTCTTTCTTTTAGAAAAGCTTTAAATCATAATTTCTTGTGAATTTTTTCTTTTGAGTATACATGTCCCAATTAGGTGTAGATATTTAAATATTAGTTGTTTTCTTAAAATAAGTCAATTTGAACTTTAAACTAGTGTTTTCCATTCCCAGACTAAGCATGAAGTAAAATTTCGAGTTTAGAAAAGCCTGAAAATTTGGTTTGGTCGCGTAGCGCGAAGCGCGGAGCGACCAAACCAAATTTTCAGGCTTTTCTAAACTCGAAATTTTACTTCATGCGCCACGCGTATAAGACGCTGATTTCAAGCAAAGTTTACTCGTTCACAATATTTCAGTGCTTTCAGTGTTTAATACGCGTGGCGCATGAAGTAAAATTTCGAGTTTAGAAAAGCTTGAAAATTTGGTTTGGCCGCTCCGCGCTTCGCGCTACGCGACCAAACCAAATTTCCAGGCTTTTCTAAACTCGAAATTTTACTTCATGCTTAGTCTGGGAGTGGAAAACACTCGTACCTTACAAACAAAATTCAGTACTGCCAACTAGACAATAATCCCAAATAACACTCGGCATTTCTCTACTAAAATGAAGGCTGTTTCAAAAATGTCATTCCAATATTCCAACAAAAACTAAAATGACATTGTCCAAGAAACTTCAACTTACTTTCAACATAACCATCGCAAAACTACGCAGTATTTTCGTAAAGGCCCTTGAATTTCATCAAATGCATTTTCTCTTCAACAGATTAGTAAAATTCGAAAGCACGAAGAGCCTGGCGTCGACATCCTCTCGCAGTTTAGGCGGCGCTTTATCCGAACCGGGCGACAGGGAATCCGCCCTCCAAAACGTCCTCACTTTCATCGCCGAGCAGCAAAAGTACGTACAATGCCGCGAAGTCCGTGATTCCCGCCCCTGTTCCGCCGCCGACAACACCCAGGAGTTTAACATCGAAGCCCCACCTCCAGCTGAAGACGTCTCCAAACCCTGTGATACTACAACAACAAATACGGAAGATGAAAACTACGTCACGCTGAAACAGCTATGTAACGATTTTAAGGAGAACGCGAAAATGCCGACGATAGCTTACGCTGAGGAGGTTTGTCTGGTGACCCCTTTGGATGTCGAGACTGAGAATTGCTCGAATATGAGCGAGCATCCTGTTGATATCTGCAGTTCCGTAAGCGTAGAATACCAGAAGGATGATTTAAGCAAAACTGAATTGAGCGAGTCTTTGACTTCAAGTGTAAGCACCCCTGAGACTGTAGTCTCCAAAATCCCGCGGAGAAAGAACACGAAGCTCAGCGTGAACACCTCATTAAAAACAAATTCGATTGCTAGTAATCATTCGAGTCCATCACCAGAATCCAAAATTCCGAAGAGCCGGATACCGCACAGGACCAAGAGTAAATTGACACACGTGGAGAGTCAAGTTCAGCAGCATGTAATTACGTCGGAGAGGTTGCCGCAGCCTGCTTCGGGGGTGGTTAGTGAGATCATCGACGGGCCTCCGCATAGGGCTGTCAGTTTTCATGAGAGGGCGACATCCAAAGATGTTATTGATGAACTGAATAGGATGATCAAGAATGGGGATGAGAGTCAGGAGAATTTGGACGTGGCTAGTAATCAGTTGGATGAGGGGTGCAGGCCGACTGGGTGGATACACGTGGAGAATGATGTCGACCTGAATGATCCAAAGGTGAGTTTTTAACATATAAAGGGCAAAACAGTTTTATTCCATTTGTTTGATTTCCTAATTTTAGAGCCATCTTGTAGAGCTGCAAAATGGCTGAAAAATCGAAAAATCGAAAAAATGGAACAACAGTGTTTTTTCCTTGGCATTTTGACATTTTTATTTTCCTAAATTATGGTAAAAATATATGAAATATTTTTACCATAATTTAGGAAAATAAAAATGTGTCCAACATAACACAACATGCGTTCATCTAATTTTTCAATATTTCCAACTGCTACTATTTTTAATTAAAAGTAAAGTTTCGCACTGAACTCATCCAACAATAACAACTAGTCTACTGTTGCTTTTGGATTCTGCAGATACTATTTTTAATTAAAACAGATTAAAACCAATTTTTTATTATTAAGACTGATAATCGTTGCAAGGAACTTAATACTTATCTAATTTTGTTATTCTAATTAAACTTAATGTATGTGTTTTGGAACTTAACTTTAACTTAGTAAAGTAAGGTAAATATGTCGAGTTTAGAAGCCTAAAAAGTCGTATTGATAGTTTCAGTTTTCAAGATTGTGAAATTGTTTTCTTATCATTAAATCAACATTATTACATTAGGCCCGTTTAGCAGAGACAACAGTTGGGAGTTTACTGCCAACTGTTAGGGTATTCTCTGATGACCGGATTGTTAATCGTGAACGTGTTTGGAATTTTCGCAATCGTACGAAATACACCGACCAATGTCCCGTTCATTAGATACCAACATACATCACAAACAAATCCAAACACTTTGAATTTTGAACATTTTGATGAACGAGCCCATTGCCTTATAATTGGCAAATTTCTTGTTGGGCGATAAGGACATAACTATAATTATTATTCCAAATCCTAATGCATTGATTATTTGTTATCGTAGACACGAGCTAGTTTATTGGACGTGATGATGGCCTCTGTTTCGAGTGACTCCTCCCCAACGAGCTCTTGCGGAGGCAGCGTCAGCAGCGAGTCAGCCGAAGAGCCCCCTGCTTACGAGCAGCTCCACAGGATTCACCGATACCACCGACAGAAGAAAGGTGAGTAGTTTTTTGTGCACACACACGTATTTTTTCTTTCGTAATCACCTTTTTCAAGCTATTATCCGCACTCTATCCATCATCATTCGAACCATTGATAACTTCTAACCACAAAAAAAAAATTAAAAAGGAAACCTAAAACTAATATAGAGAAGTGAAATAAAATTTCTGAAACAAGAAATTTAATTTTGTGAATATAACGCATTACAAGACATTTTTCTTTTAAGTATAATTATTCCGATTTATGCACATGAAAAACATTCAATTTGAAGTTTCTAACGAGTGTTTCCACTCCCTGATTAAGCATGAAGTAAACTTACAGGCTTTTCTAAACTCGAAATTTTGCTTCATGCGCCACGCGTATAAAACACTGAAATATTGATAATGAAGGTTTAAATTAAATTACACTTGGTTTGTTTCACAATTTTTTGCTTTACTATTTACTCGACTAGTTTCGCGTTTTACAGCATTATCAGGAGTGAATGTCAAGAAATAAAACACTGAAATATCACGAAGTACAAAATATACTACTAAAGCAGTATACTAAAACAGTATATTTTAAACTACATTAAATTAATTGTTTATACGCGTGGCGCATGAAAATTAATTGTTTATCCGCCTGGCGCATGAAGTAAAATTTCGAGTTTAGAGAAGCCTGATATTTTATGCACATGAAAAATGTTCGATTTGAAGTTTCTAATGAGTTTTTCCACTCCCTGATTAAGCATAAAGCAAAATTTCGCTTCACTTCGTGACCAAACCAAATTTTCAGGCTTCTCTAAACTCGAAATTTTACTTCATGCTTAATCAAGGAGTGAAAAATACTCGGAAAACGCTTCAAACTGGATGCATTTCCAAAAACAACGAATGTCTGAAACATTACACCGTATGCATCAGCAAAATGGCACTTATCAAGTGCCATTTTGCATGTAAATTTAATTAGACAAAATTTAGACTTGAATCAGAATATTCACCTTTCCATTTCATTTCTTTGCAGATTTTTAATACAAATTATAAAAAATTAACTTTCAATTATTAAAAAACAAGAAGTTTTTTTTGTGTGTTCTTAGTAATTTCTTGTGAAATTAGTTATCATAAATCCCATCCTATAATCTTCATTCTCACTAGTCTAATGTGCTTCTTGTGTTTACGCATAAGACCAACCGTTGTCAGTACGTTCAGCTTACTATTCTTCCATTCAATTATGAAAACCAAGTAAAAATCCTGAAATTAGTAAAACACAATATCCTTGATCCTCACTTCCCAAAAGTGATTCAAAGTCCAATAAATTCCTAATTATTTAGTTCTACTACTTATATATTTTCTTACTCTATTTTATCGGTTTAAAGATCTAAGTGATTAAATGCTCTAGATGACAGCGTTTCTCAACCCTTGGGCCATGATGAAATTATTATGGGTCACGATGAGATTATTATGGGTCACAATGAAATTATTATGGGTCACGATGAAATTATTATGGGTCACGTCAGGGCATCTAAACCTTTTTGAAAATGTAAGATAAGGCAATACAAAGATATTTTTAAGTAGTTAAGGCAATAATATATTTTATATATTTTTTCGTTAATACACTAGGGATTGTAAATGTATCGACTTTTTCAGTAATTCGGTAAATTTGATTTATCTTTAAATTAAAATATCGTTGTTTTCAGGATAAAAATGGAAAATACATGGAAAAATAACAGTAGTAGCATTTAATGATTTACCTTCACCTAGGGTTTCCACTTCTTGATTCAGCATTAAGTAAAATTTCAAGTTAAAAAAAGCCTGAACATTTTTCAAAAATTTCAGGGTTTGCTAAACTCGAAATTTTATTTCATGTGCTACGCGTATACTCATTTAAATTGAAGTTTCAAACTACATTAAAGAACTATTATAGGCAACCCAATATACATTGGATTGGATTACCTATAATCACTGTTTTAAACAGTTAGTTCAATGCATTTGACTCGCGTTTTATTCAGGTATACTTAATAACAAGTTGTCTGTACACTGCTGAAATAGCATAACTAATTTACCAAAATACCGACAAAGAAATGCAAATTACCATTTGGAGAGCAATTTTTACGAATTACTAATTAATCGGTAAAGCTAGTTACCGGTATTGCAATACCTAGTTGTAGTCATTTAGCCAACTAGAAATGTAAACAAAAACAAAAGAATTATCACAGGCGGCGATTTTAGATAGTTGTGTTGTAGAGAGCTGTTCCGAGTACAAGGAAAATGTACTGAAGTACTAAGTACAAGTACTCTATGCAAGATGTGCTCTAGTTCTGAGTACAAGTACTCTACCAAAATTTACTCCAGTAATGAGCACAAGTACTCTATGCAAGATGTAATCAAGTACTGAGTGCAAGTACTTTATGCTAGATGTACTCGAGTACTGAGTACAAGTACCCTACACAAGATGTTTTTAAGTACTGGGTACAAGTACTCTGTGCAAGATGTACTGAGTACAAGTACTCTATGCAAGATGTACTCGAGTACTGAGTACGAGTACTTTATGCTAGATGTACTCGAGCACTCAGTACAAGTACTCTACGCAAACTTTACTCGAGTACCAAGTACAAGTACGTAACAGTAAGTACTCAAATATCTAGTGTCCAGCAATTATTACATCCTGGGTGGCTGTGGAATCAAACATAAATGTCGATTCTTACTTCACACAAAATTATTGAATCTGTAAAGTTTGTAAAGTCATAACCTATTTCAGAAAAGAATCGACATTCATGTTTGATTCCACAGCCACCCAGGACTTTAATAATTGTTGGACACTTGATACAAATATAAGTACTAAGCACATCGAGTCTCTAAGGAATATAATTTTAGAAAATGAAAATACGAAAACTACTGTCAATGATATTACAACTAATAAAGGCTAGGCAAACATGATAAAATAATTGTGAAAACCCTGACTAATCCAGTTTGTTGTTTTACATTTTTGCTCAATATATTAAAAAAAAAATAAAAATAATCATAATTATTTTAAGAAACAAACTCACAACACACTGCTCATTTCATTGATAGCTGTCAAAATTGAGTGGTCCAAGTGGCACTAGGTTGGGTTATTATCTAATGTAGCTCAACTTCACAATTTAGTAAAGTTGGGTTAGGTTAGATGATAAGTTGTGAAGCTAGGTTAGGTCAGATGACACATCGTAAAGTAATATTACTGCTTATTGCATTAACAGCTTTAAAAATCAAGTGGTCCAAGTGGGCCTAGGTTAGGTTATTATCTAATATAACCCAACTTCTCAATTTAGTAAAATTGGGTTAGGTTAGATGATAAGTTGTGAAGCTAGGTCAGATTAGATGACAAATCGTAAAGTTATCTTATAACTTAACGAGTTGTCATCTAATTGTGAAATTAGGGCAGGTTAACAATAACTATAATTTGATGATAATTTGTGAAGTTACATTAGGTTATATGAAAAATCGTATAGTAATCTATAACTTTATGATTCGTCATTTAGTTCTGGGTCGGTATTAGCTGATATTTGAAGTATACTTAATGATAGTTGACATAAGTTGGCTTTAGTCGACATTTGAAGTATAACTATTATCACAGTTGACAAAAGTGGGCTTCAGATGACATTTAGTCCACAGAGCGCTATCTTACCTAACCTAACTTGACAAAACAACCCAACTTAACTCTTGACTTTTCATCATTTTTGACGGTCGGGCACGTAACGATTTGGTCTAGTTTTCATTTGTTTTCACAAGTTTGACATTTCTGTCAACGTAAAGCTATAGTCGCCCTTAGCTGATTTTTTTGGCAGTTAAAGCGGAACATCCAAAGTGAAAAGTATGCATATTTTGGTTTAGTGTTGTTTTAACAATATTGACACAGCTATTAATATAAAGTTATAATCGCTCGTAGCTCGTTTGGTTTGACAGTTAGAACGAAACTCGAAATAAGACATTTGTGTCAATTTTAGTCTAGTTTTCATTTGTTTAAAAGGAATTAAACCAACTGTCACACTAATCTCAAAATTGAGAGAGTTGTCAAAATAAAGATTTTAAGTATCATTACTCTTTTGTTTTGACAGTTGGAGCAAACATAATCGCGTGTAGCCCATTTATTTTGACAGTTAAAATGAAACTTGAAAGATGAAATTTGAGTGGATTTTAGTCTAGTCTTCATTTGTTCAAACGGAATGATTAAATTCGCACTGTCACACAAATGTCTAAGTTGAGAGAGTTATCAAAACATAGATTTCAAGTACCATAACTCGTTTATTTTGATAGCTGGAGCAAAATGAACTTAAGTTGTTATATCCAAATGTACCGGAGGCCATTTTGCGGTATAAAAATGAGCCGAGTACATGAAAATAAAGTACTCGTAGTCTGAGTACAGAGTACTTAAGTAGTTATATCCAAATGTGACCGAGGCCATTTTGCGGTATAAATATGCGTCGAGTACATGAAAATGAAGTACTCATGTAGCCAGAGTACAAATTTTGAGTACTTGTACTCGAGTATCCCAGCTCTGATAGGGGGGATTCGAATTTTAGAGGGGATGTTCCATAAATGTTGGGAAACATTGGTCTAGCACTTAATGACTTTAACCTTTTTAAAATGGATAATTTATTCAACAAATTGAATTTATTTTATTTCTTTACCCTTTGTCTCCCTATAAAATTTATTTATTACTTTGTTTTTACTATTATTTTAATTTTTTTACTCGAGGCTCATTTTCATACTGTAATCCACCCATTTATTCGGATTCGGTACGATCGTGAGCCGCTGAACTGTTCTGAACAATGATTGG
The DNA here is from genome assembly GCA_932526585.2 of Philonthus cognatus. Lineage (NCBI taxonomy): Eukaryota > Metazoa > Arthropoda > Insecta > Coleoptera > Staphylinidae > Philonthus > Philonthus cognatus. The sequence continues at coordinate 44,239,615 of OW052247.1, read as the reverse complement.
TTTTTCAAGCTTCCTCCACACCACCACCACCACCACAACCAACACCAAAGGCACCTTCTTCTTGCACTCACCAGCAAACAATAACGGAGACAGCGGTCTGAGAGTTGTGTGTCTGTGTGCTTCTTCTAGCGCACGCCGTCAGACCGGACCTGGCCGTCGTCCGCGCTTCGGCGCCCTCCTTCCGGCCCTCCATCATCGGCAGGCAGGACTTCTTCGTCCGCTACGGGGAGAAGGAGCGTGAGGCCGTCGCCAGTTTCGACTTCCTCGACGAGTTTAGCAGCACGCCGGGCAGCTCGCAGAACTGCTCCGTAGATGAAAACGACGCGTGAAGTAAAAAAATTAATTAATCAAGAGGGAGAGAGCAAGAAGAGAATAGCTGGGAGGAACATTGTGTACAAATCGTAACAATAATTCATTAATCAAAAAGAAATAATAAGTGAGGGAAATATTGAGAAACAAAAGTAATAAGAGAGAGATGAAATAAACTAATCATTATTTATTCCAATTACTCACGCCCTTTCTGATACCTGTTTTTCGTGTGTTTGTGGAAATTTTGTGGATTTTTTTATTGGATAGAATTCTAAATTCATCGAAATAACAATGGTTTAAAAATAAAAGGGTTAAATGGCGAATCATAAGAAGTGGCGACATCTGTGAGTTCTATGGTGAACTACAGAGCGATGTAATAAAAATTAAATATTTTTTTTTAGCTTACAGTTCTACTTAATACAAACAATATACATTCTATCAACACATACGAATCCAAATCACTCATTAGAGGCTTTAAATCGAATGCTTTTATAAAACATCTCATTATTCAACATGTAAACTGTATCCATGGAGCTGTGCATACCAAAATAGGCAAATTGGATGTAACATAGGCAAAAGCAGTACATGTATACTACTGTGCAATAAAATTAAGCACAAGTCTTATAACTATTTTTCACAATATTCTAGTTGTATAATTCGGGTCTGTGTTAATTGCCTAGCAGCAGCTTTAATAAATGATAAAACACCATAACTTGAAACTAACACCTTTATTCAAAAACTAAAACTAAGACCTTTCGCAAAAAATGCTGGTTATGAATACAACAAAGCCGAAATAGAAAAACCATCTTCTAGTTTAGTTAGAATTCGAATTTTTGAATTGTTGTCTAAATGACACAGCATTTTGACATTAATGAAATTGATATATTTACATATTCTTGTAACTAGGAAACTCATTATGTCCATTTTAAACTATAACATACATTGTGTGCTTAATTTTATTGCACAGAAGTGTACTTCAGGAGGTAGCTAGGGGATATTTGGTTTATAAATTTATAAATTAATGAAAATGCAATTGATGAGAAGGATACATAATGAAACTGCACACTAAAAACAACTGAATTAGAATTTTTTCTAGGAATTTCTAATTGTAACTTCGAAACATTAATAACTTTGTTATTATTATATTTACACAGTTTTTTTGTACTAAATTAAACTCTTTATTCCACTGTTGTTTTCAAAAATGTAATGCAGCCTTTACAGAATAAAGTTATTTGGGGAAAAATAAACAAATGAAGATGTAAAAGTTATTTAGGAAAAAATAAACAAATAAAGATATAATTTTAAAGTTATTCATGAACAAATAAATAAGTTAAAATGTTACTTTGAGTTGGACTACAGATGAACTTACTTTAACCCATTAATAGCCCAGCAATTATAGAGTTAACTCTAAAACTTTATTTAAGGTAAAATTCAGCACTTACTTTTATGATTTGTATGAATGACTTATTGTATTACATACTGTGAATTTTTATTTTAAATATACAAAATGTATACGCTGTAAATTTTCAAGCATTCGATGATTTTACATAAAAACATGCAATATAAAGTTTAGAATGAGTGTTTCCCCTTCCAGACTAAGCATGAAGTAAAATTTCGAGTTTAGAAAAGCCTGAAAATTTGGTTTGGTCGCGTAGTGCGAAGCGGAGCGGCCAAACCAAATTTTCAGGCTTTTCTAAACTCGAAATTTTACTTCATGCGCCACGCATATAAACACTTAAATATTGTGAAGTTGGAAATTACACTGATTTTTTTTTTTAATTAAGTCATAATCGAAATATTTGAATAACAAAATATTTACATTTTTCTTTATACATTTTCAAGACATGCCAAATAATATAATGTATTAAATTAACTTATTTAGTAATTTAATTAACAAGAAATAATAATGTTGCGTGTATGCATCAATGGCACTTAATGAGTTAATATTGATGCAATTAATTACTAACATTTTGATTATTTTCTTAAAAATCAAGAAATAGTTATGACGAAAGTTCACTTTCTTAAAAACTATAAAAAAATTATAATAATAGATAACTTTGTTCATAAATGATAACACTTTTAACTTTCTTACTATTGTTGCTAAAATTATTTTGTATTTTTCTCTCCAATGAAAAAATCCACAAAACAATCATTTCTCTTCTGTTTTTCTTTTACTAATGGGAAAAGTATAAAAACATCACACGTTTTTATTTTTATTTATTTAACAATCCTTGTACATATGAAGAATTTTTAATTCAACTTAAAAATTAATCTAAGAAGACTGTAAAGCGCAACCAAAATTTCTCGTTTGGTAGATGACTCGTATTTTTTCGTTCGTTTTGTTTTTGTTTCTGTTTCGATCGTAACGGTGATAAAAAAAAGTAGAGGACGAAAGAAGGTAAAAAGTAAAAAAAAGAAGAAATTGAATACTGTTGTTGGTAATATTATATTCTATACATAATGAACGAAACGAATTATTATTGTTGAAGAGTAGTCACGACTTGTGATATCCTTATATTTACTAAGTAATCGTATCTTATTAACTCTATTGAAAACGCTACTACTATTTACTACTACTACTATTTGTAGGTAGGGTCCGGTTTATTATTTTTCGATAGTTTTCTGATGCATCGAAGGAGCTGATTGATGGAGATGATGATGATGATGTTTTGTAGCGAGGTGCAATTAGTTGTATGTCTCTCGTGCAGTATTCTTTTTACTGATTTTTTGTTGTTTTTACAATGTTTTTTTTTGTTTTGTTGATTTTTGTGTTTCGGGGCCGTACTATTGTCTATCCTGGATACATGTGAATGTACATTGCGTGTGTAGAGTGTATTTTTATATAGGCTTACCATTATATAATGTATATATAAATATATTTAGTATAAAAATAGACAAAATTGATACATTTAATTATGTCGTTTTATTTCATTTACATACAAATGAGTAAAGCTGGAGTTTGGCATAATATTACATTACATCTACATCTGCACTAATCGATGCCCCCTCTCTTCCTCCTGCTTTTCCTCTCTTCCTCCAACTTCTCCAGCGTCCTTACCCCGGCCCCATCCTCTCTCATCCATTCACTCTTCTATTCCCTCTTATTCTCACCTATTCGTCCATCCTTCACCCCCTTCACCCCCTCGCACTCCTCCGCCAAATGACTCCACGTATCTCTCCCCCGCTCACACATTACACACCTCCTATACTCTTCCCCCATCCACACCTTCCTTCCTCTCTCCCCTGACCCACACCTCACCAGCACCACCCACGCATCCACCTTTACCCCATTCCCCAGCCACTTCATCACCTTCGTCTCCGACAAACCCACCCTCTCATACATTCTCCTTCTCTCGCACCTCCATGTACCCTCTCTCCTATTCACGCACGCCACCCACACCGCCTTCACCAATCTCTCTTCCTCCAGGTCCCATAACTTCATCTCATACCTAGTCATTCTTACCATTTCCTCACACTCTAGTTTCTCTCTATTCGTTTCCTGCAGCAGTATGTATCCGGTTGTCGACCTTTCCAGCCCCAACATACGCTTCAAGAACCACAACTTCAACTTATGTTTTTATCTGACCCTACTACTGACTCTACTACTAATATTTTTATCTGATTCACTCTAATATATAGAAAGTTTCGATCAAAGTATGTTTTAAGATTAACACAGTTTAATATTGAACCTTGTGGAACCTGCTAGGAACAAAAAAATCATAGCCCTAGATCAACATTTCAAAATGTAATTAATTTAAAAGTAACGTATAATTTTGCTTTTATTGTAGAGTTGTTGGTTATTTTGAAGAATTGGAATAGTGTGAATTTTGCATGTGGTTTCGATTGAGCAAATATTCTGTTAAGGAGCAGATTGAATTAGTAAAAGACGAAATCACTTCACCAACAGATAAAAACTGTTCCATTAACCCAAAAATCAAGGTACTTTTAACCTTGAGATCCTATGCAACTACGTCAATGTTGCTAACAGTTAAAGATTTCGTGTATTAAATAATTGATTTATTACTAACAATAAAAATTTGCTTCAAAATGATGTGATAAAATACATTAACAAATGGTATCATTTTTAAGCATGTAAAATTCTATGGCCCACAATAAAAAAACATACTGTATAAAGATACCTGATGAGTGAGTAATACGATTTACAATTATCTATTTAAGTAACGTGTTTGCGAAGTTGTTTTATGAATTTCAATAAAATGAATGCTAGAAATTTGAATTATTCATCTGTGGTATGTTTATTAAACTGCACGAACTTCATTGTGAAAGGCTACCAACATAAACATAGCATTGGTATTTAATATCAAGTGTCAAGTGGACAAGATTGAAGGTTATAATTTTGATTATTTATTTAAATTGTGGTATTTTCCCATTTCTTTATTACAATTTTATTTCAAAGGTGTATAATAATAATAAAAATAATATTATCACATGATTAGCCCGGAATATGCCGAAATAGAAATAGACAATGATGGATTTACAGTGGAACACCAACAAGATGAAGCTGCAGGTATTTTATTACAATATAATGAATTGTTGATTTATGTCAGGCTACTGGTTATTTATTGGGAGTTGTTCTTATACTCTGATTTATTATTTTTAAGAAACAATCTGTAAAAGTTCAGAAGCAGAATCTGCCAAGTCGGCACTTCCAACTGAAGATTCATACTGACCAAGCGGATTGGAAGCGTCATTGTCTTCTTCAGAAACTGATTCTGAATCCGACCCTAGAAATATTAGGCCAACAACCTTTGATAAATCAAATACCATGGCAGAAGAACCTAGTGGATTAAGTGGAAATACACGACGCCGAAAGGGAAATCCGGAATTATGGAAAAGGAATATAGTTAAGAAAATACGTCTAACTGGACAGGAGTACATAAATAGAAACGGAAAAGAAGTGCAGAATTGCGCCAAGTGTAGATTTAAATGCAATTCAAATTTTGTTGAGAGAAAGAGAGAGGAACTTTGCAACAAATTTTGGAGTTATGGAGATGCTGATAAACAAAAAATGTTCCTTAGCTCATTAATCAACAGTGTTGAAGTTGCTAGGAAGTCTAAGACTGCGAAAAAAAGTAGAAGCACATCAAGACATTTTTTTTTGTGAACGAGGATGGAGAAAGAAAACGAGTATGCCTGAAATTCTTTTGCAGCACGTTTTCTATCAGCCATAGGGTAGTCGAGCTGACCATGAGAGATCTTGGTGGGGGAGCTGCCTATATAGGTCATGACAGTGGGTTGGGGGGTGCTTCATGTAAACGTAACAACTGATGAGAATAGATCTTTCGTTCTAGAAAATATAAAATCATTTTCAACTGTCGAAACACACTATTGCAGAAAAAACTCGAAAAAGTTGTACGTACCTAAACTTATCCATGATGTATCGTTTGTATTAAGAATCGTGTGCTCAAAATAATAGAGCTCATGTCGTATCAGAGTTTTTTTTTACAGAAGACTTTTTAACGAGTTGTCTCCTCAAAGGTCTTTTTTTGTACCAAAAAAGGATCAGTGCTCTTTATGCAACTCTTACTACAACAAATCAATAAAAGAACGCACTGCTCTGATAAAGGAGAGATGGGAGCAAGACAAACGAATAGAAAAGAAGGCGCTGGATAGCATAACAAAGGTCAAACAGTCTTCCAAGGATGACAAAGGTAAAACGTTCAGGTCAGTTTCTTTTGATCTTCAAGCGATACTTTCATTACCATTTTTTGGGAAAAGTCAAATATACTCCAAATGAAAGTTAAGCGTTTACTATTTTTAAAAATCATAACAGCAATGGTCTTTACTATGTTTGGGACGAGTGTGCATCAGCGACGGCTCGCAGCCTAACTTCAGGGTCGGCCACAGCGCCAAGGCACACAAAATTTGAGGTTCGGATCACGCTTTATAAATACAAGGAATTGCACTAGGTCAGCTTTCAATACCGGATACATATTACCTTGGGTCTCTGGCCTACCCTGAAGTTAGGCTGAAAGCCGCTGCTGGTGTGTAGGTAGAAAAGGGATTTCCGAGATAGCAACATGTTTGGTAAAATATCTTTTAAACTTGCCTCCAACAATTATCCATGTGACGTTTTCTGACACCGCCGGGAGGCAAAATAGAAACAAATATTTTGCAACTGCATTGCTTTATACAATAGCCAGCTTCAAACTATTGATGTTAAGTACATGGAATCAGGTCATTCATATCTGCTGATACAGTAAAATATTTGGGTTTTACACTGGACGCTAAGCTACGCTGGAGAGCTCATGTCAAAAAGAAAAAAGAAGAACTGGACATCAAATTTCGAAAAATGTATTGGCTGCTTGGTCGGAACTCCACCCTGTCAATCTACAATAAATTACTGCTGTATAAACAAATTCTTAAGCCCGTATGGACATATGGCATCCAGCTGTGGGGTTGTGCCAAAAAGAGCAATATAGAAATAATCCAGCGATACCAAAATAAAGTACTGAGGAGTATTGTCAATGCTCCTTGGTATTTCCGAAACAGTGACCTCCACAGGGACTTGGAAATGGATACTGTTAATGAGACAATACACAAATTTGCCAAGAGTCATGAACAGCGACTTCTTCAACACGTCAACATCGAAGCCATCCAGCTCCTCGATAACACGAATTTGACCAGAAGACTACAGCGGACTAAACCGTTCGAGTTAGTTTAATATTGTGTTAGTGCAAAACCAGAGCATAGTGCTAGTGTACACATTAATTAGTGTAATTAAGTTATTCAAATCTAAGGGATACTAATGAGTAAACCCTTAGTATTAAACCTTTAGTAAATTAAGTTAGCTAAATATTACTCATTGATCCATTTGTGATCAGATTGTAATTATAGTAAAATACAACTAAGTGTTTTGCAAATAATAAAAAAAAATAATCATATCTGGAGGCCGATTTCATGCACGGAAGAAAAAAAACACAAAAAAAAGGAATTTACACACCCCGTGAATGGGGTTTTGTGGTTTTATTAGCAAGAAGGAACTCAAAACCTTATAAAGTTTTTGTACGATTTTGTACGGATTTTACGAGTCACTTATCAATGTCTAAAAAATATTTTACTAAATTCAGATACCGTTAAAGTAAAATGGCTTTAAATTAAATGATTACGTTTTAAAACATGTAAACCCAACATAGTTCAGTACAAATGCAATTTAAGCGACCAAACCTTTTACGAAATTGACACTGTTTTTAAGAAGAGGGACAGCAGGAGGGTAAACTCAAACTTGAATCCTTGGTTGGTTACACTTCGACAGAAATTGAATTATTCCAATATCTGAATTAAAGAAGGACTTGCTAGATTTACTCAATAAAGAAGTCATTCCTGGGGATTATAGGCATTACATTGAGCAATTCCCATCAACTTCACGCCAGGTTAGGCAACCTCAGCTTGAGGCAACAACGGATTCCAATGAATTTATACTATTATTGGTTTTATATTTTTTTTAAATATTTTAAATAAAAATTGTTTATTCATTTAACCATTTTTAATTAATATGTCACCAAAATTTAATAACTCCAAAAGTGGCAAATGATGGTAGTCAGAATGCCAGATGTGGTAAGTACACTATTTGACAAAATGTTTTCTTAAATCTTGTGCAAAATGAAATCGAAAATTTTTTGTTTACCAAATTCTTGTTCGAAGTGCCAATATAGTAAAGTAAGATTATGCAAATAACTCGTTTTCACTTAATAAATTAAAATTTTAATATTAGTTTTCTGACTTCAAAGTTTCAATTTCGAATCCTGTAAAATTTCGTTTTTTAAACTGAACACATCTGTGAGCGAAGGCAACGATGTATCCATCATTTGAAAAACATTGAATTGAATCATATTTTTTTCTTACGAATGCTTTATTTGAGTATTCGTTATTTGAATCATGTAAGGTGATTTGCATTCGTGATTCGAATCCTTTTTTTAAGGATTTGTCTCAGTTCTGCGGGATACCCAATGAGCAAACACATTGTAGTAATGTTATAACAATGTTTCATGTTGGAAACAATGTTGATAAAAAGTTATATGTTTGGTTTTTGCTCAGTCGTGTTTATTTAAAAAAACTTTTTTTTTATTTTAATTAAAACAAACAGTTTTTTTACAAAACGTGTTTTTTTCTTTGGAACAATTAAAAACATATTTAAAACGTGTTTAAAACAGAATATACAGGGCATTTTTTTTTTGAGTATACATAGTCTGAATTCGGGAATTCATTGTTTCAAAGCGGTTAATTTGATGTTTATACGAGTGTTTTCCACTCCCAGACTAAGCATGAAGTAAATTTTCGAGTTTAGAAAAGCCTAAGAATTTGGATTGGCCGCGTAGCGAAGCGGAGCGGCCAATCCAAATTAGGCTTTTCTAAACTCGAAATTTTACTTCATGCGCCACGCTTAAAAACACTGATTTACAGTGAAGTTCAAAAAACACACATACAGCAACAATTATAGGCAACCTAATATACGTTAGAGTTATTGGGTTGCTTATGATCAGTGTTTTAAACAATTTGTTCAGCGCAGAATTTGACTCATGTTTTATTCACACCTACATATTGGATTGCTAAAGCCGTATATTTTAAACTATACGATATTTCAATGTTTAAAACGCGTGGCACATGAAGTAAAATTTCGAGTTTAGAAAAGCCTAATTTGGATTGGCCGCTACGCGGCCAATCCAAATTTTGAGGCTTTTCTAAACTCGAAATTTTACTTCATGCTTAGTCTGGGAGTGGAAAACCCTCGTTTAAAGATTCAAATTGAAATCTTTCAAAAAAACAACGAATGTCGTAAAATTTACAGTGTATGCATATGTATACCTAAAAGAAAAAGTCCCTGTATTTAAAAATCACATTTATGCACACATAGTTGTGATATTTTATTGCAATAAAATGTTATGATTAATAATGTAATTTGAAAAATCTTCAACAATTTAGCTAAAATTTAAAAACGCAAACAAAACATTTTAATGAAGTCTAAAATATAATTTAGTAAATTTAAGATGATAAAAAAAACGTTTTAAACAAATTTTACGTTTAAAATATGTTTTGGGCAGGTGGTGGCCGAGCGGTAACGTCGTCGGGCTGAATCGCTCGGCGAGCCACAAACTCGGGTTCGATTCCCGTGCACGGAGAGACTTTATTTAAAAAATAATTTCTCGTCGTGTCCCTGGGTGTGGTGTGAATGTGTCGTGAGGTCCAAATATATGTTAAATTAATACAATCATCGTTAGTGGCTGAATGGCTAGAACCTATGCCAAACAAACAAATCAAAAAAAAAAAAATATATATATATATGTTTTAAGCAAATTTAAGATTTAAAACATGTTTAAAACAAAACCGTTTAAAATACGACTGCTGTTTTTAAACATGTTTGAAACACTGTTTTAAAACAAAGTGTTTTAGACATAACAACCCTGAAATAAAGTGATTAATTACATACACATTCTAATAAACACTATTTATTTCTCTTATTACATAATTTTATAACAATAATATAAACAAATCTGATTCCCTTAAAATTAAAGTTTATGGCACAGATTATTCCTTTTTTTTCAAATAAAGTTTGTCAAGGCCACGTTGTTACGTCGTTTCATTCCACACTCTTCAGTTTATTAATATTTACACTGCCACGTTGTTTCCCATTTGCTGCGGTTGTCCTTCTTCGTCCTCATTCTCCTCATCCTCGTTACCAGACTCTCTCACCTCATCAATAGCACCGGTTAGAGCCCTATATTTCTTCGCAATGGCCTCCCAGTCAGTCACGTGCTCAATCCGATTAGTTTGAACGGAGAAACTTAATTGTGAGCCTAAAGGGCTCAAGTGTGAAGCGGACATAGCGACTGATTGTTTTGGGTGGATTTGTCGGCCTTTTTTGACTTTGGAGAGCCATTTTTGACCGGCTTTGGAACGAGGGGAGAGCTTTTGGCCGCTGCGTTGGAAACCGCCCATGAGGTTGACGAGACTTGTACGTTTTTTCGCACGCACTGTAAATAAATGAAATAAAGATGATTTCATGAATAAAAACTGCTACCTGGTGCAGAAAAATACGTTTATTTAACATTACAGCAAGATGACACGTTTGAAATGTTGATTAACCATTACTAAACATTTAGGTAATGGTTAATCAACATTTCACGTAAAAAAAAAACAATTAGGTAAAACTGTTAACTGTGGAGGCTTCTACTTCGTTATGCATCATTATTTACACAAATAAAACACTTAAACTTTGTTTGTATAACTGAGGTTTTTTATTATGACTATAGTTTCGACAACTTTAACTTGTCGTTATCAAACTTTGATAATGACAATTTAAAGTAGTCATTATAAAAAACCTCAGTTATCGAAAAAAAGTTTGTGTCTCATTTGAATTATTGTGGAGTCATTTGGCAGAGGAATGTGAGGCGGTGAAGGAGGAATGGGTGGGAGTAAGAGGGAATGGATGAGAGAGGATGGTGCTGGGGTAAGGATGCTGGAGAAGTTGGGGGAAGAGAAGGAAAGCAAGAGGAAGAGAGGGGGAAGAGAAGGAAAGCAAGAGGAAGAGCTTCCCCTTCTCTTCCTCTTGCTTTCCTTCTCTTTCCCCTCTCTTCCTCTTGCTTTCCTTCTCTTCCCCTAACAAGGACAGCAAGAGGAAGAGAGGGGGTAGCGATTAGTGTGTAGCTGCAATGTAGTATACCAATAAAGGTCTTTTTTTTTGAATAATTGGGTAAAAATTAAATTATGCTAAACAAATCACGTGTTTGGGTTTGTTTCACATAATTTAATTTTTACTTAGTTGTGTATACATGTTTCACCAAGTGTTAAGTGAGAAATTAGTTCAATAGTTACTTAAATGTGTTTGTGTTTTGTCATAATACTATTTCCTTTTTATTGAAGGTGACGATTAAAAAATAATAACATCTCAAAATCGAAGAGTTACAACAAATAAGTGTATAAGCATACTATAAACAGTAAACATTTGTAGAATGTATTGACGTGAGGATAAAACACATTAAATAATTATTACTATTTTAAATAAAATTGTTAAAACCAGCACACATCATAAGATTTTACAAAAATTTCAGAACTTAAAAAATTAGGACAAATTGACAAAGATAAAAAATTTTGCAAATTAACTGAAATGCCAAATTACAAAGTGGAATTTAACCAAATTTTAAAACTGTCTTTGTAAGATCCCACTGAACATGGAAACATTTTAAATATTGTACAAATATTGAACATGATACTAGATTAAAACATTGTATTCAAATTATTACAACAACGTTGCAAACTTTGTATAAACGTTTTCCGTGCAATATTGATTTATATACATTGCCAAAATGTTAAATATGATACTAAAATTCAACATTGTTTTATAACGTTTCAAAAATATTGTGGCAAAGTAACACAACGTTATATAATCATTACAATTTGACGTTTATGCAACATTGTATTGTAAACATTGGATATATATTGATAATGTATAATTGTTGAAACTGTTGCTGTGATGCAACATCGTGGTTTACACATTTCATGAACATTGAACATAGAGAGAGTTTTTCATTCAAGTAAACATGTCCCAATTATATATATGCTGTAAATCTTCAGATATTCGTTGTTTTTTTTAAAGAGTTCAACTGAAAGCTTTAAACGAGTGTTTTCCAATCCCAGACTAAGCATGAAGTAAAATTTCGAGTTTAGAAAAGCCCCGTGAAACCCGAGACAAATTTTCTGGGCTTTTCTAAACTCGAAATTTTACTTCATGCGCCATGCGTATAAGCCGCTGATTTCAATTGAAGTTCATGCACTTGTTAACAATATTTTAATGTTTTCAGACTGTAAGGGTACTAGGTACTTAGGTTCCGGGGTACTGTCTCCCCTAGACTATACATTACTTTTTGTAAGAGTATTTTTAATTGTTTTCTTGTTACCAATATATATTTATATTTTTTGACCCACTTAAACCCAGAAATAAATTCTGCATTGAGATTAGGAGAGAAACCTTCCTATAATTGCTGCACATCGGGTTGAATACAATATGGATTCTATGCATTCATCCTATGCAACTTAACATACATCAGCGACGGATCACAGCCTAACTTCAGGGTAGGCCACAGCGCCAAGGCACATAAAATTTGAGGTTGGGATCGCGCTTTATAAATATAATGAATTGCACAACAAAGTCACCTTTCAATAACGGATACATATTACCTTGGGTCTCTGGCGGACCCTGAAGTTAGGCTGCGAGCCGTCGCTGACATACATACATTCGTATGTTGGGTTGCATACAAATAAGTAATCGCTCGTGTTGCATAGGCGTTGCTTTGTCAACGGTGCAACAACATTTTTCTTTGAACGCTAGCATGCAACGTTCCTGCAGGCAGACATTCAGCGTTTATTCAACGTTTTTTCAACATTCATGCAACTTAAAACACAACGTTTCGTATTGCGCGGTAACATTGATGCAACATGTGGTTTCTTTGCTCAGTGGGATAATTGTCAAAATAACTTGTATGCTGATTTCAACGACACTTATTGTAATTTCAATGTGTTCCAATTCAGAGCATCTAGGGTTAGGGTTTTGTTTGACTTGGACCACAATCCTGACAACGGGCTTCAAACAAAAAGTGTGTAGAAAGTTCATGCAATACTTACTTCGTTGTTTGCAGAGGTCCACTAAGTAGAACAACCAAGTCGTGATCAAGTTGATCGGAGACGGCGCTGATGTCGTCCTGTGCATAGAACGAATCAGCTTACTCAGCCCAAACTTCCATTCGATGTCCGATTGCGCCTGCGTACAAAAAAACCTTACTTTACAAACCAAAAACAATCACAAATTAATCCGATAGTCCTGCTCTGCCTCCTCCAAAACATCTCCAAAAAAATCAGATTTCGACCGGTGCGCCCAAAAAATACATACATCTACAAAAACGCATGCAACAACCAACCAAAAAAATAATCTATCGGATTTCATTTGTTTTTTTTTTCTCTTCGGCACATCCACTCTTACACGACGCAGTCAGTCTGTTTTGTTTGTGCACCAAAAATTTATTTTGTGTCTCCAAGATGCATGAAAAAAATCTGTTGGGCGAACGAGGAACGAGACTAAATAAACTGCAAGGGTTTTGTTTTTTAAAATTCAATCGATTGTTTTCAATTTTGTGAAACCTGAAGAATGAGCAATGAACAATGAAAATCACATACGTTTCTAATCCTTGGTTAAGCATGAAGTAAAATTTCGAGTTAAAACAAACGAAAATTTCGATTTGCCTGAGCGTTTCATCCAAATTTTCAGATTTATCTAATCTCGAAATTATATTTCATGTAACAGCCCACTGAGCAAACACAATTAAGTAATGTTTCATCAACATTAAAACAACATTTAAAGTTGCTACAATGTTGATATAACCCACTGAGCAAATTTATTTAAGTAATGTTTCATCAACATCAAAACAACGTTTAATGTTGCTACAATGTTGATATAACGTTTTTTTTTTTTTGGTTTTGTTTGGCATAGGTATTACCATTCAGCCACTAACGTTGATTTATAATATCTATATTAACATATATTTCGACTATTTGGACGTCACAACACATTCACACACAACCATGGAACCGGAGACGAGTATTTTTCGTTAGAAAAATTACTCGCCTCCGCTGGGAATCGAACCCAGATCACCTCCGTGTCCGATTGGCGAAACCGGCGGCTCAACCGCTCGGCCACGGCGAGCCCCAGATATAACGTTATTTGTTTGTTTTTTGCTCAGTGGGAACGTTATTTGTTTGTTTTTTGCTTAGTTGGAGGCGTACAAAATTTAACGTATTTAACGTTCGAACGTTTCAGAATTATATGAGTACAACATTTTTGTAACAATTTCTATGAACTTTCTGCTTTCGTTAGATTATAAAATGTCATTGATTTAGAATTACTGAAATGTTTCCTGTACAAAAACTGTCACTTGCACTTAAAAAATCTGCTATAATCAGACTTTTAGGCTACGCTGCATCAACGTTTGAACGTTTGTTTATTTAACGTTCAAACGTTTCAGAATAGTATGAGTTTAACATTCTTGCAACATTTCTTTCTACGTTCGTTATATTATAAAATTTCATTAACTTAGTCCCATTGAGCAAACAACAAACAAATGACGTTACATCAACATTGTAGCAACATTAAATGTTGTTTTAATGTTGATGAAACATTACTTAAATGTGTTTGCTCAGTGGGGTATTACTGAAACGTTTCCTCTACTAAATATTGCCACTTACACTTAAAAAATCTGCTATAACCAGACATTTAGGGTACGCTGCATCAACGTTTGAACATTTGTTTACTTAACGGTCAAACGTTTCAGAATAGTATGAGTTCAACATTCCTGCAACATTTCTTTCTACGTTCGTTATATTATAAAATTTCATTAATTTATTCCCACTGAGCAAAAAACAAACAAATAACGTTACATCAACATTGTAGCAACATTACATGTTGTTTTAATGTTGATGAAACATTACTTAAATGTGTTTGCTCAGTGGGGTATTACTGAAATGTTTCCTCTACTAAAAACTGCCACTTACACTTAAAAAATCTGCTATAACCAGACATTTAGGCTACGCTGCATCAACGTTTGAACGTTTGTTTATTTAACGTTCAAACGTTTCAGAATAGTATGAGTTTAACATTCTTGCAACATTTCTTTCTACGTTCGTTAGATTATAAAATTTTATTAATTTAGTATTACTGAAATGTTTCCTCTACTAAATATTGCCACTTGCACTTACAAAATCTGCTATAATCAGACTTTTAAGTTTTCCTCCCACTGAGCAAACACAATCAAGTGATGTTTCATCAACATAAAAACTACGTTTTATGTTGCTGCAATGTTGATACAACGTTATTTGTTCGTTTTTTGCTCAGCGGGGCTGCATCAACGTTGGAACGTTTTAGAATAACATGAATTCAACATTTTTGCAACATTCACGTATCTATACAAAAAGTTCGTAAGATTGAAAAGTTTATTATTAGTGAATTGTATGTTATTTTCACTCCTTGGTTAAGCATGAAGTAAAATTTCCAGTTTTGAAAGGTCCGAACATTTGAATTTGTCGGCTTGAAAATCCAATTTTTTAGACTTTTCTTAGCTCACAATTTTACTTTGTGTGACACCTGGCACACAAAGTAAAATTGCGAGATAAGAAAAGTCTACAAAAATTGGATTTTCACGCCGACAAATAAAACACTGAAATAGGGTGAGGTTTGAAATTACTGTTTGATTCAACATTCGAACATTTCAGAATAATACCCACTGAGCAAATCCATTAAATCAACGTTTAATGTTGCTACAATGTTGATATAACGTTATTTGGTTGTTTTTTGCTGTGCCCACTGAGCAAACACATTTAAGTAATGTTTCATCAACATTAAAACAACGTTTAATGTTGCTACAATGTTGATATAACGTTATTTGTTTGTTTTTTGCTCAGTGGGATATGAATTCGACATTTTTGAAATGGATGATGTTAACATTTTCGTATTAATGAAACATTTAAGTGGTTTACTATTGTTACTTTACAACTAACAATTTAATAAAATAGTATTTCTAGCTTAAGGCATGAGATTCGTGTTATACATAACCTCAAATGCCATAGTAAAATGAATTTATTTAATTATAAAGCTATGATTTATTTAATGTTTATAAATGTACATATCTAAGCAGTATATTTTAAACTTCACTTGAAATCCGTGTTTTATACGCGTGGCGCATGAAGTAAAATTTCGAGTTTAGAAAAGCCCGAAAATTTGTCTCGGGTCGCTGCGCGACCCTCGACAAATTTTCACAGGGCTTTTCTAAACTCGAAATTTTACTTCATGCTTAATCTGGGAGTGGAATCATTCGTTCGAAATAAATGTAATTTTTAGAAACATAAACAATGAATGTAACATAACCTCTAAACGGTTAAAATGTAATTCATGAAATTGGTATACATGAAAATGCGATGTTACCACGTTCATTCTATTATTAGTTCAAAAAAACTGAAACATGTGGATTTTGTTTAATTAATACGAGTATCATGTTAGTACGGATTTCCTTAAAATTAACTAGCATTAAACAATAATAATATTAGTGGCAATCCTATTACCAAGGCCGTAAACTATTTGCGTTAGTTAGATTGTAAAATGTCATACTACAATGTTTCCTCTATTAATTAGGACTTGCTTAAACAAATCTGCTTTAACCCATTAACGGCCGAGCAATTATAGAGTTAACTCTAAAAGTTGAGTTTAGAGAAAATTCTGCATTAATTTTTATGATTTCCATGAATGACTTATTATATAACGTTCTGAGATTTTTTATTTTAAATATACATAATGTACCCACTGAGCAAAAACAAACAAATAACGTTATATCAACATTATGCAACATTAAACGTTGTTTTAATGTTGATAAAACATTACTTAATTGTGTTTACTCAGTGGGTACGTGCTGAAAATTTTCAAGCGTTCGTCGTTTTTATAAAAGAGTTCAATTTGAAGTTTCAAACGAGTGTTTCCAGTCCCAAACTAAGCATGAAGTAAAATTTCGAGTTTAGAAAAGCCTGAAAATTTGGTTTGGTCGCGTAGCGCGAAGCGCGGAGCGGCCAAACCAAATTTTCAGGCTTTTCTAAACTCGAAATTTTACTTCATGCGCCACGCGTATAAAACACTGAAATATTGTGAAGTTAGAATTACACTAAAAACATTTTTTTTTTAAATAACTTGGTCGAAATATTTAAATAACAAAATATTTACATTTTTCTACATAGTCTCAAGTCAGGTCAAAAAATACAACGTTTCAAATTAACTAAGCTATCAATTTGATACCAAAAAATTAATAATATTGCGTTATTGCATCAATGGCGCTTAATGGGTTAAGCTTTGCTGTGAAAACGTTCGAACGTTTCATAATAAAATAAAATTAACATTTTTGCAACATGCAACGTTTGATTGTAAAAGTTCATTGATGTAACATTGGTGAAATGTTTCTTTAGTTAAAATGTCTTTCAGGTTACACTGGAGGTTGGATTCAACAGATTTACCAGGCGGCAAATGTGAAATTAACCAGTTCTTAACGTTAGTGTTAGTTTTACCGGATTCTAAGCTACTTCCGTTGCTTACCAGTCAACTGGTAAATCTACATACTTGATGGTAAATCTAATGAATCTGATTGTTGAGTTAGAGTGTGTTTGCAGCTCTACTTATCCTGTTGTGCGGCTGCGCACGTGGCAAGCGTTTTCCTTTCCAAAGCAGACTAATCAATTGACTAAATAAATGGTTCAAGTGCGGAAACGTGAACTATAGAGCGAGGTTTTGATTTTGTTTATTTTAAAGTTTTTGTTTGTTTTTAGAGTAATAATGGAAAGTGTGAGAGGGTTTTGTAATGATCCAGCCCAACAGAACTGGTGCGCTATAATTTATTTTGTATTTGAGTTTAATTGTTTTTTTTAATGTATACAATAATATGGTAACAACAACAACAGTGTCATTCTCATGTGTTGCATGGCGTGTTCGGTTGCTTTGTTCAAGTTAATTAGCATGCAGGGGGTTACCTGTATGCGCTGGTAGGTATCAGTCATCATAGCAATAAGCAGATTAATTAAAACGACGACGGATACCAACATATAAATCCCAAAAACCAACTTAAACAGGTTTTCGGTCCAGATCGGCTGGTTATTATGGTTGGACTCCCAGCCATCGGTTTTAAGGTTGTTCGTGCTGGTTTGTCCGAATATCGCAAAAAACAGCAACTCAAAAGCTTTGATCGGGTTCTTTTGGACTGGAATCACAAAAGCAGAAAAGGGGGAGATTACCTGGATGCGCTGGTACGTGTCAGACATCATAGCAATTAGCAGATTTATCAAGACCACGACAGAGACGAGCATATAAACGCCGAAGACCAGCTTGAACAGGGCCTCGGTCCACTGGGGCCGAATGCCCGGCGACCGGATCAGCAGGTCGTCGTACGTCGTTTGGCCGAATATTGCGAAAAATAACAGCTCGAGCGCCTTCAGAGGACTCATCAGCACTGGGAACAGGTTTAGAAACAGAAAAATTGATTACACCACAATTGTACAATCAATATTCCTCGCTTGTTTTTTTTTGTTAGTTTTGCGCTCTATTAATTTCTTGCTCTAGACAACATGGAAACAACAGGCCTGGCTTGCTGCGCCGAAACAAACTTGGACCACAATATTTTCAACTCCTCACACAACGTTAGACAAAACTTCACATTCCACATAATCACATAATCAAATACACAAACTTAGAACCAAAACTACGAATATATTAAGCAACCATTTTGAAAACTACCAACTGCACGTTAGCCCAACTTTTAATTCCAATCAAGAAGCTGGGTTGTTGTAACCCGACAATCAACAGTTTTGCCAGATGTGTTAAAGAAGTGACGCCATAAAAGTGTCGAAAATAGTAAAAAAATGGCAGGAGAGTCAGAGAATATTGTGAATGAGTGGTTAGAGAATGGAGTAAATGTGGCGGCATGGATGAAAGAGAAGTGGAAGGAGGTTGAGATGCAGGAGAGGCAAGGGTATATCAAGAGGAGCGGATACAATCCGATGTATGAAAGGTGGCAAGTGCATGGGAGCGTGTCAGTATACCTGACTAATAGTGACTTGTATAATTAGTAAAATATTAGTATAAATGAAATTGCCAATTCTTGGTTGCAGAATACTTCAAACATTAAAAGTGCGATTATTTTCGCAATCTACAACAAGTTAGTCTTACAAAGACTATATCAAACACTCATTGAAACAACTACTTCCCGAGCTAATACCCCGACGGACATTGAATTATACAACAAGTGTTTGCTGTTACATACAGTAACCTACTGCAAATGTAACAATTTGGGTCAAACCATTCAGGCCATCTATAGACGCGTTTCGAGATTTATCTCTCCTCAGTATAGCTTTGCCATTCCCTCTAAACAATTTGACACCTTAGACTGGCGGTCACGTTACCGTTCAAACATTAGTATAAATGAAATTGCCAATTCTTGGTTGCAGGGTATTAGCCCGGGAAGTAGTTGTTTCAATGAGTGTTTGATATAGTCTTTGTAAGACTAACTTGTTGTAGTTTGCGAAAAGAATCGCACTTTTAATGTTTTATTAGTAAAATAGTAAAAAAGGGGCAGGAGAATCAGAGAATATTGTGAATGAGTGGTTAGAGAATGGAGTAAATGTGGCGGCATGGATGAAAGAGAAGTGGAAGGAGGTTGAGTTGCTGGAGAGGCGATACAATCCGATGTATGAAAGGTGGCAAGTACATGGGAGC